>OU823260.1:6795153-16795153 GCA_917490735.1 Dryobotodes eremita
ATACCAAACATTGTTTCCATTCATGAACGAAATTGCTTCATTTAATTTTGCTTGGAACTTCTCTAACTTTTTCTGGATTTTCTCTTCAGTTTGGTTTACACCTGTGATAGTAGATATCATTATCTTTGGTTTGATGATTGGCAGCGTCTATAAGTTTCTGCTGGTTGTTATTTAATGTATCTATGTCTCTGTATACTTCATCATTAACTCCAAACACCGATGTTAAGAGTTGTCCCAAGATACCTCTTTTCTTCCTCACACTCTTTATCTCTGTTAGGTATTCCTTTGTTTTCTCAAACTTTACTTTTTCTTCGTTTAGATGGTGATAAAATTCATTGCAATGCGTCTCCTTCATGATGTCTTGAGTATCCTTGCAAAGTTGTTGAAATTGTGATGTTATTTTTTCAATCCTTCTTTGGTCTATTTCCAAGTTTTGTCTCTCGTAATCTGTTTCAATTCTAAACGTTCCTCGATTAATAGTTGTGGTTCCTATTTTTTCAACATATAGTCCAGGATTTATACTTTTTAATGTGTATGTACTCGACACGGTGCCAATTAATAGAATAATTATTGTATGTAATAGTAATCCCTTTATCCAATTTTTCGGTGATCGTATCCCTTTGTTGTTTATTGTGGCTGTTGATATGTTACATTGCGTAGACATTTGTCTGTCTTTGCCTGTTGTACCAATTTCTTTGTTTTCGTTCACAGGGAGCGGGATCAACGTATTAATTGATCTTTTCTGACAAGCTCCTGTTGATTTTTGAAGAGTTACTACTCTAACTACACCGTCATCTCCCGGGTGAATTTCTGTGATTTTTGCCAACGGCCATTTGTTTGGACTTATATTGTCATCTTTATTAGTACTACGGTTCCTATTTTAGCATTTTCATGTACTTGTTTCCACTTGTATCTTTGTTGAAGTTGATGTAGATAGTCTTTTGTCCAACTATTCCAAAAATCTTTTTTCATTTTTTGAATCTGTTTCCATCTATTCACTAGGTCAGTGTTGATGTTTTCCATCGGATCTGGTATCCCTACTGCTTCTCGTCCAATAAGAAAATGGCTTGGAGTTAGTATTATGTTGTCATTTACATCTTCGGTTTGCGCACACAATGGTCTTGAATTCAAACACGCTTCAATTTGGTGGAGGAAGGTTGTCATTTCCTCGTATGTTAGTGTCGAATCTCCGATCACTCGACGTAAGTGATGTTTCACTGACTTTACGCCAGCTTCCCAGATCCCACCGAAATGTGGTGATGCTGGAGGAATGAAATGCCACTGAGTTCCTATGTTTGTCATTGCGTTTTGAAATTGCGGTGACTGCGTAATTTGTAATATTTCTTGATGTAAGAAGTTGGCTGCTCCTACGAAGTTTGTTGCGTTGTCACTGTACATGTGTGACAACGTGACCTCTTCGTGCCATAAATCTGCGTAGCGCCGCGATAAATGTTTCTGTTGTTAAATCTCCCACCAGTTCTAGGTGTATTGCTTTTGTTGCTAAACATACAAAAACAGCAATGTATGATTTATATGACTTATGACCTCTCCCTTTCATAGTTCTTGTTTGTATTGGTCCCGCATAATCCACTCCAGTGTAACTGAATGGGTAGGATTGCGTTACCCGTGCTTTTGGCAGTATTCCCATTTTTTGAGAGTTGTGTCTGCTTTGTATCGTATGCACTTCACGCATTTGTTGATTATACTCTTCACTTTCCTTTTTCCACTAATGATCCAGTATGTTTGTCGTAAATAAGCTAAAGTCAATTTATTTCCTCCATGCAATGTTTTTAAATGTGCGTCTTGTATAATCAATGACGTTACATGATGGTTATATGGTAAAAGTATTGGATGTTTCTGATTGTAAGGCAATTCGGAGTTTTGTAACCTTCCTCCAACTCTTAGTAACCCATCCTCGTCTACAAATGGATCTAATGTAGATAGTTTTTTATTTTTCTTCAATGGTTGTCCACTTTGTATAGTTTTCAATTCATCTTCGAATTCCTGTCGTTGTAGTTTCAAAAGTATTCGTTTTGTCGTCACTTTCAGTTCAACACAAGAAATTGGTTTATCTGTTGTTTGTTTGTTTGCAAATCTGTAGCAGTAAGACAACACCCTTATCATTTTATCTAAACTGGAAAATCTATTCCAGAGATCATTTTTCTCTATCTCAGTTGTAGTTGTATGACACAATTTTTTTTCTTCAATTGGCTGCGGCATACGTCTCGTGATAGGAATCTGATCGGTTTTTAACCATTGCGGACCATTCCACCATAAAGAAAAGTTAACTAATTTTTCCGGCTCCAGACCTCTTGAAACGATATCAGCCGGGTTATCAGCCGAAATCACATGGTTCCATTCTGCGTTCGGTAACAGTTGTTGAATTTGTGACACCCTATTGGCTACGAACGTTTGCCACCGTTCAGGCTCGCCTCTTATCCAGCCTAAGGTGATCATAGAATCCGTCCAACAAGATATTGTTGTAATCTTTTTGCAGTTAAGCGCTTCTTTAACTTTTTCCATCAAACCGGCTAGTAGTAGTGCAGCGCATAACTCAAGTCGAGGTAGAGTAGTCTTTTGTTTCTTTGGTGCCACTTTCGATTTTGCTTGTAATAATGTAATGTAGTAGATGTTATTGATTTTTACACGGCTGTATACCACCGCTCCGTAAGCTTTTTCGGAAGCGTCGCTGAAACCATATAGCTCAATGTCTGTGCTGTCTGTTACGTGACACCACCGTGGAACTTTAATTTTTTCTATACTTTTAAGTTGGGTTTTGTATTTCAATCCATTTTTTCTGGAGTATGTGATCAACAGGTTGATCCCATCCTATGTCGTTCGTCCAGAGTTCTTGTATAAGCAGCTTCATTTTAATTATAATTGGTGCTAACCAACCCAGGGGATCGAATATTTTCGCAACTTCTGACATAATCCATCTTTTTGTTGGTGTTCTATTTTCCGTTATAGTTATTTGGAAATAAAAACTGTCTTCCCGTGGTGACCATGTTATGCCTAATGACTTCCTGGACTCGTCTAATGGTAGTTTGAGCAGTTGATCGTCTTTATCTTCCGCTGGTATATTTTCCAGTAGCTCTGAACTATTTGACGACCATTTTCGAAGCTTAAACCCACCCTTGTTTAACATGGATATTAACTGACTCTGCAATTCTTTAGCTGCACTTTCCTGGGACTCTCCAGATAAAATATCATCTACGTAAAAATCTTGTAATGTTGCTTGACTCGCTATTGGGTAATTGTTTTGTTCGTCTATAGCAAGTTGTTGCAATGTTCGCACCGCAAGATAGGGGGCGCTAGTTGTGCCGTAGGTAACTGTTGTAAGTTCATATTCACTAATTGCGTGTTTGGGAGAAAATCTCCATAGTATCCTTTGATGTGCGAAGTCTAATTCATTAATTTTAATGAAACGGTACATTTTCATTATATCCGCCATAAAGGCAAACTTATGTTTTCGCCATCGTAATAGTATAGTGGATAAGTCTTGTTGTAATCGCGGACCTTTATACATATTGTTATTAAGGCTTATTTTTGTGCTGCTTTTACTGCTTGCATCAAAAACCACGCGTAATTTTGTAGTGAGTGAGTCTTCCTTAATTACTGCCTGATGTGGTATGTAGTATTTTCCTAAGTTGTAGTTCTTGGTATCTACTTTCCTCATATGACCCATATGTAAGTATTCATTCATAAATTCAATGTATTGTTGTCGCAAATTTTCATTTTTTGCGAACTGTCGTTCTAGTTGTAATAGTCGTGCAGCGGCTTTCCTGCGCGCTTCGCCGTTTAAGTTCAAATTTATGTTCGAATCCTTAAAAGGAAGTCGTACTGTGTAAGTTCCGTCTGGGTTTCTTATTGTTGTTTCTTTGTAGTAGTTTTCACAGGTCTGGTCATCATGTGTAAGTTTGTAGTGTTGTGGAATGTCTTCTAATTCCCAAAATTTCGTAAGTTGTTGTACCTCTTCGGTGCAAGCCACCATACTCAAGATTTTAACTCCATTCTTCGTATCATTGGGATAAAATCCGGATAAAATCCACCCAAGTTCTGTGTTTTGAGCGATTATTCCGTCCTGTAGTCTTGCGAAACCCTGTAGTAATATTCTGCTATATTCTTGGGCACCTAGTATTATGTCAACTGGTCCCTTTTTATAATAAGTTGGGTCTGCTATAATTGCATTGTCCAAGATTTTTTCTTGTAATTGTTGTACATCATTCCTTGGTAGTGAACTTGTTAGTTTAGGTAGTACTATTAGCGTCACTGGCAGTTTGTAATCGCTAGAGTGTCTTGGTTGTAGAGTAATGTTGATTGTATAATTTGACGTTTTTGGTTTTTCATCTCCGATACCTTTTATTTCTGCTTGGATTTTTTGTCGTGGGTAAGACAACAATTGTGCTACTTCTTCAGTGCAAAATGACGCTTCTGATCCTTGGTCACATAATACTCTCAACAACTGCGGCATCCCATCATACGAGGTGGTTCTTACTATGGCAGTTGCTAGTAAAGTTGTGTTTTTAGCATCGGAGTTAGTTGCTGATAAGTTTGATGTCGCTATATTTTGCGACCTCTCTGTCCCTGTATTTCTTGGTACGTATTTTTTTGCGTTACCACTATTTTGAAACGGCTTTGATTGATGCAATAATGCGTTGTGTCCCTCATGTTGACAAATTTTACATTGTTTATAAACTGTACTCACACAATTTCTCTGATCATCATGATTTAAGCAACGTTTGCACATTCTTTTTTGCGCGACGGCCTTGTATCGGTCGTTAACGCTTAATGCTTTGAAACTAGGGCAATAATGAATAATATGATCATTCTTTTGACAGTACCAACAGCGTTTATATTTTTCTGATGTTTGTTTATCACTTGCTAGTTGACTATTAGTGTATCGTGTAGACCCGTCGAAAGACTTCAGGCAATTGAAACGGTTCTCCATGAATTTCATCATTTCGTCAAAGGATTGTAATTTATTTCGGTTTTGTAGTTGATCTTCGTACTTTGTATTTGTTTCTTCGTCCCATTTTCTACTGATTATTCTTACCAATAGTGGGCCCCAAGAAGTTGTGTTTATTTGTTGATTTTTTAGTGCCTCAAGACATTCATTTATAGTGTCATGCATGTCTCGTAATTGTGCCGCGTTTGCTCGTTGCATTTTAGGTAAATCTAATAACTTGTCAATAAACTTAGTAGCAATCATGCGCTCGTCTTCATATCTCTGCGTAAGCAATTTCCAAGCTGTTTCATAATTTATTTCGCTTATTGTTAGGTGACGTATTAATCTTGCTGCGTCGCCTTTTACGTGTGTTTTAAGATACTGCATTTTTTCTGCAGAAGATATCGATTTATCTTCGTGAATTATTTTTCTAAATAAATCTTGAAATGTGTTCCAAGAGTCATAGTCCCCCGCGAATATGGGAATATTTATTCGTGGTAATTTTCCTGACGATTTTGATGAAATACCTTTTTCATTCGAGTTCTGAGAGATTCTTTCTTCCAATAACTCCGTAGTATTATCATAATCTTTTTGTATAGTTTCGAAACAATTATCTCTGAAGTAGCTATTGTCCAATGTACTTTCGGCCATCATTAGTCCGATGTGCGTTTCTTCGATTTCTAACCATTGTTTTTGTAAAGTTTGTAATAGTGTTTGTAAATGCCATATTGGCTTGTCTTGAGTAATGGATTCCTTAGCCTGAGATATTTTCTTAGATATCTGCGACATCCGGAATAGCTGTATAAACAGTTTTGGGCTACTGACAACGTCCTTGTCTTCTTCTTCATCTAAAAGTCGTGGTTCATAAACACTTTGCACATGTTGTAGCCTTTCTTCGCACTTTTTTAGGTAGTCGATTCCTTCGTCGTAACATTTTTGTATGCTGCCAAAGTAGTTTGTAGTAATGTATTTATGAGTTGACAACACCTCCTGTTCTTGTAGTCTTAAATGGTTTTCTTGAACTCGCTGAAAGACGTGGTCAAATGTTTTCTTCCTTTCGTTGATGTATTTTTCTGTTTTCCTTGTGGGCGAGTCCTTTTTTATGTTTGATAATACCCTTTTGATTTCGTTGTAATCCGCCTCCTGGCTCCTGATTAGTTCGTTAATTTCTTGTATCTCCATAGTGCTCTTCTTTCTTCTTCCCTAACGGCCCTACCCTAATGTAAAAGTTAAGTCTGTACTAGTGGTATCTGCGCTCTTGTTTTATCTGTGCGACTTCTCAATCAACTGGTTAAACCCGCTTGTGGGAGGCCAGTGACCGATCCGCAACGAGAAGCTTTCCGACAGAATACACTAGTACAACGTACTTCAGATTACTGAAAAACTGATGCTTTGTTGAGAACACCAGCCTCCAGTTCCCCGAAGTGTCAGTCTGTCAAATTAATTCCTACAGTGGGCAAGGGGACCGCGTGATTCAAATGCTCGAAGGACCAAAATGTACATCCACCCTTAACAAACGTCACGTAAGGCCGCAATACTGTCAAGGGTGTGATAATACATGAAAATATATGATAAGTAAGGGAAGTTGCTAAGACCTACACGCCTAACAGTCCCTACGACTCTAAGCCCTATAAGCCCTACAGCCCTAACCTATCATATACCTAGTGTGATAGATAAATATATAAATAAGTTCAGGATGTCTGCACCATGCGACCTAAGGTTACAGACGGATGTTGGACAGGAATTCCAGGTTGGGGAAGGGTACACTCACTCGGCCGGGGGTTGCGGAAGATTTGTACGTTCCCGCGACCCCCGGCGTAGGTGTGAGACGGAACACCGGGGTGGTTTTTAGTCAGTAAGAGTCTGACAGACCCCTCCGCCCCCCCAGGGCGGGGGACATCCATGAGGATTTTCCACCCCGGAAAAAAAAAAAAAAAAAAAAAAAAAAGGGTACACTCACTGCCAGTCCCGCAGACTCACGAGACTGATCAGAGATGGCTAAAGGTGTCTTGGCCACAGTGAGGGGTAATGAGACAAGAATATAAAATTCAAATCTGATTTATTAACAGTATGTTACAGCTTATATACTATAGTTTCATAACACACACTATTATACAAATTCTTTGTGTTCTGTACGTGTGAGATGCAACCAAATCAATATTTTAACTGGGCCGCGCGTGAGCCGGGCCGAGTGCTGAGTCAATGTCCAAAGGTAACATTGAACATTCTGGCGACTCTCAGGAACAGGATCCTATTTGGTACAGCTCGATGGTTTCGTATGGTCTGGCCTGGCCGTGATCAGGTTGTTGTGCCTGCGTGGGCACTCTGCGTGGTATGCCGTACGGTTGCTGTGTTCGCTGCGTGTGTGTTGTGCTGCTGATGATCGTTGGTTGCCGCACAGTTGGCGCAGTGTTTCTTCTTGCTGCAATGATGGCTCGAAGTTGATTCAACAGCTGTGGACCGAAGTAAATTAAAATACATGCTAAAGTGATACTTACGAGTGAAGTACTGATGCTAGCTATGTATGTGTTAGATTTTACTTGTTTCCAAATTGTGTTATATAACTGTGTTTGTAAGTTTGTTTCGGATTTGACTAAATGATCGAAAACTCCTTTTGACCTGTCTAATACTAATTCTTCTTTGGATATATCTTTTACGTTTGTTGGTAAAATCTGTGTATTAAGGGAGAAGTTCGTTGTTTTAGAATAAGAAGCTAGCACTGTCATAGTTGATGTTCTTTTTGCGGCAAGTATGTTATTAAGTGTCTTAATGACGCAATTCTCGGAGATATGTAAAACTCCGACATCTTGAATCGTAATTTCTTTTCTTTGACCGTCACACATAATTGATACGGCTACAGATTTGGTTGTAATGAAGAGCCAAGTGTTTTGCATGAATAATTGTTTCCATACAACATCTGTCGATATTTTGTAGGTCTTTGATGTGCATTGGGTTTGGGTGTGGTTCTCAGTTTTAAAGAGTTGTTCAACTATGCAATTTTTATTTAATTGCATGTTCTTGACAGCTACAGGATAGCAAACAAACTCTGTATTACTACGAAGACAGTCTTTAAATTCTTCTTGACTAAGTTCAAAGTAATGCTCGTTGTTGTAATCAAAACCCATGACTGTCTGCTGAATGGTCAAGCACTCGAATGATCCATCTGTTTTTCTCTCTGGAATAGGTGTAACGTGTATCAGAGTATATTTTGTTACATCGTGTATTGGGAAATAAGCGTACACTCTTATGTGCGTGGTATTTACGTTCATCTCAGTTTGTATTATTTGTCCCTGAATAATTTTTAAGTTTGATGGTAGTTTTTGATTAGCCATTTTTATGATGTTGCTGATGTGTCTTGGTGTTAATATACTATATACTGTTGCTTTCTGTACATTAATTTCAAGTAACCCTGTATAGTAGTCCATAATTTCATTTATATAATTGTTTGCTAACTCGTAGGTTTGCATTACTTGGATCTTAATATGATTTTTGTCAATTGATTTATACCAAACATTGTTTCCATTCATGAACGAAATTGCTTCATTTAATTTTGCTTGGTACTTCTCTAACTTTTTCTGGATTTTCTCTTCAGTTTGGTTTACACCTGTGATAGTAGATATCATTATCTTTGTTTGATGATTGGCAGCGTCTATAAGTTTCTGCTGGTTGTTATTTAATGTATCTATGTCTCTGTATACTTCATCATTAACTCCAAACACCGATGTTAAGAGTTGTCCCAAGATACCTCTTTTCTTCCTCACACTCTTTATCTCTGTTAGGTATTCCTTTGTTTTCTCAAACTTTACTTTTTCTTCGTTTAGATGGTGATAAAATTCATTGCAATGCGTCTCCTTCATGATGTCTTGAGTATCCTTGCAAAGTTGTTGAAATTGTGATGTTATTTTTTCAATCCTTCTTTGGTCTATTTCCAAGTTTTGTCTCTCGTAATCTGTTTCAATTCTAAACGTTCCTCGATTAATAGTTGTGGTTCCTATTTTTTCAACATATAGTCCAGGATTTATACTTTTTAATGTGTATGTACTCGACACGGTGCCAATTAATAGAATAATTATTGTATGTAATAGTAATCCCTTTATCCAATTTTTCGGTGATCGTATACCTTTGTTGTTTATTGTGGCTGTTGATATGTTACATTGCGTAGACATTTGTCTGTCTTTGCCTGTTGTACCAATTTCTTTGTTTTCGTTCACAGGGAGCGGGATCAACGTATTAATTGATCTTTTCTGACAAGCTCCTGTTGATTTTTGAAGAGTTACTACTCTAACTACACCGTCATCTCCCGGGTGAATTTCTGTGATTTTTGCCAACGGCCATTTGTTTGGACTTATATTGTCATCTTTTATTAGTACTACGGTTCCTATTTTAGCATTTTCATGTACTTGTTTCCACTTGTATCTTTGTTGAAGTTGATGTAGATAGTCTTTTGTCCAACTATTCCAAAAATCTTTTTTCATTTTTTGAATCTGTTTCCATCTATTCACTAGGTCAGTGTTGATGTTTTCCATCGGATCTGGTATCCCTACTGCTTCTCGTCCAATAAGAAAATGGCTTGGAGTTAGTATTATGTTGTCATTTACATCTTCGGTTTGCGCACACAATGGTCTTGAATTCAAACACGCTTCAATTTGGTGGAGGAAGGTTGTCATTTCCTCGTATGTTAGTGTCGAATCTCCGATCACTCGACGTAAGTGATGTTTCACTGACTTTACGCCAGCTTCCCAGATCCCACCGAAATGTGGTGATGCTGGAGGAATGAAATGCCACTGAGTTCCTATGTTTGTCATTGCGTTTTGAAATTGCGGTGACTGCGTAATTTGTAATATTTCTTGATGTAAGAAGTTGGCTGCTCCTACGAAGTTTGTTGCGTTGTCACTGTACATGTGTGACACGTGACCTCTTCGTGCCATAAATCTGCGTAGCGCCGCGATAAATGTTTCTGTTGTTAAATCTCCCACCAGTTCTAGGTGTATTGCTTTTGTTGCTAAACATACAAAAACAGCAATGTATGATTTATATGACTTATGACCTCTCCCTTTCATAGTTCTTGTTTGTATTGGTCCCGCATAATCCACTCCAGTGTAACTGAATGGGTAGGATTGCGTTACCCGTGCTTTTGGCAGTATTCCCATTTTTTGAGAGTTTGTGTCTGCTTTGTATCGTATGCACTTCACGCATTTGTTGATTATACTCTTCACTTTCCTTTTTCCACTAATGATCCAGTATGTTTGTCGTAAATAAGCTAAAGTCAATTTATTTCCTCCATGCAATGTTTTTAAATGTGCGTCTTGTATAATCAATGACGTTACATGATGGTTATATGGTAAAAGTATTGGATGTTTCTGATTGTAAGGCAATTCGGAGTTTTGTAACCTTCCTCCAACTCTTAGTAACCCATCCTCGTCTACAAATGGATCTAATGTAGATAGTTTTTTATTTTTCTTCAATGGTTGTCCACTTTGTATAGTTTTCAATTCATCTTCGAATTCCTGTCGTTGTAGTTTCAAAAGTATTCGTTTTGTCGTCACTTTCAGTTCAACACAAGAAATTGGTTTATCTGTTGTTTGTTTGTTTGCAAATCTGTAGCAGTAAGACAACACCCTTATCATTTTATCTAAACTGGAAAATCTATTCCAGAGATCATTTTTCTCTATCTCAGTTGTAGTTGTATGACACAATTTTTTTTCTTCAATTGGCTGCGGCATACGTCTCGTGATAGGAATCTGATCGGTTTTTAACCATTGCGGACCATTCCACCATAAAGAAAAGTTAACTAATTTTTCCGGCTCCAGACCTCTTGAAACGATATCAGCCGGGTTATCAGCCGAAATCACATGGTTCCATTCTGCGTTCGGTAACAGTTGTTGAATTTGTGACACCCTATTGGCTACGAACGTTTGCCACCGTTCAGGCTCGCCTCTTATCCAGCCTAAGGTGATCATAGAATCCGTCCAACAAGATATTGTTGTAATCTTTTTGCAGTTAAGCGCTTCTTTAACTTTTTCCATCAAACCGGCTAGTAGTAGTGCAGCGCATAACTCAAGTCGAGGTAGAGTAGTCTTTTGTTTCTTTGGTGCCACTTTCGATTTTGCTTGTAATAATGTAATGTAGTAGATGTTATTGATTTTTACACGGCTGTATACCACCGCTCCGTAAGCTTTTTCGGAAGCGTCGCTGAAACCATATAGCTCAATGTCTGTGCTGTCTGTTACGTGACACCACCGTGGAACTTTAATTTTTTCTATACTTTTAAGTTGGTTTTGTATTTCAATCCATTTTTTCTGGAGTATGTGATCAACAGGTTGATCCCATCCTATGTCGTTCGTCCAGAGTTCTTGTATAAGCAGCTTCATTTTAATTATAATTGGTGCTAACCAACCCAGGGGATCGAATATTTTCGCAACTTCTGACATAATCCATCTTTTTGTTGGTGTTCTATTTTCCGTTATAGTTATTTGGAAATAAAAACTGTCTTCCCGTGGTGACCATGTTATGCCTAATGACTTCCTGGACTCGTCTAATGGTAGTTTGAGCAGTTGATCGTCTTTATCTTCCGCTGGTATATTTTCCAGTAGCTCTGAACTATTTGACGACCATTTTCGAAGCTTAAACCCACCCTTGTTTAACATGGATATTAACTGACTCTGCAATTCTTTAGCTGCACTTTCCTGGGACTCTCCAGATAAAATATCATCTACGTAAAAATCTTGTAATGTTGCTTGACTCGCTATTGGGTAATTGTTTTGTTCGTCTATAGCAAGTTGTTGCAATGTTCGCACCGCAAGATAGGGGGCGCTAGTTGTGCCGTAGGTAACTGTTGTAAGTTCATATTCACTAATTGCGTGTTTGGGAGAAAATCTCCATAGTATCCTTTGATGTGCGAAGTCTAATTCATTAATTTTAATGAAACGGTACATTTTCATTATATCCGCCATAAAGGCAAACTTATGTTTTCGCCATCGTAATAGTATAGTGGATAAGTCTTGTTGTAATCGCGGACCTTTATACATATTGTTATTAAGACTTATTTTTGTGCTGCTTTTACTGCTTGCATCAAAAACCACGCGTAATTTTGTAGTGAGTGAGTCTTCCTTAATTACTGCCTGATGTGGTATGTAGTATTTTCCTAAGTTGTAGTTCTTGGTATCTACTTTCCTCATATGACCCATATGTAAGTATTCATTCATAAATTCAATGTATTGTTGTCGCAAATTTTCATTTTTTGCGAACTGTCGTTCTAGTTGTAATAGTCGTGCAGCGGCTTTCCTGCGCGCTTCGCCGTTTAAGTTCAAATTTATGTTCGAATCCTTAAAAGGAAGTCGTACTGTGTAAGTTCCGTCTGGGTTTCTTATTGTTGTTTCTTTGTAGTAGTTTTCACAGGTCTGGTCATCATGTGTAAGTTTGTAGTGTTGTGGAATGTCTTCTAATTCCCAAAATTTCGTAAGTTGTTGTACCTCTTCGGTGCAAGCCACCATACTCAAGATTTTAACTCCATTCTTCGTATCATTGGGATAAAATCCGGATAAAATCCACCCAAGTTCTGTGTTTTGAGCGATTATTCCGTCCTGTAGTCTTGCGAAACCCTGTAGTAATATTCTGCTATATTCTTGGGCACCTAGTATTATGTCAACTGGTCCCTTTTTATAATAAGTTGGGTCTGCTATAATTGCATTGTCCAAGATTTTTTCTTGTAATTGTTGTACATCATTCCTTGGTAGTGAACTTGTTAGTTTAGGTAGTACTATTAGCGTCACTGGCAGTTTGTAATCGCTAGAGTGTCTTGGTTGTAGAGTAATGTTGATTGTATAATTTGACGTTTTTGGTTTTTCATCTCCGATACCTTTTATTTCTGCTTGGATTTTTTGTCGTGGGTAAGACAACAATTGTGCTACTTCTTCAGTGCAAAATGACGCTTCTGATCCTTGGTCACATAATACTCTCAACAACTGCGGCATCCCATCATACGAGGTGGTTCTTACTATGGCAGTTGCTAGTAAAGTTGTGTTTTTAGCATCGGAGTTAGTTGCTGATAAGTTTGATGTCGCTATATTTTGCGACCTCTCTGTCCCTGTATTTCTTGGTACGTATTTTTTTGCGTTACCACTATTTTGAAACGGCTTTGATTGATGCAATAATGCGTTGTGTCCCTCATGTTGACAAATTTTACATTGTTTATAAACTGTACTCACACAATTTCTCTGATCATCATGATTTAAGCAACGTTTGCACATTCTTTTTTGCGCGACGGCCTTGTATCGGTCGTTAACGCTTAATGCTTTGAAACTAGGGCAATAATGAATAATATGATCATTCTTTTGACAGTACCAACAGCGTTTATATTTTTCTGATGTTTGTTTATCACTTGCTAGTTGACTATTAGTGTATCGTGTAGACCCGTCGAAAGACTTCAGGCAATTGAAACGGTTCTCCATGAATTTCATCATTTCGTCAAAGGATTGTAATTTATTTCGGTTTTGTAGTTGATCTTCGTACTTTGTATTTGTTTCTTCGTCCCATTTTCTACTGATTATTCTTACCAATAGTGGGCCCCAAGAAGTTGTGTTTATTTGTTGATTTTTTAGTGCCTCAAGACATTCATTTATAGTGTCATGCATGTCTCGTAATTGTGCCGCGTTTGCTCGTTGCATTTTAGGTAAATCTAATAACTTGTCAATAAACTTAGTAGCAATCATGCGCTCGTCTTCATATCTCTGCGTAAGCAATTTCCAAGCTGTTTCATAATTTATTTCGCTTATTGTTAGGTGACGTATTAATCTTGCTGCGTCGCCTTTTACGTGTGTTTTAAGATACTGCATTTTTTCTGCAGAAGATATCGATTTATCTTCGTGAATTATTTTTCTAAATAAATCTTGAAATGTGTTCCAAGAGTCATAGTCCCCCGCGAATATGGGAATATTTATTCGTGGTAATTTTCCTGACGATTTTGATGAAATACCTTTTTCATTCGAGTTCTGAGAGATTCTTTCTTCCAATAACTCCGTAGTATTATCATAATCTTTTTGTATAGTTTCGAAACAATTATCTCTGAAGTAGCTATTGTCCAATGTACTTTCGGCCATCATTAGTCCGATGTGCGTTTCTTCGATTTCTAACCATTGTTTTTGTAAAGTTTGTAATAGTGTTTGTAAATGCCATATTGGCTTGTCTTGAGTAATGGATTCCTTAGCCTGAGATATTTTCTTAGATATCTGCGACATCCGGAATAGCTGTATAAACAGTTTTGGGCTACTGACAACGTCCTTGTCTTCTTCTTCATCTAAAAGTCGTGGTTCATAAACACTTTGCACATGTTGTAGCCTTTCTTCGCACTTTTTTAGGTAGTCGATTCCTTCGTCGTAACATTTTTGTATGCTGCCAAAGTAGTTTGTAGTAATGTATTTATGAGTTGACAACACCTCCTGTTCTTGTAGTCTTAAATGGTTTTCTTGAACTCGCTGAAAGACGTGGTCAAATGTTTTCTTCCTTTCGTTGATGTATTTTTCTGTTTTCCTTGTGGGCGAGTCCTTTTTTATGTTTGATAATACCCTTTTGATTTCGTTGTAATCCGCCTCCTGGCTCCTGATTAGTTCGTTAATTTCTTGTATCTCCATAGTGCTCTTCTTTCTTCTTCCCTAACGGCCCTACCCTAATGTAAAAGTTAAGTCTGTACTAGTGGTATCTGCGCTCTTGTTTTATCTGTGCGACTTCTCAATCAACTGGTTAAACCCGCTTGTGGGAGGCCAGTGACCGATCCGCAACGAGAAGCTTTCCGACAGAATACACTAGTACAACGTACTTCAGATTACTGAAAAACTGATGCTTTGTTGAGAACACCAGCCTCCAGTTCCCCGAAGTGTCAGTCTGTCAAATTAATTCCTACAGTGGGCAAGGGGACCGCGTGATTCAAATGCTCGAAGGACCAAAATGTACATCCACCCTTAACAAACGTCACGTAAGGCCGCAATACTGTCAAGGGTGTGATAATACATGAAAATATATGATAAGTAAGGGAAGTTGCTAAGACCTACACGCCTAACAGTCCCTACGACTCTAAGCCCTATAAGCCCTACAGCCCTAACCTATCATATACCTAGTGTGATAGATAAATATATAAATAAGTTCAGGATGTCTGCACCATGCGACCTAAGGTTACAGACGGATGTTGGACAGGAATTCCAGGTTGGGGAAGGGTACACTCACTCGGCCGGGGGTTGCGGAAGATTTGTACGTTCCCGCGACCCCCGGCGTAGGTGTGAGACGGAACACCGGGGTGGTTTTTAGTCAGTGAGAGTCTGACAGACCCCTCCGCCCCCCCAGGGCGGGGGACATCCATGAGGATTTTCCACCCCGGAAAAAAAAAAAAAAAAAAAAAAAAAAGGGTACACTCACTGCCAGTCCCGCAGACTCACGAGACTGATCAGAGATGGCTAAAGGTGTCTTGGCCACAGTGAGGGGTAATGAGACAAGAATATAAAATTCAAATCTGATTTATTAACAGTATGTTACAGCTTATATACTATAGTTTCATAACACACACTATTATACAAATTCTTTGTGTTCTGTACGTGTGAGATGCAACCAAATCAATATTTTAACTGGGCCGCGCGTGAGCCGGGCCGAGTGCTGAGTCAATGTCCAAAGGTAACATTGAACATTCTGGCGACTCTCAGGAACAGGATCCTATTTGGTACAGCTCGATGGTTTCGTATGGTCTGGCCTGGCCGTGATCAGGTTGTTGTGCCTGCGTGGGCACTCTGCGTGGTATGCCGTACGGTTGCTGTGTTCGCTGCGTGTGTGTTGTGCTGCTGATGATCGTTGGTTGCCGCACAGTTGGCGCAGTGTTTCTTCTTGCTGCAATGATGGCTCGAAGTTGATTCAACAGCTGTGGACCGAAGTAAATTAAAATACATGCTAAAGTGATACTTACGAGTGAAGTACTGATGCTAGCTATGTATGTGTTAGATTTTACTTGTTTCCAAATTGTGTTATATAACTGTGTTTGTAAGTTTGTTTCGGATTTGACTAAATGATCGAAAACTCCTTTTGACCTGTCTAATACTAATTCTTCTTTGGATATATCTTTTACGTTTGTTGGTAAAATCTGTGTATTAAGGGAGAAGTTCGTTGTTTTAGAATAAGAAGCTAGCACTGTCATAGTTGATGTTCTTTTTGCGGCAAGTATGTTATTAAGTGTCTTAATGACGCAATTCTCGGAGATATGTAAAACTCCGACATCTTGAATCGTAATTTCTTTTCTTTGACCGTCACACATAATTGATACGGCTACAGATTTGGTTGTAATGAAGAGCCAAGTGTTTTGCATGAATAATTGTTTCCATACAACATCTGTCGATATTTTGTAGGTCTTTGATGTGCATTGGGTTTGGGTGTGGTTCTCAGTTTTAAAGAGTTGTTCAACTATGCAATTTTTATTTAATTGCATGTTCTTGACAGCTACAGGATAGCAAACAAACTCTGTATTACTACGAAGACAGTCTTTAAATTCTTCTTGACTAAGTTCAAAGTAATGCTCGTTGTTGTAATCAAAACCCATGACTGTCTGCTGAATGGTCAAGCACTCGAATGATCCATCTGTTTTTCTCTCTGGAATAGGTGTAACGTGTATCAGAGTATATTTTGTTACATCGTGTATTGGGAAATAAGCGTACACTCTTATGTGCGTGGTATTTACGTTCATCTCAGTTTGTATTATTTGTCCCTGAATAATTTTTAAGTTTGATGGTAGTTTTTGATTAGCCATTTTTATGATGTTGCTGATGTGTCTTGGTGTTAATATACTATATACTGTTGCTTTCTGTACATTAATTTCAAGTAACCCTGTATAGTAGTCCATAATTTCATTTATATAATTGTTTGCTAACTCGTAGGTTTGCATTACTTGGATCTTAATATGATTTTTGTCAATTGATTTATACCAAACATTGTTTCCATTCATGAACGAAATTGCTTCATTTAATTTTGCTTGGTACTTCTCTAACTTTTTCTGGATTTTCTCTTCAGTTTGGTTTACACCTGTGATAGTAGATATCATTATCTTTGTTTGATGATTGGCAGCGTCTATAAGTTTCTGCTGGTTGTTATTTAATGTATCTATGTCTCTGTATACTTCATCATTAACTCCAAACACCGATGTTAAGAGTTGTCCCAAGATACCTCTTTTCTTCCTCACACTCTTTATCTCTGTTAGGTATTCCTTTGTTTTCTCAAACTTTACTTTTTCTTCGTTTAGATGGTGATAAAATTCATTGCAATGCGTCTCCTTCATGATGTCTTGAGTATCCTTGCAAAGTTGTTGAAATTGTGATGTTATTTTTTCAATCCTTCTTTGGTCTATTTCCAAGTTTTGTCTCTCGTAATCTGTTTCAATTCTAAACGTTCCTCGATTAATAGTTGTGGTTCCTATTTTTTCAACATATAGTCCAGGATTTATACTTTTTAATGTGTATGTACTCGACACGGTGCCAATTAATAGAATAATTATTGTATGTAATAGTAATCCCTTTATCCAATTTTTCGGTGATCGTATACCTTTGTTGTTTATTGTGGCTGTTGATATGTTACATTGCGTAGACATTTGTCTGTCTTTGCCTGTTGTACCAATTTCTTTGTTTTCGTTCACAGGGAGCGGGATCAACGTATTAATTGATCTTTTCTGACAAGCTCCTGTTGATTTTTGAAGAGTTACTACTCTAACTACACCGTCATCTCCCGGGTGAATTTCTGTGATTTTTGCCAACGGCCATTTGTTTGGACTTATATTGTCATCTTTTATTAGTACTACGGTTCCTATTTTAGCATTTTCATGTACTTGTTTCCACTTGTATCTTTGTTGAAGTTGATGTAGATAGTCTTTTGTCCAACTATTCCAAAAATCTTTTTTCATTTTTTGAATCTGTTTCCATCTATTCACTAGGTCAGTGTTGATGTTTTCCATCGGATCTGGTATCCCTACTGCTTCTCGTCCAATAAGAAAATGGCTTGGAGTTAGTATTATGTTGTCATTTACATCTTCGGTTTGCGCACACAATGGTCTTGAATTCAAACACGCTTCAATTTGGTGGAGGAAGGTTGTCATTTCCTCGTATGTTAGTGTCGAATCTCCGATCACTCGACGTAAGTGATGTTTCACTGACTTTACGCCAGCTTCCCAGATCCCACCGAAATGTGGTGATGCTGGAGGAATGAAATGCCACTGAGTTCCTATGTTTGTCATTGCGTTTTGAAATTGCGGTGACTGCGTAATTTGTAATATTTCTTGATGTAAGAAGTTGGCTGCTCCTACGAAGTTTGTTGCGTTGTCACTGTACATGTGTGACACGTGACCTCTTCGTGCCATAAATCTGCGTAGCGCCGCGATAAATGTTTCTGTTGTTAAATCTCCCACCAGTTCTAGGTGTATTGCTTTTGTTGCTAAACATACAAAAACAGCAATGTATGATTTATATGACTTATGACCTCTCCCTTTCATAGTTCTTGTTTGTATTGGTCCCGCATAATCCACTCCAGTGTAACTGAATGGGTAGGATTGCGTTACCCGTGCTTTTGGCAGTATTCCCATTTTTTGAGAGTTTGTGTCTGCTTTGTATCGTATGCACTTCACGCATTTGTTGATTATACTCTTCACTTTCCTTTTTCCACTAATGATCCAGTATGTTTGTCGTAAATAAGCTAAAGTCAATTTATTTCCTCCATGCAATGTTTTTAAATGTGCGTCTTGTATAATCAATGACGTTACATGATGGTTATATGGTAAAAGTATTGGATGTTTCTGATTGTAAGGCAATTCGGAGTTTTGTAACCTTCCTCCAACTCTTAGTAACCCATCCTCGTCTACAAATGGATCTAATGTAGATAGTTTTTTATTTTTCTTCAATGGTTGTCCACTTTGTATAGTTTTCAATTCATCTTCGAATTCCTGTCGTTGTAGTTTCAAAAGTATTCGTTTTGTCGTCACTTTCAGTTCAACACAAGAAATTGGTTTATCTGTTGTTTGTTTGTTTGCAAATCTGTAGCAGTAAGACAACACCCTTATCATTTTATCTAAACTGGAAAATCTATTCCAGAGATCATTTTTCTCTATCTCAGTTGTAGTTGTATGACACAATTTTTTTTCTTCAATTGGCTGCGGCATACGTCTCGTGATAGGAATCTGATCGGTTTTTAACCATTGCGGACCATTCCACCATAAAGAAAAGTTAACTAATTTTTCCGGCTCCAGACCTCTTGAAACGATATCAGCCGGGTTATCAGCCGAAATCACATGGTTCCATTCTGCGTTCGGTAACAGTTGTTGAATTTGTGACACCCTATTGGCTACGAACGTTTGCCACCGTTCAGGCTCGCCTCTTATCCAGCCTAAGGTGATCATAGAATCCGTCCAACAAGATATTGTTGTAATCTTTTTGCAGTTAAGCGCTTCTTTAACTTTTTCCATCAAACCGGCTAGTAGTAGTGCAGCGCATAACTCAAGTCGAGGTAGAGTAGTCTTTTGTTTCTTTGGTGCCACTTTCGATTTTGCTTGTAATAATGTAATGTAGTAGATGTTATTGATTTTTACACGGCTGTATACCACCGCTCCGTAAGCTTTTTCGGAAGCGTCGCTGAAACCATATAGCTCAATGTCTGTGCTGTCTGTTACGTGACACCACCGTGGAACTTTAATTTTTTCTATACTTTTAAGTTGGTTTTGTATTTCAATCCATTTTTTCTGGAGTATGTGATCAACAGGTTGATCCCATCCTATGTCGTTCGTCCAGAGTTCTTGTATAAGCAGCTTCATTTTAATTATAATTGGTGCTAACCAACCCAGGGGATCGAATATTTTCGCAACTTCTGACATAATCCATCTTTTTGTTGGTGTTCTATTTTCCGTTATAGTTATTTGGAAATAAAAACTGTCTTCCCGTGGTGACCATGTTATGCCTAATGACTTCCTGGACTCGTCTAATGGTAGTTTGAGCAGTTGATCGTCTTTATCTTCCGCTGGTATATTTTCCAGTAGCTCTGAACTATTTGACGACCATTTTCGAAGCTTAAACCCACCCTTGTTTAACATGGATATTAACTGACTCTGCAATTCTTTAGCTGCACTTTCCTGGGACTCTCCAGATAAAATATCATCTACGTAAAAATCTTGTAATGTTGCTTGACTCGCTATTGGGTAATTGTTTTGTTCGTCTATAGCAAGTTGTTGCAATGTTCGCACCGCAAGATAGGGGGCGCTAGTTGTGCCGTAGGTAACTGTTGTAAGTTCATATTCACTAATTGCGTGTTTGGGAGAAAATCTCCATAGTATCCTTTGATGTGCGAAGTCTAATTCATTAATTTTAATGAAACGGTACATTTTCATTATATCCGCCATAAAGGCAAACTTATGTTTTCGCCATCGTAATAGTATAGTGGATAAGTCTTGTTGTAATCGCGGACCTTTATACATATTGTTATTAAGGCTTATTTTTGTGCTGCTTTTACTGCTTGCATCAAAAACCACGCGTAATTTTGTAGTGAGTGAGTCTTCCTTAATTACTGCCTGATGTGGTATGTAGTATTTTCCTAAGTTGTAGTTCTTGGTATCTACTTTCCTCATATGACCCATATGTAAGTATTCATTCATAAATTCAATGTATTGTTGTCGCAAATTTTCATTTTTTGCGAACTGTCGTTCTAGTTGTAATAGTCGTGCAGCGGCTTTCCTGCGCGCTTCGCCGTTTAAGTTCAAATTTATGTTCGAATCCTTAAAAGGAAGTCGTACTGTGTAAGTTCCGTCTGGGTTTCTTATTGTTGTTTCTTTGTAGTAGTTTTCACAGGTCTGGTCATCATGTGTAAGTTTGTAGTGTTGTGGAATGTCTTCTAATTCCCAAAATTTCGTAAGTTGTTGTACCTCTTCGGTGCAAGCCACCATACTCAAGATTTTAACTCCATTCTTCGTATCATTGGGATAAAATCCGGATAAAATCCACCCAAGTTCTGTGTTTTGAGCGATTATTCCGTCCTGTAGTCTTGCGAAACCCTGTAGTAATATTCTGCTATATTCTTGGGCACCTAGTATTATGTCAACTGGTCCCTTTTTATAATAAGTTGGGTCTGCTATAATTGCATTGTCCAAGATTTTTTCTTGTAATTGTTGTACATCATTCCTTGGTAGTGAACTTGTTAGTTTAGGTAGTACTATTAGCGTCACTGGCAGTTTGTAATCGCTAGAGTGTCTTGGTTGTAGAGTAATGTTGATTGTATAATTTGACGTTTTTGGTTTTTCATCTCCGATACCTTTTATTTCTGCTTGGATTTTTTGTCGTGGGTAAGACAACAATTGTGCTACTTCTTCAGTGCAAAATGACGCTTCTGATCCTTGGTCACATAATACTCTCAACAACTGCGGCATCCCATCATACGAGGTGGTTCTTACTATGGCAGTTGCTAGTAAAGTTGTGTTTTTAGCATCGGAGTTAGTTGCTGATAAGTTTGATGTCGCTATATTTTGCGACCTCTCTGTCCCTGTATTTCTTGGTACGTATTTTTTTGCGTTACCACTATTTTGAAACGGCTTTGATTGATGCAATAATGCGTTGTGTCCCTCATGTTGACAAATTTTACATTGTTTATAAACTGTACTCACACAATTTCTCTGATCATCATGATTTAAGCAACGTTTGCACATTCTTTTTTGCGCGACGGCCTTGTATCGGTCGTTAACGCTTAATGCTTTGAAACTAGGGCAATAATGAATAATATGATCATTCTTTTGACAGTACCAACAGCGTTTATATTTTTCTGATGTTTGTTTATCACTTGCTAGTTGACTATTAGTGTATCGTGTAGACCCGTCGAAAGACTTCAGGCAATTGAAACGGTTCTCCATGAATTTCATCATTTCGTCAAAGGATTGTAATTTATTTCGGTTTTGTAGTTGATCTTCGTACTTTGTATTTGTTTCTTCGTCCCATTTTCTACTGATTATTCTTACCAATAGTGGGCCCCAAGAAGTTGTGTTTATTTGTTGATTTTTTAGTGCCTCAAGACATTCATTTATAGTGTCATGCATGTCTCGTAATTGTGCCGCGTTTGCTCGTTGCATTTTAGGTAAATCTAATAACTTGTCAATAAACTTAGTAGCAATCATGCGCTCGTCTTCATATCTCTGCGTAAGCAATTTCCAAGCTGTTTCATAATTTATTTCGCTTATTGTTAGGTGACGTATTAATCTTGCTGCGTCGCCTTTTACGTGTGTTTTAAGATACTGCATTTTTTCTGCAGAAGATATCGATTTATCTTCGTGAATTATTTTTCTAAATAAATCTTGAAATGTGTTCCAAGAGTCATAGTCCCCCGCGAATATGGGAATATTTATTCGTGGTAATTTTCCTGACGATTTTGATGAAATACCTTTTTCATTCGAGTTCTGAGAGATTCTTTCTTCCAATAACTCCGTAGTATCATCATAATCTTTTTGTATAGTTTCGAAACAATTATCTCTGAAGTAGCTATTGTCCAATGTACTTTCGGCCATCATTAGTCCGATGTGCGTTTCTTCGATTTCTAACCATTGTTTTTGTAAAGTTTGTAATAGTGTTTGTAAATGCCATATTGGCTTGTCTTGAGTAATGGATTCCTTAGCCTGAGATATTTTCTTAGATATCTGCGACATCCGGAATAGCTGTATAAACAGTTTTGGGCTACTGACAACGTCCTTGTCTTCTTCTTCATCTAAAAGTCGTGGTTCATAAACACTTTGCACATGTTGTAGCCTTTCTTCGCACTTTTTTAGGTAGTCGATTCCTTCGTCGTAACATTTTTGTATGCTGCCAAAGTAGTTTGTAGTAATGTATTTATGAGTTGACAACACCTCCTGTTCTTGTAGTCTTAAATGGTTTTCTTGAACTCGCTGAAAGACGTGGTCAAATGTTTTCTTCCTTTCGTTGATGTATTTTTCTGTTTTCCTTGTGGGCGAGTCCTTTTTTATGTTTGATAATACCCTTTTGATTTCGTTGTAATCCGCCTCCTGGCTCCTGATTAGTTCGTTAATTTCTTGTATCTCCATAGTGCTCTTCTTTCTTCTTCCCTAACGGCCCTACCCTAATGTAAAAGTTAAGTCTGTACTAGTGGTATCTGCGCTCTTGTTTTATCTGTGCGACTTCTCAATCAACTGGTTAAACCCGCTTGTGGGAGGCCAGTGACCGATCCGCAACGAGAAGCTTTCCGACAGAATACACTAGTACAACGTACTTCAGATTACTGAAAAACTGATGCTTTGTTGAGAACACCAGCCTCCAGTTCCCCGAAGTGTCAGTCTGTCAAATTAATTCCTACAGTGGGCAAGGGGACCGCGTGATTCAAATGCTCGAAGGACCAAAATGTACATCCACCCTTAACAAACGTCACGTAAGGCCGCAATACTGTCAAGGGTGTGATAATACATGAAAATATATGATAAGTAAGGGAAGTTGCTAAGACCTACACGCCTAACAGTCCCTACGACTCTAAGCCCTATAAGCCCTACAGCCCTAACCTATCATATACCTAGTGTGATAGATAAATATATAAATAAGTTCAGGATGTCTGCACCATGCGACCTAAGGTTACAGACGGATGTTGGACAGGAATTCCAGGTTGGGGAAGGGTACACTCACTGCCAGTCCCGCAGACTCACGAGACTGATCAGAGATGGCTAAAGGTGTCTTGGCCACAGTGAGGGGTAATGAGACAAGAATATAAAATTCAAATCTGATTTATTAACAGTATGTTACAGCTTATATACTATAGTTTCATAACACACACTATTATACAAATTCTTTGTGTTCTGTACGTGTGAGATGCAACCAAATCAATATTTTAACTGGGCCGCGCGTGAGCCGGGCCGAGTGCTGAGTCAATGTCCAAAGGTAACATTGAACAGTCACCATACATTTTATTAACACAAAATTACATAAAGAAAAAAACTGCTGATCTCTCCTTAAAACAAAAATAGGAAACATGAAATTTTTGAACTTTATTACGATTTTCTTGAATTTTAATACTTCGTATTGCCTCCTCGTGCTTCCATTACTGCGTTTACGCGGTTTGGCATGCTGTACACCAAGTTCCTTATACGATTTTGGGGAATATTCTCCCATTCCTCTGTGAGAGCAATTTTGAGCTCACGAAGCGTGATTGGGGGAGGGTTTCGTTGTTTTACGCATCTGCCTAGCTCGTCCCAAGCATGCTCGATCGGGTTGATATCCGGGCTGCGCGCTGGCCACTCCATACGAGTAATGTTCATCTCTTGAAGGTAGTCATTCACAATCCTACCTGTATGAGGTCGGGCATTGTCATGCATAAATATAGCATCCTCACCTAAATTGACCATAAATGGACCAACGTGATCATTGAGGATTTCTTCCACATATCTTACGCTAGTTAAAGAGCCGTTTTCTATGATCACCAGCTCTGTGCGACTTTCAGAAGAAATTCCGGCCCACACAAGTACAGACCCACCACCGTAGGCTACTTTTTCTTCGATGCATGCTTGCTTGAATCTTTCCCCTGGTCTTCGATACACTCTGTGTCTTCCATCGTGCTTGTAGAGCATAAATTTTGATTCGTCGGAGAACATAACTTTTGACCAATCTTCAATACTCCAATTTACGTGGCTCTGGGCATATCTTAGTCTTGAAATACGATGCCCACGCTCCAGTTTAGGGCCGTTTGCAGGTCTAAGGGGTTTTAAGTTAGATTCAGCAAGCCGACGTCTTACTGTCCATGCACTTGGGTTACTTCCTCCGAGGCGTCGAAACTGATTTGTGAGTTCAGTTCCTGTGAGAAAGCGATTTCGAAGCATGGTGTTCACCAAGTATCGGTCTTCTCGTGCTGTGGTACACCTGGTTCTGCCCGTTCCTGGTCTGCGTAGGTTAGAACCAGTTTCTTCGTAACGTCGGAGAACTCTTTGTACTGTTGACAGCGACACACCGACAGTCCTGGCTGTATCGCGCTGACTCCGGCCGGTTTCCAGCATTGTAAGTATTCTGGTGCATTCTTCAGGCGTAAGCGACATAATTTCAGCTTGAATAATGAATATAGAGCACTATCAACATGGTTTATGTACCCACATAAATGACAGATTACAAACAAAAGCAAAACCAAATGCTGTAATTTCGTAGTTCCATCTTCGAAAGTGGCCCTTTTTCAAATTTGATTTTTTTATGATATAACTTTACAATAACTAAGAAGTTTTAATACCTTCATTTAAGGAGTATTACATTGTCTATTAAATACAATTTATTGCATTAACCTAGCATTTTTAGCTTCCGAGATTTTTAGGATTCTTTAAGTGACCCGGATTCATTGCTCTCGAGTGTATTTTTGTATATTTAAAAAAAATTACACATTAATATATAATTTTGTGTGACTCGCCTTTTTCTCCCTTTATGATTTAGATAGTGTCGATTAGCTTTTTCTTTCATTGGATCATTAACATCCCAAAAGGTTATTTTGCCAGTGAGAACATTATTGACATCTTTGCACCAATTGTGTACGAAAAACATTGTACTTTTATTTATTAAATATTGACGTAAATCATGTTTGTGATTTGCACAATTAATAAATGATACACTTATATTTATATTTATAAGTAATTTTATATACACGTATATGTTCTTTTTATTGCTGTGCTCTTTTAAAATTTCAATACATACGTGTTCCACTTGGGCAAAGAAATCAAATAATGCTCTTGTGGGATAGCACAACCACTTTTTGTTGTCAAATTCCTTCATTTTTATGTATTCATGGAAACTTTGTAGTTCTTCTGCTTCCATACAATTTCTGCAGTCCACACAATTTTTATAAATATGCTTTTTAGCAAGTTGTGCTATCCACCCACTGCAATACCCTATTGCTGCGGTTCTTTCAATAAGCATTGGAGTTTGTCCCTGTATTAGGTCATCTGTATTTAACATTTGTATATTTAAATGAGCACTGTCAATTTCATGTTCACATTCAGTTGTGTGTGTGTCTACTGGATTTTCTAAAAAATATTTTAATGATTGGAGACAAACACCATCATCTTTTTCACAGTTTGCTCCAACTGAATGTGAAGATGAAATATTATTTATTAATAAAGTTTTGAAGGCTCCTTCAAATGCGGATGACGTGGGCATAATGTTGCTATAACCATGAGCTCTAATTGCCCCAAAAAAGTTTTCCAATGCGTCTTGATTTAAATTGCGCAGCAGTAAAGAGTTAATCCCTTTGGATGTTAAATGTTTTACAATTAATTTAAAACCTTCTATGGTCTTGATCCAGCTTGACAACGAAGGCACTACTCCTTGGTTATTAGCTTTACTAAATTTCATTATTTTTAATACATTAAGACTATAATTCCACAATTTGTGGTGAGGTGAGGATGGGGTCACTGCCGTCCTGTACATTTTTCCTCCTCTTATCGCGCTGAAACTGCCATTAACGCTGTCGAATAAATCATCAAAAAACATGAGTAGATCTGCTGTGTCGGTACTTCCTTTTTCAAGCACTCCACATCCTGCAAAGGAGAAAAACTAATATTAATTCAACTATCTCAGTGTGGTTTGCAGAATGAATAATGGGTCACCACTTAGGACTTAGGGCTATTTTTCACCGGGACACCATGGCGGCGCTAGTTGCGCCGCCACCACTGACAAAATGTATACAACCTGGAGTATCTCACCTGGTGTCCGCTTGATTACGCAACCATACACATAGTGTTCGCGCTACCAACAAAATGCATGTATGGTCGCGCAGCCAGGTTGCGCTGCGCGACCTGGCTGCGCGATCATTGCGTCCCAGTGAGATTCGGTCCTTAGGGATCGTGTAAAGAAGATGGACAACAGCATGTTTTTTTATTTAAAGAACATATTGTAATGAGCAATATGCCTTCCGAGTGTAGAAAATACAAACTGACTGACATTGTCAAAATCCTGATGTTGACGCTCGTGAGTTGTGTGTTGTGGAGCAGGTTCGCTGGCGGGATGTTGACTGGAGAGTGTTCGGTGGTAGTCGGAGGAGCAATAATAACGCTGATACTTGCAGACTTCTTCTTATTTATTTTCTTGATGTTACTGCTTACACTGCTTGATTCGGGAATGTCCGACCGCTCGAGGTCTTCTCTGCGCCCCCGAAGGGGGCGCGAGGAATCGGTGTTGGGGCTTTTTGGCCCCTTGCCCGAGGCTGCGGTCTCTCGGCCCCCAGACTTGGGGACCCGTCTTTTGGTTACCCTTCCCCTCCCGCAGGTGGGGGTGGGAGTGCTTTATCGCACACCTAGACGCCGAGGGGTATACCTCCCCTCGGCGTTCTGTAGTGTGTTTCTGGGGGTGTAACTGTGGGAGCGCCCGAAGTGCTTCACGACGCCCGTGCGACCAGGCCCCTGCCGGGTGAGATCCCTAGTTCCCTAGGGAAGGCCCAGCAAAGGCCGATCGAGCAACGAGGGCGTCGGTTTTGGTTGGCGCTCGTCCACAGTGGCGGCTGTCCCCGTTCCCTACAACGTAACCAGATCTAGCCGGTGGCGCTGCAGGGCGCGGGGCGTTGTAGTGAGTATCGAGCGACTTGAATTGGAATGTCCGACCGCTCGAGGTCTTCTCTGCGCCCCCGAAGGGGGCGCGAGGAATCGGTGTTGGGGCTTTTTGGCCCCTTGCCCGAGGCTGCGGTCTCTCGGCCCCCAGACTTGGGGACCCGTCCTTTGGTTACCCTCCCCCTCCCGCAGGTGGGGGTGGGAGTGCTTTATCGCACACCTAGACGCCGAGGGGTATACCTCCCCTCGGCGTTCTGTAGTGTGTTTCTGGGGGTGTAACTGTGGGAGCGCCCGAAGTGCTTCACGACGCCCGTGCGACCAGGCCCCTGCCGGGTGAGATCCCTAGTTCCCTAGGGAAGGCCCAGCAAAGGCCGATCGAGCAACGAGGGCGTCGGTTTTGGTTGGCGCTCGTCCACAGTGGCGGCTGTCCCCGTTCCCTACAACGTAACCAGATCTAGCCGGTGGCGCTGCAGGGCGCGGGGCGTTGTAGTGAGTATCGAGCGACTTGAGGTGTGTGTACGTCGCTCGTGTGGTTCGTCTTTGTGTTTTTTTGCGAGTGTGGAGTAGTGTATGTGTGGGCCGCGCACGTAGCGCCTATATTAACTTAGGACGCTTTGCGCGCGGCGGGCGTCATGTCATGAGTGTGGAGTTCTGTTGTTTGGGTAGGTCGCGTGTAGTGTGAGGGCGACTTACTCAGGCGTCTAGTCCGGTGGTGCGACGTCTGCGATGAGGTCGCGCGGGAACCGCTTGTAGTCGGGGGGTCGCGCGTGCCATGATGCAATGTCCCTGATGTGGTGTTGTTCAGAGACGTCGGCACGCGCGAACATCCTCCTCGCCAGGTTCTTGCTGAAATCTTCGACGCTCTCGACACGCAGGTCCCTGTGGATCACAGAGTTCCTCACGTACCGAGGTGCCTGGACTATTTGACGCAGCACGTGGTTCTGCTGCGTCCGGAGCTTCTTTCTGTGGACCTCGGCCGTGAGGGCGAGCCAGGCCGTGGCGGCGTAGGTGAGCTGCGGTCGCACGTAGGATTTGTAGATCCCCAGCTTGACTCGCGTGGAGAGGCGTGACGAGAGCATCGGGCGAAGTAGGTGGCGGGTCACTTTTACCCGCGCGACAGTTTCGCAGACGTGCGGGCCCATGGAGAGCCGTTTGTCCAGTGTGACCCCCAGGTATTTGGCGGTCTTGGTCCACTTGACTTCGGTCCCCATGAGCTCAAGGCTCGGTGGGTTCGTACGGCCGCGTGCCGTGACGATAATCGCCTGCGTCTTACCTGCATTCACCGACAGTCTCCATTTGCTGAGCCAGTCGGGGAGGTCGTCCAGTGCGCGCTGCATCTTGATGGCCGCGTGGTCAGCCGACAGTGAAGTGGTGATGTACGCGGCGTCGTCAGCGTACAGCGCGAGTTTTGCGGTGTTCGTGGCAGGTATGTCGTCGGTGTACACAGAGTACAACGCAGGCGAGACACAGCTCCCCTGAGGCACCCCCGCGGTTACGGGGCGTGCGTTGGAGAGCTCGCTCTCCACCGAGACCTTGAATGTCCTATCCTGTAGGAAGGAGGAGACCACCTGTATCAAGCGACGGGGCGCTGTGGTGAGCGTCAGTTTATAGATAAGGCCGGCGTGCCAGACCCGATCGAATGCCTTCTCCATGTCGAGGAATACTGCTGCGGCGTATTCCCTCCTATTCATGGCCGCCGAGAGGAGGTGCAGTACCCTCGACAGCTGGAGCGTCGTACTGTGCTCGGCCCGGAAACCAAACTGTTCCGGGCGCGGTGTCAGGTGTGGTGTTAAGTGGCGCAACAGGAGCTTTTCGAACACCTTGGAGGTGGTGGATAGGAGCGTGATCGGCCGGTAGCTTTCCGGCTTCAGTATGTTCTTCCCGGGCTTGGGCAACATTATTACCTTCCCCAGCTTCCAGCAATTGGGGAAGGCGCCGGTGCGGAGTATGCCGTTGTAGAGGCGAGCTAATGCCGCCACCGTTCTAGGTGGCAGGTGACGAAGTGCGACGTTCGTGATACCGTCCGCACCGGGGGCCTTCTTTGGCTTTGTTTGCCTGATTGTCCTCAGTACTTGGCCCGGGGAGACGAAGATTTGGTCTTCATCAGGAGCTACCGGTGTCTTGAAGTACTCTCCAAGGTGCAGCTCGACTGTTGCGACATGGTCTTGGGCATCCGTCGGGTTTGGGGTGAATTGACGCTCCAGGTGGGCGGCAAATATTTCGGCCCGGTCGGCCGCCGTGTAACGGAGCGCCCCGTCGCTGTTCAGCAGCGGGCGCACCGGGGCTGGGGTGTTCTTTAGACGTCGGCAGATTCTATGTACCGACGTCCAATCGCTGTCCGCAGCGTCGATTAGGCTCTCCCAGCCCTCGGTGGAGTGCGCCTGTACTTCGGCCTTCACCTTGTCCGTGAGTCTGTTGAGCTGGTTTTTGAGTGTGGGACATCTGTTCTGTTGCCACCGCTTGCGTAGACGCCTTTTGTCGGCGATCATGTTTGCGATGTGCGCAGGGAGCGTGTTGTAGCGACCTTGTGTCGCGGATGAGGTGCATGTCGCCGCTTCTAAGGCGCTCTGCATGCAAGCGGTGAGTCCCTCAGCTAACTCGTTCACGTCAGCGACGTTGGTGACGGGCCGAGTGGGCGTGGTGGTCTCCATCCTTTCCTTAAAGCGGTTCCAGTCCATGTGGCGACGTGGCGCTGGATGGGCAACTCGTGTGGTGTGGTCTGTTAGGCGAACGAGTACAGGCTGATGATCAGACCGTAGCTCGTCGTCCAGTACGTCCTGCGCGATCTGGCAGGTAAGGCCTCTGTGGACGACTATGTCCAGGACATCGGGTGAGTGTGTGGTCTCGTCTGGGTAATGTGTGGGCGCCTCTGGCCCGGACACGTCGTACCCTCGAGCCTCTGCGTCGGCGAAGAGTCGTCTTCCCGCTGTGTTTGTTCCGCAGCTGTTCCATGCTGGGTGCTTGCTGTTTAGGTCGCCGGCAATGATCGTCGGGTATGGCGACGCGAGCAGCGCGTGGATGTCGGCGGCCACGAACGCGTCGCCCGGTGGCCTGTAGGCCGCGTATATGTGTACGTGTTTGCCGGCGACATGGAGTTGTACACCCAGCGCTGATATGCTGCTGAGTGTCGGGGGTGGTAGCTCCTGGTGGACGACTCTTCGTTTCACCAGTACGGCCAGACCGCGGTAGTGCCTGTTGTTGCTCGCTAGTTGCCCATCCATCCTGTAGATTATATATCCTGGGAAGTGGATTTTGTCCGCAGGTCTCAGGAACGTTTCGCTAATAAGCGCCACGTCGATGTCCTGGTCCTGTAGCAGCGGACGGAGGAGAGCGACCTTTTCCCTGAGGCCGCGGGCGTTCCAGTGTATCATCCTCACCGGCTTAGCCATCTCTGCTTAACATGACTGAATGTCCGACCACAGAAAATGCCCCTTTTTTATAGGAAAACTCGTAAGGCTCTGACCAATCAGGGCCCTACACTTTTGCACACGGCACTAAAGCCCCGCCCCTTGACCAATCAGAGCATAGGTGCTCTTTTGTATGGGAAACTTAATTTAGCCTTTTTTCTGTGGTAGGACACTCTTTACAATACTTTTGTATATTTCTAACCTTAGAACTAATAAATCTTTATTATTTACATAAAAATTAGTCTCGAAATCCTTAATTAACACCTTAAAATAATGAAAATACAGAAACGGTTCTCATTACGGTAAAGTTCCTTAGTACTTAAGCTTACGCATTGAAATATGGTACAAGTGGCGCCTCTAGTGGCTGGAATGTACAACACTTTAACATAAAATCTTAGGAAAAATATCACGTTGAGAGACAAGTTAATAATCAAACTAAATAACAGAGAAAAATTAAGAAATATAAATAACAAACTACATATCGTCGCTAACACCTGACATTAAAGACAAAGACAGATAGATAGCAAATGAAAAACTGTAACTTTCAAACATTCACAATTAATTAATTAAATAAAAATACTGTTTACCTGCCATAAGTCCAAGGGCTACTCCAACTGACTGACTGAATACCTGAGTACAATGTTTAACCCTCATTTTCGGGATCAATGCAGGCAACACGTGGTGAGCTGTTAGCTTGGGCACTAGTTTTACTCCTTTATAACCTGGACACCTTTTATATAGCTTCACAATATGGTCCCATTTCGCAATGCCTTCTTGGCCTTTAATGGTAAATTTAAGATCTTTTGTAATCAGATTATTTCTAATCCCTTTTATGAGGTGAGGTGGATCATAGATTGGTAAAATCTTATTCATATTCACTAAGAAAAAACCCCCTTTATATTCTCGTCCATTGCGTAAAAAACTTTCTCGCATTTCTTTGAGTAATGCGTTTATAGCCGCCACATTGGAGGTGCCTTGGTCACATACTGTTGCCACGACTTTTAGTCCCGTTTCTTGCACTTTTTTTATAATGTTCTTTATCTGTTTTTTTAGTTCAAATGTTTTAGTGCTTCCACTAAAATAATAGAAGGCCAAAGGCTGCTTGTATTTTTTTACAATGCCTCTTATCATAAATACTAATACATGATCACAATATTCTTTTTCGACTATATTACCATTGTCAACAAAACCCGATATTTTGTCTTTTCTTTTATCATATGAAATGCCGGCTCCAACTGCCATCTCATCAAATGTTAAAGAACAATATTTATAATTGTTAGGCATTTTAGTAACTCTATTTTTAAAGTTTTCAAATATTATGTCATTGATTCCAGCTTTTAGGTTTATGCCCGGTTTACATTATTCCAGTCCAGTGATCTAGCGAGATTCCAGTCCAGTGCTGGACTGGATCTGTAACGTCTACATTATTCCAGTTATTTAGAAGCCGTTGAAGTGTGAACACTATAGTGACAATGATTTCAAGAAGAGATCAGTTTCGAAAATGTTTCAAACGTGCTCAATCACTCTTGCTACAAGAAGTTATTAATGAGGTTGATAAGGAACTAAAAAAAAAGGAACGGATTTGGGTGAGAAATTGGATCAGCGAAAGAGATCAAAAAGGAGGGTCAGCAATACTTTTGCAACAACTGAAGATAGAAGATCCCAATGAATATAGACTGGCACTGAGAATGACAGCAGAAAACTTTGAAGAACTGTTATTATTAGTTTCGATTAATATCCAGCGTAAGAATACGTTGTTCAGAGATGCTATACCCGCAAAATTAAAATTAGAAGTCACTCTTTCTTTTTTAACCCTTAATTCGACACTGGGAAGTATACTGGACATCGACTTTGAAAAAATCTGCAGCATTTTTTTTTAACAACATTAGTTTTTTTATATATGGAATAACTTGGTTATGTCCTACATTATAACATAAAAAATAACTGTCAATGAGCGCGTGCGCTCGGCCGGTCAGTCGACGCCGCAACGTCAGGGAGGATGAACGCGTCACGACCGCTCTCGGTAAGTCTCGATTTTTTTTTTTTTGTTCTAAAATAAATAATTATTTCTTTTCTGTATATTCCGTAACGTATTTTTATATGTACGTGTATACTAAAATCATAATATTACTTATAGATTTTTCGTTATTCTCTGCGAAACTTGTGTGTCCAATATACTTCCCATTGCCGGATTCTCGAGGGTTTAGTATGGTTTTGTGATGTGCAGTATACTGGACATTGCCAATGAGACAGAAAACTAACAATTAGTATAATATTATGAACTAATATCTATATTGTGTATGATAAATGTTATTTATGATACCTAACAATATTATTATTTACAGGTCTTCAAAAAAACATCACGTGCCTCAAAATTATTAGCTTTAGTGCCACCAATTAACGCTCTATCGGACGTAGAAGGCCAGACCAGTTCAGATGAAGAACCAGATTTGTACCATGGCCAGGAAATTGATGATGTCTCATCAGATGCACCATCCATACCATCGTCATTGGAAAACCTGAATATTTTGGACAGCAACAATGGCAGTGGCGATTCTTCTAACGACGAAATACCCAACAGCGAGCCAGAAGTCGACGAAAAACTACCAGTGCCTCTCACACCAATTCTGAGGGAAGTGTTGCCATCAACCAGCCAGGTAAACTATGATGTTATTCCGACCTTATCATCAATCCAGTCTGTTGTGGACATATCACCGGCTCTTAATATTGTCAATACCAGGTCAAAACGAAAAAAACCCGTCCATACCAACACTCGCATTAGACACGTCAAATCAAAAAAGCGTAAGACAACCAATTACAATTGGAAAAAAGGCAAGTTCCTGCACAAGGCTGAAATTATGGATTGTGAATTCGTTTTTGACATGTCTAACGACGACTCACCTATAGTTTATTTTCATAAATATTTTTCTGTGGATATAATCCAAGATATAGTCCATAACACAAACCTCTACGCAGTGCAAAGAACTGGACGGTCAATAAATGTTACCGAAGACGAATTTAATGATTTCCTGTCCATACTTCTACTTATGGGTGTTGTTAATTTGCCATCTTACGTGGATTATTGGGCCAAAGAACTGCGATACCCAGCAATAGCAGACATTATGCCTCTGAAAAAGTTTGAGTGCATACGCAGGAATATCCATTTCGTAGACAATTCCTGTCCCGATTTGGATCGATACTTCAAGGTGAGGCCGTTTGTAGAGAAGGTGAGGATGAACTGCCTAGCTACTGAAGAGGAGATGAGGTATAGCATTGATGAAATGACAATACCGTATAAAGGGACAAAGGCGGGAAATAGAAGACAATATAACCCCATGAAACCCAATAAGTGGGGTTTTAAAATTTTTGTCCGGGCAGGTATGTCGGGTATTGTTTACGACTTCCTGCTATATGGGGGTGAAGATACATTTAAAAATATTCAGTTTTCTCAAGACGAAGAGACCTTAACCTTAGGAGCCAAAGTAGTAGTCGCCCTTTGCAAAGCCATACAGACGCGCGCATGTGTTGTATATTTTGATAATTATTTTTCTACATTAGATTTGGCGACACATCTCAGAGAAAATTACGGCATCTTCAGTCTTGGGACCATACGCCAAAACAGGCTAAAGGGATGTGAGAAACTACTCGTGGACGACAAAACCTTGAAGAAAAAAGGTAGAGGATCTTATTGCCAACTAGTTGACAATAGTAATAAGCTCGCAGTGATCAAATGGTTCGACAATAAGGTAGTCACTTTAATCAGTACCTATGCCGATGCCTACCCAGTGGGAAAGATAAAACGCTATAGTAACGAAGTGAAGGCTCGCGTTGACGTGGACTGTCCTGAGCTTATAAAACATTACAATAACCACATGGGGGGCGTCGACCTTGCCGACATGCTCATAGCACTATACCGGACTACTTACAAAAGTCGACGCTGGTACACTGCCATTTTTGCTCAAATGATCGACATTTGTATAAATAACGCTTGGTTATTATACCGAAGAAATTGTAATCGGCTGGCAGTAAGGTATATGCCGTTAAAGTTGTTTCGCTGTCAAGTAGCCAGAGAGCTGCAAAATAAAGGGAGATCTAGATTACCTATACCCATAAGAAAATATATGAACAGTAGGACTGATGATAGCGTCCGTTTTGACGGCGTAGGACATTGGCCGCGCTTTGGAGAATCCTATGGTCGCTGTAAATACTGCACCAAAAATAAGACTGATGTATATTGCGCTAAGTGCAATCAAAGGTTGTGTTTAGTACGTAAGAGAAATTGTTTTTATGATTACCATAGCAAGTAAGTGAAACTATTAATTGTTTTAGAAAAGTTTGACTGATTAGATATCTATTGATTTTTGAATAATATTGATCTCAAGACGGGTTGTCATGTTATAATAATAAAGAAGATTTAGACTTTTTACGTTTTATACAATTTTATAGAAGCCAAATAAGTTACAATAATGTCATTTTAAATTTTAAAATTGTACAACAATACATATTTTCATTATACACATGCATTTTATTTTTGTTTATTTCATAATTGCATAAATAAAGTTTTTATAAAAATTCTCGAACGATTCCTTAATTCGGCCATGTCCAATATACTGGACATCGATATTTACAGTTACTTTATGGAGAACCTGGCAATGTCCTGTATACTGGACATGCATTTTCTCAAAATCGAGATATACTAGATTTTTTAAATTATTTTTCTCCGTTTTAGGAACATCTAACGATGACAAAAATATATAAAAAAAATAAAATTTCAAGAGTTTTTTCTCTTGCCAGATTAAGGGTTAAGTACTGGAGATAGTTACAGAAGCCTCAGTCGTATGTTTCGATTGCCAAAACCAACTATTTCAAAAATTATACCAGAAGTCTGTCAAGAAATTAAAAGGGCATTAAAAGACCACATCAAGGTAATATTTTTTTTATTAAGTATCATATCTATGACAAATTAAGCATTATTGAAAGCATTCATGATTATATTAATGTATTCTGGGTCATCGCTTACTACATTTAACGAGTCCTCGGTGGTTTGTGTATCTACAGACGCTGGACTATTCAATGGCATATAAGTACTACTACTCGTGCTTGGTCTTGACGCATAATTGTAATTTGGTCTATTCGGTTTTATAGGACTATTCAAATCGTGTAGTCGACATCTTGTTATCACACTCTGTATTTCTTCTTGGCCTAGGATAGCCTGTTCTGTAGAAAGGGTTCTTAATTGAAGGGTTTTTTACAAAAACTACGTAACTAACAATTTTAAGGTTTTTTTTTTAATGATGGCAATATGATCTATGGAAAAAGTTACACTAGACAGTGTGGTTGCTCGTAGGGTATGCGTAGATAAATGACAGGCGTTTATCGAGTTCAAGATAGAAGTTTAATAGACAGATAAGACTTACAGTTTGAGGTACACGAAAAGGAACAAACACTTAGAAGATACAGAATCAAGAATTAGAAGGAAACTGAGAATTTAGGTAGCTAGGTTGCGAAACGTAATTATAGATTTATAGAGGTTAACGCGCGCATTCGCCGTCGGGGCAGAGTAACGACTGGCGCGGATGACCGAGCGATCGCGGGCGTGCGGGTGCCGCCGGTGCGCGGGCGCAGGCGGCGAGGTACACACATCGCGCGGTCGATTAAGGTGCGAGCTACATGCGCTCCAAACAGGTGCGTCCTCTGATCACGGACGTTGCCACAGTACTCCCCCGCTTAGACCGCTACTGCGGGCGGTAATAATCTGGGAAGTGCACACGACGCCCGGACCTCGTTCTCCTCTCTTCTTCTTTTGCTGGAAAAGGGAGTGAAGCTGATGGCTCAGGAACTGAAGGTGGCTCAGGAACTGAAGGTGGCTCAGGAACTGATGGTGGCTGATCGTCTGCTTCTTGTGTGACGTAGGCCGGCTTCAGCCGATCAACGCTGACGGTGACTTCTTTACCACGTACGTCAAGCTTGTAATATTTGGGTCGGCGCTGTATGACTTTGTACGGGCCGGCATACGGTGGTTCCAGCGGTCTTCGAACGAAGTCCTGCCGCAAGAACACATGAGATGATTCGCTGAGACTATGTGGTAAGTAAAATGGACCTTTTCTGTGACAGGATGCAGGCCTTGGCGTAAGGTTGGCCATGCGACTTCGCAAGCGCGTTGCAAGGTCAGTGACGTCAGATGACTTGTAGTCATCGGCTGGTGCGATGAATTGCCCTGGTAGTCTAAGTTGTTCGCCGTAGACCAACTCTGCTGGTGATGCTTTGATGTCCGGCTTCCATGCACTTCGTATACCCAGAAGTACCAGTGGAAGAACTTCGGTCCATTGCGGAGTAGAGTGACACATTATGGCTGCTTTCATGTGTCGGTGCAGACGTTCCACCATACCATTCGCAGCAGGGTGGTAAGCGGTTGTGCTGTAGTGGCGCGCACCAACCATGGCAGCGACAGCTCGGAAGAGGTTTGACTGGAACTGCGTGCCGCGATCAGTTGTCATTTTGAGCGGGCAACCGAATCTGGCGATCCAGCCGGACACCAGCGCGGTTGCGCAGGTCTCAGCCGTGATATCTTTGATGGGGTACGCCTCAGGCCATCTGGTGAATCTGTCGATGACAGTGAGGCAATACCTGTAATCATAAGAAATAGGTAAAGGGCCGACGATATCAAGGTGGAAATGGGAGAACCTTGATGTTGTGACGGGAAATTGGGAAAGAGGAGCATAGGTATGACGCGTCACTTTACTGCCTTGACACCTTAGGCATTTACGGGACCACTCTCTACATTGTTTGCGCATCCCTGGCCAAACGAATTTCTGTGCCACCAGTCGCACTGTAGCTGTGTTTCCGGGGTGGCTCAAGTTGTGTAGCGAATCGAACGCTTGACGACGGAATTTCGGTGTAATATATGGTCGTGGCGGTGTAACTGTGACGTCACAGTAGACCTCGATGTCTGTATCGGGTATTCTAACCTTTTCTAGTTTAAGTGAGGATCCGCTCTCAAGGAGACTCTGTAGCTCTGGGTCAGTGTTCTGACATCGTGCAAGTGCTTGATAATCGACTCCTTTAGGAACTCGTACCTCCTCTATCCGGGACAATGTATCCGCGACCACATTCTCTGGACCAGGTATATAGCGTATGTCCGTTGTGTACTGAGCTATGTAGTCGAAGTATCTGTACTGCCTTGGTGAACAGTTCTCTCGTGGTGTCGTAAAAGCGTATGTTAGCGGGCGATGGTCTGTGAAAACGGCAAAGTTTCGTGCCTCCACCATGTGACGAAAATACCTTATAGCTTCGTACACTGCCAGCAGTTCGCGGTCGTAGGGGCTGTATTTCTTTTGCGCTGAGTTCAGCTTCTTGGAAAAGAAACCCAGTGGTTCCCACTGCTCACCATTTCGTTGCTGTAGCACGGCTCCTATTGATACATCTGAAGCATCCGTTGTCAAAGATAGCTCGGCGTTAGTAAGCGGGTGAACTAAAAGCGTGGCGTTGGAAAGTGCCTTCTTGCATTCGGAAAAAGCTTCCAGCTGTGTCTGCGTCATTTTAACAGGTTGGTTCTTCGTGGTTTTGCCTCCAGCCAGTATAGCGTTAAGCGGTGCCTGCGCCTTAGCTGCGTTCGGTATAAAGCGTCTATAAAAATTTACCATACCCAGATATCTTCGTAGCTCCTTCACAGTTTGTGGCACTGGAAGGTCCTGGATAGCCTGTACCTTAGTGTCGAGTGGGCAGGTACCGGATGCAGAAACATTGAAGCCAAGAAATATTACCTCCGGCTGCCCCCAGACACACTTTGCCGAGTTCACCAATACCCCATAGTCGCTTAGGCGGTCTAGCAGTCGTCGCAGGTGCATTTTGTGCAGCTCTGGGGTGGGGGAAAAACACAGAATATCATCCAAATAGCAGAAGCAGAACTCGTCCAACCCGGCAAGTACCTCGTCCATAAACCTCTGGAATGTCTGCGCTGCATTCCTCAGACCGAAGGTCATAAAGGGAAATTCGAATAACCCGAATGGTGTAGTTATCGCCGTCTTTGGTATGTGGGGCCCATAGATAGGTATCTGATTATAAGCTTTAACCATATCAATTTTTGAAAATATAGTGCTGCCGGAGAGCTGGTGCGAGAAATCCTGAATGTGCCTCACCGGGTATCTGTCAGGAATCGTTCATGCGTTAAGTGCGCGGTAGTCACCGCATGGCCTCCATCCATCATCTTTCTTCTTGACTAAATGCAGGGCTGAAGACCATGGGCTATCTGATCGCCTGGCCGTGCCGTTGGCCAGCATGTCGTCGAACTCCTTTTTGGCTATTTTAAAACGGTCTGGATCCAGTCGCCTAGGCTTACTTGATGCCGGTGGTCCAGGGGCAGTATTAATATAATGCACCGTATTGTGCTTTGGTTCACGTACAGTACCTGCAGGTCGGGTCACCTCCGGGAACTCACGGAGCAGCTGGTGAAATTCCGACTCGCCGGCGACAGTCTTGACAGACGCCACATCATCAGGTATCCTCTGGTGCGTTGCAGGTACGGAGAGAGATGTGATGCCATCTATCAGTCTATGGTTGCGGCAATCTATAATCAAATTATAAAACTTTAAGAAGTCAATTCCTATAATCGGTTTCGATATGTCCGCAATGGTAAATTGCCACGGAAATGCTCGCCGCAGTCCTAAATCCAAATGTATTTGTATCGGGCCATACGTATTGATGACTGTCCCATTCGCAGCTGTTAGGCCGTATTTCGTGCTCGTGCAGGGTATTCTGATCGCTGAACGTGGAAAAACACATAAATCGGACCCAGTGTCTATCAGAAACATCATCCTTGAATGACGGTCCGTTACAAAAATACGGCCAGCATGGGTTCCGCAGTCGTAGGCCGCTACTTCCGACTGCCCATGGAGTTTTCCGACGACCACTGACAGGGCTGCCGGCATCTCTTTGCCTGCGAACCATAATTATAATGATACCAGCAATGAGGGTGGTTTTCAGGCGGCTGACGTGACCGCGATGTTGACCTACTCCTAGTATTTCTACTCCCAGATCGCTGGCGGGAGCGTTCATTACGTTGCATATGCATTGCACTTACTTGCTGACCGAGTAACGCTACTTGCCTGGTTAACTCGGTGATTCGCGTTTCCATACCTTCTGTGAGGGTAGATGTCACTGGGGCCGCTGCACTCGCCACATGTTGGACACCGGTCGGCGCGATTTCGTGGACCCGGTCCGCCAAATCCACCATTTTGTCTATGGGTAAATCCGCTTGAGAAGCCACGATGGTCTGAACATTATTCGGTAACCGGCTAGACCACTGCGTTCTCAGAAATTCTTCGGGTACCACCGGTCCAGCCGAATGTTGCAGGTACCTAAAAAACTGGGACGGCTTCCGGTCCCCCAACTCTTCATGCATCAGTAACTGTTTCACCCTCCGCTCCTGCGAGGCCGATAATCGCTTGATCAACTCCGCCTTAAGATTATCGTACTTATTTACCGCTGGAGGGTTGGTGATGATGTCCTTGACCTCTGCCACGAAACGTTGATCCAACACGCCGATGACATGGTAAAACTTCGTTGTGTCGGCGGTTATATTGGCGAGCGCGAACTGGCCTTCCATCTGGGCAAACCACAATCCAGGTTCTTCGGGCCAAAAAGGGGGTGCGCGTACTCCTACACGTAGGGTTTCAGGGCCGCTCCCATCGTTATTCGAGCCCGTCATCTTGATCACGTCGGGGTCACCAATTTGTGGTTGCTCGTAGGGTATGCGTAGATAAATGACAGGCGTTTATCGAGTTCAAGATAGAAGTTTAATAGACAGATAAGACTTACAGTTTGAGGTACACGAAAAGGAACAAACACTTAGAAGATACAGAATCAAGAATTAGAAGGAAACTGAGAATTTAGGTAGCTAGGTTGCGAAACGTAATTATAGATTTATAGAGGTTAGCGCGCGCATTCGCCGTCGGGGCAGAGTAACGACTGGCGCGGATGACCGAGCGATCGCGGGCGTGCGGGTGCCGCCGGTGCGCGGGCGCAGGCGGCGAGGTACACACATCGCGCGGTCGATTAAGGTGCGAGCTACATGCGCTCCAAACAGGTGCGTCCTCTGATCACGGACGTTGCCACAACAGTTTAATTCGATTTTACAAAAACAGCATGATTAGCATAGAATCACACTGCACAGTGTTCCAAAAGCCTCAAAAAATTTCCCACTTGGGTTTATTGCATTTATAAGTCAAGAAACGTATTTAAAAAGCACGAGTAGAACTCCCACGTATTTATCTCTTTTAGTTTTTTTTATATAAATTCACGAAAAAGACGTGACTTTTCCATGAAAAAAATGAATATCAGTTCTCAAAAAGTAGTTGTTCAAGATAATAATTTGAAATTAATATTATTAATAGAGCTCATTTGAGAGCATATTTACACGTTTTTTTTTTTTTATCTCTTTTAGTTTCGGAGTAAAAAAATATTTTCTTATTTTTGTTTTTATTTTTTTTCTCCGCAAAGACGCAAAAGTGCGACTTGGGACTAGAACTGAGATATTGTCCACAATAAGGTCTATTACTCATAAAAAAATCAAGTCGCACTATTGCGGCGTTTAGGAGAAACAGGTGTTTAAATCTTAAGGTCAAATAATACACTCCAGGGTTGTCACTCTGAGGCCAAATAAATAAATACATATTTTATTATGAAATGTGTATTGCATGGACGTCTCGCTCAAACTATAGATTTACAGAGCATATAATAATTATATATATATAGTGTTTTTTTTTATTTGGGACATAAGGAAATTCATAACCATATGAGATACAGAGAGACTGTCTTAGGAAACATTTATTTTTGATTTGGAAAAAAATGGCATAAAAAAATTTTTGGTCAACCGCGAGTTGGCCATTGAGTAATTTTGATGAAAAAATGTTTTGATGATTGTATCGGAAGAAAAAAATCAGTACAACGGAAGTTAGTCAAATCTAATGAAAATATTTTTCCATACAAAACAGATTAGAACAGATAGACAGACTATACAAGTACTACCTACCGTGCTGCGGTGGTTAATAGTTTGACCGTGTCGAAAGGCTTTCCACGTTGTGTAACGATTACTATTTAGACCCGTTTTAAAAACCTGTATTATAAATATATATGTAAATTTCCCAGTATCACTACATATTATAAAACAAAGTCTCTCGCCGCCTCTGTCTGTCTGTCTGTCTGTTCGCGATAAACTCGGAAAGTACTGCACGGATTTTCATACGGTTTTCAACAATAGATAGAGCAATTCTTGTGGAAGGTTTTTGTGTGTAGTAAGTTTAAGTTTTATACAAACTAACGACCTTTTGAGTTATAACAAAACAATGTATGGTAGGATTGTACCTCTTTAATAGATCTACAAAAAAGTCCGTGGTGGTATATGGTATATGTCTATCTTATAAGGAAAACCCGCAGTAACCATTTTTTGCGTTTACTTAAAACAGTAAAATGATCGGTTGTTTACGAACCTATTTTTAACAATACCGTATTAATCCTCATTCAAATAAATTTAATAAAATAAAAAAATCTGCTTATTTATTGCCTCTAAGGCGGAACAAAGTTCGCCGGGTCAGCTAGTAAAACAACAAAAAAGAAACATTACTCATATAAATCGCACTCATTAGTTAGTGTTAATGTTAGATCATTTAAATCATCAACATCATTCGAAGGATTTTCGTCGTCCTCCTCTGCGGACTGTAATGTCTCCACATCAATTGCTTTTAAAAGTTCACAAACAGCAGACGGCAAAGGAGGCCGTTTTGGGAATCTTCGACGATCACTGAGATGACCCATAGAAATTAGTGGATCAGACGATTCTAGTGCACGATGAAAAAGGTCGGTCATTGTACTAATCCTGTTCATTTTACGACAGTGATGTTCTCTATCTGAGCGCCAGAATTTGTTTCGTGACTCAGCTGCTTGTTCTGAAAGCATCCCAACAGGCAGTGAACAGGAATCAATAATCTCTTCACCGTGTACAAGTATTTTATGAACTGTCACCGTCATTGGGTGCCAATTATATGATTGAACGTACCGCTCTGCGAGAGACCGGCAAAAATGCCCGAATTTTTTGGCGTCAATAGAATACTCGCTAGATATTGTCATTAGAATAGTATGAAATCCATTAAGTAACCGTGAAGGTAGACCTAAAATCTCACCAAATATGCCACGGTACTTGTCTGAAAGTGCAGTCCTAGCCGAGTTTCCATCATTCGTAGTGCCCGCATTCGGCTTCACTACGTCTACTAATAATCCAATCTTCTCCCTAATCTCTGCCTGGATTCTTTTTTTTCTTGCTTCAACAATATGGCTTTCGTTGCTGCCTTTAATGATTCGCCATTTTTGTACAAATGGATCATTTTTATAGCTAAGGTGCAATAAAAACTCAAAAATACGTATCCACGCATGAAGGGGATTGATATCATATCGCATATTTTCTTTTATAGTTTGTTTTGTATAAGACATTTCCAAATTATTGAATTGGGTAGCTGTAACTTTACAAAACGGGCATCTTAACTGTGAAGTAGTTCCGGTAATTATATTTAGGACTTTGCCATCTATTACGCTCAATGTTAAATTATAAGAAAACGTTAAGTTGTGACCTTCTGAAGTTTGTATATTTATTGGTAACAAACTTTTAATTTGTGCTTCAACCCAGTTTTTTTCGTAAAGAATAAGGTCACTTGTTTCTTTTTTAAACTGGATGTGCAGTGGGCGACAAAATCTGTACGATTGGGGTGTAGGATTTAACCAGGCAGTAAAATCGTTATCCATTACTATGCGTATGGGAATAAGGGTTGTGGCAAAAAGACTGTTTTCATTTATAAGCGTTTCTTCGGTTTCTTGTTGGAAGCTCTGCTTATAAAATGAATGCCCAGTGCAACCATCAAATCCCCAGGACCCCTGAAATTCACACTTAACCTCCTGACTACCTTTTCTATGGCAATATGCAATAAAAGCAGCCTCGCAGCTTAGGACAATTCTTTGAATTGTGTGAGTGAGTAAACCTTGTAGTGACACTGATGCTTCCATTTCAGACACTTTTATTTCCTCTGTTGGATAGCATGCTTTTCTAGCAATAAGGACTTTATTGTAAGCGGGATATGCAGGGAATCCTCGGTTGTTTAAGTCCTTACGTAGTCCCCTGTATGTTTCCACACTCAACTTTCTGTCAATAATAACACCTAAGGCTTCATCTGGTGTGTAAGGTTCTTGCACCACAGAAATTCTTTGCCTTACAGTTGAAGCTCGTTTTGGTGATACTAAACATGTATTTATGATTTCTTCTAAATCTTTAGAAGCTTTGGGTGTTATTTTAGATCCTTTATCAGAAGAAGCTATAGAAGTAAAAGCCTTTATTACTTTTTTTTGAGGTTCACTCTCTAACGACTCCATAATGCGTTTCCTAAATTTAAGGTCTTGTTTATAGCTTACATTAGAAGAATTATCCATCAATGTACTGCACGGCGCGCCAAGAGTCGTATCGGCCCCAGTGGACTTCTTGAGGTCTTCTGGTACATCGTCGATGAACAATTTATTTAAAAAAACGCCATGTTTGTCTGTAAACCTCTTTTTATTTCTTTTACATCCTTTGTAATAATTAGTAGCTTTTTGGAGAAAGGGTTTAACGATTTCATTCACAAGTCTGTCCTTTTCGCTGAATGTAAGATCTTTAAGGTGTTCACCTACTTCTCTGTAAACTATGATCATCAAGTCTGAGGATGTGAGATCTTCTGGTGAACCATTTTTCTTATATTTTTTGCTCTCCGCATAAAAAGATTCGAAAATCTTTAAACGTGTACAACCTCCTCGTGTATTTGCGGATACTTCCGGAGTTTGAGAAGTACCGGCTGTGGCGCAATTCACAGCATCACTTGCCACTCGTGTACCAACATGAGGGTTGGCGCCCTCATGCCCCCCTTGCAATAAGTCCTCCGATCGGGGCTCGGAAGGACATCCCCCAGCAGGTTGGGTAAGCCCCTGCTGAGGCAAAGTGGCGCCATGGGTCTGTAACGGCTCCATGGTGCCTCACCCCCGTTTCTCCAGGTTGCAAGTATAGCATGGGGTTTTAGCCTATGCCTCACGAGGGTGGACCCCTTCCCATGCTACGTGCAACCCTTCATTGAAAATACTCTCAATAAAAGTTCTACAAAAGCTATATATAAAAGGTCAAACAAAGTGACAGCCCTAGCATTAATTTTCAAAATTCTATTTCTCCTAAACGCCGCAATAGTGCGACTTGATTTTTTTATGAGTAATAGACCTTATTGAGAACAATATCTCAGTTCTAGTCTCAAGTCGCACTTTTGCGTCTTTGCGGAGAAAAAAAATAAAATCAAAAATAAGAAAATATTTTTTTACTCAGAAACTAAAAGAGATTTAAAAAAAATAAAAACGTGTAAATATACTCTCAAATGAGCTCTATTAATAATATTAGTTTCAAATTATTATCTTGAACAACTACTTTTTGAGAACTGATATTCATTTTTTTCATGGAAAGGTCACGTCTTTTTCATGAATTTATATACAAAAAACTAAAAGAGATAAATACGTGGGAGTTCTACTCGTGCTTTATAAATACGATCCTTGACTTATAAATGCAATAAACCCAAGTGGGAAATTTTTTGAGGCTTTTGGAACACTGTGCACTGTAAAAAAACACATATTTTACAAAAACTACACAACTGCGTGCAAATTTTACAAAAACGACGTATCTGAACGCAGTTATGTAGTTTTTGTGAAAAAATAAAACGTCAGTCATAGCTGTCAAAAATGTCGGACTACGCGCAAAGTGAGGAATTTTCTAATTCAATTTTTAAAAGAAAACGCAAAGAAAAAAAGGAAACGATTATCAAAAACAAAAAAGTAAAGGGTGAGGAACATATCAACCACAAAAACAAACTGGTGGCAGCTCGGAAAATCGGTCCTGATTGCAGGTTTGTTTTGTCATTGTATTTAGGTATATTTTTCGTTAGTATCTTGAAATAGTAGGCCTAACTCAGTCTATTACATTGTTTCAGATGCAAGCATTACCAATGTTTTAATAAAGTGTCACCCAGAGATCGTGAAATGATACTTGCCAATTTCAATAACCTTGATAACAAGAATGAACAGGATGCGTATTTGATGGCTTTGATTTCTACCTCTCCAGCTGCTAGACACACAGTTTCTAATCCGCGAAAATTCAGAATGAGTTCTTTCAAATATAAAGTGCGAATAGGACTGGAAGAAATAAATGTTTGCATGCGATCGTTTTGCAGTTTTCATGGTATATCTGTGGGTCGCGTGAGACGATTACAAAGCTTAATATCTGCAAACATATTGACACCTAAGGATCAACGAGGCAAACACACAAGAAATAGAGTGAGGAAAACACCAGAAGTTGTTTTAAATGTAATACGTGATCATATTGCATCATTTAAATCCAGACAGTCACATTATTCACGTCGTGATCACCCCAACATATTTTACTTGCCAGAAGACTTAAGTGTGACAAAGATGCACAAGTTATTTTTGGAAATGTACCAAATAAACATAAGCTATGTGGTATACTGGTCTGTATTTAATAATGAGTTCAATCTGAAATTTGGGCTACCTAGAACAGACACTTGTGCTGTCTGTGATAGTTATCGATTAAAAATTAAATGTGCTGTATTACCAGAAACAAAGAGAATATTGGAAGTTGAGCATAAACTTCATCTAACTAAAGCAGACAAATTTCACCAGATAAAAAAGAAATATAAACTTAAAGCACAGCAAGATAATGTGATGGCTATTAGTTTTGACTACATGCAGAACCTGCCGCTGCCACATATTCGCACAGGGGATGTTTTCTATGCCCGTCAATTATGGATGTATGTATTCGGTATACATGATATTGGTAAAAATAAAGTATGCATGAACTTATACCTCGAAACAGAAGGAAAAAAAGGGCAATGTGATGTCACATCTCTTTTATTAAAATATTTTAATGAACACAGTATTACCAATGAGCATCTTATAATCTTCAGTGATGGATGTCCTGGTCAAAATAAAAACTACCTCATGATAATTTTTTTATATGTATTAGTTCATGTATTTCGCTTGTTTAAATCTATAAATACGTATTTCCTATACGTGGCCACTCTTACCTGCCAAATGACCAGGATTTTGCCTTGATTGGCAATTTGAAAAATAAACACACCATAGAAACTCCAGAAGAATGGGAAGATCTAATAAAAACGGCACGCAAACATCCATCACCTTTTGAAGTGAAAAGTATCACTCATGACATGTTTTTTGACCTGAAAAAGGCAGTAGAGCCTTATTTTTTTAAAACTTGTAAACCAGCAATGAAAATTAAAGCTGCAAGAATGATTAAAATAGATCAAGAATCACCATTTGTCTTGGTTAAGTATAACTTTACTGGAGAATGGACAAGAATCCATGTACGGACAAAGCGTCCACTGCCTTTGGAACTGAATTTTAGTCCATTGTACAAGGCTCAAATTCCATTAAATCCTAATAAAGCTAAGGATATTCAGAGATTGAAACATTTTTTGAGTGAACCCCACAAGATGATTATTTATGATAAAATATGTGAAATTGTAGCAGAGGAAGGAGAAGATATTGATATTGATAATGAAGATGTAAGTGGAGAAGAATAAATAATAAGTTAATTAGACTGTATAATGGCTGCAAGTGTTTTGTATGGCAATAAACTACTTAATTATGATTAATTAGATGTCTTTCATTGCAAAACTTTTACTTTTATTTTTACAAAAATAACATAAATGCATTTTTTTTTACAAAAAGAACACTAGTACAAACTACATTTTATCATTATATTCCATAACAGTAGGTACAAATAACAAAAAATGTTACATAATCAATACAATACATTAACATGAATAAATGATCAAAAGTTCTAAGTTATTAAATGAAAAATATGGATTATAGAACGTTTTTTTTATTTCCTGTAAAATTGTTGCTAAAAAGTTGTGCTGTTTTTGTAAAAAACCCTTCAATTGCTTCGCAATGTGTTTCCCGAAGATGTCGAATTCATCTTCCACTGTTTCTGATTTGGATAAATCGTATTGCATATATTTCGTGCTACTGACTATTGCAGACAGCTGTGAATTTTTACTTCTTTTCTTTCGCGGTTCTGATAGACTTACTTCTGGGTTTGTATGGGTAGGGTTGGTCCCACATTGGTCACTAGGTTGAGTATTGTCAGTATTTTCTTTATTTTGAGCATCATCAGTATTTTCCTGAAAATAAAATATTTTTACTTTCTTTTTGCAGATACCCACTGCGGAACAATGGAAACAAGTCGAGGAAGGCTTTCGGAATAAGTGGAACTTTCCTTTGTGCTACGGAGCGTTAGACGGAAAACACATAAAAATTACTGGCTCCTATGAATATGGAAGTACGAACTTTAATTATAAAAAAGAAAACAGCATAGTATTGATGGCTCTTGTTGACCATGATTACTGTTTTACGTATATCAATGTGGGCGCAAATGGAAGCGCTTCGGATGGTGGTATTTTCAAAAACTGTTCCATTTTTACTGAATTAGAAAATGGCAGTTTTATTCCAGAAGATGGAGTGATTGTGGCTGATGCAGCATTTCCACTAAAAACATACTTAATGAAACCATATCCTGGGGCTAATTTAACTTTTGAACAAAAAATATATAATTACAGGCTGTCCCGTGCTAGACGCATTGTAGAAAACGCTTTTGGAATATTAGTAAGTCGATTCAGAATTTTCGAAAAAGCTATTTCAACTAAGTTACATACTGTGGATCACATTGTGTATGCAGCTAGTCAGGATTGGGAGCGCCTTGAAGGACTTTTTAAAAATAAAAATAATGAATTAATTATTAAACTCTATATTGAGACTATATTATTATGAGACGTCTTACAGATTGGGATGTAAATAACGTACTGCCTTAGGAACTAACTTAGACTAAACAAACTTATTTTTATCAAATGTGCAACCTCAGCGACCACACAGATCGTGCTGGGCAAAAGTGCTTACACCCGCAATATCTGTAAGGGCTGTGGTTCTATAACTCCTCCCTCACCAAGTGCGAAATTATCGGTAATATTTGGATTCCGATGATTCCGCATACAAGACAATTTTCTCCAAAATACTATACTAAGACATACTATAGCTAAGATTACATAGAGTAATATAGTTGCTAAACTAACACTATTTGTTTTCACTGCACTATCACTTTCCACTATTTCACTTTTTAATGTGTAAGATAGATGTTTTAAATCGTCAAAGTTTAAGTTGTTTAGATTCACTGTTTTGTTCCAGTTAATCGATGTTTCCTCTAATTTGGGTAGAACTGCGACAGGAGTTACCCGATATTGTATTTTCCCTGAATAATGTTGCCTTTTGTGTAATTTAATGTCTTTCAGATAGACCCTGCAGTTTTCATCAATTTCCAATAAATATGTGCCCTTGATCGGTTTCCTGATAACATCATTGGCACATGTTTCAGTAAGCATTATTTCATTTCTTGTGTAAATTATCCAGTTGAAGAAGTCAATAGGCTGTACTTTTAGACTTTCCAGGTTAACTGCGAGGGGTTTACACAAACTGAGGTTTGAAGCAAAATTCATTAATTGTTCTATACACGTACTTTCAGGATACAATACAACATCGTTTCCCTTGCACAGGAACTGGTTGGCTGCCATCTCTTCACATGGGTTGGCTAGCGGTAAGTACGTGGGACCTTTCACCATAAGGTAGGGGTATTTAGGGATAATAGTGGTCGTTTTGTTTTCATTGAAAATTGGAAGTGAATAAATTTTGAAATAATTATACGTATTCTTATCTATTAATGGAATTTCCATAATGAATGTTATTTGGTTTTCTTTTACATAAGTTTTAACAGACATTGTTCTTTCTAGCATTAATAACGTTTTTTCCGTAACAGGATAAATTAGGCTTTCAGTTTCAGAAATATTGCTTAATAATGCTAAGAGTTCAGATGGGTCAACAATGGTTTGATGTACAACAGATACCTTTGTAAATGATAATGCAGTTTCGATCTCATTTAAAACAGTATAAATTGACCTAAAATTACTTATAAACATATCAAACATGCTTAAAACATATGTAGAGTAAATAGAGTTATTTTCTTTAGTACCTATGTTTTTTACTATTCTTTCTATGCGTTTCATGCGTTCATCTAAGATTTGAATATTTTCCTGTATAGATGTAGATTTGTTAGTAATAGAGTCAAGCATTTTTGAAATTATGGTTATTTTCTTATCCACGTGTGTTTGACCAATTTTTAGCTGTGCTAGTTGAGCATCGTACTTAATCGCATCCTCATGAGCTAGATTACCGGTAAGTATTTTAATCATTGAGCCAAGAGGATCAATGAGGCCACGTTTGAAACGTTTTGATGGAATAAGCTGCCTGAATTTTCTGACTGTCGAATTGCGTAAGTATTCTACCTGTAATTTCATATTTTGGAACTCATTTGCGTAGGGCTTATGAATGTCAACTATATCACTAAATTCTTTGTATCTATTAATATTTAACATTAAATCATAATCTATCGCCTTAAAATCTAATATCTTAACTATAGTCCACTTATCTTTCTCTATTACCGCCTGTCCTTGTTTGACAGGTAGTATACCTGGGTTATTTTTAATCTCTTGAAGTTGAAGGCCTTGGATCTTGATCATCAGTTTCAAGATCACCACGACCAGCCACAACCTGTGAAGGACGTTTAACGTTCTTTAGAGGCACTTTACTTTGTCTTTTACCTATCTGTACTAGTACTACGTTCTTATTAGCTTTTCCTGTTACTTTTGCTCTATGATATCTAGGTTTATCTTTACTTTTTCTTATGTTAATGTCCTTTACAAATATATTATCTTCCTCCTGTAAGCTTAACTCAATTTCACCACCCTTCTTTTCTCTGGCCTTTTGTTTGGCGTTAAGAGTCTTTTCGGCTATATATTTATACAGATATTTCGTTCGTTTTGCATGATCTTTAACTAACTGTTGTGTGTACGCTTTTTCTAAGTCTACATCGAATATTTTATTAGAGTCAGTGTGTCCAAATGTTGCTTCAAAAGGTGTTAATCCAGTGGTGGAGTGTATTGTATGATTGTATGCCATTATGGAATAGGTCATGACAGATGCGGCATCCGTACATTTACGTTCATACTTCGCAAGCCTATATATCTCTATGATGGTGGAATGAAAGCGCTCTACGATGCCAGTAGAGTTGGGATTATTTGGCGTTGTTATGTGAATTTCTATTTTGTACATAGACAAAAGTTCTCGCATAAGTTCATTATTGAATTCAGTGCCAGGGTCACAGGATATTTTCCTGGGAACACCGTATATTGAAAAATACTTTAATAGAGCTCGTGCTACTTCTGTCGTTTGCCTACTTGAAATTTCAATAGCCTGTCCTAATTTGCTGAATGCGTCTACCAGCGTTAGGTAATATTTACTTTCTATATTAAATAAGTCAATAAATATCTCTTGAAACGGGGCATCTTGTGTCTGTGTTAATTGTAACATTGGTTTTATGGGCTTTCTGTCGTATTTCATTAGTTTGCAAGGCTCACACATATTTATAATTGCCGCTATCGTATCTTGCATGTTTTCCCAATAATAGTTTCTGCGAATTCTAACCATAGTTTCTTTAATTCCCCTATGGCATGTTTTTCCTTCGTGATGTTTTAGTATAACAGACTTTTGTTCTTTTTCATCTTCTATATATGCATTATTACAATTCCTACCTTTTTTTTGAGGATGGCAAATCATCAAATGACTCCTTCCACTCTGGCAGAATACAATTCCTACATAAGTTCCGGTTTTTTTTTAATAATCCACCAATTCCGGAGGAATGTCCATAGTAATATATACGTTTCGGATCAATGACCCCAGTTCAATCTACCTACTCCGATCACTGGTAATAACACAAGACCGCATAGAACATAGACAACGCCGACATTATTACTCTGTCTGTACACTCGAAGAACTGCACTGAGTCTTTCTTAAAGATTTCTATAATAACTTTAGTAAATAGCCATCTATGTATGTCGTTCTCAAAGTAAATAAAGTATTTACGCTTGGGTGTAACATATTCTTTTAAGAATTGCTTTATTAAGTCTTCATTATCTAATGGAAGAAATACTTCTAAAACTTTTTGATTTTTCCTAGATACATTTTGAACTTGTATTTTATTTTGAAACCAGGTAAACACCAATATTTGGTTTGGTTTGGTGTCAATTGCCTCTCTTAAGATTGGAATCCCTAGTGAGTCTGGTTCTATGTTGGAAGCTACTGTACTTGTTCTGCTGCTACTGGTTATTGAACGAATGGGGAAGTTATCTTGAAATAGGTCCGCAGGTGCAGTCACGTCAGAGTCAGAATCTGAAATGGTTACTATTTCCGTGTCATTTTCTATGTTAGCTTTAGTAGTAAATTTTTCAAGTTCTTTTAATTGTTTTATTACTTTTTGTATTTCAGATTCGTCTACGTTAACATCCATTGATATGTCATCTTCGGAATCTATAGCATTAAGTTTTATGCGTGACAATGCATCTGCATTACTATTCTGTTTGCCATTTTTATAAATAATTGTGAAGTCATATTCTTGGAGGCGGAGGCGCCAACGAGTCAATTTACTATTGGGTTCTTTCAGGGAATAAAGCCAGGCAAGAGGTCTATGGTCTGTAAAAATTTGGAATTTATGTCCGTACAAATAGGGTCTGAAATGTTTCACGGCCCAAATAATAGCTAAGAGCTCTCGTTCAATTGTGCTATAACGTGTTTCAGTGTCGCTAAGGGTTCGACTAGCATATGCGACTGGTTTGTCTGCTCCGATAGGTCCTTGGGATAGGACAGCACCGAGTGCCACGTTAGAGGCGTCAGTTGTCAAAATATAGGGTTTAGTAGAGTCAGGGTATTGCAATAAAGGGGTATTAGTCAGTACTTCTTTGCATTTTTCGAAGGCATCTATGTAGTTTTGGTCTATGATAATTTTGTTTCGTTTCTTGAGACAAGACGTTAGGGGTTGAGTGATTCTAGCGAAATCTTTAATGAATTTTCTATAGTATCCGACCAGCCCAAGAAAACTTTTTATTTCTGTTGTCGTTCTAGGGAGAGGATAATCTATAATAGCTTTAATTTTATCATTATTTGGTTTTAGTCCGTCTCTAGTTATCGTATGGCCGAGGTATAAAACTTCTTTTCGTAAAAATTCGGATTTATCCAGTTGTATTTTTAAGTTAGTCTGTCGTAGTCTGTCAAAAACGGCTCTAAGTTTCTGTAGGTGGTCCTGAAGGCTAGAAGAATAGACAATGACGTCATCTAAATAAATGAGGCAATGTATACCTTGGAGACCTCTCATAATGTTGTCCATGGCTCGTTGAAAGGTTGCCGGCGCTGTTTTAAGTCCGAACGGCATTCTCAAGAACTCATAATGTCCGTTCTGGGTGCTAAATGCAGTTTTGGGTATATCATCGTTATTTAATTCAATTTGGTGGTAGCCACTAGCTAAATCAAGCGTTGTAAAGTAAACGCTTTTGCCCAATTTGTCAAAAAGGTCAGTAATGTTAGGAAGGGGATATTTGTCGTCAACTGTAATGTCGTTAAGTCTTCTATAGTCGATTACCATTCTGTATTTGATTTCACCAGAAGCATCTAGTTTTTTGGGAACGAGATGGACTGGTGAGCTCCAGGGGGAAAAGGATTCTTGGATCACGTTATCTTTCAAAAGTTTTTCAACTTGTTTATTAATTTCTGCTGCTTGAGCAGGGGCTTGTCTATATGGTTTAGTGTAAATCGGGTCTTCATTCTTTGTCCTAATACAGTGTTTTACCTGATTAGTGAAGCTTAAAGGTATGTGTTCACAATAGAATATGTCTTTATATTCTTCACATAATTGTCGTATAGATGCTCGTTCTTCGTCATTCATGTGGTCTAGTCGTAATTTAGTTAGATTGTCGCGTAATAATTTGTCAGTCTCTATATTTTGGTCATCTATGGAATTTATATGGCATCCATTTTCCTCGTATTTAGATACTATAAACGGCTTGGTGACACATAATTCTATCTGTTTATCAAGAGTGTTTTGTATAATGGTGGTTGCAAAACCGTTTACACATTTCACAAGAGCAGTAGGCATTCGTACTCCTTCACCGAATTCCGTATAATCTAATACTCCCACACCATTTAATAAATTGGTTGGTAATTTTGCTCTAGTTTCTGATCTCGGTGGAAGTAATACAACATGTATAACATTAATATCCGTGTCTATGCATATAGGTATTTCAGCCTTCTTTGTGAGTAGAACATGTTTCTTTAAATCTATAACAGCTTCTAACTGTTTTAAAAGATCATTTCCTATCAGCCCATCGTATAACGAGTCTACGTTGTATACATAGAACTTATGATGATCTTTACTTTGAAATACAGGAAACAGGGGAATTTGCAATACCTGATTATGTTTACTTGAAGCGTGCGTACTTACTACTTCAAATGGTTCGTATGATATGTAGTTAGAAAAATAGGTAGTTGCTATTCTAGGATGTATAAATGAACGAGTACTACCAGTGTCGATCATGAATTTCCCGTTTATTTCCGGTATGTAAATATGTGGCAATTTTAATTTTACCGTATTATAATTTAATATTATTTTTTCAGGTCCGGCCAGTCTCTGGAGGCTCGCATGTAAAAATTTTTTACTTGTTCTGGTTCAGTAATATTATCTTTATTTTTAATTTGTTCATTTTTATCTAAGTCTTGTGTAGGGGTTGCGGGTACAGAGTCTATTGGAAAATCATTTTCTTCACTAGGGAAATATTCAGATAAATCATAACAATATTCGTATTCCGCAGGGTAAAGAAAATAGTCATTATAAGAAGGGTAGAGTTCTAATTCATTTATAGGGAATCCCTGCTGAGCTGCTCTTTGCGGAGCAGTTCTCATAGTAGCATCGGTAATATCTGGTTGAGGTTTGTTTTGTTGTGGAATAGGAGCATGATTATTACTGCCAAACTGACGCGGAAGCATTGGCATCATTTGTTGATAACCAAGGGGTCTATAACCAAAATTAGGTCGGTAACCAAATTGCGGCGGCACCAAATTTTGTTTACTCGTACCAAGTTGGCCTTGATTGTGCCCTGGCATGATACTTGGCCTATTAGGTGGAATCCCGAAATTAAATTTAGGTGTTGCACCAACATTATTTTTAAATGATGGATTTTGTTGCATCATTGGCATCGGCCTGAAACCTGGTGGTTGCGGGAATAAACCAAATTTAAATGTTGGTTGTGGTGCAACTGTGTTGCTAGCCTGCGGTTTAGTATTATGGTTTGGATTTAACATTTTGGCGCGCATCTGATACTGATCATAGAAATTAACTTCTTCCAAAACTACAGATAAAGCCTCTTCCAATGTGCGTGGATTTTTCAGACGCACAATACGTACCATGTTTTCTGGTAAATTATATAAAAATACCTGTAGGGCTGAGTTATTATAAATAGTAGTCTTACTTACTCGCAAATTTTGATCACTAATTTGATTAACCTTTGACAACAACACTGATTTTACCGTTTGAATTCGTGCACAAAAATCACTGTGACTCTCATTGTTTTTAATCTTTAAAGTTTCTAATTCGATAGCCAAACACTCTTCGCTTCGCGGATCGCCAAAATGTAACTCTAGCAATTCCTTGAATTCCGCCCACGATCGAATGTCTCCGCGCTCGCTGATAAGCGCGGCTGCGTCACCCGTTAAGCGGCTAGTCACAACATGCATTAAGTATTCATGTTGTAATTCAGATGATTTGAACTTATCGATAATATAGTCACATTTGCGCAAGAATAAATTCAAATGACGTTTATTACCATCAAAACTGGGTAGAATTTTGTACAATTCATTTGGGATAAGTTTTATTTCTGACATTTTTGTGTTTATTTAAATTATTTCTTAAGTAATACTTAACTCTATGAACTCTATTAACTCTACCAATATTACTTATTACAATAATTACTACTAGTATAGTTATTAAGTGTTTCTGAACTCAATATGTATACTTATACCTATTTAGTGTTTAAAAACAGTTGTATGTTAACTAAAGTATTCTTACATTACACTTATAATACTTAATTATTTAAGAAAACCATAAAACAGTCAAAATGGAAAACTTCCAATTCCAAGTTTACCGAAAGGATATGGGCACGGATATCAAGGAGGTGAAAAGTCGTACTCACCAGCCTGCCACGCCCATCATCAGCTCTCAGCACTCCTCGTCACCGACGATATTTATTTGGTTCGTGGGATCACCTTGCCGTACACCACGCGTACCGTTGTGAAAATCGGGAAAAGTCTAATCGCGAAAAATCACTTAACGCGCGACAGCTTCCTCAGTGATCCTACCGGCTGCGCCAGTCAGGATTGGGAGCGCCTTGAAGGACTTTTTAAAAATAAAAATAATGAATTAATTATTAAACTCTATATTGAGACTATATTATTATGAGACGTCTTACAGATTGGGATGTAAATAACGTACTGCCTTAGGAACTAACTTAGACTAAACAAACTTATTTTTATCAAATGTGCAACCTCAGCGACCACACAGATCGTGCTGGGCAAAAGTGCTTACACCCGCAATATCTGTAAGGGCTGTGGTTCTATAACTAGCTTGCTCTCTACACAATTGGTTGAGAAAAAAGTCAAGCAATTATATGACTACTTCTTGTGTAGACCATGACGATCACAACGACCATCATTTGATTAATGGAACATGGAGATCCGAAATAGCCTCTTTAGATAGTATCATACAGCAGGGCAGTAACAACTCAGCAACACATGCCAGGGAAAAAAGAACTCAATTTACTAATTATTTTGTGAACGAAGGAAAAGTACCATGGCAAAATCATATGATACATTGATAAAGGAGAATGGGCAATTTTGTATGGAGCTTGGGCGGTGCGCGGCCAAGAATGATTTTGTTATTTATCCATGTGGTTTAGTCCTACAGTTACTGTGAAGAAGTTTTATCACTGTGGTGTACTTCTAAAACGAATAAAATACCTTTTTGTTTTTCAACACTATATAGTTTTATCCAGTATTATGGCTTATGTCCAATGCAAAAATAGAAAAGGAAAGTCAAATAACAATTCTAGATAGTCTGAAAGATATTTATTACATAATAATTCAATTATTATATTATTAATATGTACAATTACCATACCATATTACAATTAATTACATACGATGTAATTACTATACTATGTTTTACAATACGAAACAACGGATTAATGTGAGTTTTTGCACAAAAATAGTTAAAGGGACGAAGACCAATATAGGATACTTTTTATCGACAAACCACGCGAGCTAAGCTACAGGCTATCAGCTAGTATCTAAAATAATAGTGCCTACTCGTGCTCTATAATCGCACTTTATTCCGCTGCTGGTAACCGAATCTCCTTGGTTTGATTTCTTGCCCAGCCTCAATACCATACCACGCACATAACATGTGCGCATCATCGAACCGTACGCCTTCCACTCAGACATCAACAATAGTAATGGGCGATAGCTTCTCGTCCGTTCATTTGTCGGTGAATAACAATATATGAAGAATAAATCCTAGACCTAACATGTCTAGACTGTATTCGGACACGTAATAACCAAACGTCTTGTTCTGAAATGTAGTCGCTAAGACGCCTTATTTGTTGCTCTCGGTACACTTAAATATTATACGAGCCCTGTACTAGGTGCTTAGCACAATAACTGCGGGCTAGGTTGATTTGGTACTTACCGAGGGAAAACAGAATAAGATCATCTTCTGTAAGATTTGGAAAATCGTCAAAAATAGGCTGATCACCGGTGATGCTTTGGAACGTTGCTCTTTGTCTATTTATATTATTACGAACAACATAGTCCGGAAGGTGATTTGGTAGATTTAAGCGGTCATTTATAATGTCCACGAATGTGGCTGCATGTACGGTAATATGTATAGGCACCTGGAAAGCGTTAATTCGATTCCCCTTCGTCCGATACCGTGTTTGAGAGTAGACGTGTTTTTAGCTCCAATTTAAAATTTAAAATATAAATTAGCAAGTACGCTACTATAACCCCTAATTAAAACGATAAAGTGTCTAAACTCGTATAATCTACGTGATTCCGTTACCACAACGCTCACCGCCGAACTAGCGGCGCGACCCTGCCCCCTCGTGCCACCTTCACCTCCGTGGAAACAGTGCAGTGGTCATAATTGCTGTCTTGCTTTCTCCAAACCCGCACATTGCCGCAGGCGCTGTCTGATTAGGAGCTACGGTGACCCTTATTGCTTAGAGCCTAACGTATAACCGTGAGTACTTACGGTCTATTTTTTACGTCGTCCTGCCGCTCACGATGCCCCGCATACAGCGCTCGCCGCCGCCTAACACTTCGAATGTCAACATTACGCAGGCTTTGTCCGACTCCGATATTCCCCAAATGATATCGAGCAGCCCATATGATGATGTAAACATTACGATGCGACACTCTAATAAGCGTCCACGGACGTGTTGCTCTCCGGGAGCCGAATTGCAGGATTTAAAAAAGGAAATACATCAAATGCTTAAGGACTGGAAAACGGACCAAGAAGCATACTTAACTAAACTGTGTGGCGAACAAAGCTCTTCTTTGAACAAACTAGCGTCAGACATGGTTGAGCTCAAGCTTCAAAACCAGGCTATTCAAAAATCTAACATTGAAATAGAAAAAAACATTTCCTTTATTAGTAAGCAGTATGACGACATTTTTAAACAAGTTGAGTCACTGCAAAAAGAAAACCTTACATACAGAAAGAGTATACTAAACATGGAAACTAAAATTCAAGATCTACAGCGTGTATCCCGGCCCTCTTCCATTGAAATCCGCAACGTGCCGTCCGTGGAGAATGAAGCAGCGTCGGACCTCACTGCGATAATCACCAAAGTGGGCTCAATTGTTGATTTAAAGATAAACAGTTCTGACTTGCGCGATGTGTACCGCCTACCCGGTAAACCAGATACGATTAGGCCGATTATCGCTGAATTTTCTAACGTCCAGACTAAAAATCAATTAATCACCGCGGCCCGGAACTTCAATAAAACACATAATGGAGATGATCGTCTCAATACTCGCAGCATTGGCATGAATGGTGAACGGCGGCCGATTTTTGTGTCAGAACACCTCCCCGCCAGTTCTAGAAAACTATTTTTTACTGCCAAGGAATTTGCAAAAGTCAACAAATACGACTTCTGTTGGAGCTCAAACGGCAACATCTTCTTGAGGAAAGTCACAGGAGTCAAACAAATACTGGTTAGATCAGAGCAAACCTTACGGGACTTAGAACAACAAGCGATTCAATGACTGCTCTCTGCAAATGTTTACAGTATATTTCTGTCAAACTTTCTAATAATCATAAGTCGGTTAATTTTAATACTATTCAAAATCAAATTATGTACTACCCTAACTTCATTACTAATTTTAAATTCAACATTCAGTCATGTTTACTACCTACGCATCAAACAAATAATTTTTTGTATGGAAACCAAAGAACTTTGTTCTTACTACACACACATACCCCTCACACTCACAACCAGTTCCGTTATTTCACGGTCAACATACTCTCACAAAAAAACAAAAATAGAGCGAAATCACATTCCTCATAGGCCGAATTCATACCCACAGCCATATTCATTTATCAATTATTATTTTTGCGTAATCGTTCTGTTGTACGGACCTTTGAAACTTATTAGCTTTAATTATTTTACTGTTTCGGACGCCAATCGCCACCATACTCAGACCCTTCACTGTATAAAAGCACCACCCTCTGGATTATTAACACTATTAGTCAATGGCGGCATTCAATGATATTAACAACGAGTTGGACAGTATTACCGTTTCGTCGTCGCTCACATGTACTCCTGATGAATGTGCTGATTATTTAAGATCCCCTCTAGCACTTAATATCTTGCACCTCAACATTAGAAGCTTAAACAAGAACTTCAATGAACTAAACTGTCTACTCGCGTCTATTAAAATTAAATGTGATGTCCTAATCTTAACAGAGTGCTGGCTAAAGAAAAATGCGAACGTCCCAAATATACAGGGCTACACTTCATTCCAAACCAAAAACCTTATTAATCAGAATGATGGCGTGGTGATCTATAGTAAAGATATTTTGAGCCTTAGCATTACTGAGCCGTTATTTGCCGATGCCAGCTGCCTCGTTTGCAAAATCCAAAACAATGTTACTATTATAGCATTATATAGATCACCATCACAAAAAAACATAGACAATTTCTTAAACAGTTTAGATAACCTATTAACAGATTGTGGGCACTGTAAAACCGTCTCAATAATAGGAGACATCAATATTAACATTGCTCCAAACAACAATGACCCCCGCTCGTGTCAATATCTAAATTTGATAGCCACTCACGGTCTCCTTCCTGCCCATGTGATCCCAACACGGCTTAACAACTGTTTGGATCATGTCTTACTTAGAACAAATTATAAGGCAACCACTTTGGTAGTTGAAACGTCAATAACAGACCACTCCGCTGTTCTATTAAACCTAGAAACTAAAGCCCCAACCCGTAACACAAACAGATGCGCTAATTCTTCCCGCCTAAACTTATCCTGTGCTATCAACGACATCGAAAGCTGTGATTTTTCAATAATCGCAAATTTTAATGACCCTAATCTTGCTATGGATAAACTTTACGAAATCCTAACGCCTATATTAATAAGAAACACTATCTATAGAACTATCCCCTGTAAACATAAAATTATTAAACCCTGGATAACGGTTGGTCTGCTGAGATGTATACGCAACCGCGATAAGATGCACAAAAAATCTAATAAAGAACCTCGAAACGCGATTTTACAACTAACATACTCGCGCTACCGGAATTTTTGTAACAATCTGCTTAAAAAACTTAAAACTGCTTATGAACAAAAAGTTTATTCTGATGCTAAAAATAACCCAAGAAAGATGTGGGGGGCCATCCGTAATGTACTTGACACAAATAAAAATTCTTTAGCTCCGACTGATCTCCTCAAAATTGACAATGACCCAATCGTGTCGGTCAACGCTGTGAATAGGTTCTTTGCTGATGTCGGCAGAAGCATGGCTAATAAAATCCCGCAAAAATTATGCAACGCCCAATCTACTCCTCCCCTCCCAATCTCGATGCTTAATACAATTGTCCTATTGGAGACAGACGAGAAACAGGTCGACGCTATCATTAAAGATCTCCGCGTAGACAGTGCCTCTGGCTGGGATGATATCTCTCCCAAGTTGTTAAAATCTATCAGTCACAAACTGGTTCCGGCCATAACGCACATTTGCAATCTTGCAATATCCACTGGCACTTTCCCTAAGACCCTCAAAAAAGCCATTGTGCATCCAATTTTTAAAGCAGGTGACAGAGGCAGTGTAAATAATTATCGACCAATCTCGGTACTTCCAGCAATTTCAAAAATACTGGAAAAGATAATTCACAAAAATCTCCTCAACTTTTTAGACAAATATAAAATCATCGCTAAAAACCAGTACGGCTTCCGACAGGGGGTATCGACGGAAGACGCTGTAATAGCTCTATTGGACTCTGTTGTCAACAAAATTGACTGTAAACACAAATGTGTCGGCATATTCTTGGACCTCTCTAAGGCCTTCGACACTGTCTCTGTCCCTATTTTACTCGGAAAATTGGAACAGATTGGAGTGCGCGGCACAGCCCTCAAACTGCTTAAGGATTTTCTATCAGACCGGACCCAGTGTGTTAAATTAGGCGAGTACATCAGTAGTGAACAACTACTCGATTTCGGCGTGCCACAAGGAAGTTTGCTCAGCCCTCTCCTCTTCCAAATCTATGTTAACGAACTTTGCCAACTTACCCTCCCTTCTACCCACATTATAGCGTACGCCGATGATACTGTTTTACTGTCCAGCGGACACGACTGGGAAACGGCAAGGGTGGCCGCCGAAAAATCCTTGACCCAAGTTATGATCTGGTTGAGCAATAATAGCTTAACTCTGAACGTCAGCAAAACGAATTTTATAACCTTTGGTTCCAGACCCTCTACCCTTCCATCTGACCTTTCAATAAAAATCAAAGCCCATGTTTGTGACGAGCGCGACCGCAACAATTTCTGTTCATGCCAGACTGTGACGAGAGCCTCCTCCGTCAAGTATCTCGGCCTTTATCTTGATTCCAGTCTCAACTGGAAGACCCACATTGAATCTCTGTCTGCGCGCACTAGAAAACTCATTTACGTGTTCAAAAAATTAAGAACTTCTGCCCATAAAGATATTCTAAAAATGGTATACACCGCTCTTTGTGAATCAACACTAAGTTACTGTATCGTTGCGTGGGGTGGTGCAGCCAAAACAATCCTCATACCAGCTGAAAGAGCCCAACGTGCAGTGATCAAAGTCCTGTTAAATAAACCATTTAGGTATCCCACTCAGCAAGTTTATTCGGACTTTAAGGTACTAACAGTCCGCCAAATGTATATGCTTCGTGCAATCATACGAACACATAAAATTATCCCTTTCAATAGATGTAAAAGCCCTACGCTCAGAAGAAGACCCAAACTCGTTTGTCCTAAAGTTTGTACAAATACCACCTTTGCACAACGGCATAACCGTTATTTAAGTACGTTACTATACAATAAACTGCACAACACATTAAACATTCACTTTTTGAACAAATTCCAATGTAAACAAAAAATAAAAGAATATCTCCTGACCCTAAATTATGACGACTCGGAAGAATTACTCAAACCATAACTTAAGGAAATTCAAGCTCCTACTCACACATACACACCTACCATCACCTATACATATCTACACTCACACATACACAGCTACACTCACACACACACCCGGCCAACAATTAAATACTCCCTTTTCCGCGTTATTAATTCATTTAACTCCTTTTACTTTCACCCCCCCGGTTCTTATCCTCAAAATGAATTGTATTTAGTCTAGTTTATTTATTTTTTATAAAAGTGCACATTACTAACTTGTAAGTAATTATTATAACATCCATAATGGACGGATGGATGACCCCCGTAACACAGGTTTTTCCTAGCATGGGGGTCATTGATCATTTATTTTGTACCAGGCTATTTGCACGCTTAAATTAAGTGACTACCTGTATCTGTGTACTTTCTTATGTCAAATAAATATATTATTATTATTATTATAATTAGTGAAGCTGCTACTTTAAAGTCTTCAAACATATGGTTTAAAGTCCGATTAAAATAATCCTGGCGGAACAATTTGAAATCGACCATTTCTTACTTCTACCACCTATCAGCGTATGGTTACCAATCTAGACCTATTCGCTTGTTCGGTTGTGAGGTGATCTGCACCGCGATCTTTACTTTCAGGCATATAAGCAGAGTAATTAAATTGTGTTAAATCGGGAAGGGCGTCTCTAAACCCACGAGTCTAAAAATATCGCTACGACGAAAGAACCAATGAAATGTACCTTCATTGTCATATAACATTCTTTATAATATAGTTGCGTCTGAATCAGTAGCCGCATATGGTCCAAAAACATCTAAAATATAGCCATCGCAGCTTACAGCTTAGCTTATAAATGGTTTTAAAAGGATGGAAAACTTGTGTAAACCACACGTTTTTCTTTGGAAAGAATAATTGCAACTCTTCCGAATGTAGAGGTATGTTCCGTCAATTATCGCTATTGCACGCCTATCTTCTAATGTTGAATTATGGTTTCCAAACAAAGCGTTCGGTACGTAGAGATTGCGTTCAATGAACATTCTTCTGCCTTCGTGATCGAAACTCAGGTGCCTAGGCACGAACATCGCAAATAAACAGCCTCTTGCTGTTTTTAAATGTCTTTCTAGAGTTCTTCTTCTCATTTGAAAGAGCGTGCCAAGTCTTTAGTTGCTTTCACCACTCCGCAACTTCATCAAATAAATGGCTAGAGCAGTTTTGAAATGGGAACTAGACAAGGAAGGCGTTTGTTCCAAGATATCGAAGAATTGTTCTCGACTAAGACCCAAGCGAATGTGTACTTCATTGGTGTCCATATTTTCGATATTTTCAAGATCTAGAATAGAGCTTCTTGACACAGCTTCTCTCATAAGGCTCATTATGTGTAAAAAAAAGTGCTATTAAAATCATGTCTTAGATTAGGACTATCGATGATCTCATCCCAGTCCCAGGCCCTTAGATGTGTTTCATATAATCTGGCTTCTTCTGATATATATAAGTTGGAATCCATAAGAAGTGATATTTGTGTATTTTACGTGTAGCACCTCTACATCTCTCAAACATACATACTGCTGCATCGTTAGGCACTCTAAAATACTCTTCAATCTGTAGTACACATTCTTGCTGGGCAGGGTTTGGATTAGGCTGTACAGCACGTTGAGCTCGCTGCCAGCATGGTCAACAAACATCTTCCAGGCCGTTATATTCAATCTGAAAAAAAAAACATATTGACTTGTAAGTAAACTAAATACCTAGAGTAGGTACATGTAACATAAATAAAAATATCGTCTAAAGCTTTTATATAGGTAAATAAAACAAATGAAATGGTTTCTATGACTCATATACGGCGCTTAAACAGGTAGCAAACTGTCAATGTGGTCGTTAGCACATTCCTATTGTTGCTGACGTTTATGACAGGACGACTCGGATGAGAAAGGCCATACTATAAAGTTTTAATTGTCGAGTGCACATTTTCGTGTTTGCATGGGCCCACTCATATGAACTCAAAGCTCGTATTTCGCTGTGACATCTGGAGTAATATGTTATTTACTGTGGCACAAAAGTGCCACAGTAAATAACGACGAACATAAAAATGTTCGTCCAAGAGTGACCAAGACTATGAATACTATTATTATTAACATAATAAAAAACTTACTTGCTGTGGGGCAATATTGTGCGTTTGTGGCATTTTCTTCAAAACATGCATGGGTTATCTCGAATCTTCTTCTGTTAACCACTGACCTATTGCACAAAACACACACAGGTCGATTTTCTGCCATGTGCAACAAAATCCAGTTTGCAAATAGAATCAAGTCCAAAAACGTATGCCAAGTGATCAGGTTAGAAATAAACAAAGTCCAGTATGCAAGCAGATGTCAAAAGGTTTATAAAAGTGCAAGATAAATCAATGAACAATCGCATAGTACACAACAACACAAGCGTAACCGAAGGACTGCACGGTAGGAGCGCACGCGCCGCCGCCGGTTGATTTGATCTTGTTCGAAGCTGATTGGTCCTCCGCGGGAGTAGGAGACGTTTTGAAGTTCGAATAAGCATTATACACACTAATAATAAAATAATTATGCGACATTGCTCTATACAATTACAATTGTACTGATATTTAAATAACTTTTTTTCTAAATGAACTACAACGTAACGCCCATACTAAAAGTTATTCCTAACGAACAGTACTTCCATTTGACACTAATTTCATTACTGGCCGCCGACCGCCCAAAACTGCCCATTCTCCTTTGTGTGTTTTAACAAATAATATGCTACTAAAATAAAAATAAATAAAAATCTTAAAATAAATACCTGTGTTTTACGCTTCACCATCACATTTTTAATAAATGAATTGAATTCGGCGAACCATTTCACTTTGGGTTGGTAAACATTGCCACTAGCACCAGATGTGGATGATTTCTTAATCTTGTCTAGTTCAAGGTAGTATGTCGAACGAATGCTTTTTATTTTGTTTTTCACTTCTTCCGGTGTGAATCCTTCAATTTCCATACCAATGCACAGATTTTGCAAAGCAGTTTGGCGCATAGGTTTGTTTTTATAATGTTCTGATGTTATATCCCATAAACACGGATTTTCTCTGTATATAGTGACAAACTTTACAGTTTCGTCTTCAGATAACTTCTTCACCATTGTTAAATCCTTTTTCTTTGCAAAAAAGTCCGCAAAAACAACCAACACGTGTGTACTTCGTCAGCACTGGAATGGCACTGGATTGGCCGTCTACATTATTCCAGTTGCACTGGATTGGTCGCACTGGATTCAAAAGTAGACCGCGAATCCAGTTACTGGACTGGAATGCTTACTGGATTCAGTTCATTCCAGTGCCGGTTTACATTTTTCCAGTAAGCAATCCAGTACTGGACTAGATCGCTGGACTGGAGTAATGTAAACCGGGCATTATCTTGTGCAGTAAATTTTGCAGTGTTCTTCTGCTTGGCAAAACACATATGTTGCTAAGTAACCGATATGCTTTAGGAGATGGCTTGAATAGAGACAACGCCAAAATCTTTTCTTCAAGTGTGAATCGCCTTCCTTTCTTTTTCTTGCCACTTTTGGAGGCTTGCATTTGGCAAAATAACTTTGTAGTGTATGACATATTCTTACAAACCATATTGAATGCAGTTGTTTTTTTAATTTTTTTAGCAAGCATGTATGTTGCTTTAAAACACTTCTTATCACGTTCACATTTTCTTAATTTCTTTAAAACAAATTTAAATTCCTTATGTTGCGCCAAAGTTACACGAGGACCTGAAAAACACGCAATTTTTCTTTAAGCAAATAACAACCAAACTTTAAAAAAGAGATTTAGATATTAAAGATTTTAAAATGATGTTATTCTAAAAGTAAATTAAGAATCTTTTTGGTTTATGACCTAGAGGCCTGGATCTTCATTTAAGTTTATGCAATTCAGTAATTCAGTGTTTTACTTATGTTCAATTAGATACATACTTTTTGGAATAATTGTCTTTTTACTTTTCCACTCTCTGCATTGAGTTTGGTCTGGTTCTGTAACATTTTGATGTCCTGTAAATTAAATATTCATAGTTATTGTCAAATTGCATAGAATTTAAACATATGTCTAAATATGTCATTTATGCAATAAAATTTGATCATATTATTATCATAGTGTAGTTCCAGAGATTACCTCCTACAAACACACTTACAACTTTACCTCTTTTTAATATTAGTATAGATATAATACAAACCTGATATCGCATAATTTGGCTGTGTCCTTAAAACATTTGATGTGGAAACTAGAGCCGGCTTGCTTATTATAGCTTCAATGAGTTCTTTTCCTGAAATATAATTAAATATCTATACTAAGTTGAGGCCCAATAAAGCAATCACACAAAGGTTTGTCACACAAACCTGAACCAACAGACGTTTGGTAGGTCTCACTCTTTTGTCGTAAATTGTCCTCACATAATTATTGTTTGAGATAATTTTATTTGTTACACAACAGCATGTAAGCATGGAGTTTTTTTGCTTGTTCATCTCCATAGGAAACCAAAACTTTGTAACAGGGCAACTAAAGTCTGACTATTCATAAGTGCCGGATAATGGTTTACATGAATAAAAATATATTTGATTGATTGAATTACAAATTTTTAGTAATAAAAGACACATACCTGAAGTGTTAAAATCAGATTCTTGTAATTGATTTCTCAGAGGAGGATTCTGATCAGAGGTTGACATAACCATTGCTTCACCAACTGATTGTGGTTGCAGATCTAGAATAATATTAAAAATATTGTCTATATTTATTATTAATTATCAAATGTCAAAGTTTATGTAAAATACAAATTAAAAACATAGCAAAAATAAAAATAACAAAAAAAAACATTCAGTATGCAAAAAATTGGAGCAACTCAATCCCAAGCCTTTTTGTCCTCAATATAATCTTTAACGGTATAAAAGGCTTTCTGGCACAACATGATGCATTTCTGACTAAGCAAACGCACTCTTATTTTATGTTAAAATTATCGCTTAAGGTTAGGAAAACAGAAAATAACAAATCTATGGACAAATACTATCTTTAACCCTTTCCCCCCGGGGTAGTAATTTTTAATGAATTTCTGCTTTTTAATTTATTATCATAATAAGAGGTAACAGGAAACACACTGATTTTTTTTAGATTTTTATTATACCTAGAAGTACTATTTCCAAGACCTAGACTTAAAAGTACAGTCAGGAACTTTGTGTTATCACAATGTTAGGAACTTTGATAGAAACTACAAAAGTAATGAGATCCAATATTGACTTTAGAGATGGGTAATCTTTATTCCGACAAGTGAATTGATTCACTTATTCCGACTCCGACTCCGGTACCGGTTCACCTTATCGGCTCCTTCGGTTCCGTTTGGCACCGGTACTCACTCGGTTATTTTGGTTCCGCGGTTCGACCAGAACATTTTATTCATTCGGATCTTTGGAATACTTTGGATCATTTGGCACATTTTGAATTGAACAGTTTACATTACAGAACTTACAGTAGGACATTTTATTTTATTTTATTCATACGATTTAAATTTCGGACAGCGTAAATTGTTAGGAAAGAAAGAAATGAAATAAAAATAATTTTAAAATAAGTCTTTATTATGAGTACTACTTTTTAATCAGTTCTTTTTTTCTCTCTACAACATGTAACATAATTAACGCACATCCTGAAATTAGTTTGTTCGCAATCGTTTACTGAATCGATTTCTATCATTTTTAATATAGGTAATTTTTAATTCCAAAAATAATTAAAACTACGTAAATTACAGTCACACTACCCTTGTACAGTCAAAACAAACTGAAATGAACCGTAACTCAAGGCAATAAGACTTTTAAAAGTGCAGTTTTATTTGTATTAATACAAATTCCGTCATTCAATACAAAATAAAGAAAAATGAACCTTATTTCAAGCACGTTAAAGTCTTTACAAATAAAGTTAGTAAACTTAGCGATTTAACCGCACGCACATACTAACAGGCACTGGACAAAGGACACAATAGACAAGCCAATAAAATACAAAATATTTCGTACTTGTTTTCGTTCCCTTTCTCCTGCAAACTAAAAACCTGGGATAGAACGAGATAGTCGCCGGCGCGGGCGCTAGCGCGGCTAAGATGAAAGCTAATAGGTAATTTCAATGTAAACAATATTAGTCACGCGCGGACCTTATTAGTGGAAAGTGTTTTCGTAGAGTGTTTGCAAATAATTTTTCGCACGCGATGTGTTTCCAATACACAAATGTTCAATACACCGAAATGGTGAGGACTTTAGCACGATGTGGTGATAGTGTGTCTCTAGCTTGCAGAACATTCAACCAAAGGTTTGGTAAAAGAGTAGACCGCAGAACTATGTTAGCTGCTACTCAGCGGCTTCGCGACCACGGAACTTTCCGTCCGAACACGGCCATCGACAGGGGAGCTAATGTGCGTACACGTACTCGTCTTCAAAACGAAATACTGGACTATTTTGATGAGAATCCCCATGCCAGTACCCGAAAAGCAGCGCCACGCTTTGAATGTAGTCATATGCATGTGTGGAGAACACTTCGTGGTGATAAAGAACATCCATTCCACCTCAGAAGATGCCAGGAGTTGACTCCAAACGATTACGCACCACGCTTGCAGTTCAGCCGCTGGTTAATAGAAAATTGGCAGCGGAACATAATTTGGACAGATGAAAGTACATTCACACGTGTGGGGATGTACAATCAACACAACACACATTCATGGATGCACGAAAATCGTCACGCATGCAGAGTGGATTCCTTCCAACACCGTTTCTCAGTTAACGTCTGGGCCGGTGTCCTTGGTACATCATACTAGGGCCTGTGTTTTAACAAATATTAACAGGAGACGCATATTTACTGTTTTTACGAGAAACTACCTACGCTGCTAGAAGACATACCTCTTCATAATTTACAAGAGGTATTCTACCAACACGATGGTGCCCCTGCTCATTTAACTAGGAGTGTTCGACAGCACCTTGATGATGAGTTTGGAGAGCGCTGGATCGGTCGCGGTGGCCCTGTCCATTGGCCTCCCAGATCAGCTGATTTGACGCCTCTTGATTTTTTTTTGTGGGGACGTATTAAATCGTTAGTTTATTTTAGTGAGACAACGAGGGCAGAGGGACCTCAAAATAGGATAGTGAACGCTTTTGAAATAGTGAAAAATGACACTGAAGTGCATTCTAAATTAAAACATCAACTAAGAAAACGGGCATTAAAATGTATTGAACAAGGTGGTGGACATTTTGAAAGTGTATTAAAAACGAGTAAGTGTATTAAACGTCGTATGAGTGTTTAGGCAATTAGTAAGTTAAGTAATTGATTTTTTTAATTATTGTAAATATCTTGATTAGCATCTTTTAAACACGCCGTCTTTGAATAATGTTGTCTTATCGCCTCTTATTTTGAGCAGTTCATTATTATTTACATTAGCAAAACATTTTGCAACGAATATTGCCTATTGCCATTGTATCCTAATCAATAAACAAAATTATTCAGAGTTGACAGTCCAAAGCCTGAAAAGTGTGATGGAAAGATGCAATCAAATGTTTACTAGACCTAAATAAACAACTTGATGCTCGGAGTTCGGACATCAGTTAATGTTTATATTTCTTTAACTAGTAAACCCCCAGTCACTTATGTATGACGTAACATCTGTCACCGGTCCGTGTGTGTTGTTGACCCTGCTCACAAAAAACGTAAACAATCTTGTACTGTCGGCTTTTTTCGGCACTAATACCTATAATTGTGTCGCGGCGCGGCGTTTCGAACGCGAGCGAATACCTACTAGGCTAGCAAGACTCATACCTACGTGTGCGACTGTGTGCGTTCGTGGATTTGTACTATGACCACAACATTCTACCGGAATTAAGGTATGATTCCGAACTCGGCAACAAGCAGCTGTGCTGTTGCCGCAGTGCTGCCACTAAGGTGCTGCCCAACAGTGCTGCCTGCCGCGCTGATTCCGACCAAGGCGGCAGTGTCGCTCTGTTCACGGTGATGCGTTGTTGTGTATTCGTTAGTTTACTTTGAGTTGACAAGATGTCGATTGATGACGAACTTTTATTTTTACTTTTGGAAGAGGAAGAAGATGACGATGATTTATTGTTGCTTTATACCAATAGTAAAAGAAAAGCAACAGATTCGTTTTATAAAAGCAGACAAAGGGAAGGATGTTACAAGACGCTGATTAAAAACCATTTGATAAGTGATGACGTAAGATTCAGAGAGTACTGTCGTTTAAATAAAAAACAGTTCAGTTTTATTCATAGTTTAATTGCTGACGAAATTGAAGCAAAAGTTTCTCGCAAGGAAGTTATCAACGCTGAAGAAAAATTATTCTTAACATTAAGGTGAGTTAAGTTTATAAATTAAAAAAGTCTTGCAGACTATCATTGGTGTCTTGATTAGTTGTACGTAAATCTGTAGGTTCTGGTGATGATACATGTCCTGGTGATTGAACATCCGTAATAGGAGAATATGGGCCCGTAATATGTTGAACAGGGCTTTGGCCAAGTACTGATAGATGATGCGTATCTGTAGGGCCTGGAGATACATTCGTTGAAGACCCGGACCCTTCTGATGAAGTTATGTAATACGAGGAACTCAACGTATCTGATCTCTCCGTTCCGGTCGCAATTCTTGCTGCCAAGATTTCATAATCTGATACAACAGAGCTAATATGCCTTTTCGCTTCAGCCTTTTGTAAAGGCGGTAAACTTCGTAAAACGTTACCAATATAATTGCAGAAAAGTTGTACGTCATCATCCTTGCGTTGGACAATCGTCTTAATCAAATCTTGCCTTTTTTCATTTCTTTCTTTCCAAATGTTTATTATATTATCGTCGCTTTGTTTAAAGCGTTTTACTTTTATTGGAGTCTCATTTAGAACCAGTGATGTTTCCGTTTCCTCGGTATGTTCATTTTGTGATTCTCTTTCTAGGTGATCGAAATCAATACTATCCTCATTATCAGTGACATTCGGAGGTGAGGCTATTATATTCGTACCCCCCGATCTGTGTTCGGGAATATTGTCTAGGAACGACAACTGTTGGTACCTTTTGTCTTTTGCGTTTTTTGCTGCGGCTGACCCAGTACCCGCCTTATTTTTTTTTTTATATCTTGTATAGGAATCGCGTATCATTTTCCATTTTTTCTTGCAGTCATCACCTAAAACCAAGAACTTGAGTGAGGTATGTTTTTCTGGATGAGTTTGGTGTATTCTACGAACTTAAATACATAACTACATCAAACTATACTAGTATTGTTTAGATATTTATATAAAGGTAAACAATGATGTAACTTTTTAAGCAAAACACATTTCCTGCCTAAACTATTGTTGTACCTATTTAGATTGGTTTTAGCTGCATTTTATTTACTGAGTTTTTAAAATTAAAAAGAATAAAAGAAACACATAGACATTAAAGTTTAGTTAAATACCGAAACAAAATGAGTAAAGGATTTCATCATGTCTCTTCACTTTGTTAAATCATTATTATTATTATTTTATATATATCAAAATATTATTATGATTTTTACAGGTTCATGGCTACCGGTGAAAGTTTCAGATCTTTATCATATTCATACCGTATATCTGAGAGCTATATATCACGTATCGTGAAACGTGTATTGAAAGTTTTAAGGCAAGAATTAGTACCTCTCCTAATGAAGCCCCTGGAGGATAACGACTTTACAGTCGTTGAAACATGTTTTTGGAATAAATGGAATATACCGAATTGCGTTGGAGGAATAGATGGCAAACATGTGCGTATCAAAGCTCCAAAAAATAGTGGATCCCTCTTTTTTAATTATAAAGACTACTTTTCAGTTGTCTTGTTAGCTATTGTGGATGCAAATTACAAATTTATAGCCGTTGATGTAGGAGCTTACGGCAAAGAATCTGACAATGGCATTTTTCAAAAGTCAAGAATGGGCAATGATATAGCAAACGAGAGATTTCATATTCCTCCACCTAAGAATTTGCCTGGAACAAATGTAACTCTACCCCACTTTTTAATTGGAGACGAGGCGTTTTCTCTTAGTAGCTTTATGATGAAGCCATACCCAAGAAGAACAGCGAGATTGTCTAGAGACAAAGAAATTTATAACTACAGATTATGTCGAGCTCGGAAAGTGACAGAAAATGCTTTTGGTCTTTTAAGTCAAGTTTTCAGAGTTTTCTATTCGCCTATCGGTATATCGACAGAGGTGGTTGACGACCTTATACTAACAGCTTGTTGTTTGCACAATTTACTTCGAGATGGTTACCTCGAAGAAAATAGCATTCCACATTATCAAACAAATAGTGACAATCTCCCTGACCAAAACATGATAGATTTAGTGGCTTCGGGTGGGTTTTCGAATAGCAATGGATTCGAAGTCAGAGACAAACTAAAAGATTTTTTCGTTACTGAGAACGGTTCAGTGTCATGGCAAGAAGCAGCAATTAGTCGAATATAGTATATTTCAAGCAAAATACATTTTTAACCGATCTCCACAAAAGCAGGAGCTTATCATTTGAACAGTATTTTTTGTTTTTCTTTTTTCTGTGTTACGGTTATTCTTTTCTAAAAAGATATTCATAAACTAATTTTATTCTGTAACTAAGTAGTAGGTATGTAACCATGAAATGAAAATAAAGTTAATATGAACATCAACTCACTTGTTTTATTGATTTTCTTCGATATATCCTTCCATATGTTTTCTTTTATTAAATTATTACGATAATTAGTATGACTGCTATCGTAAAGGGCTGGATATAAAGCCACATAGTTAATTAACTGTTCCTCTTCTGAATCAGAGAAATTCATCCTATTGTTGTCAATTTACGTCACATTCACGTAGGTACACTTGCTGCGGCGGCAGACGCGTCACTACTGGTCTGTCGCGGCGGTAGGGTGACACTGACGCGCAGCAGTGCTGCCGCTACATTGCTGCCGCGACATTGCTGCCTAGCTCGGAATGTAATCTCATATAAACTTATAGAAATTGTATGGGGACCAGTAGTGTCGCGGCAGCACTGCTGCGGCAGCACTGCTGCGTGCAGCGTGGTTCGGAATACTACCTTTAGGATAACTAATTTAATAAATAATCAATGCTTATACATATTTAACTAAACATTTAGTGTATGTATTATGATTATAACATAATATACTAATTGGGGTGTTTGAGGGTGTGCGTTAATTACGTTACATGTTGTATATCTTTCTTATAATAAAAAAATTGTTTTGGTTACTTTACTTTACATGTTATGATTTAAAAATAGAAGCTTTCTAACTTTTGAAGAAGTTATTCTTGATCTTTTTTCATTGATAATTTGACCCGCTTTAGAAAATAATCGTTCGCATGGAACTGACGTTGCAGCCACGCATAATCTTTTTTTCATAAAAAAATAAATGTGCGGGTACATGGTTTTCCTCTGCTCCCACCATACTAGCGGGTCTTTGGAGCGGTGCAGGTAATCTTCTTGAAGATATTTTTGTAACTCTCTGATGCCAGCCGCTGTAGGATTTTCCGGTACTAAGTTTTCAATTTCTGAGTCAAAGTCATCCCATATTGACGGCAGTTTGGATTGGATGGATGTGGATCCGCTTGTAGATGGTCTGTCTATTGTTATGATTGAATTATCCTGCGTTTCTTTGCGTATGAGAGCAGTCAGCTTAGTCTTGAGACGATCTACAGCGCGATCATAATTATGTGGGAACTTAAACCCCTTCTTTTTGAATCGTGGATCCAAAATCGTTGCCTCGGATATTATCATATCTGTTTCCAGACCTTGGAATCGTCCAATAAGCCCTTCTTTTAAATTATCGATTAATTGTACAATTTCTATGGGTATAGTATGAGTATTTTCTAGTATCGTTGCCTCTTGTTTATTAGTATGGTCTATCATTATTCTGTAGTATAATGGCGCTTTGGACAGAGTGACATATTTTTCCCCACATACCTCTGTGGTCACCTCATAGAATTTTTTTAAAATAGGTACTGCGCATTCTATTATTGCCCAATCGTGCAGAGATAGTGATAAGCAGTGATCGGAGTAGGTAGATTGATTTTTAGTACTTGTATCATAAATGCACACAGAAAGAATAACATGGATAAGCCATTTTTCCGGAAAGTAATTCCGGTATTTCCGGATTCAATTAAATATTGTTAATGTTGGTAGTGATATTATTACTACTCAATTCAAAATTTAAAGGAAGGTATCAAAACTAAATTAATTCATTATTTATCTGTTGAATAATAAAAACAATCGAATTCCGATCGAAGCTTTAATATTTATTTTTTATTTTTAGCCTAGGATAGCTAGATAGCTAGATCTTTTATAGATAGATATAAATTGTTGCACTTAAATTTAAATATTTTCATAGTGGTCATGGTAATTTACATTAAGGGTAGAATAAATGACGGGGCCCAATAGAGGGCCAATGCCTGCTGGGGTCGTGAGACTGTTTTAAGAATGCACCACGACTCTGAAACGTAAAGGGCATACGAAGGAACAGGTTGATTTTAGTCAGTGAAGTCTGACAGTCCCTCCCGTTTCACTCTGGGCGAGAGGACTCATTTCATGATTTTAGCACCAAAAAAAAGGGGTAGAATAAATAAAAAAGATAAAAATCAACATTGTTTATTGTTAAATATGTACATTTTACATTTATTCACATTTTTAATCTTCATCGATTACAATGTTAGCATCCTGGTAATCCTGATCTTTACAATTAAAATATATAACTATGAGTTTCTCTATATTTTCTATTTTCAACCTATTTCTTTTAACATCTAAAGTCCATTTATAAATGGAAAAAGACCGTTCTACATCTGACGATGTCAAAGGAGCAAATTTAAAAAAAAGGTATTAAATTATGTGCTTCATTTTTTTCAATGGCCTCACTATTTTCTCTAAGTGTCTAAACCTGGGTTTCGTTCCATAACACGCTCTATTTTATTTTTTATATTTTCTGAATTGCACTGATTTATAGCATCTCTGACGTTGTCAAATGCTAAAAGTGAATCTGTCAACGATAAATTATGCTTTTGCAATTCTTTTAAAGACAAATGATTTATAAAATAATTGTCTTTAATGTAATTTAAATCTTCTTTTAAATTTTCTTTTTCTATAATATTTTTTGCCTCTCGAATAGATACCGCATCAGAGCTGCTTAAACAAGATAGTACTTCTTTTATTTTTTCAAAGTTTTGAGCGTAATAAAATGCTGCCTCTAACCAAGTGCCCCATCTTGTAACAACTGGTTGGGGAGGTAGCGGCAAATCTGGATATTTTTCTTTTAAAATTTTGACTCTACTTGGGGCTTTCAAAAATACCTTTTTAACATTTGCTATTAAAATGTTAACATCGTGATATTCTAACCTAATTTGCTCAGATACGCGATGAAGAGAGTGCGCCAAACATGTTACGTGTTTCATTTCAGGTAAGTATTGTTTTAAATTTCGTCCTGCAGACAGCATATATGCAACGCTATCAGTGCAGAGGACAAGAATGTTACCTACATTCGATTCAAAAGAATCTTCCCAAAAGTTTTCCAAACATTCCAACACAAATTGCGTGATTGTTTGTCCATTAACTACAGTTAGCATTTTACATGCTACGAAATAAGGTCTAGTCAAATTGCTAGGATGTAATGGTTTTATTAAAAAATGGACTATATAGCGACCTAAAAAGTCTGTCGTTTCATCTAATGATATCCATAGTTTCTCATTTTTATAATTCTGCCGAATCGAATTGATTTTATTCTTAAAAAACTTGTCCAAGTAAACTTTCCGTAACTGTGATTCATCTGGCAGAGTACGATTATTAGTACACGTACAACAACAGGTACTACACATATATTTTTTAAAGAAATCTTGAAAAGTAGTATTTTTCATCTGAGACCACGGAATATTGCACAAAATGAGAAATTTTATAAGATCGAAATAAAATTCCTCTTCGGGCCGCTTATACTTTCCCTGGTGTACTGCTCCTTCGATATGTCTTTTAACGTTTCCTTTATTTATGGTTTTCAAATGGCTTTCACATTTTGAACAGTATATTGTACCACTAGCGTGATCGTAAAGTAGTTCGGGATGACCGGATATCCATTTTTCTACAGTTTCAGCCTTGACGTTTGCCATATCTGAACTCTGTTGAAGAGATGGAACCTCGTATATCACCTAAAACAAAGACATGAAAAAATTACATTTTATTTAGTAGTTGTTGTTTTTAAACGGTTTTATTTAGCTTACTCCGTTTGTTTTATATTTCGTGGATCAAATTTAGTCATTGAAATTTCACCCTCTTCCTGTCAACCGATTGATCTAAAATTTGGTATTCGCCGTTGATTCTGGTGACAATACAATTATGTATATTCAAAATTATTGTCAATCCAAAATGGCTGCCGCTACAAGATGGCGGACAACTTAGTTTTTTTTCAATCCCGTCAATATGGGTATCAAATGAAAGGGCTTGTTAAGTAGAATATGGTGCACTATACAAAATTAATATTCAAGATGGCCGCCGCTACAAAATGTCGGATGATGTTGTTTTTTAGTACCCAAAAAACAAAAGAAACCTGAATAAGGCACTCAAATTATATACGGATTCCAGTAAAATGTCGGTTAATAGTGGAGTTAGCTGAATTGCGACTACATTACTAGAATATCATAATTTTGTTTCGCACTAAGCTCACTGGTTCATACTCTATTAAAGATTTAACAATATTAAGACTCATGGTATGTTCAGCGGGTTAAGCAAACAAACACAATGCTAAAAATATTCTTATAGTACATCCAAACATGCTTTATACTCCTTGTAACTAGTAAAATATTACTTACCAAAGCTTGGTTTAAATATGTAGATCCAATTTAATAGTGAAAAATCTGAGTCCGTATATTCGAGCCAAATCGTGGTTTAGAGCAGATTCCAGAAGTCAGTATGTACACAAGCCAGGGTCAAGTAACGTTTTCACAACACAGTAACAAACAAAGATGCGCACTCTACGAACCGAAGTAAACGAGTGAACTACCTGGCATGTCGTCGGCGGGCGTACGCATTGTTCTGATAACCGGTTATTGTACCACCCATGATCCTTTGTTCTGATTGGTCGTTGGGTTTTGTCAAATCGTGACAAAAAAAAAATAGGAAGAATAATAAAGAATAAAATTGCTCATTTTATTACAATTCCTACCTTTTTTTTGAGGATGGCAAATCATCAAATGACTCCTTCCACTCTGGCAGAATACAATTCCTACATAAGTTCCGGTTTTTTTTTAATAATCCACCAATTCCGGAGGAATGTCCATAGTAATATATACGTTTCGGATCAATGACCCCAGTTCAATCTACCTACTCCGATCACTGGTGATAAGTCAGGTCTAATTATTGCCAAAGTAGAAATTAGGCATTCCTTTACTTTGAGAACTCTATCTAGCATTTCATACGTACTATTCCACCTGGTAGGTGTGTCTTGTTTTAATTTAAGTTCTGGTGTACTCATATTTTTTGCCATTTTTATATATTTGGCCTTTGCTTGAGCACTTTTCTTAAAATATTGCACTATACTTTTCACTTTAGATATAGTTTCGCCAATTGTGTTGGGAATAGGCTCTGAAGATTTAGTGCCCAGGGCATCCTGCAATACAAGATTTATCTTATGGGCAAAACAGCCAATTGATTGCCAATTTCCATTTCTTACAGCTGCTAATATGTTCGCGGCGTTGTCGCTGACGATAGCTACAATTTTATCTTCTATTTTCCATTCTTGGAAAACAGATTTCAAAAAAGAAGTCAAATTACTGGCCGTGTTTACCTGAATATTGCACACAGTCTAAAAGATAATTTTTCAAAATTGTTTTGTCATCAATAAAATGGGCTGTGACCGCAATAAATGAATCATTAAGGTCGATTCACACATATCAGTGAACCCACAGTTCCGGCACAGTACCGTTACAGTTCCGTATCCGTGCTACAGTGGTACGTCAGTGCTTCAATTCACACATATCAGGCACAGTACAGTTCTCTGCGGGTCTTCGTGCACGACGTTCCCTTCAGACTAGCGTTGACGTCGATTGTGTTGATGGCACTCTTCAATAACACAGAATTAGCTATGATAGCCATTGCTTTAGACGAAGAAGAAGAAGAGAATCGAGGAAAAAAAAAGAAAATGGGTACATGAAGCATGGAAGTTAAGAGAATCTGAAGGAGAATTCGTGACATTATACAAAGAATTAATTAAAGACGAAAGAAAGTATTATGAATATTTTAAAATGTCGGAAAGCTGTTTTAATATTCTCCTTCAGAAGCTAGGAAATAAATTAGTAAAGAAAGATACTCGTTGGAGGAAGGCTATATCTCCTAGAGAGCGGCTAGCAATTTGTCTACGGTAGGTAAACAGCACCCTAATTACGTAACACATTTTCGCCAAACGATTAAGACTAGTTTGCTTCGTTTCTATCGCAGTTTGCTTAATTTTACGACTTTCGTATTGCGTAACACCACTATCATGCGAAACCAACTGCAGTCTCTTTGAGACGCTAAAGAGTGAACGATATGCCAAAATTGCCAGGAAAAATTGGGCATACATCTATTTTTCGAATTACGTAACTCAAATGACAAGCGAGAATTTGCTTAAATCGTTAACTTGAAACCAACGGCTAGTCGCATTGAAACCGAAGGCAACCTTCTGCTCGCAATGGTTTTCTATTCCACTTAATTTAGGATTTATACGTATAATCTCCATAATTATTTCGAAAAAATGTGAGTGGTAGTCTTCCTGATAAATTGTGAATGCATTTTTGTATAAAACCTCAATGATAAATCAATATTAATGATATTTTAAAAATCGAGGCAGGGTGGTGAATTTCTTAAAATAATTGTAAAAGCCTTCATCTGTTACAACTTACAAGTGCTTAAAACCTAAACTAAAGATACCTTCAATTTATGATATTTCAGAATCGAGATATTTTGTTGGCATTTTAATGAAAGACAAATTCGTACCTCGTACCGTATGTAACAAACTTATCATATGCCACAAGCTTAGCAACCCATCTATCAATAGAATTGTAGGCACTTAATTATTGTCTACAGCAGAATATTGCTGTTCTATGAAGTAAATAGATTAGAGTTTGGGTTTCAGGTGTCAGGCTCAACTACATTATTCAGGAAATATTTAAACTTTCTCTCATGCGCTCACAGCAAGCAGTAGGTAGGTATATAGATTATCCATGATGTTGGGAAGACATTGAATGCCAAATTCCACCAATCCATACAATATATTTGTTCCATTTAATTTTACCTATTGTCAGTTAAGATTGTAATGATATAAATAAAACAGTTTTTCTTTGTTTACCATAATTTATGTTTCTATTTACTTGTACCTAATGAATGACAGTTAATTTAGCTAAACACCACTATTTTCTAATTAGTATCACTATAATAGTAAACACTTCTCAATATTAAAAAAAGCTTACTAAGTATTCAATTTATAAATATTTCATACCAAGTTATTTTTATTTGTACCTTTAGTTCATAATTAAAGCACTCTATATTAAAGTTTACACAGTTATCAATTAACACAATAGGTACATATGTTTACATTGCTGTTATGCAAGACTATAATCAACAGTTTTCTAAAATAAAAGGCATTAGCTTTTATGAACAATCTTCAGTTTCTACTTTTGTACTTGAGAAGCTTGAAAACTGAAGTAGTTGCAGAGCCGCAGTAGCAATGAAATGTCATAAGTAAATAGCAGCAGTGGCCGAAGTGAACAGCAATGGGGCAACATCATTCATGCTGCCTTCATGTTTTCGTAGGTGAAATGCCCCGGGAACTCAGCTACAATTTGAAAAGAAAATCAAAATTATTTTCTGCTCAAATAAAGTACATAAAAATTATGCAGCAAACTAGGCATATCAACTAGACCTTCATTAGCCCATGGCTGGACAAAAGCCATCATCCTACTCATTGCTGTAGGTAGTTTAATTTCTTCTTTATTTAGGGCTGATTTTTCAATCTCCAGATATTTTTATCAAGCATAACACTAAATTAGAATTGTAAACATTAGTTAGGTGTACATAAAATATTATTATGTATGTGACTATGTAGGTAGAAAGTTCACTCAAGGAATATATTCATAATTATGTGAGTTGCTGCTTGATTCTTAACTATGTGTCAAAAGTTTACCTTCAATAATTCATACAGAAGATTGGTTTCCCATGCCCAACCTTGCCACAGCAAATCCCCCTATGTCGACTAGATTGATGTTGGTAGGGTAGTGTTCCATTCAGCTCTATCACCGTCTGCGAAAATATTATGATTAATATTTTGTAGTTAGTTGTTATTTCATTAGTGGTTATTAGGTGTAGTTAGTCTGTTTCAGCGTCTACATAGGTACCAACAACAATATTAATTAACCATTTCAGTTGTTAAAAGGTGAGCTTGACAGACATATACTAACTACAATCATTATTTTAGCTGTAATAAACATCTAACCTCACGTAAGTTGTTTGAGAGTCTACACAAATAAAAAGGAATGATAGTCCGTATGTAGACTGACCAATAATGTAACTACAGCCACAATAATCTAATGAGATACGAAGGTACACTCCTACACATGTAATTCCTATATATATTGGCTTACTTACTTGTAGTTTCACTATTGCCAAACGTCTTCAGCAAGCCATACGAAAAATGTTCCAAATCTGCAACATAGTCCCATGTTTCTGCATCAGTATGGGAATAGTAAATATAATTTTGGTCAGTGGGTCGTCTTGGGTTTGTATGTTGCAAAATATAAAATAACTAAATGTAAACAAAAACATTCATAATAACATTTACCCAAGTGTTGCCAACTTTTTTCCCCGAGTCCACTACTAGCGGTGTATCGTGTATCACAAAATAATTATGTAGATACTTGAAAAATTTGTGAAGAGGTTTGGATGTTTGCTAAATACACAATAATGGTCTAACGGTGGAATTTTTTATCCCAGAAGTATGTTCCCGTCGAATATTTTTTCGAAATGACGTTGTTTTTCGATCTCCACATGGGCGCAGCCTCTGTGTAACTTCACTACTTATAATATTATTCGTCATGCTGAACGGTCTTAAAAATTCAGCGTTCGAATCCGGAGTGGTTTCGGCATTTGAAATAAATCAATCGTAAAATTACTGACACATGTTTTAGACAAACAATAAAACATGCCATTATCGTGTTATTATACTTTTGTCGAGTCACAATTTTAGTAATTGATGGTAGTATTTTGTACAAATTTAATTAGACTAACCACTGGACAAAACTACCTGCCACTAAAAGCAAAATGTTGTCTGCCCGGAGGGGTCTTAACCCCTAGGTTTAGTGGAAATTCCACTAAGTTGACAACACTGCTTTTCTACGACTTTTTCATTGGCCACAGATAACAAAAAGGTGAAAATAAAAACGTTTTGTTGCGTATTTCAATTATGGTAGCTTTTGGTAGAAAGTGTTTTATAAATTGGTTTTTCGTTTTTAGGCACTCGTTGTACATTTCTATTTATAAGCAGTAGTAGACCATCAGTTGTGAATGAAACAAAATTATATTATAGCAAAATTATTCGGTAGCGAATAATTCTTTTATGATGAAATAAAACGTATAAGTTCGCCAGTAGCGGGCAGGATTTAGTCGCAACCCTATCAAATTGAGCAGACTTTGAATGTATTTTGTTACGCAATTCCAAATATGGGAACCGATTCCGATCGGAGTTTGCTTAATTTCGGAATCGCATTAAGAAACAAAATTTGTTACGTAATCAGGGTGCAGGACAGGACAGGTATGTTAAGGATAACTTTTTAATTAAAATTCTGAAAATATGTATTTAAATCAGTTTTATTACTTCGTATGTGGCACATAAACACATTATACTTTTAACACTTTGTTAAGTTCTAGAGCATTATCATTCGTTAACTGTATAGTTCATAACAAATTGCTGCACATCACTATGTTGAAGGTATGATTGTGTGGGATCTACTGTATTAGCCAATCCAGTAGAGTCAAGAATAGATTGCGATGTGAGATTTGTATTTGTTGGTTCAGTTGCAATATCTCTTGGATATAATGGTACATTTTGCTCTGTCATCATCTTCATCTCATATTTTTTCACAGTAGTAAATATTTCCGTCTTAGCCAAATTTAAGTAATATTGATTCAAATTCTTTAGTGTGGGTGCAATACCATTTAAAAAAGCATCAACTGGGTGCTCGACGCGTTCAGCTTTTTCTTGATTTTTTTGAAGAACATATTCCATTAATGAAGATGCTGAGGATGGTTTTGGTGTGCATTTTGTCGAACCTTTTCTCTTTCTTAAAGTAGATGTAGTAGATGGAGACGACAGTGATGGTGGTGATGGAGTGGATACATGCATTGGTGATGGTGTGGGTGTGCGGACGTACAGTGGTGATGCAGTAGACACATGGCTTGGTGATGGTGTGGGAGTGCGGACGCACTGTGGTGATGGAGTGGATACGTAGCTTGGTGATGGAATGGATGCTTCGTTACTAGCGACAATGGGTATATCAGGTGAAATGGATACGGTATTTCGAGGCTCGTTGGTTTCGGAGTCAGAATTTTCTTTTTCTGGTTCTACACTTTGTACTGTCGGTCGTTCATTGAAATATTTTTTCAAAAAATGTAATTGTTCATAGTACTTGTATAATTTAACATTGGTCTTCTTTTGTCCACTTTTAGTTTCCGTTTTCTTCAACGATTTTCGATAGTTGTCTCTTATGTTATTCCACCGTGATTTGCATGTTGAACCTGCAATGGAAATAATATTATACATAGATTTATTTGTTCCAGGTATCTAACAACAGGGGATTCTCTGAAGACAATTTCATTTAGTTACCGCTTGGGCCACAGCACAGCATATTCCATAGTTATGGAAACATGCAAGATAATAAAGGAAACTCTGATGAGTGAAATGCTACCTTTGCCTACAGAAGATAAATGGAAAATGATTGCCAATGACTTTAAATTGTTGTGGAATTTCCCTAACTGTGTCGGAGCACTGGATGGTAAGCACATAACAATTCAGGCTCCTTCGAACAGTGGATCTCTATATTTTAATTACAAGAAAACATTTTCAATTGTTTTGATGGCCCTTGTGGACGCGAACTATAACTTTATTGCCGTTGATGTTGGGTCTTATGGCAAAAACAGTGATGGTGGCATTTTTGCAAATTCCAACCTAGGAAAAAGACTACAGCAAGGAACTTTAGGTATACCTGGAAATTCTCCGTTGCCAGGAACATCAATAGAAACACCACACGTGATTGTGGGAGATGAAGCATTTCCTCTCAAAACATATTTAATGCGACCTTATCCAGGGCAAAATTTGAATGACGACAAGCGCATTTTTAATTATCGTTTATCAAGAGCAAGAAGAGTTGTTGAAAATACTTTCGGTATATTAACACAAAAGTTTAGAATATACAATAGACGGATCCAAGCTAACCCAGAAAATGTAGATAATATAGTACTCGCTACTTGTATTTTACATAACTTCATAAAATATTTCAATCCAAATACAACACATGCATCAGATTATGAGTTTAATCAACCTCATACAAGCAGTTTACTGGAAACTGTGCAACCTCAAGGCGGAAACGCCACAGCGGGCGCATGTCACGTTAGAGAAGTATTCAAAAATTATTTTATTTCTGAGGCAGGATCAGTACCGTGGCAAGAAGATAAAATATGATTTGTACTTTGTCTATTAAAATAAAGCAACTTACTTACACTGTATTATTTTATTTTAAAACTAGCGGCCCATCTCGACTTCTCACATGTTGTAAATGCAACAACAATTTAATCTTTTTGCGTCGGATTACTATAAAATCTACTATCTTTTAAAATCGGTCCAGTAGTTTGTAGGTTCAAACACATAGCCAAAAATCTAATCTTTCCTCTTTACAATAGTACTGTAGATAAGTAAATTTTGACTTACCGTCTACATTCATTTGTGTTCCTATTTTGTTCCACAAATTGTTTTTGTGTTTTGTATCCATATACTTTGCATGAGATAAATCATACAAAACAGTATTCTCACGAACTAATTCAATCAACATCTCGTCCTCCATTTTGTTTTCGATGCAGCGGCGTCAGTGATCCGTGATAAAATATCGTCGTCGCCGATCACGTCCGTGATGGCCGGTGCCGGCACTGACACTGACGGTACTGAGACGACACTGACACTGACAAGTGTGAATACATCCATAGAGAATGTTTGAAAGAATAATTATCACTGTTGCGGTACTGTGCCGGAACTGTGGGTTCACTGATATGTGTGAATCGACCTTTATTCATAGAAGTCCATCCATATGTTGTAATACACACTGCTTGTGCCTTTAAGATATCTTCTTTTACACATGATTGCACTTCGCAATAATATTTAGTCAAGAGGCTGTTTGATAATGTTTTTCTTGTAGGCAAGCTACGAGTATAATTCGGATTCAACATTTCCACAATTTTTTTAAATTCTACATCTTCAACAAGTCTAAAAGGTTGGTACTCTTTTGATATAATTTTAACAAGCTGGCGATCAAGTTCAGCCGATTTTCTTACACTTAACGGTTTTTTTTGAATAAAATAATCTGTAATTGTCGGGGCTATATTATTTAAATGAGCGGAGGCAGTTGGCGACGGGTCAACTTGAGCTGATGTGCTTGGGACTGGAGCCGTAGAGTCAGTGTGGGTTTGTTCCCTGTTCATACATTCAGGATTTGTTACTGTAGAAGCTGAAGTGGGTTCAGTGGGTTGTCTCGCTTGTCTCTCCGCTACAATGCTAATTGTGGGATGCTTACGTCCCATGTGTCTCATTAAATTTCCAGACGATCCCATCGATATAAAGGGTGTCTCAGAAAGTTTTTCGTTTTTAGATGTTAAATAAAAAACAACAATATCAATTATAACTTGTTTTATTTATGGTTTATTAAAGAGCAATTCTTGAAGTTTATTTATGAAAAACCACCGCTTTCAAATGCGCACCATTCCCTTGTTCACACTCATTTAACCTGGAGCTAAAATTTTCAATCACTCGCTGGAGCATCGCTCTTGGAATAGAGTTGATTTCTTCAGTGATTCTTTGCTTCAAAACATTCAGGTTGGATGGCAATGGATTGTAAACTTTACTTTTTAGGTAGCCCCATAGGAAGAAATCAGCAGGCGTTAAATCAGGGCTCCTCGGTGGCCAGTTGATGTCTCCTCGGCGACTTATCACTCTTCCAGGGAATAAATCGTGAAGAGCAGCTAATGAGTCATTTGTAACATGAGAAGTGGCTCCATCTTGCTGGAAAAAGGTGTTACGGTTGTAGCCGTTCTGGTTTTGCATTTCTGTAGCCAAAAAAGTCCGGATCATATGGCAATATCGATCAGAATTAACGGTCTGAGTTCGACCTCGGCCATCCTCAAAAAAATAAGGACCGATTATTCCTTGACTTGATATGGCAGCCCAAACAACAACTTTTGGCGAGTGCAAGGGCTTCTGATGCAGTTCTAACGGCTGCTCGGGAGCCCAGTATCTGCAGTTTTGTTTATTCACGTGACCGTTGATGTGAAAATTCGATTCGTCGGAGAACCAGATGTTATTGAAACTCCTAAAACGGTTTTTCATTGTCCTGCAGAATTCGACTCGTTTAACAGGATCATCAGGCTTCATTTCTTGAACAATTACAATTTTATAGGGGTGAAAATGTAAATCTTTCGAAATAATGCGATGAACCGTAGATTTGTTCAGATTAAGAGAAGCTGCGCGCAATCTCAACGACTGTCGTGGGTCGTCCATAACAGACTGGCGAACGCGGTCGACGTTCAAGCTCGTTCTTGATGTCCTTTTGCGCCCAGTCGATTTGTCCGGCATTGTATTCCCAGTCTCTTCAAACTTGCACACCCAATGCTTAATTAAATTGGCACTTGGCACATGTCTTAAGCTTGTTAAATTAAAATGTGTCCTGTAGAGACGACGAACAACAGTGTAAGAATCGTTGTTTTTATAAAACGCTCGCACGCAAAACGCGCGCTGTGGTCCCGTGCAGTGGTCTCGAACGTCATAGAGCAAGATCGGTAGAGTTGCCAGCTAAAATCGGTATATTTGTACCCAAAATCGGTATTTGACAAAAAACAAACAGTATTCAATCAAATTCGTTTATTTATTGAAAACCACTTGAAAACAAAAACTTACAGACTAATTTATATACAATCACTTACAGACTAATTTATATAATCATTTTTTATACCAATATTCTTTGGCCATAGCCGCGGTCATCTTCGAGTTGATTTCAAAGTCATAACAGTTAGCTGTATTAAAGAGTCGTTTTGCGTGTAATAGACCAGTGATTGATTCAGTAGACAGCCTATTTCGCTGTTTTGTTTTCAAAAGATTAATATGTGAAAATATGCGTTCAACGTTAGCGGATGAATGGGGAAGTGATAAAATATTAAAGATGAAATTAGATAACAAAGGAAACATTTGAGTTTCATCGCCACGCTTTAGTAAACTTACTTCATCCCAAAATAGTTCTACATCATCAGGAAGTGTTTTGATTTGTTCACAATTTCTTAAAATGCGCCACTCTGTATCAATTTCCTGGAAATCATTGCTCTGAACAATATTGGGAAAAAGCCTACTCATAGGAACTATCGAAGAGGTATTGCCAATTTTAACATTTTTTGGGTCAATTATGTCTAAACCCTTTATTGGATTTTTATTTGCTTACATGCTTCGATATAAAAATCTAGGCATCTGCATTTAAACAAATTTACTTGATCTGCGTTTAGATTTTCTGAACTACTTAGTAGTGTATTAGACGCAGCAGCACCATAGTATACGGCGTCAATATCCATAAAATTTCTAGGATTTTTAAAATCAACATTTTCGATTGGTGTGCTAGTTAAATATTCTCTTTTTAAAAAACAATCAAATATAGTTTTTAATGATCCAGTTATTTTTTCATATAAAGTATCAATTTTCGGGTGTTCTGCTTGCATTTCTTTATTTAAATCGGTAAATAATGGTAATACAAAATCTAAAAATTCCAAAAATAATACCGTAGTGGGATCTTGGAGCTTTTGTAATATATGTTCTGCAGCTAAAAGATGATCATTATTAGAGATTTGGTCTATAAAAAATAGTTTTAGAGCAGAGAGTTGTTCCAATATTCTCTTCACTGCTGCATGTACTGATAACCAGCGTGTTTGAGAGGGGTGAAGTATTCTATGTACTTTTAAGTCGCAAAACATTTGAAAGTTTTTAAACTCTGCTACTCTTTTTGGACTAGAAGAAAAGTAGTTGTAAATGTCCCTTACTAGATCCTCTATAAAGCGTGGCAATTTGGTACAAGCATATGACGCGCAAAGATGAAACGAATGGTAGGTGCATTTAAGTATAAAAATGTTGGGAATTTCATTTTGCAGCAATGTTACAACAGAATTATTACGTCCCATCATTACGTTTGCCCCATCAGATGCAAACCCTATTAGATTATTTTGATATGGAATATCATTGCTGCTAAAAAAGTTTACTATGTGTTCAAATAAGGTTGCTGCATTAGCTTCTTCTAATGGAATAAGAGCTAAAAAACGATCTTTAATACGATTCATTTTCGCATATCTCACGACTAAGCACAAGTGTTTGGTTGTACTAAGATCAGTGGACTCGTCAATAATAAGCGAAAACTTAGTTTGCCGCAGATCTTCACATAAATTATCGAAACTTTCTTTACCTATAATATGATCAATTATGTCGTGAGTTTTCGTCGAAGAACATTTGATTTCTTTGCCAATTTTTGAATCGGGACAAACGGCTTGCATCAGCTTCGGTAGGTGCTCCATAATAGTGAATGGTAGATTGTGTTCAGCAACAAACGAGGCTAATCTTATTTCACCTGAAATTAAAATTTAGAATTAAAAATTATGTAGGTATATCTAGTAGCGATTAGGGTCTAATTATATCCACTGCTTCTATTTATCGATAACTAGAAAACAAAATAATATAACAATCTAAATAGTACCTAACAAATAATTAAAAAGAAATTACCTTGCTTAACCAGTGTATCAGTTTTTTGAGTTTTGGTCACAGTAAATGATGATATCTTCGGTTGAGATTTTATATTCTTTGATGATACTGAGTGTGTTTGTGAAGAACTATGTTTCTTTAAAGCGTCTTTTCCTGATGTGATGTTGATATCTTTATCACAACTCTTACAATAGGCATAGCTTTCGCCTTTACGACTATCTTGCAGCCAGCCTGGAAATTCTTTTTCCCATTCTTTTCTATAATATTGTAGATATTTTTTTCTTCTTACACTCGCACTTGTGCTTGGCTCCTCGTCAGACGACATTTTAACTGAATGGTCTTCTCACGCACTCTTTAGGATAAGTACTCTACTATCTCTTCAAAGTTAAGAAAATTAATGAAACAAATAAAACCGAATTCCTGTTTATATAGACTAGACTGGTTACAGGTAAATTCCCTAGCGGGAAGCCCCTTATAACATCGAGTTGTAAGACAACAAGTTGTAGGAACAAGGGTATTCCCCAAAATATATGGAACATTCTGCACTAGGCCCATACTTACTATTGAGGGCTTCCCCGTCCGTAACATTAAATTAAACATAAATGAAAAGGGTTGCCAACTGAAAAGTGTAAAATCGGTAGAGAAATCGGGAGAATTTCCATGTATATCCAGAAATCGTAGAAAATTCGTTATATTTCGGTATTTCGGTAGCACAGAGCCCATATCGGTATAAATACCGATAAATCGGTAGGTTCGAGAACACTGGTCCCGTGAAACGATTCATGGCTACTAAACTTAACAAGCCGGCCAAACATTTGAGTCCACTCCCCTCCCCCTGCTACCTGCGGTTGGCGCGAATTGGTCAATTCAAAAACGAAAAACATTCTGAGACACCCCTTACTAAGTATTTGGGAGCAATACACACATTTTGCCTTTTTTTCGTCTATTTGAGTAAAATGATCCCAAACCGGACTGCTTTCTTCTTAATTGCACTCGATCACTCATTGTTGACTTTCACAAAAAATCAACTGATTAGGTGCTTAGTTCTATTATATAGTCTTTTTGACAAGATCTTTTTAAACTAAGTTCACTAAGTCTATTTACAACAGTTTTAACTAGCGTTATATATTTACAGACACATTAGACCAACCAAGTCCATGAACTAAGTATATTTACTAAACTGCACTCAACTTACATTATTCAGAAATAACTCAGTATTTATGAAACAAAAGTACAGCAAAATAAAACACGCGCGTACGGGATAATGCTGTTTTGAAAACTAACATTAAAAAAAAAAAATTACTCGCAAAATATTTGAAAATGTAAAAATTTCCGCTAGTGCATCGGTACCTACAATAAAAATCGGGTGACCATACTTACCGTTAGTCCGTTACTACTTTTATTGGAATCTAGTACGTACCTACGGGATCATAGCTAAAAAGTTTAATAAACTATCTTGTTTTCAATAAAATATAATTACAATCATAATTTTATTATATCCATTTCAATTCCTTTCCCCAAAATAAAAATAAATACGACAGTAAAATGTTAAAGTTGGCAGAAGAATATCTAATATAATAGAATAGATATTAGTAAAAGCGTGGTCACTCTTTTAAGCGACTACACTACAACAATAACACAAAAAACATGCGTGCTTTATGCGTGCCAGTCAATCCATATTAAACTCTAATGCAATAGAAATAAGAGCGCACCGTAATGTTTATTATGTTTGTCAAATCGTCAGCTCTTGGACAATTTTGAACTCTAATTTCATAGTACCAAGGACGCTTATCATGTTGTTTCGTGTCCGTGTCTTGTCTGTCTACCAACCAAACCAGTAGTAGGCAATAGGCATCGACACGACTCACGACGCACGGTGGATCGAAAACTCTTCATTCGCTAGGTAACGCTTTAAGGTGCTCCATGGGACATTTACTTCCTTAGCAGCTTTATAAATGGTTTTACCTTCATTTCTTACTAAACTGACGGCTTTTTGAAGTTGTTGCTGGTCATATTTTCTATATTTACTCTCTTTATCCATTGCTAATCTAGAGGTACAAAAAATAGGTTATTTGGTGATATCAAAAATCCTTGTACTATCGGCCAAACTTCTGCATGCTCACCTCTAAGGCGATAATCTCATAGCACGGCTCACGACTCGATCGCACAATGCACGAGTTTTGACCAATAGGATGCACAAAGCGTATTTTAGTGGTGTTCGTATTAGTATAATCATGTATAGAATGTGTGACACTCACACTAGGAGAGTACTATGCTCACTTGTTTCTGCTAAGAGACGAGTTTTTAATGGGCACGGCCAGCGCGGCGCGGCGGCGGCGTGAGCTCTTTGTTATTGAATTGAATTGTTTTTTTATTATGGACAAGAATTAATTTTAGTACTCATATCTTCTGTTTGTTTGGTTTAGAAAATGTATTATTGATATTGCAGTATTTACAAAAATAATTTGTAATAACTAATAAACTACAATTTATATGTATTAATCCACTTTAATATTTTCCTCTCTCTATCGGGTCTATAGATATAGGTTATTTATGAACACTTTCACTGCCTCTCCAATTTTCACCATATCCTATGTGATGCCGCATGCCGCAGCAACCGCACCATATTCCCTTCACAATAAGATGAGACATTGAAACGAACCGTTTTATTACAGTCCGTTCCACCGATTTTGACTTCTATTCCGTAGGCTTATGGATGGCATTAAAGGCAAAAAAGTGGTTACAATACCAACTGTTTACTGCAGCTGCCATTTGTCATGCCACCAACACAATAGCATTCAAAATCGATTGAACGGACATTTATGGTTTGTTTACCTTTTATCTCACGGCTCCCTGAATACGTTAGGTATAGGTGCGTTGACCGGCACTGCATGAAGGTATCAAATGTTTATATTGAAATTTTTTGTGTTTAATCGACTTTATTAAAAGTAAATAACTATCTAAATTTCTATGTGTTTGTTTATACTTGGGCAATTTGGGAATACTTGAAAATTACAGTAATATTTGAACCAATACTCTGCGCAGTTCATACAATGTTATCAGAGCTTTTTGTTTGTAGCTAACGCAAGGCCGCAAGCCGCACAACTCTTGCAACTGAAATAAAAATAAGTTCATTATCTAAGACCCATTGTTATTTAGTGGGAATGTCTGGAAATTCGGTTAAACAATAGAGGACGGCTTAATACAAGGGCCATACGTTTTTTTATTACCTTAGGATTATCTCAAATGTTTTGCAGTTGTTCCTTGTATTTGGTTTAATACTTTTAACAGTAGGTAATTGTAATATTACCTTTTATTCATTAAAATAATACAGGGTGAAATTGAATTCATGGGCATCCTTTTAAGGGGTCATTGTACTCATCATTATGAACAACTTCAACTATGAGACCATACCTGAAATCGCGAAAAAAAAATCAGCTGTTCCCTACATTTATGTTTGCATAACTCGACAAAATGTAGGGAACAGCAATTTTTTTTTCTCGATTTCATTTGTTCCCATTGTCAAAGTTGTTCATAATGACTAGTACAATGACCCCTTAAGAGGATACCCATGAATTAAATTTCAGCCTGTATAACGAACAAGGTATCGTTGCAATTAAAATGCGCAGGCATGCCGTGCAGGATGAGCACTTTAAGACTGGATTATAATCAAACCAACACTTTACTCTTTTATAATTCATGCTCTAGTCAAAGTTTGACAATTCATGATTTTAAGCGAAATCAACGCTACAGGCGCGTTACCGGCATTGCATGTTAAGTTTTTTTTTGACAAATCTAACAATGATTCAGTTCCTATGCCACTTTAAAATTCAGAAGCTTATCAAGTAATTAAACTAAACTATAATTTGTGCCTTGGCAGCATTGAGAGTGAAAGGATTGAAATAAAATGTTGGGTACTAGTGAAATATATATTTTTAGTTTGTGTTCATTTAACATTATGCAGGATTAAAGATTTATTTAGGTTGATATTTAAATCTTATCTGTATAATAAAAGATGTATAGTAAGTGCTTTTTGTATGAAACTATCGGCTGTAATCTCAGTGTGAAAAAATAAACAGTTAGTTAAAATCTACTTGAGAACAATTTTAAGGATTTGCTGTTGTAGAAAAAAAAACAATATAAGTAACTTAATTTATTTTTAATAGACTTTTTCAAAACATTAAAGATTCATCCAGAAATTAACATATTATAACAAAAAATTACACAGAAATTATCATCAAAATGCAAAATATTATAAGTGAAAAGATTCTTACTCATAATATCATTTATAAACTGTATTTATCTACACTTATATCGTAAAGTTCAAAATATGAAATCAACACAACAATGACAAACAGACAACACAACAACAACAGGCAAAAAGCCTGTCAGTAAATAAGATTAGGAGAATATTGCTCGTGCAGTTCTAATGAAATTGAAAAGTTTTAAGATTAGTAAAATTTAAGAATCTTAATAATTTTTATAATTTGCAATAATTACATTACACTACAGACTAGGTTTATCAAGCAAATGAGATCAATTATTTATGAGGTGGACGGATATGATGACACTACTGAATATGTAAAATAACAAACTAACGAGATCGGGGCTTACGACAACATTGATTGTAAATAAAACAACAAATCCACCAATAAAGGCAACATGACACTAAATTGACATCAATAATTTTACAAGAAGACTTCAAAATCGTTGGCAATATTTTAAACTATGATTACGGTCTACAGTCTACCCTGTGACATTAATCAACGAAGTAATATAATACAAATTGGAATAATAAAAATAAACCTAATAAAAATAGCTATACAGGGTTATTTGCAAGCCGCCGGAGTCGCGGGTTGTTCGAAAGAGATACCATGGCCCTGGCACAGGCAACTGAAGGAACACGGGTGGGTTTTAGTCAGTAAAAGTATGACACGACCTTCCGCTCCGCCCAGAGCGGGAGAAGTCATTTGATGATAAACACTAATAAGCTCGTAGGACTATAATACTAACATCATAAATAACAACTTTTGTTGTATGACTTTTAATAATTCATAAAAAAATAATTTCATAATACAATTAAAAATATTTATTTTGATCGCTCTAAATTTGAACAACTCTACGCGGTACCAAAATATGTAAGTAGTTAAATAAACAAACAGTGCGTTGCGAATGCAGGGTCGCAGCGGTACTTACTACAAAATACAGATCTAAAAAGTGTTATTACAAATATTACAACAAAAACTTGAAAGTTTACTTTTGGTATTCTAAAAAGTCATAGATCAAAAGTGGTTGTACTAATATAGTCCTACCAGGTGTTAGAAAAATAACCCTGTATAATGTAATTATACAGTATGTTAATTAACGAAAGGCGTTCCCGTTAACCCGCAATAGTATAGCGTCCACATGCTACCAAAATATGACCATTCGAAAATTCACGAAAAAAAATCTGCTGTTCATTACATTTATGTTCGCATACCTAGCTTAACAAAATGTAGGGAGCAGCTGATTTTTTTTCGCGAATTTTTAAATGGTAATATTAATTGTAGCATGTTTGGACTATTGCGGGTTAACGGGAACGCCTTTCGTTAATTAACATAGTGCATGTTAAAAATTATATTAACTTAATATTTCGTCGCTGCTCCTCCCGCATCTATCACAGCATCGCAACGGCTACGCATGGACCTAGCCAGGACTTCGCACAAATTCGAACCTCTGAATGTGTCCCAAACTTGTTCGCAATGTGTGACAAGTGCTTCCTTCGTTCTTTCTGCTCTACTATCCCATCTCTGGACCATTAAACCCCACAAATTTTCAATGGGGTTTAAGTCTGGCGATCGGGAGGGCCATGGCACTGTTTTAATTTGTGGTTGCCCTCGCAACCACTCTTGAACAACCCGCGCACGGTGTATCGGGCAATTGTCCTGGAAAAAATAAAATTCTGGCACGTCCAGTTGTGGATACACCGTGCGCACTGTGGGTACCATGATGGTTTGTAGCACCTCTAAATACGTTTGGCCGTTTGCCCTCCCTGGTATAAAAGCGAGCTCGCCTGGTCCAGCAGCACTCATCCAGCCCCACATGTTCACTACAATTCTTCCCGATTCTGCATTTGGGTTCACATTTCGAGGTTCGTATCTTGTGTTATCTACACGCCATAAATTCCGACGACCTTGTTGGCTAGACCTAAAGCACTTTTCATCAGAAAATATGGCGTAAGAGAAATCGAAGTCCCTGTAGTCACGAGCGAATCGCACGCGAGCAGCTTTCTGCTCCTGCGTCAAAATAATTTTTTTTGCGGGACGTCTGTGATGGACTCCAGCTTGATGCAACTCGTTTCTAATAGTTTGCATCGAAACTTCGTATTCTTGTGCGAAACTGCGAGTGGGTGTGAACGGGTTCTCTTCATACGTGGCTATCATATTATTTAACTCGTTTTCGTTTATAGCCCGGGGTCGAGGTGCACGAACGCGTTCTGTAATTTCTCCTTCTTCATATCTTCGCACCCAGCGGCGCACCGTTGTTCTCTAACGAAAAAAAAAAAAAAAAAACAATCAGCATCGATTTTTTACATAATATAGGAACTAAGTATAATAATACGAGTACACTACAAAAGTCTTATTCAAAGGGCACAACTAGTACACTATAAATAAAAATTATAAGTATTGAAATACTTAAGGTGTGCATTTTGGTTGACTTCATGATAAATAAACTCTTAACTTTTCTATAACTAATTTAAGTAGTTATAACATTCATAACTATATTTTAAAATACAAGTTGTAAATACAATAACTGAAAATCTCTTAAGGGGTCATTACTCATCATTATAAACAACTTTTACTATAAGAACCAAACCTGAAATCGCGATAAAAAAGCAGCTGGTCCATACATTTTGACGAGTTACGCGAACTTAAATGTAGGGAACAGCTGTTTTTTTTTTCGCGATTTCAGGTTTGGTCCCGTAGTAAAAGTTGTTCATAATGATTAGTACAATGACCCCTTAAGAGGTTTTCAGATATTGCAATTTACACCTCGTATACCTATGAGTAAGAAAAATGCCATAGCGTAAATTCCAACATTGTATGAAACTGTCCCAAGCAAATTTGTGCTTTATCTCTACTATTTAAAAGTGTTTATCCCGTGCGGGCTGGCAACGTGGCATTTCTAAAGGTTTTTCGTGGTTAAATACCAACGATCTAGTGCTTGGCCGAAAAAATAGTAAGTACTTGCTATTTTATCGGCCAGCCAAGCACTAAATCGTTAGTATTTAAAACTATGTGTGCAATGTTTTTTAAGTTTTTTTGGTAAGTATTTACGAGCACTACTAACAAAAATTTACATTATTGTCAATTACTTTCCATCTGCAGTATTATGATAAAATAAATGTTAAAAATAATTATAAAAAACAATTATCTTGTGCTTGGGCGAAAAAAAATTGTAGTTTGAAATATAATGATCAAGCCTCTAGAAATGCGACGAATGCGCTCTGGTTTTTCTAATTAAAATGCGGCAACGACGCTGTGAGATAAGGCACCATTGTTTAGGTTGTTTTGGTTTAGGATTTATTATCGGGTCATAAAAGGCTCCAACAACGTCTTTGAAAGCAAAAATAAATAAAAAGAACAATCTTATTTGAATGCATTACTATAAGTAGGTAATATCTTATGAGAATTTAAAAAGATACCATCTGAAAGTTATAATAATGTTATTATTTTTATATATAAATCTGCCTAGCCTTTTCCCAACTATGTTGGGGCCGGCTTCCAGTCTAACCGGATGCAGCTGAATACCAATATTTTTCATGGAATTTGTTTTTAAATTGCAATATAAGGAAAAATGCAAACTATGAAATAATAATATTACTATCACTTTATTTATTTCTATATCTCTCCCTCTATCTGAATACAAAAACATAACTTACTTGCATGTTCAACTCCACTGCTATTTGGGATATATTTAACCCTTGTCTATGCAAAACAATAATTTGATTCCTTTCTTCCTGAATCAGGTTTCGGGTCGTCATGGTTGCACCACGTTAGTCACAGCCCACACACAATACACACACAGTCCAGGATACAAGCTAGGGTCAAGAAGAGGCTTTCGATCACAGTCCGGTATACAAGCAGAGGTCACAGTTAGGCAGGCAATCAGTCCGATAGAAATAAACAGGTCGTAAAATGAAATGGCGATACGAATTTAAGGGAAGCGTCAAAAATTAGCGAGAGCAAATTGGCACTGCCGCGCTCTAGCTAATGTTTGTTATTTTATGTTACTCGCTCATTACTCACACAAATGCATATTGTCTCTAATTGGGGGAAACTAGGAAGGGGTGTGGTTTGTCACTAGCTGCGCTCTCGCAGGAATATTTTCTTAAGTGAGCATGCTTAACTTGGGCCGATAGTACAGGTAATTTGGTGATAAAAACAAACTATAAATTAACCTCAAATTCAAAATAAACTACATTCACGAATTCCTTAACATAGTATCTTTCAAACTCTATAATAGACTTCTCTAGTATATTTTAATTACAAGCGTAAAATAGGTCTAAAGTTAACCTCTCAAAAATGTATCCAAAATATTGGCAAAAAAACTAAGAAACAACCGACACAACTTAAGGAATAAAAACTTACCTTGACTGAATCACGACTTCACTACAGCTGTTTTTTATTATTCGTTAGTTTATTGAACGATTTTAGAAAGTTTTATCACTAAAACACCAATTAAATCTATTATTTTAAGGAACAAGAAATCCAGTCTGCTCCATTTTTAGAAGCTGCATCTTCTGAGTAACCATCTCTTACATATTTCACATAGCCAATCGTCGTCTTCACTTCTATTTTTCTTCTTCGCAGGTGCAGTATTATTTTTATTTGCTCTCTTACTTCGTTTCACTTTTGATTCAGATTTTGACGTGCTAGGAACAGCAGCGTCGTATAGGTCCTTGTCAGCCATAGGAGTTAAACATCGTGCATGAGGGACGGTCCTTCTCTTTTTTTTATTTTGATTCTGCTCTAACTTGGGCACTTTTAAAATCTTATCTAAATGAACTGTGAAGTTTTGTTTAGGTACCGGAGCTGGAATTATAACTTCATTTAAAATTCGAATTTTAAATGTTTTATTTAGTTTAAGTGGTTCAACTTTTTCAAATGAAACTTTTTGAATGGGGGTAATTTGAGGACAGTGTTCGGAAGAGTCTGAAATTCCCAATTCAGTTGCAGTTGAGATCGTGTCATTACAATGAGGACGTTTTGAGGGAATTCTCACTTTTCTGAGCCTGCTGGATTCTTTTTCTGCAGAATTGTCGTTCTCAAATATATCTGTACTATCAGTTATTTTAATTTTTTTTGTTGATAAATGATAGGCGAATTCTGACCCGGAACATCATCTATAATTACGTCTTCTTCAAGCTGGACAGGTAGCTTAGCACATTCAAATTGAGAATCCGCTGGATGAGGAGGATAACACTCAGGATCATCTATCTTCAAAGACCCATTACGAAATCCATTTACTACTGTAGACATAGTGGCTGCTTGAACAAAAGCATTTCCAAATATTTCAGCGACTTGGCGGATAGTAACGACTAGTCCAGGGTTAGAACGTAGCCAGGCTGTAACGGCTTGTTCATAATAAATGCTCAATGGTCGCATGAACGCAACATCCGCTACTTGTAAACGGTGTGTCGTGTGTGGAGGAAAACACAAGATTATAACTACATGATCTCTGGCTTGATTGATCAGGTCAGTATTCTGAGTGTGGGTGCTGTGCCCATCCAGTAAAAGAAGCACGGGTCTCTCTTTAGATGCTCCACTGAAAATCACAAATCTCTTAAACCATTGGAGGAACAGCTCGGAAGTAATCCAGCCCGAATCACTACATGTGCCCTAAGCACCAGCTTGTGAATTTACCATCAGCTCTGGATTCATCCTTTTTCATGGAAAGATAAGCATAGGTGGCATGTAGTTTCCAGCTGCACTGAAGCATATCTCGACCGTTACCGTCTGTCCTCGTTCTGCTGAAACTATGACCCCAACCTGTTTCCGTCCTCTTTTAGCGATTATCTTTGAATTTGTCTTTGGCACAACAGAAACCCCCGTTTCGTCACAGTTATATATACGGTCAGGAGTTAGTTGGTGCTCATCGTACACGTTGCCGAGGAAATTGAAGAATTTTTCGACTGCAACTTTGTTAAAACCAGATGCTCTGGCAGCAGAAGTATTTTCAGGCTTTCTAATTGAAAGCTCTGGGCCTCGTTTTAGGAAGCCATTTATCCACTCTCTACCAGCTTCTTTTTTCTCAGCATTGAATGGATTTAGCTTATTATTTTTAATTGCTAACTGGTATACCAATGCCTTTAGATCTTTAACCGTAAGTCCATATAACCTTTCTTCCATTTCTAATAAATAGGCACAAAGCTCATTTTCTTCAGACACAGAAAAAACAGGCAGCCTAGGACCCAATGGTACTTTAATTGGTATGGGTAAGTTTTCATCAGATGTTTCGTTCAATACTGAGCGAGTAGCCTTAACTTTTCTCTCTAATGTCGTCTGCGGCACATCAAATTGTTTAGCTGCTTTATAATAACCCATTTTTCCATCCAAAACCGCTTGAACTGCTTCCCGCATGGATTCTTCGGACCACGACCCTCTGTCAGTCGTGCGTTTGTAGTCACGAACCATTCTAAAAAGGCAAATTATAATAAGCTCACAAAAAGCAAACTAATTTTTACGGAAAACAAACAAGAACAAAATCATTCTCATTGGGGGCAAGATGGGGTACCCCGTTACCCCATCTTGCCTGCAGAGCCATTTTATAAAATAAAAAACATCCAACAATCTTAAGGAAACAGAATGCCTACCTTATTATAGGTTATTTTAAGCGTCAATCACAGCAACACATCACCAGCTAACGTTATTTAACAAACCACAGACACGTGTCAAACCAGGAGAAAATATGATAAACAATTTTCAGTAAAACACTTTTTTTTTAAGTTTTTTCGACACTGTGTACTTGTGAACCACTAACCACCGGGCGACTGACAAGTATCATGGCGGCGCGTCGAACGATGAATGAACGAGCGTGATTGGTCAATTTGAACTGTGAATTTCGCTGGGTACCTCGTCATACCTCCTCCCCTATGCGCAGTCAAGTGGTTATATAGTCTTTGTTTTGAACCTTATGCGAAGTGAGAGTGAATAGCGATGTGAGATGCGAGTTGTTGTTTGAATTTTACAGAACGACGTACTGAAGTCTGACCATCCTTAACCCTTAAATGCATAGATTTTTATTTCGGGCTGGATTTTTTTTTTCCTAATAGGTATTTAGGCACTGATAACGTAAAATATTAAAAAAATCTGGTATTAACAATATGTATTTAAAAATATATATACATATAATGTATGACATTTGGCAACCGTATGCGTTATGTACTTAAGTTATCCTTACATATTTATTGGGGTCATAAATTTATTTATTCAAATATATAGACAATATACAGACAATTTCGAGTGAAATGCAGCAAAAGAATTTCGATCTTTAGTATGGCACAATTAGTCATGGTTCGGATTAGGTAAAAACGATACTTAATCCACCTAATCCTAGTATTTAACCCTTTATTTGACAAGGCATTGTTTTCCTGAAAATCTATGTATGATATATTTTTTTGATATGTTTGGGGTTCAATTTAACCCGGAAAAATAAAATATAATAAACTCCTGTCTAGATTTCCTGAAAATGCCTGTCAAGTACGCTGGACATTATCCAATATTAAAGGAATTGAGTGCAAATATTGGTGTGCAGTATGATGTATTTTGCCAAATTAAGGTCTGATAAGTGTTTTATTTTAGTTATTAATTGTGATGTTGAATTAGGGGTTTTAAATTTAAAAAATACAATTTAAAAAAGTTTATTACTTCCAATCATAGTCTAGTACAAAATTATACAGTTTTTTAAACATTTTCAATTGCAGTAATGTGCTGAGATCAGTTATAAGCCTTAATTATACACAAGAGTTCTAAAATATTTCAATTAAATGTAACACCTCAAAATAATACCAACTTCTAAATATTAATCTTCATCAGTCTTCATTAATTAGTCTTCGTAAGTTATCCGTCTATCATCTATTTGTTATGATAATCAAAAAAACAATTTCTTTTGCGTACTAAGAATAGCCTTTGCTTACACTTAGTGCAGACTACGTCAGTTTTATTTTTTATGCATAACTTGCAGCGACCGTATGTCTTCCCGAAGTCTGGCCAGTGTCCTACTCCACCATGGCGTACACTGTCATCGGTTCGACAGGAACCTCTCGCTCTAGATCTCCCTTTGTGTTGGAGTTTTGTGGCTAATTCTGGTTGTTTTCCTCGGGAACAGTACTTTTTTTCGGGATGCAAGGTACCCTATGTCCGTTTCTGTACACCTGACAACGTGTATGCAAAATTTCAGGATGATCGGTTCAGTGGTTTAGGCGTGAAAAGGTGACAAATAAACAAACAAACTTACTTTCGCATTTATAATATTAGTTAGGAAGTTAGGATAGTTAGGATCCTAAGACTGAATCTTCAGTAGGCATGGGAAATACAAATTCACTGTCGATTATTTCAGCTTCGTGAACTGGCTTGTCTTCCAATTGTAATTGGTAGGTACTCTAGTTTTACGCTTCTTTGGTTTAATTTTACAGGCAACTACTTGTTTTCGCTTGGACCTGGTTTTCACTACACTTGGTCCAGGTGATATATCTTGTACAGACAGTATAGAATAGATTGATGACACGGTTGGAATAATATCAAAGTTTACCTGGCTTGTGGATGGCAGTACGTGTCTCATAATTGTAGTAAGTGGAACTGGCGGAGAATCTATTTTTTTTTCTCATCGTCTAGGTCTGTAACAGTTGGCCTACCTGCGTTTGGTCTGGTATTTTATTTACCTTGTTTTAAGTGTTCATGAAGAGTCGTCATGAGGAATCTTGTACTGTTGCGCTGCTCTATATTGCGTAAGTTCTCCATATTTTACCTTTGAGATAAATCTTGTGGAGTGTATGATTTAATTTTCTTTCTTATACAAGTTCGCGGCATGATGGCTCTGAAAAAGAAATGAGTACCTACCTACTTACTTAACATATCATAACATTACGCCTGTATTTCCCAAAAAAAAATGCGAATGCACTTATTCTAAATTAAAAATAAAATAAAAAATACTCAATGACGCAGGTAGTTGTGTTGTGTGTGACAGCGACGCGCGGCACCCGCGCCCTACCCCGCCCGCCCCTCGTCCGCTCACGCCCGTGCCCCGTCCTTTCTGTATGTTTTTACAATAGGGCGCAGACGAGTAAGCGTCGTGTCCGCGCCCTTTCTTTTCTATGTATTTTGTCCGAGTGACATTTTTTGTGCATTATGAGTTATCAATGGGAAGATTTGGCGCTTAATAAAAAATTATTTGATGCAAAATAACTCGTTTTGCGAAAAAATGTGGGTTACGAGTTGTCAACGTATGACCATCGTAGTACTGCACTTAGTTAAATTTCTAGTCTCTTGATTTTTCCGCTTTTTTGTATCAGTCCCAGTTCTTTCGCTTTCTTCCAAAGGCTTCTATTATTTATGTATCAGTGAACACTACTCTACTTCAGAATAAAAACAATAATAAAAGCAAAGTATGTAAACAGCAAAATCACACCATAGACTTAAAAAAGAAAATGTATTTAAACTAATTACCTCGTCCTTCGCAATTGTGTGATGTTACATTTGAATCACATTTCAAATTATATTTTAAAAACATGTTTCTGAAACACTTCAGTAAATGCGGTAGATCCACGGAACAGAAAAAACATTGGAAGTGCAATGCAACATAATTACTATGAGAACCGTTGTCGCCAAACCCTCACAAATAAACTGATAATCATATAATGCACTACAAATAAGCCGATCGTTTGATTTGTCGTTATATTTTAGTCAAAACTAGCATAAGTCACAGATTCTACATTTGGAAAGAAACCTTCAATCTCTTATAATAGGATTTATTTTGCGTTAGTGCAGAAAGTATCAACGACGTTTTGTAATCTAAAGTCAAACTAGATTCAATCGCCAAGTAAATTCTGCTACCCAACCATAGATGGCGGTATTCTCAGTTGTCGCAATTATAAGTCAAAGTCAAAGTCAAATCATTTATTTCAAATAGGCACATAAAAGGCACTTTTGAACGTCAAAATTTACAAAAAAATAGAATTGATTCTAGTTGCTAAGCTTAATTGCATTAGTCGTAAGGTTGACATTCGCGTCATAGGTCGTGTCTTCTGCTACTCGATCAAGGCAGCAACACATTGAATTTTCAATAACATTATCGATATCAATAGATACCCGATTTCATAATTCGAGAAAATAAGACTTGTTTGGAGTTGAGTAAAACTGTAAGATGAATGACGTAGTGTTATTTAAAAATAGAATCTTACATAATATATAAGATATTATTTTTAAATAATATCTTCTATATAGTAAAAATCAATTGCTATATCGTTGTTCTCGCTAAAACTCAAAAACGGCTTGACCGATTTGAATAATTCTTTTTTTCTTGTGTTCGCCCGAACACAGGAAAAGTTTAAAAAAAAATGTCGGGTAGGTAGGTAGGGTACGTTGGATAGGAAGGGTAGGTAGGTAGGTAGTGTAGGTAGGGAAGGTAGGTAGGTAGGTAGGTAGGTAGATAGGGTAGGTAAGTACGAAAGTAGGGTAGGTTGGGTAGGTACGTACGAAACTAGGGTAGGGTGGGTAGATAGGTAGGTACGAAAGTAGGGTTAGGTGGGTAGGTAGGTAGGTACGTAAGATAGGGTAGGTAGGTATATTATTTTTATATGTATCTATGTAGCTATATTTTATTAGGTATATTGGGAGAAGTACTAATGCAACGCAGGCGGAGCCGCGGGCGGCAGGTATTACAGGTAGTACTGAATAAATTGTGAAAATCATCTTACTTGGGCTAAAATTAAAAATGCGTTGTTCTGTCTTTTTATTTATTGTCCTTGAAATAGAACGTATTTGTTAAAAAACTGGCGTTTCGAAAGTCTTATTTTTAATTTTAACAAATGGTGTATGCGAACATTTATATATTTTTCGACTATTGCCTTCATCAAATCAGTCACGTGATTGGACGCAGGAAATTCGTCTATTTGATGGGAGGCAATATCATTAAATAAAACAGTTCCTATAAACTTTCGCATAATTGAGTTATCGCCACTTCCTTTCGAAAAACCCCTATGTCAACGTTTTTTAAAAATGTTTCCGCCGTCTGACATATTTTGACAACATCTGGCGAAGGATACAACAATCCACCTTGATCTCTCGCAATTATAAACTTATGGAACGTTTGAAAATGATGTGTCACTAATGCGTCAACACAGACATCGCAGTTGATCTTTTTCATCAATATTCGAGCAATGTAACCAGCAATATGGCCTATTGCTTGGTTACTAAAATCAGAAAAGTGGCCTCCTAGTTCTTCAATTTCTGAATCGTCCTCAATTTGTTCATATTGTGACATATTGTCTTGATATACAGGTGTACTTCTGTTTATCCTTTCAACAGCTGATGAGCAGTTCAGGATGGATATCTGTTCTAACGCTACACAGTTGCCTTTATCAGAGTCTTTTAATTGTACATGAATTAATATCTTCTTATATGCGGATATGAATTGTCTGGCAGTGGGATTATTGTTTGCCCCACCCTGTGCCCTAATATTGCAGAAAAAAAGCTCTAAATGATCCTGGCTTAATTTATAAAATGGCAAATAAACCAGAATTTTCGTTTTTATTAAGCTGGCATATAAATGTTTTAAGGCTTTGATACACCCCAAAAAACCTAAGAATCCTGTTTTTCTTCTACTTTTTATTAAAAAAGTGCCGTTCTCCATTTTTAAATAGCTTATATAAGCCGATGCTTCACTTAAAAATTCAAAAATGTTTTTCGCGTTCTTCTCATTTAAAGCTTTTTTAAATCCGTATAAATGTAAATTCCTTGAATTAAATATATCGAATAGATTATTGCAAGTAATCAAAAACTTTTCCGTGGGTTCGCTATTATGAAATGAATCTATCCCTGACTGTCTGCAAAATTTAACAGCTTCCGCTACACTTGTGCTGAAAAGTTGTGTAGCTAACTTTACTTTCATTCTTTCATTTTGAAAGTTAATATGACGGTCTCGTAATTTATTCGACAAATGAAAGGTTTCGTTGTATTGAAGTTTGTTCAGTTCAACGAGATGTTGCCATTGAACTTTTTTTCCATCTTTGTCTACAAGAATTTTGTACATCTCTAATGTGTTTCTTAATAATTTTATCATATGACAGGGATCTAGGACTGCAACTATTAGGTGTTTGGTAATAGGATGTTCAAAGGACATGGACAATTTTTATAGGGACGTCGGCATAGTTATCGAATTTAGTGTACACCAATGATTTTTGGTGTTTTATACTCGTGAATATTGGCTCATTAAATATCTATAAATATAAAACTCAGAGAACTTGTCATTATAACAGACTAGTCAGAAAACAGTTTCATTAATCCTTTTAATCAGATCGCTAGCAATAAGGTGTATAGATTATAATTTCGCTATTAAATACTTAAAGGCGCTTTAAAATAGCGAACAGTTGTGAATTATTACGTATAACTGATATGGTTTTAGTATTATTAAGCATTTAAACAAAGTAATGGCCACCTAAATGAAGGATTTTAAACTGCATATTTATTAACATTTATTAAACTGGGTAATAGTTAAAAAAAATGTGACAATAATAACAAATATGAGCATAACATCGTGCCAGTATTCCCCGAAGGGTTGGGCAGAGGTATACCTATAGTGCACCCACATTTCACCAGTTGTTTTGAGTACCATGTAATAGGGGGCGAGTCTGTTTCCATCAACCAGGCACAAATCTAGATTCCGGGCTGCTACTGAGAAATTCCTGATGAATAAACCCAATATCACTTTGCTCGACCTAGGAATCGAACTCAAGACCGCATGCTCAGCAGTAGCGCTTGCGACCACTAGACCATCGAGGCAGTCATAATATCAAATATAACAATATTAACAAAGTATATTCGAAACTAATGTTTTTATTTAAAGTACATTTTTACAGGTTACCCTTATTTTTTTTTTAATAAGTAGTTCAATTAATAATAAACAAGGGAAGCACAAAATAAAACAAAAGAGTAAAAATACTTATTTATTTAGTAGAGAAAATAAATAAAAATATTTTGCTATATTATAATTATTATATCTAAATGCCTACCTAGATAACATACATTAGAGCAATGCAGCGATAGTGTTAATAAAGAGACCGAGGGAGGTCAATCAACCAGCTTGCATAAAACAGAGCATTTTTATTTCCCAAATACACTAACCTGGAGTTAGTGTAAGTATAGGGCTTCAGTAATTACATAAATAACTACTTTAAACATAACCATACTTGTAAAAAAATACAAGCATAGATATATATATATTTATTTTACAATAGTGATAATGGTTTTCAAGAAAGATTAGGCTTTTGTTAGATTATTTTAATATTCTTGAATTGTTAATAATATGTTGTCTAAAAATCCTGCTGGAGCTTGGATATTATTTTGGTGTCTTGCCCAACCAAGGTACCAGATTATTGTCATAACGTGACAACAACAACCAACGGTCCTGTTCCCTACAAGGCAATTACAATAGTACCCTAAAATAGCTTCCAAGACAGAATCACTATCATGTTCAGTGTCAAACAAAACATAGGAAAAGTAAATTCTCTGGGAAACACGACGAGACTTAATACGTCCCCTTAATAAATAAGGATTATTTCCATTCTCCCTAACATTTTCACCGAAGTATGAACGCGCTTGTTTCACCTGATATGGGCCTAATGCAAACAGTATTAAATCATTGTATGTAAAAACTGGAAAATTATTTAGTTGAGGCAAGTTGCCGTCAATACGAGTAAACATAACTCGTCTTCTGTTTATATTATAATCATTAATAAATTGTCCCAGATGATTAGGTTCATCCATAAAACGCAATGCTCTTTGGATTATATTTTCAGCATTATGACTATCCCTTAAGACAGGATGGAATTTATTTAATAGAGCCCCAGCAATTCTGAAATCAACCATTAAATGTGTTGAGGCATTGTTAAAATACCTTTGCCTAAACAGTTTAAAATCCCTCTTAAACCTCCCGTTCACGACTTCCACAACCCATCTACATAGTGTCACTTTACGGCTTTTATTAGCTTGTGCAAATGTAAGTTGGGTTGCTCCTTCATCTAATGATTCAGGTTTATACAGGGTTATTGGTAAAACACCAGCAACCTCTTAAGTGGTAATTGCACTCATCATTATAAACAACTTTTACTATGGACCAAACCAGAAATCGTGAAAAAAAAAATACGATTTTCCCTACATTTATATTCGCATAACACGTCAAAACGTAGGGAACAGCTGATATTTTTTTCGCGATTTCAGGTTTGGTCCATAGTAAAAGTTGTTTATAATGATGAGCACAATGACCCCTTAAGAGGTTGCTGGTGTTTTACCAATAACCCTGTATACTCTATAATTACAATTTTCAAGCAAAGGGATGGCATCCCTAAAGCCCCTGTCTAAAACAAAAATATCATTTTCTCTAAAGAGTCTTTGGAACGGTCCATTTTCATTTTCAAACAAGTGCGTCATAATTTCGGCATCAGTTTGGGTGGCAGCATAGGGCCCTACAGCATCGATGATGTGACCATCGCAAGATACAATCATAAATGGTTTTATCAAATTGTCATATTTGTGCAAACTGTATGTCTTCTTTTGAAACATATAGTTTGCACTTTTCTGCAAGTATATATAAGTCCCATCAAATATTGCGATTGCAGGCCTATCTCCAGTTCTAGACTCGTCAGGATCACCCAATAATGCTTGAGGAACTCTCAAGTTTCTCTCTGATATTTCCCTATGAGTGATATGGTTCACACCAATATAATTAGGCACAAAATGCTCATTGAGACACAACCTAACTTTTTTCATTATTAGTTCCAATGTTGACCTAGGTATATCAAAAAGACTTGCCAAGCGTCTATTACTCTCGCCTGTTCTTAATTTGATTAAATAAATAGCTAAAGCGCGTTTAGTTTGCCTAACATTTATAGGAGGTAAAAGATTATACAGAATTATAAACTGGGGTACTGTAAGACCCGTCCAATAATGGCAAAAATGGTTCGGCATTTCTGAGACATTTTCAAAATTCAAAATATTAGCTTTTGACTTCATAATATTAATTATGTCTTCTATATGGATAGCACTAAATGTAGAATGTGTCTCATTAATTGGAGCTAATAAATGCCACTGATCGCTGTACAAATGTGTTTCACACACTCTACAGCTGCGAGGAACATAGAAACTATGTTCTTGCAATAGCAGTCTTTTAAGGAATTGCGGGACCAAATGTAACATTCTGTTTCTGCATTGTGGAAATATACAGTGAACAGATGTGATCGAAGCTCGCTTATAATTAGGTAATGATATGGTATTACTTTCCCTTTGAAGTGGCCTTCTCTGAACAGGCGGCAACGGTGGTGGCTCTGGTGGGCTAACAACTTGAACATTAGGGGCTGCTGCATCATTATCCGAAGCCAATTCCTGCATGTCTCGTGATGAGTCATGCACTGCCTGTCTATTTGCTTGCATCCAACACACATGGCAAACATAGTTGTTTCTTGAGGGCTGAAAATAAACCACAGTTAGAATAAACACAATAAGTTCTTGTTTATATAATTTTTAGTAACAAGGGTGGGTATCTTTTGTATACATCTCTTTATGTTTTCAAATATTATGTTATTGTATAATGAGCAGTACTATGTTACACATGCCTACTTTAGGCAAGTATATGTTAAAGATGGAAAATACATAAAACACAGATATTACAATAATACATACATAGTATGAAAACTCGTTTTTTTATAGATTAATACAACTAGGTATTTATAATAATGAAAAACAAAATGCTTACCACATAATTAGTATTTTGTGATAATAGGACAGCCAGCAATGGACACTCCATACTGACATTATGGTGTCTTATTTTCCTAACAGATTTGCCACAACCAAGGCAAACCATGTTATGTCCCAGTAGTCTCTCGTGTTCACCAGCTCCGGTGTTTAATAATAATAAGCATGGATGACAAATAAATGTATCCAGATGCAACTGAAAATAAGATGCACTGTAAGTTAATTTCGTGTACCAGAATAATATAAAAATAAATCAGGTTAAGATTTTTCTAGTCCAACTTCTTACCTGGGTTTGTGCATTGGTTATCCAACGCGAAAGTCTTGTTTGATGGTGTGCAGAAAGCGAGGATATGAGATGCCTCTGCAACCTTTGCATGGCTATTCCGCAGTTGATGCACCTCATATTGATCAACGAACAACACTCAAATCAATATATATATTGATTGACAAATCCGAAACGCAATGCAAATCAGTCCAGTGTTAATAGCAAGGTAATCGAGTGGTAGAAGGTATCAGTCCGTAGAAATAAGCGGGGTCAAAAATATTAGAAAATAATCGCAAAAACACAAACACAGTAGGTACGTAAGGAAGAATCTGCAATAACATTACATTGACATTTGACATAGACAATGACACATTGTCAAACAAGTAACGCGTTCCGTTTCTAGTTTTTTTTTTTTGCGTGAAATAAGAAAAAACTATCTTACGCATCAACATTATGAAAAGATAATTTTATTAAATGCAACAAATCCCAATGAAGACAGTTTCGTATGAATATAATGTTCCTAATAAGAGCATTTTGACGTCCATATCACATGTCTACAAGTACGAGGGCTGCACTAAAAGTATCGGGAATGGAATATTTCCACTGTTCCTGTCATATTAAAATATTTTTAATTGAAAACTCCTTGGTTTTAAAAATCGAATACCATTTATTTATTTAAAAAAAGATTCTCGGTCTTGTCACAAGGTTTTGTCAAACTTATTTAGTCGTTGAGAAAATGGAATTGACTCGAGAAAATTCAAGAGCGATGATTTATTATGACTTTCGAAGTGGTTTAACACAAAAACAGTGTGTTGACCGGATGATTTCTGCATTTGGTGATGAAGCCCCATCCAAAACCACAATTTATGGCTGGTTTGCTGAATTTCAACGTGGACGTGTCAAGCTCAGTGACGATCTCCGTCAAGGTCGTCCAAAAACTGCAGTCACCCAAGAAAACGTTGATGCTGTGCGTAAGCTGATTGAGGAAGATCGACATGTGACATACCGCGAAATTCAGGCAACTTTAGACATTGGCATGAGTCAAATACAAATAATCTTGCATGAACAATTAGGTGTAAAAAAGTTGTTTTCCCGATGGATACCGCATTCGCTCTGTGAAGAGCAAAAAGCGGCTCGCGTTACTTGGTGCGTCAGAACTCTCGAAAGATTCCACGCAGGATCCTCAAATGCTGTATACAACATCGTATCAGGTGACGAAACCTGGATATACGCGTACGAACCCGAAACAAAAAACCAGTCACGAGTTTGGGTGTTCGAAAATGAGTTCACGGTCGTTAGTCGTAGTCGTTCACGGAGTGTTGCAAAAAAAATGGTGGCCACGTTTGTCTCCAAAACCGACCATGTTACGACTATTCCTCTTGAGGGACAAAGAACGGTTAATGCAGAATGGTATGCTAGCATTTGTTTGCCACAGGTCGTTTCTGAACTCCGTAAAGAGAACTGCAACCGCCGCATCATCCTCCATCACGACAATGCGAGTTCTCACACCGCGCACAGAACAAAAGAGTTTTTAGAGCAAGAAAACATAGAATTGTTAGACCATCCGCCGTACAGCCCCGACCTAAGCCCTAATGATTTCTATACTTTCCCTAAAATAAAGAATAAATTGCGTGGACAGAGATTTTCAGCACCTGAAGAAGCTGTGGACGCCTATAAAACGGCTATTTTGGAGACCCCAACTTCCGAATGGAATGGTTACTTCAATTATTGGTTCCATCGTATGGAAAAATGTGTCAAATTTCGCGGAGAATACTTCGAAAAGCAATAAATACATTTCTAAATAGCAATGTTGTGTCACTTCCTTGATTCCCGAAATTTTCAGTGCCGCCCTCGTAGTATGCGTGGTGTGGAACGCCCATTATTATATTTATCTTTCTCTATGGTCCATTATGGCGGACGCTGACAAATAGTACTTTGAATTCATCTTGCATTACTAATTATTTTGAAATAAAAACTGACGAGTTCAGAGAGGTTAAAAACTACGTATTAATTCAATTTTCTACTTTTAATATACATTATTATTTACTATATATTTGTACATGGAATGTACTTTTTTGTCCATGTCCTTTACCATTTTGTTCTTCAAAAGAGCAACTAAGATATTTTGCCATGGAAATATTCGCCGCACAACCGTCAAAAGTGAGAGCAACTATCTTAACGCCAGCATTCTGAATTAATTCCAAGCAAAGTTTTATGAGGTCAGCGCGCTGTTCTCCACTTACACCATCTACCAGAAAAAAACCAACAGGACCTTTAAAGTTACTATTTATCGCAGTAACTAAAAATACCAAGGCTTCTTTTGCCTCCGCCAAGTGATCACCTTCTACTTCTGTGCCCATATTAACGTATCCATGAAATTTGCGCCCGTCCCATTCCACACGGCGCCGAATACTCATTTCATCTAGTACTAAGGTGGCTAATAATGGCTGATTAAACAAATCCGATTTTTGTTTCAAAGCATCTAATGACTCCTTGGTAAATCCAGGCTCTCCTCCGACTTTTGAGTACCAATTCTTTAATGTACGGGTATGTGGTAGACTTGTATTGAAAGTCTTGCGCACGTAATCATACGCCTTAGACGAGTAATAGTGTAATGTCAGGGCAAAGCTGCGCAGTGCTGGCGAATACTTTCTTCTTGATATGACTCCAGATTCCGTGTTGCAAACTTCTCTGGCGACCAATTCTCGAACCTATAAAACACATCCTTAATTCAAATTTGATTCTAACTACCAATATTTATCGTGAGTAAACTGATGTTAAATAATTAAAACAAACCTCTAAATTAGTATTTTTGAGGCAATCCAAGTTTTCCTTGGCCATGGCAAATTTTTCTTCCAGTCTTAATAATACTTCATCAATATTATTAATTTTCTTTTTAAGCCTTCGATTTTTCGATTGCAATCGTTTTATCTTTAGACCTTGTTTTACAATGTTCTCTGTGCAAAATCTTAGTTGGCCTTTTAGTTTCTTTTTCCTCGGCGTTGAACATTCTGAACCACTCGTAGCATATGTTTTGTTAACCGTTTCTCCTTCGATCTCAATTGAACTGTCTGCGGAATGAAACTGCACAGGAATCACGTCATCAACTTTCTGTATAAAATTTTGTTCAACCTTGTGTGTGCCTAAGAAACTTTTAAGAAGTCGAATCTTCTTTTTTTGCTGTGACTTAACGTCAGAGCTCTCCGAATCACTTTGTCTTTTTGAAGAACCAGCAGAGGCTATATTAACATTTTGCGCCTGAAACCAAAATAAAACTATTGAAAACAATACCAATAAAACAATGAACAGGAGAAAATTTTCATTAGTGTGTATATGAATTTTTAAGTGATACAATTTTTTTTTCTATATTAATAAAAGCTAAAGTTTTTAATCTGTTTAGGCTAGATTACAATCTAGCCTAAACAGACTAATAAGCAATTTAACTCTAAATTATTATTATATTGTATAATGTTAAGATTAAGAATACTGTCAATTTGCACTTTTATACAGGTTGGTAGTATTTTCTTAGAGTTTGATACGTTAAAAAACACTTATTGCGATGAGAAAGTGATAAAAATAAAACATGGTCACTTACTTCATTACAAAATTTAACAATTTTCATAGATGGAAGCGCTGTAGATTTCATATATCTATATCCTTTATTCGAAATTAAAAAATCGACTTCTAAAAAATGTTCAGAGCATATTGTGCTTGATTTGGATGGCATCCAATTAACTCTACCCGTTGCATCTATCCATTTCTCTTTGACGCTAGCGTCTTTGGGAAACCTAAAAATCATTTAGATGTCCATTTAAGAAATTGCTATAAACACGATCATTGTAATAATAATTATGCATGCAATGCAGCATACTTCCATTTTTTTTGGAAAGATTTCATTCGATATCTGTATGGTCCTTACATGCATATACGATATATATATATATATATATTATAAGAGGTGGTAAAGATGCAATATAAAAGGAAAAGAAACCTAATTATATTTCTACTTATTATCAGTTTTAACCGACTTCAAATAAAGGAGGAAGTTCTTAATTCGGTTGTATTTATTTTATTAAATTAAATTATTTTTATATTTGAAATGATATATTTTTTATAAATAAAAAATTTCAAACTATGTACTAATTTAATTATGTATTATACTTGAGGCGGGCGCCGGCAACCCGGTGCGGAAGCTTTTATCACTGATCTTACACCGAAATGACTTGAAATTACCGGCTGAACAATGCAACGCGTCTCAAACATTATGTAAAAGTTTGATTACAATTTCGCTATATAGCAGGTATGGGCAACCTTTGTCATGTTGAGGGCCAAACTTTAGCGTGCAAATACGTTCGCGGGCCACGTTTAAAAGTACTTAGTGCATTTTAAAGTAGTGATAATATTTTTTGCGATAGATATTAGACATGATATAATACGACAATGTTATTATAGTACAATTTATTAAAATAACAAAATGAAATTTAAAAAATGGTACATTATAATTAAATCGTTAAATTTGCAATTGTTACGAACTACGAAAGTTACAAACACCAAAATCAATAAGACCCTTGAGCTTGAATTTGGGAAACTAATCCATCGATATTTGGATTAATTCCACTGATACAAAGACGTAAAGAATTTTCCAAATTATCGTCAGTCAACGATGTGTTGATATATTAACTTTCATCAATGAAAAGAACTGTTCGCGTTTATAAGTACTGCCAAACGCACAAATCAATCTTCTTGCGAATTTTCTAAGCTGCGGAAAATTGTCTTCTTCTAGGTATTTTTTGTAGAAATCGCACAACTCTACGTCTTCAAATTTGGATTTTAGGAGTGAGTTTTCTTGAATCTCGATCAAAACCATTTGTAAGTGTATTGGAGCATTTTTTACAATTACATTTTGTAGGAGTAGCAAATAAACTGAAACAGTCTTCCATGTTTTTGAAGTCGCTAAATCTGTTCGAAAATTGTTCCGACAGTAACTTGAGTTCTTCAGCATATTGAGCATAAGCAATATTTTCATACGCAGAGAGCGTGTTGAAATGGTAACTGTTACCAGACAGCATCTGTGACTCCCACAAGCGTAGTTTGATCTGAAACGCTTTCAAATGGCTGTACAAATCATTTACTAACTGTCCTTGTTTTTGAAGTTTCAAATTTAAATCATTCAAATAGCCTGTAAGATCGACCAGAAATGCTAAGTCACATATTCATTTTGGGTCACTTAATTCAGACAGTGGTTTATCTTTTATTTTCATAAAGTCTGCTATTTCATTTCTAAGCTCGTAAAACCGTTTCAACATTTTTCCTTTGCTCAGCCATCTGACTTCACAATAATATGTTACGTCGTTATATTCAGCTGATATTTCATCCAAAAACGCCTTGAACTGACGATGGTTAAGCCCTCGGGATCGAATAAAGTTGATGGTTTTTACTACCACATTCATAACATTCTGGAGTCGAATGGACTTAGAACACAAGTTCTGTTGGTGGATAATGCAATGAAGGACTATCAAATCATCTTTTTGCACATTTAATTCTGTTGCTTTTTCATTCAAAATTCCGATGAAACCTTTACGTAAGCCGACCATAGAAGGTGCACCATCAGTGCATACTCCAATTAATTTTGACCATGGCAAACCAAAACTTGTGAATACCTTTTGAACTTCAATAAAAATATCCTCTCCTGTAGTGGTTCCTTTAAGCGGCTGTAAAGCAAGCAATTCCTCAGTAACAGTGAACTCCTTATCAACAGCTCGAATAAATGTAGCCAGTTGAGCTGTGTCAGACAAATCGGTGCTCTCGTCTAATGCTATGGAAAATGATTCAAAACCAGCCATACGGTCAGTCAAAGTTGTTTTTATATCATTAGCCATCATTTCTATACGTCGAACAACAGTTCGTCTTGACAAACTAATTTTTTCAAATTCATTTTTCTTTGCAGGACACAAAATACTGCAAACTTCTAACATACACTCCTTGATAAATTCTCCTTCGGCAAATGGTTTTAATGCCTTTGCCAATTTTGAGCTAACTATAAAACTAGCTTTCACAACATTATCAAGTTGTGTTCTTTGTTTATGAAACATTTGTTGCTGTTTTTCCAAATTTGCGGTAAGCTTCTGGATTTTGTCTGTTCTTAATTGTCCTGTCAGTGAGTGCAGCGTAGCATGCTTAGTTGAGTAATGCCTCTTTATATTGAATTCTTTCATTACTGAAATGGATTCATTACACAGCCAACAAATAGGCTTGCCATTGTGCAAGATAAAAAAGAATTCTTCAGTCCATTTTTCTTGAAACTGGCGACCCTCTGTATCTACTTTTCGTTTCTTTCCACCAGACATCATTTTTGTTTACTTTTCGTTCAATAAACTTAATAACAAACTATAGTTAGTAACCACTCAAGATGCACACAAACTCACAAAGCAAGTTGACGGCTCGAGCAGTTCGCTAGGATATCGCTTGTCCAAGTTATCACCTCGGTAGCTCAAATAGAACTGAACTAACGTTCGAGCCATCCACCCGCTTATATAGGCAAAAGTAAGGAATAATCTGGAATAAACTAGTTTAGAATAATTGAGAAGCAATAAATCTTTTGATGTGTCGCCCGTGAGGCGGCAAACCTCAAAAATTTGATCGAGCAAGTCGAGTGGCGGCGATTATCAAAGAGTGAGTATCACTGTCACTCCCGTGAGTATAAGTGCCTAATGTAATATATTTTTTATTGAGTTTTTTCAAAATGTCTCGCGGGCCGGGTCCGGCCCGCGGGCCGGTTGTTGCCCATATATGCTATATAGCATCTATGCAACCTTATATTTCGTGTATGAATGTTAGGCGATATTATATCTGTATTGTAATGTTATACAACAAATATTAAATTAGGTACCTACATATTTTCTTTTATCGATAACTATCTATAACATCAATACCCGACTTGACTACATCCCTAATTGAGTAGCGAAGAACTTTCGAGAACCAAATAGTGAATACATTCAATTCAATATAAACTTTATTTTAATCGTGTAAGGTTGATTTTAACTAGACGTTCTATTAAATTATTAGTAAATTGACGAAAACTAAGATTTTATTAGAAAATAAATAAAATCATACTTACCGATCGATGGTACGAAAACACCTCCATTTTTAAGATTATTTCTCCTACTATCATTTTTGCATTCCAAAACAGAACAATACGGCATATTTACGGAAAAATAAATTTGTCGCGAGACTAGCAACTCGACGCGCTGTTAGAACACGACTGGAATCAAGTTGCGTAACAGCGCTTAATTGTGACACACGTGGCACGCCTACTTTGCACTTCCACTGTTTTTTCTGTTCCGTGGGTGGATCGAACAATGTAACCACTTCATTGTTTTCAAAATTGAAATATGGAGTTTCTGTGGAAGCCCTGAAAATGGTCAATGCTCGCTTATTGACGCCACCCATGTCACATACGGTTGCCAATATCTTTAAATTAATTTAAAAACATTTATGTAAAACCTGAGACGGAAAAAAATATTAAATAAATTGTGATAAATAAAAAGATTAAAGTATAAATATTCAACTTCCAATTACTTAAATTTTTTATAAGTACAGCTAATCTATCTGCAGTCACATATGAGCTGGAAAGATAAAATGCAACTGGTTGTTTTACTCTTTTTCTTATTCCCGAGACCATAAACACAAGGGCATGAGTAGCCTCTTATGGGTACCTTCCATGATCGCTATGGTGATGGTATCCATCCACTCTGTCTTCTTTATTATTGAACCACCGGTGTTTTTTGATGGCCATTTCATCAAACATTAAAATATATTCATTACTTGATGGCGCTTGACTTTCTACATGGTTTTTCAAACTTTTAAATACCTTGTCATTTAGACGAACATCTAATCGAAATTGCCCTGGTAAATTTTTCAAAGTGCTTGGAGCTGGGAGACACCATAGCCTCCTTAGCAGACGATAGCATGCTGCAGACCTTTTGTACATTCTCAATGCTATGATTTTTTGTTCAGTAGAATAGAATAGGATAGAATACTCTTTATTATAATAATAAATAATAATAATCGTTTATTTCGGAAATCAGGTTCCAATTATGTACACCATAAAAGTAGTCGACCTTCTACCTTTATATTTCCTCTTGGTATTTTTTAACTCTTCTTGCAGAATGAGAGCAAATGAAGGAGTTAAACGTGCACTCAACTTCTGGACTTTATCATTATCACAGGATATTTGATGTGTTCTTGGCTTTCCACTTTTTAAATTTTTTTTGTTAGTTGGCAGATTGTCTTTAAATAATTTGTGCATTTCTTGTATAACCAATCATCAAAGAAAAAAAGAAAGAAAAATATTTTATTTGGGACACGCACAGGAAATACAAAGAGTAAAAAATAAAAAAAGGAGACCATTAATCATTTACTTTTTTCTGAGAAGGGTCATTACCAACAGGAATTAACTGTAAAAAAAATTGTTAAAAAACCAATTTAATCAACTATTAATAATAATCATTATAAATATTATTTAGATTATTTTTCATTATTAGTATTTATTATTATTATTATTTTTGGGACTGTTTTTTTCCTCAGCTCTTAGGCTGGTTTTAGCTGCATCTACGGGCCAAAGCCAAGTAAATGCAGCGTGTGGTGTGTATTTAAGATGTGGGTGTGTTTTCTTCTTCTAACTGCATGAACTTTCTAACTATTCTGCAGGTGTTTAAAATGGTAGCTTTCTGGAGGTTAATATAAACGGATTCTTCTAAATCTATTAATCTCAGGCTACGGAAAAGATGGTTGGGGATAACGCCTGTCGTGGAGAGAACTATAGGGATAACGTTCACTTTTTCTTGTCCCTTTTTATTTTTATTTTATTTTATTTGTTCACTTTTTATTATTATTAATTATTATTTAATTTTATCAATTCGGATTCAAAAGAATCCGAATTGATTAATTCCTCGGGTATTGAATATGTTAAAGAAGTTATTTATAATAATAATAATAATATACTTTATTGTCAGACCTTGGTCCATAGAAAAAGAACAGACAAAACATGCGTTATAAATTAAAATTACATTAAAATTACAATTCAGCATTAAAAAATTAAAACACTTGAAAAATAAAACATAAAAAATAAAAATAAATATTGGGATTTAAAATAATCAAGATTTAAAATTAGAATTAAGTCAAAAAACAAATAAACATCAGAATTAAAATCAAAATTGCAAATAAAATAATCATCAGAATAAAAAAATAAAAAATATGAAATTGATTAACAATACAACACAATCATAATTTAAATAAAAATTGGAATTTTGTAAAATAATAATAATAATAATAAAACGTCAATATTACACACACAAATATGCTCTCACTCAACATAACTGGATGATGCTCGATGTGTCGTCATCCAGTGCCACATTATTGGGCTATCCATCCTGCCGGCTATCACGGACACCAGGCTGTTGGAGCTACTGCGCACTCGCCGCATCAAGGATGCTATGCGTGTACGGATAAGTGCATAAAAAATCAGGCACACCGGCTTCGGCAAACATCCCTGACGCACTGCAAAATCGTGGTAGCCCCAACATAACCCTGAAGGCATTATTATACTGGATACGCAGAGCATTGTACGCGCTTTTTGTATAACTGACCCATAGGGCACACGTGTACAGAGACTGGCAAAACGCCCTAAATAGTGTAATTTTTACCTCCCTAGTACAACGTGCAAACCTACGGGCCAGCATGTTACATCGAACTGCCAATGCTCTGCGTTCCCTTTCCAAGTCTACGACATCAGACAGACTATCGGTGACCCAATGTCCCAGGTACTTAAACTGCGTCACTCTGGTAAGCGGAGCGTCCCCTAAGGTAACAGATGGGACAGAGTCATAACATTTATTCCCCGCTTTAAAAACTAGGAGTTCGCTCTTGGTAGCGTTGTACCTGAGACCGTGGGCCAACGCATACTCCTCACAGGTGCGAAGAAGCCTCCTAAGTCCGCCGATTGATGGGCTCAGCAACACCATATCATCTGCGTAACTGATGTTATTAGCACAATGCCCATCAATGTAGCAACCGACATTAGTATTGCTAAGCTCACAGATCAGCTGATTAACATACAGGTTGAAAAGCTTGGGTGAGCTGAGTCCCCCCTGCCTCACCCCGCATTCCAACCTATATGCATCCGACAGGACACCCGCCCACTTTACATGGTTGTACTGGTTGTTATACCAGTACTTAAGCACCTCCATGAGATCCCTAGGCAGGCTCGTGGCAGACAGTTTCCTCCATAGGCAGTCGTAAGACACAAGGTCGAAGGCCTTGGAGAGGTCCAGAAAACATGCATACACAGGAGTTTTCCTATTAGCGTAGTATTGAACAGTTTGTTTGAGACAGAGAATAGCAGTTTCAGTGGATAAATGCGACTTAAAACCAAACTGGGCATCGTGTGTTGATAGGTGCTTATCCAGCTGCCGGTCAATCAAACCGTCCAACACCCGCGCAATAATAGTCGCTAAGGATATAGGTCTGTAATTGCTCTTATCACTCGCATCTCCAGTCTTATTTTTAACTATCGGTACTACAATAGTCTTCACCAAGTCAGCTGGAAGATAAGAGTGATTCAAGCAAAAACTAAATAGCATTGCCAGGACCCGCGGTAAGTGCTTACCTGCATAACGTAAATGTTCTACACTTAAGCTGTCATGTCCCGGCGACTTCCCCCTTTTCATGCTTTTGATTACAGTGCCTATTTCCCCAGCCGTGAACCTCATAATCATAGGCATGTCTCCGGCCCCCCCCACTGCCCCCGACCCACCAGACGACGGACCCAGGGGGGAATCCACTTTAAAAGACCTACTGAATAGGTTAGCAATCTCACGGGGGTCACTAACACCCTCAATACTCACGGGCAAGCTCGACCTGGGATTCAAACTATTCGTGGCTTTCCAAAAACTACTGAAATTTTTCGCATCATGATGACTTGCAATGATATTCATTTTAATTTGGTCTTCATTATTTTGACACCACTTTAACTTACTCTTAAAAATCTTTCTACTTTCAACCATCCTATCGTACAATAAACCACTTTTAGATCTACCATAAAGAGTCCAGTTTTGAAAATCAAACCGCGCCCGCCCGTGTGCGTCTTTCACATATTTATTCCAACCAGTTATGTAACGTTTTTTGCGTTGAACTGCCTTATCATAACTAGCTGCTGCACCCTCACACAAAATACCTACAATCTCCCCATATAACTTATCTATAATTTTCCGATGTTCTATATTATCACACTGACTATCGCAACACTTAGTAAATTCTACCGGAAAGTCAACAACCCTTAATTTATTGTTACAATATTCACTAAAAGTCTCAATTTGTAGCAAGTCTCTGTTCCCCCATGTTATCTTGTTACTCTTTGGCAACTCAGATGTTATTTTAGGCCTTATTATGCTTAGATCACATGTTACTAACATTGGTAAATGATCCGACCAACTCACGTCATACAGTACACGAATGTCCTTAATTGAGCTCCACGCCGCGTCAGTTACCACACAGTGGTCTAACCAACTAGTAGTACCATGTGCATCACTCACGTACGTGTATGTGTCCGAGTCTCCGCCAAGCACGCTGACGTCAGCGCAACGCCACTGTACCTCAGAAGAAAAACTCAGTAGCTCTTTGCCGAATAATCCATTTGGTTGCGCATTAAAGTCACCAAGGATATACACTGCATCCACACCACTACCTTCTATAATTGCGTTGATCTCACTAAGACACTCCACAAATTCACCAAGATTATCCATTGAGTCTGTTGGCATATATACCGAGAACACTAAGAGTGATTTCCCGCCTACGGTTATTTTAACAGCAACAAGACGCACACTTTTGCATTGCACAGAAGACACATTGTCATAAGCGCTCTTTCGCCACAGTATCGCCACCCCACCATAAGGTCGACCTCGTAGGATACCCTTCGATGTGTCCACCGCCGATCTACCCTCAAAGTCAAACTGAGGGTGTATGCTGCCCAGAAATGGAATATCGTGAGGCAGCAACCATGTCTCCTGTAATGCGACTATGTCGGATGTTTGACATAATAATCTAACATAGTCCACCGATCTGGTAATAGATTTGCAGTTAAAAGTGACAAGGGTACAAGGCTTTGAGTTAGAAATCTTATTATTACTCTTGTTATCCATTGTTGATTTTTGTGTGCGATTCATTGCCTCGTTTCCTGAAGTCTATAAATCTACGAAAAACAATTCCTTCCGGCCATAAATTGACATCCAGAAATAAATGCAATTTATGCCTTGGTACAAATATTTTGTAGGCATCGTAGTCTTTCTGTCTTTTCATATTTATTTTCTCTATTTGCACATTGGTTTGTGTTTTTTCCATTATATAGTTATGTATGTCATTCGACGACGCACTTCGGTCTACGTTATTAATAAATAAAGGCACTTTTATGTCAGCTGCTTTAAATTTTGCTATACAACTTATATTAGCACGCCCTCGAGTTCCTATAAACCTATCCTTTAGCCTCTTTTTCCTTTGGGCTAAAATCCACCCTTCATTCTGTTCGTCATCCTGTTTTGTTTCCGAAACCACAAATGTTTTTATTATCTTTTGCGGTGTTGAAATTACAAGCCCTGCCGCGGCAGCGTATGTAGTAGCAGGCGTAGATACTGTTATGTCATGAGCCACCGTCGGCTCCGTGACGTTATTTGTCCGCTGACCACTCGTAGGTATCGTGCAGGTAGCTGGTGTCAAAAACGGTTCACCGCTGCTCCTCGCTGTAGTTTCGCTTATCATCTCCTCGGTCTCGCTTGCACTCGCTGTTTTTTGTCTTGCCTCTCGCTCAGCCATGCGACCACGATTCTTTGTCGCACTCTGTTGTTCTTGCGCAAAAGAGATGCAACTATCATCATAGTATTTATGTTCGGATGACACATTCCCTGCCGCCCGGCCGTTGATCTTTAAATCAGCTGTGGATATATTGCTATTGCCATATGCTATTTGCCATATTTACAAAATTATCTGTGGGCTTAGACTTTTCGAACATTGGCAGGTTAAGGTTTCCCTGCAAATTTTTAACGCCGTGGCTACGCTTCTGCTTAACAACTGGGTAGCCAATTTCACTTTCATTATTTGATTTTTGAAAGCAATATGCCTAGTTGTTAATTTATTTGCAAGATGTAGTCCTTCATTACCCTGTTGTTCGTTAAGTTAGATTAAATAATTCCATTGCACAAGTTCCTCATTAATGTCTAAAAATCCTTCATTACTCTGTAGTTCGTTAAGTTGGACTAAATAATTCCATTGCACAAGTTCCTCATTAATGTCTAAATATTCTTTTTTGGACTCTAATTGATTCCTTAGTAATTTATTCACGTGACTGGTATCTAAAATGCAAGCTACTTCCTTGTCACAAGTGTTTAAAAGTGCTTTTGATTGACTTGATGTCTCTTATATTGCAGCCAAGTACTTCCATAGCAGTAACATTTATGCTATGACTATCGAACGTCAGCGAATTACGTCGACATTGGCTTCAAAACATTTTGATTAAATTAGCCTTTTGGTCACCACTATTGCATAAAAAGTAACCGAACGGAATTTTCCACCGCTGGTTACTGCTACGAGTAAAAAGACGAATGCTTGAGAAGCCAAAGCATCAGAATCAGAGGTGCCAGTACCCATGTCTTTAAAGCCTTGGTATTTTTTCCCATACCATATTTTTTGTTGACGTATGGCCATCACATCAAAAATTAGTGCGCATAGTAGGCGATGTTCGCTGGCCTCCGCTTTTGTTTTATTGCTGCAAATACCTCTTCTGTAAATCCTGGTTCTCCATTTATAGGACTGTACCATTTTGATATAGTTTTAGGATGTGGGAGGCATGTCTTAAAGGTGCTTCGTACAAAATCGTAGGCTTTCTGTGAATAAAAATGGATGGTCAGATTTTTTTATAGCTACGGTGTACTTCAACTTTTTGCTAGATTTCTTATTTATATGTATATTATTAAAAATATCAGCCGCTACAACATTTTCGGTAAGTTTATTATATACATCACTGTCAACACTATTCTTTTCTTTAAGACTGTACCGAGCGACCTAGGCGGGCGGCAAATAGGTATTTACTGCGGCTCGCTAGTTGTGTGCGTCGTCTCGCACACAATGACAAGTTTTCTCGAGGCCGTTTGTAGTTGCACGAAAAAAGTAGTTAACTCAGGATTTAAAAATTTGAGTTGTTGTGTGGAGTGACTTAAAAAGACGAATATTGTTTCTTGAGGTGTAATTCGCAAAATAAAATCTAATAATCTAGATTATAAAAAAGTAATGTTTCTTTGTGCTTTATGCGTTCCTATGTACGCACGACGACATATCAAGCTTTATATTTCTAGTATAAGCAGACTTCTCACTGTACGAAAAGCCTATACAATGCGAAGTCAGCTAAAACTGGAAATGTATAGGTTGATATGTCACCATGTATACATACCATTCATCCGATTGCAAGGAATATTGGCGTTATTGAGTGCGCTCCCGGGAATTTTTCTAGGTAGGTAGTCAGGAAGTAAGAGTAAATAGGGTGGGTAGATGTTTATAGTAAGTAGCGTAGGTAGATAGTTATGGTAGGTAGGTAGAGTAGGTAGGATAGGTGAGTAGGTAGCGTAGGTAGGTAGGGTAGGTGGGTAGGTAGGTAGGTGAGTAAGTAAATCTAGTATCTAATAGAAATCCAATAGTTTATTAACGTGTTTATTTAACAATTTATGTAGGTATATACAATCAAAAGCTTAGAGTAACATGGTATTTATACGTGTGTTTTATTGTAGTTTCCTTTTGCGTTTTGCTGTTTCACTATCAACTATTTTTCGTTTCGATTTTTTATTAATATTGTTTTGATTTATGGCTTCAAGAATATATTTAGGTTCCTTAATTTCCATTTGCCTATCTAACCGAGAATCAGTAATTTCAGGCAGTAAACAATCAAAATAAAACATTTTAAATTTTTCTTCCATTTTACTCCGAGATTCTTTATCTTCCTCTATTAGTTCAACCTTCATGTCCACTTCAGTCCAAACTGCAAATATGAAAGTTTTTCTTTGTGTTACGTGTAACTGTCCTTGTGCCTGGAAATACCAATCATGTTTTTTATTTACATGGACATTTCCATCCTTATCTCTTTTCCAGAAATTTATTTTTTTCTCTCTTATACCATCGTCAACACTCATGCCTCTGGCTGAGTAAGGACATTTTATTTCTACAATTTTGTCATTTTCTAAAATTCCATCCGGACTTGCTCCTAAAAATGGTAAATTTCGGTCGATAAATAATCCACATGTTTTTATGGTAGTTTCAACAAGCATTTCGAATTGATTACGCGCAAGGTGTTCATGACTTTGACCGTGTTTAATGGACTTCACATGATCTAAATTTTTTTCAGTCACGATAGTTTTGACCAATGGTCCGCATTTAATTAGCCCTCTTTTGCACAGTTTCCCAAAAACAGATGCCGTGAGACGCAGTTTCCGCTCCTGACGCCATTCGATTGAATCAGCCTGCAGAATAGTTCTTCTCTCTAGTAAGTGGCGATCTTCGTCGGAAAAAGTTATATTTTTCGTATGTTCAGTCTTAACAAAATCAAAATCTGCCTCATTCATGTCAGGTTTTTCACAAGACTCGCCATAATGTCTGTCATTCCCACTAACAATAGGGTTTTTAGTTTTTGGAGTAAACGATTTGTATATTCTGCATTTTGCTGATGCCAATCTTTTGATGGTTCTTTTGGTTTCGAGTCGTTTTATAAACTTGTTTGGACTGCGGAGAAAATTTTTTACTTAGGTATGACAGTGGCTGTCTTGAATTGAAGGAAACCACTGATGCGGCACATCGACCTGCATACGATTGCCTGCCTGATTAATTTATTCTTTTTCTGGCAATAAACTTCGCTATGACACTATTAAAAACTTCTGCAATATTGCTATTCACATTATGCATCAGACTTGTGGCATTATTCACCAATCTGGAAGTGATTTTCAATATGGCTGAAAATATAAAACCACCCTCTTTACTTTTCATTAATGATACCAGGTTTTCTTCGGTTGGTGATACTTTTTCAGTTAGTTTTTTGCAATAGTAAGATTTGCATGAGCTATGATCTCCAAACACGTGGTGTGGTCCATTCAACAAATCTTGTTTCAGATCCAGAACTTTTTGTACAAAATTTTGGTTATCTTGAGCATAAATATATTTTACAGCGCCAGTAACTGAACGCCTTAAGCGCAGTATATTATTTTGGACAGCTTTTCGGTACCTTAATGGATAGATTGTATTTCTGCTCAGCTCATCTAATTTTGTGCAATAATTCCGCAATAAATGATTAGTGCATTCAATCTTCTCCACCAATAGGTTTCCATACGGTCTCGCTTTTTCTATATTTTTATGTGTGCTTGCATCACCATCAGCTATCAATCTAGAGTATATTAGTCCGTGAGTGACCATTGAAGTTTTGAAACCTTCAACCAGAGCAGTTGATTCCATGCCACTTGAAGAACCTGTATAATTTTTAAAGTAGATGTGATCTGGAGTTGTAATTTTTCTATTTTCAGCTCTAGCACAAACCATGCAATATTTATTTTTAACCGCCATATATAGAACTTTCTTTGTCCTATAGCCTATTATTACTGCGGCGCCCGATAAAGCATTGTAATTTTTTCGGTAAGATCTTTTAGACCAGCAGCCACAGTTATCATCGGTGCTCCGTTCAAGTCCACTTCCGCGTTGAGAATAGCTAGGTCGTACTCTTCTTTAGCTGCTTCCTGCATGCTTTTATCTTTGGCTAATTCCCATAATTCACAGACCTTAGTATGGCACTTAGCGTTTAATTTGTCGGGCATACTGGGAATGTTTAAGGAGGCTGAAACTTGTTCTAAACCAGAAAATCCCGCCCCTATCGACATGAAACTGCTTACAGCATTATCATTGAGGTTGAGGTCTGTAGGGCTATCTGGTTCTTTACAATTTGTTAATTCTAATTTTATTCGACACATTCGACAAGTGAAATAGAATTTTGACAGAAACCCTTTCTTTACCTCTTTGGTAAGTTTTAAACAACTCAAGTTACAACCCAGTGGGGAGTTGTGATTTGCAATTTCTTGTAGTTGTTTATAAAGATATGCGAAATCCACTATTCTATTTCCATCTATTGTGAACTCTTCTTTATCTTCAGTTTCTTTTTCTATTAAAATTTCTGAATCTGAATCGGTATAATTCAATGAATTCTGAAATAAAATAAAGAATATCGTAAGTAGTCCCAGAAAAAATTATGTGAACAGCGTGTTTTTGGTACCTATCTATACACTGTGACATTTGAATCACCGTTTTTGTAGAACAAACGTTGTTCAGACCATGGTCTACTACTATTCTATAGCATCAAATATGTTATTAAAACAAACTAAACTAGGCGTTTTCAAATTAGTCTTATGTTGCTCAAACGTGTTCAAACATTAACCGTAACATCAAAGTACTCATAGCGGTACCGATATGGCATTCAAAAGAGTTATGCGGAGTCCACGTGGACTACAAGGATGTCCGGCCAATACGGGCCGAAATGCAAATAAATCTTTAGCCAATGACATGCAATAGTGCGAAGTACCGCTCCGCCCATTTCTTTTGTTGACTGCCACTAGGCGCTCGAACTACTCGGGCGGTAGCCAGTCTACCGCGAAATCTCTCGAGCGAGCCACGCATATGCATCCGATATTTACGTCACAGGCACGCATCGCGCGTTTGTTGTGAAAATGAGTTCAAACTATTCAAATGTGGAGTGGTTGGACATGGTGCGTTTTTACGCAATTGTTGGTGACAATCTGGCGGAAGCTAGGCGCATGTACTCTCAACCTGATCATTTAGCGGCGCTGCGCAGGCGAGGGATCTTGAACCCGCAGATTCCCACACCTGCTACAATACTTGCAGCTACACAGCGGCTACTGGATCATGGCCAATTCACAGTGCCGAATCATGCCCAAGGACGTGGTATAGGTCCTCAGTACTCAGCCGCATTCGAAGAGCAAATACTCGAGTACTTCGCACGCAACCCACGGAATAGTACCAGAGATGCAGCAAGGCGATTTTATGTCAGTCAATTTTACGTATGGAGCCTGCTGAACCGATTGGGAAAACATCCATACCATTTCCGTCGCACGCAAGGACTTTATGACGCTGACCCCCAAGCACGCATAGTTCTGTGTACGTGGCTGCTGGATAATCCAGAAGCGAATATTCTGTGGACGGACGAGTCTACCTTCACGCGCGTAGGAATATTTAATATTCATAATGAACATTATTGGGCGTTTAACAATCCACACGCAATTAAAGAACACTCTCACCAAATTCGGTTCAGTGTCAATGTGTGGGCCGGAATAATTAATGACGTGTTAATTGGGCCAGTGTTTATCGACGGAAATTTAAATGGTGCCACCTACTTGGACATGCTCACAAGCGTGATACCAAACCTAATGGAAGACGTTCCCATAACTTACCTTCGGCAATTGTACTATCAACATGATGGCTGCCCCGCACACTTTGCGACTCAAGTACGCACGTACTTGAATAATGAATTTGGTCAAAGGTGGATCGGGAGAGGTGGCCCTGTGGCATGGCCAGCCAGGAGCCCCGATTTAACTCCACTGGACTATTATTTGTGGTCGGAGTTAAAAAGGCTGGTCTACACTGATGAAGCCACAAGTAGGGACCAGCTTAAACAAAAAATTGAAAGTGCGTTCGAAACAGTGAGGAGTGATACAAACATTTTGCGAAAACTAAAACACAACTTGCAAAAGCGTGCTCGACTGTGTATTGAAGTCAATGGACAACATTTTGAGCAATTACTTCAATACACGTAGGAAGTGTAAATTATTGTTATTTTGTGTAAATATCTAGTTGATTCTAAATTAATCGTTGTAAATAGTCTGATTCCAATTTTTTAAATACGCCCGAAATACTCGCTGTCAATTTTGTACCTACATTCTGTACTGTGATTTAAGAAAGTAACTATGTAGGTAGGTACCTACATTATTCACCAAAATTAATAATTAACTTCAGCTAGAATTTCTGACGGTCCTAAGCCCGATAAGTATGAAGGGAAAATTGGAGTCAATGTTGTCTTGGTGCACACGGAGCTAACCCGGTTTTGTGGTAAGTTTTGTTTTTGTCTTGTCCCTGTAATATCCCAATAAATAAATAATACCTAATAATGTCACGTTCGATACAACAGGTACTCGTACCTAGTACCTACAGGAAAGACTTAAAGCATGTCTGATAGTACACACGGCTACATATCAAGTTATACATTTCCAGTATAAGCTGATCTCGCATTGTAATAGGATTTCCGTACAATGATATGCCAGCTTATAATTGAAAATTATAGCTTGATATGTAGCTGTGTATCTACCGTAAGTTCGCACCTAGAACGAAATGATAAAATTAGAGGTCAACCACCTCACCGTGCCGTCGGTCGGTACGGTGCGTTACGTTGTGAAATCCTGCATAGCTAGTAAATACCTACCAAAGTTTACGATTAATAGCCAAAGCCATACCAAGCCATAAAAATCTGTTTTAAAATAGCCACATAACGGTTTGTAATCTTCAAAATGTAGAATGCTTATTCATATCTAAAGTAAATGCAACAGAATTTACTCCGTGATGCAAAGTCTGGAAGCTCTTTATTTGATAATTGTTACTTGTAAACTTTTTATTGGTCTGAGCTAGTAAACTAAAACTTCTAAAAACCCAAGCGATTAGGCCGCCAGAGTTCTCGGAATTGAAGTGTAAACATACCTGTTTTTTTAGTCGCCTGCTCAGCTGTGTGAAATGACGTCATGCTATTGTAAACATTGTGTGTTGAAACATAATATTGTTCGGGGACCTCTTCGCACAAATTTTCCACAAAAAATGTTTACTAAAAAGACCCGCCTGGGTTTTTTTTATTGATAAGTGTAAAATAGGGTATTGTCATGTTATGAGATTAAACACTTTTTGAAATAATGGTTTAATTTTTTAATTAACGACCTTGTTACAAGAAACGGGGATAAATTCCTTCACACTGACTTCTTACTAGAATTGATAATAAATTACAAGGTAAAACAGGACTAACACCAACATAATAAGTTAGCCTATTGCATATCGATTCTAAAAACACAACTTTTAGTCATCTCACTTATGTAACTTTCGAGATATCGTCGTTTTAGTCAAGGGCGCCGTTATCGCGCAGTGCCGGCTAGAGGTTCCGTGACAGATGCGCGTTTCGCGCGTAAATCGCCGCGACAGTTGAGACGCAGTGATAAAATACCTACCGAAGTTAACTTTTAACTTTGGTAGTTTGTAGTAAGACGTACAAAAATAAGTTCTTACTAAATTCCGTTTATGGAGGTACCTTTCCCTGTAGAGTGTAGACAATGCTGTGACAATGTGTGTGTTGTACCGTGCGTAAGTCGCTCCCCGCGCCATAAATACTATGAGACTCGAGCGCCGCCGCGCCGCAGTGTCTGTGTTGCAGGGAGTAACGATAATCCCGGCATTTTTAACTTTAACTTTTTGTGTTTTTTCGAAACCCAATAACGTGTCTATTTTTTATTGGATGCTATAGAATGGTAGTAGACCATGGTCTGAACAACGTTTGTTCTAGCAAAACTGTGATTCAAATGTCACAGTGTAGATTAGTGAATTACGCTGCTTCAAAATTGCAAAACAAAGTTGAGTAGGTATCACACACCGCACTGTACCGACACAGCATATAGAATTTATTGGCTAGATTTTTTTAATTTTTTTTTTTTTCATTGTATCATGTTTGTTATGGTCTCGGTTTATGTATATTTTTTATTATAAAGTTACACATACAGATATATATGTATATATACATTTATTTATTTATAAGTACATACTATGTTCAGCTAGAATCACACTTAATTCTGTGGAAAATCATACTTACCTGATTTATTACATCACACAGGGGGACGTCATTACGTCATCCGAGAGGTAGTTGCTGAAAATCAGCGCTGTTGACGATAGGTTCGTCCGAAGTCACAGCATTTTGCTGAGCAATGACCCGTTCTTGCACAGATGCGACGCACTGCTTAATTGTTCTTATTATTATTGTTTGTTTGTTACAAAAGTAGTCATTTTTCCACACTGCAATCGGCATTTTGTTTTTGTTTTGATCGTTTGTTTGTTGTCATTTGCCAGTGTCGCAACACAGAGCAATGTGTATGGTCTTTGGTCTCTGCCTTCAAGCAATAGACAAAATTATGAAACTTTTGTAACATGAATACGAGGCTTTTGGCTATTTTGTATGTCTCTAAATTAATGTCGTTCATTTGTTAGGTGCGTTTTGTTTGTGCAGAATAAACTATTTTTCTTTCTTTTTTCTTTGTATACATTTGAAAACTTACACCGAGATTGTTGCTTGGAATTTCTTCACTATTTGAATGTTCTTCACCAACGTATGTGTAAGGTACTGCATTGGTCAGTGTTACCTAAAAACAAAACATAGTTATTGGTGCCGATTCTCTTGTACACCGAACTAAACTAACTGAAGTCACTAAACTATCACTAAAATTCCTTACTTTGGCTATGAGAATCTTAAAGCTATTCTGCAAAAAAAACCATATATCTCTAAATTTAAAAATAATTGTTAACACAACTAAAATCGAATTTGGCAATCGCGAATCCATATGGTACTTGTTTGCCCTACCCCATGATATTTTTTAGAGCCGGAGGCGCGCACGGGCGCAGCCTCGACGTGTTTTATAAGGGTTTTTTTACTTTTTTTATGGAAAATATGAAAAATTATTACCTACATGTTGTGTTTTAGGGGTTTATTGGTTTCATAAAGGGGTCGAAATTTTCGTTATTTTTGCGATAGGACACACCATTTTCGAGATATGAGCAAAATAAAATATTAAAAAAATACAGTACTGTTTTTGCATCTGAAGTCGAGGTGTTGGTGTGAATTTTAGTTCATGACAACTAATTTTATTCCATACCCATTTTAAACGCGATTAAAAATTGACAGATTTAGTTAGACAATTAAAATTTTAGGTGAAAAACGTCAAATTCAAAATAGCAACATTGCCATTATCACTAAAATAATAAGTCAGTGCCATCTTAGTGCTGTCAAGCTAAAATATAGTTAAGTGGTGTCAGTTAAGTCTATTCTCGAATGGGAAATCGTTGTTTGACAGAAATAAACAAAATTTTGGTGATGTTTAGTCTAGTTTAGATGCATTTATGACAAGAGAAACGGCACCATTGTAAGTATTTTAATAAAATTATTAAAACAATTTAAGTTTATCTACCTAACGGTCAAAATGCTGTAAACAGACAAAAACAAAAATATTGTTTGAAATACTACACAAATATTTGACCACGCGATCCCACTTGCAAACACCGGCAACAAAAAAGTAGGTATGCTCAATTTAACTTACACCGTTGGTTGATTCAGTTTCATTTTGTAGATTTGCAGCAATGAAACTATAATAAAATAAAAAATAACTTGTTGTAAAGACCAACATTTTGAATATTATAAAGCATGCCTTAGAACTAAATAGTAAAAAATATAACAGCACCACATTAATTAGTAGAATACTAGAGAAAAACTTGCATCCACCATCTTGGATTTTAAAATAAATGTCAAATTTGCAATCGGCATCCCCAAAAACCTATTAAACGATACCCATATCGAACATTTGGGAAAACGTTTGCGTCCGCCATCTTGGATTTTAAAATGAATGTAATAAAGAGAAACAAGTAACAAAATTGAAATACATACTTCTTACGAGGAACGGTTTTTTTTTCGGAAAAGAGCGCCACTTTTCTTCTTATAATACCTTTCCTGACGCTTACCCATGTTTTCTAAAAACAATTATGAAAAAATTAGGTAGGTAACTACATAAATAAATATGTTTTGAACTGTAGAAAAAATAAAAAGTAAATGTTAGATATGCGTAATAAAATAATAAGTAAAACACCAAGGAGCAAAAAAAAATTGACTTACCTTATTTTAGCTGTTTGCAGCACATACGCGTACACGATAGATCGCGAATTTGTGTTCCCCACGCGCCGCTCCGCAATGAGACGTGACCTCTCTCTGAGCTTCCGTGGTCGACTGAATTCCCGATTTTTTTTTTTTTTTTTTTTTTTTTTTTTTTGTGTGGCAACTGCAGTTTTGACCACTGGGGGTCGTGGCTGCTTAACCGGACTGTCCTGTGGTTGCCTTTTAGATTTTACTCGAAAGGGCCTCCAGCCAGGAGCGGAAAAATTTAAAACTAGACTTACAAGTTAGATGACCGCACGCTAAGGGCACCCCCTGTGGGGTACGGACCTCGGCTTAGGGCGTCATTGAGAGAGGGCAGCGCGATATTGGGGACGGGCTGGATCAAAGGGTTTATAATATCATGATTATTAGTCGGGGAAATTAAAGCTACAGGCTCAGCTACGGCGCGGGCTGAGGCCTCATCGGACTGGGGACGGGGGGAACGGATGCGGGGGGGTCGTCGCGTGGGACCTCGTCGGCGAGGTCGGAACGATGGCGGTCTGTGTTTGTTCACTGTACTGGTGGTACTGCTCTCCTGGAGGAGGGTTATGGGGTCATCGGGGTCGACTAGGACATGCCGGGGACGGCGGGTATGACTGATTCGGGAGGGGACGTAACGGGCGGGCGCGACAACCAGAGGGTTGCGGTGGGTGGCGGCGGAGTCGAAGAAACGCTTGGATAGGCGTTTCATGAACTGACTGATGGTCGGGATTCTAAGGTCGAGATGGAGACTTTCGTTCCGAACGAACCAAGGGGCACTGGTCGCCCTGCGGAGAAACCGATTTTGGAGGGTCTGCATCCTATGGATGTGATGGGGCTTCGCTTGTGCGAATACTACGCTCGCATAGGTCATGATGGGGCGAATGCACGCTGTGTAAATGCGCAATTTGCACCTAAGTGACAATTTGCTGCGTGCATTCAGGGCGGAGTGGAGCCTACTGAGAGCGAAAGCGGCGCGCGAGCGCGCCTGCTTTATGTGCTCCGAGAAGGAGAGGTGCTGGTCGAGGACGACGCCCAAGTATTTGGCTCGCTTCTCCCAAGGGATAGGCTTGCCGAACATGGTCAGCGGACGGGGGGAATTCCCGAGCGATATACGTCGCGTTATATTCAACACCGCGCGTCCATAGAAAAAATGTATGGCAGATTTGAGATGCTTTAAAAAAAATATATACATATACTAAAATTACCAGGCGATATTTTGAAAATGTAAAACCTAAGAATTGTAGTTTCAACATTTGAGATTAATATAAATTGAAGTTTGATTAAAAATTCATCAGTTTATCATCAAAATTTAACGAAACACTAGTATACCATTTCTAGGTTTTTGTACACTACTTTACGTATTTTTGTTTATTAAACTGTACAATATTTTTTATTTTTGCTTCTGAATAATCGTAAACATATTCTTTATGGTATTCTTCACATAATTTTTATGTTAATTAGTGTAATAGTATTGATTATATCGACTTAACCGTGACTACCGTTTTGAACAATTCTGCACGGTGCAGTCTTAAGTTCTTTTATAATATTTTTGAATGTTTCGTTAGAGTTTTTCAGTCGTCGTACTTTTTGGTTCAAAAATGTAATCTTCTTTTTGTGAATATCTACCATATTTATTTGTTTCCTTAGTTGCTTTCTTAGTTTACTTTTCTTTGGCGTTTTAAATATTGATTCTATTTCTGCATCTTCAAGTATTGTTATATTGCTAGTTTCTATATTTACATTTTCGCCAGACGGGGATGTGTATGTACTGGTACTTACATTCACATCAAAATTACCGTCACAAGTTAGATGTAAATAAAATAAGCAATTTCAATGTTTGGATTTTATATGAAATATTATTTTAAATAGGTAATAGGTACAGATACATATAAACGTAAGTTTTGTGACTCAGTATATGATGAGCTTGGAACAGAGTAATCAACATTTTCAGAAACGCCAATATCAATATCATTGTCAGGTTGGTCAATAATATCCTAAAAAGAATATTGATCGAATGTTAGTAGGTTCATGAATGTACAAATTTTACATCACATTAATATAATAGCAACATGGATTCATACTTTTGTTGGTATTGCATTTTTCATCACACGACGCAGCCCACATTTGGTAACATACAAATCGTTATCTGCAAAATGTGTGGAACACACAAACACTAAATTCTGATGGCAACCAATTTTCTTGATTTCTGCTTAACCTAATAACTTCAATCCACTTTTGTTTCCAATTAAAGTCTCTTGGGAATCTGAAATTAAAACAGTTTTTTTTTCAGTCGAAGTTGAGAAATAAATGAATCCAAAAATGTATTTTACATAAAACTGTATATTAGGTTTATTTTTTTATTTTTACAATGAATAACTTCTATCGCGGACATGGTCGTCCGCGCCTTTGTTTAGTACTTTTATTTGTTTACGTTTTTTTACTTTAGTGTTTACAATTATTGTGCTCCTACGTCGGACACATTATGCTATGTTATACTTAACTAACTTAAGTCTACGTGAGTCCATCTTATATATATATATATTCTGTAACAGGAATTGTAAGTTTAAAATAAACAATGGCGTTGCTCTGAAACCAAAGTTTATTATTTTAGTACCTAACGTACACAAGAGTAATTGTACAATGTTATTACACTGTAAACTTAAAATAGGTATCTTACCTAAAAACAAAGAAACGACATTTAAAGTCTATTACTCTCAATTCCTTTTTATAATAACTATTAACTTATTTACTTTGCAACAATATGCACAAACATGACGGATGTCATCTGCTATAACGTCGGTGTGTGTCGCCATTACAGACAGCGACATCTATGAGTTTATTTAAGCAGTCAGTAACTGTTTACCGGCCATACAGCGCTGTACAGTGTACCATGGTCGAAAAAAACAAGGTCTGGCACTCCGAGAGTGACACAAGCTTACGTCACTATCCAGTTGCCACTTTATTGCAACAAAACAAGAAGTATGGAAACATTTTCAGTCACCATTCTGTTAAAAAAAATATATCAAACATTTAAATTGTCATTTTGTTTTTCTAATCAAACGAAAAAATTAAATTTAAACTTATACTGACGTAATTGTTAGTTAAAACCTCATTGATTTATCGGATTCGCACAGGTAAAAAGGTGATTGGGGAGTTATTATGACACAGTACTGGTAACACAGGGGTGTTGACGTAGGTTTGTGTCACCCACGTGACCACTGTGTCTCGGAGTGCTATACCTGGCGAAGTATATTATTATACCATGCAGTGTACTACCCGTGCGCGATAATTTGGGACCTGGGCGCGGTGACGTCACAGTGGCGTGTTTGTACCGCCCGCAAAAAAGCGAACACAACAAGCAGCTCCCCGCGGCTTCGTCCTTGTTTTTTTTTAACCTATTTTATAATGTTACTCAGGGAGGACGCCGCTTTTTATCTAATCTTATTTTTTTTACACTACCTTACTAATAAAAATATTTAAAACACTCGCTTAACAACTGTTTATTTATACATTGTATAAGCTATAGATAAGAGTTACACACTCCCTTTACCAATAATAGTAAGCATTGTATAGTTCGTTCGTTATAACAAAAGTTATTGGCAACATTCTTCGGAAACGTTTTGAAACTTGATGACCAAATTGTAAAGACATTTAGAAAACCTTGTAAACAGCATAAAAAAAATGTTTATTTTTAATAAATATTACAAATTGTGCCCAAAATGTTGTTTCGAAATGTATTTAAAAATAATTGTATGTTTTTTTACGGTTAAATGAAAGAAAAAATTAAACAAACTTTGTTTGTCATTTAAGAACGCACCTTTAAAAATGTCAAACTAGTGTCCCAATTTAAATATGTGTGCAATCGATCGTGTGCGAATCGATTTAGTGTGTTTTTTTTTATAGCACCAATCACATTTCTGAAGCCACAAATGTTTCTAAATCCAGAAACTAGTTGTTCTTGCTCTTCAAGAGTCGCAGGCATGCGTATAAATTGTGCCGCTTTATTTGCCAAAGCGGTAGCCACTCTTCTCCGTACATTCGTAATTGACTGTTGTTAAGTACATGAATGTCTGCTGCGTCATCCAGAACTTCTTGCCTAGCCCACGTCCTGAGAGCAGTACAAACTTGAAGTTCTACAGCCAGCCCGCCACCACGAGCTTGCAATTCGATGTCATTTTTAACTAACTAAACTATTTTACGTACAGTCACGAGCACGAATGTGTCAACACTTGGCAACTTTCGATAGCGATTTTTTTGCGAAATAACGAATGCAATGTTGAAATACGACACACTACATAAACCTATGGGTTCGAAAATACTATGTTCGTAACAACATAAAATTTCATTCAAAAACTAAGGAGAAAATCGCTTTTAAATTTAGCCAAGTGTATACATATTTATGCTCGTGACTGTACATATATTTTACTAAAACTATATGTCGTCACAGGACGTCGAGGAGGGGTCATGCTTCCGTCCTCTGACATTGTTGTGGGCTGTTTGTGGATCTCAGGCAATTAAAAGATGATAACAGCTTCTTACACTTAGTTTATGTACACTTAGTTCATACAGTTACACAAATCACAATTAACAACTATTGTCCTAATTAATCTTGTCCATTAATAATAAGAATAGAAATAAAATAATAAAACTTTGGATGAATATCTGTGCGCACGCGTCTCATGAACGTGTGACAGTTCCTAGGGCTGAAGAGTGACTGGCGCTTCTGTTGCTTCCGGCGCCCTCGCCCTCCGGTCCTTAGACTCCGTCATAGCGCACCGACTGCATAGAGTAGGGGAGAGGGGTACAAAATGGCATACTAGTTAGAAAATCAGTCATAAAATCTTTATTTATTAATAATATTGAACACTTTAGTAACTGTGTATTCTTTGGTTCATAACCTATTAGAATTATAGAGATCAATCAACTTAATACAAAAACAAAAGAATTATTCAACATTCTTTTTTATCTTGAAAAAAACCGTTTTGTCCGCCCTAGTCGGGTAAAATGACACACGTGATGTGGACAAAATGGCATACCATTTTTTTAAATGAAAATCAGTCGATTAGAGACAGAGTTCACACGTAAAACGCTTTGTATTTTTCGGAACATCTGCACATGATGCATGAGCCCATCTTTTACAGCTCAAGCACATTAACCAGACCTCCTTTGGCTTGGACCTGGAGTAGAGGTCATTGCAATAAATGCAAGGACAATCTTCATCATCATCTCTGACTTCAGTAAAAGCTTGTAAGGAAGAGAAATCATTTTCACTGTCGGAACTAAAATCCAAAGCTTTCGTAACCTTTCTCGTGTTTTTCTTTGGAACAGGTGGAGGAGCTGATTTTGCTTTTGCCTCTTCTATATTTGGCGTTGAAGTTAACACCAATATTGTTGGTTTCTTGCGTGGTTTTCTTTTGCCTTGTCCAGCCACATATGTTCCTATCGGCACTGGAGACAGCACGCTGACTGGAACATTGATATTCATGTCTTGGAGTATCAATTTAGATGATGTGGGTGTCGTAGGTATTGCAGTAGCTGTGTCTCTAGATTGGGCAACTGAGAGTGGAAGTGGGTTGTCTGCGGCTGATGTGCTTGCAATTATCAGTGATGTCGAACTGCCTGCTTCTACCTGAGATGGACCTGATGACGGTATGTATAGGTTTTCTGCTGCCGTTGAATCTTCTTCGGGCTCTACCCGATCTTGTTGCATGGGGATGTTTGTCGTCTCAGCAGGCTCAAACAAATAATCTGGAAATATGTTTGGATCAACAGGCCAAAGACCTGTTTTTTGAAACCCATTGACGGCAGTTTGAATCGTTGCTGCTTTGCCATAAGCTTTGTTGAGAATTGCACCTATTTGAAAATGAGTAACAACTCTGCCTGGATGGTTCTTTAACCAAGTGCTCACTTCTTGATTAAAATATGTCTTCAGTGGCCCATAGAAAGATACGTCTAATGGTTGCATGCGGTGCGTGCAGTGAGGTGGCAAGCATACCATAATGATTCCATGCTCTTTTGCGAATTTTAAGCTTTCAATACCTTTATGACTTATATGTCCATCAACTACCAAAAGCACTTTATCATCAAGACTCGCTTTTACATGCAACTGAAAGTGCACCAACCATTTATAAAATACAGCTGTTGTCATCCAACCTGATTCCTGGGCAATACCCAAAGTACCGGTTGGAGCTTCGTCTATCAACTCCTGTTTCATGATTTTTCTAGGATAAATTAAACACGGCGGGACAAAATGGCCATTTGCACTCATGCAACAAACAACTGTCACATGAGACCCCTTTTTAGCACTAGTCAAAGCCCCAACCTGCTTACGTCCAGTAGTAGCAAAGACCTTTTGGGGTCTCTGGACTGTTGATAAAGCTGACTCATCGACATTGTAGAGCCTATGAGGAGAAATGTTGTTGCTCTGAACAATGTCTTGGTAACTGTTGAAAAATAGTGCTACTTGCGGTTTGTTAAAGGCTTGGGCTCTTGCAGCTGAAGTCGCTTCAGGTTTCCTCAAGGATATGTCTGGGTGTCTGCGTCGAAATCCAGCCAACCATTCTTTGCCTGCCATCTTTTTTTCTTTGTTGAAGTTATGAGGAATATTATTAACGTCTGCAAACTGGTAGGCCAATTCCAAAACTTCCTTCCTTGTGAATCCAAACAATCTCGTTTCTAGTAATTTAATATGTTCTACCAGTTCTCGTTCCATTTCATATGTGAAGACACTCCTGTACCTACCCATACCTAAAACAATAAGGCGATTACGTGATTAAATCCGCTCTGATCATGCTTACATAACGCTACAGTTAAAAAATACTACATAAGTTGGTAGGTACCTTTAGCAGTTGGAGCTAAGAATTTATTTTGTTTCAGTGCATGTCTTCTAAGAGTCGACTGTGGGACATTAAATACTTTAGAAGCCAATAGCCAGCCCATTTCATTATTCTTCACAGCTTCAATAGCCTTTTCCATGGAGGTTTTATCCTATCCCTGTCGGTCTGTTTTTTTAGAATAGTTACGAGGCATGATTGTTAATAATCTGAAAAAAGAAAAAAGGGTGGGTCAAATGACATAGTATGCTGTTTTACCCGAACAAGGCGTATGCCATTTTGTCCACTTCATAACCTTCAACGTAAGAAAACAATAACTAAAAAAATAACTAGAATTATGAGATTTCAAATCATTTTCGAAGTTATTTAGTAAAATTACAATAATTAAATGCTCAATTCAAACAAATTAACGTAAAAAATACTTACTTTTACGAGAAACAAAATCCGCCTGAGTAAAACTCGTGACAGCAAAAATTAAACAAACATGTGTCTGCACCACACGGCCCAACGGACGCGACTGGCGCCGCCACAGGTTGCGACCTGTTACTAAGCGATCCTCTACACGCCATTTTGAGAACTATTATGTCTGTGGTTTTGGAGAAAAGGAGGTGTACCATTTTACCCACCTATGTCATTTTGTACGCCTCTCCCCTACTTCAGTCGGCAACACTGTATTTCATGCGACATATATTTCATTCGGAAGTCTGTCTCGTTAAAACTAAAAGGATAATAATATAAAATAATACAAGTAAAAGGTAAAAGGATAACTGCTGGACAATCGGTCGGTCGGCTGACGGTCGTGTTGCAAAAGATCCTCTTCTTCTAGATTTTTCTCAGCCTCATTAGAAACATTTGCAACCGGGGCTGCTTCAACCTGAACAGTTTCTAATGTAACTTTTTTATTAAGATTTTCTTTTATTCTCTATCGGTAATTTTTAGAATTTTCTTTCCATCTCTTCCTTTGTTCTCTTTGAGACCTAGGAGTTTTATCTTTAATCTGGACAATCTTTTTCTCTTCTTTTCTTTTAAGATATTGTTTTCTTCGTTTTTCTTTTTCAATGGCAAGCAGCTCCGGATCATTTTTAATTTCGTTATAGCGTCTTCTTTTACATAGGCGCTGTTTAGCTAATCGCTGCTCTTTAGTTTGTGGCATATTTTTTTTCTATAAGTAAATAATAAAGTATCATTAAAACGTTTAATCTTCTCTTTTAACGGTTATAAAGCATACCCTAATCCCTAGGAACAGCGCAAATATTGCATGTTTTCAATGTTATTCTGACAAAATATTGCAAAATGTGTAGGTATCTATACTAATATTATAAATTATAGTAACTGTATGTGACGTTTTTTTTTTTGGACGAATTTCAAGGAAATGGAAAGTGGAGAAAATAACCCAAGCATAAAATATTGGGTTTTAATCTAATATAGGTATAAATTGGTACCAGTACAGTTTTTGCAGTCGGAAAAAAACATAAGTTCCTTAAATTAACACCAAAAAAAGAAAATCTGCACCGATGAAAATCATTCTTAGTAACATGTCATCATGAAAGTCAACATGTAAATCATTATACGAAACTTAGTGTCATTCTTGGCAACGACAAGTTGCCGACAATGATGTAGCATAGAATTACCATTTGAGAAAAAAACCTGTATGGACTTGTCTGTGAGCATAAAACATTCGTTATGATTTTACGAAATGAAATCATTTGCCACTGACTATTGAATAAAAAACAAACGAAAATATTACATGTGTACAATTGCGGAATTTAGGTTGAAACACAAATTATATTTTTGATGACAAAATGTGAATAACTATCAAAATTTACTTACACCTCTCAGACGCGCACGTGCTTATTCACCAAAAGATTTCCGTCGACTGAAACTTAAATTAAACTTTTATACATAACATATTTGAATGTTTAAGTTGTTAATAAATAATTTGTAAACAAATGTTGTGTTAAAAGACGTCATCGGAATAGGAGTAAAATGACGGTTAGCGACATTTTTGAAAATTGTTTCATAAAAAAAACAAAAGACGTATTTTTTAAACTGGGTAACATGTAAAATAATGGTAAATATAAATAAAAAGCTTATCAATTGTGTCCTAAAATTTTGGCATATTAAAATAATTCGCCGGACGACGTTTTTAGCCCCTTTTGAAGAACAACCCGGTTACACGCTCAGTAAACAAGGGTTGAGGACTGAATAACAGTTGTGTAATTTCTCATGCAATAAAAACTCCCGGTATACCAAATGTGTACAACTGAACTGTCAAATCGACGGCGAAGTGGCAATAACACGTAACTGACAAAGTCAAAAATTTACACAAACTGAAAAAAACGTATAATTTCTTGGCATGTTAAAAATTAGTTATTATATTTATTAATTTAGAATTATAATAATGTATACTTTATATATAATGATGAATTCGTATACACTCAGCGGCATGGAATGTGGCCCAAACCTAAACACACCGATAACAGGCGATTTTGATATCGCGTATGAGAATTTCAAGTGGCAGTTTGTCAGGCCATTTGTTTTAGTTAATTTAAGAGGGTAAGCACAAAACAAAAGTTCATTTGTTTAATTTCTGTGATACTTAACGTTAGTTCGTTATTGGAACGCACAAAACACGGGTGAGTTAAAATTCGATATTGAAATGGTGGTGAATTTAATCTTTATTGTTTTATTTTTTAATTAATCTGTAGTAATTTATGCTTCCAGAATTGGAACACAATGGCTCTAACTTCAGCTCAAGTTGCTCAAGCTGTGTTGCTTCGGAGTCAGGGGCGAACGCAGCGAGAGATTGCTGAAACATTAAATGTACCGCGTACAACTCTCAGGTACGCCTTAACAAGGTACGACCAGACCGGCCTATACACAAGGAGACCAGGAAGTGGCGGTATTAGGTGTACATCAGCGCGGGATGACCGATTTATCGCTCTCGCAATTATGAGAAATCGGTTCCTTACTGCGGTCGAAATACGGCAGCGGCTACAAACGGCAAGAGGGGTCAACGTAAGTGAGCGGACAATAAGAAGGAGAATGGAGGAACGGGATCTGCATGCTCGAAGACCAGCTCGAGGTCCAGAACTGCTCCGGCACCATCGCGTAGCTCGACTTCGGTTCGCTCGCGAACACGCAAATTGGACTCACGAGCAGTGGAGTAAAGTTCTGTGGACTGACGAATGCAGAGTGGCCTTAAGAGCTCCAGATGGCCGCGAACGTGTATGGAGAAGGCATGGGGAGAGGTTTTTGCGAATCACTACCAGGCAAACCGTCAGTTTTCAAGGTGGATCAGTAATGGTTTGGGGAGGGATCTGTTCAGATGCACGCACAGAGTTGGCAGTAGTTGCAGGTCGTCTAACGGCAGTGCGATACATTGAAGAGATCCTCCAAGAACACGTGTTACCATTCGTGGGATTCATCGGTAGCGAAGATTTTATCTTAATGCAAGATAATGCCCGACCTCACACAGCACGTTGCGTGGATGATTACCTATCGGAGGTGAGAATTAGAAAATTGGACTGGCCAGCACGAAGCCCGGACATGAATCCCATAGAACATGTCTGGGACATGCTTAAAAGACGCATCCGATCCAGTCCCAACCCTCCAGAGACTATCAGTCAGTTAAAAACCGCTCTAGTGGCCACCTGGGAAGAAATACCCCATGTGGACATTAAAAACGTAATCCACAGCATGCCTGATCGCATGCAGGCGGTCATCAGAGCCAGAGGTGGAAATACCCGCTATTAATTTTAAGTACCATAGCTTTATTTTGTAAATTTCATCCTAAAACATTTTTTTTAAACTTAGAGCTTAATGTCTTTTTTGTAATTTTGTAAAATTTTAATAAAGTTAACTCACTTTTTTGTTAATTAATCATTCGCATTTAAGATTCGAATAAACATTTAAGTTTTAAAACAAAAAAGAACCCTGTTTCGCGTTTCATTTTGATAATAAGCCACATAACGCGCTTGGGCCACATTCCGTGCCGCTGAGTGTATTTTATGATAGTGTAGTAGGTATTCGGTTAGATAGGAGGTATTAACTTTCTACTTATTTTTTTTATGTGATAATGTTATGATATTTAGAAGGTAATGGAATTTAAAAAACACCGATATTTTTAATCAGAACCTTTAATTATGCAGAAAATAAACAAAAACAATGTAATTAAGCAGATATTTCCTTGGTTTAGTCATTTAAAAAAAAGAAAAAATAAGCCATCAAACAACAATCAAATGAAACATGAACAGATCGTCATTCATGAGACAAATTGTCGTAAAAAGAGTGACAATCTCTCGGTAAGACGTCTTTTAGTTGTTGTAGATGATTACATTTTGTGGACGCTATGGGAATGCGTGCCACATGTAAAGCTGAGTAAGTGACTGTGTTTAGTATTTCGGTCTAACGGGTAACTCTGTCCAATCATCATCAAAGTTAATTTTATAATAAATAGTGCCACCATCTGGTCTGTATTGGATGACTCTCAGATCAACAACTACAGGATCGTCTGCTTTTCGACCGGGCCTTATCGTGGTGTATCTCCAATTTGTTTTATTATTGTAATCCTTAACAAAATGATAGTTAATCTGAATCGCTTCATAAGGGAAATGATTTATACGTACCTCCTTCGTTATAGTTATATAGTCGCTGCGAAGATGTATCTCTCTATTCTTTAGCTTCCTTTCGTCGTAGCATGAACTGCATCGCATTCCATTTGTGTATGCCCAGGCTCTAAGTACTTCTGTGTGATAGTCACTTCATGTTGAATACTAATATTCAACAAGACATTTGCCATTATGTTATTTCTATTTTGATAGGTGCATCCATCTGAATAAATGACTATAGGCAATCCTTTAGGCAAACAATATCTCACGATGTAGTCGGACACAAAAGATGTGAAAGTACTAGCGGTAAGATCTGCGCATGTTTCATCAAACCAATAACAGGAGGCCTGGTGGGTAACCAGGTCATACATTGTAAAGTTATGGCACGTAAGGTTGGTCTTGAAATATAGTGCTCTAGCTGTAAGATAAGTGCATACTTTTACAGACTAAATCCATAGACAACAAAATGAATTCACCGGAATTAGCCTTCTTTTTGTCTGTTTCCTTCTCTTGCCTCGCTCTATTTTTGCGTCTAATGGTGTTGCTCATAATCGGTAGTAGTAATATTCCCTACTGCCCATGCATGCTGTGGCCATCCACAGCAGGTATCGAACATGTCCTTTTTTAAGGTGTATAGGTATAGATTTTTCTCGTGAAACAGTTTTTCGAAAGTAAAACGAGAAAGCACAGGCTCTTCGTTTTCAGTGCAATGTTCTTTGTAAAAATTTTTAAAAAAGTGGCATAAAACAGATTGTACACAAGTTCTAGAATTCTCTGACTCCTGCGCTAGCTGCCTGTGCTGCTGCGCAATTATTTATTTACAACTCGTGCGAATTAACATGGCACCTGGCTCGGAACCCCCGCTACCCGCGCGGCACCCCGCCGCTGCCCTCGCATGACGACAGCGGGGCGCCGTGCCGCCGCCGGTAGCATGGGTTCCGAGCCAGGTGCCATGTTAATTCGCACGAGTTGTACTTATTTTTTGTCTAATTCTGCTCCACGTTTGTCTTGTTCCACGTTTCAAGGGTCTCTAATATCAACTTTATCCTGAATAAGTAAAAAATGACAGTGACAAGCTCAAGAACAAAAAAGTACTTAGTTTTATTGACCTTGTATTTCATTATTTTCCTTTTTCACCCCTTTTTGTGTAGGACTGCGAGGGTTATTTCAGGTGTATAGAATCAAAGATGGTTACGTCCACAGTGCAAAAAATTTCAGAAAATGATAAAAACATTTTTTTTTAATTATCAGTAACTATTCTAACGTTAATCATTATTTACACATGCAAAATATAATACATTATGGAATTATAAGCTGTTTGTCACGCTCAGTTCAATATTTTTGAGTAAAACCTTAAATTTAAGATGGACTTTCCCAGTTTTGTTACCAAGTCTTGGATTTTACTAAGTTTGTAACTGAATGTTTAGGACTTTCCTATATTTGTTGCCAACTCTCTGGGCAGGGATGGATTCGGGCATTTACCCTTTAGATAACAAAAAAAGGCATCAATTCACCTTGGCAATCAACTTGTAGATAGGTGAAGGTAATGAAAGTCAGATAATAGAAATTAATCACAATTTTTATTTTTGATAAAAATCAATGTCTAAAATTTAGTAAGAAAACGTAATGAGAAAACTTATATAACTAAAAATGGTGACTCCTCCTGTAGCTCGCACCTTTCCTCTTCAGGTTCGTTCCTTTGAATATTCTCGTCAGCTTGACTATCCAAAATTTGAGAGTAAAATGTCAAGTCGATGCCTTCTCGGTTTCTCCAATCATCGCCAAAATGTGATTTTAACAATGAATCGACATCTCGCAACTTCAGTTTTTTCACAGGAACACCTTTCTGCAAAATATGTTTGTCTATTGCCAACATAGATATATTTTTATTTTTTTTGCAAATATTCTCAAACGACCCTGTATTGGTTTTGTAAAATAATTCGCCATTGACAAGTACATTGCCTTCACGTTTGGAATGTTTTATATAAAACCTCTTGCATTGCGAGAAATTAACTTTCCACTGTCCAGGCGCTTTGATTATAGTCTCAGCAGCAGATTTAAAATCGTATACTGGGAAATCATCACCAATTTTCAAAAGCGTTGCTCCTTCTGAAATTATGTCGATGTATTAATTTGGCGAGATAATCGTGTCCATCTTTCGAAATCTTTTTCAGTATTACCAAACACGCGGTCTGCCGGTAAATAGGAGTGCCCGGTGACTGGGAAAACGAGTTCCACCGTCTTGACGTTCAGATGTTCCATAAGCCACTTGCAGCACATGGCCACCATAGTTTTATTTTTGTTTTGGCCCCCGCAGCCATCAGATATCAGCCTAACAGTGTGAATGCCGTTGAGGTTAGTGTTATTGAGGCGGTTGTACACAGCTGAGCTTATTGCGTTTGAGTCTTTAGCAAAACTTTCCTCAGTCCATACATTAGCGAAAACATTGTTTTTTGTTAATGATGATTTTGATGTCCCCTCTACAATCGTAAAGTTGTACAAATAAAGCTGTCTGCTGTAATAGCAAGACTGGTCTGGCAGTTTCGGTAAGGCCATATTTTTTTGGCAGTCATAACTGAGGATTAATACACCGTCTTCAGCTGTTTTCAGAGGGAAAAAATGCTTTAGCCCTTAAGGTATGTACCCTTTTCTCAATCATGAGGTTTTGCTCTTTTTGCGGATCTGTTTCAAGTTTAATTTTCTCGTTGAGCTGTAAGCAGGTTGAGCAAATGTCTGTCTGTGGGCTACCAAAACCCAAATTATACTGTGTACTAAATATTTTTCTGAAGTAAGATTCTTTCGCATATGGTCCTGGGAATGAATTTTTGTACATTTTGTATAGTTTTCGAATAATTAATTCACTTGGCAGGTATTTTCGCACCGATGTCTGCCTGCGGCAGTAATGCGGTTCGTGACATTTTAATTTACTCATAAATGTATGAACTGACTCTTATATTCTGGTATACTTATGACTTCTATGATCTCCACCTCTTTTTTCCACTGGGAATTCTGCAGTTCTGAACGATTTCGCAACCAGTGTAAGTAAGTACTCGTCCTTTTTTAATGTTTAATATTTTTAAAAACGCTTTTTGACAGACAGGTATCTTTTTTCGATCAGCTATAATGTGAAATTTAGTCGTGAACTCTTTGGGTGATTTCTTGCCATTACGAGGCCTTTTCCTTTTAACGGCAACAGCTGTACAGCACTTCAATATAAGTGCGTCTTGTTGAATTTTACTAGCATTTTTGTAGAAAGCTTCATGAATCATTCGCAACATTTTTGTCGTCACAAGATTGCACTGTAATTTTTTGCAACTATGCGTGCATTGAGGGAGTCTTGGCAACGTTTTTGCCGAGTACCTGAAATAAAAATACATACAAAATAAATTGGGATCAATTTAAAAGTAACATTAGCAATAACATTTTACTAATAATAACACAGTTAGTAGTAACAGAATAACAAAATCACATCACACATCGGTTCACTCAGTAAAAAGTTAGGTACCCTATACGGATAAAATACGTAAAGCATTACCATGAAAAAAATATTTAAAAACTCATTAACTTGGTATTTTACTTGAATTAAAAAATTACTTTTCAACAAAACTATTTATTCAAAAAATTTAAAATAAGTTTTAATCTGCTATGTATTACTTATTATTATTCTTTTAGCAAAATATCAGTTAGACGGATTGCCCCCCACTGCATAGACACCTACCTAAGTCTGACCCTGGAACATACCTGTTTTTCTTCCAATTAGTTGGTTGTGCAGTCCGTTTCCTCGCTTCTTTTTCGTTGACCCTGGTGGGGTGGCTCTCCATCTCTCATCTCTCTGGGGTGGCTCTCATAAAATTCGGCAACGCAGACACAGCAAAAAAGCATTACAACTCCAAGGGCGGCCATGTCAACTGTTAGTCAAATGGAGCCTTCCTATTTGTCGTAATGGACTTTACGCGATATGGAACTCAATTCACTTGGACTTTACTAGGTTTGTGTCAATTTTCAATTTGAAATAACAGTGGAGTTTACCAGAATTGGTAATAAATGATTTTTTGGGGTAAATATAGATACAAAACAGATTGTGTTGCCATATAAATCTCAATTTTGGAATTTTGTGGACTTTACCATCTTTGTTTCTATACACCTGAAATGGAAGACATTCGTAATGCTACTAAATTAATCAGTAAATATTGTTTCATGACAACTATGGATCTACAGGAAGCATATTTTTTAGTGCCCATGCACAAGTTACTTGGTAGTCTTTGTTGAATCTCCTTCATGAGTTTCAGACTAAATTTAATGCACCTCTTCTTCAAAGGTTATTTTCTTGAGATAAACTTGACTCGGACAGTTTCTGTTCAAATGTTCAGTTGGAAAAATGTACATCTTTTTCAGGATAGTTACGTTATTTGGTAGTCTTTATTAAATCTCCTATAAGAGTTTAGACTAAACTTACTTCAATTCATTTTCGGCAAATTCTGGTGACAGGTCTTTGCAAACTTGTAGGGATCGTGCGACACTATTGCTTAAAAGTTGGGAGGCCAATTTAACTTTCATTATCTGTTAGCGAAAATATGTCGGATAGTAAGTTTGTTGCCTGTTCGCAATCCTTCGACGTCTTGAATCTCTTGTAGGTGTTTTAGGTACTGCCACTTACGTTCATACTTCCAGTTCATTGCCATTTTTGTCAATAAATACTTGTCTTGATTCGAAAGAGTTTCTGACCAACTTCAACATGTGACATGCGTCTAACATTAATACTACGTCATTCTCAGTAGTAGGGTGTCTAAAAGTTGGTTTTAATGCTTTAGGACCGTCGAGCTTACAGCCCAGAATTCTCATAGCATCTATGTTGGTTTCGTTATGTTTGCTTGAGCGCATTTTTCCAATGCCATATTAATTAAGTTTGCAAGTTTTGCTCCAGTGAGACCATGAGTAACAAAATATCCTATTGGTAGCTTCCACGTCTGGTTTAAGCACACCAGTAGCAATACTAAAGCTGAGAAAGCCAAATTCTGACAATTGTTTTTTTTCTTTTTCTAATCCGTAGTCAACAAATCCGTGATGTTTCTTGCCGTCAAAAAGCTTTTGTTGGCGAATCGTCCAACACTAAATTACAGACAATCTTTGACTTGGAACTATCGCTTCTTATTCTAAATATATTGAATGGTTCTCCTGTGAAACCTGGGTTCCCATTCATCTTATTATACCAATACAGCAACGTTCTTGGGTGAGGCAAACAGTTGTTTAAGGATTTACGAACATATTTATATGCTGCAGCTGAGTAAAAATTAAGTGATAAGACAAACTTTCTCAATGCAACAGGAAGTTGTTTAAAAGACACTTTGTGCACTTGACACTTTAAAAGACAGTTTATTGGCCACAAAATTGGCAAGGTCGAGTGTGGTGAAATACTTGCTATGGCCAAACTGATCTAAGATATCGGAGATATTTGGAATTGGGTATGCATCGCAATATAACCGTGTTTGCATTTAATTTGCGATAATCGATAGTGACGCGCCATTTGGGCTTACCTTATGCGTCGTGCTTTTTTGGGACAACACAAATTTGTGCTGACCACGGAGATATTGAAGGTCGAATTATGTTTTGATCTAGCATATCTTTTATTTGTTTGTTGACCTCTTCCTTATGACAGTCAGGAAACCTATAGCTTGTAACTGCAATCGGAATTTCGAAACTAACACGGATTTCATGTTCTAGAGTATTAGTATGTGAGTTTGTTTCCCTCTAAATAGAATACGTCTTGGAACTTAGAACTTATGTTACGTAAGCGATCTTCCTCTGCCGAATTAAGATGATCACATCTGATCATGTTTTGAACCTTAGAATCCCGGTCACATGTGGACGGATATGTTGAATTAAAATAGGACGTAGTTGTTTCGGTTGTATTGAGGAAAACAATGTTTTTATCAGGCTCCATTACCTGTGAGACGGTTCTAACGTTACTTAAAGATTTTTTAAAGATTATTTCCTGATCTGATATGTTGAGCACTGAAATAGTAGTCTGGTTATTAAAATTGACACGGACTAAACACCTGGAAATATAATAATATAAACGAGGATATTCTTGTAATTTGACATCTAGCAAAAGTCCTTGAATTTCGGGATTTGTAACATTGCAACGGATAAACATTCCACTTCTAGGCGGAGTAAATAATCTTTACAATAGGAGTTGTTTTTAAATTGAAATAGTATAAGGGATTTCCTTGAATTACTAATTTAGAATCACCGTAACTAATGAGGGCTTTATACCACTCTAGAAAGTTTGAACCTAGGATGCCATCATACTCTAAATTGATTTTGTCTACGATATGGAAATAATACGAAACTTTAATTTAATTTTCTAATCCCAAGGATAATATAAGCTTGCCTTTATTATGTTTCAGAGAAAGAGTCAATGTTATTGATGCCCTTGAATTTTAAAATATCTTTCTCAACTTTAGGTAGTTCAGGTGGGCATTGCTCTTACGCATACAGTGCGGCCAATGCACCTGCGCGTTTTTCGAAATTTTACCATGTGCTGGCGACGCGTATGCGCGCCCGTATAATTTACTTAACTTTATTCGAATGCGGTGCGCCGCACCTGTGCGTTCATTGTGCATCTCTATTATTTCAAAAACATCATAAAGTAAGGGTCGGTAAAGGTGTCTACACACGAGTTACCTATTTCGATTGTTACATGCATTATTCGGTTGTTACATAGTAATATGTTACGCGTGTCAGGGTGGAATAATATTAGTTCGTGGCGTACCCACCACAACTCGCTTTCCGAGTCTTGTCTATACGTAGCTATTATTGACATTTATTTGAGAGCGTGCAATAAAAAAAATAACCTAATAATATTTTTATTTTTTTGCCCACGCCTTTCCCTTTAGGCGTGGGTAAATCTGGCCGGAGACACGGCCGTTTGGCGGGCCGGTCGTCAATTATGACGGTTGTTTTGGCTGCCCGCAGCAAAGCCATTATATTTGACGCGGCACCGCCGCTGCTCCCGCCGGCGCCACGTCCCCCGGCCCTAAAAATATCTTTTCTAGTTTCGCAAAATCTTTTTTTGCATAAACTCTTCATTTTCACAAACTATCTGTCTCTTCTTTTCTTGTTTAGTATTATTTTTATCATAAGGTTTCTTTAAAATTATTGTGGATAACAGAGTCACTTTCTTGTTTGGATCAATTCTCGGCTTTAGAACACTAGTTTTTTCATCGAGTTCCGTGATTAGTTTACTTTCATCGTCGATAAAATCTAGACCCATAGAATCATCAGAAAGAAAGGCCGTGGCATCGCTTTCTGCATATTCCAAATTATCGTCATAGTCTTCTTCGGTAGATGAACTGACACGCCTTTGCCTAGTTTTCTTGCTGTTCTTTGAACTAGAAACTTCTTTATAACAATTTTTTCGATTATACGCCTTTAAATGGTTTGTGTTGATTATGGGACCGATGTGCCGTAATTCTTGTTTCTGCTCTTCAGTAATGGTACTCTTCTTTTTTCATAGTATCGTGCAGATCTTTCTTTGGCTTTTCTTCGTATTTCTTCATATTTTTGTGGGTTTTTAGTTTTTAACTTTTCTCTATATATTTATTTGTTTTTCAGCCGCAGTCAACGGCATCTGTGACAATGTTTATTGTTTAATCGTCAATCAGAAAAGTGAACTGAATCAAAATAGGGGACAGAATGGGTTAAGGGCACTATTTCATTCAGACTACTCGTCTCGCAAAACATATTTTCGTATCTCTCTTATTAACGCTAAATTACTTCATTATTTTGCTGGAAAGATAATACCACTCGAAGTGTGGATGCCGAAGAAGGCGTATGGGTGCGCGTCATTTTGTTTTCTGTAGACATGCCATTAGAAACGCTGGCTCCTAAATAACAAATAGGGTGGCATATGTCTCCTGAGGTGACCGAGGTAGAGTTGAGAGCGGCGGTACGTAGGCTGAGTGCCAAAAATACCGCCCCAGGACCCGACGGCTTACCTGGAAAAGCCTGGGTCCTGGCCTCGGAGGCTCTCGGGCCTCGACTAAGAGGGCTCCTAAGCGCATGCTTGGAGGAGGGCCAGTTCCCACTTCGTTGGAAGACGGGGAAACTGGTCCTCATTAAGAAGCCAGGGCGCCCAGCGGACTCTCCGTCCGCTTACCGGCCCATTGTGCTGCTCGACGAGGTGGGCAAGCTCTTTGAAAGAGTCATTGCAGACCGCCTGGTCGGGCAGCTGGTGCGGGTGGGGCCGGATTTGGCGGAGAGCCAGTTTGGTTTCCGCAGGGGGCGCTCCACGGTGGACGCCATCTTCTTCTTCTTCTTCTTTATGGGTTCTGGTTTCCGCACTTAGTCCTTCATATGGACCATTGTGCGTGGGCCAAGGCGGCCGTCGGTGGTTATTCCAACCAGCCCACCTCCCTCCAGAAGTTAATAATGTCTCCTGGTCTGCTGAGAGCATCTGTGTAGGATCTGGGTGCCCCGAGGGTTTGTGTCCTAATTTGGGTGACGCCTGTACATTCAAAGAGCACATGCGCAACGGTTTCCTCAGCCTCCATGCAAGCCCTGCATAGAGGACTGTCCGTTATGCCTATTGTGTGGAAGTATTTGTTTAGTGGGCAGTGTCCCGTGATGGTCCTAGTCACCAGGCGCAGGCCGTTCCTGTCAAGACGTAATAAACGCCTGGTTAGCTTGCTATCCAAAGATGGCATAGCTTCCCTCGACTGCCTACAGCCTGGTGTCGAGTTCCACCAGCTCTCCGCTTGTGTGTGGGTGAACTCCTGTAGCCACCTGCGTAGCTGGTTGAAAGGGATGGGCACGATGGGTTCGGGTCCACAGACTGGCGCGCTGGATGCTCTTCTAGCCAGTTCGTCAGCTGCGTCGTTACCCAGTGATCCACTGTGTCCTTTTATCCATTGCAGTGTCACTGTGTTGCGATTAGATACCGCTACTCGTTCTAGAGCATTGTGACATTCTAGTGTTATACTCGAGGTAATATATTTTCTCCCCAAGGACTGGAGGACTGAGGCGCTATCGGAGAGTATACGTATATGGGTGTCCGTAACTCTCCTGGCCTCTATGGCGTACACCGCTAGTATGATGCCCACACACTCCGCCTGGTAGACGGTGTTGAACATTCCCAGCGGGCTTGATATGTTTATGTTGAGATCGTGCGAGAAAACTCCGACTCCGGTTCCGGAGTCGGTCTTTGATCCGTCGGTGTATACTCTCAGCTCTTTTGAGCCTGAGTGGTCACACCGTTCTTCTGTGAGTATTATGTTGTAATGCTTTTGAAAGTAGTGTAGTTTCGGGGATTTGTCGCAGGGTGATGCCATCATTGGTTGTCGTTTGATCGCGTCCTCCTTTATGCGTATGTGCTTGTCTTTGCTTAGAGTCCCTGATAGATGGAGCCTAAAGGCAGCCAGGGCGTCCTCCTCCCGCACGATAAGGTGTAGAGGCGGCAGCCCCAGCATTACCTCTAGGGCCGCAGTGGGTGTAGTCCTCATGCAGCTAGTGATTGCTACACATGCTAACCGCTGCAATTTTTCGAGATCTCTTTGGGCTGTGCTCAGGTCTGTCCTGGGCCACCAGACTAGTGAGCCGTATGTGATAATTGGTCGGATAACTGTGGTATATAGCCAGTAAGTGACCCTGGGGCTAATCCCCCAATTCCTGCCAAGCATACGCTTGCACTGCCACAGGGATATCGTGGCTTTTGTGGTAATGTAGTTAGTGTGTTTTGCCACGTTCAGCTGTTTGTCCAAATAGATTCCCAGGTATTTGGTTTCGGTTGATAGGCTTAGGGTAGTTCCAAAGAATCGTGGTAGTTGAAGTGTCGTCATTTTCCTCTTCTTTGTGAAGAGAATTAGTTCGGTTTTTGTGGGGTTCACTGATAGCTGGTGTTTATTGCACCAGACCTCTACTATTTTCAAGGCTTGGCGCATGAGGTTGCATAGAGTATTTTCGTGGGTGCCATTTACTATTATAGTTAGGTCATCGGCGTAACCTACGGTGAAGTAGCCCTTGTCGTTTAGTGTTTTGATGAGACTGTCTACAACCAGGTTCCATAGAAGCGGTGAGAGGACGCCCCCTTGTGGGCAGCCCTTCGCGACAATGGCCCTTGTAGTGTCATTTACTGTGACTTGTACAGCTCTCAGTTTGAGCATATTGGTGATCCACCCGCTCAGAGTCGGGTCTATGTTGTGTCTGTCGAGGGCGATGTTGATGCTATTAAACATGGTTTTGTCAAAGGCACCTTCAATGTCAATGAAGGCGGCCAGTGCTGAGCATTTGTGGTCCACTGCGCATTCAATTTTGGATACCACGCTGTGTAGCGCGGATTCCGTTGATCTGCCTGTGGAGTACGCATGCTGTTGTTTGTGAAGTGGTTTTGCCCGAAGAGGTCCGTCTCGGATGTGCCTGTCGCAGAGTCTCTCAAGGGTCTTCAGTAGAAAGGATGTAAGGCTTATAGGCCTATAGGCCTTGGGTTGTGTATAGTCGGATTTACCAGGTTTGGGTATGAAAATTACTTTCACTTCGCGCCATGCTAGTGGTATGTATCTGAGTACTATGCAGGAGCGATAGATCTCCACCAGGCATGGTGTCAGGAGATCAATCCCCCATTGTAGTAGGGCTGGGAAGATGCCATCCAGCCCTGCGGATTTATAGGGCTGAAAGGTGTTAATAGCCCACTTTGTCCTGTCTTCTGTTACTATACTGTGGGCTCTAAACCAGTCTTGACACGTTGGGGTCCATTCTGGTTCAGCCTCCCACGCCCTGTCCTCTAGGAGTTTACAGTCTGGGAAGTGAGTCTCGAGAAGGACTTTGCTGGTTTCATGGTCAGTTAGCGTGTATGATTTATCTGGTTTTTTCAGCGCGTCAAGGGTACGGTCCTGATCTGTTGATAGGATTTTCCTTACCCTTGCAGCTTCGTTGTTGTTCTCGATGGATTCCCAGAATTTCCGCCATGCTGTTCTTCTGGCGGTTCTGATTTGCTTTTTTATATATATATTGGGTCTCTTTGTATAGCTCCCAGTCTTCCGGGAGTCTAGTGTTTTTGGCTCTGTTGAATTGCTTACGTATTGCATTTCTGAGTTTACCAAGTTCAGCGTTCCACCAGGGGTTCCTGTCGCTGATGGATTTAGGCGCCCTTAGTTTACAGCATGCATGGTATGCTTCGGTTAGGTACTCTGATAGTTTTGTCACAGTGTATTCCAGCCGTACGGGGTCTCTTATGGTTACTTGTGATAGGTGCCTGGCTAATAGAGAGGCTAGGAGGCTTTTATACCCGGGTACATTGGTGCGCCGCGGGTTTCGTCTAGGTACGGGTTTTCTTGTGTTGGTATTTAGTGTGAAACGGATCCTTCTATGGTCTGAGCAAGAAGGCTCGTCCGATACGTGCCAGTTTGTGATGAGGTTTGTCGCGTTTTCTGTTGCAAGTGTTAGGTCTATGATTGTTTGGCCTCGGACTGTTACCCAAGTGGGTTCAGAGCCTCGGTTTACAATGTTAAGGTTAGTAGAGAATAAATAGGTGGATAGTACCTCTCCTCTGGGGTTCGGTGAGACGCTGCCCCAGAGCGGGTGGTGGGCGTTGGAGTCGGTGCAGACGATTAGGTCCAGTTTGGCGCTCTCGCAGTGCTGTACCAGGTCGGCCATCTCTTTCGGCGGGCAGTTTACGTCCTCGCCTGGCATGTATACCGAGGCCAGCACAACATCTGGATAGTCGCCCTCAGTATGGAGCCTGACCGCTGTCAGGTTTCTGGAACAGAATTGAGTGAGTGGTGTGGTAGGAATTTCTTTGGGTATGTAAGCGCAGGTTCTTGGTTTGTCTGAACTGTGTGTGTTGAGAATTAGCTTACCTCCGATGTTACCGAGGCCGCATACTCTGTTGTTCCTGATCCACGGCTCTTGAATCAGTGCGATGGTTCGGGGTGTTACCTCCAGTGCCCTGCGTAAGTTAGCCGTGGCAGTCTGACTATGTTGGAGGTTGGTCTATATTATGTTGAGGGACGATGGTGGCGGTTGAGTGGGGTTAGTCGGAGATGGATCCATCGGACAGTATCCCCACTTCCCCCACCAGCTGGTCTTCGTGCCGATCACCCGGCGACGAGACTAAAAGTTGCTCGGTCCAGCCAGGCGATACGGGCAGTATGGTGTTCTCGTCGTCGGCCATTGCCGCTCGGGCCATGACTTCCTCCAGTTGGTCAATGTCTGGGTCGTTCGTCTGTGTCGTTGTCGGTGTCGGGAGCGTACTTGTCTTGTCCGTGTTGTCGGTCTTGGTGTCAGAGGGCCGAGTACTGGGCCAGAAGCGCACGTATATCGACCCCAGGAGGTACGATATCCGTCGCTCCCGGGCCAGGACCCTTTCCGCTTCCTCCGGTGGCACACCCAGGGTCAGATAAGTCCCGCAGTTGTCACCACCGACGGTAGTTGCCCTGTACAGTGACCACCTGGCAATGTCGTACCAAGTATTCTGACGGATCAGAATACTATGGAGCCGGGCTACGTCGCCTTTGTAACGGGGGACGAACAGCGAGGCTCGGACACGGGTGAGCACGTCGGATTGTCTCAGTACCGTCAGTGTAAGGTCGTTGTTTGGGAGTTTTATGTGGGGCACATTCTGGGTCAGCCAGGTCAGGGCATTGTCGTCCTCACACCATATCTGCATGGTGCCTTCCGCTACCCGTGGGTAACCGCGGAAGGCAGGGAGTGGTGTGATCGGGTCAGTGTCCAATAGAAGGCTTTCTAGGTCTGTTTTAATGTATTCCGCCTCTTCCTTAGTCAGGTCTCTAGACGGCGGAGGGAAGCAGATAGCTACGGCCAGCCGCGCAGGGATATCCTTCGTGGCCAGCGCGTAGGTTCTCTGCTCCCCCTGAGCGGAGTGGACCCTCACGCGTTTGGCGTCCCCCTGGAGCGTGCTCGGTGAGGCCGAGTCGTCGGGGCGCTCCCTCTTAGCCGGCCCTGTACCACTTGGTCCAGGCTGCGGTTCAGAGGTGCCTGGCGGGATGTTATTTGCCAGCGGCGCCTTCGCGCGTGAAGCTCCAGCACGCTTGCCCCTGTGCTGTCTGGGTCGAGGTCGGTCGTGGGTCCTGTCAGAGTTTTGGGGTCGACTGGCGGCCCCGGCAGGCTCTGTCGCGTTCGGAGGCTTTTCGCGCTGGGTTTCCCCTTCGCGTACTTGCCCCTGCCCGCGGGCTTCCGCTTCCGGCCGCTTTTCGCGCTGGGTTACCCCTTCGCGTACTTGCGGCTGGTCACGTGCTGGCTCTTCGGCGTCCGATTGCACTTCGCGCAGGCTAGTGCCTTCGCGGGTGTAGTGCTTTCGGTCGCCTACTTTCCTCTCCCGGGCCATGATTTTTCCGCGCTTCTTCAGCAGTCGTACTCCATCAACCGGGAGAGTGGTAGAGCTGCCAGGCCCGTCATCCTTCCCGTCCCTCTTTGTCCGTGTCGGTTCTGGTCGTTGTCGGGGTTTGTGATGCTGTTCCGCACGATGCTCTGTTGCCAGAGGCTCGTGGGAGGCATACACGTCGTGGTGGGTAATGGCGCGTGAGCCGCAGCCGGAGGGTTATGTGTGGGCGCGTTGATCGCAGCCGGTGTCGGGTCTATCGGCGCGTGAGTCGCTGCCTGGGTTGTCGGCGCTGAGCCAGTTGCCGGGCGCGCTGAAAAGCGCGGTAACAAGGTGCAGTTGATTGACCCCCCCAGATTACGTTGGGGGCTGACCGCCGTGGCGGTGTGGGATTCCCCGGCTTGGCCGGGACCCACCTGGGTAGAAATGTTTTCCTTCTGCATGATTGTTGTTTTTTGGGGGTGGGCTTTTTTGGAATCGAGGTTACCCCTCCTCTAGGACCGACGGGATATAGGGATAGGAGGGAAGGCATTTGGTGAAGGGTAAGGGTTCTTTGGGGTCACCCTAGGTCTGGGATTTTGGCCTAGGGGTTTTGGGATCGAGAGGATGTGTGGATATGGAAGGATGGCTTGGTTGGGCGATTGGTACACAGGAAGGGGGGTATATAGGTTACCCTGGGCCGGGGATTTAGCCTTCGGGAACTTCTCTTGTCCGGGATCTCTTACAAGATGCTCCGATCGCGGAACCGACCTTTGACAACCGGTCCCGCAGTCGGACTATCCGCAACCTGCCCACCCGCTCGGTTGCAAGAGAAGAAGTGCCTGGCGGTCTGGATCGCACCACCACGGATGTACGTATACATTCGCGTTGGAGCCATCCAGCCAGCCCCGAGGTGGACGCCATCATGCGCGTGCGAGCCCTCACGACGGGGGATGCTGTGGCCCGGGGTGGGGTCGTCTTGGCGGTGTCTCTAGACATCGCCAACGCCTTCAATACCCTGCCCTGGAGTTGCATCAGGGAGGCACTCCGGTATCACCGGATGCCGACCTACCTCTGCCGTGTAGTCGAGGCCTATTTGACGGATAGGGCGGTAATCTACCCCGGTCACCAGGGAGAATGGAACCGGCGAGAGATGTCGTGCGGTGACCCACAGGGATCGGTCCTGGGGCCGCAGCTGTGGGACATCGGGTACGACTGGGTGCTGCGCGCCGACCTCCCTAGCGGCGTCAGCGTGGTGTGCTACGCTGACGACATGCTAGTCCTGGCGCAGGGGAGGTCGCACCAGGCGGCGGCCGAATTGATGACACGCGGGGTTGCGACAGTCGTCGAGAGGATCCGGCAATTGGGACTCGAGGTGGCCTTGCACAAGTCCGAGGCCATGTGTTTTCATGGTCCTCGGAACGCGCCACTGTCGGGTTCCGAAATAACGGTAGGAGGGGTTCAAATCGGCGTCGAGTCGACGATGAAGTACCTGGGACTCGTCCTCGACAGCCGGTGGAACTTCGTCGAGCATTTCCGACGTTTGGCTCCCAGACTGCAGCGGGCCGGGGCTGCTTTGAAGCGGCTCTTGCCCAATCTGGGGGGGCCAAACGCCTCCTGCCGGAGGCTCTACGCGGGGGTCGTGCGGTCCATGGCCCTTTACGGTGCCGGTGTGGGCGCGTTCATTGAGGCTCCGGCCAGCCCGCCGGTTGAACGCGTCCCAAAGGGTCATGGCCATCCGGATGGTACGGGGATACCGCACGGTCTCCTGCGATGCGGCGAGCCTCCTTGCCGGATTACCGCCGTGGGATCTGGGGGCAAAGGTCCTCGCGCACGTCTGGGAGTGGCGCGAGGAGGCGAAACGCCGGGGCGTAACTCCGCTGCCGCGAGAAATCGCGGCACAGCGGATAGAGCTCCGGCGGGATCTCATGGCGGCATGGAGCGTGCGACTGTCGCAACCCAGCGCAGGGCACGCCACAATTGCGGCGGTAAGACCCCTCTTTGAGGAGTGGCTTGAGAGGCGCCACGGCGTCCTCACCTTCCGCCTGACGCAGGTCCTCACCGGACATGGCTGTTTCGGGAGGTTCCTGTTTCGTATAAGGCGGGAGGAAACGCCCGGGTGTTACCATTGTGTGGATCGACCGGAGGACACGGTGGAGCATACGGTGGAGGTCTGCCCGGCTTGGGCGGAGCACCGCCGTGTCCTCGTGGCGGCGATCGGCGGCGGCGACCTCTCGCGTCCGGCCCTGGTTCAGGCCATGGTACGGAGCGAGAGAGAATGGGAAGCCGTCACCTCCTTCTGCGAAGCAGTAATGCTCGCGAAGGAGGAGGCGGAGCGCGAAAGGGAGAGGCATTCTCTGCGCCCTCGCGCCCCTAGCCGCCGCAGGAGGAGGAGACACCCTGGGCGTCGGGAGTCGATTGCCGACTCCCGGCCACCGTAGGCGCGGGCTTGCGGACGGCGGGCAATGGGCAGCTCGCCGTCCGGTAAGGACCAGGCCCGGGTCGACGGCGCGTCGTGTTCCACGCGCGCCTCAAAGAGATGTCTGCAAAATTGACGGGGTCCGAGAGGACCGATGCCTGCCGGGGTCGCGGATTGTTCGAAAGAGTTACCGTGGCCCTGGCGCACAGGCAACTGAAGGAACACGGGTGGGTTTTAGTCAGTAAGAGTCTGACACGCCCTTCCGCTCCGCCCAGAGCGGGAGAGGTCATTTGATGATTTCCCACACAAAAAAAAAAAAAAAAAGGGTGGCATATGTGTTACTCAAACAATGTGTCAGTAAGTCAACTAATAGCCATCTTGCACTCCAAAAAACGCTACTCTAATTCGTGAAAATCTCGAGCAAACATAAGTAGGTTTTTTTTTATACAATGTTTGCCCTGCCGTGTAAAAAGAAAAATATTATAATCACGTTATGCAAAAACCTTGTTTTCTTCAACGTTACCGTAACATACAATCAACGTTACTAATAACATAGAAGTAACGTGTAAGCGCAATTTACGAGGTTACAAATAGGCATAATTTCAAAACCGAGCCGAATTTGAAACAAAGACACATAATTACGCACTTCTTAGTCCCTCGTGCACAGTATTCAATAAGAGGTGTGTATTAAAAACTACCTTAGAAATCGCCAAAATTCACTATAACAATCCGCTGCCGAAACACACGCGTACTCTTCGAAAATACTCGAGAGACGACAGAATAGCGTCTTTTTCTTTTTTAATTCGTTGTCTGCACTGTCAATGTTGCCAGTGAAATTACAAAAAACTACTACTATCTGTTTTAGATGCCTAGAAGCCAAAATTTGGTAACATAGAAAATAGTAACATACAAGTAAAAATATGTAGACAAGTGTTTGAATAGTGTTAATTCAATAAAAATTGCTTATTTCAAGATATGCAAATCACGTTATAGCAGCTTAACATTGAGACATTTCAGATAGTCACAAATAATCAGACTTTTATAAGAAGAAAAAAAGTTTTATAGCTCCAAGTGTAAGGCCGAACCAAAAAGACAGCGTGTTTTTGACGAAATTTGGGGGTCTGGACAGATTTATCTCATTGTATTTTATAAACTGTGCGAATTACATTCACTTTCAGAATAAATTCTAAGAGTTTAAGGATTAATACATCTTAATATGATATTTTCATTAAAAGGAGATTGACCGAAATCATAATCACTTTATAATAAAAGAGTATGGCCATAAAAATATACTCACAAATTATAAAATATTTTTTTAACTTTCCTTAGTTAATTTGATCAAAATCGTATGTGGGGTTAATATTTTGTATTTAATTAGTTATTTATTGAATATTATTGTATACGTTTCTAGTGGCGTATCTTAGTGAAAGCAGTGTTGTCAATTTTAAGAACCTTCCCATACTCGGTCATAACGAAAGTATAAGGGCAGACGCTGAGTTTAAAAAATAATTTCAACTATGACATTTTTCCTCGTTATTAATATTTTTATTAATAAAGATAATTACAATAATATCATTTTTAATTAAAATCTTTAAAATAATATTATTTTACTAATTAAAAATCTTTCTGTAGTTGACAAAACACTCATGTTCAGGGTGATTTAGGTTAACTGTTGGTAACACTATCACGGTCAATGTGAAAGGTGGACTGTCAACAGTGTCACTATGTCAATTTGTCAATCAAAGCATCGTGTCACTTGGCAGCGACCTTTTGTCTTTACCTATGCATTGATAATTGTTGAGTTTGTTGTGCTAATAATTATATTATCATTGCGTTAAGTTCGTGTTCACTCGAATCTTCAGATTCCTCCACGATCAAGAACTCTTTTGAAGACCATTTGTACTGTTTCTGTGCTGGTGGTGTGGATTGTGTAGAACGTTTTTACGACTACAGTCCGTGTCCTCTGTGCAGTAAATCACCAACGATTTCGTAAAAAATGTCACGCTGTGTGAATTGTTCCCTTTCTATGGTACATCCCCTACCCCGTCGTCAAGTCGGGGAGGCAACGGATGTAATGTTAAGAATTTTACGATCCTGGATTACTCCAGCAACGGTTAGTATCTCTTAATTATTCAGTTATTATTGTAATTGTTTTTCACTTTTCTCAAAACACACTTTTTAGACGTATGTGCAAAGGTAGATAGGTACATTATGTTATATTATCAATAATATTGTATTGATAATATAGATAATATGAATACTAAGAAACTGTGCCACAAGTCTCTCAGCACTATTTGTATTTTTTTGTTTACAGTTAAGTTTTACAGCTGATAATAGAAACTGTTTAACTGTATTCAAATGTATATGTAAATGCATCATGATGAGATGAGAACCACCAGTTATACTTTTCTTAGTTTGTGAGGTTGTTTATTTTGTTTTGCTTTGGCCTGTCTGTGAAAATAATGTATATTTTCTATAAAACTAAGGCTAAGATTAATATCTTAACAGATTATATTATTTATCTATTATATGAATTTTTAGATGTCAGTAAAGGATGTCCTTTGTCAAGAATGTTTTACAAAACTAGAAAGAGCATCTCAAAACTTGTCAAGTGGATCAACAGTTGTAAGAGCTTATGGACTCAACAAGTATGCTTTGTCTGTGGATCTTCCATATTAAGAGCTAAGACACACAAAGTATCAATTGATAGCCCTGAAGTAAATGTCATCATGTCGTGCATACCGACTCAGCAGGTATCTATTAAAATAGTGTAATAGTTCTCGGATTGTACACAAACTCCTCATGAAATATGGAGCATGCTATTCCCAAGTTTTTCATGTGTATTTGTCCTTTATTTCACATACTAAAATTGTTTTAGACCCTCTCTATATAAATGTTAGTCTAGCATGTATGGGTGCATCATGGTCATGGTGGTCATGTTGGGTATATTTTTATTTTTATTTTATAGGTACACAGACTTGAAAGAGTTTGCTTACGTTGTTAGACTAATGCCTATAGAAGTGTAAGGAGACAGACTCAGTATGATCAAGATAGGCAACAGCAGCTTGCAAGAGACTGTTGCAGCACAAGATAATATGGATGTTCCTACATCAAGACACGAGGCGGTCAGTGTATCAGAAACATCTATGACTTCAAGGAATTTCTCAATACCTACACCACCACCACCACAACCCATTCAGCAATTATTATTATTGCAATTGTTTGGTGGGTAATCGGACAGTGGGATGCTGTGCTCACGTTATGACCATTTTGTGGTATCTTAGTTGGGCTGGATTTAGGTCTGTTGAGCCGCCGGCTCCGTTTTTAGACGACATATTTTATGGATATGATGATAACTAGCGACCCGCCCCGGCTTCGCACGGGTGCAATGTAAATACTAATGTGGTGTCAGTGTGGAGTGATTAATATTATGTTTCTAAATATATAATTAAAGGTAGATAACATATTAGATTGATTTATATGCACGCGCCGCACCCGCCGGCCGCTGCCACCCGGTACGGACGTACGGCACGACGGCCGCTTTGCCCCCGCATTTTAATTCTCTGATATCTTTAAGATATTTATTTTAATGATATGTCTTGTTAAAGAACTGAGCCTCAATAAATTTAAATCATTTATTAAACAGAAACTCTGTCAAAAAGGTTTCTATAAAGTTAAAGATTACTTGGATGACAAAAAGGCTTGGGATTAACTAAGCCACTTCAATGTACCCCCAAGCAACAATCCATTTTATACTGTGGATGAGTGTTTTAGAATTAATGATGTCCTTATATAATAACTTATGGTATTTTTGATGACTTTTAAAGAGTAAACTGTCTGTGAATGTGAGTAGCATTCAGGCTACATTGATTCTCATTTTAATATTGTGAATGTGAAGACTATGTGGGTCATTGTTGCTTTTTTTCTCTCCTCACTTAATTTTAATCATGGTCTGGCAGTTTGAGTAATTTTTGTGGCCTACCCAAATGTCTTTTCTTTGGTATTGTTCGTCGAATCGTTGAGCTCCTTAAGTTCTGAGTTGAGCTACACGATTACTGACAAATGCGTGCACTGACTGGACAGGTCCACTCAATCTGTGTGGTTTTTCCTCAAAAGACCATCTCAGACACAAATCTACATGGTTTTCACATGATCTGACCAAGATTATGTCTGGACTTTAAAAGAGACTGTGACCTCTGAGTTTGTTTCGGCCTTTCTTCTCAGAGTAGTCAGATAGGAAACGCCGACCTCATCTAGTTTTTAAAATATGATTGACGTGTAAAAGTGTTTGTTCAAACCTACTTACAGAAATAAAATCATTTATCATTTATCATTTGCTGTAAAGGGCAATTTTGATCTACATGAAATGTACAACGTATCTCACGTATTTATTTGGATAAGTAATAACACTGTATTGTTTAAAATAGCTTCGTAAATAACCCATATTTTTTTAGTAATATGTAAAAGATAGAAATGGTTACTGTCGGTTATCCTTAGAAGATAGACATATAACATTGTGGAATTTTTTGTAAATCTTTTTAAGATATTCAATTCTGTAGTACATTATTTTGATCTATCTCGTAAGGTTAAGCCAGCGTTGCCAATGTAAGCGCACAAAAATATGTTTTTTACGACATCACATTACAAATCTTTAAAATTCTCGGCTTTTTGTGTACTATAATATGCATGTATTATACATATAAACCTTCCTCTTGAATCACTCTGTCTATTAATGAAAACCGCATTAAAATCCGTTGCGAAGTTTAAAAGATCTAAGCGTACAGACAGCGGGAACGACTTTTTTTTATACTATGTAGAGATATGGACCAATAAAACTATTTCATTCTTTCATCAAGCATTTTTATTTTCTACCTATACAAACCTACATTTAGTATGACTTACCGATGTAATATTTTTTATTTGGGATCATACATTGGTTTGTTGAACTATTTTCTGTTGTCTTATGTGAATTCAAATCATATTGTTGTAAAGGACTGCTTTTTTTGGTGGAAGCCATGTTACAACACTAACCTCAAAACTGAACAGAAAATCAAAGACCAACATAAATCCCCCAAAATAAATGGATAATTTTTATTTCCTTTGACAATACGACATCACCCCTCTTTTCTATCCAATTTATGGCATCATACAAAAAAAAAATGCGCAACGACGGTCAGTAGAAAACTGGGCATTTTCCTTTACCAAGAATTTAATTTTTTATGAGCAGTAAAAATTTGGGACATTTTTTTCATTCAAAAAGTGTCAAAATCCGCGGCCTGACTCTCCTGCAAATTATGATTTGTAGATAAAAAGAAAACTTCTGAATATGAACCCTACATTGAAAACCAAAATGTAACAAATATTTTGTTCCTGACCCGTGGTCCCTCCCGTAGTCCCTGAAAGGTACCACAGGCATTTTTTTTTACCAATGGTCCCTCAAAGAAATACAATGCTACCGAATTAAAATGGTAGTCGGGATCCCGTAGGCCTTGAAAGGTGAATTCAAATTGTACCTAAATCAAGTCTTAACCTAATGTTTACCACCTAAGTATATACATTGTGGAATGCAATAAAGTATTAAGAATAAATAAACTATTCGCCTATAAACACGTATAAAAAGTATTGCATCCTTTTAAATAATGCCTTTGACTGTGTTAAGACTTGACTTCGGTACAATTTTAATCCGGCAGCATTGTATTTCTCAGAGGGACGGACCTTCCAGGAACTACAGGAGAAACTATAATTTTAATTCGGCAGCATTGTATTTCTCGGAGGGACCATGGGTAGAAAAAATACCTGTGGTACCTTTCAGAGACTACGGCAGAGATTACAAATGTTCTTGGTAGATCATGTATGTGCACTTAAGTAAGTATGTACAAACAGCATTTCCGTGTACTCCCCCTCTTCGGGCCTGTACACCAGCAGCGGGTGTAGGTGTTGTTCCAATCGCCGCATGCGCTCCGGCACGTCGCGCGTCGGCGATTTTAACTAACAACTGCCTGATCTGTCGAAGTAAAACAAATCATGAAATCATTTTTGTTCTGTATATTTTATGGTCCGTGACGATAAAAATGTGGTGTTTTATTATTATTCTGTTATTAACTTTAACCTAATAGCCTAAAACTAGGAATTGAATTATGTGGCACTAAATAATCAATAATTAATTAAGATTTCGGGGGTCTCGACAACGAACAATAGTACTTAGGCTAGTGTGAAGTCCCAACAAAACATATATAGAGCCAGCATTTATGGAATCTGAATTGTGAATTTCGGATTGCAGATTTGTCAGGCAGGTCTCAATCCTGAGAGCATATTGTGCGACGGTTTCGTTTGGTAATTGTTTACATGATTGCAGCTCCAATAAAAGATGATTATAATCTTTTCTTTCCCCGAAATTCTGCCTTAAGAATGTTCGTAACTCGTCGAAGCTGCCAAATATTTTATTTGAACACGCTACCAGTGCTTTTCCTTGTAACTTTGATATAATGTATTAAAGTAACAAGAACTTTTGACCCTCAGATGCTTTGACTTTGCTCAGATGCCTCAAGAGCGTTTTGGCAATTTAAAAAAAAAACGCTGAAATACTTTACTTGTATAGAATATAGCTCAGAAATAGTGGGAGTTAATTGTTTTTTGTCACATGAATTAGCCATACTAACCGGCGTTTAAGTTAACATAAAGCTCATGGATATAGAGGATGTAGAACAATAAGAAGCCTTATGTGGCAACAACATAAGTAGAATATTCTACTCACAGCAAGGCGACGGTTTGGAAAACGGTAAGCATCACGCAGACCTCGGTGAGTAGCGCGCTCAGCAGCAGCGCAGACGTGCGGCAGCAGCAGTCGGCAGCAGATACGGCAGTATCTGAACGATCCGTTGACAGCGTTGCACGGGGTAAGACTTCGCAGACTTCACTTCACAGACTAGCAGATTCGTTGGCCACCTTAGCCACCTCGGATGAATTTGATCAAAGGATTCTGAGCTTAATGATCAAAGCTCTGTTTATAAAATAACTGGCCAGTGCTACCGTCAAATCTCCAGGAATTCATTCGAATACATAAGTCAATTCTGTTGTTCCTTTGCGATTGCAAAATTCGATAAAGCTCTCTTCGCTACTTTGCATTATCCTTTTTAAAGTATGTGTCAACAACCCTTTTAAAGAAACTGATGCTTCAACATCCGATACTCTTATCTCTTCTGCAGGATAGCATGCTTTTCTTGCAAGAAGCACTTGGGCATATGGTGGACAAACAGAATACCCTCGACTGTTAAGGTCTTGCTGTCTGTCTTTAGAGGTCTCGACATTTTTGAAATTTCCTATCAATTATGACCCCCAAAGCCTCTTCGGCAGAATAGGGCTGTGGCTCCATAGTTATTTTTTCTTAACTTTGGAAGCCCGAGTAGAAAAAACAGGACATGATTGAATTAAGTATTGCTATTCTAAATCTTTCGTAGTTCTAGGAGTCAATTTATTTTCAGCAGATAATGTTGAAACTAAACCTTTTATAATTTTTGCTGGTGGTTCATTCTGAAAAGATTCCTGCAGGCATTTTCTAATTCTCAGTTGCTGTCTGTAACCCAAACTTTTACTTTGACTGTCTGAAGTTTCGGGCTCTGAAGAAAGAGTAGACAGTTCTATACTGGCGCCTCTTGATTCATCAATATTGCTTATATCAGGCTCGTCAGAAATCGATGTGTTCGTCGGGCGATCATCATGGACATTGATTTTTAAGTCGTCAGGTAGATCGTCGAGAAAAGACTTTTCTAAATATCTTTTGAGTCTTCTCTTAAAAAGACCTTTGTTGCTTTTGCAACCCCTGAACATCTTCATTGTGTTTGTGAGGAAGAAACTGATTTTATAGACGACAGAGGTTTTAAATTATGCCCAATTTCCTTCAAAACTATATTAAGTCCGAGTAAGGTAGATCTTCAGGCGATCCATTTTTTTATGTTTCTTATTTTCTTCGGAAAAGCATTCATAGATATGTAGTCGACTGTGCCCTCCTTGCCTATTTGCGGATACCCCCGGAGGTCGTAAGGTACCGGCTGAGGCACATTCTACAGCTTCGCTTGCCACTCGCCTACCACCATGAGGGTTGGCGCCCACATGCCCCCCTTGCAATAAGTCCTCCGGTTGGGGCCCGGATGGACATCCCCCCGCAGGCTGGGTAAGCTCCTGCTGAGGCAAAGTGGCGCCATGGGTCTATAACGGCTCCATGGTGCCTCGCCCCCGTCCCTCCAGATCACGTATATTAGCGCGGGGTTTTAGCAACAGCTTATCGAGGGTAGACCGCTTCCCGCGCCACACGTAACGCTTCATCGGAAATAATAAAATGTTAGTTAATAATATAGCATGTGCATGTACAGGGTAGACCGCTTCCCGCGCCACACGTAACGCTTCATCGGAAATAATAAAATGTTAGTTAATAATATAGCATGTGCATGTACTTGGCATTGTTTTACAGGCACGGGTTTATCAGACTGTAGTCAACATATTTTTCAATTTCACGTAAAAAGTGTTTTAATATTAATTGTTTCGTATATTTAAGATAAAAAAGCTGCTGATTTATGTAATAAAAACTATATGTATCAAAAAGTCAAAATAGTGTCAACCCTAACACATATTTTTGAAAATCATTTACTCGAAACCTAGGCCCAAGATGAAAGTAATATTTTTGTGAGTGAAAAACCTTAGTATAAAGGTGTTCCCACATAGCAGTTATACAGGGTGATTGGAAGATGGGTGCAAAGCTTTAAGGTGAAGATAGTATCGACAATTTAGAACCATTTAAGCCATGGTTGTCTTAGACGAAGTCTTACCAATTTTTTTTAACCAAATTTTTAAGTTTTTTTTCGGAAATTCTCAAAATTTAATGTAAACTGCATAATTATGGCCAAATTGAATGATAAATGAATTAATTTTTTATTTATTTAATTAAAGTAATGTGTAAGCAATCAAGCAAAACATGTTTTAGGCTTCTGTGTCATTAGACATTTTTTTACAGATATTTAAAGCTCAGAAAAAATAAAAAAATTGTACAATACGTCTTTTAAACCTTATTTAAAAAAAAACGGAGGGTGCTTTTTTTGTTCAAACCTTTTTGAAGACATGCTTGATAATCGCTCTTTCTTTTGAGGTATCATTTATGCGGATATCTTACAAATTATTGAAATTAGGACCTACAAACCAATTCGAGGGAGAAATTTTAAATTTTAGGCAGTCTAACAAAACACAAAATTTTTGCTTAAAAGAATACTTTATGTGCTCGAAATGATAACATTGTTCAATTCTAAGAATTTTTGGCACGTGCAGGAACCAATTGAGGGGAACCCATTGAGGGGATTCTCTAAACAATGGCCACCGAGCGCGGTACGACGGCATTTCCAGGTAGAACGTCCAATGAATAGCAAAAAGCGACAAGAGTTGGTTTTTACAGCAAAATGGTCTTAGTTACTGAGGCAACAAAGTCGTTTTTCTTTAGTCAGGGTCAGTCGGTCTGTGATGAAGCCGTTACATCTTTTACTTATTAGTCAAACTACTGCCCTTGTGAGTGGACGTTGTCGTGTTGATTCACAATTTACCGTGTTCAGTTGTAGCCCTTTGCGTTCCTGCACGTGTTGTTTGCGTTAGTTTTGAACTTTTTTGTTTCACCGTGTCCAGTCGTAGCCTCGCGCTCCTGCACGTGTTGATTTTTGACTTAATTGTGTTGAGTTGACATTTAGTGCGCTCCTACGCCGTTTTTCTTAATTGTTAAGTGACTATGGCTACTTTTTCCAATCAAGAATATGCGGATATCGTATTTATGTACGATAGAGCAGACGGCAATGGATCTTTGGCGCGACGGATGTATCAAGAGCGCTATCCGAATCGCAGGATACCGAATGTCCGAGTGTTTTACAACACGTTTCGTCGTCTTGCCCAAGATGGGTTTCACCGCGTGGAACCTGGAGTCAACCCGGGCAGACACGAAACTGCCGTCGACGAAGACATTTTAGCAGCATTTCAAGCGGATCCTACTACCAGTACTAGAGCAGTAGCTCGAAATTTAAACATTTCTCAATGGAAGGTGTGGCATACAATGCACCAAAATGATAAGTATCCGTTCCATGGCAGGAGTGTGCAAGGTCTAGTAGAGCAAGATCCTCAAAGAAGAATTCAGTTCTGCCGTTTCCTCCTCAACAGAGACATCGAAGATGCGTGGTTTCTGAAATCAATCTTGTGGACGGATGAAAGTAAATTTTCAAGGGATGGTATTACAAACTTTCACAACATCCATGAATGGGCCGACGCAGACAACAATCCACATTTTAAGAAGCAGGTGTCATTTCAGATGAAATTCTCTGTGAATGTATGGGCTGGAATAATTGGCAGAACATTGATTGGGCCCCACTTTTTGCCTGATCCATTGAATGGCGAAAATTATTTGCAATTTCTGCAAATTGATTTACCACTGCTGGTAGAGGAATCAGGTGTCCCGATCTTCGAAAGAGACCGAACAGTCATCTTTCAGCAAGACGGCTGTCCAGCGCATTGGACTTTAAATGTAAGGGAACACCTCAACAATTGCTTTCCTGATAGCTGGATCGGCAGGGATGGACCCATCCCTTGGCCCACTCGCTCCCCAGATCTGACCCCGTTGGACTTTTTCGTGTGGGGCCGGGCCAAGGAACTGGTGTATAACAACATAGAAATAAACACTAGAGAAGAATTGATACAAAGAATAAATTCAGCGTTTGAGACAATGAAGCAGGAGATGATGTTGAAAATAACGACTACAGAAGTTAGAAGACGGGGCCGTGCTTGTATTAGGAATCACGGCCGTCATTTTGAACATGAAAAATAAATAATTTTAATTCAAATGTTGTTTTAATTAGTCTGCCTAAAATAAAAAATGTCTCCCTCAAATTGGTTTGTAGGCCCTAATTTCAATAATTTGTAAGATATCCGCATAAATGATACCTCAAAAGAAAGAGCGATTATCAAGCATGTCTTCAAAAAGGTTTGAACAAAAAAAGCACCCTCCGTTTTTTTTTTTTTAATAAGGTTTAAAAGACGTATTGTACAATTTTTTTATTTTTTCTGAGCTTTAAATGTCTGTAAAAAAAATGTCTAATGACACAGAAGCCTAAAACATGTTTTGCTTGATTGCTTACACATTACTTTAATTAAATAAATAAAAAATTAATTCATGTATCATTCAATTTGGCCATAATTATGCAGTTTACATAAAATTTTGAGAATTTCCGAAAAAAAACTTAAAAAAGAGATGGCTAAAAAAAAACCCAGAGTCGACAAACTCTTCATATGTGCGGTCTGATTGGGTTTATTGTGTACATTAAAAAAATGTTTTTATCTACCCTATAAACTATGGGATTTAGTGTTTTTTTTTCGTTCATTAGTCATACCTACAAATCCTTATGAATAAACAATTATATTTAATAAAATATCGTTGATATGCAGCTACTATTTTATCTGAATCTGTTAGCCTTGTTTTTGTTCAAGCTAGAAAGAGATAAAGTATTTGTTTGCTACCTGCGCCTGGCGGGCGGCGGCGGCGGCGCAGCTGTGGCCGGCCCCGAAACAATAGGATTTTGCGCTCGCGCTCGCTTTGTAGTAATACTGTTTCTACCTGGTTCTAACACAAACACTGTTAGACGACGCAGTCCTTCGTTTGCAATCGTCGTGATCTGTGCTTTTTGTAATCATCCGTGAATTCTTTTACTTTGACTTTCGCTTTTTCTATACTGGACTCCGATTTTCCTTCCCGATTCTATACTGTGGCGTGTTATACTGGACCGAAGAGTTTCTTTGTGATTAAACAATATTTAAAATGTCTGCAAATAACCGTTGTGTGACGTGTGACCGTTCTGTTCTACGAAGGAGGCACCATGTTTTGTCTCTCGAGTTTTTGGAATCACACCGAGATTTCGTCGACTACATGTTTGGCACTTTGCAACAGCAACAAGAAGTAAGTACTTAGTTTTGGCACTCCGGTTTCGTTTCTATGTACTACACTTTTAAATACCTACATATTTTGTAGAAATCCAGTAGATAGTTTGTTGTTTTAACAGCCAACTATCTACTGGATCGTGTTAAAATCCCATGATTGATGAGATTTTAACACGATATATTAATATTAAGTGATAACAGCAGCTTAAAAGTAGGTACTGAAACGTTTGTCCCGTTTTAGAGCTCGGCTTTAAGGTGTTAAGGTGTTATCCTTGATACAATAATGGAGTGTTTCAGTAAATCAATTAAAAATAACGATCACGATCACTTTGTTATCATTAATTAAATACCTAGGTATATACCTATAAATAAACACGTTAAAGAGCGCATACGCGATAGATGTCTCACTCTAACCCTCGTTATCAACAACAACTCTAGATGAATGGTTACAATTATTTTTGTTTTTCGTTCATTTCAGATTGTATTTGTCGGATCCAGATTAATATGTCATCCATGCTGGCAGCGTATTGACTACGGCTTAAGGCATCCGCCTGCACCACAGGCGCCACCAATAGAAACGTTTCCTGTATCAGGTTTGACGCGCGCGGCAAACACATCAAGACGATGTATGATTGACAATTGTCATAACATAGAACTTCGTTCTTTGTCCGATACAATCAAGGCGTATCTATTGAGTTACTATCAATTCTACATACCACCCCTCGCCCGCATTTGTCAACACCATTTGAGGAACATGGTTTGGGAGGATTTTTCGGAACATGTCACCCAGCGGCAAGATAGTTTTAGGGGCGAGAACATACATGATATTATAGAGATATATACACAACTTCTCGAAAAAAAAGTTCAGCTCGATTTTGAAAACCTAGATGAATTGAGCCCGGATACCCTTCACTTTTGGACTGGCGTACGAGTAAGTCACCAGCAATTCAACACCATATTTAATGAAACACCTTCTTTACACGAATATTCGAATGGAAAATCGATGTTGGGTATCTATTTATGTAAACTGAGAAGCGGTGAACCTAACCGAAGACTTACGTCAGTTTTTGGCTTACCTAGGTCAACTATACAATTTAAAATAAAACAAGCTAGAGTATGTCTCGAAAATGACTTTCTCCCACGACACCTCGGATTCGACCATATCACTCGAGACGAAGTTATAGCGAGAAACAGGATTTTGCCAAATAATATTTTTGGAACCCAAGACAAAACGAGAGCAATAATTATTTTAGACGGTACATACCTATTCGTCCAAAAAAGCTCAAACTTCTTGTTTCAGCGCATGAGCTACAGTCTACATAAATACGCCAATCTCATAAAGCCATTTATGATTGTATGTGGAGATGGCTACATTTTAGAAATCACTGGACCCTACGATGCTAGAACGTCAGATGCTAAAATATTACGACATATATTAGATAATCACACTAACGACATGGAAGAGGCTCCAATACGGTGGTTTCTTGAAACTGATGACGTGATGATTTTAGATAGAGGATTTCGGGATGCATTGCCATATGCCGAAGAATGTGGATTTACGGTTTGTACGCCACAGTCACTAGGTAGACACGAAACACAACTGTCCACTGAAGCTGCAAATAAATCACGATTAGTAACATTGGTCAGATGGGTGGTAGAAACCACCAACGGAAAAATGAAGAGGGACTTTAAGATATTCCGACATAGATATTTTAATAATACTTTGCCCAATGCAATAGTAGATTTTCGAATAGCTGCAGCTCTAATCAACGCAACCCAAGAGAGTTACGGCGACAGTCGCCTGACGGAAAGCTTTTCAGAAATGATAGAAAGAAATATGAATAGGCCAAACCTACTAGCTGATTACGTTGATCAACACCGTCTAAACGCACAAAGGAACATTACATTTCAGAGGATGGGGGCAACATTACAAGACGTAGCAGATTTCCCAAGAATGACTTACGATGAGCTGCTTATTTTCGCTATCGGAACGTACCACGTGAAGCTGGCAAAATCCTACTGCTACGAACACGTCAGAGAAACCGGCGTGTATTCTATTGAATTCTATAGGCATCCCGAGAGAGTGCCCCTTAATGACGAAGAAGATAATAACACGTTAGTACGGTGCCGAATTAAATCGAGACACGTTCAAACTCGAACTTATTATTGCTATGTACTATACAACCGCCGCGCAATCACAGATTATTGCTGTAGCTGCATACATGGCCGCCGCACATTAGGCAGTTGTGCCCACATTATTTCCATAATATATTATCTTGCCTGGGCCAGACATGAAGGCGACTTAATGCAACCTGCAGGATTTTTAGATACAGTGTGTTTAGACATAGACAATATTTAATGTAATTACATCAAAATAAAATATTTGAAATATGTTTTTTTTTTTACTACCTCTGCATGCACACATACTGCAGGAAAACGAAACAATAGAATAAACAAAAATTACACAAGTTACAACATCAATCCAAAATCCTTTTTATATTTTATATGATGTGATATAGCTCCTAAACCCCACGCATTTCCGGCTTGTCCCTTTGGTACTATCAAATGACCATTATACCTATCCCGTTGGTAAACATTTCATTGATGTCGATTCTGGGTTTTTAGTGTATGGATTTTTAGCCATCTCTTTTGGTTAAAAATATTTGGTAAGACTTCGTCTAAGACAACCATGGCTTAAATGGTTCTAAATTGTCTGTACTATCTTCGCCTTAAAGCTTTGCACCCATCTTCCAATCACCCTGTATAACGTTATACAAGATTGTGTAACACGATAACATTTATAATAGCGTGTAACAATACTCTACAACATGTTAAGAAATGTTATATGTTATAAACGCTCCCACATTGGTTGAACTCGTTGTATAACATCGTATAACATTATGTTCAATCAGTTTGGGTTTGTCTTTCGAGGAAGGTGGTAGTGACCCAATAATGGAGGAAGTGCTGATAGGTTTGGCGTTTATTTTTTGTTTGAAAAAAAAAGAAGAAAAGGCGTTCTTACTGGATGCGTCGAACTCTGAAAGCGAGATGCAGAATATTTTATACAGTGCTACAGAATATTTGGAAGATTTGGGCCTTGATGGCTGTTTGAAAGATTTTTTAAGAATGAACAGTTCAGAATTCGAATTTCTCCTGAATTTAGTCGGAAAGAATATTGCTAAGCAGGATACTAATTGGAGAAAAGCAATAAATTATACAGAAAGATTTGCAGTTACATTAAGGTTTTTAGCAACCGGTAGCAGTTATGGTAGTCTTGGAGATGTGTTCAAAATATCACACCAACTTATAAGTATGATCATACCAGAAGTGTGCGAGGCTCTCAACGAGGGATTAAAAGAATACTTACACGTAAGTACAAATCAATTCTTTTATTTCAATGTTAACATTAATAATATTTTTTCAGAAATGTTCAATGAAAATACAGTAAGCTAAAAATTAATTTTTGCAGTATTTTTAATGACAAATACAGCAAGCAAACTTAAAATCAACGTTGATCCAAAGTTATCATTTGTTTTGGATTGATTGCAACAAATCATCTAATGATTGCGTAGAATCTTCACTGAATTGTGTAGCGTTAGTAATTGAACAATTATCCGATGAAGTGGATGGACTTGGTGTATTGATGTGTTCTCTGCCAGCAGTGCTAATATTAACCGCGGAAGTGGATGGACTTGGTGCACTGTTGTATCCTTTGAAAGCACCAGCAGCATTACTGGGTGTTTCCATCGTATTGGTTGGCCAATCATATTCTCCCATGGAAGCATTGAATAAAATATTATTAATATGATATTGCGCGGTATTTCTGGCATAAGTATTTTTGATTTCTTTAAGTTTGCTTGCGACATATTCTCCAAAAATATCAGTTTCATCTCTGTCGCGTCGACTCTCATACATGTCTTTCAAGAGTTTCAAAGCTTCCTCTGATGTTCTGTCTTGTGTAACTTGTGGCCTGAATCTTTTACGAAATGTTTTCGGGACAGTGAATGTCTTCTCATTTGGTATGTCGGATTCAGTATTTGTGTCACTCATTTGATTTCCGCTTTGAGTTTCTTTGACCTGAAATGAATAATATTTAAAATAATTTACAGGAATAGCAACTTTACTACCTACAATAGAAGGTTCAAATTGTAGTGGCAACGAAATTGAGATTATAATTTATTCTATAACTAGTACTACCCTACCTGGCAGTTATCGCTTTCAATTCCAAAAAATATTATCTCACATGCGTTGCCGCTACAATTCGTACCTTTAACTGCAGGTACTGCTGCATTATTCTTGTTATACGTGTCACATCAGTGGCTAATTTAATAAATAAAGCTAGTGTGGAATGTTTACTATGAAACAATTTAAACTTATATTACATGTTTTATTTTATTTCAGATGCCAACTTCTGCTCAAGAATGGTTACAGGTTGCAAATAAGTTTTTTAAGCAGTGAAATTTTCCCCATTGCCTGGGAAGTATCGACGGAAAACACGTAGCCATACAAAAACCAATAGGAAGCGGAAGCGAATATTACAATTACAAAGGATTTTATAGTGTTCTTTTAGCATTGGTTGACGCAGAATATAATTTTTTATACGTAAACATTGGGTGCCAAGGACGTATAAGTGATGGCGGAGTTTTTGCAAACACATCCTTTCGAAAAAACATAATTGAACGTAATTTGAATTTACCAAGAGATTGTCCACTTCCAGGAAGAACCACACCTGTTCCTTATGTATTTGTAACAGATGACGCATTTCCGTTAGAAAAGCATTTGCTAAAACCTTTTGCAGGACCCCAGGATAACAATACTAAAGAGAGAACATTTAATTATAGAACGAGCCGCGCAAGAAGAACGGTAGAGAATGCATTTGGAATTTTGTCAGCCAGATTTAGAGTATTACGAAGTATAATTTTATTAGATCCACAAAAAACTACTACTTTAATTATGACATGTGTGCTTCTACATAATTTTTTGAGGAAAACCAAATCAAACACTATTTACGCCCCACCTCAATATTATGATAGGGAAAATTCAGGTGCTGCGCATACTTCTGGAGAATGGAGGTCAGAAACGCAGCAGTTAACATCTCTGGAACCATTTGAAACACAGACAGAAGATGGGAAAGTGATAAGAAATGAGTTTGCTGATTATTTTTCAAATGAAGGTTTACTGGATTGGGCATCTAGCTATTATTAACCATAGTCAAGATTATTACTCACCGACAATCCACCATCAACAGTTTCTTCTGGCTTGTTTCGATCCTTTAAAAATAAAAGATTTTTATACGCAAACCATTTTGGTATATCGTCAGCCTCCGCACCTGATTTAGGTTTCTTACTCACTCTCTGAAATTTACCTATAAGTGACCGCATTTTTTTTTCAATCGACTGTTTATCCAAATTAAATTCAGCCGCAATTTGCATCCATGCGTCATGTTTTTTATTTCGATCCTTGTATTCATCCATCTGCGTATTCCACAAGACTTGTTTCTCTTGAAATAGTTCAATCAATTTGATCACATTTTCATTACTCCAAGTAGAACGAGACATTTTGACAAATCACATATAACACGTGCTTCACCATTGCACTGAATGAACCGACTAAAGCTGTGTACGTGACGGAGCCGAACGCTCGCGCAACCCCCCCGCGCCCTTGTGCTAACGTCCCGCTGAGGCTCTGATGATGTTATACAACAAAAGTTATATTTTGTTATATTATATTCTAATCAGTTGTAAAACATTTTGTTAAATGAAGTTGTATAACATCAATAACAATTTATTATAATTTGTAACAATTTATAACTTTTGTTATAATTTGTTTAAAAAAGTCAGTCTCTAACGTTATATAACTGCTGTGTGGGAGCACCTTAAGAAATCTATTTGTACCAGACAGAGGTTCTATTTCGACATAGAAAAACCATTTCAATTCTATCGACCTTGTCAAAGCTATTTGAAAGACTCGTACATAATGAAATTTACCCAATCCTGCACAACGTATTAATTCCTGAACAACATGGTTTTGTTAAACACCGATCTACTGTTTCCAATTTGTTAATCTTCACCAACTATCTTTTTGAAAACATGGATAGACGTTTGCAAGTGGACGCTGTTTACACAGATTTCAAAAAGGCCTTTGACAAGGTCGATCACGAAATTTTACTTAATAAAATTGCATTTAATGGCATACGGGGAAACTTGCTCCGATGGTTTTCATCCTATATTAAAAATAGAACACAGAAGGTTGTTGTGAATGGCCACCAGTCTGGTACAGTGTTTATAACTTCTGGTGTTCCACAAGGCTCAATCCTGGGACCACTCCTATTTAATTTATATATAAATGACATTGGGAAATGCTTCTTAAGTACTAAATTTCTTATGTATGCTGATGATTTGAAAGCCTTTAAAATTATTACTACTTTAGAAGACTGTTTAAAGTTTCAAGAAGACTTAGATAGACTCTCGGCATACTGTCTTGACAACAAACTACACTTAAGCGTCTCCAAATGTCATTGTATAAATTTCACTAAAAACAAGTCTATCACAAATTTTAGGTATAAACTAAGTAATGCCTTGCTAAGTAACACCTCTATTGTAAGAGATCTTGGTGTTCTATTGGACAATAAGTTATCACTTAATCAACACGTAGAAAAAGTTGTTAATAATTCATTTAAGATGTATGGTTTTGTGATGAGATCATCTACCGAGTTCAAACGGCCCTCCACCTATCTATACTTATACAAGACGCTTGTACGCTCGCAGCTCGAATATGCGGTACCAATTTGGAACCCGTTTTATAAGAAATATATAGATATGATCGAGAAAGTCCAGCGTAAATTTCTTCGCGCCATGTACTTTAGGTGTTATAAAAGATGTTTGTCATATTCACAATTACTAAGCAGATATAATGTGTTAACATTAGAATCTAGACGTAAGTTTCTAGAAGCCAACGTATTACATGGTATTGTTCATAATCACTTTGATTCCATTGATCTCACGAGTAAGTTGTGTTATGTGGTACCCCGCACTGTAAATAAGCGTAGTGTCCGTGCAGGTACATTGTTCGCTGTAAATACCTGTCGGACTAATTCAGGACTTCGTTGCCCTGTTCGTCGTATGGTGGAATCTTATAATCGCAATTTCATTGATATTGATATTTTTGTATGTTCTAAATCGAAATTCAAATCCAATGTTTTTAAAATCTTATCTAATGATAATAAAAAATAATGTAATGAATGAATGTATGTAATGAGTCCCTTATTCTAAATTTAATTTATTGTAACCATTTTAATTATTTTTATTAATGAATTGTATTGTACTGACAATTCCTTTTTTTATTTTGTATAATCTTAATTCTTATTTGTGATAGTAAGGAACAATCCCAAAATTTTAATCTTATCCAAAAATTTATATGTATTTTTATTTTCTTTTTTAAGTACTTTATTAATCAATTGTATTGTATTTTAATAATCATTTTTTTATTTATTTTTTATATATTTGAGTATTGCTAATCTAGTGGCACTTTTTACGTAATCCTAATTTTGTTACCATGCGGATAATGTAGTGGGCTGCAACATTGTTAATTCTTTTTATTATTGCTATTTGTAAACATTTTATATTGTAGCTGTTTATTGTCCCTTAATAAATAAAATAAAATAAAATAAAAAATAAAAATAAATAAATACTGATTTCGGTTCAACCTTTTGTTTTTGTGGGTTCTTTTGTCATTTTTGATTAAATTAAATATAAATGTGAAAATATGCGCCTAGAATTGCTTCATCAATCTGCAATACAAACAACACTCAATTATATACAGCTTTTTTGTACAAATTATTTTCAGTATTTTCACCTTTAACCCTTATCGTGGCAAGAAATGTTTTTTTTTTTCAGAAAATCAAAAAAAATGTGTATAGGTAGTTTCTTTGGGTTATAAAACACATTTTAAAAATAAATAATGATATGGAAATTTTGGAAAAACAATATGTATACTATAATATACATTGCTACGCTTATAGTGATTTTCGCATTTTAGGGACTGTATATTATGCTATGCATTGCTATGTTTAGGAGACTTTGAATTTAACTGCTATTTTATAACGTAGACCAAAAAAAAAATGACATAATTTTAAATGAAAATACCTGTTTTGGTGGAAGTAAAAAATGTTTAATAAAAAATTTTTCTTGGACAAAATCTTTTATACCTAAAATACTAGTAATATAAAAACTCAGAGACCCTATTGCTTGCGGTAGTACTCCAAAAACAATTTCGGTTCTTCAAGTAGCAAAGATGAACCTTACATTTCGTGCACATCGTACCTGCCTGGCCAGCTTTGCAGTACTTGCACCTCTGATACCAGGTTATTTGCGGCCAAGAGCCATATTTGTGATACCGCACATCATCGATTGCTCGTTCAGTTACCGGATTCTTTATTTTTGCTTTGGCGGGAATCGCGTCAAAATTTTTCACTGTAACATTTCGACCCCGTCTAAGTAGGCCACTGTAGATTTCATATCTAAAATCTTTTAGGCGATCCTGTTTCCTGATGGTATTGGTCATCTTATCATGTCTCCGACGTAACAGCCAAGCGTTATTGATGCATATATCTAAAAGTTGCGAGAAAATATTCATATACCACCTGTACGATCTTATTCCAGTGCGATATAATGCAATCAGCATGTCTGCTAAATCGACACCTCCCATGTGACGATTATAGTCTTTTACAATTTTTGGACAAACTACATCGACACGTGATTTTGCTTCTTTGCTGAATAGTTTTATATTTTCGACAGGGTATGCATCATTCACAGCATCATCATTATGCAGCATCAAAGAAAAGGTAAAGGATAAACGTGGTCTATATAAAAATGAAACCACGTACCTTGTCTACATAAAAGTATATTAATAAAAACAAATTGAGAAAAGGGGGTAGGTTAGGCTATGGTCACAAGTTTCCCTAACTTCCCTTGGGAGTAGCACAGTACTCTCCTGGCTCAGCCTGGTGTGATGCAGCCCGCAGCGGTGTGTACGCTGCAGACGCCAGGGAAGGTGACGGTCGGCAGATAGTCTTGCCAGACCCTCGGAGTGTGCTCGACGCAGCCACGCGGGTAAATAGGTACCCGGCGCGGAGCTCGTTCTTGCGCAGGTACGCCGGAAGGTGGTGGTCCAGCGCTTCGCGCCCGGATGCTTCCGATATATCCGGATGAAATTTGCAGGTGGTAGCCGGAACTTTGGACCCTGGAATTAACATCCAGCGTCTCACAAGATGGCCAATAGGTCATCTCCGTTGATTGCGACACCAAAGCATAAGCAAAGCGAGATGTATTATGCGCTAATGAAGGTGATGTGTGGTTATCACAATCAGTACGGAGTTTACAAAATATAAGTGAGAAGCACATGATGACTTGCACATTTCATAAAATGCACAGCGATAATGACAAACAGGTTACTTAGCAAATATTTAAGCGGAAGGCATACTAATTTATAACAAAAGAGGTTGTGAGCAAAAAGGCACACAGCATAAAGGCATACACAAAATATAAAAGCGACATTGTTCAACACTTAACCAATATGGGGTTTAAACTGAGTTTAATAAATAGACTATAATTGTATTTAAAAAAACAAACGGCGACCACCGTGGGTGTTCCGGAGGGCACACGTATGAAGGTCGCGCCGCTGAGAATGAGCGACGCGAACGCGTGCCCCCGAAGCCAGCATATGACGGTCTGACGACTCGGTGCGCACAATTGACGGCCGGGCCTGCCAGGTCTGCCGGGGCGGTGATGAGGAGAGGGAACAGGGTACCGCTATCCGAACACGATCTCCTGTGGCGACCCCAAGGTCCCAAGATCACGCGCATTGCGTTGAATATAGACGTTGGCAATTTGTTTTTTATTAAAAGTAAACAAATGCTTAAAAGGAGCCTATTTTAACGGTTTTAATGTCATTTATAATTAATTAAAAGAAACAACGTTACAACGTTACATGCTATAGAATTTGTACCAGGCACAAAAATAGGTCACTATAAATGTAATTTTAACCGACTTCAAAAAAAGGAGGAGGTTCTCAATCAGACTGTTTTTTATTTGAAAGCTGGTGCTTCTCATGTGGTCCCATATAAATTTGATCAAGATCTGTTCAGCAGTTTTTGAGTTATCCTTAATAATGCGTATTTAATTGACCTCGATTACATTGATGATGTTCTAACTTTGTATTTTGTTACGTGTCGATGTAAATAAAAAACTGAAGAGGATGATTTGGAAAACCACCGTAGTATTTCGCGGTGGTCCCATTCTAATTTGGTGGTGTTCTGATGAAGATCTGCGGTGATATACAACGGAACTCTTCAATAAATGACAGCAAATCTGCCGTGATTGCTGCCATCACATGTACCAATACGTATTGTTTACACAATTGGTTTCTGATAGCATTTAATAGTATAGGGTGATGTGCAACTGTAAAACTCAACAAGGTACATACTAAAAAGCTGACCTGACGATGAAGCCATTAGGCACCGGAACAGTGGAATAAAACAGCATCCTAACCGTATTTGGAATTACATGAGATGCACTATGGCCAAAAATGATTTGAACGGTATATCCTGCGTTCCAATTGCGCTACTTGAGGTGTATTAAGTGTGGTCTTCATTGTTGGAAGACAGATTTCGTAGCCTCGTTATTTCGGCCAACGATCTGTCGTCATTTGGTTATTTAATAATTTGTTGGCATCCAAATCTGATAAAGCTATGCCTTCCAAACTTTTGACATGAGTTAGTGCAACATATATTTGCCCTTTTGCAAAGTTTTTTTTTACCAAGGTCGATCACAGCTCTTTCGAGGGTGGTACCCTGTAGTTTGTGAACTGTACCGGCCAGGTTAATATTAGAGGCAGCATACGGTACAACTAAATCGCCTGTATTTGGTTCCGGAGTTTGTTGACTCCATTTATATCGATTTAAAAACATAGATAAATACTCCTGCGACCAGCGCCGCCAAAAGTTCTGCATCATCTTTTGAGTCAATTGCCATCGACGTAAAGTGGATACAGTGGAAGATTCAAAATTGTACCCCGGAACGGCAACCAAGGACTCACCAACAAGGAAATGACTCGGAGTCAAAGCATCTAAACCATCCAGACCGTCATCCATTCTTGACAGAGGTCGCGAGTTGAGGTAGGCCTCAATTTGTTACCGGCCCATAGTGCTGCTAGACGAGGTGGGTAAGCTGCTGGAGCGGATACTCGCAACCCGCCTCGTCGGCCACTTGTGCGGAGAGGGGCGGGACCTGGACGAGAGCCAGTTCGGTTTCAGGCATGGGCGCTCCACCATACACGCTATATCGCGGGTGAGAGTCCTGGCGGAGGAAACGGTTTCCCGGGGTGGGGTGGTGGTGGCGGTGTCCTTGGACATCTCCAACGCCTTCAACACCCTGCCCTGGAGTTGTATTCGAGAGGCACTGCGTTATCATCGGGTGCCTCTCTACCTCCGCCGCATCGTTGGGGCTTATTTGGCGGAGAGGTGTGTCACCTACGTGGGACGCGGTGGCGTCAACCAGCGCCACATGTCGTGCGGTGTTCCACAGGGTTCGGTCCTGGGCCCGCTCCTGTGGAACATCGGGTACGACTGGGTGCTGAGGGGCGAACTCCAACCGGGCGTCGACCTGACGTGTTACGCGGACGACACGCTGGTCACGGCCCGGGGGAGTTCGTACAGGGAGGCAGCGTTGCTGACGACGGCTGCGGTCTCACAGACGGTGAGCCGCATACGGCGCCTCGGCCTGGAGGTGGCCCTCAACAAGTCGGAGGCCATGGTGTTTCATGGTCCCCGGCGGGCGCCACCATCCGGATCCCACATTGTGGTGGGGGGGGTTCGAATCGTTGTCGAGCCCACCATGAAGTACCTGGGGTTGGTGCTCGACAGTCGGTGGGATTTCGGCCCCCACTTCCGGCAGCTGGCGCCCAAGTTGTTGGGCGCGGCTGGGGCGCTGTCAACGCTGCTTCCCAATCTGGGGGGCCCGAGCGCCGCTTGTAGGCGGCTCTACGTGGGGATCGTGCGATCGATGGCCCTTTACGGGGCCCCGATCTGGGCGGCTGACCTGACGGCCGGCAGCATCTCTGTTCTGCGAAAGCCGCAGAGAGCGATGGCCGTCAGAGTCATCAGGGGTTATCGCACGATCTCCTACGAGGCGGCTTGTGCACTGGCCGGATCCCCGCCCTGGGACCTGGAGGCGAAGGTGCTCGCGTCACTGTACCGGTGGCGCGAGGAAGCGCGGGCGCGGGGCGAGCGACCGATGCAGCGACAAATGGAGCAGCGTCGGTCGCAGCTCCGCGAGGTCCTGGTGGCGGAATGGCGGGACAGGCTCTCACGCCCTACCGCCGGCCTCGTCACCATCGAGGCGGTCCGGCCGGTGCTCGACCACTGGCTCGGGAGGAGGCACGGCTCCCTGTCGTTTCGGGTGACGCAGGTGCTCTCGGGGCATGGTTGCTTCGGGAAGTACCTGTGTCGCATAAACAGGGAGCCGGACGCCCGGTGTCACCACTGCGTCGACTGCCGGGAGGACACGGCACGGCATACGCTCGCAGAGTGTGCCGCTTGGGAGGAGCCGCGCCGTGCCCTCATCTCAGGAGTAGGCAGTGACCTCTCGCTGCCGGCCGTTGTGAATGCGATGGTCGGCGGCGAGGAGTCCTGGGACGCGGTGGTATCCTTCTGCGAAACAGTCATCTCGCAGAAGGAAGCTGCGGAAAGGGAGCGAGAGATCTCATCCTCTCACCCGGCCCGCAGCAGGCGCACCGGGCGTCGGCGGAGGGCGGACAACGCCCTCTTCCAGCCCCCCTAAAGGGGTCCAGGGGCAACGGACTCGGGGAAGTCCGTCGCCCCCCATACATCAGGACCCGAGGTGGCGGCGCGTAGTGTTCCACGCGCGCCCCTCTTAGACGTCGCGGGGGGAGTCAAACACCTCACTCCCCCCGCTCGACCGGACGGGGCCCGCAGAGGCGGGCCAGCACCAGCCGGGGGTTGCGGAAGATTTGTACGTTCCCGCGACCCCCGGCGTAGGTGTGAGACGGAACACCGGGGTGGTTTTTAGTCAGTAAGAGTCTGACAGACCCCTCCGCCCCCCCAGGGCGGGGGACATCCATGAGGATTTTCCACCCCGGAACAAAAAAAAAAAAAAAGGCCTCAATTTGTGCCAACACGGTTGACAACTCCTCGTACGTTAACGTTGAGTCGCCAATAACCCGCCGGAGGTGGAATTTTATAGACTTGACTCCGGCTTCCCAGAGACCACCGAAATTGGGTGAATATGGAGGAATAAAATACCACTTCGTGCCCTGAGACGCTAAACAGTCAGCCAGCTCTCTTGGTAATTGAGATTTCTCTGCAGAGAATAACTTATTTAATTCCCTTGATGCCCGTACAAAGTTGGTTCCATTGTCTGACCAGATGTCAGAACATTAGCCTCTTCGCGATACAAATCTTTTATATGCCGCCAAAAACCCTTGAGTTGTTAGATCACTAACGGCTTCAATATGTACGGCTTTTGTGGCCATACAGATAAATATACAAATGTAGCCTTTATAGGCATGATGACCACGGCCTTTGGAGGTCCTGATGTTTATTGGACCCGCATAATCTACCCCCCGGTACATTTGAAGGGTCTAGTAGGCGTTACTCTTGCCGCTGGTAATTGCCCCATCAACTGTTTTGATGTAGCTGCCGAATGCCTCACACATGTAACGCATTTATGTACGTGTGATTTTACTAATTCCTTGGCACCAAGAATCCAGTATTTTGACCTCAGATAAGCTAGCATGAGTTGAGGCCCCCGTGAGTTTTATAATGCGAGTCTGCCACGATCAAATTAGTTAAATTTGACCTTTTTGGTAACAATATAGGGTGTTTCCTACTTTCACTTAATTCTGATTTCTGTAACCTTCCTCCTAATCTTAAGATTTCATTTCCGTCTATGAAAGGGTTTAAATATTTTAAAGGTCCTTTCAGTTTCACTAAGTTACCGTCCTTTGCTATCTTGTCCATTTCTTCTCCAAAACTTTCTGCTTGACACTTTTTAATACAAACATCTAATGCTTCTTTTAAAGCTTGAGCTGTTAAGAAACCTGCTAATTCACCGTTGTCTTTCTTTCTTTTTATCCACATGCGTCGGCAATAAGCAACCACTCTCATTAATTTAGTTAAGTTTGAAAACCGATCCCATAAGTTACTTTCCGTGCTCGAGAAATGTACTCTGATAACTTCTAAATTGGTCTCCATATCTTTAGGTTTGCTATTCAAATTCAAAATTCAAATTCAAATATTTTATTTCAGATAAACATCCATATAGTGTTAGTAGCAGTATAGCGTAGCCTAATGTTAGTAATAAATTAAATTAATAATAATAAACAACCAATGTACCATTGAACAGTTCGTTCAATGGTACACTAATGTGTCTGAATACATATCCACCGCTGTAAGAGGGGAGAATCCCACCGGTCTGAAAACACGTTCAGGATGCCATAGGAGCAGCAGCGCAAGCGCGCCATCATGGATGCGCATCGCTTCCGCATAATCGTGGCGAACCCGTCGACGCGCGCCTCCGCAAACATCCCTGACGCGCTACATCGCCACGGCAACCCCAAAAGCACCCTGAAAGCGTTATTGTACTGGACGCGCAGGTCGCTAAGGGCCCGCTGGGTATACTTGGTCCACAGGCTGCACGTGTAAAACGACTGGCAGAAGGCCTTAAAAAGCGTTATCTTTACAGAATCGGTACAGCGCGCAAACCTGCGGGCCAGCATGTTGCCACGGACAGCCAGCGACCTGCGCTCCCTGTCTAAGTCTACATTGTCTTTTTAGTCATCAGTGACCCAGTGACCCAAATACTTAAATTTCGAAACCCGACCTAAAGGAGACCCAGAGAGTGAGAGTTCAGGCAGCTGTTCGTAGGTTAAAGTACCCGATTTAAAAACCAGCCATTCACTCTTATCTGTATTGTATTTGAGCCCGTGAGCCACTGCATAACCTTCACAAATTCTCAGAAGCCTTCTCATTGCACCGATAGATGGGCTCAGCAGCACCATATCATCAGCGTAACTGATGTTGTTTACGCAAACACCGTCCACGTGACAACCGATTTTAGTGCTACCGAGCCCACCCATCAGTTTGTTTATGTATAGGTTAAAAATACGGGGGGAGCTCAGACCCCCCTGTCTCACCCCACAATCCAGCCCATACATATCAGAATATGAGCCTGACCACTTAACTGTATTCTTTTGACTACTGTACCAATATCTGAACAGTGATATCACATCAGCCGGGACAGTAGTGTCATGAGTGAGCTTATGCCAGAGCAGGTCATAATTGACCAGGTCAAAAGCCCTCGATAAATCCAAGAAACATGCTATTACAGGAGTCTTTCTGTCTGTATAATATTGGACAGTCTGCTTAAAGCATAAAATTGCACTCTCCGTTGACAAGTTCGGTCTAAATCCAAACTAACCATCCTCGAGAACGATATTTTTAGCTAGAATCTTATCTAGCAGACTGTCCAATACCTTAGCACAGACAGTGGCAAGCGATATCGGCTTATAGTTGGAGATATCGGAGGCGTCACCCGTCTTATTTTAAAAAACTATATCAGTTTACCATAAAAACGCTGGCCCATTAAACCAAGACGTTTGTTTCTTGAGTGCTGAAGGGTTGAGGCCCCTAGAAGCATAATCAGCTGGATTTACGCTCGACCGAACATGAGCCCACTGTGACGTTGCAAAATCAATAAATTACGCAACAAGTAGCGACATCTTGTGTCAGGCATTGGCATGGCTGTCGTCGTGTTCTCGGTAACACTAGAGAAATTATGTCATGTAAATTATATACAAAAGTATTAGTTAATTTAAATAAATAAACATACAGACATAATTTCCCACATTTTATTTAAAACAATGCCTAAGAAATGGAAAATAACCAATAGACAAGAATTCTATTTAGTCTATGGTAGTGGAAGCTTCTCGAAGGTTTGTGACATTGATCCGGCATGGGGAAGACCCGCAACGTGTGTGACACGGTACGAATAGGATTTGGAATAGGGACTTAGTTCTGGAGGAACAGACTGTGTCCAAATAACCCGATGGGTTTCCGATAAGTCCCATTCAAAGATGAATCCGGTGAGTGTTCAACCGTATTCTTTGTTCATGCGGGATGGCGTGGCCCGTACATGTGATTTCTGACACGAGTGTATTGTTACAGGTCTGGCTGTTTATGCTAGCCTTTTTCTCTTGTATCTCTGATAAATAATTGAGACGTGATGCTTTGGAGTAGCCCCGTGGTCTGATGATTGGAATGGATCCGGGTGCAGGCAACCTTTGAGGTGTGGTCATCCGTTTGACAGGAAGGCTTTACTTAACCGATATCGGTGATGAGGGAAGTTCGCCGCTCCAGGTAAAGAAGCGTCATTATATACCCGTAGGCCACTTAACGTGCAAACACAGGGGTATTCTGTGTTTGATGCCAAGGGTCGTAGTCCTGTCAAGTGAAGGGATTAGTACTGAGAGATCACTGAGAATAATCGGTAAGGTAGCGATTTAGTCTATGAGAGAGTTAGGCCTATTGTATGGACTGGGTGATGAGACCAGTTGCCATAAAGTGTTGTGTCGCGGATTGTTTAGCATAATCTTATGTTCCCGTTGTTAGCACAACCTTGATAGGTAGGTACTTGTATGATTGAGCTAGTATCTATTAAGTGGTTCACCTCACGGATTCGCTATAGCGACTCTGAGTTTATTGTAATAGTCTCATTGCAGGTGAACACACCAATACAACTAGACCCGAGACTGGTTGTACTGGTGTGGAAGCCCAGGTGTATGGGGGAAGGTATGTGGCCAGCCACATTCAATATTGTGAACCTTCAATTGCGAGTTATTGTAATAAATATTGCATTGTATAAGAAGGTACTTGTTTAATTGAATCTTTCCCTAGCAGCTTATTATACCCTACAAATTTACTTTAGCACGGTGGTGAGTAAGTACAACACCGAAGGAGACAATCAACATCCAGTCTCCTAACCAATTCTGTACAACTCCGAGGGCCGGGTTACACCACTGTCGTGCGTCTAAAGTGGTTAAGATCTCAGATACCCTGTTGGCTACAAACGTTTGCCACCTATTTGGGTGCAGGCCAACACGACAGTAGAATCAGTCCAGGCATGAATGTTCTCCTTCCGAATGTCCATTATGTGAGCTACCTCAACCAATAATTTACTAAGAAAAACCGCTCCACAGAGCTCCAATCTGGGAATCGATATTTGCTTGATAGGTGCTACTTTCGTCCTTGTTGTCACCAAATTCACAGACACATGACCCTTATCATCGATTATCCGGATATAGACAACCGCGGCGTAAGCTGTCTTTGACGCATCGCAAAATCCATGAATTTCAACAAGTGCATCGTTGCGTTTGGTGTTAATCCAGCAAGGTATTTGTAATTCAGATAATTGACACAGGTCGTCCCGGTAAGTACGCCACTCTTGTAGTATTTTGCTTGGAACTTCATCGTCCCAGCCTATGCCTGATAACCATAGCTTTTGAATGATAATTTTTGCTACTATAACACTTGGTGAAACCCATCCAAGTGGATCAAACAAACGTGATATGTCTGATATAATTATTTTGTTACAGGTTCCTTCGTCGGCGGAAGTGTCACCGTGTAGCGGAAGGCATCAATCATTCGATCCCAGGTAAGTCCAAGTATCTTCATAACTTCATCTATTTTAATTTTTCTTTCTTCTTCTTTATTTTCATCGCTTTTGTTTATTCTTTTCAATAATTCCTCACTATTGCTTGACCACTTTTGCAACGAAAACCCCCCTTCTTCTACTAACTTGTTAAATTCATGATACAAATGGATACCCTCTTCAACTGTTTCGACACCCGTAAGCAGATCGTCCATGTAGAAGTCTTCCTTTACCTTATTAGCAGCAATAGGGTATTTATCCTTCTCGTCTGCGGCCACTTGCTGAAGAACCTTAACTGCAAGATACGGGGCACATGCCGTACCAAAAGTTACCCTCAATAAACGATATTCATTGGTTTGATGATTAGGACTTTCTTACCACACAATTCTTTGAAAGTCAACGTCCTGTTCATCAACTTTGATTTGCCGGTACATCTTAACAATGTCCGCAGATAAACAAATTGGATACAATCTCCATTTCATCAAAATATTCCTTAAGGTTGGCTGTAAAGTAGGGCCTATCATTAAAAGATCATTCAATGAAACACCATTTTCACCTTTACAGGATGCATCAAACACTATCCTCACTTGCGTGGTGTCTTTGTCTTCCCTAACAACCGCGAAATGAGGTAAGTAAATTCCATTCGAGTTATTTTTCTCTTTAACAGGAACCTTCTCCATATGTTCCAGCACTAAGTATTCATCTAACACCTCCCGATACTTTACTTTCATTTCTTAATTTTTACCCAATCTTGTAACTAATGACGACAGTCTCTTTTCAGCTATCTTTTTTGAATTATTTATTTTGAATTCTGGATCTGTGGTTTTAAACGGCAACCGTACGATATACCGCCCATCCCTGTCTCTTTTGGTTGTTTCGGCGATGAAACGTTCGCATTGTTTTTCTTCCTCAGTCAGGATATTTTTGTTGATCACTGTCTCCGCCTCTAATTCCCAGAACTTTTTGAATAAGTCATTTTCCTCCACATAGGAATGCATAACTACTACATTCTCATGAGGTTGTTGTGATTTTTCTACCACACCCGAAAGAATCCACCCAAACAAAGTAGCTTGCGCTACTAAAGTTCCCTGAGGTCCCTTTTTTATTCCTTCTTGAATTACTTGACCATAAACCTCGGCACCCAGCAAAATATCGATCTTGTTTGGTGTGTTATATTGTGGATCTGCTAAAGGTAAGTTACATATCCAATCCATAGATACAATTTTCTTGCAAGGAAGAAACGTGGTTATTGTTTTCAATACATAAGTGGCAACTGAGACTTTTACGCTTGGATCACGAATAGAGGTAAGCGTTATTTCTACCATAAACTTTGAAACAACATGAATATTTCCTTCCAGCCCTGAAATGTGTCCCCTTATTGGCGTCTTTTTAAGACCCAAGTACTGTGCAGTTGCTTCTGTCACAAAGGAAGCTTGAGACCCTTGATCAAGAAATGCCCTGATAGTGTGACTCATTCCATTCCTGGCTGTAGCGTTTACCAGAGCCGTGGCTAGCAACACCTGATTCTGCCTTTTATATTTATTTGACGAGAAAAATGTAGACACTGTGTCAGAGTTTAACGATGTGGATGGTGTAACCTTCTGTTCAATAGATGTGTCTCCGTCATCGTTCCGAGGTACGTTACTATTTTTTGTATTTTCTGTATTGCTATTTATCTGACCAGCGGGATGGAGCAAAGAATGATGTTAACGCTTGCAAACTCGACATACTGCTGGACTCAAACACTGCTTGGCCGAATGGTTATGCCCTAAGCAGTTAAAACATAAACCGTTTTGTCCTACAAACTCCCGTCTGGCATTTACATCAGTTTTTATACATTTTTTACAACTTATGATTTTATAATTCTCTTTACAGAATTTACACTGCATAGTAGACGCATAAAATACTATAGGTTTCTCTATTTGTTTTGCTCTTCCTGTGTTGGATCCCGCCTCCAAATATTCAAACGCTCTATAATGACATGTTAGAAATTTAAAAAATTGTTCAATGGTTGGTAAACCATCGGAAGAATTGTCGCTCGTAACGTTTAACTCCCATTGTTTTCGGAATTCCGGATCCAACTTTAAGGTAAGTATATGAATCACTATGAGGTCCTAGTCAGCAGTATTGATACCAAGGTTAGTTAATGCATGTAAACAATCATTAGTATTATCCATCAATTCCTTGAGACCCACAGCTGATTCGTTACTTAAATTCTTTTGACTGAGTAACCTTTTCAAGATCAAATGTGATAAATATCTTTTATTATTATACCGCGCGTTCAGTTGTTCCCAGCACCGATCATAATTTGTATCTGATATGGGTATTTGTCTTAGTAGCTGTTTCGCTTCCGCGGACAAATATCCTTTTAAATATTGCATTCGTTGTACATTATCTAATGATTTATTATTATGAATAAGCGACACGAATAAATCTCGAAAGGTGACCCAGTCTGTATATTTTCCGGAAAATACTGGAATAACAATTTTAGGTAGTTTGACTTGACACTGTTTATAATTACTTGTGATTTTCCTCTTTCACCTCATATGATTCCAGAATAGATTCTATTTCAGTCTTATACTGAATGTAGACTTCTTCAGTTATATCATAAATATCTTTTTTAACATATGAACTTTGTTCAAATTGTTGATAGTGTGTCTATATAGAACGCCAAAGTCTGACCCCAATATATTTTTAGAAAAGTTCGACCAATTAATGTGCGAAACCTCTAAAAGATATGGGTCACGTACAAAAATAGCGGTTACTGGGGATTTTAACATAAATACCTTGAAACCAAGTAAGGTCACTAACTATTTAAAAGATTTATGTAGTAACTATAACTTAAAGATGCATATTAATGTTCCCACTCGAAAAGATTCTTGTATAGACCACATACTTAGTAACATAAAAACTACATCTGCTGATGTTCTACCTTTGTACTTATCAGACCACGATACAGCACAGTTCTTAGAGTTTCCAATAAAAGAACAAAGTCCAAGAACCATATCATATTTTATTTATAAAAAGGATTACTGCAACGAAAACTTGAAAAAATTCAAAGACTGCCTTGCAAGCATATCGTGGTCAGAAACGCACCTCGAAACGGACTTAAACAAGGCATTCAATAAATTTCACGAGTTTTTATGCCTATTATATAATTTATGCTTCCCTAAAATTAAAATTAAAATTAATAAGTCTATTGCAAATAAACAAAAATGGATCAGTAAGGGTCTTAGAAATAGTTGCAAAACTAAACGATCGTTACGGTATCTCTATTACAAAAATAAAAGTCGGTCGTACTTAATAAGATATAAAAAATATTCATCGATTCTCAAAAAATGCATTATGAAATCAAAAGTGAATTCAAACATTAATTATATACAAAATAGTCAAAACAAATGCAGAGCAACGTGGTCTGTCATTAACCATGAAATTGGGAACATAAAATGCGACACTAATATTTCAGAAATAGAAGTAGATAAGAAAATACTGACTGATCCCACTGACATAGCGAATACGTTTAATGATTATTTTATTGACTCGACTAACACTGTGACATTTAAAAACTTACAAGTTTATAATAAGTTTAATAACGCTTTAGTTCCTAATTCTATGTTTCTTAGTGCTATGACTGAAGATGAAATAAAAAAAGAGATAATGGCTTTAAATCATACTAACTCGGAAGGATATGATGGACTTAGTACAAGAATAATTAAAGCGTGCAGAGAAGAATTAACTCCTATATTGACATATCTAATTAATCTTTCGTTTTCGACTGGAACTTTTCCTGATGCTTTAAAGTTATCAGTTGTAAAACCCTTGTACAAGAAAAGCGACAAAAAAGACGTTAAAAATTATCGTCCAATTACCCTTATACCTATCTTGTCCAAACTGTTTGAGAAATGTATGCACAAAAGGCTTATCGACTTTTGTAGCAAATACAATATTGTAGCAAAGGAACAGTTTGGATTTCAAAGGCACAAGTCAACAACATTAGCCATATATAATCTTTTGAGCCATACCCTGAAGTCTTTAAATAACAATCACTTCACGACAGGACTTTTTTTTGACCTATCTCAAGCATTTGACTTTGTGGCACATAATATATTATTGGGAAAATTAGAAAGAAATGGAATAAGAGGTGTAGCACTGCAGTGGATTGCATCTTATTTAAGTAACCGCAATCAATACGTTGCTATTAGTAAAGTAAATGAAGATTTACTAACCTCATACTCCTCTGAGCTCAAAGTAAAAAATTGCGGTGTACCACAAGGGAGTGTATTAGGCCCTTTATTATTTCTATTATACGTAAATGATTTACCACAGCAGGTCAATCATAAATGTATATTATTTGCAGATGACATTTCAATCATAGTGACATCTGATAAAAAGTATAAATTAAAATTTGATCACGAAATTGACATAAATAATACTATTGACAACATTTTAGAATGGCTACAGATAAATAAATTAAAAATCAATCTAGATAAATCTATGTACATACAATTTAATAAATCTAAACATGCCAAATACAATTTCAAACTTAATATTTATCGATTAAAAGAAGTTTCACATACAAAATTTCTGGGTATACTCATAGACCAAGATTTAAATTGGAAAATACATGTAGATAATTTGTGCAACAAGTCTAATAAGTTCGTTTATGCTCTCAGGCAAGTCAAGAATGTGACGAATAAAAAAACCGCCATTATAACCTACCATGCTTACATAGAATCGATTTTGCGATATGGACTTATTTTTTGGGGTAACAGTACAGATAAAAACAGAGTGTTTATCGCGCAAAAGAAATGCATCAGAGCCATTTGTGGGATCCGTACTGACGAGTCCTGTAAACCGCATTTTAAAAGGCTTGGTTTATTACCACTTCCTTCACTGTACATCTACGAGATATGTAATTTTGTATATAATAATAAGGAATTATTCAAGAAAGTCGATCCAATATACTCTCGTAATAGGGATCCATGTAGACTTGTATTGCAGGATACTCCCAAATCAGCCAAGTACTCTAAAAGTTTTCTGGTGATGTGTGTACGCATTTATAATAAAATTCCAAAAGAAATGAAATTGTTATTTAATATTAATTCTTTTAAAAACAGACTCTTTAAATGGCTGAATGAACATAATTTTTATGACATTAAGGATTTTTTTGACATTAAATTATAATTCACAAATAATGACATACTGGATCGTCGATAATGTTTATAATTTTGACATTTTTAATTTTATAATTATTGATTATATTGATTTCCTTTTTTTTACTTTAAGTTATGTTATGTAATGTAATGGAACTGTTGCGAATAATGTTTACTTTTATAATGTTTTCTTTTATTGTGACTTTTTGATTTTGTTCGTGGAGATTAATTTCTGACATTAAATAATATTATGTTATGATGATTGTATTGTGGAGAATGTTTTATAGCTTGACATTTTATTTCTACTTACTAATTAATTCTAAGTATTTTGCATGCAATTGATACACGATGTTGTATAGCTAAACATGTGAACTATATTATATTACCAAACTGTAACACCTTTTATACCATGTTTAAGGCAAATAAAGACTTACTTACTTACTTGTTTTAATTCCTCCGGATCATATTCTTCGTATAATTTACTATGACTTTCTGCTAACTGATCCCACAATTTTTCTAAATTTTCCAATCTAACTTTAACATAAGGACGAGTTATTCTTTCTTTTGGTGACTTTTTAAAGTTAGTGTAAGCTTTATTAATTCTGGTACAAGTATCTTCTAATTTATTAATCAAATACTCCATTTTTTTAAATAAAGTACTCGTATATATTTATTGTTTGTCAAGCACTGAAACTAGTTAATAATCTAAGAAGTAAGTAGATAACAGCACAAAATGTTAAAAGCTGCAAGTGTTATTGAACAAGATTTGAGGAAAATATTACAAGTTAATATTCATTATAATAATTTTGCTAAGTGTCAAAACCAAAATAAGTGATAAAATTTACAAGTCTTTAAAAGATACCATTTTGAAAATTTGGGCGTTGATTCCCCGTCTCAACCTATTTTTCTTAAAATTAAACTATGTCTAAAACACTGCAAATATTCTAAGTCTATATTTTGATATTTTTTCTAAGTTCCAATCTTCAAGGCAATAAGATTCAAATTAAAGTTAATTTCCAAAACGTTCTGCAACTGAGCCAATTTAACTAGAACTTGCACTTAGTAGTTACAAGTTCACTCACAGTTGTTCCTCTTGATTGATACCGCCTGATGAATCCTCCACTGATTGATTAACCATGACGTTGCGCCCTCGCACGTCACCCTAGTTGCTGATCCCTGACGATGACGTCACCCGGCACCGTCTGCAGTAGCACGCTGCTTGCAATGCTACTACTGCTGCTGCGCTACTTGGCCAGTTTGCGCAAGCGATCCACTTGCCCAGTCAAGATGTGGTACACACAAAAACTTTCGGACAACTCGATCCGGCTACGAAGGACCATATGAACAACCCGTTCACTGCACAACACTCACACACAGACACTGCTGCAACACTCACTATCGCAACAAGAGTGATAACACAATAATACAACTCGTTGTAGTTATAGAACATGTATTAAGATCATTTTAGCATAACAAACTTCGCTGACCTAGTTAAGTGGCGGAAAATCTTAACACCGCGATTCAAAATTCGACCTCAAATGAACAAAGCCATCTATCGGCAAAATAGTTAAACATTTCTCTCAAACACAACCATTACTGTCTTTTAGCCTAAGACCAATAGTTTTGTCATCTTTAACATACACGGCTCTGGTAGCTTTCCATCCTCCAGTTGATCTCTCCTCAAGGCCGGCCATTTTTTTTTTTTTATTGTACCCATAGCTCCTTTCACTTGCCCTTCAGAGACGGCGATGTTGCGTCTCAACATACTCTGGATTCGACGCAAATTTTTATCGATGGCAGAAGACCACCACAGTTATTGACGTCTTGGAAATTACGTTCTCTGGTGGTTTTCTACCATATGTCGCTACTTCACGAGACTCATCCACTGCGTTGATTCGATAAGTTCGATGCAGCTTGGCATTTTCCTTGCTTATTTTATCGTTGTATTCGTCGACTTGCCGGACCGCGGGAAACGTGGTGGTACGTGGCGCCGCTCGCATAGTAATTCCAGCTGAGCTGTCGTCAATTCACCTACACGTAAGCTGTTCAATAAATCGATGAATTGGCTATCATTGCGCTATCGCATGTTTCTGAACAGTTCACAAAAAGAAAACTGATGCCACAAATTGACCTCCGCTGAAAACCACGACGGCTGCACAAAACACCAATTCCCTTTCACCGGAGGAAGCTGAAATATGTCACCAAATACCAAAATGTTGACTCCACCGAATAACTTCTCGTTGTTTTTGTATTCTTGAAGTCTTAGGTGAATTATTCTTAAGTTCTCATAGGAGACCATAGAAATTTCGTCTATGATTAGCCAATTTATATAGCGCCATTTACGCCTTTCAGTCTCGAGTCTTTGACCTGTAATTTTTTTGTATGTAATAGTATTTTTTTTCAATCGGCAGCAAGAATATACTATGTAGCGTTTTGCCAAAAAATTTACGAGCGGCAACCCCGGTTAACGACCCAACTTCCACAAAGTTAGGCTTCATTAGTATGTCTACTGTCGGTGCGTAGCAGCGCTTAATATGCTCCATGATTAATTTCAGCAGAAATGACTTACCACTGCCCGCACCGGCCGTGATAAAAAGTAACAGCTGATTTTCTTGTCTATACAAATCATTCTCGATTGCCGTTGAAACTTTCTGAAATAAATCCCTCTGTTGGATATTTAATCCTCGAATGCTTCCTAGGAACAATTCATCTGACATGACGGCTCGTTCTTCCATGTCTTCACAAAAGTTATCATCGTCATGTACAATTTGTTCACCAACACATACCTTGGGAGCATTGCCGACATCGCTTTCACGCGCAGCATTAAGCGCGGTAGCTTTCGCAACAGCCTGTTGAATAATTAGTTCAGCATGACCAAATTATTCTGCGCTGACATTACCCTGCAACGGGCGAAGATCTCTTTCGCGATAAAACAGTCTTTAGCGGTTTCATTTTCGAACAGTAACGTGCCTTCATTACGAAATGGTATGTGCCATACTATTAAACTGTAATAATATGCTTCTTTGTCACTATTAATTGTATAATAGCGGGTACGTAATACTGCCGGTCTATTTACACGCATTCTCGTATTGTCTTGCAATCTGATATACCTCACTGTTGTCTCGGGATTGTTTTTAGAGCTTATTACGGTTTTTTATACATCTTAGTATCCCTTCAGTGATACAGGGCTTAATTATTCGTTTACCTTTAGGGATCTTGTGAATAACAGTATTTATTTTTAGTGACTTCTCTTAAACAATCTGTTATGTAATTGGGGTTATCACAAAAAAGTAATGTCGATAGATTTTTTTCTTTTAAATATTGTAAGGCACTTTCAAAATCAATTTTAGTAATAATTTTTGGTGTAGTTTGGTAATGTTTTGTTTTAGATAACGACAGAAAGGTTGTACGGTGGTCTGTAACAGTAGTGCGAAGGATGGCAATAAAGGCAGAATGCCGTTTTCTGTTTATTTTTAACATAAAGTGATCAAGAAAATTGGTTTCCCTTGTAATTGTAATTAAGGTGTGACCGGGTAAAATACCATGTCCCGATAACATATCCAGGTATGATGTTCTATTTTTAAATTCATATGTTTGTTCAGTGTGTTTGGGTTTTATATTAATATTGATGTCACCAGCAACTATAATATTTAATTTTTGAGAGTTTAGGTTATCTAAATGGAGTGCCGAAGAATTTATAAATGGTTCCGCGTTGGTATTTGATGGTGAACGATAGATATATAGAATGATATTATTGAATATAATTTATTGTAGGCATGATGCGTGGCTTATGTCACAGAGTATTTTATACTATACTGAAATAGAGACCAATCTTGTTCCGTGGAACCGATCATTTGCGTTCGTGAAGAAACTAGCGCCATCTGCTATTCATATTTAGAACTACACCTTTGTTATGGATATCCGTATACCTATAGCTATGTATAGGTCACACAGACTATACTGAATGTATAGGTATATGTATTCATTCAAACTCAAACTCAAAGCATTTATTTCAATTAAACCATTTACAGGCACTTTTGAATTGTCAAAGAGTCGGTCAGTTAGTCAGAAAGTTGAAGCTAGTTAAAAACTTCTTCTTCATTTCAAGGATTGATAAATGAAATACAATTTAGCAACTCAATTTTGTACAGGTCGAAGTGGCTTTAGTATTTTCGTTTAGTACGAAGGAGCATAAAGCATCACAAAAGTCATTTTCACAATTTATTCTTTCAGAGTGGCAAAAGCAGACTCAAATTGGTCGCATGTCGGGTTAACGTTGCGGCACCCGTGGCTTCTAATCGCCCCAAAGAAGTTCTCTAGGGGATCTTGATTAAGGTGCCGCATCCAGACTGATGTTACCCCGTATTCCTTACGTAATTTATGGAGTAAAACTTGGATTCCCTCCAGTGTCCACACCCAATTTTTTAAAGTAGAAACAGTTTCGACCCTGCCAGTGGAAGTCACGAACTCCATTGAGTTAAAAACCCTTTTTGCTTCTGCCCGTGCCTTTTTATGGGCAGACGTTGGCGTAGCTGGGCCAAGTAGTGGCTTAGCATTTTTATTTTTGTGATGACTTCCATTGACAGAGTCGAAGACGTTGTCCACAAATAATAACAGATCTGCGGATTCCTTGAATTCTGCGGGTAGAATGCCTTTCCCTGAAAAAAAGAAAAGAAAAATATGTTATTCAGTCATACACACATCTAATTGTCACGGTATGACTGTAAAACTTTATAGGGTAGCAAATCGGAGGTTTCGGTAATTGTGTTAAGTTTGGGGTACCTGGTAAACATTTCATCGTAACAAACTTTCTGGAAACTGGTCTCTACTGTACAATAAATATAATTTCAAGAAAAAGAAAAAAAAAACACTATAAATTACCTGCTAGGTATCCCATATTGGATGCTACAGTGCGACTAAATACCTGCGATGCAAATTTAACCTTCATTTTGTTTAATTTTTTGGGGTTTAGGTGGTATTCAGTTAGCTTTGGTAACAGTCTTATGCCTTTATAGCCAGGGTTTTCTGTAAGTAGTTGCAATAAATGAGACCATTTGGCAGTTTTGGTCACGCCATCTTTTTTAAAAGTTAAGTTTTTTGTGACCAAGTTGTTCCTCATACCCTTGAGAAGGTTTGGGGGGTCATAAAGGGGAACGATTTCTTTATCATTTATTAGTATAATATTTTCTTTTGGAGTTTCCCCTCTTCGTAAGTATACCCCCCTGGTCTCATTTATTAACAAACGTATCGCCTGACGATTGTTTGTCCCTTGGTCACAGACTGATGCTACCAGTATTAACCCTGATTTTTGCACCTCAGTAACCCTTAATTGGGCGCGTGGGGTGTCGTACACCCCAACGCATGTTGCCAGGATCATAACTTAAAAAAAAATTAAATTAGTGCGCTGGTCTTCTAGGTAGCTTCGTAAACGCGTTTGACGTTTACAATACAGTTGCGAGCGGCGCCCGGTTGTGAACGGTTGGGCTTGGAGAGCGTGTTTGGGGTGCACGACACCCCAGGTGACTGTTTGTGTAGTCTAAATTCCGGGTAAGTAAATATTGTTAGTTTGTTATTTTATGCTCTAAAATATTTTTATTAGACTAATAATAATTACAGTAATATTGAATATAGTAAATTTTCAATATCTTGACATTTTTGAGGTTACATTGTGATTTTTGTTTTAGGTTATCTGTAAAATGTCACGTAACTTGAACGATCTGCAAATTGGTCAGGTGTTGGAAGAAGAAGAGAAGGCTATCGATAGTGCATCTGAAAATGAGCAAGAACGTGAACTTATATTGAGTGATCATGTCAGTGAATCAGAGCAAAGCGAAAACGAATCCAATGATCGATGGAGTAGTGATGATGAGGTCCCATTACAAAACTTTGGCAGCTCTTTTCAAAGTCATGGAAGACGTAATGAATCATTTTACCTCGGAAAGAATGGAAAAACAAAATGGTTCAAACAAGCACCAGACTCTAGGGTAAGAACTCGATATGCTAACATTGTGACAGAAGCTGCTGGACCTAGAGGGCCCGCTAGAGATGCAACGACATTGAGCGAAGTATTTTGGAGTATATTTTCAAGGGAAACTATAGATCTTATTCTAACCTACAAGAACGAATATATAATATCCGTTAGAAACAACTTCCATAGAGAACGTGATTGTAAAGTTGTATCTTATGAAGAGTTACTCGCATTATTTGGACTCCTTTTTATGTCGGGAGTGCTGCGATCATCGCATTTGAATTATCAAGATTTATGGGCCAACGATGGTACACGAATCGAATTTTTTTCTAACACAATGAGCTGCAAAAGGTTTCTTTTTATTCTCAGGAGTTTACGTTTTGATAGCCGAGCAACAAGGGAGGAAAGGCAATCATTAGATAAACTGGCGGCTATCAGAGAGTTCTGCATTTTGATGAATGACAATTTTCAAAAATGTTATAGTATGTCTGAGAATGTGACCATTGATGAGCAGTTGCCAGGGTTCCGTGGTAGATTCTGTGCTGTGGTTTATATGCCTAGCAAACCCACCAAATACGGGATAAAACATTTTGCTCTTGTGAACTCCGCAACATACTATTTACAAAAATTTGAAGTTTATGTTGGAGTTCAACCTGATGGACCATTCAAACTGCCCTCTGATACCGAAAATTTAGTGAAACGATTGACAGAACCTATTTCTGGGACTGGAAGAAATGTCACTATGGACAACTGGTTCACCAGTGTTCCATTGGCCAAAACACTATTGGATGATCACAAGCTTACCATGGTGGGTACACTGAGAAAGAATAAGGCCGAAATACCAAAGTGCTTCCTACCAGATAAAAGACGAGAGGAGACTTCTAGCTTATTTGGTTTCCAAAAAGACATGACTTTGTGCTCATATGTACCGAAACCAAAAAAAGCAGTTTTGCTTTTATCCACAATGCATCACAACGATAATGTTGAAGGTGACAAAAGAAAGCCAGAAATTATTCACTATTATAACAAAACGAAAGGAGGAGTTGACACAAACGACCAAATGTGTGCCAATTATAATGTAGGAAGACGTACCAAAAGGTGGCCGATGGTGATATTTTTCCACCTGTTCAATGTTACCGGTATCAATTCTTACGTATTATATAAAATGAAAATTGACTCCAATATATCCCGAAGGATGTTCCTGAAGCAACTAGCTGTCGATTTAGTCAAACCTCACCAAATATCGAGAGCAAACTTACCAATACTTCCGCGACCGCTGCAAAAACGCCTAAAACGGCAACATGAAAGTCAGGACCAAGTAACTGTTTCTGGAGCAGGCAGATCTTCTTCATATAAAAGGTGCCATATATGTCCGAGAACTAAGGATAGGAAAACAAAGACTAATTGCTCCAAGTGCCATGAACATGTGTGCAATGACCATATGGTAGTAGTCTGCCAAAATTGTAACTCAGAAAACTAGTGTTTATTAAAGTCCTTTTTTCTTGTTATTTTTTTAATTATATATATCAATAAGAAGTTTAAGAGATGAATAATGTGTAAGTCAAAATGTTCTCATAAATAAAAGTCTGATTTTGCATGTATTTCGTATTTTATTTCAATATTTAATTCTGGGGTGCAACACACCCGGCGCGACCGATAATGCAACTTTTTGGGTGCGCCCAATTAAGGGGTAATTACATTTTTTATCTGTTTGGCCAACTCCGGCCCTTTTGTGGCACTTGCTGAGAATGTGTAAAAAATGGCTTGTTTAAAGTTTTTAATTAGACCACGCACCATGAAGACTTGGGCGTGGTCAGCAAATTCTGGTTGCCTTTGCTGGCCATTATCTACAACCCCCGTAATTTTATCTTTTCTTTCATTATATGTTATTTGTGCTTTTAATGATACTTCATCAAATAACAGTATACATAATCTTTCCGAAAAGAGATGGCTAAAAAAAAACCCAGAGTCGACAAACTCTTCATATGTGCGGTCTGATTGGGTTTATTGTGTACATTAAAAAAATGTTTTTATCTACCCTATAAACTATGGGATTTAGTGTTTTTTTTCGTTCATTAGTCATACCTACAAATCCTTATGAATAAACAATTATATTTAATAAAATATCGTTGATATGCAGCTACTATTTTATCTGAATCTATTAGCCTTGTTTTTGTTCAAGCTAGAAAGAGATAAAGTATTTGTTTGCTACCTGCGCCTGGCGGGCGGCGGCGGCGGCGCAGCTGTGGCCGGCCCCGAAACAATAGGATTTTGCGCTCGCGCTCGCTTTGTAGTAATACTGTTTCTACCTGGTTCTAACACAAACACTGTTAGACGACGCAGTCCTTCGTTTGCAATCGTCGTGATCTGTGCTTTTTGTAATCATCCGTGAATTCTTTTACTTTGACTTTCGCTTTTTCTATACTGGACTCCGATTTTCCTTCCCGATTCTATACTGTGGCGTGTTATACTGGACTGAAGAGTTTCTTTGTGATTAAACAATATTTAAAATGTCTGCAAATAACCGTTGTGTGACGTGTGACCGTTCTGTTCTACGAAGGAGGCACCATGTTTTGTCTCTCGAGTTTTTGGAATCACACCGAGATTTCGTCGACTACATGTTTGGCACTTTGCAACAGCAACAAGAAGTAAGTACTTAGTTTTGGCACTCCGGTTTCGTTTCTATGTACTACACTTTTAAATACCTACATATTTTGTAGAAATCCAGTAGATAGTTTGTTGTTTTAACAGCCAACTATCTACTGGATCGTGTTAAAATCCCATGATTGATGAGATTTTAACACGATATATTAATATTAAGTGATAACAGCAGCTTAAAAGTAGGTACTGAAACGTTTGTCCCGTTTTAGAGCTCGGCTTTAAGGTGTTAAGGTGTTATCCTTGATACAATAATGGAGTGTTTCAGTAAATCAATTAAAAATAACGATCACGATCACTTTGTTATCATTAATTAAATACCTAGGTATATACCTATAAATAAACACGTTAAAGAGCGCATACGCGATAGATGTCTCACTCTAACCCTCGTTATCAACAACAACTCTAGATGAATGGTTACAATTATTTTTGTTTTTCGTTCATTTCAGATTGTATTTGACGGATCCAGATTAATATGTCATCCATGCTGGCAGCGTATTGACTACGGCTTAAGGCATCCGCCTGCACCACAGGCGCCACCAATAGAAACGTTTCCTGTATCAGGTTTGACGCGCGCGGCAAACACATCAAGACGATGTATGATTGACAATTGTCATAACATAGAACTTCGTTCTTTGTCCGATACAATCAAGGCGTATCTATAGAGTTACTATCAATTCTACATACCACCCCTCGCCCGCATTTGTCAACACCATTTGAGGAACATGGTTTGGGAGGATTTTTCGGAACATGTCACCCAGCGGCAAGATAGTTTTAGGGGCGAGAACATACATGATATTATAGAGATATATACACAACTTCTCGAAAAAAAAGTTCAGCTCGATTTTGAAAACCTAGATGAATTGAGCCCGGATACCCTTCACTTTTGGACTGGCGTAAGTCACCAGCAATTCAACACCATATTTAATGAAACACCTTCTTTACACGAATATTCGAATGGAAAATCGATGTTGGGTATCTATTTATGTAAACTGAGAAGCGGTGAACCTAACCGAAGACTTACGTCAGTTTTTGGCTTACCTAGGTCAACTATACAATTTAAAATAAAACAAGCTAGAGTATGTCTCGAAAATGACTTTCTCCCACGACACCTCGGATTCGACCATATCACTCGAGACGAAGTTATAGCGAGAAACAGGATTTTGCCAAATAATATTTTTGGAACCCAAGACAAAACGAGAGCAATAATTATTTTAGACGGTACATACCTATTCGTCCAAAAAAGCTCAAACTTCTTGTTTCAGCGCATGAGCTACAGTCTACATAAATACGCCAATCTCATAAAGCCATTTATGATTGTATGTGGAGATGGCTACATTTTAGAAATCACTGGACCCTACGATGCTAGAACGTCAGATGCTAAAATATTACGACATATATTAGATAATCACACTAACGACATGGAAGAGGCTCCAATACGGTGGTTTCTTGAAACTGATGACGTGATGATTTTAGATAGAGGATTTCGGGATGCATTGCCATATGCCGAAGAATGTGGATTTACGGTTTGTACGCCACAGTCACTAGGTAGACACGAAACACAACTGTCCACTGAAGCTGCAAATAAATCACGATTAGTAACATTGGTCAGATGGGTGGTAGAAACCACCAACGGAAAAATGAAGAGGGACTTTAAGATATTCCGACATAGATATTTTAATAATACTTTGCCCAATGCAATAGTAGATTTTCGAATAGCTGCAGCTCTAATCAACGCAACCCAAGAGAGTTACGGCGACAGTCGCCTGACGGAAAGCTTTTCAGAAATGATAGAAAGAAATATGAATAGGCCAAACCTACTAGCTGATTACGTTGATCAACACCGTCTAAACGCACAAAGGAACATTACATTTCAGAGGATGGGGGCAACATTACAAGACGTAGCAGATTTCCCAAGAATGACTTACGATGAGCTGCTTATTTTCGCTATCGGAACGTACCACGTGAAGCTGGCAAAATCCTACTGCTACGAACACGTCAGAGAAACCGGCGTGTATTCTATTGAATTCTATAGGCATCCCGAGAGAGTGCCCCTTAATGACGAAGAAGATAATAACACGTTAGTACGGTGCCGAATTAAATCGAGACACGTTCAAACTCGAACTTATTATTGCTATGTACTATACAACCGCCGCGCAATCACAGATTATTGCTGTAGCTGCATACATGGCCGCCGCACATTAGGCAGTTGTGCCCACATTATTTCCATAATATATTATCTTGCCTGGGCCAGACATGAAGGCGACTTAATGCAACCTGCAGGATTTTTAGATACAGTGTGTTTAGACATAGACAATATTTAATGTAATTACATCAAAATAAAATATTTGAAATATGTTTTTTTTTTTACTACCTCTGCATGCACACATACTGCAGGAAAACGAAACAATAGAATAAACAAAAATTACACAAGTTACAACATCAATCCAAAATCCTTTTTATATTTTATATGATGTGATATAGCTCCTAAACCCCACGCATTTCCGGCTTGTCCCTTTGGTACTATCAAATGACCATTATACCTATCCCGTTGGTAAACATTTCATTGATGTCGATTCTGGGTTTTTAGTGTATGGATTTTTAGCCATCTCTTTTTAACTTTTTCAGCCTACTTTTTTTAATTGTAATAATATATTTTTATTTAGCCCAGGTCAAAGATTGCATTTTTGTATAACTTTGACGAGGGTCTGATTTGCGGGCAATATAAATATTATTCTTAAAAATCTATATGCCTTTGGACTCTGTTTGAAAATCGATAATGCTGCAATTTTTTCTTGTAGCGTGAATCGTCGTCCTTTATCCTTTTTTTTTGTCTTCTCGCCACTGTACTCGCATTAATAGTTTTGCAGTGCTTGAGCAATTCTGAAGTACATCTAGTACTGCAGGATTGGTAACAAATTTGTTTGCTGCCTTTATTGCCGCTGTCTGCTTTTTAACTTTATTTTTTAATTTGTTTATTCTTCTTTTGACAGCCATTATTTTCAGCTGTAGATCTATTTCTGCTCTGGAGAGCTTAAGCGTCCTAGCAGATATTTTCCTGCCTGAAAAGTAGAAAAGTGTATAAATACAAGACTGTTTAAAATAAGTTTTGCTTGAGAATGGACATAATAAACACACAGTCTAGACAGATAGACATACAGTTTACAGTTGTCACACTATTCATGTAACAACTGTCATAATTTTATGTGTACAATCAATACGATTTTCTAAAAAGATAAAATGCTCACCTAAATCCTTTAGAACACTCTTTTTGATTTGAAGAGTAGTTTGCGGTATTTGCTGACGTATCATGTCCGAAACTGAAATAATAATGTGTACGCTTTTAGCAATGGAATCAATACAATATTATGTAAATGAGCAGTAGATATTCAACAAAATAATAGAACGAACTGTTTAAGTATGCACTGCGCTATGGTCTGTCGTACAGTAGTGCACACTCAAACAATAAGATTTAAGATGAAAAAATAAAAGGCAATTATCAGTACTGCGGACAAGAGACAAAAGAGTATGAAGCTCAAAATCCTCTTAGCGTAGCTTCTTTGAGTTTTCCAGATGACGTTTCGTAAGCATCGCCCTTTACTCTTTTCGTTTTCATCATTTTTCGCTTGTTAATCAGTTTTTCCTTTTTATATTTAACAGTTTTCTCTTGCTCGTTTAATTCGATCGGTTTTGTTTTCTGTTTAGTTATATTTTTCTTACGTTTATTTTTCTTTGTATGTGATTTACCTGATGTATCAGATACCTCGCTTTCTTTCAATGACCACACGTCAGAACTACAAGCTGAAAAATCTTCATTTTCCGGAAAATTTGAATAAAACTCATCATCGGACATGAAATCAATATGCGCTCTCTTAAATCCTTTCTTACATTTTCTCTTGCGGCGCTTTTTTACTTTAGAGTTTGATTTGTTCTTATCAGGACTGCTAACAGGATTCGAAGATCCTAGTAAATCTGCAGCCACTGTATAGACACGAGAAGGGCTTGGTTGATTCCAGTCTTCAGGTACGTCATAAGAAGTGCCAGGTTGATTCCAGTCTTCAGTTACGTCATAAGAAGTGCCAGGTCGATTCCAAGATTCGGTTTTGTTGTGAGAACTATCATCTGACTTTACATTTTCGCTGAAAGTATTATCAGCGAAAGACTGTGAGCTATGAGACTTCAAGGCTGGATCTTGCAAGTTACAAATATTAGCGTCTATGCAAATGTCTGAAGTTATACCGGGAGCGGTGCTGAATTCAATTTTTGAGCCAGATACGTCTGAATTTGTATCCTTTTGCAAGTTCGAAGACGAAGTATCAATAGTGTGGATACCAGCCGCGTAGTTGGTAGCGCCGGATACTTCCAAAGCAGCTATATTTGGTTGAGAAACATCTGACGTGTTTGGTAAGTACGAAGTCTCAGTTTTAGCATGAGTGAGATTCAAACCATAAGAGGGATTACAGAGAAGATAGCTATTAGTTTTGACATCTTTGACATTACATAAATTGAAATACATAGCCTCTTTTTCTGGTTCGTAGTGATCTACAGTTATGGTGGGTTGTATGGACTGTTTAGATAAATACAGATTATTGTTAAGGATATCTACTTTCTCATTAGAAAGAATAGTTATTTTAGGTCGCTTTTTAAACGGCTCTTGTGTTCGTTCACGACAAATGTAGCTGTCTATTTGATCGAGTCGTGGTACTTGAAAGTTTGTGCTCGTATGCGACGAATCATTGAAAAATGAATGAGTTAATTCCAAAGAAACTGTCGATGTGTTAATTATATCACTAGTGTCACTACTGCTATACACCACTATGTTTTTTTGCCTTTTACTTGGACAGGAGATTGGTTTGATGTGTTGAAGGCATTGGATTCAGTTTTTCCAAACAAATATAATCTGAAAATGATACAGCAACAAATTAGAAAATTGCTAGTATTAGTGACTGTTATATCAATATCATTAGCTGAAAATGTAAGTACAATTAAGTAAGTAAACACTTTATTGTACAGAATATAAGTAAAAACAGACAAGTTGCAATCAGAGAAATATAAGTGCAAAGGTTAAATGTTTACTTTTTATTAAATTTTACTTACTTTCGTTCTCTGACTGATAATGAAGTTTCGTCATTTCTAGAGTTGTAAATGTCACTGTCCTCAATTGTGTCATTTACACTCTTCGAAAATTCAGAGCTTACTGTTGACTCGGACCTACAAAGCACACAAGTAAAACTTAAAATCTTAGTTCGTATTCAGGAACGAAAATTTTATAACAATTATAACACACATGCAATCATTTTGGAAAAGAACAAGGCGTAGAGCGAGGACGTATGGGCGCGCGAGCGCTTTCAAACATTAAGTTTTAGTTATCATTTTGATACGTCATTCTCAAAAAAAATACACGTTTCTCCTTTTCCAATCAAGTTTTCTCTAGAACCTATAATCGCAAAGTTCAATTTATGTTTGTATCGTGTAAGCGAACCCGTAAATTTGAATCGCGACAGTAAAATTGTAAACAAATATGAGTTTATGGAATGGTAACTTTAAACCCTACACAATAAAGTTCAGTTTACGTTACAACTTCAAACATTTTTATAACTTTTTTAACAGTGCTAGTCACTCTGAAATCAACTTAGTTACCATTAAAATAAAGTTGATATTTGTTTAACTTGAAATAACGTAATTTGAATTTTGAATATAGATACTTTGCTAAACTTACTTTTTATTCATCGGAGGTGTTCATTTCACTTTAGCGGGTGTGGTATCATCTTCTTTCTCCTCATCATCATCTTTTGATCTGAAATATTACAATATTAGTTGTACACAGTGCTAACAATGTAAACATTTGGCAGCACCTTTGAGTATTTAGTAAATATTTATTGTCCACTATTAGACAATAATTAGGTAACATTGAATAGTTTTATATTATGATTCTTATATTACTATCATACAAGAATCGATATCTATTAAAATAAACGAACAAAATTAGCAATAGGCATACGCAAACCCACAGACAGCTTAGAACATGTAACAATGATTGTAGTATAACAAAATGTATGTACTTACTGTGTTATCTTATTCACTAATTGTAATAATTTCTGTCTGCGTCGAAGCAATTGTTTTAAATGGTTTTGTTTTCCATTTTTACCACATTGTTTTTGTCAAAAACCGTGCATAACCCGACCAAACGACAGGTGAACTTGCACTGATACCGACTTTTTTTATGCCCGCGCACTGCTTTCGGATTGGTATTATCCTCTCTTTCGCACACAGAAAGACGTTGTGAGATAGAAAAGGATAGTAAAGTACGTGCTATCTTGTGTTATGAAGTTAGACGTGTGTGTAAATAAAGGTAACAGGGATAAATATTCATTACTTCTCATGAGCAAATTGGTGTAACGGACACCGAACCTAAATATAATTCGATTCAAATAGGTGTAACGTTGACACTGCTTAAAGTATGACAATGCAAATTGGGGTAAGGGACAACTATGTCAAAACTCGTGCAATCCATTTAAAGTATGGATGATATTTATTTTTTGAGATAACTAAGACATTAGTGTAAGGCCAGTTTTATTGTTGTTTCTTCAAAAATAAACCGTGTAATGGTAATTCGTTGATTCGGAAGACCCTTACCTTATTTGAAGTGGATTGGCGGCGATAATTACACTATTTCAAGTTCCTATATTGCATAGTGTTTCAGATACATTGCTATTATGGGGCTGATTCGAAATTTGGATCCAAAAATCATTAGGGTAAGGGACATTTTTCTTAAGCTAGAATTTTTTCATATACACCATTCGATAGAGCGAAAAATTCTGAATAAAACTGTATACTCAACTCATTTTGGGTATTTTGTCCCTTACCTCAGTTGAACCTACGGTCAACGAATATCGCCGTCTACCAGTGACCAGTTCCGCTTTTTTTTTTTTTGGTTGGTAAATCATCAAATGACCTCTCCCGCTCTGGGCGGAGCGGAAGGGCGTGTCAGACTCTTACTGACTAAAACCCACCCGTGTTCCTTCAGTTGCCTGTGCGTCAGGGCCACGGTAACTCTTTCGAACAATCCGCAGCCCCGGCAGGCATCGGTCCTATCGGACCCCGTCAATTTTGCTGACATCTCTTTGAGGCGCGCGTGGAACACGACGCGCCGTCGACCCGGGCCTAGTCCTTACCGGACGGCGAGCTGCCCATTGCTCGCCGTCCGCAAGCCTGCGCCTACGGTGGCCGGGAGTCGGCAATCGACTCCCGACGCCCAGGGTGTCTTCTCCTGCGGCGACTAGGGGCGCGAGGGCGCAGTGATTGCCTCTCCCTCTCGCGCTCCGCCTCCTCCTTCGCGAGCATTACTGCTTCGCAGAAGGAGGTGACGGCTTCCCATTCCCTCTCGCTCCGTACCATGGCCTGAACCAGGGCCGGACGCGAGAGGTCGCCGCCGCCGATCGCCGCCACGAGGACACGGCGGTGCTCCGCCCAAGCCGGGCAGACCTCCACCGTATGCTCCACCGTGTCCTCCGGTCGATCCACGCAATGATAACACCCGGGCGTTTCCTCCCGCCTTATCCGAAACAGGAACCTCCCGAAACAGCCATGTCCGGTGAGGACCTGCGTCACTCACTGGTTGCCCACCTGGCAGCGGAAGCACCTCAGAGATCTGGGTTCCAGCAGTTTAACCTGCGCAGAAACCCAGCCCACCAGGAGCCTTCGGCCCTCCCCGGCAATTTTTCTGGCCGCCGCCACGGGGCAGCTCACCGTAACGGCTTGCATCCCCGCGTGGTCAGGACGGATGGTGCCCGCCCTAACCTGCTCGGCAGAGCACCCCCCAGTCCTAACGACGGCGGCCACCACCTCAGCCTCCGTCACGCAGTCATCCAGGCCCAATATGCGCATGTCAATGCACTTGGTGGGCCTGGACACTCGGGCCTCGTCTGCATTTAGGGACGCCCTGAGCCTATCGGCCAGACGTCAGCAGTCGGGCCGCTCGCCGCACCGGGCACCTCTAGCATCCGGGCCCCAGTCGCAGTGACCCTCACCCGGATGCCATTGGTGACACCTAGCTCTTGCAGGTTCACCGCCGCCCTCGCCTTAGTGAGCACGTCGCGGTAGGACACGCCCTTCTCCGCTTCCGGCTGTAGCGTGATCACTACAGCTGCGGACTTCGGGGCGCGGAGCCTAGCCGCGACGCTTCGCTCCTTGCGCCGCTGCCGCCTCTCCTTTTTGGCCGCCCTTGATGCCTTACCCGCCTTCCTCTTCTCTCCGGCCACTTGCCATTCGGCGTCGGCCGGAGGAGCATTAGGAGGCGGTAGGGGCGGTCGTTTCGCCGCTAGGGCTGGGGCCCTTGACGCCTGCGTAGGCCCACCGCCCTTCTTGGGCTTGGGAGGCGCCGACTTCGCCGGGGGCGGCCCCAACTTCGCCGGGGGCGGCCCCGACTTCTCCGGGGGCGGCCCCGCGGGTACGGGCCCGCCTTTCAATCGCCCCGCTTGGCTTGGCCGCAGCGGCGGCAAATGAGACCTGCCGGCTCGCCGCTAGCGGGGGGCGCAGGACAATGGCCTCCAGAGTCGAAAACCGACTCTGGAAAGCAGCCAGCTCCTGCCGCACCAGGTTCAGTACCCGGTCCTCAGCGGGCACCGGCACCGCCCGGCCTTTCCCGTGCTGCGCCTTCTCCTGTGGCACTTCCCGGGATCCGGCTGCTCGGAGGCCGGCCAGGTCTGCTCGGAGCTTCTCGTTCTCCTTTCGGAGAAGCTCCATATCGGCTGTCAAGCGGGTGACCTCCGCCCGCATCTCGGACATATTCGTCCGATTGAGGCCCGAATTTAATGGCCTTGACTGCCTCCATGATGAAAGCCGCGGCAGCGGGTATGGCCTTGTCTTTAGAGGACTGAATCCTCTTCAAGACCACACCCTTTAGCGCAGCTACCACGGCCGCCTCCAGCCTGGCCAATCGCTCTGACTTGGAGCCGCCAGCGGCGTCCGGCTCACCGCCTGACAACTCGGACAGTTCCGCCCTGCGATTGGCCCCTCCAGGGTCGTGCCCCTCCGTTGCGAGCTTCTCGGCTGGCTGGGCCGGCTTGGCTGGGCTGACTAGGCTCGGCTCGCTATCCTTCCTCGGTGGAGCCCCCTTTGCCCGTACTCCGCTCGTGTACCCCACCCCGCCAAGTAATTTTTCTGCGGGCTGCTCTCCTCCCGCCATCAGAGGACGACCCCTGGCCATCCTCTGGTTTGGGGCGCTTCTGGAAGAGCCTACGGTTCTTGCGCGGTTGCGCTTGAGACGCTCTCATGCAAAGGCATACGCCTTAAGTATAAGTACACTGGACTTGAAGATTGATGGGTGTTCTATTGATAGGGTGAAAGAAGCCCGTTGTTAACGTTATAATATTGTATTTTCTAAAATTTAAACCAATTTTGTACGAAAGTTTACCTGATGTCTCGATAGATGGCGTTGGCCGGTTCAAATTCGCGCTATGGTTTCGTTACCACGCAAAGTATAAGAGACTTCGAATTTTATAAATAAATGTCTCCGTTCTGAGTACGTGGTGTTGTTTTATTGCCATAAAATACTCTCAACTCGTCGATAAAAAGGGCGAAAAAGATCTTCGATGATCATAAGGTCCTACGATCCGGAACGGTTTTTGAAAAAGCTAAAAGTGTCCTCTGGTGTCGAAGTCGAGAGTTAAAAAGCAGTTAGTTGGTCGAATTGGTGCAAGTTTGGAGTAGACCTAAAAAAGCGAGCGTGGTCGACGAAGCTGAGCTGAGCGGAGCGAGGTCAACGAAGCTGAGCTGAGTGAAGCGAGGTCGACGAATTTAAGTGGAGTGTTAAAGGAAAGTGGTTTTAAAGTGATCAAAGTGCAACTTAAAAACTGTGAGTACATTATTGTTTAATTAACAGTTCCAAGTGTCAGAGACTTGTAAAATTTTAAAGTTAATGCAAGGACTTAGAAAAGTTGAAGAAACTTAGGACTTAGAATAATTCGTGAAAAATTGAAGAGACCCCGAATCTATGCCCGATTTCACTTAGAATTAGAGTACAGTTCGAACACTTAGAAAAATTACGACATTCTTACATTTAGTGAAATTCTAAATTGATACTTAGCAAATTAGACACATCAAATTAAATCATGGAGGCTAAGCTAAGGCTGTTGGAAGATATTAAGGGTCGTATTCAGAAAGGGCTTAGTAACTTCAAAAAATCTCCAAAAGAGAGAATAAATCAGGCATATGTGGATTCACGTTTGGAAATATTGGACAAACAATTTGAAGATTTCACAAGGAAACACGAAGAACTTTTGGTCAACTACACAAACAGTGAATTGAGTGCAACCAGCTACATCAAAAATGATGTATTCGAAGAGGTTACAGACACTTTCATAAATTGTAAAGTAGAATTAAAAAATGCTTTACCAAAATATCAGTCTTCTGAAATGAGTGATGTCTCACCAGACCATAGCCAACCGAAAATGAGGTCAATTGCTAAATGGCCCAAAATAACAATTCCTGTTTTTAGTGGTAGTTATCAGGAATGGTCAACGTTTAGAGATTTGTTTTTGTCACTAATTGATAGTAATCAATCACTTGATGATGTACAACGTTTACACTATTTAAGATCTCAGTTGTCAGGTGAAGCATCACAACTCATAAAGCACATACCGATCACGCATGCAAATTATAAGAAATGTTGGACTCTGTTAAACAGTCGTTACAATAATAAGAGATTTTTAGCCAATTGTATTCTCAAGCGCTTACTCAACCAAAAACAAATGACGGCTGAGTCATCTATTGCTCTCAAAGAGCTTTTAGATACCACAACCGATTGCTTACATGAATTGTCAAATCTAGGGGTGCAAGTAGACGCTTGGAATATTATTATTATTTATTTGATTAGCTCCAAGTTGGACGTTGAGACTCGGAAGCAGTGGGAATTGCACGTAATTCATTCTTGCGAGGAACTTCCCACCTTCAAGGAGTTTCGGGACTTTTTAGATAAACGCTTTCGGGCTTTGGAATTTGTAGAACCTCAAAGTAGCATCACGTTGCTTCAAAAATATCCTGTCCACATTGTTCCGAGGAGCATCTCTTGTGTAATTGTAAAAAGTTTGCACAGGAGACCGTCGATCAGCGTCGTCAAATAGTTAAATCTCGTGGTTTGTGTTTTAATTGCCTTCGCTCAAGTCATCTTAATATTAATTGTCGAGTCAATACCAAATGTAAAATGTGCAACAGAAAGCATCATACTCTCTTGCATCTACAAACTGATTCAGAAGCACAGGCGAGCAGTTCTGTGTCTCCATTGCAAAAGGAACCGCCAAAGGACGAGACCACGGCTGAACCTCATATTTCAACCCATTTCGCAAAAGGTATTCATAGTCAAGTCATACTGGCTACAGCCGTTATTAAGGCTAGATCGAAAAATGGGTATCCACAAGTTTTGAGAGCCCTGTTAGACCAGGGTTCACAAGCTTCCTTTATTACGGAATCTGCGGTTCAGTTATTGAAGCTAAAAAAGATAGCAATTAAAACGTCTATCTCAGGTGTAGGGGGAGGTCAGAGCGATCTAACGTCAAAATTTATGGTTCGACTTAACATTCAATCGTTACGGGATCCTGACTTCACCCTTCAAATAAAAGCTTATGTGCTGAGTAAGGTGACTTCAATGTTACCTGAAAGGAAATTTACGTTGGTGGATGGGCCAGAGCTTAATAGTATGGCTTTGGCTGATCCAAATTTCAATGAGCCTAATAAAATTGACATTTTGTTAGGATCGGGAGTCTATACTAAAGTCTTAAAAGAAGGCTTAATCAAGGACCCTAAAGGTAAAACAATAGCTCAAGATACTTACCTTGGTTGGATCATATCGGGAGAAGTCAGCGATGAAGATGGAGTGATGTCTTGTCACAATGTAATTCTAAGCATGCACGCTAAGGTCGAAGAAAATGAAATCCTAAAAAAGTTTTGGGAACTAGAGGCAGAGCCAACATGCTCTGAAAGGTCAATTCTTAGCCCTGAAGAGCAAGCATGTGAAGATTACTTTGCTGCTTCCACATGTGGGGATGTAGATGGTCGCTACATTGTAAAACTGCCTTTTCAATCCAGTAAAACGCCCTGCAACACAAAGGAAATAGCGTTAAAAAGATTATACAGTCTTGAACGGAAGCTAGCAAAAAATAGCGAGCTTAAAGGACAATATACATCGGTAATAAAGGAATATTTATCACTAGGTCATATGGAAGAGATTTCTAATGAAAAAGACAAAAATAAGATTGGCGCTGTTTACTTACCGCATCATGCTGTAATCCGCGAAGACAAGTCGACCACAAAATTAAGAGTGGTATTTGATGCGTCATCCAAGGGATCCGATGGTATTTCCTTAAATGACACCTTAATGGTAGGGCCAGCCTTACAGGCTGATTTACCTCATACAGTTATGCGGTGGCGACAGCATCCAGTATGCTTGGCAGCCGATATCATAAAAATGTATCGCCAAGTTAAAATAGCAGATGATCACGTAGACTTTCAAAGGATTTTATGGCGAGATGACGTTCATTCTGATATAAAAGAATACAGGCTTTTGAGAGTTACATTTGGAACATCTAGTGCACCTTACCTGGCAGTCAAGGCATTGCAGCAAACCGCTAGCGATGAAGGTCAATCGTATCCATGCGCTGCTAGTAAGGTTAGGACAGATTTTTACATGGATGACCTAATGACAGGTTGTCAGACAGATGAAGAAGCTGTAAAAATCTATCATGAGTTTAATGAACTATTGAACAAAACAGGCTTCATTTTGCAAAGATGGACAAGTAACAAAGAAGAGTTGCTAAAACAGATAAGGCTGGATACTGGAAGAGATCTGGAAATAAAGGAGGATGAAACTACTAGAATTCTAGGACTTACCTGGAATCGCAATTCCGATGAATTCCATTATACTGTAAACTTACCCTTTTCAACACCGTCGTCGTTGCCGCCGTCTGCATCTGAAACTAAAAGAACAGTTATATCAGAGATATCACGTTTATATGATCCGTTAGGTTGGATTGCACCATGTATAATTACCGCTAAAATCTTCATCCAAAAACTATGGAGCGCTGGTTTGGATTGGGATGACAAACTGCCTGAGGATCTTTTAACAGAGTGGCAGTGTTATCGTAGTGGGTTGCATATACTCAACAACTTCAGAATTCCTAGGTGGCTGAAAAGAAAAAGCGACGATGAAAAGGTTGAACTGCATGGTTTTTCTGATGCGTCAAGCGTAGCATATGCCGCGGTTGTTTACATCAGAGTCATCGATGCTGCAGGTCGAGTCCACTGTAATCTGGTAACTGCAAAAACGAAGGTGTCTCCAATTAAACAAATTTCCATACCACGACTGGAACTATGTGGCGCAGTTTTAGTTACCAAATTACTTTTAGAAGTGGCTTATGTCTTGAATGTCCAAAAATCCAATTTACATGCTTGGACTGATTCAACGGTCGTGCTGGCTTGGTTGAGCGATCACCCAAGTAGATGGAAAACCTTCGTCGCAAACCGGACGTCTGAAATCCTTAATGCCCTTGATTCTACTCAATGTCATTATGTCGATACAAAAAACAATCCAGCTGACATTGCTTCGAGGGGTACAACATCCACATCTTTGTTAGACGACTCACTTTGGAAACATGGACCGTCGTGGTTGCTTGAGGATACCATAGAATACTGTAGACCTAAGGCTATAATGACTAAACTGGAACTAAAATCTGTCAAGGTTCATGCAGCACAGATAGACGTTCACCCGATTGAACAGATGTGGTCCAGATTTTCATCGTTCCGTAAGTTGATCAGGACTTTCACTTATTGCAGACGATTCCTGAAAATAAAGATTGCCAGAGAATCACGGACAAAGTTGCCACCTTACCTTGAAGCTTCGGAGATTTCGGACACCATGCATTGCTGTCTCAAGCAAAGTCAAGGGGTTTGGTTTGATACAGAAATAAAGGCAATACAAGCCGGAAGAGACGTCAGCAAAAGCAGCGGTTTGTCTTCTTTGAATCCTTACTTGGATGATAAGAACTTGATGAGAGTAGGGGGTAGAATCCAAAATTCGCAACTAAGTGATGATATGAAGCATCCCTTTATAGTTCCTCATCAATCCCATTTGACACGATTACTCATAGCTGATGCTCATGAACGTATACTGCATGGCGGACCCCAATTAACACACAATTTTCTTCGGTCAAAATATTGGGTTATTCGTGGAAAGAATTTGATCAAGGCCCACATCCGCGAATGCGTACCGTGTATTCGTCATGCAGCCGTAACAAAAACTCAATTGATGGGTCAGTTACCATCATGCAGAGTGACTCCAAGTAAGCCTTTTCTCCATTCAGGTGTCGACTACGCGGGACCGATTCAAATAAGAACAGCAAGGGGTCGTGGACATAAGTCCTACAAAGGCTACATATGCCTGTTCGTTAGTGGCGCTCGTGGCGGCAGGAACGCTCGTGGCGGCAGGAAAGTATTTGATTGTGCTCCCGTAAATAATATTCGTAAAAATATAAAAAGTACTCCACAAACTGTGAATAGTGCATAAAAGTGAAAAAGGACAGCAAAATATACCACAGCAGTGTTATCATCAAACATTCGTAGTGTGCAAACTATAAAAAGTGATAGCTACAACAGACGAACAAATTACTAGCGAATCAGTACCAATAAACAGTGAATTAGTACTAATAAACAGTGATCAAAGATGTGTGAAGACTCCAAACCAGTGTAATAAAAGAAATGTAAATTGACCCCGAAGTAAACAAACGAAATTATTATGCAAAACCTCGCAAAATCAAAATTCGTTTTTTATTTGAAATCGCGTAACAATACCGCCATCTTCTGGTTAACTTACAAACTGACATGTCAACGACCTCACCAAATGATGCCAATTAGCAAAAAAGTATTGCAATTGTAAAAAATATAATTATACTAACCTTTTACATTGCAACTAGCGACATCTATTGTCTAAAGATAAGATTATTGAAATCAAAAGAACCCGATCTACATATTTGAACCATTAGTTAACTTAACAGCTAGCCAGTTGACCGGCACAGCAGACTTGGACGTATAAAGGCTCTGGTTCGGATCTCGGCACATGAGATTGTTTTTGTAAGAAATATTTAATTAAACCAAAAATGAACTTTCTGGAGAATATCACGTTCCGTCGCACGCGCACCCGCTCGGAACCAGAAGACGACAGTAATGTTTCTCGGAATGAAACTGTTAACAGTATGCCTGATATGTCTGAGGACTAAGATGACTCACAACTTAAGGCATTAAAAGACGAAATCGAAAAACTAACATCGCAATTAAGCAGCGCGCACAAGGAAATTGAGTTGCTGTCATTGGAGAATAGTGAATTGAAGGAAAAAACCAACGAACTAGGTAAAAAAAACGATCTCCTTATAAGAATTAACAGCCCCGCTAAACGAAGTATCACCCCAAAGAAAACCATAAACAGACAAACCAATACGAAGGAGACACAAACTGACAATTTTATATCACTAGATCTTACAAACTGTGTAGAAAGTATGAAATATGACGATAAAAAAGCCAAGCAAAATATGCACCCTGTGAAAACAGCCGCACCTTTACGGCAACCAAAACCTGAGCTGGATACTACATCAACCAGTAAAATATATATTTTCAGCAATAATAAGATAAATAAAATACTCCCGATTTCAAATACGACCCTGCAACTCAAATCAGAGATATGCCACTACTTGATGCCTCATCGTACAGTGGACCAAATTGTACATAACTTAGAAACAAAGGTGAAATCATTTACAATGAACGATTTCTGTGTAATTTTAATAGGAGAGGAAGATGTCAATTCTAGTGATTTCCCCAATTTGATTTTTGGCATAAGAGCGTCTGTAGAAAAAATAAAACATACAAATGTTATCATCTGCGCACCAACATATAAATTTGGCAATTACACGAATATTTTTAATGGAAGGATAGAATATTTCAATAGTCTACTATGCCGTGATATTTTCACCCATGAACATGCTTATTTTCTGGACTCAAACAAGAACTTGTCCTATGATCACACAATGTTCTACAGACATAGCGGAAAGCTTAATAACACTGGCATGCGATCAATTTTTCAAGAACTTAATATTCTTTTACTTCAAATCAATCGTTTTCACTTGGACTCAAAAGCAAATGACATGACACAAGAGAATGTAAATAACCTGACTCGACAATTCAACGACCAAGATGAAGAGAACTATTTTGACATTGAAAACTATGACACGGTAAACACCACGGAAGTACATAAAGAGAAGTTATCAGACTTTTTTCGTAACTAATAATATTTGTGTTGTGCATCAGAATATTGCCGGTTTACTTAACAAATCCGACAGCGTCACAGTTTGTTTGGACGAATTATCATCAGAAAAGGGCATACATGTGGATGTATTGTGTGTAACTGAACACTTTATTATGAGAGGATACGAATCATTTTTAACCATACCAAATTACCAAATAGCGGCGTCGTACTGTAGAAAAGAAAGCAAAAGAGGTGGCTCATGCATTTTGGTAAAGAACGGACACCGTTTCAACGAATTAAAGAAGATATCCAACATATCAGAGCCCGGAGTGTTTGAATGCTGCGCTATAGAGTTACTTGACTATAATACTATTCTAGCATGTGTGTATCGAGTCCCAAAGGTAACCAATTTAAATGTATGTATGGATAAATTGCGAATTCTCCTACAACAGTTAACAAAGAAATACCATTATAATGTTGTAATTGCAGGCGATTTTAATATTGAAATTTTAAAAAAGAACGTGCAAATAATTGAATTTGAGTGCCTTTTCCTCAACTACAATTTTAAATTGGCAGTGAATCAACCTACACGCCTGAAAAGTAAAACTTGTATTGATAATATTGCTCACAACTTACGCAAACCATGTAAGGTCGAAGTACTAGAATTGGCTCTTTCAGACCACACGGCACAATTTTTGACGTTCCCAATTCACAAAAAATGTAACATTAAATATTGGAAAATAATAAGACGTGACTATTGCAATGAAAATATGACAAAATTTAAAAACTACTTAAAACATCTACCATTTCATGACATTTATAACACCAATGATTCTAATGTAGCGTATCAATCCTTTCTTGACATATTTTCATTATTTTATAAATTATGTTTTCCAGAAAAGAATGTTAGAATAGACACAATCAGAAAACCAAAATGGGTGTCTCGGGGTATTTTTGGCGAATAGGCAGCTTAGGTAGACAGTAAGTAAAACACCAGGTTGTTAGATATAGTGATCTTATTTATTGAATATTAACCCTACTTACATACTATTTAACAGGGTGGTAAAAGTGCTATACCCTAAGTCATCAATTCAGATAATTTAAGTAAACAAAGAAATGTCATTGTCAAAATGACAGGACAGTGGTACAAAACAATTTAATATTAAATTTTTCTATCTTTTCATTACAGTTAACTATTTATACGAGCTATGCAAACAAAATATCGTAGCCGAACAGTGTTTGTTCTGTGTCGGAGTCGCGGCTTATTATCATCATAATCAGCCCTTTTAAGTCCACTGCTAGTCATAGGCCTCCCAAAATCGCCGTTTTCCAAAATCCAACATGTGGCAAATGTATTGCCTGCAAGCTTCTTACGATATGAATCTATGAATGAGAGTTTTAATATGTGTGTTGTTGAAAATGTAAGTCGTTAAATAAAACACAAATTTAAGAAATTGCATTTATTAGACCACACACATACATCAGTCATTTAAAATTACGTCAATCTGATTTCAAATCCTTAATAACTAGTTGCTCAGATTAGGATTGGCTATAAAAAAATATTTTTCATTATGTGTCTGAGTCTGAACAACTATCGGATTCGGAATCAGATTCGTTCACACTTATGACAAACCTATCAGTAACTTCATCAATTATGTGGTCGAGTGTGCACATTTCATCTTCTATTTTTACAGTATGTCTAATACAGTCTGCCCATTTCTGCGGTGTCACTTCTCTTAAACCTTCTTCTAAACTAAACCTTCTTTTCAGTGGCACTCAGAGATTTTCGAGGCCGCTTTTTGACAGGCGACAAACTGTCGGTGGCAGCGGCCTTCGAGGGACCCGGCTGGGGCTCCATTTGTCAATTAACAAATAAAACTTAACAAAAACACAACTAAAACAAGGAAATATAACAACTAACAACAAGATGAAACAGTTAACACGATGATAATAAAGCACAATTAACAAAGACGCAGCGAATAGTATTATCCGGGAAAAGAAAACGAATGTTGTGAAAAGACGCGACTTTGTAATTATGTCAAACGAAATTTGAGAATGTTGGGAACTCCGGTAGTGTTACCAGTATCATAAAATATTTTATACCACAAAATTTTCTTTTTTTAATAACTTTGTTTAAAACCGAAAACTTATAAAAATTAACACGGTATAATAATTTTTTAATTATTATTTTAAAAATCAGAACTTAAAAGCAAATCTAACCTTGTTTTCCACCATTTTATGTGAATTACCATTAAGACGATATTTTTTTGATCTGTTATCACATTTGTTTACATAAATTATCTGAATTGATGACTTAGGGTATAGGTGTACATTCCAATAAGAATGGATCCACCAATAGGAGCGTAGCACAAAAATACAGGGCGCAGACATTGCTATTAGTGAGATTCGTTTAGCGCCGAAGTTATAAATATAGGTGGCGCGCAGCCGAGGCTCCAGTGTGATGTTGTGCGGCGCGCGCGCAGGTCGTGCGCGCTGCCACAGTGCTCCCCCTCAAGCGAAGCGTACCGGTGGTTTGATGACTCGGCCGTACCGCGATGTTTTGTTTACATCTGATGTTGTAGGTTTTTTCGCTGCGGCGACAGCGGATGCGGCGGCGGGGGCGGTTTCTGCGTCACACATGGTAAAAGCAGGCTTCAGTCGGTCGATCGAGATTACTGCTACTCTTCCGGGTAGTTGTAGCGTAAATGTTTTGCTATCTCTGTGTAATACTGCGTATGGACCGTCGTAGGGTGGCTGTAGGGGTTTCTTCACGGCATCAACTCGCACAAACACTTGTTTGCATGTTGCAAGGTCACGATGTACAAACACAGGGCGGGTGGTATTATGCGACTGTGCATGTACCGGACGTATGTTTCCGATTGATGATCGCAGTTTCTCAACGTAGTTACTGTCCATTGTTACTGCTTGTGACGTCACGAAGAGATCACCGGGTAGGCGTAGATTTTGACCGTATGTTAATTCTGCTGCGCTTACATCCGTGTCGGTTCTGATTGCGGCACGCAGCCCCAACAATACGGTAGGTAATTCTTCAATCCAGTTACTGTTACTGAGACGTGCTGTGAGTGCGGTTTTCATACAGCGGTGCCAGCGTTCTATAATGCCGTTGCTCTGGGGATGATACGGCGTAGTTCGTATCCTCTGTATCCCAAATAATCTGGTGAGTGCGGTGAATAGAAGGCTTTCAAATTGGCGACCTTGATCCGTTGTTATTCTCGCTGGGCAGCCGAATCTTGTGATCCATCCTTCATAAATGGCCTTGGCAACGGTTTCAGCTGTTATGTCGCACACAGCGTGCGCTTCAGGCCAGCGTGTAGCACGGTCGATTATTGTGATTACGTAGCGATGACCGGTTGGCGATATTGTTAGGGGTCCGACGATATCCGCGTGAATTTGTTCGAAGCGGTGCGTCTGTTCGAACGTAGCTGTGGCACTTGATGTATGACGTTGGATTTTGGATCGTTGACACGCGACGCATGTTTGAACCCATGTCTTAACGTCTGTGTTCATGGATGGCCAGAAGTACCTTCTCTGTATGAGCTTCCTCGTAGTTCGTATACCGGGGTGGCTGAGTCCGTGGATAGCGTTGAAAGCGTTAATACGGAACTGCAGTGGTAGGTATGGGCGAACGTCGTTGGTTGAGGATTCGCAGTAGATATGCTGAGAAGTACCAGGTAGCATTACTCTCTTCATTTGGATGTTTGTTTGTTTCATAATTTCTTTTATATTCTCGTCCTTTTCTTGCGCTTGAGCGAGTGCTTCGTAATTGATCGGGTTCGGACAGCTGATTGCTTCGACACGTGATAATGCGTCGGCGACAACATTGTCTCGCCCGCTTATGTGACGTATGTCGTTCGTAAATTCACTGATGAATAACAGTTGTCTTTGTCGGCGCGGTATCTCTGTGTCTGATGAGATTTTCTGCATGGCGTACTGGAGTGGCTTGTGGTCAGTGAATATGATGAGTTCACGTCCTTCAAATATTTTCCTAAAGTGCTTGATAGCCATGTAAATTGCTTGAAGTTCTCTGTCGTACGTTGAGTATTTTTGCTGAGCCGGTGTGAATTTTTTCGAGAAATAGCCAAGAGGTTGCCATTTTCCTTCGACATGTTGCTGTAGAACGGCGCCTGCACATCGATCGGATGCGTCACATATCAGTCCTAGTGGGGCTGAGTGATGTGGGTGCGATAAACAAATTGTTTCTGTGATACATTTCTTGCAGTTTTCAAAAGCTTGAGATGTACCTTCGTTCCACTGTATCAATGTTTTGTCTCGCTTCTTTGAGTTGTGCAGGTAAGTATGTAGTGGTGCTTGAATGGCGGTTGCGTTAGGTATGCTGTCTCGATAGAAATTGAGCATTCCTAAGAATCTTCGTAGCTCCTCGATGTTCTTTGGTTTGGGATATTCACTGATTATCTTGATCTTATCTTCAGGCGGTGTGAGGCCTTCTGCTGATACTTTGTAGCCGAGAAATATTACTTCACGTTGGCCAAATACACACTTTGCTGGGTTTATTGTTATGCCATACTCGTCCAACCTTCTTAACACTGTTCGTAGGTGCTGTCTGTGTGTTTCTTCATCGTCCGAAGCTAGTAATAGATCGTCGATGAACGGGTACACGAAGTCAAGTTCACGCAGTACTTCATGAATAAATCGCTGGAAGGTTTGTCCTGCGTTCTTTAAACCTGGACACATTCTCGGGAATTCAAATAGTCCAAATGGTGTGATGATTGCAGTCTTTTCCACATCTTCGGCACGTACGGGCATTTGTTGGTATGCTCGGTTTAAATCAAGCGTGGTGAATATTTGCTTGCCGGCGAGCTGGTACGTGAAGTCCTTAATTCTTGGAACGGGATAGCGGTCTGGTTTCGTTACGGCATTGAGACGTCGATAATCTCCACATGCTCGCAAGTCTCCGTTTTTCTTTGGCACGATGTGTAATGGGCTGGACCAAGGGCTTTTGCTGGGTCTGCACAGGCCTTGACTGATCATGTTCGCGAATTCTTTCTTTGCTCGTTCATACAGGTGCGGTTGTATTGGTCTTGCTCTGGAGTATATAGGTGGGCCGGTTGTTTCAATGAAATGTTCCACTTTATGTTTCGGGTTAAGTTTCATTGAAGTTAGGCGTGTAGTTCCAGGGAATTCGGCGAGAATGTCGTGGAATGTTTGCTGTGGGTTGATGCTGCTGACAGTAGGCATACTAGTATAGCGGCCAGTTGCTTTGGTGGTGAGCTTCGTTACATTGTCGATAAGTCGCTGGCTTCGTAAGTCGACCAGTAAATTGTGATAGCCGAGAAAGTCTGCTCCTATTATTGGCTTCGAAACTGCGGCTACTACGAACTTCCATTTATATGGTCGGCGAAGATTAAGGTCGAGCTCCAATGTTTTCTCACCATATGTGGGTATTATGGTGTTGTTCGCGGCGTAAAGTTGATATGGTAGCGGTGTTGATTTGGTTCCTTTCCTTTTTGGTATGACGGATATATTGGCACCCGTATCTACCAAAAAACTCGTGGATGTCGTCTTGTCTGTGATAAATAGGCGGTATGACTTGTTGTCGACGTTTGGATCCGCCACTGCCAACGCCTCTTTTAGTTTTCCGTCTTCATAGTGTTGATAAAACTGCACGGTGTTGTACACCGCTTTGCATTTTGTCCAAATCGCCGATGATAATAACAATGTCCCGCTGGCGTAGTTGAGCGAGAACGGGCTCGAGACGTTGAATGCGCTCGGTACGATTTAGAGCTGCGCCCGCGGCCGTAGTGTCGCCGTGACGACGAGCGCGAGCGGTCGTGGTGGTATGACGTCTTGAGTTCGGCGATTTCCAAATGTAATTTCTTTATCTCTTCGACGAGATTCTGCATGCTTACAGGTGTGTTTTGTGCTTGTTGGGATGTTGACACTGATGCCACGGATACTGCTGATGCTTCGGCTGTTTGTTCAAGCATCTTGTCGGCGAGCTTGGCTAGTTCTTCGAGTGCTGTATCCTTACTTATAGTGTCACTTACTACAAGCACTGAGCGGACGTGTGCGGGTAGTAAGTTCACCCACATAAGCCGTAGTGTGTTGTCCGGCACCTTGTTGTGAGCGAGATTTCGCATGCGACGGAGTAATTGGCTGGGTTTCTGATCTCCTAGTTCCATGTCGGAGAGTAGCTTTTGTAGCTGCTTGCCATCTGACTCCTCGTAGGCAGAAATAAGACGATCCTTTATGACGGTGTACTGACGATCGGGACCGTATCACATATTAAACTCTGTAGTAGAAAGAAAAGACAACTTTTATGGCAGTATAGACTGACACCAAATGAGGTGAATAAACAAAAGCTAACTTGTTATTCTAGGCTATTTAAAAAAATTGTAAAGCTCACACAAAAGGCGCAAAATAACTATACGATAAATACCTCAGATAATAAAGCAAAAACTACTTGGAAAATAATAAATGACTCAAAATGTAACGTTCCCAAAAACTATATTGACAAAATTCAAGTAAATAATGACATTATCACTGACCCAAAAGATATTGCAGATGCTTTTAATAATTATTTTGTTGACAAAATTAATCCTATAATGAGATCTGGAAAAAACGCCACATCTTTAATTACGAAAAGTAAAGATTCTTTTTTTCTGTCCCCATGCTCGCTAATGGATGTAATTAAAATTATAAAAGGTTTAAAAAACACAAATAGTGTAGGATACGATGGCCTGTCAACAAAAGTTTTAAAAGCAGTAGCGGAAGAAATATCAATGCATCTAAGCCATATAATTAATCTTTGTATTGAGACAGGTGTCTTTCCGGACGCACTAAAAATATCTATTATCAAACCACTGTTCAAAAAGGAAAATAAAGAACTAATGCAATTTTATAGACCAATATCTCTTATCAGAATAATCTCGAAAATATTTGAAAAATATTTATATAAAAAATTGTATATTTATTTGGAAAAAGAAAATATTTTGGCGAATGAACAGAAGGGATTTAGAAACGGTAAAACAATAGATCAGGCAATATATGATTTTTTACACAATGTCATGCCAAAAGTCGATGCGAACATACCGGTATGTACGATATTCTGCGACATGACGCAGGCTTTCGATCACGTCCGTCATGACATACTTATTGATAAGTTAGAAGCATATGGCATTAGAGGTAACGGCTCAAACCTCATTCGGTCTTATTTAAGTAACAGAAGACAATTCACAGATATCTCAGCAATAAATAAAAGCAATAAACAGGAAATTATATATAGGTCAAAAGAACGTGCAGTTAAATTTGGCGTACCGCAAGGTACTGTCGTTGGGCCACTATTTTTTATACTATATATTAATGACCTACCCAAAAGTATTCCCCACCCCATGACACTGTTCGCCGATGACAGTACCATTACAATCCCATGCGAAAATATAGACAAATACGAAATTGATATTAACAATACTTTGGGATCAATGATAAAATGGTTGGAAAACAATAACCTGAAAATAAATTTAGAGAAAACTAATATTATGCATTTTGCACAAAGGTCAACCATTCCGAATGTGAGAGTACATTACTGTAATAACCTTGTAGATAGAGTTGACACAGCAAAATTTCTAGGAGTTACTATAGACAGCAAATTAGATTGGAAAGCGCATACGGAAGCCTTATGCAAAAAAATTAGTAGATCCGCTTATGCATTATATAAACTAGCGCCGATGTTAAATAATGATGCTCTGCTAACTGCTTATCATGGTCTAGTGTCATGTAACTTAAGATATGGAATTATATTTTGGGGAAACTCAACAAATAAAGAAGTCATTTTTAAAACGCAAAAGTGATGCCTTAGAGCTATGTTTAGACTACAGGTTACTGAGAGCTGCAAACCGTTATTTAAAAAGTATAAAATATTAACACTTCCATCAATGTACTACATTTTGGAGACCATTATGTTTGCCAAATCGAACTCGCACTTATTCCCTTTAGTGTCAGAGAAGTTTGTTCGAAATAGACGTGACAATAGCAAGCTTTGTATCCCTCAATCCAAGACGGCTTTATTGCGCAAAAGCATATTCTGGAATTCTTTATAATACGTTGCCAAAACATTGGAGGGAATATACTACCAAACAATTGCGAAATAGACTAAAAAGCCTTTTGTTAGAAAAAGTGTATTACAGAATTGATGAGTTTTTAAATGATAAATTAATTTGATTTGTATGACATTTAATCTGCACGTTTTATTTTTATGTTTATTTTATTGTATTCTGTTTTTTTTTAATATTGACATCTCTAAGACCACTATATTTTGAATTGAATTATTAATTGACACTTGTATAACTTAATGTACTATACCTCTAAATTTGTACGCCGTAAAGGCAAAACATGACTGTGACATAATTTATTGTAACATCTTGCATGCCTTGTGTGTGTATACTCGTGTTTTGGACAAATAAATGACTTACTTACTTATTTCGTATGTATGGAAACCCGCGCTGTGCATATAGAGGCGGTCTCTGATCTGACCTCTCAAGGCTTTCTGGCTACATTTAAACGTTTTGTTGCTAGAAGGGGTCATTGTAGTCACCTTTACAGTGACAATGGCACCAACTTTGTAGGGGCATCAAAGGAGCTTAAAGCAATGTTTCGCGATGAATGCGCATCTCTTCCCCGAGAAATTGCGCCTATATTGGCAAATAATGGAACTGAATGGCATTTCATCCCGCCTCATTCTCCTAAATTTGGAGGTATATGGGAGGCTGGGATCAAAAGCACCAAGCATCACCTCAAACGAGTGATTGGCGAATCGACACTGACTTTTGAAGAGCTGAGTACCGTCTTATCCCAAATTGAGGCGTGTCTGAATTCCAGACCTATATCACAGTCTAGTGTGGACTCGTCAGATCCAAACCCATTGACGCCAGGACATTTCTTGGTCGGTCAGCCACTGGTAACAGTACCAGATTATAATTATGAGCATGTGACAGTCAGTAGCTTGAGACGTTGGCAATTGACACAAAGAATGATTCAATCTCTCTGGAAACGTTGGTCTCAGGAGTATTTAACTATGTTTTTTCAACGACACAAGTGGGCTAAACGTACGCGCGATCCGAAGGTTGGTGATATTGTCCTCATAAAAGAAGACAATTTACCACCTGCTAAGTGGTTATACGGGAATGTAGTCGAATTACACCCTGGCAAGGATAATTTAGTGCGCGTAGTTACCCTTCAGTGTAAGGACTCCCGAGTCAAACGTCCAACTTCTAAGCTATGCATTCTGCCTGTCAACGATGAATGATAAACGTGTATTTTTATTGTTTTCTTTTTAATTTTTATTTTGTTATGTTATAAATATACGGGTTGTTGTACATTCGTCACAAAGTTAATTCGTCACATTTTGTAATCTCCATACATTGAAAGTATATTCGTCACATGCATAAAAAATATGTGTAAATTCGTCACAAGCTTGCATAGGTACATATTTTTTACATAAAGTACTGGTAGAAAACAAAGTTATTGATTTTTAGCGCTCGAAATGAAAATGATTTCTAAATTTTTGTTTTCTCCTGCGCTCCTGCACATGCTTTTACGCGCTCGCTCGCTCGCTTTATCTATCTCTTTCTAGCCGTACTGGTCAATGCATCAGCCCAGTCATCCAGTGGCTCACTTGACCTTGGCGATGCGCGTGTGGTATTCTGTGTAATAATATTATAGTTTTCTTTGGGTGTTTTTTTGCAAATGTGATTTTCTTAATATTATAGTTACCATAGAGTTATAGCACATAATATATTAGACCGACGGTAGTTAGTTAGATTGGTGCATCTCTGAAAAAATGGATAATAATCAGCCGGGCACAAGCTCGGGTGGACATGGTGTAAGTATATTATTATTGATTGCAGTATTGTTTTTAAAAAGAGTATATATTATTATGGCTAAAATTTCCATTATTAGTCGTTGCTTTGGAACGCATAAATAGAAAAACTTAAAAAAAAAAATTAAGTTACGTAGATTCCTGGTTTACGAGATATAATATTATAAAGTTTCCATACAAATGGGAGACTAGCACGCCATTTGCAAATTTTAGGTTAGATAAATTGTCATGGTAGACGTCAAAGTTGACATTTCACGTTCCGTTGACGGTAGATGTGTATTTATTCAATTTTATGTCATATTTTTTACTTAAATATAATTTTATTTTCATACTTCTTCAATAATAACATTCCTCGTGTTCTATTCTCACGATAAGAATAAACGAAAAATACCCAAAACTACGATAGTGAGCGTGCTAATGAGAAGATAGATTACAGTTAACTCAGATTTGACAGATGATCATATTTCCAAGGATGATGTTGCCATATTTTGAAATATAATCGATTATTTGCATCGATTTTTGGTCTATATCAATTTAATTTTTATTTAAGTTATTTATTTCGCACTTAAATTAAAACATGAATATAATAATTATGATCTTTTCAGATCACATTTACGAAATCTAAAAGAGGACGGCGAATGCTTGTGAGACATGGTTACATGTACAATTTGCACCGGGAAAATAAATCTGGAAGTGTATGGAGATGTTCTAATCGTTCGTGCAGCGCAACTATCAAAATTTCGGAGAATATTGACATCAGAATTTTGCATGAAGCGGCCCACAAGTGTCAACCAAATATAGAAAAAACTGAAGTTATAAAGATAGTAAATCTTTGTAAGGAAGTAGCAGCGAACACAAGTACACCTATGCCTCAAGTGTATGAAGAAGCTTTTCAAGCAACCAAGGATGCAGGTTATGATATATTAAATGCTATACCGAAATTTTCGAACATTTCGCGAACACTATACAATGTGAGGAATCGTGAACTAAACGTACCCAAAACACATTTTTCAAGATGCGAAGATGTTATTATTCCACAAAAATATAAACATTCTTTTTTATTATTCGATGATGACAGTGAGCCTGAAAATAGAATAATAGCTTTCTGCACTGAGACAGCTCGTGAAACCATAACAAATGTACAAACATTCTTTTTGGATGGCACATTTTCAAGCTGCTGTAAACCATTTTATCAGCTGTATTGTATACATGGAGACGTGAATAGCGATGATAATAATACGAACATAGTCCCACTAATCTACGTTCTTATGTCTAATAAACAGGAACGGTCTTATGAACGACTTTTTACATCACTGATGCAAAATTTACCTACTTGGACACCGCTTACAATAATTGTTGACTTTGAAATTGCTGTGATAAATGTCATAAAAAAAATATTTCCTGATGTTAAACTACTTGGATGTAATTTCCACTTCAAACAAGCACTGGCCAAAAAAGCTCATGCCTTACAATTGAATGACATTGAAGAGAAGAGACACTTAGCCATGTGTGCTGCATTGGCCCATATAAAGAAACAGGACATTGACGATGCTTGGTTGCACATCATGGAAAATGCTCCACAGAACGATGCAGTCACAAAATTCAACGACTATTTTGTAGCCCAGTGGTTAGAAAACAATAGTATAGAGTTTATTTGGAATGTACATGGGGCTCGCCATAGGACAATAAATCTAGCAGAGGCATGGCATAAACGTTTGAATAATAAAATGGGTAAAAGGAAACCTAAAATGCTTCAGTTTCTTGATACTCTTAAAAATGAGGCTGATCATATAAATTGGAAATTGAAGCATTTTAAATTTAATATACCACTAAAGTTGAGAACACGTCGATCTATTGCATATGACAAAGAATTGAAAACTATTTTGGACAATTACGATAACATATCCCTGGCTGAAGTTCTGGAAAAACTTTCTTTTATGCAGCATTTTAAAGAATTGTAACATACGTAAATTACCAAAAACCCGTATATTGTGATTTAATTATATTTCTATTATTTTAGTTATAATCATAACGTTGCAGGCAAATCAGCCACTTGAAATAAATAAATATATATAGTTGTAAGTAAAACTGTGATTTTTTATGTAGATGCAAATTACCAAAAAATAATGTGATCATTACTGTGATTTAAATATTTTATCTTTCTATTGTTTTTGTTATAAGTGTAATGTTGCAGGCAAATTAGCCTATTGCAATAAATAAACATAATATAGTTGTAATTAAAAGTGCGATTTTTTATGTAGATGCAAATTAGCAAAAAAATGTGATTATTACTGTGATTTAATTTTCTTTTTATTATTTTACATATAATTGTAATGTTGTAAACAAATCAGCCACTTGCAATACATGTTTATTTAGGATTAGGCGTGTCACGTAAGTCACGCTGTCCTCGTGACAATGCGGGCTTAAACACGCACAAAACCAGACAATACTACCGTATATTTTAGCCGTAAGTGAGAAATGTGATTTTTATGTGAATTTCTGTGATTATGAAAAATAAAGAAATAACATTTAATTCTTTATTGTTTGATTTTTCTGCTGTCTGTACGGAAATAAACAATATGGCGGATTTTCTTTCATAAAAATAGAGTTGTGACGAGTTTACACATACTTTTTATTGTGGCGAATTTACTTTGTGACGAATGTACAACAACCCAAATATACAGTCCACTCAGATACTAATTTTAGAAATGTAAAAGTAAGCACATTGAATATGTTATGCTGTTGAAAAATCTGAACTATTTGTATGTGGTATTTATGTTAAGATAATATGAACATTGTGGTCTCCGAACACCAAGGACTTTAGTAAAACGCTGAAGTTGTCCATATATTTAGTCACGATTATGTCATGGTGGGCGGCTTGAAAGGACTAGGTCCTTGGTGGGCGGAATGTTAACGTTATAATATTGTATTTTCTAAAATCTAAACCAATTTTGTACGAAAGTTTACCTGATGTCTCGATAGATGGCGTTGGCCGATTTAAATTCGCGCTATGGTTTCGTTACCACGCAAAGTATAAGAGACTTCGAATTTTATAAATAAATGTCCAATGCTCGCCCAGCACTCAACCAGTAGACCAGGCCCACCTCTCTGAGGTGGAAGCCGAAGTCGAAAGGAGAGCTTCCCTCCCCCCCGTAGAAGACCCCGAGTTTCCTCTGCCTCCCGTCACTCCCGACGAAGTGCACGATCTCATAAAGGGTCTCAAGCCCCGCAAAGCCCCCGGTTCGGACGGTATCACCAATAGGGTGATACAGCTCCTCCCCGCTCATCTGATCATGCTCATGACCACTATCTTCAATGGTGCCATGAGCAATAACATCTTCCCCCAATCGTGGAAACAGGCCACTGTCATCGGTATTCCCAAGCCGGGCAAGCCCAAATCCGCTCCCTCCAGCTACCGCCCCATCAGTCTGCTCAACGTCCTCGGCAAAATCTATGAGAGGCTTATTTATAAGCGTCTCAGAGACTACGCCGAGACGAAGGGCATCATTCCCATCGAGCAGTTCGGTTTTCGAACCCAACACTCGTGCGTGCAACAGGTCCACCGGATCATCGAACACATAAGCGTCGGTTTCCAACGCGGTTCTTTGACCGGTGCCGTGTTCTTCGATATAGCGACAGCGTTCGACAAAGTCTGGCACGACGGCTTATTATATAAGCTGTACAAACTTAAAGTGCCAGATCGTCTCGTGCTCATCTTACGAGACTTTTTGTCGAATCGCACGTTTCGCTATCGCATCGAAGGAGCGCTATCCTCCCCCCGCCCGATCCGCGCCGGAGTCCCTCAGGGCTCCGTGCTCGCCCCCCTCATTTTCACGCTATTCACCAGCGATATCCCCAAAAGTAGAAAGGCTCAGTTGGCTCTGTTTGCAGACGATACGGCCATATACTACACCGGCTTCGGCCGCGACTCGATCTCTCGCATTCTCCAAACCTCAGTCAACCAGCTCGGTGACTGGTTTAGGAAGTGGAGAATCGAAGTCAATCCCGATAAGAGTCAAGCGGTGTTCTTTTCGAAACTGCATGCTGCTCAAAATGCAGTTGCTTCGAAAATGCAACTGCATTTTGAGACTCACGTCATTGAGGCTGTGCGCAACTGCTTTTACCGTCGTAAGCTTTTCTACCGTGTACGGCCCTACATATGTGTGGATATGCGTGTCATGCTGTGCGAGTCACTTGTTTTATCCAGTCTCGCTTGTACCGCGTTCCGATGCGGTCGCGTTTGCATTTTGTGTATTGACTAGCGCGGCGCTTACTGTCGCTCGTAATTTACTCGCCATGAGTAATGAACTTGTGGTGAACGAGCTGCTGGCGTTCCTGCAGCAGAAGCTGGATGTAATGGACGAGGTGTCTGCTGTCCAGATCTGCGCAACAAACTTCAGCGAGGACGACATAGCTGCTGCCAAGCTGTTGTTGTTCAGCGTGCTTAACAAGCGCGACCAGATGGTGTCCCGCCGGCGTGACGGGACTAAGAGAAGCCTGCAAGACATTATCACGCTGTTCAAGGAGACTGACCCGGACGACGTGCCGACGTTTGTGGCGAAGGAGCTACACAAGCTTCCACCCGTCACCTTTGACCACGTCGACGTAACAAGCCTACTGAAGGACATTGTGTTTCTGAAGGCCCGCCTCGCGGATGTGCTGGCGAAATTAGATGCATCCCAAAACACCGTCACAGATTTGCGCAAGGAATTTAGCGAGTTGCGCAACCGTATGGCGGTAACTAGGTCATCAGTTGATGCGTCTAACGTAAACATGTGTCGCGGAACCGGCCACGATGTATCGTCGTCGAATTCCGCGTCAGCAGTTTCGTCGCCAGCGCAAGCGTCGTTTGCTGAGCTTGCAGCGCGCCCCGCTTGCGTGCCCCGCAGCCCCGCGCCCATCACTGCGGCTCCTCCACGCAGCGCCACCCGAGCCCCTCGCCCCGTCCCGCTGCCAGTGTCAGCAGCCCTGGCGAAACCCTTACAAAAGGATTTCGCTAGCGTCACCGCGAGTGCCCCAGGCGCTCCATGTATGAAGGCAACGCCAGAAAAGGCGCCGAATAGGGTTGATGATGAGGGTTTCGTGACGGTGCAAAGGAGGAAGCGCCGTTCGCGAGTGAACAAGAACCGCTGCGGCAAAGCTCCTACGGATTCCGGAGTGAGCCTGCGTGCCGCAAAGCCGAACACACCGGTGTACATCTCCCGCCTACACTACAGCACTAAGGCGGAGGACATCGTGGAGTATGTGCGCCAGAAGACGAGGTACACGCCGAGGGTACAGTTACTGGAGTCGCGCCGCAACGTCAACTTCAAGGCGTTTGTGGTGCGACTACCGAATTGTTACTTGTCCGTCGTCTTGGAAGAAGACTTTTGGCCACAGGACGTGGTGTTCCGTCGCTTCCGCGGGCAAATACCACAGGACAGCACAAGGACAATTAGCTAGTGAAGTGAAGTGTTACTAACATAGTTTTAAGTAATATTTATTAACACAAGTTTCAGTTTTATTATGTATTAGTTTGTTATTTTGTATTTTGTGTATTTTATCTATGGGCTTCAGTTGCCTGACAATAAAGGAATTATTATTATTATTCATTTATTTATTTACATCCTTATTAAATACATTTTTAAATATTTTTATAAAAACATTAAAAAAACATTTAAAAATATAAAAAATAGTGGTCCGCCGGTATCGGGAGCAGGGTCCAAGCTACCGGTGGTTAGGACTCCAGAGACAGGAACCTCCTCACAATGCGAGCCGTATCGAGGAGTACTGCCTTCTGGATCAGGCCCTTGATCCAACCGCCTAACGAGAGCCTCGAGAGATGCTGGTCGAGGCTTTCGGCCATCAGGCCATTGGCCGATACGACAATCGGCACAATGATAGCCGAGCTCACATTCCACATGTCAACAACCTCGTGTGCTAAGTCGAGATATTTAATTTGTTTCTCTTTCTCAGCTTTCACGAGGTTCTCGTCATGCGGAATGGTAATATCGATAATCATTGTGCGACGCGCTAATCGATCTATCACCACTATATCAGGTTTATTGGCGACAATAGTCCTGTCAGTAATGATAGACCGATCCCAGTACAACGTGATATGGCCATTTTCAAGAACTGGGTCGGGCACATACTTGTAGTACGGTACCTCAGAATCCACCAGTTTATATTTCAAAGCAAGTTGCTGGTGAATAATCCTGGCTACTTGGTTATGCCTGTGCAAATACTCGCCGTTAGCTAGACGAGAACAACCAGAGATAATATGTCTGATGGACTCACCCGGACGATGGCATGCCCGACACACGTCAACCGTCCCATCTTTCATAATATGTCTCCGGTAGTTATTCGTCAAGATAACTTCGTCCATAATTGCACAGACGAAACCTTCTGTTTCCCCGAAAAGGTCACCAAAACGAAGCCAGGATACGGACGCTAAGAAATCTACACCGGGCTCATGAAGAGCCCGGTAGAAGCGTCCGTGAAGCTCCTTGCTTTGCCATATTTCCTTGCGGTCATCTGTAGTAAGTACCACAGGTTTGCGCCAGTTCTCTTTAGCCATGGAGAGCGGGGTGAGTCCCTTGTCCACTGCTACCACATCACGGTGCATACCCACTTCGGCTTTTAAAAAATATTCCCTGAGACTGCACACTTCACGGTTGTGGAGGGTCTTTGCATTTAAAAAGCCTCGACCCCCGCACTTCCGCGGTATGTACAGTCTCATCACCGATGATCGTGGGTGATGCATCCGGTTTGCGGTCAGCAGTGTACGGACCCTCCTATCTAGGGCGTCGAGTTCAGTCTGAGTCCATTTGAGTATGCCGAAAGAGTACATCAAAACCGGCATGACCCAACCGTTGAAGGCCCGCACCTTGTTTCCGCCTGAAAGAAGACTAATTAATACTTTCTTCAAGCGACCAAAGAAGCGCTCCTTCAACGATTGCTTCATGTCAGTAACGTTGATGCCTAACGCTTCCGACATACCTAAATACTTATAGCTTTCGGATAAGGAGAGGGATCTAAAGTGTATGGAATCCGAAAGTTGAATTCCCTCGGATTCCATAATCTCACCTCGCTTTACATGCATGACTGCACATTTGTCCACACCAAATTCCATCCTGATGGTGCTACTGAAAGTTTCAGTTACCTTCAGTAGCTCCATCAGTTGCAATTTGTTGGGTGCAAAGAGTTTCAAGTCATCCATGTAGAGGAGATGAGATATGACTATTATTATTATTATTATTATCAAAGCTGAACTACGCTGATACGAGGGCGGCACTGAAAATTTCGGGAATCAAGGGAGTGACACAACATTACTATTTAAAAATGTATTTATTGCTTTTCGAAGTATTCTCCGCGTTTGACACATTTTTCCATACGATGGAACCAATCATTGAAGCAACCATTCCATTCGGAAGTTGGGGTCTCCAAAATAGCCGTTTTGTAGGCGTCCACAGCTTCTTCAGGTGATGAAAATCTCTGTCCACGCAATTTATTCTTTATTTTAGGGAAAGTATAGAAATCATTAGGGTTTAGGTCGGGGCTGTACGGCGATGGTCTAACAATTCTATGTTTTCTTGCTCTAAAAACTCTTTTGTTCTGTGCGCGGTGTGAGAACTCGCATTGTCGTGATGGAGGATGATGCGGCGGTTGCAGTTCTCTTTACGGAGTTCAGAAACGACCTGTGGCAAACAAATGCTAGCATACCATTCTGCATTAACCGTTCTTTGTCCCTCAAGAGGAATAGTCGTAACATGGCCGGTTTTGGAGACAAACGTGGCCACCATTTTTTTTGCAACACTCCGTGAACGAACAATTTTTGTTGGCTTTAACTCATTTTCGAACACCCAAACTCGTGACTGGTTTTTTGTTTCGGGTTCGTACGGGTATATCTAGGATTCGTCACCTGATACGATGTTGTATACAGCATTTGAGGATCCTGCGTGGAATCTTTCGAGAGTTCTGACGCACCAAGTAACGCGAGCCGCTTTTTGCTCTTCACAGAGCGAATGCGGTATCCATCGGGAAAACAACTTTTTTACACCTAATTGTTCATGCAAGATTATTTGTATTTGACTCATGCCAATGTCTAAAGTTGCCTGAATTTCGCGGTATGTCACATGTCGATCTTCCTCAATCAGCTTACGCACAGCATCAACGTTTTCTTGGGTGACTGCAGTTTTTGGACGACCTTGACGGGGATCATCACTGAGCTTGACACGTCCACGTTGAAATTCAGCAAACCAGCGATAAATTGTGGTTTTGGATGGGGCTTCATCACCAAATGCAGAAATCATCCGGTCAACACACTGTTTTTGTGTTAAACCACTTCGAAAGTCATAATAAATCATCGCTCTTGAATTTTCTCGAGTCAATTCCATTTTCTCAACGACTAAACAAGTTTGACAAAACCTTGTGACAAGACCGATAATCTTTTTTTAAATAAATAAATGGTATTCGATTTTTAAAACCAAGGAGTTTTCAATTAAAGAGATTTCAATATGACAGGAACAGTGGAAATATTCCATTCACGATACTTTTAGTGCAGCCCTCGTACTGTGTATGGTGCGTGCATTCTCGGTAGAAGCGAGAAGTTGATCCAGCGAGTGCAGAGTGCTTGTGCACATAACTCCATTTTTAAATAAGGGTGATTTGATGAGAATGTCAGATCGCAGATAGCTGCATCTGGCTACCCTACTCTTTGGCACCATTCTCACAAAAAACCAGAATATCTTTATAAGAAATTGACTTGGGCTAGAGATATAAATCAAATTAAAACAAGAGCATCATCTTACTTCCTGTTGGCCTCAACGCATAAAACTGCTGCATTCCATGGAAGCTTTAAATTCGCTGCTTCCCGCTGATGGAACGACCTGCCACCTTCGTTTTGTGCTATAAAAACAGTTGGAACTTTAGTATTAAATATAAACAACACTTGTTACGAGTACAAAAGGAAACCAGTTTCTGAACTCACCCTGGGATTGCACGCAGTTGCTAAATTGGTGACCTTGCGGAGTCCTATGTTCCTAGCAGTATGATTTGCTTCGAGTGCTTTGTTTTGCTCGGTGATTGAACATTATTCTGCCGTCATAACACAACACAACATAGTCAGTCATACACCAATATACTTCTCATTATTTATCTGCACTACTTCCTTGCCTTATCTATTATTAACTCATTGTTTTATTTGTATCATTACTTTATTTTATTTTAAATACACATTCTAAAAGTACCTTTTTTATTGACAGCCGGCGCCTGTGCTGTGCGGTTGCACCTGCGTCTCATCGCTTGTCACAGACTATAACAATAGTCTACAACATAGACAAGTGATGTTGGAGCGTCGGGCGTGGGTCGATCTTTATTCACTGTCATACATAATCATGGTTTTTATTTATTTATTTTTGTTTTCTAAATAATTTTGTATTGCTTTATTTTCTTATAATATTTTATTAATATTTTATTTTTATTTATTTATTAATAATCCCCTAGTGGGATATAAAGATGTCCGTAGGTGTGTCCGTGGTATCACAGCGGGCTCTATTATCATACCAGCGCTGCAGTACTTGTTTTTTTTTAAATATCGCAGCATTATGCTGAGATAGGAGCCTTTTTGGCCTCGCACAGGTTTTTTACTTGTTTATTGTTGTTTTTTTATTTTTTTTAGTTTTAAATGCTCCTTTTTTATTTTTACTCTTTGTATTACCTGTGCGTGTCCCAAATAAAATATTTTTCTTTCTTTCATACATAGTTAAACATGACTAATAGTAAATTTAACAATTAGTCACTTGACAATAGTTAAAGTTTAACTATTCTGTCTACGCATGGTTAACTTTTATAGCAAACTTTCAATTTTTTTAACTATAGTGAGCTTAACCAATTGTCAAACAACATATTTATGTAATTTTTAACAAATTGTTAGTAAAACTAACGCATTTTAACTATTAGTATGTTTGGCTACTGATCAAACAACGGGCCCTAAGTGAGTTCTTAGAAAATAGCCCACTGAGATCATTGTGCACAAGCCCCAACGAGGCGTTTGCTCTTTGTCTTTTTCGGAAAAGGTTACTTTGTTTCTTTGACTTGAATGCAAGCAACACATGATTTGAAAGTTGAGTTATCAAAATCCATGCCAGTAGACTTACCTTTTAAAAGCTGCATACTCCGCACATTGAGATGGCCAAGCCGTTTATGCCAAACCTCCTGCGACTCCTTGGGCGCAGCCTGAGATTCTTGCACGGCCACATCCGCAACCTGCTCTGTTGGTAAAACAAAACCTTTCCCTTCCTGACACACAGACACAGCACATGGCCTCTTTTCAGTTACAAAAAAAGCTTCACCCTTGTTATTAAGTATATGAATACCATTCTGGCACCTAGCCGTAGCGACTACCTCCTTGCCATCATAAATTTTACACCAATCTCCTTGAAATGTTACACTAAAATCTTTACGTGTCATTGCACTGACTGAAAGCAAGTTTGTTGCTAGCTTAGGTACATATAACACGTCACTTCCAGTTCTTAAACTATTCTGTAAAGCAATTTTCTCATTTCCTCTGCCTGATGACATAAGTTTCTCGCCATTCGCAACACTCACCGCAGTGTCACACACAAAATTATGTAAAATGTTTTTGTTATTGCACATATGAGAGAGGTTGGTAACCACCCGGGTTAAAACTTACTAGTGGGTTAAAACCCAGGTATCACTCGTTTTATTCCACCCGCCTGGGTGGTTTGGCCGGATGAAAACAAAATATTTCAGATTTTTTATATTCAAACATGTAACACGCTACAGCCGGTGTGCGGGGAGGCAGGCCCGAGAGGGAAGGGGGATGGGGGAAGGGCCGGCGCGCAGCGGTCGCCGCGCCTCTTCCCCGCTCAGACTCTCATTCTAGTTTACCTCGCTGGATATCTTATCGAGACTGAATTTGTGAATCTAAGGCGAAAGAGGTGCTTGGTTGATTGAAGGAAGAATGAGATGGACCACTAACAGTAAGTAAGAGTAGTGTGTAATCTTAATTCAAAGGAATGTGCCTATGGAGATTGTACCACATGCTGCAATAACGATATTACTTTTGATTGGGATGCTCACAGTCGCGATGAGGAGGTTATTGGGGAAGAATTTGTACGTGGAAAATACGAATATGTGGGTAAGAATGACGGAACAAATAAAAGTACCGAAAAAGTTGTAAAAAAGGGAATTAATAGCACAATGAGTGAATTAACAAATTTGTATAATAATGACCTAAACACATTAAAAGAAACACGTATATAATACTAAACATCAATAGTCACAATTTATATCTATTAACAATTTAACAGTACATGAAGTTGCAGTGCATATTGACTTCTCCGAAAATCATACGTGTAAATTAACAAAAGAAGTGCAGTATATGCACTGGGGGGGGGGATCTACGCCCCAAATCGCCATACATACTGGAGTCCTATACACCAAAGAAAGGCACCTTCAGACATTTGCATCCATTTCGCCCAATACCGAGCATGGCCCAGAAGCAATTTGGGCACATTTGGAGCCGGTATTAGTTTACGTAAGAACAGAATTTCCGAATGTTATACGGATTCATTTCTTTTTGGACGGCCCAACAAGCTAATATAAAGTCTTTTTTTTAACTTATTTTCCAAACTCACTAAAGAAAAACGATTTCCTTATTCTACCTGGAACTTTAGCGAGGTGTCGCATGGAAAAGGTGTAGTGTGTAATCAACCTTATTGTATGTAACCAGCCTTATTACGTGTAATCCCTATAATTGTTTAATGGTTACAATAAAGACAGTATTAATTCAGCGCTCGGTGTTTCAATATCTCCTCGAGATCCCGCCTTACATGGCGACCATTATTCTCCATCAAAACATAGCAGGTCTCATAAACAAATCTGATATCTTGACAGTACATTTAGAGGAATTAGCACAAAATAATAAACCCATAGACGTTGTCTGTATAACCGGACACTTTATGACGACCGACCAGGAAAACACACTTGACATACCCAACTTCCGCCTAGCAACAAGTTATTCTAGAGACGTAAAGAGGGGCATGTATACTAACTAGAATTGGACATGAATATACAACACTTAAAACTAACTGTTCTATTAAAGGTGTTATAGAATGTAGCGCCATAGAACTTAATGAACATAGACTCATAATAGTGTGTATATACAGAGTGCCAAATTCATGTATGAATCTATTTTACGATAATTTAGAGAAATTATTACGCAAAATATGTGACAAAACTAACAAGAAAATTGTTCTATGCGGAGGTTTTAACATAAATATACTCAAACGAAACCGCCATGCTCTAGACTTTGAATATCTTTTGGAAAGCCACAATTTAAAATTAGAAAATAGACATCCTACCAGGCTCAGCAGTGAGTCTTGTATTGACAACTTTGCACACAATATTCCTAGATGCAAAAGTGAAATAATTGAATTTGGTATATCCGATCACACAGCTCAACTTTTACAATGCCCCGTCAAAAAAACCTGTGTGATAAAATCTTGGCGTATTAGAAGACGATACTATAGTACTGAAAATCTAAGTAAATTTAAAAAATGCATAAACAGCTAGTCGTTTACTGAAATTTACAATACAAATGACCCGGACGAAGCCTATAATAATTTTCTAGACCTTTTCCTATGTTTTTACAATTTATGTTTCCCTTTCAAAATTATAACAAAACCGCTAAACAAAAAATCTAAATGGATATCTAAAGGTCTTAGAAACTGTAGCAAAATTAAAAGAAAAATGCTATGGCAGTATAGGATACATACAATAAAAAGAAATAAAAACATATTTCAGCAATACGCAGCTAGATTAAAAAAAGTAATATCACTAACCCAAAAGTCACATAACAATTATTACATAAATACATCACAAAACAAATCAAAAGCGACATGGTCAATTATAAATAAGTCTAAATTTAACTTTCCCAAAGAGCCTATTACAGAAATACTTAAAGATGACATCAAGATTACAGATCCTAAATCTATTGCGAGTAATTTTAACGACTTCTTCATTGACCAAGCTTCAGAATCAGACCAAACATATAGTTTAAGGAATGACAATCAGAATAAAACTCGACCCTCAAATCATAAAATTAACACTAATATTAATTCAATTTTTCTTACTCCCACAACACCTACAGAGGTAGACAGAGAAATAAAGCAGCTGAAAAATACCCATAGCGTGGGCAACGATGGTGTCTGCACCAAAGTCATAAAATATATATCCCCGGATATTTCAGCTCATCTATGCTACATAATTAACTTATGCATTTCTAATGGAATATACCCAGAAAAACTTAAAACGTCCATTGTCATTCCACTACACAAAAAAGAAGACAAACGAAAAATGGAAAACTATAGACCCATAGCGTTGATCTCCATTTTTTCAAAATTATTTGAAAGAATCATATATAGCCGACTATAAAGTTTTTTTGAAAAATATAATATACTGGTAGACGAACAGAAAGGCTTTCGCAAGGGGAAATCGATAAATATAGCCATATATGACCTTCTGAAAAGTATTTTGGTCGCCGTGGACAAAAAAATTCCAACATGTGCTATCTTTATGGATATGAGTAAAGCCTATGACCGAGTTGACCATAAGATACTAATGCAAAAATTGAGCATGTATGGCATAAGAGGTAAAGCGCTAGATCTCATCTTTTCTTACCTGCATAATAGAAAACAAATAGTAGAAATAACACAAATATGTCAGAAAACACGAAATGAGATTAAACATAAGTCAAACCCGAAAACTGTCAAATTTGGAGTTCCACAAGGTAGTGTCCTAGGCCCGTTACTGTTCTTGATATATATCAATGATCTTCCTAAACATATCAACCAACAAATGGTACTATTTGCAGATGACAGCACAGTTATAGTAAAAAGTAGTAAGTAGTCAACCAAACATTAAATACGATAATACAATGGCTAACCGAAAATAATCTTAGAATAAATATGGACAAAACGAAAATTATACACTTTCACCAGAGAACTCAACCGACAAATATAAACGTTAGTTACCAAGGCGAACTAGTACATCCTGTGACAGAAACAAAGTTTCTAGGAATTAATATTGACAATAAACTGACATGGAAAACACATTTAGAATATGTCTGCAAAAGAATTAATAAATCGTCATTTGCTCTATACAAACTCTCAAAAATTGTTAATAAAGAAGTTGTATTAGCTGCTTATCACGGACTTGTTGCACCTGTCCTAAGATACGGTATTATATCTTGGGGCAACTCAGTCGATAAGGAATCTGTATTTAAAGCTCAAAAGAAATGCATTAGAGCAATGTGTAATGTAGACAACACTACCAGCTGTCAACCCTACTTTAAAAGCTTGAAAATTCTGACACTGGCTTCGTTATATATATATGAACTAAATGTTTTTGTGAAATTAAATCCTAATTATTATAAGACTGCTTCTAAAAGCTACTATAGACAACTACGTGACAAAAAAAGATTAGAAATTAATATACCTTATGGAAAAACAGCACTAATGAATAAAAGTATTCTCTGTATGGCATCATTGATTTACAACAAGTTGCCCGATGATGTCAAAAAGTTACCTGTTCATCAATTCAAGTCGAAGCTGCACAAATTCCTGATAAATAAATGTTATTATAATGTCAAGGAGTATTTACAGGATAAAAATATAGATAGATACATACATTAAGAGTAATTTATTGACATTTAAAATATGACAATACAAATAGTGTGACTTGTTATAATAATTTAATTTGACATCTCTATAATTTTATTTTATTTTAATTTTGATCAATATTTTTATTTAATTTATCTGATTGTTGAACCTATGACATGTATTTTAAATCATCTGACAATTTTTATTTTTAAACCTTTGACGTGTGTAGTATTCTGAATTTTTAAATTTTTTTTTTTTTTTTTTAATTATAATTTAAATATTTGCACACCATAATAGGTAATGATACAGAGTACTTCATATTTATTTGTAACATCTGTTTATACCTACCTGTATTAAGCAAATAAATAATTTGATTTGATTTGATTTGACCCTGCCAAAGCGCAATGGCAGTAATTATATTTGTTTAAAATACCATGACCATATATGTGCGAGAGGGACTTAGTACAAAATGTTCGTTTGTAATTTGTATTACGCGCTACCGAGTTTCTACTGTCTTACATCGGTTAAAATAATTGTGATTTATAATTATCACCAAAGAAGATGGGTACCAGCACCTCCAAGGAGAAGGTGATCCTTGCCCAGAACGCCGCTGGGGGCAATAACCAAGCTTCAATAGAAGAATTAAGGACGCATGTGGGAGTCAAGTATATAATCTTATTGCTGATCCTCACTTTGGTAGTGCTTTTTTTTTTTTTTGGGTGGGAAATCATCAAATGACCTCTCCCGCTCTGGGCGGAGCGGAAGGGCGTGTCAGACTCTTACTGACTACAACCCACCCGTGTTCCTTCAGTTGCCTGTGCGCCAGGGCCACGGTATTTCTTTCCAACAATCCGCAGCCCCGGCAGGCATCGGTCCTATCGGACCCCATCAATGGTGCTGACATCTCTTTGAGGCGCGCGTGGAACACGACGCGCCGTCGACCCGGGCCTGGTTCTTACCGGACGGCGAGCTGCCCATTGCTCGCCGTCCGCAAGCCCGCGCCTACGGTGACTGGGAGTTGGCAATCGACTCCCGACGCCCAGGGTGTCTCCTCTTGCGGCGGCTAGGGGCGCGAGGGCGCAGAGATTGCCTCTCTCTTTCGCGTTCCGCCTCCTCCTTCGCGAGCATTACTGCTTCGCAGAAGGAGGTGACGGCTTCCCATTCCCTCTCGCTCCGTACCATGGCCTGAACCAGGGCCGGACGCTAGAGGTCGCCGCCGCCGATCGCCGCCACGAGGACACGGCGGTGCTCCGCCCAAGCCGGGCAGACCACCGTATGCTCCACCGTGTCCTCCGGTCGATCCACCACTTTGGTAGTGCTGGCGTCAGTCTATGCCATTTACAGAATTTATAGAAGATGTCACCTTCAGTGGATTAACCAGCAGATTCACCATCATACTATATCTACGTTCGTTTCTTCGCAGGCTTCCAAAATCGACCGTAGGCGTGGACGACGGAATAGTGTAACATGGGCAAAGTATTATGTGTTGGTGCAGTGCTGCCTATATTATAAAATACAAGTGCGGTCTAGAGCGGTCAACATTTCATTTAGAATGACATTTAATATTGTAAAAGACGCGGTGTGATGATGAAACATAAACTTTTTATGAACTTTAATATACCTAACTAATCTAGCATTAACTTAAGTATCATTAAAATCAATTAGATAAAGAATCATGTATGCAAAAGAAGATTCAGCTTTTATTATGGTAAGTTATGGCTACTAATTTAGAAAAATTGTGTAATGACATTAAAGAAATAAGAGTTTATCTAATTAAAATTGGTCCAGATCGTAGGACAGGTAATATATTGACTAAGAAACTCTCTGAGGCAAATTATATTTTTGTGAAATATTCTAATTATGAAGCGCAAATAACGAGTGATATACGAAAAGGGAAAGTGTCAAGTAGTGAATCAGAATTAATTTACAAGTATATCGAGAGATTTCAGAGTTTATATGCTGAAGTTATAGAATTGTGTAAGACAAGTAAAACATAAACAATGTCTACTTTTGACCTTAAAGTTGCGTTAAATTTATTGCCACTCATGACAGACGAGGAGGCTAATACCAGGCAATTAATAGATAATATTGAGTATTATAGTTCTACTCTTTCAACACCAGATTGTAAGAAGCAATTAGTTAATTTTGTATTTAAGAGCAGATTGTCGCAGGCAGCTAAAGTACGATTATGTCCACAATACTCCAGTGTGGATGACTTAGTGGTTGATATGAAAAAGGTGTTATTACCTCAAAAATCAGCCACGGCATTGCAAACTAAATTGACGTCAATGAGACAAAATGAGTTATCTACACAGGACTATGGTAAAGAAATATCTGAACTTTTCGTGCAGTTGACGGTTTCACAGGCCAACGGGCAATCCGAGAAATATAATATATTAAAACCCATAAACGAGCAGTACGCGATTAAAAAGTTCGCCGATGGGCTGCGAAACCGCAGGTTGAGCACTATAATAGTAGCTCGAAATTACAGCTCTCTCAAGGACGCGATTCAGGCGGCGCAAGATGAAGAGATAGCCTCGTCTCCAAGGTCGGCTGAAGTACTCGGTATGTATAATAATAATAACGGTAGATTTACAAGGGGTTTCAGGCATAACCGAGGTTATCGAGGTCATCGAGGTCACGTCAACCAAGGACATTCGCATCATAGACCCTATCGTGGAGGCTACTACAACAACAACGGTAGTCGCGGTGGATGGAATGGGCATCGCGACCACCAGCACAAGCAGGCCCCAGCCCGAAACCACCAGGAATACAGGGGTAAGTCTTACTATAATTATAATAGAAATCAAAGGATGCGCAACAACGACCCAAATAAGGTTAATGTGATAACGGTACCGGAAGCAAACGTAGAATCGGCGAATACTTTTAATTGTGATAATAACAAGAAGTTTCTTCGTGAATAAAATTCTATCATGCAATAGTAATTATTCAATTAGTCTACCTATAAACAATCATGCATTCCAATGGTTATTTGATACGGGTGCATCGATTTCAGCGTTAAAGTATAAACATGTTTTAGAAGAGCGCATTGAATATTACAAAGAAAACATTTCTATAAATGGTATCGGGGGTAAAGTAACAACAATTGGATATTGTTATTTAAATTTCAACGTAAATGAGCATCATTTGCAACATAAGTTCTATGTATTTGACTTCATACCAATTAAGGCTAATGGCATCATCGGTCAGGACTTTCTAACTAAGTATAAAGCGGTATTGGATTTTAATCATAATATAATTACTTTGTCTACTTATTATAATGAAATTAATTTACCTATTAATACAATTAGCAATCATTTAGAGATTCCTCCAAGATGTGAATCCATTCATTATATTTCATCAGATATTGAGGATGAATGCTTAGTTTGCGCGTCAGATATCAGCGATGGTATTTATTTAGTGAGTTCATTGGTAAAGCCAGTGTGTGGTAGAATACCTATCAAGATATTAAATACTACGGAAGATTATGTTACACTTAAAGAAATTAAACCAACTATACATAGCATTAGTGATTATAATTTATATTCTTTTTCTCAAGGCGAATCAAATGCGAATCGAGTGAAGAAATTATTTTCATTGTTACAATTAAGTCATTTAAATGGAGAAGAACAAACATCTGTAGAGAATTTATGCGCAAAATACAGTGATATATTTTATTTACCAGGAGATAGTTTGACAACAACTGATATTTATAAACATTCGATAACTTTAAAACCTAATATGGCTCCTATATTTTCGAAACCTTATAGATTACCACACGCTCAGAAAAAGGAAATAGATAGACAGGTACGAAAAATGTTGCAAGAAGGAATTATAGAGGAATGTAGAAGTGAATGGAGTAGTCCCATGTTATTAGTTCCGAAAAAAGTAGATTCTAGCGGAGAGAAAAAGTGGAGATTACTCATTGATTATAGGAAGTTAAATAATTGTATCGAGAATGATAAATTTCCTCTACCTAACATAACAGAAATACTGGATTCTTTATCAGGGTGCATATATTTCAGTCATTTAGATTTATATCAGGGTTTTCATAATGTGGAACTTGATAAAGATAGTCGAAAGTATACAGCCTTTGGTTATGGTCAGTACCAGATGACAAGAATGCCAATGGAGCTCAAGATCAGTCCCTCTTCGTTTTCCCGGATGATGACAATGGCTATGGCAGGTCTTTCATATGATAAGTGTCTTATTTACCAAGACGATTTGATAATATTTGGTCGTAATTTAGGAGAAAAAAATAAGAATTTACAAGATGTTTTTGAAAGGTTAAGGAAAGTGAACTTAAAGCTTAATCCCGAAAAATGAGAGTTTTTCAAAAAGGAAATGTTATACTTAGGACATGTAGTGTCTCGTGAAGGTGTTGTGCCCGATCCAGAAAAGATAAAAATTGTCAAAAATGATCCCTGCCCAAAATCCGTCGAAGAAGTCAAGCGTTTTACAGCATTTGTAAATTATTATACAAAGTTTATACCGAATTTTGCGGAAAAAACTTATCCTTTAAACAAATTATGTAGGAAAAATGCGACTTTAATTTGGGACAAATATTGTCAGAAAACATTTGAAGATTTGAAACAGTGTTTAGTCTCACCTCCACTTCTGCAATATCCAGATTATACGGAAAATAATCAATTTATAGTACAAACAGACGCATCAGGTTATTCAATTGGCGCTATTTTAAGTAATGGAAATAAAAAACCTGTCGCATATGCCAGTAGAAGTTTAAATAGTGCAGAACGGCGATACCCGAATTTTTATAAATATATTGACATGAATATTTACTTTCTAAAATAGTATATTATTTTAATTATTGTGAATGTGAAGACTATGCAGATCATTGTATTTTTTTTTTCTTTCTTGATTAGTTTTAATCAAAGTCTGGCAGTTTGAGTAATTTATGCAGCCTACCCAAATGTCCTTTCTTTGGTATTGTTCGTCGAATCGTTGAGCTCCTTAAGTTTTGAGTTGAGCTGCACGATTACAGACAAATGCATGCACTGACTGGACAGGACCACTCATTCTGTGTGGTATTTTTTCCTCAAAATTACCATTTCAGACTCAAATCTACATGGTCTTCACATGATCTGACCAAGATTATGTCTGGACTTTAAAAAAGACTGTGACCTCTGAGTTTGTTTCGGCCTTTCTTCTCAGAGTAGTCAGATAGGAAACGCTGACCTCATCTAGTTTTAAAATATGATTGACGTGTAAAAGTGTTTGTACAAACCCACATACAGAAATAAAATCATTTATCATTTATCATTTACCCAACAATCGAGAAGGAGCTATTAGCAATCGTTTGGGCTGTAAAGTATTTTCGTCCATATCTATATGGTAGGAAATTCAAAATATTGACGGATCATCGTCCATTAATTTATCTTTTTAATATACGGGATCCATCCAGTAGGCTTATGAAATTTAGATTAATATTAGAGGAGTACGACTACTTTGTAGAGTATGTAAAAGGTTCGGACAACGCAGCTGCAGATGCATTGTCCCAGATTTCTTTTACAAGTGAAGATTTAAAGAATATGGGTGAATCATATATAAATGCAACAACTAGGGCACAGGCGAGAAAAATGCAAAGCCCAGCGTGTAGTGCGACGTCTGACAGCACTTGGCCTGATCAACTAGGTGTCGTGGGAAGTCATACGAAACCAAGAGAGGCAATAGAGCTTAGATTTATCGAGAAAAAAGGAGTTAGACATTTTGAAAAAAAAACACTGAAGTGAAAAACGCGTTTTGTTACGTAGAAAGCAAGTTAACAATTTTTATTAATCACGACTTCCAATAACAATTGACGCGAGCCGCATTTGTGAGGGAGTTAGGTAGATTTTGCAAATTAATAGACGTCGACGAAATATGTATTATGAAGAATAGAGAACAAAATGAATTTATTGAAGAATTATTAAGTGAGATAAAATCGTCAAATGATAGGTACGTACCGCAAATCTATATAATAAATGATGTTCGAAGAATAGACGATAAAGATGACAAGAAAGTTATTCTTAATGACTTCCATCTCCTGCCTACCAGTGACCACGCGGGCATGAGAAGGATGGTTAATAACATTAAGCAGTATTTTTACTGGCCAGGGTTAGAACGAGATGTTCGAGAATTTGTGAAAAAATGTACAAAATGCCAAAAGGAAAAATATGCTAGACTTTTAAAAGAGCCGATGATTATTATTTCTACGGCTACAACGGCATTTGACAAAATATATTTAGATTTAGTAGGACCACTAGATAGGGACTGTTATAATTTTTCTTATGTACTAACCATACAATGTGAGTTGACTAAGTATGTTGTGGCGCATCCTTTAATTTCTAAAAGTCTGAAGAGGTGGCTCAAGAATTAGTTAATAGTTTTATTCTTCGCTACGGGTTACCGAAGGAAATAGCAACAGACAGAGGATCCGAGTTTATGTCTACAGTATTTCAAGAGGTTTGTAAACTTTAAAAAAATACTCATTTAAATTCCACAGCTTACCACCACCAAAGTATTGGTGCGTTGGAGAGTTCTCTTAAAAATGTAGGCTCTTTCTTACGTATTCCAACAGATAATGATCCAGAAGCATGGAGTCAATGGCTTCCATATTAGTGTTTTTCCTTAAACACATCAGAAGTACATACGGAAATCAAATTCACTCCATTTGAGTTGGTCTTTGGTAAAATATGCTCGCTTCCCAGTAACTTAGGTAACAATGTTGTTGAACCACTTTATAATCATGACAGTTATCCTTTGGAGTTAAAATTTAGATTACAGCTGTCTCTAAAAGAAGCTAGAGAAAATTTACTCCAAATACATAGAAAAAATATTTACGATAAAAGTGCAAATCCTATAATTTATAAACCAAATGATTTAATTCTAGTAAAAAAATTAAAATATAATAAAATGGAAAGCATTTATTCTGGTCCTTTTAAAGTAGTGAGAGATATGTCACCAAATGTTCAAATAAATGAAAATGGAAAATTAGATATAGTCCACATGAATCGTACAAAATTGTTTACACCAGATAAATGATATTATGTAATAACAACCTTGTATTTGTATAACTAAGTATAGGATTTAAAAAAAATGAAATGTGTATTATTCTGTTTTTAAAACTCATATTTTATTAGTGCTAATTCAAATATTGTACAATTATATTCTTTAAGTTTAAACCCATTTAATTGTAAAAAAAAGCAAAATTGTATAGTAATTTTTTTTTTTTTTTTCACCATGGGAAGGAGATGTAGTGTGTTATCAACCTTATTGTATGTAACCAGCCTTATTACGTGTAATCCCTATAATTGTTTAATGGTTACAATAAAGACAGTATTAATTCAGCTCTCGGTGTTTCAATATCTCCTCGAGATCCCGCCTTACAAAGGAGCCGCTGATGGAGTGGGTGCGGCAATAAAACGACGCCTTGATAACATTGTTTCACAAGGCTTTGACATACCAAATGCTAAAACGGCTTAAAAAGTCGTGCAGAAATCGGATACTAACTGTACTATCGGATTTCTGCACGACTTTTTAAGCCGTTAGATTAGTACTGACTAATCTTTTATATATCACAAGATGCTATTAAAACCTACTCTATGCATCAAATTGTCAACAATACAGATTCATCAGAACTACAGAACAGTATCAAATTCCGATGCCTTAGTTGTTTTTGTTTCGATACAATTACAGAAACTTTTAAAGGTTTCTGCAATTGCTTGTAATAAAAAAAAAAACTACTCAAAACTCATGTGCTTTGTAATAAACAAGAGCTTCAGAATAATAAATGAAAAGGAGACAATAATTCAGAAAAGAAACTAATTGAGAAAAAGAAAAATAAGAAAATCTCAGTAATAAAAATAAAGTTGCAATATTATCAGATATTACATTCTTACATGAAAATCGAGGTTTTTCGGATTTAACGATTTTTTTTTGGACCAGAGCTAACAGTAATTCCAAAAAATTATGATATAGCAATAGGTAAACATAATAAAAACACTAAAAATATTTATGACAATCAAATTCCATCAACCTAAAAGGAAGATTCAGGGCAGATAAAAAAAATTAAACAAAAAAATAAAAGAGTCTGCCTCTAATGACGATACTACAGACACTGACGAAGAAATATTTTCTCTACACGATTCTTCGGACTACCGTGTTGACGATGATGAACAACTTTTAGAAAAAATTGCGAGAGATTTTTATGACAATGAATTAGAAATAATTCAAAATATAATCGAACACGAGGAAACAGGAAATCAAGTACTGGACCAAATAGAACAGGAAAGCAAGATATATACCGACATTCGTACTGTGGAAACCAAAATAGTGTTCAAATAGAAGAAGAAAACAAGACCAAGAATATTGAAAATTTTGTTGAAATAGAAAACAGTATTATGGCAATCACAAATACAGTACAAAGACAAGAAGAAAATAAGAAATGTAACAATATTCAAACTGAAAAAGAGCCACGAATCTTTGAAGAAAAAGAAACAAACTACGTTGGAAATTATAAAGATGACAGCGTGATTGTTAAGTATTACGAAAAAAACATGTTGGAAGTTCTATGTAGGTTTTATTGAAAACGTCGAAAATGAAGAGGGTGAGACATAGTATTGTATATTTTTTTTGAAAACTGTTAATGATCCTTTAAAATTTGTGAAAGCAAAAATGTCGACAGAGATATAGTTACTACATCAAAAGTTGTTAAGAAAGTTGAGTTAATATTTAGTTCGAAAGAGTATTTCTTAAAAAATGAAAGTTGTGGTAGGGTTTACTTTGTTTAAGACATTATTGTAATTTGAAAGCTGTAAGGGACCTGAAAAACTGTCATATTAAAAAACAATATTTGTGTTTCTTTTTATGTTCAAACTTTTTTCTAAAATTTAATAAGATAATTTAAATGATACCCAATGAACCTGTGATTATTCAGTTGTCTTCTATGCACATATTTTTTTTTTGTTAGAAATAAGACTAAATAATATTTATCTTAAGATTTAATTGATAATGGTGCATGTGGCAGAATCTACATAGAAAACCACGCTCATAACCTTACAAACTACAAATAGTTTCTAAGATTACTAGGGTGGTTTGAATCTTACTAATTAACGTTTCTAATTTTATTGAAAATGCTTACCGATAATTGAAGTTCCTGTCTTAGGTACAGCTTATTATTTTGATTATTTTATTTTAAGTACTCGCTTAAAAATTAAATTGCTTTTGAACATGTCTTTTTATTAATTTTAAATAACCATCGAAATTATATTTTACTTTAGTAACTAGTGCAAAAAGTATCAAAATCGTGTCAAAAAAAACTAATTCAACAACTAGCATAGGTTGATTGCTGAATAAGTTTATCATGTTGTAGACCTGTAGCGGTATCTACATCGCCACATGCGAGCTACATGTCACACTGATGTCACGCAAAATACTGCATCGCGCAAGCAGAGTTAACCGTGCATCTAGGATATATACAACGTCCCGACATACAACGTCGGGCGGTTGTCCACCAGACACAAGACCCGTCTGGTCGAAGGATCCTCCCTTTTTTATGGAGGTATGAGTTAGCTTTACACCCTGTTTCTCATACTTCTATAGAACTAGCTAGATGTCTCAAGAGTTGCTATGTACATATTTACACGGCCTTACCCTTTTTTTAACACAAATATTAAAATATAAAGCGACATTGTTCAACACTTACCCAATATGGGATTTAAACTGAGTTTAATAGATTCATATTTGTATTGACATAGCTAGGTCTATAGAGGTATGAGGAACAGTGTGTAAAGTTCACTCATACTCTATTGAAAAGGGAGGATCCTCCGACCAGACGGGTGTCGTGTCTGGTGGGCAACTGCCCGACGGTTGATGTCGGGATGTTGTATATATGCTAGTTGCGCGGTAAACTCTGATTGCGCGATGCAGGATTTTGCGTGACGTCAGTCTGACGCGTAGCTCGCATGTGGCGTTGTAGATGCCGCTACATCACTCCCCCCCGGAGACCGGAGGTCGATAGTGGGCTGAGTCGTGTATCTTGCGATGCTTGCCAGGGCCAGGTGAGGTTCCAGTGAGTTGGAACCGGGTGCCGCATAGTTCACGGTGAGTCGGAACTGTCTGCGGTGGTACCCCAGTGAGTCGGGGTGGCGCTGCGTTATGCTCCAGTGCGTCGGATGTGGTACAGCGCCGAGTTGAGGCTGACTGCTGGCGTCGACCAGGAGAGGGTTTGAAGGCTCTGCTTGTGGACCGGCCGAGAGTGCAGTGTGCTGTGCCAAGGTTGCTGATGAGGCTGAGGGTGATGACCAGGTATGCGCGGTCGCTGCATGCTGGTGGTCAGGATACCCGTTGAAGCCGTGGGTGCTGGCTGGCTGTGTGACTCGCCGCTCGAAAGCTTGAAGGAAGTGATGATGACGTCACGCTGATGTACTTGCACGAAGGCTGCGCTGACGTTCATGTTCGGGGTCACCAGTATAGAGGTATGAGGAACAGTGTGTAAAGTTCACTCATACTCTATTGAAAAGGGAGGATCCTCCGACCAGACGGGTGTCGTGTCTGGTGGGCAACTGCCCGACGGTTGATGTCGGGATGTTGTATATATGCTAGTTGCGCGGTAAACTCTGATTGCGCGATGCAGGATTTTGCGTGACGTCAGTCTGACGCGTAGCTCGCATGTGGCGTTGTAGATGCCGCTACAGGTCATCTTAGCGAGTGTGCCTATTTGCTTATTATCACTTATTGTTTTAAATTATTATGTCTTCTGCGTTACCTATTATTGTTATGCAACCTATTTGCCACAAGCTTTGTGCATTATATGGAAATGTTCCATACTTTAAAAATGCAAGTCTTGCCGTGCTTCTCACTTGTGACCTACCTACCCCCTTTTCAATATTTTTTATTTAATATACTATTTATGTTGACAAGACACGTGGTCTTATTTCAATCCACCGCGTAAACCTCTTACGTCACAGTTCATCAAATTGATTACTGATGTCCACAATTAAAAACCAGATCAAAATGCAGTTTGGGCACGCCACAATTGCGTCGGTAAGTCCCCTCTTTGAGGAGAGGATTTAGAGGCGCTACGGCGTCCTCACCTTCCGCCGGACGCAGGACCTCACCGGACATAATTATTTTGGGAGGTTCCTGTTTCGTATAAGGCGGGAGGAAACGCCGCGGCGGCGATTTCTCGCGTCCGGGCCTGGTCCAGGCCATGGTACGGAGCGAGAAGGCATGGGAAGTTGTCACCTCCTTTTGCGAAGAAAGAAAATACATTTATTTGCGGTAAACATGACGCAAAGAAAAAACACACAAACACAAAAAAGAACGAGTTCGGGGAAAATATGCGTCACATTCACGCAAAACGGCAATCGCTCAGCATAATGCTACGGCCCTATGCGAGACAGAGCCCCAGCGCTGGTTTTCAGCGATAGCCGGCGCTGACGTGATGACGTTAACCAGTGCAGCATACGAAAATTAAAAATAAACATTAAAATAAGAACTAAAATAAATACACTATACCTAGTTCAAAATGTATATAAACATAATATTTATAAAGTGGTAACATTCCGGGCAACGACTCATGCGCTTTAATGATCTGTGCGCGCAGCTGTCATAAAACTATAGGTTTGACATTTTGACTTATTGATTAAGTAATAAATATTATAAAACATGGCGTATTATGTAATGAATGTTATGATAGAATTTTATTAAACACCAAAGGATGTTTTTGAATTAGGTGATTGTGTACATATCGGCTTGTCCGTAGAACAGAGTCCGATGTGATCATGGAGCAAAAACGAGTTAAATAGCTAGACGGGATAAGGAATACAAACTCTACAGACGTACGTTTTTAGAATTTTCGTATCTTATTTAGTTTCGGAAATAAAGAATCGAATAACGTTCAATCTGACATTAGCTCCGCATAAAAACGCACGGAGTGATCAAGCGACTGCGCGCGGGGAGCGAGGGCAGCGCGGGCGCCCCGTCCGTTCGTCAGTCCGGCCGCTGTTTGTGGAGGGAAGGCGTTTTTGTGTCATGCGCTTAGCTTTTTTCGGTTTGGTGACAAAATATATTTATATAGTCTTTTGCATGAAAAAACCTATTTTTAGACATGTCACCATCACGGAAAATATCGGATAAGCTTAAAGAAAATGCAGAAAGGCCTGAGCTTAGTTCATTATTTTCAAATGTTCCTGCTGTTTATATGAAGAAAAGAGTAAATGCTGGTAAGTTGACGATTTCAGTTGTATTATTTCGTGATACACACTATATTGCTTTTTTGTCTCAGTAAACAGTTGTGGGCGATCGATTTTTAAATAGGACGTTTTTTGACGGAGCTATACCTCTCCGTCAAAAAACGTCCTATTTAAAAATCGATCGCCCACAAACGTATTTTTAGTGCGAAAATACGATTGGCGTACTGCATATTCACAGCGTAATCATTCTTTCTGTAATAATAAACAGTAAAAAGTAGAAACCTTATAAAATATTAGGACGAATTTATACGAACATTATTGAACTTCTGAGCGTTTCATGTGAATATAGGACGATTTTCTACGCAATCTGTGATACGATTTGTCGGTTCGATATTAAGATGGGACGTTGTTACTACGATAATTAAATCAGTTAGGACGTTGTTCACTTAAAAATATCGTTAAATATAAAGATTTTTTTATTTAAGATGTGTTAAATCAATTGCTAGGTACATTTGTCTTGCGATATACATATTATAAATATTATTTTATGAATACCTATAATAATATAAAGTTCTTTTTTTAAATTTCAGTTGTGAATGTTGATGACAACGGTATAACACAACAAACGTCACCTTTGCCTTCTGGTGCAGAAGAAATCAGTCAGGAACTAGCTGATATATGGGAAGAAGTTCTGCATGAAGATGGTGGGACCAAAGAAATTGCCTGTGACAGCTCAATACCGAATGTCATGTCTGATCCGCCTGCCGAGGATGTTTACAGTAATCAACCTAGTACATTTTCTTTAGAAGTGCCTTCTAGTTTCGAAAATTCACCATTAATACAGCTTGAAGATCTGTTAGAAGTTTCTCACCACAGATCTACCCCGGTTAATTTGGAACTGTCAGTGCCAACTTCTATGCCGTCTCCTACTAATGTCCATTCGATCTGCGATAGCACATTCGGTCCTAATCATGTTGACAGTTTCTCTGTAATTTCTTCGTCGTCATTTAGTACCACGAATTCGCCTGCTACTTCGCACTCAAGCGATCACACCGTGATTCCTAAAACGACTAGAAAACGACAGAGGCGCCCAAAAGAATGGACATACCTTAAACGCAATTGCCTTAAAAACTAAGGTAAGAAATATGTAATGAAAAAGGGAAAAACGGCAGACGAAAAAACGATGGGCCATCATGCAAATGCCGCTACAAATGCCCTGATAAAATATCTCACCAACAGCGGTTGGACTGCTTCACTAAATTTTGGCAACTGGAAGATCGAGCTATGCAGTGGAATTTTATCATCAAATATTCCGATAGAATGAAGAAGAAAAGATGCCTGAATCAAGATACTCCTAATAATAGGAAATATACTTTTAAGTATTATCTGCCGCTGATCACAGGTTCTAGTGAATCTCACTGCAAGCAAACAGAAGTATGCCAAACTATGTTTATCAATACTCTTGCCGTTTCAACCCTTATATTAAACACTGCGTGGGAGAAGTACGATGGAAGTACTATTTTAGAGGAGGATAGACGGGGTCGCCACGACAATCATAAGGTCATTATAGATGACGCAATGAAACAAAGTGTTTGTGACCATGTTCGGGCATTTGTCCTTGTTAAATCGCATTATATGTAAACGCAAAAATAGCCAAAAACTCTACCTACAAGGAGACTTAAGTATTGCCAAAATGTTCAAATTGTATCTTGAATGGTTCGACCCCGAGAAATACAACTCTAAGGCTACAAAAGAACGCCAGTATCGGGACATTGTCAACTCAAACTTCAATCTAGCTTTCCATATTCCCAAAAAGGATCAGTGCGACGAATGTCACGTTTTCCGATTGAAAAATAATCCAACGGACCAAGAAAAATAAACTTTTCAACAACACCAGACTAATAAGAAGGTCACAAGGGACTTAAATAAACCAAGATAAAAAAGACGCTGAGGATTCAAATGGAAACATGGTTACTGCTGTGTTTGATTTTGAAAAAGTATTGCACTATCCTCATGGCAATATAAACATATTTTACTATAAGAGAAAGCTATCGTCTTTTAACTTCACGGTTTTTGACATGGGTAAAAGGAAGGCCGTTTGCTATATGTGGGATAAATCTGTGGCAAAACGTGGCGCAAATGAGGTTAGCAGTTGCCTCTTAGATTTTATCCAGGCTAATGTTGACCAAGAGACCAAAGAGTTTCACTTTTGGTCAAACAATTGTGCTGGCCAAAATTGTAACCGCTTTGTATTTTCATTGTACGTTTACGCCGCAAAGAAGTTCAACATATGCATAACACACCGATTTTTACAGAAGGGACACATCCAAAATTAGGGGGACAGTGTCCACTCTGTCATCGAAAGAGCTTCTCAAACCAAAGCTATCTATACTCCTCACGAATGGCGTTTATTAGTAAGATGGGCCAAGAATCAAGGAGAACCCTATGTTATCCGCAACGTAGCCCGGAATGACGTAGGGCACGCCACAATTGCGGCGGTAAGACCCCTCTTTGAGGAGTAGCTTGAGAGGCGCCACGGCGTCCTCACCTTCCGCCTGACGCAGGTCCTCACCGGACATGGCTGTTTCGGGAGGTTCCTGTTTCGGATAAGGCGGGAGGAAACGCCCGGGTGTTATCATTGTGTGGATCGACCGGAGGACACGGTGGAGCATACGGTGGAGGTCTGCCCGGCTTGGGCGGAGCACTGCCGTGTCCTCGTGGCGGCGATCGGCGGCGGCGACCTCTCGCGGCCGGCCCTGGTTCAGGCTATGATACGAAGCGAGAGGGAATGGGAAGCCGTCACCTCCTTCTGCGAAGCAGTAATGCTCGTGAATGAGGAGGCGGAGCGCGAGAGGGAGAGGCAATCACTGCGCCCTCGCGCCCCTAGTCGCCGCAGGAGGAGACACCCTGGGCGTCGGGAGTCGATTGCCGACTCCCGGCCACCGTAGGCGCGGGCTTGCGGACGGCGAGCAATGGGCAGCTCGCCGTCCGGTAAGGACCAGGCCCGGGTCGACGGCGCGTCGTGTTCCACGCGCGCCTCAAAGAGATGTCAGCACAATTGACGGGGTCCGATAGGACCGATGCCTGCCGGGGCTGCGGATTGTTCGAAAGAGTTACCGTGGCCCTGACGCACAGGCAACTGAAGGAACACGGGTGGGTTTTAGTCAGTAAGAGTCTGACACGCCCTTCCGCTCCGCCCAGAGCGGGAGAGGTCATTTGATGATTTCCCTACCCAAAAAAAAAAAATAGCCCGGAATGACGTGTTTGAGTTTAAATGTCTTGTTAATTATAAGGTTTGGATGAAAGACTTTAAAGGCAAGAAGATTAACTGGACTAACATTCGAGAAGTTCATGCAGAGGGTAGTGATCCCAACAAATTGTTTTTTAAATATGACCTGACTCAACCTGATTATAATATTTTAGTGATTCGCGGTAACACGAGGAACTCGATACAAATTGAACTAAAACCTGCATACTCGGAACCTATTATGGTTCCTGCTGCTAAATATAAAGACTTAATGGATATGTGCCGTTCAGAAGTAATTCCCTTAGAGTATCATCCATACTTTAACTCTTTGCCACATTACACCACTGTTGATGTTTCTGAAGAATCAGATGATGACTTATCGGAATTTTTTTTTTTTGGCTGCATATTTTTAAAGCAGCATTTTCTTCGTACTGATTAAGCGAACCAATGTTAATTATAATAAGTCTCAACTAAGTAATTTAATGTTTCTCGTATACGTATACTTATTTTCCGTTGTTATGATAATTATTTACGTACTATCAGCCTTACTATTAAAAATAGTTAAAACACTCGCTTAACACAGTTGTTAAGCGAGTGTTTTAAATAGTTTTGTTGTTTCACTTATACATTGTATAAGCTATGGATAAGAGCTACACACTCCCTTTACCAATAATGGGTGTGTAAGCATTGTATAGTTATAAATTCGTTATAACAAAAGTCACTGGCAACATTCTTCGGAAACGTTTTGAAACTTGATGACCAAATTGTAGAGACATTTAGAAAACCTTGTACACAGCATAAAAATGTTTATTTTGAATAAATACTACAAATTGTGCCCAAAATGTTATTTCGAAATCTATTTAAAAATAATTGTAAGTTTTTTTACAGTAAAATGAAAGAAAAAATGAAACATACTTTGTTTGTCATTTAAGAACGCACCTTTCAAATGTCAAATTAGTGTCCTAATTTAAATATGTGTGCAATCTATCGTGTGGGTGTGTGTGTGTGGTGTTTTTTTTATATAGCACTTATTACATTTCTGAAGCCACAAACATTTCTAAATCCAGAAACTACTTGTTCTTGCTCTTCAAGACTTCCAGACATGCGTATAAATTGTGCCGCTTTATTTGCCAAAGCGATAGCCACTGTTCGACATACATTCGTAATAGACTGTTGGTTAAAAATCTGTCTCGTTAAAAGTAAAAGGATCTTAACGATTTTTGTAACATTTTCGTTCCACGATCCATTTCATCAAAAATAACAAAATAATGCAAATAATCCATCATTGAAACTGAGATTTGAATGCGAACGTTCTTAAAAGTTAGTACAATAGCCCGCCAGATGTCCGGTTACTACGGCAACACGCTCACTAAACAAGGGTTGAGGACTGAATAACGGTTGTGTAATTTCTCATACAGTAAAAACTCCCGGTATACCAGATGTGTACAACTGAACTGTCAAATGTCTTTTATTGGTAGAGTAAACGTTATAACTCCGGTATACGTCGTATGTAAATCTTTATTAGTAAGGCTGTATAAGTTTAAGACTGCTAAAAGTCCGTGCCGTAGTCGTGTAGGTTACTTAGTTACCATGCTGTGATAAAATATGCCATTTAATTACTATTTTAAGTTTTAACTATTACGCCACCAAGGCAGTTTTAGGTACACGTATAGTTAAATTGTTGTTAAGTATACAAGCTTATCTAGGTCACGATGCTTCTGATCGGTAAAATTATAAAACCTGAATGTTATTTTGAAAAATATGTTATTGTTGATTTTATAACTAATGCGAAGCTTAAATTTCTTCATGCGCATCTTCTGCATTTTTCTTATAGGTCATAGATCTTTAACTTTTAGACGATGCAAATTTTAAGTCCGTACCTAACTGTGATATTGTGATTGCTGTTCAAAGTGATGCCATCTAATGGTTTTGTTAACTATTTTGAGATTTTTTAAATTTATAAACGATTTTAAATAATAATTTCATTTTTATTTAGTTGTATGGGAGGGTAATCATAATGTTAACAATACGCTGTGGGCGAGCGAGGGAACTGAGGCAAGGGACGTTTACTACCAGCGCTAACTTCACGGCAGTATGGCGGCCAGCGCCCGCGCGAACCTCGAAATGACAAGACGAAACACATCGCGCCGTCAACACGTATTTTCTGTATTTTTGATTAATAAAGGAGTTTTACCTATTCTCCTACATCGCATTCTTTATGTGCATCCCACAACCGGCATATAACATATGGTGACCCCGACCATAATAAACAAGGTCGACGAATAATCATTCTGCAAACTGATTGTGCGCCGCCTACTAGAAACAATGGCAACGTGACGACAAGTGAACAACGAGTCGCGACAAGCTGTATCTGCTGGACCTGGATTAATTTCCACGACAACAACTTTGGGATCGCGGATCTAAATTGCCAAAATTCAGAAAAGTGCTGATTAATGGTGTGGTGAAGTGATATTCCATATTGTCGTTCGTTAAGGAAGTAGCCATTTTGGAGGTAAAAAATAATTTATTCCATTTTTATCGCTGCGAACTTCAATTTGCCTCTTGTGTGACGTTGTTTTTGTTTTCATTTGCAATTTTATCCGTTATTAAAATATAACGACAAATTTCGTACCTATTATACAAACATAGGTATGCACCTACGTAAATATTGCTTGTCGAAATCTCGACCACCAAATGCATAATTTCTCACACAATTACTAAAACGTACGTACGGTACGTAAAATCAAAGGATACACTAGGCATTATACATCCCACCTTTTCTGTGCCAAAGCAAGAGTAGCTCCTTTAAAACCGGAACTAACGATACCGCGTTTTGAATTAATGGGTGCTCTATTAGGCGCTAGATTGCTTACAAAGCTGCTTCTATATTCATTAAGTAATAAAAAAAAATGTTATTTATTAAGTAATAAATAACTTCACGTGCTGTTTTGTGGACAGATTCAACTATAGTTTTGGGATTGATTAATACCCAACAAAAACCTTAAAACTTTTGTTTGCAATCGCATACAAGAAATTCGTGATCTTACCGCTCAACATGAATGGCGCTATGTGCCAACTCAAGATAATCCGGCAGATTTAGCTTCACGCGAAATTAAGCCGCAGGACCTTAAAAATAACTATCTTTGGTGGCACGGTACTTCTTTTTTAAATAAACCTGAGGATGAGTGGCCTCAGCATAATAATAACTTACCAAGTAACACATTGCCGGAAATGAAGGTTAGTTTAACTATACGATGTAAACAAAGTTTTATTTCATTTGTTTTTGTATTCGAAACTATCTAAACTACAGAGAATTCTAAGCTATGTACAACATTTTATATACAACTGTAAAAATAAAAATAAAGCTGATGCTACAAGAACTACAAACTTCATTAAAAACATTAGCTAAAATATCACAAACTAATTCCTTTGAAAAAGATATGCATTATTTAAAAACTACAGGATTTGTAAACTGTAAATCTAATATTCTATCTTTGAATCCATTTTTGGATAACGAAAATATCCTGAGAGTCGGCGGACGCATTCAAGGTGCGCTGCAATCCTATAATAAAATACATCAAATTTTAATTGATTCCAAGCATGCATTTAGCAAGCTTTTATTTGCAGAGGAACATCTGCGTCTACTACATTGCGGCCCTCAGCAATTACTTAGTTTGATACGTGAGAATTTCTGGCCTGTTGGTGGCAGAGTTCTTGCTACAAAAACTGTAAACAAATGTGTCAAATGTATACGGATAAAGGGTAAATCCGTTCAAACTTTGATGGGTAACCTACCTCATCCTAAAGTAAATCCCTCATCTCCGTTTGAGATCTGTGGCACCGATTTTGCAGGTTCGTTCCATATTTCTAATCGGAAAGGACGTGGCGCTAAAACTAGTAAATGCTATTTGTGCCTTTTTGTCTGTTTTTCCTCCAAGGCTTTGCACCTTGAAGTTGTTAGTGAGCTAAGTACCAATGCATTTATATCATGCTTACGTAGGTTTATTTCCAGGCGAGGAAAGCCTCGCATAATTTATTGCGATAATGGTAGGAACTACGTAGGGGCAAATAACGAGTTAGGCAAAATGCTGAAGGCTGCCAATGAGTCCGCGACTGAGTTCGGAACCAGCGAGGGTATTGAATTTAAATTCAGTCCAGCTTATGCACCCAATTTCGGTGGAATTTGGGAAGCTGTCGTTAAAGCGGCTAAGTCCCATTTAAAACGAATCGCAGGTAATTCTAGTCTTACATTTGAAGAGTTTTCCACCCTTTTTACACAAATTGAGGCAATATTGAATTCGCGTCCGTTGACACCTATGTCATCGGATCCGTCAGATGTTAACCCATTAACACCCGGCCACATCCTCATCGGGCGTCCGTTGTCGTCACTAGCATCCCCTATTGTGGAAAAATTGTCGATTAATCGATATCAGCACTTAGAAAGACTGAGGCAACATTTTTGGAAGAGATGGTCGCAAGAATTTCTCTCAGCGAGGCAAATGGCATCGATCCAGTGGCCAACCTATCAAGATTGGGGATGTAGTTGTAATCAAAGACGATCAGCTGCCGACAATGAAGTGGGTTTTGGGAAGAGTGGAGAAGCTTTTTATTGGACTAGACGGTTTATGCAGAGTTGCAGATATAACCACAACTAAAGGAATCATACGACAATATATCACCAAGATCGAAGTTTCAAATAATATAACTTACCTACTTCCTTTAAGTATGTACCTATTTATTTGCAAAAAGCAGGCGCGCGAGCCAATCTCAGATAGAGAACAAATATTTTTTATAAGGAAGTACTTAGGTAGGTATCAAAGACAAGTTTTTACTTTATAATTGCAATTAATAATAATAACAACTGTTCACATGATAGAGCGCTTGTTTTTTCTGATATCTCTAAATTGTTGTAATTTTAGTTTTCTTACTTTAGTTTGCTTGTGTAATTCATGGTAGGTTACTTGCCCTACTTGTTTGTGTAATACAAATTCAAAATTGTTATGGAAAATAAACAGGATTATGTACCAAGAAGAATGTTTCGTCAATTACAGACGAACATCCGAGTTCGAAATAGAAGTGAATGTCGATGCACTCCAACCTCCGAGATTTATCTGTGAACAGCCTTCGGATATTAGAAACGAATATTTTGCTAGTTTGGTTGCATTTGAATTGCAGAAAATAAGGCCTGAAAAAAGACCATATGTCTATGGGCAGATCATAAATACGATCAGTAGTTGCCGTGGCGAAAATGAATTTCCCTGACTTCCCGTATTATACAGATCCGTAATACAATAGTTTGCTATATACGTGTTTATTATATATTATTATTATGTGTTGTGTGTGTGTGTGTATTTGTGTGTGTGTGTGTGTGTGTTTGTGTGTGTGTGTGTGTGTGTGTTTGTGTGTGTGTGTATTACCACGTCCCCGAAATAACCGTCATTTTTTTTGAAGCCATACGCCATTGACGCTTTCAAGTGACAAGTATTGACGTCAGTCTCATTTTAGGGATGCGCTTTGTTCGATAAAAACTTGTTCCAGTGAAGTTTTAATTGTGAAACTAGTTTGTTATTTTGAATATTTTTTTAATGTACCTAAGTTAATTAATGCTACTATTGTAAAATTTATTTGGTAAATTTAACACATATATATGGAAAATCGATTGCAGTAGCAGTGATAAAGGTTTATCGATATTTGTGAATACCCCATCACTAGCATTTTGTAGGTATTTAATAGTAAATAAAAGGCTCGGCGTAGAGAGCATACTTCCTATGAGCTGCGCTTGGCGTTCAAAGGGTTAAAAAAAGCTTAATTAAAAAAAAAATACACATGTTATTTCTTATCGTTACAGGTATTGCAAAATTTGCAGTAATTGTTTAACCTCGTAAGGCCCATGCAAAATTTCGCAAGATGAGCTAAACGCCCAATGTACAATGTATTGAACAAAGTGAGATGCAGCGTTCCGGCCCAGACTTAAAAACAAAATCTTCGTCTAAACGCCCGATGTACATTACAATGTACATTTAATTTAAATGCATATTTCTTTTAAATATTCGCGCCAACTGTCATTTCGTGTGAATATTATGATTGGGTGATACCTGGGGAAGTATTTTGACAACTGGCATTTAAGAGAAATCTATAGACAATCTGTCAAAATCCGCCTTTTTTGCCACCATGCCGCCGATTCAGGAAACACGTAAGTAAAAATCTTAATTTATTAATTAAATCTAAGCCTATTTTGTTTAGAAAATTAGACAAATTTAAATATAAACGCATATTTTATCTGGAATAGTTTTTATTTTAGTTTAATAGCAGTTATTTGTATTTTTTATACTTCATCGAAAAGTTATGTTCATTGTGTTGCACATTGGGCGTTACTGATTAGTAAGACTTAACTAAGCAAACTTTTTGTTTGCAGGTTTAGGGAATGATCAAATTGAGGAGTTGCTCAACGATTCTGAGCTTGAAGACTTCTTGCCCTCCGACGAAGATACCGGTGACCCAGAGTACCGGCCCGGACCTTCGGAATCCGTCTGTTTGCAGAATCTGTCAGACAGAAGTGATGACAGTACAGAAGATGATGGTGATGAAGTTGAAGTAGAACGTGTTAGACGTGGAAGAGGGCGCGGAAGAGTACGTGGAAGAGGCCGAGGGACAAGAAACAGACATGGTCGGGGTCGTGGAGCGAATGTAGCCAGTGTAAGAAGGGACCAGGAAACAGAAACCAGTGACGCTGAAGTGTCGACCCAAACAGGTAATTGGAAGGGGATTTCAACTCGAATTTTCCACCATTAGTGCAACCTACCTATTTAGAAATTAATACTGAAAGGTTCGACAAAATTGACTATCTAAAGCAGTACATCGATGATGAGCTTATCGCTCTCATAGTGAGAAATACTAATCAGACTTCTGTCGAAAGAACGGGACGTAATTTGAATTTAACGGCTGAAGAATTATACGTCTACTTGGGCATAACATTTTTGATGGCAACCATCAACTACCCAAACATGAGCATGTATTGGGAGAAGAAATGGAGGGTAGTTGTTATTGCCGATAATATGTCCCGTAATCGTTTTTTTATGTTGAGAAACTCTCTGAAACTGGTGTTTGACACTGACGTTACGCCGGAGATGAAAGCTAAAGACAAGTTATGGAAGATGCGTCCCTTAATTAACCGCATACAGTCTAGATGCCGTAGTCAACAGAAAGATCAGTGCCTTTCATTAGACGAAATGATTATACCATTTACCGGCTCATGTGCAATTAAGCAGTACTGTCCAGGTAAGCCAAATCCCGTTGGTTTAAAAGCTTTCGTTTTAGCTAACCCGAATGGTATTGTCTGTGATTTTCATTTATATCAGGGACAAACCACCTATCCGGATTATGAAAATACAAACTTTGGACTAGGTGAAAAGGCGGTCCTTACCCTGTCAGAGTCGCTGGTTTCCGGTCATGTCCTTTACTTTGACAGATATTTTACATCGGAGAAATTGTTGGACGAGTTAGGAAAGAACGGAATCAAAGGAACTGGGACGATTCTGAAAAATCGGATTCCTGCCGACCTTCGTCCGTTACTGGTTGATGACAAAGAATTAAAGACTCAAGGACGAGGAAGCAGTCAAGTTTTAGTTCGGAATGATGGTCAAATAGCTTTTACGAAATGGTACGATAATAAGCCGGTCACATTTTTATCTTCCGTGGAGGCTAATTATGAAGCCGATATTTGTCGACGCTGGTGCAAACAAAACAAAATTTATGTGACCGTACCTCGACCCAGAGTAGTCAGAGAATACAATCAGAAAATGGGAGGAGTGGATTTAGCGGACCGCCTTTTGGCTGTGTGTCCCTATAGATACCGAACAAGAAAGTGGACGCAAAGATTCTTTTCATCCATGGTTGATGTAGCCGTAAGCAACTCTTGGCTTCAGTACAGAACTGATCAGATGAAAGCTCTGATACCTGTAAAAAAAATACAGCAGTTGCGTGCTTTTAAAATGGAGCTGGGAGAGATTTTAATTGAATCCTATTCTCAAACTGATACTGAAGTTGCATCTGATTCTGAAGAGGACATCGAAAATCGTCCTCAACGGACTAGAAGCCGTTCATTTGTTCCTGTACCAAACATAAAGTTTCGTACGGCTGGAGCCAAACATTTGCCTTATATGGCGGAAAAGGTGGCAAGATGCCGTCACTGCCATTACAACAGAACACTGTTCAAATGTAGCGCCTGTAATATCAGCTTGTGCCTTACTAAATTAAGAAATTGTTATAGCGACTTCCACAACAATAATGATGCTTAAGTTGCAGGACATCAAGAGTGTATTTTTGTTGGTTTGTATACCTTTTATTGATCTCATATGTTGACAAGATTATCATGTTTTTGTTGTTTTGATAAGCGTATAGTTGATAGGTTAAAACCATTTTTTTATTGAAATTATGAAGAATACTTATGTTTATGTTTAGAAATTGATTTGTTTTTGTTAAGTCTAGACTAGACTCTTTTATGCTTGTGTTTTATATTCTATGTTTATCTATAGACGTCTGTCTTTTCTATTTTTTTAAGGATTTTATAATTTATATAAAAAATATAATTACCAAAATGTTAAATAATTAATAGTTCCTCTTGACTGATCTCTCTTTTATGGTAAAAATAAGACACTTATATTAAAACTACAAGTTTTAATATTAATGATCAAACTAAATCTTAAGACTTTTTGTTAGAATTATAATTTTTTCTCATAAAAGTAAATAAAAACTGATTCATATAAATTACTTTTATTGAAAATTAAAGATCAGCTAAACGCCCAATGCGCATTTAAATGAACACGAGATATCGATTTAAAATTAGTTGTATTATATTCCTTTCTAACTAAAAGTACCTAGAAAAATATTTAAAAAAATCCTGGTTGAGTTTTTCCTAAAAAAAACTAGTTGAATGTGCTTGGGCCGGAACCATGTTAGACGATATTGTTAATTGTATTGTACATTGGGCGTTTAGGAGAAGATTTTGTTTAAAAGTCTGGGCCGGAATGCTGCATGTCACTTTGTTCAACATATTGTACATTGGGCCTTACGAGGTTAAGCTTTTAAGTTATTTGAGGACATGAGACGAAAAATATTCTCAACAAATTCATTTTTTATTAAATAATTCTTATCAAAAACTTTACAGTAAAATGTCCTAAATGCCAGCCATTAGTAGCGGCTATGCATGCTCTCCACCATCGGATAAATTACCGTTTTATTCTTTGCGTAAAACTTAGCCTTTAGGCCATGGCTTTATCTTGTAATGTCAAATGCTTATCTTGATAAAACTGGACGAACCGTTAAAAGGTTTAAAAATAATTTGCCGGGTACAGAACGGGTCGCGTCATTTTTAAGACGCCACCCTGAGTTATCTAGACGTTTTGCTGCAAATATAGGGCGAGCTAGGGGTGCTATCACTCCAGACACTTTAACTGAATACATGGAATATCTTAGAAAAGAGCTGGAAATTTTTCCAGCCGCTTACATTTGGAAATACGACGAGACAAACGTCACAGATGATCCCAGCAATAAAAAAGTGATTATAAAAAGAGGCACTAAGTACCCGAAACTTCTTCGAAATTCATCAAAATCTCGTATTTCACAGTGGACTGAATGAAGCGACTGCGAACTGCGATAAGATCAGCTGAACGCTTTAGAAACGCCCAAAATTCTAGATTGTCGGACAAGATTATCAGCTTAAAAAGGATATTATAAATAACCCAAAGCATATTTTCGGGGACCATAGAAAATGTGAAGAATATTATTGTACTGATGAAAAATAATTAAGAAAATCTAGTACCAATGGCAAAAACATTGTTTAAAAAAATTACGGAACCTAAAACGTTCTGTGTTTTGCCTTACATTCAGAAAGTTTGCTTTACAATTTGAATAATAACAGGGCTGAACGGTTCAACAGTATCGTTGCAAAACACTATGATGGCAAGCGCGTAAATTATTAAAAAAAAATCTTACACTGCACTATGTAACGCAGCTGTTGTTTCTTTTAATTCCACACGGCCACAATACATCTTGTATTATTTTAAATCTTTACATATAATCACCATGTAAATTATCTGATATATTGTAATACGAGTATAAAATGACTTAATTACTTTATAGGAAACTCATTGAAGTGTATTGAAATGGCTCGTTTGAATAGGAAGTTAAGGCAAAAAACACATCGCATTAATAAGAAAAAATAAGATTTGATGCAGACAAAAGCTCCTACGGAAGAGAATTTGAGCGGTCGGATTTGCCCACAGAGGAATACGAAACGGCAAAAGACGAGTTTTTTTTTTGTTTTCAGAGCATTATAGTTGTTTTATTTTTACCTAAATTACCCGTGTTGTTTTTTTGAAGACAGTCCTATTGTAGATACTTACTCTTCCGATCAGGCATCGCATACTGAGTGTCCTGTTTGGCATGAAACGTACGTATTTACTACAATTTCATAAGTTCAGATACATATTGTAAATTGTTTCTGATGATAATATTAGACTTAAAAATATATTTCCGAATTTTATGTTATAGGTAAATAATAGACAAGAAATTGAAAGGGATTCTGTACTTCACGAGGAAAGTGCACTTAGCTAGAGCTGCGACGATGTTTATTGACAGCATCTTCATTCTGTAAAGTGTGCAAAAGGCGCCGGCGATCAACTATTAGCTCAGCAACTTTAGTAAAACAATTTATTTACTCATATTCCTTGGACCATGGCCCCAGTATTCAACATGGAAAAGTCAACGAAAAAGTGGACATAGAACAGTAACAACAAGAAAATATCACGATGCAAAATAGCGGAATATTTGTTGATGAGGAGTTATTTTTCTTGGGTATGTACTTCTATTAGATTTATGTCGATATCTATTGCTTTTGTTTCACTTGTTTCTCTACAAGAGTAGGTTTTAGATTTTTCTAACAAACAATTTAATTTCTAATTCTATTAAAAAAAAGTAGTTAGAGTACTGAGTTTCAAATTATTGTGATTACAGGTGCTTCGCTAGATAGACTGATCGAAAATGATGGCATCATCGAAATTAAATGTCCTAGTTTGGATAAGAGGCAGTTGTTGCTATTATCCAAAAAAAAATTGTTTTGAAAAATAAATGGACCTGTGAATCGACGCCATAACTGGTTTTATATCAAATACAGGGGCAGCTGCATATAAACTGTTTGCTGTGTGGACAGGCAAAGATTTCAAATTAAAGACAAAAGTAACCAGGGACGATACATTTTGGAGCAAAACCATGGAACATCGACTAGTTAGTTTTTTACAATAAATGTCTATTACCCGAAATTGTTCATCCCCGAAAAGCTAGATCCATGAAACTTAGAGAACACAAATATAAAAATTTTATTTTACACGAAATTGGTTTTATTTACTCTAAACTTACTAAAAATAACTGTCCCATCTAATTGGTCGGCGGTAGACTATTTCTATCGATTTTTCCCTGAAGACCTTATTGTTGATATATCAAACAACACTAATTTATATAGCATTCAAAATACTGAAAAGTCAATAAAAGTAAATAAAGAGGATATAGGGTGAACTCATCTAATTCTGTGACTCGCCTAATTCGGTGATATTTGGTTTGAGCGCTATCATAGGGCTATACGAGTGAAATCAATGGTTTGAAATACAACCTTAAGCCTCTGTGATAAAGTTCAAATTCGTCTGTAAAGTTTGGGGATGCTCGAGTGAGCGAGATAGAAACAGCTAACGGTTTTGTCAGTTCGCGCGCGAATCTCGCCGGTTTCGGCAGTGTTTGTGAATTGGTGGCGAACTTTGCTGTATTTATGTAAGTATTTAACCGATTTCTTAGCTTCCTTCTAATAAAATGAATTGTAATTGATATTTCCTTGATGTGGCAGTAAAAAAATCGTCATAGTTCTGCGTCTTTTTCGTGTTAGAGCTTATTTTGTCCGTCAAAAATATTAGCGTTTTAGCGGTTTCTGTGCTATCACAGAATTATAGTAGTTATGTACAAATATTTGTGGTTTTAACTGAAATTATTGACTTATTTTGAGTGTAGTAGACAAGATTGATGTCATTTTATTACTTTTATCTGGTCTTAATTAAAATGACGACTTTGAGCCAATATTATATTTTGCTATCACGGAATTATGAGTAATTTACCAAATTTCGCAGCTTTTTTTTTTATTAATATGAGCTCAAATTTGGGCAGACGCTAAAATCTAAGCAGGTAGGTACGTATTTATTATTTTAATTGGCTTGTTTACTTTCAGATATATCATGGATGACCCCAACAAGAAGAACAAAAAATACTCGGAGACCGATCTCAAAACCGCTGTTGAAAATGTTTTGAGTTCAACAATGACAGTTTACAGAGCTTCGAAGGAGTTTAAGATTCCATGGTCGACATTAAAAGAGAATGTGACGAAGTACAAAACTCTACGAGAGGGTAATCAAGATGCACAGATCGTAATGTCCAAGATAGGAAGGCCGTTTGCGTTACCTGTTGAAATAGAACAAAAGTTACTGGCCTATATTATTGAGATGCAAGAACGTGGTTTTGGTCTTACAGTTACCAAAATAAAGCAAATAGCATTATCTTTAGCAAAAGCTGCGAACATTTGCTGCACATTCAATGACAAAAAGGGATCTGCAGGTTGGAATTGGTGGGTGAAGTATAAAGAACGCTACGGGTTGTCTTTGCGAACACCGGAAAATCTTTCAGCAGGTAGAGCGATTTGTTCAAACCCGGTTATTTTAGAAGATTTTTATGAAAAATTAGAAAAATAGTTAAATGAACATGACATTCCACCCGAAAGAATATGGAACTGCGATGAAACTGGTCTGATGTTTGTCAACAAACCCAACAAAATTGTGACAAGCATTGGAAAAAAATATGTTTACAACAGAATATACGCAGAAAAGGGTACGACAACCACATTATTGGCGTGCATAGATGCGACAGGATGTTACATCCCCCCATTTATTATATTCAAAGGTGTAAGAATCATACCACAACTGACAAAAGGATTTATGCCAAACACCCAAGTACGATTTTCTCGAAAGGGATGGATCACGGGTGAACTATTCCTAGATCGGTTAAAATTCTTTGTTCGATGTATCCCTCCAGCAAGACCCGTTCTATTGATAATGGACTCACACGCCAGTCACGTTACGCCACCTTTACTGGATTACGCTCGATCACAACAAATAATATTGTTTACAATACCTTCTCACACGAGTGCGATTCTTCAACCACTTGATGTCAGTGTTCATCGACCTCTGAAAGTAGCCTGGAGGACAATAATCGAAACCCACAAAATGGAAAATCCTTGCCACATCCCAAACCGCTATGATTTTCATAATTTTTTTACCCCTGCATTTGAAAAAAGCTTCACGCCATCAAACATACGAGCTGGGTTCAAAAAAGCGGGTATCTGTCCGTTAAACAGAACAGCTGTGAATCCACTGGCACTTGCTCCATCAAAGTTGACAGACAAACCATTTCCAGAATCGGCAGAAGAGGTCACACTTCATAAAGATGAACAAACTCAAATTTTAGAGGAAATCGTATATTGCAACATTGACCAAGAAAATGGGTCCCTGGAGACAGATTACCTTGTAGATCTTCATTCAGCGTGTTCTCCATTAGAATGTGAAGAAAATGGATGTCTAAGAACAGGTGACTCTCTACGTGATCCTCTTCATTCAGCGGGTTTTCAATTTGAATGTGAAGAAAATGGGTCTTTGAAGATAGATGATCCTGTGTGTTATCCTCCTCATCCAGCGGATTCTCAATTTGAATGTGCCAAGCTACCTGTCCAGCTGAAGAAGACGTAATTATGGATGATGTTCCGGGTCAGAATTCGCCTATTATTTATCAACAAAAAATTAAAATAACTGATAGTACAGATATATTTGAGACCGACAATTCTGCAGAAAAAGAATCCAGCAGCCTCAGAAAAGTGAGAATTCCCTCAAAACGTCCTCATTGTAATGACACGATCTCAACTGCAACTGAATTGGGAATTTCAGACTCTTCCGAACACTGTCCTCAAATTACCCCCATTCAAGAAGTCTCATTTGAAAAAGTTGAACCACTTAAACTAAATAAAACATTTAAAATTCGAATTTTAAATGAAGTTATAATTCCAGCTCCGGTACCTAAACAAAACTTCACAGTTCATTTAGATAAGATTTTAAAAATGCCCAAGTTAGAGCAGAATCAAAATAAAAAAAAAAGAGAAGGACCGTCCCTTGACTGATTTTGATAGTTGATTATTTATCTTTTTTAATTTTAATTAATATTTAATTATAATTTTAATATGGAAAAAGAGGCAAAGTGCATTTTTTTGTTTTAATTCGAGTTTGTAGTTCATGTTTAGGATATGTTGATATTAGTAATTATTATAAATAAGTGTTGATTTTGAATGATATTGATTATAATTCCTGACTGATTTAATATAAAGAAAATTATTTTAAAGTCACATGCATTTCTTTTTTTAGTTTTGTTTTCGTGATACTCTCAAAATTTATTACATTTATTTTTTAATCATTGATTATTTCTATTTGAAATTACATATAACTTTTCTTTAAAACTAATAATTAAAGACACCTTCTCGAGTTTGCTTGCCTTTATCCTAAAAAAATATTTAGGGAAACTACAATGAGGCAACTCTACGAATTTTTTCTAATCACCCCTCAGGTGTGTTTATATTGTCCCCTGATGGGTTGTAATTAGAAATCACGTATATTTTGTGTCTTTTATTATTAACTACAAACATATCCGAATAGAAACAAATATATTTCAACAGTTTGGCCTAAGACTCTACAATACATTCTTTAAAAAATGGGTATCAATTCTGCAACGTTACGAAAATCGTTACCAAAGTTCGAAGACCTATCTATTCATCCCGTTTTACGGTACTTTTGTAACAAAAAAACAATAATAATAAGAACAATTAAGCAGTGCGTCGCATCTGTGCAAGAACAGGTCGTTGCCCAGCAAAATGCTGTGACTTCGGACGAACCTATCGTCAACAGCGCTGATTTTCAGCAACTACCTCTCGAATGACGTAATGACGTCCCCCTGTGTGAATAATAAATCGAATAATGAATCGAAAGTGAATTTCAAATTTTTAATGTTTAACCACGATATGTGAGTAGTCAGCGGATACAATCGACTGTACGTTCCCTGGAATTTCTCGTCACTTTTTTCTTTGATTGTTTGAAAGGCCACATTTTTTGGCCTTACCCTGCCATTTATTGTTCGCCTGTCTTCTTCCATCGTCTGTCGGCTGCCGAAGTCCGAGCGAGCTTGCGGAGAGAAGCGCAGGACCGTTGCCGAGCAAGGTCGACGACACAGGTCCAGTACCTTGGACATCAGGTGCTAAATAAGTCATTTGTGTGGCGCAATAACGCCCAACCATCAATATAATAGAAGTGTTCTGTGTTATACCGACGTGTGACATTTTATTTTTAAGGTGCTTTCCTAAATTCTCAATATCAGATCTTGTTCTCTTTAAAATTTATCTTAACGAATTATGTAAAGAAAAACCTTGAGCTTATTTGTGTTACACAATTTATAGAGCGGCACGAATTTCGTACGATTGCAATCGAATTTAAATTCGTCAGAATACTTAAATTCCTAAATATTAGGTCCTTACATATGAAATTGATGTTTTATAGAACTGGCCACTTTGATCTCAAAAAGCCGGCGTTTGGTTAAGAATTCCAAATTCAAATTTATTTCAATTTAAAGCGTGTCTATTTGTGTTTCGAATGTAATCATTTATTTGTTTTCGCGCCATTTAATTTTGCTTTGACATCATTCTGTGCTCATTATGGAAAACATAAAATATTGCATTATTTTCGAATACGAATTCCATCGTGGCACTAGCGCTGCAGAAACAGCTCGAAGGATTAATAATGTGTACGGAGAAGCCATTGTAAAAGAAAACACAGTACGTTTTTGGTTCCAACGCTTTCGTTCTGGAAATTTTGACCTCCAGAACAAACCTCGTGGACGGCCGGAGACCCTAGTTGTCAATGAGGAATTGAAAGTGATCGTGGAAGCGGATCCATCTCAAACCACGTCAGAGTTAGCTGCAGGCTTCGGTGTGAGTGATAAAACCATTTTGAATCATTTGAAACAAATTGGAAAAGTGAAAAAGCTTGAAAAATGGGTACCGCATGAACTAAGTGAAGCAAACCAACAAACACGAGTCGACTGCTGCGTCACGTTACTCAACCGTCACAATAACGAGGGGATTTTGAATCGTATCATTACTTGTGATGAAAAATGGATCCTATACGATAATCGGAAACGCTCATCACAGTGGTTAACTCCAGGAGAACCGGCTAAATCCTGCCCGAAGCGAAAGTTGACTCAAAAAAAGGTACTGGTTAGTGTCTGGTGGACCAGCGTTGGTGTCATCCACTACAGCTTCCTAAAGTCTGGTCAGACGATTACGGCAGATCTGTATTGCCGACAATTGGAAACCATGATGGAAAATCTAGCCGTTAAACAGCCGAGATTGGTCAACCGATCTAGCCCACTGCTGCTTCAGGACAACGCCAGACCACACACTGCACAACAGACGATGGCGAAACTAGAGGAGCTAGGATTGGAATGTCTCCGTCACCCACCATACTCCCCGGACCTTGCTCCAACCGATTACCACTTTTTTCGGATTTTGGATAATTTCTTAATTGGAAAAAAATTCAATTCAGATGAGGCAGTCCAAAATACCTTCAAAGATTTTGTTGATTCTCGCTCCCGAAATTTTTTCAGCAAAGGAATCAATGAACTCCCTATAAAATGGCAAAAGTGCATAGATCACAACAGTACCTACTTTGATTGATTAAAATAAAAAATGTATAAAAAAAAATTGTTTTGATTTTTCCATATAAAACATCAATTTCATATGTAAGGACCTAATATTTGGAAACATCATAAGTTTTTTCTCCGAAAATCTTGTTGTGATATTTTTTTTGGTAGCCTTTTACAATTCCAACGACTGAATTTTAATTTCTTTTTTGTGTCTATTTATTATTCGTATTTATTTCGGATGGTTTTATTAATAATACATTTTACGTGTATTCGCTGCGTGAGTTTGATTTTTTAGCTACCTTACGCCGGGGTTCGAGTCTCCGGCGTGTTAGCAGCTAGCTCTACGCTGCAATATGCAGGAAAATAACAAAAAACATATATTGTTATTCTTGCACAAAAACGTATGCGACAAAAGAAATCCAGGGGATCCATGATTTTATACAACATAGAGAATACAAAAGATTAAAAAATACTAATGTGGCTAACCCAATCGGGCAACTACTGTGACTGTATAGAGAAAATGTGTGTATTCACGATTTTTTAAATGAAAATGGTTACAAAAATAACGTAAAAAAAATCTAAAACGCCTGATTGCCAAACTTGACGTGACTTCGTTGGGCTGCAAAAAGCATAATAGAAATGTTATTAAATATTAAGTACACATCCAATGACACTGTTTGCGGATGACAGTACGACAACTATTCCATGCCAAAATAAGAATACATATGAAACGGACATAACAAATACATTGATTGAAGCGGTAACGTGGCTGAATAATAATAATTTAAAAATTAATATAAATAACACTTTTGATATGCACTTTATGATTTATGTTTGCAATACAAGAACTCGACGCCTGAACAAACAGTAATGCTCAAAGAATCGTACAGTGCCCATTTCAAAGAAAAAACATTGAGCAAACATGGGAGCCCTGAAATTACTAAAATCGTTGAACCCCCCTCCATATATGACTAATGAAAATTATTTTATTAATTGTAATGGCAAAAAAGTCTATATTATCTTTGATGTACCCCACCTATTTAAATCAATAAGAAATAATTTCCACAACTATGGGGAAATGTATATGTGTGGAATTAATACCAAATGGGAGCATTTGCTACAAGCGGAAGAAAAAAATAGAAACCTCCTATACCTAAGCAAAATAACACAAATGCATGTGCAGCCAAAATATATTGCAAAAATGAAGGTGAAATATGCTGCTCAAATTTTTAGTAACACAGTAGCAGCAGTTGTTAAACTCATAGCACAGTCGCAAAATGACCCATTAATATTGGAAGAGATGATGCAGACTGGCACAATCAATTCATGACCTTGACCGCCTTTTTGATAAAACCAATGGTCCATCATGCCCAGATGATGTCAAAAGAGGGCGGCGTGAAAATGTATCCATTAACACAGACCATGTGAATGCTTGGGTTGAATACCGGGCTAAATTGGAAACTGTAGTTTTTAAAAACGCCAATGGGATCAAAGCGAAGAGTGTACGCTGTATTGAAGGTTACATAACTACATTAAAATCATTGCGCGATATTTGGGCAGAGCTCAGCACTCGCGGTTTTCAATATTTAAATTTGAGACAGCTGAACCAAGATGCGCTAGAAAATTTATTTGGAGTAATTAGACAGCACAGCCCTACAAATAGAAACCCGATTTGCTATTATTTTATAGCAGCCCTTAAAACGGCTATAATTTCAGGAATGACAGCTCCACACAATAGGGGGTCCAACTGTGTTTTTTTTTTTAAATCTTTTAACAGATTTCCATAATTAAGTTTTTGATGACCCCAAAAATAAAGAGGAGCTGTCAGGAAAAAGTAATTGTGAGACAATCGCAAAGCAAGTTGGGTTGGGTGAATCTGTCTCTGCAAGCTCCAGTCAGGACATTCCTATACTAAGCATCCCAGAGGAGTTTGAGACTATGGAAATAGATTTAGCAGAAATAGAGCAACAACCCATAGTCTATGTTAGTGGATACATAGCCTCAATAATTTTGAAAAGCCATAAATGTGAAATTTGTGAATAATGTTTGAAAATTGAGGATCCTGATGATGACCCTATGTTTAATTACATAAAATTAAGAGAATGGTGGGCAGAGAAATTATCCCTAACATATCTCACAAAAAACCTGTGTAGGTTGGTTGAGGCAGCCTGTAAAATATTTGAAAATGAGGTTGTGCCGTGTCTGCATTATTTAAATATATCCAAACTAACAGTAACCATATTTGTCGCCAACTGTCATGCTACTTTTATAATATGTGAAGAGCATCAAAATAACATAAAAAACGCTATGTACAATCGGTTGGCCCTTCTGTTAATCAGAAGACTATGCCAGCGCATTAACCAAAATATAGTTGTAGAAGAAGAAATTGTTGCTGAGCACAACAAAAAAATGCTCAACAACAAGGCATTGCAAAATAACAAATATTTTTACATGGAGCATATTTCTAGATTTTCTAGAAACAAGGTTACTGACAGAAACTAGAGTCAACCACATGTTTGTTGTTCTGCAAATCCTTGTTGTTGAGCTTTTATACACAAGAACATATTGTACCAATGCTAAATACAGATCATCATCCTACCCTTACCCAATGTAAGATAGATGTTATATAAAGATCATACGGGTTTAATTAAAAAAAAAAAAACAACAACAGTTTAGTTATTTTTTCATATGATACTTATTTAGCATCTATTTTCTACATTGATAGGTACCGCAGTAAATAAACACAAAATAAAAACAAAAAAAATTTGGTCCGATACCAATGTTGTTTGATAATTTATATAAATTAATAAATGATGAAATCATATAAGTCAGTGTTTTATTTTACCCATTTTACAATTTGTACATTGTACCTATATTTTTTTTTTATGTGGTTGGTTAAAGAAGGTTAACAATTCTCACAAACTGAATGTTCTATGTTCCGCCTCTTAAAGTTACATGCTCTGTGGGTGGAACTTCGTGGAACATTTCCGACGTTTGGCTCCCAGACTGCAGCGGGCCGGGGCTGCTCTTGAAGCGGCTCTTGTCCAATGTGGGGGGGGCCAAACGCCTCCTGCCGGAGGCTCTACGCGGGGGTAGTGCGTTCCGTGGCCCTTTAAGGGGTGCCGGTGTGGGCGCGTTCATTGAGGCTCCGGCCAGCCCGCCGGTTGAACTCGTCCCAAAGGATCATGGCCATCCGGATGGTCCGGGGATACCGCACGGTCTCCTGCGAGGCGACGAGCCTCCTTGCCGGATTGCCGCCGTGGGATCTGGAGGCAAAAGTCCTCGCGCACGTGTCCTCGTGGCGGCGATCGGCGGCGAGCAATGGGCAGCTCGCCGTCCGGTAAAGACCAGGCCCGGGTCGACGGCGCGTCGTGTTCCACACGCGCCTTAAAGAGATGTCAGCATAATTGACGTTGTCCGATAGGACCGATGCCTGCCGGGGTCGCGGATTGTTCGAAAGAATTACCGTGGCCCTGGCATACAGGCAACTGAAGGAACACGGGTGGGTTTTAGTCAGTAAGAGTCTGACACGCCCTTCCGCTCCGCCCAGAGCGGGAGAGGTCATTTGATGATTTCCCACCCAAAAAAAAAAAGGTTTTAAAATTATTTCGCAAAGATTTTTTTAATAGAGCTTCTAATCATTTAATGATGGATTTCTCTATAGCAGCAGCATTCATTAATAGATTTTGTACAAGAATTGTTGTGCATCGAATAAATAAAAAAACACTGAACCAGACTATTTTGTATATTTTTTTTACAAGTCCTTCTCCACTCTATCTTAGCTTTCACATCTCCGCGGTGGATACAAAGGCTGTGTGATGTAAGTAACCATATTTTTCTTCTAGCAGTTCGTTCAGAAATCAATTAACTCATCAAAATCATCAATCGACATGGAATAACAAAACAACTCAGTCAAAATATAAGTCAGCAGTTCATTTGTTAAAAATGGTATAACAAAACGCAACAGAAAGCTGAACATATTTAAAAAAAAAAATTGACCGGTTGATGCATTTATTTAAATTATTATGTTGCTGTTCCAATATTATCATTAATAACAATACCATGCCGCGAACAAGACGATCAAATCTTTCTCGACAAAGCCGTAATGCAAGAGTGCTTCGAAATATTGCGAATGAAAGGACTGAAGAAGAGCAAGAAATTGCACGTGAAGAGCGCCGCGTTCGTATGGCTCGACTACGTGCTTCTCACTCACAAGAGCAAAGGGAGGCAGCCCGTGAAACGGCTCGGTTGGCAATGCGAAATCGTCGAGCAAACCTCAGAGATCAACAACAAGATAATTTACGAAGCACAAGAAGAAATTCATCAAATACTGATTTGAATCGGGCAGCATTTCGATACGATTGCAGCACTGATTACTGCTTGCATACTAGCGTTCGCATTGGGCCAATGGACGTTATTTGCAAGTATTGTGGCGCATTAAATTTTTCCGGAGAACCGCCAGGATTGTGCTGCCTAAGTGGCAAAGCGAAATTGCCGTTATTGACTCCGCCACCTGAGCCATTGCATTCATTGCTTCGTGGTGAAACACCCGAATCACGACCTTTTCTAGCAAACATTCAAAAATAATTATGCTAAAAATATGTAAGTTTTACATACAAAATACTAATTCACTGTTTTAATTTCAGGTGAAGAAACTACCAAGAAGGTTAGCTCGATGAATTATTACGCATATCATTTGATGATTCGGCAAAATTCTGACAACTATTTGCTGCGGTTTCGTCGACTGCTCCAACAGTATTGCGTGGACATGTGCGTCAAAATAGAAACGGAGCGCTTAACTTTCATTCGGTTGAACCAAGCCAAACTGCGTTCTGATGAGTATATCCATCTACGTCATGCAATTAGTACTGAATCAAATGCAGATAATATTGGTCGATTAATTATTCTGCCGGCGACGTACATAGGTAGTCCGCGTCATATGCATGAATATGCGCAAGATGCAATGACATATGTTCGTCATTACGGTCGGCAAGATCTCTTTATTACTTTTACCTGTAATCCAAAATGGATAGAAATTGTTCAATTGCTGCTTCCCGGACAAACACCAAGTGATCGACACGACATCACAGCACGTGTATTCAGGCAAAAAATTCGGTCCCTAATGAACTTTATTGTTAAACAACGCGTCTTTGGAGAAACTCGATGCTGGATGTATTCAATCGAATGGCAAAAACGAGGCCTGCCGCACGGACACATTCTTATTTGGTTAGTGGAAAGAATTCAACCAGACAAAATAGATGATATCATATGTGCCGAGATTCCCGATCACGAAGCCGATCCACACCTCCATGATGTTGTAATTACAAATATGATTCATGGACCGTGTGGCGCCATCAATCCTCAATCACCTTGCATGGTCGACGGCAAGTGTTCCAAACGGTATCCACGGAAATTAACGGCGGAGACCGTCACTGGCAACGATGGTTTTGTTATTCAGGTATTAAAAGATCATCAGCTATAAAAAAAACAAAATATAATATAATAATATATATATAATAGCAAAATATACTTAATGAAATGTTTTCACCAAAGGATGAAAATGATGAAGATGAAGACCCATATTTAGATCATGTCCCAAAACCACAACAACGCAAGATTGAACGAAATTCAAGGTTTGTCAAACCGACAGTTATTACAAATATTAGACGATGATGCACATCAATCTTATGAAGAGTCACCTGATGAGGAAATTCCACCTTGCCTACATTGTCTGCACCATCCCTTGACTTGCCTGAAATGCTTACTCCTTCTGTTGACAAAGAAATGGCAGCTTGTGTTTCATTGTTTGTACCATTCCCTGACTTACCTGCTCACCGTGAAGTGCTTGCTCCTGCTATTGACGAAGAAATGCCAGCTTGTGTTCGATTGCCTGCACCATCCTCTGGCTTACCCGCTTATGTGCCAATTTATGCTTAATGCAAGCACGGGATAGAACATGGACTACACATGTTGAAAATTTTAATGAAATCAATTTCGGCAAGTTATTAGAACCTACTAAATTATATAGCCATCTAAGTCTCCCCATTGAATATTTCAGTAACTTATTTCCGGATGAGATTATTCAAATGATCGTCGAATACACAAATAAATACGCGAGCATGAAACAAATCAAATTCTGGAGTGACACCAACGTAAAGGAAATAAAAGCATTCCTAGCTATAATCATTCTAATGGGAATAAATCCCCAGTCAGATATATATGTAGAGCTATATTGGAGCGCAGATCCTTTTTACAATATGTTTACGCATCGAGCTTCATGTGCGAGGGGCGGGGGAGAGGCGAGCCGAGCGCGCCGCCGCGCATCGCTGGCCGCACATTGGGGACAGAATGTTCAAAACCACCTAGAGACCTCAAATATTAACCAAAATTAAACCATTTTTGCACAGAAATGTTTGAAATTAAATTCCAAAGACACTCACGAAGCCCGATTTGCGAAATCAGGTTGTAATTTTTTTTATAAAAAATGCATATGAATTGAATATAAAAAAAAATTGCATAGCATTTTTGACATCCGATTCGTTTTCAGCGACGAAAAACACATCGGAAGCGTATATTTGCACTTCCATACAAGTGCTAGCTGAAATGCGTGACTGAAAGGGTTATAGAACAGGGTAAAACTCGCTTTACCTTGGTTTTAGTGGGTTATGAAGTTTTAGATTTAAGGAATATTAGAAACCCGGCTTCGTCAGTCTCTTTAGAATTTAATTACAAACATTTCTGTCCAAAAATTGTCTCATTTGGTTTATTTTTGCGATCTCTAGGTGGTTTTGAACAAAAAAATGGCTCTATCCCCAATGTCGGCCGCTCCGCGCCGGACGACCGTCGTGTCGCGACTTGACCGACAAAAATCAACGTGAGCGCATTTACTCGTGCGCTGTGCGCATCAATCACATTAAAGTAAAATTTTGACATAATGTAATCATTCAACACGCAGCACTTCCATACAGCACTGAATTTACTAAAAGGAGACGGGAATATATACATAGTTTGCCCTCAAAAAAGTACAATAACATGCTTTCACGGCCATATTTTATATGTACCTCGGACTGCTACTCTATCACAGGCTAAATGAAAAAGGAAACATCTACGCTTTAAATCATAGTAACTGCAAGAAAATCCTTAAGGAAACTCTTGGAAGGGGCAACTAGAATCAAGTCTATTTTTTTTTTTTGTAAATTTTGACGTTCAAAAGTGCCTATTTAAAATAAATGATTTGACTTTGACTTTTTCAAACAATGTCCTATGAAGATACAGCGAAGTTATTACTTGTGCTAAAGTAAATATTGTTTGTATCATTGTTATTTTTTAATTAGTTAAGATACTATAATTTGATATACCTTTTTACATTTATGTACCAATAAGATTTATATGATATGTGAATATTTATTCAATTAATGTTACCTCCAATCGCCTGAAACACAGGATTACCTAGTTCAGACACAAATCATGGTTGAACTTGACTTAAATTTAAGAAAAACTGTATTTAACGTTATACCTTATATTTATGTTTTTTTTTTTAATATATGTATTAAATAAGTAATCATCGATGTCCTGACCACCACACATATACCTACATCAACAGCATAAATGGTCCTTTCGAGTCGAAACATCCAAAAGTCTGCTTAAAGAAGACGAAGATCAGCGCAAGTCAGAGGTCACTCAGTTTCTCAGTTACCAATTCCTTACTCATACCTTGCGATTAGCGCTAATACGTGTTTTGTTTGTGTAATTACTTAATGCGCGCGTTTGTGCGCGTTCAACTTTTATGATTTTTGTCTTGCAGGTCCCACCCCATACCGGAATACAATAACCCAAGATTAATTGAACCAAGGCAAACTAAACCGTTTTTAACATTTTCAATTTGAGGACATTTCTGAATTTTCTAAAAATTCATATCATTTTACTCGTACGTGCAGATAAAATATCTAGTTGTGCATGCCATGAAAGGGTATCATCTATTTGAGTGCCGAGATATCTAATATTGGTTTTTACTATTGGTACGCAGGAGCATGTTAATGACTGGGTATTATTACAAATATGTGCTTTTAAAGTGAAGTCATTTAGTTGTGTTGTTTTATTCATCGAAAATGTTATATATTTTGTTTTATTGAAATTTAATATTAGTAGATTTTTATTTAACTACAGGGATGCCTGATGAAGTCCTTTTTCGGCAAGGTACCGTGCCTCAGCCCAGGAATCTCCCTGAAATATGAGCGCAGTGTCATCCGCGTATGCGAATATTTTTCCCTTTGGCAGTTCATATTGGCAAAGTTCGTTGATATATTAGGAAGAGCCCTGGGCCAAGAACGCATCCCTGGGGAACTCCACAGGTGATGGGGAGGGGGCAGCTAATGTAGACGCCTATTTTCACAGATTGGAACCTGTTGGTGAGAAAATCTTTCACGAGTTGCAGAGGTAAGCCGTGTATGCCGATCGCTTCAAGTTTCGTCAGAAGTAGGTTAAATGAAATAGTATCGAAGGCCTTGGCTAGATCCAGTAAAACTCCGACACATTTCCGACCCTGGTCCAAGTTACTTGCTTCAAAATTTGTAAGCTGTATCGCCGCATCCTCTGCAGATTTGTTAGGTTGGAAACCATATTGAGAATCTGATATAATATGTTCTTGTTTTAGTAAACTCATTAGGCGTTTGTTGATAAGCTTTTCAAATATTTTGGACATTGCAGGCAAGACCGAAATCGGACGATAGTTCTCGACACTGCTCCTAGACCCACTTTTATGAATAGGATGAATTAGTGAATGCTTGAAGCAGTTTGGAAAAATACCTTTGTTTATACATAGGTTGAAAATATGAGTCAGTGAGGGGCTTATTACATTTTTTATGCGTTTTAGGAATGTGGTAGGTATGCCATCATATCCAGTAGCGGAGTCATTTTTAAGATTTTGAATTAACGACTCGACTTCGGTATTACCTGTTTCCAGCAGTACGATTGATTTTAAGTTACGATCTGTTTTAATATTACATTTTATTTTAGATATATATATATATTTAATATAAATACATTTCACAGACAAAAAAAAACATTTAAAATAATAATAATACATTCCATTCAATAAGCAACATTACTATCATTACCTTTCACAATTGAATAAAAATAAATGTTTACCCTCCAGATGAACTGCCAAAAGAAGCAACGATGACAGACATGCTGATAGAAAAAATAGACCAGCTGTTCGACACCTTAAACGGCGATACGCCTGACCAGAAAAGAATCAGGAAACAAATCCTTACAAACTTTTCCCGAAGAAGTCCACATTTAAATTATTTTAAAGAAATGAAAACTATGCTCCAAGAATGAGTATTTATTGGGGCCAGGTGCAAGCCGCCTTTGCAAGAAGGTTTTATACGAACACTAAATGCAGTAGAGCGTCTATTTTTAAACTTAGAAAGAAAATATAATATAAAAAGTTTATCAACGTGCAGATTTAATCAAGACCCATTAGAAAATTGTTTTGGTTGCATCCGCAGCAATTGTGGATGCAACCCGAACCCAAACACCATACAATTTGTTGCAGCTCTCAAAACCTCCATGATTAACAATTTATTGCATATCAGTAAAAATAAGAACTGCAAAGAAGACAATAATGGCATATTAAATGATTTAAAATCTTTTTAACACAAGTTAACCCTCATAAAGAAACAAATGTAGCTGTTGAAACATTTGATGTAACAGAAGGTGTAGAAGCATCTAACACTGTAATACCTCAGTGTTCTGGAGAACTGCAAGAATGTGCATATGTATGTGGTTTTATGATAAAAAAATTAGGACCCATTTTCCATCAGTGCAAAGTCACAATGCTTGCAGACTAGAACACTGAGGTAAGTCATTTATTCACTAGTTTTAAAGAATACTCAGTGCAAAGTCACAATGCTTGCAGACGAACACTGAGGTAAGTCATTTATTCACTAGTTTTAAAGAATACAATTGTATGTGCAACAGTCTACATTATGTTAATAAAAATATTACTGAGACAGTGGAGATTGCTGCAACAATTGTTAATACATTTTTGGTTGAGCATGGGTCTAAAATAAAAATAAAAACTAAACTTATAGAAATTTTAAGAAGAAAATTCAATTTCGAATGGTTGCTTGATTGTTCTGAGCATTACGATAAAAATAAAATGCATATAATTATTTCTAGTATATGTATATGTTTAAAACGACACTGTATTTTAAAAAACAGACAGTTTACCGACGAAGCTAGGAAGAAAGCTATGAAAAGACAAATAAATATTTTTAAAAACGCTTACAACTTCCTTATATTTAAAATACCTCTCCATAAACATATTGTACTCGTATTAGATGTATCATGAAAACAAACCGAAATTCTGTTAATATTCAATTTAAATATCGGAATTTCGCTTTGTTTTCATGATACATCTAATAAATTATCCATCATAAATAAAATAATATCATCCGTTTTAAAATCTGGCGCGAAAAGTAGTTTCATGGGTCAAATACTGGCGCGCTAGGGTCGCAAGCTGTTGGCATTTTTTTCTATGAAGTCTTCATTCTTCCCGTCAGGGTTATGTTCTGTGCTTAAAAGATAGGTAATTTGCTGTCGTGAATTTTAAAATTAATTTGACGATGTAACTATTGTCAAACACAAATAATCGGTCGGAATTTCTGGTTCTGAGTAGGGTTTACGAGTGTTTACAACTAATGTCAAAATGAAGTTCGGTCGGATCCGAACCGACCGAACGAATAGAATAAAGTTCGTAGAAGGAAACGTTCGAGCATCCGGCCGATACGTCGGTTTTATCACTTCGGAGTAGACCTTCAGGTCTGTCGTTTGGTACCCAAAATGCTCCGTTCCATAGCTCTCTATTAAAGTCACTACCTGCTTAAATGAGATCCACTACCATGTACCCGCCCCCCGTTTACATCTCACGGACCTCCAATGATTTTTTTCATTCACATTGACCCCTTGTAGGTTGTCGTCGATCACTGTGGTCGATTTAGACCACTTTGGGTATAATGGCACTCGACCAAACAGCACCCTAATTACGTATCACACTATCTATCACAATCTGAATCATTTCGAAGCCTATTGCTAATCCATTGCTTCATATGTTCGAAAAATTTGTCTACTCAACAACGTAAATAACGCAATGAATGATGTTGAACTGCCAAAATGAAACCCATTCCTACTGTTAGTGTGTTACGTAATTACCCCGCAGGTCGTCATATTTTAATATGACATCTTAACTGTGCCTACCGAATGCAACCACCTCGCGCGCATACTCCATGTAGGTATGACGTATTACGTACTTAGTTTCAACGATGCAACCAATTTAGACATGAGATGCTCTAAATCCTACTGATAATATAAATGTGAAAATTTGGATATTTGGTTGTTTAGATGTTTGGATTTTTGTTACTATATCACCCAAAAACAAACCCATAGTGTGGATTAACACAAAGGAAACTTTCCCGAAATATCGCACATCCGGAGGCGTATTTTCATTTCAGTGGACATAAGGAAGCAGTACTGCCTTGAAACACGCACGGGTTTGTCGCGCTAGCTGCCTTTACAAAATCGTGTTCAATTCAAGGCACGTGTCCTCCAATCGCGCACGGATTTGCAAGGCCATCTGTTCTTCCAAACACGTGTTCAAGGCGATGCATGGAACTTAGCCATTAAGTTCGCGCGTAAACAACTCCGCTCGCGTCTCGCCACTTCGCCAGTCACATAACATTCGTTTGTTTTTCCACTGTGCAGCGTTTGAAATAAGTGTGCTTTTAAATATAAGATTATGGAACTATTAAAAGATAAATTGGTAATATTGTCAACAATAAACAAACAAACTTTATCTTGTGATGGTGATAAATAAATACAAAGCAAACTGTAGTTATGCCATTAGAACATTTGAGGTTATGCTAATAGAGTATGCTTTCGATTAAATATGGAACTTTTTAAGAATATACTTCGTGGTATTGTGAACAATTTTGAAGTCGTAAAATATGATGGAGACAATGATAATTACCAATGTAAAATTCGATGCTCTTTATCTTGTGAAGGTGATTACGACAAAAAGTGTGGTTATTTCATTGAACAATTTTCGGAGGCAACGCAAACAAATTGGATTATGTTGAGACGATATTCTCAGCAGATACGATATGATTTCAGAAAAGTATTTGTTTGTCATCTTTCGGAAAGGAACAAAACCAAAGATACAAAGAAAGGTGTGACTAGAAACTATAATTGTAAAGCAAATATTGGGATACAATTTATAAAAGTAACAAAGAGTACTATAAAAAATTCGCAACTAATGAAACGGGTATTGAATGTTCTAATAGAGATAAACTATAATCATTCCCATCGAGTCAATGTAGCCCAAGCATTGAGCCTACTGCGTTGTTCCGAAGACACGATAAAACAATTTGAATCGTACTTTGAAGGTGGGTTGACAGCTGCAGCAGCAAAATTGTATCATGAAATAGCTATCATTGAAGGATGTGAGAAGAATGCTTACGTTACTTTATCTAATGCACAAAAAAATCCATGCGACCGCTAAGTTATTCATTTGTATGAACAATGGCGCCGCCGAACCTACGGATCGCGAGACATCGGTGATATAATTGAAATTTTAAAACGAAAGAAGATTGAGTTGTCTAAAATAAATGTAGAGATATACAGGGTGATTGGAAGATGGGTGCAAAGCTTTAAGGCGAAGATAGTACAGACAATTTAGAACCATTTAAGCCATGGTTGTCTTAGACGAAGTCTTACCAAATATTTTTAACCAAATTTTTTAGTTTTTTTTCGGAAATTCTCAAAATTTAATGTAAACTGCATAATTATGGCCAAATTGAATGATACATGAATTATTTTTTTATTTATTTAATTAAAGTAATGTGTAAGCAATCAAGCAAAAAATGTTTTAGGCTTCTGTGTCATTAGACATTTTTTTACAGACATTTAAAGCTCAGAAAAAATAAAAAAATTGTACAATACGTCTTTTAAACCTTATTAAAAAAAAAACGGAGGGTGCTTTTTTTGTTCAAACCTTTTTTAAGACAAGCTTGATAATCGCTCTTTCTTTTGAGGTATCATTTATGCGGATATCTTACAAATTATTGAAATTAGGGTCTACAAACCAATTTGAGGGAGACATTTTTTATTTTAGGCAGACTAATTAAAACAACATTTGAATTAAAATTATTTATTTTTCATGTTCAAAATGACGGCCGTGATTCCTAATACAAGCACGGCCCCGTCTTCTAACTTCTGTAGTCGTTATTTTCAATATCATCTCCTGCTTCATTGTTTCAAACGCTGAATTTATTCTTTGTATCAATTCTTCTCTAGTGTTTATTTCTATGTTGTTATACACCAGTTCCTTGGCCCGGCCCCACACGAAAAAGTCCAACGGCGTCAGATCTGGGGAGCGAGCGGGCCAAGGGATGGGTCCATCCCTGCCGATCCAGCTATCAGGAAAGCAATTGTTGAGGTGTTCCCTTACATTTAAAGTCCAATGCGCTGGACAGCCGTCTTGCTGAAAGATGACTGTTCGGTCTCTTTCGAAGATCGGGACACCTGATTCCTCTACCAGCAGTGGTAAATCAATTTGCAGAAATTGCAAATAATTTTCGCCATTCAATGGATCAGGCAAAAAGGGGGGCCCAATCAATGTTCTGCCAATTATTCCAGCCCATACATTCACAGAGAATTTCATCTGAAATGACACCTGCTTCTTAAAATGTGGATTGTTGTCTGCGTCGGCCCATTCATGGATGTTGTGAAAGTTTGTAATACCTTCCCTTGAAAATTTACTTTCATCCGTCCACAAGATTGATTTCAGAAACCACGCATCTTCGATGTCTCTGTTGAGGAGGAAACGGCAGAACTGAATTCTTCTTTGAGGATCTTGCTCTACTAGACCTTGCACACTCCTGCCATGGAACGGATACTTATCATTTTGGTGCATTGTATGCCACACCTTCCATTGAGAAATGTTTAAATTTCGAGCTCCTGCTCTAGTACTGGTAGTAGGATCCGCTTGAAATGCTGCTAAAATGTCTTCGTCGACGTCAGTTTCGTGTCTGCCCGGGTTGACTCCAGGTTCCACGCGGTGAAACCCATCTTGGGCAAGACGACGAAACGTGTTGTAAAACACTCGGACATTCGGTATCCTGCGATTCGGATAGCGCTCTTGATACATCCGTCGCGCCAAAGATCCATTGCCGTCTGCTCTACCGTATATAAATACGATATCCGCATATTCTTGATTGTAAAAAGTAGCCATAGTCACTTAACAATTAAGAAAAACGGCGTAGGAGCGCACTAAATGTCAACTCAAAACAATTAAGTCAAAAATCAACACGTGCAGGAGCGCGAGGCTACGACTGGACACGGTGAAACAAAAAAGTTCAAAACTAACGCAAACAACACGTGCAGGAACGCAAAGGGCTACAACTGAACACGGTAAATTGTGAATCAACACGACAACGTCCACTCACAAGGGCAGTAGTTTGACTAATAAGTAAAAGATGTAACGGCTTCATCACAGTCCGACTGACCCTGACTAAAAAAAACGACTTTGTTGCCTCAGTAACTAAGACCATTTTGCTGTAAAAACCAACTCTTATCGCTTTTTGCTATTCATTGGGCGTTCTACCTGGAAATGCCGTCGCACCGCGCTCGGTGGCCATTGTTTAGAGAATCCCCTCAATGGGTTCCCCTCAATTGGTTCCTGCATGTGCCAAAAATTCTTAGAATTGAACAATGTTATCATTTCGAGTACATAAAGTATTCTTTTAAGCAAAAATTTTGTGTTTTGTTAGACTGCCTAAAATTTAAAATTTCTCCCTCGAATTGGTTTGTAGGTCCTAATTTCAATAATTTGTAAGATATCCGCATAAATGATACCTCAAAAGAAAGAGCGATTATCAAGCATGTCTTCAAAAAGGTTTGAACAAAAAAAGCACCCTCCGTTTTTTTTTTAAATAAGGTTTAAAAGACGTATTGTACAATTTTTTTATTTTTTCTGAGCTTTAAATATCTGTAAAAAAATGTCTAATGACACAGAAGCCTAAAACATGTTTTGCTTGGTTGCTTACACATTACTTTAATTAAATAAATAAAAAATTAATTCATTTATCATTCAATTTCGCCATAATTATGCAGTTTACATTAAATTTTGAGAATTTCCGAAAAAAAACTTAAAATTTTGGTTAAAAAAATTTGGTAAGACTTCGTCTAAGACAACCATGGCTTAAATGGTTCTAAATTGTCTATACTATCTTCACCTTAAAGCTTTGCACCCATCTTCCAATCACCCTGTATATAAAGGAAGAACCAACTGTGTGTGTTGTAATAACGCCTATTATGCAAAGAGGGTTCATGGCTGGTTTGGCTGATTAAATGGTGTTTATGGATACAAGTGGATCTTGTGATCAAACAAATGCCTGTGTTACATTTATCATTGCTGCAACGAAAATTGGTGCTTTACCTATTGTTGTCATTTTGCACACGAGTCAATCTCAGGAAAATTATACACATTCTTTTCAATCTGCTAAATATTATTTAGAGAAGACTTGCCAGAAGGTTTTTCAACCAAAAATCGTAATGACTGATGACAGCAGCGCAGAAAGGAATGCCTTACGCACAGTATTTCCCAATAGCAGATTACTTCTTTGCATATTTCATGTAAATCAAGCTCTTTGGCGTTGGTTGTAGCAAAGCGAACATGAAGTTATTAAAGAAGATCGGCAATCAGTTATGAGGAGAATGTTAAGAAAAATAAAAAGCTTGAAAAACATTTAACAAGTTTATGGAGGCGGCGTGAGGAGTGGTGTTTAGCATATCGCTCTGTTATTCTAACACGAGGGAATAACACAAACAATTACTGTGAATCGTCAATAAGAATTTTTAAAGACGTAGTACTGCAGCGCTGTAAAGTGTTCAATATGTGCGCGTTAGTCGACTTTATCGCAAATACCTTTGAACCATACCACAAGAAAAGGTTGATTCTGTTTGCCAATGGGCGGACAAGAAATCTTACGTTAGCGTATGAAATTTTTTGCCAAGCAAGTAGCAGTATCAAGGATATTGTACATATGGGTGACAATATCTACTTCGTGAAAGAGAAGACTGATCTGTATGTTGTTGACTGTGAGATGGCAACATGTGACTGTACGTATGGTGATGGGGGCCGATTTTGTAAACATCTCTGCGCTGTAGAAAGAAAACATGGGACTGTACTTACCACATCGCTATATTTGAATGACTGTGATCGTCAACAATTTGCAAAATTCGCTCTGGGTGACCAGTTTTCACCGTAATTCTTTGAAAATATTACGGGTGAATCAAGCAAAAATAATGAAGACATTCAAACTATCTCTATTTCACCAGATGATGTTGTAGAGCTACAGAGTACAGATGATGATGTGTAGCCTTTTCCAGAGCGTCAGCCCTGTATATTCGCCCCACCACCCACCGACGAAGCTACACCGTCGACGACGTCCGGACTGTCCCGTTCTGCTGGTAAATGGTTTTTTGACTGTGTCGTCTTTAGTAATTTACCATGTGTAATGTAGGCTACATCTTGTCTTGTTTGTTCTCCAGGACCGGGACTGGCCGACGACGGAGCTGTAGCTTCGTCGTCTGGATTAAGCCGTTTTCATCGTAAGATGGTTTTTGACTGTGTCGTCTTTAGTAATTTACCATGTTTAATGTATTTTATTTTTATAATTTCTACAACTTTCCTTGTTTGTTAGAGATCTGGTCGAGGAAGTTGAAATTCAATACAGTAAGTTATTGTTTTGCTGAAATATTTCAGCCGACAAAAATACTGTAAGAATGAGTTCGTAATAAACATTTGTTTTTTACAGTAGACGAAGCCGAGGCCGCAGCCGCACCCGGACCCGGACCTGAACCCCATGCCTACTGTGACGAGGAACTAGGTACGTCTTAAGCCGACACCGTGCCTTATTCACCGTACAGTTCCCAAAGCATTCTTTCGAGTTCGCTCAGTCTGCCACTGGGTCTCTTGAGGCCCAACAAGAGAGCTGCGCAAAGAAGCTCAACAGAGTCGGATGAATGGTCACTAGTTTTTTACCTTCGCAGAGAAGCTCTTCATCAGAGTCAGATGATTGGTCAACAGTATTTTTGATTTTTTTTAATTTACAAAGGCGGTAAAAGTCACATTCAGATTTTGTTTCTTCAGAAATAGGAGCTGAAGTTGTTATTCCAGTTTCCTCGCCGCTCGCTCTCGGTGTCTCTGGAATTGGCAAGTATAAATAAATGGTTTAAATAATATTTATTTATTTATTTATTTATTTAACCATTTATGTACACACATATATAAACAGACAAGAAGAAAGGAACAGAAAAATACGTACAAAGGTGATGCTTATTTCTAAAGAAATCTCTTCCAGCATACCTGCGATAGGAGAGTATATTAAAGAGATGTAGACAACGTGTGTAAGAGTAGAAGGGAAAACAATATACATAAAAGCTTAAATAATTTTCCAATTTAAATATAAACATACAATATGAGAATATACTTACATACATACATACTACTAAAATAAATATCACTAAAATAATAGGTCTTTACCTATGAAATTGCCGTTTTGTATGAAAAAATTTAAACGAATTTTTTTCATGAATTTTTTATTTGTATTAATCGAAGTAATCACCCATGCAATCAATGCATCTTTGCCATCGCAGTGGCAGTTTATTGATGCCCTTCTTAAAGAAATCAGCTGGACGGGAGGCAACAAATTCTTCAAAGGCATTTTGTACTGCCTCTCGGGTATTAAATTTTTTTCCCGCCAAGAAGTTATCCAAATTCTGGAAAAAGTAGTAGTCTGTAGGCGCAAGGTCTGGTGAGTAGGGCGGATGACGGAGAGCTTCCAACCCCAGTTCTTGCAACTTGGAGACCGTCTGCTGTGCAGTATGAGGTCGCGCGTTGTCGTGCAGGAGCAGCGGAGACGAGCGATTGACCAATGCTGGTTGGAGATGCGCCAGCTTCTCCATCATTGTGTTCAGTTCTTCACAGTACACATCTGCAGTAATGCTCACCCCGTTTGGTAAGAAGCTGTGATGAATCACACCGGCGCTAGACCACCAAACAGTGACCATCACTTTTCTAGGGGTAAGTTTTCGTTTAGGGCATTGTTTAGGTGCTGAACCAGGATCCAACCAACTTGCTGAGCGCTTACGGTTATCAAACAGAATCCATTTTTCATCGCAGGTAACAATGCGGTTCAAAATTCCTTCATTTGTGTGTCTGTTGAGCAGTGCAAGGCACGTCTCGACGCGTACTTCGCGCTGGCGATCATTGAGTTCGTGGGGCACCCATTTGTCAAGCTTTTTTACCTTGGCAATTTGACGCAAATGGACCAATATTGTTTTGACGCTAACGTCGAAAGCTGCTGCTAATTCAGCCGTAGATTGTGTATCATCAGCTTCCACAATCGCCTTTAATTCGTCATTGTCGACCAAAGTCTTCGGACGACCGCGAGGTTCATTTTTCAGGTCGAAATTTCCAGAACGGAAGCGAGCAAACCAATAACAGGTGGTGCGTTGGTTTGTAGAGTTAGCTCCGTAAACGTCGTTGATGTTGCGTGCCGCTTGTGCCGCGTTGCTGCCACGACGGTACTCATATTCCATAATTACTCGAATTTTTAACGTATCCATGATGACGAAAAAGATTGAAATGCGATGAAAATGTAACACTAATCAATAAAGAAATGACTACTTTTAGAAAAAAAAATCCATGTTTTTAAAATAAAATTAATTTGAAATTAGAATTCATAGCCAAACAAAAATTATTTTGATTTGAAATGGCCAGTACTGCAGAACGGCAATTTCATAGGTAAAGACCTAATATATAACAATATAATGTAATTCAAATAATAAATACATATGCAATTATGACAAAGTGGAAAGATAGTGCTCTTTCACTCTACTTTTAAATACTCCAATAGTATGGCAGTTCCTAATGTCAGGCGGAAGTGAATTCCACAACCGTACCGCGTGCACAGTGAAAGAGTAGGAGTAGAAGTCGGTTGAGTGGGGAGGGGATTTGAGGAGATTTCTAAGATGCGACCTGCAAGGCGTATCAAAAGGACGGGCGTACGAGAAGCGTTCCCGCAGATAGGATGGCGTTTTAGGGTTGTGAAGTAGGTTGAATAGCAGACACAATATCCGAGAGTTCCTGCGAAGTCGAATAGGGAGCCACTTGAGTATCTTGCGAAAGTTAGAAACGTGATCATACTTTTTAAGGTTAAAAACAAAACGAATACAGATATTTTGCAAACGCTCAAGCTTGTTTAAAAGCTCCTCGGTGGCATCCAAATAACAGGCATCAGCGTAGTCTATGATGGGCTGTATGAGAGTTTGAGCAAGGGAGATTTTGGTGTTCAAGGGCAAGAAGCTCTGGAGGCATTTCAACGAATGGAACGTGTAGTGCACTTTGCGACTGACTTGAGCAACCTGGGTAGTCCACGATAAGTAAGAGTCCATGGTCACCCCCAGATTTTTTACCGTTTTTGCGTATACAATCTGAACTCCATTCAGACAGAGTGGAGACAGCGACGCAACATCGAGCCTATTCCGCATATACCTGCCGCCGATAATTATAGCCTGGGATTTCTTAGGGTTGATCTGCAGTCCGAAAGACCGCGACCACTCACTAATCAAATCCAGGTCTCTGTTCATAGCAGACACAGCGGCCAGAGATGACTCTGGTGACAGAGTTAATAAAAATAGAAAAGAGAAGAGGAGAGAGAACGCCACCCTGAGGCACACCCGCGGTAAGAGAGCACCAGTCAGAAGAAGATTCATCGAGACGAACCCGCTGCGAACGGCCTTTTAGATAGGAGTTGAACCAACCAATAGTAGAAGAAGAGAAATTGAAAGATTTAAGGATCCCTAGAAGGATATCGAAATCGACAGAGTTAAAGGCACTGCTAAAGTCCAGAAGTACAAGTAAGGAGAGGGATTTGTGGTCCATAGCCCAGCGGATGTCATCAGTAACCTTCAAAAGAGTCGTTACTGTGCTATGACCAGGTCGAAAACCAGATTGAAAAGGACTAAGAAGGTCATTCAAAGAAAGAAAGGCAGAAAGTTGCTGATGAACAATGTGCTCAAGAACTTTGGAGAGATATGGAAGGATAGAAATGGGTCGGAAATCGGTCGGTGAGACCGGGTTAGGAATTTTGGGTAAGGGGATGATATGGGCTTGTTTCCAGGGCTCAGGAACAGTACAAGAAAATAAGGAGAAATTAAAAATGTGGGTCAAGATGGGAAGTAATATCGGGAGGATAGGACAAATCATTCTTGAGCAAAGATTGTTATTACCAACTGCAGTGGAGGAGATAGCACAAATAGATTTTTTGACCTCACTTTCACCTACAGGGCTTAATTCGAAAGAAGGACACTGCGGTACTGGCAAACAGAAAAGTTTATTTAAAGTAGCTGATTTGACGTGTGGATCCAAAGTAACAGGGGGAAGTGAGAAATGTTTGTTAAGAGCACACACGTCAATGTCATTACTGGAAACAACTGGAGACTTACCAATACCTACAGTTTTCAGAAACTTCCAGACTTCAGAAGAGTTACGGTTGTCGAGAGATTTATGGAAGTAGCGTCTCTTTGCATCTCTACACATACGACTGCAGCGATTACGCAGTAACTTAAACGCATTCAAGTTGCGCTCGGAAGGACAGCGTTTTAACCTCCTTTTGGCTCTGTCCCTACTAGCCATCACATCCCTAATGGCAGGGGTGAGCCAGGGGGCCGGGACATACTTGACTTTGACTCGACGGATAGGGGCATGACGATCGTATAAGCTGAGTATTGTGCTGTTGAAAATGTGAACCATATCGTTGATACATGCGCTCTCTAAGACGTTCGTCCAGTTGATATTACTAGCATCACGCAGCAATGCCTCCAGGTCTACGCCCTTATAGTTTCTAAGAAAAATATACTGCGGCTTACGCTTAGGAGGGCGAATCTTGTAGGACATAAATATGAAGTCGTGATAAGAAAAACAAGCAGTGAGCTGACCGTGGACAGATACGTTATATGAATTAGAGACAATCATCAGGTCCAAAAGAGAAGGGGTGCAGTTAGGGAAATGATGAGTAGCAGAAAGAGGCAGAATACTAAGGTTAAAAGAAGATAAGAGAGATTGAAGTTTGTGAGTACGATTGTCATTTTTAAGAAGGCAAGTATTAAAGTCGCCCATCAAAACTACGTGGTCATAAGAGGGACAGAAATCATTTAAAAGTGAATCAAAAGAGTCAAAATAGTTGATACTGAGGTTAGGACTGTACATCACTCCAAGAAGCATTTTAACGTGATGCAAAGAAATTTCGAGAAACAGATGCTCCGCTGTCCCCGAGTAGGAAGATGGTGATGAGCTGATAATTTTGTAGGGAATATCAGTACGCAAGTAAATTGCAACACCACCACCGCCCTTCCCGGTTCTATCATTACGGATAAGAACAAAACCAGGAAGTGCATAATTAACAGATAAAAGAGAAGGTTTGAGGAAGGACTCAGAGATCAGCAAGGCATCTATATGAGCACAGCTAATGGAAGCCAGAATATCAGAGTAATGGCAAGGAACACTCTGGGCATTGATGTGAGCTATGTTGAGATTGTTGGGGAGGTGGGAAAGCAAAGAGGAAATCTGCCCGCCGAGAGTAAGAGGAGAGGAAGAACCACTCGCCGCACTAAGGAAACTGCTAGAAGAGGAAGAACAAGAGAAAAAATCATTATCAAAATCTGCATCGAACATAGTTTGCAAAAATTATAATATATATACTAATGAACAAAAATAATACCAAAAAATAAATAAAATAACAATATAAAAAATAAAAATAAAATAAACTACTTAACTGCCTAAGTGCAAAACAACAATAACAAAACAATAATGAAATACGCTCAACTATTAAAAGCACCTATTCGCTGTTGCTGGTAGAGATTTTAACACACTATAATAATAATAAACAAGGTAGGTACATACAAAAGTAAAGGTAACAAATCAAAACAAAAATTATCTTAGAAGACAGAGAAGAAAAAAAAAATATGAATACGAAAATAATATTAAAAGTTGACAAATGAAAATATTAGCCACATTATTCGGAAACGGACAAACGCAGAAACGAAACGTAACGTCAATTGTACAAAAAATGACAGCGGTAGTGACAGGCGTCACGTCACAATATCAGAAAAATAAATGTATCTACCGGCAAGCTAAACGATGTATGAAAAAAAATTTTACTAAGTAAATGCAATGGGTAGATTAACAAAAGAGGAATTTAATTTAAAGTGTACCGACACTACACAAAGCTATTAATGTTAAACATGCATGGGGCATCTACATTAGTAAACTTAGCGGCGAGCCTTCCTCACAATCTTTTGTTTGGGGGTTGCTGCCACAGGCGATGAAGATGCCACGGCGGATGAGATAGAAGCAGCAGGCACGGGATCCTTGGTTGCGGCAGCACTGGCTGGAGCGGGGAATAACGCGATTAACGTTTCAAGCTCACCCATGGACGCTATCTTCCGGCGTGACTTGTCAGGCGTCAAGACAATAACCTTTCCCTCTGCGGACCAGCAGCTATTGATGCTAAAGTGCTTGCGAGCAGCAATAAATACCTGGTGCCGAGTCTTAGTCAGGAACTCCGAAATGGTGATGCCGCTGCCTTTGAGTGTAGTTTTACTCTCCCAAACTAACCGACGATGCTCCATTTCATTAAAACGCACAAGCACAGGTCTGGTCTTACCTTGGGGTGCTCCTAGTCTGTGGCATACGTCTAAATGTTCCTGTTTAATATTATCAATCAACAGTTGTTTAGATAAAATAAGAAGAATCGAGTCGCACAGCTTTTCATCAGCTTTCTCAGGAATACCATGAAACAGCAAAATCTTTCTTCGCATCGTAGTCTCATGTGAGTCTAGACTCAACGACAAGAGTTCAATTTGTATTTTGAAGTGAGAGAATGTTTTGCAGACAAAGGATTTAAACTCAGAAAAGTCCAGGGACAGTGCCGCAAGATCTGAGTGTGCAGGGTCAGTTCCAGCTGTAGCTCTCTGCAGCTTATCTTCGTACTCACGCATGCGGGAGCTAAACAGCTTCTCCAGTTCCTCCATACTGTGCACAAGCTTGCTGTCCATGTTAAGTTGGTATATTTTGAGTGTTGTGGTTGTTGAAGAGTGAAAGTGATAGGAAAGTTCCGAGCGAAGGTGGGTTTATTAGTTAATTAGCGCATAAATATAGTGAAAAAGAACAAATAATATTTCTTTTGCTGTCTTTTTTTTTGTCTACTGTGTTCCGTCGTTCAAACAGTAATATCAGTAAAACTTCAGTGTCATATTTATTGTTCCAGGTATAAATGACGACCGATTTGACGGGACTGTACAGGACTGGCTCGAACTGGATGACAACAGTGACGTAGACGACAAGCCTGACTACAACGCTTTCCACCGACCGATTGACCAGGTGCGAAATGCATCAACTTATGCCCGATTCCTATATTTTACGAGCCGTCGTTGGGTCAACGTTACCATCTGTAATTCAGCTACCTACACCGATGCAAAACTAGTGTTCCACAACGCCTTAACTGTGACGAGCATCCGTAGCTAAACCGCCTACGACTCGTTCGTCGACGGACCTCTCGATCCTCTTAACGTTTAGTTACAAGAAAACATCATACATCAATCAAGCAACAAACATCATACGTTCTCTTATAATATGTGAGTATTCTTAGAAATTACCTTACAATTACAATAATAAGCTTCATTACGTTGACATCTAGACTTAAAATAAGTATAAATCAATAATATTTAAAGTTTGATGTTACGCGTGCATGGTGTGAACAAAACACGTGACATCACCCAACGGGACGTGCATGACAGTTCCGTCTAGTAAATAAACGCGCGCCTAGCTTTGTAGACTTAACTTTTATTTTGATATAACGGATACATTTTTGAGTAGTATATTTCAAGTTAGTAGTAATTAGTGAAATAAAATGGATTCTGCTCCGTCGGTAAAGTAACACAAGCTTAAAACTAACAATAATACTGATATCTTGGTCTTACAGTATACAGTATGAGCCGTTTTTTATTTCACAGAAAAATAAAGCCATGACTAAGGATGAAAACCATTGCCTGGTGGAATTAATAGAGATTAACAAAATTATTACCCGCAAAGAGACGAATGCCACCACAAGCAAGGTCAAAGATGAAGCATGGTTTCTTTAGCAGCTGCCTTCAATGCCAGGAACGGATCTATCCCCAGGCAGAAAGACCAGCGAAAGTCAAAGTGGGACAACCTGAAAAAGTCAGCTCGTAAAAGAGCCCAACATATACGAATGAATCATCTAAAGGTATAACCTGTAGGCTTTTTAATTTAATCTGTAGGTTTAAGTTTCTTGTTCTAGTTTAAGGTTCTGAAAGTGAATTTAAATTGAACATTATAATACATAGTGGTACCTAATTAAATACTAAAATATTATGTTTTTGTTTAGACTGGTGGTGGAAAGCCGGATTACATACCTTCTGATGATACTTTAGACAAAGTAGAATCTTTGTTGGGGTCAACATTTAATGGATTTGTTGTACCTTTTGGTGGTGATTGTGTAGGTGATAACAAGATTGTAGTGGAAGTTTGAGATGAGTGTGGTGATGGCAGTGAATATCTCAGTACTGACATTGATGATATAACCCCAACAAATGACCTGATTTTGACCCCTACTACGAGTGGAGGCATAGGTAAAACTTATTGTTTTGTTATGTAGCATTGTTTTATATTGCATTTAAATTAATAAGATTTAAGACTAACTTGAGTTAACACATGTGGTGTGGTTTATTTGTGTCATAGTACAACTGTGTAGTCCTAACCTGTTTATATTGGCTTACTATACATTATTTACAATTTCAGGTCAAAAACGAAAAGCCGAAGTTCCAAGAAAATTTTTGTTTGGCATGCCTACAATGTCCAATTCACAAAACCAGAGGTAGCTATTTACTCATGCCATAGTTGCAATTAATAATAATTACGTAAAAATCTTATAACCATCTTTAAATGCTAATTGTATTTTATTAATTTATTCAGAAAAAGAAGAAAAAATACTGATGACAGCCGACAGAAATTAAATTTGGCTGCAAAAAATTATTATCATAAGAAGACAGAAAAAATAGAATTAGAAATAAAGTTACTTGGAATAGAATTAGCAAATAAGGAAAATAATTGTATCTGTAATTTAAATAAATTATTATTTAATATGACAATATGTATTTATTGTATTTAGAATACATACAACTTTTAACAACCTAACACTCTCTATTCACTACTGACTACATGACAATACAAACACATGTGATAACTAATTTGCACAAAGGGATAGGGTATTAAAAGATAACAGGTAGCTAGCTAGCTAGCTAGCTAATGACATAATTGCTTTTAAAATTTATAAGAAATAATGTCAAATAATCATTTTATTATCATAATAATTAATTAATTTAATAATATAAAGTAATATTCTGCAATAATTATTTATTCATTACACATTTCCTTGTGTGTGTGGCTTCTCATAACAAGCTGTAAACAAAACATTTAAATAAATGCACTGTGACCATAATACATAACAACAAATAAGTAGTTTTATTAAATACTCACTTGTTAAAATATTGTGTGATTAGAATGTCTCTTTCTGTAGTACCTGTCTGATTAAAACTTTCATTATAATTCAGTGAAGGTACATCTGCATCTAGAATTTAAACTTCTGGTGGTATGTCACTGAGACTTCTCAAACGGCAAGTATTGTGGAGTACCGCTGTTGCCGTGATCACTGCATTGGCTCTTAAGGGACTCAGGCGCGTTGTCAAGGCTACAATGGGAAATCTTCGTTTCCAAACACCAAAACATCTAAAACAAAAGTTAGTATTCATTGTATGAGACAGTTAAATATTTTTCACTATAACAAAAATAAGCCAGAAATTAAACTAGTACCTTTCAATACAGTTCCTTGAACGAATATGAGCTTCATTGTAAAGTTGTTGACACTGTGTTTGAGGATTTAACAAACGTGTTAAAAGGTATGATTTTAGTGGATATGCACTATCTCCAAGTAACCATTTATTGCCAAATAATCCACTTTCACACTGAGCTGGAAACAAGCAAAGAATATAATAGGAATAATATATTATAAATCAACATAGATAGAAACTGATTACCCAACAATAAAAGTATATGAAACACAATCATTTTCTTTACCTCGCAGTTCAGAATGATTAAATATGGTGGCATCATGAGCTGAACCAGGCCAACGTGCCACAATATTCATGAACAATAAATTAGCATTGCATACAGCTTGCACATTGATGCTAAAGTAGCCCTTTCTGTTTCTGAATTCTTCACCAATTTGAGAACCTGCATTAAAAGTGAAAACACTTATAATTAAAATTAATCTTAAGTAGTTAAATCAATGAAATTGTCAGGTAAGATAAGTATGTATAATCTTACATGGTGATTGTATTCTAATATGGGTACCATCACGAGCTCCAAGAACACGTGGAAAGCGGGATATATTATAAAAATCCTGCTCAGTATTTGAAAGCATGTGAATATACAGGGTGTCCCGTAAATAATGGATCAAACGTAACGGGTAGGTAGCTTACCTCATTTCCAACAACTAATTTGAACAGTAAAAAAAAAACCGATAAGGTAACCAAGATATTTTTTTTTTTTCGATTTTTACTATTTTCTGTACCAGCATTCAGTGTTTTTAATGCTGTTGCTGCAAATGGTATCACATTTAGGTGTGATTTTTGTCAAACATTTCTGAATAGTTTACTAATGTTATAAGATACCATTTTTTTAAATAACATTTTATTTGCCTTAGAAAAAAAATCTTGAATCGAAAAGTTTTGTTTTTACGATGAAAAGACCAGAATTGGAAAAATTCTCCTGTAAAAAAAATGTATGACACCAAAGTGTACCATTATTTTAAAAACTTGTAAAATTACTAAGGTTTGCAAATTGGTATAAAACTTACGTCTAGTCCTTGCGGTTACAAAGATATTGCTATGAATGTGATGAAGAAGACAGAACTGAAATTAAAATGGTACTATCTAACTTTTCTTTCTCGTAATGGCTTATGCTTGTAATCTAAGCATGTGGTTAAGCGTGTAGCGTAATTCCGAGCCGATGACGTCATCTGTTCGGAATTTGGGACCGCTACCTGCGGAGTTGCACCTCACTCAGTGTGAAAGGGATAGATAGCGCCGCTTTTGTATTTTTGGTAAATCGGTGTCTTTGTGCAGGTATTTTTTTTCCTTCACCCTTCACTCATACAGGGCTTCATTGTTGCAAGATTTTATTTGTTTAGTTGACACGAATCTCTCTTCGAGTTGATACGTACGTCAGACTACTTTCGCTCCCGCTGTGCCTAACTGTTGTGTTCCTTAAAATTAAACTTGTGCAGTGTATTTGGACTTTGCTTTGCCTTTCGATTTGGAACTGTTTGTGTTTTGGACGAATGACTTGGCAATCCTACGGACTTCGAAAACAATCGTTTGTGTGAGGTTGTACGTGTGTGCAGTAGTACGATGCCTCGTTACGAGTACACGCCACGGGAGTATGCCGAAATGCATTTTATCTACGGAGAAGCAAGAGGTAATGCCAGGGCGGCCGCAAGATTGTATCGTGAAAGATACCCGAACCGGGATCGACATCCCGACTATCGCGTATTCATTAGAGTGCATAACGCGCTTCTTGAGGGAAGAATTCTTGGCACCGGAGTTGGGGGTGCCAGTGAAGGGCGACCGTCACAAGTCAATGACGAAATTATTATTCGAGAAATCGAGGAAGATTCGTCGGTCTCAATTCGCGTCATAGCGCAACGCACAGGTATTCCAAGATCGACGGTACATCGAGTTCTAAAAAGGCACCGGTTGCACCCATATCACGTGCAACGTGTTCAAACGCTGACGTCACGTGATTACCCGCAAAGAGTAGCATTTTGCCAAAGGATGCTTAGAATGATACGGGCGGACCCACAGTATTTTAATAAAATTTTATGGAGTGACGAGTCTTCATGCCGGCGAGATGGATATCTCAATTTGCATAATTTGCACAGTTGGCAGCTGGTAAACCCACATTTGATGCGACAGGACAGGAGCCAACATCAATTTAAAATAAATTTATGGGCAGGAATAATCAATGGGCAAATAATAGGGCCCTTTGAACTACCAGCAACTCTAAACGCCGAATACTATCTGCATTTTTTAAGGAATGAGTTGCCAACGTTATTAGAAAATATTCCAGAAGACGTGCGGCAAGCAATGTGGTTACAAAATGATGGTTGCCCCGCTCACTATGCGACGGCAGTAAGGGCGCAACTCAATGAAACTTACCCTGACAGATGGATCGGCCGATTAGGACCAATTTTGTGGCCTCCGCGATCTCCGGATTTAAATCCCTTAGATTTTTTTTATTGGGGATGTTTAAAAGACAAAGTTTACAAACAACGAATAACGTCGGAAGAAGAATTACGTCAGCGCATCCAATCTGCTGTATCAGAAATAAACAACAGCCATTTTGTCCGTCGGATAAGAGCTTCCTTTATTAGGAGGTGCAGACTTTGCATTCTCGTAGGGGGACGTCAGTTTGAACATTTACTGTAAAAACAAAATAAACGATTTATTTGTATTTTTTTTTTAATTTAACCTCCTAATTTTTTTCATACGCTGAGATACCTAAACATTTTTAAGAAAATAGTTTAATTGTGCACACTTTTTCAAATTTTATTTTATTTCGTAATTTGGCACCTCTGTCAGATTCATAGCAATATCTTTGTAACGACAAAGACTAGGCGTAAGTTTTATACCAATTTGCAAACCTTAGTAATTTTACAAGTTTTTAAAATAATGGTACACTTTGGTGTCATACATTTTTTTTACAGGAGAATTTTTCCAATTCTGGTCTTTTGGTCGTAAAAACAAAACTTTTCAATTCAAGATTTTTTTTCTAAGGCAAATAAAATGTTATTTAAAAAAATGGTATCTTATAACATTAGTAAACTATTCAGAAATGTTTGACAAAAATCACACCTAAATATGATACCATTTGCAGCAACAGCATTAAAAACACTGAATGCTGGTACAGAAAATAGTAAATATCGAAAAAAATAATATCTTGGTTACCTTATCGGTTTTTTTTTTACTGTTCAAATTAGTTGTTGGAAATGAGGTAAGCTACCTACCCGTTACGTTTGATCCATTATTTACGGGACACCCTGTAGATAAGGTATTTAAAAACATGGTTTTACATACAGGAATATTCCTTATAACAACGTTGTCTGTTTCATAAATAGGTAAAGTATAAGAAATAGTACTCAGTCTTTTGGTATTCTCCTTGTCTGTTGTTATCGTCTTCTTCATTTCTTTGGTAGCATACTTCGTCAAAAAATCCTACTGCCTGGAGTGATCTCCAATGTCCCTAAACGTTTTAAATATCTTTGATCTAGTCTCTTCGGATATATTTTCATAACATTTCTTTCTACACATTGTAGGACATGAAGGTTTCAGTAGTTTTTTATTATGCACTTTTCCATTTCTACTAATATATTGTAAGCCTCTGTTGACATTTCGTTTCCTTACCTCATCCTTCCAGTCCTTCAGACAACGTTCTCTTTCTCTACCTTTCCTTTTTTTAGTTCCTGAAATTCGTTTGTCTCCGAAAAGTTGGAGTAGTTACTGGAGAGTCTGTATCGTTAACGTTAGTTGCGGGCGTAGAGACAGGATTATTTAGACAAAGGACGTCAACGCAAATGGGTGAAGGACAAAAATCAATATAGGGTGATGGCATTGGAGTATCATCGTCTGATTTTTCACGATAGTTACTGGTGCTAGGCTTTTCTTTGATATTTGATTCAAGAGCTTCTGAGTTTTTATAAAAAATATGTGGATTAGGAGTATTTGGCTGAGAATCTTCAATTACTGATGACGGTGAAGAGTTAGTAGGTAGCAAGGTCCCAGTTTTATTACAAGGTTCTTCAGTGAAGTGTTTATTGTCAGGAGTCGGTGAAAATTCGGGAATATCATTCGGAAAAATAGAAGAGTATGATGGCAGATTTTGTAATAAGATATCGGTATCTTCCAAATCAATGTCATCTAATATTGATAACTCTTCTTGTGTAAAATTTGCATCTGAAGGCAGTGGAGAATCTGAAAGAAAAACACACATAATTACACATTGTAATAACTACAACTCATACAATCTAAAACTAAAATTAGCTGTGCAGTTATATCCATGTAGTTCTCGTTCCTATTACCAGCACCCTAATTACGTAACATATTTTCGCCACACAATTGCGACTAGTTTGCTTCGTTTCTATCGCAGTTTGCTTAATTTTACGACTTTCTCATTATCGTCATAATAATAACATAAGGAAATCTCGTGCATAAACTACTATTAGAACAAATCAATTTTAGTTCGCTTATGCCCCAATAGATGGCATGTGGCGTGGCGCTGGCATTTGAACTAACATTCACAGGTTACGTTACACTGTTTCTGTGTATACTTACCAAATATAATAATGCTTACTGGAATGTTCCCAAAACACGCTCAATGACCCTTTTTTAAACGAAAGAGATAGTGTTTCTATTGACATTTTATTTAAAGAACAATACCTTTCACATAATTTATTTTCGACAACCATTATAGCATACTTAGATTTGGTCTCGCTACTTAGGTCCTGGGCATGAACAGAAGTCATCTATAGGTTTTTTTTTTTTTGGGAGGGAAATCGTCAATTGACTTCTCCCGCACTGGGCCAAGCGGGAGGGTGACGACTTGCAGGCGGGTTGTGGGCACACGAACGAATTTAATTGACCCATATGCTGGGTGCTTGGTATCAAAGTGCGGGGTAAAAGATAATATTTTTTAAAGATGATTTTTCTACAAAACAGGTTAATTAAGTAACGAAATTGATATTTTATTTATTATTTGATTGCTATAGTAACGTTAATTAGTAGATATCTATTCTTAGACAAAAGATAGAGGTGTCGGACCAGAAGTCATCGACGAACATCAGTAGCCTTATAGAACCCTGAAAATAGCGCAAAGGGGCGCCCGTGAGTTTCAGGAAGGATTCCTGTAACCTCATGCGATGCCTGCAGTATTTCCCAGCCAGGCATAAGGTGCTATAAACGAAAGCCAACTTGGGTAGGTGGAAGGCAAGGAAACCTCTCACATCGCAGCGGTTTACAGTGATTCAGCATGAAGTGAGCACATGGTTATGCTATGGCTGCTGCCTTGAACTATAGGGGTTCTCATCACTCATGTGGCAAGGCAATTTAGCAAGCAGCTTGGCAGGCAGCGTGGTAAGCATGCCAGCGTGATTATGCAATGTAAGGACAGAAGAATAGAATACACAAGGTTCTCGCTAATGAATTAGGTTACCGAGAACTTAAATTGCCGGCAGCCACGTCAAAAGGTAGTAATTACATAAGATAGGACGCGGCTACCGGGACACAGATTAAGCATAAAAAACAATAAAGTACTAACCCTAACACAAGGGGTTCAATGTATGAGACGGGCGACAAGCTGGGATAAAGGAACGATATTTTCCCAGGAAGCCTCTTATATAGGCATTGAGAACGCTGTATAGATATGTGACAGCGTTCACGCCATAGACAATTTGATAGTTAATTCATAGATAATTAGTCACTTTTAGGACTAATTACGGTGCAGTTATTAGTTTGAAAGTTTTTGTTGAGGAAAATAAAAGGACGCAATTTATATAATTTGTCGAAATCAGGATGTCCTCTTTTACCTAGTCGCTTTTTTTTCAGTTAGTCGCTTCCGGCTCGTTTTAGGGTCACTCTTTTTCACTTGAACCTCTAAGGACGGATTTTTCAATCCTTAGATAAAAGTACCAATAGCTACCTGAAGAATAGAGTTATTAGACTCTTTATTCCTCTGATATGTGGTTGTCAATTTTTCAATTCATATTTAACTTAGGATTAACTATCTGACCGATTACCTAATCTGTGAAAACGCTAACTTCAGGGAGGTGAAACAAATATACAGAATAAACTAATGTTAGAACGGGACGGACTATTTCTTTGATTGCTGTCAATGTCAAACAAACAAGTGTCAGCGTCATGTCACTTCTAACACGTTACGAGGTTATTTGTTTGGCTGTGTGGTATTTTTATTTGTGATGTTGTGATTTTTATTTTATTGAAATAATAGGAAACTAAAAAAGGTGAGCGTTAAGCGAACTTTAATAATGCTGAGGTTCAATTATGTTCTCGACAGTCAGGAGAGCTCGCACTTGCAGGGAGCTGAGTTGGCTCTGGCACTGCAGGTTAGCGGCTTATGGCTTTGTTATCCGACAAGAATACAGATGAAGAAGTGGGAAGAAGAATTTATAAACAAAGGGTTGATTAATTTTCCGTGCTTGATTGCCAAGAATTCCAGCAGAGATTTCGGCTCGATAAACCCGCTGTGGAACAATTACTCAGTGAAATTTATCCTTATTTGAGAGTGAAAGGAAGACGGTTTGTACATAATAAATAATAATACTACATAACCTACAAACATTAAATCAGTTGCATGTTATATTTACTCAATTTCAAAATAGTTTTTGTTTTAGAAACCATGGAATACCACCAATACACACACCAGTCGCTACTTACTCTACGTTTCTATGCACTAGGAACAATGTTATTATCAGTCGCTGATTTTTTAGGTGTGTCGAAAACATCAGCTTGTCGCACTGTGCGTGATGTTAGCTGTGCCATAGCACAGCTTTATAATACATATTATAAGTATCTTTTATGTCTAGGTATATCATTCAGTATATTTTTAAAGATATATTCAATGTTTAACGGCTGTATCATTTTTTGGCAGTGAATTTCTGGAGAACCCTCTCGGTTACGTGAGGGCCGAGAAGCAGGTGACGCAGCGCTGCTTGGGAGCGCTGCCACCAACTGTCCGGCAGGAGTTGATATCCCGCAAAAGGGATGCCCAACTTGAGCGGATGCTCCTGCCGGACGCGCCACCGCGCAAACGGCAATCACGGTATTTGGTCTAAGTTATTTGTTTTCTGCTACTTCCATTTTATTCATCTACTTTATTTTATTTCACCCTGCTATTCTCTGCAGTCAAGTCTGTCTAGTTTGTCTGCCAAGTTTATGAATTATTAGGACTCGTGTGCGTTTTTTTTTTTTTGTATGACGTGTGATTAATGTTTTATTTTTATTTTACAGAAAGCCTTCTCCAGAGCGTCAGCCTTGTGTATACGCCCCGCCTTCCACCGACGAAGCTATAGCTTCGTCGTCCGGTCTGTCCCGTTTCCACCGTAAGATAGTTTTTTAACTGTGTCGTCTTTAGCAATTTACCATGTTTAATGTTGGCTACATCTTGTCTCGTTTGTTACAAAACATCAGCAGTCTGGGTCTGGATTTGGACCAGCCGACGACGGAGCTGGAGCTTCGTCGTCCGGCCTGTCCCGTTTCCACCGTAAGATAGTTTTTTGACAGTGTCGTCTTTACCAATTTACCACATTTAATGTTGGCGACATCTTGTCTTGTTTGTTACAGAACTAGTAGAAGTAGAAATTGAATATTGTAAGTTATTGTTTTACTGAAATATTTCAGCCGACAAAAAGACTAAGAATGAGTTTGTAATAAATAATTGTTGTTTTACAGTAGATGAAGCAGAAGCAGTAGCGGAGGCGGATGCCGCAGCCGCAGCCGCAGCCGCAGCCGCAGCCGCAGCCGCAGCCGCAGCCGAAGCCGTATCCGCATCCTCACCCGCACCCGCACCCGGAGCCTACGGTGGGAGATATAGTGACGAGGAACTAGGTACGCCAGAAGCCGACACTGTACCTAATTCCCCGTACAGCTCCCCCAGTAGGCTTCCCAGTGCACTCAGTCTGCCGATGGGTCTCTTGAGGCCCATCAAGAAAGGTCGGCAGAGAAGCTCGGCGGAGTCGGACGAATGGTCAATAGTTTTTTTTACCTTCGCAGAGAAGCTCTTTATCAGAGTCAGATGATTGCTCAATAGTTTTTTTTACCTTCGCAGAGAAGCTCTTCATCAGAGTCAGATGATTGCTCAATAGGTTTTTTTGTTGTTTTTAAATCCAGAAATTGGTGCGGAAGTGGTGGTGGGCGCTGCTGCCATTACTGCTCTGGGTTTCTCTGGAATTGGTAAGTATAAATAACTGATACATTTTTCTTTCTTTTTTTTCTTTTGTATACAGTATTCCGTCGTTCAATCAGTGATATCAGTAAAACTTCAGTGTCATATTGTTTGTTCCAGGTGTACATGACGAAAGATTTGATGGGACTGTACAGGACTGGCTCGCATACGACGATAACAGTGACGTTGACGACAACCCCGACTATAACTCCCATCGATCGATTGACCAGATGCGTAATGCATCGACTGAGCCAGTTTGTACTAATGACTTGACATTGCTTGAGTCGGAAGTGTTGCAGAGGGAGGATGCCGTGAATGACCGAGCACTTCGCGACATCTTGCCCGAGGACAGCTTCATTTTTAACTGGAGCAATGACAGACGGACTTTTCACGGTAAACGTGAGACTTTTGACAGCCCTACAGGACCGACATTTGCCATAACTGACCAGACTAAACCAATCGACATTTTTGACACAATGTTCGACACCGACTGTATTGACCTACTATGTACGGAGACCAACCGTTATGCAGACAAAAAGATTGCTATGCTCAGAGAGCAGGACAAACTTTCTCGGATGTCTCGCTTTAATCGCTGGTCTCCTACAAACAGAGACGAAATGCTAAGCTTTTTAGCAGTAAATATCAGGATTATTTGACGATTCCTGTTTGGCTGAATGTCACTTACTCATGTCAAATAAACACTGACCTCCAATAAAAAAATAAGAATGAACTATACGGATATCAAGTTAAATATTTTAATGATCATTATATTTTTACCCTAGATAAACAAACTTGAGAATTATTTCATTATACATAAGAAATTCTAAATAGAATTATGAACGATTAGTAGTTTCCGTCCATTTCAGACATTTTTCGGGCCTTCCCCTTTCGCCAGTTATGTTTAAGTCCCATGTAATAGGGGGCCAGCCTGTTGCCATAAACCGGGCACAAATCCAGACTCCGGGCTGCTATTGAGAAATTTCAGATAGACAAACTCAATAACACTGCCCAATCTGGGACTCGAATCCAGGACCTCATGGTCAGCAGTAGCGCCTGCAACGATCAACGAGGCAATCAATAAAAATACTTTCGTTTCATAATGAATCAAATTAAAGGCTTGGTAATGATATTGTAGCGGTTATATCACTTAATTTATAAGAAATAATCATTTTGTTAATTTAAACTACCTGAAAACACTACACGTACACAAGTTCATTAAATAACCTCTCCTCACATATTGGCTATTCATACATGTCACTGTCACTATCACTTCATTCGTCATAGACTACATACGACCCTCATCACATTATCTATGACAGCTAATAATGACTAGCAAAAACATTCCTAAAATTCTCTAAATATTTATTTGTTATATTTCACAATACACACAATATTTTTTAATCATATATAACCAACACTAACAATTATTTACACTTAACACAATATATATTAACTTATGTACTATGTGGGGAAACCGAACGAACATTGAGACGTGGAGGAAAATGCGTGGAGGGCTCACTCACAATGACTGGCAATAGAAGGTTCAACGACCTTAGTGTTCGCCCTTGTCTCAAGTCCAATACGCGCTCGGTTCCAACCCAAAAATCTAGTCCACTTATTTTACTAAATTAGCTGCATTTGTTCTATGTTATATCTGTTCTTGTTCGCGTTAAATTGTCCTCCGTATTGTTATCGTTCTATATTATAATACTTTAAAGGAAGTGCCGAGGTAGGCAGAAATACAAGTTTCTTATCATAAATTACTTTTATTTAGTTTTACCCCGTAACACTTCATTGGTGACCCCGAGAAGAACACAGAAGCCTAACGGAGCCAACATGTCGATCAGAGCGGACCAGGGAGCGACGGCTGGATGAGAGACAGCAGAGAAGCTGGACGTCTACCGAGTCAGCGTCAAATTGCCGCCTTTTTGGCCAGAGGAGCCAGCACTTTGGTTCGCCCAGGTTGAAGGTCAGTTCACGATCGCCGGTATCACTGCCGACAGTACTACATTTTATACTGTAGTGGGCCAGCTTGACTACCGTTATATGGTTGTGGCTAGGGACATTATTGAGAACCCGCCAGCCCAGGACAAGTACGGAAAGCTGAAGGCCGAGCTTATACACAGGCTCTCAGATTCGCGCGAAAAAAGGGTGCAACAAATCCTCACCCACGAGGAGCTAGGCGACCGTAAACCGTCACAATTTTTACGGCACCTTCAAACCCTGGCCGGACCAAATGTACCAGAGTCGTTTCTGGCCACGTTGTGGTCGAGCAGACTACCGAGCAACATCCAGAAGTTTATTGCGTCGCAACCTAATCTCCCTCTCCAGTCTGTCGCAGATTTCACTGACCGCGTGCACGAGATCGCACCTGCGCCCGCCCCGGCGCTCGCATCACCTCCCGCCGTGGCAAGCACGATCACCTGCAGCGAGTTCAGCGAGCTGAAACAATGCATAGCGGAGTTATCGAGACAGGTAGCGGCGTTACAAACACGTGGCCAGACACATCATCGCTCGCGATGCTCTGACAGGTTCAGGCGTGGTGGCAGAGAGTCGACCCCAGGCCGCCGCGGCCGCTCACGTTCCAGAAGCGCGTGGAACGAAGGGTACTGCTGGTACCACAACCGTTTCGGCGACAAGACCACGCGGTGCACCACGCCATGTACGTTCGCGGAAAACGCCAACGGCAGCCGGAAGTAGCGGCAAATGGCTGCCCCAGTAAACCACGCCGCCTATTTGTATCAGACCGGACAACTAAAACCACGTCTTTAGTGGACACAGGGTCCGATCTTTGTGTGTACCCACGTACAGCATTACAGCAGCGGCGCAGCAAGACGACATACCAGCTTTTCGCGGCCAACGGAACCGCCACACTGTGTAAGATTTTTATAATCTAGCGGTACAAAATACCAATAAAACAAGAATGGAAGTTGGACGTTAAACCCCTTCACAATGAAAGCTAATTAGCTTATTGATGCGACTGTACAAGTATAGGAACAATAGGGCATGCACGTGTTTTATTATCTTTACTTCGAACACAGGTTGCGACGTGTTTCGCTCAAAGCAGATTTGCAGTTGTCGCCTACCGCTTCATTGTGAGGGTTGTGTTGTGAAAATACGTGCTAATATTACTTGTTTTTGTAATGGAGCAAATGTCTTCAGGTTTGTAGAATACATTTATATATATTTTAACTTGCCATAATCAAAATTAAATGTCAGTAGGTAACTGTGGAGTTAGAATGATTATTTTACAAAATCTTTTGAAGTTGTTGTATTCCGTAGAGTGCGAAAACTTTTGTACGCCTTTGTACGTCATGAAAACATTTTCAGTATGTCAATAAACCCTTAGTGGATTAAACTAAAGTAAAATTAGTTGCGTTTATTTGCGGTTTTGAAAATTATTAGAGTTGCCGCGAATAGTGTTTATAGCGAATAATCGAATACCGATTAATCGCCATTCACTTTGGCGAATAGTCGAATAACTCGACATTACTATTCGACATAAAAAAAAACATTAAACACATTAAAAATATTTCTAATTTCTTCTAAGGTTGTGAGAAAAGAAAACAATAAAGTTAAAGAAATCTGTTTCATGTTATACATACCTACATATATGTAGTAAATTTAATTTTCCATTTTTAAATGCTGGCAACCCTTTTCTTGTACAAGTCTTTCTTTACGTTCTAAGTTTAGTTTACGTTACGGGGAATACCCCGTTTTGTATAACCCAGCGATTATTATTGTAGGGGATTTCCCGCTCAATCAATACGCTTGTGTTTAGGATAGGCGGCACGCATTTGTTAATTGATTTTCGACATCGGTTGACGTTTTTTTATTTTTTATTTCTATACTTATTTTAAAATTGCTATTGAATTAAAGACTTGATGAATACTTAATTAGTTAAAGTGTTACTTAATAAAAAAGAACAATCATGCCAAACCCAGGAAAAAAATCTCATGTTTGGCTACATTTTGAAGAGGAAGAGAACAGTGCAAAATGTGTTTTGTGTGGTGTAAAAATAAGTAGAGCAGCAAAAAAAAGCAGGAACAACGGCTTTGCAGAATCATTTGAAATTCAAACACCCAGGTTAGTTTTTTTTACCTATATTATTTATTTTACCGTTACTAAGTAATAATAAAATAAGAACGTTATTTAATATAATATTTGTTTCAAAAGTTATTTTCATTTATGAAGTATATAATTGTACTATTGTGAGTTTTGTAGCACATTATTTAAATAATTGCCGCTACCTAAGTTCCTGATTAAAGGTTCTTTTCTTTGTTCGCAGATGAGTATTGTAAAATGTATGGAAGCTCAAGTAGTCATGCTCAATATAATGCTCCCGCAGGAGCATCTTCAAGTACCTCCTCATCCACCCAGTTGCCCAGTCAGCCTTTGGTGCAACAGTCACTGCAACAACTACTTGAAAAAAAAAAGCTTTGGGACATCAACGATAGCCGAGCAAAAAGATATCACTACTTGATTGGTGAAATGATCGCTGTTGACAACGAGCCACTTTCCATCGTCGATCATCATGTAGGCTTTAAACGTCTTCTTAATAATGCTTTGCCGCAATACACCATTCCTGGCAGGACATATTTTACCGAGAAAATAATTCCAGACATGTATGAGAGAGTGGTTAGCAAACTAAAAAACGAGTTAGAAAAGGCTGAAGCTATAGCATTCACTAGCGATCTTTGGACTTCTTCTGTAAATAATGCTGCATTTCTGAGTTTCACCGGACACTGGATATCAGAAAACTTTAAACTGAATCATGCCGTTCTAAACATGGCGCATTTTCCTGAATCACACACATCAGAAAATATCAAAAGAGAACTGTTACAGTGTGTAACGAAATGGGACATACCCATCACTAAAATTGAAGCGATTGTTCACGATAATGGGACGAATATGGTTAAAGGAGTTAAGGAAACTCTACTTCCTTCACAGCGTTGCTTCATACATACTCTCCAGCTGGTGATAAATAATGCATTAGATAACAGTTCTCCAATAAAAGAAATTCTTACTAGTGCCCGCCGCATAGTGACACATTTTAATCATTCAGGATATACAAAACTTGAAAGTATTCAATCTGAGCTCGGACTTCCTAACCATAAACTGATTCAAGATATTCAAACTCGCTGGAACTCAACATATTACTTACTGGAGCGTCTATCTGAACAAAAAAGAGCAATTTCGGTGTATATTTCAGAATCAAGGAGCGTGAATTTTGAAAATTTGACCAGTGATCAGTGGGAGGTTATAGAACATCTGTTAAAGCTCTTAAAACCTTTCGAAGAGATAACAAAAATCACGAGTTCCACATATGCACCCATATCAGATGTGATACCTAGCACTGTTTCATTAATCAGATACCTAATGAAAGATGCGCTGATTCAACAAACTGCACACGTTGATGATTTTAGAAAGGCGTTGATAGAAAATATGGAAGCCCGTTTTAACTTGGATGATCTATGCTTTACGAAGACATATTACTTGTCGACATTTTTAGACCCCCGCTACAAGAACTTTTACTTTGACGCTACCCAAGTTGAACGGATCCGTAGAGCTGCGCTCAGAGAAGGTCTTAGGCTTTCTTTAGATGACGAAAATGATGATTCGGATCCAGAAACGGCATCCAAAAGGTCTCGTTTAGACAATGTAAATGAGCATGATTCGGAAACTCATAAACTATTTTGGGCATGTTTTGAAGAATCACCTATAGAGCAACCTACTGAAGAGCAACCCAAGAATGCCACTGCTGAAGAAATCGCCAACTACATCGCATTAGCAAAGGCTGACAGAAAAATAAACCCATATGAATGGTGGGCTTTGAGTACCAATAAGAATAGATTTCCTATTTTAAGTAAGCTTGCTAAACGATACTTAATCACACCAGCAAGCTCTGTTTATTCAGAAAGACTATTTTCCGAGGCAGGTTTAATTTACGAGGAAAAACGAAACCGACTTGCTCCAGAACGTGCAGAAAAAATTGTTTTTTTGCACCACAATCTGCCTCTGTTGGATTTTAAATATTAATTAAAAAGCCTTACTAATTTAATTTCATGAATATGATAGGCACAGGCACATATTACAGATAATAATTGATATTGTGTATTGTTTTATTAAGTAAAATAATTTAAAAAATGATTATTTTTTACTCATTAGTTCTTTTGTTCGTTAAAAGTTTATTTTCGACGACTATTCGCCGAATGCCGAATAATACTAGCTATTATTCGGTATTCGACGAATATAAAAAAAATGACGAGTAATGCCGAATACCGAATAATAGCGAGTATTCGCGGCAACTCTAAAAATTATGTTCGTTTTTACAGGGAGACAACTGACTATGTCAAGAAAAGAGCTTTTTGAAAAGTTGCAAGATTCATACAATACTTCCGGGCGGATTAGATCTAAGCCTGAAAGTGTGCTTCTGGAGTTTCTCAAGACCAAATTCAGTCTACAGTATTGTTCAGAATCAACTTTGAAGGAACTAAACCGAACTATACATTCATTTGTAATCGCTTTTAATAAACGATGGAAACAGTGTCACCGCAACAAGAAAAACTTTTTAAATAATCACAATCAGTGGCTGAACAGCACTATAGTTATTCGCAACCAAGATTTACCCAGTACTAGTGGAGAACATAGCACAAAAAAAGCTGGAAGGCCAAAAAAAGATTTTAATTCAAGCAGCTCTAAGACAAAACAACGTAAATTAAATTCATTGATCGAGCAAAACTCACTTAGCGAGTTAACTCACGCCACCAGCGCTAAGTTGAGAAAATCGGGAAAGAGAGATGCTGCTTTTATGGTGAGTGAGTTGGTCACAACTCCTACGAGAGCTACAAAAGTGAAAAAAGCTTTTTATCGGAGGACAGAGGTGCCCAAGTATTCTGCTGATGAAGCATTAGCTTTAATTAATGCGACGAAGTTAAGCTTTCGAAAATATCAAACTATCCGTAAATCGGCACTTAGAAAGGGTTTAAAGATTTATCCTTCGTACGAAGAAATAAAGAAAGCTAAACAACTTTGTTATCCACCCAAGGACGAATGCAAAATTGACGAGGCATTAGCTGAAATCAAATTGAAAGCCATCGTGGATCTAACTATAAAGCGGTTATGCATTGTACAGAATGAAGTTCTGCAGTCTTTTTTCGATGAAGGGCAAATCAATATTAATGGTATAACAATGATCTTCAAGTGGGGATGTGATGGAAGTGGTGGACAAAGTCGATACAAACAAAAAGCCAAAGAAGAGACATTTGAGGACTCAAATGTTTTAGTGACGTCTATGGTACCTTTACAGCTATTTGGACTTGACAAAAACGAACAAAAAGTTGTAATTTGGCAAAATCTGCATCCGTCTTCCACGTCATATTGCAGACCCATTCGATTTAGATTCACTAAAGAAAGCGACAATACAGTATTAGAAGAGTTTCAAAATGTGCGGAATCAAATTAATGAACTGACACCAACTATCATTGAAATTAATGAAAAAAGGCTACAAGTTTTTCAAAAATTTGAGGAAAAACTAAAACAAACAAAACTATGGTGGATGGCAAAGTCTGCAATATTTTGGCAAAAAACAGAGCAACACAGAAATGTTACATTTGTCTAGCTACATCGAAACATATGAATAAACTGGATGAGATTAGGCAACGTCATTGCGACCAACAGGCTTTTTCATGGGGCCTATCTACATTACATGCTCAAATAAGAATGATGGAATGCATCTTACATATCGGTTATCGATTAGATGAAGAAGTAAAGAAATGGCAATGTCGAACACCAGAAGAAAAAAAAAGGGTTGCAGACAGGAAAAAACATATAATAGATCGCTTCCGAAAAGAGACTGGTCTGCTCCTCGATACTCCCAAGCAGGGAGGAGGTAACACCAATGACGGTAATAGTGCGAGACGATTTTTTAAGAATGCGATTGTTACATCAAATATAACGGGAGTAGACCAAAGACTAATTGAAAGGTTTTATGTTATTCTACGTACCTTAACAAGTGGTTATGAAATAAACAACGATGCGTTTAAAATGTATTGTGATGAAACGGCAGACTTATATGTTACATTATATGATTGGTATCCAATGCCGGTAACTGTTCATAAAATATTGTTACACGGGCCTGAGGTTATAAAACATTTTTTGCTTCCTATTGGGCAAATGTCGGAAGAAGCACAAGAATCCAGGCATAAAGAATTCCGGAAATTTCGACTGGAACACTCTCGTAAAACTTCGAGAATACAAACAAACATTGATCTTTTACATAACCTTCTCATATCATCCGACCCACTAATAACTAGTCTGAAATTAGTGGAGACAAGGAAAACTAATGCAACTCTTCATCCTGAAGTTCTTAAATTAATAACAGCACCTACAAGCTCCACCGGGCCTGAACGAATTAATGATAGTTACGGCGACGACGATACCGACAAAACGAGCAGTACAATATGCAGTGATTCTGATGATTAAATAACGATTTAGTGTTATTGATAGCTTAAATTAATAAGAAATATAATTATTGGGTATTTCAAGACAAAACAATTGTTTTATTTTCAACATATAATTTTGTCCGGCCAAATTAGAAAAATCTTACACTGTGCGCCAGTGACACGTACGGTTGGGTCGAGCTCCATTTGAACCTAGGGCTCCGCCGTGTGTATTCGTGGACGAAACCCATCATAGGTGCAGAGTTTTTAGCGCATTATAATCTTCTCATAGATTTAAAACATTACCGCCTCATCGACGGGCTGAACCAGCTGTCCTCTACGGCGTCTCCAGCGGCCGCTTCAGCAGTAGACATTGCCTCGGTCAAGTCGGTTGGTGGTAGCACGGAGTACCATGAGCTGCTTCGGCAATACCCGGAGATCACGCGCCCTGCGGGTAAACAAAAACAGGTCAGTCATGGTACCGTACATCATATCCGTACCACACCAAGTCCACCCATTTTCAGTCGACCCCGCCGTCTGGCACCGGACAAGCTCAAGGTCGCTCAGAAGGAGTTTAAGGCGATGTTGGCGAATGGCACAGCACGACCGTCTGAAAGCTCATGGTCGTCCCCTATTCACCTCGTTCCCAAGAAGGACAACAGCTGGCGGCCATGTGGAGACTACAGATCATTGAACGCTCGCACTGTCCCGGACAGGTACCCCATCCCGCACATCCAGGACTTCTCTCACCAGCTGGCTGGCAGCAGAATATACAGTAAAATTTACCTTATTAAAGCGTACAACAAAATACCTGTCCAGTCAGCTGATATCCACACACCACACCGTTCGGGCTGTACGAATTCCCGTTCATGACCTTTGGCCTCAGGAATGCAGCGCAGACGTTCCAGCGATTCATGGACGAGGTGCTCCGTGGGCTGTCGTTCTGCTATTGCTACTTAGATGACATTCTCCTGTTCTCAGAGACGGCAGCCCAGCACACCGAACATCTGCACCAGCTTTTGAAGCGGTTGTCCGACTACGGCATCATTATTAACTCTGCAAAGTGTGAGTTCGGCCGGACCTCCATACCTCCGTACCTTCCTAGGACATGAGCTGTCCGCAGAAGGAATTCGTCCCCTGCCGGAAAAGGTGCAGGCGATCCAGGACTATCCAGCTCCCAAGACCGTCAAGGAGATGCCCCGCTTCCTGGGTATGTTTAATTTCTACCGCCGCTTTGTCCCTGACGCCGCTCGCTTGCAATCACCGCTTAATGTCGTCCTCACAGGACCTAAAACCAGAGGAAAACAAGACATCACTATGACGCAAGAACAGCTAGAAGCCTTCAATGCTTGCAAACATGGTTTGTCCCAGGCTGCTTTGCTTGCACACCCAGACCCCAATGCTGAACTTGCTATTTTCACAGATGCATCGGACACCTCAATGGGCGCAGTGCTGCAGCAGAAGGCAGGAGACTCTTACCGGCCATTAGCATTTTTCTCCAGGCGTTTTTCCACATCACAGAAAAAGTACAGCCCGTATGACAGGGAGCTCTTAGCCATCTACGACGCAGTCAGATACTTCCGACACATGATTGAAGGTAGACAGTTCACGACATACACGGATCACAAACCCCTGTCATACGCGTATGTACGCAGTAGAGAGAATTGCTCACCGAGGCAGTTCCGCTACTTTGATTTCATAGCACAATTCACCACGGACATCCAGTTTGTTGCAGGCAGGGACAATGGGTTTGCAGATGCACTGTTGCGCGTGGAGGCGATGGCATTGCCAGCGCTGGATTACACGGCTCTGGCACATTCCCAGGAGAGCGATCCGGAGCTGCAGAGCCTCCTGACCAACAACAACACGTCACTGACGTTAAAAAGAGTATGCTTCCCAGACTCAGCAGTGGAGCTGCTCTGTGACGTCTCTATTGGTAACACAAGACCATATGTTACAGAACCCTTCAGAAGGCAGGTGTACCAGAAGCTGCATCAGCTGAGCCACCCTGGCAGTCAGGCCACGGTCAAATTGATCTCAACACGTTTCGTTTGGCCTGGCCTGAAGAAGGACTGCAGGGCCTGGACCAGAGAGTGCGTAGAGTGCCAGAAGAACAAGGTCTCGCGGCACACATCCTCTCCCACCTCCCCATTCCCTGTTCCTTCCCTTCGTTTTTCCCATGTCTACATGGACATAGTAGGGCCACTAACAGTATCAAACAATTTCAGATATTGCCTCACCGTCATCGACCGTTTCACTCGCTGGTCTGAGGCATATCCCATCGCCGACACCACGGCTGAGACATGAGCCCGCACCTTCATTGCTGGCTGGGTGTCTCGCTTCGGTTGCCCCCATCGCATCACTACCGACAGGGGGCAAGCAGTTGGAGAGCATGCTGTTCCACACCATTGCAGCGCTCCTCGGTAGCCAGCATCATCCAACCACGGCGTACCATCCAGCCTGCAACGGCATGGTCGAACGCCTGCACCGCCAGCTGAAGGCGGCCATCCGATGCCACACCGACACCAGCTGGTCCGAGGCTCTTCCACTGGTGCTGCTGGGCATCCGCAGCGCCTGGAAAGAAGACATAAAAGGGTCAGCAGCTGAGTTAGTCTACGGTGAACCCCTAACAGTCCCGGAGGAGTTCATAAACCCTTCACTCACCCGCACCGTAGACTACACCGACTTCGCGGCGAGACTCCAACATCACATGGCGAAGCTGTCGCCAGAACCGGCAAGTCGCCACGGCGCGGCGCGAAAACATTTTACGTGCCCAGCAGCTTAGCGTCATCAACATACGTCTTCCTGCGTCATGACGCCGTGCGTTGACCACTTGACCCACCATACACCGACCCGATCAAGGTGCTACAAAAAGGCGAGAAAACATTCAAGATTGAGGTAAAGGGGAAACAAACAACAGTAACAATCGATAGGTTGAAACCCGCTTACCTCAACAACGACGATGACTGCACTCCCAGCACGACGACAACATCAACGGGGGCAAACACAGCTCCGCCATTAAGCATCGCCGCCGAGAGAAAAACCCGCAGCGGGCGAACTGTACGCTTCCCGGATTACTATCGCCCGTAATTTTGCAACTACGGTCTCAGGAGGGGGTAGTGTAGCGGTTATATCACTTAGTTTATAAGAAATAATCATTTTGTTAATTTAAACTACCTGAAAACACTACACGTACACAAGTTCATTAAATAACCTCTCCTCACATATTGGCTATTCATACATGTCACTGTCACTATCACTTCATTCGTCATAGACTACATACGACCCTCATCACATTATCTATGACAGCTAATAATGACTAGCAAAAACATTCCTAAAATTCTCTAAATATTTATTTGTTATATTTCACAATACACACAATATTTTTTAATCATATATAACCAACACTAACAATTATTTACACTTAACACAATATATATTAACTTATGTACTATGTGGGGAAACCGAACGAACATTGAGACGTGGAGGAAAATGCGTGGAGGGCTCACTCACAATGACTGGCAATAGAAGGTTCAACGACCTTAGTGTTCGCCCTTGTCTCAAGTCCAATACGCGCTCGGTTCCAACCCAAAAATCTAGTCCACTTATTTTACTAAATTAGCTGCATTTGTTCTATGTTATATCTGTTCTTGTTCGCGTTAAATTGTCCTCCGTATTGTTATCGTTCTATATTATAATACTTTAAAGGAAGTGCCGAGGTAGGCAGAAATACAAGTTTCTTATCATAAATTACTTTTATTTAGTTTTACCCCGTAACACTTCAATATCATATAAACAATTTCTTTTTTAGAACCCATCCTCTGCCCCGTGAAGGAGGGGGGTCATGAAGGAGGAGGATCCCTTGAATTATAAATATGTAAGTATTTTTTTTTTCTGTATAGTTGTGAGGTATACGTGTTTATTTTCTGTTTTGCATGAGCAAGAGGTAGAGATGTAAAGAACTCGAGTCTTTGAGTCTTAATTCGATAGACTCGGCTCAATTTTACAAGACTCGGTGTACTAACAAAACTCAGAGCCTTGAGTCGAGCCGATCTGCAGTCCTTTCTCGAAAACTCGAGCGCCAAAATAGAACTCGTATTTCAAAAAGAGCTCGAGTCTTAAAAACAAGCTCACGTCTCAAAAAGAACTCGAGTCTTAAAAAGAGCTCGAGTGTATCGAGTCTTGAGCGTATCAAAGTTGATTTATTTAAAAATACATAGACATAGTTCATGTGGCAACATGCTAAATGTGACCTTTAGGCATGGCATTATTAGGTTCTGTGTGTACCCCAAGAGGGATAAAAACGTAAAATAAACGTACATATTATATACGTGAGTAAAATATTTTTTCTTATATTTTAATAGGAAAGATTATTTGACACTAGCTATTTCCCGCGACTTCCTATATTATTTTTATTCCGACTTATATTTTATTCCCTATTTATTTATAAAGGAACTCCAAATGGAAAAGAACTTGAGCGCGACTCGTCGCGTGAAACGACTCGAGCTCGAATCAAGACCTGAGCGCCATGTTGCGCTCGAGTCTCTATGTAGACTTAAGTGTTCTAGTCTGGGGGTGTTGTTGTAACGAGTCGAGCTGTGCAATTTGTCAGCTGAGCCTAAAATTTAAGACTCAAAAGACTCGAGTTCTTTACATCTCTAGCAAGAGGTGTTAATAATGTGAATTGTTATTATACGACCGAAATATGTCCAGAGTGACTATATAATTATAATTAACCGTAAACCTGTACTGTCCCACTGCTGGGCAAATACCTCCCTCCTTTCCTTACGCCTGTTATACTCTGCTCTACTTCTTGCCAGGAGGTACAAAACAAAAAGTAATACACGTTGATATTTGATGATGTTCTGTTCCCCCCAATGTCGGGTCCTGTTATTATGATGTCGGTAGAAGTGTACTAAACATCAAAATTATATTTTACAGTATAGAAAGAAAAAATAAGCGGAAGCAGAAAGGAAGAAGCGGCGACGGCTGGAGGTAGGGTGGCGAATGCATGCACTCACCGACCTCTGGCGCGACGCCCTAGTCCCCGCCGGGTCTGACTAAAGGATGATTTATATTAGACCGGGGCGTACCGTGTACGTCGCCCGGATGGGGCACGGATTTGAAACGCTACATACATTTTGCATGAAGCAATTTATATTACACAGTGCATGATCCGTGTCCTGTCTGGGCCCGGACGACACGGATCATGCACTGTGTAATATAAACTGCAACAAGAGATATACAAAGACAGGTACTTCCTGACATTAAACAGACCTGCACTAGAGTCAATGGATTCTGAAAATATAGGAATGGATATCTCGGATACTGTGATTCGAGAACCACTGCCACCGCCAGTTCCACCATTACAGGGACAACTATTGCCCCGACCAGTATCAAAAATTAATTCTCATAACTTTAAACGAGTTTCTGCAAGTTCACGTCATTACCTCTTTGTTGGATGTGAGAACACTGAACGTTTCTTAGTACCGGGTACTATAAAGGAAGTTTTACTATTTCAGTACAAAATATACATTCCTTTCACAGCTACAATCTGTGGATATCATTTGTACAGCAATCAATGGGATGAACTTAAAGACCCCATATTCGAATTTTACTGGATTTCAAGTTGATGACATATTTTCTAAACTATAAAAAGCTGCCGAAAGACAGATCTCAATGACATAAACTCAGTGGATCCACATTTACGCCATTATTGGTTGGGACTTAATGCAGAGCAATTTAATGAGCTTTTAAATTGTACTCCAATGTTATATGATCATTTTGCAAACACTTATGTTGCTCTCCGTATATTTTGGTCTCACTCTGAACAGGTGACAGCAATCAAAGACTGTAAACCTCGTTTAAAATATCAAGATCCACTTTGGAAAGAAAAATTAATATTGTAAGAAATTGTTAAGATGTACAGTTTGTTCCTAGACATTTAGGAATCAATCAAATGTCTATCTAAAATAGCATCACGCAAAAGGATCATACCAAAGGGTTTTTTTGGCGATGCCAGCATGGCTTCAAATATTAAGCCTGCTATTGTTTTATGTGATAGTACATATGTTTACGTTCAAAGCAGCAGTAAATATTCATAAAAAAAAACAACCCACAGTCTCCATTCCATTTTTAAGCCACAAATTGGCATTAGTTCCTTCTCTGAAAACTATGAGACTGATTCTCCCCATTAACTATTGTTTATACTAGAGGATAGTTTTTTTCATAAATTAAGTACCTAAGTTTGTATTTTTAGAAGTGTTTATTGGTTTTACTTTGTACCTAGTCCTTAATGAAGATTAGTTTTTTTAATACATACCTACGTATGTTTGACTAGTTTTAGAGTATAATTGCCCAAAAATATATTTTAAGTTTTAAGTGCCAAATATTAGCTTAGTCGATTGATCTTCTCTGAAATTAAACACAAGAAGAGTCAAACCTATACAGTATGTTAGGTTAAACGAGGGACTTTTTGAGGGAGGGTATTCAGTATTCGATTCTCGTCCCAAATATGTAAAAAACCTATAACCTTAATTTGTGACGTAATTGTTCAATAAAATACATTATTCATGAACACTGAGCGCGCAAGAAGTGAACTTGTAAACAGTAAAATAATCACGCGGCAAAACACGCACCGATTCTGCCGAAAAGGAAGCTCGTGCGCAAACCCCGCCCTGTTCCTTTGTGTTGCACCGACAGGACACTCCCGCGCTAACCGCAGTCTATGCGAGTGCGCCGCTACTTCCGCATGTCTAATATTGCGCTTCCACGTATCGCATAAACAACCCCGCTTACTTCGCGATAAGTGTGTCCTGTACACGTGTTCTTAAATAACCAAAAATGACGTCTTATCAATATTCCAATGAAGAATATTGGGATATGGTTCGTGCCTATGTGTTATCTAATGATAGTGTGCGAGGAGCCATTAATTTGTACCGAGAGATGTTTACGATGATAAATATAATTATTTTGCACCTACCATTGTCCCTGGACTGTGGTTCTCCTTTAAGTCACCGAGTTTATCATCTGCACCTTCTAACACAAGTTTTACAAACACTGCTTTACAAATACCATACGTACACAATCACCCAATACAAATACATCCTTGGTGTTTAGTAAAATTCTATCATAACATTCATTACATAATGCGCCATGTTTTATAATATTTATTGCTTAATCAATAAGTCAAAATGTCAAACCTACAGTTTTATGACAGCTGCGCGCACAGATCATTAAAGCCCGGCGGCGCATGAGTCGTTTCCCCGGAATGTTACCACGTTATAAATATTATGTTTATATACTTTTTGAACTAGGTTATAGTGTATTTATTTTATTTCTTATTTTATTGTTTATTTTTAATTTTCGTATGCTGCACTGGTTGACGTCATCAAGTCAGCGCCGGCTATCGCTGAAAACCAGCGCTGGGGCTCTGTCTCGCATAGGGTCGTAGCATTATGCTGAGCGATTGCCGTTTTGCGTGAATGTGACGCATATTTTTCCCCAACTCGTTATTTTTTGTATTTGTGTGTTTTTTCTTTGCGTCATGTTTACCGCAAATAAATGTATTTTCTTTCTTTCTTTTATTTCTTTTTCCCAACCGCCAGATTCCGTCGTACAATCTTATGCTAGGTGTCAACCAACGATTGCGAACATTTGGTCAGTTTACCGTACCAACGCATGCCCAAGGACGAGGAAGGGAGCCATACCCAGTGCACCTACAAGAAGCCATTTTTGAATACTTCGAGCGTACGTGTTAATTGTAGAGAGTACAAATAAGCGTGGCAACAAATTAAAAACCGAAGTAAATACCTCTCGCGCTAGGTTTGCTAAATGGAAAGATTTAACAATACCTGAGTTAAAAGTGTTTATCGGCGTAATATTGTTTATGGGTACCGTTAAATTAAACAGAATGGCTGATTATTGGTCAACAAATTACTTAATGCGGCTTAGCCCACATTTATTTATGTCAAGAGACAGATTTTATTTAAAAGGGCACTAAACGTCAAAACTGACGAAAGACCCGAAAGCATTTTTTAAATTAAGCCTTTGATTGATTTATTTAACCAATCAATGTGTTCCATTTATTACCGGGCAAAAAACATCGCGATTGATGAATCTTTAATATTATGGAAAGGTCGTCTGTCCTTCCGCCAATATCTTAAAGGGAAAAGACATCGTTATGGCATTAAATTATATATATTAGCTGACATGCATGGGATTATACAAAAAATACACCTTTATGCTGGTTCTGGGGATCAATTGGTGGGTGGCAGAAACCACGTGAATAAGGTGGTAATGTTACTGTTGGAAAAATATATTAATAAGGGACATACACTATATGTTGATAACTTTTATACGAGTGTGGGATTAGCAGAGGAGTTATTAAATAAAAACACATATGTAACCAGGGACTCTTCGGGAAATACGCGCTGGCAATCCTAATTTAATACACAATAAATTAAAAGCCGGGGAATCTTGTATAATGCACAATAGAAAAAATATTGTTGTTACGAAATGGTTGGATAAACGAGAAATCTTGTTTTTGAGCTCTGAACATGACAGTAATTATAAAAAGACTACTAGTCGCCGCATACGCAGTGTAAAATATAAGCCTGCGCCGCAAGTAGAGTATAACAAATATATGCGAGCAATTGACAGGCACGATCAACTCTTAAGTTATTACTCATGCGAACACAAAACGATGCGCTGGTTTAAAAAAAAAAAATTATACATATCATCCAAATATGCGTAGTGAACGCTTTTTTGTTATATCGAAAAATTAACAATTCAACTATAGAACTTTATGATTTTAGAAAGGGTATATTAGAAAATTTATTGCCAAATGTCCCAGGGCTTGCTCGATCTCCGAATGAAAGAATACATTTGCCAATACTACTCCCAAGGCAAAAGAAGGAAGAAGGAAAAAGAAGGAAGGAGGAAGGGTTAGTAGAAAACGGTGTAGAATATGCTACAAAAAAAAAACAAAAAAAACAACCAAGTTCTGTATGGGTGTCCTGATTGCCCAGGAATCCCAGAATTGTGTCTCACCCCATGTTTCCGGGAATACCATAAATATTAAAAATGTTATATGGCTTGTGAGTAATGTTTCGCGGTAGACATGTGTAGCTGTAAGTGTCAAGGCTCAATGAAAAATGGAAACACATTAAAACGATTACTTTTTTTTATTTAGAAATTGTTCTCTCACAATAATCAGGCTCTTACATAATGAAAAATCAGTCACTTACATAATTATAATAATTAACCTTATTCATAAGTATCACGTTGTACGTAACTAAAATATTAATAAATCTATATAAACACTAAACCTGGTTTCATTTTACTCTTATTCATTAGCTCTATCCTCACACATGTTGGTAAATGATTATTTCAGAATTTCTATAATATTTTGCATAATTACATATCTTTCATTTATACTAAATCGTAGCAATTCGTTGGACACGAATTCTCCAAAATATTTGCAACCATGCAAATCAATAGTTGTTGGAATCCGTCGCTCATCTATTTCTTCCCGGGTCTTTTCGGTGCTCGTGAAGTTATCTTTTGTTAATTTTTCTGTGCATGTTGCACAATCCTTCGTTGTTTTTATAGTTCCACTATCCTTATTCACTTCTGGTTCCCAATCATCATAAGTTTGTAAATTCTCATAAAACACGTCGTCGTCGTCGTCGTCGCATTGAGTTTCGACTTCTGATTGAGGAATATATTTTTTTTCTGGGTAACTCTGCAACAAAATAGGTTGTCAATTAAACGCTTAACAAAAATCCACATTTTTAAATAGATAGACATAGATATTTTTCATCAATAAAAATACATTTACATTGTTATCCAAATAAAACACTTCATAATCATGTAAGTGTTTGTAGGTACGAGTAGAATATTTTTGATTCATTAGAATCGGACTTCCCATTCAGTTATATGTTCTATATTACAGTGTTTTGTAGAGAAACAATTTTACCATCAAAATAGCGGATTCAAAATTGTTTCCCTACAAAACACTGTATAATAAATAATAAATAAATATAACCTCGCTGCAAACTCAAATGGTACGTGAACAAATTTTATATAACTCTCTTGAATAAATAAATCCATAAAATAATGCAAAAAGGTTTACAACACCTAATAGAAATTAGTCACTTACCTTCCATTTCCATAAAAACACACAGATCGTCACTTTTAAACGCACTGAACGAATTTACTGACCGCTTACGTTCGATACACAATGGCAAATGACTCTTTAACAAGTGGAAACACGAGAATAAGCTAAAAGTTACAATTCATGGCGGATGATTCCCAGGGGAATCATCAAAGTCTCTGGCACTTGGTGCCCCAGGGGCATCACGCAATTTTTTTTGACGCCAGGCACTAAAGATTGCTAAAAAGACCTCCGCACGGAATCGGTTAATAGGTGATTGTAGGTTAACTATTCGAAATTGAGATATAGATTATGTTTAGTTTAGGAACTAGATATCGACCTTTTCAACTATATAAATACGAGGGATGTGGGTACTATAGATACTTCACTGCACACGTTTTAAGTAAAATTGTTTCAAGTGTCCCCGGTCTACCCTATATGCGACTTTTATTTCAGAAAATAGTTTTTTTATTTTGTTTTATTTCATTCAAATAAAAATACGAATAAGTAATATGTATCTTGTTTGATTTATTGAATAGAGATCATAACATTCCGTAAAAATGAAATCGGTTAAAATACAAACATATTTATGTTTATACGCATAAATTGTTTAAATCACAAAACTTGAATTTCATTTAGCATTTGCAAATCAAAACAATTTTTAAACACACAACCTTACAGTTTTACATGTTGGATAAGCCATTTCTGGCAGCCCTAACTGTTTTTCCATTCACTCCTTTACGCGTTTCTATTGACCCGTCGTTGGGTGAATGGAAATGGTACATGTTTTTTTTTTAATCTGGGAAACCGTTGCGTATAGTTAAAAAAATATTGTTCTAGCTCTTTCTTAATGGTACCGCATACAGACAACAAATTCTTAGGACAAAGTTAAAAATCACTGCTATTCACCCCGTTTTACGGTTTATAGGTACTACTACAACACTGTCTTTGTTTCAGATTTATGGACGCCGACACGACTTCGGAGCCGTCAGCGCCTGCTGGCGACCTCGAGTCCGCCAGTGTTCCTCCAACGGCAACGGAACAGCCTTGGAGGTGGTATGAATTTGATTGGAAAGAGTTTCCGCATGCAATTCTTGTGCAAAACGATTGATGTGTCACACAAATATATTTATTATACGGTTTCGACTGCCAATGAGTTTGGGAGTGCCAAAGAATCTGAAATGGGTAAAAGTGTACCTCCCAACAAAACCAGCAACGATGACATTACAGCGATGGAAAACTACATAAAATGTTTACCGGCGGTTCCTTCTCATTATTGTAGAAAGGATAGTAATCGAACATACCTTCCGGCAGAACACAAAAACTTGGCCAATTTATATAGAAAGCATAAAGAACATCGTAGCTTTCAAGGAATGACGTTTGTTTCGGAGAGTATTTTCCGAAATGTTTTCAACGAAAACTTTAATATAGCATTCCATATCCCGAAAAAAGACAAATGCCTGAAATGTTGTCTGTACGAAAATAAAACTGATCCTACAGTAGAAGAACGACGTGTTCACGAAGCACACTTTATTGAGAAAGACCACACACAATCGCTACAAGATGCATAAAACAATTCATTTGAAAGACTCAGCATCCATTTGCATAAGTTTTGACTTGCAAAAAGTGTTGAACACCTTACGATGATAGCATGTTGTTAATTTACACACGCAAGCTGGCCATTTACAATGCAGTTATCTACGAAAATGGTACGCGTAATGTTTATTGCTATTATTGGGACGAAAGCCAGGATAACCGCAGTGCTAATGAAATGGATACAATATTAAGCAAATCCATAACAAAAAAAAAAAAAAATGTGTTTATTATCTTAAATCTAGATACATTTAAGTTGCCGGGGCTTCCTAGAAAGTAATCCGAAGATACTTGTGATGGGATAAACCTCGCTCTTCCTCGATTAGTTTAATTGTTTCGTTGTGCTAATTAGATATAAGTTACACATTTTTTTAATAAAACCAATAACATTTAAAAACCAATAAAAACAAACCAATAAGAAAAAAAAAAGAAAAAGAAAAATGAAAATGAATTAAATCGTGCATATGGCAGAAAGTGTAAATGTGTGTTTATGTGCGTGTGAAAGTATATTTTGTGTGTATGTGTGTGTGTTTTTGAGTGGGTGTGTGGGTGTGTATGTGTGAGTTAGAGTGTATGTGAGTGTGTGTGAGTGAGTGAGATGGTGTGTGTGTGATTGTGTGTGTATGCGAGTGTGTGTGTATGCGTGACATTCACCCCTGTGTAACCAAAATGTCTTCCACGGCATCATAATTAAGTGTGAAGAGCCAATCCTTCAATATCTTCTTACACTCGTACAGCTGCATAGGGTAAATATTAAGTATGAGATTTACTTTATTATAAACGCGTGGGGCTTGAGCTACATTTTGGCGACTAGCAAAAATTGAACGTGCTGAGTATGTAGGGGCTACTATATCACAGCGTCTTTTTTTAAGTTTGGCATTGCTAAAGGGTAGATTTTTATGGTATCTGAGTACAAGGCACAGGATGTAGAGTTTCATGACGGAGAGCAGCTTAGAGCTTGAGTATAGAGATTCAGTAGGAAACCTGTAGGGCTTACAGTACATGACTTTAATCAAGGATCTCTGTGCCCTCTCTAGATCTAAAAAATACGTCTAGCTGCTCCACCCCATACCGAGACACAATAAATAATTACAGACTGGGCCAGTGCGATATAAATTTTATTCTGTAATTCTGTACTCATAACATGTAACAAAGCTTGACGAACGCGGGAACATAAGACGACTTCTTGTTTATTGTGACAGATGTCCTGGTCAAAATCGGAATAAAATTGTTCTTGCAATGCTGAACGACTCTGCAACGTTGCAGAACTATGGAATCTATTCCAATTTTTTTTTACTTACCGGTCATATATACATGACAGTCGATTCGGCACATGCGACTTTTGAAAACCAGGTTAAAAATACCACTATCTGGGTCCCTACCATAAACTTTTAAAATATTTGCCAAGTGCAGGGCAGTTCAACTCAGCATGTTAACCTGACAGGTTTTGTGTTTGTACCATGAGCATTTCCCGCTGACCTGCAGCATGTCAACTTTTGACCTGCTACATAGTCGCTGGTCAGTACGGTGGCAGCAAAGATTAAACAAGATTATTAAAAACAGTCGTTCTAAAATACTTTAGCGGCTTTACGGTTTTTATAGAAATATGTTTTTATAATAACAAATTAAAATAAAAAGACTGATGAAAGAAACACTGTGTCATGGCAAAAAAGGAATTTAACATTATTTATAAGAGCGAATGCCCTTTTTACAACAACAAATTCACAAGAACAAAAAAATTTACAAATTTGACACTTCACATTTATTTTCGAACGCATTACGCATGTCAAAGGAGAAAATGTAGAATTTACGAGGCGATGTTGAAATTTAATTGGATTAGTTTTTGCAAAGTTTATAGATCAGCCCTAAAGTATTGAAAGCAATATCAAAATTTGATTTGTAGCCGTGTCTGTAAGTAGTAGGCAAGTGCAGTTAGTGACTTTTGTGACTATGGGTTCAAGACGAGTTTCTTACGAACAATTGGTTTCGCTTTCGATATTGTCCTCCAATGACTATATATAATAGGTCTTTACCTATGAAATTGCCGTTTTGTATGAAAAAATTTAAACGAATTTTTTTCATGAATTTTTTATTTGTATTAATCGAAGTAATCACCCATGCAATCAATGCATCTTTGCCATCGCAGTGGCAGTTTATTGATGCCCTTCTTAAAGAAATCAGCTGGACGGGAGGCAACAAATTCTTCAAAGGCATTTTGTACTGCCTCTCGGGTATTAAATTTTTTTCCCGCCAAGAAGTTATCCAAATTCTGGAAAAAGTAGTAGTCTGTAGGCGCAAGGTCTGGTGAGTAGGGCGGATGACGGAGAGCTTCCAACCCCAGTTCTTGCAACTTGGAGACCGTCTGCTGTGCAGTATGAGGTCGCGCGTTGTCGTGCAGGAGCAGCGGAGACGAGCGATTGACCAATGCTGGTTGGAGATGCGCCAGCTTCTCCATCATTGTGTTCAGTTCTTCACAGTACACATCTGCAGTAATGCTCACCCCGTTTGGTAAGAAGCTGTGATGAATCACACCGGCGCTAGACCACCAAACAGTGACCATCACTTTTCTAGGGGTAAGTTTTCGTTTAGGGCATTGTTTAGGTGCTGAACCAGGATCCAACCAACTTGCTGAGCGCTTACGGTTATCAAACAGAATCCATTTTTCATCGCAGGTAACAATGCGGTTCAAAATTCCTTCATTTGTGTGTCTGTTGAGCAGTGCAAGGCACGTCTCGACGCGTACTTCGCGCTGGCGATCATTGAGTTCGTGGGGCACCCATTTGTCAAGCTTTTTTACCTTGCCAATTTGACGCAAATGGACCAATATTGTTTTGACGCTAACGTCGAAAGCTGCTGCTAATTCAGCCGTAGATTGTGTATCATCAGCTTCCACAATCGCCTTTAATTCGTCATTGTCGACCAAAGTCTTCGGACGACCGCGAGGTTCATTTTTCAGGTCGAAATTTCCAGAACGGAAGCGAGCAAACCAATAACAGGTGGTGCGTTGGTTTGTAGAGTTAGCTCCGTAAACGTCGTTGATGTTGCGTGCCGCTTGTGCCGCGTTGCTGCCACGACGGTACTCATATTCCATAATTACTCGAATTTTTAACGTATCCATGATGACGAAAAAGATTGAAATGCGATGAAAATGTAACACTAATCAATAAAGAAATGACTACTTTTAGAAAAAAAAATCCATGTTTTTAAAATAAAATTAATTTGAAATTAGAATTCATAGCCAAACAAAAATTATTTTGATTTGAAATGGCCAGTACTGCAGAACGGCAATTTCATAGGTAAAGACCTAATATATATATATACTATATATAAATTCTTGGGTGTATTGATTGACAGTCAATTAACCTGGAAACCGCAGGCTGAAGAAGTTTGCAAAAGATTAAGCACGTCTGCGTATGCTCTGTACAATCTGTCCAAGAAAGTTAACATTGATACATTAATGGTTGCATATCACGGTTTGGTGGTCTCTGTTCTACGGTTCGGTGTAGTTTTCTGGGGTAATTGTTCTGAAAGAGAGTCTATATTTAAAGCCCAAAAACGGTGCATAAGATCAATTTTTAATCTCAAGGTTACAGATAGTTGCATTCCTTTTTTCAAGAAACATAAAATACTAACTTTTCCTAGTATATACATTCTCGAAGTAGCTATATTCGTTAAAACTAACAAGCATCAATTTCCTGCATTAAATGATACGAGGATGCGAACTACTGCCATGAGATCAAAATATCAGAGTCTATTGTGTACTGGTAGATATAACACTGCTTTGCTTAAAAAAAACATTATTGGTATGGCACCTATTATATTTAACAAACTGCCAAATGGTATTAAAGATCAGCCCTTAATAAAATTCAAGAAACTCCTGTCGTCGTTGCTGACAGAGAAATGTTATTACTCTGTTACCGATTTTATAAATGATAAATTGTAATTTACTTTATTTAATTTATTACGTAAATAATTTTAGACTTGATCTCATTTTGAATTTAAGTACCTACTTTCTGAATTATCTGTAAGTTAACCACTATATTTTTGTATGCCAACAGGCAGAATGTACTAGGAATATATCTGAAATGAACAACATTATTGTAACACCTGCTTTCTATACAAATAAAGAAATTATTATTATTAATGACAGCTCTAAAATGGCGAGACAAAAAAGATATATTTATTTTGTCAACAATTCAGTGATGTCATGCCGCCATCGTTGAAAGAGGATAGAGCGACGGGCATACCCGTTATGAAGCCACAAGCAGTTTTTGACTATTCCAAAAATATGGGAAGCGTTGATACGGCTGACATATACAGTGCATAAGAAAAACCATAAAATGGTATAAAAAAGTTGTTTCTGCACATAATTGATATGCACGTATTAAAATCTTTTTTAAGCAAATAAATAACATGCCAAAGGAGATTGGCGAATTGGGTACCTCATCAAATCCAAACGTTTCAAAATCTAGTTATATGCAATTTATAGGTCTTATATCCGTAGTTATTTTACAAACTAAAATGTTTTAATAATTGTTGGGAGTCATTCAAAAACCATGATTTTAGTGTGCAGCCCCGTTACGGAAACAAAACGCACTAATGCAAAACTAAACGCATGAAATAGAGCCAATTAAACGTATTGCGTCAGTGTTGCAATACAATAAACCCAAATTGGTGATGATGAGTTAAATGAGTTAATCAAAAAATCGTTTATTCAATAAAATAAGTGAATACCATAGGAATATGTGTAGGAAGTTGAAAAATGAAATGGTTCAGATATATATTCAATACACTGATGCCATAGAAGCCCGGGATAGGCTCCAAGTTGTTGTGGACGGGTTTAGCCAGTGTAGCATAGAGTATGAACAAGCTTTTAGTCACAAATATTTACTTCAACAGCAGCTACTTGAGACTACAAATTATAACATCACCGCCTCGCTGAATCAGTGGTTACAATGAATTGGTGCCGATTGCCCCATCAATGGTTTCTGCCATAAAATCCTTTTACACTATTGATTTGACAGGTGATGATGAATCAAAATCATGTAATGTCACCAGTAAAAATAAACTTAAAAATTCATAAAAATTAATAAATACATTGTTAAAACACAGAAAATGGTAGAAAGAAAGGTTCTTTATCAAAAATGTTAAACTTAATAGAGAAAGGTTAAATTTACTTAAACAACTAGATATATTGTGTTCTTTTCATTTGAAGCAAAGCACTAGGAGGTACACCAATGACACACAGGGCTTGCAATCTCAACTTGATCATCTGCAAGAGAAACTTAGTTCAATGACTAACAAATACAATACCTCTGAACATCTAATGAGGGAATATGTGTTGGCAATGAATGAGCTGGTCAACTCACAAAAGAACATCTGTGAGCATTCTCAAACACCATCCAATGTACCTACACCAGACCATTCATTGTCAACATGCAATACCACCTTACCGCATCCTTGTGTTGATTTGACAATTACTTCTTTTATTAGTTCCATTAAACAATGTAAATAATTGTAAATAATGAAATAGTATTATTTTGTGATGAGATTGGAAAGGACTTAGGCCACTTGTTGACAGATGAATATCCAGGACACTCAATAATAAATTACTGTATGCCTGGTTGTTCTTTATTTAATATTATGAAAGAAATTATAAAATGTAACTTTAAGCAGGAAACAACATTATTAATTTTTATGGGAAATAGGGGAAATTTGAACAAAGGAGAATTGCTCCAATATCACAGAACATTGTGCAACCTTAATTTAAGAAAAATTGTGTTGTTTACATTTCCGTATAGTAACAGTTTGCCACAGGAAGAAAATAACTTAAGATTTGACATTAACATCAAATTGCACAATTTGACATATAATGATAATGTGTTCCATTTAATTGATACTAACAATTATGTTGGTAATAATTTGTATTCGACGAAAGATAGGTATAATATTGTAAGTACTATCTTTCTATCACAAAAGACAGATAGCTGTGTCGCTATCATATTTGTTTTTCTTTCTCAGCCAAAAACATGGCTAAACAAATTGCTTCTTTTGAGCAATGCAATGACTTTTTAATCAATTCTGCCACTAATTTGGTCAAAATGAATGACATTGATCATCATTTAAATTAGAAATTGAGACCATAGAAGTAGCCTCTTGCAAAAATGTAACAAAGGCAAATAATAAATCAAATGAAAGTGTAAAAAATTCAAATACACTCGAGAGCAATGAATCCGGGTCACTTAAAGAATCCTAAAAATCTCGGAAGCTAAAAATGCTAGGTTAATGCAATAAATTGTATTTAATAGACAATGTAATACTCCTTAAATGAAGGTATTAAAACTTCTTAGTTATTGTAAAGTTATATCATAAAAAAATCAAATTTGAAAAAGGGCCACTTTCGAAGATGGAACTACGAAATTACAGCATTTGGTTTTGCTTTTGTTTGTAATCTGTCATTTATGTGGGTACATAAACCATGTTGATAGTGCTCTATATTCATTATTCAAGCTGAAATTATGTCGCTTACGCCTGAAGATTGCACCAGAATACTTACAATGCTGGAAACCGGCCGGAGTCAGCGCGATACAGCCAGGACTGTCGGTGTGTCGCTGTCAACAGTACAAAGAGTTCTCCGACGTTACGAAGAAACTGGTTCTAACCTACGCAGACCAGGAACGGGCAGAACCAGGTGTACCACAGCACGAGAAGACCGATACTTGGTGAACACCATGCTTCGAAATCGCTTTCTCACAGGAACTGAACTCACAAATCAGTTTCGACGCCTCGGAGGAAGTAACCCAAGTGCATGGACAGTAAGACGTCGGCTTGCTGAATCTAACTTAAAACCCCTTAGACCTGCAAACGGCCCTAAACTGGAGCGTGGGCATCGTATTTCAAGACTAAGATATGCCCAGAGCCACGTAAATTGGAGTATTGAAGATTGGTCAAAAGTTATGTTCTCCGACGAATCAAAATTTATGCTCTACAAGCACGATGGAAGACACAGAGTGTATCGAAGACCAGGGGAAAGATTCAAGCAAACATGCATCGAAGAAAAAGTAGCCTACGGTGGTGGGTCTGTACTTGTGTGGGCCGGAATTTCTTCTGAAAGTCGCACAGAGCTGGTGATCATAGAAAACGGCTCTTTAACTAGCGTAAGATATGTGGAAGAAATCCTCAATGATCACGTTGGTCCATTTATGGTCAATTTAGGTGAGGATGCTATATTTATGCATGACAATGCCCGACCTCATACAGGTAGGATTGTGAATGACTACCTTCAAGAGATGAACATTACTCGTATGGAGTGGCCAGCGCGCAGCCCGGATATCAACCCGATCGAGCATGCTTGGGACGAGCTAGGCAGATGCGTAAAACAACGAAACCCTCCCCCAATCACGCTTCGTGAGCTCAAAATTGCTCTCACAGAGGAATGGGAGAATATTCCCCAAAATCGTATAAGGAACTTGGTGTACAGCATGCCAAACCGCTTAAACGCAGTAATGGAAGCACGAGGAGGCAATACGAAGTATTAAAATTCAAGAAAATCGTAATAAAGTTCAAAAATTTCATGTTTCCTATTTTTGTTTTAAGGAGAGATCAGCAGTTTTTTTCTTTATGTAATTTTGTGTTAATAAAATGTATGGTGACTCATATTTTTTTTACTTTCATTTAAGGAGTATTACATTGTCTATTAAATACAATTTATTGCATTAACCTATCATTTTTAGTTTCCGAGATTTTTAACATTCTTTAAGTGACCCGGATTCATTGCTCTCGAGTGTAGTATCAACCTGGTGCATCAAAACATTCAAGGGTTTTTGAAGAAAGATTTAGAAGTAGAATTATTCCTGAATTATAGCAATAAAGATATTCTTTGTGTGACAGAACATTGGCTTAAACGCCACCAGTTCATGTTTAATTTTAGTAATCACCAGGTTGGTAGTTCGTTCAGCAGAGTAAATGCTATACATGGTGGCTCGTTAATTATAGTAAATAACCATCTCAAATTTAAAAACCGCAAGGATATTGTGAGCCTCTCTGTTGAGCGGACAATTGTAATAGCCTGTGTAGAATTGAAGCAGTTCATTATATTAAGTGTGTACAGACCACCTTCAGGATTGTATGATTGGTTTAAAAAGGTTATGGGTGAAGTGTTGCACAAAATTTGTAATTCAAACAAGTCTATCATAACTTGTGGTGACTTTAATGTTAATTTGTTAGAGAATTCTGGGTTAAGTACTAAAATTATAAGTTTGTTTCAGTCATACAATCATGCTAACCAATTTTTGGAGCCCACTAGAATAACTCCCACTGGTGCCACATGCCTAGATAACATTTATACCTACAGATATTATACCAACCCACAAAGAAATTATTAATTTAATAGACTCGGATCATTGCGGACAATTGATCACTATTCCAAACATAAAAAAAGATGTCACTGTTAACCCAAAAACTACTAATCGCTTGGAAACATTTAAAACTAATCTTTTAAGTAAATTACCATTTTTGTCGACTAATGATGACCCTAATAAACAATATAATGTTTTTTTTATATGTATTGTAAACAATTTGATAACACATTCATTCCAAAGACCTTCTCGGTGAATAGTAACGCTTCCTTCAGTGACTGGGCCACCATTGGTATACATAAAAGTAGAAAACGACTTTATGAATTATATGATGAACGGACTTGTATAAACACTGCTGAATTTAATTTATATGTTAAGAATTATTCAAAATTATTCAAAAAAGTTTGTAGTATGGCCAAGTCACGTTATTTGAGTTCAAAAATTAAAAATAGTAGTAATGTCATTAAAAGACATGGAGTATCATTAATAGAAAAACGGGAAGGTCATGCAACCGATGTAGTAACTACAGCCTTGATATTGATGACAATATAATTAAATCAGATTCACAAGTCGCCGTGGCCTTTGAAAATTTCTTTGCAAATATTTCCGTATCCACTACTAAATCTCTAAACTCATCACCCACTGCTGCAGAGTTAAAGAAAACGTCCCTGTTTGTGATTCTGAATTTCGTTTCCAATATGACACCTGTAAAGATATAATTAAAACCTTTCAAACGTTAAATGTTAAAAAGACCGTAGATCTCTATGGGGTAATTCTGTGGACGTTGCCAAGTCGATATTACCTACTTTAGCTGTTATTTTTAATAATTGTGTTGACCGTGGTGAGTTTCCTGATCTTATGAAAAACAGTAAAATAATACCGGTGTTTAAATCAGGTAGTACATCAGACCCTACTAATTATAGACCTATTTCAGTGCTACCTACCTTTAGTAAAATTTTTGAGAAACTTATTTTGAATCAAATGCAAAGATTTTTTAATAAACACAAATTACTGCATAAAAACAGTTCGGTTTTACAAGGGGTCGTTCGACTACTGATGCCGGAGTTGAACTTTTAGGACATGTTTATAATGTATGGGAGGACAAATGCGATGCTTTGGGAATCTTTTGCGATTTGTCCAGGGCATTCGATTGTGTTCTTCATGAAACATTAATCAGGAAACTGCACCACTACGGAATCCGAAACGCCTCTCTGGATCTTCTTACTTCTTACTTAAGTGATAGGATTCAGCGAGTTGATTTTAACGGAAAAAGATCACCCGGATCTGTAGTAAGAATGGGGGTCCCCCAGGGCTCAAATCTTGGCCCATTTTTATTTCTTATTTATATAAATGACTTGCCTTACCTCATAAAGGATAAACATGATATAGTGTTGTTTGCAGACGACACTTCACTTTTATTTAAACTCAAACTGCAGCAGCTGGTTACTGACAATGTAAATAGCGCTCTCGCAATAGTAGTTAACCGGTTTAATGTTAATAACCTACTTCTTAACGAGAAAAAAACGATATATTAAGTTTACGATACCTCATGTTAGACAAGTAGAAATTAGTGTTCTCATAAAGGGTGAAGTGTTGAAACCCGAAGATACCACAGTATTCTTAGGCATAACTTTGGATGCCAAGCTTCAATGGGGCCCCCATATAGACAAACTGTCGAAAAAGCTTAACTCTGCAGCATACGCCATTAGAAAAATTCGTGATTTAACTGATTTAGAGACTGCCCGTTTAGTATACTTTAGTTATTTTCATAGTGTGATGTCGTACGGTATTCTGTTGTGGGGAAATGCCGCCGATATTCAGACAATTTTTGTTTTACAAAAAAGGGCAATTCGTTCAATTTATAAATTAAGTCCCAGACAACCCCTCAGAGATAAATTTAAAGAGATTAATATTATTACTGCGCCTTCTCATAATATTTATGAAAATCTTCACAATATAAATACTAGGAACAAACACAAATTTCTTGTTCCTACAACCAGGCTCAACAAAATAGGTGGCTCCTTTAGATGCCAATGTATACGTTTTTATAATAAACTTCCTAGCCACATTCAAGATCTAAGCATTAATAAATTCAAATTATTTTGTCACATTTTGTCCTCAATATAGTCATATTGGACAAAAAGACTTGGGATTGAGCTGCTCCAATTTTACATAGTGAATGTTGATTTAATTTGCTAACTCTTTTAGACATGAATATTTACTATAAAAAGTATTATATTATTTTCATTATTGTGAATATGAGGACTATGTGGGTCATTGTTTCAGTTTTATTCTTGGTTTGGCAGTTTAAGTAGTTTATGCGGCCTACCCAAATGTCCTTTCTTTGGTGTTGTTCGTCGAATCGTTGAGCTCCTTAAGTTCTGAGTTGAGCTGCACGGTTACTGACAAATGCGTGCACTAACTGGACAGGTCCACTTAATCTTGTGTGGTTCTTTCCTCAAAAAACCATTTCAGATACCAATCAGCATGGTCTTCACATGACCTAACCAAGATTATGTCTGGACTTTAAAAGAGACTGTGACCTCTGAGTTTGTTTCGGCCTTTCTTCTCATAGTAGCCAGATAGGAAACGTCGACCTCATCTAGTTTAAAAAACATGATTGACGTGTAAAAGTGTTTGTACAAACCTACTTACAGAAATAAAATAATTTATCATTAACATTCCTATTTTGTGTTGCAGCTCACTTCTGTTGATCAAGTATGTGTTCCATGGCGGCAACGGGCTCAAGAAAATAGGTGGCTCGTTCAGATGTCAATGTATACGCTTTTATAATAAATTTCCAAGCTACGTTCAAGATCTAAGCCTTAATAAATTCAAATCATTCATTAAATACGTAAGCTGTGCCAGAAAGCCTTTTATACCGTTAAAGATTACATTGAGTACAAAAGGGCTTGGGATTGAGTTGCTCCAATTTTTGCATACTGAATGTTTTTTATTATAATTTATTTCATTTTCATTTTTTTTTTTACTTAAACATTGAAATTTGATAATAATGATATATTCAATGACATAAAAATTTACTTTATGAAGTATTTATTTAATTATTGTGAATGTAAGGACTACGTGCGTCACTTTTATTTTTTATTTTTTTCACTTTCTCAGGTAGTTTTAATGATGATCTGGCAGTTTGAGTGCTTTATGCGACCTACACAAATGCCTTTCTTTGGTATTGTTCGTCTAGTGGTTGAGCTCCTTAAGTTCTGAGTTGAGCTTCACGATTACTGAAAAATGCGTGCACAGACTGGACAGGTCCACTCATTCTGTGTGGTTTTTCCTCAAAAGACCATTTCAGACACAAATCTACATCTCTTCACATGTTCTGACCAAGATTATGTCTGGACTTTAAAAGAGACTGTGACCTCTGAGTGTCAGTCTTTCTTCTCAGAGTAGTCAGATAGGAAACGCCGACCTCATCTAGTTTAAAAAACATGATTGACGTGTAAAAGTGTTTGTACAAACCTACTTACAGAAATAAAATAATTTATCATTAACATTCCTATTTTGTGTTGCAGCTCACTTCTGTTGATCAAGTATGTGTTCCATGGCGGCAACGGGCTCAAGAAAATAGGTGGCTCGTTCAGATGTCAATGTATACGCTTTTATAATAAATTTCCAAGCTACGTTCAAGATCTAAGCCTTAATAAATTCAAATCATTCATTAAATACGTAAGCTGTGCCAGAAAGCCTTTTATACCGTTAAAGATTACATTGAGTACAAAAGGGCTTGGGATTGAGTTGCTCCAATTTTTGCATACTGAATGTTTTTTATTATAATTTATTTAATTTTCATTTTTTTTTTTTACTTAAACATTGACATTTGATTATAATGATATATTCAATGACATAAAAATTTACTTTATGAAGTATTTATTTAATTATTGTGAATGTAAGGACTACGTGCGTCACTTTTATTTTTTTCACTTTCTCAGGTAGTTTTAATGATGATCTGGCAGTTTGAGTGCTTTATGCGGCCTACCCAAATGCCTTTCTTTGGTTTTGTTCGTCCAGTGGTTGAGGTCCTTAAGTTCTGAGTTGAGCTTCACGATTACTGACAAATGCGTGCACTGACTGGACAGGTCCACTAATTCTGTGTGGTTTTTCCTCAAAAGACCATTTCATACACAAATCTACATGTCTTCACATGATCTGACCAAGATTATGTCTGGACTTTAAAAGAGACTGTGACCTCTGAGTTTCGGCCTTTTTTCTCAGAGTAGTCAGATAGGAAACGTCGACATAAACTAGTTTTAAAATATGATTGACGTGTAAAAGTGTTTGTACAAACCTACTTACAAAAATAAAATCATTTATCGATTAACATTCCTATTTTTTGTTGCAGCTCACTTCTGTTGATCAAGTATGTGTTCCATGGTGGCAACGGGCTCAAGAAAATAGGTGGCTCGTTCAGATGTCAATGTATCCGCTTTTATAACAAACTTCCAAGCCACGTTGAAGATCTAAGCCTTAATAAATTCAAATCATTCATTAAACACGTAAGCTGTGCCAGAAAGCCTTTTATACCGTTAAAGATTAATATTGAGTACAAAAGGGCTTGGGATTGAGTTGCTCCAATTTTTGCATACTGAATGTTTTTAACTATATTATTTTTTTATTTTTACAATTTTTTATTTTTAAATAAACATTGACATTTGATAATTATTATACAAAGTGGAGCAGGACGATTGACATTCCTTTAAACCACGTAAAGAGTGGCATGCTCTTTACCCGTATACAAAAAACCAATCAAATCCAATGAATACTTTAGCCACAGGAATTTATTTGTTACTTTCTTATTTTTCAACATGATGTAGATCTGAGTCCGTAATAATAGGTAAACATTGTATGGTCAGGAACCTGTGCAAAAACGTACGATTCTATTCACTACGTCTCAATATGCTTGAAAGACAGAGAAAGGTGTCATACGACCCCACTCAGACGCGCCCCGCCCACTCCCACAAAATACTACAATTAGAAAGAAAAATAAATATTACTTACGCAAATAATGCATTAGTTGTGCATAGAAAATTGCGAGTGTGTGAGCGGAATTTTTTCGGCAAAAAGTCCTTGACTCGGTAACTATGTCAGTCAGTGCATAGCGGCGCCCTTTGAGGAGAGCACACGCCTACTTTTTTATCACAAAACGAGCCGCGCGCGCATTGTTGTGATTTTATGAAAAGTTTTAGTTGTTATTGTGATGTGTGACTTATTGTCAAGTGTTAGTGTATTATTAGTTAGTTATTTAGGCATTTATTAGGTAGCTAGTTTTGTGATTTAGGTTAGGCTTGTCAGTTTTTTAGTTTAATTATGCCTCAAATAAGGTACACAGCTGCCAAGTACACCGACATGGTACTTACGTACGGAGAATGTCACCAAAATGCGGCTTTAGCATTGCGTACAAATCGGGAGATATATGGTAACACAAAAACTTGCCCTACCCATAGCCGTATTTTTACCCCGGCCGTTCAGAGGTTACGAGAGAATCGGCCTTTGGTTCCTCAAGGAGAGGGCGTGTCTTCAAATTCAAGTATCGAGGGCCGGATATTACAACATTTTGAAAACAACCCGACTTGTAGCCTCCGGAACGCAGCGCAGCGGTTTTAAGTGAGTCACAGAACTGTCCATAGAATTTTGAAACGGCATGCACAGCGACCTTACAAGTTCAGAAAAGTTCAACAACTGTTATCCAGCGATGTGCCAGTCAGAGTGTTATTTTGCCGATGGCTTCTCGACAAAATATCAGACGACCCTGACTTCATATCTAATATTATGTGGACAGATGAAAGCACTTTTACAAGAAATGGAGTTTGGAATAGACAAAACCTAAGATATTGGAGTAACGAAAACCCGCGCTTAAGTCGAGAGTCTTCATTCCAGTACCGGTTTTTAGTAAATGTCTGGGCTGGAATTCATAGAAACAAAATAATAGGTCCAGTGTCAGACTATACGGACGATTTACCTTTGGACGGGTATGGACGACTGTGGTATCTATTGGACGGTGCACCCGCCCATTCCGTAGTGCCTGTTAGACAGCGACTAACGGATATGTTTGAAAATCAGTGGATTGGCCCCTTTTGGACCTATTCGATGGTCAGCACGGTTACCGGACCTGACACCACTGGATTTATTTTTGCGGGGGGCCGTAAAAAACGAGGTGTATGCACGAGAAGTGAACACTGTGGACGATTTAAAACTTAAAATAATTAATGCTTTCGACAAACTTAAAAGAATGGCTGATGGAGACTTGTTAAGACGAGTCCGTGAAAATTTAATAAGACGATGTCGCTTGTGCATAATGAACAACGGGGAACACTTTGAAAATTAAAAAAATTGACTATTGTTGATTTAAATTCTCATTGTGATGTGATATTATGTGATTAATTATTCAATCAGTGATCTTTTATTAATTAACAACTCGCAACTTAGTGAGTTTATGCCGCTGATTTGTTGTTCTTCGTCTAAAGTACCTACGCCCAGCACCTCCGCCGCCCGCTGCTCCCCGCACCACGCCACGCAATAGGTCAGTGAATTTTCGTAGATAAAGCGTGTTTACTTTTTATGCAGTTGATTCTGATATTTATTTTGTTTGAAAATTGCAATTTTTAAATTTTCCATTAACTACAAATCTTCGTGTTTTTAAATGTTTCGATGGACTAGTACTGTGCTCGTTTTAATTTAATGTCGTAATTCCAGATCCACATTGTATACACAATGACATGAAAATTTACTTTGTGAAGTATAACATTATTATTTAATTATTGTGAATGTAAGGACTACGTGCGTCACTTTTATTTTTTATTTTTTTCACTTTCTCAGGTAGTTTTAATGATGATCTGGCAGTTTGAGTGCTTTATGCGGCCTACCCAAATGCCTTTCTATGATATTGTTCGACTAGTGGTTGAGTTCCTTAAGTTCTGAGTTGAGCTTCACGATTACTGACAAATGCGTGCACTGACTGGACAGGTCCACTCATTCTGTGTGGTTTTTCCTCAAAAGACCATTTTAGACAAATCTACATGTCTTCACATGATCTGACCAAGATAATGTCTGGACTTTAAAAGAGACTGTGACCTCTGAGTTTCGGCCTTTCTTCTCAGAGTAGTCAGATAGGAAACGCCGACCTCATCTAGTTTTAAAATATGATTGTACGTGTAAAAGTGTTTGTACAAACCTACTTACAGAAATAAAATCATTTAAAGTCTGGCTAACGAAAGCGTGTCCTGGAGTTTTCTAAAAAGTTTAATAAGGCAACATTATTGAACTGTCAAAGGCACGTCAGAGTGTAGGATTGCAATTGTGAGTAATTTGTAAAGACAATTATTTTTCACAAATAATTGCTGTAATATGGGGAAAACTATAAAAAGTAACGTACGAAAGCTGCTACATACTATGATCAGTAAGTTTAAACAAAAAACAAGAAGAGAAAGAAATTCTTTTCCAAGAAAAACAACAATGTTTATATGCGATCTCGGATTTTTTAGGTTAGTATGACTTTGTTATGTTGATCCTTGGTGGCTGATTATTAGATATATTTTACGATATTAAGATACTTTTTCTTATGTTTTTCTTAGATAATCTTGGAGATATACAAGGACTCTGCGAAGTTAAAAACATTGTTGAAACGTTAAAAAATTTGGAGAAAAAATCTTTAATAGAAACTCAGACTAAGTTCTTAGAAGAAATATCTTCACTAACTGGTATGTATGTTACGGTTACGTAAGAGTGTTTTATTTGTTTGTTCCATTTCACAAAGTTGTGTTATTTGATGTCATGAAACTGTTTGCGTACCTTCATTTTGAAATATGCATTTTATACTTTGTTTTGCAGAGGTTGGTGTCACAACACTAAAAAAAAAGGGAAGGATCCTCGAATGAAGGGATGTGGAGCACTCTAGGAAAAAAACGCCCCCACAGAAGCTCAGTGTCGAATTTAGACAGTTTTGATATTGATGCAATAAGAAATAAAATTAAAGAATTTTAAATTGTGAGAAAGGAGGTCCCAACATTGCGAACATTGTTAGAAGAATTACGTTATAGCATAGGCTTTAGTGGATGCAGAGAAACTCGGCGTAAAATATTAATTGCTAATGGGTATGAGTTCACGATAAATAAAAATGAACGAATGGTTCTTGTCGAACGTTCTGATATTGCTGCTTGGAGACATCGTTATCTACGAGAAATTGCTGCTAAACGAGCGGAAGGAAAACCAATCATCTATTTAGATGAAACATATGTACACAAAAATTATAAGCCTAAAATGTCATGGCAAGGTCCAACAACAAGTGGTGCCCCGCAACCAAGCCCTCTGGAACACATCTCTACAGGGAAAAGATATATTATAGTACATGCTGGTTCTGAAACAGGGTTCGTACCAAATGCACTGTTAGTTTTTAGTACAAAATCAAGGTTGGCGGATTATCACCATGACATGAATGCCGAAAACTTCAATAAATGGATAAATGAGCCCAGTGTCATTGTGATGGATAATGCGAGCTACCACACTGTACAACAGACTAAAGTTCCTACGACACAAACGAGAAAATCTGAAACACAAGTGGTTCGATTCCAACGGAATAAATTATGAAGATTGCCTAACAAAAGTAGAATTGTTATGTTTAGTCAACAAACATAAACACGAGCCCCTGTATGTAGCTGACGAACTTTTGAAACAATTCGGCCATGAGGTAGTGAGACTGCCACCTTACCACTGCGATCTCAACCCGATCGAGCTTATACAGGAAAAGTTTTTAACCAGTGCGCAAATTTTTTTTGGTGGTTCTATATCAGTAATAGAACACATTTCCATTATTTATTCAATACTTTAAAAAAAAAATTTTTCCTACTTTAAATCAGCAAAATATGGACACAATCTATTCGTAATAATATCAAAGGGCGCGCGCGGCGGCCGCCGCAAGCGGCGGTGTTGCACGGGGGTGAAACCCCCTCCCGGGCGGCAGGGCGGCGCCGGGCGTTGTGGCCGACAGTTCGCTCATCGCACGCGCTGTCGTGTGACGTCGCGTCTAATCGCTTTCCCGCGCAAGCGCCGCGCCGCACGTGTCGTACTTGTACCTACCGGTCACGATGTCGGACTTCAGTAACCGCGAGTTTTACGAGATGGTGCGAGTGTATTTACTGAGTGGTGAAAGTTTGCGAGCAGCTCGCAGAATGTATGCGACGGAGAGCATACCTCGAATGCGAGCCCATGGAATCCTAAACCCTGCGGTCCCTAATGAAAGGACCATTTTAGCGGCCACTCAAAGGCTGCTTGATCACGGACAGTTCAGAACCCCGAATCATGCACGAGGGTCTGGCAGACCCCGACTGGCGATCGAAATCGAAGAAAGCATTTTTGATTTCTTTGAGCGAGATCCAAGAGCCAGTACCTACGATGCGGCACGTCGTTTCGGTGTGAGCCAGCACGCGATATGGAAGTTGCTAAATACAGCCGGACTCCATCCATACCACTTTCAGCCCGTACAGCAGCTCCATGACCCAGACCCAATACCACGTCGAGCCTTGTGCGAGTGGCTTTTAAATCACCGCGAAGTCAACATCTTGTGGACGGATGAGGCATTGTTTACACGTGTAGGACTGTACAATGTACATAATGAACATTGGTGGTCATTCAACAATCCCCATTTGGTGCGAGAGACGCATCACCAAGTGCGTTTTAGCGCCAATGTATGGGCTGGGGTTATTAAAAATAAAATAATAGGGCCCGTTTTTATTGACGGCACATTGACCGGTCCAAGGTATTTAGAAATGCTGCAAACGACCATCGAAACTTTAATTGAAGAAGTTCCAGTGCCCTACCTTAATAACTTTTACTATCAGCACGATGGCGCTCCACCTCATTACGCCATTCATGTACGGAACTACCTTAATGAAAAATATGGGGAAAATTGGATCGGTCGTGGTGGCCCCGTACCGTGGCCGGCGAGGTCCCCGGATCTTACTCCCTGCGATTTTTTTCTTTGGGGAGAAGTCAAACGCCGAGTTTATGTAGAGGAGGTCCAAAACCTAGATGACTTAAAGTTCAAAATAATTAACGCTTTTGATGAAGTGAAAAGTGATATTAGTGTTCTCAACAAACTAAATGACAATTTAATGAAACGTGCACGTTTATGCCTAGAAAGAGGAGGACTTCATTTTGAACAATTATTAAAATACAGTGATTAGTGAAATTTAGGGGTAAGCAATTTATTGACATTGACAATTTTAGCGAATAGGTTATTTTTGATTGAACATTATTGTAAATACTTAGTTGATTCCAATTTTTTAAATACGCCTTAATGCAGAAGTAGTTACCTATGCACAATGTATTAAGTAACGTAAATTTAATTGATAATAATGCTTTATTTTCTGTATTTTGATGGTCCTAAGCCCATTAAAGTATGAAGGAAAAATTGGAATAACTCTTCAAATAACTTCAGGTCACGGCTTAAACATAAAAAAGTGTAGTTCGAACCTGATAAAATTAGCGATCAGTACTTTGTAACCTACGTAAATACCTACGCCGGCGAATCGAGCGAGCGCACAGCTGATAGATAGGTACTTTCGCGCGTTCCGCTTTGCCGCGCGCCGCCGGTTAGCCATCCAACCACTTTTAAAGTAAACATCTTTCGTTAACGATATTTTTTTTTTTTTGTACTAAGACCTATCAAAATAAAAAATATATGTTTAATAAAACTCGTTTAAGTTTAATTTGTCAAAATTTGCGCAGTGGATAAAAACTTTTCCTGTATAGAGCTCAGCTAAGCGTATGGTGGCAAAAAAAAAAACTGCCCGCAAAAGAAACAGAAACACTGATAATAACCTCATTTGGCCGAATAACTGTAGAAGATTGGAAAAAAATGACGGATCATATAATAAATGTGGAAAATAAATACAAAAAAGAGATCATAACAGAAGAACTATTAGAAAAATTCATAATAAGTGTAGGTGATGATGACTCCACTAATACAGAAGAATCCTTAGAGGTTGAATTTTTGGACTCGGATTTTGAGTACGATGATTAAATAATTATCGTAATCAAAATGCCTGTAATGTTAAATAAAATACCTGACCAAATTACAAAATTACCGTTGCAACAATTTAAAAATCGTTTCACAGAATGACTTGTAGATAAATGTTATTATTCTGAACATGATTTCTTAAAAGATAATTTTTTGTAATATCTTTATTACTCTGTACTTTGTATTACATTTGCATGCAGAATTTGCATTAAGGCAGAATGTACATGGTCCTATTATATAATATAACAAATTATTTTTATGTACCTACATTCTAAGCAAATAAAAGATCTATTCTATTCTATTCTTATACTCAATCTATGATAGTCAAGTCTCCGACACACCAAACGGAGCCTTTAAAAACATTTTGTTGTATTATCCCTAAATTAGAAATTAAGTTCGTAAACAACTATTATACAAATTGATTGTCGTATATACAAAACATTCTCAAGTATCAAAACATTTTTCTCCTACTATAGCCAGTAAATCTACATAAAGATTATTTGAATTTGCCGCGTTTTCTCAGGTCACGCTTTCGTTAGCCAGAATTTATCATTAACATTCCTATTTTTTATTGCAGCTCACTTCTGTTGATCAAGTATGTGTTCCATGCTGGCAAAGGGCTCAAGAAAATAGGTGGCTCGTTCAGATGTCAATGTATACGCTTTTATAATAAACTTCCAAGCCACGTTCAAGAGCTAAGCCTTAATAAATTCAAATCATTCAATAAATACGTAAGCTGTGCCAGAAAGCCTTTTATAGCGTTTAAGATTATATTGAGGACAAAAAGGCTTGGGATTGAGTTGCATTTTTGCGTACTGAGTGTTTTTTATTATATATTTTTACATTTTTTTTTTTACAGACGTTGTCATTTGTAAATTATTATATAGACAAAGACATGAAAATTTACTTTGTGAAGTAGGTATAACATTATTATTTAATTATTGTGAATGTAAGGATTACGTGCGACACTTTTTTTTTTTATTTTTTTTTTACTTTCTCAGTTAGTTTTAATCATGGTCTGGCAGTTTGAGTAATTTATGCTGCCTACCCAAATGTCCTTAATTTGGTATTGTTCGTCGAATCGTTGAGCTCCTTAAGTTTTGAGTTGAGCTGCACGATTACTGACAAATGCGTGCACTGACTGGACAGGTCCACTAATTCTGTGTGGTTTTTCCTCAAAAGACCATGTCAGACACAAATCTACATATCTTCACATGATCTGACCAAGATTATATCTGAACTTTAAAAGAGACTGTGACCTCTGAGTTTCGGCCTTTCTTCTCAGAGTAGTCAGACAGGAAACGCCGACCTCATCTAGTTTTAAACTATGATTGACGTGTAAAAGTGTTTGTACAAACTTACTTACAGAGATAGAATCATTTCTCATTAACATTCCTATTTTTTATTGCAGCTCACTTCTGTTGATCAAGTATGTGTTCCATGCTGGCAACGGGCTCAAGAAAATAGGTGGCTCGTTCAGATGTCAATGTATACGCTTTTATAACAAACTTCCAAGCCACGTTGAAGATCTAAGCCTTAATAAATTCAAATAATTCATTAAACACGTAAGCTGTGCCAGAAAGCCTTTTATAGAGTTTAAGATTATATTGAGGACAAAAAGGCTTGGGATTGAGTTGCTCCAATTTTTGCATACTGAGTGTTTTTTATTATATTTTATTTTTACAATTTTTTTTTTTACAGAGACATTGACATTTGATAATTATTATATAGACAAAGACATGAAAATTTACTTTGTGAAGTATAACATTATTATTTAATTATTGTGAATGTAAGGACTACGTGCGTCACTTTTATTTTTTTCACTTTCTCAGGTAGTTTTAATCATGGTCTGGCAGTTTGAGTAATTTATGCGGGCTACCCAAATGTCCTTTCTTTGGTATTGTTCGTCGTATCGTTGAGCTCCTTAAGTTTTGAGTTGAGCTGCACGATTACTGACAAATGCGTGCACTGACTGGACAGGTCCACTAATTCTGTGTGGGTTTTCCTCAAAAGACCATTTCAGACACAAATCTACATATCTTCACATGATCTGACCAAGATTATATCTGAACTTTAAAAGAGACTGTGACCTCTGAGTTTCGGCCTTTCTTCTCAGAGTAGTCAGACAGGAAACGCCGACCTCATGTAGTTTTAAAATATGATTGACGTGTAAAAGTGTTTGTAAAAACTTACTTACAGCAATAGAATCATTTCTCATTAACATTCCTATTTTTTATTGCAGCTCACTTCTGTTGATCAAGTATGTCGACTGTCCCTATGTATAGTATCGAAATTGAAAATTTACGTTTTTTTTTATTGCTCTAACACATTCCATTTTCAATATATTTTCACACTAAAAAGAGAATAAGCAATAAAATGCCTATTAATTCATATTTTTAGTAGTACAATATCGATATTTAACAAAGGATCCAGCGTTAACGATCGAATGTTGAATTTCGAGACTGTACGCGGAGGCAAGAAGCGTGCGAGCAGAACGAACCTACCGCTTCCGTGGCTATACACCGCGCCCCGCGCCCCGCGCGCTGCATCACGCCGCGCCGTGCGCCGCACTCATCGTTTTGAATCGTTGTGGGGCTAACGCGTGTGTGCCACCGTGCCACGTATTATAGACGTTTTAATAGTTAGAATATGTTACGCTGTTATCATCATGAGTAGGTTAATTCACGGAAATACACGATCGTCACGGATACTAAGACTACTCAATACAAATGATATCGCTGAGCAACACGAACGAAATGGTAAGTTTACATCTTAATTGTTATAGGTACTTAAGCGCATGATGCTTTTTTATCAATTTCATTATCTGCCCATGTATCATAGGTGATTTATTGAGCTTACATTAAAAATGCTTTATAGAAGTAAATAAAATCACTCACTCGAAGTATACTATCGAAATTCCCGGATTCGATTTTTTACATCGATAAAATTTTTGGTTGGGGTATCGAAAGTGACTGTTTCGATATTATTCGCTGGTGTTATTTTTATTTGATTAATCAATTCTGGCACGTTCATTATTATACGCGGGTGCATGAGTCAATGACACTATCGAAAATACCATTTACGATAGTTTCATTTGGAATAATTTTTATTTTGTGATTTATTTCGATACATGTTATAAAACAAAATCTAGTTAAAATGAAATTCTGTTGTCTTACTTATTTAAATATGTTAAAATAATGTTATTTTTATTATTTCAGAATCACCACTGCCTAAAGAATGTACATTTAATGATTCACATTGGAAAGCATTAGAAGGGATGATTGACGATGAGCTATCCTCAGATAGAAATTTGAAGCCGGAAGATTTATATTGTAATGTGGATAATTTGCTGAAAGCACCAAAAGAATTAATTCAAATTTCCAATGATGATGACAATGATGATAATAATTTTTCGATTGTACTCGATAGGTCGGAAGCTACTCCAATTCCATCTCCGTATGTAGATTTTGATTCACCGAACCATACATCATTGCCTGCTTCCACACCTGATCAGCAAATGCCTGTACCAGACGAAAAAGATTTAAATACTAACATTGTTTCTCCTAGTGTGGCTATACCGAGCGTCGCATCTCTTATAACCATATCGGAATGTGATTCTCCACTTATGACGGTATCAGAATGTGAATCTCCACCAGCTGTTAAAAAAAGAAAAAGGAAATCTACTTTTAAAGTTAACTCTGGAAAAAAAGAAAAAGGTGCAAAGAAAACTGGCTAGACGTTAAAAGAAAAGCTGCAGTAAACACCGGTCAACAATATGTTAGCAGGAATGGTAAGGTCCGTCATAAGAGAGTGATGGGACCGATCTGTAAAACCACTTGTAAATTAAAATGCTATGAGCATTTCAATGAAACGACTCGTCAAATTCATTCAAGCTTTTGGGAATTGGCTGATCATTCCAAACAGTGGGAATTTATTAATATATTCACTAAAAAGCTAAACAAGCGCCGTTCTACTACTGAAAGTACATCTAGAAGGCTGTTTACCACTCAATATTTCTTGCCGACTCCTGCTGAAACTCAAAAACAACCTTGCGAACATAGACGTGTTTGTCTTATAGCTTTTTTGAATACTTTGTCTATTACGGATCAATTTGTACGCACTGCTCATCAAAAATTAAATCAAGAAGGTATGACTTTACCAGATAATAGAGGAAAACATCCAAACCATGTAATCAAGATAGATTCTGATATGATAAAAAGTGTCTGTGACCATGTTGCATCTTTCCAACCAGTTGAATCCCATTACACACGAAAAAATACTAGCAAGCTTTATTTAGATAGCAATTTATCAATGAAAAAAATGTTTTCCTTGTATAATGAGTGGGACAACCTTCATCTTTATAATAATAAAGCGCAAACTTTACGCCAGTATACCGATATTATTAATGAAAACATGAATATAGCATTCTTCGTACCAAAAAAGGATTTGTGCGACAAATGTCACAGTTTTTCCAATGAAAACTCTCCAACTGAAGAACAAATTAACGCTTATAACATACATATAGAGAATAAGTCGATTGCTAGAGAGTTTAAAAATAGTGATAAAATTCTTTCACAAAATTCGTCGGAAATAGTATGTGCAACATTTGACTTTCAAAAAATTTTTAATTGTCCTCATGGTGACGTTGGACTATTCTATTATAAACGGAAGCTATCTTTGTACAATTTTACTGTATTTGACATTGGAAAAAAAGAAGGAACGTGCTTTATGTGGACAGAGTGTACAGGCAAGAGAGGAGCGAATGAAGTAAGCAGTTGCTTACTTCAATTTGTTAAAAGAAAAATAGAACAATGTGCCAAGGAATTTCTGTTTTGGTCCGATAATTGCGCGGGCCAAAACCGCAATCGAATAGTATATTCTCTATATATGTACCTGGCCAAAGAATATAAGATAGATATTACTCATCGCTTTTTAGAACCAGGGCATACACAGAACGAAGGCGATAGCGTTCACGCTCTTATCGAACGAGAGTCTAAAGGGAAAATGATATACACTCCTGATCAGTGGTTTGCCTTAGTACGTTGGTGTAAAACTAACGGAACCCCATACAATGTAGTGGAAATGGCTCAAGATGACTTTTTTGATTTTAAAGGCTTATTGGATGATCGAAAATGGAAAAAAGATATGAGAAATGAAAATGTTAAGTGGAATAATATTAAAGAAATTAGTGTGAGTAAAGAAGATCCAAATTGTTTATATTTTAAATACAACCTTAAACACAGTGCTTCATGTTTAAACACCAAAATAGGAACAAGAAGTCGTGGAAGAAGGAGCGAAAATGTTGAACTAAAAAAATCGTACACTCAACCACTGCCATTACTTGAAGCCAAATATAAGGATTTGATTCATTTATGTAACACTGCAGCCATACCTAAAGAATACCATAGATATTTTAAAAGTTTAAAATACAGTACTACCCCATCTGCTGAAAACTCCGATGATTCAGATTAATTAATAAAAAATAAACTATAGTTTAAAATTTGATTTTCATTCCTAGATGTCGTTTGGTTAACCGAAGAAGATAAAAAAATAAGAATACTAGTGAGCTGGTTTTTATTAATTATTCTTTAATTTGTTTTATAAATGCATAAGAAGTTTATGTTGTGATTTTTTTGTTAGTTATTTTGAAAAAGATTTTTGGGTTGTTATTTTGAGGTATTGTCAAAATGTTAGACAGTTTTTTTTTTCGTGGAACTATGATAAGTTTATATTTGATATTACCAAATAATGTTTTGTTTAATTTTAAGCTAAAATAATTAATGTCATTGTACATTGTGAAATGAAGAATTATTCCAAGTTTAATTTGATCTCATTATGCCAATTGATGTAACTTTGTCTGTGATTGTAATTTTGATGGATATTCTATTAAAATTAAACCTTTGTAGAATAAACTCATCTTGGTTTTATTTTTATTTATTTTTTAGTTTAAGTTATATGATTATAATTATTATATTCGTTTACTATTTCTAGGTATAGTATTGAAACATAAAAAATACTTCCACGTACTGTATCGTATATGACACTTCCAATATTTTCCGATCATAAAGTCCGACGAAAAATACTGAAAGAGCCACTTTCGATAAGCTTTGGTAAAATTGTTCCAAAGTATAGTAACGAAATGGGCAGTTTCGATTATTCTTACGAATGGATGAACGTAATAAAGTATTGAAACTAGCATTTCTCAAAAACTATAAAGAAATTTGATGCAAGGGATATTTGATTAATAATACAATTTTGGATTATATCTTAAATTAATTGCAGTTAGCTCCTTAAATGTCAATTTTGTACACTAAATTAACTTCAAAGCGCTCTCCTGTAAAGTACTTGTTTCCCATTTCGATATTATACGTAGGGGCAGTCGATGTGTTCCATGCTGGCAACGGGCTCAAGAAAATAGGTGGCTCGTTCAGATGTCAATGTATACGCTTTTATAACAAACTTCCAAGCCACGTTGAAGATCTACGAGGTGCATTCAATAAGTACCTAGCCTCATCGCCAGAGGGCGCTGTAGTTTCAAAAGAGTTTTACCACAGTGTAGCACATTCTTTTTTAATTCTTTTTTCAAATTTTCATTCCAATCCCTTCATTTGTTTTAATTTGACAACTTATGGAAGCGAACGTGTCGATCGGTTTTACAAAAATGGAAAAAGAGCAATATCGTTCGGTGATTCGATTCCTATTTTTGGAAGGGAAAACGCGCATCGAAATCAAAGAGCGCTTGGATGCTGTGTACGGTGACTCTTCTCCATCGATGGCCACCGTCAAGAATTGGTTCAACGAGTTTGCACGTGGCCGTACGTCGGTTTTTGATGAACCACGTCCAGGTGCACCGAAAACAGCTGCTACGGAGGAAAACATTAAAAAAATCCATGATCTCGTATTGGCAGATCGCCGATTGAAGGTTCGGGAGCTAGCTGAGACTGTAGGCATTTCAGAAGGAACAGTGCATCATATTCTTCACGAGGAACTCGGCATGAGAAAGCTGTCGGCGCGATGGGTGCCGCGTTTACTCACACCAGAAAACAAGCGCAACCGTGAGACCACATCGGAGACGTGTTTGGCGCTGTTTAAGATGAATCCAGCGGAGTTTTTGCGTCGTTTTGTGACCGTCGATGAAACCTGGATCCACTGGTACACACCAGAGACCAAGGAGCAATCAAAACAATGGATCCAGACCGGGGAACGTGCTCCAAAGAAGGCGAAAACTGTAAAATCGGCCGGAAAAGTTATGGCCACCGTTTTCTGGGATTCACAAGGTGTGATCTACATCGATTACCTCGAGAAGGGTAAAACAATTACAGGGCTTTACTATGCCGATTTATTAGGCCGATTCGACGCCGAATTAAAGAAAAAACGACCCCATCTGGCGAAGAAAAAAGTGCTGTTTCACCACGACAACGCACCGGTTCACACGTCTGCCGTTGCCATGGCCAAATTGGTCGAATTACGCTACGAATTGCTGCCCCATCCACCGTATTCTCCAGATTTGGCCCCTTGTGACTTCTTTCTGTTTCCTAATCTGAAAAAATCACTCGCCGGGAATAGATATGGATCGAATGAGGAGGTCATCGCCGCCACGGAGGCCTATTTTGCAGAGTTTGACAAAAACTATTTTTCGGACGGGTTAAAAAAGTTGGAGCATCGCTGGGCTAAGTGTATCGAACTAAAAGGAGACTATGTTGAAAAATAAATTGCCACTTTTCCAAAATTTTCGTTTACTTTTTGTAGGCTAAGTATTTATTGAATGACCCTCGTAAGCCTTAATAAATTCGAATCATTCATTAAACACGTAAGCTGTGCCAGAAAGCCTTTTATAGCGTTCAAGATAATATTGAGGACAAAAAGACTTGGGATTGAGTTCCTCCAATTTTTGCATACTGAGTGTTTTTTATTACGTATTTTTTTAATTTTTTTAATTTTTTTTTTACATAGACATTGACGTTTGATAATTATTATATAGACAAAGACATGAAAATTTACTTTGTGAAGTATAACATTATTATTTAATTATTGTGAATGTAAGGACTACGTGCGTCACTTTTATTTTTTCACTTTCTCAGGTAGTTTTAATGATGATATGGCAGTTTGAGTGCTTTATGCGGCCTACCCAAATGCCTTTCTTTGGTATTGTTCGTCGAATCGTTGATCTCCTTAAGCATTAAGTTGAGCTGCACGATTACTGACAAATGCGTGCACTGCCTGGACAGGTCCACTCATTATGTGTGGTTTTTGCTCAAAAGACCATTTCAGACACAAATCTACGTCTTCACATGATCTGACCAAGATTATGTCTGGACTTTAAAAGAGACTGTGACCTCTGAGTTTCAGCCTTTCTTCTCAGAGTAGTCAGATAGGAAACGCCGACCTCATCTAGTTTTAAAATACGATTGACGTGTTAAAGTGTTTGTACAAACCTACTTACAGAAATAAAATCATTTATCATTAACATTCCTATTTTTGTTGCAGCTCACTTGTGTTGATCAAGTATGTGTTCCATGCTGGCAACGGGCTCATAGAGCCTCACGACGTGGCCACCCATCTAAACTCTCTAACATTAATCAGCCACTTCAATCAGGAGATGCCAATAATTCACCTGGGCATCCTTCGCCGGTAAATGTTCATCCTGATTCACCTGAATTCCAAGAATCTCTGGTAAATGATGACGATAACCATATTGCTTGTATCAATTGTGATATGCAGACTTCTCAAGCAACAGGTCATTGTTTATCTACTGCTAATGAAAATCTAGTTGCAATCATAAAGCTGTGGACATTCCCGAGAGCTGTAAGTATGAATTAAATTAAAATGTTCATGATTAAAGACAACAATTGGGCAAAGTTTTTATGTCTACTATTTTCTGAACAAGCCTTTTTTTTTAGATCATCACTTCTGATTATACTTACAGGGTGTGGCGTAAATAGTGGTTCAACGTTAAGGGGTCGACACGCGATATACAGGATGAAATTGAAAACATGCGACAAATTGAAATGGGAGATTCAGTAACTGTTACCTAATCATTTTAAATTGTTATTTCCGAAATATAAATTGTGAAAAAAAATGGTGTAATTATCGGGTTAGATAGTGCAAACTAAGTTATTGTCTTCACGTAGACACGATTTTTTGCCATTCCAGTAAAATAAAATAAATTTAAAACAAACAAAAAAAATAAAGTATCAATTTAGGCGTGTCGGAAATGCAATCCATTCATAGCAGAGTTCATAACTTCGTGAAGTATGGCAACGCTTTGCGCTTGCGGTCATTTACCTAATTTTGGCAATTTCCACGAATGCGACGTTGCCAAGCCGCGGGCGCATGTATTTTGCATCCCTTCCCTGTACTCTGCCACCCCCCGCCCGCACTGCTCCCGCCCCGCGCACGCCGCGCCGGTCAGTCTCCCGAAAACATCTCTAGGAGAGGTCACGGTCGCGCACGCAATTTGCAACATTGCGATTATTCGATAGTATACCGTGAAATTGTTACCTCATATACATGAGATAATTATCCTGTGTTAGTGTTAGTGTTAGTGTACCGGACTGTTACGTAAGATGCCTAGGACGAGAGGAAATAGTCGTGTGCCATTAACCAACGACCAGTTACTAAACATGGTTGTATGGTATAATACGACAAGAAACTTACGTGAAATGCAGCGAAGATTTCAACTTAGGTATCCTAACAGCATTCCACCGTCACTAGGAAGAATTTTGAGAGCCACCCAGAACCTATTGGACTTCGCAAGCTTCCACCTTCCAGCACACGCCCGAGGTAGTGGGAGGTCACCGGTACATCCGAATCGAATGTACCGCATGATAAAGAGGTTTTTTTTATGAAAATCCTCAAGCAAGTACTAGACAAGCAGCGAGACGGTTTAATGTAAGCCAATATTACGTCTGGAAATTATTAAATGCATCGGGAATGTATCCGTATCATTTCCAGCGCGTACAAGACATCGTTCTCTCCGACTATCGTCCTAGAAGAGATTTTTGTAGTTGGTTATTACGAAATCTCCACCAAAATATTCTTTGGACTGATGAAGCAACCTTCACCAGGATCGGTTTGTTCAACATCCACAATGAACATTGGTGGAGTGCTCGCGGTCGTAACCCGCACGCAACGCGCAGGGACGCTTTTCAAGTGCGATTTAGTGTGAATGTGTGGGCTGGAATCATTGGTGACCGAGTAATTGGGCCCTATTTTATTGATGGCAGCTTAACTGGCCGACGTTACCTCGAAATCCTTACGACCGTAGTAAGAGAACTGTTAGTAGATGTGCCAGTGTCTTACACAGCCGGTATGTACTTCCAGCAGGATGGAGCCCCGGCTCATTACTTTAGTGAAGTGCGTGCATACTTGGATAGGGAGTACGGTGATCGGTGGATTGGTCGTGGCGGACCAATAGCATGGCCGGCACGCTCGCCTGATCTTACCCCGCTAGACTTTTATTTGTGGGGAGAAATAAAAAGACTTGTTTACGAACACGAGAGCGAAACTCGAGAACAATTAAAGGACAGAATTTTAAGTGCTTTTACAGTTGTAAAATCCCAGACATTAGTGCTTAGAAAACTTAAAGACAATTTGCGGCGCCGTGCCTTATTATGTGTAGAAAATCAAGGAGGACATTTCGAGCATCTGTTGAAATACACGTAAGTTTTAATGATTAAAGACCATTGTAAATAAGACCATTGTAAATAAGACCATTGTAAATAAGACCATTGTAAATAAGACCATTGTAAATAAGACCATTGTAAATAAGACAATTATTGTAAATAACGTGATTCCAACTTTTTAAATACGCCTAAAATACAATACTAATAAGTGCTTTTGCTTTATTGTTACAAAAATATGTTTGTATTTTGATCGTCCTAAGCCGATTTAAGTATGAAGGGAAAGTTGGTTTTACAATGTTTTCATGCGCACGCGGGGTCGCGGTAATCAAAAGCGTGGCCGGTCGAGTCCGGGGCGGGCGGCGCGCGGCAACGGGGGAGCGGGGCGGCGCGCGCCAGCGCGGAGCGTTTGATTCATAGCATAGGTACTTTGTACCTACGTAGGCTACAATGCTAAATTTACGATAGCCATGATACGACGAATTATTTAGTTGATACTTTTATTGTTTTCATGGTTTTGGCAACTTTTTTATCTTTAATTCATTTTCCTTAATGACATCCTCTATATTTTCTTTGTAGCACGTTAAATTATATATTTAAATTTGTCGCGTCTATTCAATTTCATCCTGTATTCAGCTATCACATATCACAATTTGTTTTTTTTTACCGTATGTCTCAGAAAAAAAACACATTTTTTTTTTTTTTTGAATATTTGACACCTCCCGTTAGAAATTTGGCTCTAATTTCAACAAAAAACATTATTTTCATATTTTGTTTTTTATTTGTAACTGCTGAATACATGTGCTATCATGTGAAAATAACTTTTTACTGTAAACTTAAAGAAATTTAAGAAAAAATGTGTTTATTTCAAATTTTAACAATAATCCTCAGAGAGCCATGAGACTTTGGGCGCGAATGGTGTAAAAGAAATGTACTACACTGTCGGTGCCCATTATTGAAAAAAATGTCCACTAAATGCAGATTCTAAATTGGTATAATAATAACTGATAACATTATTAAAAAAACAGTTATTGCCATTTAAATTGAAAAGGAGCTCAATTTAAAAAAATACAATATTTAATTTAAGTACGTTACCGATGACGCAAAATATTTTGGACCTAATTAGAAGTAGTTTTTTACCTTTTTAGGGTTCCGTACCTAAAGGGTAAAAACGGGACCCTATTACTAAGACTTCGCTGTCTGTCTGTCACCAGGCTGTATCTCAAGAACCGCGATAGCTAGACAGTTGAAATTTTCACAAATTATGTGTTTCTGTTGCCGCTATAACAACAAATACTAAAAACAAAATAAAATAAATATTTAAGGGGGGCTCCCATACAACAAACGCGTTTTTTTTGTCCTGTTTTGCTCGATTTCATGAATGGCAACAGGTAGGCACTTGAAATATTCACAAAATACTCAGTTGTATTTATACTTAAATAATAAAATTAAAATAAAATAAATATTTAAGGGAGCCCCCCTTAAATATTTATTTCTGTTGCCGCTATAACAACAAATACTAAAAACAAAATAAAATAAATATTTAAGGGGGGTCCCATACAACAGACATGATTTTTTTGCCGCTTTTATAGATAATGGTACGGAACCCTTCGTGCGCGAGTCCGACTAGCACTTGGCCGGTTTTTTTTTACCCTTGTACTTAACTTAAATAACACTTGGTTAATAGTTAAGTTAAATATTACTTGTAATTAGGTCCAAAACATTTCTTGTAACGTATTTAAATTTAAGAGAATTCTTTTTTTTTATTAAGATCCTTTGCAAGGTAAATGCCAATAACTTTTTTTTAAATTATGGTATCAGTTATTATTATACCACTTTAGAATCTGCATTTAATGGACAATTTTTTTCAATAATGGGCACCGACAGTGTAGTACATTTCTTTTACACCATTCGCGCCCAAAGTCTCATGATTCTTTGAAGAATATAATTAAAATTTGAAATAAACACATTTTTTCTTTAATCTCTTTAAGTTTACAGTAAAAAAAGTTATATGCACATGATAGCACATGTATTCAGCAGTTATAAACAAAAAGCAAAATAGGAACAATGTTTTTTGTTGAAATGGAGCCAAATTACTAACGAGAGGCGATCGTTTTTCAAAAAAAAAAAAGTGATGTATTCTGAGACCTATGGTAAAAAATTGTTCAAACATAGTAGTATGTGATAGCTTAATATATCGCGTGTCGACCCCTTAACGTTGGACCACTATTTACGCCACAACCTGTATATGCAGTTCTTGCTGGATGATACGAATGCATCAGACACACCTGTATTGTTTGTGGTACTTCAATTATTGAGTCTGACAGTCATATAATCAATCGTGCATCAGAGGAGGAAACCCAGATAGTGGCAATAATTAACGAGAGGATACAGCCACGTCAGATATGTATGTGACATATTGTTTGTTGCTTTGTATGTTTTTTTCTCTATTATTTCCTGGAAGAATGACACACTCAAAGAAAAAGATATATTAAGATAGTGACGGTGATGATTGCTGGTGTTGAATAATTTCCGCTGGATATACCTGTTTATTTTGTTATTATTGTTGTTATTTGTATTTAAGTATTTATGGGAGTATTATGTAATTAAGTTTAATTGGGAGTATTATGTATTTAAGTATTTATGGGAGACGCCCCCGTTAAAAACGTTATCTGGTACCTCGTAAAACAAGGATGGTAATTCCTTACTTTCAGACCATGACAATTGGTTTTGTCTGGCGCATATATATTATATTATAAAAATAGTTATTTAATAAAGAGGAAATAGCAGATTGTTATCAATGTGTTAACTAATAAGTTGAATCTTAAACCTTACTGTTACACCTTGTACAATATGTTTGCAAATTATTGCTACTGACTTATATTTACTGGTCCGTAAAATGAGTAATGGTGATAATCGGAAACGAGCTAATTAGTAGTATATTAGTAGGCTTATGGTGGCATCTGATTTCAAGGCAATATAAAGTTCATATACGTCAAAATAAAGTATAAGTCACATCAAATAAACCAATTTGCGTAACTTGTTGGGAGCAAGCACAACAAGAACTTCTGAGACGACACGAAAAGAAACTTCGAGCTCAGACAGAATATCACTCTGCCCAACTTAAGAAGAGTACCAGAAACACCCAGGCATTGCTTAGTTAGTGGTTGTCGCAACTCGAAACGTTTTTACGTCGCTGACAACATACGTCGACGCGTGTTCATAGATAATAACTTTTTCATACCTGGAGGTTCTCGTGTATGCGCTTATCATTTGGGATGCAATACATACAGTGAACTGAATACTGCTGAATATGCACTTGATTATTTCAACCCAATCCAAATTGAAAACATGCTTTTTATTATGATGGAAGAAAATGATTTTCAGTTTGCTGACATACAAAGACTTCCTGATCATTTGGTTCATTACTGGATTGCAATTAGTAAAGAACAGCAGCAACAAATATTAAATGAAACACCAACATTGAGAAACGTGCGTCGGGGAAGTCTTGCACTCACAGCATTATTATGCAAACTCCGCACTTGAGACTCAAATGAGCGACTCTCGGCACTTTTTCAGGTCCCACGGCGAACCTCCCTACAGACATTTATGAATGTAACTAGGGAGAGCCTGGTGCCTGAATTTGTAGCCCTGCATCTGGGAAGGGACATACATCCCGTGAATAAATCTGTGAAAAAACTCCATAATAGAAGAAGGCTTATTTGGTAGTACAGATGGACCAACTGCTATAGTAAGTGCCGATAGCATATACAGGGTTACTGGTAACTCGACGTATTCCTTGCAGGACGTCATAGTAGGGTTAAAATGCAACAAATTAAGCCACCAAATGTTCTACCGAAATTCAGTAGTTTTTGAATTAGTTAAGAGTTTTAGTTTTTTTATGAAAAATCCCAGATTAAATCATTTGAAACCAATTTAAAAATGATTTACGGCGCGACTGTACTGAAATTTAAGTTATTATCATAGTTGACGCCGTAGCAGACCTTTGTTAATAATTAAAAGTTCAATAATGCCTAAAACTTTGGCAAATATCACTAACCAAACATTTAATTTTTTGTAATTTTTGCTATTACTGCATAAAAAATGTAGTCTAGTGCAAAAAAAAATACTACACCTGGTGTACAAATTACTAGGAAAATATCCTTGTCTTATCAGTTATTCAGAAAGGTATGATTGTCAATACTTTTGCATGTGTGCCAGGGAAGAGAAGAGTTTTATGGGGGGCAGGTAAAATTGCGAGACGGTCAACCTATTGTTTCGTATTCGTATTATTCGTAGTTTTTACCGGCGCTTGAACTCCAACCACTCGGGGAGCTTTGTGATTGGTCGCTATTGTTCTCTCGGCATGACAGGGGGTGCGATTTTGCAAAATTTGGTCGTCAGCGTTAGTTAGTTTCAACTCTACGTCGCGCAAGCTCGTGTTTTGTTACTGGCTATTTCCCTAACTGTTGCTGCGTATCTTGCTCTTGTGCTGTGCTGTGCCTTCATAAGCGCTGACTATGGCTGCATATTCTAATCCTGAATACGCTAACATAATGTACTGTTACGGACTTTGTGACGGTACCGCTGCTGAGGCGCGGCGAGAATATCAACTTCGCTTTCCCAACCGCCGCACTATGGAAAATATAGGTCGGTATCGGATCAAAAATCTGTAACTTCATGAATTTTTGTTGTATCGTGATGAAATTTGGCACAAATATGCAGCAAGGTTCGGAGATTCGAACGATGTGTAGTTTATAGGGTTTTCTTGTATATCTATGTATGTTTTTTTGCATAGAATGAAAGAAATGGGAATAAATCACGAAAAAAATAGTTAAAAATTTATTTCAAGTGGAATACAAGTTTATAATGACTAAAAAGATTAAACCATGGTTAATTACAACAAGCAAAGTAAACAAAATATATATATATGAAAAAAAAATACTAAATTAAAATCATATTACTAATAGGTACATCCTATACTCTGGCTGCAGGAAATGATGTAGCTAGGTACAAATATAAGTAATAACTAAATATAAATATTATTTTTAACTTATACCACTTCAGGATCAGGGTCAGTAAATGTGGGTTCACTTTCAGGTGCCACGTTTAAAAGACTTAGTGCCTCTTCTTCAAGTTCTTTCACATTTCTTACGTACGGTTTTCTCAAACTTGTTATATATGGATCTGACGTGTATAAAAGCGTTTTAAAGACATCTTCATTTGTAGCAGATCGGGAACATTTTCTGGCATGATGAAGTCGTATGTTTCTGTAGTCTTTGTTGCGAGACTCTTGTGCGTCTTCCGATAGCTGTCCAATAGGAAGCACCGCAAAATGTTTGATAACGTTTTGCCCGTGTATGAGTATTTTATGAACGGAGGATGGCATATAATACCAATCGTAATTACTTACATAGATTCTTGCAGTTTCTATTGCATATTCCCCAAATTTTTCAGGGTCGATCATCATTCCAGAAGAAAGAACTTGCAAGATAATGTATAGGCGTTTAATCAATGCCTCATCTACACCTGTTATTTCCGATGAGCAAGTGCTATTATAGAAGAATCTTCGTGCGGTATTGCCATCGTTCGTATTCCCGCTAACTTGCCGAGGTTTGTCGACGATTAATCCCAACTCCTCCCTGAAACGTTTTTGAACAACTTCTTTCTTTTCTTTTTTTAATCTCTTATTTTCCTCAGTTGAAGCAGACCAAGTCTTAAACGAAAGATTATAGGAAATATGCAATATCATTTCCATGCAGCGAATCCAGGCGTGTAAGGTGGACAATCCGTATTGGTAGGCGTTTTCGTTTTCGGGTCTGGCAGTTACTTTCGATAGGTCATTCATTAGCCGTGGAGTAGCCCCACATATCGTGCATGTGGAACCAGATGGAGTATCTGTAAGGACCTGAGCCACCTTTCCATCGATCATCGTTAGAAATAGTTCATGCTTCACATTTACTACAACACCATCTTTGTTTATAAGTGATGCTTGTGCAGCCCTAATTTGTTTTTTAATATCATCAACAACTGCCTTGGTTTTTTCTGGAGTTTCCTTACAAAACTCAATAGAAATGGGTCTGCAAAAACGGACAGATGAAGGTACCGGATTTTGCCAAACAACGGATCCCGATTGCACATCAACTAATCTGATGGGGACTAATGAAGTGATGAACAAATTGGCATCTGAAATTGTTTCTGACTCTTCTGCAAGTATTTGCTTGTATTGGCTTTGACCAGATGAACCATCACATCCCCATTTAGAATAAAGGATCAATGTTCTATGTTGTTTTTGGAAAACAGAATCGATTTTTAAAATTCTAGCAGCAGTATGATCCAATAAATCTTGTATATTAATCACTTTAGCATAAGTATTCGTGATTTCGATTGTAGAAGATGGTGGATAACAGGATCTTTTTATTTCTTGTATTTTGTAGTAAGGCGGGAATATACAACACTTTCGTTCGTTGGTTAAGTTTTTCAGGTACATATATTGTGCTTTTGTTAGATCTAAATCTATAAAAGCACTCAATGCTTCCGTATCGGAAAGAATCTTCATCTGGTCTGAGTCGTTCCACTTACTTGAGATATCTAATTTCTTTTGAGTGTCAGCGGTTCTTAATTCTTCGACAAGATGAGCTTCTGTGTACTCACGCAAAGCCCGTAGTCCCTGCAGATAGGCGTTTTTTATATGCTCGAAGCCATAGTCTTGGAGTAGAAGAGTGTTTTTCCTCTTCTTGGTAGATTCTGAGGAGTCTCCATAAGCCACGCATGCTCGTCCTCGTTGGCCAGATGTTGATGGCGTAGAATATTGTTCAGAATCCGGTAAATTTAACGAATACCTTGAGTCCAACCAAGTACAATACTTCTGTAAAAATGTTTCTTTTTTCCGAGATGCCAGGGCCCAGCGTTTGTTGAAAATAGGAAGAATGTGCCTTTGTATGTCACTAATTATAAAACACAAGTTGTTTTCAGAAACATTCAGCTTTTCCACTAAAACTTTGGATAATGATTCCATGGTCTTGCCGCCCTCTATATAGGGGATTATGAAGTCTCGTTTGGTACAGCTGAAGGAAGACATTTTAACACTTCACAATCTGCAGAAATAATAGGCGTAGATGAGATTTGCTTCACTTGAAGTTACACTGATGTAGATGGTTCGAATAGTTTTTGCTTCCCTTTAAATACTCATTTTACAATATCGAATTGGTACCTACATCATTATTATCTTGTAATTTCCCACGCAAACCGAGTGCAAATTCGATAAGGTCCCTTTGTTATCACGAAATAATGAAGAAAATATCCAAAAAGTTCTATATTGTTCATGTGAATGGTGTCAGTGGTAAACCGCAAAAGATACTAATTTTCGGGTTCTGACTTTTATCAGTTTTTTTCTCATATCTTCTAAAACCGCAAATATCCGCAGCTGATTTTTTTTGCATTCTATTTATGAATAGTTAGACTACTAGTCGACACAAAAAGTAGCGCTTGGGCAAACGTGGGTAATACTGAAAACCTTCGACGAAAAAACATACAAGTGAAAAAAAAGGTATGTCACTTTTTAAGTAATTACTGAAATATTTTTCTTTACTTTTAAAATCATTAAGCTGTATCGCAAAAAGCATAAAATAACCTTTCTAAAAATGTATAATACTGCATATCTGTACCAAGTATTTTTTTCACAATATGGTATTGAAACATGTATACGCAAAGACTTGAGTTTGGCACTTCTGTCTTCTATGTATTTCTATCTAAGAAAAAAAAAATAATTTCGCGTATTAAGAAAAAAAATCGTAATGAATATTATAATTTGACTATTAGAAAACCTAAAAGAATAGCCATATTAGCCAAATTATGATATTCGTAAAAAGCATTTTTGATATGCGCTTGTTCTACCATTTTCCATAGTGCGCCGACTCCCCCACGTTAGTGTCTTCGGATCGACTTATCGGCGAATATCTGAAACAGGCAGCATCCAAAGAAGCAGGCAAGTTGACACTGGTCGTTCCCGGAGATACACGGCTGAGGACGAGGATCTTATTCTTCAACGTTTTATTGACGATCCTAACACATCGACAAACATCGTAGCGCGTGAGCTTGGTATGTCACAGTGGAAAGTCTGGTCTGTAGTTCACTTGTCAGGCCGACATCCATTGACCGAGGTAGAACTGAGTACGTAGGCTGACTGAGTAGCGGTACGTAGGCTGAGTGCCAAGAATACCGCCCCAGGACCCGACGGCTTACCTGGAAAAGCCTGGGTCCTGGCTCTCGGGCCTCGACTAAGAGGGCTCCTAAGCGCATGCTTGGAGGAGGGCCAGTTCCCACTTCGTTGGAAGACGGGGAAACTGGTCCTCATTAAGAAACCGGGGCGCCCGGCGGACTCTCCGTCTGCTTACCGGCCCATCGTGCTGCTCGACGAGGTGGGCAAGCTCTTTGAAAGAGTCATTGCAGACCGCCTCGTCGGGCAGCTGGTGCGGGAGGGGCCGGATTTGGCGGAGAGCCAGTTTGGTTTCCGCAGGGGGCGCTCCACGGTGGACGCCATCATGCGCGTGCGAGCCCTCACGACGGGGGATGCTGTGGCCCGGGGTGGGGTCGTCTTGGCGGTGTCTCTAGACATCGCCAACGCCTTTAATACCCTGCCCTGGAGTTGCATCAGGGAGGCACTCCGGTATCACCGGATGCCGACCTATCTCTGTCGTGTAGTCGAGGCCTATTTGGCGGATAGAGCAGTTATCTACCCCGGTCACCAGGGAGAATGGAACCGGCGAGAGATGTCGTGCGGTGGCCCACAGGGATCGGTCCTGGGGCCGCATCTGTGGGACATCGGGTACGACTGGGTGCTGCGCGCTGACCTCCCTAGTGGCGTCAGCGTGGTGTGCTACGCTGACGACACGCTGGTCCTGGCGCAGGGGAGGTCGCACCAGGCGGCGGCCGAACTCATGACACGCGGGGTTGCGACAGTCGTTGAGAGGATCCGGCAATTGGGACTCGAAGTGGCCTTGCACAAGTCCGAGGCCATGTGTTTTCATGGTCCTCGGAACGCGCCACTGTCGGGCTCCCAAATAACGGTAGGAGGGGTTCACATCGGCGTCGAGTCGACGATGAAGTACCTGGGACTCGTCCTCGACAGCCGGTGGAACTTCGTCGAGCACTTCCGACGTTTGGCTCCCAGACTGCAGCGGGCTGGGGCTGCTTTGAAGCGGCTCTTGCCCAATCTGGGGGGGCCAAACGCCTCCTGCCGGAGGCTCTACGCGGGGGTCGTGCGGTCCATGGCCTTTTACGGGGCACCGGTGTGGGCGCGTTCGTTGAGGCTCCGGCCAGCCCGCCGGTTGAACGCGTCCCAAAGGGTCATGGCCATCCGGATAGTACGGGGATACCGCACGGTCTCCTGCGAGGCGGCGAGCCTCCTTGCCGGATTACCGCCGTGGGATCTGGAGGCAAAGGTCCTCGCGCACGTTTGGGAGTGGCGCGAGGAGGCGAAACGCCGGGGCGTAACTCCGCTGCCGCGAGTAATCGCGGCACAGCGGACAGAGCTCCGGCGGGATCTCATGGCGGCATGGAGAGTGCGACTGTCGCAACCCAGCGCAGGGCACGCCACAATTGCGGCGGTAAGACCCCTCTTTGAGGAGTGGCTTGAGAGGCGCCACGGCGTCCTCACCTTCCGCCTGACGCAGGTCCTCACCGGACATGGCTGTTTCGGGTGGTTCCTGATTCGGATAAGGCGGGAGGAAACGCCCGGGTATTATCATTGTGTGGATCGACCGGAAGACACGGTGGAGGTCTGCCCGGCTTGGGCGGAGCACCGCCGTGTCCTCGTGGCGGCGATCGGCGGCGGCGACCTCTCGCGTCCGGCCCTGGTTCAGGCCATGGTACGGAGCGAGAGGGAATGGGAAGCCGTCACCTCCTTCTGCGAAGCAGTAATGCTCGCGAAGTAGGAGGCGGAGCGCGAAAGGGAGAGGCAATCTCTGCGCCCTCGCGCCCCTAGCCGCCGCAGGAGGAGGAGACACCCTGGGCGTCGGGAGTCGATTGCCGACTCCCGGCCACCGTAGGCGCGTGCTTGCGGACGGCGAGCAATGGGCAGCTCGCCGTCCGGTAAGGACCAGGCCCGGGTCGACGGCGCGTCGTGTTCCACGCGCGCCTCAGAGAGATGTCAGCAAAATTGACGGGGTCCGATAGGACCGATGCCTGCCGGGGCTGCGGATTGTTCGAAAGAGTTACCGTGGCCCTGGCGCACAGGCAACTGAAGGAACACGGGTGGGTTTTAGTCAGTAAGAGTCTGACACGCCCTTCCGCTCCGCCCAGAGCGGGAGACGTCATTTGATGATTTCCCACCCAAACAAAAAAAAAAAAAAAAAGGCCGACATCCATACCATTACCAACCAGTCCAGTCATTAGAAGAAGGAGATCCGCCGAGACGGCTTGAATTTTGTCGTTTTATGCTAAGTGCCGACGCCGACAGCGAAAACTTTTTAAAAAACATTCTGTGGACCGATGAGTCATGTTTTGATCGTGATGGTATCACAAATTACCACAACTTACATTACTGGGCACCGAAAGCAGAAGCAAACCCTAAAAAACTGAAACCAACCGCATCCCAGCGAAGGTTCTCGCTTAATGTTTGGATGGGTATTATTGACGACAAATTAATTGGCCCACATTTTTTACCCCGAACACTAAATGGGGAACTTTATGAAGATTTCCTCAGAAATCATTTATCAGCACTGCTCACGGATGTACCGGAAGAAAGAAGAGCAAACATGATTTACCTACATGACGGATGTCCAGCCCACTTCCGAAACACAATTCGACAATTGCTGGATGAAAACTATCCAAACCGATGGATAGGGCGCGGTGGGCCGATTCCGTGGCCTGCACGAAGCCCTGATCTGACGCCGCTAGACTTTTACGTCTGGGGTCATATGAAAGATCAAGTTTATGTGACCCCAGTAAATTCAATTGAAGAACAAAGGGAGAGAATTACAAATGCGGCGGACCAGATGAGGGCAACAATCACCTCAAGAATAACAAAAACCGAAGTAAGGAAGCGAATAAGAACATGTATTCGAAACCGAGGGCAGCACATCGAACAAGACGTGTGAAATGTGTGTAATTAAAGTTTTTAATATTGATTAAAAAGAATAATAATGTTCACGATTTTGTTTTTGATTTTTCGAATAATCACATTTTTGTGAAACGCACGCCTGTACTAAATCAAAAACGATTTTCATAATGTAGTCCATGATTTTGTACTAACTTTCATACCTTTTTGGATAGCTGATAAGACAAGGATATTTTCTTAGTAATTTGTACACCAGGTGTAGTATTTTTTTTTGCACTAGACTACATTTTTTATGAAGTAAGAGCAAAAATTACAAAAAATTTAATGTTTGGTTAGTGATATTTGCCAAAGTTTTAGGCATTATTGAACTTTTAATTATTAACAAAGGTCTGCTGCGGCGTCAACTATGATAATAACTTAAATTTCAGTACAGTCGCGCCGTAAATCATTTTTAAATTGGTTTCAAATGGTTTAATCTGGGATTTTTCATTAAAAAACTAAAACACTTAACTAATTCAAAAACTACTGAATTTCGGTAGAACATTTGGTGGCTTAATTTGTTGCATTTTAACACTACTATGACGTCCTGCAAGGAATACGTCGAGTTACCAGTAACCCTGTATATATATTAATGGCGGTTAATATTAATTTTATTTAAAAAAAAAACGAACGAAATGAATAAGCTTTTATCAATTTAAACAAATACAATTTTTAGACTTAAAATATACTTCCTGATTTTAAATAACACATACAAAATAAACACATAAAACAATATTAGGAAAAGATGTTATCACGACGGCTGCTTGAGACGGAGTGAGGGGCGAGTACTGGCCGCACCCTCCTTTTATAGACGTCACCGCACGGTAGTTTCAAAATAACGTATAAACGCTAATACGGCCTCTCCTGACGTGTGGTTGTCCTCAGCCACATTGTCCAGATGATGGTCCTTATTCGCTTCAGTCACGATCTTCGGCAACTGGACTCGGGCGACACGAAAGGCTCACGTCTTCAATAGCTGCATCAGTAATTGATGGACCCTGGTGCGTGTCTGCATCTCCACGACTTGAGCGGTCTTCACAGCTAGTTGCACTGGTAGACGGTGCTGTGAGACTATCCTCTTCAGCTAAAAATGAGAGAATAGCACTTATTAGTAATATCCTTATTACTTAATCTAAACACATGTCTGTTGTAATTAAATACAACACATCTAGACGGAGGCACCCAGTTAGCTCGTCTTGGCAGAGACATCTCAATGCCCTTATAAATAAACTGAGACGGAGGCACCCAGTTAGCACGTCTCGGCAGAGCCATCGCTCAATGCCCTTACAGTCATTATGCATGTAAACAGACGGAGGCACCCAGTTAGCACGTCTCGGCAGAGCCATTGCTCAATGCCCTTAGTCATAATGCATGTAAACAGACGGAGGCACCCAGTTAGCACGTCTCGGCAGAGCCATCGCTCAATGCCCTTATAAATAAACTGAGACGGAGGCACCCAGTTAGCACGTCTAGGCAGAGCCATCGCTCAATGCCCTTATAGTCATAATGCATGTAAACAGACGGAGGCACCCAGTTAGCACGTCTCGGCAGAGCCATCGCTCAATGCCCTTATAAATAAACTGAGACGGAGGCACCCAGTTAGCACGTCTCGGCAGAGCCATCGCTCAATGCCCTTATAGTCATAATGCATGTAAACAGACGGAGGCACCCAGTTAGCACGTCTCGGCAGAGCCATCGCTCAATGCCCTTATAGTCACAATGCATGTAAACAGACGGAGGCACCCAGTTAGCACGTCTCGGCAGAGCCATCGCTCAATGCCCTTAAATAGAAAAGTAAATATAAAAATCTACTTACTATCAAAGAACGTGGCACACGACTCGGGGGTCCACTCTCCTCGCCAAGCAACCATGTGCTCAGCGGCAGCCTGAGTGACTTTGCCATACGAACCACTTAACAGCTGTAGCTCGTATCGATCGTGGGGAAGGGTTTTCACCACACGCTAAGGCCTTCGCATTCCCGAGTAGCTGGCGAACCTGTTTTATATTTGTGGGCACAGGGGAGTCAATTAAAACCTTAATTATTTATCCGCTCGGTCTAACCTGACCCTCAGTGATAGTTCGACTTAGGTACTCAACCTCTGTAGCCACACATGTACTTTTCTTTAAGGTAATAGAAAACCCCGCAGAAGTAACTGTTTGTAATACCTCGCGTACGTTCTCGATTGCTTCATCGATAGATGACGCCATCAATAACACGTCATCGATAAATATAAGGGCTTAACCGGACTCTATTAATGATTTAAGCGTCTTTGTGATTATACGTTGATCATTGTTTGCACGAATATAAGTTACCCCCTCGCGGTTCAAAACATCTGTTCCAGTAGTACTGGCACGCTTAGGCATTTTCTAATGTTACGCGACTATTACATTCAATATTTTGATCACCTATACTAATACCACGTAGTACTTGATATGTGGGTAGTCGGGTACACTTAAAATATTTTAGCACCGATTCTGAAATAAGTGAAACGCGCGATCCGCTGTCTATGAGTACGTCGATAGGTATACTTTGTATAACGGCTGTTGTGACGTCACTGTCAGTTGATGCACCTTTCAACTCTAAACAAAAATTAACGTTGTTTTTATTACGCGTTTCAGATCTTTATTTGGCAAAACAGACAGAGACGTCATGGCCTGGCTTTTTACAAAATGAACACGGCCCATTAGGTTTCTTATTAATTGTTTCAGTCGATTCATCGGATTTAACAGTTTTCGATTGTTTCGGGCACGCGCGCTGCAAGTGACCCACACTACCGCAAGAGAAACACGTTATTTCGCGATTTATATCATTATGTGGACGTTTTCCAGAGTTTCGGTCAAAATGTTTACTTTGGGAAGATCTCACAGAGGTTACAGAAGAGATGGGTTTCGGTTTAGTATAAATAGAAAAGAATTCAACAAGATCTTTGGTCGTTAAATGAGCGTTAGTCGCAGCGGCTTGTATTTGTGCGTCCGTTATACCACGTAATACAATCGCGACCGTTAAATCATCGCTTAACCCTCTAACAATGTTTAGTCTCAATACGGAGCGCCTAGCATATTCTGCATACGTGGAATACTTGTCGGAATTAGTACTCATGACGTCAAACAAAATATTTGCAACATCAATTCTTCGTGAGCAAAGCGGCTTAAATTCGATTTTAAAGTTAGACCAGGTACGGTCGTTTGTGACCCAGTCGTTTAACCAACTACGAGCATCTCCCTTCAGGCAGTTAGCAATCCGTGATAAACACTCGTTGTCGTCCCATCTATTAATATAACGTGCCCTTTCAACCTCTTCACACCAAGAATCGATATCATGTATGCTGGGATCGAAGTTTGAAATGTAATAATGGTTGGATCTGACCTTGGTTAACGCACTCAATGCTCCAATGAGGCGATCTGTAGCATCCAGGGACGTCGAAGTACTTGCAAGTGATTCTCCAACGATGCTGGTGTTCGACTCAGGCACCACTGATTGTGGCTCCTGTGGCGAGGACGCGATGATCTGCCCAGGCGCCACAATGGCACGTGCTTCCGGAGCCGTTGACGCCGACACGGTGCTAGTTGCGGGTAGGCTGGTGTTTTCTAGCGCGGTCAGGCGCGCCAGAATAGCTCCAAGGGTTTCTTGGAGTTCGGTAGCATCACTATTTTGATCGCGCCTATTTCTACCTCTACTACGAGTGGTAGCTCTTTCGGACATGATTCAAAAGCTTTTCGCACGACACAGTAAGATAAGATAGGCAATGGAGCCTATCCCACTTCTGATAATGGCGGTTAATATTAATTTTATTTAAAAAAAAAACGAACGAAATGAATAAGCTTTTATCAATTTAAACAAATACAATTTTTAGACTTAAAATATACTTCCTGATTTTAAATAACACATACAAAATAAACACATAAAACAATATTAGGAAAAGATGTTATCACGACGGCTGCTTGAGACGGAGTGAGGGGCGAGTACTGGCCGCACCCTCCTTTTATAGACGTCACCGCACGGTAGTTTCAAAATAACGTATAAACGCTAATAATATATATATTCAAAAGAGTTCGAATTACCTCTTTATAAAAAAAACATATTCACTCCCCAAATACCGGAACTTGGTAAAACCATTTCTAGTCGTATGTTGTGACGCATATATTTTAGATATGTTTGGTCCGTATGCTGACACTGCAAACGATGCCTCGATACTCGATACTTTTATACATTTTTTTAATGACGATAATGTATTCATATTGGACCGCGGCTTCAGGGATTCTATGGATAAATTGTATGACAAACATTTACTGGGTCATATGCCCGAAACAATGTCACCTGGTCATTCACAGCTTACAACTTTGGAAGGAAATTGATCGCGTTGCGTGACAATTAATAGATGGATTGTGGAAGCTGTGAATGGCCAGATAAAGAGATTTCAAAATCTTGAGACAAGAATATTTCAATCATGCGAGTACCCATCTTATGAAAGAATTAAAAATCGCTTGTGCTATATTGAATGCATTTGGGACTCGATTTACTGATCCAGAAACCGCTCAAATAATATTAAATATTATAAATGAACGTTTATTTTTAGAGAACGAATTAGCCGCGATTGTAGCCATGGAGCGCCTGAATCGTCGCAGTATTATGTTTACGAACATAGATGCCTCAAATATATCATTTCCACGGCTCTCAATGGAAGAATTGGTGTAGTTTGCGTGTGGCACATACCAGATCCGTCAAGCTGATCATACGTTGGAGAACATTTCTGCTTTCACGGAATTTACACACTAGTAATAAGGTCGCGGCCAGCTGGATTTGACAAGTTGAGGAGGAGAAAATCCTTTTTTGTTAAGAGCAAAAATAAAATCCCGTCATGGGTGGGACGGACTACATATTTTGTTTTCATAGCCGTTGAAAGGGAACAGCAGGGTCGGAGCGCCATCATCGGATACTGTTGTAATTGTATAGTAGAACTCGAGAACCGTGGGTTGTTGTTCACATGTCATGACTGTAGTGTGGTAGTTAGCTTACGCTCGACACGAAGAAACAACCCCCCCTGCGGTATTTTTTAACAATGTATTGTCAACATTAGAATAAAAATTTAGTATAAATACTATGGTTTTATTTTTTATCTATTCTATTTTAAATTATTCATTATCGTTTATCCTGTTGACGACATCTTGTGTTGTGGATGGATCATGGACCATCTTGGGTGCGGATTCGACTCCCGCAAAAGGTACATTATTAGTATTATAAGTGACGTCATGGCAACTAGATGGCCTAAAATAATTCAAAACCTTATCTATAATTGCTGTTTTGCTATCTCAACTTAGAACACCCTACTTTAAAATCTAACTAGTAACACAAAAATCCTTCTATAGTTATTAAAGTACCATCTACACACAATTTCTGAGTGAAATGTATAATTTATAAGGGTCTGCCTTGAGTTTCAAGTAGGTAGGTACCTTTAAGTATTATTTTTGGTGGTCCAATTTGAGGTAATGTATAAATCAATTTTATATCCCCAAGTCTAATGTATGTCTTACCGGTAAAACCTTACAAGATTATCCAACTAATTAATCTGAGTTTGCCCAGCCCAGCAAGGTACTTTTCAGAAATATTTAAGAAACCGGCAACATTTTTTTGTTGCGATTATTAATTAATCTATGGAAGAAATTTGAATATGTCTCTAGCAACACTACGTAATTGATTTTATTTAATATCACTTCAGTCGGCTGTCAAACTGTGTCAAAGTTGGTGGTGTATTTTGCGGGCCAAAAGTCGTGTGAAAAACTTTTTTTTAAACTCGATTTGTGATTATATCAGGTAAGTAAGTTTTTTACCACTGTTCGTTTGTAATAAATACACAAGAAAGATCGAATATCTAACGAGAAATCTCTCTTGAATTCGATGGTGGACAATCTCAAATTAGTTTTTCTAAAGCAGTTGTTACGACTTTGTCTACCAAAATATTTACGTTAGTTAGGGTAGTCACCTTATTGTTAAATTAGATCGGAGATAAGTAGGTAAGTACTTTGTTTTACATTCATTTCGGAACTACCTAAGTAATGCTGATAGAATGAGAGAACGTACAAAGGATTACAATAATTGATAAAAACGAAAATTTTGTTGTACATGGCATATATTTGCAAACTAACAAGACTAAGAACGAGCAACAAAGTTAATTTCTAATACTTTTTTAGGTTTTACTCTGTGTTTTGTAAACAGATCTCGATTAAACTTTCGTTTTAGTGTTACTAAAAAGTCTAAGTAACATCTTATATAAGTACCATTAAGCTATCTCTTAAAGGTACTGACCAGTATACTAAGTCTGGCATTATGTTACCTGCATTTTTGATGCTATTAAACCGAATATTTGTTTTTTTCTCACACATACGTAGTGGTTTTTTGGAAGCTCAGTCACCTTGTTTTGGTTAAGCGTATTTTTTAATCTTGCTGAGGTATCTTTTTTCTCATTTCATCTTCATTTATTTCAGGTTGAATAAAAACACAAGAAAAAAAGAAGAACATTAGGATCGTGAGCATACAGAAATTATTCAGATGAAATGTTAGAGTCAGCGGTTGACATGGTAAACTTAAATTTTCGATAGTCAAACCTTTATACAAAAAAGGAGATAAAAATTACATGAACAACTATCGACCGATTACTCTAATACCCGTAATTTCCAAGATTTTTGAGAGAATTATGTACGATAAACTCCTTTATAATGAAACATTCAATTCTAAAAGAGGAACAGTTCGGTTTCAGAAAAAAGAAATCAACAACTCTGGCATGCTTCTCTCTCGTGAAAATGATTACCTCTAGTCTGAATGAGAAAAGGCCAATAGTATCGGTGTTTTTAGATATGTCAAAAGCATTTGACTTCGTGGAGCACAAACTGCTTCTCTTCAAACTGAATCGTTATGGTATTAGGGGAAACGCATTACAGTGGATAGAATCTTATCTAAATAATCGCCAACAATGCGTGGAAGTATCGAGGAGTGCTTTGTCACAGAATGTAATACGAATACACAGATCCGTTTATCGCCGAAACGCGTGTGGTGTCCCCCAGGGCAGTATTTTGGGACCCTTTTTGTTCTTGATATACAGGGTGTCCCAGAACTCAACGTCAAGCCGAAACGGGGCGACAGGATTGATTTTAAACATCATGAGAAAAATCAGAAAAAACATATATCCCATGCAGTTTGAAAATTATGGGCATTTAAGAAAAACCTAAAAATTTGGTCAATCTGTAACCATTTTTCGGTTATTGTGGTTAATTTTTATTATTTTTGTTCATTTAAACTTTGGAACCGTAACCCTAAATAATATTTCTAAGAATCACAGTCAAAATTATGACATAATTACCCCAAGTTTCCTAGAATTAAGACTTTGTTAAACTATGAATTTAAAATTATCAAAATTTGTCGACTTTGAAAGGCCCTCCTTTAAAAAAAATGTACTAGAGTGCCTTGGCAAGTGCCATTAAAAGTTGCCGCATTTAATCAGGATTGTAAAATGGTAAAATACTTGTTAGTTTCATACTAAAAAAAACGAGTAAAAAATAAAAACCTCAAGTAACCCGATTTTTGCTAACCCATTTTACTCAGTTAAAATGTTTTTTATTCGCACAAGCTCTTGGTAGGTTCTTAATTTTACGGCAAAATGATGAGAGAGATGGATAGTGGACATGTTTGCCATGAGTAAGAGAGGCAGATAGTGACGCCACGCAATGAGACGAAGATGCGTCGTTTAAACGAGTTCGAATGAAACAGATACAGACGCCATACCAAGCAAATGGCTACGCCACCAGTCTGACACCAGTTAGTACGTTTCGCTCATTCGTCTACTGCGCACCTTTCCGTATTCGCTTGTGTTGATTTAATACTGACAACTTTGGCTTCTCTTTTTGGACTTGGATTTTTGTGTTGGCATCCTTGTTATCTACCATGCCTACGCGCTACACTTCCCAAACCCACAAAATTCAAACACACGAGTTCGAAGTCTTCTCCCTCGAGATTATCCTGAAAGGATTTCATTTTGCAGAACCATGCTACAGAGGCATAATGAAAATCCCCAATTCATCCAAAAAATTCTCTGGTCAGATGAATCTATATTTAAAAAAGATGGTTACATAAACTTACACAATTTTCACGAGTGGCATGTGGAGAATCCACATTTAATGCGAGAAGACAGATCCCAGTACCGCTTTAAAGTAAACCTGTGGACCGGAATTTTAAACGGCAAAATTGTTGGGCCTTTTGAGCTGCCTGAGAACTTGAATGGCACGAATTACCTAAATTGTTTCCGAGAAAATTTACCAACTTTGTTAGAGGACGTACCACTAACAGATCTTCGCCACATTTGGTATCAACAAGATGGCTGCCCAGCGCATTACGCAGTGCAAGTAAGAGATTTCCTTGACCAGGAATATCCCGGAAGGTGGATTGGACATTCAGGCACTATCTCGTGGCCAGCCCGTTCCCCAGATTTAAACCCCCTGGATTTTTTTTATTGGGGCGTTCTCAAAGAAAAAGTTTATTCAAAGCCCATTGAGAGCGTAGCCGAGCTGCGTGAACGAATTTCTCAAGCTGCTGAGGACATCAACTCTCGAGGATATGCCCGGCTAATAAGTAGATCTTTTTTAAGAAGATGTAGGGTGTGTATTGAGGCTGATGGAAAACAATTTGAACATTTGATGTAATAAAAAATGTTATTTCCCTATCTGACTTTTATTCCAATAAATCTAAACTAAACTAGGTCAAGATTTTTCATTATTTTATTAATTTTACTTACTTTTGTTGACTTAGGTAAAAGTGGCGTCACTATCTGTCTCTCTCACTCATGGCAAACATGTCCACTATCCATCTCTCTCATCATTTTGCCGTAAAATTAAGAACCTACCAAGAGCTTGTGCGAATAAAAAACATTTTAACTGAGTAAAATGGGTTAGCAAAAATCGGGTTACTTGAGGTTTTTATTTTTTTACTCGTTTTTTTTAGTATGAAACTAACAAGTATTTTACCATTTTACAATCCTGATTAAATGCGCCAACTATTAATGGCACTTGCCAAGGCACTCTAGTATATTTTTTTTTAAAGGAGGGCCTTTCAAAGTCGACAAATTTTGAGAATTTTAAATTCATAGTTTAACAAAGTCTTAATTCTAGGAAACTTGGGGCAATTGTGTCATTATTTTTGACTGTGATGCTTAGAAATATTATTTAGGGTTACGGTTCCAAAGTTTAAATGAACAAAAATAATAAAAATTAACCACAATAACCGAAAATTGGTTACAGATTTACCAAATTTTTAGGTTTTTCTTAAATGCCCATAATTTTTAAACTGCATGGGATAGATTTTTTTTCTGATTTTTCTCATGATGTTTACAATCAATCCTGTCGCCCCGTTTCGGCTTGACGTTGAGTTCTGGGACACCCTGTATATCAATGATTTTCCTAACGTAACCCCATATTCTTGCATATTGTACGCCGACGATACAACTCTTAGTATTGAACTCACCGATAACAATATCACCAAATACGAAAAAGAGATTAATGACACGTTAAATAAAATAATAGAATGGCTAAAAGACAACAATCTACATGTCAATATTAGTAAAACCAAACTTATGCAGTTCCAAACTTACAATAGCAAACGTCACCAATTGGAAATTAGATACGCAAATAACGCTGTAAAAGAGGTTGAAAGTGCTACTTTTTTGGGGATAACATTAGATAAATACTGCAACTGGAAAGTACACATTGATAAATTATGCACTAAGCTGCAAAGATTTGTATTTGTTTTAAACCGAATAACTCGCGTAGCTGGTATCAATGCAGCACTTTATGCTTATCATGGATGCGTAGCTTCAATTCTCCGCTACGGTATCCTTATATGGGGAAATTCTGTTGATACTATTAAAGCATTTCGAGCCCAAAAGAAATGTATTCGATCAACGACGAAGGCCCAACCATTACAAATCTGTGTACCAATCTTTAAAAAATTAAAAATGTTACCACTCCCACCTTTATATATTCGAACTCTGTATCTTTGTACGTAAAAACTTAGCTTTATTTCAAGTACACAATGATGTTGTTATATATAAGGAAAAGTCGAAATATCCACAAATAATGTGCACCCCAACAAAGAATTAAACTATTGTCAAATAATGTTTACTGTATGGCAATTCAAATTTATAATAAATTACCTAATGTTTTTAAAAGGCGTAACCTCGTGACATTTAAAAATAAACTATTTAACTTTCTATTGCAAAAGCGTTACTACTCAACGAATTAATTTTTAAGTGAAAAAGGATACTGCTCAAAAAAAACCCAGGCCCTGGTGCAAACGGTACATATCTCAAATTCTTAGTATAAAATAGTAGTTTCATATTAAAAAAAAATATAGCCAAAAATTCGTTTTTAAACGTAATATTTTGCTAATCCTTTTTTCGTGAAAGTAATTTTTAAATAGAATTATTTAAAGAAAATATGTATATACATATATTTTAACATACTACGCTAACCATTATAATATTCTCAGTGGTTGTTGCAAGGCGGAGAGGCACTAAACTAAACCGGTTGTTTGTTCACACAATACCTTTCCGTCGTCGTCATTCGCTACAAAAACGAACCAAGAGTCAACTGCTATTTCACTCGCACTTATAGGTTCCCTGTATTCTCGTACCTTATCAAGTTACAGGCCGAGTGTCACTCATTGTGTAGTCTCGCTCACGTCACGTGACCAATGCGCAGTCCTTCGTTATACTTCTTTGAGATCTGTGCGCTTCATTGTTTATAATCGACTTTTGTGAACTTATAACCCTGCATACTACTTTGACATTACTTTGGACTTGGATAAGCTTCGCGATTAGTTATTTTTGAACATGAACAGGTGTGTTGTGTGTGATCGGTCGTTATACCGAGGTATTCGAAGACACGTTCTGACACAGCTTTTTTCGAATCCCGGAGAGACTTCGTTGAACGTATTTTCCAGAATTTGCAACCGCTACAAGAGGTAAGATATATAATTATTTACGTGTACTTATGTAGTATTAAAATAGTCAGTATGATAATTATGCACGGGTATTAAACATTATTATCTATGTATATGTACCTACAAATACAATCTGAAAGCAGAGCAGGTGTACCTACTTATTTTTTATTATGAAAAGCAAGGGGTATGTATGTATAGTCATAACATAAATAAACCGGCTCCGTAGCCTGGGTGGTAGTGTAACTGCCTCCGACGCACAGGGTCGCGAGTCCGAATCCCGCCCAGGGCAAACATTTGTGTGATGAGCACTTGTGTTTGCCTTGTGTCTGGTTGTTGTTTATCTATATATGTATCTATTTATATATCTGTGTATGTATATCAGCTGTCCGACACCCATAGTACAGGCTCTGCCTAGTTTGGGGTCGGATGGCCGTGTGTGAGATGTCCCCACATATTATTATTATTAAACCCCTTACTTTTCATAATAAAACAATAAGTATACCTGCTTTCAGGTTGCATATTGTATAGGTACTCAGATATGTAATAATAATTACATTAAATATAGCTATGAATAAAAAGATAACATAGATAATCGACCGCGGAAAAATATTAATCGCTAGCACCACATCATTGTCGACGTTATTTACTAAAATATTTAATTCTATGTTACAGGTAGCTTTCGATGGATCGAGGTCAATATGCCATCCTTGTTGGCATAGGATCGACCATTCTTTACGTCCTGATCTTGAACCACCAGCTGCTATTATCCATCAAGCTGATGGTGCCGCAATCACAGTTCCAGATTTCACTAGGGCGGCCAACACTTCCCGTCGTTGTATGATGGAGAATTGTGGCAACATGCAACTCCGACAAATGCCTAATTCGATTAAGGTATTTTTACTAAGTTATTACAGATTATACATACCCCCGCTCGCAAGGATTTGTGAAAACCATCTGAGAAATACATCCTTGGAAGACATGCTTCATAACGTGTCACATCGTGAAACAGATTTTAATAGTGATACTTTTAAAGATATTGTGAATATCTATACGCTAGCACTGGAAAATAGATGTCAATTGGATTTTGATAATATAAACGAAATATCACAAGAAGATTTACATTTCTGGACTGGCTTAAGTCATGAACAATTTGATACTTTATTGTCACAAGTACCGACCTTATCTCGGAGATCTAGTTCTGCTCGAAAAGACTTAGGCATTTACCTTTCTAAAATAAGAACAGGTGAACCCAGTATTAGATTGGCAACCACTTCTAATACATCTCGGCAAAGTATAGACCGAAAAGTCGCGCTGGTGAAAGAATGTCTTTACAATGATTTCGTTCCTTTGCATTTGGGCCTGGATCATATCAGCAGAGAAGAAGTAATCCAAAGAAACAGAATTCTCCCTAATTACATCTTTGGGAATGACCAATCAACGAAAGCGTTGATAATATGTGACGGCGGTTACATTTTTATCCAAAAAAGCTCCAATTTCCTTTTCCAAAGGAATAGCTACAGCCTCCATAAGTATACCAATTTGATAAAACCTTTTATGTTGGTCTGCGGTGATGGACATATTATAGACGTCACAGGTCCATACTCAGCTTCGACCTCTGATGCTTCCATCATGCAGCAGATTTTACAAAATCATGATGGCCCATACGAAGAAGCACCGATTAATTATTATCTTGAACAAGACGATGCGTTCATTCTTGACAGGGGATTCCGTGACGCAGTTCCTCTTCTAGAAACATATGGTTATGACGTGCACATGCCCCCGACCAAAAGACGTGGTGAAACCCAGCTGACATGTGAAGAAGCCAATAAATCTAGGCTGGTCACCTTATGCCGCTGGGTCGTAGAGACAATCAATGGACGGTTTAAACGTGATTTTAAGATTTTTAGATACAGAGTATTTAATCGAGCATTGCCCTCAACAATGACTGACTATAAGATAGCCGCAGCGCTTATCAATGCCTTCCAAGAACCCTATGAGGACAGTCAATACACTGAACAATTCGTTGATATTATAAATAGGAATGTGCACAAGCCAAACCTTTTGGCAGACTACGTCATTGAGCACAATTTAAACAGACATAGAGCCGCATTTGTTCGTTTGGAAGCAAATGACCAGACGTTGGAAGATTTCCCCAGACTTTCCCAAGAAGAGTTGATATTGTTTGCTGTGGGCACTTATCACTGTAAAATAGCACGCTCCTATTGCAGTGAGCACATTAAACAAACAGGTGTCTACGAAATTGAAGTATATAGACATCCGGTGCTCGTAACAATTAATGGCGAAAGCGGTGTTTTAATAAGATGCCGTATACAATCGCGGCATGTAAGGAACAGAACTTACTATACTTATATTTTGTATAGAAGAGAAACCGGTATTAATGCAATTTCAGAGCATTATTGCTCTTGTATACATGGCAAAAGAACTTTGAGTAGCTGCGCCCATATTATGAGTGTACTGTATTACTTGGGTTGGGCCAGACATCAAGATGATTTTAATCATCCCGGATACACTCTGGAAGATGTAATCATAGACTTAGAGAACCAATAATGTGTATAATAATAAAATAATTTCATTTGCCGACTCTTGTTTTTTATTAAGTTTACCCTAACATTGCACAAAATGTAGATGGCGTTGTCAAAATAGATGCCTAAATGTCATTTATAGAATAAGAGTAAAGAAAGAAATAATTTTAAAAAAATCACATTTTTGAAGCTCCTTACATAAAACAACTAGCAATTTATGACATTTAAAAAAAAGATTTTGGTAATGCCCCCTACTGAATATTATGTCACATATAAATACTTAAAATCTGAGATACATTTCATTTGCGCCGGGCCTGGGTTTTTTCCCCATACATTGTGAGCATTGTCCTTTGATTGAAAATTTAAATTAGACTATGACTTACCTCCTAATAAATGAATGAAATTTCATTTCTTTGACATAGTATTGAAACTTTTCTTTTTTTCTCCATTGTGTTTAATCATTCTTGACTTAATAATTCTTGACATTATAATTAGAAACCCCTGACGCTGTATTTAATTATTGTTAACATTTTAATTGATAACCCCTGACATTGTATTTAACACGTTAATCGCCGGCTAAAATTTTATAATATTTTAAAAAAATGACATTGGTTTATATGATTGTTTCTAGTTCCATTTGTTTATATATACAAGTTTTATAGCGATATTTCATTGTTTTGGCTCTATTTTAGGTTTTTTTAAGTGCCGGGCATTGCGACCCGGCGCGGCCTAAACGGAATAATTATTACATTTAGGCCGCGCCGGTCAAAATGCCGGTCAGCGTACTTACGTACGCGTAATGTTCTATCGATGTATCTCTAAACTGACATACGTCTGTTACGCCCGGCACCGCGTGCCATAATGAATGCACAGCGCGGGAGTACACCACGCGCGCGGTTGTTGTTCCCGCTGCCCTTCACCCCTTTCACGTCTTCCCGTGTTGACCAATACGGATCTGTTTACGCCAGTTCGCGCTTATTTTGATAGTTAGTTGCACACTGTGATTTCGTTAGACAGAAAAATATCGTTTTATTGTCAAAATGGACGCTTTTTTTGATTTCGAGTTTACACAAGAACAATTACTTGTAATAGACAATTTAGAGAGGTCGAATTGCAGTGAAATAAGTGAGGGTGATGAAGTCTTAAATATTCCGCGTGCGAGAAAACGTCGAGTTGTTTTGTCGGACGACGAGGAAGATGAGCGTGGTTCATCTCCAGCTTTATCGGGCCATACACCTACAACTGAGTGGTACCAACCACGTGGTAAGCAGCCACGTTTAATTCCTTTTACTGAAATACCTGGACTCAAACCTTACTCACTCCGGAATCAACTTGCAAATGGTACACCTGCTGATTTCTATTCCCTCTTAGTCACTGACCATCTATTTGAAGATATAGCACATCAGACGAATATATTTGCCCAACAAAATATCGATAAAGGTGTCACCAAAGATAAGTCGAGATTGCGATTGTGGACGCCAACCGACAAGGAAGAAATCAAACGATTTTTAGGTGTGATTATTTGGATGGGAATAGTGAAGTTACCAAAAATCGTAGATTACTGGTCCAATGATGAGATGTTGGGTCAATCTTTTGCAAAAAAGACTATGAGTCGCAACCGTTTTGAACTTTTACTTAGAATGATCCACTTCTCCAACAACGAAGAGGTACCAAAAACTGACCGCCTGGGTAAAATACGAAGATTAGTGGATATTTTGAATCATACATTTGGTCATCATTTTACTCCTGATGAATGTTTATGTGTTGATGAAAGCATGATACCATTTCGTGGGCGTATAATTTTTCGCCAATATAATAAGTCAAAAAGACACAAATACGGCATTAAGTTATTTAAGTTGTGTACTACTCCTGGTTATACGACAAAGGTGGAGGTATATGGAGGAAAGACATTAGATTCACAGCATAATACACCAACCAACGTTGTCTTGAACTTGGCACGTAACTACTTTGGTAAGGGCCATACCATGTTCGTGGATAACTGGTATACAAGCTTAGATTTAGCTGAAAAGTTAATTCAACAAGATACTCATTTAGTAGGAACCTTACGCAAAAACAGGAAGAATTTACCAAAGGACGTCATGACTATGAATCTGAAACCGGGTGAATTTTCTGCAAAAGAAAACGAAAATGGCATCACCGTTATGAAGTGGAAGGACAAGAGGGATGTGTGTTTGTTGTCAACAAAACATTCTATCGGATTCACGAGAAAAAGGAACAAAAGAGGGATTGAAACAATTAAGCCAAAAATCGTGATCGATTATAATAAAGCAAAGGCAGCCGTTGACTTGTCTGACCAAATGAGTGCTTATTCGAGTCCTCTGAGAAAGACACTAAAGTGGTACAAGAAACTCGGTTTCGAATTGTTACTCAATACTGCAGTAGTAAATGCGAGAGTACTATATCAGAGTACAACCAACAAGAAAATCTCTGTTGTTGATTTTAGGCGACTCTTAGCAAAGCAGTTGATTCAGGGCTGTCGAGAAAATACGGAATCGACCACACCACGAGTCAGAAGACAAAAACATGAGCTGAAGAAGAAAGAAGGTGCAGCAGTGTCAACAAGAAAATTTTGTCGCGATTGTTATAAAACAAATGTTCAGTTGTATGGAAGAAATACGGCCAAAAACAAAACAAAAAAGGTTTCTTGGTTTTGCACTATTTGTCCCGGAAATCCACATTTATGTCGACAATGTTTTGACAAATGCCACTAAAATGTTTCGATACCTATTTTGATTTACGTTAGAAAACCTTTTTTCACATCGAACACATTTTTTTATTTTTTATTATCATTCTTTTTGCTTGATGATTTGACAGGTGATGATGAATCAAAATCATGTAATTCAGTAAAAGTAGTCACCAGTAAAAATAAACTTAAAAAATACAAAAAAATAAAATTAATAAATACATTGTTAAAACACAGAAAATGGTAAAAAGACAAAGGTTCTTTATCAAAAATGTTAAACTTAATAGAGAAAGGTTAAATTTACTTAAACAACTAGATATGTGTTCTTTTAATTTGGAGCAAAGCACTAGGAGGTACACCAATGACACACAGGGCTTGCAATCTCAACTTGATCATCTGCAAGAGAAACTTAGTTCAATGACTAACAAATACAATACCTCTGAACATCTAATGAGGGAATATGTGTTGGCAATGAATGAGCTGGTCAACTCACAAAAGAACAGCTGTGAGCATTGTCAAACACCATCCAATGTACCTACACCAGACCATTCATTGTCAACATGCAATACCACCTTACCGCATCCTTGTGTTGATTTGACAATTACTTCTTTTATTAGTTCCATTAAACAATGTAAACAAATTGTAAATAATGAAATAGTATTATTTTGTGATGAGATTGGAAAAGACTTAGGCCACTTGTTGACAGATGAATATCCAGGACACTCAATAATAAATTACTGTATGCCTGGTTGTTCTTTATTTAATATTATGAAAGAAATTATAAAATGTAACTTTAAGCAGGAAACAACATTATTAATTTTTATGGGAAATAGGGGAAATTTGAACAAAGGAGAATTGCTCCAATATCACAGAACATTGTGCAACCTTAATTTAAGAAAAATTGTGTTGTTTGCATTTCCGTATAGTAACAGTTTGCCACAGGAAGAAAATAACCTAAGATTTGACATTAACATGACATTGCACAATTTGACATATAATGATAATCTGTTCCATTTAATTGATACTAACAATTATGTTGGTAATAATTTGTATTTGACGAAAGATAGGTATAATATTTTTAAGTACTATCTTTCTAACTTTCACAAAAGACAGATAGCTGTGTCGCTATCATATTATTTTTCTTTCTCAGCCAAAAACTTGGCTAAACAAATTGCTTCTTTTGAGCAATGCAATGACTTTTTAATAAATTCTGCCAATCATTTGGACAACATTAATGACATTGATCATCATTTAAATTAGAAATTAAGACAATAGAGGTAGCCTCTTGCAAAAATGTAACAAAGGCAAATAATAAATCAAATAAAAGTGTAAAAAATTCAAATAGTATCAACCTGGTGCATCAAAACATTCAAGGGTTTTTGAAGAAAGATTTAGAAGTAGAATTATTCCTGAATTATAGCAATATAGATATTCTTTGTGTGACAGAACATTGGCTCAAAAGCCACCAGTTCATGTTTAATTTTAGTAATCACCAGGTTGGTAGTTCGTTTAGCAGAGTAAATGCTATACATGGTGGCTCGTTAATTATAGTAAATAACAAGCTTAAATTTAAAGACCGCAAGGATATAGTGAGCCTCTCTGTTGAGCGGACAATTGAAATAGCCTGTGTAGAATTGGAGCAGTTCATTATATTAAGCGTGTACAGACCACCCTCAGGATTGTATGATTGTTTTGAAAAGGTTATGGATGAAGTGTTGCACAAAATTTGTAATTCAAACAAGTCTATCATAACTTGTGGTGACTTTAATGTTAATTTATTAGAGAATTCTGGATTAAGTACTAAAATTATAAGTTTGTTTCAGTCATACAATCTTGATAACCAATTTTTGGAGCCCACTAGAATAACTCCCACCAGTGCCACATGCCTAGATAACATTTATACAGATATTATACCAACCCACAAAGAAATTATTAATTTAATAGACTCGGATCATTGCGGACAATTGATCACTATTCCAAATTTAAACAAAAAAATGACTAAAAAAGATATCACTGTTAACCCAAAAACTAATAACCGCTTGGAAACATTTAAAACTAAACTTTTAAGTAAATTACCATTTTTGTCGACTAATGATGACCCTAATAAACAATATAATGATTTTTTTAATATGTATTGTAAACAATTTGATAACACATTCATTCCAAAGACTTTCTCGGTGAATAGTAACGCTTCCTTCAGTGACTGGGCCACCATTGGTATACATAAAAGTAGAAAACGGCTTTATGAACTATATGATGAACGGACTTATATAAACACTGCTGAATTTAATTTATATGTTAAGAATTATTCTAAATTATTTAAAAAAGTTTGTAGTACGGCCAAGTCACGTTATTTGAGTTCAAAAATTAAAAAAAGTAGTAATGTAATTAAAATGACATGGAGTATCATTAATAGCGAAACGGGAAGGTCATGCAACCGATGTAGTGACTACAGCCTTGATATTGATGACAGTATAATTAAATCAGATTCACAAGTCGCCGTGGCCTTTGAAAATTTCTTTGCAAATATTTCCGTATCCACTACTAAATCTCTAAACTCATCACCCACTGCTGCAGAGTCTTTACTTAAAGAAAACGTCCCTGTTTGTGATTCTGAATTTCATTTCCAATATGTCACCTGTAAAGATATAATTAAAACCTTTCAAACGTTAAATGTTAAAAAGACCGCAGATCTATGGGGCAATTCTGTGGACGTTGCAAAGTCGATTATAAACATTGTATCACCTACTTTAGCTGGTATTTTTAATAAGTGTGTTGACTGTGGTGAGTTTCCTGATCTTATGAAAAACAGTAAAATAATACCGTTGTTTAAATCAGGTAGTACATCAGACCCTACTAATTATAGACCCATTTCAGTGCTACCTACTTTTAGTAAAATTTTTGAAAAACTTATTTTGAATCAAATGCAAAGCTTTTTTAATAAACACAAATTACTGCATAACAAACAGTTCGGTTTTACAAGGGGTCGTTCGACTACTGATGCCGGAGTTGAACTTTTAGGACATGTTTATAATGCATGGGAGGACAAATGCGATGCTTTGGGAATCTTTTGCGATTTGTCCAAGGCATTCGATTGTGTTCTTCATGAAACATTAATCAGGAAACTGCACCACTACGGAATCCGAAACGCCTCTCTGGATCTTCTTACTTCTTACTTAAGTGATAGGATTCAGAGAGTTGATGTTAACGGAAAACGTTCACCCGGATCTGTAGTAAGAATGGGGGTCCCCCAGGGCTCAATTCTTGGCCCATTTTTATTTCTTATTTATATAAATGACTTGCCTTACCTCATAAAGGATAAACATGATATAGTGTTGTTTGCAGACGACACTTCACTGCTGGTTCACTCACAGCTGGTTACTGACAATGTAAATAGCGCTCTCGCAATAGTAGTTAACTGGTTTAATGTTAATAACCTACTTCTTAACGAGAAAAAAACGAAATGTATTAAGTTTACGATACCTCATGTTAGACAAGTAGAAACTAGTGTTCTCATAAAGGGTGAAGTGTTGAAACCCGAAGATACAACAGTATTCTTAGGCATAACTTTGGATGCCAAGCTTCAATGGGGCCCCCATATAGACAAATTGTCGAAAAAGCTTAGCTCTGCAGCATACGCCGTTAGAAAAATTCGTGATTTAACAGATTTAGAGACTGCCCGTTTAGTATACTTTAGTTATTTTCATAGTGTGATGTCGTACGGTATTCTGTTGTGGGGAAATGCCGCCGATATTCAGACAATTTTTGTTTTACAAAAAAGGGCAATTCGTTCAATTTATAAATTAAGTCCCAGACACTCCCTCAGAGATAAATTTAAAGAGATTAATATTGTTACTGTGCCTTCTCAGTATATTTATGAAAATCTTTTGTATGCACATAAAAATATTAATCTGTTTAAAAAATACAGTGATATCCACAATATAAATACCAGGAACAAACACAAATTTCTTGTTCCTACAACCAGGCTCAAAAAAATTGGTGGCTCCTTTAGATGCCAATGTATACGTTTTTATAATAAACTTCCTAGCCACATTCAAGATCTAAGCTTTAATAAATTCAAATCTTTTATAAAGCGGAAATTATGCCAGAAAGCCTACTATAATGTGAAAGACTATATTGAAGACAAAAAGGCTTGGGATTGAGCTGCTCCAATAAATTTACACAGTGAATGTTGATTTTAGTTTGCTAACTCTTTTTAGACATGAATATTTACTATAAAAAGTATTATGTTATTTTCATTATTGTAAATATGAGGACTATGTGGGTCATTTTTTTTTTTTCAGTTTTATTCTTGGTCTGGCAGTTTAAGTAGTTTATGCGGCCTACCCAAATGTCCTTTCTTTGGTATTGTTCGTCGAATCGTTGAGCTCCTTAAGTTCTGAGTTGAGCTGCACGGTTACTGACAAATGCGTGCACTGACTGGACAGGTCGACTTAATCTGTGTGGTTCTTTCCTCAAAAGACCATTTCAGACACCGATCTACATGATCTTCAAACATTATTACCGAATTTATATATACACATTGACATTGATAAATTTTATATATACAATGACATGAGTATTTACTTGTAAAGTATTATATTATTTTAATTTTGTGAATGTGAAGACTATGTGGGTAATTGCTTTTTTTTTTCTAATTTATTTTTAATTATGATCTGGCAGTTTGAGTAATTTATGCGGCCTACCCAAATGTCCTTTCTTTGGTATTGTTCGTCGAATCGTTGAGCTCCTTAAGTCCTGACTTCCTGAGTCGAGCTGCACGATTACTGACAAATGCGTGCACTGACTGGACAGGTCCACTCAAACTGTGTGGTTCTTTCCTCAAAAGACCATTTCAGATACCAATCTGCATGGTCTTCGCATGACCTGACCAAGATTATGTCTGGACTTTAAAAGAGACTGTGACCTCTGAGTTTGTTTCGGCCTTTCTTCTCAGAGTAGTCAGATAGGAAACGCCGACCTCATCTAGTTTAAAAAACATAATTGACGTGTAAAAGTGTTTGTACAAACCTACTTACAGAAATAAAATCATTTATCATTTATCATTTATCACTTGCTTTAATTCAACTTGGAAACAAAATAAAAATGTTTAATTCGAAATCCTGTGTGTTTATTTTTTTTTTTTTTTCTCTAAGTCCAAAAAGTAGGTATACCATAAAAAAATCAAAAAACCAAGTTGTTACAGGTGTTCATTAGGGCCGCGCCGGTCATATTATATGGTTTAATACGCAGCGTTTGCAATCTGCGGCGTGAACGGGCTTCGCAAATTAGGGTCTGCTGTGCCGGTCATTTTGATCCCCCACGGCTCCAATGGGTAGATGACGTGCCGGTCATTTTGACCCACCATGGCAGTTAACGTGTTAATAATTCTTAATAATTTAATTGATAACCCCTTTTTTTTTTTTTTTTTTTTTTGGGGTGGGAAATCATCAAATGACGTCTCCCGCTCTGGGCGGAGCGGAAGGGCGTGTCAGACTCTTACTGACTAAAACCCACCCGTGTTCCTTCAGTTGCCTGTGCGCCAGGGCCACGGTAACTCTTTCGAACAATCCGCAGCCCCGGCAGGCATCGGTCCTCTCGGACCCCGTTAATTTTGCTGACATCTCTTTGAGGCGCGCGTGGAACACGACGCGCCGTCGACCCGGGCTTGGTCCTTACCGGACGACGAGCTGCCCATTGCTCGCCGTCCGCAAGCCCGCGCCTACGGTGGCCGGGAGTCGGCAATCGACTCCCGACGCCCAGGGTGTCTCCTCCTCCTGCGGCGGCTAGGGGCGCGAGGGCGCAGTGATTGCCTCTCCCTCTCGCGCTCCGCCTCCTCCTTCGCGAGCATTACTGCTTCGCAGAAGGAGGTGACGGCTTCCCATTCCCTCTCGCTCCGTACCATGGCCTGAACCAGGGCCGGACGCGAGAGGTCGCCGCCGCCAATCGCCGCCACGAGGACACGGCGGTGCTCCGCCCAAGCCGGGCAGACCTCCACCGTATGCTCCACCGTGTCCTCCGGTCGATCCACACAATGGTAACACCCGGGCGTTTCCTCCCGCCTTATTCGAAACAGGAACCTCCCGAAACATCCATGTCCGGTGAGGACCTGCGTCAGGCGGAAGGTGAGGACGCCGTGGCGCCTCTCAAGCCACTCCTCAAAGAGGAATTGATAACCCCTGACATTGTATTTGATAGCTTAGTTAAAGTTTTTCTTATTCTCGACTTTGTATTGTTTATTATTAATTTTAAATTCTTTGAAATATTTGTACGCTGGAAACAGCAGAATATTATGGACTTTATATTATGTGTAACACCTAAGTAACAATATTCTAACAAATAAATTTATTATTGTTATTGTTTTTATATGTTAACATAGCGCGGGGTCATGAGATCCCGGTCCTTTGGAAGGCGTACGAGGGGCCGAAGCCAATTCGCAGAGGCCCCTTAGACAATTTTAAATGGAATGAAGGCACCAAACGACGATTATCCCTTTATACACTGTGCAAGTGCACCCAAGGACAATCCCCGTTTGGTGTTGGACTATTGCAGGATATGGAAACAAAAATAATTATTGAACTATGGGTTTCTGTGGCTAAGATGGACTGGTTACCAAGAACTATGGAACGGATATGGCCCCTGCCTGACCAATGTTTTATATATATAAAATACATGGATAAAACGGCAGGGGGTGACTTGCACACTCAATAATGGGCCCCCGGAAACCGTCGCTGGCACATATTGACGTAGCGACAAGAGGGCAACACTTCCTGAGGCGCTTGAGGAGTGGAGAGGTATTCCACGGCTATCAGAACAATCCCAGAGCCCGGAAGATGGTCAAGATTGGACCAGCACTTACTGGAATACTTCCTTCCTCCGAGCACGCTTGCTCTTGCGAATATCCACTCAAGCCAGCCAATAAAGGCAAGAATGAGGTGAGAGCTCTGTTCCTCGTATTGTTCACTCCAGCCAGCCAATAAAGGCAAGCCAGAGGTGAGGAACAACACTTCTCCCGGGAGACAGGGCCCGTGGGGTCGCTACTGCCCAACAGCTCGCCACATGCTGTCCTGCGGGTTTTATTATTATTATGATTATTATTAAAAAATAACAGGATATCAAGTCGGGAGGCAGAAAAGAGATTCGGGATCCCTCGACGGAAGATATTGAACAAAGTTAAAAAAAATCACTTAAAACCAGCTGGAGGACAAAAGAAACTCACTGACGAAGAGGAAGAAAAACTGGCAAATGTGTTGTTAGCTTCAACAGATTAGGGCTCCCGCACACGGGCCACCGGCCACAACCACAAAACGCCGCCACTGGCATATTTTCTGTAATTTTCATACATTTTATATGGACTCGCCGCACACGGTTGGCGCCGGTGGCGGCCACACGCTTCAAATCGTCGCAGCTTGCATCTTGTGGCTCGCACCGGCCACTAAACGCCGACACAAAAAGCCGCCACACGCCACTCGCGCGATTCCGCGCCCCTCTCTCCCTTGCCTCAGTTAACCTGTGTAAGTCGACGGTAACGCACGCATGTAGTCTGTAGTTCATATAGGTAGATAAATATGGATATAGAATTATTTATATCAGAGATACAATCCCGTCCTGCGAATTGGGATTCAAAAAGTGATAGTTATAGTAATAGAGGAGAAAAAGTGAAGGCCTGGGAAGAAATCTGCGAATTGTTTGTGGGAGATTTTTCGAATAAAACTGCCAAAGAAAAGAACATTGAAGGTAAGTTTAATAAAATAATATAAAACCATATATTTATATTCTATTTTCTTGCCACGGTATTGCTCCTTCATTCATAAAATAATCTTTTAACGTATCTCTTGCCGTAGACGCTCGTGTTACTGGCCAGCCTGTATTTTGTATATTTTCGAGTCCCACTATTTTCAAAGTATGCCGAAAATTGAAGCCATCCCTTTTGCGAATAAAGTTGTGCAAAATGCAACAAGCTTTCACAATGTCTTCTGAGAAATGAACAGAAGTGTTTAATGGGCGATGTAATATTCTCCATTTGTTTGCTAGTACGCCGAAGGTACACTCAATGCAACGTCTGGCACGGCTTAACCTATAATTGAAAACTTTTTTGTCTAAGTCCAAATATTTTCCAGCATATGGCCTCATCATATTTTCACTGAGGCCAAATGCTTCATCACCAACAAATGTGTAGTTCAATGGTTGTCGATTACCGACCTGTCGTGGTGAGGGGATATTTAATGTCTTTCTATGTATTTTATTACACAGTTCACTTTCTCTAAATATTGTAGAATCGGATGCTTTACCGTATGCCCCAACATCCACGAACGTAAAAAGTAAATTCGAGTCGCAACTTGCTAGAAGTACTATTGAAAAAATTTTTTTATAGTTAAAGTACAAGGAGCCGGTATCGAATGGATGAATAATTCTTATATGTTTCCCATCTATGGCGCCTAAACAATTAGGAAAATTAGTATTTTGAAGAAATCCGCTGGCAATTTCTTTCCACATGTCTTGGGTCGGTTCTGGAATACAAACGGCTTTTAAATAGTTCCAAATTAGTTGACATGTTTCTTGTACTATTTTCCTTGCTGTAGAGGCCCCACGGTGGTAAGAGAGTTCAAAATCCTCAAACGAGCATCCAGTTCCTAGATACCTGAAACAAATTATATTTCTTAAAAAATAAATAAAATAAATTAAAATTATATTTTTTGTTGTTACAGTAACTAAATTACAGAGGAAGTGGAAGAGTCTTCGTGACAGTTTTAATAGAGAAAATGCAAAAAACAAGAACGTTGCGAGTGGTTCGGCAGCAACAAGCAGTAAACAGTACATTTATTTCAATCATCTATCGTTCTTGAATTCCTTAAAAGAAGTGAGACCGCCTACCGATGTTACTAATGCAACTGATGATGCGGAAACATCTCGCCCGAAAATAAACAGAAACATTAATATAAAAAGGGCCGAAAAATCAGAAAATGAAATTCTCAGAACACTTTCGGAAAATTTAAAACGTAAACATGATCAAACAGGCGACCAAAATGACCCCGATAAGCAATTTCTGATGTCGCTGCTTCCACATGTAAAAAAAATTGACGAAAATTGTAAACTTGATTTTCAATCAGAAATATTACAGTTAATTAGAAAGTACACGCATAATCAAAATTATGAAACCTATTCGGCACAATATTATGGTTATTCTTCAGGAAATGCCAACATACACTCGACACAAAAAGCTTCTACATCTGTTCAGCCTTCTCCACTTCATTCACATTATTCCGACAAGTCTATGCTTGACATGTCATACTCTACACAAAACGCTTCTACATCTATCCCGTCTTCACCTATAATTCAGCCTTCTCCAACTCATTCATATTATTCTGACCAGTCTATGGACAACAGTTCTGTTATCGAAAACATGTTCCGTGATGATGACGAGTGATACCAAATTATAATAAAGACATAATAACTAAATACAAATACCTACGTGTTTTATTTGTTAACTAGCTATTCTCTAGTAGAAAAAACAATGCACATTGATTATTATAATCAATGTGCATTGTTTTTTCTATTATAAATAAAGTATAGATTATTTTATCATAGTGTTCTGTGGAGTTTTATGCTAGTGATTATTTCCACTTACCTTAATGTGATAGCTAGTCTTTCCGCAGGTGCGATGCTTTTCCGCATGTTGGTATCGTGGTGCTTTAATCCAGCATATAATAGAGCATGTAGTTCCCAAAACGTACCTATGCTTAAACGAAAATGTTTGAAAAACTTTATAGGATGGTTTAGAAGATTATCGAAATGTTCGTTGCATTTGTTTACATACGTTAAAATTGGATGTATCCAATAACTACGGTTTCGTCTTCTACGACGACGTCTTTTTATCAAAAGTAGCGCAATTAAACCTTCTTCGTCAGAGTCCATTATGATACTGCACGCAAGGGTTAAAAAAAAGTAGCAGCCACCGACCGCAAGTGTCGACCACCGGCCACAAGAGGCTGTCGCGCGCTTCAGCTACCTTTGTAGCCGCTTCTAGCTTCTAGTGGCGGCGTTTGTGGCTGTGGCGAGTGGCTCGTGTGCGGCGACACTTACAGTAGCCCCATGACGAAAATGGATGTAAAAATGTTAGTCTATAATATAAATATGTCGAAAAAAATTCACGGACTGATTTGTTCGATGGCAAATTATCCAGTGATACGTGGGTGGAAGGATTTTTAAACAGACATCGTTCGAAATTGACCATCACAACAGCTCAAAATATAAAAAAGGTACGGGCTGAAAAAGGATTAGAAGAAATGGAGCAATTTTATGGTAATTTAAGTGAAACGCAACATGATGTATCACCGATGAATATACTGAACTACGACGAGACTAACTTGTCCGACAATCCAGGCACTTCAAAATGTGTCTTTAGAAGGGGCGTCAAATATCCTTAAAGGGTTCTAAATAGCACAAAGAGCATTTCCATCATGTTCACTGGAAGCGCAGCTGGGACATGTCTACCAACATATATATAAATAAATCCTCAAATTTGTTATTCCGAGTGGCTTGAAGAAGGCCCAGCTGGGTTTAGATACATTTGTTCCAAATCCTGTTGGTTCGATACGGCTTCATTCGAAGATTATTTCAAAACGTATAGTGATTGAGTGGGCGAAACAAATTCCCGGGCCAAAAGTAGTCATTGGTGATAATTTGTCTTCCCACATAAATATTGAAGTTGTAGAGTTGTGTCGAAAACACAATATAAGGTTGGTATTTTTACCACCAAACTCCACTCACCTAACACAGCCGCTGGACGTAGCGTACTTTGACCCACTAAAAAGGGAATGGAAAAAGATCCCGTTTGATTACAAATTGAAGAATCCAGGACAAACCACCTTGAATAAAAAACACTTTCCAAAACTTTTGGCTCAATTACTAGAAAATATGAAATATAAGGAAAGCAATAACATAATAAGTGGCTTCAGAGTCACGGGAATATGGCCTATAAATCCACGAAATGTTTTTAAGAGAATTCCTGAGTATTTCGACGATTTAGAATAAATTGATAAGACTTTATTGGATTATCTCAAAGAATCAAGGGCTCCTAATCCTAAGCCAATGCAAGTGAAAAGAAGTAAGACATTACGCACCGAACCCAGAAAGACAGTATGTGCTGACGATATCTCGACAGTAAATAGTTAACAGCACGAAAAAAGCGATATGTCAAAAAAATACTAAGGAGGAAACAATAAAGACTAACCAAGAAAGAGAAACAGAAGAGATTATTGCGTCGTGGGTCACAGAAAATGAGATATACTTAAATGAAAATACGGGTGAAGTGATAGGATGGGAGGAAACGATTGAATGCGATATGCCGAGCTCATCTGGAATCATCGGTTGCAGTAAACTACCACTACGGCCCAAATTTTCACCAGTGATCAATAATCCCGCCAGACTTGACTTAGAATCAAAATTATTAACATGCATTTAGCATCACCAGCGCACGATACTAATGCTCAACTACCCGACGTCTGTATATTAAACAAAAATTAGAAAGTGACAGCCACAATCGGCCTTTTGTGGCTCATGATGAAAATGATACTCCAGGGTGTTAGGTACTTATTATTATTTTAAATGTTATTTTAATTTCAGACCGATTTATGAAACCGTGGAGCAGCTGCACCAAACCCACGGCACGGTGAATGCGCTGCAGTTGGTGGTGGAGGCGGTGGACAAGGTATGTACCGTTATTGATTTTTTAGTGCCACTTTTGTTAAATAATTCAATACCTAGTTTCAGGCTATTAGGTTAAAGTTAACAACGGAATAATAATAATACACCACATTTTTATGGTCACTCGAAACGCTTCGCGGTACGTACGCGTAGCGTTTCGAGCGACCATAAAATATACAGAAGAAAAATGATTTCATTATTTGTTTTATTTCGACAGATCAGGCAAGTGTTAGTTCCAATCGCCGACGTGCCGGAGCGCATGCGGAGATTGGAACAACACTTACACCCGCTGCTGGTGTACAGGCCCGAAGAGAGAGAGTACATGGACATGCTGTGAGTACATACTTAACTGTACATACATGATCTACCAAGAAAAATGGAATTTTTCACTTTCTGTATGGAAAATGTGAAAAATTATTACCTACATGTTCAGTTTTAGGGGTTTAAGCGTTTCATAAAGGAGGTCGAAATTTTAATTATTTTTGCAATAGGAGACACCATTTTCGAGATATAAGCAAAATAAAAGAAAAACTTGAATAAACTACTGTGTTTTGAGCACGAATATTTGTAGGTTTCGTATCGCAAACGTATCGAGTTGTCGATACGATAACGGAATACAACGAAAGTCAGAAGCACGAAGCACTTTCGAAATAGTATCGAGAGCTCGATACGATAACGTTGGTGACGTCATTCTAACGTAAGTAAGGACGGGAAAAATAGAACGAATGATCTTACAATTGAATGAATGTTTCGTTCAGAAACTGGATGTGTATTTAGTTAATTAAAAAAAAAATGTTTTCAGGGCATTTAAAACTTTAATACTGTTCAATTTATAATGCAATACGAAGAAACTGCAGAAAAAGTTAATATTCAGTTAGAAAAATGGCATATTAATTTAACTGATTACTAAAACGTTGTGGTTGGTTTGACTGTATTCCTAAACGAACGACGGACGCTCGAAGCTCATTCAAGGCCAACTTTGTTTTGAAGCAGAGTAAAGTATTTTAGAGGGAATTTTGAAGTGAACTTGTGTTGTGATTTAATTTGTGAAAAGTTTGGAACTATTTTATTGTTCTACAATGAGAACCAGCCACCCGCAGTACACCATTATGATAGAATTTATGGAAAAGTAAGTGTATTACATTTAAGATTTTATTATCTTAAGCATACTTAGACAGTAGATTTTAATAGTGTTTCAATGGGATATTTGGAATACATTTTTGTGAGTTTAAAAGAGCTAAAGTTTCTTTGTATACTCGAGTCAAATTAAGTATTACGCTAGTCATGGTAAATTTGTATAAAAAGTTGAATAAAAACTAAAATTAAGGTACTTACTTATGTGCTTAATTTTTGTCAATTATGTCCGTATAAAATAGAAAGGTAACATATATATTATTATAAAAATAAATATTGCAGCATACAGTCCTTTATCTCACGTTAAATTTATTTTAGGCATGGCGACTTATCCAAACCCAGCGGGGGTCCTCGTGGTAGACATTATGTGCAGCAAAAATGGAAGGAGTTAACAGTTATGCTCAATAGTGACGGCACTGGGGATTCTCGAACAGAGGAAAAGTGGCGGAAGGTAAGCCTATTAAATCCTAATTACGCACATTTAAGGAAATAAACTTACTTCACACAATTAGAAATACATGCATTCAATTGTTCATGTTTGTTAAGGTTTGGAGTGACTTTAAAAATAATGTCAAGAAAAAGTGGTCAAAAATAAATAGGTCTGCTCAGGGTACAGGCGGTGGGCCAGCGATTCAGATGACCTTAACAGACCTTGAAAACAGGGTTTTAAATTTAATTGGAGTGCAGGCTGCTACTGGAATGCCTATACAAGAAGCTGGATTTGTACAGGTGTGATATTTTTTGCTTGGTAATGTAGTATAATATATTTCCATTTTTTTTATTTTCATAGCAATCAATGTAATCTCATTTAATTCCATATTGGGATAGAATATGGTCAAATGTTTAACTTGTCTGCAACTTACCTACCTAATCCTGTAAGTAATAAAAAAGGGACCACTTGAGTTTTTTGGTTAGTATTGTGACACTTAAAATTCTTGTGTGGCTGACTGGCTGGGGTTTGAGTGCCACATAATGCGTTTCAATTATGATTTTTGTTAATATACAATGTCTAAATTTGATGTTTCTATGAGCATTCATGATTTCTGTAGTTAAACTTACTCTAGAGTAGTATTTTGTTTAATAAAAAAAAAATTGTAGGTATACTAAACAGTAAAGTTGGCCTTTACTCACAAATTATAAGTAAGCACTAATACTCAATTATTATTTTTATTAAAATAGGTTGTTGGTGGGGAGGAAGATAGCTTGCCAGTTCAGGTACTACCTGCCACAGAAAATGTAGACGAATTGACTGTGGATGATGTTCCTTATGAATATACACCAATTCCTGAAGGTTGGCATATTTTAAATTTATCTATCATTAACTTGGTAACTAACTCATAACTCTTTTGTTTGATATAACTACTAGTAATAACAAAATATTTAAAAATAAGATCTTATACACGAACTAGTCAAGAAGCTATCCAGAAAAGCACATGCTTAAAGTAAAAAAAAAAATATCCTGATAACTACAACTATATACTGTCAAGTCTTGTATGGGTAATATATCTAATGTGACGCCCTATTCGCAGACCGCAGTTAAAAATAAGCTCTGCATTATTAGTGCAAATAAAAGCAATAACATATTAACCTTAGCAGAAGAATACTTCCTAGGAAACTACCACATATGTCATTATCTTACACCAAATGTTGGAATTAAATGTCTCATAAAGGATATACAAACAAAACTATCAAATTTCACAATGAATGACTTTTGCATAATTATGGTGGGTGAAGAAGACTTTAGAAAAACAAATAACTATTATGACATAATAACTGACATTAGAAGTATACTACAGGACATGAATCATACTAATATTGTAATTACATTACCGACATTCAAATCTGACTACTATTATAACTGCGATATATATAACTCAAGACTGGAAGTATTCAATAGTATGCTATTTATGGACATTATGACCCATGAGCATGTGTATCATTTAGACTCGAATTTGAGCTTAAGTTACCACCATTCCTGATATACACGCTCTGGAACATTAAATAATCATGGTATGAAGATTATATTTAGCGACCTCTTTGATTTGATGTTGGCAATTAAGCAAGAAAATACAAGGAGTGTAAAAGAAAAACTCTCAGGCGAAGAAGGCCCAGAGTCTGAATCGCTTTTTCGCCCCTAAATATCTAAACATTCTTCACCAAAACATTGCTGGGCTACGGACAAAATCGCAGTTATTAACAGTTGCCCTACAAGAATTACTACATAAAAAATCAAACGTTGATGTTATCTGTCTCACCGAGCACTTCATGATGTCTGGATGTGAGGATATATGTTCGATTCCCAACTATAACTTGGTATCATGCTACTCTAGAATGAATTCAAAAAGAGGCGGGTCTTGTATATTTGTCAAGAAGGGACATAATTGTAAAGAAATATTAACATTAACGAGTTGTTCAGTCTGCTCAGCGTTTCGAGTGTAGTGCTGTTGTGCTGACGGACTACAAAATTGTTATTGTCTGTGTGTATAGAGTACCCCTAGCCAGTAATATTGATATATTTTTTGATAGACTGAACAAGATTCTAACCTTACTCTACAGTGTGAGTCTTTATAATCTGCACATACTGAATCGAGGGAATCTTTGCTTAATTATATCGACGGAAAAAATGATAAATAAATTCTAAATATTTTATTGAAATTTTTAATGGATTTTTTATTTATTTTTTCGCTTCTGTGACTCCAGTGTATACAAAACGGTGTAACTTTTTAACTCGATGTTTTATCACGATGAAACAAACTCCATAATGATTGGAAGTAATTAGGTGTCCGCATTAAATGAAAATTGTGTAAAAAACTGCCACCAATTAAAAATTAACACGTTTTTTCCGCAAAAATCTGATTTTTTTTCATCAATTTTTGTAATAATCGTAAAATTTCTCAATAAGATGCCCCGATTACCTTCATTTTTTATTACTTTAAATTATTCTTCATCGTATTAGCTATCCAATAGTAAAAATTGCAAGGGTTTAACTCAATCCCATCATTTCTTATCAACAGCCAAAGAAAGGCCTAGAGCACGGCTACGCACTAATTGTTTAGCAGGTAGACGTCCTTTTTTGTTGAGAATGTGCGCGGGTCGGGGTGCGGGGAGGTAGGGCCAGCTGAAGGGACCAGAAGGGATGACAGACAGGCAGTCGCTCCGAATTATTCGCCGCTGCTACATGTGTTTCGTTACTTTCATTCACTGCTACCTGAGTTTCGTGACTTTCGTTCGCTGCTACGTGATGCCGCGCTTAAGTGAATTCTCCCCGGCACACATTGCCGACATTCATTTTTACTATGGGATGGGACGAGGAAGTGCCAGAGCTGCGCGCGCAGCTTACATAGCTGCGTTTCCTAACAGGCAACCAGTGCCATCTGCCCGCAACTTCCAGGAAGTTCACAGAAGATTGTCGATCACTGGACTTGAATCAAGTAGAGATCGTCGCGAGCCGCCTCAAATAATTATTGATGTGGTTCTGGAACAAGCAGTACTGAGCGATTTGTTTGCTGATCCATCCATAAGTACTAGACGACTGGCTCTTCGTCACGGAATATCACAAAAATCAGCGTGGCGTATTTTAAAGAAAGAAGGATTGCACCCTTACCACTACCAAAGAGTGCAACATCTACATGAAGACGTAGATTGGCGTCCAAGGTGTGTGATGTCCACCTGGATTCAAAGAAATATCAGAGCAAACCCAAACTTTCCGAAAACCATACTATGGATGGACGAATCAACATTTACCAGAGATGGTATTACTAACTGTAGAAATTTACACAGATGGTGCCCTGGAGGTCAAAACCCGAAATTGAAACGTTCATCGACTTTTCAAGTAAGATTTTCAATAAATGTTTGGGCTGGTCTTATCGATAACATGTTGATTGGACCAGTCATACTGCCGAAAACTTTGAACAGTGAAAGATTTTTAAGTTTGTTGACTGACGATCTACCTGAGTTATTGGAAGATGTACCACTGTCTTTGCGTCGAAGGATGTTTCTGCAGATGGACGGATGCCCTGCCCATTATGCCACAAATGTGAGATCATTTTTAAACGAAAATTATCGTGATAAATGGATTGGACGACTAGGACCTGTAGGGTGGCCTGCGCGTTCACCCGATTTAACGCCCCTTGATTACTTCCTGTGGGGGACCATGAAGCAACGCGTCTACAGTACTCCCATCAACAGTGAGGTCGATTTGCGTGATCGCATAATTAACTGTGCAAATGATATTCGCAATGATCCCGAAATGATAAGGAGAGCGACACAACAAATTTTAGTTCGCGCGGCTTTGTGCCTACAACAACGAGGTGGACATTTTGAGAACCTAATGCATTAAATTTTCTTTAAAATAATAAATGTTTTAATTGAACTCTTTTTCATTCATTGAACCCAAATAAATCATCCTTAAGAGAACAAAAATAGCGCGTTCGAAGTGCCATCTTTAACACTTGATAGAAAGTGTTTTGTCTGAGCTAAAAGCATACAATTTTTATTATTAGGTAGCTAATACGATGAGGAATAATTTAAAGTAATAAAAAATGAAGGTAATCGGGGCATCTTATTGAGAAATTTTACGATTATTGCAAAAATTGATGAAAAAAAATCAGATTTTTGAGGGAAAAACGTGTTTATTTTTAATTGGTGGCAGTTTTTTTACACAATTTTCATTTAATGCGGACACCTAATTACTTCCAATCATTATGGAGTTTGTTTCATCGTGATAAAACATCGAGTTAAAAAGTTACACCGCTTTGTATACACTGGAGTCACAGAAACGAAAAAATAAATAAAAAATCCATTAAAAATTTCAATAAAATATTTAGAATTTTTTTATCATTTTTTCCGTCGATAAAATTAAGCAAAGATTCCCTCGATTCAGTATGTGCAGATTATAAAGACTCACACTGTATAAACACTATCACAAACATAAGATTGTTATAGCTGGAGATTTTAATATTAATATTCTAAATAAGTGTAAGTTGACAAACGAATTTGAATGTTTACTATTAAATTATAATCTAAAATTACAATTGAAAGAACCTACCAGACATGTAAGTAAAACATGTATTGACAATTTTGCCCATAACTTTGGGAAAGCATGTAAATCAGAAGTAATTGAACTAGCACTGTCGGACCACACCGCACAATTGTTAAAATGCCAAGTGAGAAACATATGTATAATTAAGAACTGGAGAATCAGGAGACGGGATTTATGTGTAGAAAATCAGGCCAAATTCAAATATTATTTAGGTCAAATGTCATTTGCAGATATGTACACTACTTGTGATCCAAACATAGCATATAATGTTTTCATTGATACATTTCAGTTGTTTTATGACCTTTGCTTTCCCTACAAAACTACAACCATACACCTCCACAAAAAAACCAAGTGGGTCTCACGGGGTATTAAGACCTGTAGCGCTAAGAAACGTGAACTACTGTGGAAATATAGAAAAACACCAAGTGCGGACAATAAATCAAAATTGAAGCAATACACCAAAAGACTGAAGAGGATTGTATCTTTGACGCAACGAGCACAAAACAATCACAATATCTTGAACGCTAGTAATAAACCAAAAGCTGTATGGCAAATTATTAGTACTGCAAAGCAAAACAGACCATCACAATCTATCCCATATATTGAATCGAATAATAATATCGTGACAAATCCGTATGACATATCTAATGAATTTAATAACTATTTTATAGATAAGATATCACCCATTAATACTATGCACATCGATCAGCATAAGCAATACCTAACATCTAGGCTAAACTCAATCTTCATGAAGCCATGTCTACCAGAAGATATAAAACAAATTATAAAAGGGCTAAAAAACACCAATAGTGTAGGATATGACGGTATCTGCACTAAAGTCATCAAGCTAGTAACGGAATGTATTTCGCGACCCCTGAGTTAGTACCTATTTTTTGTTAAAATCAACAATATTTTAAACGAAAATACGAAACATATTCACCTTCTTGTAAATTACTTAATGTTGTACATAAATGTTCCAATTTTATGTAGTTCAAATGTGTGGGTGTATTCAGATCACAATACTAAACGTCAGGTACTAGCTTCGGGAGATTATAAGACTGTAGGTATTTAGACATTCGCTGTGAATCTATATATTTTTTAAAGGATTTACACTCCGTCACGCGGCGTAGCTTTGAGATAATGGCAAATTAGTTTTTAGTTTTTGACTTTTAAACGTTACTAACTAACGAAGTATTCGTTATTGACTACCTAGTCATACGATCAATTTCCGAAAAATCAATAAATTATTGGATTGAAATAATTGTTATTACGTAAAACATTACACGTGTAACCTTGTTTCTTTTTTTCGTTAGCTAAGTTGCATTCGCAACAGTAAGCTATTTTAACCAAGGTTGCCACGCATACATATTAAGGTATGGATAAGCATCAGAAACTAGGTACACTATCACAAAATAAATAAAATGTAGTTATATACTACATTTTATTTGGTTTCTAACCTTAAGAATAGAATTTAAAATTAAGTTGATTTAAAATTTGTTACAGTTACAAGTTAACTTATTTTCTGTACCTACTTCACTCGAGCATAGAAGTATTACAAGTAAAACTTGGATGTATAACATGATAAATACTAATCTTATGATTGTCTCTAGGTTGCCAAATAATTAAATTACTTGCAAGAATATGCCCTATTATCGTTATTGATAACTTATCTACTGGTTAACGTTTTGTCAACCCTAAGTCGTTTCGCTGTGTCGTCATTCGATGCTACCTGAAACATCCTTAGTCTACACTTTTCGATGAATTACCATCGAAGAAGTTTATATCTATACACCGTAAGGACTATTTCTGCTTGCAGCGTTCGGGCACTACAGAATCGGGGCGGTAACAGTTGTGGTAAACTGCTTACATATGAAGTTCTTCGATACTACCTATAATGCGTCTAAGGAAAAAAAGTTGTTTTACACAGCATTATATGAACGGTTGCAGTCATTTTTAACATAGTGAATTAACGTTCGTTTTCCGTTTATAAGCTACATCTTTTCGAAGTACTCGGTACAAACTAACTGAAGTCTACAAGTGTGGGAGTAATCTTCAAGAAGTGTTCTGCGATCCTGCTGCGTTATCCTATCAATATCAAGTGTTGATAGCTAACCGCTGCCTGCTGTCGTCAATCACTACACCTGCCAGCCTACCATATCGATTGGACATAATTGGAAAATGTAAGTATAAAACATTCCACTCGATACATAGTTCAGAGATCTGACCCGATGTACTAATTGTACGTAATCCTTATGTTTGACTATTATTTTGTTGTATCTTTATTTCAGGTCTGAGTCTGAGTGCGAGTACTTTCAACAAGCTCCGATCACCGATCAGAAAACCAAACGCAGCCGCAAACCGTCTGCAGACAACAATAGGAAACGCAAGTCGCACCCACCATCAACGAATTTAATTCGTACGAGGTAAACAAACTATTCAATAATTTAGTTCGCCAAACCAGTTTAAAATTATCAGTCATTTTTATTCGTACGTCTCTCATGTTCTGCAGGTACCTATTTTGACTGAGTGTATTTTTTTCCTGTGCGTATCTAAATGGTAAATGTAACCTGTAAGTGTATGATGAACTAATAGAACCTTTCGTTGTTGTTTCAGTAAAAAAAACAATACTGATAATGATGTATTCGGTATCAGTAACAACTACGGGTCTGACACCGTGCCAAAAGACGATTCATCGAGTACATGTCTATCATCATTCTTCGTTAACCGAGTCGCCAACGGCTGCGAGCGGCGAGCAGCGAGCATCAACGGAGAGTACTACATCGACTGCAAGGTGTACAAGGCTGATGACGCGCGCCAAACCGACTCCCTGGAGCTGTGGAAGAAGGCGCTTGTGCGACTCAAGTTCCAGACCGACGCGGATTCGTGTCAGTGGCGAAAACTACAAGAGTTCGTGCGCTCGGTAGATACTTTATTCCTCGAAAAACCAATGTTTTACGAAAAATAAACCAAATATAACATGTACCTTGTTTATTATGCAGATCCAGTTCAAAGCAGTGAGTTAATAAGTCGTTTCTAATATTGAGACGCATGTCAAAAGCACCAAGTCGTTTCCACCCACGAAGCGCATTACAAAAAACCAAGTCGTTTCTAATATTGAGACGCATGTCAAAAACACCAAGTCGTTTCCATTGTTGAAGCGCATTACAAAAACCAACAAGTCGTTTCTAATACTGAGACGCATGTCAAAAACACCAAGTCGTTTCGATTGTTGAAGCGCATTACAAAAACCAACAAGTCGTTTCTAATATTGAGACGCATGTCAAAAACACCAAGTCGTTTTCACCCACGAAGCGCATTACAAAAACCAAGTCGTTTCTAAACTGAAATGCATGACCAAATCACCAAGTCGTTTCCATTGTTGAAGCGCATATCAAAAACCAACAAGTCGTTTCTAATACTGAAATGCATGACCAAATCGGCAAGTCGTTTCCACCGTTGAAGCGCATATCAAAATCATCAAGTCGTTTCTAACCACGAAACGCATTTCATAATGACTAAATTAAATCTTAATCATTGATCGTGTCGATAGTTGTCACCACTGTCCGAAGCGAAGCAAACTCGCCTATCTACTGGCGGCCAGTCGTATAACTCGCATGATCTTTGTATGAGTACAGTAATACCAATCGTTTCTAATACTGAACGTGCCAAATTCATCAAGTCGTTTCCATTGCTGAAGCGCATTACAAAAACCAACAAGTCGTTTCCACCATTTGAAGCGCATATCACTAATCATCAAGTCGTTTCTAACAACGAAACGCATGTTGAAATGATCCATACCATCGTTCGCAGCGAGGTGAACTCGCCCAGCTACTGACGGCCAGTGGTATAACTCACATGATCTGCAGGTGAGTACAGTAATATACTACACAGTCGAGTCGATCGTTCAATATTGGGCATACTATGCCACTGGCGCGTAGCGAGGCGCACTAGCCGAGCTACTTGCCGACAGTGGTATAGAATGCCCAATATTACCCTACTGACGCGGCCTCGGACGTAGTCAAGATGGCGAGGGCAGCGGTAGCAGTATTATGCGACGCCAGAGAGTCATTACATCTAGCAGTAGCTCTGAAAGTGACGCAGTCGTGGAAACCGACTCTGAATATGACGACAATGTCTATCCGAATAGCGTATCTGAAAACTCAGATACGATCTGCATATTCTGTGACACCAGTTACTCTAACGACAGACGTGGGGAGGAGTGGATTCAGTGCCAGAGTTGCAATTTATGGGCTCATACAGCCTGTGCAGGTCCTGAAGGCGAATATTATGTCTGCGATTTTTGCCGTTAGGTTTTAATTAAATCAATACATTTAATATGGCCCCCAGAGTCAAGTTCACGAGTCCAGACAATCAACATTGGAGATAACGCCTTTGTCCGATAACGATTCCAGGAACGGACTTAGTCAAGTTCACGAGTCCAGACAATCAACATTGGAGATAACGCCATTGTCCGATAACGATTCCAGGAACGGACTTAATTATAAATAAATAAACATTAATATGTAAAGATAGTTAAGAAATATTGCATACAAACATCCTGTCCCCACCATTGTACTAGCTGATAAGAATTAGTTTATAAACTAACCCAAACATAACTCGGAACTTATTATTAGCTCATTATTCTACGATAATTGTACTACTAACACGTTTGGCAATTAAAGTTATTTTTATAACAATCACTAGTCACAATCTTTTAACTGGCGCCCAACGTGACGGGCATTTATTTGAGAAATTATCAACAACGGCGACGTGCTGAATTGCTGTATTCCTGCTACCAGACACAGAACCAAGAAGATTACTCTATTAAACCTGCCCAGAACCTACAAATAAAGAAGAAGATTCAAGACTTCTCCTGCAAGGTGACGCTGACTTCGAGAGCAAAAAACTTCTCCGTACACCAAGGTGACGCAGGCTAAGAAGAACTCTCTTCGTACACCGCAGTATAGAAGCTCATCGGAGTAAATCGACGGACTTCAAGGACTCGACTCTACGAAGCCTCTACTACATCCAGATGAAGACAGTGATAGCCATCATCATCGCAACTCAATTGTAAATACACGTGATTATTTCTCAGTCAACAACATCAAACTGGCATTTACCCCTTTAGGCAGAACATTATTATTCACTCCAAAACTAATAATGACGCCACCTGTAGACCATAACTCTCAAGTTCGACCAGAAAATAATATCCCTATTCCCCAGTTCTCTGGAGAAGGAGGAGAAAGATATTTACACGGTTTCATTACCGCGGTAGAACGATTCCTTCAAATAACTTCGGGAACAGACACCCAAAAAGTCAATATAATCTTGTCTAAAATAACTGGCAATGCAGCCACTCTCAAATATAGCTACCCTCATAATTTCACTTGGTTAGAAATTAAAGAAATTTTAAAACAGCAGTATGGCTCTTGGAATAGAACAATAGGAGATGTATTTCAAGAAATCAATAACTTAAGACCAAATTCAAACAATTTAGCTAACGTAATATACGAGTTACAACTGTTAATAGCTGAAGGATGTACAATCAACCAACACGTACATACCGGTTTAAAAGAAGTAGCTAATCAAAAACTAATATCACTCTTACCATCAGAATATAAACCAGCATGTGAAAAGCTAGACGTTTTAGAGACTTGTCTTAGGGCTAGAACTCTCGATAAAGAAGGTTATTTAATTAACATGAAAAATACGGGAAACAAACCCAGTGGTCATACTCCGCCGTTCGTTAAACATAACATGAGCTCAACTTCCCAACAACACAGCGTCCCTGTGTATAATTCAAACTTTGGCACTAGACCTGTCCAGCAACGACATGCATATCCATCTTCACCTTTCTCGGCTAGGATTAGGATGCAAGCAGGACAAGCTAAACAGCCTTGGTATGGCAACCCTAGTAATAATCAACTTAACAATTATTTCAATCGTAATCAAAATAATAATAATAATAATTTAACTTAGACCACGCTTACCTCGTTTGCCCATGCATAATAAAAATAGGGCGCTGGTGGCGGTCCTGGATGCGCAGTTGTCAAATTATTTTGATGACTGCGTAGACCTCGCCGATACTCATTCGATTCTGTACTGCGGGGCTGTAGCGGCATGCCGTGTAGCTCACGTTAAATTTGCTATTGATTCTAGAGCTACACGACCGAAACCAGCCGTACCAGCTTGGCAGTTCAGAATTGAACGCCGTATTGGTGGTGCCAGAACGCTCATCGGCAAACTAATCTGCTTCAGGGAGGGCAATACTCGCCCTAGAGTGATGCGCTTTGTGAGACGCGCGTTCGCAGGGACTAATATCAGCCCTCAGGACTATATGTCCTGTGTCACAGAGCGCATCGACTTCCTGAAGCAGAAAGTGTATGCATGGGCGAACCGTATTCGTAGGTATAAGCGGCGAGTGGAGCGATACACTCAGAATCGCACCTTCCAACGCGATCAAAGGTGGGTTTATAGGGGTTGGGAGCGACCGGTTCAAGATGTGGCTGACACGTGCCTACCAGATGATGATGCCATGTGTTCTTTCTGGCGCAATATCTGGTCGGTGCCTGTCAGTCACACCGAAGGCGATTGGGCTCGGAAAGTCGAGCGAGCCTGCGATCCAATACCAGAAATGGGGGCTATTACCATCTGCCCCCAAGATGTAACTCGTGCAGTCCGTCCGCTGCCTAACTGGAAGTCTCCAGGGCCAGACGGACTGCAAAACTTTTGGATTAAATGGTTCGTAAGGTCGCACGCTCGCTTGGCGGCTCAGTACCAGACTGCTTTGGAGTCTGGTTCGCTACCCCAGTTCCTAACCACAGGAGTTACCCACCTGCTCCATAAATCAGATAGCACTGCGGAACCCAAAAATTATAGACCGATCACGTGTTTACCGACGGTCTATAAAGTTCTTACATCCATTTTGAGGGCTAAAATTAACAAACATATAGACACCAACTCTATCATGTCTCCTTCTCAAAATGGATGTAGGAACGGGTCCCGTGGTACTAAGGAGCTACTCCTCATTGATATGACCATTAGCCAACAAGTTCGTCGTTCCCGAAAGGATCTGTCGACATGTTGGATAGATTACAAGAAGGCCTATGACTCGGTGCCACATACATGGCTTATGAGGGTGCTGGAGTTGTATAAAGTAGATGCAACTCTGCGCACCTTCCTGATGTCATGTATGGGGCAATGGAGAACGGTCCTTCACTATCCAGGATGTCGAAATATCCAGAGGAATAGCGAACCGATAAGGATCGAGCGAGGCATATTTCAGGGTGATAGTTTGAGTCCGCTTTGGTTCTGCTTAGCCTTGAATCCTCTAAGCACACTGCTGGAAGATTCAGGTCTAGGCTATCGGCTGAGGAGAGGTGGTCAGGTTATATCTCACCTCCTTTACATGGATGACCTAAAACTCTTTGCCCCCAACAATTTGCAACTGATGGAGCTACTGAAAGTAACTGAAATGTTCAGTAGTGCCATCAGAATGCAATTTGGTGTGGACAAATGTGCGGTCATGCATGTAAAGCGAGGGGAGATTGTGGAATCCGTCGGAACCCAACTCTCGGATTCCATAAACCTTAGAACCATCTCTGCATCCGAAACCTATAAGTATTTGGGTATGTCGGAAGCATTGGGCATCAACGGTACTGACATGAAGCAATCGTTAAGGGAACGCTTCTTTGGCCGCCTGAAAAAAGTATTTAATAGTCTTCTATCAGGCGGAAACAAGGTACGCGCCTTTAACGGTTGGGTCATGCCGGTTTTGATGTACTCTTTTGGCATACTCAAATGGACTCAGACCGAACTCGACGCCCTGGATAGGAAGGTCCGTACACTGCTGACTGCAAATCGAATGCATCACCCACGGTCATCGGTAATGAGGCTGTATATCCCGCGAAAATGTGGAGGTCGAGGCTTTTTAAATGCTAAGACCCTCCACAATCGCGAGATATGCAGTCTCAGGGAATATTTCTTAGAGGCCGACGTGGGGATGCATCGAGATGTGGTCAAAGTGGACAAGGGCCTCACCCCGCTCTCCTTGGCTAAAGAGAACTGGCGCAAGCCAGTAGTGCTTGACACTAATGATCGCATGGAAGTATGGCAGAGTAAGGAGCTTCACGGACGCTATTTTCGGGCCCTACATGGACCCGATATAGATCAACTAGCGTCCGTAGCCTGGCTGCGTTTCGGTGACCTCTTCGGAGAAACCGAAGGTTTTGTCTGTGCAATTATGGACGAAGTTATGATGACAAACAACTACCGGAGATTTATTGTGAAAGACGGCACGGTTGACATTTGTCGGGCATGCCACCGTCCGGGTGAATCAATCAGACACATTATCTCCGGATGTTCTAGTCTAGCTAACGAAGAATACTTGCATAGACACAACCTTGTAGCCAGGATTATCCATCAGCAACTTGCTCTCAAATACAGCCTTGTAGAATCGGAAGTGCCGTACTACAGGTATGTGCCCGACCCAGTTCTCGAAAATGGAAATATCACATTGTACTGGGATCGATCCATCATCACTGACAGGACTATTGTTGCCAATAAGCCTGATATAGTGGTGGTGGATCGATTAGAGCGGCGTGTAATGATTGTTGACATAACGGTCCCACATGACGGGAACCTCGTGAAAGCCGAGAAAGATAAACAAATCAAATATCTTGACTTGGCTCGCGAGGTTGTCGACATGTGGGATGTGAACTCCGCGATCATTGTACCGATAGTCGTCACAGCCAATGGATTAATAGCCAAGAGCCTCGACCAACACCTGAGGAGGCTCTCGTTGGGCAGCTGGATCAAGGGCTTGATTCAGAAGGCGGTACTTTTGGACACGGCCCGCATTGTTAGGAGGTTTCTCTCTCTGGAGCCCTGACCGCCGGTAGCTTGGACCCTGTTCCCGATACCGGTGGGCCACTATTTTTTATATTTTTAAATGTTTTTATATTTTTATATTCTAATATTTAAAAATATAATTTATATGTATATATCTAAGAAATAAAGGAAATAATAATTTTAATCAACGACCTCAATGGCAACAAGCAAGACCAAACTGGCAACCTAAGCCACAAATCCCTGAATTACAGGATAAAGACGCAACAATGCGAACTATAACTGAACGCCCTCAACTTAAGCGAAATCGAGTATTTAATACGAGGGCTGCACTAAAAGTATCGGGAATGGAATATTTCCACTGTTCCTGTCATATTAAAATCTTTTTAATTGAAAACTCCTTGGTTTTAAAAATCGAATACCATTTATTTATTTAAAAAAAGATTCTCGGTCTTGTCACAAGGTTTTGTCAAACTTGTTTAGTCGTTGAGAAAATGGAATTGACTCGAGAAAATTCAAGAGCGATGATTTATTATGACTTTCGAAGTGGTTTAACACAAAAACAGTGTATTGACCGGATGATTTCTGCATTTGGTGATGAAGCCCCATCGAAAACCACAATTTATCGCTGGTTTGCTGAATTTTAACGTGGACGTGTCAAGCTCAGTGATGATCCCCGTCAAGGTCGTCCAAAAACTGCAGTCACCCAAGAAAACGTTGATGCTGTGCCTAAGCTGATTGAGGAAGATCGACATGTGACATACCGCGAAATTCAGGCAACTTTAGACATTGGCATGAGTCAAATACAAATAATCTTGCATGAACAATTAGGTGTAAAAAAGTTGTTTTCCCGATGGATACCGCATTCGCTCTGTGAAGAGCAAAAAGCGGCTCGCGTTACTTGGTGCGTCAGAACTCTCGAAAGATTCCACGCAGGATCCTCAAATGCTGTATACAACATCTTATCAGGTGACGAATCCTGGATATACGCGTACGAACCCGAAACAAAAAACCAGTCACGAGTTTGGGTGTTCGAAAATGAGTTAAAGCCAACAAAAATTGTTCGTTCACGGAGTGTTGCAAAAAAAATGGTGGCCACGTTTGTCTCCAAAACCGGCCATGTTACGACTATTCCTCTTGAGGGACAAAGAACGGTTAATGCAGAATGGTATGCTAGCATTTGTTTGCCACAGGTCGTTTCTGAACTCCGTAAAGAGAACTGCAACCGCCGCATCATCCTCCATCACGACAATGCGAGTTCTCACACCGCGCACAGAACAAAAGAGTTTTTAGAGCAAGAAAACATAGAATTGTTAGACCATCCGCCGTACAGCCCCGACCTAAGCCCTAATGATTTCTATACTTTCCCTAAAATAAAGAATAAATTGCGTGGACAGAGATTTTCATCACCTGAAGAAGCTGTGGACGCCTACAAAACGGCTATTTTGGAGACCCCAACTTCCGAATGGAATGGTTGCTTCAATGATTGGTTCCATCGTATGGAAAAATGTGTCAAATTTCGCGGAGAATACTTCGAAAAGCAATAAATAATTTTTAAATAGTAATGTTGTGTCACTTCCTTGATTCCCGAAATTTTCAGTGCCGCCCTCGTAATATTTCAATTCGCTATACCTATTGTTTCTAAAGAACAATATAATCTAGAAACTGTAGTTAGTATAATCACCCCCTCTGATAAATATTGTCAAATGCCTAGTATTAAGAACGGCCAGTATTTGACGGGAATTGATCATGTGTATATGATAAATAAATGTAATAACAATATATGTACAGTTTCACCCACAAAGAAATGTGTGGAAGAAAGTATCCTGAAGCAACGTAACAACTGTAGTGTTATCAAAATCTATTGCCCAGAACAATACTCATACAAAATTCAGAGTGATTTATATTTCCAGTTCAAACTAAAAGAACAATCGATCTATGATAGATGTGCTGATAGAAGCATCACCATAATCAACTCATATATAGAAGACAATAGGAAATGCGGAAGTATTCAAGATGCTGTGGACATCCAGACCTTTACAGAAATTGCAGAACCAGCAAACAAACTACCAATGACGTTACCAGAAAACATGGACAATATAGATGAGCAAATTGCAGCCGTCAATGGACCAGATCTAACCTCTGATAAAATCCAACAAATAGGAGCATTAACCTATGCAACGATAATAACCACAATCTTGTTAACTATCGTCTTTTTAACTCATCGACTCATAAAAATTCGGAAGAGTTCAAAAAGACTAGGAGGGAGGAGTCAAGTTCACGAGTCTAGACAATGAACATTGGAGATAACGCCATTGTCCGATAACGATTCCAGGAACGGACTTAGTCAAGTTCACGAGTCCAGACAATCAACATTGGAGATAACGCCATTGTCCGATAACGATTCCAGGAACGGACTTAATTATAAATAAATAAACATTAATATGTAAAGATAGTTAAGAAATATTGCATACAAACATCCTGTCCCCACCATTGTACTAGCTGATAAGAATTAGTTTATAAACTAACCCAAACATAACTCGGAACTTATTATTAGCTCATTATTCTACGATAATTGTACTACTAACACGTTTGGCAATTAAAGTTATTTTTATAACAATCACTAGTCACAATCTTTTAACTCCAGGGTGCCATATAACCTTCACTCGATCTCATGTTGCCAAATTTGTATTTTTTTTAGAATACATAAGTTTTAGATTATCCTGTGTCAGTTTCATTTACTTCGTAGTAAGGCACGTATAGGCAAATAAATAAGGAGCGATATAACATATTTATTACATTTCTGAGTCTCGTATATTTTACATAAGGCCTCAGAAACAAAGTAGGGGGCCACATTACCACCTTTTCCTCTATTGATTTAATACATACGTTAGATAAAATATGCATTTTAATAAACTTTAATGTTCAAATAGATAGGAAAATATGAATATTGATAAGGACAATGTTTTTTTTTAAATTTGTCAGAATTTTAAGGTTGTGCTCTTGCTGCTTTTGATTCTATACCCCTCATATCTACAATTGATCCCAAAGATATTATTGCGTATTTGCCTCCCCCTATAAAAGAAGGTAATAATTATACTTTTAGAGGACCTATTGATGTTAATGAAGCTTAATTTCTATGTACCTATTTAAAACTAAAACTAGTGTTATTATTAATTAGTTGTTTTGTATTTTATGTTTAAGGACTGATTACCCAAAAGTCCTGCCAAAAGATAGTTTATTTCGTTTATGTTGATTGTTAGTAAGATTCTAAATAAAAACCTGATAAAAGATTATAATTTTTTTAAGTTATTTCATATTTTATTCATTAATCAGTACACACCTTTACATTTACCATTTCATAGCATTTCTTGACAAAACCATTTCCTAACCATTTCCTGACGTACTTTTTTTGGATATGACTCACATACCTACATATTTTTTTAGACAGTTCTAAACCAGTTATATGCACCTTTAGATAAAAAAAATCTAGCTCCAAAAAAACTAATACATATTTGTGTCAAATTTTGTATTCCTAATATGTCTCATAATAATGTCTTTGATATTGCATTAATAATTTTACAGGGTTTCCGTTTGTTTAATCAATTTTTTTTTTGTTGCCCTAAACCTTACAAAATCACGTATGGAACTTGTTAAGCAACAATACATTAAGTCTCATTGTGTGCCCAAAACTCCAAACCATATAATAAACAGTTATCAATTTTGACAGTCCACTCTTTAAGAATTCAAAAAAACAATACTCAATAGTTTTAGTAAGTGCCCAAACCAAGGTAAGACAAGTGAAGAGACTTTCCCGAAGCAAAACTATTGAAAATTCAGAATGAAGCACTTTTAGCAGAACTCCTTTACAAAACCAAGTATAGCAAGCGTTTGGAAACGCTTAAAAGGATAAATAATTACACTGGAACTCAGCCGTCAATATTGTGTCAATGAACTGAGGTTCTGAGGGTTGTATGGGTTCTAATTACATCTCAATTTTATCTCTGGCTTAGTTTCTAGAGATTTCTCATAATTTAATTCCAAGAAAAGTCTAGACTTCAAAACATCAGAATCACTCTCCGAGTTTGATTTAATACTACATTTTTGGTGTAGTGAGAACATTAAAAACAACAGAATAGAATATAACAACAACAACAATATTTTACTTTAACATGCACCACCTTCAGTTTATATTAAACAAATGACTTTTCAAGACCAAAAACCACAATGTACCTACCATAATAATACTTGCAAAAGTAGTTTCTTTTCGCAATTTTAACAAACAAAATCTACCCTCTAACCTTTTCTTTTTCGAATTTCAAGACCGAAAACATCAATAATGTATCAAATAATACTTAAGTACAACAGTTTCTTTTTACAATATTAACAATAACAAAATCTACCCTTTTAGTTTTCTTCAAGAAACTAGCATTTAAAAATAAATCTTAATAGATTTCTGCATTTCCTAACAGCAACGAGCCTACAGAGTACAATCTGCTGCATAACTCAACCGTTACCCAAGATAAGTCTTGTGTGCTTATAAAACTTCACACAAGCCGAAGCTCTAAAGTTTGAACTTATGAGCAAACGAGGCACAACTTTGATTAAAAACAATTCCTTTCACTAGTTTCACTAGACGAAAGTTTTAGCAAAATTAATGGAAATCGCTGGCAAAAGAAAGAACACTTGATTCAATACGATTAAGACTATGAGACTTCATTGTTTGCACAGGATTTTTAGGTGATTGGTTGGTTCTATATTTATACGAGTTTTGTCTCGATCACTATGGGCACGAAATTTAGAAAAAGACGATGAACGATGTTGGCACGGAATAGCAAAGAAATTCAATATCACAAAATATCATAATAAAAAGACCCGCTACATTCTACAGCAGAGCAAGAGTGAGAAAAATGAAACCTGTGACTATGGAAATGGATGGCGTAATGGCCACAGAACACACATACTCCTAACCGTAGACAAAGTCTGTCTACGCTCATATCAGTAATGGTTCTACAATACCATACATTAATTTTCTAACGTGGAATGATAATTATTTCAACGAATCCGTTAAAACACAAATACACATAATTATTAAAACACTAAGGCTCCCGCAGACAGGCACGACGCGACGGTGCTACGCGATTCTGGTAGAACAATTTTCATTATGTTTTCATATGAATTGTTCTACTAGAGTCGCGTCGCGACTGTCTTCGGGAGCCTTTTTTTCTGTGTCTCTACCAGTAATAGTCTTCTGTGGTCTCTACGTCTATCAAATAGTTTGATGTGCACAACCAAAGTATAGACGTAGAGGCCACAGAACCTTTTGGCAGAGAACAGTAGAGACCCAGAAGAAAATGTAGAGTGCCACAAACACTAATAACAAATATCTGAGTGGCTTTAATCGGAACTAACGAAATCATTAAGCAAAGTGACAAGATCTGTCATTTTAAATTTGCTGACAGCGCCACCACCACCGGGTCAGATAAGTTTGTGGCACTTTAGGGAGCTCGAAGCAACACTATTCAATAGCAATAGTGGGTATAGCAATAGGGTCAATAGTGTATTATCTAAGGGCCTACGGCACAGAGTAAATTTTTATAGAAAGCTACGCTTTCAGCGGCGGATTTATTGTCTGTCCGGCCGTCCTGAAAAGTCCGGATGTGACACGGAAAGAAAGTGTATTTTGTGCACCGCTAAACAATGGTGTAGTTAAATAATCTTCTGTAAATAATTTATTTCAAATACCTAGGCCATTAAAAGATTCGTTTGAACTACAAGAAAATAGAATTGATTCTAAAATCTATAGAATTTAGTTGCTCAAAAGGTAGTTTCGTATCAAGAAGAATGGGCAACAAACTCCATAGTTAAGTAGGTACTCCCGCAAACTGTTTTACAATAATTTAATTGTTTATATACCTAAGTACCTGGTTATACTTTTGGGAAGACGATGTAATCTGACAAATGCGTGCAGTGACTGGACAGGTCCACTTAAGGCGGAACCTTCAGGGTATCCGTGTGGTTCGGTCTTCAAAAGACCATTTCAGACACTAATCTACAAGGTCTTCACATTATCTGACCAAGATTATTTCTGGACTTTAAAAGAGACTGTGACCTCTGAGTTTGTTTCGGCCTTTCTTCTCAGAGTAGTCAGATAAGAAACGCGGACCTCACCTAGTTAGAAAATATGATTGACGGGTAAAAGTGTTTTATACACACGGCTACAAATCAAGTCATACATTTCCAGTGTAAGCTGACCTCTTATTGTACCTACGGAAATCCTACACAATGCGAGATCAGCTTATACTGGAAATGTATAACTTGATATGTACCCGTGTGTACAAACCTACTTACAAAAATAAAATCATCTATCATTTATCGGAATAAAATTACTATACCTACTACAATAGGTAGGTACCAAATACAGTGTAACGTGCCCTACGGGGTAATTGCGTAACACACTAACAGTAGGAATGGCCCTCATTTTGACAGTTCAACAACATTCATTGCGTTACGTTGTTGAGCAAAAACATTTTTCGAACATACGAAACAATGGATTAGCCTTCAAAATTATTCAGATTGTGATTGACGGTGTGTTACGCAATTAGGGTGCTGGTTCATGTTAGAAACCTTTACTACTGATAATAATTACAATGTAGTCCCGACACTTTTGCATTCAAAAATCTCTGTAACTGGGAATAATTAAACATTTATAATTATAACTGATGATAATGCATTTGTTCGATTTTTACCTCTATAATTGGGACTTTAATAGTTCAAAATAATTCAAAAGTATGAAAATAAGATGCATTTTTAATGAACATTTTCACCTCTTAACCGATAGAATCCCGGTGGCCCTCTGTAGGGCCAGGGTGGCGCCACCGATATGTCGTGGAACAAGACAGTTCGTCAGCCCTCAAAAAAAAAGCCCTTACAGAGAAATGCTCAAAAAACGACATTAGCCCTCATTTAGAAGCAATAATGATGATTATTTAACCGCACGACCGCGCGACCCTCTAGAGGGCCAGCGAGGCTCGACGGTGGCGCCACCCCGGCCCTACAGAGGGCCACCGGGATTCTATCGGTTAATGAAAAACGGTATATTTCGAGGGAGAATGAGTTTTTAGCGCCGTTTGTCAGACTCTACTTTTCACTACGATTGCGAGAAAATAAAATAATCCAATACAAAAATAAATTACGGTCACAAATTCAATTGGTTTGTAATTATAGAAAGATTCTAAATATTTCGCGCCAATACCTTTTTTTATTTTTTTCTGTAGCCGCAAAGCAATGCTCGTATTCGGCCTAAGAGATCGCCGCTTTTAGTTCCATTTTCAAAAATAAAATGTTCTGCTTTATTAACCGACTGCAAAGAAAGGGTTATGTTTTTCGCGCGTATCTTGTATGTGTCATTTTATGCAGCATGATATCCTGCAGTCGGAGGCATAGATTTGAATAAGTTAAATCATTTAATGTCACTATAAGTATGCCTCCGACTGTTTGTTATCATGCTGCATAAAATTTTGAAGGACTAGTCTATATGTTTTAAATTTACCATTAATATTTGACCTTATTTCGATTTCTTTCATTGGCTTTTTATTATTATTGCATTTTTGATCTTGTTTCGGTCCTTTTAGTTGATTTTAAATTGATTGTCATTTTATGCAGGCGGGTTTTTTGTTAAGTATTTTTATTTTTATGAAACAGTGAAAATTAATTAGTCTTTATTCATGGTTATTCTACTTATGAATAATGAATTTTTCGTTTTTGTAGGCTCGTTAGTAATCGAGAAAAATAAAAAAAATAAAACTCCTATGCTGTTTTATCCCCGCTATGGTACGCTACAATCACGGACTTTTTGAGCAAGATGAGTGAAAACATTATTTCACGTCGATCATATTTTAAAAACTAGATGAAGTCGGCGTTTCCTATCTGAATACTCAGAGAAGGCCGAAACAAACCCAGTGGGTACATACGTATTGTAACCTTTGATTAAATGTAACCATAGACTGTTTTTTTGCATTACATTACAGACTAGCGACCCGCCCCAGCTTCGCCCGGGTAGCAAAGCATAATATAATATAGCCTATGTCACCCGGAGATAGTGTAGTTCAGTAGTTTTAGGAGCCTATTCAATACAAATAACAATCATATCTTTTCTCTTTATAATATTATTTCACTGTATTTCGTTTATTACAAAATATATTTAGGTTATACCTTAGCCTCAGCAACACGTGGTGGTTATGCTATTAAATTGCAGCTTATATGAAACGTTTGTTTTTTTAACATAGCGCCATCTATTGAATACTTACTCAATCCAGTCAACAGATACCGCCATCTGTTAGAATCGTTTAGAGCTAACAGATAATTGTGACTGTCAAATAATAGAGAAATAATTTGCAAGAAAAAAAATTTTCGACTATAAATTGAGATGTAAGCTATCCTATCTTTCAAGTTGGATCAAATTGCACACTGTGTGCAAATCAAATTTAAAATCGGTTCAGTAGTTTAGGAGTCCATCGCGGACAAACAACGTGACACGTAATTTTTATAGATATGAAGATAATGGGATATCAAAATTAGGGGTGCACTCGATAATTTATTATACCCATAAATGTCACCAGAGGATGAATAAAACATAAGCGTGTCGGGCATTGTTGTATTCTAGGTATAATTGAAAAGATTATCATCCAGTTTCTCTAACTCATGTCAAATGTAGAATTATCTAACAATAGGTCAAAATTACCCAGCCATTAACAATTTGTTACAATCAGCGGGTTTCTCGTAAGGGTACAAACACAGTGGGAGCGGCGCTGGTAGCGGAATCTGTAAGCCGGTGTCGTAAACACATAATTCCTTTTGTCTATGAACAATGTGTCAGTGGAGCGGGCAGCGTAATCCGCCGTGGGACGAGCATCCACATCCGCTCCCCCCATCCGCCCTCCCCCCCCTGTGTTTGTACACTAAGACATTCATCGAAAAGTTAGGTAATCTATTTCTACAATGATTGAACTGCTTCAATCGGTAATTTTATAGATTCGCCTACAATGCCAATTACCAAAATGTATGGAGCAATACTTAGATAAACTTAATAGGGGAACGTACGTTACGCTCTAACATCGCAATCTCTAAACCTGGGCTCGGTGCACAACTACATGCAACGAAACTCACACATCTGTGATCACAGTTACATACTTACAAGTTACCGATAGATAAAGACAGAGACAGGACCCGACATAGTCAATCTCGTTAGCTACCAAATGATCATGAACTTTTATAGTAGGTACGTATCGCGCGATGCGTTGCAGCGTGTCTCTTACGTCTGTTTTGTATTATTTATCACGCTCCCACAAAAATGGCAAAACAAACAATAAATACAATTATGATTTTCAACAAATTAACATTTTTGGCTGTACTTTTAAGCGTGAAAGTAATCCCGTGTCTTATTTTTCTTTCTTGAGTGATTAGAACACTTATTAAATACACAAAGAAGGCATTTTGATGCGTATTTATATAGGTATAAAAAGAGAAATTATTGAGCTTTATCGACATGCGCTGTTTAGATGATGGACCTCGTGTGACCGAGCATCAGGGTCCGTTGGACTTGGTTAAGTAGGACCGCACGCTGTCATCATGTAACAGATCTTCTCCTATTAAGTTTATCTAAGGAGCAACGGTGCCTTTTGTTTTTTTGGGGAGCATTAACTTAAAACATTTGGTACAATATGCCTAATATAATGAAATACATAATGTACCACGGTACCTAAATAATAAAACTCAGTCTGAACGCGAACTGAGTTATTTAATTTTATATAGGTTGATTTTGCGACGACCTGATGTATCAGAGCTAATTATAAAACTATAAGTAGAAAGCTGTAGTTGAAAAAGCTTCTGTCTGAGCTAGGAGTCAAACCCTTTTTTATACAAAAAACAGAACCGCAGGAAAAAGTTAAGAAAGTATTTAATGCTTCCGTTAAAACGTATTAAAAATCGAGTACTTCCCTGAATTTTCCAAATAGGTAATTTTCCATTTTAGTATTCGATTCTTATCAGCAAAACAATCCCTAAAATACATGCTCCCTTTTTTACATAAGGGATGGGGTTCGATTTCTGGCTCAGGCAGTAGTTATTTTAAAAAGTTTGAAATACAGTTAAATTTTTCTCTAAAATCGAGGTCATGGTTCGTTTGACCGTTTAGTTTTCCTATCCATAGTTTCGGATTCTGCTCTAAAGACACATCTCTAAAATCAGCCTGTATAAATTGAAACAAATTTTTAAACTTTACCCTCTTACAAAATTTCTTTTGCTTCTACTAAATGAACAAAGCTTCGTTAACGGCCGCCGAAAAATAGAATTGCACAGGTATTCTGATATTATCATCAGAAAGTTCAGCAACCATTCAAAGACCAGCACCAGGAGATAACTAGTTAATAATGAGGTACGTTATTATGTTGTTTTTATTCATTTAGTTGTCCATTCAGCATTCTATTTTGAAACTTTACTCTGCCAGGTCCATTAAAATAATATTTAAACACATCTTTCACAATAGAATCGTCTCTAGTCTCTTTGTCATCACTTTTCTGCAGGTTTAATAAAGCATTTTGTGCAAATGTTTCATTTGAAGTATCTTCAGGATCAACAGTAGCACTGGTTATATAATTAGGAGATGTTTTTATTAAATAATTATGTAGATAACAACTGGCCGTGATAATCTTATCTACATTTTGTATATCCACACGTATATTTTGATGAAATACTCGAAACCGTGACGCTATTATTCCAAATACATTTTCTACAACTCTCGTGGCTCTTGAAAGGCGATAGTTGAATACTCTCATCTTTTGCGTAATATTCTCTCGCGGATAGGGTTCTAAAATATATTTATCCAAACCAAAGCCAGAATCACCTAGGAAAACATATGGAGCAGACGATTTTGATTTTGGCAGCACAGAAGCTTGTGGCAAATCTAATTCCTCTTCAATCAACTTTTTGTAAAAACTGCGTTCTAGAATAGGTCCTTCTGCTGGTAGCCCTCCCTCGTTACCAGCGTGAACATAGAGGAACTCGGAATCAGCGTTAACAATGGCAAACAGTAGAACACTAAATGTTCCATTGTAATTGTAATATTGTGATGCCCTTTGTTTTGGCTTTATCACAAGAATATGTCGGGCACCCACGGAACCAACACAGTGATTAAATTGCCACTTTTTCTGATATTGTTCTGCTATTTTCAACCAATCATCTGCAGTTTCAGGTAACTGGAAAAAAGAAACAGGACATAGTTAACCAATTACGCTTAAATGACGAACAAAAGAAAAAGAACTTGAAAATATAGTGATAATTATCAACGATTCAGTGAATTGACTAATGATCAAAAACGTAAAACTTTGAAATTAATTAATGAAGTATCGCGGACTGATTTTTATGATTTACCGTTATACAATGTTTGGTTAGTAATGTTTTATTCAACCTAATATTTTAAGTTCCATTAATGGCCGCCAAGAAAAAAAAAGACTCCACTGTTCCAAACATTTTGGTCATTAACCTTTAGCTACTGTAAACACTTGTCAGACATTACAAAGAACAATCTAATATTAATACAAGAAAAAGCATTTTTTTTGCTAACAATAATACCAAAAAGTTAAATACATGCAAATAAGTACACTCCTTGTCATAGAAAAATCGCATCTCTTAAAGGGGATGCGCTATGGTAGCCCGCGAAATTCAAATTTACTTACGTTTTTTGCAATTTGCAGGTCAGTGTCAGGTTGTATGTTGATTAAAATATGATTCGCGACCGTAACAAATATAGTTTTACCGAATTATAATCATTAGAATCAGCAATACAACTCCTGCAATTAGAATTGGACTCAAATGTCATTATTTCATGAAATAGTCATTGAATAGGGTAATATGAACTTAGGGAGATGTATTGATGTTTTTTATGATTATAATTCTATAAATAAATATTTATTACGGCCGCGAATCATATTTAGACCAACATACAACCTGATACTGACCTGCAAATTGCAAAAAACATTAAAAAAAAACGAATTTCGCGGGCTACCTTGACGCTTTCGCCTTAAAGAATCCCCTTCAAATTAATTTTAACGCTATTATCTTTACGGGTATATTAATAACTGTGACGTAACTATCATTACAGGTATCATTACCTAATGCAAAAGTACGGGCTTTTATAATATGTATACATAACATCACATCTGTACGTGTAATAGGGGGCGAGTCTGTTGCCATCAACCGGGCACAAATCCCGGCTCCGGGTTGCTACTGAGAAATTCCAGATGGAAAAACCCAAAAGCAGAAAAAGAAGGAATCACCATATTTAAAAAAAAGTATTTTTTTAAAAATGTGTATGTATATGTATCTAATTTAATATTCAAATTATGTAATTACAATTCAAAATTATTAGGAACTTCAACCTTTTTACTGATACATTTTTGACATCGTACAATGGTGCCCTCTAGCAGATTTTTTTTTAAATAAAGTTACTTAATGTAAGTATTTATTTGCCAGAACTAATTTTTTTCGGCTGGATATGGATTAATTGGCAGAAAATTGACAAAAAAGTAATTTGGTATGACTGTGTGTGTCTATCTAGAAATATTGGAGTTACTTATTTAAATTACCTAATCTAGAAAATGGCCATATCCTATCCGGACATGAGCGAAGCGAAGTTTAGTCTCGGAAAATAAGTCAAGAGTGCCTGACAACAAATCAAGAAAGGTACCATCATGTCGGCAGAAAGACAAACACTGCTGGATCTGGCTAGGCCAAAATAATGCCATGATTAAAGGCTCCCGCAGGAAGGCGCGACGCGACTCTTGTAGAACAATATCCATGAAGTTTTCATAGATTTTGTTCTAAGTACTAAAGTCGCGTCGCGCCTGTTTGCGGGAGCCTTTAAAGCAGCGGTAAAAGCTAAAGAGAGACCTGCACCCTAATTACGTAACACACACAATCACAATCACGATCTAAATCATTTTGAAAAATTTGTCTGCTCAATAACGTAAATAACGCAATGAATGTTGTTGAACTATCAAAATGAAACCCATTCTTACTGTTAGTGTGTCACGTAATTACCCCGCAGGCATTCGTTAATTATCTACACTTTTACCTATTATTTAAATCCAGAATCTCAGATAGTTATCAAGTTTGAGAAACTCATTGACATAGGTACACAACAAAGTTCAAATTCCATTGCAATTAAAATTGATTTAGGACCTTGTTTTTACAAATGGTCAAACAGAAATCAACTTAAGACTGCAAAAGTAGATAGTTAAGTAGAAAGAAGAAAGAACAATTGTTTATTGTTCACAAATAAGACACACATTAATGAAATAAAATTAAATGGCAATACCTGAGATATAAGTTCCAAAGTACCTACATATAATTATCTAAAAATGAAGTTAATCTAAAAAATCAATAAAACCCGCTGCATAAAAAGTAAATTTTAAAAAAGATGGAAACAAGATGACATATTTTTGTCTCCAATCCCACACCCAATCTCATGCAGTCGGAGGCATCAGGTCTTTATTGTTAAAGAGATTCCTCTGACTGCATGAGATTGGGTGTGGGATTGGAGACAAAAACATGTCATCTTGTCCCATCTTTTTTAAAATTTACTTTTTATGCAGCGGGTTTTATTGATTTTTTAGATTAACTTCATTTTCACACAAAAAATTTCATACTATTCGGTCAAGCCGTTTCGGATGAGTTCGATAACAAACACTGTTACATGTGATTTTTATATATTAGAAGATAAGATATACAGGTATTTTTTTTTTCAGGAATCCTTTGGGGATGATAAGGTGACAGACAGACCAAGTCACTTTCACATTTATTGTTAGCTGCATCATCAACCTATACCCCTCCGGCCAGCCCAGAACATGACTTGATCAAGTCCATATAAGACGACGTACAGTGTGACCAATGGGTCATTCACGCACCTGGCGGCCAAGCTTTGCTTTAAATTCCCCATCTGTTCACTTAATTAGTAACTCCTCAATTTTGTATCTTGTAACTTATTAATTTTGGCTAAAAATACTTCCTTTGTTTAACTTAACCTCTTATTTATTCTTTCATTAAATTCCTAAAATTATAATAATTAGTAGTGTGGTATGGTATAATATGGTACTTACTTTCAAATAATTTTCCAGGACCTTACAAATAGCTTCACAAGTTTCTGGCACTAATCTGCTAATTAATTGAATAGATATCCCAGAACTATATGCAAGATCAGTATAATCTTTGCCCAATGCTAGATATTTTAGTGTCACAAGAAGACGATCTTCTGCAGACACAGCTTGCCTCATTATAGTATCTTGTTTTGTAATTAGTGGCCTCACTAAGTTCAGCAGCATATCAAAACTGTTGCTGTCCATTCTCAAACATCTTCGAAAGTCCTGATTGTCCAGTTCTCGTATTACGCTCATTTGATAAAGCTGCTCTTTATTCAAATGCTGCTGTTTCGACCACAGTCTTTTCTTTTTTTTACGCTTGGTCCATGGCTCCATGGTCAAAGTTAATGCGAGAACAAGGCCAATTTTTTGTTTCTTTGATAAATAAGGAGGCATAGTACGTAGTTGAGTTGTTCTCCAGAATTTACAGGCGTTGCAAGTGTCTGAAACAACAGCAAATTAAAACTTCTGCTAGATACGAATACAATAAGAGTAAATTTAACAAAATAATGTTTCCAAGTCCGGATATGGAATCATAAGAAGGATTTCTGAGCTAGATTATTCCTTCTTTTTGTGCTAATGTGTTTTGAATATCACGATAAACAGCACAACTCTATAGTATTACTGTACCCTGTCCAGCACAGCACACAGCCCTCCCAAATTATATTATATTATTATTATACTTTTTGTCACAGCCGTTGTTTGTTTATTATTTTGTTAGCGGTTAGTTATCTACTCTTCAAATGAGTGTCCTAGTTGTCAATGTCAATATTGACATTTTAAACTGCCAAAGTGTCAAGTCAACTATAAATTAGTGGTGAGAATAGAAATAAATATAACCAAAAAGCATAGAATTAGTATGTGTAATATAGCAGAACTGGAATGCTTACAATACCAGCACCGAAACGGCAGTCTTGAAAGAGAAAACTAAAAAGTTGTGTATACATTTACGTGAAAAATAGGACACGATGAAAAACATTGATTATAACGTTACTGACGGGATGTATGTTTTAGCAGATTTAATAGTAGACGTGATATATTTTTTTTATTTGTCGATCAAGTAAATATGACATATTTACTAACTTACTGATGGAAGATTACAGATGGGAAGAATATAGTCGTTTGTAGATAACATCATTAACGGCTTTTATGAAAATTTAGCGGTACCTATAGAATCCGAACTGGTTATGTCCATGAAAAAAATTGACAAATTATTTTAAAAAAACGTATTAGTTTTGTACCCAACGCTTTACTACCACTTACTACTAATATTATACATGTGAAGTTTGTGACGATGGATGGATGGATGTTTGTTACTCTTTCACGCAAAAACTACTGAACGGAATTGGATGGACTTTGGAACCCAGATAGTTTATAACCTGGACTAACATGTAGGATACTTTTTATCCCGGTAGTACGTTCCCGTGGGATAATTTTCGACATCCTCGTGGGTGGAGCTGCGGGAAAAAGCTAGTTTGAAATAAATGGAAAGCAATTTTCTCGTTACAATGATATCAAAATAGTCATGCATACTATATGAGAAATAAGCCAAAATCGTAAATAACTGTTGGACGTAATAAGTTTTGTTCCCAATCACTGAATTTAACCTACTTATCTATTTAAAATTTGATAAAAACAACAAAAAGTCTAATGAGCGGCCATTCATATTTTGTTTCTAATGGAGCACTCCTACTGGTTTAATTTGGATGTAACCAACTTTGATTCTCAAAGTAATGGGATGAAACCAAATTTCATTCTAAACGTATTTTTTTATTTAAATTAACTAGCATCTGAGCTGTCTTTGATGCTAGAGTGCGCGCAAGATAAGTCAGCGCGCGTATTTGACCTTCAAGACTAAATCCCTGCCAGCATTTTTAATCACTTTTGGCACAATGATGGCACTTATTTGTTTGGAAAACACGGAAAACAGCATACTCTTGTGATACCTGATATAATCGTCGAGATAGCGGCAAAGATGATTTCCAATGTCGACCACGCGCAGACTTATTTTGAGCGCACTCGTACTGATTTTTCGAGATAGTCCCAAAATTAAATGTTGCCATTATATAAGTTTTTGAAAATTGGTGGACACAAACAGTTTTAATTCTATACCCCTGAAATAAAACAAAATCACAGAAAAATATAGGTCCTTAATAAATAAAATAAAACCAATTGAAAAAAATATAATACAAATCGATGTCATTAAAATGTCACCACAAAATACATGCAGTCTTTGATACAATACTGTCTGGTTTCATAGCTTAGGTTTTAATTTAGTTTTAGGTGCTGCCATAGACTAATATACATTTAATGAGACATTAAAATTGCAGACTTTGGCACATTACTGTCATGTTCCAAGGTTATTATCCTTAAAAAACTCTTCGCTTGTCATTAGCTGGAATTCTGAAATAAAACATTAACTTTTAGCCAGGTCTATTAGCACAATTAATTATGACTTATTTTTCAAACAGTTTAAGTAAATATTGGTTGGTGTGTAGCCTTAGGGGCGAGGACCTTTTTTAACAAGCCTTTATTTGCTTTACTTATAACCAACTAACACACAATGTAATAAAATCTTAGAAGTCAATTTTAACCTACTCCTAATTGTCGTATCGAAATGAAACTTTGTGTGTATATGTAGATTTGATGACAAAACTATAATTTTATGTCTTTGAGATGATCTGAAGATTGAGCCTAGAGGTGATAATGGAACTATTCAGCGGCTCCTAGTAAACCACTCAAGTCATAACTTTGTTAACTTTGGACTTATAAAACAAATGAAGAATATAGTAAACTAAACATAAAAAAATAAAAAATTGTGTTCCCCGCACTTACTTGATCACAGCTGATCACCTAAGAACGTAAATATATAAAAAAAAATTATAATACTTTCTAAATATCATATAAGAAAAGTAAAAATCATAAATATCACAAAAAGATACAGATCACAGACCACAGTAACCTTATTTGTATTTTAATGTTCTGTGACAGTAATACAGTTCCCGATCTGTTGGGGGAAAAAGGCGGGAATAACATGAAGGAAACGAAACCTAAGTAAAAAATAAATAATAATTGACCATCATGGAAATCATTTTCAAGAAATATGAAAATAAGTACCTAAAATAGCTAAATATTCTTTGTTCTTTGTATCAAGTTTGTACCTTGAAAAGTGGAAAACTAAATTATCAAGCCCAAACAAAGCGAGTGAATTAAGTGAATTGTGTAGTGAAAGTGTTGTGCTAAATAATACCTCCCGCCGCTTGACAGAATTATTAAAAAATAGGACTTGTTATCGAGCAATATATATATATATATACATATTAAAAATACTTTCGAAGAAATTTAGTGAAGGAAATTAAATAAACTAAAGACTTGGCTAAAAGGTCTTAGCAACCAGGCCATAAAATACTTAGAAAAAAAAAACCTTATCTGTCAGCAGTGTCAACTGTCAAGTCAATGTGTTAAAATATGTGTCGCTCGCTCAATAGAATTATCGAATTTTTTGTTGGCTGTGAATTTATCTATCTTCTACTTTGAGCTACGAGTATTTCGGAATAATGATACTGTGTGCAAACGTGAACAAACGCACAAAATTGTGGATCCAATACCTTTTGATTTATACACTATTTGATCGCCAATAAACTTGCTTCCAATACCATCCATACAAGCCAAGCCAAACGCCCTGGCCCTTTCTATCTACACTTTTGAATTTTTGTTGGTTTCGTTGGTTTGTCGAGGTTTGGCAAGCGTGTGCATCCCGCAGTAACCGTTTGTGTTACTCAGGAAAATCCCACTGGTTGAAGGAAATTGTTTGTAAAATGTTGTTTTCTGGAATCTCTATACATGTTGGTCGGAGGATCATCTTAGGATCGGGTTGTATGTAGTTTTTGGTTGTTGTTGTTGCGGTTGTTGTTTTTAGAATAGAATAGAATACTGTTTATTATGTACACCAAAACCACCACCTTGTTAATTCATCTTAAGTTAGGTACATCTGTCTGTCAATAACATGTCTCTTGTCATGCAGTGGATCAACAATTTGTAGTCATTTCATTCTTAAAAATAAATGTAACTGTAACATGTTGAATTGTGGTGCTAAAGGCTATTTTCATATTGAAACATAGGTAAGGTCAGTGATTGTCTTGTTAGTGCTAATTTAGGGGATTTAAAATATCTGAACTTTTGCTGTCTTAAAAACCATGTTGGTCTTGGGGCTAAACTGTCCTAATCCTAGCTATAACTGGAGTTCTCTAGTGTGTTACCACCTAATTTGCACACTAACCAACATATCTTATTAAGGTGAATCCTCAGCTGTAGCCCGACAAATTCAAATTTTCTTTGGTTTTTTGCAAATTGCAGCTGTTTTACGTCATATGTTGATCAAAATATGATTCACAACTGTAGGAATGATATATTTATTGAGTAATAATCATCAATTTCATATCACTTGTCGAACTTAAATAAATAGGAAATAATTCTTAGGTTGAACAAATTTTGTAACAAAGATTGACAAAAGAGACTGCTTAGGGCCATTTGTTTAAATTATTTCTTTAAAATTTTCTGAGGATAGTTTACTGTATCTTGCAAGTGTTTGCAAAGTGATTGTATGTTATGGAACATAATTTGACATGATCTGTGGGGCTCTCTCAAAAACTGATATTTGGGTATTAGAGGGGTTAGTCTCAGCTTGCTCATTTCCATCACGACGGAATCGTGATCAGATGGTAGACGTGGAGGACGAAAATATTAAGTAACAATAAACAACCAGAGGCACCTTTGAAGACTGAAATATATTTGCATCGGAATCAAACAAAATTTCAAATTTTTGTTTGTACTGCACTTGTTGCGATCCATCGCAGCCCCATTTTGCCACCAGTTGTAGGGGACCTAGCTCTTCCACAGTTAATGTGTCCAAAACTACATCCAAATATAAGTCATTCAACTGTGTGGTACAATAAACCCTGTAAACCCATTTCTGCACAAGTTGCTGTAATTCCGTTGTGTGCTCCAAATCGAGAAATAGCTAAGCCCACTTTTTCAGTTTTTGGTAATAAAAACAATAAACATATTTAATTTTTTTGAAAACAAACCACAGGACATGTTGAAATTAAAATACCATTTAGTTATAGTACACAATATACTCTTTATTTTAGTATATAAAACAAAACATAAAAAGCATTTATAATAACTTAATAATAATAATTTAATTAATTAAATTAATAAATAATAATTTATTTATTTATTTTAATTTTTTTTTTAATAGTTTTGGACGTATCATAAATCAACAGGACTTAGGGTTATCTTTCCCTCTTTTTAAGGACTAAGAAATTTAATAAAACAAAATTAGCTTCTTTAACAGTATTCTATTAATCAAAAATGAGTAATACCTATCAGCCTTTAAAAATAACTAGGCTAGTTACTCTATTTCGTCATCCAATTCCTCAACAATTTGACTTTCATTTAATTTAGCCTGTTCCATAATCAAAGTTTCATGGAAATTTCCTTTTTCTTGTGGTACAAATCAAATAAGTTTTTTAATGTCATTAATTTTAGCTTCTTTAATTTTAATAGCATCTTGATAACAATCAGCAGGAACATCTCGAAGATACCTAGATGTACCTACTCTATATAAAAAAAAAAACTTTAAAGTTATCGCCAGTCATTGAATCAGAAAAGTCTGGCTTTGCATGTCTTTTAAATAAAACTCTACGACAACCTGAAATTCCCGGTATTGTTTGTTTAATATTATCATTTAGTAAGTTTTATAATCTTTAACTTTTAATACTCTTTCGTTACCTCGTTGTTCTTCTCGCTCTCCTCCTCTCCATAGAATAAAAAAAAAAAAAAAAAATAGATATATTTGCCCTCGTTCTATCAGGTTCTTTTCTAAAAATACAACTTCGAATTTCTTGGCATTTCTACTGTTTAATACAAAATTGACATAACTTTCAGGTTCATACATTTTTCATGTTTTAATTTTTGTCTTTCTATGAGAGCAAAATCTCTATCAATGGGCATCATTGAATGCCCAGGAGTTGGATAATGTACAGAAATTGTTTCAAACAAGCCTTTCGCACACAACGGATCGAAATACGTAAAAATAAATCTGTTTTTATTTTGACTAAAACAATTATCACAAAATATTTCTAAATGGGTCTGATCTGGGTTTTTATGGTGTAAAAAATAATCATCCAAAGCAGTTATTACTTCGTTCGGCCCTTTATGGGTATAATTTTCCGTAAACAAGTACATAGTTGCTGAGTTTTCTTTTAAGTTATGTATACCAAAATTATGAAGCCATAATTGCCTGAGATAATATTCATCAGTTACATTAGTGACCGGCAATGGCAGATTCTTTTGAAAATCAAAGCATATAGATAATTTGTTTTTGTTCATATTTTTGTCTTCCTTTTCTGAACTACTATACTTTTTCAATAATACTTCGGCTTTGCGCAAGTGCCATGCCACTCACGTGCAGGTTTTAAACTTGCAACTTTATCCTTGTCTTTCATAATTTCTGCAGATTGAATATCTACTTGAAATTTTTCACAACTGCTGCATATATCTTTACGAGGAACTGCGAACGAAATATTAAAATCTGTATTAAAAAATTCTCGAAATTTTTCATAAGTGACTGGGGTGAACTCATCTAACTTCGTGACAAAGGCATTTGAGTAATAAAATACCAATAAATTATTAATTAATTTAATTCAGTCTCAGCATGAGTTTTAATCAGTCTTTTATGAGGAATATAAGCACACAATTTTGTTCGGTTTGTTGACAAACATCAGACCAGTTTCATCGCAGTTCCATATTCTTTCGGGTGGAATGTCATGTTCATTTAACTGTTTTTCTAATTTTTCATAAAAATCTTCTAAAATAATCGGGTTTGAACAAATCGCTCTACCTGCTGAAAGATTTTCCGGTGTTCGCAAAGACAACCCGTAGCGTTCTTTATACTTTACCCACCAATTCCAACCTGCAGATCCCTTTTTGTCATTGAATGTGCAGCAAATGTTCGCAGCTTTTGCTAAAGATAATGCTATTTGCTTTATTTTGGTAACTGTAAGACCAAAACCACGTTCTTGCATCTCAATAATATAGGCCCGTAACTTTTGTTCTATTTCAACAGGTAACGCAAACGGCCTTCCTATCTTGGACATTACGATCTGTGCATCTTGATTACCCTCTCGTAGAGTTTTGTACTTCGTCACATTCTCTTTTAATGTCGACCATGGAATCTTAAACTCCTTCGAAGCTCTGTAAACTGTCATTGTTGAACTCAAAACATTTTCAACAGCGGTTTTGAGATCGGTCTCCGAGTATTTTCTGTTCTTCTTGTTGGGGTCATCCATGATATATCTGAAAGTAAACAAGCAAATTATAATAATAAATACGTACCTACATGCTTAGATTTTAGCGTCTGCCCAAATTTGAGCTCATATTAATAAAAAAAAAAGCTGCGAAATTTGGTAAATTACTCACGCAATTACGTGACAAGTCCAAAAAAAGTGTCACCCAATTCCGTGATAGCAAAATATAATATTGGCTCTAAGTCGTCATTTTAATTAAGACCAGATAAAAGTAATAAAATGACATCAATCTTGTCTACTACACTCAAAATAAGTCAATAATTTCAGTTAAAACCACGAATATTTGTACATAACTACTATAATTCTGTGATAGCACAGAAACCACTCAACCGCTAAAACACTAATATTTTTGACGAACAAAACAAGCTCTAACACGAAAAAGACGCAGAACTATGACGATTTTTTTACTGCCACATCAAGGGAATATCAATTACAATTCATTTTATTAGAAAGAAGCTAAAAATCGGTTAAATACTTACATAAATACAGCAAAGTTCGCCACCAATTCACAAACACTGCCGAAACCGGCGAGATTCGCGCGCGAACTGACAAAACCGTTAGCTGTTTCTATCTCGCTCACTCGAGCATCCCCAAACTTTACAGACGAATTTGAACTTTATCACAGAGGCTTAAGGTTGTATTTCAAACCATTGATTTCACTCGTATAGCCCTATGATAGCGCTCAAACCAAATATCACCGAATTAGGCGAGTCACAGAATTAGATGAGTTCACCCTACATCTAAATCGGTATTCTGTTTTAGAAAATCGCGGTGAAGTGTAGCAATATTAAGATGAGAATCAACATAGACCCTATGTATGCTAGAAGATCGAGAGTAGTGCGACGCTCTTGCGTGGATATTTTCTATAACTTAATGAGTTCTTTTAATTACTGCCTCAGTGTATATTATCTTGCTTGGGCCACGTCCTCGACCATCAGTAATGTCTTTTTCAAAATGCTGTACTTTGCATTTTAATCGGTCTCTCTTTATTCCATGTACAGCTAAAAAGGCCTGCTGACATAATTCGATCTTCTTACCCTTTAAAGTAACATAGTACTTAAATACTCGCCGATTTCTAGCTTCGCTTTTGACTTCAGTACGAGGTCGGAATCTAGTTGGTACTATTTCTTCAAGACGGCCCTGTAAATATATATTTTGTTGAGAGTGATTTTCAAAGTTAACAATTTTTTTATTTATTGCCACCATGGTTTTTCTAGTTAACTTATCTTTACATTTACAGCGACAGTCATTTATTTCACATAATGTGCGGTCCTGTACTTTTTTTTTTCTTACTATATTTTTTTCCCACTTTTCTGGCTTTGCAACTCTTTTCTTTCCTTTCTTGATATTTTCTTTTTCTTCTACCTCTGATTCTTCTGAATCTGTTTCAAAATTTCCAGTTTCGCAGTTCAATCTTATTTTTTCTTTTATCAGTTATATTTTTAACGGAGATATTAGAGTCAGTAACTAGGCCCTCTTCAATCATTTGCAACGGTTCAACAAGGCTTTCAGAAGGTCTAGACTGAGATAGGGAATTAAGTTCCACATCCGATGCTCCAATTTGATCTTCTTCCATGTGTGGCGTACTAACGGGTGATTTTTTGAGAGGTATAGGATTTGATTTTCAAAAAAAACACAATTTTTTTTAAAAATGTGATGATATCTTTATTGGAATCGATAGAACGATCAATATAATTTAATGTTTGAAGATGATTTCATGCAAATGCTGGTCGCGGCTCCGGTTTAGATGGCTCATTCGCAAGGCCCAATTTCGGCACACTCTCCAACATATCAGCCGGTATATCACGAATAAATGCTTCAATATTGGCTCCCAGTGCGTCAATCGTTGCTGGTTTATCCCTGTAGACATGAGCCTTAACATGGCCCCACAAGAAATAGTCCAAAGGCGTTAGATCACACGATCTAGGCGGCCAATTGACGGGCCCAAAACATGAGATAAACTGTTCACCGAAGGCGGCTCTCAATTGGGCCATTGTTTCGCGTGCCGTGTGGCATGTGGCACCGTCTTGTTGAAACCACATGTCAGGCATGTCCAATTCTTCCATTTTGGGCAAAAAAAAAAATCGCCAATCATCATACGGTAGCGCTCGCCATTCACAGTAAGCGTTTCGGCCATTGTCGTCTTTGAAAAAGTACGGCCCGATGATGCCACCGGCCCATAATCCACACCAAACAGTACATTTTTCGGGATGCAGTGGTAGCTCTTGCAATGCTTCTGGCTGGTCTTCACTCCAAATGCGGCAATTATGCTTATTGACATATCCATTCAACCAGAAATGAGCTTCGTCGCTGAACACAATTTTTCGACAAAAAAGTGGATCTTCCTCCAACTTTGCCAATGCCCATTCACCAAATGTTAGACGTTGTGGGAGGTCGTGTGGCTTCAATTCTTGCACCAGCTGTATCTTGTAAGGTTTTACACCCAAATCCTTTCGCAAAATTTTCCACGTAGTGGAGTAACAGAGGCCCAATTGCTGCGAACGGCGGTGAATCGACATTTCACGGTCATCACTAACACTGGCGGATACCGCCGCAATATTTTCTTCGGTCCTCACTCTACGTATGCGTGTTCGTGGTTTAATGTCCAATAATGTAAACTGGGTTCGAAATTTAGTCACAAGCTTCCGAATAGCTGCCTCAGTAGGCCGACCAAACTGCCCATAGAAAGAAGTGCGCGATGCACTCTCTTAACCGAGCATGCATTTTGATAGTAAAATTCAATAATTTGCAAGCGTTGTTCGTTCGTAAGTCGATTCATGGTTAAATTATAGACCAAACAACAAGTTTGACAATGACACAAGACACGATTCACGCGTGATCTGTCAAAAACAGTGTTGCCAAAAAAATCACCCGTTATAAGAACACGAAGGCGAAGGATCTGTATACATGGATTTTCATGGACAAGAAATTAAAATTGTCAGGAGCATGCTCCTGACAATTTTAATTTCTTGTCCGCATCATTAATTCTAAAATTTTCTGGAGTCCATTCCTCATTAAAAGAAACCTCGTTAAACAATCCAGACTCTTGTATAAGTCTGAAATATTATTACTAATTTAAAGTAATTTGCAATAGAAAGCCAAACCCATATGTTTTTCGCGCATATTACGAACTTACCTTGATAATTTGTCCTCGGGATCCATAATAATAATTAATTATGTTTCACTATTATTCGTAACACTTTGGCACCAATAACTTTGCAACACGGAAAGAGGGTAATAATTCAAAAGATTTCACTTAACACCTCAGAGAGAAAAAAAACGATCAACAAGTTTAAACCTGCATCATAATGTTGCAAGATTTGAAATATTAATTTTGATTTTAATTTAGTCCTTTTTCGGTAAAAACTTACGGACTAAGGGATTTATAGGACTTGGGGATTTTTGGAACTGAAAGTATCGTCAATTTAAATTTTTATGGTTTTCAAAAACCCACTTAGGGATATCATAACAAAAAAATTGTTGGACGTATAGATAGAGAAAAAACGGCCGATCAACCTGTGTTAATTACATTATTTCTTTCGCTTTCTGTTAAGTGCTGTAACAGGGTTATAGCTTTTTCTAGCCTGTGCGTTTGATATCATATTGTTTTCAGGTCAAGGAAGCTTCCACAAACATAGAGAAGGCTTCTGTAGAGCTTATATTTTGTGAAATGTAATTAGGAGTGTCACTTTTTCTAAACGCTTTTCGGTATTTCTCTCCTCTTATGGGCGATGTCAGTATATCCTTAACCACATTTGAACCACTAATTGCTGGTTTCACGAAGTATCATCTGGCTGGCATAGAGGAGCTCAGCAGCTTATGGTTTTGCCTTAAATATTCCAAATTATATTCACCATGCTTAACTTAGTTATTTTCGCTATTACTAAGTCAATGTTTAAGAAGAAAGTGTAAGGTTAGTGATAACAAAATTGATCCCAGAGAGCAACTCGCTAAAATCGGTTCCTAAACCTACTGAAGGTAATTTGGAATAACATTTTGGTATTCTAAATTACCTTCAGTCAATATTAGAGACCGTGATAGTAGGTAAGTGATTTAAAGGTGATAGGATAATTATTCTATAAATAAAAAAAATATGATTTCTATACTTTAACCCTTAACCAGGCCCAAGAGAACTACACAACTTACATAACTTTCAACTATTGATTCTGTATAATAGTATAATTGTTATGGCATACGAACAAAGAAAATTGGAAAATGACTTGGAAAATTAAAGGAAAAACACGTGGGACAACATATTCCCATTGCCTGGAAAGAAATTAAAAAAACTAAGTGCGACTACTTAATATTTGAACATAATTTTCTTGGATTTTTTTCTTGTTAGGTTAATAATTGACTCAAAATGCAGGGGGTACTTCGCTGAGATAGGGTGGGGTATTATAAATATATGATGTACTGTAATGAAAGTGGTTTTATTTTGAGGACTATTTTACTTTCTAATATATAAAAAAAGTAATGAAAGTGTTTTTGATAAACATTTATCTATCAACATTGTTGTTCTGAGGTTTGGTGAAAATGTATCATGCAGGGGTACACACATAGGGTCACCTTACATATTTGGCACATGTACTTCGAACGGGTATCCTTCTGTCTCGTACTACAGAATCTGCACCTCTTTCTAGTGGTCATGGGTTCCAAGTAATGCTGCCCTTTGTAACCCAGTCTTAATTCATCTGGGACGCCAAAACACTCCTCCTTTTTTATTTTTCCAAATTATTGGGTTGTCTTTATGAATATTTATGTACTCAGACTTTAATTTTCTGGCCAAACGCAAACGAAAATCTCGATGTATGTTTTTCCTTGTTTCATTTTCATGTTGATATATGATATAAGCATTTATTACAGCACACTCAAATGAAAACCAAAACAATCTTGGCCATGTTTTTTTGGATCTGCGTCCAATGGAGTATGAGCTACGGTAATGATCAAAATGATCTACTCCACCCATGTTTCGGGTGTAATCAGCAATAGCAGTTGGGCAATACATTTTCTTCTTTTCGCCATTCTTTTGTCTTCTTTCTATTAGTTCTATTTTTCTAGGGTTTACGGCTGTTGTAAGGACGGTCACGTCTTTAGTATCTTTCCACTTAACTACCCCAACAGGGTGACAGTATCTGTATGTGAATTCTCCTGGTTGTAGTTGTTCTTTCTTACTTTCTTTTTTGACAAAATCTTTAGGAAGTCCTTTTCGTGATAGTCTAACAGTACCAATAGCAAATATTCCTTTGTAATATAAATATTCCATAAGAGCGACAGAGGAAAAAAAATTGTCAAAGACTATCAATGTGTCCTTTGGTACGTTAACACACAGATTTTTCACCACTCTGTAACCCAGTCCTTCACTGTCGGCATTTTTATCTTTACCTGTATAGATGTCACATTGGTAAAGGTATCCTGTTTTCGCATCACATCTGCACCACGCCTTGTACCCTCGTTTAATCGGTTTACCCGGCATATACTGTTTTTTGGAATCACGACCTTTAAACTTTATCATGCTTTCATCGATTGATTGTGATTGAGAATTGGTAGCGTTTCCTTGAAAAGTTTTATTTAAAATGTTCAACATTGGCCTTATTTTTTGAAGTTTATCATGATCTTTATGATTTTGTGGTAAATGAGTAGTAATATCGCAAACGTGTATATTCTCTAATATTTTTTTAAATCTTTTACAACGCATTGTTCCAGATATATCCTGATTATTGTAAAATGGGTCTGAATTCCAGTATAATTCGATATCTGATTGTGGGGCAATTCCCATAAGAATCACTATAGCCAAGAATGCCTTAATTTCATTACTGTCTACATCCTTCCAAAACTGGCTGCCTTTTAAGCTCGCATACTTGTTGGTGTTTTCGACAATGAGCTGAAATAATTCATCAGGGAACATATCCATAAAATGGTCATATGGGGTACCTCTGTTGTCGTGTTTTGTAGTAGGTTGTAACTTTCTACTAAAATCACGATCTTCAAAGTAACCTACTTTTTTACTCCACTTTCTTTGCTTCTCCTGTAATTCAGCATAAGTTGGCTCAAGTAGCACACAAAGTTGATCATCGTCGGGAGCTAAGGAAATGGCCATCTCTTCTTGTTCAACTATAACCTCAGGAGTTTGCTCAAAATCTCCCAGAATCTGAGACACACTTTCACTGTTGGTATGTGGAAACTTAGATTTCGGCAGATGTTGAGATGAAGTTGTCGCGATGTTATACGGAAATGTATATTCTGGTGAAGCATCGGGTGAAATCGTCCTGGCACCAGGTAGCGTAGGTGAAAGCTGGGAAGGACCAAAAACAGCATTGTCCAGATGTGCCGGTGTCTGCAAAAACTGGGATGTGCTGGCCACAGGTTCTGTTGTGTCGTGTGCTGGTGGACTCTGAGACATAGGTGAAAGCTGGGAATGACCAGAAACAGCATTGTCCAGATGTACCGGTGTCTGCAAAAACTGGGATGTGCTGGCCACAGGTTCTGGTGTGTCGTGTGCTGGTGGACGCTGAGACAAGCAATCTCTGCATGTGCATATTAAAGTAGGTAGTGTGCGCTTTGGTGGACACTTAGATGAAGCTTCTGTGTCGCCCTGTGATGGACCTAGCATTGCATCAGCAAGTGAAGATTTCGGTAAAAGATGTGATTTATAATTCTTGTCGACATGCAGAACCTCCTGGTCTGAATTTGACAAATAGTGGTCATTTTCTTGTAACAGTTGTGCTTGTGCAGGACTACCCTCAAGTATATGCAATAAATCGTCATTCGAAATACCTTGCATGTTGTCCAAAGCAGTGTCCATAACTCGAGAATAGTTATCTTTAAGACTCGCCTCGCAATCGTCATCCTCGCTACTCTCTTCCGACGACTGCCAATATTGGAGGATGTTCTCAATTTCGTGGTCTTTAACGGTTTTCTAAAATAATATAATAAGAATCAGGCAAAGGTAGCATAAGTCCCACAAAACAAAAACGTTAACAGGCAACGGTCACATTTGTCCCACAACATTTGGGAAGATATTGTGACAAATATTTACAATAATCTACAAAAAAATATGTCAAATCCACAAGAAAAACAAATGAGGAGCTGGGGAACAAAAGCGGACTTGTCCAATTAATCAAATTTTACACTAGAGCAAAAAAAACTGAAATAGGTATATGCATATGGGCTGTAATTTTGTGCATTTCAGTATAATTAGTATTTAATACAACATAACTAATAGCCTGCTTGTTGGTCATAAAACTATGCGTTTTCAATATTTTTTTATTTTTTTTGTAATGGACAAGTCCGGTTTTGATTACAAAAGGTGGACAACTCCGGTTATGATTGAAAGAGTTATGGACATGTCCGGTTATGAAAGAAAACTAGATTCTATTATTGTATTTTTTTATTTAAAAATTATATGAACTCTCCCACATCTGGTTCGCAACAGTCACAATCGTCACTGTGGTCGTCGTCTTCGTCATTTATTTGACTTGTTTCAGCAATTGCCACTGGTGAGGTATGGAATATATTGTTTTTAAACCAATCAAGCTCTTGATTATCCATCCAATTATCTCCGAATTGTTTCTTTAAGAGTGTTTCAACATCTTTTTTCTTGTTTGGTTTTAGTTCATTAACCATTGAAAATCTTTGTAGTAAACTCGGATGGTTTTTTGTCATTTTTAACAATGATACAGCATTTTCTGATGATTCATCTCCATAATAGGTGTTTAAGACTTTCACACCAAAGTTTACGTGATTTAAACGTGCAGTAGGATCTCTTCGTATGTTTGCAGTGCCTCGGCCACGTGCTCTGCCACGACTACGGCCCTGACTTCTTCGTGTTGATTGTTGAGATTGACTAGGAGTTTCTGTTTGGATGATGGTTGACTTTCTTTCTATTATTATTCTCTTTGCATCACGAATACTTTCCACTTTCTTGTAATAGTCTTCAAGGTTTTTGACGTTGTAAAGGTTCCAGTTTTCAGCTAAAATATGAACTTTGCCATGCTTTGCGTAAACCTCATGATATTTTTTTGGATCCAAAATGAAAGGCATCTTCCGCAAATCCTTTTCGACCCTCCCGAACACTCGATCCGCCGGCAAGAAGCTGTGACCGCGTACAGGAAAGGTTAGTACGATTTTGGCGACATTTTGAGGGGCGTAGTTTTTCAACCAGAAAATCAAAGTGTGGACGACATGTGCATTTTTATTTTGACCTCCACACCCGTCCGAAAAAAGGCGTAAAACTTCCACTTCAGAAAAATCAGTAAACATCAGGTATGTTAAAAGGGCAGACGCAATTTCGGTGGCGCCTTTTTTAGCTTGGTTTTCTGTCCATATGAAGAAATGTGGCTCCTTTGTAGGCATATCAGTAATGCAGAAAGAATAAAGTCCAACTTGTCGTAAATAAAAACATTCCTGGATTGGCGTTTTAGGAAGGGATTGAATTTGTTGGAGATCAAAACATATTGTCATAGAATTTTCAGGTTTTTCTTTGGTAAGGGAAAAGAACGCTTTGGCTCTAGCTTTATGAACTCGGAGTTGAAGTTTCAATGATTGAAGTTCTTCAGGATTATTTTCAGTCTTCTGCCTATTTTTCAGCAGTTCGCAGGTACTACATATGTCGGAAGATGGTGACGCAAACCCAATATTAAAATCGTTCTCAAAAACATTTCGGAACATCGTTTGTGAGACTTTCAAATCATCAGTCGCTGAATTATTGTACAACTCCCACAACTTTTTTACGTTTAGCTCGTATGACAGGTACACTCTTTTTGATTTATTTCGATTGTAATGTGACTCCTTTGCTGGCAAACCACCGAGAAATTTTCTTACAGATTCCTTTTTATCAATACTTTTGAAACTTTTCCTGTCTCCTCCTCTGCCGTCAAGTGGCGTTTTGCCTTCATATAATTTGCTCGCAATTAAGTTTACCCTGTGCTTACTGAGCCCAAGAGCAGCCAAAAAAAAAGATTTGCATACTTTTACTAACCTTTTTGAATCACGGAAGAGAAAGTATGTCACAAAGTACTTATTCCTCTGCGGTTTGCGAGATTCCTCTCTCGATCTTTCTCTTTCTATGGGGCATGGTGATATGAGCCGTGACAAGTAAATATCCTGTAATTTTTTGCCAATTTTTTCATATAGTAGTTTGCGGTTGTAAACAATTTCGTTTAATGTCAAAGTCTGGCACTTAAATTTTCCCTTGTTATGTTCACACGCAGACACGAAATTCAAAGCAAGGGGGTCTTTATCTGCGTACCTAAAACAAAATAATAGCAATTTTAAATTCATCATAGGTTAGAATAATAACAAACACGCACCGGTAGGTATAATTTTACACTCACTTCGATTCCCTGTTGTTTTGCGCTTGCCGTCCTGTTTTTTTTCGTTTACGTGAGCCGTCATTTATATTGGCCACTATTTCTTCGATTCCGTCCATAATTTTGTCGGTTTTCTAGGAAAATTCTTCTCAAAATTACGAAAGCAATGACCGTCACACAGCTGATTATCTTTTTTTTTAATTTAGCAGTGTTGCCACAACTGATTTAGGGATATCATAACAAAAAAACAATGATTTTTTTTAGACTTGTCCGGTTTTGTTTGACATTTTTCGTACTAACGGCAATTCTCCTTACGTTTTTGTCCGGTTTTGATTGGAGAAAAAATCCCTTAGAATTTTAATAAATTTCTAACAGGACAAGTCCGCTTTTGAACGAAATCATCATTTTTAACAATTTTTTTCTCTAAGATCGGACCGCTTTTGATACACAATACTCCGGGGTTCGATAGATATGAGCTTAAAGAGTGCAAAAAAATAAAAATAAAAAATTCGAGTACAGTGGACAAGTCCGCTTTTGTTCCCCAGCTCCTCAAATAATCTACAACATATCCAAAAATCACACGACTTACCTTTTGTTTTTTCGACATTATTAATAAAAATGTTCACTGTACTACGAAAACAGAGGCGCGCAACTGACTCACGAAATCAAATGGCTGTCACTTTGACAATTGCGTTCGGAAACACAGTTTTTTATTCTGGACCCATAGATAATATATTTAGGGTAGCCATTTTTATAAATTGTGGAGTTTATATTACCAGAGCCTGGAAAGGACAACGAAAAATGATGTGGGACCGAATCGTACCGGGGCCAGGTTAAGGGTCAGCCTTTATACTTAACCCTTTATAAGGCAGAGGGAACTAGGACAGGTACAAATTTAAACTAAACTGATTTTGTAAGCCATTATGTTATGAATGCCCTAAGTATTTTTTTTTCGTCAAAAGCGAAAGGAAAATTTTGGAAAATTTGGTGGCAATATAGTTGCCGCTGTCTGTAGAAGACGATGAAAAATAAAATAAGGTTTATTCTTAATGCAACTTTTTATTTCTGTTCATGGTAAATATCAAAACATGGTACCACACAAAGTGGAACCTTGCATTTTTGATCTTTTATTGTTTGTCTTTGTGCTACATACAGGACAGCGCCGATAAGTTGGCAAACGTTCATGTTTATGTGTTCCAACACTGGCAAAACGAAGGTCATCGATTACAGAGCACGTTTTTTGGTAATTATCTGACATCTTGGACTTCTTAGTAAGATACATTGATTGGGTATCCAAGCTCCTTCTCCTTGATGAGAAATTATTTATAAGACCACGAGCCAAAGATAATCTAAACGCCAATTGGGGCATAATACTGTGGACGCGGCTGTTTGAACTGTAGAGAAAATACGAGTTTGTTATTACTAGGTCTATACAAAAATAAAAAATGCGAAGCCACCATTGCTTGGTCATCACGTTTACCAGTATAAATGCTAAATTCGTAAACATAACCGGTTTTGCTATCAGCTCTTACCCAAACTTTATATCCTCTCTTGATGGGTTTGACGGGCATATACTGTTTTAGTGATGAACGTCCCTTGAATCGAATCATCGATTCATCAATTGATTGTGACGATGTTGTTTTCGCTTCTCGCTGACATGCAATATTCAGCAAATCTAGTATTGGTCTTACTTTGAATAATTTATCAAAATTTGTTGCAGCTGTTTGAGGCGTTTGCTCATTATTATTCAAATGCAGGTTTTAGAGGACTTTTTAAAGTCTTTTGATTGGCATTATGGATGCGATTTCATCTACGCGGAAAAATGGATCGCTAGCCCAATATAAATCAACAGTTGGTAACGGATGGAGCCCCATTAGCATTATTATGCCTATGAAAGCTTTAATTTCATCACAACAAACAGGTGTCCAGTTACGACTTTGATTTTGTTCTGCAAAGAGATTGGTTTGTGTTACGATGTGTGTAAAAATATCGTCATCAAACAAACGTGTGCAATATGTTGTAGGCCTTGTCTGGGATGAAAAGAATTGAGTTCCTTGTAAACGAACACGGTCAAAATCATCCATGTTTGGTTGTTGAGACCAGATAACTTTTTTCCACTGATCTTCTGGACCATCCGAATCATCAGTTTCAGAAAATGTATCAACAGCTGTAGGAAGTCTGCTGGATGGTGGTTCAGGAGAAGAAGAGTCATGTAAACGGTTACGGCGTCTGTCTAAATGAAGACCAGATGTTGAGGTTTGAATTGATGTCTCAGGTTCGTCGTCCGAGTCGTGTGTCATCTGAGTAGACTCATTGATGCGGCGATTGCGGCTGTCTAAATGTAGACCAGATGTTGATGGCTGATTAAAAGATTCTTCTAAATTAGAGTCGTTTCTCTCCTGAGTAGAATCGGTTTCGTTCGCACCACTAAGAATATCACATAGCGTCATACCTTCATACGTATCTAAATTATCCGGTTCTTGTTCGTATTCGTCCTCCGAAATATCGGGGTCGTCGGGTAAGCCGAATAACTCGTCTATACCCTAAGTCATCAATTCAGATAATTTAAGTAAACAAAGAAATGTCATTGTCAAAATGACAGGACAGTGGTACAAAACAATTTAATATTAAATTTTTCTATCTTTTCATTACAGTTAACTATTTATACGAGCTATGCAAACAAAATATCGTAGCCGAACAGTGTTTGTTCTGTGTCGGAGTCGCGGCTTATTATCATCATAATCAGCCCTTTTAAGTCCACTGCTAGTCATAGGCCTCCCAAAATCGCCGTTTTCCAAAATCCAACATGTGGCAAATGTATTGCCTGCAAGCTTCTTACGATATGAATCTATGAATGAGAGTTTTAATATGTGTGTTGTTGAAAATGTAAGTCGTTAAATAAAACACAAATTTAAGAAATTGCATTTATTAGACCACACACATACATCAGTCATTTAAAATTACGTCAATCTGATTTCAAATCCTTAATAACTAGTTGCTCAGATTAGGATTGGCTATAAAAAAATATTTTTCATTATGTGTCTGAGTCTGAACAACTATCGGATTCGGAATCAGATTCGTTCACACTTATGACAAACCTATCAGTAACTTCATCAATTATGTGGTCGAGTGTGCACATTTCATCTTCTACTTTTACAGTATGTCTAATACAGTCTGCCCATTTCTGCGGTGTCACTTCTCTTAAACCTTCTTCTAACAATTGTTTTATCTCATTCATTTTGAAAGTTTTGTTGTTTCGTGCGACATACCCCTTTACCTGAGCCCACACCAATTCAATAGGGTTTAGCTCACAATGGTAAGGAGGCAGTCGCAGGACAGTGACACCGCACTGGGCTGCCATCTCATCCACTACATACTTATTATATTCTGATTTATTTTTCTTAACGATTTCCAATAACTGGGCTTTAATCATTGTTTGCTCGAAGGAAATATTCTTTTTGTGAAGCCATTCCTGTATATTGGCTTTTCTCCATGAGGTAGTAGGGGTCTGCTCAACTTTCCGGCTATGGTATGGAGCATTATCCATTACCAGAACAGAGTTTTGCTTTAATTTTGGTAAAATCTCCTTGAACCATTCTTCAAAACATTCCGCATTCATCTCTTGATGTCTTCTCTCGTCTTCAGTGTTCTTTTTTGATTCAAACAAGAGCAGACCCCCTTCAACAAAACCATCTACACTGCCTATATGGCTTATAATTAATCGTCTGCCTTTGCCTGACGGAGCTTTCAGCCCTGTTGTCAATCCATCTAGGAATGCTTGTTTTGATGATTTTATTTCAGTGTCTACCCATATCTTTTTTACTGTATGGCCTATAACAAAGAATATTTTATTTTATTAACAAGTTGATAAGCATTACAGTTCAAAAACATTTTCTGGATGGGACTGTAAGAATTTGGCAATTGTGATCAAAGAATTAGTGTATGTTAATAGATCTGCGAGGTCCAGTACCCACTCAACGCAACTGATTAAATACTGGAAGTTGACCCGAAGAGAATTAGGGAGAGGTATAGGCAGATATTTTACATATTATTATATTATTCGTACTCATAAATAACAATTATTACCTTCATTGAGCCAGGTCTCATCTTGGTAATAAATATGTTTTTTATCTCTGCGATGTTGCTTTATCAAATTTAAATACTTCTGTCGCCACAGCATTATGTCTTGCCGGTCAATAAGGCAACTTTGACGTTTCCGGTTCACATATCTAAATTTTAAATGTTTCAGAATTCTTCCCAGTGTTTTTTGTGACATAGTTGGTAAGTCAGAGTCCTCATTCACAACTTGTAGAACCTGAAAATAAAAATTAAATGTTATGATGATCACTGAAAGCCAGGGATGATAGTGACACTATGTATTATCATAGGCAATCTGCTTATGATGGATAGACGATTAAACTCTGCGGACGATAACAATGGAATTTATATTGCCTTATTACTTGACGGGTAACAAGGAGGCCCTAGTTCCGTAGACTGGTGTCCACTTGAGATAGACTCTACGAGAAAACTTGGTTGTAAATAATAGTTATTCTTAGTAAGGTATAATAGTAGAAAACAGGTACCTATACCCACAGAATTTTATATAAATCTACTTTACGTAATAGGTATTCAAAGAAATTCTCACCTTTTTTAATGTAAGTGCCTCATTTCTGCGAAAAAACTGGTGTACGATTCGTCTTATTGCAGACATGGTAAAATCGTCCATTTTTTGGACGAAGTTGGTCTTTGGACCTTCCTTCTTGGGAGAACTCAGGGTTTGGGTTGTTTTATGTTCTTTTACAATTCTTCCCACTGTCACTGCTGATATGCCTAATAATGTAGCAGTTTTGGCAGCACAGTCTCCTAAAGACCAGTATTCGTTAACAGGCCAATTCTTGTATGTCTGCTTGTAGACATTCATCACCATGAGTTTTTCAGTGGCACTCAGAGATTTTCGAGGCCGCTTTTTGACAGGCGACAAACTGTCGGTGGCAGCGGCCTTCGAGGGACCCGGCTGGGGCTCCATTTGTCAATTAACAAATAAAACTTAACAAAAACACAACTAAAACAAGGAAATATAACAACTAACAACAAGATGAAACAGTTAACACGATGATAATAAAGCACAATTAACAAAGACGCAGCGAATAGTATTATCCGGGAAAAGAAAACGAATGTTGTGAAAAGACGCGACTTTGTAATTATGTCAAACGAAATTTGAGAATGTTGGGAACTCCGGTAGTGTTACCAGTATCATAAAATATTTTATACCACAAAATTTTCTTTTTTTAATAACTTTGTTTAAAACCGAAAACTTATAAAAATTAACACGGTATAATAATTTTTTAATTATTATTTTAAAAATCAGAACTTAAAAGCAAATCTAACCTTGTTTTCCACCATTTTATGTGAATTACCATTAAGACGATATTTTTTTGATCTGTTATCACATTTGTTTACATAAATTATCTGAATTGATGACTTAGGGTATAGTGCATTTTCTATGTCATCATCACACAATATTTTCGGCATTTTCACCTGCAGTAAATACTGTTATATTATTATCTACACGGGCAGTGGCAGATATATTGCCACCAGTTCAATACAAAATTTTATCAAAATAATAACCGTAATTTTACAAAATACTACTCGATTGTCCAAGTAACATACGTAATTGTTGTAATAAATGCAAACTCATACCAGTTTCCCTCAAGAATTTATAGATTGAGCTAGATTTGTTACACGTTACACAAAATTACCGGTTTTTACCCTTCAAAGTTTGAAAAGTGTCAATTGACCTTGAAAATTCCCACACAACAAAAAATATACGTTGACAGGACATCTCAAGCTTGCCAGTAAGTAAAAAATAAATACCCAAAATATAAATAGTTGCCAGAAAAAAAAAACTAATATTGGTAGCAATATAGTGGTCACTGCCTTCAAATCAAATCAAATCAAATCAAATTATTTATTTGCTTAATACAGGTAGGTATAAACAGATGTTACAAATAAATATGAAGTACTCTGTATCATTACCTATTATGGTGTGCAAATATTTACATTATTATTAAAAAAAAAAATAATTTAAAAAATTCAGAATACTACACACGTCAAGGTTTAAAAATAAAAATTGTCAGATGATTTAAAATACATGTCATAGGTTCAACAATCAGATAAATTAAATAAAAATAGTGATCCAAATTAAAATAAAATAAAATTATAGAGATGTCAAATTAAATTATTATAACAAGTCACACTATTTGTATTGTCATATTTTAAATGTCAATAAATTACTCTTAATGTATGTATCTATCTATATTTTTATCCTGTAAATACTCCTTGACATTATAATAACATTTATTTATCAGGAATTTGTGCAGCTTCGACTTGAATTGATGAACAGGTAACTTTTTGACATCATCGGGCAACTTGTAAATCAATGATGCCATACAGAGAATACTTTTATTTATTAGTGCTGTTTTTCCATAAGGTATATTAATTTCTAATCTTTTTTTGTCACGTAGTTGTCTATAGTAGTTTTTAGAAGCAGTCTTATAATAATTAGGATTTAATTTCACAAAAACATTTAGTTCATATACAGTATGGAAACCACATATATGCAATAAATGAAACCACATACTCGTTATCGCCTTTTCTGACCATACACAAAAATGGACGAAATCGGTCCAGTAATTAGGTAAAAAACTAGAGTTCTAATTTTGATCAAATTTGAACAGTCTGTAGAATTGGATAACTAGGTCAATGATTCAATGACCTTGAATCCTTGAACATTGAAAAGCGACGTTGCCATGCAGTGCAAACTATCACGACGCTGTACGTATTCTACTTACCTATTTGCCTAAAATGTAAAATCGGTACACCTAAACGACAAGCTGGAATTAAAAAAAAAAATTATATTACAAAAGAAAAAGAAAATTAAAATGTAATACATTTTATTTCAACGTTTGAGTGCGCAAACTAAGTGTGTATGGAGGCCGCGGACAGCATCGCCCGACTCCCCGCGTGATCTCGGCCGCCGCCGTTGCTCTACGCAAATACATTCGTTTCGCAAATGTATGGAATTTAATACTGTGACGGTGCGGCCCACTTGCTCTCACAGACAGGTAAACCTGTGCAGTCAATGTGTGCAGGAAACATTATAGGCTGATTATTAAATTTTTTCGATACATGAGTACTTGAAATTAATTTTATAAAATACTGGCATTCAGCTGCATCCGGTTAGACTGGAAGCTGATTAGTACTTGGAAATTTGGAATTGCCTTTTGACCTGCCACGGCCGAAATTTTGTTTTGCAATTTACACAAACATAAACTATCACTGGCACGCGCTAACATTTCCTGCGGGTGTACGTAGGCAGCGGTGTCTTTGGCGGTATCTTAAGGTGGCGGTTCGCGCCGCGACAGAGACAAGCGACCGAGACCAGAGACTGAGACGGGAGACCGCGACAAGTGTCTCGGTCTCTTCTGCATGTACTGTAGGTCGAGACCGAGACTGGAGACCGTGACAAGTATCTCGGTCTCAGTACGGAGTGTGTGTCGATGGAGTCAGTTGTGTTCTGTGTCATGATGGAAAACCAAGTTGTAGAACTTCTATTGGAGGAAGAAGAAGACGATGATTTGCTCTTATACTATTATTACAAATACAAAACTAAAAGAAGGTTACCTATTAAGGAATTATATTTAACTAGAGGTCAAGAAGGATCATTTTCGCTATTAGTGATGAAGCACCTAATGTGTGATGACAATACATTCAGGAAGTATTTTTGGCTAAATAAAACACAGTTTGATTATTTATTAAATTTACTAAAGAAAACAATGCGTGAAAAAGGAAAAATATCGTTGAAAGAAAAATTAGCTCTAACTCTAAGGTAAGTTTGTCAAATCATCTAAGTTATTCTGGTCGTATTCGTCGTGAAAAATGCTTCTAAATGGTTCACTTGAAATATTTGGCAATTGGCGAGATGTTAAGTCAATCAATTCACTTTGTGATTGGTGTTCTGTGGAGGCTACACTTATTGGCGAATATGTACTCGTATTATACGATGAAGTTGAAGTACATAGCAATTGGCGACGTGATAAATCACTTGGTGTTTGGTGTCCACCTTGTCCACCTTGTCCATCGATATCTCCGATCTCATACTTGGAGATAATGTTAAATATTTCGGATTTTGCCATCGCTCTTGATCGAGCGCTCAATTTTCTTAGCATAGTTTCAATGTGTTTAGTAAATGTAGATATATCATCGAATGATTCTTGACTTTGACATTTCAATGACTCCAGCGTACTATTTCGGCTTTCATGTCTGTCTTTCATAAATTTTATAAATTCATCTTCTTTTTGTCTTTTTCTCTTAGTATTCTTGATAGTTGATTTTTCGGAACTTTTACTTTGTGGTATAGACCTTTCTTGTGTAGAAGTTCCTGGTACAGGTTCTACCAACTCCCTTGAAATAGTATTACGTACTGACGCGTCTGCGGCTACGGGAGGAGTATCTTCATGTACAACTTCTGAGGAGGTATTAGTAACTTCTTGTACTACACTGGTGAAGCTTTGCTGTTCTGGATCTACACTGGTGGAGCTTTGCCGTTCTGATGGTGTGTTTTCTAAAAATCTCAAACGTTCATAAAATTGCCACTTTGAATTTTTAGCTGGTGCTGCAGATCCCGTTGAATTTTTCTGTTTGCGCTTGTATCTGTTGTAGGAGTCCCTGATTAATTTCCATTTTTTACGGCATTCCGAATCTGTAATATATAAATAATAATATAAGTCTTTTTTTTGTTTCAGGTTTATGGCAAATGGAGAAACATATGCTTCGCTATCATTCGCATTTCGTATATCACCTTCTTATATTTCACAAATAGTCAAAGAGGTGTTGAAACATTTTTTTTTTTTTTTTTTTTTTTCCCTTTGCTATTAAGAACAGAATTCTTAATAAATTAATTACAATCTAGCCTAAAAAGACTAATAAGTAATTTAACTCTAACTTAATATGCTACGTTATAAATAATGTTAATACTAAGAATAGTGTCTATTTGCACTTTTACACAAGTCCGTAGCACTTTCTTAGAGTCTGATATATTATATTGAAACACTATGTTCATGTGTTATATGTATAGCACAACAATGTTACTATTATTCACTCACTTTGTTAGTACTTACTTACACTACATTAATTCAAATGGTTTAGTTCTTTTTAGCCTACGCACTAAGTCTGTGTTGTCTAGCAGCTGGATAGCCTCAACATTCACATGTCGGTGTAGTCTGTGTTCGTGGGCTTCAGCAAATTTTTTGATGATTGTGGTGACGAATTCCATTTTAAGGTCACGGTGAAGGTCGTCGTTTCTTATGTACCAGGGTGCATTCACAGCATCCCTGAGTACTTTATTTTGGAATTGTTGGATAATTTTGATGTTGCTTGGTTTAGTACAGCCCCAAAGTTGGATACCATACGTCCAAATTGGCATCAGTATATGCTTGTATATGGTTATTTTATTATGTATTGATAGACAGGATTTCCTTCCAAGTAACCAATACATACTTTTATAACGTATGTCGAGTTCCTGTCTTTTCTTTTTGACATGAGCTTTCCAACGCAACTTGGTATCGAGAGTCATGCCAAGGTATTTGGCTGTATTAGCGTAAGGCACTTGCATGCCATTTATATAGATTGGGTGATAGTCCAGGTGTTTGTTTGTGAAGTCAATGTGAATTGATTTAGATTCATTCAGTTTGATCTTCCATTTTTGTGTCCAGTCATAAACTTTGTTCACAGCTAGTTGAACTTTTTCTACTGCTTCTCTGTGGGTTGAACCGGTAGCCATAATTGCAGTATCATCTGCAAAGGTCGCAATGGTGTTGTTTTCCAGTTCTGGAATGTCACATGTGTATAACAAGTACAAAATCGGGCCTAGCACACTTCCTTGTGGTACCCCAGCTTTTATATGTTTTAGTTCGGAATATGCATCCTCTTGCCGTATTCTGAACATTCTATTACTTATATACGACTCTAGTATATCTGCAAATTCTGGGAGCATGCGCCTGAGTTTGAATATTAGACCCTTATGCCAAACTTTATCAAAAGCTTGCGCCACATCTAAAAATACAGTGGCGCAGACTTCTTTATTTTCTAGTGTTTTTTCAATGATATTAGTTATTCTATGAACCTGGTCTATTGTAGAGTGTTTCTCCCTAAAGCCAAATTGATGATTTGGAATAAGGTCTTTATCTTCTATTACTGGTTTTAATCGCTTCAATAATAGTTTTTCGAATAACTTTGATAGCACGGGCAACAGAGAAATAGGTCTGTATGATGATGCTTCATGTGGTGGTTTCCCAGGCTTCGCAATCATAATGACTTCAGCGACCTTCCATGGCGCAGGTACGTGTTTTAAAATAAATGCAGCATTAATAAGTTTGGTCAGCTTAACTACAGCCTTACGCGGGAGGTGTTTTAGAATCTCACCTGTAATGAGGTCGTAACCCGGAGACTTTTTGGCACTAATGTTATTTTGAATTTCTCTCATTACTTCTTTAGGAGTCACAAGCTTAATTCTCTGGTTTTCTGCTAAGTTTTCACTCTCGAGTAATTCTACCAGGTTTTCATTGGGCTTAAAAGTTTCTTCTAGGTGCTGAGCAAACCTTACAGCTTTCTGATCATTGCTTATGGCCCATTTTCCGTCGCTATCTCTGATGGGCGGTATTTGTTTAATTGGCCTTTTTAGATTTTTTGTTGCCTTCCAGAGGGAGTAATCTGTTGATTTGTCATTGGTTAGCTGCAGAAGGTTGGTGTTCAGAGCTGTATCCTCAAATTGTAGAATTTTTCTCTTTAATTTTTTAGTTAAATTATTTAGTGATGTTTTATCTCGCGGGCATCGTGTTTGCTGCCACTGTTTCCTTTGTTTCCTTTTCTCAGTAAGTAAATCCACAATTTCCTTAGGATAGGTAAATCCCTTATATTTACGTTTTAATTGTGGTGTGTTGTTCCACGCACATTGTTGTATATTGACAATATACTTGTTTACTTCTGAGTCAAGCTGATCTTGCTTTTTTATCGGAGTTTTAAGGTCGATAATATTTTCTAGATCAAGAGAAAAGCTTTCCCAATCTGTGAACTTATTAACCAGGGTTAAGTGGCTTTCTTTAAGTAGGATTTTTAGACTTAGCATTAGTATAAGCGAAGAGTGGTCCGAGTTCATATGAAAACCTTCCTCCACGCTGACATAATTGGCGGATATGTTTTTGCATATGAAAAAATCTATAAGATCCGGTATTTTCTGGTGGTCAGTGGGCCAGTATGTTGGTTTTCCTGTACTCATAACTTCAGAACCGGTATCTTTTACTGCGCTTAAGAGCTGCCTTCCCTTAGTCGTTGTAAGTCTTGATCCCCAATGCGTATGCTTAGCATTAAAATCGCCGCCTAGGATAAATCTCTGGCCTAACAATTCAAAGAGATGTAAATACCGCTCTTTTCTTATCATGTGCCGTGGGGGACAGTAAATGGCTGCAATGGACATGGAACAAGATTTGTTTTTAACAGATACTGCCACGGCTTGGATGTCTTGTTCTTCATATTTACATTGCACGTAGTGACTTATGGTGTGTTTGATTATAACCGCTCTGCCTCCCCTGGCAGAGTTGTCAGGGTGCAGCGAATTGTATACCATGTATCCTCTAAATTTCACAAAAGATTCTTTAGTGAAGTGCGTTTCGGAGACCAAACACACGTCAATGTTTTCTGTGTCCAGGACCGCCTGCAACTCATTTTGATGTTTGAGGAGCCCATTAGAGTTCCACGCCATTATTTTAAGGGTGTTATTCATTTTTGATGACTTAAAACAGCTGTTTTAGTGCTGGACTCTAGTTTCTCTAATCTCTTGTCAAATGAAGTAATACATTTTAAAATCTGGTTAATCTTATCCTCTAGGTTTGCAGGCTGAGATCTTGATTTTGCAGCTTCCGCATAGGAACCAGTCTTGTTTACTTGCATGGGTTTTGCATATGACTGGAGACTCGTTTTCTGTGCCTGTGTTTGTGTGTTGTTTCTGTCTGAATTTCTTAGTTGCAAAGACTGTTGGATAGTTGGTGCCACAATTTTCTTTTTAATATTTTTGTTCTTCAAAATCTGCATCTGTTTAGCTACTTCACACCCTCTATAGTTGGCAGGGTGAGGCAGACCACAGTGAACACATTTTGGCTTCTCTTGCGGAGATTTCGTACAGTTGGCTGTAAGGTGTTTGCCAGTGCATTTTACACACCTGGGCTCTTTTCTGCAGTATTTATGAGTATGCCCATATGCCTGGCACCTCTTGCATTGGGGAATTAATTTGGGATGTTTGAGTGGGTGTATTTCAATTTTACACCCTAAAATGTATTTTATGCCATAGATTTTATTGACATCTTCTTCATTATTAAATGATAAGACGAACATGTTGAGTGGTTCTTTACTCTTCCAGCTCAATTTGCTGTCTACTTTTTCAATTTTCAGACCTTGTGTTGTTAGGTCGTCTTTGATTCGATCAGGTTGGCAAGAAGAATGTAACTTCTTCACAACAACTCTAATTGGTCTAGCCTGCTTATCCTCGTACGAGTGCCAATGGTGATCTTTTTCTGTTAAAAGCCGGGAAATTACTCTATATGAGTCCTCTGTTTTGGCGTTAATTTTCACACAATCGCCATTTAACATATTTGCAGTAAATGATTCCGCTGGTGTAGTTTCAATTAGAGAGTCATAGAACTTTTGGTAGTTCTTAACTTCGTCTATTATGATTGGCGGTGGCGGGGGCACTTTTTTTACGGGAGTCTCTTTCTCAGTTTTTCGGAGATTTTCCTGTTGGGCACTTGTTCCGGGTTGTTGCTTTGGAGATTGCGAGGTGTTAAGCTTCCTCTTCTTCCTGCTCTTGGCCCTAATCCACTCAGTCTCTTTAGCGAGCTCATCCTCGTCTGTGCAAAATTCAACGTCACTTTTAGGACGCTGGGCAAAAGATATTGTTTGACTTTCCTGTTCTCTAGGTTCTTTTTTTTCCTTCAAGCAATTCAATTCTCCTTGAAGGGCTAGTACTTGTTCCTGCAAGCTATTAATGTGATCATTTAGATTACGTACCATTAGTTGCAGGTTTTCTCTATCGGTTTTCTCCTGGATGTAACCGTCATACAGCCGTTTTTCCAGGTCAGTTTTTAACTTAATGGGCTGTGACTGTGAGGCCATTATTTAATTGTAAGGCGAGTTAACACCTAAACAATCAATTATTAAAAACACTTCATGATTGCATCACTTGTAACTAGGTCATAGCACTGACCGCGATAGATCGACGTAGGTACACCGCGACGACGGTGTTGTGCTGCGTCTGCAGAATACTCTTAACTAGAGCACGCGCGCGCGATCCGTACGTATGTTCGCTATTGCAGTTTAACAACAACTGAACTGTTGAAACATTTAAAGATTGTTTTAGTGCCAATTCTAATGCCTATTCCAAAAGAAAGTGATTTTAGGCTTATATCTGAAGGCTTTTGGGACAAATGGCAATTCCCCAATTGCGCTGGCGCAATTGATGGTAAGCACGTGAGAATAAGAGCCCCTGAAAATAGTGGGTCGTTGTATTTTAACTATAAGGAATTTTATTCGATTGTTCTTCTGGCTATTGTAGACCATAATTACAAGTTCATTGCAGTAGACGTTGGCTTTTACGGCAAAGAAGGAGATAGTGGAATATTCCAAAAGTCTACAATGGGAAAAAAAATCATGAAACATGAATTTAATTTTCCAGAACCAAAAAATCTACCAAATTCGAACATAATATTACCACATTTTTTAGTTGGAGATGAAGCATTTAGTCTTGATACTTTTATGATGAAACCTTACGCTAGAAAAGTTGCAAAAAACGATTTAAGCAAAGAAATATTTAACTACCGCTGTTACAACTTTAGAGGATGTAATGGTGCCAATCAAAGTTAAGAAAAAAAAAACTCCGAAAATTAGCGAAATCAGATTTAATATACGATGAAGTTACACGTACAACGGTTGTCAGGCAAGTGAACGATGACATTGATTATTACTAATACGTGCCGCCACGCCTATGCAAATTTTAATATTAAGTGTTTTTACAACTTCTTGCTATTTATTTAGACCAGGCGTTTACGCCTGAACAACCGCCTTTGTCGTGCGAGACGAGTATCGGAAAATGCGTTCGGTTTGCTGTCTCAGGTGTTTAGAATATTTTACACGCCTATCGGAATAGCGCCAGAAACATGCACTGATATGATCTTAGTTGCCTGTTGCTTGCATAACCTATTAAGAGATGGATTTTTAGAATCTGCTCAAATGTCCGTACATCAATGGAACCAAGAAGAAAATTTACCTTCAAATTTCGTTTCATTACGTGGAACAGGAGGGTTTTCGAACAGCAACGGACTAGATATTAGAGCAAAATTAACCGATTACTTTATGTCACAGCAAGGAGCGGTAGACTGGCAAGAACAACATGTCACACGGCTTGTTTAAGTTGATTCCACATGTTTCCTTTTAAATATTAATTCTATGCAAAATAAAAAAAATAAAAATAACTCACCTGTTTTATTTATGCTTTCAGCTATGCTCATCCAAATATTGTCTTTCAAATTTTCGTTTCTGTAGGAGTCTAGTCGTGCATCATATATCGGAGGGTGCTGTCTGATCAGTTCAATCAGCGTTTCACAGTCTTCGTCAGAAAAAGTATTCATTTTTTTTACACTAAACACAGGTGCTTTTCGAGCGCGACACGAGACACTACTGGTCCGGAGGCAGCGACCGTCTCGCTGTCTCCTGTCTCGCGTCTCTGTCTTCTGTCTCTGTCTCGCTCGCGAACTGTCGCTTATACATTTCCTAACGTTAAGTAACGGTCGCGGTCGCCGGTCGCGGTCTCCGGTCGCGGTCTCCTGTCTCTGTCGCGGCGCGAACCGCCACCTTTACAACAGGCGGCTCGAGACATGCGGCGTTTTTTCAAAGGCGGCGGTCATTGTGAACGAATTTTGCGGGCGGCAGGGAAGGAGGGGTGCGTGTAGGTAAGGACACCTGTTATTGACTATTAGGGAATAATGATCGATAAACAAAAAAACTGTTTAGCTTTAAATACTTAGGGCGTAGTGTTTTTATTAGAATTATCGTGCTCTTGTGATAATTCTAAAAACACTATGGCCTAAGTATGTATAGCTATACAGCTTCTTTGTTTAAGTGTGTTGTGTAAGTTCTTGTAGAGTTGTTCTTGTAAGAGATAAAATTAATGAAGTAGAAGTAAACAATAACAATTTTACAAGTTACGTAGAAGCAACCTATTAAAAAAATCGTACCTACTTACACGTTTGCTAGTCAGGAAGTCACTCCAGTCCAATCGTACAAAATTACTAAAACGTTTTTTAATACTTAATCCAATCAATAATTTGTTAAAAATATTAAAACAATCGAATAACACAAAAATGCTTGTATTTTAATGCCTTGTTTTGGTAGTAGGTAAGTAAGTGTAAAAAGTATCGATAAACGATAATTGCGCCGTTAACCCTAAATTATGAATTTTATTATTTTCGCCATTTTTGAGAAGTCTCGCTTTGTCAGTTCACCGCTGTCTTCCGGGATAGTGTATCGTGACTTTCGCAGAGATTTCATAGCTACTTGCGCGCATTGCTTCAAGTGATTTTGGCAAATTAAACTGATAAATAGGTCCTTTTTTTAAGTTGAAATTGACATTTATTTGCTACTTGACTTTGTGTGTGTATAAATAGTGTTTATAGGTTTATTTCTATTTATTTTTTACGGTGAAATTGACACTAAGTACTTGACTTTTGTGTGTGTGTACCCGTGTGTTTTTTTAACAAAATGCCAAGACAACAGCATTTTTACAGTGCTGCAGAGTATACAGACATGGTTTTATTGTATGGCGAATGCCGCCAAAATTCAGCCTTGACTCTACGTACTTATCGTGAGAGATACGGCGCAACTCGTGTCTGCCCTACTAATGTCCGGACAATCCTGAGGGCTGTCCAAAGGATCAGAGAAAATCAGCACATAGTTCCAAACACTCATGAAGGAGTTGCTCCGCGTCACGTTCCATCCTCTTTTGAACAACGAGACTTAGACCATTTCGATCGGAACCCAACTTGCAGCCTTAGACAAGTTGGCGTGTGTTTAGAGTGAGCCATAGAACAATACATCAAGTGCTGAAAAGGAACAAAATACGTCCTTATAAATATGCAAAGGTTCAGGCGCTGCTGCCCCGTGATAAGCCGATTAGAGAGTTTTACTGCCGCTGGGAACTTGAAAAAATCTCTCAAGACCAAAATTTTTTATCAGATGTATTTTGGACAGATGAAAGCACGTTTACTCGGAACTGCATGTGGAACCGACAAACCCTGCGTCACTGGAGCCATACGAATCCCCATTTATTTAGAGAATCAGCTCATCAGTACCGTTTTTCCGTTAATGTTTGGGCAGGCATTCACGGAGATCAAATAATCGGCCCTGTTTTTATCAACGGAAACCTGAATGCACAGAAGTTTCTAGATCTTCTTAACGGCCCGATAGCACGATATTTAGAAAGATTGCCTGTGGTAGCTTTCAGGCGGGTATGGTTCCAGTTAGACGGAGCTCCTCCACACTCCGTACTCGTCGCGAGAGAGCGGCTTAACACCATGTTCGGCGAACAATGGATTGGGCCCTATGGCCCCCGCAGGTGGCCAGCTCGGTCGCCCGACTTCACTCCTCTAGACTTCTTTTTATGGGGCTTTATTAAAAATGAAGTTTACTCGCGGATCTCCGAAACCGAAGATGAACTGCGCAATCGTATTGTCGCTGCCTTTGACAAATTAAAAGCCATGGCTCTGGATCTTGAACGAAATTTGTTGAGCAGGCTTCGGGACAACATTGTGCGGCGATGTAACTTGTGCATTCAGAAACGTGGTGGACATTTTGAAAATGTGTAAATTTAAGTTTCCTTTTTTTTACTAATGTGCAATAGTTAATTTAGTTAGTTCAGTTCAGTTATCGCGATATAAAAGCGTGGCGGTAAAAATGAACTAAGTGAATTTTGATTTCATCGAACATTGACAAACGATCAAACGCCGGTGCCGACAAAAAAGCCGCCATTGGATGTCACCCGCGTGCGTAGGTAGTTGCCGCTCTTCCTGAGGTCAAGGTACGTTTTCTAAACAGAGTGTTTACTATTATAGAATTTATTTTGATATTTATTTTGTTTGAAAATTTCACTTTTTTAATTTACGGTGTTTTATTTAATATTTAATTTTGCTATACTTCTGTGGACTAGTATTACTTGTGGTTTCATTTATTGCATATATGTGGTTTCCATACTGTATATACAGGGTTATTGGTAAAACACCAGCAACCTCTTAAGGGGTCATTGTGCTCATCATTATAAACAACTTTTATTATGGACCAAACCTGAAATCGCGAAAAACATATCAGCTGTTCCCTACATTTTGACGTGTTATGCGAATATAAATATAGGGAAAATCTGTTTTTTTTTTTCGTGATTTCTGGTTTGGTCCATAGTAAAAGTTGTTTATAATGATGAGTACAATAACCCCTTAAGAGGTTGCTGGTGTTTTACCAATAACCCTGTATAACGAAGCCAGTGTCAGAATTTTCAAGCTTTTAAAGTAGGGTTGACAGCTGGTAGTGTTGTCTACATTACACATTGCTCTAATGCATTTCTTTTGAGCTTTAAATACAGATTCCTTATCGACTGAGTTGCCCCAAGATATAATACCGTATCTTAGGACAGGTGCAACAAGTCCGTGATAAGCAGCTAATACAGCTTCTTTATTAACAATTTTTGAGAGTTTGTATAGAGCAAATGACGATTTATTAATTCTTTTGCAGACATATTCTAAATGTGTTTTCCATGTCAGTTTATTGTCAATATTAATTCCTAGAAACTTTGTTTCTGTCACAGGATGTACTATTTCGCCTTGGTAACTAACGTTTATATTTGTCGGTTGAGTTCTCTGGTGAAAGTGTATAATTTTCGTTTTGTCCATATTTATTCTAAGATTATTTTCGGTTAGCCATTGTATTATCGTATTTAATGTTTGGTTGACTACGTGCTCGTAATCATTTTCTTTGTCACTTTTTACTATAACTGTGCTGTCATCTGCAAATAGTACCATTTGTTGGTTGATATGTTTAGGAAGTTCATTGATATATATCAAGAACAGTAACGGGCCTAGGACACTACCTTGTGGAACTCCAAATTTGACAGTTTTCGGGTTTGACTTATGTTTAATCTCGTTTCGTGTTTTCTGACATATTTGTGTTATTTCTACTATTTGTTTTCTATTATGCAGGTAAGAAAAGATGAGATCTAGCGCTTTACCTCTTATGCCATACATGCTCAATTTTTGCATTAGTATCTTATGGTCAACTCGGTCAAAGGCTTTACTCATATCCATAAAGATAGCACATGTTGGAATTTTTTTGTCCACGGCGACCAAAATACTTTTCAGAAAGTCATATATAGGCTATATTTATCGATTTCCCCTTGCGAAAGCCTTTCTGTTCGTCTACCAGTATATTATATTTTTCAAAAAAACTGTATAGTCGGCTATATATGATTCTTTCAAATAATTTTGAAAAAATGGGGATCAACGCTATGGGTCTATAGTTTTCCATTTTTCGTTTGTCTTCTTTTTTGTGTAGTGGAATGACAATGGACGTTTTAAGTTTTTCTGGGTATATTCCATTAGAAATGCGTAAGTTAATTATTGTCGTTCATATTGCAATTAGTTTTATGTCAAAAATGACAAGTTTACAGGAGGGTAAAAAAACAGTATACTGGAAATAATCTTTTAAGACACCTAAATGTTTTTTAGCTAATGTTTCCTAATTATTGTGTTCTATTAAATGTGCATTTTCAAAGAACAATGGGCGTCCTGGCCCATTAGCGGCCATTAATAAAACTAGTGTCATTTGAAAGGTGAATGCTTGTAGAACAAATATTGTTCAAGCAGTATGATTAAATATCATTTGAGAAAAAAGATATGGGTTAAATACTATTTTAATGAATTGTCATATTTTTATCATCCAGCATTTTTTGTTTTTCATCACAAAACATACGAAAAACCTTTGCGTTTTGCTTATTTTACAAACGTATGCATTCATAAATAGAGTAATGAAACTATTGGGCTTCCATGTAAATGTAAAATATTTGTCACAATATTCAATACCTTTGTTATCATGTCTTTTATCCGCTAATATGCACTGGGCCGATCGTAAACCATACCAGGATTGCACCGCTTTCAAAGAAAAATGGCGGCAATAATGTGCGGGGCGACCCGACCACTCAACAGCTGCTTTTGTTAACGTATTCGTTGAATGAGCCACTTTAAGTTGGTTTTTGTTTTCAATTCTAGGAACCATTGTTAAAATCAGACCAACCAATTCTACCTGCTTCGTGTGACCAATCAGCGACGAGTGCGGCTCCCACACAACACCCGAGGATTTACGTCAGGTCCGCGAGCACAGTGCAGTCCATCGTTGACATTTGTTTCGTTGAGTACTGTGCGATTATTTTTGTTTGACCATCTCTTTCGACTCTGGCTTGTATCTCGGACTTGTTGATATCTAACTTGGTGACTTGTGCTTGTTTTACTGGACTTTGTGAATTGTTTCCTATAACTATGGCTGATAACCGTCAAATGTGTGTTTTGTGTAATCGATCTGTGATAAACAGAAGAAGATACGAGATAACACACGCTCGGTTTGAAGACAATCCCGCTGTAGCCCAATATATTATTGAAGCTGTTACTCCTGAACGTCAGGTAAGTCAAACTAAATTATTATGTCTTATTTGTCATGTCAGGAACTGGTAGTTTCTCACTTTAAAAAGTATCGTTATGAAGCGTTTTTACTGGTATTATTTTATATACGTATTTAGAAAAAGAATACTGTTTATCTTTATCGGTTTTTTTTTATTTAGAAAAGTAACTAAGTATTTCATATCGACAGTTTTGTGAAACCATTTAAGCTATGCAGTTTAACTAATTGTAATATTCTCACCTTCAGCTAGAATACAATGGCCAGGAGTATATTTGTCGACCATGCTGGCAACGGGCAGAAAGAGCTGCGCAACCTAATGAAAATACGCAACCACATGAATGTGCATTACAAATCGAAGAATATTCAAGACTCCCTAATACAGCGACGCGTTGTATGTTTGAAAACTGCAGACGAACGTTACTCCGAAGAATTCCGGATAATCTGAAAGTAACATTTTTAATTCATTTTAACTTTTATATTCCCAATAGCGCAAGAGTTTGCGTTCAACATTTGGAATCCAACAATTGGGATCAAATAATTGACAGCCCTAACTTGCTCCACGATTTCAATGCCACACATTTTTTACATATCATGAGCCTCATGAAAATAGCAGTGCTTCGAGGATCTATATTGGATTTTGATCATATAGATGACATGGACATAAATGAAATATACATTCGATTGGGTGTCAGTCGAGAACAATTTATGAATATTTTGGAACAAACCCCGTCATTGTCGAACGTATCAACTCGGCCGAACACAACATTAGCCTGTTACCTAATGAAGCTGCGAAGTGGTGAAGCAAACGAAAGGCTGGCATCACTTTTCAACATGAGCCGGCGAACCCTTGAAAGACATCTTAAGTTAGCCAGGGATTCCCTTTTTTTGGACTTCGTTCCTCGACATCTGGGTTACGACCATATTGACAGAAGGGACATAGCTAATCGAAATCTTCAAGTGCCAAATGCTGTTTTTGGAAATCCAAATGCAGAACCCTCAGATAGAAAGGCAATTGTGATAGCAGACGCCACTTATATCTACATTCAAAAGTCCACAAACCATTTATTCCAAAGGCGATCATATAGTCTCCACAAATTTACGAATTTATTGAAACCATTTTTAATAGTATGCTGCGATGGTCATATAATAGATGCGTTTGGGCCATATGCAGCTACAGAGTCGGATGCACAAATCCTAAAAAATATGATCGAAGACGAAGAAGGCAGTATTCATTGGTTTTTTAGACAAGGGGATGTGTTCATCTTAGACCGTGGATTTCGCGACGTAATCGACGATTTACATGCCTGTGGATATGAAGCGCACTTGCCAAAAACAAAAAATCGCGACGAAGATCAATTAACGACAGAGCAAGCTAATAAGTCTAGGTTGGTTACCATATGCCGCTGGGTTATTGAAGTTATAAATGGTTGGTTTAAACGCGACTTCAAGTTATTTCGGCAAGATTTTTTTAATCGTGCCTTGCCCCATATGATGAAGGATTTTAAAATAGCCGCTGCGTTATTGAACGCATGCAGAGAACCATTACGTGATAGTGTACACGCAGAAACATTTATAACAATAATAAACCAACGCTTGAACCAACCAAATCACCTAGCAGAGTATGTCTTAGGCAACAACTTAAATCGTCGACGGGCTAGCTTTGATAGTATTACTGGTAACCAACCTAACTTAAGTGATTTTCCGTCGCTGACCGAGGACGATTTAATTATTTTTGCACTTGGCACATATCAAGTGAAGTTAGCTCGCAGCTATTATGCGGAGCATGTGCGACAAGGCCTATATAATATAGAAGTGTATAGAGATACCCAATGTACAAGTCTAGTCGAGTACGGCATTACAGCTACAAATGTTTGGCTTCTCCGCTGCCGAATACAATCGCGACATGCGCGGTCTAGAATTTATTATTCTTATATTCTTATAGACAGGCAGAAAAATGGTAGGGAAGCTATAGAAAACTATTATTGCAGTTGCCTTAGCGGTAAACGCACTCTGGGTTGCTGCGCCCACATAATGTGTATAGTTTGGTACTTAGGGTGGGCGAGAAACCAAGAGGAAGACATTCTTTTGCCAGCTGATTTTTTAAATGAAATAATTGTTGATGACGATTAAATTCCAATAATTATTGTAGTTATTAAGTAATATTGTAGTTATTAAGTAATATTGTATTATTGTAATCTGGCATAAATGTTTTTATTTTAATAAATCAACGTATTTAACAAACCTTTAGTTTTATTTAAGCCATCATTATCTTATATTTGTATATTACGTATATAATAACATAGTCATATCATTATAATGTACTTAAAATTCATTATTATATCAATGTGACATCATCACGAGGTGTACAAAATATTGTATTTAAGATACAAACTGTAATCATTCCTTTTAAATGATTTAATTAGTTTTTTTTTTATATAATCCACCTATGATAACTTTTTATCCAAGGAACTTACAGAAACAGTCTTTTGTAGTCTTATTGTATACATAATTGGCTACTAGAAAATAAATAGTACAGATGTGGCCGCCGATGGGACAGGCTCCATACAATTTTGCCCATTGTCCTTTCCATAAATAATTATATTTTGTTAGAAAGACATAGAACCTATTGTAACTACAATTGAGGTACAATTTGTGACATGTAACATATTGATAGTTTATTTGTATGAAATAATACACAGATAATTAAAAAAAAACAGGTATAGTATTTATTCAAGTTATTTATAATTAAAGTAGGAACAATCAAAAATATATATAGTTAAGAAAAATAAACAACAAAATTGACGTAAATTTCTTGACAAACTTAAATGTTGTTAGCTTATAACAAAATTAAATTGAACTTATTTTAAAATTCACTAATTATTCTTAAATGGTATGGTGAAATGAAGAAGGTGATGTTACGAATGTAATTATTAATAATTAGTATGCAATGGGACCATTGCATATTAATTATTTCGCTTATGAGGACAGGCATCAGGATCTTAACAATTGTGTTCCAAGGAGTCATAAAAAGGGTGATAATCTTTAGGAATCAGTGGTTTTAATTCTTGTAAATGTATAAAATTTGGTGGTGTCAATAGGGAGAAATGATTGATAAAGGGCAGTATTATCAGTTTGTGAGTAGTTTTTTTTGAGCGTCGCGGTAATTCTTTGAAGTCGTCATTAAAGTCCAACTTATACCGTATTATCCCATCTGGATTATATTGCAGGCTAACAATGTCGACTACAAGTGGATCGCCCTTTTTGTTTCCTGGTCGAATGCTGGAGTATCTACCACCTTCACACCTGCTGAAATCACTGTAGCTTAGACAAACTACCTTATACGGTTCAGGCTTGCTTCTTGCGCTCTTTATTATATTGATGTAGTCTCCAGGAATGAAAATATTTCGATGAGGTGGCAACTTTCTTTCGATACTGCTATGTATGGAGTCCACCTCCATCTGAGTGTGCCCAACTTCGAGGTATTTTTGTTCGATGATTATGTTCTTTACGACAGATAATTCAATTAGAGCATTAGACAAATTCAAGGATCGGTTTTGGTAACCACACCCGTCACTCCATAGAATATTTTTTTTGGTGTTTGGTGCCTTTTCTAGTTCTGCTTTTAGGTGTTTCATCATAATAGACGTAAAGACATCACTGTCTAAACCACCGCTTCCCTCATGCCATAGATAGCAAATCACTTTTTTTGTTTTTAAATTATAGTGTGTATAATTGTGAACTTTAAGTTTTGTTTTATAGTAAACAGCTGATGCCTGGATTCTTGGGCATAGAAGTACCGCTTGTACATCCATAGTGTATACTAATACATCATCTTCAGTACTGTTTTTATCATTATCCTTACTTTGTCTTGCTGTTTCTTTTTTCTTCAAGTGACTCCTGTAATCATCTTCATTAATATTACCATTCTTGTAGGCTAAGCACTTGTTGCACTGGTCTTTCCTGGGTTTAAAAATAGACAAATTAAGCTCGCGGTACTTCTTCTCGAATGTCGCAACACAATATCGTCTCTTATTGTTATTTGAACAAAAAAAATTATATTCAGCATACAGATCAACATGAACACTATTCCAGATTGGTTCTAAATATAATTTTGAGGAAGACGATCTGCAATAATGGGACTCTACTTTCGGCAGACTGTCGAAAAATACTCGAATTGAATCGGATGCATTATTTTGAGTCTTTGCATTACAATCAGTACCATTTTGAGAGATAATACAACTTTCTGTCGCATCTTTATTAGGAACAACCCAATCCCTAAGTTGTCTTTGGCCAATGCACAAAGTTTTCATAAACATTTGCTTACAAATATGAACTCTCTTAGCATTATCTTTCAAAGACAGGAAATATTTAAATGCTTTGCCTTTCCTAGAATCTACGCTTGAAGAACGGCGATGCTGTGGTGCATATACACTTACTAAACTTCGGACGTATACTTTACGAGCTTCCCAAGAACTCAGTGCCCAATAAGAATCAAATATCAGTTTTCGGTCTTCTTCGGTTAACATTTCACATTCAAACCTTTGTTTCGGTGCCCCTTGTTTCACTTCGGTATGTCCACCACATCTTTCCTGTAAGCCTTTAGCTGGTTTTAATAGTGTTTGTTTGTATTTTCCATTCCTATCCTTCTCAAAACCTTCATACTGTTTACCTTGTAACCTAGCCTTAGAGTTTCTTAATCTCTTCCATTTTGTTAGATCTGCTTGACCCTTACGACTGCGTTTCCTTTTGTGAGTATCCTTACGAGTAAGCACTCTTGTCTCCTCATCAAAGACCTCTTCGTTGGAGCTCGTACTTTCTTCTAATGTATTAGAAAGAAAGCCAACACTACGTTCTTCTGGCACGTAGTCTGAGTCAGAAGACGACCCTTCTTCGAACAAAACCTCTTTACTAGACGTATCACACTGCTGCAGAGTTTCATCTTCATACAACTGGCCAGTAGTTTCGTTCAGTCGCTGCTAGCGAGGATGTTGAGAGGAACTTGTAGCTAATTGTACTAACCGCCTTCCTCTTGTGTTATTCATCTGCAACAATCAACCACCAAGCCATGCATACAACACCAAAGCAAAATTCAAAAGGTTTTATGTCGCGTTTGAAATTACGTACTCGTATTACAACATGGGTCTTATTGTTTTATTGGCATTATTTACAAAAACGGTCAAAATAAACAATTTTTTTTTATGAATAAACGTTATCTTTTAATAGATTCGCGTCACTATAGGTCTTAAGCGCTTAACAGCAAAAAAAAGCAGTCAAAAAGCGGACTCACTGCGCTTTTTCTTAAAAGTTAGGTTAAGATTTCTCATAAGTGTAATTAAAACCAGGATATTAACGAAAACCAACTCAAACCAGCACACAATGATACGTAATTTATGATAATTATCAACTTACCTCAGAAACAAAGCACAATATTATAACTTAATTAATAATTTTCACTTGTTTTTTCTTAGAGCAAAAATCCGTTGCCGCTCAAACTTTGACATAGAACAATTTGCCGTATATGATTTACTACCGACTCGATCACGTGACATATTGCAAGTTTCAAACGCTGCTTTTCTATTGGTAGATGACTATGAACCTTTTTCGGTCGCGTTCAAAATTAAAATTAAAGCATAACGTAGAAATAATTTTTTTTTTTTTTTTTTTGACATTGAACAAATTGCAATATGAACGACGTTATGTAGCATAGATGAGCTGAAATATCCGGGGATACATATTTTATGACTTTGGTGCAGACACCATCGTTGCCCACGAAAATGTCCAAATGCATCCACCCTGACGAATGACAAGCAAATCCTGTGCCTGGTGGTGCCCCATCTTGAAGTTCCACCTTCATTCTTTTTCGGGGGAAAATAATAAACGGCGGAATAAAGTTTCCACCAGCCGCCACACAAATTACAACGGTGCTTAATACACCCCGCTCTGCTTAGGTGATAGCGCCCACCTGCTTCTTTCCCTTTTGCGCTAATATTTTAGAGCAAAAGCTCTAAAATATTAGCGCAAAAGGGAAAGAAGTCTGGTTTTACGACAGTGCAGAGCAAAAGCTCTGCACTGTCGTAAAACCAGACTCATCTACATAAAAAATACGATGAGGTGGGTAGTTTGTTTTAGACCTCACCTCTTCTTGTAGGTCAAAAAATTTCGTGACACTTACTTTATTAAAGCCCTGTGCTCGAGAAAGGGAGGTTGCTTCTGGGCTTCTTAATGTCAGTTCCAGATGACGTTTTCTAAAAGCAGAAATCCATGCTTTTCCAGCCATTTGAGTATCTTTATTAAACTTGTGTTCTATAGTATTGCGTTCAGCCGACTGATAGGCCAGTCTCCATACACCCTGTAAAGTTAATCCGTAAATCGCTTTTCCATTTCTAAAATGTGATGCACCAATTCTTCTTCTTGCTCCATACTAAAAGTTGGGCGGCAAGACCCCAATATTTTTTTATTTTCAATAGCTTCTTTGTTTATTCCTTTTACACGTCTTTTGAGCGTCGATCGAGGAACTTTGAATTCTTTGCTAGCCTTGAGGAAGCCCATTTCTTCGTTTCGCACAGCTCTTATAGCTTTTTCCATCGCATCCGGGTCCCATGTCTGTTGCTGCGACGTCCGTTTGTATGTACTTGGCATATTATTTTACCTAAAACAATACTAAACATTATTAATATTTACCTACTGGATTTTTTTTCTCAAAGACGGGTAAAGTGGCCTACTAGGTCACTTTACCTACCCACTGGATAGGTCACTTTACCCGAAACGGAACGCGACGAAAAAAAAACAACGACTCCAATGTCAAATGAGGTTATATTATCCTCATTTGCCGTGAAATAAACACTTCATTACAGGGACTAAACGGGTAAAATATCACATTGTTTATAACTTATTTTGAACACAGTAATAAATTACAATGTTTAACCCTTACACGGGCCCCATGCATCTGGATGTGCTACGTAAAATTTGAATACAGTTTCATGTTCGCGAAGCATTGTAGAATACAATACCACCAAAAAAAAATTTAATTTAAAAAAATAAAAAATATGTGGTTGAAATTTGCACTCTGCCTGTTTCGTTGATTTGTGTAATCTGACAGTTTGTTTCCATTCTACCACTTCATTGATTTTGAATTTTAGCTTACCGACTTTCGACGCGCTTCCACCTTTTAAATGGCTGAGTAAACGCGACAAATTTATATTTTTTTCTATAGGTTGCGTAAATCATAAAAAAACAACTTTTTATATATATATGAAATATGTTTAGTAATAAGATTTTATTACATCGTTTAAAATTAACAAAAATACAACTTTTCGTGAACTAAACAACAGCGTGAAATTCTCCATTTATAGATCTGTAATTTTAGTGAATAATTCACCACCACATACTTTACAGTACAAGTCATATAACGCTACCTCGTCGTTTAAAAAATGTCTCAACGATTGTTTGTGACCGTATTCCTCACATGTTGTCACTGGCCTCATTCGTTCATCCCTTAGCGATAATGTTTCGTCAGGTAATATTTCCAAAAATAAATCGACGAGTACCGTTGCTGGTAGTCTTAGTTTGTAAAACATTACTTGAATATTGAGAAGCTGTAAGCAAACACAATAAATGATTACAGAAAAAAATATATATCACTGAACAATAATCCACGCCTGGTCACCACGAAGACGGGCTAGGCTAGGCGCGGCAGCTGTTTTCGTGGCACGGCCGTAACGGCTTTGATTCTCACATTTTCGAGGATTGAATTCTTGTAATTATTCAATTGCTCCTCTATTTGAGTCTGCATGATTTTTACTACTGTTTGTAAACTTATTATGTACTATCGGCCAAACTTCTGCATGCTCACCTCTAAGGCGATAATCTCATAGCACGGCTCACGACTCGATCGCACAATGCACGAGTTTTGACCAATAGGATGCACAAAGCGTATTTTAGTGGTGTTCGTATTAGTATAATCATGTATAGAATGTGTGACACTCACACTAGGAGAGTACTATGCTCACTTGTTTCTGCTAAGAGACGAGTTTTTAATGGGCACGGCCAGCGCGGCGCGGCGGCGGCGTGAGCTCTTTGTTATTGAATTGAATTGTTTTTTTATTATGGACAAGAATTAATTTTAGTACTCATATCTTCTGTTTGTTTGGTTTAGAAAATGTATTATTGATATTGCAGTATTTACAAAAATAATTTGTAATAACTAATAAACTACAATTTATATGTATTAATCCACTTTAATATTTTCCTCTCTCTATCGGGTCTATAGATATAGGTTATTTATGAACACTTTCACTGCCTCTCCAATTTTCACCATATCCTATGTGATGCCGCATACCGCAGCAACCGCACCATATTCCCTTCACAATAAGATGAGACATTGAAACGAACCGTTTTATTACAGTCCGTTCCACCGATTTTGACTTCTATTCCGTAGGCTTATGGATGGCATTAAAGGCAAAAAAGTGGTTACAATACCAACTGTTTACTGCAGCTGCCATTTGTCATGCCACCAACACAATAGCATTCAAAATCGATTGAACGGACATTTATGGTTTGTTTACCTTTTATCTCACGGCTCCCTGAATACGTTAGGTATAGGTGCGTTGACCGGCACTGCATGAAGGTATCAAATGTTTATATTGAATTTTTTTGTGTTTAATCGACTTTATTAAAAGTAAATAACTATCTAAATTTCTATGTGTTTGTTTATACTTGGGCAATTTGGGAATACTTGAAAATTACAGTAATATTTGAACCAATACTCTGCGCAGTTCATACAATGTTATCAGAGCTTTTTGTTTGTAGCTAACGCAAGGCCGCAAGCCGCACAACTCTTGCAACTGAAATAAAAATAAGTTCATTATCTAAGACCCATTGTTATTTAGTGGGAATGTCTGGAAATTCGGTTAAACAATAGAGGACGGCTTAATACAAGGGCCATACGTTTTTTTATTACCTTAGGATTATCTCAAATGTTTTGCAGTTGTTCCTTGTATTTGGTTTAATACTTTTAACAGTAGGTAATTGTAATATTACCTTTTATTCATTAAAATAATACAGGGTGAAATTGAATTCATGGGCATCCTTTTAAGGGGTCATTGTACTCATCATTATGAACAACTTCAACTATGAGACCATACCTGAAATCGCGAAAAAAAAATCAGCTGTTCCCTACATTTATGTTTGCATAACTCGACAAAATGTAGGGAACAGCAATTTTTTTTTCTCGATTTCATTTGTTCCCATTGTCAAAGTTGTTCATAATGACTAGTACAATGACCCCTTAAGAGGATACCCATGAATTAAATTTCAGCCTGTATAACGAACAAGGTATCGTTGCAATTAAAATGCCCAGGCATGCCGTGCAGGATGAGCACTTTAAGACTGGATTATAATCAAACCAACACTTTACTCTTTTATAATTCATGCTCTAGTCAAAGTTTGACAATTCATGATTTTAAGCGAAATCAACGCTACAGGCGCGTTACCGGCATTGCATGTTAAGTTTTTTTTTGACAAATCTAACAATGATTCAGTTCCTATGCCACTTTAAAATTCAGAAGCTTATCAAGTAATTAAACTAAACTATAATTTGTGCCTTGGCAGCAGTGAGAGTGAAAGGATTGAAATAAAATGTTGGGTACTAGTGAAATATATATTTTTAGTTTGTGTTCATTTAACATTATGCAGGATTAAAGATTTATTTAGGTTGATATTTAAATCTTATCTGTATAATAAAAGATGTATAGTAAGTGCTTTTTGTATGAAACTATCGGCTGTAATCTCAGTGTGAAAAAATAAACAGTTAGTTAAAATCTACTTGAGAACAATTTTAAGGATTTGCTGTTGTAGAAAAAAAAACAATATAAGTAACTTAATTTATTTTTAATAGACTTTTTCAAAACATTAAAGATTCATCCAGAAATTAACATATTATAACAAAAAATTACACAGAAATTATCATCAAAATGCAAAATATTATAAGTGAAAAGATTCTTACTCATAATATCATTTATAAACTGTATTTATCTACACTTATATCGTAAAGTTCAAAATATGAAATCAACACAACAATGACAAACAGACAACACAACAACAACAGGCAAAAAGCCTGTCAGTAAATAAGATTAGGAGAATATTGCTCGTGCAGTTCTAATGAAATTGAAAAGTTTTAAGATTAGTAAAATTTAAGAATCTTAATAATTTTTATAATTTGCAATAATTACATTACACTACAGACTAGGTTTATCAAGCAAATGAGATCAATTATTTATGAGGTGGACGGATATGATGACACTACTGAATATGTAAAATAACAAACTAACGAGATCGGGGCTTACGACAACATTGATTGTAAATAAAACAACAAATCCACCAATAAAGGCAACATGACACTAAATTGACATCAATAATTTTACAAGAAGACTTCAAAATCGTTGGCAATATTTTAAACTATGATTACGGTCTACAGTCTACCCTGTGACATTAATCAACGAAGTAATATAATACAAATTGGAATAATAAAAATAAACCTAATAAAAATAGCTATACAGGGTTATTTGCAAGCCGCCGGAGTCGCGGGTTGTTCGAAAGAGATACCATGGCCCTGGCACAGGCAACTGAAGGAACACGGGTGGGTTTTAGTCAGTAAAAGTATGACACGACCTTCCGCTCCGCCCAGAGCGGGAGAAGTCATTTGATGATAAAACACTAATAAGCTCGTAGGACTATAATACTAACATCATAAATAACAACTTTTGTTGTATGACTTTTAATAATTCATAAAAAAATAATTTCATAATACAATTAAAAATATTTATTTTGATCGCTCTAAATTTGAACAACTCTACGCGGTACCAAAATATGTAAGTAGTTAAATAAACAAACAGTGCGTTGCGAATGCAGGGTCGCAGCGGTACTTACTACAAAATACAGATCTAAAAAGTGTTATTACAAATATTACAACAAAAACTTGAAAGTTTACTTTTGGTATTCTAAAAAGTCATAGATCAAAAGTGGTTGTACTAATATAGTCCTACCAGGTGTTAGAAAAATAACCCTGTATAATGTAATTATACAGTATGTTAATTAACGAAAGGCGTTCCCGTTAACCCGCAATAGTATAGCGTCCACATGCTACCAAAATATGACCATTCGAAAATTCACGAAAAAAAATCTGCTGTTCATTACATTTATGTTCGCATACCTAGCTTAACAAAATGTAGGGAGCAGCTGATTTTTTTTCGCGAATTTTTAAATGGTAATATTAATTGTAGCATGTTTGGACTATTGCGGGTTAACGGGAACGCCTTTCGTTAATTAACATAGTGCATGTTAAAAATTATATTAACTTAATATTTCGTCGCTGCTCCTCCCGCATCTATCACAGCATCGCAACGGCTACGCATGGACCTAGCCAGGACTTCGCACAAATTCGAACCTCTGAATGTGTCCCAAACTTGTTCGCAATGTGTGACAAGTGCTTCCTTCGTTCTTTCTGCTCTACTATCCCATCTCTGGACCATTAAACCCCACAAATTTTCAATGGGGTTTAAGTCTGGCGATCGGGAGGGCCATGGCACTGTTTTAATTTGTGGTTGCCCTCGCAACCACTCTTGAACAACCCGCGCACGGTGTATCGGGCAATTGTCCTGGAAAAAATAAAATTCTGGCACGTCCAGTTGTGGATACACCGTGCGCACTGTGGGTACCATGATGGTTTGTAGCACCTCTAAATACGTTTGGCCGTTTGCCCTCCCTGGTATAAAAGCGAGCTCGCCTGGTCCAGCAGCACTCATCCAGCCCCACATGTTCACTACAATTCTTCCCGATTCTGCATTTGGGTTCACATTTCGAGGTTCGTATCTTGTGTTATCTACACGCCATAAATTCCGACGACCTTGTTGGCTAGACCTAAAGCACTTTTCATCAGAAAATATGGCGTAAGAGAAATCGAAGTCCCTGTAGTCACGAGCGAATCGCACGCGAGCAGCTTTCTGCTCCTGCGTCAAAATAATTTTTTTTGCGGGACGTCTGTGATGGACTCCAGCTTGATGCAACTCGTTTCTAATAGTTTGCATCGAAACTTCGTATTCTTGTGCGAAACTGCGAGTGGGTGTGAACGGGTTCTCTTCATACGTGGCTATCATATTATTTAACTCGTTTTCGTTTATAGCCCGGGGTCGAGGTGCACGAACGCGTTCTGTAATTTCTCCTTCTTCATATCTTCGCACCCAGCGGCGCACCGTTGTTCTCTAACGAAAAAAAAAAAAAAAAAAACAATCAGCATCGATTTTTTACATAATATAGGAACTAAGTATAATAATACGAGTACACTACAAAAGTCTTATTCAAAGGGCACAACTAGTACACTATAAATAAAAATTATAAGTATTGAAATACTTAAGGTGTGCATTTTGGTTGACTTCATGATAAATAAACTCTTAACTTTTCTATAACTAATTTAAGTAGTTATAACATTCATAACTATATTTTAAAATACAAGTTGTAAATACAATAACTGAAAATCTCTTAAGGGGTCATTACTCATCATTATAAACAACTTTTACTATGAGAACCAAACCTGAAATCGCGATAAAAAAGCAGCTGGTCCATACATTTTGACGAGTTACGCGAACATAAATGTAGGGAACAGCTGTTTTTTTTTTCGCGATTTCAGGTTTGGTCCCGTAGTAAAAGTTGTTCATAATGATTAGTACAATGACCCCTTAAGAGGTTTTCAGATATTGCAATTTACACCTCGTATACCTATGAGTAAGAAAAATGCCATAGCGTAAATTCCAACATTGTATGAAACTGTCCCAAGCAAATTTGTGCTTTATCTCTACTATTTAAAAGTGTTTATCCCGTGCGGGCTGGCAACGTGGCATTTCTAAAGGTTTTTCGTGGTTAAATACCAACGATCTAGTGCTTGGCCGAAAAAATAGTAAGTACTTGCTATTTTATCGGCCAGCCAAGCACTAAATCGTTAGTATTTAAAACTATGTGTGCAATGTTTTTTAAGTTTTTTTGGTAAGTATTTACGAGCACTACTAACAAAAATTTACATTATTGTCAATTACTTTCCATCTGCAGTATTATGATAAAATAAATGTTAAAAATAATTATAAAAAACAATTATCTTGTGCTTGGGCGAAAAAAAATTGTAGTTTGAAATATAATGATCAAGCCTCTAGAAATGCGACGAATGCGCTCTGGTTTTTCTAATTAAAATGCGGCAACGACGCTGTGAGATAAGGCACCATTGTTTAGGTTGTTTTGGTTTAGGATTTATTATCGGGTCATAAAAGGCTCCAACAACGTCTTTGAAAGCAAAAATAAATAAAAAGAACAATCTTATTTGAATGCATTACTATAAGTAGGTAATATCTTATGAGAATTTTAAAAAGATACCATCTGAAAGTTATAATAATGTTATTATTTTTATATATAAATCTGCCTAGCCTTTTCCCAACTATGTTGGGGCCGGCTTCCAGTCTAACCGGATGCAGCTGAATACCAATATTTTTCATGGAATTTGTTTTTAAATTGCAATATAAGGAAAAATGCAAACTATGAAATAATAATATTACTATCACTTTATTTATTTCTATATCTCTCCCTCTATCTGAATACAAAAACATAACTTACTTGCATGTTCAACTCCACTGCTATTTGGGATATATTTAACCCTTGTCTATGCAAAACAATAATTTGATTCCTTTCTTCCTGAATCAGGTTTCGGGTCGTCATGGTTGCACCACGTTAGTCACAGCCCACACACAATACACACACAGTCCAGGATACAAGCTAGGGTCAAGAAGAGGCTTTCGATCACAGTCCGGTATACAAGCAGAGGTCACAGTTAGGCAGGCAATCAGTCCGATAGAAATAAACAGGTCGTAAAATGAAATGGCGATAGGAATTTAAGGGAAGGGTCAAAAATTAGCGAGAGCAAATTGGCACTGCCGCGCTCTAGCTAATGTTTGTTATTTTATGTTACTCGCTCATTACTCACACAAATGCATATTGTCTCTAATTGGGGGAAACTAGGAAGGGGTGTGGTTTGTCACTAGCTGCGCTCTCGCAGGAATATTTTCTTAAGTGAGCATGCTTAACTTGGGCCGATAGTACAATTTCTTTGGATTTTTTGAAAATATTTTTCGTAATAAATTATTATAATTCATTTTACAATGTTTTGATATGTAGAAGTCATGTAGATGAAAAAACAAACGAATAGCGCAGCGTACTGGCCTTTTTTTGTTTTTAGGTATTGGCCAGTAGCACAATTTCAGCAAATAGATTGTTCATCACAATGAAAAAGTTCAAAGCACGGCTAAATGCAAATGGAAACACTACAAACTCTACACATATAACTGGTTCTTTTGGGAGCTGCTCTAGTGCTAAAAAATTTGCACCGTTTTGAGGTTGTAGGAATCGGCATATGCAGGCCCACATTTGATAAGCGAGTTTCTTTAGGAACTCCAAAAAGATCCCTCTTTTTAACTGTATAAGTTGATGCAATCCGTTTGCGTGAACTGTAATTATTAATTAAGGCTCTTCCAAGTCTTAAACGAAAATCACGATGAGGACAAGTGTCATGACGGTATCGGTATAGTATATACGAATTAATGACTGCGGCTTCTAGTAAGTACAAGAATATTCTATGCCAATTCTTATTAGATCTCCGGCCGATGGGATACGAAGACTTTAAATGGTCGAATTTATCGACACCTCCCATTGACTCAGTGTATTTACAAATAGCCTTCGGACAATACATGTCTTTTTTAGTTCCATCTTTTTGAGTTCTCTGAATTATTTGGACTTCCCTTGGATCAAATGCATTCGTCATTACAAAGACGTCTTTAGAGTCGTGCCATTTGATGACAGATATCGGGGAATCATATTCGTACATGAATTCTTCAGGTTTTAATTGTTTTATTATTCTTGTGGGCTTTTCACTTATAGATGGTGGTATCCCAACTCGGTTCACTCGAAATGTACAAACACAAAATAAACCGCTTTCGCACAGAGCATCTAAGAGGGGCAGGCTTGAAAAGAAGTTGTCGAATGCTAATAGGGTGCCTTGTGGCACTTCTTCACATAATGATAATACTACTTTATGACCAAGCCCTTTTGATTCTTTTTTATTGTCCGTTTTTCCTTTATAAATGTCAAAATTTTACAAATAACCAGTTTTGGAGTCGCAGCGTGCCTTTACTTTATATCCTCGTTTAATTGGCTTATTCGGCATATACTGTTTAATAGAGCTGCGACCTTTAAATTTAATCATGCTTTCATCTATAGACTGATGTTTTGATTGCGTTGCATTTTCTGAAAACGTGCGGTTCAATATAATAATCATATCTTTGATTTTGGACAATTTATCATGCCCCAGATGACTTCGAGGAAGAATGTCGTCATTGTTGCATACATGTAAGTTTTCTAATATTTTTTTTAACCTTTTACAGGTCATTACTTTTTGAATGACGGGGTTGCCATAGAATTTGTCAGTTGACCAGTACAATTCTAGGCTTGGTAAAGGATGAAGCCCCATTAAGATAACCATACCAATAAAAGCACACAATTCATCATAGGATACATCGACAAATGTTGCTGATCCTTTTTGTTTTGCATAAAGATTAGTGTTTAGTACAATTAAGTCCAATCACTGTTCTGGAAATAAGTTGCGAAAGTAATCAAGAAGTTGACTTTTATTTGAATAGTCCTTAGATGGCATTAAATCTTCGTCAAAGTTTTTCTCTATGAACGAACCAGTAGCTCGTTCCCAATTTCTTGATTTGGTTTGTGCCTGCATTAAGGTTGATTTATTTTGTTGTGGTCCTGTTTGTATGTTTCCTGTCAGGATACTCTCGATTTCATCAACATCGTAATTTACCGTTTGCATTTGATCCAGCATATCATTTAAACTATATGATACATTGATATTGCTAGAAATCTCATTGTCACTATTTTCATCTGAAGAGCTAAACAACTGCCTCAAATTGTTCTCTATCTCGTCGTTTTCACTTACGCTCATTGTCTCACTATACACATATAAAACAATGCAAAACAAATAAATATTTCAATATACAATTCTTCTTATAAACTCCCAATATATAATTATAAAGCGCACTATAAAGGAGTAATGGATGACAGATTAATTATTATCAATTGTTTATTTCCGATAGACGTCAAATTCAAATGCAAATAGTTTGCAGTAGGTACCTACTTATCCATGTACCGTGGAGATTATAATACACATTGAAGTGTAACATACTCGTACTACAACGATAGTAAAATTGGTAGCTCCTCTAAAAATACTCAAAAATCTGCGTATAACAGGCCTGTGCTGCGTAGCAAAATATCCTAGATAAGTAGGTATAATGGCAACTGTTACTGTAACTTGCTACTCTTGACGGGCAGAGTGCATATATTTACCACATATGTTGAGACATTATTTACTACAATATCATAAACAGAAAAATAAAATGAAGATACGAAATGAAAGGTAGACATTCTAGTAATAAAATAATATTTATTTCAGCTCAAAAATTAGAAGGGTTTTTCAGAAAAATCATTTTAATTATGAGGTTTTTAAATAGCCTCTGCCTTAGTAAGGGTTAAACCACTCACCTTAGATCACAGACCACAAAAAACACTTTTTTTGGAATAAAACCTTTCCGCGTGAACTAAGCGTGTCCGTGTATACTGGAGCAATATGGCGTCGGGCATTGAATTACTTCCACACGCCGTTGACAGATGGCGCTTGTAGGTTGATCCTTAAAAACAAGGTGTCCACTTTACTCGCCTGGGCCACTTTAACGAACCTTCCCCTACTTACATTAGTTGACATGCTCGAATGATGCTAATCCTGTGTAGACACGGTAGATCTTGGGCGATTCCTTTCTTGTATGAACATCATAGCTTGAAATGCATACCATTTAGAAACGTATATTTCGTCTCGTCCCGCACCGCTTCTCAAACTATCTTTAACTTTTTATTTTCTTTCGAAAATGTTGATTGTAAATTTTTTATCTTTTTTTCCGCTTCCTCCTTAGTAATTTCAAATGAGTTGGCTATTTCGAGAAGTGCATCATGACGTTTTATTCTATTTCGATAATCAGTGTGGACAATGTCCCATAGTAAAGGTTTGTTTTTGTATTGCTCTATAAATTCCAAAGTTCTTTCATTCGTCCACGCGGTTGCCGCCATTTTGCACGCCACGAGACAAAAACCAGCATTAACGACCGCGAGCACAGAACATATATACCCTGATGGGAAGAATGTTAACTTCATAGAAAGAAAAATGAAACATAATTCGACTCTACTGCCATCTCTGTAGTGCCCCAGAGCTACAATTGAGGCGGAAAATTTGAATCAGATCATGTGATATAAAATATATTTAGAGACTAGAAACAATTCTGGCACTTCCAAATTACTTCGGAAAGGCCACATAGTACCTGTAACCTGGAAATGACAGAATTGTTTCCAGTCTCCAATTTCTTCAAAATCTGAGGAGGGTAAAAGAAACGGGTATTTTTTTTAACAGTTTTATTATATTAGCAAATTGTATGTTACAAATCCATTTTACAACTTAGAGAAATCGCATAACAAACTTAGAATACGTGCAATTATTCAAAATGTTTCTTAAAATGTATGTTTTGCTTGAAATTACATAATTAAAGCACTGAAAATGATTGTTTTGTTATTGTAAATTATTTTTGACAGCAAAGAGATCTGAAGTTTCATACATTTGAATAGCCGGATTGATGATTATTAAACCATCTTTCAGAAAAAGTCATTTTAGATTTTGAATAATATTTCATATGATGCATGTTGGTTTTTCAAACTAAGTAAACTCTTTTTATGTACATCAGTTTTAGTGTTAATATGGCAGCAAGTTTGAAATCGTTGGTGTGTTGTAGGGTTTAGAATAAGGGTGTTCATTGATTTACATAAGGGGTAGCTAAAAATCCTGTATTTTAAATTAAGTTGTAATGGTTTACTGTCACATCCTTAAAAAAAAACTTTCTAGAAAAGTAGCTACGTCATCTTTTCATCTACCCGTTATTTAAATCTATGAACACATTATTCTGAACTCTTATAATTTTTTCACACGGTTTGAGACTTGCTGCCATATAGTAAAAATTAATGTACTAACAAGATATCCAATAACATACAACTTGTTGCTATTTGTCCACCTTTCTTACATTTTTTTATTAAATTAAAAATCGCCAGCTTTCTGAACACACAAACTATGAAAATGTATATATTACAACATAAATAATGTAATTATTACATTATGTATGTTGTAATATATACATTTTCATAGTTTGTGTGTGTATATATCAACAATCAATTTTCAAAATATATCAATTTTCTTTTTTAACGTTTTGTTTGTGTGTGCTTCTGAAAATTGGCGATTTTTAAGCACACAAAATCGTTTTACAGATATGTAGAATACACTATTCACAATAACATCAATATTTATTTTAAAATGTTCTTCACACTTCATTAGAAATCTAAAATTGGCTTTTTCTGAAAGTTTATTAACAGTATTTTGTTTTAAATTCAAAGAATATGATGACGTTAAAAAGAAACTGTTGCAGATAGTGGCGCAATTTTCAACACATCTAATTAATTCTTGAGTGCATCTCAAGAATTAATTAGATGTGTTGCAATTGATAGTTCAATCTCTTTTTAATGTCACCATATATATTACGTACAACAACTCGTCGAACTCGTAGAACGCTACGAAAGTGTACAACAACTCGTCAGCATCCTTTGCTTTCAAAATTGAGTCACAGTTTTTACATTGGTTTTTAAGACTTTTCAATAAAAAGCCACAAACATGCACAAGCCTGTAGTTTTTCAGAATCAGATACACTTTCTTCAAAAGAATTCTCAATCAAAGAAAGCATGTCTGAAACAATTGGACCTTCCATGTCACTTTCTGTGCATATGTTTGTGGCAGTGGTTTTGGTCAAATTTGTTTAAAATTTGTCATTGTCCTACAGTCATCTTCTTTGCAATTGCCTGACCCCAAGTGAGCAAGGTTGGACAGAATAGCCGTTTTCAACCCAGCGATAAATTGTCCAGTTGTTGGATTATAATTGGCACCACAGTTTCCTCTTATGGTGGCAAACAAATTTTCGAGAGGGTCCTGCTGAAGACGGCGAGTTGAGAGAGCTTTAATAGGGTGTTTTTTTTTAATTATTAAAAAGCTGTTTGATTCCGTTAAGGGGGGTCCATATCCAACCTTGCTTTGATGGCGGCGAGCTTAGACACCCTACAAATTCGGAAGTTTCAAAGAACTTTTTCATTTTTTCAAAACGTTTTAAATGTGGAGACATATCTGTCAAATTTGTGGAATGTGGTTTCCCTTTTTTTAAATCTGCCGAGTCACTATTCACGCAGTCGAACAATTTGTCCATATTGGATAAAACTTCTGCAGTAACTGTTGCTTCTGTAGGTACGAGGGAGAGTTTTTATGTTCGCGGAATGGGGGATAAGGGGTGGAAATAAAAAAATCTGATTATTTTTCCTTTTCAATATATTCACCTGCAAGACAGATACATTTTTCAGATCTTTCAATTAGTTTATTTATACCCTCATAAAAAAAAGTTTTCTGTTTGTCTTCAAAATACGCCGAAACTGCCTCCTTGACTTCATCATCGGTGGTAATTTTTTTACCCCGCAGCTCTTTTTTCATTTTTGGAAACAAGTAATAATCACTCGGGACCAGGTCTGGCCTGTAGGGTGGGTGATTCAAAATATCGAAGCCCACTTTATGCAGGGCAGCCAACGCAACGCGGCTCTTGTGGACGGGCGCGTTGTCGTGCAAAAGCAACACACCTTTCGTCAATTTTCCCCGTCTTTTCTCTTTAATGGCTTCTTTAAGTCGCTCTAATATTGAAGCGTATAAACTCCGGTTATAGAAACACCTTTATCTTTGTAATCGATCAATAATATTCCTTCCGAGTCCCAAAAAACCGTTGCCATGAGTTTCCCATCTGACTGTGACACCTTAAACTTCTTGGGAGGTGCTGAGCCCTTTTTATGCCACTGCATGGAGTCTTGTTTCGACTCAGGTTTATAATGATGCACCCAAGTTTCATCTCCAGTAACAATTCGACTCAATACAGCATCCTTATCTTCATTACAGAAGTTCAAAAATGCACGTGAACACTCTACGCGCTGTTGTTTTTGCGGCGGCGTGAGCATTCTCGGCACCCATCTTGCGCTGACCTTAGTTATGCCAAGATGATCGTGCAGGATTTTAAAAATGATTGTATCGGATACTACAACCATTTCTGCGAGTTGTTTCTTCTTTAGTCGAGCATCGTCGAGTACAATTTTTTCAACTTTTTGGATAAGTTCTGGCGTGGTCACCTCGATGCTCCTGCCCGGCCTCGGGTCTTCAAGGGATTCCCTTCCTTGTTTAAATAAACTGTGCCACTTGTAAACTATGTTTTTTCCTGGACAAGAGTCACCGTAAACCAATGACATCTCATTCATTATAGTCGCAACTGATTTTCCTTGCTTGATAAGGAACTTTATAACGGCACGATATAATTTTTTTTCCATATTTAACTTTTCACTCCCGATTATGTTGCTTGGTTGACGATAACTCAACGATTTTCATGTTTATTTTACAACAGTAACATATTTAAAGATTTGTTTTCATAAAATGGCCCCAGGAAGTAAAAAATAATACAATTCCTGTGTCGTCATAACGTTACGATTCCACCGGACAGGGTAATTTACTAACCGACAAACTTTTTGAAAAATGCCCATAAACACATTTGAGCTCATTGATAAGGCGGTCTAAGTTAAAGTCGTATAATTTATAAACATTTACGAATTGCGATACTAGTTCAACCGGAAAACTGTCATATTTATTGAAATTTTCGCATGAAAGTAGCCCAATTTTTTTTAATTCTTTCAGATTTTTATATCGGTCGCGACGTTCGTTAGATATATTGTCTATAATTTCAATGAGTGTCATACTGAATTTCGACAGTTATCTATTTCGAAGCGTTGAGCTCCTTAAGTCCTGACTTTCTGAGTTGACAACTTAAGAAGCTCAACGCTTCGACGTGCAATACCAAAGAAAGGACATTTGGGTAGGCGGCAAAAATTACAACTAACTGAGAAGAAAAAAAAGAACAACAATGACCCAACAAATGATTAAACTGTAGAAAGATTTGTTACTGGTTATAATTAAAAACATAATTGATTATTATTTCAATGTTTTTATTTTGTACCTAAAACCATAAAGCGAAATTCAATTATTATTGTCACATTTCAGAGCACTATTATTTCGAAGGTATGCTCCATCGAAATAGAGATTCGCCGAACAAGTGCATATCGATGAAGGGTTCTGTCGAAGTAGTGTTTTTCGAAGGTGTGTGTTTTCGAAGTGTGTTATGTCGAACTAATGCTAGTCGAATATATGTTCTGTCGAAGCAATGAGAAGTCGGACTATTGTTTTTCGAAATTGGGACCGTGTCGAAATAGATAACTGTCGAAATTCAGTATGACACTCAATTTCAATAAAAATCCGCTTAAAATTTATTTTAGCGTCCACAACATTACGTTTACGTTTTGGCGGCCCTGTGATTATTTTTACGCATTCAAAAATTAATTCAAACCTAGATCTGAATGATTTTAAAAACGATTCAAACTCCTTAATTTTTTTAATGCAATAAGTCACATCTGACGTATTTTTTTTTGTATAATTTCGTTGCGAATATTTCGTTAAACACATGGAATAAAAACTGGAATTGAAAGTCTTTTAAATTGTGTAACAAAGCGAAAGTTTCGCATTTGTTACACAATTTAAAAGACTAATTAAGTAAGTTTCGCAGCGAAACTTGACTTAACGTCTCGCCATCCCAAGAGTCTTCGTTTTCAGCCATATCCTCAAATAAATCAATTAAATGTAAAGAAGAATTGAAAATTACATTTACAGTACGCGAATTGTAAGTCCATCGAGTGTCAGCAACGCGAGGGATTTTTTTAATATCAGCCATTTTATTATAGTGGTTTTGCCTTTTGGTACTATTATTAAAGAAATTTGCTAATGTTTTTATGAGATTGAAAAAACGTTTAGTTTCCGGAATAACCAAATTAAGGACATGGGCGGAACACCAAACGTATTCAGCAAGAAGACATTGCTGGCGAACCAGCGACTGAACGCCGTTCAGTTCAGATGACAGGACAGCTGCACCGTCATATGTCTGAGCTACTAATTTCGATAAACAGTTAAATTCTGATAAAATCTGCAGTATGATGACACTTAAAGTTTTCGCGGTGCGGTCGGAACTTACGTCAATATATTTTATAAATCGATCAAACACTTCTGACTTATAAAAACATCTTAAAACCAGTACTAGTTGCTCTTTGCCACTTACGTCTGGTGTTTCATCGACCATCACAGCTACAAAATCAGTGGAAGCGATTTGTTGTTTTATTGTTTCGATCATTACAGACGCTACACTAGAGATTAGGTCATTTTGAATACGATTTGATAAACCCGTAAATGAGCTTTCCAACACTCCGTCGTATCTCGCGAGCACGTCAACTATTTCTAAATAATTGCCCTTATTCACTGACGAAGCAGATTCGTCATGTCCACGAAAAGCGAGCTCTTGTTTCCCCAAAAAGCAAACAATGTCAATAAGTCGCTGAAAAATATTTCGGTTCCGACCGACTTTCGCGTTCACACAATCACAATCAATCAATCTGAAAAACACTTGTGCCCGTTTTCACCAACGACCCCTAAATTTTAAGTAACCCTTAAGCCAATTTAAGTATCACTTACTGCAGGTTTTATTTTCACCAACGTTTAAGGGACACCTAAACCCTTAGCGGACCTCTTATATTTACGGGCCCGAATGTTCAGCCCCTAACCGACCCCCAGCCTAAGGGTTAGTTTTAAGTTGTTTGACAGTTCGCGTGTTCTTGAATATTTGTTAAAATGGAAGATCTATTAAATTAGTTTTTTGATAGTATTGAAGCTGTCGAGACTGTGGAATTATTGGCAAACCCTAGGTTATTTAGCCATCTCCTTACTCCCTACTTGAATCCGGCTACCAGTGGCCAGCAAAGATACAACGAAGCCCATATTAAGACAAGAAATGTAGTGGAACGACAGTATGGTGTTGTGAAGAGAAGATTTCCTGTTCTGGCTTTAGGAATACGACTTAAATTACAAACTGGGATCAATGTAATTTTAGCTTGTTGCATATTGCACAACATATGTATTCTGAGGAGGGAACAGGATACTATAAATGACGGATCAATTCCCAACTTAGAGCAACTGATACGGGATGGACAAATTCCTCGATTACCAGAAACAACCAGCGTAATCAAATTACACAATATTTTGAAAATATGACATATTAATATTTTAATAAATGTACCTTTAATTTGTCGTAGAACTTCTTCTTTTATTTCTACATCTTTTATTGCCGCTTGGAGTTGGAGATCATACAATTTCCTTTTAAATCCTAGCTCATCCTCCAGAAGCTGCTTTCTTAATTCCTCGATGTCTTCCTTTTTCTTGTTAACATTTTGGAAACTAGAGCATAGGTTGCTCACTAATTCTGTCCTCTCATTAGGTTGAGAGGATATGGGTCGCCTTCTAGACCACAGCGGAGTCCGTTGTTGTGGCATGTTTATCTGCATAACAGGATCCTCATAGTAAGTTAAAGTAATATTAGGTTATTCCTATTTAAACTGATGTCTGAGCACAGAAAGAGATAATAACATTTACCTTTGGCTCCTCTTGGACATGTGGTGTGAGGTTAATATCCTCTATCGCAATGTATGATTGTTGACTGTCTCCAACACAAATTATTTTAGGGAATTGTTCCTCGACCTGGACAATTCCTTCAGCAAAATCAGCATCACCTTACACCAGTTATTCCCGTACAACCTCGGGCCATAATACTGCACACTTGCTCCAGGATTGGGTCTGTTTTTATTTGCGAGGGTCCGCCGCCTGTTTGTGTGGCACTCCTTCGTGTAGAGCCATAATACATATATCTTACTTTCGCTCTTCAGTTTCTCCCATACCTTTACTAAAGAGTCTTTGCTTCTAGAAAATAAAATTTATGTTAATGATTGTAGATGGTGTGTATTATGTATTTACTTGTACTGTGTATGTATGTACTGAAAACCACATAAAACTAGCATCCGACATAGATCAGAGCCTTCTCTATTAATGGTATTTTATACGTTACTATAATTCAAAACTAAGATATGATTTAACAAATATTCAAACCTGTAAACAGATCCTGAAGCATTAAAAGCGTTAGTAATTTCTATCCATGAGGTGTTTTTCGCCTCGTTGGTGCTTCCGTCCGTTTTTTTTATTTAAAATTGTATGCCTGTGTTCCAAAAGCAATTTCACCAGCTTTTCCTTGTCCTCAGCAGTAAAATTCTGACCGCGTTTTCTTTTCTCAGCCATTGTAAGTAAGTATACTCGTAAAATCTAGACAAACACCGGACAAACACTAGCAGAATAGCCACACAGAAAATAATAACCTCAACCGAAATGTCACTGTCACAGATACTTCTCGGAACTTTTTTTAAACAGACACTGGATCTTCGTTAAACAGCCAAAATTATTTGTAAATATTTTAGTTTTTCGATGTTGACATAATGTTTTGTAACGTAATTGTTGTTAAAACCATGTTCCTAATGTAAGATATTTTTATTTTGTTCGGAATTACTGTAAAAATGTAGCTTAAGAATGTTATCGGTAAAAGTGCGGTTTTTCAAATAACTATGACAAAAAAATCTGCCACTTAACTAAGTAGCCCCTATTGAAGTGTCCCTTAGCTTGGTGAAAATGGATTTAGTTAAGGGATGCATTTAAGGGATACCTTAGCTTAAGGGATTCCTATCAAGGATACTGTTTAGGGGTCGTTGGTGAAAACGGGCATTAGAAGCTTCCCTTAAATATAAGGGAAGCTTCTAAGTGTTTTTCAGATTGTTCATGTTTTCTCGCGGCGGTAGGAAAATTATGAATATCAGCGTAACCGATGTCGTTCCAGACGGTTTTATTATTTGAAAATAGTAGACAAACGAAACAAAATAACCGATTACTGTGTATGCAACCTGTCAGCCAATGATATTAATCATATTGTTTTTTATTGAATTTACGAATGACTTTACCTTTAGTTTGTATTTATTGCAAATCAGGTGTACAACGACCTATCTCGATAACTTGTTTTTTTTCACCGAAAGATAGTTTCGAAAACGCATCATGTTTTATTTTCTCAATACACACACCATCTGAACAACTTTTACAGACAATATTATCCATTTTACACATTATTATCGACATTAAAATTCTAAATACCTGATAGCATAGTCACAGACATAACACACATCAAACAATATGGCGACTATTGACTTTTGAAAATAAGTAGTATAAGGGGAAATTAATACGACAAAAAATTATGGTCATCTAAATAAATAAAATACAATTAAACAATGTTACTTCCTAAAAAATTTGCATTGCATAGCAAACTTTCGTTTGGAAATGATCGGTACGAGTCGTAATTTTTCGTGTTAGTAGCTGTATAGAATAACTACAAAAAGACACTGGCTTTTCATGCAGCTGTGTGCGTGATTTTTGTCATTGTGTGTCAGCAAAGCCCACGTAGCTATAGGAACGCACACACATAAAATCCGCATGACTTCGACTTACCACGAGAGCATACATATAAAACATTCAGAGACGAATAGTTTGTGCCTTTGCCGTGGCGAAGGCGAGGCGGCGCTAGTGCAGCGCGAATCGATGATGCGAAATTACGCGAACGAGCCTTTAAACTGTATCGATCTTAATGATACCACCGGCACTCGATAGGTGGAGCTGATTTATGATTTAAGTTTTTCATGCTTTTTTGTTTATTGATAAAATAATATTAGATCTATTATCAGAACTAGGGTAGGCAGTGTCTTTCTGTCTTTATGAAACGCACGCCACTGGGTAGATACTACATGAAGATATAAGTAGGTAATCTATACCTGATGAAACATAGAGCAGTTATAGGTAAAAATGACAAAACACACCACATTGAAGTTTATTTAAAAGCTCGATGACAAATTTGACGTATTAGTGACTTCAATTTACTCGAGCGGCCTGTGAGTGAAACATACACAGCGAACCTACACAGCCCTGCGCACCCAGTATAATAATGCTTTTAGGATGCTGTTGGGGCTGCCGTGGCGCTGCAGCGCGTCTGGTATGTTTGCTGAAGCCCGTACGGATGGCTTTCAAGCCATCATGCGCAAGAAAGCAAACTCCTTGCTGCACCGTCTGCGAGGCAGCAGCAACAGCATTCTGAATGTGATTGCTGCTCGTTTTGACTGTCCTTTCCAGAATCAGTGGATAAGGACGGCCATAGGCATCAGTTAGGTATAGGTGCTAACAGTACTAACGTAATTTTAGATACATATTTTTGTTTTTATTTTGTTTTGTTACTAACACTAACATTTTATGTTTGTATGTTTTGTTTTTGTGATATTATGATATGGAGATTCTCTGAAATAAATAAATAAATAATAATAATAATAAAAGTAAAGTGCTTGGAGCTGGGAGACAACATAGCCTTCTTAGCAGACGATAGCATGCTGCAGACTTTTTATGCAGTATCAAAGCTATGATTTTTTGTTCAGTAGTCCGCCTTTATATTTCTACCTTTATATTTCCTCTTGGTATTTTGTAACTCTCCTTGCAGAATGAGGGCAAATGAAGGAGTTAAACGTGCACTCAACTTCTGGACTACCTCATTATCACAAAGGATATTTAATGTATTCTTGGCTTTCAACTTTTTAATTTAATTTTTTAGCTGGTAGATTTTTTAAATATAATTTGAGCATTTCTTGTATTCAGCATCATTTACTTTTTTCTGAGAAGGATCATTGCCAACAGGAATTGACTGTAAAAAAAAGACAATATCAATCTCAATTTTCTATCTCTAATTTAGTAAGATTATGAACAGTACAGGTTTTATATTTACCTTTTCATGGTATTTTTGTGTGCTCTTAATCCTGGCCCATCAGAGGTAACTCTGATGGGCCAGGCTGAGATACTCCTGCATGGTCTTTCGAGGTGTCCAAAGGAATGTTATGCACAAGTTCTTCAGGAAGAGATACAACTTTGTACTAAAACAAAAACAAACAAAATATTGAAATGTAGTAGTTGCCGCAAGTAGTTATTTTACTACCCTGGAATCACTACACACAGGAATAAAAAAGAACTCCTTCATAATATTTAAGCCTGATTATGTGGCAGTAAAGACAAGGATGTTTTTCTTATTTTTAAGACTGAATAGCAAATAAAGCAGTTTTCTATTCGTCACTGTTTTTTACCCTTGACCGCCAGGAACAACTAAGAGTTATACAAAGATTACTAGTAAATCTAAATCCATCAAAATTGGATGTACGTGCTGTGGCTGTCAATGTCTTTTGTGTGTTTTTTGTCATCTGTTTAGGTAAATAATAACAATAAATTACCGGCTGAATATTTTTGATATCCATTAATTTTCGCGATGGCTCGGGAATGGGATTTGTGGGATGGTGTGATGGTCCAGGTTGTGCATAAAAATCATCAATTACGTGAGTTGATTGTTTCAGAAAAAATATTATTATAAATATGTTAAATCAAATGTATTGATGATGATGATTTATAACATTTATAGTTATTATTGGGGGTGTGCAGTAGGCAGGGTAATAAAGGAAAGTCAATCTGCTTGAGTACTCACGGTTGTATTGAGTAGTATCACACACACATAACAGAAAACAGTCAGAAGGAGAACAGAACGATAAATACGGCACACACAATAGTCACGGCACAATGATAAGTTACTATAAACGTATACGTAACAATAATCGGTAAACAAAGTATCAACAAACTATTCGCAGCGAGGAAGCGCGTGAGCAAGTCTCAACTGAAGGTTGCGGCAAGGTGATCGAACGTTCGCGACCTCACGCTCCCACCTCGGCGCATGCCGGCTACGTCACGATGACGTAGCTCGCCGTGCGCGAGTCCAGTAGCTTACGTGAATATAATGTTGGCTGTTTATATATAATAATTAATATAAATAAATGTAAATAAATATTACGATTGTGTTTGTATATAAATATGTTGTGTTGTGTAAGTTTATAATATATAAATGAATACGTGGTATGGTAGGTATGTACCCCACACCACCCCCCTCCAGAGACCGTCAAGGGCGATAAAAATCAGGGAATCTGACACGACGTCCGGAACGAGTTGTGTACTCCTTTTGTTTTATACCTACATCTGGAGTTGGAGTATCTTCTTCCGGGTCAACTTTGTCGGCCAATATGTAGGCTGGCTTTAGGCGGTCTATGGAGACCGTGACCTCTTTACCCTTAAATAAAATTTTAAAAACTTTATCGCTCCTGTGCAGAACTTTGTGAGGACCTGTGTATGCTGGTTGCAGCGAGCCACGTAATGCGTCTTCACGAAGGAACACGTGATCAGTGGTCTGCAGATCCTTAAAAACAAATATGCTCGTCTTGTTGTGACGGGAAGCTGGAGTTGGTTGCAATTTTTGGGCAAAGTTGCGGATGCGCGCGGTAAATTCCGTAATGTCGGTCGTACCGACATCAGATGGAGTAAAAAATTCTCCTGGGAGTCTTAGCTGCTCGCCGTAAACTAGTTCGGCGGAAGACGCTTGGACATCCTTTTTGAATGCAATCCTTATGCCAAGCAATACCCACGGCAAAGACTCTGTCCACTTGTCATTGGCATGGCACATGATGGACGCCTTAAGTTGCCTGTGAAATCGTTCCACCATGCCATTGCACGCTGGATGGTATGCTGTTGTCCGCTTGTGCTGAAAGCCGCAACATTTTGATAACTGTTCGAACAGAGCCGACTCAAATTGACGGCCTCTGTCCGTAACAATGTCAGTAGGACAGCCAAATCGGGAAATCCATCCGGACAGCAAAGCTTTAGCTACTGTTTCGGCAGTAATGTCGGCAATAGGTACGACCTCTGGCCACCTGGTAAATCGGTCGACTGCCGTCAGACAGTATCTAAAGCCTTGTGAAATTGGTAGCGGGCCCACAAGGTCGATGTGGACCGTGGTAAACCTGGCGCGTGGGAGATGGTACGTCCCTAAAGGTGCGGAAACGTGACGGCTCACTTTAGCCCGCTGACATGCGAGGCAAGCTCGCGCCCACTCCCTGCAGTCCTTCCTGACGCCTGGCCAAACAAAGCGCTCTGCGATTAATTTGGCAGTCGCTGAGACGCCTGGGTGACTGAGGGAATGTAAGCTGTCGAAAATTTGTTTCCGCAGCATTTTGGGTACAAATGGCCTGGGGGACGCTGTACTGACGTCGCAGTACACGAACGGACGTTCCCCGGGGGCTTGCACCTTCTCCAGTACCAGTGAAGACCCTTCCTGAAGAAGTTTCTTCAGTTCCGGATCTGACGCCTGTGATTCCGCGAGGATGTCAAGACTGACTGGAGCTTGTAGCTCCTCCACGCGTGATAAAGGGTCTGCCACGACATTGTCTTTACCGGAGATGTGACGTATGTCAGTGGTAAATTGGGCAACGAAGTCTAGGTATCTAAATTGCCTAGGCGAACAGTTCTTCTTCCTTTCGTGGAATGCGAAACTGATCGGCTTATGGTCGGTATACACAACGAAGTGTCTAGCCTCAAGCATGTGGCGAAAGTATTTGATGGCCTCGTAAATGGCCAGCAGTTCCCTGTCATAGGGAGAATACTTTGCTTGCGAAGGGCTGAGCTTCCGGGAAAAGAAAGCTAATGGTTGCCAACCGTCGTCGCTGAGCTGCTGTAACACCGCGCCGATTGCAGTATCCGACGCATCGGTGACCAATGCGAGTTTGGCATTGCAATCGGGGTGAGCTAATAAGGCAGCATTAGCTAGGCTTTCTTTGCAGTCCTCGAATGCCTGCAAAGTATTCTCCGCAAGACATATAGGATGCGAGCCCTTTACGTTGCCAATCAAGAGGTTGTGAAGCGGCGCCTGTATTTGAGCTGCGTGGGGCAAGAATCGCCTTTAAAAATTTATCATGCCTAGAAATCGGCGCAACTGACGAACATCTTTAGGTTGAGGGAACTTCTTGATGGCGTCAACCTTTGTCTCAAGTGGTTTGGTGCCCTTTTCGGAGATATGGTAACCTAAGAAAGTTACTTCCGGGACACCGAAAACACACTTGGACGTGTTGATTAACATGCCGAAGTCCTTCATCCTGCTGAAAATGATGCGTAGGTGCTCCTCGTGCTCTGCTTCTGTCCTGGAGAAGATCAAGAAGTCGTCCAAATAGCAGTAGCAGAAGTCCAGTCCTCTCGTCATTTCATCGACAAAACGTTGAAATGTCTGGCCTGCGTTGCGCAGACCAAACGTCATGTACGGAAATTCGTACAATCCGAACGGTGTAGTGATCGCCGTCTTCGGGATGTCGTCCTGGCTGACAGGTATTTGATTGTAGGCTTTCACGAGGTCGATAGTGCTGAAAACTCGACATCCTGAAATGCTATGGGCAAAATCGTGAATGTGCCTAATCGGGTACCTGTCAGGAACGGTTCGCGTGTTGAGCATGCGATAATCTCCGCAAGGTCGCCAACCATTGTCCTTTTTCGGTGCGAGATGGAGTGGGGATGACCAAGGACTCTCCGAGGGTCTGGCAGTTCCGTTGGTCAGCATCAGCTGGAACTCCTGTTGGGCAATTTTTAATTTGTCCGGCGCTAATCGCCGAAATGAAGAAGATACTGGGGGGCCTGGGGTCGTGCGAATGTGGTGTACAGTGTTATGCGGTGTAGTGCGTAGTGTACCGGCGGGTCGGGTGAGGTCGGGAAAGCTTTCTAGGATTTTATGATACCTTGAATCACCAGAAGTAATCTTTACAGAGAATAAAGACGAGTCTGAAAGATTTGAGGCTATTACAAAAACATTAGTGCTACTGTCAATTAACCGTTGATTAGGACAGTCAACGGTCAAAGAGTAAAAACATAGAAAATCCACTCCGATAATCGGTTTTGTCACTTCTGCTACCACAAAACGCCACTTAAAGTCTCTACGAAGTCCTAGATTGAGGTTTAGTTCGAGGAAACCATACGTTGGAATGGGTGTCCCATTCGCGGCCACGAGTTGGTAATTCGTGGGTGCACGACGATCGCTGAGCAGACGACGAGGGTAAACGCAGAGGTCGCTTCCAGTATCGACCAGAAACTGCGTCTTCGTGCTTCGGTCTGCGACGAATAGGCGACCAGTAGAAGCGGGGCAATCGTCTGTCGCCATTACCGAGTGCCCGCGGCGTTTCCCTGCTTGTAGTCGCAGGGCTTAATGCAACGCTTAGCCTTCTCACCGTGCATTGAATGGTACCAGCATTGAGGGTGCCTCCGGTAGCTCGAATCTGAGCGGTTCGAAGATCGGTGGCGTGAGTTGCGTCTCGTGTCGCGATCACGGCTGTGCGAACGATTACGAGATCGACTGTCACGCAGCTGCACCGTCAGGTCTTTCATGGCACGCTTGAGCTCTGCGATTTCGGCTGCCATCTCACTTACGGTGGGTCCTGCTGCCGAAGTTGCAGCAACGTGGCTTGGTGGTGCGACGATATCTTGTACACGGTCTGCTAGCTCTGCCAATGCCTCCGGGGTGCTATGGGGCTGGGATGCTAGTAAGGGCTGGATACTGCTGGGGAGACGGCTACTCCAAATAGTGCGCACAAAGTCCTCGGGCACAGTTGGTCCAGCTAATCCCTGCAGATGGCGAAGAAATTGCGATGGCTTCCGGTCTCCCAGCTCCTCATGCATCAACAGCTGCTTCACCTTCTTCTCCTGGGAGGCTGAGAGGCGCTTCACCAATTCGGTCTTCAGTTTCTCGTACCGGTTGGTGGCAGGAGGGGACATGATGACGTCCTTTACCTCCTTTGAAAATTGGGGGTCAAGATGGCCGACCACATAATTAAATTTGGTGACGTCATTTGTCACCCCTGCATTCTCAAACTGCGCTTCAATTTGCGCGAACCAAATGTCCGGTTCTTCTGGCCAAAATGGCGGCAGCTTCAACGACACGCGATAAATGTCGTGTACAGTGGAAACGCGCTTCCCTTTGTGCGATCGCTGCGTTACGTTTTTCGACGGTTGCGATGACGCGGTGTGCTCGGACTCACTATCACTCATTTTAAAGTGTTCGACTCGGGGTCACCAGTATAGTTATTATTGGGGGTGTGCAGTAGGCAGGGTAATAAAGGAAAGTCAATCTGCTTGAGTACTCACGGTTGTATTGAGTAGTATCACACACACATAACAGAAAACAGTCAGAAGGAGAACAGAACGATAAATACGGCACACACAATAGTCACGGCACAATGGTAAGTTACTATAAACGTATACGTAACAATAATCGGTAAACAAAGTATCAACAAACTATTCGCAGCGAGGAAGCGCGTGAGCAAGTCTCAACTGAAGGTTGCGGCAAGGTGATCGAACGTTCGCGACCTCACGCTCCCACCTCGGCGCATGCCGGCTACGTCACGATGACGTAGCTCGCCGTGCGCGAGTCCAGTAGCTTACGTGAATATAATGTTGGCTGTTTATATATAATAATTAATATAAATAAATGTAAATAAATATTACGATTGTGTTTGTATATAAATATGTTGTGTAGTGTAAGTTTATAATATATAAATGAATACGTGGTATGGTAGGTATGTACCCCACACATTATTATTCAGTAAGATAATATCACTGTTGTCGCGTATCACATTTTGATCAACATACGCACTTATACAGAGCTTCAATTTACAAAAATATTATTGAGTGTAAATATTATGTATTACTAAAAATAGAAAAACGTTAAAGTACATTAAAAAGTTGTTTACCTTTGGTATACTACCTAAAACGACAGAGTATACAAATAATATTTATGAAAATAAATTACTAAATTTACCTTCAGCTGTTCAGCATCAGAAACGGCCATATTTGTTCAGCTTCTCCCCAGCAAAATCAGTAAATGATGTTGTATGAAAATGTAAGGTACACAACATTCTGTGTTCAGCATACAACTTCAGCTGAAAGTCTACAGAAGACCATGCTCCATCAGGGAAACAGAATTTAGCCCACAATCCACAACTGAAAATAAATGAAAACTTGTTAGGTATAGCAATCGGTTCCTTATTAAACAGGTTGTTAGGTTATGTTAAGATTGATTAAGTGCTCTTACCGTTGTGCATTTGTTAGCCCAGGTTTAGGGAATCGGAAAATCACTTTGTACTTTTTCGGTCTTCATTCAATAATGCAATAACACTAACTGTAATCTACTAAGTAAAATCACTTTTTTATCACTATTAAGTGATAAAAAAGTGATTTTCAAATAAATTGTAAATATGAACAATTCTAACTTTAAATGGAACATTTTAAATGTCAGTCTTATACATTATCTTCCAATAATAACATAAATCAAAGAATAATAATAACAAAAAATAAAATACGAACTCAACGAATGTGATGTGACTTCAATCTACAGGAAATGCATAATATGATTGTTGCCTAGCAGTACTTCCACTGACGGTGGGCGTTAGCAATATGAACCTTATGTGTTCGTCTTTCACATATGATAAGTCTGGGACATTAGGCATAACAAATTTACCCTTTTTGTATCTTAAAAAGACATACAATTCTAAAGTATTGAGATTTCGTTCCTCAAGAACTTTGCCAACAAAAAATATCTTCTGGTTTTTGGAACAAAATTGTACCAATACGTATTCACCTTCCTCTGGTAATCGCACGAGTGGTTTTTTTTTGTAAATCCTCTGTTATAATGGTCTCTTCACTTTCCACCCAGTCTCCTTCATCGTCTGTTTCGTCGTTCAATATCATGTCATCTTCATCTTCTGAATCACTTTGCAGCACTTGACGAATAGCTTTCTTTCCTGTCCCTATAGTTTTAGTTTCTTTCTTCCTTTTAGCTGCCTTCTGTTCTGCAATAGCATTTTTTTCAGGTGTGTCCGTGGCTATAAGACTTTTACCTAGTTTCCTTGGCTTTCTCTTTCCAGTTCTTATGGGTGCTTTAAGTGGCTTCCGAAGCTGATCTGGTCTAATGAGCAGAGGTCGGAATTATGTAGAGTTATTTATGTACTTGCATCGAAATGTTGATATTAATATGGATCTTCCCGGGATTTCTAATAGACAATCCCGTGTGACCAACAATATTGCAAATAAATAATAATAAAAACCTCAGAGATAGATAAGACAAATAAAACAAAGATAATTAACATATAATTTTTATTTGTATTAAATTCACAATACAAATTATTAATAGTCTTAAACAAATTCTCATACTTATACTTCGCCTTTTTTACAAATACGAAAATACTTTTGCTTCTAGCCTAGACTCGTGAGGTTTTGCTTATTCAGACGGCCCATCAGAATCATATTCCTTGTTCGATTCATTCAAAGTACCATTAAGATTAGAAGTGTTCGCTGCCGACATTACTGTATAACTTTTATGAGAATTGAAGTATATAGGGTGACTGGTAATTAGTGACCGATATTTAAACACATGATTGTACTCATCATAATAAACAACTTTCCCAAAGAAACAATTTTTTTTTTTGTTTTTAACTAGCACTTGTCGCCAATCACCCCAATAGAATATTGAGTACATAACAAGAATGATACACCATCAGCTGTAATTTAATTTAGTTACATACAAACAAAAAAAATGAATCCTCTTTTACCACGCATTATTTTTTTTTCATTAATTTAACAACGGACCGCGCGCGCGCTATCAGCTGTGAGTTGCTTGACCCCGTTCTGTCTCGTGATACATGTAGCTACCTACTACCGTACCGTGTAACAACAGTGCGAAGGGCAGAGCGCGCACGTGACTCGCGACCGCACATCGTCGACGGAGACGCCACCGTCCGCCGCGGAACCCAGCATCGTGTACCTACCTAGATAGTGTACATGTTCAGGTTGTTGCTAAGTTAACAACAAATTATACAAAAAAACGCCGTGTTTAACAGTAGGTACTCCACTTTTAAGATGCAACGTATGGCCGCGTAACTACGAAATACCTATCTAGGCATCGGAGGCGATCCCGGTAAAAGTAGTCACGACACTATCACATGATAGTTTTTTGACCCCATTCTGTATTGCTAGAGTTGTAGTAAGTAGTAGTTATTATAGGTACCTATTAATAAATAATCAACGAAATGACAAAACTGTCTAGGGGATCGCACTTATTTATTTATTAAAACAACAGTGACTTCTCACTCGCCCGCGATTTATCGTGTCGTGTAACAGTCAGTACAGTAGGCCGGAGCGCCCACGCTAACGTGCTTCGTCAGCCGCGGAGGCCTGTGCCGCCGACCGACACAACGCAACGCCGACGCAAATCCGCGGTGCGGCGGCCGCGTGGCCATTTACGTACGCAGTGTAGGTATGTCACTTCACTGCGATAAATGCGAGTTCTATTCACCCGCATTACTAAAGTAATGAACAAACGATTCGTCAGAATTCCCACAAAAAAGTGTAGGTAATGGCGTTGAGTCCGCCGACGACGATGGTGGTGCGGAGTGGATGGCATAAACACGCGGAGCGGTCGGCGGTGGTGGAGGTAGTGTGGCGGCGTGCCTGAAAGACCTACTCCTTTAATACAGCCGCCGGCGGCGACCGTATGCATCTCGCTTTCACATGAATGCGAAACGCACCAGCAATATGAATAATGAAAAAATAACCCAATTACACCCGAATTAGTTAGTTTTCTTACGATTTGAGTGATCAAGTGATCGTAGATAGAATAATAATAATAATGCACACGTTTGTGAGTGTCTGTCGGCCGTGTGCCGGTAGGCATGAACACCTACGAGTGTATTTGGTGTGTCTGCAACGTTACGTGCGCGCGTGCTGAACACGCTGCGTGCTGGTAGATGTGAATGAACGTTTATCCGTTTGCGGGACGGTGAGAAGGGAATAATTAACTAGTAGGTATTTCCGTAGGTACTTTACGTGCGCGCGCTACCACAAATGTATTATTTTTTTCTAAACAAACTATTTTCAGGACTTACGTTTATTCTGTTATGTACACGATGTTTATAGGTGGTTTGGACGCCACTACTCACTACCTGACTCAATACTCGACACCGCGCATTGTTAAAGTTATTTTGTGCGAGCGATTCAATTTGCAACATGCGTAAGCGACGCGCTTCCGGGAGTGACTGTTTGTGTTTGCGTCACAGGAGCGCAAGGCGCGGCGCGTGGCGGGGATACGCTACCGCTACTTACTTACCTACATGAGACAGAACGGGGTTACCGGTCAAGGAACTAACAGCTGATAGCGTAAGACGGCCCGCGCCTTGTTAGCCAGCCTTACGTTGGATATTAATAGTGGAGTACAGTTAAACACGGCGTTTTTTTGTATAATTTGTTGTTAACTTAGCAACAACCTGAACATGTACACTATCTAGGTAGGTACACGGATGCTGGGTTCCGCGGCGGATGGTGGCGTCTCCGTCGACGATGTGCGGTCGCGAGTCACGTGCGCGCTCTGCCCTTCGCACTGTTGTTACACGGTACGGTAGTAGGTAGCTACATGTATCACGAGACAGAACGGGGTCAAGCAACTCACAGCTGATAGCGCGCGCGCGGTCCGTTGTTAAATTAATGAAAAAAAAATAATGCGTGGTAAAAGAGGATTCATTTTTTTTGTTTGTATGTAACTAAATTAAATTACAGCTGATGGTGTATCATTCTTGTTATGTACTCAATATTCTATTGGGGTGATTGGCGACAAGTGCTAGTTAAAAACAAAAAAAAAATTGTTTCTTTGGGAAAGTTGTTTATTATGATGAGTACAATCATGTGTTTAAATATCGGTCACTAATTACCAGTCACCCTATATAACCATTAGCTTTTCAATATTTTCTGGCTTCAATGAATTTCTCCGAACGTCTAAAATCCATTTGTACATTGCAAAAGATCGCTCTACGTCAACTGAGGTGAGGTTAGCAAATTTATAAACTTCCTCCTCCTTGTCATTAAAGCAGGAAGAAATTTTTTTGCTATATTTCTGATAGTGTCCAAATCAGGATTTCTATCCATGACTTTTTCCATTTTATCTTCTAAGCTCTCGCAATTTGCCCATCTCAAAGCTAATCTCACTACATCAAATATTACAAATGATTCCATTAGAGAAAGATCGGGTTTCTGAATATCCGATGATACCACCAAAACATTGATGAGTATGCAAAAGTGCAACTTTAAAGCCCTCGACCGCGCCATGTCGAAAATTTACATTAAAGCTGTCACGGAGAAATGGGAGCTAGAAGACCATCTCTCCATTTTAAGATCGAAGTGGAATGCCATCGACACACAACATTGGGAGCTGGAAGCGTTACTCAAAGGTTCTAACGGTAATTACTACAACATGTTCGTCGATATGGAGGACAAGTACGACGAGCTAAGAAAAAACTTGGACAGTAAGATTTGGTCGACAGTGCACTACGAAAAGTCGGCGCCAAAAATTGAGGTTCCTGAATTTTCGGGTAGCTATACTCAATGGATTTCCTTCAAGGATCTCTTCATGGAAACCATTCACAACAACCCGATGATTAACAAAGCGCAAAAGATGCAGCATCTGAAAACGAGGTTGAGAGGCGACGCTGAAAGATTGGTGCAACATCTCAGTATTGGCGCAGAAAACTACACATCCTGTTGGGAAATACTGACTCAGCGTTTCGACAATCGAAGGCTGCAATTTACGTCATTCCTGAACACCATGCTCAACCTGCCTGTCATCCAACAACCCGACAGCTTCAACCTCAAGAAGATGCACGACGTCATAACTGAATGTTCGAACGGACTATCAAACATTGGTTTAGACATCACAACTTGGGATCCAATTATCGTACACTTGATGTCGCAGAAACTTGACACGATTACCTACAGCGAGTACATAAAGGAACTGCGAGAAAATAAGTTCATGGCGTATGAAACCATGAAGAATATGAAAAAAGAAGTACCTAATGCGCGGAAGCAGGTCTCGTCAAAGTCGTTTAACAGACATCATTCTGCAAAACTGCATGACTACGAGCGACAAAAATCTTTCAAGAGAACTTATCATACAGCATATTGGCACTGCCCACACTGTGACCGAAATCATGTATTGATGAAATGTCCAAAGTTCATCAATATGGACTCATTCCAACGGAATAACACCGTCGCAAAATCTGATGAACGTGGGGGCCACAAGATTGGCCCCAGTCGGCCAATCCATCTGTTTGGGTATGTGCTATTTAAATATGCACGAACAGATACAGCATAATGTGCAGGACAGCCGTCATTTTGCAAACAATAAGATTCTCTCCCCTCCTCCGGCACCTCTTGCAATAAGTTTGGAAGATCATTTTGAAGGAATTCTAAGTAACTTTGGTAGTTAGGTTACCCGGTAATTCAAATGGGCCTATTATTTTTCCGTTTAGAATTCCAGTCCAATAATTTATTTTAAATTGGTACTGTGACCTGTCTTCACGCATAGCACGAGGGTTCTCTAGTTGCCAGCTATGGAGATTGTGTAAATTCATGTAGCCATCTCTTTTAAGTGTGGATTCATCACTCCATAGAATTTTATTAAAAAACTGCGGGTCTTCTTCCATCTTCTCGATCATTTTTCGACAGAAACGCAATCTTGCATTGTAATCTCTTGGTTCAAGAGTTTGCACGCGCGTAACGTGGAACGGGTGATATTTGTTCTTTTTTAAAATATCATGCACAGTCGATTTCCCTATTCCCGTGCGTCGAGCTATTGATCGCGTAGAAATTGAAGGATCTTGCGCAATTTCCTCAAGCACCACGTCTTCTACATCAGCACGAGCGTTTCTTCTACCGCTAGTACCACCAACACCTGTACCAGAGATTCTTCCTTCTGAGTAACAACCGTGGACTCTTATAAATACGCGGTAATCTGGATGACGCGCATTAGGATATCTTTCCCTATAAAGAGCTGCGGCTGCATTTCCATTGCCTCTGCATTCCCTGTAAATAAAATGCATGTTTGCATATTCTTGTGGCGTATACTCAATACGTGGCATTTTGATTCACAAAGTAAACAATCCAGTTACAAGCCAAGTCGTCACAAATGTCACCACACAAAACAAGTCCAAATCAGTAAACAAAACGAATAGTCCAGTAAAATAGCCAGGTCGTCGTTTTAACACTGATTCACAGTAAATAGCAACAATAGCAACCAGGAACGAAATAAACACATGCGAAGTCGAGCAAGTTGAGTGATGCACTAAACTACTAAACTAGTAAGCTAGCTAAGTACCTACCGGTTTTTTTTCACATTTACTATCTCGCTGGCACTCATCTAACTCATATCCTCTTTGTCTAACATGTACAAATGACGGGTGGTGCGCGGTGCGCGAAGGTAGCCAGAATGACGGTCACACAACTCACACACACGACATTTATTTCAAACCCAATTTGTATTTGTTAAAATATTTCTGGTTTTAAAGCGACTTTATTTAAGTATTACTATTCTTTACTAGCGTCTATTAATGTTTTATTTAAACTGCAATGGTCAGGTACATTTATGTAAATAAATATTCCAATATTGCAAATTTTGTTGTTAAACCAAAATTCACACCTTTTCTACACAATAGCAATAATTCACAATTTACATTAGATACTAAACCAAAACCAAATGAAAAAATGAATGAATGAATGATGAATGTTATGAATAATACCATTTTGAAATCTGATTTAAGCGCATAATATTTTAATATAATTGGTCACTTGTGTTTGCGTACTTTTTTTTAAGCTACGGATTCTTAAACTTTGTCAAAATGAATATTTTTCACACATTTTTCCCCAGAACGAACATTCAAGTTGTTTTAAAAAAAAAACAGTGTAATAGTAGTCATACTATTTATTGCTTATAAATCAGCTCAGTTAACGTAATTTACTATAACAATAAAAAACCGATAGAATTCTTTAATTTGTGGTCGTGGTGTACAAAAATGTAATATAGGGTAACAAAAAACCGACCGACCGATTATTATTAAAAAAATCATATCTTTGGTACTACTTGTTTTTTCTTTTTTTTGGTTTTTTTTTTCTGAATGGCCATTAGTTGTACCATGACCCATTTTAAGGTTATCCATTAATTACCGGGCATCCTGTATAAACAAAACACATTTTCCTACTTATATGTCGGCTTTAGATTCGCCCTCTAATTAAAATGCTGTTATGAGCCGAAGGAAATCCTTCTAGAACATTGTTACTCCTTTCTGGGCACACTTCAATACTATAAGAACCTTGTGCTCTCCTATGCTCTCCATAATAAGAGCGTGCCTGTTTTAGCTGATATGTTCCACATGCAAATAATATTAGATCATTGTAGGTGAGTTGGGGACACTCAGTTATGTTTTCCCTATCTGCATTTATGTTCACGAATTGTGTACGCCTTCTATTTAAATGATTGGCTTCCACAAAATCAGCTAAATGATTATTAACATTTAAAAATCGTCTAATATTTTCTAATATTAAATTGGCATCTGGTCTGTCTCTTATACGAAGATGAAACAGTTAATTATTGAAGCAGCAATGGCAAAATCGATCATTAAATGTTTTGATGCATTACTACAAAACTCTTGCCTAAATAATTTCAAATAATGTTTGAAAATACCATTAACCGCCTCAACAACCCATCTACATATTGTTACACATCTTGTTTTATTAGCTTCTATGTACACAGTTGGGTTTCACCCTCTTGAAGGGATGAAGGCGTGTGAGTGGAATAATTACATGTACCTTGTTATAATGGCACTGAGTCTCTAAATCTAAAGCCCCTATCCAAAATAAAAACATCATTAGCCTGAAAGTATTGTCTCATGGGCCTGTTTTCCTCACAAAATTCATTTAACATTATTCGTGCGTCTGTGGTAGTTGCTGGATAGGGGCCCAACACATCTACAATGTAACCATCACAACAGGCAATTAAAAATGATTTAACAAAGTTCCTATATTTGTGAAGTGAGTAAGTATTTTTCTGATATGTATAATTTGAACTTTTTGGATGTAAATGTAGGTACCATCTAAATAACAATAAGCCTTCTTTCTTCGCCTTCAAAAAGCCCATTTGGAATAATCAGATTTCTAGATGAGAGTTCCTCGCGACTTATATGATTTAACTCAAGATGCCGAGGCACAAAATCTTGGTTTAAGAGTTCCCTCACTTTTCCCATAAGTCTTTCTAGGGTACTGCTAGGTATGTTTAATAATGAAGAAATCATTTCGTCACTGTCTCCAGTCCTCAATTTAATTAAATATGCTGCAAGAGCAGTTTTGCCTCTGCGTAGCCGATAATCTTGGTACTTCTCTAATTATATTTAAGATATCTTCTATTGATAGACCAAACCAGTAATTAACTATTGAACTGTGCATATTCTCTATATTTTCAAAGTCTAAATGAACTGACTGTGACTGTTTTAATAAATCAGTAAAGTCTTCTATTTGTCTTGCTGTGAATGTATGGATTGGGTTTTCCGCTTCAGTTAGCTCATTTCCAAAAGTATTAGATTTATGGTAGCTGCTACATAACCTATTTGTTGGAGAAACATAATAATTAAAATCCATAAACAATCTTGCCCGTAAAAATACAGGCACTGTAAGCCTCTCTGGTTGATTGCATCTAGGATAAAAGCAATACTGCTGGCTGATAGGAGCCCTGGTATAATTTGGCAGATATATAGTTCTTTCAGTAGCTGGTTCAGCGATGGTGCTAGTTTCTCCTGTATCTGATTCTTCAGTTCTGGCTGCTTCGGTGTTGACAGCTTTATCATGGGATTATTCTGTGGGTAGTGGCCGAGTTGAAGTAGATGCCTGTGTGAATTGAGGTATTGCTCGTCTTGCTCGAGTCCAACAAGAATGGCAAACCAGATCTATTGAGGTTAACTGAAATTAAACAAAAAAAAACATTATTAACATAAAATGATTCTTGGTATTTTATACATACAATTCAACTTAGTGCTGGCGTATTAACAATCTTATATTTATTTAACTTTAAACCTTGTATTTTTTAAGTAATAGTCATAATGTTACCAATCCTAGGATATCTCCTATGCTCAATCACAGGTAATACAGCACTTAAAATATTAATAGCACTCACCTGGCGTGGTATAATCCATTCTGCAATTATAGTTCTTATTTGTATGTCCCTTGTGCCTGTATTACTTTGGTATACATGATGAAACTGCCTTCTTAATACAGATTGACCATAGTTTACACATATTTGACGATGCCCAACTATTCGTTCTTGTGGAGCAGAATGCTGTTGTGCATTCCTTGCCAACATCCAACATTGGCTTCACACCAGACTATTATCTGAAACCTATTGAAAACTGTCATAAAAATAATTTATACCTATAAACATGCTGTAGCATCAAAGTCTTTATGTATAAAGAACCTATGCATTGAATGACACCGGTCTCGTGATACCATTTTAAATGATCATACAATTCATTACTGATGTTGATTATGTGGCAATGGGTTGAGACAAAACAAACTACAATTATTTCTACAGTTTCCTTGACACTAACCAACCGAATTATTCCATTAAACCTAAGTATGTACGTAGCTATGCCATGTAAGTTGCTGAGTATGTACCTTGAGTGTTCCGTAACTTTATTACTCACAAATTTTCCTAGCTTTAATTTGTATCCCAAATGCAGGATGCGCTCAGCAAATCGTATCCAGGCATGAAGTGACGAGAGTCCATTTTCAAAATTTTCTTCAGTCACTTGTTTGTTAATGCATTCTTATACAGTCTTTCGAAGTGAGCCCGCACAGATAACACCGCATAGCTGAACTTGTATCGGTGAGCGCATTAATCATCTTACCATCAACCATTGTTAATTTTAGATCATGTTTGACATGAGACTCATCAGTCGTAGTAGGTACCATATTAGATCTTTGATATCTTACATTAGCAGTTTCCAATTTAGATAGTTTAACAGTCTCTTGAGCCATTTGAACTCTCAAAGGTCGACAGTATCTCGGTGAGGACGGGCGAGGATTTTGCCAGACAATATTTTCACCGCGATATTCCGAATCATTCATATTCACAAGGCGTAATGGTACTATTGGTACTATTGACTACCGGAACCGTCACATCCCCACTTTGAAATCAAGCAAAGTTTTTGACGTCCGCTTTGATTGAGACTATGAATAAATTCACTTAGTGATAGTAATAATAGCCTTTGAGACGTATGATCCATGAGATTGTGAAGAGGTACTTCTGCTCGTGTTTCTGTGATACTAACACCAAACGGGTACCACTTTTTTTTTAGCTTTTATAGCTGCCTCATAATTTGGGTATAAATTACAGTTCACTTCCAATGCACTCTTTCTTAATACGTTATATTGATGCTTCGTAAGCCGCCCTTCAATAACCATAGATAAGGCTTTATAGGGTATGGTTTTTGTCAATTTTAGGAATAATATCTTGAGAAACATCTTTAACTAATTTGGATTTCTCTGTCTCTCCACATGCTCTATACTTCATTTGCGTAGCATAAGCCGGTTTTGCTGATGTCATTTGCTGTCGTCTATTTTCAGTTCAGTGCCGTTTAGCTCGTTCAGTTAATTCATCAAAATCCTTAGGCGGACGACCACTCGAAACTTTTCTCTTCTGAGAATGCGAGACTTTAAAAGAAACATGTTGGTCAAACTAATCTGTATGCGCATCGACACATCTTTCAAAATGTCTTTGTGACTTTTCAAGTTTTGCTTTATATTGATGTATTAATTTTTGTAATATACTCTTATCATCCCTTGAAATATGAGTGATTTTGAAAGCATTTTCTACTTTTGTATAAAGGAATTGCATTTTTTCCGAATCCTTTCTTGAAGAAGATTCTCTATAAGACCTCTTCTACTTATAAAAATGTCTTCTGATTTTGATCCTGGTAAAATAGAAAATAAATCGCACTTCCCACCGAATATAAAACTATAGTATGCAATACATCATTACGATATTATTCGCGTGTAAGCCCAACGATATCGTAGACAGTATTAATGCATTATAGTATCATTCGTTGAAATACGGTGTCAAAAAACCGACCCACAATATGATATTACGATATGATTGGGGTGAAATCCAAGCGATAGTGTATAGTGTATTAGAATATGGCAGTAATATTCGTCCATGTGTGGTGTCAAAAGATTATGAGTAACGTAATGTTGCAAATACCTGTTTTATTAAATATTTCAGCAAGTGCCTTTTTTTAAAAATTTTTTTTTTTTTTTTTTATGGGTGGGACATCATCAAATGACCTCTCCCGCTCTGGGCGGAGCGGAAGGGCGTGTCAGACTCTTACTGACTAAAACCCACCCGTGTTCCTTCAGTTGCCTGTGCGCCAGAGCCACGGTAACTCTTTCGAACAATCCGCAGCCCCGGCAGGCATCGGTCCTGTCGGACCCCGTCAATGGTGCTGACATCTCTTTGAGGCGCGCGTGGAACACGACGCGCCGTCGATCCGGGCCTGGTCCTTACCGGACGGCGAGCTGCCCATTGCTCGCCGTCCGCAAGCCCGCGCCTACGGTGGCCGGGAGTCGGCAATCGACTCCCGACGCCCAGGGTGTCTCCTCCTGCGGCGACTAGGGGCGCGAGGGCGCAGTGATTGCCTCTCCCTCTCGCGCTCCGCCTCCTCCTTCGCGAGCATTACTGCTTCGCAGAAGGAGGTGACAGATTGGTTGATTTGGCAGAGAAAGGATAATATTAGAGGAAGTTGATATTAATACTGGATAATTTACATATATATACCTATATACTAGCGAATTTGTTATGAAATAAAACGATGGTTTTATTATATATCATAATCAGTCCTTTTATTTATTAATAATCAGGTATTGTTTTCTATCACAAACAATAACCACATGGAGGTTCTGTTGGCCTATTGGGCCGTTGGTATCTAAATAATACATGAATCTTGCTAATCATCATTACAGTTCGATTCAGATTCAGAAAACAGCTCTGTGTTATTTTCACAGGTTTCGAGGGAATTATAAAAAGTATGATAATGCTGAGGTATGGCTTCTCTTAAGCATAGACTCAATAAATCTTCTTTTAGCAAATTACTCACTGGTATCAGTGGTGGTGGAATGGTATTTCAGCAGTAACTTCAGGTAATCTTCTTCTCTCTTTGATTGGGTTTGAATTTCAGTATTCATCTCGGAATATTCATCCTCAAACTTATATGTTAATTGAATAGTGTTCGGTTTTGACCCGGACACCTTAATAATATCAATTATTTGGTTCCATTTAATTTTGCGGCCATGGATATCTACAGCCCAATTTTTGCCGATTATTAAATCTTTAATATTAAAGAAATCCTTCTGCTCCATTTCTTTTTTAGAGTATTGATTGCCTCCCACCTTTGCATTTAAAATTACGCCATATAATTGTTCAGGACTATAAAGTACTGTCTTTATTAGACCTGTTTTTTCTGAAGGGTTAGGGTCGGCATAAACGTTCATGATAATTAAATGTATTTATATTTTAACATACCCTCATTGATTCAGCATTTGATTCTGCAACGACCAGAAAATCCCGTCGTGCTGTACTATACTGCTCATTAACGCTGCGGCGAGGATTCAGATCTAAATAACCAAAACTAATCATACTTTAATTCACATTATTTTATATTAATGTTGTTAGTACCGACATGCCGATAAACACCTTGAGTTCTTTCAAATTCAAGCCCAGTTCTTTTAATCTGCACGTAAGTCTGATTAGAAGCGTCGACCATCTTTCTCAAAAGTCATCATCTACGTATTCTTCAAAAAAACGTATACCACTCTTTTTCGCTAAGATCTCTTTCAATATAATTTGGGCTGGTCATTCAATGGCTTGTGGGCTCAAAATTAGTTACCTGCCATTGGTTTGCGGTGAAAGAAGTATTGTTCCCTGCTAATACCGTCGAATCCACTCGAAGAACTCTGCTCCTTTGCGTCCGTGACATACCTCTGGTTCGTGCACGTCGAGCTCTGCTGGTGTTGATAAAGGAACTTAATGGTGAGGGGACCGGTACTGGAGATGGAGGAGCTTCGAAAAAAGGTGAATCTTCCTCCCCGTTGTGGTGTAGTGGATTTCGTAGGTATATAGTAGGGAAATTAGGGTAGACTAAATTAAATAGAATACCACTTATGAACACATACGAGGGATTTTTAAGCAGCGGTTTAAAATATTCCGACATGAGTTCAATAATAGAGCTTCACCACATCTCATGATTGACTTTTCCATAGCTGCTGCCCTAATCAATAGATTTCGAGCACCCCTCACAGACAGGTTCGATGCTGCCCAGATATTAGAAATTATACAACAGAAAATGTTCCAAACTAATACATTAAGTGAGTTTATTATACAAAATAATTATAATAGAAGAAGGGCACAGTTCTCAAATATAAATGTTGATAACAGCAATGTCACTGGGTTTCCTCAGCTCGAGTATCATGATTTGATTTTAATAGCTTGTGGTACTTACCAACTCCGTCAGGCCCGATCATATTACGGTGAGCATATCCGCTTTAATGGCCGATATATGATTGAAGTATGCAGGGAGGCATCAATTAACAATTTAAGAGAACAATTGTCTCTCTCTCAAAGCTCTTGGCGTTTAAGAGCCAAAATTCAAAGTCGCCATATCAGTAGTAAAACATATTTTGTGTATGTTTTAATTGATAACAGCTTAAATGGGAGACAGGCAATTAGTCAATATTATTAAAATTGTAAGGTAGGTAAACGAACTGTGGGATGCTGTTCGCACACGATGACCATTTTATGGTATTTAAGTTGGGCTCGGCACCAAAACAATATTGAGCCCTCTGCAAAATTTCTTGATGATTTGTTAATTGAATTTGATAACGAAATTGATGATGATAATAATGAATGATAATGGTGAAAACAAATAAAACTATTCAATTATTGTTTATTTTTTGTTAAATTTACTCTCTGTAAAGATACATAACCTCCAATTTAACATGTCTGAATAACTTCTTTTGTAGAAGTTCAATGTAAAAGTGGAAATCACAGAAAAGCTTTTGACATTAAACTACACAAAAAAACGTAAGAATTATCCTTGTCCATGACAAATTAATATTGAGCCAAAGTTACTATGGACATCTGACATTGTTCTTTGGGCTTTGCTTAAGGATAGACAAAGCAACAATGTTTTCTTTTAAGGCTTTAACATACGCCGATGACTTTGAGGATTTGACCTCTACTACAAAAAATAATTTCCTAACGCCATCTAGTCTAACAAAATAGAACTACGTGAACACGAAACCAAACTTTAGCTAAATATGAAAATTTATAAATAAATAAATGAGCTAGAAAAAAGGTGGTTGGCAATTTAACGAGTACCTACCTACTTACATGATTTTTTGACATATTTAATTCATTCTGAGGTTAAAACTTTTTAATGTCAGTATTGCTAAAATACCAAAACCGAGTCATCATCATCATCATCATCATCAGCTGATGATGGACTCCGAAGGTTGGTACTGGATCTCGAGGATGGTAAGCAGTAGACATACCGTCATTGAGCTCGTTGTAATCAGCTCAGCGAGACGATACTAGAAATGTGACTATATGAACCTGATGATGGACTCCGAAGGTGGGTACTGGATCTCGAGGATGGTAAGCAGTAGACATACCGTCATTGAGCTCATTGTAATCAGCTCAGCGAGACGATACTAGAAATGTGACTATATGAACCTGATGATGGACTCCGAAGGTAGGTACTGGATCTCAAGGATACAGTACTGCAGTAGACATACCGTCATTGAGCTCGTTGTAATCAGCTCAGCGAGACGATACTAGAAATGTGACTATATGAACCTGATGATGGACTCCGAAGGTGGGTACTGGATCTCGAGGATGGTAAGCAGTAGACATACCGTCATTGAGCTCGTTGTAATCAGCTCAGCGAGACGATACTAGAAATGTGACTATATGAACCTGATGATGGACTCCGAAGGTGGGTACTGGATCTCGAGGATGGTAAGCAGTAGACATACCGTCATTGAGCTCGTTGTAATCAGCTCAGCGAGACGATACTAGAAATGTGACTATATGAATCTGATGATGGACTCCGAAGGTGGGTACTGGATCTCGAGGATGGTAAGCAGTAGACATACCGTCATTGAGCTCGTTGTAATCAGCTCAGCGAGACGATACTAGAAATGTGACTATATGAACCTGATGATGGAGTCCGAAGGTGGGTACTGGATCTCGAGGATAGTAAGCAGTAGACATACCGTCATTGAGCTCGTTGTAATCAGCTCAGCGAGACGATACTAGAAATGTGACTATATGAACCTGATGATGGAGTCCGAAGGTGGGTACTGGATCTCGAGGATTGTAAGCAGTAGACATACCGTCATTGAGCTCATTGTAATCAATTCAGCGAGACGATACTAGAAATTCAAGTTTTGAAAGCTCTAAATTTAAGTTTTTTTGCTTCAGAATAAGCCCCAGTATTATATGTTTATATAATTAAAACCACTAGTCTTTCATTATTACATTTATCTGACCATTGAAAAATCAGCCCTAAGTAATTCAATAAATCTTGAAAAATTCAAGGGTATCAGAGATCAGTTTTTTTGAGAAACATCTATTCTTTTATCAAAATAAATATTTTTAAAACTTAAAAAATTAAAAAACAATAAATCTGTCTTCTTTATAATTCACTATTATATGGGTATCTACATATAACAAAAACAATTCAGGTCTCCTCAAAATTAAAACAGAATATAACTAACGTAAATCATAGAAATTTAAAAAATCTTTACAAGCTTATCTCTTAGATGAATCGGGTAATTTTTAGACAAAAATTGGGTAGGTTGTAAAAGTGTTTTTTATTTAAATTGTATCATAATCTAAACATCTCGAACAGGTGGGTGTTTCAGTAATGGGAGGACTGTCTCTATTTTTACTATCAGGGTCATCAGTGGTCAAGGCACATATTGCATTTTCAATATTTTTATTTTTTGGTTCTTTTTTCGCTTTTTTGGCGGATTTCATTTTAATTGCGTCTAAAATATATTGCGGATTTCTGATTTCCAAACTTCTTGTGTGTCGTGGATCTAGCAATTCGGGTAAAATGCAATTTAAATAATATTTACATAATTTTTCCTTCATGTTTAGCTCGAAAAAATCATCGTCTCTCTCGATCCATTCTGTTTTTAATGGTTCTTTTGAACTAAACCACACCGCAAATAAACATTTTTCACGTCTAGTTACGTGCAGTTGGCCCTGTATTTGGTAGAACCAAACGTGTGATTTATTAATTGTTAATTGGCCGCTTTTATCTTTGGTCCAAAAAATTACCTTCTTTTTGGCGATAGCCTCATCGATACCCATTTTGAAAGCCGTTATTGGGCATTTCACTTCTACAATAATATCATCCCCACATGATTCGTCCGGAGTAGCCCCTAGATATGGAATATCTGGGTCTATAAAAAGCCCGCAAGGTCTTTTATCAATCGCCTCTTGAGCCGCCAGTTGATCCAGAGCCGTCTTCTCATTTTCATTTCCATGTTGAATGGATTCTGCATCAATAGACATTTTGTATAGAAGCTGCTTAACTGTATTGGCACAGCTTGTATCTGGTCTCATTTTAATTATTTTGCCAAAGTTAGAAGCTGTCAGCATCGATCGGCGGAATTCTAGCCATTCACCAGACTGGCTCTGTAGTATCGTCCTTTGCTCAATATCATGTCTTTCGCTCTCTGTTTTTCTCATAGTATTGAGAAAATTATTTTTCATGTCCTCCAAGACGCTATCTGAAACATCGGGCCTTTCACTGCTTTCACCGTAGCTTTTCTTTTCTTCTTTTTGGTTTGCGAATGGCAGGCGTCGTTTCTTAAAAGAGTATTTCTTTAATAGCAGAGATCGTCTACATTTTCTATCTTCCAGCGTCTTCAAGCTTCCTCTAGGACTTTTACCAGTAATTCTTTTAACATAATGGTAACTGGGTTTCTCTTTGCGTTAAATGAGACTGCGGATGCAGCACAGCGAGTTTGATATCCTCGGCGCAGGGAGTAATTTACCCGTTTTCCACCCACAAGTTTCGCCACAATACTGTGAAAGCACTCTACAATGTTGCTGTCCACGTTGTGGGCTGAACTTCGTGAATGTCCTGCTAAGCTGTTAATTATGAAACAATTTTTTGCCAAAGTGCACTAGTAAAAAAAACTGTTGGTACATCACCAACATTTTCCTTGTTAGTCTGGCAAAAATGGCTTTTGCAATTGCAATGGTTGCCGAAGGCATGTAAGTGCAATGTTTGAATTTCTTCAAATAGTTATTGCGTGCAAAAGTCAATGTTGTCTTCATTAGTTTTATTATGATGTACAATACATTTAATAATAGCAGACCTTATCCACATAACCCTTTGCTTTGTTATGTACTTTCGGTACCGTATCGGGTATTTAGTTTCTGTAATTGATTACAGAAACTAAATACCCGACGCGGTTGCAACAAATTGATGGCCTTGAGGCCATCAATTTGTTGCAAAAATTTCTAAGAAGGTGATTGCGACACTACTTTCTCCACTGTGTCGCTGGGATAAGGCCTAGCTTCTAAAATTTTTGAATATGTGCTAGAGTCACCATCAGAAATAACACGACCATAAATTAGTCCGTGCATTTCTATACGGGGTGTAAGGGGAACGCTTCCGAAGCCAGAACGTAGATTATATACAACCTAAATGCTAACGGATACCAATAAAATTTCGCTTTAAATTGGTTATTTTCAAAACTTCATATTTCGTAAACACGCAATGGAAACGGTACAAAACGTGAGGTCACTGACACGCAAGGCAAAATCGCGCGACCGCGCGTCGCTGGCGCCGAGCGCTCCGTACGGCAGATTCACGGGATTTATACGAAATTTACAAACACCTACCTACCCTTTTTATTCAAAATACCTACCCCTACAACACTTCACAAAATTACGATGATTGATGAAACAAGATTATGATTTTAATAGTATTCGAAGCTTACTGTTGTAGCAACATTAAAACTGACAGAGGCATTTTACGTACCTATCTAAATCCTTTGCGACCTTATGAGGTGTGGCTCGAATTGCGCTCCATCCATTTCAATACAAAGCCGCGCCCGTCGCTGTGTCGATCCGTGAACTCGAGGCATTAGTGTAGGATCTTCAACACATTCTGCACGTAGTCCATCAAAAACGCTCACTATTCTGCCCCGCATTTCATCAGCACTGTCACATTCCCGATCAAACACTCTTTCTTTCACATACCCCCACAAAAAGAAATCTAAAGGTGTCAAGTCGGGTGAACGAGCCGGCCAGGCGTGCGGCCCCAGCCTTCCGATCCAGCGGTCATCAAACAGCTCAGTGAGACGCTCGCGGACGGAGCGCGTAACATGCGGTGGAGCTCCATCGTGCTGGAACCATGCTCGACGAAATTCAGCCAGCGATACATCATCTAGCATATCGTCTAAATGTACATTTATAAAATCAAGATATGCTGATCCATTGAGGCGCTGCGGTAGAAACACTGGTCCTAGAATTCGTCCATTAAGAACACCAGCCCACACGTTGACTGACCATCGGGTCTGATGGCCGGTTTCTTGAGTGGCGGACGGGTTCACGTCTGACCATACATGAGCATTCTTCCTGTTCCACATCCCGTTTCTCGTGAATGTGGACTCGTCCGTCCAGATAATGTGCTCAATGAAGCCAGGCGCACGTTGCTGTTGATCTAACAGCCAACGACAGTACTCACGACGACGAACGTGATCGTTTGGTAGCAAAGCATGTACTTTGTTTATTTTGTAGGGCTTCATTCTGTTTCGGCGCAAAACTTTGTGAACTGTCCAGTGAGAGACTGTTGGTTCGCCCCGGCGCCGCAATAATTTTGCCGCACTTCGTGTGCCCAGGCGAGGATTTTGGCGAATCACATTTAAAATCCGCTCCTCTGTCTGAACATTGACTTGTTGTCCACCACCTGCCGCCATTGGAGCAATCGGTCGATTTTCTAAAACTCGCTGAAAAGCTGCCGTTATCATGCGAGAGTCAGACGGATGCCGGACGTTCGGAAATCTGTCTCGGTAAATTCTCAACGCAAGAGAAGCATTGCCACGGGCTTCTCCTAAACACATCAACATGTTGCCGTATTCACGAGCACTGTAAACGTAAGCCTCAGGCATAGTTAATACTAAAAAAAACAATAACAACACTAAAAACGTAAAAATAAACACGTAACAATAATAACTAAAAACGTAACAATAATAACTAACAACTAACAAAATACGGTCAGCGATCGATCGATTTTCGCGCGTTCGCTCACGAACTGAGTCGGAAAGGAACTAACTAGAGTACTAGAAAATCAAACATGGCCCCTGCGTGCGGCGTATCTCAAACGTTACAGCCGCCGCGCGGACGCCGCGCGCCACCGACGCGGTGTCTTTTGATGTGCAAAGATCAACAAATTACAGAGGAGAAAATGTGAATGTTAAATGTTAAATCAGTAAACCCATTAATTGTTAGGAAATGTACTCTTAGTTTTATTACATTAAGTATTACTAACTGTTTTTCATTTTCTAACTTTTAAATAAGATTTAACGGGTTTCTTAGATTAAATTAATTTAATTATCCACTTCAAATTCTTCCTTCATTTAGTAAGTAAACCCAATCAGGGTTTACTTACTAAATGAAGGATACAGTTATTGCAATAAACGAGCGAGCGTCGTGTGACTAATCACGACACGGTACGTCAATTTAAAACTTTTGACGCTTCTGTGATGTCTTTACTTCATTATTTTGGCGGCGCTTTACAAAGGATGCCGCCTTGGTCACAGCTGCGCACCGCGGCGCGGATTGCCCGTGTGGTTAAGTGGACGACTCTCTCCTCTCTCAAGTGAGGTGGCCCGGGTTCAAACTTCGTCCTATACCAATGAGACCGAAAGTTATTAGTATGTAGTTACTTTGAGCAAGCAGAGCACAGTGCAGACAGCTACAATACGGTCACAATTATCTCTGTACCTCACTGGCACACGATGCCCATCTCGCGTCCTCCTTCACCTCCACACACTAGCCGCGGTGCGTCGCGTCATTACGGTTCTTTTAGTCATTTTTGTATTAAGTATCATTGTTTTGTTTTTGGACATGTATTGTAAAGTTTGCCGATATGTCGTCATTAACGCAAGGTCTACAGATTTGTACCGTGTTGTAGATAGGTAAACATTTCAATTTTGTTGCTGTGCAAAACTTATGAACGAATAACAAAATTGCTTGTGAAAAGTCAATGTCTTTGTTACAGCAACTTTTTATTTCCTTTCCCAATCACAGTACCTAGGTATCCAAGTATCTTTTGATATGGGTCTCAAGGATAAGCAAAATAAAACTGCATTTTTCTGATTTGTGAGCATAATAATGCGAACATTTGGATTAAAATTGTAACCCTGTTCAAGGGGTAAATCATTAAGGTTCTTGCATGAATGGAATCCGAAACCAAATCTTACTTCACTCTACTGTTGTAAGTAGAGTGAAGTAAAAATACATTAGATTCAAGCGATTGAGTAAAGATTAGGAGGATAGGAATAGGATCACATGGCACCGCCCAACGAGTGCCAACGACTATCGCACGACTCGGCCAGCTGTCGCGTCACGTGGACTTGGGGTCATCGGCCGCGCGGCCGCCGGCGAGCGCGCTCGCACTTTGAACTCGAGGATACGCGCGAGTGTCAGCTGATATTTATTTACGAATACATTGCGTGTTAGTGTTGTAAAGAAAAAAAAATAGTTTAATCGCAAATAATGGTTTTATTTTACTGTTCTCACAGCATAGTGTACGAAAAACGGTGATAAAAGTAGGTAAAATTGTAAAAAAAAAAACTGTTTTTTTGATGGCATCGTATCGAGAATCACTAGCCCTATCACCTGTCTTCGTTTTCGGAAGCGTTTCCCTTACACCCAGTAGATGACTTAAAGCCTTCCACAATAATAGAGGACTCCATTGCAGTTGATGGACCTGTGAAGTTTTAATAACATTGATGGAGCCTCTTTGTTGCATTTGATCGCTTTTGATCTAGCATGCATATGCTGCAATATTTATTTTTTACCCCAAGGAATAAAATTTTGCCCGTATTTTTCCCTATTATGCACCCGATAGTGCGGAATAGTTTTTTTTGTAGGATCGCTTACTCCAGCATCCATCCGTCACAACGTCAATGATAGGGATACCATCTTTATTTATTCTGCCTGCTTCAATTGCTATTGCTTTTTCCTCTTTAGCAGCTTCTACCATTGAGGTTTCAAGTGCCTTTTCCCATTGTTCTGACACCACGTCATGGTGTTTCTGGTAGGTACTTTGGGTCATTAGCGGTAGATCTAAAGTTGAAGACAGTTCTACTAGCTGCGAATGTCAACAACCAATAGCGACAGTACCCGCAACAGCAGCATTGTTAATGTCACAATCGCCTGAAACATTATTTACGAAAAATTTTAGGTTGCACATATTGCATTTAAATGTGAATTTGGAATTAAATCCACATTCCTTCTCTCCTACAAGCTCTAGAGCTTGAATACCGCAACCCAAAGGACCGTGACTGCCTATTTCTTTGAGTTTATTGAAAAAATAATTAATTTCAACGATTCGTCTTCCAGTTGAAGTTTTAAATATTTTTCTTGGTTCTTGGTCTGGAATCTCGTTTTCCGGCGAAACCTAAAACAGTAAAAGAGATTTATACCACCAATCAAGTTTATTAAACAATCAAGAATATAAAATGTTGTTTACTTCAAATAAATGTGGCTCGTTTTCGTCGACTTCCATACTGGAATGTGCCTCTGAGAGCCTATAAAGAAAAACACGATTATTCAAATAAAAGTTATTTAAATATTTTATGTAATAATAGAAATAAAATTTTAAATTATTCTAATAATAATTTTAGTATTTTCTGATAAATGATTTTATTATTATCAAATACTAAAACTGGTACATATATGACACGAATATATTATAGAATAGGATATAAAAATTAGAGTGAAATTAAAACTTACAAAGCATATTTATCTGTTTGTGGTTGTGATATTTTTGCAGGTAAATGATCACCAACGGCATGACTACCTTTCTCTTGCGATGTTGGTTGATCTGCCATAGGTTCATAAGGCTTATTTCCACTCTTCTTTTCATTCCTATAAAAAAAAAATAGCAAGAAAATATATATTATATTACAAAAGAGCTCCAATACGGTCTGTCTATTGTTTACTATCCTGGAGATCCAGTACTCACTTTTAAAATCCGTCATCAGCTACATCTAGTCACATTTCTAGTATCGTCTCGCTGAGCTGATTACAACGAGCTCAATGACGGTATGTCTACTGCTTACCATCCTCGTGATCCAGTACCCACCTTCGGAGTCCATCATCAGGTTCATATAGTCACATTTCTAGTATCGTCTCGCTGAGCTGATTACAATGAGCTCAATGACGGTATGTCTACTGCTTACCATCCTCGAGATCCAGTACCCACCTTCGGAGTCCATCATCAGGTTCATATAGTCACATTTCTAGTATCGTCTCGCTGAGCTGAATACAACGAGCTCAATGACGGTATGTCTACTGCTTACCATCGTCGAGATCCAGTACCCACCTTCGGAGTCCATCATCAAGTTCATATAGTCACATTTCTAGTATCGTCTCGCTGAGCTGATTACAACGAGCTCAATGACGGTATGTCTACTGCTTACCATCCTCGAGATCCAGTACCCACCTTCGGAGTCCATTATCAGGTTCATATAGTCACATTTCTAGTATCGTCTCGCTGAGCTGATTACAACGAGCTCAATGACGGTATGTCTACTGCTTACCATCCTAGAGATCCAGTACCCACCTTCGGATTCCATCAGGTGTCAGGTTCAGCAACTTATTTTACTTTGTTGTACAAGTTGCACTAAAACTTGACAGCTCTAAATTTGAGTTTTGTTTGGGTACTTACAATAATTTCCGAAGTTCATGTCTTCGCCTCACTTGATACTTCTTTTTATATTTTTTTATCATTTCGAAAACAATCCGCGGGTAAAATACGCAAATATTTAATTATTTTTGGCTCCGAAACACAAGCGCAGTCCTTTCGCCGCAAAGCGTTGAGGTGGACTGAAGACAGGCCGCAGGCAGGGCTCGCGGGTGTGAAATTGCGGGGGGAAGCCCATTGCGTTTGAGTTTATTTACCTTTTATTACTTTCCATGCCCAGGAAACGAGTTAATAAAATATTTTTTTTTATCAAAATAATAATATATGCTATATCTAATAATACGTGTAAGATTAAAAGAAATCGCATTAACCGTTTTGGAGCGAATTTGTAATTTTTGTCTAATCTGTGGCTCGATTGTAATTTTTTTTTGGGAAATTGATATAGCTTTTATCTTTTTTGGTTTTATCAATCGATACAGTAGGCTTCAAACCACAATATATATTTTTTTCAAATGCATATGAGCAACAGTTCTTCCAACAATTTAATTTAAACTAGCCCTAGTTGACCGATTTGAACACTGTTCAAGCCTTAATATGAAACGTCTTTTAATTCCCTTTTTATGCCCTCCGAATTGCAGTAAAGACAAAATAATGAAGTAGGTATTAAGAATAATTATAAACTTACAACAATTTCATTACGACTAATACGTGGAAGGCCCTACGGGGGTGTGGCTATTTTGTGGCGAAAAGTAATGTTCAGTAATGTGTCGGTTATCAAGTGTCATAATCCACGCGTTTGTGCTGTGAAGATTGCGCTAAGTAATAAATCTGTACTAGTGGTGAGTGTGTATATGCCAACCGATGACGTTTCTAACCTGGCGGAGTTCGCGGACTGTCTTGGTTCGGTGAGAGCAATTATTGACAGTTGTAACTTAGAATGTTGTTATGTCTTAGGTGATTTCAATTCGCATCCAACGGAATTATTTTATACGGAACTGTCAAGTTTTTGTGTTGAACAACAATGGACATGTATTGACACTGAGTTGTTGGGTCTCGGTTCGGATACCCACACGTTTATTAGTGATGCTCATGGATCGCAGAGGTGGCTTGATCACTGTTTAGTCACAAAGGCGGCTGTGCCTACTGTTAGGCATTCTTATGTAAAATATGACGTGCAGTGGTCGGACCACTTTCCGTTGATTATTATGTGTGACCTTAGTTTTGTTCAGATTCAACAACCAAATGTTAGCATTGAAGTGAATAGGGTGATCTGGGGAGAAAGAAGTCAAGAACAGATTCGTGCTTATAGCATTAAATGTCATGAGAAGTTGCGACTTATTGACTTCCCGGATGACTTTAGAGCATGTAGTGGTCAAACTTGTAATGACCCTCACCACTTTCGTGTAATAGATGCGATATATGGGAAAATTGTTACTGCGTTGTCCGAGTCGGCCACTGAGACAATAACTTATGGGGGAAGTCCTAGAAAGCGAGGAACAGTCGTGGGCTGGAACATGCATGTGAGCGGCGCTCATAGGGAGGCTAGGCGTAAGTTTTTATGCTGGCTAGGTACTGGTATGCCGACATCGGGACGTATTTTTGAAGAAATGCGTGAAGCTAGAAAGATATTTAAGTCCCGGTTGAAGTGGTGTCAAGATCATGAGACTCAAATTCAAATGGATATTCTGGCCTCACAGCATTCAAAGAACGATTTTCGATCTTTTTGGAAGCATACAAATAGACTAAAGGGCAAGCCTGGCCTCCCTGTTTGCGTCGATGGCGTGAGTGATGCTAGACAAATAGCTGACCTTTTTGTAGACCATTTCAGTGTGCAGTCACCATTAGGCCCATCTAGGTCGACGCTCAATGTTGAGCCACGGAAAGACCTAGGAGTTAAAATAACAGCTAAAATGCTCTTGAACAGAATTAACGCGATGCGTCGAGGAAAATCTCCTGGTCATGACGGTCTCAGCATTGAGCATCTCCGATGTGCTGGTCCGCATTTGCCAAGAGTGTTGGCTATGCTTTTTACTTTTTGTCTGGGTCATGCTTATATGCCGAGTGATATGATCAAAACAACAGTGGTACCTATTGTCAAAAATAAGACTGGTGACATGGGTGATAAGAACAATTACAGGCCAATATCTCTTGCCACAATCATGTCGAAGGTGTTTGACAGTGTGCTTAACGCTCAACTTAGCAGTCATATACATGTTCACGATAACCAATTTGGTTTCAGTTCTGGATTATCCACTGACAGCGCTATATTGAGTGTGAAGCATACTGTGAAGTACTACACGGATCGCCACACTCCAGTTTACGCATGTTTCCTAGACTTGAGCAAGGCTTTTGACTTGGTTTCCTACGACATTTTATGGAGAAAGATGGAAGAGGTAAATTTGCCACCAGAGGTGACAAATACTCTAAAATACTGGTATGGAAACCAAGTCAATAGTGTGAAATGGGCTGGTGCCCTGTCTAGGCCGTATGGGTTGGAGTGCGGGGTGAGGCAAGGGGGGTTGTGCTCACCAACGCTATTCAACCTTTATGTGAATGATCTGATTGACGCGCTTAGCAGCATGCGTGTCGGGTGTCATATTGATGGCGTGTGTTGTAATAACATTAGCTACGCCGACGACATGGTGCTGCTGAGTGCGTCAATCTGCGGGCTAAGGACACTCGTAGCCACTTGCGAGCAATATGCCAGACTACATGGTCTGGCATATAATGTTAAAAAAAAGTGTAGTCATGGTCTTTGGGGCCAGGGGTAAATACCCAGAAGCAGTCCCTTCAGTGAAGTTGAACGGTATGCCCCTTGTGAGGGTAGACCGATTTAAATATCTGGGTCACTTATTGACCACTGACCTCAAAGACGATGAGGATATTGATAGGGAGCGGAGGGCGCTGTGTGTGAGAGCTAATATGATTGCCTGCAGATTCAGGCGTGCATCTAATGAGGTCAAGCGCACTATATTTACTGCTTACTGCACGTCTTTTTACACTTGCAGTCTGTGGGGTCATTATACTCAAAAATCATACAGCGCCCTTCGCGTCCAATACAATAACGCATTCAGGGTGCTGATGGGGTTGCCCCGATACTGCAGCGCATCAGGGATGTTTGCTGTAGCTCACGTAGACTCTTTCTACACGGTGTTGCGGAAAAGGTGCGCATCCTTGGTCCGTGGGGTACGGGGCAGCGCCAACAGCATCTTGTCTATGATTGCAAGTAGGCTTGATTGTGTGTTTGTGAACCACTGCTGCAAGGTTTCGGCTGGGCCTGTCACCTTGCAGCAATGATGTCACAATCTGTTTTCTGTTTTGTTTTGTTTGTAAGTGTACTACTAACATAGTTTGTAAGTATATTGTTACTAACACTATGAGTCCTGTTGCTCGAAATAAATGATTTATTATTATTATTATTATTAAAATTAATGCATACTTAATGAGTAGTAGTAGTAGTAGTAAATATGCAGTACTTAAAAGAGACTGACCTCTGAGTTTATTTCGGCCTTTCTTCTCAGAGTACTCACATAGGAAAAGCCGACCTCACCTAGTTTTAAAATATGATTGACGTGTAAAAGTGTTTGTACAAACCTACTTACAGAAATAAAATCATTTATCATGTGTTTAGTATTGGGCTGAGAAGAAATGTACTATAAAGAAGCACTGTGCAGAACTCTCAGCTTCAATGAGGCGCACTGGTGGTGGGACAGCAGAAAACTTGCCATCATTCATCATCATCATCATCTGCCTTAGAAAATAGATTGGTGGCGGTGATGGGTGGCAAGAGTTTGCGACTGGAGATTCGAGATGGGTAGTCAATCCATTTCCTCAATTAGTAAGTAATATATTTTAATGTTTACCATTTTTTCACACCTATGATATTTATTTTACACAAAATATTTTATTTATGGATCTAATAAGTTATAACAACCATTTCATTGTTTCAGACTCGATTTACTGAGTCACCGGTTGCGATAGAGGATTCATACAACGTACAAGTACAAGAAGACACAGAAATGCATTCTTTGCTTAACATTCGAATATCCTCTGTTCCTGACACGTCACACGATGACGCAATACCAGCATCATCCACAAGTAAGTCTTTATTCGAATTTGTTTAAGAATGTTTAAACATTTTGAATAAGCCATCCATCAGACACACAACCCAACATAAGTGTGTAGCAATTGAAGTGTTTTGGGACTAATCACATTTCGGGCTATAGCAAAAAAAAACTTCAGTATTATTTATTGACTGGTTTTTTGTAACAACTCAGAACTTTGAAACTTTTTTTGTATTTCAGTACCTGCGCCTCCCACGTCTCTTCAGAGTACCGTACCACCAAGACCCCGCCGGCACCGTACTTTAATTCCGAGGCCATTGGATGTAAATATGGAACAGTTTGCGAGTATCGAAGCGCGGCGGGCTGAAGCGGAATTAATTATAGCGCAAGCATTAGCTCAACTATCCGGACACATTGGCAATTTCCAAAGTGCTTTGACGTCTATTGCTAATACAATTTCGGATATAGCTAGAAAAATGCCAAATCCTTCAAAAATTTTCCATTTTTTAGCTACTTAAACATTATATTCAAAATGCATTAGCGATTGCTGTTAAAGCTTTATTATTGCTAAAGTTTTAGGATAGTGATTAAACTTTCAGCTTCAAAAAATTATTCGATTTAATTTCTTATTGTTTATTTTCGTCATAGTTTAGTATGTCATTAAAAGTACATTTAAGTAAAAAAAAACATTTATTTATTTCTCCATATTGGTCTTTAATCCTTAATGTTATATTGTTTCCTTTAAACTTAGGTACTTAGCAATATTACATTTAGGAATTAATAATTTATAAACATAAAGTATAGAATACAATGTCACAAATAGCACGAAATACATTATCAATGTAAAAGTTAAATGTTTTAACAAGTAAAAAAAATTAAATCTTAGAAAGACCTATCTAAATCTTACCATACCTTTTTACCTACCTTCTACTCGCCCACAACTGCTGAACTAAAACATTTCGCTTTTCAATGCCTCGTCTTAGTTCGGCAGCTGTGCTGCTAGTTGATTCTTGAGAAGTGACAGCTAGGTAATCATTTCCACACTCTGCTGTATTCTCCACAAGATCAATACCTACTCTGTGGATACACATGTTGTGTAAGACACAACATGCATTAATTATTTTGGCTGCTATATCAGGATGATAATGTAGCACTCTATGCCCAAGTAACCACCGCCATCTGTTTTTGAGTACACCGATGGCACGTTCCACTGTATTTCGTGCAGAGCAGTGCAATTAGGTGTAATATTGTTCTGAGGAGCCTTCAGGAGCATCTACTATAGGTGTCATCATTTACTCCCTCTGCGCATATCCAGAATCACCTGAAAATTAAAACTAAATAAAATATATTCACAATCAGAAAAAATAAAATTTCTGGGTCTGACTAGGTACTTATTTACTTGCCTAGTATAAACACGTTTTCTCCATTATTGTTCAAATCAATTAAGTGTTGTTTCACAAGATGCTGATTCCAGACAAAACTGTCATGTGATGCTCCTCCAAATGAAGCATCTACCGACAGAGTTCTTAAATCTGCATCACTTATCTGAAAATATATAAAACAAGGACATTTAACAAATTTGTTATGAAGCGAATTACAATTAAATATTAATCAAAAGTATTGCCTTACAATCAGAACATTTCTTGAGTGGAAATGTTTGCGATAAAAAAATCGCTCTTCATTTTCTATAGGTCTAATTATGGCTACATGAGTGCCATCAATACATCCTATAACAGATGGTATGTAAATTTTTTCATAAAACCTGGAACATAAGGCATAGTATATGGTTACTATAGGTACTATAAAAACAAGGCATTTTAGATAAACAATTTCATATAAATTATCTAGTTTGATAAATAAAATTAGGTATTTGTCATTAGCATTACCTCCTTTTTAAAGCATCTCTTTCCTGACCAGTTTGAGGAAACTTAATCCATTTACTTTGTACTATTGGATGGTTAAGAGCTGCCGTTACATCATTAACAGTACGAGAAACAGATTGCTGTGACATTAGGGTCCCATATGTAGGGCACGCCACAATTGCGGCGGTAAGACCCCTCTTTGAGGAGTGGCTTGAGAGGCGCCACGGCGTCCTCACCTTCCGCCTGACGCAGGTCCTCACCGGAAATGGCTGTTTCGGGAGGTTCCTGTTTCGTATAAGGCGGGAGGAAACGCCCGGGTGTTATCATTGCGTGGATCGACCGGAGGACACGGTGGAGCATACGGTGGAGGTCTGCCCGGCTTGGGCGGAGCACCGCCGTGTCCTCGTGGCGGCGATCGGCGGCGGCGACCTCTCGCGTCCGGCCCTGGTTCAGGCCATGGTACGGAGCGAGAGGGAATGGGAAGCCGTCACCTCCTTCTGCGAAGCAGTAATGCTCGCGAAGGAGGAGGCGGAGCGCGAGAGGGAGAGGCAATCTCTACGCCCTCGCGCCCCTAGCCGCCGCAGGAGGAGGAGACACCCTGGGCGTCGGGAGTCGATTGCCGACTCCCGGCCACCGTAGGCGCGGGCTTGCGGACGGCGAGCAATGGGCAGCTCGCCGTCCGGTAAGGACCAGGCCCGGGTCGACGGCGCGTCGTGTTCCACGCGCGCCTCAAAGAGATGTCAGCAAAATTGACGGGGTCCGACAGGACCGATGCCTGCCGGGGCTGCGGATTGTTCGAAAGAGTTACCGTGGCCCTGGCGCACAGGCAACTGAAGGAACACGGGTGGGTTTTAGTCAGTAAGAGTCTGACACGCCCTTCCGCTCCGCCCAGAGCGGGAGACGTCATTTGATGATTTCCCACCCAAAAAAAAAAAAAAAAAAAAAGGGTCCCATATGTGTCTCCAACTGGTTTTTGGTAACTTCCCGTCCCATAAAAGGACAATGCCACTAAAACCTGCATGAATTATAGAAGTATTAAGCTCTTTATCTACCAAACAAGTCATGATATCTTTGATAACAGTCATGAATTAAAGACAACATAGGTACCTTATATTTTGGTGATATATCACTTCTTCTCTTAGGAGTTTGCATAAAGGGCTTAATGTTTTCATAAACTTCCTCAAACAAATCCTTGCTCACACTATAATTCACTTTAAATTCGTCTTCATTCATAGAAAACGCTTTGTCCGTATATCGCATAATCCGACGCTCATCTCGTCTTTGTTTTAACTGTTTTTTTTATGAGAATTACGTAAAACTCTGTATATTACTGCTAATCGAGCCATATTATACACTTAACACTTACTATAAACCACATAAAACTCAAAACAATTTCTAAAAAGTTACACTTTTGTTATTGGAAAAATCCTAATCATCAAACAATCCCAACGCAATACACAGCTGTCAAAATAAAAATGTCAAAATAATTCCCCAAAATGGACACGCAATTTTAATACAATTTGGCGCTAGCGTCGAACTCAAGAGTACGAAAAGTCAAAACTCCAATGTCGATCGATCGGAATTGGAATCAAGAGTAAGCGCCCAGGTTAGTCACAGTACTAGAAAGGCTGGCGGACACAGGTCTCACGATACAACCAAGTAAGTGTGAGTTCTTTAAGAATGAAGTAAACTACCTAGGGCATATTATAGACAAAAACGGTATAAAAAAGTCGCCAGATAAAGTCACAGCAGTTTCACAAGCACCTAGACCACAGAACGTGTTACAATTGCAATCTTTTCTAGGATTAACCAATTATTATCGCAATTTTGTCCCAGACGCTTCAACTATACTAGCACCGTTATAATTATAACTTGTTGCACAAAACGACAAAATGGGAATGGTACATGAAAATGCTTTAAAAATAAATTAAACAACAGTTGGCATCGGATGAGGTACTGGCACATTTTGACCCTGCGGCGAATTTAATCTTGACAGTAGACGCTTCTCCATACGGGCTAGGCACTGTGTTATTACAAGTAGGAAGCGATGGGCGCGAACGACCGATTAGCTGTGCATCTAGAACGTTAACAGCACCCGAAAAAAAATATGCACAAATACAAAAAGAGGCAACAGCTATAGTATTCGGGGTGAAGCATTTCCACCAGTACTTATATGCCCGAGCGGTGCTTTTCACCTTGCGAACGGACCTTAAGCCGCTATTAATTATCTTCGGTCCACACCGCGGTATACCGGAGGTATCAGCTAACCGACTATAGAGGTATGCAATATTTTTATCTGCATACAATTATATCATCGAATATGTTAGCAGTAAAAATAACAGTGCCGATTATCTGTCGCGTGCTCCGGTAGGGAATTAGTCACTGTCATCAGGCAACGCAGGGCCGGGCGCCGACGCCGGCGATGTAGTCGCCGATCGTCTGCAGGCGGAGGTCAGCCAGATACACCAGAAGCTGGCTGAGGTCACAGCCCGACCTGCCCAATCTGCCCCAGGTAAGATGGTAGAAGGCTCCTCTTCCCCTGCCAGCCTTGAGGCAATAATCCGCAAGGTTGTCATGGAGGAGAGGGCCTTCATCAGAGGCTGCTCTGCTGGCATCGAGGACCGACTCTTGCCGGATATGAGTCCACCGCCGACGGAGCCGGAACCTGCGCCTCTGGGAGGCCCGGCATCGGGCGAGCAGCCCCGGGCCCCGAAGCCCTCCAAGGGCAAGGGGACTACGGTGCCCCCTCGAACGCCCACCACGTGCGCGGAGGGAGCGTCTGGGTCGTCTGCCACTCCAGCAGCCCCGCGGAACTCGCAGGGAGAGGACGCCCTTGTTCCGTCCACCACCCCGTCCAACCAGCCGTGGATGAAAGTGGTCAGGGGGGGAAAAGGGAAAAAGTCGACCCCCAAGCCCGCTGCGACTGCCCCTGCAGCGAAAAAGGATCCAGCTGGCGCGGGAGGAAGCTGGTTCCTCCCAAAACCGCGGCCGTCGTGGTGACCATCACCCGGAGGCCGTGGAGCGGAGTGAGACGTATGAGTCCATCCTAACACGGGCTCGTACCAACGCGGATACGTCCCGGCTGGGAATCGGCAACATCACGTGCCGCCGAACCCTAGCCGGAGTTTAGGATTTTCGAGTTCTCGGGGGAGCAGCGCGGCGCAAACGCGGACCTTTTCGCAAAAATGGTGCAAGAGGTCATTGCGGATGCGGCAACGGTCGTCAGGCATGTAAAGACCGCAGCCTTGGAGGTGGCCGATATGGATGATTCGGTCACCAAAGAGGACGTGGTGGCGGCCGTGCGGCAACCGGAGGCTGTGAGGCTGGCGCGGAGAAGGTTGGAGCCATCAGGCTCGGCCGCCGCGGCATGGGCACCATCCGGGTCGAGTGCCCAGTCGCCGCGGCTGGGGCCGTCCTTACTGCGACCAAGGGACGGCTGCTTGTGGGGCTCAGCTCGGCTGTGGGCCGGCCGCTTGAAGAGCAGCCTACGTGCTGCTTCAAGTGCTTCGCGTTCGGCCACACCCGAGCCACGTGTCCCTCGCAAGTTCGACTGGGGAGACTCTTGCTTCCGAAGCGGGCAGGAGGGACACAAGGGTGTCGCTTGCCGCGCTGCTACGCTACGCTGCGCGGCGTGTGCGGCCAGTGGCCGCTCCGCGGACCACAGGATGACGGGCAGGAGCTGCAAGCCTCCCGCGAGGAAGGGCATAGTGCTGCCGCAGGTTCACCCTGCTGCTACCACCACCACCGCCGTCGTCGTCGCTGTAGCTCCCAGAGGCGATAACCGAGGAGGGATGTGCGATGTTGGAATAATGGTTTCCAACTACCGCATCATCCAGGCGAACACCAACCACTGCCGGGCGGCCCAGGACCTGGTGGTGCAGGTCATGGCCGAGTGGTTGGTAAACGTAGCGGTGGTCGCCGAGCCCTACTCAATCCCCGGCAGCTGGCTGGGTGACGAGGACGGCTCGGTGGCACTAGCGGCGCGGTCTTCCACAGACTCCCGTCCCCTCTCGCTATTAGAGAGGGGACCGGGATACGTGGCCGCCGCGTGGGGAGAATTAGCCCTTATGGGCGTTTATTTCTCCCCAAACCGCCCTCTTCAGGACTTCGAGAACTATCTCGGAATCCTGGCCGCCGTGGTCGGCAGGGCGGCGCCGCGTCAGGTCTCCGTACTGGGAGACCTGAATGCCAAGTCGACGACCTGGGCGGCCCGGCCACCGACGCTCGCGGGCGGGCAGTGGAGATGTGGGCAACCTCCTCTGGACTCTCCCTCTTGAACAGAGGAAGCGTCCAGACATGCGTGCGGCGGCGGGTTGGCTCAATAGTCGACGTCACTTTCGCCACCCCTGCGTTGGCCGCGCGCGTGTTGAACTGGCGGGTGGACCTGGTGGAGACTATGTCGAACCACCGCTACGTACGATTCAACATCTCCACCGTTCACCGTTGATCACCGTTCTCGCGGTGGGCCCTCACCCGCCTGGAGAGAGAGGGGGCGGGGGGTCGGCGTTCATCCAGGACTGGTTTTCACCACCTTCCGCCGGCCTGGATGTGGACACCGTGGCGGGGCATCTGAAGGAGTCTCTGACCGAGGTATGCAACTCTAGCATGCCTCGGTCTCGCCGACCACCACCCAAACGCGCCGTGTACTGGTGGTCGGTGAAGCTGGCGGGGCTTCGAGCAGCGTGTGTGGAGGCAAGGAGGGCCTACACGCGAAGCCGGCGGCGGCATCGACGAGGATCACCTCTATGAGGTATACATAGAGGCAAAAATGGTCCTCGATAGGGCCATCGCCGCCGCCAGAGACTCAGCGAGAGCAGAGATGCTGGAAGGTCTCGACAACGACCCCTACTACGAAGGATCGAAGAAGATGTTAGTTTGATAGTCATCTCCGACTCCTCCCGGATGGAGACCAGCAGGCAACAGGTGCAGGGGCACCCTTGCCTGTATTTCACAGGCCTCCACCAGTGTCGGACGGGAATGGTCAGGTGCTCCCGGCCATTCCCGTAGCCCTACAACCTGGGGGGCATGCGGGGCCCGCCAGCTAGGCGGGCAAGCGCCGGAAGGGTTGTGGATGTAAAGGCTGAGCCGGTTTCCCATGGCCCTCCCATCACGGCGATGTGGGGACACAGCTGAGTTTTAGTGGGTATCCTGTCATTCCGACAGGAGCCCCACATACCCCATCTCGTCCCCCCACGAGCGGAAGTGCATAAAGCATTTCTCAGTGACAAAAAAAAAAGGTCTGTGGACGATGGTGACGGCGCGGTCGGGTTTAACAGATCTATCCGCGAACGTAACGCTTGCGCTTGCCCGAACACTATCTCCGCGGGTGTTTTATCAGTGGTACTATTTTTAGAGTTCCTGTAGTCGAATAAAAATTTTGCTATTTTTCCTTGGATTGTTTTTTTATTACAGCCTTCTAAAATTATACCCTTTAGCCCCTTTTTTACTATTTTCACAAAACTTTCGGCTTGCCCATTACTGGCCGGGTGATATACAGGAGATAGAACATGCTGGATACCGTTAAGTTTACAAAACTCCCTAAATTCTAATGATGTAAAAGATGTACCTTTGTCACTCACCAACGTGTATGGAACCCCAAACCGCGACATAAAATCATTTAATTTACCTATGACCGCCTTTGAATTATAAGTTAAGGACATATCATAACATTCCACCCATTTACAATATGCGTCTACAATAATAAAAAATATGTAATCGTGGCACGGACCCAAGAAATCTATATGAATACGGTAAAAAGGGTGTGGCGGCAGTGGCCACGGCGCGAGCGGGGCGTGAGGAGGCGCGGGGCGCAATGCACAGCACACCTCACAAGCACCCGCTACTCGCTCCAGCGCCGCGTCTACGCCAGGAAACCACAGCCGTTTGCGAGCCTCTGCCTTCATCTTCACTATCTCGAAATGCGAACTACGAGTATGTAATTCCCTACATACTTTTTCTTGCAAAGATGAGGGAATAACGACTTTATGTCCACGCATTAAGATATCCTTTTCGTAAGATAACTGTGTACGACAATTGTAAAATGGTTTTAAGCCTGCGTCATTAACTGTCCTTGGCCAGCCGTTGGTGACTGACAACGGTAATCGTTTAAAATTTGATTTGTAGGTTTTCTCTGATATTACGCTTACTGCTTAACCACTATCGATTTCAAACTCTAAAGCTAGACCACTGATCATTACACGTTCCGTCATTGGTTTCCCTTTCACGCACCGAATATTGTAAAAACACTCAACGTCGACGCCTCCATCGTGCACAGACCCTTCACGAACTTTACCCTCGTTTGGGCACATTTTTCCCAAATGGCCCGTATCTCCGCACTTTTTGCACTTATAGGTTTTATAACGACACTGATTTGCGTTGTGATTAGTGAATCCACACACACTGCACTTTCCTTTATGGTAATGTTGAAGACGCCGTCCGGGCTCGCTGCGCCGATGCCGTTAGTGCCCGACGCTGCCAGCGACGAGGCATCACGCGCGCAGCGCATGCTCTCTGCCACGTCGATGGCCCTTGCGAGGGTCAGCTCCCGCTGATCCTGCATGAAAAGTTTGTCCTGTTCTCGTCCTGCCGCCATACCCATTATAAATCTATCAAGCAAAGCCTCCCCCAAATTCTTGAACGCACAGTGTGTCCGTAATCCTCTTATCCTGGCCGCCCATTGGGTGTGCGTTTGTCCTGGTCGCTGTGTAGCCGAATAGAAGATTGACTTCTCTGCAAACCCGTATCTTTTTGGTGTGCAGTTGTCGTCGAGAAGTTTTACTATTTCTTCGTAACGTAATTCATCCACCTTTTTGGGTAACGCCAGGTCACTAGCAAGCTTGAACGTTGATTCACATAATGACGTTAACAATATCGCCCTCCGTTTGATCGTCGCTTTGTCCGTTTCTGAGTTTATGTCGTTTGCGATAAACCACTGATTTAATCGCAACTTGTAGCTGTTCCACTCTTGCGACTGGTGGTACAAAGTGGAAAGAACCCCATAAGTCGCTACTGTAGACATTTTGCTATAAATGTAAATCCGCTCGTCGCCACGTTTTACATATGGAAGTAGGTATTACGCGGAAGGACGGTGACACTCGTCAATCAAACTCGCTAGCCTGTTGCACACTGGTTTAATCCTTAGACGTTAGCCCCGGCGCGGGGAGGGGCGGGGCGCAGCCCGCTCGCCTACATAGCACTACTCACATACATAACAGATACCTAACAGCGTACGGTTGTCAACAGCTTCTGGTATGACTGACAATGTTATTGGTAGTGTGCGTTTTCCAATACGTATGTCAGTTGTCGTTGCCAACAAGTTTGACGTTTTCACCATTCCATCTGCTAATTTGATGTCAGTTACACGCTGGTCAAACTGTGTTCCTTTTCGTAACAACGTCTTATACAGTTGCATACTGGCAACACTGCGACAGTCAGCCGCATCTATGTATGCATAGCCGTCTTCCCCTTTTATGTTTACCTTTATCGTCGGCATTTTGGCTTGTATCTTTAAGCTATTTTATACTGTATAAAATACAACGGGCTTTGGTGGCGTTTCCTTGGTTTTACAGGTACCGCAGTTGCTTCTGTAAACACCAGGTGCTCCACATCCATAGCACGTGATGACTGGCTTCTTTTCTGTTTGAGATACTGCCGTTTCCTTATACTCTGCCTACCTTTTGCGACATACGTAAAAAAGATGACCCTTCTTGCCACAAAAACAACATCTTTTGAGCAGCTTCCGTTCTTACTGTGTTGATGTCGTTACTTCACCAGCTTCCTTGAGCAGACTCTCAATATGATGAACACGATCCAGAAGTTTAGCAAACGTCTTCCCTTCTGTGCGAGCAATCTCCTTTTTGTAGGTTATATTGAGAAGTCCGTAAACAAAGTCCAAATGTTCCTCTTTCTTATGTTTTTGCAGGTAACTGAGCGAGTAAGGCATGTTTTTCACACACAAACGCGTCAACTGGTTCAGTTGTTTACGTCTTCGAGTATAGTTCCAAGTAAATTTCGTGTGGCTGCATTCTCGGTGCAAAAGTAGACTTAACGGCGTCGAGACTTTCGGTCCGCTTTATGATATCGCCTTTGTCGCCTTTATCGACTTATTTTCTATTGTGGTGATAGCCTGACGGGTGGTTGGTATCGTTAGGATTATCATGCCCAGACTCACTCCATCAATCATTTGACCCCAAACTCATAATAATTTTCGAAATTTCTTCCTCATTCACATTTTGTAGCTCAAATTGAGTTTCATCAAATCTATTAGTATCAAAATATGAAAGCTGCGATGTGGGTAGTCTGCACTGTCCTGGTACATTCAGAAATGCCTTGTTAATCTCGTCGGGGTCATTAAATTGTTCAGGAAGCGTACTTTCACTATGTTCTGCAAATACATCTGATTTCAGATTTTTCCGAAGCTTTTTGGGGTTTTTTATATGACTATTAATGTGCCCGTTGAAGTATACCTTTTTTTCCTGTGTTAGTGCTGTAATAGCGAACCCCTACATCAGGTCAGATCACATTTTTGAGAGTACTAATATCTCCTACAAAATGAGTTGGTGACTGTACTACCTGATTTAGATTAGTATAATTTAGGAATTCCATCATTCCATCTTTAGTTTTTGTATTGTTTGTATCCAATAGATTAACACTCAAATCCCCCAGTAATACCGAAATGATTGTAAGGTGCCAATGCGCTAATACTGTCAGTTATTCCATCCAGAAATGTTGATAATTCAAACCAGGGTGGTCTATATGCAGTGCCAATCAACAACTTTCTACCATTAGGTTCAACCACATCCGTTCCACATCAGACTGATATGAGTGTGGCCTTACGCGTGCCCTAACTCCTGTTTTAATGTAAAACGTTACTTCCTCCGCCTCGTCCCCCGCGTATAGTCGCAGAGCGCGACAGGTGCTTCAACCGTTATCCCGGGACTGTAGGTGCGCGTCCCTCCTCGCCAGGTCTCAGCTACGTTTCGTTGATTGCCATTATATCCACTGAGTGTTGTGACATGGCAAATAGAAACTCGTCCTGATTAGTTTGCCAGAGAGCCCGCTTTGAAAAACCAAACTTTAATAATTTTGATTTAGTCATATTATGTGAAAAGTAATGACTGTATAAATGTATTTATATAGTAATTTTGTTTATTTCTTTTGTGTAAGTAATTTTTGTACATAAGTTGTAGTTCTGGTAGTAAATAAGGCTCCCAATCATTTTGAATTGGAAATAACATATATCTATTGTTTGTACGAATTTCAATTAGGACATCTATTCGAATTAAATATGTTTGATCGCGCGTTCGTACGAACTAAGTTCGCGCGAATAGATTTACAAACATTTGAGTCGCAAGACCGCGTCGTGCGATTGTCAGTTAGGATACCTATTCGAGTTCAATTTGTTTGATCGCGCGTTCGTACGAGTAAAATTCGCGCGAACCTACGATGATCGCGCATTCGCGTTCTATTAGGACGATGCCTATGAGTTTTTGAATGATTATATGTGAATCTATATTTTTTTAATTTTATTTCGTTGTTAGTGATAACATAATAGAACTTACCGAAGAGTTGGAAGTTCGTTCAGACTTAACTGTGGCTCAAGATCCCGGCATCTACAAACTGCACATGCGAGCTGAACGTCACGCAAAATCCTGCATCGTGCAAGCAGAGTTTACCGCGCATCTAGCATATATACAACATCCCGACATCAATCGTCGGGCAGTTGCCCACCAGACACGATACCCGTATGGTCGGAAGATCCTCCCTTTTCAATAGAGTATGAGTGAGCTTTACACCCTGTATAATAGCTTGATATCTATAGCTACACGTCTAGAAATGTATCGCTTGATATGTAGCCGTGATTACATTTTTGCATTTATCCGAAGACAATGGAAAACTGGTGGTGAGGCTTGAAGTTTTTTTTAGGAGTCAGCGTAGCAAATCTTATTCCATGTTAGTTTCCCAAGCCATTCACATTGAAGACCTTGTTGCTCCAGAATTAGATTTGCTCTGGGTATGGCAGGCTCTCTCTCTTTTGTGGACGGGGAGAAAATGTCCAAATTTGGTTTCCGTATTAGGATCTTCATCGGGTAAATCCAGTATTGGACAAGGAGGTCGCCAGCTCAAATTATCGAGAGTTTATTCTCTCTGTGCTCATCATTTTATATAAGTTTTGTATCATGCCCTCGATACGTTCTAGTCTGGAGTCGGTAGCGTTTCTTTTCGGTGAACACGAAGGCGCTGATGAGTAGCGACTGCGTTTGGGGGAGTTTTTCTCCGGTGATGATGAATAAAAGTGGTCACTTGCTGACTGAACTGAGTTTTCTTCCGAGGACGACGCTGGTAGTCTGGGTCGCTTTCGCTTTGTGTTTGTTTGGGTTATTTTGACTTCAGAATTAGACCTACAGAAGATTCTCACTCTATTTTTGTGTGATTCTACGTCCGTTGTTAATGATAAATTATGTAAACTTTATATTGGCAACACTTACTTAGCTGTCACTTTGACAGATGTCTATTGTCGACATTCGTCTTTATCTTTATCTGGTTCCCTTCTCTCGTCCTCCCGTGTATTTGACTAATTTAGCAAATCTTAAACAATCCTGTTATCAAGTTTATTAATGTTGAATTGTTCTTTTATATTCTGTGTAATATAATGAGTACAATCAAGTGCCTGTTTTATTTATGCGTCCGACCATCATCATAAAACAGAACATATCTACGCACTGCACAATCTGCTACATTGGTTATGTGCCCAGCTCCATTGATTATATGCCCAGAATACGGATATGTACCCAAGGACACAAGAATAAGCTCACTGTATGTTAATTCAGGAAACTCGCTAATATTATCTCTTCCTACTTCTATCGCTTGAAATTGCGCCCTACGTCGATTTATATCGTTGCTAATCACGTAGTTACTTAATCTATTTTCCACATACATATACTGATATTTTTTTTGCAGTTTCCTGAGCATCACTACAGTTTGCGATAGGAGGGTGGAAAGCATTTATTAAAGCGGCAGCCACTATAAAGTGTACCATTCAATTCATTGACGCTCTATTAAAAAAATCTTGGCGAAAAAGCTTAAAACCCCGCTTAAACCTACCATTAACTACTTCTACAACCCATCTACATATTGTAACTGTTCTCAATTTATTGGCTTCGAGTGTTAAAAGTTGAGATTCACCCTGTTGCAAAGAAGATGGTACATATGTTCTAAAGCCACATTCATTGAGTAAGGGTAAGGCATCCCGGAAGGCCCTATCCAATATAAGCGCATCTCCAGATTCAAAGTACTGTCTTAGAACAGATTCGTTTCTAAACTCTTTATTAATTATTTCAGCATCTGAAGTTGTCGCTGGATAGGGGCCCAAAACATCAATTATGTATCCGTCAGTACAAACAATCAAAATTGGTTTTACAAGATTTTGATATTTATGCAAACTGTATGTCTTTTTCTCGTACTTATAATTAGAGCTTTTTTGCACATAAACGTATGTGCCATCTAAAACAACTATAGGTTTTATTTCACTATTATGGTTACCAAACAATTCATTTGGAATAAGAAGATTCCTTTCAATTATTTGCTTATTAATATTATTAAGTCCCAAGTGATGGGGCACAAAATAATCATCTAAAGTAGTTTTAGGAATTTGCAGAAGTGTTGACAATCGATCATCTGAGTCCCCGGTCCTAAGTTTAAATAAATTAGCAGCTAATATAGTAGATCCCCTTTTAAGGTTCAGAAACTCAGGCATTTAATTTAATATCTGTCTGAATTGCTCTTTGTTAAAACCAACCCAGTAGTAAAAAATATGGTCTTCCATAGACTCAACATTTTCGAAATCCACAAAATTACAATCTGACTTTTTTAATGAAAAAATATCTTGAATTTGATTTGCACTAAATGTGTTGATTGTTAAATGGATATCACATAGGCGATTATTTGGAGGTACATAATAGTTATACATTTTAAGCAACTGTTTTCGCATTGTAATTGTTATTCGGTTTCTTTCATGTCTCCGACATCCTTCCACAAAACATCTACTTTCAGTTTCAACAGCTCTATGATACGAGGGCTGCACTAAAAGTATCGGGAATGGAATATTTCCACTGTTCCTGTCATATTAAAATCTTTTTAATTGAAAACTCCTTGGTTTTTAAAATCGAATACCATTTATTTATTTAAAAAAAGATTCTCGGTCTTGTCACAAGGTTTTGTCAAACTTGTTTAGTCGTTGAGAAAATGGAATTGACTCGAGAAAATTCAAGAGCGATGATTTATTATGACTTTCGAAGTGGTTTAACACAAAAACAGTGTGTTGACCGGATGATTACTGCATTTGGTGATGAAGCCCCATCCAAAACCACAATTTATCGCTGGTTTGCTGAATTTCAACGTGGACGTGTCAAGCTCAGTGATGATCCCCGTCAAGGTCGTCCATAAACTGCAGTCACCCAAGAAAACGTTGATGCTGTGCGTAAGCTGATTGAGGAAGATCGACATGTGACATACCGCGAAATTCAGGCAACTTTAGACATTGGCATGAGTCAAATACAAATAATCTTGCATGAACAATTAGGTGTAAAAAAGTTGTTTTCCCGATGGATACCGCATTCGCTCTGTGAAGAGCAAAAAGCGGCTCGCGTTACTTGGTGCGTCAAAACTTTCGAAAGATTCCACGCAGGATCCTCAAATGCTGTATACAACATCGTATCAGGTGACGAATCCTGGATATACGCGTACGAACCCGAAACAAAAAACCAGTCATGAGTTTGGGTGTTCGAAAATGAGTTAAAGGCAACAAAAATTGTTCGTTCACGGAGTGTTGCAAAAAAAATGGTGACCACGTTTGTCTCCAAAACCGGCCATGTTACGACTATTCCTCTTGAGGGACAAAGAACGGTTAATGCAGAATGGTATGCTAGCATTTGTTTGCCACAGGTCGTTTCTGAACTCCGTAAAGAGAACTGCAACCGCCGCATCATCCTCCATCACGACAATGCGAGTTCTCACACCGCGCACAGAACAAAAGAGTTTTTAGAGCAAGAAAACATAGAATTGTTAGACCATCCGCCGTACAGCCCCGACCTAAGCCCTAATGATTTCTATACTTTCCCTAAAATAAAGAATAAATTGCGTGGACAGAGATTTTCATCACCTGAAGAAGCTGTGGACGCCTACAAAACGGCTATTTTGGAGACCCCAACTTCCGAATGGAATGGTTGCTTCAATAATTGGTTCCATCGTATGGATAAATGTGTCAAATTTCGCGGAGAATACTTCGAAAAGCAATAAATACATTTTTAAATAGTAATGTTGTGTCACTTCCTTGATTCCCGAAATTTTCAGTGCCGCCCTCGTAATCAGGTAAAACAATAAGAGTTCCAACAGTAGGTGCCCTTGGTGCAGAATAAGTTTCTTGCCTTGTTAGAGGTTCTTTTAAATGAGGAATATCCTGACTATTTTACTCATTGACACGTAGGTGTCGACTCTTTCACACTTCACGACAAGGGTCGTGTCATCAGCAAATAAAATCACTGTGTGACGAGTGATATTTGGGAGGTCATTAATACAGTGAAGGAATAAAAAAGGCCCCAATATACTGCCCTGCGGCACTCCGAAATTATTTTTCTGATAGTCGCTTCTATAGTACACCTTTTCGCCATTATGGATTCTGGAAATTTCCACACATTGTTGTCGGTTTTTCAAATAGTTTCTTAACCAGTCGTTCGGTTTTCCTCTTATTCCGTATTTTTCTAACTTATGTAAAAGCAATTCGTGATCTACAAAATCGAACGCCTTGCTCATATCCAAGAGGATTGCCGCTACTGGTAAGCAGGCATTTATCGCCTGGGTGACATTCTTCATCAAATTGAAACAAGCCAAAGACGTGGTACTGTTTTTCCTAAAACCAAATTGCTCGTATTTAAGTATACGATGACTAATCGCAAATTCTTGGAGCCTTCTCACCATGATTTTCTCCAAAATTTTTGACATGATTGGTATCAGAGTCACTGACCTATAGTTCTACATGTCAGATGTATTACCTTTTTTAAAAAGTGGCTTTACTATTGATTTTTTTAAAGTCTCTGGGAATGCACCTTGTTCAAAAGAAAAGTTTATTAAATAACTTAACGGTTGACAAATACATAAAGCGCCTAATTTAATTACCTTTGTTGTTATGTCATCCAGTCCTACAGCATTTGTATTTATAAGATTTTGTATTATTCTAAATACTTTCGTAGCATCAGTAGGTTTAAAAAATATTGTGTGGTCATTATTACCATCGATAGTCTTGTTTATCTCGTCAACATTGTATTTAAAATTAGATTTATTGGTCGATTGTATGTAGAATTGATTAAATATGTCACTTATTTCCTTAGGGTCTAGAATTGTCCGGTTATCTTTAGTTACTACGTCAATTTGCGTTTTAGCGTTTAAATCATCAATATTTTCATTAATCACCGCCCATGTGGCTTTACACTTATTTTATTGGCAATATACTTCTTACTTTGTAGCTGTCTAGATTTATATATACACTTTTTGAGAATGTCACTATATGATTTATATTTTTTGTTTAGTTTTTTCCTGTTAGTTTTATTGTGTTGTTGACTAAGATAAAGAAGCCTTTTTTTTACGCACGATTTTCTTATGCCTTTTGTCAACCATTTATGGTTTTCTTTATGAGATGACATCTTTTTTGAATATATTGGAAAGCACAAGTCAAAAAATAATTTAATAAGACCGTGAAATTCCTCAAACGCTTCCTAAAAATCGTCGTCGCATCCGAAAGGCATTTACTCCACAATTGATGCAGCGAATCATGTTTAGTAGACTAAAGGTTCAGTTATCCGTATGAGAACAGCCAGGTCAACAAGAAGGCAGGTTCAGAGGTTCGGTTGGGCGAGCCGGGTCAGCGAGTAATACAGGTTCAGGTTCAGTTTAAACAGCCAAGGTAGTCGTAAGTGGTAGAAAAATCGGAGTCCGGAACACGGCAATAAACAAAACAAAACAAAATTCACAAAAAAAAAATACGGAAACACTTCGTCGTTCGTGATATCACGCAGGAAAAATAAAACTTTTGACAATTACAATGACAAATTGACATATACAATCAAGTGTTGCCAGCACTATAATAATATTAGAAATAAACTATTCTAAACGGAAACGATATTCAAAAGAGATGGCTAAAAATCCATACACTAAAAACCCAGAATCGACATCAATGAAATGTTTACCAACGGGATAGGTATAATGGTCATTTGATAGTACCAAAGGGACAAGCCGGAAATGCGTGGGGTTTAGGAGCTATATCACATCATATAAAATATAAAAAGGATTTTGGATTGATGTTGTAACTTGTGTAATTTTTGTTTATTCTATTGTTTCGTTTTCCTGCAGTATGTGTGCATGCAGAGGTAGTAAAAAAAAAAACATATTTCAAATATTTTATTTTGATGTAATTACATTAAATATTGTCTATGTCTAAACACACTGTATCTAAAAATCCTGCAGGTTGCATTAAGTCGCCTTCATGTCTGGCCCAGGCAAGATAATATATTATGGAAATAATGTGGGCACAACTGCCTAATGTGCGGCGGCCATGTATGCAGCTACAGCAATAATCTGTGATTGCGCGGCGGTTGTATAGTACATAGCAATAATAAGTTCGAGTTTGAACGTGTCTCGATTTAATTCGGCACCGTACTAACGTGTTATTATCTTCTTCGTCATTAAGGGGCACTCTCTCGGGATGCCTATAGAATTCAATAGAATACACGCCGGTTTCTCTGACGTGTTCGTAGCAGTAGGATTTTGCCAGCTTCACGTGGTACGTTCCGATAGCGAAAATAAGCAGCTCATCGTAAGTCATTCTTGGGAAATCTGCTACGTCTTGTAATGTTGCCCCCATCCTCTGAAATGTAATGTTCCTTTGTGCGTTTAGACGGTGTTGATCAACGTAATCAGCTAGTAGGTTTGGCCTATTCATATTTCTTTCTATCATTTCTGAAAAGCTTTCCGTCAGGCGACTGTCGCCGTAACTCTCTTGGGTTGCGTTGATTAGAGCTGCAGCTATTCGAAAATCTACTATTGCATTGGGCAAAGTATTATTAAAATATCTATGTCGGAATATCTTAAAGTCCCTCTTCATTTTTCCGTTGGTGGTTTCTACCACCCATCTGACCAATGTTACTAATCGTGATTTATTTGCAGCTTCAGTGGACAGTTGTGTTTCGTGTCTACCTAGTGACTGTGGCGTACAAACCGTAAATCCACATTTTTCGGCATATGGCAATGCATCCCGAAATCCTCTATCTAAAATCATCACGTCATCAGTTTCAAGAAACCACCGTATTGGAGCCTCTTCCATGTCGTTAGTGTGATTATCTAATATATGTCGTAATATTTTAGCATCTGACGTTCTAGCATCGTAGGGTCCAGTGATTTCTAAAATGTAGCCATCTCCACATACAATCATAAATGGCTTTATGAGATTGGCGTATTTATGTAGACTGTAGCTCATGCGCTGAAACAAGAAGTTTGAGCTTTTTTGGACGAATAGGTATGTACCGTCTAAAATAATTATTGCTCTCGTTTTGTCTTGGGTTCCAAAAATATTATTTGGCAAAATCCTGTTTCTCGCTATAACTTCGTCTCGAGTGATATGGTCGAATCCGAGGTGTCGTGGGAGAAAGTCATTTTCGAGACATACTCTAGCTTGTTTTATTTTAAATTGTATAGTTGACCTAGGTAACCCAAAAACTGACGTAAGTCTTCGGTTAGGTTCACCGCTTCTCAGTTTACATAAATAGATACCCAACATCGATTTTCCATTCGAATATTCGTGTAAAGAAGGTGTTTCATTAAATATGGTGTTGAATTGCTGGTGACTTACGCCAGTCCAAAAGTGAAGGGTATCCGGGCTCAATTCATCTAGGTTTTCAAAATCGAGCTGAACTTTTTTTTCGAGAAGTTGTGTATATATCTCTATAATATCATGTATGTTCTCGCCCCTAAAACTATCTTGCCGCTGGGTGACATGTTCCGAAAAATCCTCCCAAACCATGTTCCTCAAATGGTGTTGACAAATGCGGGCGAGGGGTGGTATGTAGAATTGATAGTAACTCAATAGATACGCCTTGATTGTATCGGACAAAGAACGAAGTTCTATGTTATGACAATTGTCAATCATACATCGTCTTGATGTGTTTGCCGCGCGCGTCAAACCTGATACAGGAAACGTTTCTATTGGTGGCGCCTGTGGTGCAGGCGGATGCCTTAAGCCGTAGTCAATACGCTGCCAGCATGGATGACATATTAATCTGGATCCGTCAAATACAATCTGAAATGAACGAAAAACAAAAATAATTGTAACCATTCATCTAGAGTTGTTGTTGATAACGAGGGTTAGAGTGAGACATCTATCGCGTATGCACTCTTTAACGTGTTTATTTATAGGTATATACCTAGGTATTTAATTAATGATAACAAAGTGATCGTGATCGTTATTTTTAATTGATTTACTGAAACACTCCATTATTGTATCAAGGATAACACCTTAACACCTTAAAGCCGAGCTCTAAAACGGGACAAACGTTTCAGTACCTACTTTTAAGCTGCTGTTATCACTTAATATTAATATATCGTGTTAAAATCTCATCAATCATGGGATTTTAACACGATCCAGTAGATAGTTGGCTGTTAAAACAACAAACTATCTACTGGATTTCTACAAAATATGTAGGTATTTAAAAGTGTAGTACATAGAAACGAAACCGGAGTGCCAAAACTAAGTACTTACTTCTTGTTGCTGTTGCAAAGTGCCAAACATGTAGTCGACGAAATCTCGGTGTGATTCCAAAAACTCGAGAGACAAAACATGGTGCCTCCTTCGTAGAACAGAACGGTCACACGTCACACAACGGTTATTTGCAGACATTTTAAATATTGTTTAATCACAAAGAAACTCTTCAGTCCAGTATAACACGCCACAGTATAGAATCGGGAAGGAAAATCGGAGTCCAGTATAGAAAAAGCGAAAGTCAAAGTAAAAGAATTCACGGATGATTACAAAAAGCACAGATCACGACGATTGCAAACGAAGGACTGCGTCGTCTAACAGTGTTTGTGTTAGAACCAGGTAGAAACAGTATTACTACAAAGCGAGCGCGAGCGCAAAATCCTATTGTTTCGGGGCCGGCCACAGCTGCGCCGCCGCCGCCGCCCGCCAGGCGCAGGTAGCAAACAAATACTTTATCTCTTTCTAGCTTGAACAAAAACAAGGCTAACAGATTCAGATAAAATAGTAGCTGCATATCAACGATATTTTATTAAATATAATTGTTTATTCATAAGGATTTGTAGGTATGACTAATGAACGAAAAAAAAACACTAAATCCCATAGTTTATAGGGTAGATAAAAACATTTTTTTAATGTACACAATAAACCCAATCAGACCGCACATATGAAGAGTTTGTCGACTCTGGGTTTTTTTTTAGCCATCTCTTTAAATTATTTCTAATTATTACATTATTATAAAATATATATTAAAAAATATAACGTAACACTATTTATTATTATAAGAAGTACGAGTTAAGACTTATGTAAGAAATAAATCCACTTACATAGCTTCATATTGATATTATTATAATCGATTTGCAAGTGCAATATCGTATCAATATTATTTTATTTTGCTATTGGCAACATTTTTAATTGAAATTGTAAATATGAAATGTGTTGATGAATTGATTAACTATTTAAAATGACCATAACACGGTGTGCTTCTACAGATTTTATTTACATTGTATAATTCATTCTATTTTTTACTATGAATTAACCTTAATATAGAAAGTCTGTCGGACGCTATATGATTCGAGCCGATTTTTGTCTTTCTCCTTTGAATTGAATACTGTTTATTTTCTTTATTGTAGGCTATCAAAATTATTTTTGTAGTTTTAGGTCTATTTAATACTAAATAGCAGTTAGTCTGCTAAAAATTCATAAATACCTAATTAGTTTTAAGTTAGTTTATTATTAAATTAAAATACTACTTGACTGTATATTTAAGGTTTAAGTCACATTATTACTAAAATGATAATACATTTTTGTAGTTAAGATTTTTTATGAAAAACAGAGATCAACATTAAGGAACAAGTTTGTATTAAAATTATAAAAAAAAATGAATAAGTACAACATTGTTCATTTTTTGGCAACTAAAACTATAAAAAAATGCTACTTTCATTTGAATACTTTACATTAATAGAAGTTTTTCATACTGAACTTATTAAAATATGTAGTAGCAAATACTAAATTAAAAGAGATCTTAACTTTTAAGCAATTAATCAATCAGACTCATGGTATCTAAGTAGATAGGTTTACAATATCAGTTCACAAAACTCACTCCTCTACCCTCACTATCGCTTTTTAAATTACAAATCTCTAAATTATTACGAATAATATAATTTAAATAATAGCATACATTTTCATGTACCTTCAAAATCAACAAAATAATTTATATTTTTTTTACTACTAAAGATACTTCTTTTGTATTATAAAAAAAACATATGGTAACTAATTATAAATTATACTACATATAATTAGCAAAGCTAGAAGAGACTTAAATTCTTAGCAAATAATTGATCAGTATAAATCAATTCAGAAAACATAGATCATTTAAAAATGTAAGACGAAGACGGAGGAGTAATCCTCCATCTTCACCTTACGTTTTTAAAGAATGGAACCATAAAAGTCAGAATAAAAGTTTGGGATCAAATTCTTTGACATTAAATCGCGTAAATCTTTTTTTTTATTTTCGCTTAGCTCTTGTTTTCCTGTGTACGCTTTGACTAGCGTTAACTCGTGTAAAGGCAACATTTTGGTTCGCCTGTTCCTTACACATACTTCGAAAAAATCCTGTTTATAAGAAGTTTTTATAAAAAATGAAAATGGGTTGTTCTTTGTCACCTTAATAATTTTTACGTCATTCCAAACAACATTATCTCCATTCTTAATTTTATTATATAACCCCATATTATTATTTACCCCTATATTATTGTAACCCCAACTTTCTTGTAACTTGTTGAAATCATAAAAGCCATGAAATGTGCGCTCATTAACTATAAATCTGTGCCCTGATTTTCGTGCATTTTTAATTATTGATATATATTGATGTGGTGAATATATAGGTCCAGATTTTAAATTCTTTTTGTATTCTTTTTCTATTAGGCTATGTATGTTATCCGCTTCATTGTGTGTGTGCCCTTTAATTAAATATTTATGTGTGATGGATTTGATATTTAAATGTGTAACTGCGGAAAGATAGAGTGTAACGATAAAATTATTCTTATTTTGCCCTCCGCAATTGTCCGAATACAGTATAAGATTTATGCCTTCGTTGTTAGTAGCCCTAGATTCGGTACAAAGTTGTTCAAAATAATGTAGTAGACAAGAGCCTATTTCATTGGAACCTCTCTTTGCATCGGTTTCGTTCCAGAAATAACAATTCACATTGCTGTATGATTCCTGAATTTTGCCTTCTAATTTTTTATTTAAGGAGGCAACAGTGAAATTATAGCTATTGAGTTTACTTTTGTAATACGAGTAGAAAGCTGAGGAGTCCCCTTTAGGTGATTGAAGAACAGCTTGGAGGTCAAACAAAATTACTTTATTATTGTCATCGATTTTACGTCGGTCGTCGAGTTTTTCCTGTCGGCTGAGGGTTTTTTCTTCTAAATGGGTGTCATATTTTTCTTGAATAACAAGTTTTTGTTCAGGCGATGAATTCTGGTATTGCAAACATGTGTCGCACTGATCCTTTCTTGGGCGAAAAAATGATATATTGAATTGTGTAGTGAAAACCTTATAAAATGTGCAATACTTTCCTACTGGCTTTTTTTTTTGTTTTTGGCCTTCTCCAAAGTCTTTAAAGAGATCTACTATCGTTTTTCCACCGTCTATGTATTCATGGGTCGATGACTGTCGTGTGTAATGAGAATCAGTTCTTGGAATAGAATTGATAAATTCTTTGATGTCAGCAATTAATACTTCATCTGATTTATGATTACCGGTCGTTCCTCTACAATCAGTCTTTAAAATTCCATGTTTATCAGTTTTATGTTTAACAGTACGAATCATACGATCGGATATGTTCAAAGTATTAGTAAAAAAGGTTTTACAAACTCTGATTGGATTACCAGCAACTATAAAATGGAAAGCTTTGTTACAATGTCTTGGGGCTAATGCATTAGTATATTTATATCTGGGTGTGATATCAGATAAACACGACAAAATGAAAGATCGTTGATTATGAATATCTCCAAGTTTCCAGTATGCGTCGAAAATACTTTGCCTTTGAACAGAATTAATCTTGCTAGAACATTGCAGCTTGCACTGGTCATTACATGGTGATTTAAGTTCACGAGCTTTAGTTACAATATTTTTACTATTAATATACGACTTACCACAATTTCTCAATTTTTTTGCTCTAGTTTGTTTCCAGTTTTCCGGTTGTCTAGTACGTTTTTTACCTTTAGGCTCAGTAGAAACTGTAGGAGCTGCTGAAGTTGTGTCTTGTGTTACAACTATCTTGATTCTCTGTTGTGCCTCCATCTACCTCTCTTGTTGGCTCAGGTGTTCTATTTTCTGTGTTATTGACATTTAAATGTTCTTCTAAAGTCTCGTCGTCAGAGCTATCAGATGATAAAGAACTTGAGTCCGAAGTTGAAGAACAAATACTACTCGAACTCGAACTCGAACTACGAGCAGGGGGAAATATCAAATGATTGACCTGTTTGCCTTCCTGTACCTCGAAAGTAGGATCGCCATCACTTAAATCTGCGTCGCTTTCTCCAAGATTAACAGGTGACACGCGGTAATCTATAACTGCTTTTTTATGGCCTTCAGTGTGTTTGAAATACTCTGAGGCATTCAAAAATCGTTGATTTTCGGGTTTATTGTATACATCACATACCATCTGTAAATAAACATAAAGGTTGAATAAACAATATTTTAATTAAACCTACATAAAGTATCAATAAGTAAGCAAGTAAGTAATAATAGTAAGTAAAACCTGGAATCTTACATACCTGGACATCAGCATTTTGAGTTGAAACAATATCAGTATAATTTTCGGGCTCTTTAGATACGTCACATATTATCGTCTGTTAACAATAAAAGGTGAGTTAATCAGTAAATTGCTGGTAGCCATAGATAAAGTACCTTAAGAAGGACAATACAATTATTTTTACATACCTGGACATTGACAGCACTTTGAGTTGGAATAATATTGGTATCATTTTCGGGCCCTTTAGATGCATCACAACTAATCGTCTGTTAACAATAAAATAATATTTATTAGTCAGTAAATCACAGGTTGCCGTAGATAAAGTAATAATAAAGTAAGTAATTCAATGATTTTTACATACCTGGACATCAACATTTTGAGTAGGAATAATATTATCTTCAGTCTGAATTAAATTTAGTATTTTTCTTGATCGCGAAGTAGACGTCATACTAATTAAAAAAAATATATAATTATAGGTCAACAAGTGAAACTTCTTTTTTGTTCTATATTTCGTTTTAAGATGACTCAATCCTGAACTTAAATCACATAGCAAAATTATTCATTTTTTTTAGTAAAGCACAGACCAAATACTGAATGTAACTATAAACACATTATCATTATTTGTAATAAACACAGACTTAACACCGGATCCTACAGAACGTACAAATAAATTTTACTAAGTTTTTATTCAAAAATAGACCTAATCATTAATGTTTTAAAATCATTCAAAAATATTAGTTTTAAACAGTCCTAAAACTATATAATAATATACCGTACAATATCATAAAAAAAAATTGTATTAAATAGACTCATTACGTATTGGGTCAAACTACAACAAAAATAATCAGTAAAACTTACCTCCGATTTCACTAATAAACAATCTTAAATATTAATAGGTCACTTTTAAAACAAACGAGCAGATGTTTATTTTGAACCGGTTGAAGAAATAATGAATGTGTCAGTGTTATGTCAAAATGACGTCGTCAAAGTAATAAGTGTGAAAGAGACGGAAAACTTGTAAGAGCAGTATAATGCTAACTTTTTAAGAGTTTTTTAGCGTGTCTCACAGATGGCGTTGTATTAAGAATTACAGTGTATCTCACTCATTTTTGACTGATTTTGAATTCGGTCACTTCAATACTAAGCGTGCGATGTCAAAGACCAACATTTGAAGTTTTGGCGGCATTCGATTCAGTGGTTCGAATTTTAAAACAGATAGAGACGGACATTTCAATTGCCGCACCCGGTATTACATTTGGATTGTCACATACCTGTAGTTTCCGAATCCATTGCTATTTTGCACCAGGTAAACACAGAAAACTTCAGTTTAACACACAAAGTTAACGATTTTGTAAATAGCCGATAACGATAAGAGACACGTACACAAGGTTCAATGATCAATTTTCGACTGAATTTACCTGATAACGCGCAACGGAAGAAGGGTGGGGGTGGCGGTCTATTGTTTGTTGGAATGTCCCCTGCCTCAGGTAGTCAATGTAATTAGCATTCCTTAAACTTTGTTATTTTGACTTTTGGCCGCCCAGATAATTAAAATGCCCCTATGTGCAGCGTGCATCTAACACCGAATGAAGAATGGCTTCAAAATATTTCTTACGATAAAAAGGATCAGACTATTGTGGTTGCCGACAAGACAAAAGTACCGATTTTGTGTTCGGTCGATGTCAAGATTACCACCCTTGCTGGTGATTGCAGTTTTGATGTGGATATAAAAGATGTGTTTTGTGTACAGTGTTGCCAGTCGGGTCTTGTCAGAAATTACCTGAAATATAAAAAAATGTAACCTTTTTGTATAAAAAATAACCTTTCATATTTTTTTACTGGAGAGGTATTTAAAGTTGATAGAATAGAAAATTAGTTGTATTGACTTACAGAAACATCGATGAGTATTTGTGCACTGGCCCGCATTTCTTAATTAATTCATATTGATCCTATATATTAAAATTGATGCATTAAGAATTGATATGAAGTTAAACGAGTAACGAAATATCGCAAAAATATGGTCTCTCAAATGCGCGCGCAAGCGCGCGTAATATGAATTCTAGTACATACTAAATATGAATTTCAATTTCTTTATTAGTTGTTATAATTCCAATATTTTTATTGTGTATAATCAACTAGTGATTCTAAAAAATTAAATTAATAAGTACATACTCGTAAGTGTACAATTCAAGATTTCTATATTAAAATTTGTAAATTGATACTATAAATATTTTTTACCTGTATGTCTGACTGCACCATAGATATGTATATTAAGTAGAGGGCGCTGTCTCGCTAGACACCTCGATAAATAAGCTCTGTGTTTACATGTCATTTAAAATATTTAAAGTCGTACTTATGTGTTAAAAATCAGTAAAATATATGTATAAAGGCTATTCACCAGTGTAAACGTTATCAAAGTGACTACTACAACAGTGACTGAATTAATTTGTGTTAAAATAGCAATCACGTCACGCACAGTACTTACAACCAAAACATTACGCTCTGCGAAAGTTTATCCTTAAAAAAAGATAATAATTTCAAAAGTCCTTGAGTCTATCAAAATGATCAAGTAATTTTTGAAAACAGTCTAAAAAAAAAAGAAACAATAAATAATCAAAAGTGATGTGCACAAATTGACAAGTGGGTGATTGGAAGTTTTAAAATTTGAATGTTGACACAACCAACTAACGAACTTTTCTAACTTCATTAAGTGGCCATTTGTCTTGTATGATGCAGTAGCGGACTTCCAAGTGTACACGGGCTGGATCGATCAGTTCTTTTTGTGAATGTTTTTTATGTTGTTTGTTTGCATTATTCCGCTCTACGACAACCAGAAAACTATTATTTTTTCATTATTTTTTGTATATTGGAATTTAAAATAACAAAATGAACTTTTTCGAAAACATCACTTTTAGAAAAACACGCACACAATCTTTGTCCCAATTATCGAACGAAGAAAATAGTGCTAATAACTCAAAGATAGATGGCAGCACCAGTAGCTTACCTGACATATCAAATAACGAAAATTCACTGCTAATACAGGAACTTAAACAACAAATAGAGGACATCACATCGAAATTAATCTCAGCTCACGAAGAGATAAATATTATATCTTTGGAAAATAGCGAACTTAAAAAAACTGTGAATGAATTGACATCTAAGTACAACATTATCAAAGAAACTTCAAAACTGCTTTCGAATGGAACTGAGAGTCCTAGGAGAAACTTGATGACCACGACATAATTCCCTGTCACAGAAGAAACAAAATAGTAAACATTGCACGCCTGTGCCATCGCAACAAAAAGCAAAAGTATCTTCTACAGTAATTTCACACAACATAACTCACGAGAAACAAACACAAATCACTAAACTTGAACCTAAGAGGGGTAAACTATGCGTTTTGAGTACGAATAAGACTAACAGCGTGTTATCCATAGCCGAAGAGACATTTCCGAATTACCAAATATGTCACTATATATCGCCAAACTGTGGAACACTACAGTTGATTAGGAACCTGAATCAAAAAATTATGGATTATACGATGAACGACTATTGCGTGATTTTTATTGGAGAGGAAGATTTTTAAAAAACGGAAAATTACGTACAGTTAGTCATTGAAATTAGGAAAACATTGCAACAAATAGAACACACAAATGTTATATTATGTGTACCAACATTTAAATTAGGCAATTATTCGACAATGTTCAATTGGCGCATAGAAACATTTATTAATTTGCTTGATTTAGATCTCCAAACGTTCGATTACGTGACAGTGCTTGACTCTAATCTAGACGTATATTATGACTTCACCATGTTCTCTAAGTACAGCGGAAAATTGAACAACAGAGGCATGAGAAATATTTTTCAAAATTTATTATTTTTGTTTACAAATACCGCATCGCCGCTTGAAGTAAATAATAATAATCCAAACACCTCGACTTCATGTACTGATTTTTTTCTTTGATTATATATATGTAATGCATCAAAATATTGCCGGACTTATAAACAAGTCGGATTTACTAACTGTAAGTGTTCAAGAATTATTAGCCAAACAAATAAGTATAGACGTAATTTGTATAACCGAGCACTTCATTGTGTCTGGTCAGGAAAACGTGTTGTGTTTGCCAAACTATAAACTCGCAGCTTGTTATGCAAGGAAAAGTATTAAACGCGGTGGCGCATGTATATTGGTAAAAAAGGGGTATGAATTTACAACACTCCCAGATGTAATGAGATTCTCGATAGAAGGAATCATAGAATGTTGTGCCATTGAGCTTACTTATCAAAAGACAATTATAATCTTAAGAAATATGTGTACTAAACCTAATAAGCGAATTATTTTATGTGGAGACTTTAACATAGACATTTTGAAAAATAATAGAATAACCAATGACTTTAAATGCTTTCTTTTGAACTACAGCCTAAAATTAGGAATTAATGAACCAACCCGTCTTATTAGTAATACTTGCTTGGATAACTTTGCCCACAACTCTAAACACACATGTAAATGTGACGTCATGGACTTCGGGTTATCTGACCATACAGCTCAAATTATAAAATTTAAAGTAAGTAGGTTTTGTAAAACAAACACATGGAAAACAAAATTACGAGATACGTCCCCAGAAAATCTCATCAAATTCAAAGAACACCTACAAAGTTTAACATTTTTCTGACGTATATAGCTCAGAGGACCCTAATAAAGCTTACGATGACTTCGTTGAGATATTTACACTCCTTTATGATTTATGCTTTCCGTACAAAATAGTAACAATGAAATCCGAAAAAAAGATAAACTGGGTATCACGAGGCATACGAATTTGCTGTAAAAGAAAGCAGCAGTTACTCTGGAAACATAGACTTCAACCGACAACAGAAAATAAAAATACGTTTATAACTTATTCAAAAAGATTTAAAAACATTGTAAAACTGACGCAGAAAGTACAAAACAATCACTTAATCAATAATTCAAAATATAAATCAAAAACAACCTGGCAAATTATAAATAAGACTAAAACTATTTGTGAACCTATTTCTCAAATAAAGAACCACGGAATAATATTGGCAGATCCTACTGAAATAGCAGAATCATTTAATAATTTTTTTGTAGACCAAACTGTAAATAAACCAAAACATGAGTCGGAAAATATCATCAGTTTAATCAATTACCCCCACTCAATATTCATGTCCCCAACTACACCCGAGGATGTCATACGCATAATAAAATCTTTGGAAAATAAGAAAAGCGTTGGTTATGACAATATCTCAACTAAAGTAATTAAATTTGCTTCTTGCAGCATAGCCGGTCCTTTGAGCCATGTTATTAACCTAAGTATTTACAGCGGAATATTTCCTGAACGCCTTAAAACAACTGTAATCAAACCAATTTATAAAAAGAAATGCAAAGAAGAAATGATTAACTATCGACCTATTGCTTTGATACAGGTGTTTTCTAAAGTTATAGAAAAAATTATTTATGAATATATTTATAAATTTTTATCGAAATATAATATATTGTGTGAGGAGCAATATGGCTTTAGAAAAAACAAAAATATAAACACAGCAATATTCGACTTCATAAGTAAAATAATGCCAAATGTAGATGCTAAAAGACCAATATGTGCAATTTACACTGATATGTCGAAAGCGTTTGATTGTGTGGATCACGAGACTCTTTTCGGAAAACTCTACGCATACGGAATACGAGGAAATGCACTTAATTTAATAAAAACTTATATTAGCGGCCGGAAAGAATATACAGAGATATCTAAAATTTGCCTAAAAACTAAATATGAATTAAAATATAAATCAACTACTAGAGAAATAAAATATGGAGTTCCGCAAGGCAGCGTGCTCGGACCCTTGTTATTTTTATTGTACATCAATGACCTCCCACGTCAAACAGCCCAGCCCATGGTACTATTTGCTGACGACAGCACATTAATAATAGAATGCCGCAACAGAGAGTCATATGAAAGTGACATCAACAAAACGCTTGATACAGTTGTAAATTAGCTTAATAACAACAACCTAGTCATAAAAGTACAAAAAACAAAAATTATGCACTTTTACCAGAGAATTAATTCTGAAGACATGAACATAAACTACAATGGACAGATGGTAGACAGAGTAAATGTGGCGAAATTTTTGGGAATTTTAATTGACAGCCAACTAACTTGGAAAGCTCACGCTAAAGAGATTTGCAAAAAAATAAGCTCTTCCGCCTATGCTTTACACAATATGTCGAAAAAAATTAACTCTAAATCACTACTAGTGGCTTATCATGGTCTGGTTGTGTCAGTCTTGAGGTTTGGCATAATATTCTGGGGCAATTGCAGCGAAAGGGAAAGCATTTTTAAATGTCAAAAGCGTTGCCTTAGAGCCATGTTTGGTCTAAAAATAACGGATAGTTGTATCTCTGTCTTTAAAACGAAAAAACTGTTAACGTTTCCATGTCTGTATATTTTAGAATTGGCTATATTCGTCAAAACACATAAACAATTATTTCCATATTTAAATGACGTCAGGAAAAGAAATAACATTATGAGATCCCAGTATAAGAGTCTATTGTACACAGGTGCATATAATACAGCACTGTTAAAAAAGGGAGTGATTTGTATGGCACCCACTGTTTATAATAAAATACCCCACAGGATAAGAGAGCAACCGTTACATACATTTAAAAAATACCTTACAAAATTACTTGTGGATAAATGTTATTATTCATTAACCGATTTTATAGCAGATAAGTTACCAAATTGAATTCATTCTCATTTTATTAATTATAATTGTAACTTGTTATTATAATTTTTTGACTATTATTTGTACTTCTTTTTTATAATTGTGACATATTATAATGATCTTTTATTACTAATTGGACTGTGACATGTTTATTCTACTTACATAAAATTAAAATTTATATAAAGATTGTATTCTGTTAATTATAATTATTTGGAAATTAAATAATTTAAATTCAATTTTCTAAAGATTTGCATGCCATGACGTTTGGCAAACATGTATTAAGGACAACTACTTTGTTTATATTTTGTCATCCTACATATATGCACCTACGTGTGTGTGTATGTATACACATGTTTTTTGCGAATAAATTTTATTATTATTATTAAGTAGGTACAATAACGGGTTGTAGTACAAAGTTATTATATTAATTAGGTACAATTGTGATTATGAGACTAAAATAATTATATGAAATTAAAATGATGACTGAAGAGTAGATTAGCGAAGACAGCACATCAGCATCTGAAATTTTAAAATCATATGTTTTTTCTGCGTTTTCAAATAAAACTTTCTAAAATATTCTCTTGGAAAAAAAATTGCCGTTTTGTGAAAAAATAAGAAAAAGCAGTAAGTACCGGCCTGCACTATCATCATCACTATCCTTGCTGTATTTTATTCTAGCATGCATTAATGCATTCGATGGCTCAAATATTGTGGCATTTTTACAGCCGCTTTGGTAGCCATCAAAGCTGCAATTGTGTTCGTATTTAGTCTGTTTCTGTGGTCCGATTTTATCAGTTTTAATTGGCTGAAAACTCGCTCCACACATGCGTTGGAAAATGGCAAAACGAGCAGAACCATTATTATTTCCTTCAAATTTGAGAACATGGGTTCTCCGTCCCATCTGTCATTTTTAGGATTTTATTCCAGTATTCTTCAACCGACAAGTCAGGCGACATGTTTAATTCGCTGAAGTCGAGAAAAGCGTGTTTCTTCCATTCTTTATGTAAATTTTCTGTATCAATAACAATATTTGGGAATCTTTTTATTACGCATGATCAGTCTTTTACTTCAAATTTTTGTGCTTTGATTGGGTTTAGAACATTTTCTAATAAATCAAAAAGAGGATCTTCAAAACTAAAGCGTTTTCTTATTGGTGCTAAAGCTTCGATATAAAAAGATAAACATGTTTTTCGGAAATCGGCAATTTGTGTTGGAGGTATTTCTATTGAAAATTCTTCAATTGATGCCTGTGCTGCCACACCTAAATATATCTTCTCAAGTGGCAAATAGAATCTTGGATTGGCATATTCTATTTTGTAGGCATCATTAGTCTTACAATAATTGTAATCCATATAATTACTGGCTATTGTTTTATTTAATTTGTGTAATTCAGGTTTTAATTGATGTAGCAATGGTTTCTCAGATTGAAATAGTCTGTTAAAGTCATTGAACAGATTTAGTACGTGAGACATAAATTCGATATACATTTTTGTAAATGTATTATTTAGACTTGTAAGTATGTCTTCAGTTACTTTTCTTGGATCCTCGAATACTTCCAATTTGAAGTACTCACCGAGTACCTGATATTGTTCCAAGGTTCTATTGACACATGTCTCTAATGATAGCCACCTTGTTGTTGCCGGGCTTAATACACTCGGCGTCACAAAAATCGCACCTCTCCGAAAATAAGTTTCAAGCTTGTCCCGCCATCAACGAATACATTAAACCTAATTAATATTAGTATCAATTGAAAGTATATTTAATGACCTTTAAATTAACGTTAGTTAGAATTCCTAAACACAACAGATCTCATTAGCACGTAACGTTAAAAAAAATGTTGTCAAAATACGCATTACAACGGCCACTAATTGCACCTCCTTACAAGGGTATAAAAAGGGCGACCCGGGTTAAATGTGGGTCACGCGTGCCGACGCATCTGCTTGGCCCCATGTCAAGCAGATAGCGCCGTGGCATGCGCGCCCCCCCGACGCGAGACCCCTGCCCCGCGACCTGTTAGCGGACGACACTGCCCCCATTGCACCGGACTGGACGCCCGAGTAAGCCGCACACAGGTTACACGCGGCTTACTCGTAACAACTGAACTCTACATATAAACAAAGCATCTGTTTACGTAGCGTGTTCTAGGTTAATATAGGCGCGTTACGTAAACAAACAACAGACACTCACCACTAAACAGGCGCCTAAATACACACGCGAATGCGCAGCGCGGGCGGCGATTCGCGTAGACACTGAGCGGTGTTACACAATACAATACCGCTCACACACTCATGACGGCTTCGCAGCCCGGACCGTGACCGGCTAGCTCTGGAAGCGGGACGGGCGGGGACCATTCACCTTACTCTGTAGGAGCGTCGAGTCGGCACCTTCGTCGCTGGTAGTCTTCGTCGGGCCTCCCCCAGGTAACTGGGGGTCTCACCTGGCGGGGACAGACCGCCGAGGTGTCGTGAAGAAAGCGACGCTATCTATTAGCGTCGCGTCGCGCCTACAGTTACACTCATAGCAACCATTCACATGAGCGTGCGGGACCGTCGCACGCTCAATATTTTCACAGGCCGACAATAGGCCACCCTAATGAGAGGCCCGTGTTTACGGGTCGCCGCACTGCATCCGCGGCCGAGGGGCGAAGCCCCGGTTCCGCTCGCCGCGCCCCCTTGCGGGGGCGTCGCGACTACTAACAGCTCGTAATGTGAGTCATTCGCTATCCAGCCTTTGAAGTGAACACACGTGAACAGCTACAGCAAGAAAATACCCCAGAAAATGGATACCACTGCAGATGAAGCCGCTCAAGTCATTGCATTACTGCAATCAGGGATGCGGCAATGTGATGTTGCTCGGCAACTGAACTTAAGTCGCTTTTCCGTTCGACGAGTGTTCCAACGTTTCCAAGAGACTGGTGGCTATATCCGAAGACGTGGATCTGGAAGACAACGGTGCACATCCGAAAGATACGATCGCTTCATTGTTTCGACGTCTTTACGTAATCGGTTCTCCAATGCTGTTGAGCTGCAACAACAACTGCGATCAGCTCGCAGAACTTCTGTAAGCGTCTCCACGATTAGAAGAAGAATGCGGGAGAAGAAAATTGCAGCTCACAGGGCTGCAACAGGGCCAAAATTGACTGCACAGCATAGGAGAGACCGGTTGCAATTTGCCCGTGACCATGTGGATTGGACAATAGACCAATAGACAGCTGTGCTCTTCTCGGATGAGACGAGGGTGTGTCTTTTCTGCAACGACAGACGTAGAAGAGTGTACAGGAGGCAAGGGGAACGATTCGCACAAGCCTGTATTCAAGAGACAGTGGAATACGGGGGTGGCTCGTGCATGTTCTGGGGCGGCATGTCAATCGACGGCAAAACGAACCTTGTGTGTGTTTCTCGGACTGGAAGTGCTCACGGGCAAGGGTCGCTGACTACTCATCGGTACATAACAGAGATCTTAGAGGAGCAGGTTGTCCCTTATGCAGGTTTTGTTGGCAGTGGGTTCACGTTAATGCACGATAACGCCCGCTGTCACACCGCATTAATTGTAAGTGACTACCTGCAAGAAGTTGGGATCCCTGTTATGCGCTGGCCGGCGCGTAGTCCAGACCTGAACCCTATTGAGCACCTTTGGGATGAACTGAAACGGCGAGTACGGGCACGTGATCCTGCCCCTACCACTCTCCAAGACCTCCAAGATGCCGTCGTTGCAGAATGGGGCAACATTCCTCAAGAGACTGTTGTCACATTAATTAGGTCCATGAGAGAACGCATGGAAGCAGTCATCAGGGCTAGGGGGGGTAACACTAGGTTTTAAGTTGTTTTTATGGACTTTGTTGCAATTTTGTGCAACCAGGTATTATTGGAAAGGCATGCGAAAGGATACTGAAAAATTTATCAAAAACTGCATCAAGTGTCAACGATATAAACCAAATAACTTGAAGCCAGCAGGATTATTGCAAACTACAGTCATGGCACAAAGTTTTGAAATCTTTCGATTTATTCGACCCTTTGCCTCAGACTCCGGATGGTAAAACCTGGATATTACCATTGAAGACGTCGTTACTCGGTGGGTCGAGTTATTTGCTTTAGAGCAAGCGACAGCTGAAGTTTGTGCATCTGTACTACTTAATGAGATCTTTTTGCGATATGGAGTCCCAAGAAGATTAATAAGCGACAATGGACCACAATTTGTCAGCTCGATCATGCAAAAACTGATTTACTGTCTCAACATTCAACATGCGTTCACACCTGTTTACCATCCAGAAACAAATCCAGTCGAGAGAAGAAACCGCGACTTAAAAACGCAACTTGGAATTTTAGTAGAAGATGATCATCGCTCTTGGGCGGAACGCCTCCCAATCATAAGATATGCGATGAATACTTCGAACTGTCTTAGCACGAGTTATACCCCAGCATATCTAACCTTTGGTAGAGAATTAAGGACTTACGATGATGTCAAACATGATCTTCGACAGATAGCTTTATCAGAGAATTTCATTCCCAAAATAACCCCTAAACTCATTATTTTAGCAGAAACTGTTAAAAAGGCGAGAGAGGTACAAGAGCACAAGGAAGAATCAAGAAAGAACGTGGTGGACGCGCGTCGACGTCCTGCTCCTGCCTATCTTCCTGGCGATCTTGTCATGGTGGCCGCTAATGTCCAGAGCAACGCAGCTCGTTATCAAACAGCGAAGCTGGCTCCACGTCGCGACGGGCCCTTTTTCATCCTGTGGAAGCATGGCCTTTGCTCCTATGAAGTCGCATACCCAAAAGACCGCAACACCCCGTTGAGTATTTATCACTCCTCAGCGTTGAGCCCCTACCAAGGCTCAGCCCTCTATCCACCTAATCCTGAAAGACCTTTGCGCAGACGCGGCAGACCACGAAAGCAGAAGGCAGTTCCAGAAGAAGAAACTGGTCTCCTCGCCGGGCCGTCTGCGGGACTAGAGGGGGAGACTGTAACACCACAACAACAGCGTCGCATCGATACGACTCCTGCGCGGGCCGAGCAACCGTGCGCGACCTCTCCACCCCGCCGCACGCACCGCCGAGTCCCTCGGCAGTTATAAAAGCTCGAGCCCCAGCCAGTTCAATCAATCAGTCCCCGCCCCATCCGCGCCGGAGTCCCTCAGGGCTCCGTGCTCGCCCCTCTCATATTCACGCTATTCACCAGCGATATCCCCAAAAGTAGAAAGGCTCAGTTGGCTCTGTTCGCAGACGATACGGCCATTTACTACACCGGCCTCGGCCACGACACGATCGCTTGCACTCTCCAAACCTCAGTCAACCAACTCGGTGACTGGTTTAGAAAGTGGAGAATCGAAGTCAATCCCGACAAAAGTAAAGCGGTTCTCTTTTCGAAACCGCGACTTAGACCTACCCTCCGCCGTCCGATCTCCATGTTTGGCAAGCCTATCCCTTGGGAGAAGCGAGCCAAATACTTGGGCGTCGTCCTAGACCAGCACCTCTCCTTCTCGGAGCACATAAAGCAGGCGCGCTCGCCCGCCGCTTTCGCTCTCGGTAGGCTCCATTCCGTCCTGAATGCACGTAGCAAATTGTCACTAAAGTGCAAATTGCGCATTTACACAGCGTGCATTCGTCCCATCATGACCTATGCGAGTCTAGTATACGCACAAATGAAACCCCATCACCTCCATAGGATGCAGACCCTCCAAAACCGGTTCCTCCGTAGGGCGACCGGTTCCCCTTGGTTCGTTCGGAACGAAAATCTCCACCTAGACCTTAAAATCCCGACCATCAGTCAGTTCATGAAACGCCTATCCAAGCGTTTCTTCGACTCCGCCGCCACTCACCGCAACCGTCTGGTTGTCGCGGCCGCCCGTTATACCCCCTCCCGTATCAGTCGCACCCGCCGTCCCCGGCATGTCCTAGTCGACCCCGATGACCCCATAACCCTCCTCCAGGTGAGCAGTAGGGCCACCAGTACAGTGCACAAACACAGACCGCCATCGTTCCGACCTCGCCGACGAGGTCCCACGCGACGACCCCCCTGTAACCGTTCCCCCCGACCCCAGTCCGATGAGGACTCAGCCCGCGCCGCAGCTGAGCCTGTAGCTTTAAATTCCCCTGATAATAATCATGAAATTATAAACCTTTCGATCCAGCCTGTCCCCACTCGCTGCCCTCTCTCAGTGACGCCCTAAGCCGAGGTCCGTACCCCACAGGGGGTGCCCTTAGCGTGCGGTCATTTAAATATAAGTTTAGTATTAAAAATTCCGCTCCTGGCTGGAGGCTCTTTTGAGTAAAATCTTAAAGGCACCCACAGGACAGTTCGGTTAAGTAGCCAGGACCCTCAGTGGTCAAAACTAAGCGCCGCCAAACCAAAAAAAAAAAAATATTAAAATAAAAAACAGTTCAATCAGTCTGCGTTCGGTACGGTTCGGGTGCACTACCCCGCATCGACCTAGGTCGGTCATCTCCCGCACCGCATCTTCCTGGATACCGGCTAAGCAGCGTATGTTATTTGCTTATTGTGTTAACTTCGTTAGCGAAACCGCACAATCGGCTCATAAAATACAACGCTATTACGGCTTTCGCTTAGGATATTTTTATTGTAGTTAAGATCAGTTTAAATTTATAAATAAACCATTGTTACTAGATATATTTCGCTTTCAGTTTATCTCCTCACACTCCCCCCTTACAGGAAGATATACATATAAGAAGAAAAGGAAGAAAGGAAACCTTCAGAAAAGGTAAAAATAAGTCAAATCAGCGCTGTTGACGGTAGGTTCGTCCGTAGTCACAGCATTTTGCTGAGCAACGACCTGTTCTTGCACAGATGCGACGCACTGCTTAATTGTTCTTATTATTATTGTTTGTTTGTTACAAAAGTAGTCATTTTTCCACACTGCAATCGGCATTTTGTTTTTGTTTTGATCGTTTGTTTGTTGTCATTTGCCAGTGTCGCAACACAGAGCAATGTGTATTGTCTTTGGTCCCTGGCATCAAACAATAGACAAAATTATGAAACTTTAGTAACATGAATACGAGGCTTATGGCAATTTTGTATGTCTCTAAATTAATGTCGTTCATTTGTTAGGTGCGTTTTGTTTGTGCAGAATAAACTATTTTTCTTTCTTTCTTTAGCACCTCAGAAAATTAAATTCCTTAAAAGTGACAGTCAACATCGTCAATACTATGTAATAGCGCCATCTATCGCTGACGACCAAAACTAAGTATCACAAAATCGTTCAAAGAAGTACTTTTGCTACTACACGTTAGAGGTCGCTAATTCGATTTTTGTCACAGTGAATTAGACATTCTATAAGTATCCATAAACAGTATCAAAATGGCAGCTACACCTGAATGCGCTGGATGTAAACAGAAGCTACCCATAAGAGAAAATCTTATGTGTGTGCTCTGTAAATGCAGATACGAACTAGAGTGCGGCGGCGTTTCTAAACATTTCTACACTAAAAAGATGACACTAGAAAATAAAAACACGTGGAAATGCCAGACATGCATCTGTAAAATACCCAAGACTGGAAACACAAACACCCCTTTAGGTATCCCTAGAGGCACGGACATCAATTAGCTATCATCTACACCAACTGCGGAAAATAATGTCACTTTGAGAAAAAAAACAATTAATCCAAATAACGACACAACTTGCTCCGAGGCCCTGAGTTTTTTAGGCGACCCCATACCTATGGAAAAAAATGATACTATCCACACAGTAGAAAATGTAAAGACCATGAATGATACACATACCCAATTAACAATGCAAGGTTTGAGTGAACTAATAAACACATCTTAAAGAAAACAACAAATCTATTATACAAGAATTACAAAACACAATACATACAGAAATATATAGCGCTATGACAGAATTAAGACAAGATTTAGATTATAAAACAAACGCCTTAACAATACAGAACAACCAAAGAAAGAAAGAAATAGATAACATTAATACAAAATTAGAAAAACTACAAGCAGAAAATTAAAAGTTACAGAAAGAAATAAGAAAGCTAGCTACAGAAGCATCAAAAACTTCAAATATACAAGAAAATAACCATAGAAAAGTTGTACTCTACGGCCTGGCCGATTACTGCAAAGAGCCTGAAAGTGCACTTCACAACAGATTAATAGAATTGTTCCGGGATATAGTCAATATAGACGTCTCAGGATATACCTAGTATAGAAGACCTGTACAGACTTGGAAGACCCGGTGTCGTTATTTTTTGTGTTTGTGTGTTTTTTCTTTGCGTCATGTTTACCCCAACTAAATGTATTTTCTTTCTTCTTTCTTTAACCGACCGCTTGTTATCGAATTTATTAGTAAGAGAATGGCTAAATATATTATTAACAATAGCACTTACTTTCAAGGAACCGGATTATTCATATCTGAATTCTTAAATACAAATGCACGAAAACATAGAGCACAATTGCGAGAACAATTATTTAAAGCCAGAAAAAATGGATCTCATGCAATTATAAAAAATAACCACCTATATGTAGACGAAAAACTGATTAACATAGAAAACAACAAACACCAATACGAACACAGTACCCAAGAAAATGATAATATAATATTGAACAACACCACCCAACTTTGCCCTACAAATATGTCCAACGAAACTGAGAACCAGACATTTCGTAAACAACGATCAACCATTTACCTGGGGTGGTGCTGCAAAAACAATTTTACTCCCTCTAGAACGTGCTCAAAGAACCTTTCGCCCTTTTAGATTTCCTACGCACCAGCTCTACATAGCATGTAATGTACTAACATTAGGGCAATTATTTATTCTAAGCTTAGTACTACACCAGCACACTGCACTTCCTTTTGCTCCAGTACCTTCCGACAAGAGAAGGAAGGACTTGGTTTGCATGAACTCTCAACCCAGACATGCGTTGGCTAATCGATTTTATGTCCTTTTAGGACCTTTTCTGTGTAATAGGCTCAACAAGTTACTTAGCTTCTATGGTGTAAGTTATATATAATGTAGTAAAATATTATCAGAATATTTAGCTATACACAACTTTTAGAAATTTTGGTATGATGATAATCTATTCCTTTGTATTTACTTTTGTATTTTCACATAGGCTTAGTTTTACGTATTAATGTACCATTATGCTTTTTCTCATAGTTGTTAATAGATTATTTTTATCAGTTCAACTAAAATTTTACTGTCCCAATTTAATTGAAATGTAAGTAAGTGATGGCCTGAAACACAGGTTTGAATTAACCTAGACCGGGCGGGTCTCTACCTTATATTGTAATTCCGAATCATCATTACTTGCACCTGTAATCAAATTTTAGTTTTAGTTTATTTAAGGCACTATAACTGTATGGAAAATATTACTACTGTTGGCTAAATGTACATTTTTTGTAAATGTTTTATTCAATAAATATTTTTATTATTATTTAAAATAATGTTCCAAAATTTTCAAAGCCTTAATAATAAACAAGATGGGTTCCCTCTATCTGGCAGAATTTTGATGCTCCGAAATTTATTTGGCATAACCCACTTGGCATAATCTTCTTTAAACGAATATATATATATGGCATAAAAATCATTTAATATAATTATTGTTTGGCCGAATGTTTATAATATAAACATTCGGCCAAACAATAATATGTAAATTCGGACATATTATGTCCGAATTTACAAAGGCATACTTTTAAGATGGCAGAATTTTATTTGGCATAATTACTTTTGGCAAAGCTTAATTTCGCATAATTTCGTTTCACATAACGTTTATTTAGAGCGACGATTATTTGGAATAATTTCACTTGGCATATTAAGAAGATGGCAGAATATCATTTGGAATAATTTTATTAGGCATAATTATTGTCATTTCTATAAAATGAAATCGTATTCTTAACCTTAAATTAAAATTAAAATATTGTAATGCGCTGACGAATTAACCTTGCCATTTTACATACTACTTAAGCAATCTCTTGAAGAAGGCGTTTTTCCCGATTTATTAAAAAAAGCTGTTATAAAACCGATCCACAAGAAAAATATAAAAACCGACCCAAACAACTACCGTCTCATTGCTCTCTTACCAACAGTCTCAAAAATATTTGAGAAAGCCATGTGCGATCGTGTTTATGCATTTTGTGAAAAATATAATACTATATTCAATGATAGTCAAAATGGTTTTCGAAAAAACCGATCTACTGTTTTGGCTGTTTATAAATATATACAAGAAGCACTCAATATAATTAATAATAAAAAATACGCTGTAGGATTGTTATTAGACATGACAAAAGCTTATGACAAGGTGCAATTTGATATATTATTAAATAAACTATGTATATAACATCGGTATCCGCGGTAAAAGTTATGAATGGTTCACATCTTATTTAAAAAACAGAGAACAAGTTGTAGAAATGGAACATTATAATCATAAATCAAACGAAATACAATTGATTCAATCCCAAAATATGCCCGTAAACGCTTCTTTACCACAAGGAAGTGTGATAGGGTGCCTGCTATTCCTTGTTTACATAAATGATCTCCCTAACCACATCAATGAGTCATGCGTATTGTTCGCCGATGATATCTCTATCTTAAAATCATGTGATAATAACATAACTTTAAACCAAAAATTGAGTTCTATACTTGACGCTGCGACACACTGGATGAACGAACACAACCTTGAAATTAACTACAGTAAAACAAAAATAATAACTGCCACCCCCGACAAAAAATACCTATAAATATAAATTTCAAACACAACGAATCAAAATTAGAAGCAGTAAATAAATTCACCCTTTTAGACCTAGACAGATTCACACATAGATTGGAAATCACATATTCAAAAAATAAGAACTAAATTATCCAAGTTTTCATACGCTCTCCGAGAAATCAAAAAAACAACAGACCTCAAAACAGCACTAGTGACATATTACGCGTACGCATTTGCATGGCTCAAATAAGGAATTATCCTATGGGGAAATAGTACAGCCGCGCCTACATTATTCACTCTACAGAAAAAAATTATTAGAATTTTATTAAATATCGAAGATACAGACTCCTGTAAGCCCCACTTTACAGATCTAAAAATATTAACCCTACCCTGCCTCTACATACTTGAAATTTGTAAATTTGTACGAAAATATCCGCAATTCTATACCAAAAGAAGAGATATCCAAACAAAAATTGCACTTAGACATGAAAGCAGATTGAACATACCCACTTCATGATTAAAAATGCACTCTTCTAGTACATTTGTTATGTCCATTAAAATAAACAATAAGTTACCGGAATATATCAAAAGCATAAATCAAAATAATATCTTTATCAATAAATTAAAACAATTTCTAATAATCAAAAGCTACTACACTATCGACGAATATTTTAGCGATACATTCCAACAACAATAAAAACTATTTAACTTGATACCTATATTTCATTTTACATTTTCACGTTGTATATAAATTTATTTTGAAACACTAAAATACTGTTAATTTAAAAATGAATGTGTTAAACAGTGCACAATTAATAATAATAACAGTCTACGAGACTAACTAAAATTCTAAATATTTATTTTATTGTTATGTTATCGTAATTTATAATATTAATAATGTAAATCGTGCAATATATAATATAAAAATATATACATATAACTTAAAACCAAATATACAAATAGAGGAAAAGGTGGTAATGTGGCCCCCTACTTTTTTTCTGAGGCCTTATGTAAAATATACGAGACTCAGAAATGTAATAAATATGTTATATCGCTCCTTATTTATTTGCCTATACGTGCCTTACTAAGTAATAAATGAAACTGACACAGGATAATCTAAAACTTATGTATTCTAAAAAAAAACAAATTTGGCAACATGAGATCGAGTGAGGATTATATGGCACCCTGGGGGCCATATTAAATGAATTGATTTAATTAAAACCTAACAGCAAAAATCGCAGACATAATATTCGCCTTCAGGACCTGCACAGGCTGTATGAGCCCATAAATTGCAACTCTGGCACTGAATCCACTCCTCCCCACGTCTTTCGTTAGAGTAACTGGTGTCACAGAATATGCAGATCGTATCTGAGTTTTCAGATACGCTATTTGGATAGACATTGTCATCATATTCAGAGTCGGTTTCCACGACTGCGTCACTTTCAGAGCTACTGCTAGATGTAATGACTCTCTGGCGTCGCATAGTACTGCTACTGCTGCCCTCGCCATCTTGACTACGTCTGAGGCCGCATCCACGGACACGTCCACGTCCACGTCCTCGTCTACGTCCCCGAGTCTCTGCTAAACTCAAAGAATAGATAAGTTGGTTTTTGTAAGGTGATGATGTGATCACTTTTGCTGTTGTAACTTTTCTTCCACGATTAGAAGTCCTAGTCTTGGCCCTAGGAATTGGCTGAATGTCTTCTGGCAGAATCAAACCAGCCTGCAGCTCTTGTACCACTGTACTAACTCCTGGAGCACCTTGGTCAGCAACAACTCTTGTATCAGTTGTTCTAACTCCTGGGGCACCTTGGTCAGCAACAACTCTTGTATCAGCTGTAGTAACTCCTGGGACACCTTGGTCAGCAACAACGCTTGTTATTTGATTATCTTGAGTGTGAGATGATTGATCACTATTTGATGCTTCCGCTATAAAATCAACTTCCGTAAAAACTTGCGGATTGAATGGGTAAATGCCTGTCGCACGGAAGCCATTCACTGCAATTTCCCCCGTGGTACTTTTGAAATATGCTCGACCAAAAAGCTCAGCGATATCGTAAGGCTTGAGCATTCTTTCAGAATGCAAAAGAAACTTGCGAATCTCCTCACTGTAATGGCTCTCACCCATGAAAGTCTTGTCTAATGGCTGGAGTTTGTGCGTAGTATGTGGTGGGAGACTGACAATGGTGACATGTTTTTCGCGGGCTAGCTCTATTACTTCTAAATTGCGAGTGTGACTATAATGTCCGTCAAAGATGAGCAATACCGGAGAGGCTTCACTTGGATCAGTTTTTTCAATAAAATGCCTGAACCATTCGGTGAACAAATTGGATTGAATCCAACCAGATGGATGAACTTTACCAATCGATCCTGGTGCACCTTTCATCGAAATATCCGTAAAGTTTTTTCTCGGGAATATCATCATGGGTGGCACAAAGATACCCGATGCACTCATGCAGCAAACAAGAGTACGTAGTGACCCTCGCTCTGCAGCTGTCAAGGCTCCTATCTGCTTCTTCCCTTTTTTACCTACCACCTGTGGTACTTTTGACTGCATAATTGTCAACCCAGTCTCATCTACATTAAAAATCCTGTCAGGAGGGTAATTCCTTTTTCTCATTTCGGTTTCTAAAATATCAAAAAATTATTTGATTGCTCCACGGTTAAATCCTTGAGCACGAGCATACGATGTCCCCATAGGTCTGCGTAATGATAAACTGTCTCTATGTCGCTTAAAAAAGTGATGCAACCAAGCTCGTCCTGCTACTTCATTTCTAAAGTTATTTTCGATGTTGTTTTTTAATGCCAACTGATAAGCCATTTTTCGCACATCCATTCTAGTAAGCCCATAATATCTAGCCTCCATAAACAAATATACTGTACTAACTTATTTTCAAGGACAGATGGAAGTATAGGTTTCCTACCAAGAGGCTTATGCACAAGTAACTCCAAAGATTCTTGAGAGTCCTTCACTAATCGTTTCAGTGTAGATCTTGGCACAGAAAATATTTTTGCAGCCTTTTTATAGCCCATGACCTTTGTCCTCACTGCTTCAATAGCCTTTTTCATTTGGTCAGAATCCCATGTTTTCCTTTTCTTTGAAGATGGAGATAACACACTTTGTCAAGGCATCTAAAAGCGGAAAATAAAAAATAAGGAAGTTATATAACGGTCATACATATTTTATGGCCCCCGGGACCATAATACAAACAATGTGAGCGGGCCAAATTGCAAGAAAGCAAGAATTTATAAACAAACCATAACAAAAATATTCTATCAAATGTTTTTTTTATAATTACCTTCAAAATCCTGTGGAATAACGTTTTTCGAACACAAAGTACAAATCACCAAACTCACTTATTTCCAGTCAAATTGAATAAAATACAGAGCGGAAATAAAAGTTTGCCACTTGCGTGTTTTGACTGGTTCGCAGAAAAAGAAAACGTAATGCCACGGATTTATTGGGTTAAAATCAACAATGTCACACGAGCTCCGCGTTGCACCAAAAAATATCTAGATGTCGTGTTTCTAAACTATAAATATCCAGGGGGGTAAATATACCTGCAAGGACTACATTACCACCTTTTCCTCTACTTGAATAAAATATAAATACCAGAAAAGCAAATTATACTATTTTATATATATATTATTTTATTTTTTTCTTATCAAAAAGCGCCTTCATCCTCTCTCCTATTAAAAATTAACTTTGCTGTGCCCGACAGGGTCCATAATTGATTCGATGTTTTATTTAACATACTAACTGTTTTTATGTACACATTATGGAATGCAATAAATATTGAGTATTGAAACTGTTTTGGACAAGTTTTATAAGACTTCACCAAGTTTATGGAAGGTCAAAGATAAGAAACTGTCAGCAACAGCCTACGATAAATTGTCGAAAATGTAAAGAAATAAACTCCGAAGCAGATACGAAGTATGTTAAAACTAAAATTGAATCTTTGAAAAATGGATTTCGACGTGAACTTCGCATGAGCGGAAAGTCTAAACCTATATTAAAAAGTACTCTGTGGTCTAAACGAACCGGTTCTGATGCCGGTAGCGTATATGAACCAGTGTTGCTAACCGTACGATTTAAATCGTATTCATACGAACTTTTTAGCCTTGATACTATGGACAATCGTAAATACGCTTTTCAAAGCTTTTAATACTCATAGCAAAAATAATCAAATTAAATTCATTTTTCCTTATGAAAAATCCAATGGCCACCAACTGATTTGAACGAGCCTTAAACTTCTTCTTTGTAATTTTATGAAAGCATCCAATAATTTTGAAATTTCAGCCCACTTGCACTTTGGAAATATATTATCTTTGTACGGGAATTCCCCGCGCTATCTCGCTATCGCGCCTTACTTCGAAGTTATTTAAAATCATTATAATCCAAACGGTATTACAATACGCTGTAAAATTTATTTCAATTTAATTTCTGTCCTTTATGTTGGTCAATTTTGAGTTTTATTGGTAATACGTACTGGGGTTTTTTGTTTCGTGTGGTATTCATTACGAAATGTGGTTTGTATGTTTTAGAGTTTATCGTGAAGGAGTCAGGTACGTACTTTTGTTTACTTTTGGTCTGTTTGTTACATTGTTTTTTCCGCAGAATCATGGCTAAAACATGTAAAAACAAGCAAAGTACGCCAAAAAAAGCTCTTCAAATCAGACATGAGTTATCAAAATCAGAACTGCAGAAACATAGGGCTTAACAGTACCGGTCAGAGTGGGAAGCATTAGATATGTTTAGGTTCATTCCGTCGTTTCGTGCAAATAGAAACGTTCCGCAGAATAAAAATAAATGTTAGATTTTATGTTTTTTTTTTTTATACAACCTGTTTTTTTTGATATCCCATAACTCTAGGGTATGATTGAGACCATATCAAAGAATCAACTGGCATATGAATTATTTTTCAATCAACCTTTTTTTTTTTTTTTTCATTTCTCATACAAAATAATTCGGCAAAGTCAGGATTATTAATCTAAAACACCCTTACGTGAAATATGACAACGTCGCATTTTCTTAGCTTTAAATGTGAATGATTGGTTTGAATAAAAATGAATTACTCGTATTTATCAATGAAACTTAGATACCTTGCGTTCATTGTATTCGGTACCTAACAAGTCGGTGTCGGATAAAAGAATTAGTAGGGTTGTCAATATTTATGTAGGTAATTGAGTCATAAACTAGTTGTGAAAGTGAGATCCGATCAGGACAGGTTTGATTTCGTGTTTGGTAAAATGCGTATGGATAATATTATAAAAAAGGACGAAGGGATCAAGGTACTTAATGTTACTCAACAATTGTACATTATACGATAGTATCTAGTTTGCGTAGCGAAACTTTTGTTATGTTTAGCCACGCAAACTAGATACTATCCTTGTAAAATGACGTCATTTCAACTTTGCACATTGGAATGAAAAACTTTTTAGTGTTTCAGAAAAGTAAACAGCTAGGATACCTACACATGAAAACCAACATAAACATTTTTAAATTCGTTTATTGATTTGTACCTACATATTAAATTCCAAAAAAGTCTTCTCCAGTTACTTAATTGGAATATCTAATACATATTAGTACATGTGATGTGGCTATCCAGGCCGTTCGTTTCGCTTAGAAGAATTAACTTAGGAAAAATCAGAAAAAGCCAATGACTCCTAATGAATGAAAGACTAAAAAATCTTACGTTCCTAACTACCTACGCATTATAAACTCGTAGGTGACAACCCTGATATTCCGAGCACTACACACACATAACTCTCATTGTGAAGCTTGATGCCCGTCCCGTCTGAGCCCGTGACGCTACGCAGGAACCTACTTAATAGCTCTATCTTACTTACACAAAGCGACAAGCGCCAATGAGAGAGTGAAAAATCCGAGTCGTAGCAGGTGCACTTCACCGAGTTATCATTGTAAATACTATAAGCAACTCTTGCGCGCCGCGCGCTAGGATACGTTGTGCTGTCGTAACTTTTTAATGAAATCGATATCGATTAAACCCGTACTTAGTCTTCAATGTCATTAAACACTTACTTTGATTTAACGCACATAATTATTCAATGAAGATTACGAATTTTCTAGTCAAGCAAAAGTGCGAATATTACGAAGGTGGCTGAAATTAATAATAACCTTCACCCAGTACTTAATTTAAACTTTAGCCATAGGTTACAAACCTTAATTAATTATGCTTATTCGTAATTAGTTTAGGTAGCATACCCGATCATTTTAGTGCAGTAGTAGTTCTACTAAAGCGTGTTTCAACTAAGAATAGGATGACCTTGGCACCATAATTATTGTGACGACAATTACATTAAAAAAGACTGCAAATTAATTTTCAATAGTATTTATTATCGTTTTGTCTTGTTAATGTTATTTTCATATTTTTAAGAGCGTGTAAGTATTAGAAAAGCGTGCATGAAGTCACAATATGGCGTCAAGGTCATCTTATTCTTAGTTGAAACGCATATTAAATAAGATGTAATGTCATTTGAATTTTGCTTCGTAATTTAGATACTCAAACTACTTGAGGTTTCATCGATGTCGACAAGGTGGCTTTCTCTTCACTAGCTGCCGCGGGGAAACCCCGATACCTACATACCTACTTATTTTATTTTACTACACTACTGCGAAGTTTGGCAACCTCGCAAAAGTAAAGATTCGTCATACTGGTGACAATTTTTGACCTAATTTTACTATGATTGATGATATCTCCGAAACTATGCATTTTTGGACCACCTATTCTGGGAGTTTTAGTATTATTTTTACCTACAGAATATAACCCTAGAGTTATGGGATATCAAAAACAACAGATTGTATAATCGAGTTTAAATTTTCAACAGATTCGTTAAAAGTGGAAGGCGCGTTATTATTATCTTATCACGGAGAAAATGAAAATTTAAATTTAACCATTGGAAGGTAATGAAAAGTGAAAGGATTGTAATGAACTAGGGCGCGATGGTAAAGATATAAGTCGGGATGGCAATTAAGTATCGTAAAACAGTTGTGAAATAGGTTAGGATGGTAATGAACCATAAAAGATGGTAATTTAAAATAGCTTATTAAAACAATATAATTTCAATAATCACCGTCTTTTATTTCAATTCAGTCTCAAAAAATCAACTTCGTCGAAGGAAACCAAATCACTGTTTTTAAATAATTAAAGGCTAAAAACAGTAGTCAACCCCATCTTATAATAATATTTATTGAACTGACTATAACCTAACAACAATTAATACAATATTAATAGTAGGTAACTTTAGAGGTAGTTTTGTTGGTCTCGGACGCAAAATCATATATTAACTTAAAACAATTAAAGACTTATAAATAAAATATAATAGGTATCTAATAAGTAACTAGTCTTCTTACTTTTGAGTGCAAAATCACAGTATACAAACAAAAAAAAACAGTTAAGGGGGTAGCGCCAGGTCGCCCACGAAATTCATATTTTCTTACAGTTTTGTAATTTGCAGGTCGGTGTCAGGTTGTACGTTGAACAAAATCTGATACGCGGCCTTAGCAAGTATGTAATTACAGAATTATAAGAATTAAAATCTACAATACAACCCTCTAAGTTCATATAATCCTATTAATCGTTATTTAATGAAATTATCATTCAATACCATGAATATGACTATGAGGGTTGTATTGATGATTTTAATGATTTTATTTCTCTAAATACATACTTGTTAAGGCCGCGAATCATATTTTGTTCAACATACAACTTGACACTGACGTGCAAATTGCAAACAACGTAAGAAAATTTTAATTTCGCGGGTAACCTGGCGCTTCCCTCTTTTAAGGAATGCTTGATATTATAAAGTTTTGAAAAATGTTAAAAAATTCTTAATTGTCTAACTAGTCTACCGACAATCAACCCTACAATGTTACTCTAGTCAATCTTAATTTAGGTCGCAAAACATAGATTTAGCAAAATCAATCATAAACAATATAAAACTTAAAAAATATTCAATTAGTCACTATCATCTGATCCATAATATTTATTGTAGTCTTTGTTTTTTTTTTCTGAATTATTTGATTGCACGAAAATCTCGAATTGCCGTTGGTGTTCTGAATTAAAAACTTCAATATTTTTAGGATTCGTTTTTGAGTTGGAATCTTACAAAATTTTGCCAACTTAAACGTACGTCGGATAAAATCTTGATTTTAGGAGATCTTAACGCAGTCGAAGATGTAGCTGTAACATTTATCAACGGTGAGAGTTTTAAATCGATTGGACCCTGTAGAGGTTGTAAGTTTTTGAAAACATCTGATTCATCCAGATTATTTAAAAAAGTGGACGTATCTATGCTTAATAAGGACTGATCGTCATTGACATAAGTGCCTTCATTTTGACCGCACTGATCAATCTCATCAACATGAACTCTCTCCTCTTCACTGTAGTGGTACCTTTTAAAATGAAGGAAGCCTAAATGCTTATTATGTATGCACGAAATGCCGCAATCTGGACATTCGAAACAACTTAGACTTCGTAAAGTAATAGTTCTAATATTATCAACGGTCCAAATGACTTGATGTACTTTCATTGTTCCTTTAAATCCTGAAATATTTGATGGAAATATTTTTTAGTCAATATCGCTCTCTGTTACCATCTCGAAGTGTAACGTTTCATATATTTTTGGTCACTAAAAACCAAAAATCTTCAAAAGAACCAACGGCACCACCATATTTCACAAAACTATCAGCAGTTCGTTTTACGACTGCACCAATACCGTCCGTAGCTCCTTTACCATGGCCGGATTCTTGGTAGTTCCATGTCACTTTAGTTATATTGTTGTTGATATCTTTTAATTTAGTTATCATATAAAAAATGTTTTTATTTTTATATTGGTTTGAGGGTGAATCTGATAAGAAATGTACTATTTCATATGATACTAATTCTTGTGCCATCTTTAAAATACGACACAAGTGAGCCCATATGGCTCCAGCGTCATGTTTCGAACAATTACTAATCGTACAAAATGATTTGGTTCTAAATATACCTGCATCACTATCCTTGTAGTAAAGAACAGTATGTAAGGATACTCTTGTTCTCTACTTCCGCCGAAGTGGAAGGATTGTATGTCCTGATTATACTCGTATTTCAAGCAATAGTTCTCACTGAAATCCACGTGAACTAGTATCTCTTTGTATTTCAAATGTTGTTTCAGTTGCTTGATAACCTCATACTGCATAGTAATATTTAGCTTGTGCTTAAGGAATGTATCGAAAGTTGAGTCTAATTTGTAAATAAAGTTGCGCGGATAATCTTGAAATCTTTTTTTTATACTGACTATTTTAATCTTTTGTATTCCATCTTTCACCTTATATGGCTTTTTCTCTACAACCCACTGATAGAACATAACTTTTTTGTCATTTTGAAATTCATGATAGTTCAAAACTTTACTTGCGCAGAGTTCACATGTACGAGTACGTTCGAGACATTTTTGTTTTGCATCACAACAGAGACTATTAATAACATGTGTTCCTGTACTTTCAGTGATGATCTCCGCGTTTTTAAGTGCCTTAATCAACAAATATACGTTGGAATGCAATTTACATTGACAAATGTATCGCTTTGTGTTTTGGGGAAAACCACCCAATAGGGTCTATATTTACAGAAAGTCGAATAACTTACACTGCATTGCTCCTTTAAGAATTTCACATGCAGATTTTTAAAGTATCATTCAGGCACCTCTTCTGCTTCTTCACATCTCTCTTCTTAATAAACTTTCTTATCCCCGCTGCAATTCTACTGTTTGTGTCTTCTTCAAAAAATTACTGGATTTGATTTATCAATATTTGTTTTTTTTTCTATTGCAATATTTTTCTTTCTTCGGGAAAATGGTAATTTATGAAGGAGCTTATATTTTTTCAATATTTTGTCATATTTGATAATCGTAGCCACTTTATATGATCATCTTGCCATGGTACTTTTCCCTCCTGAAAAAAATAATTGATAAAAAAAATTCAGACATTCTTCGCTCAAAGTTTTTCTGGGTTTCTTCTCTCTAAGTTTTCCATAGAAGTATTTTGTGTATTATATTCTTAAAAAATTATAGCCCCGTTTTCAGAATCTTCATAAAAGAAACATCTTAGAGGCGTATAAGACTTTTTGAGCGTTCAATTAAAAAGTTATGCACACCTGTAACGCACAGGAAGCTTTAACTACTTTCTCGATACTTTCTGGTTCTAAATTTATGAGTATAAAATATCCGAAATCGTGACGTCAGTATCCCGAAAGCGTTTTCTATAGTGCGCCTGGTGCAGGATAATCGGTAATTCAGGGTATTTTTTGATGCGATGTTAAATCTGCCTGCATAAACGGTTTCATCATCGTCTGCTATAAATACATGACGAACAAGGTACGTCTCTTTCGTTATCATCAGCAATATTTTACTGTGGGCGTACTATGGGAAGTGTTGGTTATTGCGCAATAGAAAAACCGTTTGCAGTTCCAATCAAATTATAAGTTACGAAAAAATTAATCACACTAGCGATTCACACACTGTAGGTACACGACACAACTATACGGAACGCGCGACAGTTCCTAAACTAGTTCGCTGCTTGACCGCCACCGACATACTCTGCACCCTAATTGCGTAACACACTATCAATCACAATCTCAATAATTTTGAAGTGAAGAAATTACTCGTCATCCTTTGGTGAAGCCTATTATGCGAGCAATGGAAAATACTCACCCTTCGTCTACAAAGAAATGTATTTGAGTATTTGAGAGTAGATTCTGAAGGCCGATTCTACAAACAAAATTGTTCAAAAATCGCAATGGAACCTCAGGTGAATCACGGCTTTTAAGCGTTTTCACATTCTACTAATGAACAACGATCCAACCACGGTTACGTTTTATTTGACGCCAACGATCGATCGAAATATTTACAAAATTTGTTCTGCTAACAAAATCGAACATGAGAGTGACGTGTAGTCACATTCTACTATTATTTTGACACTTGTTAGAATCGAATCAAAGCTGAACTTCGACGGTCCATCTGTCAATATTCGCGGTTGAACATAAGTTAGTAAAGTGCAATTTTTGCCGTATCGATCTAGGATTGCTTTAGTTTTCTTCCCTGAAATGATGTTTTATATAGATTTCGTTGAACTTGCCCATAAGGTTAACATTGGAAGGGTAATAGGAAGAAATGTATCGTCAAGAGTATGCAATAATGCTTTTGACCTTATGCATCGTCAGTTCGTTAAGACGTACTGACCCTCCAAAGACCTCGTAAGAGCTTTGGTTAAGATCAGGGCTCCAATGTACTTTAAACACCCGCACGTGCGAAGCTTTACAATTTTATAGCGTATACATGTCTTTATGTTAAACACTTAGCGGACGAATGGGTGGCCCCTATGGCACAGGATTTTCCTAGCATCGGAGTCATTATTCACAAAAATTGAGCACAAATGTAATACTCGTATCATAATAACGTAACATGCAATTGTATTTCTTCTTTTTGCTAAATAAATTATTATTACTTTTGCAAAATTTCACAGTGCGCAAACGCCGTTTTTGAGACAAAAAATCCAGAAAATTCAACTTAATTACGTAATAAAATTTACATTTCACCACAGATAATGTACCAATTTCAACCTAGGTTGTTCCGTTTTATATTCAGACAAAGTGAAAGCGAATTTTAATGGTTTTTAGTATACAGGGTAAACCTAGGGATAACTGACCGCTTTCAATAATTGGCCACTATTCACTTCAACCGCATAAATTACGAGTTATCCTCACAGTACGCCATCTATTATTTCTTTTCGGTATTACCTACTCAAGCAGCTTTCATTATAGTTACTTTTTTCCACTATGGACACTAGCGCCAAAATATCGACCATTTTTTGATAGTTGGCGTGCATGTTTTGACATGAAGGGTAAATCTTTACAAAAATCTTAAAGTGACGCTTGATGTAAAAATTCAATTTTGTGGTAATTTGTGTAGTAAACGTGATTCGATTGTGTTTGGTCTTTTGTACAGATGGTAAGTGATCCTTTTTATAAGTTCATAAGTTCTGTTCTATCAGCATCTATTGCAAACCGAGATTAGGCTTGTAGTTGATCGAAATTTTTGCATATTTTCAATTATTGGCTACCCATGCCAGTTGCGGGGTTATAACCTAATATTAGAATTTTATACAAAATTAAACGTATTAAGTAAGTAAGTAACGTAATAAGGTTTACTACTTTAAAAAAAATCAAACAAAAATATACACTTTTTTCAGTAACTGGCATGGGTGGCCAATCAATTGTATTATAATTCAATGGCCAGTTACCGACGGAATATTTTTTATTGCACAGATATTCCAAAATATCGTTAAAAATACGCCAATACTCCTAAGAGACAATAGAAAAGGCCGTGCATGTTTTGACATGAAGGGTAAATCTTTACAAAAATCTTAAAGTGACGCTTGATGTAAAAATTCAATTTTGTGGTAATTTGTGTAGTAAACGTGATTCGATTGTGTTTGGTCTTTTGTACAGATGGTAAGTGATCCTTTTTATAAGTTCATAAGTTCTGTTCTATCAGCATCTATTGCAAACCGAGATTAGGCTTGTAGTTGATCGAAATTTTTGCATATTTTCAATTATTGGCTACCCATGCCAGTTGCGGGGTTATAACCTAATATTAGAATTTTATACAAAATTAAACGTATTAAGTAAGTAAGTAACGTAATAAGGTTTACTACTTTAAAAAAAATCAAACAAAAATATACACTTTTTTCAGTAACTGGCATGGGTGGCCAATCAATTGTATTATAATTCAATGGCCAGTTACCGACGGAATATTTTTTATTGCACAGATATTCCAAAATATCGTTAAAAATACGCCAATACTCCTAAGAGACAATAGAAAAGGCTATTAAATTCATTGAAAACGATGAAGGATCGATTCATCAAGCAGCTAAAAAATTTGGCGAATCCAGAAGTAATATCAAATTCAAAATACGAAATCCTAACGCAAAGTTTAAGTCTCGACCTGATCCAGTGCTTACCGAAGCTGAAGAAAATGAGTTGTGTAATTTCATTATAGAAAAACTAAACGAGGATTTCCCAGAAAAAGAGGATATACAGATTTGTGTGTACAAGAATTTTTGAAGAAAAATCCAAGACCTAATCCATTCCGGAATAACAGACCTGGAGATGTATGGTTCAAGGCATTCTTGAAACGTCATCCCATTATCTCGATTCGGACATCAGAGTGAGTTAGTAACGCAAGTGCCTATTTCGAAATCGGACATTAGGAAATAGTTCCAAGAAATAAAACAATACATTGAAGATGAAGGTTTAACCTCTGTTATTGAAGACCCAGCACGAGTGTTTAAAGCTGGTGAAACTGGCATTAATATTGGTCTTAAACTGGCAAAGTTTTAGCAGAAAAAGGATGCAGAAATGTTTACGAAATTGAAAAAGCGTCAGCTAAGGAAAACATAACAGTGCTGTTTACATTTTCTGCTGCTGGTCAAGTGTGCAATCCCGTGATCATCTATCCTTACAAAAGAATACCCGACCGAGTCACATCGAGCGTGCCATCTGGATGGGGAATTGGCCGCAGCGACTCGGGCTGGATGACGGCTGCGGTCTTTTACGACTATGTAGCTAAGTTCGTCCACGAAGAACTTACGGGAAACAATATTCCTATTTCACTAATTTTATTTGTCGATGACCACAAAACGCATATAACATTAGAAGGAAAATACTTATAAATTTGGCAGATTTCAATATTTCAATACCTATATCTTCGACACCAATCCAAATAGTGATTCACGAACCAGACAGTTTTACCGACAGAACCTAACACATCGAAACAAAATATAGTGTTGCAAATACCAAACACTATAAAACAACCACAACCTAGCACTTCGAAACAGATGGATCTGATAAAAGCATTTCTGTCATATCAAATGTACCTTTCTCAGAATATCTGAAACAGAAGTTGCCTGATTTACCCTAACGAAAAGGAAAGCGCCAAACAGCCAGTTTTTATTTGCGTTGACATCCGACCAATACGTTCAAAACGTATTGGTCGGATGTCAAAAAAGGAAATTTAGAGCGACATTTTAATTCAATGCTTACTAAATATCAGACTGACTTTCCACCTAACAGCGAAATAAGAAAGAGTAAACTGCAAGCACTGAAATCGCAATTAAAAGTCCAATAAAACATGTTTTCTGGGCCTATTGAGCAAAGTAAAGCTGCAACTGAAGCTTCTTTCCAAGTAAGCTACAGAATTGCACAAAAGTGCAAACCTTTTTCCGATGGAGAATACATCAAGGAAATCTTCGAAGAAGTGTCAGATTCGCTGTTCGTGTATTTCAAAAATAAAAACGAAATTAAAAAAGCTGTTCATGGATTACAGCTGTCGCGAAATACTGTGATGCGCCGTATAGAAATAATAAGTAAAAACTTAAACGAACAACTACAAAAAGATATCGCCCTCTGCGTTGCTTTTTCGCTTCAATTTGACGAGTCAACAGATGTCACTGATACTGCACAATTACTTGTTTTTATTCGGATGGTCTTCGAAGATTTCTCGACCAAAGAAGAACTGCTAGGTATGATTTCCTTAAAAGGAAAAACTCGTGGCCTTGATATATTCACGGAATTCAAAGCATATATTTGGCAGATTAAGCTATGCATGTATAAACTCGTATCAATGACAACTGATGGAGCTCCTGCAATGATAGGTATACATAATGGTTTTTTTGCTCTTTGTCACAAAGACGAAGATTTTCCAGACTTCATTAGCTACCACTGCATAATTCATCAACAAGTACTGGCTAGTAAGAGAACATGTTTCGTGTTTAAAGATTGTAAATTCCATAAAGGGAAAATCCCTCCAAAGGCGGCTCTTTAAACAGCAATTAGATGAGAAGGAACCAGAATTGGCAATGCACACTGACGTGAGGTGGTTGAGGCGAGGCAAGTTTTTGCAAAGATTTCGAGATCTGTTGGACGAAATAATAAAATTTCTTGATGAAAGGGGTGATGATTATCAGCAATTGTGTGATTTAGACTGGCAATGTGATTTAGCTTGTTTGGCAGATCTTACTGGAAAACTGAGTACATTAAATCTGATTCTACAAGGCAAGAATAAAACATTAACAGAAATGATGAGTTCTATTGCAGCGTTTCAATGTCAAACAGCGTCTATGATAGTTGACATAGCGAAGGAAAAATTTGAACAATTTGTTAACTGATGTTAACAAATTGTTCAAATTTTTCCTTCTCATATGGAAAAACATCCTACCTACAATTTCATTTCTAAGAAATATACGGCAGAAATTAGGGCAGTGGTAGCAGACTTCGAAATTCGCTTTGGTGATTTCAGAAAAATTGAGAACTTGGTTCAATTCATCAGTTATCCGTTCAATGATTCCATTGATCATAGTGATATCTATGAATTGGCTACAAAATTTGCAGATACATTTCAAATGGAGCACATGATGTTACAAAACGAAATTATTACTCTGCGCTGCGACATATATCTTAAAGCAAGGTCATCCTCAGGTCAAGATTTCTGGGCATTGGTTTCCAACGAAAAATATCCAAATTTGAAGAAATGTGTTGAACAACTTCTTTCGTGTTTTGGTTCAACATATTTATGTGAGTCAGCATTTTCCTACTTAAAGCAAACAAAAAGTAAACACCGTTCTCGCTTGACAGACGCTCATACATTGGATTCTTTAAGGTTGGCAATCTCCAACTACAAACCTGATTATGCTAAACTAGTGGAAGATACTCAGACGCCATGCTCATACTAATATATATGTAAATAAGTAGTTACTATATATAATTTTCACGTTTATGTTTTTTCTCTTAATAAAATAAAAAATGTTACATGATTGTGTACTGAACTATGCTGTTTCATTTAAGATTTCTAGAAGTATGTAATTGGTAGATCGCACAGGGTCTCGTTAGTGAACAAGAGATCTTGAGTCCAATCAAGTTGGCCACCCATGCATTATACGAACAGAAAAGCTCAGAGTTATGCAACTACATAGATATAAACTATGACAAACTTCTTTACCACACAGCAAGACAAGTTGGCTTAGGGCCTCTTTCACCACCCTCAAGTAAAGTGTCAAGTAGGCTAACCGCCAGTTAAAGTCACCCGTAACTGCATGTGCGGATATCACGACGTTCGAGTAGCACTAATCATAAGATTTAACTGACCCTTAACTTACTTGCCACGAAATCTGCCCAATAGCGTATTTACTTTACAGTTAAAAGTTTTCCGTGGTCAATAACGACAACGGATAGGTACTTATCAGATATACCAACGATTATTTTAAAATATATTAATAAAAATCGATTTATTTGACTTGATTGGTCACCAATTGGATGAATTAAAATATTCTACAGCACAACGAGTACCTTGGATTCGAGTATTTAAATTCCGTGTTGATTATTTTATGGACCTAGAGGAGACAGTTTTTTTTTTCTTTTCTTAATTTCGTCTATCGAGGTGTGCAATAAACCAAGTGCTTAACTTTATAAAACATAAAATAATCCCTAAATCGCAAAAGTGAGTGGTATTTTTTTCATTATTCAAGTGATATTACTATTAACAAACAAACCAACACAATAAAAAAACCCAAACTAAAAAAACTTTAAAAAAAGCTACCGAACTTCTAAACAATAGGTAACCATATGTTTAATCCCTTCTTCACCCTGAAATCGATTTCTGTTACGTCACTAACTAATAAAAAATCAACCAATGACGTTTGAGGAGTAACATTGACGTATTATTGAACGAATGTAACGTATGATTTGTTACATCATTCACTTAACCAGTAAGTTGTTACTCGAAGCTTTATTTTCGTTTGTGAAATTGACAAAAGATACTCGTAACTTTTACTTGCCAATTAATGTTAACCGGGAAGTAACTAATCAACGCTTTACTTGGAGATGGTGAACGAGGCCCTTAGTCTATTTCCAGCTATAGAAAGGATTCTCAAACTATACGAGCCACTAAAGGAGTTTTTCACAACGACAGAAAAAGTGCCTGTTCTAATAAAAAAGTTTTTCGAAAATGAAACTAGTGAAATATACTTGTTCTATCTGCATTATTTAATGGCTATATTTCATTCAAGGATTGCTTCTCTTGAAAAAGAGAAAATCTCAATCGCCGAAGTCCTTTCTGCATTAAATAGTACGATAGAATCCCTCAATCAAAGAATCGAGTAAAATTTCATCCCTTTGAAACTCCGAGAGCTTTTGAGAAATGCAATATTGCCGAACCTGATCAAATGAGGATAAATAGCGAAATAAAGCTAATATACTAAGAATGCATCAACTACATCAACCTTTGGATAACACCCTTACAATCCTTCAAATGCTTCGAATGGATGTGTTTAAAGAATGATCTGCAATTTGAAAAAATCACAGGCGCCCTAGTGTTTTTGAGGGACAAAGGAATTCCTATAGATGACGCAAAACTATTTGAGGAGTTCTGTCTACTTAAGAATTTCCTTAAAACAAAGCAGTGATTTTTATGAAGAGCTTGCTGAAAAGCAATGGTGTATTTTTTTTAATACAATTAACGATAGCTCAAGAGTTACAGAATTTCTGAGGATTTGTCAGTATTTTTTTAGTATTTTGCCACAGAACGCTAATATGGAGCGGGTCTTTTCTCTTATGACTTCACAGTGGACCAAAGAAAGAAATAGACTTTCAGTGGAGTCAATAAGAGCCATATTGCTTACGCAATACAACTACAAACATGTGTCATGTGAGCAATTTTTTTGTGAAATAGCTGGAATAACATTTTTTTTTAAAGCGGTTGCTAGCAATCAGAAATATAAGTACTTACAAAATACAATTTGAATAAAAAGAGTAATAAATACGTTGATTTTTATTTGAAACATTACGGCCGGTTTTTTTTTTCAAAATCTGGATTTTTAGACTTGGCAGACAGGTTTTTGCATTTTAGGCCTGGTAACCCTAGCCACGACACCTTACCATCTGTGACGAAATAATCAGAGAATTTATCGCGTATTGTATGCGCGTCTCTTTGGGTGTTCCCAAACCCATTGTCGATGTCACGAATATGGCGTGGTGTCATGACAACATCGACGACATTGTCATCTTGTCTAGATCTAATAAAATTATGCAGAAGACATATCGCTTTAACAAAACAAATGGCATTCTCTTTTGAAACGTTTAGAGAACGATGAAGTATTCGAAATTTATTAGCCATTATACCAAAAGTTGATTTAGTATAACGCCGCGCTCTTGTTAACCAATTTTTTTTTCTTATGGTCCAAATTTAAAACTCGAGCATATGGCCGCATGACATGACTAGATAACTCAAAAGCTTCATCTCCTACAACAACGAAGGGCAATGGTACGGTTGCTGCAGTGTTGGTTGATTTATTGTTGTGTAGCACGGGTAAAGCTGTAGCAGGAGGAATATATAATAAGTCATCATCCATTTGTTGGAACAAGCGGCTTTGGGTAAAAATAGCAGAATCAGATTCTTTACCTTGTACCCCCACATTTACGTAGGTAAACTCATAATTTACGTTACTCATTGCAAGTAGGACAATGGAATAGTAATGCTTATAATTGTAGTAAAGTGAACCGCTGTGAGGAGGTCTTATAATGCGTATATGCTTCCCGTCTATTGCACCTATACAGTTGGGAAAATTTGCTGGCGTCAAAAAACCTTCTGCTACCTCTTCCCATCGCGCACGTGAAAATCTTGGCATGTAGTCTTCCTTCAACCTTTCATAATTTGACAGACTTCTTTCACAATTTATCTGATTGTGGTTATTCCTGCCTGATACGCCAGATGTAGGTCCATGAAAGTATGTCCGCTTGTCATGTACCTGTAAAAAAACTTTAATTCTGTTTTGTTTCAGTCATATAAGTGCAATCACGATGGAAAACTGCAAAGGATATATGAAAACTGAAATCAGGTTCAGGTGCTAAATCTGGCAAGAAATACAATTTTTATGAAATGTTAACCTTTTTAGATTCAAACGCAAGTAATGAAGCAGATGAATCGATAGAAAATCAGAGTGAAGATCAAGACTCACCAACAAATGCAATAAATCATATCAACATCTTAGTACCTAGCACCAGTACCTAAAATTCGAATTTTGGACGTACAAATAATAGTATAAAATCAGAATCATCACGAAAACGTAAATAATGCACATCATCACCAACTCCTTTTGAAAAAGAATTGTTGCAATGTGTAAAACAAAACAATTTTGATAATTATGACGAAGACTTGCATTTTTTTAAATTTTTAATACCAACCATCAAAAAATTTTGTTTATTCAAAAAAATATTATTTCGAACCAAAATGTTAGAAGCTTTGATTGACATTGAAAAAGAAACAGTTATTACACTGGATGATTTACTATCACTTAATATAGGTATAGCAGAAACGCAAAATACAATTAGTACGATTGATTTATCTCACTTAATATCAGAACACAAACGCAAAACACTGGTACAACAGAAGATTAATTAGTGCTGTAGCGCGCACCGTTTCCGAACGTCTCAAAACCCTAAATTAATCACAGCGCCGCTAAGTTGGCAGCGAGCGCGCATCCAAGACGCCAACCTAATAACAGCGTCCCGTCGCCCGCGCCTCAACTACCCCTCTCGCGCTCTTCCCCGGGTGAAATCAAAGGATACGCACGCGCGCCCGTCTGCGTCCTGACGCCATTATTATAAGTAACTTCCTGCTACCTAAATTGTAAAATATTGTCAAAACGTGTGAACTGTGTGTTTTACTAACATTAAACTGTTATTACCGAGTGTGCGGACATTTTCAATTCCACGAACCCCTACAAGTGGCTGCCCAACGTGCCGCGAGTGGTAATAAATAAGTGCTCGTTCGAACTCAATAATAATCTGCGTTATTCGCGTGTGTTCCCCATCACCATGCCGCGGACGCGCGGAGATCGGGCGGCAGCGGTCTCAGGTGACGAAGCCGAGACCGACGGCGACAATGAAAGTTTTTCACCAGGGCAAGTGGCCGCCATGATGGCCGCCATGCAGCAATCCCAAACGGAAGCGTTCGAGCGCCTGTTGGAAAAAGTTATCAGTCGCCAACCGCCATCCCCAGTTCCAAACTCTGCGTCTGCACCACCGGCCGTCGGCAGCGGCACTTTCACGCACTGCACCGCCCGGTTCGGCGGTGACGCCGACGAGTCCGTGGACGCCTTCATAGACGCCATCCAGAGCTACAAGGACTGCGCTAATGTCTCGGAGGAAAATGCCCTCAGGGGCCTTTCTATGGTGCTCACGAATAACGCTGCAATTTGGTACCAGGGAGTGAAGAAGGAGATTCATACATGGAATGATGCCATAGAATTGTTAATCAACACCTACGGTGATAAAAGACCCCCTCACCGTATATATATTGAATTATTTGAACAAAGACAAGGCGATCAAAATACGGACGTGTTCGTCGCTAAATGCCGTGCACTACTTTCAAAAATTCCCGCCAATGAGATATCTGATAAAGCGCAAGTCGAAATGGTATACGGCCTACTTGACGCACGGATACGAAAACACCTGAGAAGGGAGGATTTTACGAATTTCTCGGGTATGCTCCGCCTCGCCCGTTCCATTGATATTGAAACGCGTACTCAGACGCAGCCGCAGCCCGGCCCGCCATCCAGCGGCCGCTCCACAAAGTCGATGGGCGCCGTCGCCGGCCCCGCCAACCGCAACGGCAGCACAGCGCGGGCACCCGCGCCGCAGCCGCGCCGCTCCACAGCGCCAGCAACGTCGAGCGCGGGCAGCATAGCACCGTCGTCGAATACGGGTGCTAACGATAACGCGTCGAATCAACAAGCGAAACCTAGATGTGTTTATTGTAAACAATATGGACACGTGCGTGACGAGTGTGTTAAATTAATTAATAAGAGCAGTAGTAGTGATAAGTCCCTAAATTGTTATGGTTGCGGAGCGAAAGGAGTAATGAGGTCGCAATGTGCTAAATGTAACAATAACTTGTCATTTTCATCTGTTACAATCGAAACTTATTCAGATTTGGTAAGTGAACACACAGTTATTATTCCTCCTACATTCTCAGATAGCACTCCAAGTCATTACATTGCCCGTAGTCGTAGTAATAGCATCTATCTAAATAAACAGCCGCGTTTACAATCGCAACCATGCGAACGCATTAATAATAATAATTTCTGTTGCGATTGTCGAACTCGTATAAGTACTTATAAGTCAGGTGAATGTTATCCGTGTTCTTGTGATAATGTACGTTTGAAAGTTCCGGTATTATCTAATGAACCGATTTCAGGCACTCTTTTCGACTCATCTCATAGGGTAGATGTTCCTATTTTCGATTATTATGATAGTGACTCACCTGATAAGGTAGATGTGCCTGTTATCGTTCATAGTGATAGTGATTCACCTGATAGGGTAGATGTGCCTGTTCTCGTTCATTGTGATAGTGACTCACCTGATAGGGTAGATGTGCCTGTTATCGTTCATAGTGATAGTGATTCACCTGATAGGGTAGATGTGCCTGTTATCGTTCATAGTGATAGTGATTCACCTGATAGGGTAGATGTGCCTGTTATCGTTCATAGTGATAGTGATTCACCTGATAGGGTAAATGTGCCTGTTATCGTTCATTATGATAGTGATTCACCTGATAGGGTAGATGTGCCTGTTATCGATAATAATCTTAGTCACTCACCTGTTAGGGTAAACTCACCTGTTATCATCTCGACTCGTAGATTGTGCTGCTCAAACGTCGACCAGTCTAACACGCCTTCAGTAGTTTCTGCATTTTGCGCTGACACTACAGCGACTACTACCTGGGGTGGTGTGACTTCTACGGTCTCTCTCTCTGCGTCACACGTTCTGCCAACGAACGCACGTTCAAAGCAGCAAAGGCCAGTGCTCAGTATCCAGGTTCTTGGTTTACGGGGCATGGCTCTCATTGACACAGCCGCTAGGTGCTCCATAGCGGGACATACACTTTATAAAATATTTAAGGAAAAGGGACTTACCTTTGGTTCCAAGCAGGTTAATGTGAAGCTGGCTGACGGTGTCGTCCGTTCACGTGAAGTTCTGGTGGCAAGCGTCGAGTGACAAAAGTGTTCGAGTGGACTTCGTGATTTTTCCGGATGCTGATAACAGCGATACTCTTCTTGGTATCGACTTCCTCAATGCTGCAGGTATGGTTATTGATTTTTCTGCTTCCTCCTGGCACTTCTCTGGGTGCACGCAGACTTACCCGCTCGAGTATGAGGGTGAACCAATGGCACAGTCCAACCCAATCTCTGTGTCTTCTATGTCGTTAAGACCTGACGAAGGTTTGTTGCTTACCTGTAATCAACGCCAGCAGCTCACAGATTTACTTCAGCACCATGAAGATGCCTTCCGTCTAGGAGGAGAGGCTACGCGTTTCGCCGAGCATCATATTGATACGGAAGGTCATGCGCCTATTGCGGTGCCTCCTTACCGCCTCACGCCCGCAAAAAGGGCCGCACTGGAGGCCGAGATCAACAAAATGCTGAACGATGGTGTTATCGAGGAGTGCGAATCAGCGTGGGCCGCACCCGCTCTCCTCGTCCCTAAGAAGGATGGCTCGACTAGGTTCTGTGTCGACTATCGTCGACTGAATGCCGTTACTAAAAGTGACACTTACCCTTTGCCGGTCATCGAGGACCTTCTTCACGCTACCAAAAGGGAAGGGTACATGAGTACCATAGATCTTCGGTCAGGCTACTGGCAAGTGATTGTATCACCTGCAGACCGGGACAAAACAGCGTTCGTGTCGCCTTTTGGTACGTACCGTTTTATTCGCATGCCGTTCGGTCTTAAGAACGCTCCCGCCACTTTCCAGAGGTTAATGGACCGATTTCGATCTGGAAGTGCTTTGAAGAACGTTACGTTATTAGTCTATTTAGATGACCTGTTGGTCCTGTCAGAGGGGCCGTTTCAGAAACACCTGGAAGACCTGGACGCTGTGTTTAACCGCCTTCGTGTTTTTGGATTGCGTGCTAACAGGAACAAGTGCAACTTTGCCTGTAACCAAGTTAAGTACTTAGGCCATCTTATTACTCCCAAGGGTATAATGCCCGATGAGTCCAAGGTGCAGGCTATTCAGCAGATGAATGAGCCAACCAACCTCAAGCACCTGAAATCCTTCCTGCAAACCTGTTCGTGGTTTAGGAAATTTGTGCCAGGGTTTTCCGAAATAGCTCAACCGCTCACCAAGCTTACTAAGAAAACTGAACCATGGGTTTGGACTGAAGACCAGAGGCGAGCCTTCAATGAGTTGAAGAAGAGGCTCATTACAGCACCAGTTCTCGTACAGGCAGACCACAGTAAACCTTTTATTATTCATACCGATGCCAGTAATTACGCACTGGGTGCCGTCCTCTTGCAAGGTGAAGGTAACGACGTGCATCCCATCGAATACTCTAGTCGTTTGCTGACTTCTGCTGAACGTAAGTACTCAACTACAGAGCGAGAAGCCCTCGCCGTAGTTTGGGCCGTAGAGAAGTATCGCCCATACATTGAGGGTCACCCAGTAATCTTACGTAGTGACCATCAACCACTGAGGTGGTTATTAACCTTAAAGTCTCCCAGTGGCAGGTTGATGCGCTGGGCCCTAAAATTACAAGTTTTTGATATAAAGTACGAGTATACTCCTGGTAAGTTAAATGTCATTGCCGACACACTTAGCCGTCCTAACTGCAATGAGTCTTCTCAAGAGAGCTGCGGGGTCTGTTCGGTGATCATAGATTTACCTCGCAAGAGTCCAGCTGATCTGCGATCTGCTCAGCTAGAAGATCCTGAGGTGAGTAAGATCATGAAAGATATAGAAGACACCACTGACCTTCTGCCTTCTACTCGCTGGTTAGAGCGCGGTTACCTTATGGACCAGGGTGTCCTCTATCGTCTCGCTCCTGACTCGGAATCCGAGGAGCCGCAATTAGTAATTCCTATATCCATGCTTAATGACGTTATGGATGAGTTCCATAACGCCCCTACTGCTGGTCACCAAGGTGTGGATCGTACAATTGATCGCATCAGACAGCGATACTACTTCACAGGTATGCGTAAATACGTTACAGACTATTTAAAAAATTGCGTCGACTGTCAAAGGTATAAGTTCTCCAATCAAAAGCCCACCGGTCTTTTGCAGACACCTATTCTACATCAAAGGGGTGAAGTATTGGCTGTTGATCTGTTCGGCCCCCTACCAGAAGCTGAAACCGGAGAAAAGTGGGTATTTCTTGTCGAGGATACTGCCACACGATGGGTGGAGTTATACGCCCTCAAGGAGGCTACAGCTGAGGTATGTGCCAAATTAATGATAGAAGAGTATTTCCTTCGATATGGTTTTCCCAGGCGTGTCATCTCTGACAATGGTGTGCAGTTTATATCTGCAGTAATGCAACAATGCATGTTTCTATTTGGTGTCAAGCAGAACCTGATACCACTCTATCATCCTGAGGCCAACCCGGCCGAAAGGAAGAATCGGGACTTGAAGATCCAACTGGCAATGCTGGTCAGAAATGAGCATCGCATTTGGCCCCAATTCTTATCACAGGTACGGTTCGCCCTCAACACCGCTACTTGTTCGACCACGGGACTGACACCAGCATACATGACGTATGGCCGCGAAATGCGGACACCGTTTGATGCACAGCACGATATGCGCGCAATACTGGATAAGGAAACGTATGTACCTCAGGCTACGCCATACTTGTCTAAGTTTATTGACTCTTTGAAGGAAATTCGAGACCGGGTTGAAAGACGCCAAGACCTTCGAAAGGAATATGCTGACGCTGCCCGACGCCAATCTCCAGTTTTCCAGGTTGGTGACCAAGTATTGCTAACCACTCATTCTCTAAGTAATGCGTCAAAAGGTTTAACTCGAAAGTTTATGCCTCAGAGAGATGGACCGTACACCGTCAATAAGGCTATTAGCCCCACGACCTACGAGTTGATCGATAGTCAGGGTCAGTTGTTAGGTCGTTTTCATGTTTCGGACCTTATTTCTCTCATTAGTAACCAGACTAACACTATAGAGCCGGTCCAACCTCGTCGTCTACGAGGACGGCCGCCTAAAGCCCAAAAGAAGGCGCGCTCTTAGTTCTATGCCAAATCACTCTCGGGCCGATGACGTGACTTGGAGGAGGAGAATGTAGCGCGCACCGTTTCCGAACGTCTCAAAACCCTAAATTAATCACAGCGCCGCTAAGTTGGCAGCGAGCGCGCATCCAAGACGCCAACCTAATAACAGCGTCCCGTCGCCCGCGCCTCAACTACCCCTCTCGCGCTCTTCCCCGGGTGAAATCAAAGGATACGCACGCGCGCCCGTCTGCGTCCTGACGCCATTATTATAAGTAACTTCCTGCTACCTAAATTGTAAAATATTGTCAAAACGTGTGAACTGTGTGTTTTACTAACATTAAACTGTTATTACCGAGTGTGCGGACATTTTCAATTCCACGAACCCCTACAGTGCAAAGTTTATGAGAATGACGACTTCGAGAATATTAAGACTGCTCTAGACTGCTTTAGTAAGAATAAATTCAAAAGTACTTGAATAAAAATGAATAAAAATAATACACGCCTGCTAAAAAAACGAAGTAAAAAATTAGTTGTATTAGTTAAACTGTGTAAATGTCGTAGGACGATTAGATAAATCGAATTTTCGCGAAAACCCTAGGCATATTGCGAAAACACGGATATTTAGAAAATGGTGAAAACATTTCTGCGAGCAACTTGGTTGAAATAGGTTAGGGTAGAACTATGACCAATCGCGCGCGAGCCGAGCGAGCGCAGCGAGTGGTGCCGCGGCAGTGGCCGGCGAGCGCTACTTCACAGGAACAGACGAATCTGAATTAGATATTTTGATCGGGAAGCTAAGAAGCGATTGTGCGGTGGGTAGTGATGGCATATCGGGCACGTTTCTTAAGAAATTTAAAAATCATCTCACCCCCCATCTGACTCATATTTGTAATTCAGCTTTTTCGTAGTGTAGTTTTTCAGTAGTGCATCCTGTACATAAGGGCGGGGACAAAGATTGACCAAATAATTACAGACCTATATCAATTTTGCCTACTCGTTCAAAATTAGTTGAGAGGCTCATGAATTACAGATTGGTTAAGTACTCAGAGCAAAATCGTATTCTTTCTTCCTCTCAATAAGGTTTCCGTTCCGGAATTTCCACAAATAATGCTGTACTAGACCTAACCACTGACATCTTCTCCAACCTGGATAAAAAGAGGTAGTTAGTATTTTCTTGGATCTGGCAAAAGCCTTTGATACGATATCTGTCCCCAATCTTATTGCTAAACTGGAAAGGATCGGTGCTAGAGGCATTCAACTTGCTCTCTTCGAGAGTAACCTCACGGGCGGATGACAGTGCGTCAGGATTGGGGATTGGACAAGCGACGAGCACCCTATATCATACGGGGTCCCCCAGGGAAGCACTATCGGCCCGACCCTTTTTCTCGTTTATATAAACGATCTCTGCCGGCTAATGCTTCCCAATGCATCCATCTTCACCTATGCCGATGATACTGCCCTGCTATTCCATGGAGACTCGTGGGAGCTGGTTTTCCAGCATGGACAATCCGGACTCAACCTTGTCACCAACTAGTTGGCTCAAAACCTGCTTACTTTAAATGTTGACAAAACTAAATACCTAACCTTTTCTTTTACTGCAGCTGGGAAACCTCCCTCCTCTCCTTGTCTGATTTCTCACTCCTGTATTTCACCTCGCCTCACAGCTTGTAATTGTCCCTGCCTTTCTCGCATCAATTTTGTCACATATCTTGTGTACAAATTGATGATTGCCTGTCATTCTCTACACACATAAATACACTCACCTCAAGACAGCGTAGGTTGATCTACATTTTTAAGTCCTTTCGTCAAGCTGCGGACACTACGGTACTGATACTTGTATATCTCGCCTTCTGCCAATCGCTTATACAATATTGTATAATTACTTGGGGCGGTTCTGCAAAAACTCACATGCTGAAATTGGAACGCCCTCAAAGGGCACTTCTGAAGGTTGGATGGCGGTTACCTTACCGCTTTCCTACCATCGATCTTTATAAAACATGTGCGGTTCTCTCTGTTCGCAAACTGTTTATCCTTAATCTTGTTTTAGCCACGCACTCTCGAACTCCCTATGCTCCATGCAAATTTGGCTCCCAACTACGTAAACATACGGTCTGTCCCTCCATCCGCACAAATTGTCGTTCGGCCCAACAGAGTTTCGCCTTCCTCTGTAGCCACGTATATAATAAAGCTACTAAAATTTTAAATAGGATATGTGCAGATCAAAATGTAAAAGAAGTATTACTAAATGGATACTTGAATTGGATTATGGCTACAAACATTGGATTACATACATACTGAAAAATTAATAACATAATAAACATGCACGATTATTATATAAATACCATGATATACATTCACACGTACGCTCACGCATCCTCTCATACACACACACACACACACACACACACACACACATACACTCACACATACACACACACTCACATATATACACTCACATATACATACACACACATACCCTCACACATACGCATCAAGTAAGTACTGTATAATTTAAAATTGTTTAAATCTTATTGCATAATATCTGTAAAACCACTGGGAGAAGACACTGATTCCTGTAACACAGGTTACAACCTAGCGCAGGAGTCAGGGTTTCCATTTATAAATGTAACATACTTTTATGTCAATAAAATATTATTATTATTATTATTTTCCTTTATTTCATATATATATACATATAAATTATTATTATTATTATTATTATGCAGAGACTGAAAATACACTAAATATCCTAAAATAATTGCGTCTACTGGAAATATTCACCTACTCAAATTAATCGTAGATCGCGATTCACCTTGTTTACCATACACAGACACACACACACCCTCGGGCAAGTAGGTGCTCACGCCCAGTGCCCTTCGTGGGCGCTGGGCGCGAGGACTTATTGCACTCACGGATACACAACACTCTCCAAAGACACACATAGCAAATCTCCTTTTGTTTTTATAGTAATACTCTTCCTCTCAGTAATTGGAGCTTTTATAATGTTGTAGTACGTAAGTGCAATTTAATATTGTAATTTTAAGAGTGTGAGCCTGGAGATCTGTCATACAGGTCCCGAACCCAGTATAGACTCCAGCTCTCACAAAGGTTTGAATATGTCTGTAACTTACCAAAATTGTACCTTTTTGAGAGAAAATAAATTACTATTATTATTATTAGTTTAAAACTCATTTCAGGTATGCTGTTACGTCTTGGATTTTAATGTATGCCACAAAACCAAAAATATTTGCCTTAAAAACATGATGTGACTCAAAACACACTTCAGAGACGAGAAACCAACGAGCAGAGTCGGGAAACCGAAACGGAATGACATTATCATGAATAGTAAATAAATAAATTGACAAAAAAAAAACATTGACCTTGAAGCATAGTCTTTTCGCTTTTCAGTAAGCTAACCAAACGCATAATAATCTGATATGTGAAATAACGGTACTTTTTTCATATCTTTCACAAAAATAATGTGATGAAAAATAAGATTAATCAGAACATTTAGAAGTTAATTTATTTTTGTTACGTTTATAAGATGAAGTAAGGGCGCTTTCAAATTAGCCGCAAAGTGCCGCGCGGTGGCAGCGCGGCTGCAATGCTGCCGCCGCGCTGCTTTATTAATCCATATAAATAAAAAACGCGCGACTGTAGCGCTACACCCGCGCTGCGGCCGCGCATCATTACACCGATCGACAAGTGACGATGCGCACGTAGTTTTTTGTTCAGGTCTAAACATGAACGAAAATCAGGTTGAACAATTTATCGATGAGGTTGAGAGTCGTCCAGCGATATGGGATTCGAAGTCGGACAAGTACAGTAATAAAATTGAAAAGAAAAAGGCTTAGGAAGAAATATGCAATATACACTCGAGAGCAATGAATCCGGGTCACTTAAAGAATGTTAAAAATCTCGGAAACTAAAAATGATAGGTTAATGCAATAAATTGTATTTAATAGACAATGTAATACTCCTTAAATGAAAGTAAAAAAAATATGAGTCACCATACATTTTATTAACACAAAATTACATAAAGAAAAAAACTGCTGATCTCTCCTTAAAACAAAAATAGGAAACATGAAATTTTTGAACTTTATTACGATTTTCTTGAATTTTAATACTTCGTATTGCCTCCTCGTGCTTCCATTACTGCGTTTACGCGGTTTGGCATGCTGTACACCAAGTTCCTTATACGATTTTGGGGAATATTCTCCCATTCCTCTGTGAGAGCAATTTTGAGCTCACGAAGCGTGATTGGGGGAGGGTTTCGTTGTTTTACGCATCTGCCTAGCTCGTCCCAAGCATGCTCGATCGGGTTGATATCCGGGCTGCGCGCTGGCCACTCCATACGAGTAATGTTCATCTCTTGAAGGTAGTCATTCACAATCCTACCTGTATGAGGTCGGGCATTGTCATGCATAAATATAGCATCCTCACCTAAATTGACCATAAATGGACCAACGTGATCATTGAGGATTTCTTCCACATATCTTACGCTAGTTAAAGAGCCGTTTTCTATGATCACCAGCTCTGTGCGACTTTCAGAAGAAATTCCGGCCCACACAAGTACAGACCCACCACCGTAGGCTACTTTTTCTTCGATGCATGCTTGCTTGAATCTTTCCCCTGGTCTTCGATACACTCTGTGTCTTCCATCGTGCTTGTAGAGCATACATTTTGATTCGTCGGAGAACATAACTTTTGACCAATCTTCAATACTCCAATTTACGTGGCTCTGGGCATATCTTAGTCTTGAAATACGATGCCCACGCTCCAGTTTAGGGCCGTTTGCAGGTCTAAGGGGTTTTAAGTTAGATTCAGCAAGCCGACGTCTTACTGTCCATGCACTTGGGTTACTTCCTCCGAGGCGTCGAAACTGATTTGTGAGTTCAGTTCCTGTGAGAAAGCGATTTCGAAGCATGGTGTTCACCAAGTATCGGTCTTCTCGTGCTGTGGTACACCTGGTTCTGTCCGTTCCTGGTCTGCGTAGGTTAGAACCAGTTTCTTCGTAACGTCGGAGAACTCTTTGTACTGTTGACAGCGACACACCGACAGTCCTGGCTGTATCGCGCTGACTCCGGCCGGTTTCCAGCATTGTAAGTATTCTGGTGCATTCTTCAGGCGTAAGCGACATAATTTCAGCTTGAATAATGAATATAGAGCACTATCAACATGGTTTATGTACCCACATAAATGACAGATTACAAACAAAAGCAAAACCAAATGCTGTAATTTCGTAGTTCCATCTTCGAAAGTGGCCCTTTTTCAAATTTGATTTTTTTATGATATAACTTTACAATAACTAAGAAGTTTTAATACCTTCATTTAAGGAGTATTACATTGTCTATTAAATACAATTTATTGCATTAACCTAGCATTTTTAGCTTCCGAGATTTTTAGGATTCTTTAAGTGACCCGGATTCATTGCTCTCGAGTGTATTTATTGAGGACTTCACAAACAAGACTCCAAGTGAAAAAAAATGAAGCATGTAAGTAGGTATACTCGTATTGTTAATACGACTACTTAATTTATATTTTCGTTGTTTGCCATGACAATTCTCCTTCTGGGCTAACAAAATAATCAGCTAACGTATAACGTACAGTCGAAGCACTTAATTGTGTGTGATTATTGTCATTTTGTTGCATATTTTGTAAATCGTATCTCAGCGCTGTCGGTTTGGAGATGGATGACTTCGAATCTGTCTTCCTAAGGAAATTATGTAACACACAACACGCACGAATGATATCTTCCGCAAAGGGTACTTGTACATTTATCGGACGATGAAGAATTCTCCACTTATTCGCCATGATGCCAAACGAGCACTCAATGTATCTTCGTGCTCTCGATAAACGATAATTGAAAGTACGTTTCTTCTCATTTTAATAATTGCCAGCGTAAGGTCGTTGCATAAAATTATTAATCCCGAATGCTTCGTCACCAATGAAAACAAAAGGCACTGGTTGTCCATTACTTGTAATTGGCAACGGACTGGGAATATTAAGTCTCTGCTCTTGGAGACTTGTAAAAATTACTGTTTTTGAAAATTTGCGAATCAGAAGCCTTTCCATACGATCCAACATCTATGTAAGTAAAACAATATTCTGAGTCACATATTGCTAAAAGAACTATAGAAAAGTATTTTTTATAGTAGTAATATAAAGAACCAGTATGCGCTGGTTTGATTATTCTTATGTTTCCCATCTGTAGCACCCAAGCAATATGGGAAATTCGCCTTGTTGTAAAATCGGCTTGCAACCACTAACCAATCTTCTTCTTTAAGCTCGGGTATATAAATAGTGTGGAGTATTTCATAAATTGCTTGACAAACTTCTTTTACAATAGCACAAATCGTTGAAAGCCCACGGTTATATGTATGATATAAATTTGTAAGATTGCAAACTTCTGCCAAGTACCTGTAAATTACGAGTAAAATATTGATTAATTATTTTCAGCTATACTACTGCAACGCAAATGGAAAAACCTAAGGGATTCTTATAGTCGTGAACTTAATAAACAAAGATCATCGAAAAGTGGGTCAGCTGCATCATCACATCGAAAATATCATCATTTTGACCAACTTCAATTTTTATCGTGTTTATCGGAGTCCAGGCCTACTCAACCCACGGCTAAAAAGAGGAAGGCTTCGGAGCCGGTACAAGATGACACCAATAAAATTTTGAAAGCACTCTTGGAAAAGATGCAAAAAAAAGATGAATTTATTGAAAATGATGGTGACCGTTTCTTTTTATTATCACTGTTAAGTGATTTTAGGAAAATACCTGAAAACCGCAAGACTGATGCAAAGTACGAAATGATCGGGCTGATACGACGATTTATCAATACACATGATAATTTCAGTTATTCTTACCACGAACATCAAGGTTATTTTACTTCCACGAATCAATCAAACCAAGGCCTAGCCGATTCGCCAACACAAGAATCACAATTAACTGATATGTCGTCTATTTATGAAAATTTATTTTCGGAGAGTAATGACAATTAAAAATAATAATAATAAGAAAACTGTCTAATGTGATTTACTTATAAGAATAAGACGATTACTTATATAAATATTAAAATGTCAATTTTTACTTACCTGAGTGTTATAAAGAGTCTTTCTTCAGGACAAATTGTATTTTTGAAGGATGTATTTTGTTTTCCAATATAAGGTTCCAAACGGGGAAGTAATTCGTAGAATTGTTTTCTTGTTAATCGTAAGTAATTTTCAAATTTTTGGTCACAGTAGCCTTTTACTTTATGAAATTCAGTTCGTTGACTTATACAAAATAACGGCAACGTTTTCATGGGTTTCTTTTTTTTTTCTTTTTCCAAAATCTTTTTTCGGTTTAATAGTAACACTAACAGCAGTGTTTCATCGTCAGAGTCCATCGTGAAACTAAATGTACAACACTATGATGCTCGAACCTAGCGGTTGCAGCGCGGCGGCAGCGCTGCAGCCGCGCTGCCGCCGCGCGGCACTTTACGGCAAATTTGAAGGCGCCCTAACTAAACGCATCACCAAACGAAGTGTATCACGAGATTGCCAGTTTAAAATTCTAGAAAAAAAGAGAAAAACAATGTACATAAAATTAATATAAACATTGTTTGACGCCTGGATACTATTTATACCCAGCCAGTCGTAAGCCTGGAAAGAGTACGAAGAGAAAGTCATTATATTTTTTTTAATTCATATCAAATCAATAATTAATCAATTGTCAATGATTGAAAACGTTGACATAAATTGACGCTAAATGCTACCGATTGAACATTCAAAACATGTTAATAATTTAACAGTTTTTTTAATTGTTGACCATTGATGATTTACAGTTAAATTACATTATCTAAAAAACCGTCAATGACCCCTGCCTAGATCAGTAGCTAGTTGTACCGACAATGCATATAGATGGTCTGGGCGACAATGGTTGAATTAATGGTAAAATATTTTTGGAATGTTACGTCACTTCGTGGATATGACTAGGCCCACAGTACAAAGAAAGATTCCTTTGGTGATGGATTACCAGAGTCACACAAATAGCTTCAAACTTTAGAGTTTGCCTCGAAGAACCATGTGATTTTTGTCTCTTTTCCACCACACGAGATACACCGATTACAACCGCTCTGGAGTCAAACGACTCCAGAAACGATTGAAGTCAGTAGTATCAATAGTAACGAGCAGGATCCGAAACCACCAACACTAGCAGACGAAAAACAGCCGAAATACTTACAAGTACACCAATAAAAGATCAGCAACGAGAAAAAGAAGACAAAAAGAAAGTACCTATAAGTAAAATCTAAACAGTGAAGAAAAACCGTCTTCTGAAGTGCGACGTTACAATAAAAAGGAAAAGAGTTACCAAACTGTACTGTGTGGCTGCCTTTAGCCGATTTCAAGTGAGTGAGTGGTAAAGATTCGTGCTATGCCAATAAACCTGCAATGAGTAGTAAACTTGGTCAACCATGTTCCAGTGTCATGGAAAAAAATATTCAATAAAAAAGAGGGCTCTTAGTTTATACAAATAAATCATAAGTGTTAATAAAAGCAAATTGTATACACTACACATTCATTACACAAGCACATTGCATAACCTCAGATAATTTCTAGTCAGCCATGTCGGCTGTCACTATCACATAAATTCCATTCGTCACAGACAACATACAATCATCATTATTAAGAGTAGTGGTGGCCCAGTGGTATCGGCCCCGACTTACGAGTTGTAGGTCGTGGGTTCGAACCCAGGCAGGCGCTTTACTTTATGTAAATCATTTCATCACCACTGCTCTCAAAACGGTGAAGGAAAACATCGTGAGAAAACCGGCATGTCTTAGAACCAATAATTTCGAAGACGTGTGACATCTACCAACCCGCACTGAGCCCGCGTGGTAGATTACAGCACATTACCTCTCAAAGAGAGGAGGCCTGTGTCCCAGCAGTGGGAAAATTATACGCTGATTAGTATGTTTATGAACTATAACAGTCAGAAGTCGACTAGCAATCTCACAAAACTATGGCATAGCAATATTAGTTGGACTTATGACCTTCTTCTATAAGAACGTTTGACAACACTACACATTGGCAACTTGTTGCCCGCTTATGATTCTTATTACAAATTTCATTAATTCTCGTAAGCATTACGTCGGCCGAAGTGGTTAGCACTGTGCCTCGCATGGCGAACGTTCGGGTTCGAGTCTCACATCAAACATGTTTTTTTTTTAAGTATTACATGTGAATTAAGAATGCCGAGTTGCTAACAAATATGTTAAATTCCACAACTAAACAAAGATTCTTTCGTTTTACAATTATTAATCTTAGCGTCGTTATTAAAATATGAGGGTAGATTTGAAACAAAGTGATAAGTTCACTTTGTTTCAAATCTACCCTCATATTTTAACTACTTTACTAGTTCACATAAATTATTCCACTATTCGCTGTTGTTGGTTGGTGAACATAGTTACGAGCGTTTGTGTTATCTTGTTGTTGCTTTTTTAGTATTCTTCTGAATTCAATATGCAGGCTAATATTAGTATTGAAGCCAAGGCAAATATCGTGGCCCTATATTCGAATGGCCTTAATATATCTCAAATATCGAATGAAACCGGCTTATGCGTAAGTTTATTTTTTTAATTTTATGTGATGATACCTACAAAATATAATGGTAGATTAATCGCTTGTTGCAAGTGTGTAATATAGATTGTTTTTTTAGAGAGAAACTGTTAGGCGTTGGGTGAAGAGATTTGAGGAAGAAGGTAGCCTGAAGAGTCGTGAGAGGAGCGGAAGACCACCTCTTATTAGCCAGCCTCAGCGACGTTATATGGTAGCTGAATATGAGACGAATGGTTTCATCCCAAGAAGGCGTTTTGCCGATGAGTTCGGCACATCAGTACGCACCGTTCGCCGCATACTCCATGCCGAAGGTCTTCATCACCGAACGCCGGCTAAAAAACCGTTTTTAACGCAACGGCATAAAGAGGAGAGGTTAAGTTTTGCCCGGGAATATTTGGACTTTGATTGGGAGACAAGAATATTTACCGACGAAAAATCTTTTAAATCGTGCCAAAAAGGAAGGCTGCATTTGTGGCGTAAAAATAACACGCGTTGGTCTGAAGGCAATGTCAGACCAAATACGGAGTCAGGCAGAATCAGTGTGAATATGTGGGGGTGGATAAGTGTTCAAGGGCCCAATGAATTAAGTTTTATATCGACGCGAGCCAACAGTGTCAACTATGTAGAAGTGTTGAACGATATAATGTTGCCTACGGTGCGTAATATCTACCCCGCAGAAGACTTAAACGAAATAAGTTTTGTGCAAGACAATTGTCCTATTCACCGTGCCAGCATTGTTCACGAATGGTTTAGCAATCATCCGGAAATTAAAGTTACTCCTTGGCCAGCTCGGTCCCCTGACTTAAACCCCATAGAAAATATATGGGGTTTAATGGTGCAAAGATGGGAAGCTCGGGACGAGAGATGCCCTGAGCTACTCAAATCCCATTGCATGCAGTTATGGGATAGTTTGCGCGGCACAAATATCTGTGCAAATATTGTGGCGTCTATGCGTCGACGTCTTATTAGCTGTATCGAGGCTAACGGAGGTCACACGAAATATTAAAAATCCTAAACCGGTAGGGTAATTTTGTGCCCGGGGACATAGTGGCCGTAACTCCATAGTGGCCGAATCTCAAATTAATGCCATGGTTTGAAATAAGCTCACTGCCAGATGTTAATAGCATGATTCAACATTTTAATGTATGTACCATCCAATTGTTTGACTTGCATGCCCCTATAAGGACTAAGATTTTTAGAGACCGTCCCACACCCTGGATAACAGACAATATCAAATTAATGATTAAGCTGCGTGACGAGGCAAAAAATAATTATCATAAGGACAAGCTAGATACTACAAAAAAATATTATTTGGATTTAAAAAAACAAGCTATTATAGCACTAACACAGGAAAAGAAGGTATATTTTAACAGGCACATTAACAGTCAGATAAAAAATCCCAAAAATCTTTGGAAAAATCTTAAATCAGATGTATTTGCAGAACATAGGAAAGGTATGCTTCCCGGACAATTTAATGACCCAGACGAAATTAACAAGGCATTTCTGAATGTACCAGGACCGTGCGTAGTGCCCACATCGCAGCTTTCATACTTTGATACAAATAGATTCGGTGAAACTCAATTTGAGCTACGAAATGTTAAGGAGGAAGAAATTTCAAAAATGATTAAAGGTTTGGGGTCTAATGCTAAAGGGATTGATGGAATGAGTCTGGATATGATAATGTTAACATTACCTACCACCCTTGAGGCTATTACCACAATAGTAAATAAGTCGATAGATACCCACACTTTCCCTGACTTATGGAAGTGCGCTATTGTGCGTCCTTTACCCAAAACCAGCAACCCTTGTACTTTTAAAGAATTACGTCCTGTTAGCATTCTGCCTTGTTTATCGAAAGTATTAGAGAGGGTAGTATACAACCAAATGTTGCAATATTTAGAAGCAAATAATATGCTCCCCGACCTTCAGTCTGGTTTTAGGAAGGGTCGTGGGACGGCCACAGCCCTTTCTGACGTAGTAGGGAATATCCTAGAGGCACGGGACAGAGGGGAGGGAACAATCCTTGCACTTCTTGATTTTTCACGTGCCTTCGATGCAATAAACACCACTCTGCTACTTTCCAAGCTGGCGTATTATGGTTTTACAACGGAAACAATACAGTGGTTCGCTACTTACATGCAAAATAGGTCACAGCTTGTTGAAATCCAGACAGAGGATGGGTCAAGGATGTCATCCCCCCCTCGTCAGGTGTCACGTGGTGTGCCTCAGGGATCAATTTTAGGGCCCCTTCTTTATATGGGTCATTTTCAGAAAAAGTGTACACTGTTAAAAATATGTCGATTTTATTTTATTTGATTGTTCTTCGTTTTTTTAATTAGATTTACAATTGATAATCTTTTAACTATATGAAAATTATAATAAAACCTCTTAATCAGTATTATTTGCTGAAATATAACTAATTTATTGCCATGGGGAACAAAATTTATTCCATTCCGAAACTAATGACTTTCGATTATAGAAATAAAATAAAACTCGTTTGGATTTAATCAAATAGTATAATTGTTTAGCCATGTTTTGTACTTTAATACAAAATATATAAAACATAAAATCAACAGTAGCAAACATACATAATCATCATTTTAATTTCCATTACGTTACTCTTTGGACCAAATTAGTTCAATACTTTTTGGTATGTTTCTCTATTAGGATACAACTTAGGAACTCTTTTTTTAATTACATTAATCAAATGATTACACTGTTAATGATCAAAATCTAATAACAATTACGTTGCGTTTCGCTCTAAAAATAATATTTAAAATAAAATATAAAATAGGACAGTCACGGAATAGACTATACCTATAACGGAATAGAATTCTTAAGACTATTGCACATTAACAAGAAAATGAGATCAAATTATTACAAATATTCTAATCTAAAATATTGAACACAACTCAAGCTTTACACTTTGTTTCAACATATAATACCTCCATTTACCGTCGGGGGTAAAAATATAAAACAATATTATTATTTCTTATTCTTGGAATAAGAATAGGCACATTGACAATACAATGAAATCATTTCAATTTAAATGAAAAATGAGAATGTTTTGGTGAAGAATATAATTGTGTTGCGATATTTTTTATTTAATTTTTAGGTTTTTTTACCCGACTACAAGGAAAGGGTTATGTTTTTCGCGCGTATCTTGTATGTATGTAATATTTTTTATTACCTCATATCTTTCAAACCGCTAGACGGATTTACACATATATCGTTAGATACGTCTTGACTGCCAAGTGTTCTTAGACAAGATCCGTTAAAAAAAATAACATGGCGGACAAACAAACATACATGTTTCGATACAAGTATGTATTATACGATATCAAATAAAATACAAGATACTCGCGAAAAACATAACCCTTTCCTTACAATCGGGTAAAAAGTTGTACATAGAAAAAAAAAGTTAATTTAAAAATCAAAAACTAAAGATATGTAAACCTTTTCAAAATGTTTTTTACTTTATATATATTCTTCTCCGAAACATTTTCGACAAATAAAATCAATATTATTATTACCTTCACTGCATCTGATACAAAACCATTTTGTACACGATATACATTTTGTAACGTCTGCCGACGGGAATTTAACATTATTTTTACATGCGTGGCACACGAAACTTCGAGATATTACTGTCTTAATAGAAGGGTTTTTATTTTGAGGGCTGTTTTCTTTACTATCAGAATTATTCTTTTTCGCTACATTTTTTGTAGACATAGAAGCCGGTCTCTTACGAGAATGATGTGACGAATTAACTGTATTATACGCATTACTATGAGATGCGCTCGCCGTATGATTTTGGCTGTCATGCACTATTATTTCATTGTTGATTTGTGTTTCATTTAGAGGTATTATTATTACAAGAGCATATATCTTTTCAGATTTTTGTTCCTCAGGGATGATGTATCTTTGTTCATCTGTAATTTGTAAGCTGAATTTTTTTTCTGTCACGTCATAAACGGTAGATTCAATTAAAGTTTCCGTAAAATTCATATCCCACCTGTCATTTTCATTAAGAGTTATGTCTGGGCTGGAGTCACTTAAGAGTAAAATTGGTAAGTTTGGTGACATTGCGCTAGCTGTTACATTATTTTCGATATCTAAAAAGTCTTCTAAATTATGTGTCGGATCAAGTTCAAGTAATAATTCATAGGATTAGGCTCTATTGTGTTAGCGATATTGCTGGTGGATGGTAAAGCATCTGAAGGAATTGGATAAAAAGGTTCTTTGTTTATTGTGCAATTGTGGATGAAATGCTTCTTCAACTCATAACATAAACATGTATGATCTTCTTCAATTTGGCAAAACCAGCTTAAAACTCTGTGATGGAAGTATGACGAATTAGTAAAACATAGCACTTGATGTATTTGCATAGTTCCAGTTACTGGTTTTAGATCTATGGGAACGTTTTTCTGAACTATTTGTATTTCCGAGTCTTCAATGAAAAAGAACTTTATTGTTTTTGACATCGACTTCAGCATTTCGAATGCCTCTGTTCCATTTGTAATATCCCAGCCATAAGCAACTTGTTTGTCTAAAGTTCTCTTTACCGACCCGCCTATTCCATCCGCCACTCCCTTACCATGGCCACTTTCAGAAAAGTTCCACGTACACATTTCAAGGCCTAGTTTAGTTGTATAAAAATTCAAAAGAAAAAAATTTTTTTTTGTCTATATTGTGAACTGGGTCCATCGGAGAAAAAATGTATGCATTTAAGTTCAGGGCATTTTGTTTTTAATAATTTAATAACGGGTAAAAGGTGAGCCCAAATAGCGTGTGGTTCATGACACTTATTGTCGGAAACAGAGCAAAACGATTGCGATCCAGAAGCCCAGTAAATCATGCCACAATGCAAAGTAATTTGATTTTTGGAGGCTCCAAAATGGGTGGCTTGTACCTCTTCATGCGACTTACATTCATAATTTTCGCTAAAATCACAAAGAATCAATGCCTCCTGTGGACCTAATGTTTCTATCTTCTCGCGATATTTACTTTGTTGATGTTTCCAGTTGTGCATGTGAATCTTATAAAAGGGTATATTTTTTTCAAAAATCTGTATTAAGTCTGTGATTGTACCATGTTTTTTATTTTTACGGTCTTTTTTGTGATATATTTTTTTACCATCCCTTTTTCTACCTTCTCATAAGAATGGTCTACACGTTCCCACTGTTCCCAGTAAACTCTTTTAGACAGAGCCTCTTCTTGCAAAGCATAAACCAATTTATTTTTTTCACAAATTGTGCATCTTCCATGCATACAATTGTAGGAACTTTGATCGCAAGACAATTTAGAAATAACGTCACTGAGAGACTTAATATTTTTATAAAATGCACCGTTTCTGAATAAACTAAAAAACATCATTTCCATATTGCTGTGTTTGACGCATAAGCAGGTGTTACGGTTGTGAATGTTTGGAGAAAGTACATATGCTGGTTTGTGTCTAAAAAATGTAGCGAAACTGAATCTTCCGCCCTCATTCTTATACATTTTGTACAAATTGAAGAGTTTATCAGTAAGATATCGAATTTGATGCTTCTCTTTATTAACCGTTTTACACTCTTTCTTTCCACTTGTGCTACGACTTATATCATCACGTATAAAAATAATTTTAACTCTTCTGTAATCTTACCTTTTTGCCATTTTCGAGCCGGTCACAGAACTCTTATGCTCCCACGTAATCCTAAGAGTTTTGCAACGTATGATTTACACTTATTATTCTTCACCACAATGGTATTAGCAACACTCTTTAGTACTCGTTTATCTGCTTGGCTTCTCGATTTATTATAAGTTGAGCGAAGAGCACTTTCTATAACTTCTTCTCTTGCTTTCATTTTTATTATTTTATCATTCAAACTGTCTATCTTTTTTCTATTTGCTACCCTCAAACGATACATTTTCTTTCTTGTAGTTTGTATTGTATTACTCAATACTTTATTCTTATTGATCTCAGTTTCGTACAGACGCCGCAATTTTCTAATAGTAATTAAATGATTTTTATTCATACATTTATTTGTAGGTGCTTCGGAGGATGTAGGTTATTTATTCTTAGTTTTGTTATTTTCAATGTCAGTCTTTTTCGCTTTCTGTCTTTTTTTCTGTTCTCTCCATTTTTTCCTTTGGTCTAACTTTTCTTTTTCTGATAATTCCGTTATTTTCTTATTCTTTAATTTTATTCTATTCAAATCCTTTTTCTTATACTCTTCATACCTTTCGGGGTCTTTCTTTAGTTTTTCCCGATATCTTTTCATCTTCTCGGCTGGCGTAAGTGGCATCTTTAAAGGCAAAAAAGTATCGTTGAATATTGAATTATTCAGTATAAAATACGACGTAAACAATACTGACAAATGAACCTACATCCTAGAGCAAAATGGCAGGTATATTATAATAATATTACCATGGGTACTGTAACTGTTGACGTATTATAGATTGCAGTACCCACCTATTCAAAATGTGTTACAATAATCACATTCATCTTCGCAATAGTGATCATAAATGGCATAAAATTTACATTGCTGGCACCAAAAAAAGTCAAAATTGATTAAATTCTTCACTTTAGTATTATCAGATACAATAAAGTGGTATGGTTTAAGGATCGAAGTGGTAGGAAATCCACAACTGAAACATTTTTCCGCAATTTGGAAATGAGTGATTAACCACGGCCATATTGATTCGTGCAATAACAAAAAATCATTTTTGTTTAGAAAATTATTTACGTTTGCTAGGACAACCATTTTTACTAGGTAGGTAAAGTACCTGAAAAAAATTTACTCATGTTAGGTACATAATGGGAAGCCGTCACCTCCTTCTGCGAAGCAGTAATGCTCGCGAAGGAGGAGGCGGAGCGCGAGAGGGAGAGGCAATCACTGCGCCCTCGCGCCCCTAGCCGCCGCAGGAGGAGGAGACACCCTGGGCGTCGGGAGTCGATTGCCGACTCCCGGCCACCGTAGGCGCGGGCTTGCGGACGGCGAGCAATGGGCAGCTCGCCGTCCGGTAAGGACCAGGCCCGGGTCGACGGCGCGTCGTGTTCCACGCGCGCCTCAAAGAGATGTCAGCAAATTTGACGGGGTCCGATAGGACCGATGCCTGCCGGGGCTGCGGATTGTTCGAAAGAGTTACCGTGGCCCTGGCGCACAGGCAACTGAAGGAACACGGGTGGGTTTTAGTCAGTAAGAGTCTGACACGCCCTTCCGCTCCGCCCAGAGCGGGAGACGTCATTTGATGATTTCCCACCCAAAAAAAAAAAAAAAAAAAAAAAGGTACATAGTCAACCAATTAAAATAATATTATTAAAATGCATACAGTTGACTAGAACTTGTCATTTTGAGCACATTAATTTCAACAATATTTAATATTTATTAAAATAAAAAAAACAAACACTTATTGTCACACAACTATTTAGCAATAACTCAAATCAGTTGTGTGACAAAGTGACCCATTATTATGAACGTTACGAATTAGATTTGGAAGTATTCACTTTTTTTATTATTTTTGTAGATCGATACTACTACAAATACGAGCCCCGATGCAAAATAGTTCGTCTAGTATAGAAAGTAGTGCAAAGCGTAAAATATAGAAAGTAAATATTGGTAAAATAATTAAGAACGTTTAATAAAAAGTAAACCACAATTTGAGGAACATTTTAAAGTTTATTTTAACATAACTGAAATTCTTTCATGACTTTACATAACATAAAAATTTAAAAAAATATTCTAAAAAACATAACGCAAAAGTATTCGTCTACCCTTGTCACTCACGCAAAATAGTTCGTCTACCACTTAGTTGTGTCGCCTTTGCTCTCAATGACAGCTTTAATGCGAAGAGGCATGGTTGCAACCAACGCTGCACACTCCTCAGGCGTAATTGACTCCCAGACAGCCAAGAGTTTAGCCTTTAAGTCGCTCTTTCCATCTTGATGGATTTTTACGGAAAACTTTTTTCATTTTCCACCATAGGGTTTCGATCGGCGACAAGTCCGGGCTGTTAGATGGCCATTCGATTGTAGGGATGCTTTTCGCCAGTAGCCACGTCTTTTTTGTCCTTGCAGTATGGCAGAAAGCACCATCCTGTTGAAAAATGAAGGAATCTTGATGCTTAAGTGACGGAATAGAGGGCAGTAAATTCTCTTCCAAAAGGTTTTGATACCGTGCAGTATTGATAGAACCATACACAAACTGCATACTACCAACGCCTTGTGCAGACATGCAGCCCCATATCATAAGAGATGCCGGAAACTTCACTTTGCGTTTGAGACAATCAGTATGAAATGCCTCATTTTTGTTCCGAATCACTTTTTTCCTTTCATCGCCGACTGTCAGTTCAAATTTGGACTCGCCACTCCAAATGATACTACGCCACTGCTCGGAAGTCCAATTTAAATGATCACGAGCAAACTTCAACCTCTTTTTCTTTTGTACAGCAGTCAACAGTGGTTTCTCTTTAGCGGTGTAAAATCCGTAACCCATTCTTTTCAGGACTCTTTTGCAAGTATCAACTGAGACGTCTTTGTGAATCATGTCCTTCCATTGCACCGTGAGTTCTCCAGCTCGAGCACGACGATTATTTTTGATAATTTTCTTCAGGATTCTGTTTTCTACTGCACTTGTGATGCGTGGTCGAACAGTTTTCTTCAAACAAGAAGTCGTTCTATTCTTTTTATAGTGCTGAATGATAGATTGGACTGTAGAGCTGGGAAGTATCAAGTCTTTAGATATTTGGTAACTTGATTTGCCAGTATCGACCCCACGAACTATTCGCTTTCGAAGCTCTTCACACACGGGTTGGCCGCGACCCATTGTTATTTGAAAAAGAATGAAAAAAACTGAAATTTTCAGAATTTATACTGTCTCACTTGACAAATGACACAGAATTACTTTTACAAATTTAAATTATGCAACATAATTGTACAAAGGAATAATCTTATTTAACTCACCGATAGACGAAGTCTTTTGCATCGATTAACAATTAGACGAACTATTTTGCTTATAACTTCTTCTAATATAAAACAGGATATGTATAAATTTAAAAAGCTAAAATAGTTTATTGGTTCATAATTAAAAAATGGCATAAGTAACGCGACATGTGATAGTAGAACAGCTTAATATTTTATATAGATATACAAAAATAATGAAGTTAGAAAAAATCTCACAGAGAAAATTTCACACTAGACGAACTATTTTGCATCGGGGCTCGTATAATGTATCATCATCCTAAGAATTCCATTCCGAAACTTTTCAATTCCATTTCTACGTTACCTGCGTTTTGGTTACGGAACGGAAGTATCGGAAGTCCGACTTTAAACACTTTTGTTTTAATTATTTTAAACTAACACATTAGATCAACAAGCTTGGTGTCAATTTTAGTTCACTGAAAGCTAATAAGGATTTCAAAATAATTTGCAAGAAATAAACTTGTAAACTTACTTAGAAATTGGTTGCGGCTTTAGAAAATCCAAACTGGACCGTTAGTCAGGTGTATGTTGTTCATCCGCCGGCCGCCGTCAAAATGACCGAAATACTTGTTGGAACCCGTTGACATCATTAAAAATGTTGCCGATCGAAAATAAATACGCATAAATGGTAGTTTTGATTGCATCATCTTGCAAAAATTGCGGTTTCGGAAGGGAATTTTCCATTTTAACTAGTTTATGTCCTCACGAAGAATAAATTATTTAAATATTTTGTGCGACATTAGATTATTACTGTAATTGTATAACAAATCGTGCATAACTATACTTTCCAAAATATCAAACACATTATTATATATAAGTCAACAAAATACATTAAAGTTACGTTATTTTACAGAAAATGGTAGTGGGACAGCGCTAAAATACATACAGCTCCTTCTATTTTTTTAAATTACTGTAATATGACTGTGTTTATAAGCAGCAAAATTATACAATATTGCTAAAAACTGACCACAGGACCAAGTTTTTAGTGTTGTTTCTCTTAAACGTAGAACGTAGAACGTCTTTAAAAAAATTACAAAAGTCCTGGGACACACCCGAAACACGAATGTACACTTTTTGTGAAAATGACCCATATCCTTTACAGTGCAGACATTATTCAATCATTCCAGAATTGCAGGTATCACATGTACGCAGATGATATCCAATTATATATAACTTTTAAACCCACTGATACAATAGAGGCAGTAGAAAAAATCAATGATGATCTTGAAAGAGTGGTGGGTTGGTCAGATAATAACTCACTGGTATTAAATCCACTGAAATCTAAATTTATGGTTTTGGGTAGTAGGAAAATGATCAGCGCAATACTGTCAGCCAAACCAGAAGTTGTTATCAGGGGGGAAAAAATAGATAGGGAAGAGATAGCATGCAACCTTGGGTTAACCATGGATGCAGAGCTACGATTTGAGAAGCACATCAGTAACTTCATGAGGAATTGTTTTTATAGGTTGAAACTACTATACTCAATTAGAGACTACCTGAGTATTGATCTACGTAAACAATTAGTGGATAGCCTAATTTTGTCAAGACTTAACTATTGTGATACAGTATATGGCCCTTGCTTGTTGGTAAGAACAGAGAAGTGATACAACGCATACAAAATGCATGTACACGGTTCTGTGTAAAGATACCTCGTAGAAGCCATGTCACGCCTTATATAAATGAAAATAACATTTTGAAAATGGCTGCTAGGAGAAAGTTACATATGGCTAGTTTACTGTTTGGAGTAGTCACTACACACAAACCACACTATCTGTTTGAGAAGCTAAGTTGGAGACAGAGCAAATACGAACCACGTTTTTCTACCAAACCTCTTTGTACATCAACACATAGAACCGCAGCATTCAGGGGGAGTTTCAGATATGCCGCCACGCACTGTTGGAATAACCTTCCTCCACCAGTAACAGTCCTGAGAACAAAGAAGCATTTTTTGAGTATTTTAAAGAAATATTTCATGCAGATACAGAAATCCACATGATTGTTAAACTGGATCTAGTAACAATAGCTCTTATATACTAGTAATGTGCTCTTTTTGTACTTACCTCCAAGGGTGATGGCCTACGGGTAGGGTTGCCAGGCCATAAAATGCAAAGGCCGGACTGCGCACTATATAAGGCCGGACATTTTGCCCTAAAAGCCGGACATGTTTTTTTTATTGCCAAACAATGTTTTTACAGCTGGGCTGTTGAAAAAAGTATTTATACGTGATGAAAAGTGAGGATATTCGATATTTATTAAAAGATGGACATAATATTTATAATAAAAAAACTCGTTTACGAATTTGAAATGTTTATTAAGTTACACTATTACAGTTTTACTTACAAATGAATCATCAGTCTTTTGTAGATAATTAAGTATTATTAAAACTAAAAAACAAACGAATATAGCTCTCTTTTGGCATTCTTAATACTATAAACTAAAAAATATAATAAAACAAATAAAAATAATCATTCTTCTGGAAAGTAACAAAAAGATAATATTAATTTTACGGCTAGGTAAGAATTTACTTTATAGTAGGTATTTATAGAACAATTTAAAATCTTTAAAAAATAACAAAATTAGTTATATTTGGCACTTGCACCTACTTTGTCAAGAATTTCGTTTTCCTTAGAAATCATATCGTAAAATTGTTTACATGTTAATTTTAAATTGCATAACAAGAACATCATCTTAGCAATTGTATCTGTTTGTAGTCTAATGCGTTCCTTTGTCCACTGGGCGTTTATTAAAGAGAAAACTCTTTCAACGTTGGCATTGTGGCCTGGTATTGCAAAATAATATTCTGCCAACTTAAGCAGTTCCGAATAAAATTCTTCATTATTAAATGATTTAAAATACGAGGTCCACTTCTGATGTGCCAACAGCTTTTTAAAGTCAGAGTCATCTTCGTGTTGCTTTAAAAATTTTATGAAGTTTTGCCACTGATCAAAAAATTTATTGTCATTTAACTGTACATTTTTTCTAGACAAAGTGTCTATCGTTTTTGCCCCTTGTTCCCAGCTTGGAATATTAGCTAAAGTCATCCACTGAAAGTGTTTTAAGTCAGTACAAAATTCACTGGTCCAGGAATTCAGGTAATCTTTGGCAATATTGTACATTCTTCTCATGTTTTGTTTAAAATCTTCTACCTCATCCCGACGAGCCTCCGATAAACGCCGTAAAATTTCGGTCACTTTCATTGGGCAAAAATTTTGTTCCAATCTTTCGTTTATATTTTCCACTACTTGCGAACACTGATCAATTACTTCATTGACAGAAATATCAGCAGTTTCAGTGTGTTTGATTCGGCTTTGGTATATAGACATGAAAGAATGTAAGAGCCATAAATAACACTCAGAGAAGTCATTTTCGAAAAACATTTGCAATGTTCTGGCCGGATAACTCAGTGAAAGAAAGTATGACTTTAATGGCTCGTACATTTGCAAGATTCTCTCTATGGCGGGATAAAGAGATAGCCAGCGGGTTTTTGAATGGCTAAGCATACGTTTAAAATCAATTTCCAATTCTGAACAAACTTTTTTTAAAGTTTCAGTACGAACTGTGAAGCTGGCAAAATGGTTGTGCATTTGCATCACTATGCTGTCTACACAGATTGGTAAAGATTCGATTGCGTGATGTACGGAATTGCTGAAGATATGTGCAATACATCCAACACCGACCATATCATCGTTTTGAGTAGCTGATTTGAGTCTACTGTAGACGCTGTTGGTCCCACTTCTCTCTCTACCGCCAAAGTTAGTATTGGTGTTGTCCGCTGAAAAAGCAATTAATTTATCCAATAAGTTTTTGTCCGTCAAAATGGTGTGTATGTAAGTGGATATTGTTTCAGCAGTCTCGTTCGGTAAGGCCGGTAGCTCCAGTAATTTAACTTGAATTCCTCCCTTTTCAGGGTTGAAATATTGTATAAGCACAGGAAATAGCTTAATAGCACCATGGTTGCTACTATCTGTGGAGACGCTCAAGTATCTGATTTTTGACACTTCTTTTAACATATTTTCTTGGGCAAATGGGCCTAAAACATTTTTTAGGATAGCTTCAGCTTTTGAGCGGGAACAGGAGTCTTACTCCCGAAAACGATTCGAGTTTGATTTTGTTTCCAATTCGAACTCGTTTCTGATCCGAACTCGATTTAAAACCGCACTCCCGAACCAATTCGAATCGTAAACCAAGATCGACTCAAGTTCGAGTATTATCAGCGTCGTTAGGCGTATCCGGCGGATTACGTCACCGTCAAGTGCTATGTCTTTGGTTTGTAACTTTTAAGCGGTTGAATGTTTTTACTTCTCTATCACTTTCCCATGTAAAAAATGAGACCCTAGTGCTTTATTTACATTTATCAAACAAAAACTTCTGAAAAAATTTATGATTTTTTATTATTTATCAACGCAACCTAACATACCCGGGATGTGGAACTTTTCATAAAATCTGTAATAAGCATTGCAATATAAGTAGGTAAATTGTTATTATAATCATGTTGTCACATATAAAAATATTGTAAGCAACACATTGTATCCACCTACTTTCTTTTAATAGTATTTCTTTCTTCGGCTGATTAAGAGAACTTGATATATTTCGTCAATATATCTTTGTGGTTTAATGCCTTGGTAACCTCCCCTATAGCTTTTGACACTGACTGCTGAGACATTACCGTGCCATTGCTTCTTCCTACGATACTTTAGCTTCCAGTACCAAAAAACGATAATGCAACCAAAATCTGAAAATGATTTGGTCTGGAAATGGTGTTAAATAGAAAGAAAAAAAATATTATTTGGGACAATTATTTATTTAGAAATATATATTTTTTTCAATTAATATTTTATTTGAAAAATCTTCTACTAACACATCAAACAAATTTTTCGCCAAACGATAATTTCTCCGAAATTCTTCCGAATCCATTTCCATAGCCGTAGTGTTATAACTACTCATGCTTTGCATATTTCTTCTCTCACGAATATCCATACGGTTTGATTTCTCAAGAACATTGAAAAACGACGCAAGGCGAGCCATAATAATAAATAATTTGAAGAAATATAGCAGTTATTAACACTAAAAACTCTCACTCGATCTGCATAAAGTAGCTTTTTTGCTATCGTGTAATTTGACGTATAATTCGATCCAATAACTCGATTTATTTACAGTCAAATAGCGTGCGAAGTACGAACTTTTCGATCCTAACGAATCAAGTCGATCGAAATTAGTTTCGCTTCGAACCACCGTACGATCGTGCGCTAGTGTCGGATTCAAGAGTATGGATTGACATTTCATTCGAATCAAATTCGATTGATTCAGAACTCGAAGCTGTCGGGAGTAAGGTCCCTGGTTACATCTTTTGCGATTTTCGAATCTGGATATATACTCTTGCAAAGTGGAGCTGTGCAATCTAGTGAGTTAAATGATTCGTGATGTTTAACGGTATGATAAACCAGAGTAGCTTCTGTGGCCCGAACGCTCCGTTGAAGATTTAAGTTCGCATTGGATTCCATGAAAATATCAATTCTTGATGTACTCGTAGATGCCGTACTACGAATCTTCATTTTGTGTTTTTCGGTATTTAAATGCTTTTCTAAGTCAGCTTTGCCCTTATTAGCAATGGAAATTATTTGATCACAAATTACACATTTTGCGTCCCATGGCTCTTTGCCAGATTTGAACATCTTGTATTGACTTTTTAAACTGTCAGAAAATATACATTTTCTTTTCGACATGACTAATAGAGAGATCTGAAACAAAGATGTTGTACTTGTATTTGAGGTTTGTGAATAACACATTAATGCTACAAATAGGAAAATATAAAACTAACTCACCAAAAATACGGTCGCCGCTAACTGAAATACTTAATTGTACGTGAACACACGCCAAGCACGCGCAAACGCCACGCGTTCCTAGGGCAGACTAACGGGCGCGAACCTGTCTGCTGACGGTGCGGGCAGCGGGGCGGGGTAACCACGCTCACGCACGCCACGCGCGGCGCGGCGCGAATCGCGGGCCGGAAGATAGTTTGCTCTCCGCTCGCCCTTGTCCGTTCGGGTCGGGCGCTCGTCCGCCCATCGTCGTACGAATCGCCACTCTGACAAAAAGCCTGACAAAAGCCGGACAGGCCAAACACGTACATATTTGGCCGGACGCGACTGCAAAAAGCCTAACATGTCCGGCTAAAGCCGGACACCTGGCAAGCCTACCTACGGGCAATGGATATGGCTGTCCAACAGTGTGAGTGGCCGCTGTCTGATTCCTCCCTGTTTAGGTTCGGTCTATGTCGGTGTCACAGCAGGAATGGTAGTCCTCAATTATCAGGGGGTCCACTCTCTAACTCCGTCAACGACGAGACGGGCCCGTCCGAAGGTAGTCCGATACGATGCAGTAAACCCTACTCCCTATTGATTTCGGACTATTAGGTTTCTAACCAGTGTGACCATCTCAAAAATAGCGAATATGCCACAATCTGGGTAAAAAATCTGCCGAAATCCGCCACACTTGTTGCCAAAAATGCCAAAATTAAATCTTTATGGAAACGAAAATAAAACACAAAGTTTCAGTGAATTTTCTTTAATTATTTAATATAAATCTTCTTCGAGTTCTTCATTTACATTTTCAGTGTACATACTTTTTGATGACATATATTTTATCATCTCTTTAGTTGGTATAAACGAGACACAGTCTCCGTGTTCTTTAATTCCCTCTTTTGTGGTAATTATAGCCGAAACATGCTTGGTTAAGAACCTATTCCTTATATTAGTTTTGGTTAGATTTACCTTAGAGAATATCCTCTCACAGGAGGCGTTCGACATAGGCAAACTTAATAAAGCTTTCGCGAAATTAGCTATGTTTGGATATTTTGTTATACCATTTGCATCCAGCATTTTCCCGACTACTCCCCAAAATTCGTCTACACTTAAAATAGTGCTGTTGGTACTTCCACCTGATTCTAGTAAATCTTTTACATTTTTGTCAAATTTAATTGTCCGAAGTTCGTCATCAACGTTTTGAATGCTGCTTTCGTCTACTATGTTAGGAAATCTCTTTGCAACACTAAAGGTTGATGTAAAATCTTTGTAAATTACATGCTGTGGATCCAAAAACTGTAAATCTTTGAAAAGATTGCTGAGCGGCAAACGTGCCTTTAATTGACTACCAAGTTCAGACACAAATGATTGCATTCTTTGAAGGAATGTTTGGATTCCAGGTTTCATATTCACGTCTGTGGATATGCGATCTATTTCCGTGCTGACATTTACGCCTAAATAGATATCTTTCAGGGGCAGAAAGTTCACAGCTGATTTTGGATCTATTGCGAGAGGATCAGTGGTTTTTAAATAATATGCTTTTATAAAACAGCTCAAAAGGCACGTATACGCTTCAAAAATGTCTTTAAATGTCCTGTGCACCGTTGTGAAATCTCCTTGGAAAATGATGTTTAATTTGTTTACTATTTGTAAAATATAATCTAGAGCAAAAAAATACAGTTTATGTATCTTATCATTTAAACTATTGCACAAGAATTCAGCTGAAATATTTCTGTCTTCTAGAAACTGAGCTTGAAAAAAAAGTTTGAGAGCATCCCACTGTTCTAGAATTCTTTTAATGCAAGCGTGCAAACTTAGCCAGCGAATTTCATAATGCCTTAACAATTTGTGATGTTCAGTTCCAACAAAATCTTGAAATTCAATAAATTCTCTCTGCCTTTTACTACTATGCGAAAAATATCCGTAAACCTCTTGTACTATTTGGTTAATAGCCCGCGGTATGGTGTGTTTACTAGCGTGAGACACACTCAAAGCAGTGGAATGACACACACACTTAATAAACATGCAGTGAGGGTTTACATGTCTTATTTTTGCAATAATGCCACCTTGTTCACCAAACATAACGTTTGTAGTATCAGCCCCAAAACCAATAGCATCTTGTATGTTGAGGTTAGCGTTAGTCAAAGCCTCCGCAAGGGTATCAAATAATGACTGAGCATCAGCCCTTTTTAAGTCAACCAAACACAAAAATTTAGTTTTGACCTGCAGACTTTTTTCCGAATAATATTTGGTTACTACTGCCATCGTTGAAGTGGTTGTAACGTCGGTGGTCTCGTCGATGATAACGGAGAACATTGGTGAACGTGTTCTAATATTTTGACACGATCTCAAATCAACTAGCATCTCTGCTTCAAAATTAGGCTTTAAAACATTATACGTTACCGCTGCCGCTTTCGTCCTTTTGCAGGAAAATGATTTTGCGATTTCCGAATCATGAAAACTTTTTGATATTACTTCGCTTAAATGGTCCATTAAACGAAATGGTAAATTATGTTCCACTAACATTGCACAAAAATTAAGCTCTGCCTTTTTTACCTCTTCTTCGAGTGAAGATTTCTTGAAAAACTGTTGAACCTGAAACAATTTAATAAAATAGATAATTAAAGGAATTAAAATAGATGATTTAACTTTCATACCTATTGTCAAGTACTTACCGATGATTGGCCGCTATAGCCAATTATATTCTTTTTATGTTTCTGAGATGAAGCGTGCTCTTTTAAAGAAGATAATCTAGTAATTAATTTACAGTTGCAAGCTTTGCAGAATGCAACATCTTGTTCATCCTTAGCCCTAGATAACCAGGAAGAAAGTAAGGGATCTTGTTCCCACTCAGGTCGATAAGAACGTTCGTATTTTCTCTTCATAATTACTTAATCGTTACAGTCGTTACGTTACAAAGAACCGCACCATAACCGCACACATCACAAACCAAAAGAGAATGAAGTAAAATCAAATGTTTATTGGATATTTACCTATTAACGGGGAAAAGAATATGAACCTTATTTAAATGACAATACAATTCATAATCATATGAGGTACCTTTACAAAAACAGAATTATCGGGAAATCCCCTGACCTGAGTAAGCGGTGATTCCCCGTATAATCTGGTCATGAAACAGAAAATTGCCTGTTCGGTAAAATATTTTCTACCAAATTTGTGCTTTGAAAATAAAATGAAATGAATTCATAGGTGGATTTACCTTGAATCATATTCATTTACAAATCTGCCAATATCTGCCAGTTTTCTAAATCGTCAGCATGATCTGCCACAAGCAAAATTTTGAAGCAAAATCTGCCAAAATGGCAGAATTCTGCCACATATGGTCACACTGTTTCTAACGGAATCATAGACACTATTCGTGAACGAATGGCGCATGACGATAGAGTTGCGCTATTTTACCGGTCGATTACCGGTTTACTTACTTTGTGGTTTTCAAGCTTAATAAACAAAAAATAATATTGTTATCGTTATAAAATTACCACATTTTTAACAATAAACTGTTTATTATGTTTCCAAATATAGAACTGAACTATTTTAGCCATTTTTGTCCGGATTGTAGCTTTACCCTGTTAATACCTTTGCCTTTTTTCTTTTTGACGGCAATTTTCAAATGAAATGTCATGTCAGTGTTTATTATTATTTACAACCACACTAAATAATTGCATCAATTCGCAATTTATTAACACGACGCGGGATGTTTTCGTTATTAAATATTAATTAATGTTGTAAAATGGCCCCAATCGCTCCAGCAGCAACTCACGCGCAAATAGAGGCCCTCCTTAATTTCATGAGTGAGAATAATGAGTTGGCACGCGGACTATTGAGGGGTGCCGACGAAAGAATTCGTTCAAAAGGCTGTGGGAAAACCTGTGCAACTCCCTTAATTCAATGGGAAGTTGCACAAAGTCTGTGGAGCAGTGGCAAAGGGTACGGTAAGGGTACTCGTCAATATTAATTTGATTTTTAAGTCTTTTCATCAGTAAAGTGCATACAATGATAATCAGTCATCCTCCAAATGATTATCTGTAGGAGTATACTGGCTTGTATATAGTTTTTTATGTAATTAAAATTAACCTACTTTTAGGTGCGGGCTGATAAAAAAACATTTAGCCAATAAAGCTGCTGAAGCTGCCAGACGTTCAGCATGTGCTACAGGTGAAGTCCCATCGGTAGCAACAACCCTCTCCCAAGTGGAATTGAGGATACTATTAATTATGGGAGAGGGTTTTGGACAGCCACAAGCCAAGGCAAGAGTGCCAGCTTTTCCATCGGTAAGTAATAATTAAATTTATAATTTATGATAGTATGTTTGAATGGTAAAAACAACAGCATTAATGCTTTTATAATGCTGTTGCATGGAGTCTTTACCATGACTTTAAGAAAATTCAATAACAATAAATAACAAACACATAATTATATATTTGTTGTACCCGTCAATGATATTTTGGTTTTTGTTCTAGGTCCACCTGTAAGACAAGACCCAGCAGCCATCACACCCACCCAAATATCTGCTGCTACACCTGCCAACCCACTTTCTCAAGAGCAACCCTCAATATTCACTGATGCACTGGAGCGGGAGCTGCCAATGCAAAATTAGTGAAGTAAGTATTATTGTTTAGTAGAAAAGAGATTATGTAAGTCATGTTTCAGAAAATTACTTAAAACTGACTGAGATTTATTTTAATTTGTTTACAGCATTAAATTCTCATCGTGCACATCCACGAGTTCGGCAACACCTCACTGCCGACTCAGCAAGAAGTCGAAGTATTGAGGTGGAAGAACAAAGACTACTAATTGAATCCGGGAGAAATGTGGTGCCTGATGAAATAAGGGTTGTCATTGTGGAACTTTGTAACTTAGTACATAACTAGAAACATTTAAATTGCTAGGTATACATATAACTCTTGAAAGTCACAGGGAGAGGCCTTTGCCCAGCAGTTGGATGATGCAGGCAGTAACATTATTTATTTTTCTCCGTTGCTCTATAATTGCAACATTGTTCACAATGTTGCAACATTTATTTCCCGAGCTCCTCATCTCTTTTGTTGCTTGGAGTATGGTCTTCCAACTCAATAATTCACTGAATGAAAGCTTGTCTGTTACCAGCAATTATTTAAGATTAAATTATACAAGTGATGGTATGAAAATGGTATGTGTTGATTGGTTAAAAAAAATCTTTTGATTGTATAATGTTGATTCTTAATTTGAGATTAGTCTAGGATAAAAGAAAATCTATGTATTGTTGATTGTTAATTTTATTCAGATATTAGGTATTTGATATTGAAGTAGACTAGTAAGAGAAACTAAGTTCCTAGTAATCATTTAAGACTTCAATAGATAAATAAAAGAAAACATATAGTGTATTGTTGATTGTTAATTTTATTCAGATATTAGGTATTTGATATTGAAGTAGACTAGTAAGAGAAACTAAGTTCCTAGGAATAATTTAAGACTACATAGATAAATAAAAGAAAATCTATGTTTTGATTGTTACATTGTGTTGTTGAATGTATTTTTTTTTCAAATTGATTGGTGCTAAATAAAAATAAACATTTTGTTTATAAAAACAATACTTTTGTTGTGGAAATCTTTTTCTTATGTCAGAATCGTCCCGCGCCAGTCCCAACACCCATTATGTCCTGAAAACAAAATAAACAGTTTGTAAAATAAATACTCAAATCAATATTATAAATACAAACATCCTATGTATTTATGTATTTATTAACATATTTTATTAGTAGAGTAGTTTTCTTGTGAGACTGCATAAGTACCTATTTCTGTCCAGCAATTCCGGTAATCTGTCTCTCGCTCTTTGCCCTTGCTGAAGAGCTTGATGAGCGGGCATAGACTCATATCGCTATCCTCCCTGTCTACTGCACTCTAATTGTAGGTCTTCCTCAGATAGTCAGAGAGGGAAGTTGCTTCTAAACCTGCCCGATTACACATATTGCGTAAGACAGCAGGCAATGACAATTTTACCTGCAAAAATAATATTTGCTCTGAAATTTATGAAAAAAATACTGTTCACCTGTTCAATGCATTATAAGGAAAAATATGGAATTGTGACAAATACCTGCTGTGATGGGTTTATAAAGCAGCTCTCTAGCTGCTAAGAGGCATCTCCATCAGCCTTTTAAAATTCCAAATGTAAGTCTGCTAAGGCCCACTGCACCTTGGTACCTCCCCCGAGCATAAAAGTTGAGTGCAGCAAGGATCTAAAAGTAAACAAAATCACCAGTAAATACAACTCAATTAATTGCAGAATCTTCAATAAATAAGTATAACCTTAGCTTTAGTCCTTCATTCTTATATCAAACAATTACCTTCATTATTGGATCCACACCATTTCTTCGTATTTGTTGAGGCAAAAGAGGTACTATATGCTCACACAAGTCTTCAAATAATTCCAGCCTTTAGTTCTTTAAGAACTTAACGTCGGGAACACTCGCCAACCGAAAGTTTTGGCGCAAATATAATTAGTGATTAAACGAACTTACCTGTAAGCGAAGTTCGATCATAATTATACGAAGCGCTTCGTCCGAAGAGATTAGAACATAATACACATGTAGTAACACACAAGTAACACCACTCAGACACTGTAGTTGAGAGTTTTTTTTTTTTTAACTGCGGGTATCTCTGTTTTCCTGATTACTGGGCTTGGAATCTCTCGTCATTTAGTTTAGAGGAATAAGCGTTGCTTAATATTTTCTGAAAGAGAAGTAAGGGAGTAGCTGAAGCGTGGGAGGGAGGGAGCTAATCTCTTCGGACGAAGCGCTTCGTATAATTATGATCGAACTTCGCTTACAGGTAAGTTCGTTTAATCACTAATTATACTAACGCTTCGTCCTCGAGATTAGAACATAATACACATGTAGATTTTGAGAGTTATTTCTGGAAATATTAAGAACGCACTGTGATTATTTTAAAATTATTTATTCTGGAAACAGAATTAGCAAGTAACACAAATGGATCAAATCTTAGATTACAGATATTTCAATAATTAATGTTTCATAAACGATCAAAAAAAGTAAATTAATTTAATTTTGTGCATGAGTACAATTTATTCTTATTTAATAAGTTGCAACAAAGACAGTTATTAGTAAATGAAGACTATTCTATTTCTTATTGATTGATTATTGACCTAGCTAGAGAACATTCATCGTAATCAGTAGTGGTGCGATTATAAAATCTAGCAAACGTTTCAGAACTACCGCTCCAGCCGGCAGTCCTGCGAATTTCATCGATATTAACCCCAAGGGCATGCGCCCGCGACGTAGCCGCGTGGCGCGTGCTATGCGCCGAGAACATAGACACATCTAACCCACTATTGCTTAATGTGCACTTAATCCAGCGGCTAAGTGTTTGCGTACTGACAGAGCTATGTGGCTTTTTTGGATTTATAAAAAGGATGCCAGATTTGCGGAGATCTTTGGTTTTATTTATGTAAAAAAGTAATGTGTTAGCGGGGCATATTTCTACACTCTCATTAAAAAAGGGCAAAGTTAACAGGGGTTGCTTAGACCCCACTCGAGAAGTTTTTATCAAATCGGGAATTTTTATAATAATTTTGGATGGCATTATATTGATATTTTCTATACAAATTTTTGATAATGTTTGAACCCTATGAGCCGTGGTAAGGGCCAGTAATGTTAAACATTTTTTTGAGATTTCATCGAGTGACAGTTGATCATTGGGATATTTACGTCGTAAGAAATTTAGTACACAGTTAGTATCCCACGTTGCATTATATTTCGGCATAGGTGGTCGTAGGCGAAAAACACCTTTAAAAAACCTAAGCATTCTATCGTCTTTAGACATATTTTGGCCCAAAATCAGTGATAAAGCTGATCGATATGAATTTAAAGTTCCATATTGACTACCATTATTAAAAATTTGCGTAAGAAAATGTATTACTGATGGAACCGAGGCCTCGTATTTATTAACACCTGATTCTTTGCAGAAGGTCCACCATTTTTTTAGACATACGTCATATTGTTTCATCGAGTTAATTGATAAAGAAGCCATCATAATATCTATCTGTCAACAGGGGCAGTAAATGAAGCACTGATATAAGTCTGTTTGTGCAGAGTTTATTGAGTATGTAAACATGACAATGGTGGCTCACGTACACAAAGATGGCGGAAGAATAGACCTACACATTGGTCAAAGGGGAACCGGAACCTAAAGGGCAGTGTTGCCAAAACACAAATATTAACATTGTACCACAACACCCTCCCTCAATGTTAAATATCTAACAAATACAACGAAAAACTAAGAAATGAGCCCTAACATGCCTCTGAATTTTTGAAATTTAACTCTACCTAATGGCTTTGTTAAGACATCAGCTGGTTGTACATTGGTTCCAATATGCTTCAATACAATTTGATTTGCAAAAACCTTCTCTCTAACAAATAACACCTTAACATCTACATGCTTTAGTTTATGGTGAAACTGTGGATTCTTACAGAGGCTTATCACTGGCATATTATCTTCAAAAAGTACAACGGCTGTTTGAGTACCAGACAAATTACAATACAATTTACTGAGCCAACAGGCTTCGCTCGCTGCCATACTTAAAGCTATAAACTCAGATTCAGTTGATGACAGAGATATAGTAGGTTGCTTCTTAGATACCCATGAGACACTACACCCCAAAACTTTAAACAGGTAACCTCCTGTAGACTTTCTGTCCACTCTGTCACCGGCCCAATCAGAGTCAACAAAACCAGTTATGATATCAGTACAACTTACATTTCTAGCAAATACTAGACTTAATTCTAAGGTTCCCTTAATATACCGTAAAACACGCTTCAGAGCATGCCATAAATCCAAACTTGCACATGATTGATATCTGCTAAGAATACCCATAGCTAAACAAATATCTGGTCTAGAACATAACATGGCATACATTAATGAACCTATTAATTTTCTACATCTTTTCTCAATATCCTCATTTTCAGATTTATCCCTTTTTAAAACGCTATGATCATAATTTTGCTCCATAGGAGTCGAAACAGGATTACACTCAAACATATCAAAATCTTTTAACACTTTTTCAAGATAAGCACTCTGACAAATAGTAATTGTTCCCTCCCTCAAATTTTGAACAACATTCATACCCAAATAGTTTCTTATCATACCTAAGTCCTTCATTTTAAAGTTTTCATTTAATAACAATTTCAAATTGTCAATTTCACTTTGACAAGTTGAAGCTATTAGCAAATCATCGATGTACAAAAGTAAGTATGTTTTATTACTATTTCCGGTCTTTATGTACAATCAATATTCAAAGTCACTTCTTACAAATCCTAAGCTAGTTATAACATTGTGAAACTTAACATTCCAATTTTTGGGAGAATCTTTTAAACCATACAGAGCTTTTTTCAGCTTACAAACTTTTCCTTGCATTTTATCACAATATCCAATAGGTAACTTAATATAAAAATCACCTACTATCTCTCCATAGAGAAAAGCACTACAGACATCTAAATGATGTATAGGAAAGTTATTCTGATTACAAAAAACTAAAAACATTCTCACTGCAGTTAATTTTGCTACTGGACTATATAGTTCTGAATAACTTAAACGCTGCTGGAAACCTTTAGCCACTAAACGAGCTTTATAAGACACAATATTACCTTTCTCATCTCGCTTTTTCTTAAAAACCCATTTTGTATCAATAATATCACAATCATTTGGTTTCCTTACATAATCCCAAGTGTTATTTTCTTCCAGTGCTTGAAGCTCCCTTGCAATAGCACGCTTCCATTTTTCAGCATCTCTACAAGACATAGCTTCAGTGTAGGTGCTGGGGTCACCGTCATTTACTGCTGTAAATAGTCCCAACTCATACTCTTCTAAGTAACTTGGAGGTTGAATATTCCTCCTGGGTCTCAAATTATGTGACCTTGCATCTTTATGCGTCTCATTCTCTGTTTGATCTTCCTCTGCATCCTCAAATGATTCCTCTTCTCTAATTTCTCTGTCTTCTCTTTTCTGACTACTACTTTCCTCCACAATCTCAATCCTTACTTCTTCTTCTTGTTGTTGCTGTTCCTCCTCTGATGCTGGAATTTTATCCTTATTCTCATTATAACAAAAACTATCTTCATCTATAACAGGGACACCAGCCTTTTCTTTCCTTTCAGGTACTGCTTGCGGCAAGAAGATAACATCACGATGCACCTCAATTTTCCTTGTGGATGGAATAAATATTCTGTACCCCTTTACATCATTTTCATATCCCATAAATAAACCTATCTTATTTTTAGGGTCCAACTTGAGTCTCTTTTCTTTAGGTACAAGGATAGACACACGAGCTCCAAATACTTTTAAAACATCTAAAGGTAATTCTTTGCCATAAAAAACTTCGAAAGGAGTCTTACCTCCAACAGGACTTGGACCAGTTCGATTTAGTACATAAGCCGCCGTGTTTACTGCTTCAGCCCAGAAATGTTTAGGTATACCTGATATCATAGAACGAGCAGCTTCTACTAAGGTACGCATTTCTCTCTCAGCTCTCCCGTTCTGCTGCGGTGTATACACAGTGCTTCTCTGATGGGTTATACCATTCTCATTCAAATATGTACGTAAATCAGTATTCATGAACTCCAGTCCATTATCGCTCCTTAGTACTTTCATTTTTAAACCAGTTTCTCTTTCAGCTTTTGCAATAAACTTCTTAATCAAGCCTTTAACCTCATCCTTCCGTTTCATAAAGAACACCTTGCGATAACCTGAGTGGTCATCCTTCAGAAGCAAGAAATACCTAGACCCTCCAAGCGATTGGGTCTCCATAGGTCCGCAAACGTCTGCATGGACTAATTCTAGCGGTTTACTAGCTCTAGACGTACTGGGGGCAAAGGGCAAGCGATGTTGCTTTCCCGCCAAACACTCCTCACAAGCGACAAAATCTTCAACAAAGTCAACTCCTTTACGCAACAAAAACTCTCTCACATGCGTAATGTTCTGATGGCACAATTTTCGATGCCAAACACTCAGATTCTCAATCCGTTTGGACAAATTTAATAATCCAAAGTTCGCAATCTCATCAACAACGTACTCCGAAGATTTGCAAATGTCAGAAACGTCACTATCACGTTTGGATGCACATGTCATTGCAAATGTCGCTGTAACCCTAGACAGTTCCGATTGCGTTCCATTCAACGAAAACAACATATAATACATTTTGTTGACGCGTTTAGATATTGCACGAACTTCACCTTTACTGTTCACAAATTCACAACGATCTTTATTGGACACCAAACAAATACCTTTGTCCAAGACAGTTCCCACCGAAAACAGATTGAATTTCAGTTCAGGCACAAAAAGCACTCCTCTAAGAAATGTTTTGATAAACTTTGCGCCATTCCAAGCATATAGTTCCACAGTGCCGCGCCCAAATACATCAAGAAGTTTACCGTCACCCAAAGTAACTTTCATTGAGCTTTTCACTTTGTTCAGTTCCATGAACAATTCTCTTTTGCTGCACATATGCTCACTCGCACCAGTATCCATAAACCAACAGTCTCCTTGGTCAACTTCTCTACTCATACACATGAAGGCGTTCACATCCAAAGCCTTTTTACCTTCCTTGGACTTCAACAATTTGCAATCTGACTTTAAATGACCTCTCTTCTTACAATAATTGCAACTTCTTGTTTCTCTCTTTCCTTTATCTTTACAGTCCCTCGAAAAATGGCCTTCCTTACCACAAGTGTAACAGGATAAGTTTTGCTGCCTACTTACACTAGCCAAAGCTACCTCCGGCTGATCGGGCTGATTGTTCCTCTCTTCCTCAATGAGCAATCTTGAGGTCAACTCATTTAGTGTTTGCTTCTCAATGGGAACAGACTCCCAGGCTGAGCGGAAATGTTTGAATCTCTCTGGCAACGACATCAACACCTTAGTAATTGTCATTCTTTCTGAAAGTGGTTCACCCGCTTGCTTCAATTTTGTGTTGATTTCTTCCAACTTTGACATAACTGTTACCACAGAGTCATCACCAAACTGGAGTGAGAAAAACTTTTGCTGAAGTAGGTGAATGCTCACAGCAGACTCTTTTTCATAAACAGACTTCAGCTACGTCCACATGCTAGCAGATGTTGTGCATGACAGTAAATGCGTGAGTGGAGCTACTTCCATGCGCGTGACAATTAGCTCCTGCGCCTTAGCGTCATTTTCCAGCCATGATTTCTCCTCTAGATTTTTCTCCTCCGGGGGCTTTTCTTCTTTGCCACAAACGATATTGAAAAGACCTCTTCCTCTAAAGATGACTTCCATTTGAAACTTCCAAACCGCCCAGTTGTCCTCTCCTGACAACTTCAAAAACTGATTATGCGAAGATTGCTCCATTACGCCACACCAGTCTCTAACCTCAAATGTTTACTCGATGCCGCAAAATACAATAAAAACTCTGGCACGACCCGAAAAACAGACTTAAGGACCTGGGCCCATAACCTGTCAACAGGGGCAGTAAATGAAGCACTGATATAAGTCTGTTTGTGCAGAGTTTATTGAGTATGTAAACATGACAATGGTGGCTCACGTACACAAAGATGGCGGAAGAATAGACCTACACATTAGTCAAAGGGGAACCGGAACCTAAAGGGCAGTGTTGCCAAAACACAAATATTAACATTGTACCACAACTAAGGCTCGACCGAGATGGGTTTTTCGTTCTCGGCCGAGACCGAGACCGAAACCGAGAATAAAATAATATCTCGGCCGAGACCGAGAGCCAAGAACGAGAATAGAAAAAGCGTGAAATTTTTTTTTTATACTGTTTGCCTTTTAATACACTACTAATTGTTTAACAAAATTAATTGTTTTAATAATCAAAGTTAAATAACATTATATTATAACATAAAAAAAGCAATTTTTCGGCATTTTCGCCCTTCAAAGAATGTCGTCTCTCGTCATACAATTGTCCAGCTTTGCTAAAAAGTTGTTCACTTGCTACGCTAGTAGGCGGCGCAGATAAAAACTTATTTGCTGCGGGCTTAAGCACCTTATAAGGCGACGAAAACCAATACTCAAAAATATTAGCATTTCTTTGCAGTCTTGGCTCTCTAAGAAAGCTTTCTAGCGCTATTTCGATCACAGAGCTTGAACTGTATTCGTCATTGGTCATTGGCTCGTCTTCCAACTCTATCGAATCATGAGCTGCCCATAAGTTGGATTGACTTGTTGCAGCCATGTTTGACGAGTTAGTTGAAGATGCCCATGTCGTCTCACGAGAATCTGATCCTACATTTTCATTGAGAGTGAGAGTCTCGATAATATGAAGTTTGGCTGAGTTAACTTCGCTTTCAGTTAGATATTTAGTTTTAAACCGTGGATCGATCAGTGTTGCAGTAACTAGTGGCAAACAACTTTTAACAAATGAAAACCGCTGATTAAGTGCATCCAGTAGCTTGCTCTTCGTCGTCTCTGCGTGATTTCCAATTTCATTATCATCTTCCTGGTCATTAAAGGACTGAATGTTTTGTGTTGGCGCCAATTTTCCATTCAACATTGCCACCAACGGTATTACCACTGAAACACAGGACGAGTCGGAAGAGATATCCAACGTGGCTTGGTAAAAGCATTGCAAAACGTTCACTATATCTTTCATGAAATTCCATTCATCACTGTTAATTTCTAGTATGCCTCCTTTTTCAATACGGTATAGGTTCAAAGCATTTTTTTGCTCAAGCAGTCGTTCCATCATTAAGTAGGTACTATTCCACCGAGTTTCGACATCTTGAAAAAGCGCATGCTCCGGTAAATTTAAGGTTTTTTGAAAGGTACTTAAATGTCTTCGAGCTTGTTCACTCCTGTGAAAATGGCCGACTACTTTATGACATTTTTTTATCAGCGTTTCAACTTCTGCAACCGAAAAAATGGCATCATGGATCGTCAACTGCAGAGTATGAGCAACACAACCCAACGATGTGAATTCAGCTACTCGAGTGGCGCGGACCATGTTGCGAGCGTTGTCTCGTACAGCCAAGTGAACTTTTTTTGCAATGTTATAAGTTTCGGCAATTTCTTTGAGTTTTTCTGCTATATAATCGCCAGTGTGGTCGTCTTCCAGAACAGTCGCAGCCAGCACCACTTTAAGGCGCTGTTCTTTCCGAACGAAATGGGCAGTAAAACTCAGCAGCGAACAAGTTTTTGTAGGATTTGACCATATATCAGTAGTAAAACTTATCCAATCAGCTTTCATTAACAGAGATACCACTTTGGCTTGAACCTTTTCATATGTTTCAGGCATTAACTGACTGCGAAAGTATTTTTCGGACTTCAATTTGTATCGTTTTGGCCCAGATGGATCAGCGAAATTCAAATGTTTAAATCCTTCACCTGACACTGTAGTATAAGGTTGCATGTCCACAATTATGTAATCCATAATTGCTTTATCAATTCGTTTGACAATCTGATGATCATCAGGCCATTTTGCTGAAGGCGGATGAGATATTAATTGTTCTATAGTAGGTTGATGCTTTTTATCATTATTATCAATATTAAGGCGCACGGGCTTTGAAATAGCCGGTTTCAAACTATTTTCGTGAGCAATTTCAGCCAGTTTATTCTCATAGTGTTCATATTCAGATGAATGATATTTCGACAGGTGCAGTTTCAAACCTTTGATAGTCTGATGTTTGGGCTGAGGACTGCCTAATGACACCGTTTTACTACACGACTTACAAGTAGCCTTTGATGGATGTAATACAATATTTTTTTCATAATATTCCCAAATAGGATTTACTTTAGGCATATTTAGTTTTCATCTGCAACAATACAATATTATACCTTCTTAGTAAACATAAACATTAAACACATTAAATCGAAACAAAACTGAAAAAATAGCACCTGATAAGATTGTTGTTTAAAAAACAAATAAGTCGTTAACTTAGATCAAAACCAATTTTCGATTAATTTTACTAAGAAACGGTACCTAACCTACGTATCGTATTTGATTTTAGCAAAAAGCTTTGCAAGTGCTATAGGTACCTATTGACAAACAAACCATGTGTTTAGTTATTTTTAATTGTAGGTATTTTATTAATTATAAACCTTACGTATTTTCAGCAAAAAAAATACGCATAACGTCACAAAACCCTATCAATCTGTAATATATATTTAATTTACTTATATTTATAAAAACAACTTACCCGCTTTATATTCCACCGCAAAACTATAAGTAATGATCTTGCTTTCACCAAACCAGTGTAATTAATCAATTTACAAATATCAACAACAAGTAATCACAGCAAGTAGCAACACAACACTTAAAAGAACTTATTTTAATTTACTGTGTTAAAACAAACTTCCACTCATTACTATTGTAAACATAAACAATTACAAATACTGCTCGAATGGGGCGAAAGCGGCCGGCCGCAGTTCGCCAGCCGGGACTTCAACCAATCACAATTCAGCTCTCTCACGCACTTACACCAATCGACTACGCGCTGCGGCGCGTTGCCACGCGCGGTAAAATTTGAATGCCGATCCGAACAATGTTACAATCTCGGTCATGACCGAGAATCTCGGCTATAATTAGCCGAGAACCGAGACAAGTTTCTCGGTTGGATTTGTAGCCGAGAATGCCGAGACCAAGACCGAGACCGAGATCTCGGTCGAGCCTTAACCACAACACTATCGATGAAGGCGGCAGGCATCGTCTTGAAAACGCCTCCCGGATAACACCCCGGCAACCAGGGTAAGCGTCGAGTGCACCTGCCGGTTGCTGGAATGGGATATCAAAACGTTTTCATTAGGGGTGAATATAATTGGGTCTGATATAAGCAGAGACATATATAAAGGGTACCACGGCTGCGTGGGCCATAAAGGAGCAATAAAAATTCCGTGAGCGTTATCGTTAATAATTTTCCTAAGACTTTTCAAAATAACTGAGAAGGGAGGAAAAGCATAGAAATAAGATAAACCCCAATCGATTGTAAATGAGTTTATAGCATAGGCGTCCGGATCTTTATGCCAGGAAACGTATTTCACACATTTTTTGTTGATACGGCTGGCAAACAAATCTATATCGGGTTGCCCAAACCTACACTTAAGAGTATTGTAGGCCCTCTCTGATAACTCCCATTCTATGTCTGGGTGATTACGACGCGACTCGGCGTCCGCGATGGTGTTATCACAAGATCGTATATATGAGGCAAATATGTAAAGTTTGCGTTCTTCGCACCATTTCCAGATCTCCCTTGACATACCAGTTAAGTGGGGAAATTGAACCCCGCCCATGCGATTGATGTATGCTATAGCAGTCGAATTGTCTATACGAAGAAGTACTTGACAGTCGTATAAATCCTTAGCAAAAAGTTTTAGAGCGATGAAAGCGGCTAATAGTTCTAAATAATTTATGTGCTTATCACGTTCGCTATTTGACCACTGACCACTTGCATTTTCTCCATCGCAGGGCGCACCCCATGCCCGTGAGGAGTCGCTGGGGACTCTGAACAGGGACCCGTGGGGGCGCCCATATAAGGTGGTGCGGGAGAAACTCCGCCCATGGGCTCCCCCGCTGACGCAGAGTCTCCGGCCCCAGCTCGTGGAGGGCGTGGTGAGCGCTCTGTTCCCTTCGCGTGGGGAGCATACTCCCCCGCCCATGGCTCCGCCTCCTGCGGTGCCAACTGTGGACCACACAACCGACGATGACGATGTTGCTCCTGAGGTGACCGAGGTAGAGTTGAGAGTGGCGGTACGTAGGCTGAGTGCCAAGAATACCGCCCCAGGACCCGACGGCTTACCTGGAAAAGCCTGGGTCCTGGCCTCGGAGGCTCTCGGGCCTCGACTAAGAGGGCTCCTAAGCGCATGCTTGGAGGAGGGCCAGTTCCCAATTCGTTGGAAGACGGGGAAACTGGTCCTCATTAAGAAGCCGGGGCGCCCAGCGGACTCTCCGTCCGCTTACCGGCCCATCGTGCTGCTCGACGAGGTGGGCAAGCTCTTTGAAAGAGTCATTGCAGACCGCCTCGTCGGGCAGCTGGTGCGGGTGGGGCCGGATTTGGCGGACAGCCAGTTTGGTTTCCGCAGGGGGCGCTCCACGGTGGATGCCATCATGCGCGTGCGAGCCCTCACGACGGGGGATGCTGTTGCCCGGGGTGGGGTCGTCTTGGCGGTGTCTCTAGACATCGCCAACGCCTTCAATACCCTGCCCTGGAGTTGCATCAGGGAGGCACTCCGGTATCACCGGATGCCGACCTACCTCTGTCGTGTAGTCGAGGCCTATTTGACGGATAGGGCGGTGATCTACCCCGGTCACCAAGGAGAATGGAACCGGCGAGAGATGTCGTGCGGTGTCCCACAGGGATCGGTCCTGGGGCCGCATCTGTGGGACATCGGTTACGACTGGGTGCTGCGCGCCGACCTCCCTAGCGGCGTCAGCGTAGTGTGCTACGCTGACGACACGCTGGTCCTGGCGCAGGGGAGGTCGCACCAGGCGGCGGCCGAACTAATGACACGCGGGGTTGCGACAGTCGTTGAGAGGATCCGGCAGTTGGGACTCGAGGTGGCCTTGCACAAGTCCGAGGCCATGTGTTTTCATGGTCCTCGGAACGCGCCACTGTCGGGTTCCCAAATAACGGTAGGAGGGGTTCTCATCGGCGTCGAGTCGACGATGAAGTACCTGGGACTCGTCCTCGACAGCCGGTGGAACTTCGTCGAGCACTTCCGACGTTTGGCTCCCAGACTGCAGCGGGCCGGGGCTGCTTTGAAGCGGCTCTTGCCCAATCTGGGGGGGCCAAACGCCTCCTGCCGGAGGCTCTACGCGGGGGTCGTGCGGTCCATGGCCCTTTACGGGGCACCGGTGTGGGCGCGTTCGTTAAGGCTCCGGCCAGCCCGCCGGTTGAAAGCGTCCCAAAGGGTCATGGCCATCCGGATGGTACGGGGATACCGCACGGTCTCCTGCGAGGCGGCGAGCCTCCTTGCCGGATTGCCGCCGTGGGATCTGGAGGCAAAGGTCCTCGCGCACGTTTGGGAGTGGCGCGAGGAGGCGAAACGCCGGGGCGTAACTCCGCTGCCGCGAGAAATCACGGCACAGCGGACAGAGCTCCGGCGGGATCTCATGGCGGCATGGAGAGTGCGACTGTCGCAACCCAGCGCAGGGCACGCCACAATTGCGGCGGTAAGACCCCTCTTTGAGGAGTGGCTTGAGAGGCGCCACGGCGTCCTCACCTTCCGCCTGACGCAGGTCCTCACCGGACATGGCTGTTTCGGGAGGTTCCTGTTTCGGATAAGGCGGGAGGAAACGCCCGGGTGTTATCATTGTGTGGATCGACCGGAGGACACGGTGGAGCATACGGTGGAGGTCTGCCCGGCTTGGGCGGAGCACCGCCGTGTCCTCGTGGCGGCGATCGGCGGCGGCGACCTCTCGCGTCCGGCCCTGGTTCAGGCCATGGTACGGAGCGAGAGGGAATGGGAAGCCGTCACCTCCTTCTGCGAAGCAGTAATGCTCGCGAAGGAGGAGGCGGAGCGCGAGAGGGAGAGGCAATCACTGCGCCCTCGCGCCCCTAGCCGCCGCAGGAGGAGGAGACACCCTGGGCGTCGGGAGTCGATTGCCGACTCCCGGCCACCGTAGGCGCGGGCTTGCGGACGGCGAGCAATGGGCAGCTCGCCGTCCGGTAAGGACCAGGCCCGGGTCGACGGCGCGTCGTGTTCCACGCGCGCCTCAAAGAGATGTCAGCATAATTGACGGGGTCCGATAGGACCGATGCCTGCCGGGGCTGCGGATTGTTCGAAAGAGTTACCGTGGCCCTGGCACACAGGCAACTGAAGGAACACGGGTGGGTTTTAGTCAGTAAGAGTCTGACACGCCCTTCCGCTCCGCCCAGAGCGGGAGACGTCATTTGATGATTTCCCACCCAAAAAAAAAAAAAAAAAAAAAAAGGGCGCACCCCATCCCGTTGTTGAGGCGTCAGAAAATATTTCGATGCTATAGTTGTCATCTCTAATACGGTGCTTCGAAGTATCAATAACTTTTAACCACCAATGAAAATCAGGCATTAATGAATCAGGGAGAATCATTTGCTTGTTATAATCTTCATTACCCATAAGATTTAAAAATTTGCAGCGCTCGAATTGTTTAGTGTGTACCCAGCCGTATTCCACAGCTGGGCAAGCTGACACTAAAATGCCTACTAATTGTGCGAAGGTTCTAATTTTGCAACTTCTCATGTTAATAAATTTACGGATCTCGTTTTTAATACGCGCTTTTTTATCTGTGGGTAAACTGATTTCTAAGTTGGCCGAGTTTATAAATACTCCTAGGAATTTACACTTAGTAGAAGGATACAGACTGCTTTTATCGTCATTAATAATAAAGCCTAAGGAACAAAGGAGCTTCTTTGTGATTGCAACATTTGTTTTGGAATTATCGCGTGTATCTGCTAATAATAACCAATCATCTAAGTAGAGGGTAGATAAAAAACCCGCTGATCGCAATAATTTTACAACCGGTTTCATTATTTTTGTAAACAAGTATGGAGCTGTATTCAAAGCGAATGGCAATGCATTGAATTCGAACAATTGGCTATTAAACGAGAATCTAAGATATTTCCTAGAACTTTCATGAATTTTAATAGAAAAATAAGCATCTTTTAAGTCTACAGTTGTCATGTAGCAGTCCTTAGTAACAAGTTTTATAGCGGTTCTTAGGTCCTCTAATTTAAAATGATGTGTAATAATGAACTTATTTAAATTTTTTAGGTTTAATATGAACCTCATTTTTCCATTTGGTTTAGCAGTGAGGAACACGCTAGATACGAATTGACCTGGACACGGATCACATTTTGATATGGCTCCTATATCTAATAGGCTATTAATAGCTTCGGAAAAATGAGTAAACTCGGTAGTGGAATAACTTTGCTCAGCAGGTACTACCTTCTGGATTACCTCAGAGGAAAATATGAGCTTGTATCCGTCAATCCACGACAGTATCGATTGATCGCTAGTTTGACCATTGTTTATAGAAGTATGTCAAGCGACCCGCATACTTAACTGGGTCTAGTAGCGGCGCTGCGGCTGGCGCTGTGGCGGCAACCTCTTCGATGAGCTGGCGGGCGGCGGCGGTGGCAGCCGCGGCGCTGCAGGCTCGCGACTCCTCGGCGCGGCTCCCAGCGGCCTGCGCGCTGGAGCCGGAGCTCTTCGGTTTAAATATCTTTGAGGCATTGGGTTGTTTGGTCGTTTTGGTAGGTTTTTATTGACAGTGTCGGACTTTAGTTCAGTACTCGTTTTTGTTACGGCTTTAGCTGATTTTATCGTTTCTGACAGGTTGTCGCCGAGTAAGAATTCATCAATCTTAGTGCTACTTAAAGCGTCCTTCATGTCCCTTTTTAACGCAGATAAAATAAAGTTTCTGCGGGTAACTGAGTCATAATGTTGGATGTCACAAAGGATTCGCGCAGCGTCCATTAGTTTGGTTAGTAACTCATTGTTTTTTGAAATGAGTTGACTTGTGATTACCTGGCCCAAGCAGGAGATAGCACTCGCCATTTGATCCTGTTTGACGACTATGGCCTTATCACGCTTTGCTGCGGCTTCGGGTATCGCTGCTTTCAACTCCGCGTTCAACGCCGGTGCAGCAATATAACGACAGTTAGATGGAACCAAATATTTAGCTATTAATGCTTTTCGACAATCCTTGTCGGAACCCTCGGTAGCGATGTGCTGGAAGCGTTTAGTTATTTCTTTATGTAAATCTGGTCCATACTTCACAGATGTCAACGGGTCTTCCCCCAGGATGACAATAGTGTCCTGGTCTAGGTCCGCGTCGATGATGTCCTCTGACACTTCTGGCAAGGAACTAGGTTTGTCCTGCAGATTTGCAGGGTCGATTGATATGACGGGATCCAGAGATATGATAGGATCAACTGAAATTTCAGGATCAGTTGGGTCACCAGGAACCACGGTAGTCTCATCAGGTGGATTATTGATCTCCGGAGAGTCTTGTAACCAATCTTCAGGATCGATACCAGTGTATTCTAAAAAGAAACACGGAGTAGAAGTAATTGCGATTTAAGATTTTTTTTTTTTTTTTCTTAAAAGGCGTACCTAAGCATAATATATATTTTTAATTTGCTTGTAGGTAGAAGGAAATTAGATAAATATTCACTGTATAGTTTAACGGTAAAATAGATTTTACTATAATTTATTTCTGTTAGGAAAGTTTTTCGGACGGCAATAAAGGCCCAATCGGATCGTTTATAGCGATGGAAAATAACGAACGTTTAACGAGTAGTTAGGATATCGTAAAACATAAGTAGATGTTTTATAATAAGTCGTTGCGTTGGGATAGCCCACAGACATCCCGGAGTGCAAGACTTATTTAAACGTGAATACGTTTAACAATAACACTTTTTTATTGACTATCGGTAGTAAAGTTTGTGCGTCGGAAAACCCATAGGTAGCCCGTAGTGCAAAACTTAAACTTTAACGTGAATACGTTATTTTAATACTCGGTAGGAACACGTATACACTGTTACTAACCTGTTTGTTCATACGAAGTACTCGCGATCGGAGGTGTTGCGTCTTGCGAAGGCGGATATAGACGCCGTAATCTGCGTTCATATTTTTGTAATTTCTTCGTTAGATGTTCGTAATCAACAACACTCTTTCTTTTTGACATGATTTTATAGTACAGTAAAATAAAATGTTAAACGTGCTGAGCGGCTGAACACTAAAATGTGAATGACGAGAGATTCCAAGCCCAGTAATCAGGAAAACAGAGATACCCGCAGTTAAAAAAAAAAAAAAAAAACTCTCAACTACAGTGTCTGAGTGGTGTCACTTGTGTGTTACTACATGTGTATTATGTCCTAATCTCGAGGACGAAGCGTTAGTATAATCGGCATCGCCTCCGCTCTTCGTGTAGAGCTTCATCGAGCATTCAAAAATCCAGCCATAGGTTCAAGTTTTTGGCAAATTTTAACTTTCGTAGGCAGCACGATAACTATTTTGATGTCGTATCAAATGACATAATGATCCGTCTATACAAGTGTCAAATTCAACTTTTCGGACGGGCAAAAACACATCGGGAGTAGGGTCAACAGTCAAATCGTGTTGTCATTCGTTCTTAGTTCGGGTTCGGGACTAATCGTAAGTCCGTAGGTGATACGGAGTAGGAAACGCCCGTAACGAAGGCCGAAGCTACGGACTTCGTGCTTAGAGAGTAGGCCCCCTGGGTCGTGTTTGCTGTGAGTCTTTCTGAAGCTGCATTGCCTAGGTAGGACAATAGGTATAGCACTTAATAAAGTTTCAGAGGGATAACCAATTTTATTTAATGTTAAGGCTGGGCTTTTTTGGCAATTTATTTAGTAATGCAATACTAATACCAATAGGAATACTTACCATTAAGATCAGGAGGCTTGGGACGCGGTTTGGTTTTGCACTCCCTAAGTATGTCGATGGATCTTGCTCCTTCGTACATCGAAATATCCACGATCCATTCGGTCCACTAAAATAATATTATAAGGGGTGTACTATGCCAAATCGAATGCCAAATAATCGAATATCAATTGATCGACCACTATAAATCGAACATCTAAATACTCGAACGTTCTTAAAATCGAATGGTTAATAAATCGAACATTCAATATATCGTACACTCAATACATCGAGTGTTCAAAATATCGAATGTTTGTTTGATCGAGCGTTCAACGAATCGCATATTCATTCTATCGAAATATCAATATACTGAATACTTTTTAATGATATTAGAATACAAGAAAAACACAAAATTTACTAATAAATCACATTTTGATCTTTAATTATTATCTTTTATACGTACATTTTAATATTTTGTGTGAATTGCAATTGCACGGAGAAACTCTAATAAATCCATGTTGTTTTTATTAGATTTTATCAATACCTGTTTATAATTATTACTTCTTTTTTTTAGACTTATAATTATATTGAAAATTAATCATAGATAAATTAAATGTATCATTTTATTAACATACATAAACTTTCGATAAAAATAAGTCTATTTCTGAACGAACAATTAGGTAAGTCATATTTATTTCAGGCTACCCTCATACATTGTAATATTGTTTTCACCTCTTAAATTAAATAAAACTATGTTCATCTGCAGAAAGCATTGTGACTAAGTACAAGTGAATTTTGTGAAAAATGTCTGTAGGGTCTTATTATAAGCCAGAATTGTCCCAAAAACGCAAGTCGGTCTTAGTTTTGGATGGCTATGTAATGGCAATAAACAAGAATATTAATAACAAGTTCTACTGGCATTGTTCCTACAAATATAAATACCATTGTAATAGTACTGCAACAACAAAATTGCACGGAAGTGAGGAGCATTTGTTGGAAACCTATACAACACAGCATAATCACGCACCATATCCTGGTAAGGTAGATGAACTACGTTTTAGGAATTCCCTAAAAAGTGATGCTACCAGCTCGCTTGATAGACCGAGTCAAATTATTCAGCGAAATGAGGCCAAAATTTCGAAATCAAGTTCATGTGCTCTTCCAAACAAAAAAGCAGCATCGCAAATTATACGTCGAGCAAGAAGAAAAGAAATGCCAAAGGAACCGATTACTTTGGATGATATAAACATCCCCGATAGATTGCAGAAAGTTGATGGTGAAAGATTTTTAGGGCGCCAGATTAAGTTTGAAGAAAACTATGTTATGTTATTTGCAACGAAATCAAATTTAATATTATTAAATAAATCACAACTTTGGGTGATGGATGGTACATTCGCAACATGTCCTATACTTTTCAGACAAATATATAGTATACATGGTTTGGTGGACACGGGTACAGATCGTTATTACGTACCTTTAGTATATGCGTTTCTAACGAATAAGACGCTAAATTGTTACTTGTATTTTTTTCAAGCACTACAGGCATATGCTCTAGAATATGATATCGAATTGAACCCACGAGTAATAATGACGGATTTCGAGATGGCAATCATTAATGGTGTAAAACAAGAATTTCCTGATGCGCAACATAAATGCTGTCTATTCCACTTAGGTCAAAATGTATGGCGTCAAATTCAACAAAATGGTTTGCAAAATAAATATGGCCAGGATGCTGAGTTTGCTGTCAAGTTAAGACACATTATCGCACTTGCTTATTTACCCCAAGAAGAGATACCAGATGCTTTCGATAAATTGAGAGAAGAAGTGTTACCCGACGAGGCAAATGATATCACCAACTGGTTTGGAAAATATTATGTTTGGGGAAATATGAATTATCGTGAGACGGGAAATAATAAATTACTTATAGCACGCTCATCGCCGATGTTTCCACCTTCACTGTGGTCTGTGTTTCAAAATAATAAGTACACTGGGTTTTCCTAGAACTCAAAACAACATTGAAGGATGGCACAGAAGATGGAACACGTTGCTTGATAAGCACAAACGGGGTCTTTATGCTACCATAGAATTTTTAGTTAAGGAGCAAGCCATAACAAATAGGACAATTTAAAAGGCAAACGCGGGATTGGGGAGACCTACTCCACAAAAAAGAGGCAAAAGGGATGATAATGCGATTGAAAAAATATTAAATAGTAAAAACAACATGGATTTATTAGAGTTTCTCCGTGCAATTGCAATTCACACAAAATATTAAAATGTACGTATAAAAGATAATAATTAAAGATCAAAATGTGATTTATTAGTAAATTTTGTGTTTTTCTTGTATTCTAATATCATTAAAAAGTATTCAGTATATTGATATTTCGATAGAATGAATATGCGATTCGTTGAACGCTCGATCAAACAAACATTCGATATTTTGAACACTCGATGAATATGTTCCTTGACTCGATGTATTGAGTGTACGATATATTGAATGTTCGATTTATTAACCATTCGATTTTAAGAACGTTCGAGTATTTAGATGTTCGATTTATAGTGGTCGATCAATTGATATTCGATTATTTGGCATTCGATTTGGCATAGTACACCCTATTATAAGATGCTTAATAACACTATCGAGCTGTACCAATTGGCAAATTTACCGGTTTGTCCGAAAAGCATGGTCGTCGTTTACCGACGCCATGCTTCAATGCTTGCCGCTATGCAAATGGCCGCCATCGAAATTCCCATGGTGAAAACATTATGGTGTATCAATATAGACTACATTCTTTAATTATGAAGTATTGTTAGTACATCAAAATTAGATATAATAGCATAAATAGAAACTCACACCGCACTGTACCGACACAGCATATAGAATTTATTGCCTAGATTTTTTATTTTTCATTGTATCATGTTTGTTATGGTCTCGATTTATGTATATTTTTTATTATAAAGTTACACATACAGATATATATATATATATACATTTATTTATTTATAAGTACATACTATGTTCAGCTAGAATCACACTTAATTCTGTGGAAAATCATACTTACCTGATTTATTACATCACACAGGGGGACGTCATTACGTCATCCGAGAGGTAGTTGCTGAAAATCAGCGCTGTTGACGATAGGTTCGTCCGAAGTCACAGCATTTTGCTGAGCAACGACCTGTTCTTGCACAGATGCGACGCACTGCTTAATTGTTCTTATTATTATTGTTTGTTTGTTACAAAAGTAGTCATTTTTCCACACTGCAATCGGCATTTTGTTTTTGTTTTGATCGTTTGTTTGTTGTCATTTGCCAGTGTCGCAACACAGAGCAATGTGTATGGTCTTTGGTCTCTGGCATCAAGCAATAGACCATGACCAGCAGACGCGTGTCCGATTAATGGCAATAAGTTCTCGTCTTCTCTTACATGAGACTTTCCATAACTGAAATAAGGGTATTCTATACAATGAGATATTTGTGGTCGGGAAATACGGGCGTGCTTATGATATTTAAGTGGGTCCAGAATCTTTCCAAAGCTCTAAAACTCTGCGTAAGGCGTTGCAAAAGTTTTTGAACCCTAGGAATCGGGTAATAAAGCTGTATTTCTATCAATTCCAGGTTCCCCAACCTACAGGGGGTGTACCAGGGCTACGGATCTACGGAGATGACGCTGGCAGCTATGAGGTTCATCAGAGATGACCCGAACATTCACAAGACTGGAAGTGTAGGGCGTGTGGTTGCTAATACCGTAGTAAAGGTTGGTCTACCTTCTTTACCTTTAGTTTTCCCTTTGGAGAAAGATTCCACACTTAAGGTCTAATTAGGAGGAATACAGGTCGCGACACGTCCGTCTATATCGCATTTTTGTATGCAAACGGATTTAGTAACTTATTCAGTGTAGTGTGATCAGAAGCTTTCTAAATATTCCCGCTCTTTATTAAAAAGATGACTTAATGCAGTCAAGTGGAATTAGCCCTTTCTTCTGTAAAAACTCACTACCAAACTCACTATCAAACTCACTACCAAACTCACTATCAAACTGACTATCAAACTCACTATCAAACTGACTATCAAACTCACTGTCAAACTGACTATCAAACTCACTATCAAACTCACTATCAAAGTCAATAGCAAACTGACTATCAAACTCACTATCAAACTCACTATCAAACTGACTATCAAACTCACTATCAAATTGACTATCAAACTCACTATCAAACTGACTATCAAACTCACTATCAAACTCACTATCAAAGTCAATAGCAAACTGACTATCAAACTCACTATCAAACTCACTATCAAACTGACTATCAAACTCACTATCAAATTGACTATCAAACTCACTATCAAACTCACTATCAAACTGACTTTCAAACTCACTATCAAAGTCAATAGCAAACTGACTATCAAACTCACTATCAAAGTCAATAGCAAACTGACTATCAAACTCCCTATCAAACTGACTATCAAACTCACTGTCAAACTCACTATCAAACTCACTGTCAAACTCACTATCAAACTCACTGTATTTCATTATAAAAATGATTTAATAGCCAATAAAGTGAGTTCGAAATTGTATTAAGAGGAGAGTCCTTAAGAAACACTAGAAAAGGCACTTACAGTTTTTGAAATTTCTCAAAATCACATCATTGAATTTTAGAAAAAAAAATAAGGAGGAACCTAAATAGATGTGTCAACAGTTTCACCGCGAGATATTTGCGAAATCATCGTTAATATCGAGAAAAAAAATTGTTAATATCTCCCAAAAACATCGAATTCGACCTTTTCTATTTGCAGTATTTACTTAATTTTAAAAGAATTTATAAAAATCTCTTTGGGTAAATATTGACACGAAAGTATGAATATGACGTCTACCATTTTATTATTGTAATTATGTCAAACCAAATTACAGTAATTTACGTCTAAACAATATTGATTTTTTACGCAAATTGTTTTCCGTTCCCCATACATTTTAGTATGGAGCGGTACTCTCCCGTCATTTATTTTATATGCGAGTACGCGCGCGAAAAATCTTCAGTGCCGTCCTAGAATCCAAGGTGAGAGCACGTCCGTTTGTAATTCGAGCCAAGCTAGCAAAACGTCAACGCACACATACACACAAGGCATAAGGGTGGGTCGCCAGTGTCGTGACCGCAGTGCAAATCTTCACTCTTCGAGCAATAAAATAAACTAGGTAGGTGAGTTTTATGTGTTTTTGTTACTAAGTAGGTAGTGATTTTTTATATTTTACCACGTTAATAATAACTGGATTTCTTGTTAATATATTTTTCTGCATGTTAAAATTTCAGATAGAAATGGGAAAACGTAAAGAAAATTACCGTTCTCACAAAAAAAATAAAGGAAGATTTAAAAAAACACAGTAAGTATAAAAAAGAACCTATATTTAATTTTAGATAAGAATTTAGCCGACGATGAAATAACACGGTGATAAATGTTATGATTTTAATAAACTGTGAATGTGCACTGGCCCCGCGCGTCTCTGGATACAATTTGACTTTGCCATCGCCATGATTATTTAGTAGCAGTTTAACTACCTCACAGTCGGTTGTCGGTCGACGACAGCGCTTACGCAGAGAAATTGTACAGTGGGTCGGGGGATTTTGAATGTTATTGAAATAGTGTTAACGATAGAGTTTGGTTTACAAATTAATAATGGGGGGATTGTAAGTATGTGTCAAGGGGTTTTTCGCCATTGGTGTCATTTTCAAGGTTTTCGGGGGTGCTGATGCAGAAAATGGGGATCAAAATGAAAATTCAAGATGGCGGCTATTAAAATTCGCACATTTTCACGCTGATGCCAAAACGTGATCAAAATAAATTAAAATACTAATGCAAATTATTTAGTTAAGTACCAAATCTATCATGGCTTCCCGTAAATTTATTTTTGCAGTTTACAAAAAATTAAACCGATTTCTAACAGCCTAGTAAATGATTAAATAATAACTCATGTGACAGCCCTATGCTTTTTTTTTATGTGTCAACATTTTCGACATTTCTCAAGTACTGTCAAATGTATTAGTGATTAATCACTGTCAGTAGTTACACTGTGGCAGCAATAAGAGCGGTTTTCGTAGTGCAAGTGTAACCAGTAACCAGAGACGTGCAGTCGACTGTACCTCTCTGTTTATACTTTGTGGAATATTTGTGTCATCACTTACCTCCTAGAGCCTGTGATATACTTGTTTTATGAAAATATTATGTTTTCAGACTGCGAAAAGGGAGGGTAATGACTTGAACAGGTTTATGACATTTTAATGATGAAAGTATGTACTTACACACCGGAATGATAAAGATTGTTTCTATATTAATTAAAATGATAATATAGCATATTTCTTTATTATTATTAACTCTGGCAATTTGGCATACCATATCAAGATTTTCAACCTCCCTTTCTTAATTTTGGTGTTTATTTTTCAGATTTTCTCTTACTAAAAGTCACATCAAAAGCAATGACAGTGAAATTGACGTTGAAAATAAGTGAGTACTTACTTCCTTTACCTATCTTTAGATTCTTATTTTTGTACCAGTATGGAATGAAGAGACCAATATTATTGTTTCAGGCTACGAAGACTTCCATTTCAGGAAACTCAAAACTTGCAAGATAATGCAGTAATCGAAGACGTAAGTCTTGTATCGTTTATATGTCTACCCTAAATGTAGCACTACAAATATATTACATTAAAAAGGATACCAATTAATACAATTATAACGTTTCAGGTACCGTCGAAAGAGAATATGCCAGAACTAAACATCGAAGAAGCACAAAAAGAAGACGATGGGGTTCATTTAGATGGACACAGAATAATTGACTTTATGTACTTTTATGAGCAATTGCAGAAAATTTCCAAACACGATTCTCCGCTAGATTGTGATTTCAGTCATTTGCAACTGTTAAAAGAACAAAAGAAAGGCTTCTATTCCGAATTCACATTTCGCTGCAAGATGTGCAATATAAAATTAAAAGTGAAAAACTGTAAGAATGAAATCAGTGATAATCTTAATCTTAACGAGACAGCTGTATCTAGTTTTATGTCGATAGGTGCTGGTTATACGGGATTAGAACAGGTTTCTGCTTCTCTTGGAATACCTTGTATGTCTAAAAATCTTTACGCTAAATGTCATACAAAGGTTTGTGAATTGTGGGAATTAGCAAAACAAAAGTGAATGGAAGATGCTGCAAAGGAGGAATACGAATTGGCAGTACAAAACGGGGACGTAGACGCTAATGGAGTACCAATGATTACAGTAGTAGCTGATGCGTGTTGGTCTAAAAGATCCTACAGAAAAAACTACACGGCCTTATCGGGTGCTGCTGTGATAATTGGCTACAGAACTAAAAAAGTGTTGTACATGGCAGTTAAAAATAAGTTCTGCATTATCTGTGCCAAAGCAGCGAATCGCAATATGTCTTGCCCTGAACACGTTTGCTTTAAAAACTATTCTGGTTCCTCTAGCGGAATGGAGGCTCTTGCAGTAACAGAAGGTTTCAAAAACTCTTTAGAAATGTATGGCATCATGTATTCTAAATTAATTGCTGATGGAGATTCAAGTACGTACAAAAGTATACTAGATGCTAATCCGTATCCGAATATAGTTGTAGAGAAAATAGAATGCACCAATCATTTACTTCGGAACTATTGTACGAAACTGGATGAGCTAGCTAAAAATACTAGTCAACCCTTACAGTTCCGCAAAATTTTATCTCAAAACATTCTACGTTTAAGACGATCAGTAACTGGTGCCGTCCAATATAATAATTCTCAAACAGAAAAAACGTTTGAGCAAAAAGTTATTGATCTCAAAACTGACTTATTAAATGGACCAAATCATGTTTTTGGTAATCACGAGTCTTGTAAGCCATACTATTGCAAGCATCTGAATTCAACAAATATAGATGGTGATATTGGCACTGATAAAAACTTTGTGCCGGAAATGAAATCTTGCAACTTTTATAATGCAATAATGAAACTTGTCTCAAGATTAGTCAACAATGCTAAAAGCTTAATCTATAAAGTCAACAGTAATATTGCGGAGGTTTTTAACAGTGTTATTGCAAAGTTCGTGGGAGGAAAACGAATTAATTTCTCAACTAGACAATCTTATGCAGCTCGTTGTGCAACGTCCGTTGTGGCATTTAACACGAAGCAGCCACAAACCTACTTATACAATCAAATCATACACAAAAAACCTAACATATTTATAAGCCATCTTGAGTTGAAGAAAAAGGAAATACGGTTGAAATCGAAATCTAGCCGCAGACTAAATTCAACTTTTTCTTCAACGAAAAAACATAATGGCGTCGATAAGGATTATGGTGATTTCTGTCAAAAACCAGACTTAAACGAAGTTGATTACGATTTTGCTAAAACAGAACAGTTAAAAAAGCTGAATCTTACAGAAGTGGAAATAAAAGCTCTTGAAAGAAGAACTATATTGCAATCGGATTCCATGGAATGGATTCAAGAAAGAAGACAGCGCTTGACTGCCTCTAGTTTTGGAAAAATTTGTAAAAGAGGCCTTATTAAATGCGGGCCTCTGGTGAAAAGTTTGCTTCGTGGAGCAAAATTAGACAACGTGAAATCAATTCAGTACGGTAAAGATCACGAACATATCGCGCTGGAACAATTAGCAGTTCTAAGAAGTGTTGATGGCTCTCCCTGCGTCATAAAAAAATGCGGCTTATTTGTTGATCCAGAATTAGGATATTTAGGAGCTAGTCCAGACGGATTATTAGAAAACGATAAAATTGTGGAAATCAAGTGTCCATATTCCTGTGCAAAAATGACAATAGATGATGGCGTTAAAATGAAAAAGATTAATTTCTGGAAATTAAATCAAACAGGAGACCTGGTAATAAATAAAAACCATGACTGGTATTACCAGGTCCAAGGACAGCTGCACATTACCCAAAAAAATGAATGCATTTTTATGGTTTGGACCAGCGTGGACACAAAGGTTGAAACAATTAAAAAAGATGATGAATTTTGGAGAAATTGCATGGAAGATAAATTAAAAAAGTTTTATCTTGATTGTATGCTTCCGGAAATAATAGATTCGAGATTAGACAGGGAAATGGAAATAAAGGAGCCCAGTCATTTGATTGAGGCAATAAAAAAACGAGAAGCTCAAAGAAACTCAAAAAAACGGAACAGCGAAAATGTTTTATCTGATGTAAGAAGCACCAAGCGCCAAGCAACAAAAAAATAAATAAAAGTAAATAATTTAATCAACCATTCATTTTTGTACTTACTATGATGTTTATAATATAATTTAAAATATCAAACTAATTTGTTATTTTATCCAGTAATTGAAATATGTAAATTTCAATTTTTTTTTTCATTACAAATTCATCACACGTGATCTCGATTTCATTTCATCCTTTTCTTCTCTCTCAACATTAATATACCTAAAATATCATTTTATTCGAAAAAACACGGTAAATAATAATATATTATTGTAATTATTCTAAGTTTAAATCTAACATCAAACTATGCAACCGATTACACTGTGACCCGACCCTTTGTTCACGACTAATGCAACACCCAATACTATGGGCACGCGTGCCCTTTTGTTTTTCGGTATGTGTGCACTACACAGTGTGATGCAGCTGTGCTAGTAGAAATGTCGATGTGTGGGTTCTAAAATAAGTTCTCACGCTCGGAAACCTCCCTCTTAAGGCGTATTTTTATACTACCGTCGCCTTTAACATTAAGTAGATTGCTCTCAACAGCAGCACTTAAAGCTGGTATTAATGAGAATATTTATAAAAAATTAAAATTGGGAGTAAAAAAAATGAAACCCACTGAGCGGTTATGTCTACTAATGTTTGACGAAATTGCAATCGCACCCCATTTAGATTATAATAGAAGAAAGGATGAAATAGTGGGATTTGTAAATAATGGACAGAGAATGGAGAAAAAAATTGCTGACCATGCTTTAGTATTTATGATACGAGGAATAACAAAAAATTATAAACAGGCTGTAGCATACAGTTTCTGTACCGGAAGTACTGCAACAACAGAATTGGTCCGTCAGATTAAGGAAGTAATACAAAAATTAAATGGAACAGGACGCAAAATATTGGCAACTGTATGTGACCAAGGAGCTACAAACAAAAGTGCCATCAATTATTTAGTAAAAGAAACTAAACGAAAATATTTAGAAACTAACAGTCAGTGGAACAAACACACATTTGAAATTGATGGCAATGAAATTGTGCCTCTGTATGATGCACCACACTTAATAAAAGGTATAAGAAATAATTTATTAACGAAAGATTTAATATATATAAAAAATGGAGAGCAGAAGAAAGCGAAATGGGATTATTTAATTAAATTACAAGAAGATAATCCTTCATTTATGGGCTTAAGGATGTTGCCTAAGCTGACAGACCAACACATACTGCCCAATAAAATAAAATAAATGAAAGTGAAATGCGCAACTCAGGTCTTCAGCAAATCTGTTGCTGTAGCTATGGGATATTTAGCAGGTGAGTTTTCTCTAAATATAGGTACTTTAATAGCTGCTGCTCACGATTGCGCCTGCGTGAAATTTGTACTACCTCCAGTCCATATAGTACACAATATTTCTGATGTATTTAAGCTATATTCTTGTAGAGTTTTATCAAAATCAGTTCAGTAGTTTTTGCGTGAAAGAGTAACAGACATCCATCCATACCATGAGACTTTAACATAACTAGCATAATGGGGATAAGAGGAGATATGCATACACCCCTGCTAAACCCACCAGAGAATACAACATGATGTTATGTGAAGGTACTAAAATGTTAACAGTTGCGTTTTTATGTTTCAGAAAAAGGAATTTTGCCTGAAGAAGCTAAAGAGACGGCCGAGGCTTTAATTTTCTTTGACGATTTATTCGACTCTGTAAATGGCAGCTACGAAAATTCAAAGAAACGGTCAGGTAAGATTTTGCTTCATGCAGTGACACCAAACTCTACTCACATGAAACTGTGGAAAGATGCTAAAACTTTATTGAAAACCATGAAATTTCTGACAAAAAAAGGCAAATCTTGCGTTGTGCCATCAATTACTAACTGGATCTTAACGCTAGAAAATTTTGAATATTTGACCAATAAGCTTTTTCAGGAGCATAAGTGTAAGTCGATATGGCTCAGACATTTCAATCAGGACCCACTAGAGAAATTTTTTGGCTGTGTTCGTAGCCACGGGGCAAGAAACACGAACCCCACATGTGCAGGCTTTGAAAATTCTTTTGCTGCCCTTTTAATAAATAGCTTGAATAGCGTTCACTCGGCGGGTTCTAATTGTGAAAAAGACACGTGTAAAGATAACATGTTTAAAACACTAGGCCGATTATTTTTTGCTAAAAAAGCATCTTGTGCTCCTGTTGAAATCGATTTTAATCATTTTATAAATAGTGATCATATTATATTAAACTTTGCAGAAAAAATAAAAAATGCCAAAATTAAGGCTCAAATTTCTTTTGTGACAGGATATGTAATCAGGAAACTGAAAAATATTTTTAAAAATTGCAAAGAATGCAATAATTGCTTTTTCACAAAAAATAAAGATAATTTGGATTATGTTCAAATGAAAGATTACTCAATTGAAAACAAATTTTTAACATATCCTACTAAAAATGCAATGAAATGTTTTTCAGAACAACAAGACATGATCACATATATTATAAAAGATAAAATCAGCATTGGTCAAATAAAGGAATACACTAAAACAGTTTTGTGCGCAGTTTGTGATTATAATTTTATAAAATGTCCCGAACATAAAAATCTTGTGGTGGCAGAAATGCAAGATTTGCTGTGTAGATTTTTTTTGTATAATTGGTGTAAGGATACAAATAAAATAATTAAGGGAGTTAGAGCTGATTTTGATCAAAATGACAAGGTTCAGGAAATGGCACGAATATATTTTGTAAAAAGAAATAAAAAATGATATAAAATATGATGTGATCGTTTTCTTTACATATTTTATGCAAATTCCATTATACCATGAATTGTGGTTACGAAATACTAGCTATCTAGCTATATACGTACCTACTCATACTTCTGTATGCATATTTATAGGTATATTGTACAGTTTTGTAACTCGATAAATTATCGCTAGATGGCGCTGCAGCCGAAAAGCTTGACTGATTACTCTATCTCAGTATATTAAATGTACTCTGTGGGATGAAATCCCAAAGAGCGGCGACGTAGTTCCCGCGATTACTCATAGATGGCACTACAACACAGTTATGACGGTGGGCATTCTGCTTGACATGTTATAATATTTTTTTATAGTGGGGGTAGATCTCGAAAAATGATTTTATTCCGTAATGTTTTATTCATTCGTAGTTACTGTTAACTACTTAGTACCGAGTGGTTGCTACAATGAGTCAAGATACTTTTGTTAGGGTTCGCAAATTTACATTTTTATTTAATTAAATTGAAACGCCAGAATACTAGTTTCCAGGCTAGTAACTATTTGATTCGAATATTTAGTACTGGCAACACTTTAGTTTGTCAGTTAGTCGTTGGATGCTTCTGATTGGCTATCCAATCAGAGGCGAGCACATTGTCATCTGTGATTGGTTGACGACCGTTAAACAATCACAGAATTCGATTTTACCGCGCAAAATTATCGAAAACCTAGGATGCGGGAAAAGGTCGGTTGAACCATGGTATAATAATATACTTCATCAGGTATAGCATTCCGAGACACAGTGGTCACGTGGGTGACACAAGCCTACGTCATCACCGCTGTGTTACCAGTAGTGTGTCATAGTAACTCCCCAACCGCCTTTATTACCTGTGCGAATCCGATAAATCAATGAGGTTTTAACTAACAATTACATCGGTATAAGTTTAAATTGAATTGTTTCGTTTGATTAGAAAAACAAAACGACATTTAAATGCTTGATATATATTTTTTTACAAAATGGTGACTGAAAATGTTTCCATACTTCTTGTTTTGTTGCAATAAAGTGGCAATTGGATAGTGACGTAAGCTTGTGTCACTCTCGGAGTGCCAGACCTTGTTTTTTTAGACCATGGGTTGAACATTCTGACTCGAGCTGTGGGACGAGAAGGTCGTGAGGAAGAATAAAGTTCTGTTTCCTGTTACCTGGATTTTCTTCAGTACTTCACCTAGGCACCCTGAAAGTCTTTATTTAGCCCAGTCACAGTTATTTTTATAGTTTAATATATCAGAAGTGACACGCTAACCAAACTTAAAACGTAAGTACACGCCCATGATTTTTATTATTTTTATTCTGAATTATATTTGTTTTTCTGTTTTAATCTTTGCATTATAATATTTATTATAATTTTATATTTAATTCAAAGGAGATTGACCGAAATCATAATCACTTTATAGTAAAAGAGTATGGCCATAAAAATATACTCACAAATTATAAAATATTTATTTAACTTTTCTTAGTTAATTTGATCAAAATCGTATGTGGGGTTAATATTTTGTATTTAATTAGTTATTTATTGAATATTATTGCATACTTTTCTATTGGCGTATCTTAGTGAAAGCAGTGTTGTCAATTTTAAGAATCTTCCCATACTCGGTCATAACGGAAGTATAAGGGCAGACGCTGAGTTTAAAAAATAATTTCAACTATGACATTTTTCCTCGTTATTAATATTTTTATTTCTAATAAAGATAATTACAATATTATCATTTTTAATTAAAATCTTTAAAATAATATTATTTTACTAATTAAAAATCTTTCTGTAGTATACAAATCACTCATAGTCAGGGTGATTTAGATTAACTGTTGGTAACACTATCACGGGCACTGTGAAAGGTGGACTGTCAAAAGTGTCACTGTTAATTTGTCAATCAAAGCATCGTGTCACTCGGCAGCGACCTTTTGTCTTTACCTATGCATTGATAGTTGTTGAGTTTGTTGTGCTAATAATTATATTATCATTGCGTTAAGTTCGTGTTCGTGATCGTGCAGGAATCTGAAGAAAGCTTCAGATTCCTGCACGATCAAGAACTCTTTTGAAGACCATTTGTACTGTTTCTGTGCTGGTGGTGTGGATCGTGTAGAACGTTTTTACGACTACGGTCCGTGTCCTCTGTGCAGTAAATCACCAACGATTCCGTTAAAAATGTCACGCTGTGTGAATTGTTCCCTTTCTATGGTACATCCTCTACCCCGTCGTCAAGTCGGGGAGGCAACTGATGTAATGTTTAGTATTTTACGATTCTGGATTACTCCAGCAAACGGTTAGTATCTCTTAATTATTCAGTTATGTATTATTATAATTTTTTTTCACTTTCCTCAAAACACACTTTTTAGACGTATGTGCAAAGGTAGATAGGTATATTATGTTATATTATCAATAATATTGTATTGATAATATAGATAATATGAATACTAAGAAACTGTGCCACAAGTCTTTCAGCACTATTTATATTTTTTTGTTTACAGTTAAGTCTTACAGCTGATACTAGAAACTGTTTAATTGTGTTCAAATATATATGTAAATGCACCATGATGAGATGAGAACCACCAGTTATAGTTTTCTTAGTTTGTGTGGTTGTTTATTTAGTTTTGCTTTGGCCTGTCTGTCACAATAATATGTATATTTTCTATAAAACTAAGGCTAAGATTAATATCTTAACAGATTATATTATTTATCTATTATATTTATTTTTAGATGTCAGTAGAGGATGTCCTTTATCAAGAATGTTTTGCAATACTAGAAAGAGCATCTCAAAACTTGTCAAGTGGATCAACAGTTGTAAGAGCTTATGAACATCAACAAATGTGCTTTGTCTGTGGATCTTCCATATTAAGAGCTAAGACACACAAAGTATCAATTGATAGCCCTGAAGGAAATGTTATCATGTCGTGCATACCTACTCAGCAGGTATCTATACTTTTAATAATACTTGCTGCAATAAAATAATGTAATAGGTCTCGGATTATACACAAACACCTCATGAAATATGGAGCATGCTATTTCCAAGTTCTTCATGTGTATTTGTCCTTTATTTCACATACCACAATTGTTTTAAACCCTCTCTATATAAATGTTAGTCTAGCATGTATGGGTTCATCATGGTCATGGTGGTCATGTTGGGTGTGTTTTTATTTTTATTTTATAGGTACACAGACTTGAAAGAGTTTGCTTACGTTGTTGGACTAATGCCTATAGAAGTGTAAAGAGACAGACTCAGTATGATCAGGATAGGCAACAGCAGCTTGGTCATGAAGAGACTGTTGCAGCACAAGATAATATGGATGTTCCTACATCAAGACACGAGGCGGTCAATGTATCAGAAACATCTACGACTTCAAGGAATTTCTCAATACCTACACCACCACCCCAACCCATTCAGCAATTACATCAGGATCATAATGTTGTACACCACCCTAAAATAATCTCACGTATTTATAAAAGAGCTGCTGCATCATCACGGCATTGTATTTTTGGAGAGTGTAGGAATACAGAACGTTTGTTGGTACCATCTGTTATAAAGGAAATGTTACTGTTAGAGCATAAATTGTATGTACCAGCTAGTGCCCGTATATGCAGTCATCATCTAAATAACTTCTTCTAATAGCTTCGTAAATAACCCATACTTTTTTAGTAATATGTAAAAGATAGAAATGGTTACTGTGGGTTATCCTTAGGAGATAGACATATACCATCGCGGAATATTTTGTAAATCTTTTTAAGATATACAATTCTGTAGTACATTATTCTGATCTATCTCGTAAGGTTTAGCCAGCGTTGCCAATGTAAGCGCACAAAAATATGTTTTTTACGACATCACATTAAAAATCTTTGAAATTCTCGGCTTTTTGTCTACTATAATATGCATGTATTTCTACATATAAACCTTCCTTTTGAATCACTTTGTCTATTGATGAAAACCACATTAAAATCCGTTGCGCAGTTTAAGAGATCTAAGCGTACAGACAGCGGGAACGACTTTTTTATACTATGTAGAAATATGGACGAATAAAACTATTTCATTCTTTCATCAAGCATTTTTATTTTCTACCTATACAAACATACATTTAGTATGACTTACCTATGTAATACTTTTTATTTGGGATCATACATTGGTTTGTTGGAACTATTTTCTGTTGTCTTATGTGAATTCAAATCATATTGTTGTAAAGGACTGCTTTTTTTGGTGGAAGCCATGTTGCAACACTAACCTCAAAACTGAACAGAAAATCAAAGACCAACAGAAAATCCCACAAAATAAATGGATAATTTTTATTTCCTTTGACAATACGACATCACTCCTCTTTTATATCCAATTTAAGGGATCATACAAAAAAAAAAAATGCGCAACGACGGTCAGTAGAAAACTGGGCATTTTCCTTTGCTTAATACTAGCGATGGTACTGAAATCAGTGCTAGTTTAAAGTATAACGGTCGTATTACGGAATTAATGAAAGTATTTAGAGATAAACAGTGTTTACACCTATCTAAATGGCAGTTTTAAACGTAGTCTAAGTCTTTGAGAGTGGTTCTATTGTGTTTTTTTTATGCGACCTACAGTATTTTATAACGGTTTATTTTATTTTTGTGCCTAAATTCTTTTTGTGTGTGTGTCTTAGTAAGTGCCTGAAATGATAGAGAATATTATCCTATGTGGGTTTTTAAAAGGGGGGTACGAAAATTTGCTTATTTTTGGCGTAGGACGCATTGTTTCCGAGATATGACGCATTTTTCATCCTTCAATTGAACCGAATAAAGTGGTGTTTTTCACCATATTTTTAGTAATTATTATTTATATACCTTCTTTTTCTGCGAGTGTTTAGATTATGGTCGAGCCACCAGGATGCAGAGAACACTCAAATCGAGGCTCCAGTCGGCGTAGACTGGAGACACCTAGTCGAGAGGCTCGCTCACGAAGTCGAAGCAGCCTGCGTATGCGCAGCCCGAATCGTTCTCAAGATGAGCAAGACTTCCTGCTGGGACGGCAGAGAGTACAGATGCTGGAGCAGGAATTACGCCGAGAGCGTTAACGACTTCGTGCGACGGAGGACCGTCGTCGATCATCGTCACGACGTGCCAGCGAGTGTCGTGAGCCCTTCGGACGACGGGAAGCCGAGCGTCGGGCAGAGCCACGTGCCAGCGAGCGTCGCGAGCTCTCCGGACGTCGGGAAGCCGAGCGCTGGGCAGAGCCACGTGCCAGCGAGCGTCGCGAGCCCTCCGGACGTCGGGAAGCTGAGCGTCGGGCAGAGCCACGTGCCGCGCAACGTAGCAATGCGGGAGGATATATAAGGTCACGTAGTCCATCTTTTTCTAAGAACAATCTTGTTAGTGTTTTAAAACTGTTGAAAGAAGATCTGACGTCACAGCCACATAACCAAAATGAACAGTCGTCTTAAAAGATAGACCACCAAAATATATTGCCTAATTTTGACCCTTCAACAAAAAAATCAACGTATTGATATATGGCTGAAAAAGGTCAACGAATGTGCGTCGGTATATGGCTGGAACGACAGAACTACCACTCATTTTACCATACAGAAACTCCCAAGTCCTGGCTAAAATGTAGTACGAAAGCTTGAATTCCATTCTTTTCAGCTGAAAAGAATGGCAAGACAAATTGATAAATGCATTTCCTTGTGAACAAAATTATTTATTTAGTTTAACCCTTAATTTGATTATGTTCACTGTGATAAACATTCATAAAAAATAAATATTCAGCCACTATTATGTACTATTTTTCGGTTTTTATTAAAGTTATAGCAAGTTTAAAGTACATTTATCGGTATAAAAAATAATTCTACTAGTGGCAACATCGTTCGTCTGTCATTATCGAGACAAGATGTCAGCGAGGCGCGGGCACTCGATTCTTCGCAAGGTAAATGTTTTTATTTTACATGTTTTACATGACTAAACTAACTTTATTGTGGTTTTTATTTACTAAACAATGCTTAAGCTTTGGTTTGGAATGGGTTTTACGTAATGTTTTGTGTTTTTGGTAACTTTTTTTTGGAGGCAAACTTGTTTGTTCATCACAGTGAACACTGCCAAATACTCAAACAAGTATTGTCAATTTGATACGTTCATTGTGATGAACATTGCCAAATTAGGTATAACTTTTATTTAAAAATAATATGCTTTTATGTGGTGGGCTTCTACTGGGCTTATTTTTTTTTTCTGCTTATTAACAGAATAAAATACAAGACCGCACGCATAGAATACTAGCACTTGTTCCTGTCGAGCATGCACCATCCGACACTAGTGATAAATCTGAAAATAACAGTGACAACGAATTGCCGCCACCTTCTCCAAGCCCTGTTTCATCTTCTGCGCCTTTAATTAATTCTTCTTTAGAACGCTTAGACATCAACAGTAGTCCCGAACCTGAACATACTCAACATGACGATGATCAGCCGTTAGAACCACTCGATTTATACAGCTCCGAAGCTCTCCAATTAACTCCAGTTTTGCAGGAAATTTGCCCTAATACACCATCCAGAGAACCAAACTATGATAATGTTCCATCATTATCTTCAATAATATCTCTTCCATCGGAGATACAAACACCAATACCTGGTACGTCTTGTACTAGAAAAACTAGAGCAAAAAAGCAGATAGCTCCAGCTGCCAAGAAATATAAGAAAATTCCAAAATTTACTCTTTCTTACAAATGGAAGAAAGGTATTTTTCGTCACCGTGCCGTAATCGAAGAAAGAACTGAAACCTATGTCAATTTTCCAGATGATGACCCCCTTGATTATTTGTATTTATTTTTTTCTGAAGATATATTTACTGATTTAGTAGACCAGACCAATCTTTACTCCGTTCAACAAACTGAAAGATCTATACAAGCATCAGAGAATGAGATTAGGGATTTTATAAGCATTCATATTCTGATGGGAATTGTTGAAATGCCATGCTATCTGGACTATTGGAGCAACAGGTTTCGATACGGCCAGATAGCAGATATAATGACGTTAAAACGTTACCAACAAATCCGCAGATTTTTACACTTTATCGACCACAGGACTCGGACAGATATTATAAAGTAAGACCCATAGCCGAAAAAATCCGAAGAAATTGTTTAAAGCAAGAAAACGAGAATAAATTTAGTATAGACGAAATGATGATACCCTACAAGGGCAGGAAAGCAGGAAACAGAAAACAATATATGAAAGACAAACCAAATAAATGGGGTTTTAAAAATTATGTACGTGCTGGTGTAAGTGGAATGATTTATGATTTCGTTTTATATGCAGGAGAAGATACCTTTCGTTCGCATAAGTTTACAGAGCAAGAATCTTCACTTGGGTTTGGAGCACAAATAGTTATAGCCTTGACTCAGACTATACAAAAGAAACCAGCAACTATATTTTGTGATAATTTCTTCTCATCGCCAGAACTTTTCTACCTATTGAGAGAAAACTATGGTGTTTTTGGTCTTGGTACGATACGTAACAACAGGATTAGAGGAGCTGAAAAGTTTTTACCGGATGAAAAGTCGATGAAGAAAAAACCAAGGGGTACGTTTTCACAAGTTGTTTGTGATGCAAACAAATTAGTTATTGTACGCTGGAATGATAATAAACCTGTAACTCTTATAAGCTCATTTGTTGGATCTGAACCTGTACAAAAAATAAAAAGGTATTGTAAAGAGCAGAAACAAAAAATAGAAGTTGATTGTCCGCTAATTGTTCGTGAGTACAATAAACATATGGGGGGTGTAGACCTGGCTGATATGTTGATATCATTATATAAAGTTCCGTTTAAAAGTAAAAGGTGGTACATAGGAATATTTAGTCAATTACTAGATATATGTATTGTAAGAAAGGATAAGCTGAGCTGGCGATACTGTTCCTGATACCTGCGGTCTGCGGGCGGCCAGCCTCACTACGCTTTAGGGACTCGGTGCGAATCGGACGTGCGTGAACTTATCGGACTGTAAAACTGTAGAACATTCTCGAGTGCCAATAAACGGTGTTACTTTGTTGTCTTTTGTTGGTTTCACTTCTGATCCTCCTCTCCTTAAATCAGAAGTGGGATCACGAAAGAGACTCACGGCCTTATCGCGGAGCTATTCTGATGAAAGTTTTAGTTCACCACTGCGTGGTCTGTGTGTTTCGTATTTAAGTGAATGTGCGGTAGACTGTGACAATTATTGTAAATCGTGAAGTTTCTGGCGATTTCGTTCTAATTGAATGTGTTTTAGTGTGTTAGCATAGCGTAGTTAGGAATATTGCGGACATTACATTGTAGTTAGAATATTGAGTAATCCTTTGTTCTTTGTCGTGTGCAAGTAAGTAGTGTTCGCTGAGAGTAAGGGCCTTGTGCGACTCGATTACGTCATGCCAAGAAACCTGAGCTCGCACCGGCAACAGCCGCGGTCGCGGGGAAGAACCCGAACGCGAAGTATTTCTCGACGCAGCAGTCTTGATCGCGAACGTACACGTCATCGGCTACACACGCCGCCTACGCCTCGTAGCACTCGTAGACCTCGTAGCACAGACTCGGTACGTGATATGTTAGGCGCTATTCTAACTCGGTTAAATGCGTTCGAAACTAACAATGTTACGAATCTATCGCTCACGCCTCAACATATCGCTCCGGGTACGCGTGGTGATACCGATGATCAAGTAGAAAAAGAAGGTGAAACACCTCCGGGCACGCCACCACCTAGCCTGATACGTCATCATCAGCATAATCGATCTGATTGCGGTAAAGTGGCTGCGTTCACGGGCGACGGGCCCTCGCCGGCGAGGCCCGTAAATGAACAACCACCGGAACAATTAATGACGGATGTGTTTGGCAATGCGTTACGTTCCCTTAATAATGCGGTACGATCTAATCAACCGTACTATATTTCAAATTTTGACCCTACTCTGCATGACATTGATGTTTGGTGTCAAGAGGTAGACCGGGCTAAGACAACTAATAATTGGAACGATAATGAATGTCTTTCTCGGATCGGTAACTGTTTGAAAGGTGATGCTCGAACATGGCTCAACGAGTGGGTCACAAATGATCGTAGTTGGAGTAATTTTAAAAAAGAATTCAAGCCATTGTGTCCAAAAAAAGTTGACGTAGCTAATATTTTGTTTGACGTAATGAAAACTAGCTCTGACCATTATCCAACGTACGCTGATTACGCACGTCGATCATTACTTCGTTTGCGTATCGTGGCAGGTTTGAGTGACGAATTAATGTCCGCAATCGTTATTCGTGGTATTACGGACCCCCAAATTCGAGCTGCTGCAACTAATGCGAATTTGATGCCGAATGATTTAGTTAAATTTCTGTCCATTTATGTTAAGCTCGGTACTAACACCCCCAAAAGCGATTCAATTCAGCATTCAATACCAAACCGGCGTGATAATTTTAAGGTCAAGCGCTCCGACCTGAATAGAAAACGATTATTTGAGGAAAAGAAATGCTTTTCTTGCGGTCAACCCGGGCACGTACTCGCTAACTGCCACAAACGACTGAAGGTCAGCGTCAGTGCTAGTGGTTCCCCTTTTGCCCAGACACCCAATACTCAGGCTACGTCTAATCAGATTAAAACAGATTCGTGCTCATTTTGTAAAAAACCCGGCCATAAGATTGAAACCTGTTTTGCAAAAATAAGATCAGAATCGCGAAACAAAAATAACGTGAATTTTTGTCAGGAAATGAAGAACAGAACCCCTAAAAGTGACATCGTAGTTGCGGTTGTACAGGGCGTGCCTGTAGACGTTTTGATTGATAGTGGATCGAGCATATCTCTCATTTCGTCTTCGTTAATTAAACATTTTGATACCTCTCGAAAACCGGCGTTTCGTATCTTAAAGGGTATTGGAAGCCAAGAAATCGAGTCCACTTGCTATGTTACCTTGCCTATTGAATTTGATGATGTCACTTTAGAAGTTGATCTGTTTGTGGTATCAGCGGAATATATGAATACCCCAGTCATAATAGGGACAGACGTACTGAACCGCCAAGATATTACCTACGTTCGAACTCGAGATCGACAGTATATTACTCGTAATATTGAAGAATCGGCTACTGTTTCGAAAGCAAAGTTCGATGGACGGACTTCGATAAATACAAGTCTTGTCGGTGATGACTTGAACAATTTGCTGGCTATTATTGATGAGTTTTCTGAACACTTTATAACGGGAACAGCCAGCTCGACTGTTAAAACAGGAAGTATGTCCATCAAACTTAAAAGCGATACCCCTGTTAACTACAGGCCCTACCGTCTCTCTCAAGCCGAAACGTTACGCGTTCGCGAGATTGTTAAAGATTTATCGGATAAAGGCATTATACGAGAATCCGAATCTGAATTTTCCAGTCCCATACTTCTTGTTAAGAAAAAGGACGGCAAAGATCGTATGTGCGTAGACTATCGAAAGCTTAATGAAATTACGATCAAAGATCGTTTTCCTTTGCCATTAATAGATGATCATATAGATCGTTTGGGGTCCCATAAATTCTTTACGAGTCTTGACATGGCAACAGGATTCCATCAAATTCCAATGGAAAAAGAATCAATTCCGCGGACAGCATTTGTTACACCAGAAGGCCACTACGAGTACTTGAAAATGCCATACGGTTTGGCTAATGCCCCTGTGGTATATCAGCGTATCATCTCAAATACCCTTCGCGGTCCTATTGATTCTGGTAAAGTCCTTGTTTATATCGATGATGTGCTAATTTTGAGTAATTTGATTAATGAGGGCTTCAAAATGTTGCATGAAGTACTCAAAACTTTGATCGATGCGGGATTTTCGATAAATCTGAGCAAATGTTCCTTTCTATCTACCAAAGTCGAATACTTGGGTCGCTCAATCAGTCAGGGTCTGGTACAGCCAAGCCCACTTAAAGTAAAAGCTCTAACTGAGGCCCCTGTACCAAAGAATGTGAAACAGGTGCGTCAGTTTTTGGGATTAGCAGGATATTTTCGAAAATATATTGCTGGTTTTGCGTCAAAGATAGCTTGTATCGCACGTCTTACAAAGAAAGACGCTTTGTTTGACTAGGGTGCTGAACAGGAAGCTGCTAGGAAAGACATTATTGACCATCTGACTAGTGAACCAGTTCTTGCCATTTATGATCCGACGTTGCCCATTGAGGTCCATACAGACGCCAGCGCGATCGGTTATGGGGCAATATTACTCCAAGTACACAAATCGGGTCATAAGCGTGTAGTAGCTTATTTTAGTAAATTGACTCAGGGTGCAGAACCGAACTATCACTCATACGAGTTAGAGACCTTGGCGGTGGTCAAAGCCTTGCAAAACTTCAGACATTATCTGGTGGGTGTGCCTTTCACGGTTGTCACTGACTGTAATGCCCTTAAGTTAACAAAGAAAAAGAAAGATTTGATGCCGAGAGTGGCCAGATGGTGGATGCATTTGCAGGATTATGACTTTTCTCTTGAGTACCGCAAAGGTACTTCCATGTCACACGCCGATTATCTAAGTCGGAATCCAGTAAATGTGGTTCGTATTGAGAAGCCTCGGACTTGGGCTCAAATAGCACAAGCCGCAGACGAGGAAACTTTAACCCTCATCGAGCAGCTAAACGATGGCAAGTTAGATCCAAACCAATATGTTAAAAAGAATGATCTTCTTTATTACAAGTACTCTCCAGTAGGAGAACAGCCACGTCTTCTATGTTTCATTCCCAAAGGCCATCGACTTAGCCTACTTCGTGTATTTCATGATGAGCATGATCACCATGGAGTGGACAAAACCCTTGATCTCATATTGAGATATTTTTGGTTCCCCGGTTTAAGGTCATTTGTTAGAAAGTATATTGACCATTGCATTGTATGCATGTCGCAAAAGAAATTGCCTCGTGCTCCACTCCAGCCAATTCATTCTTGGCAGAAACCAGATTCTCCCTTTGAGACCATCCACTCAGACGTCTTGGGTCCTTTGCCAGAGTCCAACGGACATCGATATGTCCTTATCATTGTCGATGCTTTCTCAAAATTTTGTCTTTTGTATCCTATGATAAGGCAGGATGCGAACGAGTTGAAGCGTCATTTTCATAACGCTATTTCATTATTTGGTTCACCAAAGCTAATTGTCGCCGATCGAGGTCGGATGTTTCAGAGCACCGAATTTCTTAGCTGGGCGAATGAGCTTGGTAGTGACGTCCACTTAATCACGCCCGAGATGCACCAGTCCAATGGGCAGGTTGAGCGCTATTGCCGCACCCTGTTGAACATGATCCGCATTCATTCCAACAACCGGAGGGAAGAATGGTCCAGCGTAATGTGGAGGTTACAGCTGGTGTTGAACATGACCAAACACAAGACGACTCAACGTTCACCCCTTAGCCTTCTCATCGGGACGAATACAGCAACACCACTGATTCGTAATCTTGTTCGTGATGTGGCAATGGATGATTCAAGTCCTAACCGAGAAGCACTGCGCGAAATGACAAAACAAAGAGCTTCAGAGCGTTTGAAGCGAAATCAAGAGCGACAAGATGCTTTAATTAACAAGAACAGACGACCACCTCGTGTCTTTGAATTGAACTCACTGGTTTTCGTAATAAAAAAGGCACAGTCCGCAGGGAAACTTGACTCTGGTATGCGCGGTCCTTACCGTGTGATGAAAGCTTTACCTCAGGGGAGGTATGAGCTGCAACTCGTAGCCAATTGCTATGGAAAAACGACCCAGGCGGCAGCGGAGTTTATGGTGCCATGGAAAGGGGAGTGGACTCCAGACACATGCATTGCTTTTTTTGAAAGTGAGTTTCATGTCATTTTTATATGTCATTTTGCCTGTGTGAGCAGACCTCACAAGACCTGTGTGAGCAGACCTCACAAGACCTGTGTGAGCAGACCTCACAAGACCTGTGTGAGCAGACCTCACAAGATTTGTGTGAGCTGACCTCACAAAAACCTGTGTGAGCAGACCTCACAAGACCTATGTGAGCAGACCTCATGAGATTTGAGTGAGCTGACCTCACAAAAGCTGTGTGAGCAGACCTCACAAGACTCGTGTGAGTAATCCCCTTAAGACCTGTGTGGGCAGACCCCACAAGGCTTGTATATGAGCAGACCTCACAATCTCTCTGTAAGCAGCCTTCATGCGAGCAGACCTTATAATTTTGTATGGCCTTGAAGGTATGACCATAGAAGATCGTCCTTTGTACAGACACTGATCAAGAAGGTTCCGAGTCTACTATGGTTGAACAGAGAACATCAGGAACCTCCGACGAGCTGATGTCTGATACATCGAGAGACCAGCTGATCGAAGAGTCGTCGATTGTCAACGTTTCATCAGAGAACGAGGACGTTCTTATGTCAGGAAAGGCCGTGTAAGAAAGGATAAGCTGAGCTGGCGATACTGTTCCTGATACCTGCGGTCTGCGGGCGGCCAGCCTCACTACGCTTTAGGGACTCGGTGCGAATCGGACGTGCGTGAACTTATCGGACTGTAAAACTGTAGAACATTCTCGAGTGCCAATAAACGGTGTTACTTTGTTGTCTTTTGTTGGTTTCACTTCTGATCCTCCTCTCCTTAAAGTATAAATAATGCTTGGCTATTGCATAAACGTAATTGTAATAGAAATGAACGAAAATCAAAGTCATTGAAAGTTTTTCGATATGAGATTTACTTAAGTTTAACGAAGAAAAACAGATTTATACCTCATGAAAAAATGCAGGAATGTAAAATTATAAACCCAAGATCAGCCAGGCCTACAAGCCCCATCAGATTCGATAATACAGGACATTATCCCAGCACAAAAGAAGACATGGGGCGATGCAAATTTTGCCAAAAAAATACAACTGTATATTGTATAAAATGCAATATAAGACTTTGCTTTGTTACGGGAAAAAATGCTCGCAATTGTTTTTTACATTTCCATAATAAATAATTTGATTTATTGATATAAATAGTGTTTTTATTTTACCTATGTAAATGACACTAATTTGACAATGTCTACCACAGTGAACATTACAAATTACTGGTTATTCTCAACGTATTTCGCAGTGTTCACTGTGATAAACATTGATTTCCTGAAAACCTGTAAATAAAAATTTTTTTTGTTTATTTTTTCCAAGTTGTATTTAACTCTAGGACTTCAGAAATACATCTTATTTCATAAAATAAAACAACTCGAATCTCTGCCAAATTAAGGGTTAATGCTTTAAAAGTGTTCAAGTCTCAAAAAGGTGGCTTTAAAGTACAAGTAGGCGGTTTTGTGTTTACAAAGAACCGGCAAACCACGGATAAATGCTATTGGAACTGTAAATATAAGACTTGATGTTTATAAGTGCCGAGCTACCCTTACTACCAATGTATTCGCGAATGTTGAAAGTGCAACATTAATATCATTAAATAATGAAAACTCCCATGAAAGCACACCGCTTCGTGCCGATGTTGCTGACAATATTAAAAATTTAAATCGAAAACATCAGTCCAGCCTACTCTTAAGACCTGCCAAATTTTACAAAAGCACTTGGCAAGTACTAGCTCAAGTATTGCGACCGATATGCCTTCCAGAGACGTGCTCCGGCAAGTAATTACGCGCGAAAAGAAAAAACCTCTAAAAATGCCAAAAGAGCAGACTTCTTTTGATTTTGACCTGCACCCTAATTACTTAACACACTATATATCACAATCTGAATCATTTTAAAGCTTATTGCTAATCCATTGCTTCTTATGTTCGAAAAATGTGTCTGTTCAACAACGTAAATAACTTAATGAATGTTGTTGAACTGTCAAAGTGAAACCCATTCCTACTGTTAGTGTGTATCGTAATTACCCCGCTGGATTTGGAAGCAACAATGTACGATAACGATACCAGTTTTGTCATCAAAGATATAATTTTTGCAGACAGTAAAAGAGTGACGTTGTTGAATACCAAACAATTAATAACTTTTTTGTGCCAAGCTCTTTATTTAGTAATGGACGGCACATTTAAAATTGTGCCTATGATTTACCAACAATTATATACGATGCACGGTCCTGTTCACGGCAGCGATAAGACGTTCCCGTTATTGTTTGCCCTTAGTACCCACAAAGACAAAGCGTCGTACGATATGATGCTGGACTTATTATTGGGATTCTGTGCTGAACATGAGATAACGCTTTATCCGATGTTTAAAATACTGGAATTTGAAAAGGCTGCAATTTTTTTAAGTGTGCGTCAACATTTTGAAAATGTGACACTCAAAGGATGTTTTTTTTTTCATTTGAGGCAGATCATCTACCGAAAACTTCAAAGGGAAGGTTTGTCTTCAAAATATAATAATGATGGACAATTGAATCTTGAGATAAAATCTTTATTGGCATTGTGTTTTCTTCACCCAAATAATGTCGACATGTATTATAAGGATCTTGTTGAAACGTTGGCCAATGATGCCCGCAGAATTGCTAATTGGTTCAACAAGTTTTACGTTAATGGAAAAAATAATCAACAGCCTGTGTACAGTCCAAGCTTTTGGTGTCTCCACGCACACAAAACAGTGCTGAGTCATTCAACCACCATATAAAAGTAGTGTGTTCTAAAAGACATGTTGGATTTTACCGATTGGTGGCGGAGTTGATGAAAGAAGGTAGAAGGTAAATGATATTCTTATAATTAAATTACAAAACGGAGAAACACCTGGCAAGAAAAGAAAAAATAAAAACGCAGTGAAGATGGAGAAGATTCATAATATTTTACAAAATATAACCGACTATACATATGTGGAGTTCTTAAGGGGGATCGCCAGTAATCTTTGATTTACATAATTCTGTATCAATTTTTTTTTGAAAATGTGTTTCTTAACACTACATGTTAGGTTCATCATAAATATCAACTTTCTCTATAGGACCTATGTCGAAATGTTAGAACAAAATACTCGATTTACTATACAAAGTGACTCGATGAAGCTGACCAATTTCTATGGGAAGTCAATTTTTTTTTTTACATTTTGACATAGGTTCCATAGAGAAAGTTGATCCCTATGATGAACCTAACACAGTGGCTGGTGTTGGCACCAAAAATTTGCTATATTTTTTGTAATAACGTGTTTTTTTTTCCTAATTATACGTATGATTATCATTTAAACTTTTGTTTTAATTATATGTTATTGGTCCTCCTTTTTTGGTGGTTGCTCCTTTTTTTGTCATTGTCTTACAGATGCAAATATTGCGTGTTCAAAAAGCTATTAAAAAAACGGTTGTGATTATAAAGACATTTATCATAGTGAATTAAAAAGTTTAACGATTCGCAAACGGGAGCAATAAAAAAGCCGTGGACAAATACCAAGGTTCTTGAGGCTATCCGGCACCTAAAAAATGCTAAGGTATCCATAGAATCTAGGTCTTGAAGGACTCTTGCAGAGCATTATTGGACAAAAAAATATGAGGTAATGAGTATTAGTGATGCGGACTACCTTATTCTAAAAAAGGATATCCCTGACAGTCCAACGGTCCGTGTATTACCCTTAGAAGAATATTACGACATATTGTTAGATATTCATAGATTTCCATAGGAAACTGCTCGCGTATACATTGTAATGCTATTTTTAACCCTTAAATACCTGGAGTTTTAAATTTAATACCGAACCTTAAAACCGAATGTACACTTGCAGCAATTTATTTTTTATTGCATAGTGTTCCTTCGACCAAAATTAAAAAAAAGTCAGATGTCAACATTGTATGATGAATTATCTATGACATTTTGCTTTCCCGCCGTATTGAACAAGTGACCATACTTTTTGAAAAAGTTTGGCGCAATAAACCTTTGACGAATTTTCTTTTTGCGAATAATTAAAATAGCCTTGAGGTAAGTAAATACCTTATTTTTACTAAGGCTGGTTTTAGTCTTACGCCGACGGTACGCGCACCGTCAGCGCTGATGGCCGAGATATATGAACTTCTAGAAAGCGTTTTTGAATGACGCGTAGCTATCAGCGCGCACGGTGGTCAGTGCTGATAGCTACGCGGCCGTACGCGTCGCGCGTCGGCCCGGCGTAGCTGTCAGCGCTAACGATCGCACGAGCGCCTCTGCTTTCAGTGAGCGTTCTAGTGTCGAGCGGAGCGGACGTCGTCAGAGCGTACAGTCATGGCAAATCGCGAAGTAGATACAGGTCGAGTTATCGATGAGGTACGCCTGAGGAAGAAATTGTGGGATGCATCCGATCCACTCTACAAAAATAAAGATGAAAGAAACAAAGCCTGGGAGGATATTGTGGACACATTGTTCGAAAATATTTCAGGAGAAGAAAAACAACAACTTGGTTTGTTTACTTTCTTATTTTATTATCTGAATACCTACGCTACAGGACAAAGCCTTTTCAAGTTAAAATATACACGAATCTTGCCAGGGCACGCTTCCAATAGGGCTCACGAAGTACTCAGCAAAATGTTCTCGCAGAGCGTGTCCAGACCTTTTTGTAGGTACAGTTGGCAAGTCTACCATACCCTCAATTTTAAGTGTGTCTTCGATACGATAACCATCGCGAATTCTTATAAAGTTATGCAATACGCAGCATGCTTTAACTATATTCTTTGTAACATCAAAACTCACATTGATAGGTGTATGAAACACTCTGAACTTGTTTGACATTATTCCAAATGTCGATTCTATGTATCGTCTACTGCGGCTCAGTCTATAATTAAATATTTTTTTCTTGTGGGTCATATTGGATCGTGCATATGGCTTCAGAATTTTATTTGATATTCCAAAAGCACCATCACCCACGATTACATGTGTATCCTCTACTGCGGCTCAGCCTATAATTAAATATTTTTTTCTTGTGGGTCATATTGGATCGTGCATATGGCTTCAGAATTTTATTTGATATTCCAAAAGCACCATCACCCACAATTACATGTTCCACTGGAGTATTTGTTCCAGGCAGTGGCTTCGGTACTGGAATATTTAAAGTGTTTTGTTCAAGGCTCCTGTACAGTGTACTGTTTTGGAATATAGTCGAGTCAGAGTTTTTCCCATATGTTCCAATGTTTACATATGTAAAACAATAATCTGCATCGCACATAGCTAGCAGAACTATGGAGTATTTTTTTTATAGTTGTAGAATATTGATCCACCACCGGTTGGATTTACGATTCGGATGTGCTTGCCATCAATAGCTCCGATGCAATTCGGAAAGTTGGTCTTTTGTAGAAAACCGTTAGAAATATTTTGCCACATATCAGGTGTATTTGATGGTATGCATTCATCGTGTAGCGTTTCCCATATTACTTTACACACTTCGTCACGATCTTACTGATTGTTGCGATTCCCAACCTAAATGAATACTGCAAATCTGTATATGTTCGACCCGTAGCAAGAAATCTGAAAATAAAAAGTTTTTATTCTTTCAGGAAAACTGGTTGAACAAAGGTGGAAAACACCCCGGGATGCGTTTTTTAGAACAAAGAACGCAATTAAAAAAACGCCTTCTGGAAGTGCTGCACCAAAACACAAAAAGTACATCTATTATGACGAATTAAGCTTCCTAGCTCCAACAGTTGAGAATGAAGTTGATGAATCACTAAATGACCCTTCCCTTCCCTCACCCTCAGTAAATATAGATAATACATTGGATAGTATGGTATCTTCAGAAAATACTCAACGATTCTGATATATTAACGCAGCAAGTTTTTTCAAACACTCAACAGGGTGAGCAGAATGACCGTGGTGTTGATTCAGCATCATCACAAAAACCTTGGCTAGAAAAGAGAAAAAGAAGGGCCCCGAAAACAAATACAGAAAGTTCTCCATTTGAAAAAGAATTATTAACTTTATTAAGTAACCAAATCCCAGATCTTGCCGCTGACGACCTGGCTTTTTTGGCTTCTTTAGGTCCAATTTTAAAAAGTTTGATGTAGGACAAAAGCTGGAGTTTAGATCGAGAGTGCTGCGCGAAGCCACGGATATTCGAAATTGCAACAGATCAAATAGCTCAAATAGCTCTTACTCCAATGACGCAAGGTCTACACTCGACACGTATGCATCATCATACAATTATCAGACTCCAGCTTACCCAGGGTTCGAAACCAATGATGCGAATCCAGGTTACTCTGGTTATCAAACAGCGAGACGTATTGATGAATAATTATATTATGTTTAATTACTAATAATATATGTATAATTTGTTTTTTTTTTGTCTTACCTATAATATGAAACATTATAATGTTGTTTTCTTACCTATACTTTAATATGATTAAACATAATGATAAAACGAGTAAATATGTTTTTTCCTTACCTTAAAGTCACCATTAGTCGTTCAATCGGTGGTATAGGCACGATTCGTAAGCTGCAATGGACCAGTTTATCCTGTACCTTTGCCAGTAATTCGTCAAAAGTTCTAGTTGACATTCGAAAGTAATTAAAGAATTTACTTTCGTCAGCCCTCAAAGTGCCATATAACAAGACAAAGTCTCCTGCAACGGCTCTCTGCTCAATTAATGGATGAACATGGAGTCTTCATTGTCGCCGGTTTTTATTTTTTTGGGATAGATAGTACGAAGCAGCAATAATTAATACACTCCGCATTTTGGTCGTCGTCTGTACAGGAAGGCGGTCAGTACGATACTAAAACGAGCCACGCTGAGCCTCAGCGCTGACAAACTACGCGTTGAGTTATGAGCGCTGACAGTGAGCGTGAGACTAAAATCAGCCTAATATACAATTCTTTTTTTCGATTGCCTCATTGCTTGAAGAAAATCGTGCTATGTTTGTGTGTATCAATGTTGATACTTCAGACATTCCGGGCTGTACGAAACCTACTGACTAATTCTTTAGCTAAACATATTTTTTGGATGTATCTTTGCATTTTTGTTATTTTTCTGCTTGGTTTGGTGTTGGAATTACTTTTTTATCAGTTTCTTTATAGATATTTATCGAAAATGAAGCCGGATGATATCGAAGCCATTGATGGTGATTTGAAGGCATTCAAAGCATACAGACGTACTCATCGTAGCATTTTAAAAATAAAATTAATTAACGTTTGCATAAATAGTGACCTAGTTTTAGTGTATTCGTGTTATACAGAGAAACATTTTAAGTGACAAGTTAAAATAATGAACTGACATGATTATTTGGTAATATATTGTGATATATGGAAGGCAGCCCCTTTAATCGGAGCGCGATGATACGACGCAGCCCTCCACCGACACCGATCCCGGTACTGACCCCGGCATCACCACCGCCCCAACAACCAAGACAGGACCAAGACGATACAGTTGAAGTAGTGTCCACTCCGGAGATCTAGAACTGGATGGGGTCTATTGAGCAGTGCCTGAATGAGGTATGTGCTATTGCTTCTGATGGAAAGCTAAACGCTGAGCAGAAGCTAAAAATAAGCAATCTTTGCCGAAAAGTAGGACATGGAGTTTCGCAAATGGCTGTTCAATACCAGTCACTTAAGCAAAAAACCATACAAACCCATACCTCCCTTAAAACTATGACCGAAGCTCGAGACCTATCGGACTGTCTTACGGAGATGAACCGGACGATTCAGGAGTCCTGTACAAAGCAGGGTGCGGCTACTACATCTTTTGCAGATATGGTGAAGAAGGGGTCCAACAACTTTGTTCGTCCCAATACTTTTAGTTCTGTGGCGATTTATCCCTGTGATAACTCAAAGACCAGTGAAGAAACAAAGAACATGGTCCAAAAAATCATATGCCCTGGAGAAATGAAGCTAAAAGTACGAGGCGTACGCAAAATAGGAAAAGGAGGACTTATAATCAGCACTGAGACCAAAGATGACCTAGATAAGCTCAAACAAACAGTCCAACTCGCTTCGTCAGGGCTTACCGTCGACGAACCTCAAAAGCGCAAACCTCGCATTATAGTTATAGGAGTTCCCACATAAATGGCTGAAAATGGGATTTATAAATGTATTTATGAACAGAATTTGGCCGACAAATTGCCGACTATGTCCCAAGATACATTTTTGAATAAAGTCAATATCACCAAAGTCAATATCAATACAGTCCTTCTCGCTTACCATGGCCTCGTAATATCAACGTTGAGGTTTGGCATCATATTCTGGGGTAATAGTAGTGAAAGAGAAAACATTTTCAAAGCCCAAAAACGATGCGTTAGGTCAATCTTTAACTTACAGGTTACAGACAGCTGTGTTCCTAATTTCAAATTACATAAATTACTAACCTTCCCATGTCTGTACATCCTAGAAATAGCCATTTTTGTAAAAACTAACCAGCATCTGTTTCCATCGTTATGTGAGATACGAAAGAGGACAAATTGTATGAGATCTCAGTATCAAAATCCATTACACACAGGTAGCTTTAAAACCACACTTTTAAAGAAAAGCGTCATGTGTATGGCACCAAAGGTGTACAATAAGTTACCTAAAGTTATTAAAGATCAACCATTTAGAATATTCAAAAAACGTCTAACCGAGTTATTGTTGCAAAAATGTTACTATTCTATATCCGATTTTTTTAATGATGCTTTGTAATAGTCTAAAGGAACATGCACTGGTAAGCTATAATGTTTTATGTATGTACCCCGATGTCGTCTATCCATAAATGTTTGTATGCCGAAAGGCAGAATGTATAAGGACTCTTGAACATTGTTAACATCTTATTGTAATACCTACATTCTAAACAAATAAAAATTTCTTATTCTTATTCTTATTCTTATTGACCTCAATAAAACTGAGCCACAAATCTGGCAGGAAAGATGCTGAGAATTGCAACTATATTATAGAAGTTCCAGCCATCATTCGAAAAGCCCTCATCACACAGGACAGATTATTTATAAATTGGACGTCCTGCCCGGTACGAGACTTCACACTGGTAACTAGATGTTACAAGTGCCAGCAGTACGGTAATGCAGCCAAGACATCCAAAATAACTGCCCCCACATGCGGACATTGCGGTGAAGAAGGGCACACAATCCAAGACTGCGCAAAGAAAGCGAATCGAAATCGAAAACTTGCGCTTTAAAAAACAAGCCAACCACAAGACGCGAGACACAGATTGCCTGGCTAAAAAAGCTGCCGAATACAGGTACATTAATTCGATAGATTATGAAGGCGCCTAAGAGCGCCATATACTTGTTTATGTTTTAGACTTAACTTATTATTGGTATTTGCTTTTTTTTTAAAGTTTAGTATGGATGATAACTTAATTACCGATATAGATAACACATTTTTAACTGTGTCAAAGACATGTGACGTTGAGGACTGCAGAAAATATCTTTCCGACTATCAAAATTCACTAACCGTATTCACCCAAAACATTCGTAGTATTTATAAGAACATACTATCTAAACGGCAGGTATCAATGTGTTAGAATAGATAATATTACAAGCAGTGGCGTGCATACAGTTTTAAGACAGGGTAGGCAGAAAATTTTATTCACCAAAAATACTGCACGTTGATTTTGGTTCATCGTGTTGTCGATTAATGATGTAGGTAATTGCCAAATGCCAGCTCAAATATCCATAGATTGACTCATTTTATAGACATATCAATTTACGGATATTCGAAGTGGCCTTTCGGCGCGTTTGTTTGATGTTTTGTAATGTTTGTGTGATTTGCAAAATTTAAAAAAAAGCAGTGAAATTGAAAAGATGGTGGTGTGAGTATACTATATAGAATTGTTTTATTTGTATATTAAATCTACACGCCTATCTTTCTGTAAGAGTGTCTGCAATATGGAATCGTAAAAGTTGGGAAGGCGTTTTATTTCCGTAAGGTTTTTTCTATTGAAATCATGAAAAGATCTGTAAATCGTTGCTGGCCTTGTGTATTTCTTAAGTAGGTGTGTATACGTTTTAGCGACGAGAATGACCTTTCGGTTGAAGCACTGCTCGCGGGAACTGTAACAATTAATTTTGCCAAACGCAGCACTTCGGGAAAAACTGTATTTATGTTATTTTCGTAAACATGTTCTATAATTTTGTAAATATATATTTCGTAAAAATATTTTTACGCTTTCAAAAATTAATTCAAACCTAAATCTGAATGATTCTAAAAACGATTCAAACTCCTTCATTTTTTTAATGAAATAAGTCACATCTGACGCCTTTTTTTTTGTATACTTTCGTAAAGCACATCAGTTTCTGCGAATATTTCGTTAAATACATGGAGTAAAAACTGGAATTGAAAGTCTTTTAAATTGTGTAACAAATGCGAAACTTGACTTAATGTCTCGCCATCCCAAGAGTCTTCGTTTTCAGCCATATCCTCAAATAAATCAATTAAATGTTAAGAAGAATTAAAAATTACATTTACAGTACGCGAATTGTAAGTCCATCGAGTGTCAGCAACGCGAGGGATTTTTTTCATATCAGCTATTTTATTATAGTGGTTTTGCCTTTTGGTACTATTATTAAAGAAATTTGCTAATGTTTTTATGAGATTGAAAAAACGTTTAGTTTCCGGAATACGTTCGCACGATTTGGAAAGAACCAAATTAAGGACATGGGCGGAACACCAAACGTATTCAGCAAGAGGACATTGCTGGCGAACCAGTGACTGAACGCCGTTCAGTTCACATGACAGGACAGCTGCACCGTCATATGTCTCAGCTACTAATTTCGATAAACAGTTAAATTCTGATAAAATCTGCAGTATGATGGCACTTAAAGTTTTCGCGGTGCGGTCGGAACTTACGTCAATATATTTTATAAATCGATCAAACACCTGACTTATGAAAATATCTTAAAACCAGTACTAATTCCTCTTTGCCACTTACGTTTGATGTTTCATCGACTATCACAGCTACAAAATCAGTGGAAGTGATTTGTTGTTTTATTTTTTCGATCATTACAGACGCTACATATATAGTACCTAGTCTATGGACGCTACACTAGAGATTAGGTCATTTTGAATACGATTTGATAAACCCGTAAATGAGCTAGTGCAATTTTGTAAATGGTTTTCCAACACTCCGTCGTATTTCGCGAGCACGTCAACCATTTCTAAATAATTGCCCTTATTCACTGACGAAGCAGATTCGTCATGTCCACGAAAAGCGAGCTCTTGTTTCCCCAAAAAGCAAACAATGTCAATAGGTCGCTGAAAAATATTTCGGTTCCGATCGACTTTCGCGTTATGTCTATCAATGTCGATTTGTATCTGAGAGTTTAAACGCGTCTCTATACGATCTTTTCCAAAGGTGTGATTGAAGCTTCTAAGTGTTTTTCAGATCGTTCATGTTTTCTCGCGGCGGCGGCGGCAGGAAAATTATGAATATCAGCGTAACCGATGTCGTTCCAGACGGTTTTATTATTTGAAAATAGTAGACAAACGAAACAAAATAACCGATTACTGTGTATGCAGCCTGTCAGCCAATGATATGAATCATATTGTTTTTTATTGAATTTACGATTGACTTTACCTTTAGTTTGTATTAATTGCAAATCCGGTGTACAACGACCTATCTCGATAACTTGTTTTTTTTTCACCGAAAGATAGTTTCGAAAACACATCATGTTTTATTTTCTCAATACACACACCATCTGAACAACTTTCACAGTATTACATTACAATATTATCCATTTTACACTCTATTATCGACATTAAAATTCTAAATACCTGATAACATAATCACAAACACAACACACATCCAACAATATGGCTACTATTGACTTTTGAAAATAAGTAGTAAAAAGGGAAATTAATACGACAAAAAATTATGGTCATCTAAATATATAAAATTCAATTAAACAATGTTACTTCCTAAAATATTTGCATTGCATAGCAAACTTTCGTTCGGAAATGATCGGTACAAGTCGTAATTTTTCGTGTTAGTAGCTGTATAGAATAACTACAAAAAGACACTGGCTTTTCATGCAGTTGTGTGCGTGATTTTTGTCATTGTGTGTCAGCAAAGCCCATGTAGCTATAGGAACGCACACACACTAAATCTGCATGACCACGACTTACCACGAGAGCACACATATAAAACATTTAGAGACGAATAGTTTGTGCCTTTGCCGTGGCGAAGGCGAGGCGGCGCTAGTGCAGCGCGAATAGATGATGCGAAATTACGTGAACGAGCCTTTAAACTGTATCGATCTTAATGATACCACCGGCACTCGATAGGTGGAGCTGTTTTATGATTTAAGTTTTTTATGTTGTTTTGTTTATTAATAAAATAATATTAGATCTATTATCAGAACTAGGGTAGGCAGTGTCTTTCTGTCTTTATGAGACGCACGCCACTGATTACAAGTGATGAACAGAAAAATACTGGTTTTGGTGTTCCTCAGGGAAGTATTCTAGGCCCCACCCTATTCCTGATTTATATCAATGATTTGTGTAATTTAAATATTAAAGACGGCAAAATTATATCACATGCCGACGACACGGCGTTAATATTTACCGCTAAATCCAGTAGCGAACTGTTTGAAATCGCTCAAATGGGTTTTAATACTGTGACTAATTGGCTTCAAAGCAATTTGCTAACATTAAATGCCGACAAGACAAAATATATTAACTTCTCCATGCGCAAGCCTCAACAAAACATTACTAACCCTCATCTATATGCCCATCAATGTGGAGACCGTACAGGCAACAGGTGTGTTTGTCCTTTTATCCTCAAAACGAGGAACATAAAATACCTGGGGTAATAATGGACGACACACTTTCTTTTAGAAAACATATTGAAAGCCTAGTTAAAAGAGTGCGCAAACTAATATATGTTTTTAAGAAATTGCGAACATTAGCAGATTCAAAATTAATCACACAAGTTTATTTGGCCCTATGTCAATCTATAATTTAATACTGTATCACTTCTTGGGGTGGCGCACCAAAAACTAATTTACTTCCTCTTGAAAGAGCTCAGAGAGCTATTTTAAAGATAGCAAACTTCCATCCCTTCTTCTTTCCCACAGATCTGCTCTATAAATCCTGCAACGTACTGACATTTCGCCAAAGTTCATAATGCACTTGGTATTAAAACAGCACACCATGCTTACCTACAATGCTGACAATACTAACAAGAGACGGAATGATATAGTATGCATATCTAATGCCCCCTCAAAACATGTCTTTGTTGAAAGATTTTTCACATTCTTAGGCCCATTTCTGTACAATACATTAAATAAAAAATTAAGTATCTATAAATTAAATTACTATAGCTGTAAAAACATTATACTTAAGTATTTACTAACCATCAATTATGCTCAGACAGAAGATCTACTTGCTGTCTGCAAATAGAAACGCTAACATGCTATTTTATTACATTATGTATTTATGCACTTTCTAGTCTAAAGCACCGGTTCAACCTAGTTCTAGCAAATTAGCAACTGTGCTCTATTTTAATTTTTAAGGTATTTATTGTAAATGTGTCCCTCTTATAAATAAACGATTTTATTATTATTATTTTGAGACAGCTAGTAAAATTGTGAAATTTCGGAGGACGAGTCCAGCCATAATGAAAATGACATCGACTACTATTCGAGTCAAAGAGACCTTCAGATGGAGCTAGAAGTGTAAGATAATGTGGGTAATTTGCCCGCTGACCCTGTGTATAATAAAAGTCATGCGTTGAAAATAGGATGAGTTTAACAGTTTTACAAAAGTGGAGAAAACAAAATGAACTTGCCAGTTGGAGGAATGAATGCAGAGCGTGAGAGAAAAATGTTGCTAGACATTGGAAAATGTTAAGCTTGATTACAATGTTGCAACCTAATAAATTACTTACTAATCAATCGATTACAAATATACTTACTAAAATGACAAACTTTAATGATTGCAGATTATTAAGTTGATATGTTGAATTTACTTTAAAATAGTTGGGGCCGGCAAGTTATCTATACAACTAAACCATGAAATAAGAACTTAATGAATAAACTAAGTATAAAATTTATCTTCTATTTATAAAGCCAATAAACAAAGTTTCCTTAAAGAACGAGTGTAGATTTTATTAGCAATTTTACAATCAGCTACCCTGGGGCCTTACTCCCGACAGCTTCGAGTTCTGAATCAATCGAATTCGATTCGAATTAAACGTCGATCCATACTCTTGAATCCGACACTAGCGCACGATCGTGCGGTGGATCGAAGCGAAACTAATTTAGATCGACTCGATTCGTTAGGATCGAAAAGTTCGTACTCCACAAGCTATTTGACTGTAAATAAATCGAGTTGTAGGATCGAATTATACGTCAAATTACACAATAGCAAAAAAGCTACTTTATGGAGATCTAGTGAGAGTTTTTAGTGTTAATAACTGCAATATTTCTTCAAATTCTTTATTATTATGGCTCGCCTTGCTTCGTTTTTTCAATGTTATTGAGGAATCAAATCGTATGGATATTCGTGCGAGAAGAAATATGCAAAGGATGAGTCGTTATAACACCACGGCTATGGAAATGGATTCAGAAGAATTTCGGATAAATTTTCGTTTGGCGAAAGAGTTGTTTGATGTGTTAGTAGAAGATTTTTCAAATAAAAATAAAAATATATATAAATAAATAATTGTCCCAAATAAAATATTTTTCTTTCTTTCTATTTAACACCATTTCCAGACCAAATCAGTTTTAGATTTTGTTTGCATTATCGTTTTTTGGTACTGGAAGCTAAAGAATAGTAGGAAGAAGCAATGGCACGGTCATGTCTCAGCAGTCAGTGTCAAAAGCTATAGGGGAGGTTACCAAAGCAGTAAACCACAAAGATATATTGACGAAATATATCAAGTTCTCCTAATCAGCCGAAGAAAGAAATACTATTAAAAGAAAGTAGGTGGATAAAATGTGTTGCTTACAATATTTTTATATGTGACAACATGATTATAATAACAATTTACCTACTTATATCGCAATGCTTATTACAGATTTTATGAAAAGTTCCACATCCCGGGTATGTTAGGTTGCGTTGATAAATAATAATAAATCATATATTATTTCATAAGTTTTTGTTTGATAAGTGTAAATAAAGCACTAGGGTACCGTTTTTTACGTGGGAAAGTGATAGAGAAGTAAGTAAAAACATTCAACCACTAAAAAGTTACTGACCAAAGACATAGCACTTGACGGTGACGTAATCCGCCGGATACACCTAACGACGCTGATAATACTCGAACTTACGTCGATTTTGGTTTACGATTCGAATTGGTTCGGGAGTGAGGTTTTAAATCGAGTTCGGATCAAAACCGAGTTCGAATTGAAAACAAAATCAGACTCGAATCGTTTTCGGGAGTAAGGCTCCTGACCTTATCATCAGGACCGGTGTAAATTTTTACAAACCAGGCCATAGGCCATGTTAATGGAGGCACATTGTCTTGTTTTACAATTACTAAATCCCCCACATTTAAATTAGGATGTGTCTCATGCCACTTAGGCCTGCTTTGTAACTGCGTAACACAGTCCCTTGACAATGCCTTTCAAAAGTCTTTTAATTTTTGAACACATGTTCCAGAACTTAACCCTTCTTTGCATGATGATGGAAATTTCAATCATAATATTTAGTCAACAAAAAAAGGTACTCAAAACCCTTGTAATGTAAATTTATTGTTGCTGGCAACTTTTTAAGCGACTATTGCGTACAACAAAACGCAGTTGTCAAAAAATAGCAAACGTCACTGTGAATTACCAGGCCTAGAACTTGTCATTCCGCTGTTTGTTGTGACTGGAAGAAAGGAGCGAGATTTTAAATTGTTTTATGGAAATAGACGGAGATATAAAATACAATAAAAGTGAAAATGAGTGGAAAAAAGGTTTGTTTTCATGTTTTTGTTATTTTATGTACAATTTATATCAAAACACTGTGAATAAATTTCTCAAAATTATGTGATGGAAATTTACATCACTATGCAGTAACTTCACTTGTAATGTATGGCAAACATTTTTTTGTAAATGTTTATTTTATGTTGTTTTTTAGGGAAACTTGAATGAAAGAGATATTGAAGATTATCTTAGTAAGTTAGAAGGCGGTTGGCTCTCAGAAGATGGCCTTGATGACCAAGATTCCGATGATGAAAACCGCGATGCTGATGAAGTTATAAGAGTGTTGCAGGAGGAGAACGATGATGATGATGATGATGTGGATGAAACTGCTGACATTGATCCTCCTCTTGTAGAACCAGAAGATCAAGAACCCTCTCACCCATTAACTTCATCCAATTTGCAGTCTTCATCCAGTTTTCCATTTGACAAAAGAAGCTTGATTTGGAAAAAAAGGAATCTGGTGTTTGACACAGATAAAATTACTTTCTTGGGGAGTTCTACTGCTTCAGGTGGTCTATCACACCTAGAAACTCCATATCAATGTTTTAACCATTTTATCACTGAAGATTTTATCAAAACATTAGTAGAGGAGACAAATTTATATACAGGGTGGCCGGAACATTGACGTCCAAAAATAAAATTTAGGTCCCTCGTATCGTGGGGTATCCGAATCACCCCCATGTATGTTCCGCGACTTTTCATAGTTTTCGAGTTACGAATTTTTTTCCGATTTTTTGAGAATGATCGACCTGACCAATCTAAAAAAAATTAAAAAAAAAAGTACATGGCTTTGTCGAGATTTTTTTTTTGCAACTGAATCTTCGTGAGTAGTACTTTTATGCATAAAATAATCAGCTTCGTAACTGTGATGAAAGTTATGAAAAAGTTGGTCTAAAGTGAAAAAATTACGTTCGGTAAATTCGTAAAAAAAAATTCGTTACTCGAAAACTATGAAAAGTCGCGGAACATACATGGGGGTGATTCGGATACCCCACGATACGAGGGACCTAAATTTAATTTTTGGACGTCAATGTTCCGGCCACCCTGTATAATACAGAGTAATCCCAGTTCATCTATAACATTTACAGAATATGATTTGTCTAAGTTCTTTGGTATATTATTATACATGTCAGTAATCAAATTTCCTAGCACAAGATCATACTGGTCGCCAAAGTTTGGATATGAGCCCATTTCTTCAACAATGCCACTGAACAAGTTTGAGAAAATAAAGTAAACATTTTAATAACAATGATCTTCACAAACCTATAGGTCATCCAGAACATGACAGGCTTTATAAAATCCGCCCTGTTATCAAGCATCTCAATGAGAGGTTTGCCATAGTGCCAATGAATCAAAGACTTTCTGTGGATGAACAGATGTGTTCTACTAAAATAGGGCATTTTTTAAAACAGTATCTGCCTAAGAAGCCCCATAAATGGGGCTTCAAATTATATGTTCTCTGTGATTTGATGAGATATGCCCACAAGTTTGAGGTACAGAGAAACTCCCAGATGAACCAGATCTTGGTGCAACAGGAAATGTTGTAGTTCGTTTGCTTCGAGGAGTGCCAAGAAAGCAAAACCACATCATATACTTTGATAATTTTTATACCTCTTTGCCATTGGTAGTTTTTTAGCTAAATCAGGAATTCACACAGTGGGAACTGTGCAACAAAACAGGATACCAAATAATAAACTTCCAGAGAAGAAAAATTTCATAAAAAATCTGTGCCCAGAGGTAGTTTTGAGGAAAGAGTGTCTGTGCATGATGGTATAGATTTGAGTTGTGTGGCTTGGAAAGATAATAAGATAGTAACCCTGTTATCTTCTTATTCTGGAGCATTGCCTGTAACTAAAGTCAATAGATTTGACAGGATAACAAAAGGAAAAATTGATATTACTTGCCCGTTTATTGTCCAAGAGTACAATAAACATATGGGAGGAGTAGTCTCATGGATAGCTTTTTGGGCAGAAATCATATAAAAATGAGGTCTAAAAAGTGGTATTTGCGTATATTTTTTCATCTATTTGATCTAGCTATTATAAACTCTTGGATTGTTTATAAAAAAAAATGCTCAAGAAAGAGGTGAACCTAAAAAGAGTCTGCTTACAATGGGCCAATTCAGAAATGAATTGGCCTTTGTGCTATGCAACAGAAACCACCAAAGAAGCTAAAAGAGGGCGTCCTAGTACCAGTGTACTAGAAGAAGAATTACAATAAAAAAAAAGAAAAGGTTCTCCAGCTCCACCACCTCCAAAAGATATAAGAAAAGATTGGCCAAAAGTAGGTGGGTCACTCCGGTGCAAATTTCCCAAATGTAAAGGCTATTCCAAAATTTCGTGTAATAAATGTGGCGTCAATTTATGCTTAAATAAGAATAATAATTGTTTTTTAAATTATCATAAAGAATAAAGAAGATTGAGTAAACTATATTTTTTTATTTATTTAGTACTGAGCTAAATATGTGACAATGCATGATGATGTAAATTTCCATCATATTGTTTTTTACATAATAGATATTTTTATTTACACTAGGATTTTTTTAAATATTTTTCCTTTAATCTAGAGCATTAATTACATCACCCTGATTTATTTTTAAAAAATAGAAAAAATCATGCAAAGAAGGGTTAAGTCTGTTGATGGGTACTCCTGTAAAGACTAATTCCGGAAAGGAGGTCAAGGCGCTGCCTATTACAAAATGTCCTGGTTTAAAAAAAATTAACATCAGAAATGTCCGAGGTCATAGGCAGCAGGGGCCGAGAGTTCAGCACAGCTTCAATTTCTGTTATGATGGTACGAGTATATGACCTTCAAATGTTAAACATAAACTACCTATGATTCTTTTAAAGTGATATTTAAAGCTCTTGACGCCAGCTTCCCAGAGCCCTCCGAACTCAGGAGAATAACTCGGAATAAAGTTAAATTGTATCATATTTGTATTACAAAACTGTTCTACAGAGTCTCTGTGAGCCTTTGACGGAAACAAATCATACAGACCCTTTAATTGATTAGAGGCTCCTTTATAAGTTTTTGCAATGTCACAAAAAATCTGAGTGGGCATACCGCGCCTTGCAATAAACCTAATACCTACCTATTGCCTTTTGAGACATCCCAGAAAAGTCTCTGTAGTGAGGTCACTAACAAGTTCTTTATGAACCGCTTTAGCAGCAAAACAAACAAACAGCGCGACATAGCATTTAGTTTGCAGAGGTCTTCTAATCCTCGCAGACTTCATATTGAATGGACCACAGAAATCTACACCTACGACCTTGAATGGTCTTTGTGATGTAAGCCTTTCTTTAGGCAGAGAGCCCATCAGCTGTCTAGCCGCTGCAGCCTTCAAACGTATGCACTTCATACACTTGTGTACTACCTTCTTAACCTCCCGATGACCACTGATAAGCCAATAATTCTGAGATAGAGAACTCAATATCAGCTTGGGTCCCGCATGCAAGAGACGTAAATGTTCCCTTTCAATCAACAATGTTGTGACCTGACATGATTAAGTATTCGATAACATAGCCTCTGCTGCAAGCGGATACCTCTTACCATACCTATGAGTCAGCTCTATTAGGCATCGGGTGGCCAAAAATGTAGATGGTTTTAACCCATATGTAATAGTCTGCAGCTGTAAACAACTGATGGGCTTGTGTGGATGGTCCCTCCAAAGTATATTCTGGAGGCAGACCCGCTTTGGTTTTATATTCACACAGCGAAACATCTTGGCAATGTCACAAATTAAAGTAAAAAGGTACGTACGGAATAGGAGCAGGATATCAAATAGCTCTCTTTGCACAACTGGTCCATTCAACATGACATTATTCAGGGAGACTCTACCTTTTGACTTCGTACTACCATCAAATACCACACGAAGTTTGGTTGTCTGCTATCCTCATTTATCACAGCATGATGAGCTAAAAAGTAAACATGTTCATTAGTAATTTCATATTCACCAATGTCAACCTTTTTTGCATGTCCCAAGGCAATATATTCTTCAATAAATTGTTTATACTTTTCCAGATACAATGGATTTCTTTTAAATTTATTTTCCAGTATCAGAAATCTTTGATGAGCGACTGAAAAGGAATATCCAAGCTGTAGTTGTTCTAAGTCACAGACTACTGGCATATCAACTTGAAATACTTTATTTTAAATGTTTACTGAGTTTTGAAAAGCAACCTTAGCCTCTTTATACTCACTACACAGCTTATCAATTGGTTCAGGAACCTTTTCAGTGAGCCAAAACTGCTCCATTACATTTTCTAGTTTGTTAGATTCACATATAGCCATGTTTGAAACATAATTGTTGTCAACATTGCAGTCTTTTATATTTATGTTACCTCCAATAACATATCCGAACAAAGTTCTTTGCAAAACAGGGTCATATGGAATTTTCCTATTACCATCTAACAAAAAAATACTAAAGTATACATCGGCACCTAAAAGCAAAGAAATTTCTCCAGGCAGATTAAACTTATCATCAGACAAAATAATATCTTTAGGTAAATCAAACTGTGAAATATCAATAAATTGTTGGAGTAATTTAGTGGTTATAGAATGCACAACATGGCATTTTACATTTAATTGAGTTTTTGACACTGGTGAATGTAGATTTACATTGACAAAATTATTGATTTTGCTATTTTTATTTGTAACACCAATAATATGTGTTTCTTTTTGTATGCATGTCAAACCCAGACTTTACAAGTGAGTTTTTGATGAGTGACACTTGACTACCTGAGTCAAGCAGTGCTCTGACATAGACTTCATGGCCTGCAATATTAAATAATTTTACCTTCACAGTTGGCAATATAACATTGTTACTTAGCACTATACTGGAGTGTAATGTAACAACCTCTCCTTACATACTTGACAGGTAAATTGAAATTTACATTTACCACTATGTGCATTTTGGCATGTAGGACATAGTTTGTTAATAGCAACACAATTCTGACGGTCTTTTATAGAAGCCGTTTTGAAGGAAGGGCAATTGTAAAGTTTGTGGTAATTATTACCTTTGCAAAATGTACATAATTTTCATTGTTTGAGGTAGCAACATTGGTTACCTTATTTGACTTCTTGAAAGTGGCTTCAATGAGTCCACAGTCTTCAAGCGCCATAGCACGCTTTTCAAGGAAAGCCATAAATTCTTCCATTGTTGGTAATACTTCAGAGTCCCTGTCAAGTTGATAGGCTCTATTAGTAAAAGTATCTAGTTTTCTAGTTAATATTGAGATAAGCAGCATATCCCACTCCTTTGTGGGTTGCTTTAAATTTTTCAAAGCATATAGCTGCTGCTTTATTTCTGAAATGAAAGACCTTATACAGGCTGCAGTACTCTTCTGCATTGTAGGCAAGTCCAAGAGTATATTTATATGATTTATGATTAATCTAGCTTTGTTATCAAAGCGCTTATTTAAGCGCTTTGGCATTTTAGCAAGGCTTCTTGATATGACTGATTGACAAGAGGTAAATTAACTATTTCACTACGAGCATCATCACTTAAATATTTCCTTAAATAAAATAACTTTTGTACATCAGAAAGTGCCTTGTTGTTATTTATTACAGCAGTAAATAAATCTATAAATGGTGTGTATTTTGTGAAATCCTTTCCACTAAATACCGGTAAGGCAATGTTTGGCAATTTAGATGAAGATACACTTGTACACTGCGACACCTCTGATGTATTCAAGTTCTTTAAACAATGGTTTATTTTGGAAATAATTGAGAAGTATTTTTCTTCTAAAATAGCGACATCTTCATTAGCTTTAACATCTAACGACAAAATATCTAGCTGGACCTTTTCGTAGTCCTTTAAAGTTGAAATTAACTTTTCTTTTCGAGCTTGAAGAGCTTCAGCAGTAACACTAGTAATATTCACTGGGTCTTTGATAAAGTTTTCAATGCGAGTTACGGTACCTTTGAGTTGACCGCGCTTTAGACGCAAAGTCTTAAGATCCTCTTCCATCTTGTTAAATAACAGCACTCTAAGAAGACTGATACACCGGTAAACCTAATAAAAACAGTTGTATTTCTTGTTGTTGTTGTTGAAATGTCAGTCACATCCGCAGAGTACCGCTTGCAAGATAATATTTGAAATAAAATGACAACTGACTGTCACTGTCAGGTGTCAGTGTCAATGGCGACTGCGCGTTCCCGCTATTTCGTTAGTTTGACGTTTGAAGAAAAAACGATTTTGTAGATATGACGTTTTGCATTATTTCATGCCTATGAGCATTATTAGTTAATCCGACTTATTTATGGCCATAATACCTGAAGTATCAAAATTGATACCCGTTTTTTTTTCGGAATAAATATATAATATATGTATTATGTTTTTTTTTTATTATTTTTCCTTTTATCTAGCTCCTGCAGTTAACACATTGACATTTTTTTTAAATCTATTTGTTAAATCAGGCTTCCAAGGGTTAAATCTGTGATTACAATGCATACACGAATTGTGCGTACTAGCCGTGTATAGTTGGTAATGTGGACGCGCGCGTTCTGTTTCCAAACTATACTACAACACTTACGCCTGAAAAGATTTTTAAAGGTTTATAGTGCAATTAAATCATTGTAAGTGACAGGAAAAACCTATAAGGGCCTCCTTTTTCTGCATGGCAATAATAATAAGGCGTAGTCAACGGAGCCTCGCTTAGCGGGGCTCCTACATCTGGGTGATTGAAAAAAAAATAACCGCAAAGGGAATAGCCCGTCTGACCTAACCTATTCGAGTCGGGGTGCCCCAAGTCCCAGCTGGTCGCGTGTAGATTGGAATCGCGCGGTTTTTTCGATCTATAATGTTTAAATAAAGTCTGATTTGCCCAAACTGTGTTTTATCATGTTCACCCTAAAACTACAACCAATGTCGAAATTATAATAATTGAACGAGTAATCATTATGCCTTCGGCATATTACATAACTACGAGCATTTTAAACTGACGACGCCGTATGTAAACGGCGGAATCATACTAATTGCCTGCGACATATGCACCATTTAAAACTTTTTTTGAAATAGAAATGAATAAATTTCAGAAAGAATATTCTGGCAGTCATAAGCCATTACGATATTGCTAAACTTGCATCCTAAACTTATTTTAAAGCAGCTACGCCGCAAAATACTTTAAGAAGCTATGGAGCAGCAGGTATTCAACAATTTGATAGATATGCGATCGAGGGAGATTATTTTACGCCATCTGAAGTGTACAATCGTGAACTCAAGAACACAATCACGCTGATTACCATAACCACCACGTTGACTGAAAACGTTCCAGCACAGATTTTTAACACGAAATAGAGGCACCAGCCGCTAGATCTGAAAATTTACAACAGCTGATGAAAAACGTTCAATATACAGAACCTATGCTGACTCCAATAGCTCCATCAAACATCTGTTCCGAAAGATTACACCAGCAGCCTCAAAATGCTCAAGTTATAGAACCAATGGATCTATCTGATCATAGTATAATAAACGTGGAACATGGACAGCTACGCCACCACCAATCGGATACCAGTATACAAGTATACTTCAGAAAATTCACCCATTGTCACAAGCAACTGTCAGAAAAAGAGACACATGCAGACAGCCACTAAGATCTGAAATTCTGACTAGCATTCCAATAAAATCTCAACAAGAGAAATTTCAAAAATCACAAAAAAGAAAAGTTATCGACCACGCAGCGAAAGCCGAAACACCTGGGCCAGCAGGCTCGACATAGATAGCGATCACTTTACGACGAAATTCGGTCGCAAAGTCCTAACGATCCGGAGTTAACGATATTTGGTAGTCACGACACTCAAAGTTATTGAATGTCATCGGTATTTGACCGAACATTGTCGCAAAATTTTCGGTTTACGAATTTACAGCAGTGCTGCCAACTTAGCGCTTTTCGCGCCAGATCTAGCGCTTTTTTTGTCTCGAAGCGCGTTTTAGCGCCTAGCGCTAAATCTAGCGCTTTTTTAAATTATATAAAACTATATTTCTTAATACAGCGTAAAACATAATAAATTACTAGTGCTAAATAAAAGTATGTATTACTACTTATTACCGACATTGAAAAACTAAAAAACGATGTCTATGTTTTCTTCATAGAGTCATCATCTATGAGAACGATTATGTCCCGGGGATTCCCCGTGTATTATTTTGTATTCCTCCGTAGCGAACTTTACTACGATCGTTTCATTCTCTTTATAGTTGACCTACGATTCACACAGTTGCAGTGCTTGTTTTATTCACTATAATTAATGAATGATATTACATTACAAATATGGATTTGCCTTTATCAAAGCGTACAAATTATAAACAACATTATAAGAGTGAGTGGGAGCAGGATACCGATTTGAAACATTGGTTGAAACCTGTGCCTGGTGATTCAACAAAAGCTCAATGTACTTATTGTAAACGGCAGTTTTCGGCTAAGATCAGTGATATCAAAAGACATCGTGAAACAGCATCTCATCAAAAAAAGGTAAAACCATCGTTGGACACATCTCAGCAAAAAATAAATTTGCAGCGAGTAAACCAAACTAGTGAAGCTGAGGCATCTTTGTCTCTTTTTATTGCAGAGCAATGTGCAACCTCTGCTGTTGACCATTTAGGATGTTTATGTGCGAATGCATTTCAAGGATCTGAAGCGGCTAAAAATCTCAAACTGCATCGTACTAAATGTACAGCTATCATCCAAACGGTACTGGCACCTCACTTTAAAACCGAGCTGATTAAAGATATAGGAGATGAGCCCTACAGCTTATTATTAGATGAGTCTACAGACATATCAGTGAAAAAAAATTTGGGAGTGGTGGTGAAATACTTCAGTCGCACTCAAAATGAAGTTATTTCTACATTTCTAGGACTCAGTGAATTAGAAAGTTCTGACGCTGAAGGAATCGTTACATCTTTGGTTGCACTATTAAAAGATGCTGGATTTCAAATCAAAAACTTAAGTGGTGTAGGCACCGATAATGCTTTTGTGATGACCGGGATCAATACAAGTGTGTACAAAATTTTGAAGGAAAAATATGATTTAAAGCATTTGATATTAGTTAGATGTGTGTGTCATTCCATACAGCTCGCCGTATCACACGCTTCTGTAGATACTTTACCACGTCAAATTGAGTTTTTGATTCGAGAAACCCATAACTGGTTCAAAATATCACCAAAAAGACAATCTGAGTATAGGAAATTGTATGAATCTCTCAATTGCGGTGTAAAACCATTAAAAATCTTAAAAACTTGTGACACACGATGGCTTTCCATTGAACCGGCGATTACTCGAATATTAAGTCAGTGGAGAGAATTAACATTGCACTTTGAAAAAGCTCGTTTATCTGATAACTGTTACAAAGCTGATATGCTGTATCAAATGTTTAAAGATTCGCAAAATGAACTTTATCTCCAATTTTTGAGATGTGTTCTGGATGAAACACAGTCAGCACTTAAAATATTTGAACATAAATCAGCAGACCCCACATTACTGTTTAATACCCTGCAAGACCTTATAAGGAAACTATGCCTCAAGATTATAATATCACAGGCTTGTCTTAATTTTAATTCTCTTGATGTCACAAGATACCTTTCACCGAATCCATATCTAGGTTACATTTTTGAGACTAAATTACAAGAATCTAATCTGCCCAATGATATTAAGAACGGTATTAAAGAAAGATGTGTTAATTTTGTCATTAAGTTAATTTCACAACTGCAGCAAAGATTGCCTGAAAACTTGAAATGCCTACAGAACAGTTCTTGCCTTTCTGTTACAAAAATACTAAAGCCAACAAGATCCTTGCAAGAAATTGTACATCTGTGCGAAAGTTTCGGTTACGCACCTGAAGAAATTGATAAAATTGTCGAACAGTGGCGTACTATTATTTTACAAGAGTGGGTTTACAAGGAGGACACCGTGAAATTCTGGGGTGAAGTAAAAGACTCAAAAGATGCCTCTAGTACATGTCCTTATAAAGAAATATTCTCCTTAGCAATTAAAGTTTTTTCATTACCCCACTCGAACGCTGATATTGAAAGAGTATTCAGCACAATGAATGTCATTAAAAATAAGTTGCGAAATTCCTTAGCCTTAGATACTATAAATGCCATTTTACATGTGCGCTATGGACTTTTATTTAAAAGAAGCAACTGCGCAAATTATAAGCTGCCTTGCGACGTCTTGAGAAAAATATCATCGACTGATAAGTACAAATTCAAAACAAAACTAGACCACAATCAACCTTCTACTTCGGCAGGAATAAATATAAACGAAGAAGAAATTCCAGAATCCGATGATGATGAAGATTTAACCCTGATAGATTCTTAAGTCAAAAATATTGTTTCCATAAATCATTGTTTTCATTATAAAGAAATATTGATTTTACGTATATTATTTGTTTCATTTCATGCTATCATAAAATTTATTTTATCTGTGGGGCAATAATTTTGTAAGTTGTCGATGATCGACAACGCAAATCGAAAACTCGATTAATACTCGAACTGAATGAGGTAAATTTGACAATCTCTTGATTCTATACACAAGTGTATTATTTCGAATCAATAAATTAATAAATTTCCCTTATTGGTTGGCGCGAAATATAGCGCTTTTTATTAAAAAGCCATTTTAGCGCTTTCTAGCGCTTTTTTACAGCGCTGACAGCGCGTTTTCGCTAAGACTAGTTGGCAGCACTGATTTACAGGCATTTTTGACAGATGACAGCCCCCAAACTGATCGTAAACTTTGTTGTTTTGGTGTTTGCAAGTAATTATTAACAAAAATTATGTTGAATAGGCGTATTCGAAGGTGTCTGTGTTTATGGACCGATGAGGCTTTTAAGTCCACCTATTTATAAGATCCGGACATACTACATGCGAACGAGCGTCGCCGGCAATCACCGCATTAGAGGGAGCCAAAGACATTTAAATTTTATGGAAGGGAGCAAATCGTCCAATCTTCGTATATAAATAAATAACACACAACCGCAACTCGTTTTTTAAACTTTATTTAATCACCAATATCAAAATCCTCTCCTAAGTTCACACATTCTAATTCTAGACACTGGTTACACGAGACATGTTGCATACTTATCCACATGACATTAATAATGCACTCAGCAGTTTAATAAAGTGGCTCGACAATATGAAAATTTAATTATAAAACTCCAAAAATCCTAAATCATGCATTTTTACCAATGGATATCCGTGAGAGCCATGAATATAAATTGCACTAGTCAAACTGTTGAAATCAATATAATTATCACAAAATTTCTAGGGATCTTAATTGGCAGCCAGTTAACGAAGAAGGCACAGGCAGAGGATATTTAAAAAAAAAGACTCAAGTAGCTCTGCATGTACACTTTTGAATGCTGCATAATCTATCAAAAAAGTTAAGCAGCCGACAATATTGGTTGCTGACCATGGTTTGGTACTTTCTGTTTTAAGGTTTGGTGTCTCATTGTTAACCTTCCCATGCCTTCACATCCTTGAAGTAGCCGTATTCGTAAAAACTAATAAAATGTACTTTCTACCTCAAATGAATCTATAAAACATGGTAGAGATATGAGATCTCAATAGATAGATAGAAAACTGTTTATGGGTGAATCTCCAGAAAATATTATTTTTGAGTAAATTTTGTGGATTCTTGAAAACCTGCGTGCATCGCACATATTTTTTAACAGTATTAATAGGCATGTTCAGATTACAAGTTTTTTATTAGATTAACTGCAGATTAACAAGAATTTAAAGATATATTATATATTTTTTTTTAACTATTGTTGAGGACAATGATTTAATGTGAGAAAAATGATTTTCAAGCTTAGGAAAATGACGATATGTTGAGGACAATGATAATGCTCATGAATTTAGTTTTGTACTTCTGTAAACGATGAAGGTAAATGAAAATAAAAATAATTAAGTATCTAAATGATATTTTTATTTGGTTTAAAGTATCACAATCAACAACAATAATATAAATGATCGTCAAAATAAGTCCAACAAAAAACAACTTCTAAGAGTTTTATAAACTTGATTGCTTTATTCAGATAGATTAAGTAAATTATAAGTATCAAAATCAACAGTCGATTATCAAAATATTAAAAGCTAATCGCCGTATGATCTTAAAAACCATTGGTGAACTAACGGTTTTTAAGATCATACGGCGATTATAACAACTACTGTTTTCACAATCATATGGTGACTGAATTATACAAGTCTAACAAAAATAAATTAAACATGGTCATTAATTAATCTTTCATTTTCACAATATTAATACTTATTAACAATATATATTTTTTTTAACAATTAACAGCCTCATTTATGGTTACTTATTTATTATACTAAGAATAAAATGAAAAGGTAACAGTTCTAATTCAAACCCTGGAAAAGAATCACTTTGAATATGATCAAAATAATGCAAAAAGATGTTTCTGTTGAAAAACAAACAAAACTTTAAGTACCCATCTAAAAAAAGAATCATAATTTACTACGGAACTGTAATTTGTAAAAAAAAAATGAATTTCGTGGGCTAGGTCGACGAAGCCACCTTATTAGGTTTTATTATAAAGGTATTTGAAATTAGACTTGTGAAGAAGTAGATTGTACAGGGGAATTAAATTGGTTAAAGGTTGTATCAGAGAGAACCACTATACGATTTTTCTTTGCTTTATCAGGCTCAATGGAAGGTGCATTTTCATCTTGTAAGCCAATCACTTTCTCTATAAAACCAATATGTTTTCCATGAATGCAAATTTCTGAAGCGTGACAATCAAAGCAACTCATATTGCGTACAGTTGTTCTCGATGTAGATTTCTCCCAAAGAATTTGGTATACAGAAAAGGTGCCCCTAAATGGTTTTAATTTTTTGGGAATTAAGCTATCTCTAAATAAGATATCCTCTCTTTCTATTTTTTTTCACAATTATATTAAGATTGTCATTTTCAATGTAAATTTTAATCAAATCGTAAAATTGTTCAAAAGTCCCTATATCTTTCCCAAAAGTTACCATACGATCCGCAGTCCTTTTTAGAGTTGCTCCAACTCCATCAGGAGCACCTTTTCCGTGTCCGGATTCTGAATAATTCCACGTTACTATATAATTATAATTTGACGACAATTACTTTTACTTAACCTGGAATTTAAAGAAGCAGTATTATTTTGCAGGAAATTTATGTCATACGTAAGCAGGCATCTAATCTAACAACAACGAGTTACCTCATTGATACTACTGCCTATAAACACTACAGACTACACGAAAGTCATGCACTTCATAAAGATTTCACTGAGCTTTAATAGTACCTATAAATACTTTATAACATTTTCAAAGGATCACAGGGACCACTTGTTCATGTTATCCTTAAGGATGTTTCCATCATCATTTATTAACTCCTCAAATAAACTGAATAGCTGCCCCTGCTTTGAAATATATACTTCATCGTATCTAAGGCTGTTGTTTGTGTCATATATATTATACATCTTTAAGTCTACACTATCTTCACACAAAGCCTTGCATTGGGGACCTTCGTATGTAGCGTATATAACATTATTTTTTTCCAATATATACAAAAATCCTCTAATATCAACAATATGACGATTTATATAAATTATTAAAATGTTATACTTGAGCTCCATGATAGTCTATATTATTAAACTCGATCTTAAACAAATGCATAATTACGAACTCCCATCATTATCCTCAACATTTGTCATTATCATTCCGCATAATGTCATTCTTCTCAACGTGCGTCATTATCCTGGCAGTACAAATTCAGGACAATGATGTTGAGAAAAATGATAAATCGGAAAAAATCTTGTTTAAACCTATTTTGCGCACGTAGTATTTCAAAAAACGTTTTATAATTGCGTATGTACACAAAACATGCATACTTTTTTGTTAAATGAATAGAATAACAAAATAATTTGACGGATAAACAAATGAAAATGTAAATGACGTTTGCAATGAAACTTTTTGGAGAATGAATTTCAAAGTCTTACCTGCAAAAAACGCGCGCGTGTATATTCACCAAAGCACGTCGCCCGACCGTGGTGCAGGGAGGTCTGTTCGCACAGCCACGAGTTTCCCCCCCGCCCGTCTCTTACTCGACTTAATATTGAAAACAAACATAGCGCAGGACAATGACGCACATTTTTTGAACATGAGTTTTTTATTTATTAACTTAGCGAGTATTGGCCATGTTGTCAAGAACATGAAGATTGATTATGTATAATTACAGCACTCAACATCAAATAGCGAAATGAAGTCAACATTTTTTTATATCATCAAAATATAGACCGCGTGTGCCGAGGCGACACGTGAAAAAATGGCAATTTTTATGTGTTTTTTTTAAATATATTTTTTATTATTAATTTTTTACGACGATGGTTTAAAGCAACATTTTTGTTGATTATTTTACTATTAAAAGTAACACTTAAAAAAAAAATACACACACACGTTCTCGAGAAATTTTCAAAGACGTTAATTTTGAGCCTCTCGAATATTGACCCCTATACACCATAAAATTACAGATATAAATGTAGAAATTTACATAGGGTGACACAATGTCAATGGGCAATATCAGAACTTGATATGCACGGGATTCTTAAACTTCTCTCAAGAAAAAAATATCTGTATGGCATCTCACCTATAACTTATAATACAATACCTAACAATATTAAAGATCTACCATTGCAAATTTTAGAAAACAGCTAACGGCATCATTAGTAGAAGATTTTATTATTCTGCACAACATTTCTTAGGCGATAGGTTAACTTAATTGAAATTTAGCTTTTGTGATTAATTTAAATAAACTAAATTAGCCTGCTATATTAGGTATAATGTGCATAGATTCCTCTCAACTTTAACAACTGATTTTAGTCTCGTACATTCTTTGTAAATAAATATTCTATTGAAAAATAAATAACACACAACCACAAATCATGTTTTCAACTTTATTAAATTTCTATCATCACAATCATCTCTTAAGTTCACATGTAAAGAAAGAAAGAAAAATAGTTTATTCTGCACAAACAAAACGCACCTAACAAATGAACGACATTAATTTAGAGACATACAAAATAGCCAAAAGGCTCGTATTCATGTTACAAAAGTTTCATAATTTTGTCTATTGCTTGATGCCAGAGACCAAAGACCTAATAATCTAGACACTGTTTACACGAGGCATGTTGCATACCTTTTGCAATATCTTTATCAAGTTAATAAAAATGTAAACTTTCACTATTCACTTAGTTCAAGTTATTTTTTTCTTCTACGTCGTTCCCCCACTACAGGAGATAGCAACCACAAATAACGCATCTCCAAGCTATGTGGCCTTCTGAAGAGTGGACTGCTTGCTTCATGCTGCCTCAGAGTCCTCCGACAGCCTTGATATGGTTATGAGACGGCAAATCTCACGAAAGTGAAAATCCTATGGACTTGTTAATTTCTGTACCTTTACAGAATAACAGGAGCCGTGTTTACAGAGCTCCTAGGTGAACGTTAGCCATTTCTTCAAATACAACAGCCGAATTTCTGTAGTCTCAAGTGTCTTATTATAACGCAGCTATTATATACTTTAATGAGAAACTATAGTCAGTGGGGTCGCCTCTGAGCCAAAATGGGTTAGCCGAGCAATAATATGCATTAACCTTGTATTATGTATGAAAAATTATTAAGTAATTAACATTGAAAATACAGTTTGCTTGCAATAACAACAAAACAACTAAACAAGACCATATTGACTTGACATTGACACTTTACAAGTTTGGGATTAGGTTAATAATGTTGCAAGGAGGCTGATTTTAATGTCCTTAGATATTTAACAAGTTATGTTAATTCTTTAAAATAGTTATCGCTACTAATTAGTTTCTATGAAAAATTGTGTTTCCAAGATATGGTTTACATAGCCACTATACAATTTTCAAGAAAAATAATTATTTTCATTAAATCATGTTCTCTAATTTTCGCTGTATTCGAGGAGAATTTGTTACGTTTTAGTGTTTACCATAGACATTTAGAAGTATGGTGTTTCTGAATAGTTTGCGGACTTTTTTGACAGCCCGCAAAGTGATTCGGTAGGATTGCTATTGGGGTCGATTTATTGTTAGAGGAAAAAATCAATCTAATTAATTATGGCGGAGGCATATTTAGCTTGGGATGTATTCGTGCTTGAACATAGACGCGACGTGATTGAACGACGACAAATCGGACGAAGCCGTCGCGAATGTGAAAAGCCAGTAGTAGATTTGGAGGACGGTGAATTTCTGTCTTTATACAGGATACATAAACAAATGTTCAGTGAACTCCTCGGTGCACTTCAGCCATCTCTGCAGAGACATCGACCTTACGGATTTTCTGTGGAGTCTCAAGTGAGTGTCGTTACATACTTAACTTTTATTTAAAATACCCAATTCATAATATTTTTTCATACTTGTTTTTGTTTCCTTCCAAATAGGTACTAACAGCATTCCAATTTTACGCAAGTGGCTGCTATAAGTTGCCTACTGGTTTGCAGTGGGGTTGCAGTATGAGCCAAAAATCAGTTAGCCGCTGCATACATGCTGTAACTGAGGCTATTAATGAAAAATTGTTAAGGAAATATGTGAAGTTTCCTATGACACAGGAAGAGCGGCGTGTAGCAAAGGAGAAGTTTAGAAATGCTCCACACCCATTTCCAGATGCGATCGGAGCCATTGACTGCAGCCATATAAAATTTTTGGCTCCTAGGGTTCACCAGGAGGCCTATATAAGTGGTCACCATGAGGGCCATTCACTGAATGTGCAAGCTGTAAGTTTAACTTCAATAGGTATTGTTTCACAAATTTATGAGCAAAATTGTGTACCTACCTACATGCTTATATTTTCTATTGTTTTAGGTGTGTGACCCAGACCTACTAATATTAAACATAAATGCTCGATGGCCAAGAGCAAGACACGATGCACACATATGGACAAATTCGCCTGTGCGCACGGTCATGAAGCGACGTTTTGATGGTGGAGACCGCCATACATGGTTGCTTGGTAGGTAACAGTCCAAGGTTGTCTGCAAGAGTGAGCAAATAAGACCGCCAGATACACTTTCAATGTTTAATCTTTTAGGTGATGATGGATATCCATTGGAGCCATGGCTGATGACTCCACTGAAAAATCGACGCCTTGGCACACCGGAGCGTTGTTATACAGATGCTCACTGCTCTGCAAGGAACATCGTAGAGCGATGCTTTGGTGTGCTGAAGTCTGTGTTTCGGTGTCTATCACATCAACGCCAGTTGATGAACGAGCCCTATACTGCTGGCCTAATTATAAACGCATGTGCAGTTCTCCACAACATGAGAATAAAAAAAGGTTAATGGAAGAACCAGACACCACCACATCAACCAATGATGATGGATTTAATGATGTCAGCCTTGAAGATACAGGTAATGATGCAGTTTAAATAAATTTAATGTTCTTGACAGTTAAACATTCAGTTATCTCATTTCTGTTGTAGTTATATTATGTAGAAACATATGGTGTAAACTACCTTATTTACTAATTTTGCACCATGAAAGGATCATAGCCTTCACTAATTTCTATTTTATTATCTTTTATTGCTGTTAATTTTGCTTTTGTCGAATTTCTTTTCTCTTTAAATGTTATGTTCGCCTATATAATTTGTGTATGCATTAGCAGTAGTAGTACTTTACCTCAATACCTACTGTAGGGTCCACGTACAGGCAAAATCCTACGCGACCGCGGCCGCGACCTACTTTTCGCTACTCGATTTATTTACTTTTATAATTATAATAAGTTAGTTGACCAATAGCTGCCGTAGCGCTATAACCACGGATTAGCATCCAACGGAACTTACCTGTAACTTTTACGAATAAACTGAATAATCGTGAAGTCTATGGTTTACTACAACTTAACGTCATACTGGCAAGCAACTGATTGGATCAATGATTATGTGAACCAAATAGATAAACTATGCCAAAGAATATCACATGAGTACACGCCTTGAGAAACAATTGTCGGCCACCTACGTCATAAACTGAGTCACATAGTCGACTACAACTCTATGCTGCTCACTCAACACTCAAGACCAAAACAAGGTTACTTTGATGGAGTTGGGAAATTAACAAGAATTCTTTTCGGAGTGCTCGACGCAGACTTTGCTAAAAAGTACGAAAGAGACATACAGAATCTACAATCAAATAATTACTACCTTCTAAAACTTATGAAAAACCAAACATTAATTGTAGAGGCTGAAAACAACATTATAAAAAGAAACAATGCCTTTATGGATGAACAATTCAAAACATTGCGTGTCTACATGGATCAAACTTGCAGCGAAATCACAAAAATAGTAAACAAGGCGCAATTGCTATTCACGATGAATGACATAAATTCCGCTGCCGTGACGTCAGCTCTGATTTTAAGTGATTTAAATCGAATATTGGAAATGATGATAAATGCTCTCGCCAACATTTACAGAGGACATTTAGATACCCATCTATTTCCGGCCAACCAACTGATCAAACAGCTAAACATAATATCTGGAAGGTTGCCACAGGGATTGTCGTTACCTGTAAAGGATATTCAAAGGGATTTGAAAAATATCTATGACCTCATTCATGTGAAGGCTCGAATTACAAACAATTACGAGTATATGCTATTTGAAATACACATCCCCTTGCTGAGCGACGAAGACTACAAGATATATCGAGTCATACCAATACCGTTCCTTAGACAACGATATTTAAAACTCGTACAACCAAGTCCAAGCTTCATCGCAATCAACTTTGTAAAAAACTCTTACATAACAATGGAAGACCAAGGCATGCGCCAATGTACTTCATACGGAGAAGACGAATTCATTTGTGTCGCACGTAATCCTGTCTACAACATGCACGATAAAGACGCCCCATGTGAGGCCCAAGTCTTCAACCAACAAGAGTCTTTATCATGCGTCCTCAATGACGTAACATGCAAAGAAACCTGGACAAAGCTTCACAAATCGAACATGTGGATATTTACATTGTGCGAAAAACAGCTGATGCGCGTCATATGTAACGATCAAGTTACGCCAGCGGTCATTGACGGACTGGAGTGATTTCCTTGAAATCAAAGTGCTTAATGCAGAAAAAGGACGCCACAATATTTACCACATAATCAGCTGGGAAGCAGATTTAACATGGAACCAGAGATAGAAATACCAACCATAAATTCGACAATTAACAACATCTTTGATCTCGGCTGGAAGAATGCAAAATGAAATATAACAGATCAAGAAACGCCAACTGCAGTAGAAATAAGAAAAATAGACCAGCAGTTGGAATTCCAGAAAAACAGAGAAGTATTACCGAAGGCGTCTGACATGTCCAGTCACGACATCTATCTCCATCGGTTACTTCTTTGCTGTTTGGAGGAATCGCTGTGCTTTCCCTCTACATTATCATTAAACGATGGTGGAAAACAAAGACAGGCGTCAAAACACTCTCTACTAAAACCGGAGTGACACCTAGAGGAAGGGATAACTTTGGAGGGGACATCGAGCTACAGGAAATAGATTCGACAGCAGCGGAGCCCATTTACAGCGAAGCAAGACAGCCGAAGAAAGTATTTCACTTTGAGGAATTAAATTGAGTGATACACATATACTTTTACATTCATACTTTTACACTTTTACTATTGTTTACTATTTAACTTTAATTATCTAATTTACACTTTTCTTTCGTATTTGCTTTGTAATGGATGCTCATCTCACTTTTCCCTCGGGAGCATGTACGGTTCACGTACAGGCAAAATGCTAACGCCGCGACCTACTTTTCGCAACTCGATTTATTTACTTATATAATTATAATAAGTTAGTTGACCAATAGCTGCCGTAGCGCTATAACCGCAGATTAGCATCCAACGGATCTTACCTATAACTTTTACGAATATACTGAATAATCGTGAAGTCTGTGGTTTTCGTCAACTAACATCCAACAACTCGACTATAAGTAACTGACTACCTCTGAGCCATATACCTACTATTTATTGTAGGTGTGCTAATGTTAAATGCATATTATGCTATTGGTGTTCCATTTAAAGAATTACCAATACTTAGTACACACTATGGTTGTTTAGGTAATATCAGAATAATCTTAAAATCCAACGATTTCTTATTTTTATTTTTTTGTTCGTAGTAACTGGCACTGGGAGAGCAGTAGCAGAAAGAATCCAAAGGCGTCTCATCAATACTTCTTTTACTTAATTATTTTACTTTTATAAATAAAAATCATTTTTTAAACCACGGAGTTTTATTTTTCAAAAAAAAATCGCTTATTTTAATTATGGCCTGTGCAATTTTTTCAGCAGTCTTCGTAAGAACGAGTGATGTCTCTGCTTGTGTTTTAGCAATTCTGTCTGCAGCGTTGGCAAATATAATGGACGCCTCCGCTTGCGATTTTGCAGCTTCTCCTTGGAGTTTAGCTGCGGCTGCAAGCATCTGAAATTAAAATCACAGAGGGATTGAGACATGTTTGCTAATTCCCTGTAGCATGCTGAATCATGCTGCATGTTGAATCTTAAGAATACCAAAACATGACATTACACCTGTTTTTTTCTTAAGGGTTCGGGACAGGATAAATGTTCAGGATAATTGAATGTAGGCTAAAACATACCGTCATTGATTCAGCATTTGATTCTGCAACAGCCAGAAAATCCCGTCCTGCTGAATTATACTGCTCGTCAACGCTGCGACGAGGATACAGATCTGAATAACCAAACTTAATCATACTTTAATTCACCTTATTTTATATTATTATTGTCAGTATACGGTACTAAAAATTTAAGCTTACTCCTATTTCGAGTGGACCTCTCTCGCTGTTCAATGGGGGCAGGTTGTGATGTGCGACTTGCTGCTGAAATAATTAAATATGCATTAAAAACATTACCCTTCTTTCATGCTCTGCCGCAGTTGACTAAAGTTATAAGTAAAATATAATACACTAGCTGCGCCCCGCGGTTTCACCCGCAGAATCTCGATCCCGTCGGAATATCGGGATAAAAAGTATCCTATGTCCTAATCCAGGTCATATTCTACCCATGTGTCAAATTTTATCCAAATCCGTTCAGCCGTTTTAGCGTGATTGAGTAACAAACATCCAAACATCCACACTTTCACATTTATAATATTAGTAGGATATAGTAGGATATTAGTAGGATTATATAGGTGTGATAACGATAACAATAACAAAACTCAAACTTACCTATTTGTGGTGCTGGTGATAGCTGATTGCACCCGTTGCTCAGTTGGGGGTGGTGAAACCATAATCACAGTGGTCCTGCTGCCACTTGGTGCTACACTATCATCTGGCACGGAGTTCTCTACCTCCAGAAACTCTAATTCACTGTCTGTAAAAATGTAATTTGAATTTTATTATTCAAACTAATTAATGAAAATTGAAACAGAATGTACATTAGTTGTGAACACATTTTAAAAACTTACATTGAGTTTGAGGTAGGCTGATGACCTCACTTGTGGAGACCCCTGTTTCCATGTCACATTGTATTATCTGTAAATAATAGTAAAACTATTTGATATTAGTATTATTAATATCACAGAAGATGTAATACATATGTCATGTATGACACACTATACATTATATTCCGAACTCACATCTTCCTCCGGCATAGCATCCGGGCACTCGGTGCCAAAAGTGTACTCTAAACCAATCAGGGACAAAATCCTACGCTCCACTTCAGTCAGAGGAGCAGTGGTGATGGCTCGATTGCCAGTCTGCACCCTTTCTTTTCGCAGCCGGGCTGCTTTACAGCAGGCGCGACTTTAAAGTCTCTCCAAACCTGTAGGAAAGATAAATAATTCAAGTAAATCTTTATTAGTAATATTGGCAGTGTAAGTAGGTACCGAACTAATGGGTGTAAACTTTACCGTCATCCACTGCTCTGATGTTTTGATGGAACCATTTAGCAGTTGGTTCAATTCTGCGGCAACCTCCTTCCAGCCCGCATCAAAATTTTCCTGACCCTGAAGGCCAGTAAACTTGCGTGTGTGCAGGTACGGGCGAGCTTCTAAATTAGATAGGAAGGCATCCATTTGGCCACTCGTAACACGCGGTGTACGCTTACGCCTGAAATATTTAAGTAAACTAGAATATATTAAACATTTTAACATTACTTGATTACAATAGTCTATAGAAAATGCGTTCAATATTTAACCAACAAATTAAGATTCGAAAATAGGTGTTGTAGGTTGAGGTTCTTACTTGACGGCTCTCGGACCCGGGCCTGCAGCTGCACCTGCTTCACTTTCGTCTTCAACCATTTTTTTCTTCGAGAAATACGAGTATTATCACAAAAACCAAAAATATTGTGAAGTTCAAAATTCAAGTATAGTATATTTTGTTGTTTGTTTTCTTGTCAAAAGTTGTCTTTGACACCGACGTAGTGTTGCAAGGAGGCAAATTTTAATGCCCCTAGATATTTAACAAGTTATTTTAATTCTTTAAAATGGGTACTGCTACTTAGTAGTTTCTATGAAAAAGTGTGTTTTCAAGATAAGGTTTACATAGACATTATAAAATTTTCAAGAAAAACTATTATTTTTACTAAACGATGATCACCAATTTTCCCTTTATTCAAGGAGAATTTGTTACGGCCAGTAATTGTCTTTGAAAAAATCGAACTATGAATACGATGTTCGCTAGCGTACCAACATCAATATGTCAAGTTATTTTACGATTTTGCACAAAATTTCAGATGTAGAGACTTGCATTTGTCGTAAACATAGTTACGGCAAGCGATTATTTTCGTTATATTCGCAGAAGTATATTTTAAAGGGCCTATTGATTACTTTAAACTGTTTTCCAAAGAAACTTCATGACCAGCCTAGCGGAAATGACCAATATGCATGCCCAAATTTTGATGTCCAGGCCACTTAAGCCTAATAGCTGCCTACCAAAGTGGAAAAATACAAATACTGCTGAATTGTGGACGTTTTTAGGAGTTCTTTTTTTCATCAGCACCGCTAGGCTGAATAAAATAGCAGCTTATTGGCGAAAAAATTGCGACGTGAAAGAAGAACAGGCAAAAAAAACCCAGACCCGACAGAAAAGTAACATACCTCAGTTTTTTTGTTATTATTTATATAATCATATTATATAGTTTTTATATTCGAAATCAATGGCTAACACCAAAATATTGCCTTATGTTTTTGTTCAGGGTTTACACTAAAAAAGTACAAAATGCCTACGTATCTGCACAATTCGTAAATATATGTAACTAAATGACGTAGAAAAGTAAGTAGTTATGGGATGTATTAAAAAAAAAAAGAATAATGTTCGTATAGAAAGTTATTTGTGTATATGTATAAAAACGGTCACGTACTGTGTGCATACCTACTACGGCTCAGCTGGTTTTTGGTGACGGAAACCAATCATGCTATCTCACTCTTTCATGGAAACAACAATGGCGCGGAGCGGGGATTGGTGGACGTGCGCCGACGCAACGTAGCGGCGGCTGGCGCAAGCGCAGTCCTTCGCATTGTGTGTTGAGATCTGTGCGTTTTTGTAACAAGAGTACATTTTTTCGACGATTTCTGGCTTTCTCTTTACGGACATCGATTTTTGCATTTTGAGTGGTACGTTGATATGGCTGACAATATCAATAATTGTACTGTGTGTGAACGTACACTACGTCGTCGTCGTCCATACGTTCTCAATGAACGACTACTGCAAAATCGAAGAGATTTCGTAGAACAACTATTACGCATCGTTGGTGGTGAGGTATGTATTTCATTTATGATACATATTGTTTGTGATTAACCGCTGATAATGTAGTTTCATGTAGGTATAAAAATTATAATAAGCTCAGATGTGTTTAAGTTCACTAATTATTCCGCCAGCCGGCTCCACCAGTGTTGACTACATATACCAATTAACCCGCGTATTATTGTACCGCGCAAGATACATATTCAGTAGTGCAATGAATCGTTGTTAATCCCTGATAATGTAGCTTTATAACGATAAAAGGACTTTTCAAATCAGTTCAGTCGTTTTTAAGTTTATCCATTATACAAAGTGAGTGAGGGTGGTGGTGTGATCAATCGTTATTATACAGTGTGTTGTTTTTGTACAGCAACGCCCGACTCAGAGGTGATAGTACACATAAAGTAATTCCAAGAAAAATAAATAAAAAAATGTTATAACATTCATACGCGTGGCGCGTGCGCCCCGCCCCACACCCCGTTACTCCCCGCAATCCTTGCTGAGTACTTGCACCCGCGCATACAACTGTGGTAACAAATTGATTTCTTGGATTTTTCTATGAAAAAATGGCATCAGTATCGTGTTTACTACCACCCCTGAGCAGGGCGTTGTTGTACAAAACCACACCCTGTATTAAACAAGGGAGAACCATTATCAAGTCATATTTTTTATTTCGTTTTAATGTTTTGTTACAGATAGCTTTTGATGGGACTCGGTCGATTTGCCACTCATGTCGGCATAGAATCGATGCTGCAATTAATCAAGAGCGACAAGCTTCACCTGCTCCTGCCCCACCAGCTGCTGTTGTAAATGTGCAAGGAGTAAGACGCGCTTCTAATACGTCCCGGCGATGTTTAATTGATAACTGTCACAACGGTTCTCTGCGTCACGTGCCTAATTCGGTGAAGGTACAACTGCTTAGCTATTACCACTTTTATATACCAAATTTTGCCCGCATTTGCCAATTGCATTTACTACACATGGCGATAGAAGAGATTCCTGAAAATGTAACAAATCAAATGTCTGACTTGAACGCGGAGAGTGTTGGCGACATCATCAACATGTATACACAATATTTAGAACAAAGGTTACAATTCAATGTAGATGACGTTTCTGACGAGGAGTTAAGCTTTTGGACTGGAAGAAACAGAGCCGCATTCAACGATTTGCTGAGTCAACTACCAAGTCTTAATCAGTCCTCAAATACTCCACGAATCGACTTGGCTATCTACTTGTGTAAAATTCGATCAGGTGAACCGAATAATAGAATCGCTTCTCTTTTTAATATATCCGAGCGAACAGTTGGGAGAAAAATAAATAAAGTAAGACAGTGTCTCACTACTGACTTTGTTCCTTTGCATCTTGGCTTAGACCATATAACCAGAGACGAAGTGATAGCCCGCAACCGGGTTATACCAAATGTTTTGTTCGGTAACGAAGATTCACCAAAATCAATAATTATATTCGATGGAACATACATCTATATAGAAAAAAGTTCAAACTTTTTATTTCAACGCCGCACTTATAGCCTCCATAAGTATAAAAACCTTATTAAACCATTTATGATTGTGTGTGCGGATGGATATATTTTAAATGTAAACGGTCCGTACTCAGCACGGACAACAGATGCTGATATAATGAAGATGATATTAGAAAACCACGATGAACCCATTGAAGATGGACCGTTCCATTATTTTTTTCATCAAGGAGACGTATTTATTTTGGACCGAGGCTTTCGAGACTCAATTCCCTTAATTGAAACATATGGCTATGATGCTCATATGCCGCCAAGCAAAAGAAGGCAAGACTCGCAATTAAGCACCGATCAAGCTAATAAATCAAGACTCATCACAATGGTGCGCTGGGTCGTAGAAACTATAAACGGAAGATTCAAGCGAGACTTCAAGATCTTCAGAAACAGAGTATTCAACAAATATGTGCCGCATATATTTGAGGATTTTAGAATTGCTGCAGCTTTGATCAATTATTTTCAAGATCCGTACGGAGACAGTCCGTACACAGAAGATTTCATTGAAATAATTAATCGGAACATACAACGCCCTAATCTACTGGCCGAGTATGTGGAGGAGAACAATCTGAATAGACATAGAGTGACGTTTCGCAGAATGACTGCAAATGATCCCGAATTTGAACATTTTCCCCAACTAACAATTGAAGACATAATTAAATTCTCAATTGGTACATATCATGTGCGGTTAGCACGGTCGTACTGTAGTGAGCATTTGAAAGCCACGGGAGTATATAATATGGAAATATATAGACATCCGGCGGCAATAGAAGGCAGAAATAATAATATTTTAATCAGGTGCAGAATTCATTCACGACATGTTACAACAAAAATATATTAGGTCTTTACCTATGAAATTGCCGTTCTGCAGTACTGGCCATTTCAAATCAAAATAAATTTTGTTTGGCTATGAATTCTAATTTCAAATTAATTTTATTTTAAAAACATGGAATTCTTTTTTCAAATTTATTCATTTGTTTATGGATTAGTGTTACATTTTCATCGCATTTCAATCTTTTTCGTCATCATGGATACGTTAAAAATTCGAGTAATTATGGAATATGAGTACCGTCGTGGCAGCAACGCGGCACAAGCGGCACGCAACATCAACGACGTTTACGGAGCTAACTCTACAAACCAACGCACCACCTGTTATTGGTTTGCTCGCTTCCGTTCTGGAAATTTCGACCTGAAAAATGAACCTCGCGGTCGTCCGAAGACTTTGGTCGACAATGACGAATTAAAGGCGATTGTGGAAGCTGATGATACACAATCTACGGCTGAATTAGCAGCAGCTTTCGACGTTAGCGTCAAAACAATATTGGTCCATTTGCGTCAAATTGGCAAGGTAAAAAAGCTTGACAAATGGGTGCCCCACGAACTCAATGATCGCCAGCGCGAAGTACGCGTCGAGACGTGCCTTGCACTGCTCAACAGACACACAAATGAAGGAATTTTGAACCGCATTGTTACCTGCGATGAAAAATGGATTCTGTTTGATAACCGTAAGCGCTCAGCAAGTTGGTTGGATCCTGGTTCAGCACCTAAACAATGCCCTAAACGAAAACTTACCCCTAGAAAAGTGATGGTCACTGTTTGGTGGTCTAGCGCCGGTGTGATTCATCACAGCTTCTTACCAAACGGGGTGAGCATTACTGCAGATGTGTACTGTGAAGAACTGAACACAATGATGGAGAAGCTGGCGCATCTCCAACCAGCATTGGTCAATCGCTCGTCTCCGCTGCTCCTGCACGACAACGCGCGACCTCATACTGCACAGCAGACGGTCTCCAAGTTGCAAGAACTGGGGTTGGAAGCTCTCCGTCATCCGCCCTACTCACCAGACCTTGCGCCTACAGACTACTACTTTTTCCAGAATTTGGATAACTTCTTGGCGGGAAAAAAATTTAATACCCGAGAGGCAGTACAAAATGCCTTTGAAGAATTTGTTGCCTCCCGTCCAGCTGATTTCTTTAAGAAGGGCATCAATAAACTGCCACTGCGATGGCAAAGATGCATTGATTGCATGGGTGATTACTTCGATTAATACAAATAAAAAATTCATGAAAAAAATTCGTTTAAATTTTTTCATACAAAACGGCAATTTCATAGGTAAAGACCTATTATTATACTTATATTATGTTTGATGAAAATGTAAATGGAATAAACGCAATTACAGAATATTACTGCTCATGCTACCATGGCAAAAGGACATTGGGAAGTTGCGCACACATCATTAGTGTTGTATATTACCTAGGGTGGGCTAGACATCGAGATCACTTTGACCACCCCGCACTGGGTATGGATTATGTTTTAAGGGACATAGAAATACAATAAAACTTTATTTCGACATATTGGTTTTATTTTTGGTAGAACCCCGTTGATAGCTACCTAAATCACTGATCTACGATCAGATCATTCTTTTCGATTATTCCACTAATACCGGCTGCGTTAAAAATAAAAATACGAATACCTGTTATCGTAACGGTGATTAATGAACTTTTTAGTTCTCTAATCACCGATATAAGCTCGAACTGGCGTCAACGAATTAGTGGAATAATCCGATCTGAATCATCGAATATGACCATTTTAATTAATCCTAAGTTGAGGGCGAATCCAGAAGGGCATGCTCTGACCCCAGTACCAGAGGCAAAAAGGAACGGGGTGGAATTTTTTAGTCAGTAAGAGTCTGACACGCCCTCTCGCTCCACCCAAGGGCGAGAGATGTCATTAGATGATTTTCAACCACCTTAAAAAAAAAAATCCTAAGTTGAATGTTGTACTCGGAGTTCAAAAATTATATAATACAGCTGTGTCTCCAGGTCGCCTGGATACATCCCATAACTATTTATCATCATTTAGTTACATACATTACGAATTGTGTAGATAAGTAGGCATTTTGTATTTTTTTTGTGTAAACCCTGAACAAAAACATAAGGCAATATTTTGGTGTTAGCCATTGATTTCGAATATAAAAACTATATAATATGATTATATAAATAATAACAAAAAAACTGAGATATGTCACTTTTCCGTCGGGTCTGGGTTTTTTTTATATGGGACGTGACCGTTCTTCTTTAATATTAATATTTATTAATATTAAATTTCACGTCGTATATGTCTAGGGACAGATTTCTGTTAATATTAAGATGCCTTTTTTTAATACTACTTACGAAACACGCATTAAGTACTCGAAAATTGATTTCTTGCTAAATTACTTTATCGATATGATGAAAAATTTAATTTATCCACAAAGGGAATTCTGTATTGATGAATCAATGTTTGGATTTAGAGGGCGAGTGATTTTCCGACAGTATATACAAATAAAAGGCACAAGTATGGTATTAAATTATATGTTTTGGCCGATCCTAGAGGACTAGTCCATAGAATACATATGTACAAAGGTTCCAATGATATTGAAGTAGGTAAAGGCCATGTCGACAAGGTGGTGATGAAACTTTTAAAGGATTATTTAAATAGCGGCCATTCCATTTACATGGACAATTTTTATAGTAGTGTCGACGAGATGACACAGTTGAAGAGGTAGAGAGTACAAAGTTCCTAGGGATAACAATAGACAAACACTGTATTTGGAAAGCTCATATTGACGAGTTCTGTACAAGCGTAGATAGGTTCGTGTTCGTTCTGTACAGATTAACACGTGTGGCTAGTGTTGATGCGGCACTATGAGCATACCATGGCTATGTCTCATAAATTTTGCGATACGGCATTATAATATGGGGTAATTCTGTAGAAATTAACAGTGTTTCGAGCTCAGAAGGAATGCGTTCGCTCAATATGTGGAGCGCACCCACTTGACAGCTGTGTCCCATTATTTAAAAAACATAAAATATTGCCACTCCCAGCTCTATATATTTTTGTGTACCAAAATAGACACGAATTTGATCTGCATAATGATCTTGTATCTAGACCTAGCAGCAAAGTTCATATGCTTCGTGTACCGAGACGAAATAATAAATTATTTTCTAATAAGCGTATGTATTTGTATGGCGACCAAAGTTTATAATAAACTACCAGATTGTTCTAAAACTCTTAACTTTGGAATATTTAAATGTAAATTATTCAATTATCTCATAAGTAAATGCTACTACTCGACTAATGATTTTATGAATGAAAACTAGACTTAAATATTAGAAATTATCTGTATTATTCTCTTCGTATTATCTCTTTAACTTAATTCAATCCTTTTGACATTTCTTTTACTAACTTTGACTAATTTGCAATTTGAATATTATCTTAATTCATTTAATGTGATATGTTAGAATCTAACCAACACCCGAAAATGTATTTGTACGCCGGAAACGGCACAATATTCTGACAAATAAATGGACTATTACTATTACTATAAAGAAACAGCTATTTCGCACAACCGGAAAACTTATTGCTTGCAATGTTGACAGATCCCCAGCCGCACGTTCGTGAATTAGCTGCACGGCGAATTTTGAAAGTGATCAGAAACACCAAAAAAATTGCGTATGTTTCAGTTACCAAAGATATACTTTAACGCTTCAACTTATTATGACCTTGAATTGGCAAGAAAATATCACTGAGCCTCCTTTATTAAAATCTGTAACCGAAGAAAATCTCCGTTTGTTTATTCAACAAAAAGGAGAAGGAAATTTGGATTTATTACGCCTTCCGTATCACACACAAGCAGTAGAAAGAGCAGTTAAAGCTGTGACCGAAGCAACAGCCACCTTATGTAATAAAAGTATGAAAGAAGGTTTTATCAAAGCTCAGATAGACTCGAGAAAAGCAATGCCGAAATTCGACAGCAAAAAGGATTTCGCCACAAAGTAACACTGAATTTTAATAATTATTCTTTTATATTTATTAACCGACTACCAAAACAGGAGGAGATCCTATTGTAGTAAAAATTGTTTGCTCATTAATAAACCTTTATTTACTATCGATTAAAGACTTTTATTTATAAATAGTGTTCTTTGTATGCCATGCTGTTAGGCCTTTTTTAACCAAATTTGTTGACGATTTCCACATGACTCCGGAGGCACAAAGATACATTCCGATTGCAATGAAACTTCATAATCTATTTACACTCATAATTTAGCACCGTTTTGTCGCCGTGCCCATATAAAAACTAAACGTTTATTTTCCCCATATGTAAGTGACCCACCCTAATGTACAGCCTGAAAGATCACGAAGATTCACCACACTTCACACACAAAGTTCTTGTCAAGGTTAACCACGGAGTCCAGTACGATACACCAAATGATCACAAGGTATTTCCAGAGTCCAAAATCACAAGCCAAAGTAATCACGGGGCAAATCAGAGGTCCAGAAAGAAAGCAATGGTCAAAATATAAAACGCAAGAGAGACTATCGAAAGGGAGAGCACGGAGAGTACGTCTGTTCACCACGAAAGCAAAGCAGAAATGACTTAATAAATACTTAATTTTGGTTACAAAAACTTATTTAAAACGATCTGCATAGATTAGTAGTCCAATAAACATTTTAAACATTAACATTAACATTTTAAATAAGAGCGGTTGGCCGTAGCCGGAACCTTTTTGTTTCAAATATCTTATCACCGGCGCGGCACCTGGCTTCAGTATAATACAATATTGAAATACCTAGTACCGAGTACAATATTACATAGATCTATTGTGTTCAAAATTTAAAGTTTAAGCCTTAAGACAAAAGGATGTCGGAACATTTTTGCTATCATACGCAGTCTGAATAATAAATCAACACAAAATCATGATGATGCCATGGAATCATTATTTTATCATATAATTTTATATTACGTATCTAATAAAAAATAAAAAACATAATAAGATAGTATTATATTATCAAAAAACAATAATATGGTAACATTATTTTATCATTCATTCACTCGTTCAAAATTTTGAGTTACCTACGATTCACATTTGAAACTGACACATTTCAATTTTTAACCGAAGCTCAAAGGAATTTAAGGTGCGTTTCAACAAATAGTTCCTATGTTTTAATGTTGGCTCCCCTGTCTGTTAAGATAGTATATGTTTTTTTTTTTTTTTTTTTTTTTTTTTTTTTTTTTTTTTTTTTTTTTTTTTTTTTTGGGTGGGACATCGTCAAATGACGTCTCCCGCTCTGGGCGGAGCGGAAGGGCGTGTCAGACTCTTACTGACTAAAACCCACCCGTGTTCCTTCAGTTGCCTGTGCGCCAGGGCCACGGTAACTCTTTCGAACAATCCGCGACAAGATAGTATATCTGGAAAGACGATTCTGCAGATGTTTTAAGGTTTCTGTGTTAGAATCATGCCCAAAACATTAAGAAGTGGTGAAAGACAGATGTTATTGAAAGTAAAAAAACTTTTGTGAGCGTGAAAAACGTAACGAGGCCCCACTTATTCCATTAAGATGTGTACAGGCTCGTGTTGCCGCCATTACAGGTTAGTGAAATAGGGTTACCAGTGGTAGTCTCATAAGTCCCCAACCCTCCACTGCTAAAATGTGAGACTAGTTTGAAATATGTACTTGTATTTATAATTCACTACGAGGGTGAATCAAAAAGTTCTTAGAATTACATATATATAAAACCTTTTTGGGAGAAGTTCGATATTCAAATTAAAGAGTGTCAATCACACAATATCTATGCAAACTGTCACTTGTTTTTGTCAGTTCATTCGCACATTATAAATTGTTTTGTGCAATGAGTTGCTAAAAACCCTAAATTATGGATAAAGTGAGTTATTTGCGGTGATAAAATATTGAGAGTTTGAAAAAATATCTACGAAGGAAATTTTTTCGGACATTCAGCAGAGATTAGGGGAAGATTCTACGGTTATTCTACCCTATTCTACGGTTGCGTACTGGGTGGCTGAATTTACAAGAGGTAGATCAAGCTGTAAAGATGACCCGCGTTCTGGGCGGCCTTCAACCTCCGTTACGAAAGAAAATGTCAAGTTGAGAATCTGGTTTTGGAAGACAGAAGAATAACTATAAAACATATAGCTGAGATCCTAAATATATCATTTCGACACTTCTAACGTATGTTATCGTAACTATCAAATTAACGATAAGGATGATGGGCAAAATGTATGGAATATGGTACCCGCTCCAATAGAAACATGTTATACATCATTGAAAAGGTATTTTTGTGTAGAATAATGTAAACTTGAGCGCTTGTCTCAAATATTAGTATTTAAGGAGTTAGAGCGATTTTTGTGTCATGCGTTTTTGCTTTAACATGCGGGTGTGAGTAGTCACTAAGAATAAAAATACACGTTTATTTTTTTAAATCAGGCACGTATGACAAAAACGCATGACTCAAAGTCATTTTAGGCTCAAGTTAGTTATTTATTTGAGTAAAAAAATACAAGTATAAATCAGAAACAACTTTATTTTTTATTGTTTTACAATTATAGACTGTTTTCGTTGTCTACAATGACATCATTGAGAAATGCTGCTGGAGCAAGGAACCCTTCGCGTCTGGCATATCCTAAGTACCATATAATAGAAATAATATGCGCGCACGTGCCCATTGTACGTCGCCCAGTTAGGCATGTGCAATAATAATGTAATATATTGTTGTTTTGACCTAGGTTACATTTTATCATAATATAACAATAATAAGTCCTAGAACGTACATGACGCGACTGTATTCGTCCGCGTAATAGCCAGACGGCATCATTTATACCATAGTCTGATAAGTCATCAAGGTTATGTTGTTGATATATTTCTATTAGATAGAGTCCAGTTGTTAAATGTTCGTTGCAATAAGAACGGGCGAGTTTCAATTGATAAGTACCCAACGAAAGTAAAATAACTTCCTCTTCAGTTAATTCTGGGAAGTTTTGAATATCATTAGCTTCTATTCTTTCAAAGTTAGCTCTACGCGCATTCAATCGTTTTCTTTCGACATAAGTATATAAAATATTTGGTGTATCTATTTTAGTCTCGATTATGTTGAGAAAGGATTCTACATGTATGTTGTCGGTAATAGGAATATGAAAATGATTTAACATAGCTGCAGCAATTCTAAAGTCAACAAACATGTTTGGAAGCGTTTTATTAAAGTATTTTTGTCTTAAAAGTTTGAAATCGCGCTTAAAGCGCCCGTTAACCACCTCGACAACCCATCTGCAAATCGTAACTGAGCGCGACTCATTTGCTTGCTCAGTGGTTAATTGTGTCTCGTTTCTATTTTTTGTTGGTGGCATGTGGGGATCATAGTCATTGGCTTCAATGTCACCTACGCTGTCCCTGAAACCCCTGTCCAAAATAAATACGTCTTCTGGATGTAACAAAATATGTATGGGATTCTCCCCATCATTCATTAGATTAGACATAATATTCGCGTCCGTTTTTGTTGCAGCATATGGGCCAAGTACTTCTACAATGTATCCATCTGAACATACGATTAAAAATGGTTTAAGTAAGTTTTGGAACTTATGTAAACTGTAAGATTGTCTTTGAAATAAAAAATTCGAACTTTTATTAATATAAACATAAGTTCCATCAAATATTAAAATGACCTTATCGTTATTCTCATTACCGAACAAAGCTTTTGGAATTGAGAGATTCCTCTCTAATATATTATTTCTAGTTATGTGGTCAAAACCTAGGTGTCTTGAAACATATTCGAGACTAAGGCATTCTCGAATTATTTTCAAAATTCGCTCTAACTTTCTGCGGGACATATTAAATAATGTGGATAACCTGTTATTTGAATCCCCTGTTCTTAATTTTGTCAAATAGATACCTAGCGCATTTCTGGGTTCCTTGCATCTCACACTAAGAGAAGGTGTTTCGTCTAGTATAGCGTCAAACTGGTCTGGTTTCCGCCCTGTCCAAAAGTGCATCTCCTCTTCAGATAGTGCACCTCTTACATTGAAATCTAACTTTATTCCATTTTGTACAGCTGTTCGCAACATGTCACATATGTCAGTAAATTGCTGCGCATTAAAACTGTGAGAAACATTGCACAATTGAGGCAAATCATCCCAAGCATTGCCCTGAAGGTGTTCTGCACAGACTCGAGCACTATCAGGAATGTATAACGAATACGCACAAAAAATATATGTCTTGATAGAAGCTGGTATTCGGCATCGGGTTGCATGAACACAGCTGTTGAAGATACAATGTCTTGGTGTATTTGGTGCTCGCATATAACCTGGGACCTGAATCTCCCCATCATTTGGTCTTCTTTCGGGTGCAGCAGGTCTTCTTAAATCGTTTTCGATTCTCTGCCAACAACGGTGACACATACGCTGCGTATTGTTAAATGCCACCTGAAACCAACATGTAATACCTAATATTAATTAGTTTTATATAAATACTTATAGGTCTGGGAAGCGATTCCACTATTTGGTCATTACGTTTACAATGTTCATTCATTCATTGTAGCTACCTACATAAAGGCGTAAGCTTATTAAATAATATCAATATTAAGTGAATGCATTAGTTAATCTAATAAAATATACAAATACGCGCAAAGACTACGCCAGCTCCTAGCGCTAGAGGGATAGATAATTATATTACGTGTGTACAATTCATATCGGTCCTTAGATGCTTCTATACGAATGGCTTTGATAGAAAGAGATGGAAAGCAACAGAAAAATAGTTTTAATGTTGAAGTTGGATGGTAAGAGGAAAAGTATAACAGACCTAAAAAGTGTTTAACAATACAAAACATTTCTTAGAAATGCAGTTTATTGAGCGCTTTCATGGGCCTTACAACAAAATATCTTTCCAGGTACTACCCGTGCGCGATAAGTTGGGACCTTCTAGGAATGCGACTCCCCCGCCCGCTTCCCCCGCACTTCCCCGATGGCGCCTGTTTTGTACCGTTTGCATCGTACACGCCATTGTGACGTCACCGCGCTCAGGTCCCAACATATCGCGCACGGGTAGTATCTGTTATAAATACCACTCCTATTGTTACCGCCTCAAGTAAAATCCTGCCATTTCATTCGAAATGAACTATCCGCCGTGTGTCTAATATTAATAAGTGAGAATGATTTAACTATTTATGATGTAATATCACTGATTAATGGTACCCATTCATAAACTAATAAACAAAGAACTCTATATTAAGACATAATGTCCTCGTATTAAACAAAAGTAAGAAATACAACTTTTACATACCTCTAAAACAGCATTTTCTTGAATATAAGCGGCTAAATCAGGACGCAAGCTAGGTAAGTCGTCACGTAAAATATGTTCCTGATATCTTTCATGATATAAACCTCGCCGACACATCACACAATTGTGATTTCCTTCCATTTTGGTAGAAAATCAAGTCCATAAAACAAGCCGAAGTCAACGATTTTAGCGGGTAACGGAGTCCAAAAGAAAAGCACGGGTCAATATGAAAGATAAAATAAAGTAGTAGAAAGTAGCGTAACGTAGTCTCACGAACGGAACGAACGAGCGACTGACTGACTGATAGATGGAGATGTATCAGCCGATCACGCGCACTGCACCCCCCACTCCGCTCCCGATATATCCCGTGGTGCCTCCTAGGTTGGTTGGTATCAGTAAATCAAGTTTTCAGTTGTATCGCTTAAGTTTTTAATATGATACTTATATTGTTATGTTGAACAAAGAAACATATTCATATATCAATATCTCTGAAGATACTAACATTCAGGTTTCGTCGCCATACAATTTTTTTCTCCTATAGGTTAGACCAATTCAATAATACAATAATTATTGTTATTGGACCGGGTACCAAAATGTCTCATCATCCTTTCTGTCCATTTATGTTAAGCTCGGTACTAACACCCCCAAAAGCGATTCAATTCAGCATTCAATACCAAACCGGCGTGATAATTTTAAGGTCAAGCGCTCCGACCTGAATAGAAAACGATTATTTGAGGAAAAGAAATGCTTTTCTTGCGGTCAACCCGGGCACGTACTCGCTAACTGCCACAAACGACTGAAGGTCAGCGTCAGTGCTAGTGGTTCCCCTTTTGCCCAGACACCCAATACTCAGGCTACGTCTAATCAGATTAAAACAGATTCGTGCTCATTTTGTAAAAAACCCGGCCATAAGATTGAAACCTGTTTTGCAAAAATAAGATCAGAATCGCGAAACAAAAATAACGTGAATTTTTGTCAGGAAATGAAGAACAGAACCCCTAAAAGTGACATCGTAGTTGCGGTTGTACAGGGCGTGCCTGTAGACGTTTTGATTGATAGTGGATCGAGCATATCTCTCATTTCGTCTTCGTTAATTAAACATTTTGATACCTCTCGAAAACCGGCGTTTCGTATCTTAAAGGGTATTGGAAGCCAAGAAATCGAGTCCACTTGCTATGTTACCTTGCCTATTGAATTTGATGATGTCACTTTAGAAGTTGATCTGTTTGTGGTATCAGCGGAATATATGAATACCCCAGTCATAATAGGGACAGACGTACTGAACCGCCAAGATATTACCTACGTTCGAACTCGAGATCGACAGTATATTACTCGTAATATTGAAGAATCGGCTACTGTTTCGAAAGCAAAGTTCGATGGACGGACTTCGATAAATACAAGTCTTGTCGGTGATGACTTGAACAATTTGCTGGCTATTACTGATGAGTTTTCTGAACACTTTATAACGGGAACAGCCAGCTCGACTGTTAAAACAGGAAGTATGTCCATCAAACTTAAAAGCGATACCCCTGTTAACTACAGGCCCTACCGTCTCTCTCAAGCCGAAACGTTACGCGTTCGCGAGATTGTTAAAGATTTATCGGATAAAGGCATTATACGAGAATCCGAATCTGAATTTTCCAGTCCCATACTTCTTGTTAAGAAAAAGGACGGCAAAGATCGTATGTGCGTAGACTATCGAAAGCTTAATGAAATTACGATCAAAGATCGTTTTCCTTTGCCATTAATAGATGATCATATAGATCGTTTGGGGTCCCATAAATTCTTTACGAGTCTTGACATGGCAACAGGATTCCATCAAATTCCAATGGAAAAAGAATCAATTCCGCGGACAGCATTTGTTACACCAGAAGGCCACTACGAGTACTTGAAAATGCCATACGGTTTGGCTAATGCCCCTGTGGTATATCAGCGTATCATCTCAAATACCCTTCGCGGTCCTATTGATTCTGGTAAAGTCCTTGTTTATATCGATGATGTGCTAATTTTGAGTAATTTGATTAATGAGGGCTTCAAAATGTTGCGTGAAGTACTCAAAACTTTGATCGATGCGGGATTTTCGATAAATCTGAGCAAATGTTCCTTTCTATCTACCAAAGTCGAATACTTGGGTCGCTCAATCAGTCAGGGTCTGGTACAGCCAAGCCAACTTAAAGTAAAAGCTCTAACTGAGGCCCCTGTACCAAAGAATGTGAAACAGGTGCGTCAGTTTTTGGGATTAGCAGGATATTTTCGAAAATATATTGCTGGTTTTGCGTCAAAGATAGCTTGTATCGCACGTCTTACAAAGAAAGACGCTTTGTTTGAATGGGGTGCTGAACAGGAAGCTGCTAGGAAAGACATTATTGACCATCTGACTAGTGAACCAGTTCTTGCTATTTATGATCCGACGTTGCCCATTGAGGTCCATACAGACGCCAGCGCGATCGGTTATGGGGCAATATTACTCCAAGTACACAAATCGGGTCATAAGCGTGTAGTAGCTTATTTTAGTAAATTGACTCAGGGTGCAGAACCGAACTATCACTCATACGAGTTAGAGACCTTGGCGGTGGTCAAAGCCTTGCAAAACTTCAGACATTATCTGGTGGGTGTGCCTTTCACGGTTGTCACTGACTGTAATGCCCTTAAGTTAACAAAGAAAAAGAAAGATTTGATGCCGAGAGTGGCCAGATGGTGGATGCATTTGCAGGATTATGACTTTTCTCTTGAGTACCGCAAAGGTACTTCCATGTCACACGCCGATTATCTAAGTTGGAATCCAGTAAATGTGGTTCGTATTGAGAAGCCTCGGACTTGGGCTCAAATAGCACAAGCCGCAGACGAGGAAACTTTAACCCTCATCGAGCAGCTAAACGATGGCAAGTTAGATCCAAACCAATATGTTAAAAAGAATGATCTTCTTTATTACAAGTACTCTCCAGTAGGAGAACAGCCACGTCTTCTATGTTTCATTCCCAAAGGCCATCGACTTAGCCTACTTCGTGTATTTCATGATGAGCATGATCACTATGGAGTGGACAAAACCCTTGATCTCATATTGAGATATTTTTGGTTCCCCGGTTTAAGGTCATTTGTTAGAAAGTATATTGACCATTGCATTGTATGCATGTCGCAAAAGAAATTGCCTCGTGCTCCACTCCAGCCAATTCATTCTTGGCAGAAACCAGATTCTCCCTTTGAGACCATCCACTCAGACGTCTTGGGTCCTTTGCCAGAGTCCAACGGACATCGATATGTCCTTATCATTGTCGATGCTTTCTCAAAATTTTGTCTTTTGTATCCTATGATAAGGCAGGATGCGAACGAGTTGAAGCGTCATTTTCATAACGCTATTTCATTATTTGGTTCACCAAAGCTAATTGTCGCCGATCGAGGTCGGATGTTTCAGAGCACCGAATTTCTTAGCTGGGCGAATGAGCTTGGTAGTGACGTCCACTTAATCACGCCCGAGATGCACCAGTCCAATGGGCAGGTTGAGCGCTATTGCCGCACCCTGTTGAACATGATCCGCATTCATTCCAATTACCGGAGGGAAGAATGGTCCAGCGTAATGTGGAGGTTACAGCTGGTGTTGAACATGACCAAACACAAGACGACTCAACGTTCACCCCTTAGCCTTCTCATCGGGACGAATACAGCAACACCACTGATTCGTAATCTTGTTCGTGATGTGGCAATGGATGATTCAAGTCCTAACCGAGAAGCACTGCGCGAAATGACAAAACAAAGAGCTTCAGAGCGTTTGAAGCGAAATCAAGAGCGACAAGATGCTTTAATTAACAAGAACAGACGACCACCTCGTGTCTTTGAATTGAACTCACTGGTTTTCGTAATAAAAAAGGCACAGTCCGCAGGGAAACTTGACTCTGGTATGCGCGGTCCTTACCGTGTGATGAAAGCTTTACCTCAGGGGAGGTATGAGCTGCAACTCGTAGCCAATTGCTATGGAAAAACGACCCAGGCGGCAGCGGAGTTTATGGTGCCATGGAAAGGGGAGTGGACTCCAGACACATGCATTGCTTTTTTTGAAAGTGAGTTTCATGTCATTTTTATATGTCATTTTGCCTGTGTGAGCAGACCTCACAAGACCTGTGTGAGCAGACCTCACAAGATCTGTGTGAGTAGACCTCACAAGATTTGTGTGAGCTGACCTCACAAAAACCTGTGTGAGCAGACCTCACAAGACCTATGTGAGCAGACCTCATGAGATTTGAGTGAGCTGACCTCACAAAAGCTGTGTGAGCAGACCTCACAAGACTCGTGTGAGTAATCCCCTTAAGACCTGTGTGGGCAGACCCCACAAGGCTTGTATATGAGCAGACCTCACAATCTCTCTGTAAGCAGCCTTCATACGAGCAGACCTTATAATTTTGTATGGCCTTGAAGGTATGACCTTAGAAGATCGTCCTTTGTACAGACACTGATCAAGAAGGTTCCGAGTCTACTATGGTCGAACAGAGAACATCAGGAACCTCCGACGAGCTGATGTCTGATACATCGAGAGACCAGCTGATCGAAGAGTCGTCGATTGTCAACGTTTCATCAGAGAACGAGGACGTTCTTATGTCAGGAAAGGCCGTGTAAGAAAGGATAAGCTGAGCTGGCGATACTGTTCCTGATACCTGCGGTCTGCGGGCGGCCAGCGTCACTACGCTTTAGGGACTCGGTGCGAATCGGACGTGCGTGAACTTATCGGACTGTAAAACTGTAGAACATTCTCGAGTGCCAATAAACGGTGTTACTTTGTTGTCTTTTGTTGGTTTCACTTCTGATTCTCTTCCCCTTAAAATATTGTATTTTTATTTTGAATTATGTAAACATAGCAATGTGTCAATATAAAACCTATTATTCTATTTCACTACTACTAAGTAATAATAATACACATAAATATGTACACAAATTAAATGGCATCAAACAGGAACAATAGATTATTAGAACATAGTTATTTTTTCATGTACCACAGAGAAATATCCTCTGTGATCCATGAAAAATGTATCCTAATTAGTGATATTGTGTAACTTAAAGACTACCTACAATTCTAGATATGCAACTCAAACATGGAAATAATTAGCGTAGATGCCAGCAATGGAGGAGCAACTCACGATTCATTCATATGGACCAACCATCCATTGAAAGCTCATATGGAGGAGTTAAATAACATGTGGCTTTTAGGTATTTAAATACGAAAATAAGTTGTTTTAAATACATGTACAAAGATTTTCAGATAACATCTAAGTCAATTATCAATTGCTTTAATTTTTGTAGGTGATTCTGGATATCCATTAAGGAAGACCATGATGACTCCTATTATAGATGCTCCTCCAGATTCACCTGAAGCTTACTACACTGGATTGCACGTGAAAACTCGTAATGTGGTAGAACGAACAATTGGGCTTCTTAAAGCGCGCTTTAGATGCCTACTTGTGCATAGGGTTCTACATTATGAACCTCAAGTAGCGGCATCTATTGTAAATGCTTGTGTTGTACTGCACAACATTTGCAATAGAGCCAATGTCCCTGTGCAGGAGTTGGATTCTGAAGAAGTTTTGCAAGAAGCACAATTGCAACCTTCTACACAAAATATGACAGACGGCACTTTAGAGGCGCATTCTTCCAGGAGGCCCCAAAATCTTGAACTACAACACGGTCTTTCTACTAGAAGGCAGCTCATTGCTCATTTGTGGGCACGCCGACAAGTAACCTAGAATGTAAAAACATAATTTAAGTAGGTAACATTTAATTTTTTTAAATCGTTATCATATTATTATGAATAATTTCTTTGTTAAAATGTATAAGTAAGTTAATATAACATTTGTCGTCATTTGTAGTTTTAAAGTAAAATGTACTAAGTCGGGAACTAATTACCTATTATTGATGCTGTCTAATGTTGCTGCTATACGAGAAAGAACATTTACAATATTTTTTAAGTCTGTGCTTATTTCTTTCGTTGCATCTGCTCGCAAGCGGCTTGATTCAGCGAGAGCACTTCTTGCCATCTCTTGAGACATAGGCGCTGACCGACGCCGCCGTCTCCGATACTGAGTAGATGTCATTGGTTCTTGAATGGGTTGTGTAGTTGCTGGTTGATTGATGGTATTTTCTTCCACAACCTCAGGCATTATCAGAATAGATGGAGACGCATCTTGAGGAGCACTTGATGTCGATGCCTGAAAATATGTAATACAAAACTTACACTTACTATTAAGTAACCAGACTAACAAGTAGGTAAAATTGTTGTTAATCGTCCAATTGTTGTGTTGCATGATATGTAGATCAAGATAGGTTTTAGTTGTTGTATTTTGCTTTTAACTCTAGGTCTAATTATAGGGTAGGTAGGTATTATTGTTAACTTTCTTAGATATTGTGTATCAAAACAAAAACTCTGGCTCCAAAATTATGTTTGAATATTTTGTTAATTATGTGAGAATTATAAAGTTTTTTTATTGTATATATGTGATCTTTGTGAATAATATCTATTTTAATAACAAATTGGATTACCTACTGACAACATTGCTACTGTAATAAAATTGGAAATTTAAATCTAATTTTATTTACAAAAATCTTACTTACATGAGTGCTTTCTGTGTCGAATGGGATCACTTGAATTCCTGGATGACCCACACCATAATCCTCACCAAGAATTGACAGATATTTTTTTTCAATATCTGTTAAGGCAGGTGTTTCACATGGTCCCCCACCTGTGCGTGATTGTGATGTTCTGATAGTGGCACATTTTCTTTTCAATTTTCCCTTGTAATCTATCCAATACTGAAAATTATAAATACCTATGTATATAGTATGCCTATGGTTTGTTAATAATTAACATAATTAATTCAGGCAATTATGTTTATAATTTATTTAATTATAAAACTTACAGCTGCCCAAGTTTTTCAATCCTTGTAAGCACCACCAACAACTGAATTTAAATTTTCAGCCACCTCGGTCCACATTCTTCGGGACATTTCCCGAGCTTGAGCACTTTTATTGTAGCCCATAGCGATATCTCTGTGAGAATTCAAAAAATCCCACAAACTCTCCAATTGTTCGTAAGAAACTCGTCTTGAACCCATAGTCACAAAAGTCACTAACTGCACTTGCCTACTACTTACAGACACGGCTACAAATCATATTTTGATATTGCTTTCAATACTTTAAGGCTGATCTATAAACTTTGCAAAAACTAATCCAATTAAATTTCAAAATCGCCTCGTAAATTCTACATTTTCTCCTTTGACATGCGTAATGCGTTCGAAAATAAATGTGAAATGTCAAATTTGTTAAATTTTTTGTTCTTGTGAATTTGTTGTTGTAAAAAGGGCATTCGCTCTCATAAATAATGTTAAATTCCTTTTTTGCCACGACACAATGTTTCTTTCATCACTCTTTTTATTTTGATCTGTTATTATAAAAACATATTTCATTTCTATAAAAACCGTAAAGCCGCTAAAATATTTTAGAACGACTGTTTTTAATAATCTTGTTTAATCTGTGCTGCCAGCGTACTGACCAGCGACTATGTAGCAGGTCAAAAGTTGACATGCTGCAGGTCAGCGGGAAATGCTCATGGTACAAACACAAAACCTGTCAGGTTAACATGCTGAGTTGAACTGCCCTGCACTTGGCAAATATTTTAAAAGTTTATGGTAGGGACCCTGGTATAAACGTTAGACACAAACTATTATTGTATCAATACACTGTCACTTACTTTGTTCCGTGAGTGAAATACTATGACGTATTTCATCTGACTCGGATAACAAATCCATTAATTGGTTTATCTCATCACTATCTGCGTCAAAAGGAAGCGGCGACTCTGTAAAATAAAAACAAGAATATCTTTTTATTGAGTTTTTTTTTAAAAGAATACTATAGTAAATTATGTTTCATATCGAAGTAAAATATCTCAAGTGCAACATAAGATATAAAAAGAGAAAAAAAAATCCAACGAAAAATATCGTAAGTACAAATACAGAACACAATTATATATTTTTTCAATAGTAAAGTATCGTAACTATTTACTTACGATATTTGAGAAGTATCTTACTTAATTCGATGTATATTGTCGTAAGTTATACTTACGATATTTTACTATGGGTATTAAACCATTTCATGTTATTTATACAATTATTTCATTTATTCGTTATTAATATTGTTAAACGTGTCACTTACCTTCTATCCTTGTAGCATCTTCCACAAAAGGGTTGGACGTACATAAATCATCACTATAATTTGAATTATTAGCGTTTACCGGTATAGGTGAATCAAACGTATCATATTGTTTTAACGGTCGAATTACTGCATCAATCATTCGTTTCACCTAGATGACATGGTTGATAGCTATATTGTCTTATACAGTCTATTAAATCACATAAATCACAACAAAATTTAAAAAAAATGCGACGATGACAGCGCTCATGCACTACGGCTGTTTAAAATCAAACATAGTAACTCGTTCTAACAAACATGTTCAGGAGAGCCAAAACACGGGTCGGCTACTTTGATTCGTTCGCCCGAAGAAACTGGAAAAGATAGTGATTTGGATGTTTGGCGAAAAGTTGTGCTATATTGTTGACATTAGTTTGGAATACTCGTTATAGTTATGGAGTTAATGGTTACACTTGAATCGCTCATATTTTATTTTTATTTGTGAATTTACTCAAATATTACTGTAAAAACAATATCAAAACTTAGTAAGTCTCAAACTGAAACTCAAAGCATTTATTTCAATTAAACCATTTACAGGCACTTTTGAATTGTCAAAGAGTCGGTCAGTTAGTCAGAAAGTTGAAGCTAGTTGCCCATTCCAAAACGTAGATCTCTATGGAGAAGAACGGGCAAGAAACTCCAAGGACACTCTTTTTAAATCAAGATATTACAAAATCCTGGGTACATTATTCTTGTTGCTTCTATATGCGAGAACAATGAAAAAATATATAAAGAAACAATTCAAAATATAAGATTAATAATAAAAATAAGCCGTGGCAGTTAAGAGATGACCAGTCTCAACTGACGGCGCCCGTTCACGAACATGACGCGTGGATCAGCACCATCCAGCTCCACCATTTTGTAGGGAACCGAATGATCCAACACACGCGCCACCAACAATGAGACATTTAAGTGAGCATGACATAGTCTCAACTGCCATGCTGTCAAGTCAACATACATAATTATATAATAAACGAATCCATGGTACTCACATTTACAAAATTGAAAAATGCTTCTAAATTATACAAAACTATAGTTTGCAATGTATTTGAGCAATGAATAAAATTTTACTACATAAAGAAAAGAATCATTAAAATATATATTGAGTTATTCAATAATAAAACATATTTTATAAAAAATAAACAAACAATGCAATGTCAGAAAAATAAAAGGGGGAATAAGAAAAGAGTATCTCTCTTCCAAACATTCAAATTTTAACTAGTGCGCCCGAGTGGCTGTGGAGCAGGACCAGCATTAAGGCAAGCATTTTTATCTACTATATAGTCATTGAACTTATAATATGCTTGTCTACATAGTGTGCGTTTAATGCATGTTTTAAATTTCTTCTCATTTAGTTGAAGAATATCGAGTGGTATTTTATTATAACATTTTACACAGTACCCCATAAAAGAAGTATGTACTTTAGATAACCTGAAACGTGGTTGATCTAATTTGTTCCTATTTCTAGTGTTGAAATAATGCCTGTCACTTATCTTACTAAAAAGATGTAGATTTTTTCGAACATACATAATGTTTTCATATACGAGTACATATATATAGACAAGGTACCGTCATGATGTTAATTTTTTTAAACAGTTCCCTTAGAGATTCGCGTTTGCGGAGGTTGTAGATGGCTCTAACAGCCCTCTTTTGCAGAATAAAGATAGAATCAATATCCGCAGCCCGTCCCCACAGCAGAATACCGTAAGGCATGATGCTATGAAAGTAACTAAAATATACTAGTCTCGCGGTATCCACGTCTGTTAATTGACGGATTTTCCAAACAGCGTAAGCGGCTGAACTTAGCCGCCCTGCAAGTGATGTTAAGTGAGGACCCCACTGTAGCTTTGAATTAAGGGTAATCCCCAGGAAAACCGTTTTTTCGACGAATTCTAGTATCTCCTTATTCAATACAACGTGACATTTACTACTTCTAACATTCGGTAACGAGAATCTTATGCATTTAGTCTTCTTCTCATTTAATACCAAATTATTTACAGTAAACCAATTATGAACCTTAAGCATGGCGTTATTTACGTCGTCAAGCTCATGTGCATGTCTGTTTATTTCAAAAATCAGTGATGTATCATCAGCAAATAACACCCTTTGAGGTCGGATTTTCAGTAAATGAGGTAAATCATTTATATATACTAAAAAGAGGAACGGACCCAATATTGAACCCTGCGGTACACCCATTTTGACTTTTAAGCCCAATGAATTTACACTGTTTATTTGAACTTGCTGCAGTCTATCATTCAAATATGATTTTACTAAGCTAAGCGCAAGTTTACCTAGTCCGTAATGCTCAAGTTTCAAGAGCAGTGTTTCGTGATTCACGCAATCAAATGCCTTGGATAGGTCGCAGAAGATGCCTATTGCATCTTTTGCCTCCTCCCATTCGTTAAAAATATGTTTTAATAAAGTAACACCGGCGTCGGTTGTACAACGTCCTTTGGTGAACCCATGCTGTTGATTGTGTAGGATGTTCTTACGATTAAAATGATTGAGCATTTGATTTAACATTACTTTTTCAAACACCTTGCTGAAAACTGGCAAAACCGATACGGGTCTATAATTATTAGTGTCTTTGCTGTCCCCAGATTTAAGAAGTGGAATTACTTTACTATACTTCATTAAATCTGGGAATACCCCTTGATCTACACATAAATTAAATATTAAAGCTAAATAGGGTGCAATTGTCTCAATAATAGATTGACAAACTTTAGTAAATATTAAACTTTAAGATTAAAATTACAGGAGATATGTGGGGCATGTCCCCACATATCTCCTGTAATTTTAATCTTAAGTTGCTTAAATGCCTTTACAACGACCTCAGGGCTTATAAGTTTAAATTTAAATTCTATAGGACAGGCTGAAACATTCGCTCTTAATAAATCAATAGCAAGAGAGGGCGAGGAATTTAAAGTTTCTGTAGTTTTAATTGGAATATTAGTAAAGAAAGTTGCAAATTCCTGAGCAACATCGATGTTATCGCTAATGAGACCGCGGGAAGTGTCCAGTGTGTAATCAGTATTATGCCTTTTGTTCCTGTTCGTTTCATTGTTAATAATTTTCCAAACTGTCTTTATTTTATTGTCTGCTGATTTAACCTTGTTGCTAATGAATGACGCTTTAGCTGCTTTGCAGACATTTTTAAAAGTTTTCGAGTAAGTAGCAACATACTTATTGAAAGTTTCCGTGTTAATATACGGCTTAAGGCCATACAGTTCAAATAATCTTTCCCTACTTTTCCTGATGCCATTTGTTGCCCAGTCACTGAATAAAAACTTAGGGCAAATAGTTTTAGATTTCTTCTTAAAAGAATTATTGAACTCTGTTTGCACTAATGAAAATAATTCTTTATACAAAATATTACCATCATTCATATTTAGGCCCTGAGCACTTAACTTGCTAATTAAAGCGCTATTAAACTTATTTAAGTTAGCCGATGTTATTGGTCTAGTTTGTATCTGCACTTTTTGTATTGGTGTGTTGGACTCAAAAGTAACAGTTTAACCGCTGTGATCAGAAGGGAGATAATTTACAATGGCTTTATCTAAATAGTCGCAGCAACAAAAAACATTATCAATACATGTAGCAGTAGCCGTAGTTATTCGCGTTGGTTCCAAAAACACATTTGACAGATTGAATGATTTGACGAGGCTTAAGAATCTACTGCTATTTGAATTATTTTCCAAAATATTAATATTAAAGTCACCACAAATAATTACTGATTTATTACCAGTTGCAAGTTTTGCCAAAACATCTTGCATTACTGACTCAAATATAGAGTAGTTTTGATAATTTGGAGGTCTGTAAACGCACACTATAAAATGCTTATCTAGCTCAACACAGGACAGTTCAATGCTATGTTCCACCGATAGTTCAACTATGTCTTTACGAGACTTAGATTTTATACAATTTTTAATTAAGATTAGTGAACCTCCACGCAGCATGGATTTTCGGTTAAAACAACTGCCCACACTATAGTTTTCATAATTAATTAGCATTTCATAATCTTTGAACCAATGCTCAGTTATACAAATAATATCAAACATTGTTTTTTCTAATAACAATTCAATTTCTAATTGTTTGGAAGAAAAATCTTGAATATTTTGGTGAAACAATTTCAAGGAATTCTGCTTAGCCCCTTTTTTACCATTAAATAATTGAGTGCTAGAAGGTACCTTGTTGATGGCGAGATTAATAACATTATTACTGGTACCCTCTGTTGTCTTACTGACTAGTTTAAACTATTATGGCTAACCACCTTAATATTAGTACTATTACTCATTTTTGTGGTGCTAATTACAGCAGACTTCGACATACTACTTATGTCTGAGTTTATATTAAAAGCTAATAGCCATGCTATTTGACGTCTAAAACTAATAGGCAGATACGCAGTATCCCTAGTCGATCTTAATTTCTCAACAAAAGTGTTGGTGTCAAAAAATATAAGTTTGTCACTATAGTGATTAACTAATAAATGCATATGGTTATTTAGCATAAGTATGTTATGATTTTGCCTACTTGACAAGTGCTCAAAGTATGGAAAAAAACACAATATTATTTTCTGACGATTAACCTTCAAGATTTCAGTGACATTGTCAGTGATGTTATCTTTTTTTACATTAGTACTCGTACCTACAAATACAGAAATAATGGCTTTCGGATCATATTTATTCCCAGTTATTGATAACATTATCTCTTCATAGGATTTCCCAGGCGTACAATAATTAACGGAAGATTGACTAAGGTTGTTGCTCAATAATTTACCTAACCCTCTCCCTAAACTATCTGAAAACATAATGGAAAAATAACGAACTTTACTCGAACAAGCGAGAGCACAAGTCTCTGTCTGTGCTACTTGAGATGAACCCTGTACAAGATGTGGTGTATCTTGATCGGGGATACAGTCAAGAGCTCCCCCAGCCTGGGACGGGTCCTCCGTTGCCTCAGGCTGGGGAGCCTCGAGGTTGGATTTCCTTTGACAAGAACAATGAGTGCTGCTCAAAGTCATCGGGTTCACTCTAGCTGCCTCATCATTACACATTTCCACTAATTCATTTGCAGCAAGGATATGTTCCTTTATTTGTTTTTGAGAGCTCACATACTTAATATAAAATAAATGTAGTGACTCTTCAAGTACCTCAATTCCAGACTGTAATTGTTGAGTGTCAATTTGATAAATGTTTTTACTATCTTCTAATTCTGCTTCTAATTCTAAGTCTGCTTACTAGGTTATCAATTTGATTTTCTATGGTAAAAGTAAAGACTAAACAAATTCATTATGCATAGTGTTTATAAACAGAGTGAAATAAAAACAATCCCAAAGTACCTATGAATGCAGATTTTGATAAAAAATCCTGTTGACTTATAAAAAGATATTTATTAACGTACATCAAAAGGCTCTTAAATCAAAACATGAGTCAAACTCTCAATAGTCAACCAAAACTTAAAAAATAAACTTAAGCTAAAATCATTCTTATTGATAATGAACTACTCGTTGTCATTAGTAATGATTTGACCACCAGTTTGCAAATCAGTGGAGTCACTCGTAGGTAAGTTCAGCCAAAACTCCGTTCTGCTCAATGGCATTAGGGGGACCAATTTTGAAACAATACCATCTTTCTTTGATGATTTAACCCCTCGGGGGACAGTATTTGAAAGTGGGGGAATAGTGTTGACATTAAATTTCTGCATCAAGAAGTTCAGTTCTTTGTAAGACTCATCAAAATCTGTTTTATAGAACAGAATTCGTGATCCTTTGAGGAACTTAGCTTCAACCACTGGGTTTAGCAAAAATGTGCTGAGAGGATCGTCATTTGTTTTACGCCGTGGAACTCGTTTCTCTTTTACCCGTTGGTATGATTTTTGCACTTCGATAATGTCAATGTTCTTTCTACAGTTCGCTATAATAGACTTGTAGTCCTTTTAATCATAAACTCCATCTCGACGCCTCATCTCTTTTTCTGTTTCCGTGTACGCCGTCAGCAGACATATGGGTGTGGCTTTTAGTGAGAAATCTCAAAGTGGTACTATCAATATTAATACACTCAGAATTAACAATCATTACCAGCGCGTAAAAAAAAAACAATTTTTATTTTGTCCAGTGCAATTGTCACACCACAATGTTAATTTTTTCACATCTCTTTCCGAAATAAGAAAAGCCATCAATTATATTATTGGCATCTCGACCCATCATTGCTTCATGCCACACAACACACTTGCTGTTTATCTTTGCGTTTTTACATATTGGTGCAAATGTTAAATTGAAAGCCACTAGACGACTCAAAAAAATGCATCTTTAATTTTCGGCATATCTGGCAATAATGTCACTTTCTGAAGATCCATAGAAAAATACTGTTCCATAGTATCGTTGCCTTTATTCGCATCTTCTTTGTAATTTTTTATAGCTTTTTAAGCCTTACCCTTGTGTTGAGTGAAATCATTCTGTAAACTTTCGACAGCTGATGCCTCACTTTAATTTTTAATCTTTTCCTCGAATACTCCGCAATCAACGCATTGGTCTCCTTTAGGATATTTTAAGGAAACTTTCATTGATACCATAGTATTTCTGTAGGTTTCAATTGAATATTTGACATCAGGATTCTTCGATATGAAGTCAGTATGCATAGATTGCAGCGTAAGCGTTCGTGGCAAGTACCGTGTCAGCGGTGCGTTGTTTCTCCTGTAGTGACTCAATGCCGGGTTATACCTCATGATGTGGTCTTCGATTGGTGTTCTTGATAGTCTAGGTTTCTTGCCACCTCGATTCTCTTTAACATTTTCGTAAAAGGGTTTCCGTTTTAAAGCTCTTCTTAGCTCGGTAATAACACCATCAGTACAATAACCAAGAGTATTCAGGAAAAATGATTTACAAACATTTATCTCCTCATGTCCGAGATAAAAGTAGTAATACCTAGACTCGTTTTTTACGCGTTTTATGTCTGAGTTAGGAATAGATGTAGATTTCTCTTTAACTGGTGCAATCTTTACACATTTGTTCAAGAACTGGCGGCGCTGAGTATAGTTCATATTCCAGTAACCATTCCAAATATCCTCTCGCTGTTTTTCTGTGAAGTTATTGCAACGTCGTCTACATTTACCGTTGCACATTTTAGGTATCATGGGATGCATCGTTTTATTTTTTATAACCTTTGCTGTTTCTTTGGGATTATCTCAAATTTCGGTTAATGTACTCGTATCAAATATAGGGCCTGGATAATTTGCAGTGAACCGAGCTGGTGGGCGGTAGCCATCTGCTTGTTCCGAGTCGATGAAAATAATTGTATTTGGGTAAGTTGCAATGAAAATTGGCATTTCTGGTATGGGGGATTGCATTGGAGGTCGTTGGGGTAGATTTTCAATGGCAAACGTAGGTTCTAGGAGATCGAGATCTTGAAAATAATCTTCAGAATTATCATCAAACAACTGTAGTGCAGGTTTTTATACTACCAAAGGTACATAATCGGGATCAGCTACGGAGTCATGCCTCAAGTAAGCAGTATCAAATCCAAGGTTACTATCGGGAACGATACTATAACAGATCGTTACATTTTCGGCCGATGACCCAGGAATAGGATTGTTGTACTCGATAATAGTTTGGTCAGTATCTGTTTTAGCTTCATCATTTGCTCTGAAAGCGGAAAAAAAGAACAAGCTAATCATACGCAACCAACACCGAAAACAAAAAAGATAAATAATAAGGCAGCAAGTATTAGTTAAATAGCTTGGGTAAAGAAAAAAAGGAACACACACTCACTAGTTAAAATGATTATCTCTGTTCAGTGGATAATTAGCAAAACACACCCTTAAAATAAGCAAAATCGGCTTTTGCACATTCATTACAGGAAAGCCAGCACAACATCCTAGTTTTATAAGCTTTATTATGAAGATAATGCAACGTCAATTCTATTTTGAGGTTATGTCACGTTTCTTTTAAATGTTCTTAACTAAAATGAATAAGTTATTTCTTACCTGCATTCGTTTTCGTTCTGCAAAGCATTATATGCCTGGACCGATAAAACTGCATGTGACTCATTTTATTATTTTATGTCATGGAGCGAAACACTTCGTGCGCTAAATTCAAAACATAGCAAGTTGGTATTTCAAATTCATAACTCAGTAAGTCGCTTGAGGGGGATCCTGCCGTTTTGCCGAAAAGATTTTGCCAAATTTTCATTACCCAAACAAATTTTAGCAACCTTTTTTTATACCAATGTAATATTTGGAATAATTTTAGTACGCAAATTTTCATTTGGTCAAATGTTTACTTGGTAGATTGTTACCAAGGATAATGTCATTAAGGCTTTTGGTCTTTAATCAAATGATTTATTACAGCAAACAATATTTAGACAATAAACGTTTAGTCAAATGATTTGTTATGACAAAAAATATAAAGGCAAAAATAAGATTTTTTTGGGAATTGTATAATTAAAAATGCAATTTTATTTTAACATAGGTAATCATTTATTAACGCGAGTACAAAATAGCAAAAGCTAGTACAAAATATTTGTAACTTACAATTTTAAATTTTTTGCAATAGACATTAGCAGATTTATTTCGGAGTATTCAGACTTGTGTTGCAGAACTCGATTAATTCTGTCGTCTTTATCCATATATTTTTTTTCTTTTTTTGTGGCGGTTCACCTGATAGTATAATCTCAATGTCAGCTAAATTTGAAGAAACTTCATTTATTAATTCTTTAATTAAGCGATACACTCCAGGGTGGTGTTTATCAATGAGAATGTTTATTCTACGATGGCACGCCTCAGCTGAGTTTGAAGTTCTAGGTATTTGTCTTTCGTTTACAACATGGCAACTCCAAAAGCTTGGTGGATACTTCGGTTGCGTGTTCCATGATCCGCTAACATAATTTTCTTCAAACCAATTCGCGATTTGCTTCCAATCAGAATCTTCTATACCTTCTATTAGCTTGTTAAAATATAGAATGATTTCATTTTCTGGCAAATAACTTAAAGCCAATAAACATTTTACTTGTTTGTTAAATTTGATGTCATTTGCGTATTTCTTTGTAAGCTTATGTGCTTGAATTTGTCTGAAACAAGTCAAATTTATGGTTACTAGACATTAGGTTATTTATGGAACTAGTTACAGTAGGTTATTCATTTAAAAAAAAATGGTTAGGTTAGGTTAGGTTAAAACTGTGACCACCTACGCACGAGCCGAGCGAGCGAAGCGAGCGGTGCCGCGTCAGCGGCCGGCGAGTGCCAGAAACGACTAGATTATATAGAAAAAAATATGGAAAAAAGAGATTATTTTTAGGAGGCTATCGAGAGAAATAATATAATTATAATAACATTATTATTACCTGTTTAGAATTTGTCCCAAGTGGAAAAAGCACCCTTGTAATAAAACGTCTTCAAAGTTAGATCTTATGCTTGAAATGGCTGCCTTTTCGAAATCTAATATACAGACTTTTGGCGTCATGTCAATATTATTTTCATTTCCGTATTGCATTATTAATTCGAACAACACGTCATACGTACGTTTATCCTTGTTGGTACACATACAAAAACAAAGTGGAAATGTTTTATTGTTATCAGATAATACATTGCCATATATAGTGTATAATTGTTTAAAGATATTTGGTGCCACTTTAAAGGTTCCGTCTAAAATCCAGTATGAACTGTGACTTAAAGTGGACTTAGTGTTGACGTTACCAATATTCTTCTATTTTCATCGTAAGTTTTATCTTTTATTATGAAATTTACACCCTTGATAGATGTTTGTGATAAATTTAGCTGGAAATGTACATCAGTTGGTTCTATTGTTACTTCTTGTTTTTTTCGTAGTCGATACATCCTCTGCTTTAGAGCCGAAGTTGAAGGCAAGTTATCTACAACGTCCAAAGGAGCATTTGCTTTGTTATTTTGTATTATTTTGCATATTTTTTTTCCAGATGAAACCTCACTTTTGATCTTTTCTATAAGGTCACTGGTTATTTTTCTCCCAGGATTTGGTTCATGATTGTGAATTTCATTGCTCTTTAATACCTTATGAATCCCATCTTGTAGTGTAGTTTGTTGGGATGCAGTACATTTAAACAATTTATTTTTCCTGTACTCACAGTACCAATAATAGGTATCATTCACTTTGTTATTATTTTCATATGTAAATCCGTTTCGAAACAACTTTACACAACCTCGTGTAGATTTAAAAATTTCACACTCATCACAACATTCACTCATCGTAAACTTTATTTACGTTATACTTTTAACAACAATTATCTACAAAATAATATATCGTAACAATCTCCATAAACTTCCGCTACAAAACACAGTGATAGTGTTTTGCATGACTTACCCACATCGCGCGACATTTATGATTTACCATCTACCCACTTATTTACACATTGTAATTTAATTTATATAATCTGTGCAACTATCATATAGATGCAAAATTTTTGTCATTGGCTACGCAATCGACTAAACAGAAATGGTAAGTTTAAAATTGACGACACCAAATATTTGGCTTATTTAATTTTGCGTAAAATATGTTATACCAACTGAAATATTTGACTAGATAAAAAATGGTAAAAGTACTAGTTGGTGAACAAGTTGTTGTTCAAACGTTCACTTGCCAAACATAGGTTTTCGTAACAATTATTTGTAAAGAGATTTTTTGGTAAGTAATAATTTGGCAAATGAAATTATGCGAAAATTTGTCTGTCTGTCTGTCTGTCAGGGTGCAAAGTATAAGTTAAATGATCCCGATAATGTGATTTCTACATACTTAACATTGCGGAATAATAATACACTTTACGATGGTCGATTGAGATCATTTACAATTGTGCAGATTGCAAAACAATACAGTACAGTTCTAGAGACAAATATATCAACTCATGCTTTCAAAAGACTCAAAAGATACATGTATCATAAATTTGGTGAAGATATGAATAAATCTGAAGTACACTCGTCGACTTACGATGCGTACTATAACAGTGTACGTAAACCTAACAGCATCGGTGCATGGTTCAGTGACAATCTAGTGACTGATAAAGAAGTAAAGACAAACTTTTGGCAGTTCATTCCACTATTCCTAAGGATTCAACACGAGTTGCATGAACAACGTAAATCGTCATTTAACGTGTTCCCAAACTATTCACATGGAATAAAATTTATAACATATGATTCCCGATGTATGCATGAATTATTACGTAGAGTAGATCCGGCTAACACACCTTCTAACTGGCCTAAATTTTCTGAGAACACTACCATGTATTTGAACAGACATTTCACGTTACCCCGTAAGTTTGGGTATAGTTTCTCTACCGATGGAGTAAGTGTGCGTCTATCTATGAATCGGATTGTACAAAAGGGTCAAAATTTCAAGTCAAAGAAGGCTAAAGGCTAAAGTCTGAAGATTCTCTAGAGAACACTACCGTTGGTGGTAGACGAAACTATTCAAAAATCAAAGCAGTAGATCCTGGGGCCAAAACACCTATAGTTACATGCACGCGTAACGGAGATGATTTCTCATACAAAGTCTTGAAAAAGGAACGCGTAGTGTACGAATCAAAGGAGTACCATAGAACTCGTAAAAGGTTGAGTTTCATCAAAGATATAGAAGAACGTATAAAATTGGATAGAGAGTCTACCGAACAAGAGTCTGGTGTTGAATTGACTAGAAAATCTCAAAACCAAGAAGACTACACTAGATTTCAATTAAAGTGGTTCGATGAAAAACAAAGATTATATGAGCAGAGAAGAGTTCAACGTCTAAAATTCGACAAATACATCAATGATCAGAAGATGTTGCATAAAATTGTTGACGAGTATTTCGGAAAGGTGCCCGATACTCTGGTAGTATACGGAGCAGGATTTGATTTCATGAATAAGGGAACCTTCAAGGGTCATAGGAAGTTTAGACATAATGAAGTTCTGAAGATTATAAAACAGAGGAAGAATTTGTCAGTGTTTGTGATTAATGAAGCATTTACTACTAAAAATTGTAGTTATTGTCATGATCGAGAACATGCTCAGAGAAAATTAAGTGTATCAAAGTCTCCACACCGTTACGTATACTGCAGTGTATGTCGTAAAGGTATCCATCGAGACAAAAATGGTGCAAAAACATACTACTCAAATATGAGAACAAGTTGCCGATTAGTCTTAAGTCTGTCGGTACTGATATGAATCTTGTGGATGGTGGAAGTTCATAAGGTTCATTATCGTAACTCGGTATTTGTCGTCAGGGTAAATAAAGGGGGTTCACATCATTTTGATACTGTCTAGTAAGTCGAAAAATGCCAAAAACGGTTTTTTTTTTCAAATCATCTGTTACTAGGTTTCGAATTTGGACAGCCGACTACTCCCGCGTACTCAATCGGTACTAATACTTACTATTCGGTCGCGCGGCGCAACAGCACCCCGCGCCCCGCGTACAGTGCATTAACTGCACTATACAATATTTTACTACGCTAAAGATGAACATGCGATAATATGCAGTCTCAGTATCTTTGGTTCTATTGTATTTTTTTTATTTTTATTAGATCAAACGATAATCCATGTTATAAAGTAGTTGTAAATCTAAAAATGTAAGGATGATGAGACATTTTGGTACCCGGTCCAATAACAATAATTATTGTATTATTGAATTGGTCTAACCTATAGGAGAAAAAAATTGTATGGCGACGAAACCTGAATGTTAGTATCTTCAGAGATATTGATATATGAATATGTTTCTTTGTTCAACATAACAATATAAGTATCATATTAAAAACTTAAGCGATACAACTGAAAACTTGATTTACTGATACCAACCAACCTAGGAGGCACCACGGGATATATCGGGAGCGGAGTGGGGGGTGCAGTGCGCGTGATCGGCTGATACATCTCCATCTATCAGTCAGTCAGTCGCTCGTTCGTTCCGTTCGTGAGACTACGTTACGCTACTTTCTACTACTTTATTTTATCTTTCATATTGACCCGTGCTTTTCTTTTGGACTCCGTTACCCGCTAAAATCGTTGACTTCGGCTTGTTTTATGGACTTGATTTTCTAACAAAATGGAAGGAAATCACAATTGTGTGATGTGTCGGCGAGGTTTATATCATGAAAGATATCAGGAACATATTTTACGTGACGACTTACCTAGCTTGCGTCCTGATTTAGCCGCTTATATTCAAGAAAATGCTGTTTTAGAGGTATGTAAAAGTTGTATTTCTTACTTTTGTTTAATACGAGGACATTATGTCTTAATATAGAGTTCTTTGTTTATTAGTTTATGAATGGGTACCATTAATCAGTGATATTACATCATAAATAGTTAAATCATTCTCACTTATTAATATTAGACACACGGCGGATAGTTCATTTCGAATGAAATGGCAGGATTTTACTTGAGGCGGTAACAATAGGAGTGGTATTTATAACAGATACTACCCGTGCGCGATATGTTGGGACCTGAGCGCGGTGACGTCACAATGGCGTGTACGATGCAAACGGTACAAAACAGGCGCCATCGGGGAAGTGCGGGGGAAGCGGGCGGGGGAGTCGCATTCCTAGAAGGTCCCAACTTATCGCGCACGGGTAGTACCTGGAAAGATATTTTGTTGTAAGGCCCATGAAAGCGCTCAATAAACTGCATTTCTAAGAAATGTTTTGTATTGTTAAACACTTTTTAGGTCTGTTATACTTTTCCTCTTACCATCCAACTTCAACATTAAAACTATTTTTCTGTTGCTTTCCATCTCTTTCTATCAAAGCCATTCGTATAGAAGCATCTAAGGACCGATATGAATTGTACACACGTAATATAATTATCTATCCCTCTAGCGCTAGGAGCTGGCGTAGTCTTTGCGCGTATTTGTATATTTTATTAGATTAACTAATGCATTCACTTAATATTGATATTATTTAATAAGCTTACGCCTTTATGTAGGTAGCTACAATGAATGAATGAACATTGTAAACGTAATGACCAAATAGTGGAATCGCTTCCCAGACCTATAAGTATTTATATAAAACTAATTAATATTAGGTATTACATGTTGGTTTCAGGTGGCATTTAACAATACGCAGCGTATGTGTCACCGTTGTTGGCAGAGAATCGAAAACGATTTAAGAAGACCTGCTGCACCCGAAAGAAGACCAAATGATGGGGAGATTCAGGTCCCAGGTTATATGCGAGCACCAAATACACCAAGACATTGTATCTTCAACAGCTGTGTTCATGCAACCCGATGCCGAATACCAGCTTCTATCAAGACATATATTTTTTGTGCGTATTCGTTATACATTCCTGATAGTGCTCGAGTCTGTGCAGAACACCTTCAGGGCAATGCTTGGGATGATTTGCCTCAATTGTGCAATGTTTCTCACAGTTTTAATGCGCAGCAATTTACTGACATATGTGACATGTTGCGAACAGCTGTACAAAATGGAATAAAGTTAGATTTCAATGTAAGAGGTGCACTATCTGAAGAGGAGATGCACTTTTGGACAGGGCGGAAACCAGACCAGTTTGACGCTATACTAGACGAAACACCTTCTCTTAGTGTGAGATGCAAGGAACCCAGAAATGCGCTAGGTATCTATTTGACAAAATTAAGAACAGGGGATTCAAATAACAGGTTATCCACATTATTTAATATGTCCCGCAGAAAGTTAGAGCGAATTTTGAAAATAATTCGAGAATGCCTTAGTCTCGAATATGTTTCAAGACACCTAGGTTTTGACCACATAACTAGAAATAATATATTAGAGAGGAATCTCTCAATTCCAAAAGCTTTGTTCGGTAATGAGAATAACGATAAGGTCATTTTAATATTTGATGGAACTTATGTTTATATTAATAAAAGTTCGAATTTTTTATTTCAAAGACAATCTTACAGTTTACATAAGTTCCAAAACTTACTTAAACCATTTTTAATCGTATGTTCAGATGGATACATTGTAGAAGTACTTGGCCCATATGCTGCAACAAAAACGGACGCGAATATTATGTCTAATCTAATGAATGATGGGGAGAATCCCATACATATTTTGTTACATCCAGAAGACGTATTTATTTTGGACAGGGGTTTCAGGGACAGCGTAGGTGACATTGAAGCCAATGACTATGATCCCCACATGCCACCAACAAAAAATAGAAACGAGACACAATTAACCACTGAGCAAGCAAATGAGTCGCGCTCAGTTACGATTTGCAGATGGGTTGTCGAGGTGGTTAACGGGCGCTTTAAGCGCGATTTCAAACTTTTAAGACAAAAATACTTTAATAAAACGCTTCCAAACATGTTTGTTGACTTTAGAATTGCTGCAGCTATGTTAAATCATTTTCATATTCCTATTACCGACAACATACATGTAGAATCCTTTCTCAACATAATCGAGACTAAAATAGATACACCAAATATTTTATATACTTATGTCGAAAGAAAACGATTGAATGCGCGTAGAGCTAACTTTGAAAGAATAGAAGCTAATGATATTCAAAACTTCCCAGAATTAACTGAAGAGGAAGTTATTTTACTTTCGTTGGGTACTTATCAATTGAAACTCGCCCGTTCTTATTGCAACGAACATTTAACAACTGGACTCTATCTAATAGAAATATATCAACAACATAACCTTGATGACTTATCAGACTATGGTATAAATGATGCCGTCTGGCTATTACGCGGACGAATACAGTCGCGTCATGTACGTTCTAGGACTTATTATTGTTATATTATGATAAAATGTAACCTAGGTCAAAACAACAATATATTACATTATTATTGCACATGCCTAACTGGGCGACGTACAATGGGCACGTGCGCGCATATTATTTCTATTATATGGTACTTAGGATATGCCAGACGCGAAGGGTTCCTTGCTCCAGCAGCATTTCTCAATGATGTCATTGTAGACAACGAAAACAGTCTATAATTGTAAAACAATAAAAAATAAAGTTGTTTCTGATTTATACTTGTATTTTTTTACTCAAATAAATAACTAACTTGAGCCTAAAATGACTTTGAGTCATGCGTTTTTGTCATACGTGCCTGATTTAAAAAAATAAACGTGTATTTTTATTCTTAGTGACTACTCACACCCGCATGTTAAAGCAAAAACGCATGACACAAAAATCGCTCTAACTCCTTAAATACTAATATTTGAGACAAGCGCTCAAGTTTACATTATTCTACACAAAAATACCTTTTCAATGATGTATAACATGTTTCTATTGGAGCGGGTACCAGATTCCATACATTTTGCCCATCATCCTTTAACTAAATCATTTGGCATCAAATTCGCATTAGTTGCAGCAGCTCGAATTTGGGGGTCCGTAATACCACGAATAACGATTGCGGACATTAATTCGTCACTCAAACCTGCCACGATACGCAAACGAAGTAATGATCGACGTGCGTAATCAGCGTACGTTGGATAATGGTCAGAGCTAGTTTTCATTACGTCAAACAAAATATTAGCTACGTCAACTTTTTTTGGACACAATGGCTTGAATTCTTTTTTAAAATTACTCCAACTACGATCATTTGTGACCCACTCGTTGAGCCATGTTCGAGCATCACCTTTCAAACAGTTACCGATCCGAGAAAGACATTCATTATCGTTCCAATTATTAGTTGTCTTAGCCCGGTCTACCTCTTGACACCAAACATCAATGTCATGCAGAGTAGGGTCAAAATTTGAAATATAGTACGGTTGATTAGATCGTACCGCATTATTAAGGGAACGTAACGCATTGCCAAACACATCCGTCATTAATTGTTCCGGTGGTTGTTCATTTACGGGTCTCGCCGGCGAGGGCCCGTCGCCCGTGAACGCAGCCACTTTACCGCAATCAGATCGATTATGCTGATGATGACGTATCAGGCTAGGTGGTGGCGTACCCGGAGGTGTTTCACCTTCTTTTTCTACTTGATCATCGGTATCACCACGCGTACCCGGAGCGATATGTTGAGGCGTGAGCGATAGATTCGTAACATTGTTAGTTTCGAACGCATTTAACCGAGTTAGAATAGCGCCTAACATATCACGTACCGAGTCTGTGCTACGAGGTCTACGAGCGCTACGAGGCGTAGGCGGCGTGTGTAGCCGATGACGTGTACGTTCGCGATCAAGACTGCTGCGTCGAGAAATACTTCGCGTTCGGGTTCTTCCCCGCGACCGCGGCTGTTGCCGGTGCGAGCTCAGGTTTCTTGGCATGACGTAATCGAGTCGCACAAGGCCCTTACTCTCAGCGAACACTACTTACTTGCACACGACAAAGAACAAAGGATTACTCAATATTCTAACTACAATGTAATGTCCGCAATATTCCTAACTACGCTATGCTAACACACTAAAACACATTCAATTAGAACGAAATCGCCAGAAACTTCACGATTTACAATAACTGTCACAGTCTACCGCACATTCACTTAAATACGAAACACACAGACCACGCAGTGGTGAACTAAAACTTTCATCAGAATAGCTCCGCGATAAGGCCGTGAGTCTCTTTCGTGATCCCACTTCTGATTTAAGGAGAAGAGGATCAGAAGTGAAACCAACAAAAGACAACAAAGTAACACCGTTTATTGGCACTCGAGAATGTTCTACAGTTTTACAGTCCGATAAGTTCACGCACGTCCGATTCGCACCGAGTCCCTAAAGCGTAGTGACGCTGGCCGCCCGCAGACCGCAGGTATCAGGAACAGTATCGCCAGCTCAGCTTATCCTTTCTTACAATATAATAATTGGAACTGAGTTTAGTGAGAATCAATTATGTAGTGCTAAAATAAAAACATGAACATTGTTGTGTAAATGCTCTCCAATTTTAGTGTCATGTTTTTTTCAATCTATTTATTTTTTGTCTAATGTGTGTGTGTTACATTAACCTAAGATTGTAATGCAATTTCATAATAAAGGTACCCACCACTTGTACATTTAACGAATGATATTGTTTTCTACAATAAAAACGTTCTTCATGATGCGTTGGCCGTTTTATTGCTACATGGGTTCCATCAATGAGACCTAAAACCCCGGGCATACCAAACTTGTTAAAAAATCTGAAATAAGTAAAATAGAGTTGTGTGAACATTCAGAGTAAAATAAAATATGGAAATCAAAAGAATTTCACTGTAACTACTTACCCCAAAGAGATTTAAGGTAATAATTTAATATCTGTCGTAAACGAGGCAAAAGGAGTATGTAAGAATCGTAGCAGGTGGCGTTCTGTAGTTTCTGTTAACCCCATGGGACGAAGGCGTGAGTTTTTGTATGTATGTAATTTAGTCTTTGACTTACCCAATCACATTTACTCGCCGTTCGCTAGGACTTGCTGGGAATTTTATATATTGTCGCCGAAAATTTGGTAGATTTAGGCATTCTGTTACTTGTGCGATTGCAGTCGACACTGTTTGCTGTGCAACAGAATGTGCGGCGATATCACCCGTTGGTCTTTGGTATGAGCCATTCGCGTAAAAAGATAATGCTATTAGAACCTGAAATTAAGTAGGCATAGCATCAAGTATATCATTATGATAATTAGCCGGATAAATAGCAAGTATAAATTAGTACTAACCTTGACCTCAATCGACAAATCTGTTGATTTCGTAGGGCGTGGCATGAAAGCTTGTAACTCATTACAGAGCTCAAGTGCAAGGTCTTTAGTGAGCCTATATCTTTTAACAAAAGCATTGTCATGTCAAACGGTTCAATTGAGTTCCTCAAAAGATTTCGTTGAATTTTAGCGTTTTTTTTAACACTGTTGCAACGAGCATCTTCCTCGAGAAACTCAAAAATTTCATCTTCATCACACATCTAAAATAAACGGTAAACACCTATGCTTAGAAAGGATTTTCTATATAACAATACTTTGAAATAACGTCAGAATTATATTGTACGCATATTTTTACAATAACTTACGTTTTTGTATTAAAATTTAATTAAAATAGGTCAATAAAACTTAGATTCACAAAGCTGCAAATTATGACGGCAGGGCAGTTCAACTGTTGAATGTTTAAAAGTCACAAACACTTGATGGTACGGATAACTTGCAGGTCAGCCTGCTGAAATGCTGTGACGTAGTCACTCACCGGCTTAGGTCACGTGATCGCTGGCTCGCCTGCTAGTTGGCGCGCTTATGGTACGAACTAGCACGACAGGTTATTTCTCGTCTAAAATTGACCTGCTATAAGAGTTTATGGTAAGCCCCCAGAAGTTTAAAAGTCCTAATTAATTTACGAGTCGTAATTGTAAGTTTTACTATATTTTTCTTTGAGTTTGAATTAATCGACACTAATATTATAAAGTAATGCGAAAGCTACTTTGTCTGTCTGTTACGCTTTCATGGCTAAACAGTTAAACGAATTTTGATGAAATTTTATATTGACGTACCTTGAACCCTGAGGAAGGACATAGGTTACTTTTTAGCGACATACCACGCGGTCAAAGCTGCAAGCAGAAGTTAGTATTATTATAAAACTATTTATTCTTTATTTTAGACCCCGATAAAGAATCTCCATCAGCTGTTGTTGAGAATATAACACGACATCCATTTTCGGACTGCACAACAATAAATAATCTGGATTTTGATTGTGAAAACCACTTTTGTCCCTGGTTTGTTGAAAAAGATATTCCGCCATTACAATAGTCTGTTGATTCAACCTTCACTGATTTAGTTTATACTCCGCAAGCGAACACGCCTCTATCTTCGATGTCAGAAGCGACACCACAAGCTTCTAGAAAACGGAAGACCAAACCGAGAAAGGACAAGGGAAATATCAGACGTCGCCATGTTGCCGAATGGAAAGACAACAAAAGGAAAATGCTAAGAAACTTGGGCAAGGAGTATATGAGTCGTGATGGCACTGTAATGCATGGTAAAACTTTGGGTCCTATGTGTCATATGAACTGTAGGCTAAAATGTACAACGAAAATAAGTGATGATGAAAGATTTTCAATAGGTTTTGGGATTTAGGGAACCGTGAAAAGCAATGGGCTTTTATTGCAAACTTGGTTGTCAAACAAAAAACACGAAGGGTTTTAACTGATGTGGCTGTTGTAGAAGACCAGGAAAACTATTTAACTGTGTGCAAAAAGATGTTTCTAAACACATTTTCATTAAGTGAACAGTTTGTCTATACATCTTTAGAAAAAAAGATAACATAAGTGGTTTGATAAAAGCGGATCTGCGAGGGCGTCATTCTAATCATCGCAAAGTGATAACTGAGGATACTATTAAAAGTGTATGTGATCACATAAAATCCCTTAAGCCTGTAGAATCTCACTACACTCGCCAAAGAAGTAGTAAACTTTACCTAGATGGAGACCTGAATTTTCATCGCTTGTTTGATTTATACAGGGTGAATGGAAGATGGGTGCAAAGCTTTAAGGTGAAGATAGTATAGACAATTTAGAACCATTTAAGCCATGGTTGTCTTAGACGAAGTCTTACCAAATTTTTTTAACCAAATTTTTTAGTTTTTTTTCGGAAATTCTCAAAATTTAATGTAAACTGCATAATTATGGCCAAATTGAATGATAAATGAATTAATTTTTTATTTATTTAATTAAAGTAATGTGTAAGCAACCAAGCAAAACATGTTTTAGGCTTCTGTGTCATTAGACATTTTTTTTACAGATATTTAAAGCTCAGAAAAAATAAAAAATTTGTACAATACGTCTTTTAAACCTTATTAAAAAAGAAAACGGAGGGCGCTTTTTTTGTTCAAACCTTTTTGAAGACAAGCTTGATAATCGCTCTTTCTTTTGAGGTATCATTTATGCGGATATCTTACAAATTATTGAAATTAGGACCTACAAACCAATTCGAGGGAGAAATTTTAAATTTTAGGTAGTCTAACAAAACACAAAATTTTTGCTTAAAAGAATACTTTATGTGCTCGAAATGATAACATTGTTCAATTCTAAGAATTTTTGGCACATGCAGGAACCAATTGAGGGGAACCCATTGAGGGGATTCTCTAAACAATGGCCACCGACCGCGGTGCGACGGCATTTCCAGGTAGAACGCCCAATGAATAGCAAAAAGCGATAAGAGTTGGTTTTTACAGCAAAATGGTCTTAGTTACTGAGGCAATAAAGTCGTTTTTCTTTAGTCAGGGTCAGTCAGTCTGTGATGAAGCCGTTACATCTTTTACTTATTAGTCAAACTACTGCCCTTGTGAGTGGACGTTGTCGTGTTGATTCACAATTTACCGTGTTCAGTTGTAGCCCTTTGCGTTCCTGCACGTGTTGTGTGCGTTAGTTTTGAACTTTTTTGTTTCACCGTGTCCAGTCGTAGCCTCGCGCTTGTAAATATCACGACCCTATCAACACAACACCAGATGACGACATACCCCAACAAGATGGAGATAAGGACACCCCGTCACCGAACAACCACGTCATACTACTATCGTAAAGCCAGAGTCACCATATAACTATTCAGCTATCGGCATACCTCAACTGAATGAAGATTATGACATCCTGTCATCAAGCAAACGCGCCAATCTGTTATCATCGACGAGTCATCCCGAAAGTACTCCGGTATCGCCACTCAGATACCACCCCCACGAGGATTCCATGTTATCTTAAACTATATAAGTAACGACTTCACTGTATTAGAGGTCTTTCCAAACTTGTAATAGAACTAAGCACTTGTGTAACATTAAATATTAAAATAAAATTCTTTTTATTTTAAATCCGACTCTAACGCCATTAACTGGCGCCCATTGTGGTGGGCAATTTTGAACTATAAACTCCTGTATTTACAGTATCAAACGTGCCTTCAGAACCTACAAATGCGTTGATGACAAGACTTCGCCTGCACAACGATAAACGCAGAGTACTTCAGCCAAACGAAGACACTGCACTATACGTAGCAGCACGAAGCTCATCGAGATCAAGCGGACGTACTCGTACGACTACACTCGACTCCAAAGATATTCGATGAATTGGACGAAGATACTGATGTTAACTTGCATCAGCACGTGAGTACACTTGCTATTTATTACAAGATACAAACTGGCCCTTACCCCATCAGGAAAGCCCCTCATTAAATCACCCACGATGAGTATCCCAAATCAACCTAGCTCTAACACCATAGAAACCCGACACATTCCAATCCCAATATTTAAAGGTGACAGTAGTGAACGAGATCTAAACGGTTTTATTAGGGCTTGTGAGAGATTTATAACGTCAACAACATGTGATGAGACCACTAAAATCAATTTAGTATTGTCAAGATTAGCCGGAGACGCAGCAAACGCGGTCTATCGAGGCACTCATGACTTCACTTGGTCCAGTATCAAAACTCTTTTGTTGCAACGTTTCGGGAGATGGGATATAAAAATAGAAGATATAGTCATAGAAATACAAAACGTACAACCTAACCAAACTAGACTTATACCTTTTATTCACGAGATTAACGAACTAATCTGTGAAGGAGAAAGTATTGTCACGGGAGCAAAGATATTTCTTGAGCCCATAGCAAAACTAACACTCCTCAAGTACATGCCATCTGCGTACGAAGATATTTGTAAGTTAGAATCGTACGAACTAACATGCGAGAAAGCTAGACGACTCGACAGGGAAGGATATCAAATAATAAAAAATAAAAATGATAAACGTCCCACATACACACAGAAACCAAGTTATCCGCTAACAACTCAAACTAAACCGGAATATAATAACTTTAGACAGCCACCAAACTTTAATCAACAAAGGCAACCTTATGTACCCTTTGTTCCGCGTTGGGTACCAAATAATAACAATCAACCAAATCGACACACGTACCCTCCATCACCATTTACTATGAGACAAAAACAATTTAATAATAACTTTCAGCGATCGATAAACCCCCAAAATCAACAAAGACAAAACGAAGATGTTACTATGCGCACAGTAAGCGCAAGACCTTTGTCAAAACCATCACGCGACACTTTGTTTAATATCGAGGAAGACCAACAAGAAAATAACAATCAGCCAGACACATCAAATTATGACGAATACATGCGTCATTGTGAAGGGCTGTACTTCCAAAATCATTACGATAATGATCAAGATAACGAAATAACTGAGGATTTTCCCTCGACCCTTATTCAAGACACACCCACATAATACATTACCATCACGATAAAACTCCACAGTTACCTTACATTAACTTGTCAGAATTTAACGAAAAAATGTTACTAGATACAGGAAGCACACGATCTTTTATTCGACCGCACCTCGCTAAAGAATACATAGATCAAGGACTTGCACAATATCTAGACGAATCATTCGCCGTGCAAACCTCTCATCACACTACACATCACGTAGGTAAAATCATTGTCCCACCTATGAAACAAATCTTTGGGAACTGTAGCCAACCCATAGAATTTTATATGTTTGACTTTTCCCATAAATACGACTACCTTTTAGGATGGAATGCCATGTCATCTATTAATCCAGGAGAAAATCAATTAACAACTCCTGAACGACTAATACCATTATTTTACACTGAAACACAATTAACACTAGATGAAATAATCAGTAGTAATCAAGAATTATTCGCCGATAACGCTTCTAGCACTTCATTTAATATAGTCCAACATAAAATCACTTTATTACGCGAAGAGCCTATATATCAACGAGCATATAGACTCCCAGAAATCCAAAGAAAAGAAGTATCTAAACAAATAAAAGAAATGTTGCAAAACGGTATCATAAAACACTCAGACTCACCATGGTCAAGCCCCGTACATCTAGTAGAAAAACATACCGCTGAAGGTCAATCAAAGAAATGGCGTTTAGTAATAGACTATCGAAAACTAAACGAACAAACTCGAGACGATAAATTCCCTCTGCCTAACATAGAAGACATCTTCTCTAAGTTGAACGGTTCCAAGTACTTTTCCACCATGGACCTAACGGCAGGTTACCATCAAATTGAAATGCACCCCGATTCAATTCCCCTAACAGCGTTTTCAACTCCTGACGGACACTACGAATATACCCGTATGCCGTTTGGCCTTAAAACTGCGCCAGCCACCTTTCAGCGAATAATGAATAATGTATTGCGACCCCATCTAGAACAAGGACACTGTCTTGTATACCTCGATGACGTCATCGTGTTTGCCCCAAACAAACAGGAGCATCACAAGAGATTACAAGAAGTATTCGACACACTAAAACGATACAATCTCCGAGTAAATAGAGATAAATGTAAATTCTTCCAAACCTCCGTAAAATTCTTAGGTCATATCTTGACCAGCGATGGCCTACAGCCATGCCCTGAAAAAATAAAAGCAATTAAAAAATTTCCCATTCCAAAGACAGTGAAAGAAATCAAATCCTTTCTCGGTCTAATGTCATACTATCGTAAATTCATACCTAATCTTTCAAAAATAGTTAAACCCATTACGGAATGCACAAAAAAGTCTAAAAAGATAATACGTCGTGGGTGACATTTAAGTTGATCCTTTCTAGCTCGGAGTGATCGCAATATAACGTTAAACTGGAACTTGTTTTATAAACAACTACAGTAGGTAATTCAGTCAATGATTGCCCGATTAAAACATCAGTTTCTAATAAATGGTCGTCCACAATATACGCTTCAATATCAGCTTCAACTGCGTCAACCACGACATTAATATTGGTTTTACCTATCGGTACTATACTTCCGAAAGCAAATCCTTTAATTAAGGGGAGACCTGACTTTACTATAGTGAGATGAGCCTCATCTGCCACTTTTTTGCGAATAAGGGTGCATTCACTACCAAAATCAATATATGCGGATAGTTTAACTCCATTTAAAGTAACAGACTTAAAATACTTGCCATTAGTTTGACTGTCCGATGAGATTTTTAAAACATTTTGAACTGGCTCAGTTTTAGTACTTGTAATATTACTCGCTTTACTTTTACTGCCATGCTGCTCACGGAAATTTTGAATTACTTCACATTTTTGGGTGTCGTGTCCGAGACGAGAACATTTCGTGCACCGTTTAATTGGTTTTGTACAAGTACGTGATGTATGTCCGTTCTCTAAGCAGTTGTAGCATTGAACATTTTTATTACGCTCTTGAAGCTTATTTATTGATTTTTGAGCGTTGGGTGCTATATCACGGTTGGTCATTACATTCTCGTTTCGGCTTAAGTTGAATTTACGTGAGATTGGGTTGCTTTTTCTTGAAATACGGCGTAGATATCTAAGTAGCTGCGATGGCCTACTAAAACTTGAACTCTGAGCGTTTAAACGAATGTTATTGTCAAAAATCCCATTGACAATACAGTCAACCGCGTTACGCCCTCTTATACCACACATTTTTACTAATCTTACTTTATCATGGTAATAATCCTCTAGGGATTCATCTCTTCTGCTCCTTCTATCTAACATTTCATTTAAGCGGTCAGCATAGTTCCGGTCATCAGGGAAGGTTCTAATTATTTTCTTTTGCCATTCACGCCACGTCAAGTTTAGCGTACTAAGACCCTGATACCATTTCTTTGCATGACCTGCTAATTTTGGAATGGCATAGAAAGTAATCTGCCTTTCACTCCATTTATAAATTTTTGCAGTTTCGTTAACCTTGCGAATCCAATTTATAGCCGATTGTTCATTAGCATCTGGGTTGAATTCGGGAATCAAATTTTGCGCCCCTTCAAAGTGGTGATCGGTCTTACGAAACACACGTGATAGTTCTCTTATAACGTCGATGTCACGGCAAGGTGTTGAATATGATCTTCTCTTACGTTTTGAGTACTTGCCTAGCCGTTGTTGTGGGCGCGGTGATCTTTCGGATGCAGTCGATGAAAGCGAATTATCAAATGATGACGTGTTAGATTGGGAACGATGCCGTCGTTTCCTACTTTTTGCGTGTCGATTTCTAATATAATATAAATCATCAGAGCTTTCAGACGTACTGGTAGCACAGCGGCGAGGGCGTTGGTAAGAGGAACGTGGTCTACGTGCATGTCTGCCACTATTCGTGCTACTGGACGACCATCGCCTTCGAGATCTGCTACGGTCAGTTTGTCGTTTATGATGGCGGCGTTTATCATGCAAACTTGTCATGGACCGGCGTCTCCGTATGGGCTGGTCATACTGAGTTTTGTTGCGACACTCTCTAGTTCGCCCGCGATCGCGTGAGAGTGCGGAGTGGTGGCGTATAGCCTGACGCTTCCGTGGAAGACATATTTAAGGTATACCTCGGAAATCTGGTATGGGTGGAGACTATGTATGCGTCCACAAAATAGCAAAACAAGATAACAGGTGTAAGTATATAAAACAAAAATGAGTGAATGTGTGTGTGTATGAAAGAAAAAGGAAGGAAGTAAAAGGGGTAGGTGAAGGAGAGAGGAAGAGAAGAAAACAATAACATTTATTACTATGCAATGAATAGGTAGGTACGTGTAACTGAACGTTATCACCCTATTATTCTTAAATTATTAATTTTAAATTAGTTTATGTAAGTTGTATTTGTATTGTACTTTTTTAATGGAATTTAACCAACGTTAGCTGCGGTCATACACAAATGCAATAACTTATACAAATAAAGTCCAAAAACCAATCATGTATTCAATTGCTAACAATAGACGTACTATGTGCGAAGTCTTTGTTGTCATAAACATAGTAAGCAAAATAAACAAATACAAGATCGGTACCCTACTTCCGACGGCTGTGGTTAGGTGATACGCTTTGCGCTTTGTGACCATAATTTATCTTACAACTTTTGTTCGAAGATACCTATCTACCCACTGAACTGCCCGAAACTACAAAGTCAACAGTTCAGAAAACCCTAAAACGCCCGAACGCACGAAACCCACCACTCAACTGACAGCGGCGCGCGCGTTCCCTCTTAGTTTTTAGAATTTTATGCGTGGACCCACCTCTTTCGTTCCAGGTTCTTTTGAAAGGTGGATAAATGTAGCATATTTTTGCCACAATCCGTGCGTGTGTATCGGGAATTATTAGATAAGTTGTCTGTGGTTGAAAATTAGTTTGTAATCTGAGCCGCGGTCTTGCGTTCTGTCAATTAATACTTTAAATTCTTTATATTTACAAAGCTTTGAATGAACCCTGGTAAATATTATGATTTCATTGTTTATTAAATGAGCGGAACTTCATTTTAGGCTAAATAAAACAGGGTCATCGCTTTCGAAAAGAAATAAAAAAATAAAATTGTGTAATAAACGGTAATAAAACGAGTACTTTTTTTTTTATAAAAAGAAAAAAAAAGAAGTTTCTATTGTTCTAAAACATGTTGCATAATTAGGCCTGGTCTGTCCACAAAAGGAAACAGTCATTTGTTTACTATTGGTTCATAGAAATCTTTCGTCTATAAGTCGTGTTTATGTACCGGGGCGGCCCGTGGCAAGGTCACGCATTGACGTGGGCAGTTCAGTCACAGTACACCCTCAGATGCATTATAAAACTACATAATTACCACACCCGCCGTAACATGTTTGTAAAATAATAAGTGGGCTAATCATTTCAGTGAGATGAAACGACCTGATATCAACTAAATCAGACACCTATTATGTTTATAACAGGGCAGGTACCTACTTGCTGTAGTGTATCGCCATTGCTCGTCGCCTTTTAAGACAAGTGATGTATAACCTACTTCGTTCTTAATTCCCGAGAAACTATGATTGTAAAATAATGTAAGTAACATCTTTGTAAGTAAGTATACAAACCGATTATGTAGTGATTTACAATATAATAAAGAGATTACATACCAGCAGATTTTCTCCAAGGGTTTTACCACTTCTGAAATATTAATTTTCGTGTATTCCCAGGGTTCTTGTTGTAAATTATACTCACGAAGATCAGTAGATACCAAGTTTATTCATAGACACATTACTACAGCATTCACAAAATACAAATTGAAAACATAACTTATCTATTTGACAGCTAGTTGACGACTGCCTGCGCCAGGCCCGCGTTTTTTTTGAACGACAACCACAAGACATACATTTCTTTTTTTTTTTCTTTTTTTTTTTAAATGTAGCCAGAATTACAGAATGTATTAAATAACTAACAATAGTGACACTTCCGATTCGGATGATGAGGACGATGGCAACATCTCAGTTGTAGGTCCCTTAGATGAGCACGATTATAAAAAAATATTTAGATGATCATAGTTATAGTAACAAATTATTTTAATCATTTTTGTTTTTTATTACCATCCTAACTTCACAAAATGAGAGTTTTCAAGATGACTGTAAAAATGGTTAAACATCCTACTATCACCATTATATGTTACATTATGCATGTTGAAATTATATTTTATGGTCATTCATACACAGATGTTATGAAAATCTACCTTCACTGTCATAATGAAAACATCTCATTCAAAAACTTCCCTAATTTCAAGGAAACACATTCTGTGTGTAATGCAGTAACACTGGTATATATTGCAGCCAACATAACGGCAAATGAACTATTTGTTGAAACGCACTCTACGTTGCTTACGTTCGATAATTACTTAACTTTGGAATTTAAAAAAGTTATCATTATGATGAGCCATTGGAGCCAGGCCATTCGCCGTGTCATTTGTTGTGGGTCTGGTGCCAATGCACCAGCAGCTTCCACCGAAGAGGAAGTATCAACATCCGAATTAATTTTTCATGTAAGCAATATAAATTATATTGATTAGGTACCTATTATTATTTTAAATGTTTTTTTCATTTCAGACCGATTTATGAAACCGTGGACCAGCTGCAACAGACCCACGGTACGGTGAATGCGCTGCAGTTGGTGGTGGAGGCGGTGGACGAGGTATATACCGTTATTGATTGTTTAGTGCCACTTTTGTTAAATAATTCAATACCTAGTTAGCTATTAGGTTAAAGTTAATAACGACATAATAATAATAAACCACATTTTTATGGTCACTAGAAACGCTACGCGTAGCGTTTCGAGTGACTATAAAATATACAGAAGAAAAATGATTTCATTATTTGTTTCACTTTGACAGATCAGGCAATTATTAGTTACAATCGCTGACGTGCCGGAGTGCATGCGGCGATTGAAATAACACTTACACCCGCTGCTGGTGTACAGGCCCGAAGAGGGGGCTTACGCGGACATGCTGTGAGTACATACTTACTTAACTGCATATACATGATCTACCAAGAACATTCATGGTCTCTGCCGTAGTCCCTGAAAGGTACCACGGGTATTTTTTTTACCCATGGTCCCTCTGACAAATAGAATGCTGCCGGATTAAAATTGTACCTAAGTCAAGTCTTAACACTGTCAAAGGCATTATTTAAATGAATGCAATACTTTTTATACGTGTTTATGGGCGAATAGTTTATTTGTCCTTAATACTTTATTGCACTCCACAATGTACATACTTAGGTGATAAACATTAGATTAAGACTTGATTTAGGTACAATTTTAATTCACCTTCCAGGGCCTACGGGATCCCGACTTTTAATTCGGCAGCATTGTATTTCTCGGAGGGACCACTGGTAAAAAAAATACCTGTGGTACCTTTCAGGGACTAAGAGAGGCACCACGGGTAAGGAACAAAATATTTCTTACATTTTGGTTTTCAATGTAGGTTCATGTTCAGAAGTTTTCTTTTTTATCTACAAATCATAATTTGCAGGAACGGACCCCGGCCTACACCAGCATCAGAAGCGCCTGAACCACCGTCTCGCAGCGTCTGGCTCCAGTGGCTACAAGAACGTATTGATTATGGGAAGCCTTGGTGATCGTTCTTGTCCAAACGACTCATCAGGGCTGTCCCAATGAACTATGAAGTATTCCTCAAGTTTTTTATTTTATTGTCATTACCCTTTCTAATTTCCATCACACTAACTAACATAAAGTGATGACTTTCAATAGGTAAGGCGGATAATAGGTAAGTTTGTTCACCAAGATACATAAGCCGTACTGTATTATATTACAAAATATTTAGAGGCAAGCGCTAAGGTAGCCCGCCAAATTTTTTTTTTTTTATGAACTTGAGAGAACTGTGAGAGTTGTATTGATGATTTTTATGATTATAGTTCTATAAATAATATTTGATGCAGCCGCGAATCATATTTAGATCAACATACAACCTGCTAGTGACCTGCAAATTGCATAAAGAGAATTTGAGATTCATAGGATATTAATATTATTTTCAAATAAAACAACTCGCGTAAAACTAGGCAGTACGGTCTGATGACTTTAGCCTGATATTGAACGGCCATAAAATAAAAAGATAGTATGTAGTCGTCTGTAATACCAAAGCTGAACTGATCTGTTGAAATGGAATTTGAAGGATTTCTGTAAGTATTCACAATTTTTATAACTACTAAACAAAGGTTTAGCTGTAATATGTTTTTATGTGTATTTAAGTACTTTTCTTTGAAGTTATTATTGCCGTAGATAATTATCCAACCAATAGGTCCTATTTCATCTTTATAATTTTTTTGTTAGAGTGCAAAGAAACAAAAATAAATATATTTTATATTTAGGTTATTTCTTTATTGCACGCTCTCACATAAATGTCAATAATAGCTACAATAGGCACGACTCGGAAAGCGAGTTGTGGTGGGTGTACATGCCATCGTGTGCACCAAGATTATAATTTTATTACGTTCATATAACTACGTTAAACCCGTTTATTGCCCGTGGTTCGACCGCATAGTTCTACTAGTAGGACCAAGGGTATTTTTCTTTTCGGTGTTTCTATCAAGCGGACCATGGGCAAATCAAGTTCTATCAATAGTACTAAGGGCAACTTTGTTTACTAAAACAAACTAACTAAACTAAAGTGAGTATTTAACCTATTTGCATGTAAAATTCATTCAGGAAAATGATTTAGATTAAAAAATATGTAAATATCATATTGGCATCGACATTTATTATTTTCTGCTTAGATTTCTATTCACAGAGCATCATATTTTATTTTTTATATGCCTTGGCTCCTTTTATCCTTGTGGAGTGTATAGTTGTTGTTCCACAATGGAAACCGTAGATTTAGAAACTGATATTTGTTTTATTAATAGAAAAGGTGGTACAGTCATATTATATCGCGATTACCAATATTGTAGAATGCGACATTATAAAAATGGATCCGTAGTGTGGCGGTGTTCTAATTATAAAAAAAAAATGTATAAGTACAATAACAATAAGTAAGGTAAGTAATTGTTCTTGCTTGATGTTTTGCCCTAAATTAATCGGCAGGTTCCCGTAGTTAAATGGAATTGAAATACGCTATAGCAAATTTCCACCAAAATAAAATCGTCGTTTTTGTTGTTGTTCTACCATGACAACAAACGTTACACCGATATTTTGGACATTTTGGAAATTGTACGTACTGACCCGAAAGCCTATTTTTGTTTAACTTTATCTTGTATGGAACCAGTGGAATTATGCTTCTCCTTCTTCTTTATTTATAGTGTAGTTCCACGGAATTACTGAGACAAGAAATCAAACCCACTAGTAATACTCAATGAAACTAATGGGGTCTGCCGAAATGAAAGCTTTTTAGACAATCATTTGACATTTTTAAATTTAATTTCCAGGAAAATATTGTAATAATACATAAAACCCACCTGTGTGAACCTAACAAAGCACAAAACATGGTTGATAAAGCTATATCTGATTTAAAAGAAACTGTAAAAAAATCAGATCGTCCAATGCCTCAGCTATATATAATGAAGCGGTTGCAGATGTGGAAGAACTTGGCCTCAATTTTGTAAACTGCTCTATACCTTCTCTATCCAATATACAACACTGTCTGTATAGCATTCAAAAACTGTCTTTAAACACCTAAATGAGGTCCAAATACCAGAAAAAAAATCATCTTTCCTTTTGGCTGACTATTTTTATGCAAATTCTCGTATCCTTGTCTTCTGTTCTCCAAACGCCAGAGAATTAATTCCCAATGTAACAGAGTATTTTACAGATGCAACATTTAAATCCGGGCAAAATCTTCTATTTCCACAGAAGAACCTAAACGAATGAAGGTAATGTTACAAAGTTATGATTTAAAATGCAAAAACCTTAAGTCTCACCCGAAAATACCTAAAAACAAATTGGAAAAGTTTCGTCTTGGAAGTAAAGTTTTGTTTGATATTTCGGCTTGCAAGTGTCGAGATTTTCTTAAATGTATTTGGCCTAAGAACAAAAAAATACGTACAAAAGAGCACAGCTTTATAACAGACCAACGAACTGTTAGGCAAATGATAATAGGCGGCATAGACCAATGGCACAACTAAACAAATTACAAGAGCATTGAAAAGAAAGTTGTTACGAGAAAAATCTGAGAGCAAACGACAAAATTGAGCTGAAATATGTACGGAAGAGTTAAGTAGCACATCTGAATCCTAATGTGTCCACTTCCATTCGGATTGTGAAGAACTAACCCAAATTCAGGTGCATTCAAGTACTGATTCGGTGAGTAATATTAGAACTGCAGTTGATTATGCTTTGCTATAGAAAACATGCGACAGATTTGGAGTCTCAGACAGGGCAGGAGCAGCAATTGCATCAGCAGTTCTACATGCGTCGAGTTCTCATGTAATAGACAAAAATAAGCTTCGCCGAGAACGAAAAAAAACTCGAGAAAATATAATTTCACAACAAACTGTTACACAAATACCAGCATTATACTTCGATGGGAGAAAAGATCAAACTTTCATTATGTCTGAAAAAGATGGGAATAAGTACAGACGACGCATACCTGCAGAGCATATTTCTTTGATAAAAGAACCTGACTCGAAGGTTTTAGGTTACATTACACCTGCTTCAGGCATTGCAAAGTGTATAGAACAAGAAAGATCCAACTTTTTCTTGAAAGCTGATGTATCAATGGATCATTTGATTGCAATTGGTTGTGGTGGGACAAATGTCATCATCATCATCATCATCATCAGTCTACAGCAGTCCACTGCTGGACATAGGCCTCTCCAATTGCACGCTATTTAGCTCTATTTCCGGCAACTGTCATCCAGCTGCTACCAGCAAATGTAAATGTTGGCAAATACGGCGGTATTATACGGATGCTAGAAAAAAATTGGATAGACCTTTACAATGGATTATTTGTTTATTGCATAAGAATGAACTGCCATTTAGACATCTCTTTCAACACATTGATGGCAGTACGTCTGGGCCACAAACATTTTCAGGGACAGTTGGCAAAGAACTTGAGAACCGTGAGACAAGACCTCTAACTCAGTTTCAACCTATTCCAGCGAACTTACTGGAGCTTTCTGCTAAAGATATTAGTACAGACCAAAAATACTTGTGCAGAATAGTTGAAGCAATTTTAACTGGCATATTTCCTAGCGATTTAGCTAACAAATCACCAGGCAAAATTTCCCATGCCCGATGGCTAACTCGTGCCAACAGGATTCTCCGTCTGTATGTTTCAGTAGAGACTGCCTCTGAAAATCTAATGACTCTTGCACCGTATATTGTCAAGGTTTACGCTTCGACATGGTTTTCTATAAAAACTCACTCTAGCTGTAAATATGGATCGCGACACTTGTTTAAACTCATCGAGCTAAACAGATATTAACCAACAACTTTAAAGCCGTTATTGACCCAGTAATTCAAAGAAACAGCTATTTCGCACACCCGGAAAACTTATTGCTTGCAATGTTGACAGATCCGCAGCCGCACGTTCGTGAATTAGCTGCACGGCGAATTTTGAAAGCTAGATCAGAAACACCAAAAAAAAATTGCGTATGTTTCAGTTACCAAAGATAAACTTTAACGCTTCAACTTATTATGACCTTTTGAATTGGCAAGAAAATATCACTGAGCCTCCTTTATCAAAATCTGTAACCGAAGAAAATCTCCGTTTGTTTATTCAACAAAAAAAGGAAGGAGATTTGGATTTATTACGCCTTCCGTGTCACACACAAGCTGTAGAAAGAGCAGTTAAAACTGTGACCGAAGCATCAGCCACCTTATGTAATAAAATAATGAAAGAAGGTTTTATCTTAGCTCAGATAAACTCGATAAAAGCAATGCCGAAATTCGACAGCAAAAAGGATTTCGCACAATGTAACCCTTAATTTTAATAATTATTCTTTTATATTTTTTTAACCGACTTCTAAAACAGGAGGAGGTCCTATTGTTGTAAAAATTGTTTGCTCATTAATAAACCATTATTTACTATTGATTAAAGACGTTTATTTATAAATAGTGTTCTTTGTATGCCATGCTGTTAGGACTTTTTTTACCATATTTGTTGACGATTTCGACATGACTCCGGAGGCAGAAGATAAATTCCGATTGCAATAAAAAAAAAGGTAACATTATTTTGTTTTGTCATTCATTCACTCGTTCAAACTTTTGAGCTACCTACGATTCACATTTGACACTGACACATTTCAATTTATAACCGAAGCTCGAAGGAACTTGCGTTGCTTACGTTTGATAATTACTTACCTTTAGAATTAAAAAAAAAGTTATGATTATGATGAGCCATTGGAGCCAGGCCATTCGTCGTGTTATTTGTTGTGGGTCTGGTGCCTATGCACCAGCAGCTTCCACCGAAGAGGAAGTATTAACATCCGAATGAATTTTTAATGTAAGCAATATAAATTGTATTGATTAGGTACCTATTTAAATGTTTTTTTCATTTCAGACCGATTTATGAAACCGTGGAGCAGATGCACCAGACCCACGGCACGCTGAATGCGCTGCAGTTGGTCGTGGAGGCGGTGGACGAGATATATACCGTTATTGATTGTTTAGTGCCACTTTTGTTAAATAATTCAATACCTAGTTAGCTATTAGGTTAGAACAGGTACTAACAGACTGGATTACAAACATGTTAAGCAAACGAGTGGTTCGCCTTGAGGATGAGCAGCAATTGGCCATGATAGCCAGAGGTTGCCCCCAGGGAGGGGTGCTGTCCCCCCTTCTATGGAATCTGGTGATTAATGACCTCATCACCAAACTCAACGACAACCGCTATTACACAATAGGCTATGCAGACGACCTCGCAATCCTTGTTTCGGGGAAGGTGACGGGTACGATTTGCAACCTCACTCAACAAGCGCTACGTATCGTAGAGAGATGGTGCAGGGACTTTGACCTTTCAGTGAATCCCACCAAAACTGAACTAGTCATGTTTACCCAAAAAAGAGCATTAGGCCCTTTCAGCCTACCTAAACTATTCAATACAGAACTCCAGTTGGCCAACGAAGTCAAGTACCTCGGGGTCACTCTAGACAGTAAGTTAAACTGGAGTAGTCATTTAGACAACAAACTAAACAGGGCCTGCATAACCTTCTGGCAGTGCAGGAGAATGATAGGTAAGAAGTGGGTCTGTCCCCTAAAATTATAATATGACTGTACACCACTGTAATCCGCCCCATGATCACCTATGGGGCCGTGGTGTGGTGGCCCCGCACCAAGCTGGTTACAGCCAACAAACTACAACGCATGCAAAGACTAGCCTGCATGGCCACCACGGGTTGCATGAGGACTACCCCGACTGCAGCAGTCGAAGCCATGCTGGCACTACCACCGCTCCACCTGTTCATACAGCAGGAAGCGACGATGGCGGCGGCACGTCTAAATGCAATAGATCTCTGGGGTAAGAGTGACATACCACACACCGCGCTGCTAGAGGGACTCAATAAGGAGTTCCCCATTACGAAAGCCATTAATGACCGGGTACCCAAACAATTTATCTTTGATAAAAAATACAAAATCCAACTTTACGAGGATCGCCGTTGCGAGGGCTTGTGCTCTGCAGAGCTGCGCATCTTCACGGATGGATCTAAAACAGGTAGTGGTACAGGTGCTGGGATCTTCTCGGAGGACTTCAATATACACATAGCCACACCATTGGGGGTCCATAACACAGTGTTCCAGGCCGAGTGCATGGGTATTTCTCTAGCCGCTTCGGCCATCATGACCAGGGAAGTTAAGGACCACTCAATCCGCATACTCTCAGACAGCATGGCTGTTCTACAAGCGCTAAACAGTCACACAGTTGATTCTGGGCTAATATACGAGTGCCACCAGCGCCTCAACCAGGTGGGTAGCCTCAATAACATAACCATTCAATGGATCAAGGGACACAGCGGTTCGCTAGGTAATAACGCAGCTGACGAACTTGCCAGAAGGGGGTCGAGCGTGGCACCAGTGGGACCTGAACCCATCGTGGCACTCCCCTTTGGGTACTTACGCACTCTGGTAAGGAAACGCACCAAGGACCAACATTACAAACTGTGGGTGGGCAATTTCAAAAATAATAACTACCCTTCTTTTTCAGCTGTCACTCAAGTTTAAATATTTTTTTCGTGAAACTGCCCACCAAAATTGATAAAATTTAAACAAAATTTTATTAAACATGTATTTAGCTTGCAATTTGCATAGATTGTTTGTATTTTAAATGTAACTGCATTGAAATATGACAATTTTAAATATAGTAATGAGGTCAATTTTAGCTGTCACTCATCAAAGCTGATTGAGAAAAACAAAATATTTTTTTCGTGAAACTGCCCACCAAAATTGATAAAATTTAAACAAAATTTTATTAAACATGTATTTAGCTTGCAATTTGCATAGATTGTTTGTATTTTAAATGTAACTGCATTGAAATATGACAATTTTAAATATAGTAATGAGGTCAATTTTGGCTGTCACTCATCAAAGCTGATTGAGAAAAACGTTCATAGCTCATAAATTGCATATCGTCGCTTAAGTTCTAACACCGCGGAAGTAATTTTTTTTACAAAATACGTATTGTATGTCATTCGATAGAGAATCGCAAGGCGCATCGTTTGACGAATCAAACACGAGAGTTTGAACCAATGGTGTGTCGTTATTCAAAAAAGAAAAACACCGCGTGTGTCAGTGTTCTACAGAACGCCACAGCAACAGCGCGTAAGTCGGTTTTATTCCATAGTTAGACGTGTTACGACAAGTGCTCCGGATAATTTCATAAAAATTAAGGTAAATATGATTCATATTGGTTTCGTAATAGTTTTATTAGCTTATCTACATAATTTAAATTATTTATTAAGTGTTATTTTTCCGTTTTTACTTATATTTAAAACAAAAAAAGTACTTAAAATTACGTAATGAGTTACGCGGTGTTACAATCAACTTGTAAAATGACTTGCGCGGTGTTTTATGCTGATTTTAATACCTATTATTTTTATCTTGTAGGGATTAAACACCATGGATCAATCCAGTGATGATGAAGACGTTCTTCACTTGTGCAATGAACTAGGCATAAAATTACAAAAGAAGGTTAAACGACAAACAATGAATATTGAAAATATTGACATAAATAATCTGCCCGTCATATTAGCAGCTGAAGAGATACAGTCTGAAATTCACGCACCTCCTTTAACACAGCCTCTTCAAATTTACAGCAACTACCTTTCTCTACCCTCCTTGCCTCATACACCTATGTCTGCACTGACAGATGTACCAGAGTCGTATAAAGGTCTCTCTGAGTTTTTGGCCATTGGAGATGCAACTGAACCGCACCTCCAAACGTATAATGTATTCAATACTGCAACAGTTGATGTAACCTCCTCATGTATGTCCACAACGGTTGAAACATCGAAAGTTGTATCCGTTGATTCTGTATCTTTGTCGACGCCGCCAGTTGATATGTCATTTCTTGAGCCTGTAGGAGCTATATCAACGGAGTGTGAGCCTACGTCTCTTCTCTGCTCCAACGAATTGCAAGAAGAAGAAATTAGACTATCGTCTGTACAGGGTGAAATTGTAAACACGATACCAAGTACTGATGAGATTGAAGAATACGGCGATCTTAGTGCTTGCAGAAAGAGGTGCTCAAAAGGATGTGCGGACAAGAAAAAATGGACCAAAAATTCTAGCAAAGTTCTAAGAATGGAAGGGAATGAATATTTAGGATATCGCCGCGATAGTAAGGAGAAAAAGTTTAAGGTTCTTCATGATACAATGAGGCCAGCCCGTCAAATAGGCAGTGCATGCACTTCTGAATTCTGTAAGAAATCTAAGTTGCGAGCCTGTAATAGTATAGCAGAGGAAGAGCGAAAACTACTCTTCACAAATTACTGGAAAAAAATGACGTGGGATCAGCGAAAGCAATACATTATTTCGCATGTTTCCACATCGTTTTCCAGATCCAAAATCCAATCTTGAGAAATACATGGCATGGGTTTCAACGATTGGCGGTCTAAATCTGCTGCAGGATAAGAAATATGTTTACAACAATCTGCGAGTATGTCGTAAACATTTCAGAGCAGTTTACCTCTACCCAAACCACCAGCTTTGTAAATTAGCAATTCCACAACTACAACTATCAGGTAAATTGTTATTCTCGTCACAGATATAATTATTCTGATGGCCAAATCTCCTGAACCATATAGCCTATGCTCAAAAGTTTAGGTACTTAACTAAATGTAATCAATCTTGCCAGTGTTTTTATCTAAATACACAGTTTATTTATTTATTTGGAACACCAGTGGTTATTACAGTGAAACATAAAACATTTAAATGATGATTACTTGAATTCCACTATTACTTACAGCTCAAGAACGAGAAAGAGCACCTGAAAACCTTTCATCAACATCTGCATCACAGGCTCAACTAATAATGGATGTAGATACACAAATGGAACAACAAGGGAGCTCTGAAAATCTTCCTCTAAACATGCATATAGACATACCATTGGAGCAAAATGGAATACGGGAAAATTATCCTTCAACATCTTCTGTACAGACCAGACCTCGCTTACATCAAACTAGCATGGGTAAGATCCTGCATAATACTTATTGGTATAGTATATGTGACTGGTAATTAGTGTCCGACCCTTACACACATGATTGTACTCATGATGACAAACAACTTTTGTTCTATGATTTTCTAAAATAGTGAGTTTTATTTTTGCATTTTTCATAAAAAGAATCAAAAATTAAACTCGTTATTTAAAAAAATCCTAGAACCACGGTTGTTTGGGATGGTTAGTTTAGGGTCAAACATAATCCTTCATATAAAATATTTTTGTTTTTATTTTACTTTTTGTTTTACTACATTTTCACAGGCAGCACCAGGAATTTGGGTAGCAGTTAGTTTTAGATTATTTTATAAGTAATTAAATTAACTTACATACATAAACTCACGCCTTCTTCCCATTGGGGTAGGCAGAAACTATAAAACGCCACCTGCTACAATCCTTACATACTCCTTTTGCCTTGTTTACGTTCATACATCTGTTCATCTGTTCTGTTCGTTGTTTATTTATAATTAAATTAAATGCTTTATTATTATAATTTCAGAGTTTACCAGGCTGTCTGGAACTTCAAAGTGCAAGAAACACTGCAAAAATCCTAAACAAATTCAGCCTTGCAACATGAAAAGGATGACCCCCAAAAGGATTACAAAGACTAAGGCTTTCCAGATTGTTGCTAGAAACTTGAAAGATGAGAATGCAAAAACTTTTTTTCTTATGCAAGTTAAGCAAGCTGGGAAACGACATGTGAGAGGAAGAAGATTTACCACAGAGGAGAAAGTATTGTCTTTATCTTTATATAAGCCTTCACCTAAAGCCTATAGGATTATGCGTAAGTTTTGCATTTTACCCAGCAGAAGAACTTTGCAGAATATACTATATAAAGTGAAACTGGGTCCTGGTTACAACCAAAGGATTTTTAATCACTTAAAGGAGATTGTCGAAAAAATGCCACAGATACAGAGATACTGTTCATTGGTATTTGATGAAATGGCCATTGCCCCATCATGTTCTTACAACAAAACGAGAGACTCTATTGAAGGCTTTGTGGATGATGGTGACCAAAAAGAAGACAAGTTTTGTGACCATGTGTTGGTGTTCATGATGAGAGGTATTGTCAAGGCATACAAGCAACCTGTTTATTACAGCTATTCAGCTGGAACCACTAAGACGTTGGCGTTAAAAAAACAAATTATAGATGTTAGCACAAAACTACAAGAAGCTGGTCTTAAAGTTGTAGCCACTATTTGTGATCAAGGTACAACAAATGTTGCTGCGATTAACAGTCTAGTTGCAGACACCAAATCCACATATTTAAGAAAAGATACAGAGTATAGAGAAGGCTTCTTCGAAGTTAATGAAGAAAAAATTTATTTCTTGCATGATCCTCCACATCTGTTGAAGTGCATCAGGAATAATTTGCTTTGCAAAAACTTAAATAATGTTATGGTTGGCAAAGCACAAACAGCAAAATGGAGCCATATCCAAAAATTATTTGAGAGGCCACCTAACTACAAAGGCTCTAAAATACTGCCAAAATTAACATCTCAGCATGTTATGCCCAATCACATACCAAGAATGAGGGTTAAGCACTGTGCACAAGTGTTCAGCCATTCTGTTGGCACGGCGTTGGGACTTATGACAGGTATGTATCAATATCCTTACCGTAATTTTGAAAGTAAATTTTGTGAATTTCTCATTAGATGACTTTTTAGAGATGATCTAATATAAGAATTGATGAATGGATGGATGCCCATCCACTTTCTTTTTAATTTTTAATATAATCTAATAACGATTGTGAACAACAAACCATAAGTAATAATGATATATAATGAGTACAAATGGAATTGTTTTTTTAATTTTCAGAGATGGGAGCAATGCCAGAAGAATGCACTCAAACTGCAGATATATTATTATTCTTTGACAAATTATTTGATAGTCTGAATTGTGGGAGTTAGGAATTTGTGCCGGGAAAACCATTTAGATCCGCTGTCAAAGGTAATTCGGCTCATCATGAGCTCTGGAATGCCAGTTTGCCTGTCTTAAAATCAATGAAATTTAATACTCCAAGGTATGTGCCATCATTGATGGACTGGGTAAAAACCATACAAAATATTAGAAAATTGGTCAAATTCCTTCATGAAAGAGGCATGAATGCCATATTATTGCGCAGATTAAATCAAGATGCCCTCGAAAATTTCTTTGGAGCCATAAGAGCCCATGGATATGCGAATATCATGCCAAATTGCTCGTCCTTTGAAGCCTCGTATAAGACATTATTATTAAACAATTTAACATCCAAACACTCTGTAGGTGCAAATTGTGAGGCTGACAATGACTTTTGTTTAGATTCTCTAAAATATTTTTTACTTGATGAGGACGTGCAAAATAGCCACGAGGGCATCAATGTTGTGGACTATGAGCACATGTACATAGAGCTCGTAGACACGACGTCAGTGATAAATAAAAAAGATAAAGGCAACATAGAAAAATGTGCAGCAATAGGATATTGCAGTGGGTGGTTAGCACGCCAAGCCAAAAGCAAATTGTACAAAAAATGTCAAATATGCCTCAAATCCATGGAAACTGATTATACAGAAAATTTCCATGGATTTATAAAAATAAAAGAATATGATAGCAAAAGGTGGCTGTGCTATCCTACGAGGTGTTTGTTTGACTTCTTTGCACAAGTGGAAAACATAACTTTTAGCATTTTAAAATCATCACCTTTAAAAATTAACTTAGCTGACTATATAAAATTGGTGGTAACAATTAATATGGACGTTAATTTTGTGACGTGCGAGACGCATAAAGAACGTTTAACCGAATATTTGATTAATAAAAGCATAATTTTTATACATATTTGGTGCAAAGAAGTCAGCCACCTCCTCACTGGCAAGGCTTTAGAGTATGATAAGGATGACCAATTAAAAAAAAAGTCCATGATCACTATAAAAACAATAGACGTCGGAAACGACTAAGGCAAACTGGCATTGAAGTTAATGTTTAGTTTTTTTAAGCTAATAAGTTTTGTTTTACCAAATAAATATGAACATCAAAAATTTATATTTGTTTTACTATCCTCGAAACAACAAATTCAGTGTATTAACGAATTAGCTTTACCGAGTAGATTAATGTAGTATGGTTGAAAATTCTGTTGTAATAAAACTAAACCTAAAAAATTCAAAACTAGATTCTATAATCTAGTTTGTAGAATCTAGTCAAGAAATATTTTTTGGGTTTATTTTACTACAACAGAATTTTCAACCAATCATCAATAAATGATAATATATAAAATACAGCTATAGATACGTATACTACTACGTACATTGACAGATGGATAGTGTATGTCCTGGTAACTAGGTGGTGCTGCCTAAGAAATGCTTAAGTTGCCAGTCTATCCCTAGTATATATAGTAGTCTATGGTATACTGTGTTTGATGCCAAGGGTCGTAGTCCTGTCAAGTGAAGGGATTAGTACTGAGAGATCACCGAGAATAATCGATAAGGTAGCGATTTAGTCTATGAGAGAGTTAGGCCTATTGTATGGACTGGGTGATGAGACCAGTTGCCATAAAGTGTTTTGTCGCGGATTGCTTAGCATAATCTTATGTTCCCGTTGTTAGCACAACCTTGATAGGTAGGTACTTGTATGATTGAGCTAGTATCTATTAAGTGGTTCACCTCACGGACTCTCTATAGCGACTCTGAGATATTGTAATAGTCTCATTGCAGGTCAACACACCAATACAACTAGACCCGAGACTGGTTTTACTGGTGTGGAAGCCCAGGTGTATGGGGTAAGGTATGTGGCCAGCCACATTCAATATTGTGAACCTTCAATAGTGAGTTATTATAATAAACATTGCAATGTGTAAGAAGGTACTTGTTTAATTGCATCTTTCCCTAGCAGCTTATTATACCCTACAAATTTACTTTAGCACGGTGGTGAGTAGTACAACACCGAAGGAGACCATCAACATCCAGTCTCCTAACCAATTCTGTACAACTCCGAGGGCCGGGTTACAACGCTGGGCTAAACAAAACGGAAAGCCATATATTGTTGAGGAATTAGAACACACAGATTTTTTTAATTACAAAGCATTATTAAAGAGCAATTTGGTTAAAAGTACAAAAGGAGAAAAAGTGCAATGGAATAAAATAAGAGAAGTATTTATAAAACCTGAAGACCCTTATAAATTATTTTATAAATATGATCTAGCTGCCGAAGACTACCATATATTATGTACTAAAGCGTCTACCAGGAGACAATGTGTACCAAATATTGATGCACTGTATACAAATAGTCTGCCTATACCTAAGGCGAAAAAAGACGATTTGATGAATATATGCAAGTCTCGAATCATAACCACTATTCATCATGATTTTTTCCAAAACCTACCTGAAACTGGTAACGAAATTATTCCGGATTCAGATTCGGACTAATTTAAATTAAATTGCACAGTTTTTATTTATTTATTTTTTAATTTTTGTACTGTTTTTTAAGACTGAATAATTTTGTTTTTTTTATGAATGTTTAAGTAAAGTTTATCTTTTTAAGTTTATGAAAGAGGTTTTTGTTAAGTTGATAAGGAATTATGGATGAATAAGTAGAGAATTCATAGTAATATTTCAAGTTTTTTGAGAGATTTTGAGAGAGGTTTGTTGTTTTTTTTTTTATAATGCGGGTATTTTTTCAACAGAATACTATTTACTTTGGATTAATAAGCATTTGGATGATAAAGATTTTCATATTGTTAATTAAATGCTACTATAATAAAATACTAATTTAGCAAAAATACCGTTGATGAATATTTTAAGTTTTTTTTTTGCTTGACGGAGAATTTTTATTTGGATTATTTTGATTAGGAAATACAATATGTTTCAGAATAATATAAGTGACGTTTTATTTCAATTTTCCTAGTTAATAGCGCTTACGATACGAATTAACATTTATGTTCCATTGTATATTATGGTAACTGTAACCTACGACACCTTATAATTTTATTAGTTCCAAAGTAAGTTAACGTACGTGTAACATACGCTACTTAATTCTACATAAATATCGACGTAAAGTATAGTAAGTACTACATACAACCAAATACCACTGATATTTTCCAGAGTAGAAATTCGTAAGTGACTTTTAAGAAATTCTAATAACAATTTCAATAATCCTTTTTGAAGGTAATATTCCATTCCTAAAAATGTATCTGTATGCCAATTTTGGTTCCTAAATGAGCTTATTTGACTTCCCTATCATCAATAAACTGTTTGCATACCTTTGAATTGCGATACTGTAAAGTTGATCAAATACAGTTACGATATTATTCGTAGGAAGTGTCGATTTGGTAGCATTCAATCCATTTTAATTGATTCACTGGGGTTCAAAAAAGTGTCGGCAAGATGGGTGCCACGAATGCTAACCGACGAAAACAAAAAGCTACATTTGGAAATTTCTAAGCCTAATCTCGAAATGTTCCAGCGTGATTCGGATAATTTTTGCCGTCGCCTTGTCACCATGGATGAAACGTGGGTCTACCATTTCGATCCTGAAACTAAAAGACAAAGCATGTCTTGGAAACGACCATCCTCTCCATCCATTAAGAAATTTCGAGTTGCTCCTACCGCTGGCAAACTTATGACCTCAGTATTCTGGGATAGTGAAAGAATTCTTTTTATTGATTACATGCCAAAAGGCCAGCCGATTACTGGACCCTATTATGCAAATTTAATCCCGAAAGTGCGTGAAGCGATTAAAGAAAAACGTCGTGGAAAACTATCGTTGGGCGTGTTGTTTCTTCAAGATAACGCTCCTGCTCATCGATCGGAAGTTGCGCTCAACGCAATCCGCTGTGCTGGCTTCAATCTCCTTGACCACCCACCATATTCTCCGGACTTAGCCCCAAGTGATTTTCACTTATTCCCAAAATTAAAAGAGGACATTCGTAAAACAAAATTTTACGATAATGACGCGGTTATTGCCATAACCGCGTAATTATCGTAGAAACGCGTTATTCTAAATGCATTGCAATGGAGGGAGAATATGTAAAAAAATATAATATTTTTGTTTAAATCTTTGCATTTTTTAATATTGATTCCAAAAATTTTTTGATTCACCCTCGTATTTACCTTATTGTAAGAATAGATATTAATATTTTTATAAGAAATGTAGGTAAGTTAGATAGATTTTTTAGATAGGTACTTCACGATTAATACTAAGTAAACCTTGGTTTTTATTTCAGGTGTATCTGAAAAAACAGTGACAAAGATAACCAAAGAAGGCGAGGTAGCAGCTAGCACGTCGTCAAAAATTTCGACTGCGCGCAAAAGTGGTCCTAGACATAATACTATCGAATTGGATGATTTCGAGCGATGTGTTTCTAAGGCATAAAATACATGAATTTTATTCTGTCAGAAAAGAATTGCCTACTCTGACTAAGTTATTGCATGAAATGCGACGTGAGATAGATTTCAAAGGGAGTCGCACAACTTTGTGGAGAATCATCAAAGAGATGGGGGTTTTATTTTAAAAAGTGTAGATCCAAAAGAAAGGTATTGATGGAGAGATTTGATATTGTCGCCTGGCATTATCGGTATCTGGAAGAACTAAGAAAGAATCGTCTTGGAAACCAGCGACCGGTTGTGTATTTGGATGAGACTTACATACACGCAACTTATTGTGCAGGCAAATGTTGGCAAAGTGAAGCAGAAAAGGGCGTATTAGCCTCTGATTCTAAAGGGCCACGGTGGATTATAGTCCACGCGGGTGGCGCCATGGGCTTTTCACCCAATGCTCAACTAATATTTAGATCTCAGTCGCAAGCAGCCGACTATCACGACGATATGAATAGAGCCAATTTTAAAAAATGGCTTGTAGAAGAGCTATTACAGAATTTGCCCCTCCAGTCCATTGTTGTCATGGATAATGCCTCCTATCATACTATAGCGATTAACAAGGCACCCACTATGTCAAGCACAGAGGCTGAAATGCAAAATTGGATTCAAAGTAGAGGTCTTGCTTATGTACCGACTATGGTAAAAGGTCAGTTATTTGAAATTATCAAAGAGCACAAAGAGAAGACACTATATATGAGGCAGACCAGATATTGGAAGAGCATGGTCATAAAGTGGTATGGCTTCCGCCTTACCATTGCGACTTAAACCCCATTAAACTCATATGGAGTCTATTAAAAAGACGAATTGCTGAAAAAAATGTGGGGCAAGAACCCAGAAATATCGCTAAAATAACAGAAAAAGCATTTTCTACCATAACTCAGGAAGAATGGAGGAAGGAATGCGAGCATGTGTAGAAGATTGAAGATAAATATTACGCTGATGGTCCAGCTGTTGATAGTGAAGTGGATAGATTTATAATTGCAATAGGAGATAATAGTGACACTTCCGATTCGGTTGATGAGGACGATGGCAACATCTCAGGTGTAGGTCCCTTAGGTGAGCACGATTATAGCAAAAAAAAACTTAGATGATCATAGTTATAGTAAATATTTAATAAATATGTAATATTTAATATTTTAATCATTTTTGTTTTTTATTACCATCCTAACTTCACAAAACGAGAGTTTTCAAGATGACTAAAAATGGTTAAACATCCTACTATCACCATTATATGTTACATTATGCATGTTGAAATTATATGTTATGGTCATTTATACCTAGATGTTATGAAAATCTACCTTCACTGTCATAATGAAAACATCTCATTCAAAAACTTCCCTAATTTCAAGGAAACACATTCTGTGTGTAATGTGGTAACACTGGTATATATTGCAGCCAACATAACGGCAAATGAACTATTTGTTGAAACGCACTCTACGTTGCTTACGTTTATGATGAGCCATTGGAGCCAGGCCATTCGCCGTGTCATTTGTTGTGGGTCTGGTGCCAAAGCACCAGCAGCTTCCACCGAAGAGGAAGTACCAACATCCGAATGAATTTTTCATGTAAGCAATATAAATTATATTGATTAGGTACCTATTATTATTTTAAATGTTTTATTCATTTCAGACCGATTTATGAAACCGTGGACCAGCTGCAACAGACCCACGGCACGGTAAATGCGCTGCAGTTGGTGGTGGAGGCGGTGGACGAGGTATATACCGTTATTGATTGTTTAGTGCCACTTTTGTTAAATAATTCAATACCCAGGTAGCTATTAGGTTAAAGTTAATAACGAAATAATAACAATAAACCACATTTTTACGGTCACTAGAAACGCTACGCGTACGGTACGTACTAGTAGCGTTTGGAGTGACTATAAAATATACAGAAGCAAAATGATTTCATTATTTGTTTCACTTTGACAGATCAGGCAATTGTTAGTTCCAATCGCTGACGTGCCGGAGCGCATGCGGCGATTGGAACAACACTTACACCCGCTGCTGGTATACAGGCCCGAAGAGGGGGGCATACGTGGACATGCTGTGAGTACATATTTACTTAACTGCACATACATGATCTACCAAGAACATACATGGTCTCTGCCGTAGTTCCTGAAAGGTACCACGGGTATTTTTTTTACCCATGGTCCCTCTGAGAAATAGAATGCTGCCGGATTACCTAAGTCCAGTCTTAACACAGTCAAAGCCATTATTTAAATGAATGCAATACTTTTTATACGTGTTTATGGGCGAATAGTTTATTTATCCTCAATACTTTATTGCACTCCACAATGTACATACTTAGGTGATAAACATTAGATTAAGACTTGATTTAGGTACAATTTTAATTCACCTTCCAGGGCCTACGGGATCCCGACTACCATTTTAATTCGGCAGCATTGTATTTCTCGGAGGGACCACTGGTAAAAAAAATACCTGTGGTACCTTTCAGGGACTAAGGGAGGCACCACGGGTAAGGAACAAAATATTTCTTACATTTTGGTTTTCAATGTAGGTTCATGTTCAGAAGTTTTCTTTTTTATCTACAAATCATAATTTGCAGGAACGGACCCCGGCCTACACCAGCATCAGAAGCGCCTGAACCACCGTCTCGCAGCGTCTTGCTCCAGTGGCTACAAGAACGTATTGATTATGGGAAGCCCTGGTGATCGTTCTTGTCCAAACGACTCATCAGGGCTTTCCCAATGAACTATGAAGTATTCCTCAAGTTTTTTATTTTATTGTCATTACCCTTTCTTTCTAATTTCCATCACACTAACTAACATAAAGTGATGACTTTCAATAGGTAAGGCGGATAATAGATAAGTTTGTTCACCAAGATACATAAGCCGTACTGTATTATTTTACAAAATATTAAGAGGGAAGCGCTAAGGTAGCCCGCCAAATTTTTTTTTTTATGAACTTGAGAGAACTGTGAGAGTTGTATTGATGATTTTTATGATTATAGTTCTATAAATAATATTTGATGCAGCCGCGAATCATATTTAGATCAACATACAACCTGCTAGTGACCTGCAAATTGCATAAAGAGAATTTGAGATTCATAGGATATTAATATTATTTTCAATTTTTTATTTACGCGAGTTGTTTTCAACTCGCGTAAAACTAGGCAGTACGGTCTGATGACATTAGCCTGATATTGAATGGCCATAAAATAAAAAGATAGTATGTAGTCGTCTGTAATACAAAAGCTGAACTGATCTGTTGAAATGGAATTTGAAGGATTTCTGTAAGTATTCATAATTTTTATAACTACTAAACAAAGGTTTAGCTGTAATATGTTTTTATGTGTATTTAAGTACTTTTCTTTGAAGTTATTATTGCCGTAGATAATTATCCAACCAATAGGTCCTATTTCATCGTTATAAATTTTTTGTTAGAGTGCAAGGAAACAAAAATAAATATATTTTATGTTTAGGTTATTTCTTTATTGCACGCTCTCACATAAATGTCAATAATAGCTACAATAGGCACGACTCGGAAAGCGAGTTGTGGTGGGTGTACGAGTACATGCCATCGTGTGCACCAAGATTATAATTTTATTACGTTCATATAACTGCGTTAAACCCGTTTATTGCCCGTGGTTCGACCGCATAGTTCTACTAGTAGGACCAAGGGTATTTTTCTTTTCGGTGGTTCTATCAATCGGACCATGGGCAAATCAAGTTCTATCAATAGTACTAAGGGCAACTTTGTTTACTAAAACAAACTAACTAAACTAAAGTGAGTATTTAACCTATTTGCATGTAAAATTCATTCAGGAAAATGATTTAGATTAAAAAATATGTAAACATCATATTGGCATTGATATATATTATTTTCTGCTTAGATTTCTATTCACAGAGCATCATATTTTATTGTTTATATTCCTTGGCTCCTTCTATCCTTGTGGAGTGTATAGTTGTTGTTCCACAATGGAAACCGTAGATTTAGAAATTGATATTTGTTTTATTAATAGAAAAGGTGGTACAGTAATATTATATCGCGATTACCAATATTATAGAATGCGACATTATAAAAATGGATCCGCAGTGTGGCGGTGTTCTAATTATAAGAAAAAAAAATGTATAAGTACAATAACAATAAGCAAGGTAAGTAATTGTTCTTGCTTGATGTTTTACCCTAAATTAATCGGCAGGTTCCCGTAGTTAAATGGAATTGAAATACGCTATAGCAAATTTCCAACAAAATAAAATCGTCGTTTTTGTTGTTGTTCTACCATGACAACAAACTTTACACCGACATTTTGGACATTTTGGAAATTGTACGTACGGATCCGAAAGCCTTTTTTTGTTTAACTTTATCTTGTATGGAACCAGTGGAATTATGCTTCTCCTTCTTCTTTATTTATAGTGTAGTTCCACGGAATTACTGAGACAAGAAATATACCTCACTAGTAATACTCAATGAAACTAATGGGATCTGCCGAAATGAAAGCTTTTTAGACAATCATTTGACATTTTTAAATTTAATTTTCAGGAAAATATTGTAATAATATATAAAAACCACCTGTGTGAACCTAACAAAGCACAAAACATGGTTGATAAAGCTATATCTGATTTAAAAGAAACTGTAAAAAAATCAGATCGTCCAATGCCTCAGCTATATAATGAAGCGGTTGCAGATGTGGAAGAACTTGGCCTCAATTTTGTGAACTGCTCTATACCTTCTCTATCCAATACACAACACTGTCTGTATAGCATAAGAAATAAGTCGATAAATTGTTCAAAAACTGTCTTTAAACACCTAAATGAGGTCAAATACCAGAAAAAATTTCATCTTTCATTTTGGCCGACTATTTTTATGCAAATTCTCGTATTCTTGTCTTCTGTACTCCAAACTCCAGAGAATTAATTCCCAATGTAACAGAGTATTTTGCAGATGCAACATTTAAATCCTGTCCAAAACCCTTCGCCAAATTGTACAATATACATGGAGATAGATACAGTGCATCAAACGACACCAAAGTTGTACCATTAATTTTCGCTTTATTGCCTGATAAAAAAGAAAAAACTTATGTAACATTATTGAATCTCATCAAATCGCAGTTGCCTTATTTTAATCCCCAAAAATACATTGCGATTATGAGATGGCGGCAGTAAATGCTATTTCACGAGTTTTTCCAAGATCTACAATTATAGGATGCTATTATCACTGGACACGAGCCATTTGGCGAAATGTGAAATTATTACAAGTTCAAAAAACTAAAGCTCAAAATCGTATTATTTCACTAACTGCAGCCTTGCCATTGTTACCACCTGAGTTTATTTCTGAAAGATGGAACTATATAAAACATGAAAGCGAAACTACTGAAATTGAAAAAAATGTGAACTATATAAACAGCTATTGGTTTAAACCAAACATAGTCAATATTATAAGCGTTTTCGGTCAACGTCATCGGACAAATAATGTTATCGAAGGATGGCATGCAAAATTAAATAGATCAATCAATAAAAACACAGTTACTTTAAATCGTCTCCTGACAATTTTAGAAAAACTCGATTTAGAGACAAATCCTAACTTCCTAACTTCCTAATCCTAACTATCCTAACTTCCTAACTTCCTAACTAATATCCTAACTAATATTATAAATGCGAATGTAAGTTTGTTTGTTTATTTGTTACCTTTTCACGCTTAAACCACTGAACCGATCATCCTGAAATTTGGCATATACATCGTCAGGTGTACAGAAACGGACATAGGGTACCTTTCATCCCGCAAAAAAGCACTGTACCCGAGGAAAACAACAATAACGTTCTTATGATAATAGATGGCGCCACGTGTGTTTCGAATCATGATTGAATTATAACCCGAATTGATAGACAAAGTCTTAAGTAACGCGAGCGAAGCCGCGGGCAAAAGCTAGTAGAAACATAAAATATAAAATAAATTTAAAAAATAAAAAATGATGAATTTGTAACGCAAATACAAATGGAGTTACTAAACACCGAAATAAATGTTGGACATGCATTGGATAAGCTGCGATGAGATAATATGACACTGACTTAATGTAGTAAAAGCGTGTTAAAATTTAAAAAACCTTTTTCAATCAATTTAATTTTTGAAGCACATGTATTTTTTTACTTTGCAAAATAATGTACTTAACAGGTGTATGTACTACCATAGTGAGTTAATTCCTTTGACACGGCACGTAATGCCGACAGACTCCTAATTACTAACAATATCCAAGGGTTGTTACAAAAAGCGTTTTTTTTTTTCAAAAATACGTTATAGTTTGTTGAATCTGACTTCCAATTTTCTTTTGATCAGCAGCCTTAGCATGACGCTTTGTATTTCTATGAAGAATAGACACAGCTCTTTGTATACAAAGTGACATTTCGTTTCCCCATTTTTGACATCGCACAGTAGAAATCCTTCCACAATATGTCATTTTGTCTTTCGTTTCTACGATCTTTGTCTAGGTCCTTTTTTATGTAGATTATTTCAAAAGTTTCCTATTCCAAACTGTCAAAATCACACTGACAACTGACAGTAGTCTAAGGTAGTGTTGATTTTGTAATCGCCATGCTAAAGACAGTAGAAAACTTTCTACTCGACGGCCACAAAGTGCATACGGTCATCTACAAAATGATGATTTAACAAGAGAGCGTTTTGAACGCAAAACTGTGATAATTAATAAATACAAGGCAAAGCTATCTTCTTCTATTTTACATCATTTAGTTAATAGGTCATTATTACCTAGGAAATGGTTAAGGCCAATATTAGTGTAATATTTTTTTTGTTCCAAAATAAGTTTCACTTCGACGCTTTAAAAAAAAAAATTGTAGTTATCTTTTTAAACGTGACTTAATATCAGTGAAAATTGAGAACGAAACAGAAAAAAATCCTATGACAAAACAAAGAATTCTGAGTCGAATTATATAAAAGAGTGAATTTCGTAAAAGGCGCAGTTGACTCTTTATACTTTGCTGCCGTCTTACTGTCTACACGGAAGATCATTTTTGTCTACTCTTCCGTTGACAAAACAGTGCTCGTGCTAAGCCTGCTGGTACATTTGTGCAAAGAATGCTGCACAAAATCAGAGAAATGAGATTTCATTCAAGCATAACATACGCTTCGCAGACTACAGGATTCTGCGAAGCGTAGGGCAGAGGTTTATACTATGGTACAGTACACCCATTTAACGAACAATTATTGATAACATTGTTATCTTATTAGTATTGCGTAAACAACAAATACGGGCGACTGAGTTTGTGTACCAGCAGCAGGGCACCCCTCGATGTGCGTAACGGCGCGCTTTAGTATTCCGCCGGTACTATCCCCTATCCCTATCACTATTTCTCAGCTTTGGTTCCGAATGAATGCAGAGTTACCCTGAGGCTGGGGTGAGGTGCCTAGCGGCGTTTTTAAATGTTTGGCTTGGCTATACGCATGCTATCTTATATTTCATATGCACCCACGCGGCACTGATACGTGATCGTAATAATTAACTTTTGCTCAAGAATTGTTAAAGTTTGGCTCCTAGGTAAAAGGAAATAAGTAATATTTTATTAGATATGAACGCTTATTTGCCGAACATTCCAGACGATCGTCACGTCGCTCGCGCCTGCTTCGCTCGCGCCTGTGTCGTCGCGCAGCGGACGTGCCGTGCTGACAGCGTGCTCGGCAAAGCGGCCGGCAACTGCGCCGTACGGGCACTGTCCGTGCTGGTGGCGAGCTCGGTGGCAGCTACGAGGTTTGAACTGGTTGACTGCTGGATGTGTTTTGGTTAGAGTGAACATTTATTTTGACTTTACCTTTCTCATTGTTAAAATTAGTGACCCGTTCTACGTACGTACCTAACTGGGTTGATTTAATTTCAAAACAAAAAGTTTCGTGAACCTACCTGTCACTAGCTGTGTAAAATATTAAACTTGTTAGACAAAATGTCGGAAATGACTTCAACGATATGATGAAAAATTTAATTTATCCAGAAAGGGAATTACGTATTGATGAATCAATGGTTGGATTTAGAGGGCGAGTGATTTTCCGACAGTATATAAAAAATAAAAGGCACAAGTATGGCATTAAATTATATGTTTTGGCCGATCCTAAAGGACTAGTCCATAGAATACATATGTACAAAGGTTCCAATGATATTGAAGTGGGTAAAAGCCATGTCGACAAGGTGGTGATGAAACTTTTAAAGGATTATTTAAATAGCGGCCATTCCATTTACATGGACAATTTTTATAATAGTGTCCAGTTAGAAGAAATACTGCTAACAAGAGAAACATACTATACAGGAACTTTGCTTGGAAATAAAAAAAAGAATCCAAAAGCTGTTGTCATCAAAAAACTTTTAAAAGGTGGAAATATTTCTAGGTACAATGGAAATGATGTTTCGTGTCAGTAAATGGACAGACAAGAGAGATGTGCTCACTATTTCCACTGAGGATTCACCCCACTTGATGCCAGTGGAAAATAGGCGTGGTCGTGTGGTCAGCAAACCAAATATGGTTATAAAATATAACAAATATATGAAAGGTGTTGATCGACACGACCAAATGTTAGCCTACTATCCTAGTGAGCACAAATCCATGAGATGGTACAAAAAAACTTGCATTCATATTCTCCAAATGATGCTGTTAAATTCCTTTTTTTTTCAAAATCGTACAAGCAGTACTCTTTCCTTAGAGTCATAGGGGAAAAAGTACTGCTTGAACGTCTTCCCATATTGGATATGGATACCATATTTTCGAATGATAGCTCAAGTAAATTAAGTAAAAGATAGCTCATAATAATAACTGTTGGTACTTACCATATACAGTAGGGTGGGTCAATATTTTTTTTCTCGTTTTTCAAATATGCTCAGCATTAAAAAGGTGCCAAATGGTGTCGTTACTTTATATGTAAAGTTTTATTTGATTATTTTAAGTTTTATTGCCGCCGGACTGTCATAGAACCATTTAAAACAAGTAGATTTTTGTCGTTACTTTACTAATACTTAACTCATGTTTTTGATCCCTGATTTCATGCGTAATTCTTTTTAGTAATGATAAATACGAAATTGTTTGGTTGAGTTCAAGGACAAAGGAGTAAGGAGGGGAGGGGAGCGGGGAAAGTTGAGACAAGTGACGCGCGATTCATTGGTAAAACAACCAGTGTCGCGCGTTACGTAATACAGTGCAGTTACTTGTTTTATGTCATTAGAAAAATTTAAGGCACTCGAAATAGTTGGAAGTGTCCTATATTTGGTGATTTACGTGATTTAAAATACAACCTATTGCTGACTTACGAAGATGTGATGAAGTATTATGAATGGACCCGACACAAGTTAAAATTTGAGAGGAAAACGAAAAAAGAGCCGACATATAAAGAAATAGAGGCCGTTTTAGTTGCAAAACTGATACAAATATGGGCAAGATCTTCTATTCCCACAGTAGCACCTAAACGAATGAAGGTAATGTTACAAAGTTATCATTTAAAATGCAAAAACCTTCTTAAGTCTCACCCGAAAATACCTAAAAACAAGTTGGAAGACTTTCGTCTTGGAAGTAAAGTTTTGTTTGATATTCCGGCTTGCAAGTGTCGAGATTTTCTTAAATATATTTGCCCTAAGAACGAAAAAATACGTACAAGAGAGCACAGCTTTATAACAGACCAACGAACTGTTAGGCAAATGATGATAGGCGGCATAGACGTTGGCACAAATAAACAAATTACAAGAGCATTGAAAAGAAAGTTGTTACGAGAAAAATCTGAGAGCAAACGACAAAAATGAGCTGAAATATGTACGGAAGAGTTAAGTAGCACATCTGAATCCTAATATGTCCACTTCCATTCGGATTGTGAAGAACTAATCCAAATTCAGGTGCATTCAAGTACTGATTCGGTGAGTAATATTAGAACTGCAGTTGATTATGCTTTGCTATCGAAAACATGCGACAGATTTGGAGTCTCAGACAGGGCAGGAGCAGCAATTGCATCAGCAGTTCTACATGCGTCGGGTTCTCATGTAATAGACAAAAATAAGCTTCGCCGAGAACGAAAAAAAACTCGAGAAAATATAATTTCACAACAAACTGTTACACAAATACCAGCATTATACTTCGATGGGAGAAAAGATCAAACTTTAATTATGTCTGAAAAAGATGGGAATAAGTACAGATGACGCATACCTGCAGAGCATATTTCTTTGATAAAAGAACCTGACTCGAAAGTTTTAGGTTACATTACACCTGCTTCAGGCATTGCAAAGTGTATAGAACAAGAAAGATCCGACTTTTTCTTGAAAGCTGATGTATTAATGGATCATTTGACCGCAATTGGTTGTGGTGGCACAAATGTCATCATCATCATCATCATCAGCCTACAGCAGTCCACTGCTGGACATAGGCCTCTCCAATTGCACGCCATTTAGCTCTATTTCCGGCAACTGTCATCCAGCTGCTACCAGCAAATGTAAATGTTGGCAAATACGGCGGTATTATACGGATGCTAGAAAAAAATTGGATAGACCTTTACAATGGATTATTTGTTTATTGCATAAGAATGAACTGCCATTTAGACATCTCTTTCAACACATTGATGGCAGTACGTCTGGGCCACAAACATTTTCAGGGACAGTTGGCAAAGAACTTAAGAACCGTGAGACAAGACCTCTAACTCAGTTTCAACCTATTCCAGCGAACTTACTGGAGCTTTCTGCTAAAGATATTAGTACAGACCAAAAATACTTGTACAGAATAGTTGAAGCAATTTCAACTGGCATATTTCCAAGCGATTTAGCTAACAAATCACCAGGCAAAATTTCCCATGCCCGATGGCTAACTCGTGCCAACAGGATTCTCCGTCTGTATGTTTCAGTAGAGACTGCCTCTGAAAATCTAATGACTCTTGCACCGTATATTGTCAAGGTTTACGCTCCGATATGGTTTTCTATAAAAACTCATTCTAGCTGTAAAGATGGATCGCGACACTTGTTTAAACTCATCGAGCTAAACAGATATTTACCAACAACTTTAAAAGCCGTTATCGACCCAGTAATTCAAAGAAAAAGCTATTTCGCACACCCGGAAAACAATTGCTTGCAATGTTGACAGATCCCAGCCGCACGTTCGTGAATTAGCTGCACAGCGTATTTTGAAAGCTAGATCAGAAACACCAAAAAATTGCGTGTTTCAATTATCAAAGATAAACTTTAACGCTTCAACACATTATGACCTTTGAACTGTCAAGAAAATATCACTGAGCCACCTTTATTGAAATCTGTAACCGAAGAAAATCTCCGTTTGTTTATTCAACAAAAAAGAGAAGGAGATTTGGATTTATTACGCCTTCCGTGTCACACACAAGCAATAGAAAGAGCAGTTAAAGCTGTGACCGAAGCATCAGCCACCTTATGTAATAAAAGAATGAAAGAAGGTTTTATCAAAGCTCTGATAGACTCGATAAAATCAATGTCGAAATTTGACAGCAAAAAGAATTGCCACAATGTAACCCTTAATTTTAATAATTATTCTTTTATATTTTTTAACCGACTTCTGAAACAGGAGGAGGTCCTATTGTTGTAAAAATTATTTGCTCATTAATAAACCTTTATTTACTATCGATTAAAGACTTTTATTTATATATAGTGTTCTTTGTATGCTATGCTGTTAGGACTTTTTTACCATATTTGTTGACGATTTCCACATGACTCCGGAGGCAGAAGATAAATTCCGATTCCAATGAAAAAAAATATGGTAACATTATTTTGTTTTGTCATTCATTCACTCGTTCAAACTTTTGAGCTACCTACGATTCACATTTGACACTGACACATTTCAATTTTTAACCGAAGCTCGAAGGAACCTGCGTTGCTTACGTTTGATAATTACTTACCTTTGGAATTAAAAAAAAAGTTATCATTATGATGAGCCATTGGAGCCAGGCCATTCGCCGTGTCATTTGTTGTGGGTCTGGTGCCTATGCACCAGCAGCTTCCACCGAAGACGAAGTATCAACATCTGAATGAATTTTTCATGTAAGCAATATAAATTGACTATGATTGATTGAATTAGGTACCGATTATTATTTTAAATGTTTTTTTTTCATTTCAGACCGATTTATGAAACCGTGGAGCAGATGCACCAGACCCACGGCACGGTGAATGCGCTGCAGTTGGTGGTGGAGGCGGTGGACGAGTTCTATACCGTAATTGATTGTTTAGTGCCGCTGCTGGTGTACAGGCCCGAAGAGGGGAAGTACATGGACATGCTATGAGTACATACTTACTTAACTGCACATACATGATCTACCAAGAACATTCGTGGTCTCTGCCTGTTGAGACCGCTCTTTTCAACATCGCCGCACACAGGCGGCAGTGTACGAGGGGCGCGGGGACAGCGGGAAGTCAGCCGGCCGACGACGGCGGAGCGCGGGCCCCCGCACCACACACAATTCTTGTTTTTTTACCATATTAATTTGTCTTTTATGTCATTATACTTCTTCATAATATACAATCCACTATATTTTCATTTGCTCCACCACGACCTATCGTCGCGATCACTGCCGTAGTCCCTGAAAGGTACCACAGGTATTTTTTTTACGCATGGTCCTCCAAGAAATACAATGCTGCCGAATTAAAATTGTAGTTTCTCTTGTAGTCCCTGGAAGGTCCGTCCCTCTGAGAAATACAATGCTGCCGGATTAAAATCGTAGTTTCTCTTGTAGTCCCTGGAAGGTCCGTCCCTCTGAGAAATACAATGCTGCCGAATTAAACTTGTAGTTTCTCTTGTAGTCCCTGGAAGGTCCGTCCCTCTGAGAAATACAATGCTGCCGGATTAAAATTGTAGTTTCTCTTGTAGTCCCTGGAAGGTCTGTCCCTCTGAGAAATACAATGCTGCCGAATTAAAATTGTAGTTTCTCTTGTAGTCCCTGGAAGGTCCGTCCCTCTGAGAAATACAATGCTGCCGAATTAAAATTGTAGTTTCTCTTGTAGTCCCTGGAAGGTCCGTCCCTCTGAGAAATACAATGCTGCCGGATTAAAATTGTACCTACGTCAAGTCTTAACACAGTCAAAGGCATTATTTAAAAGAATGCAATACTTTTTATACGTGTTTATGGGCGAATAGTTTATTTATCTTCAATACTTTATTGCATTCCACAATGTATATACTTAGGGTGGTAAACATTAGATTAAGACTTGATTTAGGTACAATTTTAATTCACCTTCCAGGGCCTACGGGATCCCGACTACCACTTTAATTCGGCAGCATTGTATTTCTCGGAGGGACCACTGGTAAAAAATATACCTGTGGTACCTTTCAGGGACCACGGGTAAGGAACTAAATATTTTTTACATTTTGGTTTTCAATTTACGTTCATATTCAGAAGTTTTCTTTTTATCTACAAATCATAATTTGCAGGAACGGACCCCGGCTTGCACCAGCAGCAGAAGCGCCTGAACCACCGTCTCGCAGCGTCTGGCTCTAGTGGCTACAAGAACGTATTGATTATGGGGAGCTCTGGTGATCGTTCTTGTCCAAACGACTCATCAGGGCTCCCCCAATAAACTATGAACTTTTCCTCAAGTTTTTTATTTTATTGTCAGTACCCTTTGTTTCTAATTTCCATCACATTCACTAACATAGTGATGACTTTCAGCAGGTAAGGCTGATAATAGGTAAGTTCGTTCGCCAAGATACAAATTCAAATTCAAATTCATTTATTTTGTGTACATAGGTTTGAAGATGTTAAAATATAGATATTACAGAGTCCGTCTATGTCTCGCCGATAGGCATACAAAAATTCACAATTTTCAAATAAAATTAAATCATGTCATTTATGTATTCACAATTAATTAGGTCTACAATTTATAATAATAACATGTCAATTTTCAAATCAAAATCATACAGCAAATTCGCAATTAATTAGATAAATATACAATTTCTAATGATAACATGTCAAATTTCCAAATTAAATTAAATCCAACACTAATAAATTACATTACATTCATACTGCATTCACATTAATTAAATTCTTTTTCAGACAGAAAGTCACTTATGGAGTAGTACGCTTTGCTCACTAAAAAATTGCGAAGCCTTTTTTTGAATAACAATACCGGCAATTCCCTCCAAGATTTGGGTATTTTATTATAAATGACCGGAGCCATACAGTAAACACTTTTGCGCATTAGAGTTGTCTTACAAGAGTGAAGACATAGCCGCATTGTATTATTTTACAAAATATTAAGAGGGAAGCGCTAAGGCAGCCCGCCAAATTCAAATTTGTATGAACTTAGAGAGTTGTATTGATGATTTTTGTGATTATAGTTCTATAAATAATATTTGATGCGTGGTAGCACATGTTATAAGAAATCTAAGAGAACTTGAAAAATTTGAAAGAAACTTAACACATAGATCTAACACTGGTCTACGTTCACCAATTCGGCGAATGGCAGCTATCTATAATGAAGCATTCGAACAGATTGATATATTTACATGCTCCTTGAAAAGGTTTCGTAGCCTTTTGTATGAGACACTTGCACTACTGGACAACATTTTTTTTTTTGTTGGTTTTTAAATACTATTTCTGTTTCTTTTTTTATTGTTTTTATAATATTAGTGTAACTGTCATGCATAAACAATTCACCTCCTAGTGACTTTAAGGTTTAATTTATTTATAGTAATCTGTGAACAGCGCTATGGGCTACATTATTACTTAAGTTATATAAGTTTCTCTGATTGTAATATTGCATAATGTAGCTGTTTGTTGTTCCTATTTAATAAAAATAAAAAAGTACATTTACACAAAAAATAATGAAATTTGCCGTACTATGTACTTAAGGTTTAGGTAAGGGAGGCGCGAATGCCTATTATTTGATTGATTCGATTTTTGATCGGAATTTTTGAAAAGGATGCACGTGGACAGGTTCTTCTAAAGATGAGACAGTTAATATATGCTTCAAAGCATTTAAGAGGACACTTAACCTTGTTATACATACATGAGACAGACGCATCGTTCACAAAGACAGACTGTGATAATTTAAAAAAAAAAATGAAAAATGCTCGTAAACGCAGTGAAAGTAGTCAAAGGATGTCGGCTCCAAAAGTGAGAATAGTAAAAAAGAAAACAACAAACAATAAAAACTGTTGCCACTGTACAAGCTGAGGGTGTTAAGGAAGAGGCGGACAATAATGGTCCAGCGGTGCAATGGGAGGTCGTTATTGCAGAAATTCACGCCAATAACCCAGCTGCTTCAAAAGAAATAGTTAATGAAGAGATACCCGATTAGGTAAATCTTAAAATGCCTATTTTACGCGAGTAGTTTTAAATATTTAAAGTTTTCTATTTTGTAATTGTATTACGAGTAGCTATTTACATTAAGTACCTAAGTTTCAAGTTTGTCTATTTGCCAAAGAAATGTTTAGGTATTAATATCACTACCCACGGTAGTTATTATAGGTAAATAAAGTAAAAATACTCGGAGATTTGGTTTTTTTAGGTCGTAAGAGCTGTTTTGTTGATTTTTTTACTATTATTGCCACAAAGATGTCAAAATCTTTAGACAAGGTTAATTTTATATGATAAAAACTAGATTGAAAAAAAATTGTTTTATTACGATTAGGTATCTAGTGCCTATAGAATAGAATAGAATAGAATAGAATACTTTTATTTCGGACATGAGTCCATAGGGTTAGTAACAATTTTACTTAACTTCTAATGTTAGTAGGTTACAGACACAAATCAACATACTACAACTAAAAATTTGCGTGGAGCTGCATCCACCTCCGCAACATCGGGGAATCCCACCGATCTGCGAATACACTGAGAATACTGTTGGTGCTGCCGCGAACATGTGTCATCAGGGATGCACATCTATTCCTAATAATGGCGGCAAAACCATTAATATTATTATCCGCAAACATCCCTGACGCACTACAACGCCACGGCAGCCGCAGCAGCACTCTCAGTGCATTATTATATTGAACACGTAGGTCGCTGTATGCCCGCTGAGTGAAGTTGACCCACAGGCTGCACGTGTAGAAGGACTGACAGTAAGCTTTGAAAAGCGTTACTTTAACTGGCCTCGTACATCGTGCATACCTGCGGGCCAGCATGTTACAACGGACAGCCAGCGACCTACGTTCCGTTTCAATGTCACAATTATCTCTTAGATCTTCAGAAACCCAGTGGCCCAGATATTTAAACTTGTCCACCCTCCTCAGTGGTTCTCCACAAAGTGCGACATGTGGAATATATGGGTATGTCACACTGCCTGCTTTAAAAACCATGAGCTCGCTCTTAGTGACATTATATTTGAGCCCGTGATTCACCGCATAATATTCACATATAGCGATAAGTCGCCTCAGAGCACCGATCGAAGGGCTCAGCAACACCATATCGTCAGCATAACTAATATTGTTAATGCATACACCGTCAATATGACATCCGACATTGGTGCTGCTGAGCTCAAGGATCAGCTGGTTCATGTATAGGTTGAAGAGCCGGGGTGAGCTGAGCCCCCCCTGCCTCACCCCACACTCCAACCGATACACGTCCGAGTGCGAGCCTACCCACTTCACGCTATTGCTTTGACTACTATACCAGTACTTAAATATTGATACTATTTCAGGTGGTAACGTAGTTTCACATTCTAGTTTACGCCACAAAACGTCGTAACATACGAGATCGAATGCCCTTGACAGATCCAGAAAACAAGCAAAAATGGGAGTTTTCCTGTCTGTGTAGTATTGAACAGTCTGCTTGACGCACAAGATTGCACTCTCAGTTGACAGCCCAGGCCTAAAACCGAACTGGGCATCATGTAGTTCGAGGTGTTTCGCCAATTGCTTATCAAGCAGGCTGTCCAAAGCCTTAGCTATGACACATACACAGCTTAGATACATTATTAAGTTTCAATTTGTTATACAATAATGAATGATTACTGAAATAAAAATGTTACCTATTTGGAATATCTCTCGGAAGTAGTTTAAGTTTTGCTGAAATTTACAGGATATTGAAAGACTTATAATTGTGATAAATAATATCTAAGTTAGGCACCTATTAAAATTTTGAATTTTGAAAATATTACCTTGAATTTTATTAAAAGATAAAAAAAATATGTTACACATTTAGTTTTGCCTTTTATTTACTACAACATTCCTACGAATACAATAATATAATATTTAGGTTCCCGAATTTTGTCCCCCTAGATTAGTCAAATCGTACACTGTGCGTCGTATAGCTAAAACTATTAAGGTTTATATGTTGACTATACATAATTTGTACATACCTCAACACGCACGAGCCTGCGCGGAACATTTGGAAAATAACACATGGGATGAATTGATAAATAACTGCTCAACTGTTTATAAAGCTAGATCAGTTGTACGAGGATTTCAGCAAAAGGAATACCTTGAAAATGTATATTCACCAGTAGGAATAATGCATACATTGTAAATTTTATTGTCATACAGTTGTAAAAATAATTTATTCATAGAATAAATGGATGTTGAGACAGCGTTTTTAAATGGTCATATAAAGTCAGAAGTGTTTGTAAATCAACCGGAATGTTATGAAATTAAAGACAATAAAGTTTACAAATTGCAAAAGGCACTCTATGGTCTTAGAGAGAGCCCTAGAGTATGGTATGATTGTTTCAACAAATTTATAGAAAGATTGAGTTTTGTTAGAAGTAACTATGATTACTGTCTTTGTGTTAATTGTACAAGCAAAAATCCAATATGCATATTAATATTTGTTGATGACCTTCTAATTTGTTGTAAAGATAAAGACAAAATAAAAAAGGTAAAAACCCAATTTATGTATGGGTAAGTACAAACATAATACACACCATGTACAGTATTTAATTAACATAAATTTTGTTTTCTAGAAGCAAAGACTCGTTAATGAAGGTATGGGAGAAACTGAAGAGCGAAAGCAAGATGTACTATGGCTCTACACCAAGGAGTGCCATACAAACAGGCGGCGGATCCTCGCAAATAAAAACAGACCCAATCCAGGAGCAATTGTGCAATACGAGTATTATGGACCGAGATTGTACGGGAATAATTGGTGTTAGGGACAGTGATGCAGATTTTACCGAGGGAATTGTCCAGGTCGAGGAACAATTGCCTAAAATAATTTATGTTGGAGATAGTCAACAATCGGACATCGAGATAGAGGATATTACATGTCCAGGAGGAGCCAAGGTAAATATTATTATCTCTTCCTGTACTCGGACATAAGTTTAAATAGGAATAAACTAATATTACTTTAACTTACTATCAGGATCCTGGTAGGCAAATAAACATGTCAAAACAACAGACTCCGCTGTGGTCTAGAAGGCGACCCACAACCTCTCAACCTAATGAGAGGACAGAATTAGTGAGCAACCTATGATATAGTTTTCAAAATGTAAACAAGAAAAAGAAGACATCGAGGCATTAAGAAAGCAGCTTCTGGAGGATGAACTAGAATTTAAAAGAAAATTGTACGATCTCCAACTCCAAGCGGCAGTAAAAGATGTAGCAATAAATAAAGATTTTAATTAATTAAATTAATTATTAAATAAAATTAAATAAAATAAAATTAATTATTTAATTAATTTTAATACACTGATGCCATAGAAGAACGGGACAGACTTCAACTTATTGTGGATGGGTTCAGCCAGTGTAGCATAGAGTATGAACAAGCTCTTAGTCACAAACATTTACTACAACAGCAGCTACATGAGGCTCAAAGTCAAATAACACAACTTGAAACCACAAATCTCAACATCACCGCCTCACTGAATCAAAGTCTGTTCAATGAGTTGATGCCAATTGCCCCTACATTGGTGTCTGCTATTAACCCCTCTTACACCATAGATTTGACAGGTGATTATGATTCAAAGTCATGTAATTTAGTGAGGGTAGTCACCAGTAAAAACACAAACAAAAACAAACTTAAAAAATACATTAAAATTAATAAAAACATTGTAAAAACACAAAAGATGGTTAAAAAACATAAGTTCTTTATTAAAAATGTAAAACTTAATAGAGAAAGGCTAAACTTACTGAAACAATTAGATATGTATTCTTTGAATTTGGAACAAAGTACTAGGAAATACAACATTGACACAAAGTACTTGCAATCTGAACTTGACCATTTACAGGAGAAACTTAGTTCTATAACTAACAAATATAATACCTCTGAAGATCTGATGAGGGAATATGTGTTGGCAATGAATGAGCTGGTAAACTCACAAACCAACAACTGTGAGCACTGTCAAACACCATCCAATATACTTATGCCGGATCATTCATTGAGAACATGCAATACCACCTTACCGCAGGCTTGTGTTAATTTGACATTTCCTGCTATTAATAGTTCCATTATACAATGTCAAGAAATTGTAAAAAATTATGTAGTACTATTTCGCGATGAGATTGGAAAGGACTTAGGCCACTTGTTGACAGATGAATACCCGGGACACTCCATAATAAATTACTGTATGCCTGGTTGTTCCTTATTTGACATTATGAGAGAAATTATTAAATGTAACTTTAACCAGGACACTACATTATTGATTTTTATGGGTAATAGGGGAAATGTGAACAAAAGAGAAATGCTCCAATATTATAGAACACTATGTAATCTTAGTTTAAGAAAAATTGTGTTGTTTACTTTCCCATATAGTAACAGTTTGCCACAGGAAGAAAATAACTTAAGATTTGAAATTAATATGACATTGCATAATTTGACATTGCATAATTTGACATTTAATAATAATTTATTCCATTTAGTTGATACTAACAATTATGTTGGTAATAATTTGTATTTGACAAAAGAAAGATATAATATTTTTATGTACTATCTTTCTAACTATCATAAAAGACAGATAGCTGTGTCGCTATCATATTATTTTTCTATTACAGCCAAGAAGTTGGCTAAACAAATTGCTTCTACTGAGCAAAGCTATGAGTTATTAAATAATTTGGTATCAAAAATTGACATTGATAATAATTTAAATTAGAAATTAAGACAATAGAGGCAACCTCTAGCAATAATGTACAGAATTGTAAAAATAAATCAAGTAAAACTTTAAAATCAGTAAATAGTATCAACCTGGTGCATCAAAACATTCAAGGATTTATGAACAAAGATTTAGAAGTAGAATTATTTATGAATTTTAACAGTATTGATATTCTTTGTATAACTGAACATTGGCTTAAAAGCCACCAGCTCTTGTTTAATTTTAATAATCACCAGGTTGGTAGTTCGTTCAGCAGAGTAAATGCTATACATGGTGGCTCATTAATTTTAGTAAGTAACCAGCTTAAATTTAAAGAACGTAAGGATATTGTGAGCCTATCTGTTGAGCGAACAGTTGAAATAGCCTGTATAGAATTGGAGCAGTTTATTGTTTTAAGTGTGTACAGACCCCCTTCAGGATTGTATGACTGCTTTGAAAAGGTAATGGATGAAGTGTTAAACAAGATTTGTAACTCGAACAAGTCCATTAGCATTTGCGGTGATTCTAATGTAAATTTATTGGAAAACTTAGGTTCTTGTAGTAACATATTAAGTCTATTTCAGTCCTACCATATTGTAAACCTATTTTCGGAGCCTACAAGAATAACTCCCACTAGTGCAACATGCATAGATAATATTTATACAGACGTTATACCAAGCCACAAAGAAATTATAAATTTACTAGATTCTGATCATTGCGGGCAAAGGATTACTAACCAAAACCAAAACATCAAAGTGGCTAAAAAGGATATTACTGTTAACCCTAAAACTGCAAGTCGCTTGGAAGCTTTTAAAGTTAAAATCATTAATAAATTATCATTTTTGTCTATTCACGTTGATCCTAATCACCTATATGATGATTTCTTTAATTTTTACTGTAACCAATTTGATTCCATCTTTATTCCCAAGACTATTTCGGTTAATAGTAACGTATCTTTCAGTGATTGGGCTACCACTGGCATTCATAAAAGTAGAACACGGCTTTATGAGCTGTACAATGAAAGGACTTCTGTAAACACTGCTGAATTTAATTTATATGTTAGAAATTATTCAAAATTATTTAAAAAAGTTTGTTGTATGGCCAAGTCGCGTTATTTGAGTTCGAAGATTAAAAACAGTAGTAATGTAATTAAAACGACTTGGAATATTATTAATAGTGAAACGGGAAGATCTACGAGCCGAAATACTGACTTCAGCCTGTCCATTAATGACAATATAATAAAATCAGACTCACAAGTCGCCGCGGCCTTTGAAAATTTATTTTCGGATATTCCCATTTCAACTACTAAATCCCTAAACTCATCACCTTCTGTTGCTGAGTCTTTGCTTAAAGAAAATGTTAATTGTGAGTGAATTTCATTTTGAACATATTACTTGTAGAGATATAATTAAGACCTTTCACACTGTAAAAAAGACTGCAGACCTGTGGGGTAATTCTGTAGAAGTTGCTAAGTCTGTTATTGACATTGTAGCACCTATTTTAGCTCTTATCTTTAATAATTGTATAGACTGTGGGGAGTTTCCTGACCTTGTGAAAAAAATAATAATAATACCTTTGTTTAAATCAGGTAGTACTACAGACCCCACAAACTATAGACCTATTTCAGTACTACCTACCTTTAGTAAAATATTTGAAAAATTAATTTTAAACCAATTGCAAAGATTTTTTAATAAACATAAATTATTACATACCAAACAGTTTGGTTTTACAAGGGGTCGTTCAACTACTGATGTCGTGCTGTGTTGAACTTTTAGGACATATTTATAAAGCATGGGAAGATAAATGCGATGCCTTGGGCATCTTTTGTGACTTGTCCAAGGCATTCGATTGCGTTCTTCATGAAACGTTAATCAGGAAACTCCGCCACTACGGGATCCGAAACACCGCTCTGGATCTTCTTACTTCATACTTGAGTAATAGGATTCAGAGCGTTGACGTAAATGGAGAAAGATCTCCCGGATCTATAGTAACAACGGGAGTCCCGCAAGGCTCAATTCTTGGTCCTTTCTTGTTTCTTATTTATATTAATGACTTGCCTTACCTCATAAAGGATAATCACGATATAGTGTTGTTTGCGGATGACACTTCACTTTTGTTTAAACTTAAACGTCAGCAGCTGGTTACTGACGATGTAAATATTGCGATCTCAAAAGTAGTTAACTGGTTCAATGTCAATAATTTACTTCTTAACGAAAAAAAAACCAAATGCATTAAGTTTACGCTACCTCACGTTAGACAGGTGAAAACTAATGTATTGATGAAGGGCGAAGAATTGAATCTTGAAGATAGCACAGTATTCTTGGGCTTAACTTTGGATGCTAAGCTTCAGTGGGGCCCACATATAGATAAATTGTCAAAAAAGGTAAGCTCCGCAGCATACGCTGTTAGAAAAATTCGTAATTTAACCGACATAGAGACAGCCCGTTTAGTGTACTTTAGCTATTTTCATAGTGTTATGTCGTACGGTATTCTGTTGTGGGGAAATGCCGCCGACATTCAGACTATCTTTGTTTTGCAGAAAAGAGCTGTTCGATCAATTTATAAAGTAAGTCCGAGACAATCTCTCAGAGACAAATTTAAGGAGATTAATGTAATGACTGTGCCTTCTCAATATATTTTTGAAAATCTTTTATATGCCCATAAAAATATAAAATTGTTAAAAAAATAGTGATATCAATAGTATAAATACTAGGAACAAACACAAATTTGTTGTACCTACAACAAGGCTCAAGAAAATAGGTGGCTCATTCAGATGTCAATGTTTACGCTTTTATAATAAGCTTCCAAGCCATGTTCAAGATCTAAGCCTTAATAAATTCAAATCATTCATTAAACGTAAGTTGTGCCAGAAAGCCTTTTATACCGTTAAAGATTATATTGAGGACAAAAAGGCTTGGGATTGAGTTGCTCCAATTTTTTTTGCATACTGAATGTTTTTTTTGTTATTTTTATTTTTGCTATTTTTTTTTTAATTTGTATTTTACATAAAGGGAATCGCCATTCTCGGCTTAACGTGGACAAGCTGTTTAGTAAAAAGTATTTTATCAAATAAATATAATTAATTCTAAAATAAATATATTTGCACACCTCGTTACAGGAAAGTCTTAGGAAAAAAATGTTGTATTGTAAGTATTCACGCCGATTACACGCGCAAAGAACCGCCATTTTTTGGTTGCAGGCTCTTGGTGGCTTAGGTTCTGGGTTACCACATAAATAATAATGCGAGTTCAGTTTTTATTCGATAAAAAATCGTTTTCTAGTATTTGAGTAAAAAAATGTGGTTCTTTCATGCGCACGTTAACTGATAAGTGATTTGGACCATAGTTAATACTTATTTATCTGTGATTAAATCAAAACATTTATATTTTTCTATGTAAATCAATTTCTGTCTGATTATAGACTCGATTATCGAATCAACAAATCGATTAATGTTAAACATATTTTTTTTTATTACCTGGCAACACTAAGTGCATCATTTGTCAACAATCAATGACTAAGAAAATACTATTCGCTTTGCAGTTTGGTTCCGTGTTGTGAATATTCTCTTGTGTTGTTTATTTTCCCGAAACGTTTGTTTTTGTTATAATGGACTCCGATACCCCAGTTTATGAAGACCCGGCCTTACTTTTGGACACTGAATCTGCTTCTAACGTTTACCCTGGCATTATTTTGGACATTGAGCCTGCTTTAAACGACCACCTTGGAACGAACTCGGACCCTCCTGCGCATCGTCTTTTTTCCTCGCGTGGCAATGAGGAAGAACTGCGATGTGTTAATTGTGGTATCGATGTTTTGCATCGCAGAAGACGCACACTGGAGCTCGTTGAAATACAATCAACTATTTGACAGTGGACTGCTCCTCAAATCGTAAGTTTCAAAACTCAAACATGACTAATGTAAAGAGGTTTCAAAAACTCTATTTCAATACTTATAAAAAATAACCCATACTAGATGAGTCCGGTATGTCTTAACTAAATGACTGCTTGAGAAGCATCTGAAACAAACTCACTTGTTTTGCTTAGTATAATTTCTGTTTCTGAATGTTTTTGAGATATTATTATATATATTGTCTAAACAACCTGCATTTATAAATGCTTGTCTTATTTACAGGTTACAGCCCATAGCTTGGTCTGTCATTCATGCTGGATGTTGGCATTTAATTTCTCATCGGACCAAGGAAATGAACAAAACACAAATGGTGGTCATCGTCGACAACTATGTGTCAACTGCCAATGTTCTATATTGCGTACCAGATCCCATGTTCTGCATACTAATACAGAAAGAGAAACTCACATAAGAAATGTGATTAGCGATTGGATAGCACCACGGCAGGTGAGCACAGATTAACTTTTATGTATTACGGATAGGATATATTATTTGAAATTAACAGAATTATGTGTATAGAAAGAAATCATTAATGTATTTAAATGCCACCAACTTAGAATTATTTTGTTTAAGGTTCATGGATCAGATCGCATCTGCCATCCATGTTGGCAGCGAGCTGACAGAGTTCCAGTCCTCCAGTAGCTGTTAACGTACCAGCAGCATCAACAGAAATAATTAACTTACCAGATTATTCACGAGCACTGGATACACAAGGTCATTGTTTTTGCCCCGATTGTGAATCACCGCAACGACTGACTGTCCCAATATGGCTCAGGGTGAAGTTATTCACAGATTTTAATTTTTATGTTCCGAAAAACTGCAGAATATGCAGTTTTCATTTATTAAATAATAATTGGGATGAATTGTTATCAAATATTTTAAATCCCAACCACACCTTTTCAGTAGAACATGTTCAGGGCCCTATCCAATAAAGCTGACAATCCGACAAGTCCGACATATGTCAAAAAGTGACAACTCGACAATTTTTCTGTTTAATAAAACTTACAGGAGACAAAATTGTCATGGTGGAAAATTCACAAATATGTCGGACTCTTTTTTTTTCTTAACATTTTTCTGTTTTATAAAACTTTATATGCGACAGCTGACAGGTGACAATTTGTCGTGAAAAACTTGTCAAATCTGCTTTATTAAACAGAAAATTGTCGTGACATGTTGACATATTTGTAGAATTGTCCGACAATTCTGACAGGCGCGTTACCCTCTGTCGCGAAATCATATTTTGAATTTTGAAGGTGTAAAAAAGTGTATTGAAAAAGTTTATTACAAAAAAATGGTACTTACATCGAGCAGTGAGAGTAGTGATGATGAATACTTGGAACAAATACAAACGAGGAGGCAACGACGATCATTTAAAAGCAGAATCAATTTCTCCTTCTCAATTACAGATTTCTGCTTTAAAGAAAAATTTCGGGTATGTAAATCTACCGTAGAATATTTAATTGATAAAATTGCTCATCGACTTCAACACGGTACAAGCAGAAACCAAGCACTTACACCCGATAAACAAATTTTATGCGCTTTGCATTGGATGGGTTGTGGTTCACAGTACCACGTTATTGGTGATGCACATGGGCTTAGTAAAACAACCGTACATAATTGCATAAGAAGGGTATGTGGAGCCGTGATTACTGAATTACTCGGAGAAGAGGTTCGCTGGCCTGATAATTGTAACCGAATACCAACACTTTTCATGAGGCATAATGGGATACCTAGAATATCTGGTATTGTGGATGGTTCGTTAATTCCTCTAGATGCGCCTTATCAAAATGAATCTGCGTTTGTAGACAGGAACGGAAACCATTCAATTAATATTATGGTGGTGTGCGGGCCAAACTTAGAAATTTTCTACGCATCTGCAAGATGGCCTGGCTCTGTTCACGATGCCAGAGTGATGAGATGCTCTTCTTTAGCACGGACATGGGAAAGTGGATGGAGACCATTCCCAAACGCAATAATCCTGGGAGACAGTGGATATGGTTTAAAAAAGTGGCTTATGACGCCTAATATACCAATACAAATACCAAGGACAGCATCACTGGAAAGATTCTTGCGTGCTTTTAAGTCAACGAGAAGATTGGTAGAAAATTCTTTGGGAATCATAAAAGAAAAATTCCCGTGTCTAAATCACCTTAGAGTTCAGCCAATAATTGCAAGCAATGTAATATTATCTTGCATTGTTATGCATAACATTGAAAACCGCTTAGGCTCAAATGCACCCTATTTAGAACAAGATATTAGCGGAAATGACAATGATACAGTTGTAGATAATAACAATGTGGACGAAGTATTTGATGAGGAAGCGATTGCAGTTTTACAGTCATTAATACAACTATTTGAATGAATAATTTATTTAATCCTTTTAATAAATGCATGATCGATTATACTTAAAGATTTTCATTCATAGCACTTATTATAATATCGTTGACTTGTTCATTATCAGCACCCGACTCTGTTGTTCGAACAATTTGTTCAATTTGTTCAGTACAAACATCAATAACCCGAGCGTTTTGTAAATACAAAGGTAGTGTAAATTCTGATGGCTGTATGTTTAATTCTTTTTCAAGTTTGAGTAGCTCCAAATCTAGCTTGTATTTTTCTCTTTTTGCAATTTGAAGTTTTTCTTTAGCAATATCTACTTCTATTTCCATTTTTTGTTTCTTAAAATCAAATAAGTCATTTGATAAATCAACTGGGGGATGTGATTTTCTTCGTATTGGATTTTGAGGTTGAGGTGGTGTTTCTGCTGTAAAAACAGGCACGGATACCTGTGTTTCATTTGATCCTGAAGATTCTGGTATTTGAAGTCCATCTATTGCTGGAGAATCCTTTCCTATGATTTTTAGTATCATTTCATCAGAATCGTCATATTTGCATTTTTTTCCTCCCCCAGAACCAGTCTGCAGACGATTATCTCTCTTTTCCTGAAAGATTTATCGTACCAGTATATATAAAAACGACAAAAAAATCATGTCTGTTGTATGGGAGCCCCCTTAAATATTTATTATATTCTGTTTTTTAGTATTTGTTGTTATAGCGGCAACAGAAATACATCATCTGTGAAAATTTCAACTGTTTAACTATCACGGTTCATGAGATAACGCCTGGTGACAGACGGACAGACAGACAGACAGACAGACGGACAGCGGAGTCTTAGTAATAGGGTCCCGTTTTACCCTTTGGGTACGGAACCCTAAAAATCGTTTCCACATACACAATGCGAATATTTCATACATACCTACACAATATAATACATCATATCTAATTGATAACTTCTTTATTGGTTAACGGTCTAAATAAATAAAAAAAAATTACGGATTGATGAAGGATAAACTAGTTAAAATAAACTAAACCTTACCATGGTCCTTTTGCGCCAATTTTGCCATGTAGTGTCACGAAGGTATTTCCAGTCTTTATTGAAAATACCTAATGTTCTTAAGTTTTCGGCTATTTCCTTCCATTTATTTATTTTTACATCGTGGGTCAATTGGTCACTAAACTTCCCAAAAAGTATATTTTTACTTTCGTAAATAAGGCCCAAAATGGTAAGTTTTCTGTGCATTTCCATCTTACACGCGATCATAACACAATCGAAGTTACACTAGTGATTGTTTTATTCTTGTACTTTGATAATATCTTTTTCAATTTTACCCTCATCCAGCTTCATAAAACAAAATTCTTTGCAAATATATTATGTCAAAAGTCGACATAATTGTCACGACAATCCGACAATATTGTCACCGACAATTGTCAGAAATATTGTGACTGTGGTTTTTTGATATGTCGAGTTTTATTAAACGTGTTTTTACATTAAAAATATGTCAAGATTTCACCTGTCGATTTTTGACATATTTGTCACGTTTATTAAACAGCTTAAGCGCGACAATTCTACAATTTTGTCATTTTTTGACATATATGTCGGATTGTCAGCTTTATTGGATAGGGCCCAGGACTTTGCTACATTTGTCAAAGAAAGAAATCGTACATTTGACTTCCATGACATTGAGGCAATGTCTGATGATTTGGTTCATTTCTGGATAGGGCTGTCCAAAGATCAATTTATTAACTTAAAAGCAGATCTTCCAAGGTTATCTGAGATGCACAATGGTTCATTGGCTCTTACTGCATATTTAATTAAACTCCGAACTGGGGATAGTGACGAAAGAATTTCATCATTGCTTAACATCCCACGATCAACATTGAACAGACTAATGGGCAAAGCTCGTGATATTCTAAATGACGATTTTATTCCCCATAACTTGGGAATAAATCATATTACAAGGGCAGAAATAGCAAATAGAAATCTTATTATACCCAACGGACTGTTCAGTGGCGATGACAGAAAACCAATTGTTATAATTGATGGTACATATTTGTATGTTCAAAAGAGTTCAAACTATCTATATCAAAAGAATACTTACTCCTTACACAAGTATAGGAACCTAATCAAGCCACTCCTAATGGTATGCTCCGATGGATACATTATAGATGTATTAGGCCCCTATCCAGCAACAACATCTGATGCCAATATTATGTTGCATGAATTTAGAGACGAGGCAAATGCATTAAAGCAATATTTTCAGGCAGGAGACGTTTTTATTCTGGATAGGGGTTTTAGAGACTGTGTGGCACTATTAGAACAGTGTAATTATTCTGTACATATGCCTGCATCTTTACAAGTAGGTGAAACTCAATTATCAACTGTAACCCGGCCCTCGGAGTTGTACAGAATTGGTTAGGAGACTGGATGTTGATTGTCTCCTTCGGTGTTGTACTTACTCACCACCGTGCTAAAGTAAATTTGTAGGGTATAATAAGCTGCTAGGGAAAGATTCAATTAAACAAGTACCCTCTTACACAATGCAATGTTTATTACAATAACTCACTATTGAAGGTTCACAATATTGAATGTGGCTGGCCACATACCTTCCCCCATACACCTGGGCTTCCACACCAGCACAACCAGTCTCGGGTCTAGTTGTATTGGTGTGTTCACCTGCAATGAGACTATTACAATAACTCAGAGTCGCTATAGCGAGTCCGTGAGATGAACCACTTAATAGATACTAGCTCAATCATACAAGTACCTACCTATCAAGGTTGTGCTAACAACGGGAACATAAGATTATGCTAAACAATCCGCGACACAACACTTTATGGCAACTGGTCTCATCACCCAGTCCATACAATAGGCCTAACTCTCTCATAGACTAAATCGCTACCTTATCGATTATCCTCAGTAATCTCTCAGTACTAATCCCTTCACTCGACAGGACTACGACCCTTGGCATCAAACACAGGATACCCCTGTGTTCGCACGTTACGTGGCCTACGGGTATATAATGACGCTTCGTTACCTGGAGCGGCGAACTTCCCTCATCACCGATATCGGTTAAGTAAAGCCTTCCTGTCAAACGGAAGACCACACCTCAAAGGTTGCCTGCACCCGGATCCATTCCAATCATCAGACCACGGGGCTACTCCAAAGCATCACGTCTCAATTATGTATTAGAGATACAACAGAAAAAGGCTAGCATAAACAGCCAGACCTGTAACAATACACTCGTGTGAGAAATCACATGTACGTGCCACGCCATCCCGCATGAACAAAGAATACGGTTGAACACTCACCGGATTCATCTTTGAATGGGACTTATCGGAAACCCATCGGGTTATTTGGGTACAGTCTCTTCCTCCAGAACTAAGTCCCTCTTCCAAATCCTATTCGTATCGTGTCACACACGTTGCGGGTCTTCCCCATGCCGGATCAATGTCACAAACCTTCGGGAAGCTTCCGCTACCATAGACTAAATAGAATTCTTGTCTATTGGTTATTTTCCATTTCTTAGGCATTGTTTTAAATAAAATGTGGGAAATTATGTCTGTATGTTTATTTATTTAAATTAACTAATACTCTTGTATATAATTTACATGACATAATTTCTCCAGTGTTATAAAGAACACGCTGACAGCCATGCCAATGCCTGACACAAGATGTCGCTACTTGTTGCGTAAATTTATTGATTTTGCAACGTCACACAACGTTGGCAGCTAATAAATCTAGAACCGTCACAATGTGTAGGTGGGTTGTAGAAGTCGTAAATGGAATTTTCAAACATTCTTTTAAAATATTCCGACACGAATTTTTTAACTTGGCTTCCAATCATGCAATGTTAGATTTTAAGGTGGCTGCTGCGTTGATAAATAAGTTTCACTTAAGGATCAGTGATAGAGTAGATGCAGGTCAAATTCTAGAAATAGTGAATGAGAGATTGTATATGAATAATACACTCGCTGATTTTGTGATACAGAATAATTTAAATAGAAGACGCACACAGTTTTTAAACATAAATGTAAACGTAAATAATGTACCATTCCCAAGGCTGACATACAGTGGACTTATTTTATTTGGTTGTGGAACGTACCAGTTGAAACAGGCACGATCGTATTATGGAGAACATATTAGGAATGATGGTTCCTACACTGTTGAAATAAGCACGGACAGAGCCAGCAACCTCCTAGAAGGTTTACCCTTGGCAGGCAATTGCTCATTATTAAGAGGCAAAATACAAAGCAGGCACATAAGCCGAAAAATATATTTTGTTTATATTTTATATAATAATAATCAACAGGGCAGAGAAGCAATTATTCAGTATTGTTGCAATTGCCTTGTAGGGCGAAGAACGGTAGGTTGCTGTGCTCACGTCATGACCATAATGTGGTATTTAAGCTGGGCAAGGCACGAGAATAATATTACTCCACCCGCCCAGTTTTTAGATAGTATTTTAATTGTTTATGATTCGGAATAAACCATTGTAAGAAGTAATAGCTGCTTGTTTTATTTTATCCACTAATATTCCCCTAACTTGTAACTGTTGCACAAATATGTAAGTTAATATCATTATAATAAACGAGAATAATTTATATTAGAAAAGAAGTGCTCATTTTTATTATTAATTTGGAAAATAAATACTCATAATGGAACGTCCATTACGAGTATGAGTGACAAGATCACAATATTACACATGCTAAATATGGTATATTTATGTAACTTCCTGCAACTTTATTATAATATTTCGTTTCTATTAGGAATGAAATATTAAAAACTTAACTCATTTATTATTATACTTAATGTCCACCTCAAGCCAGAGCACCCTAACAAACTGGGCAATTCCCTTTGACATTTGATAATTATTACATATAGAAAGACATGACAATTTACTTTCTGAAGTATAACATTACTATCGAATTATTGTGAATGTGAGGACTATGTGCGTCAGCTATTTTTTTTTTCGCTTTCTCAGGTAGTTTCAATGATGATCTGGCAGTTCGAGTGCTTTATGCGGCCTACCCAAATGTCCTTTCTTTGTTATTGTTCGTCTAATGGTTGAGCTCCTTAAGTTCTAAGTTGAGCTTCACGATTACTGACAAATGCTTGCACTGACTGGACAGGTCCACTCAAATCTGTATGGTTCTTTCTTTAAAAGACCATTTCAGACACCAATCTTACATGGTCCTCAAATGATCTGACCAAGATTATTTCAGGATTTTTTATACCTGTTGACAGTGATGAATTTTTATAAATATATTGACATGAATATTTACTTTGTAAAATAGTATATTATTTTAATTATTGTGAATGTAAAGACTATGTAGATCATTGTTTTATTTTTTTCTTTCTTGATTAATTTTAATCATACTCTGGCAGTTTGAGTAATTTATGCGGCCTACCCAAATGTCCTTTCTTTGGTATTGTTCGTCGAATCGTTGAGCTCCTTAAGTTTTGAGTTGAGCTGCACGATTACTGACAAATGCGTGCACTGACTGGACAGGTCCACTCATTCTGTGTGGTATTTTTTCCTCAAAAGACCATTTCAGACTCAAATCTACATGGTCTTCACATGATCTGACCAAGATTATGTCTGGACTTTAAAAGAGACTGTGACCTCTGAGTTTGTTTCGGCCTTTCTTCTCAGAGTAGCCAGATAGGAAACGCCAACCTCATCTAGTTTTAAAATATGATTGACGTGTGTAAAAGTGTTTGTACAAACCTACTTACAGAAATAAAATCATTTACCATTTAAAGAAGTTCTACGACAAATTAAAGGTAAATTTATTAAAATATTAATATGTCATATTTTCAAAATATTGAGTCATTTGATTACGCTGGAATCCATATATTGGATCTCTGGTTGTTTCCGGTAGTCGAGGAATTTGTCCATCCCGTATCAGTTGCTCTAAGTTGGGAATTGATCCGTCATTTATAGGATCCTGGACCCTTCTCAGAATACATATATTATGTTGTGCAATATGCAACAAGCTAAAATTACATTGACCCAAGTTTGTAATTTAAGCCGTTTTCCTAAAGCCAGAACAGGAAATCTTCTTTTTACAACACCATACAGTCGTTCCACTACATTTCTTGTCTTAATATAGGCTTCATTGTATCTTTGCTGGCCACTGATAACCGGATTCAAGTAGGGAGTAAGATGGCTCGGAAATAAAATATAATTAAGGTCACCCGAGGCATTTGCGTCTTTGGGGCTATTGCGTATAATCGAAATAATTTAAAGTCTGTTTGAAAACCAACCTCTCCTGCCATCTAGTTTTGTTTATTTTGAATAAAATCATAACGTATACTTTCAATAGATGGCGTTGTTCCGCACAAATTTAACCCTAGAGTACTAATCATCGCCTGAGAGGCCGCCCGCGGTCGGTTTTTTCTGGTTATTTTGAAATTGCGGGGACGTGTCGCGCCGTGCTTTCGCGCCAACTCAGTGTAGCCCACGACGCGGCGGGGAGAGCTTGCGCGCTCGGCGGGGATACAGCGTTCCCGAGATATTGCCTACGTGATCGCCTGGGAGGCGATCATTAGTATTAAAGGTAGGGTTTTTACTATTGACTTAATTTACATTTTTGAGTTTTTTCTTTCTTTACTCACTATTATAAGATATAAAATACATGTTTTATTTCATAGATGGATCTCAACGAGCAGCAGATAGCAAATTGCTTGGAAGATGACACCTCTGATAGTGAGACCGAGGATAATTTAGAAGTCGCGGATTACGATTCTGATGACAGTGTGGTTGATCCCACTTTTGTTCCATACCGACTCGAAAATGAGTTACAAAATATTGTGCTAGATGACCCTGATCCTCAAGACCGAAGCTCCTCAATACCGTCATCATCCGGAAGCACTTTACCAAATCCACAAACATCACCTACTTCAGAAACACAGACGACGGAGGAGCTCATTGTTTTGCCTTCTACGCCTGTTGTGAGAGGTAAGAACAACTATATTTGGGCTAGAGATACTTCTGGTAGACCAAGGTCTAATAGAACTGTTGCCAGGAACATAGTCCACATTTTTCCTGGTCCAAAACTAGATGGAAGGGATGTCATAAAACCTTTAGAATGCTTTGAAAAGTTTTTCACTCCTGACATGTGGGATGAAATAATCCTACGCACCAATGAAGATATTTCAGTCAAAGCCAGCAAATATAAACAGCAAAGCTCGACTATTGCACCGACTAGACAAGCAGAACTTCAGGCTCTTCTCGGACTTATAATTTTTAGTGGCGCTATGGGCAATAACGATTTACCAACTAAAGAACTTTTTAATCCTGTACTTTGCGGATCAAAATATATAGCTGCAATGAGTTTAGATCGTTTTGAGTTCCTTTTGCGTTGTCTCCATTTTGATGATCGTAGGACTCGTGAAGATAGAAAAAAACATGACAAATTTGCACCAATTCGAAACATCTGGGAGATTTTTATACAGAGATGTCGAGACCTTTATAAACCAGGCTCGTATGTAACGATTGATGAACAGTTACTGGCGTTCAGAGGGCGATGTCCATTTCGAATGTACATACCAAATAAACCCGCAAAGTATGGATTGAAGATAATTTTAGCTTGTGATGTCAACAGTAAATACATGTTTGATGCTTGTCCATACTTAGGAAAAACCGGAGAAATCACCCCTGCCGAACCTCTAGGTACTCATTATTGCAAACTGCTTACAAAGACAATTTATGGGAGTAATCGTAACATCACTGCAGATAATTGGTTTACGTCTGTGCCTCTAGCAGAACAACTTCTCGAAGATCCATACAAATTAACATTTCTGGGAACTATCAAAGCCAATAAAAAAGAAATACCAGCCGAGTTCAAGCATGACCCATCACGCCGTGTAGGCACATCTATGTTTGGTTTTCACGATAAATTGACAATAGTTAGTCATAAACCTAAGCCTCAAAAAACAGTACTATTGTTATCAACGATGCACGACGAACCAACTGTTGATCCTGTAACGAAAAAACCTGCAATCATATTGTCTTACAATAAAACTAAAGGTGCTGTAGATACATTTGACCAAATGTGTGGTCACTTGAGTTGTAATCGCAAAACTAGACGTTGGCCGCTTTGCTTCTTTTATGGAATGATAAACATGGGTGTACTGAATAGCTATATATTGCATATATCTAATTCGAAATCTTGCGGGGCTAAACCAATGAATAGAAGAGATTTCATGAAAGAACTAAGCGATGAATTGTGTCGACCGTGGTGTGCAAAACGAGCTGAAGAAAGATCAAAACTGAGGAAACGAGTTAGAGATGCTATACATGAGGTGATAAACACTGAAACTACAGAAAATAATGGAGAAACAAGTATAAAAAAAGGCAAGCGCAGTATGTGCAGTTATTGCCCCGCTAAAAAAAGACGCATGAGTGTTTATTACTGTGCTAAATGTAAAAAAAATTATTGTTTGGAACATCGATCTCCTAACTGCTATTCGTGTGATAAAAAATAGAAGTCTGAGTTCGACTTAGTCTGCAGTAAGCTATGTGATGATTAGACTAATTTTTTGTTATGTTTTTCATACTTTATATATTATATTGTAGTTTTTATACCAAAACAGTGGTCCAATGTCCACATTTTTTTTTTAAATATAATATCCCTTAAGGCTGTGTTTGAAAGTTAAGTATTATGTGTAAGGCTGATTTTAAGACAAATAAGAGTTTCTCAGATATATATTTTTTTGCATTTCATAAAGGCAGAGGTATGCCTGTTATTTGTTATAAATTTTGTTACATTTTAATAAAAGTTTAGTACTAAAATTTTGCTTTATTTATAAAGTAGCCTCCCAGGCGATAATTAGTATTAAGCAGTAATAAATTTATATTAGTACTCTAGGGTTAAAATATTGGCCATATTGAATATAATTCGTGTTTCGTAAAGAGGTGCTGCGCGTGGTGAGTGATTTAATCACTCACCTATCCATCTTTAAGAATCCATGTTTTTTCTGAGTTTTCCGTTTTTAGAACGAAATGTTCACACAACATACACAACATCAATATTATAGCCTGTCTATACCGATAGTTATTTTTATTGAAATCGTTTTATTTGTGGAGAAATGAAGATTTAATTGTTTTAGGTTAGGTCTGGTTTTTTGGGGTAAATGCGTCTGCTTTTTCGGGGTTATTGCGTCTGTATGACGCATTTGCCCCAAAACCAGAGATCTTAAACCTTTTTTTTTTTGTATATTCTTGTAGTTAATTTTATTTCGTGACGTTTCGTAAGTATTTTAACAACTTTGTTTGAATTTAATTTGCCTTTCTTATTTTTTTTCCTTCTTATGAGAAGGTTAGGAATTGTATTTATTACAGTGTAGTTATCAATTTGTGTTGCAGGTAATTTAGATCACAATGGTTATATTGAGATATATTGAAATCGACAAATATTTAGAGAGAAATGACTTTCAATATTATATAGAGCAGATACTTACCTGGCCATGGCATAAAACACATTTTATCTGGTCACATGAATGTTTCGGATGCGGAAAGTCCCATGCGACACCAACTGGACCTCGTCATTTGATTTTGAATATGAATAGTCAAATTGCAAAGGCATTATTAGAAAGTTCATTCTTTTGGTGTCCATCTTGTACTATTTATACTTTTTACATGCACTACACTGAGGATGAATGCGAATATTGCCATGAAAATTTATAACTGCACTATTGTTTTTTCTTTTAATAATTTGTAAGTTATGACGAAACTTGAGATATTTAACATTTATTTTTAAAGTTAATATTAAAGTTTTCGGTACAAAATCACAATGCAAACGATACATAAATATTCTTGAGTAATACTTAATATGACATCTCAAACTTAGCACAAATTTATATTACAACTTTATTAATTCTATTTCAGATGTTAATCATTTGAAGATGGTGCGCAATTATAAAAAAGACTATTTCTAAATACACTCTAGAAACATTAAAAACAGCAGTATTAGAAATAAAGAATGGAATCCTTAATTCATATCAAGCGTCACGAAAATATGGGATACCGCGTACAACTATAGTAGATCGAGTATAACAAAGGCGAGGAGTTGTTAAAGACACACGTGGTAGGCCAACAGAAATCGATGCCAAAAATGAAAAAAGACTAGCTGCTGGCCTACATACTATGGAGAAATATGGCTTCGGCCTCTCTTCAAATGAAACATCTATTATAGTAACCAAATACATTGGAAGTAATAAACTTAAAACGCAGTTTAAGAATAATACACCGGGGTATGATTGGCTTTCCGCTTTTCTTAAAAGAAACAAATTATCTTTAAAGAAGCTGCAAGCTGTATAAATGTCCAGAAAAGCAGCGCGCGACCCCTTTATTATTGAAGAATATTTTATCACACTCGAAAGTTGCATTAATGAACTACATTTAAAATTTTCCCCTGAAAGAATCTGGAATTTAGACGAATCTAGTTTCAGGAAAGACCCAGAAAAAAACAAAGTTGTAGGTGCAAGAGGTTACGCAAGTACTCGAACCATAGCATCCGCGGGAAAAGATAACGTCACGGTCTTATTTACTGCTAGCGCTCTTGGCGAAAAATTACCTGCACTGATCATATACCGGGGCAAAAACGTATGGGACCAGTGGATGTCTAGAAATGCGTTTGAAGGTACCACATACGCGGCAACAAAAAACGGTTGGATCGAATCGAAAGTTTTTGAGAAGTATATGCTCGGTACTGTCTTGCCTCACTTGTCCAAAGAAAAACCATGTTTGTTAATATATGATGATCATTCAACACACGTTCAGTTGAAAATATTAGAGACAGCCACCGAAATGGGTGTAACCATTTTAAAATTGCCACCTCATGCCACCATCTTTTACAACCTTTAGATTTAACTGTTTTCAAATCTATGAAAGACAATTGGGACGCAAAAATATTGGCGTGGCAGCGTTTGAACGTGGGAGCCAAACTACAAAAGGACCAATTCAGCCAAATCATCGGAGAAGTCTGGAAAGAATTAGATCCTAAAATAATTAGAAATGGCTTTAAAAAAGGGAGTGTGTTCCCATTCAATAGTAATGTGATCCCCGACGAAAAGTTTGATCCAGATTCTCTTAAAAGATTTCAAAAACACAAAGGCAAAAACATCGAATTCGACATGCCACCTCTGTCCAGGTTATGGTTACAAAATATTAAATAAGGTGAATAAAGAGAGGGAAGTTACAAGCACTACTTTGAATCTGAAACCCTCTGAGGTACCCGGTACTAACAACGGAACCTCGGGAATCCAAATTCTTGAAAATCGTATCATTTCAAATAGACAAGGAGAATCGTTTGATCGATTTTTGTATTGTTTTTTTTTTCATACTTTTATTTTTTTTATTGACTTTGAACCAGTTAACTACTTTTGAGATCGCGATATTTACATCGCCAGTAACCAACTGCTGACGTTTAAGTTTAAACAAAAGTGAAGTGTCATCCGCAAACAACATTATATCATGATTATCCTTTATGAGGTAAGGTAAGTTATTAATACAGGGTATCCGGTGGCAGATTTATGTTTTTAAAAGCAAATATCTCGAAAAGTAATAAACGGTGCGGGGTGAGGGCGGTGCTACGAGGGCGGCACTGAAAATTTCGGGAATCAAGGAAGTGACACAACATTAGAATTTAAAAACGTATTTATTGCTTTTCGAAGTATTCTCCGCGAAATTTGACACATTTTTCCATACGATGGAACCAATCATTGAAGCAACCATTCCATTCGGAAGTTGGGGTCTCCAAAATAGCCGTTTTGTAGGCGTCCCCAGCTTCTTCAGGTGATGAAAATCTCTGTCCACGCAATTTATTCTTTATTTTAGGGAAAGTATAGAAATCATTAGGGCTTAGGTCGGGGCTGTACGGCGGATGGTCTAACAATTCTATGTTTTCTTGCTCTAAAAACTCTTTTGTTCTGTGCGCGCTGTGAGAACTCGCATTGTCGTGATGGAGGATGATGCGGCGGTTGCAGTTCTCTTTACGGAGATCAGAAACGACCTGTGGCAAACAAATGCTAGCATACCATTCTGCATTAACCGTTCTTTGTCCCTCAAGAGGAATAGTCTTAACATGGCCGGTTTTGGAGACAAACGTGGCCACCATTTTTTTTGCAACACTCCGTGAACGAACAATTTTTGTTGGCTTTAACTCATTTTCGAACACCCAAACTCGTGACTGGTTTTTTGTTTCGGGTTCGTACGCGTATATCCAGGATTCGTCACCTGATACGATGTTGTATACAGCATTTGAGGATCCTGCGTGGAATCTTTCGAGAGTTCTGACGCACCAAGTAACGCGAGCCGCTTTTTGCTCTTCACAGAGCGAATGCGGTATCTATCGGGAAAACAACTTTTTTACACCTAATTGTTCATGCAAGATTATTTGTATTTGACTCATGCCTATGTCTAAAGTTGCCTTAATTTCGCGGTATGTCACATGTCGATCTTCCTCAATCAGCTTACGCACAGCATCAACGTTTTCTTGGGTGACTGCAGTTTTTGGACGACCTTGACGGGGATCATCACTGAGCTTGACACGTCCACGTTGAAATTCAGCAAACCAGCGATAAATTGTGGTTTTGGATGGGGCTTCATCACCAAATGCAGAAATCATCCGGTCAACACACTGTTTTTGTGTTAAACCACTTCGAAAGTCATAATAAATCATCGCTCTTGAATTTTCTCGAGTCAATTCCATTTTCTCAACGACTAAACAAGTTTGACAAAACCTTGTGACAAGACCGAGAATCTTTTTTTAAATAAATAAATGGTATTCGATTTTTAAAACCAAGGAGTTTTCAATTAAAAAGATTTTAATATGACAGGAACAGTGAAAATATTCCATTCCCGATACTTTTAGTGCAGCCCTCGTATTCGACGCTCCGAGAGTGCGGATTGTCAGTCACAATGCCGCAGTGGTCGGGACAGCACCGAGCGTACGCCATTGAGGCGTTTTTTAAGAGTGGTGATTCTTACGTGGCAGCGCGTCGACAATTTTGTTTACATTACAATATTCGGCGTTTGAGTGACGCACCTAGTGTTAATTTGATACGATCATGGGTGGAAAGGTTTCGCACAACATCTTCGGCTTTAAATACGCCTCAGCCAGGGCCCAGCAGAACATCAAGGACTGCTGAAAATATTGAAGAAGTTGAAAGAAGTTTGCGTCGAAATCCACGACTCTCGCTGAGAAAAAGAGCGGCTACTTTAGCACTCCCAAAAAGTACTGTTCACGAAATTTTGAATAAAGACTTGAAGTTCCATCCTTATAAGATTCAATTAGTCCAAGAACTGAAAGAAAATGACTTTAATTTACGAAAAAGCTTCTGTGAACAGATGTTGGAGAGATTTCGCACCGTCAACTGCATTTTTTGGAGCGATGAGGCCCACTTTCATTTAAATGGCCACGTAAATAAACAAAACTGTCGCTACTGGGCACCACGAACACGGTATCCTCGTCTGAAACACCAACGTCCATTACATTGCCCAAAAGTTACAGTTTGGTGTGCATTATCCACAAACGGAATTATTGTGCCCTATTTTTTTGAAAATCCTAGGGGACAAGCCATAAACGTCAACGATGAAAACTATAGACTCATGATCACCGAGTATTTTTTACCAAATTTGCGAGCACATCATTCCTACTCGACGCATACGTGGTTACAACAAGATGGGGCGATTCCACATACCGCCAGAACGTGTATGGATTTGCTCCGCCAAAATTTTCCACAAAAATTGATCAGTCGCTTTGGAGACATCCCGTGGCCACCAAGGTCGCCAGATTTAACTCCTATGGATTTTTTTTTTTATGGGGGTATCTTAAAAGTAGAGTATACGTCAATAACCCTCGGACTATCATGCAGTTGAAGGAAAATATTCGCAATGAAATACAGCAAATTGAGACGAGCCTGCTACAGCGCGTGGGACGTAATACGGTGGACCGTTTCCAACAGTGTGTACGACTGAACGGACAGCATTTGGACGAAATTATTTTTAAAAACTAGAATCCGCATGATTTTTGTGTACTTTAAACTTTTTAATAAACCTATAAGTTCGTAAGTTTTTGTTTCATTAGCTTTTAAAAATGTAAATCCGCCACCGGACACCCTGTATAACCGCTCGCTTGCTTTCGATTGCAACAAAACCGTCGAACTTTGCTCACAAAATTTGACACTATACACTCGACGCGGCCGCCCTCGTTATAACTTGATTTACAATCGATCTGAGTGGCCCAGCGTAATTTTGTTTACTGTTTTGTGTAGATGATAAGTTAAGGAACAAAGTTACGTTTGTTATTTTAAAAGAAGTTGTGTGTATAATATTTAAAATGAGACTAAAATTAAGGTCGAGCATATTTTGCCGGTTTCAGTCGAATAACGTGAAATTGTGAAAAAAATCGCGCGATAGGTATATAGTTTTTCATCATTGTTATAAACTAGAATAGTTACTTGTACTATTTAATAAGAAACAATAATGGTAGTGGTAGAAAATCTGCATAAAAAAAATTAAAGAATCTATACGCAGTTGCACAATTCACCACTACAACTAGACGGACAATCATACCCAATTTACACAAAAACTGTAGAACCTAGAACAAAAATATAACTATGTTGAGAAAGGTCTGTTTAATAGCTTTAATAAAAATATGAAAAGTTTCCCGTAAATCTATGAAATCTTGATATAAATGACAAAAAAACCCAAAGGTAGAGTTTTTTTAAAGAAAAAGATAGCGATTCCAAACAAAAATTACGACGACACTATGCTCTTATTTAACCAGTTTCAATCATGTTATGAATAGATCTAATCCTATAATTTATTTTTATGCCAAAAAAACTACTAAATATTGTTAAATTTATAATAAATAAAAACTAATACTTATGACGACTTTCAGTCTAAAAACTCGCAACAACCGTGAAGGAGCATCAAGAATCGCAAGATGGCGGCTGTAGAAGCTAGGGTTGCCTCCGACTTTATTTAACATACCGGGTTTGAAAAAAAAACATAGAATGTAAAAATATATATATTTCATTAATATTACGTAATTTTATTCTTACAACTCTTAATAATAAATAATAATAATAAAAAAAATCATAAAAAAATAAAAAAAATAAAAGGCGTCTGCGGGTTTGCTTCGGCCCCTCGTACGCCTTCCAAAGGTCCGGGACCCATGGTCCCGAGATATGTTAATATATACATATATATATATATATATTTTTTTTTTTTTTTGATTCCTGTACAAGTGTTACAATACAACACTTAGGTTGACACGGGATCCCGCACTAGGATACCCTGTGTCGCAGGATCCAGTCTCTTTCGACAGATAATATGGATTGTAAAATATATGTTAACAAATGCAACGGTTTCAGTATTATTAATTAAACTTAGGACTAAAAGTTAACCAAATATATGTGTGTATGTGATGAGTGTAAGTATGTATGTGATGAGTGTATAGAGGTATGAGGAACAGGGTGTAAAGTTCACTAATACTCTATGGAAAAGGGAGGATCCTCCGACCAGACGGGTGTTGTGTCTGGTGGGCAACTGCCCGACGATTGATGTCGGGATGTTGTATATATGCTAGTTGCGCGGTAAACTCTGATTGCGCGATGCAGGATTTTGCGTGACGTCAGTCTGACGCGTAGCTCGCATGTGGCGTTGTATATGTCGCTACATCACTCCCCCCCGGAGACCGGAGGTCGATAGTGGGCTGAGTCGGCTGAGTCGTGTATCTTGCGATGCTTGCCAGGGCCAGAGGTGAGGTTCCAGTGAGTCGGAACCGGGTGTCGCATAGTTCGCGGTGAGTCGGAACTGTCTGCGAAGATTCCCCAGTGAGTCGGGGTGGCGCTGCGTTATGCTCCAGTGCGTCGGATGTGGTACAGCGCCGGGTTGAGGCTGACTGCTGGCGTCGACCAGGAGAGGGTTTGAAGGCTCTGCTTGTGGACCGGCCGAGAGTGCAGTTTGCTGTGCCATGGTTGCTGATGAGGCTGAGGGTGATGACCAGGTATGCGCGGTCGCGGCATGCTGGTGGTCAGGATACCCGTTGAAGCCGTGGGTGCTGGCTGGCTGTGTGACTCGCCGCTCTAAAGCTTGCGGAAGTGATGATGATGACGTCACGCGGAAGTAGTTGCACGAAGGCTGCGCTGACGTTCATGTTCGGGGTCACCAGTATAGAGGTCTGAGGAACAGGGTGTAAAGTTCACTCACACCTCCATAGAAAAGGGAGGATCCTCCGACCAGACGGGTGTCGTGTCTGGTGGGCAACTGCCCGACGATTGATGTCGGGATGTTGTATATATGCTAGTTGCGCGGTAAACTCTGATTGCGCGATGCAGGATTTTGCGTGACGTCAGTCTGACGTGTAGCTCGCATGTGGCGTTGTATATGTCGCTACAAGTGTGTCTGTATGTGATGTGTGAGTATACATGTAAAATAGCTGAAACACGATTACGTAAGTCTGTTTCAGTTATTTTATGATCAAACTAGCCTTTGCCCGCGGCTTCACTCGCGTTAATTTAGAATTTGACAATCAATTCGAGTTCTTCGGGGAATTACAGTTAGGAGGATGAAAAACCGTTCTATCGGTACTCCACTGCTACACTCTCTACTCAAAAAAGGTATTAGGTACTTAAACAAAAAATTAAAAAAACTCAACACACTGCTAAAGTTTCTATCATGATATAATTCAATCATGATTTGAAAGACACGTGGCGCTATCTATTATTATAAGAAAGTTATTGTTGTTTTCCTCGGGAACAGTACTCTTTTTCGGTATGAAAGATACCCTATGTCCGTTTCTGTAGACCTGACATCGTATATGCAAAATTTCAGGATGATCGGTTCAGTGGTTTAGGCGTGAAAAGGTAACAAACTAACAAACAAACTTACTTTCGCAGTTATAATATTGATTAGGATTAGGAAGTGAAAAAGAAGGACTGCTGTAGGACTTATTATGGCACAGTGTGGTATTCTTCGAAGCATATTTCTAAGCAGAGCGATACACCGCACTGCTTACAAATATAGCTTGTGCGGCTTTTCTTGCACCACCCACACCGTGCCAACTTACAGGGACCCGAGCAAATAAAATGATTCCCCTTTAAAATGGGTCGTAGAGTTTTTGGCTTGTGGGCCTGTGCCATTGTCACGGTCTCAACTGTGACGGGCCGTGCAATTGTGGGTGGTTGAGAGATTTTAATGAGAGCTTCTGCCACTTGCCTCCTAAACTCTCGCGGACTGCACAGCTTGTGGCGAGTCTGAAAAATTATGTGGGCATTCACTAATGTGACGTTAAGTAGGCGTCGGAACACCTTCTTATACCACACAATGTTTCGGACTCGCTCAATGGGAAATGCCGATAGTAGTTGATCCTTCCTATCGACACCTCCCATTGCACAGTTGTAATCCAGCACAACCTGTGGCTTGTACTTAAACCGGCCATATTTTTCATTTCCTCCTATGACACCATCATGGTAGGTGGACAAGAGTGACACCACGTTAGAATCGCGCCACATGACGACACTTAAATCCTACGTATAACTTTGGACTATCTCGCCCTCCCTCAGCTCGTTCTTTTGAACCGTCTTAATGGCTTCGGGCACAAACTCTCGGTTCACTCGGAGAGTTCCGAAGCAGTCAGTCCCCTGCGATTTTAAATAACGGGCGAGCAAGGGCGAGTTATAAAAATTGTCCATGACCAAAGTGTGCCCACGATTGTACAAGGGCTTCACTAGATCATGGACAATTTTTGACGTCACTTTGGTGAGTATTGGCGGTGTGTCTGTCGGTCCGTCTGTTCGTTCATCAGTCAGGTTTTCTGTAAGTCCGTATCCATCTGTTTTGTCTGTCTGTTCGTCTTTCTTGCCAGTGTAAATAAAAAATCTCCACAAATAGCCAGTGTTTGATTCGCACAACTCATAGGACTTAACGCCAACACTGGCAGCCTTCGTAGCGATCCTCTGTGCGAATGACAACCGCCCTAGCCATTTGAGGAGCGATTCATCCACGGCTATTTCCTGTCCCGGAAGATACAACGAGCTGAATTTCTTCTGCAAGAGATCCAGCACAGGCTTTATCTTCCGCAATTTTTTTTCGTCTGTCGGCAAAGTCGGAAAGTTGGTTGAGTCGCTAAAATGAAGAAGTCGTTTTATTAAAATGAATCTGTTATAGGTCATGATGTCTCTGAAGTATTTGAGAGTTAAATAGCCATTTTCCCCCCAATAACTTTTCTCAACTGGACTTGATAACAAGCCCTGCAGGATAAGAATTGCGAGGAACCTGGCCATCTCACCTCTGTCGACATTTACAAAAAAGTTGAGTCTAGAGTGAGGCGTCAAATGTTGGTCAATCTGTCGGGTCGCGTATTTATTTGTTTGTCTTATTATCAAGTCAAAGAGCTCGTCGTCAAAAAATTTCAAAAATATATCTAATGGGGTTGTGTCGTCAGTCACTGGGAAGGTTGGTCCTGCAATTCCCGTAAAACTTTCGCGCTTCCCTCGAAAAGTGGTGTGGTCTTGTACCCAGTCGAACGTCAAATGGTCAGTCGGAATCAATTCAGCAAGTAGTCGGTCAGAGTCCTTGTCATCGTTTATCAGCCATGTACGCAAGTTTGTCTCAACATCCTCTAAGATGTGAGCTGGCGTCAGTTGATGTTGAAGAGGCATGTCTGTCGTCTGTCTGTCTATTTCTTCGTCTACCACATCCACCTCGTCGTCCGACTCTGCAGTATCAAGCCACTTTTGTAAATCTGAGACAGTCTTCTCTGTATATGAACCTGAAACAAACACTTAATGAGTACCAAAGTAACAAAAACAATATACCTACATATAAGTAATTTACCACAAATATACACATACCTAAGTCTATCTTCTTTACGTAAGCCGGTGGTGCCTCACCCATTTTTGCCACCGAGGTCGTAACTGGATCTAAAATAAATTACAACGTTGGAAAAATCTGCCCAAAAATAAATGAAATTTCAGTATTACGGGTAAATTAAAGCATTACCAGATTTTTGTTGTGATGCCGTATCTGAAAGAGGCACACAAGGCCAAATCTCCATGTCAGTTTCTGAAAGAAGTATGGATATGACAAAACTTTGCATATAAAAATCAGTTTTTTGTTATTAGTTTATGTATACTTACTCAATAGGCCACTGGTGAAGTCTACCAAAAGCTCGCTCACGGTTGAGCTTTCGGCAATGCTGATTGTGCTAAAAATATATTTTATAAGTCATAATAATCGCAAAGGTAAAAAAAGTTCCGGGGATCAGTAGATTATAATGTACCTGATTGGAGTTATATATGCATCCTGTCTCGCCACTACATCGTCGCCGGTGCCCACTGGCCCTGCCTCCTCTCTTACAGATGCTGTTGCGGCATTGGCTTGCTTTTTGCTGTAAAAAATAAACAATTAATAATTGTTCAGTAGTTATTTCACTAAAAAAATTTTGTCAAATATTACCGTATTTGCCAAGGCTGCAGTTTGGGTGCTGGCGGTGTAAAAGGAATGCCGGCAGTCAACCGGCAATCGTTGCGCTCAGGAGAAGGTTTTCTAAAATTTGGATGTTTTTTAATCACATGTTAAGTAGATTTTTTCTTATTTTAAGCTTGCACATATATACTTACTTTTGTCGCTTCCGCGGCGGTGCGTCAGGAAGGAGCGACCGCGACAGTTGTTTCATCTGTTTGCGTGCGTCGAGTTCCTTTTTGACTGCCGGGTCGAGGTTCGCTAGATGTTTTTTTGTATTTGCCTTGGATTTGCGCATCACCTCTATTTCTTCTTCGTAGCTTCTAAAAATATAAATAAGGAAGGTCAATTATAAGAATAACACTTAAACCTTCAAAACATTTTATGAAAAATAATACAATACCTTGAGCTTGGCCCTGCAACAGGTTCTAATTGACTGCTGCTTTCGCTTTCTGTTTGCCTTTCAACTCCTTGTCCTCTTCCCCTCCCCCTCCCCGTTCTTCCACTCCCCCTTCCCCCACTTTCATTTCCCCCGCCACTTCCCCCTCGTTTACTTCCCCTCCCCGCTCTTCCTCTTTGTCCCCTCCCTCTACAAGCCACACCACCACTTCCATGAGTAAAAAATACAGATGCGAACACCACCGTAGTATTCAATATGAAAATAAAATACAATTTATAATAAAATATACAATAAAAAGATAGGTACAGTCAAACGCTTATCAAATTACCACATCATTAATTTGTTTTAATTGATATTGTCGATAGTGAAAAGAATAGAAAAAAAGCTTGTGCTGTCGGAGCACCCTCGTCAGGAACGAAGTTCCTCCTCAAGTGTGATTTAAAACAAAATTATTTTTGTGCAGTCGCCATATCGTGTAGGTTGACTTCTTGTTTACTGTACCTACCCAAAACAATTTTCTTAAAAATCTCAAAAAATAGAATTAATGAAAAACTAAGTCACCAACCAACACCTATGTGCACAATAGCATCACAATGAAACGAATGAAACAAAAGTGAAAAAAGTCGCATGTTATGTGCCAACCCTGACATTAAAACTTACTTTGCTTTCTGGAAACGATTGCTGCCAGAGCAATATTTCGTTACAATGTACTCACTTGTCGCCAATATTCATGTAATCCGGCACATCTACAAGATATTGTTATGACTAGTTTACCTTTTATGATGAAATTATGTCTAAACTTTATTATTTCACACATAGTTTCCCACAGTTTGAAGTAATTACGACAAATTACCACTTTCAAATACGTAAACAAACAACGTCAACAAAGACGCATCCTTCCTTTCGATTTTAGGATATTTCACTTAAAGTATCATTAAATAAAATATTAAAATATCATAGAATAGCTTTTCTAGATTAATTTGATACCTTAACTTTAGTAAAAACCAATAAATTAGAATACTTACGGCATTTTTTCTTGGAGCACACAATGACGCTGATCACAGAAAAACACAAAATGGTTACTCCAAACTTCACTTCTCAATTGTAAATAAAAATTCGTTTTAAGATGTTGCAAACTTACGTACAGATGTTGATCATCTATTAGTCTACAGTTTAAAAACGTTTTGGAAGGACTTTAAGTGCTTTAGAATAGAGTTTAAAATGGTTTAACAGAAATTTAATTTTGGCAACAATCGTTGCCAAGAGCAAGCAAGTGAATTTTGTATTGGAAACGATCGTTGCCAGAAGCAAGCGAGCGGATAAATAAGAAACAAGAAAGGACCAAGAATTGAACCTTGAATTGAGCCTTGCGGGACTCCCATTGTTACTATAGATCCGGGAGATCTTTCTCCATTTACGTCAACGCTCTGAATCCTATAACTCAAGTATGAAGTAAGAAGATCCAGAGCGGTGTTCCGGATCCCGTAGTGGCGGAGTTTCCTGATCAACGTTTCATGAAGAACGCAATCGAATGCCTTGGACAAGTCACAAAAGATGCCCAAGGCATCGCATTTATCTTCCCATGCATTATACATATGTCCTAAAAGTTCAACACAGCATCAGTAGTTGAACAACCTCTTGTAAAACCAAACTGTTTGCTATGTAATAATTTATGTTTATTAAAAAATCTTTGCGATTGGTTTAAAATTATTTTTTCAAAAATTTTACTAAAGGTAGGTAGTACTGAAATAGGTCTATAGTTTGTGGGGTCTGAAGTACTACCTGATTTAAACAAATGTATTATTTTACTTTTTTTCGTAAGGTCAGGAAACTCCCCACAGTCGATACAATTATTAAAGATAAGAGCTAAAATAGGTGCTACAATGTCAATAATAGACTTAGCAACTTCTACAGAATTACCCTACAGGTCTGCAGTCTTTTTAACATTTAAAGTGTGAAAGTTCTTAATTATATCTTTACAGATAATATGTTCAAAATGAAATTCCGAATCGCAAACATTAACATTTTCTTTAAGCAAAGACTCAGCAACAGAAGGTGATGAGTTTAGGGATTTAGTAGTTGAAATGGGAATATCCGAAAATAAATTTTCAAAGGCCGCTGCGACTTGTGGGTGTCGACCATCATTTGGGTTATGATCATATAAGTAGAACACAGGTCGTAGATCGAAATCTTATTGCACCTAATGCAGTATTTGGAAATCCATCTGCAGAACCAGAAGGCAGGAAAGCGATTGTTATATGTGATGGCACATATGTATATATTCAAAAAAGCACTAACTTTTTATTTCAACGGAAGAGGTACAGTTTACATAAGTACACAAACCTTTTAAAGCCTTTTATGATGGTTTGCTGTGACGGGCATATTATCGATGTTTTTGGGCCATATGCAGCTACAGTCTGATGCCACGATTTTGAAAAAAATGGTCGAACATGAAGAAGGCACCATTCACTGGTTTTTTCAGAAAGGAGATATTCTTATATTAGATCGCGGATTCAGAGATGCGGTGGAAGATCTTCGAGCCTTTGGTTATGTGGTACACATGCCGGAGACGAAGAATCACAACGAGGACCAGCTAACCACCGAACAAGCTAACAAATCAAGGTTGGTAACCATATGCCGTTGGGTTGTGGAAGTTATAAACGGTTGGATAAAACGAGATTTTAAACTGTTAAGTCAGGATTATTTTAATCGTGCAATGCCACACATGTTTAAAGATTTTAAAATAGCAGCTGCGTTACTTAATGCTTACCGAAGACCACTTCAAGATAACGTACAGTCAGCACCAAAAGTCGATGAACAGAATCAACATAACAAAACACCTGTTCACAATAAAATGCCATAAGTTATAGTCGCAACTAGGAAACAAAATAGCCTGTACACCTGAAATTTACAAAAGTCGTTACACACGACTATTTCAAAAGTATCTATGCACTAGTATTCCTAAAGTCGCTGTACACCATCAATCCAAATGTCGCTGAACATCATTGTATCAAAAGTCACCAAACAGCAGTAAAGACAAAATTAGGTTAACAAAGTATATTTTTAATGTTGCCGTATGTTAATATACTTTTGACGCTTATGTTGTTCAGCTACTTTTGGGACAGTGCTTGCTTGCAATGTATGTTAACACGTTAGTATCTATTTCAATACTTATTTACAAAGCAATTATATTTTATTGTCAGTAACCATACCAATCTATAATATGAAATAACATAAACATAACTCTAATGATCTACGAAGCGATTATTGTGACGGTACTTGTAATTTACTTTGCGCGAATCTTACAAAACCTACCTTCCTTTAATTTTTAATTTATTATTTCTATTCACATGACTTGTGATAATTTTAGTCTAGCGTATGATTGTCGACTGTCGTAGTCTGAAGTAATTGAAACGTTGTGTAAGTGCATAATTGTTTATTTATATTATTGAGATACATCAATCGATAAATATCACAATAATGCCGTATAATGTGCATATTACGGAGCATGAACGTCACAGAATTGTTTTCTTGAAAGAACAAGGATACAATGTATCAGAAATTGCTGCAGAATTAGGAGTTTCGGTAAGTAATAAAACGTATAATATTATATCATATTTGCATTCATGTTTAACAATAATTGTAAGTAGGTATTAAGATTGCTGTAATTAATAAAAACAAATAAAGTGTGCATTATTTCTAAAACATTTTAACAATTAAACAGTTTTGATTTTAAATCAATAATAAATAACATTTATTTATTTGATATTTTTACCTAAAATCGAAATATATGAAATATATGTTTATGTCTAATCATAGCTAAACATTGTTTCAGCGCACCACCGTATATCTTTGGCTTAGGCGTTGGGATGACGATGGTCACATAAGGGAGTTGAAAAAAACAGGAAGACCTAGAAAAACATCTCGCCAACACGACCAAACAATTATTAACGCTTTTAGAAATAATGGTTTCACTCGTACTGATGAAATAGCCATCAATAATAACTTGTCCCTTAATACAGTAAGGCGCCGACTGCACGAAGCAGGTATTCATCACCGAGTACCAGCCAAAAAACTCATGTTAACAGCAAGACATAAATTGCAAAGACTCGAATTTGGGCAAAGATTTTTGAATTATGATTTTACAAATGTCATATTTTCGGATGAAAACACATTTCATTCTACCGAAAATGGTCGTATGTCGCTCTGGCGCATAAATAATACTCGATATGCAGAACGTAATATAATCGATAACCGTGCAAGTGGCAGAATATCTGTTGGGTTTTGGGGTTGGATGTGCTCTGGTGGCCCTGGAGAACTAATCGAGATAGGAGGTCGATTAAATAGCGCGGGCTATATAGATATATTGAACGATGTTTTGTTGCCGACGACACAAGTCATGTTGCCAGAAGAGAGGCCAATAAACTTCGTTCACGATAACTGTCAATTCATAAAGCACGTGTATGCCGAGTATGGTTTAATGAAAACACTGAGCAAATTTTGGAGATTCCATTCCCGCCGAAGAGCCCGGACCTCAACCCCATAGAAAATTTGTGGGGTCTTATGGTGCAAGCATGGGATCCCGATACACTCCGCACCCGACAAAATATAATAGCTCATGCAACAGAAACTTGGGAGAGATTTAGGGGCCAAAATATTTGTCAAAATATGGTAGGTAGTATGCGCGAACGTCTCCAGGCAGTAATAGACGCGAATGGAGGCCATACCCGCTATTAATTATTATTTTTAAATTAAATTTTTGATTTTGCGTTAAGATTTAAATTAAAATATTTAAAATATTTGTTTTTTTTTATAATTTATAAATATCATTAGAATTATTGATTGTGCTATTAATAAATAAATGATTACGTTTTTAATTATACTTTTATTCAGTACTAAACACTTTGTTCTATAATAACAATATCAGCAGTTTCTATATTTAGTAGTAGTTAGTTTAGTCAGGTGAAATTAGCTGTTTAGTGACTTTGATACAATGATGTTCAGCGACATTTGGATTGATGGTGTACGGCGACTTTAGGAATACTAGTGCACAGATACTTTTGAAATAGTCGTGTTTAACGACTTTTGTAAATTTCTGGTGTACAGGCTATTTTGTTTCCTAGTTGCGACTATAACTTATGGCATTTTATTGTGAACAGGTGTTTTGTTATGTTGATTCTGTTCATCGACTTTTGGTGCTGACTGTACATGCTGCCACATTTATAACTGTTATCAACGAACGTATGAATCAACCCAACTCACTGGCGGAATACATAATAGATAACAACGTCAATCGACGACGCGCTACATTCGAAAGCATCACAGGAAATAATTCCGCATTAAACAGTTGTCCGGCATTGACTGACGATGACTTAATCATTTTTGCTCTCGGGCCATACCAGATGAAGTTAGCACGAAGCTATTATACTGAACATGTGCGCCAAGGCCTGTATAACATCGAAGTATACCGAGAGCCAAATGTCAGAGGTCTAGCCGAATATGGTATTCAGGCAACAAATATTTGGCTTTTGCGCTGTCGAATACAGTCTCGACATGCACGAGCGAGACTTTATTATTCATAAACTCAACTCAAACTCAAAGCATTTATTTCAATTAAACCATTTACAGGCACTTTTGAATTGTCAAAGAGTCGGTCAGTTAGTCAGAAAGTTGAAGCTAGTTGCCCATTCCAAAACGTAGATCTCTATGGAGAAGAACGGGCAAGAAACTCCAAGGACATTCTTTTTAAATCAAGATATTACAAAATCTTGGGTACATTATTCTTGTTGCTTCTATATGCGAGAACAATGAAAAAATATATAACATACCTTTTGGTAAATAGGGATCGCAATGGCAGAGACACAATTGCACATTACTACTGCAGTTGCCCGAGTGGGAAGCGCACGCTGGGTTGCTGCGCCCACGCTTCGTATGGTATTTGGGCTGGGCTAGGAATCAAGAAGGCGATATTCCTCTGCCTGCTGGAGGATTGGACTCCATAATTGTGGATGAAGATTAAAAAAAATATAAATATCATAAAGTGTTAATGTATAGAATAGTATTATTATAAGGATTATGACTATTTTATTTTAGTAGTTGTTTTTATTGTTGTTCTAGTTACACTAATGTAAGTGGTGGAAATAAAAACAACTGAAACATCTTTTTTGTTTTATTTTGTAACTTTTTATCTAAATACAATTTTCAAAAATCGTTTTCATAACTGAATTACTTCTATTATTGTGTAATAGAAAAATATTGAATTATTAATCGCCGCTGATAGACCAAGCGCCATACAAAAATGCCCATTCTCCTTTCAGAGATTCAAGGGAAACCAGAAAAGATAAGATAAAAGTTAAAGAAAATTAGATTGAGACCAATGACAAATGAAGAACTATTAAAAGTATTAGAAGATGATTAGGTAGGCGAGTTTATTAATGGACCATGGATGGGATAAATTATTTATGTACGTAGGTTCGCCTTTTTACGCGACAGCAAGGTGTGCTTACATTAGTAGATATAAGTGCCAATCGTTATACCAAATTCACTGTGCCAATAATTATAGTTCAGTGCCAATGATTGTCCAATAACATATAATTAAGTTTAATGTTACTTTTTAAGCAATAAAGCTATTTTTTTTTAAATACCAATGTTTCATTATAATTTACGTTTATACAATATGTAAAAAAAACCCTGTTGTTCCTTTAAGGGACGTATACATTTAACTACAAGCATACCATTTATGAAATTATAATTAAAAAAAACTAAGCATTGGCTAGTCGAGAGGTCAAAATCAAATAACTATTAAAATCGACACATTCAAAAAAATGTTTAGAGTATGTGATTTTACAAGTACATCTTTATTTCGCTAAATAGCCTACGAGCTCGGCGGCTTTCTTTGATGCGTCAGAAGATGCCGCCAAATAACTACCGCGGCGCACGGGCCACGGGTCGGTAGCACGTGCCTACCTTCCCCTTTACCCCGCCACCCGCCGCCCGCCGCACTGCGAATCACTTCCTTAGTCTCCTGCGCAGCTTACTTCCAAACGGATGTTATTGTTGACCTACGTAGTGACTTGTGTTTTGTTTACGAAAACGTTGACCATGTCTTATTCTAACGTAGAATATTTTAATATGCTGATGTGTCTTGGGAAATGTAACTGCAATTATGCAGAAGCACGCAGACTCTGCCAAGAACGTTTTCCGAGTCTACAATTACCTTCGGCGATGGCATTCCAACGTTTGCACATGCGTACCTACAATACCGGGAGTGTGCACGGACGAGATCAACATCGAGCTGACGCAGGCAGACCGATGACTCGAGACAGTGACATCGAGGAGCAAGTCTTGGACTTGTTTGAGCACGATCCAACGCGAAGTACGAGCTCAGTGGGACACGAACTCGGTGTAAACCATATGCGGGTTTGGAGAGTACTCAAAGAAGATGTACACCCATTTCACTATCGTCGCGTTCAATCACTAATTCCCTCCGCCAAGACTAGAATACAGTAGATGGTTACTCGACAAGATCGAACAAGATAGTGATTTCTTGAGATGGATACTGTTCACCGACGAGTACTCATTTGTCAGAACAAGTGTATTTAATTCGCACAATGAGCACGTGTGGTCGATCACAAACCCGCATGCTATTAAACCAAGTCACTTTCAGCATCGGTGGAGGATTAATGTTTGGGCTGGAATTATTGGTGACAAAATTATTGGGCTTTGTTTTTTAGATCAAACAATGAGCGGCGCCAACTATCTTCGTTTCCTGCAAGAACAGCTGAGTGATAAACTTGACGAAATAGGTCTCCATATCGTGCGACGTATGTGGTTCCAACATGACGGCGCGCCGCCAGACTTCACCCGCCCTGTGAGAAGCTATTTAGATGCTGAATACGGAGAGAGATGGATTGGTCGCGGTGGACCAAAGTCAAAGTCAAAGTCAAATCATTTATTTCAAATAGGCACATAAAAGGCACTTTTGAACGTCAAAATTTACAAAAAAATAGAATTGATTCTAGTTGCCCCTTCCAAAAGGTAGTTTCGTATGGAGACCCATCAACTGGCCCGCAAGACCACCAGATCTGACGCCTTTAGATTTTTTCCTCTGGGGCACTGTTAAGCAACAGGTGTTCAAAAAATCGTGCGATACAGAGGTCGAAATGCGTTCACGCATAGTAGCAGCATTTGACCACATCAAGTCCGATACCTCTGTTCTGCGAAGCGTACGTGAGAATATTATTAGGCGTTGCAACAAATGTGTAGAGGTACAAGGTGGTCATATCGAACAGCATCTCCGTGGCCGTCAAATAGACATCATAATAATAAAATTAATGCATTGAAATGTAAGTGGGTACATAAGGTTTTGTTTTTTTATTAATGTAGTGAAGTGTTAAGTGTTATTTTAACAATTATCAATTGTGCATAAAAATACCGTGTAAACCAAAATTTTCAAAGATTAATTCGTTAATGATAAACAACAGCTGAGAAGGTCACGAACTTGTGTAGAAAAATAGGTAGATAATCGGCGGGGGTGCACCGGCGCGGCGGCACCAATCAAAGAGAGTGGCGGGAATGTTCTACCTATTTCTGGTTTCGCGTCATCGCTTCATGCAGAATTGCAGAGGTAAAAAATCAGTCAAACATTACAAATATTAATAATTAAATATTTATTTTAATTATTTTTGTTGAACTGTTTTTTATGTATGTATGACGACTTTTATTATATTTATACTTATGATGACTTGCTTTATTATGTATGTATACCGATTCTTAAAACGTAGGTAGAGGGAACAACAGGGTTTTTGTTACATATTGTATATCTGGTAAACATTAGATATATAAAAATATTATTATAACATAGAAGTCACTACACATATGTAAAAGATCATCGTAGAATGCCAATCATTGTACTGTTTACCCTATTTACGACTCAAATAAATATCTTTATGTGTCAAATTTGCCTATCATGTTTAATTTTGGCATTGTTAATAATGTTATTATCTATTCAAAAGTAATCTAAAACTACGTCAATTTGTTATATGTATTAAAGTAGTAAATTATTTGAATACTCTGGGTATTTATTGAGAAAATCAGTTTTTTGCGTCTCCTGTAAAATATGTAAAAAGCACATAGCGATTATGGAAAGCGCAGCGACGATGTGATTGTGTACTGCAATAAATTTAATAAGACAGATTTTATTATAATTTAATTACCTAAACATTTTGCTATCTTTTTATATTTTTTTTAATGTAAATGTTACTATACTAATTTTTCACAAAAAAAATTGTTTAATATGAAAGATATTCTTATTTTATACTCCATATTTTGTCCATATTTTAAATTTTTTGGTCCATAACATATGTACATAATTTGAATTTTTTTATACATATTTATCCGTGCCCTAGTAATAAGGTGTAATGTTTTGATAAATAGTTTTAAATGCATGTCAAGTAAGTAAATTTTTTTACAAAATACCCAATTTTATTAAAATTAAAGGTAATTTTATTTTACTATACATGTGGAACTTCAGTGTTTTGTTCTAAAAGCAGGTTAAGTAGCAGTATTTTCACAATATTACTGCACTTTAGTTAGTAACATTCATGGAAAAAAGGTCTAAAATGCAGTATTATCAAGATTTACTGCATTTAAAAGAGTTTATAAAAAAAAACTGTGTGCAGTAATAGGGGCTAAAAATAAAAATGGCAATAATTTAGTTTTTTATAATAAACCGCAAAAGCGAAATTATAGATGCCAATTTCGCTGTAGTGAAAATGAGCCCCGAGACGGGATATCCCCGACTAGTGACGTTGAGTTGGGCACACGGGATGTATTTATTTAGCATGGCAACTCACGCACGGTGCGTCTTTGCTTTGAGGGAATTTCCCAGCGAACAAATGCATGTTTGTTTACAGTAATTACAGTCTTATGTCTCTCGCATTTTCGATTCCGCTGCAGTAGTGAACGGACAAATGGTTTTAAACGTCTAAATTACTAATTAATCAAGTAAATAAAGTATTTATATAGTGTTGTTTCCTGTGTGCTTTGTAAAAAATGGGTACAATAATTAATGGTGTCGAGTTCAAAGACTTTAAAAGTTGTCATATTGTAGGGTTTTTAAAGATTTTAATCATTTGTTTTGGTTTGAGAAATGGCAACACTGTCCAACCGTCATTTTTGGTAGGGGTGGTGTAGTTTATAAATAAGGGCACTTGGCCGAGAGAGCTCAGTTGACTGTGAAATAATTGTGGTGACTGTATCTGCCAGGGAGTGAAGAGATAAAATAAATTATCAGTATCTACATTTAGTGAGTTTTATTACACTTCAGAAGTGGGATTCGAAAGTTTCACAATGGAAAAAAATAACCGCCACACCGGTTCGTTGGATGCTTCTCCTCGTGGCCGCAAAGAGAGTCGACGGTGCCTGCTAACTCCAGTAAGGTGCTCGTCGCATCATCGACGTGATATTTCCGGCGCACGTGGTAGTAGCACTGGAAGTCGCAGCAAGTCACGGAGGCAAAGTTTTCGTGAGAAAGAGCTTGAGTTTGAGCAAGAACGAGAGCGGTTACGTGTACTCGAACAGGAACTACGGCGGGAACGTGAGAAGATAACAGAGGCGCATGGGAATCGATCCGGTAGAAGCTACAAGAGGAGTACGAGCCATCAGCACTCGAGCCGGCAGCACAGCTGCAGTCCGAGCCGATCGCGTCAACGTGAGCATCAAGCTACAAGAGCCAAGCGGAGACGAACTCCACGTGAGCAGAGCAACGATAGTCTACGTGCCGACGGCGCATCTCACGATAAAAGGTCACGTACGCCTTCTTTTACCGTTAAAGATGTTATGGACTTGGTGCATTCTATTAAACATGGTTTTACATCTCAGCCGTCTACAAGTGCATCAATTTCCAAGAATATTGATCATAAAAACATTCTCCCTAATTTTGACCCTTCAGCGAAAAACCAGCGTATTGACATTTGGTTGCGTAAAGTAAATGAATGCGCTACCGTATACGGCTGGGATGATAAAACAACTATACATTTTGCAATGCAAAAACTTCAGGGTTTAGCCAAAGTTTGGTATGAGGGTCTGAACACAATTTTGCACACTTGGAAAGAATGGCAAGAAAAATTAATGAGTGCTTTTCCTTGCGAGCAAAACTATGGCCAAATCCTGGAAGATATGCTTAAGAGAAAAAGTAAGTTTGGCGAACCAATTGAAGTATATTATTATGAAAAACTTGCGTTGTTAACTCAGTGTGACATTACGGGTAAACGCGCAGTAGATTGTATTATCCACGGTATCTCGGATAGGACTATGAAATCAAGTTCATTGGCACTTTGTTGTTCTCAGCCTGATCAGCTTCTCCAATTCCTAATGAGCAACAAAGAAAGCCAAACTTCAGATCGTAGTTTTGGTAAAAATAATTCTAACCAATCCAATTCTAAAACAAATCAAAGTAAATCTAATCAGTTTCAGGGTCCTTTGTTCTGCTTTAATTGTAAGGAGCGAGGTCACCCTTATTTACGTTGTCCGAAGCCACTAATAAAATGCAATAAATGCAACAAAATCGGTCACAAGGTCGATAATTGCCCGCAAGATCTTAAATCCGATAATATAGTAGGTAAAACTGGAGCCCCAACTAAAACAATGTGTATTTCAAGTTCTAGTCCCAACTCAAAATTCATGAAGCTAGCCACAGTAAATGGCAGGACTGTCGATGCATTTATTGATTTCGGTAGCGAAGTAACGGTGGTTAAGGAGTCGATAATTTTGAGTCTTAATCTGGTGCATGATCAGGTCCCATCGGTTATGAAAGGATTCGGGAATGAGGTGGTCCGATCGTTAGGTAATGTGTTGCTCGATATAGTGGTAGATGGAGTTGATGCGAGGGTACCTTGCAGAGTTGTCAAAGATAATCTGTTAGATAAACCTATATTAATAGGTCAGTCGGACACTGAGCAACCACATATTCTTGTGTTCAAAAATTCACAAATTTTGCAGTTTCGTAAGTTGCACACTGAAATCCCAATGGTTTTTCCCGATGCTAATAATAATCAACTTGCTGAAGTTAGGATCGCTGCTGATGTCGAGCTTCATGGACCTGCATCCATAAAGGCTCGCGTAGATCCCGAATTTAGTGGCTGCTTACTGCTGAGCAACAACATCGTGGGTGGTCCAAATCAAGAGGTTGTTGTTTATGGGAGTGTTTACCAAGTCCAGCGCGGGAATTTAGACATTCTTGTTTATCCATTTTCAATCCCCTGTAGATTACGAAAGGAGTTCGTTGCTAGTAGAGGAGAAAAAATAGATTTTGTCCAGAGGATAGTAATACAGTCTCCAGGAATTGCAGAGTCTGCATGTATTCAAGATAATAACTGCGAACATAACATTCCGGAGAAAGACGTACGCATAGGTGATTCTGTATCAAAGGACGGTAGACAAAGGCTTATGACCATACTGAAGCAATATAAACATTATTTCGCCTCAGAATTGAAAAAATTGGGTTGTACAGATGTTACGCAGATGACAATTGAGTTGAATAGTCAACGTCCTATTGTCTATCGCCCTTACAGGTTGTCACATCATGAACGTGAAAAAGTGCAATCTATGTTAGGTGAAATGTTGGACGCAGGTATAGTTAGAGAATCGGCATCGGAGTATGCAAGTCCTATAATATTAGTTCGTAAAAAAGATGGCAGTTTTCGAATGTGTATTGATTATAGAATGTTAAACTCTGTAACAGTAAAGGAAAGATACCCGATGCCGATCATAGACGATGAGATAGCAAGGTTGTCTGGGCAAGCGTGTTTCATAACGCTTGATTTGGCATCTGGGTATTATCAGGTTCCGATTTCGGAACCATGCAAACATCTAACTGCGTTTGTTACTCCAGATGGACTGTACGAATTCAACCGTATGCCATTTGGTTTGGCAAACGCACCGGCAATTTTTCAGAGAATGATTAATAAGGTCTTAGGGTCAGCTCGATTTACCCATGCTACAGCGTACATGGATGATGTACTTATTTTTGGTAAAAATGCTGCTGAATGTCTTGATAGGCTCGAACAAATTCTAAAGCTATTAGAAGATGCAAATCTTACGTTAAATTTATCAAAATGCAATTTTTTGCACGATAATATTGATTATCTTGGGTATGAGATTAGTTCATCCGGAATTCGGCCAGGTGAAAAGAAAATTCAGTCGGTTATGAATTTTCCACGACCAGTTAACATTCATGGTGTTAGGCAATTCCTTGGGCTTGCTAGTTATTTCCGAAAATTTATAAAAAATTTCGCACAATTAGCGTCGCCAATGATGCAATTATTAAAGAAGGACTCCACATGGATGTGGGGCCAAGAACAAGAGAATGCATTCCAAGTGCTTAAGTCTCATTTAATAGACAGACCAGTTTTAGCTATTTATGATCGGGACGCAGAGACTGAATTGCATACCGACGCCAGAAAAGATGGCGTTGGAGGTATACTCTTGCAACGGGGTAAGGATAGTGGTTTTCTTCGGCCAATTGCGTATTGTAGTAGGCGAACGTCGCCGGAAGAAAAATATTATCACTCCTACGAATTAGAAACGCTGGCTGTTATTCGTTCATTAGAGAAATTTCGGGTCTATCTATTGGGTAAGGAATTCAAAATAGTCACAGATTGTAGTGCTCTTCGTTCCACTTTCATGAAACGCGATCTTATACCTAGGATAGCGCGCTGGTGGCTTTTGTTACAAGAATTTAATTGTTCAATTGAATATCGACCAGGCACTAAAATGTTCCATGTAGATGCATTATCTCGCAATCCTATTCCGAATGATTCTATGACTGGTTCCTCTAGTCTGTGTGCTCAAGTTATGGTTATTAGTAGCGAAGACTGGTTACATACCCTTCAGCTGGGGGACTCTGAATTGGAACGTATTAAACAGGTTTTAGAAAAGGATTTAGATCCAAAGAATCTCCAATATATCAAAGATAATTATATGGTTAGAGATAACAAGTTATATAGGTATGTTAACGGCGATAAAGACAATATTCGCTGGGCAGTACCAAAGGGGGCGAGGTGGCAAATATGCAGGATGAGTCACGACGATATTGGTCATTTAGGATTAGAAAAAACTTTGGAAAGGATTAAAAGTAATTATTGGTTTCCAAAAATGTCACGTTTTATCAAAAAGTATGTGTCCGCCTGTATTGATTGTGCTTACGCTAAGAAGTCCATGAGTACGAAGGAAGGTTTATTACATCCAATCGAAAAAGTAAAATCGCCATTTCACACTTTGCACGTTGACCACCTAGGCCCCTTTGTCAGATCCAAACGAGGATACTCTTACCTTCTAGTAGTGGTAGACTCGTTTACTAAGTTTGTGTTTATAAGGCCAGTTCGAAACACGAATACACAAAATGTAATTCGTGCCCTAGATGACATATTCTACATATTTAGAATGCCTGACCGTTTGATCAGTGATCGTGGCAGTTGCTATACGTCTAACTTATTTAAAAGATACTGTTATGATAAAGGTATAAAACATATCTTGAATGCTGTCGCAAGTCCCAAATCAAACGGCCAGGTTGAACGATATAATCGGACAATCCTTGATTCATTGAAAGCGCTAAACCTGAGACATGATGAGAGGGATTGGGACAACCAGTTAGGGAAAATACAATGGGGACTAAATAACACAGTCCAAAAGACAACCGCTAGGAGACCATCTGAAGTCATGTTCGGTACGTTCATGAACAGTGAAATCAATCCTACTCTAAATGAGATTGCAGATGTGACTAGGGAAAATATAGATTTGACCACTATCCGCAATCAAGTTAAGAAAAGAATAGACACTGAACAAGCAAAGCAGAAGCTACGCTACGATCATAACAGACGCCCTGCTAAGGTATATAGTAAGGGTGATTTAGTCAAAATTACTAAAGTTACTTTTAGTAATGATGGGAAGAGTAAGAAACTTCTCCCATCTTACATAGGACCATACCGGGTCACTAAAGTTTTAGGCCAAGATAGATATAAGATAGCGGCTATTCCCGGTTTCAGTAATAGCACTAGTAAACGCGCTACCACTGTAGCAGCTGATCGCATGCTGCCGTGGGTACATGTAGCTGCGTTACAACTAAATAAATCTGATTCTAGCGAATCTAGTAATGAGAGCGAACATAGTGATGCATAGTGGTCATCAATGTAGGATTCTTCAGGACAATTATTACAGAATGTTTAATATTATTGTTTCAGACCGAACGTGAGAATTGATTGGTTCACGTCATCGGTTATTACAAATTTCGAGACCTGGCGTGAGAATCGATTGGTTCACGTCATCAGTTAGAAAACAATTTGAGACCGAGCGTGAGAATTGATTGGTTCACGTCATCGGTTATTACACAATTGGAGGCAAGAATTGATTGGTTTGCCTAGGTTTTTGGAGTCTCTGATCAGGTGTGAGAATTGATTGGTTCACAACCTGATAGAGTACGTAAGTTGAGTAGCGAGAATTGATTGGTTCGCACTAGCATATGCATAGATTTTAAGTTCTGAATGATTGATAAATGGTTCATAATCAGAGAATAAAACTAGTCCTTTACATATAAGTATTTTCGGCGAGAATTGATTGGTTCGCCAAAATTGTTGATAATTCGTTATTTTTGTGGAAAACTGTTATTAATATAATTATAATTTTTATTCAACTAAAGTAGTAAGTACTAGACTTCTAAATGTATTAGTTAATCAAATGTTTGTAGTTTACGAGTACAAGTATGTTATCTATTGTAACAAAATAAGTACTACCTACTTAGTTAAGTTTTTTTTTTTATGTATTTTTTATTTGCTTTTCTTTTCATGAGTCCTCTCAGCCAAGAGTGTAGGGTATTTTCGTTACCACTTGGGGCGTGTATGAGGGCATACACGTCGTCAGGACGGTCGAGTGTAGGGTTTTTAAAGATTTTAATCATTTGTTTTGGTTTGAGAAATGGCAACACTGTCCAACCGTCATTTTTGGTAGGGGTGGTGTAGTTTATAAATAAGGGCACTTGGCCGAGAGAGCTCAGTTGACTGTGAAATAATTGTGGTGACTGTATCTGCCAGGGAGTGAAGAGATAAAATAAATTATCAGTATCTACATTTAGTGAGTTTTATTACAATATAGTGTGGAAACGTTTTTTACTATCTATAGATCGTCAATCAGCCAAATGCAAACTATGTCCAATGATTATTAAAACTTGTGGACGATCAACAAGCGGACTATATACGCACTTACGAACTAAGCATGGAGTTGTCACGAAAGTTTCACTCCGACGAGGTACCCCCTTCAGCTCATACACAGGACATTGCTCATAAATCAAAAGATCAAAACAGTGAAAACGTGGCAGCTATAGCCTCACCCTCAACTGACTGTGATGATAACGCTATACTACCTGGACCATCAGCTAAAAAAAGCAAGTGTTCAGAACAGAACAAGTTATCAGGACGTCATAACAAAAACATGACTCCATTGTTATTAATTAAGAGTTTCTAAGAAAGCATTGGGGGTACGTCATGTCAACGCAGGTGATTTATGATTGGTTGACACATCTCAATGCAAAACCCCAAAAACGCTACCATATATGGTTTTGCGCAAGCGACACACCCTCATTGGCTGAAATTCCGGACCACCGCTCCCTTGCCCCACACGTCGCTGTACTGTATAAATACTTCCGCACGACACAGGAGCGCCAGTTGGTTCCTGTTCTCGCTCTCATATTATAATAACTAAAACTACGTGTCTCATTCCACACTCAATGCTAGCGCACAAATGTACCTCCTGACACTCGGGCCCGTACAGCAAGATATCACACTATTTTAAGAAAACTGATTCTCTTTCTATGAAAGTGTCACGCATGGTGGCAAAAGACGGATTACCATTTAAGGTTTTTATTACTTCGGAAGATTTGAGGTAATTGTTTGAAAAGGCCGGATATAAATTGCCTAAATCCCCCAACACTATTAAAACTATGGTAATGAAATATGGCAGTGAAGTAAAACATCAATTGATCCAACAGTTATTAAAAACACAAAATAATCAGAACTTCAATATTACTTTCGATGAATGGACGTCTAACAGAAACAGGCGATACCTAAATGTAACCAGTATTTTGGAATATCGGGTTAATTCGTATAATTGGAAGTCTACCAGCTGAATTATGTGTAAAAACTATTAGGCAGGGTTCCCACTACGCCGGACCGGCAGATTTGCCGCGCCGGTAAATCTGCCGGAAGGGCTAGTGGCTGTACAAATTTATATGAAGCTATTCACATTATCCCGGGTCCGGCATTTTTGCCGAGCCCGGCATTTTTACCGAGCGTTTTGTCACTACGAATTGCCGGTAGAACGACCGGGCCCGGAGTAATGTGAACGAGTTTGTGCCGGTATCTGTCCCCCGCTCGCCCCGCTCGTGCTCCCCTCGCCCCGCCCGTGTTCCACTCACGTCATTCGGCTCGCATTTTCTGGTAAAAGTAGACGTTTAGCATGGATATTCAAGCAGAAACTTTAATTACGCTTGCCCAAGAGAGATCTGTTCTGTGGGATAAGACCGAATACGTCTATAAAGACAAAAACTTAAAGTTAGCAGCATGGCGTGAAGTATGTTTAATACTGAAACCAAACTTCGATGAACTGGATAAAAAAGATAGAAAACAGTACGGTGAGTTTTTAATGTTTTCTTGATAAAATGTAAATGCATTGATAAATTTTATTTTATAGCTGCTGCCTGCCACGGAACGGAACAAATATCCGAAACAAAATAATTAGTAAATGATGTCCGTATAGCGTTGGCATTAGGGCCACCTCGACTCGACACATTCCGATTCATGGGTGTCGTTTCTTGTTCTTGTCTATGTTCTATATTTTGGTAACTTTCAAAATTTATACCATCTTTTTCTCTTACAAAATTATGTAAGACTGTACAAGCTTTAATTACTTGAATTGCTGTGTCTACGTTTAGATCTATAGCTCGATGGATTATTCGCCACTTATTTGCCAGAATACCAAAAGCGCACTCAACATACCTTCTTGCTCGACTTAGTCTATAGTTAAAAATCTTTTTATCAGTATTCAAATGTGTACCTCCATATGGACGTAGGAGATTAGGTGTTAAAGCAAAGCCTTCATCGCCAACAAGTATAAACGGTAATTCTTCGTGCAAGTTTTCATGAAGCGGTCTAGGCTTTGGTACATTTAAAGTACCATCATTGATCTTTTGCCAAAATGTACTATCCTTTAATATAGTAGAATCGCATTCCTTGCCATATGAGCCCACACTAATAAAAATAAATCGGTACTCTGAATCGACAACTGCCATTAATACAAAAGAATAATACTTCTTGTAATTAAAGAACATAGAACCACTCTTGGCTGGTTTCAAAATTCTGATATGTTTGCCATCTACTGCTCCAAGACAGTGAGGAAAGTTGGCTTTTCTTTCGAATCCTGAAGCGATGTCCTCCCATTCTCTCTCAGTATCAGGCAGCTTAAGGAAATCTGTCTTTAGGTTTTCCCAAATGACGTGGGTCATTTCTTTTATTAGTTTACTTATTGTCGAAACGCCTACTCTGTATGAGTAATGTATTTCTTTGAATGAACATCCTGAAGCTAAATATCTGAAAAAAAAGTATTTTTTATTAATACATTATTACTTTATACGTCACCAAGAAACAAATTGTATTGTTTTATGATATTTTTTTATTGATTTCAGGAAAACAGGTTTCAACTAAATGGAATAATATACGAGATTCGTGGCTTAAGACAGTAAAGAAACAAAAAGATGAGTCTAAATCTGGATCTTCGGCCAAAAAGACACGAAATTATTTATATCACGAGCAATTAATGTTTTTGAAAAAAGTCTCCGAACCTCGACCACCACATGAGTCAGTTTCAAAAAAAGCAAGAACCGAGACTGAAGTAGGCATGGAATCAGATTTTCGTTCACCTTTAATTAAAGATAAAAGAAAAATTGATAATAAAGAGGTAAATGACAGGATGGTAAAGCTTTTGGACTCCAGAATAAACCCAGAAAAGGAAAACCATCATCTGTCTTTCTTCAAAGGCATTATACCAATCTTGAACACTTTAAATATCGAAGAGACTTTAGAATTTCAAGCTAGCGTCATGACAATGTTGCAAAAAATTAAAAGTAGGAATTATGAGAGACCAAATTATGGACATAGGCGTGATTCATATAATCAGATGACCGGACCAGATCAGTAATCTGGATACTACACACATAATAGCGTCAATCAACAGGCAACACCTACGCAAGATCAACACCACCCTTTTTTTTTTTTTGGGTGGGATATCATCAAATGACCTCTCCCGCTCTGGGCGGAGCGGAAGGGCGTGTCTGACTCTTACTGACTAAAACCCACCCGTGTTCCTTCAGTTGCCTGTGCGCCAGGGCCACGGTAACTCTTTCGAACAATCCGCGACCCCGGCAGGCATCGGTCCTATCGGACCCCGTATCAACACCACCCTGGATACTCTACGCAATATAATAGTAGCAATCAACAGGCAACAACATCTATACCATCAACTTCATCTCAGACATCGAATCCGATTCCAGCTTCGCCATCAGCATCTAGTAATCATTCCATACATTCCCAAGACTCCGATTACTTAGATTTTGAAGGGATTTAAGTTTGAGTACAAATAAATACTTAAATAAGTTATTTGCATTTTTAATTCATAATGATTATCAAATACATAAACCCTCCCACACACACACATTATATATATTCACATTCATCAAACAAACATACATAGCAAACATTCATTCATTGATTCATTCAGTCTTAAGTAGGTACCTACGTCAAAACTATTATTACGCAATCTAGTGCATAAAATAATCTTACCTTAGACATGGCTAATCTTTGTTCTGGGCAAATACATTCTCTGAAACTTGTATCTCGTACTCTTATGTCTAGTCGTCCCAGTAAATCGTCAAAAGTGGTTGCTGTCATTCGAAAATAATTGAAGAACTTTGATTCGTCTCTTCTAAGTTCACCCATTAATGTTTCAAATGTTCCAAGTGAAAATCTTTCCCGTAAAATAGGGTGTACCCAATGTTTTCTTTTATTTTGCCTTCTATTAAGATACCACCACAACACAACAATTTCGTCGTCCATTGTGCGCGCAGGTTCAAATTCAACTGAGTACTTGACTGTCTGAATTTCTTCCGGGATCCGATGTAATGTGAATACTCTGTCCGGTGTCCGGTTTCCGGCAAATCTGCCGGTTCGGCGTAGTGGGAACGCTGCCTTAGAGCGCTTGTAGACGTCCGTTTTTTTCACCGGATAACGGACCGTGTTTTTTGCCGGATTCGCAGTGGTGTATGAATTATAATGAATGTGTGTACATGCACCGGACATCGGTCCGGCGAACAATTTACGCCGGATACACCACCGCTTCCCCTCGGCGCGACGGACACCGGTCCGGTGTAAGAAAGGGCGGTCATCTACGCCAGTGTAATGGTGCGTGTTGACGCTGCCGGACGTATTGCCTGTTTTCTGTTAATTGAGTGCCGTCTACCTGCGTTCTTTTAAAAATGGGTGATATTGACATGGAATTGTTAATAAGTTTGGTTGAAAATAGGCCTGTACTGTGGGACAAAACCCAAGAGTGCTATAAAAAAAGACAGTCGAGTTTTGCCGCTTGGAGAGAAATTTGTCTTGCGTTAAATGAAGGTTTTGAAACGATGTCCGAGAAAGAAAAAAATGATTTTGGTAAGTAACATTTTATTTTCATTATTTTTATGCATATTGATTTTGCCATGGTACACGCCCTACTGGTGACATGAAATATTCTGCATATTTGTTACGAATCATATTTGCTGTTACATTACCTCGTGTTGAATGGGAACGAGGCAAATGGCATAGAGTAGACATCATGTGTGAACTAGCATTGTCAGTAGCATTATTAGCAATACCCTCTACTTTATGAATTATGTTTTGTAATAAGCAGCATGTTTTTACAATGTTAACAGCAGTATCTGTTGAAACATTTAATGGTCTATGCAAAATCCTCCATTTATTGGATAAAATACCAAATGCGCATTCGACGTAGCGTCGCGCTCTTGTGAGACGATAATTGAATATTTTTTTTAATGAGTCAAGTTGACGTAAGGCCCGCCGTAAGGACGAAGTACGTGTTGTTGTAAAGCGAAAGCTTCATCAGCAACAAATACATAAGGTAACTCACTGCCTGCACCTGGCAACTGCTTAGGTCGAGGAATATTTAATTTATCGCCTACTATTCTTTTCCAAAATTCTGTTTCTTTAAATACTGCTGAATCGCATTCTTTGCCGTAGGCTCCAACATCAATAAAAACAAAATTATAGTTTGTGTCTACCACAGCCATTAATACTATTGAGAAATAGTGCTTGTAGTTAAAAAACATTGATCCACTTTCTTCTGGCTTGATGATTCGAATATGTTTGCCGTCAATGGCTCCCAAGCAATGAGGAAAATTTGCATTCGTCTCGAAATTTTTTGCTATTGTTAACCATTTGTCTTCCGATGGTAGTTTCATATAAATTGGAGAAAGGGTTTCCCACAATGCTTCAAATACTCCTTGTACAATACAGCTGATAGTTTTTATACCCATTCTGAAACTGTAATGTAGATCACTAAATGTGTTCCCTGCAGCTAAATATCTGTAACAATTTTTTCTTTTTTAGGCAAAGATATCATAAAAAAATGGAACAATGCAAGATATAACTGGATGAAATATCACAAAAAAGTTAAGGAATGTAAATCCGGCTCTGGTGCAAAAAGTCTACGAAAATATAAATTCTACGATCAAATGCTCTTTTTGTGTAAAATTGTGACTCGCCGAACAACGGAAGCAAGTATTACATCAGAAAAAAACATCACACAATCTCACAATAAAGAAACTGACTCACAAACCAATAATGACCCTACCGCACCAGCCAATACTTCCGATAGAACAAAAACAAGCAAGAAGAGAAAGACAGACTGTAGCGAAGTTGATCGACAAATGCTTACTTTAATTAAATCAGTTGACGATGAAGACAAGAGTAAGAGTATGTGTTTTTTCAAAGGTATTGCTCCGATTGTAGACAAGTATAGTGACGACGATTATGTTGAATTCCAATATGAAGTCATTAAAGTTATGAGAAATTTAAGTCGGAGAAATCAAGCGTCCATGCAGCAGCAAAATTACAATTACAATATTAATCGAGGCTACACTACGGCTACACCCGACTACAAGATACACGAATATCAACCAACACAACCCATTCCATCGACATCCAGGGTGCCCTATGAATATCAGCCAACACAACTCATTCCATCCACATCCAGGATGCCTCAAGAACTCATGCAGCAAGATGATTCCCAATCTTCAATTATTACTGAATTAAGTTCAATCACATCGCCTGATTACGATTTCGATTTTTCTAAAACTCCTTAATTTCTTTTTTGAGTATAATAAAACTATTACTACCTACTAAATTTTGTTTTAATTAATACAGGTAATCCCCTTTTCTATAATTTGAAATTGGACATCTCTTTAACATACCTTAGCGTAACGGCTAATCTCTCTGCCGGGGTAATAGATTTACGCATGTCAGTATCCTCGTGTCTTATTTTATCATATATGGCTGTTAATAATAGTTGAAAGGTTTCTTTCTTCATCCGAAAATAATTGTAAAATTTAGTTTCATCTTCTTCCAACTGCGTAAAAAGAGTTTGAAATGCACCATATTTTTCCCTTTCCAATAATATAGGATGCACCCACGATGACCTTTTACGTTTTTCTATTTGTTTTTGTTTCTTCTTGTACAAATAGTAGGCCAATACGAGTTTTTTTTCTTATTATTCGACATTTCACACTTGTGTAATCTCTGACTACCAGTTCAAAACTAACGCATATAGACGGCAGTCCATCCATCCGGTAAAAAAAATATGTATACAAGGATAGCCGTTTATTGACGGTCCGTTATCCGGTGAAAAAAACGGACGTCTACAAGCGCTCTTAAAGATAAATTGCAAACGTTCAATCTGGACTTAGAAGTTGACATCGTTTGTATAACAACTGATGGCGCAAGTGTCATGCAAAAAGTCGGACGATTAATTGGCCCTTCTCAACAACTTTGCTACGCTCATACTAGTATACTATACGCTACTATACGCTATATACTAGTTTTGTTTTTTTTTTGGATTGGCCTCTTATAGTTTTGACTGTTAGAGGTTATGGCTACTTAACCGATCTTGTGGCTGCCTTAATGTGTTTTTTTCTTATTGAATACCGAAAAAATAACGCCGAAGATACATTACGAATACGTTCCTGAATACAGGTTATAGCATTTTTTTTTTTTAAATAAACTTAATATAGTTTTACGCCGTCATTGAGCTCCCTGTATTTCATTTAAATAATTAATAAATCATTTAAAGTTAATTATTTGATTTTACTCAAGTATTTTTTGCACTTCGGATCATTTCGTTCACTCTTCAGTCACTCTTTATTTTAATTTCCGATAAATATTGGTCTATGATCAAAATTGTACGGTAAGTTGATTAAATACAGTTTGTTAAAATTGTTTTTAAGTTTAGAGAATCTTGTCTGCAGAATAGCTTTTAACTTGGCTGGTATGTACAATGAAAACTCAAATTCAAAATTATTTTTCAATTATTGTTAAGTATTAACGTAATATTCGCAGCTTTTCCATTGTGCTCTACTTTTCAATTAAAACAAATGGTCATTTATTTGAAAAAGGTACGCTGTTTTTTTTTTTTTTGGGTGGGAGATCATCAAATGACCTCTCCCGCTCTGGGCGGAGCGGAAGGGCGTGTCAGACTCTTACTGACTAAAACCCACCCGTATTCCTTCAGTTGCCTGTGCGCCAGGGCCACGGTAACTCTTTCGAACAATCCGCAGCCCCGGCAGGCATCGGTCCTATCGGACCCCGTCAATTTTGCTGACATCTCTTTGAGGCGCGCGTGGAACACGACGCGCCGTCGACCCGGGCCTGGTCCTTACCTGACGGCGAGCTGCCTATTGCTCGCCGTCCGCAAGCCCACGCCTACGGTGGCCGGGAGTCGGCAATCGACTCCCGACGCCCAGGGTGTCTCCTTCTGCGGTGACTAGGGGCGCGAGGGCGCAGTGATTGCCTCTCCCTCTCGCGCTCCGCCTTCTCCTTCGCGAGCATTACTGCTTCGCAGAAGGAGGTGACGGCTTCCCATTCCCTCTCACTCCGTACCATGGCCTGAACCAGGGCCGGACGCGAGAGGTCGCCGCCGTCGATCGCCGCCACGAGGACACGGCGGTGCTCCGCCCAAGCCGGGCAGACCTCCACCGTGTCCTCCGGTCGATCCACACAATGGTAACACCCGGGCGTTTCCTCCCTCCTTATCCGAAACAGGAACCTTCCGAAACAGCCATGTCCGGTGAGGACCTGCGTCAGGCGGAAGGTGAGGACGCCGTGGCGCCTCTCAAGCCACTCCTGAAAGAGGGGTCTTACCGCCGCAATTGTGGCGTGCCCTGCGCTGGGTTGCAACAGTCGCACTCTCCATGCCGCCATGAGATCCCGCCGGAGCTCTGTCCGCTGTGCCGCGCTTTCTCGCGGCAGCGGAGTTACGCCCCGGCGTTTCACCTCCTCGCGCCACTCCCAAACGTGCGCGAGGACCTTTGCCTCCAGATTCCACGGCGGAAAAAGGTACCCTACAGAAAAATTTTCTCTTTCAAGACAGAGAATATTTTGGTGCTTGTAGGCATTCTAGTTGTAGTATAGGACATACTAATTCTATGCGGTTGTTAATATCGGTAAAAAAAAAACTTGCATATATGGACTTATTTGTCTACGGGCACATGCGGTCAAAGCTCCGAACAATAATTAAAGCAAACTAACTAACTGCTCTATTTATTGTTCTAAGGGTCAAAATGTATTTTTTTTCTGTTGGGTAGGTAGCTGCTCCTCGCCTCGTTCCTCTCACTGTTGTCGTTGTTTGTTGCAAGTCTAGTACTCAAAGCCATGGAATTAGTATGTACCTATGTACAAACTTTTTGGCTCCTTATACACTCTCGTTTGTCTTGGCGTGATAATAAACTACGGAGTATTCGTCAGTGTTGTAAGGATCACTGGAAGTTTATTGACGACACGGTGGCACTACGGCATGACACCGTCGCCGTATACCATGGTGCCGTGTCATATAGACAAGCTCACACGATTATTCTGCGGTGCGGCTAGCGCAACGTACCCTATAGAAACCGTGCCGTGTTCCAACGGGCCATAAGGAGGACGCGCTAGGGTAGTCCGTGAAATTCAAATTTACTTACGTTTTTTGCAATTTGCAGGTCAGGTTCAGGTTGTATGTTGATTAAAATATGATACGCGGCCGTAAGAAACATGGCTTTACATAATTATAATCATTAGAATCAGCAATACAATTCCTTATGTTAGAATTGGCCTCAAATGTCATGATTTCATGAAATAGTCATTTAATGGGGTAATATGAACTTAGAGAGATGTACTGATGATTTTTATGATTATAATTCTATAAATAAATATTTAATACGGCCGCGAGTCATATTTAGATCAACATACAACCTGATACTGACCTGCAAATTGCAAAAAACTTAAGAAAATTTGAATTTCGCGGGCTACCTTGGCGCATCCCCCTTGTAATTTAAGTAAAAAGTTAGGATCTAATTTGGTAGCACTTGAAGGAAGAATAAGATTTGTCTGCTTTATACTTGCCAATTTTAGGAACATTATAATCTAAATATTAATTTGAAGTTTTAAAATGTAATAAAATAAAGATATGTGTATTTAAAAATATCTAAAACATCAAATAAAAGTACTGCAACATGACCTTACTCGCTAGTGGCGCGAACTGGTGAGCACAAAATCTATAGCCCCTATTGGCCTCAAATATCAAGACACTATGAAATAATCGTTCAATAGGGTAATATGAACTTAAAGAGATGTGTTGATGATTTTTGTGATCATAATTCTATAAATAATTATTTGCTACGGCTGCAAATCATATTTAGTTCGACATACAACCTGATACAACCTGAAAATTGCAAAAAAATTAAGAAATATTGAATTTCGCGGGCTACCCTGGCGCTTCCCCGTTGTCGATAATCAAAGTCTATATGTAGTCTGTGGTTACCGGCAGGCCGCCGCGCCGACATTTGTTGTTTGTGATAGTGAATTTCTTTGCTGTAGTGAGACCACGGAGTAAATTTACTCCGTGAGTGAGCCGTTCGTCGTCTTTTCAATATGTCGTGCTATTATTGATTTATTTAGAGACAAAATTCGTGTAGATATAGATCCAGCCAATCACTGTTGTCTCATAGTCATAATTATATCAATCATGTGTCTTTCTTTTGTCGAGAAGAGCCGGCAGCGAGTTCTATTCAGATTGGTAAAACGTTCGTCCAGGGAAAGGAAGTGTTTTTACTCAAAGGCGTAGTATATATAGTAGTCTATGCTCAAAGGTATTAATTACTTCCGACCGAAACGCATTCTTGTCTCGTTATAGTGTTCTGTGGCCTCGTTATTTATCATAAGTGCAACTTCAGGAATTTGGCATGTGTGACGTTTTACAAGTACGCAAGACGGCCACATGACTTGTTTTGGATAACCGTTGAGTTATGCAGCAAATATAATTGTATTCTGTACTGTAGGCTTGTGAAATTTGCTGTTACTAAAGGCAGAAATCGCTAGGCCTTGTTAATAAGAGAAATGGTAACACAGTAGGTTTGTTGTTCAAAATGTGGAAACTCCTGTTGCAAGCATTGTTGATTGATACATTGTGGTTGTTTTCGGTCTTAAAATTCGAAAAGGAAATGGTAAAAGGGTAGATTTTGTTGTTCCAAATTTGAAAAGAAACTATTGTTGCAAGTATTTTTTTTACATTTGTGGTTGTTTTTGGTCTTGAAAAGTCATATGTTTAGTTTAAACTGAAGGTGCTCTATGTATAAGTAAAATATTGTTTTAAACTTTCTAACTACTACATAGGAAGGAGTACTAAATCAAACTCAGAGAATGGTGTTGTTGTTTTGAAGTCCAGAATTGCTGGGGATTATCAAATTATCTGAAATCTATAGACTAGTGAGTATAGATTTCATGTAATTTTGCCCTTAACACATATAATGCCTTGTCAGCCACATATGGCTGGCATTTTCCAAACGAATTGAGCCGTGTCAGCCATACGTGGCTGATGGCATAACGTCGTTGCGCCTGCCAAGTTCCATAAGTATTTTTTGTAAGGTTTTGGGAAACAATAAAAAACATGTTATTGAATTGAAAATGAAAAACTCTGCAAAATTATTGATACCACAACATGGATGTTTATTTAATATATCATAAAAATACAAAAGTTGCCAAAACTATCAGTCATTTAAGGGGCTAGAGTATTTTTTAGCAAAAAAGTGCACATAACTGGTTTACAATCATATAAAATAATGATGGATGTGCATTATTACACATAAAAGCTTTGGCTATGTGACACTTATGGCAATTTTTAGGTTAACATTATGTGATCTTTACGTTATCTTAAGTAAAAAATACAATGAAATGAGTAGGAACTATTAGAAACTTACATTTAGTATACTTATATAGAATAATTCACAATTATTGTATTCAATATTATGAGATCAGTGTTATACCTATTTAACTTTTAGTTCTTATTTTAAGATCACACTTATTGCCATCATTATCACAGCATTATATTAAAAATATCTTTAGAAAACAAATAAAAATTTCTTTAACCCTTAATGGGTTGTGAGTGATCTAACCATCATAAAGTTATGAATTTTGGAAAATATACTTATTATGAGGTCTAGAATAATATTTTCTGAGTTTGATATTTATCATTTATTGCTCTAATGAGTTTTACCACGTGGGAACTATTTTCCTGTTGTCCATATAAAAATATATGTTTTTGAGATACAACATGAATATTATTCCCACATCTGGGTAGGGAAGAATGATAGACATTTCATTACATATCACCAGATTTATTTATGAAAGTTGTCAAAACATTCGGGGCAAATAGATACTTTGCAAGTTTTGCATATGAATCTGGAGCGTTTCTCTTTTACGCGAGTAGAACAAAAGCGGCATCTGCGGAATTTCAAATTATCTTGAGGTAGATGTAGTCCCACATTCAGCAGTCTGACTTCATCAGGAACACCGTATACTCCACCCTTTTTGTTCTTAAAAAGGGGAACAGTCACTTTTTTGGCACTGAAGTTGTTTATGAGTAGACGGCCAAGTCGGAGATGAAAATCTCTGTGTGTCATAAGACTGTTTTGATGGTAAACAATATATGAGTTCACCACAGCCGCCTCGAAAAGAAACCAAAACAAACGGTGCCAGTATTTTCTTGACTTGACTTGCGACTCAGAGGATAGGATGATCTATAATGATCAAATAGATCGACTCCTCCCATGTGTTCTGTGTATTTCTTTATAGCAACTGGACAAAACATTGCTTTTTTTGAGCCGTTCTTCTGTGTCCTTTGTATTACTTCAACAGACCTTGGATCATGCGCTGTAGTACTTACTAATACATCTTTTGTATCCATCCATTTAATGCATGCAATAGGATTGGAATATTTGAAGATGAACTCACCAGGACTCAGTTTTAGATCTTTGTTTTGCTTGCCAATTTCTGGTGGCAATCCCTTCCTGTTCGCTCGAATGGTTCCTACAGCATATATCTTCTCTGAATACAAAATCTCCAGCAACGGCAGGCTCGTAAAAAAATTATCAAAAACTATGAAAGTATCTTCTGGCACATTTTGACATAAATCCAAAACAACTCTACACCCTAATCCCTCTTCAGCTGTATTATCTGTTTTGCCTGTATAAATTTGGAATCATAGAGGTACCCAGTTTTAGAATCGCAACAACACCAGCATTTATAACCTCGTTTAATCGGTTTTTTAGGCATGTATTGTTTCATAGATGATTTGCCTTTAAATTTTATCATACTCTCATCAATGGATTGATTTTGAGATGAGGAGCAGTTTTGTTGAAAGGTTTCGTTCAGAGCGTCCACTATTGGTCGTACTGGACCAAAGTTTGTCATAGCTCGGGTCATCGCGTTGAGCTTCTTCTAATATGTTATCAATGTGAAAATTTTCTGTGATTTTCTGAAACCGTTTGAAAGGCATGACTTCACTAATTACAGAATTTCTATAAAATTCGTCAGTAGACCAGTACATCTTTATATCAGGTATTGGGTTTATTGATATCAACACCATAAGCCCAAAATATGCATTCATTTCTTCATATCGATGGTCAAAGGTTGACAACACGTAACTGCATTGTGTCAAAGGTCATTGGGCAACTTAGTATGGAACCTATACCCACGGCCTACAGAAAACAAAATGGGTAGGATGTTTAGTTAAACGTTCCTAGTTTACGAATATATATGTCGCATTAATGCAGATAATGGGAAAAACCAAAAAACAACCAAAAACTAAAAAAATAAAAAATAAAATGTTAAGCTTAATTATAACAAGGCTTAGCACATGTGTATTGGTTACTTGATAATATACATGTTTAAAAAAATAAAATAGGTAAAAATAAAACAAGTATTGAAAAGTTTTTAAGTTTTATTCGACATGATCAATGTCTACAGGAATAATTGTATCATCTAAAAACCCCGCAGGCGCATCTATTTGCTCTTGATGTCGGGCCCAAGACAAAAAATATACTACGCTAGCTATATGCGCGCAGCATCCAATGGTACGGCGGCCGTGGATACAAGAGCAGTAGTAATCTTTGATACTATCTCTACCCTGTCTTGTTGGGTTCACCAATATGTAAGTATAGTATTTTTTGCTCCTGATATGTCGCGACTGCATTCTTCCTCGTATTAATATTTTGTTGTTAACCATTTCACGGTGCCGGTATAGTTCAACAATGTACAGACCATTTGGTCGCAAGTGTTCGTGAACGTATGATTTAGCGATCCTTAAATGATAGGTGCCCAACGTAAATAGTATCAAATCTTCGAAAGTTAGTTGTGGAAAGTTATCCGAAGCTGCATTACTTGCGTCAATTGAAATAAAGGCTACTCTTTGCCTATTAAGATTGTGCTCGCTCACATAATCTGCCAACTCATTTCTTCTATTTACATTTTCATTAATAATATGTATGAATTGCTCGGCGTATATGGTGTTCTCGTATGGACGCCGAGTAGCGTTGATGAGCGCTGCGGTAATTTTGAAATCTGCCATCATGTTTGGTAAGGAAATATTGAAATAGGTGTGCCGAAATATTTTAAAATCTTTTTTAAAACGACCATTCATAGTTTCGACCACCCACCGGGTCATTTTGATAAGTCTCGACTTATTTGCATCGTCTGTTGTTAGTTATTCCCTTCTGAATCTGGATGGTGGCATATGGGGATTATAGCCATATTCTTGTATAGAGCGGATTGAGTCTCGGAAGCCACGGTCTAGTATAAAGACATCGTTAGACCGTAGAAACCAATGCCAAGTAGAGTTTTCTTCTTCCATTAGGCTACGCATAATTGTCGCATCCGATGTTGTTGCTGCATATGGCCCTAAAACATCTAAAATGTAGACATCTGAGCAAACTATCAAAAAAGGTTTTACTAAGTTCCTGAATTTATGAAGGCTATATGTTATTCTTTGGAATAAAAAATTGGAACTCTTTTGCACATATAGATATGTGCCATCGAACACCAAAATGGCTGATTCGTGGTCGCTCCCGAAAATATGAGCCGGGATGGAAAGATTTCGAGCAACCACCTCTTCTCTGGTCATATGATCTAAGCCCAGAAAATGCGGAACGAAATCATCAGTTAAACATTCTCTTGCTAATCTTATCTTTCTCTCCAACGTTCTTCTGGACATTTGGAATTTCGTAGCCAACCGTTCATCTGGTTCACCAGTCCTTATTTTTGACAGATAAATACCTAAAGCCGTGGCAGGACGATCAGTTCTGTTATGAAGAGACGGTGTTAGTTGTAGGACAGTGTTAAATTGCTGTTTAGTTACTCCTGCCCAAAAATGCAGTTCATTATCGTCAACCGAATTAATATTTTCAAAATCCAATTGGTTCCTTCGTTCCCAGCCCCATTTGTACAAATCGATAATATCGAGTACACGAGTACTATTGAAATCATGCATAATCCTCTGAGTATTCAGTTCTTCCCAATCATTTCTTTGTAAATGTGAATGACAAACACGGGCAAGTGGAGGTATATAAAAATTATTTGTATGCAATAAATGGAACTTAACATACAATGGCACTACGTGCGTAGCCATATTCCTGCAGTTTTGGAACATGCATCGTCTAGCTGTATTTGGAGCACGAGAATATCCTTGTAGGGAAATAAAACCAGGATTCACTTGTTGACTCACATCTTGTTCTTCCTCACCAGTATCTTCTACTCGTTGGGGGAGTTGATCTTGTACTTGTTGAGGTGGATCGACTTGAACTAGTTGAGGTGGCTGATTTTCCCTAGGCTGATTTCTCAGAGTTGTATCCAATCTCACCCAACAAGCATGGCATATAGATCGTGAACCATCAAAAGGAATCTGAAGAAAAAAAGGAATAATATTAACTCACAATACTTTATCAATCCCATTGGGTCGTTTTATAAAGACTTACACCCGTATTCACAAACATTACTATGAGGTCTCACAAACGTCTCAGTGTCTACACTGGGTCTAAAAACGTATAATTACACAATACTTGAGTGGCGAACTGCACTATGAGACCCTTAAAATGAATGCATAGGTGAGGTAGCCAGCTACCTACATTAAGCAACACATAGTTCCCAGCTTATTGTTTGAGAATACGGCAGTAAATCTTTTATACACTTGCTGTATAAGTCTATAGATGATAATTCGATAAATGATGCTTGAGAGTAAATGATTTATTATCAAAGCCAACAGCATTATTGTACAAATGGAACAATAATAAAACAAATCTGGTAAGGCACTCACCTCACGTGGTGTTATTTCCTGTAATAATAACTCGGCGTGATTTCGGAACCTTTCAAGAAAAAGTTCTGTGAGGCTGTGTTTTCTGCGCCGCAGCACATATCGGCTACATGAAACACAACTATTTTGTCTTTCCATATTATCAACTAAATCCAATCCAAATGCAAACTATAATCCAATAAACACGCCAAAGTAATCGATAAAAACAATAGAAGCTCAAGAAACACAGATCGCAACGACAAATGACGAAAGACTGCGTGCGTCGATGTTAGGTTGCGCGCGACGCGAGCGCAACGACGAAACCGGTTTCTACTTGTCTGAAGTGCGAGTGAGACGGCATATGCATGCCACTGACTGCACACTTTTAGCGCGCAAACGTTTCTTTTGTTTATTGAACAGAATGCTTCACTGAAATTGTTTTATGTACACATTTATAGTTCACTGAACACCTATTTTTTATTCATATTTTACATTTAATTCCCATGGTTTAAAAAAGAAATAACTACATAAAATTAAGTATAGGTTAATACTTAACAATTTAAAACTAATTTGGTTTGTGTAGGAAAACTTTCGTTAACTGGGTCAGATTTTGCCCAATGACCTTTTACAGGAGAGGGAAAAAACTGTATAATTTCGAAAATAAATTTAAAAAAAATAAAATAAAAAAGTAGTTGGTAGGTAATCGAATTATTTATTGATATAATTTAAAACAATAAAATGCCCACATAGGTTTTTCATTAAATAATCAATACACAAACAGTTACGAGTAAACAATATTCAAAAAACCTCACTACTAACGTGTTACGAGCAGTCAATGATTACTTACGAGTTGTCAATTTAAAAAAAAACACAATTTTATTAGATTGAAAAAATTACATGTGCGGCAAATTATCATAAAAAGAGTGATAATCTGAAGGTATTACAGTTTTAAGAGCTTGCAAGTCATTAAAGGAGAAACCCAAACTCCATAGAAGCTTGGGCCTGGCGTTACAGGGTTGAAATTTGGCCATAAATTAGAGCATTTAGGAAGGTTACACGAGCCCAATTATCACGTCTCCCAGCAATGGCCAAATTGGTAAAATCAGACAATGTTTACATTTTAGGTTATTTTTATTTTTAGAGTAGTTAAATTAAAAAACGATATTTTTGAGGCAGTTTCCTACGTAAATCTGGAACGCACAAGCGCAGCCGCTGTGCTGAAGCGGCTGCAGCTTAGCACGATGAGGTTTTAGGTAGGTACATAATAAACCTTTTTTTTTTTTTTTGGTTGCGCAATCATCAAATGACCTCTCTCGCTCTGGGCGGAGCGGAAGGGTGTGTCACATAATAACCGCTTAAGGGTGATTTCAGATCTATCAGATTGATCTTACTGAAACCTCAGCTGAAAACTATGTTTATTAGACAAGACCCACTCACATCAAAACTGGCTTGCATTTATAAATATTGTATCGACTAGGGGGATTTGATGCAATCTCAGATTACAGTAATCTGAGATTGCAATAATACATATATAAAAATAAAAAATCACACATAATTGTGATAACAGGTTTTATTAATCAGCTTGTTCATTAGGATTATCATAATACAATAAGACAGTATCCAGAAATTGTGCAGGAGGCAATTGACTACCCTGGTGCCGTGCCCAACCAAGATACCATATTATGCTCATGGTGTGGGCACAGCAACCAACTGTTCTTTTTCCAACGATGCAAGTGCAATAATATTGGATTATAGCATCCCTTCCACTTAGAGAGCTGTCGACTAGTATATAAACGAAATACATCCTTTTACTAATATGCCTAGACTTTATTCGTCCTCTTAACATCCAGGTTGAGTCCGATGTTGACAGCTCTTGCTGTAGGTCACCATCCACCTCTCTACACACTTCTATGACATATGAGCCATTTTCTCTCACATGCTCCCCATAGTAAGAACGGGCCTGTTTAACTTGGTATGTGCCCAAGGAGACAAGAATAAGCTCACTGTATGTTAATTCAGGAAACTCGCTAACATTATCTCTTCCAACATCTATTGCTTGGAACTGCGCCCTACGTCGATTTATATTGTTGCTAATCACGTAGTTACTTAATCTATTTTCCACATACATATACTGATTAATTTTTTGCAGAATTTCCTCAGCATCACTACGATTTGCGATAGGAGGGTGGAAAGCATTTATTAAAGCGGCAGCCACTTCAAAGTGTACCATTAAATTCTTTGACGCTCTATTAAAAAAATCTTGGCGAAAAAGCTTAAAATCTCGCTTAAACCTACCATTAACTACTTCTACAACCCATCTACATATTGTAACTGTTCTCGATTTATTGGCTTCAAGGGTTGAAAGTTGAGATTCACCCTGTTGCAAAGAAGATGGTACATATGTTCTATAGCCGCATTCATTGAGTAAGGGCAAGGCATCCCGGAAGCCCCTATCCAATATAAGCGCATCTCCAGATTCAAAGTACTGTCTTAGAACAGATTCATTTCTAAACTCTTTATTAATTATTTCAGCATCTGAAGTTGTCGCTGGATAGGGGCCCAAAACATCAATTATGTATCCGTCAGTACAAACAATCAAAAATGGTTTTACAAGATTTTGATATTTATGCAAACTGTATGTCTTTTTTTGGTACTTATAATTTGAGCTTTTTTGCACATAAACGTATGTGCCATCTAAAACAACTATCGGTTTTATTTCACTATTATGGTTACCAAACAATTCATTTGGAATAAGAAGATTCCTTTCAATTATTTGCTGCTTATTAATATGATTAAGTCCTAAGTGATGGGGCACAAAATAATCATACAAGAGACTTCTAGCTTTACCCAGTAGAGTAGCTAAAGTAGTTTTAGGAATTTTCAGAAGTGTTGACAATCGATCATCCGAGTCCCCAGTCCTAAGTTTAGTTAAATAAGCAGCTAATATAGTAGATCCCCTTTTAAGGTTCAGAAATTGAGGCACTTCATTCAATATCTGTCTGAATTGCTCTTTGTTAAAACCAACCCAGTGGTAAAAAATATGGTCTTCCATAGACTCAATATTTTCAAAATCCAAAAAATTACAATCGGACTCTTTTAATGAAAACATATCTACAATTTGATTTGCACTAAATGTGTTGATAATATTATCACTAATATCATTGAGAAAGTCCCATGATGTGCATGTTAAATGGATATCACATAAGCGATTATTTGGAGGTACATAATAATTATACATTTTAAGCAACTGTTTTCGCATTGTAATTGTTATTCGGTTTCTTTCATGTCTCCGACATCCTTCCACAAAACATCTACTTTCTGTTTCAACAGCTCTGTAATAATCAGGTAAAATAATAAGAGTTCCAACTGTAGGTGCCCTTGGTGCAGAATAAGTTTCTTGCCTTGTTGGAGGTTCTTCTAAATGAGGAATGTCCTGACTATTTGGCTCATTGACAGCTGATGAAGATGCACCAGATGTTGAGGGGCCTGAATGGAAATGCCGAGATGCTCTATTTGCTCGCACCCAACAAGAATGACAGACAACACTTGAAGCACCCACCTGAAAATAATTTATCTATATTAAAGATTGCCTTTACACCAGAGATGAGTGATGTGTAATTGCCCATTTTGTAAAAGACTGATCTAAAGAAATCCTGCGAATGAGAAATCCTGATGTAGGAGCTTGACATTTATCACATCTTTCTAATTCACTTAAATGTTTCAGTATACCAAATAACATTTTTTAATGCCCTTGTTATCAAAACTGAATTAAAGAATGTTACTAATAAACCATGAATAAAACTAATAAACTAACCGTGCGTGGTAAGATCCATTCTCTTATAACTTCGTTTATTCTGCGTTCTTGCACTGTACCAGTCCTAAGTTGATGGCAACGAACTCTTCTAAGAAGAGAACGTCCACAGTGAATACACACTCGTCGGTGTCCTATAGGTGTCTGTTCATCTTCTGGTCTATTTCCATCAAGAGATACATGATTGGCATGATTCCAGCAAGCTTGGCAGATAAAGTCATTTTCATTTACCTGAAGCAAACATTTATATTTTGACTATTAGGTCTAGCACTAGCATTTAGCAATAAACATCTGAGTGGCACATTTGGGTAAACATAAGCAGCCTTATTACATTCCCACTGCAGGGACATAGACCTCTTCTCTGAGAGAGGGAATAGTCCGTAATTAACCATGCAGGGTCAGTCCGGATTAGTGATGTCACATGTCTGCGAATATGAATTTGTTGCACATTCTGGTATCATTTTATAAAATACAACTATTAACAGACAACTGAACATAAGCGATAACACTATTTAGTTTGATGACATTAAATAATTACATAGTACAAAAATGTTAATATATAGAAATATCGGATACTAACCGTTTGAGGCGCGACCCATTCCTGAACAATTGAAAGAATCATTTCATCTTCCAATCTTCGCCTTCCTATTGTATTGCAGCGGTCCGTCGCTATTCCGCAATTAATGCACAGGCTCATGATGTCGTATATCGATGTATTATCCAATCGTCAAAACAGCAATATACAAATTCGGTTTGCCAGCAAAGGTCAGCGGGGGTGGCAGGGTACGGTGTCCAATGTTCAAGCGAGCGTCAGTCAGAAGGCAATCAATTTCGGAGTCCAGGTATTCGAGCAGAGGTCTTATGAAATAATAAATCCTTAGAAATACTGAAAAACACATTCACTCGCGCATAAATACGAAAAGCGAATGACAATTATGACATTAATGAAAAATGACATGACATTACAACCATGGTAATTGACAGCCGTTGACATTGACATTTGCTGTTTACTAGTGCAATCCGAGGTGCCATCGATTTTATCGATTTTTCTTTCTTTCAATGATTTTTTAATGGTGGTTACGTTAAAAATAAATTAAATTCCATATTTTTATATTTTACTTTGATTTTATTACCTAATAAAACAATTATACTAAAACACTGGAATATTATTTAATTATTTGTAACAGTATCGATTTCCACTTTATCGATCATATTCTTAGGGTACGCTCTATTGATACAATGTCAACGTTTGTGAAGTTAGTGACGTATAGTGAAATAAGTGTTTTAACGGTTTACAAAGGTAGTTTAAAGCAAAAAAATAGAAATCTACATATTTTCTACACTTGGCCATTGTTATTGAGGCTAAGATTTAAATGGGTTAATTAAGCAAAATAGACGAATTTTTTGGTACATATCTGATTCGTGTAACGGTAGGCCCAGAAACGGGTTTCTCCTTTGCATGAAGTAAGTTTAGGCGAGTCCTTAAAAAGTTGCTCGTAGGTTGTTATGGGAAAATTTATATTTCTTGGCCTACTTGGCAACAAAGAATAGTTTCCGTCGCAAATATTAGTTTTAAAGTAAATTTTGCCATCTGGTTTATACAATAAAACTTTAAGATCTGTGACAACAGGATCTCCTTTTTTCTTTCCAGGCCTGATACTTTCATAACGCATGACTTTTGGATCATCAAACTTTTTGAAAAAGTCAAATTTTAACATCTTGACGTCGTATGGATCTTTGCGTGATTTCCTAGTTATGTCTGCATATTGCGATGGAACATAAATAGCGTCATATTTTTGGATGCCACGTTCGATGGCAGCATGAACGCTATCCACTTCCATCTGCGTATGTCCAGGTTCTAGATATTTGTGGTAAATAACCACATTATTCACAGCAGCAAAGTTGGATAGAGCATTTGCTAATACTGCATTCCTATTTTGATAGGTGCAACCGTCACTCCAAATAATTATAGGCTTTGCTACAAATTCACCTTCAAAGTTTAAAATCATATTATGTAGGTAGTCTAATATACAACTAACAAAAACTGATGCCTGAGTATCAGCGTTCACTTCTGAAAACCAATAACATCTTACTTTTTTGGATGGATATTCGTAAACTGTAAAATTGTGGTTGATTAACTTTCTTCGGTAATATGCGCTGCTGGCTCTTATATATGGACATACTTTCACAGCTTGAACATCCTGTTCTAAGACAATACATTTTCCTTCACCTGCCTCCTTTAAATCCTTTTCTTTTTCTTCTCTTGCATTTTGTTTTCTTAGCTGATGATCTTTATATTGCTGTTCCGATATTTGTTTAGTGTGGTAGCTTAGACACGTATCACACAAATCTTTTTTCGGCTGCTGGAAGCCAATATTTTTTTCTTTTATAATCTTATCAAACATAGTTCGACATAACGGTACCAGATTTTTTATTGTGCTCGCTTCAGTGTAGGTCCTATACACTTCCTTCATGCCTCCGGGAATGGGTTCTAAGTATGCCTTACTGGTGTCTTTGCGGCAGTAGTGTGATGGGAGCTTTGGTAAGTTTTCTATAAACTCGACTAAAAATTCACGTGACAGTCTTTTCTTCTCTCCCCTCTTTTTTTTCTCTATTTGCTCAGCACTTTCTCTTGCAAACATACCATTATCGTATTTATTAACCCAGCTCCTGACCGACCACTCTCCAATACATAAAGTATTTAAGTACATTTTCTTACAAACTCTCACTTTTTTATCCCCTTGTTTCAAGTAATATTGAAGTGACGCTCCTCTTCTGGTACTTCCATTGGGTCTTAAAGTTTTTATTTTGTCAGTAGTGTTAATCACAAACATTTTCTTTTGATCCCAACTTAAACTCCAAAATAAATCAAACAATCGCTGTCTACATTCTGATGTAAATTCGTGGCAGTGGCGTTCTTTGGAGGAGCGACAAAATGCTGAACTGCAAGTCTCTTTCAATGTTCGTGCTGCTCGTGGTGTGTTATGCGTATTACATGAACTTTCATTTCTTCTCCACCCTATGTAGTCTTTCCCTTGTTCTCGTAACTTTTTATTCATACAGGCTTTCCAAATTTCTGATTCAGCTAAACCTTTTCTTTTCTTTGTCTTCCTTCCAGTACTATTTCCTTCATTTATACAACTATCATCATCTTCAGAAGAACAGGACGTCTGATCCGGATCATAGTTACGATCATCACGCGTGGGTACTACATGAGAAGTTGATAACCTAGGATCTAAGTTAAAATCATATGAGTTCAAAATAGTAGGAGAGTCTGTATCACGTCGTGTCTCCTCAACAACATGAGAAGTTTCAAATTCAAAATTATATGAATTGAAAATAGTAGGAGAGTCTGTATTACTTCGTGTCTCCTCTTCGACAATATGAGAAGTACCAAAATCAAAATCGTATTGATTCAAAATTGTAGGAGATTCTGCACCAGGTATGACTTCTACAATACTCTCGATAATAATTTCTGAGTTATGATGTGGGCTGGAAGAAGGCTGAGGCTGGCTTAAAAATGATGAAGTAGTACATTCGTTTAAGACAGTAAGTGAACCTGTCAAAGTATTTGTCGCGCCATTATCTTGCCAGCTCTGTTCGTCGTTAAGTACTTCCAGGGGAACATTCTCAAGTTGATCTGATGAATTAGTTTTTGTCAAAAGTAACATTTCTCCGTTTCTATTTACCTCGTAGGTGTACAACTGTAATTCGCAAGAGCTCGGTGACTTTCGAAATGATTCTTGTGATTGACTTTCATAGACAAACTCACTCCTCTTATTACAAGAAACGTTAATCGCAAGTCCTTGGTCCTTCAAGCCAGTTACAACCTCATTAAAAAGCTCTTCTTCACTGTTTTTCTCCATGATAACACTAAAAACAAAATAACTATTTAAGTACCTAATTACCCTAATGCCTGCCCCATGGATCATAGTTGATAAAGAATAATAGTCAAAGTATCTAAAAATAAGCGTCGACCAAAACAAATCCTATACCAATGAATACTACTTAGTTAAATCAGTGAGTATTAATGAGTACAAATAGCTTAAGGTTTTATTATCATTATTACCTTAAATATTATTGAATAATAGTTCTCATTAATTAGTATTACATTAAGGTATGGATGATAGGATGGCTTAAAATTTAAATAGTGAGCTTTTATTGAGCGATTTACGTCAAATAAAAAAAAAACTTACCAATACACCTTCAGGAATACGTTTCGGAAATAAATAGACGTATTAAAAGTTGTAATTACATATAAAAGTGTTATTAAACAATTTAAACTCGCGCCGTAATGTTACTGTGTCAGTGAATATTGCGAACTGTATTTGCGTTGACACCTCGTAACTCGCGCACTAGTGAAGTCAAGTCGATACCTGTTAATTGTGAGTTGTCAACTGTGGCATAAATTGTTCGAGTGACATTTTTTGTGCATTACGAGTTATCAATGGGAAGATTCGGCGCTTAATTTAAAAAATTTTGATGTACATAACTCATTTTGAGAAAAAATGTGGGTTACGAGTTGTCAACGTATGACCATCGATATGTTGTATCTTTCCAATGTCTTGAGCATTTATAAGCTGCATAGATATTTGTGTTTCTCACAATCAAAGGAGACGGGGATTTCTGGGCTTGATTGTAATAAGTTGACGTATGGTTAAAAAAAAGGTTATATTTTTCTATTACAAAATGTGAAATATCAGCCCATTTTACAATCTGGAAATTGAGAAATCCAAAAATTAAGTTATGGCTACGAACAAAATGGAATATCGATTAAATTATAATCGACTATCGTGACAGAGTTCATACTATTTAAAAGATGCTTTTACCAGATGATTAATTCAAATACATTTATTATTAGAATTAACGTATTAAACAGTTTAAACAAATTAAATATCTATAAAGATAAATGTTAAAATTGATTCACGTTTGCTAATCGATTATTGTATTTTTAGTCTATGGTGACAAGTCAGTCAGTCACTCGTTTCGTATCGTTTTGTGTTAGTGCGTGTGCGTTTTGAGTGTGTTCCCTCCCATAGTTTTATTGATATTTTCTTTGACCCCTGCTTTCTTTCTACGGACTTCTGATCTTGCTTCTTGTACGACCCTTGCTGCCATACCGGACACGGAGAGCTTCGCTTTTACGTTGGACTTGGACTTGTTTTTTTTGGATTCTACGACCAGCCTACCGATTGGATATTATCACAATGGATCGTTGTGTAAATTGTGGCATAGCGACTAGTCGCTGTAATACACTGGGTCATCGAGCTTTAGATGACGAAATGATATTAGCAGTGATTCGTCAATGGCGTGCACCACAATCTGTAAGTACTTACTCACCTCCTGTTTATTAGCTCACCAGGGTCTACCACGCTGGCTTGCAATCTTCACGATGTTTTCCTTCACGATTACATTTACAAAATAATAAAGTATGAATAGGTAAACATTTAAAAATCATATGAAAATTTACATTACATTGAACTAAGATATATATTTTTTTATTGTAATAGATATTTGCACACCTATTCAGGTAGGATGTGGTTTAAAGATCTTCTGTTCTATGTATCACCTCATGTACCCATATTCAACCAAATAAATCATTTGAATTTGAATTAAATAACTATCGGACAGAGTCGGTTGGTTTAAAAAAAAGTAATCATGTTAACTGTTATTAAAAACTTTTTCCATTTTTCAGGTAAACAGCAGTGACCATGTTTGCCAAGCTTGCTGGGACTTGGCTCAAAGACCACCTCATGGTGAACCTAGACATCTTGGCCACCGTAGTGTTTGTCTCCGATGTGGACGTTCACTTGCATCTAGAGTCAGCCATTTACTTCACACCACCTCACCTCGCGAATTGAGAATTTATAATGTTATTCAAGAGTGGATTATACCTAGAGCTGTAAGTTGAATCAGTTTACATTTGTTTTATGTGCTTTTGTTGTAAGTCAAATTGAGTTTTTTAATACTTCAATGATTATGTATTGTTTGTTGCAGATAGAAGTACCTAGTCGCATATGCCATACTTGTTGGGTTGCTGCAAACAGAGCTGCTGTCCATATGGTCTCTGGCCCATCAACTTCTTCCCAAGCAAGCCCAATTGAAGAAATACAGCCACAGGTACAAGTTCTTCCTGCTGAACCTCCAGTTGAAGAAGTTAGAAGTATTCAGCCTGAACCTACTATTGTATTACCAGATTACATGAGGGCTGTTGAAACACAAAGTAGGTGCTTTATTGAAGGATGCCTGAGAACAGAGAGGTACAGAGTTCCACTTTCTACTAGAAAGATGTTGCTCAGTCGGTATAAATGTTATGTACCTGAGAATAATCGTCTATGTGATAGACATTTAGTTATAGAAGCATGGGATTTTCTTACCAGTTTGAGAAATAATTATGTACAGACTTTTACAGCAAAACATATCCAGGACATGATGTCCTTAAAAGAAGTTGTAGAATCAGGAATACTTCATTTTGAGAGTATAGATGATATGGAAGACCATGTTGTGCATACGTGGATAGGGTTAAACAAAGCGCAGTTCCATCAAATGTTTAATGAGGTTCCTCAGTTATTAGAAATTCCTAGGGGGTCCCTAGCTTTAGCAGCATATTTAATTAAGCTTACAACTGGGGATTCTGATGAGAGGTTGTCAACTTTATTAAAAGTGTTTAGGCGAACTCTAGAAAAGTGGTTACACCAAGTGAGAGATCTGCTGTATGAGTATTTTGTACCTAGACACCTAGGTTTAAATCATATAAATAGGCAAAACATAGTGCAAAGAAATCTGTTAATACCTAACACATTGTTTGGTAACTTTGAGGGACTAGATAGGCCCATTGTAATATTTGATGGAACATATTGTTACATTGAAAAGAGTTTGAATTATTTATATCAAAAAAGCACATATAGCATGCACAAATATCGCAATCTTATGAAACCGTTTTTAATGGTATGTACCGATGGGCATATAATTGATGTGCTGGGCCCAGCCACCACTTCAGACGCTGATATAATGAAAAAGGAATTTTCAAATGAAATACCATTACGGGAATACTTCCTTCAAGGTGATGCTTTTATACTGGATAGGGGCTTTCGTGATTCATTGCCCTTGTTGCACCAATGTGGATTTAGGACATATGTGCCTGCATCATTAGAAGAGGGTGAGACAAGATAATATTGTACCACCTGCACAATTTCTAGATGACATTCTAATTATAATTGAAGATGAATAAAATATACTAATTAAAAACGATTTTTATTTTTAATTATCATTTCCTTACCCATGATTTTTAATAGGTATTTGTGTTTCCTAATTTCCATCCACTCTACAAATATAATTAAGGCAAGTCAAAGTGCCGCTAGTGGCACTCTATCCCTATCGGATTAAGTGCCAGGTCCGTTTAGGCACAAGAGAATGTAATGTTTTCGGAATTTGGTGTTTTACAGCGAACTAACCGTGTATACAGTGCCGCTAGCGGCATTGTATACACCTATAATTGTAACAGCATCCTATCTTTAAAAAAAACAACTACCTATCGCACAATGAGGTTATACATCGCACTTCAAAAATCAGCTGTTTTGTTACGTAACCTCACTTTAACAAAATCTCTTTTAACTCGGCTCTCAGATTGCTAAAATCCGCAAAATTTTCAGTGATGGTTTGATAATATAGTAGCTATTAATTGATACCAATTTCATCTCTTTACATCCAGGCCCAAGATTGTATGAAAGCGTATCCGTCTCCTTTACCAACTCTTCTGGAAACATATCCCGGAAATAGGACAATGGAGTAGATCGGTTGTTATATTGCTTGTTTACAGTCAAAGGCCTTTCAAAATTTGGGGGGAGTGAGAATCTAGACAAATCATTGGACCACTCTCGCAATTTCTTCAATAAATCAAAATAATTTGAACTGGATCTAAATCTTTGTTGATCGGAAGGTCCTCTACGTTGATAGGCAGGTGTAGGTATAGGAGGCGGTCTGGGCTCTTCAGCCACAGGCTCTGAACAAAATTCTTCCTCAAGAGCAGAAGGTAACATGGGCTCATTAACTGCAGCCTCCACAGGAACATTACTCTCAAGTGAAAAGATGACATGGGCTCATCAACTGCATCCTTCTCAGAAACATTCCTCTCTGGTGAAGAACGTATGGTAAATTCCTGCACTGGGGAGGGTGCTTGCACTGGGGAGGATTCTTGCGCTGGGGAGAGTGATTGCGCTGGCTGATTACAGTCATCAAGAATGTCTAAGAGTTCTTTGTAGCTATAAGATTGAATCTTATTCATCTTTGCATCTAAATTATTAAATAAGTTGGGCCTTTCACTCATGAAGGTAAGTTCTTCATCGTCCTCATCTTCCTCGTCATCGGAGGACATCAATCTACTTAATTCCGATTCAATCTGTGCATCTTTCAACTCTCTCACCTGTAAGAAAAAACAAAGATGTAGTTCCGTAATGATCAGTAGGAAAATAGTTCCCACATATTTTGGAAGCCCTTAAAAGTCGAACCAAATAACTATTTAGGTAACTTTTACATAAAATGTACAGCAAATATCATAATTATAACAAATCTGTAAGAAAGTTATACTTACGGTATTTTTTTTCGACATTTTCGACCAAAAAACTCACAAACACGCATAAAATTAGCATTCAGCTGATGTTTTGACAGGAGACGTCGGGGTTTTTGTTTTTTTTCTTTCGTAAAGTGGTGCGTTCCAATTCAAGTTATTTTTTTTATCATAGACAATTTTACGTAGTTTTATTATTTTGACAGATTGTGGGAAACTATTTCTTCCTGACCCTTTGAGAACACATATAAAGATGTGGGAATAATTTTCCTACTGCACATTTAAGGGTTAACAAAAAACAAATCAAATACTTATATGAAAATTGTTAAACAAAATGAACTTAATTCCTAAATTGGGTAATGGGGATCTAAACTGCCATTTGTTCACGATAGGTGGCGAATCGTCGACATGGCTATTAAAAGCTGTCAATTCCATACATTTTGTAACCTAGCATTCAGTAAATTTCAATTTTCTCGAAATATGCCTCTGTGTGCTGTACCAGGATGTACTAACCCCGGTGTTCATTTATTTCCCAAAGATACAACGCTAAAAAAAAAGTGGGAAAAGGCTATACGTCGCAAAAATTATGTAGCGACACAGCATAGCAGGTTATGCCGGAATCATTTCCAAGAATCTGATTATGTAGGAGAATCAGCTTATACAGGTGAGCTATTAACTTATTAAGTGTTGATTTCAGTCATTAGCATTACAGACAGAGACTTCTCGTTATCACTGTGGTTAGTTTAATGATAACTACCTTGTAGGTACCAGATAGCAAAGTCTGCTTGAAAACTTGGTTTGTTTCCTGGAGGTTTAATATGTAAATAAACCAAAGCATTACAGACAGAGACTTCTCGTTATCACTGTGGTTAGTTTAATGATAACTACCTTGTAGGTACCAGATAGCAAAGTCTGCTTGAAAACTTGGTTTGTTTCCTGGAGGTTTAATATGTAAATAAACCAATGAACAGGTATCCTGTGTGCTTCCATATTACAGAGTGTTAAAAGTCTTATACTTAAAGTAATCTGTATGAAATTTTTAAATATTTTGTTTGTTTTTCAGGAAATCCTCAAATATGCAGATTTCTCAAAAAGGGGACTGTCCCAAGCATATTCCCTTGGTCCACCCGAGTGTCAACAACACCTACATCAAGAAGCCTTCGGTATTTGGAAAGAAGCAGACGCAGAATTGATTTTAGTCAGCCAACTGGGGACGAAAGTATTCCAGAACCGTCTACTAGCACTGAAATAGAGATATCTACTGTAGAGAGCACCTCAGAAGATATTACTCCTAGAACAGTATCTTTTAGCATTCAATGTGGTAGTTCTTTGGGAATAATTTCACTAGAGGCTATGAGGGCCAATCAGGAGGCTATTCATTTTTATACTGGGCTAGAAAACTATGAAAAATTTATGCTTGTGTTAAACACGTTAAGTCCAATGTGTAATAATTTAAATTACAAGGGAAGTAGAGTTATCAATGTTTCTGTTGAAGACCAACTTTTGATAACACTGATCAAGCTAAGGAGGTATTTACCAGATTTTGAGTTGGCATTTTTATTTGGTATTTCCCAAACTAGTGTTGCTAACATTTTTATAACATGGATCAATTTTATGTATGAAATATGGTCTTTAATTAGTATTTGGCCCAGTAAAGAATTGGTTCAATACTTTATGCCAGAGTCATTTAGAAGTGGTTTTGCAAGTACAATAATTATTGTGGACACAACTGAAATACCCATCACAAAGCCTGGGAATCCTATAGCACAGCAGGTGACATTCAGCAGCTACAAACATAAAAATACTGTGAAGGCTATGATTGGAGCTACACCTGGTGGTCTAATTTCATATGTCTCAGAATGTTATGGAGGTTCAGTCAGTGATAGACAGATTATAGAAAGATCCAATCTTGAAAATCTATGTGACAGTGGCGATTCTATCATGGCAGATAGAGGTTTTAACGTGCAGGACATTTTTGCTCCAAAAGATATAACTATTAACATTCCAATGTTCTTGAAAGGAAAGACACAAATACCAGGTGTTAGAATAGTACAGGATCGAAAACTAGCAAGCAAACGAGTTCATATAGAACGTATTATAGGCCTTGCTAAAACATACAAGATTTTGAAAAGTGAACTAAGCCCATATCATGTAACACTGGCATCTAGAATTTTATTTGTTTGTGCTATGGTTTGTAATTTTAGAGAAAATATTATGAAATAAAAGCATTTTAATATGTTAATAAAGTTTTATTTTAAAGTGTTAGTCTTTAAAGAAATATTTCTTGATTACAGCATTTTTAAAGAAGTTATGATAAAAATTATCAAGTTTATCCAAGATATCCTGAATGAATTGTTCATCACGTTCAATATATATTACATGTAAACTTTTATAGGTAAAAATCAATAAATTACAAAATAATCTTTTTGTTACATATAACTGCCCTTGAATTTGGGAGTAATAAATATTGTTTTTTTTTAAAGTTAGTTGTCCATTTTCGTCATATTGTAGATATGGTATTGTTAGAGGACTGATCTTTTGATTTCTGGAAGCATAAGGACATTTAACTTCAATAATGGTTTCTGATCCCAGTAAACCATCAGGAGATGCTCCTAAATAAGGCCTTTCCTGAGACAAGAATAAACCACATTCAACTACAACCAGATCATAAGCCTCCATATACCTTTTAATGGCTACATTTTCATTTATAACTCCATGTGCCATGGCTCTTGTCTGGATTCGATTTTTATTTAATATTTGATTGCAATATTTGATTAAAGTTTCACTTTTTAAATGACACACAGTGTGAAAAATGCTGGCTGTAATGTGGGTTTTTCTATAATCATGCCACTTTGGATTGGAACTTTGTCCTCTAGTTTCAATTTCTATTTCCATAATTCTTGTTTCTGAAACATTAAGAACACTAATGGATTCTAAAAAAATATCCACTGCGTTTTTTTTTTAAATATTCATGGTCCAAACATATTGCTCGTTGGTTAGCTGCAGGATATAATTGTTTTAAAGGCATTGACGAGTGTGCATAATTTAGAATCAAAGATTGAAACCTGCATTGAAATGCATTCTTATCAAACCTAGGGTTTTGTGCCAAGTATGGAGAATAAACAGTATTATGTACATCTCTTTTGGATGGCAATCTGGAGGCTCTCAATGGTGTTGCATAATACTTCTTTGCTGGTTTATGGAATGTCTGTAGTTGTGACGTAGAAACTTCATGTAGGAGTATTATTTTATGTTGTACAATATTTTCAGCAGCAAGTAGTACCACAGCTATATGTTTGCAATGCGCTTCTTTTCCTTCTCCTGCAGCACATTCACAGCTTGCTTCTTCAGGCATTCCGTCATCACTTAATTTGATGTTTACCTCATATTGAAGCTGTTTCATAGATGCCTTGCAATAACCTGGAAGAAGTTTTGATATGTTTATTAGGCAAATTACTTTACACATCAAACTAACAACACACACATTTAAAACTTCACCATCCTACTATTAACAACCATGGAAGAAGACCTACACCCATTTTATTTCCTAGACATCAACTTTTAAATGAGTTTATAGTAAGAATAAGCATACCTTTTAGGTATGTACTTGAGCAGGATGTTGTTGATCGTAGAACAAAAAGGTATCTCGATTCATACAATCTTACAGCATCACTGATATTCTTATTGAATCTGAAATAAAAACCATTACTTATGTTAAACAAGGGCCGCTAGAGGATATCAAACATTTAACATGTATCATTGGAAATAAATATGTTAGGTACCTGTCAAAGTAACTTTGAATATGTTGTTTAGTAATCTTCGGCAATTTGGTGGAGCTATTAACGTCTTGGTAAAGATCCGCTTCAGGAACGTCAATGGCTTGGCTTTCAGAAGCTTGAGGGCTTTGATTGCCGAAATTAAAATTTCGGTCGTAAGCTTCTAACCTAAAAGATAAAGAATACCATTTATCATTAAAGTAATGTTCTCTCATTTTTCGTAAATTTTCCTACAATGACTCAAGTAAGAATTAACACGTTACAACTAAAAAAAGATCCAAATCTAGAGGCTAGCACTGATGAAAAATATTTTATTATTTAAAAGTCTACCTCTCAACAAGATCTGCTTTCTTTCCAGTTATCCTTGCTCCTCGTTTTTTCAATTCGTCTTTCAATTCTTTGAGCTTCCAGGTACAATACATGATAGCAATAACGATGGTGGACCGGTTTCAACACAAAAAATTGCAAAAAACACTGATGTAAACAAAGCGAAAACGATTTGACAGCGGCCATCCCGCCACTGGCGACATCTGCGCTGAGCTTTGCGTGTGCATCCCCATTCAAGTTATTTTTTTTATCATAGACAATTTTACGTAGTTTTATTATTTTGACAGATTGTGGGAAACTATTTCTTCCTGACCCTTTGAGAACACATATAAAGATGTGGGAATAATTTTCCTACTGCACATTTAAGGGTTAACAAAAAACAAATCAAATACTTATATGAAAATTGTTAAACAAAATGAACTTAATTCCTAAATTGGGTAATTGAGGTACACAGTTACTTACTCCTTGTAATGATGGTTGAGGTTTTAAAGACTGGAGACTATCATATTTGGTTTTATCAATTTTACGGGGCTCGTTGTAAAGTCGACTAACAACTGATGATGGGTTGTTGGCACGAAGTCGCTGAGGTAGGATTTTCCATTCATCGGGATGACGTAACTTGTAGAAGACACTGCCATCTTTATATAAAAGAGCTCGTATGTCATTTACGGTCAGGTGTCCAGCTTTCCAAAATCGAAATCTAATCCTACTTCCTTTTCAGAATACCGTCCTATCTCCATCTTGCCTTTCCTCTCAAAAGTCCTTGAACGCCTTGTCCACAATCAGCTCAGTGCTTTTCTTTGTAAAAATAGTCTGCTGAATCCTTTCCAATCCGGTTTTCGTCCTGGTCATAGCACCGCTACAGCCTTAGTTAACGTCACTGATGACATACGGTTAGGCATGGAATCGGGAAATCTGACGGTACTTTGCTTGCTGGATTTTAGTAACGCGTTTAATACTGTCGATTTCGATATCCTGCTTGGCATGCTTCGTTCGCTTAACATATCTCCAACGGTGATTGACTGGTTTCATAGTTACCTGTATGGCCGCCGGCAGCGTATATGCATTGAAGAGTCTTGCTCTTCTTGGTGTTATACTTCTGCCGGTGTACCTCAGGGTGGCGTTTTATCTCCTTTACTCTTCGCAATATTTATAAACTCTATTTCCAAAAAACTTCTTTCTTCCTACCACCTTTATGCAGATGATTTACAAATATATAGACAAGCTGCCCTTTCGGATTTGGCTGATGCAATTAATATAGTAAATAAAGATTTGGGTTCAATTTGCGAGTGGAGTGAGGCACATGGGTTGCAGGTTAATCCATCGAAGACTCAGGTCATTGTTGTTGGCAGCTCTAGGATGACACCCAAGGTAAACTGGTCACAGCTTCCCCAGGTACAATTTAACGGAGCTGCTATTCCAGTCAGCGAAAAGGTTAAAAACCTTGGGGTTTGGATCGACAAACATCTTTCTTGGGGTCCTCAGTTGCAGGACGTAAGTCGCAAAATTTTTGCATCTGAGTCCCTGAGACGATTGCGGAACTTTCTTCCGACTGCCACTAAAACTGCGCTTGCACAATCCCTTTTACTTCCCATCCTTGACTACGCTGATGTCAGTTATCTCGATCTCACTGAGGCACAACTAGATAAACTTGAGCGACTTCAAAACTTTTGCATAAGATTTATATTTGGCCTGCGCAAATATGATCACATTTCTGAATTTCGTACAAAGCTCAATTGGCTTCCCATACGTCTTCGCCGGAATTCACATATCTTGTTTCAGCTCTACAGTATTCTATTCAACCCTAAAACCCCCTCTTATCTTAAAGAACGTTTCAAGTTCCTTCATGACACACATAATAGATATCTTAGGTCATCGGAAAACTTAAGACTAGAGATGCCGATGCATTCCACCAGCTTTTATGACAAGTCTTTTACAGTTCAAGCAGTACGGTTATGGAATGCCTTGCCCGAGTCGATAAGGCGTGCTCAATCTTTGTCCACTTTTAAAATTATGGTTAAAAATCACTTCCTCTCTCCTTAAACATCATCATTACATTTAGTTTCCTTGCTCTTGTTTCATGTTTATTATTGTATATATTATATGTAGATAAGTATATGTTTTATGTATGTATGTATTTGTTGTATATGTAAATGGTACACCACTGACTACCTGCATTATTGTCTCTCCTTCTCCCTTGAATCCATCCAAAGGTTGTCTGTAAAAGATCGCTTTTAGCGATAAGACCGCCCATTGTGTCACCCTGTGTAAAATGTCTACATTTATATCTGTTATTTTTTATGGTGTACATAATAAAGAGTATTCTATTCTATTCTATTCTATTCTTTATTACCTGGACGAATGGAATCAATGCAAATGTCATCCTCATAATTCTTAAAAAAAGTATAATCAACATGATGAACGTGGTACGGTTGCTTAGGTCGTGCTTTCCTCATGCGACTAATATAATCAGTTGGTGTATAGATAGGGGGATGAAACTTTTTCTCTTAAGTTGAGTGGACACTATCCACTTGTATCATTGTATGTCCCTTTTCTAAAATGATCTGTTCAATCTCCAGTCTAGTCTCCTTTGTTAATTTTAGTAAAGCTGATGACAGAACTTTATTTCTATTTTGGTAAGAGCAGCCATCTGATATAATTATATATTTTTTTAATAGTTTAATTGAGTGTTAATAAAATGTATCAAGCAGCTTGTAAATTCGTTAGCCGTAACACCTCCATCTCCCTCATGCTATACATACAGATGTACATTTTTATTATTGTTAATATAAATAGACTGGGTATGAACCTGAAGTTTTTGCTTATAGTATTGAACTGACACTAGCGTCTTTGGACAAAGGAGAACAGATTGGACATCGACAGTCAGGACGAGCACCTCGGGTGAGCTCATAGTGCGAGTTTCAATATGAGCGATGTAGGCTTCTTTCTTTTCAATGTGCACGGCGAACTGCTCCTCTGAGATATTGCCTTCTTTTTTAGCTGTGCATACATCGCACTGGTCTTTTCTTGGCTTAAAAATGGAAATCTTTTCCTCTTCCAATATTTTATTAAAGATTTTGCGACCAATATACGGTTTTCCGTTACCTTTACACCACTCAGTGTAAACTCTAAATATATGAGATTTCGATTCAAAAGTGTCTTCTATGTAAATTCTGTTACTGCTAGAGCGACAGTAGTGACTTGGGACTTTATTAATTAAATTTAGTCATTCTTTAACAGTAGTTGATTTGTACGCGCCCCGCACTAGGGCGAGCGAGGCGGTATAGAGGGACGAGGGGGTGGCAACGCGCGAACGCACCCGACGCCGCGCCGACCGACACTAGGGTTACGATATCGAAACGAAAGTATCGATACCAATATCGCATCAAAAGTATCGATACCAAGATAAGTATCGCAACAAAAGTATCGATACCAGTAGGTATCGATTACTTTTTGCGAAGTTTTATTCATTTTGATTTTAAAGGAATAAAACAAGAATAATGGTACTTATAATAATAAATATTATTATTACGTTAGTTTAAAGCTTTTTGTCAAGAGAGGCGCTGAACGAAGACAGGTTTTTGGGGTTTCACAGCCAAATGGCAAAATCCAAACCCTTATAATTTCGCCATATCCGTCCCTCCGTCCGTTCAGACACAGCTATTTAACTCGGAGACTTTTTGCAGTACGTATATAAAAAAAAAACATGGAAATAACGTCTATTCTGTGCACCGTTAAACAATGGTGTAGTGAAATTACGACAAAAAACAAGAAGGGGTAGCTCTCGTCATACATGGTTCTCAAAAAATCAATACACATAGGTGTATCATTGGATCCCATAGGGAATTAAAAAGATTATGAGGTTTCTACGTGACTTTTTATTTAAGACAATAGTTTTTGTGATATGGGTTCGTTTCGGTTACAAACGCATTGATAACTTTTTTTTTCATAGTTTTTTGTGAGAAATACTATAAAAGAAAGACTTATTTTTGTGGTCGATAAAATCGATACTGTGCATGCATAAATATTCATCCGAACTCTTTACTAAGCGTTGTTGTCCGACACGCACTTGGCCGGTTTTTTTATTCTTTGTTCCATAGCATTGATCAATATACCGGTGCGGTGTGCAAGTGGCGTTATGTGTATTAACTTATGGTTGAAATTCCTTGTCCTTGATAGTGGTGTGCTAAAGGGTATCGATTTCATTTGAAAGTATCGATTCCTGGTGTAGTATCGGAAAAAAAGTATCGATTACAAAAATATTCGGTATCGAAACAAAAGTATCGATACCAATGAGTAATCGATTCTTTTTTCGTATCCCTAACCGACACTCTGCAAACGACTAGCCTTGGGCATTGTCGTTCACTTAATGGATCTAGTTCATCAAATCTCGTTCCGTGAAGTGAACTCGTTCCGCTAACTCGTTCCACAGTTCATTTCGCTCCTTGACTTGGTAGGTTGTATAGTACAGTACTACTGATTCAGAGAGCGAAATGAACTGTGGCATAGACATGTTTTCGACAGAGTCCGGATTTGGAACTTGTTTAGCTATTCGTTCATAAACTGTGAACTATAACAATAAGATACGTCACCTATGAAATTCAGTTATTAAATAGCTTCGATTTCCCTTCATACTTTTTTCAGGCTTAGGACTGACACTTAAAGTGACTAATATGAATTAATATTGAACCTACTTTTCACTTTAAAAGGCGTATTTAAAAATCGACTCTATTTACAATATTTTTTTTTTTGTGTTTTGTTTTTTTTTGTTTTCTCTAATCACATGTTTAATATGAATTAATATTAAACCTACTTTTAATTTTAAAAAGCGTATTTAAAAATCAACTCTAATTACTTTTTTTTTTGTTTTCAGGCTTCTTATTTTTATGTCTTCTCTAATCACATGTTTCCATGCAAACACAGCAATTGTGATACCTTTTCAGGCTTCAACAATGAACGACGTGCTCTTAAAATATCGCCAGCCTTTGAAAAGATTCTTTCGCATGGCACGGAGGTAGCGGGTATACATAGTCTTTTTAACATATGTTGGTACAAATTCGGATAGACATTTCTGCGGTCGTACCACCATTTCAATGGATCTGATTTTCGAGGTATTAAATCTTCTTTCAAATATCGGTCCACTTCAATACTGGCTTGAGCTGTAGAGTTTTGTGGTACCGTTTTCTTAATTTCTTTATCGATGTCGGACCAAAGATCATCATTTACTTCGGTGATATTAACGGGGTGACAGGATTGGGAAACATTATCATCACTAGCAACAGTGACGCTGGCGATAGCAGTTGTTCTTCTTCTAATTTCACTCACCGCGTTTTCATATTTAGTAATAGAGTTAAATCCGATCTTTTTGAACCTGGGATCAAGAACCGTGGCTTCAGAGTGTAAAACTGAAGACTCGATGTCACCAAATCTCTTATAAATTTCAACATGAAGTATTTTAATTATTTGTTGTACTGGTTCCAAATATGTTGAAATTACTGGAGGTGCATGATGTTTTGTAATGTGGTTTATCATAATTTTGCAGTAAACAATTACCTTAGATAAAGTAACTGCTTTCTCAGCAGAAATTTCTGTTGTTATGTCATTGAATGGTTTTAAAATTGGCAGTATTTGTTCAATACTTACAAATTCTTCAGAACTTATTAATAAGTCACTCCTTAGCGAAAATGTCTCTGAGACAACGGCTTCCTTAATTTTTATTAAACGGTCCAACATTTGGAACGTGGAATTCCAGCGAGTTTCAACATCCTGTTTTAACATTAATTCTGGAATGTTTAACTGTTTTTGGACTTCAATCAATTTATATTTAGCTACAGTGCTCCTTTTGTAAAATTCAACAATTTTTTTAACTTTTTCAATTATAGGTAAGATCTCTCCTAAACCTTTCCTAACCACTAGATTGATTTGGTGTGCGAAACATCCAACATGCCTCCACCCACCTAAACGTATTGCGGCAGTTATGTTTGCCGCATTATCCGACACCACTGCACTTACTTTATAATCTATGTCCCAGCGCCGAAAACAATCTTTCAAAAATTCAGATAAGTTTTCACTAGTGTGTCTGTCTCCATATTGTACACACTCTAACAGATATGAAGACAGCTCCATATCTTCATTTAAATAGTGGGCTGTCACTGCAATGTAACTATCTTTTGTGTAGTCTGATGTCCAACCATCAGTTGTTACAGAAACTGCTTTGGCAGAGGCAAGCTTGCTCTTCATCAACTCTACGGTCTCATTATAAATTTTTGGAATCAAACTTTTTGAGAGCGTTTTCCTAGCAGGTAAACTGTAGCCTGGAGTTTGAGACACCATTTGTAATAATATTTTAAACTCTGGTTCGTCAACGACACGTAGAGAATGTTGGCCTTTCGATATCCACTTCACCAATTGCTTATCTATAACCTGCGATCTTTGTACGGAAATAGGTCTTTTTCTGATGATAAAATCAGTAATATTTTGTTGCGATGGTTGTTGCGATGTTTGTTGCGATGTTTGTTGTTGGTCAGCAGAAGTTGATGGGTCAGTATTAGATCTTAAAGTATTTATTTCAACTTGCCGTTCCAAAACGATAGGTATTGTAGGATGTTTCCTGGTCATATGGCGCGACAAATTACTTGTATTTCCAGACGTAATACTTAATTTTGCACTGCAATAATCACATGTTGCTTTTTTTGGTTCTATTTCCTTAAAATGTCCCCAAATATCACTACGTTTACGTTTAGAAGTCATTTTATATTTTAAAAACAAAAAGTAGGCACAATAGGAAGATGTCACTCACTCAACGCAATTCCGACTCTCTAACTAATTTAAAAAATACGACCTCATAACGTAAACAAAGTTGCATAAAATAGAATGTCAATCTAAAATAAACTTATTGCTTTATGAAATAGAGACCAAAATAGTTAACGTCTCTAGAATATCGAATACTAAGAAAGCTAAACAATAATTGTCAGTGTGTGTAAATGTAAATGCGATAACGAATCAGATCTTGCTAAGTGCATGTGGTGAGTTGAGTTGGTGACGTATACAACAAAGGGCTCTCGTTCCTACCTACACACACAGACGCGGGCTTAGACTAGAGACGCGGGATAATAATGAGCCGGTGAACTGTGGAACGATAATGCCGCAGAGTACTGAACGAGTTCAGTTCGTTCACTGTGTTTGAGTAGTTCATTGGAACGAATCGCTCCGGAGTTACTCAAGTCTACAAACTTGAGATGGGCTGAGTGATGATTTTTCTGTATCGGTGACTGCATGACAATGACAAAAAAATATCGGTGACGGGAACAATGACAAAATCATCAATGATTTTTATTTGAGTATTAGATCTCGTCACTTCATTTGTGAGTAGATACTGAATGATCGCGGAACGGCTTAGTGAAATTATCATTAGTTATTTATGTAGGCATGAGTCGAGTTTGTCAGTTGGCCGCGTAATTTAAATTTTCTTAGTTTGTGACATTCATTGCAGGTTATTTAGGTATTTTATTATGATTATGATTTATCGTTATGGAAATCATCAATATGTTTCCATATATGTATATTTGCTGCAAGATATGACTATTTAGTATATCATGGCAATTTGTCGTAAAAACTTGGTCGCGTAAATATGCACCTCCCCAACAAGTAATATTCCAATCTTCCCTTCATGCTTTTTCCAGGCTTAGGACTAGCAAAGACTAGCAAAGTAATAGTACATACTTAGTACCTAATAAAAGAAATCTATCAGTCTGCTAATCTTTGGCGCATTTAAAAGATTGGTATATTTACAATGATCAATTTTAGGTACTGACTTGATACCTTTTTTTTTTGTGTTTGTTTTGTTTTTTTTTTTGTTTTTTTTTTGTTTTTGTACCGAATTATTGGCTACAATTGACATTTAAAAACATTAGTTGTTTTACTTTTGCTATTCCTAGGCGAGTGCGTCTTTCATTTATCATGGTACCAGCTCGTGAAAATACCCTTTCACAAGGCACTGATGTTGCTAGAACACAGCATTTATTGAGTACTAATTTTGCCAAATTTGGGTAAACATGCTCATGGTTTTTCCACCATTGAAGTGGAGTGTTTTGGTCTGGTCCCATTAGAAGGATGTCGTCGTCCAGGTACCTTTGAACCTCCGCAATCGCTCTTGACAACGGGGTTCCTCTAGGCTCTATTTTGGAAATTGCTGTCCTATATAAATTCCATATGGACGGTTCAGCATCACTTGATGTTTGTGTCGTAGCTAATGCTGGAATTGTTGGTTGTTTTGCCTTTGCAATTGCCGCAGCGACCAATTCTATAACATTTTTTTTTGTATCTTCCGCCAGACGCTGTGGGAACATGAATATTTTAAATCGGGGATCTAAAAAGGTTGATAACGCAAGCGTTCTACTGAATTCCAGATTTCTAAATCTTTCAGATGTTTCCTTTTTTAGCTTTTTTAAAACCACTTTTACAACATCATGCAGGCCATCTCTTAATTGCAATGTATCTAGAGTTTCCAAAAGACCCTGCGTAATTGGAATCACTTCTCCACCCGTAAAATATCTTTCTCCACTCATGCGCGTAGACACTTCATCAAAAGGTTTAAGCACGCACTGCAAATCTTGAATAATTATCCAATCATTTTCTTCAAGATATGTACCTTTAAAGTTGCTGAGTGGAAGTGTTGCAGTTACAGCCTCTCTAAGTTCAACAAACCGTTGCAACATATGAAACTCAGAGTTCCACCGAGTTTCCACAGATTGCGTAAGTTTTTTTGCTATTTTCGCCTCTGATTGTTGAATTTGATATTTTACAAACTTTTCTGTGGCCAAAGCGCTACGTTTGTAAAAAGCTACAATAGTCTTCACTTTGGTGATCGTCTGTTGCAAATTATCAACATGTAATCCACTCTTGACAATTAAATTTAAACTGTGTGCGTAACACCCAAAATGGCGCCAATTCAGCTCATTCGTGATAGCGGAAACTATATTACTCGCGTTGTCAGACACAACAATGGTTATTTTGTCACTAATGTTCCAAGTCGATGCACATGTTCTTAATTGAGCTGCTAAGTTTATGGCGGTATGATGTCCGTGGAGGACTTCACACTGCAGTAGAAGAGACTTCAAAATATAGTTTTGGTCGATGTAATGAGCTGTTATGGCCATATATGACTCATTTGCTTTTGATGTCCAGCAGTCGGTCGTAAGGCATACACTTTTTGCTTCTTCAGTAATTTTTGTTTTTGTTTCATTCAAAACTTGCTCGTACATTGATGGCAGTAAAGTGTTTGAAAGGTACTTACGACTAGGTAGCTGGTAAATGGGATTTAAACCATGAACAAATTCAACAAAGCCCTTGTCTTCCACAATGCTGAATGGTTGAAAATCTAATATGAACAACTTCATTAGCAGTCTATTTAACCTTTCCTGTTCAGATGCTGTAATTTTTTTTCTTTGGGTGAATTGAGCAATTGTAGTTTGTCGAACTAAAGCCTGCTGAATAACGCGTGATTGTGGCAATGGATGACCCTCGGCTAAGTCACCAGCAGAAGAAGCAGCAACAGACGAAAGATTTTGAGATCCTGCTGGATTAGAAGGGCCAGCTTCCTGTTCCAAAGGTTGTTCTGAAATGTGTTGTTGCATCATATTCCTCCGTACATCTTGAATTTCAACCGTAGGGTGTTTTCTTAAAATATGTTTTTTTAAATTTGTAGAGGAAGTTTTATAGGATAATTTAACCCTGCACAATTTACATACTGCTGTTTTCTCACCAACAGATTCAATGTCAAAATGTACCCATACGTTGGATGTTTTTCTTAAAGTTGAAGCCATTTTTTAATACCTATTTAGGTACAAACTGAGAACATAACACTAAACGTTTCTTACCTGATAGAAAAATATAATAAGTAAGTAGGCACACCCAACTTGGTTATAAAATCAAATAATAAATACACTTCACTGAACTAAGTTCACTATAACGTATGTAAACCCAATTTAATTATAGCGAGTCAACACATTACACTACGTATTTCGTACGCGTAAAATTAAATTAGGGTGGTTGTTCGTCCTCGTCTATTCAAAACAATGATTCACGAAATACTAAATATGCTAGATAAATTGCATTCGTGATTTGCCGCGCATTTCGCACGCAAACATAAACAATGCAAGTGAAAGCATTGTTGCCGTTCCGTGCGCCCAGTCTCGGTCATTTTATCGAACGAAACATGTGAGTTCCAGTCCAGTATCGCCGATCGCGCAGTCTCGCAACGTCGCAATTCACAGTCACACCGCCCGCGCCCGCTGCGCCCGAGACGGCCCGATACCGTCCGATCCGAATCACCGAAGTTCGCGTTCATTGTCATTCTTGTAATGATTTTTAAGCATTGATGATTTTGTCTTTGTCATTGCATGATGAAATGATTTTAAAATATCGATGATTTTTACATGTGACATGATATCGGACTCATCTCTACTACAAACGACGACGGCGCGCACAACATCATTTTAACGAAACAGTGCAACGACATTACCTGTAACCTACTGTAAAGATTCAAATTTTACAATTATACGAAGTCTATAAAAAACTAGTTTGTTTAATTCTAAACAATAGTGGCGACCGTGACAGGACTGCAATTGTTAACAAGCCAAGAAAAACGCGTCGAGTTTGCGGACGGCACACGTGGCAGCCGCCATTTAACAATACCTAACCAGCGAGCCACCGGTCGAGTGAATAAAAGGATTTGTTGCTGCTGCTTCGGGAGCCTTCCGTAACATCGTGAACCGCAGGTCTAGCCCAAGGAGAGTAAGCCCTGTTCCTAACCTTTTCATACCTATCTACATAACCAATTCTCTGGATCATTATTTTGTTCTCGCATTGTGTGTAATGGCCGACTTGCTACTCGAGTGTTGGGTTTATTGTCTAAGCTAGCTTTCAATGGTGTTTATGCTCAATATACAAGCACGTGCTTCTCAGCGTTAGAGTTAATTATCTAATCAAGCTATAAAATACGAGCACGTGCCCACGCTTTCTACACGCATTTCACACATTCTGCAACAGAATTCTGTTACAGCCAATCCCTAAGCTAGCATACCTAATACCTACACAACTCGTTCTTTAGTCTTCTTATTTAGCACATAAGATGCCTAAATAACCTACCCATACCTGTACCACAAAGACAGCGTTAGTTACCGTTATTTTAATACCGCATGCCGACTATTCCAGCGTACCTCCGTGAAGTGGAGCGAGCGCATTGGTCTCGGCATCGCCACCGCCCGCCCGGTTCCGTCGCGTGCGCCGCCAAGTGCGCGCTGCTGGCCTAAGCTGTCTGCTCGGCGCGAGCTGCCCTGAGCATCGCGTCGTGCTATTGCACCAGCGCGAGCGACTGGACCTGATCTTCTATGCTCTTCAAACGGGTTTGAGTGCACATTTATTGTTTCATTGTTTGTTCATCTGTGTTATTGGTGATTATTAATCTATAAAAATGAATGAAGCAGAGCTCAAGGTAGAAATAACTAAGTTAGTCAAACAGCGCGGTATCATTAAGGGACGGGTGACAAGATTTTCAGATTATTTAGATAATTTAATTGGTTTAAAATAAATTTCTTCTATTCAATACAAAGAATTAGAATTAAAATTGAATAAGATTCAATTGCTTACGGAAGAGTTTGAGCAAATTCAAAACAAAATAGACTTATTGCATTCTGATAGTACAGATAGGGTTGCCAGGCCATAAAATGCAAAGGCCGGACTGCGCACTATATAAGGCCGGACATTTTGCCCTAAAAGCCGGACATGTTTTTTTTATTGCCAAACAATGTTTTTACAGCTGGGCTGTTGAAAAAAGTATTTATACGTGATGAAAAGTGAGGATATTCGATATTTATTAAAAGATGGACATAATATTTATAATAAAAAAACTCGTTTACGAATTTGAAATGTTTATTAAGTTACACTATTACAGTTTTACTTACAAATGAATCATCAGTCTTTTGTAGATAATTAAGCATTATTAAAACTAAAAAACAAACGAATATAGCTCTCTTTTGGCATTCTTAATACTATAAACTAAAAAATATAATAAAACAAATAAAAATAATCATTCTTCTGGAAAGTAACAAAAAGATAATATTAATTTTACGGCTAGGTAAGAATTTACTTTATAGTAAGTATTTATAGAACAATTTAAAATCTTTAAAAAATAACAAAATTAGTTATATTTGGCACTTGCACCTACTTTGTCAAGAATTTCGTTTTCCTTAGAAATCATATCGTAAAATTGTTTACATGTTAATTTTAAATTGCATAACAAGAACATCATCTTAGCAATTGTATCTGTTTGTAGTCTACTGCGTTCCTTTGTCCACTGGGCGTTTATTAAAGAGAAAACTCTTTCAACGTTGGCATTGTGGCCTGGTATTGCAAAATAATATTCTGCCAACTTAAGCAGTTCCGAATAAAATTCTTCATTATTAAATGATTTAAAATACGAGGTCCACTTCTGATGTGCCAACAGCTTTTTAAAGTCAGAGTCATCTTCGTGTTGCTTTAAAAATTTTATGAAGTTTTGCCACTGATCAAAAAATTTATTGTCATTTAACTGTACATTTTTTCTAGACAAAGTGTCTATCGTTTTTGCCCCTTGTTCCCAGCTTGGAATATTAGCTAAAGTCATCCACTGAAAGTGTTTTAAGTCAGTACAAAATTCACTGGTCCAGGAATTCAGGTAATCTTTGGCAATATTGTACATTCTTCTCATGTTTTGTTTAAAATCTTCTACCTCATCCCGACGAGCCTCCGATAAACGCCGTAAAATTTCGGTCACTTTCATTGGGCAAAAATTTTGTTCCAATCTTTCGTTTATATTTTCCACTACTTGCGAACACTGATCAATTACTTCATTGACAGAAATATCAGCAGTTTCAGTGTGTTTGATTCGGCTTTGGTATATAGACATGAAAGAATGTAATAGCCATAAATAACACTCAGAGAAGTCATTTTCGAAAAACATTTGCAATGTTCTGGCCGGATAACTCAGTGAAAGAAAGTATGACTTTAATGGCTCGTACATTTGCAAGATTCTCTCTATGGCGGGATAAAGAGATAGCCAGCGGGTTTTTGAATGGCTAAGCATACGTTTAAAATCAATTTCCAATTCTGAACAAACTTTTTTTAAAGCTTCAGTACGAACTGTGAAGCTGGCAAAATGGTTGTGCATTTGCATCACTATGCTGTCTACACAGATTGGTAAAGATTCGATTGCGTGATGTACGGAATTGCTCAAGATATGTGCAATACATCCAACACCGACCATATCATTGTTTTGAGTAGCTGATTTGAGTCTACTGTAGACGCTGTTGGTCCCACTTCTCTCTCTACCGCCAAAGTTAGTATTGGTGTTGTCCGCTGAAAAAGCAATTAATTTATCCAATAAGTTTTTGTCCTTCAAAATGGTGTGTATGTAAGTGGATATTGTTTCAGCAGTCTCGTTCGGTAAGGCCTGTAGCTCCAGTAATTTAACTTGAATTCCTCCCTTTTCAGGGTTGAAATATTGTATAAGCACAGGAAATAGCTTAATAGCACCATGGTTGCTACTATCTGTGGAGACGCTCAAGTATCTGATTTTTGACACTTCTTTTAACATATTTTCTTGGGCAAATGGGCCTAAAACATTTTTTAGGATAGCTTCAGCTTTTGAGCGGGAACAGGTTACATCTTTTGCGATTTTCGAATCTGGATATATACTCTTGCAAAGTGGAGCTGTGCAATCTAGTGAGTTAAATGATTCGTGATGTTTAACGGTATGATAAACCAGAGTAGCTTCTGTGGCCCGAACGCTCCGTTGAAGATTTAAGTTCGCATTGGATTCCATAAAAATACCAATTCTTGATGTAGATGCCGTACTACGAATCTTCATTTTGTGTTTTTCGGTATTTAAATGCTTTTCTAAGTCAGCTTTGCCCTTATTAGCAATGGAAATTATTTGATCACAAATTACACATTTTGCGTCCCATGGCTCTTTGTCAGATTTGAACATCTTGTACCTATTGACTTTTTAAACTGTCAGAAAATATACATTTTCTTTTCGACATGACTAATAGAGAGATCTGAAACAAAGATGTTGTACTTGTATTTGAGGTTTGTGAATAACACATTAATGCTACAAATAGGAAAATATAAAACTAACTCACCAAAAATACGGTCGCCGCTAACTGAAATACTTAATTGTACGTGAACACACGCCAAGCACGCGCAAACGCCACGCGTTCCTAGGGCAGACTAAGACAAGGGTTACACGATCAGTTTGGCGTCAGTTCAGTCCATCAGTTTGGTCCGGCTAGACTGATGCCAGAATGATGGATGAAAAACACAGTTACACGCTCAGTCTAGACTGACAGCAGACTGATAAAACTTACGTAGTCAGCATTTGTAAAGTGAAGACGACAGTCAAGTGAGTCACCTGATCCTGCCAAGCCATGGATATTTTGAAGAAAAAAAGAGCCTGTGCTATTATAATTATCGCTTTACTGCTCAAGAAACGCGTAAAAAGGAAGCGATGGATGAAAACCTGGCTACAAAAAAGAGAACATTACACGCATCTTCATTTATTAAATGAAATACGACAACAGAATGAAGAAGAAGACTTCCAAAATTACTATCGAATGAAAGAAGCCTGCTACGATCATCTGTTGCAAATGGTCAAACCATATTTGGAAAAACAAGATACCTGTATGAGGAAAGCAATATCCGCCGAAGAAAGATTAGCTGTCACTTTACGATCCTTGCTACTGGAAGGAATATTAAAGATCTTAAATATTCTGCAGTAATGTCACCTGCTGCCATCAGTCAGTCAATTATTCAGACATGCGAAGTATTAATTTATGTCCTACAGCCTTATATAAGGGTAAGTAAAAAAAAACGATTTATTAATAATTTTTATTATTTTGCTTACAAATCAACAATGTAATTAAAATGACACTATGTAATTGTTTAGGTTACAAATTTAATCATCATATTATTATTCCGCTTCAAATTGAGCGAATAACGAACCAGCTGTATATTCGCTGTCTTGAGACATAGAAGATGGGGACGGAATGTGAAGAGTGTAGACCGGAGGTTGTGCGGGAGCTGCGGCTTGGGTTTGGGTGTAGATGCGTGATTGTGCTGTGACAGGGGTTTGAATATAGATTGGTGATTGTGCGGGAGGAGCTCTGGCTTGGGTTTGGATGTTGTTGGAAGAATGCGCGGGAGGAGCTGTGACTGGGGTTTGGATATAGTTGGGAGATTGTGCGGGAGAAGCTGTGACAGGGCTTTGGATGTACTCGAGAGATGTTGTGTGTGAGTAGGAAGATGATTCAGGTGGAAATGGGCAAAAGGGAGATGGTGCAGGTGAAGGGGTTGATGTTACATTTATTTGAACTGAGTATCTGTGCAAACCCAATTCCGCTTCAAATAGCACATCATTAATGGCCTTCTTGGCATATAATCTTTGAGTAGGGGTCAGTCGTTGTAACGTTTCTGCCCAGTCAAATGCTATTGAACGAGCACCACTAACTTGGGGTTCTGATAAATAATTGCATGCTCGTTCCAGTAATTCATTTTGTGTTTTAAGGACACTTTTCTTGGAACTAAGAGGAGGCGGTCTTGCGGGTGGTTGTGTGGCTGCCACGAATGAAGAAATAGTCGCAGCAACTTCTTGCTCTTTTTGAGCTTGATCAGATTCAGCTTCATTCTGATTATCATCACTAGCCTGAAAAAAGAAATCGTACTATATTAACTTCTACAATTTTTTTTCCATTTCAGAAGCCGTCAAAAGAGGAATGGAAAAGAATTGCCGCTGATTTTGGTGATAAATATCAATTTTGGAATTCTTTGGGAGCTTTGGATGGTAAACATGTCAAGATCCAAAGACCAGAACACTCAGGGTCACTTTATTTTAATTATAAAGGTCATTTTAGTATCGTCTTGATGGCACTGGCAAATGCAAATAAGGAATTCATAATGATTGACGTTGGTGCGAATGGTCGAGTATCGGATGGTGGTGTCCTATTTTACACAAAATTCTGGGATCTCTATAGTAAAGGCGAATTAGATATACCAGAACCATCGCCATTGCCATACACAACCGAAAGTTTTCCTTTTGTTTTTATATCTGATGAGGCTTTTGCACTAGGGAAAAATTTAATGAAGCCATATCCACAAAGTGCATGTATCAATAATAATGAGCGAAAAGAATTTAACAGGCGGCTGTCACGAGCTAGATCAGTTATTGAAGGTGCTTTTGGTATAATAACAAAAAAATTCGGTGTATTTCAAAAGGCAATATGCTTTGAGCCACGAAAAGCCTCAACCATAGTAACGGCTTGCTGTTATTTACATAACTACTTAATGAAAACCAAATCCCGTCGCTACTTGGCATCAAACTGGAAAGTTACAAAAGCTACTGATATTGAATTGACCGATTTGGAACCCACTCCTACCCGAAATTCTACTAATGATGCCAAACAGATAAGAGAAAGACTCTGCCATTACTTTAGTCATGAGGGTAAATTGGAAATTAGCAAAAATGACCTTCAATAGTGAATTGAGAACATACAATAATAATTTAACAGCATTATACCTACTTTGTTTTATTTTGTGAGTTATTAACATCTACCTACCTACCTACCTTATTATAAATAAATAAATATTTGGGGACAATCTTACACAAATCGAACTAGGCCCAAACTAAGCAAAGCTTGTAGTATGGGTACTAGACTACGATATATATATATACTTATATAGATAAATACATACTTAAATACATAGAAAACATCCATGACTCGGGAACAAATATTCGTGCTCATCACACAAATAAATGCCCCTACCGGGATTTGAACCCGGGACCTCCAGCTTCGTAGGCAGGGTCACTACCAACTAGGCTACAGAGGTCGTCATTATGTACCTACACTATACATAGAAAATATGTTCTTACTTACCCGATCTACCGGAACAGGCTGCTCAAATTTATCCAAAAATTTAAGATATTCGAAAGTCCAACTTTTTGGACGGTATAAGTCATCTGTACTAGACCCCGATCTTCGCGATGAAATAATTTTCTTCAGCTCTCTCCTGTAGTTGGACCGTAAAACGTTTATTTTTTTTTTGACATCCTCTATAGTTGCCCCGGGTTTAATTTTTATATATATATTGAGGAGTTTTCGCAAAGCGTCATTTCTCTTGTATTTATTGATATAAAAAGTATGGGTTTTATCCCATAACTCTGGCAAGGACTCGAATGCGAGAATGAATTCTTTTTCTATCTCGATTGGCGGTGGCGGGAGTGAAGCGCTCGGCAGCGGCGCGGGCGGCGGCGGCAACGCTTCGTCGTTTGGCACGTCTTGCTCCATTTCGTCGCGGACGGTGACTGACGCGAGAATGATTCGAGCGGTTACACGATCAGTCTGGCATCAGTCTGATGTCAATCACAACAGAATGATAAAAATATTTTAAAATATTTAATTTTTGTCATTCTGGACCATCAGTCCGTCAGTCAACTGGTTAGACGATAATTCTCGCGTCATTCTGAGCAAACTGATGGACTGAACTGACGCCAAACTGATCGTGTAACCCTTGTCTAACGGGCGCGAACCTGTCTGCTGACGGTGCGGGCAGCGGGGCGGGGTAACCACGCTCACGCACGACACGCGCGGCGCGGCGCGAATCGCGGGCCGGAAGATAGTTTGCTCTCCGCTCACCCTTGTCCGTTCGGGTCGGGCGCTCGTCCGCCCATCGTCGTACGAATCGCCACTCTGACAAAAAGCCTGACAAAAGCCGGACAGGCCAAACACGTACATATTTGGCCGGACGCGACTGCAAAAAGCCTAACATGTCCGGCTAAAGCCGGACACCTGGCAAGCCTAAGTACAGAGCAAATTAATGAAAGAGATTGTTTGGAAGGACAGTTTATTAGTTTAATAGCAAGGACCCAAGATACCTTATATAATTCTCCCCAGAAAAAGGCTGAGAAAGAAAATTGTGATAAAGAAAATAGTGACCATGCATCAAATAGTAGCTGCCATTCATTTAATGGCATAAAATTACCTACAAACTTCCTACATTTGATGGGAATTACCTAAACTGGTTAGAATTTAAAGACACATTTCAGTCAGTGATTGACGGCAATGAAAGTATTGCACCAATTAATAAATTCCATTATCTACGATCTGCGCTTGAAGGAAGCGCAGTTGTTGTTATTAAATCTATAGAATTTAGTTAAAAAAATTACAAGGTTGCATGGGACTTGTTATGTCAGAGATTTGATAATAAAAACCTATTAATAAATAATCACTTAAAGGCATTATTTAACATAGACTCGATTCAAAGGGAATCCTATAAATCATTGCGGTTTATCGTTGACCATGTGTCAAAACATTTGCGAGCTCTTGACTCTCTTGGCCAGCCTACTAATATGTGGGATGTTCTTATAATTTTTATGGTATCAGCAAAACTAGATATTCACACGAGTAGAAAATGGGAGGAATACAAGTGCAATCTTGCAAATCTACCTTCACGTAGTGAATTTTATTCTTTCCTGCGCAGTCCAGCTGACATATTAGAGACTGCTTATTTTAATAATGATCGTTCTGACAAACAGGGGGATTATAAACCTAAGGTAACCACCCAATCTAAAAGTCTAATTGTATCTGTTGATAAGAAAGAAAACAAGAATTGTTGTGTTTTATGCGATCAGCGTTTTATAAAATCATCATTTACATGAATGCCTAAAATTAAAAAATATGAATGTAGATGAGCGGTTACATGAAGTTAATAAGTTAAAGTTATGTAAAAATTGTTTGCATAGTGGTCACAATGCTTTCCAATGTCAGCTGAGAGCTGTGTGCCGCCAGTGCAAAAAGAAACACAACACATTAATACATATAACGAAAAGCAACCCTACATCTTCTACTGAAGCTGAACAACCCTCCACATCTTCCTCTTTACCTGTGTCACTGTCTGTGGCATCCAATGAGCAGGTTTTGTTATGTACTGCGCTAGTCCAAATTGTAATAAATAATAAGTCATACACAGCCCGCGCGCTGCTGGACACAGGTAGTCAATCATCATTTGTTACAGACAAATTAAGAAGGAAGATAGGGCTAGTTATCAACCCCGGTGGTTCAGTGAATGTTTGTGGGATCAATAACGCTACATATAGTATTACTGAAAGTTGTTACATTCAAATTAAATCTAGGTGTAGGGGAGGAGCGGGGGTTACCGTACACTTAAGGTAGATCTCTTGTTACTCAATAATTAAAAGCCTCATTTGGTTTATCTTAAGCATTATCTGGGTCAAAATCACCAAGGTGGCAAATTCCAAATTCTGTTTTATGATGAATTTACCTAGCAGTTATTACTTTGATGATCAGCCTAAATGATCACTAAAGTTATGTTTAAACCATATTTGTGTTGGCTGAGCATGGAATTGATTACTACTCTTGTAATTTTATTTTTAAAGAGAGCTATCGCTGAAAAATATCATTACGGGAACGTTTTTGTGAGGTTTATAATAATATTAAAATATAACATAAGTATTTATTTTTTTCCTTATTCAATAGCGGATATATATTATTTATAAATAGAATTTAAAGAAATGTAATGAAATTGCCAATAAAGACGTTAAAATGCAAAATATAGTGCAAATGGAGCTATTATGACGATTGCTTTGTCTAAAATATCTAAATATGAGAAATATCGCTGTCTTATATATAAATTAACATGCTATAGGTATAAGAAGTTCGCCTTATTTTAATATTACCAGGGCCTTTTTTAAATATCTAAAATAGAGTTTAGTGATGTTCCCGAAAATGATGAGGTGTTCGCGGAATGATGCGTGTGTTCCCTAAATGACGATATAGATACAATTTAGGTTTATAAAATCAAGCAATGTTTTTGTACGTCGTACTTATTTATTCATTTTGGCATAAGGTTCTTAATTAACAAAAACGTAACTTAAATCACTTTACAGTCTTTTAATTGTTGTACACAGCCGATTAGAAATTCTTAATAATCATATTAAACTGTTATTATGATGGTAATAATCAAACCATCTAAACATTATACAATTGTTTTGTAGTTAATATTAAATAAACTTTACATCAAAAACAACCCCTCCTAATCATATTAATTAAACACATGATGTTGGAGCTACCACCCAAAACGGTTTTGCTCTTAATAATGTTGCATAAGATAAATTTATTCCAGTTTTTCTAACGAATTTTGACGCCAGTTCTTTAACTGTGAATAAAAGGAGGCGTTTTTGCTTCTTAATACTGTTTTTCTTCACAAAATCTCTCTTGGCTGGGCACATCCTGCTGACATCATCTCTTTCGAAGAAATCTTTTACTTTTTACGAACTTCCTCCTTCAAAACAACCTCACGAATTTTGGTATCAGAAATCAGAATCGATGACATGCATTTTATGAAATTTAATATCTACCTATAAAAATATTCTGTTCTTACATACATACCTCTTTCAATTTAATTATCATTTGTTCGTATGCGTCATTCTTTTTATTCCTGTCAGAATATTGTTATTATTTCGTCCACCCCCAGAAGAAGAAGATGAGACTGGTTTTCGATGCCGCAGCTAAATCAAACGGAAAATCGCTGAACGACGCATTGTTAGCTGGACCCGATCTGCTGCAATCACTGTTCGGAGTCCTGCTCCGTTTCCGCCAAGAAGCAGTGGCCGTCGTCGCAGACATCAAAGAAATGTTCCTGAGAATAAAAATCAACGAAGAAGACAGAGATAGTCTCCGATTTCTCTGAAAGAACAAGGAATACAGAATGACATCCCTGATATTTGGAGCCGCCTGTTCACCGTGTACCGCCATATACGTGAAGAATAGAAATGCAGAAGACTTCGTCAATCAGTGTCCAGAAGCCGTCAGAGCAATAAACCGAAATCATTACATGGATGACTATATTGCAAGTTTTCCCGACGTAACAACAGCCACCAAATTGTCAAGAGATGTGAATGAAATACACAAGAAAGGAGGTTTCTTCTTGAGAGGCTGGGCGAGCAACGACCCCGCAACGATTGAAGAGTTCACCGACACAGAAAACACGACAAACTCCATTGTGCTAGGAGAACCGAAGGATCAAGTCGAGAAAACGCTGGGACTCAATTGGAACGTCCATGAAGACAGCCTGCATTTCACTCTAAGTCTGCGCAACACAACCGACGAAGCCAAAGAGGGAATACGTGCACCGACGAAGAGAGAAGCAACAAGCGCAGTGATGTCAGTCTTCGATCCTTTAGGATTGGCGTCACCCATAACCATACAGGGAAAAGTAATGCTTCAAAACTTGTGGAGATCCGGCCTAGAATGGGATGAAAGATTGCCCCCACCCAGAGAAGAAGAATGGAGAAAGTGGCTTGAAGAACTAAGAAAACTTGAAGATCTTCGAATTCCCCGCTGCCTCACATACGACGTGACCGAGGGGGAGCTACACACGTTCTGCGATGCGAGCGAGAAGGCGTACGCCTGTGCCGTGTACTGGCGCTCCCAACATCCTGACGATCACGTGGAAGTGAAGCTGCTGACAGCGAAAGCTAGAGTCTCGCCCCTCAAGCCAACTTCAATACCCAGACTCGAACTACAAGCGTGTCTGCTGGGAAGTCGCTTGGCCGATAGTGCGAGCCAAGAAATGGACCTAACCGCAACTCGAAGATACTTCTGGACCGACTCTAGAACAGCATTGACATGGATCAAATCAGACCCTAGGAGATTCAAGCCTTTCGTCGCACATCGTCTTGCCGAGATAGAGGAGCTGATGAAACATAAGGAATGGCACTGGGTTCCAACGAAACACAACGTAGCCGACGACGCTACCAGAGAGACCCCAACTCACTTTGACATAACACATCGTTGGTTCAATGGCCCAGCCTTCTTACGTGAGGACCCCAGACATTGGCCTACAGAAGAGAAGAAAATCTCCATCACCGACACAGGTGAAGAAAAACCTAATGCCATCACTCTAAGCGTTAGAAAAGTAACCCCCGTCATCATACCAGATCCAACAAGGTTCTCCAGTTGGACGCGCCTACTCCACGTGACAGCGAGATATTTGCAAGCCATAGATGTCTTCAGACGAAAAATTAAGAAAAAGGTGAACACCACGAAACTCGTCACCAGAAAAACAAAAGATCCAGCATGGAAGAAAACACAGAAGCAGAAGACCCGACCCACAGAAAAGGGACCGAGCAGAAAAGAAGTGGCCTTCTTACCAAAGTCTGCACTCTACGTGGAAAAGGCGGAGCAACTGCTAATAAGAAGAATGCAAGAAGACAGCCAGACGAACTCGCAGCCCTAAGAAAGAAAGAAGACGTCAATCCAACATCCAATCTGAAGAACCTCACAATCAAACTAGAAGATGGACTCATCAGGTTGTCTACTCGCGTCGGAGCAGCCAAGTACCTAATAGCGTCATACAAAAATCCAATCCTGATGAACAAACAACACCGAATAACCCAATTGCTGGTGAAGTACATACATGAAGCCTTCAATCATGGAAATCACAACACCGTGATGAATGAAGTCCGGCAGAAATACTGGATACCGTCGCTTCGAAATATGGTGAAGAAAGTAGCGCGAGACTGCGGATGGTGTAGAATCCGGAAGAAGACGCCACAGGTCACGCCTCAAGGAGATCTGCCACCTGAACGTCTGACGAAAACCAGCCCTCCTTTCACCTGCCTAGGAGTCGACTACTTCGGACCCATGCTCGTCACTATCGGAAGACGCACAGAGAAACCATGGGGAGCCCTATTTACATGCCTCACCACAAGAGCAATTCATCTAGAGCTGGCCAACTCCCTATCCACCGACTCCATGATCCTCGCACTACGAAGAATGATCGCCAGAAGAGGAACTCCGAAGATCATCCTGAGCGACAACGGTACCAACTTCATTGGTGCCAACAGAGAAATCGCCGAAGCTATCGCGAGTCTAGGAGAAAAAGTAAACAAGATGGGCATCGTGTGGAAATTCATCCCTCCTGGAGCCCCTCACATGGGCGGAGCCTGGGAAAGAATGGTGCGATCTGTAAAGGTCGCTCTCGCAGCTACACTACACGAGCGACAACCTAAAGAAGAAGTTCTCCACACATTGCTTCTGGAGGCCGAGCACATTGTAAACTCGAGGCCCCTCTTCTCCGTCAGCACCGACCCAGAAGAAGAAGAAGCTCTGACCCCGAATCATTTTCTCATCGGGCGGTCATGCGGGGCCACCCTCTTTGGCTCCTTCGACGACACAACTCATCGGTTCTCCTAGCTGGAAGACATCCCAACGCCTGGCCGATCATTTCTGGTCAAGGTGGTTGCGAGAGTACCTCCCAACTCTCTCGCCCCGCTACAACCAAGGTCCTCACTACCGGGACCCAACACCGGGCGACATAGTCCTGATTGTCGACCACACCCTGCCACGATACTCGTGGCCACGCGGCGAAATAGTCGCCACTCATCCCGGACCAGACGGAAGAACCAGGATCGTCGACGTGCGAACAGCAGCGGGCATCCTGCGGCGGCCAGCTTCACGCCTAGTCCTGATTGTACCTGCAACGTCGCCCCAACGAGATGGAGTGCAAGCAAGAGGGGGAGACTGTTGGCGACGACAAAGACTGATTACTAAATTAAGAGTTTGATTAAACAATAAAAAACCGTTTCTAATAGTTATATCAAGTCATGAATATTGTAATTTAATGAGCGTAGGATAGTTTTAATCTCCCATAGTTTTTAAGAAAACCTAATCAATACCTATATTTAAATTACCTAAGTAATTAGCTGCAATAAGAATGAGTAGTTACCTGTAATTAAAAGAACGTAGTTAGTACCCTAAACACATATCCTAAAGGTAAATGGGTAATGAAATTGTCCACACAAGCAGGTCTCAGCTTGACAAAAACACACAGGTAAAACTTTAACAGTCACCCAAACACACATTAACAAGAAAAATAGTATCGCCCACGAACAAGTCTCAACTTGTTAACATAATGGTATCGCCCACGAACAAGTCTAAACTTGTCAACAAAATAGCCTCGCCCACGTAACGAGTCGAAACTTGCTCAGCCAATAAGGGCATCCAGTCTGTAACGGTTTACCAACACTCGATTGGTCCATGAACCGTTGGTGAACAGAATCTTTAAACCATTAACTTTTCATCCAAAGTACTTATAACCCACGAACGTTTCGCCAACATCACGGTCGACGTCAGTGCCATCCCGAGGTTCGGTTGGTTAGGTTCCTTTAAACCCTTTAGACAGAAATAGGAGCCCCGCCAAGCGGGGCTCCGTCGACCAGCTTATTTAAACCATTAACTTTTTATCCAAACGACTTTTCCACCCGGGAAAAAAAAAGGTTAAGTTAGTTATGTTGGCGAAACGTTCGTGGGTGAAAAGTACTTTGGATGAAAAGTTAATGGTTTAAAGATTCTGTTCACCAACGGTTCATGGACCAATCGAGTGTTGGTAAACCGTTACAGACTCAACCGTTACAGACTCAAGGGCATCGCTCAGGGAGCAGGTTACAACCTGTCGAAAGACAAACTCATGCTTAACCAAAACATCCGAGCCTAACGCGACGTCCTGCGTGAGCGATCTAGACGCGAACGCGAAGCGGCGTGGCGCGGCGCGAAAACAACCAACATTCGAAACCTATTGAAGTGGCCTACGTGACCAAACGCACGTGGGGTGCGGTGCGGAGCGGAGCGAAATGAAGCGAACGCGATCAGTTGGCTTGATATTTTCGCGCGAAGTGGACGCGTCGGCCATATTTTTTTCAAGCAAAAATTGTAAATGTCGGAAGTAGAACTTCTTATTAATGCTATCCAAGAACGTCCTACATTATGGGACAAAAGGAATAAAAGTTATCATAACCGGTTATTATCGCACCGCGAATGGGAGGCTGTGGCTAAAATAATTGGGACTACAAGTAAGTACAACATATTTCTTTATTATTATTACATTCTTGGCAAAGGATGTTGCTCAAAATACAATTTAAAGTTTTCTCTTGCCTGTGCGGCTGCTCGTGATGTAGCATTGTATCTTCTTTGAGAATTATGTCTTTGTGTTAGTGACATATTTTGATATGTTTTTCGGAAAGACATTAACTCATTCTCATTTATTGATTCAAGATCCCTTATAATATGTCTGGGTCAGGATGACTGGACCAAGAGAGATTTTTGAAGTTTGAGCAATACCAAGTTTTAGTACCTATTTGGTACTATTTGGTACCAGACATCAAATAATTGGTACCTCTCTACAGAGGGAAAATTATTACGAGGAAAGTGGCCAGCCATTCTGACTTCAGAATGGCTGGACCAAGTCGGCTGCACCTAGTTGTAGGTGTTATGACTAGTTCATCTTTTCATTAAAATTTAGTACCTCATTGGTACCTCAACATATGTTTTTCTTAATTTGTTTCGATAAGCCAAAAAAAAGTTACACCTAGAAAAAAAATTACATGTAATCTGGAGCACGTTGATTTCACCTAGTTGTAGGCGTTATAATTAGTTCATCTTTTCATTAAAATTTTGTACCCCATTGGAACCTCCACATATGTTTTACTTAGATTTTTTCGATAAGCCAAAAATAAGTTACACCTACAAGAAGTTTTGCATATATAATAATGTTTATTTTTATACTAAGAAAATTACCGAAAATAAATCATAACACATAAATATTACGTATATTTATTCATTGATTGACACATTAATATTTTTTTACATATAAATAACAGTGTGCATACATTTTGTTTTTACTAATTGTGATGTGAAGAGAACAGCTTGTGATTTAGTTAATGATTTCAAAATAGTCCTGTATTTACTGTTCATTAGTTTATCCTTACTTCCGCAAAACTTCTGTTATCTAACTGTTTATGTAGTAATACTCAACATATTGATTTATTATTAAACTACTCAATACGAGCATTCATTATTGTATTTGTCATTCAAGTTTTTAGTAAGTTAAATTTGATGTAGATAGTAAAACACAGTCAGACATTATTTCTAAAAATGATGTGGGTATACGTAAAATATTTGTACCCGTTTTCATAATTATGACAATAACTTTAGTTCGTACTTTGTCATCGTTATTACATTGCTCCAATCAATTTGTTTTAAAACGTTGTTCGGAAGTGATTATGTGATTAGTGTTTATTTTCTATATTTACAAGATGAAAAGAAGAGGTCGAAAATGTGCAGTTCCGTTACACAAACAAAAGGAAATTTTTGTAAAGTTCGAGAAGTTTTTCCGTCGTAAAGATGATATTCCTTCGCCATGTGACCCGGTGTTTAAAGATATTAGCCAAGAACTGTCATACAAAATGTCGGAAAAATCACTATACTTATCACTTATAAGAAATTATGAATACTTTTATGACCACAAAGAAGATACTGGATCTGAATCTAAAGAAGATACTGGATCTGAATCTGCAGAAGAAATTATAACAAAACCATCTGGCTGCAAAATATTCGATTTTTTTCTTGACGTTTATCAATGGAACAAAATTAAGCCCATTGATCGTTGCGTGAAGCGCACAAAACGCTTATCTGATTTTCGCAGTAAAACATTGCTGCCAAAGCACCAGTGGGCTGACCTTCTAAGAGAGGAAATTTGGAAAAAAATACGTTCCCCGTGCAGTTGGACATTTCAAAACTACTCAATTAAAAATGAAGTGAATGTGAAGTGTTTTGGTTCCTGTAAGCAGTGCAAATCAAAGATAGAAGTTATAATTAATTGGCCAACTGATAAAATCGCTCATTGCATTTGTACCATACGCGACATTGATGAAGAATTCAAACACAATTTTGCAAATAAAATTAAGCTTTCACCCATAAAACGCTGTGAGCTTAGTGAACAATTAAAGTCGGAATATGCTGTAACGGTTCGAAATAGATTGAGTGATCTTATAATGGACGTTAATGATCCAGAACCGAGTCACTTACCTACAATAGGTTGCTTAAAACAAATTAAATATGAACATCGAAAAAGTTCATATTACGATTCTAATCCGATAATTGCTTTATGGATTATGACACGATTACCTCCCTACGATACACTTATTAGATTCATATCAGTATTTCCTTTTTGTATTTACTATTGGTCACTTGCTCAAGAACAATACTATAGGGATTATAGAAAAAGTGAAAGAACTGTGTTAAGTATCGACGCCACAGGAAGTATTTTCAAACCATTTGGAGCAAACAAAGATCTCATATTGACTAAACAGATGTTTTTATATTCATGCGTGATGATGTCCATTTACAATGAAAGTAGCGTGCCGATAACACACATGATATCAGATAGTCATACTTTGGACGCGATATATAAATGGCTTGACACTTGGTGTAACAGTCAAAATAATGCTACTCCGAATGAAGTCATCGTTGATGATGCCTCGGCATTAATTGGGGCCGTAGTAAAATCATTTACAAAATTTAAATCTACGGCAGAGTACGTTAATTACTGTTACAACAAATTAGAAACGAAACAGCAAATACCTGGCGAGTGCTTCATTCGTATCGACACTAGCCACTTTATTAAAATTCTTTTTAACCTTTCTTGCTTCAAACACATAGACCAGAGGGTAAAATTCTTTTATATTAAATGTTTACAAGAAGTCAAACGCTGCGAAGATTACGATGTAGTGAAAAGAATTGTAATTGATATGATAACAGTTTGTCTTAACAAATATGATGGACAAGATGAACAAGCATTGTTAACAAGATGTGAAGAAGCTAAGATTCGATTAAAAAGATTGACCTCTTTTCAAGACACCTCCGAATCTGAAATCGAAATAGAGGATACTACTAAATTGTCGCAAGTGTCAGATGACTACAAATCTTTATTTGCTGAGACCGAATTAAAACTCAGTGATGATAATAAACGACATCTTGTTACAAGTAAAGGTCCTAAATGGTTTCAGGATGCTATAGAACGCGAAAAGTTATTACTTACTCTTACCGATGGTGATTGTAAAACACACGATAACTTATTTTACTTTCCAGAATTTCTAACAACGCTAACGCGGCTAATGGGACAGCTCCCTCTATGGTCAAATATAATGAAAAGAACTTTTGATTCGGAAATATCAGTCCCTACTTCGTCAAATGTCGAAAGTTATTTTAAAATTATAAAAAGATACTTATGTCAGATAAGCACGAAAACAGACAGATATCGTGTAGATGAATTTATTGCAACACATTCAGAATCTATTTCGGGACAATTAAAAACAGCTAACAGTACATTAAAACAAGGTGTTAAAAGGAGAAAGCCAACTGAAAAGAAAAATAATATCATCAGCAAGAAAAAAAGAACGAATGCTAATAATGCTGCAAAAGGAATAACTGATGAATCTGTTTTTTCTGATACGCCTTCATTGGTAGAAAACTGGAGAGGTTTAGCTACAAAGAAAAAACAGCAAAAAACAAAGATAGGAAAACAAATGATTAAGGTAACTTTGTTGAGAAATGGTTCGATTACACCGTTTGCAGATAAAAATACTATCATCTCAAATACCTGCGCTTTTGATTCAGTTGCACAAGCGATTGCAATTGGAGTTGTTGATGAATACACGTTAAATAGGATCATAAGAAGCAATGATGATGAATATTATAAATTTATAAAGATGATTATAGACAATGATACGGAAAACATTTACAAACTTCGTTCAGATATATTAAAAAAATATTTTGAAATAGTATATGATAGTGATAAAATTTACGTGAACTGTGAATGCAATGTTGCATATATATTTGAAAAAATATTGTTAGAAAAAATATACAGCGCAGAGATAAAAGAATCCTGTACAAATGTGGACTGTCCTTTAAACCAAGTTAGTAGGAAATGTGCCTTTTTGCCACTTGATTTTAACAAAAACACCTTAAGTGAGTCTGCAAATTCAATGCTAAACAGTGACAGAAATATGTCGAGTTGTAGACTTTCTGGTTGTCAAGGCATAAGGTGCTTAGATTATAATTTGAAAGATATTGCTGCTTTTGAGCCCAATTCTGACGTCGAAATTTGCATTAATGATTTACCTAAAAATATAACATTAAAAGGAATAGAGTACCACCTTTTGTCTGTTATAGAATTTGTACCACCTCCGACTCCGAAAGGCGTGGGACATTACAAATCACATTGCCGCAGAGGGTCCAAATGGCAATGTTACGACGACATGTCAAGTAGAATCACAATTAGTAAAAACAAAATGTATGCACACTGTTATTTATATGTAAAAAAATATTAATGTGTCAATCAATGAATAAATATACGTAATATTTATGTGTTATGATTTATTTTCGGTAATTTTCTTAGTACAAAAATAAACATTATTATATATGCAAAACTTCTTGTAGGTGTAACTTATTTTTGGCTTATCGAAAAAATCTAAGTAAAACATATGTGGAGGTTCCAATGGGGTACAAAATTTTAATGAAAAGATGAACTAATTATAACGCCTACAACTAGGTGAAATCAACGTGCTCCAGATTACATGTAATTTTTTTTCTAGGTGTAACTTTTTTTTGGCTTATCGAAACAAATTAAGAAAAACATATGTTGAGGTACCAATGAGGTACTAAATTTTAATGAAAAGATGAACTAGTTATAACACCTACAACTAGGTGCAGCCGACTTGGTCCAGCCATTCTGAAGTCAGAATGGCTGGCCACTTTCCTCGTAATAATTTTCCCTCTGTAGAGAGGTACCAATTATTTGATGTCTGGTACCAAATAGTACCAAATAGGTACTAAAACTTGGTATTGCTCAAACTTCAAAAATCTCTCTTGGTCCAGTCATCCTGACCCAGACTATAATATTGTGTAGTAAACATATGGCTTTGACGATATGAACTGCATTTGTAACATTCGTTTCGATAGATTTATGTAGAATTCTGAATTTAGAAGTTATTGAACCAAAAGAACATTCCACCACCATTCTGGCTCGAGATAAGCGATAATTATAATTATCTTTGGCGTCCCCTTTAACCGTTGACTTTTCTGGAAAAGGTCGCAATAGGTATTTCTTTAGAGGAAACGCCGCATCTCCAAGGAGCACATACGGAGCTATGATATTAGAGCCCGGTAATACCGTAAAATGGGGGGAATCGGGACACTTTTTAAGTTCGGCGTTGATTTTTATCGTTTTTTTTTGTAGTTATAGTAATAAAACGGAGATCATAATGGTTCCGGTAGTTTAAATTTTCATTTGTAATGCATTAAGATATAGTTTATTAAAGAATAATCATGAAAAGTTACAAAAACTCACTTGTCCCTCTTCACCCAGGCGTTGGGGTGAATCGGGTCGCTTAAGGGGTTAATAGAGTTTTTTTGCTAGGGCTGACACTTTCATACTATATGTAGGTTACTACAATAATTAGGTAGGTACCTACAATATCTACCTGGTAGGTATTGCCTTTTCAGGTTACCTACGTACATGACATATACTTACCGTTTTTTAAAGTGTCAGCTCCTAATATGTTATCATAAATAAAGTTATAGAGTTGTAGTGAAAAATAAAAATCCATTAATGAAATCAACGTTTCTAATAAAGTAATTTACTTAAAATTAAACAAAACAAAATAAATCTTACTTCCAAATAAACATAAAATAAAGTCCTCTCAAATCAAACTTAATTAAAATTTCTGACAGGCAAACTTAAAAAATATTAAAAATAGACAGTATTATTTTTAATTAATACTTAGATATTTATTTAATAATTAATTAATTATTAAATAAGCAGTAGATATTTGTTTAATAAATTAAATATTGAATAAATACATAAGTATTTTTCCAATAATCAACACAAAAGTAATACGATAAACAATTACAAGTCATAGCTCAAACTCACTAATTCTCTAGAATCTTTAAGATTTCATCACTGTCATTATAGTAATTCTTTTTCTTAGTTACATTTATTTTTTGGTTTATGGCTACTGGTTTCAAAGCTTGCTTTGTTGGATTTTTCGGAAAAAGTTTTGTTAATTGTTCTGAAGGTATTTTTGTATTACTATTAATAATAATTTTCGGTTTATTTGTAGTGCTAGTACTGGCCTGTTCATTTTCATTTTCTATCAGATTTGTTTCTTCTGTCACATTTGTTCCTTTCAAATCTGTAGGTTCGCACCATGGTATTACTATTTCTTCATACAATTGTAAATCTTCTGTTAGCACAACGGGTAGTTTTTCAACTTCTATATCTCGCCAATCATTACGCTGTTCTTGATCATTATCAGATGCGGGCACATTGTTTGTTTCGGTTATGATTGCTTCGAATGCCCTTGAACAATGTGCTATTGGCGATGGCGATTTATTTTCTTTTTCATCAAATATTTTTTTGGTTTTTTTACCTACTCCCTTACCTTTAGCACTGTTTGTGTTATTTGTTTTTTGGATTCGTTTCTTTTTTATTTCAGGTTCAGTATCTGTATCAGCGTAACTTTCTACGTCCTCGTGTGAAACACTTCGACCTGAAATTCGAATATGTAAAAAATATTGTTGTAAGGACATAAAATGTAGGTCGGTGTGCGTTTGTGTGTGTGGTTGTGTGTGTGAATGAAATTTGAGACTTTTTTGTGAGTTAAGTCTGTAAGTGTGAATGCATTTGAGATATTGCGTGTATGTATATTAGGCACCTACTGTGTGTAAGGTCGAATGCATGTGAGTGATTGCGTGTATGTGTATAATGGCGATTTATCAAGAATTAATTATTTACCTGAAATAACATCGTTTTTTTTTTTATTCTTTGGTTCTTTAATATTTATACTTCCGTATCGCATTTCTTTTAATAAACTTAAAACTGACTGGTCTATAGCTTCTTTAACCTCTTCATCATTCTGCGACTCTTCCGGTAATCTTGCCAACACTTCATTAGGATTTAATGAACTGATACCTAATAAAGGAACATTCATATAATAATTATTTATTTCAGGATACTTTAATTTATTAAAGAAAACATAGTAAAATGAATTATCTACATTCACTATAATGCTTACCAGTCTTACGAAATCCTGCCCGAATATTATTTTCCGAATTTATTTTAATTTGGTCCATGAGCAACTTTAACATCCTTGGGAAGCAACCTTTTGGTACACATGATAGTGAACGGCCGTCCGTTTTCTTCCATTTTTGAAGAATTTGACGCCAGGCTACTTTCATGGGGCGGAAAAACGCCACATCCAGCGGCTGCGTGAGATGTGTTGAATTTGCCGGTAAAAAGACGAAATGAATGTCAAAATTCTTACAGATATCTATTAGTTCTATCGATAAGTGAGACGATAGGTTATCGCCTATCAAGACTTTTTTCCCTTGCTTATTTTTAAAAAATGGAATGACCACTTCCTTGACCCAGTCTTTAAACACTTCTGCAACCACCCTGACGACGTTCGGTTATATCTTGCGTTTACGGGTCCATTTTTCACCCACGTATCATACAGGTTTGTGGATTTATAAACCACATACGGTGGTAAAAGCTCTCCTTCTGCAGTTCCTGCCATCATCAGTGAAATTGAAGCTTTAGAATGGTTTAAAATACGTTCTGGATATTTACATCCTCGCCTCGTTATTACTTTGTGACGGCCTGGGTCGTCCGACAAATTTGTCTCATCATAATTGATAAACTCAAACTCAAACTCAAAGCATTTATTTCAAATAAACCAATTACAGGCACTTTTGAATTGTCAAGGGGTCGGTCAGTCAGAAAGATGAAGCTAGTTGCCCATTCCAAAGCTTAGTAGGTACCTATGGAGAAGAACGGGCAAGAAACTCCATGGACACTCTTTTAAATCAAAATATGGTTACAAATTATTGGTTACATCATTCATGTTGAAATTATGCATGTGAGAACGATGCAGAACGTTAAAAGCGTCCGTAATAAAGAGACGACAACAATTCCAATATTAAATTAAAATAAGCCGTGGCAGCCAAGAGATGACCAGTCCCCACTGACGGCGCCCGTTCACGAACATGACGTATGGATCAGCACCATTTAGCTCAACCATTTTGAAGGGAACTTAATGATCCAACACACACGCCACCACCAGCGAGACATTTGAGTGAGCATGACATACTCTCAGCCGTCAGGGCACATTCAAGTCAATGAAAGACAAACCTAGAAAATGGTAGCTTTATAGTAGGTACATAGTACTCACACATGTGCTATGCAATTATACAATACTACAAGATTGAATTTATACAATGTAAAGACAGTTTTTACAATCTTCAGTAGTTCCAAATGCTAATCAATTAGTTAATGCTCCCTTGTGGAGCAGGACCAGCGTTGAGCCAAGCATTTTTATCAGCGATGTAATCCCCCAACTTATAATATGCTTGACTGCATAGTGTGCGTTTCATACAGGATTTAAATTTCGTTTCATTCAATTGAAGTATATGGGGAGGTATTTTGTTGTAACATTTTTATTGATAATATTGCCCAGTGGCACATTTTCAAGTGACTTTTCTAATTCCGAAAAATATTTATTGATAATAGTTGGTGATGTTGCTGCTCTAGCGCGTTTGATGTTTTGACATAGCCTCTCCGAAATTGTACTTTTATGTCGTTCCAAAAAATTGAAGACAAAATCTCTCCCCGGCAAATTATTTTTAAATCTTTTGTGCGTAATCCCCAACATATCCAAATAACTTTTTACTAAAAGTCTTAAATCTGTAACATCTAAAGGATATCCCCATTCAGCACAAGTGTTCAGATTGAGCACAATGTAATCTTCTGTTTCTTTAGTAAGTGCCGTTTGGCCTCCTGGCGACCTCATTTGTCTATTGCTATGCCTCTGTAAAACTGATCTGCTAATACTATATTTTTCTGCTATAGATCTGATTGTTGCATGACGATTTAAAGTTAGCTCATCGAGCGCCTGTTTCATTACAGTCTCGACATATTTTTTATATTGTTTTCCACCAGGTTTTGGCTTATATACTCGTGGCATTATGTATTAGAGTATAACTAAAACAAAAACAAAAAAATAATATGACGTAAAAAAATCAATAAAATTTATATATGTATACATACTTAAATGTATAAATAAATTCACGCGTATGAATTACCATGGAGATAGGCAAAAACTACAGGGCGCCACATGCTAATATCAAACAATTTAAATTTAATATCGCCTAAATTACGTAGGTACCAATTTTCAATTATTATTAATCAACTAATCAATCATTACTAGGAAACTATTATAATTTAAATAAATGTGTAGGTAGGTAAATGTACTCAGTCAGTTAAGTATGCATTAGGTACCTACCAACACTTTTATTAAGTTACGTTTTATGTAATTTAGAGATTGCGACAACCCTAGAAACAAAAACCCAATTCACCCATAGTCGTCCCAATTAACCCTAATCGGGTACCTATTAAACCCATTCCTGACCCTATACACCCCATAGTTCGACCCTTATCCCCCCAATTATTGTTCAAGTCTACTTTAGTAAGAATTTGTTAAACTAAAGGAAAAACAATAAGATTATATCACTTACATTATAGCTTAATCCGTTCCCAAACAACTGAAGATAATTATGAAAACTTCACTTTTAGTACAAGTCTAGTAAACACCAAAGAAAATTAAAATGTTTTACGGAGCAAATTTCACATGACTTTGACCCAATGTTTTAAAGTACGTTTTTTAAAAAAATACTTATGACAGGATGAGTGAGTGTTGCCAGATTATAGAAAAAATATTGCAAGCTTCAAATTTAAATCCTACCACAAAGTGTAACACGTAACATAAATGTATGAATAAGGTTGCAAATAAAACTTGAGGTTTGTCCCAATTCACCCCCTAGACCCTATTCCCCCCATTTTACGGTACTTGTTCTTTAGGTATTTTTAGTCTTCCTTGTTCTATTGCTCTTCGAAAGGGGCATTCCTCAAAAACACCGGCATCGTTGTCTTTTCCATAGGAACCCACATTTATCATTACAAACTTATAATTTGCGTCAGTGACTGCTAACAACCCAATCGAAAAAAAGGATTTGTAATTATAATACATGGAACCACTCTTTTTTGTTTTTTTTTATGCGAATGTGCTTTCCGTCAATACATCCAATGCAATTAGGAAACTGCCATCTGTCCCAAAAACATTGCGCTATGTTTTTAAAGCTATCTTCTTAAGGTTCGGGCATGTGTTTCCTAACTAATTGAGTCCATATAGCTTTGCAAACTTGTGGTACGATTGTAGAAATAGCAGATTTTGAAATTCTGAACGAGAAAGCGAGTTGCCGAAATTGTATACCTGTGGCCAAATACCTAAAATAATGCAAAATATTAAGTTATAATTCCTTTTCTTTTTTCAGGTGAAATGACTAAGAAAAAATGGAAAAATTTGAGAGACACGTTTAGTAAAGAATTAAAAAAAAATCCTAAGCCACGTTCTGGGACTGACGCCGATAATGAGCCGAAGTATACAGGCACATGGCCACATTTTGAGGCCATGTCTTTTTTAAAAGTAGTTCTGAAACCCCGACAAACAGAAGGGAATATTATATCAAAAGACTCCGAAAGCAATTCTGTAGATCTGTCAGTGTATTCAGACGCGGCTAGTCCGAAAGAGATTTCCAACATGAACGCATCTGACAATGACAACACCCAGCTCCCTGAATCTGCGTCTATTTTAGAAGAAATACCACAGAACATGTCCATAGATAACAACCTTCGACAAGATCGTCCACCTTCGCCCTCGTTGCCAGGTCCTTCGCCTTCATCCTCATTGCCAGCTATCACAAGGCAAACACGCAAAAGAAAAGATATAAGTCTCGAAGCATTTCTCGATATTGAGAGAGAAAAAATGAAAATTCTTCGCGAAGATCAACCAGATAATACTGACGACGACCTTCTTTGGTTCAAATCAATATTACCTTACATGAAACAGTTGCCATCACTCAAAAAATTACATTTTAGAACGCAGATGCAGGAGCTTCTTCTAATGGAGCTGTCAAAGTTAAACCCACCACAATCCAGTGCTCAACAACATGGCTATTACACATCTTTGTGAAAGTATTGCAATTATGTACATACTTACTAATTAAACTTAATTAATATTATATGTAATCTCTAACATTTATTTCATAGTTTTCTTACCTCAAAGTCACCATAAGTCGTTCTTCTACAGAAATAGGTTCCTGAAAATTTGTTGTAGTAAATTGCAGAACAGGTTTAATGGCTTGTACAATATAGTCAAACGTAGTAGGTAACATTCGACAATATTCCTTGAACAACAGGGGTTGAGTACGTAAATCCTGGTACAAATTATGAAATTCCCCATGAGTATGCCTTTCTAAGTACACAGTATTAGTTCCACTTCTCTGCTTTATACACTTCTTCAATATCTCATATTTAAGATATGAATTTTCCAACAACATTAGCTTCCGTCCGTCCATGACAAATGTTTAATGCTAACTGAACTGAACGGCGGCGGAGGGCGCGGAGGGGACGGTTCGCGCGCAGACAGGACAGAGTAGCCGCGTCGCTCCGCACCGCATTAAATTCGCATCGGATCGTTTCGCAATCGCGTTCGCGTTGAGTCGTCCACGTAGGACACAGCGTAAGTACAACATATTTCTTTATTATGGTGCTCCCACATTGCCGTTATAAAATGTTTGTAAACATTTTATAACACCAAAACATTTACTAACAAATGTTAACAATTGTTGCACTTTGTTAGAAACTGTTACATGTTATAAGTGCTCCTACATTGATGGAAAATGTTTAAACATTTTATAACATCTAGTATTGGCTCGCAGTTTGGTTTCGCCTTCTGAGGGCCGAGGACGTCTACACGAAAATGGAAGAAGATTTGCTCATTGGAATAGCTTTTATTTTTTGTTTAAAAAAGAAGAAAAAGCGCTCTTATTGGATGCGCCAAACGCTAAAAGCTAGAGGAAAATATAGTGCCACAGACTATCTCAAGGATTTGGGTATTGACGGTTGCTTAAAAGATTTTATAAGAATGAACAGTTCCGAATTTGAATATCTACAAAATTTAATTGGGGCAAAAATAGGCAAACGAGACACTACATTTAGAAAATCTGTAAGTGTGACGGAAAGACTTGCGGTAACGTTAAGATTTTTGGCAACTGGTAGCAGTTATAAAAGTCTTGGAAATGTGTTCAAGTTGTCAGACCAAGTGATATCTATTATCGTACCAGAAGTGTGCGAGGCTCTCAATGAGGTTTTAAAGGAATACATACAGGTAAGTCAAACAACATTTTTAATTATTTTTTTATTTACTTTTAATATGATCTAATCTAATCATACTTTAGGTAGGTACCTACCTTACCTTACTAATAATTTTTTTAATAATTAACAAACCAAACATGTATTTTTAAATTTTTGATTGATTCCAACAAATCGTTTAATCATTGGGTCGAATCTTGGCTTGATTCCGATAAATTAGACGGACTCTGTGTTCTTGCGCTGGTACGAGTATGTGTCCTGGAGTTATCCGAAGAACTGGTTTCAAATGAAGCCGAGGGACTCGGTGCGGTGTAGTATCCTCTCGAGCTACAGTCAGCATTATTTTCCGAAAAAGTGGATAGATTTGGTTCAGAGTTGTATCCCCAGGAACTACTAGCGGTTGGGTCTGTAAAGGTTGTTGGAAAATCATATTGTCCCACTGTCGCATTGTACAAAATATTGTTAATGTGATGTTGAGCAGTATTCTTAGCATGACTGTTTTTTATTTGTTTCAGTTTCATCGAGACATACTCTCCAAATGCGTCATTTTCATCCCTGCTTTTTCTAGATTCGTACATTCTTTGTAAAATATTTACAGCTTCTTGTTGTGTTGGATCTTGTTCTACTTCAGGCCGTCTTCTTTTCCGAAATGGTTTTGGGGTGGCGAAAGGCGTGCCCGTAGTTTCATCAGTGACAGTATTTCCTGTTTCGTTCAAACTGAGAGTGTTTTCTGAAGCAATTCTGTTTTCTTCGTTACCCTGAAAGAATAGAATTAAACGATAATTTCAAGTTATAGGCGCGTCAAATTAGCTAAAATTGTAAAAAAATCTATAACCGCGATTTTCTTTTTCTATTACTTAACAACCCTTAACTGAAATCATATTTTTTTATAGTGTATTCTATTAATATTTCATACTTAATAAAAATATCCAATAAAATTTGTTAGAATAACGAGTTATAAATTTATTTTTCGCGCCTATTTCTTAATCTTCTATTTTTGTTCCAGATACCAACAACACCTCAAGAGTGGCTACACGTGGCAAATTCATTTGAAGAAAAATGGAATTTCCCAAATTGCTTAGGAAGTATCGATGGAAAGCACGTAGCCATACAAAAGCCAATTGATAGCGGCAGTGAATATTACAACTATAAAGGATTTTACAGCGTTGTACTTTTAGCGATAGTGGACGCAGAATACAACTTTCTGTACGTGAATATTGGCTGCCAAGGACGCATAAGTGATGGCGGAGTTTTCGCAAACACAAAATTTCGAAATAAAATTAACGACAATAGTTTGAAAATACCCAGTGACAGCTCACTACCAGGCAGAAACAAACCTGTTCCTTATGTGTTCGTAACAGATGATGCGTTCCCTTTAGAAAAACACTTATTAAAACCTTTTCCAGGACCACAGGATAGCAATTCTAAGGAAAGAATCGAGTCGTGCGAGGAGAACAGTAGAGAACGCATTTGGGATTTTGTCAGCCAGATTTAGAGTTTTACGAACTACAATATTATTAGATCCAGAAAAAACTACTACTTTAATTATGACATGCGTGCTACTGCATAATTTTATAAGAAAAACTGAATCGAGCATGATTTACGCTCCATCTCAATACTATGATGGAGATGACATAGTAACTGGTACACGTATCGATGGACAATGGAGATTAGAACAGCAGCAATTAACACCACTTGAAGCATGTGAATCCCTGACAGATGATGGGAAAGAAATAAGAAAAGAATTCGCAGAATATTTTTCAAATGAAGGGTTTTTGGACTGGGCATCTAAATATTATTAAAAGACGTTAAAATAAAACTCACCTGCAACCCTCCATCGACAGTTAAACTTGGAATATTTTTGCCTTTAAGGAACATGAGTTTTTTAAATGCAAACCATTTACTTGACTCATTAGCTCCTGCACCAGATTTATTAGATTTACATTCTCGGTTAAATTGACCTACGAGTGATCGAATCTTTTTTTCAATTACTTTTTTATCCATATTAAATTCACTGGCAATTTCCATCCAAGCATCGTGTTTTTTATTTCGGTCTTTGTAGCTCTCTGACATCGTGTTCCATAGTACTTCTCTTGCTTGAAACATTTCAATCAGTTTGTAAACATCATCGTTATTCCAATTACCGGACATATTTTATTGCTTGGCGCACGCGCAACCACTAATACACACGCACAGCGATGCACGCTGACACAAAGGGACTGACAAGCGAGACACCACGCGCAGCGACCTGCGTACTCTAACCCCCACCGCACCGCACCGCCTATCCCGCCATCACCCTTATAAAATGTTTACAAACAAAAGATAACACATGTTTTATTTTGTTATAATTTGTTTTGTTATAAAATGTTTACTAACATTACTAAACATTTTCTAACATGAAAATTTATTTGTGATTAAAATGTTTGCTAACAAATGTTTACTAACGTTATTAAACATTTTCTAACGGCAATGTGGGAGCACCATTACATTACACCTTGTAACGTTGGTCAGTACCCACCTTATGGAGAATAGACACAGCTCTTTGCATTCAAAGTGACATTTCGTTTCTCCATTTTTGACATCGCACAGTAGAAATCCTTCCACAATATGTCATTTTGTCTTTCGTTTCTACGATCTTTGTCTAGGTCCTTTTTTATGTAAATTATTTCAGAAGTTTCCTATTCCAAACTGTCAAAATCACACTGACAACTGACAGTTGTCTAAGATAGTGTTGATTTTGTAATTGCCATGCTAAAGACAGTAGAATCCTTTCTACTCGACGGCCACAAAGTGCATACGGTTATCTACAAAATGATGATGTAACAGGAGAGCGTTTTGAACGCAAAACTGTGATAATTAATAGAAGAGCAAAGCTATCTTCTCCTTTTTTACATCATTTAGTTAATAGGTCATTACCTAGGAAATGGTTAAGGCCAATATTCGTGTAATTTTTTTTTGTTCCAAAATACGTTTTCCTTCGACGCTTTGAAAAAAAACTAGTAGTTGTCTTTTTAAACGTGACTTAATATCAGTGAAAATTGAGAACGAAACAGAAAAAAAATCCTATGACATAACAAAGAATTCTGAAACACTGCGCACCTTCATACCGCACCCTCGCATTGCCCCGCCAGACGGCCGAGTTAACCCACTAAATAGTATTACACTATGGTAGTACCATAAGTACCATGGGTAAAAATATTTATCTTAGTTCTACTCGACCAGTAGATCTAGTGCCAATACAATGTGATAATTTTACAAAGATAGTCCGATTGATAGAACCACCGAAAAGAAAAATACCCTTGGTCCTACTAGTAGAACTATGCGGTCGAACCACGGGCAATAAACGCACAAGACACTGTTGTTTTATTGCTCAGGAACTATTCCACTGATCAAGTCTGTGGTTCTATTTACTTAAGGTACTTTTTAGGTACAATTTTTTGGTGTAATTACATTTTATGAGTAATGGTTAAATAATAAAATACTATAGAACACCCGCCATCTTGATGTCAATATGGCGGGTGTACCTTAATTTCGAAATAATTTCGTTCTGAAAGAGGTACAGATTTTTTAGAGCTAGGTACTAAATAGTACGTTTTAGGTACATTTGTTTGGTAATTGGTATAATTTAATTCGCTATGGTACACCCGCCATTTTGACTCTCACGAGCGGTCAGTATCGCACTACGGATGTTTTCATTGGCGCTGATGGTCAGCGCGCTACGCGACCGACGTCAGCGACAGAGGAATCCGGGCCTTACGCGGCGTCCTACGTGGGCGATTTAACGCGAACGCGATCGCGAAGCAAAGCGGCGCGAATGGAACAAACAATGATACTCTATTGCGGTGTCCTATGTGAGCAACCGCACGTGGATGCGGTGCGAAGCGAAGCGGACGCGATCAGTTGGTTTGATATTTTTCGCGCGAACTCTTATGTTGTGCTCCGCAGCAGAACCACTTTGACTATATTATATAAAAATTACAGGATAAAATGTAGATAATGTCTATATTTTTGTAGCTTAATATCAAAAATTGTATATTGTTAGTTTCTTGGAAAATATCAATTCAAAGTGGTCATGCTACAGAGCATACTCTCCAGCAGAACCACTTTAAAATAACGGTTATTTCACGTTGATTATGCACAAGTCATAATATAAACAAATGTATATTTATTGTATATCGAGGTAACATCTACAATTGTAGATAAATACTTACTGATTTTTAGTAATATGTACCTAAATGATTTATCGGAATGCGCCTGCCATGAATTTCTTAGCAAATATCAAGATTAATACATACATACATACATAATATATATACAACATTAATTTTAGTATACGCAAAACCCGAAAAGGGGTCATTGTACTCATCATTTTGAACAATTTTTTCTATGGGACCAACCTTGAAATCGCGAAAAAAAAATCAGCTGTTCCATACATTTTGTCGATTTAAGTGAACACAAATGTATTGAACAGCTGATTTTTTTTTCGCAATTTCAAGGTTGGTACCATAGAAAAAATTGTTCAAAATGATGAGTACAATGACCCCTTTTCGGGTTTTGCGTATACTAAAACTAATGTTGTATATATTTCTTTACGATAAATAAATTAATAAATTGTATATCAATATAACAACATCTACAATTCATTTATAATTATTATTTTTTTTTAATGTCGTTAATCTCTATACTTGCACACAGACTGCTACCCATCAAAAGACGCGGAATTGAATACACTGCCATCTCGTATTTTACTTAGAAAGCTTTTTTTATTTGTTCCCTGGACGTTTCGCTGGTGCAGTAAGTAGGTATGTTACGTTTATACGTACTTCTCTATATCTGTTTGAACAACTATTATTTTCCTGTAATGAGTAATTCATATGTCATAATAAATAATTATGTATATAATCAGATTCACGCTTTACATTATTAATTTTTTTTTTGATGATCTAAAGAGGGTAGGTAAGTGTTAGTAAAGAATACATTGACCTACATTTTTTTCATCATGAGAAAATAAACGCGTAGACCGGTTGATTTGTTGTATGTGATCTGCAAAACCTTAACATGAAGCGTGGAAAGAGACTATCTGTGAGTTTGGAAGAACAAAAAAGTGTTTTTATACAGTATCAGGAACATTTTAAATGTGAATCTGAGCTACCGTCCTCGTGCAGTGTGGTTTACAAGAACTTAAGTAAAACATTGTGTTCGCGAATGTCTGCATATGCTCTGTATTTCTCGGCTAAAAGGAATTTCAATTTTTTTTTCCGCCCTGGAAATGTAAATGAAGAAAGAAACCTGAAGAAACAGATGAGTGTTCAAGACAATTCCAGTCAAAGCAGTAGTAGTGACTATTCTAATGTTGATGATAGAAGCAGTGACAATAGTACTTGTAGTAATAACAACGACAAAGACTTTGTTTCTTTTGAAATAAGTTTAGAAGAATGGGAACATATTAAACCACAATCTTATTGTTATGCTAGAAACAATAAAAATAAATCTAACGTTAAATATCGTAATATGAAACGAATGCCAATAAATAAATGGACGGATTATATGAGAGAATATATTTGGAAGTATACGTCAAATCGATGCACATGGATTATTAAAAATAATACAGCAAATGATAACTATACCGTCAAATTCACAGGATATTGCAAACAATGCGAAGGAAAACTTACAGTTGGTACTGAAAGAAAAGACTCTGTTGTTATCGCTCATTGCTCAATAATTAATGTAAATCCTCGATTGCTACACGACCCTATAAAAGTTCGAATAACAAATTTCAATAAACAAAAATTTGCATCTGAACTAGAAAATCAATATCCTGTTGTTGTCAGAAATAAACTGGTAAATAGTAAACTTACAGATGAGGATAAAATAGAACCTCCATTTGTTCCCAGTCTAAAAACTTTCCAAAATATAAGAAACAGGACTAACACTTCCAAATATTTTCACAAAATTGTGGTTCTTGCTTTGTGGATTATGAGTTGTACCCCTCCCTTCAACACAGTGATCCGCAATGTGTCCTTACACCCCTTCTTTGTCTATTACTGGACTGAATTGCAACGGAATTTTTAACAAAAGTTTTCAAAAGCACATTACACAGCTATAAGTATTGACGCCACAGGATCCTTGTTCAAGAAAATATATCCACCTACAAATTTATCTAACCAACAATATCATTCTAAACACCTATTTTTGTATGTCGCAGTTTTGAAACTAAAAAACACATCAATACCATTGACTCAGATGATATCTGCAACCCAAAAAATGGATAATATTTATATGTGGTTAAAAATGTGGGCCGAAAGTATGATCAAACCAAAGGAAATTATAACAGATGACTCTAGTGCTTTAATAGGAGCATGTGTGAAAGCATTTACAACATTCGCTACTACTAGAGAATATGTTAGCCATTGTTTTAAGGTCCTTGAACAACAAACCCACGTGATTCCTGCTTGTTTTATGCGCTTAGACTCGTCTCATTTTATAAAAACATTATATGGACTGGAATGTTTTAAATTTGTAGATCTACGCGTAAAAAAGTTTTATGTTATGATTTTGTTACATTTAAAAAGTTGCACTAATTATGTAGAAGTTAAAGAGATATTAAGAAATTTAGTTATTGTGGCTGTAAACAGATATGATCGATATACGAAAAATGGCGAAAAAACTAAATGTGAAGAGGCTAAAGAAAAATTATTAGGTATGAGACACATTTCAAAAATAATGGACGATGAAATAAACACCTTACCGAACCATGCAGAATCAGTTATTGAAGATGATGACGTGACATGTTACAACGATGATGCGCCGTACTGGTTCAATACTCTGATACAAAATGAAAAGTTATATGCTGACCTTAGCGAAGAGACAATATACGAAAATATTTATTATTTCCCAAGTTTTGTTGGCAGCTTGCAAAAACTATTTTGCAGACTTCCCCTTTGGACCAATTTAATGTTACCTTTCTACAAGGAAAGAAATGATGCCGCCAGCAGTAGTAACGTAGAAAGTTACTTTAAGAATATAAAACAGTTGTTATTCTGTACAAAGAGTGGTTTATTACGTGTAGATGAATTTATTATGAAACACACTGAATACTTATCTGGTGAAATAAAATCAGCTCAGTGTGCTTACTTTGATAATGACCTAACAAGTCACATGAAGAAACAAGAGAAGAGGTTTGAAGATATTGAAAAGTGTACTACTAAAACAAAAATAAACAGCATTCGTCCTGAAGACACACATAGCTTTACGAGAGAATCAGTATTTCAAAATACTCCAATTTACGAGGAAAACTGGCGTAACAAAAATTATGAGGTAAAGAAAAAATCTTTAATAGAGTTAATTAAACCAAAAGTCGACAAGAAAAATGTGCAAATATTAATAAATGGAAATAAAAGTCACGCTAATATGGATCGCGTAGTTGTCCAGAATACATGTGCTTTCGATGCTGTGGCCCACGCATTTGCGGTCGCCTACAAGGAACACAGGAGTGTTCATGAATTATTGGAAGGAAAAAGTTCTGCATTTGCTACCCTAGTAAAAGCCATATCGAATCACGATGATGCTATAGATGTATTAAGATTGAGGACAGAAATTTTGTTAAACTCTTTCGAAAAAGTAATACGAGGTAATGTTCAAGTTGTCAACTGCACGTGTAACGTAACTAAAATTTTTGAAAGTCTTTTAATAACTGAATATTCTAGTGCAAAAAACGTTAAACAATGCTCCAGTTGTGATTATGTGTCTGAACGAAATTGTCCAATTTTACCACTGGATATTGTTACATTGGCAGATGAGGGTATAGCGACTGGCTTAGAAAAATCGGCAAACTCAATGTTATCTAGTAAGACTCGGTTATGCCGTCAGTGTAACACAGAAAATGGCACGATTACAGACTCTTACGAGTTATCTGATATTATAATTTTTGAATATGATGATTATTTAAATATAACCGATGTACCAGAAAGAATTGTTTTGAAACAAAAAACGTACTCTGTCGTTTCTGTCGTGGAGTATATTTCAGGTTTACCTGGTGATGTAGGACATTACAAGTCACACTGCAAACGTGGTTCAGGCTGGTATTGTTATGATAACAATATAAGCAAAGTAACCAAAACTAATTTAAAAATAAATATACAATCGCATATCATAATATACGCTAAAAAATGATTAAATGTATTGTTTTTATGTACATAAAAATAAAACAAATTATATTTACATTATTGTCTATTTTTACTTATTCTTTATAGCTTATGAATCCATTTTCTTGATATACAATTTATTAATTTATTTATCGTAAAGAAATACACTCAGCGGCATGGAATGTGGCCCAAACCTAAACACACCGATAACAGGCGATTTTGATATCGCGTATGAGAATTTCAAGTGGCAGTTTGTCAGGCCATTTGTTTTAGTTAATTTAAGAGGGTAAGCACAAAACAAAAGTTCATTTGTTTAATTTCTGTGATACTTAACGTTAGTTCGTTATTGGAACGCACAAAACACGGGTGAGTTAAAATTCGATATTGAAATGGTGGTGAATTTAATCTTTATTGTTTTATTTTTTAATTAATCTGTAGTAATTTATGCTTCCAGAATTGGAACACAATGGCTCTAACTTCAGCTCAAGTTGCTCAAGCTGTGTTGCTTCGGAGTCAGGGGCGAACGCAGCGAGAGATTGCTGAAACATTAAATGTACCGCGTACAACTCTCAGGTACGCCTTAACAAGGTACGACCAGACCGGCCTATACACAAGGAGACCAGGAAGTGGCGGTATTAGGTGTACATCAGCGCGGGATGACCGATTTATCGCTCTCGCAATTATGAGAAATCGGTTCCTTACTGCGGTCGAAATACGGCAGCGGCTACAAACGGCAAGAGGGGTCAACGTAAGTGAGCGGACAATAAGAAGGAGAATGGAGGAACGGGATCTGCATGCTCGAAGACCAGCTCGAGGTCCAGAACTGCTCCGGCACCATCGCGTAGCTCGACTTCGGTTCGCTCGCGAACACGCAAATTGGACTCACGAGCAGTGGAGTAAAGTTCTGTGGACTGACGAATGCAGAGTGGCCTTAAGAGCTCCAGATGGCCGCGAACGTGTATGGAGAAGGCATGGGGAGAGGTTTTTGCGAATCACTACCAGGCAAACCGTCAGTTTTCAAGGTGGATCAGTAATGGTTTGGGGAGGGATCTGTTCAGATGCACGCACAGAGTTGGCAGTAGTTGCAGGTCGTCTAACGGCAGTGCGATACATGAGCATTTCTCAAATTTTTTGACCGTAGCCGCAATGTGGATGTCCCATGTTTTGGTCTTTGATTATTTTTTTACTACGATAACATAAATAATATACATGACTGTCGTAACTTCATTGATATTACTAAATTATCAGAAAAAATATCAAAACTATAAATAAACCACACTAACTACAATAAATAATTAATAATCTAAAATACCAAAATTTTCGTAGTATGGAAAATAAGTTGTCCCATTGTGACCGGAGTGATTTTGAACTCATTTATTTCATTACATTCTAAGAAACTGAATATATGTTATAGTCTTAAAACACTACTTAGAGTATTTGAATACATGTTTTATTTAGTATATAGTGAAATACGTCGTTAGTTAATCAGTTTTCGGAAAATAATATTGTCCCATAAAAAATTCCAAAACGGAAATTCAGTTTTTGTTACCGATTTTTGTGTCGAAAGATTTTTTAAACTACTAATTTAGGTAGTGTTTTTTCTTTTGGCAATACTATTGACGACATTTCACATCGCCATTTTGATTGTGATGTCATTTCGGTGTCGACAACAGCCGCGACTTAACGTTGTGCCCTGCACTGCGACGAATTCGTTCCGGATTTTGTTATACTGTGTGAAGGTAAGTTCAACTATACTGAATATTCTTATTAAAATGGATAAATAGTTAATTTTATGGACTACAATTTGATGTAAAATACTGTTTTAACTATTGAGTTTTAAAGAATATGTATTTTTTTGAAAATCTATAACCATCCTTTCGTTACTTCTGATTTTGTTACTTTCGCGTGGTAACGTATAACCAGAACGAAGGGTAACAAAAAAGGAGTTTTTAAAGCTAAGTATAGACTATAGTATTGACTATATTCGTTTAACCTCAATTTTCATAATGTTATATTTTGTTATGTTTATATTGCTTTTGAAAATTTTATCACAGGATTAAACTAAATAATAACCATCACATATATTACAATATATACATTTCAAAATAAAAACGGTTGAGTAGGAATGTCAGCTGACCGAAGCACTAAAGTAATGTATTTTATTTTTCAAATAGATTTTTAATGTATTACATTGTGTTGTAAAAAATAAGGTGAGCATTAAATGAAGGACCTTGTTAATATTAATTCATGCATATAATAAAGTACGGTAATGGGTCCGACATTTGGGTTATGCCATTTAGTTTATTTGTTTAACATCACCTTCCCGAGCTTCAACAATAGGATCGTAGGTACTTTAAGTTTCGAGTTAGACGTGTATTAGAGATCGTCCATTGTGGTTTGCAGTTGACAACATCATGATCGTGTTTAGTATAACGAGGTGAGTTCGTTGTTTAAATATTTGACTAATAAATTTTATTATATAATTGCTTGCAGGTGAGAGAAGTTTATTCTCGTAAAAAAAAATCATAAGAGGCCCAGTACTTGGAAGATACCTACTAAGAAACTTAATTGTTGGTTCAGGTATGGACAGTTACATTGTTATTTTATCCTCACAGTAAAAAAAAATTATAACAACCCAGCGCACCTATTCTACGCAAAAATGCCGTTAACGGCGGCTGAGAAGATGAAATGTTATAGAGAACGCTTAAAATTAAACCCAGAAAAATTAGAAGAACAAAGAAAGAAAAATCTAGAAAGAATAAAATCGAAATATAAGTACAAGAAGATATCAGAAATGACAGAGGAAGAAAAAAATAAGAAAAGAAAAGAATGGAGAGAGGAAAAACAAAGGCAAAAAGATAAGAAGAAAACTTGCGAACAGACATCGAATACTGCAAACACGTCAAACCGTTCTAGTTCCAGGACATCGAGAATTAATTATAAACAAAAACACACTGCCGCCCAATGTCGTATTATACATTTAAATCGAGCTTTAGAAACCATGAGGAAGAGATTATACCGATCGCAGAAAAGCCAAATGCAAGAAAAGAAAAAGCATGAAGTAGAACTTAACAAGTTGAAGGCTAGGAATGAAATTTTAGAAGCTTCTCTAAAGTCAACCTATAAACAATGTAAAACTAATAAAGAGAGAGACGTTATAAAGAAAATCGCTACTAATGATCTCGTGAAAAATAATAAAGCTAAGTCGTTCATTGCAAAACAAATAGGTCTAAGTGAACGAGTTCGAGATAAGAAAACAAAGAATAGGATTTGGAAGCTCAAAAATTCTATAATAGAGTTTTATATCAGAGATGATGTAAGCAGAGCCACCTCTGGCAAACGTGAATGTAAAACTTTAAAAAAAAACAAACAGCAAATAAGATTCCTTAATAATTCATTAGAAATTCTATACAAAAAATATAAATCAGAAGGTGGCTCTGCATCTTTTGCTTCTTTTTGCCGGTACAGACCATTTTACATCATTTCACCTAACTTAAATAATAGAAATACTTGTCTCTGTATTAAACACAGCAATATGAGTTTTAAATTGGCGGCTCTTAAACATCACAAAGTGGTTGATATTAGTAATACTCATGATCTCCTAAATAAAGTAGTATGTAATACTGGATCATTCGCGTGTATGTATGGCAATTGCGAAACATGTAAAAGTGTAGCTTTAGACTACAATTTGGAAAATGATAAACCATCTCAAGAAATTACATGGCAAATGTGGGAAATTCAGGAGCACACTTATAAAAAACGAACAAAAGATGATGAACAGGAAGTGAAAACTAAAAGAACTGTTAAATCATTTAAAAAGGGTACAATTACAGAACTAATAATTTCGTTTGAAGCATCTTTAAAATTATTTAAGGTTCACAGTTTTAATATGTGGCATCAAACAGAAAAATATAAAACTTGTATTGAAAACTTAAATGATGATGAAATGGCTGTGCATTGTGATTTTTCTGAAAACTTTGAATGTAAAATGGCAGAAGAAGTGCAGGCAATGCACTTCGGTGCCTCCAAAGTGCAAGTTACTTTACATACGGGAGTCATATTTTATAAAGGCGGACAGAAGTCTTTTTGTACGGTCTCCCCCTCCAGTATACATCAGCCACATGCCATATGGGCCCACTTAAAGCCTATTATAGAACTGGGGAAATCCTTAGTTATTAATCTAAAGAAAATATTTTTTTTTTCTGATGGGCCCAGCTCGCAATACCGTCAGAAAAAGAACTTTTTTCTCATTAAATATTATTCGTCTTTCTACAAGGTTGATATTTCGTGGTCATTTTTTGAAAGTGGGCACGGAAAGGGTGTGGCTGACGCTATTGGAGGGGTCGTCAAGAGGGCTCTTGATAGGCAAATTGCATATGGAAAAGATATTATAAGCGCTACCGATGTGTACTTGACGTTGAAATGTTGTGTAAAAGCTGTAAAAGTGTTTTACGTTTCTGACACAGAAATCAAAGCGATAAGCCAACTTATACCTACTGGCCTAAAGACCATAAAAGGGACAATGAGTATTCATCAAGTTATTTCTGAACAAGGTAGTGATGAAATTCAACATCGTATCCTCAGCTGTTTTTGTAGTAAAAAAATCTGTAGTTGTTATGATCCTCAAACATACAAATACCCAAATTTTACACATGTTAACAACCAAGAATCTGAAAATAATGAGCCCACAGATAACCAAACGTTAACGCCGAAATTAAATGAGTTGCCAATTCTTGATTCTGAGATGATAGATGATGATTTGCCAATATTATACAATATTGATGATCTGGATCTAGAAGAACACGTTGCTAGCGGAGATAATTCCGCTGAAAATCGCGTTGATATTATAGACTTGACTGATATTTACTCTAACCCAGTTATCGGAAAAATCGATTCTAATAAAAATGTCCTCTCAGTGCTATCAAATATTAGTAAAATAAATAATGTTGGTGAGGATTTTAGTGAAATGACAATTAAAAATGATGTATACAAATTAATGAAAACCAAAGAAAACGTTGCACCTAATACTACAGGTAATGCAATAGATCCATATCCTTCAACATCTAAAGTTAGTCGAAATCCAGTTAAAAATTCAAAACTTGATACATATACTCGTAATACCGCGAAAAAATCATTGCACATTCCTGTGACAAGAAAAATGGCTTGTTATAAGTGCAAAAATCCCACGCCATTGCATCATCTGGTCAAATGTATGTCTTGCAAAAATTATTACTGTGATAAGTGCACAGAAGGACAAGCATATTTTGATTACATATGTGATTTTTGTTTTGAAGATGATTAAATTAATGTTGTAGGAACGGCTAAGCAGCGGTTTTTATCCTGATTTCTGATTATTTTTTTTAATTTTTCAGGAAAATCACCTCAAGGTGCGTCTCAAAAATGGTGATTTACCTTGATATTGATAAGTTTCTGAAGAAGACAGACTTTCTTGCTTTTTTCGAAGATAATATTGTATGGCCCTGGTCAGTCACACATTTCGTACTATCAGAAAAATGTTTTGGATGTGGAAGTGCAACTAATAATATATTGCATAGTGTTTTTCCACATTTTGTAGTAGCAATGAATACTGAACAGATCAGACTGTTACTAGACAGTAATTTATTCTGGTGTAAGGCATGCAAAAGTTTCAGTGTCTACGACCACTACCCTGAGGATGAGTGTGTATTTTGTAATGTCTAATTTTTAACTTTATTTTAAATATTTATAAGTATTTAGCTCTGCAAGGGCGTTGTTTTTTACGTACTTATTTTATGTATTCGAATAATTATTAGTTTTCGTGACATTAAAAAAATATGTTGTTTTGTTTATAGGTATTATTAAAAATGTTGATTTTAACCAAAGAGAATTAAGACTGTATGAAGACTCAACTGATTAGTTTTTATTTGTTTCCTTACTGAAAGCTTTGCAATAAATTTTTAATTTTTGTTTTGATTTTAACTTATTTTGTTTTCATTTTATGATAAAGTGTCAAGTGTGTATGCTAAGCCTTACATTTCCAATTTTGTTACCCAAGCTTCTTGTTTTGATACTGTCCCAAAATTATGCTGATAAATAAGATAGATATTTCTTTTTCTTTCAAATGAAACGCAATAATCAATCATTTAAAACAATTTATGATAAATATTATTATAATAAATAGAAAATATAGCATCCTTCCTTTCCTATCATAAAGGAAAACTAAACTTTTTGTTGGAAAGTATTCAAATGGTAACAAAAAATACTCAGTATTGCTAAAAACAATTTAATTTATTATATTTTTCGCAATTTTTACTTTTTCAAGATGTTGTTTAATTTATGATCTACATAGAAAAACATAAATTTATAATACAGTCTGCATGTTTTTTTATGGTTTTCACTCCTTTCCAAGTAACAAAATAAGAATTTTTATTTCGTCCTTAACCCTTAATAGGGCAAAGGGCAATTGCTTACCACCTCAGCTTTTTGACCATAGAGCAAGAGTCGTTATATGTACACTTTCTTTTATTCAATATTTATAATGCGTGAAGACCCTTAAAACTTTTATTAGTACTGGCAATTACGCTAACTGTCAAAGTTTGCGAAGTACCAACATTGAAAAAAAAATAGCGAAGAATTTTGAAAATCGGAGGTGTTTGGCGGAAATAAATTGAAATTTTGTTCTAACAAGATTCTGGTAAGTGGTTTTGTGATATTTGGTAAAACAATTGATTATATTACCCTGTATGACCCGTAGAATAACTTTTGAAATGAAACTTGAACTAATTAGAAAATCGTCGTAAACTCGGTGGTAAAATTATTACCTTTGCCCGGTTACATCAACATAGTAGTATTTGGTGGTAATATAGTTACCGTTACCCATTACCGTGCTTATTATTTCAGGAGAATGTCGAAGAAAACGAAGTTATCTGACAGTTCTATCGCCAGTATTCTAGAAGATAATCTCTCCGCTATTGAAAGTAGCGACGAAAGTGTTTCGGAAGAACCACTTTTGGGCGATTGTGTACTGGATTACGACGATGAAATTTCGCGAGGTCTTTCAAGAATATTTGGTGAAGAGCCTGAGTTGGAGACGAGAGGATTAGAGAATTTTCAAGACCCTCCCGGGCCACGTGTTTCGGTAGAATATCAAGAAAGCATTGAACCAGTCACTGAAGAACCGCTGAGGGAAGTAAGTACGCGTAATGAATATGATTCGGGCGTCTATTTTGGCGCTCTTTCTGAACCAAGCTACCCGACTCCAGCTCAGTCTGACTTAGCGCAGCCTAATGATGCGGCGAGCACAAACACAGTAAGTAGACCTATTCGTGTGGCACAAAACTGGTCAGATAAGGTTCCAAAGCATAGTATACCAAAGTTTGATAAACGGTTGACTGTAAACATGCGCGTCACTAATAAAACACAGCCTATTGAATTTTTCGACAATTACTTCCCTCGTGATCTGGTAGAGTTATTGGTTGAACAAACAAACATTTATGCGGCACAAAGGCAAACGCTTCACTGGAGTCCAACATTTGTAGCTGAAATGCGTGCATATCTTGGTATCTTGATAATGATGGGTCTGCACCCCTTACCTGATGTCAATCTGTATTGGTCAACTGATACTTTTTATAGAAATCCTGATATTGCCCAAACTTTCACTCAAAAGAGATTCAAAAAACTGACTGAAAACATTCACTTGAATGATAATACCAAAGAACCCGCAAGAGATACGCCAGATTATGATAGGCTTTATAAAATACGTCCTATGATAACAAAACTAAACGAAGTATTCCAGACTCAATGTTCTCAATCAAGCACCCAATCGATGGACGAAAGCATGGTAAAGTTCAAGGGTAAAAGCACACTAAAACAATACATGCCGAAAAAACCCATAAAGAGGGGTTATAAGGTATGGGCCCGGTGTGATGCTAAGACCGGATACATGTATGTCTTCGATATCTATATCGGCAAAGCAGACGGAAATGCATCAAGTGAGGAAGGCTTAGGATATAATGTCATAATGAAACTATGTCAAGGTGTTCCCCGCAATACTCTTGTAGCTTTCGATAACTTCTTCACTGGCATTCCACTAATGAATGATTTGCTGATAAAGAAAGGAATATATGCCGTCGGTACCGTGCGTTTGAACCGAAAAGGCTTACCAGAAAAGTTGTTGCCCAAAAACAAACTCAAGAAGGAAAAACTTGAAAAGCACGAGTTCATGTATAAAACCAAAGCTCCCGTTTCAGCTATACAGTGGATGGATACTCAACTGGTGAATATTTTGACAACAGCACACAACCCAAAATCTGTGTCTACGGTCAAACGAACACAGAAGGATGGTTCAAAGAAAGATATTACTATCCCTACTGCTATTGCCGAATATACTGTGAACATGGGAGGTGTGGATCATTTTGATCACTTCCGTGCCTCGTATCCAATCGGCCGAAAATCGAGACGCAACTGGTTGCGCTTATTTTATTTCATGTTTGATGCAGCTATCATCAACGCGTACATAGCCTATATAGGATCATGTATTGTACCTATGGACGCTTTTACCTTTGGACATTGATTGTAATGAAAAAACTGGCAGCTTTAAAAATATAATATTGCAACTCTGTGCTGGCATTTTTATTTTCTAGCAACACTAGTGAGTGGCGTAACGCTTTTGGTGTTGTGTGCAGTGTGAGACCATTTTGAAGATTATTGTGTTGAAAAGTAAGTTTTTGCAGGATCTTTCTGACTTTTTACTTAAACAATGATGGATATATTTTACAATTTGATATCGTTCATTTATCTGTAGCTAGTTTTAGTTTACAAATCAAAAAGGAAAGAAAACACCTTCTAACCTAAAAAGCAAAACAATAACGTTTTTTTTAAATGTTGCATTGGTTGTACCTTTGGACATGTCTTTGTTTGTACCTGTGGACACGTCCAAAGGTACAAACAATGTTTTTACCTATGGACACTGCTGAATGACATCTCGTTTATGTTGTCCATAGTGCCAAGGAGTAAAGCTGGTGTGAAGAGAGGTGCAGTAAGTCCGGAGAGGTTAAAACTGGCAATAGATTCATTAAAAAATGGAGGGAAAATAAGAACTGCTGCGAGAGAATTTGGGTTGAAAAAATCAACTTTACATAAATATGTCAAAACTATTCGCAGCAGTATTACACCAGATTTAATTTCTTTTACGCCGAACTACGCAGTAAAAAAGGTATTTTCTGACGAGGAAGAAAAGCTTTTATTAGAATATTTAATAAAAGCGGCCAAAATGATTTACGGACTATCTACAAGACAAACATGTACTTTAGCCTATCAGTTTGCCGTTGCAAGAAAACTGACTAACATTCCCGAGGCCTGGGTAAGAGATGGAATGGCCGGTCGCCAATGGTTATACAGATATCGCAGCAAATATACGGAACTGTCATTGCGCAAACCAGAAGCAACTAGTATAGCGAGAGCAATGTGCTTTAATAAAGTTCATGTTCAGAAGTTTTATGATAACTTAAAAGAACTGTATCAACGCAGCGAATTTGCTCCACAAAACATTTTTAACCTGGACGAAACTGGATGTTCCACAGTGCATAAGCCTGAGAAAGTTTTAGCGCCAAAATCCTTAAAATTGCTAGGTAAAATGACATCAGGGGAACGAGGCGAAAATGTTACTATGATTGGTTGTATAAACGCCGCAGGAAACTCTATACCACCAATGATTATATTCCCAAGAGTTCATTTTAAGGATAATATGATGAAAAATGCACCTCCTGGATCTATTGGCGAAGCAAATCGTTCAGGCTGGTCTACGGAGCCTATTTTCCGGAAATATTTAGACCATTTTATCCATTGCGTGAAACCGTCACTTGAACAACCAGTGGTTCTTATTTTAGACAATCACGAGACCCACATATCATATGAAATTATCGTAAAGGCCAAAGAAAACGGGATTCATATGTTGACATTACCTCCACACACGTCTCATAAATTACAGCCACTAGATAAGACCGTTTTTGGCCCTTTTAAAACTGCTTATAACAAAGCGGCTGATCTGCATATGGTTAACCATCCTGGTGTGCCAATAACAATTTATGATTCAGCGGAATTGATCAGCAAGGCGTATGCAGCATCCTTTACACCTAAAAATATTATAAACGGATTCGTATCAACCGGGATTTATCCATTCAATGACGATCTGTTTTCGGAGGATGATTTAGCACCATCGTCAGTCACCGAGCGTCCAGAACCACCAAATATAATCACAGATGATAGAAATCTTGAACAAATAGATAGTTTTGAAATACAACCAACTAGTTCTGATATTCACCTCATCCATAAAGCTTTGATTCATCCTGAAAATCAGCCATCCACTTCTCAAGCATTTGAATCAAACACAGAAGAAAATATTGCATGCAAGAACTCAATTACTCCAGAAATGATTCGACCATTTCCAAAATTAATAAGAAAAGAAAGTAAAAGAGGTAGAAAGAAAGGAAGTTCCCGTATTTTAACCCATACACCAGAAAAGGAGGCTCTTTTGCAACAAATGTTAGAAAAGGCAAACAAGGAGAAAGGGAAAGGAAAAGGAAAAGGAAAAAGTACGACTAAGCCCAAGCTAAATTTTGATGCTCCTAAAGGTCCGGCAATTGATGTTCCTGCTGAAAAGCGGATTGTAGTTTTAAGTCAGAGAATTTTTGTAACTTGCCAATCTTGTAATAGAACCGATTTGAAAGAAAATGTGCTTCAGTGCAGTTCATGCAAATTTTACTACCACAAAAAGTGTTGTCCCAAAAAGTTTCTAGAGCATATTCCAGATAAAGAGGATTCTGAACTGTTTATGTGTTCGGACTGTTTTTCATTAGATGATAGTGATAATGACCTTTCTGCTGAAGATTTATTTGATATGGTTCGTGCATCCAAATAAAACTCGCAAAATACGCTGATCTCATTAAGGTATACCTGTCTAACTGAAATGTTCCTACTTGATACTTAAGATTATATTATGAAGAATTTATTTGTTTACTCAATAAGAGCTTTACGGTCGTTAATTCTACGTGTTATGTTAATTATAAGCGATTAATTGTGATGATTATAGACTGATTTAAATTAATAATGTTCCGTTTTATTTTGTCCAAAGGTACACACAGGGCTGTCCAAAGGTACAAACATGTAACGTACCTTTGGACAAAACTGCAAATTTAAATAATTATTTTATATTAAATAAAAGGTTAACATTAGAGCTAGTACAAAAAATACAGTAACTTTAGATCGTATAGCGTACAAAATAAAGTCATTTTCATATAGATACCTTGAATATATACAGAGAGAGTTTGTTCGAAAGTTCAGGTAGTCTGAAATGTCCATAGGTACAATACATGACCCTACAAATTCACAAGCAAACGGTTCACACACATCGAGAATTTAGAATCCGTTTGGCTCGCAGTCTTAGAGCAATAGCGCACTAGCGGCTTGGCCGCAGCGGCCAGGTCGCGGCGGCCATCGAGATAGATACCTTAGTATGAAATCGCCACAGAGCGCGCGCACCTGGTCGCACGCGACCAGCGGCCACACTCAGCCGCAGCGGCCAGCGAGATCGGAGCGGCGCGTTTGCGGCCAGTGTTCAGTCGCTGGTCGCTGCGGCCACTGAGATCTATAGTATTGTAGTAAAATCACCAGTGTGCGCGCACTAGCCGTGGCGGCCGCACGTGTTGTAGAGCTACAGCGTGATTTGTAATTATCGCGATGTCTTTCGACACGGAAAGATTTATAACAGAAATCGAGACGAGGAGGGCGTTGTGGGACATGTCCTGTGAAGACTATGCCAACCGAGATATAAAAAGAATAATGTGGGAAGAAATAATTGAAATATTTGGAAATGAAAACTTAAGTACAACTGAAAAAAACGAACTCGGTAAGTAATGTTTATTTTATTGTGTTCTCAAAGCTACTCGATTTTGCCACGGCAGTTGTCCTTCACCCACGAAGTAGTCAGCAAATAGATCTCTGTTTTGAGTAGATGTTCTATTTCCTCTTGACGGCTGGCAGGGAGGTATTTCTTCAATAGTCGGAGGAATATACAAGGTGTCTTCGAATTTGTACCCATCTCGCTCCCGTACGTAGTTGTGAAGGACGCAACATGCTTTTATGATTGCAACAGCAAATTCTCTGTGTACATCAAGAGGACGATGAAAAATTCGCCACTTGTTGGCTAGTATCCCGAAAGTACATTCTATGTACCGGCGTGCACGGGAAAGGCGGTAGTTAAAAATTATTTTCTTGTCTGTCAAATTTCTTCCGGCATAGGGCTATATTTCACCGGGACACCATGGCGGCGCAACCAGTCGCCGCTACCAACAAAATGTATACAACTCTATAGAGAGTTACTCACTTGGTGTCCCTTTGGTTGCGCAACCAGTTTGGCGGCGCGACCAACTCGGACGCGTGCACAGAATGTTACTGGCTGCGCCGCCACGCTGGTCGCGCCACCACTAGTTACTATAGCGCTGTATGGTGTTTCACTCACTCGGCCGCCAGGCCGGCGGCCAGTGACGCCCCCACGTCATTGCATGCAACACGTGTGTACTGTTGTTTTGTTTTTTAACTGCTTATTTTAATTGTTTGTTAATTGCATACGATGGATAACTTCGATACAGAAAGGTTTATTATCGAAATTCAAAGTAGACCATCAATTTGGGATAATTCCTCATCAGATTATTCCGATAGAGATTTGAAAAAGAAATGTTGGGAGGAAGTTGTAGATTTGTTTGGAAAACAGGAGCAAACCGTTGAAGAAAAAAAGAGCTTAGGTAAGTAAAGAACATATATTTTTATTAATGAATTATTAATACAAGGTGAAATTTAATGGGTTGTTTTTACGAGTGAAGTTGTGTATGTATTTATTAATGCATATAATTATTTTGCCATGGAAGTGGGTTTTCGTTTACAAAATAATGTGTAAAATTATCTCGAGTGGTAGTAGCAGCACGCCCTCTAGTGAAATTTTGCTGTGTTGTAGTTTGAAAGCCCGTTATTGTCAGAGTATCATCATATGAATATCCATCTCTAGAACGTACAAAGTTGTGTAACACACAACATGTTCTCACAATGGATTTTGCTAATCCTTTGTGGACATTGAATGGTCTGTGGAAAATTCGCCATTTATTTGTTAAGATGCCGAATGTGCACTCGATGTAACGGCGAGCTCTCGATAGTCTGTAGTTAAAAAATTTCTTTTCGGCACTGAGGTTGTTTCCTCCGTATGGACGCATAATGTTTGGGCTCAACCCGAATGCTTCATCGCCTATAAATACATAAGGGAAAAGCGTTGGGTTATTTTCTGAAATTTGTAGGGGCTCTGGAATACCTAAAGTATTACTTATGAGTTTCTTATACAATTCAGTTTCTTGGAAAACTGCTGAATCGCTACTTTTCCCATAGGCACCGACGTCTATATAAATGAAATTATAATTAGCGTCACATGCAGCCATCAACACCAATGAAAAAAAGTGTTTATAGTTATAATACATCGAACCAGAATCAGCAGGTTGAATCAGTCTTATGTGCTTTCCATCGATACTACCGATGCAGTGTGGAAAGTTGGCATGTTTTTCGAAACCATCTGCTATTTTCATCCAGTCATTTGCAGTAGCCGGAAGTGATAAACATGTTTGCAACTTATCCCAAATCACGGCACACACTTCTTTTATTATTGTGCTTAATGTCGCATGTCGTTTGTCCTAGACGAAAGTTATAATGCAATTCCCTCATCGTACATCCACTTGCGAGGTACCTGTAATTAACAAAAATTAATAAGTAATATAATTTAATTTCCAGGGTTAGTGTTGCAAAAAAGATGGAAAAGCATCAGATCATGCTATGCGCGGGAAGCCAAACGCCAAAAAAATATAAAGTCTGGTTCTGGAGCCACTAACCGCAAAAGCGAATACATATATTTTAAGCAGTTACAGTTTCTACAAAAAGTAGTAGCTATCAGAGAAGAAGGTGTAGAAGAAGAAAATTCGGAGAGCACTGAAGTAGGCGAGCGACCTAAACAAAAAGTTACAAACAAACGTAAACTAACAGTAGACGATGATCCCTTTGTTCAAGCATTAAATAATTCAATTGAGCAAAGACGCCGTGAGATAACAGAGCAGAGACTACGCGAGACAGCTGAGGTTGACGAAGATCGGCTATTTCTGCTTTCATTGTTGAGCACATTAAAAAATCTACCTCCTCAAGTTAAAATGGCTACCAAAATAAAGATGCTAACTTTGTTGAACGACGCGTCAGGTTTTTCTGGTAACAGGACGTTTGATTATGCTGATCGGTCATTTCGGAATTCTTCAGAAATTAATCCAGGTGGCAGGATCGTGAGTCATGAGACCTATCAACCTGGTTATTCGACGCAACGGCAAGTGATTGCTACTGAATATCCTGGACCGAGTTATAGGACAAACACGAATTATCAGAATGAACCTATTACAAGTGGTCCTAATTCTCCATATAATTCTATGAATACAATGACATATGCAAGTTCTCCAAGCGACACACATGATTCACAGGACTCGGAACCACTTATGGATCTATATAGCACTTAAACATTAATGGCTTGTTTGTTTGTCTACATCTTTTAATAAAACTTACTTTAAAAATGTTCATAGTTTGTTTTAACTTACCTTAATGTTACAAACAACTTTTCTTCAGGACTGATTGATTTTCTTAATATTGTATCTTGCTTCAACAAATCATTTTCACACAAAGTCAGTAATTCATCAAAGGACCTCACGGACATCCTCACATAACTAAAAAACTTATCCGGATATCTTCTTAGATCGTCGTATATGTTGACGAATTGTCCTTTCTTACAGCGATCGGCTAAATAAGGATGAACCCACCACTGTTTCTTTTTTCTCTTGAACTTTCTTTTCCTACGTACATACAGCAGTAGTGCTATCTCTTCGAGGTCCATTTTGATACTGTCTCAGTATGGTGTGGCGACTCTGGTGTCTGTATGGTGTCTAGTTTGGTAGCTTACGGACACCACGGTGGCGCAACTGGTTGCGCCGCCATGGTGTCCTGGTGAAATATAGCCCATATGGTCTCATTATATTTTCTGACAAAGAGAATGCTTCATCGCCAACTATAACAAAAGGCAGAGGCACACCTGTTTCAGTTATCGGTCTTTTGTCTTTTGTCAAGTTTTACATAAAAATGGGAGTTCTTGAATACCGATGAATCGCTGCATTTTCCATATGCGCCGACGTCTATGCATATAAATTTGTAGTTGGCATCGCATATAGCCATCAGCACAATAGAGAAATAGTTTTTGTAGTTATAATATAGTGACCCTGTATGGGTCGGCTGAATGACTCTTATGTGCTTTCCGTCCACAGCTCCAATACAGTTAGGAAACTGCGAACTCTTCCTGAATCCTTCACTTATTTCTAGCCATTTGTCTCTATTGAGCTGTGGAAAGGCAATGTCTTTTATATTTTGCCATATGGCGACGCAGACCTCAAGTACAATTTCTCGAATAGTTGTGTGTCCAATGCGAAATGAATGATTTAGTTCTCTGAAGGAGCATCCAGATGCTAGGTATCTGGAACAAACAAACACGTTATGATAACTTTTTTTTTATTTCCAGGTAAGTCACTCCAAAAAAAATGGAAAAATATAAGGGACTCATTCCTCAGGGAGCTACGACGTGTCAAAGGCGCAAAAAGTGGTGCTGCAGCGAAACTTAAATCTCCCTATGTATACTTTCAAAACCTGATGTTCCTTAAAGATACGGTAGAACCGAATACAACAGAATCAAACTTAAATGTTACGGAAAATATAGTCCTTCCCACCCCCGAATCAGTATCTCAAGGACAACCAAGATCGAAGAAGAAAAAGGAAGACAATAATTTGGAAAAAGAAGACCTTGTTTCGGTTTTAAAAGAAAGCATTAATTCAAGAACTCAACATGAATCATTTCTCGAAGACGAAGACAGATTATTTATGCTTTCCTTAGTAAAGGATTTCAAAAAAATACCCGAATCCGCGAAGCTGACAACTAAGATGGAAATAATTAATCTAATCCACCGAGCACAAAATACAAGATATGATCCAAGCCACTATGAACCTATGACCACTATGACAAGGCACAACCAACCTACTTACCCTCGAAGCAGTTATACCAGCCATCAAGAATATCAACAGGGATATTTTACTAAGAATTTGGATAATGAACCACTTGCCACAATGAGCTGCCGCCCTTCTCTGTTACGTCCCAGTGAACCGGCGCCGCCTTTGGATTCACAAAGAGCAGAAAACTCTATCCAATCACCCGAATCAAACTACTCGCAGGCCTCGCAAGATTCAGAAATAATTGAAACTTTTTATGATAATTATTGAACAACTGCACTTTTGATTATGATAATTACAGTACTTAAATACTTTTATGTACCTACTAGTTTTACTTATCTACCTGCATTCTTTTTCATAAAATAGACACAGGGACCGCAAAGAAATGATTTAAATAAAAGTAGATAGGCATAGGCTTACCTTAAAGTTACAACGAGTTTTTCCTCAGCAGAAATGCAGGGACGAAATTTAGTGACGGTGCCGGTGATAGATGGTCTTAATATTCTTAACAATTCTTCAAACGTAGACTTGCTCATCCGTAAATAATTAAAGAACTTGTCATCATATTGCTGAAGGTCCGTGAAATAAGTATAAAATAATCCTTTTGTTCGCCTTTCACGAAGCAAGGGATGAACCCAATATTTTTTCCTTTTCTTTTTCCGCTTCTTACTTATAAGATACAAAAGCACTGCTATTTCCTCAACGTCCATTTTGAAGCGCGCTGTACATGCAACTGACGATCGTAGCCGTGGTTTTGGCCGCGTTGCAAATCGATCCCTGCGGCCTGGCCGCGCGACCTGGCCGCTGCGTCCAAGCCGCTAGTGCGCTATTGCTCTTATAGATGGATTCACAGGCAAAAAAAGAACCACTAATATTATTTTCAGGAACAAGCAAGGTGGAAATTTTGGGGTACCCGCTGAAATCAGACGCTCTTCTGTGCCACATTACCCAGAAGACCAAGGGAAATTTACTAGATGCCGATTTTGCAGCACGAAAAATACTCAAAAGCGATCAAGGATAATTTGCAATGTCTGCAAAGTAGCTTTATGTGCTACACCGTGCTTCAAAAGCTTCCATATTGCTCCAGAAGAAGGAGAGGCTATGGACTGTAGCAGCTCTGCTTCTAGTACCTTAACGGGCTAAGGTCAAATAATTACCACCAACACCGAAACGTAAACGGGCGATGGTAAAATGATTACCACCGAATTTTCGCGTACTTGTGATTATATATTTTTAGATTTTCATAAATAATGTTAAAAAGGGTCCTAATAAACGTATAAATAATGACACAAAACCTTGTTTTTCAATCATTTTTATCTCTGCCCTATTAAGGGTTAACTTATATTTTATAGGTTTTTTGTATAAAAACTCTAATAAAACAAAAAAACAATTAGAAATTCAGAATCTGTCTAGATTTAGCTAGCTGTATTTAACATAATATGTCCTAAAATATACATATTATATTTTAAGACGATTTTTAAAATTATGGTCAAAAATTTTGAGAAATGCTCACATTGAAGAGATCCTCCAAGAACACGTGTTACCATTCGTGGGATTCATCGGTAGCGAAGATTTTATCTTAATGCAAGATAATGCCCGACCTCACACAGCACGTTGCGTGGATGATTACCTATCGGAGGTGAGAATTAGAAAATTGGACTGGCCAGCACGAAGCCCGGACATGAATCCCATAGAACATGTCTGGGACATGCTTAAAAGACGCATCCGATCCAGTCCCAACCCTCCAGAGACTATCAGTCAGTTAAAAACCGCTCTAGTGGCCACCTGGGAAGAAATACCCCATGTGGACATTAAAAACGTAATCCACAGCATGCCTGATCGCATGCAGGCGGTCATCAGAGCCAGAGGTGGAAATACCCGCTATTAATTTTAAGTACCATAGCTTTATTTTGTAAATTTCATCCTAAAACATTTTTTTTAAACTTAGAGCTTAATGTCTTTTTTGTAATTTTGTAAAATCGTAATAAAGTTAACTCACTTTTTTGTTAATTAATCATTCGCATTTAAGATTCGAATAAACATTTAAGTTTTAACCCTTTATAAGGCTCTGGCCATATATTGGACATCATACATTGGACGAAATATCTTAAAAAATAATTTGGCAACACAGTTTGTCGTTAGCAGTGATTTATTCTTCAATGTTTTGAGAAACGGAACGTAGAAAAAAAAAAGTATGGCGCCAAGTTCACAAACAGATGATTGATGTCATCCGTCAAAATTGTGTCGATTTTAATAGTGCTACGTAAATCTACAAAAATCTTCGAAAAAAATGAGTGGACAGGTAAGATTTGAATTAGAATTTGTTAGATTTATTCTAAATTTGATGTAATACAGTATATTTTTGCGATTACGAATCTCTTTGATACTAATTTGGAGGTTGGTTATGACGTCCATATATTGCCCAGAGCCCGTCTGAGTCAAACATTTTTTTTTTTTGGTTACAGAGAAAAGTGATTCCTTTAGACAAAATTGAGGAAACTTTAGAGAGTCTTTTTGCGTTATCGGATGGCGAGGAGTCTGAAGATGGTCACGAAAGTGATGAAAGGGAAAGTGAGGCCATATTCTTGCCACCAAATTCATCGGACCTTGAGGATGTTTTAGATTCTCCGTCGTCTTCAAATAACGGGAATGCCGCCAATTTTGAACCAGAGGATTCCGTACTCCCTTCAGTCAGTGAAACAGCCAATGGTACAAACATCAATGTGGCGATAAACAATAGTCCTGTGTCGTTATCCATTTCTGATTCTGAAGATGATTCTTCTGAAGATGAAGATTGGAAGAAAGTACTTTTCCCTCACGATGTACCAAGAAACAAGTTTGATGATATTCCTCTAAAGTCTCACCAGAATATTCCCAACAAAAGTGGACCCCATATTTATTTTCGTTTTTTTTTTACTGACGAAGTTTTAACTCTAATTGCAGAGCAAACAAATTTATATGCTGCCCAAAACAAACAAAAAAACTGGGAAGATGTCTCAAATAAGGAAATACAAGCTTTTTTAGGAATGTTGGTTTTGATGGGGGTGCACCCTCTACCCAATATTGATTTGTATTGGTCAACAGATCCATTTTTTTGTGTGAGAGAAATAGCAGACGTAATGACTGTAAAAAGATTTAAAATGATAATGAAAAATCTACATCTAAACGACAACACGAAAATGCCCCAAAGAGGAGAGCCTGATTATGATAAACTCTATAAAATTCGGCCACTAATAACCGCAATGAACACTGCTTTTCAAAAGGGAGCTAGGAATTCGTCATCCCAAAGTATTGACGAATGTATGGTAAAGTTCAAAGGGCGCAGTACATTGAAGCAATATTTACCAAATAAGCCGATAAAAAGAGGCTTCAAGATATGGGCGAGATGTGACAGTAGCACGGGTTATTTATTTGAATTTGAGGTGTATACGGGAAAAAAAGATAACGATACTGAATTCGGTTTAGGAGCAGCTGTGGTAAATAGCCTTTGCAAAGTACTTATTGAAGAAAAGATAGAAAACGCACATGTAACATTTGATAATTTCTTTGCTTCCACCCAACTAATGCAAAGCTTGTATGACAAAAATATATATTCTACAGCAACAGTTAGATCCAATAGAACTAACTTACCCCGGACACTAAAACATCTAATGGCCAAGAAAGGTAAACCTAAACTTTCTAGGGGTCAATATAAGTGGCGGGTTAACCAAAATGTAGCATGCTTTACATGGATGGACACAAAATTAGTCAGCATTCTTAGTACCGCCTTTCATCCTAAGGAAAAAGTAACGTGCATGAGAACGCAAAAAGACGGAAGGAAACAAGAAGTGCCTTGCCCTCTGGGTGTTGTGGAGTACACCAAAAGGATGGGGGGTGTCGATCGCTTTGATCAAAAGCGAGGCACTTATCCTGTAGCTAGGAGGAGCAGGAGGTGGTGGATGAGACTATTTTATTTTATGGTGGATGCAGCAATTACGAATGCATACATTTTGTATGCTCACAAAGTGCGCTACCCAATGTCTACTTTACAGTTTCGTACACTTCTCGGAAGAAACTTGATTGGCTCTTTTACGAGCAGAAGGAAGAGGGTATCGAACTTACCATCTTTTGTATGCAAAAGACCAAAAGTTGATAGCCGACAGAAGGCAAAGTATGGTCTTCCAGATGATCTACGGCTTTCAGACGTTGGATCCCATCTCCCTGGTCCACTAGACTCTTACAGACGATGCAGGGCTTGTAGCAGCAATGTTAACAGTAAAAAATCGAAGATACAATGCATACGATGCGAGGTAGCCCTATGTATTGTTCCATGTTTTGCCAACTTCCACAAGCCGTAGTACGGCTCTGTCCAAATAATGGACACCATGTACCGTTTTATATATATATACTTTTTTTTCCGAAATTTCAATAAAGTGCTCTTAAATGACATATACCACTAAGTTTCATTTCTGTACCTTCAGTCGTTTCTTCTGCCTTATAAAGGGGGGTTAACCCTTTATAAGGCTCTGTCCATATTTTGGACACCATACTTTTTAAATTTTGGCGGCTGAATGAAACGTCAGTCAAATTCAGTTTTTGTACTCTGTGATTTGACAGTTTGTTAGCAATAACAAAACGAAAAAAAAGAAACAATATCTATGGACGGTATTTCTCGGTGTTCGGATAACTTTCAAAATTTGGTGATTTTTGAGTGCTGTGTGTTTATCCAACTTCATCTTCGTGAAAAATGAATAGAAAGGTAAGTTTTATTTTACAAGATGTTCAGAATATTGTAAATATGGGATAAATGTCTTTATTTTAGTAATAACTTTCATTTTACAAAGTAAACCTCGAAAACTTATGACGTCCATATATTGGACAGAGCCCGTTGGCCTGTCCGGCAAGTGCGCTTTTGAATAAACTGCTTTTATGTTTTTTTCCTGTTTCAGGTAATACCATTAGACAATCTTGAGGCAACTCTAGAGGAACTTTTTGGCTTATCGGATGGTGAGCAATCGGAAGATGGTTATGAAAGCGACGAACGGGAAAATGAGGCGATTTTCACGGAAATAAGTCAAGAAGACCTCGAAAATATTTTGGATTCTCCGTCGTCTTCTAGAAGCCAAGTTGCTATCAATTCACCTATACCTTCTGTAAGTGGAGTTTCTGCAATTCAAGATATCAACGAATCGGCACCAGATGATGCCAATAGTCCGGAGCCTGAAACTATTTCAGACACTGAAGACGACGATGATGATGATGAGTGGAAGAAAGTGTTTTTCCCTCATATGGCACCTATTGAAAAGTTTGATGATATTCCAGTAAAACCAAAACAGAATTTTCCAAACAGAAGTAGTCCTCATACATATTTTAGATTATTTTTCTCTGAGGAAATCTTGTCTGTAATAGTTGAGCAAACGAATCTTTATGCAGCTCAAAACAAGCAGAAGAATTGGGTTGATGTTTCTGTTGTAGAAATCCAGGCGTTTCTTGGAACATTGGTACTAATGGGTGTACATCCTCTTCCAAATTTAGATCTATACTGGGCAACAGATCCACTGTTTTGCGTCCGGGAAATTGCGGATGTTATGACATCCAAAAGATTCAAAATGATCCTAAAGAACTTGCATCTAAATGATAATACGAAAATGCCTAAAAGGGGTGAACCAGCATTCGATAAACTGTATAAGATTAGGCCTTTATTCGATTTTATGAATACGGCTTTTCAAAATGGGGCAAGGAACTCTTCATCACAAAGCATAGATGAGTGTATGGTGAAATTCAAAGGGCGCAGTACTTTGAAGCAATATATGCCCAATAAGCCCGTAAAGAGGGGCTTCAAAATATGGGCGCGGTGTGATAGCAACACAGGCTATCTTTATGAATACGACATATATACTGGCAAAAAGGACAATGAAACAGAGTTTGGATTGGGAGCTAGTGTAGTAAAAAGTCTCTGCAAAGCACTAGTGGAAGAAAAGATGGATACTGTTCACGTTGCTTTTGACAATTTCTTTTCTTCCACTGAGCTTATGCAGAGTCTATTTGAACAGAACATATATTCGACAGCGACAGTCCGGTCTAACAGAACAAATTTACCCCGGCGATTGAAAAAGCAGACTGCCAAAAAAAGTGGACCAAAACTAACTAAGGGGCAATATAAGTGGAGGGTCAATAAAAATGTTAGTTTTTTTTGTTGGATGGATACTAAGATCGTAAATATTCTTAGTACTGCCTACCATCCAAACCAAAAAGTGTCATGCAAGAGGACACAAAAAGATGGCAGTAAGCAGGAAGTGCCATGTCCACTGGGCGTACTTGAATATACGAAGAGGATGGGAGGTGTGGACCGCTTCGACCAAAAGCGTGGCACATATCAAGTAGCTAGGCGAAGTCGAAGATGGTGGATGAGGATATTTTATTTTCTAATAGATGCTGCCATCACCAACGCATATATTTTATATGCTCAAAAAATGCGATACCCCATGAACAGTTTGCAGTTCCGCACAATGCTGGGAAGGAATTTGATTGGTTCTTTCAGCAGCAGGAAAAAGAGGGTGTCTAACTTACCATCATTTGTTTGCAAGAAAACAAAACTTGATAGCCGACAGAAAGCCAAGTATGGTCTCCCAGACGATCTGCGGCTTACAGATGTAGGATCTCATCTACCTGGTCCACTGGAAAGTTACCGAAGATGCAGAGCTTGCAGCAGCAAGGAAAACAGCAAAAAATCCAAAATACAGTGCATCCGCTGTGAAGTTGCCTTGTGTGTGGTTCCATGCTTTGCCGAATTCCATAAGCCCTAGTAAGGCTCTGGCCAAATAATGGACACCATGTTTAAAAAAAAAAAAAAAAAAACTCGTATTCTTAATAAAGAGGTTCTAGTTATCATATTTATCAATTTTTTATTTCCATACCCTTAGCAGTTTTCTGTGCCTTATAAAGGGTTAAAACAAAAAAGAACCCTGTTTCGCGTTTCATTTTGATAATAAGCCACATAACGCGCTTAGGCCACATTCCGTGCCGCTGAGTGTATATATATATTATGTATGTATGTATGTATTAATCTTGATATTTGCTAAGAAATTCATGGCAGGCGCATTCCGATAAAACATTTACATATTACTAAAAATCAGTAAGTAGTGTTGGGTAACTCAGCACACGTGCTAGCACAGTTGTAGCTACTCACTTGGATGAAAAGAGTCACTCACTCTTTTTAGTTTAATGTGCTACCACATACCACACTACCACAGTTTAGTTAGACAGAACATTTGTTGTATTGTGAGTTTTGAACGAAATGAGTCAGTCGATCGAGTCACTCACTCTTTCTTTGATGAACATTGTTCACCTATAATGGCGGAAGCAGACGCGCCACGCTATGCGAGTCTAATGGCGTGGCGTGCTATAAGTCTGTTTCCGCCATTCATGTTCTGTGTTGCTCTGTGGTGATGCGACGTCAAAGCAACGTGCTCATTGGTCAGATTTCATCTCGTGAAGCTACGCTTCATAATGTGGCCAATGAACACGCGTGTGGTGTCGGGTGTTAAAAGTGTGCTGGAGTCATAAAGCACGTATTGTGAGTTTTGAGAGGATTAACAAAGAATGGTTTTATTGATTGAGTCGTTATTAGTGATTTACGAGAATGTATGTTTATTATTTGTTTATCATTCATGTGGAGCAACGAATCGACGTAATTGGGAATGTGTTTAATGCAATGTAAAATTAATGACGTTATTAGAGGAAAATAAAAATACATGAATAAACTTAGTAAAACAAAGTACTTTAAAGATTTTTATTTTAAAGAAAATTGTACCAAAATAGCACACAGCCTGTCTGATTACTTGCTAGTAGATAATAAATTGCTTTAGGCTAAGATAAGGACGGTCATTATCAATAGGAACACTCGCGTGCAATGCAATAACAATTCAATTAAAAGTAAACAAAACCCAATCAAAAATAAAAATCAAGATACCTAGGTATTAATCTAAAATAAATGATGCCCATTGAAAAGTGTGTAAACTTTCAAATGACATTATTGATTCCATTGAAGATTTACATGTTAAAATTGAGGAACAAAAGCTTATCAACTTTTAAGCCCATTATACGGTTTCTTCTCTCGGAGACCATATATCCCGACTTTGAAAATACTCTCTCTGAAGGTACTGATGTAGCAGGAATACAAAATCTTCTTAACATGATTTGATACAACCTTGGGTATGCAATTTTTTTTTCTTCCCACCATTTTAATGCATCTCTTTTACGCTCCAGTAACGGCTCCTCGAGGTATTTGTCAACCTCTACGATGGATGCAGCTCTCGGGTTTGTGATTTGAATGCAGCTTGACACTCTGGTATCAAATTCAGCCCAAATACTAGCACTTACATCAACAGTATTTTGGGTAGATGTGCTAGCGGCACTGGCAGCACTGGCAGCACTGGCAGCAACTGGTGTAGATTCTTCATGCTCCGATGTCTCTGATGCCAATACTACCCGTGCAGCCAGGTCATAAAGTAATGTTTTGGCTCTATCATAGCTGTTTTGCCGGGTTTCAGGAAATCCGTATTTTTTTAATCTTGGGTCGAGTAGGGTGCTTATTGAAAACAAGTTATTCTCTTCGATTCTCCTGAAACGTTCTTGTAGTTGGTCATGTAATTTGTGAGCCATATTGTATACAGAAATAGGTAAAGCTGGATCGTGAGTCTCTTTCAGAATTGTGTTTATTTTATTTGCTAATAAATGTGATAATGTGATTATTTCTGAAATTGTTCTGGACTTCTCGGCGCTCATTATTTCCGTAACGGTCTTAAACATTTTTAAAATGGCACAAGCTTTGGTCATAATAAGCACATCTTCACTTTCTAAATTTGGTAGGCGTGGGTAATCATTCGCCAACGTTGCTATCAAGCTCGTTTTTATTTCAAGTATTCGTTGGAACATGTCGTATGTTGAGTTCCAACGAGTGACTACGTCCTGTTTTACTTTGAGCACGCTTTCGCCTAAGCGAATTTGCATCAGTCTAAGGCGCTCTGCAGCCAGTGGACTCCTTCTAAAGAGATCCACAATAGGTTTGATTCTCGCCCTCGTTTCTTTTATTTCTAGCAGAGCTACCTGGACACTTAAATTTAGAGTGTGGGCAAAGCACGGTACTTGCCTCCAACCCGCTGCCGCGATTGCACCTTGAGCGTTGGCTGCGTTATCTGTGGTGACTGCCTGAATTTTTTCTACCACTCCCCACTTTTCACACGATTCTTTTAATTCTGTAGCGAGATTCTCGCTAGTGTGTCTGTCATTGTAGGTTATACATTGAAGCAAGTGAGACTGTAAAGTAGTATTTTTATTTACATAGTGTACAGTTATGGCTATATAAGATTCTTGAACAATAGAGGTCCAGCAGTCGGTGGTAATAGCAACATACTTTACAGATTTTAAGTTTTCTTTTATTTCCTCACATTTAATGTTGTAGTATTTCGTTAAAAGAGCATTTGAAAGGGTTTTTCTGGACGGAATTGGATAGGCAGGATTTAATTTATTAATAAAGTTTTTAAAAGATTCGGTTTCCACGACGCTGAACGGCAAATAGTTTTTGGAAACCATTTTAACTAAAGCTTCATTTAGATCTTCGATTTGTTTTACGGACATGGGTCTCTGTAGGTATTGTCTAACGGAAGTTGTATTTTTTTTTGGCTGACGTGAAATTGATGGCTGAAGTCTTAAAGGCTGAAGTAGATTGGCAGATGAGCTTGGGACAGTTTCATGTGGTGCTGAACTTTCTACATTTTCTATCTGGGTGGTGGGTAGAGTACTTGCAGTTATATTTGAGCTCAAGTTTGGCTCATTAGTTTCAGTGATGGCCGGAAGTAAGATTTCTGGTATTGCTTCTCTGGTTGAACTTGCAATTCCAACTAATGGGTGTTTTGATTTCAGGTGCCGGGTTAAATTGTAAAGGCCACCTCCTTTTACTTATAATAAGTTGCCACAAAGTGTACACTTTTTTTTATTTTTGCCCGCATCACCAAAGTATTGCCAAATAGGTGATGTCCTTCTGTCTGCCATTATTAGATAAGATCTACGTATGCTGTACCGGTGTTATGAAGTAGTAGGTGGTACCTACTTATTACGTTATATCTAATAAACAAATGCCCGTCACCAAAGCTCTCTTCACCAGAATAACGATAGCAATTCACTTTCCAATGTCCAAAAGCAGGCAATGCGTGCCAAACACGCAGAAAAATTGTTTAATCAGTCTTCGATATACTTAACAACTTCCCTGTCCCCATACAACTCATTTTGATAATGCCCTACGTCCACAGGTTTTCTTATTGTTACGCTCATTAGCTTTTTTGAGTCACATGTGACTCACGAACGTAGGGCGTTAATTTGTCTTTACCACGTTCAATGAGTCATATGTGAACACACACACAAATGCATTTATTGAGTGACACTAACAATACATCATCCGTCAAATGTCAATCAACTGTCATAACTACAATTAGATTAGAAAGTTGAATGTTCATTTGAGGTTATAATTGATATTTTATTGGAAAAAGGTCTGTTTTGTGGTTATAAATTGATATTTATCTAGAAAATGGCTTATAGAAGATATACAAATCAAGAATTGTTGCGGTATTTAGAAAATTCAGATGAAGAACCAGTTAGTAGCGGAAGTGACGAAGAATATCAGCCCAACAATGAAGATGAAGAAAGCGAGGATACCGAGGTAATTGCAGATTTTATAGCAAATAGTGCAGGCAGAGGTACTGAGATTCCGTCACCCACTCCAGCAAGTTCATCGTCAACCGATCCATCTGATGCCCAATGGAAAAGAGATGTTTTGCCTTTAGGGAGAGAAACGTTTATAGGCAATCACGGTGTACAAAATATCGACGCAATTACTGAAGATGGGCGAGTTAGTTTGATCAAAATTTATGCCTATTTTGTACCTGATGATTTAATTGATGAAATGGTAATTCATACCAATAATTACGCTCAGTTGTTGAAAGAATTACGAACTGCACGATTTAGTCGAATGACAAGATGGAAAGACGTCACTAGAGAGGAATTGAAAACATTTTTTGGAGTAATAATCTACATGGGTCTCAATCCTAAGCCGTCAATCGAACACTACTGGAAATTAGACGTGCTTTACTATAATCCTCTTATGCACAGAATAAATATGTCGTATAACAGGTTCAGCTCCATTCTAAGATGCTGGCACTTTACAGAAATCCAAATAGGTGTCGTTGGAGAGCAAAGAACTCATAAAATAGACCCACTCATACATAAAATGGTAAACAATTTTCGTAGTCTTTATCTACCTTCCGATATTGTTGTCGTTGATGAGTCAATGTTCAAATTTCATGGAAGGTTGCTAATAAGAACTTATAACCCAGCCAAAACAGATCGCTACGGTATGAAAATATATAAGGCCTGCACAATAAATAGCTACACATGGTCCTACCAACTTTATAACGGGATTTCGCATCAATTAGAGGGTCTTGATAAACCTGGTTCAACAGTGGTACAGCTCACAGAGCCGCTTTTAGATGCAGGTCGTATTATCGTCGCTGACAACTATTATACCAGTTTGCCTTTGGCCGAGTATCTAAAAGGTCGCAATACTGATTTATGCGGCACTTTACGTAAAAATAAAAGAAATTTGCCAAAAGAAGTAGTAAAGGCGAAGTTAAGAAAAGGAGAACAAATAGCTAGACAAAAGGACAACCTCTATACTGTACTAAAATGGCATGATAAACGCGACGTCCTTATGATCTCAACCTGCCATGGAGACGGTATGTCTAACGTCACTACTTACCGCGGCGACATTATGAAACCTGATGCAATCATCGATTACAATGATGCCAAAAAAGGCATCGATATTTCAGACCAACTTGCTTCCTTTCATTCGCCGTTACGTAAAAGTTTATCGTGGTACAAAAAGATAGCAATAGATTTGCTATTTCAAGTCGCCATTATCAATGCCAGATGCATCTACAACGAGTTGGCAGACGGCCCTAAGTTGTCAGTTTTACAAGTCCAAGAACATCTAGTCCGACATTTCCTTGGACCTGCAGCATTAACCACAGAAAGTAACCAACCTAAAAGATCTTCAATCTCCTGTAACTCCCCAAGACCTTCAATAGCCTCTTCAAGTCATTCTGGACATTCTCTACAAGAAATACCTCGAAATGCAAACAATAAACTCGTCCGAAAAAGATGCACTGGGTGCTATGTCAAATTGAAAAACGAAGGATTATTGGCAAGAAAAGCTAAGCAAGTACACACTGAGTGCAAAAGGTGTGAAAAAGCATTCTGTTTAGAATGTTATAATGAGAAACATGCTTGATTTGATAATATTTTCTTGTAATAAAATCCTTACGTTGCAGTACCTATTAGAGTTTTATTTATGGCAAATTTCTATAGTGATTAAATGATAAATATAAAAAAATCGCGAAATTTTCTTTTATCATTGTAAACATTAGGCTTTTTGCTATACGTCCACGTACGATTTAAATAAATATCATGTCACGTTCATACCGAAAAATGTGCCTCAAATTGTATAGAGAAATGAGTCACCTGTGACTCATGAACTTATTCTAGTACGTTCCTATGAGTCATATATGACTCATTGGACAGGGAAGTTGTTAAGTACTTAAAATGTAAAGTCCACCAAAACAATTGGATAAATATTTAACACTCACAAAAAAACTCTTTAGTCAGTCGTTGATCTATGAAATTACGAGGTATTAGTCCTTCACCAAAATAATAAATTAAGTAAATATTTTAAACTCACAAACTTTAAAATAGGCGCCTGCTCAAAATAATTAAAACTTTAAAAATAGGTCGCGCAAGCGTCGATCGCAATCAAGATAAGCAAGAACTAACTAAACTACTAATAGAAAAGAAATTGTAAATTCCCTTTGTCATGTCAAGGTCTAATCTAAAATCTAAAAAATGTTGATAGTGCGAAAATAATAATAACAATCCAAAAGTTTTAGTCGTTGCAAGTTTGCAAGTCTATTTACGATTCTAAGCAAAGGAGTTAAGGTCTAAGTTTAATTGCCGTCGTTTGCTTGTGTTTGACGAACGACACGTTACCATTCTCATTTCTCTTTCCCTCATCATCACTCGCGCGTGCTGTGTGACGCGCTTAACCGATGAATCACGGCGTGGCGCGTGTGCCTTCTCTACTGCCTATGAGTATGTGTGCCATGTCGGGTTGTCGTCACTCACGTCAACACTCGCGAGTCGGTACTCGCTTGGCGAGTCGAGCTCACTCGGGGAGTCCCCCGTGACTCACTGTCACTGACACAGCACGTACGTGCTCACATGCCACCGCAGCCTCGCCTCATTTGTGGTAGCACAGTGTGCTAGCACACTTTGTCAAAAGAGTGCCTCGCACGATCCTCATTCTAAAAAGGTGTGCTACCCAACACTATCAGTAAGTATTTATCTACAATTGTAGATGTTACCTCGATATACAATAAATATACATTTGTTTATATTATGACTTGTGCATAATCAACGTGAAATAACCGTTATTTTAACCCTTAACCAGGCCCCGGTACGATTCGGTCCCACATCATTTTTCGTTGTCCTTTCCAGGCTCTGGTAATATAAACTCCACAATTTATAAAAATGGCTACCCTAAATATATTATCTATGGGTCCAGAATAAAAAACTGTGTTTCCGAACGCAATTGTCAAAGTGACAGCCATTTGATTTCGTGAGTCAGTTGCGCGCCTCTGTTTTCGTAGTACAGTGAACATTTTTATTAATAATGTCGAAAAAACAAAAGGTAAGTCGTGTGATTTTTGGATATGTTGTAGATTATTTGTTTTTCTTGTGGATTTGACATATTTTTTTGTAGATTATTGTAAATATTTGTCACAATATCTTCCCAAATGTTGTGGGACAAATGTGACCGTTGCCTGTTAACGTTTTTGTTTTGTGGGACTTATGCTACCTTTGCCTGATTATTATTATATTATTTTAGAAAACCGTTAAAGACCACGAAATTGAGAACATCCTCCAATATTGGCAGTCGTCGGAAGAGAGTAGCGAGGATGACGATTGCGAGGCGAGTCTTAAAGATAACTATTCTCGAGTTATGGACACTGCTTTGGACAACATGCAAGGTATTTCGAATGACGATTTATTGCATATACTTGAGGGTAGTCCTGCACAAGCACAACTGTTACAAGAAAATGACCACTATTTGTCAAATTCAGACCAGGAGGTTCTGCATGTCGACAAGAATTATAAATCACATCTTTTACCGAAATCTTCACTTGCTGATGCAATGCTAGGTCCATCACAGGGCGACACAGAAGCTTCATCTAAGTGTCCACCAAAGCGCACACTACCTACTTTAATATGCACATGCAGAGACTGCTTGTCTCAGCGTCCACCAGCACACGACACACCAGAACCTGTGGCCAGCACATCCCAGTTTTTGCAGACACCGGTACATCTGGACAATGCTGTTTCTGGTCATTCCCAGCTTTCACCTATGTCTCAGAGTCCACCAGCACACGACACAACAGAACCTGTGGCCAGCACATCCCAGTTTTTGCAGACACCGGCACATCTGGACAATGCTGTTTTTGGTCCTTCCCAGCTTTCACCTACGCTACCTGGTGCCAGGACGATTTCACCCGATGCTTCACCAGAATATACATTTCCGTATAACATCGCGACAACTTCATCTCAACATCTGCCGAAATCTAAGTTTCCACATACCAACAGTGAAAGTGTGTCTCAGAGTCTGGGAGATTTTGAGCAAACTCCTGAGGTTATAGTTGAACAAGAAGAGATGGCCATTTCCTTAGCTCCCGACGATGATCAACTTTGTGTGCTACTTGAGCCAACTTATGCTGAATTACAGGAGAAGCAAAGAAAGTGGAGTAAAAAAGTAGGTTACTTTGAAGATCGTGATTTTAGTAGAAAGTTACAACCTACTACAAAACACGACAACAGAGGTACCCCATATGACCATTTTATGGATATGTTCCCTGATGAATTATTTCAGCTCATTGTCGAAAACACCAACAAGTATGCGAGCTTAAAAGGCAGCCAGTTTTGGAAGGATGTAGACAGTAATGAAATTAAGGCATTCTTGGCTATAGTGATTCTTATGGGAATTGCCCCACAATCAGATATCGAATTATACTGGAATTCAGACCCATTTTACAATAATCAGGATATATCTGGAACAATGCGTTGTAAAAGATTTAAAAAAATATTAGAGAATATACACGTTTGCGATATTACTACTCATTTACCACAAAATCATAAAGATCATGATAAACTTCAAAAAATAAGGCCAATGTTGAACATTTTAAATAAAACTTTTCAAGGAAACGCTACCAATTCTCAATCACAATCAATCGATGAAAGCATGATAAAGTTTAAAGGTCGTGATTCCAAAAAACAGTATATGCCGGGTAAACCGATTAAACGAGGGTACAAGGCGTGGTGCAGATGTGATGCGAAAACAGGATACCTTTACCAATGTGACATCTATACAGGTAAAGATAAAAATGCCGACAGTGAAGGACTGGGTTACAGAGTGGTGAAAAATCTGTGTGTTAACGTACCAAAGGACACATTGATAGTCTTTGACAATTTTTTTTCCTCTGTCGCTCTTATGGAATATTTATATTACAAAGGAATATTTGCTATTGGTACTGTTAGACTATCACGAAAAGGACTTCCTAAAGATTTTGTCAAAAAAGAAAGTAAGAAAGAACAACTACAACCAGGAGAATTCACATACAGATACTGTCACCCTGTTGGGGTAGTTAAGTGGAAAGATACTAAAGACGTGACCGTCCTTACAACAGCCGTAAACCCTAGAAAAATAGAACTAATGGAAAGAAGACAAAAGAATGGCGAAAAGAAGAAAATGTATTGCCCAACTGCTATTGCTGATTACACCCGAAACATGGGTGGAGTTGATCATTTTGATCATTACCGTAGCTCATACTCCATTGGACGCAGATCCAAAAAAACATGGCCAAGATTGTTTTGGTTTTTATTTGAGTGTGCTGTAATAAATGCTTATATCATATATCAACATGAAAATGAAACAAGGAAAAACATACATCGAGATTTTCGTTTGCGTTTGGCCAGAAAATTAAAGTCCGAGTACATAAATATTCATAAAGACAACCCAATAATTTGGAAAAATAAAAAAGGAGGAGTGTTTGGCGTCCCAGATGAATTAAGACTGGGTTACAAAGGGCAGCATTACTTGGAACCCATGACCACTAGAAAGAGGTGCAGATTCTGTAGTACGAGACAGAAGGATACCCGTTCGAAGTACATGTGCCAAATATGTAAGGTGACCCTATGTGTGTACCCCTGCATGATACATTTTCACCAAACCTCAGAACAACAATGTTGATAGATAAATGTTTATCAAAAACACTTTCATTACTTTTTTTATATATTAGAAAGTAAAATAGTCCTCAAAATAAAACCACTTTCATTACAGTACATCATATATTTATAATACCCCACCCTATCTCAGCGAAGTACCCCCTGCATTTTGAGTCAATTATTAACCTAACAAGAAAAAAATCCAAGAAAATTATGTTCAAATATTAACCCATTCCATGCCAGTAACGCACTCGTATGCGTTTTAGTGTTTTTTATTTGTGTGCCTACAACGCACCCGTACGCGTTTCGTGTATGTTTCACTAAGGTGTAGTTTTTTCATAGTGCGTTTCATTAAATGTTGCCATTTTTTTATTAACCTCAATTTAGATTATATTTCTGATATAGCAACACTGTTACGGTAGTAATAGACAATGAAAAATTTGAATAGGCGTCAGTTTTCGTACTGTGATTTTTGCTAGTAATGTGAATCAAGTTTTTGCAGTGATTTATGTGATAACAAGTAAGTAAATGTGATTATTTAATCAAAGAAGAACGGCAGTTTCAGTGTCGGTCTATTTGAGAAACGAGCATAGACTAAATTATATGCATTTTATAGAGCGAGTACAGTAGTTTATTTTTCAGGTTAAAGTTTTTTTTTATTATGTGGGAAAAGAGAAAAAAATGATAAATAAATATTTTGTTAAATCAGAAGTAAAAGTAGCAATAACTAAACGGAAAGCAGCGGTGTTGAAGTAGTCATTGCCATTTTCAGTAGAATATTACTCATTAGTAGAATATGAATGTTGGCTGGATGGTTAAAAACTATCAATCATTTTATTATAACATTATGAACACATTTTTTATTTTTATATTAATAGACATTAATGCGATTGCAATATTCCAATCTTAACTATAAACTATTTTCTTATGTAATTAAAGAAAACATAACATAATCGTTAGTTTTTACAGTTTTTACCTGGCAACATTAAACAATGCGCATTTCTGACAACTGTCATCTGTGATTTGTCACAGTCGTCTTACGTATCTTGCGATCTGTGTGGCGTCTGTTATTTGTTTGCTTTCATTATTGTTTACTTGCATTGTTTATTCCGCGTTCAGTTGAGCTTTCGAGTTCCTGCGTGTTGAGTAGTTAGTTGTGATAGTGAACACTTTTTTTGAGACAGGACTCGTATTTGTTATTATAAACATGTCTCGTTCTAACGTTCGGTGTGTTAACTGCGAACTTCGGTTAACGAGACCGCGTCATCGTCTTTCAAACGAAAACCTTCTTAATATTATAAGGTTATGGACTTATCCAAGGGAGGTGAGTAAAAATATTCAGACCATTTCTAAAATAATGTCTACAGTTACAGAAGATTTATAATAGTTGATAAGGCAGTATTGGTTTTGGACCACTTTCAACTCCCTCAAACTTCATATAAGTAAAGGTAAATGAAAAAAAAATGACACACAGGTACTTGTTAAGAGTGTGATTACATTACACCTTTGTCTCCCATGGCGTCCCAAGATGTTTTCCTACCCTATTAGCAAATGATAATTATAGTAAAATATATTTATGAATCTACTTATATTGACAGGCTATACTTATTATGATCTATTTTTCTAAGACTAGATTTTCTCTACTATACTAAATTATATACCTAACATATTTAAATGTGTAATTGTTTATTTTATAAGAAGATGCTTTGTACAACTTCCACTTAGTATGACTTATTTATTTATTTTGTATTACTAATATATGTTTTCTTTTTGATATTTCGCTGTCATTATAACTGTACACTACTGTTATTAAAAATACTCAAATGAGTTACACAATAACAGCGGTGTGTTAAACCTCTGTATGTGTGATTGACAAGGCTATTCAGAGTGTTACAAAGGCTAACAGTTTTTTATTATTTTGTTACTCGCAGACAACTGATGCTGACTTCATATGCCAGGCTTGTTGGGAATTAGCAAGTCATGCAACTAACCAAGTAGCACCTGAAAGACAAGTTGGACATCAAAAGGTTTGCGTTGGATGTGGATGTTCCATTTTGAGAAGCAGAAGTCGTTTAGTACTGAGAGAAAACCGTACTGATGAAGAACAACAAGTTGCTGCTATCATTTCACAGTGGATACAGCACCGTCAAGTAAATATATTTTCTTGTCTTTATAAAAATATTTACTTATTATTTCTGTTGTTATAAATTATTGATTGTATTAACTATTGTTTTAGCTTACTCCTAATGATGAAGCATGTGAGCCATGTTGGCTACGAGCTCAAAGAATATTGCGTTGCAGCACTAACACCCAAAACGCTGAATTTAACAGTGGTGCTTCAGAGGATATGGCTGATTCCTCACACCAAAACCCTCAACATGTGGAAATTGAAGATTGCTGTGTGAACTGTGACATACAGCTGCTGTCTGCAGAAAATAGGCATTGTCTGTCTTCAGAAAGTGAACATTTTATGAGAGTTATAAAGCTGTGGACATATCCTAAAAACGTAAGTTAGGGGCTATTATTTTCATCATTTCTTAACTGTTTTAGTAAGTTATAGTTGAAAATTCAATAAGAAATAAATTGTAAATTCTTTCTTTTTAGATTATGGACACTGATTATGTGTGCCACGCCTGCTGGGAGCTTGCCAACCACCAGGTTTTATCTGAAATTGAAATTCCAGAAGAAAATCCTGTGCAACAATTGGGAAATCAGGAAATACCACAGCAGCAATACATTACACTGCCAAACATTCGACGAGCTGCTGACACTAGAAGGCACTGCTTATTCCTTGACTGCAGGAATCCTGAGCGATACAATATTCCGGACATAATTCGTAGACGTGTGCTCAGTGACTGCAACTTTTACATACCAAGAGGTGCAAGGATATGCGGTTACCACATGGGTAGAAACATATTTAGTGAATTGTACACATCTGAAAACACACTAGACCATTTTAATCGTTTTCATATTGAAGATATGGTATTTATATTATCCGAACCTGTAAGTGCTTTTAATTTTGAAGACATCCAGAGTCTGCCAGAATATTTGGCACATTATTTTCTGGGAATTTCCTTATCCCAACATGAGCAAATAATGAACGAAACGAGAGGACTTCGTGAAATGCACAGAGGAAGTTTTGCATTAACTGCACTATTATGCAAATTAAGGACGGGAGACTCTGGAGACAGGCTATCGAGCTTATTTCAAACGCCAAGGCGCACAGTGGAAACCCTGATGAACAAGGCTAGGGAAATATTAGCTCAGGAGTATGTGCCTCAACATTTGGGTCTGCACCATATAAGCCGGAGTAATGTCATTATTAAAAACTCATATATAGCGAATAGTTTATATGGCAGACCTGATCTCCCACTGGAAAGACAAAATGCAATTGTTATCTGTGATGGCACCTATGTTTATACACAAAAAAGCTCAAATTATTTATTTCAAAAAGAGACTTATTCCCTCCATAAGTATCGAAATCTAATGAAGCCTTTCATGATGGTATGTTGCAATGGATACATCCTGGATGTTGCAGGGCCATATCCCGCTACTACTAACGACGCGTCTATAATGATAGATTTGTTAAATAATGAGAGTTTCTTGAATTTTTTTAGAGAAGACGATGTATTTATTCTCGATAGAGGCTTTAGAGATAGTGTAGACGCTATACATCAGCGTGGCTTCCTCGCCCATCTACCTGAAACCCAGTCACCAGGACAATTTCAGCTAACCACGCTAGAAGGGAACAGATCTCGCTGTGTGACAATAAATAGATGGGTTGTGGAAGCCGTTAATGGCAGGATCAAAAGAGATTTTAAAATATTCAGGCATGAATATTTTAACCGTGCATGCCCTCACATGATGAAGGACTTTTCCATTGCAGCAGCACTGCATAATGCATTTGCCACAATGTTTGTGGATCCAAATAATGCGGAACAAATAGTAAATATTATAAATGAAAGGCTTTTCGTAAACAATACTTTAGCAGAAATAGTGCAAGAAGAGAATCTGAATAGAAGGAACTCTTTATTTACAACAATAACAAGTACAAATATTGTATTCCCCAATCTGTCTATAGAAGAATTGGTCCTCTTTGCTTGTGGCACTTACCAAATTCGACAAGCTAGGTCATATATAGGTGAACAATTACGTTTTCACGGCCTGTATACAATAGAAGTTTGCAGAGAGGACCATGTCAATTTAAGCAGGTTAGGGGGAATAAGTTCTTATTTAATTCGAGCGAAAGTAAAGTCCCGGCATGTGTCACGAAAATCTTATTTTGTGTTTATAACAATTGATCGGCAACAAGTGGGTAGGACTGCCATCACTGGATATTGTTGCAATTGCATTGTTGGTTTGCGCACTGTGGGATGTTGCTCTCACGTAATGAGCATAGTATGGTACCTGGGCTACGCGCGTCACCAGGACAATATAACTCCACCTGCACAGTTTCTTGATCAAGTATTACTCAGGCTAGATACATAAAGAATTGTAAAATAAGTACCTACCTACTTTAAGTATGTATTAAATGTTAGAAAAAAAGTGATTGTTTCATTTTATAAAATAACATCCTTTATTACCTTCCTACCATAGAGTTACCTATATATACCTAACTATCAATATCAATCACCAACCTGCTGCGTCACTCAATTGCTGGACTTAGGCTTCTCCTAAAGCACGGCATTCATACATAGGTACCTACTACTATACAGAGATGGCAAACAAGCATAGGTGCGGTTCGCCTGATGTTTTAGCAACATCCAAAGGCATAAACCTTTTGGTGTAGGTAACAACCTCCGGTAGGTTACATATAAGTACCTATACATCGTATCCGTTTCACCTCAAAGGAAAAGCGCTATCATACTTTACTTATGTAGATAAGTACCTACATTGTATTCTAAAATGAATTCATTTGCTCAATAATCAATAGGTATATCAATACACGTTCCGCAACACACATAACCTAACTTATTTGGTAAATCTTTAAATCGATTTTCTGTTAAAATCCCATTACAAAAAAATATGCTATGATTACACTTTATCTTATTAGGCCTTAGATCCATCTCTTTCGGGTGTTTTTACTAATGCACGCGAAGTATAAATGCGACACTCAAAGTACATGGGGTTTTGCCAATCTTCTTTAGTCATTTAATTATTACAATAACGTTATTTTAAGTCTACTGATAATATTTTGGATATTATTTAGAGATCAAAACATACCAACGATAATGGTGCGTTCAATGGCATTTATGAATGACTTTGTTCGTGGATGGCGTTATAAATCGACATTAATCGGTCACTCAATATTACCTACTACTGTTATTATAACTTAATTTTATTACTTGAGATATTTTACTACAGTCATCGTATTACATACCTACCTAATGGTATTCACCGTTGGCAAAAAAAAATTAATGGTATGAATTTTGTAAAGCTTACTAGTATTTTCGTCTTTTCTAGGTATTTTTGTTTACTGTTCAAGTATGGCAAACAATAATAGAGGTCGTCGCTTGGTTGAATTATCACTTAATATTGCCGAAGGTACTTCACAAGCTAGAAAAAGTAATTCACAAGATAGGTGAGCTATAATACAGACAGTTGATCTTTATATCTATTTAATATCAATATAATGTTTTTATTATTACAAACCCAGCAAATCGGATGACAAAAATGTTTCAGAGTTAAAAGTAGCACATCAGGTTTAAAGCGGAAAAGGGCAAGATCTTTAAATACGGCAGTAGAAGTGGAACCTAAGAATATTCGGCGAAACTCTATTGAATCCCGATGCTTAAAATTGCCATACCCACATTATTTTCAAAGGTACACATGAATTTCCTACCTTCAGTTTTGAGAGTATTTTTAAGTTTCGATTTTCAATAATATTTTGTTGTTTCAGTAAACAACAACTATTCAATCAGTCTCCAGTACTTTGCACATCTTCTAGTGGCGTAGTTAAAACTTGGTCTGTCGAAAATGTGTCAGAATTATATTCAACTTCGAAGGCGATTGTTATCGATATGGTAGCCCAAGAAGACTGCGAAAACAAGACTTCACCAACTGAAATTAATTCTGTAACCTCGTGTAATGAACCTTCCACCTCCTATAATGAACCTTCCACCTCATATAATGAACCTTCCACCTCATATAATGAACCTTCCACCTCATATAATGAACCTTCGACATCGTTCGAAAACATTGGAATGTCATTGTCTATCGGAAAAAGCAATAAACGATGTGTAAGAACAAGAGGGGGAAACGTAGGAAAAACTTTAAGGGACGGAAACAATTTGAAACAAAAATCAGATACTGAAACAGATGTAGCTGGCCAAGGAAAAAGTCGAAGAGTTAAAACTAGAGGAGGTTCCGCATCTTCTAACAATCACCACTTAAGAACTGCTCGTGACTTGTGTCAAATGCAAAGTGTAAAAATGCCTATTGAGGAGCAGCTTTCGGCAATGTTTAATGAAAATGATGATGGTGCCCGAGAAAATAACGCAAGTGACCAATTTCAGGCGCAACAACTTTCAGATCAACAACTTTTGAACATACTTGAAGCTTCTGATGAAAATTTCGATGATGAGGTTCTAGATGAAGACTTTCTTCACAATTTTGAAGATTGTGACTCAGATGATGATAATATGATACCAACTGAAACTTTAGTACCTCCAACTAGTGATGGCGAGTATTTAAATTGGTCAGACCAATCATATCCCATAAAAGATATTCCTTTTGAAGGAAATCCAATGGGATTAAACGTACCACTAGAAGCATCTGAACCAATCAACTTTTTTAACTTAATTATGACTGATGATTTAATTCAGGATATAATTGAAAAAACCAATCGTAATGCAAGCAATATACTTGCAAAAAGCTTACCAGGGAGTCGAATACAATATTGGAAAAATGTTACAGTTTCAGAGTTCAGAGTATTTCTGGGGTTACTTTTCCATATGGGTACGATAAAACTAAATAGGATACAAGATTATTGGAAAAAGAACAGATTATTTAACCTATCCTGTTTTCGTGAACACATGAGTCGAAATCGTTTTTTACTAATTCTAAGAGCAATGCACTTTGAAAATTTAGAATCAGGGGATAACAAATTGGCGAAAATTTCACCTTTGGTAATGTTTTTCAATAATAGGATGAGAGAAATATACAATCCTTTTCAGAATTTATGCATTGATGAGTCCCTTGTATTGTGGCGTGGTCGACTAATATTTAGACAATACATAAAAAATAAGAGCAATAAATATGGTATAAAATTATATATTTTGACCGATGCAAACGGCATTATACTAAAACAAATAGTGTATGCCGGCGCAGGAGACCCAATTGTGGGTGGAGTGAATCATTCCTCAAAAGTGGTTTTAAATCTATTACATGATTTTTTAAATAAAGGCTACTCTGTCTATATGGACAATTTTTATAATTCTGTAGATCTGACAGAAAAATTACACAGGTCTGCAATGGTTTTCCTCTTTGAAATCTGAGTAACGTTTTCTATAGTTTCAGATGTGCTGATTACGAGAAAAATAATAAAAAAATTCCATGACGTCAGAATTTTTTGATATTGAATATTTAAGATTTTGCTGAAAAATGTCGGAGCGCCTACATTTAAAAATTTATAAAACGTCATTAAATTACTTCAGCTTAATTTTTATTGCATTTAATTAGTGTAAGGGGACATAGCAATTAATCGAAATCAGTAATTTGTTAATTACTACATAATGAGTATAAGTAATTCGCATTAACCATGTCAAAAACGGTTAATTTTGGCTTAATTTAGTAATAAGCTTATTAATACATAATGATTAGGTATTATTACCTAATAGTTATGAATATTTAGAAAAGGGTGTAATAAAGATAAACCAAAGGGTTTTTATACGAGTATAAGTACCCGAACTGATTTAGAAAATTAAGAGTTGAAGTGTGCATCTTGCAACATAAACTTTAAAATATCATCGCGAAGTTGTTTAAATTCTCCGAATTGTTTTTGTTATATTTGCGGGAAATTTATGGTTATAAAACAACGAAACAGCATTACAGACTTTTTGAAAAATATTTACAAAGTTATTTTGGATACGATTTAAGTAACCTAGACAAAACTTGGACACCTCATAAAATTTGTACGACTTGTTTATTAGAACTTCGCAAGTGGTCAAAAAGACAGAAAAATAGCTTCAAAATCGTTTCGCCTACGCTATGGAGACAGCCTAAAGACCATGTTAAATATTGCTAATTTTGTTGTTGTGACATAACTGGATACAATTCTAAAAATAAAAGGGACATAAACTATCCAAACGTGTCATCAGTTACGCCTGCAATTTTCGGCGATTTAAACATGGTGCAGCCCCCGTTTTCAGCTACACAAATTGAAGATTCTGACTGTGATACAGATGAACAGGATGTATACCAATCTGATCCTGAATTTCACGTAGATTCTAACGAATGTAAGCTCTTTTCACAGGCACATTTAAACGACTTGACAAGAGATTAATGATATCGAGTTGCAAGCATGGCAGTAATTTAAGGAAGTGGTGAAAAACTTTTTGGGGAACAATAAAAGCTCCGACTATAAAGAAATAGTGGCCAAAATGATTACACATGTGTGTGTTGTGGGTGTAATGGGTTGTAATATGAGCATTAAACTTCATTTCTTAAATTCGCACATTGATTACTTCCCAGAAAATCTAGGAGCCGTTAGCGAAGAACAAGGCGAAAGATTTCACCAAGATTTGAAAAAGCTTGAAGTCCGGTATCAAGGAAGATGGAATACTAGCATGATGGCGGACTATTGTTGGTTATTGAAGTGCGACGATCCAAACCAGAAATTTAAGCGGAAATCGCACAACCGATGCTTCCAGAAAAAAAGGACCAGGTTCCACAAATAAAATTTACATGTAATTTAGACTAGTAAGAAGTTGTTATTATATATTAGTAGTTTTTTAAGTTAAAAGTAATGTACTTTTTTAAATATAATTTTTTTTATGTGACAACTTGTGTTTTTTTTCCTATTTTCTATCTGTACCTTTTTTGAAAAATCTGGAGGTGATGGAGAAAAACTAAGTACATATTCGTAATCAACGCACCAAAATACCCTAGAATCAGCTATCAAATTCCCGAGAGGAAGTTATGACCCTCATTTTGCAGGCCTGTGTTATTGTCTGAAAATACTTACTGCACGGGAACATTACGATTGAATCGAAAAAATAATCCAAAGGACGTTACCACTAAAAAGTTAAAGAAAGGCGAATTTGTCTCGCAGTACCAACAAAATGGTGTTTGTGTCATGAAATGGCGTGATAACAGAGATGTTACTATGATATCATCACAATTTAATTCGCAAATGATTACTACCACTACAAGAAGAAATACAGAGGTGTCAAAGCCTAAAATGGTCGTCCAATATAATCGTAACATGGGTGGTATTGATCATCAGGATCAAATGATAGCGTACTATTGCTGCGAACACAAGTCTATCAGGTGGTACATAAAATTGGGAATCCACCTATTCCAGCAAATGATGTACAATTCATTCACCTTGTCTAATTTGTTTTCTGGCAATAAATTAAGTTACTACGAATTCAGGCAATCAATTATAGAAAATTTACTTCCCGAGAAGGTTCAAAATGTTGAAGAGTCCGCAGCAGAAGGAGTAGTACTTAGCACTATTCATGTAATTCAGCCTTGCCCACGGAAGGAAAAATCAATGCGCAGAAGATGCAAATACTGCTGGGAAGTTAATAAAATACGTAAAGACACACCATTCTTCTGTCCAAACTGCCCTCAGCAGCCTGGGTTTTGTATTGTTGATTGCTTCAGGTTATACCATAAATATAGTGCATGAGCTCACGCACACATAAGCATTCACATACAAACACACACACACATTCTATCAGAATACATTACACAATATTTTAGCATTTGTTTTATATTTTTCACATAACTATAATTATGAAAATACCTACTTATATTATAATTATGAAAAATGAGAATTAAAAGACTGATTTGAATTAATATAAGTATTTTTATTTTTGTACCTACACCCTAACAATTTAGATTATTTGTTCATGTTTCGAATCGTGCATAAAGCCATCCACTATATACTCTCAAAGGTGCGTTCTCGGATCTCGCGAAAATCTTTATTCACCTTGTGCCACCCACGCACCATATGCGTTTGGTGTTTTTTTTCGTATTTATCAACAATTTTTATTAATATTATTATTAATTACACCATGAGTAATCTATTTTGAACCATAATACACAATAAAAACTTATGGCACCTGGTCAACAATTTTTTTTTAGAGGTGGCATCGAATGGGTTAAGTAGTCGCACTTAGTTTTTTTAATTTCTTTCCAGGCAATGGGAATATGTTGTCCCACGTGTTTTTCCTTTAATTTTCCAAGTCATTTTCCAATTTTCTTTGTTCGTATGCCATAACAATTATACTATTATACAGAATCAATAGTTGAAAGTTATGTAAGTTGTGTAGTTCTCTTGGGCCTGGTTAACCCCTAATTTCATAATGAATGAAATTTCCATCATAAAGAATTATAACTTTTTTTTAGCTGGTGTGACCACACTGATTTTATGCGTACATGGATCCGAATATTTAACGTACCAGCAACATTTCTGAACGAAAAAAAAACATAAACGTCAAAGCTGTCAACTTCAATTTACTTGTCAAAGTGAAGAAATGCTTTCTAGAGTGTTGTGATTTCAGAGTGTTATTTCATAAACTTTTGCGACAAATTATAAACTATAAAAATAATTTACGTATAAAATAAGGTATGTTCTCTATAATTATTGCAAAGATTATTAGAAAACCATAGTGTTTAGTGTGTTCTGGGCGCCGTTATGTTACGATGGATATTTCCCTCGTTATGCATTATTCATCACTTCCCATGTATGGAAATCGCACTTTATGAATACATTTATTGTTTTTTTGATGTATTTCAAATTTAAATTAATATTCGTTTATATTTCAGTCAAAATGTCTTCTCAAAGGGAACGTCTAAGAGATAAAGACATTGAAGACTACTTGGCTTCTTTAGAAGGAGGATATCTGTCTGAAGATGGCATGGAAATGTCTGACACAGAAGATAATGAGGAAAGTACCTATTATACTAATAGAAATGAACTTCTGGAAGACTTGGTGGAAGGAGATGATGTGGAAAATGATCCTCCGTTAGCTGATGTACAACATGAAGTGCAGGACCCACCTCTCATTGAGGATACTATGGAATCTGTAGTAACAGAAAACCTTGCAAGCTCGAGTTGGGTTTTAGATAAGAGAAAGCTGATTTGGAAGAATAGACCATTTCAATTTTCAGAGTCAAATATTGTATTTAGGGGCAACACAGATTTAGAACCTGAAGTGAAAGCCCTAAAAACGCCATACATGTGTTTTGAATATTTTTTTACTCCAGAACTGTGTCAAAAAATAGTCAGAGAAACAAACTTGTATGCCATACAACAAAACTCTAACAACCCTTTTGTAATGTATGACCATGACTTGAGAAAATTTTTAGGCATTCTAATTTATATGTCTGTTCAGCATTTTCCCTCTACCCGAGCATACTGGTCAAGACAATTTGGATATGATCCAATAAAACAGGTTATGGATGTTAACAAATTTGAAAAGATTAAAAAGTACATACATTTTAATGACAATGATAGTCATATACCAGTTAACCAACCAGGCCATGACCGCTTGCACAAAGTAAGGCCAATAATTGATGGATTGAATAAGACTTTTTCTAGCATAACTAAACACCAAAGGCTATCAATAGATGAGCAGATGTGTTCAACTAAGGTTGGACATTACCTGAAACAATATCTACCAAACAAACCCCACAAGTGGGGTTTTAAGTTATATGTTCTATCCAGTGTTTATGGATTCGCATACAAGTTTGAAATTTATTCTGGCCAAGACCTAACCATGAGACCAGCAGGGGAGCCTGACTTAGGATCTACAAGTAATATTGTGCTTCGTTTGGCCAGAGATATACCACGGATGGTCAATCATATTACACTCGAGAGCAATGAATCCGGGTCACTTAAAGAATCCTAAAAATCTCGGAAGCTAAAAATGCTAGGTTAATGCAATAAATTGTATTTAATAGACAATGTAATACTCCTTAAATGAAGGTATTAAAACTTCTTAGTTATTGTAAAGTTATATAATAAAAAAATCAAATTTGAAAAAGGGCCACTTTCGAAGATGGAACTACGAAATTACAGCATTTGGTTTTGCTTTTGTTTGTAATCTGTCATTTATGTGGGTACATAAACCATGTTGATAGTGCTCTATATTCATTATTCAAGCTGAAATTATGTCGCTTACGCCTGAAGAATGCACCAGAATACTTACAATGCTGGAAACCGGCCGGAGTCAGCGCGATACAGCCAGGACTGTCGGTGTGTCGCTGTCAACAGTACAAAGAGTTCTCCGACGTTACGAAGAAACTGGTTCTAACCTACGCAGACCAGGAACGGGCAGAACCAGGTGTACCACAGCACGAGAAGACCGATACTTGGTGAACACCATGCTTCGAAATCGCTTTCTCACAGGAACTGAACTCACAAATCAGTTTCGACGCCTCGGAGGAAGTAACCCAAGTGCATGGACAGTAAGACGTCGGCTTGCTGAATCTAACTTAAAACCCCTTAGACCTGCAAACGGCCCTAAACTGGAGCGTGGGCATCGTATTTCAAGACTAAGATATGCCCAGAGCCACGTAAATTGGAGTATTGAAGATTGGTCAAAAGTTATGTTCTCCGACGAATCAAAATTTATGCTCTACAAGCACGATGGAAGACACAGAGTGTATCGAAGACCAGGGGAAAGATTCAAGCAAGCATGCATCGAAGAAAAAGTAGCCTACGGTGGTGGGTCTGTACTTGTGTGGGCCGGAATTTCTTCTGAAAGTCGCACAGAGCTGGTGATCATAGAAAACGGCTCTTTAACTAGCGTAAGATATGTGGAAGAAATCCTCAATGATCACGTTGGTCCATTTATGGTCAATTTAGGTGAGGATGCTATATTTATGCATGACAATGCCCGACCTCATACAGGTAGGATTGTGAATGACTACCTTCAAGAGATGAACATTACTCGTATGGAGTGGCCAGCGCGCAGCCCGGATATCAACCCGATCGAGCATGCTTGGGACGAGCTAGGCAGATGCGTAAAACAACGAAACCCTCCCCCAATCACGCTTCGTGAGCTCAAAATTGCTCTCACAGAGGAATGGGAGAATATTCCCCAAAATCGTATAAGGAACTTGGTGTACAGCATGCCAAACCGCGTAAACGCAGTAATGGAAGCACGAGGAGGCAATACGAAGTATTAAAATTCAAGAAAATCGTAATAAAGTGCAAAAATTTCATGTTTCCTATTTTTGTTTTAAGGAGAGATCAGCAGTTTTTTTCTTTATGTAATTTTGTGTTAATAAAATGTATGGTGACTCATATTTTTTTTACTTTCATTTAAGGAGTATTACATTGTCTATTAAATACAATTTATTGCATTAACCTATCATTTTTAGTTTCCGAGATTTTTAACATTCTTTAAGTGACCCGGATTCATTGCTCTCGAGTGTATCTTCTTTGATAATTTTTACACATCTTTGCCTTTATTAATTTATCTGGCCAAGCAAGGAATTCATTCTCTTGGCACAATACAACAGAATAGAATTCCTAACAATAAATTACCGGATAAAAAAGAGATGATGAAAAAGAGTACTCCTAGGGGTACTTATGCAGAAAAAACAACATCATATGAGGGAGTTGATTTATCAACTATAGCTTGGAAAGATAATAAAATAGTTACCATGTTGTCAAGTTATGTAGGAGCAGAGCCATTAACAAGTGTGAAAAGATTTGACAAGAAAAAAAAGGAAAAAGTTGATATAAAATGTCCGAAAGCAATTATAGAATATAACAGTCATATGGGTGGGGTCGACTTACTTGATAGTTTTTTGGGTCGATACCATATAAGAGTCAAGAGTCGTAAATGGTATATACGAATCTTCTTCCATCTCCTTGATCTGGCTGTTATCAACGCATGGATTATATATAAAAATAATGCAATAAAGGATAGTGTCGCAAAGAAAGATATTTTAAATTTGGGGGAGTTCAGAAATGAGTTGGCTTATGTTTTATGCAATAAAGGCATTAGTAATAAACGAGGTCGACCCAGAAATTCTAGCCTTGAACATGAATTGCAAGTCAAAAAGAAAAGAGCCCAGTCAAAACCAATTCCCCCAAAGGATGTACGAACGGATGGTGTAGGGCATTGGCCATATGTTGGAGTATCTCTTCGGTGCAAGTATCCACAGTGTACAGGCTATACTACTATTAGCTGTACCAAATGTGGCATCAATTTGTGCCTCAATAAAAATAACAACTGTTTTACTACATTCCATACTACTTAATATCTTATAAGTGCATGGTGAGGGATTTATCCCTCATATAGTTTTTTTTATATAAGTATGTCAAATACTGTCTATAACTGTTTTTATTATTTTATTATTAAATAAACACACATAATACACATGCTCAATTTTTTCTTATTTTAAAATCCAAACTGAAAAAAACTCTATGCATTTAAGGGTTAAGGCCTGAATTCCTCCTACGCTGATGTCGGTCGCGTACCAGTTGTAGCAACGTACGCGCCGCTGACGTCAGCGTCGCAGTGTGGTGCTATATCTAAAACAATGTATATTCGTACGCGCGACCGACGTACGCGACCGACATCAGCGCAGAAGGAATGCAGGCCTAAGGGTTAAAGTGGTTCTGCTGGAGAGTATGCTCTGTAGCATGACCACTTTGAATTGATATTTTCCAAGAAACTAACAATATACAATTTTTGATATTAACCCTTTGACCGCCACGCTCAATCTTAAAAACCTGACCACCAGCGCCACGCCTATTTTTGCTATAATTTCTCGCATGATACTGTAGTGATGTGCCCCCTTCTTACGATATAATTATTGCAAAACGTGATATATTGAGTTTATTTATGATTAAACTATACATAACGTTAAAATTATGCATTAAAAACGTATTAGAATATAACAGACAGCTAATTACGCCATAAAATTAAGACTGGACACAATACAATATCAATTTTTGCTTCCCAAATACAATATACAATTCAGAAATTTGACGCAACTAGTCGACGCCCTAAGACGTCAACGGCGACACCAAATTGTAGTTTCAACACATTTTCATCAAATTAATAGTGTTGTTCGTAACTGTTATCGATATTATAATTTAATAATAATGTTTTATGTTGTAGGAATAAAATTAAATAAAATAACTTTCAATGTTGTTAATGAATTTATTGAATTATTACGGGTATCATTTAAGCTATTACCAATTTAATTAGTTTTGTGTTTCTTAAATAATAGGGTTTGTCCTCCAAATAGTAGATCTGTCACCAAAATGTAGTCACCAAACAATGCAAAATCAGTTCCACAATAAATCACCTAAAATCCTGAGATATAAGGTCTAGTACCAAATAAATGTTTTTGTATGTATTATATTGTGTTGCTAAAAGGCACCGAGCCTTTGTTTCGGCGAGGCCTCCTATTTCTGAATGGCGATAGTAACGATAAGGCGTAGTCGACGGAGCCCCGCTTTGCGGGGCTCCTACTTCTGGGTGGTTTGAAAAAAAATAACCACGAAGGGGATGGCGGGGTCTTTCAGACCCCGCCATCCCCTTCTAACCTAACCTGTCCGAGTCGGGGTGCCCCGAGTCTCGAATTAATTTGATAATTCATACCTGGGAACAATTTTTGTTTATCTGAGAACGAAAATATTTCGTGGCGATATAATAGGGTTTGTCCTCCAAATAGTAGATCTGTCACCAAAATGTAGTCACCAAATTTATCTGAGAACGAAAATATTTCGTGGCGATAGATCTATTTATTAGGTGATACAACTTGATGACAAATATAAATTTTGGTGATAGAAAATATAGTTCCCAATTATTACTTACCCTCAATGTAACATACATAATTGGATTATACATAATCACCATATTGATACAGGTTATAGGTACATGACGTTAAATTGTAAGGTTACTTCAAAAATATCAAAAACTGACTTAAAAACTTGTATTATTTTTTATTTTCATGATAAGGGCGGCCTTCCAAAATGCAAATAAGTTCTTCACTGTCCATTTTCTTTTTCAAAATAGTAAAACAAATCGTGTGGATGCCAATTAGCAATTGGTACGTCGAAAAGAAACTTGTGTTGGAAAGCGGACATGTCGGTAGACTTAAATAAAATTTACCTTAAAATAATAATAAATAAATATTATAATTTCCTTTGAAGGTAGATTTTATTTCACTCTACCGACATGTCCCCACATTAATAAGAACGAGGCAAGCGTTTATGACGTCACTAGCGGACAACTTAAAGCGTCTTTGGCGTCCGCGATATGGATAAATATGCATGAAATAGTGTGGTACGGTAGATATATCGATGTTTATTTTTACTTACCCACTTTCTAGTAATATGACATTTCAATTATCTACTATAACACTTGTTAAATATCGCAAGTATATATATTCAGAGTTATTTGTTAAGTAATTCTTAAAAGTAAATAAAATACAAATTTGACTCGTTTTTATTTTGTACCATGACAATCAAATACACAAAATCTATTATTGTTGTGTATTTATTATATCTATTTCATGACAGTGAGTATGTTTAGCTTCATCTAAAAATTTTAAAATTTTAATAAAACAACTGGAACGTATGCAAGGTTGTATATACCTAAATTCTTCACATAATAATTGAGAAAAATGCTCATGTCGGTTGTCGCTTGAATTGTATTTTTCACAATCTTTACATTTAGAATTATTTGTTGCCGCCTGCTTAGTTGCAACTGATGCTTCATAAAGATCTTGAGTATCGGCCTCAAGAATATTTGGCGAGGCCGTCCATCCCCTCGATCTTTTTAAATCTGAAAAAAGTAAGCGAGAAATGAATTATAGATAAAATTACATCTATTTGGTTCCCACAGTATGAAATAAAGAATCGCTGAATGACCTTGATACCTCTTTAAAAGAATGGCCCATTCTAACACAAGACAGAAAGAAGTACAAAGGGATAAAATACTGCACTTGGACGATACATGCTCCATAAGTAAAAACAATGTTCATAGTCTATTACCTATGAATCCATTAGACAATTACGTACTTAGGTATATCTAAAATATGATTAAAACAACTTACCTCTATTTTTTTCCATATTTAAAAATGCACACACGCACCAATTCAATTAAGAAGTTAACAGTTGCTTGTGGAAACATTCAAGAAATGAGGTGGAAATAAAAATCTCCACCTGTTAAGTGGGGATTTTTATTTTACATCTACCTCCTATATTTGTATTTTTGTGCGAATGGCCACGTCACTACGTGACGATTTAAGTCGTCAATGGCGATCAGTGTAATGCTTTAAAACTCAAATTGTAGTCTTTGGTTTTTCATATCATTTTTTGCTTAAAATATGGATTTTTGTAGATTTTTATGCATTAAGAATAAAGGCCTAGTCTATGTTTAACACGTTCCCTGTCCCAGAACAAAGGTTACAAATTTATTCGTACGTCCAACTACAATTTCGTGATAATATGACAATAAATAAATAAGGGTTTACATGTATGCAAATACGAGCTGAAAAACTTTTAAATTATTCAGGATAAAACTGAAAAAACTTTATGACTCCCTAAGGAGTCATGGACGTGTGAACTAAAATTTGTGTGACTCCCGAAGGAGTCATGGACGTGTGAACTAAAAACTTTGTGACTCCTTAAGGAGTCGTGCATATTAATTACTTTATTTTGCTATATATTCTATGGTTTGAAATGTCAATGTCAGATATGGAATGTCAGATCTATGAAATAAAACGTTATGATTGAACAAAAAGTTCAAATAAACGAGGATCATCGTCCATAATGTCTGCTAAGAAAGTTCATGCTGCTGACATAATCCGTCTACTGGAAAACAGTGACCAATCGAGTTCTGAGGATGAAGATGTTTTTGAACGTGAGTCTGCAACAACTATTGTTTATGAAACAATTGACGATATTAGGGACTTCATTCAGGAGGATGAGCTACACCAAGAAGAACAACAGTCTAATTTGCCCCTTCATGCTAATACATCCCTACAAGATCCCCGAGTAGAAAATGAATGGTCGTTTCAAGTAGATGACCTACTCTCAGAAAATTTTACAGGTTGGGATAACCCTTATTCAAACGCGAGCCTGTGGAGGAGTTAACAAAAAAGTAAGATACGTTCCTGGGTAATTTTGGGTCGTAGATTTCAAAAATACACACAAAAGAAGGGTTAGTGGGGGGGAAGTACCCTTTTTTGGTGGGAAGTATATATCCCGTCGTCTGTTCTCTCTTGTAAAAAAGCTGGAAAGGTGGGAACTATAGCTCCCAGTGTCCAGTATGACATCAATATTTTAAAACACTAGCTAGTGGCCCCGGCTCCACTTGTGAATTAAATTTTAACGTAAAAAATTACATAGATCGTGTTTTTTTAATAAAGGAGGTAAAAGTACTCATCAATGCAAGTTCTTTTACTAAGGGAAGAACTCGGAAATTTAAAAATGAATGACTTGACCATTCATTTTTAGTTGAGTACCTACCTAGCTCTAGCTAGATATGAATTTGTAGTAGCAAGTTACTTTTATTGGTGAGTACTTTTTGTGTAATCACTAAAATAAATTATTATAATAGAAGTTTTTTATTCATTTTGTTTTCATTTATTTTTTTCATGTATTCATTTAGTTTCCTCATGTTCTTTGTCACCCAAATCATCCATCCCAAACATCTCTTCCAATCGCATCTCGATTCTATCCTCCTCATTTTGTTGCAAAAATGACCTTGAAGGACTTATTATAAAATCACCGTAAACTAAATCATCATCGGAATCATTATCGGACCAATCATCCTCGTCTAAAATGTTTTCTATCAACTTTTCGGTTAGTTTTTTAGGGGGCATTTTTCTAAAACAAAATAAAAACAATAAATTCTAATGTATTGAAACTAGTTGTCTATTTATCTGATGATGAAATGATAACTAATAATATGCTTATACCAAGTTTTTTTGGGCACACGGATTTTATATTAGGTCTTTACCTATGAAATTGCCGTTCTGCAGTACTGGCCATTTCAAATCAAAATAATTTTTGTTTGGCTATGAATTCTAATTTCAAATTAATTTTATTTTAAAAACATGGATTTTTTTTTCTAAAAGTAGTCATTTCTTTATTGATTAGTGTTACATTTTCATCGCATTTCAATCTTTTTCGTCATCATGGATACGTTAAAAATTCGAGTAATTATGGAATATGAGTACCGTCGTGGCAGCAACGCGGCACAAGCGGCACGCAACATCAACGACGTTTACGGAGCTAACTCTACAAACCAACGCACCACCTGTTATTGGTTTGCTCGCTTCCGTTCTGGAAATTTCGACCTGAAAAATGAACCTCGCGGTCGTCCGAAGACTTTGGTCGACAATGACGAATTAAAGGCGATTGTGGAAGCTGATGATACACAATCTACGGCTGAATTAGCAGCAGCTTTCGACGTTAGCGTCAAAACAATATTGGTCCATTTGCGTCAAATTGGCAAGGTAAAAAAGCTTGACAAATGGGTGCCCCACGAACTCAATGATCGCCAGCGCGAAGTACGCGTCGAGACGTGCCTTGCACTGCTCAACAGACACACAAATGAAGGAATTTTGAACCGCATTGTTACCTGCGATGAAAAATGGATTCTGTTTGATAACCGTAAGCGCTCAGCAAGTTGGTTGGATCCTGGTTCAGCACCTAAACAATGCCCTAAACGAAAACTTACCCCTAGAAAAGTGATGGTCACTGTTTGGTGGTCTAGCGCCGGTGTGATTCATCACAGCTTCTTACCAAACGGGGTGAGCATTACTGCAGATGTGTACTGTGAAGAACTGAACACAATGATGGAGAAGCTGGCGCATCTCCAACCAGCATTGGTCAATCGCTCGTCTCCGCTGCTCCTGCACGACAACGCGCGACCTCATACTGCACAGCAGACGGTCTCCAAGTTGCAAGAACTGGGGTTGGAAGCTCTCCGTCATCCGCCCTACTCACCAGACCTTGCGCCTACAGACTACTACTTTTTCCAGAATTTGGATAACTTCTTGGCGGGAAAAAAATTTAATACCCGAGAGGCAGTACAAAATGCCTTTGAAGAATTTGTTGCCTCCCGTCCAGCTGATTTCTTTAAGAAGGGCATCAATAAACTGCCACTGCGATGGCAAAGATGCATTGATTGCATGGGTGATTACTTCGATTAATACAAATAAAAAATTCATGAAAAAAATTCGTTTAAATTTTTTCATACAAAACGGCAATTTCATAGGTAAAGACCTATTATATAGAATTTCCGAATGTAGTGTTCAGTGACGAACACTGGGATGATATCTTCCCACATATAGACTCAGATTCAATCGACTATACCAAGGTATAAAAGAAAGATTCGGGGCATATTTTACGTTTCACGCAACCGTAATACAGTCTAGTTTATATAGCTAAAACTCAAATCTGCTTACCTAATTTTTTTTCAGCACTACACAAAAAACAAAAAAATAACGGTCGTTTTCGGCGGCAAAATCACGTCAACTGACTTTGACGTGTGTTTACCATGACATGTAATAATTCTCTGAAAAGTGTTGCCATTAAAAAAGATTCTCTGAAATGTTAAGATTGCGTAGATAAATATTACATTGCATTAGGTTTAAGCATATAAAAATAAAGTGTGCGTTCGCGCAGCGGAATGTTGTTGAATTTAAAGATATTAATTATGCAGATATTTAGTGTATGACGTCGTATAATTGTGTATGGTAAAAAAAAAATTGTGTACGCAGCCATTGTGGAGAAATTCACCAAAAACTGATTCCGCTGGGCGAACGTTGTCCTGGCGGAACTTATTTTAATCCATAGACTTTAGAAGAAAAGAGGTGTGTCCAAAAATTAGTGTGTATTTGTGTGTAATTGTGTATGTATGAATAAAATGAGTGCATGCATAAACTTCGGAGAAATTCAAGTTTCCGCTACGCGAACGTTTGGCCATTAGCTAGTTTTCATATAAAGCGCTTACATAGAGAGCTGTAGATTTTTACATACGTTGTTTTGAATTTGTTTATATTTGTTTAAAAAACAGATTTAGAAAAAATCGTAGGGCTTAAAAGATAAAAATATAAACGTAAAATACACTTAATAGGTCTTAGTTCTTAAAGTATGCACTTTGGGGTCTAGATTTTCACGTTTATACAAACCTTGTAAGTATCTGAAACATGTTGCCAAGTATCAATGATGTTCCGTTAGTAATTAAAGAGTTAAAGGACAATTTTACCATGAATAGATCACTGTTTACAAAACAGTCAAATATCACGACGTTCTAAAGGAATTGCATGGTAAAATGTATGCCAAAAATTAGTTTATTCATTCAACTATTCACATGCAAAATTTCATGTCATTAAATTTAGTAATTAAAGAAATCAATTAAAATACTGACGAAGCATCGAAAACCTACATAACCCGACCAAGTTCGGATAGCTACAAAAAAGCGGCCCAGCCATATATCTAAGAGACGTTCTTAACCTTCCAATATAGTATTTACTAATATGGTACAGTTCCGTACACAAGCGTTAGGAAAAAATAAAACAATTGCATTTCTTGAATTAAAAATATTTTTTTAATAATAACCCAACTATCTACGATAAAAACAAATCTTCAATTAACAAGTACTTTTCTATTTAAATATCCGTGTACAAAATTTTTTTTTATTAAGTACATACTTAATTATGTTTCATTACACACTTAAATAAGTAATTATAATAACGTTAACAAACGCTTGCAACGACAGCAATAAACTTAAATGTGTTTTAACTAACATAGGTTTAATAAACGATTATGAATATAAGGGTAAGTAAAATATTTAGAGCTTCAATAATAAAATCACAGATTAACAATCTCAGATCACATAACTAGACTATTCAGTTGTTTAGGTTTGAGAGTCTGCCTAATATAAAAATAAATCAACATTTAAAAAGTACTTATAAAATAAAAAAGGTATTTACAACTCAATACCAATTATTAAATGAGTAGCAAATACAGAAAAAGACCTCAACATTTCTAAGTATAATGTACACTAGCTTAAAAAAAAATCACAGATTAACAATCACAGATCACATAACTAGACTATTCAGTTGTTTAGATTTGATCAACATTAAGAAAGTGCTTATAAACTAAAACATTGGTATAAAAAAGGTATTTTCAAGAAAATATTCTTAAATGAGTAGCAAATACAGTAAATAACCTCAACATTTCTAAGTATAATGTACACTAGCTTAAAAAAAAAATCACAGATTAACAATCACAGATCACATAACTAGACTATTCAGTTGTTTAGATTTGATCAACATTAAGAAAGTGCTTATAAACTAAAACATTGGTATAAAAAAGGTATTTTCAAGAAAATATTCTTAAATGAGTAGCAAATACAGTAAATAACCTCAACATTTCTAAGTATAATGTACACTAGCTTAAAAAAAAATCACAGATTAACAATCACAGATCACATAACTAGACTATGCAGTTGTATAAATTATTGCATGAGGCATTATGTTTTTGGAACTATTTTGAATTTTGCTACATAAATCGTCGTAACACTGAAATAATTTATTAGTGTACGGGGGTCTCGAACAATGCGCCTTGTAATGACCAATACCTGGCATTTGTAAAGGTGGAACATATTCAATAATAGCCAATATTAAAAATAGCTTATTATTTATTTCAATATTACGAGGTATGTCCTCTAGATTTATGTACAAATTATGTAGTTCAAAGATAATTAAATCATTTAAATCATATTTAAAATCGACAGTGCCTATTCCACAAAAATTACAAATAGGAGGATTGTCACTCCTCATACCAGAATCTACAGACTCTTGCAATTTGGCAATGCCTTTACACTTAATGATATCAATGTTTAAAGGTAGGTATTTACATTTAAAATTGCTGTCATTTATGGAAACAAGGCATTCTTTATTTGAACAACATTTCTTTCTGTTTCCAGAAAAGTATGGCAAACAGATGTCTTCAATTATTTTTGTGACATTGCATGCACAATCTATAATTTGGCACTGTCTTGCATCAAGTGTATTGTCATTAACATTAAACAATGGATTTAGTAAAATTTCTCGTTTTGCGTATAACGTTTTGCAATTCTTTTTCGTATTAGATAATAGGATAAAAAAACGAGTGAATGAATCTTTGCTAATCAAGGAATCTATAAAATTACGGAAAGAGATACGGTCAGTATATGCGACTGCGAAAGCTTGAGCCACTGCGTCAAATGCACAGGTATTAGTCACTACATTTTTGATGTCTTTCGATATTGATACGTTACCATTTTGTAAGATGTAAAGAGGCTTCGACGAGATAGTTTTTGTGTTGGGAATAACTAGACCTCTCCAGTTTTCTATTTCAACAGGATTGTCTTGAAAAATAGATTGCTCCTCGAAATCACCTATAATTTTCGTCTGTTTAACTTGATTTAAAATCATATGTTCATTCTTATTCTTAATTATCTTAGTAGCAGTTTCAGAATATTTAGCTTTATTTAATTTGATCATTCCATTAATGTAAGTGTAATGTTGTATTAAAAATTCGTCTAAACGTATTCGCTCCTGCTTTGTATTGAAATATATGGTCTTTATATCTTTGAAATGATTTTCAACATTTGAGCTACTCCCAACATTTCTAACATTACGAAAATACTTATCCATAACGCCACTCCACATTGGCAACTTTCTCAATAGTCTTTTTAATGTATCATTTATTTCTGGTAGATAATATTCGTTTTTATGTTCGTTCGGGTCAATTAACATTAAATACAATTTTTCGGTTTCTAGAATATTGTCGTAATATTGAATGAGTGGGTTTGTACCTGCATTGTTGGTGTCATTCTTTTCATCGGCTAATACAGAACATAATGCCTCATCATCGTTACAGTTATCTAAATCTTGGATGTCAACCTTATACTCGCTTATATTCGCTAAACACGCTACAGCTTGATCATATTTCTTGCATGAATGCCCATCTAAATCTAGGGTTACATATTCATGTAAAGATACAGTAACGATATCTTTGATTACTGATTTGACTTCGTCATAGGACTTAAGCAAGTGAATTTTTTTTATACAATTTATATAGAAGTATTTACATTTTTCTGTCGCTTTATCGAAACAGCTTTGTTTGTATAATTTTTTGAAAAAATGAGACTTATCCAATCTAATGTAACATGCTGGTATAGAATTATGTTCACCTTCTAATATCGAAAAGCACTGCGCTAAATATTTGTTTGTGTCGGTGTTTAAAAAACTGCGACATATTGCTCCTAATAGGGCAGACGAATCATCACTGATAATTTCATTCGGCGTATTACGGTTACGCGCCCATGTGCTTAACCACGTGGCTATGGTTTCAGTAGTATGGGACTGGGACGCCATATAACATAAAGGTATACTTGTGTTTGCAGTGTATGCCACAACGGCATACAAAAAGGTATGTTTGGGTTCTTTAGTTCTTAAATTATCGTTAACATTTGGCGGTGCAATTACTTGAAAAATCGAACCGGTTGCATCGATGGATAAAACGATGTGTGTATTTTTTAATACTTCATCATAATATTTACCTTGTTCTTGGGTCCAAAAATATAAAAAAAACGGGACTAAACTAAATTTTTGAACAAAAGAATCAAAAGGTGGACTTTGTGACATAGCATAAATGGAGAGAATTGTATTCTTATCGAATTGGAGTGCCCTTTTAACTTCGTGTCGTATACGCCTCAAAGTACTTAATTTCGGAAATGTTGGAGGTTCACATGGATCATTTATGCCTATAATTTTGTCTGCCATCTTGGCTCTAACTGCTAATGCCTTATTATGTTTTAACATTACTGCTAATTTTTGTTTTCTTACAGAATTAAGTTTATTCTTTATAGTCGAATCATGGACAAAATCTTTTTTATATCGGCTTAGCAAACAAGTAACATCTATGAAATTACTAGTTATTGGATCAATAGTGACTAAAATATTTGCTCCACATTGGGTACATTTGCCATCACATTTGATATTATTTAGCTTTAAATTTGAAGGAACGTAATTGCTTTTAAATGAAAAAGTGCATTGAATATCCGTTTTTGCCCATATGTGGTCTTGTAGCTCATTCGTCCAATTATTTTTTAACAACTTATGATTTGTTGGTTCTATATTTCTGTACTCATAATAATCCATTAGAAATTTTACTTGAACTTCATCAGATTCGTCTGTAATATCAACATTGTTTTCATCAGAATCATCAAAATAATGTTTACTGGTGGGTATGTTTTCACAGTGGTCAAAAAAATAATTATAATGGCGTTTAATTGACAATTGTATGGCAGGTTTCTTCATGTGGTAATTAAATAATTCAGCTAACTGCTTTTGTATACTGTCATACACTTCATGGCTAACAGGAGGAACAGATTTAACAAACGTGTCTTTATGTATTCGTACTACTACTTTCATATTATTTAACGGTATAGTACTTTTTCTGCCGGCCATTTTAAATTTTTCCTCCCGTCGGCGTCGGTAGCGCCGCGCGATGCGTTGGATCAATTGGTTTGGTTTGTAGAATTAGGTCGTTGAGGTGTTCGCTTCTAGTGAGATTAAGACGCCATTATAATCTGAAACATTAATAAAAAGTATACATTTACATAGGTACATGGATTACTACATAAAGATAATGAAAAATTGTGATACTTTATTAGTTGCTTTCCTTTTAAGGGGAGTATGTCTTAGTGATATAGAATCATATGCATAATTAATTATTGAAAAACAGCCGTTATTGCCATCTCTACACATAACCCCACAAAAAGAAAGTCAATAATAAACATCTGCCTTATACGTATATGTATTTTGCATATTGGTAATAAATATAAGGTGATTATTCAATAACAATATTTATTTTCAACATTTCGTTACAATCTAGTCGGTCGTTTAGTTAATTCAGTAGTTATTCTGTAATTTTCTATTCAGTAGTTTGTCTTTAACCAGGAAAAACATCTACTTGGTTACGATTTTATTATAATATATTACTACTATTACTATTATACTTTAAGGTACACACCAAAATAATACATAAATTTTACAATAAAAAAATATAATGTACAAAGGCGAGCTTAACTCATTAATGAGTTCTCTGACAGCAAACCTAGAGCGAAAGAGAGATAGTTCTTAACAGGACAGAAAACAAGTGTACATAGTAAGAAAGGGGGAAAAAAAAAGATAAACTACTCTAATTATAATATTATAGGTACCTACATAAAATAAACTACAGATAGAAACTAAACAAATAACAAATACATAAACATAATATATACTCAAATGATACATACTTATAAATATATACTTAAACTACAGTTTATATTGACAAAAAATGTTCCAAAACTACCAACGAAGGGCTATCGCGTAACGAATGAGTGAGTTCCACAGACGCACAGCACGAACAGTGAAAAAGCCATTATAATATGTCTAGTATAATTTATTATTATGAATTTAAATTCTAAATAGAATTAGATCAATCTGTAGATATTAACTTGGGTTTATGGTGTCTGTCCAATGTTAACGTAACACAATTATTATAATTTATATGCCTCATAAACTACGTAAATGAATAAGTGTATAGTTATTAATTTATTATAAAATCTTACCTTATATCTGTGATCAGCTTCTCACTATCACTGACTCAATATTCCTACTACATAATTATGTTAAGCTTCACTGTTACACTATAACATTAATAACACACTTTGTCAATATTATTATTATCGAGAATTGGCGATGCATAGCAAAACAACAGCGCATACGCACATTGTCCTTGACTGCACATTTGTTTGTGACTGGGGATAAAAAACAAAATCAGGTTCAAGTTCAACAGCAAAAACGAATACGCGCGGGCCGCGGCCAATGAAAACATATTATTGCCCTCTCTTTTCTTCAAGGATGGAAGTACCGTTTCAAGCGGGAAGCCGCGCGCGTCCTGTTCGACTAGCAGTTTGTGGAATATTCCACAGACGTTAAATTACGTGCGTTCACAAGAATATAATTAAATCAAAATATTAACTTTTAAAAAATGTGAATACCTATCGGAACTCCGGAATTATTCCAGTCAATTCTGGAGCTGAAAAATCAGAACAATTGAACAAAAATTTGGTGTACAAAAATAAATGACCTTTAAATTATATCGAAACAACAATTGTGTTATCACCTATACCAATTCAATACCGGTATTATACGGTAAATTTTGGGATGTTACCTAAATATATTGCATGGACGCTTTTTTGTAGCTATCCGAACTTGGTCGGGTTATGTAGGTTTTCGATGCTTCGTCAGTATTTTAATTGATTTCTTTAATTACTAAATTTAATGACATGAAATTTTGCATGTGAATAGTTGAATGAATAAACTAATTTTTGGCATACATTTTACCATGCAATTCCTTTAGAACGTCGTGATATTTGACTGTTTTGTAAACAGTGATCTATTCATGGTAAAATTGTCCTTTAACTCTTTAATTACTAACGGAACATCATTGATACTTGGCAACATGTTTCAGATACTTACAAGGTTTGTATAAACGTGAAAATCTAGACCCCAAAGTGCATACTTTAAGAACTAAGACCTATTAAGTGTATTTTACGTTTATATTTTTATCTTTTAAGCCCTACGATTTTTTCTAAATCTGTTTTTTAAACAAATATAAACAAATTCAAAACAACGTATGTAAAAATCTACAGCTCTCTATGTAAGCGCTTTATATGAAAACTAGCTAATGGCCAAACGTTCGCGTAGCGGAAACTTGAATTTCTCCGAAGTTTATGCATGCACTCATTTTATTCATACATACACAATTACACACAAATACACACTAATTTTTGGACACACCTCTTTTCTTCTAAAGTCTATGGATTAAAATAAGTTCCGCCAGGACAACGTTCGCCCAGCGGAATCAGTTTTTGGTGAATTTCTCCACAATGGCTGCGTACACAATTTTTTTTTTACCATACACAATTATACGACGTCATACACTAAATATCTGCATAATTAATATCTTTAAATTCAACAACATTCCGCTGCGCGAACGCACACAAAAATAAAACACGATTTACTTCAATCTGAGATGTGGGAAGTATAGCTCCCAGCGTTTTAATAAGGGATAATCTCTCTCGTCAATTTGTTCACTTTGACATGAACACGGATGTATTCACTATATTCCGCCAAATTGTAGATTACAAAGTTATAAAACTAATGGTGGAACAGACGAATATTTACGGCAGGCGTCTGAAAGAGAGTGCTTCACATGAATTTAGTCGCATAAGAAGATGGACTAACGTAACAGAACATGAAATGCTGAAATTTTTAGGTATGATGCTGTTCACTGGACTTGTCAAACTACCTACAATTGAGAGTTATTGGAAGAAAAACCCTTTATATTTCCACCCTCTCATGCACAACATAAATTTATCTTACAATCGCTACTGCGTTTTACTAAAATGTTGGCATTTTGCTGATAACGAGGCTCCAAGGAATGATGATGACAGGCTTTATAAAATAAAACCACTTCTAGACCTGATCATGGAAAACGGCCATGCTATATACACACCAGGCCGTGTTATTGTGGTCGATGAATCAATGGTGCACTTTCGTGGACGCCTTATTTTCCGTCAATATATACCATCTAAAGCCCACAAATACGGCGTAAAAATTTACAAACTATGCACAATTGATGGTTTTGTATGGGCGTATGAAATCTATTGTGGTCAAAGCCAAAGAGTTCACGATTTGGATTTATCTGGTAGTATAGTCGCTCGTCTAGCTGAAAACCTGCTAGATGAGGGTAGGTTGATAATTACTGATAACTTTTATACTAGTGTACCTCTAGCCACCTTTTTGAAGAGGCGTCGTACTGATTTGCTGGGTACAGTGAATAAAAAGCGAAGGGGCCTTCCGCAAGCTGTTACTGGAAGTAAATTGAAGAAAGGAGAGATTGCAGTTATGCAGAAAGGCAATATTACTGTGTTAAAATGGCATGATAAACGTGACGTTTTACTTCTTTCTACATGCCATGGAAAAGAATTGAAAATGAGTAGCGGACGAAGGCCAGTACTCAAACCTGATATGGTTTTACATTATAATAAAGGGAAAAAAGGTATCGATGTGTCTGATCAATTGAGTAGCTACAATAGTCCTACAAGAAAATCAATAACTTGGTACAAAAAAATTGCCGTAGATTTGTTGTCAATTGCGGTGGTAAACTCGTGCCTTATTTTCAATGAACTGCAAAAGAACTCGGGACAGAAAAAGCTTTCCATGTTATCGGCACATGAGATAATAATAAAAAATCTGTTAGAGGTAAGAGACGAAAACCGACAGTCTGTTGAACGTCTACAGCCATTACTTGAAACCAAACACAGCTTCGAGAAAATGACCCAAAATCCTGGTCGTAAGACAAATAAAAAACGATGCAAAGGCTGCTACAACAAGTTCATGTCAGAGGGACAATCATCAAAATTTGCGGGTACAAAGGCTTCTAAAGTGATAACGTGGTGTCCCAAGTGTAAAATAGTGCTCTGTCGTCCATGTTATAATGCATTTCATTGAATAAACAACAATTCCTACCAAAAAAATATCTTTTATTTTACCCTTTTCATGTATGGGAAACTGGCAACATTTTACGACGGCTCGTATGAATTTTCTGTAGCCCTGTTATGTAACCATACGTCCATGATTTTGTTTTCGTTCTTATTCATACGCCCAATGAAATAAAAGGCATCAAATTTACTTTTGGAGTATGACTCCAACCAGAGTCATGGACGTATGTGTTCGGCACAAATGTGACTCCTTAGGAGTCATTAGACAGGGAACGTGTTAAGCGTGATCTGTTGCTAAAACTACGTAAAATAGTGTTTATTACTGTGTATTTTAACCCTTTAACCGCGCGTGTCGCATATATGCGACAAATATTTCCGTGTCCCTACCGCGCGTGTCGTATTTCTGCGACAGAGAACATGCATGATTTTTTCGTTCTATTTTCGTCCTATTAATTGCGTGGTACAACTAAAACTATTATTAAATAGAGCTATTATTTACAACAATTACTTAAAATTATGTGTCATAACTCTAAGCATTCAAAAAACTTAAACAAAAATAAGTAATTGGCAGCTTGAAATTTTCTTCGGCGTCTATCGCGCGCGTCGCATAAATATGACCATAGGGATGGGATACAATGCAATGCGCATTTTAAAAACGAAATAACAAACAGTTAAATAATCAGGTATAATGCATCATTCAGCATAAAATAAACGGTGTCATACCAAATAAAGTTAAATTTAACATATTGCCTTGTGTTATTAATTCTTTTCCTTATTATTCATAAGAAAAATATCCCTCACGATCGTTGTATAATGCCAACATTTGACGTTAGTTCCCATCCCTTGACTCCTATGCTTGCAACATATTTCTCTAGTTAGTCTAGCGCGGCTGTCACATTAATACGACCACTGCCTACGTCACAAGCGGATCAAACGAATGGAAAGTTCCATTAATGTTGTTCGTTGGTATTTGTGCATTGTCGATAAAATAGTCACATTTCAATTTTCAATAATGACGACTACTGAGGAATTATTAAGAATATTAGAAGGTGACGACGACGAGTGTGACGACGAATTGGAATTATCCGATTCGATAGAATTTAGAAGTGATGGAGAGGTAAGTACCTATTTCAATTTCTTCTTAGGTTATTTGCACATTATTCAGTAGGTATAGGTATAAATAAGACTTTCGTTGGGTTTAGGTAACTCCTTGATGAATCGAAATAGTATTTTAAATATTGTGATGTAATTCTGTTATTACCTATATTACCTACTTAACTACCTACATATCCTATTGATTGTTCAAATTTGGAACCGTGTTGTATGTTGTCCTTACCATTATTAAGGTACTGTGACAGTACCTACCAAGCCGGACAGGCACTCGCACTCGCGTTTGTCTCTTTTTCTCTCTCTCTCTCTCTCTTTCATAAATCATTATTCGAGTTTGGGTGTAGCTGTTTTGTGTCCGTGACTTGTGTGTTTGTGAAGTCCCAAGCTACACAGGAATTATTCCTAGTGCATGAGTTATCTTTAAAAAAAAGATAACTTTAATAAGCGTTCTGCACACGATGCCGTCACCGCGCCGTCGCCGCGCCGACGCCCGCCGCACAGTTACACTGTAGAATACGAGTCGCGCGAAGCCCGCCACCGCGCCGCCACCGCGCGCGTTCCCGTCCCTGTCTGTTTGATTCATTCCATTAGGTACCGGCTGCGTGCGATCTCGCGGCGTGCACGTTCGTACGCGGTCGGTAATGGAATCAATGGAATGAATCAAACGAGACAGGGACGGGAACGCGCGCGGTGGCGGCGCGGTGGCGGGCTTCGCGCGACTCGTATTCTACAGTGTAACTGTGCGGCGGGCGTCGGCGCGGCGACGGCGCGGTGACGGCATCGTGTGCAGGAACGCTAACTAGGTTCCTTTTTGTTAAAGTTATATACCTACCTAATGAATATAAAAAATAATATACTTACGTAATAAATTTTAATTTGTCATTTCAGGATCATGACGACAATGAAGGCATTAATTGGACGTTAGACATAACTGTACCTGATAAAGAAAACTTTGACGAATTTATTTCGGGGGTATCACCTTCAGTACCTTTGAGCAGCGACTCCTCGGAACTGGATATTTTTGAACATTTTTGTGGCAATGATTTAGTAGAAAAAATATGTTATTTTACTAACAAATATCACCAATTCTATGTCAGGCATACGGATCTAAGGGTGTACGCTCGTTTAAAAAGGTGGCAAGATGTGACTGTTCATGACATTTATATCTTTTTAGCCCTTACGATGCTCTTTACAAGGAATAAAAGGCTCACTATTGAAGAACATTGGTCTGTAGACCCCCTTTTAAATAGTCCCATATTTCATAGTATTATGTGTAGAGATAGATATTGCGCAATACTGGCAATGCTTTCATTTTCTGAAGTACACGATGTAAGTAATTTATCAAGATTATATAAAATTGAAATGATGATTGACCACGCACGACAAAAATTTCGACACACATTGGTCCCCGGAGGCAAACTATGCATTGATGAAAGCATTGTGCCTTTCAAAGGTCGTCTGGTAATCAAACAATATTTGCCAAAAAAGCGAAACAGATTTGGAATAAAACTTTTTGTTTTGTGTGATGTCGAATCAGGGTTTATAATTGATTTCATTGTTTACTGTGGTTCACAAACACAAATAGAGCATGTACCAAATTTAGGTATTACAGGATCAGTAGTCACTGAACTGGTACAAGGTTATTATCATAGTAATCGAGAGCTATATGTCGACAATTGGTATTCTAGTCCGCGACTTTTTCTTTATTTAAAACAAAGAGGCATTTATGCATGCGGTACGGTCAAAAGTAATAGGAAACATATGCCAAAATTCAAAAAACTTAAGCGTGGAGAAATAGAAGCATTTTCATCTCCTCCTCTTTTAGCGTTAAAATGGCAAGACAAAAAAGCTGTTACCATGCTGTCTACCATACATGATGACAAAATTGTTCCGTCAGACAATTTGGATCATTTTTCTGGTCTGCCTAAATTAAAGCCGCAATGTGTAATAGATTACAATAAAAATATGGGTTCGGTGGACATCACCGACATGATGATGAGTAGCATAGGTTGTATAAGGAAAACTAGGAAGTGGTATAAAAAATTAGGCTTCCACATCATCGATTTGTTTATGCTTAATGCTTTTTATTTGTTCAGAGTCTTAAAAAATAACAAAAAACATAGTTTTGCAGATTTTCAATTAAATGTGATACGGCAACTTTTAGAAAAAAATAAAAGATTAATTGCAAATACTAGCCCAGCGTTCACTTCTGGTACTCAGTCCAATCCTCCTCGCAGTCTACATATCGATGCTTTGGCACATTTTCCTGTACGAATTCCCAGTGGCAAAAGTCAGCGTTGTAAAGTATGCGCGACTAAGAATAAAAGATCACACACACGGTATATGTGTAAAACGTGTAATGTTTATCTTTGCGTTGACACATGTGCTGCGGAATACCATAGATAGAAGCTATCGACTAAATATCGATAGTTTAAGTAAGTAGGTAGATCATCCTGTCACTAATTTCTTTTCTTGCGTTGCTCTATTTAGTCTGTGTTCAACTTCACTTTGTCCATGTCAAACACACCGAGCCCACGTCTTTTTTTACGGTTCAGTGCAAGTGTTATGCGAATTGAACCCTAGTTATATTATACACCTTGAACGTCACAGTTTTGTTGAGCATTAAATTTAAATTTGATAGAAAACGAAATGACATCGAAAAGTAAGTAAATTGTGCCAAATTGATACTTGTAGCCTTTGATTATACACATCCTGTAGCCATTTTTATAGGTACTTATTTATATTTAATTGCTTTTAAGGAAAGTATGACGAGTCTCAGGAATGTAGTCAATCAATTTTGGATCCAACTAGCGATAGTCAAGACGAAATGAATCTTGAAGATGTAGAAGATGTATGTTTGCCTTCGTCGGTAGCACAATCCCAGTTATGTTACTATGTACCACATGACGGTGACTTACGAAGTACAGATAGTACGCCTGATTTATTTGTATCAAGAGGAACACAAACTCTAACAAAAATATCAAGTGTAGGCACACAATACGAAGCGATCAGCACTGACCTAATTTCAAAAACGGCAAAAATATTAGCCGAAAAACATTTCGGTACTAATGTGACTCGCACGAATAAATTTATAGAAACGTACACACATTTTGTGACATCTATAATACGTCTGATAAAAACAGACAACGAATAATTTTATGAATCATGTACCTACTACTTGTTACCTACTGTTTGACTGATTAATTGTCCTTTTTTTTGTTTTTAGCTTATGACTGCGTAATTCTAATTATAGTTGTTGCAATTCACGAGCGCACTCAAGCCTTTGCGTGTAGGTTTCGTGTACGTACACGTCACGTAGGTACACATTGCACTTGTGTGTGTGCCCGACGAAGCGAACAGTTGCGCGCGGACGTCATTCATAGGTAGTTACAAATAGGTAACAGTTCAACACACATCTAAATGAAAAGTGCGCTCGTGAATTGTAACAACTATAACCTACTTATTATAAATGCGTAAATCATTGCATTTGATCTAATAGGTAATCAAAACTTATTAGGTATTTTATAGTATACTGAGGAATATGTGTAAATGAATGTGATGTAAAGTATTATACTCCATTTGTTTAGGTAATTAAATAAAGGTAAACAAAAAAACCACGTGCCGTGGTTATCCAACTAAACGTAATACCAGTCTATTCAGTTGTCATGCTACGTCACAGTTGTACTCTTCAATTTAGCAACGTTATAATTCGTTAATAATGTTGCTAAATTGAAGAGTACAACTGTGACATAGCATGACAAGTGAAGTGAGTGATATTACGTTTAGTCGGCTAACTAAGTCACGTGGTTTTTTTGTTTACCTTTATTTAATTACCTAAACAAATGGAGTATAGTAACTGGTAAGCAAAAACAAAAAAAACAATTATGATTCAAAGATTTATTATACTTAGTTTGATTTGAAAAGGAAAAAGTCGAATAATAAGAGATTATTTTGATGTAAGTAATTAAAATTTAGATAGTAAGATTAAACAATTGTGATACAAAGATTTAGCCATTGCTGTTGTAGGTAGATTTATAAGAAAAGAAAAAAAGTACCTAGTCGATTAATAAGAGATTATTGTGATGTAAACAATTCGAATTTAGTAAGGTTAAACAATTAGTAACTGTTAAAAACATTTACTTATTAGCTTAAAGATGAACGATTGTGATACGAAGAAAGTGATTAGGGTGGTTAATTTAAAGGTCCTACAAACAGGCGCGACACGCGACACAAAAACATGAGCGGTTTCTTTGTGTCGCGCCTGTTTGTAGAAGCCATAAGGCTGATTTAAAATAAAAACATAAAAAATTCATGTACGTCAGGCTGGCCCGGCCCCATGGAATTTAATAATGAGATTGTTATCAATCCAATGTACCCGGGTATACTAATATATGTAACACCTTCATTTTCAATGTAACTCTTTTTAAAAGAAATTACGTGCACTTCTTAGTGGCCGGGCCAGCCTGACGTTTTCAGCCCGGCCACCTTGTTTCCCACTAATCTACAAAAAATACTGGCAATATTGTGCTACAGATGAAATGTACCCTATAATTTATGCATATGTAACACAAAATCGAATCCTAAAATGCAATAGCATACGAAATATTAGCGGTTGCAGGTGGCCGGGCTGAAATTATTTCGTTAATATAAAACAGTAAAACTGCAACACCTACCAAAAACTAATACCAGTACATAATGAGATATAGAGATATAGAATACATGTAACGCTTTCATTTTAAATTATAATACATATTTAGAAAGAATAATCACTTGAAATTATATTTCAGCCCGGCCACCTAAAAGCGGTAATATTCCCTAAAATCTTATGCCAATTTGTACAGTAAAACCTGATACAGCTATGAAATGAAAGTTACATTCGTTTCGTTTTAGTCGTATACCTTTAAGCCTTCTGTTTGACTAGATTATCAAAATCTGAGAAACTTGCCGAAGAGTGACTATCATTTATTAACTAATTTCAGGACATTTGGTTTGTTGAGTGAAACAAAATGCGTTACTATGATATTTTTATTAATAAACTAAGTAGTATAAATCACACATAATAATTGTTGGATACATAATACCTAAACCTATATATATTTTCTCCGTTTTTGGCTTCACAACATAACCATACAAAGATAATAGTTCACAGACGCTACCACCGATTTTTAGACGGCGCCTGTGTCGCGTCCCAACCTAAGTCGTAAGATATTTTCCCCGAGTAGACAGAATAGATGCGCAAGAGCCGTGTAGTTATCAACACTTCTGACATAATATTTTACGTTTTAATATTACTGTGAGTGTAAAATTTGATCAGTTGTTGCAGTGTAGTTGTTTGTGATGTGATGTTTTTAAGGTAAGTCATAGTTTTGATAAATTAAAATATATCGACAAACAATGTTAATGGGTAGCTAAGTAATTATTTAAAAAAATATACAGGTAAAGTAAAGTAAATCTAAACACTCATTTACTTAATAATAAAACTCCATACAATGCCATCAACTAAATATATTTTATCCTTTCGTTTATAGTCAATAGGTAATAATTTTGGTGATTTACTAACAGTAAGTGTTTAGTTTTTGTGAATCTTATTGTTGTGTACCTACCCTATGTATTTACTTATTATTATTGTGTACTTATTTATTTCGTGAAATCAATAATTAATCAGTTTCTTATTAATTACTGTAAGATTTATATATTGGATTTTAGTGAATTATTCATTGTAATCAGGCAACCGTCGACGGTGTTCGTCTATACCCGCGCTTCTTGTAACTCCCCCTTGTACGGCCTGCCACAGCGATCCACGTCCCTCGCTCACCGCATTCTTTTCCTCGTCCCGCGACACGCGCCCCTCTCCCCATCTCTATTCTATCTTATATATTTCTAATGTCCCAAAAGTTATAAGTTTTGTGAAAGTAAATTTGATTCTTATGAACATTCTTTGCTTTCTTTCTTTCTTTCTTTCCTTAGGTGCTAAAATATTTTTTAATAGATTTATGTATATACTTGATAATGCATGCAAATGTTACTGCATACACTTATCTTTTTAGGGAATTTGTATTTAAATAAATATTAATGTAGTTATTTAGCCTACATGAATACCTATTACGAAACCATAGTTAAAATGAATATATTTTATTTCAGTTGAGCGTGCCTACACCATGGGAAAACGTAGTGCGTTAGATATTGTGGCTCAAAAACAAATATTTGAGAAACATAAACGCTTGATCACCACGACAAGATATAGTTCTATTATATACAATACCATAGCAAAAGATATAAACTATGTGATGTCACCAAAAGCACTATATCTCAGCTTTAGAAGAAACTTTTTAAACAACCAGAACTCACCTCGGGCAAAAGATGAGTGCTTCATTAAAAGAAATGAAGATAATACCAATAGTATTATAATTTCGTCAACATCATCATCAGGGTCTTCTCCAGTTATTCAACAAGCAAGCTTACTTCATCAAATTAGTTTTAAATTTCCAATTGATGTTCATGAATGGAAGAAAATTGAACCCTTAAGTTATACGTATAAACGACACGATAAAAATAAACCTAGTGCAAGATATCAGACGTACAGAGCTATTCCCAAATTTAAGTGGTCCGGTCTTTTAAGAAAAAAACTCTGGGAGTTTTATAAGTTACCTTGTACTGTAGCATTTAAAAGACATGTTATTCAAGGCGCTAACATTACATTCTACGGACGTTGCACTCAGTGTCAAGCAACAGTGAAAATTCAAAATAAAGATAAGACTGATCATATTATTGATTTTTTATGTGAAATTGATCAACTTCAACCAAATTTTAAGCATAATCCTTTAAAAAAAATACGACTCACTCCGTACTCAAGACGAACATTATCTAAGAAATTAAAATTTGATTCAGCAACAATAGTTAGAAAACAAATAGCGAGTCATGATATGATATTTCAAGATAAGGAACCACCTGTATTGCCATCAGTCGGAGCATTACGCCAAATACGTCATGAAACAAGGAAGCAGAAATGGTACCATACCAATCAAATATTATCTGTTGTCATTATGGCAAATACTTCAACATACTCTTCCGTAATTCAGGAAATTTTAATGAAACCAACTTTTCATATTTACTACTGGTTAGAAGAACAAATAAAATATTACAAACAATATGTTCAAGAGTATGGTCGACCAACCATATCATTAGATGCCACAGGCTCTATAATTAAACCAATTGTGTTACCTAATGGGACTAAATTTACTAAAAGATTATTCTTATATGTTATATTAATAACTGCTGATAGCTTTTTAAAATCTATTCCAATTTCACAAATGCTTAGTGATTCTCACACTAAAAATAGCATTGCGGATTGGTTGGGTAAATGGGCCAGTAATGGAATTATCCCTCCTGCAGAAATAATCACGGACGATTCCTCAGCTTTGATTGCTGCTACAATCCAATGCTTTACTTCATATAAATCTACAAAAGATTACTTAGAAGCTTCTTACAGTGCATTGGAGGGACATACAAATAGTTTGCCTGTAGTATATATGCGAATAGATACAAGTCACTTTGTCAAAACTATTCATAATCTTTCGTGCTTCAATAATACAACAGAAAATGTAAAATTTTTCTTTGTTCGTTGTATTCTTTACATTAAAACAGCAGAGTGTATCGTAGTCATAAGAGAGATAATTGAAAATATGTTAACTGTTATTTTAACTAAATTTTATTCAAAAATTTGCTTTGATGCCCACCGTAATTTGAAAAGAAGAATTCAAGGTATTACAATTGATAAAAAATATTCTAACAACGCACACAATTACGTAGATGAAGAAAGATTCCTAAATGAGGAGAATGTTTTAGATGTAAGCAATTTTATGGTATGGTTTGATAATATTGTTGCTTGTAAAAATAAATAAGAAGAGGAATCTTGTGAACGCCCCAACAAATTATATTATCCGCCTCTAATATCTACTCTAAAACGTTTATTGGGAAAATTGCCCATGTGGTCAAACGTTATGGCTCCATTATACAATTCAAAAAACAAAAATCCATCGTCTAGTGCATCAGAGGATTATTTTAAAACAATAAAACATTTATTACTCAAAACTAAAGTAAGAAAATACAGGATTGACGAATTTCTAAACATACATATTAATCATTTAAATGGAGAGCTTAATATCGCTGCTAGTGAACTACAAAATAATGAGGCACCGCCCCTTCAAGAGCGAAAGATTAAAATCAAAAAGAATCGTCAAAAAAGAACACACCAAAAACGGTTATTTCCTCAAGATTCTATTTTCAGTGATATGCCAAGTTTTGTAGAAAATTGGAAAGGACAAGCTGAAGAGCCAGTTACCGTACCGATTTATAAAATGTTAAAATTTATAAAAAATGGAAATATTGTAACTGGTTCCACTTTAACAAATACATGTGGTTTTGATGCTGTTACATATTTAATAGCTTATGGTTATATTGCATTTAATAACTTTAAATTAGAAATAGATCAGACTGAAAATAATAATAATATGTTATGTAATTATATACAATTTATAGGTAACAAAAACATATCTGAAGCCGCAGTATACGAACTAAGAAATACCATATGTAAAAAGTACTACAAACTTTCCTCGAAAAATACAATAAATATAAATTGTGAATGCAATGTCGCAAATTTGTTTGAACAAATGATTTTAGAATTATTTTATAGCGCTCTATTTACAAAAATATGTACCGAAGAAAAATGTGCATTTCAACTTCAAAGAACAGTACCATTTTTACCCATTAATATGAACGTAATTAAAACATTTGGAATATCAGCCCTAGAAGACTCAATTTGTATAGACGTTATTTCGAAGGATTGTGAACACGATTGCCCGGGCACTGTTTTGTCCAGCTATAATGTAAAGAATATTATATCTTTTGATTTAAATGGAACAGATCAAATAATATTGAACGATATACCTTTATCTATCAAAGTTAGAACTAATATTTATGTGATTGTAGGTGCTATTGAATATGTAGTATTGGGGGAAAATCTAGGACATTATAAATGCCATTTATTTAATCAAGATCTGTGGATGTGTTATGACGATTTACAGTCTAGTGTTAAAAAAAGTAATTTGGATTTAATATTTTTACATTCCTTGACGTACATTTTAGCTTGATTAAATAACATAATCAAGTGATTAGTACGTTTTTATCGATTCTAATAAGCAATATATTTAAATTTGAATTAGTCAAAATACTTATAGTACAAATGCCAGATATAGGCTAGCAATGATTATTATATTAGCATACGTTTAATTATACAAGTTAACATTGTGATTTTTAGCTGTGATTTTAATATTATGTTAAATTATATATACTACATAGCTATATTTCCATTAGCTGCCACTGAAAGAACTATGGTTCTCTCTTTATTTAAGAATTGTTGTAATAATTATATTAGCATAATTTTAATTGAAAGTTTTCAAAACTTTAAATTCAAAGTTGATGTAAAAATCATTATGAAAATCTGTGATTTTTTACCAAGGTATAATAAGTATTTAACCAAAAATTATCTTCTAATATTCTGAATGAATGAATGTTCGATGTTAAGGTAATATTGATATTACTATAATTTTTTGATAACTGTGTTATTATCAATGTGTAACCTTTTTTTACATTATTTATAATTAACAATTGTTATAGTACCTAATTAATATAAGTACAAATGTTGTCTAACTAATTTCAAAAATGATTATTAATTTAATTAATTTTGTTTCACTCAACAAACCAAATGTCCTGAAATTAGTTAATAAATGATAGTCACTCTTCGGAAAGTTTCTCAGATTTTGATAATCTAGTCAAACAGAAGGCTTAAAGGTATACGACTAAAACAAAACGAATGTAACTTTCATTTCATAGCTGTATCAGGTTTTACTGTACAAATTAGCATAAGATTTTAGGGAATATTACCGCTTTTAGGTGGCCGGGCTGAAATATAATTTCAAGTGATTATTCTTTCTAAATATGTATTATAATTTAAAATGAAAGCGTTACATGTATTCTATATCTCTATATCTCATTATGTACTGGTATTATTTTTTGGTAGGTGTTGCAGTTTTACTGTTTTATAGTAACGAAATAATTTCAGCCCGGCCACCTGCAACCGCTAATATTTCGTATGCTATTGCATTTTAGGATTCGATTTTGTGTTACATATGCATAAATTATAGGGTATATTAAGTGTGCGTTACCCCAACAAGAAAGTATCTCCTAGAGTTATATGAGTAGAACGTATAGTTGGTGCCTTATCTGCTGTAAATGTGCCCCCACATAAAAAATGTGTGCCCCCTGTCGTTTCGAAAAAAAATCGAAAAAACGATTCTTGCTGGGGTAACGTTTTTCTAGCAGGAAAATTCTAAACGAATGATCGGAGAGAGAAAAACTGTGCATGGCCAGATAGCTTATATGTGTGCCAAAATGTGCCCCCAAAAATAAAATCTGTGCCCCTTCAGATTTTCGAGATATTGCATTTCCTGCTGGAGTAACGTTTTGATGAATAGTATATCTCTAAAACCATTGCATGTGCCCCTGTAGAATAAACATACGCGAGTAGCTCTTAATGTGTGCCCCTTTGTGCCCCAATTAGATTTTAGAAAATATTTATAGTTTTCAAGTTATCGCGGTTTTATGAAAACCCGAAAAAACATCGCAGCGCCTAAATGAGACAAGGCATAACTTCGCTGAAAACTGTATTCGGTCTTTCTTGACGCTAATAATAACCATACAAAGTTTCAAAAATGTTCATGCATGCGTTTTTGAATAATCTTGCTAAAAGTAAAAACGATGGTGTCATAACTTTGACGGCAAAATACAAGGAACTGGCACAATCCCAGATGTGTAGGTGTAAACCAAAATCTTGTGCCTTTAGTCAAAAATATATGGTGAAAATATTGAGCTTCAAATGTTACGCATTAAGTAAATATAAACAAAAAACCAAAATATGTAAACAACGGCTGGTTATCCGACCAAATCTGAATGACTACTAAAAAGCGACGGATTCATACTTAACGAGGACCTTCTTTATTGGACGTATTATACCTAAGCTGTTGTCCTTACAGTCGCGTTCAAAAGTTTTGAGGGCTAATTAAAAAATATATTAAATGCACCTTGTGACTATATAAATGAAACAGCTTGTTGATGTGGAAATTATTATTTTTATTCCCTTAATTTTAATTCTTAAAGTAATTATTGCATCAAATCACAGATCAAATTTCCTACCTATAAATATTATAAATTATTTGCACGTTGTGTAGTCATTATTATTTAAATCACAGATCAGTTTTTCATAGCCTAACATAATTATAATTAGTAAACATCACAAAAAATCACAGATCAATATTAAGTATAAGAATAATATTGTGTAAAAAAATATTAAATTTGAAATTACAGATAAATAATATTCTTACGAGTAACTTGCATATACATACAACATTATCACATGACTGTGGAATGACACTTAGATATCTAAAACGCCATCAAATCAAAATTATGTGACAATACATAATCAGCATTAATATAATCGTTGGTTAATAATTATAAATCCCTCATAGGTACGTAATACGACATACAAAATGGAAACACGTTGTTGCATCACAGATCATTGTGCGGTTGACTATAGGTATACACTAAATACAACTCTCAAAACTGTAGGTACCAACATTTATTTGGTTAAGGTGAATGCTCCAACCAACCCGCGTAATTCAAATTTTCTTACGTTTTTTGCAATTTGCACACCAGTGCTATGAGTGCTAGGTTGTATGTTGATTAAAATATTATTAAGAAGTATAATCATCAATATGAACTTGGAGGGTTGCTCCAAGTTCATAAATGTGTAGGAATGACTTTTTCTGTTTTTCTTGGTTCCTACACCTTTATGAACTTTGAAGGTTGTATTGATGATTTTGATGATTATAATTCTGTAACTACATGCGTCTTACAGCCGCGAATAATATTTTAATCATCATACAACCTAGCACTGGCTTGCAAATTGCAAAAAAACGTAAGAGAATTTTATTTCGCGGGCTACCCTGGAGCATTTATCTGACCCTGTACAATTTTGTCTATTCTACTATGTAGACTATTACATGTGGCATAATATTATATTTCCCAGGTCGTTGGATTTTACTATATAAGTCATCATAGCATTCAAATAAATTACTATTTTTTCTGTAGCAGTGAGCCCTGTAATGACCAACACTTTTGGGTTTCGAAGTGGGTTCATATTCTATTACAGACAGAATTGTGTACTCCTTATTATTTACTTCAATGTTACGAGGCAGATCATCCAAGTTAGCGCACACGTCATGAAGTTCATAAATGATAATATCTTTAACATTGTATATGAATGACATATTTCCAGCGCAACAAATATGACACTCTGGAGTAAATTCTGTTCTTAAACATGATTCGCAAGCTTCTTGTAGGTGGTTGATACCTTTAGTATTTATTATATCCAAGTTCAACGGCAAATACTTGCAATTGTACAATTTGTTTTCATCTGCATGACTTGTGCACATACTATTAGAGCAAACTCTTTGTCTTATAGCGGAAACGAATAAGCTACTTGTACATATTTCATCTAATATTTTGGTCGTATTACATGAACAGTCAACTACGTATTGGGTTTTTGATTGTTTAAAAAGTTGAAGGAGCAATTTCGCTCTCAGGTCATATAATTTTTTACCACAATTCTTGGCATTCGATAATTCTTTAATTAATGATAAGAAATCATGAAATTCTCCTTTATTAATCTGTGCATCTACAGAGTCTCTAAATTTTTGTCTATCTTTGTAAGCTATCGCAAACGTTTGTGAAACAGAATCGAAAGCACATGTGTTTGTTATTATAGTCCTGTTCTCAGCGGTTTTAGAATTTGCCACGTTGCCGTTTTGTAAAATATAAATTGGTTTGGGTTTTAAACTTCTGGGTGTGGATACGGCTAGCCCTCTCCAATTTTCAATTTTTATCGGGTTATCTTGAAAAACTGACTGTGCCTCAAAATCATTATTTTCGCACTTCAAGAGGTTAGGTTTTGGTCTTTTTGTCCTTTGTGTTCGCACAGTTTGTTGAGCTCGTTTACTTGAATCTATTCTGTGCAAAACGTCACTGGAACTAAGTTTTACAGCTCCATTTATAAAACCATGGTGCTGTACTAAAAACTCGTCTAATCGCACGCGTTGGTTTTTCGTATCAAAGTATATAGTTTTTAAATCTTTGAAATGATTTTCAACATTAGAGCTTGATGCATAGTGTTTGGCATTTTTGAAATGTCTGTTCATAACGCAACCCCACAGTGGAATTTTTTTCAGAAGTCGTTTTAATTTATTTATTTTTTATTTATTTTTAAGAAAAAGACATTATTTTTAAGGAAAAGAAAGAAACATCTTTGTCATTTTCGTTGTGAAGTATTTCGATTTTTGGTTGTATGTCATTTTCAGTATGAATATCTTCTAAATTTTCGTGATTCGTGTGATTTATAATTTGGACCTTTAGGTTTTCAAAAGCTTTATTGCATTTGGGCTGCAAATCATTCAAGTCCGTACTCCTGAACTCATGGAGCGATAACGTGATTATGTCTCTTAAAACTGTTTTAAGTTCTTCATAGCACCGGATCTGCTGAATATGTTTCAAGCAGCGAACGTAAAATAACTTAACTTTTTCGGAAGTTTTATCAAAACAGGATTGTTTATAAAGATTTTTAATAAAATGGGATTTATCCATGCGAACATAACAGAGGGGTATTGCTGCGGTATTTCCTTCAAGCACATCAAAACACTGTTTTAAATAATCATTGAATTCAATTTTTAAAAATACTTTAGTAATTGCTCCTAACAGGGCAGAACTGTCGTCACTAATTATTTCATCTGGCAAAACTTTTCCGATTTGCCACGTATTTAACCATGTGGTTATCGTCTCCATTGTATGGGATTCGGAGGCCATGTAGCACATTGGTACACTGGTATCCAGAGTGTAGGCAACCACTGCATATAAAAATAAATGTTTAGGAGTGCGATATTTTAATAAATCATTAGAAGGTGGTGGCTCAATTGGCTGAAATAAGGAGCCAGTAGCATCAATAGAAAGTATTTTCGACCTATTTTTTAAAGTTTCATTGTAATATTGGTTTTGTTCATTCGTCCAAAAATATGTGAAGAAGGGAACAAGACTGATTTTACGGATAAAATTATCGTAAGGAATGCAGTGCGCCATAGCATACAAAGATAGTATTGTATTTTTGTCAAACTGTAGCGCACTTCTGGCTTCATGACGCATTTTTCTTAAATTGGGTAATTTAGGGAAAGTTGTTGGCTTTTTTGGATTATCTATAGTCATTACCTCGTTTGCCATCGTGTGTTGAACTTTTAAAGCTTTTTCGTATATTAACTTTTCTTTGATTCGGTTTACTCTATCAGAAGTAAGTCTGTTTTTAATTAGTGGGTCATGAGGATAATTTTTGTTGTAATTATTTAATTTACAAGTAACCTTTACGTAAGTTTTAGATGGGGGGGAGATATTCAATGACAGTAGCGCGTCACATTGGGTACACCTGCCAGTACATTTGATTTCATTAAAGTTAAGATCAGCAGGTACATAACTATTACTGAAAGCAAATGTACACTCTATATTAGTTCTAAAAAAGATTTGGTCTTGAATTTCGTTAGTCCACTTTTTTGGTAGGAGACGGTAAATTGAATTTTGGGGTACGATGTTCGAATATTCTGCAAGGCTCATTTGAAATGTTATAATGTCGGAGTCAGTATCTTTTTTTTCTTCAAATAGGTTTATACAATCATCGAAATCAAAAAAATATGTTTTATTTCTTCTAATACATATTTGTATGGCTTTAATGGCCATATTGTGGTTAAATTTTTCACGCAATTCCTGCTGTATGCAAATATAAACATTATTGCTTTTAGGAGGAATTGCTGCTTGGAATTTGTCTTTATATTTACTAATCACTCTCTTTAAATATTCTTTAGAAAAATTTCCTTTTCGAGTTGACATTATTGTATAGTAAAATTGTCAAAATTGTACGTATGTGAATGAAAGAACGGGTGTGTTAAAAAAAAAAGAAGAAAATAAAAGTAACTTAAAAATAACTCTTGAGAGACTTGTGAAGCGGCTTACATTTCTCTACCGTATCTTTTTTGGGGCAGACTACCCGCCCGTTGGTGGGACGACATTGTGAAGGAGGGCCTGTATCATATTGGGTGAGGTTGGTGCAGGACCGTAGTATGCTGAGAAGAGGCATATACCATATGAACTTTCTTGAAGGTGGGTATTACACTGAAAAATAATGGAAATATTTCTATTTGACTTTTTTTTCTTCAGACAATTTAATTCGGCAGTATATATTTCTTGAAGGAACCACGAGCAAAAAAATACTCGTACCTACTAAGGGACCAGGACCACGGGCAATAAACGAGAAACTTGATTTATGTAGGTACGTCTCAGGTCTGAGATGTACGTTCAGCCTTCAGCGTTTAAAATGACGACATAGGTTTTTTACTTGGCCCAAACCAAGTATTGTAATTGGCCCAAAACTCCTGAATCTATTTACCCATTTCCTGACTCTACACTATTTTTATAGGTTGTAAGTTTGTGTATATCCAAAGACTAATAAATTCTCTATGTGTATATCCGTGGATATAAGATGTTGTGCTCAATTTTTTCCAGAAGTACTCCAGCAATTAAGTTTATAATACAGTTCTGATAAAATTTAACCCTGAATAACATACATTTAGCCTGATCGGTCCGCCAGAACTTTTTGAAATATATATATTCTATAGATCAACAAAATTATTACTTACATCATCTAGATAAACAATGGGAACCCCTCCCTGCTTGGTTTATATTATTGTTGTTATGGCTGCCATAGAACATTCTGTAAAAATCAAATCAATTATTTAGTTATTTCGGCTAAAAAGATACAGCCCTGTGACTGTGACATGTTGAGTGTTGACGGATTGTGGTCGAGTCTTAGTTTTGGAGACATGAATTCTTGTCATGAATTATTTTTTTACATAGTAACTAGAAGTTATTAAGGGATTATATGTCATCAACCTACCACAAGAAGAGAATTAAATACGTATTATACAAAAAAGTAAACAAATTACTGAATCGCTTTTGACGAAATTTCTATTGGACCAATCGGAAAGTATGTATATCCTTTCAGATGAAAACAAAACAAACATGATTTAGAACATATTAGTTAAAAAATAAATAAATAGGTACAGTAATGAAAAAAAAATCCCAAGTGCTTGATAAGGTACAAGTATTTTTAAATAAGTCAAAACAATGCCATTAAATACTTACCACTGCAGATCGTGCCATAAAATTCACCACCCCTACAACCACATAATTGTTATAAAATGCTTATACGCCACTTTCAACCAACTTAAAAAAACGTAAACAAACAGTATCAGTGCAACTGCATGACTCAACGTAACAGTGTCCTTGGCGTCATAACATAACTGCAACTGTTTACCAATACCAAGTAATAATCCAAACGCACTTCCTAGTCAATAAACACTTTGTATCCATTATTCATAATAGAGCGACGTTACACGTAACTGTCTCTGTCACACTAACACCGTACGCTTACTAGCTGTCTCACTTTCTCTAAGCTACACAAAGCGATTCCTTGCGTGACGACGTCAGCGGACGCCGCGGGGCCAGAGATGTATGTAGCGGTGTGGGGAGGCGAAAAAAGGGAATCTTCTGGTAAATGCTCCAACCAGCCTGCGAAATTCGAATTTTCCTACGTTTTTTTGCAATTTGCAGGCCAGTGCTTGGTTGTATGTTGATTAAAATATTATTCGCGGCTGTAAGACATATGTAGATACAAAATTATAATCACCAATATCATCAATACAATGCTCTAAGTTCATAAAGATGTAGGAATGAGTTTTCCTGTTTTTTCTTTTTTCCTACGCCTTTATTTAGTACGAAAATATTTAGTGTCAGTTTATTTGTTGTCACGAAACGTCGCTGCAATTTGTACAAAAAAAATACGTGTGAATAACAGTGCATTTCCAAATAAAGAAGCGAGTATTATTTTCATAGCATTAGCCTATTAATACAATTCATGTATGTATCGTCTTTATCTGTATATTACAAGTTATTCTGATATTGTGGCTAATTGAGGTTGTTTCTCACGAAAATGCTACACATATGAGGGCCAATCCGTGAAAAATTGAACGTACGAAAAAAGTACTGTCACAATATTTTACAAACAGTTTACAAGACCATCTCATACTCTATTGAATGCAGTTTTTTTTAATGTACAGTATAGCTCATTAACTTTCAGAAAAAAATATACTGGTGTCAATTGTTGTTAATTCAACTGATTAAAAATTAAAAATAAGAAGCAAAATACGTCATTTTTGCGTGTCACACACCCTGTCGCTAACTTTAACTAACTGAGGTTCATGGTTTTTTAAGATATATTTCAGTGTTTTTTGGGAGCTTTTACAGATTATTGTTTTTTTTTTAATTATAACATTAATTTTAATCATAAATCTTACTGTATTATAAAAAAATCATGAAATATGATTAATCAAAATAGCACCAAGGTGGACATTCCACTTTAGTCACTGCTGTTTTATTTGCTTTCAATAGTAAAAAAACTACCAAAACAAGTTATTTTATTATCATGGTAACATTATTGTGGTAGATCAGCCATTTCTTTTTACCCATCGGCCAGTTGTGACGCAGTGATCGGTGACGAAAGCCGTACTAACTACACGTAGTCGATTAAGTAGTCCACTATAGTCACAGCAATAACGTGATACCGGTAAGTTCTTAAAACATTATTTTATTTGCGAATTATACTTAATGTATCTGCGAATGTCGTAAAATAATGATTTCCTCTAAAAGAACAAGGAACATTGAGTGTTGTCGTCATTATTTATATTAAGCGGAGTTCGTCACGTCCATTTAGTGTCGTGACATATTAGTGGAACAATATTTGTGACGAAATGGACACATAAGGCTAAGTTTAGGTGGTGCATGTTTTACCGACAACAACTAAGATGTATGGAGTTCTGTGATTCTGTTAAATTATATAACCATAATAGATGGTCTTTCGTTAGACTACCTTAATTAACGTTTAGTTTCGTTTAATAACATAATTAATAACCATAAGCATTGTATTTAATAAATAATGGTCAACTAGGATTTTCGTTTGTAAATATTTAGAATTTTATTTATTTGTATACCTAAATGTATTATGTTTCCCTTTCAGATTTACTACGCAAACTTATTAAAAAAATATTAATAATGGGAATATTGGTGGATATTGACAAAGTTTTATCTATTAATGATCTTATAAAATGCTTTGATGGTGGACTTCAATGGCCTTGGGAAAAAACCCATTTCATTTTGGCAAAAAAATGTTTTGTATGCAAAAACACAGTTGCTGGTGCAGGTTCACGATTGATGCATTTCTCTTTAGCTATGAGTAGACAAGATATCAAGTTCTTATTGAAATCGCCATACATTTGGTGTACTTTTTGCAACTCTTGTGTTTACGATCACTATCCAACCGATGAATGCGAATTTTGCTCCCCCTCGTTATAAATAGAAACTTCACAAAATCAATATATAGGTAGGTACAACACACATTAAATTGGGTACAATTTAAATGCTCACCAAATATTCTTTTTGCCTACCAAAATGGAGAAATGTTTCCCTGAAATAGTAACATTAATATACGACACCCCGACTCAGGGCAGTCCCACTCGGATAGGTTAGGTTCGTGGTTATTTCTTTTTCTACAATAATTTACGAAACACAATTTGGTGAGCATTTATCCATTTTGGTTGGCAAAAAGAATATTTTGGTAAGAAAATAGGTAATTTTCTGGTAGGCGTTCAAACACAAGCCCATTAAATTTATCTAAGATAAATGAAAGTTTTTCATTTAAATTTGTTATTTTATTTTAATGATTTTGAAGAAAGTGTTACACAAGGGAACTTAAAGTCGCAACGACATTTGTTATTTTAATCAAGGCTTAGATTATTTTGTAAAGGAGAGCCTTTCGCTAGATAATTATGTAAGGGTCATCCCTTACATAATTATCTAGCGAATGGCTCTCCTGAGACATCCACGAGTCATGCACGACAAAAGTATAGTATAACCGGAAGTCGGTCGGTCGGTCGGTTGACTTTATGATAGTCATTGATGAGAAGTTTATAAATAATACTTCTTCTTGTTCCAGTTTATTTATTATATGATGGCACTAACACCTGCTGAACGAGCTAAACGTTACCGCGAAAATCTGAAACTAAATAAAGAAAAATATGAGGCACAACGAAAGAAACAAATAGAACGAGTAAAGAAGGGCCAAAAAAAAATAAGGGAGTTGAGCGACCGGGAAAAAGAGGAGCGAAGAAAAATTTGGAGAGAACAGAAAAAAAAGCAAAGGAATGCCAAAAAGCAAGCTGTAGAGATAGCCGTACCTTCAACAAGTCAAAATATAAGAACGGTTGACTATAAAAGGAAATATAATAACTTAGCTAATAAGTACAAAACTGTTTTAAAGCAATTGAACAAACTAAGAACCTTCAATGCAAACTTACGTAAAACTTTAAGTCGAACCAAAGAAAAATACCAAAAAGAAATCAATCTAAAAACAGAAGAGAATGTTAAACTGAAAACGAGACATGAACTGCTAGAAATATCGTTAGGCGAGAAATATAAAGACTGTAAAACACAAGAACAAAAAAAGATATTGCGTTCGATTGGAATGTCGAAGACTGTCCTCCAAAAAAGAGGATCAAAGGCACTGGTATCAAAATGTTTAGGGCTTAAAGGTTGTATTAGATTTACAAGCACTAAGAAATACAATGCAAGCAAAAAGGTAGAAGAAGAGATGGAAGTTTTTTACAACCGAGATGAAATTAGCAGATCAACATCCGGAAAACGTGAGTGTAAAACGAAACATAAGAAAAAAATGCAAATACGGTATCTAACCGATACTTTAATTAACCTATACCAAATATATAAAAACGAAGGAGGGAAATGTAGTTTGTCAACGTTTTGTAAATACAAGCCATTTTATGTCTTGTCGCCGAGACGTGCTTCGCGAGACACGTGTCTATGTGTGAAACACAGTAATTTTGAATATTTAATAACAGCTCTGAAAAAATACACTTTTCCTGCTGTTGTATTTAAGGGCACCAAAGATCTTATAGAATTGACATCTTGTGATATAAAGTCATTTAAATGTATGTACGGGTTGTGTGATAAATGCAGGAATAAAAATAATAATTTCGAAACTAATAATAACTACACTGAAGTCGACTGGTGGAAGTGGGAGCGCGCAAAAAAAATATATAAAAAAAAAAATGAAGACATGACAGCCAATGTAACAAAAAAAGTAAAAATAACAGGAACGGTACAGGAATTAATAGGCGAGTATGAAAAACAATTGCCTTTATTCAAAAAACATTTCTTTAACTTCCAAGAGCAACAGCGTCAGTATAGAATGTGTGTCGAAAATTTGAAACCGTATGAATGCGCAATTCTAGTAGATTTTTCTGAAAACTACGATTGTAAGTTGTCAGAAGAAGTTCAGGCACTGCATTTCGGTGGATCAAAAAATTCTATAACCCTTCATACGGGTATGATTTACACGTGCACACAATGTCAATCATTTGTGACGTTATCAGACAGCAACTGCCATGAACCCCACGCCATTTGGGCACACCTTATTCCAATTATTAAGTTAGCCAAGCAAATTTGTCCGGCATTATCAGTCATCCATTTTTTTTCGGACGGCCCGACGAGTCAATACCGGCAAAAAAAAAATTTCTTCCTGCTTAACCTCTTTACCACAAAACTGAACCTTTCTCTTACGACTTGGTCTTTTTCAGAAAGTGGGCATGGAAAAGGGGTAGCCGATGGCATTGGGGGTGCCACAAAAAGAGCATTAGATAGGCGTGTTTATTATGGGCACGATATTGTCAATGCCACTGATGCATTTAACAATTTAAAAACGTGCATGAAGTCAGTAAAGCCGTTTTTCATAAACAACTCTGATATTGACAATATTAAAACTTTGGTGCCAAGTAACTTAAAGGCTATTGTAGGAACAATGCAAATACATCAAATAATATCAAAAGTGCAAAACGAAATTCTTCACCGGCAGTTAAGTTGTTTTTGTAAGCGAGGACAGTGCGCCTGCCTCAGCCCAATCAAACATTGCTTTCTGGAAAAACCGAACTCGGGTTCTAGTTCAATATTGCGTCATTCAGATGATCCTCATATTTCCGAAACAGAGTCCATTGATGTTCTTGATAATTTTGATATCCATTTTGAAAACACTACACAGGAATTGATTAATAGCACACCTATGACTGATTTTATTGAATTTGCCGAAGAATGTTCTGTAGAGTCTCTTATTGCAAAAGAACCATCTCAATTAATGAGTATACTTAGCAATGATTTTACCACTGCACCACTCGAGGAACAGTTAAATGAAATTGCCCAAAATATCAGCCTCAACTGGGCCCCAGTGTTAGATAAATCTGCAACTGAAAGTGTTCAGCCCGTGACGTTAACTGACATCGATTCTATTATTCCAAATTTTAATGACGTCTTTCATTCCCGAATTCCTATCTCTGAGGACCTTTCAACTGACATTTACTTCTCTGAAACTCCGAGTGACCTTGCTTCTGACACACCCAAAAATAATAAAATGGAGTCTGTAATGACTGAAACAACATCTAATGACAATGATAAAGCTATTCCTTCGACTAAGCGAATCAAAATTATAGAGGATATTAGCTACTTTCCTAAAAAAAGGGTTAAAACATTGAATCCGGTCCCAAGTAATCCCCTTAAACCTATAAACATAAATAAAATGAGTACTAGAACATTTTACTGTACCTTATGCAAAACACGAAAGGCGTTCAAATTACATGAAATGATTAACTGTCTTACCTGTAAGACATGGAACTGCATATCGTGTAGTGGTCCAATTCTCTCTGAATCATATATATGTGTAAATTGTCTAAAAGATTAACTTTGTAAACCACCAGGCTTTGTAGCCATTTTATAAGAAATAGGAAAGGCATGTAGAAACTGTGTACCTGCTGTACCCAAAAGTCTGATTAAGTTACTTTTTTATAACATTTAAATAGTTTATATATACATCTAATTAATATCTACAAATATTAACAATTATTTTCATTCAAACTCGGATTTCTTGTATAAAAAGAAAGTTACCAAATATTAAAATTAGAATAAGGGATATCGTACAGCAATGTTTTGTTTAACTTGCATGTTATGTGTTTAGTCCTTAAGTTTAAATAATTCTATAAAAACAGATTTTTTTGTGCCAACATTTTGATTTTTTTATTATTTTGATTTTTTGTACATTAGTTCCTAAGCATTCACGTGAACATTCAGTCCTATTTTTATTACAATCAAGATTTTTATTAAATAAAAACTAAACTACATAATTAGAATAAGGATCAGGAGGAGGAGGATGGCAATATTTATAGTTTTATGTTAAACTCATGTCACTAAGTCATTAATTATAGAATCTATGCATCCACGACGTTCCTACTTGATCAATACCAAAAAAATGTGAAGACAAGCAGGTATAAGTAAATTTTACTTGTTTAAATCTTTTATATCCTATGTAGATCCAAAGTTCCTATTAATTTAAGTAATTACCAAAAATATGTGAACACAACAGAAAATATTTTATATTATGAAGATATTTTAAATTTGATTGTAAATGAAAAATGTTTTGTTTCAGTACAAATTACATGTAAAAAGAAAAAGTGTGATATTTTTTATTAATATTTTTGATTATTAAACTTGTTATGAACACCGCTTATGTTTCAATTTAGTCACGATGACATTTTCTTTGAAGTCACTGTCACAATTTTATATTCCAAGTTATAGGCTGTAAAGTGGATTTTTTTACTAGTAATGGTATATTTTGGGATGAAATATAATAGAATATGATACTCATTTTCATTTGAAATAGTTTGAATTCATTTTCAAGGTGCTAAATTAACTACAAAGTTAAAAATATAAGTCGCACTAACCTAAAACGTGACGAAAATATTTTAATATGTGATTTAAAGCTAGAAATAAATTTCAAGTAGGGTAAAAGAAATTGATTTCAAAAATAGTATTATATATTTTAACTAATAATTGTTAAGAATTTGTAAAAGATAGTTCACATTGCTGATAAAATAATATTTGTGATCGTTACTAAATGGACGGTGCTTGTCATGGATCATGTTTGAAATTCCGTTTTTTTTGAAACTGTATACTTTTTAGTTTTAAACTATATTATTTTTCTTAAACTTTGATAAATGCCGCATCGATTCATAAAGACAGCTAAAAAAGAAAAAAAGAAAATTGTCCATATTGTCCCCTTAGTAACGGTACAATTTTTCACGGAATGGCTCATGAGTCACATTTCGTCACTCATATGACGTAACTCACATCTACGTGTAAAGTTAAAACATGTTTACACTGCGGCTGAAAATTTTAACAAATTATATGCCGGCGGCGTCCGGTGTTATCTCCATACAAAACGTTTCACTAATAAATAAATCCGACATTTACGGAAAATAGATATAAAAGAGTTTTAGTGTAATTTTTTAAAATAATAATTTGGAGGTTTCGAATAAATGCTAAATTTGATCATTAAACCTGCATTTTAGCTCCCTGCCGGACCCTGCTCAATTTGAGCAGTAGGACATAGTTTTAACTCTGCTTTACAATAAATGTGACTTACATTAGTATAAAAATACAGGTATGTCACAAAACAGTTTGGTCACGATTTTGAGCATGTTAGTCACATGTACATTTTATTTGAAAATGGCTCTTATAAATGTACTTAATCATGTGTAAGGTCATAGAAACAGCTATTAAAATATAATCCAATAACAATTTTATTTTATTAGTTATTACTTTTCTACTTCAGTGTACTCAGGCACAACACGTGTGAACCGGTTAGTGAGTAAAGTAAAGAAGGTCATCGATATGTATGAATCCGTCGCTTTTTAGTAGTCATTCAGATTTGGTCGGATAACCAGCCGTTGTTTACATATTTTGGTTTTTTGTTTATATTTACTTAATGCGTAACATTTGAAGCTCAATATTTTCACCATATATTTTTGACTAAAGGCACAAGATTTTGGTTTACACCTACACATCTGGGATTGTGCCAGTTCCTTGTATTTTGCCGTCAAAGTTATGACACCGTCGTTTTTACATTTAGCAAGATTATTCAAAAACGCATGCATGAACATTTTTGAAACTTTGTATGGTTATTATTAGCGTCAAGAAAGACCGAATACAGTTTTCAGCGAAGTTATGCCTTGTCTCATTTAGGCGCTGCGATGTTTTTTCGGGTTTTCATAAAACCGCGATAACTTGAAAACTATAAATATTTTCTAAAATCTAATTGGGGCACAAAGGGGCACACATTAAGGGCATAAACTGCGTTAAGCGTGCCTCTCGCGTGTCCACACAAAACCGACCCGCGCGTGCCCATGCGCGTGCACACGCTCGTGAGCCCGTCGGGCGCCCGTCGCGTGATACTTCCGTGCAACGGGGCACGCATGCACGCGACGTGATCACGCATCACGTTGGACGGGTCCACGCGCGAAGCCCGCTAGCGGGTGCACGCGCGTGCTTGTTCAGTTGACAGCGCTATCTCGAACCGACCGCACGCGCGTGCCCGGCCCATAACAAAAAATGACAAATTTTGATACAGAAAGGGTAATTGTTGAAGTTCAGTGTCGTCCTGCCATATGGGACCAATCTAGCGAAATATTTAAAGACCGGGACGCTAAATCAAAAGCATGGCTAGACATTTGTACAGTACTGTTTCAAAATTTTGATGACTGGAGTGCAGCAGAAAAAAACATACAAGGTAAGTACCTACACTCTTTATTTATTTTATAATAACGTAGGTTAGGTAAACTATTCTTTGCGCCAAATTTTTATTTTTAATAATCTATGCAATTAGTTATATATAATTAGTTATTTCAATTGTATTTGTGTCAATTAAATGTTTTCAACAATTAATCCAACTATAAAATTAAAACTCGGAATATTTACAATAATTTACCTATGTAAATATAAAATCATGCTTATATTCAAAACTAGTGCAGAGATACTGCGTATTTCTGAACATTGTGAAATTCGTGTGAACAATGTCCCATAATATTGGTATGGTTTTATATTGCTCGATAAATTCCAAAGTTCTTTCTTTCGGCCACGCGGTCGCCGCCATTTTGCGCGTCACGAGACAACCAGTACCTATGTTCACGACTGCGAGCTTCACACTACTTCACACTATCGGTGTATTTAGGGTTCAAAATCATTTTAGGGCAGAAACAGTGGATCGGTAGGTAAATAAATAAAACAATTATCAACTAAAATATTTATTATATTGGTTTTAGAATTGGGCTAGTAACTTTGTAAAATAAGCGTGCGTTTTGTAGTTTTGTAGGTTTTTCTTTGACATCTCTCAACTTTAGTTTACAACAATCTAAGTTATTTGGTTACATCCGATGAATTTAACAAATAAAATCATTAGGTATATTATTAAAATATGCCTGCTATGTTAATAAAAAATGTGTGGTAACAAACCGTGAAAAATCAATTATTGAATGTACATAAATTATAAAAAAGCCAACTATCTTCAATAAATACTGCGATCTTGCCATGACAGCTGTCCGTCTGCAACGAAATAATCTGCGAAGTTATCGCGTAATGTATACGAATCTCTGTGGGTATTTCCAATTAACCCCCGAACTGAACGTATATGGTCTGGTATAATGACAATATCATGAAAGTCATTAATTTGACTTCTTGATCTTATAAAATTATGCAAAATACAAATTGTTTTAAGAAAACAAATTGCTTTGTCTTTTCCAACGTTCAATGGACGATGGAGTATGCGAAATTTATTAGCCATGATACCAAATGTACACTCAATATAACGTCGCGCCCTCGTTAACCTATAATTGAATATTTTTTTTTGTAGTTTAAATCGAGAGCTCGAGCATATGGCCGCATGACATGGCTAGATAACCCGAATGCTTCATCTCCTACAATAATATAGGGCAAAGCTGCGGTTGCAGCAGTGTTGGTTGGTTTATCATTGTGTATTACGGGCAATGCTTTGGCAGGAGGAATATCTATTAAGTCATTGTTGATTTGTTCGTACAATCGGCTTTGTGTGAAAATTGCGGAGTCAGATTCTTTACCCTGCACTCCCACATTTATATAGGTAAACTCATAGTTGGCGTTACACATTGCAAGCAGTACAATAGAATAGTAATGCTTATAGTTGTAATAGAGGGAACCACTATGTGGAGGTCTTATAATGCGTATATGTTTTCCGTCTATTGCACCTATGCAGTTAGGAAACTGGGCTTGCGTTAAAAAACCTTTTTCAGTCTCTACCCATAGCGCACGGGAAAATTTTGGTATACATTCTTCCTTTAACCTTTCAATTATAATTTGACAAACTTCTGTTACTATTTTTCTGACCGTGGTTAGTCCTGTCTGATACGCCAGATGAATATCGACGAAGGTATGTCCACTAACTAAATATCTGTAATAAAATAAAATACCTGTGTTATTGTTTCAGTGAAAAAGCTGCAGCAAAGATGGAAAACTGCAAGAGACACTTATATAAGAGTGAGGTCTACTAAAAAAAAACTTAAATCAGGTTCCGGTTCCAGGGCAAATAAAACATACATTTACTATGACATGCTGTCATTTTTAGATTCAAACTCGAATACTCAAGGAGAAGAATCGGCAGACGATTTTAATCAGTCAGTAGAGCAAAACGCGTCACCGAGAACTTCACAAAATAATACGATTATTGAAGAAGATTTGATTAATGTACCTAGCACCAGCTCCAGCGTTACCAAAGAAACACGATCTTCCAAGAAACGTAAGTGCGAATCGCCAACTGATTTCGAATTAGAGTTGTTAAATTGCGTGAAGAATAACACTGCAGATAATATGGACGAAGACTTGAATTTTTTTAAGTCATTATTACCAACTGTGAAAAAATTGAGTTGCTTTAAAAAATTATTATTTCGTACAAAAGTATTAGAAGCTTTAATTGATATAGAAAAAGAAATTATTATTACCATTGATGACCTTTCATTAACGCAAAATACGGTAACGAATGATTTAGAATCCTTAAATATAAGATCAGACACGAACAATGAATAAATAGGTAACAAGAAAGACTGAAGATTTGATTAAGACTGTTTAATTATTAAGAACAAAAGAAAGAGAAGAACATGAAGAACTATTTAAGTTAGTAAAAAGCGCAATTTTATATTTATATTTTTCTGGTCTCATGTGCAATTATTATGATATACAAGGGCATTCGCCAAAAGTTTACAAGCCTTGAGTGTAATGTTCATAAGGAAAGAAACGGGGTCGATTCGGACACTTTTATCTTAAACCCTATTTAGGGTCAAATAAAAAAGTGTATCAATAGACCCCTTTTTTGAGTAATTCCACTTTGCCCCACCAAGCCCGCCACCCTGGTGTGGCAAAGTGGACTGCCTAAAATTTTGCAGTGGAATATGCCCCACTATTCTGATTTGATGGGGCGGATAACACTAGCATAAACACTTTGTGGATTCTGCCCCACTAGGGTTGGCACCTCAGGATTTGTTTTTACATTTGTTTGTAAAAAAAAAAAATGTAACCACTGACGTTAGGATTTGACAAGTCTGAGACAAGCAAACGTAAATCTAAATACATCAAAATGGTTATTTAAACAGTGTATTAAGGTTCTACTTTTGTAAAAAACTGTCACATATTAAATCTTCCTGGATTTAAATAAATACATTATATAGTTTTGCTGTATTTATTCAATTTAGTCTGACATAGCTGTGACATTTGCTATTTGTATTCCATTTACGTTCCGATCCATCCGTTGCAAACATTAAATGATTTAAAAATATATTTAGATGTTTGCCCAGAAATTGATACATTATCACTGTTGATAACTATTAAATAACAAAAAACGAAGAATAATGTACGAGAACACTATTACTAAAGGGATAATTTAAATAATAATTATTAAAAGAAATCGTAAATACTATATTACTAGTATCGAAACGTAACGTAACCACAGATTGTGAAAGAATGCGTTCAGAAACGCTTTATGAGAGTTATAGTTTTATGTTAATTTATTAAGTCTAGTTATTAAGTCTTGTGATATGTACTTGTATTATTGTCATATTATTATTTTTTATCTTTGAATAAATCAAATACTTATTAAATAATAAAAAAATGCGTTGAAATGCATTCGAAAGTAATAAAAATATCGGAAGGATTTAAGTTTAAAAAAAAATCTATATCATTTTATCCCGGCTTCGAAAAAGTAAATAAATACTTGTAATTATAAGCTCATAAAATTAGCTACGAGTCGTATGGTTACATCACTAATTACGCCGCGAACACAAATGTCAAAATAGGTCTATTATTTTGAGGTCCTTTACGTACAAACATCATGGCTTCATTTGTTTGTTAGTATTTTTTTATTTAATCTGAGATTAAAACATGCTGTTGGAGTAAAAATGACTAAACCGGTTATGGTTCACCACTGCCTCGCCCACCGCGACTTATCGGTTGTCCTTGTCTGACATTTTTTGTTTCATTCTGTTTGTTTACAAAATAGACGGACATTTGCATTTGTGGAGTGGTGGTGAGTGGTATTGAGTTTATTGTAAGTATTTTCGTATTTATTTTTCATGGATGCTGATGATTTGTGTAGATTTTTTTTAATAAGATATTTTTTGTGTTTTTCAGCTTTACAAAAATGGCAGAAGACTCTGTAGCAGGAAGTTCTAGTGGGCAAACTGGCCTTGAATTTATAAATGATGGAAAATGTATTATTAGAGCTGGGCATCAATACTATTTCAAAAGAAAGTACAAAAATGCATCTGAAATTTGGGAATGCAAAAACAGAAGGAGACAAAAGTGCAATGGGTCGATTGTAGTGAAAGTAAGTCCCTACTTATTAGTAATTCTTTTTACTGACTCACTTTTAGTAATACGGGTCTAATACAATTTAAAATAATAATAATACATATACATATAATATTACTTGAAGTTGTGCTATGTTATAAATATTTTCTAATACCTACATTTTTTTGTTTTCAGGGAAATATACTTTTAAACGAAAAACCTCACCAATGTCAACCTGATTTTGACCGAAACAAAGTGACAAAATTAATGCAGAAAATAAAGAGAGAAATCACTTCAGCAGACGTACCAAGCATTCCAGCAACATACGACAAAAATGTAGCTTCCTTATATTTAGAAAGTAGCAACAGCAATATTGTGAGTAAAATTCCTCCATTTTGTAAAGTAAAGTCTGCATTGTATAAATACAGAAACAAAGATGCTAATGTAAAAAAAATATATTACAATACATTATCAGAAATAGAAGTTCCTGAAAAATTTCATTCTTTTTTACTTGCCAAGTATATTGACGAAGATATTTCTATTTTAATATTTTGTTCAGAGCAAGCTAAGAATTTGATGAAAACCTGCAAACATTTTTTTGGCGATGGCACTTTTAAAAGTTGCCCACAACCGTTCATACAATTGTATTCGTTGCATGCTGATTTGGGTAGCTCCGAACAAACAACAAATATTGTGCCATTAGTATATGCTCTTATGAGTACTAAATCAACCAAAGCTTACACCGCTCTCTTTTCTGTAATAAAATCACAGATTCCGGATTGGCAACCACATAGTTTTCAGTCGGATTTTGAGGCAGCGGCTATGACTGGTTTTAAAAATGTCTTTAAATCAGCATCAATCAAAGGGTGCTTTTTTCATTTTTGTAAAGCAATTTGGAAAAAGGGGAAAGGGTTAGGGTTGACAAAATCTAAATATTTGCGAAAACAAGTAGCGCTTAGCGCAGTCTTACCCTTATTACCAGAAGAAAAGATTTTTGAAGGTTGGTTTTACATAGCCGCACAAAGCCCAGATGACGAAAAAAGTAATGAATTTAGAAAATATATGCTGCGCAATTGGCTGAAAGATAACTTTTTAAAAGTGTGGTGCGTATTTGGGGCAAAACACCGCACAACTAATGCCCTCGAAAGTTGGCATAATAAACTTAACAAAAAAATTCTTAAAAAAAGCCCCAGTTTATTAAGACTTCTTAATGTCTTATACGAAGACATAACGCTTTCAATAGTTAAATCTATGCAGAACCAACCTTCCAAGCTACGCCTTGATAAATATATACAAAACGATCAGAATATACAAGATGCCCAAATGGAGCTCATAAACGGCGACATTACGGTTGGACATTTTTTGGAAAAACTAAGATAGTTTTTCCAAGAAATCTATTTTAGTTTTTCCAAAAAATGTGAACTAAACAAATACAAAATCTATGATTTTAGATGATTTTAATTCTTATAAATAGTCAGTACTCAAACTAATATAGTGGCTGTTTGTTATGATAATTATTTTGTCAACAGTCAGTATTTACCTACTTTCGTTAGGATGTTTCTTATTTGTATTAATAAGACTTTTTGCTATGTAAAATTTTATCATTCTATAATTTTAGTTTTTGTTTTTTAGCCGGAAGTAATTTCGTGGCTGTTTTTGTTGCATATAAATTGTTTTTATTCATAAGGTAATACATAAGACTGTTTTATACCATGTCGATCAATCTGTGATTCTATAATCTGTGACTCTATAATCTGTGATTCTATTTTTTGTAACAAGTAATTTAGTGGCTGTTTGTATGTATATAGTTTAAATTTATTTTTATTATTTATAACGTAATCAGTAAGAAAATACCTATATCTACACAAACCATACAAAATGATGACGAATCTGTGATTTTGAATAGTTATGTAGTAAATATGTTTCGTTTTAAGAACATATCATAAGAACAAATCATTGTTTAATTTGTGATTATCAAGATTTATCTTAGTTAGTAAGATTTTATTTGTAAAAGGTATACCAAATGATGAAGAATCTGTGATTTTGAATAGTTATGTAGTAAATATGTTTCGTTTTAAGAACATATCATAAGAACAAATCATTGTTTAATTTGTGATTATCAAGATTTATCTTAGTTAGTAAAATTTTATTTGTAAAAGGTAATTAATCTGTGATTTATAAACCGATTCCTTCCAGAAATAAATAGTACATTAAAATTATTTATTTATTTTTTACTTTTATTTAAACCACTTCGCTACGTATTAAATCTAAGCTTCCAGCACTAATAACGTTTTACTTACAGATATAGGTATACATTTTTTTTTTTTACAAACAAATGTAAAAATACATGTTAACCTTCATACACAAATCCTGAGGTGCCAACCCTAGTGGGGCAGAATCCACAAAGTGTTTATGCTAGTGTTATCCGCCCCATCAAATCAGAATAGTGGGGCATATTCCACTGCAAAATTTTAGGCAGTCCACTTTGCCACACCAGGGTGGCGGGCTTGGTGGGGCAAAGTGGAATTACTCCCTTTTTTTACTTAATGGACCTTTTTTTTGAACCTACTCATAACATTGCTCCTTCATATATCCTCTTCTTAAATTTAATCTTTTATGTAGTAAACTGTGATTATGATTGTGATGATAAATAAGAATTTAAAATAATATTAGTACCCGATCTAGTAATAGAAGGGAATAATTAATAAGGGAAATATTCGTATGTAAAAACTTGCAATCAATATGCGTCATTATAATTAATACTTTGTAAGGTAGGTATATTATTATAATTAAGACATTTAGACTTATTGTACTGTTTTAACTGTTATTGTGTTTTTTTATTTTAAACTTGAACCTGTGATTTTATTAGTGTATTTCAAATGAATAATCAAAAACTAATTGTAACGTAACGTTTATGCAAGACACTGTGATGACTGTTGTGATTATATAAAAAAATAAGTAAATAAGTAGGTATAGATAAAAAAAACGAAAACGATAAAACTGTGTAATTTAGAAATAACAAAATATAATTAATAAATGTAAGAAACTGTGATTAATATGATGATTAATAAGTGTGCGGTTATGTGTTTCGGCCCTAAGAACAGAGTGCACCACATCAAGAAAAACATTTTAAGCCATATTCAGGGGGCCTACCACCAGCTCATAATCAGTATTATTTTAATATTACTTCCATGGGAGAAAGAGATGAAGCTCTACAGTACGTATAGCTCCATCTCTTTCTCCCACTGAAGTAATATTAAAATAATACTGCTTATGAGCTGGTGGTAGGCCCCCAGGTGTCACTGCCGAAACAATAAGAACTTCTTCTTCTTTCTGGCTTGATGTGGCTAAACAGTAGTGTGACTTACATAAATTGGCAAAAAAATATGAGTGTTCTAAACTTTTGTTAAATAATGACTGTTTTTTTTACATGAATAAAGATGATTATTAATATCGAAATGTCTTTACTTACCGCAATGTCATTGCAAATCGTTCCATTGGTGATACGATTGACGTAGATTTCAATCGTAGATTGTTAGTCTTCAAATAGGGCTCCAGTTTTGAATATAATTCATCATAGACTTGTAATGAAACTTTAAAATATTTGAAAAAAAACCTTTCATTTTCTCTTAATATACCAAACTTCACCACGAATTCCCCGCACAGTAACCTAGATTCAACGTACGGGCTTACTGGCTGGCGTCTTTTTTTGGCAATTCGTCGTCGCCGTCGTCTTGATAAATAATACAACATTAATTTATCCATAATTACTCGACTGTACACCTCCAACGTCAAAATTGTACTGAGAAAACTGACGCGCCGATGCCCGCGCATAAGCACGCGAACGTGCTCACGTGCGTGCACCAGAAGCGTGGCCCGCGACGTGCTCACGTGCGTGCACCAGAAGCGTGGCCCGCGACGTGCTCACGTGCGTGCACACGCGTAACGCAGTTTATGCCCTAAGAGCTACTCGCGTATGTTTATTCTACAGGGGCACATGCAATGGTTTTAGAGATATAGGGTGAATAACCCAAACGCTAGCACTGCACCAAATTATCAGCACTCCGAATAAATTGTCAAATTCTAAGGTTTTCACTTACTAATTTGGATTACCACACTAATAAATAAATAAATGTATGTTTTTGGAATTCTACTATTGGCAACACCATACTTTGAGACTACACAATGGCGGAATTTGTGTAAGCAAACACTTATGTACTGCAGTTTCTTCTGTTTTTGCCTGTTTCTTGTGATTGCAGGTAAGTTCACATGTTTACATTTTATGATGTATCAGATCTTTTACATATTTTATATTGAAACTAACGATTTCTCTGATATTTGAGATAGTTTATGAGGATAATCTGAAGAGTAGAATTTGAGGTTATGGTGATAAATTGGTAAAATACGTGGTGCTGATAAACGGATCGAATATTTTGTAAATTCCAAATTATCAGCACGGGTGCTGATAAATGGAAAAAAGTACCTAAATACTAATTTCATAACTTTTAATGTAAACTGTGTTTATTTTATGCATAGAATTCATTTTGTTTTGTAAAAGTAGTATAAATTATCAAAATCCAAATCTTAGCATGGTGCTGATAATTGGATCAGAAGTATGCTGGTAAATTGGTTTTCCTAGAATTTCATCATCTCTTTTCTTTTTCAGAACCACTTATCCACCTAGGTACCATGAAGCCAAAGGATAAAAATAAACCAAATAAACGAAAAATGTACACAAACGAAAATCTACTAAAAGCCTTGGATGCAGTTAAAAAAGGTATGTCTAAAAAACTGGCCTCGAAAACTTACAATGTGCCAAGAGGAACTATCCAGTCGCGATTAAGAAAGCCGTGCAATGATCTACCAGGTCCTAGGCCAATATTGTCGACAGAAGAAGAAGGAGTTTTGGTACAGTGGGTTGTAGATTGCTGTCGGAAAGGATTTCCAAAAAGAAAATCTGATTTACAATTAAGCGTAGCAAACTTCTTAAAGAAGTCAGGAAGGGAAAACCCCTTTAAAGATGACATACCTGGAAAAAAATGGTATGATCTTTTTATGCGCCGTCATCCAGAACTCAGCGAACGCACTGCCGAAGCTGTCACATCAGCCAGTGCTAATGTGTCAGAAAAAGACATCAAAGGGTGGTTCCACAAAATTGAGATTTACCTTAAGGAAAACAACTATTTTGACATCTTACAGGACCCAGCTCGTGTTTTTAATGGGGACGAATCTAACTTTCAGTTATGTCCCAAAAATGGCAAAGTTATTTCGTTACGAGGAGAAAGAGACGTGTATGAAGTGGATCACGCTACAGCTAAAACAGCCCTTACTGTACTGTTTACATTTTGCGCCAACGGAGACGTAACACCTCCATTAGTTGTGTTTCCCAACAAGAGGCTTCCCAAAGATATAACATCATCAGTTCCAGATGAGTGGGGCATTGGTCTAAGCGATACTGGCTGGATGAAGTCTGAACTTTTCTATGATTATATAAAAAATGTGTTTCATCCTTATATCTACAAAAGAAAAGTAACATTTCCTGTCATACTATTTGTAGACGGACACAAAACACATCTCAGTCTTGAAGTAAGTGAATTGTGCAGCAAATTGCAGATTGTTTTGATAGCACTTTATCCCAACGCCACACGGATTCTACAACCAGCTGACGTGTCAGCATTTAGACCTCTCAAAACTGCATGGAAGGAAAGTGTCCTGAAATGGAGGAGAGATCATCCTTTGGAGACTCTCACAAAGAACAATTTCGTACCTGTTCTCAAGGATGCTTTAGAGGTTGGTGTCAAAGATACGACAATTATAAATGGATTCAGGACTACTGGCTTATGTCCCTGGAACTCTGGTGCCATTAACTACAATAAATGTCTGGGTAAAGGAAGTAAACAAGATGGAGAACCAAAAGAAGACAATTTAAAACTACAAGACAATTCAAATAAAGAAAAAATTATGACACGCGAAATTTTAGAAAACATTGTAGGGCATGAAAAGGTAACATTTCTGCAAAGAACGCCGCTTGAAAATCTGACAGAAACAGAAAGGATTTTGAAGAAAATTTGTTGTTTTTTTGAAAATCAAGAAACTAATACGTCCATAAACAAAGAAACTCACATCGAAATTGAAAATTTCGAAGCAGTTGGATTTCAAGACATTGATCAATTACCAGTAATATTAGCAGAAGATTTTGTAGACGGTATGCAAGCTATGACCAATTCTATAGCGAATGAACAATGTTATAACAATACTGAAGATTGTCTCGGTAGTGCGCAATTGGTATGTTTTGATAGTCAACAATATTTACTAACACCTGTCAAATTACAGGACGTTTTGACTGTTGAAAAAACACCTGAACGAAAAGGTGTTAAAAATGTAGAGAGATCATCATTCGTGCTTACTTCAGCGGAATGGCAGAAGACTGAAAATGACAAATTAAAAGCTAAAAAACTTAAAGAAGAAGAACAAGAGACCCGCAAAAAGAACAGATTACTTAAACAAGATGAAAAAAACAAAACAAAAGAAACCACCAGAAACAAGATTAACAAGAAAGCAAAAGGGACAGTAGAAACTAAAAAACAAGAGACTGAAGCTAATCTTATACAGGAGACTAAACTAAATAAAACTACAGTAGAAACCACCAGAAACAAGATAAACAAGAAAGCAAAAGAGGCAATAGATACTAAAAAACAAGAGACAGAAGCTCCGAATAAAGAGGAGACAAAAGAAAATAAATCACAAGAGACTTTCATTAATCACCACCAGACATTTAAACACGAAGTTATGATTCATAACACGAATATACCATCCTCACCTGAAAATGAAAACTCAATTAATATTAAGAAAAGAAAAGCCGAAGAGAAGAGTAACTATCCACCAAATAAAAAAATCCAAATTCTTTCCGACATTAAACTTAATTTACCACACAGAACCTCGCAAGTTGGTCAAAGAGATAACGAAATAGACCCGTTGGAAAAAATAATAAATAATACGAAAAAGAAGACTTACACTTTACTAGAACTAGAGAAGATCCTTCAAGAGGATTAGAAGATGTGATGGCAAGAGCTTATCTTTTATTTTATTTACTTACTGGTACACTTTCTTAGGGCGCGTACACATAGAACATCCGTTTTACAGGTCCGTTTAAACGTATATGTTATTAGCGTATGTAGTTGTATGAGCGAGTTCATACAGAATACAGTATTCCGGATCCAGTAAAAAATACTGATCCGACAAAATAAGCAGCAATCCGTTTTACAGGTCCGTTTAAACGTATATGTTATTAGCGTATGTAGTTGTATGAGCCAGTTCACACAGTATTCCGGATCCAGTAATACTATACTAATCCGTTTTATCGGATTGAAACCGCACGAGGCTTTGCACGGGGGTGCGCGGGGTGCGATGTGCTACACACAGCCGCCATTTGCCGGTTTCATTCCTAGAGTAGTGCACGTGTCCAGTGCTATCATAATCATGGCAAGCAAGGCGTTTGAAAAATATGTTGAGCAAGAAGTTTTGATAAATTGTGTTGAAAGTAGACCAGTTCTTTGGGACAAAACACTGGAGATTTATAAAGATAAAATTGCAAAAACCGCAGCTTGGCGCGAAATATGCGGTATTCTAAAGGAGGATTTTGAAGCTATGGAACAAAAAGAAAGACAAGAATTTGGTAAGTATTTATTTTATATTGTAATGGAGACATTGTTTTTTATTTTAAATAGCTTCATTCTGCCAAGAAACTGACCCAGATTCGGACACGAAATAGTTTTCGAATTCCGTTCGAACTGAATTTGCAGTTCGACCACCTCGTAGCGTTTCATCATCAGGTAGGCTATTGAAATGAAATGCTTCAGATTCGGATGTGTTGCCATCCTTTAAGCCCTCTTTTTCCCTTACAAAGTTGTGTAGAACGGTACATGCCTTAACTATCCATATAGCTGTTGTTTTGTTGACGTCTAGAGGCCGGTGGAATACTCTCCACTTATTAGCAAGAATACCAAATGCACATTCAACGTATCGTCTAGCTCTGGTCAAACGATAGTTATATATTCGCTTATTTACGTCTAAATGCGTCCCGCTAAATGGCCTCATTAAATTTTCGTGTAAACCGAAACCTTCATCGCCGATTATGACGTAGGGAACTCTCGTTTCTGAGCCTGTTATTAATGGGCAAGGTTCTGGTATTTGTAAACTGCCATCTAGCATCATTTTCCAAAATGTCGACTCCTTGAATATTGATGAATCGCATTCTTTTCCATACGACCCAATACTAACATATAGAAAACGATAGTCAGAGTCTACGATCGCTAATAATATGATGGAAAAAAAGTCTTTGTAATTTAGGTACATTGAGCCACTTTTTGCTGGTTTTCGAAGTCTGATGTGTTTACCGTCCACTGCTCCTAAACAGTGGGGAAAATTTGCTTTTGTGTCGAATCCATTTGATATATGCTCCCATTCACTCACTGTTGTAGGAAGTCGCATAAACTCGTCATTCAAGTTGTTCCATATGCATCGTGTAACTTCCTTAATAATGTTGCTTATAGTTGACACACCGACACGAAAGACGTAATAAAGTTCTTGAAATGTACACCCAGACGCTGCATACCTAAAAAAAAAAAATTAATCAATTACTATATTATTACACATATATTGACTTCCCATACAAAGTAACGTTAGTGACTGTAAGGGTTTAGTTTTAGTTAATTTTGTCTATTACTGATTATGTATATGTCTATGTTTCGTAGAGGTACTTCTCTATGGTCAGACTATTAAAGATGGCTTGATGAATAAGTCTTGTTTTATTATAAAACTATAAAATATTATAGTGACCAACAAATTTTGTATGGAAAGTCGAAATTTTTATGAGAGTTTTTAGCAAAGTCGTAAATCAAAACTCATACTTATATATATAGTACATAAATAAAATAAAATTAAACTGAACTGAACTAAATTATAAAATTACCTAATTAAAATAAATTGATTTAAACATTAGTAATACTTTTTTGCTTCCCATTATTTACTGACCGATTAGTTCTTGCACTGTCAATTTGACTTATCCACTGACCAATATGGTAATTAATTACTGACAAGTCTATTCTACCTTCTTATTCGCCTTTCACTTACTAAGCTATTGACAACCATCTTATATTATTATTTACTTGCTTCAGGAAAATATGTTATAAAAAAATGGAATTCGACTAGAGATGCCTGGATACGAACATTGAGTGAGAAAAAGAAATTGAAGAAATCTGGAGCTGCTGCCTCAAATACCAAGCCTTACAAATATCACAATCAAATGTTATTTTTGAAAAAAGTTGTCACCCCAGGTGATACACACGAGAACGTCCCTGCTAATGACAACATCACGGAAACAGTAGAAAGTAATAAAGACAACGAAGATGAACCTGATCAGATTACGGAACAAAGTGGTAGTGACAGACAAAAGGAAAGACAAAATTTAGCCCCGCCGCAACGCAAGGCAATCAAAAGAAATGTGAATGAAGTAGACGCCAAAATGATTGAATACATGAATGATCAGTTAAAAAAAAGTAAAAATGAGTTTGAAGATCCCAATTTATCGTTCTTCAAAGGTATTTTGCCGCAACTGGCTTCACTTAATGGCGATCAAATTTTAGAATTTCAGTCTGGAGTGATAAACCTTTTACAAAATATTAAAAGTAGAAGATATGGTCAGTCAAACTACGAGTGGCCTCCATATTCACAAAGTTCTAGCACTCCTCACTACCACACCCAAGATTATTTTAGTAGGCCACATCATCTTGACTCTACACCATCAGTAGCAGGTTCGCCATCAGTAGAATCTACATTCAGCCAGGAGTCAGACTTGCCAGATCTGTCTATGTTTTGAAATAAATCTTCATTTTTGTAAACCTTTTTGTCATTTTAAATTTTAATTGATAATAACAAAAATTAAAGTTCTTACCTTAAAAATATCGCTAGTTTTACTTCAGGGCACAAGCTTTTCCTCCAGTTTGTGTCTTTCTTTTTTAAATCCTTTTCTAATCGTTTAAGAAGGTCATCAAAAGTAGACGTCGTCATTCGGAAATAAGTAAAAAATTTAGATTCGTCTTCTTTCAGCTGACGCACAACAGCACCACGACAAAATCTTTGCCTTAATAGTGGATGTATCCAATAACGCCGGGGCTTCCTCCGCCGCAGACGACGATAGTACCAATACAACACGACAACGTCCATTCTCGTAGAAAGTAGGCGATACACTGAAGAACGAAAGTCCAGTAGCGTCGGATCTGTTAAAATCGGTCCTGTAAATGCTGTGTGAATATTACCTCCAGTAGCGTCGGATCTGTTAAAATCGGTCCTGTAAATGCTGTGTGAATATTACCTCCAGTAGCGACGGATCAGTTAAAAAGGATCCTGTAAAACGGATGTTCTATGTGTACGCGCCGTAAACCCTTCTAACTTTTGAACCAGTGACCGACTAAATCTGATATTTGGCGACTAATTTCGACTAATTAGCGACTAAATATTTGTGTTATCAAAATTAAAATCCCTGATGGTGGCCAAGCCAGAGTCAGCCACACGGACCGAATACAGTTTTCAGCGAACTTATACCTTCTCTCATTTAGGCGCTGCGATGTTTTTTCGGGTTTTCATAAAACCGCGATAACTTGAAAACTACACATATTTTCTTAAATCTAATTGGGGCACTAAGGGGCACACATTAAGAGCTACTCGTGTATGTTTATTCTACAGGGGCACATGCAATGGTTTTAGAGATATACGATTCTGCAAAACGTTACTCCAGCAGGAAATGCAATATCTCGAAAACCTGAAGGGGCACAGATTTTATTTTTGGGGGCACATTTTGGCACACATATAAGCTATCTGGCCATGCACAATTTTTCTCTCTCCGATCATTCGTTTAGAATTTTCCTGCTAGAAAAACGTTACCCCAGCAGGAATCGTTTTTTCCGTTTTTTTCCAAAACGACAGGGGGCACACATTTTTTATGTGGGGGCACATTTACAGCAGCTAAGGCACCAATTAAATGTTCCACTCATATAACTCTAGGAGACACTTTCCTGCTGGAGTAACGTACACGTGGTAAACTCGTGCCTTATTTTCAATGAACTGCAAAAGAACTCGGGACAGAAAAAGCTTTCCATGTTATCGGCACATGAGATAATAATAAAAAATCTGTTAGAGGTAAGAGACGAAAACCGACAGTCTGTTGAACGTCTACAGCCATTACTTGAAACCAAACACAGCTTCGAGAAAATGACCCAAAATCCTGGTCGTAAGACAAATAAAAAACGATGCAAAGGCTGCTACAACAAGTTCATGTCAGAGGGACAATCATCAAAATTTGCGGGTACAAAGGCTTCTAAAGTGATAACGTGGTGTCCCAAGTGTAAAATAGTGCTCTGTCGTCCATGTTATAATGCATTTCATTGAATAAACAACAATTCCTACCAAAAAAATATCTTTTATTTTACCCTTTTCATGTATGGGAAACTGGCAACATTTTACGACGGCTCGTATGAATTTTCTGTAGCCCTGTTATGTAACCATACGTCCATGATTTTGTTTTCGTTCTTATTCAAACGCCCAATGAAATAAAAGGCATCAAATTTACTTTTGGAGTATGACTCCAACCGGAGTCATGGACGTATGTGTTCGGCACAAATGTGACTCCTTAGGAGTCATTAGACAGGGAACGTGTTAAGCGTGATCTGTTGCTAAAACTACGTAAAATAGTGTTTATTACTGTGTATTTTAACCCTTATTAAAACGCTGGGAGCTATACTTCCCACATCTCAGATTGAAGTAAATCGTGTTTTATTTTTATATGCTTAAACCTAATGCAATGTAATATTTATCTACGCAATCTTAACATTTCAGAGAATCTTTTTTAATGGCAACACTTTTCAGAGAATTATTACATGTCATGGTAAACACACGTCAAAGTCAGTTGACGTGATTTTGCCGCCGAAAACGACCGTTATTTTTTTGTTTTTTGTGTAGTGCTGAAAAAAAATTAGGTAAGCAGATTTGAGTTTTAGCTATATAAACTAGACTGTATTACGGTTGCGTGAAACGTAAAATATGCCCCGAATCTTTCTTTTATACCTTGGTATAGTCGATTGAAATTGAGTCTATATGTGGGAAGATATCATCCCAGTGTTCGTCACTGCACACTACATTCGGAAATTCTATATATAAAATCCGTGTGTCCAAAAAAACTTGGTATAAGCATATTATTAGTTATCATTTCATCATCAGATAAATAGACAACTAGTTTCAATACATTAGAATTTATTGTTTTTATTTTGTTTTAGAAAAATGCCCCCTAAAAAACTAACCGAAAAGTTGATAGAAAACATTTTAGAAGAGGATGATTGGTCCGATAATGATTCCGATGATGATTTAGTTTACGGTGATTTAATAATAAGTCCTTCAAGGTCATTTTTGCAACAAAATGAGGAGGATAGAATCGAGATGCGATTGGAAGAGATGTTTGGGATGGATGATTTGGGTGACAAAGAACATGAGGAAACTACAAAAACACTAGAACCATGTGAGAACTTATTAGAAATACTAAACCCGGAAAATCCTGAATGTACGATATTAGAAAAAAAACTAAATAGTGATACTGGTGATAATTCTAATTTAGAAATACAAAGTGGGGCACTAAATCTAATTTCTGACAGTGATTTACCAGTATCAATTGAGCATGAAATAGGGCTAGATAACATTCAACAAATTGTCTCCACGGATGATCCCCTTCAACAAGAAATCATATATGAACATGTTGAGCAACATGTTAGTGACATAGACGAAAATTTTGTTGAAGAGGAGGATTTGCAAATTCCAATGAGTTCTACAGTGGAAAGAAATAGATCTCAGCCACGGAAATGGGAAATATGTAGAACCACTCATGATATTCCAAATTTTACCAAAAAATTTCAGCCTAAATCTGAATTCAATCATAAGACACAACCAATAACCATTTTTGAAAAACATTTTCCAGATTATTTAATACAATTAATTGTTGAACAAACAAATCGATATGCTCGCTATAAAAATAGTAAAAACTGGATTGAAGTCAATGAAGATGACATCAGAGCATATTTAGGTATTCTTATCCTAATGGGCTTAAATCCCTTACCAGACATGGAGCTTTATTGGTCAAGTGACTCCTTCTATAATAATCCTGAAATTTCCCGTGTATTTCCAATAGCGAGATTCAAAAAAATTACAGAAAATTTACATCTGAATGACAATAGCAACGAACCACCCAGAGATTCACCAAATTTTGACAAATTATACAAATTAAGACCCATGATTACAACATTAAATGAAGTCTATCAGAATGAGGCATACAATTCAAGTGTACAGTCTATAGACGAGTGTATGGTTAAGTTTAAAGGCAGATGCTCATTGAAACAATACATGCCCAAAAAACCCATTAAAAGGGGGTTCAAAATATGGGCCAGATGCGACGCCAAAACTGGATACCTATACCAATTTCAGATATATACGGGAAAAGGGGACAGTATCGAAAACGAAGGTCTGGGCTACAATGTCGTAATGAAACTCAGCACCAACCTCCCCATGAATACACTTCTAGCGTTTGACAATTTCTTCACTGGTTGCAATTTACTAGAACAGCTATATGATAAACATATTTATGCTGTAGGAACGGTAAGATCAAATCGAAAAGACCTCCCAGCTATGATGAAGAAGCAACCAAAAGAGTTAAGACTACAAAAGCATCAATTCTCGGCTATGACATCAGAACCTATCACCGCAATAAAATGGTTTGACACAAAAGAAGTCACATTGCTTACCACAGCACATCAACCATTAGACATCATGTATGTAAAAAGAACTCAAAAAAATGGGTCAAGAGTAGAAGTTCTTTGCCCAAAAGCAATTGCTTCTTACACAATGAGCATGGGCGGGGTGGATCTATTTGATCATTATAGATCCTCTTACCCAATCAATAGGAAATCCCGCAAGTTTTGGATGCGTCTTTTCTTTTTTATGTTTGATGCATCCATCATTAATTCATACATAACGTACAGTGTAACACATACCGTAACACCACATTCACACCGTGAATTTAGACTGCGTTTGGCGCGTGCGCTAATAAACAATTACTCTCAAAAAAAGGCACGCCCAAATATACCCTTTACAAGCAAGAAAGGGGGCCCATTCGGAGTGCCAGAAGAGATTCGGTTATCAAATGTAGGTAGGTATACACATGCCCCAAGAGAGTAACTCTTATAAGAGATGCCGGTTCTGTAGCACAAGAAAACGGGAGAAAAGGACAAAAAATGTATGCTCCACGTGCACCGTACCTCTATGCATCAAGGAATGTTTTGAAATGTTTCATACCACTGAAACTGAATAGGGTAGAATTACTTCGTATTTTATTTTTTAAGATTTATGAAAGACTGACAGGAAAAGGATATTCTGATCAATGTGATAGAAACAGTCCCTAATACGTAATAAGTATAATTTCAAGCAAAATGAATAAAAAACTTCTATTATAATAATTTATTTTAGTGATTACACAAAAAGTACTCACCAATACAAGTAACTTGCTACTACAAATTCATATCTAGCTAGAGCTAGGTATGTACTCAACTAAAAATGAATGGTCAAGTCATTCATTTTTAAATTTCCGAGTTCTTCCCTTAGTAAAAGAACTTGCATTGATGAGTACTTTTACCTCCTTTATTAAAAAAACACGATCTATGTAATTTTTTACGTTAAAATTTAATTCACAAGTGGAGCCAGGGCCACTAGCTAGTGTTTTAAAATATTGATGTCATACTGGACACTGGGAGCTATAGTTCCCACCTTTCCAACTTTTTTACAAGAGAGAACAGACGACGGGATATATACTTCCCACCAAAAAAGGGTACTTCCCCCCCACTAACCCCTCTTTTGTGTGTATTTTTGAAATCTACGACCCAAAATTACCCAGGAACGTACCGTAAAACGGGGTGAATAGAATTCACGGGGTGAATAGAAATATTCTTGGGAAAAAGTCTAAAAGCCTGTGATTCGAAAACTACTTTAAAAATCGCAACAGCGTTTTTTTTTTTACAATGGCAATATTTTTTCTTTGGTCTGACAACATTTGAATAGTTTGAAGTTAGCAATTTATGTGACAAAAGTGAGATCAAAGTACAACGGTTGTGTGTATGTCTTTTGCGCTCCTATTAACTTCTTTGTAGTTATTATAATAGGTCTTTACCTATGAAATTGCCGTTTTGTATGAAAAAATTTAAACGAATTTTTTTCATGAATTTTTTATTTGTATTAATCGAAGTAATCACCCATGCAATCAATGCATCTTTGCCATCGCAGTGGCAGTTTATTGATGCCCTTCTTAAAGAAATCAGCTGGACGGGAGGCAACAAATTCTTCAAAGGCATTTTGTACTGCCTCTCGGGTATTAAATTTTTTTCCCGCCAAGAAGTTATCCAAATTCTGGAAAAAGTAGTAGTCTGTAGGCGCAAGGTCTGGTGAGTAGGGCGGATGACGGAGAGCTTCCAACCCCAGTTCTTGCAACTTGGAGACCGTCTGCTGTGCAGTATGAGGTCGCGCGTTGTCGTGCAGGAGCAGCGGAGACGAGCGATTGACCAATGCTGGTTGGAGATGCGCCAGCTTCTCCATCATTGTGTTCAGTTCTTCACAGTACACATCTGCAGTAATGCTCACCCCGTTTGGTAAGAAGCTGTGATGAATCACACCGGCGCTAGACCACCAAACAGTGACCATCACTTTTCTAGGGGTAAGTTTTCGTTTAGGGCATTGTTTAGGTGCTGAACCAGGATCCAACCAACTTGCTGAGCGCTTACGGTTATCAAACAGAATCCATTTTTCATCGCAGGTAACAATGCGGTTCAAAATTCCTTCATTTGTGTGTCTGTTGAGCAGTGCAAGGCACGTCTCGACGCGTACTTCGCGCTGGCGATCATTGAGTTCGTGGGGCACCCATTTGTCAAGCTTTTTTACCTTGCCAATTTGACGCAAATGGACCAATATTGTTTTGACGCTAACGTCGAAAGCTGCTGCTAATTCAGCCGTAGATTGTGTATCATCAGCTTCCACAATCGCCTTTAATTCGTCATTGTCGACCAAAGTCTTCGGACGACCGCGAGGTTCATTTTTCAGGTCGAAATTTCCAGAACGGAAGCGAGCAAACCAATAACAGGTGGTGCGTTGGTTTGTAGAGTTAGCTCCGTAAACGTCGTTGATGTTGCGTGCCGCTTGTGTCGCGTTGCTGCCACGACGGTACTCATATTCCATAATTACTCGATTTTTTAACGTATCCATGATGACGAAAAAGATTGAAATGCGATGAAAATGTAACACTAATCAATAAAGAAATGACTACTTTTAGAAAAAAAAATCCATGTTTTTAAAATAAAATTAATTTGAAATTAGAATTCATAGCCAAACAAAAATTATTTTGATTTGAAATGGCCAGTACTGCAGAACGGCAATTTCATAGGTAAAGACCTAATATAAACTGTGTTTTTTATAGTAAAATTAGTTCATTCAACAGCAAAGTGTATCCAGAATAAATTGAAAGGGTAAGTTTTTCTAATTAGTTTGATTTTTATTGTTAAAATGATAAAAATTTAGCACCCTTAAATATTTCTCGATTACGAGGTGAATAGAGACGACTGAGGGGTAAATAGAAACGCCATATGAGGTGAATAGAAACGGGAAAGGGGTAAATAAGAACGAGAAAGGGTTTAATAGAAACGCTAAAGGGGTTTTTAGAAACGTTTTTGATGGTTGGCACTTTATGCAGGTTGCTGAGTTCTTACTTTATTACCAAAATTTTTAAGGAGTTGTTTATGCTTTCAATTAAAACATTCATTTTGTTATGACGAAAGATATATTTTTTTTAATTTAATTATTAATTTTGTATACGCAGGTATAGTAGCAATATGCCACGCATCTACAAACCAGACCCTCGGGGTAAGAAGTATTTAAAATATGACGTCAACTTAATACAACAGGCTGTTAATGAATATTCTGCGAGTAATAGTTCTCTTGATACTATCTCAAAAAAATATAATATACACAGATCTGTTTTATACAGACACTGTACAAAACATATGAAAAGTCAAGGAGGTCAAACTGTTTTATCGAAAGAAACTGAAGAAGAATTTATTAAATACATAAATGTATGTGCTGACTGGGGCTATCCTTTGGAGGCATATGATTTAAGAATGCTTGTTAAGGTCTATCTTGATAAATTGGGTGTCCAGGAAAAGAGATTTAATAATAATATGCCTGGGCCAGATTTTGTATCCTCTTTTATGAAAAGACACAAAGATTCAATTACTCAGAGATTATCACAAAATATAAAGCGAAATCGCGCTGCTGTTTCCCCTGAAATAATAAAAAAATACTTTGAAGAATTAGAAATTTCATTATCAGGCGTATCTATGTGCAATATTATAAATTACGACGAGACGAATCTTTCGGATGATCCTGGGAGGAAGAAAATAATTACAAAAAAAGGCGTGAAATATCCAGAGCGGGTGATGAACCACTCGAAGTCTGCCGTTTCTATTATGATTGCGTGCACAGCTGAGGGAGAATTACTGCCTCCTTATGTTGTCTATAAGGCACAACATTTGTATGATACTTGGACCGTTAAGGGGCCAAAAGGGACTCGTTACAATAGATCACAGTCAGGTTGGTTTGATGGAAACATTTTTGAAGACTGGATTAAATCGGTAATCATACCCTATTTTCAAGGAGTACCCGGAAGAAAAATCTTGATCGGTGATAATTTATCGTCGCACCTTTCATTAGATTTAATTAAACTGTGCCATGAAGAAAACATAAGTTTCGTATTCTTGCCAGCTAATTCAACCCACATCACACAGCCATTGGATGTGGCCTTTTTCAGGCCCATGAAAATAGCTTGGCGAAATATATTGTTTCAATGGAAAAAATCCGATGGTCGCCAACAAGCATCGGTTCCAAAAGGATGTTTTCCACGTTTACTGTCTATGCTTTTAGACGCCCTAAAACATAATGCTAAAGAAAATATTTTATCAGGATTCATAAAAGCTGGAATAAATCCACTGGACCCTACAAAAGTACTCAAAAGATTACCTGGATATGACAGAGTTAGCCATCAAACAGAATCGATCGATGAATCTATTCTAACAATATTAAAAGAAATGAGATTTGGTACCATAAATGTCGCTGAACCTAAAAGAAAAAGAAAGATTGAAGTAGAACCTGGAAAGAGCGTTAGTCTTGATGAAAGTTATGCTGAAACAGAAATCGAGAACCAAGAGCCAAAGAAAAAAAATAAGAAGACAAACAAAGAAAGTAAAGACAATAACAAGCAAAAAGAACCAATAACACAGAAAGGAAAGGGAATCGGAAAGAAATCAAAAACACAAACACATCCAAATGTAACAGATGAAACGAAATCTCTCGCAGCTAACTTTTTACAAGATGATCTTGAAGCTGGAACGTCTCAGATGTTTTACGATCATGAAAGTCCAACGATCATGAAAACCATTGAACCAAGCACAAGCTTCTGTAAAGAAGTAGGAAAAACAACCTTATCATCACAGTCAATGAGTACAGGTGAGGCTAATGATTACTTAGATATAGAAACGGTACCAATTATTTTGGGTGATGATGTTGTTATTGATCATTTTGAAACGATTGACAATTTAAATGTTTCTGATGCCATGATTTCTAGTAATGAAATAAAAAACAATAACAAAATTGAAATAATATCTGATATTTCAGTTACAGATCCTAAACTATTAGCAAAAATATTATATGATAATAAAATGAAAAGAAAACAACAAAAGCATCGAAATTATTACAGAAATGATGAGGAAATATTATCCGATTTAATGTCTGATACTGATTAAAAATAAGTATTCGTATTAAAAAAGTGAGTTTGTGATAATGAGACATTTAAGTATAACATTACAGAATGAACACATTATGTTAACATCCTATTTTTTTTAATAATTACTCAAATTGTGTACTTAATTATTTTGACACCCTAATTATTTTGAAATGATTATTGTACTGTTTTGTATTGTACTTTTGTAATTGTCAGAAGATTATCATGTATCAGACTGGGTTGGTAATATAATTTTATTACGTTTCATAATCATTAATTAAGCTTAATTTTTTTGTGATCTTAATTCTGAGGTTAACATAATTTTTGAACTGATTATTTAATAAGCATTGTTATGTTTGCGATTATATTCTTCTTAATTTTAATAAAAAGGTTTTCTAATATTAGGTCTTTACCTATGAAATTGCCGTTCTGCAGTACTGGCCATTTCAAATCAAAATAATTTTTGTTTGGCTATGAATTCTAATTTCAAATTAATTTTATTTTAAAAACATGGATTTTTTTTTCTAAAAGTAGTCATTTCTTTATTGATTAGTGTTACATTTTCATCGCATTTCAATCTTTTTCGTCATCATGGATACGTTAAAAATTCGAGTAATTATGGAATATGAGTACCGTCGTGGCAGCAACGCGACACAAGCGGCACGCAACATCAACGACGTTTACGGAGCTAACTCTACAAACCAACGCACCACCTGTTATTGGTTTGCTCGCTTCCGTTCTGGAAATTTCGACCTGAAAAATGAACCTCGCGGTCGTCCGAAGACTTTGGTCGACAATGACGAATTAAAGGCGATTGTGGAAGCTGATGATACACAATCTACGGCTGAATTAGCAGCAGCTTTCGACGTTAGCGTCAAAACAATATTGGTCCATTTGCGTCAAATTGGCAAGGTAAAAAAGCTTGACAAATGGGTGCCCCACGAACTCAATGATCGCCAGCGCGAAGTACGCGTCGAGACGTGCCTTGCACTGCTCAACAGACACACAAATGAAGGAATTTTAAACCGCATTGTTACCTGCGATGAAAAATGGATTCTGTTTGATAACCGTAAGCGCTCAGCAAGTTGGTTGGATCCTGGTTCAGCACCTAAACAATGCCCTAAACGAAAACTTACCCCTAGAAAAGTGATGGTCACTGTTTGGTGGTCTAGCGCCGGTGTGATTCATCACAGCTTCTTACCAAACGGGGTGAGCATTACTGCAGATGTGTACTGTGAAGAACTGAACACAATGATGGAGAAGCTGGCGCATCTCCAACCAGCATTGGTCAATCGCTCGTCTCCGCTGCTCCTGCACGACAACGCGCGACCTCATACTGCACAGCAGACGGTCTCCAAGTTGCAAGAACTGGGGTTGGAAGCTCTCCGTCATCCGCCCTACTCACCAGACCTTGCGCCTACAGACTACTACTTTTTCCAGAATTTGGATAACTTCTTGGCGGGAAAAAAATTTAATACCCGAGAGGCAGTACAAAATGCCTTTGAAGAATTTGTTGCCTCCCGTCCAGCTGATTTCTTTAAGAAGGGCATCAATAAACTGCCACTGCGATGGCAAAGATGCATTGATTGCATGGGTGATTACTTCGATTAATACAAATAAAAAATTCATGAAAAAAATTCGTTTAAATTTTTTCATACAAAACGGCAATTTCATAGGTAAAGACCTATTATATTATGTACACTCTTTCATTTCATTATCTTGTTCTTCATTGTTCTTGTTAAATTATGAGTAATTAGGTACATAACCTAATTACTCATAATTTAACAAGAACAATGAAATGACGACATACCTAACATAAAATATTTTGACAACCCTATCACTTTTCTCTATTAACCCCATACGTCGTATCTATTGACCCCGTATCCCGGGCAAATAGAAATTGACCAGTTTTTTGTCTTTTTCTCCTAAGTTGATAATAATTTGGCATTAAAATTGTAATTAGGTTGTAAAATAACATAAGACTCCCACAATGGAAGCAGCTTTACTGCCCGAAACTTAGAATTTATATGATTAAAGTCGGTTTGAAAGTCCAAATTGTTTCTATTAACCCCGTTTTACGGTATCTTACTTTTTTGTTAACTCCTCCACAGGCTCGCGTTTGAATAAGGGTTAATGTCAAACATAAGGCTAAAAATTGACGAGAGTCGTCGGCGTCTGGAGTGAAATCGTAATTAACGCTTTAAAGCGTCATTGGCGGTCAAAGGGTTAAGCTACAAACATTATCTACATTTCATCCTGTAATTTTTATATAATATAGTCAAAGTGGTTCTGCTGCGGAGCACAACATGAACTCTTGCGGTGTGGTGGGTTGTTTTAAATAAATTAAGACTTACGAACGCGACTTCGCGCGCACGTAGGACAGAGCGGCCTCGTCGCGTTGAATTCGCGTAAACCGCATCGGATCGCTTCGCAATCGCGTTCGCGTCGAATCGCCCACGTAGTACGCTGCGTTAGGCTCGGATGTTTTGGTTAAGCATGAGTTTGTCTTTCGACAGGTTGTAACCTGCTCCCTGAGCGATGCCCTTATTGGCTGAGCAAGTTTCGACTCGTTACGTGGGCGAGGCTATTTTGTTGACAAGTTTAGACTTGTTCGTGGGCGACACCATTATGTTAACAAGTTGAGACTTGTTCGTGGGCGATACTATTTTTCTTGTTATAATGTGTGTTTGGGTGACTGTTACAGTTTTACCTGCGTGTTTTTGTCAAGCTGAGACCTGCTTGTGTGGACAATATCATTACCTATTTACCTTTAGGATATGTGTTTAGGGTACTAACTACGTTCTTTTAATTACAGGTAACTACTCATTCTTATTGCAGCTAATTACTTAGGTAATTTAAATATAGGTATTGATTAGGTTTTCTTAAAAACTATGGGAGATTAAAACTATCCTACGCTCATTAAATTACAATATTCATGACTTGATATAACTATTAGAAACGGTTTTTTATTGTTTAATCAAACTCTTAATTTAGTAATCAGTCTTTGTCGTCGCCAACAGTCTCTCCCTCAGTGCGTTGCTTGCACTCCATCTCGTTGGGGCGACGTTGCAGGTACAATCAGGACTAGGCGTGAAGCTGGCCGCCGCAGGATGCCCGCTGCTGTTCGCACGTCGACGATCCTGGTTCTTCCGTCTGGTCCGGGATGAGTGGCGACTATTTCGCCGCGTGGCCACGAGTATCGTGGCAGGGTGTGGTCGACAATCAGGACTATGTCGCCCGGTGTTGGGTCCCGGTAGTGAGGACCTTGGTTGTAGCGGGGCGAGAGAGTTGGGAGGTACTCTCGCAACCACCTTGACCAGAAATGATCGGCCAGGCGTTGGGATGTCTTCCAGCTAGGAGAACCGATGAGTTCTGTGTCGTCGAAGGATCCAAAGAGGGTGGCCCCGCATGACCGCCCGATGAGAAAATGATTCGGGGTCAGAACTTCTTCTTCTGGGTCGGTGCTGACGGAGAAGAGGGGCCTCGAGTTTACAATGTGCTCGGCCTCCAGAAGCAATGTGTGGAGAACTTCTTCTTTAGGTTGTCGCTCGTGTAGTGTAGCTGCGAGAGCGACCTTTACAGATCGCACCATTCTTTCCCAGGCTCCGCCCATGTGGGGGGCTCCAGGAGGGATGAATTTCCACACGATGCCCATCTTGTTTACTTCTTCTCCTAGACTCGCGATAGCTTCGGCGATTTCTCTGTTGGCACCAATGAAGTTGGTACCGTTGTCGCTCAGGATGATCTTCGGAGTTCCTCTTCTGGCGATCATTCTTCGTAGTGCGAGGATCATGGAGTCGGTGGATAGGGAGTTGGCCAGCTCTAGATGAATTGCTCTTGTGGTGAGGCATGTAAATAGGGCTCCCCATCGTTTCTCTGTGCGTCTTCCGATAGTGACCAGCATGGGTCCGAAGTAGTCGACTCCTAGGCAGGTGAAAGGAGGGCTGGTTTTCGTCAGACGTTCAGGTGGCAGATCTCCTTGAGGCGTGACCTGTGGCGTCTTCTTCCGGATTCTACACCATCCGCAGTCTCGCGCTACTTTCTTCACCATATTTCGAAGCGACGGTATCCAGTATTTCTGCCGGACTTCATTCATCACGGTGTTGTGATTTCCATGATTGAAGGCTTCATGTATGTACTTCACCAGCAATTGGGTTATTCGGTGTTGTTTGTTCATCAGGATTGGATTTTTGTATGACGCTATTAGGTACTTGGCTGCTCCGACGCGAGTAGACAACCTGATGAGTCCATCTTCTAGTTTGATTGTGAGGTTCTTCAGATTGGATGTTGGATTGACGTCTTCTTTCTTTCTTAGGGCTGCGAGTTCGTCTGGGTAGCTGTCTTCTTGCATTCTTCTTATTAGCAGTTGCTCCGCCTTTTCCACGTAGAGTGCAGACTTTGGTAAGAAGGCCACTTCTTTTCTGCTCGGTCCCTTTTCTGTGGGTCGGGTCTTCTGCTTCTGTGTTTTCTTCCATGCTGGATCTTTTGTTTTTCTGGTGACGAGTTTCGTGGTGTTCACCTTTTTCTTAATTTTTCGTCTGAAGACATCTATGGCTTGCAAATATCTCGCTGTCGCGTGGAGTAGGCGCGTCCAACTGGAGAACCTTGTTGGATCTGGTATGATGACGGGGGTTACTTTTCTAACGCTTAGAGTGATGGCATTAGGTTTTTCTTCACCTGTGTCGGTGATGGAGATTTTCTTCTCTTCTGTAGGCCAATGTCTGGGGTCCTCACGTAAGAAGGCTGGGCCATTGAACCAACGATGTGTTATGTCAAAGTGAGTTGGGGGTCTCTCTGGTAGCGTCGTCGGCTACGTTGTGTTTCGTTGGAACCCAGTGCCATTCCTTATGTTTCATCAGCTCCTCTATCTCGGCGAGACGATGTGCGACGAAAGGCTTGAATCTCCTAGGGTCTGATTTGATCCATGTCAATGCTGTTCTAGAGTCGGTCCAGAAGTATCTTCGAGTTGCGGTTAGGTCCATTTCTTGGCTCGCACTATCGGCCAAGCGACTTCCCAGCAGACACGCTTGTAGTTCGAGTCTGGGTATTGAAGTTGGCTTGAGGGGCGAGACTCTAGCTTTCGCTGTCAGCAGCTTCACTTCCACGTGATCGTCAGGATGTTGGGAGCGCCAGTACACGGCACAGGCGTACGCCTTCTCGCTCGCATCGCAGAACGTGTGTAGCTCCCCCTCGGTCACGTCGTATGTGAGGCAGCGGGGAATTCGAAGATCTTCAAGTTTTCTTAGTTCTTCAAGCCACTTTCTCCATTCTTCTTCTCTGGGTGGCGGCAATCTTTCATCCCATTCTAGGCCGGATCTCCACAAGTTTTGAAGCATTACTTTTCCCTGTATGGTTATGGGTGACGCCAATCCTAAAGGATCGAAGACTGACATCACTGCGCTTGTTGCTTCTCTCTTCGTCGGTGCACGTATTCCCTCTTTGGCTTCGTCGGGAGTGTTGCGCAGACTTAGAGTGAAATGCAGGCTGTCTTCATGGACGTTCCAATTGAGTCCCAGCGTTTTCTCGACTTGATCCTTCGGTTCTCCTAGCACAATGGAGTTTGTCGTGTTTTCTGTGTCGGTGAACTCTTCAATCGTTGCGGGGTCGTTGCTCGCCCAGCCTCTCAAGAAGAAACCTCCTTTCTTGTGTATTTCATTCACATCTCTTGACAATTTGGTGGCTGTTGTTACGTCGGGAAAACTTGCAAAATAGTCATCCATGTAATGATTTCGGTTTATTGCTCTGACGGCTTCTGGACACTGATTGACGAAGTCATCTGCATTTCTATTCTTCACGTATATGGCGGTACACGGTGAACAGGCGGCTCCAAATATCAGGGATGTCATTCTGTATTCCTTGTTCTTCCAGAGAAATCGGAGACTATCTCTGTCTTCTTCGTTGATTTTTATTCTCAGGAACATTTCTTTGATGTCTGCGACGACGGCCACTGCTTCTTGGCGGAAACGGAGCAGGACTCCGAACAGTGATTGTAGCAGATCGGGTCCAGCTAACAATGCGTCGTTCAGCGATTTTCCGTTTGATTTAGCTGCGGCATCGAAAACCAGTCTCATCTTCTTCTTCTGGGGGTGGACGACGGCGAAGTGAGGCAGGTACCATGTTCTCGAGGAGGTAGGTTCTTCTGTTACTTCCTCAGCGTATCCGCTGTTGATCAGGTTTTCAACTTGTTCTTCGTATTTTTGTTCAAATTCCTTGTCTTTTAGGAATTTCTTCTCCATTCCCCTCAGTCGTCGCGCTGCAGCTGCTCTGCTTTCGGGTAAGCTCTCGTCGTCAGTTTTCCAGATCAGACCTGCGCTGAATCTTCCGTCAGGTAATCTCTTCGATGTGGAATGCAGCACGTCGAGAACCCGCTGGTCGATGTCGCTGGATGGTCTTTTTGCGGCGACTCCCAGGGCTTCTATGTCGAAGTGGTCTCTGATCATCTTCTCAAGGTAATCATCTTTTCCTTTGGGTTGCGTCACAAGATGATTTACCATTCGTACCGGAGTGTTGTTGCTTGACTTGGTTCCGTGTAAGACCCATCCCAGCTGGGTTCTGGAGGCTACTGGCTTGCTTCGATAGCATGTTTTCACTTCTTGAGACACTATGAGGTGCCAATTGTCCTGTCCAATGAGTACAGTAGGGCGAGCATTGGGGTATTTCAGCTGCTCCGCTATGTCTTCTAAGTGTTGGCAGTCTTCCAGGTTCTTGTCGCTGACTTCTTGGGGGGATAGGTTCAGGGTCTTCACGGTGTATCCTGTCATGCTTTCCAAGTTTCGCTCGAACTTTCCTCTAATATTGATGTCGATCTTCTTTGACTTCTGGTCCATTCGATGACCTCCCACGCTTTCGATTCTTAATTCTTCTTCAGGGCCTTGGGCTCCGATCATGTTCACGATGTCGTCTTCAATAAGGGTCACCGTCGATCCTTCGTCCATGAGGGCGTACACTTGTGCTTTGGCATCAGGACCCCACAGTTCCACTGGTACAATCTTTAAGTAGGCTCTTGATATCGTTCGTGTTGCGTTCACCGTCGATGTTACAGCCTGGGTCTCTTGCGTTGCTGACTTCGTCCTTTCTTCTTGATGCAGCATCACATGATGACCTCTCTTGCATTTTCCACACGGCTTTGCTTTGCAACTGAATCTTCTGTGTCGCCCCAGTAGACATAGGAACTGTGTTCTCTGCCCGCACTGTGGAAGATCAAATCCAAGAATTATCCTGACAGGAATAAAAAGAATGACGCATACGAACAAATGATAATTAAATTGAAAGAGGTATGTATGTAAGAACAGAATATTTTTATAGGTAGATATTAAATTTCATAAAATGCATATACTGTTTACAAACCCTTTTTATTATTTCAAATACCAACACGTGAATACGTAATTTAAATTTATGTTTGGTTTTCGATTAAAGTTGAACAATGTTTAAGTATTCAAATTACATTAAGTTTTAATTGTAATTGGCACCTTATTCAATAGTCATCTACCCATTCATATCCTTTTTAGGTAGAACCTGAGGCTACGAAAGATACAGTCAAGAAAAAAATTAATTCTTTGAGAATTTGCTATCGGAAAGAGATGAAAAAAGTGAATGCTTCCACAAGATCTGGAGCTGCCACAGATGATATTTATGAACCGACGCTGTGGTATTTTCACCTACTCGATTTTTTAACCGACCAAGAGACGCCCAGAGAGACAGTGTCAAATTTTGATGACCTCACACAGGTAATACAACATCCCAATTTGTTTTTAAACAAGGTGTTAAGGATTTAAACCAGGATTGTAATATTGTAGGTTACAAAAAAACATTTTGGAAGAGTAAGTAGTTAGTAACTTTTATTTTATAACAAGTCTACAATGTGTACCTATGAAAAAAATTCAATCGTATTTATATTACACATTGCATTTTGCCACGATACAGTGCCTTCATTATTAAAATAATTCGAAAATTCTTCTCTTGTCGCTTTGGCATCTTGAGAAATGTTTCTATAATGTCCTCCTTGTAATTCTAACAAATGTGACGAATCTGCTCTTAAACCCGATGTTAAAGTACCTTGAATTGTATCTTCAAAGTCCAATGTATTAATTGGCGTATAAGTGGTACTGTATTTTTTTCTTAAAAAATTATGCAACACACAGCAGGTCATGACTACAATATCTATGTTTCCTGGAGACAAATTAATACTTGTATGAAAGATTCTGAACCTAGATGCTAATATGCCAAAGGCGTTCTCAACAATTCGCCTTGCCCTAGATAATCTATAATTATAAATTTTTCGCTCATTTGTTAATTCCCTTTGGTTGAATGGTTTTAAAAAGTTGGGAGTTAGAGCAAAGGCTTCGTCACCAATAAAAACGTAATTTAGAATTTTGTTAGAATGATTTAAAAGTTCTGGTTCCGGAATATGCAACGAGTTATTTCTCAATTTATCGTAAAATTTCGTCTGCTCAATAACACCTCCGTCAGAATTCCTTCCATTTATACCAAATTCGCATACGATAAATTCATAATTAGCGTTTACTACTGCCATCAAGACTAATTATAAAAATAGGAACCACTTCCTGGCGGTGGTATAATTCGTACGTGTTTTCCATCAACTGCTCCCAAGCAATGAGGAAAATTCCATTTTTGCTCGAAGTCATGTGCTATTTGTTTCCATTCTTCTTGTGAGCTTGGTATCTGAAACAACATTTTTTTTTTCAGAATGAAACAAATACAGATGCAACCTTGGATTCACCTCTTCCTCGTCCGCAATCTCAGGCTTCTACGAGCACGTCAGACCGTCCATCTTCATACCTTGCACCTACTTCTCCTGTTGTCCAATCTTTACCACCTCGAAGAGTACAAAAAAGGACAAGGGATGACAATAAACTCAATAATATAATAAATGAAGTCGGTAATTGTATCACTAATAAATTCACACAATCACAGCCTGACAGACATGATATTTTTGGACAAAATATTGCATTTAAATTGAGAAACATGACAAATGAGCAGCGTATATATACTGAAAAACTTATTAACGAAGCAATATTTGAAGGAGAACTGGAAAATTTAAATCGTCATTGTTATATTGTCAACCCTGGATCAAGCGCTATAAACCTAGTCAGCAGCAGCTGACACTTCTGCTAGAAATTATGCAGTAAACTCTGGACCAGACGCTATGAACCTACAACCAGCACCTGACACTGCTGCTAGAAATTATGCAGTAAACTCTGGACCAGACACTATGAACCTACGGCCATCTACAGCATCTCAGTACTTTTTGAGTTATATGCCATAAATACTTGTGTGGTTATTAACATTTACATTTTTTTAATAAACTTTTTAAAACTCACCTTCATGTATTCATTTCGCAACACCATGAAAATAGCTCTGCATGTATCTGGAATTATTTTAGATAATGCTTGTTCCGAAATTGCCACAGAAAACCTCAAATCTTGATACGATCTCCCAGTTGCCAGAAACCTTAAAGTAGCGGTTAATCTCTCGTGAGGGGATATACTCTCACGCATAACCGTGTTTTGTCGTTGAATGAGAGGCGTAACCAAACGCAACAATTCACTATAGGCATTTTCCTCCATCCGTAAATAATTCCGCCAATCGCTTGGCTCATCTCTTAAATCCTTGAGTAGATGTATATGTGAATGAATTTTTCTATTCAACAGCCATTTTTTTGTCCACTTTGATCGTTTACACTTTGACTTTTGTATTTTCTTTTTTTTCATTAGCAAACACTTGAAAAATAATAGCAGAAGAAATAGCTCTTCATTAGCTATGTCCACAATGTGCCCTTTTTTGTTCATCAAGGGCATGCGTCATAGCGCAGTCAACAGCGCAAGTCGGGCATGCCCTTGACGCATGCGCAATGACAGTTGAAAGCGTAACGCGCGCTGTGATACACGTCATTCCGCGTCGGATGGATTTCTGTTCCACAAAGCGTTCAACAACAAGATGGCAGACGAAATTACATTGAATTTTATTGAAGATTACCGAAACTTTCCACAGCTCTGGGATCCAAATAACAAACTTTATACAAATAAAGTAAAGAGGAACGATGGTTTACAAGTTTTGGCTACTAAATATAACATGGACATCGATGGTGTTAAAAAAAAGATAAAAAGTCTACGCTCATATTTTTCCAAAGAGCATCACAAAGTTATGAAGAAAAAGAGTGGCTCTGGATCCGATGAGATATACGTTTCACCGTGGTTTGCTTATAAACATCTGTTGTTCACTGCTGACTCTGTGACGCCAAGGGAAACTAGAGAAACTAGTACTGAGGAAGAAAAGGTATTTTTAAACGCATATTTGGTGAAATTAATTTATTACATTCTTCCACAAAATAAATGTTATAATTATTTTCTTTGAAACGGTATTGCTCCAATATCTGACATGAAATAGTTCATAAATTCCTCTCGTATTTGGTTCGATGTATTTGATGGCCTACGAGGAATTCTTTGAAGTGCCCTGTAACCACTGTCATCTGCAGTTATTGCTCTCCACGACCCGGGAATAATTTCTCCAGTGCGTACATCCTCATTATCAAAACAACCTGGAGGGCAATAATGACGGGATGAATCTGTTTGCAATCGTAGAAAATTGTGAATGTAAACACAACTCAAACCAATATCAATTACAGTACTGTCGACTTTTAATTCAATTGGCTTACGAAATATTCTAAATACAGATGCAAGCAGCCCAAATGCATTTTCAACCATACGTCTTGCCCTTGATAACCTATATTGAGTAGTCCACTTGCAAACAACGTTATGTTAAAAAAACCAGTTTTTTTTTCGAATGATGGCAATCGGTTGATGATTTAAAATACTAACGTCTGTGTTTAACATACTCTGTCAAAACTCGTTATGTTAGGAATAAAATGGAATAGAAAACTCAATACTCTTGCAAAAGTCGCTATGTCGATCCACAGTCCACTTTCAAAAGTCTCTAAGTTACTGTTAACTTGCATACATCGCTATGTTGCGTAGTGACTCGTGCAAAAGCCGCCATCTTGGGCCAGTACGCATGATGCAATCGAAGTGCACGCACGCGTTACTTTGTTTATGTACTGCAGGCTATCAAAAACTATTTATTTTGTGATAAAATTATCATGGAGTGTCAAGAAAAAGAAGTTGTTTTTGCACCAAACAGAAGAGGACGTAAGAAGGTACTTGATAAATCTACATGGAAGAGACAACTTGAAAAGTCGAAACGGTAAGATTATGGTTTTATATGGTTCTTACCTGATAGTGATTGTTCGCTCCATTATTACTGTTGCCTAAATATCTATATGTTTTGTTTTAGACATATGCCTAAGGGACTGCCAGTTATACCACAATGTGTACATGGGAATCTAAAACAGGGATACAAGTGTAACGATTTAACGATTCAAGACTACAGTAAATTTCACCGCAATTTTTATTCAAATTCAGATAAAATCACACAAGATACGTTTTTATTAAAATATTGTACAGCTAAAACTCCGAAAAAAGAAGGTAAGAAAAAAACCCAGACTATATGTTATTTTTAGAGTTGCCGCGAATAGTGTTTATAGCGAATAATCGAATACCGATTAATCGCCATTCACTTTGGCGAATAGTCGAATAACTCGACATTACTATTCGACATAAAAAAAAACATTAAACACATTAAAAATATTTCTAATTTCTTCTAAGGTTGTGAGAAAAGAAAACAATAAAGTTAAAGAAATCTGTTTCATGTTATACATACCTACATATATGTAGTAAATTTAATTTTCCATTTTTAAATGCTGGCAACCCTTTTCTTGTACAAGTCTTTCTTTACGTTCTAAGTTTAGTTTACGTTACGGGGAATACCCCGTTTTGTATAACCCAGCGATTATTATTGTAGGGGATTTCCCGCTCAATCAATACGCTTGTGTTTAGGATAGGCGGCACGCATTTGTTAATTGATTTTCGACATCGGTTGACGTTTTTTTATTTTTTATTTCTATACTTATTTTAAAATTGCTATTGAATTAAAGACTTGATGAATACTTAATTAGTTAAAGTGTTACTTAATAAAAAAGAACAATCATGCCAAACCCAGGAAAAAAATCTCATGTTTGGCTACATTTTGAAGAGGAAGAGAACAGTGCAAAATGTGTTTTGTGTGGTGTAAAAATAAGTAGAGCAGCAAAAAAAGCAGGAACAACGGCTTTGCAGAATCATTTGAAATTCAAACACCCAGGTTAGTTTTTTTTACCTATATTATTTATTTTACCGTTACTAAGTAATAATAAAATAAGAACGTTATTTAATATAATATTTGTTTCAAAAGTTATTTTCATTTATGAAGTATATAATTGTACTATTGTGAGTTTTGTAGCACATTATTTAAATAATTGCCGCTACCTAAGTTCCTGATTAAAGGTTCTTTTCTTTGTTCGCAGATGAGTATTGTAAAATGTATGGAAGCTCAAGTAGTCATGCTCAATATAATGCTCCCGCAGGAGCATCTTCAAGTACCTCCTCATCCACCCAGTTGCCCAGTCAGCCTTTGGTGCAACAGTCACTGCAACAACTACTTGAAAAAAAAAAGCTTTGGGACATCAACGATAGCCGAGCAAAAAGATATCACTACTTGATTGGTGAAATGATCGCTGTTGACAACGAGCCACTTTCCATCGTCGATCATCATGTAGGCTTTAAACGTCTTCTTAATAATGCTTTGCCGCAATACACCATTCCTGGCAGGACATATTTTACCGAGAAAATAATTCCAGACATGTATGAGAGAGTGGTTAGCAAACTAAAAAACGAGTTAGAAAAGGCTGAAGCTATAGCATTCACTAGCGATCTTTGGACTTCTTCTGTAAATAATGCTGCATTTCTGAGTTTCACCGGACACTGGATATCAGAAAACTTTAAACTGAATCATGCCGTTCTAAACATGGCGCATTTTCCTGAATCACACACATCAGAAAATATCAAAAGAGAACTGTTACAGTGTGTAACGAAATGGGACATACCCATCACTAAAATTGAAGCGATTGTTCACGATAATGGGGCGAATATGGTTAAAGGAGTTAAGGAAACTCTACTTCCTTCACAGCGTTGCTTCATACATACTCTCCAGCTGGTGATAAATAATGCATTAGATAACAGTTCTCCAATAAAAGAAATTCTTACTAGTGCCCGCCGCATAGTGACACATTTTAATCATTCAGGATATACAAAACTTGAAAGTATTCAATCTGAGCTCGGACTTCCTAACCATAAACTGATTCAAGATATTCAAACTCGCTGGAACTCAACATATTACTTACTGGAGCGTCTATCTGAACAAAAAAGAGCAATTTCGGTGTATATTTCAGAATCAAGAAGCGTGAATTTTGAAAATTTGACCAGTGATCAGTGGGAGGTTATAGAACATCTGTTAAAGCTCTTAAAACCTTTCGAAGAGATAACAAAAATCACGAGTTCCACATATGCACCCATATCAGATGTGATACCTAGCACTGTTTCATTAATCAGATACCTAATGAAAGATGCGCTGATTCAACAAACTGCACACGTTGATGATTTTAGAAAGGCGTTGATAGAAAATATGGAAGCCCGTTTTAACTTGGATGATCTATGCTTTACGAAGACATATTACTTGTCGACATTTTTAGACCCCCGCTACAAGAACTTTTACTTTGACGCTACCCAAGTTGAACGGATCCGTAGAGCTGCGCTCAGAGAAGGTCTTAGGCTTTCTTTAGATGACGAAAATGATGATTCGGATCCAGAAACGGCATCCAAAAGGTCTCGTTTAGACAATGTAAATGAGCATGATTCGGAAACTCATAAACTATTTTGGGCATGTTTTGAAGAATCACCTATAGAGCAACCTACTGAAGAGCAACCCAAGAATGCCACTGCTGAAGAAATCGCCAACTACATCGCATTAGCAAAGGCTGACAGAAAAATAAACCCATATGAATGGTGGGCTTTGAGTACCAATAAGAATAGATTTCCTATTTTAAGTAAGCTTGCTAAACGATACTTAATCACACCAGCAAGCTCTGTTTATTCAGAAAGACTATTTTCCGAGGCAGGTTTAATTTACGAGGAAAAACGAAACCGACTTGCTCCAGAACGTGCAGAAAAAATTGTTTTTTTGCACCACAATCTGCCTCTGTTGGATTTTAAATATTAATTAAAAAGCCTTACTAATTTAATTTCATGAATATGATAGGCACAGGCACATATTACAGATAATAATTGATATTGTGTATTGTTTTATTAAGTAAAATAATTTAAAAAATGATTATTTTTTACTCATTAGTTCTTTTGTTCGTTAAAAGTTTATTTTCGACGACTATTCGCCGAATGCCGAATAATACTAGCTATTATTCGGTATTCGACGAATATCAAAAAAATGACGAGTAATGCCGAATACCGAATAATAGCGAGTATTCGCGGCAACTCTAGTTATTTTATACCAAAGCACGATACTTTGAGTGGAAGACGCCGCGTCAAATTAATTAAAGTGTGTCAAAAAGCAATGACCACTATTCTGGGAATCTCTAGGGACAGAATACAGAGAATTTGTAAACAGCATCTAACCACAATGGCAATGCCGAAAGAACGAAGAGGAGGGGATAGAAGGTCCAATCTGTATTCTGATCGCACAGAATCCGTAAAATCGTACATAAAAGGACTTAAATCTTTGGAATCACATTATGTGAGAGGGAGATCTGCTGTGCAATATCTCAGTAGTGATCTAAGTATAAGAAAACTACACAAGGTTTACAATGATGATGCTCATAATGTGCCGGTGAGATATGAATTTTTCCGACGTATATTTAATAAAAACTTCAATTTGAGTTTTAAATCTCCCGCTACCGACGCTTGTTCAAAATGCATTCAATTAAGAGAATCTATCAAAAGCGAACGTGACTCAGCTAAAAAACAGCTGCAAATAGCGCAGCTTCGTATCCACAAGCTAAAGGCCAAATGGTTTTACAATAGCCTCAAAACACAAATGGACAGCGATATAATTTTCTCTTTCGATTGTCAAAAAAATTTGGTTTTGCCAAAAGTGCCGGATCAGAGTGCCTACTTTAGCCGACAACTTTATTTGTACAACTTAACAATATGCCAAGGACCATCTCGTGGGCCTCGAAGCAGTTCAAACACATTTATTTACACGTGGCTGGAAACCGAGGCTATGAAAGGATCTAATCAAATTGCTTCGGCGGTATTTCATCGGCTAATGAATACTAATATTGAAGAAACTGTTAGTCATGTTAAATTATTTTGCGATGGTTGTGGGGGGCAAAATAAAAACTCAATAGTTTTGGGAATGTTGGCATATTGGCTAAAAACAAAAGCTCCACGTCACATCAAGAAGATTACTGTAATATTCCCAGTAGTAGGGCACTCATTTTTGCCCCCCGACCGCGTATTCGGCAATATCGAAAGAGAGATACGGCCTTTGGAAGTCATTGTGGAACCCCAGATGTATTTTGATATTTTTAAAAAGTATGGAACGGTTCTCAGACTCGGAAGCGACTTTCATTTTTATGATTGGAAATCGAGCGTCAAAAACGTACTAAAGTTACCTGGATCTTGGCACTTTCAATTCAATGCTTCTAAACGATTCTTTTTAAGAAAAGACACAAATAATAGAATTGCAATTAAAGGGGAACCTAATTATGTATCCGACCTAATAAATTATGGGAACATTTGTAAAAGAGGCAAATCATTCGAAAATATTGAACCCGTTTTAATGAATGTTGGAGTTCCTGTAAAAACAGTAAAGTTAAATGATGTACGAAATCTTCCCATAAAACATTTCGGTGAAGATTGGGCTTCTTACGATCATCTACGGTTTTACAGTTTTCTTCAAGAAGAACAAAATGAAACTACTGTAGAAGAAACTGATAGTGAAGAAACTTTAATGCATGAAGAAATAGACATACGAGTGTAATAATAGATTAAAATTGGATAGAAGTTTAAATATGAAACTATTTCAAAACTACCTATGTTGATTGAATACAACTGCAAAACTTTCTATGTTTAAAATACTTCTGCACAACTGTCTATGTTTAATTTTAAAATGCAAAATAAATGATTATTTATGAACAGTGATTTCATTTCTTAACATAAATGAATTTGGTATGATCATACACTTAAGTTATACGCAAATTAATGCACCTATATATCTTAAATATAAGGATAAACATTTTTATTAGTTTTCTCAAATAATTGCTTCATCAACATAACGTGGTTTGCAAGTGGACTACTCAATTATACACTCTTTTTGGAGACCCCACATTTAAATCTGTTGAATACGGTTTCATAGTATAGGTAGATAGAGCAAATGCATCGTCAGCAACTAAGACATAAGGAACTGACATCGTTCTACCACGTAGTGGTTCATTGTGGGGTAAATTTAATTAATTTTTTTCAATTTTCTTATAAAACGCAGTGGATTTAAAAACACCACCGTCCGATATACGGCCCTGAGAACCAACGTTAACATATGTAAAACAATAGTTTGCATCTACGATTGCGAACAATACTATGCTATGTGTTCCTTTGTAGTTATGAAATTCGCCCACAGTATTTTCAGCAGATCTATTCTGTAAAAATCTCACCGTGATAACTTAGGCGAAGTGAGCGTGGAGTTAGTTGTCAATAGTGGCAAGCCCTTGCATCAGGCGGACTGACAGCTCACTTCACCTATGTTTTCACGGTGAGAATTTTACAGAATAGATCGGCTGGTCATTGGATAACCACATGTTTTCCATCCATGGCGCCAATACAATGTGGAAAGTTCCATCGCTTGTCAAATTCATTCGCAATAGATTTCCATTGCTGCTCGTTTGTTGGTAACTGAAAAAAAAAAATTGAATTAAGTAACATTTACATTACATTTCAGGACACGCAAGCTGAAGTATTGAATAGAGAAAGCTCTGCGACTTCGCAGTCTACGTGTATGTCTGAAGATGAGCATGATTTTACCTTACCATCAATAAGAAAGAAGAGAAATGTTAAAAGTACAAAGATTGACGATAAAGAGGAAGAAGCTTACAAATTTATGAAAAAAGCTACTGAGGAATTAAGTCAAAAAGATGAGTTTACTGTTTATGGACAATTAATAGCTCATAAAATTCGAAATCTTAATCCATTAAATCGACTATTAGCTCAACAGCGCATAAATAATATACTTTTTGATCTGGAAATGCAACAGATGACTGGTGCAGCCGCAACGCAGAATGTTACTGAGATGCGGAATGTGACTGAGATACCGAATGTTATTGAGATATTTAATGATACCGAGATGCCAAATGACTCCAGCTGAGACAGAAGCATTTGATATTAATACTGTTTCTGAATTTGTTATACTAAAAAAATGATTATCATTGTGCTAAATATTGTCTATTATATGTATAATATATAAATAAAACTCTTTCTTACCTTAATATAATCCTTTAGTACTTTAATTATGGCTTTCAATACATCTGGTAGCATTGCTGATATGAATTGTTTGGACACCTTGAATAAATATGAAAGAGACATTAAATTGTCTCCAGTAGCTAAGAACCTAAGTGTTATAGCTAATTTTATTTCACTAGGTATTGCTTCACGTAACTGGGTTGACTGCTTTGTAATTATTGGTGTAACCAATTTCAAAAGTCTATCGAATTTTTTTTCAGACATGCGTGTAAATTTTTTAAAAAGAATATCATTATCTTCTCGTAGTTCTCTCATAATCACATTACTTCGATTATTGTAATAGCCTCGTATCCAAAACTTTCGCTTGGTTCTTTTTTTTCTGGAATTTCTTATGACCAAGTAAGCAGCACATATTCCACTAAGTAAAATGTTGTCGTCGCACATGTTTCCACAAGCTGACAAACTACGACTGAACTAAATGACTATATTGGCGTTGCGTTCGTTAACGCATTCAATTTTTGAAAGCGACAAACGAAAGTTGAATAGAAAGATGAAGACGAAAGTTGAAGATGAAAGTGCATAGTGTGGACATAGCTATTGGGAAACATTGTTTCCACGCCGACGATGTCGACAAGAATGTGGCTTGCGCGTACTTAACTGTGCCGTGTGGTAGACACGTCCGTGTTCAGTCTTTTCATGCGACAAGCATGCGCAAATAAAACTGTGGTCAAGCATGCACGTGTGGTAGGAGCATTAGGCTCGGATGTTTTGGTTAAGCATGAGTTTGTCTTTCGATAGGTTGTAACCTGCTCCCTGAGCGATGCCCTTATTGGCTGAGCAAGTTTCGACTCGTTACGTGGGCGAGGCTATTTTGTTGACAAGTTGAGACTTGTTCGTGGGCGATACTATTTTTCTTGTTAATGTGTGTTTGGGTGACTGTTAAAGTTTTACCTGTGTGTTTTTGTCAAGCTGAGACCTGCTTGTGTGGACAATATCATTACCTATTTACCTTTAGGATATGTGTTTAGGGTACTAACTACGTTTTTTTAATTACAGGTAACTACTCATTCTTATTGCAGCTAACTACTTAGGTAATTTAAATATAGGTAGATATTGATTAGGTTTTCTTAAAAACTATGGGAGATTAAAACTATCCTACGCTCATTAAATGTACTTAATACTAATATGCCGTATCTGTATCTATTTTACTGTGTGTACATAAATAATAAAATAAATAAATAAATAAATTACAATATTCATGACTTATATAAGAGCGTTTTCAGAAAAACATCACACCCCCGATTTTGGAGCTGTCCCTCCGTCTTAATATTTAATTATTTTTAAACTGATGAAAGAAACGTAAAAGTGTGAAATACATTCAATTTCTCATTTAAGTAGTTTAACCATACTTTTTTTTGTACAAATAATTCCTTAAATATTATTATTTTTATTAATAATTAAAATATTCCGAACACCTGTTTTTATGTTGTCCCCTGTGATAAGTCTTTCAAAAAAGATCAAAGTTTACACGATAAACATTTAAAAATTTAAATTTCTCTTGTTTACTATAATTTTGGAACTATTACTTCTTATTTTTATGATAGTCAATTGTTTATTTCATGCAATATTTAATAAAAAAATAATAAAAAATACAAGTCTATATTTCTGTCACAACCTGAGTTCTCAGTATTGTGACCGTCTTTTAAAAAACACACTCTATTTATAGTATCTTTCGCGGTTGTTGATATGGCAACACTACCGACCTTGATTCAATAAAATTAGATTTCATACGCCAGTGCCACAGTAATCGCAGTGACAAACAGACGTCTCGTGTGTGATTACCAGGAGGCGATTTTTACACTCAGGTAAGGTGACCATTTCCTGTTTATTTCACGTTTTCTGTTAATCATATAATTAAACATTATGTGTATATGTGCTCGAACTTTCAATTCCGTAAAATTTTAGACGGCTAAGTAGACCAGTGGATTTATTACAAAAGTAATAAAAACTCCAGTAGCTGACATGTGACCTCAGAATGTGACCATCCGGGTGGTCACATATATCATGAGCTGGAAGTCACAACATGTCTGAGCACATAAAGAACAGTTCACATTGTAAATTTTACTCTATACTAGCTGATGCCAATGGCTTCGCCTCGCTACAATTCGAAAATAATCCCTCGGGAACATAAAATCGGGATAAAATATATCTATCCTATGTGTTATTGTAGGTTATATACTATCTGTGTGCCAAATTTCATCCAAATCCGTCCAGTAGTTTCTGCAGGAGAGTACCTACCGCGCGACACCGCGCGCCGCTCGCGAGTTTGTCCTCATACCTACTCCGCAATAATAGTATACCGCACACTTGATTTAAAATTGTTGTAACTTTTAAAATATTTGTCCAAATGATGTAGTGTAAAAGACAAAATTTATCTATTATATATATCGGAGGCAATAAAAGTATATATTTTGATGTTTGATGTTTTAGGGCCTAAAATAGAAAATAGGAAAAAAATTAGGTATGGCGTAAATGTTTATTATTTTTAACATTTTCACAGTCGATGTCATTATTCTTAGAAATTGATTGTTTTGTAGGAACTATAATGCCCCTCAGTGGAGCCGAAAAAACTAGGAGGTACAGAGAAAGACTGAAAAAAGAGAGGCCAGATGAGTATAAAGCACAATGCTCAAGAAACTTGCAGACTGAAATCAAAAAGAAAGAAAATTTCGGATATGACTCCATTACAAGCCGAACAACAGTGAGAGCAATGGAGACAAGACAGACGCAAAAGTGACGCTAAAAAGAAAAAAGAAAAATTAAGAACAGATACCGCAGCGGAAAGAGTAGTCACAGAAAATGATAAAAAAAAAATGAAAGACTTTTGAAAATGTGTAAAACGTTATTAAGAAGATGCAAGAACGTAACGAATGTACTTAAAAAATTGAGAACACAAAAGGAAACTTATAAGAAACGATACCAACGGCTTAAGAAAAAAACAGCAACAGAGATAAAAAAAATGGAAACTACAATATTAAAATTAAAAGCTAGAGAAGAAGTGTTAGAACTATCATTGAAAAAAACTTATGGCGATAGTAAGACTCATGCTGAAAAAGGTTGTTTAAAAAAATTTTTGGAAAACAGCAAGAACAAAACATACGTGTGCAAATTAATGGGACTTAAAACTAAACCAAGATCAAAAAAAAGAAAGTAAGACGTGCAATAATACCAGAAATCAAACAGTTTTACTTAAGAGATGATGTTAGCCGTAACACAGCGGGGAAGAAGGAAACTAGAACAAAACACAAGAAGAAGGAACAAATAAGATATTTGACCGATACCTTAAAAAACTTGTACCAAAAATATAAAAGTAATGGAGGCCGTTATGGCTTCACCACGTTTTACAAAAATAAACCCTTCTATGTTTTGTCGCCGCATCTTAATTCGCGTAACACGTCTCTGTGTAAAGCACAGCAATATCGAATTTTTGCACAATACTTTGCTGAAGAATAAAGTGCTCCAGTTTGGTATAAAGGATTTATTAAAAACAATAGCCTGTAATATAAAAAATTACCAATGCATGCACAATAAATGCAAAGATTGTAAAAGTAAGACACCTAGTTTTGAGGATGTTGACAATGACAGGGAAGTCAGCTGGTTTCGTTGGGAAATCCAGAAACATACATATACGAAGATAGATGGCAAAGAAAGCAAAGACATGGTAACAAAAAGAACAGCACAAGTAATGAAGACAGGAAACATAACGGAGTTAAAAAGTATATTTTCGAAAGATTTACTGGCATTCAAAACTCATTATTTCAATATGAACCACCAACAAACCCAATTTCAAAAAATTATTTCACAGTTGAGTGACAACGAGGTTGTTATTGTTGCGGACTTTTCCGAAAACTACGAAACTAAATTATGCAACGAAATTCAAGCTATGCATTTTGGCGCTTCTAAGCGTCAAATCACCTTGCATACAGGTATGATTTACTGGAACAATAAATGCCAATCATTTTGCTCTATAGCCAATGCCAATAATCATCAGCCAGCAGCTATATGGGCCCATTTAGCACCTATTATCAAGTTAATTAAAAAAGAGACTCCAAATACGTCTATTGTTCATATTTATACTGACGGACCGAGTTCTCAGTACAGACAAAAAAATAACTTTTACCTGCTGGGTCACTTTACTGAAGAATACGGATTTCAATATGCAACTTGGAATTACTATGAAAGTGGACACGGTAAAAGTGTAGCAGATGGGATTGGTGGTTCAATCAAACGAACACTAGATAGGAAAGTGACACAGGGTGCCGATGTCACCAGCGCAGAAAACGCATATGATATTTTAACAAGGTGCATGAAGTCTGTAGAGATATTTTTGATCCGAGATAACGCTATCGACGAAATCGCCACAATATTACCTTCTTCAAATGTGAAACCACTAAAAGGTACCCAAAAAGTTCACCAAGTAATTACTCTAGACAAGAATATGATCAAATACCGAGATATTAGCTGTTTCTGCCAAAAAGCACTTTGCAATTGTTTCTCACCTCAGACCCACATACTACTGAAAAATCATATTATTGCGGATTTGCACAAGGAGGCACATATTGAAGGTATAAAAGAATGTGTGATAGCACAAGACCATTGTGCCGTTGAAGATATCGATGTCAGTTCTTTAATCAATGAACCTCTTTTGTATATTTCTGAAAATGAATCTGAAATGATCGACGAGCCGCTTGTATTACAGGATCTACCATTTATTATTATTGACACCCCTCAGCTATGGCAAAATAAAATCAGCGACCACTCTGATGAGATTTTAGACACCAACGTTACTATGACACGTAATGCAAGTCCTTCGCCTAAAAATGACACTGTAAGACAACACTCAATTGATATGCCGTCTGTTTCTTCACAAAATATATTCAAAAGGAAACCCACGACTAGCAAAGTTTCTAATGACACCAAAAAATTCAAACCAATAGCTTTTGAACATTGCAACATATGTTACTCTTCTATTTTGGGTCAAAGAATTAAATGCATTGCATGTAAAAAATGGACTTGTGATGATTGCGTGACTGATATGACAGCAATTGATTATATTTGCAATAAATGTTTTGAAGGGTATTATTTTTATAATATAATTTAAAAAATTTAATTCATTTCATAATAGCTTGCTATGTCTCTATATCTACTCATTTTTTGTTTCAGTGATTCGGAAGAGTGAGTGCACCTCATTCTAACCAACTTTCATCATGCAAGCCGATATTGATAACATATTACATTTTAACGACTATGTCAAATTTTACGTCTTCGGATTACATTGGCCATGGACGGAGACACATTTCATTAAATCTCAGTTTTGCTTCCAATGCGGTACACCTACTTGTCTATTTCTCGGACCCTCACATTTCACATCACGAATGCAGGATAAAAATATATTGATACTTCTGGTTAGTCCGTATTTTTTTTGTTCTAATTGTGACTCAGGGGCGTAGCTACCGCCGTATTTGCCGTATCAATTATACGGGGCCCCCGGGCCACGGGGGCCCCCAAAGTGTGTAAGGAAAAAGAATAAAAACTTTCTAATTTATTTTATTTTACAAATGACAAAATTCTATAAAGCAATTCCTTTTTTTCCCGCCTTAAGCGTGCGTTCAAAAGTTGGCAACACTACATCGTTATGGCGGGCTGCGGGACTTCCCCGTTTTACTTACTTCATTTTCAACTCAGCGGGGAATCCCCGGGAATCCTTCATCGATATCGCGATGTACGTGTACGTTTTTGTACTTTGCATTGGATGTTAAACCACGGAGTGCAGTGCACTGTTTATTTACGCGCTTTATATAAATGTGCATTACATTGTAATTCAGTACAAACAATATTGTTCTTCTGGTTTAGCAGTATTAGTAACGATTTGTAAAAGAAATGAGTGAAAGAAAAAGAGATTATCCCAGCGGCGCTGAGAAAAGAAAAATTAAACAGAAAAGGGACGAGGTTATAAAAAAAGTGCCCAAAATTTCTTCATTTTTTCAGAGACAAGATACTGTGAGTGATTTAGATTGGAAAGGTAAGTACTACACTACTACCCAACCCATTTATTAGGGGCCCGTAGTGATAAACAAGGAAATCTTTTAATTTCGGTCTGTCCATCTGTCCGTCACAAAAAGTTGTCTCCCCCCTCGATTTTCACAATTATACTGTTTTTAGGGTTCCGTGCCTTGATTAAAAAAAACAAAATTCTAACTTATCTATAGGATCGATTTGTTTTGTTGTTTGTTTATCAGTCCGTATCGTATCGTTAATTGCGTGTTGAGAACTTCAGATGTGCAGACTCGCTTTCGGGTTCTCGTTTTGTATGGCCACTACACTACGCGCTGCGTTTAAATAGCACGCAGGTGTATAGTAATGCACGGACGGGCTGCAGGTGATTTTGTATCTACTAATAGGTACGAGCACAATCCGCGTAGAATCTGTGTGCGTCTGAACTGAACACTCTCTAACTGTGACCCTTACTAACGTTATTTATTTATATATAACTCTTTTTAGTTTAGTATCAAAGCATTCGTATTTATTTTTTAACAATTACTCGTTTATTTTTAGATTCTTCTGAAGCATGTTCTTCGTCACATATCCATCCGGAAATAGAAGAAAGCCAAGCACATACTTTATCGGATGTCCATCCAGAAATCGAGGAACCCCAAGTCAACGATTCTGATATATCTGCAGATAATGCAGATTGTAATATAATTTCATCAGATAGAGGAAATTTTGGTGACAATTTAACTGAATGCGAACGAAAAATAATTTTTAAATTGGGTCCATTTAAACCACAAGGACCATTTCCAAAAGTTTCAGAAAATAACCGACCTTTTTCAGCTTATTATTATTCATATTTCAATCAGGCAGGCATAAAAATTATAAGACCATGGTTATGTTATTCTAACGTTTTAAACAAACCGTACTGTCACTTCTGTTGGTTATTAGCAGATCGTCAAAACAAATCGTACTCCTCTGCTTGGGTTAACGGTGTTTCGGTTAGAAGCAATTTCACACAAACTATTCTTGACCATGAAAAGTCACAGCAGCATATTAGTGCCTCACTCTCTTATAATAATTGGTTGCAAGGAAATACCATCGATACTCTATTGAAAAGTGAAATCGATAGTAAAATTACATTCTGGAGAGATGTACTGCATCATATAATTAATGTTATAATTACTTTAGTATCTTGTAATCTACCTTTGAGGGGGCATGATTCTGATTCTGGCAATTTTATGGCAATTTCACGTCTGCTATCTAACTATGATGCAACTTTAAAAGAACTTTTTCTAAAACCGAAAGGTGAAATAAATTATTTAAGCCCTACGATTCAAAACGAAATTATTAGTTTGCTTGGTACTAACGTTAGGAACAGTATTATCTCAGAAATTAAAAAAGCTCCATTTCTGACAATAATTCTGGATACAACACAAGACTTGTCAAAAATTGACCAACTATCTGTAGTTTTTCGATATATCGCACGCTTAATAATAAACCGGAATATGTCAAAAATTAAGGATTCCCACTTTTGTTAATAAAAAGAACTAACTCCGATTGAAGAATCTATAGGTACAATCCCGCCATGCAAAATAAACCAAAATGGCCGATTGTTAGATCACCCCTCTCTTTTCTACAAAAGCGCGCGACAATGCATTTCATGCGATAAAGAATCATTCAGTGATGCGGCGACCGTGATGTGAGAAAGGTGTCGTTGTTTTGTGACTACGGTGGAATAAGGTGAAATAATTCGGTTTATTTTCAAACGCAGGTAAGACCATTCCACTTATTTTTTTTTCTAAACTAGCATGTTTCGTTTTACTTCACTTTAGTTAAAAACGGTGTTCTAATACAGCATGTACTATTTAGACTTGTTGCAGTTTATCATTAAATTATAATTGTATAAATAAGAAAGATTGCGTATTAGTGCGTTTTAGTATAAAATTATTACTTTTATTCGAGAAACAATTAGTTTTATATCACTTTATTACCAAAACTATCGGTAGATTTAAATAATACTTGTGTTTATTTCGGTTTACGTTTTAAATGATCCTAAAGTCTAAAAGTGCTCTAGCAATTGTTGCAGTTTATTACAAAATGGCCTTTAAGTTTATTTTAAACACCCATTAATAAAAAACGTTAAATTTCTGGTTCCATAGTTTTAATCCTGAAGATGACGTCTACATTTAGGAAGCAGCGGTGCCTAAAACTTCTTATGATGAGTAATACGAGTAATGCTGGATGTACTGATACGGATAATGGTACGCCAGTCGAAATAAAAGTAAGTAAATAACGTCGTGTATACGTAGCTACAAGTGCAGTACCCCGACTGTAAATTTGCAAGTGAGTAAACGTACTTATCGCCTTTGCGTTATGATTTTATTCTCACCCTTATATTCTCATTATGATCTATCAGTCAAATTTTAACACAAACGAAATAGTTACGTTTACTCTTTTGCAAACTTACACTCAGGGTACAGTATCCATAATACATTTTTACGTAATATTCACTGAATTAAGAAACCTGTTTATTTAATGTTGTGTATTATTGATTTTAGAGTTTGATCAATGAAACAGACGATAAAATCCAGCACGGCGTACAGGAAGACAATGTCTCCAGCTCACCATGCAGGAAATCTAGGTCACCACGTAGTATATCAAGATCACCACCATTCAGAAAGTCCAGGTCGCCAGCACCACCATGCAGGAAGTCCAGGTCATCGTCAAGCAGTTCTTCAAGTTCATCTTCAGATTCGTCTTCCTCGAACTCATCTTCCTCAGGCTCATCTTCCCCAAGCTCTGATGATAACTCACGTATACCCATAAAACCGTCTCCGATACTGTGTAATGATGACGAACGTGACAGTAATGAAATCATTGAAGATACTCCTCCACGCCTTATTAAAAAAAATACCAACGTAAGTAGCAACGTGTTATTGTTACAATAAACTATTTTGTTATTATTATGTACAATAATTTATGATAATTCACTTATTTACCTACAATTTCAGAATGAAGAAAAATTATCACACACGCCTGCAAATGCCATTACCAAGAACTTGCTAGTTTCATATTCTGATTCTTCTTCTGAAGATTCTGACGAGTGCAACCAACAGCTAGCTAACCAGAAACCTGTAGATGTTCCTAATAAAGAGGCAAATGACATTGAGAGAATTTTGAATCCGGAACAACAACACCTGGAAATTACAGTAAATATGTCGCACGCTTAATCATGAAGAGAAATAACTCAAAAATAAGCTATTTAAAGATTTAATCATAAAACGTAATAACATATCGCTAAGAATATTTACGCTCCAACCGCCGCTCGATTTGAATGAATATGAACGAAATAAAACACTGTCGCTCTCTTTCTGACTAACGCGCCCGAACAGGTTGGTACTAGTAAACGGCTATATTCAGTAATGTGCCAACAGTGATGCAAGTAAGGTGATCGCAAAATTACTCAAAGGGCGAAACATTACGGCATAAATCCTTATATTATTAACAGGTAAGTCTTATTTCTTGTTTTAATTTATTCATAAAGTGAACAACTAAGTCTTATTTCACTTTATTTTATAAGTATGTCACTACTTCGTGATATCATTTTGACTTATTGCAGTTTAGTTTAAATTTTATTTATGCGTCGTCCGAATTTATATTAGTTATTTCGTTTTCATTTTAAAACAATACATATAATTTTAGCACAAAATGACTTATTTCGGTTTAGTTTTGAATTATCGTTCAAATTTAATAATGAAACATGCATAATGCTGTTTATGATTAATTAACGTCAAAAGTTATTTGTGACATTTAAAATTATTTCCCTTTCTATTAGAATAGAATACGAGTATTTTAATTGTTACTTATTCTATGCTTCGTCTGATTAGCTGTTAAGTAAATTGTGAAAAATGTATTATTATTTTTTTGTAGCATGGCGTCTTGGAGAGCAAGTCGTATTCTTAAATTGGTATCACCTGAAGCAATACCTCGTACTCAAGACAATGTAAATCAACTGGCGGTTAAAATCGACAACACTATTGTAGAAGATCAAAACAGCACAGCTAAAGAAACAGAAAATGTCTCCCCAAATAAAAATATTGATGTAAGTAGCAATGATGAGATCTTATCAGATTGTGATAGGGATGATCACTTTGCCCACGAAATTGATGCTCGATTTATTAGTTACCGTACAACAGATAATAGTAGTATTACTACACACACATCATTGCAAACAAACCTTGTACCAGATTATGACAGTGACGATTCATCCATAAATGATAATAGGAACTTAGAAAACATTGAAACTTGTAATGAAATTGATCAAATGATTCAAAAAGCACTGCCAGAATGTGCTTCTTCCAGCTCATCTACGTCAAGCTCGTCTTCAACGAGCTCTTCTTCGTCTAGTAGTTCATCTTCGGATTCCGACAGTTCTACGTCTTCTGAACGAACTAATCAACATTCTGAACAATACGCTGATGGTGTAAGACCACAGAGCGCTTCAAATTCTACTCAACCTGCCAGTATTTCACCAAATTTTACTGATGAAAGTGATAACATAGACTTAAGTGATGATGACCCTACGTTTAATTATAAACTGTCTACCAAACGTAAAAAGAGAAACTATTTTTTTGATGCTGCCACCAAAACAAACTCATCTGAGAGTGACAATAGTTTTTCAGATTCTGATAGTTCTGATAAAAAGAAGCTTAGTAAAAGAGGTCGCAAACGATCTCTAAATCCTGCAAAATGGAAACAAAATAAGGTAAAAAAGCTACGGAACACTGGTGAATCGTATATATCTACATCGAAATCGCAGAAAGTCATTCCCAGTCGCTGTCTTAAAGTGCCTTGTACAGATAGTTGTAGATTAAAATGCACAAATAATATATCAATGGAGGAAAGGTATAATATATTCAAAGAATTTTGGGATTTAGGAGACCTGACAAGACAAAGAGTTTTTATAAGCAGTTGTATGGTAGACATAACTCCAAAATACAGGTACACAAATGCTACAAATCCCAGACGCCCAAATAAAGCCTATAATTTTACTATTAATAATAAGAAAATAAGGGTATGTAAGACATTTTTTAAATCTACTTTGGATGTTACGGATAGAATGCTATTCACCATACAGCATAAAGTAAGTGACGGTGGCTTTATGCTTGAAGATTTGAGAGGGAAACACCATAGCCACAAAACTCTTCATCCTGAATTGGTTGACGACATACGGAATCATATTCAATCCATTCCGAAAATAGAGTCACACTATATGAGAGCTACTTCTACTAGAGAATACATTGACGGCGGCAAAACTATAAAGGATTTATATTCAGATTTTGTTAAACAACAAGAAGAAAATAATAAAGAGACAGGAAATTACATAGCATACTATAAGATATTCACTCTAGAATTTAATTTAAGTTTTTTCCAGCCAAAAAAAGATCAATGTGACTTATGTGAATCATTTAAAAATAGTACTGATGAAAAAAAGAGAGAAATTGAAGATAAATATAATAAACACATAGAAGAAAAGTCATTGAGTAGAATTGAAAAACAAGAAGATCGTAAAAAAGTTACCAAAGATAATATAGTCGCAATTTATGATTTAGAAGCAGTGCTCCAATGTCCAAGAGGTGATACCTCAGCTTTTTATTATAAATCCAAACTTAACAGTTACAATTTAACATTAACGGAATTGACACAAGCGGAGTCAAAAACGGCATATGATAAAGTACATTGTTATTTTTGGACAGAATCAGAAGCTAAACGTGGGGCAATAGAAATAGGAACTTGTGTATGGCAGTATCTTGAAGGGATATGTGAAGGAAATATAGAAGAGAAAAACGTAATATTTTATTCTGACAACTGTTGCGGACAGAATAAAAATAAGTATATCGCTACATTATATTTATTTGCTGTGAACACATTGAATATAAGAAGTATAATACACAAGTTTTTAATCACAGGGCATACTCAGAATGAAGCGGATAGCGTGCATAGTTTAATAGAGAAAGAGATAAAGAAAAATCTTAAATCTGGGCCCATTTACAGCCCTGATCAATACATAGCTTTAATTAAAAATGCTAAGAAAAGTAAACCCGCTATAAATATACACGAACTAACCTTTGATTCCTTCGTTGATACTAAACTATTGCAGGAAGAATGGGGATACAATTATAACACAAATATGGATGGACAAACAGTTAATTGGAATAATATAAAAGTATTGATGATGAAGAAAGAGAAACCATTTAGTATTTTTTACAAAATTTCCTACAAAGATGATTGTTTCCAAGAAATAGACGTAAGAAATAAAAGGAAGAAGATGAAGCTCATTACAGACATTACACTAAAAAAGGCTTACACGGAAAGGCAAGATATAAGTCTTAATAAAAAGAAGGATTTAAGAGACCTCGTCAATAAAGGACTCATTCCTTCTTTTTACGCAAATTTTTATAATTCGATCATTAACTAGAGTTACTTCATTGATCTCATAATATTTCATTAAAATTTTAGTGATTATTTTTGTCTACAATATTTCCATAAACATTGTTTGTTTTGTTTTCATAATTAGGTAAGGCGAGTTTTAATTTTGTTAATAAAGTATAACTAATATTAGTTATGTATAACATAATATTACATGTTATATGGATCTCACGTTTGTGATAATCGTTAATGATGCCAAGATTATTGTTTTTTTTTTTTTAACATATATTTTTTTACTGTTAGCCCCAGCCGGGTCTGTTAAACACCGGTAGCAATAACTTTGTTAGTAGGTACCTACCTACCTTAATTTAGTTAGCTAAGTTATTAAATTTGTCTTGAATTAAACTACTTTCGTCCTTTAAAATAAAAGAAAATTACTAATTATGCGTTTCATTACTGCAATATTTATTGAAATTTTTCCGTCATGTTGTAAGAAAAAGAAATATTTCAAATTCTTGTAAGAAAATTATTGCATTTATTAATTAAAAATTGAAATAAGGCTTACGTAAGTTAAATAGCTAAACAACTTTTTATAAATAAAGAGATATATTATGTTTTATGACTAGTAACATTTGAAATAGACACGTAAATTTTAATCATAAAGTGAAATAACTAGGAACTTTTTTTTCATTGTATCATCTACTAGTCAATAGTAAATAAAATATACTTTTATATAGCACTAAACCAAAACCAATACACCCAGCTTTCCTTTAAATCAATTTATTACCTTAAAACACGTCTAAATTAATTTTAATGCCTAAATAAAGTTCAACCCAGAGTAGTTCTAAACTTTAAACTGTCATATCCAAAAAATATCAATTTTGATATATTTCTTTTTTTGATTAAGCGTGCGATGTATTCAATAACATATTATTATAAATAATAAAATAAGAGGAGGAGGAAATATTACAATTAATATTATAATATTACCTTATTTTTAAATATACATACATAATATATCCATAAATAAGTACTATACATATCTAATGTTAAATATAATAAATACATGTTTTTAAAATAATCTAGTAAATGAATATAAATTAAAGTAATGTAAATTCAGCATTAAAATAGTATTATTTATATTATTTTTTATTGTTTTTAGGACCCAACTAGCTCAGGAGAAAATCTAAATTCCATACCAAATTATGCGATTTCTCCGTTATATTCTGATGAGAGCGATGTAGATCTGAGTGATGATGATCCTAGTTATGTGTACACGACTGACAACAGAAACAAAAATAAACCAAGAAACTTCTTTATTCCGCCATCTGGATCGGCATCAAGTTCCTGTGACTCTGATGGTTCAAATACTGAGGTAAAAAGAGGCCGAAAACGAGTAAGGGATACTTCAAAGTGGAAACAAAACAGAGCCAAACGTTTACGTAACAGCGGTCAGTCATACACGTCTGTATCAAAAAAAGGGAAAAAAATTCCAAGTCGCTGTCTCCAACCACCGTGTACGGACAAATGTAAACTTAAATGCGCAAATCAAATTGGTAATGACTCTAGATACGAGCTGTTCAAATTTTATTGGGGATTACGGGACGTGAACCAACAAAGAGCTTATGTTAAATCATCTATGGTAGATATCAAGCCAAGATATCAATATACGAACGCAGAAAATCCCCGAAAACCAAACAAAGCCTATTATTTCACTATTGACAATCAACAAATTAGAGTCTGTAAAACATTTTTCAAAGCTACCTTGAACATTTCGGATCGAATGATATTCACCACACAGCAAAAAACAAACAGCAATAACTTTATAGAAGATGACTTACGTGGCAAGCATGGTAACCATAAAAAAATAAATCCCGAATTAATAAAAGATATTAAACAGCACATAAACTCTATCCCGCGAATGGAATCACATTACGTACGAGCTACTACCTCAAAAGAATACATAGATGGGGGAAAGACAATCAAAGACCTTTATGATGATTTTAAAGAAATACAAACACGAAACAAGAAAGAGACAGGGAGTTACATGACTTATTATAACATATTTACAAAGGAGTTCAATATATCTTTCTTTCGACCTAAAAAAGATATGTGTGATCTTTGTTTGTCTTACGAAAATTCAACAGCAGACCAAAAACAAGGGCTTAAAGAAAAATATGACCAACATCACGAGGAAAAGATACTGAGTAGAGATGAAAAAAAGCTAGACCGAAAAAATATTACCGAAAATAACAAAGTCGTAATTTACGACTTGCAAGCTGTTTTACAATGCCCACGTGGTGACTCGTCAGCGTTCTACTATAAGTCCAAACTCAATAGTTACAACTTGACAGTAACTGAGTTGTCTCAAACAGATAAAAAAGGCGCTTTTGAATCTGTACATAGCTATTTTTGGACGGAATCGGATGCGAAGCGTGGTGCGATCGAAATAGGTACATGCGTTTGGAAATACTTAGAGGAAATTGGTAAGGACGCACAGGAACCATTGAACATTGTTTTTTATTCTGATAATTGTGCGGGTCAGAATAAAAATAAGTTTATAATGACGATGTATATGTATGCAGTTTATCTTTTTAACATCCAAAGCATCACTCATAAATTCATGATCCGAGGGCATACGCAGAACGAAGCAGACAACATACACAGTTTGATAGAAAAAGAAGTTAAAAAAAATCTTAAGTCCGGCCCAATCTATACCCCAGTTCAATATATAACACTAATTAAAAACGCAAAAAAATTTAACCCCCCGATCAACATCCATGAGCTAACATTCGACAGTATTCTGGACCTTAAACTGTTGCAAGAGGAATGGGGCTTTAATTTTGGGACAGATGAAAGCGGCCAAAATGTCAACTGGAATGATATAAAGGTGTTAAAGGTCACAAAAGAAAATCCGTTTCTATTTCACTTTAAGACATCTTACAAGGACGAAAACTACAGAGAAGTTAATGTGCGAAATAAGCGAAGGAAGATGAAATCAGTCACAGAAATAACCATGAAGGCAGCATATACGCAAAAACAGGAGATAAGCGCTAATAAAAAGAAGGACTTGAAAGAGTTAATCGCAAAAGGGCTGATTCCATCTTATTATGCCAGTTTTTACAACTCAATTCTTTAACTTTTTTGTACGCATCTTTTTCGTAGTATTTTTTTTATAATACATTTAATATTTAGAGTAGTCATAACTTATGAGACTGATTAAGACTACGTAAAACCTATTTAGTTCTGTTGATTCTTGATTATAATTAATGTTAGTAGATGTACCAAGTACAAGTATAAGAAGTTTTTATTATTTTGTATGTTTATTGTTCTTTAGCATAATTACGTAAAGCGATCTCTTAAGCATTTTTGTTATGACTATGTAACTTTAAGTACTATTTTGTGATTGTTAAAAAAATACGTTAATTACTAAGTACAAGATTATAATATTAAGTTCCTATTACGACTGATTATTATAACTACTGTTGTTATTAGGTTAAGAAAGCAGTAACGATAAAACTTAAAATATAAACTGTTATTTACATTAACAAATATAAAAGTGTTTTGCGAAATATTTCTGTATTTTTATTTCCGCTTTACTTTTAAACTGTAATAAGCATTATATATTTAAATAGATCATATTATTTATTAATACTAAACTGAATTATTCAACATTAGTTCTCAAAACATTTGAAAATTGATCATTAATTTTTATACTAAACTGACATAAGTCGAAACTTTAGAAAATAAACTTCATTTATTCGTTTGATATAAGTAGTATAATTAAACTATTATGTCAGTTATATTCGCTATACATCTCTCTACAATTTAAGACCAAGAAAATAAAAATAACACCATAAACACGTGAAAACCATCAAAATTATTACAACAAGGTAGAGACTCAAAACTTTGACTGCGATTTCCCAAAAAAGTGAAGTTTTGTCTTATTCCGGTTTATTATCAAACGTGCGATATCTCGATTACAGAAAATGATGATAATGTGCCTAAAGAAATAAAAATCTGTGAGTCCTTTTTAGGATTCATAGCAGTAACCGATTGCAGTGCTGCAGGTCTGAAAACTGTCATTTTAAATTTGACTAAAGAATATGGAATTGATTTGACTAAATGTAGAGGACAGGGATACGATGGAGCAAATGTTATGTCGGGTGTGTATGGAGGATTACAAACCCTAATAAAAGAGCATGCTCCAAATGCCGATTATGTTCATTGTGCTGCGCACGCTTTAAACTTGGTTTTGAACGATGCTGCGAGACATGTTCGTGAAGTATCGACTTTTATCGATAATTTAGAAAAAATATATACTTTTTTTGGCAATAGTATAAAACGCTGGGCTATGCTAAGTGACGATTCATCTGAAAAATATTTGATTACCCTTAAAAAGGTATGTCCTACCAGATGGTCTTCTAGGAACGACGCTTTATTAGCAGTAAAGAAAAATTTTTTACTAATCATGAAAACTTTGTACCAACTAAATTTAATTTCAAATAAAAAAGATGAACGTGAAGAATGTAAAAGTATAATTAATATTTTAGAGAGTTTTGATTTCTTAGTGCTCGTTACATTTTTTTCTTCACTATTTGAAATTATTAATCCTGTTTCTAAAGCTCTACAGCATGAAAATAATGACTTACAGAAATCTAGTATTTTATTAAGTAATCTTTTAAATAGACTGTGCCAATTAAGAAATCAGAATTCATTTAATAGTTTGCTAAATGAATCCAAAGATTTAGCAAAAAAGTGGGGGGTAACAACTGTTTTTAAAAACAGTAGGCGAAAGATAACGTAAAGTTATCACAAGATGAGAGAATTTCCGACCCGGAATCCTATTTCAAAGTCAATGTATACTATTGCTGTTTAGATATATTAATTTCTCAAACTAAAGAAAGATTTCAGAGCCTTTGCAACCTGAGTAGTATATTCGAAATATTACAACCGAAGAAACTCCTATCTTCTTCAAGCGAAGAGATATTAAACGCTTCCGGAAAACTGTCTGCTAAATACAGTAAAGACATCTCACTTAATCTTTGTGACCAATTAAAGGCTCTAAAAACATGCTTAAATTCTGAAATTAAAAAAATTTATTCCATTAAAGAACTCATTGAATTATTGCTAGTAAAATTCAATAGTCTTGCATCCAGTTTTCCCGAGGTAATCACAGCATGCTTTTTATTCTTGACCCTTCCAGTTACAACCGCAACGGCAGAAAGAAGTTTTTCAAAATTAAAACTAATAAAAAATTACTTAAGAACTTCGATGGGACAAGAACGGCTGTCAGACATCTCACTATTGTCCATAGAGGCAGAAACTTTAGAAAAACTAAAATCATCATCAGCCATAAATGATTTAATAAATCAGTTTGCCGATAAAAAGGCAAGGAGAGTGAATATTTAAAATTCGATTTTTATTTGTAAAATGGGTAAATTATGTGATAAATAAATATTACTTCTCACAATATTTTTTTTCTTTTGTGAAAAATCTTTACCTCCATATAAGGGCCTCCAAAAAAATTTTTATACGGGGCCCGACAAAGCACGCTACGCCACTGTTATGACTGCTGGATTTATGACCACTTTCCAGTCGATGAGTGCGTTTATTGTGCAAATTAGTTATTTAAGTACTTGAAAGACTTTGCTACTGACGTAAGTTCGAACGGATATTGTTCGGATTTCATAAGATGGCGGCTGCATCAATACCATTTTTAAGTACACTAGAATAAGGAAAAATTATACCCAAAGTAATTATCTCCATTATGTTCACTATATTTTTTAAGGTAAACTTATGGATCTCATTTCTGAAAAGTCAATTTATTTTTTTACTGTCAGATTAATATAAATTTGGTCTAATCTGTATTTGTTAAACTAACTTGTTTTGTGATACTGAAGTTTAGTTTCATTGTTGATACTAAATGATAGCTATTAATTGTTAAAAGAGATCCTGTTAAAAATACTTTTGATATAAAAATGTTACTTTTGATATAAAAAAATTACGTAAGTACTTTTGAAAAAAAAAAACTTAACTTTAGTATGTGATATTCGAGTTTAATTTTGTTGTTGTTTATAATTTAGCTTTTAAATGAATACTAATAATTAATGTTTAATGTTACCTACTTTTGATAAGAAATACTTTGAGACTGTACACTTATATAATTATGTGCTAGAAGCACAAAACGTTGAATACATTAGTATAATTAAGTTTTATCTCAACATGTTTTTTTGTTATTTTAAGCATAATATCGTACAAATTTATTTTAATATTAGATATACAACTTAAGATGCTATGAAAACAAATTAGTTTTGTGATGTAAGGTTTAATTTTTGCTAATAATAATTTTGTTCCTAACTAGGTTAAGTGCTTTAGTACAAGAAGACGACGTGTTCCTATCCTAAAGGCTAAAAGTGAAAATATAAAGACTTTTTTCAATACTCAAGTGATTTAGAAAAAAGTATTTTGTTTAACAAATGTCAGTAAAAAATTTAATTAAAATTGTACCTATTTCATTTTATTTAAAAACTATCTTGCTAGAATTAAATTATGTAAACGCGACTTTACTTTTGACACTCGCTCAGTATGTGACTGTCCCTTTAAAAAACTCCGCTTTTGTGACTGTTTAAAGATACTATTTGTATAAAATAGATATGAATCTTGATTAATATCACACCTTAGGCTTGTATTAATATACAAATACAAACACAAAAGTACATTTACTTGATGAATTACTTTTTATTCAGAAAAATGTTCTCCTCGAGGACACTAATCACTTCCCATATTTTTATTTTTAATTTTTCTCAGTACAAAATGAATCTTGGTAGCAAGAGCAACTTTTTTATTACACCATCAAAATTAACTACTCACCAGGTACAAAAAAAAATACGTACATGGTACCAAATACCAAAATAACAGACTTTTTTGGAAAACAGGCAGAGTCACATTCTGAGGTTCGAAAACCCAAGAAATCCACTGTGTGACCTAATTTTACATTGAAAAACACAAATTAGACTAAAAAATCGTAGTTTTTCAGGAATAATAAAGTATATTGTTATACATCCATCAAAAATATTACTTAAATAACATAATTGCAAAAAATATTTGAATTTCGAGGGGGTGTGGTATTTTTTTGAAAACGCTCATAAGCGATTGAATCTTATTCAATTTTAATTCTAATTCTTTGTATTGAATAGAAGAAATTTATTTTAAACCAATTAAATTATCTAAATAATCTGAAAATCTTGTCACCCGTCCCTTAATGATACCGCGCTGTTTGACTAACTTAGTTATTTCTACCTTGAGCTCTGCTTCATTCATTTTTATACATTAATAGTCACCAATAACACAGATGAACAAACAATGAAACAATAAATGTGCACTCAAACCCGTTTGAAGAGCATAGAAGATCAGGTCCAGTCGCTCGCGCTGGTGCAATAGCACGACGCGATGCTCAGGGCAGCTCGCGCCGAGCAGACAGCTTAGGCCAGCAGCGCGCACTTGGCGGCGCACGCGACGGAACCGGGCGGGCGGTGGCGATGCCGAGACCAATGCGCTCGCTCCACTTCACGGAGGTACGCTGGAATAGTCGGCATGCGGTATTAAAATAACGGTAACTAACGCTGTCTTTGTGGTACAGGTATGGGGTAGGTTATTTAGGCATCCTATGTGCTAAATAAGAAGACTAAAGAACGAGTTATGTAGGTATTAGGTATGCTAGCTTAGGGATTGGCTGTAACATAATTCTGTTGCAGAATGTGTGAAATGCGTGTAGAAAGCGTGGGCGCGTGCTCGTATTTTATAGCTTGATTAGATAATTAACTCTAACGCTGAGAAGCACGTGCTTGTATATTGAGCATAAACACCATTGAAAGCTAGCTTAGACAATAAACCCAACACTCGAGTAGCAAGTCGGCCATTACACACAATGCGAGAACAAATGATCCAGAGAATTGGTTATGTAGATAGGTATGAAAAGGTTAGGAACAGGGCTTACTCTCCTTGGGCTAGACCTGCGGTTCACGATGTTTCCGAAGGCTCCCGAAGCAGCAGCAACAAATCCTTTTCTTCACTCGACCGGTGGCTCGCTGGTTAGGTATTGTTAAATGGCGGCTGCCACGTGTGCCGTCCGCAAACTCGACGCGTTTTTCTTGGCTTGTTAACAATTGCAGTCCTGTCACGGTCGCCACTATTGTTTAGAATTAAACAAACTAGTTTTTTATAGACTTCGTATAATTGTAAAATTTGAATCTTTACAGTAGGTTACAGGTAATGTCGTTGCACTGTTTCGTTAAAATTAGGCTTGTGTAAGTAATGCGAGTGATGCATCACACGTGATATTACCCGAACGCGTACTGTTGCATTACGTATTACTCGACCGAAATAAGTATCACAATATCACACTAACATCACTCAGGCTCGTTTTATACTCTCGATCGCTCCATTACTTCTATGTCTCCATGAGACATCACCTGACAAGTGACACTGACATGCTTCACATAAAGGTAGTATTCCGAACCACGCTGCACGCAGCAGTGCTGCCGCAGCAGTGCTGCCGCGACACTACTGGTCCCCATACAATTTCTATAAGTTTATATGAGATTACATTCCGAGCTAGGCAGCAATGTCGCGGCAGCAATGTAGCGGCAGCACTGCTGCGCGTCAGTGTCACCCTACCGCCGCGACAGACCAGTAGTGACGCGTCTGCCGCCGCAGCAAGTGTACCTACGTGAATGTGACGTAAATTGACAACAATAGGATGAATTTCTCTGATTCAGAAGAGGAACAGTTAATTAACTATGTGGCTTTATATCCAGCCCTTTACGATAGCAGTCATACTAATTATCGTAATAATTTAATAAAAGAAAACATATGGAAGGATATATCGAAGAAAATCAATAAAACAAGTGAGTTGATGTTCATATTAACTTTATTTTCATTTCATGGTTACATACCTACTACTTAGTTACAGAATAAAATTAGTTTATGAATATCTTTTTAGAAAAGAATAACCGTAACACAGAAAAAAGAAAAACAAAAAATACTGTTCAAATGATAAGCTCCTGCTTTTGTGGAGATCGGTTAAAAATGTATTTTGCTTGAAATATACTATATTCGACTAATTGCTGCTTCTTGCCATGACACTGAACCGTTCTCAGTAACGAAAAAATCTTTTAGTTTGTCTCTGACTTCGAATCCATTGCTATTCGAAAACCCACCCGAAGCCACTAAATCTATCATGTTTTGGTCAGGGAGATTGTCACTATTTGTTTGATAATGTGGAATGCTATTTTCTTCGAGGTAACCATCTCGAAGTAAATTGTGCAAACAACAAGCTGTTAGTATAAGGTCGTCAACCACCTCTGTCGATATACCGATAGGCGAATAGAAAACTCTGAAAACTTGACTTAAAAGACCAAAAGCATTTTCTGTCACTCTCCGAGCTCGACATAATCTGTAGTTATAAATTTCTTTGTCTCTAGACAATCTCGCTGTTCTTCTTGGGTATGGCTTCATCATAAAGCTACTAAGAGAAAACGCCTCGTCTCCAATTAAAAAGTGGGGTAGAGTTACATTTGTTCCAGGCAAATTCTTAGGTGGAGGAATATGAAATCTCTCGTTTGCTATATCATTGCCCATTCTTGACTTTTGAAAAATGCCATTGTCAGATTCTTTGCCGTAAGCTCCTACATCAACGGCTATAAATTTGTAATTTGCATCCACAATAGCTAACAAGACAACTGAAAAGTAGTCTTTATAATTAAAAAAGAGGGATCCACTATTTTTTGGAGCTTTGATACGCACATGTTTGCCATCTATTCCTCCAACGCAATTCGGTATATTCCATTTATTCCAAAAACATGTTTCAACGACTGTAAAGTCGTTTTCCTCCAGGGGCTTCATTAGGAGAGGTACTAATTCTTGCCTTAAAACTTTCAATACACGTTTCACGATACGTGATATATAGCTCTCAGATATACGGTATGAATATGATAAAGATCTGAAACTTTCACCGGTAGCCATGAACCTGTAAAAATCATAATAATATTTTGATATATATAAAATAATAATAATAATGATTTAACAAAGTGAAGAGACATGATGAAATCCTTTACTCATTTTGTTTCGGTATTTAACTAAACTTTAATGTCTATGTGTTTCTTTTATTCTTTTTAATTTTAAAAACTCAGTAAATAAAATGCAGCTAAAACCAATCTAAATAGGTACAACAATAGTTTAGGCAGGAAATGTGTTTTGCTTAAAAAGTTACATCATTGTTTACCTTTATATAAATATCTAAACAATACTAGTATAGTTTGATGTAGTTATGTATTTAAGTTCGTAGAATACACCAAACTCATCCAGAAAAACATACCTCACTCAAGTTCTTGGTTTTAGGTGATGACTGCAAGAAAAAATGGAAAATGATACGCGATTCCTATACAAGATATAAAAAAAAAAAATAAGGCGGGTACTGGGTCAGCCGCAGCAAAAAACGCAAAAGACAAAAGGTACCAACAGTTGTCGTTCCTAGACAATATTCCCGAACACAGATCGGGGGGTACGAATATAATAGCCTCACCTCCGAATGTCACTGATAATGAGGATAGTATTGATTTCGATCACCTAGAAAGAGAATCACAAAATGAACATACCGAGGAAACGGAAACATCACTGGTTCTAAATGAGACTCCAATAAAAGTAAAACGCTTTAAACAAAGCGACGATAATATAATAAACATTTGGAAAGAAAGAAATGAAAAAAGGCAAGATTTGATTAAGACGATTGTCCAACGCAAGGATGATGACGTACAACTTTTCTGCAATTATATTGGTAACGTTTTACGAAGTTTACCGCCTTTACAAAAGGCTGAAGCGAAAAGGCATATTAGCTCTGTTGTATCAGATTATGAAATCTTGGCAGCAAGAATTGCGACCGGAACGGAGAGATCAGATACGTTGAGTTCCTCGTATTACATAACTTCATCAGAAGGGTCCGGGTCTTCAACGAATGTATCTCCAGGCCCTACAGATACGCATCATCTATCAGTACTTGGCCAAAGCCCTGTTCAACATATTACGGGCCCATATTCTCCTATTACGGATGTTCAATCACCAGGACATGTATCATCACCAGAACCTACAGATTTACGTACAACTAATCAAGACACCAATGATAGTCTGCAAGACTTTTTTAATTTATAAACTTAACTCACCTTAATGTTAAGAATAATTTTTCTTCAGCGTTGATAACTTCCTTGCGAGAAACTTTTGCTTCAATTTCGTCAGCAATTAAACTATGAATAAAACTGAACTGTTTTTTATTTAAACGACAGTACTCTCTGAATTTTACGTCATCACTTATCAAATGGTTTTTAATCAGCGTCTTGTAACATCCTTCCCTTTGTCTGCTTTTATAAAACGAATCTGTTGCTTTTCTTTTACTATTGGTATAAAGCAACAATAAATCATCGTCATCTTCTTCCTCTTCCAAAAGTAAAAATAAAAGTTCGTCATCAATCGACATCTTGTCAACTCAGAGTAAACTAACGAATACACAACAACGCATCACCGTGAACAGAGCGACACTGCCGCCTTGGTCGGAATCAGCGCGGCAGGCAGCACTGTTGGGCAGCACCTTAGTGGCAGCACTGCGGCAACAGCACAGCTGCTTGTTGCCGAGTTCGGAATCATACCTTAAGCCCGCGCGGCCGCGCGCCGTTCGGTCTCGTTCAGTACACACGGCGTTCAATCTGAGTGAGCGAGAGGGGAATAGGTCTCAGCTCGGTCGCTCGCCGCCGTGTATTGTGCTGCATTCGGCATGCTACTTATGACGTATAAAATAAGGTTTATATTGTTTTGACAGCGTTCCGTATGTAATGTTGGCAGGTCTCATGTTCGCTCCCGATCGATAGTCAACATGATATTTAAGTAAACAAAACACAAATGTCCCGCGATAATATTGCAATTTTCAATAAACTATTACTTATTAAATAACTAAATTCTAAACTTTTAATAATTTAATTAACAAAAACAATAATAGAAGTGCGTGAGAGTGCGTGTTTATCTGTATATTTTGTATTGATTTGTATTTGCTGATTTATCATGGCAAGTAAAAGAAAATTAAGTCCCCTATGGAATCACTTTGAAGAACTTCCTAACAAAAAAGCAAAATGCGGCTACTGTTCGCGTCTGTTAGCAGTTTCTTCGAGCTCAATAGGCAGTTTGAGCCGACACATGAAATCCATGCACCCCACAATTGAAATAAATAGTAGCAGGCAAGTGGCAACAGTTGCAATTATTCCAAATAATGAAATCGAAATAGATCCAACTCCCTCCACCAGTAGATATGTACCACAAGATGGGACACTCATTAAACAGGTTCCTACAGCTCCTACAATGGCAGACTTCGTACAAATAAAAAAAATATTGCCAAGAAATCGTATTGCGCAACTTGATGAACAATTAGTAAAAATGATAGCTAAAGGCTACCACGCTCTTCGCATGGTTGACGAAGTAGAATTTCGGAAGTTCGTGGAAATGTTAAATCCAGGATATACTCTTCCAACCCGCAAAACTCTTTCGGAAAGCCTACTTCCTAAAGTATATAATAAAGTTCTGGAATGTGCTAAGAAGCAAATAACCAAAGCTGCAGCTGTTTGCATAACAACAGACGCATGGACATCAATCGCAAATGATGGCTATATTGCTGTGACTGCTCACTTTATTAACGTCGAAACGCACACCCTATGCACGGTCATGATAGGATGTATCCAGTTCGAAGAACGACACACTAGTGCGAACCTCAAAAGCTTCCTAGAAGCTAAATTCATGGAATGGAACATAGAGCATTATATAAACGTTGTAGTTAGTGATAATGCCGCAAATGTATTGGGGGCTGTTAGGTTAGGCGGCTGGCGCTCATTGCCTTGTTTTGCGCACACTATTAATTTAGCAGTGCAATCTAGTATTAAAGAAATTGGCGAAACTGTACACAAAGTCAAAGCAGTGGTCGAATATTTTCACCGTAGCAACCCAGCTAAAAACAAATTGTCTGAAATACAACAGCAAATGAATATGTCACCACTTAAATTAAAGCAAGACGTGGCGACAAGTTGGAATTCCACCTATGATATGATTGCAAGATTTTTAAGAATAAAAGAGGCTCTCATTGCTACATTAGCAATAATGCGTCCAGATCTATGTTTGTCGCAAGAAGATTGGCTTATCATTGAAAAATCTTCAGAAGTTTTAAAAGTTTTTTATGAAGTTACTGTCGAAGTTAGTGTTGAAAAATATGTTTCTGCCTCCAAGTATATAGTGTTTTGTAAACTAATTAACCGGTCTCTTAACAAACATACTGATGACAATAATGAAAAAATTGTAAAACTACTGAAGTCGTTGAAAACTGAAATGCAACAACGATTTGGAGACGTCGAAAGCAATCCACTTCTTGCGGAGGCAACGATATTAGATCCGCGATTCAAAAAAAGTGGATTTAGTAAAATTCAATGCTTTGACCGCGCTGCATCTGCATTAAAATTGCGGATTGGCAGAGATCAAATCCCGGCACCAATTATAGCAGAACCAGTTCCCCAGCCTACTCAGCCAACATCTAGTGAATCTGGCTCCATTTGGGAAGAGTTTGACGCTGAAATTGCTCACCTAATTCCGGAAAATCCAACCGCAGCTGGTATTGTAGAGTTTAACAAATATATTGAAGAACCTCTAATAAAAAGAACTGAAGATCCTTTACTCTGGTGGAACGAACGCAAGGGCGTGTATCCGCGTTTATATAAATATATGCTGAAGCGGTTGAACATCACGGCTACGTCTGTCCCATGCGAGCGTGTGTTTTCAAAGGCTGGCCTGACCTTGAATGAAAGACGAACACGTCTTAAGACAAAAAAGCTGTCCGAATTGATGTTTATAAGCTGTAATTAAACAAGAAAAAAAAAACAAAAAAGATGAGAAAAAAAAAACAAAAAAAGATTAAAAAAAAACAAAAAAAAAGATAAAAAACAACAAAAAAACGTAAAACAAACAAAAAAGATAAAAAAAATATTGTAAATGGAGTTGATTTTTAAATACGCCATTGCCAGTCCTAAGCCTGGAAGGAAATCCCTTTTCTGTAACAGGGTTCAAGTATGAAGGGAGATCAACTTTGTAACATAATTAAAGCGTAAAGAAAACAAAAACGTATGATTCAGTATAATTATTATTATTAAAATACTTAATAAAAAATAAATATTTGCATTACTAATGAAATCAATTTTTAAAACTATACTACGAGGGTCATTCAATAAATACTTAGCCTACAAAAAGTAAACGAAAATTTTGGAAAAGTGGCAATTTATTTTTCAACATAGTCTCCTTTTAGTTCGATACACTTAGCCCAGCGATGCTCCAACTTTTTTAACCCGTCCGAAAAATAGTTTTTGTCAAACTCTGCAAAATAGGCCTCCGTGGCGGCGATGACCTCCTCATTCGATCCATATCTATTCCCGGCGAGTGATTTTTTCAGATTAGGAAACAGAAAGAAGTCACAAGGGGCCAAATCTGGAGAATACGGTGGATGGGGCAGCAATTCGTAGCGTAATTCGACCAATTTGGCCATGGCAACGGCAGACGTGTGAACCGGTGCGTTGTCGTGGTGAAACAGCACTTTTTTCTTCGCCAGATGGGGTCGTTTTTTCTTTAATTCGGCGTCGAATCGGTCTAATAAATCGGCATAGTAAAGCCCTGTAATTGTTTTACCCTTCTCGAGGTAATCGATGTAGATCACACCTTGTGAATCCCAGAAAACGGTGGCCATAACTTTTCCGGCCGATTTTACAGTTTTCGCCTTCTTTGGAGCACGTTTCCCGGTCTGGATCCATTGTTTTGATTGCTCCTTGGTCTCTGGTGTGTACCAGTGGATCCAGGTTTCATCGACGGTCACAAAACGACGCAAAAACTCCGCTGGATTCATCTTAAACAGCGCCAAACACGTCTCCGATGTGGTCTCACGGTTGCGCTTGTTTTCTGGTGTGAGTAAACGCGGCACCCATCGCGCCGACAGCTTTCTCATGCCGAGTTCCTCGTGAAGAATATGATGCACTGTTCCTTCTGAAATGCCTACAGTCTCAGCTAGCTCCCGAACCTTCAATCGGCGATCTGCCAATACGAGATCATGGATTTTTTTAATGTTTTCCTCCGTAGCAGCTGTTTTCGGTGCACCTGGACGTGGTTCATCAAAAACCGACGTACGGCCACGTGCAAACTCGTTGAACCAATTCTTGACGGTGGCCATCGATGGAGAAGAGTCACCGTACACAGCATCCAAGCGCTCTTTGATTTCGATGCGCGTTTTCCCTTCCAAAAATAGGAATCGAATCACCGAACGATATTGCTCTTTTTCCATTTTTGTAAAACCGATCGACACGTTCGCTTCCATAAGTTGTCAAATTAAAACAAATGAAGGGATTGGAATGAAAATTTGAAAAAAGAATTAAAAAAGAATGTGCTACACTGTGGTAAAACTCTTTTGAAACTACAGCGCCCTCTGGCGATGAGGCTAGGTACTTATTGAATGCACCTCGTAAGTCTATAAATTATATTAAAATAAATTGCCGCATTTCGGTTCCCGTTTGTCATCACATTACAATATACCTACTTATATTAGGTACGTAATACGTACCACTCTAGATAATGCTAATGAATGTAGTAATTGACTAATTGTTATAGTCATCTCTTGTAATGTACGCATTACGCAATACGCATTGTACGCTTTAACAATATCACACGTGATACAAGAGTAATAGTGGAATGTAGCATGGCGCGTGGACCCAGGTGATGTTCGGAGTGATGGTGTAATGTGAATAATGTGATATTACGCGGTATGAAATGTGATGCCATATCACATTACATTTTGAAGTAATGTTTTGCGCATGTCTAGTTAAAATGATGTTGTGCGCGCCGTCGTCGTTTGCAGAGTGTCGGTTAGGGACACGAAAAAAGAATCGATTACTCATTGGTATCGATACTTTTGTTTCGATACCGAGTATTTTTAAAACGTAAGTTAATGCCCGGTTTACATTATTCCAGTCCAGCGATCTAGTCCAGCGATCTAGTCCAGTACTGGATTGCTTACTGGAAAAATGTAAACCGGCACTGGAATGAACTGAATCCAGTAAGCATTCCAGTCCAGTAACTGGATTCGCGGTCTACTTTTGAATCCAGTGCGACCAATCCAGTGCAACTGGAATAATGTAGACGGCCAATCCAGTGCCATTCCAGTGCTGACGAAGTACACACGTGTTGGTTGTTTTTGCGGACTTTTTTGCAAAGAAAAAGGATTTAACAATGGTGAAGAAGTTATCTGAAGACGAAACTGTAAAGTTTGTCACTATATACAGAGAAAATCCGTGTTTATGGGATATAACATCAGAACATTATAAAAACAAACCTATGCGCCAAACTGCTTTGCAAAATCTGTGCATTGGTATGGAAATTGAAGGATTCACACCGGAAGATGTGAAAAACAAAATAAAAAGCATTCATTCGACATACTACCTTGAACTAGACAAGATTAAGAAATCATCCACATCTGGTGCTAGTGGCAATGTTTACCAACCCAAAGTGAAATGGTTCGCCGAATTCAATTCATTTATTAAAAATGTGATGGTGAAGCGTAAAACACAGGTATTTATTTTAAGATTTTTATTTATTTTTATTTTAGTAGCATATTATTTGTTAAAACACACAAATTTATCAATGTATCATATGAGGAGTGACTTTTCAAAACGGCTTATTTCGGGTTCCCAATTTTACTTATTTTTTTAATGCCAATCGGGACTTTATGTACACTCACATTATATGACGTGAAGTGTCCGGTTCTAAAGTACTTTAATCTCGAAGAAAAATGGCCATAGAAAATGCTTTCCGCAACAAAATAGCTTAATTCACGTTAATTCTCGGCCCTACTAAATTGTGATAGGAGTTTTTTTCAAAATAGCTCATTTCTAGAACATTTTGTATGGAAATTTTGTTAATACGTATCAAAATGGCTTATTTCTAATCTGGTATCACAGGTTATTTTGGAGGGTTGAAAGATAGCTTTAATATCTGGAAGTGGATCCGCAAATATATTTTTATACATTGGCAACACTTTTTATTTGACTACGGCCAATTAAAAAAATATTAAACGTCATGTGTCACCTTGCTGTCAACTTCTCAATACTTTCATGTCAAGGCTGAGTGTCAAGGTGAAAAATATTTTCTTGTATCGTTGCTCGTTGGTGTTTTTGTTGCTAATCCGAATAATTCTGAGTAAATAACGGTGCATAATGGCAGATAAGACCGTGGAGGAGTTAAATTCAGGCACCAGAAAAAGGAAATCAGGACAAAACAGCCGAACAAGAAAATCGTAAGTAGTTTTCAGCAATGTATAAACGGCTCTCGTTTCAATTGTAATTTAATCCTACTAGATACCTATTTCTTAACAATTAAATTTATTATTGCTTCAGGTACATTGATAAGGATCCTTTGGGTTTAGAATTCAGGATTCCATGTCGGCACAAAGAGGGCAGTAAATATAAATATAGTTCTTTCACTACGCGCCAAGTTCTAATAAACCGTAGTGCGTTTTATGCTAACACGTCCAAAATGGATCAGGATACCTATCTTTGTAGATTATTACATTCGTATGAACCACAGGATAAAACCAAACCATCAAAGAATATGAGAAAGAGAACTGTAAGCTGCAGTTACAACTTATTTTGTAAGAAAAATAAAATTAAACCTGTGTGTAAGAAAATGTTCATTGCAGTTTTTAGTGTCAATGAAAAAAGGCTTAATATAATCAATAGAACTACAGTCAGAGGAAACATTCCTAAAGAAAAGCGTGGTGGGGACCGTAAGTCATACAAATCTATTGATAAAAAGGAATCACTAAGGAATTTCATAAAATGTCTACCAGCAAGAGAAAGCCACCACAACAGACAAAAATCAAAAAGAATATATCTGTCTATACCCTAAGTCATCAATTCAGATAATTTATGTAAACAAATGTGATAACAGATCAAAAAAATATCGTCTTAATGGTAATTCACATAAAATGGTGGAAAACAAGGTTAGATTTGCTTTTAAGTTCTGATTTTTAAAATAATAATTAAAAAATTATTATACCGTGTTAATTTTTATAAGTTTTCGGTTTTAAACAAAGTTATTAAAAAAAGAAAATTTTGTGGTATAAAATATTTTATGATACTGGTAACACTACCGGAGTTCCCAACATTCTCAAATTTCGTTTGACATAATTACAAAGTCGCGTCTTTTCACAACATTCGTTTTCTTTTCCCGGATAATACTATTCGCTGCGTCTTTGTTAATTGTGCTTTATTATCATCGTGTTAACTGTTTCATCTTGTTGTTAGTTGTTATATTTCCTTGTTTTAGTTGTGTTTTTGTTAAGTTTTATTTGTTAATTGACAAATGGAGCCCCAGCCGGGTCCCTCGAAGGCCGCTGCCACCGACAGTTTGTCGCCTGTCAAAAAGCGGCCTCGAAAATCTCTGAGTGCCACTGAAAAACTCATGGTGATGAATGTCTACAAGCAGACATACAAGAATTGGCCTGTTAACGAATACTGGTCTTTAGGAGACTGTGCTGCCAAAACTGCTACATTATTAGGCATATCAGCAGTGACAGTGGGAAGAATTGTAAAAGAACATAAAACAACCCAAACCCTGAGTTCTCCCAAGAAGGAAGGTCCAAAGACCAACTTCGTCCAAAAAATGGACGATTTTACGTGTGCGTTACTCCAGCGGAATGTTGTCGCTTTTCAGGATTTTGGCTCGACAGATAATTAGTACCCCATCTCGTGTAAATGTGCCCGAAATTTAGAATTTGTGCGTCCAGCCGATCCAAAGATATTCACGAAAAACAGATTCCGCTGGAGTAACGTTACCCCAGCGGCATGTTTTTTAACCGGTGGTCGTAGCTGAGCACAAACTAGCTACTTAGATAGATTGAATTTGTGCCTAATTGTGCCCAAAAAGTGAAATTTGTGCGTCTTGAGGTTTCAGAGTTATTCAAGATGCCGCTGGGGTAACGTTTAGCAAATTGCTGTACCTCTCAAACGGCATGACATACAACTACGATTTTTTTTACTACGGTGGGTCTTAATTTGTGCTTATGCTGTGCACTTTTATTTTTTCTATAATCTACACCGTTGGAAGAAAAAAAATTGATTTTCAAAAACCCTAAAATCGATTCTTGCGCTTCAATGAGAAACCCTAGAAACTTACCAATTATGGTGGTTTGTACCTTTTATGAACTCAAAGCATCATGCGAAATTAGATGTTTCTATTCCAACTCCTCAGAGAGATATTTCATTTTAATTAAATTCTGGCTACGCTAAAGTGTAACACTCCAATACACGAGTTATTATTAAGTGACGGTAATTATGATTCGACAAATAATTAGTACCTTTATTCAATTGCTTATCCTTAAAGTTTCAGCTGAAAAATCCTTGTAACTACACAGATATATGAAGAATACCATAGGAAAAGAAATTTCACGATTAACCGAACAAATTCGAATGACTGTATAAAAGCGGCCGCGCAGTATATTGTGCCAACCTTCTTAAATTTGTAGTACAAGATTTCGTTTTTTGAAACAGTCTCACACAAAAGTGTTACATAAAATTATTTATTGGTTTGTAAAACACGTACGTATACACGCACAATATGTAAGTTATATTATATTAAGGATTTGCAAATCTTTAACTTTCAGTCAAATGTTAGAAGTTCTTTTTGTAGGTACTTGTTCTGACTTAGAACATAACTACCTACAGAAAAACATAACTACCTACAGCAATTTAATAAAGACTGCAATATGTATATTTGACGATAAATGGTATTTTTTATTGCTAAAAAAGATAATTATGATATAACAATAAAATAAAAATTCTGTTTATAGATTTTGTTTTCAATTGAAATAAAATAGCATTTCATACTATGTGAAATTTTGCCTGTTCGGTGTCGTCAGTTGCCGCTAATTACTCGTGCGTGAAGGGTGTGTGCTCATTGTTTTTTTCCCAGAAATTCCAAGGCATTGTGTGTATAATCACGAGTGTACTTTCTGATTTTAAGGTAAGTTTATAATTATTTATCTGTTTGTTTTTCGATTTATTTAGAGTTATGTCCACAGCTCCTGCAATTTAATTGCGTAAAGCGTAACACACTGTCACACACACGTAACACATATTTATTAGTGTGATACGCAATTAGCCCGCGGGTCTCCTTTTATCATTGCGCAATAATACACGTCGTAAATCCGGACTTGTATAAACAAGTACGGACTTGTCCTTAAGGTGATTGCGCAGTGGTAGCCCGCCAAATTCAATTTATTTTTACGTTAATATAACAACCCGACACTGACTTGCAAAAAAACGAAAATTTTAATTTCGCAATGCAACGGGAGACGACATCCCCTCCCGCGACCTCACACTCCCGCCAACCGACAGTGGACGGAGTACGTACGCCATGCTCGTGACGCCCGCTTATAAAAGTTTTCCTTGTTTTTATATCCACCTGTTTGTGCCCATTCCATAAACTGTATTTTAAATTACTATATATATTTTACTTTTAAACTTACTTAAACATATTTATTTTGTTTGTTTCCATTACACAGGCTTGTTACTATTCGCTGTCACTGACGAATGCAAACTTCCGAATGTTCACTCTCAACACTACACGGGAGCAGGAGCGATAATCGTTATCATGGAACTCCGCTGCACATGTCACTTTTGATTACAATTACAAGGTATCTAGATCTGCTATGTAATTGCGTAACTCATTTTAGTAAACGATTACGACTAATCTGTTTCATTTTGACACTACAACAACATTCATTGCGTTATTTACATTGTCGAGCAGGTATTAGTCGAGTATATATACCTCTTAAATGGTTTGCACAATTTTATACACTAGAGAAAGAAGCCACCGCCGCCGGCGCCGCGCCGTGGCGATGTCATATCGCCGTTGCAAATCACCCAATAGTTCCTAATGACTTAAGACCTATGAAATTACGGCTACGTTGTAATTAAAAACAACGGTAAGTGGTAAAAGTGCTGTCATACTCATCATACATAATAATATATGTGACCTTATAAAGCCATGAGAATAATATCGGTACCTAAGTATGGAGTTATGTTCAAAATCTACATTCAAACTTTATTAACATTATGTTTGTAGGTAATAAACTCGTCAATAAAGTCCCTACTCTCTGATAGATAACGCTCTACGTTACATACTTATACAAAAGTAAGTAAATAGTTATTTAACACATTTGTACGCACCTGTACCCATCAAAATTTTATTATAATACTACAAATTTAAGAAGTTTGGCACAATATACTGCGCGGCCGCTTTTATACAGTCATTCGAATTTGTTCGGTTAATCGTGAAATTTCTTTTCCTATGGTATTCTTCATATATCTGTGTAGTTACAAGGATTTTTCAGCTGAAACTTTAAGGATAAGCAATTGAATAAAGGTACTAATTATTTGTCGAATCATAATTACCGTCACTTAATAATAACTCGTGTATTGGAGTGTTACACTTTAGCGTAGCCAGAATTTAATTAAAATGAAATATCTCTCTGAGGAGTTGGAATAGAAACATCTAATTTCGCATGATGCTTTGAGTTCATAAAAGGTACAAACCACCATAATTGGTAAGTTTCTAGGGTTTCTCATTGAAGCGCAAGGATCGATTTTAGGGTTTTTGAAAATCAATTTTTTTTCTTCCAACGGTGTAGATTATAGAAAAAATAAAAGTGCACAGCATAAGCACAAATTAAGACCCACCGTAGTAAAAAAAATCGTAGTTGTATGTCATGCCGTTTGAGAGGTACAGCAATTTGCTAAACGTTACCCCAGCGGCATCTTGAATAACTCTGAAACCTCAAGACGCACAAATTTCACTTTTTGGGCACAATTAGGCACAAATTCAATCTATCTAAGTAGCTAGTTTGTGCTCAGCTACGACCACCGGTTAAAAAACATGCCGCTGGGGTAACGTTACTCCAGCAGAATCTGTTTTTCGTGAATATCTTTGGATCGGCTGGACGCACAAATTCTAAATTTCGGGCACATTTACACGAGATGGGGTACTAATTATCTGTCGAGCCAAAATCCTGAAAAGCGACAACATTCCGCTGGAGTAACGCACACCGATTTTACCATGTCTGCAATAAGACGAATCGTACACCAGTTTTTTCGCAGAAATGAGGCACCTACATTAAAAAAGGTGAGAATTTCTTTGAATACCTATTACGTAAAGTAGATTTATATAAAATTCTGTGGGTATAGGTACCTGTTTTCTACTATTATACCTTACTAAGAATAACTATTATTTACAACCAAGTTTTCTCGTAGAGTCTATCTCAAGTGGACACCAGTCTACGGAACTAGGGCCTCCTTGTTACCCGTCAAGTAATAAGGCAATATAAATTCCATTGTTATCGTCCGCAGAGTTTAATCGTCTATCCATCATAAGCAGATTGCCTATGATAATACATAGTGTCACTATCATCCCTGGCTTTCAGTGATCATCATAACATTTAATTTTTATTTTCAGGTTCTACAAGTTGTGAATGAGGACTCTGACTTACCAACTATGTCACAAAAAACACTGGGAAGAATTCTGAAACATTTAAAATTTAGATATGTGAACCGGAAACGTCAAAGTTGCCTTATTGACCGGCAAGACATAATGCTGTGGCGACAGAAGTATTTAAATTTGATAAAGCAACATCGCAGAGATAAAAAACATATTTATTACCAAGATGAGACCTGGCTCAATGAAGGTAATAATTGTTATTTATGAGTACGAATAATATAATAATATGTAAAATATCTGCCTATACCTCTCCCTAATTCTCTTCGGGTCAACTTCCAGTATTTAATCAGTTGCGTTGAGTGGGTACTGGACCTCGCAGATCTATTAACATACACTAATTCTTTGATCACAATTGCCAAATTCTTACAGTCCCATCCAGAAAATGTTTTTGAACTGTAATGCTTATCAACTTGTTAATAAAATAAAATATTCTTTGTTATAGGCCATACAGTAAAAAAGATATGGGTAGACACTGAAATAAAATCATCAAAACAAGCATTCCTAGATGGATTGACAACAGGGCTGAAAGCTCCGTCAGGCAAAGGCAGACGATTAATTATAAGCCATATAGGCAGTGTAGATGGTTTTGTTGAAGGGGGTCTGCTCTTGTTTGAATCAAAAAAGAACACTGAAGACTACCATCAAGAGATGAATGCGGAATGTTTTGAAGAATGGTTCAAGGAGATTTTACCAAAATTAAAGCAAAACTCTGTTCTGGTAATGGATAATGCTCCATACCATAGCCGGAAAGTTGAGCAGACCCCTACTACCTCATGGAGAAAAGCCAATATACAGGAATGGCTTCACAAAAAGAATATTTCCTTCGAGCAAACAATGATTAAAGCCCAGTTATTGGAAATCGTTAAGAAAAATAAATCAGAATATAATAAGTATGTAGTGGATGAGATGGCAGCCCAGTGCGGTGTCACTGTCCTGCGACTGCCTCCTTACCATTGTGAGCTAAACCCTATTGAATTGGTGTGGGCTCAGGTAAAGGGGTATGTCGCACGAAACAACAAAACTTTCAAAATGAATGAGATAAAACAATTGTTAGAAGAAGGTTTAAGAGAAGTGACACCGCAGAAATGGGCAGACTGTATTAGACATACTGTAAAAGTAGAAGATGAAATGTGCACACTCGACCACATAATTGATGAAGTTACTGATAGGTTTGTCATAAGTGTGAACGAATCTGATTCCGAATCCGATAGTTGTTCAGACTCAGACACATAATGAAAAATATTTTTTTATAGCCAATCCTAATCTGAGCAACTAGTTATTAAGGATTTGAAATCAGATTGACGTAATTTTAAATGACTGATGTATGTGTGTGGTCTAATAAATGCAATTTCTTAAATTTGTGTTTTATTTAACGACTTACATTTTCAACAACACACATATTAAAACTCTCATTCATAGATTCATATCGTAAGAAGCTTGCAGGCAATACATTTGCCACATGTTGGATTTTGGAAAACGGCGATTTTGGGAGGCCTATGACTAGCAGTGGACTTAAAAGGGCTGATTATGATGATAATAAGCCGCGACTCCGACACAGAACAAACACTGTTCGGCTACGATATTTTGTTTGCATAGCTCGTATAAATAGTTAACTGTAATGAAAAGATAGAAAAATTTAATATTAAATTGTTTTGTACCACTGTCCTGTCATTTTGACAATGACATTTCTTTGTTTACTTAAATTATCTGAATTGATGACTTAAGGGTATAGTGATTTAAACTGTAAGAAACTAATGGAGTTGTATAATTCTTCTGTTGCCTCAAACTTGCAAGTAAAAAAAACCATGTTTTATAAAATATTTTATGAAGAGTTTAATGTAGGATTTTCTGCGCCATCCTCTGATGCTTGCAATGTGTGTGTGCTGTGGGGAAATAGAATCAAAAATGAAAGAGACAGTGAAAAAAAGCAAAAATTTATGGTAGAACTTCGGGTACATAAGATAAGGGCCAAGGCATTTTATACCCACATGAAAGGTAATCCTCCAAACTCCATTTCACTTTGTTTTGATCTTCAACAAGTCCAAGCACTTCCAAAAACGCCTATTCAAGATGCCTTTTATTCTAGGCAAATAAGTCTTTATAATTTTTGTGTAGTACCTTTAAATTCAAAAGATCCTTGGTTTTATACTTGGGATGAAACCATTGCCAAGCGCGGGCCAACAGAAATAGGATCAGCTGTATATGATTATCTATCCTCCATGAACATTGACAATAATGTTGATACTATACGTTTATTTTGTGATGGCTGTGGAGGCCAAAATAAAAATAATCATATGATACATTCACTAATGCAATGGCTTTACTCCAAATCACCTGCTCAAGTGAAGGAAATACATATATTTTTTCCAGTGCGGGGTCACAGTTTTTTGCCCGCCGATCGCGTTTTCGGACGACTGGAAAAGGAATTAAGAAAAATACCAGTGATCACCACCAAAGATGGTTACCATGATATCTTCAAAAACCATGGCAATGTAAGGTTATTAGGAAATGATTGGCAACTGCTTGAAATAAAGGATTTAAAGGAAAATTTTAAAAATGTGGAGGGATTACAAAAAATAAAAAGAGTCTGGATAAAAAAAACTGTTAAAAGACAGATGACTATCGGTTGTGAAATAAAAGCTTCCCAATATTATAGATTTGATGGAAATGATCCTTGGCAGACATTATTGAAACGGGGTAAACGTATTCCACTAACTATTGATGTTGCAGAATCTATTCCGCAGCCAGTTTCAGAAAAAAAGAAAAAAGATGTAATAAATTTACTTGAAAAACAATTTGGGGAAGAATGGACTGCCTTGCCTGAACTTCAATGGTACAAAACTATTTTGTTACATGTGACGGAGGAACCAGCTGAAGAACATGAATATGATTGTGTCTGCAATGAAGAGGATGTAGGAGAAGTCCGTGTGTGATTTTCAGATTTTAATAAAAGTTTTTAGAAAACAATTTTTTTTTGCTAGCCCATCCTTTTCAAAATGGCTTATTTCTAGGAGTGCCAAAACAAAATGGCTTATTTCTTAGGAGTGCTGAAACAAAACATCTTATTTCTTGGAGTTTGCGACTAAATGGCTTATTTCCTTAAATCATATGATAATAACTCATAATTTAGAGTATTAAAAAAAATATATACACTGTGAAACGATCTATTAACGTACCTAGATTATGTACATAGAAGTTTGTTACTAAAAATATTCATATATGAAAAGTTTTCGTATTTTTCTTGGTCCTGAAAAAAATGACCATACAGAAATAAGCCATTTTGAAAAGTCACTCCTCATATGATTTTGCCATGGTACTTTTCCTTCGTTCACAAAATAATTAGTAAATTGAGTTCTTTTTTCCCTGGCATGTGTTGCTGAGTTGTTACTGCCCTGCTGTATGATACTATCTAAAGAGGCTATTTCGGATCTCCATGTTCCATTAATCAAATGATGGTCGTTGTGATCGTCATGGTCTACACAAGAAGTAGTCATATAATTGCTCGACTTTTTTCTCAACCAATTGTGTAGAGAGCAAGCTGCATACACAATGTGATCCACAGTATGTAACTTAGTTGAAATAGCTTTTTCGAAAATTCTGAATCGACTTACTAATATTCCAAAAGCGTTTTCTACAATGCGTCTAGCACGGGACAGCCTGTAATTATATATTTTTTGTTCAAAAGTTAAATTAGCCCCAGGATATGGTTTCATTAAGTATGTTTTTAGTGGAAATGCTGCATCAGCCACAATCACTCCATCTTCTGGAATAAAACTGCCATTTTCTAATTCAGTAAAAATGGAACAGTTTTTGAAAATACCACCATCCGAAGCGCTTCCATTTGCGCCCACATTGATATACGTAAAACAGTAATCATGGTCAACAAGAGCCATCAATACTATGCTGTTTTCTTTTTTATAATTAAAGTTCGTACTTCCATATCCATAGGAGCCAGTAATTTTTATGTGTTTTCCGTCTAACGCTCCGTAGCACAAAGGAAAGTTCCACTTATTCCGAAAGCCTTCCTCGACTTGTTTCCATTGTTCCACAGTGGGTATCTGCAAAAAGAAAGTAAAAATATTTTATTTTCAGGAAAATACTGATGATGCTCAAAATAAAGAAAATACTGACAATACTCAACCTAGTGACCAATGTGGGACCAACCCTACCCATACAAACCCAGAAGTAAGTCTATCAGAACCGCGAAAGAAAAGAAGTAAAATTTCACAGCTGTCTACAATAGTCAGTAGCATGAAAGATATGCAATACGATTTATCCAAATCAGAAACAGTGGAAGATGAATTCGACATCTTCGGGAAACACATTGCGAAGCAATTAAGAACCCTTTCTACAGAACAGGCTATCCTAGGCCAAGAAGAAATACAGAGTGTGATAACAAGATGTCGACTACACGATTTGAATAGTCCTATAAAACCGAATAGACCAAATTACAATTATGCGTCAAGACCAAGCACGAGTAGTAGTACTTATATGCCATTGAATAGTCCAGCGTCTGTAGATACACAAACCACCGAGGACTCGTTAAATGTAGTAAGCGATGACCCAGAATACATTAATATAATCATGAATGCTTTCAATAATGCTTAATTTGTCATAGATATGATACTTAATAAAAAAAATATTACCTTGATGTGGTCTTTTAATGCCCTTTTAATTTCTTGACAGACTTCTGGTATAATTTTTGAAATAGTTGGTTTTGGCAATCGAAACATACGACTGAGGCTTCTGTAACTATCTCCAGTACTTAAAAAAGAAAGAGTGACTTCTAATTTTAATTTTGCGGGTATAGCATCTCTGAACAACGTATTCTTACGCTGGATATTAATCGAAACTAATGATAACAGTTCTTCAAAGTTTTCTGCTGTCATTCTCAGTGCCAGTCAATATTCATTGGGATCTTCTATCTTCAGTTGTTGCAAAAGTATTGCTGACCCTCCTTTTTGATCTCTTTCGCTGATCCAATTTCTCACCCAAATCCGTTTCTTTTTTTTTTAGTTCCTTATCAACCTCATTAATAACTTCTTGTAGCAAGAGTGATTGAGCACGTTTGAAACATTTTCGAAACTGATCTCTTCTTGAAATCATTGTCACTATAGTGTTCACACTTCAACGGCTTCTAAATAACTGGAATAATGTAGACGTTACAGATCCAGTCCAGCACTGGGCTGGAATCTCGCTAGATCACTGGACTGGAATAATGTAAACCGGGCATAAATTCGAATGGCATAGGGGAGCGGCGGGACATTCCGTACAGCGGACGATACCGTACATTGTATTTGACAGGGACCGAAACATGAGAAATTAGGTCTATCCTTGTCTAACGGTCGCAACACGGCACTGCTGCGTTCTCCCCTCCCGCCCGCTCCAGCGACTCGTCAGGTTCCGCGTGTAAAGCATGTGTCACGTTTTCGCGCCAATTTTTATAAAAATTGCCGTAAAAGATTTACGCTGTAAGTACTATATTTTTTATTGAATTGTGTTATTTGTTTATGTAAGTTGTACGATATTGATTTAGGATTCGAACGATTGTAATTTTTCATTGAAATCACGAATAATTTTCGTTTGTTAAAACATTTCTCCCAAAATGGCGGCTTCGGGTGGGTTCGTACATTTTTGTACGGTATCACCCGCAAGTACGGTATCACCCGCAGGTCTTGATTCAATTTAGTTATTTACTGTTCTATCTTTATTTTCAGATGCCTCGAGGAAAGAAGCTTACCTGGTCTCCCCGCAAAATGAGACTCGCTATAGAAGAGGTAAACGCGGGCTCCAAATTACGTAAAACAGCAGAGAAATTTGGATTACCAGTAATGACCCTTCACGATCACGTAAAAAAAGGTCCTGAATATAAACCCAGACTAGGGGGCAAGCCTGTTTTTACTACCGAGCAAGAAGTAGAGATCCGGGATGAGCTGATCAAGTTGTCTAAAATGTTTTATGGGTTAACACACCGCAAGCATTACGAAGAGGTGTTTATCAGTATGCTGAAAGAAATAAAATTAAGCACCCATTTAACAGAGAAAAGGAAGAAGCCGGAAAGGATTGAATTTATGGTTTCCTAAAACGCAACCCAGAAATCAGCGTCCGAGTACCTGAAGCTACCAGCGTAAGCAGGATCACTGCTTTCAATCAAATGGAGTTATTTTTCAAGAACTTAATTCACTTACTTGAAAATCATACCATACTTCCACATATAATGTTTAATATCGACGAATCAGGTGTAAAAACTGTGCATAAGCCAGGAAAAATACTTGCACCAAAGGGTCAAAAACAAGTCGGTGCTGCTACAAGTTGGGAAAGGGGGAAGAACATCACAGTCTGTTGTTGCATGAGCGCCACAGGCCAATTCATTCCACCGTTATTCATTTTCCCGCGCATTCGAATGACACCAGCATTAGAAAGAGGTGGTCCTCCAGGTTCAATATACAGGTGCTCAAAATCAGGATGGATGATTGAGGAACTGTTCTTGGATTGGCTGAAGCACTTCGTTGAACACACCAAGCCAACTTTGGAGGATGTCGTGCTCCTGATTCTAGACAATCATGTGAGCCACATATCATTAGAAATTTACGAATTTTGTCGTCAAAATGGCGTGTTGATGCTTTCATTACCGCCTCATACATCACACCGTACTCAACCACTTGACTTTACATTTTTTGGACCTCTAAAGCTCCAATATCACAAAGAATGTGATCTGCACATGAAAACTAATAACTATGAGAAGCTGACACCTTATGACATTGCGCCTCTTTTCAACAAGGCATATTTGAAGGCTGCCACTCCAGAAAAAGCAGTCAATGGATTTGCAGCAGCTGGGATTTGGCCTGTGAATCCTGACAAATTCTCTGATCAGTGCGCTGCACCTATAGAGATTCTTCACACTGATCAGTGCCCTGCACCTATAGAGATTCTTCACACCGATCAGTTCGTATCAGAAATAACCAGCAGAGAAGATATTGAGCCAATACCCTCAACTAGTGGAACCTCAAAGCAAACAACGCAGGAAGAAACAGAATCAGATGATCTCAGAAAAGACAAAGAGGATGTCCATGTTTCTTTTGGTGAATGTTCAATGGCTCTGCCGCAGAAAAAAGGCTCTGAGAGAGATACAAATTTGGAAAAAGGGAAAGGGAAAGGAAAAGGCCAAGGAAAAGGAAGAAAGCAGCATTCTGAAATTCTTACTTCAACTACTATCAAAGAAGCCTTAGAAATGAAAAAGACTAAAAACTATCAAGACAGAAAAAGCTAAAGATAAACTGAAAAGAAAAACAAATCTAAAGAAAACGAAAACATCAAAAGTAGAGAAAAAGAAAGCAGATGGAAAGCAGTCGCACAAGAGAAAAATTTTAAACAGCTCGAGCTCTGACGATGAGTCTTTGATGCTAGGCGAAAGTGATGACAACGACAACGTCTTTTATGCAGAAGGAGAAACAGCTGTTACAAACGAGCTTTGTCTAATTTGTGGTGAATTTGGAAAAGATCGAGAGCTCTGGTATCGATGTATAGTGTGTGGGCAATGGGTTCATGCATTGTGCAGCGATAAAGATGTGCCAGATGGTTATATTTGTGGATTTTGTCATGCTAAATAGGTAAACCAACACTGTACGCAATCATCCGAAGGTGTCGGATGATTCCGTACTTTTGTATTTTATTTAAACTTAATAAATCTAATATTTGAATTTATCTGGTTTTATTTTTCGTTCGAGCATTTAGTAGTCAAATATTTTCCCTACAGATAATGCTTAAGATAAACCAAATAAGGCTTTTAATTATTGAGTAATAAGAGATCTACCTTAAGTGTACGGTAACCCCCGCTCCTCCCCTACACCTAGATTTAATTTGAATATAACAACTTTCAGTAATATTATATGTAGCGTTATTGATCCCACAAACATTCACTGAACCACCGGGGTTGATAACTAGCCCTATCTTCCTTCTTAATTTGTCTGTAACAAATGATGATTGACTACCTGTGTCCAGCAGCGCGCGGGCTGTGTATGACTTATTATTTATTACAATTTGGACTAGCGCAGTACATAACAAAACCTGCTCAATGGATGCCACAGACAGTGACACAGGTAAAGAGGAAGATGTGGAGGGTTGTTCAGCTTCAGTAGAAGATGTAGGGTTGCTTTTCGTTATATGTATTAATGTGTTGTGTTTCTTTTGGCACTGGCGACACACAGCTCTCAGCTGACATTGGAAAGCATTGTGACCACTATGCAAACAATTTTTACATAACTTTAACTTATTAACTTCATGTAACCGCTCATCTACATTCATATTTTGAATTTTAGGCATTCATGTAAATGATGATTTTCATCGCGTAAAACACACCAATTCTTGTTTTCTTTCTTATCAACAGATACAATTAGACTTTTAGATTGGGTGGTTACCTTAGGTTTATAATCCCCCTGTTTGTCAGAACGACCATTATTAAAATAAGCAGTCTCTAATATGTCAGCTGGACTGCGCAGGAAAGAATAAAATTCACTAAGTGAAGGTAGATTTGCAAGATTGCACTTGTATTCCTCCCATTTTCTACTCGTGTGAATATCTAGTTTTGCTGATACCATAAAAATTATAAGAACATCCCACATATTAGTAGGCTGGCCAAGAGAGTCAAGAGCTCGCAAATGTTTTGACACATGGTCAACAATAAACCGCAATGATTTATAGGATTCCCTTTGAATCGAGTCTATGTTAAATAATGCCTTTAAGTGATTATTTATTAATAGGTTTTTATTATCAAATCTCTGACATAACAAGTCCCATGCAACCTTGTAATTTTTTTTACTAAATTCTATAGATTTAATAACAACAACTGCGCTTCCTTCAAGCGCAGACCGTAGATAATGGAATTTATTAATTGGTGCAATACTTTCATTGCCGTCAATCACTGACTGAAATGTGTCTTTAAATTCTAACCAGTTTAGGTAATTCCCATCAAATGTAGGAAGTTTGATTGTAGGTAATTTTATGCCATTAAATGAACGGCAGCTACTATTTGATGCATGGTCACTATTTTCTTTATCACAATTTTCTTTCTCAGCTTTTTTCTGGGGAGAATTATATAAGGTATCTTGGGTCCTTGCTATTAAACTAATAAACTGTCCTTCCAAACAATCTCTTTCATTAATTTGCTCTGTACTATCAGAATGCAATAAGTCTATTTTGTTTTGAATTTGCTCAAACTCTTCCATAAGCAATTGAATCTTATTCAATTTTAATTCTAATTCTTTGTATTGAATAGAAGAAATTTATTTTAAACCAATTAAATTATCTAAATAATCTGAAAATCTTGTCACCCGTCCCTTAATGATACCGCGCTGTTTGACTAACTTAGTTATTTCTACCTTGAGCTCTGCTTCATTCATTTTTATACATTAATAGTCACCAATAACACAGATGAACAAACAATGAAACAATAAATGTGCACTCAAACCCGTTTGAAGAGCATAGAAGATCAGGTCCAGTCGCTCGCGCTGGTGCAATAGCACGACGCGATGCTCAGGGCAGCTCGCGCCGAGCAGACAGCTTAGGCCAGCAGCGCGCACTTGGCGGCGCACGCGACGGAACCGGGCGGGCGGTGGCGATGCCGAGACCAATGCGCTCGCTCCACTTCACGGAGGTACGCTGGAATAGTCGGCATGCGGTATTAAAATAACGGTAACTAACGCTGTCTTTGTGGTACAGGTATGGGGTAGGTTATTTAGGCATCCTATGTGCTAAATAAGAAGACTAAAGAACGAGTTATGTAGGTATTAGGTATGCTAGCTTAGGGATTGGCTGTAACATAATTCTGTTGCAGAATGTGTGAAATGCGTGTAGAAAGCGTGGGCGCGTGCTCGTATTTTATAGCTTGATTAGATAATTAACTCTAACGCTGAGAAGCACGTGCTTGTATATTGAGCATAAACACCATTGAAAGCTAGCTTAGACAATAAACCCAACACTCGAGTAGCAAGTCGGCCATTACACACAATGCGAGAACAAATGATCCAGAGAATTGGTTATGTAGATAGGTATGAAAAGGTTAGGAACAGGGCTTACTCTCCTTGGGCTAGACCTGCGGTTCACGATGTTTCCGAAGGCTCCCGAAGCAGCAGCAACAAATCCTTTTCTTCACTCGACCGGTGGCTCGCTGGTTAGGTATTGTTAAATGGCGGCTGCCACGTGTGCCGTCCGCAAACTCGACGCGTTTTTCTTGGCTTGTTAACAATTGCAGTCCTGTCACGGTCGCCACTATTGTTTAGAATTAAACAAACTAGTTTTTTATAGACTTCGTATAATTGTAAAATTTGAATCTTTACAGTAGGTTACAGGTAATGTCGTTGCACTGTTTCGTTAAAATGATGTTGTGCGCGCCGCGCCGTCGTCGTTTGCAGAGTGTCGGTTAGGGATACGAAAAAATAATCGATTACTCATTGGTATCGATACTTTTGTTTCGATACCGAGTATTTTTGTAATCGATTAATTTGTTTCCGATACTACACCAGGAATCGATACTTACAAATGTAATCGATAACCTTTAGCACACCACTGTTAAGGACAAGGAATTTCAACCATAAGTTAATACACATAACGCCACTTGCACACCGCACCGGTATATTGATCAATGCTATGGAACAAAGAATAAAAAAACCGGCCAAGTGCCTGTCGGACAACGCTTAGTGAAGAGTTCGGATGAATATTTACGCATGCACAGTATCGATTTTATCGACCACAAAAATAAGTCTTTCTTTTATAGTATTTCTCACAAAAAACTATGAAAAAAAAAGTTATCAATGCGTTTGTAACCGAAACGAACCCATATCACAAAAACTATTGTCTTAAATAAAAAGTCACGTAGAAACCTCATAATCTTTTTAAATCCCTATGGGATCCAATGATACACTTATGTGTATTGATTTTTTGAGAACCATGTATGACGAGAGCCACCCCTTCTTGTTTTTTGTCGTAATTTCACTACACCATTGTTTAACGGTGCACAGAATAGACGTTATTTCCATGTTTTTTTTTTATATACGTACTGCAAAAAGTCTCCGAGTTAAATAGCTGTGTCTGAACGGACGGAGGGACGGATATGACGAAATTATAAGGGTTTGGATTTTGCCATTTGGCTGTGAAACCCCAAAAACCTGTCTTCGTTCAGCGCCTCTCTTGACAAAAAGCTTTAAACTAACGTAATAATAAGATTTATTATTATAAGTACCATTATTCTTGTTTTATTCCTTTAAAATCAATATGAATAAAACTTCGCAAAAAGTAATCGATACCTACTGGTATCGATACTTTTGTTGCGATACTTATCTTGGTATCGATACTTTAGATGCGATATTGGTATCGATTACAGTATCGATACTTTCGTTTCGATATCGTAACCCTAGTGTCGGTCGGCGCGGCGTCGGGTGCGTTCGCGCGTTGCCACCCCCTCGTCCCTCTATACCGCCTCGCTCGCCCTAGTGCGGGGCGCGTACAAATCAACTACTGTCAAAGAATGACTAAATTTAATTAATAAAGTCCCAAGTCACTACTGTCGCTCTAGCAGTAACAGAATTTACATAGAAGACACTTTTGAATCGAAATCTCATATATTTAGAGTTTACACTGAGTGGTGTAAAGGTAACGGAAAACCGTATATTGGTCGCAAAATCTTTAATAAAATATTGGTAGAGGAAAAGATTTCCATTTTTAAGCCAAGAAAAGACCAGTGCGATGTATGCACAGCTAAAAAAGAAGGCAATATCTCAGAGGAGCAGTTCGCCGTGCACATTGAAAAGAAAGAAGCCTACATCGCTCATATTGAAACTCGCACTATGAGCTCACCCGAGGTGCTCGTCCTGACTGTCGATGTCCAATCTGTTCTGCTTTGTCCAAAGACGCTAGTGTCAGTTCAATACTATAAGCAAAAACTTCAGGTTCATACCCAGTCTATTTATATTAACAATAATAAAAATGTGCATCTGTATGTATGGCATGAGGGAGATGGAGGTGTTGCGGCTAACGAATTTACAAGCTGCTTGATACATTTTATTAACACTCAATTAAACTATTAAAAAAATATATAATTATATCAGATGGCTGCTCTTACCAAAATAGAAATAAAGTTCTGTCATCAGCTTTACTAAAATTAACAAAGGAGACTAGACTGGAGATTGAACAGATCATTTTAGAAAAGGGACATACAATGATACAAGTGGATAGTGTCCACTCAACTTAAGAGAAAAAGTTTCATCCCCCTATCTATACACCAACTGATTATATTAGTCGCATGAGGGAAGCACGACCTAAGCAACCGTACCACGTTCATCATGTTGATTATACTTTTTTTAAGAATTATGAGGATGACATTTGCATTGATTCCATTCGTCCAGGTAATAAAGCTGGACACCTGACCGTAAATGACATACGAGCTCTTTTATATAAAGACGGCAGTGTCTTCTACAAGTTACGTCATCCCGATGAATGGAAAATCCTACCTCAGCGACTTCGTGCCAACAACCCATCATCAGTTGTTAGTCGACTTTACAACGAGCCCCGTAAAATTGATAAAACCAAATATGATAGTCTCCAGTCTTTAAAACCTCAACCATCATTACAAGGAGTAAGTAACTGTGTACCCCAATTACCCAATTTAGGAATTAAGTTCATTTTGTTTAACAATTTTCATATAAGTATTTGATTTGTTTTTTGTTAACCCTTAAATGTGCAGTAGGAAAATTATTCCCACATCTTTATATGTGTTCTCAAAGGGTCAGGAAGAAATAGTTTCCCACAATCTGTCAAAATAATAAAACTACGTAAAATTGTCTATGATAAAAAAATTGCTTGAATGGGGATGCACACGCAAAGCTCAGCGCAGATGTCGCCAGTGGCGGGATGGCCGCTGTCAAATCGTTTTGGCTTTGTTTACATCAGTGTTTTTTGCAATTTTTTGTGTTGAAACCGGTCCACCATCGTTATTGCTATCATGTATTGTACCTGGAAGCTCAAAGAATTGAAAGACGAATTGAAAAAACGAGGAGCAAGGATAACTGGAAAGAAAGCAGATCTTGTTGAGAGGTAGACTTTTAAATAATAAAATATTTTTCATCAGTGCTAGCCTCTAGATTTGGATCTTTTTTTAGTTGTAACGTGTTAATTCTTACTTGAGTCATTGTAGGAAAATTTACGAAAAATGAGAGAACATTACTTTAATGATAAATGGTATTCTTTATCTTTTAGGTTAGAAGCTTACGACCGAAATTTTAATTTCGGCAATCAAAGCCCTCAAGCTTCTGAAAGCCAAGCCATTGACGTTCCTGAAGCGGATCTTTACCAAGACGTTAATAGCTCCACCAAATTGCCGAAGATTACTAAACAACATATTCAAAGTTACTTTGACAGGTACCTAACATATTTATTTCCAATGATACATGTTAAATGTTTGATATCCTCTAGCGGCCCTTGTTTAACATAAGTAATGGTTTTTATTTCAGATTCAATAAGAATATCAGTGATGCTGTAAGATTGTATGAATCGAGATACCTTTTTGTTCTACGATCAACAACATCCTGCTCAAGTACATACCTAAAAGGTATGCTTATTCTTACTATAAACTCATTTAAAAGTTGATGTCTAGGAAATAAAATGGGTGTAGGTCTTCTTCCATGGTTGTTAATAGTAGGATGGTGAAGTTTTAAATGTGTGTGTTGTTAGTTTGATGTGTAAAGTAATTTGCCTAATAAACATATCAAAACTTCTTCCAGGTTATTGCAAGGCATCTATGAAACAGCTTCAATATGAGGTAAACATCAAATTAAGTGATGACGGAATGCCTGAAGAAGCAAATGTGAATGTGCATGTGCTGTGAATGTGCTGCAGGAGAAGGAAAAGAAGCGCATTGCAAACATATAGCTGTGGTACTACTTGCTGCTGAAAATATTGTACAACATAAAATAATACTCCTACATGAAGTTTCTACGTCACAACTACAGACATTCCATAAACCAGCAAAGAAGTATTATGCAACACCATTGAGAGCCTCCAGATTGCCATCCAAAAGAGATGTACATAATACTGTTTATTCTCCATACTTGGCACAAAACCCTAGGTTTGATAAGAATGCATTTCAATGCAGGTTTCAATCTTTGATTCTAAATTATGCACACTCGTCAATGCCTTTAAAACAATATATCCTGCAGCTAACCAACGAGCAATATGTTTGGACCATGAATATTTAAAAAAAAACGCAGTGGATATTTTTTTAGAATCCATTAGTGTTCTTAATGTTTCAGAAACAAGAATTATGGAAATAGAAATTGAAACTAGAGGACAAAGTTCCAATCCAAAGTGGCATGATTATAGAAAAACCCACATTACAGCCAGCATTTTTCACACTGTGTGTCATTTAAAAAGTGAAACTTTAATCAAATATTGCAATCAAATATTAAATAAAAATCGAATCCAGACAAGAGCCATGGCACATGGAGTTATAAATGAAAATGTAGCCATTAAAAGGTATATGGAGGCTTATGATCTGGTTGTAGTTGAATGTGGTTTATTCTTGTCTCAGGAAAGGCATTATTTAGGAGCATCTCCTGATGGTTTACTGGGATCAGAAACCATTATTGAAGTTAAATGTCCTTATGCTTCCAGAAATCAAAAGATCAGTCCTCTAACAATACCATATCTACAATATGACGAAAATGGACAACTAACTTTAAAAAAAAACAATATTTATTACTACCAAATTCAAGGGCAATTCAATTCAAAAAGATTATTTTGTAATTTATTGATTTTTACCTATAAAAGTTTACATGTAATATATATTGAACGTGATGAACAATTCATTCAGGATATGTTGGATAAACTTGATAATTTTTATCATAACTTCTTTAAAAATGCTGTAATCAAGAAATATTTCTTTAAAGACTAACACTTTAAAATAAAACTTTATTAACATATTAAAATGCTTTTATTTCATAATATTTTCTCTAAAATTACAAACCATAGCACAAACAAATAAAATTCTAGATGCCAGTGTTACATGATATGGGCTTAGTTCACTTTTCAAAATCTTGTATGTTTTAGCAAGGCCTATAATACGTTCTATATGAACTCGTTTGCTTGCTAGTTTTCGATCCTGTACTATTCTAACACCTGGTATTTGTGTCTTTCCTTTCAAGAACATTGGAATGTTAATAGTTATATCTTTTGGAGCAAAAATGTCCTGCACGTTAAAACCTCTATCTGCCATGATAGAATCGCCACTGTCACATAGATTTTCAAGATTGGATCTTTCTATAATCTGTCTATCACTGACTGAACCTCCATAACATTCTGAGACATATGAAATTAGACCACCAGGTGTAGCTCCAATCATAGCCTTCACAGTATTTTTATGTTTGTAGCTGCTGAATGTCACCTGCTGTGCTATAGGATTCCCAGGCTTTGTGATGGGTATTTCAGTTGTGTCCACAATAATTATTGTACTTGCAAAACCACTTCTAAATGACTCTGGCATAAAGTATTGAACCAATTCTTTACTGGGCCAAATACTAATTAAAGACCATATTTCATACATAAAATTGATCCATGTTATAAAAATGTTAGCAACACTAGTTTGGGAAATACCAAATAAAAATGCCAACTCAAAATCTGGTAAATACCTCCTTAGCTTGATCAGTGTTATCAAAAGTTGGTCTTCAACAGAAACATTGATAACTCTACTTCCCTTGTAATTTAAATTATTACACATTGGACTTAACGTGTTTAACACAAGCATAAATTTTTCATAGTTTTCTAGCCCAGTATAAAAATGAATAGCCTCCTGATTGGCCCTCATAGCCTCTAGTGAAATTATTCCCAAACAACTACCACATTGAATGCTAACAGATACTGTTCTAGGAGTAATATCTTCTGAGGTGCTCTCTACAGTAGATATCTCTATTTCAGTGCTAGTAGACGGTTCTGGAATACTTTCGTCCCCAGTTGGCTGTCTAAAATCAATTCTGCGTCTGCTTCTTTCCAAATACCGAAGGCTTCTTGATGTAGGTGTTGTTGACACTCGGGTGGACCAAGGGAATATGCTTGGGACAGTCCCCTTTTTGAGAAATCTGCATATTTGAGGATTTCCTGAAAAACAAACAAAATATTTAAAAATTTCATACAGATTACTTTAAGTATAAGACTTTTAACACTCTGTAATATGGAAGCACACAGGATACCTGTTCATTGGTTTATTTACATATTAAACCTCCAGGAAACAAACCAAGTTTTCAAGCAGACTTTGCTATCTGGTACCTACAAGGTAGTTATCATTAAACTAACCACAGTGATAACGAGAAGTCTCTGTCTGTAATGCTAATGACTGAAATCAACACTTAATAAGTTAATAGCTCACCTGTATAAGCTGATTCTCCTACATAATCAGATTCTTGGAAATGATTCCGGCATAACCTGCTATGCTGTGTCGCTACATAATTTTTGCGACGTATAGCCTTTTCCCACTTTTTTTTTAGCGTTGTATCTTTGGGAAAATAAATGAACACCGGGGTTAGTACATCCTGGTACAGCACACAGAGGCATATTTCGAGAAAATTGAAATTTACTGAATGCTAGGTTACAAAATGTATGGAATTGACAGCTTTTAATAGCCATGTCGACGATTCGCCACCTATCGTGAACAAATGGCAGTTTAGATCCCCATTGGAACGCACCACTTTACGAAAGAAAAAAAAACAAAAACCCCGACGTCTCCTGTCAAAACATCAGCTGAATGCTAATTTTATGCGTTTGTGAGTTTTTTGGTCGAAAATGTCGAAAAAAAATACTGTAAGTATAATTTTCTTACAGATTTGTTATAATTATGATATTTGCTGTACATTTTATGTAAAAGTTACCTAAATAGTTATTTGGTTCGACTTTTATGGGCTTCCAAAATATGTGGGAACTATTTTCCTACTGATCATTACGGAACTACATCTTTGTTTTTTCTTACAGGTGAGAGAGTTGAAAGATGCACAGATTGAATCGGAATTAAGTAGATTGATGTCCTCCGATGACGAGGAAGATGAGGACGATGAAGAACTTACCTTCATGAGTGAAAGGCCCAACTTATTTAATAATTTAGATGCAAAGATGAATAAGATTCAATCTTATAGCTACAAAGAACTCTTAGACATTCTTGATGACTGTAATCAGCCAGCGCAATCACTCTCCCCAGCGCAACCATCCTCCCCAGTGCAAGCACCCTCCCCAGTGCAGGAATTTACCATACGTTCTTCACCAGAGAGAAATGTTTCTGAGAAGGATGCAGTTGATGAGCCCATGTCATCTTTTTCACTTGAGAGTAATGTTCCTGTGGATGCTGCAGTTAATGAGCCCATGTTACCTTCTGCTCTTGAGGAAGATGTTTGTTCAGAGCCTGTGACTGAAGAGCCCAGACCGCCTCCTATACCTACACCTGCCTATCAACGTAGAGGACCTTCCGATCAACAAAGATTTAGATCCAGTTCAAATTATTTTGATTTATTGAAGAAATCGCGAGAGTGGTCCAATGATTTGTCTAGATTCTCACACCCCCCAAATTTTGAAAGGCCTTTGACTGTAAACAAGCAATATAACAACCGATCTACTCCATTGTCCTATTTCCGGGATATGTTTCCAGAAGAGTTGGTAAAGGAGACGGATACGCTTTCATACAATCTTGGGCCTGGATGTAAAGAGATGAAATTGGTGTCAATTAATAGCTACTATATTATCAAACCATCACTGAAAATTTTGCGGATTTTAGCAATCTGAGAGCCGAGTTAAAAGAGATTTTGTTAAAGTGAGGTTACGTAACAAAACAGCTGATTTTTGAAGTGCGATGTATAACCTCATTGTGCGATAGGTAGTTGCTTTTTTTAAAGATAGGATGCTGTTACAATTATAGGTGTATACAGTGCCGCTAGCGGCACTGTATACACGGTTAGTTCGCTGTAAAACACCAAATTCCGAAAACATTACATTCTCTTGTGCCTAAACGGACCCTGGCACTTAATCCGATAGGGATAGAGTGCCACTAGCGGCACTTTGACTTGCCTTAATTATATTTGTAGAGTGGGTGGAAATTAGGAAACACAAATACCTATTAAAAATCATGGGTAAGGAGATGATAATTAAAAATAAAAATCGTTTTTAATTAGTATATTTTATTCATTTTCAATTATAATTAGAATGTCATCTAGAAATTGTGTAGGTGGTACAATATTATCTTGTCTCACCCTCTTCTAATGATGCAGGCACATATGTCCTATATCCACATTGGTGCAACAAGGGCAATGAATCACGAAAGCCCCTATCCAGTATAAAAGCATCACCTTGAAGGAAGTATTCCCGTAATGGTCTTTCATTTGAAAATTCCTTTTTCATTATATCAGCGTCTGAAGTGGTGGCTGGGCCCAGCACATCAATTATATGCCCATCGGTACATACCATTAAAAACGGTTTCATAAGATTGCGATATTTGTGCATGCTATATGTGCTTTTTTGATATAAATAATTCAAATGTTCCATCAAATATTACAATGGGCCTATCTAGTCCCTCAAAGTTACCAAACAATGTGTTAGGTATTAACAGATTTCTTTGCACTATGTTTTGCCTATTTATATGATTTAAACCTAGGTGTCTAGGTCCAAAATACTCATACAGCAGATCTCTCACTTGGTGTAACCACTTTTCTAGAGTTCGCCTAGACACTTTTAATAAAGTTGACAACCTCTCATCAGAATCCCCAGTTCTAAGCTTAATTAAATATGCTGCTAAAGCTAGGGACCCCCTAGGAATTTCTAATAACTGAGGAACCTCATTAAACATTTGATGGAACTGCGCTTTGTTTAACCCTATCCACGTATGCACAACATGGTCTTCCATATCATCTATACTCTCAAAATGAAGTATTCCTGATTCTACAACTTCTTTTAAGGACATCATGTCCTGGATATGTTTTGCTGTAAAAGTCTGTACATAATTATTTCTCAAACTGGTAAGAAAATCCCATGCTTCTTTCTTCTTCTTTTCTTTTGGGTTTTTCCTGAATTAAATGAATTTTATTTTTTATTTTATTTTATAACTAAATGTCTATCACATAGACGATTATTCTCAGGTACATAATATTTATACCGACTGAGCAACATCTTTCTAGTAGAAAGTGGAACTCTGTACCTCTCTGTTCTCAGGCATCCTTCAATAAAGCACCTACTTTGTGTTTCAACAGCCCTCATGTAATCTGGTAATACAATAGTAGGTTCAGGCTGAATACTTCTAACTTCTTCAACTGGAGGTTCAGCAGGAAGAACTTGTACCTGTGGCTATATTTCTTCAATTGGGCTTGCTTGGGAAGAAGTTGATGGGCCAGAGACCATATGGACAGCAGCTCTGTTTGCAGCAACCCAACAAGTATGGCATATGCGACTAGGTACTTCTATCTGCAACAAACAATACATAATCATTGAAGTATTAAAAAACTCAATTTGACTTACAACAAAAGCACATAAAACAAATGGACGTAGTTACGCAAAAAGGATCCAATCCACACTTTCCCCGAAATTGAGTTATATATACGAAACGCATCCTTGGGGTGATATCTTTAATGTCAAAAAACACCCAAGTGAAAAAACACAATTTTAAACGTATCCACAACTACCAGATACCAAGCCACATCTATGGGCTGCATCAGATATTTTTCATCAAAACGAATCCAAAGCGCTTGAATCATTCTTGAGAAATGGTAACTCTATGGAATAAGTGTTTTAGGAAAATCACAAAAACGCCCCAAACTGTTTGGATTTTTTTTGAGAAATACAGTTTATATACACACTCAAATATCAGAAAGGGTCCAGATTACTTGAATCCTTTTTGCTAAAAATAAATGTCTCATTAACCAGTATACCTAAATATCAAAAAGGATCCAAACGGCTCAGATCCTATTTTATAAGTATTTCGTTACATTCAACAATGTACCAAAAGAATTGGCGCCTTTTTAACTATTATTATTTCAATGTAAACAAATTACAAAAGAGATCCATGATTTTATTTTACAATTTGCTGAAACTTTTAGTTGTTGGAAATAAATGTTAAAGTTTCCGAACGAACGAAACAAAAAACTTTATAATCTGTGTTCAATGGAATTACATACTCCTTGGTGTTCAATGCTCACGCACGTCGCTTATGTACTTACCTAATTATTGTTGAACGTAAAAATGAAGAGAAGTGAGTTAATATTGTTTAAAGCTTTGGGATACTCCAAAAAACGAAAAAGAGGAAACTCTTTAATTGATGGTAAGTAAACTTTGAAAGTTTCATAACCTAAAAATGTGAGTTTGTTGAAATTATGGTCTAAAGTAAACACTGTTTTATTTAACAGGTAGCAATGATGATATAGACACAGACGGGGAGAATCCTTCATCTTTTGGTACGTAACTATTGAAAGCCGACAGCTGTTCGGCCTTTAAACTTTTATTTACTTTGACGTGCTGTACTATTTTACAAAACTTTTTTCGATTGTTTATTGTGGATACGTGACGCTGGACCTATCTATTAGGTTAATGTATAAGTATCTATGCTTGGCTATCTTATACCTACGTAATTATTATTAAGAATTAATAGACTAAACATATTTTTTTAATGTCACACATTGTCGCACATAGTGCAACTCTCGTGGTAATGTTGTTTAATGCCTGTGATTAATTGTAAAAAACTGAATGTGATTAATTGATTACGGAGGATATTTTCTTACAGTCCATGAAGCACCTTCAGCGATACCAGTCGAGTCTAAAGCCTGCGACGGAAATAACAAAGAAAATTTGGGTAATAATTACAAAGTTTGAAGACAGCAATTTTGAAGTGAAAACTTCTTTGTTGTGCACTTATTTTGTAATGAGTAAAAAATGTTAAACTCGCGTCAGGGTTTTCGATTTTTGACTTTATTGACATTTAAAATTTAGTTTGTTTTTCTCACATTCTCGTTAGCTAACATTGCTCCGTCATTAAAATCCGGTCTTTGCATAATTGTCAATAAGGTCGAAAATCGCTTGAAGGTCGGAAAACATTTGCTTAACAATAGCAAGTTAACTTCGTTCCAACTTCGTCCCTTGACACCTCTCAAGATTTTTTTAATGTAATATGAATGGTCATTTTTGTGTACGATACCGCAATAAATAATAATATAGTATTCTACCACATAAATGATAGTACTTTTATACTGATAATTAAAGCAATTCGTGCAAAATCATTCCCTAACCATTCCAAAATTTCAAAAATGCACAACGTTATTATTCAAGTTTTCACTTCTGCCGGCACTCCCGGATTGCAAATCGTCTTTTTTTTTTTCTTGTAATCTAAAACTCTATTTATTTCCGTTCTTTTTAGTCGTTTTGGATTTTCCGTTGGCACCCACGGCAATGATTCCGTGTTCAGACTCACCCAGACCTCCTGAAAAGAATGAAGCGTCACTGCCGCCTGCACAGCCATCTTCGACGCTGCTTGCAGACCCACCTAGACGTCCTGAAAAAAATGAAGCGCCACTGCCGCCTGCTCAGTCACCTGCGATGCTGCTCGAAGCTCCACCTAGAAGTCTTGAAAATAATGAAGTGCCACTACCGCCTACTCAGTCAGTTACGACGCTGCTTGCAGACTCATCTAGACGTCCTGAAAAGAATGAAGCGCCACTGCCGCCTGCTCAGTCACCTAAAGGTCCTGAAATGTACTCGCCGATGCCACCTATGTACTTACCTATAACTCCGCTGGTAGGTCCGCCTAAAAGTATTGAAAGTATGTATGACTCGCCGATGGCACCTGCGTACTCACCTATAACTCCGCTGGTAGGTCCGCCTAAAAGTATTGAAAGTATGTATGACTCGCCGATGGCACCTGCGTACTCACCTATAACTCCGCTGGTAGGTCCGCCTAAAAGTATTGAAAGTATGTATGACTCGCCGATGGCACCTGCGTACTCACCTATAACTCCGCTGGTAGGTCCGCCTAAAAGTATTGAAAGTATGTATGACTCGCCGATGGCACCTGCGTACTCACCTTTAACACCACTGTTAGTCCAATGCAACCATACTAAAAATGTTAATGACTCACCTATCTTAAGCCTTCAAAACGTGTATGATTATATGGGAGGAGGTGAAATTTTTTCACCTGTGCCTGCCATGTCGCCAAGCACTTTGGAGCTTTACAATACTTTAAATGGTGATTTAGCATTTGAAATGGAGAAAACAAATGAAGATAATGTTACGGAAGATAACATAGTTTTTGAGAGTACAAAAGAGGAACATATTAAGTTGACTAAATCTAACTCACAATTGGACGAACAAGATCAGGTTACAGACTTTAGTTCTGATACGGATTCAGATTACATACCAGATACAGATGAATCAGAAGATAAAGTCTCTCGACCCAAATCAAGTAAAATTATTATAACGACCAATGCTATGATACACAATATGAAAAGCGACAAAATTAACTGCAGAGACAGGGTAAATAAAGAGAGAAATTTTATCTCAAATGAAAATATTTCAAGCCGAGAAACAAATAGTGATCAAATCGAAATAAGTGTTTTGTGTGAAGCTGACAATGTAAGAGAAACGAATACTACTCATGAGTTAAATTGTAATCCTGGAGCTGAAACCGAATGTTCCAATTTAAAAGGTCGACCAAAAAAAGGAAGGAAAAGAAAATTTCTCGACTATACCCTTGCTGAACGTAAACAGAGAAAATATGCGAACTTATCATATCATGGCAAAAGTAAACAAGTAGAACCAAAAACATTTAAAGACTATTCTTGTACATGTGCTAAGCAATGTCACATGTTAGTCTCGGTAGAAAAGAGGCAAGAAGAATTTGAAAGATATATAACACTCGGAAGTTATGAAGCCCAGCTTTTATACATCATAAAAAGTGTATCGGAAAGTGCAAAAAAAAGGGCATATACTGTCTTGGAAGGGAACAAAACTGGGAAAAAAAGACCCAAAAATTTTCACAGAGTTTACAGAATTTGTGGCACGCAAGTTTGCAGAGACATGTTTATTAATACTTACCAAATCACTCCTAAGAAAATAGATGTTTGCCTGAAAAAGAATCGAACTGGAATAATCAATGATAAAAGAGGACAGTCTATTGGTGGCTGGAACAAATCGACAGAAGAAGATTTGTATTTTATAAAAAAACTCATAGAATCTTTGCCGAAATACGAATCGCACTATAGGCGCGAAGAAACGGATTGTCAGTACCTAAAAGTAGGTATGACGAATCAGAAACTATACGAAATATACATGGAGGAACTAAAAAAAAAATACGGTGAAACTAAAACGGCTTTATGAAGTGCTACTTTTAAGAGAGAATTTTACAAAAATTTCAATTTAAGATGCAAATCCTTGAAAAAGGACACTTGTAATAGGTGCGATGCTTTTGACGCGCAAATAAAAAATGTTATCTCTGAAGAAGAAAGATTGAAGTTGCAAAGAGAAAGAGATGCACATCTGAATAGAGCTAACTCGTTACGACAGAGCATGAATAACGATCTGAAGACAGCTAAAACTGATGAAACTTTTGAATGCCTTACATACGACTTAGAAAAAACTCTACCACTTCCCAGAATTCCCACGAACATAGTTTTTTATAAACGCCAGTTGTGGCTTTACAACTGTGGCATTCATGCTGGGTCCAGCGATATAGGTTACTGTTATGTTTGGGTTGAGGGTGACGCTGGAAGGGGTTCCCAAGAGGTGGGGTCATGCTTAATTCATTTTATAAACAATAATTTGAGTCCAAAAGTGGAGCACCTGGTCCTCTGGAGCGACTGTTGCGGAGGTCAGAACCGGAACATCAAAATGGTAATCATGCTTAAGGCAGTACTTAACTCTCACGATACGTTAAAATCAATCACACTCAAATATTTAGAATCAGGGCATACGTTCCTTCCTAACGACACAGATTTCTCAAAAATTGAGACACAGCTTAAACAGCATGAAAGGATTTATACGGCGGATGAATACATTAACGTTATGAAAAATAGTAAAAAAAAAAAACCACTCCAAGTCTATAGGATGAAAAAAGAAGATTTTATCAGCATTAAAGCGATAGAAAAAAAAATTGTTAATCGCAAAGTAGATGTAACAAAAAAAAAAGTTAGTTGGCTTACAACTAAAGAAATTTTATTAAAAAAGGATGTCGAGCATTCTTTTTTTATGAAAAAAGCAGACTCCGAAGATCTCCAAGAGGTAAATATTGGGAAAAGAGTCAAAGGAACTCTACAAGAAATTTCGAAAAAGGATTTTGCTTTGCTTTGGCCTAATGGCAAAGAAATCGCCCAAGCCAAATTGGACGACTTAAAGTCCATGTTTGATTTAATTCCAAAGGATTGTTTGGAATTTTATGAGCGATTATTGCCTTTGGGCAATGCTCAAATTTTAGAAGACGTTGACGGATTCAATAGCATAATGCTTGACTTTGAAATTGATGTAGATAGCCAAGTTTAATGTTAGCATTCCTACACCATTTTAACTCTAAGAAGGTACGGGTTTTGACAGAAATAATTTTAACTATATTGGAATCTAGATAAAATTATTTCTACTCACCACTCACTTCACCTGTTGGGAAAGTCAATCGAGTTACCTCAGTGCCTCAAGTCGAAAGTTTTTAACCAATGCGTGTTACCAAGGATGACTTGAGGCACTGAGGTAACTCGATTGACTTTCCCAACAGGTGCAGTGAGTGGTGAGTAGAAATATTTTATCTACATTCCCTTATAGTTAGCTATAGACACTCGCCATAGTTATATATATTGGCCTCCTTATAGATTTCCAACAGGACCGGTTGGAAGCGACTTGCATATCCAGCGCGATCCTGTGGTCTTCATCGGATCGTCTGTCCACCTTGTAGGTGGAAATCCTTCGTTGCGCTTATCACTGCGTGGTCTGCATTCGAGAACTTTACGGCCCCAGTTCTGCGTGCTGTGTGGCCTGCCCACTGCCACTTCAACTTGCTAATTCGCTGGGCTATGTCGGCAACTTTGGTTCGTCTACGAATCTCCTTATTTATGATTCGATCACGCAGAGAGACTCCGAGCACAGTCCTCTCCATAACTCGTTGGGCTATCTTGAGCTTACTAATGAGGCCCATAGTAAGAGACAAAGTTTCAGTGCCATAAGTCGAAAGTTTTTAACCAATGCGTGTTACCAAGGATGACTTATGGCACTGAAACTTTGTCTCTTACTATGGGCCTCATTAGTAAGCTCAAGATAGCCCAACGAGCTACGGAAAGGACTGTGCTCGGAGTCTCTCTGCATGATCGAATCATAAATAAGGAGATTCGTAGACGAACCAAAGTTGCCGACATAGCTCAGCGAATTAGCAAGTTGAAGTGGCAGTGGGCAGGCCGCTTTCAACCGGTCCTATTGGAAATCTATAGGGGAGGCCTATGTTCAGCAGTGGACGTCCTACGGCTGATATGGGAATTGTTTTCCTTTAAGTATACATACTCAAAGTCTGCACTTTCTTACAGCAAAAGTGGTAAAGTGACAACAGATTTTGATCTCTTTTTATTGATAGTTTTCATACGAAACTAGCAAGTTTCAAAGCCAAAAATACTCTGTTAGCATTAAGTTTGTTAATAATTATTAATATTTAATAAAAAAACTATTATTATACATCGATTTTTATTGAATAAGTTACTAAAACATTACGTGGATCGTTATTGATGAATGTATGTTGAGCAGCACCCTTACACTTATTTATTTAGCAAAAAGGATTCAGATCGACTTTTTCCACAGTATCTCTATAAAATTGTATTACTTTTACTACAAAACTTAATACGAAATTAAATACGAAAAATTTGCTAAATAATCATCACAACACATTATGATCTAAACATATCAAATGTTCGACTAAACTGTGTTACAACTTCATTGGCCTATAACTCAAAACTACCTTCACGTGGATTGAATCCTTTTTGTGTAACTACGTCCAAATGTAAACTGATTCAACTTACAGCTCTAGGTATAATCCACTCTTGAATAACATTATAAATTCTCAATTCGCGAGGTGAGGTGGTGTGAAGTAAATGGCTGACTCTAGATGCAAGTGAACGTCCACATCGGAGACAAACACTACGGTGGCCAAGATGTCTAGGTTCACCATGAGGTGGTCTTTGAGCCAAGTCCCAGCAAGCTTGGCAAACATGGTCACTGCTGTTTACCTGAAAAATGGAAAAAGTTTTTAATAACAGTTAACATGATTACTTTTTTTTAAACCAACCGACTCTGTCCGATAGTTATTTAATTCAAATTCAAATCATTTATTTGGTTGAATATGGGTACATGAGGTGATACATAGAACAGAAGATCTTTAAACCATATCCTACCTGAATAGGTGTGCAAATATCTATTACAATAAAAAAATAATAGGTCTTTACCTATGAAATTGCCGTTTTGTATGAAAAAATTTAAACGAATTTTTTTCATGAATTTTTTATTTGTATTAATCGAAGTAATCACCCATGCAATCAATGCATCTTTGCCATCGCAGTGGCAGTTTATTGATGCCCTTCTTAAAGAAATCAGCTGGACGGGAGGCAACAAATTCTTCAAAGGCATTTTGTACTGCCTCTCGGGTATTAAATTTTTTTCCCGCCAAGAAGTTATCCAAATTCTGGAAAAAGTAGTAGTCTGTAGGCGCAAGGTCTGGTGAGTAGGGCGGATGACGGAGAGCTTCCAACCCCAGTTCTTGCAACTTGGAGACCGTCTGCTGTGCAGTATGAGGTCGCGCGTTGTCGTGCAGGAGCAGCGGAGACGAGCGATTGACCAATGCTGGTTGGAGATGCGCCAGCTTCTCCATCATTGTGTTCAGTTCTTCACAGTACACATCTGCAGTAATGCTCACCCCGTTTGGTAAGAAGCTGTGATGAATCACACCGGCGCTAGACCACCAAACAGTGACCATCACTTTTCTAGGGGTAAGTTTTCGTTTAGGGCATTGTTTAGGTGCTGAACCAGGATCCAACCAACTTGCTGAGCGCTTACGGTTATCAAACAGAATCCATTTTTCATCGCAGGTAACAATGCGGTTCAAAATTCCTTCATTTGTGTGTCTGTTGAGCAGTGCAAGGCACGTCTCGACGCGTACTTCGCGCTGGCGATCATTGAGTTCGTGGGGCACCCATTTGTCAAGCTTTTTTACCTTGCCAATTTGACGCAAATGGACCAATATTGTTTTGACGCTAACGTCGAAAGCTGCTGCTAATTCAGCCGTAGATTGTGTATCATCAGCTTCCACAATCGCCTTTAATTCGTCATTGTCGACCAAAGTCTTCGGACGACCGCGAGGTTCATTTTTCAGGTCGAAATTTCCAGAACGGAAGCGAGCAAACCAATAACAGGTGGTGCGTTGGTTTGTAGAGTTAGCTCCGTAAACGTCGTTGATGTTGCGTGCCGCTTGTGCCGCGTTGCTGCCACGACGGTACTCATATTCCATAATTACTCGAATTTTTAACGTATCCATGATGACGAAAAAGATTGAAATGCGATGAAAATGTAACACTAATCAATAAAGAAATGACTACTTTTAGAAAAAAAAATCCATGTTTTTAAAATAAAATTAATTTGAAATTAGAATTCATAGCCAAACAAAAATTATTTTGATTTGAAATGGCCAGTACTGCAGAACGGCAATTTCATAGGTAAAGACCTAATATATATCTTAGTTCAATGTAATGTAAATCTTCATATGATTTTTAAATGTTTACCTATTCATACTTTATTATTTTGTAAATGTAATCGTGAAGGAAAACATCGTGAAGATTGCAAGCCAGCGTGGTAGACCCTGGTGAGCTAATAAACAGGAGGTGAGTAAGTACTTACAGATTGTGGTGCACGCCATTGACGAATCACTGCTAATATCATTTCGTCATCTAAAGCTCGATGACCCAGTGTATTACAGCGACTAGTCGCTATGCCACAATTTACACAACGATCCATTGTGATAATATCCAATCGGTAGGCTGGTCGTAGAATCCAAAAAAACAAGTCCAAGTCCAACGTAAAAGCGAAGCTCTCCGTGTCCGGTATGGCAGCAAGGGTCGTACAAGAAGCAAGATCAGAAGTCCGTAGAAAGAAAGCAGGGGTCAAAGAAAATATCAATAAAACTATAGGAGGGACCACACTCAAAACGCACACGCACTAACACAAAACGATACGAAACGAGTGAGTGACTGACTGACATGTCACCATAGACTAAAAATACAATAATCGATTAGCAAACGTGAATTGATTTTAACATTTATCTTTATAGATATTTAATTTGTTTAAACTGTTTAATACGTTAATTCTAATAATGAATGTATTTGAATTAATCATCTGGTAAAAGCATCTTTTATATAGTATGAACTCTGTCACGATAGTCGATTATAATTTAATCGATATTCCATTTTGTTCGTAGCCCTTAGAGCATTTAACCTATGGAGACAGCATAGCTGAGCGAACCCCTCTGCCAAAGTCAATTGGCCATATGACCATGCACGTTATATAAAACTAGTTCATTCGCCGCAGTGTGACCATATGTGGCAGAATTCTGCCATTTTGGCAGATTTTGCTTCAAAATTTTGCTTGTGGCAGATCATGCTGACGATTTAGAAAACTGGCAGATATTGGCAGATTTGTAAATGAATATGATTCAAGGTAAATCCACCTATAAATTCATTTCATTTTATTTTCAAAGCACAAATTTGGTAGAAAATATTTTACCGAACAGGCAATTTTCTGTTTCATGACCAGATTATACGGGGAATCACCGCTTACTCAGGTCAGGGGATTTCCCGATAATTCTGTTTTTGTAAAGGTACCTCATATGATTATGAATTGTATTGTCATTTAAATAAGGTTCATATTCTTTTCCCCGTTAATAGGTAAATATCCAATAAACATTTGATTTTACTTCATTCTCTTTTGGTTTGTGATGTGTGCGGTTATGGTGCGGTTCTTTGTAACGTAACGACTGTAACGATTAAGTAATTATGAAGAGAAAATACGAACGTTCTTATCGACCTGAGTGGGAACAAGATCCCTTACTTTCTTCCTGGTTATCTAGGGCTAAGGATGAACAAGATGTTGCATTCTGCAAAGCTTGCAACTGTAAATTAATTACTAGATTATCTTCTTTAAAAGAGCACGCTTCATCTCAGAAACATAAAAAGAATATAATTGGCTATAGCGGCCAATCATCGGTAAGTACTTGACAATAGGTATGAAAGTTAAATCATCTATTTTAATTCCTTTAATTATCTATTTTATTAAATTGTTTCAGGTTCAACAGTTTTTCAAGAAATCTTCACTCGAAGAAGAGGTAAAAAAGGCAGAGCTTAATTTTTGTGCAATGTTAGTGGAACATAATTTACCATTTCGTTTAATGGACCATTTAAGCGAAGTAATATCAAAAAGTTTTCATGATTCGGAAATCGCAAAATCATTTTCCTGCAAAAGGACGAAAGCGGCAGCGGTAACGTATAATGTTTTAAAGCCTAATTTTGAAGCAGAGATGCTAGTTGATTTGAGATCGTGTCAAAATATTAGAACACGTTCACCAATGTTCTCCGTTATCATCGACGAGACCACCGACGTTACAACCACTTCAACGATGGCAGTAGTAACCAAATATTATTCGGAAAAAAGTCTGCAGGTCAAAACTAAATTTTTGTGTTTGGTTGACTTAAAAAGGGCTGATGCTCAGTCATTATTTGATACCCTTGCGGAGGCTTTGACTAACGCTAACCTCAACATACAAGATGATATTGGTTTTGGGGCTGATACTACAAACGTTATGTTTGGTGAACAAGGTGGCATTATTGCAAAAATAAGACATGTAAACCCTCACTGCATGTTTATTAAGTGTGTGTCATTCCACTGCTTTGAGTGTGTCTCACGCTAGTAAACACACCATACCGCGGGCTATTAACCAAATAGTACAAGAGGTTTACGGATATTTTTCGCATAGTAGTAAAAGGCAGAGAGAATTTATTGAATTTCAAGATTTTGTTGGAACTGAACATCACAAATTGTTAAGGCATTATGAAATTCGCTGGCTAAGTTTGCACGCTTGCATTAAAAGAATTCTAGAACAGTGGGATGCTCTCAAACTTTTTTTTCAAGCTCAGTTTCTAGAAGACAGAAATATTTCAGCTGAATTCTTGTGCAATAGTTTAAATGATAAGATACATAAACTGTATTTTTTTGCTCTAGATTATATTTTACAAATAGTAAACAAATTAAACATCATTTTCCAAGGAGATTTCACAACGGTGCACAGGGCATTTAAAGACATTTTTGAAGCGTATACGTGCCTTTTGAGCTGTTTTATGAAAGCAAATTATTTAAAAACCACTGATCCTCTCGCAATAGATCCAAAATCAGCTGTGAACTTTCTGCCCCTGAAAGATATCTATTTAGGCGTAAATGTCAGCACGGAAATAGATCGCATATCCACAGACGTGAATATGAAACCTGGAATCCAAACATTCCTTCAAAGAATGCAATCATTTGTGTCTGAACTTGGTAGTCAATTAAAGGCACGTTTGCCGCTCAGCAATCTTTTCAAAGATTTACAGTTTTTGGATCCACAGCATGTAATTTACAAAGATTTTACATCAACCTTTAGTGTTGCAAAGAGATTTCCTAACATAGTAGACGAAAGCAGCATTCAAAACGTTGATGACGAACTTCGGACAATTAAATTTGACAAAAATGTAAAAGATTTACTAGAATCAGGTGGAAGTACCAACAGCACTATTTTAAATGTAGACGAATTTTGGGGAGTAGTCGGGAAAATGCTGGATGCAAATGGTATAACAAAATATCCAAACATAGCTAATTTCGCGAAAGCTTTATTAAGTTTGCCTATGTCGAACGCCTCCTGTGAGAGGATATTCTCTAAGGTAAATCTAACCAAAACTAATATAAGGAATAGGTTCTTAACCAAGCATGTTTCGGCTATAATTACCACAAAAGAGGGAATTAAAGAACACGGAGACTGTGTCTCGTTTATACCAACTAAAGAGATGATAAAATATATGTCATCAAAAAGTATGTACACTGAAAATGTAAATGAAGAACTCGAAGAAGATTTATATTAAATAATTAAAGAAAATCCACTGAAACTTTGTGTTTTATTTTCGTTTCCATAAAGATTTAATTTTGGCATTTTTGGCAACAAGTGTGGCGGATTTCGGCAGATTTTTTACCCAGATTGTGGCATATTCGCTATTTTTGAGATGGTCACACTGATTCGTAAGACGCTCGGCATCGTGCGTATTGCAACGTTGCCGGTTTGTGCAATGCTACTACGCTAGGTACTATTCCGCACTACTATTTTGATTTTAAACAGGTGGTTTCGAATTTATTGCAAATTATTAATTTTTTTTAATTCGGATTATTTTATGCTTATTTTTCTATGCTGATATTTTTATTTTAATCTATTAATAATATAGATTAACGAGTTTAGGGGAACGCCCTCTGTTGTTTAACATACTGTATACTTAGTTCATGGACTTGGTTGGTCTAATGTGTCTGTAAATATATAACGCTAGTTAAAACTGTTGTAAATAGACTTAGTGAACTTAGTTTAAAAAAGAGCTTGTCAAAAAGACTATATAATAGAACTAAGCACCTAATCAGTTGATTTTTTGTGAAAGTCAACAATGAGTGATCGAGTGCAATTAAAAAGAAAGCGAAGTCCGGTTTGGGATCATTTTACTCAAATAGACGAAAAAAGGCAAAATGTGTGTATTGCTCCCAAATATTTAGTATATCGATGGGATCGTCTGGAAATTTAATGAGACACATGGGACGTAAGCATCCCACAATTAGCATTGTAGCGGAGAGACAAGCGAGACAACCCACTGAACCCACTTCAGCTTCTACAGTAACAAATCCTGAATGTATGAACAGGGAACAAACCCACACTGACTCTACGGCTCCAGTCCCAAGCACATCAGCTCAAGTTGACCCGTCGCCAACTGCCTCCGCTCATTTAAATAATATAGCCCCGACAATTACAGATTATTTTATTCAAAAAAAACCGTTAAGTGTAAGAAAATCGGCTGAACTTGATCGCCAGCTTGTTAAAATTATATCAAAAGAGTACCAACCTTTTAGACTTGTTGAAAATGTAGAATTTAAAAAAAATGTGGAAATGTTGAATCCGAATTATAGCTTGCCTACAAGAAAAACATTATCAAACAGCCTCTTGACTAAATATTATTGCGAAGTGCAATCATGTGTAAAAGAAGATATCTTAAAGGCACAAGCAGTGTGTATTACAACAGATGGATGGACTTCTATGAATAATGATTCATTTATTGCGGTCACAGCCCATTTTATTGATGACAAAACAATTTTGAAAAATTATCTTTTAGACTGTGTGCAATATTCAGGTAATCACACGGCCAGTAATTTGACTTCTTTTTTGAAATCTGTTTTCCAAGAATGGAATATAGAAGATAAAATTGTAGCTATCGTCAGCGACAACGCCGCGAACATATTAGCACCTGTAAGAAATGGAAATTGGCAATAAATTGGCTGTTTTGCCCATAAGATAAATCTTATATTGCAGGATGCCCTGGGCACTAAATCTTCAGAGCCTATTCCCAACACAATTGGCGAAACTATATCTAAAGTGAAAAGTATAGTGCAATATTTTAAGAAAAGTGCTCAAGCAAAGGCCAAATATATAAAAATGGCAAAAAATATGGGTACACCAGAACTTAAATTAAAACAAGACACACCTACCAGGTGGAATAGTACGTATGAAATGCTAGATAGAGTTCTCAAAGTAAAGGAATGCCTAATTTCTACTTTGGCAATAATTAGACCTGACTTATCACTATCTGCACGATTGGGCAATAATAGAATGCGCAGTACCTATTTTAAAAAAATTCTATGAGGTGACCACAGAGGTATGTGGGGAAAAATATGTCACTCTGTCCAAAGCGCCATTATACTACAGAATAATGATAGACCATACTAATAAACAAGAGGCAACGATACTAGAAAATACTCATACTATACCCATAGAAATTGTACAATTAATCGATAATTTAAAAGAAGGGCTTATTGGACGATTCCAAGGTCTGGAAACAGATATGATAATATCCGAGGCAACGGTTTTGGATCCACGATTCAAAAAGAAGGGGTTTAAGTTCCCACATAATTATGATCGCGCTGTAGATCGTCTCAAGACTAAGCTGACTGCTCTCATACGCAAAGAAACGCAGGATAATTCAATCATAACAATAGACAGACCATCTACAAGCGGATCCACATCCATCCAATCCAAACTGCCGTCAATATGGAATGACTTTGACTCAGAAATTGAAAACTTAGTACCGGAAAATCCTACAGCGGCTGGCATCAGAGAGTTCCAAAAATATCTTCAAGAAGATTACCTGCACCGCTCCAAAGACCCGCTAGTATGGTGGGAGCAGAGGAAAACCATTTACCCGCACATTTATTTTTTTATGAAAAAAAGATTATGCGTGGCTGCAACGTCAGTTCCATGCGAACGATTATTTTCTAAAGCGGGTCAAATTATCCATGAAAAAAGATCAAGAATAACTTCTTCAAAAGTTAGAAAGCTTCTATTTTTAAATCATAACATGTAAAGTAAAGTAACCAAAACATTTTTTTTATTATAAGAAAGATATAGAGAGAAAAAAAAAACTGATTAAAAAGTAGTACTCATAATAAAGACTTATTTTAAAATTATTTTTATTTCATTTCTTTCTTTCCTAACAATTTACGCTGTCCGAAATTTAAATCGTATGAATAAAATAAAATAAAATGTCCTACTGTAAGTTCTGTAATGTAAACTGTTCAATTCAAAATGTGCCAAATGATCCAAAGTATTCCAAAGATCCGAATGAATAAATTGTTCTGGTCGAACCGTGGAACCAAAATAACCGAGTGAGTCCCGGTGCCAAACGGAACCGAAGGAGCCGATAAGGTGAACCGGTACCGGAGTCGGAGTCGGAATAAGTGAATCAATTCACTTGTCGGAATAAAGATTACCCATCTTTACAGGTAACAATATTGCTAACAATGCACGAGGCATTGTTCCCTGCGCATACAGTTTAGCGGCCAGTCGTCTTCCCCGCCCCGTAAATATAAATTGTGCTCTGTAAAGAATATGTAAGAAGTGTCACTGTGCTTATTGGTCAAGGTCATCAGTCAATAGACATTATACAGTACACTGGAATTTTATTATCACATCGGGGTCACCAATGTTGATACCTAATGATATTGTAGTTGGAGAAAGTGGTAAATGAAATTCCAGTGTACTGTATAATATCTATTGACTGATGACCTTGATTAATAAGCATAGTGACACTTCTTAAGTATTCTTTACAGACCACAAATTATTACTACAGCACGGGGAAGACGACTGGCCGCTAAACCGTATGTGCATAGGCTTGCCAGGTGTCCGGCTTTAGCCGGACATGTTAGGCTTTTTGCAGTCGCGTCCGGCCAAATATGTACGTGTTTGGCCTGTCCGGCTTTTGTCAGGCTTTTTGTCAGAGTGGCGATTCGTACGACGATGGGCGAACGAGCGCCCGACCCGAACGGACAAGGGCGAGCGGAGAGCAAACTATCTTCCGGCCCGCGATTCGCGCCGCGCCGCGCGTGGCGTGCGTGAGCGTGGTTACCCCGCCCCGCTGCCCGCACCGTCAGCAGACAGGTTCGCGCCCATTAGTCTGCCCTAGGAACGCGTGGCGTTTGCGCGTGCTTGGCGTGTGTTCACGTACAATTAAGTATTTCAGTTAGCGGCGACCGTATTTTTGGTGAGTTAGTTTTATATTTTCCTATTTGTAGCATTAATGTGTTATTCACAAACCTCAAATACAAGTACAACATCTTTGTTTCAGATCTCTCTATTAGTCATGTCGAAAAGAAAATGTATATTTTCTGACAGTTTAAAAAGTCAATACAAGATGTTCAAATCTGGCAAAGAGCCATGGGACGCAAAATGTGTAATTTGTGATCAAATAATTTCTATTGCTAATAAGGGCAAAGCTGACTTAGAAAAGCATTTAAATACCGAAAAACACAAAATGAAGATTCGTAGTACGGCATCTACATCAAGAATTGATATTTTCATGGAATCCAATGCGAACTTAAATCTTCAACGGAGCGTTCGGGCCACAGAAGCTACTCTGGTTTATCATACCGTTAAACATCACGAATCATTTAACTCACTAGATTGCACAGCTCCACTTTGCAAGAGTATATATCCAGATTCGAAAATCGCAAAAGATGTAACCTGTTCCCGCTCAAAAGCTGAAGCTATCCTAAAAAATGTTTTAGGCCCATTTGCCCAAGAAAATATGTTAAAAGAAGTGTCAAAAATCAGATACTTGAGCGTCTCCACAGATAGTAGCAACCATGGTGCTATTAAGCTATTTCCTGTGCTTATACAATATTTCAACCCTGAAAAGGGAGGAATTCAAGTTAAATTACTGGAGCTACAGGCCTTACCGAACGAGACTGCTGAAACAATATCCACTTACATACACACCATTTTGACGGACAAAAACTTATGGGATAAATTAATTGCTTTTTCAGCGGACAACACCAATACTAACTTTGGCGGTAGAGAGAGAAGTGGGACCAACAGCGTCTACAGTAGACTCAAATCAGCTACTCAAAACGATGATATGGTCGGTGTTGGATGTATTGCACATATCTTCAGCAATTCCGTACATCACGCAATCGAATCTTTACCAATCTGTGTAGACAGCATAGTGATGCAAATGCACAACCATTTTGCCAGCTTCACAGTTCGTACTGAAGCTTTAAAAAAAGTTTGTTCAGAATTGGAAATTGATTTTAAACGTATGCTTAGCCATTCAAAAACCCGCTGGCTATCTCTTTATCCCGCCATAGAGAGAATCTTGCAAATGTACGAGCCATTAAAGTCATACTTTCTTTCACTGAGTTATCCGGCCAGAACATTGCAAATGTTTTTCGAAAATGACTTCTCTGAGTGTTATTTATGGCTCTTACATTCTTTCATGTCTATATACCAAAGCCGAATCAAACACACTGAAACTGCTGATATTTCTGTCAATGAAGTAATTGATCAATGTTCGCAAGTAGTGGAAAATATAAACGAAAGATTGGAACAAAATTTTTGCCCAATGAAAGTGACCGAAATTTTACGGCGGTTATCGGAGGCTCGTCGGGATGAGGTAGAAGATTTTAAACAAAACATGAGAAGAATGTACAATATTGCCAAAGATTACCTGAATTCCTGGACCAGTGAATTTTGTACTGACTTAAAACACTTTCAGTGGATGACTTTAGCTAATATTCCAAGCTGGGAACAAGGGGCAAAAACGATAGACACTTTGTCTAGAAAAAATGTACAGTTAAATGACAATAAATTTTTTGATCAGTGGCAAAACTTCATAAAATTTTTAAAGCAACACGAAGATGACTCTGACTTTAAAAAGCTGTTGGCACATCAGAAGTGGACCTCGTATTTTAAATCATTTAATAATGAAGAATTTTATTCGGAACTGCTTAAGTTGGCAGAATATTATTTTGCAATACCAGGCCACAATGCCAACGTTGAAAGAGTTTTCTCTTTAATAAACGCCCAGTGGACAAAGGAACGCAGTAGACTACAAACAGATACAATTGCTAAGATGATGTTCTTGTTATGCAATTTAAAATTAACATGTAAACAATTTTACGATATGATTTCTAAGGAAAACGAAATTCTTGACAAAGTAGGTGCAAGTGCCAAATATAACTAATTTTGTTATTTTTTAAAGATTTTAAATTGTTCTATAAATACCTACTATAAAGTAAATTCTTACCTAGCCGTAAAATTAATATTATCTTTTTGTTACTTTCCAGAAGAATGATTATTTTTATTTGTTTTATTATATTTTTTAGTTTATAGTATTAAGAATGCCAAAAGAGAGCTATATTCGTTTGTTTTTTAGTTTTAATAATACTTAATTATCTACAAAAGACTGATGATTCATTTGTAAGTAAAACTGTAATAGTGTAACTTAATAAACATTTCAAATTCGTAAACGAGTTTTTTTATTATAAATATTATGTCCATCTTTTAATAAATATCGAATATCCTCACTTTTCATCACGTATAAATACTTTTTTCAACAGCCCAGCTGTAAAAACATTGTTTGGCAATAAAAAAAACATGTCCGGCTTTTAGGGCAAAATGTCCGGCCTTATATAGTGCGCAGTCCGGCCTTTGCATTTTATGGCCTGGCAACCCTATATGTGCAGGGAACAATGCCTTATGCTTTGTTAGTATTATTGTTACCTGTAGTTCCTACAACAAGCAATGTCTGGATAGCAAAAGAGCAAGATCTTTCTTCTTTTCTCGCTTCTTTGAGTTTTTTTTTTTTTTTTGATTTGGTGCTCCTTATTAATAGTAGTCAGAAAATTAAAAACCATACATTACTTGCACATGACAAAAACATGGATAAAGCATGAACATTAACATTCCAACAAAGCATGGAGAGCAGATTGCACCCCCAAGGCCATCCCACAATCCCTCTCCAAAACCTGCACAACCATCCGGAACAGCAACCAACAAAGAACAGATACACCGATTTAGAACCGAATGGGGAAAACTGGTACAAGTCTGTATTGAGCCGAAGACAACCCTTAAGGTTATCGAGACCATGAGAGCACAAGTCCTCATTACATTACGTGATTCCAAAGTTGTGTCGCAACAAGTCGTTAAAAGCCTAGACAACAACTGGGACCTACTCGGAAATGATCGTCTAAGTTGTTATGTCTCCAAATTCCTAACTGACCCTCTGGATCATGATATTGTCTTTGGATCCGGCCCGGCTGCATATCTAAAAGGGATGGTGAGCGCCATCCACGAATCCAACAAGATGCAAATAAACAATATGATGGAGAGAATGGCCGGAGTGACTGCAGATCTCACGCTAGCTGCGGATGCTGTGGCAATGTTTAAGAAGTCCATGTCTAAAGCAGAAAGTGCATGGAAATCTCAATCCACAGACATCACAGCAACTCTATCTGGCTTAGAAGCAAGACTGTAAGAGGTCCTTATAGCTCTAGAGTCTAAGTCATTACTGACTCTTTCAAAACCCCAAGACTCTCACGTCAACCTACAACCATCCCCAGATCAAACTGGAACCCATCAAGGATTCGGCCAATTTTACTACAATACAACTCAACCAGGAGCTGTCGGCTTATTCACTGATCAGCCTCCATCAGCCAAGGAGACCAAGATCCTAAACCAAGTTAACTTTTCTTTCTAGAGGCAATAGGACCGGACTCCCGCATCATAAACACAGATCCCCAGGTGCTATGCAACAGGTATTGGACACTCATCAAGAAGAACCCCACGATGACCAACAAAGAAGCATTTTCACAAGTGCTGGAGCAATTGGGCAACCCCTGATCCAAAAAACCGTTGTCTCTCCAACAGGGCACCCAGGAACAAAACCGATCTACACATATCCCACCTCATAACCATACAATAGACCTCCTTCAGTGTGTACTTTAAAAATGACCTTTCAAGACCGAAAACAACACCAATGTGTCAATTAATACTTGCAACAGTAGTTTCTTTTCACATTATTAACAACAACAAATCTACCCTTTTACAATTTCTTTTTCGAATTTCAAGACCGAAAATAACCACAATGTATCAAATAATACTTACAACTTTAGAAAGTAGTTAAGTAGTTTCTATTCACATTTTGAACAATAACAAAATCTACCCTTTTACCATTTCTTTTTCTAATATCAAGACCGAAAACAACTTATCAATGTTGCAATTATTGCTTGTAACATTCATTTCTTTTAACATTTTGAACAACAACAAAATATAGGTACCGTTTTATTTCTCTTTCGAACTAGGATTTAACAATAAGTCCTAGCGATTTCTGCCTTTAGCAACAGCAAGTTTTACGCCTACAGAATCACATTTTGAACAATAACAAAATCTAACCTTTTACCATTTCTTTTTCTAATTTCAAGACCGAAAACAACTTATCAACGTACCAATTATTGCTTGTAACATTAGTTTCTTTTCACATTTTGAACAACAAAATATAGGTACCCTTTTAATTTTCTTTCGAACTAGGATTTAACAAAAAGTCCTAGCGATTTCTGCCTTTAGCAACAGCAAGATTTACGCCTACAGAATACAATCTGCTGCTTAACTCAACCGTTAACCAAGACAAGTCTTGTGTGCTTTTAAAACTTCACACATACCAGTCCTGAAGTTGAACTTATCAACAAACGAGATGCCAGAATCGTTTCGGCAGTAATATCTTTGAATAAAAACATTTCCTTTCACTGGACAAACACTTTAGAAATATGAATGGAACTGGCTGCCTGCTCTTCTCGACAAAAGAACACATGATTCTAATTGATTGATATGATTATGACTATGAGACAATGGTGATTGGCTGGATCTAAACACGAATTTCGTTTCTAGATAAATCAATAATAGCACGAAATTTCGAAAAGACGACAAACGACTTGCAGCAAAGAAAATCAGTACCACAAAAAGATTTTAAGACAAACGCCACTTTCCACAGAGTACGTTTTATATAGCCATTTTCTCACAGCCTTGACAGGCTCTATGACAGACTCTATGACCACACCCACAGACCATCATTCTATTAGTATATGACACGGAACCAGTGTTGCCATGCCAACTGCTTTCCAGAAAATACGATTAATAAATATCTACGCTCTGACGATAAAAACAAGAAATTAACTACTGAATATTTGAAATATTATGATAAACAGTGCACACACAGTCGTATTCCCGCCGATTTATTTGAGTAGTTTAATGATTTTATAATTAGACCGAATGTGAATGGTCATTATTGCCAAATAATCCATACACACCTAGGCGATTTTCAAATAGTTGGCATAATACCTGCGTACATTTTAGAGCAGAGGGGTAATTACGTAACAACTAACAATAAGAATGGGTTTCATTTTGACAGTTCAGCAATATTCATTGCGTTATTTACGTTGTTGAGCAGACAAATTTTTCAAACATAAGAAGCAATGGATTAGCAATAGGCTTTAAAATGATTCAGATTGTGATAGGTAGTGTGTTACGTAATTAGGGTGCAGGTCAATCAGGGATCAGGATCAAATTATGCGAAAATTGCCCAATACAAAACATAATGCCTGTTTTTTTTCTGTTTCTATGTCCATGACGCGGTTTTTGTATTGGGCCAGTTTTATGTGGATGTCACTCCAATAAAAAAAGGTCCTTGAAAATGCACAAGATAGCACGCTAGGCACAAAAATCTATTTTTAAGCACTGAGTTACCAGAAAATGCACCAGATCTAGTACCGAAAGCAGTAAGTTGGAATAACTGCATTGAACACATATCCTAGCAAGGTCCTAGCTAACCCACTATGAACTATTTATTTTTTTGGTTGGGTAATCATCAAATGACATCTACGAAGGGCGTGTCAACCTCTTACTGACTAGAACCCACCCGTGTTCCTTCAGTTGCTTGTGAGCCAGGGCCACGGTAACTCTTTCAAACAATCCGCGACCACGGCAGGCATCGGTCCTATCGGACCCCGTCAGTGATGCTGACATCTCTTTGAGGCGAGCGTGGAACACGACGCGCCGTCGACCCGGGCCTGGTCCTTACCGGACGACGAGCTGCCCATTGCTCGCCGTCCGCAAGCCCGCGCCTACGGTGGCCGGGAGTCGCCAATCGACTCCCGACGCCAAAGGTGTCTCCTCCTGCGGCGACTAGGGGTGCGAGGGTGCAGCGATTGCCTCTGCGTCACGCGCTCCGCCTCCTCCTTCGCGAGCATTACTGCTTCGCAGAAGGAGGTGACGACTTCCCATTCCCTCTCACTCCGTACCATGGCCTGAACCAGGGCCGGACGCGAGAGCTCGCCGCCGCCGATCGCCGCCACGAGGACACGGCGGTGCTCCGCCCAAGCCGGGCAGACCTCCACCGTATGCTCCACCGTGTCCTCCAGTCGATCCACACAATGATAACACCCGTTTCCTCCCGCCTTATCCGAAACAGGAACCTCCCGAAACAGTCATGTCCGGTGAGGACCTGCGTCAGGAGGAAGGTGAGGACGTCGTGGCTCCTCTCAAGCCACTCATCAGAGGGGACTTGCCGCCGCAATTGTGCCGTGCCCAAACGTTCTATGAACTATGATGGGTCTTGTGGCCTCATGGGCCATGGGGGGTAGCAGCGCGCGACGGTGGCGCGTGGCGCGGGCGCGTGGCGCGGGCGGCTGGGCGGGCGCTCGCAGACTCGATGACGCGGCGGCGGCTCACAGACTACATAGAGGTACGTCGGCTGCCAGTAACAACAGACTACATATAGACTTAGGTCAAGGACCTTAAGGCCCGCTCGCTCTTTGGGGTGAGCCGTGTCGTCCACAAACTTCAGTAGTGATCCATACAACACTGACGACTAGACTTGTATAATGCGATTGTTGCATTGCGCGTCATATAAACCGACCGCGTCCTGTAGCATTACACATGACTCAGCCTAATTGGCAATTGTGCCGTGCCCAAACGTTCTATGAACTGTGATGGGTCTTGTGGCCTCAAGGGCGATGGGAGGTGGCAGCGCGCGGCGGTGGCGCGTGGCGTCTGGGCGGGCGCTCGCCGACGCGAGGTCGCGGCGGCGGCTCACAGACTACATAGAGGTACAGCGGCTGCCAGTAACCACAGACTACATATAGACTTAGGTCAAGAACCTTAAGGCCCGCTCGCTCTTTCGGGTTAGCCTTGTCGTCCACAAACTTCAGTAGTGATCCATACAACACTGACGACTAGACTTGTGTAATGTGATTGTTGCATTGCGCGTCATATAACCCGACTGCGTCCTGTAGCATTACACATGACTCGACCTAATAAGCATGACATATGACACACAAAAAGGACGCGCGAGCCGCGGAGCGCCGTTCGGTGTTAATAAACTTCGTATTATCTTGGTAATTTTCACTGTGTGTGTAAGATTGAAGGAGCATGCGCCGCGCCGGTCGGCTGGCTGCGAAATAAGCGAACTATTATTTAGAACCGTTTTGTTGATGCTAATAAGGTTTTCGTTTTAAAGACAGCGCGGACTGCCTACGTGATGTTTTAAATCATGACTCGCATTTTATGACACTATGATATTTACTATGACAATAAATATTTATTAGCTGTAATTAAAAATGTAAATACCGTGTAAATAAAACAAAACAGTTAGGTATACAAAAAAACACAAATTAAAAACGTATTTAAAAAAAAACACAATCATTGTATGTAAAATAAATTTTTAATTACGTACAGTCGCCAGCTGGTCAAGCTACACAAAACTGTCAAATTTCTCCACTTTTTAAACCTTAAAATATTAAAGGTTAAGTTCAAAATCGAATGAGAAAATCTGACAGTAATGTCATATTACATCACTCTAACCTTTTGGGCACTTTTCCTGTTGATAGCGATGCGGACGAGTTCTTTGATGCCTTATGGTTCATTTTCCTCTTTTTAGGGTTCCGAACCAAACGGTTAAAACGGGACCCTATTATTAAGACTCCGCTGTCCGTCCGTCTGTCTGTCCGTCTGTCACCAGGCTGTATCTCATGAACCGTGATAGTTAGTTGAAATTTTCACAGATAATGTATTTCTGTTGAAGCTATAACAAAAAATACTAAAACACAGAATAAAATAAGAATTTAAGTAACAACAGGCATCATTTTTTTGCCGTTTTTAAAGATAATGGTACGGAACCCTTCGTGCGCGAGTCCGACTCGCACTTGGCTGGTTTTTATATTCACCTATATAGTTATTACTATTATTATTTTAAGTTTGTTAGCTAGTATATTATGTAAATATCATATTCCGAAATAAAAATATCCTATCTAAAAATAATGTGTGATAGTTCCTCCCGCCCACCGCCACTTGAACATTTATTAAAAGACTTAATAAAGACTAAAATATTAAAGACTTTTAGTAAGTACGTGGTGTTCAATATGTATTTGCCTATTTCAAAACAATAAACTATCAACAAAACTATATTAAGGAGTGGGAAAGCGATCCTAAATTTAAATCATGGTTACGACCAGTAACCGGAAATAATACTAAAGCTATGTGTGTGTATTGCAAGATCGAGTTCAGTGCAAGGCTAAACGATATCAAAAGATATTTGGAGTCAAACAAACATGCTGACAAAACTAAACCTTTTCAGCCTAACAGTTAAAATTCATAGTTTAAAAAGTGGATTAAACCGCCGCCGCCGCCGCTACTTCAAGCACTGCTGAAACTTTATTGTCTCTAAAAATTGTTAAACATTCATCTGTACTTCCTGTAGACCCTCAGAGCGAGTTATTTAAAAAGGCTTTTAGTGATTACAAAGGAGTACAGGGCCTGAAATTACACCGTCCGAATTGCAGAGAAATCATAAAGAAACATTTTTACAAAAAATAAAAACCGACATCCAAAAAAATAACACAAAAAGAGAGAAAACTAACTTTAATTTCGGAAGTCTCAAATTAAGGAATCAAATTAAGGATACCTCAAAAACAACTATTCAGAATTTGATCAAATTTATATGGGACCACATGAGATGCACCACCTTTCAAATAAAAAAATAAACATCCAAATGGTTCACCTAAAAAAAAGATCGGAGCTAAAACAATACAAAAATACTGTCGAATTGAGAACCTCCTCCTTTATTTGAAGTCGGTTATAAATGTGCTGGGTTCACACTTTATTTTGGCTCATAAAACAGATATTGGTGAGAGCAAATATAGCTTGATTATAGATGAATCAACTGATATATCAGTTCACAAATATTTAGGCACGGTCATCAAATATTTTAGTTTAAATAGAAAACTGTTTACATTTTTTGCTTTAGTGTAGTTAGAGTCCGCAGATGCAAGAGGTATAGAATATAGTGAATGCAGTTGCAAACACAGTCAAAGATATGAATTTAAATCTGAAAAATTTGGATGGTTTTTGTACTGACAATGCCAGCGTAATGGTGGGAGTAAATAAAGGAGTTTACAAAATTCTCATCGCGGCGCATAATCTTCCACATTTGGTTTTAATAAAATGTGTATTCTACTGCTTACAACTGACTGTTTCACATGCGTCTGAAGAGACCATTCCTCAAGATATCGCGAAACTTCTAACTGGTATTCGTGTTGACCATTTCACCGTCAAAAGTATTCAAAAGTTTACGAAACAATAATTTGCGGGAGAAAAAGGTAAACATTTAGTATCGTTTGGCAGGCGGAGGGGGAGGGGAGGTGGAGGGGGAGGATGGGGGGTGTCCCCTCTCCCCTGGTACCACTCCCGTGAAAAGGTAACGCACCATTTTTGAGAAAAACAAATATTTGTAATCTAACCTCAAAACACTTTATAATCACCTACTGCGGTCGAGGAAAATCACGTGCGGGTCTAAATTTGCTTCTAATGAATACTTATAAACACGTCGTCGACGGAGCCCCGCTCCGCGGGGCTTCTACTTCAGGGTGGTTTAAAAAAAATAACCACGAAGAGTTGACTGGAAAAATCCATTACCTTGTAATAAGAGTGGTAGCATTATAATCAGGGCCCCACCCTGTACCAGATTTAACCACTTTTAGCCCCCTCCGCCTGCCAAATGATACTAAATCCAACCCCTCTCTCTCTCTCTTCAGTATAGTATAAAGTACTCTGTGCTTTGGAAGCAGTGGATTGAATTGAATTTTTTTTTTTGAGATTTCCAAATCCAAAAACTATTTTTATACCTCAGAAATGCTGCATCGTATCTATTCGGATATAAAAAATAAAACCTATTTAATACATATAAATAGTATACTGGGCGAAGTACAGTATTCGCTAAAGGCATTCGAAGGAAAAGAAACAGACCCCACAAAACACTTACAGACACTCGTGAACGAAGTAAACTAAGAATGACAGTCCTTGTCACTTTGCATAGTGATTTCGTTAGTTCAAATTTAAGCCACCGGGCCAGATAAGCTTGCTGCACTCTAAGGAGATTGCGCCAAGATAGCCCGCGAAATTCAAATTGTCTTACGGTTTTTGCAATTTGCAGGTCTGTATCAGCTTGAATGGTGATCAAAATATGATTCGCTACATTATTAAATATGGTTTTATAGAATTATAATCATTAGAATCAGCAATACAACTCCTTAAGTTAGAATTACCCTCAAATGTCATGATTTCATGAAATAGTCATTCAATAGGGTGATATGAAGTTATAAATGTATAGATGATTTTTATGATCATAAATAACCCTATAAATAAATATTTGATACGGCCGCGAATCATAATTAAATCAACATACAACCTGATACTGCCAGCAAATTGCAATAAACGTAAGAAAATTTGAATTTCGCGGGTTACCTGACGCATCCCCTTAATCATAATTAAATTGTTCTAAACCATTAAATTCATAAAAAAACACAGTGAAAACACTTTAAATGAACTAATACCTAGTCTAACCTGTAAAAAGTGACTGAAAAAGTCTATAAAAAAGACTAACTAAAGGGCCTCAGTAGCTGTGTTATTATCATTAGATTCCAAAAAATAAAAATATACCCCGTCGGTCAAAAGTTTTGAGTGTTAACCTCCGCTTCGAGTTACGAGTTTGTCATTTTGTTTTTTTCACACTTTCTTTTCCACTGGTAGAATAGGTGATATCGGCTTTGCTTGCCATAATAAAAAATAGAATATAATAGAAAAGGAGTTTAAATCCTCTGTGGTGGTGTCAACTGTCAATACCTATGTCGCTGTCTCGACCAAATAACTACTTTCTAGTTACTTATTTACGTGTTTAGCAACTAACTACCTTGTACCTTGAGCTGCGAGTATTTCTGAATAATGATGCTGTGTGCAAACGTGAGCAAATGCACAAACTTGTGGACGCAATACCCTTTGATTTATACAGTATTGGATCGCCAGAAAACTTGCTTGGAATCCCATCCACACAAGCCAAGCCAAACGCCCTGGCCCTTTCTATCCACACCTTTGAATTTTTGTTGGTTTCGTTGGTTTGTCGAGGATTGGCAAGTGTGTGGAGCCTGCAATAACCCTGTGTGTGTTGCGCAGGAAAATCCCAATGGTTGAAGATTTTTTTTTGTAAAATGTTTTCATGAAAGTCAAACACATGTTGGTCAGAGGATTATCTTAGGGGCGGGTTGAAGTATTTGGTTGTTATTGTTGTTGTTGCGGTGGTTGTTTTTATCCTTGTTAATGCATCTTAAGGTAGTTACATCTGTCTATCAATTACATGTCTGTTGTCTTGTAATGGTTCAACAAGTAGTTCTTTCATAAATAAGAAATCTAACTGTAACATGTTGTATGCATTTGACTTGTGGTGCTGAAGGCTATTTTCATGTTACAATATAGTCAGATAAGGTCAGTGAGTGTCTTGTTAGTGCTGTCTTAGTGGATTCAAAATAATAAAATATCCAAAATATAGTCGTCTTAAAAACCATGTCAGTCATAGGTCAAAATGTCCTAACTCTTGCTATAACTAGGTTAGTCACTTATTTAAATATGAGTAATTAGTATTACTTCTGCTGATTTAAAGGTTTGTTGTCTTTATTCATTTTGCTTTGGCGGTTTGGTGTCTACAGTTTGTAGTAACTGTATTGGCATTCACACTATACGACAAAATATTGGTATTTGTCACAGAAATATATTTTTTAGTTTAATAATTCACAGTCCACAGCCACAGATTATTAATAGGACATGCAACACTATGGTAATCTAAAATTTGGCGGGTTATTTGAGATTAAAGTTTAAATTACCATTTACGGCACAGTGTGCATTTAAGGGATCAAATAAGCAGGCAACTCTATAAATGAGGCCATGAGAACCAGAGTAGTCTATTTACCAATAATGAATACTGAGATTTTAAATGAAAACTGAAAGCTATGATTTTGTTCTAACTTTATGGTCAAATTAATGATTTTTCAATGTTTTCAATAAGTATATTCTAAGTTTAAGTGGTTATTTTTTCAAATTATGGAGGGAACAAGTCATTTACTCTATGTTTTAGGTATTTTTTTTTTACAGTTAGGCCACTGTGGCTTTTTGGGATTATATAATAACTGAATTAAAGTGCTAGTTACTCCAAAAATTTCTTTTTTAATAAAATTAACCACAAGCAAAGCTACATAAAAAATATTTTTTACTTAACATTAATAAAGTCATCTAAACATCATCATCATGTTCTTGGGGTAGATATATTGTATTTCTAACAGTAGTACTGGCCCTTGTTGATGTGTAGGACTCATGGTGAATGGATGGTATGTAGTTTAGGAGTTCAAGTAAGTCCTTCTTTTCGACACTGATCAACTTTCCATCGGGGTACAACAGGTCCAGCTCAATATTTATAAATACCTTTGAATTTCTTTTTCAAACATCAAGATAATGAAACAGCACCTCTGGGTTGTTTGAATACTCGAAGAATATTCTATACTGGTTCATTTTGTTATACTTCAAGCCCTGGTTGTTTAGCCATAAAACTTTTGAGCGTTCAACAGTTTTCTGTTAGTAATGTTTCCTCAAGTTTTTTTGTTGACATAAAGTCTTGCTTCTTCATTTTCATAATGTTGAATGGATTTTTATGTCTGGCTGCTTTGATCGCTTGAAGCCAATCATCAGAAACATAACTATTTTGAAACAACTTTTTTTTCTTTTCAATCAAACCAGAGTCCTGGTCACAAGCAAGATAGGAATGTCCACTTACATAAAATTTATGGTTAATGGTCTCAACAGTAAAATCCGAATGGACTACTATATACTGACATAATAAAGCCATTTTGATATTCCTATTCTGTCCCCCACATTGGTCAGAAATCAGAATAGAGAATCAAATTTTTGTGTGCACATTTGCTTTGACATACCTCAACAGGCATGATACAATTTCCTGAGGGTCTCTAGAAGCGATAGTCTCATTCCAGACACCCATTGTAACATGGTTATTACAAGCATCGTGTATGCCAAGACAGTAGGTCCGTAGTTGTCGTTTATAATAGCAAATTCCTGTTGATCCAACTGGTGTGGGCAGAGTCTTCACCAAGTCGAATACAAGGACTGTACCTAACATCTTGATTTTCCTTAGCAAATTGTTTGTCTGCCTCATAGTTGTCCTGGGCTGATTGGGCTTTAGATAGATGAAGAGTTTTCTGGGCTTGCAGCAAATTTTCTCTTCAGAATCAGAGGCTCAATCTTCATTTCCATATGATCACTAATAGGAGCATGAAAGGAGAGATTAAAATGTTCATTAAATATTTTCCTAAAAATATAGTCCGACACTGGTGTTATAGTTGTAGTGCAATACAAAGAGTACATTTTGTTAATATTCAAATCTGGACACAAAAATTGTCTGTTCTGGCTCATGTGTAAGGTATAGTGGGACTCATATCGGGGAAACTTGTCTATAAAGTCTACATTTTTGATCTCTTCGCTTGTTTTGTTTTTGGTGGATGTTTTCTTCTTTGATCTTGGGGTGGTACAATGTTGCCAACATTAGAAGCAGCCAAACTTTGTTCATTGTCTGTATTTACTTTTGAAAAAAATACTTGTCTTTTGCGTTAGTTTTTTCTTATACTCAGCCACAACAATTTTTCTTGCTTTACCAACATGTCTTTTATATTTTTCTTCGTGTAAAGTAGTATAATGACGTTTAACATTATATTCTTTACTCACAGACAAAACTTGCATACAAATCATACACTGAATTTTATTATTATTGTTGCAAATAAAATAGTCAAGTTCCCACTTCTCTTAATGAGAAGTGGGAACTTGACTATTTTACACGATGTTCATCACTTAATTTTCGCTTCTTCGTAGTCGTAATGAAGTTAATTAAGTATTTTTCTCAAAACTGCTTGTTAATAACTTATTATGGTGTGTAAAATTCAAAGTGGTATCAGTAAAGAAAAGTGGCGATACGAACTTTGTGAAAGCACAAGCTTAACTAATACGGGCACCAACAAATACTCACTCTACAAAAACAAAATACTTTCCGGGAATTCCCCCAATAATAGTAAAAGATAGCTTCACTTTTAAATGATGTAATGCGAATGGAATGTTACAAGAATAAAGATAAATAAATTATACCAAATATTGATTATATTATGTTTTGACAAAGAATTATATTATCCAAACTATTTATGTCCAAAACTCTTTTCTAATTAATTTACACTTTAAAACATGCGTCGCGGGCGGCATGAAAACAAGCCGCGGGCGGCATGAAAACAAGCCGCGGGCCGGTATTAGGACAGCCCTGCTCTAGAGGGAGGCGCGCGCGGAACACGGCGCGCCGCCCACACGGGCCTTTCACTGTTCAGGCAACAAACTCCCCAAGTCTGTTGCCTGCAGGCCTCACCCTAAGGCGGCCGGAGATCGTTCCGCGCCCTGCGGCGCTCGGATTGCACATTCTCACCTGCCTGGACATAGCCGCCACGTTTGACCAGCTCTTGTGGTAATCTACAATCACCCATACTCCACCATGCTGCTTTAGTGAAACCGCACTAGAGCAGCGTGGTGGAATATGCTCTTATTTGTGGTGGAGGTTTTAGGCCAGAGACCAATCCTTTGTTAACCCTTAAATGCATAGATTTTTATTTCGGGCTGGAAAAATGTTTCCACTGCACTGATAACGTAAAAATTTATTGAAAATCTCAGTTATTAAAAATATATATAGGTATAATGTGTGTAGACATTTGGCAACACTATGCGTTGTGTACTAAAGTTATCCTTACATATTTATTGGGGTCATATATTTCTTTATTCAAATATATAAACAATATACAGACTATTTCGAGTGAAATGCAGCAAAACAATTTCGATCTTTAGTATGACACAATGCAACCCTACATTTAGTACACTCAGTCCGCGAAAAACCATTACAACCGGGAAGTTTGCATGGTTATAGAAGTACATCTTTTTTCATCGTGGCCTATACCATCAGTCCGCACGTCTTTGGGAGGAACAGGCTTCGCTGGGTCCCGGTGTCTTTTTCCTTCTATCTCCCTATCTATATTACTGCTCGAAGGCCTTCCTCTTTTGGGTTCAGTATACTTTTTATAATTGCATAAGGTCTCCGCAAGATCTGATCTAAAATCACCTAGTGTCATGTTTGGGTGGTTTTCACACCGGCAAAATTAGAGGAACACAAAAAAAATACACTATATTTTGAGATTGAATGGTTATTATTTAATCTTTTCGCTTCTTTGAGTCTGTTCGTTTATTTTATGCAAGAAAATAACAAAATGTAGGGTTTATTAGGATTTATTTATAATTAAACAAAAAAAATGCCCTATCTGAAAATTTTTGATGTTTTCTATTGTGTAAGAACAAACCAATTTTTTTTTAAATAATGTAAAAAAAACAATATCGTGTGTTGCCTCCACGCGCCCTTATAAGAGCTTGGATACGTCTAACCATGCTTCTGATGACACCTTCAATCATTTCCTGAGGCAAAGTTTCCCATTCTTCCACCAGCGCGAATTTTAGGTCTTCAACATTCCTAGGGGCAGGATTTCTTTCTCGAACCCTTCGTCCAATCATGTCCCAGATATGTTCTATCGGATTCATATCTGGCGATCGTGCTGGCCAATCCATCTGGGTTACACCAATCTCATTTAAGTAATCTCGCACTATGCGCGCAGTGTGGGGCCGTGCGTTATCGTGCATAAACAGGAAATCTGAGCCTATGAATGGGGCAAAAGGCATAACATGGGGTTCTAGGATCTCAGTTATGTACCTGTGTGAAGTTAAAGAACCGCCATCAATAATGACCTGTGCGGTGCGTGCCGTCAAACTTATACCACCCCACACCATAACGGACCCTCCACCGTAAGCCGTTGTTTCGGAAAAATTTGCTTGATGGTAACGTTCTGCTCGATATCTCTACATCCTCTCCCTTCCGTCAATGAAATTTACACAAAAACGGCTTTCATCGGAGAATAAAACTCGACTCCACTCATCGGACCAATTTTGATGTTGACGAGCGAACGCTAATCTTGCTACTCGATGACTCACCTCAAGTTTTGGCGCTTTTGCTGGCACGTATGACTTCAAACCAACTTCATTTAACCTTCTCCTCACTGTTCGTTCACTAACACGTACGTTACGCACTTCTAAGAGGTTTCTGGTCTGAACAGCTGTTAGACGACGATTTCTTAAAGTTTGTACCCTTATAAAACGGACGTCTAGGGCACTGGTTGCACGATTTCTGCTTTGTCCTCGCCTGCGCACGTAAGATCCTGTCCGGCTGTACCGTTGCACATTACGGTGGATCACGGATACTGATACACGCAATGTTTGACTGACTGAACGGTAGGTGTGACCTTCCTCAATCATTGTTACGGCCCTGGCGACTTCAGTTGCAGGCAATCACTCATTCTGGATGCAATACAATGTTTACTCTCCAAACAAAACAAACAAAATGAGCTAGGGTCACCATTGACTGTATAAACCAACTTTCTTATCAAAAACACTCAGAAGCGTAAAGTGTAAACAAACACTTAGAGGGTACAATTTCTGTTAGAAGGTTGAAAAATGTCAAAAAAGCCCATAATGTTATATGAAAAAGGGTAATCATTCAAATAACGGAACCACTTGTCGAAATACCCACAAGTTTAAAAAAAAGGCACCTTTTTTTTTGTGTTCCTCTAATTTTGCCGGTGTGTATAAACATAAAGGAATTCAATTATCGCTTAGCCATTGATGACATGTGTATAACCAAGTGCTAACAGGAATAAAAGAAACAAACAAATATTTATTTTTATGAACTACATTGTAGCGTTCTGCTTGGAGTTTAATCACATCTTTCCTGTCGAAATTCTTAATTTTCCCACATAAAATTCTGTTCACATAGGTGCACCAACTGTGTATTAATATTAATTGCGAAATTTGTACAAAAATTTAAAACATTAACTCTATATCTTGAGCAATTTATAAATTTTGAGTCACACAATGTATTGACCATAATTTTAATATTTTCTTTTATATTATTTATTTGAGCCTTTGAGGAAAGTGTTTGATTTGATAATTTAAATATTTATGCATTTCATCTGAAGCGTAGTTCAGGGATTTTTTAGTTATGTATCTTTCATATTATGTTAAGCTTTTATCACCAATAATTATTGTAGATAATACAGTTCATACAGCAAGTTTTAAAAATTTTATATATGGACTTTTTACATTTTTTTACTATAAATCCTCCAACATACCGCTTCGACTCAGAAATGAGATATTTGATTGCTCATTCCTCAGAACACTTAACAATGGGTCAATATCAAAGTGTTGACTTTCGGATGGAGTTTCTTTCTCAATTTGGGTTTTATTACTTATGAGTAAATGCTTTAAAGACTGTAATGTCTTTCACAGTTAGCACCCACTGCATGTACAGAGCTAAAATTATTAACTAACAAAGTTTTAAATGCACTTATAAATTGGTTGCATGTTGGCGATATATTTCTTACTCCATTGTTTCTGATATTTGAAAAAAAGTTTTCCAATGGATCTAGGCTAAAGTTCCTTGTAAGTAGGCTGGTGATTTTATGTTCTTTATTTAAATATTTAAACATTTCTTTAAATACACCAATATTATTAATGCAATTTTTAAGAGATGGCACTCGTACATACGTGGTCTCTTCAAATCCATCACGTGTTTTAACAATTTTTTGGAATTGAATAGACCTTAATATCTAACTCAAGTAACTCATCCCATAATTTGTGATGAATCGAATATTGTCTCCAACAGCCTTTGTACTTTTTGACTGATTATTGGTAACTATGACCATTGAATGAATCAAACAGATGGTCGATAATTAGCAGGAACTCAGCAGTTGCTTGACACTCCTTTGGCAGTACATTATGTCCTGAAAATGAATAGAAAACTTGGATTAATTATATTTTTCAAGATATTTAATTTAAATCAAGTTTTTCTTTTCCTATCTGAATGCCTCGTTGATCTAGTGGTCGCAAGCGCTACTGTTGGGCATGAAGGCCTGGGTTCGATTCCCACGTCGGACAAAGTGTTATTGGGTTTTATTATCTAGAATTTCTCAGTAGCAGCCCGGATTCTGGATTTGTGCCCAGTTGATGGCAATAGGCTCGCCCCCTATTTATTACATGGGATTTGAAACATAACTGGCGAAATGTTGTTATAGTATAGGTACACCTCTGCCTAACCCTGCGGGGAAAACAAGGCCTGATGTTATGTTTATGTTACTCTATCTGCGACTTTTTACGGTTTTATTAAACCTGTTTCTACTCCCTCGTTGGTCTAGAGGTCGCAAGTCCTGGGTTCGGTCCCCAAGTTAAACAAAGCGTTATTGGGTTTTGAACCAAACCAAACTTGAGAAATTCCTTATAGAAGGAATTAGTCAGTAGCAGCCTGGAGCCTGGATTTGTGCCTGGTTGATGGCAATAGCCTCACTGCCACTACACGGGATTTGAAAATAACTGGTGAAATGCTAAATGGTGCTGTTTTGTAGGGAAGTAATTTAGCAAAGTAATATTATATTAATCCCTCACCAAACCGAAAAAAGACAATTGATTTTCTATTGTCATCTACCAGCGGTAGGTGAACTCCGATCGATGGGAGATAATTCAGGCCATATAAATATGTATTAAATATATATATTTGTCGGAAATACGTAAAATCAATCGTTTGACTTTGACTAATCGGGGCGCCAGCGCCAAAGCTTCTTTTGTATAAATTGCAGGTTGACACTCATAAAACCTCTTGTAGAAATCGATGCGATATCGACTTTAAGATTGATAAATTTTCCTCGCAACTCATTTGCTAGTTCCATCCTTAGCTCATATGCAGTTTGAGCCACCTGATATCTAATGTTACAGGTTTTTTTTTTTTTTCGACTTTTTCTGGAACTAGGGATAACATTTTCTGAAAGGCCTCATCATCGATTAAGGAAAATGGGTGTCCATGGACGGCAACTAATTTTACGCACTCTTGGGATATTATAGTTAAGATATCTTCAGTTTTTTTTTTCAGAATGGCTACTTGAGCCGCTTTCATTTTGATCGCAAACATTTTTGTACTCCTGTGGATGGTATTTCGATAAATGTTTTGCGAGATTTGAACCGTGTTGTGTCTGTAACAAATAATTACCATCTCATAAATTTTTGGATTTGTGTATTAGAATATTGCAAAGCGAATGAATAAAGTTGCGCCCTAATTGACTAAAGTAAACGGTATAAAAATGTTAAATGAATGTCCAGTTAAAATATTGCTCAGAAAAGCGTAAATACTGTCCTACTAAAATCATTAATGCAAACAGAAAATTCTCGTCGGGACTATAGGTAGGTATATTAAAATCTGAAAATTTAATAAAACATAACTGATGGAATCAGGCGTTACTTTGCGGAAATCTTGGATATAAGTACTGTTGCTTATACAATTACAAAATATAGTTTGAATTATTTAATTATTTATTTAAATATTTATTAAGCTTAGATGCAGGTGTGAATAATATACCTAATGCAACAAACAACCCCAACCAGTACGACCCCGTGTCTCACATTACACAACATGGTTCAGCCGGTATGTAGGTACGCTAACGGGAATTTAGTGTAGCTTGTTTTATTTCAGTTCAAAGAAATGCTCATTATTATTAACTAAAGCGAGATAAACGTACACAAATAGGTAAGTACATAATGTTTTGATCAGACTTTAGCATTTTCACTTTTCTACACATATTTTTTAATAAAGATGTAAAAAAACCCGCTAAAACCAGTTTCATCGATTTTGTAAACGAAAATTACAAAAAAACGGGTTTTTTAAACAATCCGGTTTTTGCGTTATTTACTTAGTACTTTAGTCTCAAAACCAGAACAACATAGTATGTGAGATGCGCCGAGTACTCGTTTAATACTCGAAACCTACCTATTCGGCATACTCGGCCATTTTGTTAGTACTCGTTATCGACCGAATAACTCGGTTTGACTCGAAAAGAACTCATAAACTTATAACCTGACCTCTTTAGATTTATCGCCTTCTATTTCGTCATAAAATCTCCAAATCAATGATATTTTGCGCCCACTCATCTCTCAAATATTTACTACAAACAAACTCACAATTGAAAGTAAGTACTTGAAATTTTACCATAAAAAGTAAAAACAAATTTTGTAAATACATCACTCACTCCGTGCGTGTGATATGTAAACAAATGGCAATTACCTACTATAGTTTTCGCCAGATAAGAAAAAAATAAAAGCCGTTAACACCCGTCTACCAATGTATTCCAATATTTCAAAACGATACGAAAAATATGTAAAGGAAGTGTCGCTAACGTGATCAAAACAAACTTATCGTGGTAAGGGGCGTCCTTGACGCGTTCACTGGACATGAGTTATAAACCTTTTGGCCAAAACCATATTCAGTCATATTTATTTTGGAAGTTACTTAGGTACTACTCAATGAAACTCTTAAACCAAATTCGAAGTTAAATAATTTATTTTAAATAGGCACACAGACATAGGTATATAGTTTCGTAATCACGACAATCACTCTAGCACTTTCCACTATAGGCCCAACTTTGTATGAAACTCTCCCTAAATAGAGAATTCAGAAGGGGAGTCTGTGTCCGTATTTTCACTCACAGAACTTTCACTTTCTGAAGTGTCTGTAACGTTTATAATAAAGCGATCGGCTGTTTTATCTATCTGATGATCGAGTCCCTTCATCTTGACTTCTTTTTTGACGTGCTCGACACAATTTTTCCATTTTTCAGGTGTTACCTGATTTAAGGCATCATTAAATAATTTTTTAACGTCTGTTAATTTAAATGTTGTATTGTGTCGAGCAACGTAACTTTTCGTGTCCGCCCATACGAGCTCTATTGGATTGAGCTCGCAATGATAAGGCGGTAACCGTAACACTAATACGCCTTTCTCTTTCGCCATTTCATCAACTGCGTATTTTTGATAAAAACTTTTCACAGATTGGACTTTTACCGTCAAATGTGCTTTTGTGTCCTGTTGGTCGAAGACGATTTCTTTATCTTGCAACCAGTCCATGATCTGTTGCTTTCTCCAAGATGAAGTGGGTATTTTTTCCAATCGTCTGAAAGTCAATGTATAAAATTTATAATAACTAAAAAGAAAAAAAAAAGTTTTGGCCCTTTAAGTAAGTTGAAGTACCTGGAATGATAGCTTGCGTTATCCATAACAACGACGTCATTAGGTTGCAGCTTATCCAAGACTTTCGCGAACCATTCTTCAAAATGAACGGCATCCATAGCTTCGTGATAATCCCCCGGTTTTTTACAAACGAAGACCCATTGGCAATCGCCCAAAAAGCCATTTTCATTGCCAATATGAACTACAATGAGTCTGCTGCCCTTTCCTGTTGGATTTTTAGCGCCAGTTGACAAACCTTCCAGAAATGCTTGGCGTGATGAAGTCACAGTGGTATCGGTCCAAGCTTTCGCAACAGTATGACCTAAAACAATTAAGGATAAATAAATGCACCAAAATACAGAGAAAATAAAATTGAGGGTGCACATTGTTTATATTTGTGACTCGAGTATGACAATTGATTTTTACCTGCATTGACCCAAGTTTCATCCAGGTAATAGATATTACGGTTTTCATTACGGTACCCTTCCATTTCTTTTAAATATTTTGTTCGCCACAGAATTATTTCTGGACGTTCTATTAAGGCACTTTTCCTGTTCCTTTTTTGGAACTTGAATTTCAAATGTTTGAGAACACGTCTTAAAGTTGTTTTGCTAAAGTTGGGCAAAGTGTCATCTTCATTTATTTTCTGTTGTATTTTATCTATTGTAGGCAGATCACCTTCCATGAAAAATCTATGCACTTTTTGCCTTATAGCTGTCTTGTCAAAACTATCCAATTTTTGGATTATGCCTAATTTGTTCTTTGTAGTCCCTTTGGGTTTCAGTTCATGGGTATCTTTATATTCCCTCAAAATTCCGTAAATAGCACTTTTACTTATTCCAGTGATCTCTGCAGTCTTATTAACCATAGCCATATTGGAGCGGTATTCATTCTCAGGCCATGTATTTTTAGTATGTTTAAATACATTTAATACTATGGTTTTCTCGCCAACAGACAAAATCGTACTTTTTCTCTTTTTGATTGGAGAATGTAATGGTTGCGACGACGATGGACCTATAATCAACAATTTAAAAAAATACATTGTAAACTCTAGCGAGACAAGGGAGATCGTTTAAGTTTGAAAACACGTGCATGATAATTACGACAAACAAATAAATGTTTTTAAATCGAGTGGCAATAAATGGAGTATTTTATAATTAACTATTAAGTATAATAATGCTGTCTGAGTTTTAAATATTTCTTGACAATACTGTATCGATCAAAAGTACGATATACGCAAAAAGTAGGTATCTATAATAAGTATAATTCTCACTGCATAAAATATGGTTTTCTCTGTGGCCGTTGAAGAGTGTACATTCAGAAAGTTGGCAACGTCGTAAATAGCTGTCAAATATTTACCTGTTTTGATTAATTTGGAAATAATACTGCATAGAAATAAGAAATGTGGCTAAATAACTAGAATATTAATAATAAATTGCAATAATGAATATCGTAACACCGAATATTTAGTTTTAGATGTAAAAAAAGTCTTTGGAAGCTTTTAAAATGCCTTTTTTACACCTAAAACGGGTACAACATCAAATTCAATGTTATAATTGCAATTCATTATTAATATTCTAGTTAGTTAGTTAGCCACATTTCTAATTTCCATACAGTATTATTTCCAAATTAATCAAAGCAGGTAAATATTTGATAGCTATTTACGACTTTGCCAAACAAATAACCAAACCCACTTTTGCATTAATAGTTAAGGTTAGATTCACCACATATTTACACTGTTAAATATAAAGTAATTACGTATATAAGTCCGTCATTAGTCTATTATTTCATAGGTAGGTATTAAAATAATTTAACCAACCTGCTTGAGGTTGAGGTTCAACGATTCTCTGTCGACGCCTTTTTTGGGTTGTTGGTGGATCCATTCTCACTTCTTCACTCATAACCAATAATAACAAAAATAAAACAAAACAGTATCAAAATAACAAAACAAACCAATTAACAGTAACAAAATAATAACAAATGCTTGAAAACTTTCCGAGTATGGAGTACGCTCAGTCAACTCCACGCGCAAACCAGACTTGAAATGACACTCGAGACGAAGGACGCGATAGGCATAATAACAAAATGGCGGACAGGTAATGCGCCCCTGACTCGCTCTGACGTCACATTCAGCGCCGAGTATGAGGGCATAACCCAAAAAATCTCATTTTTTGGTAAGAACTTTAAAATTCGGTTATTTTAATTAATTGTATACTTCTATGAATATAAGTTAAAGCTAAATAAATAAATCCAATTATGGCATGTTCTTTTATTGAAATATAAGTTGAAAACATAAGTAATCTCGAAAAAGAAAAATACACCTCAACAATTATTTTTGAAATGCATAAACAATAGCAATACATATTTCATTGTTTAAATATGTATTTTTGAAAGTAAAAAAAAAAACCACAATTATTCTTTAATTTACGTATTTCTTACTTATTCCGTTGGGATAAGTGTTTGGTATTATGAAACTCGACCGACACAGTAATAGCGACAGTTTTGAATGACGAGCGATATCTAATGAAGTTTTGTGGACTTTTTGGTACAAGTCGGATCAGTGACTTTTATTTTTCTCTTATCTGGCGAAAAGTATAGACGATGCGCGCCGGGAACGGCCGGCGGCGCAGTGGCGGCGCGCGGCGGCGAGCGAGCAGCAGGACCTCGCTCCTCGAAAACCGCCGCCGCGCGCCGCCATCGCGCCGCCGGCCGCACGTTGCGACTTGTGAGCAAGTTTAAACCCGTTTTCGTGGCTAATACCTGCGTCAACTACGTCAAGTTATTCGGCAGAGTACTCGGTAAAACTTGTACACGGCGCATCTCTAAATATAGGTATTTGAAAAACACTCACGACAAACCTTTTGTAATTGTAAACATCACTTTGCTATCACGGATGACAAAAAATAAATCAAATGAGCGAGCGGTGAGCACATGAATAAAAAACCGAGCATGTTATTTTTTCATCTTTCATCGGTAAATAATATTAATAGTAAGTAGTATAAGATTGCACTTACCCTAAGAGTTTTATTACAACCTGGAACATCACATTTCGACGACTGTTTCTCGTTGCTCAATGAAAAATATTTGCACACAAAGTTCGCCTTCTTATGGCCCATGATTTAATAGAAAAACTGTTAAAACTCAAACAAACTATACGATTGAAATCAGATAATGTAAATAAATAAACACGGTGAAATGCTACGTTGCTATACTACGCTCGGGAAATAATCTTAGTATTACTAGTGACGCGTTGCGTTTATGTGGCCGCACGCAGCCCGCAAGGTGATGAAGCTGGCAACGTTGCGTATCGAAATGAATAACGTTATTATATCGTTATATTAATAACGATATATTGTTAATAATGTTATTAAACATTTTTAAATTTCGTTCCGTTTGTCATTATCGTTATAGCCAAAAAAATAATTTTGTTACGATCCTGGTGGAACGATACAAATTAACGTTACCGGAACTACACGTAACGTTATTTTGGGTAACGTTTCAAGCCCCTGCTCGCAAGTTCCCTGTACTGAAATAAATTGGTTCATTATTATCAATCACAAATCACCATACATAATATTATAAAGGTTCGGATATAGGAGGTAATATCCAAAACGACTCATCGGGTTTAAAAATTCATTCACTTATAAGTCGTGGGCAGAAGTTAGTCTAAAATAAACTTAGCAATTTTAATTTACCTCATGTTTTGTTTTATGCTTATTATCTGTCACTTCATCAAATGGTAGCTTCCTTTTTCTTTGTTGAGGTTTAAACAAGCTTTTGGGTACAACCTTCTTTTTAGGTTTTGGTGTAATATTCTGAAAAAAAAACAAAGCAGTCTTTAGAAGTTACCAAACCAGCAATCTCAAACAGAAAATACACATGAATATGTATACAATATAACAAATATTACATAATACATAACAGGCACTTATTAACTAAATTAACAAACCTCTTCTACATTCTCTTGGTTATTTACTGGAGTGAGAACATACTCATGTGTTACACTCACAAGGGACTCCTCGACTTCCGCTTGATTCTAAATGAATAGAAATCATACATTAATGCATAAGTCATATTATTATCATGGGTATAATGATAAAAGGTTAGTATTTGGACCAAGGACTGGTTAGTATTTCAAGATTAGAGATAATTCATGCCAGTCATCATTACAAAAATACAGGATGCTCTCACCGCACTGTCAAAAACATTGGAATCCGTTTCAAATTCCTGTGGAATCAAGCTCAAAATTTCCATGGTTTCAGAATCCGGGCTAGGAGGTTTTGGCCCTCCACCGGTACAATTCATTGATATTTTTACTTGTGACATTATTTTTTTGGCATCAAGTTTCATTGTCCGCCACTGTTGCTTCATTTCAGTCATTTGTCTCTCTCGGTTATTTAATTCATTGAATCTAAAAATATTTAATCACAATTTGACTATCATGAACATGAACATTAAACCAAATTAATTTATGTAAACATGGTATTTTACAAACCTTTTTGCGACCGCTTGCCAAGCAATGGTCTTATTTTTGTTAGTATTCGAGTCGGTGTTTTTGTTTTCTATAATGGAGACAAACTCCTTCATATAGCTTTTCAATAATCTCTGAAAAGTAAAATGCACAAATTTGATCACAAACGATGACCGTGTGGTAATTAAGGAAAGCGACAATTCTTTTATCTAGTAAAATTACCATACCTTTTCTAAAGTGTCCCGATTTACAGATCGTTTTCTTTTTGCCTTCAACTGGTCACAATTTATGTTATTATTCACCATTATTATAGTATGTAAAAACCAAATTATTTTAAGAGACTAATTTCGTTGGTACACTAGTTTGACATATGAAAGGTGCGTTCTTAAACGACTTACTTATAAAGTATGTTCCATTCTTTCTTCGTTTTACCGTAAAAAAAATATACAATTATTTTTAAATACATTTTGAAACGATATTTTGGGCACAATTTGTATTATTTATTAAAAATAAACATGTTTTATGCTGTTTACAAGGTTTTCTAAATGTCTCTACAATTTGATAATCTAGTTTCAAAACGTTTCCGAAGAATGTTGCCTGTGACTTTTGTTTTAACGAATTTATAACTACACAATGCTTACACTTTTAAAACTTCACACATACCAGTCCTGAAGTTGAACTTATCAACAAACGAGATGCCAGAATCGTTTCGGCAGTAATATCTTTGAATAAAAACATTTCCTTTCACTGGACAAACACTTTAGAAATATGAATGGAACTGGCTGCCTGCTCTTCTCGACAAAAGAACACATGATTCTAATTGATTGATATGATTATGACTATGAGACAATGGTGATTGGCTGGATCTAAACACGAATTTCGTTTCTAGATAAATCAATAATAGCACGAAATTTCGAAAAGACGACAAACGACTTGCAGCAAAGAAAATCAGTACCACAAAAAGATTTTAAGACAAACGCCACTTTCCACAGAGTACGTTTTATATAGCCATTTTCTCACAGCCTTGACAGGCTCTATGACAGACTCTATGACCACACCCACAGACCATCATTCTATTAGTATATGACACGGAACCAGTGTTGCCATGCCAACTGCTTTCCAGAAAATACGATTAATAAATATCTACGCTCTGACGATAAAAACAAGAAATTAACTACTGAATATTTGAAATATTATGATAAACAGTGCACACACAGTCGTATTCCCGCCGATTTATTTGAGTAGTTTAATGATTTTATAATTAGACCGAATGTGAATGGTCATTATTGCCAAATAATCCATACACACCTAGGCGATTTTCAAATAGTTGGCATAATACCTGCGTACATTTTAGAGCAGAGGGGTAATTACGTAACAACTAACAATAAGAATGGGTTTCATTTTGACAGTTCAGCAATATTCATTGCGTTATTTACGTTGTTGAGCAGACAAATTTTTCAAACATAAGAAGCAATGGATTAGCAATAGGCTTTAAAATGATTCAGATTGTGATAGGTAGTGTGTTACGTAATTAGGGTGCAGGTCAATCAGGGATCAGGATCAAATTATGCGAAAATTGCCCAATACAAAACATAATGCCTGTTTTTTTTCTGTTTCTATGTCCATGACGCGGTTTTTGTATTGGGCCAGTTTTATGTGGATGTCACTCCAATAAAAAAAGGTCCTTGAAAATGCACAAGATAGCACGCTAGGCACAAAAATCTATTTTTAAGCACTGAGTTACCAGAAAATGCACCAGATCTAGTACCGAAAGCAGTAAGTTGGAATAACTGCATTGAACACATATCCTAGCAAGGTCCTAGCTAACCCACTATGAACTATTTATTTTTTTGGTTGGGTAATCATCAAATGACATCTACGAAGGGCGTGTCAACCTCTTACTGACTAGAACCCACCCGTGTTCCTTCAGTTGCTTGTGAGCCAGGGCCACGGTAACTCTTTCAAACAATCCGCGACCACGGCAGGCATCGGTCCTATCGGACCCCGTCAGTGATGCTGACATCTCTTTGAGGCGAGCGTGGAACACGACGCGCCGTCGACCCGGGCCTGGTCCTTACCGGACGACGAGCTGCCCATTGCTCGCCGTCCGCAAGCCCGCGCCTACGGTGGCCGGGAGTCGCCAATCGACTCCCGACGCCAAAGGTGTCTCCTCCTGCGGCGACTAGGGGTGCGAGGGTGCAGCGATTGCCTCTGCGTCACGCGCTCCGCCTCCTCCTTCGCGAGCATTACTGCTTCGCAGAAGGAGGTGACGACTTCCCATTCCCTCTCACTCCGTACCATGGCCTGAACCAGGGCCGGACGCGAGAGCTCGCCGCCGCCGATCGCCGCCACGAGGACACGGCGGTGCTCCGCCCAAGCCGGGCAGACCTCCACCGTATGCTCCACCGTGTCCTCCAGTCGATCCACACAATGATAACACCCGTTTCCTCCCGCCTTATCCGAAACAGGAACCTCCCGAAACAGTCATGTCCGGTGAGGACCTGCGTCAGGAGGAAGGTGAGGACGTCGTGGCTCCTCTCAAGCCACTCATCAGAGGGGACTTGCCGCCGCAATTGTGCCGTGCCCAAACGTTCTATGAACTATGATGGGTCTTGTGGCCTCATGGGCCATGGGGGGTAGCAGCGCGCGACGGTGGCGCGTGGCGCGGGCGCGTGGCGCGGGCGGCTGGGCGGGCGCTCGCAGACTCGATGACGCGGCGGCGGCTCACAGACTACATAGAGGTACGTCGGCTGCCAGTAACAACAGACTACATATAGACTTAGGTCAAGGACCTTAAGGCCCGCTCGCTCTTTGGGGTGAGCCGTGTCGTCCACAAACTTCAGTAGTGATCCATACAACACTGACGACTAGACTTGTATAATGCGATTGTTGCATTGCGCGTCATATAAACCGACCGCGTCCTGTAGCATTACACATGACTCAGCCTAATTGGCAATTGTGCCGTGCCCAAACGTTCTATGAACTGTGATGGGTCTTGTGGCCTCAAGGGCGATGGGAGGTGGCAGCGCGCGGCGGTGGCGCGTGGCGTCTGGGCGGGCGCTCGCCGACGCGAGGTCGCGGCGGCGGCTCACAGACTACATAGAGGTACAGCGGCTGCCAGTAACCACAGACTACATATAGACTTAGGTCAAGAACCTTAAGGCCCGCTCGCTCTTTCGGGTTAGCCTTGTCGTCCACAAACTTCAGTAGTGATCCATACAACACTGACGACTAGACTTGTGTAATGTGATTGTTGCATTGCGCGTCATATAACCCGACTGCGTCCTGTAGCATTACACATGACTCGACCTAATAAGCATGACATATGACACACAAAAAGGACGCGCGAGCCGCGGAGCGCCGTTCGGTGTTAATAAACTTCGTATTATCTTGGTAATTTTCACTGTGTGTGTAAGATTGAAGGAGCATGCGCCGCGCCGGTCGGCTGGCTGCGAAATAAGCGAACTATTATTTAGAACCGTTTTGTTGATGCTAATAAGGTTTTCGTTTTAAAGACAGCGCGGACTGCCTACGTGATGTTTTAAATCATGACTCGCATTTTATGACACTATGATATTTACTATGACAATAAATATTTATTAGCTGTAATTAAAAATGTAAATACCGTGTAAATAAAACAAAACAGTTAGGTATACAAAAAAACACAAATTAAAAACGTATTTAAAAAAAAACACAATCATTGTATGTAAAATAAATTTTTAATTACGTACAGTCGCCAGCTGGTCAAGCTACACAAAACTGTCAAATTTCTCCACTTTTTAAACCTTAAAATATTAAAGGTTAAGTTCAAAATCGAATGAGAAAATCTGACAGTAATGTCATATTACATCACTCTAACCTTTTGGGCACTTTTCCTGTTGATAGCGATGCGGACGAGTTCTTTGATGCCTTATGGTTCATTTTCCTCTTTTTAGGGTTCCGAACCAAACGGTTAAAACGGGACCCTATTATTAAGACTCCGCTGTCCGTCCGTCTGTCTGTCCGTCTGTCACCAGGCTGTATCTCATGAACCGTGATAGTTAGTTGAAATTTTCACAGATAATGTATTTCTGTTGAAGCTATAACAAAAAATACTAAAACACAGAATAAAATAAGAATTTAAGTAACAACAGGCATCATTTTTTTGCCGTTTTTAAAGATAATGGTACGGAACCCTTCGTGCGCGAGTCCGACTCGCACTTGGCTGGTTTTTATATTCACCTATATAGTTATTACTATTATTATTTTAAGTTTGTTAGCTAGTATATTATGTAAATATCATATTCCGAAATAAAAATATCCTATCTAAAAATAATGTGTGATAGTTCCTCCCGCCCACCGCCACTTGAACATTTATTAAAAGACTTAATAAAGACTAAAATATTAAAGACTTTTAGTAAGTACGTGGTGTTCAATATGTATTTGCCTATTTCAAAACAATAAACTATCAACAAAACTATATTAAGGAGTGGGAAAGCGATCCTAAATTTAAATCATGGTTACGACCAGTAACCGGAAATAATACTAAAGCTATGTGTGTGTATTGCAAGATCGAGTTCAGTGCAAGGCTAAACGATATCAAAAGATATTTGGAGTCAAACAAACATGCTGACAAAACTAAACCTTTTCAGCCTAACAGTTAAAATTCATAGTTTAAAAAGTGGATTAAACCGCCGCCGCCGCCGCTACTTCAAGCACTGCTGAAACTTTATTGTCTCTAAAAATTGTTAAACATTCATCTGTACTTCCTGTAGACCCTCAGAGCGAGTTATTTAAAAAGGCTTTTAGTGATTACAAAGGAGTACAGGGCCTGAAATTACACCGTCCGAATTGCAGAGAAATCATAAAGAAACATTTTTACAAAAAATAAAAACCGACATCCAAAAAAATAACACAAAAAGAGAGAAAACTAACTTTAATTTCGGAAGTCTCAAATTAAGGAATCAAATTAAGGATACCTCAAAAACAACTATTCAGAATTTGATCAAATTTATATGGGACCACATGAGATGCACCACCTTTCAAATAAAAAAATAAACATCCAAATGGTTCACCTAAAAAAAAGATCGGAGCTAAAACAATACAAAAATACTGTCGAATTGAGAACCTCCTCCTTTATTTGAAGTCGGTTATAAATGTGCTGGGTTCACACTTTATTTTGGCTCATAAAACAGATATTGGTGAGAGCAAATATAGCTTGATTATAGATGAATCAACTGATATATCAGTTCACAAATATTTAGGCACGGTCATCAAATATTTTAGTTTAAATAGAAAACTGTTTACATTTTTTGCTTTAGTGTAGTTAGAGTCCGCAGATGCAAGAGGTATAGAATATAGTGAATGCAGTTGCAAACACAGTCAAAGATATGAATTTAAATCTGAAAAATTTGGATGGTTTTTGTACTGACAATGCCAGCGTAATGGTGGGAGTAAATAAAGGAGTTTACAAAATTCTCATCGCGGCGCATAATCTTCCACATTTGGTTTTAATAAAATGTGTATTCTACTGCTTACAACTGACTGTTTCACATGCGTCTGAAGAGACCATTCCTCAAGATATCGCGAAACTTCTAACTGGTATTCGTGTTGACCATTTCACCGTCAAAAGTATTCAAAAGTTTACGAAACAATAATTTGCGGGAGAAAAAGGTAAACATTTAGTATCGTTTGGCAGGCGGAGGGGGAGGGGAGGTGGAGGGGGAGGATGGGGGGTGTCCCCTCTCCCCTGGTACCACTCCCGTGAAAAGGTAACGCACCATTTTTGAGAAAAACAAATATTTGTAATCTAACCTCAAAACACTTTATAATCACCTACTGCGGTCGAGGAAAATCACGTGCGGGTCTAAATTTGCTTCTAATGAATACTTATAAACACGTCGTCGACGGAGCCCCGCTCCGCGGGGCTTCTACTTCAGGGTGGTTTAAAAAAAATAACCACGAAGAGTTGACTGGAAAAATCCATTACCTTGTAATAAGAGTGGTAGCATTATAATCAGGGCCCCACCCTGTACCAGATTTAACCACTTTTAGCCCCCTCCGCCTGCCAAATGATACTAAATCCAACCCCTCTCTCTCTCTCTTCAGTATAGTATAAAGTACTCTGTGCTTTGGAAGCAGTGGATTGAATTGAATTTTTTTTTTTGAGATTTCCAAATCCAAAAACTATTTTTATACCTCAGAAATGCTGCATCGTATCTATTCGGATATAAAAAATAAAACCTATTTAATACATATAAATAGTATACTGGGCGAAGTACAGTATTCGCTAAAGGCATTCGAAGGAAAAGAAACAGACCCCACAAAACACTTACAGACACTCGTGAACGAAGTAAACTAAGAATGACAGTCCTTGTCACTTTGCATAGTGATTTCGTTAGTTCAAATTTAAGCAACCGGGCCAGATAAGCTTGCTGCACTCTAAGGAGATTGCGCCAAGATAGCCCGCGAAATTCAAATTGTCTTACGGTTTTTGCAATTTGCAGGTCTGTATCAGCTTGAATGGTGATCAAAATATGATTCGCTACATTATTAAATATGGTTTTATAGAATTATAATCATTAGAATCAGCAATACAACTCCTTAAGTTAGAATTACCCTCAAATGTCATGATTTCATGAAATAGTCATTCAATAGGGTGATATGAAGTTATAAATGTATAGATGATTTTTATGATCATAAATAACCCTATAAATAAATATTTGATACGGCCGCGAATCATAATTAAATCAACATACAACCTGATACTGCCAGCAAATTGCAATAAACGTAAGAAAATTTGAATTTCGCGGGCTACCTGACGCATCCCCTTAATCATAATTAAATTGTTCTAAACCATTAAATTCATAAAAAAACACAGTGAAAACACTTTAAATGAACTAATACCTAGTCTAACCTGTAAAAAGTGACTGAAAAAGTCTATAAAAAAGACTAACTAAAGGGCCTCAGTAGCTGTGTTATTATCATTAGATTCCAAAAAATAAAAATATACCCCGTCGGTCAAAAGTTTTGAGTGTTAACCTCCGCTTCGAGTTACGAGTTTGTCATTTTGTTTTTTTCACACTTTCTTTTCCACTGGTAGAATAGGTGATATCGGCTTTGCTTGCCATAATAAAAAATAGAATATAATAGAAAAGGAGTTTAAATCCTCTGTGGTGGTGTCAACTGTCAATACCTATGTCGCTGTCTCGACCAAATAACTACTTTCTAGTTACTTATTTACGTGTTTAGCAACTAACTACCTTGTACCTTGAGCTGCGAGTATTTCTGAATAATGATGCTGTGTGCAAACGTGAGCAAATGCACAAACTTGTGGACGCAATACCCTTTGATTTATACAGTATTGGATCGCCAGAAAACTTGCTTGGAATCCCATCCACACAAGCCAAGCCAAACGCCCTGGCCCTTTCTATCCACACCTTTGAATTTTTGTTGGTTTCGTTGGTTTGTCGAGGATTGGCAAGTGTGTGGAGCCTGCAATAACCCTGTGTGTGTTGCGCAGGAAAATCCCAATGGTTGAAGATTTTTTTTTGTAAAATGTTTTCATGAAAGTCAAACACATGTTGGTCAGAGGATTATCTTAGGGGCGGGTTGAAGTATTTGGTTGTTATTGTTGTTGTTGCGGTGGTTGTTTTTATCCTTGTTAATGCATCTTAAGGTAGTTACATCTGTCTATCAATTACATGTCTGTTGTCTTGTAATGGTTCAACAAGTAGTTCTTTCATAAATAAGAAATCTAACTGTAACATGTTGTATGCATTTGACTTGTGGTGCTGAAGGCTATTTTCATGTTACAATATAGTCAGATAAGGTCAGTGAGTGTCTTGTTAGTGCTGTCTTAGTGGATTCAAAATAATAAAATATCCAAAATATAGTCGTCTTAAAAACCATGTCAGTCATAGGTCAAAATGTCCTAACTCTTGCTATAACTAGGTTAGTCACTTATTTAAATATGAGTAATTAGTATTACTTCTGCTGATTTAAAGGTTTGTTGTCTTTATTCATTTTGCTTTGGCGGTTTGGTGTCTACAGTTTGTAGTAACTGTATTGGCATTCACACTATACGACAAAATATTGGTATTTGTCACAGAAATATATTTTTTAGTTTAATAATTCACAGTCCACAGCCACAGATTATTAATAGGACATGCAACACTATGGTAATCTAAAATTTGGCGGGTTATTTGAGATTAAAGTTTAAATTACCATTTACGGCACAGTGTGCATTTAAGGGATCAAATAAGCAGGCAACTCTATAAATGAGGCCATGAGAACCAGAGTAGTCTATTTACCAATAATGAATACTGAGATTTTAAATGAAAACTGAAAGCTATGATTTTGTTCTAACTTTATGGTCAAATTAATGATTTTTCAATGTTTTCAATAAGTATATTCTAAGTTTAAGTGGTTATTTTTTCAAATTATGGAGGGAACAAGTCATTTACTCTATGTTTTAGGTATTTTTTTTTTACAGTTAGGCCACTGTGGCTTTTTGGGATTATATAATAACTGAATTAAAGTGCTAGTTACTCCAAAAATTTCTTTTTTAATAAAATTAACCACAAGCAAAGCTACATAAAAAATATTTTTTACTTAACATTAATAAAGTCATCTAAACATCATCATCATGTTCTTGGGGTAGATATATTGTATTTCTAACAGTAGTACTGGCCCTTGTTGATGTGTAGGACTCATGGTGAATGGATGGTATGTAGTTTAGGAGTTCAAGTAAGTCCTTCTTTTCGACACTGATCAACTTTCCATCGGGGTACAACAGGTCCAGCTCAATATTTATAAATACCTTTGAATTTCTTTTTCAAACATCAAGATAATGAAACAGCACCTCTGGGTTGTTTGAATACTCGAAGAATATTCTATACTGGTTCATTTTGTTATACTTCAAGCCCTGGTTGTTTAGCCATAAAACTTTTGAGCGTTCAACAGTTTTCTGTTAGTAATGTTTCCTCAAGTTTTTTTGTTGACATAAAGTCTTGCTTCTTCATTTTCATAATGTTGAATGGATTTTTATGTCTGGCTGCTTTGATCGCTTGAAGCCAATCATCAGAAACATAACTATTTTGAAACAACTTTTTTTTCTTTTCAATCAAACCAGAGTCCTGGTCGCAAGCAAGATAGGAATGTCCACTTACATAAAATTTATGGTTAATGGTCTCAACAGTAAAATCCGAATGGACTACTATATACGGACATAATAAAGCCATTTTGATATTCCTATTCTGTCCCCCACATTGGTCAGAAATCAGAATAGAGAATCAAATTTTTGTGTGCACATTTGCTTTGACATACCTCAACAGGCATGATACAATTTCCTGAGGGTCTCTAGAAGCGATAGTCTCATTCCAGACACACATTGTAACATGGTTATTACAAGCATCGTGTATGCCAAGACAGTAGGTCCGTAGTTGTCGTTTATAATAGCAAATTCCTGTTGATCCAACTGGTGTGGGCAGAGTCTTCACCAAGTCGAATACAAGGACTGTACCTAACATCTTGATTTTCCTTAGCAAATTGTTTGTCTGCCTCATAGTTGTCCTGGGCTGATTGGGCTTTAGATAGATGAAGAGTTTTCTGGGCTTGCAGCAAATTTTCTCTTCAGAATCAGAGGCTCAATCTTCATTTCCATATGATCACTAATAGGAGCATGAAAGGAGAGATTAAAATGTTCATTAAATATTTTCCTAAAAATATAGTCCGACACTGGTGTTATAGTTGTAGTGCAATACAAAGAGTACATTTTGTTAATATTCAAATCTGGACACAAAAATTGTCTGTTCTGGCTCATGTGTAAGGTATAGTGGGACTCATATCGGGGAAACTTGTCTATAAAGTCTACATTTTTGATCTCTTCGCTTGTTTTGTTTTTGGTGGATGTTTTCTTCTTTGATCTTGGGGTGGTACAATGTTGCCAACATTAGAAGCAGCCAAACTTTGTTCATTGTCTGTATTTACTTTTGAAAAAAATACTTGTCTTTTGCGTTAGTTTTTTCTTATACTCAGCCACAACAATTTTTCTTGCTTTACCAACATGTCTTTTATATTTTTCTTCGTGTAAAGTAGTATAATGACGTTTAACATTATATTCTTTACTCACAGACAAAACTTGCATACAAATCATACACTGAATTTTATTATTATTGTTGCAAATAAAATAGTCAAGTTCCCACTTCTCTTAATGAGAAGTGGGAACTTGACTATTTTACACGATGTTCATCACTTAATTTTCGCTTCTTCGTAGTCGTAATGAAGTTAATTAAGTATTTTTCTCAAAACTGCTTGTTAATAACTTATTATGGTGTGTAAAATTCAAAGTGGTATCAGTAAAGAAAAGTGGCGATACGAACTTTGTGAAAGCACAAGCTTAACTAATACGGGCACCAACAAATACTCACTCTACAAAAACAAAATACTTTCCGGGAATTCCCCCAATAATAGTAAAAGATAGCTTCACTTTTAAATGATGTAATGCGAATGGAATGTTACAAGAATAAAGATAAATAAATTATACCAAATATTGATTATATTATGTTTTGACAAAGAATTATATTATCCAAACTATTTATGTCCAAAACTCTTTTCTAATTAATTTACACTTTAAAACATGCGTCGCGGGCGGCATGAAAACAAGCCGCGGGCGGCATGAAAACAAGCCGCGGGCCGGTATTAGGACAGCCCTGCTCTAGAGGGAGGCGCGCGCGGAACACGGCGCGCCGCCCACACGGGCCTTTCACTGTTCAGGCAACAAACTCCCAAGTCTGTTGCCTGCAGGCCTCACCCTAAGGCGGCCGGAGATCGTTCCGCGCCCTGCGGCGCTCGGATTGCACATTCTCACCTGCCTGGACATAGCCGCCACGTTTGACCAGCTCTTGTGGTAATCTACAATCACCCATACTCCACCATGCTGCTTTAGTGAAACCGCACTAGAGCAGCGTGGTGGAATATGCTCTTATTTGTGGTGGAGGTTTTAGGCCAGAGACCAATCCTTTGTTAACCCTTAAATGCATAGATTTTTATTTCGGGCTGGAAAAATGTTTCCACTGCACTGATAACGTAAAAATTTATTGAAAATCTCAGTTATTAAAAATATATATAGGTATAATGTGTGTAGACATTTGGCAACACTATGCGTTGTGTACTAAAGTTATCCTTACATATTTATTGGGGTCATATATTTCTTTATTCAAATATATAAACAATATACAGACTATTTCGAGTGAAATGCAGCAAAACAATTTCGATCTTTAGTATGACACAATGCAACCCTACATTTAGTACACTCAGTCCGCGAAAAACCATTACAACCGGGAAGTTTGCATGGTTATAGAAGTACATCTTTTTTCATCGTGGCCTATACCATCAGTCCGCACGTCTTTGGGAGGAACAGGCTTCGCTGGGTCCCGGTGTCTTTTTCCTTCTATCTCCCTATCTATATTACTGCTCGAAGGCCTTCCTCTTTTGGGTTCAGTATACTTTTTATAATTGCATAAGGTCTCCGCAAGATCTGATCTAAAATCACCTAGTGTCATGTTTGGGTGGTTTTCACACCGGCAAAATTAGAGGAACACAAAAAAAATACACTATATTTTGAGATTGAATGGTTATTATTTAATCTTTTCGCTTCTTTGAGTCTGTTCGTTTATTTTATGCAAGAAAATAACAAAATGTAGGGTTTATTAGGATTTATTTATAATTAAACAAAAAAAATGCCCTATCTGAAAATTTTTGATGTTTTCTATTGTGTAAGAACAAACCAATTTTTTTTTAAATAATGTAAAAAAAACAATATCGTGTGTTGCCTCCACGCGCCCTTATAAGAGCTTGGATACGTCTAACCATGCTTCTGATGACACCTTCAATCATTTCCTGAGGCAAAGTTTCCCATTCTTCCACCAGCGCGAATTTTAGGTCTTCAACATTCCTAGGGGCAGGATTTCTTTCTCGAACCCTTCGTCCAATCATGTCCCAGATATGTTCTATCGGATTCATATCTGGCGATCGTGCTGGCCAATCCATCTGGGTTACACCAATCTCATTTAAGTAATCTCGCACTATGCGCGCAGTGTGGGGCCGTGCGTTATCGTGCATAAACAGGAAATCTGAGCCTATGAATGGGGCAAAAGGCATAACATGGGGTTCTAGGATCTCAGTTATGTACCTGTGTGAAGTTAAAGAACCGCCATCAATAATGACCTGTGCGGTGCGTGCCGTCAAACTTATACCACCCCACACCATAACGGACCCTCCACCGTAAGCCGTTGTTTCGGAAAAATTTGCTTGATGGTAACGTTCTGCTCGATATCTCTACATCCTCTCCCTTCCGTCAATGAAATTTACACAAAAACGGCTTTCATCGGAGAATAAAACTCGACTCCACTCATCGGACCAATTTTGATGTTGACGAGCGAACGCTAATCTTGCTACTCGATGACTCACCTCAAGTTTTGGCGCTTTTGCTGGCACGTATGACTTCAAACCAACTTCATTTAACCTTCTCCTCACTGTTCGTTCACTAACACGTACGTTACGCACTTCTAAGAGGTTTCTGGTCTGAACAGCTGTTAGACGACGATTTCTTAAAGTTTGTACCCTTATAAAACGGACGTCTAGGGCACTGGTTGCACGATTTCTGCTTTGTCCTCGCCTGCGCACGTAAGATCCTGTCCGGCTGTACCGTTGCACATTACGGTGGATCACGGATACTGATACACGCAATGTTTGACTGACTGAACGGTAGGTGTGACCTTCCTCAATCATTGTTACGGCCCTGGCGACTTCAGTTGCAGGCAATCACTCATTCTGGATGCAATACAATGTTTACTCTCCAAACAAAACAAACAAAATGAGCTAGGGTCACCATTGACTGTATAAACCAACTTTCTTATCAAGTAAAGTGTAAACAAACACTTAGAGGGTACAATTTCTGTTAGAAGGTTGAAAAATGTCAAAAAAGCCCATAATGTTATATGAAAAAGGGTAATCATTCAAATAACGGAACCACTTGTCGAAATACCCACAAGTTTAAAAAAAAGGCACCTTTTTTTTTGTGTTCCTCTAATTTTGCCGGTGTGTATAAACATAAAGGAATTCAATTATCGCTTAGCCATTGATGACATGTGTATAACCAAGTGCTAACAGGAATAAAAGAAACAAACAAATATTTATTTTTATGAACTACATTGTAGCGTTCTGCTTGGAGTTTAATCACATCTTTCCTGTCGAAATTCTTAATTTTCCCACATAAAATTCTGTTCACATAGGTGCACCAACTGTGTATTAATATTAATTGCGAAATTTGTACAAAAATTTAAAACATTAACTCTATATCTTGAGCAATTTATAAATTTTGAGTCACACAATGTATTGACCATAATTTTAATATTTTCTTTTATATTATTTATTTGAGCCTTTGAGGAAAGTGTTTGATTTGATAATTTAAATATTTATGCATTTCATCTGAAGCGTAGTTCAGGGATTTTTTAGTTATGTATCTTTCATATTATGTTAAGCTTTTATCACCAATAATTATTGTAGATAATACAGTTCATACAGCAAGTTTTAAAATTTTTATATATGGACTTTTTACATTTTTTTACTATAAATCCTCCAACATACCGCTTCGACTCAGAAATGAGATATTTGATTGCTCATTCCTCAGAACACTTAACAATGGGTCAATATCAAAGTGTTGACTTTCGGATGGAGTTTCTTTCTCAATTTGGGTTTTATTACTTATGAGTAAATGCTTTAAAGACTGTAATGTCTTTCACAGTTAGCACCCACTGCATGTACAGAGCTAAAATTATTAACTAACAAAGTTTTAAATGCACTTATAAATTGGTTGCATGTTGGCGATATATTTCTTACTCCATTGTTTCTGATATTTGAAAAAAAGTTTTCCAATGGATCTAGGCTAAAGTTCCTTGTAAGTAGGCTGGTGATTTTATGTTCTTTATTTAAATATTTAAACATTTCTTTAAATACACCAATATTATTAATGCAATTTTTAAGAGATGGCACTCGTACATACGTGGTCTCTTCAAATCCATCACGTGTTTTAACAATTTTTTGGAATTGAATAGACCTTAATATCTAACTCAAGTAACTCATCCCATAATTTGTGATGAATCGAATATTGTCTCCAACAGCCTTTGTACTTTTTGACTGATTATTGGTAACTATGACCATTGAATGAATCAAACAGATGGTCGATAATTAGCAGGAACTCAGCAGTTGCTTGACACTCCTTTGGCAGTACATTATGTCCTGAAAATGAATAGAAAACTTGGATTAATTATATTTTTCAAGATATTTAATTTAAATCAAGTTTTTCTTTTCCTATCTGAATGCCTCGTTGATCTAGTGGTCGCAAGCGCTACTGTTGGGCATGAAGGCCTGGGTTCGATTCCCACGTCGGACAAAGTGTTATTGGGTTTTATTATCTAGAATTTCTCAGTAGCAGCCCGGATTCTGGATTTGTGCCCAGTTGATGGCAATAGGCTCGCCCCCTATTTATTACATGGGATTTGAAACATAACTGGCGAAATGTTGTTATAGTATAGGTACACCTCTGCCTAACCCTGCGGGGAAAACAAGGCCTGATGTTATGTTTATGTTACTCTATCTGCGACTTTTTACGGTTTTATTAAACCTGTTTCTACTCCCTCGTTGGTCTAGAGGTCGCAAGTCCTGGGTTCGGTCCCCAAGTTAAACAAAGCGTTATTGGGTTTTGAACCAAACCAAACTTGAGAAATTCCTTATAGAAGGAATTAGTCAGTAGCAGCCTGGAGCCTGGATTTGTGCCTGGTTGATGGCAATAGCCTCACTGCCACTACACGGGATTTGAAAATAACTGGTGAAATGCTAAATGGTGCTGTTTTGTAGGGAAGTAATTTAGCAAAGTAATATTATATTAATCCCTCACCAAACCGAAAAAAGACAATTGATTTTCTATTGTCATCTACCAGCGGTAGGTGAACTCCGATCGATGGGAGATAATTCAGGCCATATAAATATGTATTAAATATATATATTTGTCGGAAATACGTAAAATCAATCGTTTGACTTTGACTAATCGGGGCGCCAGCGCCAAAGCTTCTTTTGTATAAATTGCAGGTTGACACTCATAAAACCTCTTGTAGAAATCGATGCGATATCGACTTTAAGATTGATAAATTTTCCTCGCAACTCATTTGCTAGTTCCATCCTTAGCTCATATGCAGTTTGAGCCACCTGATATCTAATGTTACAGGTTTTTTTTTTTTTCGACTTTTTCTGGAACTAGGGATAACATTTTCTGAAAGGCCTCATCATCGATTAAGGAAAATGGGTGTCCATGGACGGCAACTAATTTTACGCACTCTTGGGATATTATAGTTAAGATATCTTCAGTTTTTTTTTTCAGAATGGCTACTTGAGCCGCTTTCATTTTGATCGCAAACATTTTTGTACTCCTGTGGATGGTATTTCGATAAATGTTTTGCGAGATTTGAACCGTGTTGTGTCTGTAACAAATAATTACCATCTCATAAATTTTTGGATTTGTGTATTAGAATATTGCAAAGCGAATGAATAAAGTTGCGCCCTAATTGACTAAAGTAAACGGTATAAAAATGTTAAATGAATGTCCAGTTAAAATATTGCTCAGAAAAGCGTAAATACTGTCCTACTAAAATCATTAATGCAAACAGAAAATTCTCGTCGGGACTATAGGTAGGTATATTAAAATCTGAAAATTTAATAAAACATAACTGATGGAATCAGGCGTTACTTTGCGGAAATCTTGGATATAAGTACTGTTGCTTATACAATTACAAAATATAGTTTGAATTATTTAATTATTTATTTAAATATTTATTAAGCTTAGATGCAGGTGTGAATAATATACCTAATGCAACAAACAACCCCAACCAGTACGACCCCGTGTCTCACATTACACAACATGGTTCAGCCGGTATGTAGGTACGCTAACGGGAATTTAGTGTAGCTTGTTTTATTTCAGTTCAAAGAAATGCTCATTATTATTAACTAAAGCGAGATAAACGTACACAAATAGGTAAGTACATAATGTTTTGATCAGACTTTAGCATTTTCACTTTTCTACACATATTTTTTAATAAAGATGTAAAAAAACCCGCTAAAACCAGTTTCATCGATTTTGTAAACGAAAATTACAAAAAAACGGGTTTTTTAAACAATCCGGTTTTTGCGTTATTTACTTAGTACTTTAGTCTCAAAACCAGAACAACATAGTATGTGAGATGCGCCGAGTACTCGTTTAATACTCGAAACCTACCTATTCGGCATACTCGGCCATTTTGTTAGTACTCGTTATCGACCGAATAACTCGGTTTGACTCGAAAAGAACTCATAAACTTATAACCTGACCTCTTTAGATTTATCGCCTTCTATTTCGTCATAAAATCTCCAAATCAATGATATTTTGCGCCCACTCATCTCTCAAATATTTACTACAAACAAACTCACAATTGAAAGTAAGTACTTGAAATTTTACCATAAAAAGTAAAAACAAATTTTGTAAATACATCACTCACTCCGTGCGTGTGATATGTAAACAAATGGCAATTACCTACTATAGTTTTCGCCAGATAAGAAAAAAATAAAAGCCGTTAACACCCGTCTACCAATGTATTCCAATATTTCAAAACGATACGAAAAATATGTAAAGGAAGTGTCGCTAACGTGATCAAAACAAACTTATCGTGGTAAGGGGCGTCCTTGACGCGTTCACTGGACATGAGTTATAAACCTTTTGGCCAAAACCATATTCAGTCATATTTATTTTGGAAGTTACTTAGGTACTACTCAATGAAACTCTTAAACCAAATTCGAAGTTAAATAATTTATTTTAAATAGGCACACAGACATAGGTATATAGTTTCGTAATCACGACAATCACTCTAGCACTTTCCACTATAGGCCCAACTTTGTATGAAACTCTCCCTAAATAGAGAATTCAGAAGGGGAGTCTGTGTCCGTATTTTCACTCACAGAACTTTCACTTTCTGAAGTGTCTGTAACGTTTATAATAAAGCGATCGGCTGTTTTATCTATCTGATGATCGAGTCCCTTCATCTTGACTTCTTTTTTGACGTGCTCGACACAATTTTTCCATTTTTCAGGTGTTACCTGATTTAAGGCATCATTAAATAATTTTTTAACGTCTGTTAATTTAAATGTTGTATTGTGTCGAGCAACGTAACTTTTCGTGTCCGCCCATACGAGCTCTATTGGATTGAGCTCGCAATGATAAGGCGGTAACCGTAACACTAATACGCCTTTCTCTTTCGCCATTTCATCAACTGCGTATTTTTGATAAAAACTTTTCACAGATTGGACTTTTACCGTCAAATGTGCTTTTGTGTCCTGTTGGTCGAAGACGATTTCTTTATCTTGCAACCAGTCCATGATCTGTTGCTTTCTCCAAGATGAAGTGGGTATTTTTTCCAATCGTCTGAAAGTCAATGTATAAAATTTATAATAACTAAAAAGAAAAAAAAAAGTTTTGGCCCTTTAAGTAAGTTGAAGTACCTGGAATGATAGCTTGCGTTATCCATAACAACGACGTCATTAGGTTGCAGCTTATCCAAGACTTTCGCGAACCATTCTTCAAAATGAACGGCATCCATAGCTTCGTGATAATCCCCCGGTTTTTTACAAACGAAGACCCATTGGCAATCGCCCAAAAAGCCATTTTCATTGCCAATATGAACTACAATGAGTCTGCTGCCCTTTCCTGTTGGATTTTTAGCGCCAGTTGACAAACCTTCCAGAAATGCTTGGCGTGATGAAGTCACAGTGGTATCGGTCCAAGCTTTCGCAACAGTATGACCTAAAACAATTAAGGATAAATAAATGCACCAAAATACAGAGAAAATAAAATTGAGGGTGCACATTGTTTATATTTGTGACTCGAGTATGACAATTGATTTTTACCTGCATTGACCCAAGTTTCATCCAGGTAATAGATATTACGGTTTTCATTACGGTACCCTTCCATTTCTTTTAAATATTTTGTTCGCCACAGAATTATTTCTGGACGTTCTATTAAGGCACTTTTCCTGTTCCTTTTTTGGAACTTGAATTTCAAATGTTTGAGAACACGTCTTAAAGTTGTTTTGCTAAAGTTGGGCAAAGTGTCATCTTCATTTATTTTCTGTTGTATTTTATCTATTGTAGGCAGATCACCTTCCATGAAAAATCTATGCACTTTTTGCCTTATAGCTGTCTTGTCAAAACTATCCAATTTTTGGATTATGCCTAATTTGTTCTTTGTAGTCCCTTTGGGTTTCAGTTCATGGGTATCTTTATATTCCCTCAAAATTCCGTAAATAGCACTTTTACTTATTCCAGTGATCTCTGCAGTCTTATTAACCATAGCCATATTGGAGCGGTATTCATTCTCAGGCCATGTATTTTTAGTATGTTTAAATACATTTAATACTATGGTTTTCTCGCCAACAGACAAAATCGTACTTTTTCTCTTTTTGATTGGAGAATGTAATGGTTGCGACGACGATGGACCTATAATCAACAATTTAAAAAAATACATTGTAAACTCTAGCGAGACAAGGGAGATCGTTTAAGTTTGAAAACACGTGCATGATAATTACGACAAACAAATAAATGTTTTTAAATCGAGTGGCAATAAATGGAGTATTTTATAATTAACTATTAAGTATAATAATGCTGTCTGAGTTTTAAATATTTCTTGACAATACTGTATCGATCAAAAGTACGATATACGCAAAAAGTAGGTATCTATAATAAGTATAATTCTCACTGCATAAAATATGGTTTTCTCTGTGGCCGTTGAAGAGTGTACATTCAGAAAGTTGGCAACGTCGTAAATAGCTGTCAAATATTTACCTGTTTTGATTAATTTGGAAATAATACTGCATAGAAATAAGAAATGTGGCTAAATAACTAGAATATTAATAATAAATTGCAATAATGAATATCGTAACACCGAATATTTAGTTTTAGATGTAAAAAAAGTCTTTGGAAGCTTTTAAAATGCCTTTTTTACACCTAAAACGGGTACAACATCAAATTCAATGTTATAATTGCAATTCATTATTAATATTCTAGTTAGTTAGTTAGCCACATTTCTAATTTCCATACAGTATTATTTCCAAATTAATCAAAGCAGGTAAATATTTGATAGCTATTTACGACTTTGCCAAACAAATAACCAAACCCACTTTTGCATTAATAGTTAAGGTTAGATTCACCACATATTTACACTGTTAAATATAAAGTAATTACGTATATAAGTCCGTCATTAGTCTATTATTTCATAGGTAGGTATTAAAATAATTTAACCAACCTGCTTGAGGTTGAGGTTCAACGATTCTCTGTCGACGCCTTTTTTGGGTTGTTGGTGGATCCATTCTCACTTCTTCACTCATAACCAATAATAACAAAAATAAAACAAAACAGTATCAAAATAACAAAACAAACCAATTAACAGTAACAAAATAATAACAAATGCTTGAAAACTTTCCGAGTATGGAGTACGCTCAGTCAACTCCACGCGCAAACCAGACTTGAAATGACACTCGAGACGAAGGACGCGATAGGCATAATAACAAAATGGCGGACAGGTAATGCGCCCCTGACTCGCTCTGACGTCACATTCAGCGCCGAGTATGAGGGCATAACCCAAAAAATCTCATTTTTTGGTAAGAACTTTAAAATTCGGTTATTTTAATTAATTGTATACTTCTATGAATATAAGTTAAAGCTAAATAAATAAATCCAATTATGGCATGTTCTTTTATTGAAATATAAGTTGAAAACATAAGTAATCTCGAAAAAGAAAAATACACCTCAACAATTATTTTTGAAATGCATAAACAATAGCAATACATATTTCATTGTTTAAATATGTATTTTTGAAAGTAAAAAAAAAAACCGCAATTATTCTTTAATTTACGTATTTCTTACTTATTCCGTTGGGATAAGTGTTTGGTATTATGAAACTCGACCGACACAGTAATAGCGACAGTTTTGAATGACGAGCGATATCTAATGAAGTTTTGTGGACTTTTTGGTACAAGTCGGATCAGTGACTTTTATTTTTCTCTTATCTGGCGAAAAGTATAGACGATGCGCGCCGGGAACGGCCGGCGGCGCAGTGGCGGCGCGCGGCGGCGAGCGAGCAGCAGGACCTCGCTCCTCGAAAACCGCCGCCGCGCGCCGCCATCGCGCCGCCGGCCGCACGTTGCGACTTGTGAGCAAGTTTAAACCCGTTTTCGTGGCTAATACCTGCGTCAACTACGTCAAGTTATTCGGCAGAGTACTCGGTAAAACTTGTACACGGCGCATCTCTAAATATAGGTATTTGAAAAACACTCACGACAAACCTTTTGTAATTGTAAACATCACTTTGCTATCACGGATGACAAAAAATAAATCAAATGAGCGAGCGGTGAGCACATGAATAAAAAACCGAGCATGTTATTTTTTCATCTTTCATCGGTAAATAATATTAATAGTAAGTAGTATAAGATTGCACTTACCCTAAGAGTTTTATTACAACCTGGAACATCACATTTCGACGACTGTTTCTCGTTGCTCAATGAAAAATATTTGCACACAAAGTTCGCCTTCTTATGGCCCATGATTTAATAGAAAAACTGTTAAAACTCAAACAAACTATACGATTGAAATCAGATAATGTAAATAAATAAACACGGTGAAATGCTACGTTGCTATACTACGCTCGGGAAATAATCTTAGTATTACTAGTGACGCGTTGCGTTTATGTGGCCGCACGCAGCCCGCAAGGTGATGAAGCTGGCAACGTTGCGTATCGAAATGAATAACGTTATTATATCGTTATATTAATAACGATATATTGTTAATAATGTTATTAAACATTTTTAAATTTCGTTCCGTTTGTCATTATCGTTATAGCCAAAAAAATAATTTTGTTACGATCCTGGTGGAACGATACAAATTAACGTTACCGGAACTACACGTAACGTTATTTTGGGTAACGTTTCAAGCCCCTGCTCGCAAGTTCCCTGTACTGAAATAAATTGGTTCATTATTATCAATCACAAATCACCATACATAATATTATAAAGGTTCGGATATAGGAGGTAATATCCAAAACGACTCATCGGGTTTAAAAATTCATTCACTTATAAGTCGTGGGCAGAAGTTAGTCTAAAATAAACTTAGCAATTTTAATTTACCTCATGTTTTGTTTTATGCTTATTATCTGTCACTTCATCAAATGGTAGCTTCCTTTTTCTTTGTTGAGGTTTAAACAAGCTTTTGGGTACAACCTTCTTTTTAGGTTTTGGTGTAATATTCTGAAAAAAAAACAAAGCAGTCTTTAGAAGTTACCAAACCAGCAATCTCAAACAGAAAATACACATGAATATGTATACAATATAACAAATATTACATAATACATAACAGGCACTTATTAACTAAATTAACAAACCTCTTCTACATTCTCTTGGTTATTTACTGGAGTGAGAACATACTCATGTGTTACACTCACAAGGGACTCCTCGACTTCCGCTTGATTCTAAATGAATAGAAATCATACATTAATGCATAAGTCATATTATTATCATGGGTATAATGATAAAAGGTTAGTATTTGGACCAAGGACTGGTTAGTATTTCAAGATTAGAGATAATTCATGCCAGTCATCATTACAAAAATACAGGATGCTCTCACCGCACTGTCAAAAACATTGGAATCCGTTTCAAATTCCTGTGGAATCAAGCTCAAAATTTCCATGGTTTCAGAATCCGGGCTAGGAGGTTTTGGCCCTCCACCGGTACAATTCATTGATATTTTTACTTGTGACATTATTTTTTTGGCATCAAGTTTCATTGTCCGCCACTGTTGCTTCATTTCAGTCATTTGTCTCTCTCGGTTATTTAATTCATTGAATCTAAAAATATTTAATCACAATTTGACTATCATGAACATGAACATTAAACCAAATTAATTTATGTAAACATGGTATTTTACAAACCTTTTTGCGACCGCTTGCCAAGCAATGGTCTTATTTTTGTTAGTATTCGAGTCGGTGTTTTTGTTTTCTATAATGGAGACAAACTCCTTCATATAGCTTTTCAATAATCTCTGAAAAGTAAAATGCACAAATTTGATCACAAACGATGACCGTGTGGTAATTAAGGAAAGCGACAATTCTTTTATCTAGTAAAATTACCATACCTTTTCTAAAGTGTCCCGATTTACAGATCGTTTTCTTTTTGCCTTCAACTGGTCACAATTTATGTTATTATTCACCATTATTATAGTATGTAAAAACCAAATTATTTTAAGAGACTAATTTCGTTGGTACACTAGTTTGACATATGAAAGGTGCGTTCTTAAACGACTTACTTATAAAGTATGTTCCATTCTTTCTTCGTTTTACCGTAAAAAAAATATACAATTATTTTTAAATACATTTTGAAACGATATTTTGGGCACAATTTGTATTATTTATTAAAAATAAACATGTTTTATGCTGTTTACAAGGTTTTCTAAATGTCTCTACAATTTGATAATCTAGTTTCAAAACGTTTCCGAAGAATGTTGCCTGTGACTTTTGTTTTAACGAATTTATAACTACACAATGCTTACACACCCATTATTGGTAAAGGGAGTGTGTAACTCTTATCCATAGCTTATACATTGTATAAGTAAACAGTTGTTAAACAAGTGTTTTAAATATTTTTATTAGTAAGGCTGTAAAAGTGGTTTCCACTTCGGTGAACCATGTGTATACCTATAATTGACATGCTTATCCGCATTTTTATGTTTGCATTTTACTACAAAAAAGCATACATACCTACATGTTGGTTTGGTATACAATGCTTAGTAATACGTAGTGTTTATACAAGTCAGTTTTTTGTATTTTTAAATAAAATCATTACAAACTAATATTTAAAAAAAAAATTGTTTATTCACGTCAAATTAGCACTTTTACCACAACTTAAATACATAATTACTATTAGTAAAACAGATTTATTTTGTTAGTAAAATAATAATAGTAAAATGGTCTTAAACGGTACAGAATGTAGAACATCAATATATATCATGCCCTCCACTCTATAGCAAATCCAGGAAAAAGGTTATAACCCTGACCGGGTCGTCTTATTACATTACACAATATTTTTTTAATGTAGGTTAAATAGGATGTCAGTAATTTAACAGATACCATAATAAATAAGTGTGAGAAGGTAAATGAGTCTATAATATAATTAATAAAATAAATGAGTCTATAATTAATAAAATAAAATGAGTCTATAATCAATAAAATAAATGAGTGTATCATTGCCTTCTACTCCTCCACAGAGTTAGGACAAGACATTGGCGAGCTGCTTGCCCCTGTCGTAATTCATCACTGTGTGCTGATGTTGATGGCTGGGCATCATTAACTTCAGGGTTTATTATTTCTCTCTCAGCTTCTATTGTGTCAGGTGCAGGGCAGTTATTTACGTTGCACAAGTTATGCAGTACGCAACATGCATTAACGATCTTGGCTGCAATCTGTGGATTATAATGCAACATCCTGTGACTCAATAAACACCTCCATCTAGCTTTCCAGAGCCCTATTGTTCGCTCCACTGTGTTCCTGGCAGAGCAGAGTCTTTGTGTGTAGTAATCTTCAGGAGATCCAGCTTGTGCATTTAAAATAGGTGTTATCAATAAGTTCTCTGGGCATAACCAGAATCACCTGAAAAGGGGGGTTTTAAAATGTTATTTCCATCTACATATCGCACACCAGGTCCAACAACGTCATAAGTAACAAATGACGTTTTTTCAGGAGATCGATTTAAAAGTTGTTGTTTTGATAAAGTGAAATGTGTTTACATTACTATTATATATCGATGACCAAAATATTGTTTATACTCCATATTTTAAAGTTAAGGTTGTATCAGAAATAAAAATGTTATGTAAGTGGTACATCTTTAATGTTTTTAAAAACGATACCTACATTTATGACGTTATTGCGCAGAAAGTTAAATTGAAAGTAGAACTTTTCTGTGCAATAACGTCATAAAGGCCGAACAAAACAAAAAATCAAAACTCTAAATGTCTTAAATAGCACTTATAATTGACTTTTTCATTGGTTAAAAATAATCAATATTATTATTAAAATAAATGGCAATACAAAATCTAAAAAAAAATTGAATATGAATAATTTCTTACATTTAAGTATGTACTTATAATCAGACTTTCGAGGAACTAACAGGTTAGAAATAAAATTTGTAGAAAAACAGTTAAAGGTTTTTTTTTTATCATAACAGGCTTATACTGGTACAGTTCTGTAGCAGTTTAAATAAGTCTAACATTCTTAATGTTTTCGTCTTTATACTTAATTACTCTTACCTACATTTAATAATCAGTTTTCATTAAAAATAATCTGAAAAATCAGAATTCACCAACTAAAGCTGGTTATAAAAATGTTCATAATAACGAGGCACAACATTTTTTTGTACCAATTCTAACAGATCTTGTTTTTTTCTATCACTTATCGGTATGTTAGATGTGTATGCAGGATTTAAAGATATTTCTTCTATATTCCTTGGTTGTGTCGTATTTTTCCGCAATGTCCTGGTTTGGCCGTTAATGTTTGCCTCATTAAAATTATCAGTCTTGTACGTAGTTTTATACTTATAAATATCACAGTCCTTCATAAAACGTATAACTTTAATATCAGTCGTTTTAATAGCTTCTCCAGAAACATTTCTTGTTGTATTTATGTTTAACTCATCTGCTAGTATCTTCAAATCCATGAAATCGGTATAGTTTAATTCTTTTACTATAAAGGGTTTTCCTGTCTTCTTAGCGTTTCTGATTAAAGAAATGTACTGGTCTGGTACGTAAATAGCACCAGCTTTTTTAGCCCTAGTGACAGATTTTTCAATTACAGAGTGAGCTGCATCTCCCTCATTCTGTGTGTGGCCCTTTATTAAAAATTTATGGGTCACAGAATTTATCTGTAACGTGTTAACAGCATAGTAGTACATACAAAATATGAACCTGAAACAATGTCGTTATGTTTAATAAATAAACAGTCAAAATAATTACTAACATTACACAATAAGGTAGTTTACTAACTTATTTTTTTGCTGTCCGCAGCAGTTATCGGAATAAAATATGACATCACAACCTGGGCTTTTCTCAGCTAGATCTTTTAAAAAGTTGTATATGCATGATCCAATTTCTATGGCACCTCGACCACCTATTCCTTCGTGCCAAAAGAAGCAAGTTGTTTCTTGATTTTTGGCGTCTGACATCTGAAATATAAATACATTTTTAATACACGCACTTAATGAAAAATGTATGAATATAATAATCAGATAATAGATTATCCTTTAAATTATTATTAGTGACTGTAAGAACTTACCGTAAAATTGTAACAGTTCAGTTTCGATTTGTAGAAGAAAGCAGATGACTTTCCAATCGGACATGGCAATACAGCTTGTAAATCGTATATTATTACAAAAGTATTGCTCTCCGATTTACACTTCCTCATGTCCACGTCTTTTTCTATCCTAGATAAACTTTTTTCTTCGAGGTGTAATTTATAAGAAGTTTCCAATTTTGCTTTCTCTTCGACAGATGCGTTTTTATAAGCTTCACAGTCGTCACAAGTATCTTTTTTTGGGATAAAAAATCCTATATTGAATTCTGTGCTGAAAATTCGAGCATAAGCATCGTAACAAGCTTTTGGTTTATTTTCTTCCTGACGCTTCTTCTTGTAATATCTATGCATTTCTGCTATAGTTAAATCTCCGTCTATGAATAGTCTACTAGTATTTGCTCTTAAATAATGGCTCTGTATCTTTGGGATCGAGTTAATGTGATCTCTCACAGATTGCTTTATTTCTTCGTCCAATCTGATTTGTTTGCCGTGTCTTCCTCTTCCATCTTCTTTCATAATGTTATGGCCTTCAGCCTTATGCTTGCATTCTATAACTGTACGTAAAATTCGTTCAGTGGCACCCAATGTATTCAATAAAAATGTCTTGCATACTCTTACTTCTCTTCCATCATTGCATAAATAAAAAGTTGTATTTGGTTTCCTGGGATTATTTTTACGAGATTCTTTTATTCTCCGATACGATAACTCTAAAAGTCTCACACAAGATGACAAATAATCACGCTGCCTTTGTAATTGGCCTAACTGCCAATAAGCATCAAATAGCTTAGTTCTGTTTTCTGTCGAAAATTTTGATGAGCAAGAGAGCCGGCATTTATCTGAACAAGTCGGGCCCATTATTTTAGGTGGTTTAACTGTACCAGTTTTTAATGAAGTATATTGCTGACCAGAATTTTTCAGCATTTTGGCGACATTTTTTTTCCATTTGCTTGGATTGCGAGTACGTTTTCTACTACGTTTCATGGGCGATGGTCCGGATTCTTGGTTGATATTTCCAGTGGTAAGCGTTTCGTGGTCAGATTCCGATGACGAAGAACTTTCTGAGCTGCTGCTAGAGCTGCTGCTAGAGCTGCTACTACTATCCGAGTTAGCTGACGGTTTAGGCACGTATTGCTCATCGTCATCAGTTCCAGAAAAGTCTTGTTCAGATGAGTTTTCACTGTAGGAAACTCTTACAGGCTAAAATAAGTTTTAAGAAATTAAAAGTAGGTAAATTGCGTAAAGATATTAAAACAGACCCAAAAAATATCATTGTGATTCAATATACCATACCTGAGTTTGATCGTTATGGATGCTTGAAGATTCAACATCATTAATACTAATATTTGAGCTAGATGACGGTTTAGGTACGTATTGCTCTTCTTCGATTCCAGAAAAGGCATGTCCAGATGAGTTTCCATCGTTGGAAACTCTAATAGGCTACAATAAGTTTAAAGAAATTAAGTAAACTGCGTAAAAATATTAACAGTAACCAAAAAAAAATATTTATAATTCTGAATTAGAAAATCTTATACCATACCTGAGTTTTATCATCACGGATGTTTGAAGATTCAACAGCATTCATAACGGAATGGTTTATTAAATCACCATCATGATGGTTTAAAATGGAAGGAGAACTCGGTGCTATCGATAAACCTAAATGAAAACATTATGTAAATTATTACGGGTATATTATACCTACTGAAAAAGTTTTAATTAACAAAATACATAAAAACTTACTTGGCTCTATATCCCTGACTTCACCTTTGTCATGGCTTTCTTTGTTTAATTGAACCAACCGCACTAATTTTTTACCTCGTCCTTCCATAATTTTATTTTAGCTATAAGTAAATAAGAATAAAACGTATTACATTTTGTAAGTACTGTACATAACCCTTAATTTATAATTACAGTAGAAAAAAAAATATCTGAACTTCATTAAAAATAAATAATGACAACGGTTTATAGGTTATGTTTAGTACATTTTCTGGGACAATATTGACATAATTGTAATAAATGACAGTATTACTTGCTGCTTGTAATAGAAATAGAACCACAAAGTCAGAAGTGTTCACTTGTGACATTCTTGCCCCAAAATTGTATGAAATATTTGTCATAATTACCTTTATGACGTTGTTGCTCCTACTCACAAACACTTCCTGCGGGGGGCCGCGCGTAACTGACCAATTAGAACGTTCTCGCACTAGCGTTCACAAAAACCCGCCAAAACGACAACGACACTTACGCCGTCAGTGGGTCATTTTAGGAGTTACATTTATGATATTGCTGCACCGGATGTAGACGCATGTTTGTCATCATTTGTGATCAATAACTCATTTTAGCAATTTTAGCATTTATGACGTTATTGCACCTGGTGTGCGATATCTACTGGTATGATTTAAGATTGGATTTGTAATTTAATTTACCTAATAAATATACAGTTTCTCCCCTACTTATTAATCCAAATAAATGTGTCTTTACCGGGTGCTGGTTAAATATAAAAGAATCATGGGTGGCACCCCCAAATGTTGCATCTGCACTTAAAATATTCATGTTGCTGTCACATATCTGAAAATATTTTTTGTGAATGATTACAATTAGATAGTGACAATATGTGAGGTTGTACGTCACTGAGACTTCTTCAACTTAATGTTAAACTTACGATTTGTACATTTCTGGAATGAAAATGTTTCCTATTAAAATATCTTTCCTCATGTTCTACCGGTCGAATGATAGCCACATGTGTTCCACCAACACACCCGGGATGTGGAACTTTTCATAAAATCTGAAATAAGCATTGTCAATAAATATAAGTAGGTAAATTGTTATTATAATCATGTTGCCACATATAAAACTATTGTAAGAAACACATTGTATCCACCTACTTTCTTTCAATAGTATTTCTTTCTTCAGCTGATTGGGGGAACTTGATATATTTCGTCAATATATTATCTTTGTGGTTTAACGCTTTGGTATTTGGTAAAGCTATAATGGAGGTTTCCATTATAGCTTTTGACAATGACTGCTGAGACATTACCGTGCCATTGCTTCTTCCCTCTATTTTTTATAGCTTCCAGTACCAAAAAATGATAATGCAACCAAAATCTGAAAATGGTTTTTGATTAAACTTTAGTAAATAGACATACCTATATTTACTCGCACAAATGTAAAAATATACCAAATATTATTTACCTACTTTTGATTTGAAAACAGATAAGTACATGGAAACTCACCTTGCATTTAATGCAAATGTCACTTCGTCTGGTTGGTTTCTTCATGTATGGTGTTAAGTCTTCTACGAACACATCAAACAAATCCTTCGACAAACGATAATTTCTCCGAAATTCTTCCGAATCCATTTCCATAGCCGTGGTGTTGTAGCGCCTCATCCTTAGCATATTTCTTCTCACACGAATATTCATACGATTGGCTTCCTCAAGAACATTGAAAAACGACGCAAGGCAAGCCATAATAATAAAGAATTTGAAGAATTATAGCAGTTATTAACACTAAAAACTCTCACTCGATCTGATTAACGTAGCTTCTTTGCTATCGACGCTTTTCTTTGCTATTGCTATTTGACGTTTAGTTCTTCCAATAACTGGATTTATTTACGTTCAGATGGCGTGTGGAGTACAAACTTTTCGATCCTAACGAATCAAGTCGATCGAAATTAGTTTAGCTTCGATCCACCGCACGATCGTGCGCTAGTTTCGGATTCAAGAGTATGGATCGGCATCTAATTCGAATCAAATTCGATTGATTCAGAACTCGAAGCTGTCGGGAGTAAGGCCCCTGACTGAACCCACACATCATGTCGAATTAGGTACACGTTTAGAATGACTTACATAAATTGTAGTGTTAACCCTCTCTCAATAACTTGGGAGGGCTAACTGACAAGTATCACAAGAGATAAAAAAAGTGTGTGGGTGCAGGAGTCCCAGGTCGTTTTCAACCTCTCGCAGCTCAGGACGCTCGGAGTCAGGACAGGATCGGCAGAACTGGACAAAGACGGGGCTGCAGCGTCCCTCGCTGAACAGGATGAGGAGGAGTACCGGCCCGTCACCACCCTTTTGTCCTGAGGATTGAGAGAGAAACAAAAAGTCCCAATAGATATTTCAAGTAACACCTGTGAATTGAGTGGAGTTGGAGTCGTGAGTTCGATCCCTGCGAAGCTCCGTATTAAATAATATTTAAAAATAGTTATATTACTGTTTTTGACATATTTTAAGTACTAAAGTGTAAAGATAAATGACAAACTATAAGTGACCATATTACCAAGACAAAAAAGTGCATACATATAACTTTATAAACAGTGACCACATAACGAAAATAATCAAATATAACAAAAGTGAATACAGTTAATATCTACAATATAAACATTACAAACAATAAATAATAACTTTAAACAACATTAAAAAGTGAAAGAACTTAAATAAAGTGTTATTTTTACAAAGTGAAGTCAAACAAAGAAACAGTGCAAATATTTCCATTGCATGACTCATATATTAACGACCACTCGTTAGTTCAAATCGTGTATCTACATTAAGAACACTATTTCGTCACCAAAGTTAACTGTACAAATAGCTCCGCCAGTAAAGTAGCGATACCTGTGTGAAAGGTGTGGCTCGAGTTCGATCCCCAACAAATGAGATTCTTTTTGAAACATCAAAAATGAATTTCTTAGAAAACATTACCTTTCGCCGTACTAGAACAAAATCGGACTCGATCCTAAACAACAGTGACATTGATCCGACGCATAACTTGAATAGCACAGTCACTAGTGTACCTGAGATGTCCGACGACGAGGATGACGAACTAAAAAAGCTACGTGAACAAGTTATGAATCTTACGCTACAGCTTCAAAGTGCACATTCAGAAATAGAGACATTGTCATTAGAAAACAATGAACTCAAACAATTCAATAATACTTTGAGTAAAAAAAATGATTTATTTAAAAAAGTAACAAATACTCCAGTTAAACTAAAGTCGTCTAGCGCCAAAAAACAGAACAATAAACGAAATACAAGCAATAAGCAAGTCCAAACTGAAACACCCAATAAACAAATTCTAAACGGCACACCTAATAAACCGAATAAACAAATCCAAACCAAAACATATGACAAAGAAATAAATTGTGAGACAACAGAAATAAAGAAAAATTATTCTAATAAAAACTCTAAGGAAAGATGCAAAATATGTATTTTGAGTACAGATAACAGTAACAAAATCCTGAACATTGCAGAAAACTCTTACTCTCGTTCTGAAATATGCCACTACATAACACCCCATGGAAATGCAAACTTACTGCTAAGAGGATTGAAGGACAAAGTATCTAACTTTACACTAGAGGACTATTGCATTATCATGTTAGGGGATGAAGACTTCAGAACAACAAGTAGTTATTTTGACATTATCCTATATATCAGACAAGCTCTACAGGACATCAAACATACCAATTTTATTTTATGCGCCCCAACATATAAATGCGACAATTGTACTAATTTATATAATTCAAGAGTGGAGACATTCAATAACCTACTTTTTCTGGACATATTGACGCACGAATACGCATATCTAATTGATAGCAACAAAAATCTCACATATGACTACATAGAGTACAACAGATGGACTGGCGCAATAAATAATACTGGACTACAAATAATTTTTAAGGACATAATAAATTTGATTGATGACATAAAATATAATAACCAAATGATATCGACTGACTTGAACTATAATAAAGATAATTTATTACACGGTGAACTTTTTCGTGACTAAACATCTTAATATAATGCACCAGAACATAGCAGGCTTATTGAACAAGTCAGATGCGCTCACAGTCTGTTTAAATGAACTTAAAGAGAAAAACAAACAAGTGGATGTAATATGCGTTACTGAACATTTTATGATGGAAGGCTACGAAAACCAGCTGAGCATTCCAAACTATTGCTTAGCTGCTCACTACAGTAGAAAGGAAGTTAAGAGAGGCGGATCATGTATCCTAATTAGAAATGGGCATGAATGGAACGAGCTATTAAAAATATCAAAAATGTCAATAACAGGAACTTTTGAATGCTGTGCCATTGAGCTTACCAAGTATAACACTGCCTTTGTATGTGTGTACCGAATTCCAAATATGAACAATCTCAATATTTTTTTTAATCAGTTTGAAACAGTTTTACTGGAATTATCTAAGAATTCATATAAAAATATTGTCATAGCTGGCGATTTCAATATAGACATGTTGAAAAGGAATTACCAGTCGGTGGAGTTTGAATGCATCCTACTTAGCTTCAACCTAAAACTAGCAATAAATCAACCTACTCGAATGGAAAGTCGGACATGTATCGATAATTTTGCGCATAATTATAATAAAAAATGTGAATCTGAAATCTTAGAGTTTGCCCTTTCGGACCACACTGCCCAGCTTTTAAAATGTCCCGTGAATAAAATATGTACTATCGACAAATACTGTACTATTAGACACGACTACAATAAAGAAAATATAACTAAATTTAAAGATTGTATGAGCAAAATTAATTATTCTGAAATATATGAAACAGACGACCCGAACATTGCCTACTACAACTTTCATGAAGTATTTTCGCTTTTCTACAACCTCTGTTTTCCTAAAAAATTGATTAAAATAAATGTAATAAACAAGCAAAGGTGGTTATCTAAGGGAATTAAAACATGTAGTAAAAGAAAACGGCAACTTCTGTGGACCTACAGATTAAATCCAAGTAAACTAAATAGAACTCGCTTTAAAAATTACTCTAAGTTATTTAGAAAAATCATCACTTTGACACAGCGTTCACAAAACAACTACAGAATTAAAATATCAGACAATAAATGTAAAACTGCCTGGCAAATAATAAATCGAGGAAAATTTAATGTACCTAAAAATTTTATTTCAAAAATTAAAATCAATAACGACAAGATAACGGACGCGAAACAAATTGCAAATGAGTTTAATAACTATTTTATCAATAAAATACAACCGATACAGACTAGTAATAAAACTACAATACCCATCGTTAATAGCAAAAACTCAATGTTTATGGCACCCTGTACACCACAACAGGCACATAAAATCATTATGGGTTTGAAAAACACTAATAGCGTGGGTTACGATGGTATCTCAACTAAAATAATAAAATCAGTAGCATCTGAAATAAGCCACCATTTGTCTCACATCATTAATCTCAGTATTATGGCTGGCAAGTTTCCGGACGCACTAAAGATGGCTATCGTTAAACCATTATTTAAGAAAGAAGACAGAGAGCTGATGGAATACTACAGGCCTATTTCTCTGATACCTATCTTCTCTAAAATATTTGAGAAATTCATTCAAAAGGAATTAAACGGTTATATAGAAAAAAATAATATACTATGTAATGAGCAAAAAGGATTTCGCGAAAATAAGACTATAAGTATGGCCATCTATGACTTTTTATACACCGTATTGACAAAAGTAGATAAAAAAACACATGTATGTGCTATCTTCTGCGATATGACTCAAGCATTTGACTATGTAAAACATGACATTTTAATTAGAAAACTTGACGCGTATGGTATTAGAGGTAATGTACTTAATTTATTTGAATCTTATTTAAGCAATAGAAAGCAAAAGACCGAAATCACTAGAATTAATACCAATACCAAAAAGGAAGAGATTTACGTATCAGAGGAACGTCTCACTACCTTTGGTGTTCCACAAGGAAGTGTTTTGGGACCTCCGCTTTTTACACTATATATTAATGACTTACCTACATCAATTTCACATCCTATGACTTTGTTTGCGGATGATAGCACGGTGACAATTTCTAATAATAACAGTGACATGATCCAATATAAACTTGACATTCACAATACTCTGACATCAATAATAAAGTGGTTAAATAATAATAATTTAAAAATTAATCTAGATAAAACTAAAATCATACATTTTAGTCAACGTTCGACTGTAGAAAACACGGACATAACTATAACGAATAAAACAATTGAAAGCGTAAATAGTACGAAATTCCTTGGACTAATGATTGATAAAAGGCTTGACTGGAAATCGCATATAGAGAACCTTTGCAAAAAAATTTGTAGTTCTGCATTTGCATTGCACTCTCTAGCTGCAGTTGTGAATGTAGACACCTTGATTGCAGCTTACCATGGCTTAGCTGCGTCTCACCTAAGATACGGCATTATATTCTGGGGAAATTCTACCGACGTTAACACGGCATTCAAGGCTCAAAAGAGATGTATTAGATCTATGTTTGGGTTAAAAACGGTTGATACATGTAAACCATATTTTAAAAAGTACAAAATATTAACACTTCCCTGTATGTATATTCTCGAAACCGCAATGTTTGTTAAAACTAACCCCAAACTGTTCCCACGTCTAGAGGACGCCGTACCGCGTAACAGAAGAGATGCGACTATTCTTCGCATCTATCCAGCAAAAACGGCACTCATGCGCAAGAGTATCGTCTGCATGGCTCCCACTATATTTAATATACTGCCTAAACGTTGGAAAGAGTTAAATAGGAATGCATTCAAGCGTCAATTAAAACTGTTCCTTTTGCATAAAGCATATTACAGTGTCTCCGAATTTCTAGCCGAAAAAGTTTTTTAGTTTGACATAAAACCTGTAATCTGAACATTTAACTCATAATTTTGACATAAATCCTGTAATTTTGACATTCATCTTGTAATTTGACATGATCTAGACGTTCACATTGTAATTTAGCAATCAACATTGTAAAATCGACATAAATCTGTTAATTTGGACTTCGGTTGTAATTTTGACATGTATCTTTCAAATTTGACATACATTTTTAAACTTTGACATTGTTCTTGTATTTGTGATTTATTTTTTCAATCTGAATGTTGACATTATGTTATAATAATAATTTCGAATTAACAGGTCTCTGCGTTAAAAAAATTGTATTTGCAATTCTGGGTAACTTTCTTTCTTTTTGTGAAATTTTAGAATTTTTTAGTTGTCAATAAAAAGAATAATAGTTTTCAATATTATAGAAATATTTGTACGCCGATACTTACGGCTAAACATGACTGGACGTAAACAATTGATTTTAATCTTGCATGCTCTTGTATGTATACCATGTTTAGACAAATAAAGAATATCTTATCTTATCTTATCTTATCTTATCTTAACACCCCGCTGAAAGACTCCCCACAGCACTATGCAGCGCTTCACGTCGGTGGTAAGGCCGCGCCGGTGCTTCACACCTCGTGACGATGCCTTACTCGCTCGGCAGAAAGAGCGTGTCAATCCTCCACGGTTCGCAGGGAATCACCCCGAAGTGGAAGACCTCCCCGTTCAGGTACCAAATCTGCGGTGCTCCACGTCACTCAGTCAGGGCGCTCCCAACATTAGAGGACCTCCTCTGACGCAGACGAGAGGGCTGGAGGCAGCGGAGGAATAGGGATCTCGAAAGGGTCTCACACTCAACACTCAAGGACACTGTCTATAAATCAAAGAAGCTTCGTTTTCGAATAACTGTATTTCGATCGGTTCAGAAGATACAATTATAGTAGTGATTAAGCTAAGAGCTGAACTGCCACCGTTAAGGAAAATCCCTCTCTTACACAATAACTGCCACTATTGTTGTCCCTTTCTAACCCTTCTCGAAGCAACATTTTTTTTACATATTTTAAACATTTCAAACATAAATCAAATTATTTCGTATTAGATTGACGGTCAGAAACAATAAAGCTATTTACATAGAGAACCTGACCTTATTACTGGCTTTACTTTATTAGCTATATATAACAAGATGAACTGACGGATGACAATTTATAATAAAAATGTCAATGTATAAAAATATTCTGAGCTTATTTAAAATGAGGAAATAAATAGCATGGAATACAGATATGGATGCATAAAACAATCAAAGGTAACTATAGGTTTTTCTTTTCAGCGATAACAGTGTTCAGAAATACCTATATAAAATGTGAGTAGAATGAGTGTCGTACATTTTCATACTTTAAAAACATAGATTTAGTTACTAAATTATAGCAATAATTGTCGGGCACAATAGTTCCCTAAATATTAAATATAGAAAAGAAGATTAGGTGTAATGAAACACCACAAAATATAATATCTGAATACTATTTCCTGTAAGCCGATTACCACGAGTTTTGTACATCTGTTCAAAATGTCTGCCACAAAGACGGACATTTCCATGTATATATGAATTGCCTCTGCTTTTAAGTTCTTCACTGAGGACTGATTTCCACTTATCAAACCTTTCCTCATGTGGATAGGTTGAGGATGGAAATAAGTGCAATGGTCCTAAAAGAAAATAATATTATAATTCATTTTGACACAGTTATCCCAATTCATGTCTAAATATTTACTTCTCATTATGATGTTAGGAATAAAAGAGTATGCAGAAACGAACTTACTATAGGTACTTTAGGTAGACGGTACTACTTATATTACTACTAACGAAATAAATGATATCTTAGGTCATCCGGAAAACTTAAGACTAGAGATGCCGATGCATTGCACCAGCTTTTATGACAAGTCTTTTACAGTTCAAGCAGTACGGTTATGGAATGCCTTGCCCGAGTCGATAAGGCGTGCTCAATCTTTGTCCACTTTTAAAATTATGGTTAAAAAACACTTCCTCTCTCCTTAAACATCATCATTACATTTAGTTTCCTTGCTCTTGTTTCATGTTTATTATTGTATATATTATATGTAGATAAGTATATGTTTTATGTATGTATGTATTTGTTGTATATGTAAATGGTACACCACTGACTACCTGCATTATTGTCTCTCCTTCTACCTTGAATCCATCCAAAGGTTGTCTGTAAAAGATCGCTTTTAGCGATAAGACCGCCCATTGTGTCACCCTGTGTAAAATGTCTACATTTATATCTGTTATTTTTTATGGTGTACATAATAAAGAGTATTCTATTCTATTCTATTCTATTCTAACGAAGTCAATTTAACCATTTCATGTTTGCTGAATACTTACTCAGATTACATCCAAAGTAGCAATTCTTCTGCATTTTTACTATCTTTGGTATCGAACACAGTCCAGGTACAAAAGCAAGGTCGATCACAAAAGGCAGGTATCACAGTCCAGGTACAAAAGCAAGGTCGATCACAATAGGCAGGTTTCGCAGTCCAGGTACCAAATCAGGGGTAAATCAAAAGGCAGGTGATCACAGAGTCCAAATACTAGCGAAATCGTAAAAAAAAGAATCCCAAAAAAGCTAACAAATTAAACGAACGTACGTTACGAAACTTTTGTAAGCTTTTGAGTTTGACAATTATTATTATGATTACCAGCTACGGTATGAAAGTTCCTACCATTTTCGAAACCATTAATTTCTTATTTTTACAATATGTTGTAATAAAAATGAAAATACTCTTTTTAATATCTTCTACTTTAATTCAGTCAAAGGAGATGGAAATTGGTGGGCCCAAATGTAATAAGTTGAGATATGATCAAAAAAATTAGTCATATTTTTTATCTTAGAATATGTAAAATCACCTCAATTCTCAATCTGGAAGCGGAGAAATATGAGAAAGATAGTTTTCGTGAGATTATCGATTGAGTAATCGATTACACAGTTACGAAAATAAAACCTTTGCACTAAATAATTAACTCAAAGTAATTATATGCATAGTGCATATAATTACAGTCATATTAATAAATAAAATATCAATTAATTACTGAAAAACCAATATTTATGGTTATCGATTTCATATAGATTAAAATCAGTCTTCTAGTTTTAGTCTATGTCACTGGCATGACAGCTGACAGACATTGATACTAGACAGTTGCCGACTGCTCATGTTTGCTTACTCGTATTGTTTTCCGATGCGTTTTGTGTGCTTTCCCGATTATTCTTAATTTTTCACGACCACTGCTTTGTATTTTACGGATTCCGTCCTAGCCTACCTTGTACGACCCTTGCTTTCACACTGGACACCGAAGATCACTCACACGTTTGACTTGGAATTTTTATTTTGGATTTTACTGCCGACTTGTGGATTGGATATTGTTCAAACTAAGGATCGCCGTGTGACTTGTGGGATAACAACTGGTTACTGCAATACACTGTCAATTCATTTTCTACTAAATATAATAAATGTTAGTGCAAAAGATCATATTTTGCACTTCGGGAATCAGCTGTTACTTAAATATTGTAACATAACCTCACTTTTACTTAATCTCTTATATCGCTGTTCTCAGATTGACAACGTCCGCAGAATTTTCAGTGAAAGGTTGATAATATTTATGCTATTAATTGACACCTCTTTCATCTTTTTACATCCAGGCCCAAGATTGTATGTAATCGTTTCAGTCTCCTTTAACGTATAATTTATTTATCTATAGAAAGATGTCACACGAATATGGTAGAAAACTAATACGGAAAATTCTACCGTTTCGCAGCAAGCAGTATTATAGCAGTTTTCGTCGCGAAAACTAGCTCCATCTATCCCGAGTTTGAGAAACATTATCTGATTAGTTTTAACCGCGGCCTATAGATGTTTCCATACATTATTTTTTGATATAGCCATTGTTCTTAAGTTACACCCCCTGTTGAGTACTGACGCGCCGAAAGTCGTTGGTAGCCTTAAAAGACTAATTTGAAATGGCTTCACTTTAAGTGCGACCACTGCGGTTCTAAGCCTATTACTTCTATGGGAAGGTACGAGGGTCATTCAATAAATACTTAGCCTACAAAAAGTAAACGAAAATTTTGGAAAAGTGGCAATTTATTTTTCAACATAGTCTCCTTTTAGTTCGATACACTTAGCCCAGCGATGCTCCAACTTTTTTAACCCGTCCGAAAAATAGTTTTTGTCAAACTCTGCAAAATAGGCCTCCGTGGCGGCGATGACCTCCTCATTCGATCCATATCTATTCCCGGCGAGTGATTTTTTCAGATTAGGAAACAGAAAGAAGTCACAAGGGGCCAAATCTGGAGAATACGGTGGATGGGGCAGCAATTCGTAGCGTAATTCGACCAATTTGGCCATGGCAACGGCAGACGTGTGAACCGGTGCGTTGTCGTGGTGAAACAGCACTTTTTTCTTCGCCAGATGGGGTCGTTTTTTCTTTAATTCGGCGTCGAATCGGCCTAATAAATCGGCATAGTAAAGCCCTGTAATTGTTTTACCCTTCTCGAGGTAATCGATGTAGATCACACCTTGTGAATCCCAGAAAACGGTGGCCATAACTTTTCCGGCCGATTTTACAGTTTTCGCCTTCTTTGGAGCACGTTCCCCGGTCTGGATCCATTGTTTTGATTGCTCCTTGGTCTCTGGTGTGTACCAGTGGATCCAGGTTTCATCGACGGTCACAAAACGACGCAAAAACTCCGCTGGATTCATCTTAAACAGCGCCAAACACGTCTCCGATGTGGTCTCACGGTTGCGCTTGTTTTCTGGTGTGAGTAAACGCGGCACCCATCGCGCCGACAGCTTTCTCATGCCGAGTTCCTCGTGAAGAATATGATGCACTGTTCCTTCTGAAATGCCTACAGTCTCAGCTAGCTCCCGAACCTTCAATCGGCGATCTGCCAATACGAGATCATGGATTTTTTTAATGTTTTCCTCCGTAGCAGCTGTTTTCGGTGCACCTGGACGTGGTTCATCAAAAACCGACGTACGGCCACGTGCAAACTCGTTGAACCAATTCTTGACGGTGGCCATCGATGGAGAAGAGTCACCGTACACAGCATCCAAGCGCTCTTTGATTTCGATGCGCGTTTTCCCTTCCAAAAATAGGAATCGAATCACCGAACGATATTGCTCTTTTTCCATTTTTGTAAAACCGATCGACACGTTCGCTTCCATAAGTTGTCAAATTAAAACAAATGAAGGGATTGGAATGAAAATTTGAAAAAAGAATTAAAAAAGAATGTGCTACACTGTGGTAAAACTCTTTTGAAACTACAGCGCCCTCTGGCGATGAGGCTAGGTACTTATTGAATGCACCTCGTACTTCTACATTAATCCCCCTCAAATACCTAGTTATTTTAACACCTACCGCCATATTCCTTTTATTGTACAGGTCAGATTTCACATATTTATACGATGGAAATTCTTTGATAGTATCATCTTTTGCGTTCTTTAAAGAAATTACAGCTTCACGACATACGGATGGAATAGTCTCCTTGAAATCTTCGGTAAATTTTGTTTTACAAATAGAAAAAGCCCTTTTTACTTCGTTTTTAGCACAACTTACTGGGCAACTATGCACTGTTGATTTAATCGTTTGAGTTTGTATTTCCATAATAGTAACAGTTCCATGATTTAGGCCAATTAACGCTAATAAGTAGAGCCATTCTTATATTCTTCTTTCTGGTCGGTAATACTGTCGCCCTGCTGACACGTCCTCCGCGCTTAGAAGTCACAAAATGAAAATGAAATAAACCGCTACTCTTAGACGGAATCACAGAGTACATTTTATATAGGGAGATAGAGACGTCACTAGATCATTTTAAGGCGCCCTATAGCAAAAAGTAAAAACAACAATCCACGAAGCAATATTAGTATAGCTAGCTTCAAATCTGCAGTTAGGCCCTATCCTATTTTCTAACTCGAAATTAAACAGTGTCAAATACTTTATTTCAATCTTTTTTTACAATAAATGAAGCCCAACTTCTGAATTTTGTCTTCTACGTTATAATCTTTACGTGATCCACATAATAATTTATTTGTATCTTTACACCAATTAAAGATAAAAAAATTAAGACATAAATCTTAAATTTTTTAAATTGATTGCGTTTTGTGGTCGTTGCATTTATTTAAACTATGATCCAATACAGGGTGTCCGGTGGCGGATTTACAATTTTACAAGCTAATGAAACAAAAACTTACGAACTTCTAGGTTTATTAAAAAGTTTAAAGTACACAAAAATCATGCGGATTTTAGTTTTTAAAAATAATTTCGTCCAAATGCTGTCCGTTCAGTCGCACACACTGTTGAAAACGGTCCACCGTATTACGTCCCACGCGCTAGCGTAGCTAGCTAGCGTAGCAGGCTCGTCTCAATTTGCTGTATTTCATTGCGAATATTATCCTTCAAGTGCATGATAGTCTGAGGGTTATTGACGTATACTCTACTTTTAAGATGCCCCCATAAAAAAAAACATAGGAGTTAAATCTGGCGACCTTGGTGGCCACGGGATGTCTCCAAAGCGACTGATAAATTTTTGTGGAAAATTTTGGCGGAGCAAATCCATAGACGTTCTGGCGGTATGTGGAGTCGCCCCATCTTGTTGAAACCACGTATGCGTCGAGTAGGAATGATGTGCTCGCAAATTTGGTAAAAAATACTCGGTGATCATGAGTCTATAGTTTTCACCGTTGACGTTTATGGCTTGTCCCCTAGGATTTTCAAAAAAATAGGGCCCAATAATTCCGTTTGTGGATAATGCACACCAAACTGTAACTTTTGGGCAATGTAATGGACGTTGGTGTTTCAGACGAGGATTACGTGTTCGTGGTGCCCAGTAGCGACAGTTTTGTTTATTTACGTGTCCATTTAAATGAAAGTGGGCCTCATCGCTCCAAAAAATGCAGTTGACGGTGCGAAATCTCTCCAATATCTGTTCACAGAAGCTTTTTCGTAAATTAAAGTCATTTTCTTTCAGTTCTTGGACTAATTGAATCTTATAAGGATGGAACTTCAAGTCTTTTTTCAAAATTTCGTGAACAGTACTTTTTGGGAGTGCTAAAGTGTCCGCTCTTTTTCTCAGCGAGAGTCGTGGATTTTGACGCAAACTTCTTTCAACTTCTTCAATATTTTCAGAAGTCCTTGATGTTCTGCTGGGCCCTGGCTGAGGCGTATTTAAAGCCGAAGATGTTGTGCGGAACCTTTACAATTACAAAACAAATAAAGAATTTAAAAAAAAAACAAGGTAATAACGCCTAGAAATTGCCAGCTTTACTAAACACGCATATGGTAGTCTAGTTGACAATTCCTAGGGCTTTTACCCGTTACGAAGCACAGACGAACTTGGCATTTCATGCATAACACAGATGTTAGCTTGGAGCATAGCCTACATCGACCTTGAGTGGTCATAGTCATAAAATGGCCAACATTATCATACCGTGATGATTCTACTGAGTTGGCTTGAGGTACACGCTTTTTATGTTTGTCAGTCTTACCACGGGTGCGTCCGGACTTTTTTAACCCCTCGTAAAGCTCAAAACGAAAATCCTTGAGGGGCATCCATTGTTTTTTAAATTTTGAGCAATCTTGTCGGTATAAAAGCCACGCATTATTTATACATATGTCAAGAATTTGCGCAAATATGTATGCAAATATGTATGTACCAACGCCGGGTCTTAAATGGGGTTTTGTAAAGAGAAATAAGCATATCGGCTAAATCAACTCCTCCCATATGTTTATTATACTCTTTGACAATTTGATGACAATCTACATCCACTTTGTTTTTAGAGTCCTTGCAGTACCTTTTAATTTTTTCTACTGGCTCCGCACCTACGTACGAACTTATCAATGTTACGCCTTTGTTGTCGTTCCACCGTACTATTGCTAATCGGTTTTTATTGCAGACTACTTGAGCAATACTACCGCGGGGTTTCTTTTTCATAAGTTTTTCCGAGGGCAAAACTGCTTCAGCTCCTCTCAGCCTGTTGCTCCTGACTGTTCCCAATCCAAATATACCATAGTCTTCTCGTAGTATATAAAGGAGCTCCGGACAAGTAAAGAAATTGTCGCAGAACACAAAAGCCGGTTTATTTTTGATACTTTTACACAAAGCAATGACAACTTGAGCCCCAAATCCAATGGAAGCTTCCTTATCTGTAAAAGTGTGAAACCTAAATGTGTCCTCGCCACCATACAAAAGAAAATCATAGATCATGCCTGACACTCCTGCACGAACATAGTTTTTGAAGCCCCACTTGTTGGGTTTATCCTTCATATATTGACGTCGCTTACCCGCTTTGGTCCCTTTGTAGGGAATCATCATTTCGTCAATGCTGAATTTCCTTTCATTATCTTGAGCTAAGCAATTTTCTCGAATTTTTTGTAATAAAGGCCTAACTTTGTAATATCTATCACAGTCTTGTATACTATTATCAACAAAATGCAAATTACGACGGATTTGTTGATATCGTTTTAGAGACATCAAATCGGCTACGAGATGGTATCTGTACCGCAAACTCCAATAGTCTGTATAAGATGGCATGCTTACAACACCCATGATAATATGTATGGCTAGAAAATCCCGCAATTCATCTTCATTTAATCCAGGAGAACGTCCGGTTTTGGATATTGCGTATGCGTTGGTTTGCTCTACGATATCTGCTAAAACGTCTGGGGAAAAGAACTTGTAGAAATAACCTAGCGAAGTTAGGTCTAGAATGTCGTTGTGATCTGAGTCTTCTTCTATAGTTGCCCTGTGCCGAAAAACCGCTTTTTTCCATTGATAGCTCAGTGTGAACTTTGTGATTCGTCTAGGTCGTTTAGTTACAGAAACAGTGGCACGTTGCGATCTGGTATTTCTGGGACGCGACTTGGAAGAAGCAGTTGCCGCCATGCGAGCTGCAGCTAAGCCAAGAGTCATAAAGCCATTTGCTGTTAATTCAGGGGGTGCAGGGGGTGCAGGGGGTGCAGGGGTTGCTGGAGTTGCAGGAGTAGCGGGAGTTGCTGGGAGTGACGGAATGTCACTCAGTATCGGCACTTTCTTACAATTTGGTTCTAGAGAAGGGTTTGAATAGACGCTTTGAAAAATTGGTGTGAGTCGAACATTCTGGCTGGTGGTGCGGTCTTCTTCATTATCAGAAATATTAAGCCTTTCCAGAGAACTATCAATAGAAGGTGCAGAAGAAGTTGACATAGAAAGCGGGGTCTGCACACGTAATTCATCATCAAGGTCAGAATGTTCACTACCGTCAGAGGGTGCATTCTCAGCAGGCACAAGCGCTAAAATTCTACCACCACGAGTTTGAAACTGATGCTGCCGACAAAGAAAAAGAAAGCGTGCTATAAAACCAAGTAAACCCAAAAAGCTACCTCAAACTGGCAATGTATGCCGTGACATACAAACAAAATGGAGGGTGATTCGTTACAAACTTGGCAGTGTATGTCACAGCATACATCATGTTAGTGATCAAAATAGAACCATTTTATATGATATAAACTTCACAATTATTATCACACGCATTCCATTACACAATAAAACATACATTTTAGTCATTACAACTATGTAATATTCATAATAATAGTATAAATACCTTGGACAACACAGTTGAAGTTCGCCGGGTAGCCATTTTTTTGAAGTAATGTCAAAATGGATGTTGCTAGATGTGTTTTATTTTTGCTACCAAATATAGTGTTGCAATATGAAAAAGGTAAATTACCACACGCAAGTTGTATTTTTTTTAATAAATCTTTTTTTTTAAGGTCATGTATGACAGTACATACAATGCCAAATTAAGGGTTAATGCAGAATGGTATGCTAGCATTTGTTTGCCACAGGTCGTTTCTGAACTCCGTAAAGAGAACTGCAACCGCCGCATCATCCTCCATCACGACAATGCGAGTTCTCACACCGCGCACAGAACAAAAGAGCTTTTAGAGCAAGAAAACATAGAATTGTTAGACCATCCGCCGTACAGCCCCGACCTAAGCCCTAATGATTTCTATACTTTCCCTAAAATAAAGAATAAATTGCGTGGACAGAGATTTTCATCACCTGAAGAAGCTGTGGACGCCTACAAAACGGCTATTTTGGAGACCCCAACTTCCGAATGGAATGGTTGCTTCAATGATTGGTTCCATCGTATGGAAAAATGTGTCAAATTTCGCGGAGAATACTTCGAAAAGCAATAAATACATTTTTAAATAGTAATGTTGTGTCACTTCCTTGATTCCCGAATTTTTCAGTGCCGCCCTCGTATAAAGATGTTGTCATTGTTCACATCATCAAAATCAACTTTCATAGTACTAGGTGTCCAAAAAGAGTATCGGGTATTTGGTAGTTCAATAGAACAAAAACTACTAGCAATCAAGTAATTTTTTTATTGTTTATTATTAGAATACAAAATAAACATTATTTCGAAAAGATAATGTTATCCAAATGGTGACCGTTACGCTGCTGGCACTCTTCTAATCTGGAACGAAGATTGGTGATAACACGTTGACTCATAGCCCTCGATATTGCTGCCATTTCTGACCTGATGTTTTGTTTCAATTGCGTTAGGTTCGTCGGATTATTCTCATAAACCTTACTTTTAAGGTATCCCCAAACGAAATAGTCAAGCGAGCTAAAGTCAAGGCTTCAGTGAGGCCAGTTGATGTTACTTCTACGTGAAATGACCTTATTAGGGAATAATTCGTTAACAGCTTCAATTGATTGATTTGATGTTTGGCAAGTGGCCCCGTCTTATTGGAACCACGTTCTTGAGTTGAAACCTTGAAACTCTTGCAACTCTGGGCCCAAAAAGTTTCGCAGTATATGGCAATATACTATTAGGATATGGCAATAACGGTCACTATTCACATTGAGCGTTCGGCCTCGTCGATCTTCATGAAAATAAGGACCAATTATGGCTTTAGCAGACATAGCGGCCCACACAACGACCTTTGGGTTGTGCAGGGGTCGTTCATGCTTTCGTCTCGGATTCTCCTCTGCCCAGTATCGACAATTCTGCTTATTAACATGACCATTCAGGTGAAAGTTGGCTTCGTCACTGAACAGTATGTTTTTAAAGTTGTTGATTCGCCGCAGCATTTCGTTCGCAAAATTCGATCGATTTGCGTAGTCCGTATCCTTTAATTCTTGAACCAATTGAATTTTATACGCTTTTAAATGCAAATCTTTCTTTAATATCAAATGCAAAGACGATTTTTTGATGTTCTATGCTTGGCTTCGCTTTCGGATGGACAAAGACGGATTTTGACGAACTGACGCCTTCAATTCTTCGATTGTGTCCTGGTCGCGGACTGAACGAGGGCGACCAGAGTTTTGAATTTTTACCGTCGCACCTGTATTTTTGAATATCCGGATTCATTTTCTAATGCTATAGTCACTTGGTGCATTGCGTGTACGATACTCCGCACGATACAAACGTTGAGCTGTCACTATTGAATCATCGTTACGATAGTACGCTCGTACGCAAAAAGCGCGATGCGTTCCCGGGTACTGCTCCATTGCGACTAATACTCCACAAAATGGCGGACTTTACGATCTCCTCCCCGCGCCCCTCCGCCGCTCCGAATCAACTTCAGCGCTAAAATAAATACCCGATACTCTTTTTGGACACCCGGTATAACTTGGCGCCTCAGGTTTCATAAAAAAGAGGTTTTGGAGGGATTTCAAATTGAAACATTGATCAACTTCACAGTTGGTCCCCGGCGAATGCGTATTACTAAAATGATTAATTAGTAAGGAAGGGTAGGCTGCTTCGAAGCCAACACACGAAGGTGACGTATTACGATATCCATGGTTTCGAATACAGTCAAAACTTGAAGAACTAGTTTCCGATAGTGATATAGATGATCAGTTAGATCAGCGCCAGCAGTTCGAAGACGGCTACTATAATACTATTGCCCGAGCTGAATCCATTCTTAGCGTCAGTGAAGAGGTCACTGATTGTTCCAAACCGTGTCAGCATAATATAAACAGGCCAGTGTCAGTTGAATTACCAACCATCATGTTGCCTACGTTCGACGGCGTGTATGAACACTGGCTCGAATATAGGGACACGTTTATATCTTTGGTACACAATTCGACTGAAATTAGTAATATTCAAAAATTCCATTATCTAAAGTCTTCGCTCAAAGGAAATGCCGAATCAGTTGTAAACGCGCTAGAAATTTCTGCAGCTAACTACTCTGTGGCATGGGAATTACTCCTAAATAGGTACGATAATGATAGATTATTAGTGAATAGTCACCTAAAAGCACTGTTCTCAATACAACCATTGAAAGAGTCACCTTCACTAATTAGAAAACTTATAGATACAATTATAAACAATTTACGCGCTTTAAAAACCCTTGATGAGCCAACAGATACCTGGGATACGCTTATAATATATATAGTTGTTTCTAAGCTAGATAAAACCACAGAACGAGAGTGGGAACAACATAGAGGTTTATTGTTGGCAAACACCCCTCCTAGAACTAAATTGAAGGTTGACAGTTTGATTAATTTCCTCAAAAGTAAGGCTGATTTGTTGGAAACATTAGCATTATCAGTATCACACACAAAAGATCAACATAAGACAGAAACAAAAAATGTCAGAGGTAATGTAGCACACTGCAATGTTTCCTCAAGTAACCTACCGTCAACAGCAGGCCGTAAAGCGCGTAGATTGTGCGTGGTATGCAAAGGTAAACACCCAATTTACACTTGCACACAATTCATTAATATGAACTTACAAAGCAAATTAAAGGTTGTCAAAGATAACAGCTTGTGTGAGAATTGCTTGCGCTCCGGACACACTTTAGACGGTTGCTTGTGGGGACCTTGTAAACAATGTAACATGAAACATAATTCACTTATTCATCCTAATGATTCCAGCCAATCTAGCTGTACCGTGACAGGTACGACGACTGCGGCGGCAGCGGCAGTGGCCAGCGCACCATGCGCGCCCCCACCGCGCGTCTGTGAGACAGTACATGATTCCAATAACGGAAAGCAATTCATTCAAGTTAGCAATGTTCACACTGATACACACACACATACGCAATGCATAGATGTGCAACCGGTTCTCTTATCTACTGCGTTAGTTGAGATTCCTGATAAACACAATAATTATCATGTCGCATGTGTATTACTCGACAGCGGTAGTCAGAGCTGCTTCGTTGCACATTCGTTTTGCGAATTGTTAGATATTCCACTCATACAGTCAGTCCACTCATGAAATACGAGGAGTAGGTAATTCGGTATCACATTGTACACAAACGTGTGACCTTGAAATTAAATCACGTATTAATTCCTACTCAATTCACATTAAATGTTTCGTTCTATCTGAAATAACGGCCACATTGCCTGCTATGCAGACACAAAGCACACAGTTTAGGATTCCTGAACACCTGCAGCTGGCAAATTCGCGATTTTTAGGGCCGCAAAAGATAGATGTTTTAATAGGCGCGGACCGATTTTGGGACTTGCTTATCGATGGCAAGATGCGTTTACCGAACGGTCCGTTCTTACAGAACACGAAGTTAGGTTGGATAATATCGGGTCTTATTAATAATACACATCATAATAATGGACATGTCCAATGTAACTTCACTCAATCCATGGACAATCAGCTACGTCAGTTCTGGGAGTTGGAGGAGTTACCCAAGCTTCGGATTACACACACAGACGAAGAGCAGGTCTGTGAACAGTCTTTCATCACAACCACTACGCGCAATAAAGATGGTCGATTTTGTGTTCACATTCCTCTTAAAGAGTCGCCCGACGCTTTGGGTGAATCATTTCCCCAAGCAAAGCGGCGTTTTTTGTCCTTAGAAAATAGGTTACTACGCGCACCTATTAGCTATAAGAAATTGTACACTGATTTTATACACGAATATATCAACTTGGGTCACATGACTCGGGTTGATTCTTATAAGAGTCCTTACTATTTTATGCCGCATCATGGCGTTTTTCGAGAGCACAGCACGACTACGAAGCTTCGTGTAGTGTTCGACGCCAGTGCTGCGACTAGTAACGGCAAATCTCTCAACGATATCCAGCTTGTAGGACCTCCTATTCAGGGAGACTTGCTGGGTATTTTGCTACGGTTCAGACAATTTAAATTCACTGCAATTGCAGATTGCGAGAAGATGTACCGTCAAGTCCTTGTTGATCCCTCTCAACGTGACTTGCAACTTATTGTGTGGCGTGATGATCCGACAAGACAGCTCGAGTTCTATCAGCTGAGCACCGTAACATACGGCACAGCGTCGGCGCCCTTTCTCAGTGTTAGGTGTCTTAAGCAATTAGGAGCTGAGTGTACGGACCCCGAGGTTAAAAGGGTCATTAATGACGATTTTTACGTAGATGACCTTTTGACCTCGTGTGACGACAAGGTCAAACTACTTGACATATGCAAACGTACATCAGACATTCTTAAATCCGGCTGCTTTCCGCTCCGCAAATGGACCTTTAACTTTGAACTCGACGGTGCATCAGCTCCAACGACGTCACATTCTGATCACAGTATGTTTCGTGACTTAAATTTAGGTGATAATAGTCAATGTAGATCATTAGGTATAGGTTGGTGTAGCATCGCGGACGAGTTTAAATTCCATACGCAATTTCAAAACAGCAACAATCCTGTTACTAAACGCATAATTCTGTCAACTGTTTCTCAGATATATGGTCTATTGGGATTGTTAAGCCCTTCTGTTATCATCGGCAAGGTATTATTGCAAAAACTTTGGCTATTAAAATTAGATTGGGATGATCCGCTTCCCACTGATGTCGTGCGAACATGGAACAGGTTTGTTGGTAGTCTTACTTATCTTCGCACTATTAAAGTTCCGCGACACGTCTTTCAATGTGATTCTACTCGGACTGAGTTACACATTTTTACAGACGCTTCACAAACTGCATATGGCGCGTGCGCTTATGTACGTAGTGTAGGTATTAGTGAGGTGACAGTGAAATTGCTTTTTTCAAAGGGTAAAGTAACTCCATTTAAACCCGTTAGTATACCGCGTTTGGAACTGTGCGGTGCGTTGCTGGGTGCTCGGCTGTTTGACAGGATTAACAGATCACTTACTCGTAACTTTGATGGCGTCACATTTTGGACCGACTCGACTATCGTGTTAGGTTGGTTGCGCATGGCACCTAATTTGCTTAAAACTTTTGTGCAAAATCGAGTCGCTGAAATAAACGAACTTACGAGTGTGTTTTCTTGGCGACATGTAAGTGGAAAGGATAACCCTGCTGATCTGGTTTCGCGTGGTGTGAGTCTTGAAGACTTGTCTTCATCCACATTATGGTGGGAAGGCCCTAACTTTATGCACAGCCTTGACTTTGATAGCAATTTAACTTTGCAATTAATTCCGAATGTTAATGACAGCTCGCCTAAAGAGTTACCTGAACTCAAAGCAAATGTTATAAAGTCATTATTAACAAAAAACACTACACTCGAAACATTTTTTCTATTCAATAGGTTTTCGCATTTTAATCGCATGAGTCATGTCGCTGCATATGTACTACGCTTTATTCACAACAGCTGTGCGCGCAACAAAACAAATCAGCTGACAGGTACGATCACTGTTATTGAGTTAAGACATGCCATTAATACACTTGCACGATTATCACAAATGGAGTCATTTCCGGTTGAGTATAATTTACAAAAAAATGGAAAAGATGTCAAGTCAAGCGTTAGCCTTGCGAGTTTAAATTTATTTCTAGATAGTGAAAATATAATTAGAGTGGGAGGTAGGATAAAGAATTCGCCTGACTTTAATTATAGTAAAAAGCATCCGATTCTTTTGTCTTCAGAACATCATTTTACACTTCTATTGTTTAGGCACGAACACAACCAATCTATGCACTGCGGACTTCAAGCGTTACTTTACCGTCTGCGTGAGAATGGGTGGCCACTGTCAGGTAGAAAACTAGCTAAGAAGGTGACGCAACAATGTATGATCTGTAAGCGCATTCGAGGTAAAACATTAACCCCACTTATGGGAAACTTGCCCAAAGAACGGGTAACCGCTAGTTTTCCTTTCATTCGCACAGGTGTAGACTACGCAGGGCCGGTGTTCATACAAACCCGAAAAGGCAGAGGCGCGAAACTAATCAAATCATACATTTGTCTGTTTATCTGTTTCACGATGCGCGCAGTCCACTTGGAATTAGTTAGTGACCTCTCTTCTAATGCATACTTACTTGCGCTTAACCGTTTCATTTCACGGCGCGGGAAGCCGTCAGAAATATTTTCGGACAATGGACGCAATTTTGTAGGCTTAAGTAACGATTTTGCTCAGTTTTTATCAAAATGTAGAAAAGATATTATAGATTACGCAAGGGGTCAACAAATTAAATTTTCTTTTATTCCCCCATATTCCCCGCATTTCGGCGGCTTGTGGGAAGCTGGGGTCAAATCATGCAAGTACCATCTTCGCCGAGTAGTGGGCAACGCTCACTTAGCCTTCGAGGACTCTACAGTGTTACTCACTACAACTCACTACAGTGTTATGTCAAATCGAAGCGATGTTGAATTCTCGACCAATAACTCCCTTATCTTCGGATCCTCGAGACTATCTCCCCCTCAGCCCTGGACACTTTTTGATCGGACGACCACCAGTCTGTGAAGATGACCTGCGAGACTTACCTGTTCATAGATTGACTCGCTACCAGAGAGTGGAACAGATCCGGCAGCAGTTTTGGTCGCGCTGGGCCAAGGAATACATCTCGGAGCTACAAACTAGAACCAAATGGAGGACAAATATGGCAGACCTAAAACCTGACACGCTTGTCATTGTTAAAGAAATCAACCTTCCGCCGCTGAAATGTCAGTTGGGTCGGATCATGAAGACGATACCTGGCAATAATGGCATCTCACGAGTAGCAGACATTCAGACATCATCAGGCATCATAAGACGGCCATACACGAAGATCTGCCCTCGGGTCGAAGACGAGTAAATGGAAAGTTCAATTGTAAGCTGAAGCTATCAAGGCCGCGGGCATGTTTGGGATAAATATCCGAAAGTAATTCGGTCGCGTCATCGTAAGCCAATCACAGCACAGCTAAATGACGTGATAGCTTGCTGTGATTGGCCCGTTTGTTCCCGTCCTCTTTTCCTCGATCGCTGTATAAAAATATAAAAAATACACATTCGCTAACGACCATTGCAACTACAACTTGTCTTTTTATTTATAATAAACCCATAAAAGGCCCAAAAGGTAGCAGCTAAACAAGCAGACCCATCACACCAGAACACATCCAAACAGTGATTCATAGTATTAAGATCAACAAGTCATTTACAAAATAATCTCCAAAAAAATATTTCAGAAAATTTTATGGTTATAACGACTGTGAATGTTATTTATTATGTAGTGTCTAGTCGCAAACTTTAGGTAAATATAGACGAATTACTTATTCTAAATAACATATTTTTTTAATGTATTTAAAAGTGTTGTCCCGAATTTCGGAAAAAATTTAGTCCTAAGGAATTCTCCGTTTCTTGTCTCTGTTCTTCGAAGTTTAGGCAAATAGGCACTACCTATTCCTATCACTGGTGATAGTCATTACTAGTCATTAGATAAAATCATAACAAAAACCAAAAGATGTAATTCATAATTATAGTTAAATTAAATAGAGTTAAGAATTAGTTCGACTGCCAAGTGCCACTTACTCTGATGTACAAACCGAGGGCGACCCCCCTCACGCGGGCGAGTTTGTCTCGGCTGTCGGTGTCTAGGTCTGCCTGAAAATTTAAACAAAAAGTAGGAACCTATTTTTCGAGTCCTAAAACCCTACGCTGTTTCGTTTTAAAATGCGTGCCGTGTGAGAGTGTTGCATAAGTACATTGTGCGGCAAGGGGTGTCAAGTGCATTCCACTTGATATCCCTTGGGCGCTTTTTGTGGTATTTATCGAGGTTTAGAATTTGCTGTGTAGTGTGAAGTGGATCTGTGAGTATTTGAACAAAGGTCATGACCCATTTAGTGTGAAAAATATACCCACGGTGTACAGAAATGAAATATGGCGGGAATCAAAGACAGATGATTATACTTTTCAATGATATGTGGCGCATTACTGTGGCTGATGGGGATCATGAAATAATAATAATAAAAAAATGTAATCTATCTAGTATGAAAACTTAACTTATAACTTGTGGTTTTAGGGAGGAGAAAATAAAATATATATTTTTTTAAATGTTTATTCAGCTTCATCAATATCTAAAATTACATTGTCCAAGAAAGCCGCAGGTGTATCAATATTTTCTTGATGTCTGGCCCAGGATAAAAAGTATACTACGCTTGCAATATGGGCACAACTTCCTATAGTGCGGCGGCCATGAATACATGAACAGTAGTATCCCTCGATACTCTCTCGACCATGTCGTGTTGCATTCACCAAAACATAAGTATAATATTGTTTACTCCTGACATGTCGAGACTGTATTCTCCCTCTAATTAATATTTTGTTGTCAACCAACATGCGGTGTCTGTATACATCTAATGTGTACAGACCATTTGGTCGCATGTGCTCGTGGCAGTAAGATCTGGCTAATCTCAATTGATAACTTCCCAATGTAAACAAAGTCAATTCCTCATATGTAAGTTGAGGGAAATCACCGAAAGATGGATCATTACCATCAATAGGCACGAAGGCTACTCTTTGCCTATTCATATTATTTTCTTGTACATACTGTGCCAATTCATTCTCTCTATTTATATTCTCATTTATAATATTTATAAATTGCTCTACGTATACGCTATCTTCGTTAGGACGTCGGGTTGCATTAATTAGTGCAGCAGTAACCCTAAAGTCCGTCATCATATTAGGCAACGCAAGATTAAAATACGTGTGCTGAAATATTTTAAAGTCTCTTTTAAAACGGCCATTTATGGCCGTTTTAAAAGTCTCTACTGGCCATCGGACCATTGTTATCAATCTCGATTTGTTGGCTTCGGCCGTTGATAATTGTTCTCCTCTGGGTCTGCTAGGTGGCATGTGTGGATTATAACCACAACCTTCGATTGTTGAAATAGAGTCCCGAAATCCGCGGTCCAATATGAATACATCATTAGACCTTAGAAACCAATGGAAAACTGAGTTTTCTTGCATGATACTGCGCATAATTGTAGCATCTGAGGTTGTTGCTGCATATGGGCCTATGACATCAACTATATACCCATCTGTGCACACTATCAAGAATGGTTTGACTAAATTCCGGAATTTATGTAGACTATAAGTTATTCTTTGAAATAAAAAGTTAGCGCTCTTTTGCACATGAAGATATGTGCCGTCAAATACAAGAATTCCTGCGTCATGGTTGCCTCCAAAAATGTGAGCTGGAATAGTAAGGTTTCTAGAAATAAACTCTTCTCGACTTATGTGATCTACGCCAAGAAAACGTGGAACGAAATCATCAGTTAAACATGTTCTAGCTATATTAAGTTTTCTCTCTAACGTACTTTTCGATATTTTGAATTTTGTAGCTAATCTTCTGTCCGGTTCACCAGTTCTTATTTTAGTTAAGTATATGCCTAAAGCGGTTGCAGGCTTATCCGTTCTGGTACGTAGAGATGGAGTTAGACTTAAAACCATGTTGAACTGAACTTTCGTAACTCCAGTCCAAAAATGCAGTTCACTGTCATCTATCTCTTCAATATGTTCAAAATCTAATTGATGACTTCGTTCTAACCCCCATTTAAACAATTCGAACATGTCTAATACATGAACATTATTAAAATCCAGCAATGACGTCTGAGCACTTAACTCCTCCCAATCATTTCGCACCAGGTGCGGGTGACAAACGCGAGCAATTTGAGGTATATAATATTTATTCGTATTAAGCAAGTAGAACCTTATATACGTGGGCACTAGATGACTAGACGTATTCCTGCAGCCGTTAAATATGCACCTTCTTGCGGTATTGGAAGCACGTGAATATCCTTGTAAGGGCATGAAGCCAGGTCTTACGTCTTGGCCGTCGTTGTATACTTCCTGTTCTCTTTGCTGGTTTGATGGACCTTGATCATGATCTTGTTGGTTTGGCTGGTCTTCAGGTTGTTCGGGTGGTTGATCTTGAACCTGTTGATCTCGCTGACGTTGCACATCACGACCCAGTCTAACCCAGCATGCATGGCAAATTGACCTTGAGCCATCAAATGGAACCTGAAAATGTCGAAATAATCATTAACATTAATCACCGGGAAAAAAAAAAGTATACAAAAAATGGTGGAGCAGACTGGTCTGAAGATGCCTAAATTCATTTTAAAATCCAACCATAAATTCTTACACGACTTTTAGGAAAGTGTAGATACCCTTCTAACAGCACTCTCATTTAAAAAGAAATCTGAACACCGTAGAAGATAATTATTATTCTAAAATACTGTGAGCAGTTTGTAACAAAGAGAATAATAAATAAACAATTTGGGCGTCATTAAACTAGCACACGCGTGTAGTTTATATTATAATATTGTACAATATATAAATAAATTGTTTATACGTTTAGATAATAAGTTTAAAGCGCAGAAACTTACATCGTATGGTATTATTTCTTGTAGTAATAGCACGGCGTGTTCCCGATATGTTTCGAGAAAAACTCCAGTAAGAGGGTGATTTCTGCGACGTAACACCGATCGGTTACACGCTACACAGCTATTAAGTCTTTCCATGTCAACAAAATCCAAATCGAGAAGCAAACAATCACTCAAGTAAACACGCCAAAGTAGTTAATTGTATCGGAATAATATAGAAACTCGGATAATAGCACAGATCACAACGACGAATGACGAAGGACTGCGAAGGGAGAGGTCGGGGAGGCGCCGCCGATGTTTTTCTACCTGCTGTGGGTCAGGCATGGCATTGTTATTGCGCGAGCGCAACAAAGCTGGTTATCAACTCGGGTAAGACAGAGACAGCAATATACCTGCGTGTTATTACCTGACCGAACGAGTTTGCTTTATGAGTGTGATGATGATATTTTTATTTAACAAAACAATGGCAAAGTAAGTCTGTTTGTTTAATTTTTAAGTCTAAACCACTGAACCGGTTTTGATTAAACTGCCGTGTAGAGATATACAGTATACTTTTTATCCCAGTGACATGTTTTCATTGGATAAAATAATTTACAGACGGGCGAAACTGCTGGTGCAGCTAATTATTATCCAATTTTTATTGGTCTACTGCAAGATCTCTCCATTGATTTTTTTTTTCTTTTTACTTATAATGAAAAGTGGGTTATACCTGCATTATTTACCACCATTTTCGTTTTTGTACAAAAACATTTTTGAACCGGGTCGGATTATGGGCCATGACCTTTGACTTATAATAAAGCATGTATTACTATATCTCAAACTTGTCCATAATACTGATTTTTATTCATTCATGTTTTAAAATAATGATTTTCTATTAGAAAATCAATATAATAAAGTTAATAAATAATGAGAACCTGTTTGTGGTACTGTAGTGCCTTGATTAGCTAGCTGATTACCTTGTTCCACATGTGCACTGTCTCTCTGCTCAGAATCAAGGGTCACGGTTCGGTTAAGGTCTTGTGTGGCTGGTGACCTATTTCCAGGTACACCAGTACACTCTTGGACAGCGGATAAATCTCTGTAAGAAAGAATTAATACATTATTAATAAATGGCTAATAAAATACCAATACATAAAAAGGTTAAGTTCCCTATTACTCACAAAATGGGTGAGTTAAAAATGGGTGAGTTAGCCGCAGGCATTTCCACATCCTGTTCCACTTCCATCTCTTCAGCATTAACATACTATATATAAAAAAAACATGCTTAAGACACACAACTGAATTTTTGGAATAAGTAAGTATAGTTATTACATGATTGATGAATATCTTATCACCTCGATTTCAATCTCTGGATCTTGACGGACTCCAGTAAGTGGGCCGACATCCCTCCCTATAAGAGCAGCAACCCTTTCCTCTAAAGGGCTTAACTGTGGTGCCCTGCAAGGCCCACCTCCAGTACCCCCATAGCCTCTGTTTATGTCGGCTATTTTGGCCCGCACCCTACATTTATAATCGTTCCAAAACTGAAATGGATAGAAAATTATTGTTATTATCGTCATGTTGGTATTTTCGAAGAATAGATAATATCAACTTAAAAACCTACCTTCGACCAATCTTTAGGTGTCCTAGCTACGCCTTCCGAATTTAAAATATCCGCACATTGTTCCCACATGCGTGTGGCAAGGGCTCGTCCTTCTTTAGACAGCAATTATCCCACGGCAAAACTACTATGTTGCTCCATAAATGATATGAGAAGATCCAGTTGCCGAACTGACGTAGATTTTCGTCTGGTATCCATTAGACCTGAAATTACGTACGTACGTATTAACAGAACAACACTTTCAGCGAGATCAAATCTTTTACCAGAATATAAATGAAATGCATCAATCTGGACTATACAACAAGTGGTCACATAACTTAACCATTTTTTTGTTGTAGCTAATCCCCAAGTGCGACGTAAGTGTGTAAACCCTCAAGTGTGTCGTAAATATTTACATTAAACTTTTGTCGCATAACATTGGATACAAAATAACAATAACGGTCTATGTTCCGATGTTTGATTTGATGAATAAATAATCAGTAATACTATAAAACGAATACTCATAGTAAATCAACCATTTTATTGCACCCACACATTTTAAGTTTTTGTTTCCCGCTGTTTGCAGATTCCTATTGGAGTTTTTGACATAACCGAAACGTTTCGTTTCATAGCTTCGGCCAGCTAGGGACGTAAAACGAAACGTTCTTCTGAGTTTTTATTTTAAATAAAGTTTCAATGTTGTATGTGTAACAATAAAACATACAGGTCAACTATAAAATGATGGTCTAGATATCTTTTGTATTAGGAAATACTTTTAATGACACTTATTCATATTTAGTAACATTTTTAGGTTCAACTTTTTTTTTGGTTGTTTTTTTAAAACATACTATTTGGCATGTTGGTAACACACGTTACCCGCTGTTACGTTCCCATTACGATTCAGTTGCGATTCGGCTTAAGTTTAGTTTCCAGTTAGCTCTAAAAATAATAAAATATCGGAAGGCGCTCTAAATCGAACTGTTGTTGAAACACAATTGAACGTGTAACGTTGCAAATTAGTAGAATCGGCCCCCTGGTAGATTGACTCCACGCGATAACAAATCAGCTGGATTATTAACGCCTTGCACGTGTGACCAAACGCAATTACCAGTTAAGTCATTGATTTCAACAACTCTGTTTTGAACGAAAGTTTTTATTAATTTTGGATAAGTGCGTAACCACCCCAAAACAATCGTTGAGTCAGTCCAAAAAAATACCCTTTCGAATCTTAAATTCATTGAGTCTATGATCTTTTTATAAAGACGTGCACCCACTAACGCTCCGCACAGCTCAAGCCGCGGAATGGTTACCGGCTTTAAGGGCGCAACCTTACTTTTTGCGCATAATAATTTTACAGTAACCTTATTCGAATGCTCGCAAACGCTTCGTATGTACGCACAGGCACCGTAGGCTTCCTGAGAAGCATCTGTGAAAATGTGAAGTTGACTAATTGTGTAACTGATATGCGTACTGGTGGTGACATGTCGCGGAATACGAACCTTTTGTAAATGTTGTAATGAATTTAATATTCGATTAAATGAATTTGCTATATCACTAGGAACAGGGTCATCCCATCCGACTTTACATAGCCAAAGCTTTTGCATGATTATTTTAGTAACAATAATAATTGCTGCTAACAACCCTAATGGGTCATAAACCTGTGATATGACAGAAAGTATTTTTCGTTTCGTTATTTGTGAAACATCAATTTCAGAATTTAATTTAGTATTAAAATTTAATTCATCACTGTTATTGCACCAACCTAAACCGAGTGTTTTATGTTGGGCAGTTTTGTCGAGTGATAATGATTATGTTAAATTATTTGATGAACTATCGAAATTAAATGCCCATTTCCGTAATGGAAAATAACCGGAATTTAAAATGTTACTAATGGTTTCACAAAGTGACGATAATTCCTGTTTGTTATTATGAGAGAATATTAAATCATTAACGTAAAATGAAGTTAATATTATTTGAGACATTTGCTCATTAGGACAATCTAACGCTAATTGCCGTAAACATCTCATAGCTAGATACGGGGCTGAAGCAGTGCCATATGTTAACGGTGTTCAGTTGGTAAACTTGTAATGAGTCACGTTTATTTTCTCGCCGTAGGATTAATTGTAATGTGCGGTGAACAGGCTGTACTAGAACTTGTCAGTACATTTTTTCTACATCCGCACAAGCAACGAACGCGAATTGTCTAAAACGTAGAAGTTTACCCACTAAATCATTTAATAACGGAGGACCGATTAACTGTATATCATTAAACGATTTACCTGTAGTTGTTTTTGCACTCGCATCAAATACAACTCGTAACTTAGTTGTCGTGCTTTCATCACGCTGTACACAATGATGGGGTAAAAAATAATATGGTGAGTCGTATATTTCGAGCTGGCTCATATGTCCTAACGCTAAATATTCATTTAAGAAATCTGAATACGTTTTATTTATATACGTTTTATTTCGGGCGAACGATCCAGCTTTCTTTCTAATGATAGGAACCTGTTTTTTGCTAGCTCGTATGAATCACCGAGCGAATCAGCTGATTCACACAGGTATTCGCACTGCAAACCTACCTTCACTATCGCGAGTGGTGGTTGAAGTGAAAAGTTCCTCACAAATCTTTTCATCAGCTGTAAAAATATTATTTGTTGATTTGCCGTTATCAACCTCTTCTAGTTCCCAAAACCGCTTTAATTGGTCGTCTAGTGAGTTCGTGAGTGTACAACAAACCATGTTACTTACACTAGTAGGAATATTACGGGTTAACGTGCCAGAAATAATCCACCCTAAGTGAGTATTTTGTAGGTAAGGCCCATTGAATAAACGCATCCGACCTTCCTGTAACAAGCTCCAAAACACATCAGCGCCAATGAGCAAATCTATATTTGATGGAATGTGATAGTGTTGATCCGCAGTGTAACGTTTTGTGGTATTTGTAACAAGTGAACATCTATCATTGAGTTCGGGAGACAATAAGTATTCTTAGGTAAAACGGAACAATTTAAACGAGTGCTAAAATTACTAATCTTCGATCGCATGAGGAGGTCACAAGACTGCTGTGAACCTACCCCAGTGATGGTGAGTGTGGACTGTATTGGTTTTAAACGTAATTGTTTACAAAGTGATTCGGTAATGAAACATCGCTGGCTGCCACAATCGAGAAGGGCGCGCGCAACGGTGTGTGTGTTGTTATGACATACTTCAACAACCGCAGTTGAAAGCAAAACCTGTTCTAATGGGCTAGAATGCACGGCTTTTTTCAAGTCATTTATGTGCATTTAGCGAATGTGAATTTGCACAAGCACCGTCCAACGCGCCATTCACGCTACCGACCACGTCAGTGTGCGTATAAGCAGGAACACAACTGATGGAATTGCAACTTGTGTTGCTATCTAAATGAGAATGAGAATAAGACTATTATGTTTTTGTGAACATTGTTTACATGGACCGTATTGACATTCCTCAATGGTATGATTAGAACGTAAACAGTTACTACATATGTCTTTTTCAGAAACGAATTTGTACCTATCATGGACAAGTAAATTAAGAAAACGAAAACATGAATATAACGCATGATTAGCTTCGCACATAAGACAAAGTGCTTGCTGGCTTGGCTGCAGACTTACCTGACCGAGACGGTTGTTTGTTATTTGAAACAAAAGAATGTAGTTGCGTGGAAGGTTGTGAATTATTATTTGTTGACCTTTTTGGTAATTCACTAGTCTGTTTGTGACTGCTTTGTATCATATCTAGTACATCAGACCGGTCTCTTAAAAACTGTATTAAGTAATCTAGTTTTACTTTCCCCAGAATCCTTACAAACGGAACTTTTTTTATTTTCCCATTCTTTATTTGTAACTGGATCAAGCCTAGTAACTATTAAATAAATGACTAAAGTGTCCCAATGTTCTGTGGGCTCATCCATAATTTTTAATGATCTTATGTTTTTTAACACCGAGTCAATTAATTTTCTTATTTGAGTGGGTGATTCCTTTATAATGGCTTGTAAAGAAAACAAAGCTTTAACGTAATTGCTTATTAGTAACCTATTATTATCAAATCTATTAGTCAACAGATCCCTTGCAACTTGATAGTTGTCAGAAGTAAATTCTAAAGATTTTATAACCTGTAATGCTGAACCTTTTAACGTTGAACATAGATAATGGAATTTCTGAATTGGATTAATTTCTTGTGCATTATGGATTAACGATATGTATGTGTCACGATACTCTAGCCAGTTCTCATATGATCCATCAAAGGATGGTAACGATATAGTTGGTAATTTAATTGTATTATTATTCGCACCGCCACTAAAAGACTACCACTTGCCCAAGATATAATTGTAGCATGTGCTGTTTTACACAACTTGGCGAGGATGAAAAATGAACAGGAACCACCAGAAGATCCAGATGTACTAATTCCTCCACAACCAGTGTTTCCTCCCATCATTGCTAATCCCACTGGTGTGGAAAGGCACCTGACTAGGGATATTATATTACAATATTTTCACACTTTAATTTTATAATTATGATAAATTAATAATAATCTACAATATTTACTTTTATATTATAAGAGAAAAGATTTGTATTTTTGTTTGTAATGAATAAACTCAGAAACAAATGGACCTATTTTAAAAACTATTTCATCAGTAGAATGCTATATTATCACTGAGTAACATAGGCTATAATTATTTATAAACCTATCACACAGGCGAAGCCGCTCGCGAAAGCTAATTAATAATAAAAATGATACTGAATAATAATAAAAACATTAAAGTACCTTTTTTTTTGGCACATTTACTTGAGATAGTTCACTAATGATCTGCAGCATTGTTGTACTGACAGAAGACAATGTTTTGCTGGGATAATGCACAATGTTTGGCCATGATTAAAAAAATAAAATAAAAAATAAATATTTATTGCCCTTAAAAACCAAACTAGTATTTGACTCTTAAATGTCATAATTATAATTGGCAACCGGTGTACGATTTAACTTTTGAAGAAGTAAAGCATGTATTTCTTGCTTCCTTTTTTCATCATTAGCAAGATGTTCCATTTCTAATATATGTTCTTCTTCTTTAAATTCCAGTTCTTTTCTGGCAGCCTCCATTTGAACTTGTACAATTTCCAATCGAGTAGAACTTAATTTGAACTGACGCTGGCTTTAGTTACTGTGTCTGGTTTCAAAACATTTGACACCCTTGTTTTCAGTGCTTTTGGGTGCCATTTGCCCCATTTGTTTTCTGTAAACATAAAAAAATATGTTGAAGTACGTAAATATTCACATTAAGCTATAACACATCTTTTTAATAATTATACTATACTACTCAAAATTAAGTTTGTTCTACGAGTAATTAACTACTAGAATGCAGTCATTTCAACAGTATAACACAATAACTGTAGTTATTAACAGGTGTTACGGTGGTGAATGTTTGGCGACAGTACATATACCGGTTTGTACTCAAAAAGTTGCGAAACTGAATCGTCCTCCTTCATTTTTAATGGATGATGGGCAAAAATGTATGGGCTCCGTCCCCACCCATCAATAAAAATTAAATATAGCTCAATTGATAGGTCTTCGCAAGATAATATTTTTTTACTATGATGTTGAGCTCCTTAAGTTCTGAGTTGAGCTGCACGATTACTGACAAATGCGTGCACTGAATGGACAGGTCCACTCATTCTGTGTGGTATTTTTTCCTCAAAAGATCATTTCAGACTCAAATCTACATGGTCTTCACATGATCTGACCAAGATTATGTCTGGGCTTTAAAAGAGACTGTGACCTCTGAGTTTATTTCGGCCTTTCTTCTCAGAGTAGTCAGATAGGAAACGCCGACCTCATCTAGTTTTAAAATATGATTGACGTGTAAAAGTGTTTGTACAAACCTACTTACAGAAATAAAATCATTTATCATTTATTTATCATTTATGGCGACATTGCCCAAATGCATGGGGTTCTCATGATATCTTACGTTTAAACAAATATCTCGTTGACTTATTATTGATGAATAATTCCAAAATACCTACTCATTTATCTATTCATTAGTGCACAGCGGCGGGCGGCGCATGCACATAAAGATAACCGGTTACAAAATAACCTCCGTGAGCGGGGGGCCCCGCTCCCCAATCCACGCTCTTGCGCAGGTAGTCGCCCAAACCTTAGTCACAGTCAGTTCGCTGCAGTGTACGTTCACGTGTTATTTCTTTCTATTTTATCGGTATTTACTTTACAATTACGACCCCTTTTTGGTTACTGGACTGATTAATAGCTTTTCGATTGACCCTGGCACGATAAAGGACTTTGTGATAACTAGATTGGATACTGTGTATTATGTAAACTGGACGGCGGTGTATTATGTCTCCGCGATCTGTTTTGCGACAAAGGCGGCACGTTCTACAAGAGGCGTTAATTGAAAGTGAACCTAAATTAGCTAACCATATTTCACAAAATGCGCTGATACAGGTAAATAACATCTTTTATTATATATTGAAATAATAAATATAACTAATATGTACTTAATTCTAACTAATAAGTGTTTTTCACTGCAAAATATTTATAATAATGTAGACCCTTCTGTGCCACACCTAAAATATGTACATTGATTGCCATTTTATACTTGGGACTACACTTTCGGCGAATACTTACACCTATTTATCTAGCCCCAAACTAAAGAGAGCTTGTACTATGAGTATTATACTATGTAACGAAACACTTACATTAATACATATTATTTGAATATGTATAGAAAACAATAATAAATAATAAATTCTTTATTTAAATAAAAACACACAGTACAAAAAATATATACACAGTAGGGGCTGCAAAGTTATATAACTGTGTTATAGCCGCTAACGCCCACCTGCTAATGAAGTACTAGAAAAAATTGACCCGTATTACAAATAGATCTGGGCAGTGAAAGGTCGTGATTTCGAGTCCCATCAGAGCTAGTAGTAGTAATTCGAGCACGTTTGGGACAAGGTTTTTTTTTTTGATGAATGGGTTTTCTATGCTATCCGAAAAGTATAAAATTAGCATCTCAGTTGAGTAGATTTCTCACAATTAACAGTATTTTGGTGAGAGGCGAACAATTTCCATAACACTTTAAAAGCGCAAAACTCGATAACCACCGGTCATATTGGTTTGTTTTAAATTAGCTCTAGTCATAACCGCTTTTCAAGGAATGCACCTAATTACCAATCACCGTTTAGACAAAGCAGTTTGAGTAAATAAACTAGGAGCTTACTCATGAACCGCTTAAAATTATTGTAATCCGTGCCTAAAGAAACGCTTTAAAATAATCTTAGGTCGTTTCGAAACGATACCGCACTGCTTTAATTTTTCCTCATTCTTCGGTAAGCTGCAGTGCGGTATAGTATGCTCTGTATACCGAAACGATACCGCACTGCTTTCATTTACGGACCTGACGTTATGTTTTCGGTATAATTTGTGCAGCACCGCTTAATTCATTTCAATACCGAGTATACTGAGCATGCTGATCCCGCACCGCTGACATGCCGACCAGTGAGCAAAAGGCGTAACGCTGCCAAAAAACAAATTATGTCATATTTTACTAAATCTACAGTTTACACTTAAAGAACAATGGCGAGGAAATTGTTGATAGAATTAGTAAGCGTCTACTTATGTGACCGTGATAGATACCGACGAAATAATTTCCTAAGTTTTATCAAATAAAGCTATTGGCCTATCGAAGTCTGGCAAAAAAATCGTCATTAATGAATACTTAGTTGACTAGTTTCTTAATGATAAAAATAATCATGGCTTAGTTTTCTTTTTCTGCCTTGACTTCATGACTTTTGGCTAAGCTGAACTTTTAATGTTGCCATGTAATAAAAATCTTGGCAAGTTACATAAAATGCTTTGCTTTACGTATTGCATTAATATACTTAGGAAATACATTTCTGCATCAGAATATAAATATGAAGATAAATATAATTGTTTGTGCTTAGAATAAAGCGGTCATCATTTGACTTGACATCATTTGACATCACGGAAATGAGTGTAATTCGAGTATGGCAACATCGCCAACTAAAAACAGATGACATTTCTTCTGTCAATCAACCGGCCGACCTACTGACAACCACAGAGTACAATTTTCTGACAACTTGTCGTTTATTGCTTGCGCGTGTTTCTCGTTATTTTGTGTTTCCCATTGATTTGCCGTGATTTTCTACTTTATCGACTGCTTCTGCTTATGGACTCTGAGATTTACTGTTAACTAGTGCTTGCCTAAGGATTCTGATTATTTGCCTATACGACGACATTTTTCTGTGACTCTGGATTACGATTCTGCCTGATATCTTGGATTTTGTTGTGTGTGCATCTATTTGTTTACCACGATGGGAAGCCGTGTAAGGCCTACAAGCTTACACGCATCATGTATGTCTACTGCAACATCATGTGTAAATAAATTGCGCCGATACCCGACATTGGCACTTCACGATAGTCGCTGCTTTAATCTGCAGCTGGGTATACCCTCAAATTGTAAGTATTTTTGGCGACTAGTCGTTACAAGATAGTAATTATCTACATTGCATAAAACTGTGTAACAAGTATAGTACAAGATTATTTACCCTAGCTGAAAACATTGTTTGATTTCTGTTAGTGGCCAACTATTAAAAATCATGATTTTAAATGAAATATGTAGCCGTTTAAAGCTTTGTAATAAATAAAGGTCAAAGGAGTGTTTTTTTTTTAATACGAGTAACGTATTTTGCTTTTACCATAAATATCTTGAACTACAATTGACAAGTTTTGAATTACTAAGTACGTCTATGACATTGGTCTAGAAATATTAATAAATCATTCTAACTTATTAAGAGTATTATCGTTCATGTTTTTTAGATTTTGGAAGATGACTATGTCTACGAGGCATGCAGAGATCTTGCAATGGCTGCAGTTAATAATAACTTACAAAGAGAAGTTTCTGGCAGAGAAGAAGCTGAACCAAGTACAAGGGGGTCGAGCAGGAATAATAGAGTACTGTGGTAGTTGTTTAGTTGCAAGACGAACTGTTGGATGTTGCACTTATACAATCACTGTAATTATGGTATCTAGGATGGGCCAGACATTACCCAAATAAATTAGCACCTGCAGGTTTTCTTGATGATGTTGTGAATGATGAGCAATATTTATTAAAAAATATACATAGTTTGTTTTTTTAATCTATCCCCTATACCCGTACCATATAATGAATCATATATATATGACGGAGAAGGTACGTCTCTCTCGTTGTCATTAGCCATATTTTAACTAGGGTAGGGTAGGGCTGAAAGGTCCATTTTGCGTATATCGCCTTGTAACTATTTACGTATAAGGTTCATAGAAATAAATTTTGTAGCAATGGATACCGCTATCCTTCATTTACAAGAATGAAAAAGTGAACATAAGTAATGTTTATCTATAACCCAGATATTTGCATTTTAGAATATCGAGTCGAATGGTCCCTTTTGCCCCAAGGGTGGGGTAAGAAGGACCAGTGTTGGGGTAAAAAGAACCAGCGTAATTAAATAGCTTCTTAAGGTTAATTAAAGCAAGTAAATAAACGAAAACTATTTTAAATCAACCAGTCTTTATTTTAATTTAAAAAAACTAAACAACGTTACTTATCTTAAACTTATGGCACAGCATTTCAGTCTTAATTAATCTATATCTTTAAGTTTTAGGTCCAAAACCTATAATGTAACATTAAAACAACATATCTTTTAACAATTACTCGTCATCTGAATCGCAATTAATACACATATATGTCAAAGATGACAGAGAAGGATTAACACACTTCTCGTGAGACCAACCTTTGCAATTAGAACATTGCATCCAGCCTTCTCCAGGAATGCTTTCCAGGTATGATTCACAGCACACCAAGCAAAAACATTCCTCTTCTGAACTAGAACTGTCCTTCTTTTTATCAGTTAAAATTACTTTCTTCACTTGCTTATTTTTCTGATTAACAGCTTTTTTTCGAGAAATTACTTTTTTTTTCTTATTTTGTTGCTCTAATAGCAGTGCATCCTTTTCCGGCGTGTCTGTTAAAATAGCTGTCTTGCGTCGCTTTCTCCACCCTGTTCCCTTACGAGCTCCAGCCTTGGGTAAGGTCTTATAGATTCGGGAGAAAACACGTTACTCGTAGATGTTGATGGCTGAGGCTCATTGCAAAAGGATAGAACAGCATGGGAAGTTGATGGTTGTGGCTCTATCACACAAACAGTGCTATCAGACAGTAATGGATCACTTGATGACAATAAGAGCGAAGCTGCAGATGAATTAGCTGCTCCTGGGTCGCTAGGTATTAACAAACTTGGTGATGTGGATGAAATAGGTGGATAACTTTCTATAGCTGCGGGTAACTCAGAATTTGTGATCACATACGGCTCAGTCGACGCAGAAGATGGTGCCTGTTGATTATGAGGGTTTGGTCGATCCGTCACGTAGCTTGGAGCGAAGTCGAAATCATTAAACACTTCTCGATTGAATGGATACGCGCCCGTTTTTTGGAACCCATTTGAAATATTGTTGGGAGTTAGCGCCAGTGGTAATGCAGTTCTAACTATTCCTGGGAGGTCGTAAATTGTCATTGTTTTGCCAGGATTATTACGCATCCATGCATCTTGTGCTGATGACAAATACTTTTTAAGTGGACCGAATACTGACACATCTAAAGGCTGTAGCTTGTGTGAACAGTGGGGTGGATACGAAAGCATCACTACCCCATTATCTTTGGCTAGATCTAATACAAGCAAGGAGAGATGAGAACAGTGATTATCCACCAGAAGCAATACAGGAGAATCTTTAGTTGGTTTTACATAGCTAATGAAATGTTTCATAAATTGCAAGAACTCCACATCGGTCATCCAGCCGCTTGCATTTCCTGCACCTATGCATTCTGCAGGGCCATCTCGCACAAAATGATCTTGATATTTCTTTCTTGGAAACACAAACAACGGTGGCACGGAACCACCAGTTGCTGAAACGGCAACCAGTAATGTAACGTTGGTTCCTCTTTCAGCTGATGTGACTGATCCAACGTTTCGTTTCCCTTTAGCCGCTATAATTTTGGAGGGTTTGGAGACAGTTGACACGCCTGTTTCATCGGCATTCCATACTTGAGACCCTCTAAATTTATGACGATCCATGACCTGTGCCAATTTATCAAAATATTCAGCAACATTCGTTCGGTTAAAGGAAGTTGCCCTACTCAAACTGGTAGCTTCCGGTTTCCGTATGGAGAGACGGTCGTTTCTTGACAAGAAACCTGATAACCAATCTTTGCCAGCCATTTTATTTGCATGCCATGTATTTGGCATCTGAAGATTATATTTAGTGGCACAGTCATATGCTAAGCGACGAACATCTTTGGGTCCTAAACCATGAAAGATTTGCGCAAGTGTAAGCAGATACTCACTGAGAGAAGATTCCTGTTCTGTGTTAAATACTAGTCTGGGAGTCCCGTAACCAAATCGTGGTGATTCTGGATTTTCTTTTAGGCGTGCGATAAATCTTATTAGAGAAGTTTTACTAATTTCGTAGTCACGACAAACTTGACGTAGGGATTTATTTTCGTTTGTGACTAGCTCAGCCGCACGTTGCATGATCTCGACAGACTTTTTACCTCTCTCGGTGGTTCTCTTGTAATTCCGCATTCTGAAAAGAATACCGTATCATTATATATTTTGTATAGGGTTAAAAGGTCCACCGTGGGGCATAAAGGTCCAGAGTGGACCTTTATACCCCAATTGTATGTTGATTGACGTTTGAGGTTATATAGAAAAATCTAAACAGACGATTCAATAAACAAAGGCTCTACGTTAAACTTTATACCACTTACTGCACCTTTAATAAAATTTCAGTTTTGTAACTTTATAAACACAACAGTCAGACTAAAAATAAGTGATATGAAAAATTTTACTTACGTGAATTTTTTGCACCGCGACCGCGTACACACTCATCGGCGCTCACAAGCTCACTGCGCGGGGTTGCGTGGGTACCCCTCCCGTGTCCCCTTCATACGCCTGTCATTCGTTTCGCTCGCGCACTTTTTATTTCGGAGATAGGCATGGTGGACCTTTTTACCCGCGGACCTTTAAGCCCCACCCTACCCTACTGTGGGCGTACTATGGGCGTACTATGGGAAGTGTTGGTTATTGCGCAATAGAAAGACCGTTTGCTGTTAGTAGTTGAAAATTAGGGCATCCAGATCAAAAAAAAAGATCTGGATACCCTAATTTCCACTATTCGAAATGAGACTTCTAATCATTAACGTGAATAGTATCTTCGAGAACTATCTATTCAAAATACCTCTTACTCGAAACTTATGTTCAGAATCCTACAATTGAATAGTATTGAACTAGCTATACATTTCACTAATCTATTCTACTCAGACATATGTATCTATTCAGTATAATGTACCTATGTAATACGAATGATTGTATTTTATTCAATTTATTGTCATTTATAGCATCAAACTTACGAACGTTGCTAAGTGCGCTAATGTTTACATAATTCCCGTTAAGGAAACTGAATGCATTCCACGCTAACTTTGCCTCTGTAACTATGCAGATATATCTATGTTATTATTAGACTCACTACTATAGAATGTGATTCAATCGTGTCCATGTTTATTTATAAAATATGAATAGATATGATAAACCTACCTACTCAAATAGGTAACTATACCATCTTTTAATGCGACGAATGCATGACATTGAATGATGAATTTAAATTAATAATAAAATATTAATAGTATGAAAAGTTTATTTTCTCTACACAAGTTATGTACTTACAGCTAATTTTCGACAATAGTGCACGAACAAGGAGCTAACTTTATGAGAGACTTGACGTGACTTTGTGTGTACCTACCTAAATGAGTTTCCTGCAGTAGGTATACACCTACATTTAGATAAAAATGTTAATTGAAAGTCAGAAATTAGTTAAAACTGTTTATTTTCCATGTAAATACATATAATTAATTACATTTTCCTATACCTTTCGATTTGCTTGATTACAACTTTAAACTAAGTTATCTAAAATACTTATCAATTATTTTAATATAAACTTAACTATACTGTATTTTACTTATCAAATCTTTAGCACCCCTGTAAAGATCATCACTAAATACATTTTCAACAATATGCTGAGCACATACATCAGCCTTACACGCACATAATTTAGAACCATCGAATTCTTTGGCATCAAAGATTTGAATGCGTATTATTTTACGCTGTGGACCCCGTACAGATTTTTTAACATACGAATACATAATTTCACTTCCTCTTCTTTTATTGTTGATGTTGTTAGTGGTACTACAGTGCGGTCCATTTTCAAATTGGAATGGTTTGTCCATCTGTACATTTTGACACAGTGATAATGGTGGTGAAATGGGGGAATATGATGAGTTCGGTCTTTCTCTTTCCATATAGTTCATCATATTTTGACGTAATGTTTGTGCAGCTGGAAATGGTGAGTATGATGGGGTAGAGATGAAAAGATCGCCGGATTCCTGAAACATAATAGGTACATTGAATTATGTAAACATCGATTTTATAACTTATTATAAAAAAAAAAACTACAATAACAATAAAAACAGTTATCATAAACAGTTATATTCTAATTGAAATAAATAAATAAATAAAACTTAATAAAAGTTGTTGTTTTACTTACCGACATTATAGATGAAGAGAGTTAACAACAGTGTGATTTTCCTTAGTTCTGTACTGATTTTATACTTGTTTCAGGTATAATTTATTTTGTTATTAAGGTTCAAAATTATTAGATTTAATTCAGCTTCTTTTTTAAACACAGAAATATGAGATTTGCTGATTTGTCATACCTCCACATGTCTAGGAGTTACATACGAGCGTCCAAACCGCGACGTTTGTGTCGTCAACAACATTGAATCCGATTGTGGACTTTCTCATTTATGTTGATAAATTATAGAATTTCCCATTTTTATTTAGGTACATAAGGTTTAAAATCGGATATCGTTTATCTGTGAAGAAACGCTGTAAATCGTAAAACCATACGTAAACCGCTGTGATTTATACCGAACGTAAACCGCTGTGTTTTGTTCGCTCGTGTACGCAATTGTCAATTTTTGCATGCATGCAATTTTACAAATTTGGATTGAATGACGTGATTTTAGGCCTATATAAACAGGTCGTAAATTAGTTCCCGACACACATAAAACAGGAGGACAAAGGAAGGAACAAACCAAAGCTCCAAGTTTAATTTTTAACAAGTGTCTACCTACATTATCTAATCATCAGCATGTAAGTACATACCTACTTATGATTTATATTTAACTATTGAATTAATTATTGTTATATTAATTTATTGTTATTTATTCAAGTAATATAGCGTTCATCACTCAACAGTTAGCCAGCACGTTTAGCTCGGAGACTGAGTGATGGGCTTTCTGTACGGTACGTCGTAGGTTCGATTCCTGCACGGATCAAATATTGACTAATTATTCATCTATTTAAATAGTCGACACGTTTGGCCCAGTGGCCGAGCAATCGGTTTTCTATAAGTAGGTATAGCATATCATGGATTCGATTCCTGTACGAATCAACACTATTATGAAATATCTTTGCCACATCTCGGAACCGTGCGGTACCGAACCTTTGGAAGACGTATGAGAGGTCGAAGTCAACTCGTAGAGGCTTAGACAATTTTAAATGATGAGGAGGTACTTATTATCATTATTATTATTTTCAACATATTTATTGCAATAGCTGAGCAATCGATTTCCTATATTAAGTGTCACAGATTCGATTCCTGTGCAGATAAAACATTTGTACTTATAGACTAAATATAGTTGTTTCGAGATCCAGGTGTGTGGACATTCACGACACAGAATTTATCCTAATGTAGATTAACGAAAAAGAAAAACAATATTTTATTTTATTTATTTTATAACTTTCTATCTATTCATCTTCTTATCAATTCACCTTTTGAAATGTAATTCAATTAATGAAGAAACAGATCGATTACAGGACAGCAATAACACTTCTTTTTTTTTGTTCGCAGGTCCAAGCTACTCGCCAACGACCTTCTTCTCTCCAGTGACGATTCTGAACAAGAGGTGAAACTGAAGAGAAAGTTGGAGGAAAGAAAAACGAAACGGGAAAGATCTGGCAAGTCAGGTGAAGGGTCAAGTACAAAGAAGTCGAAATCGATTATCTCCCCGGTTACACTACCAGCTCGAGTTACAGCTAGTGAATTATTCGGTGAAGACAGTGATGACGAGGGAAGTGTCGCCCGAACACAGAGCTCCATTAAAACCGGTAATATACCACCTCTTTATTCTTATTTCACAAGAAGGATGGCTAAGGGTTATTCCCGACAAATTAGCGAGACCAAAGAAGGGAAATATTATGTGGAGGTGAAAATATATAACACAGATGAAATTAAAAAAAATATGCCAATAAATAGATGGCGCTCCGCCATTACTACCATAAAGACTAAATTGGATGAAAATAAGGAGTCTTGGCATCACATAAAGAAATTCATCCAATCAACTCAAAAAGATTTTAAGAATTGTCCACTCACTCATATAGGAACTTACGATAGTTAAGCGGATTTCTAATTACTATAAACAAACTACTTAGAATAACATTTTATACTTACATAACCTAAAATCATAATCAGTAATAATTATTTTAGCGGATTTCTAATTACTATAAACAAACTACTTAGAATAACATTTTATACTTACATAACCTAAAATCATAATCAGTAATAATTATTTTAGTGTACCTACTTATTATGATGATTTGTTATTTTTTTATTTTTACTATTAAACATTTCTATGTAATATTAGTTTTCTTTTCTTTTTTCACAGTAACACGCCTCAACAACAATATATCAAGATCTAGAAAGTCAGTAAACTGTGACAAATGTAAAATTTTAATACCAGCAAATCAGTATTCCTATCACATGAGAACTAATATACACAAAGCAAATTGTTTATTGAATACCAAGTTCACAAATATCCATATAATTGCAACAGCATTCAAAAACAGATTAATGACCTATAGATTGAATGTCACTCAGAAAGACGAGTACCTCGGTCTAGAGGCGTTCCTGTGTGAGCATCAAGTAAATCTAACAGAATTGATAAAAATGTCTCTGAATGAACACAATTGTATAAAATTGAATTTTGAATTGTTTGCCTATTTTATGCTACCAAAATTAGACGAAAAACAATTAAAGTCGTTTAACACCAAGTACGACATTGTTTTTAAGAACACTGATTTGAATGAATTACAAACTAAAGTAATGAATATACTAAACAATAAATTAACTGAGTTCCAGCACTGTCAATCTGGTTGGACATTCGTGTCTATGAGTCATCTCAAAATTAATATAAACAAATATTCTCCTATGAGAGGCGGGTCTTATATAGAACTTCCGTCAGCTATTAAACATTCTAAGAGTTGTATAAATATAAAAAATAAAGATAATTGTTGTTTTCTATGGAGTATAATTGCTGGATTATACCCAGCTAGTAATAATGTATGCAGAACAAGTTCATATCCTCATTATTCGTCTGTTTTAAATATTGAAGGAATGTCTTTTCCTCCTACGATAAATGATATTAAAAAGTTTGAGAAAAACAATCCAAACATTAGTTTAAATATTTATGGTATACAGAATAATATTGTGACTGGACCTCTTTATGTATCGAAAAATAAAAGAAAAAGTCATATTCATTTACTTTATATTGAATACAATACCATTGGACACTATTGTTTAATTAAAGATTTGACACGTTTAGTACGGCGTCAAGTAACTCATTATAAAGGTAAAGTTTATTTGTGTGATACATGTTTACAATTATTTAATAGCGAAAAAAGATATAATTCGCATAACTGCTCTAAAATTTTGTCTATTTTACCTGAAAAGAATTCTGTAGTTAAATTTAAACATTATGAGAGACAGCAAAAAATTAATTTCATAATTTACGCTGATTTTGAATGTATTTTAATGGACTGTAATGAAAGTAACTCTTTAAACACTCAGAAACTAAAAATACATAACCCGTCTTGTTTTGCGTATTATATTTGTTGTGCACATAATGATCAATTCAATAAATATGTTTCATATCGAGGTGCAGATTGTGTAGAAGTATTCGTTAAATATTTAATAGAAGACGTTAAACTTATACATACGCTTTTAAGTAGTAAAAAGCCAATGAACCCTTTATCAGCAGAGCAAGAGATGGATTATCGAAATTCAACTACATGTCATATATGTAAACAATTATTATTTAATGATAAAGTCCGAGATCATGATCATATTACATCTGAGTATCGTGGAGCGGCGCACGCCCATTGTAACTTAATGTATAGAGTTTGTTCATTCATTCCTGTTGTTTTTCATAATTTGTCCGGATATGACTCACATTTATTCATTACAGAGTTAGCAAAGTATGATGGCTCTATTAACATAATACCGAAAACTAAAGAAAAATACCTTTCAATAACAAAAGTAATAAATACAAAAAAAGAAAAAATTCAAATAAAGTTTATTGATTCTTTTCAGTTTCTCAGTTCTAGTCTAGATGCATTAAGTAAAAGTTTATCAGAAAAGGATTTTTTTAATTTATCGAGAGAGTTTACAGACAAAAATAAATTTGATTTAATGCGAATAAAGGGCATTTATCCATATGATTATATAGATTCTTGTTCCAAATTTGATGAAACGGAACTTCCATCAAAGCATAGTTTTTATAACAGTTTGTGTAACCAACATATAACTAATGAAGAATATTTACACGCACAAACAGTCTGGAATGTTTTTGAAGTTAAATCCCTTGGCGAATATACAGATTTATACCTAAAATGTGATGTGCTTTTATTATGTGACATATTTGAAAAATTTAGAAAAACGAGCTTACAATACTATAAGTTGGATCCCGCTTATTATGTAACGTCACCGAGCTTAAGTTGGGATGCAATGCTTTTATATACCGGCATTGAACTTGAGTTGATAAGTGATTTACAAATGTACGAGTTATTAGAAAAAGGAATTCGTGGTGGGCTGGCACAGTGTTCTCTACGTCATGCTGTAGCGAATAATAAATACTTACCACATTTTAATGAGTCAGAACCAACTAGTTATTTAATATATCTTGATTGTAATAATCTATATGGTTATGCTATGATGAAGAAGCTTCCTATTTCAGAATTTAAGTTTTTGACTCCAAAAGAAATTAGCAACTTTGATGTAAATAATGTGTCAGATAATAATGATTATGGTTATATTTTAGAAGTAGACTTGAATTATCCGAATTATTTACATAACAAGCATAAAGACTTACCTTTTGCAGTTGAGAAATTAGTACCTCCTTATGGAAAATCGTCGAAATTGGTTGCAAACCTTTATGATAAGCGTAATTATGTTATTCATTACGTTCACTTAAAAGAATGTTTAAAAAATGGCTTAATTTTAAAAAAGATTCATTGCATACTTAGCTTTAGACAAGAATCCTTTCTAAAAGAATACATCGATTTGAATACCAGTCTTCGTCAAAATTCCAAAACTGCGTTTGAGAAGGACTTTTTTAAATTATTAAATAATGCCATATTCGGTAAAACGATTGAAAATAAACGTAAGCAAGCTGATGTTAAATTAGTAACAAGATGGAGAGATACTTGTAATAAAACTAACAAGCATCTTGGAGCTGAAAAATTGATAGCTAAACCAAATTTAAAAAGTATTTCAATTTTTTCGGAAAATTTCATAGCTGTGGAATTGTATCGTGAAAAAGTCGTTTTAGATAGACCTATTTATATTGGATTCACAGTTTTAGAATATTCTAAGCAACACTTATACCAATTTCATTATGACTTTATGAAAAATAAATACGAAAACAATGACGAGCTGTGTTACACCGATACCGATAGCTTATTATATTTAATTTACACAAATGATTTTTATCATGATATGCATGATAATCTTACTAAGTTTGATACCAGTAATTTTGCAATAAATAATGCTTATCACATACCACAACTTAATGCAAAAATTCCTGGATTGTGGAAACATGAGATTGGTGACGATTTAATTACAGAATTTACAGGTTTAAGAGCTAAATTATATTTTATAAACAGTGTCAAGACCCAAATAAAAAAAGCTAAAGGTGTTTCCAAATCTATAACTTCTAAACTGAAATTGAATGATTACAATGATGTACTGCTGACCAATAAAGCGCAAAGATGTAAAATGAATATGATAAAATCGATTAAACATGTTTTATACACTCAACAAGTAGATAAACAAGTTTTAGAAAGAAACGATGACAAAATCCAAGTATTACAAGATCAAATTCACACATTACCATGGGGTCATTGTGATTCTATGTTTTTAGATTATTCTAGTGATGTGTAATCTGTAATTATAATTTATATTTTTATAACTTAAATGAATGATTTTCACTCCGTTAAATTATATCTATGTTTTTAGTGCATAAATTGAATGTGTAATCGTAGGTACTCTGTTATAAGTAAATGTTTATAATAAAAATATTTTTATTATTATTTAATAAACGTATATAGTATAAAAAAAAAGTATTTTATTTTAACTCTACCACTTTACCTTACACTTCAGAATATTCTTCACGATTTACTTCCAAATCTAGAGTTAATTGTATCTATGATAAAGTAATGTATAGATAACAAGAATAATAGATTATAACATCTATTTTATAGAAGTATATAAACACTGATCATTTCCCTTTACCCACATTACACAATGAAGTTCGTCAAGCAACCGCAGACATTTGAAGTTAATAATATAAAATTAGATAACAATTCACAAAAAGTGAGACATAGTGCGCTATTACCTAATACTATCAGATGTATAATATGTGGTCCATCTAATTGTGGTAAAACCAACATAATGCTAAATTTGATATTTCATAAAAACGGTGTTAAATTCAAGCATATTTATTTATACTCGAAGACAGCTTTCCAGCCAAAGTACTGTTTTCTTAAACAAGTTATGAACAGTATTCCAGATGCAAATTTATTTGTCTTCAATGATAATAAAGAAGTTATACATCCTAATGATGCTTTGAGTAATTCAATAATAATTTTTGATGATGTTGCATGTGAAAATCAAGTAAACATTCGTAATTACTTCGCAATGGGAAGGCATAAACAGATAGATTGTTTTTATTTATCACAAACTTATTCCAAAATACCAAAACAACTAATACGAGATAATGTGAACTTAATGATTATCTTTAAACAAGACGAAACAAATCTTAAGCATATTTATAATGAGCATGTAAATACGGATATCGACTGGTTTCAATTTAAAAAACTTTGTTCGATTATATGGCAAGATCGATTTGATTTTTTATTAATAAACAAAGACTGTCCTCTTAATAAAGGTAGATACAGACAAGGCTTCGATACATTTATATACTTCTAGAACATACATAAATACCATATATATGAGCTGCACGATTACTGACAAATGCGTGCACTGACTGGACAGGTCCACTCAAACTGTGTGGTTCTTTCCTCAAAAGACCATTTCGGATACCAATCTGCATGGTCTTCGCATGACCTGACCAAGATTATGTCTGGACTTTAAAAGAGACTGTGACCTCTGAGTTTGTTTCGGCCTTTCTTCTCAGAGTAGTCAGATAGGAAACGCCGACCTCATCTAGTTTAAAAAACATGATTGACGTGTAAAAGTGTTTGTACAAACCTACTTACAGAAATAAAATCATTTATCATTTATCATTTACCAACTCAGTGAATGAAATATACCAATCAATGACTAGCATTTGTTAAAAACAGTTGGGTAAAATTAAAAAATCTGATAATGGATGTTAACATTAAAGAACAATTGATAAAATCAATAGATACTATAAAAAATAAAATAAAGATAATACAAAATGAAGAAGATACTGCTAATTTAAATTTAAAAAAAGTCTTCAAGCCAATAACAGATCCATTAGAAACATTAATTAAAGCTAATGATAAAGATAAAGCAACATTTGACATTTCTAAAGACGAGAGTAATATATTTGGAAGACTTACCTCATCCCCAGATTATGAAAATTTGAGAAAATATATGAGCCCTGCTTCAAATAATGATTCTGAATGTTACAAAGACGTTCGTTTAAGAAATTCATCTAAAGATTCAAATAATACACTTATTTCACTGAATAAAGAAGATATGATGGAAATCTATGATGATAACCTGAATGTACCATTTGGGATACGTAGTGAAAACAAAAATCTGATGATGGGGGATTCCAAAGTAGCGCTTTCACTTACAAACAATGCTAGGAATTCACCCAAAATAGTTACTGTTAATAAAAAGCATTATGAATTGACATCAGGCCTCAAAGAACTTTTACTACGAAATAAACCTGATCTTAATCTGGTGACTGAAGTAGATAAAATTGTCTATAAAGATATGCTCCATAATACACACGCGCATAAACGAGACTATCACCCCAATGGTCAAATAAAAGGTGATAAAAGTTTAAAATATCGTCAAATTATTAAGCCTTTATTTTCACAAAATAGTGATGTTCAAGATGAAGGGCAGATAATGAAATCAAAAAGCGGTGGTTTTTTACCTAAACTGAAAAAATATAAAAGTAATACGGATTATATTTATTGGGATGACCCTAATGAACTCATTGAAAGATTGAAACTTCTGATTGCTTCAAAAAATGCTGGCAATACTAATCATGACAATGAAATTATATCTATAGTAGAAGAGTTAAAAGAAGCTAGTATTATAAAAGAATAAAAATCTTGGAATTATTCTCAGTTATTAAGTTGTATAGAACATGAGTGAACATAAATATGTTAATTGTGTTTGTACAAAACAAACATCAGTCATAAAAGATAGTAGTATTAGTGTTGAGCATATTGAGATTACAAATACATCAGGAAAAACCGAATCCAAAAACAAAAGTAGTGATGACCAAATTAACATAATTAAAGTTGATGTATCAGAGAAAATAGAACAACTAAAGATATTGATTTCAATTATAAATGAGAGAGTAAGAAGACTTGAAAAAAATATTGCGTTAAAAGAAATTGCAGGAAAATTAAATAAGCATTATGAGCAAAGTAGATGTCATAAATGAAATTCATAAATGTGCAAGAGTTAACTTTCCAAGAAGACAGGTCATACTTAAAGATATTGATGATCTTTGGCAAGCCGATTTAATGGATATGCAAGCAATTTCAAAAGTAAATCGCGGCTACAAATATATACTGGTAATCATAGATGCTTTTTCGAAATATGCTTGGACAATTCCTTTGAAACAAAAGAATAAGCAACAAGTATCAAAAGCATTTAAAACCCTATTAGATAAAGGACGTGTTCCAAAAAATTTGCAAACCGATCTTGGTAAAGAGTTTTATAATGACCTGTTCAAAAATATTGTAAAAAAGCATAAAATTAATCATTATTCAACTTATTCTACTAAAAAAGCCTCAATTGTTGAAAGATTGATAAGGACTTTAAAGAATAAATTATTTAAAGAATTTAGTCTTAATGGAAATTACAAGTGGTTTAATGAAACGCTCAATAAAAACGTATATGAATGTAATAATACTACGCACAGAACTGTTGGGCGAACACCAGCTTCTGTAAATCATATCAATAAAACAAGTATTTTACAGAGATATTTTCATGTAGCTCAGTCTAGGAAAAGCACAAAGTGTAAGAAATTTTGTGTTGGTGATTTTGTGAGAATAAGTAAATACAAAGGATGTTTTGATAAAGGTTATTATCCAAATTGGTCAACAGAAATATTTAAGATAAAAACAATACAAGAAACGAATCCAACCACTTATTTAATAGAAGATTCACGATGCCGACCAATACTAGGAGGATTTTATGCTCAAGAACTACAGAAAACCTGCCATTCTGAGTTATATCTTGTGGAAAAAGTTTTGAAAAGCAAAGGAAATAAAGTTTATGTTAAATGGCTCGGCCTTCCTACTAGTGAGAACAGTTGGATTGATAAAAAAAATATATTATAAGTATACTTAAGTGAACTAAACAAGAATATTAGGTTCTCATGGATATTTAAGCAAATACATGTTTTGTTTTATTCATTACGAATCTGTTCTTAAAACAATAAGGACTTGTATTTGTACACTTTTAAGTTTACATACGTTACTATTGATTTAAAGAAAAATAAAGGAATAGAAATGAAGACAAGACGATGTAATTCAGTCACCAGAGAAACGGTTTCCACTACACCCAGTAAAAAAAGTAAAGTGAAAACCGGTGCAGGTTTTAAGAAGACTCTTAAAAAAATTGTTACACATACTAAAAAGCACATTAAAAAACTAAAACCAAAATGTAAGAAAGCATTGATGGAATTAGCTTACACCACAGCTAAAGACTTTGCATCAGATCTACCAATTAAATTACCTAGAATTATACCAGTACCAAAAACTGGTGGATTTCTTCCTTTAATACCAATATTTGCCGGATTATCTGCTGCCGGCAGTTTAGCAGGAGGTGCTGCTGGGATTGCAAAAGCTATTAATGCATTTAAAACAGCTAAGAAGCAATTGTTTGAATCGGAACGACACAACAAGGAAATGGAAACGATGTTGATTGGACGAGGATTACACCTTAAGCCTTACAAAGACGGTTTAGGTATTTACATCGCAGAGAAAAAAAACTGAAATGTCGGCTACCCAATAGAGCTTTAACAAATATTGATATAATGAAACACTCAAATAATATTCCATTCTTTCGAGGTGTGTTTATGAGAGATAAACTACCAGATAACGTATCACGAATAGAATGTGGAGTGATCAATCTAGACTCGTCTAAAAACTCTGGCACTCATTGGGTAGCATATGGTAAAATAAATGAATACATAGAATATTTCGACAGTTATGGTAACCTAAAACCTCCAAAAGAATTTATGAAATATGTTGGAAATAACATTCAGTATAATTATAAAAACATACAGCGTGATCATATGTATAATTGTGGACACTTATGTTTAAAATTTCTTAAGTCATTTTGGAAAGACAATAAAGAAACATAACAAAATTATTGTGTTTTATTTTAATGTTTTTGTTTGTAACTTATTTATGACATTATAAATATTTAACTCTTGACATTCTACACACATTCGTAGGTTGTCCTTTGTGATAGTCACTACTCATTTTATTAAGTATTATTGAGCTAAATCTCATTTGTTTATTCATGTAAGAATAATATGTTAGTATTCAATAAAACTCCTAGTGGGAGAGGAAAATGTAATATTTCAGTTCCTATTTCCAAAGAAGGTAGACGTGTTAACGTGATCAACGTTAGAAGAATTACTAAAGAGAATAAAAGATTTCTCCAAGATATTGGACTTAAATTAAAATAATGCTTCAAATAACAGATTTACCACAACATGACAACTCTATTGAGAGTTATGAGATTCACAGCTACAATCCGTATAATACCAGTTTTAAAGAAAACGATGAAATCAGAATACCCATTCATCAACAAGATTTGTATGTATTACCGTCAGGCAGTTCCATTTTTATAGAAGGGTATGCAAGCGTATATTTTAAAGATACAGCTGGAAAAATATTGAAAAAGGATGTTGATTTTATAAATAACCCAATTTCGTATTTATTCCAAGATATTAGGTATGAAATAAATGGTGTTGAAATCGACCGCATTAAAAATGTTGGTATAACAACAACCTTAAAATCGTACGTCTCCATGAATGAAGGTGAAAGTAAAGCTGCAGCAGTCTGGGGATGGAACTTAAATGGTACGAAAATAAAAAATGAACATTTTAGTGTTATCATTCCATTGAATAGAATACTGGGATTTGCAGAAGATTATAACAAAGTAATAATCAATTGTAAGCATGAACTTATACTACAAAGAAGTAGCTCGACATTAAACTGTGTGCTTATGGAAAAAAATGATAGTGTAGACATAGATATACAAAAAATACAATGGCGTGTACCACATATTAAAGTTTCTGATCGTAACAAATTGTTATTGCTTAAGAGTCTTGAGAGAGATCGTCCTATACAGTTAGCATTTAGAAATTGGGATTTGTATGAATATCCATTATTACCAAGAACAACAAAACATTCCTGGTCAGTGAAGACCACTTCCCAGCTAGAAAAACCAAGATTTGTTATATGTGGGTTGCAAACAGCCCGGAAAGCTAATAAAACCAAAAGTTCTTCCATTTTTGATCATTGTAATGTAAGCAATATTAAATTATTTTTAAATTCGCAATACTATCCGTATGACTCACTTAATCTGAAATTTGATGAAGGTAAATACGGTATATTATATGAAATGTATGCTCATTTTCGTCAGTCGTATTACAACTTAGGTATTGATCCGTTGCTTAGCCTAAATCAGTTCAAAGCAATTGCACCAGTTTTTGTGATTGACTGCTCAAGACAAAACGATTCGCTTAAAACTGGACCGGTTGACGTGCGAGTGGAAATCGAATGTTCTGAAGATATTTCAGATAATACATCTGCATATTGTTTAATAATAAACGATCGACTGTTCGAATACAAACCCTTGAGTAATATTGTGAGAAAATTATCATGAATGTTATCGTAGATGTTCAAGGCTTTAAGAGTGAAGAAAACGAGTTTATTCCAAAAGAAATAGCAATAATGTGTAAAGGACGCATACAAATATTGTTGATAAAACCACCGCGAGCGTTTCATGACTTGACAAAGAAAGAACGATTACAAGTAGCTTGGATTGAAAAAAATAGAGGAATATACTGGAACGAAGGCATTGTACCATATTTTAACTATAAAGCTAGCTTGGGTATTTTTTTCAAAAATAAATCTTTGTTTACAAAAGGCAACGAAAAAGTGTTATGGTTAAAAGATATATTCCAAATTAATAATGTATTTAACTTAGAAAGTAAAAACTGTCCTAGTTTAGTAACATTGTATAAAAACTATTCAACTTCATCTGACATTAAAAGTTGTATGCATCATACCAATATATGCGCCTTAAAAAATGTATTTTGTTTAAATAAGTGGTGTGAAGAAAATAATGTTCTCATCTAATAAATTAAGAACTGCTTATTACATAAATATTTACAATATAAGTGCTTCAAAGTGTATCTTGCTAAAATAGTGTTTTTATTTAAGAAGTAGAAATAAATATTTACAATTAAACTACTCTGCAGTCTTATTTTTTGAACACCTACGAGGGTCATTCAATAAATACTTAGCCTACAAAAAGTAAACGAAAATTTTGGAAAAGTGGCAATTTATTTTTCAACATAGTCTCCTTTTAGTTCGATACACTTAGCCCAGCGATGCTCCAACTTTTTTAACCCGTCCGAAAAATAGTTTTTGTCAAACTCTGCAAAATAGGCCTCCGTGGCGGCGATGACCTCCTCATTCGATCCATATCTATTCCCGGCGAGTGATTTTTTCAGATTAGGAAACAGAAAGAAGTCACAAGGGGCCAAATCTGGAGAATACGGTGGATGGGGCAGCAATTCGTAGCGTAATTCGACCAATTTGGCCATGGCAACGGCAGACGTGTGAACCGGTGCGTTGTCGTGGTGAAACAGCACTTTTTTCTTCGCCAGATGGGGTCGTTTTTTCTTTAATTCGGCGTCGAATCGGCCTAATAAATCGGCATAGTAAAGCCCTGTAATTGTTTTACCCTTCTCGAGGTAATCGATGTAGATCACACCTTGTGAATCCCAGAAAACGGTGGCCATAACTTTTCCGGCCGATTTTACAGTTTTCGCCTTCTTTGGAGCACGTTCCCCGGTCTGGATCCATTGTTTTGATTGCTCCTTGGTCTCTGGTGTGTACCAGTGGATCCAGGTTTCATCGACGGTCACAAAACGACGCAAAAACTCCGCTGGATTCATCTTAAACAGCGCCAAACACGTCTCCGATGTGGTCTCACGGTTGCGCTTGTTTTCTGGTGTGAGTAAACGCGGCACCCATCGCGCCGACAGCTTTCTCATGCCGAGTTCCTCGTGAAGAATATGATGCACTGTTCCTTCTGAAATGCCTACAGTCTCAGCTAGCTCCCGAACCTTCAATCGGCGATCTGCCAATACGAGATCATGGATTTTTTTAATGTTTTCCTCCGTAGCAGCTGTTTTCGGTGCACCTGGACGTGGTTCATCAAAAACCGACGTACGGCCACGTGCAAACTCGTTGAACCAATTCTTGACGGTGGCCATCGATGGAGAAGAGTCACCGTACACAGCATCCAAGCGCTCTTTGATTTCGATGCGCGTTTTCCCTTCCAAAAATAGGAATCGAATCACCGAACGATATTGCTCTTTTTCCATTTTTGTAAAACCGATCGACACGTTCGCTTCCATAAGTTGTCAAATTAAAACAAATGAAGGGATTGGAATGAAAATTTGAAAAAAGAATTAAAAAAGAATGTGCTACACTGTGGTAAAACTCTTTTGAAACTACAGCGCCCTCTGGCGATGAGGCTAGGTACTTATTGAATGCACCTCGTATGATATCAATACAATATAAAATTAAGTATTTCATTAGTAGTAAAAACTTCTATATGTCATTCCTGCTCAATTACAACTCGGAACACCACATCTTTATAAATTGAGATCACCAGATACAAGTCTTCATTAATCTTTTATACTTACCTGTATCGAGACCTTCTTATAAATGATTCAAAATTATTTCAGCCCACGATATGAAATATATAATAAACATAAAATTCGATTATGTTCATTTCGACATTATTGGGCTACAGTAGATTCAAAACGAAGATTGGTGATGGAAATGGCTGATGCAGGTTTTTTTTACTGTGGAAGTGGTTTAAACGATAAAGTTATGTGCTTTTCGTGTGGAGGTGGCATCGAAGATTGGGAGTATTATGATGATCCTTGGATGCAACATGCTATATTTTTTCCTGATTGCTTTTATTTAAATGCTGTAAAAGGAACAGATTATCTTGACAAAACAAAACGTCTATTTTTTAAAGAAACAAAAATATAAAATTATTTTAAAGTGGAAGAGGATTATTATATTGACTGTCCGCTGAATAAGCTACTAAATGCTATTAGCAATGGAGTCTAAGCAACTATAAATTACTTACAGTCATTATAAACCGACATTCGATTCCTACCATTGTAGTAAAAGGTTGAGTCCTAAACTGAATTAAACAATTTAAAAATAAATTGTATAAAGTATAATTAATAGCTACCATGCAAGATTCAGTGAAATATACTTCTGAAGGCATTTGTAAAATTATTATCCAGAACGCTAACGGCGAGGCTATATTTTTCCGAGAAATGCAGCCCGCTCATAAAAAATCAAGCGCAGATTTATCAAAACCTCAGGTTAGAGATACAACGCAAGAAGATTTATTCTATCAAAACATGCATAATACAATAAATTCAGGAAACATTCAAGAACTTGTCTTTAAAAGTGGTAGCAGAGAGCTAACATTCTCACGAGTTAACGATATGCAGATTGGTGCTGAAAAATTGAAAGCGGGTTCCACAAAGTGTAAGGACACTGGCACATCATCAATGAGGAACATAATACGTGATTTAGTGATACCTGATTCAGAAGACATTATATGCTATCAAATTCTACCAGAAGATGAAATTCCTTTTATTTAAATCAGTTTGAAATAAATTTCAATTCCAATCAGTTGAAAAGTAACAGAGGTTGAATAGATATGGACTGGGCAGACACGTTTACAGATCTTCTTTCCTATTTGAATAGGTGAAAAGTGATAATTGAACGTTTCTAGATCAGATCAGGCGTTTTGAAGAGTAGTTGAAGATACTATTCACATGAATAAATACGAATAGTGGAAATTAGGGTATCCAGATCTTTTTTTTGATCTGGATGCCCTAATTTTCAACTACTGCTGTTCAAACCAAATTATAATTTACGAACAAATTAATCACACTACCGAATCACACACTGTAGGTACACGACACAACTATAAGTACACAACGCCAAGGAGTAATAGTGTTCTGTGCAGAACACGCGACGGTTTCTAAACGTGTTCACTGCTTGACCGCCACTGACCAACTCTGCTTTTACTCTTTTTTTTTGTGATTGGCTTCTCGCAGGTCAACCTAGGAGGTTGTCGACTGCTTAACTGGACATGTCTGTGGTTGCCATAGAAGACTTACAAACTAGGCGACAACACGCTAAGGGCACCCGCTGCGGGGTACGAGCCTCGGTTTAGGGCTACGCTGGGAGAGGGCAGCGAGGGACAGGCTGGATCGGAATTATTATTAGGGGACGAATTTAAAGCTACAGGCTCAGCGGCGCGGGCTGGCTCTAGCAAGGGTCGGGGCGGACGTGGATTGGAACGTCGCGGCGGGCCTCGGCGGCGAGGACGGAAGGACGATGGTCTGTGTTTGTGTATCTTTAAAGTACTGGTGGCCTTACTACTCTCCTGGAGGAGGGTAGTGGCGTCGTCGGGGTCGACTAAGGTATGCCTCGGGCGGCGAATTTTACTAATGCGAGAGGGAGTGTAGCAGGCGGCTGCTTTAATTAGGGGTTGGGGTGTTTTATGCCGCAGTCGAACAAACGCTTTGAAAGGCGTTTCATGAACTGTTGGATGGTGGGAATTCGGAGGTCTAAGTGAAGATTCACACTTCGGACATAGACGGGGGCTCCCGTAACCTTTCTGAGGAAACGGTTCTGTAAGGTCTGCATCCTATAAAGATGGTGGGGCTTTGCGTGTGCAAATACATCGCAGTCATAGATCATGATGGGATGGATGACTGCGGTGTAGATGCGCAATTTGTATTTGAGAGACAATTTACTGCGGGCGGTTAATAGGGATTTAAGTCTACCGAGAGCGAAGGCGGCGCGCGAGCGAGCCATCCTTATGTGCTCACTGAAGGTAAGGTGGTGGTCGAGGACCACATCTAGGTATTTAGCTCGCTTCTCCTAAGGGATCGGCTAGCCATACATAGTGATCGGACTGGTCTGCTTTTACCCTCTTTAGTCGAGCATTATATTGTAGACTCTGTCGAGCACTGCCTGGTGGCGTTGGCGTCCCGATTAGTCAAAGTAAAGTACCTACGTCGCATGTGGGCTATGTGGTAGACCTTCGCACGTCGCGATCGGCTAGACTTATAATTCTGAAGCCGTAGTCCGTAGTTTATTTTGCAAAAAAAATGCATTTCTATGAATTATATTTTAAGTGGTAAGTAGTATTTCTATATTTCTTTTTCGATTAGGGTCTGTTGTTGACTAGACATAACCTCTAGAACTTCAAACTGGAATATCTTTAATTCCTGACTTCCTATAAAAGTATGTCTGAAGATTTAGGGATTCGAACTCTGTATTTTTACATATTTTTAATAGGCAGACGCAAAAAAAAATGTCAACAAAATTTTGTTTGGGCGGTTGCCATTATCCTTTTCTGGGATACCCCGTTATGGCATTCCATAATATACTCACAAATAATGAGTATCACAAAAGTGAAAATACCAATTTCTAAGTCAAACAAACATCAACATTGCGTTCCTTAAAATAAAGTCGAATATAAATAACTTGATGCGCACCTTTTTCCCTTATAGATACGCTCTCGAACTAATGGAAGTTTATTTATTCTAAACTTTATTTCAACTGCAGCAAGGTGGATATTTGTTAGGCAGTGACGACCGCGCTGCATTTGACTTTGCCAGACTTTGCCGACCCTAAATGGTTAAATACAGAGGCGAGAAAACTAGGTATTATAAAAATAAAAAAACAATAATCACAAAACAATTTTTATATTAAGACCGCCCATTGTGTCACCCTGTGTAAAATGTCTACATTTATATCTGTAATTTTTATGGTGTACATAATAAAGAGTATTCTATTCTATTCTATTCTATTCTATATTAATACAGCTATAAACAAGGGGAAACTGGTATGGAAAATTATTAATAACTAGCTTCTGCCCGCGACTTCGTCCGCGTGAAATTTCTTGTTTCTTCGTATCGCGCGTCTGCGCTGTTACTTCGCTTGCACTTAGCGGTCTTTCTAAATTTTTACTTTTAGCTCGGCTCCTAAGGGTAATGATAATCAACCTTGATTATGAAACTATTTAGTTGGATAAGAATTAAAATAATCATTATACGAATATCATCATCTTTTCATTAACCCGTGTTTTGATTGACTAATTTGAACAAAAAACGGTTATTGTGACTTAACTATAATAGTAGGACATATAGCCTCGCAGATTTTTTTGTGGGTAATGATTAGTACTATAAACATGTCGTACTTACATTATTTTATATATCATCAATAGTTTTCGCAGCGCACGCCAAATAATCACCTTAAGGGTTCCGTTTTTTCTTTGACCCTAAAAATTACAAAGTGTCGAATAAATGTAAATAATACTAGGGTACTATTTCAACGACAAGGCGGACTATGATCTGAAACATATTATTATTTAAATCGAATTTCGAAATATTAATTGAAAATTACTTACCAACAGAAAAACGACATCTTCTTAGCCTCACTAATTAAGAAATGACCCTATGTTTATTTCTAAGAACTAATAATAGAAACAACGTAAAATGGAAATAATTAAATTAAACTTAATATGGAAGGTTTTTAATGAAAACCCTATTGACTAACATATCGACGGACCGACCAACCGCTAAACGGATGTGGCATGCAAATAGTTTTACTAAATGTTTTCTTATTTTTTTACAGGCTGTTTTCTTGCTGCGATGTAAAACCAAAACAAGAAACAGCAACCAGCCCAGGAGGAAGGGAGCCGCCATCGCCGAAGTTGGCCATGCCGCCGCTGACGCGTCCGCCACCGCCCGCACCCTCACCGTCATCATCATCCGCAGGGTGCCAATGTATTGTATGTAATGCTTTACATACACCACATTGGCCATGCCATGAATTGGCCATGCTGACGCCGCCGCCAGCGCCCCCGCCATCACCGGCTTCGTCGACAACACCAGGGTGCCAATGTGGTGCATGTGATGCACACCACATTGTGAACATATTTATTTAGTGTTTTGTTTTGTTTTTTTGTTATTAAATAATTAATGTAAATAAGTGTTTTTTTTTTTCATCTACCATTCTTTCTAATCAGTTAGTTTTATCAGGAAAAAAAAACTAGTTCAATACTATACAATGTGTTATAAAAACCCGGTCCGATCCGAAAAGGTAACATAGGTAGTACGGCAATAACATTACCAAAAAGTAACAAAAAAACTTAATATTAAGTATTGACAATAAAAAAAGTTATTGCTATTAAAAATTCATGTTTTTAGCACCAAAATTATACCAATCCCATAAAAACAAAAAAATTCAACACTCTCATATGTTATGACTTGTTAGACACCCGCTAAATGACGGCCGCCCGCGCCCCATGTAAATAACCCGGTAAAATTCTCCATTTCTTTTTTCGAGTGAATTGCCACATAAATAGATTGTCAGTATGGTTCTTAACAATACCCTCACGGATCGGACAGGGTTTTTGTTACACGCTGTATAATTCTAATACCTATTATACTTCGGTAAATACATATTTATTAAGTTCGTTACTATACAACTTGATACTGACCTACAAATAGCAAAAAACGTAAGATAATTTTAATTTCGCTGTCAACGTCGAGCATATTGATTATAATCCCAGGTAAACACGAGCGATTTTTTCCCGCGGCGATGTTTTTCGCGCAATTGAATTTTCAACGTTCTGCTTAGCGCTAAGAGTTGAAAATCCAACAGTGTGATTTTTCGACGCGCGAGGACGCGCTCTGTCGTATTCTCAATGCTCGGCTCAACACCGAGAGTTTAAAATTCAGTGCGCGTAAAAATCCCGCCGTGATATTTTTACGTCCGTACGAACGTGGGCTAATACCTACCTTTAATCTTCGGCGCAGACGTGGCACTCGTCAACCGGGTAATGGATATAAACACATGCGTGACATACTTCACACTAATTGTCAACATTTTCCAAAAAGTCCACCAAATTTAACTGGACATTCATATCCAAAATGAAATGGTTTGGACGTCCAGCCTCCGGAATTTCACCATCACATAAAAAACATGATTCCAATAAAATGTAATGGACCTCTTGCCAGGGCCATGAAAACTGATTAATAAGAATCTCAACGTAATCACTGTATGTGAACGAGTTATCCACATCTAAAATACTAGCCATGTTAACTGTTGCTGTGCATATAACGAAAGACGTTTTCTGAGTCTACGCCGCCAACAAAGAGATGCCGACAGTCGCAATACTCTTGATATTTAATCCGTACCCAATATTTATTATAAACAAGAATTAGACCAAATTATTGAACGAATGAATCTCCTTTGTTCAAAAAATGATGACAAAAGAGAAGCGTTGTTGGCATCGACCATACAGCTGGTCGATGCTTGTCGGATCTTAAGTGCGTTTCAACACAGCGGGAATTTAACAAAAAAAATCTGCTGTCATGGGTGTATTGCAGTGAGTTGCGTAGTAATTATGAAATTAAGTAAATTGAATTACACGGTATAACTAATCTTATTAATTTGGATAGAAGAAAACACCAGTTGAAACAAAGAACATTTAATGTGCAAAAAAAAAAAATATTCAAACTGGGCTGAGAATCAGCACTTTTCGAACGTCAAAATTACATAAGACAGTCCCCCAAAACGCCCACCCTTCACCACTTCTTAGTGCCTTTAGCTGGGATGAAGAAGTGGCGCAACAAACTCCCCAGCAGCACAGCTGTCTGTTCAGTTAGAAAAAAAAATGATTCTATACAATAGTAAGCAAAATTATTTACATTACGCAACACAAAACATTATTTAAATCATCAAAAAACATCGAGAACTATACTCAAGCTGAAATAAAAAAAAACATAACTAGGACTATACATACAAGGAATAATACTACTAAGACACACACACATATAACACACTACACACACAACACTATACACTATTTTAACTGAAAACCCAAGCCTAATATTTAGTTAGAGCCCCACCTGCATCTATGACTGCATCACACCGCGCTCGCATCGACTTTATCAAGTTCTCGCAAAGGTCCGAGCCGCGAAGTGATTCCCAAACCTCGTCAACATGTGCGACTAGTGCAGGTTTGGTCCTATCGCACCTATTATCCCATCTCTGGACCATAATACCCCATAAGTTTTCAATGGGGCTTAGGTCGGGAGAACGAGAAGGCCACGGTACCGATCGTATACTTGGCTGCTGCTGGATCCAATTTTGCACCAAGCGCGAAGTGTGTATAGGACAGTTCTGCCGTCGTAAGAAAAAAGGGCACAACTAACATTTTTGTCAAAATTGAGTTATATACATATTTAGAATCAGAAAAAAAAGGCACATCTACTCAATTTTTTATAGAATTTTATCTTCAAGGAATTCGGAGATACAGTAGGCTCAAAAGGCACAAATGAGACTAATATTCATGTTTTATAGAATGAAAAGGCACATTTATTTACCATTATATTGAAAAGGCACAAATACGTAGATGTGACTTACTTCATACAGATTTTTATTAAAAACTACTTTGAAAAGGCACACTTACAACATAACATAAAGAAAAGGCTCAAATGCCAGATGTGCCCTGTCTACTTAATTAATGATCCATGCATGGCTCAATTAATTTACGTATAAAAGGCACAAATAACCAGTTGTGCCTTTTCTTTAAATTATTTACGATTAGGGGTGAGGAAAGGAGGGCAGGGTTTGATTGAAACGCGCCAGTTGTGCCCGAAGTGTCTCGACGAGTCCACGCTTGTCTGTGCTGCGCTGGTAAGATTAAATTTTTGTTACATTTGCGTGTTTTTATTATATTAAACTTCTTTTGTGACACATTAATATGAATATAATAATGTATTAGTATTTATTGGCTACATTTTTGAGTGATTAATTGCAATTTAGTTAAAAAATATAACGAAATTTTTAGTAGGTATCTACTTAATCGTAAATAATTTAGAATACGCGCAATAATTGTTACTGGATTTATACTACCAGGTCATTTTTATCAAGAACTTAATTCTTTTTTCAGCAATATGCAATCACGAAGCGCAAGATTAGTTAGTGCTGCTTTACGCAACGATAATGGCGTAGGCGAATGATCTCCCGAGCCGGCAACCAGTCACAGTGGCGTTCAACACTCGGTGCAAGCATCAAGCTCGGAGCATGTTGTGGCACCGCTATCTGTGTTAGATACAGAATCTGATTTTGATTCTGATGACTCAGTATTGGATAAAAATTATGAATTACCAAAAGTACGGGAAAAAAACAGCGATACAGATGGGTCTGACTCAGAAGACTTTATACCATGCTCGCAGCCAGTTCCAGCAAAAACAATTTTAGAATCATCGGCAGAATCAGATGAAGAAACCAACCATGTTCAGCTGACTAAGAAAGGAACTATTAGAAAGCGCAAAACTTATAACGTTAGCATAAAGGATCGGAAGAGACTGAAGGCGGAGGAAAAAATAAGAAACAAATATTTTGTAAAACCAGGTTGCCGCGAGGATGTCTGCAAAAAAAAATGTTCAGCGCGCTTTTCAGAAGAGTATCGCAAAGTAGTGAATAACAATTTTCGAAAAATGTCATGGATGGAACAAAAATACTTCTTTTTGTGTCATACTAGTCAAAGAAAACCGGATAGGCCAAAGGACAGAGAAAATAATGACAAAAATAGTAAACATTACATACGATCTAAAACCATATCATATTTTTTGGCAGACGAAAATGGTGACAAAATTCCAGTATGCAAAACATTTTTCTTAACCACCCTAGGCTATAACCAAAATAATTGTAAGGCTGTAAGAAATGTACTTGATAATAAGAATAATACATCGTACCCAGAATCCCTCATTGATGGCCGCGGACACAACCCAAATCCAAGGAAAATAGATAATACTAAAATCATTGAGCATATAATGTCATTCCGTCCTGCTGTGTCCCATTACAGGCGAGAACATGCCCCTAACAAAAAGTATTTGCCTTCTGATCTCAGTATTCGAATCATGTATGACCACTACTGTGAAAATGCGCCTGAAACGAAAGTATCGTACGGTTTTTACAGAAAACTTGTAAAGGAACTTAATATCTCATTTGCCAAATTAGGCCACGAAGAGTGTGAGCAATGTGAAAAATTTACAATTCATAACCCTAACTCAGAAATTAGGCACAGGGGTTGTCAAGCATGTAAAAGTTATGAAGAACATCACGAAAAGTATATTTTAGCTCGTAAGAAGTATGAAGAAGATGCTGATAACCAGACTCAGAAAAAGAATAATGCTGATACTGTTATTTTTGCTGTAGACCTGGAAAAAGTTATTATGTTACCCCGTATGGATGAATTCAAAACCGTGATGTTCTGCCCGCGGCTTATTGTTTTCAACCAGTTTTGTGCCGTTAGGAGACAAAAAAATACACGAAGTTAGTCACACTTTTGCCGTTTTATGGCACGAAGGAACGTCTGGCAGAAAAAAAGAGGACATTGTAAGTTGCTTCAGGGCTTTTTTTATAGAAAACCGAGACCTAAAGCACGTAATTTTGTGGCTTGATAACTGTGCAGCACAAAATAAAAGTTGGACGCTTTATTCTTATTTGATATAGCTGATTAACTCTGCCGAAGTTAGTTTTGAAAGTATTACTTTGCGGTATTTAGAAGTTGGTCATAAATTCATGGCTGCTGATGAATTCCACCACAGAGTGGAACGATCTCTTAAAACAAAAAAACGTGTTTACGACTTTGAGGATTTCTGCAAAGCTGTATCTGATACTGGCTCTCGCACAATAGTAAAGAAGATGATTATTCAAGATTTTTTTGATTTTGAAGACTGCTCTTCAACATTCAAATTGAAAAATTCCAATCCTCGAGCTTATTTGAATGGTATTGCCGAGGCTAATTTTCGCAGGGGATTCCATTTATTATTTTACAAAAATAGCCATGGCACTGATGAGTATTTTGAATTAGATTTCCTTAGGTTAAAAGATCTTAAACAAGGTATTCCAGCACCACGCCAAAAACTTACTCCGAGGGGCATCACGAGTGAAAGGAAATCCGCTATACTCACTAAACTTGGACCACTTATGCCTGCTAATCGAAGGCATTTTTGGGAAAGCTTACCCGTAAATGACCGCTCACCTGATCTAACTCATATTTATGAAGACTGATTGTTTTATTAATTTACTCATTTTGACTGAAGTTCTAGTTATAAGTGCCCTGATGATTGTGATAACTTACCTAATTACTTAACATAATAATGTACACACAGCTTCATTAAGTGGTTACCCCCCCAAAAGACATGTGCGTTCAAATCCATGCTATGTCCAAGTTGGTTTTTGTATTTTGCAAAAACATTTTATTACAATTAATGTATTGTTTTAGTGAATAAAAAGTTTAAATTAATATTTATTTTTAAAAGTCTGTTTTAATATTGTTTTTATTCAATAAAACGGTAATACTTTTAATAGTGCGTATAATTACAAGCATTAACAAGGAAAACATTTACGAATAGTTATCTAACGACCTAATAGATCGGAAGTTTCAAGTCCGCCTGCTGTGCAAAGGTTTGATGGTTCAAATCCCAGGCACAAATTGTGGTTTTTGTCATGCATTAAATATTTTTTTAATATAAAGTATTTTTATATTTTATTTTAGTAATATTTATAAAGTATTTGAAAATTAAGAAAAATAAAATACTTTAATAATCATTTATTAATATTTATTATTACTATTATTAAACAAAACTTTGATCTTATTTTGCTACAAACATTTATATTTTACAATTTGATTTAATCATTTACATATTTTGCCAACTGACACAAACGGGTCCCTAGACAACTGACATCCTATTAGCGCAAACGAAAAAATAGGAAGCGCTAGAAATATTTTAAATTGACTTAAGCTAACGAAATGTCACGTGATCTGTCATGTCATCTGCATACAAATTAAACATTTGACAGGTTGACAAGCGACACCGAAAGAGACAAGTTTTGAAGCGTTTGCAACTCGTCTAGGACCTAGAAGTTAGTTTGGCATGATAGCAATCATGAGCATAATAAGTGAATAAACATGATAACAATAGATAATCAATTAACATCTCTTATTAACTCATAATATCTACTTAGAATATTTCGCTATACCAATTAAAATAGTGGGATCAAATGAGTTTAATGTCTTCGTTGTTTATTTTCTTCTCATACTTAATTAATATAACCGCATAAAACTGTGAAATTACTAAATTTAGTTAACAAAATGTTTTCACTACCGATACAATTTTACTGTTCTATTATAATAATATATAACCGGGATTGCAAAGTGTGAAGTGATGAAATAATATTAAATTTAGTAGCGAAGAGGATGACCTTCGCTTTCTATTATTTGTTGGAGTCTGCTTCTCATTTGAGTTACCATCGTCCAACCTGCATTACTACCTCGCATCAACTCCCAACTCCTCAAAACTTCATTGTGCAAGTTAATCTTGGAATTCACATTGCTTGAATCCCAGTTTAAAACCATTTGACCCCACATATTTTCTATTGGATTTAAATCCGGACTTTTCGATGGCCAGGAGATGACAGTTATGTCAGTCTGTGTAGCGAGCCATTCCATCACTATACGCGAACGATGGATCGAACAGTTATCTTGAACAAAATAGATCTGTCCTTCTGGGTAAGCAACTCGCACTGTTGGCACCAAAACATCTTGCAAAATTTGCAGATAGGTCTGGCCGTTCATGCGCCCACTTGCTTCTACTAATTCTCCCGGTCCCATGGACGACATCCACCCCCAATACCCTGAAAATAACAACAAAGGTTTAATTTTGTTTTTAGACATTTGTCTCCAAACGATTATCATGACGTTCAAAATAGAATAAAATATGTAATAATTTAATAATAAGTATATAATACTACTGAATTAAGTATATAAAGTATGTAATTTACAATAACAATAATTTAATACACCTACCTACTGTATTAAAATTATAATAAATAAATAGTTATATAGGCAGTGATACGTTTATATTTGTTAAATACAATATTAGGTAATTAATTGGGGTGGAATATACATAATGTTAATTTACTTATTGAAAGATAACTTACCCAATGTTATTCTACCACTGGCTCTGTTAGGTAAAACATTTTGAGGTTGGTATCGTTCATTAGGTTTCCTCCACAATATTTTTCGACCGTCACAGTCCGACCTGAAGGTTTTTTCGTCACTGAAAATAATTATATTGTTTTCCCAATCAAAATTTATGTATTTCTGGGCAAATCGCACTCGTTCTCTTCTATGTTCTTCCGTTAGACATATTTTCTTTGCAGGTCGATAACAGTGAATGTTTGCTGCGTGTAAATGTCTTCGAACAGTGGACAGAGATATTCCATGCCGTTGCGAACTGTAACGAGTGGATGTGAACGGCGATGTAGTGTGAACCTTTACAATATCCCGATGACGTTCAGATTGGTCCGTATAGAACCCAGTAGTCCTCCGACCCATGGACCTTGTCTTAACATCACCAGTTTCTTGGAATCTGCGCACCCATAAGCGCACCGTTTGTCTCTGTATAGAAAATAATGGTTTTAAATAAGTTATTAAAAAACACTCAGAAGATACCGCAACTAACTCAATAAAAAAAATCGGAGACCACAAATAATATTATAATTAACTTACTGCTATGCCAAGCTGTCTCGCAATTCCTTTTATGCTCACATTTTGTTCATACAGAACAACTATTTTTGTTCTCATAAAATTAGAAATCATTTTTAAAAATAATGGATAAATCGTAGTCGTTTACTCTTCGTCGTTTTAAGTGAACGTCAAACGTTGTAGTTATAACTTGAGGGTATGGATTAATTTTTATGAAGAAAACGTAAGTAAGTAAAATTAATGGATACCTTCAAATTATAACATCTATCGATTAGACAGAGACCTAAAGATAAAGTGACTCGGAGGACTACTACTACATAACAATTTCATCGCAATCTATATGGGCTCGCTGGCTAATTCGTCAAGCTGTCGGTATGAATATAACGACGTTCGGTGATGCGATGGTTCGAATCAAAGTCGAAACAATGAATTCTTTTTGAAGTATTCTTTAGATTATTCGTAACAAATTCAATGTTGAAGCAGTGTAACATTTTAAAACTTGAGGGGTTAGCACATACTGACACTGTGTGTACCTAAGGTTTTTTATTTTTCAAATAGTTTTTTTTTGTTTATTCTTATTTTGATAATTTTAATGTTGTTCAAAGGACATGGCTAGAATTGTTCAAAAAGGTGATACCCTTAAAAATGTTAAAACATTATTATAAAACTTCTACTAGTAGCTGATTAAATATCCTTTTTTTATAAAAAAAAAGAAACTAATACCTAAGTTCCTTGATGAAGGTTTTTCCTTTAATTTTTGAATTAGTTTGTGTTTATTCCTATTTTGATAATTTTAATGTTGTTTGTAGGGCATGGCCAGAATGATTGTAATTGTGATAACCTTAAAAGTGCCATATTTAACAAACATTCTTATAAGACTTTTAGAAGTTGATTTAATAACCTGACTGTGATTTAAAAAAACAAATAAGTTTCTTGAAGACTGGTAATTTCAGTTAACTAATGTAATTTTTTTAAAGTTGTGAGACGATAATTTTTGTTACCTTTTTAAAATAAAAAAATATTTTTATTTCCTAATTGTTTTATTACCTGTTTCTTTTTGTATAATTATTAAAATGAAAAGACACATTTTAATAAATATGCCTTTTCATTGTAATATTTCATATTTTTTCCCAAAATGTCAGAATGAAAAGTCGCAATTGGTTAGTTATGCCCTTTATTCGTAATATTAATAACTTTAGTTAATTTTTTTTGTTACTTTGAAAGGGAAAATGTTGATTATTTAATAAATAGTAATAAAATAATAACTTACATTTCATTAGTTGTATAAGAATCGTGATAATGAATTTATTTTAATTCATCTATTTTCGAAAAATAATGTGTAAGTCAATATTTTTCACCAAAAACTAATAAAAACTTTAAAGTCGATTTTCTCCATATTTATAAAATGTTAGTTGTGCCTTTTTTCATTATGACCTGTTGTCCTGAATAAAAACAATTTCAGGAACTTCGTCCTCTGGATACACCACTCGCACTGTTGGCAAAAATGTATCTTGCAGAAGACGCAAGTAACTTTCACCGTTTGCCCTCCCGGGGATATAAACTAGTTCCCCAGGACCTGCAGCACATATCCAGGCCCACATGTTGACCACTACTCTTCCTGACTAGTACCGAGTAGTAACGCCGGAGCCAAAGACTGACAGTATTTCTCTGTAAAAAGTAAATTAACTTCACTTAGCATTTTTTTTTAATTATTAAAAAAAGTTATTCGCTTTTTAAAATAAGATTATACATTTAAACAAACCTTTTTATTAACAGTCCGTTCAACCGCTTTTGACTTCTATTGCGATGGTGGCATGACAAATGACAGCTGCAGTAAACAGTTGCTATTGTAACCCCTTTTTTGCTTGTAATGCCATCCTTATGCCTACGGTATAAAAGTCAAAATCGGTTGAACGAACTGTAAAAAATTAATGTTCGTTTAAATGTCTAATCTTGTTTCAAATGGAGTTATTCTGTATTGCTAGAGTTGTAGTAAGTAGTAGTTATTATAGGTACCTATCAATAAATAATCAACGAAATGACAAAACTGTCTAGGGGATCGCACTTATTTATTTATTAAAACATCAGTGACTTCTCACTCGCCCGCGATTTATCGTGTCGTGTAACAGTCAGTAGGCCGGAGCGCCCACGCTAACGTGCTTCGTCAGTCGCGGAGGCCTGTGCCGCCGACCGACACATCGCAACGCCGACGCAAATCCGCGGTGCGGCGGCCGCGTGGCTGTTTACGTACGCAGTGTAGGTATGTCACTTCAATGCGATAAACGCGAGTTCTATTCACCCGCATTACTAAAGTAATGAACAAACGATTCGCCAGAATTCCCACAAAAAAGTGTAGGTAATGGCGTTGAGTCCGCCGACGACGACGGTGGTGCGGAGCGGATGGATGGCATAAACACGCGGAGCGGTCGGCGGTGGTGGAGGTGGTGTGGCGGCGTGCCTGAAAGACCTACTCCTTTAATACAGCCGCCGGCGGCGACCGTATGCATCTCGCTTTCACATGAATGCGAAACGCACCAGCAATATGAATAATGAAAAAATAACCCAATTACACCCGAATTAGTTAGTTTTCTTACGATTTGAGTGATCAAGTGATCGTAGATAGAATAATAATAATAATGCACACGTTTGTGAGTGTCTGTCGGCCGTGTGCCGGTAGGCATGAACACCTACGAGTGTATTTGGTGTGTCTGCAACGTTACGTGCGCGCGTGCTGGCTGAACACGCTGCGTGCTGGTAGATGTGAATGAACGTTTATCCGGACGGTGAGAAGGGAATAATTAACTAGTAGGTATTTCCGTAGGTTTTTTATGTGCGCGCGCTACCACAAATGCATTATTTATTTCTAAACAAACTATTTTCAGGACTTACGTTTATTCTGTTATGTACACGATGTTTATAGGTGGTTTGGACACCTAACTCGATACTCGACACCGCGCATTGTTAAAGTTATTGTGTGCAAGCGATTCAATTTGCTACATGCGTAAGCGACGCGCTTCCGGGGGTGACTGTTTGTGTTTGCGTCACAGGAGCACAAGGCGCGGCGCGTGGCGGGGATACGCTACCGCTACTACAGTACCTAATAGTTAAAATTTTACAATACATCATAGTATTAGAAGTATCGAATACGTGCCGTCTGGGTCCGACAGTAGTGGTAGTACTTACTTACCTACATGAGACAGAACGAGGTTACCGGTCAAGCAACTAACAGCTGATAGCGTAAGACGGCCCGCGCCTTGTTAGTATTATGCAGCCTTACGTTGGATATTAATAGTGGAGTACAGTTAAACACGGCGTTTTTTTTTATAATTTGTTGTTAACTTAGCAACAACCTGAACATGTACACTATCTAGGTAGGAACACGGATGCTGGGTTCCGCGCCGTGCCGCGGCGGACGGTGGCGTCTCCGTCGACGATGTGCGGTCGCGAGTCACGTGCGCGCTCTGCCCTTCGCACTGTTACACCACGCGGTACGGTAGTAGGTACCTACATGTATCACGAGACAGAACGGGGTCAAGCAACTCACAGCTGATAGCGCGCGCGCGATCCGTTGTTAAATTAATGAAAAAAAAATAATACATGGTAAAAGAGGATTCACTTTTTTTGTTTGTATGTAACTAAATTAAATTACAGCTGATGGTGTATCATTCTTGTTATGTACTCAATATTCTATTGGGGTGATTGGCGACAAGAGCTAGTTAAAAAAAAAAAAAAAAGTTTCTTTGGGAAAGTTGTTTATTATGTTAGTACAATCGTGTGTTCAAATATCGGTCACTAATTACCAGTCACCCTATATATCTGGATTAAAATCTTTTCTATCCAACCTCCAGTTTGTCCATCGTTACTGCCAATATCCTCGTTATCCACAGCTTCCACTTGCTGAAACATTCTTCCACGAGAAGAGCTTCCTCTTCTACGACTTGGTAGAGAAATCGAAGAACTTCCTCGACCACGACGGCCATGTCGACGCTGTAAGCTCCTCCCTCGCGTAACAGAAGAATAAGAAATGGCAGGACTTGAAATTGAAAGCTCGCCTTCAGAATCCGAAGACGATTCTGCTGAATTATCCGACTGACGATTTCGGCCCTGAGGTGGTCGATAATCCACATCATCTATATCATCGTTGTCTTCATCATATTCAAACTCGGATATGTCCAGATTCAACTGATATTCTACAGCTTCGTAGTTCATGGCTTAAACAAAGCAAAATTAAAGTAAACACCCAATGTCCTAAAATTATGACATAGAAGTTAGGCTAACTTTTACAATAAATACCCACTGACCTAATTTTGGGACATAGTTTTTATCATCATTACTGAATAAAAATGACTGCATTGAAAAAAATGCGTAGGAACAAAATATGACATTTCCGCAACGGTTTGCAATACATTTCAGACATCCCCATGTAATGATTATAAAGATATGAATAGATTTACTTACCTATCTCCACGAGGCTTCCATTCACACCAGATGAAACGTCAAAAAGACAGATTATTGGTTCTAAAATGTCAAGTTGACATTGTCAAAATTAGAGATGCGTTCAAGATTAATAATTTGTTGATGGCAGATTTAAATTGGCGGGATTATTTAAACCACAAAATACGTTTAAATATCATGTAATAATTTTAGGTCTCTGGACCGTAATTTAATGATTTTAAAAAGTGCCTTGGGCCGGAATCTCTACATTTTTTTGTCATTAAATTAGGTTGTTGGGCCTTACGAGGATAGGTAATATCAAGTCACTAACCTTTAAACAAACATTGGGAACATAAATAATCTCATAATAATTACCACAATGCTACCAGTCCAACTTGTGTGTTGGCATATATACAAATAGGTTAATGAGCTTTTAACACTCTGCACCTTACCTGTCCAAACAAGAGAAATTGTTATATTGTGGTGCGTTGACCACTTTACATTCAAACTTAAAAAACTAGCCTTAATCTAATACATAATCCTGCCAAGTGAAAGACTGAGAGAATTGAGAGAGAGATACCTGCTATTAATTTGTTCACCTTATACAATTAAACAATTATATACCTTTGGGCGCCAACTGTAACCCGGCCCTCGGTGTTGTACAGAATTGGTTAGGAGACTGGATGTTGATGGTCTCCTTCGGTGTTGTACTACTCACCACCGTGCTAAAGTAAATTTGTAGGGTATAATAAGCTGCTACGGAAAGATTCAATTAAACAAGTACCTTCTTACACAATGCAATGTTTATTACACTATATCATAATTGAAGGTTCACAATATTGAATGTGGCTGGCCACATACCTTCCCCCATACACCTGGGCTTCCACACTAGTACAACCAGTCTTGGGTCTAGTTGTATTGGTGTGTTGACCTGCAATGAAACTATTACAAAAACTCAGAGTCGCTATAGCGAGTCCGTGAGGTGAACCACTTAATAGATACTAGCTCTGTAGCGGCATCTACAACGCCACATGCGAGCTACGCGTCAGACTGACCTCACGCAAAATCCTGCAATGCACAAGCATAGTTTACCGCGCAACTAGCATATATACGACATCAATCGTCGGGCAGTTGCCCACCAGACACAACACCCGTCTGGTCGGAGGATCCTCCCTTTTCATAGAGTATGAGTGAACTTTACACCCTGTTCCTCATACCTCTATAGCTCAATCATACAAGTACCTACCTATCAAGGTTGTGCTAACAACGGGAACATAAGATTATGCTAAACAATCCGCGACACAACACTTTATGGCAACTGGTCTCATCACCCAGTCCATACAATAGGCCTCTCTCATAGACTAAATCGCTACCTTACCGATTATTCTCGGTGATCTCTCAGTAGTAATCCCTTCACTGAACGGGACTACGACCCTTGGCATCAAACACAGGATACCCCTGTGTTTTCACGTTACGTGGTCTACGGGTATGTTAATTACGCTTCGTTACCTGGAGCGGCGAACTTCCCTCATCACCGATATCGGCTAAGTAAAGCCTTCCTGACAAACGGATGACCACACCTCAAAGGTTGCCTGCACCCGGATCCATTCCAATCATCACACCACGGGGCTACTACAAAGCATCACGTCTCGATTATGTATCAGAGCAAATCCTACAAGAAAAAAGGCTAGCATAAACAGCCAGACCTGTAACAATACACTCGTGTCACAAATCACATGTACGAGCCACACCATCCCGCATGAACAAAGAATACGGTTGAACACTCACCGGATTCAGCTTCGAATGGGACTTATTGGAAACCCATCGGGTTATTTGGGTACAGTCTGTTCCTCCAGAACTAAGTCCCTATCTCAAATCCTATTCGTATCGTGTCACACACGTTGCGGGTCTTGACCTTTAGCCGGATCAATGTCACAAAACCTTCGAGAAGCTTCCACCACCATAGACCAAATAGAATTCTTGTCTGTTGGTTATTTTCCTTTTCTTAGGCATTGTTTTAAATAAAATGTGGGAAATTATGTATGTTTATTTATTTAAATTAACTAATACTCTTGTATATAATTTACATGTCAAAATTTCTCTAGTGTTACAGAGACCACGCTGACAGCCATGCCAATGCCTGACACAAGATGTCGCTACTTGTTGCGTTATTTATTGATTTTGCAACGTCACAACGGTTTTACACTTGTGTTACGACTTATATCATCACGTATAAAAAATGATTGCAAGTCTTCTTTAATGTTATCTCTTTGCTATTTTCGACCCAGTTGCAGTATTCTTATACGCCCACGTAAACTCCAGAGTTTTTCAATGTGTTTTACATTTATTCTTCTTCAGTACTACAGTATTCAAAACACTCTTCGGTACATTTTTTTCTTTCTGGCTTCTTGATTTATTATAAGTTGAGCGTAGGGCACTTTCTAAAACTTCTCCGCTTGCTTTCATTTTTATTAATTTGTCGTTCAAACTGTCGATCTTTTTCAAATTTTCTACCTTCAAACGATATAATCTTTTTCTTGTTTTGTCTATAGTTCTATAGAGCATTTTATTCTTGTTGACTGCAGTTTCGTACATGCGTCGCAATCTTCTCATAGTAATTAAACGTTTTTTGTTAAACAAAATATTGGTAGGCCCTTAGGAGGGTGTAGATTTTCTATTCTCAATTTTGTTCTTTTCACTCTAATTTTTTTTTCGCCTTTTGTATTTTTTCTGTTCTCTCCATTTTTCCTCTAGTTTACCTTCTCGTCTTATGATAATTCTGTAATTTTCTTATTCTTTGATTGAAGTAATTATATTTAAATCCTTTTTCTTGTACTCTTCATACCTTTCAGGATCTTTCTTTATCTTTTCCCTATATCTTTTCATCTTCTCGGCCGGCGTTAGTGGCATTTTAAAGGTGAAAAAGTATCTACAAGTATCATAAATATGAGTATGTAACCCACATACAAGACTGAGTAGTAGCCTACGTAATTAGCAAAATGGTAGGTACATTATAATAATAAAACTATAGGTTTAACATTTACCGTATTAAAGAATTGTGATGTGTACGTTGAAAAATTAGTTACAATAATCACATTCGCCTTCACAATAGTCATCATGTAGAGTAAATAATAACACCAACCTATTACTGTCCCACTGCTGGGCAAAGGCCTCTTCTCATACAGAGAAGGCACGAGGATTAATCACCACGCTTGGACAAGACGGGTTGGCGATTTCTGACTTTTATTGATTGTTATGTAAGTCCAGATTTTCTCACTGTTACAACTTTAGAGGATGTAATGGTGCCAATCAAAGTTAAGAAAAAAAACAAAAAAACTCCGAAAATTAGCGAAATCAGAATTTAATATACGATGAAGTTACACGTACAACGGTTGTCAGGCAAGTGAACGATGACATTGATTATTACTAATACGTGCCGCCACGCCTATGCAAATTTTAATATTAAGTGTTTTTACAACTTCTTGCTTTATTTAGACCAGGCGTTTACGCCTGAACATATTCCGGGGCGTTGAAAGGTAGCTTTCAACCGTTTAAGTCTTCAGCTGAGGGAAGTTTGCAGAGTCGCACAAAGGCGCGTCGCACACAGCCCTTGGTGGTGAGGATGTCTGCTACTCTGGATATCCCGTCAGGTCCAGATATGAGGCGAAGTACGCGGCCCAATTTCCAAGCGAGAGGGGGCGCGTTGTCGTCAGCTAGCAGCACCATATCTCCCACGTCTAGCTTTGACGTGTTTGTCCGCCATTTTGTCCTTTGTTGTAATTCAGAAAGGTATTCCTTCTGCCATCTTTTCCAGAAATGTTGCCTCAGCTTCTCAAGGCGCTCATATCGTCGCAATTGGCTTTCCTTCACGTCTTCCAGGTTTGGTGTTGGCAGAGCGATCAGCGGTCGGCCAATGATGAAATGTCCTGGGGAGAGGGAAAGGAGGTCGTTAGGACTGGATGAGAGGGGGCACAAAGGACGGCTATTGAGGATTGCCTCCGCTTGTGCGAATAAAGTAGAAAGTTCCTCGAACGTCAAGTGACATTCGCCTAAAACTCGTCGTAATAAATGTTTTGCCGACTTAACCCCGGCCTCCCACATGCCACCAAAATGAGGAGAATAAGCCGGAATGAATTTAAAATTGATAGATTGCTGACTTGCAAAATCAACTAAAGGTTCATGGTTCTGTTTGATGAATGAGCCTATTTCCTTCGCGGCAGCTACAAAATTAGTACCATTGTCACTGAATATTTCAGTTGGCTTGCCACGACGAGATATAAATCGTTTTAATGACATTATAAATGCATCCTTGGTTAAGTCACTAACTGCTTCAAGGTGTATGCATTTGTAACGAAGGCAAACAAAAAGACATAAGTAACATTTTACAATGCGACAGCCGCGTCCTTTACGGTTTACTATGTAAAATGGGCCAGCAAAGTCAAGGCCAACGGATAAAAATGGATAGTCTGGCGTTATTCGTTGAGACGGCAAGTTACCCATTTTAGGTTGTAAAGTTGTACCCTTTAAACGCCTGCAGCGTACACAGTTATTTACTGTGCGCCTCGCTAGTATCCTACCATTAATTGGCCATATCGTTTCTCTGACAGTAGCCAATAACATTTGAGGACCGGCATGCATGGTGTTAATATGTTGTCTAATAAAATAAAGTTTTGTTAAAGTATGCGCTGCATGAAGTAATATTGGATGTTTCTTTTCGAATGAATAACTGGACGCATCGATTCGTCCACCGACCCGAATTAACTTGTATTCATCTAAGAAAGGCGATAATGCTAATAACTTACTATTTTTATTTAATTGTTTACCAGTTACCAGCAGGCCGTATTCAATAGGAAACGATTGACCTTGGGCGATAATACAAAGCGAGCGGAATGACTCACGCAACTCATTAGCGGACAACGTGCCAACTCGTTTGTTATGTTTATTTTTTAAATTAAATATGAATCTAAGAACGTAAGCAAATGACCGTTCTAACCTAGATAACGATGAATATTTTTCAAAATCGATAATGGGTGACTTTATGACTATCGGATGCGCCTTTAATTCGGGTACTATTTCTAAGTCTTTTAGGTTGGATTTAGGCCATTCGGTTTCGTTATAAATTAAAAAACAAGGCCCTGTCCACCAGAGTGATATCGACGTTAGTCGCTTAGCATGCACTCCCCTTGATACTAAATCAGCGGGGTTTAAATCTGTAGGTACATATCGCCACGCTGACGATGAAGTCAATTCTTTGATTTCCGTGATACGATTAGCCACAAATATTTTTAATTTACTGACGTTACTACGTATCCAGCACAACACTACGTTTGAATCACACCAGTGTATTAGTTTGTCTGGCTTGTACCTTAATGAATCTACCACTGATTTTGCGAGTTGAGAAGCGAGTAAGGCGGCGCACAGTTCCAAACGTGGTATGGTAGTGCTTTTTAGTGGAGCTACTTTAGACTTTGCGCACAATAGTTTAACCGTGGCGTCACCGTTAGCGCTGATCGTTCGCATATAAATACATGCGCCATACGCATAACTTGATGCATCACTAAACGAGTGTAATTCGATGACCTTTGGTGAGTCACCTAAAACTAACCTCGGTATGCGTAGATTGTGCAAGTATTTTATGCTTTCAGAGAAATCGATCCATTCTTCCTTTATATCTTGAGGGACAGGCTCGTCCCAGTCAAGTTTAAGTTGCCAAAGCTTTTGTAACATTATTTTTGGCCTTATTACAATGGGACCTAATATACCTAATGGGTCAAATATCTTGAACGCGTTTGACATAATAAATCGCTTAGATATAATATTATGATTAGTGTCGTGGGAAAATCCCTTTATAGGAAAGCTCAAGGTATCACTGGCAGGGGCCCAGCCCAAGCCTAGGGTGCTTGAAGACTCACTAAAAATGAGCTTGTCCTGCTCATTGATAGCAACATTATCAAATATGGACGGATGATTTGTTTTGTATTTTCTTAAATTAAAACATCCTGACCTTAATGCCTCAGATAGAGCGTTTTGAATATACTTTAATTGCTGTGGATCATTTGATCCAGTAATTAAATCATCAACATAGAAATCCTTTTGAATGATGGTGCGAATTAGTTCATCATTCTGTTCTTGACCTACCTGCCACAAGCAACGTGTGCTAAGGTAGCTTGCACTCGCTGTGCCGTAAGTTAAAGTGTTAAGTTGAAGTGTCTGAATCGGTTTAGACTCCTCGTCTCTCCACAGAATGAGCTGCAGATGCCTATCATCTTTGTGTACGAGCACATTTCGATAGAATTTTTCTATATCGCCCGTAAGTAGGTATTTGTATTGCCTGGAGCGTAACAAAATAGAGAAAAGAGTATCTTGTACTGTGGGGCCTACCATTAGTATATCATTAAGGGAACAACCAGAGGAAGATGGAGCAGACCCATCAAACACTACACGAAGTTTTGTGGATTCACTTTCCTGCTTTAAAACTGCGTGATGGCATAAATAATAATTAGGAATTAATATTTGATTATCTAACAAAGATAAATGACCTAGTTCGGCGTATTCCTTAATAAATTTATTATATTCTATTTTTAACGTATTATTACGTTTAAATCTCTTTTCTATATTTAGGAATCGCCGCTTAGCTACCTTGTAGGTATCACCTAAACAATCAACTGAATCCTTAAGAGGTAGTTTTACGCAAAATCTACCTGAGTTAGCTCTTGTGGTATGAGTAATGAAATGTTTTTCACAATAAATTTCACTTTCACTCATAATCGATTTTTTGGGTACTTCTTCTAATTCCCAAAATTTACCTAGCATTTTTTCAATACCCTGAGTACCATCGTTGTTTTTAGACACTACGCTATGGTTACAGTTTACGCTTTGATGCGGCGTTGTTGAGTTAATGGGACCGGATACTATCCAACCTAATTGCGAGTTTCGTAGCTTAGGATTATTGGTTCCCAAAGAAATCTGTTCGTTCCCTAAAATATCCCAAAATATGTCAGCGCCTATCAAAACATCTATGTCAGCAGGCTGATTGAACATAGGATCAGCCAATTGGATATTTTCTGGCAATTTTAGGGCACTAATATCGACGGGAATTCTCGGTAAACGACCCGTCAGTTCCTTTAAAACGAAGCACGAACAATTTATATTAAATTTATTATTTAATGATTGCAATATAATGTTGCAGCTTTCAGTGACATTATTTGCTTGTGAGTTGCCTATACCAATGACCTTTAGCGAGTCAATATGATGGGACTTTAAAGATAACCTTATCTTTAAGGATTCGGTTACAAAAGAAGACTGACTGCCACAGTCTAACAAAGCACGAACTTTGACCTTTTGCTGGTCAAATGGGTTCGATACCTCGACCATGGCAGTAGATAATAAAAGATAACTTGTGCTTTTATTGCAATAATTAGCTACTGTCTCATCTGATTCCTCAACGTGCGCAGTCTGAGTTGTCAACGTTGGCGGACGGTGTAGCAAGCTATTATGCCTTTCGTTGCATTCAGGCTCTTGACATGACCTAAAGCGACAGCTATTAACAGCATGACCTTGTCTGAGACAGTTAATGCACAGTTTATACCTTGTCACGTCTGACATTCGCTCATCAATGCCCTTAGCCTTGAAGGCTGGGCAATCGTAGATACGATGGCAGCCGTCACAAACAATGCATGTGAAACCCTTTGGTTCCTTATGCTTAACATTACTACTAGTGCTTGCAAAAGACTTAACCGCATTACTTGGCGTCTTATTTTGACTATGTTTATGTGTTTGGTTATTGTTGGTAGTAGAACGCTGAGGCGCCTTAGAGCCCATAATATTATCAACATGATTATTATTTCGGTGTGCTGACTCGAGCACATTAGCACGATCTGTGATGAATTTAAAGAAATGCTCTAATTTCGGTCTTCCGCTTACATTACTGGTACGATACTCTTCCCATTTTAATAGAGTGTGACCATCCAACTTTGCTGATAAAATGAATATAATCAAGACATCCCAATTATCCGTTGGCTGACCTAAACTAACCAACGCACGTAAATTCTTGGTGATGTGATCGACTAAGTACCTCAAAGAACGTTCTGACTCGCGTGGAAGCTGCTTTATATTCAATAAAGAATTGAGATGATGATTAATTAATATGTCATTATTATCGTAACGATTGCAAAGCAACTTCCATGCTTCACTGTAATTCTTAGATGAGATCTCGAGATTAGAAAGGACTCGAGCTGCATCGTCTTGTAAGTATGAGTTTAAATAATAATATTTATTAATATCTGGAATACGATCATTATTGTGTATTAAACTTTCAAATGTATCTTTGAATTCAAGCCAGCGGAAATGATCACCATTAAATCGTTGAATTTGGATTTGCGGAAGCTTCAAACCTAAACTAGGATGATCTTCAGAACAGCATGTAGTATTATGAACGGAATGACGTCTTAATTCGAGTTCAGCCCTTTTAGAAAACTTGGATATTAAATTCTTAGCAGTAGCTATATTAATCACTATATCCTGTTCAATATTATCACGTTCGTCAATTTCAACATCAATGTTATCAGGATCCAGAACCTCTATTTCACTTTGCAAATCGTCGACCTTGACTGATAAAGCTTCAAACTTAGCAAGCTTTATGCTCAACTCTGTCAATTGAATTTCATTTAACTCGCTGTCGCTTGAAATACTACTGAGGTAATTTTTAAATTTAGTTATTTGTCCTTTGGCGGACGCCCTCTTCGTAAAAAGTTCTTTAAAACGCTTACTTTCAGACATTGGAAAAAAAAGAAAAAAAAGATTGATTAATAAATGGAATGGGCTCACGTTCCTCGTTTCGGTGTCACCTGAGAAGCAGAGAAGCTGGGCGAGCACGCTCAGCCGCTAACGTTGCTAGTGAGCTGCGGAGGACTTTGACCCCGCAACCGACCCACGCGGTCTGTGATCTCGCACTCGCGGCTAGATCTGAAATAGTCGGCAAATCTCGTTTAACTTTGAGTAAAAAACTAAAGCTGTTCTAATGTTCCTATTTTATTATGAACGGAACGCCAAAGACACAATAAATTAAAAGAATTTATGAACTTTATATATATATTTTTTTTGAGTTAAAAGGATAGATATTACTTGGAAACAGTAGCATATAAGTTTTAGGTATTATTAGAATCGTTTTAATTGATCGGATGCTACTTCTATATGATTGATTTCTATTGACGGTACATGAAAAAAAAATAGTTCGGTATAATTTCGCAATTAACGGAATATTTATAAAATTTGTAATACTTAATTTACTCGAATATACCTTGATTCACACAAATGGAATACAATAGTCAATATTTCAAATAGGTAAGTAATAGGAAGGATAGACAAAGGATGGACACTCAACTTTGGTACGACACGTTGACGCTCCACACGAGGTGATGCTTTAGCGGCACCACTGGCTCGGAGGCTGGCTTCTTCAATTGTCCAGACAGCAATTCCCCACACGCTGGACTCTGTGGATTTTCGATCTTCCACAGCAGGCTTCAAATCTTGAGGTTGCTGCCGCGCACGCGTTGTCGCGATGCCCCAATCCAAGTCGTTATTTCGTAGATTTTACATTAAATACTTAGTCGCGATTTTTACTAGTTCCCCTCATGGGCCACCATGTTACAACTTTAGAGGATGTAATGGTGCCAATCAAAGTTAAGAAAAAAAACAAAAAAACTCCGAAAATTAGCGAAATCAGAATTTAATATACGATGAAGTTACACGTACAACGGTTGTCAGGCAAGTGAACGATGACATTGATTATTACTAATACGTGCCGCCACGCCTATGCAAATTTTAATATTAAGTGTTTTTACAACTTCTTGCTTTATTTAGACCAGGCGTTTACGCCTGAACACTCACTATATTTTCCTTCCTTGTCCAAGATTTGTTTATTTGAGATGGGTTTGCTCTTGACTGTATTCTAGATCAGAGATGACAGGAACAAAGTCGACGATGGAGTGAGCTTACCCAGAAGACGCCTGTTCACTCTCACTTTGAAGAGATTTGGGTTGTATGCGTTCGGAAACACAGACGCAGGCAGAGAGTTCCACTCTTTTGCTGTGCGCATTATAAAAAATATTTGGAAACGCTTAGTGCAAAATGGTGGAATATCAACTAGGTAGGGATGGTAACTTGCAGTGCGTCTTGGTGTCAGATGGTTAAAAGGGGGCCGGTGGAATGAACTGTACGATTTTTTGGTCGATCCAGTATCGTATCAAGTATTTAAAAAAATAAGTATGTTGTCTTTTATAGCATCAAAGTTTATTTTACTAGAGAAACAAAACATTTTTTTTTTACATTGGCCAAACATTGAAGGGTACAAATAGTGCAATCCACGAAGACGTGCCCCACTATTCTTCCTAACCGTTTATAGTGTGCGCAAGCTTCCGCCGATGTTTGAGTGTTATCGGTACACACTATCAGGCTTATTCATAAACGTTGTTCATATTTTAAGCAGTACTTTAAGCAGTGGTTAAACAGATTTTGCATTCATAAACGCTGTTTAGAGTTAAATAACTGTTTAAATAGTTATTTAAGTAGCTGTCAAACTAAACAGCCCTCGGACCTTGTATAGCGATTTAAACAACAAAATGGCGGACGAAATCCTTGCTTCTAACAGCTGATAGAGTCTGGCACACGTTAGTTGATCCTGAAAAAGTGCGGCTAATTGAAAAAATCCACGTGGGTTATCACTGAGTACAGTAGGAATAAATAGTTTTGATACTCGATTAAAAACAATATAATTTATTATGTTCAGCCGATTTTTCAATTGTCAGATTATTTTATCTGTGGAATAAATACGTTGGTTTGACATATTTTCTAGACAGAAGTTGCCAAACCACCACATTTATATATTAGAAAAAAAGTTATTTGACGATCGAAAAATCGGCCGTAAGTAAATTTCGTAGCTAAATGAGTTTTAATTTTAAATAGATTAATTCACCAGTTTTAATAGAATATATATATGTATATATATATAATCTGTGTTACCATAAAATTAAAACTTGAGAGAAGAGCATATTAAGGTAAAGGAGAAGAGGTTCATAGACATCACACTATTTAGCATATTATGTAACTTTGTAGATAGAAATTAAAAATAAACGGTTAATTAATTAAATACTTTATTTTATGAATCGTAATCAAAATCAGAATATAAAAAGTCTATTTCTAGTGATGCATCCGAATCGCTGCTGGTATCTTCACAAACATTTATGATGAAACGATCTATTTCTTCATCGGTAATTCTATTTCTTCATCGGTAATTCTATCTCTTTCTTTGTAAGTATTTTCTACATCGATAATATGATCAGTATTTTTTTTCCAATCTGCTGGTGTAACAGACTGGAAGGATTCACTTATGATTCTTTCCACTACAACTGATGGTAAATTTTTATTTCTACTTGCAATTTTACGTTTGACGAGACTCTAAATTAGCTCTATGGCATTTAAGTCGCAGTGGTAAGGAGACAAACGCATTACCTCATGACCATGCTGTTCTAAGAGCTTATCAGCTTCATAAATTGGCTCCGGTTTATGTTTCTGAATCAGACAAAGCAATTCAACCTTCATAAATTGGCTCCGGTTTATGTTTCTGAATCAGACAAAGCAATTCAACCTTCATACAATGACTTTCAAAGTCAATGTTATTTTCTCTAAGCCACTGCTGTATTTTGCTTTTCACATTCTGTGTCGTAGGTGGCTTATTCACTTGCACAGTGTGATAACTTGCATTATCCATGACAATTACTTGTATACTTGGTTCGTTTAAGTTGGGTAAAAGCTTTTCCACTAACCATTTGTTAAAATTTTGTGAATTCATGTCATGGTGGTAGTCTACCAGTTTTGATTTAGTGCTAAACAATAAAAGTGCATTTGGCACAAAGCCTTTTTCTGAACCAGCGTGAACAATTATGCACCTTTTTCCTGCAGATATCTTTTTTATGACGCCACTTGTTGAAGGCCCCTGCCAGTTTCTTGGGTTTATAATTCTGGTGAACATACGTCTCATCTAGATAAATTATTAGTTTACCTTCTGCACGTTTTCAAGAAATAGTTTGTAAAAACTTGTGTCTCCAAGCAGCAAGGTCAAATCTTTCAAGAAGCAAGGACCGTTTATTTTTGTTTTTCTTAAACTCATAGCCATTATTATGTAATATGCGATGCAAAGTTTCACGAGAGCCAGTAAACTCAATAGATTCCCTTAGTTCAGTCAATAAGCATCGCAAAGTAGGAACTCGTTTTTTTACTAAGAAGAATTCATGAATTCTATTCCTTATTAGCATTCATGTCGAAACTTTGTTAACACGTTCTTCTCCATAGAGATCTACGTTTTGGAATGGGCAACTAGCTTCAACTTTCCGACTAACTGACCGACTCTTTGACAATTCAAAAGTGCCTGTAAATGGTTTAATTGAAATAAATGATTTGAGTTTGAGTTTGGGTATCCAAGTTAGACACTGTGGGCTTGTGGAGCCGCTTTTTCCCAGGTGTACTAAAATTTTTAAAGTTGTAACGCTAACTCCTGAAAAAGAAAATAATAAAATAACAACTAGGTAGTAGGTACTATACATTTAGAAGTATTCGTTCCAGAAATATATACATACCAGTGATTGATGAAATTTCTTCCAAATACTGACCCTGGGTTTTAATTGGCTCATCTTCTTCCAAAGCACTTATTTTTGTAATAACTACCTTAATTGATGTATCTTCGATATTCAAATTGCCTGCAAATAAACCGTTTATTATATAAATATGCGAATAAGGTAAACATGGCAAATTTTAAATCAAATATATTATGTAGTGTTATAGCCGGGAACGGGTGTAAGAGAAACGCAGGTGCTTCGGAATTACACTATAATCATACAGACAACGAGTTACAAATCACGTTACAATCAAACAGAGTTCTTAGGTTAAAGCGCGCGCACATTAGCTCACTGTCGGGTAGCTCACGGCTCACTGAAAGTTACCTTCCGTCAATTTTTCTTTTGAAAACGAGATTAAATATCGAAAGAAAATCTATGCCTAATAGACTTTCATTATTTACCGCTTCGGGAAAAATTAAAAACTTGATAAATCTAGTCTTGTGTTTGAGTGTCACTTGTACCTCTGTGGTTAGCACACTAATTACCCTACTTTCACGATCCGCCAACCTAACAATTACCGTTGACGGCATTAACTGATGTCCTAATCTGAGTAGGAGAGCGTAGAGCGTGTGACCGGCAATACAGCTTTTTGCTGCGGAATCTACCAGAGCAGTGCCACAATGGCCTAAAACGCTTATATCTAACACAGGGCGACGAAAAAGTGCAATATCGTTTGCTTTTTTGATATACTCGCAAGAACTACGATCATAATAACTAGAATCAGACGTATTACTATTTACATTAACAACATTATCATAACCGAAACACTTATCCTTAGAAACGGGCACGGAAATGCTTTCATTACGAACATGATCGTCTAAGACTAAACAATGACTAAATAATGAATGACAAAAAGTGTTACTAAGACCCTCTGTGACGTTTGTAGGGTGACCCTTAGCCGACACTTGCTTTGGCGGGATTACCGCCAGCTTTTTCAACATAATTTTTCTGCTATATTTTGTAAGAAAATTGAAAAAAGTGGTCTCATGCAAGTCAACCATATAATAATGTTGATGAAATTTTTTTATCTTCCAAATCAATAGTAGTTTCTTGTAAAAAAATGTGCAAACATTAGTCTCGCGTAATTTCTCGGAAAACTTGCTGCGAATATTAGTGATTTTCCCTGATTACTTAACTTATTTGAAAATCCCTTTCAGCGACATGCAAAACAAGGAAGTCGACTTTTCAAATTACAAATAATTTTGTTAAAATTATTTTTCCCTTTATCGCAAACAATGATCAAAATCAGTCAATTTCGTGCACGGCCCTTAAGGGGGATGCTCTAAGATAGCCCGCGAAATGCAAAGACTTCTTAGGTCTATTTGTGTGACAGAAACTTATTAGAAAACACAACATCAATACCACAAGCTGCGGGGTAGTTGCGTAAAACACTAACAGTAGCAATGGCTTTCATTTTGACATTTCAAAAACATTCATTGCGTTATTTACGTTTTTGATCAGACAAATTTTTCGAACATATTAAGCAATGGATTAGCAATATCCTTCAAAATGATTCAGATTGTGATTGAGTGTGTTACGCTATTAGGGTGCTGGACTTAATTCGGCTTTATCTTATGCGGGCCTACCGTACTTAGGTAGGTTCCCTAGTCAAATGCGATAAATAGGTACCTAACATCATTATCTTAGTTTATGATTCGATAAAATAATTGTATTGTGTTGTTGTTCGTACTTACTATTTAATTATTTATAATTCGATCACACTTTAGACTGATACTTCTTCTTGCAGGAAAATATGGGTCCATCCAATAAATGCAAAGAGAGAGCAGTATGTCGAGTTTTATACTTTGGTTCCTGACCTGCACCCTAATTACGTAACACACTATCTATCACAATCGGAATCATTTTGAAGCTTATTGCTAATCCATTGCTTCATATGTTCGAAAAATTTGTCTCCACAACAACGTAAATAACTCAATGAATGTTGTTGAATTGTCAAAATGAAACCCATTCCTACTATTAGTGTGTTACGTAATTACCCCGCTGGTTAAAGACGAGAGGCGATTTTACACATATTTTAGAATGTCAATTCGGTGTTTTGATGAGATCCTCAATATTATAAGAAACGATATAGTAAAACAAAACACTAATTGGCGTAGAGCAATTCCACCAGAGAAACGTATCGCAATCACATTAAGGTAAATGAGTTTGTTTATTAGGCTTTCTTGCTAAAACGGCTGAACGGATTTGGATGAAATTAGCACATGGGTAGACCATGACCTGGACAAGGACATAAGCTACTTTTCATCCCAAATCGCAGACGAAGTCGCAGGCAACATCTAGTTAAATAATAAAAACAAGTACCTGGGTAGGTACCTACTATCTTTTTTGTAGTTTTTGTATTAATATCGTTTTGCAGGATATTTAAAATTAAAACAAGTTCAACCTAATAGGGTTTGGGGTTGGGATGTTCGGGTTCTCCGACCAACCCAATGATACTTACAATGCATTTTTAACCATGAAACACAATTTTTTATTTATTTATTATCATCGCTGATTGATTATAATTTAAAACTATTGAATAAACAGGGTTATTTTTAATTGGCTGGCTAAACTCCGCAGACGCCGATGGGTATCGATAAGTATGTAAACATGATAATACAAAAAATAAATTAAATTGATGTTTTTTTTGTGGGATCATCGCCCGCAATGTACTTGAATTATCAGATAGGATTTCTTTTTGTGTAAACTTCACAGACGTGATGGGTATCGAAATCTAAACACTATAAAATATAAGAAAACAGTTTTTCTCAACTTATACTTCAAGTAACAACACTAACAGCGGTCGTTGAAAAAAAAGCATCAAATCTTATAATTTTTATTTTATCGTGTTTAGATACCGATAACCATCGCGTCTGTGGAGTTTAGGTAGCCAATTTTAAATAACCCTGTATGTATAGTACAATGATTATGAAGCCATAAGTTGTTAGCTTTCGGTTTGAACCAATTATTGAATGAGCCCAAATACGATACTTACTTCTGCCGTAAGTTGATGAGGGGTTTGTTAGGCTGGAGATTCCCGGCTGCGGCATCAGGTCAAGCACAATAATGTGGTGACATTATTACAGTATCAAAAAATGTGTTTAGTGTACCAAATGCCAAGTCGATCGGACGATAGAAAATGAAGTAAATTAGCATTGCAAGGCAGAGATCCCGACACTAATTAGAAAAGAGCTGTTTATTTGCATATTACAGATTTTCATGAAACAAAGATTTAATAAATAGCTAGTTAAACAAATAGTTCGCACAACTAACAATTTCATTTGCTGGGTCGTGAACAATTAGGAGCAATCATAAATATGTTCTTTCAAAGTATACGATACTTAAACTAAATGTTTTTAAGAAAAATTTGGAACATGGATGTTGACATTTTATTGTCTGAAAGCTATTAAAAAAAAGTAATTATAAAATAATTATTTATACACCATTAATAAATAAAAACACTATACTTCAATGGGTAAAAGTATTAAAAATTAAGTAATTAGAGATAAATTCATTATGTTTATAGATACACAGAGAGCAGTGGTAACGGCCGCGACTTAGGACATGTATGTAGGTCATAGGTTCGAAAACAGACAGGCGCTTTACTTTGTGTAAATTATTTCATCACCACTGTTGCTCTCAAAACGGTGAAGGAAAACATCGCAAGGAAACTGGTATGCCCTAGAACCAAAAATTCGAAGACATGTGACATCTATCAACCCGCACTGGCCCCGCGTGGTGGATTACGACTCTCGCCAAGACGCCTGTGTTCTAGCAGTAGGAACATTATAGGCTGATTATGCATGCTATGCATAGATACAGGCTGTTCACATATTTACAAATATTGCAAAACGACAGATAAATTAATTACCTATGTTGATAGATACATGGTGTTCACATATTTACAAATATTGCAAAATACTATACTACGGTAGGTACAAGTATTCAAAACTAAGCAACGACAGATAAATTAATTATTTTGACTGATACATGGGTTCACATATTTCCAAATATTGCAACCGTAGACGATTTTTCCTAACATTTTAACAAATAATAGTGTGTGATTTCAGGTAATCACAGAATTCGGACCGATTTTCGGAGTATCTAGTGCATGTTTCTACGCGGTCTTATCTTGAATATTATTCTCTTATGTGTAATGTTATAATAATGCTTGTTTACAAAGTGTATTTTTAATATAAGGTATATATTATATATCACAAGGTATTTTGTTGTAACATTTATCACAGTAAAGATATGTGTCCTTTAGAAAATCTAAAAAGTGATTAATCAATTTTATATTTTTTCTAGTATTAACCAAAATCAAGTCATTTATTCAAATTAGTCTGAGAATCAGCACTTTTCGAATGTCAAAATTACATAAGACAGTTCCCCAAAACGCCCGCCCTTCACCACTTCCTAGTGCTTTAGCTGGGGAGAAGAAGTGGCGCAACAAACTCCCTAGTAGCACAGCTATCAGTACAGTTAGAAAAAGAAAAAGGTTTTTTTTAATGTCACTTAATTTATTGTATAATAAAAAGTTACTCTAAAGCATATCTAGAGAAGTATGACCGAATTGAAGTTGTTGCTTCTTGATCGGGATCTGTGCCAAAGGAAGGTGAATGTGTGGTAGTATGTGGTGACTGTATTTGGTCAGTGCTACTATATGGTGTGTGTTGCTGGGAGAATGAAGTGTTGGTATGTGGTGTCTGTGTTTGGCTGGAGTTGTCGTATGGTGTGTGTTGCTGGGATAGTGAAGTTTTGGTATGTGGTGTCTGTGTTTGGCTGGAGTTGCCGTATGGTGTGTGTTGCTGGGAGAGTGAAGTGTTGGTATATGGTGTCTGGGTTTGGCTGGAGTTGCCGTATGGTGTGTGTTACTGGGAGAATGAAGTGTTGGTATGTGGTGTCTCTGTTTGGCTGGAGTTGTCGTATGGTGTGTGTTGCGGGGAGAGTGAAATGTTGGTATGTGGTGTCTGTGTTTGGCTGGAGTTGCCGTATGGTGTGTGTTGCTGGGAGAGTGAAGTCTTGGTATGTGGTGTCTGTGTTGAGTTGGTGTTTCTGTATGGTGTGTGTCGCTGGGAGTACAAGGTGTATGCCGCTGTATGGTGTATGTTGCTGTAAGCATGAGGTGTTCGTGTGTGGTAATTTTGGTGGGATATTGTTGATGGATGGAAAGTGTGTTGGTAATTGTGCGTAATTGGATGGATCTGGTAAGGAGATAAGGGAATGGGAGGGTGCTGGAGTGGTAGAACGAGGTGGGGGTGAGGGGGTGTCTCTGTACTATGGGGTGGTGTTGGTGCGTGTTGCGATGGTCGTGAGTGGTGAATAAGACGGTTCGATATCAAATGATTCCCGTAAATGAGAAAGCTCCTATCCCTTATTATTTGAGCGATTTTTTATTTTATGTCCGACTGCCGTCGAGGAGAAAATGACTTAATTGCCCTGGCATGTCCCAAAAAGATGGTTTCCGTGGCATCTGCTGCTTGGAATTGGTTTTTTTTTGCAGCTAGGTACTCCAAAACTCGGTCCGTATTCATATTAGGGCTTTCTGGTAAAGTTTCTGAAGCACGAGGATGTGGTCGTCGCGGCGTTGATGAATGAACTCCAGATATGTGTTCTGGAGTCGTTTCTTCAGAAACATTCTCGGAAAGGTTAGATATCGTCGGCGCAAAGCTTAGGTGTGGTTTCATAAATTCCATGGCCTCGGACCATTGCCACTTTACGTTTCTGGCTCCTAGGCCTGTAGTCGTTTTTTGGGTCCTTAAATGACGCGAGTAACTGTCACGAAGACCCTTCCACTTAAGCTTTACCAGATCACCTTAAAAAAAAAAGAACGTCTTACATAAACTTGCTCGCAAAATGACTCTTTTTGCGCCGCTTATGGTTCACACAACGCTGTGTATTGAACACGCATGCTTTAAACAGCGTTTTAAACTTTTTTAGTGTAAGAAAGTACGCCACAGATAACTAAACACTGTATGCTAGTTAGAAATGTGTGATATTTCTATAATCACAGCAAAGAACCTTCTTTCCTTTTTATGACAATTTTTTTATGTGTACATATAAACTGAGTAAATAAATAAATAAATAATCCGTTGAAATAAGTGCGTTGAAAATCGTCGTTTGATATTTCGGCCTGTGCTGCAATCCCGTCTCGAGTGCAATGACAAAATGCCCACGCGTATCAAACGACGATTGTCAACACACTTGCAAAGGAACATAAAAAAGCTTTGCTCACTTGCCACATATCTTGATATCTAGCCACAGGGGACAGCTTATATACTATAGCGCATAGCTTTCGAATTGGAGTGTCAACTACATCACAAATTATATCCGAAGGTTGTGAAGCAATTTGGAACAACTTGAAGACACAGTACATGCCAGATGTTACCAAAAGTCGCTGGGAAACTGTGGCAGAAAAGTTAAAGAAAAATGGGGATTCCCTAATTGTATCGGGGCCATTGATGGTAAGCATGTCACAATAAAGTGTCCCGATAACGCTGGATCGGCATATTTTTCATATTTAAAAAAACACAGCATTGTCCTCTTAGCTGTTGTTGGCCCCCAATACTAATTTATCAGTATTGATGTTGGAGGGTATGGCCGAAACAGCGACGAAGGAGTGTTCGAAGAGTCGCTAATCGGTCAAAAATTCAACAGGGGTGAATTTAATATTCCCGATGACAAGCCATTACATGGCCAAGTGGAACCTTCTCCACATGTACTAGTGGGAGATCAGGCGTTTGCGTTATTAAATTATTTATTGCGGCCCTACCCCTATGGACAATACAGAGATGATTCACGTAAGGATACCTTCAATAAACATTTATGCATAGCACGCCGTGTTGTAGAAAATGCGTTCGGCATTTTATACATGAAATTTAGGATATTTTTAAGGCCTATAGAATTGAAAGCAGATAAAATACCTCTTCTTGTGTCTTCTTGTTGCGTTCTTCGTAATTATTTAAGATTGCGAAATTGCGAAGACGATTACCAACAGGCTTTGTTAGCAGCAGAATGTCCAGATCGTCAAATGATTGACAATGATGCCTCTCAGAACAGAAGGGCACCTAATGTGGTTTACGGCATACGTGACAAATTCGCCGTTTATACTTTTACTTTTTACTTTATTCTACAACCTCTAATTTATGTTATAGGTAGTAGAAGAAACAGGGACAGATGAAACAGCCACTGCACAGCTATTCACAATAGCTCAGTAAGCTCGATTCACTATCGAATTCGATTACTAATAATAATAATAATTTATCTATTTCAGACATGATTTTAGTCCATAGTTTATCCATTAATAAGGTTCGTTTAGACTTTAGAGCGTTTTTAGTACTAGTTCGTTTAGACTTTAGAACTTTAGCAATCTAATTTGTGAGCGGTTGTGAATAGCTGTGCAGGGCCCGTGAAAATGCCTGGCTGTGCTGTTAAATCTTGTAAAAAGCATTCAAGGGCATTTTTTTTTTAAACTGCTACCTGTCTTTGAAAATAGCTTATTGACATTATTTTGGATATTTTAGCTAATTCTTGGTTTAGTCGAGTGATAAATTTAACAAATTTAGCGAGATATGTATTTTTTTATTATATGGCCTTTATTTCAAATAATCTAAGTTAATAAATAGTAACTTAGATACGTTTTGGTCATGACCATTACCACGTAATAAACTGCTCCTGAAATAAAACTGAACTTAGATACACTTTTTTGGTGTGTATGGGTTAATTACTTGTACCGTATAGCAATCTAACACAAAATCTCAGTTGTGTGCGAAATACTGCCAAAGTAATTTGTAAAAAATTGTCATGATCGTTACTTGTTACGAAAACGCTATATTTAACTTGTATTTATCAATTAAACAACTAGTAATTGATCTAGAATTACCATACCAACCTCGACTTAAATGCTTTTTTTATGTTAAAAAGTATAAAACAATCTATTCAATTATTTTAAGAAATATAGAAAAACTATAAAAGCTATTAAAATATTTAGAGGGACAGTCACGTTTACCTGACCAACCAGTAACGGTCCTAACATAGTAAAGTTGTGGATACACCCATTTAGTAAATAAAACACATGTTTTACAATATTAAATCGGTCTTTATAATTTTTAAGTCCTCCGACTTATGCTGCTTAGGCACATGACATTATCAAATCAACAATTGTAATAATAAATAAGTCAATAATAATAATTAAGTGTATTTTAAAACTGGCTTAATTAGCAACAATAATGCACGTTTTGAACGTAAAAAGGAACTAAGTAATTGAAAAAGGAAATAAGTAATTAAACCTATATCAAAGTTTTAGTTTCTATAAAAATAATGACATTGAACACACATGAATTCTCGATTTCCTTACACGTATAAATCGCAAAAGTTTAAAAATGACTGAGGTATATATTAGTATAGAAAGTAGCACTTAAATCTAATAAGGTACTTCGAAATGGCACAATAATTGTTTGTTCTTAAAATCTATAACGCAACAGTCTTCTTTATCAAACAACAGTTAAGTCTTTAGAATAATTCAGTCTTTTGATTGTCTAATAAAAATAAAAAGCAACGTGATCTCAAAAAATACAGCTTAATATGCAAAAAAAACTTGAAATAATCTCTTATCCAATCAAATTTAGTCAAAATAACGAGTACCACAACAACAACTTAAAAAAAATATCAGCCCGTAACTGTCCCACTATTGGACAAGGGCGATAGTAGGTAGGTATTGTGTAGCCTCACCCATCACTCAAACAATATTCACATTCATCTTTTTCATAATCATCGTATATAGTAGAATCACAATTGTAACAACAAAAATTTACATTTTCTAGCAGTATCTTAATGTCATTCTTGGTCATTGGTAAGCAAAAATGGCATGGTCTACACCCTTGTACATATTCATCACAGTTTCGACACTTGTTGGTAGTAATAAAATGTGTTTCGTCTCATGGCCACTCCAATCCATAGTAATAATACTGCAGTAGATCCTCCTTTGTTAAGATTTTGCCGATATCCACAACAATTACCATTTTTGTGGTGTTCCCTGCTAACAGCAATCAACTCTTGACAAAACAGAATACTGATTGCTTACAAGAATAGTCCGATCAATCTGTAAAGTTAAAAATATTTTGTTTAATTAATTAAAACATATTAACTCCAAACTAAACACTATAAAGCAAGCTTAATTACCATCATCGCTGTCTCCCAAGCATTTATCACACAAACAATCAATAGTTATGGGCCCACCAACGCAGTCATAGCAGTATATTTTATTGCAGGCCATGCATTTTGCCATTTCGCCAAGTAATGAGCAAGTACAACCACTTCAATTTGAGAATTTGATATGCTTTTTTGTTACAATTGCATTACTCTTTATACTTTTCTTTGGTACACATTTGTTCCCCTTTTTGCAATTTAACATATCAAGTTTAGTAGAACTTGGTCCTGGACAATTATAGGAATTATCTGGTAAAACATTTACAGTATTTTTCGATATATTTTTCTGTTTGTTCTTATGTTCAACACAACTTGGTCCTGGAGAATTAGACTCTGCATCAGTTAATTATATGTAGGCATTAAATTAATATCTATCAAATTTAAATCAACATCCATAGGCAAATTCAGATTTATTGATACGATTTCGGGCGTAGCAACTTTATCCATAGGCAGATTCAGGTTTTCTGATGTACTCGTAATTTCCAGGGTATCTACTTCATCTATAGGCAAATTCAGATTAATTGATATTATTTCGGGGGTAGCTACTTGATCCATAGGCAAGTTCAGGTTTTCTGATGTACTCGTAATTTCCAGGGTATCTACTTCATCTATAGGCAAATTCAGATTAATTGATATTATTTCGGGGGTAGCTACTTGATCCATAGGCAAGTTCAGGTTTTCTGATGTAATTTCCGGGGTGACGAGTTCTATAAGCAAATTCAAAATTCTTGCTGTAATTTCTGGTGTGGATAATTCGTCATTAGATTAGTTAGAGGTTGTTGGTTTCGCTGGGCAAGTGTCTTGAATTATTTCGGTATTCGATCTGACACAGTGACTTTTCAAGCCAAAGCATCGGCATAAACCTTTGAGTTCTCCGCAAAAACAACCAATATCCCTGTAGGCCAAGATACCAGTTCCCTTTGTAATTATCTGATGAATTTGCAATGTTCCAGCTAATGTCGGGATATTATTGGGTAGCATCGAAACAATGTTATTTATTTCTTAGTCCTTGACAAACCAGATCTTGACAGTTTTCATACAGGTTTTTAAAATGTGGTAAGCATCGGAAGCTTCTCTAATATCTTTTCCAAAGCAAACTTGTCGATCTAAAACTCTTTTTACCGATCCGCCTATACCGTCTGCAACTCTTTTGCCATGGCCACTTTCGAAAAATTACCAGGTGACATATTCAAGTTCCAGCTTTTGAGTGAACAGGTCAATCAACTAAAAAATATTGTTTTGCCGATATTGTGAGGTTCGGCCATCAGAATAGAAATGTATAGTCGTTACATGAAAATCATCCTTTATCATCTTTAATGCAGGCAGTAAATGTGCCCAAATAGCTGGCGGTTGGTAAATGTTGTTTTGAGATACAGTACAAAATGATTGTGACATCCCTTCAAGATATACCATTCCAGTATGTAGCGTTATTTGGCTTTTAGAGGCACCGAAATGCATACTTTTGTATTTGTTCGCTTAGTTTTGTCTCATAATTCTCCGAGAAATCGCATGTAACTACCGCTTCGTTTTCGTTTAGATGATTTATAATAAGTTGATATTGGTCCTGTTGGAGCATGTTATTAAAATACTGTTTCTTGAAAGGTTTAATGTCATTTTCAAAGTCTTGTAGTAAGTTATTAATGGTTCCGGTTTTCTCTGCTTTTACCGTTTTCTTCGTTGTCTTTTGTGTAGTTTCTGATCCTTCTTTTTTGGAGTATTTATGGATAATTGTCTCCATTGGTACCAGGTAACGTTTTGATTTAATTGCACATTTGTGTCGTATATAATGGGAATGTTCTTGCATTTCGTGCATTTACCATGCATGCATTCGAAAGATTTCAGGTCACATGTTTGTAATGCAAGTATTTCTTTTACAGAGATGTACAAAATGGTTTTAAAAAAGCATTTAAATACAAAATGCAAAATACTTTTCAGATTTACTATGTCAAATGCAAAATACCAAATAGTTTTGCGTTTTGTATTTCAAATGCTAAATGCAAAATAGGTATTTTCAAAATACTTTTTCAAAATAAAATACTTTTTTACCAAATTTCAGATATTTTTATTTATTTTAGGTATTTATCATGAGAAATAGAGACACAATGCCGTTTTTTGCTAGAATTGTTAGACACCAGCACAACACACCAAATCCACCAGCAAACAATAAATCCGTGAAATCAAATCGTTGGCGTCAGCGGCGTTGTGTTTCATAGCCATAGATAATGTTCGTCGTTTTCGTTTGACATTGACACTAGTCAGATATAAGGCGCGCACTCTGACCAAAGAAGAAAAAAGGGCGCGCATGGCTAGCAGGCGCCACTATCGGTCAAATTCGGCAATACAAGCGTCATTCGTTCATTTAATTTTGTTTGACTGGTGATGTTGGCTAAACTTAATCACAAAGTATTTTGCATTTTGAAATGAATATTAAAAATGCAAAATACATCTCGAAAGGTATTTCAAATAAAATACAAAATGTTTTTTACTAAAAGGCATTTAAATGCAAAATACAAAATAGGTATTTTGCATTTTGTATTTGCATTTTAAATAAAAGTATTTCAAATAAATCGCATCTCTGTTCTTTTATATTGCTAATTAGGATTACAGAATGTTTTTTTAAACATGCAAATTTCAGTTCAATGTTATTATGCTTAACAGACACGCATGTATTTCTGGATCCCAGGTGTGGTGTCAAAACATAAAATGGTTTGTACTTATAAAAGTGGTAAATTGATATTTCCTACCTTCGTTTTTATACTTCTTATAAAGGTTCTGTAACGTGTCCAGTAAATACCTTATCTGCTGCTTCTCTTTGTTATATGTGCGACATTCTTTTTTGCCAGCCGTGCAGCGGCTCACATCGTCCCTAACGTAAAATTTAACTAATTCTTCAGATACAAGACTTGCATTCTTCGGCTTCGCTTTCTTGACTTTTCCTGTTAGGCCTATTAATTTAGCTACGTATGATTTTACTTTGGCATTAGTAATCAATCTTTTTAGTATTATTTTTTGAGAGCGTTTTTGACATGCTTTGTAAGTTTTCTTCATAGTATCTTCTAGGACTTGTTCTCGAGCTTTCATTTTTTTAATTATTCTCTCCCTGTTTTGGATCTGTTTTCCTGCATCTATTTTTAATCGATAGTTTCTTTTTTTTAGTTTTTCGCATATAGTTAGAAGATTTTTTTATCCGTTCCTCCTTTTTTTTAAGCGCGTTACTAAGTGTAGTACACTTTGTTTTTAAATATTTCAGTTTTGGAGTTTGTACCTTGTCATTATATTTTTTTTGTAATTCATTAGTCTCATCTTTTTTTGCATTTGCTTCTGCTACAGTGCCTTTTTGTTTTTTAGCACGTTGCTTACGTTTCTGTTTTACCCACTGATCTCTCTGACTTTTCTTTTCTGTATCATCTAATTCTGAAATCTTTTTGCGCCTTCGTTTAAGTCTTTCTATGTCCTTCTTACGATACTCTTCATATTTTTGCGGATCTTTTTTATACGTTCCCTGTACCGCTTCATTTTTCTGCAGCGATAAGTGCCATGGTGATATCTAAAACATAAAATCCCCTATGCCATATTTTCTATTTTTCCCACTACATAACCTAATACGTTACTTAAGTTCACTGTGGTCCACGAGAATGAAGTCACGAATGTAATATTTTTTTTAAATGTACTTGTTTTAAATTCTACTACCTACAAGCCTTTCCCATATCATATATATTATGCAGTTTCATAGTAGTAAGGATGCTCTCAGTGTACCCATATATTTAGGCTGTCCTGTCCTTTACTGTTTTAGTCCGGCTCATACGTTACCAGTCATTTGGTAATGGTCAGGACGTAACAGTACCACAGTTTCTCTCAGTTTTTTTATCATAACCTAAAAATGTTGTTTAAATCAAATCAAATCAATTTTATTTGTTTAACATAGGTAATGAATACAGTTATTAAATTAAAAATAGGTCGCTATGTTATGCCAAGAGGCGTACAAATATATGGCTGCATGCGAAATATGAAAAAAAAATATAAATCATGCGAGAGGTAAACACAAATTATTTGGTAGGTACGAGGGCGGCACTGAAAATTTCGGGAATCAAGGAAGTGACACAACATTACTATTTAAAAATGTATTTATTGCTTTTCGAAGTATTCTCCGCGAAATTTGACACATTTTTCCACTCGTTGTCTCCCTCTGTTGTTTAAGCGTGTAGTGAGTGACGCTACCTGCTCCTTAAGCTCGCTCACCTGCCTCGCCAGGTCCGATGAATCAGCGGTTGTAGAAACGGAAGTGCTCGCAATCTGTGGTGTCATTGGGGCAATTTCATATACCCTGTCCGCTATCTCCGCTAATTTTTCAACCTGTAAATCAGCCATTTGTGAGGCGATTACTGTTTGAATGTTTTGGGGCAACCGATTAGTTAGTCCATATGCTTTTGATAAACTCTGCAGCACCTAAAGGCCCTGCTAGATTTTGCAAGTGCCTCAGGAATTGCGATGGCTTGCGATCACCTAACTCCTCATGTAGTAAAAGCTGTTGTATTCGCTTTTCTTACGACGCTGACAACCGACTTATAAGCTCGGCTTTCAATTTCTCGTAATTGTTCGCCTCGGGTGGGTTGGTGATGACTTCTCTGACTTGTATGGCATATTTAGCATCGAGTTGAGTCGACGCGAAATAATTTTTTGTCGTGTCGCTGCTTATTCGTGACAGAATTAATTGGCCTTCAAGTTGCGCAAACCATAGCTCCGGTTCGTCCGGGTAAAATGGTGGACAGCGCAATGGCATTCCAGGTGCCGCTACCTCACCTGAGGTAACAGGGGTATCCTTACAATAAGTGTAAGTGTCCGACTGCGCCATGATAAAATTTAATTAAAATCGTGTAAACAAACAGCGCTCTCGATCTTCGAGTCCCAACGATGTCTTGCAGGCTTGAGTAACGCGGTAGTCGGGGTCACCAATGTAGTATAGATATGTTTGATATCTATACTAACACTACACGGGAATTTAACCCGTATAGTAAGGCAATTAAGCGCTATAATAACAAGCGAAGCGAAGCGGGAAGAATGAAGGTGAAAAGCGTAGAAATGAAGAGTATTATTTTACAAAATGATGAAGTTACTATATTATAATAAGTAAAGGTAATATGAGTACATACAAAGATTTAAAATAGCGATTTGACACAACATTAAGGCGATTATCACACGGCACCGCGCGCCGCCGCGGAGGGCGGTGGCGGTAAAGCGGATTTCGTAGCGGTACCCCGCGCGGTAAGGCGGTTTACGCGCGTGTCCGCGCGGTTGGATTTAACGCGGATTTGACCAGTTTGATCACAGACACTGGCAAGAATGGACGCTGAAGTGGTGGCAATAATCTGGCTTTTATGGCGTAAAAAGAAATTAAAAAGAAGATATTGGGTTCATCCATTTTTACGAAGCAGAACACTAAATAGGACATTCATGTTATTCTATATAAGTTTGAGAAAACACGAAGATAAATTTTTCAATTATACGCGAATGTCTACTTCTTCATTTGATTATTTGCTAGCAAGGATAAGACAAGCAATTTCTGGAGTAAATACGAACATGCGTCCTTGTATTTCACCGGAAGAAAAGCTTCTTGTGACCTTGAGGTAAGTGAAAAGAAAAAGCACATTTTTCCAATTTATATTTTTATTATTTTAAATAAAATCAGTCAGTCAATCATTCTGATGATTGAATCTTTTGAATGATTATTTACTAAGTACTTTTGTTTTGTTCCCTCATAGCCTAAAAAGGAACATTTTTAATTTTTTTGTAGGTACTTACATCTAATTATAATTAGTAATTTTAATATCTTATTAATCAAACCACAGTATGTTTTTCTTAATCACAGGTTAAATCACGTATTTATATCTACCTAAAACTAATTTACATAATCACAGTTTTCTATCTTCCGTGCAATATGGTATACACTACACTATGGTTTTAAAACAGTGATAAAATCTCTGATTCATCAGTAATGTTTGAATGAACTGTGGCAGGTGTTGCCGGAATTGCTTCTGTAATTCCGGCAGCAGAGGTCCCTTGGTCATTTTGATGGTTATACTGCATTACTTCATAGCGACTGGAATTGAGTGTATATGATGAAGAATTCGTAAAATAACCCTGATTTTGATTATTAGCATAGGACATTTCAGCGTCGCTTGGTTCTTTATAATTGTACATTTCATCTTGAGCTTGTGATATGCATTTAATCATATTTATTTTCACGATTGACTTCAATCGATCGGGGACTTTCTTGAAATCAGGCACCAAGAGAGCATAAACTGTCGGTCAGGATCTTCTTCGTTTACTTTTTTTGCTCATTGAAGATTTCAGAGTATCGATTAATTCTCGAGTCATCTCTTCAGAATGATCAGATTTCTTACTTTTTGGACTGTCTTTATATGGTCCTCCAACCGATTCCTTACCTTCCCCAACTGATTTATCGTCTGCAGCAGACAAACTATTCTCAGTTTTATTTATTCCAGCGTAAGGTTTTAAAAATAACAATTGATTATAAAATCGATATTGATTATTTTTCTTAGCTCCCGCTCCGCTCTTAATGTTTTTTTGCCTTCGGCACTCCTTCATGAAGGCGTCTCGAAGGTTTTTCCACTTTATTTGTAGCGAGCGCTCCGTAATAAAAAAAAAAATATATTCCAGATACCTGGCCACGGGGTGTTCCTTTACCGATCTGCATTACAATTATCGACTTGGGATATCAACCATACGAAGTATTGTAGAAAAAGTATGTGATGCATTATGGGATGTAATGAAAATGGAGTGTTTTCCCGAACCTACAACTGAAATGTGGCTAAATATAACTGAAGGATTTAAGTCAAGAGCTAATTTTCCTCATGTTTTAGGTGCCTTAGACGGTAAACATGTGCGTGTTATCAAACCGTCTCTAACTGGATCCCTGTACTACAATTATAAGCATTATTTTTCCATCTTACTTCTGGCTATATGTGATTCTAATTACAAATTTATATATATTGACATCGGTGCTTATGGGAAATGTAGTGATTCTACAGTTTTCCGTGATTCTATTTTTTATCAAAAACTTCAAGATGGAACTCTTAATATACCAAATTCCTCTGCAATTACTGGTATCACCAATCCCATGCCATATTTTTTTATCGGAGATGAAGCTTTCAATATCTCAGACAAAGTTCAACGACCCTATGCAGGACATTACTTAAGGGGGTTGTCTAGTGTGTCAGGTGACAAAAAGCGTTTTTTTTTTTCCATAAAACACATCAAAAACATGTGTGGAAGATGTGAGTAAAAGCATTTTTTATTATTTCATTATTATTATTTTCGCCATTATTTCACTATTTATTTATTTATTTATACAATAACTTTCAAACGCGTTTTTCTCGAAACACGATTTTTCCAAATTGCTGCCATAATATCTCAAAAACTAGTTGATCGATTCTGCTCAAATTTATACAGCATGTTCAGCCCATATATAACTACAAGTTAATCTAAAATAATGAAGATTACTTCTTTAGTTTTCTTTTTACAAGCTTAATAGACCCCAAAAAATTCCGAGAAATTTAATTTTTTCTTCAAAAGCGAAAGAAATATATAATTTTTTGGAATTCTGATTTTATTTTAGTTCCATGTAGAGCCTGAACTCTCACAATTAAAATGGCGTTTGGTTTTTTGAGTTCAGATAAGCAGAACGGCCGGAATCATGGCAGCAGTGGAGCACCTTTTTTTAAATATGTGTTCCTGTTGCACGGTGTATCTCCGGTTGTGTTAAATATATGTACTTCAAAAAATACACAAAGTTTGTTCAAATGTTGTTCAAAACTGACATGAAATTTAGAATTTCCTTACTTTAATGGTGTGTACAAAATAAAATCCCCAAAAAACATTGAAAAAAATGGCCTTAACACTAGACGACCTCCTTAAATTACACTAAAAGAGTTTTCATTATCACTTGAGCAGGGCACGTAGGTATATTGAGTGTGCATTCGGTATCTTAACACATAAATGGCGTATATTTTAACGCCCTTTGAACGTAAACAGAAATTTATCGATAAAAATTATTAAAGCATGCTGTATTCTTCATAATTTTGTTAGGGAAAGACATGGCGTTGATTTTAAAGATATTTTATATACGAACAATGAGACAGAGGGAATAGTTAATATACCTATAGACAATAATTGCAGAGGAAGTACAAGCGCTGCAGTGATCCGTAATAATTTAGCTGATTATTTTGTAAATGAGAACACACTACCATGGCAAAGTAAATATGCTTAAATTAAAAATAAATATATTTTTTAAACTTACCGAATTCTTTTTTTATCTTTATCAGAAGTTTCTCCTGGCTCCAAATATAAGGTAACAATTTCTTCCCATTGTTTCATTTTAAGGAGTCTATCACTATATTGTGTGCTTTTCATGTCCCATATAGCAGAGCGACTTTCAATCTCCGAAATAAACTTTTCAATATCAAAATCCATTTTTAAATTGCAACACATCCTGCACACACGATGATTCGCGCGGTTATGCGGCGCCCCGTGTGTGATGCACCGCCCCTCAGCGCGGCCGGCCGCGCGGAGGGGCGGTGGCGGTGAGAGCACCGCTCGAACGCGCGGTCAGGCGGTGTACGTGAGTTAGGCATCGACGGATTTAATAGAGATCAATGCGACATGACATCCGCTTCACCGCCAACCGCGGCGGTGCGCGGTGCCGTGTGTTAATCGCCAAATACTAGTAATGTTATTAGCGCGGCGCGACGGTTAAGCTAGCTAGATTCTTGATCTCGCTATCGCCCGGCCGCTCAAGGTCCTTGCCGGCCGCCTCGATACAATATCCACGCACCCGTAGTGTGCTCGCTCCACCTGTAAGCCCAGTACTTTTGCACTTGATCACAAACAAGACATCACCTGATTTGTATGCGTGGTACAGAGTCATAAGCGGCAGCGGTTTTCTTGATGTTGTTTAGTGGTGGTCTAAATATGTTCCGCCACACATTCATCGTTGTATTGAGAACAACACAGGGACTGTAAAATCTGTTCAAAATTAGTCTCCTTTATTATATTTGCTTTATGCAGACATAGAACTGCCAAATCTACATTACTGTGAATTATGCAGGCTCAAGTTTCCCTGAGTGCTTTGTAGAGATGTTATATTAGGGTAATTTTTAGGTAATCCTATTATTGAATATATTAGTTAACGCATATTATGATATCATACCTATTACTGGGTATTAGTCAAATATTAGTGAACCGATTCGTTATTAGCTATTCAATCTAATATTGATACCTGCCTAATATTCTCCATAATAATTAATATGAAATACAAGATTCTCGTGAATATGCACGTTTATTATTCACGTATGACTGTTACAGAAGCAAAACGGTGATTAAATTTTCCTTCATACTTTAACAGGCTTAGGACTGTCAACGTTGATAATGTTGGCGTATTTAAAAAGTTAATCACCTATGTACAAGGATTATTGTTTTTTTCCATACACTTACATTATATTATATATATTTTTACAATTTTTTATACTATATTTTTCTTCTATATTTTCGTTTTTTTTTTTCGTGTTTTGTTTTTCGTTTCTTTTTTTCATAAGTTTTACTTTGTTATATAATTATATACAGTCAAAATAGGCAACAATAGTACGTTTAATACAAAAAAATCGTTTTGGGGACATCGGGACTTTTTTTAAAGAGACTGCAACGTGAGCTACAATGTCACGTCTGAAGTGTTGCAAACAAACAAAAATTATATACTATTTAAGAGTTTACATATTTACATTTAAAAACATCAATTGTTTAAACTTTTCCGATTTCAGCCTCGTTCGACGATCTGAAATAATATTTCCGGAAGTCGAAAATATGCGTTCGCAAGATACTGAACTACTCATTGCGCAGCATTTATTGCGATATAATTGTGCCAAGTTTGAGTACACAAATTGGTGATTCCTCCACCAATCGGAAGGATCGAGTAATTTTCCGTGGTCGTCCTTACACGGCAACAACCTATCTGCAAGATATCGTTGCACTTCTGTTATTGCAGACGCTTGAGGAGAAAACTGAGTTGACTCGACATCCACAAACATTTCGCTAATATTATCCCATATTGATAAGCCGTCTTTAATAGGTTCGCTGGACGTGCTTGTACTTGTGGATGGTTGAGGTAACGCTGACCTGATGTTACTTTGAGATTTCTTGTTGATTTCGGCAGTGACCAGTTCTATAAGGGTTTTTTTGGCTTTCTCAGCAGCAGACTTATCTTTGAAGCAGTGCATTTTGTATCTGGGATCCAATAATGAACAAATTGAAAAAGTATCGCTGTATTCTATTTGCCCCAATCTTCTTTTCAATTGTCCTACAATGACCTCAACGGATGTGGCTACATCGGGGTGGATTGTAGTTGGAACTTTATTTTCATAGACAGTTAAAAGGACTCTTGTAAATACAATTATGAGGCTCCCAGTTACATATTCCTCACCACTCATCTGTTGAGTGACTTGTTGTAAAGGCTTTAGAATGCTAAGTAGGTCCTTGCATATTTGCCATTCTTCTATAGATAACATTGGTACGTATCTGTCCAACAAGCCCGCCGTACTTCGCAATGCATCTTGCAAGTCCAAGAAACGTTCTAACATATAGAACACCGAGTTCCACCGCGTAGGAACTGCTTGAAGAAGCCTCTTGGGTTGCGCAAGACCTGTTTGAATTTGGTACCTTAGTAGCTTCTCCATAGCTATATTGCTTCATTTATAATGCGCAACAACAGCTTTGAATTTTTCTATTGTTGATTTTATAGTGTCTACCTCCAAAGCTTTCTCCACCACTAGATTTAATGTGTGGGCGAAACAGCCAAATTTTTTTAAGCCCAAATGCTGTTTGACAGCATTTTTCATATTAGTTGCATTGTCGGTTGTTATAATGAGAATTTGTTTTTTTCAATTCCAAGATCATCAATTATGCGGGATATTTCCACCGCGATATTTAGGGCTGTATGAGAGCCGGGCAATGGCGCACATTCCAGTAATACTTTTTTGAACTTAAAATCTATGTCTATGTAGTGCGCTAATATGGCAATATAGCTTTCTTGTGACGCCGACGTCCATAAATCAGTTGTTAAACTTAATGAAGTGATGTTTTTTATTTCACTTGTACGAACTCTATTTACACATTTTTCGTATAGTGCCGGCAAAAGCGTATTAGAAATATGTTGCCTAGTCGGTATATGTTTGTTATATGTTTGTTTAAGTTCGAAATCGTTGTTTTAAATGAGCACTTTTGTTGACATATTTTGCAAATTGCAATTTTGTTTTCTTCTGATTCTACAGTAAAATGTGTCCAAACTTCACTGGTTCTTGCGCGCTTCATAATCAAAACTAAATTCCTAAATAACCACAAAAACCACCACCAAAAATACAAACGCTCAATCACTTTATACTAACAAAATAATGATTAAGTAGTTATTAGTTATCAATCACTGCATGCACGTGCTGTGTCCGAATACAATATGGACTCGCTGTGAGCTTTGGTCAATACAAATATTATAAACTAATATCCGTATTAGCTAATACCTACTAAGACAATGCGACAGAAACAAGTGACCAAATGTAAAAAAAAACGGATTGCATTGCTTGCTGACTTGGTAACTAACTCATGCAGCTTACATACGAAGCCGGACGTGTATAAGTATGTCTTTACAATACACACATTACGTACGCAGCATGCACAACGACAAGCAAGCAGTCAGGCGGGCGAGTGAGTGAGATGACTGCAGTCGGCAAATAATAATAGAATAGCGAGGCGAACCGCCTCGCTAATCGCGTCCCTATTATTTGACTAATACCTGGTAACCTATTACTGTATATTCGCTTATCCTAATATGAATATAATAGGTCTTTACCTATGAAATTGCCGTTTTGTATGAAAAAATTTAAACGAATTTTTTTCATGAATTTTTTATTTGTATTAATCGAAGTAATCACCCATGCAATCAATGCATCTTTGCCATCGCAGTGGCAGTTTATTGATGCCCTTCTTAAAGAAATCAGCTGGACGGGAGGCAACAAATTCTTCAAAGGCATTTTGTACTGCCTCTCGGGTATTAAATTTTTTTCCCGCCAAGAAGTTATCCAAATTCTGGAAAAAGTAGTAGTCTGTAGGCGCAAGGTCTGGTGAGTAGGGCGGATGACGGAGAGCTTCCAACCCCAGTTCTTGCAACTTGGAGACCGTCTGCTGTGCAGTATGAGGTCGCGCGTTGTCGTGCAGGAGCAGCGGAGACGAGCGATTGACCAATGCTGGTTGGAGATGCGCCAGCTTCTCCATCATTGTGTTCAGTTCTTCACAGTACACATCTGCAGTAATGCTCACCCCGTTTGGTAAGAAGCTGTGATGAATCACACCGGCGCTAGACCACCAAACAGTGACCATCACTTTTCTAGGGGTAAGTTTTCGTTTAGGGCATTGTTTAGGTGCTGAACCAGGATCCAACCAACTTGCTGAGCGCTTACGGTTATCAAACAGAATCCATTTTTCATCGCAGGTAACAATGCGGTTCAAAATTCCTTCATTTGTGTGTCTGTTGAGCAGTGCAAGGCACGTCTCGACGCGTACTTCGCGCTGGCGATCATTGAGTTCGTGGGGCACCCATTTGTCAAGCTTTTTTACCTTGCCAATTTGACGCAAATGGACCAATATTGTTTTGACGCTAACGTCGAAAGCTGCTGCTAATTCAGCCGTAGATTGTGTATCATCAGCTTCCACAATCGCCTTTAATTCGTCATTGTCGACCAAAGTCTTCGGACGACCGCGAGGTTCATTTTTCAGGTCGAAATTTCCAGAACGGAAGCGAGCAAACCAATAACAGGTGGTGCGTTGGTTTGTAGAGTTAGCTCCGTAAACGTCGTTGATGTTGCGTGCCGCTTGTGCCGCGTTGCTGCCACGACGGTACTCATATTCCATAATTACTCGAATTTTTAACGTATCCATGATGACGAAAAAGATTGAAATGCGATGAAAATGTAACACTAATCAATAAAGAAATGACTACTTTTAGAAAAAAAAATCCATGTTTTTAAAATAAAATTAATTTGAAATTAGAATTCATAGCCAAACAAAAATTATTTTGATTTGAAATGGCCAGTACTGCAGAACGGCAATTTCATAGGTAAAGACCTAATATATGGCTTGTATTATAATACCTCTACCTATTACGAATATATTAGTCACACCTCTGGTGCTTTGCTAGGAAAGATTACCCAAAATGGGCGATTCCTACAGAAAAAGGCATAACTAACAGGAATTCCATGCTCTGATATGTTATGTAATTGCTTTAATGGTAATGTTAACTGTCGTTTTTGTTTTGAACCTTATTTCGAGAGATGTACTGCTTTTTGCCAGGAATAATTACGCTTTTTAAATCTTGTTCAAAAAACTTCTTAATTAGTATTGATAATCTTTCCTTCGCGTTTCTTGAGCTATTCCTTTTTCACCCTGTTTCTCTATCTTTTTTTAAATCAACTGTGATGATTCCACTGACACCTTTCTTAACTTCTTCTTAAGACTCTCATTTTCTTTTCTTAAATTTTTGTATAATATTAATTAACATTTTACGTCTTTTTTCTCTTATGCGTCTTATAGCTTGATAGCTTGAGCTTGTAGCTGGTGAATTTAAAGGATCTTCTATAACTGTAGTCGTTTGTGTTGTCTTTTTAACTAATACATCTTCTTGGTCCTGATGTTCAAGCAGTACTACTTCTGGTAACTTAGTTACGTTTTTCTTACCTTTTTTATTTTCTCTGTACCTTTTTAATGCTTCACGCCATTTGTTTCGTTGTTGCCTTTGATCCCTTGGTGATTTTTCATCAATAGGAATAACTTGTCCCTTTTCTTTCTTCTTGATATACCGTAGTCGTTCCTTTTCTTTTTCTCTTTCGTACATTTCTGGATAATTTTTAAGTTCTGCGTACCTTTTACGCTTGTAGGCTGATAGATCGGCTATCGATGGTTTTTTGTTCATGATCACCAAACCTAAAACAATATTTTCTATGTTGCTTAAAGGTACAAGTCCGAGGCGAGCTACAATCAGTCTGGGACTTGTACTACTTTATATCATATTATTGAGTAAATTGTCACTAATTGGTGTTACTGTGGTTTATATTATAGATAATTCCACACGAAAATAAGAAGAAGCAAAGTTAATAGTCATTACCGGTAATCACGAATCATTTACGTCTTTAACATTTTACTGGAGATGATCTTACTGGAAACGACTTATTTAAGTCGAAACTTGCTCACAAAATACAGTACCAACGTAAAAATAATAATCTCAAATGAAACACGCGAACATTCGGAATATATTTAAAAAGTAATAGATACATGTATTCGTTACTTACAGTTTAATGCGTCCTTTTGGAAATGATGTGATGCGTGACAATGGTCTTGCGTAAATTTTTATCAATAAATTTTGAGCGCCAATTGCACTGCGATCACGCGTCCACTTACTCGGCGGCCTGTTTGGAAACTGAGGAAAGTGCGGGCGCGGGGCGGCATGTGCTTTGTGCAACAGAGTGAGAAAGAAATACTGTTCGACGAACTTTTACGGAAATGATGAAAATATCGTAACATTTCATGAATCATTTATTTTAGACCTAATTTTTTAATTCACTTTCAAAATGTTTAGCAGTAATGCATCTTTGTTTTATAGTCGATCTATAGTTATTTTCAAAAACGCACCTTACAACTCGTTTTGGTGTTAATTTGATATTTATAGTTAGATACACGATTTTTCGTCGGGTTGGAAATGATGTTAGGTGCGTGATTTGTTAACTTTCTATAAATACGTTATATTCCCGGACAAAATATTATTGGCGCCTTTAAATATGATATAACTGACACCATATGCTTATATATGATTTAAATGACTGAGATCTATAAATAACGGCACAATGATGAAAAACTTCTTTTTTAATGCGTTTTGTTTATTTACCCACAGACAGACGGACGCGGTGGGGAACTTTGTTTTATATGTAGTGATTTCACTTCAAAGTTTATTTTCACAAACACGCTGCACATTTCCGGTACCTATAAGCTGACCCCTTACGGCAAGCCTAATATAATGTGTGGTCAGCTTACAATGGCTTGATAATTCATTGATTTGCAAAACTATAGATACATGTTAAAATAACACGTAGCCATGGCGGTTGTGCATATTGAATCGAACAGAATGTAGGTCAACAACGCAAACATTAGTATAAGCATTGCACAGGATGAACATAAGGTTGTAAAATTACGTAATATTATCGAAAAGGTGCGTAAAATACGCGTAATTTACCGCCTAACCGGATGCACCTGGATACCACTATTTTACATGGAGCGTCTGCCTACCTAACCTCCACAACCCAGTTAGCTACTGGGTTACACCGAACGCGATACTCCTTGGCAAGAATGACACGGCTGTCATTCGTAGATCTTTGACAGTCGTTGCTGAGGACAGCGCTTTCCGAGGCATGAAGGGGTCTCGGTATGTTATGGATGGTCACCCATCCACGGACCGACCTCGGCAAACGTTGCTCAATCTTGAAGATCGACCTGTGCGGCTGTTAATATTTAGCCACGAGCCCCTATACGGTTATTTAATTCACGGTTATGTATAGGTACCTAACCTTTAACTGAATAAATAACGTAAAATTTCCAGCGGTCTTTTTCTATTTTTTTCAAATAAATTGCAACGTATGATATAGATTATAGTTAAATATCCAGGTAGGTTCATACATTCTACATACAGACACTCAAGAAACATTACCCTCCTTTCGGAAAGGTCGGGTAAAGAGTTGGAAACAAGATTGAACAGTTGCCAACAAAATACCTACCTACCAGGCCTCAGAGCACAGAACACCTATTTGCGACAGAGGGCCACTTGCCTACCCAGTGGTAGATTCAAGGTCCCAAAAACCACTTATGATTTGTGAACGGTTGGTACCTACTGGTAAACTGAGACTACTCCCCTAAGCCCCAGAATATGAGATAGATTTCTCAGTTTACGGTACCGATTTCAGACTAATAACAAATTGTACATAATCTAAAGTAAGTACTTACTTGTTGATTGCAATTCCGTCGCAACTTGCCTCCATAGCCTGCCTTTTAGTATGTTGTCTTTGTAAGTAGCACACCTCACATCGTGAAGGACAGGCCTCGCCTGTACTAATCCAATTAACAATTCAATGTTCATTTTCTCTTCCATGTTTATTTTTCGTTTGTCGATCGTAACGGTTCGCGCACAGACCACAGACCTCAGTTCAGCTCGGATGTCGTCGGCTAGACTCAACAGATCAACCGACGATCGAGTCCGAGCTTGTTTAAATTTCTCGTCAAATTAAATCACAATATTAAAATTAAGAAACAAAAATACATTTTTAAAATAGTTTCCATTTTCTAATACATCAGAGATAATGAAATGGAAATAAAAAGGTGTAATATGTTATGAAAATTCACTCATTCAATATGCCATTTTTTCTGCACAAATAGTGCTGAGCTAAAACAGAATCCATTTAAGTAATTTAATTCGATCGACTGAATAACGCATAGAGTCAAATTTAATATTTTAGTATGAGTAAATTCGAACTGACAGATTCTGCTACCGTACCGAAATAGGTAGGTATAGGTTGCAATGGCAGTGTAGTTTGATAATATTCTTAGGCGTTACTATGTTCATTATTTTGGTATCCTATGTTTATCGTAGTTTTGTAAGTACCTAACACTTGCACATTACAAATAAATGTAGAGTTGGGATATCCAGAAAAACAATCTTACACTTTAATTACTATTTTATTTTCACCTTCGACATAAAAATGCACCCTGCCTAATCATCGTTGTACGCCATCCTCCTTTTCGGTCATTCATTCCTTCTCTTTCACTCACACATTCATTCGTTCTGAAACAAAGTTCTCTATCGTTCAGAAATGTTTTAGAAATATTAATCCTACAACTCGGCCATCCTGCCGCTATTTCTGGCCTCAGAAATGATACAGCACTAACGAAAACACAATCTTTTAGCCTGCTTAACACAATACTAATACTAACAAGAATACGGTTTTACACCACATTGTTACAGTCTACCAACTTATCCTAATAACACACTAATACTAACAAGAATACAGTTTTACACATCGTTACAGTTTTAACAACTAAAATTATGTTGGATACACAGAATAAAATAATAATGTTTGAGTTTAAATGATAATGATTCAGTCATTGGGCCATTTCTTCATGAAATCAACTACAGTGGATGTCTTACCTGGTCCTTCTGCAGTGGGGTCCACCTTCTGTACATCGTACCGGTCGTTCCCTTTGACCTTAGTGATGCTATAAGGTCCAAGATATTTAGGCTTAAGCTTCATCCCAGACCCAAACTGAGTTCTTTTGATTGCTACTAAGTCACCTTCTTTATACTTAGTACTTCTTTACGTTTTCTTTTAAAAGCTTGTATATTTTCTTCCTGCACCTGCAAGATGTGCTCTTTCGTCTTTCGTCGGTTTTCTTCTCTATCTTGAATTCTCTATATTTCTTCTCTATCACCGGTCTTCCGGCTCATATAATATACAGGATGTAGGCCACTGTCTTCGCACCACTGCATTAATACTGCTGCATAAGCCATACTCGAAGCATCTGTGTGTAGTTCTGTACGTCTTTTTGGGTTGAAAATCTTCAGCACTGGACCACTTCCTAACTTTTCTTTTAAAATATTAAATGCATACCTGTGTTCATCTTCAAATGTAAAACTTTGATCCTTCTTTAGCAAGTCAGTCAATGGACTAGCTATTTTAGCAAAATGAGGTGTGTACTTCCTGAAATATGATGCTAGCCCCATAAAGCTTTGTAGTTGCTTCACCGTCATGGGTTCAGGGAACTTGACAACTGCTTCAGTTTTTTCAGTGGAGGGTTTGATTTCACCATCTTGCACAATGTGACCCAAATACTCAACTTTTGTCGTCAATACTTCACTCTTCTTCCAGTTTATTTCAAGTCCATAATTTGATGCTACTTGTAGTGCCTCTTGCAACCTCTCAACAGCTTCCTTACAGTCATTCGCTAGAATTATGGCATCATCAATGAATATAAGAATGTGACCTTTGGCTAAAAGATCACGGAAAATTATTGTTATAAATCTTGTGAAATACTTAGGACAAATTGACAATCCAAATGGTGTTCTCAGTAATTCAAATTGACCATGATGTGTTACAAAAGAGGTATATCCAACCGAACTTTCCTCTATCCTCAAATGAAAGAATGCATCTTTTAAGTCCAATTTACTAAACACCTTAGCCCCTGATAACTTGTCAATATGATCTTCTATGACTGGAAGTGGAAATTCATCCTTGACCATCTTTTTATTGATCATTCGATAATCAACACATACTCTTGTAGATCCATCTTTCTTCTTTACAAGCACTAATGGACTCGCATATTCAGAAAAACTTGGCCTAACAATACCATCTCGTAACCATTCACTTACTTGTTTCTCTACTTCCTTCTGCTCAGCGAGTGACAACTTTCGTGGACGCTGTGCAACAGGAATGTCATCTTTCAATATAATCTTCATTTCTATCGGAGCCTCCTTTATCCTCTTAGGTTGGTAGCTGTCAACCAAATTCTGAGCCACCTCTCGTATCTGTGGATCAGAAACATAACATACTGGTTCTGGAACCTCGGCAAGCATACACTGCAGCAAAACATCATTATGGTGAGGCATAACAGTGACTGAACCTTTATCAATGACAGCAGTAACATTTACTAAGAATGGTTGACCTAAAATAACTTTATGCGGCATTACTTCTTGTGGAACTATGTAAAAACACACATCAAAACAATATCCATCTATTTCTATGTTAACATTGAACTTTCCTAGCGAAAACACGCTTGCAGAACCGAGTCCTGACAATGTGACTCTTACCTTTTCGTAGGATGTTACATTCAACTCAAAAAACAAATTAGAAGCTATTAAATTCAAATCACTACCAGAATCTACAAGGCTATCAACATTTATTCCACTAGTCTAAATGTTTTTAACTGATTTGTTGCATGCAAAGTCTTTGTTTACACTTAACACCATTTCGCTTTGACACTTATGACACTGACGTGATTGACAGAAGTTTGACGTTAACACTGACTCGTTCACACCTATCTTTCGTTCGTTCCTTCCTCGTTCATCTTCATCGTGGCCGCCATATTTTCTTTCCGGATCCGCGACGTCATCGCAAAGTTCCGGCGAAATCTTCGTACACAACATGGAAGTACGAGAACTATGACCGCCGCCGCCATCTTTATGCTTACCCTGCGAATCTGTATTTGAGATTGGCTCCTTGCACTCTCGTCCGATATGACCGAACGAGTTGCACCGGAAGCATTTTACACCTTTTTTGCACGCGTTGGCGACGTGATCTGTCTCACCACACTTAAAATATCGGCGAATAGACTTCTCCGAATGACCCTTCTTGTCCAGGTCCTGCTTTTGCTGTTTCGTCGTATCATCTTGTCTTTTCTTACGTTTATTCTTCATGGTTTCGTAGATGATGATTCTTTCTTTTAATACAGAGTATGTAGACGCGCCGTACAAGATTGTTTTATTCGATTCATAGTCTTGTATTCCGTCTATGATATACTGTATCGCAACATAATCCGGGAATTTAGCACGTTTACCCAACTCCTTCATCGTTAACATGTACTCGTAGTAGGTTTCAGTGCATTTCTTTTTGCGGGACGCCATGAGCTCGTGCATTTATTTGCTGTTGACGGTTTCCGGGAATTCTTTCAGTAATGCCGTCCTTAATTCTTCGTAACTTTTGAAGGCTTTTTCCGATTTGAGCCATAATTCTGCTGTGCCCGTTAGTGATCTTCTCGCCAGAATCAGTTTTTGCTGCGCCGTCCACCCGAATATCTCGGCGTTGTCTTCTATGTCCTGCGCCCATTTTGCCGACGAGTACGTCTTGTCGGTGCCGTTATATTTTGGGATTATATCAGTGTAGTTGAAAGTCGGAACGGGGTTCTTCTCGTCGGACATCGTCGTATTTTAAAATTTTGAAACTTCGTCGTCGTTAATTTGCCGCCCGCCGGCACGTGGTCGCGGCTCACCTTACCGCGATCGCGAAACACACACAAGGCAATCTTCTTATTTACTGTTTTTTCTGGTATCCCGGACGAGCCCCCAATTTGTAGAGTTGGGATATCCAGAAAAACAATCTTACACTTTAATTACTATTTTATTTTCACCTTCGACATAAAAATGCACCCTGCCTAATCATCGTTGTACGCCATCCTCCTTTTCGGTCATTCATTCCTTCTCTTTCACTCACACATTCATTCGTTCTGAAACAAAGTTCTCTATCGTTCAGAAATGTTTTAGAAATATTAATCCTACATAAATTAAAAATATATATTTTATAATTCGATTGTAAAATCCTTTTCCACTTAGTTGATGCTCAAACAGTTTACTGCCCGCCACAATATCTAACTGAATCGATCGATTTACTTATCTATTGTTTTCAGTGCAACTGCTTAAACTCTGTAGTAGTAGTCCTAATGGTAGTTCCACTATAATTCGCTAGATGACGCTGATGAAAGCAATCACTTGAGATAATTCAGTTTTTTTTTTAACCCTTAAGTGCATATTTTTTTTAAATTATCTGAAAAAAATATATATAATAGATTAAGGGGTACAAAACTGTTTTTTTTTCCAATTCTAATGTATTTATTTCTAATAAAACTTTAAGTATCATTTTTGATACTCCATTTAGCTAAAAAATAAATGTTAGTTTTAATTTTTATGAAATGAATAGAAACAATTATTGTTTCTGTTATCACACAAAGACACTTTGCATTTTGAACACATGACAGATGTTAACTTCCGACAATTATTATATTTACATTTATTTCTCTTAGTGCAATATTCTCTTTCATGTCCTATATTATCAAAACGGACGTCTCTTGTTGGTATTGCTGGTTCATGCGCCCGAATTGTCCTTGCTTTCTTGATGGTTGCTTCTTATAAGTGACTAAAACTTGGCCGACCACGTTTGTTCTCAGGATTGTAAGTTTGGTACTTACACAAAGATTCGGCTAGATCTGTTCTGAAGTCAGCTAATGACATTATTTTTTTCGGATTCTTTCCTCTTTTGGTCAGAACTTTTTATAGAGCACCCAAGCGTTGATGACCGTCATGTCTAGCAGGTGATAAAATAATCGTGTCGTCCATTTGCGAAACTTCATTCTAACACGGTACCGACCTAAATAACTGTCCATTAGGTCGACACCGCCCATATGAGCATTGTACTCTTTCACGACTCTAGGACAAGGAATTTCAACACTAGCTTTTTGCTTCCTGTCAAACCGTTTGATAGACTCTACTGGTTCTGCCCCTACGTACGTCGAAAGCAGTAAGACCTGTTTGTTGTCCTTCCAACTAGTAGCTGCCAGGTCTAATCCATTGTAATAAGTAACATTTTCACAGTATGACCCTCTGGGAACATTAGCTTTCATTACATCTTTCTTTTCGTGCAACTTGCAGCTCTTTCCGAGTCTATTTCTTTCCACAGTACCCAAGCAGTAGATTCCTTCTCCCCAAAGATAATAGAGTAGAGAAACATTTGTGTAAAAGTTATCAAAATACACGATGTGATTTACTTTTCGGGGAACAGGTCGCAACAAACGGATGACTGTATTGGACACGACACCTAAATCAGGTTAATTTTGTACATATTTGATGAACCTGAATAGATCTCAAAGCTGTACGCGTATCCCATCAAGCAACATAGGACAAACAATTTAAAACCCCACTTATGGGGTTTGTTTGGTAAGTATTGCTTCATGAAGTGTGAAATCTTGGTTGCGCACATTTGTTCGTCAACAGATAGTCTATGATCGAAAGGAACACTCATAAATCGTGAATTAGAAAATCGATTACTGGTCTGATCTTAACAGTAACAGTATCAGTGAAATTAGCATTTTTCTGTATTGCATACTTGTTGGATTCATTTACTATTTTTGAGCAAATTCTATTCAAAGAAATAAGAAAAACTTGATACGGGGTGGTAAGCTCTATAATATTCTGTGGGTAGTCTATATTTTCTTTGAATGCTAAAGCTTCTTCAACAAGGTCTAAATTTTTCCGTTTCCAAACGAGATTTCGCGTTATATTTTATTATATTTTGATCAAAGATATGTAATCATGCAAAAAATTCTCGAGGTTCTGAAAAATAAGGGAGAATAAAGCTTGCCATATTTTAGCCAGTGCACATATTTTAAGATGATTAACTAATTAGCTGCTAGTGTGTTATACCAGGTGTCCAAAAATAACATTTGTCTATATCACAAGTTAATTTTATCCTTTTATTTGTGATCGTCTTAGGGAATGCTGTGGCCTTCAGCATACTACAATTAGGGGTTTATAAAGGCCTTTACACACCAAAGCCGCCGGTTTCACCCGGTGGGTTTTGCAGCCAACTAAGCTAGCGAACATGACGCAAAACAAGCCCGGCGGCGCGCCGCCGGGCTTGTTTTGCGTCATGTTCGCTATATATTTTGTATATATTATTTTTTTTCGCTATATATTTTGTCTTTATATTTTTTTCATTACGCCGCGGCGTAACCCGCCGGGTAAAGCTGCCGGTGACGGCGACTGGTGTGTAGAGGCTTTTAGAATATAAAAAAGTAAAAGACTAGAAAAACATTTTTCATCAACGTGTGTACTGACAAAACAATGAATAAAACTAAGTTAAGGATGAAGTAAATCATTTTTATTTAGACTAATGTAACTTTGTCTAGTCAAATTATAAATATAAAGTCGGATTATGTTAATTGAGGATACGAATAATAAGTACACTGTTCGATCGCGAGCTTCCTTTATGCTCGATAGATGGCGTTGTACCATTTGGGTGCCTCGCTGAATCGCGGTGTTATGATGCTCCGCGAATATCATAAGTATTGGAACAAAATAAATTTTTGTTGTACTCTCTTTGAAACCACTTGTTTTATTTATAACAAAATCCTCGGGCAGTTGTCGAGTGCCGAACATTTGGTCCTATCGAGTCGGATCGCGAAATTGAAATCGCGTCGGCAAGTGAAGTGACAGTTTGTGTCGTGTGGTGAGGCATAGAAACCAGTGGTGGATCGCCCTGAAGTGCCTGTAAAATCCCCGGTGTATTGGGATCAGCGGTGTACAGTAGCGCAGCAACGAGGTTTGCGGCCGTCTCCGCCAGAGGGCGCCACCAGTATTGAAGCTTACAACACGAAGCAACGGTGACAACATCAGCATAGAGCGATGACATCAAGTGTGACGACACACTGGCAGCGGTATCGGTATCAAGAGTGACGACGCACACGCAGCAGCGACGTGCTAGGAGAGGTTTGGCAGAAAAAACTGTGAGTTACAATCTCAGTGTTATTATTGTGTAGACTTGTAAATTTGTCAGTGAATTTTAAAGATCAACTTGTACAATTATTGTGTTGGAGACTTTTAAGATTTTAGTAGTAGCATTGCACTTAGAATAATTACGGATAAGGTGTTTTAACGGGAAATCTATGCTGGATTTTTACTAATATTCAAACGTGTTCTAAACATTTGTAAAAGTTTGTCGGGTTTGTTCATTGACTTGTAATTTTTCGTCGGTCGCATTAGGATATTGAATTGATTTTATTTAAACTCTGTAGCTTTGTTGTACACAATGGAATCCTTAGGTAAACTGCAATTAAACAATAAAACCATAATAGAGAAGGGCAGAATTAACTTTAAAAATCACCTAAGGATCGTCTTACACAAACTTACATTGAAACAAGATTAGAATCATTAGAGGTACAGTGGAAACAATTTGTTGAAACGCATAGGCGCATCATAGAAAAAGCAACCGACGAAGAATTAACAAAGAATGTTTATTTTAAGGCAGAAACATACGATTTAACCGAAGATGTGTACATAAATTATAAGTCTGAATTAAAAGAGCACTTACTTCAACTTAGACCGTGCGAAAGAGATAATCCTAGTAGTAATACACAATCCAATCAAAATAGTTCAAATGTAAAATTACCACAAATTTCTTTGCCTACATTTTCGGGGCTCTACTCTGAATGGGTAACGTTCCGTGATTTATTTACGTCACTAATCCATAAAAATGATGCACTAGATGACGTACAAAAACTCCACTATTTACAGAGCCACCTATCAGGCGAAGCAGAACAGTTGCTTCGACATATACCTGTGACTGCATCTAATTACAATGAATGTTGGTCGATTCTAAACAAACGATTTGACAAAAAAAGGTTTTTAGCCAACTGTATGCTCAAACGGCTTGTCCATCAACCGTCGATTACTAAAGAATCATCAACAAACGTTAAAACGCTGTTAGACACGACTGTAGATTGCTTGCATGGTTTACGCAGTCTAGGTATTGATTTTAGCTCCTGGGATGCAATTATTGTAAACTTGGGCTCCGAAAAGTTAGATACAGAGTCCCGCAAATTGTGGGAACTAAGAATTAGTTCTAATCCTAATGATAATTTACTCACATTTGATGAGTTCAAAACCTTTATGGAGTCTAGGTTTAGAGCCTTAGAGTATTAAGATCCTAAAGCTAATAAAAATAGTGCTCGTGATAATCATGCCAAATCTTTCCATGTCGCTTCTCAAAATTGTGTTTTATGTTCTGGAGAGCATAAATTGTGTCATAGTAAAACATTTGCCAAGAAAGATTGTGACGAACGTCGTGAGTTTGCACGAGTCAGTAAGCTTTGTTACAATTGTCTAGGAACAAACCATTCCGTCTATTCTTGTCGTCAACATACTAAATGTCACCTTTGTAAGAAGAAGCACCACACACTACTTCACCCAAAATCAACTGCCAATTCTGCTGAAATTGTTGATGGTTCAGCAGAAACGAAGGTGGTGGCTGCTAATGCAGCTACCTCTTCCAGTCAAAGCATGACTAAACCCATTTGTTGTTTTGCGGATGTTCACAACCACGGTCTGTTAGCCGCAGCCTTGGTCAACATTGAGTCAAGAACTGGTACTGCTGTTGTTTTAAGAGCTCTGGTGGATCAGGGCTCTCAAGTCTCCTTCATAACAGAGGCCTGAAGAAAACACCTACTCGCACCGACATATTGCGACTAGGCGATGACAAGGGAAACTCAATGCCCTCTAAGTGGACAGTTCGTTTTAAATTGCAATCACGTCTAGATCCCACCTTTACTTTATTTGTCGATGCTTATGTATTGAATAGACTCACATCTCATCTTCCTGAGAAGAAGATTGTTCAGTTATCGGCTTCGTTCTCGTCCTTAAAATTAGCTGATCCGTCCTTTGATACGCCAGGGAAAATTGATGTATTTTTGAGTACGCGGGTGGTCGGAGAAGTTTTATTGGATGGTTTAGTCAAGGGTTCGCCAGGATCACCAGTCGCCCAGAAGACTTAGTTAGGCTGGATCTTGTCTGGTGAGATCCCATCGTCGGCAATCTCTAGGCCAGTGTGTTATCATACTGTAGTACAGTCAGCGGATGTCAATGACGTTTTGCGAAAGTTTTGGGAGTTAGAGTCAGAGCCCTCAGTTCGTAGTGTGATCTTGACTGAAGAAGAACAAAAATGTGAGGATTTCTACTCTAAAACCACCAAACGCGATACGACCGAGAGGTATGTTGTAAAACTACCATTCAAAACCGATTCGCCCAGTTGCACGTTTGGGGGGTCAGAGGTCATTGCCCGTAGGCGCTTTATCAACCTAGAGAATAGATTACTGAAGGAACCTGAATTTAGAACACAGTATAGTGCAGTCATTAATGAATATATTCAACTTGGACACGCTGAAGTTGTCCCTCAGATAGAATTAGGTAATGTTGCGTTCTACCTACCACATCACGCGGTGGTGCGTGAGGATAAAAGCACCACTAAGGTTAGGGTCGTCTTTGACGCTTCATGTTCAGGCCACAATGGTGTATCATTAAATAAGGAATTAATGGTTGGCCCAACCCTACAACCTGATTTACGTCAAACTATTATGCGGTGGCGTTGTCATCCCATAAGTTTGGTCGCAGATATCGTTAAAATGTACCGTCAGGTCAAGGTCGTAGATGAGGATGCAAATTATCAGCGCATTTTGTGGCGTGACAATCCAGAAGCTGAATTGAAGCATATTCGATTGTTGCGTGTTACTTTTGGAACATCCTCTGCGCCATACCTAGCGGTCCGGTCTCTACAGCAACTAGCTCGAGACGAAGGAAATGAGTTTCCTCTGGTGGCAGACCGAGTCCTTACATCATTTTATGTAGACGACCTGTTAACGGGTTGTCAATCCTTCGCTCAAGGTGAACAAATTTATCACCAACTAAATGAATTATTTGGTCGTGGGGGCTTCAATCTTCAGAAGTGGTCCAGCAACAGTAACGAATTATTAAACAAAATAAACGAAAATACTATTAGGCAGGACAATTTAGAACTTAAAATAGATACACTTACGAAGATTTTAGGGTTAACTTATGATAGAAAGTTAGATGAGTTTAGATATACTGTCCAACTTCCTCCACCCGAAACCCCTATGACCAAGAGAAAGGTGATATCTGACATCGCTCGTTTGTTTGACCCTCTCGGCTGGATTGCGCCGGTTATAGTAACAGGCAAGGTGTTTATTCAACGCCTGTGGTTAGCAGGATCCGAATGGGACGATGAACTTCCAGATCACCTGTTAAAGGAATGGCTTAGTTATAGAAACAACCTTAATCATCTTAGGGACTTCCGTCTGCCACGATGGATTCACACGAGTCAACTTGACGTCCTGCTAGAGTTGCACGGATTCTCTGACGCCTCTAATGTCGCTTACGCAGCCGCTGTTTATGTTCGGTGTATTGACACCAATGGTCACATTCATGGTAGTTTAGTTGCAGCTAAGACCAAGGTGGCCCCTGTCAAACAGGTATCCATACCTCGTTTGGAGTTATGTGGCGCCTTGCTGCTTTCAAAACGTCTACGTGAAGTTCCGACACCTTGGGTATCTGTAAAGAAAACATACATGCCTGGACTGACTCGACAGTGGTGCTCGCCTGGTTGAGCAGTCACCCCGGCCGCTGGAAAACCTTCGTCGGCGAGTGTCTGAAATACTTACCGTTATGGAGAATAATCAGTGGTTGCATGTCCAATCCAGTGATAATCCCGCTGACAGCGCGTCACGTGGCGTGAATCCTTCTGAGTGCGCTGACCTAGAGTTGTGGATACAGGGACCTAGTTGGCTGAAAAATAAAGAAATTAATTACAGTAGAAGGGAAATCAAAGAAACTAACCTAGAGGAAAGAAAATCATTAGTTGCATGCAACACAGTAGTGAAAGAAACAAGTGAGGATTCCATAATTTCAAAATATTCGTCACTTAGAAAACTTACTAGAGTAATAGCTTATTGTAAAAGATTCTTAAAATTTAAAAATAAAAATTATACTACAAAATATGATAATTTTCTAAGACATTCTGAAATTCAAGGGGCATTACTTACCTGCATAAAATTATGTCAAGGGGAACATTTTGGATTGGAGATGGATAGTTTAAAGTTAAAAGGAGAAATAAATAAAAAGGGGGTACTTACCTCGCTCAATCCTTACCTGGATCAGGAACAGATTATGAGAGTTGGCGGTAGGTTACACTGGGCTAACCTTCAGGAAGACTCGAAGCATCCTATAATTCTTCCTCATAAGGCACATTTAACCCACCTCCTGATAGCTGACGCTCATGAGAGCACGTTGCATGGCGGGCCTCAGTTTACTCTTAATTATTTGCGATCCAAATATTGGGTAATAAGCGCAAAAAGCACAGTCAGGCACTTCGTACGCAAATGTGTTATTTGCATCCGCCATTCCACTCGGTCTGTACATCCTTTAATGGGGTCATTACCCTCTGCTAGGGTTAATGCAAGCCGACCTTTCTTTAGAAGTGGCGTGGACTATGCAGGTCCTATTAGCATCCGGCCTACCAAAGGTCGCGGTTATCATTCCACCAAGGGCTACATATGTTTGTTTGTGTGTATCGCCACTTGGGCCATACATTTAGAAGTCGTCAGCGACATGACATCGCAAGCCTTTTTAGCTGCCTTCAAGCGCTTTAAAGCGAGGAGAGGCCACTGTGGTGAGATGTGGAGCGATAACGGCACTACCTTTGTGGGAGCTAACAAGGAATTGAAGGCGTTGTTCAACCACGAAAGGTCCGGCACAGCACCTGATATTGCCGATTGGTTGGCAACCAACGGAACAACATGGAGCTTTATTCCACCTCACTCCCCAAACTTTGGAGGGCTTTGGGAGGCTGGAGTTAAATCGACCAAACACCATCTTAAACGAGTAATTGGTACAAGCACACTCACTTTTGAGGAACTGAAGACAGTGCTTGCCCAAATAGAAGCCTGTCTGAACTCCAGACCTATTTCCACCATCAGCACTAACCCAGAAGATCCATGCCCATTAACACCGGGTCATTTTCTAGTAGGCGAGCCTTTGCTTCTCGTACCCGAAATTAATTTTGAGAACTCTAATATAAATACATTGTGAAGATGGCAGTTGACTCAACGCTTGGTTCAGGACTTCTGGCGTAGGTGGTCGCGTGAGTATCTAGTTCAATTCCACCAAAGGAACAAATGGGCGCATCAAACCGTAGAACCGAACTTGGGTGACATAGTATTGGTTATGGAAGATGATCTTCCACCTGCAAGATGGCTCTACGGTCTCATTACCGAAAAGCATACTGGCTCGGACAAAATCACAAGAGTAGTTACATTGCGCTGTAAAGGTTCTACAATTAAAAGACCTGTGTCAAAGTTAATTGTGGTTCCTATCACTTCATAATTATCTAGTATGCACTTGTTCACGTTTATTCGAATTAATATTAGGATTAATTAACTATTGGTTAAGTTACAATTAAGATGGTATATGTTTTCAAGATTTAGTTGTTATTTTTTTCGTTCACATACAGTCCACTAGTGTTTGCACTCCCCACCAAATCTTGCTTGTTTCATGGTGGGCGGTCATTTAGTTTTTGTTAATTTAGTTTTCTTGTTATATTCAAACTAAGTTCTGGACATTCTGTCCATGGTGGGCGGGATGTTCGATCGCGAGCTTCCTTTATGCTCGATAGATGGCGTTGTACCATTTGGGTGCCTCGCTGAATCGCGGTGTTATGATGCTCCGCGAATATCATAAGTATTGGAACAAAATAAATTTTTGTTGTACTCGCTTTGAAACAACTTGTTTTATTTATAACAAATTCCTCGGGCAGTTGTCGAGTGCCGAACAACACAAATATCACATTGACAACCTTCCTTTGTTTTTTGTAGAATAAAGTAGACAATTTATATGTTTGGTTTTGATTATTATTAATAGCTTTGGTATTTTGAAAATTCAAATCTTAATTAAAAATCCGACTTTATTTAAATCTTTGATTGCTATTACTATTTAAGATATAATAATATAATTTATTTAAACTTACCTCAGAATCATATTCTTCCGATTTACTGTCCTCTGTAATTATATCAAATTCTGATTCAGACTCACACCTTGTAAAACTCGCAATAATTCATCATATTCACCGTCACTCATTTTTTTGTAAGAACACGTGCGCCAACGCAAGATGTAAACATTGCACTACACTAAAATGCAGAGTCACTATGACCTTGAAACCCGTCCGCTTATGACGTCACAGATTTACTTCTATACAAGTTCGTGGCGTTGTGCGCACTGACAACTAGCCACTTTGTAAGGATGGGTTTTTCAAACGGTGTTTCACTATCGATAATGATTAGAAAACCTATTTATTCTTGATTAAGGTGAATAAAACGTAGTTTATAGTTTACAATATTTATAAAATATTATTTATTCACGTCATTTTCTTGCAATATATAATAATATTTATATATATAATATATATATTAATAACAATATATATTAATATAATATTTATGATCGTTTCAACGAGATGAAATATAGCGAGGTCTTCATCGTGTCCCATCACTGGCTTACTTTATATCAAGTACTTGGCGTTGGGGGCATTAAAATATTTTCTGGCGTTTTTGTTTCTATTGAATATAAAACAAACAAGAACTTATTGTGTGTGAAAAAGTTAAAAATATGGCTTATTACAGGGCAATTTTCCATAAAAACAAAATAAAAGGTCTTGTAAAAGTCGTAAATTTATTTTATACTATTATTACTTCTAATCAAGTAGTGGCGCTGAGGGCACGAAAATTTCGAACTTGTATACAAGTGATTGGCGTTCAAAAGGTTAAAAGAGAAACGGTGGAGTTTCTTGCCCATTCTTCTCCATACGAAACTACCTTTTGGAAGGGGCAACTAGAATCAATTCTATTTTTTTGTAAATTTTGACGTTCAGAAGTGCCTTTTATGTGCCTATTTGAAATAAATGATTTGACTTTGAGTTTTGTTAGTTTACTATAAGTATTTATAATTAGATCACTCCTTCATTACACATACTAAGTTATACTGAGTATTACAAACACACATACATAACATTCACGCCTGTAATCCCCAAAGGTTTAGTACACCCGCATGTCGCCAGTTATGAGCATAATTTTATTAGAGAAGAATTCACGTCCCGTCAAACGGGGTGAATAGAGATGCAGGTGTGAATCTTAGCCCGCCGGTTGAACGCGTCCCAAAGGGTCATGGTCATCCGGATGGTCCGGGGATACCGCACGGTCTACTGCGAGGCGGCGAGCCTCCTTGCCGGATTGCCGCCGTGGGATCTGGATTCAGAAGTCCTCGCGCACATTTGGGAGTGGCGCGACGAGGCGAAACGCCGGGGTGTAACTCCGCTATAGTATCAGTCACAATTAATTTTTATTTCTTTTAATAGTATAATTGATATTTTTATAGTATTCAACAAAACCTAATTTAATTTAGACTTGAAATGTAAGAATGAAAAACGAGGCAAAAGAAGTATGTAAGGATCGTAACAGGTGGCGCTGTGGTTTCTGCCTACCCCCATGGGAAGAAGGCCGTGAGTTTAAGTGTATGTATGTAAAAATGAAACCAATATTTATGTACAGTAACTGTAAGTAATTGATTTTTATGTAAAGTATTTGATAACAATAATACCTATAAAGTAGGTATTGAGTAATTTGTAAATACAAAGTATTGGATAACTAAAAAATCCTTCCTTCTTACCTATCGTGCACACCACCACCAAATTGAATGTCAGTGTTTTAATAAAAAACAATAATAAACTTATTTGTAGTAATAAAGCTGTTTTAATAATAAATTAATATCTAAGTACATTACATTGAAAATAAAATAGGAAATGTAAATGATAAATGATTTTATTTCTGTAAGTAGGTTTGTACGAAACAGTTTTACACATGGCAATCATATTTTTTAAACTAGATGAGGTCGACGTATTCCTTCTGACTACTCTGAGAAGGAAGACCAAAACAAACTCAGAGGTCACAGTTTCTTTTAAAGTCCATACATAATGTAAGCATTTGTCAGTAACTGTTTAGCTTGACTCAGAACTTAAGGAACTCAACGATTCAACAAACAATACCAAAGAAATGACATTTGGGTAGGCCGCATAAACTATTTTACTTTACTACAACTGCCAGACCATGATTGAAACTGAAACCTCATATTCACATAATTAAAACAATATAATACTTTTTACAGTAAATATTCATGACTAAAATAGTAACAAAAAAAAAAAAAAAAACAACATTCACTGTGTAAATTTATTGGAGCAGCTCAATCCCAAGCCTTTTTGTCCTCAATATAGTCTTTCACGGTATTTCTGGCATAGTTTCCGCTTTTTAAAAGATTTGAATTTATTGAGGCTTAGATCTTTATTATAAAATGTATACATTGGCATCTAAATGAGCCACCTATTTTCTTAAGCTTGGTTGTAGGAACAACAAAGGTCAATGCCCACATATTAGAACAACCGTGGCCTACAGTGGACACTGATAAATAGTTTATGGAATTATCGCTTAAGTTGTTATGAACACTTTCTAGTACTTATCAGTGATGAAAATAAGTCGCCATTTGGAAATAAAACAGTTTATTTTTTTTTACATTTATTTTTCGTAAGCACAGACTTATTTTATACACTTACAATCACTTTTGAATGGTAAGTACATAATTTTTGACACAGTAATTATTCATTTCAAAGTTATTTACTCATTTTAACCTTTTCTATAATAGTCACCTTAAAAGTTTAAATGGTTCCATTTCATACAGTGAAAAATTGGTACAGTTATATCTTATGGATAGCTCAAAAGATTTTGGAGTTATTGTATTTTTTTTATTTTATTAATGAATGCTTATCATTTGTCCCGAACACCACCACCACTCCTAACAATACCACTATCAATATAAAAAGCTATCTAGGAGTTGCACTATTGACATGGACCCACTCCTAACAAAAGTATATTTAGCTTAGCTGGAGAGGTCAACAAGAATATCACAAGTAATGACACATTGCTAGTAATCTTTTAAAAAAAGAAAGAAAAAAATATTTATTCAGTACTGTCATCAGCATCATATACCAATAAGACACCATCTAAAAACTGTGCTGGAGGAACTATATTGGTTTGATGCCGTGCCCACCCAAGATACCAGACAACAGACAACGTGGGCACAGCAACCTACAGTCCTCCGGCCTACAATACAATTACAGCAGTACTGATATATGGCTGCTCTTCCAGTGGCATTATTTCTTATTAAAATATAGACAAAGTATGTCTTTCGGCTAATATGCCTGCTTTGGATTCGGGCCCTTAATAATAAACAATTATTTTGAAAAAGTGAACCTTCCAAAATACTGGTTCTCCTATCATTAGAAACCTCAATACGATAACATCCATTTAATCTAATGTGCTCTCCATAATAAGACCTGGCTTGTTTTAATTGATATGTCCCACGTGCAAACATAATCAAATCACTTTCAGTTAACTGTGGGAATTCTCTTACATTCTCTGTTATGACTTCAATGCTTGAAAAATTAACTCTTACTCTATTTAAATTCCTTTCTTCAATAAAGTCTGCCAGATCATTATTTCTGTACCGATTTTCACGAATTGTCTGTAATATTTGTACTGCGTCGTCCCTGTCCCTATACCGAAGGTGAAACCTATTAATTAAAGAAGCAGCTACAGAAAAGTCTACCATTAAATGGCGTGAAGCTCTGTTAAAAAAAGTTTGGCGAAATATCTTAAACGATTTTTTAAAAATTCCGTTAGTTGTTTCAACTACCCACCGGCACATCGTTACCATTCTAGATTTATTTGCATCAATGGTAGATAGCTGTGTTTCGCCCGGTAGTAGGGACAAGGGTACATGTACACTATAATTACATCTCTCTAATAATGAAATGGAATCCCTAAAGCCCCTATCCAGTATAAACACATCTCCACTTCGAAAAAACTGTCTAAATGGGCCATTTTCATCAGAAAATTCATTTCGTATAATATCGGCATCTGATGTTGTTGCTGGATAGGGGCCTAACACATCTATAATGTACCCATCTGAGCAAAGAAGTAAAAATGGTTTTACCAAGTTTCGATATTTATGTAGAGAATAAGTGTTTTTTTGGTATAAATAATTAGAGCTTTTTTCAATATAAATATAAGTCCCATCGGCAATAACAATTGGATGACTTTCCTCTGTTCCAAATAGACCATTTGGTATTAATAAGTTTCTCTGAGAGATACTTGTCCTAGTCAAATGATTTAATCCCAGGTTTTGGGGCACAAAAACTTGGTGCAGTATCTCTCGGGCCATGTTCATTAAACGTTCTAATGTACTTCGTGGTACACTTAACAAAGAAGAAATACGTTCGTCGCTTTCCCCAGTTCTTAATTTGATTAAATATGCCGCCAGGGCAAACCTTCCTTTATACTTGTTTGACAGGCTGGGTACTTCAGCAAGTAATTGGTTAAATTGTGCTTTTGTTATCCCAAGATAATAATGCACAATATGTTCTGGGATTTCATCTATATTTTGAAAATCTAAATGTGCATACATATTCTGCTGCAGCAGAGAAGCAAACTCTTCGATGTGGGATAACTAAAAGTTTGTATTGGGTTTTGTGTAAAATCCCCTAATAGGTCCCATGAGTTGCTAGTTAAATGATAATTACAAATTCTGCATTGTGCGGGTACATAATATTTATAATCACAGAAAAGTCTTACTCTTAGTGATGCCGGAACAGTAAGGCGAGGGCGACCAGTACCTGTACATCCAGGGAAAAAGCAGCAGCGCTGAGTATCAGGTGCTCTTACATAATTGGGTAATAATACTGTGGATTCTATCCCTTGCCCTTGAGGTGTATTTTGTGTAGACTCATTTGTTTCAGTACTGTCAAGGTCTACAGTCTCTTCATCTAAATCCACTGACTGGTTACTTGAAATGATAGAATGTGAACGTGTAATTGCTCTATCACTTCTCTGCCAACAAGGGTGGCAGATGCAAGACGAGCTCAGCAACTGAAACAAAGTAATATAATATCTTCTGTCTCTTAGGTACAGCTACCAGCCAACCTTAAAATGTGTACCGACTTTTTTTATAATGTTTTATATTATTTTAATAATAATGTTTGTCCAGGGAAGGAATGTAGCTATACATCTTAGTCTAGTAAGTAAGAGCTTAGACTAGAGCAATGCATGAATTATTGAATAATATCATAAATCTTAATAATTCATACCATAAACTGAAATACAAGAATTATCTATTTGAAATCTTACCTGACGTGAAGCAATTTGTCTAAATATATTTTCCCTTATCTGGTTTTCTCGTGGAGAATCCTGAGACAACAGGTGACTTCTTTGTCTACGTAGTGAGCGACCACAGCCAACACAAATGAGTCGAGCAGCGGAAGGTGAGACGCTGTCTGGTGGATGTCTAATTTCATTCCATGCTGCAGTCCAACATGAATGACAAACAAAATCATTGCTTGAGATATGCACCTGAAAATGCAATTGATTATTATTTAGAGAAATAAAGAACTGGGTAGCATAAAATACTACATAATAATATGCTGTAAGATTTTGTTAGTTTCTCATTAAAAAATAAAAATGTTTATTTAAAAATATTATTTACTATGAAAATGTTTCGTAATAAATGAAATGACTAAAAGCTTGCATAAGTGCTGGTTATTATTATCATAGTTTTCTAAAGGTTTTAGTTTTCTAATTTATTTAATGTAGGTGAGTAAGTAATATAATGTTTACCTGTTGTGGAAGAACCCATTGCTGTACAATTGATCGCACTTCTACAATTTCCAATTGATGAGATCGCAAGCGCCTCATATCCACTCTACAATTCGCACAGCGAACGGTGCTTGCGCCGGTTAATCCCTGCGACGACGTGCTCGGGACAGCAGAGCTGCTCAGGTCCATATTCGCGCCGGGGTAATCATTAGTAAAAGCGGGGTGAGGGTCCAATTGCGTGCGAGGGTCGTCATTAGTTGCGGGGCCAGCAGTTTCCACATTCACATCAGGGTTGTCATGCAAAGAGGAGCCAGAGTCCAAGTTCGCGCGAGGGTCGTTATTCGGGTGAGGTTGATCGGAGTCCATTATCGTAAAAAAAAGGTCAGAAAAGAGCACAAACCACAGCAAAAGAAAAGAACTATAGCGATATACACAAACCACGATGGCGAGCGCGCTAATGAGTAGGTAGTTACAGTTTAGTGTTTACTGTCAAATCTGTCATCAGTCAAAGGATAATGTTGCCATATTTTGAAATATAATTGATTAGTTGTATCCATTGTTGGTCTTGATTAATTTAATTTTTATCTAACTACAGCAAAGCCATAAAAATACAGTGATTTTACCATGCATGTTTATATATGTGTGGACTATATCTCTGGTCTAAGGTGTTTATGAACATAATTGTTTTGTCTTGGTGGAGTAGGTTTCGTTCAAAGAAACTAAAATAGCCGTGGCATCAGAAAAGCTTTTCGCTAACCATAGACATACAACAACTGAAACCCGATTAACGTATTTAAAATAATAAAAGAGCGCTTCCCGAAGTCAAGATCATAAATGCTCAAGTTCTAATTTAAATAGTAGCCGACAACTTGCATTTTTTTTCGCTTTCGGGTTTTAGTTTTTAAGTATATTTTTACCAGATACCAGTATTATATTTTATTCTGTATACTTTGTCAGCGAAGTCAAAGGTAAACAAGGTGAAAGTCTTAAGTGTACATGAAAGAGGACTGAATAGAATAGAATACTCTTTATTAAGTACACCATAAAAATTACAGATATAAATACACTGAACACACTGTACTGAAGTGTACACTGGTTCATCATCATCATCAACTTAGGACTCCACTGCTGGATATCAGTCTCCCTTCGACTGCACGCCACTGAGCATACAAGTTGATTATTATAAATATTAATTATTCGGTAATCTATTAGATTGATTAAATTAAATCGATATTAAATTGACTATAAAATGGCAACCCTAAAGATAGGCTGAAAGTCAAACTCGTATTGTTACAAGAAAAATTACTTATTTATTTGATAAGATCACGGCGTCATAGTTCGACATAGACCTTAAACGGATAATTCCTATTTTAAAAACTTATATTTTTTGATAATCTTTTAAAATGTGTTCGAGGTAGGCCATATCTGGGCATTGTTCTTTATGTTTGTTCCTAGTATTTATTATGGATATCACAGTATTTTTAAAACAGATTAATATTTTTATGTGCATACAAAAGATTTTCATAATTGTACTGAGAAGGCACAGCCGTTATATTAATGTATTTAAATTTATCTCTAATGGAGTGTCTGGGACTTAATTTATAAATTAAATGAATTACCCTTTTTTGTAAAACAAAAATTGTCAGTGTCAAATTGGCATTTCCCTACAACAGAATACTGTACAACAGCATTGTATTGTATTTATGTAAAATAAAATCTTATTAAAGCCTAAAATAATCTTACTATAACCTATTCAATAAACAACTCAGCATGGCTCTTCCTTGGATTATTTCACTTTGGCTACCCACAGTCGCAGTGGGTGTGGGATCTTGCATGGTTATATCATCCCCACGGAATAGAAAAAACAGTGGAAGTGCCACGCAGCTATCGCGCGTGTGTCACAATTATGCGGAGCTCCGCAACACCGGCTCAGTCCAGTCGCGATTAGCTACTTGCTGTGATACGACGTCTCGAACGTAACGAAAAATATTACAAACATGCCTTATTGTGCAATTTTTACATGCAAAAATGATAGCAGGACAAAAAATGTATCTTGCGGAGGTGTATCGTATCACCGGTAAGTATAAAACTATTATATACTCAATATAATTGGTTTTATTGACAAAACCATATTTATTACTTTGTTGCGAACTAAAAACTTCCTTATGTCCATTGTTCAAAGTCTAAATCAACTTCCTTGCTGGCTTGAATATCATAGTATACATTCTAGAAACTTCGACGCTACTCGATTAGGGATGGGACACATTCAAATAGTTCGGTATCGATAAAATAATGAAATGTGTATTTTTAAACTAACTTTACTGAACTTAAATAAATAAAATTACGAAAAATGAGTATCAAATTATGCGTAAATGATAGAAGTCGAATATAGTGTAACCTTATACCTTACCATGACATATTATGTACTCGTCGTCGTTCTTCTCGATTAATTGAAATAAATGGTTTGAGTACTTATATTCTGATAAATAAACCAATCATTTATTCATTTGCGGCTGGACGTAGGCCTCTAAAATAAGTACCTAATACTAATAAAGTATGTAAATATTGCAGTTTTATAAAAAAAAAAAAATATGTCAGTATACGCATGCATCACTTGTTAAAATTAAATATAAAACAGTCAAAACGACAATTATTAAACAAATATGTTTTATTTCAAGGACAATAAATTATTTCTAATTTAATACTTATCGTTTCATTTAACCATTTTACCTTTCATACTAATCGGACTTTGGTCCATTACATAAGATAAAAGATTTGAATTATTACATTGTACAAACATCGACATTAAATTATCGATATCTTATCCTCATCCCTAGCTGAGTAGAAAAATAGATAACAGGTGCATACGAATATGATATTTATTTCAATGACATTAGCGTGCTAAATAGAGTAAATTGATTACAGTGCCCTCTAGCGTTGAATAGCTGAACTCGTTGTTGATTGCTCGAATTTGATTGTTAGATGGGAAAATGGTCTTAATTGATTTTGACATATAAAATAAACAAAACGTTCACGAGTTGTAATAAGACGTAATTTTGAACAACAATAAATAAACTTTTCGCCAAAGTTGCATTTATAATTTGTAGCCAATTATATCATCGTTTTCTGTGTATTGCAATGTACATTTTAATTTGCAAATGTGTGAGTTTGGCGACACTAGTTCCCGTATTAAGGAAGTTTAAGGGCACTTCCACTGTTTTTTTCTATTCCGTGATCATCCCCATCGTCATGTGCAGCAGGAAGTGGTTGAGGTGGTGGTAAGCCAGCTTTCAAAGCTATGTTGTGTATCACACAACATGCCATTGTAATATTGCTAGCTACATGAGGATGATAGTGAAGAACCCTGTCTCTAAGCAAACATCTCCACCGAGCTTTGAGTAATCCAAAACAGCGCTCAATACAGTTACGGGCTTGCACATGTCTTTGAGTGTATCGTTCTTCAATAGAACCTTGAACTGCATTGAGGATAGGTATCATAAGCCAAGGGCGTTGTGGATATCCAGAGTCACCTGAAAAAATAATTTCTGTAGACAAACACAGGAAAACTCCTATAAATAAGATATTTTTACTATTATAAATACCTACCTAATAGCCATACTTGTTAATTATTTTGATGAAGTTCACGCATATATGTTTCAGCTCTACTAGAAGACCATATATGTGAATCATGTGTAGCTCCACCAAACTTAGCATTCACATTGAATATTAGGAGGTTATTATCACAAATCTGAAAATAAAACTGTTATTAAGAAGTGACTTATCTAGCTTTAACATGTCATACAGTATAAATAAATATAATATCTACCATTTGAACATTTAATGAATTATACCCTTTTCTATTATAAAAAAGATGCTCTTCATCGTTGGGCTTTACCAAAGCTACGTGGGTACAATCTATGCACCCAATTACACCAGGCAAGCCAAATCTTCTTTGGAACCTGAAACAATAATTGTTATTTTTTTAATTACATTACATGCATTTAATAATTTAAATATTGATAAATCGTTTGTTAAGTACCCACTCTTGTTTGATAAATGATCTGCCTTGTCGTGTTTTCGGAAACACAATCCATTTTGCCATGACAGCAGGGTGGTTCAAAGCATCCACAACTTGCCTGATGCACCGACTAGCTGTGCGTTGGGCAAGATGTTGAGTGATGCCAACAATTCGCTGATAGGATCCTGTGGCTAGGAAACTTAGAGCGCACAACACCTACAAAAACACAAACATTGAGGAACACAAAACTAAATGTCAGTCAGAATATGCACTCAAGTACTTACCTTAACTTTTAGGGGAATCTCGTTGGTTCTTTTCAACGAAGTTTTTTGTCGGAGTTCTTGACAAAGGGCTTGGAAAGTCGTTTTGTTTAGCCGAAATTGCTGCACAAATAAAGTTTCCGGCATTTCGCGTATCTTCTCCATGCACTGACGATTTATGTCTCTTTTTTGACGCCTAAGCCACACTTCTTCATTATGAGCGCCCCACAACATATTTAAAGTATGCATTTTAAATGCTAAATGGTAAATAAAGTCCAAAATAATGGTAAATAAACAAAACACTTCTCGGTCTCAACACAGCTGTATCATATAGACGCCATTTTTTTATCGTTTACTCTTGGGTCTCGGCGATCGCTTAGCTGTCGTTCAAAAACTTCGATTAGTTTCGTTAGCGCTTGTCAAAACTGTAACTTGGCTACCCTATGTATGGGATGTAGCGATCAACATTGTAGAAACGATCATATTTCATTCTAACATTTTGAACGATATGATAAGTTGTAAACTTGGCTACGAATTTTCTATTCGTTTGTTCTGACCACGTGACTTAACGTTGACATGACGTCATTACTATACATTTGATTAGTTTTCTATTAGCGTTGTCGACTGTAGATTGTCAACTTGGCTAAGCCTGCAGGCTGTGTAAATGCGCAATTTTCACTTTAGTGACAATTTGCTACGTGCATTCAGAACGGAATGGAGCCTACCGAGAGCGAAAGCGGCGCGCGAGCGCGCCTGCTTTATGTGCTCCGAGAAGGAAAGGTGCTCGTCTAGGACGACGCCCCCAAGTATTTGGCTCGCTTCTCCCAAGGGATAGGCTTGCCGAACATGGTGTTCGGACGGGGGAGGGTGGGGCTACGTCACGGTTTCGAAAAGAAAACCGCTTGACTTTTGTCAGGATTGACTTTGATTCTCCACTTTCTAAACCAGTCACCGAGTTGGTTGACTGAGGTTTGGAGAGTGTGAGATATCGTGTCGTGGCCGAGGCCGGTGAGCTCAGCTTGGATGTCACCGCCATTTATACACTCTTGTATCGCGTCGCGGGCGCGACGTAGCGTCGCGCGCGCTACGAATCGTCGCGCCAGTGTGAAAGGTGTTGCGATTATGTCGCAGAATCGCTACGCGACACGTAGCGCGTCGCGTCGCGCCAGTGTTAACGAGCCTTAACGCGTTTTCTAATGCGCGGGCTAAGCAAACCGTACGCCATATCTAACTGGACTTTTTCTGAGTGGTCGTCTTCTGGAAATTTTGCTAAAAGAGCACGTACCTTGGCGATAAATAAGTCCGTATGTTCGTCTTCCTGATTTTAGACTAAACAATTTCCTGTAGAGCCAGTGTTGTGGGTCATGCTCGCTGACAGCCACTTTTATTCTAGTAAGGGCCTCCGACCACGTGCTCGTCGACCTTTTCACACCCTGCCACCACACTGCAGCAGGCCCCTCCAACAACATTGAGAAACCACGCAGAGCATTTTCATAGGAAACATTCACGCAATCCTTATAGGTAACAATCGCGTCTAAAAAGTTTTCCAACGACTCGTCCGCACGACCATCATAACGAGTCGAGCATTTTGCGAAATTTCGATTCGCGCCAAATGCAAAGCCCGATCAATGCTGGGCCTCAGATACGTTAACATGAGGTGTTGTCGATCGTACTTCTCGTATTAATTGTTGACAAAACTCACTTTGGGTTTGCTGGATTGATGTGATAAAACTCGCGAGAGTTTCTTGTGACATCTTCCGATCGTAGCTTCGGCATTTTTCTTTAGATTTACACGTTGGGCAGCCACTTATAGCCGGGGAACGGGTGTAAGAGAAACGCAGGTGCTTCGGAATTACACTATAATCGTACAGACACGACAAGTTACAAATCACGTTACAATCAAACAGAGTTCTGAGGTTAAAGCGCGCGCACATGAGCTCGCTGACGGGTAGCTCACGGCTAATTGAAAGTTACCTTCCGTCAATCTTACTTGAGCTTTTGCGGGCTTCCTCTGACGGACGGCCGGGTAACCACTCTGGCTTGCCATTTATATTCTGCCGCATGCTATAGTATCAAAATTAAGTCTATAAACTAACCTATAAAGTCTGTTATCGCAAGTAAACATTGCTGTTTTTCGTTGTAATCATCTTGTTACTTTTGTTGTTTTTCGTCAAATGAATTCATCATAGTATACAATAATTTCCGCACGTCACTTTTTATTGTTTTGTTCTTTTTTAATGTTAAAATCCGACGATAAAATCAATGAAAACACACGAATAGTCTGACAATTTACAAGTCGAATGACATTCATCTGACGTCTTGAGGATGTTGCCATATAAAAGTTTTCGATTAATTCTCAGGTTCAACTTTCGTGTGCCAGACTTTATACGTAGTATCTCTATGTAGTCTGTGCAGCTGATTGAGTCTTTTATTTGTATTCTAACTTGTTGCAGTGAATTGATAAAACTTTTCTATTGATGATTTTATGTCTTACGTACGGTAATAATGGAATATTCTGACTTCGATGGCGATTTAAGTCTTTTTGAGCAAGATGTACAAGATTTAAATGACTTTAGGCGACTTCGTACAAAATTTTATAAGCCTAAGTTAGATCCTATAGTAGAGTACGATGATGTGAAGTATCGATCAAAGTACAGTTTTTCCAAAGAAAATATGACAAAAATAATTAATCTCGTGAAAGATAACATTACAGTAGATACAAGAGGCGGAGGCATATCTGTACATATTCAAGTTATGGCTGTGATTAGGTACTGGGGGAGACATGAGGTAGGTGCAAATAGAACTAGGTGAGCAGTCTTATAGATTGACTGAGTTTAATTTTGTTTACAACAGATTCAAGACGATAGCGGTGAGTTGCACGGCATAAGTCAACCTACCATGTCTCGCCTATGTAAAAAAGTTGGACGTGCACTAGCCAGCAGGTGTAGGTACAGAATTCATAAAAGTGTCGAGTACGTTAGCTGAACAAAGTCGCACACAAAGGGAGTTTGCTGCTGTATGTGGGTTTCCACAAATAAATGGAGCTATCGACTGCACCCATATCAAAATCAGAAAAGTAGGTGGTGAAACTGGACAATGTTTCATTAGGGTCGTTTTCAAATTTGGGGCCAAAAAGTAAGGATTTCACGAATTTAAACTTTCTCAAATTTTCATTTTTTTTTTGTGTTTAGGTATGTTCAGAATAAAAAATGCTTCATCACAATCAAGTCAATCACTCATTTATTCCAATAATACGCAATTTTCAACAATTTAAGTGTTACAAATGAGTCACATAATTTGCGTAATGATATTTTTCGATATACTGTTGAGATACTTGGTTAAACTAATGATACTATTATTTTGGTAAATAATAATGACAATTATTTAAAATAAATTTAGTTGAAATGTTTATAAAATATTACAGATTAAACATAATTATCGGTCAACAACATTTTATTTAAATGGTCGCACTCGTAGATGTCATTTTTCGCTCCAGTCTTATTTTCATTACCTATTCTGTCAATTACCTTGTTTTTCTAATTTCTCTCATTTTTTTGTGGTAGTTGAAACGATACAAAAGCTCCAAAAGATGACGTCTATGAGTGCGGTTACTAATTAGAATATTAAACATAATTATATAGTTAGAAATGTTCTTCTTAACAGAATTATAATTTTGATACATACGTACGTACCAATCAATGGCGGATAATTTTTAATTTCAGTCTTTATGATATATTCAGTCACTATTTTGGGAACTTTGACAACTCAAAATATCAACAATCAAATTAACAAAAATAAAATTAAAATATTAATCGAACATAGAATCATCCTCGTCTTTGGACTTCCCAATAAATTTAAGAAATTCCTTCTCATGTCCCGATGCTTTAGTGTAATCTCCTACATAGGATTGATTTGCCCAGGAACGTCTAATGCTGCGAAGGCTCGTAGTTTGTGAAGTCGAAGCTATGACTTGTTGATTATTAACACGTTGGCGGACAGTAACGACCACAGGCGTCTAGGTAGCTAAAAGTGATACGACAGTACGCCTGTCGACGTCTGAGTTTTTACTTGCATCAAATCAGTACGCCACACGACGACCGATTTTCCATAATATCATAAAGAACGGCATGTTGTACTGTCACCACACGTATAATTACGACTTTCGTACTGTCACTACACTGTTTTCAAAAATTCGTCAAAGAAAGTACTTCCACGCACACATTCATATTTTTATAGTCCCCTCCCTACACACACTACGCTCGTGGGCGTCGTAGTTACATACGATCAGTCGCGTACTGCGCCGCTTCGGTGATCTTACGTGTCGCTACATGTTTTCGCGCGCAATTGTTATTTAGAAAGTGAGTACTGTTTGTTTTCAATGTAATTTTATTATTTTATGCATACTAAATAGTAATTCAAGTCTAGTTGCATATGTAAACAACGTATTTACGTTGCTAATGTTTGTTGTGAACACGATTTTGTTGTACTAAATTTGTAACGAATATTTTTGCAGATGTCGTCTCGAGACTCGTTCGAAAAAGAACAAAAACGACTTCAGGACCTATTTGATGCAGCTTCTACCCCTGAATCGAGTCAAGACCCATTTGCTGAAGATGGCGAGTATGGATCTGACGATGAGTATCAACCATCCCGCGCCGAATCCACGACTTCAGAGGATGAAACTCAGGCCTCAAAAACAAGACGCACACGACAGATTACAGCTGCTATATCATCTGGTGAGTCAACATCCTCTTCGTCTAGTGATGCAGATGATGATGCTGACAAAACATCATGTTCTGACTCCACTCAACTCGACGGAAATCGTGAAAATATTGAGGTCACACGAAATACTGATTGCCCTGTAGACCTAATACAAGAACCTGTTCCATTGATAACTGGTCTGCCTTCGATTGACGAAGAATACCCTAACACGTCACTAGAGCCCTCTAATCAGCTAAACCCTGTCAGTGTTAGTCCTAGGAGATCAGAAACACCTGTCATAGAGGAATTATGGTCTGAAACGGTAACTGATATACCCGATTTTAATTTTGATACCTCTCAATGTGGTGTAACCGTGAATGTTGATAGCATGAACCAAGTTATTGACTTTTTCCATCTTGTATTCCCACAAAGTTACATAGAATATCTGGTAAACTGTACTAACAATTATGGAAACGCTCTATGCAACACAAATAGACCTCATACCAGACATAGCCGCAAAACAGTATATCGTGAAACCAACTGTGAGGAAATGATGAAATTTCTTGGGATTACTCTTCTCAAGGGTCACATAAAATGTCCTAAACAAAGAAGTCTCTTTTCATTATCCGATGCACTATATTATCATCCCATATTTAGCTTTATAATGTCAGGACGACGATATGAGCAAATTTTGCGCTGCATCTGTGCATCGGAATTAGATGCAAAGGGAGAAAATAAGATTGTGAAATTCATTGATATGTTGACACTAAACTTTCGTAAAATTTACAATGCTGGTGAAGAGTTGTCACTGGATGAGTCGCTTCTTCTGTTTCGGGGTCGATTGATCTTTCGTCAATACATCAAGTCGAAAAAAGCTCGCTATGGCATCAAATTCTATGAGCTCACTACATACGATGGCTATGTGCTAAATGTAAAGATGTATTCGGGAAAGGAAGCGACAACACCAAACATGGGTGAGTCTGAGTCTAAGACAGAAAAACTTGTTATGAGGTTAATGCGTCCATACTTGCTACGCGGACATCATCTTTTCATGGACAATTTCTATAATTCTGTGAAATTATCACAGAAATTGGTTGACCTGAAAACTCATTGTACTGGTACCTTGCGTTCAAATCGTAAAGAAAATCCTAAAACCATTGTAAAGAAAAAGCTGAAGAAAGGTGAACACGTGTGGGCACGCAAGGACAAAGTGTATGTTTCAAAGTGGAAGGACAAACGTCCAGTCTTGATGATTACCACTAAGGTACATCCTTCGATTGTGGAAGTGAGAAATAGATTTGGCAAGACCAGATTGAAACCTGCAGAAGTTGAACTTTATAACCGATACATGTCCGGTATTGATAGGTCCGATCAAATGGTATCCTACTACTCATGCCCTCGGAAAACGATAAGGTGGTATAAAAAGGTACTTTTTCACTTTCTGGATATTGCGGTGTGGAATGCATACTTCATATTCAAGAAATATAAGAAAAACAATGTCCACTCATATCATTACGTAAACTACCGAGAGGAATTGATTAAGGTAATGATTGGGATCAGTAACCTGAAAATAAAAGGAATAGACATGATCAATAAAAACAGCATTCATGATAACAGGCGCTTCCGACCCAGTACTTCATCTGCTCCTCAACCGGAAAACATTTCTGTAACTGAAAATTTAATGAGTGGTCACTGGCCAGAGCAAGTACCGTCTCGACCTGGAATAAAGAAAAAGTTTGCCTTCCTAAAGTGCAAAGTTTGTACCAAAAACAAAATTCGAAGGGAAACGAGTTATCGCTGTAAAGGGTGTCCAGATAAACCTCCATTATGCCCATCTTGCTTCGAAAGGAAAATGCCCAGTTTTCTACTGACCGTCGTTGCGCATTTTTTTTTTTTGTATGTTGCCACAAATTGGGTAGAAAAGAGGGGTGATGTCGTATTGTCAAAGGAAATAAAAATTATCCATTTATTTTGTGGGATTTTCTGTTGGTCTTTGATTTTCTGTTCAGTTTTGAGGTTAGTGTTGTAACATGGCTTCCACCAAACAAAAAAAGCAGTCCTTTACAACAATATGATTTGAATTTACATAAGACAACAGAAAATAGTTCAACAAACCAATGTATGATCCCAAATAAAAAATATTACATCGGTAAGTCATACTAAATGTAGGTTTGTATAGGTAGAAAATAAAAATGCTTGATGAAAGAATGAAATAGTTTTATTGGTCCATATCTCTACATAGTATAAAAAAGTCGTTCCCGTTATCTGTACGGTTAGATCTTTTAAACTACGCAACGGATTTTAATGCGGTTTTCATTAATAAACAGAGTGATTCAAAAGGAAGGTTTATATGTAGAAATACATGCATATTATAGTAGACAAAAAGCCGAGAATTTCAAAGATTTGTAATGTGATGTCGTAAAAAACATATTTTTGTGCGCTTACATTGGCAACGCTGGCTAAACCTTACGAGATAGATTAAAATAATGTACTACAGAATTGAATATCTTAATAAGATTTACAAAAAAATCCACAATGTTATATGTCTATCTTCTAAGGATAACCCACAGTAACTATTTCTATCTTTTACATATTACTAAAACAATATGGGTTATTTACGAAGCTATTTTAAACAATACAGTGTTATTCCTTATCCAAATAAATACGTGAGATACGCTGTACATTTCATGTAGATCAAAATTGCCCTTTACAGCATATCATTAAAATAAATATCTTAAAGATATCAGAGAATTAAAATGCGGGGGCAAAGCGGCCGTCGTGTCGTACGTCCGGTCCGGGTGGCAGTGGCCGGCGGGTGCGGCGCGTGCTTACAAATCAATCTAATATGTTATCTACCTTTATTTATATATTTAGAAACATAATATTTATCAGACCACACTGACACCACATTAGTATTTACATTGCACCCGTGCGAAGCCGGGGCGGGTCGCTAGTTATCATAATATTCATAAAATATGTCGTCTAAAAACGGAGCCGGCGGCTCAACAGACCTAAATCGAGCCCAACTAAGATACCACAAAATGGTCATAACGTGAGCACAGCATCCCACTGTTCGATTACCCACCAAACAATTGCAATAATAATAATAATAATTGCTGAATGGGTTGTGGTGGTGGTGTAGGTATTGAGAAATTCCTTGAAGTCATAGATGTTTCTGATACACTGACCGCCTCGTGTCTTGATGTAGGAACATCCATATTATCTTGTGCTGCAACAGTCTCTTGCAAGCTGATATTGCCTATCTTGATCATACTGAGTCCTTCTCCTTACACGTCTATAGGCATTAGTCTAACAACGTAAGCAAACTCTTTCAAGTCTGTGTACCTATAAAATAAAAATAAAAACATACCCAACATGACCACCATGACCATGACGCACTCATACATGCTAGACTAACATTTTGTATAGAGAGGGTCTAAAATAATTGTAGTATATGAAATAAAGGACAAATACGCATGAACAACTTGGAAATAGCATGCTCCATATTTCATGAGCTGTTTGTGTACAATCCGAGAACTATTACACTATTTTAATGCAGCAAGTATTATTAAAAGTATAGATACCTGCTGAGTAGGTATTCACGACATGATGGCATTTCCTTCAGGGCTATCAATTGATACTTTGTGTGTCTTAGCTCTTAATATGGAAGATCCACAGACAAAGCATACTTGTTGAGTCCATAAGCTCTTACAACTGTTGATCCACTTGACAAGTTTTGAGATGCTCTTTCTAGTATTGTAAAACATTCTTGACAAAGGACATCCTCTACTGACATCTAAAAATAAATATAATAGATAAATAATATAATCTGTTAAAATATTAATGTTAGCCTTAGTTTTATAGAAAATATAGATTATTTTCACAGACAGGCCAAAGCAAAACAAAATAAACAACCTCACAAACTAAGAAAAGTATAACTGGTGGTTCTCATCTCATCATGATGCATTTACATATATATTTGAACACAGTTAAACAGTTTCTATTATCAGCTGTAAAACTTAACTGTAAACAAAAAAATACAAATAGTGCTGAAAGACTTGTGGCACAGTTTCTTAGTATTCATATTATCTATATTATCAATACAATATTATTGATAATATAACATAATGCACCTATCTACCTTTGCACATACGTCTAAAAAGTGTGTGTTTTGAGAAAAGTGAAAAACAATTACAATAATACATAACTGAATAATTAAGAGATACTAACCGTTGCTGGAGTAATCCAGGATCGTAAAATTCTTAACATTATCGATTGATCGAAATCGTTGGTGATTTACTGCACAGAGGACACGGACCGTAGTCGTAAAAACGTTCTACACAATCCACACCACCAGCACAGAAACAGTACAAATGGTCTTTCAAAAGAGTTCTTGATCGTGGAGGAATCTGAAGACTCGAGTGAACACGAACTTAACGCAATGATAATATAATTATTAGCACAACAAACTCAACAACTATCAATGCATAGGTAAAGACAAAAGGTCGCTGCCAGGTGACACGATGCTTTGATTGACAAATTGACACAGTGACACTTTTGACAGTCCACCTTTCACATTGACTGTGATAGTGTTACCAACAGTTAATCTAAATCACCCTGACCATGAGTGATTTGTCAACTACAGAAAGATTTTTAATTAGTAAAATAATATTATTTTAAAGATTTTAATTATAAATGATAGTATTGTAATTATCTTTATTAGTAATAAAATATTAATAACGAGGAAAAATGTCATAGTTGAAATTATTTTTTAACCTCAGCGTCTGCCCTTATACTTTCGTTATGACCGAGTATGGGAAGGTTCTTAAAATTGACAACACTGCTTTCACTAAGATACGCCACTAGAAACGTATGCAATAATATTCAATAAATAACTAATTAAATACAAAATATTAACCCCACATACGATTTTGATCAAATTAACTAAGAAAAGTTAAAAAAATATTTTATAATTTGTGAGTATATTTTTATGGCCATACTCTTTTATTATAAAGTGATTATGATTTCGGTCAATCTCCTTTACCATAAAAGTATAAGGACTGATGAATAAAGATTTCGGAATCAGTACTGTTTAAATAGTACTGATGCCAAAATCTTTAATCACTATAATTTTATATCTTATTGTTTAATAAGTTGATTAGATTATAACAATAAAACTGATTAGAATATAACTGATTGTGATATCCAGTTCCTTCCGTACAAAGTTTATGACTGATTATAATTATAATAATGTTAATTTTAAGAAGATTTCATTTGCGTTTAGTTTACTTTAAGTTTTTTGCCATTGTAATAATTACATAGAAGTAACTGTAAGTGATTATGTTGTTTCTTAAATAAAACTACGTTTTGACTAATTAAATCTACTTTTTATTACCTTTCTATCACACACAACACTGACGCCGGAAGACGTAAGTGCACAACGCATAGTATTTTGCGACATATTTTATGACACTACGGATATAAGCGTATACGCCTAAGACCGTACTGTCATATCCCTACAAATAAAAATACTCTATGTGACAGAACGCCTTACGACGTTTACGCCTATATCCGTTCTGTCATATCATATGGTTTTTTAATCATGCGTTGTGACACTACGCCCGTGGGCAATGTATGAAAATAAGTAGTGTCTCAGTAGCTGCAACCAGTGAGATAGTACTGTCCGCCAACGTGTTAACATGCTTAATTGTAATATCGCTGAGACTTCGTACTTTTTTATTTTCGGGCACTATAATTACGTTATGTATTGCAGATTCAGTTGGAGTTATATAGATTTAAATAAAAACGTAAATGTTTACTATGTACGCAAGCACTCAAAGCAGCTTTGTTTTCTGAATTCCAAATAAGCAGAGTCAGACGACCACATAACCTTAAAGAATGAAAAAAAAATTAAATAAAGCGTTGGGAAATCAAATGAAAAGTAGCAATAAACATTTAAAACAAATAAAGTTAAAAAATTACCTGGTGGACTACCATAGTGCCTTTGAAAGTCATGATATCTTTTAGCAGCATCAAATCTTTTATTTTAATTTCATCTTCCTCGACAATGACAATTTCGACATTTTTAACGTGCTTTTGGATGATGCCTATAAATGCATCAAAAGTTCCAACATCCTGCTGACACTTAATTTGATAATCAGCAGTTCTCTTTATTACTGCGCCAATCCCATCGGCGGCACCTTTTCCGTGCCCAGCTTCTTGATAATTCCAAGTAACAAGTCCTAATTGAGATAAATCATTCTTCAGTTGCGTTAAAATATAAAAAATACATTTGTTTCGGTATTGGTTAGAACGGCCATCTGTCAAAATGTGGATACGATTAATTTGTGGCAATTTATTGGTAACAAATTTTATAATATGGTCTAAATGGGCCCACACCGCCGCTGCATCGTGACGTGTGCACTCACTGACTGTGCAGAGAGAATGGGCCTCCGTTGTGTGCATATCTTTCTTTAAATAAGCAACCGTTGTGTGAAGGAACACTTGACCACGGCTACCACCAAAGTGCATGCTCTGAACTTCCTCGGCATATTTGTAAGCATAATTTTCAGAAAAATACATATGAATCAACGATTCGTTGCTTTTTAGAGATTCTTTCAATTTTTTTATTGTAATGTACTGATTAACAATATTACTCGTGTGCGATAAAAATTTAGGCAGTACATTCTCCAGTTTTATTACCAAGTTACGTGGATCAGACCTCTTAGGATTCTTCTTTATTATTTTTATTTCTTTGGTATCTACTTTCTTTGTATCTCTTTCCCATTCCATATAATGTATCTCTCGATCATTTTTAAATTCTTTATATTCTATCTTCTTGTCCTTACAATGAGCACATGTGCGGTTAAGGCAATCCACATTATATTTATCGCAACAGATTTGCATGATCAAATTCTGGCTGCCTTTTATATCGATAATATTATTTTTTCTTAAAGCTGATAAAAGTAACTGAAAATGTGTGTGCAATGTACAGGCACATGTATCACGATCATCAACTGGAAGAGAAACCCAAAAAGGCCTAAGTCTTGTAAATTTTGTATAACTGATTTTAATGTTAGTATTTTCTGCAAAAAATTTCTTATGTAGATTTTTCATGGTATCTAAAATATATCGTATTTGTTTAACTTTCCCATTTCTTTTCTTATATTGTTTTTTACCGGGAGTAATCTCTTAAAAGTAAAGTCAAAGTAAAGTCTTCATAAAAGTTTTCTACCAATTTTTGGATATTGAAACCCTCATTTTGTGTATTTCTCGCGAGCCGTTGTCTAAGGCACACTTTACGAAGATCTGTGGAAACTTTAAAATGCTTGAATTTCTTTCTATCGATTACATTTGTAATGGCACGTTTTTCTTTTCTACTTGTAGTTGTCGCAAATTTTTGTGTTATTTGTTCACTTAAAAGTTCGTCAAATAATTGTTTCTTTTTTGTCTTTTTCCTTATTCTCAGTATTTTCAATCTCATTGCTTGTCTAGATAGTTTAAATATTTGTCTCTGTAAAACTAATTCTGGCTTTGTTTCTGTTTAGTAATAGTGTATAACTTTGTTTTTGTTTTCTAAGTTACATTTTTAATGTCGTTGTTGTCGCCTTATCAATTTTAATTCTGCATTACTTGGATTGGGCTTCTTTTCTTGTTCTGCTTCATTCAACGGATCTGCACTGATGTTGTTTAGCACATCTTCACTATCTTCTTCTCTAACCGTAACATTTTTCATGACTTTTGGGCTTACTTTCTTCTTATAATATTTTTAGCGCTCTCTTTCCATTTTCTTCTTTGAATGCGTTGTTCCCGTGGACTCATTTCGTTAATGCTTTTAATTTGTTTACTTTCCTTTCTTTTCAAGTAGTTTTGTCTCTTTTTTCCTGTTCAGCGGCGTATAGCTCAGGATTATTCATATTTTTTTATATTTCTCACTTCTGGCTACTCTTCGTCGTTCTAACTCTTCCTCGCTCTTCTAATTCTTTGGTTTAGTCATTGTTAATAATCAATATTTTCCCTACAAAGTAAAACATAGTTCCATAATTTTTATCTCTTGTACACTGTTTCATATCATTCGTGTGACTTATGACACGCCACGAATGAGAGAGACACACAAATGAGAATTTTAGAAGATTATTCAATTTACCAGACATACATTATCTTTCTAGAATATTTACGTAACATATGGAAATATATGCACTTAACACTTACATAAGCAAATGACATAAAAAACAAACAACAAACAATTGAATACAATATGTGGAAAAATACAAATGAGGTAATTTTTGTTAAAGTTTCAAAATCTTACCTGATATTAGAGTTTTTTTCTTAAAGTAATGACTTACACTACTGCACACCAAGCTCGTTCGAGGCCAAGTGAGCGCACAAAGATCGCGCGGGGTAAAGGGAAGAGCCCGCGTGTTCATTGCCGCATTTAATAACGCCAACACGAATGAAAATTTAAACAGGAACTTTTTTAAAGCTTAGAAAAATCGTATTTCTACTGTTTTAAAAAATGTCCTAATATTGTTAGTTTTCCTTTATTATTGTAATACACATGTATTAAATAAAAAATCCGGATTTGAATACGGATTATTGAAAAAAAAAACAAGTTTGAATTTGTATTTCGAACCAGTAATACGGATGAGATTTGGGCTAGTTTTTACAGGATGACTCCTAATTTTACAGTATTTATGAATATATAGATGTAGGACAACGTGCTTGTCGACAAGACAACTAATTAAGTGTACTTATAATTACGGTAACGTTAAGGTTATAAGAATTAAATCAAATATTTCGCTTTTGGCCCCAAATTTGAAAACGACACATAAATAGAAAAGGACATTACTCTATCAATACACAGGTAAGAATCAATCAATATTCAAATAAGTACATACCTACATATTGTACATACATTATATTGTGCCTCAGGCAATTATTAATAGGTGTTTATTTAATTCCTTGCCAGGTTGTATGTAGCCCCGAATTGACAATTAGTGATATAGTATGCCGTTGGAGAGGTAGTACCCACGATACCCGCATTTTCCGAAAGAGTACGATTAAAAGGAGGTTTGAAGCGGGTGAATTTAGAGGAAAATTATTAGGAGATGGTGGATACCCTAACACAACATAATTGCTTACTCCAGTTTTAAGGCCGCAAACAGAAGCTGAACAGCGTTACAATAACCACATCCGTATAAGAAATTTGGTAGAGTGGTGTTTCGGAATCTGGATAGGAAAATTTAGAATATTGCTAGAAGTTATGCGTGGTTCTTATGAGACAATAAAAACCACAATTATAGCTTGTGCAGTACTGCATAGTTTGGCTATCTATTGGAATGAAGTTTATGAAGAAAAAGAAGAATAAGGTAAGATGTAAATAACTCCTTCAAAACCAACATGTTTCTCAGGCTGTTCATAGTTGAGAAGCCCGTCCTCCCAAGCACCTCTTCACCACAACCCAGGTAGCATAGGCATAGCATAGGTTTTGAGCTGGTTTGGGGACATTCAGAGCCAACCCAAAACTATTGTGGAGTCTGTCCATAAAACAATAGTATTGAATGTGACGCGGAGTGAATTTTTAGTTTTATCTAGTAATTTCGCTCCTACAAGCGCGCCACAAAACTCGAGCCGAGGAATACTAACTGGCTTAACCGGAGCTACACAACTTTTAGCGCATAACAACTTCACTGTGACGTCACCATTCGCATTACAGGTGCGAATATATGCGCAAGCACCATACGCAGTTTGACTTGCGTCGGTAAATATGTGTAGCTCTATTACAGTAGGTGAATCACACAACAAATCTAGGAATACGCAATTTATACAAGTTAGATATTGACTCAACGAATTTCCTCCAATGCAACACTATATCCTGTGAAAAAGCATCGTCCCAACCTGATTTATTAAGCCACAGTTTTTGAAGGAGAACTTTGGCTACTATAACCACCGGACTTAATACCCCCAAAGGATCGTAAATTTGAGAAACAGCAGATAAAATCGAACGTTTAGTCACATTGGAGAAATCATTATTTATTTTGGATGTAAAATGAAACTCATCCTTGCTGTTGTACCAGCCAAGGCCTAATGTTCTGCTACACACATTTTCACCCAATGACAAATACTTCGAAGTATTACTGTTTTGTGTTGTGTTTATAAAAATGTTCGGCGAGTTCGTTACCCACTTTCGTAAGGAAAAACAACCGGATTGACATACTTCTGTAACCTTTTTACATATATACGATAACTGTGCCTCTGAATCAGCCCCGGTAATTAAATCGTCGACATACAAATCTTCTCATATGGTTCGAGAAATCGGTTCGTCTTTACAATCTAATCCTAACTGTCTAACACAGCGAATACACAAGTATGGTGCTGACGCCGTTCCATATGTTACAGTGTTAAGACGGTACACACTAAGAGGATCTGACGATTTCTGTCGCCACAATATCAATTGCAAATTTCTCTGCTCCTCGTGAACTAATATTTGCCTAAACATTTTCTCAATGTCAGCACATGCAACGTACCTATACTGACGAAAACGTAAAATAATAGAAAACAAATCATTTTGCAATGCAGGTCCGACTAATTGTATGTCATTAAGTGATTTTCCGGTCGATGTTTTTTGACTAGCATCAAACACTACGCGTAATTTAGTTGTTACGCTATCTTCACGGAGAACGCCGTGATGTGGTAAAATATAATATGGCATCTTGTAATCGTCATCAATACGGGTCATGTGTCCTAGGCTTAAGTACTCCTGCATGAAATCGCTATACATGTGTTTGTATTGTGGATTGCGATCAAGTTTACGCTCTAATGATAGAAATCTGGTTTTAGCAATTTCATAGCTATCGCCTAGCAACTCCGCTGATTCCTTCAGTGGAATCTGAACCGAAAACCTACCGTTGTCTACCCTCTTAGTAGTTTGTACAAATAGATTTTCACGTGCATTTTCTTCTAAAGAGAGATGCCGACCTGAGTCAGGAATTTCTTCAATTTCCTAGAATTTTCTTAATTCTTAATTGTTCATTTAATTGTGTTGTTTGAACAAAATGACACTGAACCTTATTTGTGTGAAAGTTTTCAGTGTATAAAGGACCCGAAATTATCCACCCTAGTTTGGTATTAACCAGATAAGGCCCGGAAGATAAACGAATTTTACCATTAACAATTAAGTCCCAGAAACAATCTGCACCGATTAATAATTCAATGTGTGAGGGTGTACAGAAATTTGGATCCGCTAACCTAATATCTTTAGGTAAAGAAATATTGTTAATGTCTATACTTGTGGCCGGTATAGTCGACGTAATGCTAGGTAAAACTAGACATTTAATGTGCAAATCATGATCGCCGTATATCGATCTAAGATTAATTTCGCGACATGGACTGCCTGTGTGACTGAATGTCCTATTCCGCTAATTTGGCAAGTGGACTGTATACGTTGTGTGTTGTGTGTTTAGTTTCCTACATAAGGAATCTGTGATAAAACAGTGTTGACTGCCGTTATCTAACAATGCACGAGCTTTATAATATTTATTGTCTGTTCCAACGATTTCGATAATAGACGAAAAATATTCTAACTGTGAAAACTATTTGTTTGTGTTGTGAATTTACCAGGTAAGTGTGTGTTCTTTGCTATTTATTGTAGACATTGAATAATTTTCCGTATTTTGTTGAAAATAATTGCCGTTTTATGTTTGTGCCAGTTCTGGTACATTGTGTTAAAATGTACATTTGGTGTCGTACATTGAGCACTTTTTATTTTTGCGACAGGATGGCATCCAGAGGTTTAGGAGACGAACAAATAGAGGAGTTTCTCTTTGATTATACAGAGAGTGAAGATGGATTCGACGGTGATGACAACATCATCGCAGATCCTGATTTTGTTCCGGATTTGGAGGTGTCATTAGAAGTGGATGATTTTGAAGAGGTTGATGGAGTAAATATTGACACAATCATTGAAAATATTGAGAATTCAAGTAGTGTTTCCCAACCGCCAACTTTGTCTGAAACCGTTCCTCAACCAGGACCATCATCCAGACCTGGATTATCAGGAGGCTGTCAAACCAAGCGGAAATTGAATTTACGTTGAAAAAAAAAAGAACCTTCAGCTAAATGAGCAGCAACTCTGCTTTACAGGTGACGAAGACATGCCAGCAGAGTTTCTAGAACTTGATAGTCCGATACAGTTCTTTTACAAAATATTTCCCAAGGAACTTTTTATAGAAATTGCCAACCAAACTAACCTTTATATCGTACAGAAAGACACTAACATGCCATTCCGGGTCACAGAGACAGATATCCAGCAATTTATTGGTCTGGTTTTCATTATGTCGTTAGTGCATCTACCAAGAGTAACGAAACATTGGAGTGGTAGTTTAGGAACACCTCTTGTAAAAAAGACACAATGCCGGTTAACAAATTTGAAAAAATCAGAACATTTATTCACTTCAACGACAACTCGAACATGGTTCCTCGCGATCACGTAGACTATGACCGGCTCTACAAAATCAGGCCAATTGTGTCGAAATTAAATGAAACTTGTCTCAATGTCCCATTTGAGAAGTATCTCTGCGTGGATGAACAGATTTGTTCCACGAAAGCTAGATACGACCTCAAGAGATATAATCCTAAGAAACCCCATAAATGGGGCTACAAAATCTATGTCCTGAGCGGTGTGAGCGGGTTTGCGTACAAGTTTGAGCCAGAAACTGGAGCTGAAAATGTAGTTGGCCCCAATGAGCCGAACCTGGGTGCTGCTGCAAATGTCGTCGTCAGGCTAGCTCGTGAAATACCACGCAATCAAAATTACCGCCTATATTTTGACGACTACTTCACATCCCTGCTGCTACTTGAATATTTTGCAAAACAAGGAATATTGAGCTTAGGAACCATTCGACGCAACCGAATACCTGATTGCAAACTACCCTCAGAAAAAGAAATCTCAAAAAAAGAACGTGGCTATTCAGTTGAGTACGTTGCCTGTGTTGAAGGAACAGACATTTCTACAGTGGCCTGGAAAGACAATAAAATAGTCACACTTGCCTCCAGTTTTGTGGGTGAACTACCCAAGTCACAAGTATCTAGATACGACAAGCCCCACAAGAGGTATGTGACCATTGATAGACCAAACGTGGTAGGAGAATACAACCGCCACATGGGCGGTGTCGATCTCATTGACAGTATAATAGGTAGATATAACATAAAACTACGAAGCAAGAGATGGCAGGTTCGAATGTTTTATCATTTTCTGGACCTTGCCATGTCCAATGCCTGGTTACTGTACAAAAGGGTTTATAAGACTAAGAGTACGAATGAACAACTGCTGTCATCTGCTGATTTTCGTGAAGAGATTGGTACGGTGCTCTGTAAGATGGGTATAAAAGCACACGTACAACGCCGCACATACGTCGATTTGGCCGATTTAGGCGGCCAAAAGTGAATTTGCAATGTATACCCGATAGCAAAATAAGTTATTACCTGCCCTAGTAGACAGTTCCAGGAACAATACCCTACCCTCTCCCTTCCATTGTATTGCGCGCAAGACCGAATTCAGGTAGTCGGAATTTGATCGTCGCTAGTGGTGTACGTATCTAATCTCGGTGCTCTGTTTAAAAAGCATTTTCAAAGTGAATATTTTAATGTTAGAATCTGGATTTCAAAACAATATTTATGGATTCTAGTACTTCAGGTAAGCACCTAACCTATTATTATATACTTTTTACATTTTACTTTCAATTTGACATATATATAGATCCTTAAAAATAATCTTGTTACCGTATTATTTTTTGCAGTAATTTTAGTTTTAAAATGGCATTTTGTTGTGTATCCCTGTTCGTCCCGATCGTAAATTTATTACGATAAATTTATTTGAACCCTTAGCTAATATCAGTTCAAAATTTGGACTCCGATTTGCACCGTTTTTCAAAATAACAGCCCTCCAAAAATTTTGTTACCTAATTAAATAATTTGTTGTTTTTTTCTTTCTTTTCTAATATTGACTTTTAAATGTTTTAGGCTCACCGGACACATCGGGTGTAAAAGTAGTGACTCGTAGACGCCTATTTGAGCAGTTGTATGAGCAAAATCTCCCATAGATTAATGAAAAACTCGAAGTTTTAGAAAATAATCTCCTTTCGAGTTATGGTGACACAGAAGAGATTAAAAAGCTTCTGAAGCATAGATTTTCATATTTTAAAACCAACATAAAACAAAGATGGTCAAAAGCGCATAACAAAAAAGAGCCGTTTTTAAAAAACAACAACTCTTGGTTAGATGGGACATTTGAAATACCTATATCGACGCAAAATCGCCCAGGTCGACCATGCAAATCATTTAGTGAATCGAGCGAGAGCAGTAAGAGAAGGAAGACGGAAGAAGTTCGTTCTGTCATAGAAGATGGAGTAATAATCCATGCTGCCCAAGTGATTTTACAAAAAGGTGGAAATAGAAATGCGTCACAAGTCCTAAAAGACATTACGAATTCTCCAGCAAGTGTAAATGAATATAAAAAAAGGACTTCCGATACAAAGAAAGATGTTGTTCCCCTGACCCCTCAGTAAGCGCTTTTAATGTTTGTAGAAGCAGATTTGACAAAACGTCAGTATGAAATAATAAGAGCTACTAATAAAAGTTTTTACCCGTGCTACGATCTCTTGTTAAAAGCGAAACAGGAATGTTATCCTCCCAAGGAAACAATACGTGTTACTGCTACCTCTGTTGAAAGTGACTTTCAGTGCCTAATAGATCTCACTGTTAGGCGCTTATCACTTTACCTAGAAGAAGTGTTAGTAACATTTAACGAAGCTGAACGAAATACTCTGCAGATAATTTGCAAATGGGGTTGTGATGGTTCACAATAAGCACGGTTTAAGCAGAGATTTAGCAACGATGAGGAATCAGACGCAAATATATTTATAAGTTCCTTTGTACCTTTAAAAATTGTGTGTGGAGAAGAAAATAAAAAAGTTGTTTGGCAAAACCCCACACCGTCTTCGCCGCGATATTGTCGCCCGATAAGATTTAGATTCGTAAAAGAATCTAAAGATGGCACCAAAGAGGAAATAAGTTACGTTAAAGACAGTGTACAGTCACTGGCCACCACAGAAGTTGACCTAAAGGGTGAAATATTCTATTTTAAGCACATCTTTAAAATGACCATGGTTGACGGTAAAGTCTGCAATGCAGCAACTGACACAACATCAACAAGTAAGTGTTACATATGTAGTGCTACATCAAAAGATTTTAATGATTTGTTCAAAAAAAATTAAGTCAGCTTACAAACTTTGGAGTTTGGTATTTCCGTGCTACATGCACGAATCAGGATATTTGAAAGTATCCTTCATTTGGCTTATAAATTACCGATAAAAAAATATCGCGAAATGAAGACACAAGATGAAAAAAATATAGAAGCCAATAGAAAACGAGAAATTCAAGAAAGGTTTCGCCTCGAAACAGGCCTCTTAGTGGATATGCCAAAATCAAATTTTGGTAACACCAATGATGGTAACACCAGTAGACGTTTTTTTGAAAATCCGCAATTGGCTGCTGACATCACTGGAATTAGCTTTGACCTGATATACAGGCTGAAAATAATATTGGAAGCTATATCAAGTGGACATAATATAAATGTTTTAAAGTACGATGAATACGCTTTAGAGACGGCAAAGCTATATGTTGAATTGTATGGGTGGCATCCAATGACTCCAACCATGCATAAAGTCCTAATCCATGGTGGGGCCATCATAGAAAATGCCCTCCTGCCCATAGGGCAACTCTCAGAAGAGGCAGCTGAAGCCCGAAATAAACATTTTCGGTCTTACCGCCAGAATTATGCTAGAAAATTTTCTAGAGAAGATTGCAATGCGGATATATATAGTAGATTACTATTAAGCTCAGATCCGCTAATGAGTAGTATGAAAAGGCCCAGAAAACCATCAATTATGTTATTTTCTCCCGAGACAATTGATCTTTTGATAACTGCCCAGGCAAATGAGGATGATCAAGAATGATTTTTTTTTTTTCATAAATATGTCTTATCAATGACAAAAAACTATGTATTTTTATTTAAAATCTACTACCGAACCTTTATAGACCGTCAAATAATTTTGGCCGTCTAAATCGGCCAAATCGACCTATGTGCGCCGAAGCATTGAACCAGACATCCAGGCGAAAAAACGCAAGGGTCCAGCTCAATTTGTGCCTCCAGCAGCTGTGCGCCAAGACAAAGTAGGTCACTGGCCATTATGGGTCGAAAAACGTATCCGCTGCAAGTTCCCTAAATGCTCCGGCAAATCACAGACCATTTGTGAAAAGTGCGGAGTTGCATTATGCAACAACAAACAAAACAATTGTATTAAATCATTCCATACTTCCTAGTGGAACACATTGCAGCAATGTACCCGTAATGGCACACTCCCTTTTTTTTTCATTTTGTGAAGTAAATATTAAAAAATTTGAAAATAAAAAAATACGTGTTTTTTTATTTACGAAATCCTATCCTAACAGCTACATTTTATTAAATAATATTTTATTGAGTTATAAAGGGTTAAGAGATACACAGGACCCGTATAATTGTGAAAACTTCAAAAAGAGGTACATGTTTTCTTTTTAAATATTTAATTCTACCTATGATAGACCACGATTTAAGAAAACCACACAACCGTGGGCATCCCATACATAGCCCCAGAATTGCAAATTCTTGTGTGTTTACGTTTTTATGCGACGGCTTCATTTCAGGTGAGTGTTTTATTTTCATCCTCACATTAAACTGCTATTAAATAGATTGTACAAACAATACCTATCATGAATCAATAATTTAATTATTTTTATCTTTTGCAGATAGTGTGTGGTGATCTTTTAAATGTTTCCCAACCAGCTGCTTCAAACATAGTTGCGACTATCTCTCGCCTCATAGCTCTAAAACACAGACAATATATTAAATATCCACAAGATATGGTCTCACAAAGACCGCAGTTTCAGCAGCTGGGCCAGTACGATTGATATTCTGGCTTCAGAAATGTAGATGGTGCAATTGACTGCACACACATTAAAATAATAAATACTCCAGGTGTGAAACACCATGAGGCATTTAGAAACAGAAAATCTTATTTTTCTATAAATGTCCAGGTTAGCAAAATATTGATGAACTTTTTATCATTTTTAAATAGGTAAACAAAGAACATTAATTTATTTTCATTTATTTATTTCAGGCAGTCGTTGGTCCATTTTGGCAATTTATGGACATTGTGGCACGATGGGCAGGCAGTACACATGATAGCAGAATTTTCCAAATGTGTTCCTTACGGAGTCAGTACATTCAGCAACAACACAATGGTTACCTTGTTGATGACAGTGGCTATCCATGCCTTAGGTTTCTTTTAACCCCATTAGGCACACCAACAAGGAACGCAGAAGCAATTTACAATAAAGTTCATGTCAAAACGCGAAATGTGGTTGAAAGAACATTTGGTAGATGGAAACGGAGATTTCCATGCCTAAGTCGAGGGCTGGGCAATAAACTGGTTACAGTTTGTAACGTAATTGTTTCTTGCGCTGTACTTTTTAACATATCCATTACATCTAACGATACAATGCCAATAAACGATGAACAGAGTGATAGCAATGTAAATGAAATTGACCTGAATCATCCTCACAATCAAGGGACCGTTGACGGGTTTGCTTTTAGAAGTACCATAATAAATAATTATGTTTAAGTTACAACAAGTATACATACCTAGTTACAAATATTTTCACTTTTATAAATAAAACATTATTAAAATTATTAACTTTTTTATTAATAATAATCAGTCTTACGTGAGTAATAAATATAAAAATAAAAAACAATTTACCTGGCACTTGTTTTTTCTATCTATCTTCTATCTATCTATCTAAAAGGAGAATAAAACTGACTGGATTCAGCACAGCCAAAATTAACAAATACAAATACTTATTCTAAATAAATAATAGAGTGTAAAGTAGATATACATAAAATGATGAGCACAGAAACTTATGGTACTTGGGTCGCAGATATCTCTATATAAAAATCATTTTTAATTAACACTGATTGTTATGCGCTGACATTTGCAGATGCTTCTTGTAATATTTTTTTCAATATTTCTATTTCCAATTCGTACTTCTGTTTTTTATATTTGACATCTAATATGTGTAGCTCCTTTGCTCTTTTTTCTCTATTTATGTACTCATTTTTTAAGATTTGCACTCGAATTTTTTTTTCATTTGATGACAAATCCATAAAACTGTCTTGTGCTGTGTTGATTAGTTGGGTTGAGGTAGGATGTTGGGATACAGGTTCGATTTCTATTGGAGCAGTAGTTGGTTCAACTGCATCTGAAGAGGTATGTTGGCTGGCATAAATTATTGTTGGGGTGTGGTCGGGATCGATGGCAGTAGATGGTCGGGGCGACATTATTACTTCTTGGTCTATAATCATATCTGGAGCCTTACTCCCGAAAACGATTCGAGTCTGATTTTGTTTTCAATTCGAACTCGTTTTTGATCCGAACTCGATTTAAAACCTCACTCCCGAACCAATTCGAATCGTAAACCAAGATCGACGTAAGTTCGAGTATTATCAGCGTCATTAGGTGTATCCGGCGGATTACGTCACCGTCAAGTGCTATGTCTTTGGTCAGTAACTTTTAAGTGGTTGAATGGTTTTACTTCTCTATCACTTTCCCACGTAAAAAACGACACCCTAGTGCTTTATTTACACTTATCAAACAAAAACTTATGAAACACACAGATCACTAAAGCCCGGCGGCGTATGAGTCGTTTCCCCGGAATGTTACCACGTTATAAATATTATGTTTATATACTTTTTGAACTAGGTTATAGTGTATTTATTTTATTTCTTATTTTAATGTTTATTTTTAATTTTCGTATGCTGCACTGGTTGACGTCATCAAGTCAGCGCCGGCTATCGCTGAAAACCAGCGCTGGGGCTCTGTCTCGCATAGGGTCGTAGCATTATGCTGAGCGATTGCCGTTTTGCGTGAATGTGACGCATATTTTTCCCCAACTCGTTATTTTTTGTATTTGTGTGTTTAGCCTTTGCGTCATGTTTACCGCAAATAAATGTATTTTCTTTCTTTCTTTCTCTTTAAATAATATATGATTTATTATTATTTATCAACGCAACCTAACATACCCGGGATGTGGAACTTTTCATAAAATCTGTAATAAGCATTGCGATATAGGTAAGTAGGTAAATTGTTATTATAATCATGTTGTCACATATAAAAATATTGTAAGCAACACATTTTATCCACCTACTTTCTTTTAATAGTATTTCTTTCTTCGGCTGATTAGGAGAACTTGATATATTTCGTCAATATATCTTTGTGGTTTACTGCTTTGGTAACCTCCCCTATAGCTTTTGACACTGACTGCTGAGACATGACCGTGCCATTGCTTCTTCCTACTATTCTTTAGCTTCCAGTACCAAAAAACGATAATGCAAACAAAATCTAAAACTGATTTGGTCTGGAAATGGTGTTAAATAGAAAGAAAGAAAAATATTTTATTTGGGACAATTATTTATTTATATATATTTTTATTTGAAAAATCTTCTACTAACACATCAAACAACTCTTTCGCCAAACGAAAATTTATCCGAAATTCTTCCGAATCCATTTCCATAGTCGTGGTGTTATAACGACTCATCCTTTGCATATTTCTTCTCGCACGAATATCCATACGATTTGATTCCTCAATAACATTGAAAAAACGACGCAAGGCGAGCCATAATAATAAAGAATTTGAAGAAATATTGCAGTTATTAACACTAAAAACTCTCACTCGATCTGCATAAAGTAGCTTTTTTGCTATCGTGTAATTTGACGTATAATTCGATCCTACAACTCGATTTATTTACAGTCAAATAGCGTGTGGAGTACGAACTTTTCGATCCTAACGAATCGAGTCGATCTTAATTAGTTTCGCTTCGATCCACTGCACGATCCTGCGCTAGTGTCGGATTCAAGAGTATGGATCGACGTTTAATTCGAATCGAATTCGATTGATTCAGAACTCGAAGCTGTCGGGAGTAAGGCCCCTGGACCTGCTAGAATTGGAGTCACCAAATCTGAAACTAAAAATAAGAACATAAGCAATTGCTCAGAGAGGAAGCTCAACAATTAAGACATCATAGGACTGATAATAAATAAATAAGTAATGTGAACATATTAGCTGTAACTTCTAACAGTAGGTAGCAATTGACAGTAAGGAATAGAACTCGAAAGATAGAAATTACCCTGATTACATTTTTTTTTTTTTTTGGGTGGGAAATCATCAAATGACCTCTCCCGCTCTGGGCGGAGCGGAAGGGCGTGTCAGACTCTTACTGACTAAAACCCACCCGTGTTCCTTCAGTTGCCTGTGCGCCAGGGCCACGGTAACTCTTTTGAACAATCCGCAGCCCCGGCAGGCATTGGTCCTATCGGACCCCGTCAATTTTGCTGAAATCTCTTTGAGGCGCGCGTGGAACACGACGCGCTGTCGACCCGGGCTTGGTCCTTACCGGACGGCGAGCTGCCCATTGCTCGCCGTCCGCAAGCCCGCGCCTACGGTGGCCGGGAGTCGGCAATCGACTCCCGACGCCCAGGGTGTCTCCTCCTCCTGCGGCGGCTAGGGGCGCGAGGGCGCAGAGATTGCCTCTCCCTTTCGCGCTCCGCCTCCTCCTTCGCGAGCATTACTGCTTCGCAGAAGGAGGTGACGGCTTCCCATTCCCTCTCGCTCCGTACCATGGCCTGAACCAGGGCCGGACGCGAGAGGTCGCCGCCGCCGATCGCCGCCACGAGGACACGGCGGTGCTCCGCCCAAGCCGGGCAGACCTCCACCGTATGCTCCACCGTGTCCTCCGGTCGATCCACGCAATGATAACACCCGGGCGTTTCCTCCCGCCTTATACGAAACAGGAACCTCCCGAAACAGCCATGTTCGGTGAGGACCTGCGTCAGGTGGAAGGTGAGGACGCCGTGGCGCCTCTCAAGCCACTCCTCAAAGAGGGGTCTTACCGCCGCAATTGTGGCGTGCCCTGCGCTGGGTTGCGACAGTCGCACTCTCCATGCCGCCATGAGATCCCGCCGGAGCTCTTTCCGCTGTGCCGTGATTTCTCGCGGCAGCGGAGTTACGCGCCGGCGTTTCGCCTCCTCGCGCCACTCCCAAACGTGCGCGAGGACCTTTGCCTCCAGATCCCACGGCGGCAATCCGGCAAGGAGGCTCGCCGCCTCGCAGGAGACCGTGCGGTATCCCCGTACCATCCGGATGGCCATGACCCTTTGGGACGCGTTCAACCGGCGGGCTGGCCGGAGCCTCAATGAACGCGCCCACACCGGTGCCCCGTAAAGGGCTATGGACCGCACGACCCCCGCGTAGAGCCTCCGGCAGGAGGCGCTTGGCCCCCCCAGGTTGGGCAAGAGCCGCTTCAAAGCAGCCCCGGCCCGCTGCAGTCTGGGAGCCAAACGTCTTAAATGCTCCACGAACTTCCACCGGCTGTCGAGGACGAGTCCCAGGTACTTCATCGTCGACTCGACGCCGATGTGAACCCCTCCTAACGTTATTTGGGAACCCGACAGTGGCGCGTTCCGAGGACCATGAAAACACATGGCCTCGGACTTGTGCAAGGCCACTTCGAGTCCCAATTGCCGGATCCTCTCAACGACTGTCGCAACCCCGCGTGTCATGAGTTCGGCCGCCGCCTGGTGCGACCTCCCCTGCGCCAGGACCAGCGTGTCGTCAGCGTAGCACATTACGCTAACGCCGCTAGGGAGGTCGGCGCGCAGCACCCAGTCGTAACCGATGTCCCACAGATGCGGCCCCAGGACCGATCCCTGTGGGACACCGCACGACATCTCTCGCCGGTTCCATTCTCCCTGGTGACCGGGGTAAATAACCGCCCTATCCGTCAAATAGACCTCGACTACACGACAGAGGTAGGTCGGCATCCGGTGATACCGGAGTGCCTCCCTGATGCAACTCCAGGGCAGGGTATTGAAGGCATTGGCGATGTCTAGAGACACCGCCAAGACGACCCCACCCCGGGCCACAGCATCCCCCGTCGTGAGGGCTCGCACGCGCATGATGGCCTCCACCGTGGAGCGCCCCCTGCGGAAGCCAAACTGGCTGTCCGCCAAATTCGGCCCCACCCGCACCAGCTGCCCGACGAGGTGGTCTGCAATGACTCTTTCAAAGAGCTTGCCCACCTCGTCGAGCAGCACAATGGGCCGGTAAGCGGACGGAGAGTCCGCTGGGCGCCCCGGCTTCTTAATGAGGACCAGTTTCCCCGTCTTCCAACGAAGTGGGAACTGGCCCTCCTCCAAGCATGCGCTTAGGAGCCCTCTTAGTCGAGGCACGAGAGCTTCCGAGGCCAGGACCCAGACCTTTCCAGGTAAGCCGTCGGGTCCTGGGGCGGTATTCTTGGCACTCAGCCTACGTACCGCCACTCTCAACTCTACCTCGGTCACCTCAGGAGCAACGTCGTCATCGTCGGGTCTGTGGTCCGCAGTTGGCACCACAGGAGGCGGAGCCATGGGCGGGGGAGTATGCTCCCCCCGCGAAGGGAACAGAGCGCTCACCACGCCCTCCACGAGCTGGGGCCGGAGACTCTGCGTCAGCGGGGGAGCCCATGGGCGGAGTTTCTCCCGCACCACCTTATATGGGCGCCCCCACGGGTCCCTGTTCAGAGTCCCCAGCGACTCCTCACGGGCCAGTCCCCTGGCCCGCAGGATCTCCGCTCGGAGGGCGATCTTCGCCACTCTGTAACCCTCGTACAGCTCCGCCTGAATGGCTTCCGTATCCGGAGGGCGGATACGGAGCCTGCGGTGCCTGGTGTACAGGCGCCGCGCGGCAACGCACGCCTCGCGCGTAGACGTTAGTTCCGGCGACCACCAGTACACCTGGCGCCAGGCGCGTCCAGGTTGGACCCGGGGCATTGCCACGTCACACACTTCGGACATGGCCTCCCGGAACCACTCTGCCTCGTCGTTGATTACCCTGATTACCTACCATTGCAGTCAGAGTCTATGCTGTCACGAACTTCTACAAAGAGAGCTGGAGATATCTCGCCTATGTTAGGGTCTATTTCAGCATCAGGACAGAGACCACCACCTCCCGTGGCCATCCTATGCTGACGCTCTCTTGTAAGTTCATCTCTTTGGCGGGTTTTGAGATTTTGCCAAAGGCGTCTTAGCTGTTCCCCTGATGCCTGTAACAATAAAGAAGTAAGTATTTTAGTGATCAATTTTATTGACCAGTAAATAAATACTAAGATAACCCCATTTAATAATATAATATTAGGTGCCTAATTTAAGAAAATACATTGGTACTTGCTGAGTCACTTATCATAGGCGAACTATTAAATTTCTACGCGATACGGATTTAAGCAGCTTTTTTTGTTCCTGTGCTCACGCTATCTGTTTTTTATTTTCAATTATGTTTTGAAATCTTTTAATATTTCTATTAGCAGGTTTTTCTCCAACGAGTAAAAATTTTTCTTTCGTCCCGCCATTTTCGGCCCGCCAACAAAACAAACAACAATCACAACATTACAAACTAATGTTTTCACTTTAATTTGACATAATGGCATTTTAAATAGCATACCTATTTATGGCCATAGATACAAATCTTTTGAGCTTGACAATTTTCCTTCCAAAATTACTATAATTCACTTCAAAGAGCTTTATTTCAAAAAAAGGGGAACCGTACTATTCGGGTCCGAAATAATAACACTGATGTCCTAAATAACTGTGCTCTTATGATATATTTTAATGTTTCTAATCTAGTTAAGTTCAGAACAAAGTTGGTAAATAAAATTAATCGTAAACGAAAACAGGCTGAAACATAGACAATACACATCTTTGCTTGAGGGTCGATTTGAATCTCGATTCAGCTGAGTACGGATTGATTCCCGTTCTGGAATAAGAACGATGCTCAAGTACTGATTCTATATTTAAACAGTGATCGACTGATTGACGATCCAACTGGACTTGAGGAACGTTCTGTAATACGGACCTAAGTGTCACTATTTTACGAAAATAAGAGGAATTGCTAATGATCTGCTGGGAATTCATGAAATAAATCACTTTTATAGGATTGACTTAATGTGGCCTTTTGAGACCCCCCGGACCGAAAACGAGTATGCTAAGGGCTCCATTGAAATTGCATACATTGTATTTCATAGATTAAGAAATACAGACTTAAAAGGTATAAAAAGTGTGAGACTAATAGCCGATGTATGCCCAAGCCAAACTAAAAATACAACTATGGTCGCAATCTGCTAACAACGGTTAATAGATTTTCCTCCTAATCACGTACGAAAAATTTTAATAGTTTTCCCTGTGGTGGGACTTTCCCTTATCCCGCCAGATAGGGTATTTGCTCATGTAAAAAAATATGAGAGAAAATTTGAAAGCATTACAAAACCAGAAGTTTACCTGGAAAGACACACAGCACTATTGTTTGATAAGGTTCTGATTGTGAGGTCTTTGAATTCAAGAGTAGTATGGGCACAGTGATGAAGGATGTAGGGTCTTGGCATGTTCAGTTTAAAAAAACCAAAAGATTTTTTATACAGCGATCTGCTCAGGCAGACAATTTTCTAGTAGAAAGTGAGGTACTCTTTAATAACACTGAAGATGTTTTGAAGAAAGTGACTCAGAGAAATAAAAACAAAACAGTGACTTGAATCCTGGGATCATTTGAAAAAGATCTGTAAAAGTAAAACCTGCCAAAGTAGCAGATGTCAAAAACTTAAACAGCCATTTCGGTGCTGATTGGGATAACGAGAAACGGATTCGACTTTTATAAAAACATTTTCTCTCTAACATCAAATGATAGGGGATGACGAAGATAATGACCCAACAGAAGTACACTGTGAACCACGTATTGAAGATAACTGTGTAGTTTAAAATTGGATAGTAATGTCTGACATTTTTAAAATTACTATTATTTAAGAATACATCTTTTTAAAATTTTACTGTACATTATATACGATTCGAATGTTAATAAAAAAAAAAAAACTCATTAGTCTAGAATAAAAACGTGGGTAGGCGTGTCATTTACACGTAATTTTGTAGCTTCCTTATTTAATATTTATTTTGAAATAGTTAATTGTTCTTTTTCACTATATTTATGCGCTAATTAACTATTAAACCCACCTTTGCTCGGAACTTTCCTTTCACTTTCACTCTTCACCAACCACAACACTCAAAATATACGTACTTAACATGGACAGCAAGCTTGTGCACAGTATGGAGGAACTGGAGAAGCTGTTTAGCTCCCGCATGCGTGAGTACGATGATAAGCTGCAGAGAGGTACCGCTGGAACTGCCCCTGCACACTCAGATCTTGCTGCACTGTCCCTAGATTTTTCCGAGTTTAAATCCTTTGTCTGCAAAACATTCTCTCACTTCAAAATACAAATGGAACTCTTGTCGTTGAGTCTAGACTCACATGAGACTGCGATGCGAAGAAAGATTTTGCTGTTTCATGGTATTCCTGAGAAAGCTGATGAAAAGCTGTGCAACTCGATTCTTCTTATTTTATCTAAACAACTGTTGATTGATAATATTTAACAGGAACATTTAGACGTATGCCACAGACTAGGAGCACCCCAAGGTAAAACCAGACCTGTGCTTGTGCGATTTAATGAAATGGAGCATCGTCGGTTAGTTTGGGAGAGTAAAACTACATTCAAAGGCAGCGGCATCACCATTTCGGAGTTCCTAAGTAAGACTCGGCACCAGGTATTTATTGCTGCTCGCAGCACTTTAGCATCAATAGCTGCTGGTCCGCAGAGGGAAAGGTTATTGTCTTGACGCCTGACAAGTCACGCCGGAAGATAGCGTCGCTGGGTGAGCTTGAAACGTTAATCGCGCTATTCCCCGCTCCAGCCAGTGCTGCCGCAAGCAACCAAGGATCCTGTGCCTGCCGCTTTTATCTCATCCGCCGTGGCATCTTCATCGCCTGTGGCAGCAACCCCCAAAAAAAAGATTGTGAGGAAAGCTCGCCGCTAAGTTTACTAATGAAGATGTCCCATGCATGTTTTACATTGATAGCTTTGTGTAGTGTCGGTACACTTTAAATGAAATTCCCCTTTTGTTAATCTACCCATTGCATTTACTCTTAGTTAATTTTCTTTTTCACACATCGTTTAGCTTGCCGGTAGATACTTTCATTTTTCTGATATTGTGACGTGACGCCTGTCACTACCGCTATCATTTTTTGTACAATTGACGTTACGTTTCGTTTCTGCGTTTGTCCGTTTCCGAATGCTGTGGCTAATATTTTCATTAGTCAACTTTTAATGTTATTTTCGTATTCATATTTTTTTTTGCTGTCTCTAAGATAATTTTTGTTTTGATTTATTCCCTTTACTTTTTTATGTACGTACCTTGTTTATTATTATATTGTGATAAAATCTCTACCAGCAACAGCGAATAGGTGCTTTTAATAGTTGATCGTATTTCATTATTGTTTTGTTATTGTTGTTTTACACTTAAGCAGTTAACTAGTTTATTTTTTATATTGTTATTTTATTTATTTTTTGGTATTATTTTTGTTTATTATTTTATATATTATAATTTTTGCAAACTATGTTCGATGCAGATTTTGATGATGATTTTTTCTCTTGTTCTTCCTCTTCTAGCAGTTTCCTTAGTGCAGCGAGTGGTTCTTCCTCTCCTCTTACTCTCGGCGGGCAGATTTCCTCTTTGCTTTCCTACCTCCCTAACAATCTCAACATAGCTCACATCAATGCCCAGAGTGTTCCTTGCCATTACTCTGATCTTCTGGCTTCCATTAGCTGTGCTCATATAGATGCCTTGCTGATCTCTGAGTCCTTCCTCAAACCCTCTCTTTTATCTGTTAATTATGCACTTCCTGGTTTTGTTCTTATCCGTAATGATAGAACCGGGAAGGGCGGTGGTGGTAATGCAATTTACTTGCGTACTGATATTCCCTACAAGATTATCAGCACATCACCATCTTCCTACTCGGGGACAACGGAGCATCTGTTTCTCGAAATTTCTTTGCATCACGTTAAAATGCTTCTTGGAGTGATGTACAGTCCTAACCTCAGTATCGACTATTTTGACTATTTTGATTCACTTTTAAATGATTTCTGTCCCTCTTATGACCACATAGTTTTGATGGGCCACTTTAATACTTGCCTTCTTAAAAATGACAATCGTACTCACAAACTTCAACCTCTCTTATCTTCTTTTAACCTTAGTATTCTGCCTCTTTCTGCTACTCATCATTTCCCTAACTGCACCCCTTCTCTTTTGGACCTGATGATTGTCTCTAATTCATATAACGTATCTGTCCACGGTCAGCTCACTGCTTGTTTTTCTTATCACGACTTCATCTTTATGTCCTACAAGATTCGCACTCCTAAGCGTAATCCGCAGTATATTTTCCATAGAAACTATAAGGGCGTAGACCTGGAGGCATTGCTGCGCGATGCTGGTAATATCGACTGGACGAACGTCTTAGAGAGCGCATGTATCAATGATATGGTTCACATTTTCAACAGCACAATACTCAGCTTATACGATCGCCATGCCCCTATCCGTCGAGTCAAAGTCAAGTATGTCCCGGCTCTCTGGCTCACCCCTGCCATTAGGGATGTGATGGCTAGTAGGGACAGAGCCAAAAGGAGGTTAAAACGCTGTCCTTTCGAGCGCAACTTGAATGCGTTTAAGTTACTGCGTAATCGCTGCATTCGTATGTGTAGAGATGCAAAGAGACGCTACTTCTATAAATCTCTCGACAACCGTAACTCTTCTGAAGTCTGGAAGTTTCTGAAAACTGTAGGTATTGGTAAGTCTCCAGTTGTTTCCAGTAACGACATTGACGTGTGTGCTCTTAAAAAACATTTCTCACTTCCCCCTGTTACGTTGGATTCACACGTCAAATCAGTTACTTTAAATTAATTATTTTGTTTGCCAGTACCGCAGTGTCCTTCTTTCGAATTAAGCCCTGTAGGTGAAAGTGAGGTCAAAAAATCTATTTGTGCTATCTCCTCCACTGCAGTTGGTAATGATAATCTTTGCTCAAGAATGATTTCTCCTATCCTCCCGATATTACTTCCCATCTTGACCCACATTTTTAACTTCTCCTTGTTTTCTTGTACTGTTCCTGAGCCCTGGAAACAAGCACATATCATCCCTTTACCCAAAATTCCTAACCCGGTCTCACCGACCGATTTCCGACCCATTTCTATCCTTCCATATCTCTCCAAAGTTCTTGAGCACATTGTTCATCAGCAACTTTCTGCCTTTCTTTCTTTGAATGACCTTATTAGTCCTTTTCAATCTGGTTTTCGACCTGGCCATAGCACAGTAACGACTCTTTTGAAGGTTACTGATGACATCCGCTGGGCTATGGACCACAAATCTCTCTCCTTACTTGTACTTCTGGACTTTAGCAGTGCCTTTAACTCTGTCGATTTCGATATCATTCTAGGGATCCTTAAATCTTTCAATTTCTCTTCTTCTTCTATTGGTTGGTTCAACTCCTATCTAAAAGTCCGTTCGCAGCGGGTTTGTCTCGAATAATCTTCTTCTGACTGGTGCTCTCTTACCGCGGGTGTGCCTCAGGGTGGCGTTCTCTCTCCTCTTCTCTTTTCTATTTTTATTAACTCTGTCACCAGAGTCATCTCTTCCCACTTCCATCTCTATACCGACGATCTGCAGCTTTACAATCACTTCTTGGCGCAAGATGCAGACGCCGCTGTGTCTGCTATGAACAGAGACCTGGATTTGATTAGTGAGTGGTCGCGGTCTTTCGGACTGCCCCTACCCTAAGAAATCCCAGGCCATAATTATCGGCGGCAGGTATATGCGGAATAGGCTCGATGTTGCGTCGCTGTCTCCACTCTGTCTGAATGGAGTTCAGATTGAATACGCAAAAACGGTAAAAAATCTGGGCATGACCATGGACTCTTACTTATCGTGGACTACCCAAGTTGCTCAAGTCAGTCGCAAAGTGCACTACACGTTCCATTCATTGAAATGCCTCCAGAGCTTCTTGCCCTTGAACACCAAAATCTCCCTTGCTCAAACTCTCATACAGCCCATCATAGACTACGCTGATGCCTGTTATTTGGATGCCACCGAGGAGCTTTTAAATAAACTTGAGCGTTTGCAAAATATCTGTATTCGTTTTGTTTTTAACCTTAAAAAGTATGATCACGTTTCTAACTTTCGCAAGATACTCAAGTGGCTCCCTATTCGACTTCGCAGGAACTCTCGGATATTGTGTCTGCTATTCAACATACTTCACAACCCTAAAACGCCATCCTATCTGCGGGAACGCTTCTCGTACGCCCGTCCTTTTGATGCGCCTTGCAGATCGCATCTTAGAAATCTCCTCAAATCCCTTCACCACTCAACTGACTTCTTCTCCTACTCTTTCACTGTGCACGCGGTACGATTGTGGAATTCACTTTTGCCTGACATTAGGAACTGTCATATTGTTGGAGTATTTAAAAGTAGAGTGAAAGAGCACTATCTTTCCACTTTGTCATAATTGCATGTGTATTTATTATTTGAATTACATTATATTGTTATATATTTTTGTGATATTTATTTTAGTAGTATGTATGTATGTAAGTATATTCTCATATTGTATGTTTATATTTAAATTGGAAAATTATTTATGATTTTATGTATTTTGTTTTCCCTTCTACTCTAACACACGTTGTCTACATCTCTTTAATATACTCTCCTATCGCAGGTATGCTGGAAGACATTTCTTTAAAAATAAGCATCACCTTTGTACGTATTTCTCTGTTCCTTTCTTCTTGTCTGTTTATATATGTGTGTACATAAATGGTTAAATAAAATATTATACGAGTAATTGTTCCAAAAGTGCCTACTGACTGATATTTTGAAATAAAGAATTTCCAGTTTCGTTCTTACATCTTTATTTCATATCGTTTGGGTTCACGTTATTATAAAAATTTAATACCCATTTATTTTTTATGTATTAAAAGAAAATATTAAAGTATAAACATTTTAGATACTACGGGACGCCTTTTAAACAGGGCGGACAGCTTCAACAAACATGGCTTTCTCCACGCTTGTCTAAATCAAATCCGGCAATATCCACATGTCTCTATCAGATCCGACAATCTCCAACGGTATTACGTAAAGGCAATTGCCCATTATTGGCCAAGAAGACACACGAAAATGATTTAAGTAAAAAAGAAGTCATAATTAATGTTAAATTATCAACATACACATTTTATCATAAAAGATAGAAATATTTATCGTATTTTATAAGTTTTGAAATGATTGAAACAGAATCAACAAAATGCAATAGCAGAGTTGCCATTTTATAAAACGAGAAGCCAATTTATTTCAGTTATCGATATATTTATTTTATACGGACGGTAGTAAACGACATCAATACCAACTTTTTATATGACATTTTATGAAAAATCAGGTGTTGCTTTGTACTTTATTAATAGTTTTAGAATATAAATGACAGTGTCAAAGTGCCATAAAGTAAAATCACATAAATAATTATTTTCGATCAAAATCGATTATCGATTTTTATTTCATTGCACTGGCAACCGCATCCTAATTTAAAAAGTCATGTTGTCAAACAAACGTCACATCAACTCTCGACTCTCGTCTGTTGCTGCTCGTGTTTGTTGACTTGTTGTTTTACGTATAACCAACGACTTTGCATTAAAATGGACTCCGATAATCCCTCTAAACTCAACGACCTTGGCTTGAATATGGATTCTGCTTCCGCTTCATCCGAAACTCCTCGCACGAACATGGACCCGATAACTAGCTATGATGATTACCCTGGCATTCACACTGGACAGTCGAGTTCTTCGCAAACATCAACAATGGATCTAAACATACATTTACGTTGTGTGAATTGTGACATAAATATATCGAGAATGCGTAGACATCCATTGGTTATCGCAGAGGTGCGACGTCTTATTCAAAGATGGATTGAACCACAGCAGGTAAATATTACAAGTCATATAGATAATACAGGTACCTGTAATATCTATAATTTATCATCAAAAAGTGAATACAAGATGATTTTCTTATTAATTGTATACTTTTAATTCAATAGGTCCAATTAACAAGTGACAACTTGGTGTGCCATTCTTGTTGGATGTCAGCTTGGAGTGTAATAAGACAGCCTACTCCTACAGGAGAACAAAGTACACCAATTGTCGGGCATTCACATGTATGCATCTCCTGTGGGCGCTCGCTTTTACGTACAAGATCTCACACATTAAGGACAGACACACCTCGTGAGAACCGTATTAGAAATGAGGTTGCTCGTCAAGTTGCTCCACGTGAGGTAAGATATTCGTTTTGGAATTGTAACTTTTCACTCTCAACATAATATAGTATGATGCTGTTATTGACAGTAAGTAGTTGTTATCAACAAACATGAAACCCAAAAAAAATACTTATATCCCATTATTAATTACTCTTCTTTGTTACAGTTGCCAATATCAGCATCTGTCTCTTACTGGCGAAGATCTGTACTTATTGGCGAAGAATTGACAGAGCAGCATCAAGAACAATTTCACAACAAGATTCTCCGGCTCAACCATCTTCAATTCAATCGGAAAGCACTGCCACTGTATCAGTAACCGAAGAGGAAAGTGTAGCCACTGATAACTGCATATTGCTGCCTAATTATATTCGGGCACCAGGTACACAAAGTCGCTGCTTTTTTCCAAACTGTGTTAGATCCGAACGGCTCACAGTCCCAAATGATTTAAGGGTTAGGCTATTTTGCGACTATAATTATTATAGGGTAGTAATAAAAGCTGCGACAAAAAAAGAAGAATTGTCCTTACTCAAAATATTAAATCTACTGCCTAAAATACTAACTTTCCAACTACTTTTGTCCGAATAAAAATGACGAAACGACGGAATGAGATACTGAAATCTTCGAAAAATAAACATGACTGTTTATTGCGATAATAGTTTTCTACCAGCATAAATTACGTTCTACTGAAAACTATGCTTTGTAATTTTTATCTTTAAATGCCTACTATTAATTCATAAATTACCTTTCATATTTCATAGACTGTGGTGCTATTTTAACTGTAACATTATACTGAAAATATTATTCTGAGTGGTTATACAGAAACTTATAAAAAATATAAAAATGTACTTGTAACAATAACTTTTACTTGCATCATATATCATGAATTTTACTTACCACAGGTATGCTTCGATATCGGTACCTATTTCAGGCGTTAAGAAGTTAGAACAGTCCTATTCATGCTTTAATCTAAAACCAAGTAGACTTTTGTTTCCTAGAATATTTTACTATTATACTGTATTATTATTCGACAAATTTCCTAGTTTTCATAATGTCAGCGAAAATAAAGATAAAAATAAAACAAAACTCAGTTTATTATGAAAATGTAGTTTTAATAGGTAGTAGAAAATGTTAGGTATACATAATTGTACTTATGAACTAAATAGGGAGGTAGTAGTAGCAGCTCGTTAGTTGTCAGTAGGTATCTTAATTATCTTCATTGTATTATAAGAGCAGGTCTGGATTTAGTAGGACGACCCCGTTTCCTTTTTTGTCCTATAGGTAGTGCTTTCGCTTCCATGGGCGGAGTCGCGAGCTTCAATCTAACAGCGAGCCCTAAAAGATGTTTACAAACGTATTTTTTATAGAACTGCGGGCAAGTGCAGGATCCTTTTCTCCATTCTACATTTTGTGTTTCGTTTTTAGGCACTGTGACTTTCCAGAAAGCGAAATGTTTCATCTTGTAATCATCAAAGTTTAACCACTGCTCGCCGTACGATACCTCCCCTACTTGGCTACTACTTGGGATCAAGTATTCAGTGTATGCCGTGTTGGATGATAAAATCTTTATTCTTAAATCTTTCCTTGCCCAGCAATACCCATCAGTCCAGTCCTTCAGCTCAATAGTAGGTGTTTCAGGTAACGATTCCTTACAGCTTTGTAAAGACCACTGAGCAACCATCTCAGTGGCAATGGCCAAGAAATGTGAAAGTGGAAGACGTTCACGTAAGGTGTTGTGGTCTTTAATGTTCCGATTGAACGCTTCTAATGCATTATTTGTGGCAGGCGAACACGGCGCTGCGCCTAAAAACCAATTCGGATGTTTCTTTAACCATTCTTCTTTGAAGTATTGAATGAACTCGGTTTGAGTCTGCCATTTTTCTACAAAAGCCTGTGATGCAGCATTAAAAACTTCATATGATGTAGCATTATGTAGTGCGTCTATGTCGTGTATAATTTCCTTCTGTTTCGTTTTATTGTTGACGAGTTTCGTAACTTTTTGCTGCATATTTTTCTTCGCGTGAGCCCAGCACATACGAACAACTGGTGTAGTACCAAAAACTGCGATGAAAGCATTTCTGATACTCTGAGCAGCGTCACAAACTAAAACTTTAGGTTGCATCACGTGATCAAATAAAGACAGAACCTTTTCTTGAAGGCCGTCAAAAATCATTTGAAAATCTTCTTGACGTTCGTTAGTGGACACACCAAGACAAAGCGGATGAAACTTACGGTTCTTATCAGTGGTACCAAGAACTAAAACGGGGAACCCTTGCCATATGAGTTTATATGTGGCGTCTATGTGCAGTACGTCGGTGGAACAAACTATGTTGAGTAATTTTTTAGTTGACAACGCGAGACGAAAACTTGGTTCTTCCGCTTCTATCACGTAATAGCTGAACACGAAAACTTCGTTTTCATCATCGGGAATAGTTGTTCGATCGAAAATCCATTTTTCAAGTTCACCTAAGTAAATTGCAGCTCTTCCGAACTTCTCGCGCCTTCTGTCATATAAGTAGTTGTTAAGTTGCCGTTTCGAAGGCACTTTTATCCCTGTCATGTTGTTCAGAGCCTCTAATATAGCTTTTGGCTTTAGGCGTAAATCAAACATCTTATTTATTTCTCTTTTAACGTTTTCCGGAATTCCGTACTCACTACGCGTACCAATCTGGTCATGGTTGTGCTCTGAAGTGGTCTTAAAAATAAGAATATCATTGCAGTCATTCACAAACAATAAATACAACGCACAATCACACTGTGGCCCCTTGGATTTTACCTTGTTACAACGATAGAAACGTTTTTGGCCTTCATCACTGTCCCGCGTATAGTTTCTTGACCAAGTCTTTTCATTACTGACAAACTCCTCTGCTTCTTGCACATTATAGCACCGTTTGATCAACACCCAACTTTTATTACGACGATTCTTCTTCACCGGTACTGATGAACCAGCTCCCTCCTCTTCCTCCTCCGACTCAGAACGGTACACGGGTACCTCATCCATATTTCGTAACAATACTAAGTTTCCTTAATAGATAGTAAGTTAATAGTTTCCTTAGTAGATTTATTAGTTCGTTGAAATGATAATATTAAACCAATAGCAACAAAAACTATTTAATTTTGTAACATAAACAGACAAAACACGCAAGGATCGGTCGTTGCAAGCGCACTGCGGTCGGATCTTTCGAACTCGCACGCGAAAACAGCCGAACGCGACCCGAACCCTATAGCACGGGCCGAACAGTTGAGGTATTTTCATCATTATTGCGAGTTAAAAAATAAATTTGATAACCAACAATAGAAATTAAAACAGTTCATGCAAGTTGTAAAAATATGATTATTTTGACAAAACCTCTGTTGTCGGTAACTTAGTAATTTTGTCGGAGGTTCAGTATTCTATTTGGAAGTTTAGTTTTGTTATTCGAAGATCCATTTTCTTTTAGGAGAAAATGTAATTTGAACATGCTCTTAATTGTTGTTAAATTGGATATTTTTATTCGTTTATGTTTTGGGTTTTTCGTCGGTAATTCATTATAACGCTGGTTAATTAGAATAATAGTCGGCCACAGATCGCTGGAGATTAATTTGTTTTTCGGAACCATTATTATTTTCCATTATTATATACCTCCAGAATGCAGAATATGCCTCTATCATTTAAGGAATAATACATGGGACTCACTTTTGGATTCACTTGAGAATCCGATTAGAATATTTAGTGCAGTTCAAGTAGAAGAATTTTCTTCCTTACTAAAGAACAGTATGTTCAATCATTTAGATTTTAATAACATAAATGATATGCCTGATCATATAGTTCATTACTATCTAGGCTTTAATAAAGAACAATTTTTGGACATGCTATCCAATGTTCCCAGGCTTTCCAATAAGCATAGGGGGTAATTTGCTCTTGCTGCTTATTTAATTAAATTAAGAACATGTGATAGCGATGAACGCATTGCAACATTATTGCAGGTACCTAGAAGTACCCTAGAACGTCATATGAATGAGGCACGCGAATTATTAAACCAGGATTTTGTTCCTATAAATCTGGGGATAAACCATATTACCCGAGCAGAAATAGCTGAGAGAAACCTGATTATACATATATTTACATTGAGAAAAGCTCGAATTATTTATATCAAAAGAAAACTTACTCATTGCATAAGTATCGAAATCTAGTAAAGCCTTTTTGCTTGTGTGTACGGACGGGTACATAATAGATATCCTTGGCCCCTATCCTGCAACAACCTCTGACGCAACTATAATGGCGAATGAATTTCAGAGCGAAAACAGCTCCCATCGTCAGTATTTTCATGCGGGGGATGTTTTTATTTTGGATCGGGGATTTAGGGACTCCTTACATTTATTAGAATCTTGCGGGTATCATGTGCATGTGCCCCTGTCCCCAGAAGATGGAGATACACAGCTTACAACAGTGAATGCCAACAAATCAAGGGCTGTCACATTATGTCGCTGGGTGGTTGAGGTCGTGAACGGAATTTTTAAATCATCTTTTAAAATCTTTCGACAAAAACTTTTTCAACAGAGCGTCGAAACACCTCATGCAAGATTTTGCTGTGGCGGCTAGCTTAATAAATAAATACCACACCAAAATAAGGGACAGGGAAGATGCAAGTCAAATACTAGAAATTGTTACCCAAAATATGAATGTCAATAATGACCTATCGGATTTTGCGAGGGACCATAATTAATTTAAACCGGGTTAGGGCACATTTTACTAATATTAATGTGAATATTGAAAATATAAGAGAATTCCCAATCCTCACTTACAATGATTTGGTCCTAATTGCTTGTGGGACATATCAAATAAAACAAGCACGGTCGTATTATGGGGAGCACATTAGGTTTAACGGTAGTTACCGGATTGAAGTGTGTAGTGATCGTAGGAGAAGTTTTATGGAAGCATCGGCTTTTGGCAGTAATTGTTATTTGCTCAGAACAAAAATATCTAGCCGCCATATAACAAGAAAAATATATTATGTTTACATTTTGTTAAATACAACTAATACTGGTCGAGCAGCAATAAAACAATACTGTTGTAATTGTATTGTAGGCCGTCGAACAGTTGGATGCTGTGCCCACATCATGTCAGTTATTTGGTATTTAGGACGGGCACGGCATCAAAGTCATATTGATGCACCTGCTCAGTTCTTGGATGAGGTTTTAATAGTTTACGATACTGATGACGAGTAAGCTATGTATAAACTATTAAACCTCACCACCATAGTCATTAATGTAACATTAAAAGTAATGTATTTAATAATAATAAAATTACCATCAAATCCGAAGTTTTATTTAACCAATTCTTTTTTATTTTACATATTGACAATGTATACTACGTTTAACACGTCATATCATAAGTGTGCACTCCAGGCCAAAATCACTATGTATCTCGGGCATGACCCTTTCTAGTCTATTTGATGACAAATATTTGAGAAAACTATTTCAAAGTGTTTAGTTTCAAATGGAAGTCATCTTTAGAGGAAGAGGTATTTTCAATATCGTTTGTGGCAAAAAAGAAAAGCCCCCGGAGAAGAAAAAGGTAGAGGAGAAATCATGGCTGGAAAATGACGCTAAGGCGCAGGAGCTAATTGTCACACGGATGGAAGCAGCTCCACTCACGCATTTACTGTCATGCACAACATCTGCTAGCATGTGGACAAAGCTGAAGTCTGTTTATGAAAAAGAGTCTGCTGTGAACATTCACCTACTTCAGCGAGTTATTTTTCACTCCAGTTTGGTGATGACTCAGTGGTAACAGTTATGTCAAAGTTGGAAGAAATCAACACAAAATTGACACAAGCGGGTGAACCACTTTCAGAAAGAATGACAATTACTAAGGTGTTGATGTCATTGCCAGAGATTCAAACATTTCCGCTCAGCCTGGGAGTCTGTTCCCATTAAGAAGCAAACACTAACTGAGTTGACCTCAAGATTGCTCATTGAGGAAGAGAGGAACGATCAGCCGGAGGTAACTTGGGCTAGTTCTAGCAGGCAGCAAAAATTATCCTGTTACACTTGTGATAAGGAAGGCTATTTTTCGAGGGACTGTAAAGATAAGAGAAACAAGAAGTTGCAATTATTGTAAGAAGAGAGGTCATTTAAAGTCAGGTTGCAAGTTGTTGAAGTCCAAGGAAGGCAAAAAGGCTCCGGATGTGAACGCCTTCATGTGTATGAGTCAAGAAGTTGACCAAGGAGACTGTTAGTTTATGGATACGGGTGCTAGTGAGCATATGTGCAGCAAAAGAGAATTGTTCATGGAACTGGACAAAGTGAAAAGCGCAACGAAAGTTACTGTGGGTGACGGTAAACTTCTTGATGTATTTGGGCGCGGCACTGTGGAACTGTATGCTTGAAATGGCGCAAAGTTATCAAAACATTACTTAGTGGAGTGTTTTTTGTGCCTGAACTGAAATTCAATGTTTTCGGTGGGAACTGTCTTGGACAAAGGTATTTGTTTGGTGTCGAATAAAGATCGTTGTGAATTTGTTAATAGTAAAGATGAAGTTCGTGCAATAGCTAAACACGTCAACAAAATGTATTAAAATGAAAATGTATTATATGTTGTTTTCGTTGAATGGAACGCAATCGGAACTGTCTATAGTTAAATCAACATTTGCAATGAGATGGGCATCTGAACGTGATAGTGACGTTTCTGACATTTGCAAATCTTCAGACGTTGTTGAAGGTGGGTGTGAGTTTGCGAACTTTAAATTATTAACCTTTTAACCGCTTACGTCGGATTAATCCGACAAATATATTCGGGTCCATTTCGCCAGTGTCGTATGTTTACGACCAATATACCACAGTTCGTTTAATGTACTTTTTTATTTAATTACGCTGTATTCTAGCAAAAAGATGTTTATATTAGGTAAATAGTTAATTAAGTAATCATTTACAATTAACTATTTTAATATACTTTAGTCTCTTAATGAGAAGTCCTAAAAATAATATCCAAAGTTAAATGAATTACTAATATTATTTTTAGAAAATTGTATTGATGTACAACGCCCATGGCGGCCAAATCCGACATTAGGGACGGGACATATGCCAAGATTTACCGATACAAAAATAAACATAAATCAAAATATTTTTCTTTATACTGACTAATTGACTATAAAACAAATACAGTAAACGTTAATAATTTTTTTTTTTGGAATTGTGAGTATTTCATTTAATTCCTTTGAAATTAAGTAAAACTTGTGAAATGTCAGCAACTGAGTTGATGGTTCCCATCCCTAGCCTACATGTTCCGAAACTTACTTTGTTAGTACGCCCTGCGCCACGGTCGGATAAAGACGACCGTTTCGTACGTCATAAACGAGTGCTGACTTCTGGAATTTTCCATCAGTGTTGTGTTTCCATCAGTTTTACGTTCGTGTGTCGATAAATGTGTATTGAAATTTATCATGTCCACTACGGAAGAATTAATACAAATTCTAGAAGGCGATGATAATGAAGAATTTATATCAGACGAAGAGTTTAACATTGATGTAGAGGTATTTTTTATTATTATTACAGTTATATTTTAATTGATGGTGTAGTATGGTAGTGATTTCTGAATGGAAATTTTAAACTTAATTAGACTGAGTGAGATGGCGGGCGCGGATGAGAATACACGCGCGGTCACTCAGGAGCGGCGATTCTGATTGGTTGCACAGCGCGCGTCGCGTGAGTGCTCGCTCGTAGATACGAAGGTAGTTTATTTTGTGCATGTCGCCGCGCTGCCACACAAAGAATCGCACTGCTAATTTTGCTTTTGTAGGCTATTAAAATTTCCTACCTAGGGGACCGATGTAAGTGAGTTTTGGACTTTCAGGGCGTTCCTTCGAAAGGGGCTTATCCCTATTCAAAGAAGAATACCTATTTTTCACCTGACTATGTATAGAAACGAAATAAATTTTAAAATTCAGTTAATTTTATTGTTTATTAATTACGCTTATCACAATGTTAAAAGAAACGCAGGAAAAAAAGATTTTTTAATATTTCTATATGATTATTCTACGTCAAGGGTAAACCTATTACCGTGCTTTGAACGCATCTCAACTACCCTTTTTTGACGAAGTTCCATTTTACACATTGCTACTTGATTTTATTCAACTCTGTTTCTGAGTTTTATTTATTATTTTACGTTTTATTTAATCGGTAAGTTATTCTTTATTAGTATTTGTATAATACATATTAATTAAAAATAACATATCAATTAAATAATCATGCAGTATGTAATCGAGTTCGCACGATTGAAACGGATTTTTTTGACATTTGACAGATCTGCGATTGGCGTCGGCGCAGTCCTTCGTAGTTGCGTTTGCGTCTCGTTGTGTACTGTGCCATTTTGTGTGTGTTACTTCTTTTTACGACCCTATATACCGCCCCTGGACCTCGATATCTTCCTCATCTGACGACCTTTGCTTACCGTACCGTTAAATCCGTCCTCTTAACAATGCCACCGGCAGCAAAAAGAAGACGTATACTTTGCATAAACTGCAACGTCTGCATAAATACGTTTCGACGATATCTCGTTCACGAGCTCAACACAAGAGTTATTTCGTTACTTAGCGAGTGGATATCACCAGTAATCGGAAGTATTTACTCTTATTATTTTTAATCTAAACGTATCAATCATGTCCTAATCAAACTAACAAAGCTCATAATATACATATATAATGTATGACACAACACAAGCAACTGTCGAATGATCTATAAATCTAAAAGGTGTATTATACATTGACTTAAAACTAATACAATTTGTCTTCTTATTTCATGGATCGTTTTGAAGTGTTCTTTGCTTGTTGTTTATTGTTAATGTGGAACCATTTGATCAACATTTATTGCTGGCATTAAGCTATTGTATCAATTGTAAACAAAAGAAGTTTATATTGAGTTTCCTATTTCAGATTACTGAGGAAGATTACATTTGTGAACCTTGTAATGAACTCCTCATGAGAAGCAAAAACCAGCAATTAACAACAAGCTGTGATGGTGCTCAAGCTTCAGGGTCATCTTAACCAGGTTGAAGACAAGTGTGCAGTCTTTGTGGACGGTCAACACTTAATCGTCAGACTCATTCTATTGTTTTTGAAAATCCTTCAGAAGAGCAAAGACAGATTAATGCTGTTATACAAACAAGAATGCACCACGTCAGGTATTTATGCTTCTATATTGTTAATTTTTTGCCAATAAGTATAATACTCGGTATTGTAACTCTAGAAGATTTCTTTTTTTGTCTTCGGGACAAAAATGATTATATCTGTCAGTGATTAACTGATGCTGTAAGCATTTTAGCGACAAATAAAAAATATAAAAATATTGTAAATATATTTTGAATTATCTGATACGAGTATTAATTCAATGTTTTCTTTCGTAGATATCATCATCTGATAAAATATGCCATTCATGCTGGATGAGTTGTAAGCGTGCTGCCATACGTATTCAGCATGTTGATGAAACCCGTGGAGTTTCTACCACTGAAGAAGTTGACATCGAAACAGGTGACTCTGAGCTAATAACTGCTGAACCAGTTAATGTAAGTTTAGAAGTGCCTTCTGAAGTTGTATCTAGCGACATAACATTGGAAAATTACAGACGGGCAGCAAATACTGCTTTCATTGTCTTTTTCCTCAATGTGCTAATATGAATCTGCACAATATGGCAGATTCATTTAGAGCAACGATACTCAGTTCTTATAAATATTATATCCCTGTGCACAGCCGTGTCTGTACAGAACATAGACTGAGTAATGAGTGGAGTAATCTGTATGATTCGAGTAATAGCATGAGTACATTTACTTCACAACAAGTAGAACACATTTTTTCATTTGTTAATGCTTTCAAACCGTACCTTAATTTCACAAATGTAGAAGCCATTCAAGAAATTGAAGATAACATATTTTTCTTTTGGACTGGAAGGTCCAAACAAGACTTTTTAACCCTTCTCAATGAAGTACCTCGCATACAAGGAATGCACAAAAGCATTTTAGGATTAGGTGCATTATTAATGAAAATGAGGACTGGCGAATCAGATGTTCGGTTGTCTACATTATTAGATGTACCGCGTAGCACTTTAGAGCGACTAATGAACAAATGCAGGGAAATCCTGGTTCAAGATTTTGTACCTATTCACCTGGGTATTAACCACATAACGAGAGAAAGGCTAATGGATCATAACCTTACAATACCAAATGGTATATACAATGAAAATTATACAAACGCTATTATTATTTGCGATGGGACATACATTTATATAAATAAAAGTTCCAATTACTCCTTCCAAAGAGATACTTATTCTTTACACAAATATAGAAATCTATTGACGCCATTTTTATTCGTGGCATGTAATGGTTACATCTTAGATTGTTATGGTCCATACAAGGCTACCACATCCGATGCTGACATAATGATTTGCCTTTTTGATTATGAAAACTCTCCTCTTAGATTATATTTTCAAGAAAATGATGTGTTTATATTGGATAGGGGTTTCCGAGATTCTATAAGAATGCTAGAAGGTAGTAATTATCAGCCATATATGCCTGATTCTCTATCAGAAGGCGAACACCAACTAACAACACAGCAGGCCAACCGGAGCCGCTGTGTAACAATATGCCGCTGGGTAATTGAGGCAATAAATGGACATTTCAAAAGAGATTTTAATTTAAGCTCCTGAGGCAAGACTATTTTAATAAATCAGTTCCAAATATGATGCAGAACTTTCAGATAGCTGCCAGTATCCTTAACCGATTTGGTGTTCGTCTTCGTGATAGAGATGATTCGAATGAAACAGTTACAATAATTAGAGAGAGAATTAATTTTGAAAATAATTTAGCTCTATTGGTTACGGAACTAAATATGAATAGAAGGTTACTGTTTTTCAGAGTATAACAGCTGACCGAGATAATCTATTTATATTTCCTAGATTAAGTTATAGTGAGTTAATACTATTTGCTCTAGGTACATATCAGATAAGGCAAGCCAGATCGTATTACGGGGAACATATTCGATTTCATGGATCATATAGAATAGAAATATGTAGGGACACACAAGATTTTTCTCAGTATAGTCTGAGAGGAAGTGCTGACATAACATTAATAAGAGGAAAAATTAAGTCCAGGCACATTTCAAGAAAACAATACTATGTCTACATTATAATAGAAAATAATGTGTCTGGCAGAGCTGGTATAGTCGAATATTGTTGTAATTGTTTGGTCGGCCGACGAACCATTGGGTGTTGCGCTCACGTTATGACATTAGTGTGGTACCTTGGATGGGCTAGGTATCAAGAAAATATCTCTGCTCCAGCAGAATTTCTGGATGACGTAGTTACAAGAGATTTAGATGAAAATGATGATAATTAATAAACCATTCCATTATAACATAGTGTTTTATTTGTTTTTCCCGTTTTGTTCATCAGGCATGTATTTATCTATATACCGTAGGCCAAAGAAATGTGTTGGTTGGAGAAGTGATCACTTCGGCAATACAAGAACTAAGGTAGACTTTTTAGAGATATAGAAATGTGTGCTAGATAAACAGCAGTTCATACTCGACACTCAATTTATAGTGACAATCATCGAGAGTCTAAGCAGTGACGTAAGGGCAGTAAGTTTAAGTAGTAAAAAAGACGTTTTAGACCATAGCTATGAAAGTGTTCCTATTTTAGACTAAACTCTGAGCCTTAATAATTATTTCTAGCACATTTATTTCTAACGTAACGGAAAATCCTAACCTAAAAAGTAACATTCATATTTTTTGACCTTCGTAGCGTTTAAATCGTAAAAATGACTATACGACATTATTTTCTAAACTTACAGGTAGTATTTCTATTATACCTTATAACTATACATACACTTTCATTATCAGGTTTTTAAATGTATGGGAAGTGGGCATTGTTCTTTATTACTCTACAATTTTTTTTGGTATTATTTCAGATTCAAGGAAACGATGTCACAGCCGCTAATTGGACAACGCAAATTACTCCCCCAGTGTTAGAGGAATTCGACGACTTTATTTGTGGAGTGTCGCCTACTGTCAAATTAGATGGTACCTCCACGGAATTCCAACTTTACGAACATTTTTGTAGCAAAGACTTGTTACAGAAAATTGCCAATTGTACAAATAAATAGTATCAACACTTCGTAAGACATACTGATCTGAGATTATATGCAAGACTGCAACAATGGCGAGACGTGACTATTGACGACCTTTACATTTTCCTAGCAGTAACAATGCTTTTCACTAGAAACCAAAGAATAACAATTGAAGAACACTGGTCTACACACCCGTTATTACATAGTACGGTGTTCCATAATACGAGTACTATGTTTCGAAATAGATATTGTTGAGCAATATCTATCTTTTTATGAAGCACCTGCAGGGACAAGTGGTGTACCGAGATTGCACAAAGTAAAAATGTTGACTGACCACTCCCGTCAAACTTTCAAAAGAACATTTACCCCGGGTAAAAAAGTGTGCTTTGATGAAAGTATTGTGCCTTTTAAAGGTCGCCTAATTATAAAACAGTATTTACGTAAAAACGATAATAGATAATAGATTTCGCATTAAGCTATTCGGCTTATGTTATGTCGAAACCGGTTATATCGTAGATTTTATAGTGTACTGTGGATCGGAAACAGAAAAAGAGACCGTACCAAAAGGCATAACTGGATCAGTTGTGACTGAACTTTTAAAAGACTACTATTTTTGCAACAGAGAGTTATATGTAGATAACTGGTATTCCAGTCCTAAGCTTTTTATAAATATATTTAAAAGAAAGGGTCACTTATGCAAAATCGTATGGTACCGTAAAATCGAATAGGAATGGGATGCCGAAATTTCAAACACTGAAACGTGGACAAATAGCCGCTTACTCGTCGCCTCCCCTCTTAGCCCTAAAATGGCAAGATAAGAAACCGGTCTTAATGTTGTCTGCAATACACGATTACAAAATAATACCATCAGACAGTGTAGACCAGGGGTTCCCAATTTTTTTTGGCCAAGGAACCCTAATTGATTATACTTTTCCTAGCGGAACCCTACTTTGATAACTGGAAATTTACCTACCTTAAAAGAGGTATAAATGAAAAACAATAAAATTTTCATGAAATTATTTTTATACAATTACTGTGAATATGTAAGTAGGTACATAAAAAATAAAAAAAAAACAAAAACACGTTTGTGAAATTAATGTGATGAATGAATTTTTTTTACATATTTTCTTAAAATAGCATTAAAATTAGGCTTAATGTCCGACAGTTGAATGCGAAGATCTGGAGCTGCATCCAGTCTATTTCTGTACTTGCTTTTGGTGTAAGCATATGCGGAAAAACCAGTCTCGCATCGGTAAGTCGTCACAAACGGTAACAGTAATGTGATGGCTCTATTAACAATTTCTGGGTATTCATCTTTGAGTCCAATCCAAAAGGCGTTTAAATCAAAAGTTCCTTCTTCGAACTTTTGTTTTAGCGTTGATGAAAATTTAATATCAATCAAATTCTCATACTCTGACACCGACAGCATCGAAGGTTTGGTGTAATTTCCAAACGGATTCTGCACCCAGATCATCTCTTGCAACTGCTCCGGAAAATACTCATGCAAAGATTTTGTAAGGCTTGTCAAATGCTCATGTATATTATTTTCCACGTCTGAAGATACCCGCAGCTCATTTTCTTTTAGAAAGTCATTTAATATTGTGAAACATTCGTAATTATGTTTTTCAACACATTCAATCCAAAACGCAAGCTTGTTTTTCAGTGAAGACATTTTATCATTTACTGTAAATTTTGTTGTAGCTCGTCCCTGTAATGCTTTGCAGATTACGTTGAGCTTATCGAATATATCAGCTAAATAAGCTAATTGCATCAACCATTGCTCATCATGCAGCAGTTCAACAAGCTTATTAACGTGTGCAGAAACAGGTTGTTTGGTAAAGAATATCTTAAGCTCGTCGCGCAATTCAAACAGCCTTAATAGAACTCTTCCTCTTGAAAGCCATCTTACTTCCGTGTGAAGAAGAAGTGATTGATGCTGACTTCCTATATCCTCACACACTTTTTTAAAAAGCCTCGACTGGAGTGGACGTGATTTAACGTAGTTTACAATTAGTACTGCTTGGTCGAGAACTGTCTTGAGCTCGTATGGCATTTTTTTTGCGACAAGGGCATGACGATGTAAAACGCAGTGACTGCTACTACATTTAGGTGCAACCTCCTTGATTCTCGTCACAGTACCTTTTATTTTGCCAACCATAGCTGCCGCTCCATCACTACACACGTCAATACATTTGTTCCAATCCAAATGGTGCTTAGTCATGTAACTATCGATAACTTTAAAAATTTCTTCTCCGGTTGTGTTGGTTTCTAAAGGAGTACAAAGAAACAAATCCTCTTCAATAGATCCTCCAAAGGGATATCTCACAAAAACAAGCAGTATTGATAACCCAGCGACATCTGTACTTTCGTCCAGTTGCATTGCAAACATCTCGCTGGTCGTCAATCTACTAATTAATTCATCTTGAATATGTTCAGAAATCTTATGAATTCGATCAGAAATGACGTTATTTGAACACTGAACTGCTGACACTTTCTTTGCTGCTTCTTCTCCAAGTACACAGGTGACAATTTCTGTCATACATGGTTTTATTAAATCCTCTGCAATCGTGTGTGGTTTACCAGCACGAGCGATTTTGTAACTTAGCAGAAATGATGCCTCTGTTGCATTTTCATTATCGGTCTTTACAAATTTTTGTATAGCAGCTGCACCACTTCTACGTACTTTTTTGTGTCTTTCAAAAAAGCTGACGCTTTTATCTTTCAGTTCTGGGTGGTTTGTGTCAAGATGTCGTTTAAGCTTTGCAGGTACCAGTGAGCTATTACTCATTATTTTGTTGCAAATAACACATTGTCCATCCGGGTTCTCAGTCATTCCCACAGGAACAAATCCAAAGGACAAGTAAGATTGGTCGTATTTTCTTTTTTTTGAAGAAGTTTTTGTATGTTGTAGATTCTGTCCGGCACTAGAGTCTTGTGTATTTAGCATACCCTGAAATGAATTGACAAACAATGATAATAACCATAGCAATACGTACAATGTAGTATCAAAGTGAGCGAACGATCTGCTTGTTCGGAATAGGAGAGCTGACGAACTAAATTGAGCGATCCCGGTCGCGGAATGCGCAAGTCTAATCAGTAAATAACTTATATCACAGTAAATTACCCAAATAATTGTAAAAATTAACGAAAAAAAACCCTATACCGTTAATTTTATTTTTAACTTTTTAGTGTATTTTTATTTTTCCCAAAGATGGAGTTGCATATTTACGCAAACCAGGATACTCATCAACGATCAAATCAAACGAGTCTAAATTCGATCAGGTTGCGTCGTTTAATAACAGAGTTCCTATGGCCACTTTCCAGCTCCATCATCAGACCCTGGTTACCACATAGTGTCAAAGTACTTGTCAAGACGAATCAAACGAACCCAAACTCGATCAGGTTGCGTCGTTTAATAACAGAGTTCCTATGGCCACTTTTCAGCTCCATCATCAGACCCCGGTTACAACATAGTGTCAAAGTACTTGTCAAGACGAATCAAACGAACCCAAACTCGACCGGGTTGCGTCGTTTACTCACGGAGTTCCTATGGCCACCTTCCAGCTACATCACCAGATCAGCTCCATGTCATAATAATATTGCATTGTCGTTTGGATCATAGGATGCAAAATTTCAGCTCAATCGGAAACCGGGAAGTGGATCAAATTTAACTTGCAAGATTCGATTAACGACAACGGGACAGGTGAAACTAAATAAAAGCTTGTAAAAAAACTTATGTATAACTTTCTTACCGACGAACCAGGAACATTTTCTGAAATATTTTCAGTGCACACTGCTGGTGGCTCTGAATCTAATGAAGAATCCGAAACACTTTTGCCACTTGTGAGGCGCCCCGTTTTGAGCCAACTTTCCATTTTGAAGTACCTACAATAAAAATAACACGTGAATATATCTCTCGTATTTTATTTCGAAAATGTGTCTACAAATAAACAAACACATTGTGACTTACCAGTAAACATCGAAAATTCCAACAACAGGTATTTTTGTACTGCAGCTATTCACTACTAATTAAATAATAATTGAATACGTGTGCTCTTTTCGCGGTCCAGAGCGGTATAATCCGCCCCGCTCGCCGTAGCCGACGGCGCTGCAACGCGGGCGCGCGGGGTGGGGAGGGCTGTGCGCGCTGTACTACTCCGCCCGCACGCCCTGCCCCTCTCTCGTGCGTAAACAAGTCGGTGCGCGCGAGTAACGTTGGTCACAAAACGTGTGATAATATTTTTTACGGAACCCTTGCGGTCTTACCACGGAACCCCAGGGTTCCGCGGACCACCATTCGGGAACCGCTGGTGTAGACTGTACAACTGGGCTACCCAAAATGAAACCACAGTGTGTGGTAGACTACACAAAAAATATGGGGTCGGTTGACACTGCTGATATGATGACTAGCACATTGGGCTGTATAAGAAAATAAAAAAAAATGGCATAAAATGCTTGGATTTTACATTATTGACATGTTTTTACTTAACGCATTCTATTTGTTTAAAATTATAAAAAATTAACAAAAATCTAGTTTAGCTGATTTCCAATTAAACGTTATCAGGCAAATAATCCTACTTCCTACTATATATATATATATATATATATATATATATGACGGCGCGTGATTATTTAGTCAATTTATTGTAACACTTTTTAAAAGTTGTAATCGGTTATTTTTACTCTGTGGTTTAGAATTTATTTCTTTAGTGGTATTTTTAACTTAGAGCGGGTAACACCGAATGGGGTTGTGAGTGTCATAGCGGCGATGGCGAGCACTTAGTGATGCGATCGTCACGCGATGCACACGCACAAATCCATTGGCTCTAAATGCAAGTTTAACAATTGTTGTGATTAGACTTAATCAGTGATAATCATTGTAATCATTCAATTTTATAGTTAAGTCTCGTTGCGATATTTGAAAGTAAATTAACTGGGTTATTTTGCGAGTATTATTTTCCAAACACCTGCACGTACACGCCCATGATGAAGGACCAGCAGATGACTGATCAAGAACGACACGTGGTGTCTCAGCCGCTCGAACATTCCGTCATATGCGTTATTTTGCGAGTATTATTTTCCAAACACCTGCACGTACACGCCCATGATGAAGGACCAGCAGATGACTGATCAAGAACGACACGTGGTGTCTCAGCAGCCGCTCGAACATTCCTTCATATATATATATATATATATATATATATATATATATATATATATAATATTATAAATGTGAAAGTGTGGATGTTTGGATGTTTGTTACTCTATCACGCTAAAACGGCTGAAAGGATTTGGATAAAATTTGGCACATTGGTAGACTATGACCTGGATTAGGACATAGGATACTTTTTATCCCGATATTCCCACGGGATTGAGATTTCTGCGGGTGAAACCGCGGGGCGCAGCTAGTAGAAAAATACAATCAAAGTTCTTTAACTCAACAGTCAACTTCGCGCGGCATCCTTGACCCTAGCCGTTTTTTACATAATGATGACTTAGAGCATTTTCCTGTTAGAATATCGACTGGCAAAAGTCAGCGATGCAAAATGTGCGCAGCAAAACAAAAACGGTCTGACACTCGTTTAATGTGTCAAAAATGCAAAGTTTATATGTGCGTAGATCCATGTGCTGTTGAGTACCACAATTCTACAAAACAATCGGGATCGTAATCCCACATCACTATTTTTGAGTTTAGTCTATTATGTCTATGGTCGGCTAGACATTGTCGACATTCCGCAATATACGACAGTGACGAGTGTTTGTGGCACGACGTGTGTAAAATCAAGTAAACATTTCACAATTTTTTAAGATCAAAATGGGGTCCAAAAGTACGTGCACTTCGAAACGTATAGCATCTAATGAAAGTGATGATATACATAACTACAATAACTCAGGTTTGATTTGTTATATAAGGAAGTTTGAAGCAAGCCAGTCAATTTTGGCTCCCGTTGACTATAGTCAAGACAAATTAGACGTAGACATTCCATTAACGCTGACCGACGACGGTATATTGTTTATATAAAAGACGGCCAGTCGCAGAAAAGAAGTACTGATAGTACGCCAGATTTGTGCAGATCTACGGCGACACAAACTTTAGTCAAAACAAAAAATGCAAGTACACAAAACGAGCAAATTGATGATCCAATTAAAGAAAGTGCCAGAATTTTAGCGAACAGTTATTTTGTTGGCGAGGAAACTCGTAAGAAAAAGTTTATCGAATGTTACACAAATGTGGTCTCGTCAATAATTCGCCTCGTCGATATGGAGCATTAATATTTTTTCGACTGATCCTAATACTCGTATACTATAAGTTATCAATAAATTCGAATAAAGGATAGTTATACTATATGTCTCAAACCGATTTCATAGCAATTTTTGCCAGTTTTAAGTAAATTATTGTGGGTCCCAGCATTGGAACTAAAAATCGTTTGAAATCCGGTGAATGAACGACCGGTCATTCACAGGATAAACGTCAATTTTATATTTTTATTAAAATGTGTAATTTATTTATATGCCATTACATTAATGTTTTGGGAGTAGTTTTGAAAATAGAATTCTGATCTTTAGGCCAGAATTGGGACAGGTATGATCATTTATTGGTTCATAAAATCTAGTGAATGAACTAACATTTCTCATCATGTTCAATTATTAGCTTTCGTTATGAAGATGTAAACCAATAAATGAACACAACATTTTGAGCTAGATTTCATCCCCTATAAGACCTAGATATTATTATTCTACTAATCTTTCTTTTTCTGTTATTGTCTGTTTAGATTACCATGGATTCCAATAAAAATAAATACGAAAGGTTTCGATATACCCAAGAAACATTGGAAAGAGCTCTTAGGTCCATTGCTAATGGAGAACTCACTATTAATAAAGCAAGTAATGTTTTTAAGATACCAAAATCTACCCTACATAATAAATTCATTAATAAAGTTCCTTTGCAAAGAAAAATGGGTCCTCCATCCGAGCTCACTGTAAATGAAGAGGCTAAGATTGCTGAGTGGATCATAAATAAAGCCAAATTAGGTTTTCCAATGCACCCAGAAGACATTTTTGATACTGTTGAATTTTTTTTAACTACCAACAATAGAAAAAGTAAGTTTACAGGGAATAGGCCAGGTAAAAAGCGGCTCAAGTTATTTTTAAACAGACATCCCGAGATTACTAAAAGAAATGCCGAAGTAGGGTAGAGCCACCAAAGAGTGCGCATTTTATAAACTTTTATTTATTAAAAAATCAACTTAAAAATTACACTTTGTACTTATTATTAATTTTAAGCTTTGGTCATTGAAGAATACAATTTTAAACTTTAATCTAAGGTAACCGGTCTCAAATAATTTTAAATAGTCTCAAACATAATACTCGTCCCGTGCGCACTCTTAGGGTGCTCGGTTGCAAAGAGTACGCAGTGACAACCCTTCATACAAGCTAAGAGTACGCAAGAGAGCGAAGTTAAGACATCAACCCTGACAATTATCACAAGTGAAGGCCCCAAATCCCATGTAGTCTGTGCATTCATCATGCCACCAAGCAGTACATCGGCCACATTGGATCCAATCTTCTGGCGGCGGCTCAACGTAGACTTCAAGACAAAGGGGACATCTTATAATTTCTTGACCTGTATTTGTATTCAACAGTTGTGGATTATTTCTAGTAGTTCTGTTTATTTTGTTTCTCTTATCTGCTGCTGTCTTATTTTTATTTCTTTCTGCTTTCTGTTTTTCTTCTTCTAATTGTTTTTTATACGGTGTGCTCGTTAAAATTTCAGATTTCTTCCGTTTCACATTTCTCTTTGACTGATGGGTTGCCTTTGGCAGAGGCCGAATGTCAGAAGGTTTTGTTAATCCTGATGTGGATGGTGTTGGCTCATTAATAGGTATATTTCGACGAAAACCTGATGTGGAAGGTGTTGGCTCATCAGTTAATATATTTTGACGAACACCTGATGTGGACGACGTCGGCTCATCTGCAGACATATTTTGAAAATCATCATGAGTATCATGAACATCATCAGGAAGGTCTGGAGTTTTTTGACTGCGATGTACGAATTCTTCCAAGCCTTCATCAGAGAGTGTACGTAGCAACGATGGAGATAATTGTGCTTCAAGAGCTTGGGTATCAACGGTTTCAGTCGGTTCTTCAATATCTTGAACACCTGATGTTTCCGATGATCTTGCAATTCCCAAATGCAGGGCATGGCTTTCGACTGTTTCTGCATTTAAATATGGACGATCTGTTACATCTGCTGGCGCAAAATCTTCATCAGTGAACACTTGATCATTAAATGGCCAAATACCACAAGATTCGAATGACTTTTGCGCTCTTTGAATTGAAGCAACCTTTAAATATGCTGTGCCGAATAACCTGGCAACTTGAAATTGCGTAATAGCGCGCCCAGGATTAGAAACTTGCCAGTTGTCGCAAGCAACAGCATAGGCTTTTTTTAGTGGTCCAAAAAATCCTGTATCCAGAGATTGCATGCGATGGCTCGTATGTGGTGCTAAACTTAGGAGAACTACTCCATTTGCACGTGCTAATTCAATTGCAGCCAAACTCAGATGGGACGAATGATTGTCCAAAATTAAAAGAACTGGCGTGTCGTTAGATGATTTCACCATCTCAATAAAGTGCTTTAGCCACAAAACAAATAAATCAGAATTCATATATCCTGAATCAGAAACAAGCAGCAAAGAGTCTTCTGGTGCTCCATCAAGCAGTTCTTGCTTTTGTCGCTTTCTAGGAAATATTAATGCTGGCGGCACAAATGATCCAGTGGCGCCCATACAGCATACAGCAGTTACTGTCTGTCCTCTTTCAGCGGACACTATTTTCCCAACTATTTTCTTCCCCTTGGTGGCATAAACTTTAGGGAGTTTGTTAGGAACCGTTTGTAGACCAGTTTCATCCATATTGAAAATTTGTCTGCCAACGAATTTATATTTATTCATAACCTCCTTTAAATTGTCATAAAACCGCTGTACTTGAACACGGTTAAAGCCAGCAGCACGTGCCAAACTGGTCTTTTCTGGTTGACGAAGACTAAGTTGGTGTTTTGTTGCAAAACCTTCCACCCACTGCTTGCTGGCCTGTTTCTTTTCTCTATTAAATCTATGATCAAGACCATTTTTTTCCGCCAGATCGTACGCAATTCTTCCTAATTCTTTTTTCGTGAGTCCATAGAAACATGCGTCTAATTTTCGGCAATGCTCTGCCAAGCTGTTTTCTAAGTCGGGTCCAAACACGCTCTTGAATCTTCCTAGGGACTCGGGAACGGTGTCGGCTTTTAGTCTTTTTCTTAATGTTGCTTCCGGAATATTGAATGATTTCGCAACAGACCTTTTGCTTTGACCTCTTGCTATTTTTTCTTTTATTTCTTTTAAGATTTCCTCAGTAAAAACTAATTTTCTGTCAGATTTTCTTTTATATTTTCCCATCTTGTTAGTCCTGTAAAATAAAAATCTGTAAACTCAAGCATGCTGTTTATTTTAGCTTCATACAAGCTAAGAGTACGCATGCGTACTCTTTAGGTGCGTACTCTTAGCTAATACGCATTATTGGGCATGGACCGTTTTATTTTAGAAAGCATGTATAATGGCGACATAACCTCTTATAAGCATCAAAGTTAAAAACACAAATGTCTAGTAAAATAACAGTCGATGGATGCAAATTAATCACAACCCTTACAAATCATGGTTTAAAATGTTGAAAATTAAGATCAAACACCTCAAAAATCTAATTTTAGCTATAAAATTCATAATAAATACCTTAGCGATGCAATTTGTCGTCCTTCACCTTGACATAACCGATGCCACTGACATATGTCAGAGGTGTTGCCATTTTGAGAAAAAATAAACCTACGAAAAGAGCTCTGCGTACTCTTTGGTAGCGCGTACTCTTTGGTGGCTTTACCCTAATTTCTAATGGCAGAGCCGCAGTTACTGAAACATCTATCTGGGCTTGGTTTAAGGAACTAGATCAGTTTTTGACCGAAGAACATGCTTTAGATATTTAAAAAAAATCCTAGTCGGATATTTAACACTGACGAAACAGGAGTTATGACCTGCCCCAAAACCGGAATCATATTGGGACCTAAGAATTATAGAAATACATACGAAATCGCCAGTGGAAAAGAAAAAGAATCTATAACAGTTCTTTGTACTTTTGCGGCCGATGGAAAGGATGTTCCTCCATTTGTGGTATATCCATATAAGCGAATCCGACCGGCAGTGGTTCAAAGTTTTCCGGATTCCTGGTATATTTGACTATCGGATAGCGGATGGATGGTCTCGAGCACATTTTTTTCATATATTAAATTATTCTATGATTGGCTTGTACAAAATGAGATTCAACTACCGATAATACTTTTTCTTGATGGGCATAAGTCACACATAAATCAGGAAATGTTCGAATTTGTCGAGAAAAGCGAATCATTATATATTGTTTATATCCAAATGCCACGCACATGTTGCAACCTTGTGACGTGGCTATTTTTGGACCTATAAAGAAGAGTTGGAGGAAAGTAATACGGAAAAATAAGCAATCTTCTACATCCTCCATTACGAAACAAAATTTCGCTAAAAAGTTTCAAGAAGCTTATACAGCTGGTTTAAAAGTCGAAACTATAAAGAATGCTTTTAAAGCATGCGGATTATTTCGGAGGAGAGAAGAGATGATATGAGAAGTACAATTAAAGTCATTGAAACAGAAATTGGACAAACTTTAAGACATGAATTCGTTCAGACTTATTTATCGAAGCAAATACATCAGCATCCATATTTTTCTTTATGGGTTAAATGTAGAAAAATAATTGATGGTACTAGAGATGTGACCATAGCAACTAATACCTCACCTGATGTCCTTGATTGTAGACTGCATTTTTATTAATAAGAAGGATTTTACTATATTATTAATTAAACAAAAATTGTGTTCATTTACTGGTTTTATTTAGTTCATTTACTAGAAAATTTCGTTCATTCACTGGGGATTTGGGTATTTTTCAATTTATTGCTAAATATCTAGGAAAGTATACAGGTTATGGCGTAAAACCAACTTAAAAAACATTTTTTAATATAATCATATTAGTAAAATATAGCTTTAAACTGTATACCCTAGAGGTAACATACTGTAATCATTTATTGAAGTTCGGAAATCGCTTAAGTGTTCATTTACTGGAGCACTTACCCTAATTATTGAAAAATCTTACCTCTGATTGAGACTGATTATATTTTTAACAAATTATACCTATCTGTGATTATTTGACTGATTTTATTGAAATTAGGCCCACTTGCACGAAACATTTAACTCAGAATTAGTTGCTAATACAAGGTTTAATTGACAGTTTATCATATAATTTTGTCAATTCAACCTCGTGATAGCATTCAACTCTGAGTTAAGATCTTCGTTCGTGATTTTCGTGATTGTGTCAAAGTTAAATTTTTATTTTTAAAGACTTTGTTTGTATTTGATAAAACCAGTGAATAAAACTAAATTGTGCTTTCAGACTGTTGTATTATTTATTACACTCAAGTTTCTATTATAAATAAGTACCTACATATATACTTTCCATTTCAAAAAACACGGCGAAAAACACTTTAAATACAGTGAAAATTTCTGCCGCTTATATACCTACGGTAAAAAAACGTTAACTGAAGTAGTTAGAGAAACACGGGAGTAGACAAAAACCATAGACCAGGGAGGTAATTACGTAACACACTAACAGTAGGAATGGGTTTCATTTTGACAGTTCAACAACATTCATTGCGTTATTTACGTTGTTGAGTAGACAAATTTTTCAATATGAAGCAATGGATTAGCAATAGGCTTCAAAATGATTCAGACTGTGATAGATAGTGTGTTACGTAATTAGGGTGCTGCTATCTAATTGCGCTACTCATTTTCGTAAACGATTAAGACTAATCCGTTTCATTTTGACAGTTCAGCAATATTCATGGCGTTATTTACGTTGTTGAGCAGATTTTTTTTTCGAACCTATGAAGCAATGGATTAGCAATCTGCTTCAAAACGATTCAGATTGTGATAGATCATGTATTACGCAATTATGGTGCAAGAGTTATGTTTTTGTTTCTTTGATATTTATTTATACTGGTATTTCTTATTCGGGATAATGTTAAATAAAACAAATATGAAAATATTTAATCAGTTTTTATTTATATAAAACGAAATATCGACATCGAAAAATTTAAGTATTGCACTTCCTACTTTGTTGTAGGTATTTATTTTTAGATTCACTGTGCCGGGCGCTGGCGGCACGACAATTGATATGAAGTCGGGCGGTTAAAAGGATTTGTCCAAACGGATTGAAAATCTGAGTGTTTGGCATCGAAAATTGTGCCATCAGAACATTACGCATGTGAGCGAGTTTTTATCGCGTAAAGCAGTTGACTTCGACTGAGAACATCGCTTGCCCTTTGCCCCAGTACGTCTAGAGCTAGCAAACTGCTAGAATTAGTCCATGCAGACGTCTGAGGACCTACGGAGACCCGATCGCTTGGAGGGGTTAGGTATTTCTTGCTTCTGAAGGATGACCACTCAGGTTATCGCAAGGTGTTCTTTATGAAACGAAAGGATGAGGTAAAATGCTTGATTAAGAAGTTCATTGCAAAAGCTGAAATAGAAACCGGTTTAAAAATGAAAGTACTAAGGAGCGATAATGGACTGGAGTACATGAATACTGATTTACGTACATATTTGAATGAGAATGGCATAACCCATCAAAGAAGCACTGTGTACACGCCGCAGCAGAACGGGAGAGCTGGGAGAGAAATGCGTACCTTAGTAGAAGTTGCTCGTTCAAAGATATCAGGTATACCTAAACATTTCTGGGCTGAAGCAGTATACACGGCGGCTTATGTACTAAATCGAACTGGCCCAAGTTCTGTCGGAGGTAAGACTCCTTTTGAAGCTTTTTATGGCAAAAACTTATCTTTAGATGTTATAAAAGTATTTGGAGCTCTCGTGTCTGTCCTTGTAACTAAAGAAAAGAGATTTAAGTTAGACTCTAAAAACAAGACAGGTTTATTTATGGGTTATGAAAATGATGTAAAGGGGTACAGAATATTTATTCCATCCACAAGGAAAATTGAGGTGCATCATGATATTATTTTCTTGCCGCAAGCAGTACCTGAAAGGAAAGAAAAGGCTGGTGTCCCTGTTATAGACGAAGACAGCTTTAGTTATAATGACAACAAGGATAGAATTCCAGCATCAGAGGAGGGACTGCAAGAAGAATAAGTAAGGATTGAGATTGTCGAGGAAAGTAGTAGTCAGAAAAGAGAAGGCAGCGAAATTAGAGAAGAGGAATCATTTGAGGATGCAGAGGAAGATCAAACAGAGAATGAGACGCATAAAGATGCGAGACCACATAATTTGAGACCCAGGAGGAATATTCAACCTCTAAGTTACTTAGAAGAGTATGAGTTGGGACTATTTACAGTGGTAAATGACGCCGACCCCAGCACCTACACTGAAGCTATGTCTTGTAGCGATGTTGAAAATTGGAAGGGTGCCATTGCAAGGGAGCTTCAAGCACTGGAAGAAAATAACACTTGGGATTATTATGGGCTACAATGTAAATGCTCACCAAAATAATTTTTAGACCCTAAGACCAAGACCAAGTAAAATATGTTAACTTCAAATAAAATAAACCCACTCTATACCAAGGTGCCTAAAGAACGTTTTAAATTCCAAAATAATTAATTATACACTCATCAGAATAATTGTACGTGTTGTATTTATATTCTTTTTGCCTACCAAAATGGATAAATGCTCACCAACTCTTGTTTAAGTTGCCCATCAAAAATAAGTTTGCTTCAAAATGCAAGGGTGGGATAGGATGCAAGAGCGAGCGAAGCGAGCTCGGGACTTGGAGCACCCTGACTCGGACAGGTTCAAAATCAAAAATAATTTATTTGCATAAATAAGGTACAGAAGGTTGGTAAAATGTTAAAATGTTGTCTTATTCTGCCTTTAATTTCGGCGTGCAAATATAAAATAACGTTACATATTTTATTTAAATTAATTGTTGACCAAGGTTAGGTTAGAAGGGGATGGCGGGGTCTTAAAGACCCCGCCATACTCTTCATGGTTATTTTTTTTAAACCACCCAGAAGTAGTAGCCCCGCCAAGCGGGGCTCCATCGACTACGCCTTATAAAAAAAAAAGGAAAATAGGTTCATTTCTACAATACTTTATGAAACACAATTTGGTGAGCATTTATCCATTCTGGTGGACACAATTTGGTGAGTATTTCGATTTTTTTGGTAGTAAGGTAAGTAGGTAGATAGGTACTTTTCTGATAGGCGTTTAAACACAAGCCATTATTATGTAATGGAACCAAATGGTTACGATATTATTGATACAAAATGGGGTTTTAAGAGAAAGCGAGATGAGAAAGGTAATATTGTTTGTTTGTGTCTTACAAAACTCGTCTAGTGGTTAAAGGTTTCCAGCAACGTTTCAGTTCTTCAGAACTATTTAGTCCAGTAGCAAAATTAACTTCAGTGAGAATGTTTTTGGTTTTTTGTAATCAGAATAACTTTTCTATACATCAATTAGATGTCTGTAGTGCTTTTCTCTATGGAGAGATAGTTGGTGATTTTTATATTAAGTTACCTATTGGATATTGTGATAAAATGCAATGAAAAGTTTGTAAGCTCAGGAAAGCTCTGTATGGTTTAAAAGATTCTCCCAAATCTTTTTATGTTAAGTTTCATAATGTTATAACTAGCTTAGGATTTGTGAGAAGTGACTTTGAATATTGTTTGTACATAAAGACCGAAAATAGTAATAAAACCTACTTACTTTTGTATATCGATGATTTGCTAATAGCTTCAACATGTCAAAGTAAAATTGACAATTTAAAATTGTTATTAAATGAAAACTTTAAAATGAAGGACGATAGGTATGATAAGAAACTATTCGGGCATGAATGTTGTTCAAAATTTGAGGAAGAGAACAATTACTATTTGTCAGATTGCTTATCTTGAAAAAGTGTTAAAAGTTTTTGATATGTATGAATGTAATCCTGTTTCGACTCCTATGGAGCAAAATTATGATCATAGCATTTATAAAAGGGAAAAATCTGAAAATGAGGATATTGAGAAAAGATGTAGAAAATTAATAGGTTCATTATGTATGCCATGTTATGTTCTAGACCAAATATTTGTGTAGCTATGGGCATTCTTAGCAGATATCAATCATGTGCAAGTTTGGACTTATATCTGCTTACCCTGTTTTAGCGAACGATTTCCACTAATCAATGAAAACACTGTATTTTTTAAGGTGTGTTCCACATTATATTGATAGGAAGTAGGATTATAAAAATAAGTAATTCTTCAGTTTACACGTGAGCAGACAAATGAGAAAGAAAGAAAAAGAAAGAAAATACGTTTTTTGCAGTAAACATGACGCAAAGAAAAAACACACAAATGTGTACTTAAAGGTGTAGGTGTCTAGCTTTTAGGTAGATGGTACTTAACAGTATTGCAGAAAGTCCCTTGTCATTAAATATATATGCATATGAAGTAGTACGGTTAAAATGTAAAAAACTGTCTTTTAATACTCACTCTCATACTGTTGTAGCGGTTATATCACTTAGTTTATAAGAAATAATCATTTTGTTAATTTAAACTAGGTACCTGAAAACACTACACGTACACATGTGGTGACCTACGTCCTAAAATCTAAGTTAATTATTAAATTAAAACTAAAACTAAATTAAATATAAATTATGTATTTCATAAATAAAATTAATTATAATTTATATACACATATTTGCAAAAGAACTTAAAACTAGTCTCATTTATAATCAACATGTAAAATAAAACTATTTACATTATTTAACTTAATATTCAACAAACAAACAGATAAGTACAAACATTGTATTAGTAGCTACTTACTTATCAGTCAGCCGGCATAGCTATGACGCGTCTATTGTTCTCGCGACGACCGGGCGCGGGGCGCTCGGCCTACGTCATACGAGCCGTGTGCGTGAGCGGGACAGCACCATCGTGTGTTGCGCTCATGCACCGTACAGACGACGCGCGCGCGCCGTGACTTGCAAAAAATCAGTATGCTCGCTCCGCGCATAGCTATAGGTTCCAATCTAGCGATCCTAGTTTTACCGCGCTAACTGATACATCCTGCAGCTTTATTGCGTTTATGTTTTAACTATTTATCCGTGCTATCCTCTTCTATCTTCATTTCAATCACTCCTTCTTACTAAGTGTAATTCTTGTGTATGTGAACTGAAACCTGTGTCTGTGTATCTAATAAACTTTCATCCTTCTTCTTGCGTACTTGGACTTATTACTTCTACCTACCACATACACTACCTACACTACATTGGTGACCCCGTACAAGAGCACGAAGATGTCTGAGGAAAAAGCAGCGGCAGCGGTATCATTTCGCGTGGGCGTGCGCATACCGCCGTTCTACCCAGAGAAGCCAAGTCTCTGGTTTAACCAGATGGAGGCGCAATTCATTCTGGCGAGCATCAAGTCGGACGACACCAAATTTTATTATATTACCGGCAACCTAGATCCGCAGTACGCAGCCGAAGTCGAGGATATTATCGGCAACCCTCCACCCACCGGAAAATATGAGAAGCTAAAAGGTGAGCTTATTAAACGGCTATCGGCATCGCGTGAGAAAAAAGTGAAGCAGCTTCTCATGCACGAAGAACTGGGTGACCGGAAGTCGTCACAATTTTATCGCCACCTTCTCAACCTCGCTGGTCCAGGTGTACCGGAGGAATTTCTGCGTAGCATATGGACGAGCCGCCTACCCGCAAACACACAGGCCATCGTAGCTTCACAGTTGAGGATGGACCTGGCTGAACTAGCAGAGCTGGCGGACCGGATCCACGACGTCGTCGGTACCCAGTTAGCAGCAACAGCTACAATTTCGACTACTGCTGCATCGACAAGTACTGCGGGTACCAGTATACTCGTAGCGCTGTCAAGTAATTTTGAAACAGATCCTGAAAAGTTAAACGAATTTCGCTGCAAAATATGTAGAAAATTACGAGTGGTGCAACATGTCAGTTACACTCCACAGAATATTAGCTCACGGAAGTGAAATTATAAAGTCTAGTCCTTACCAATTGGTATGTTGAGTGAGCAAGCTTCAGAATCTCGTAACAAATTTTGGCGTTATGATAGGGAACACCTTACAAGAAAATTAAACCGGAAGACAACTGTGCTTGACCTATTTCACCGAGCTTTGGAATCTTCTGATCCATTTCTATTCATGATGTCACTCGGTAGTCGCCAAAAAAATAACAATATTTTGGTTCTACATGAAAAAGTTCTTTGGCTTTTAAAACCATCAACGCTAAATGTTCTGAATCACGAGGACTTACTTGCAAAAACCAAAGATGATGAAAATGTTAGTTTACCATCTGAAGAAGTTTTAATATCTTCGGATGACGAAGAGTAAAGAAAATTAATGACTCAAACATTAACAATTTTATTTAATAATACATTTTTCCATTTAAATAAAATAAAATAAATAGGTATATGCAATTTGACAACCCTATTTATATAGAAATTCTATGAAAACTTTAGAAATTTAATATTTCCGAAGTCCAACTGTTATCGTATTTGCTTTTTATTTTGTGTTGTTAATAACTATATTATGTATGCTCAGAATTAAAATCAGATACGGAATCGATAGGAATACGGAGAAAACCGCAATTTTTGAAAATATAAAAAAACCATTTCTCTTTGTACATCGTAGATGTACAATACCTAAACTTTATATGGAGTTAGATATTGTATTGTTACTGTAGTAAAACAATGATCTATGAAAATCATATAATAAAAACAGTTTTTTGCTGACATCAGCATACGTTTAAATAACTTTAAAACTAAACATAATGAAATCATAGTTCCTTCCCAAAAGTTTTAGCTCTTTGCTGGATATATACAGTCTGTCAAGTAAGAGCGTGGTCGACTTTACCGACAGTTAATGAAACATTTCGCTCTAATTCCTTCGCGAGCCGATAGAGGGAAGCTTTGTCCTTGATGCATTGTCAACAAAGGTTCAGTTGTCGTTGATCTTTTGAAAGAGAATCACGTTAAACGCCATGAGTGCTAAGTACGCGTCGCGCTACGAGGCTGTGTTCCTTTGCATCCACCCGAAAGGTCCCAAAATGTCGCAATCAGCGGCTGCTAAATATATGAGAAAGTCGAAGGCATTTGTACAGAAGTGGATACAGCGTTATAAACTGGCTAAAAATGTCGATGATTTACTAGAACGTGGTTCGATAGGAAAAGTGAACAAAAAAGATGAAAAAAGAATAGTGAATCTGTTTTCGCGGAATCCTGCTTTAACACTGCGACAAGGACAAGCAAAATTAATGGCAAAAGGTTTAGATATATCCTACGAAACTATCCGAACCCTTCTTCATACTCATGATCTGAAATGGCACAACACAATGAAGAAGCCTCTGTTGACTGAAAAACATGTGACAAAGCGACTCGCTTGGGCACATGATTTTGAAAATGTCATTTTTACTGATGAATGTTCTATATCGGCACGTTCTGTCCTCACGCGAGCCTGGTCAACTTCCCTCAATAGGTTTGTTCAGCGGACCGTAAAACATGGAATAAAGGTGCATCTTTGGGGCTGCTTCTCAAAGCAGGGATTCGGCACTTTGTACCTCTTTACTGACAACCTAAATGCCGAGAAAATGATAAAAATCTACAAAAAGGCTTTACTGCCATCTGCCAAACGATGGTTCATCACAAAAAATGAAGATTGGATTCTGCAGGAGGACAACGATCCTAAACACCGCAGCAAGCTCTGTACTCAGTGGAAGACTCAATCTGGCATCGTTACATTGGATTGTCCGTCGCAGTCGCCCGATGCAAACCCTATTGAAAATGTGTAGGCATATATTAAACAGAAGCTTCGTGGAAGACGCATATACACTTTGAAGCAGTTGTCTTACCAAATTCGTCGGATCTGGAGATACTTGCCACTAGAATACGCCGTCAAATTAGTAGAAAGCATGCCTCGGAGATGCCAGGCAATTGAGTCATATAGTTCCAATATCCGCTAACTCCACTTTTTGAAAAAAGTAGGTTGTCGATAGTTCTACATAGTCTATGGAGTTTCCAATTGTTCATCCAAATGACGTTGTAAGCGAAAACCGACAAGTCCCTAATAAATTTGACATAAAGTTTGTGGTTGTTTTCAAAATCCGCCATCTCGACTATACGATTACTTCCAATGGCCGCCATGTCCATTTTGGACCAATCACGATGCACCATTCCATGACACTCAAGATGGCGATTTAGTGACAAAGTTGTGATTGTTGTTATGTTTTAAATTGCATATTTTAATTAAAATTATGGAAGAACTGACAAAAAAAATGGAAAAAGCTGCTCCTAATAAAGGAAGAAAACGAATAAGTCAGACAGATTTATGGAAAAATAATAAACTGAGGGAAGAAAGGTACGTTAAAAGTAGCGTCGTTTACTATGATTAGTGTAGGCTATACCACGGTATACAGAGTGTTTCTTGTTGAGATGGTTTTAATGACATTGAAATATTATGTACCTACTTGGTATTAACCAAGTAGGTACATAGTATTTCAATGTAATAAACTACTTATTAAACATCGTTATCATTAGATAACAATGTTTAATAAGTAGTTTTTTCATTATTTTTTGGATATTGGCGTACATGATACAATAGATGACTAATAATAATTGCTGATTAATATGATTATTTATCAATATTTATTATTTGCTCGGCTCGGTGGGCCCATGTTGCTAGTCTATATACCAGAGGGCGCGGGTTTGTTTGATGACTAGGACCAATTATGTAAAAAAAATTAACATACTAAATACAGACTTTGTTTTGTTTGTAAATAGAAAAAACTTGTGTGATATTGTCGTCCATAATATTTAAATGGGTATTTATATTTTTTCCAGGTACGCGCCTAATGATATGCCTGTTTTACCAAAGTGTAGACATAATAAGAAAAGTCTGAAGTGTGGCACTTTGTCAATGTTTGACTTGATGAATATACATAAGCATTTTTATTTAAAAAAAAGTAAAATGCATCAAGATAACTTCATTTTGAAGTACTGTGTGACGAAAAATGTTCAATGACATCGACCTAAAAACAGTACCCGGTGCTTAAAAAATATGAGTATAACATACAATCTTTACAAAAAAACGGACAAAAAAACTGTACGTGTCTGCAAAGCAGCATTTATGTCCATTTTGAATATTAAAAAAGACAGAATTTGGGGAGTCTTACAAAGATCACATAAGTCTGCCGGCGCATTAGCGCAAGCAAGCAGAGGCGGGGATCACCGATCTCAAAAAAATGAGAGTAAACGGGCAGCCATAAACTCATTCATAAAGTCGTTTGAATGTAGAGAATCGCATTATTGCCGAGGAAAATCGGCAGAGAGGGTTTATCTAAGCAGCGATCTCAATATAAAAAAAATGTGGCGTCTTTATAATAGCAGTGCATCTTCTGAACACGTTAAGGAATCTTTTTTCAGAAAAGAACTAAATTTAAATTATAACATTGGTTTTGGAAACCCTCGGACTGACGTTTGTTCCCGTTGTACCGAACTATTGGAGAATATAAAGGTGGCTAAGACTAATGAAGAAAAACAATCCTTGATGGTCACTAAAAGAATGCATAATTTAAAAGCTAAAGCTTTTTATACCTTACTGAAGGAAGACGACCGTCAGGTGATGACATTATCATTTGACTGCCAGAAAAACCATTGTCTCCCGAAACTTCCAGATCAATCAGCATACTTTAGCAGACAGTTTAATTTTTATAATTTCATTGTTGTGATTGGCAACTCTAAAAGTAAGTTGACAACTGAAAACGTTCGGAGTTACTATTGGTATGAGACAGAGAGGCCAAAAGGATCAAATGAAATTTCTAGTGCAGTTTATCATACTTTGAAAAACCTAAATATACCTGAAAATATGAAAAAATTGAGGCTATTTGCAGATGGATGTGGGGGGCAGAACAAAAATTCAATTTTAATTGGCATGTGTGCTAAATGGCTTTATTCGAATGCACCACCCCATCTAAAAAGGATGGAAATAATATTTTCAATAGTCGGTCATTCTTTTCTCCCGGCCGATAGAGTTTTCGCCAAAATAGAAAAGGATATTCGAAGAAAAGAAGTGATCATGAAACCACAAGAATACGTTGACATTTTAACTCCATATGCGAAAACATTTCACTTGTCTGAAGAAGTACCTGTTCTAGATTGGAAAACTGAAACAAACGCTATTCTTAAACCACCAGGTAGTTGGCATTTCGGTTTCAACATTTCAAAGAGATTTTTGTTATTTAAGGGAAAACTAATGTTTCTATTCAAGGAGAAGAAAATTACAAGAGCGAAAGAAATGATAAAAAGCTTGTTACCAAAAAAAAAACAAATCTGTATGTAACATAACGCCCATCGTTCTACCTGTAGGCATACATATGAAAAAGGAAAAAGTGAACGATGTTTGTAAATTACTGCAGAAGCATTATGGAGAAAATTGGCGGGACTTGCCTGATTTAAGTTTTTACTATAGTGCTGAGCAGGCTTTTCTTAATGACAGCAATGAAGATCAAAATAATGATGAAAATGACTATGCGTGCGAAATAATTGAAGAAAATGATAGATTTGTTTAACTTTCTATTATTTTTTCGTTCTCGACTATTTTTGTAATTCTTTGTAATTAATAATAATTTTGAATAAAGTAGTAATAAAAGTCACTGTATTTTTTTAAAAACACCCTGTATCTAAATATAATGTTGGTTAGTTACAATTCCCGCCAAATCCACATGTAGTTTGAACCAAAATCCGCCAACTCCATCAGAAACAACAAAAAAAAAAATGCTTTTAGCCAATTAAAATAACGTAAAAGAGAGTTAATTGTAAATAAAAATAATATTGTCTAATAAAAGCACTAACATTGCATTAAAAAAGTGTTCAATTGACCACGGAACTGGTTTTTGCTCGTACTGAAAACAAGTTTCGCGTGGAGTTAGCGGATATTGGAAGTATATGACTCAATTATCGACGCCGGTGGTGACTGGACACATTATTGACCAAATTGCATCATTGTTTGTAATGTGTACAGTGTATATGTTACGGCTAATACCCGAAGTGCGGCTACACCTAGTTTTAGCCGGTTAGAATTAGGTGTAGCCACTTACTCTTGGTTAAACCTAGTACGAGCCGATTGTTTTCGGGTAAAACTAGGTCTAGCCTTCATCATGCCGGCTACAACTAGGTCCAGCCATTCCCTGTTGGATAAAACTAGATGCAAACAAGTTGAAACAAGTAACAGGCGCCTGGCTCACGCGAGACGCGTCGCGCTCGCGCGCCCCTGTCGCCCCGCCTCCCGTACACCCGCGTTTGCCCTTGCGCTTTGAGTTTAGTACGCGTTGTGCCGTTGTACAAAACAGACATACTTTCTTGTTTTTGGGCACTCATACGTTTGAATTCAGAATGGCTATGAATGAAGACCTACATACTATGAAGTCAAGTTTTTTGGAACAGTTTCAGTGTTTATTAGCCACAAAACATGGTGAAAATCAAAGCTATATGAATGATGTGCAGTATTCCATGTTTATAGAAGACGTTAAAGCTGCCAAAATATCCACGAAACGTTCTACGTTACAATATCGCCGTTTGAAGCGCTTCGATGTTTGTTGTATTGGCGACATCGAAAAGTTAATTTCTCCTGTGTCGAGCACCGAAAATTCCGAAAATATAAAATATTTTGTCAAGAATGAAGACTTGTTTGATGTTCTTCATGAAATACATCTGTGTGTTGGGCACGGCGGAAGAAACAGAATGGTTGCAGAAGCTAAAAAGAAGTATGCGAATATTACTCAGGAGGCGATTCTTTTGTATCTTCGTTTATGTAAGCCATGTCAAATGAAACAAAAATCTACCAAAAAGGCCTTGTTGTAAAGCCTATTTTATCCAGCGAGCTAAACAGCCGTTGCCAAGTAGATTTGATAGACATGCAGACAAACCCAGATGGTGACTACAAGTTTATACTAGTTTATCAGGACCACCTCACGAAATTCGTACAACTTCATCCGTTACAAAGTAAGACTGCGGAAGAAGTATCAAAGAAATTACTTGATATATTTTGTATCTTTGGATCACCCTCAATACTTCAATCCGACAATGGCAGAGAGTTCGCGAATCGAGTTGTGGAAAGTTTGACGCAGATGTGGCCAGGTTTGAAGATTGTGCATGGGAAACCACGACACAGCCAGTCACAAGGTAGTGTTGAACGTGCCAATCAAGACATCGAAAAAATGCTTATGACTTGGATGGCTGACGAGAACTGCCAAAAATGGTCAGAAGGCTTACGATTTATTCAGCTAATGAAAAATAGAGCTTACCATCACGGAATTAAAAGATCGCCGTACCAGGCAATGTTCGGTTCTGATGTAAAGGTCGGGCTGAAATCATCTGATCTACCACCTGAAGTCCTTGCAAATATAGAAAGTGAGGAAGATCTTGAGAAAATTCTTAAAGAGTTAGTTGATGATGAGAGTGACGAAGCTACTAAAGAGAATGAGCCATCAAAAGAGAATGAGCCATCAACATCAGGAAGTTGCCAGAAAGAAATCGAAATGTCATATTGCGGGCTCTTGTGACCAGAATGAGGAGAAAAAATGTAAGCTGTGTGAAAAAAAACTAAAAATTGACACTAACAGGAAAGGCGCACGGGAAGGTTTGGTAAAACAAGCTTTAAAAATGACGGCTTCATCAAATGAAAAGTTTCCCCCATGTAAAGTCGGTGATACAGTCCGAGTAAAAATTCCTGACGTGGACAGAGGTAGAGGCGACTTTCCCAATGTGTTAATGGTTGTACTTGAATGGAACGACAAGGGGTTATACAAATTAGGAAACAAATACGGCACTATAACAGAACTATTTTCAAAAAATCAGTTCACTGTGTGTGACTCAAAATTTTTAGATATTGACATGGTTTCACCCGAAAAGAAATCACTACGCCAAATAGCCAATGCACAATCGACCTCTGGTGGGCAAGGCTATAAAAGATGCCACTGCAAAACCAAATGTGGCAACAAAAAGTGTCTCTGCAAAGCTGCTGGTATTTTGTGCAACTCAAAATGTCACTCAAGTTTAAGTTGTTCTAATAAATAGTTTATGTTACTTTATAAAAGTGTGATTTATAATTATAATAACATTCTTTAAATTATAATATGCAACTACTTATTCTCTGTTGTTAAAAAAATGTTCCTGATTGTTCCTATTATATTAAAAATTGTACTCCTAATAATTTGTGTTAATTATTACAATGTGATTTATAATAATAAAAAAACTCTCTACGTTTCTTTTTATTGGATGTTTTTTTAATATCTAAAAAAGCTCTGCTGATAGCATGCCGGCTACAACTATGTACAGCCAATCCCTGTTAGATAAAACTAAGACACGCGCTGCTGCTGCAGGCGCTGTGAGTCACACTCGCTAGTAGACCTGCAGTAGATCAGCAGCACCTGGCGCTCACAACCTGCAGAGGCGCGTGCCTCGCTATGCCCTCCACCCCGCGCCGCTGCTGCAGATGCTGTGAGTCATGAGTGTGACGCGGGGCGGAAGGCTTGGCGGGACACGCATCTAAGTTTTATCCAACAGGGATTGTCTGGACCTAGTTCTAGTCGGAATGATATCGGATAGACCTAGTTTTATGCAACAGGGAATGGCTGGACCTAGTTGTAGCCGGCATGATGAAGGCTAGACCTAGTTTTACCCGAAAACAATCGGCTCGTACTAGGTTTAACCAAGAGTAAGTGGCTACACCTAGTTCTAATCGGCTAAAACTAGGTATAGCCGCACTTCGGGTATTAGCCGTAACATATATATAAATATGAAAGTTTCATAAAATATTTTTGTTTATAAATTAACACGACCACGCTCTTACTTGACAGACTGTAAGATGAAAGGATAAAATATAGGTGACCGCAACTGAAGTAAAATTACACAGTGTGCAGCGCGTCACGTAGAAATAATCGCTATAGAAGTTTTATGTGTCCCCTGATACACATATGGCTCTGAAACGTATTAGTGCTTTCCAAGCGCAAGTTTCCTGAGCCATATCTGGTTCAGCGGACAGGGAACGTGTTAAACTGCTGCATTTAGTGTTTGATCCATGATTTCGACTCATCCGATGTACTAATTATTACATATAGTTGACAGCCTTAACTTTTGTCTTGCAACGCAGATTTATCTCGGGCAACATTGGTTTGTCCTTTGGTGGTAACTAAACAAAAATTAATTGATATTGTAATCGGGAAGCAGTAAAATGGCAAGAAATGGTAAAATATATAGTTTTTCATTTGTCTAATTTTAAATACATAGGGTTACATCTTATTTCAAAAAGTTTCAATTCTTTGTTTCTTTATGACACAATAATTGATGTTCTTAAAAAGATCTTGCTAGTAAAGACACACTTACTACGTTTTCACTACGCATTCAGCAATTATGAAAAATTAAATACTGTATTTCTTCTTACCAGATGGTAAACGGTTCCGCACTGACTCCACGAGCCTTCTACCCGATCACGAAGAAGATGATTGGGACGTTACGTCCCAATCTATTTTAGCAAGGCCACCAAAAGAACAGAGCTGGTGGAAGTGTTGTGGCGGAAAAATCCAGCCAGACACCGTCGTCGACGACGGGGGCAAGAAATTGTGAAGCTTGTGCTTTAAATAAAAGTGACACCAAGCGAAATAATTACCATTTCGCTAAAATTATCGCGTCGCAATTAAACGATTTGGAACCATGCGTATTGCCCAACGTATACACCAAACTTATAAAATTCTTTCAAGAGGCTAAGGGTAGCCATGTTAATAAAAGAAAAAAGAAAGAAAAATAGTTTATTCTGCACAAACAAAACGCACCTAACAAATAAATGAACGACATTAATTTAGAGACATACAAAATAGCCAAAAGCCACAAAATGACAAAACTTAAATGACTGACTGACTTGACTGACTTTAATGACTTTAAAGACACTCAAAATATGTAATTTTTAATTAGTAATGTTGATTAAGAACTAAAATGACCGCAATTCGCAGGGTTAGGAGTTTACAATTTATAAATTACGATTCAAATGTATAAAAGACACTGGCATACCTATATCTTATACCACATTCAGACGTATGAAACCATTTTATGTGATGATCCCGAATTTATCAAATCGGGATACATGCCTTTGCAAAAGGCACAATAATATAGAATTTAAATTTGCATCACTTAAACGTTTGAAGGTTTTTAAGGACAAAGATACTTTAGATATTATTGCAAAGTCCACAGTTTGTGATTCTAAGTCACAAGATTGTATGTATTCAACATGTGATATTTGCAAAGATACATCCATTGAATATGATTTACAAAACAGAACATTAAATGAGCCAGTTGTGACGTTGCAAAATCAATAAATAACGCAACAAGTAGCGACATCTTGTGTCAGGCGTTGGCATGGCTGTCAGCGTGTTCTCCGTAACACTAGAGAAATTATGTATGTAAATTATATACAAGAGTATTAGTTAATTTAAATAAATAAACATACAAACATAATTTCCCACATTTTATTTAAAACAATGCCTAAGAAATGGAAAATAATCAATAGACAAGAATTCTATTTAGTCAATTGTGGTGGAAGCTTCTCGAAGGTGTGAGACACGACACGATACGAATAGGATTTGGAATAGGGACTTAAGTCTGAAGGAACAGACTGTACCCTAATAACCCGATGGGTTTCCAATAAGTCCCATTCGAAGCTGAATCCGGTCTGGCTGTTTATGCTAGCCTCTTTTTTCTTGTATGATCTGCTCTAATACATAATTGAGACGTGATGCTTTGGAGTAGCCCCGTGGTCTGATGATTGGAATGGATCCAGGTGCAGGCAACCTTTGAGGTGTGGTCATCCGTTTGACAGGAAGGCTTTACTTAGCCGATATCGGTGATGAGGAAAGTTCGCCGCTCCAGGTAACGAAGCGTCATTATTATACCCGTAGGCCACGTAACGTGCAAACACAGGGGTATCCTGTGTTTGATGCCAAGGGTCGTAGTCCTGTCAAGTGAAGGGATTAGTACAGAGAGATCACCGAGAATAATCAGTAAGGTAGCGATTTAGTCTATGAGAGAGTTAGGCCTATTGTATGGACTGGGTGATGAGACCAGTTGCCATTAAGTATTGTCGCGGATTGCTTAGCATAATCTTATGCCTCACGTTGGGCGCCAACTGTAACCCGGCCCTCAATTCTCTCAGTTTTTCACTTGGCGGGATTATGTATTAGATTAAGGCTACTTTTTTAAGTTTGAATGTAAAGTGGTCAACCCACCACAATACGAGAATAACAATTTCTCTTGTTTGGACTGGTAAGGTGCAGAGTGTTAAAAGTTCACTAACCTATTTGTATATATGCCAACGGACAAGTTGGACTATTAGCATTGTGGTAATTATTATGAGATTATTTATGTACCCAATGTTTGTTTAAAGGTTAGTGACTTGATATTATCTATAATTTGGAAGGTATTGTAACTTTAACTTATTGAGGTTGCATATTTTTTGGTACAGTTTATGGGTATTGTATACAACTGGACAATTGGTTCAAAATAAAAACTTAGTAGTTCTTAACTACAAGGAAAACTAAAATATATCAGATAACTGATAAACTGTATTCCATTGAAATAGTGAAACATTGTTTAACAATTCAATAAACTCAAAAACTAATTACTGTAAAATAGTTATAAAACATTTTGGTTTATACTAGATATATTTTACACAGCCCAAACGAGACAGTTCTCAAAGGTGTTAAAGCGTTTTCTTGTTTGCTTGAGAGGATCTCCATAGTAAAATAATAACACTACAGGCAAGTATCACTATTAATTGAGGTTGTGCAATACAGGGAAATACAAGTTGTAGACATATTGAACAGTAACTTTCATTGTAAATCTTTATGACGACTGGTCAGTCACTTAGACGTTTAAAGTTTTAACACTCATCATTAAACCCTAATTGGAAACAAGATCACAGCATTCGATAAAACAGTTGATTAGATTATTCTATACCATGATTAGAGGTTGGTTAGTCATTCGTTTTCATACATATGAACTTAACCTATAAAACATATTGACGATTTGATATTGTCAAGGTGACTTTTTGACGTTTGACGATGTGGTACATGTGGTTTGGTGCGTTCGGAAACGTGATTTAGATAAACATAGTTTTTTTTTGCATTATTTTATTGGGGAAATATCAAAATGGATTTAGACAGGGTATATTTTCATTCCCTATTACGTGACGAATTGTCTTATTAGGTTGTAGTTCGTGCGGAAACACCAACACAAAGGTTAACTTTGAGGTATATATGGCCAGGAATGTATCGTGACGTAGTTGAGTTCATCAGGGGTTGTAGTAATTGTTCAGCCTATAAACATAAGGCTACTCTTACACCAGGTCTCATGGGTCCGCCTAAACAATGTTATAGACCATTTCAAGCTGTATCTATAGATTTAGTTGGTCTACTTCCAAAATCACGCTCGGGTTTTGTACATTTACTTGTAGTTTCTTGCCGTTTTTCAAAATACACGTTATTGTTTCCATTACGCCGTGCAACTAGTTCTTTGGTAGCCAAAAACTTTAAGAATTATGTTCTTCTTGCTCACGGGATTCCCGAAACCGTAATTACCGATAATGGGGTTCAATTCACGGGATCGGAATTTCGTAGCCTTTTAAAGAAATATAACATACCTCGAGTGCATTATGGGCCAAGATATACACCACAAATTAAGTAGTATAGTAATTAGTATAATAAAACAGTAATGACAGCGGTTTCGTCCTACGTAAAAGAAGATCATAGGACTTGGGATCTCAATTTAACAAAAATACAATTTGCTATAAATAGCGCAGTGAATGAAACAACTGGATTTACTCCATTTTTCTTGGTACATGGTCGTGAACCCACTATAAACGGCACGTTTTATAAGAACACAGACGACTGTGATTATGAAGTAATTATGCCTCGTGAAGAGTATGCAGGCGAATTAGGAGTTCTCAAGGATATCTTCGAAAAGGTACGCGCTAATATTGTTAAGACTCATGCCACCAACGCGAAATATTATAACTTGCGTAGGCGTCACGTCACCTTACGTGAAGGCCAGTTGGTTTGGCGTAAAACTTACATCCAAAGTGATGCAGATAAGTATAAGGCATCTAAGTTGGCTCCTAAATATCAACAGTGCATAGTGGGAAAAGTGCTTTCACCTTTGGTTTATGAGCTTATAGGATTAAATGGAAAGCCACTAGACACTTGGCACATAAAGGGTATGAAAATTTATTAACATGATCAACAGTGGTCGGAAAATTTTCTTCCAGTCGTCTCAGCCGGGGGTTTATTAGCCGTAGTCCGTGTTACCACGTGTTGTTTGGTGACAATTCCAACAACGAAGACAAGGCGTATGCATGTATAGAAGTATGAGGAACAGGGTGTAAAGTTGACTCAAACCTCCATAGAAAAGGGAGGATCCTCCGACCAGACGGGTGTTGTGTCTGGTGGGCAACTGCCCGACGATTGATGTCGGGATGTTGTATATATGCTTGTTGCGCGGTAAACTCTGCTTGCGCGATGCAGGATTTTGCGTGACGTCATCTGTCGTGTAGCTCGCATGTGGCGATTGTAGATGCCGCTACACATGCTATACTTTATTAAACATTGTTTTGTAAATCGTATTGTTAACGAGGGATGTATAAAAGATTGGGGGGGGCGGGGGGGTTATGCCCGGATAGTAGAAAATTTTGTAAGTAGAATGAGTTTCCTGGCAGTTGGATTATTTAAGGTTGGTTATTGCATTTAGTAGGACTTAATAATTAATTATCATTTTTTTTAATAGAACTTATTCAATTTCTGTTTCAAAATTGAATTCCCACTTCTAACACCGAGGGCGGTGTGTGGTTTTTGCTTACCCAAAAACCTTATTGTGGGAAGAGGGGCATTGTGACGTTGCAAAATCAATAAATAACGCAACAAGTAGCGACATCTTGTGTCAGGCATTGGCATGGCTGTCAGCGTGTTCTCTGTAATACTAGAGAAATTATGTCATGTAAATTATATACAAGAGTATTAGTTAATTTAAATAAATAAACATACAGACATAATTTCCCACATTTTATTTAAAACAATGCCTAAGAAATGGAAAATAACCAATAGACAAGAATTCTATTTAGTCTATGGTGGTGGAAGCTTCTCGAAGGTGTGTGACACGACACGATACGAATAGGATTTGGAATAGGGACTTAAGTCTGGAGGAACAGACTGTACCCAAATAACCCGATGGGTTTCCAATAAGTCCCATTCGAAGCTGAATCCGGTCTGGCTGTTTATGCTAGCCTCTTTTTTCTTGTATGATCTGCTGTAATACATAATTGAGACGTGATGCTTTGGAGTAGCCCGGTGGTCTGATGATTGGAATGGATCCGGGTGCAGGCAACCTTTGAGGTGTGGTCATCCGTTTGACAGGAAGGCTTTACTTAGCCGATATCGGTGATGAGGAAAGTTCGCCGCTCCAGGTAACGAAGCGTCATTATTATACCCGTAGGCCACGTAACGTGCAAACACAGGGGTATCCTGTGTTTGATGCCAAGGGTCGTAGTCCTGTCAAGTGAAGGGATTAGTACTGAGAGATCACCGAGAATAATCAGTAAGGTAGCGATTTAGTCTATGAGAGAGTTAGGCCTATTGTATGGACTGGGTGATGAGACCAATTGCCATAAAGTATTGTCGCGGATTGCTTAGCATAATCTTATGTTCCCGTTGTTAGCACAGCCTTGATAGGTAGGTACTTGTATGATTGAGCTATAGAGGTATGAGGAACAGGGTGTAAAGTTCACTCATACTCTATGGAAAAGGGAGGATCCTCCGACCAGACGGGTGTTGTGTCTGGTGGGCAACTGCCCGACGATTGATGTCGGGACGTAGTATATATGCTAGTTGCGCGGTAAACTCTGCTTGAGCAATGCAGGTTTTTGCGTGACGTCAGTCTGACGCGTAGCTCGCATGTGGCGTTGTAGATGCCGCTACAGAGCTAGTATCTATTAAGTGGTTCACCTCACGTACTCGCTATAGCGACTCTGAGTTTTTGTAATAGTCTCATTGCAGGTCAACACACCAATACAACTAGACCCGAGACTGGTTGTACTGGTGTGGAAGCCCAGGTGTATGGGTAAGGTATGTGGCCAGCCACATTCATTATTGTGAACCTTCAATCGAGAGTTATTGTAATAAACATTGCATTGTATAAGAAGGTACTTGTTTAATTGAATCTTTCCCTAGCAGCTTATTATACCCTACAAATTTACTTTAGCACGGTGGTGAGTAGTACAACACCGAAGGAGACCATCAACATCCAGTCTCCTAACCAATTCTGTACAACTCCGAGGGCCGGGTTACACAGTATCATGGCTAGAGTGGACGGTCAAAACAATAAAATATGAAAAAATAAAGTAAAAAAAGCGGCGAAGAAGACAGTAAAGCAAAGTAAGTCAGGTACGCTACAATCTCTATTGACAAATTTCGAAAAAGAGTTGAAAGATTTTAAAATTCATATTTATAACATATCACACCAATATAGAGCATATAATTCGGAAAAGGAAAATTTGCAGAGCAACGAAATATTATTGCATTGTGACTTCTCCGAAAACTATAATTGTTTTCATAACGAAATACAAGCAGTCCAATTTGGAGCATCACATTCTCAAATTACGCTGCATACAAGCATTATTTACAGTCAAGAGAAGGAACCCGAAACATTCTGCACTTATTCGAACTGCCACAAACACACACCAGAGTCAATTTGGGCTCACTCGGAGCCTTTACTGCTGCATGTCAAAATTAGATCTCCAAATATAGATACTGTGCATTTTTTTACCGACGGCCCATCTAGCCAATATAGGCAAAAGAAAAACTTTGGTCTTTTAAACATAATGATAAAGGATTATGGTTTTACATATGCAACTTGTAATTTTTTTGAAGCTGCACATGGCAAAGGGGCAGCTGATGGAATTGGCGGAGTAATAAAAAGGCAATTGGACAAGAAAGTTTCCTACGGCAGTGGCAAAAATCTTGTAAATAGGTCTGCGTCCCCAACATAGACATACAAATGTTAACAATAAATCCAGGTAGCTATGAGTATGTCGTGTGCGCCTTTTTATAGATAGTTTCAAAGGCAATTATGACACTGCACCGTGCGCTACGTACGGTCCGCAGTGCAGTGTGACAATCACCGTAAAAGTTTTCAGTTCTGTCGGCATTCCCCATTGACTATCTGTTATTTTAAAATTAATGTCACGTAAAAGCTTCGAAGAAAAACTTAAATGCTTGTGACGGCATTTCAGTTATTCTTATAAGCGTCGAAGTGAGAGCTTTTTCAATCCTTCAGAATGTTACGTTTTTATTAAATAAAAATTATAATAAAATATTTGACTGTTTTTCTCTTACATCATGAACACAGCCCTTATTTTCCTATAAGTAACTTTTATGATATTGTTACATAAAAATAACGTAAATGAAATAGTCCAAAATTTTGGTTTTGACCCTTAAAATTCACTAGTTTAATTGGAAACACCAGCAATACCGTGAAAAAATTGCGGAATTAAAATCTACTGAGGCCCTAATTTTATGTGATTTCAGTGAAAATTACGAATGTAAATCAAAGGAGGAAGTGCAATCTACGCATTTTGTCAAAAACCAAGTAACATTACACTGTGGTAAGATTTACTGGGCAAACAAATCGCAGTCTTTTTGTACTATATCTATCATATATATTTTGAATTTTGCACATGGAATTTCTCAGAAAGCGGTCATGGCAAAGGTGTAGCTGACGGCATTGGTGGTGCTGTTAAAAGAACTCAAAATAAGCAAGTTGCGTATGGCCAGGATGTTACAGATGGTACAAAAACATTTCAGATATTAACATCATTAGTGAAGTCTAATATTAAATATTTGACGACGTCAGCGACGGCGGAGAGATAGGGTCGTCACCATCTTGGTTCGGTGGTAAAGGGTCCATTTCGTAGGTGGCGTTGAATAACACGAAGTGTAAATGTAACTTCACTTTTATTAATCGAATAAACACACTACACACAAATCAATCTAACTAGGCAAACCGACAGTTTCGTTTTGGAGAAGTGACTTGGTCCGCGCCTCGATGCGAAGTGCCCGTTCGACAATCCCCACTTTCCAAAACGACTCTGTCCACGTGCCGCCATTACTAAATAACGTCACGGCGTTAGCCCCACTACTACATTAATCAATTGAGCAACTTTTATTAAAACAATATCGTTATCCACGACATATTTTTATATTGAGAATTCGGAAACTGATCATATTGCGCATAAAATTCCTAATAGTATGAAAGCCGTTCCTGGCACTTTGTTTATTCATCAAGTAAAATATCACGCTCAGGCGCTATATATAAATCATAGAGTATTAAGATAGTAATCATAGAGTTTTTAGATACACACGAAGTGTGTGATTGCTATTTATTAAAAAAACATAAAATTGTTAGAGCTGAAACAAACTGTACCATCTGAGCCAATCTCAGCTACCTCTTATGATAAAGGCCAAAACTTATCTTCTGCTTACTCGTTAGACTGTGCTAATACTACGTTTATCACTTCGGCCAATTAGGTACAGTATCCACCGGCAGTTGAACAACTTCCGGTGGATACTGTACCTGATTAACTGTAACTCTGTAACTGAGCAAAAAAAAAAGGAAAACGTCTCTAGGAATGCAACCTCTTCCATAAGGACAGTAATTTCTCGTTGCATAGCATGCACTTTAAGTAAACAAAAAGTTCCCTCTAATTCTAAAGATTTAATAAAGTGTATGGCATGTAAAAAGAGGTATTGTATTACTTGTACTGAGGGTGAATGTTTTTTTGATTATGTAAAGAATGTTTTGGCGAGGAATCCTAAATAATGTGTATTAATTAATTGTGTCTGTTGTTTGTGTGATGTGTATGTGTAATTTTCGGGAGGAAATAAATGGTATAAGTATATAATTCTTCTAGTTTTAGTGGAAATACTTCATACAATATACACGTTATTCCTTAACTCGTGTAATTCTCTTGAAGCCTCATGCAGACAGGCACGAATACCGCGCAAGGCGACAATTTTCTGCGATGTATCCTTAGAATCAACGTACTTGAATTGACTGACACGCAAATGAGCCTTAAATCACGCGTTCTTTTTTGCTCATAAAAAAATCATAAAACATGCCCAGGCCCTGCAGTCTTGACAAATGTAACGACAAAAATCGGTCGTTAAACCTATCGATGTCAAATTTCTTAAATAGATGTTCGACCTTATGCTTTCGAAATAAAGTTGAAAATCTATTGAAGGAATTTGACAACGATACGACTTAGCGACCGATTTTTGTCGCTGTCTAATGTCGCCACTGCAGGGGCAGGCGTGTTCTGTATCAGCAGTGAACGCGCGGTTTGGTTATAAAGACACGACTTAGGGAACCTCCTGCAGAGTGGGAAGCCCAATTCTCGTAATTAATATTAATGTTACTGATCATGCTACTAACTTATAAGATGATTGTATCCTCTGTCTAAGCATTTAAAATTATATTTTGTATTTATTTTTCACTCAAAAATTACGTAAAAGTGAGTAAAATATTTATTCTCTTTTACGTAATTTGTGAGTGTAGGTACCTTATCGTCGGCTTATTGTAGGAACTCATAAACTGCAAAAAATCACTAAATACGTTTTTATCTATAATGGACTCCTTTTGACACATTCTACGAAATGCAAAAGCTCACTAATTTCTATCCAGTAAATTTTAGGCGTTACGGCCTTGCCATAAAATTCATAAATGCAACTTTGGAAGTTAGGTATTTACAAAGAATCACTAAGCTGCACTAGTTTTTTTATTAAATACACAATTATTTAAAAAACAAAATAATTATTATACAGAACTCGTTTTCACTATGTAATTAACTTTATCCAAACAAGTGTAGCATAAATAGCTTAGAATTAGGTTCGATAAAGTTATGTAATGAATCATTTATCAGAAGTGCATAATAAGTAATCTTAGTGAATGTTATCGAAATTAATTTTATATAAACCACAATATTACGACGGCACGATTGGCGCAGTGGTTAAGCGATTGACTGCTGCGCTGCGTGTCGCGGCACACAGGAGTATTCGACCTCAAAATCCGGTCAAAAGACACAAAAAACTATTTTAACAATTGACACTCAATTTGCATTGCTTGCACACGTCACTAATCGAACTAGTATAAACCGGTTCTATTAAAAATAAGACACTATTAATACACAATTATCGATTTATTAATGAGCAGATGAAGGTATTTTAAAAGTTATACACTTTAAGTATTATTGAGCAAATAATTCAACTTTAACTTTCAGCAAAACATTTTTAGTCAAACAAAACCTTTTAGAAAAGTCAATTGAGGGATCAAACTGATTAGTTAAATCAACCGTCAGATTAAACAAATAAATAATAATAATCTGTTCCAATTAATGGAGCTAAAAACATGTGTTCCGTCGTACGGTCCAAGAGAAAAGAGAGCGGGTCACCGGGCGCGCCGAGCGAGCCGGTCTCCTCCCCACCACGAGCAGCGGTCGTCCGAAGTTAACGTCACTGCTAGCTAGGCGGCGCTTGTAGTTCCGGTCGGCAACAGATGGCGCTCGCTCCACGAAGTTGCCAACAGTTCCAAACACTGCTTGGAAGCTACCCGCAGTTGGTGCAGGTAGTCGGAACCTAGTCGATGTTGAATGCGCACGTCTTTGTTTTCGATACGCCCTATATTTTAACAACTTTGCGGTTTGTGTTTTGAGTAGTTTGTGGTGATATTTGTGAAGATTTTCAATGGATACCGAAGCACAGGGTATGTACTTAATTATGATGCTAAAATATGGGTGTTCTTTTTGATATTTAGTTTCTTTTTCGAGGTTAAAATTACTGATACTAAAATATTAATATTTTGACTAAATTGGTCAGATAAAAGGTGTTTTTGTAATAGTTCCGGTCATGATCGGGCAATTTTCTAATTTATATTGGTAACTATACACTGTGACATTTGAATCACCGTTTTTCTAGAACAAACGTTGTTCAGACCATGGTCTACTACTATTCTATAGCATCAAATATGTTATTAAAACAAACTAAACTAGGCGTTTTCAAATTAGTCTTATGTTGCTCAAACGTGTTCAAACATTAACCGTAACATCAAAGTACTCATAGCGGTACCGATATGGCATTCAAAAGAGTTATGCGGAGTCCACGTGGACTACAAGGATGTCCGGCCAATACGGGCCGAAATGCAAATAAATCTTTAGCCAATGACATGCAATAGTGCGAAGTACCGCTCCGCCCATTTCTTTTGTTGACTGCCACTAGGCGCTCGAACTACTCGGGCGGTAGCCAGTCTACCGCGAAATCTCTCGAGCGAGCCACGCATATGCATCCGATATTTACGTCACAGGCACGCATCGCGCGTTTGTTGTGAAAATGAGTTCAAACTATTCAAATGTGGAGTGGTTGGACATGGTGCGTTTTTACGCAATTGTTGGTGACAATCTGGCGGAAGCTAGGCGCATGTACTCTCAACCTGATCATTTAGCGGCGCTGCGCAGGCGAGGGATCTTGAACCCGCAGATTCCCACACCTGCTACAATACTTGCAGCTACACAGCGGCTACTGGATCATGGCCAATTCACAGTGCCGAATCATGCCCAAGGACGTGGTATAGGTCCTCAGTACTCAGCCGCATTCGAAGAGCAAATACTCGAGTACTTCGCACGCAACCCACGGAATAGTACCAGAGATGCAGCAAGGCGATTTAATGTCAGTCAATTTTACGTATGGAGCCTGCTGAACCGATTGGGAAAACATCCATACCATTTCCGTCGCACGCAAGGACTTTATGACGCTGACCCCCAAGCACGCATAGTTCTGTGTACGTGGCTGCTGGATAATCCAGAAGCGAATATTCTGTGGACGGACGAGTCTACCTTCACGCGCGTAGGAATATTTAATATTCATAATGAACATTATTGGGCGTTTAACAATCCACACGCAATTAAAGAACACTCTCACCAAATTCGGTTCAGTGTCAATGTGTGGGCCGGAATAATTAATGACGTGTTAATTGGGCCAGTGTTTATCGACGGAAATTTAAATGGTGCCACCTACTTGGACATGCTCACAAGCGTGATACCAAACCTAATGGAAGACGTTCCCATAACTTACCTTCGGCAATTGTACTATCAACATGATGGCTGCCCCGCACACTTTGCGACTCAAGTACGCACGTACTTGAATAATGAATTTGGTCAAAGGTGGATCGGGAGAGGTGGCCCTGTGGCATGGCCAGCCAGGAGCCCCGATTTAACTCCACTGGACTATTATTTGTGGTCGGAGTTAAAAAGGCTGGTCTACACTGATGAAGCCACAAGTAGGGACCAGCTTAAACAAAAAATTGAAAGTGCGTTCGAAACAGTGAGGAGTGATACAAACATTTTGCGAAAACTAAAACACAACTTGCAAAAGCGTGCTCGACTGTGTATTGAAGTCAATGGACAACATTTTGAGCAATTACTTCAATACACGTAGGAAGTGTAAATTATTGTTATTTTGTGTAAATATCTAGTTGATTCTAAATTAATCGTTGTAAATAGTCTGATTCCAATTTTTTAAATACGCCCGAAATACTCGCTGTCAATTTTGTACCTACATTCTGAACTGTGATTTAAGAAAGTAACTATGTAGGTAGGTACTGCAGCGTAGAGCAGGCTGCTAACACGCCGGGGACTCGAACCCCGACGTGAGCTAGCTAAAAAATCAAACTCACGCAGCTGGTACACGTAAAATTTATTAATAAAAAGAACAACCGAAATAATTAAGAAATAAGTCAAAAAATTTAAATATTTAGTCGTTGGAAATTGTATAAGGCTACCAAAAAAAATATATCACAAGAAGATTTTTGGAGAAAAAACTTATGGATGTTTCCAAATTTTTAGGAATTTAAGTATATAGACGAATTTAAATTCGATTGCAATCGTACGAAATTCGTGCCGCTCTATAAATTATTTAACACAAATAAGCTCAAGATAAAGGTTTTTCTTTACATAATTTCGTTAATATAAATTTGAAAGAGAATAAGATCTGATATTAAGAATTTAGGAAAGCAACTTAAAATTAAAATGTCACACGACGGTATAACACAGAACACTTCTATTATATGATGGTTGGGCGTTATTGCGCCACACAAATGTCTTATTTAGCACCTGATGTGTCCGTTAGGCACCTGTGTCGTCGACCTTGCTCGGCAACGATCCTGCGCTTCTCTCCGCAAGCTCGCTCGGACTTCTGCGGCCGGCAGACGAAGGAAGAAGACAGGCGAACAATAAATGGCAGGGTAAGGCCAAAAAAGGTGGCCTTTCAAACAATCTAAGAAAAAGAAAATCTTCTTAGATTAAAGAAGAAGGCACAAGTAACAAGAATACGGAACCTATAAAGGGATTACTCACCAATGAAAAAAGTGACGAGAAATTCCAGGGAACGTATCCGCTGGCTACTCACATATAGTGGTGGTTAAAATTTGAAACTAACTTTCGAAGAAAGATTAAATATTATTGAATAAAATATCCACACAATAGGAATTCCAACGACAGAATGCGTTGCATTTTTTTCTTCTTGACAATGTACAGAACAATTGTCAATTTTTTGAATATTTCAAAAAAAACGAAAACGTAAAAAAGCTGACCGAATGACTCGTAAAAAGAATTTAATCGAAATGACAACAAAAAGTATCTACTTGCAGGAATTATACTGCATCACACCCATTCCAGCAAAAAAAAAAATATATGTCGATAAAGGAACAACAACTCAATATGAGTCGCATCACTAAAATTAGGAACAACACCAAAGGATTGTTATTATGAAAAAAATAGGAATATCACTATAAGAGTGACAATACCATAGAAGAATGTGTACGAAGTATGTGAAAGAGGGAAGAAAAGAAAAAGAAAAAAAATAAGGAATTAAATATGTCTAGTAGATAAGTTACATAAACCTAATAAGCAGCATCGAAGTGCAGCAGATAAAGAATAAATTTGAAGCGCCTCCAATCTAAACGTTACCAATGCGAGCTCCTGACGTGTCCTCTAAACCTATGAATAACCTAAAAACTAACGACTTAAGAACTAAAGGATATAAATTAATCTAGAAGTACCTAACTAGCCTAATTAAATCATAGTATCCCTTAGATAAATTCAAAAACAAAGAATAAAATACGACCTCAGTCATAATATCCACCAAACACAAATTAACAACATCAGTCAAAGAACTAATAATAAATTGTGAAAAAAATAAAAAAAAAACTTCTTCAGACGAAATAAGAAAATAACAGGATGATAAAGAGTGTATGATAAGTTTTGATGATAAAAGATGAAAGGTTTAGTAAGAAAACATTTCGTTAAGCAATTTAAAATTATCGACAAAAATATCGACATTGTCCCAACACTAAACACTTTGTTATAGAAATTCAAATCATCGACAAAAATCTATCGACAGTGTCCCAACACTAAACACTAAAAGTAACGCCTTATGTGGGCGTGGTCAAAATAGTGGCAGTAAACAAGGAGTTGTCAACAAAAAGTTTATTTTAACAACTAGATGTCGCTGTCTATTTTTAGCCTTAAGTTAAAAGTAACGATTTAAGTCAAAGTCACAACTTAAGTTGAAGTTACGGCTTCTGACACAAAAAAGACTGGAAATCAAAGGGTCAAACATAGGACTTGAGTCAAAGATAGATAGGACTTCAGTCAAAGATAGGACTTCAGTCAAAGATAGGACGTCAGTCAAAAACAGGGACTTCAGAGTCAAAAACAGGGACTTCAGTCAAAAACAGGGACTTCAGTCAAAAATAGGGACTTCAGTCAGACGACTCAAGTCAAAGGAACCTTAGATTGACATAAACCATAACTGAAAGCCTAGAGGAAATAATATGTGGGTGGAGCTAAAGAAAACTAGTCAAGATACGGTTTTTAATAAAGCGAGGAGCCAGCTTTCCAACCAAAAAAATAACCAATGGCAAATAAACCAGAAAAAAAAATTACGTCTCCATAGAATACCATTAACCAAGATGTAGAGTGATGGAGAAGAAATAAAAAAAAATCAAGGCATGCTGAATCCGACTTTCAGCTAAATTAACGCTTAGAGTCTGACTAATTAGCATGAGTAGAATCTATAAAAAATTCTTACCAAACATAAGAAAGTTTGGTGTAAAAAAAGTGGCAAAGTTAATGCATGAATTGAGATGTAGTAGGTAACAATTTTGACCATTATCCTTTATAGAAAGGATTTACGAAAATGGGCGTTATCCTTTGTAAAAAAAATTTTGATTACTGTTGGAAGCAGAGTATTTACGTAAATAGAAAATGAAAATGAAAATTGTATTTACGTAAGTATTTAGATAATTTTGGTATCCCGGTTTACAATTATATGTAAAACTAATATTCCGATTAAATACGGATAATTAGGTAAGTGCTAAACGCATCAAAAGGGATAAGATTAATAGAAGGGAAATTGGTAGGTAAAACAAGCTCTAAATATGCGAACCTCCGTGAAACAATGTGGACAATTATGAAAGGCATGTTATTTGTTGATACTGGATCAGACACAGAACAGACGTCGAAAAAATGGGCAAAAAAAAGAAGCCATAGTCTGCCCTGTTAGATCACAAAAAGACACAACAAACAAAATAGAGCAATCTCCTTGTACGAAGCTGGAAAGTGACCATGTTGAGGTTTATGGCTGATGAAGGAATGTTATGGCCACACAACAACAAAGAAAACAGTTGGGCTAGTAATCAAAAGACAAATAGATAATAGCAACCAACCGCCAAAGAAAAAGGTATGCTAGCATCAAAAAAGAAATAGATACTAGCAAAAAAGATATCAATGGACAGCTGGACTAGAATCAAAAAATGAAATAGATACAAGCAAACAACCGAGCATAAAAAAGCTTACCTTTGGTCACGAGGCCTAAAACATTCACACTTCAGACACACACTACGGGAAACTAACTACAGCTAAATTACAGGGGAGAAATTAAACTCAGGATAAAAATATATTTGTGGGGAGAAAAATAAATAGTCAGCTATGTGATATAGTTACAGGGTTATTTTATAGAAATAACACTTCAAAAATAAACAGGTAAGTAATGCAAACTGGTCGAAGTATTGTCCACAGCACAGCGCAGCGCAAAGTTTACAGAGCATCCACTTTCTGCTGAGCGAACGCAAGGCGTGTGCCGATTCGAATGAAAGAAACAGTATCCAAGCTAGTCGGATTCCAGAATCTGTAAATAACAATGGTGACACGGGGATTAAAATATTTTTTGCTCAGAGGGAGCACCACACACGATATAACAAAAAAAAATATGTAAATAGTACTTACTTTTAAAAATCGGGCGCCATAATGCAGCGTAGAGCAGGCTGCTAACACGCCGGGGACTCGAACCCCGACGTGAGCTAGCTAAAAAATCAAACTCACGCAGCTGGTACACGTAAAATTTATTAATAAAAAGAACAACCGAAATAATTAAGAAATAAGTCAAAAAATTTAAATATTTAGTCGTTGGAAATTGTATAAGGCTACCAAAAAAAATATATCACAAGAAGATTTTTGGAGAAAAAACTTATGGATGTTTCCAAATTTTTAGGAATTTAAGTATATAGACGAATTTAAATTCGATTGCAATCGTACGAAATTCGTGCCGCTCTATAAATTATTTAACACAAATAAGCTCAAGATAAAGGTTTTTCTTTACATAATTTCGTTAATATAAATTTGAAAGAGAATAAGATCTGATATTAAGAATTTAGGAAAGCAACTTAAAATTAAAATGTCACACGACGGTATAACACAGAACACTTCTATTATATGATGGTTGGGCGTTATTGCGCCACACAAATGTCTTATTTAGCACCTGATGTGTCCGTTAGGCACCTGTGTCGTCGACCTTGCTCGGCAACGATCCTGCGCTTCTCTCCGCAAGCTCGCTCGGACTTCTGCGGCCGGCAGACGAAGGAAGAAGACAGGCGAACAATAAATGGCAGGGTAAGGCCAAAAAAGGTGGCCTTTCAAACAATCTAAGAAAAAGAAAATCTTCTTAGATTAAAGAAGAAGGCACAAGTAACAAGAATACGGAACCTATAAAGGGATTACTCACCAATGAAAAAAGTGACGAGAAATTCCAGGGAACGTATCCGCTGGCTACTCACATATAGTGGTGGTTAAAATTTGAAACTAACTTTCGAAGAAAGATTAAATATTATTGAATAAAATATCCACACAATAGGAATTCCAACGACAGAATGCGTTGCATTTTTTTCTTCTTGACAATGTACAGAACAATTGTCAATTTTTTGAATATTTCAAAAAAAACGAAAACGTAAAAAAGCTGACCGAATGACTCGTAAAAAGAATTTAATCGAAATGACAACAAAAAGTATCTACTTGCAGGAATTATACTGCAGTACCTACATTATTCACCAAAATTAATAATTAACTTCAGCTAGAATTTCTGACGGTCCTAAGCCCGATAAGTATGAAGGGAAAATTGGAGTCAATGTTGTCTTGGTGCACACGGAGCTAACCCGGTTTTGTGGTAAGTTTTGTTTTTGTCTTGTCCCTGTAATATCCCAATAAATAAATAATACCTAATAATGTCACGTTCGATACAACAGGTACCCGTACCTAGTACCTACAGGAAAGACTTAAAGCATGTCTGATAGTACACACGGCTACATATCAAGTTATACATTTCCAGTATAAGCTGATCTCGCATTGTAATAGGATTTCCGTACAATGATATGCCAGCTTATAATTGAAAATTATAGCTTGATATGTAGCTGTGTATCTACCGTAAGTTCGCACCTAGAACGAAATGATAAAATTAGAGGTCAACCACCTCACCGTGCCGTCGGTCGGTACGGTGCGTTACGTTGTGAAATCCTGCATAGCTAGTAAATACCTACCAAAGTTTACGATTAATAGCCAAAGCCATACCAAGCCATAAAAATCTGTTTTAAAATAGCCACATAACGGTTTGTAATCTTCAAAATGTAGAATGCTTATTCATATCTAAAGTAAATGCAACAGAATTTACTCCGTGATGCAAAGTCTGGAAGCTCTTTATTTGATAATTGTTACTTGTAAACTTTTTATTGGTCTGAGCTAGTAAACTAAAACTTCTAAAAACCCAAGCGATTAGGCCGCCAGAGTTCTCGGAATTGAAGTGTAAACATACCTGTTTTTTTAGTCGCCTGCTCAGCTGTGTGAAATGACGTCATGCTATTGTAAACATTGTGTGTTGAAACATAATATTATTGTTCGGGGACCTCTTCGCACAAATTTTCCACAAAAAATGTTTACTAAAAAGACCCGCCTGGGTTTTTTTTATTGATAAGTGTAAAATAGGGTATTGTCATGTTATGAGATTAAACACTTTTTGAAATAATGGTTTAATTTTTTAATTAACGACCTTGTTACAAGAAACGGGGATAAATTCCTTCACACTGACTTCTTACTAGAATTGATAATAAATTACAAGGTAAAACAGGACTAACACCAACATAATAAGTTAGCCTATTGCATATCGATTCTAAAAACACAACTTTTAGTCATCTCACTTATGTAACTTTCGAGATATCGTCGTTTTAGTCAAGGGCGCCGTTATCGCGCAGTGCCGGCTAGAGGTTCCGTGACAGATGCGCGTTTCGCGCGTAAATCGCCGCGACAGTTGAGACGCAGTGATAAAATACCTACCGAAGTTAACTTTTAACTTTGGTAGTTTGTAGTAAGACGTACAAAAATAAGTTCTTACTAAATTCCGTTTATGGAGGTACCTTTCCCTGTAGAGTGTAGACAATGCTGTGACAATGTGTGTGTTGTACCGTGCGTAAGTCGCTCCCCGCGCCATAAATACTATGAGACTCGAGCGCCGCCGCGCCGCAGTGTCTGTGTTGCAGGGAGTAACGATAATCCCGGCATTTTTAACTTTAACTTTTTGTGTTTTTTCGAAACCCAATAACGTGTCTATTTTTTATTGGATGCTATAGAATGGTAGTAGACCATGGTCTGAACAACGTTTGTTCTAGCAAAACTGTGATTCAAATGTCACAGTGTATACCTTAGCTATGGCATTCAAAATATTTCACCCATCTTGCCACCATTTTTTTTAAAGACTGTTTATGTTTCGAATGTATTTTTTTTTCATATTTTGCACATTGACTTAAGAGGTTGTTTTTTCATTTTAGGTTCGGCCCCATGTGACATCCAAATGTCTAGAAGATCATTATACACGCTTTTTAGAGACAGCATTAAACGAAAATTAGATCATAAATTATTAGACATGGAATAGAAACTTAAGGAGATTACGAAATGTCCAGAAAATGAGTTTCGAATAATAAGGAATGATCTGAGATATTTTAAATCAGATTTGAAGCTCAGATGGAGCTTCGCCAACAATACAGAAGCACGTTTCCTCAGTATGAATAAAAACTGGCTAGACATTTCCATAACAATGCATAGCTGGTCAACAATGTCAACATCAAAACAAGGGCGACCAAGCAAGTCATTCGACGAATTAACTGATCGCAGCAAGAGGCGAAAAACAAAAGAACTTCGAGAACAAGTGCCGGTCCAAGAATTAACATAAGCTGCCAGTGTTAGTCAACGAAAATCAGGAAACATCGAAGCGTCGAAAATAATAAAGGAAGTCACTGCCACTCCTACGAGGGCAAAAAAGTTTAAAAAAACGCTGTGTGATGTTAAAAAAGTGTCTGCAAAGAAACATTCAGCTTCAGAAGCTTTGTCCCTTTTTATTGAGTGTGATTTAACCAAGAAACAGTACGAGATACTCGTACTACACGAATCTAACAAAATTATTTATCCGTGTTATTCGCTCATTAAAGAAGCAAAAAAGTATTGCTATCTGAGGGAAGAGTCTATGCGTGTAACAGAAACTTGCGCCGAAGTTCACCTCCAAGACTTATTAAATCACACAGCTTCAAGATTATGCAAATATCTGGATGATGTACTTGAAACCTGTACTTCAGAAGAATTACTAAATATGGAACTTATAACGAAATGGGGTTGCGATGGTAGTCAACAGGCTCGATTTCAGCAAAACTTCCAAGATGGTTCAGGAGCTGATGATTCAAATATATTCCAAAGTTCGTTAGTTCCCATACGATTACAATCCAATATTGAAAACCATAAGAAAATATTGTGGCAGAACCCAACACCATCGTCACCACGATTCTGCCGTCCAATTCGGATAAGATTCCTACATGAAACTGCCGATATCACAAGAGATGAAATAAAGTATATAGAGGACCAGGTAAAACAATTAACGAAGACAGAGATACCTCATTCGAATGGTGTAAAGATGCATGTTCTGCACACCTTAGTTCCGACTATGGTAGATGCAAAAGTGTGCAATGCAGCTACAAATACAACTTCCACTATGCGATGTTATATATGTGGAAAAACATCAAAAGATTTTAACGATTTTAAAGCAACCAAGACAGAGAAACATGAAGCACTGAGATTCGGAATTTCAACTTTACATGCGAGAATTCGATTATTTGAGACTCTTCTGCATATCGCCTATAAACTACCTTTGAAAAAGTGGCAAGCTAGGGGTCAAAATGAGAAACACATTGTGAAACAAACAAAAGAAAGAATACAAAAAGACTTCAAGGAAAAAACAGGACTCATTGTAGACGTCCCTAAAGCCGGTTTTGGGAACTCAAACTCGGGAAATACATCCAGAAGGTTTTTCAGCGATCCTGAAACAGCTGCTGAAATTACAGGCATCGACATATGTCTCATACAGAAGCTGAGAGTAATAATAGAAGCCATTTCTTCTGGTTATGAAATCAATGAAAGCAAGTTTGCAAATTTTGCAAACGAAACTGCGGAATTATACGTCAAATTATATGGTTGGCATGCCATGACACCTACATTACATAAAATCCTCGTACATGGTCCTGCCTTAATTAAACATGCCCTTCTGCCTATCGGACAACTATCAGAAGAGGCTGCTGAGGCCAGAAATAAACATTTTCGATCTTACAGACTCGATTTTACTAGAAAATTCTCGAGAGAACTATGCAATAAAGATGTTTTCAATAGGCTTTTGCTGACTTCAGATCTATTTCTGAGCTGTGGACGAAAACGGCAGAAGCTGAGGAGCAACCGGTGTTTCTTACCAGAAACTATAGAATTGTTTGTAGAAGTGGGTCCTGAAAATATCCAAGAACTGAGTTAGGTATTTTTATGATTTTATTGTGCGTAAACTTGTGTCCTGTTTGTTTATTACAGATTTTGCAATAAATCTTAAGTATTTATTACACCGTTTTATTTTTTTCCAAGATTATTACGTTATATATACGATATAGCATTAAAGTCAGCATTTTAAATTATCTCCATTAAAAAAATAGCAAGAAATAATTTTGACCGGATTTTGAAGTCGAATACTCCTGTGTGGCGCGGGTTCGATTCCCGCACGGAGCAAATATTTGTATGACCTACAAGTAGTTGTTCCCGGTCTGGTTGTTTGTGTGTGTGGGTTTAAATGTTTGTAAACGCACCCACAATACAGGAGAAATTCGTAGTATGGCCCAACGTTTAAAAAAAATTAAAAAGAACATTAAGATTTCCCTAAAACTATTCATTGTTTTTAGTTACTTTTTTATTTTGTCGATCGTATAATTTAATTTAATTATCATCGATTAAAAGAATGTAGTAACTTCTTGCAGGCTACGTAGATCGTCGATTGTAGTTTAGTGATTTATTCATGGCTAAGTAAATGCGACAAAACAGTTTGTCTAGGGAACGCGGAACAAGGACGAACGCGGGTGAGGGTGGGTTTGCGCGGGGCGAAAGCGAACTTTGCGTGCGCTCGGCTAAATGGCTCGCTCGCTCGTTCGCGGCGAGATATTACGCATTGCCAAAATACAGGAAAGCCTGCCTGCCGCTTGTTTTAATCACGTGTCCGGAAAAGAGAATCCTAGCAATTGTCTGTCCCGCGGCATGCTGCCCTCTGATTTAATTGATCACTCGTTATGGTGGAACGGCCCTACTTGGCTCCATCTGTCAATGAGTGAGTGGCCTTGAAAATTCTTATCTGCTAAATGTGAAACATTGCCAGAGTTCCAATCAAAAGTTTTTCTTGTAGAAACATCAAATACTGAACCGCGTATTGTAGATACTGTAGTTGACCGTGTTTGTTCATGGAATAAATTGTTACATGTATTTACGAGTATGTACATTCTTAAATTTACGAACAGACTACACATTCATAGCTCTGTTAAAAATATTCAAACCGCCGAAAATTTCATTATTCGTATAGTTCAAAATATGCATTTTGCTAACGATTTAATTAAAGCAGGCGAACTTCCATCTAAGAAGTTGCGCTGTTTGTCTGTCTTTGTTGATAGCTACGGAATCTTACGTATCGGGGGCATCTGCCCCCGATACGTAAGATTCCGTAGCTATCAATATGAAAAAAGCGCAAAAGCGCAAAAGCGGGGATGCTTGGCTTCATATGGTAAATCAGATTTAGACAATCTTGTCTAAATCTGATTTACCATATGAAGCCAAGCATCCCCGCTTTTACCTAAACGTGACCGCGTAGTTGATCTAATTATTGATCACTACCAGAATACGTACTGCTACACGGGCCCTGGGTTACTGATGTCTATTATAAGGCAGCGGTATTGGATATTGGATGGCCGAACAGTCATACGTTCCCGCTGTCGGAAATGGAATACTTGTTTTCGTCTAAATCCTACGCATCCAACACCAAAATAGCTGAACTTCCTGGATACCGTGTCCGGGATGCTAAAGCCTTTGTACACACCGGAGTAAATTTCGCCAGTCCTCTAGCTTACATACTTATTCGCCGTAGAGGTCAACGTTCGCAAAAACGTTATTTATGTTCGTTCATATGTATGGTAATTAAAGCCATACATATGGAACTTGTATAGGACCTCACATCAGAGGCTTTCTTATCCGCATTTAAAAGATTTATTTCTCGCCGCGGTCCAGTGTCTGTCATGTACTCTGACAATGGTACCAATTTTCTTGGCGCTAAGGCGCAACTTGATGACATTTATTCTTTCTTATTAAACTCGACTGTCCAAACGGATATTAAAAATGAGCTTCTTAAAACTAGCATTGAGTGGAAAAGAATACCGCCGCGAGCTCCGCACTTCGGAGGTATTTGGGAATCGAACATTAAGAGTGTTAAAACTCACTTATATAGAGTCATAGGAAAGCAGCTTCTCACTTATGAGGAATTCTCAACCGTATACGAATCGAGTGCCTTTTAAATTCTCGACCGCTTAATGTTTTCTCATCAGACCCCCATCCAGACGTGCTCACGCCCGCGCATTTTAGAAGTTCTAGAAATGGCAGAAAATAATAGGAGAGATGGTGACATCGAGTTTTGGTTGCGCCAGCTAGAAGATGGCGCAATTTCTGGTGACGAACTTGATTATTATCCCACCCAACAAGATTTATTAGATGTTTTAGAAAATGATAATGACGATGGTGAGGCTAGATCTAATGATAATAACGAAGAAACTATACCCGATCCTCCTATTGCAATAGCGGATGCTGTTCTTTCAAATAATAATGATGCACCGGTACATTCTTTAGACATTCAGAGGTTGATATGGAAAAACCAACCTCACCCATTCAACTAAAATGCCATAAAATTTAATGGAACTAAAGAATACCCTGAAAGTTTGATGAACCTTCAGACACCTTTCCAATATTTTCCTACTTTTTTACTGAAGAATTTCTTTTACAAATTGTTACTGAAACAAATAATTATGCTGTACAAAAGAAACCTGCTAGACCTGACGTCATAACATTAGGAGAACTGCGAAAGTATCTGGGAATCTTGGTTTATATGAGTGTCTACCACTATCCAAGTGTACGTGGTTACTGGGCTAACAAGCACGGGTTTGAGGCAATTATAAAAGCGATGCCTGTCAATAAATTTGAAAAAATAAGAAGAGTACTTCACTTCAACGATAACAATAGTCACTTACCAATAGACCATCCCCAGCATGACCGACTTCACAAGCTATGCCCTGTAATTGAACATCTCAATACCAAATTCTCCAGCATTCCACTGAGTCAGCGCTTATCCATTGATGAGCAGATGTGTGCCACCAAGAAGTGCCATTTTTTAAAAGAATATTTGCCTATTAAACCTCATAAATGGGGATTTAAATTATTTGTATTATGTTCACTAACAGGTTTTGCTTATCGTTTTATTATTTACGCTGGCAAAGAAAAAGACGATCGTTTGCCTAACGAGCCTGACATAGGAGTTGTGTCACAAACAGTGATAAAACTTGCAAGAATAATTCCCAGACATGTTAATCACATCATATACCATGATAATTTCTATACCACATTGCCTTTGATGTATTATTTTGCTAAAGAAGGAATACAATGTGTAGGAACTGTTTAAAGGAACCGCCTAGGTAAAAAATGTAAATTACCCTCAAAGCAGGATGTAATGAAAAAACAAGTGCCAAGTGGTCGTATGTGGAATATATTACACATGTTGATGGGGTCGACATGTCTTCAGTTAGCTGGAAAGACAACAAACAAGTAGTTCTGCTCTCGACCTACGTAGGAGCTGAACCAATACAGTCCAGCGAACTGTATGACAAAACAGAGAAGAAAAAAAATATTATAGACTGCCCAAAAATAGTCAAAGAATACAACGCCCATATGGGGGGCGTTGATCTCATGGATTAATTTCTGGGCAGATATAGAATAAAAGTCAAGACCAGGAAATGGTATATGAGGATTTTTTACCACCTTTTAGATTTAACTATTATAAACTCTTGGGTTCTATACAAAACTAGAAACAAGAAAAGGAGCAGACCCAAAGAAGCTAAAAAATCTGTCAGAATTCAGGTCAGAGCTGGCTGATGTCTTATGTACCTATGGTATTACGACCCACCCAACAAGAGGACGTCCTAGCAACAGCAGCATCACTGATACCACAGATGCAAATAGAAGGAAAGGGTGCCAGGTTCTTCCACCTTCTGACGTTCGGTTAGACAATCTTGGTCATAGCCAAATTAAAACCGACCAACGCATGAGGTGCAAGAGACCTGCTAAACTATTCTAAAAAAGGTAAATCATTTCGAAATACATCTCGAATATCACCACGATAATCATACTCACTTCGTTTCTCATCTCGCTTGTGATTGTTTCGGTATTCTCAAGTTAAAATCAAGGCCAAGTGAAGTGAAGAGTGACTTTCGAAAATACAAGTGAAATGGCTCTATGGTACTAGGGATTGATGATGAATTTTGTCATTGCGTGATTTATATCGATTCACTCATTTTAGCTGAGTTTGCGCTTAAAAATAATAAATTATATTTTATTTGAGCCATAAATGCATTATTACATACATTTTATTAATTGTAACTTAAAATTGAGATCATTTTAATAAAATAAAATTAGGCTGAATGCCGTCTTACTTTTGCATGACGAGGACGAACATTTATCGAAAAAAGAACCGGCGTCGCTTAACATCCAGCGTTGCCAGACGTACGATTTAAATCGTATTCATATTTTTTTTTCCATTTCTAATGTACGATCGAGATACTTAAATCGTACGTGAATCGTAAGAATTTTACTTTAGTAGTAGGTAAGCGTAAGCGTAAGCGTAGTAGGTACCTATGGAGAAGAACGGGCAAGAAACTCCATGGACACTCTTTTAAATCAAAATATGGTTACAAATTATTGGTTACATCATTCATGTTGAAATTATGCATGTGAGAACGATGCAGAACGTTAAAAGCGTCCGTAATAAAGAGACGACAACAATTCCAATATTAAATTAAAATAAGCCGTGGCTGCCAAGAGATGACCAGTCCCCACTGACGGCGCCCGTTCACGAACATGACGTATGGATCAGCACCATTTAGCTCAACCATTTTGAAGGGAACTTAATGATCCAACACACACGCCACCACCAGCGAGACATTTGAGTGAGCATGACATACTCTCAGCCGCCAGGGCACATTCAAGTCAATGAAAGACAAACCTAGAAAATGGTATCTTTATAGTAGGTACATAGTACTCACACATGTGCTATGCAATTATACAATACTACAAGATTGAATTTGTGTCGTCTAGAATCAAACGCCGCCACATCCATTTAAAAAAAAAAAAGTATTTGGTCTCTATGGAATTGTTTTGTAATTTCTAACAAACCCAACTAAATTCTTCTAGGCCTAACCCCGCTACATCCCGAGTAATTTGAATTAAAAAAATTGATTGGAATTGAAACGGAGATACTCACTATCACTCGCCGCCACATCCGCATTAACCAATCAGAACGTTTTATTTTGAGAGATAACTGTCATGGCGTAGTTGTAGCTCGCAATGGCCGTCAAGGCGTTTGTTCCGTAATTTTGTTCTGTATTTTTGTGAATAATTAAGTAAAAAATGGCTGATTTAACAAAAAAAATTGAACCCGTTGCTCCTGAGTATGCAAGGAAACGGGGTGTAAACAAAGAAAACTGGAAAAAGGAGAAAAAACGAAGAGAACTGTGAGTAAAATTCTTATTGAATTTGCTATACAGGTTGTTTGTTTACAATGTTGTCATTTTACGTACCTACTAACAAACAGTCGACAATGATTTGTGTATTGTTATTATTATTGTGCATTTTTATTTACTGGTATCGTTTGTGTTCGAAATTAAAGTAGATAACGAAATTGCGTTTTGCGTAGTGTTACTTTTTAGGGTTCCGAACCCGAAGGGTAACCAACGGGACCCTATTACTAAGCCTCCACTGTCCGTCTGTCCGTCAGCGGGCTGTATCTCATGATCCGTAATAGCTAGACAGCTGAAATTTTCACAGAATGTGTATTTCTGTTACCGCTATAGCAACAAATAACATTAAAGGGGGCTCCCCTACTAGAAGCGTGATTTTTCCGCTTTCCGTCTGTCTATCAGCGGGCTGTATCTCATAATCCGTAATAGGTAGACAGTTGAAATTTTCACAGAAACCCCTACTAGAAACGTGTTTATTTTTGTTATTTTTCTGTTTTGCTCGATAATATTAGTACCTACCTACATGTATTAAACCGAGTCCAACTTGCACTTGGCCGCTTTTTAAGAGTATTTAGCCGTTGCTTGAGTTTCATTTTTTATTTTTTTATTTCAGATATTCTTCAAAACGCTTTCCAAGTGCTCCAAAATGCAATCACAAAAATAATACAACTTTTACCTGTTTGACATTAAAAATGCAAGATATAGCACGTACGCACCGCAAGTTTTTCAAATTAAAAAATAAAATAGATCAAGACAACTTCATACTACAACACTGTCGGTTCAACAAATGTGTGAGAACCAGACTGGTAAATCAATCTAGAGGCCCAAAAAATGTAAGCGTTGAATACTATATAACTATACAAAACCCTCACAAACAGGTTAGAGTGTGCAAAAATACATTTTTAGGAATACTAACGATAGGAAAAGATAGAGTCACAGGAGTTATTCAAAGATCTTTTAAAGATGGAGGCAGTATCGCCAAAGAAAATCGTGGTGGCAGCCACAAAATAGCACTTTACGGGGAAAAACAAGCAAGTGTGCAAACATTTATTGAATCCTTCGAAGCAGCTGAACCACACTATTGTAGAGCTAAATCGGCGGTAAGATTGTATTTACCACCAAAATTAAACATAAAAAAAATATGGAAATTATATCAAGATAAAGTTCAAGGTACACCTCACTTGCAAGTAAAACAGTCTTATTTTAGGAATATTTTCAATAGAAAGTATAATATTGGTTTTGGTTCGCCCCTGAAGGATACATGCTCTCGGTGCTCTGAGCTGACAAGAAAAATTGACACTGCCACTACAAGTCAGGATAAACAACAATTTCAAACAGAGAAACGAATACACACATTAAAAGCCAAGGCATTTTACAACCTATTAAAAACTGAGCCTGAAGATACTATATTACTATCATTCGACTGCCAAAAAAATTGCGCACTGCCAAAATTGCCGGATCAAGCAGCTTATTTTAGCCGACAATTTAATATGTATAACTTTACTATCGTCGTTGGCACTTCTAAATCCGCTTTGACAACGAATAACGTGCATTCCTATTACTGGTGCGAAAATGAGCATTCAAAATCGTCTAACGAAATAGCAAGTGCCGTATTTCATAAATTGACTACACTGGATATTCCAGAAAATAAAAACAAATTGAAACTTTTTGCTGACGGCTGCGGGGGCCAAAATAAAAACACAACTCTTGTAGGTATGTGCACTAAATGGCTCTTTTCATATGCGCCACCGCAAGTAAACAGGATTGAAATCGTTTTTCCAATGGTTGGCCACAGTTTCTTACCACCAGATAGAATATTTGCGAAGATTGAAAAAGAAACCAAAAAACAGTCCATAATATGCGATCCACAAGATTATGTGGATGTTTTCAAAAAACATGCAACTGTTTACCATTTAGGAGAAGATGTTGAAGTATATAATTGGAAGGATGAAGTCTCCAAAGTCATCAAACCTCCAGGGAGTTGGCACTTTAGATTTAATCCATCTAAACGATTTCTAATGAATAAGAGACGACAGAATGTGAGCATTCAAGGAGAAGAAAATTATCGGAACGAATTTAATATAGCAAAATATGTGACTAAAAGAGAAAAAAGATGTTCAGAAATCGAGCCCGCAATCATACGAAAAGGTAATAAAGTGAACCAAAGCAAAATAAAAGATGTCACTAACATTCTGAAAAAACATTATGGTGAAGATTGGAGGGCTCTGGACATTTTAAAATATTACAAAGACATTGAAGAAAGCAATGACAATTTTGAAGAACATGAGGATCTGCAATGTGTTCCATTGGAAGAAAATGAAAATTTCGTATAATTTGGTTCAACATTTAAATAGTTTATATTATTATTACTGTTAATAAACGTACTTCTTCGCATTACATATTAAAACAATGTTTTATTACTTTTAAGAACATCCTGTACAATCATTGAGACAATGGGGTCGTGAGTACCAATATCCGCCACATCCATCACTCTGTGTATCAAAAACCGCCAGATCCATATCTCAATATCAAAACCCGCCACGTCCTTATTTTTTTGCCACAAATTGATTTATATTTCCGAGACTAAGAACAAATTAATGTATTTAATTATTATAATCGGTCTTACTTATTTTATTCCAAATTAACAACAGAAAATTACTTAAGTAACATATAATGAGGAAAAAAGTTTATTATTGAAAAATTTGGCTTTCTGGATTTAGCGGAGTTTGATTCTAGACGACACATTTATACAATGTAAAGACAGTTTTTACAATCTTCAGTAGTTCCAAATGCTAATCAATTAGTTAATGCGCCCCTGTGGAGCAGGACCAGCGTTGAGCCAAGCATTTTTATCAGCGATGTAATCCCCCAACTTATATAATATGCTTGACTGCATAGTGTGCGTTTTATACAGGATTTAAATTTCGTTTCATTCAATTGAAGTATATGGGGAGGTATTTTGTTGTAACATTTTAAACAGTACCCCATGAAAGATGAGTCTACTTTAGCCAGCCTGAAACCTGGTTGAACTAATTGGTCCCTATTTCTAGTGATATAATTGTGTCTTTCACCTCTTTTACTAAAACTATGTAGATTTTTCCTTACGTACATGATGTTTTCATAAATATATTGACAAGGTACCGTCATGATGTTAATATCTTTAAACCGTTCCCTTAGAGAGTCGCGCCTGCGGAGGCCATATATGGCTCTGATGGCTCTTTTCTGCAGAATAAAAATAGACTCAACGTCTGCAGCCCGTCCCCATAGTAAAATACCGTACGACATAATACTATGAAAGTAACTAAAATAGACTAGCCTCGCGGTACCTACATTAGTAAATTGACGGATTTTTCTCACAGCGCAGCGTATGCCGCTGAACTGAGCCGTCCTACAAGAGATGTTAAATGAGGACCCCATTGAAGCCTTGAGTCGAGCGTGATCCCCAGGAAAACAGTCGTCTAATATAAAATATAATAAAGAAAGATTTTAAATAACTTCTGAACCAGTGAGAAGGTAAATATAAGTATCTAAGCAATGCAATTGCAATTTTGCTTTAAACTATATTATTATCCCTACTGTCTTCAAAATAGCAAATCATGTTGATAAATCTATCGGATAGGTAGTTAAACTGAATGAACTAACCTTGATTTTTAAGTTCCCCAATAGTAAGTGAAATAAGTAAAATGAGTAAAGAACATTGTGCAGCAGTAGTTCATCGTTTTTATGGTTCGATAAAGTAAGAACTCTTACTGCTTCTTGGAATGGGCAACTAGCTTCATCTTTCTGACTGACCGACCCCTTGACAATGCAAAAGTGCCTGTAATTGGTTTATTTGAAATAAATGCTTTGAGTTTGAGTTTGACGATATAAAAAATAATATATTTTTACTATTATTTCCCTAGGAAATGCGATTTTTTTACTTACTGGCGTACGATCGCTCACGAAAAAGATCTAGCAACACTGGTGGCGTCATGTCATTTTTAGTTTACAAACAAGCATCAAGTGGTTTTGTTTGATTAGATTCCTTTTAAAATTCTATTTAAAGTTACTTTAGTGTTGTATCGCTAAATAGACAAGAAATGAAGTAAGTATTGAGTTATATGGTAATTAACTAGTGCGGTATCCCATATTCACATTAAATTATTAATTCTCTACTTCAGCCCCGAGCGTTCTTCCCACCCGTCTGCAGCTCAAGTAGAGACGCTAATTGATTTGCTGGAGAGGAAACCGAATTTGGCCAAAGGCTTTTCAAAAAATCAATCCGCCAAACAAGCGGCTAATAGGGAATGTGGGAACGAATCGCTTTTAAATTGAACAGTATGGGTGGTTCAATAAAAACTACAAAGAAATGGATAAAGGTGAGTTGTTCGTATTGGTACACATTTGTGAATATATTTTATTTTATGTGCTTATGTATTTTTCCTCTGGCTAACATACAGTATGATTAAATAAGTCATTATTTCTATATAAAATAATCATGTTTTCCTATCTTATAGTATTGGTCTGATAAAAAAAGTGCTGTTAAAAAGAAAGCCACAGCACGTGCTGCTTCTAGAAATGTGACTGGTGGAGGAATGGTGGAAGAATTAGTAGAGCTCTCTAACCTAGAAGAGCGAATAGTAGTACTGATGGGTGGTGAAGGTTTCGCCACAGGTGATAGGCATTTACTAATTCAGCCATTTGATGTAAGTTTATATTTTGACATAGCTTGCTTAGCATACACTTACTGCTTACTTAGGTTACATAGAGGTTTTTAATTGATAATATTGGTTTTACAGGAACTGTCACAAGAACACTAAAGTCCTTCCATTCTTCTACCAGCACAGTCACAGGCTAGTAGCACTTTCTCAATTATAATGCCAGTGAGTGATTTGGGCATTTTTTATTTTGTATATTAGTATTTTTCAATTTTATTACTACTAACTAAATTATTATACTTATGTTTTAGGAAACTGAAGATATTTTACTAGCGATACCAGGCACATTAGCACCTGTTGACCAAGTTATTGTATGAAATCTTCTAAGAATTTAATATTATAAATTCTAAAATAATAAGTATTAATAATTATTGTTATTTTACAGAACACTACTGATGTTGATTTAAGTCTGGGTCATGGAGGCCAATCACAGTTAATGGTGTGTAACGATCATCACTTAATATTATTTTAGTAGATGTAAATAAATATGTCACACATAACAAACTCATTTCTAGGACATTCTTCTGGAACCAGAGACGGTAGCTGGCAACACCACTCCCACCAGGCCTAATCAATATCTTGCAGCTGTAAGAAATTCCTACCTCTGTTTTTATAGTTATTATATATGTATATACTATATTATGTATCTACTGTGTTATGTATATGCTTATTATAATTTTGTTTGTGTACGTACATTATGCAGGAAAACATATCAGAAATTAATCTCCGTCCAACCACTGCTGGTACCTCCACCCAGCAGCAACAGCAGTATGTGCCTGAGCCTGTTATTGCCGAACCTCCATCTTCTGCTCTTTCAAGTAGGTGTTATAGAAATTTATGATTTCATCACATAAAATATTTGCAAATTATAAACTTGTTTATGTTTTTTTGTATCAGCTCCAAGACGACGGCGTCGCAGGATTTCGCAGCCGACAAGAAGGAATGTCCAAGCATCACCACCATCTCAGCGACGTACAAATTTAATGGGCATGGCTAAGAAATTTCTGAGGTTGGAACAGCAGCGTTTGGATCTCAATAGGCGAATGATTGCTGTCATGGAACGCAACAGTGACAAGGATCACTTGGTGGTGGAGGCTGCTAAAGCGATAGGAGAAGGTTTAAAGGCTGTTGCTGAAGCAATTAAACGTTAAGTACCAAGACAATTCGTTGTTGGTTGGTCCCATAATAAAAGTTATTTTTCAAAATTAAAATATTTTATTTCGCATAAACCTACAAGGGCACTTATGAAACGTTAGAAGCTAGGTGCACGGTTCCAATTGGTCGCTTCCTATGGAGAAGAGCCGGCAAGAAACTCCACGGTTACTCTTTTCAAAATAAATTGTTTCTACAATGTTTTCAAATTAGTGTTAATAGGTATGGGAGGACAGTGTAGGCCTATCAAGAAGTACCAGGTACTTAGTAAAATATTCATACTGATGAGTACAATGACCCCTTAAGAGGTTTTCAGTTATTTCATATTAAATGGAGATAATGAATAATTTGACTTTGACTTTCAATAACACGTTGTTTATGTAGGGCTGCCTGATTGCTAGAATAAAAAAAAACTATGAGGTGTACCTGTCAAGACCCAAAGTGACAGGTAGCAAGCCTTGTAAATAAAATATGTAATATTACAAATAAAATAGTAAAATACTAAACTAAATATGATGCAAAAAGTAATTAACCAATAAATAAAAAAAATATAAAGGTAAATAATATAAATCAAAAAGAAAACAACTTTTTACAAATTATTGATCTCTTGATCGCCATAATCTATTAACTAATTCTGCCCGTGCTATTCTTCCCATATATCCAAATCTGTTTGCCCAATTTCATTACTATCATGCTGAATTCTTGGAAGGAGTCTCCCCTCGTTCAACATGTCTTCTGAGGATAGCGCAGGTGCTGGTAGTCCTGCACGGTCACATATGTTATGTAACACACAACATGCAACTACAATTTTTGCAACCATGTCAGGATGATAGTGTAGCACTCTGTGCACCAAAAGACATCGGAAGCGCCCCTTCAGTACACCAATAGCCCTTTCAACACTATTACGAGCAGTAGCATGAAGTTTAGTGTAATACGCCACTCGCGAATTTTCTATGGCATTTACAATAGGCGTCATTAAATATGGACGCTGTGCATATCCCGAATGTCCTGAAAAGAGAATGGAATATGAAAGGATTGGTATTTAGGTATTCGATAGCACATAATTAATAGAACAATAGGAAGAATATAATGAAGAATAGAAAATATTGCTAGCAACACGATGGAAAAAAAAATTTGTAATTGTAATATTCTGAGCCGGTATGACATGGTTTTATATTTCTTATATGTTTTCCATCTATTGCTCCAATTATGTTAGGAACATTTGCATGTTTCATAAACCCTTCAGCGGTTTTTAAATGTGATTCTTCTGTTGGTTCTGGCATGGATATGACTTTTAATTTATTCCATATTACTTCTACGGTTTCTTTAACAATTCTACGTGCAGTAGTATGTCCACATTTAAAATCTATATGAAGATCTGTGAAATTACATCCAGTTGCTAAGTACCTGAAACAGAATATAAATTATTAAAGATTAATTTAATTTATATTAATTAAAAAAAGATTAAATTAATTTCACGAAAGTTACATGCTACAAAACTACAAGTGTAAAGTGGCAATACTGTCATATCAGCCAATCACGTCGTGCGGTCCTGCAACGCGATTGACTCATATAACTGTGTTGGCACTTTACAATTGTAGTTTGTTACTTTCGTCAAATGAGGTCCTGTTGATTAAACTTGTATATATTTTTTCAGCTGTGGAACTCCAGAAAAAATGGAAAAGTTTAAAAGATTCCTATAACAGAGAACGGGCAAAGGAAAAGAACTGTTCCAGTGGGTCCGGGGCTAAACCGAGAAAACAATATGTGTACTATAAATTATTGTCATTTTTACAACCTTTGACCGAAATCAGACCGCCAAGTCGACCTACAGTTACTGAGGGAACCGTCTCCGAAGACTGTTTGGAATCTTTTGTAATACCAAAATCAAAGAAGCTTAAAACAAGTGATGATGCACAAAACAAATTATACGAAATTCTGACTGAAAAATTGAACAAAGTGACGCCAACCATTCAACATCCAGATCAACATTTTTTACTTTTTTTTTCCACATTTTCATTCCATAAAGGAAGAATATAAACTCGATGCAAAAGCCGAAATGATCAATTTGCTTCGCAAATATAACAATATGGCACAGACGTCTGCATACGTCAGTCACTATGGATATCAGTCTGGATACCAAAGTTACGACACAACAGCTCGTACAAGTACTGAAAGTAGCGTGTCGCAATCGCAACTAATAAGTAACAACAACACGCTGCCAACGCCTGCTAGTACCAACATCAATACTGCAGCTTCATTGCAATATAATGATAATGAATATAATTATATTAATGATGATTCTACACAAGATTCTATTATCACAAATCTATATGCACCGTAAAGTAAAAATTAAGAAATTACAAACCTGTTTATGTATTTTTTTTTAAATGTGGTCAACACCACATACATTATATAATATACTGAATAGTTAATAAGTATTTTTTTATAGTGATTAAAATTCTGATTAAAGTTGTGATTATCACGATACTCACAACTTTCAGCACCACTGTGCAAAACCATTAAAAGATAATTAATATAATATTTGGTTTTTCTTACCTTAAAGTCATGGTTAGTCGTTCTTCAGCTGATATACATTGTCTCATCATTGTATTTCTGCGTGTCAACTCTGGTTTTACAATGGAAAGCAATTCACAAAACGTCGAATATGACATTCTATAACAACTTTTGAATTTAAGATCATAATTTTTGAGTATTTTGAATGTTGTTACATGATGTCCACAAAGTAATCTCTGGGTATTAAATGGATGCATCCAATATTGACGCTGCTTCCGTTGCCTACGCTTCGGCTGCTTACGTAAAAGCAGCACCAAAGACAACGTGACTAATGTTGCCTCAACGTGAGTCCATCTTGCAACTGTACTGATCCAAGGTATTTTTGTGTCGTAACTGCATCGCGACCGAATCGCGTTTACATCGCGACCGAATCGCGACCGAATCCCGTTTGCATCGTGACCGAATCGCGTTTGCATCGCGACCGAATTGCGTTTGCATCGCGACCGAATCGCGTTTGCATCGCGACTGAATCTGGTCCCGTGGTCGCGGGCACACAGCTAGCGACTGCTTCGCGTCTGTATCGATGCTACGCGCGAGAGCATCGCGTCTGTATCGATGCTACGCGCGAGAGCATCGCGACTGCATCGCTACAAAAAGTCGCCCGTGGGCGAGGACCCTAGCCGATAGAATTATGGTAAGTTCACGGTCTGTCGGTGAGGTACGTGGGGTTTATTGGTTTGAGCACGTTAGTCTTTATTAAAATGAAGTTAATAAAAAATGTCTTAAAACTGCTTCTAACTGTGGAAAGAAATTAATAAAAGTACTAGGACCGCATGAGTAACAGGAATTGTTATTGCCGAATAGAAAATCGTTTGCTCACAGAACCCTGATTACGTCGTTACACACACAATGTAAGCATCATAATGTGTGTAAACCTAATGGGTTAGGGTCTAAGGGTACGTGAACCAATTGCAGTCGGTGTAGTTTTAATTACTCCTGGTAATTACAACTTCTAATTCAGACTTCTAATGAGATATCGCGGCCCCGGAATGCAAAGGCAACTCTGAAAGAACAGGGTGATTTTTAGTCAGTGAGTCTCAACACTTCACACAGTCATTGATGATTTTCCCACTCCAAAAAAATGAATGATTTTTCAATTTTGAATTTGAATTACGTAATTAGTTTGCTCTCGTGTGTTAGATTTACTTAAAAGTTTAACGGGGTTTAGTTGAAATTATTATTGAGATGTAAAATAATCTTGAATTCTTGAACAATATTTTTTAATAGTAGTGGACACTAATAAGACAGCTACCCTATAGGTATAAAAAATTAATGAAATAATATTTAGGTACCAGAACAGCAGGGAATAGGAGCTTTATTTTGCATTATTGTTATTGCTTTGCTAGTTTTCTCGTCAGTCGACGTCTGTTCCGCGTCTAGTAGTGCACTCGTTTCTATCCCTGTGATACGCGCATCAGTTCAGTACGGCTACACCTAATTGACTTTTTTTGTTGTGTTTGCAAAATGTCGTTAAGTAATAGCGAATATTACGAAATGATGATGTGTGTCGGAGCAGAAAATGGTAATTTGCGAGCTGCCCAAGAACTGTACCGTCGCCGTTTTATTGAGGGTAGACCAGATGTTGAGGGTAGACCAGATGCTGCGCGTCGACAGCTGCCTTCGTCGGCATGTTTTAGTCGGATGGTCTGGGTCATTCCACGCACCTGCTTCAGAGGGTCGCCCGAGTGCTACCGATCCAGAATTTGAAGAAGCCGTATTGGAGCATTTTGAACTCAATCCACGCACTAGCACACGTCGAGCTACATTAGCACTGGGTGCCTCTAACCATATGCAGGTATGGCGAGTGGTGAGCAATGACGGTCAGCACCCATACCACTTCCGTCGCACCCAGGAGCTGATACCGGCAGATTTTTTGGCCCGCGTGGCCTTTTGCGAGTGGTACCGAAACCAATTAGAAGCTTCGCCAGATTTTGGTTCAAGAGTGCTATGGACCGATGAGGCATCATTCACGAGAGCGGGAATAAGCAACATCCACAACGAACATGTTTGGTCTCACACTAACCCGCATGTTTCGACAGAGTCGTCATTCCAACATCAATGGCGACTGAACGTGTGGGCAGGTATAATTGGAGACGTCGTCGTAGGACCAGTTTTCTTGCCGCAAAGCTGAAACGGCCTAAATTATTTAAGCTTCCTGAGGAATGAATTAGACGATGTCCTCACAGTGCTACCAGTGTTATGTTAATCTTGTGATGGGGAATAATTTAATTTTTCAACACGACGGTGCTTTGCTCGAAATGTGCGCCATTATTTAGATGCGCGCTTTCCCCAGTGGGTTGGGCGTGGTAGTAGAAGCATGGTTTGGCCTCCGCGATCCCCACACCTAACCCCGTTAGACTTTTTTTTGTGGGGGTACATTAAAAATGTAGTGTACGCAGTGCAGTGTGATACTATGGAACTAATGAAACTGCGGATTGAGGCCGCTTTCAGGACAATAACACCAGACATGCTATGCAATGTGCAGGTGTCCATGAACAAGCGAGCGGCCAATACCAATACAATACATACAATACCAAGGTCACCACATCGAACGCCATCTTTAAAACTGTAAGTCAATTTACTAAATTAAGCAAATCTTTAAGATTTTACTGTTTACTCGGTAATAAGTAATAATAAGAGATGAAACCAGTAAACCTACCTAAACTTTGTTTAGATTTTTTACGTAAGTTTTGTTATCTCAGGTTTTACGTGCAATTTTTGGCTTGGAATTAACAAGTAAACTGTAAATCAATAATTATGCGTTAATTTTACATCACGGTAAAGTAGGCATGCTTTATTGCGCGGGCGCTCAATCGCTATGGCGGGCGGCGGCGGCGCGGCGGCGGGCGGCATGTTTTATTTCGTCATTTCGCGCCGACAAAGAACACCGCCTGCCGAAGGCTACTAGGGTACTAAGCGCGCAGAATTACGGAAGAGATTTATCGTGATATTGGCAAGTAACGTGGAATGTTATTGACCTACGTAGTGCGGTGACACGTTTGTTATGATTTGAATTAAAGAAACCTGGGAAACCGAAAATTTGGTATGAATTCTTAGAGTATTTTATTTTGAGTTGAAACTATTTATAGTGATTCTATAGGAGCTATTATCTTTAGTGCTTAAGGATAGCAATAGGGTTTCTGTTACACCCTGTAGAGATCTATAGATTAGCGAAATATGAAAGGAAAATAACTGACGCCGCATCTGTCCTGACATATGGTATCATGTCATACAACCAGTCTATTCTTTCAACTACTGGACTAACACCGTTTGAAGTAGTCTTTAATAAGAGTTACACTCAACAGTTAGTAAACGATCATGTTAAGCGTACTAAATACCTATATAACTATTTAACGATTAACGTTTAACGATTTTATTTAACGATAATATAACGATTATTATTATTATTATTGTGTATCCGAAACATTGTTGCTCAGTGAATACGTGGCTTTACCTTACTTTCTTCAATATGTGCACATCCTATGTATTCATATGTAAATATTTGTGACAATAAACAATTATCATTATTATTTAGTTTAGTACAAATGATTTGAAATAAGTATTTATCGGATATCCAGGTACCTCAACCGTTTCAAGATTTTGTACTAGCTGACTATTATAACGACGGAAAAACGAGAATACTTTTATTTGCTACACAGAAGAGTAGACAGGAACTTGAAATCTGCGGTCATATATACTGCGACGGAACTTTTAAATGCGCGCCTAAACCATTTCTTCAAATTTACATCATCCACGGTGAGGTTGAAAATATCGTTAAACCTTTAGCCTATGCTTTATTACAAAACAAACAAAAATCGAACTATAAAATATTATTTCAATTATTAAAAACAACAACACCCAAAATGCAAGTCAATGTTTTCACAAGCGATTTTGAGGAAGCTGCCGTCAGGAGTCTTACAGCAGTATTTCCTAAAAACAGACACAGACACACAAACAAAGCACAGACAGCACTTTGTACAGACAAAGGAATGCTATTTTCATTTTTTTAAATCAATTTAAAAAAAATCTAGGGACTTAGGTTTAGATAAGAATAGCATACATAGAAAACATGTTGCCTTATGTACGGTTTTGCCACATTTACCGCTGGAAGACTTTGGATGAGGCCTGGCTCTACATCATGAGCGAATGTCCTCAAGGAGAAAGTATTTCTAGATTTAATGATTACATTGTAACTCAGTGACTCGAACATAAGTTATGGCACGAGAAATGGTCGTGTTATAACGTAAAAAATAAAACTAATAATTATACAGTCTCATTACTCTGAAATGATAAAATTTTCAATAAAAACAGAGTCGTAAATCTGGCAAAACTTTTAGATTGCTTCCAAAAAAAGTTATTCAAATCATCAAAAACATGCTGAAATAAAAAAATAATATAATAGAAAACACAATAAAAGATTATAAAAATGGCTGAATTTCAGTTGGACATTGTCTAGAGAAATTAGGTTCTGATTAATAATAATTTATTCATTTTTATTTAAATAATTTCTCCATGAGATTTTTTAAAATATATCTTACATAATCTACAAATAATATTAATAGTATGTACAACTAAATAACAATAAATAAAAATAAAAAAGAAAGAAGGAAAAGAATCATAGGGCATCAAAAAATTCATCCGCATCGCTGTCGACAGGAAAAGTGCCCAAAAGGCTGGCAGCATTGCCACGTTGTATAGCGATACTGATTCTTTGGCCAAAAAATAGGCCAGCCCTCTGGTCACGTGAAGAGTCAACCAACCGCTTAGCGATGTCTCCAAAAACCAAGTGGGCACTCGGACCCCACGGCCCTAGTGTTTCAACCCCAAACGGCTCGAACATATAACTCCCAATAAGATTCGAATATTTTCGCCGTTTGAGGTTTTCCGCACTTGCAGCAGCCGCCCCAGCACAGCCCGCCGTGCTAGGAAGATGGGATGGCGCAAGGGTGTCGACACACGTTGCATCCCACACCAAAGGCCTGCCTAACTTCCAGGGCATTATGGTCATTCCGTCTGGTCTCTTCCCATCGTCGCGTGCCAAGCCGTTGGGTTCTAAAATAGCTGGCACCCCGGCGGTGGCAAGAGCACGGCGGATTATGTCATTAATGCTGGCGTGTCGTGCTATCCGGCCTGCGCTCTTACTGCAAGATAGGCCATGGTGTCCGAGGCAGTCGACAGCTTCACCGCACTGGCAGCGATGTGGAGCCCCGCAAGGAGCGCCCAGACGGAGACAAGTAGCGAGCCGATAGCGATATAGCCGTTTAATTTATTTAATAGATAAGTTTAGATACTAAATTGCCCATTTCATCAAGATTATTTAAGAATCTTAAAAATTGTGATTTGCTATTTTAAAGTCTGTGATTTTACATAAAACTAGAGTATTTTTATTATTAGTTAAAAGGTATAAGAAAACATCAACATAGATGTCTATAGAAAACTATATTTACAATGTTTTTGATATTTGTCCAAGTTTTTATTGCATAATTATGAAACAATCTGTGATTTTATTAAGAACACAAAAAAGGAACATAATAGAAAAATAGTTAAAAAATAAAAAATAAATATTTTTTTGGAAAGATAATTATGAAACAATCCGTGATTTTAAATAGTAAGATTACAGAAATGACAAATATTGTGTCACATTATTATAATGAAACTGAATGATGTTAGAAGTTTAACCAGACCTGGCGTCTCAAAGAGCTACAGAAACCGTTGAAGAAGCTGAATCTCGCAGACGCGCTGTTGCTGAAAGGGCACAACAGCGACGTCTAATATTCACAAGAAATATGTGGGCGGCATTCGATAAGGCTGCATTTGAGTATGACGAGACTCTTGATTACGAAAGCCACAAGCTTATAAAAATAGAAGCGATGAATAAAGAATGCAGATTTTGCGGTGCTTTTAAGTGGAAAAAGGAAGTTGCAGGTATGTGTTGTTCAGGGGGAAAAGTAGCCCTTCCTTCACAGGACGAGCCAGTTGAACCTCTTAAAGAACTTTTCTCTAATGAAACAGATGAGTCTCGCCGTTTTCTTAAAAATATAAGGAAATACAATACATGCTTCCATATGACATCTTTTGGGGCGGATAGCATTGTTTCGATGCCAGGATTTTGCCCGACTTTCACAATCCAAGGGCAAATATATCACACAATTGGTTCTTTGCTTCCTGCTCCCAATACGCAACCAAAATTTTTGCAAGTTTATTTCATGGGCGATGAGGAAGCACAAGTTAATAGGCGTTCTGAGTACGTACAAGGTGTGGAAAAAAACACGGTTAAAAAAATACAACAAGTTCTAGATAATCACAACATTTTAGTGCATGAATTCAAAATGGCTAAAGATACAGTGACAAGCGATAATTACAAGGTTGTGATACATCCAGATCGTGTAATACGTGGTGAACATGCAAGACGATTCAATGCTTCGACCACGAATGAAATAGCTGCCGTAGTAGTTAGCAGTGAACAAACTGCGTCTCGGGACATCGTTATTCAGGCGCACGATGGCCGGCTGACTAGAGTTCCGGACACTCATAGATTTTATGATGCTCTTGAGTACCCGATAATTTTTTGGAAAAGACAAGAGGGATACAGTTTTGATATTCCTCAGACAAACCCAGTTACAAAACAACCCATACCAAACAAAAAAGTGTCCTGCAAAGACTTTTATGCGTATCATATGATGGTACGTAGCAACAATTTTAATTTATTGCTTCGATGTAGACTTCTCCTTCATCAGTTTTTGGTAGACATGTACGTTAAAGTAGAGAGTGAGCGCTTGAGGTTTATTGCCTTGAATCAAACGAAACTGCGAGCAGAAAATTATATACATTTACAAGACGCGATAAGGAATGATGCGGATTTAGATCCAAATAACTTGGGTCAAATGGTAATTCTCCCGTCATCATTTGTAAACAGCCCCAGATATCTACATGAATACACACAGGATGCATTCACATACGTGCGTAACTACGGGAGACCTGATCTGTTTATTACAATGACGTGTAATCCCGCCTGGCCAGAAATCACTAGAGAGCTCATTCCAGGTCAAAATTCAACGGACAGACATGACTTAACAGCCAGAGTATTTAGAATAAAAGTTAAAAAAATAGTTGCTCTACTTATAAAAGGTAAAATATTTGGTGATATGAAGTGCTTCATGCACTCGATCGATTGGCAAAAAAGAGGTTTGCCTCACGTGCACTTACTACTGTGGTTGATGGAAAAGTTACGCCCTAACCAAATTGACGAAGTCATAAGTGCGGAGATACCAAACCCGGAAACTGATCGAAAACTCTATGATAATGTGACTAAAAATATGATTCACGGTCCCTGTGGTGCACTAAACCCGTCATCACCATGCATGAAGGAAGGAAAATGTCAAATTCAAATTCAAAATCTTTCTTTTTTGATGAGTAAGTTATTTCTCTTTTAGTCTTAGCACAAATCTTTGTGATCTGAGTCGATTGTCTCCTGTTCCTTAAGTATGACTTTATTAGATCATAAGCACTGCCTCTAACACCATAAGCAGACAATTTCGATAACAGTATATTGTGGTCTACATTATCAAAAGCTTTGGTAAGGTCCATATATAATGCACAAGCATGATTCTTATTATTTTTTATAAATGTACTAAAATGTATCCAAGGGAGCTATTAAAAGATACTCAAACCAACGACAAAGGCTATCCTCTGTACAGGCGTACAATAACTCAAAAAATCCGAGGAAATATTGGACATGAAATATTGGTTGATAACCGCTGGATTGTCCCATATTCTCCTCTTCTCTCTAAAATTTTTAATTGCCACATAAATGTAGAGTTCTGCAATACGGTACAGGCGATAAAATATATTTGTAAATATATTAACAAAGGTAGCGACCAGGCTATTTTTAACATCCGAGGGCAAGGAAATTTTAATATTAACCTGAGAGATGAGGTGCAAACATTTCGACTCGGTCGATATGTTAGTAGTAACGAAGCAGCCTGGCGGATCTTGGGCCTGCCTCTGCATGAGAGACACCCAACAGTCACTCATCTTGCGGTACATCTGCCCAATGGCGAGCGGATTTACTTTACTGAAAACAATTTTAGAGAGAGAATGGCCGCACCACCTAGGACGACACTAACTGCATTTTTCCAGCTTTGCCAAAATGATGCATTTGCAAAAACATTATGTTGACGTACCCCGCTACTATACATGGAACAAGACGTCGAAAGAATGGAAACGTCGTTTACAAGGAACTCCTGTCGACGGCTGGCCAGGTGTGAAGGCAGGAGACGCTCTTGGGCGCATTTATACAGTGCACGTTAGTAACTTTGAATGTTACAGTTTGCGAATGCTGCTGAATGTAACCCGGGGCCCCACTAACTTTTTGGATCTAAAAACAGTTGACGGCCAAGAACTTGAAACTTTTCGACAAGCGTGTGAAAAGTTGGGGTTGTTAGAAGATGCCAACCACTGGGATGCCACAATGGAAGAGGCCGTGCTGTGTCGCTCTCCTTCACAAATAAGAGAGCTATTTGCAATATTGATATGCACTTGCGGTATATCGAATCCTCTTCAACTATGGGATAAGTATAAAACTGCTTTATCAGAGGATATCTTGCACAGATTCGAAAGAATGGATCAAGTCAACAATGAACTATGTTTGAATGAAGCACTGAGACTTATAGAGGACAAAATAATAACAATTTCCGGAAAAAAATTGTCCGACTTCGGCATGCCCACACCACAACGTCGAGGAGAGCTGTCGACCGATTTGATCAAAGAGCTAAGCTACGATACCGCTTTATTAGATGCTCAGATCAGCCAAACAGAGCCACGCCTGCTACCCGAGCAAAAAGACATTTATAACAAAATATTACAACGAGTTGAGCTTGGTGCAGGTGGCCTTTTTTTTCTTGATGCCCCGGGCGGTACAGGAAAAACATTTTTGCTTAATTTGCTTCTAGCAAAAATTCGTAAGGACCGTAATGTTGCATTAGCTGTGGCTTCCTCTGGAATCGCTGCAACGTTACTGAGCGGTGGACGGACAGCACACTCAGTTTTTAAATTACCCCTTAATCTAGCAAGCGAAGAAACCCCAACGTGCAACATCAGTAAGAGCAGTGCCCGTGGCGCCCTGTTGCAACAATGTAAGCTGATTGTGTGGGACGAATGCACTATGTCACACAAACGCGCCATCGAAGCGCTTGATCGCTGTCTACAAGACATTTCAAAGTAATCGAAAGCTGATGGGTGGTGTGGTAGTGTTATTAGCAGGGGATTTTAGACAGACTTTACCTGTTATCGAGAGAGGCACTGCAGCTGACGAAATTAATGCATGTCTGAAAGCATCATATCTGTGGACCAAAGTTGAAAAGCTTTACCTTACCACTAACATGCGAGTCCAGTTATTCAGCGATGTCTAGTCAGGAGCATATGCCCAAAAACTCCTAGAAATTGGTGAAGGCCGTCTAGACACCGACCAAGAAGGTATGGTTCTTTTCTCAAACCAATTTTGTCATGTTGTGGAGTCGGAAGATAAACTCATTGATCAAGTTTTTCCGAATCTGCAACAAAATATTCTCGACGAAAACTGGTTATGTGAAAGAACCATACTGGCACCAAAAAATGAGACTGTTGCGAAAATAAATAAATAAATCTTAGACCAAATAACCAGCGAAACATCAGTGTATAATTCCATAGACACAGTCATGTCATCCGATGACACTACGAGCTATCCCGTGGAGTTCCTAAACTCTTTGGAGTTATCTGGGGTGCCATCACATAAGTTAGAAATAAAGGTCGGTGTACCCGTTTTGTTAATGCGTAACTTGGACGCGCCAAGATTATGCAACGGTACTCGATTGCAAGTCACCGAACTAGGAAGGCATATTGTGAAGGCCACAATCTTAACTGGAGAAGCTAAGGGAGACAATGTTCTTATACCACGCATCCCGATCATACCCAATAACTTACCATTTAATTTTAAACGCCTGCAGTTCCCATTAAAAGTTGCATTTTCAATGACTATCAACAAATCGCAGGGTAAAACCTTAAAGGTAGCAGGCATACATTTGGGCACACCATATTTTTCTTTCGCCAGCTCTATGTAGCTTGCTCACGCGTTTCTAAATCGCAAAATCTGCATGTTTATGCTGAACGAAAAAAATCGTTTAACATAGTTTATAGGAATATATTGGACTAGCTACCTATAACTTTAGCATTACCTCCAATTTTATTATATACATCCGTAAATCTATCCTCACAAAATATAGCGTTCATAATACCTTTTATTGTGAGATCATTATCAAAAATACTTAGTTTCAATGTACGTACATACATTACTCAATATAGAACAAGGGTCTCTCAAAGTAATTTGTCTGTCTGTTACGCCTTCACAAGTAATCCGCAGAACCAATTTTGACGAATTTTGGTATAAAGATAGATAATGAGAAAATAATAAGCTACTCGAAGTAATTACTAATCCTGCGCAGACGAAGTCGCGGGTACCAGCTAGTAAACTAATAAATACAAAAAATAGCAACAACAATTCATTTCCGCACACAATCTTTTTATCTAAGCTTTCTTATATATCAGTTTTTATAACTCCATTTGAAACAAGGTTAGACATTTAAACGAAAATAATTTTTTTACAGTTCGTTCAACCGATTTTGACTTTTATACCGTAGGCATAAGGATGGCATTAAAAGCAAAAAAGGGGTTACAATAGCAACTGTTTACTGCAGCTGTCATTTGTCATGCTACCATCGCAATAGAAGTCAAAATCGGTTGAACGGACTGTTAAAAAGGTTTGTTTAAATGTATTATCTTATTTTAAAAAGCGAATGACTTTCCTTAATAATAAAAAAAAAAATGCTAAGTGAAGTTAATTTACTTTTTACAGAGAAATATTGTCAGTCTTTGGCTCCGGCGTTACGACAGCGAAGGACATCTGCGAAGCCGCCCTCCACCCGTTACTCGCATTATCACCCCGCCGCGATTGGAAAGAATGGTTCAGGCATTCCAAGAAGAACCATTTACACCCACCAGACAGTTTGCAGAACAATTTGACTACACCCTGAAAACAGTCCGGAATGCACTACATCGAGCGGGAATACAAAACAGAAAGCCCGCTCGGAAAATAGTACTCAGTCAAGCCCATCAGGAGGTTAGAGTCCGGTTCGCGCGAGATTATCGAGACTTCGATTTTTCACACGCAATATTTTCCGATGAAAAAAGTTTTAGGTCCAGCCAGATAGGTCGTCGGCATTTATGGCGTGTAGGTAATACTCGGTACGACCTGCAAAATGTTTTCCCAAACTTAGAGTCAGGAAGAGCAGTGGTGAACATGTGGGCCTGGATATGTGCTGCAGGTCCTGGGGAACTAGTTTATATCCCCGGGAGGGCAAACGGTGAAAGTTACTTGCGTCTGCTGCAAGATAAATTTTTGCCAACAGTGCGAGTGGTGTATCCAGAGGACGAAGTTCCTGAAATTGTTTTTATTCAGGACAACTGTCCTATACACACTTCGCGCTTGGTGCAAAATTGGATCCGGCAGCAGCCAAGTATACGATTGGTACCGTAGCCTTCTCGTTCTCCCGACCTAAGCCCCATTGAAAACTTATGGGGTAGTATGGTCCAGAGATGGGATAATAGGTGCGAAAGGACCAAACCAGCACTAATCGCACATGTTGACGAGGTTTGGGAATCACTTCGCGGCTCGGACCTTTGCGAGAAATTGATAAAGTCGATGCGAGCGCGGTGTGATGCCGTCATAGATGCAGGTGGGGCTCTAACTAAATATTAGGCTTGGGTTTTCAGTTAAAATAGTGTATAGTGTTGTATGTGTAGTGCGTTATATGTGTGTGTGTCTTAGTAGTATTATTCCTTGTATGTATAGTCCTAATTACTTTTTTTTTTATTTCAGCTTGAGTATAGTTCTCGATGTTTTTTGATGATTTAAATAATGTTTTGTGTTGCGTAATGTAAATAATTTTGCATACTATTGTATAGAATCATTTTTTTTTTCTAACTGAACAGACAGCTGTGCTGCTGGTGAGTTTGTTGCGCCACTTCTTCTTCCCAGCTAAAGGCACTAGGAAGTGGTGAAGGGTGGGCGTTTTGGGGGACTGTCTTATGTGATTGTGACGTTCGAAAAGTGCTGATTCTCAGCCCAGTTTGTTTTTTTTTTTTTTAACAATAAATGTTCTTTGTTTCAACTGGTGTTTTCTTGTATCCAAATTAATAAGATTAGTAATACTGTGTATTTCAATTTACTTAATTTCATAATTACTACGCAACTCACTGCAATACACATATGACAGCAGATATTTTTTGTTAAATTCCCGCTGTGTTGAAACGCACTTAAGATCCGACAAGCATCGACCAGCTGTATGGTCGATGCCAACAACTCTTCTCTTTTGTCATCATTTTTTGAACAAAGGAGATTCATTCGTTCAATAATTTGGTCTAATTTTTGTTTATAATAAATATTGGGTACGGATTAAATATCAAGAGTATTGCGACTGTCGGCATCTCTTTGTTGGCGGCGTAGACTCAGAAAACGTCTTATTTCGTTAAATGCACAGCAACAGTTAACATGGCTAGTATTTTAGATGTGGATAACTCGTTCACATACAGTGATTACGTTGAGATTCTTATTAATCAGTTGTCATGGCCCTGGCAAGAGGTCCATTACATTTTATTGGAATCATGTTTTTTATGTGATGGTGAAATTCCGGAGGCTGGACGTCCAAACCATTTCATTTTGGATATGAATGTCCAGTTAAATTTGGTGGACTTTTTGGGAAATGTTGACAATTGGTGTGAAGTGTGTCACGCATATGTTTATATCCATTACCCCGTTGACGAGTGCCATTTTCCGATTTCCACGTCTGCGCCGAATATTAAAGGTAGGTATTAGCCCACGTTCGCACGGATGTAAAAATATCGCGGCGGGATTTTTACGCCCACTGAATTTTAAACTCTCGGTGTTGAGCCGAGCATTGAGAATACAACAGAGCGCGTCCTCGCGGTTGATGAGATTTCTATAGCGGCCGAGCGCTGCAAGCAAAAATAGTCCTCACGGTGCTTAGTTATGCCTTTCTTCGATAGTACATCAAAAAACACTGAAAAAAGGTGAAAATATATCACGTTTTTAAGAAAGTGTACACATCGGAAAGTGGAAAGACAAACGCCCAGTAATGTACAATGGGAGAAAGGTATAACTAAGCAGATCGAAAACAAAATCCAGTGGACACGATGACCAAATCTGTTAACGCCCCTATTTGCGTCGACCAATGAAACAGTAATATTTTGTCGTTTTAGTTGTTTTGGTGTTCGTGTTTTTTTTTTTGTAGGCTCTGTTACAATGATTAGTTGATGTCTGACCTTTTTTCGACCACTAGGAATAGAACAAAAGAAACAAGATGAGAAAGTTTTTAATTTTAATGTTTTTATACTTTACATTTTGTTTCAACTAATTTCTCGGGTTCAGTCAGTTGCAAATTTGCAGAGCTTTCGGTAACAAGTTAACAGCTAAACCATGTCTTCGTTCCGTCTCACTACACAACAGAGGCATGAAATCCTGTTTCTGAGGGAGGAAGGACTAAACATTAGTCAAATTGCCGAGGAGCTGTAGACGACAGAGAGTATTTTTTTGTTTTATTTATGTTTTAATAGGTTTAGCGCTTATCCAAAGTGACTGATTTCAATTTAAACTCATTACAATATTTTATTAAATTTGTTTAGATATGTAATAAACTAATAAATACAAAAAATAGCAACAACAATTCATTTCCGCACACAATCTTTTTATCTAAGCTTTCTTATATATCAGTTTTATAACTCCATTTGAAACACGATTAGACATTTAAACGAAAATAGTGTCGATACATATCAAACGTGCCTAAGTCCACTATAGTAACGAATGAATGTTTTTGATTGGCCGGATTCTTTGTACAAAAAATTAAATATGATTTTGGATTAAACCAGCTTAAGTCCTCTGTAACTGGTATAAATAAGGCTCAAAATATTCGTTTTGTTTTCATACAAACCTAAGTCACAACGTCATTTTAAATCAAACTCGCCTAAGTCCGATTCGACCAATGACAGACAGCCCTGCATAGTGTCATGGCCGCAGTTGTTGGCTTTGTGTCGTGGTGTTTGTTTCGTGCGCTTGCGTTTTTATCGAATTATGGAAGAAGAAATAAATGTTGTGAGGCTTGAATTAGCTAAAAAGAAGTTAAAACTCCAGACAAATGAAAAACAAAAGAAGAAACAACGAGATTTGTAAGTAATACGTTGTAATTTCACTTTGTTTTCGGTAGGGCGATGTGATATTAAATTTTGCATGTCCATGAACAGGGTCGGACTCGCATTAGGATCGGCCATCCATGTCATTGTTGTGTGTTTTACCTGACTGCCAAAAAAGGGTGATGATTTTATTACAATGCAAGTAGGCTGGTTAATACTTAAATAACTGAATAGTACGGGTTTTGCACTCGGTATTTAGTACCTATATTGATTGGTACCTATATCGGTGTTTTTCTCTAAGATAAGGTAGACAATGTTTTAGCAAATTTTAAGTTTGTACCAACATCACTTTTTTTGGGTTTGTGTTTGAATGAGTGTATACCACGAGATGTCACGTAATAGGTTGAACGTTGTACGCCTCTTTAAGAGATAGCGATAAAATGTAAATTTGTTTACGACGTAGAAAGTTACACATTTAATTTTATACCTTCATTTCAATTTATTTCCAGGTACTCTGCAAAAACCTTGCCAGAAAAACCAAAGTGTAATCACAACAAAAAGAGTGTGTACAAATGTGCAACGTTGACTTCTAATGATGTTTTTTACTTCCACAAAAAGTTCGTTCGTGTCGTTTTGCAATTTTAAACCCAATTTTGAATGATCTAATATACCACCGTCGCTATTTCTACCATAAGCACCTACATCGACAATGACAAATCTGTATTTAGCATCTGCTACAGCCAGCAGAACGATACAATTTTTTTTTTTATAATTAAAATACATACTTCCACTATTATTTGGAGCTCGTATCTTGAAGTGCTTGCCATCCATGGCACCAATACAATTTGGAAAATTCCATATTTCATCAAAGTCTTTAGCAATTATCTTCCATTGTGCTGTTGTTGGTTTTGGCAGAACGACACGGCCAAGAATATTCCAGATTACACGGCAGGTTTCATGGACTATACAACGAACTGTACTAAATCCCATTCGGTAATTGAATGCTAAAGTTTTGAAACTGACTCCTGTTATTAAAAACCTGAAAAGAAACATTATATTTTTAAATATAGCTTAGGTACCTATTAATATTATTAAAAATATTTAAATACCAATTTAAAAAAAATATTATAATTTTGGAAATTGAGAATAAATATACCTAGGCACTTTTGATAATCATATTTTAAATCATACAATACGGATTACGAAACATTATACATAATATCACCTGTATTGCGGGTGCCGGACACATACGTTTAAGTAACAAACCATTCATTTATATGTTTATTATATTATTTTCAGCTCAAGAATGTCTCAAGATGTGGATGAATATCAGAAACAACTATCGAAAAGCGATGAAAAATAGAATAAGCAAAAGTGGTGATTCTGCAAAGCCACAAAGGCCTATAAAACACGAAAGAGAACTCCAATTCTTGAATACATTTTTACAAAATAGAGCGCAGGTATCTAATTTAGATTCTTCTTCCGAGGAGACACAAGATTCTTTCTTGGATTCTCCTCAATCACGGCCACAATCACAAATGTCACATTCAGATTCTCAAAAGTCGCGTCCTCGATCACAAAACATAACCACAGCTGAGATATTAAAAGAATATATAGATTCTAAAAATAACGAAGATAAACATCCTATAGATATATTTTTTAAATCAATGTCTGCTACGGTAAAATCTTTACCGAAAAAGTTGCAACTTCAAGTAAAAAGAGATGTATTGCTTCTTGTTAATAAGGCAGAAATCGAATATTCAGAACTATCAGAAGCACCACAGAATATTGAAACTACAAGATCTATTTATGAACCATCCACATCGAAACAAAAACCTCATGTGAATCAATCAAACTACACCATGGACGATTTTTCTTATTACACACCCCAAGCAACATCCGTAAATAACGAGGACAACATACAATCAACATTGACATATACTCCGACACCCATACTTAGATGCCAAGACGAAAACATTGAAACCAGTGATTACCAGAATATTGAAACCAATGATTACCAGAATTTGTAATTTTTTTTTAACATTTTATTTTTTACCTGCAGCAAAGCTAATGTGATTAAAAATAAAGATATGATTCGAATGTCAACAACAATCGCTCCAAGACGACAGTCCTATGACCGGCGCAGCAAGAAATATAGATTCAGACGAAATAGTAATGCAGTCTGCGATCTGAAGTCACCATTCGAATCATACCTGTACGAGTATAAAAAATAATAAATATGATTAAACTTATTAAAGTATTTTTTACTACTCACCTCAAGCACACAGACAATCTTTCTTCAACAGGTATAGGTGAGCGAAATCTTGATTGTTTTTTCTCCATGTAAGGTCGAAGCAAATGAACCAGACTTTCAAAATTTTCATAACTCATTCTATAATAATCATAAAATTTTCGAACGTCAATACGCAATTCATTGAATAAATTGTTGAATTCACCGGACATATATCGTTGCTTCCAAAGGTTGTTCACCCAAAATCTTCTTGATTGATTAGATTTCTCTTCTTCTTCAGCAAGAGTTGCTATGAACACTAGATCCCAGTCCACCATATTAAATACAATTCAGACAACTAGCTTGTAACAACTCGACGACGACTCGACGACTGATGATGAGAAATACGATATTGAGACGCTTCGGCAAGCTACAGGACGGTGCGGCATCCTTAAGGACGCTTCGTCATCCCTAAGAACGTTGCAGCATGCCAAAGCATAATTGCCGATAGTGTGCGCTTGCATGTAGGATGCCGAAGGATCCTTTTCCTTGCCGATGCCGATAATGGGCGCCGGGCCTAAGTGTACGGCCTGAGTGCCCGCTTACATCGAGCGTCCAGCGGGGCGGGGCGTGCAGCGTCTGTGTCAAACAGATGCATATTAACACGTACGTGTCCTGAGTGGCGACCGAGCGGAGCGGGGGCAGCAGCGTTCTTGTTTGCGTTGAGCGGGGCGTCGCGTGCAAGTTCAAACCAGTTTGTGTTTGCAGCGGTGACGAGAGCGTGCGCGCCATGTCGTTCGAAGATATTATTACAGAAATTGAACTTAAACCAGAATTATGGTCAACAATTCATGCCCTATATAAAAATAGAATAATTAAACAGAAAGTGTGGAAGGAATAGCAGTAAAACTAGCACAACACACACAACACAGCCTTCTTTGTTTAATTATCTAACTTGGACCTTGTCTCGAGTTATACAAATATTTTAACCACACATTTTCTTCTAAATACATATCAATAATATCGTACGACCCCGACGCCATGATGAAAAAATTGACCAGCTCACTCGAACGCTAAGCGTGCACTAAGGCCACTGGGCGAACGCTCCTTCGCCGCTTGCACGGAACGCTGAACGCTCCGCAGGACGCTTTTTCACTCAGTCCGTACACTAAGTGTACAGCCTGAGTGCCCGCTTACATCGAGCGTCCAGCGGGGCGGGGCGTGCAGCGTTCGTGTCAAACAGATGCATTAACACGAGGTGTCCTGAGTGGCGACCGAGCGGAGCGGGGGCAGCAGCGTTCTTGTTTGCGTCGAGCGGGGCGTCGCGTGCAAATTCAAACCAGTTTGTGTTTGCAGCGGTGACGAGAGCGTGCGCACCATGTCGTTCGAAGATATTATTACAGAAATTGAACTTAAACCAGAATTATGGTCAATAATTCATGCCCTATATAAAAATAAAATAATTAACCCTTTGTCTAGTAGAGGCAATATATTTGCCAACATGATTTCGTTGCTCCAAAAAAAGAAGAATTGTAATAACGAAACGTTTTATCATTTCCGGAAGTAGAGAACAAACTAGTACGATGAAAAAAAATAAAAAATTGGTAACATTCATCTGACATCTGTCAAATAAATGTCAAGTTAGTTTGAATTTGCGGCTTTTTCTATTCTCTAGAGAAATCCGGGTAAATCTCGACAAAACACCGTTACTTTGGTAAGTCTTTTTTTATGATCGATAGATTTGTGTTTTTATGACCACCTTAGATAATTATTTTAGATGAATATATAATATTATTGGAGAAATCTGGAAAAATCACGTCGGCAATATATTTGCCACTACCAGTTAGTACATTACCTGTTGTTGGCAATATATATGCCAGTACCAGTGAGATTTGTTTTTATTTACAGAATAAAAAATGGAGCACCGTCGTAAGTCGATAAATGATCGCGAAATTGAACTGCAGTTGGAAGCCATGTTTGGCCTTCCAGATGGTACAGATTCAGAAGACAGTTTGGAAGGTTCCGATACTGATGATCTTGTACAATTGCTTTCGGCTAACGATTCCTCTTTTCAACCTTGCGTCGAACCAGACTTTGCAGACTCGTTGCTGACAGCTAGAAGTAGTAGGAGACACGGAAAACATGGGCCAGAACAGGCAACAGATGAATGGGAAGAAGACGTCGACCATGAGAGTGAAGACGAAATATGTACAGAAAGCAACAGCAGAAGAATAGAGATTGAAAATATACGGAATGAGAGTGAAGACGAAATAGGTACAGGAAGCAACAATAGAAGAATGCAGAATGATATTATACGGAATGATAGTGAAGACGAAGTAGGTACAGGAAGCAACAATAGAAGAATGCAGAATGATATTATACGGAATGATAGTGAAGACGAAGTAGGTACAGGAAGCAACAATAGAAGAATGCAGAATGATATTATACGGAATGATAGTGAAGACGAAGTAGGTACAGGAAGCACCAACAGAAGAGAGATTAATATTCTGAATGAGACAAGTGAAGGGACTACAGATTGTGAAAGTGATAATGAAGTGGAAGGAGAAAGAAACGCTAGAGTACTCCGTGCTTCAACATCTAGCGCCACCATTGGACGACCCGTTGATTCTACATCTAATGTGGTGACACGAGATGCAGAGGTGACTGCACTGCTGAAGATGAAATAGAATGGAAGAAAGTTGATTGGATAAATGATCCGAATGTGCCGTCCTTTGATGAAAGCGAACTTCAATCGCAGAACCATTTTCCGAGTAGGTCTAGACCAATCGCTTATTTTGAAGTATTTTTTGATAATGAAGTGATTGAAAACCTACTTGTTCAATCAAACTTGTTTGCTAGTCAATCAAATGTTAGAAATTTTACTCAAATTACTAAAGACGAACTCAAAGCATATCTTGGAATGCTAATACAAATGGGGATACACAAACTACCGTCAATTGAAGATTACTGGTCTAGCAATCCAGCATTATGTGTCCCTGAGATTGCTGAAACCATGACACTCCAAAGATTTCAAAAGATATCTAAATGTCTACATGTAAATGACAACGAACAGATGCCCAGAAGAGGTGAAACAGGTTTCGACAAACTTTATAAAATTCGCCCACTACTAGATCAAATAAACCAGAGATGTCAAAAAAATGCCAGAAATACAAAATCTCAGTCCATTGATGAATCAATGGTAAAGTTCAACGGACGCAGTGCGCTAAAACAGTATATGCCTCTCAAGCCTATCAAGCGCGGTTACAAAATTTAGGCTAGAGCAGATAGCAAGACTGGTTATTTGTTTCACTTCCAGGTCTATACTGGTAAATGTGACAATGTGGAAACTGGTCTAGGAAGTAGTGTGGTAAAAGCTCTTGCCCAACCACTTATTGATGAAGGTTGCTTAGCACATATTAGCTTTGACAACTTTTTTAGTAGTTATGACCTTCTTCAGTATTTATATGACCACGGCATATACAGTACAGCAACAGCGAGAAATGATAGATTGGGAATGCCTGTTTTAGTAAAGAAACCTACAGGTCTAAGAAATTTCGAGGAAATCATGAAGAGGCAAAATAGAAAACTTAAGCAACTACAAAAAGGGCAGCACAAATGGCGAGTTCGGAACAACGTAGGGTTTTCCATCTGGAAGGACACAAAATTAGTGACCATTTTGAGTACAGCCTTTCACCCGAAAGAAGGGGCTACATGTCAACGTACACAAAAGGATGGAAATAAAAGACCCTTTCCCTGTCCACGCGCAGTTGTAGAGTACTCGAAGCGAATGGGCGGGGTCGATAGATTTGACCTGCAAAAAGCCACTTATGATGTCGCTCGTAGAAGCAAAAAATGGTGGAAGCGGTTGTTTTATTTCTTGTTCGATGTGGCAATCACAAATGCGCATATATTGTACTCAAAGAATTCAAGAGTGCACAACCCCATGAACCAAAAAACATTCAGGCTTACTCTTGCCAGAGAACTGGTAAACAATTTGACATTTCGGAAACGAAAATTTTCAACTGCTCCCAAATACTTAGCAAAGAAAAGGAAGGCTAGTGCAGAGGCAGTCACTCGCCAGAAAAAACTTTTTGGTGTACCGTAAAATGGGGTGAATAGAATTCAAGGGGGGAATAGAAAAAAAAGCGAAACTTTTTACATTGCATTAATGTTCTCACTGTGCTACATGAAATTAGCTACATTTGATTTTTTTACATACGGCAATATTGAATATGTTATGGCAACATCGTCATTAATAGTGAAGTTGTTCCTAAATGCGAAAAATAATGTGTAAAAGTGATCAACTAACGGTTGCGATTTTGGGCTGTGTACAACTTTTATTTCTGTTTGGTACTACGATTGAATTTCGCCATCAATACGAATTGTTGAAAAGTGTTTGTTACTTAACTATTGAGAAAACTTAAAGGTAAGCCAAATTAAGCTTGATTTCTGTTCTAAATATGCCCAAAAGTTATGTCCTATAAATTCGGGGTGAAAAGAAGACGCCTGAGGGGTGAAAAGAATTGAGTATGGGGGTAAATAAAAACGCGTTAAGGCTGAATAGAACTGCACGAGGGGTGATTAGCAATGCGTCTGGGGTGATTAGAATTGTTATTGCTAGGGCTGCCAACCAAAATTATACCTGATACATTTTTGTACTTACGTAGATTGTAGGTACCTAGTGACTGTTATTTTATGAAATACTTAGGTTATTGTTCATATTTTTATGACTATTGAAAATAATTGCGTATTTTGTTCGTTCAGATTATATTGGACAATGCCGCGTATTTATAAACCTGAACCTGGAGGCAAGCGCTATAAAAGGTATGACGAAAATGTTCTTAAGCAAGCGGTGGAAGATTATTTAATGGGTAATGATTCGATAAAAACAGTAGCTATCAAACACAATATGCATCCATCAGTGTTGTATCGTCACAGCAAAGGACTAGTCAAATCTCAAGGTGGGCAAAGAGCCCTTTCGTTGGAAACGGAAGACTATATCATCCAGTATATCAATGTTTGTGCAGAATGGGAACATCCACTGGACACACTAGACTTAAGATATATTGTTAAAATGTACCTGGACAAGATTGGAATTACTCATAAGCGATTCAAAAATAATTTCCCTGGGCCCGATTTCATCCAATGTTTTTTAAATAGACATAAATATAAAATTTCCCAACGGATATGCCAAAATATTAAAAGGTCTCGAGCTGCCGTGTCAGCAGAAATCGTAACAAAATATTTTGAAGAGCTACAAAAATCTTCGGCCGATGTTCCATCATCAAATATCGTCAATTATGACGAGACAAATCTCGCGGACGATCCTGGGCGCAGAAAAATTATTACGAAACGCGGCACTAAATATCCAGAACGCGTCATGAACCACTCAAAGGCTACTGTTTCCTTAATGATAGCTGGATCGGCAGAAGGCGAGATTTTACCACCATATGTGGTGTACAAAGCCCAAAATTTGTACAACACATGGGTTTCTCACGGGCCTAGAGGTGCAAGGTATAATCGTTCGGCATCAGGATGGTTCGATGGTACCATTTTTGAAGATTGGGTACAATCCATCATTATTCCATTCTTCGCTGACAAACCGGGAAAAAAGCTGCTAATAGGCGATAATTTATCTTTACATTTGTCGGTTGACATGATAAAACTATGCAAAGAGCATCAAATTGATTTTGTGTTTTTACCGAGCAATTCAACACACCTAACTCAACCTCTCGATGTAGCCGTTTTTAGGCCTATGAAGGCAGCCTGGCGGCAAATACTTCTTAAGTGGAAGAAAACCGATGGCAGCAATGAGACATGTGTGCCAAAGGGTTGCTTCCCTAAATTATTAAAGAAATGAATGGAGGTTATACAAGAAAATGCTGAGTCTAATTTAAAAGCGGGTTTTAAAAAACTGGTATCTATCCCTTAGATTCTACACAAGTGCTATCTCGAATACCAACACAGTCGACCGCTACCAATAGACATAGGGAAGCAGTGGATGAGTCTGTACTAACTTTATTAAACGACATGCGATATGGTACAATGGGCGTGAAAGAAATAAAAAGAAAGCGGAAACTCGATGTGGTGGCAGGAAAGAGTGTCAGTGAATCTACTGAGGATTACGTAGACTCGGAAGCAACACCCGGCCCGAGTACATCAAAACCGCAAAGAAAAATAAACAAGCTTAATAATTCAGTGGAAAAAGAAAATCTATTGCCTAAAGAAACAATAAACATTAAAAAAAGTATTAAAGGAAAAGGAAAGGGTAAGAAGACAAAGAGAGAGACAAGCACGTCGATAGGCGAATTATATGACATCAGAGAGGAAAACATGGACATAGGCAATGCATTTACAGATAAACCAAATGATAATATAGACATCAATGACCCTGTGATGGATATGCCTGTATATTTTGAAGATGACTTGGAATGTGGAGGAGAGCTAACTATTGAAAATTGTCCACTAAGTGATGCGTTAATAATAAACCCTACAGGAGCAGCTGAAAATATCGAAACTGGTCTAAATAATGTCTATGAGTCTGATCATGATGGTCAATCAAACTGTCCATTAGGAAATAACGGAGAAGAATATTCTGTAGCAGAAGTTATAACTAATGCTTTACCAAAGATAAAAAAGGAGAAAATAAAGATAATAGAAAATATAAACATTTTAGAAACTCGCAAAAATATTAGTTATGTTAAGAAATATAAAAAAAGCTTCCCCTGAAGCGCCTATACTAATTTTAAAGAAAACTGCAAGGCCGAACAAGTATTATAAAGATGATGAGGCTATTCTAAAAGACTTACTAGATGATAACACTTAAATATAGTATTATCGTCTAGTAACTCCAGATAATATTTTAATTATTACTTACGTACTGATGATTAGAATAAGCTAACTTCATTTTTTGACTTTATTTATTTCACATAGGTTTTGTTTTTTGTTGATTTTATTTAGTTTCTTTGCTAATTATAGACTTCACATCATATATTGGCATAGGCCAATATATGATGTGAAGTCTATAATTATATATATTAGTTTATATTTATGCTGAAGCAAAGGACAATTCTATAACTACTTGTGTACCTATGTATGCTTCTATAAGCATACATACACAAGTAGGTATTTAGAAGGAATTGTTCACTTTATAAGATCGTTTATTTTTTTTAATAAGGATGTTTATTGGGTAAAAATATAATAATTCTTAATATTTTTTGATAATCTGACTGACGGAATAAACAGTGTTTTTTCTATAAAATACACTGTTATGTTTATTAAAAGTTTTTTATACTGGTGTTTTGCTCTAATTGTGTTGCATTAAAAATGTAATTTACCAGCCCTGTTGTATTTTTTGAATATTAATGGTCAAAGAATAAATAATTTGTAGGTACTAGATCCATAAATACATTTTGACAACCCTAGCATTTTTTTCTATTGACCCCCTTTTCGACTCCATTCACCCATATCGCGGGTAAATAGAAAACGCGTACATATTGTAATTTATTAAATAAATGAGAAGGAAAATAAGTTAATCTTTAATTGAAAACTGTTTATTACGCTTTAACTCACAAGACACTGTAACTGTTACTTTCCGAAATTGATAAAAACATACTAAAATTTCGATCCAAAAGTTGAAATCCTTTCTATTCACCCCATTTTACGGTACCTGAAGACATTCGTTTCACCAATGTTGGTGAGCATTTACCAGAAGGTATAGAAACATACAGGCGCTGCCGACTATGCAGCAGCGCAACTAATAATAAAAGATCCAACATACAATGTGGCAAATGTGTTCCTTGTTTTAGCCTGAAATTACAGTGGGAGCGGCGCGGGTAGCGGAATCCGCTGGCGTGTAAGACAAGCACATACTTGTGTACCAAGGTGCACCAAGTACGGGCGGGGCGGGCGAGCGGGTATCGCGGCGGGAGAAGCGTGTGTCGCGGGCGGGGCGGGTGGACGCAAGTCAGTTTGCGTTTTCCGCTCGGTTTGTTCAGACGTCATGCCGTTGTCGACAGAAGATTTAATAAGTGCCGTATTGGCTCGGCCACCTTTGTGGAATAGTAGCGATTCAAATCATTCGAATCGTCAAATAATTAAAAAACTATGGGAAGAAATACAAGTAATAAGCGGAGATTCTGATGGTAAATAAAATTTATTGGTTATCTTGATGGTAATTATTAAAGTAATCTTTAAAGTCATTTCGTATTGCTCTAGCTCTCACCGTGGAACTATTGTTTTGTCTTGTACTTGATTCTAAGTTTTGTGAAGCTATTTGATTGATTAAATGCAAATGGCGATCGGCGTAAACATCTTTGGCCATAGTAATGTTATGAAGCAAACAAGCAGTTTTTATTATTAAACGTGTATGTTTGACATTTGTTTCTATAGATTTATTAAGTATTCGCCATTTAGCACATAGAATTCCGAATGCACATTCAATGCACTTTCTGGCCCTTGACAGCCTCTTGTTAAATGTGTCTTTGTTCTGGTCAATATTTCGTTGGGGATATGGGCGCATGAGATATTCTTTTAATGGGTAAGCTTCATCGCCAATTAAGACCATGGGTAGCTGCTTGTCGGTGCTTGGAAGCACTTGAGGAGGTGGCATATTGAACGTTTTGTTTTCTAGTGGTCTATTTAATCTCGAGTAGTGAAACGTGCCACCATCACTTTGTTTGCCTCGACCACCAACTTCAATAACGATGAATTTTTTATCAGCATCAGCAACTGCTTGAAGCACTAAAGAAAAAAATTTTCGGTAGTTAAAGTATTCAGATCCTGAATGTTTAGGTTTCTTTATACGACAGTGCTTCCCGTCAATTGACCCAATGCAGTTAGGAAATTGCCATTTTTCATAATAGTTATTTGCAATTTTCTTCAAATGTTCCATTGTAGATTGAGGCATGTGTATATGTACTAACTGATCCCAGATTGCTTCACATGTAGTATATATAATATTTCCAACAGTAGTAGCTCCTAGTCGGAAGGAAAAAGCTAGTGATTTGAATGACATCCCTGTAGACAAGTACCTGCAAATAAAACGTACAGTTATTTACACACTAAATCATATTCATTTTACCATTTTTTTTACAGTTAATGTGGACCGTGTTGTGCAGAAATGATCCAATCCACAAACTAAGCAAAACCAAGATTTTGATGCCAAACAATCGAAAATGATCTCTATTTTCATGTCACAAAGACACATTCTATTCTGTCAACTATAAATATTATTTTATGATGGGTTATACCAACCCACACCTACGAAGGAAACTTAAAAAATAAAGCAAATATGGTTCAAAACTCTTGAAACATTATAGCAAATAATAGTTAGGATATAATATTTTTTCATAAATGTTCCATGCGTCTTGATCTTACAGCTTAAAGGAAATGTAATTTCCTAAAATGATTCAAAAGCATTTGATACATTTCTGCAAAATGCACCAAGATAATGATCCAAAAGCGTTTGAAACATTTGTACAGAATGTTTGGAAGAAGTTTTTATTTCCGCAGAAATCATGCTGCGAAATTGATTGTAATAATTAATAATCTAAACAATGTCATAAACAGAATAATATTTTTAAACAGAGAATTAAGAATATAAAACACGTTCACATTATTTACGTGGCAACATTATCATTTTTATTTCCCGCTCAAATAATGACATTTAGCCATCATAATAATTATTTTGCTAGTTCTCCTAACTATCTTTGTTGATGTGAGTGTTAATAAATTGTTAATAAAAAATGGATAATGTGAATAGAGTGCTTTTATCGTCATATTTAGGCTACAGTACTGAAGAAGAAGAAGAAGACGAAAACACGGACGGTGAGTAACACAATGTTTAGTCAAACTTATTTAACCTTAAAAACTATGTTCTAGCTATTGTTGTTTTAATTGCAGATATTATAGAAAATTCGCCTGAGTCTACTCCAATAAAAAATATTAAATCTGTCCATAATGATATGAAATTGACAAGTAAGTGTTAAGTGTACCTACTAAATACTCTTTCTATTTACTTTCTTCTCTTCTGCCTAACCTTCCTTCCAACTATGTGGAGTCGGATTCCAGTCTAACCGGATGCAGCTGAATACTAGTACTTTATATGAAACGAGAGCTTATCAGACTTCCACAACCTAGCTACCTAGGTTATAAACCGATACCCCTTGGTAAGACTGGTTGTCAAGGTTCTGACGTAATGAATGTCAAGGATCTTCCGAATTACAGCCGGGACCCACAGCTTAACGTACCTTTCAAAGTATGGAGAAAACTTGGTACGTGAAAATGGTCACCCATCCTCAGTCGAACCTTGGCAAGCGTTGCTTAACCTGAGATATCGATTTGCGCGGCTGTTGCTATTTATTCTGATTCCAAGAGCTCCTTTCCTGTCTATTTTTTTTTCATTTTCTACCCTGCCCTGACCTGAAAGTAAAGGTGACTTGGAAAGTATAATTATTTCAAGTCTGTTATTATTAGTTTATTTGAAGGTTGTTGTAATTTTTTTCGATGATTGATGTGCACTATTAAAGTTCGTAGTTTGCCAATGTTAACTATAGGTATGCGGTTGTAGAATGCAATGATTTGCCTTCAGTAAGGCGCGCCCAAAGTTTGGCCACTTTCAAAAATATGGTCAAAAAGCACTATCTGTCTCCTTAGAATGTGACTAAAATATGGGTCCTTAATCTAGATTACAAACTATGCTATGTAATTGTATGGATATACAGGTATGTATGTATGTGTGTATATATTTGTGTAAGTATATTTATTTATTTGTATAAGTCAGTAAATGATTAATGTACGCGTGTTTTAGTTGAGATAGTACACCAGTGACTATCTCAACTAAAACATGCGTGACCTACCTGCAGTAATAGTTTTACTTTTTTTTGTCCTAGTAGGTACACAAAAAATAATGTCGATAAGACGTTGATGCATGCCCCAGGATACAAATCCGAAAACTTTGATTTGGCAGTCTTTTGATCTTCCTACTAGATTATTACTGATGTTACGGAAGTGGTTATATCGGAACCGAGTTCGTTAGCGGAGGTAAGTTCAGTGGCTTGCACAGATTTTAAATTGCGTTTTAGTAAAGTAGTCGTTTATATCTTGTCGCATCGTTAACATTCGCCGTACCTATTTCCAGAAACCTCATTGATATATTTTTATAAAATACACTATTATTTTGTTTCAGGTTCCTCAATGTGTAACTCTCTGTCTGATAAAGCACCTATGTCAAATTCCACATCACACGAAACTCCACTTACGCCCCATGCCCGATATCAAGCCGTTGACCGAAGGATCGGTGAACAAAGCATGATAGGTTCAGCTTCTCCTTCGCTTACGCTTACGCCACCACCGCTATGTCAACCAGGTGTCCAGGAGATTGGTGAACAAAGCATCGAAACTCCCGCTTTTTCTCCGCTTACACCCAAACCTCTGAACCAACCTGGTGACTGCATTATCAGTAAACGAAACAACGAAGTTTCCGCCTCTCTGCTCACGCCCAAACCACTATACCAACCTGGCAATCACGAAATTGGTGAACAAAGTGTCGAGGCTCCGGCTTTTTCTCCGCTTACACCCCAAGTTTTGAACCCACCTGCTGACCACATCATCAGTAAACTTAGCATCGAAATTTCCGCCTCTCCTCTAGTCACGCCCAAATCATCATATCAAACTGGCAATCACGAGATTGGTGTACCGAGCGTTGAAGCACCAGCTTTTACGCCTCTTATACCTAAAATGCTATACCAACCTGGTGATCCTCACAGCGTTGAACAAAGCGTTGAATCAGTGTTTCCTCCTGTATCTCCAGTTCCACCCATGTCACCAGCAACAGCAAAACTAGTTCAAATTTTGGAAGGATGCGATTTCAATGATAGTGATGATTCAGTCAAAGATCCGGATTACATAATTAATGAAGATGATGACGATAAAACATATTGCAGTGATGACTTATTAATAATCAATGTAATGATGGGTCTGAAACTAACCAGTTACCCAGAGTTATAACAGTTGAAGCTCAAATTCATAGATCTCATGATTATTCTCAGCAGACTTCTGATAAAAACAATAGTCAAAAAGCACAACAACAAACCGATCTTGATATCATAGAAAGTATTGTAGAAGAAATACATGAAAATATTACTACGGATAATGAACATAGTTACAGAAATATGACTGAAGAAAGACCAAAAAGTGGAAGAAAACGTAAAGGAAGCTGTACAAGGGAAGAAATTAAACAAAAAAAATACAATAATTTACCATACACTAACAAGAAAGAAATAAGAATTGAATCTAAAGTATTCATTGACTTTAAATGCACATGTATGCGTAACTGTTCGGAATCTGTATCAAAAGAGTTAAGAGAAAAAGAATTCAACAAGTATGTACATCTGGGATCATATACTGCGAAGCTATTATACATAAATTCATTAGTTAAAGAACATGCTAAAAAAAGAACATACACGACTAATACTTCTAAAATGAGTAAACCGAGACAATTCAGCCGAATTTACACTTTGGCAGGTGTACAGGTCTGTAGAGACATGTTCACTAAGACTTTACAGATAACTCCGCAAAAAGTTAATGTGTGTTTAAAGAAAATGCGTACTGATACCCTAACTGATAAAAGAGGCATTGCTCAAGGAGGTTGGAACCGGTCGTCTCCAGATGATATAGCATTGGCAGTAGATGTAATTAAAAAATTACCTAAATACACTTCTCATTATAGAAGGGAAAATACAGAGGCTTTGTATTTGCAACAGGGAATGACAGTGCGAAAAATTTATGAGGAATATTATCTGAAGGAATTCAATTTCTTGCTTCAAACAGAAAATCGTAAATGCTTAAAATATGGAACATTCAAAGAGATATTTTACAAAAAGTTTAATTTAAAATGTAAGTCATTAAAAAAAGACACATGTAATAAGTGTGATACTTATGCTATAGAGAAACAAAACGGTTCGAATGACGAAAATAAACATCAGGAACATCTAAAAAGAGCAGAAGACTTAAGAACACAGATGAAGAAAGATTTTGAAAGAGCAAAGACAGAAGAGAATGTTGAGTGTTTAACTTTTGATCTGGAGAAAACTCTGCCACTTCCTAGAATACCTACGAATGTGGTATTTTATAAACGCCAGTTGTGGGTCTACAATAGTGGCATACACTCAGCTTCTGATGACAAAGGTCACTGCTATGTATGGGTTGAGGGAGAAGCCGGTAGAGGGGCCCAAGAAGTTGGCTCGTGTTTACTTCATCATATTGATAATGAGTTGCGTCCACACACAGAGCACCTTATTTTGTGGAGTGATTCTTGCGGAGGACAAAATCGCAACATCAAGCTAACTTTAATGCTGAAGACAGCTCTACATTCACACAGCAATTTGAAAAGTATTTCTTTAAGATTTTTAGAGCCAGGGCACACGTTCCTGCCTAATGATACGGATTTTTCAAAAATAGAGTCAAAGCTGAAAGAATATGAAAGGATATACACAGTAGATGATTACATGAATATAATGAGGAAATGTAAAACACGAAATCCTTTGAAGGTCATAAGAATGAAAAATGAAAACTTTTTGAGCTGCAAAACCATCGAAGAAAATATTATAAACAGAAAATGTACACAAGTAAGAAGAAAGTGAACTGGCTACGTACTAAAGAAATTCTTTTGAAGAAAGAGTTTCCTTTTTCTATTTTCGTACGAAGTGACATCAAAGAAGAATCGGAATTCGAATAACTGGATATTAAAAAGCGGGCAGGAAAAAGAATTATTAGAGTTAACATCCAAAGGAATGAATTGGTCCCTTTATGGCCCGATGGCAAGGCAATAGCCCAACCTAAACTTGATGATTTGAAGTCAATATTTGAGTTAATACCACCTGACTGTCGCCCATTTTATGAAAATTTAAAAGGAAGTAACCAAATTATTGATGATGTAGATGGGTTTGGTACAGTCCCAGACTTTGATTTTGAACCTTGAGCTCTTTTTTATTTTTGGAAGCAAATAAATGTTGAAAATTAAAATATCTGCATTTTATTTTTGAGTAGTGATATACCTGAAAAATGTTAGAATGGTTGGTGGCAAAATAAGGAATTTCAATGTATATATTTTGATGTTGGATCATTATAGCAAAACTGTTAAATATTGTGATTCATATAAAATTATAATTTAACAGAAATGATCCAATCATTATTTTTTAAGTTATCTATTAATATGAAGGTATTTAATAAATATTAAGAGTCATATAGAAATCTAGATTCAATTCTTTATAAACCTATAAGTATAAGATGGTGTATTAGGATCACAGTCACAAAAGAAATGAACTTATGTTTTAAATCATCATAACTTTTCTTTTAGTTTTTGTTGGTTGGATCATTACTGCACAACACGGTCCATGTGTTGAAGAGTAAATGGAAGAACATTAAGGACCACTACAGAAAGGAACTAAAAAAAAATCCACCAACTCGATCTGGGGATGCAGCTACTGATTGTGTATCTACTTGGAAACATTTCCGCCAAATGTCTTTTATGAAAGATCAAATACAGCCTAGCCGAAGTGAATCTAATATCACTACTCATCTAACTACTGACAGTGACGAAAATGACGACACGCAAGACTCCATTATAAGTGATATAAATGTGGCATCGCCTTTATCGAGCATATCAGTATCTTCACCAACACCATCAACATCGGCTCCATCAACATCCAGTCGAGGAAAAAAGAGGAAATCAGCTAACGAACTGCGCTCTGAATTCTTAGAAATAGAAAAAAAACGACTTTTACTACTTCAGAACAAAGAAAGGACGCCTGCACAAGAACCTCCAAAATCAGATGATTATCATTATTTGATGAGTTTACTCCCACAAATGGAACAGTTCAAAGGAATCCAAAAGATGCGAGTGCGAAACAAAATAAATTCAATTATAATGGCCGAGATGCAAGCAGGAAGTATTTCAGATCCATATATTATGACACAATATGGTTATCACAGTGCACCTCCAGATAATATAGATAATTATTGATTACTTTTTATGTCTGGCATTGTTGATTAATAATAAAAATTCATTGATGATTATTATAGTTTTGATTTCTTACCTCAGAGTCAACAAAAGTTTCTGCGCAGGAGATATTGTTACGGCAATGAAGTTAGTTTCGGGTTTCGATAACTGTGTTTGTACAGCATTTAATATGTAGTCAAAAGTTGTTACGGTCATTCGAGTGTATTCATAAAATTTATCTTCATGGTTTCGTAGCCTTTCGTATAAAGTATGAAATTCACCATGTCTATACCGATCACTATTAATATCGTCGTATAGTCCCAGTCACCCCACATGGATTGCCACCAGGTGGCAATTGGGAGATAAAAATCCCAGTTGCCACCGGGTGGCGACTGGGACCTTGTTGCCCCCACTTCAAATCGCTGTACATTGCGGCGTGGATCGCCAAACCCCCTCATCACTATATTTCTTACGGCCGCGATGACGGGGTTGGCGGTCACATTTCCAATGTGGTTTTATTAGGGTGATTCTAATCTAGAGTGAAAAATTAAAATATATCCCAGAAGAACCTAATTTTTACACATAAGGCGTATTTTGTATATAGTTAAATAAAAACAATAAAGTCAGAGATCAATATTTATTCTTTTATTAGAAAAATGAACAAAACTTAAAATCTGCGTACACAGAAATGACGCTGTTTTCCACAGAAATGACAAAAAAAACTGTTTTTAACAAATCGTAAACTCTTACCAATTAAACGCTAAATATATAAGTAAGAAAGAATGTCAACAATAAAAACTATTCAGAGTTTCTTTTTAAAGTAAACAAATAATTCCTCAAAAAATTATAACAAACTGATACACAGAAATGATTGTCATTTCTGTGTATCATTTTGTCCATGTCATTATTAAGCGACTTTATTATTAAAACTTAGCTCTTATCTATAGGAACTGTTTTTCGCTAACCCTAAAAAACCACAATAATTGAGAACATTGCAAATTAGCAAATCAGTCTTAAAGAATTTATTTTTAGAACATTGTAAATATTAATGACAAAGGATGATGGGTAAGAGCGTACCCAGACACAAAGTTAGTTGTAGCATTATGAACTATGTCGGTCTTTGTTGGCCTTGTGGAGTAGTTTAATTTATCGTAAGACAGCATGTCTGAATTCGCTTGGAGAAAAAAGATATTCGAACCTAAACGTTTAAGGTACCTTCCTTGATTTAAGGTATCCGACAAAGATATTAACAAATAATGATGTTATTAATTATAAATATATAATTAATTATTACTAGATAACTAATTAATATTAATTAATTATCAATTTTTAACAAATTATTAAAATATATATATATATATTTAATAATAAATGTTTTAAGTAAATATTTACTGGAGAGATGGACAATAAGACACCAGACGCTGATGATAAACTACCTACTGAACTAACTTAAAGTATTCTTATGATATCACGGACCAATATAATGCATGCATTCCATGCACGATAAATTGATAAATGTATATTCACATTAAATAAAACTACACTGATTCCCGTATTCCTTGGTATGATGATCTTTTTTACCTGCGTCTGCGCAAAGAAAGGGTGACGGACGATAATAGGTGGAAGCGGGATAGCATAACGCGCCGTCCTTTACACACTTCAAGGAACAGGTCCTTTGTTTGCACCGAGTCACCGCCGCCGCCCCACCACCGGACGGCCGGCCGGCTTGTCAAACTCAAAGCATTTATTTCAAATAAACCATTTAGAGGCACTTTTGAATTGTCAAAGTATGTGTCAGTGTCATTCATTCATTGTGTGTTCGAACCTGCGCTGGGAGCAGTTATCCTTATAACCTATTATTATTGATACACGACACGACTTTTTGCTTGTTAACGGACATTGATCGATTCTTTTGAACATTATTGATTTTGCGTGTTGATGGATTTGATTTGCTCAGTGATTTGGTTTTGTTAGTGCTTAAAGAAAATGAATAGACCACGTGAAGCGTGTGTAACTTGTGCTCGTTCTGTATTACGGGACAGAAATCGCCACATTTTGACTAGAGAAGTATTGGAAGACAGAGACAACTTCGCAGAGTATGTTTTGGCCAGGACTGATATTGACCAGGTTAGTGTATTCTTTATCCATGCTTACTTTCTGTATACTTATTACTTATTATTGTTATAAATGTAAAAGTGTGTTTGTTTGTTCGTTTCTTTGTGCTTCTTTCACGTCAAAATGAAGCGACAGCTTGATGTGATTTTTGTATCGGGATAGTTAGAGAGCCGGAGAGTGACATAGGCTACTTTTTACCGCGGGAAAATATATCTTTCTCACGGGAAATCTGATATGTCGCGGGCGAAGCCACGGGCGAAAATCTAGTATTCTTAAAATTAGCAGTTTATATTATAAAACTGTTGGCAGATTATTCATGTTTCCTCGAATAATAAATGACATAGTGTGTACATATGTATACTTCTCGAAATATTATTGGCGCTGAAAAATAACACAAAAAATGGCTTGTCCATACAGTTAAAAGAAGGACTACTCTTTTGTAACTGTATGAATTCTTAAACAGCTAGATTCGCCGCTAATTTTTTCGTGAACCTACTTATTACTTTAGCTGGCTGGTGGTTCGTGCGCGACCTCTATCTCTTTCTTACGCGTAATGCGTGCGGCCGCATCACTCTGTAGTATTACTAGAATATAATATACTACTCTCTCTAAGCGCTTGTGGTGTGTCTAAAAGGAGTTTTATTGCAATGAATGAGTAATGGTTAAAACTCTCGCGTAATGCGTAATGCGTAATGTTGCATCACCTTTCCGAGTAATGTTACTTTTGGGATATTATATTATGATCCACCTACCCATTGTATATTACACTATCTTGCAGCAAACCTAAGACGCTGAGTGGGGCGGTCACGCTGTTCATCCTACCCCACCATTTGCTCAGTGCCTTAGAAATTACACGAAACATACGTATAATTAATATGAGTACCTACTAATAAAATATTTTTCTTTGTCTTTTACAGATGATCTTGAATGAAGTGCAGTATATGTGCCACCGTTGCTGGGTTGCTGCAGAGCGCTACAACCTTGGACCACAGCTACCAGCACTGTCTCCACCAAGACATCAAAGCAGAACACCGTCACCAGAACTACCTCAACCCCAAGCTGAGGGACAATTTGGAGTGTCAGGTTATAAAAGAACGGCAAACACGTCACGACGATGTTTATTCTCAAACTGTGCGAGCCAGGTGTTACGCAGAGTGCCTCACTTTGTAAAGTTGCATTGCATAGTGGAATACCAAATATATATCCCACCACTTGCGAGGGTTTGCGATGACCATCTGCGCTCAAATGAATGGAGTGAAATGGAAGAGTTCTCAGAGTCTTCTTTTACTCCAGAGCTAATCAAACATTTGCTGGACATGGTGATAACAGCATATAAAACAAGACCAGTCTTGAACTTCGATAATATTGAGGAAATAAGCCGTGATGAATTGTACTTCCGTACGGGGCTGACTCATGACGAGTTTCAAAGAGTTTTGAATGAAACTCCATCAATTCTGGAGCGAGATCCCAAAAGACCAAAAACAACCATTGGAGCTTATTTAATGAAAATACGTTCAGGAGAGCCTCATGAGCGAATTGCATGCCATTTGAATATTACAAGAAAAACCTTAGCGAAGAAATTGAAAATAGCTCGAGAATGCCTTACCGCTGAGTATGTACCGCGTCATTTGGGGTTCAACCACATTAGTCGAGAAGATATATTAAGGCATTCCCTCACTATTGCTGCTGCATTATATGGAGGTAATGAAATGGAACCTCAAGCCGTTGTCATATGTGACGGTACTTATTTATTTATACAAAAGAGTATGAACTTTTTATTTCAAAAAAGGACGTACAGTCTGCACAAGTTCGGTAATCTTTTAAAGCCATTTTTGTTTGTCTGTACTGATGGCTATATAATTGAAATCACCGGGCCCCATGGAGCTACAACTACCGACGCAGAGATCATGAATGCTCATCTTAATGAAGAAGATGCACCTATAGATTATATATTGCACGAAGACGATGTTTTTATTCTTGACCGTGGGTTCAGAGATGCTGCAGGAAATCTTGAAAGCCACGGCTACGAAGCTCATATTCCACCAACAAAATCTAGGCATGCCACTCAGTTAAGTACAGAGGAAGCGAACAAATCGCGCTTAATAACAATAGTGCGCTGGGTGGTAGAAGTTATTAACGGGCGTTTCAAGCGTGATTTTAAAATATTTAGGCATAATTATTTTAATAAATCTCTGCCACATATAATGACAGATTTTAGAATCGCTGGAGCCTTGTTGAACTCGTTCCGTGATCCTTTGCAAGATAATCCACTTTCTAACAACATTGTTCAAATAATAGGAGAAAGAATAAGCACTCCTAACAGATTAGGTGACTATGTTGTGGAATGTAATATTAACCGCCAAAGGGTCCGTTTCACAGCGATGGAAGAAAGTGATATACCCTTTCCTACCCTAAACGAGGAAGAACTGATCTTGATAAGTTTAGGTACATATCAAATAAAACTCGCAAAATCATACGTGTCAGAGCATTTGCGAAGAGGCGTGTACCTTATAGAGGTATGCGTAGAACCAAGCCCAAATATGGATCATTATAGTTTAGAGACAGAAAACTGCTCATTATTAAGAGGACGAATACAGTCACGTCATATTTCAAGCAGGATTTACTATACCTATATTTTAGTAAATAACACACAAGTCGGAAGAGCAGCTATTGTTCAATATTATTGTTCATGCCTTACAGGGAAAAGGACTGTGGGTACGTGTGCTCACGTAATGAGTATCGTATGGTACCTGGCTAACGGGAGATATCAACCTTTCGTTGGCCCTGCCATTGCGTGGGACTACATTATAGTCGATAATTATGATGACTAATAATTATAATAGTAATGCTGTTAATTATTAATGTATATTAATTATAATAATTCATAAAAATGATTCAAATCTTTCCTATTATTTCATTTATTTTTTCATTTCACTAAAATAATTCAACTTCCATAGTCGAATTATTACCATAATGTTAATTGTTACCACATTGCCACACGACTGTAGGTTTATTTTCGCCCGGCCCACGTTTCCAGTACAAGAACAGTACACACACCGATTTAATTCAATAATCATTTAGTGTTATGGAAAATTCATTAATTACTGCGAAAAATCTGTTAACTTTAAAGGTACATATGTTTTTTGTCCAAGTGAATTTAGACATGCTGCCTTAATATGAATTTAACTAATCCACTAGGGCAACAAACACAGACATAGTTCATGATGCTACAGTCATTTTTTTTTTTGGGTACGGTGTCCATACTAAATTACCCATTATCCTTTAAATCAGTCTTGGTAATCAAAAAAGTTCTCCGTCTGTAGAATCATCATCAAAAAACGTTTTTTTGCGGCTAGCTGGATTTTGACTTGTAGGACAAGAACTGGTTGCAGGTGTTGTTGGTGTAGAAACGTTTGAAGATGAAGATGATGAAGTATAACACCAGTTGTAAATAGATTTACGTACCGTCGAAAACTTTTTCATATCAAATATGGTAGGAGATTCATCATCGGGATCAATTGTGATAGGTGGTGAGGAAGGTGACCGCGGAGGAGATAATGGTGATGGTTGCCGCAATGTTTGTGGTGATTGAAGTGGCGATGAATGTAGAGATTGTTGTGGTGATGAATTTGGTGATGGATGTTGTGATGGATACTGTGGTTGTAATGCAGGAGATGTTGGAGCCAAGGTGGATGATGTTTGTGATGGTAGTGTTACAACCTTCTCAACGTTTATAACTCCTAAGCCATAATGATGACAATTCTTTGTAGGAGAACATGCAAAGCAGCTAAGCCTGTTAGCATACATTATCGTTGGATTTTTTTTGTGCCAGATGACTTGGTGAATGTTTAATGTTCCCTTGAAAGCCTTGGGATTGCTGTGCGTTAAAAGTTCTTCAATAGTGTTTATTTCTGAATCATGAACAGGTATTATTTTTATACCCGGGCATCGTTCTTGTATGCAATTAGCAAATGTCTCAAAATTTGATACATCGTTTCCGAGAGCAACTGCTTGGTCAGCTACTCGCTTGACACACCCACCAACGCCATCTGGCGCGCCCTTGCCGTGGCCAGCTTCACTGTAGTGCCACATAATACAGTCTACGTCCAATTTAGTCGCAATATAGTTAGCAATTAGGTAAAACATTTTTTTATTTCGGTACTGCGTAACAGGGCCGTCGCTAGCAAAGTGCATAATTTTTAGGTTAGGCAATTTACATTTGATTTCTTCCAAAATGGGCAACAGGTGAGCGCAGATAAGGACTGGGTCATGACGGTTGTTCTCTGATAGAGTGCAAAATGACTGGATAGATGTGTTATTAGATTCGCAGTCGTAATGGTACAAAACCGATGTGTGTAAAGTAATTTGAGGCTTGGAGCCACCAAAATGTGCAGACTGTACCTCTTCCCCATATTTGCAATTATAATTCTCTGAAAAATCTAAATGTAGCAAGGCCCAGTCATCAGTGGCTTGATTTTTTTAAAAATTCACTGCTCGATATTGATGACTGATATTTTTGACGTGATTCATGAACTTAGGTAATGTCTGCACAAGAAGTTGGCAAAGCTTTTGCTTGGTCGTCACTATTTTATCTTTAACAGTTTTAGAAACGGTTTTGTTCCTGTCTTTTACAACACAATCGACCTTCTTAGTAACCCATTTTTCGTATGTTATAGTGTCCTTTGGATTATAATTCTTAAAATTAATTTCTAAGTCTTTACACTTACGACATTCTCTGCTTAAACAAGCTTCTTGTAACTTACCCTCGCAGCAAAGACTTTTGACGACACTAATAGCCGAAGAATTGCTATCAATAACTCTTGCCAATTTCAATGACTTAACAAGATGTTCCATATTGCTATGAATAATGCAAAGGCAAGTGTCACGTTTATTCACGTTGGGTATCAAGACCCAAAATGGCCTGTACTTGCAGAAAAGCGCATATGACATCTTCATTTCAGTTTCTGACAGAAACTTCTTATACAAATTGTATAGGTTATCAAGAAGGAATCGTATTTGTTTCTTTTTACCCTTCTTAGTGACGGTTTCTTTTTTTCCAGCTGTCATTTTACTGCATTCATCCCTTTCCAAAAATGTTTCCACGACCTTCCTCTTCATAGAAGCGACGCTATTAAACTTGGTTCCTGCAGGGGCCGAAACTAGTGTTGCGATTTTATGTTGACTTCTTTGTAGCCTTGTTTTGTATCTCATTACCTTGACTTCCATGAGTTTTAGCTTAAGTCTTAAGGTAAGATTTTCTTGCTTGAGCAGGCGACGATTGGACATGGCACGGCGTTTCCCTGATAGCGCTCTTGATGACAGACTAGATACACTAGGACTATCCGGAGGTGTTTCTGAAATTAACTGCTCGGTTTGTAAATTGACTTGATTTTCGCTTTTTTTCTTTTGACGATACCTCTTCGATGCTTCTTTCCAGTTTTTACGTATAGCTCTCTTCTGTCTTGGAGTTACATCCGCAATGATTTTGACTAACCCTTTTTCTTTCTTCTTTTGGTATCTCTCCCTATCTTTTCGCCTTCTTTCTTCTAGATCTTCTTCAGTCATCTTCTGTCGGGCACGCCGCATACTTAATTTATTCGTCAACCGGTGCTTGGCACGTTTTTCAGTCTCTGATGGTTTAGCCATGGCTGAGAGACTAAAACAAAGGATACTTATATTGAACCAGATTAAAATGAAACCATACAAAAAGCACCTTTTTTTAAATTAGAAAAAAAACATCAAATTCGGTTCACCCAGTCAAAAGTTATGAAGTAACAAACATAAAAAAAACAGTTGCATTGGGAACCTCCTCCTTTTTGTAAATCGGTTGAAAACACGTCCAATCATGAATATTGTCTGAAATGAATCATCTCTGTGTACAACATCATTTCTGTGTATACGGCTATACACAGAAATGACATACACAGAAATGACAATTCCTGGGTTTGAAAAAAACTGTCGCCACATTTTGAGGTTATGTTGACAATTCCATACATGACTGTTATCATGCAATAAATTACAAACAAACAGTTGAAGACTGAAAATTTTCTGGTTTTTTACTTACCCATAAGAACTCTAAACAGAAATGACGCTGGAACTTTTCAGGAACCCGATTTCAGCACTTTTTTAGCTTTTTTTCTCAAGCCGACAAAAAATCACAACAATGGCACCATGAATTTGACAGCAAAGTAACTGTGTGTTGCTATTATATAAAAATTGTTTACCTCGAAACAAATGTTGCCACTTTTTTAATGCAATTTCGCAATATACACAGAGATGATTGTGTTTCTGGATACAAAGGTATTTAAGCAAATAAAAATAATATTGAACTCTTAAAATTATACAGTTTTGTTTTAATATAAGCGCAACATTATGTGAATATAAAATAGGAGAATTTGGTGATGAAATGTGATTTTCTATATTTTTAATTCCTTACTTTACCTTGGAATCGGGTTAGGATACATACACAGGACATGATGATTCGATGATTCAACTTATTTTTTTTATAATACTTATTTAAAATTTTGCTTTTTTTTTGGTGATTTATGACAATTTACTGTACGCTCTACTGCCTAGTAAAAGTTTTAATGAGAAAATTTAACTGCATTATAGTTGTTCTACTAAGAGTCACTTTTTAACTCATAGATTAGAATAACCCATTAGTAGATAAGTGATATTTTTAGGGACATACAAACAAGATTTAAAGAAAACCACAAAATATTATCAATAAAACCACACCAATACAAACAATGCACACAATAAACTACCCGACGGATTAAGTCATAAAACACGTGTTTCGTCAAAATGAAGGAGTTAGTTAAAACTTCATGAATGTGATTGTGGTAGGTATAACAATCCTTTTATTTTTGTGTAAACAATCGTAAAAGCTTGTAAAACGTTAGTTTACCTATTGCTATTTTTTGCCGCCTATAGTCGGTATTCATTTGTTTTGTTTGAAGCACTCCAAAACCGACTCAGCGATAAGGAGTACACAAATCACAATAGATGTGTCATTCCCTTCCCCTACCCTTTACCGGCTTTTGCATCTATGACATTGAAATGCAATTTAGTCTATCTATAATCATGTCAGAGCAAAGTGCGTCTTGCAGCTCCGGACAAAGTATACTATATATAAAAAGACGACATGGGACAATTGTCCGTATTTATGCAAAATGGAACCACTCGACAAATTTCATTTTTTACTTTTTTTGAAGAATACTAATGTAAAAGTGGTCTAAATTCTTATACAAAAAAGAACCACCTGATTTTCCCCTTGGAAACAAGGTATATTAAAAGCAGAACAGAACCAACAGCAATAACAAACGTTACTTGTAAAGCAAAACGGAACCACGGCACAACATGACTCTATTGATCAAACAAATAAACGATAGTACTATCATGTAATTTTATACAAAAAAGATCCACGCATACTTGGTACCATTATACATTACACATATTTCTATTATTAACGATTATTTTTTATACACAAAATAGAACCAAATTTCTGTGGTATCGTTATGCGTAAAATAAATTCTTATTATTTAGTTGCTAATATTGTTTTGCAAAAGGGAACCACAAACATTCGGTTCTATCATGTATAAATAAATATTGTTAAACAGTAGAACCACTAGCATGTGATTCCATTATGCTTATTGTTCTGAAACTTATGATCGCTCAAAGGTACAAAAATGACATGATTGATTTCATATTTCTCGTTTTAAACAACGAAATATTTACTTTATTTCATTGATGGTATGACTCAAAGTGCAATAACTCAGTTTCAAAGTAAAACGTCAAACGTCATCTGTCAAAATAGGCGACATTAAACGAAATAGTTCGAATGCGTGACGACCGTTTTTTTTCTCTGCAAAGAAAGTTCTGTTGTTTTTGTTTATTTCTTTAGAATTAAGTGTAAAAATGTTACGTAGAGGCAAGCTGTTGGTGAATAAAGCTTTGGACATAAACACCGAAGATACTAATGAAGCCATAACAGGTAAATAGTTTTATTTAATGTATTTTAGTACCTACTTAATGTATCTGAGAAGTACTAGTACCTGCGCATTATCCACATTTGATTAATTCCGTTCGTGAAGTGATTTTATAAAGATTATTCGACAAGTAGGTATAACCACTGAATTGTCCATGTGTACTATACTCCCCAAAGAAAATCTTTACTAAATTGACCATGGGGAGTACAGTCACCAAGTGACATCTCTCGGTTATCGTTTGGTTTAAACGTGTATAGCGCTAAAATTGGGTGATTGTTGTACAGTAGAAAATTATAGATGGCTCTCTATGAAATATGTCATCCGTGAGAGTGAATTTTAACCTGTGGAATGGCAAAATTTTATGCAGAAAAAAAATGAAAATGACAGTTCGTCTTTCTTGTCAACAAGTATAAAGTGTGTGTGGAGCTCCAACAATAATGTGGTAAGTTTTCTGTTTTTATACCCTATTTCTATTGTTATTGTACATCAAATTAAACGTGAAGATATTTCCTTTACGAAATATGCATTACTACGGCAATTTCAAAACGTTTACATGGAATAATTTAGCTGTAAAAGTTTTATGATCACTACGCGATCATCGTTTCATGATTCTAGGTTGTTTACAATGTATTCTACTGGTTGTTTTTGTTACATAAAGGCTAAATGTAAGAGAATGCTTTACTATTAGCACGTTAATAGCCATTTACAAACGAAATATATTGAGATGGAGTCTAGAAGTGATTAAAATGCAACTCGTTATTAATGATTTTAGTGTTGGTGAGTGGAGTCCCAGTGGACATCTCTACTTACAACGTAAATAATGGTTTGTTCACACGGAGAATTACGTGATCTGTTTGGGAATGTTTTGTGGCTTTGTATTGGTCTTTATGTACCTACTATAGATGTGGTGTTTATGTTTTCGTTTTTCAATATCAAAGAATAATAAAGAAGATTATTCAAAAAACAAAAAACCCGACTGCAAAAACTGACAACCGGAAATATGACACCATATTTCCGGTTGTCACTCACAACTTTGTTTGTCCTCGCCTGCGATACCAAAATTCTATATATTATAATGCTTGTTTTTCTCCCTCCTACCCTCCTTCTGGAGCAGTCGGGTAAAAAAATATCTATAGTTATATATTTTAGAAATTTAGATTGTAGGTTTATTTACTTTTAAGTTGAAACAATAATAATAATAATTTATTTTTTAATATTGAAAGACGAACAAAAAATTGGAATACTTACCAATATATTAATAAACTCATTCACTCAAAACGCACGAAATATGCATGTGCATTAGAATGCCAGAACTTACGCAAAAAATATTTGCACGCAAATACGCAAATGCATAGAAGCTAATTTTTACTAATGATTTTCCTACAATTACTGTTATTTTTTTCGTAATTCGCTTTGTCTGCTACTGCTAGTGTACTGCCACTTTTCAACTTTATTACTCAGGGCATAAAGGTGTAAAGCGGTCGACCGCCAGTGAACGCGGTAGTACACACGGCTACATATCAACCTATACATTTCCAGTATAAGCTGATCTCGCATTGTATAGGATTTCCGTACAACGAGAGGTCAGTTTGTACTGGCAATGTATAGCTTGATGTGTAGCCGTGTGTACATTTATTTTTGGTGTGTGTTATTATGTATGTAAAGTATATCAAATATGTGTTACTAACATGATTATGTATATTACAGTGACCAAGACGAATTAGAACCGCAGCCGTAAGTACACATTGTATTTACTTTCACCTCTATTAGATACAATGTATTGCAACGAAATACATTAGAAACATTGATTTTAGATCGACAAATCGAGGAAATGGACGCTCGACGAGTCGAGGACGGGGACGGGGACGGGGACATAGACGCGGACGTGGATCTAAAAGGCCAGAGGAGCCTCTACCGTAAGTATAATTGTGTTTTTTAAACTTTCATTTCCATTAAATATAATGTATTGCAACGAAATACATTTAAAATATTGATTTTAGTTCCACAAGTCCAGAAAATGAACGCCCGACGAGTCGAGGACGGGGACGGGGACGGGAACGGAGACGGGGACGTGGACGCGGACGTGGGTCTAATAGGCCAGAGGAGTCTCTGCCGTAAGTAAAATTGTGTTTTTTAAATATATTTAAAATATTACAACGAAATACATTTAAAATATTGATTTTAGTTCCACAAGTCCAGAAAATGGACGCTCGACGAGTCGAGGACGGGGACAGAGACGTGGAGGAGGGCGCGAACGTGGGTCTAATAGGCCAGAGGAGCCTCTGCCGTAAGTATCATTGTATTTTTTAAAGTTTCATTTTAGGTTACATTATTGGTAACACGGTATTTATTATTTTTATCTTAGTTCAACAAGAACAGTAAATATAAACGAAGATGTATTTGTGTCTAGATTGGGTCTCTATAGGAGGTTATTTTATTTTTGCAGTCTAGAGCTAATAAATGTCAGGGCAGAAAAAGCACTCACTAAGCGCCGCCTGAACGCCATGTCTGCCGAAATTCGGCAGGAGTTAATATGTCGTAAGCGACAAGCCGAACTTCAACGAGTTCTCCTACCGGATGCGCCCCCAAGAAAAAGACAAACACGGTAATTACTTCATTCGAGAATTAGTAGCAAACGCAACATTCCGAAAGAGACCCTTTGCCACCATGCCAAAGTTCGCGTCCAAAAAAAGTAAGTCTGTACAATCGGAAGAAAGTGAATCAAGGCAAAAGAAACTATTTGGAGTGCCTCGAGAAATTCGTTTTTCTGAGCTTGGAGCTCATTGGCCTGTAGAATTACCCACCTATAGAAGGTGTCGCTTGTGTAGTAGTGCACACAATAATCAACGATCCGTGTCCGTTTCGACCGCGCGGCCACGGCGAAATTAAAAAAAAAACAATGCCAAGATTTTGTAAAAATTTGTAGAAGTTGATTCCCAAAACCATAAATTTGTCAAAGTTATGGTTAAAAAGTTACAAGGGTTTGAACGTGGCCGCGCCATTGAAACGCGGCGAACCGCGCGGCCACGGAGATCTTTAAAACTAAGCGTTGCAGAGATCTGAAATTCAGGTAAATAACAGATTGAATTTGTAAAAATATAGAAAAAAATCCTAGGTTTATATTTTGGGAGCTATAAGACTAAAACTCCATGGCCGCGCCATCGAAACGATGAAAAATACGTTATCGCCGATATCTCGCTGAAAAAGCATCGCAGGGGTCTGAAGTTTTTTGTAAAACGTAGATTTGAATTTGTCGAAACTTGTAAAACTACTACAAAAAATCCTAGGTTTATGTTTCAGGAGCTGTAAGACTAAAACCTCATGGCCGCGCCATTGAAACGGTCAAAAAACACGTTATCGCCGATATCTCGCTGAAAAAGCATCGTAGGGGTCTGAAGTTTTTTGTAAAACCTAGATTTGAATTTGTCGAAACTTGTAAAAATACTACAAAAAATCCTAGGCTAATATTTCAGGAGCTGTAGTACGGTATCGCGTAGAAATAAGTCGTGATTATTTATCGAAGAAAGTAATTGCAAAGCGAGTTTTTTTTTGTAAACAACACCTATTAATATGTAAAACTACCGATACTAGGCAAAAAACATGTATTTTTCGGTATTTATAACTTTCAATACGTTTTGAATATTTCGATAGGGTGACCATGGCTTTTTGTTTGCAGAAAACTTTCCACCTATCGTTTTAGAAATTGTATCTCAAGGATTCTAAATTCAATTAAAATGAGACGGATAAAATACAAAATCATATGTTTATTTCTTTTAAATTCACTTAAATCATTGCTTCATTTGACAATACTGTGGTTTTGAGTACACGTGCCAGAACCATAACAAATAACTTTGCACAACATTCGTAATTCCTGTAAGATAGCATTATTTGATGAATAATTGTGGAATCAAACACATAACTTATGTCTAAGACTAAATTCTGCCAGAAATAACCCCCTGTAATTAACAGTATTATGTCATAAGTAACGTGTAATTAACTCATGCATTCCAACATTGAATTGCACTAAAGGAATTAACCATAAGGCCACACACACTACAGTACACAGGAGCGAACAGAACGCGGGTGCAGCGCGGGAGACGAAGGCTGTATAACCAATCACAGCAGTCCATTATGTGAGAGATATCCCGGCCGCTGCACCCCGTCTTCCCGCCAAAGGCTTTTTTGTTGATCAGACGTCGTTTTACTTTCAGTTAATTCGCACGGATTGCTCGTTGGTGTTTTAAATTTTGACATTCCTACGGACTTTAATTTGTGCACTGTTTCGGACATTTGTTATCTTTGGAAAACTACGTTCTGCTGTTACAACTTCGAAAGCGTAAGGCGTAAGCCTTAGGATTTGATTTCAAATTAATACTTCTTATCAAGGTAAGTAATTCATACTAATTACTCTCTTCTCTTACCACTTAATACTTTTCCTATTTTTTTATCAACCTAGTTGACCTAGTCTTGTTATGATAATGTGTACCTACTTAGGTACCTATTTTAATACTGGTTGCTCTATCGTGATGATATTTTTATGCGGAAAGGTGTCCAAATTGTGTATTTGCTAGGTATTTATTTTTAGAACTCTGGAAAAAGTGCTACTTATACTACTATACTTATTTTTAAAAAGACATAGACTCTGGCACCAAAAATTCTCTCTAAGAAACTGCTTGAACAAATTTTTAAATTGCTTGAACAAAGATATTGCTAACTGAGGGTTAGTTTTGTAGGAATACATGGTTAAAATATTTAAAAAAAGGTATTTTTTGTTTTTTTACCGAGCGGGGCGTAGGTAGATAGTCTATGCGAGCTATGTTTACCTAGGCGTTCTTTTGTTTAGTTCAACGAATTCTGCTATGCTATTCTCTAAAAGACTCTACGACGAGCTCGTCGCCGATACTAGTTTGGTCCCCAATAGATTTTTAACTATGTGCATAAAGTTGAAAATCCATTAAAGACAAACTGTCTCGACGACGAGTACCGAAACAGTTTGTCTTTAATACATATTTAACTTTATGCTCTAGGGCATAAAGTTGAAAATCCACTAAAGACAAACCGTAGTTTCGGCGCTGCCATTATACTGCTCTTTGTTCTTTTCATTAGCACGGTAACGGTCTTTGAAACTCGTAAAACAATAAATAATTTTATTACCTACGTGATTGTTGGCTGATCGTTCTCACGCGGTCAAACAAATATGTATAAAACAAAAGATTAAGAAGTAGAGATGTTGGTCAATGTTATTACTATATTGTTACAGAAACATGGTCAGAGGTACAAAACCGAAAATTGATGCGGTGCAACTGAATAACAAGTTTCTTAAGTATGCAGCTACTTGTAGAAATGAAAAAATATCATACAATAATCCTATATTTATAACTATTGCTCAAGAACTGAACAATGAAATAACGCCGTATTCATTGTTCATGAGACTGAAGAGAAATTTCAAGACGATTTTTGGCCAACGATATGATGAAGAAAGTTCACTCACACAAAGCAGCTCAACTTCGCCTTCGTGCCGAAGCACAGTTTCTTCACCTGTGAAATGTACCTCAAAAGAAGTTGAAACTGTTAAAAAGAGTTTAATTTTTTACTGGATTTATTTGACTGGAAGAAAGTGGAACCCGTCTCAGTTAATTACTTCAGGCGTGATCCTAATACTACCTCAACACATAAAAAGTACAATACACTGCCAAAGTACAAATGGGCTTGCTTACTACGAGAGAAACTGTGGGAATCTACAAGGCTTCCATGCACATGGGTTTTTAAAACTAAGCGGGTCGACGAAGACAAGAATGTTCTGATTAAAGGAAAGTGCTCACAATGTAGTTGCGTCTCGGAAATAACGATCAAGGCAGCAACAGATAAAATAGTGGCAGTGACCTGCACTCTATTTAATACCGATAATAGTAGAATGCCACACAATCCAAACAAGAAGACAAAGCTCACTCCGTACAAAAGACGAAAACTAGCGAAAAAATTGCAATATAAACCCGCAACAGTAGTTCACAAAGAAATTGCTTCCGTAGTCATCAAAGATGATGATACTGTAAACTGTCCAGTGCTACCAACGATGGAAGCTTTGAGGAAAATGAAACACGAGAAAAGGCAAAGTAATCGATTGCACTCTGATCCAATCATGAGCATTCTCATGATGTCGATAATGGCAACATACCAAAATTTCGTTCGCGAGTTCACCCTGTTACCGAGCTTCCACCTGTGCTATTGGTGTGAGCAACAAATCCAATACTACAAGGCGTATCTGGAGAAAGTTCCTCATGTCACAATGACTATAGATGCAACTGGATCACTCTTCCGAACGATCAAACTCCCAGATGGATCTCTGCTAACGAAACGGATGTTCCTCTATGTTGGTATGGTAACGTCTTCAACTATTAAGTCTACAGCAATTTGCCAATTGATTACGGATAACCACACAACGGATTCTATATTGTCATGGTTGAAAAGATGGCACAACGAAGTACGTACTGCGCCTCACGAGATTGTAACTGACGACTCTTCAGCGTTAATAGCAGCAAACGTTCAGGCTTTTATTAATTTTCAAACAGTCCGAGACTATCTACGACAATCATTTCTAGTTTTAATGAGTAAAAGTAACAATTTGCCTCAAGTATTCCTAAGATTAGACACAAGTCATTTTGTCAAAAACGTATACAACTTGCGATGCTTCGATAACGTTGATATAAATATTAAAATGTTTTACATTCGCAGTATTTTATTTGTGAAAGAGTGCGAAAATTTTGAAATAATAAAAAATGTGCTTTGTCATATTATAAAAATTTGTACTTTCAAATATGAATTCACAAACAATGAGACTTGTAAAATTACTATGAAATACCTCAAATCTTTGTTGGTCAAGATAGAAGACCCAGTTGAAAAAAACGACAAAAAAGATTTCTGTGATGATTGTGTTATAATAACCGACGATGACAATATTTTAGATTGGTTTGATGAACTTGTGAATAAAGAAAAAATGTTGGATCAAACAAAGAATAAAACAGAAAAACCAAATGACTATTACTTACCCAATCTAGTATCAACTCTTAAAAGGTTAATGATCAAACTGCCTCTGTGGAGCAATGTCATGTGTCCTTTTTACAAATCAGAAAATAAGTCGCCAACATCGTCAGCTATTGAAAGTTATTTCAAAACTTTAAAACACTTATTATTTGAAACACGTCTGCATAAATACAACGTGGATGAATTTATAAAAATTCACTACAATTTTATATTAGGGGAGACAAAAATAGCTGCGACAAATCTTAATATAACTCTAGCAAATACAAAAAAGCAAACAATCAAGGGCCGAAAAAGGAAATTACAAAAAAATAATAATAAGCAGTGTAAAAAAATTAAAATAAACACAAAACAATCATTTTCTTCTGATTCCATATTTACAGAAAAGCCTTCATATACTGAAAACTGGGGTGGAGAGGGATATTCTGCGAAGAATATCTCAGTATTGTTTTTGCGAAATGGGAATTTAGTAAATTCTGTCACTAAAAGTATGAATTTTACGAATACGTGTGCGTTTGATTCAGTTTTCTTTTTGTTAGCATTTGCATACCAAAAAAACGTGCACATTCAACAAATATTTAATACATGCACAAACAAATTAATCCGCGGATTTATAAAAATATTAGCAGAATCGTTAAATTTAAATAGTGCTTATAAACTACGAGAGGAAATCATTACTCAATATTACAAAAGGGATAACAATACATATGGATGCGATAGTAATATGGCTTTTATATTTGAACACATACTTTTAGAGGATTTGTACAGTGCCAATGTAACTAAAGAATGTTTAATCGAAACATGCGCCAACCACTCAAAAAGAACCATAGTATTTTTGTCAATTAATATGGAAATCATAAATTTATTCGGAATCGGTGGACTGGAAGATGCCGTCATTATCGATGACTCCAATTTAAAAATTTGTTTAAAATGTAACAACGAAACCAAGAGATTTACGTACGAATTGAGTAATATTATTTTATTTGATCTCAATGGCACAGACAAAATTATGCTCCAAGAAACACCTCATTACATCAAAATAAAGCAAAAAAAATATGGACTGATAGGTGCTGTGGAATATGTCCCCCCGGTTGTAGGTCTGATTGGTCATTACAAGTGTCATTGCTTAGTAAATAATTCCATAATGATTTGTTACGACGATAATAAAACCGGAACGCACGCAAGTTCTGAACAACCTCTGACAATTCATAATTTAACATATGGTCTAATAGATGATGATTAAATAATAAAAAACAGGGTAAAATTAAACTATACAGTGGGAATAAGCTCCCATAGGTAACAAGTTTTATTCATGACCCAAGGAACCGGTCGAAATCCCAAAAATATTGGCGAGTACCTCATTATTATAGTTTTGGTTTGTTTGAAATGTCAATTTTTTTGCAAGATTTCGACAAATGTTCCAGAAAGTCCTTGGCCCTGACGTCGTATTAATAAAAAAAATATCTTATTCTAAGTAAATAATCTGTGATTTGTGACTTTGAAAGAAATATATATAGTAAAGTAAGTAAGTGTAAGCAAATAATCTGTGATTTGTGACTGAAAGAAATATATATAGGGTGACTGGTAATTAGTGACCGATACTTAAACACGTGAATTAGCTCATCATTATGAACATGGCAACAATGGGACCAAACCTGAAATCGCGAAAAAAATATCAGCTGTTCCATACATGTTGACGAGTTATGCGATCGTAAATGTATGGAACAGCTGATATTTTTTTCGCGATTTCTGGTTTGGTCCCATAGTAAAATTTGTTCATAATGATGAGCTAATTCACGTGTTTAAGTATCGATCACTGCTTACCAGTCACCCTATATAGTAGTGTAAGTAAGTGTAAGCAAATAATCTGTGATTTGTGACTTTGAAAGAAAGTATAAGTAAATAATCTGTGATTTGTGAGTTTGAAAGAAATATATGTGTTAGGGTAAGTAAATAATCTGTGATTTATATGATTATAAAAGAAATATAAATGTTTTTTGTATCTTGTCGTTTCATTTTAATTTAATTTAGAATCCTTGAGATACAATTTCCAAAACGATAGGTGGAAAGTTTTCTGTAAACAAAAAGCCATGGTCACCCTATCGAAATATTCAAAACGTATTGAAAGTTATAAATACCTAAAAAATACATGTTTTTTGCCTAGTATCGGTAGTTTTACATAATAATTGGTGTTGTTTACAAAACACTCGCTTTACAATTGAGGGGTATAGTTTCAGAACCCGCTAAGTCGCATTTTTCTCACCTAGCAATATTTTTATATCACTAGTAACTTTATTATTTCCCGCACAATTTCGTATTATCAGATCGTACCATACACAGCTATGTCCAATAGAAAATTCACTTTAAAGTAGGCTGTTAGCTTCAAACACCGCCAAGTCCATCATAGTTCAATTCAAAAAGCGCGAAGTCCTTACAAGCCAATAGCGAGCCACCATTTTGGTCACGTGATACACAAAACTGTTATGGCTGCGGCTTAGTTTTTGTTGTGTTATTGTCGTGAAAAAGTTATTTTTTTAATTAGATACTGTGTTATTTTCAAAGTGTGCTATCTTTACGAAGATGGATACAACCCCGATCGTTGTTGATAAAAGTAAAGCTCGGAAACGGCAGAGAAATCCGGAACAATGGAAGAGAAACCTGCAGAAATTAGAGAGGTATGTAGACACTACTATGAGAGGTTTTGATCATAGATTTCAAATATTTAAATATATTTTGTTGAAACTATTGTTTCTTTGTATTTTTCATTGACTTTTTGTTTATTATAATATTTGACGTGTCCATGTTTATTTACATGAGCCGATTCCTAAGTTTTGGCGAGTTTGTTATATACCTACCTACGAATTGAAATCGTTGAAATTACCGACTTGTACATACAAACTTGGTTGTTTTTTTAGGCAGGGAGTATGCCTGTTGGCATTATATTAATTTAATGACCTTTTTAGTATTTTGTTTAGTCCGTTGATATCTGGGTATATTTTAATTGGTTCATGTGCAACTTTATATACATATAGAAGCAATACGAATGATGTAACCAAGATATTGTAAAACTTGAGATTGAAAAGAGTTTCCATGGAGTTTCTTGCTTGTTCTTCTCCAAAGAAACCAACCTACGCTTTGGAACAAGCAACTAGCTTCAACTTTCTTTCTGACTAACCGACCGACTTTTTGACAATTCACAAATGCCTGTAAATGGTCTAAATAAAATAAATGCTTTTGATTCTTCTTGATTCTTCTTCTTCTTTCTTTTCAGATATTCGGCAAAAAAATTACCAGAAAAACCTACCTGTACTCATAAAAAAAATTATCAGTGTACCTCTCTCACAATGAGCGATTTGAATGCCTTTCATTCTCGTTATTACAAAAATAAGGATAAAATATCACAAGATGCTTTTATATTAAAACATATTAAAGGATCAGATACTTCTAGACGCCGCCCAAGACAGGGTAATCGCAAAGGAAAGGAGTTAACTACGAAATATTACGTTTACAGCCGCTCATCGAAGAAAATGTTTAGAGTTTGTCAAAAGACATTCATTAATATACTCGATATTAAAAGGTGGCGAGTTGAGAGAATATCAAAAAATTTTTTGAAAGAAGGACTTATGCCAGACGATAACCGAGGGGGAGACCGTAAATCACACAAATATTTAGGAAAGAAAACAGCAATAATTGAGTTTATCAAAAAACTTAAATGTTCTGAGCCTCATTACTGTCGAGGAAGTAGCGCAAGGCTTTATTTAGCTGCTGAATTGAGTATCAACAAGTTATTTACATTTTACAATGAACAAGCAGAAGAGCAACTAAAAGTTAAAAGAAGCTACTTCAGGACTGTTTTCAACACTAATTTTAACTTGGGATTCGGCTCACCTCGGACAGACGTATGCTCAGTTTGCTTACAATATTCAGAGAAGATCAAGGTGGCTGTTAATGAGAGAATTAAAAATGACTTAATTATACAACAGTGTGTCCACAAAAAACGTGCTAAAGCATTTTTCAGTTATTTAAAAGACGATTCCCCAAATATTTTCATATTTTCTTTTGACTGTCAAAAGAACATGCCACTCCCTAAAATTCCTGATCAAAGCACATACTATTCGAGACAGTTCTATCTTTACAATTTCACAATAGTTGCAGGCTCTTCAAAATCACAATTAAATAAAGAAAACACTTTTGCGTATGTTTGGACAGAAGACCAATTTCCGAAAGACTCAAACTTGATAGCCTCAGCCATATATCATCGTTTAAATTCAACATCGTTTCCAGATGAAATTAATACTTTAAGATGAATGGCTGATGGCTGCGCAGGTCAGAACAAAAACACTACCGTAGTAGGAATGTGCCTCAAGTGGTTGTCAGAAGCCCCACAGCATATAAAGAATATTGAAATTATATTCCCTGTTGTGGGCCACTCTTTTCTCCCCGCAGACCGCGTTTTTGGGAGAATTGAAAAGGAGTTTCGCAAAAGAGACACAATATTAGAGCCGAATGGTTATAATAATATTATAAAACAATACTCAACGGTTATTTCCGTAGGCGAAGAATGTGCAGTCACAGATTGGAAAGATGCTGTTAAAAATATTATAAAACCTGTTGGCACTTGGCATGCGCCTTTTTCAAAGTGCAAGCGTTTTTGTTTGAAGCGGTCACGGAAAACTGGCAATACGCTAGTAAAATGTGAGCTGCATTACGTTGCAAATTTAGGCATTTATAAAAATGTTTGCAAAAGTGGCAAAATGGCAAACATGATCGTCCCGAAAGATATTCATTGCTTATCGGGAACACTAAAACCATCTAAAATTAAAGATGTCGATAAGTTATTGACTTCACATTTTGATGTCAACTGGAGAAGTTACTCAGTTCTGTCTTTTTATGATAAATTAATACCAAAGACGTCACTTGATATAGATTTGCCCAATGCGGATGATGAAAATGAACACTTATGCGAAGAACAAGAAAGTGTACCTGACCTTATTGTTTAAAATGATAGAATGATTATTTAATGGCTTATTTTGTGTTCCACTGTCGGGCAAAGACCCCTTTCTCCTTATGTTACTCTATTTGATTATTAAATTTGTTTAGTTCAGTAAATTAAAGTGTTTAATAAAAAATATTTGTTGATTATTAAATTTGTTTTTTTATTTCTATACCAATATCAAAATGGTTTAAGTCGGCGTATACATATTATTAGTCGTAGCAAATACAACAATGTCCACGTACGTCAGATTCAAAATTAACAATGTCCAAACTTCAGTTTCAAAATCAGCTAAGTCCAACACATTATTGCTTTTTATACGTTTGTAAAACATTATAAATTAATAAATAAGTAACTAAATGTAGTTGAAACGGTTAATTTTTCAAAAGGTACAGAGACATCATTAATTAAGTAATGCTACAAGAAGTCATCACAAATTTTCTATTTCTGGACTATGAATGTCACTGGACTTAGCGGTTTTTGAAACTATACCCCTCAATTACTTTCTTCGATAAATAATCACGACTTATTTCTACGCGATACCGTACTACAGCTCCTGAAATATTAGCCTAGGATTTTTTGTAGTATTTTTACAAGTTTCGACAAATTCAAATCTAGGTTTTACAAAAAACTTCAGACCCCTACGATGCTTTTTCAGCGAGATATCGGCGATAACGTGTTTTTTGACCGTTTCAATGGCGCGGCCATGAGGTTTTAGTCTTACAGCTCCTGAAACATAAACCTAGGATTTTTTGTAGTATTTTTACAAGTTTCGACAAATTCAAATCTACGTTTTACAAAAAACTTCAGACCCCTGCGATGCTTTTTCAGCGAGATATCGGCGATACCGTGTTTTTTTAACCGTTTCAATGGCGCGGCCATGAGGTTTTAGTCTTACAGCTCCTGAAACATAAACCTAGGATTTTTTGTAGTATTTTTACAAGTTTCGACAAATTAAAATCTACGTTTTACAAAAAACTTCACGACCCCTGCGATGCTTTTTCAGCGAGATATCGGCGATAACGTGTTTTTTGACCGTTTCAATGGCGCGGCCATGAGGTTTTAGTCTTACAGCTCCTGAAACATAAACCTAGGATTTTTTGTAGTATTTTTACAAGTTTCGACAAATTCAAATCTACGTTTTACAAAAAACTTCAGACCCCTGCGATGCTTTTTCAGCGAGATATCGGCGATACCGTGTTTTTTTAACCGTTTCAATGGCGCGGCCATGAGGTTTTAGTCTTACAGCTCCTGAAACATAAACCTAGGATTTTTTGTAGTATTTTTACAAGTTTCGACAAATTAAAATCTACGTTTTACAAAAAACTTCACGACCCCTGCGATGCTTTTTCAGCGAGATATCGGCGATAACGTGTTTTTTGACCGTTTCAATGGCGCAGCCATGAGGTTTTAGTCTTACAGCTCCTGAAACATAAACCTAGGATTTTTTGTAGTATTTTTACCAGTTTCGACAAATTCAAATCTACGTTTTCAAAAAACTTCAGACCCCTGCGATACTTTTTCAGCGAGATATCGGCGACAACGTATTTTTCATCGTTTCGATGGCGCGGCCATGGAGTTTTAGTCTTATAGCTCCCAAAATATAAACCTAGGATTTTTTTCTATATTTTTACAAATTTTTTACAAATTCAATCTGTTATTTACCTGAATTTCAGATCTCTGCAACGCTTAGTTTTAAAGATCTCCGTGGCCGCGCGGTTCGCCGCGTTTCAATGGCGCGGCCACGTTCAAACCCTTATAACTTTTTAACCATAACTTTGACAAATTTATGGTTTTGGGAATCAACTTCTACAAATTTTTACAAAATCTTGGCGTGTTTTTTTTTTTAAATTTCGCCGTGGCCGCGCGGTCGAAACGGACACGAGTTAATTACACGTTACTTATGACATAATACTGTTAATTACAGGGGGTTATTTCTGGCAGAATTTAGTCTAAGACATAAGTTATGTGTTTGATTCCACAATTATTCATCAAATAATGCTATCTTACAGGAATTACGAATGTTGTGCAAAGTTATTTGTTATGGTTCTGGCACGTGTACTCAAAACCACAGTATTGTCAAATCAAGCAATGATTTAATCAGTTTTTATTTATATCCGTAAAATTATAAATAAAACATAACTTAACGTGTATAATTTTCATTCATCGATATGACGCTACTCTCATCACTACTGTTTACTATACAGGGTTACTGGTAACTCGACGTATTCCTTGCAGGACGTCATAGTAGGGTTAAAATGCAACAAATTAAGCCACCAAATGTTCTACCGAAATTCAGTAGTTTTTGAATTAGTTAAGAGTTTTAGTTTTTTAATGAAAAATCCCAGATTAAACCATTTGAAACCAATTTAAAAATGATTTACGGCGCGACTGTACTGAAATTTAAGTTATTATCATAGTTGACGCCGTAACAGACCTTTGTTAATAATTAAAAGTTCAATAATGCCTAAAACTTTGGCAAATATCACTAACCAAAAATTTTATTTTTTGTTATTTTTGCTATTACTTCATAAAAAATGTAGTCTAGTGCAAAAAAAAAATACTACACCTGGTGTACAAATTACTAAGAAAATATCCTTGTCTTATCAGCTATCCAAAAAGGTATGAAAGTTAATACAAAATCATGGACTACATTATGAAAATCGTTTTTGATTTAGTGCAGGCGTGCGTTTCACAAAAAGGTGATTATTCGAAAAATCAAAAACAAAATCGTGAACATTATTAGGTGATTGTTGCCCTCATCTGGTCCGCCGCATTTGTAATTCTCTCCCTTAGTTCTTCAATTGAATTTACTGGGGTCACATAAACTAGATCTTTCATATGACCCCAGACGTAAAAGTCTAGCGGCGTCAGATCAGGGCTTCGTGCAGGCCACGGAATCGGCCCACCGCGCCCTATCCATCGGTTTGGATAGTTTTCATCCAGCAATTGTCGAATTGTGATTCGGAAGTGGGCTGGACATCCGTCATGTTGGTAAATCATGTTTGCTCTTCTTTCTTCCGGTACATCCGTGAGCAGTGCTGATAAATGATTTCTGAGGAAATCTTCATAAAGTTCCCCATTTAGTGTTCGGGGTAAAAAATGTGGGCCTATTAATTTGTCGTCAATAATACCCATCCAAACATTAAGCGAGAACCTTCGCTGGGATGCGGTTGCTTTCAGTTTTTTAGGGTTTGCTTCTGCTTTCGGTGCCCAGTAATGTAAGTTGTGGTAATTTGTGACACCATCACGATCAAAACATGACTCATCGGTCCACAGAATGTTTTTTAAAAAGTTTTCGCTGTCGGCGTCGGCACTTAGCATAAAACGACAAAATTCAAGCCGTCTCGGCGGATCTCCTTCTTCTAATGACTGGACTGGTTGGTAATGGTATGGATGTCGGCCTGACAAGTGAACTACAGACCAGACTTTCCACTGTGACATACCAAGCTCACGCGCTACGATGTTTGTCGATGTGTTAGGATTGTCAATAAAACGTTGAAGAATAAGCTCCTCATCCTCAGCCGTGTATCTCCGGGAATGACCAGTGTCAACTTGCCTGCTTCTTTGGACGCTGCCAGTTTCAGATATTTGCCGATAAGTCGATCCGAAGACACTAACGTGGGGGAGTCGGCGGTTGGGAAAGCGAAGTTGATATTCTCGCCGCGCCTCAGCAGCGTTACCGTCACAAAGTCCATAACAGTACATTATGTCAGCGTATTCAGGATTAGAATATGCAGCCATAGTCAGCGCTTATGAAGGCACAGCACAGCACATGAGCAAGATACGCAGCAACAGTTAGGGAAATAGCCAGTGACAAAACACGAGCTTGCGCGACGTAGAGTTGAAACTAACTAACGCTGACGACCAAATTTTGCAAAATCGCACCCCCTGTCATGCCGAGAGAACAATAGCGACCAATCACAAAGCTCCACGAGTGGTTGGAGTTCAAGCGCAGGTAAAAACTACGAATAATACGAATACGAAACAATAGGTTGACCGTCTCGCAATTTTACCTGCCCCCCATAAAACTCTTCTCTTCCCTGGCACACATGCAAAAGTATTGACAATCATACCTTTCTGAATAACTGATAAGACAAGGATATTTTCCTAGTAATTTGTACACCAGGTGTAGTATTTTTTTTTTGCACTAGACTACATTTTTTATGCAGTAATAGCAAAAATTACAAAAAAAATAATGTTTGGTTAGTGATATTTGCCAAAGTTTTAGGCATTATTCAACTTTTAATTATTAACAAAGGTCTGCTACGGCGTCAACTATGATAATAACTTAAATTTCAGTACAGTCGCGCCGTAAATCATTTTTAAATTGGTTTCAAATGATTTAATCTGGGATTTTTCATAAAAAAACTAAAACTCTTAACTACTTCAAAAACTACTGAATTTCGGTAGAACATTTGGTGGCTTAATTTGTTGCATTTTAACCCTACTATGACGTCCTGCAAGGAATACGTCGAGTTACCAGTAACCCTGTATATTTCGTTATACGTTTATAGCTTGGCGCTAGGCGAGGCATCGCGTTCTGTGTACGCTGGCGGTGAAAAGGTTAATTTCGCCGTGGCCGCGCGGTCGAAACGGACACGAATTAACATCGTTACATCGACCTCTGGCGCCATGATAATAGATCGCGTGCGGTACGTCCACCCCTAGCAAATGCAGATTGCCGACTAAAGTGTGCGCCGTCTGCGTTAGCGCGCGTTGAAGCAAACGTTCAATTTTTTTCACACACTTTTTGTGCCGAGCGGCGCGGCGCGGCGCGGTGCGGTCTGCCCGAATTACACGGATTTTTTGTGCGCCGGACATTTTGCGCGTCGTGTGCGTTACTGCATATAATTGCATAGGTTCTATTTTCACAGACTAAAAAGTGCGTCACGGATAGTCTGTCGTCTGCGCTGCACCTTAACACGTTCCCTGTCCCAGTACCAAAATGCAAAATTGACCGACAAGTCCAATAGGATTTTCTTAATTATTTGTTTTTTTTATAGTCATAGGGTAGCCCTAGTAATATATATATATTTTTTTTAAACTCATGTAGGTTTTACTTACCTGAAACACATACGGTTCATAAGCGTAGGGAGACATTTTTGCTTCTGCACGTTCATGAAACACATGTGGTTCAGGGAACTTTTTTTAGATTTTCAAAAGTATTTGTATGTGTAAATACTTTATTATTATTATTTATGTATTTTCACGACATTTACGAACTTTGAACATAATATTCCATAGATAATCTACTTCCATAGACCTGTCAGTGTCAATTATTTTACGTCACTGACATATTTTTGAATTCTGTTCATGAAATCGTTTCAAATGCAAAAATTGTTTGAAGGTTATAATATCGTATGAGATATTTTTGTTGAAAATGCCACGCAGATTATCAACTGAGGAATTGCGACGTGTACTGGAAGAAAGTGACTTTGAATTGAGTGATGATGACACGGATTCGAACGGCGGTAATAGCGATGTACATAACGAGCCAGATTCTGATATTTCGGATCAAGAACCGAGTATTTTTGCTGATGACGATGTCAATGATCCTGATTTTGATCCAGGTGAGATTTCCCGTTCAAACATTGTAACCGAGAACTTTGGTAGAGACTCGCCAGCTGATAATTCATCCGATATCGTCATAAATTCACCTCGGCCAGAAACTAGCAGAAGGCGGACTGCTGGTGAGATTATGCGGCTTACTCCGCAAGAAATAAATAATATAGATAGAGAAAATGGCTGGAGTCAGGAAATACTACCACTATCACGTCAACCTTATAACAGCAGCCCAACACTTCATATTCAAGGCGAACAATCTGTTGTATCCATTTATCGACGTATATTGACCAATGAAGTGTTAGATCTTATGGTCACTGAAACAAATCTGTACGCTTCTCAACTGAAACAGAACGTCAACATCTCAGTTCATAGCCGCATGACTCGGTGGACAGACGTTACACGCGAAGAAATGTGAGAGTCAAAATGGCGGGTGTACCATAGCCAATTAAATTATACCAATTACCAAACAAATGTACCTAAAACGTACTATTTTTAGTACCTAGCTCTAAAAAATCTGTACCTCTTTCAGAACGAAATTATTTCGAAATTAAGGTACACCCGCCATATTGACATCAAGATGGCGGGTGTTCTATAATATTTTATTATTTAACCATTACTCATAAAATGTAATTACACTAAAAAATTGTACCTAAAAAGTACCTTAAGTAAATAGAAACACAGACTTGATCAGTGGGATAGTTCCTGAGAAATAAAACAACCGTGTCTCGTTTACTTATGTTTATTATTATTATGAATATTATTGATCTAGGTACATATTTATATATATTTTAGGGATAGTTATTAAATTATAAATCATGAATTTAATAACGCGTCAAAGTTATTAAGTACCTCTTTATTTTCGTCCATACATAATGCAATTAGCGATAAGTGAATTCGGAGTTTTGGTTATAAAATTATTAAGATCATCAAAACATTTCCATTCAGCATTACGACGACAATGAGCCCGATAGTGACCAATATTGTTTATGTCTGTAACATCGCCGCCGGACGGTAAAAACTCAATTAATCCAAGAACTTCGTATTTTGTATGATTGAATGTTATTTCCATAGGTATGTCTTTAAGACAAATTACATCTGTTTGATTCAGCTCAAAAGCTATTGTATTACTTAGTTCGTGTTTTAATGTTCGTATGCCGTTGCAGTCATTACGTCTACATTGTACAATATTATTTTCTTCACATAACATAGACTCTGCCGATTGATTGAGCATTGATATATTTGGCATGTTAAAATTAAGTGGCAAAAAAGCAATTTTTCTTTGTACTTTGTTAATGCCACATTCAGTATTCGTACATGATTCTTGTACAGAGGCACTGTAAATTGCGTCGATCAAAATATTCTCAAAAATATAAGCTATATTGCATTCGCAAGAGATGAAAACTTTATGATTAATATCAGTTTTTTTAAAATATGGCTGAAGAAGGTGAGCACGGTACTTGTATAAATCTGTTCTGGTAGTTTTGACATTAATCATTTTTTTTATGAACTGACAAAATTCATTTTGATGATTGAGTACATGAGTATTTAAATAAAACCCTTCAACACACCCTACTGCAATTAGTTGTGCAACCGAGTCGAATGTGCAAGTATTCGATACGTGTAAATCCTTCATGACAGTTCGTAGTCTTGTTCCATTTAACAATAGTGGCACAGGTTTATGCATTTTCACTCTTTTTTTCTTCGTGGCCTTTCGAGCGTCACCTTTGCCCTTCCAATTTTCAGAAAACGATGGAGTTTTAGAAAAAATTGAGTCTGTTGGGAAATCATCTTCTGTTTTATTTACCTTTGCTTTCGTATTTTTTCTTCTTTTCAAGTCACCCTTCTCTGTAGTTTCTACTTTACCTATAGCTTCTTTTAATTCCCCATCTATAAAATCTGCATTTTTGACGACAAATTGGTCCAATCTCAATCTATTGGATTTCACGTCAATATGACATAAGTATCTCTTCAGCGTTTTAAAATAACTTTCCACGTTGGATGAAGACGCAGTTTGGTTTTCTGAATTATATATTGGAATCATCACATTTGACCACAACGGTAGTTGCTGTACTAACCGGGTTAGTGTTGGTATAAAAGTAGGCATGTAAAATAAGTTTTCGTGTGATAAGGAGTCACTGTCATCATCTGTTAATGTAACTAACAAATTTTCGCGATCTAATTTGTCCTGATACCATTTGGGAAATGTAAGTTCCTCTTCTTTAATTTCTTTCAATATAAGTTGTTCTGGCAAACTATAATGTTCCAAGTCTTTATAATCTGGAAGATTCATGGTTTTGCCGAATATTTTTAACCTTCTTTTAGCTTCATCGCATGGAGATCCAATACTATCGTATTTATTGAGAGCTACGGTTATTATATCTAAAATTGTTTGTTTTGCAGTTCCGTAGTCATTTAGATTTTTAAGATACAAAATACATTTACAATAAAACGCTTTAGTTCTTTGGTCCACATTCAGAAAACAGTTAAGGTTGTATATCGTTTTTACAAAGTGGCTTGTGTCGATGCGAACACATAAGGCGTCGGGTGATGTCTCATCAGCGTCAAGTTTCCTGAACGATTCTACAATATAATCATTAGTACACTTATGCTCAGTAAAAGCTTTGATCGTGGCTCCTATTAGCGCTGAAGATTGGTCCAAAATCACTTCGTTAGGAATTGATTTCTGATTTCTCCAAGATTTTAACCAGTTTAATATAGTATCCATCGTCTGAGAACTAGAAATCATTTGAGCAACCGGAACACTTCTTTTATTTTCTTCGCTGTACATTATAGCAACATACAGCAAAGAGTAATTTTTCACAACCCTTATTAAAACGCTGGGAGCTATACTTCCCACATCTCAGATTGAAGTAAATCGTGTTTTATTTTTATATGCTTAAACCTAATGCAATGTAATATTTATCTACGCAATCTTAACATTTTAGACAATCTTTTTTAATGGCAACACTTTTCAGAGAATTATTACATGTCATGGTAAACACACATCAAAGTCAGTTGACGTGATTTTGCCGCCGAAAACGACCGTTATTTTTTTGTTTTTTGTGTAGTGCTGAAAAAAATTAGGTAAGCAGATTTGAGTTTTAGCTATATAAACTAGACTGTATTACGGTTGCGTGAAACGTAAAATATGCCCCGAATCTTTCTTTTATACCTCGGTATAGTCGATTGAAATTGAGTCTATATGTGGGAAGATATCATCACAGTGTTCGTCACTGCACACTACATTCGGAAATTCTATATATAAAATCCGTGTGTCCAAAAAAACTTGGTATAAGCATATTATTAGTTATCATTTCATCATCAGATAAATAGACAACTAGTTTCAATACATTAGAATTTATTGTTTTTATTTTGTTTTAGAAAAATGCCCCCTAAAAAACTAACCGAAAAGTTGATAGAAAACATTTTAGAAGAGGATGATTGGTCCGATAATGATTCCGATGATGATTTAGTTTACGGTGATTTTATAATAAGTCCTTCAAGGTCATTTTTGCAACAAAATGAGGAGGATAGAATCGAGATGCGATTGGAAGAGATGTTTGGGATGGATGATTTGGGTGACAAAGAACATGAGGAAACTACAAAAACACTAGAACCATGTGAGAACTTATTAGAAATACTAAACCCGGAAAATCCTGAATGTACGATATTAGAAAAAAAACGAAATAGTGATACTGGTGATAATTCTAATTTAGAAATACAAAGTGGGGCACTAAATCTAATTTCTGACAGTGATTTACCAGTATCAATTGAGCATGAAATAGGGCTAGATAACATTCAACAAATTGTCTCCACGGATGATCCCCTTCAACAAGAAATCATATATGAACATGTTGAGCAGCATGTTAGTGACATAGACGAAAATTTTGTTGAAGAGGAGGATTTGCAAATTCCAATGAGTTCTACAGTGGAAAGAAATAGATCTCAGCCACGGAAATGGGAAATATGTAGAACCACTCATGATATTCCAAATTTTACCAAAAAATTTCAGCCTAAATCTGAATTCAATCATAAGACACAACCAATAACCATTTTTGAAAAACATTTTCCAGATTATTTAATACAATTAATTGTTGAACAAACAAATCGATATGCTCGCTATAAAAATAGTAAAAACTGGATTGAAGTCAATGAAGATGACATCAGAGCATATTTAGGTATTCTTATCCTAATGGGCTTAAATCCCTTACCAGACATGGAGCTTTATTGGTCAAGTGACTCCTTCTATAATAATCCTGTTTCCCGTGTATTTCCAATAGCGAGATTCAAAAAAATTACAGAAAATTTACATCTGAATGACAATAGCACCGAACCACCCAGAGATTCACCAAATTTTGACAAATTATACAAATTAAGACCCATGATTACAACATTAAATGAAGTCTATCAGAATGAGGAATACAATTCAAGTGTACAGTCTATAGACGAGTGTATGGTTAAGTTTAAAGGCAGATGCTCATTGAAACAATACATGCCCAAAAAACCCATTAAAAGGGGGTTCAAAATATGGGCCAGATGCGACGCCAAAACTGGATACCTATACCAATTTCAGATATATACGGGAAAAGGGGACAGTATCGAAAACGAAGGTCTGGGCTACAATGTCGTAATGAAACTCAGCACCAACCTCCCCATGAATACACTTCTAGCGTTTGGCAATTTCTTCACTGGTTGCAATTTACTAGAACAGCTATATGATAAACATATTTATGCTGTAGGAACGGTAAGATCAAATCGAAAAGACCTCCCAGCTATGATGAAGAAGCAACCAAAAGAGTTAAGACTACAAAAGCATCAATTCTCGGCTATGACATCAGAACCTATCACCGCAATAAAATGGTTTGACACAAAAGAAGTCACATTGCTTACCACAGCACATCAACCATTAGACATCATGTATGTAAAAAGAACTCAAAAAAATGGGTCAAGAGTAGAAGTTCTTTGCCCAAAAGCAATTGCTTCTTACACAATGAGCATGGGCGGGGTGGATGTATTTGATCATTATAGATCCTCTTACCCAATCAATAGGAAATCCCGCAAGTTTTGGATGCGTCTTTTCTTTTTATGTTTGATGCATCCATCATTAATTCATACATAACGTACAGTGTAACACATACCGTAACACCACATTCACACTGTGAATTTAGACTGCGTTTGGCGCGTGCGCTAATAAACAATTACTCTCAAAAAAAAACACGCCCAAATATACCCTTTACAAGCAAGAAAGGGGGCCCATTCGGAGTGCCGGAAGAGATTCGGTTATCAAATGTAGGTATACACATGCCCCAAGAGAGTAACTCTTATAAGAGATGCCGGTTCTGTAGCACAAGAAAACGGGAGAAAAGGACAAAAAATGTATGCTTCACGTGCACCGTACCTCTATGCATCAAGGAATGTTTTGAAATGTTTCATACCACTGAAACTGAATAGGGTAGAATTACTTCGTATTTTATTTTTTAAGATATATGAAAGACTGACAGGAAAAGGATATTCTGATCAATGTGATAGAAACAGTCCCTAATACGTAATAAGTATAAGTATAATTTCAAGCAAAATGAATAAAAAACTTCTATTATAATAATTTATTTTAGTGATTACACAAAAAGTACTCACCAATACAAGTAACTTGCTTCTACAAATTCATATCTAGCTAGAGCTAGGTAGGTACTCAACTAAAAATGAATGGTCAAGTCATTCATTTTTAAATTTCCGAGTTCTTCCCTTAGTAAAAGAACTTGCATTGATGAGTACTTTTACCTCCTTTATTAAAAAAACACGATCTATGTAATTTTTTACGTTAAAATTTAATTCACAAGTGGAGCCAGGGCCACTAGCTAGTGTTTTAAAATATTGATGTCATACTGGACACTGGGAGCTATAGTTCCTACCTTTCCAACTTTTTTACAAGAGAGAACAGACAACGGGATATATACTTCCCACCAAAAAAGGGTACTTCCCCCCCACTAACCCTTCTTTTGTGTGTATTTTTGAAATCTACGACCCAAAATTACCCAGGAACGTATCTTACTTTTTCGTTAACTCCTCCACAGGCTCGCGTTTGAATAAGGGTTAAATCAGTTTCCTTAAAAATGCTACCAGTTGCGTCGATGCTCAGTATAACTCTGTGGTTTTTATGATATTGATTGTAGTATATTTCTTGTAACGTAGACCAATAGTAAATATAAAAATGTGGATGAATTGTTATGTGTTTAATATAATCGTTATAGGGTTTTACGTTTTGAGCCATGTACAATAAAGCCAAAATTGGATCTTTATGGTAATACTCACTAAGATTACTTTCACGTTTTATCTGTCGTAAAGTTCCATGTGAAGGTAGATGGGGTGGCTGTGGATCCCCAACTTCCATTGCGTAACTAATTAATTGTTTATGAACTGTTATAGGAGACTCATGTTTCATTTCTTCCATCAATTCTTTGCGCTTTATGGGTGACAATTTGATTTTTTTTCTTATATTATGTTTAACATTTTTATCAAAATCTGTAATTAAACTGTTGCAAGAAGCAATATTTTCTGTAGGATATGTAATCACTATTTTTATTTTAGCATTGCATTCTTTACATGCACCGAGAAAAGTCACTCTTTCATTGCATTTAACATAATAGGTTTTAAAGCACCAACTGCAAGGAGATTTGGTTTTTTCCCAAATTTTTTCCCTTAACAAGTCTGCCCACTCATATTTAGGTAATATCCACTTTTTTTGTTTAACTGGATTATTAGCTCTCATACGAACACAGCATTTTGAGATTGGCCGAATTCTCCTCCATTGATATAAATCAAGTGAAAAATTAAAAGATTTACCTTCTTCAGTACATGTAGTTTTATCCACGACGTAAAAATTTTCTTCGTTATTTTCTTCTTCAATCTCTTTTTCTGCATCAACATCTTTCGTAATTAATATATCTTCGTCTTCCGTTTTATTCTCTGAACCTACATAATTTTTATCTTCACTGTTTTCATCCTCCACGGGGAAAAAGTTTTCAAAATTTCTTTTAATCGATAAATAAAGTGCTTTAGGTGATATTTGTCGTTGAAGTTCACTGGACATTTTTGAAAATATTTCACTACACGGTGAAGGTAAATCATGAATCGATGGGAAATGATGTTTGTATTTACAAAACACTTTTTTCTGTTCGTTTAAATCAACAACATTTTTTTTTCCGCGTTTCATAGTGTTAATTCTATATGATCGCAATGAAAATTATATTAATGAAAATAAAGTTATCTGCGTATTGTAAACTATGAAGCTCGTATGATGAATCAGGAAACAGAGGGCAAATTGCAAATTGTTTATCAACTACCCGCAACATACTTTATCATGAATTTGCATTTACGAAGCTAGTTGCGGACGGTTGGTAGTAACTTATTAATATAATAATTATTCATAATAGTAGACCATCTCAATAACCGATTTATATCAGTTCCGTTTGAACATCGCCTGTCATTAGATGAACAGATGTGCTCCACTAAAATTGGCCATTTTATGAAGCAGTATTTGCCGAAGAAACCACACAAATGGGGATTTAAATTATACGTGCTTTGTTGCCCAATGGGTTATGCCTATAATTTTGAAATTTATTCAGGGGCTCCTAATACCCAAAGACTACCAAATGAACCCGACTTAGGAGTAGTTTCGAATACAGTCATACGTTTGCTTCGACCACTACCGAGGAATGTAAATCATATAATATATTTTGACAATTTCTACACAAGTTTGTCACTATTCCATTACTTATTCAAAACCCTTAATCAAATACTGGGAAATTATTTCCCACTTAGTTTGAAATAACAAAATCAATTTTATTATTTTAATGGCCATACCTAACAGTTTTAACCGTAAAGAAATAAAATCATTGATAAATTATTGACATAATATATGGCAACACTTTTCGTAAAGTCCATAAAATGTGATTGGACGTCAATGTCAAAGTCACAAGTAGTGAACTTTTGTGAAAACTAACGGTTGTCTTCGGTCTTTGTGTGTGTTATTGATAAAAAAAATCTGGTAAGTGCATGGACGCAACATTGTCGTCAACTAGACTTATTTTCCCAACGTTTTTCTTGAAAATGACGCTGAGTGATGTAATATTTATTGGAAAATTTTAGTCTCCAATAAGTGGGAAATTATTTCCCATTGTTTGTTCCTGCAATACAAAAAAAACAATAAAATATCTATATAAAGTTTTGTCCACTGAATAAAATATAACAGATGATTGAACCGTCAGACCGACAAAGGGAAATAGCGCTATACGTCAAAAAGAGAATTCTGTCTATACTCCTAATTCTTAGCTTAGTGCTTGTTAAAGGAAAATACATAGATAATACACTTACTATGCGAGCCAACTAAGAATGCGCCTGTCAAGACGCCATTTTGTTGCCATTTTGACAGATATAGTACTGCAAACTGTCAAAATGGCAACAAAATGGCGTCTTGACAGGCGCATCTATGTATTTGTAGTCATAGTCATAGTAAGCTATTGCTTCATATACACTTAGTATGGGTGGGGTAGATCTGTTCGACCATTTTAGGTCTTCATATCCAATCAATCGGAAATCAAGAAAATTCTGGATGCGACTCTTCTTCTTTTTATTTGATGCATCTATCATAAACTCGTACATCACCTATAATTACACACATGTTGAGACAGTGCACGGGCACCGAGAATTCAGGTTGCGTTTAGCACGTGCACTAATAAATAATTATACTGCTCGGAAAGCACAAGTACAACAAGGCGTGCTTTTTAAAAATAAAAAAGGCGGTGTCTTCGGGGTCCCGGATGAAATCCGTTTACTGAATGTGGGCATACACTTGCCAGAGGAAATAAATACATACAAACGATGCAGATACTGCAGCACAAAGAAGAAGGAACAGCGGACCAGAATTCAATGTTCCACCTGTGAAGTAGCTCTGTGCGCTAAAAACTGCTTCAAAACATTTCATACTGTACCATCTCAATAATTTTAATTGTATGTGATTTAAAACATAGTCTCTTACTTTGATCTTTCATTTTAGATATTAATATTTTTTTTTTCATTATTTGTATTTTATTTCCATAAATTCAAAAGCAAAACCGGGGTGATTATCTAGTCTAAAACTTGTAGTGAAATGTCTTGAAAAGCTGTAATCTGTACCGAATAATGGGAATTATTTTCCCACTTGATAATATTTTGATATGCAGTAACAAATAACGGGAAATTATTTCCCACCGTAAAACCCCCCTTTCCCCACCCTTTTTTCAAAAATTATGAAATCTATAGACAAAACTTACCTAAAACCAGTCTCAGTTTTTATTTATCTCTTAAAAAGTTTTCCGTTTGATTAAGGGTCAAAGAAGGTATTTATTGCTTGGGGACAGTACAGAAGAATAGACTGGGAAAATCATGTAAACTGCCTGATAAAAAAGATCTTCTCAAACCATTAGTGCCGAGAGGATCGTATGATGAAAATGTTACTACCTTTGGGCCAGGCCACAACAGTACGTTGCGGCGTCGCATCGCAAAAATCAACGACGCCGCACAACGCATCGTGGAAATTTCCGATGCGCTGCCGCAACGTACAAATCTGCGATGCGACAACGCGTTGCCGTTTAGTCGGTGTCCATACTTTGAACGACCTGCACGTGTTTTTTAAGCGATATGGCGGAGTACGATGTCGACCACCTGATATCTTTAATTTACGAACGTCCCGTCCTTTGGGACAAAACTATATCACAATTCAAAGACAAATTTTTAAAAACAGAAGCATGGAGGGAGGTGTGTACAAGTTTATATTCAAATTTTGAGGAGTTAAATAGTGTTGAAAAAACAAAACTCGGTAAGTACTTATAAACATTTATATTTTTGTTAACTGCCAACTAAGACCTCCAATGTTACTATTAAAATAATTACAAAATTCGTTTCTGATTATGTTAGCTCCTGTTCTACTTTCATGTGTTGTTTCGTGTAAAATTTGCAAAGAATCGTCAATAATCATTTCTTCAAACGTTTGTGCGCCATCTCGATTCAACACAAAGTTGTGTAATACACAGCATGCTTTTATAATGTCTATTGTGAAATCGTAAGAAACATTAATGGGTCGGTGAAATATGCGCCATTTATTTGCGAGTATGCCAAAAGCGCTCTCAACATATCGTCTGGCTCGGCTCAAACGATAATTAAAAACTCGTTTTTCTATCGATAAAAACTTCCCAGAATATGGGCGCATTATATTATTTGTCAGTGGTAATCCTTCATCCGCCACGAAGACAAAAGGAATTTCTTTTTGAAAGCCAGGTAACGGTTTTGGCGGAGGTATAGATAATTGACCTTTTTTTAATAAGTCGTATAGATTTGAGTTCCGAAAAACAGTGGAGTCACATTCCTTACCATATGCACCTATATCGACATATATAAATTTGTAATTCGTATCAACAAGGGCCTTATCATACTAGCGGATTGCGAACGTCCTCAAAGCGGAGCGGGCGCGCAACGAATTCGTTACGGACACACAACGAACACGCCGCGCATGCGCAGCGAATTCGTTGCGGACGCGCAACGGGATCGCCGCGAACAGCAAAGTGGACGCCATTTTGTACTGTCTCGTACAAACGCCAGCCCGTCCGCCCCACCTCACATCAGATCGCAACGAAACACGAATGTGACAGGACGTATGTATCAACATGGCATCATTGGGAGATTCGGATATTGATACAGAGTTATTTATTAATGAAATTCAAAGTGGTTACGTAATATGGGATCAAAAAAGCAGAGAATTTAGTGATCGTAATTTTAAAAAAAAAGCATGGGAAGAGATTTGCAATTTGTTTATTCAAGGCTTTACGGAAAAAAAAGTCAAGGAGAAAAATGAAGCAGGTAAGAGAAACACAATACTATTTAAATGTACATATGCTGCCATGGTAATGCTCCTTCATTTGAAACAAAATAGTCAGCAAATGTATCTCTTATCGCATTACCTGAAAGTCTATAAACATTTCCATTAACGTGTGGGTTGTCATACAGTCCAAATATTTGTGGTACTTTTTTACGACTTCTTATTGCCTTAACTTTAGATCGTACAAAATTATGCAATATACAACAAGTTTTGACTATTTCTTCGCCAAAGTCTATTCCAACATTTAATGGTCGATGAAAAATACGCCATTTATTAGTCATAATTCCAAAAGTGCACTCTATATATCTTCGTGCTCGGCTTAATCTATAATTATATATTCTTTTTGTAGAAGTTAAATAGTTACCCGCATACGGGCGTTGCATGTATTTTGACAATGGAAATGCTTCGTCGCCAATAAAAGTAAAAGGCAACGGTATTTCATTGTTTGTTATTTGTTTCGGTTTTGGAATATTTAAACGATTTTCTTCTATGTCTCTTCTCAATTGGCTTCTGTCAAATATAGTTGAATCAGAACTTTTTCCATAGGAACCGACATCAACAAATATATACTTGTAGTTGGAGTCACAGACGGCTAGTAAATTCATCGAGAAATACTTTTTGTAGTTAAAATATAGTGAGCCGCTATGACTCGGCTTTATCATCCTAATATGTTTGCCATCCACTGCACCTATGCAGTTAGGAAAATCCGCATTTTCTAGAAAGCCTTTACTTATGTTTTCCCAGTCTTCTGTTTGCTTGGGTGGCATACAAATATGAAATAAGTTTTTAATAATAGCTTGACATGTCTCCCGAACTATTTTTTGTATTGTTGAAAATCCTCTTCTAAATGAAAAATGCAGGTCCATTAAAGAGCACCCAGTTGCCAAATACCTGAAATATGTCTTTATTGTTACAGTTGTTAAACTACAAAAAAGATGGAAAGGAATCCGCGACGCCTACGTCAAAGATAGAAATAAAAAAATCAGGAGTGGCTCCGGTGCATCTACTTCTAAAGAATACCTGTATTCACCTTTGCTATCATTTTTGAATACTACTACACGGACTCGTCCTTCGAAAACCCCGCCACCGGCAATTTCAGATGATGAGAATACAATAAACATAAGCGATGATTTTACAACCAATATTACAAAAAAGAAGAAAAGATCTGATGATGCTGAGGATAAAATGATTACAAAGTTAATGCAAAGGATGGACGAGAGGATGAATAAAGACCGAAAAAGTAGTGAAAGTGAACCCGAATACAACTTTGCGTTGTCTCTGGTTGAAGATTTAAAATCAATTCATCCAGAATTTAACCCTTTATTGCATCTTGATGGAAATTTCCATCAAACGGTTCACAGGGAAAAAAAGCACACAAATCACTGAGCGGTGTTGATATTTTTGCGTCTGACAATTTCTTGAAATATTTTTGGTTGATACGGAACGTAACTACGTAAAAAAAAAACAAACGTCAATGTCAAAAATGACAATCACAGTTTGGTTACCTGGTGACTAATAATTTTGTTGTAACGGTGCAAAAGAATTACGTTATTTGCTTGCTTTGATCTACGGGAGTTGTTGAAAATATTCATAATTAGTGGAAATAAGGTAAATGTTTTAGAATCTGCTAATATTTGTAACGAAAACATGAAAAATATATCGATAATTATGTCGATTTGGTATGATGTAAATTTACATCATTATGCAGTATGCTCATACCTGAAGTATGGAGAAATGTTTGTTCATGAAATTTTACATTTGTATGATTTTTTTGTTGTTTTAGAATAATTTACAAGAGAGAGATATAGAACACTATCTATCACAACTGGAAGACGGTTGGCTGTCAGAAGACGGACTAGAAGCTGATGATTCTGATGATGATGACCCTCCAAATTCACACTATACTAGAGATGAACTTCTACATCTGTTAGGTGATGAGAACGATAATGAAGATGATCAGCAAGTTAATGAAGAAGACCCACCTCTGGTTGAAGAACCACTAGAAGGAGCAGAAATTCAAAATAGATCCCCTGGTGGTAATATTTTAAATTCGCTCTTGGACAAGAGAAAACTTATTTGGAAAAAGAGGAATATGGACTTTGATGAAGACAAAATTAGATTCTTAGGCTGCTCAACTTTTGATTCTGAAATATCTCAGCTAGAAACTCCTTACCAATGTTTTAAATATTTTTTTAATGATGATTTTATACAGAAAATAGTAGCAGAAACTAATTTATATAGCATGCAAAAAGATCCTAATAACAGAATAATATACACAGCATCAGATATCAAAAAGTTTTTTGGGATATTGCTGTTCATGTCAGTGCAAAAATTTCAAAATACCAGAGCATATTGGCACCCTGTTCATGGTTATGGCCCAGTTTCATCAACAATGCCAGTCAATAAATTTGAAAAAATCAAACTTGCATTGCATTTTCAAGACAATGAGCTTCATAAACCTGTGGGCCATGCAGATCATGACCGGTTATTTAAAATTCGTCCAGTTATTGAGCACCTCAAAACAAAGTTTTCTTCTCTACCTATGGAACAACGGCTATCAGTGGATGAGCAGATGTGTGCAACAAAGGTTGCACACTTTCTAAAACAGTACCTGCCAAATAAACCCCACAAATGGGGGTTCAAATTTTATGTACTTTGCGATTTATCTGGATATGCACATACATTTGAATGGGAACTATATTTTCTATCACCAAAATTTATATTTGTCATCAAGTTGTATCACCTAATAAATAGATCTATCGCCACGAAATATTTTCGTTCTCAGATAAACAAAAATTGTTCCCAGGTATGAATTATCAAATTAATGTTAATATATGTGTAAAATAAGAGATCGATAACCAATAAAATTATATTGCATTACATGAATATAAACTTCGTTCTTATAATAACAGTTTTGTTACTTAAATAATAGCTCTGTGCTCAGAATGGTAGATCTGTCACCAAATAAATCGATTATCGATCCCTGACTGCGACTCCTTTTTATTTGATATTTTGTCACCAATACAGTAGTAACATTTTATTTCGTTCAGATATTAAATTAATAGTATTCGTTACCAATTTAATACATCAATTTATAATTTTAATGAAAAAATGATCAAAGGGGCGGAGACAAATTGGCGCGCTTTAAAAATTGACCAATCCGGCCTCAACGATGGGTTGTAGGTAACTAGGTTCGATCACACGATGCGCGACGCGGGCGGCGTGCGAGAGAGATGCAAGTTTACTTCATTCGCGATTTCACGTTCATTGTTGTAGGTGCATTTTATTATCGTTGTGGATAATTTGTTGTTTTAGTTAATTTCTTAAATGTTTATTTTTGATTATGGCATCAAGTAGTGGTGAAGGTAATGCAAGTCATTCAAAAAGTTTATCGTCGTTTGTCGAGCAATCATTCGTGGAGAAAGTGCCGATATTGGAGTCTGATGAGGAAAATGAGGAAGGTACTGACACTGATGAAGGCACCATACCAAAGAAGAAACGGTCGCAAAGCAAGGATTGGATTTTCGTTAAAAAATTTGAAGACAAACACAGTGCTGAGGAGTATATAAAGGCTGAAAAAATTTGGTCTTTTCTGCGAACGCATGATGTAGAGGAAGGGAGAAAAAAGTACTTTAGATGTAATAAAGTGGTGCGGAAGGGACCACAGTGTTCAGCTCAGTTGTATTTACTCATGTACTCATTCTCGGATGAAGTATTGTTGTTTCGGACAGATTCTGATCATGACCACGATTCAAAAACGCTCGCTTGTTATGGGCTTAGTGAAAGAGTAAAGGAAGAAATAAACAAATTATACGACTTACATCTCAAACCAAAAGCCATACTTGCAAATTTGACTAAAATTGATGGTATTAAAGTGCCAAAATTGTCCCAAGTAAGGACGTATTTAATTGACAGACGCCGTTGTAAATACGGACAGCCCACGATCAGCCTAGGCGAACTGGAAGCTTGGCTAAGGTCTCATTCACCAATTCCTGACAACGAACATGAAGTTTATGTTATTGGGTATGAAGTGATTGAAGAAACTAGTTCACCACGCTTTAGATTTGTACTATCAACAAAATATTTGCTGCAAAAAGCACGTGACGTAAAAGTTATTCATGCTGATGCTACATACAAGTTGGTGTGGCAAGGATTCCCCGTTCTTGTCGTTGGAAGTACAGACAAAAATAAACGATTTCATCCATTCGGGCTTGGGGTTGCCACTAATGAGGCAAAAGAAGACTTTAAGTTGTTGTTCGATGCCATCAAGACTAATATCTTTAACTTGTACTCACAAACCTTCAAACCAGAAGTTCTAGTATGTGACGCAGCGAAAGCAATACAAAATGCATTTATAGAGGTATTTGGTGAAGATGTCACAATTCGAATGTGTTGGGCAAATGCTAAAAAAAAAATTCAGGCTCATGTAGAGAAAGATACGCGAAAAAATGTTCACAAAGATTTGTTGACAGATGTGGATTCTCTCCAAGCAGTGACTGATTCAGAAACGTTCGAGTTAGCTTCACAAGCAGTCTTGAAGAAATGGGAGGATGAGACAACTTTCATCCAGTATTTTAAGGAGCAATGGCTCATACAAAACCGTAACTGGTATTTGGGGGCTCACATGGGTTCACCAGCGACTAATAATGCACTAGAATCACATAACCGAGTAATCAAAGATGAATACACGCTCCGTGAACGTTTGCCACTGTCTCGTTTTTTGACAGTTGCTTCAGAGTTTGTAAATGGATGGTCGTTAGCTGTCGATGAAGTATTTGCGACATTACCAACTATGACTCTGAAAGACTGGACAGAAGCCTACCAATGGGCTAAGTTGCCTAAAGAAGTAATACTGACGTATAGTGACGATGCTTTTAAACACTACGAAGTACCGGCTGGTAAGGCAAACGAAATACAAAACTTTGAAAATACATGGACTGATTTTGATGAATACAAAGTCCAATGGTTCAGCAAATGGAGAGTGGATCTACCGCACAATATTGATTGGATGCATGGGAAATGCAACTGCCCTGCGTTTTACAAGAAATATATGTGCAAACATATTATCGGATTAGCCATACGCTTAAAGCTGGCCAACCCCCCACCAGAAGCAAAAAATGTGCTTATCGGCCATAAAAGAAAAAGGGGGCGCCCTTCGAAATCCAAACCAGCGCTGATTATTCAGTGATTATTGTTTTTTAAGAATAAATATTGATTATTTTAACTTTAATTAAGTGTTTTATCTATTATTCTGCTAGCCATAAGCCAGCTATTTTAAACCAGCGCTGATTGTTCAGTGGTAATTATTTTAAACAATAAATATTGATTATTTTGACTTTAATTGTTTTATTTACTACTCTGCTAAAAATTTTATTTAAATATAATTTATACTACCAGTGGAAATTTAAAACCTTGGGAGTCTAGTTAAGTAGCAGAATCTTTTGGTTGAAACGATGATGACAACCCTAATTTTTTATTTGAACTTAATGCAATTTTCTAGTAACATTATATGATTTATTGGTGATCTCTTTAAATTAGTTTGCTTAAATACTTATTAGGACACACCTATTATAATACATACAAAAACATTTATTTGGTACTAGACCTTATATCTCAGGATTTTAGGTGATTTATTGTGGAACTGATTTTGCATTGTTTGGTGACTACATTTTGGTGACAGATCTACTATTTGGAGGACAAACCCTATTATTTAAGAAACACAAAACTAATTAAATTGGTAATAGCTTAAATGATACCCCATTTGAATTGTATGCAGGACAGCAAAATACAGGGAGACTTGAAGGAGAACCAGACATAGGAGCTACAGGGAATGTAGTAATTCGTTTGCTAAGAGGTGTACCAAGATATCAAAATTATATTGTGTACTTTGATAATTTTTACACATCGCTGCCTCTAATTTATTTTCTAGCCAAACAAGGAATTCACTCTGTTGGAACTGTCCAGCAGAATAGGATCCCTAACTCAAAATTGCCTGAAAAAAAAGAGTTTATGAAGAAGGCAGTATGCAGAGGCAGTTATGAAGAAAGAACATCTACTTATGATGGCATTGAGATGGCCTGTGTCACTTGGAAAGACAATAAGATTGTGACACTCTTATCAACCTATGTTGGGGCAACACCAGTGTCTAGTGTCACTAGATATGATAAATCGAAAAAGGAAAAGGTAGTAATTCCATGTCCACAAATTGTTCATGAATATAATAAGCATATGGGGGGGGTGGACTTAATGGACAGTTTTTTGGGGAGGTTCCACATTCCAGTAAGATCAAAAAAATGGTATTTGCGTATATTTTTCCATCTACTTGATCTAACAGTGATTAATTCTTGGATCTTGTACAAAAAAAATGCAGCAAATAGAAATATACCAAAAAAGGATATACTTTCAATGGGCAACTTTAGAAATGAATTGGCACAAGTTTTGTGCAGAATAGGAGCTGACACAGAGGTTAAAAGAGGTCGTCCCAGTACCAGTTCTCTAGAGAACGAAATACAGGCAAAAAGAAAGAGGGGACCAGCAGTTGTTGCTCCACCAAAGGACATAAGAAGAGATGGTGTTGATCACTGGCCACAAGTTGGAGGTTCACTACGTTGTAAGTACCCACAGTGTAAGGGGTATTCTACAATAAGATGCAGCAAATGTGGAATCAATCTGTGTCTTAATAAAAACAATAACTGCTTTGAAAATTATCACAAAAACTGATTTTTATTTGCATTATTTTATTTTGTACTAAGCTCATTGATACTAATTGAGGAGCGTCGGAACAAAAACCGATAAATCACATTTTGTAATTTTTTTTTTTTATGATGCCAATTGGTTGTTCTCGTACATATCTTGCTCCATGATCATTGTAACCCGGTCAAAAACTGATAAATCCGCTCTAAATCCGTCCGCGAAATACACAAATCTGAACATAAACCGATAAATACATCAATTATACTAATCAACGATGGCAATCAGAACAGATACCGATAAATCCCTAACATTTTTCATTGATGACTCTTTTTATTCTGTCAAAAATCGATATATCTAATTTCGATTTTCTCATGACAAAACCATAAACAATCTTAGGATAATATTAGTCTTATTTTTAAATTTGACAGGTGATAGCTTGACATTGACGTTGTCGCAGTTACTTCGCATTAAATTTGACAGGGGTGATAGCTTGACATTGATGTTGTTGCAGTTTCTTGGCAGAAAAATAAAACGTATTGTTATTGTGTTTATCGGCTTTCAAAGCGTAACATAATGTTTTTAAATTATCATTGTTCTTCGCAAGTAAAGTTATGATGTTGGAAGATTTAGGTAATCCAGTTGTAGCAGACATTAATCAAGGAGCTCGAAAAAAACCAAAGGGCAAGCGCAGAACTGCTTTGGAACGGGAGGATAGGTACTTACCTTTGTATTATTATTTTTAGTAAATTAACCGTCAATAACATAACCCGACATAACGTTCGTGTAGTCTAAGTGTCTGAAATTGGTAAACCAAAGGATTAAAGGTTTACCCTTATTCTAATCAATATTTATCTGGGGGCACGGTAGTGACCCCACCAAGTCGAGTGTTTTATTTTCATGGTTTTAACATTATTTTTGTATTTGGTTGTTTAAGGTACCGTGATACTGATCCATTAGCAATAAATTTTGAGTGGCCATGTTCGCACAATTCCAATAAGCTTCAATGCAAAAAGATGTCTGTCCGCTATATCTTAAAAAATAGGCAATTTTTTTTTAATAAGCGAAATAAAGTCAATCAGGATGTCTATTTGACACGCCTGATCGCACCGTACGTGCCAGAACGACGTCGGCAGAGCAAAGTAGAACCATCAAAACGCAGGACTCTGCTCATTAGCACGACATACTTTCTCAAAGACAAAGGTAATAAAAATAGACCAGTTTGTAAGGCTATGTTTATGAAAACTTTTTCTTTGAAAAAAGACCGCTTGCATCACATAGCTAAAACGGTGTTTGACGGAAACATACCCAAAGAAAATCGCGGTGGCGACCGAAAGTCAGCAAAATCTGCTACCAAAAAGGAAAGTCTACGTCAGTTTATACGAAAATTACCTGCAAGCGAAAGTCACTATAATAGAGCGAAGTCTCGAAGAATTTATTTATCGTGTGACTTGAATCAACGAAAATTAAGGCAAATGTACAATGATTCGGTTCCTCAAGACCTCCGTGTGACAAAGACCATGTTCCAGAAGGTATTTTCTGAAGATTTTAACATCGGATTTAAGAGTCCTGCTTCGGACGCCTGTAGCACTTGTATCTTATTAAATAATAAATTAAAAATAGCTACTGAGGCTTCGTTCACACGGCATTGTCCTGCACGTTTTTTTGCAGTATACGTCTTAACGTATAAATAGTGACCATACAACGTACATAGATCCATTCACACGTCGATTGCACTGCAAAAAAACGTGTACCGCTTATACGTTTAAACGCATACTCAACGGACTTGTCAAGCAAATCGAATAAACTTTGACGTATTCGGTTCGCAGTGGCATATGGTATAGCTTTGTCTCTTTCACACGACACGATGTTATACGTTTTTTATCGAATAGCAACCGAAGAAGCGTTTAGTACCTGAGCGTCTTTTGGCGGGGTGGCACGTATTTTATGGTTGGATTTGGTTTGATATTCAAAATGGTTGAGGAATCTTCTATAGATAACGAACTATTAATTTCTTTAGTGGAACAAAATCCCGTTTTATGGGATAAAACTTTGGAACTTTATAAAAATCGCGTCGCAACTCAAGCGGCTTGGAAGGGAATCATGGTAATAATTGATCCTAATTTTGAAACAAAGGAAGAAAAAACAAGACAAGCCATAGGTATGTATCTTTTATTATTAATATTAAAAATTGCGTTACAACATATTTTAACTTACTCTGCTTAGTTCTAAATATATTCGTTTTGCCATGGGACTGATCCTTCGTTTGATAAAAAATAGTGACTAAAAATGGACCTTACGCTGTTTGCTTGAACATTTCTAACTGACGTACTTTGAATATTTTCAAATAATGGAGGATTTGCCACATCTTCAAAATTGTGTCCATCATTTTCACGAACGTAATTGTGTAATACAATGCATGCTTTTATGATTTCTGTCAATAAACTTGGTGAAACATCAATAGCCTTATGTAGAATTCTCCATTTTCCCGCTAAGATACCAAAAGCACACTCCACGTATCTCCTTGCTCTGCTCAGGCGGTAATTAAAGATTTTTTTACGAAAATCTAAATGTGTTCCTCCAAAAGGGCGTAGTAAATTATTATGTAGAGCAAATCCCTCATCACCAATAAATACGTAAGGTGTACTTTCTCCACCTTCTAATAATGGCATTGGTTTGGGTATATTCAGCGAACCATCATTAACTTTTTTCCATAAGACGGAATTTTTCAAAATGGATGAGTCACAATCTTTTCCGTATGATCCTATGTCTACATATATAAATCTGTATTCCGAATCAACCACCGCAAGTAGCACAATTGAAAAATAATCTTTATAATTGAAGTACATGGATCCACTATGAGGAGGCTTTAAGATTTTTATGTGTTTCCCGTCAATTGCACCTAAACAATGAGGGAAATTAGTCTTTCTTTCAAAACCTTCCACTATTTTCATCCATTCACTTTCTGTAGAAGGCGTTTGAAGATATTCTCCCTGAAGGACATGCCACAGAGTCCAGCAAACATCCCAGATGATACCACTTATAGTCGATACTCCAACTTTGTATGAATAGTGTAAATCGTTCATGGAACACCCCGATGCTAAATATCTGAAAAAAGAAATGTATATGTACCGTATTACTTATCATGTTTGTCTTTTACAGCTAAAATGATTATTCAACGGTGGACTCATATAAGAGATAATTATAATCGATCATATAAAAAGATAAAACATCAGAAAAGCTCAGGAAGTGGCGCCAAAACAGCAAAGCCTTATGTATATAGTAAACAGTTATCTTTTCTGCAGAAAGTAATACAACCTAAAGAGACAATAAATAATGTTACTACCGAAAATAACAACACGGAATCCGATAATAACACTGAATCCGAAAACCAGAAAAATTATTCTGAGGGAGGAAAAGAAACATTGGAAACAAACTCTATAGAGACACATGACACAATGGCGGCAAAGAGCCCAATACCTAATCGTGTACCTAAAAGATCTCTAAAGAATACGATTAGTTCTGTAGATGCGAAGATGATGAAATTTATGGATTCTTATTCAAATAAGGAACCTGAAACAATGAATCGGCATCTTTCATTTTTTAATGGGATATTACCATCATTAGATAAGTATGACGATGATGAAGTCCTCGAATTCCAAATGGGTGTGCTACAGTTAATGAAAAAAATTAAAAACAGTCGCCAAATTCGTGAATCGTCGTCTTTCAATCTCTCATCAGTTCACAGAGGATATTTTACACAACAATACCAAAATAGTAACATTACACAAGAAGCTACAAATTCTATCATTACAAACATGACTACAACGACTTCTCAAAGTCCAGCCTCTGTAGAATTAACTACAGCAGCTACTCTTCAAAATCCGTCCTCTGTCGAATCCTGCTATTCTAACTACACGGATATGGATTACAATGGCTTTTAATACGAAACACGAATATACTACGTAAAATTGGTCAAATTTGAATATTTTTTTAATTATAATAATTAACATTAATAAAACTTAAATAATCACAACCTGTGTATTTTTATTTGTGTACTCACCTTAAACAGATGGCTAATTTCATTTTAGTACTAATGCATTTCCGCATATTCGTATTTGATTTTGTTAGGCTTGAATTTTCCAGTCGAGTTAATAACTTTTCAAAACTTTCAATAGACATTCGAAAGTAATTAAAAAACATTTTTTCATCGTTTCTAAGATTTTCGAATAATTTTTCAAATGTGATCGTACGCACAGATTCTTGATTAATAGGATGTACCCAAAACCTTCTGTTTTGTCGGCGGCGAGACCGCCTTCGATACCAATATAAAAGTACAACCAAGCGTGGATCCATCAGTGACGTCTACTCACTGTGACAACTGGTTGGAAACTGCGGCTATTCGTTTTTACACGAATGAAAATTTACCATATGAACACCCGGTTGACTATACGTTATAAAAACGATTACAAAAAAAACGTGCAGGACAATGCCGTGTGAACGAAGCCTTAGGTGATGAGAATGATAATGAAGATGATCAGCAAGTTAATGAAGAAGACCCACCTCTGGTTGAAGAACCACTAGAAGGAGCAGAAATTCAAAATAGATCCCCTGGTGGTAATATTTTAAATTCGCTCTTGGACAAGAGAAAACTTATTTGGAAAAAGAGGAATATGGACTTTGATGAAGACAAAATTAGATTCTTAGGCTGCTCAACTTTTCCGCCCAGACCTCGAGCGCGCTGGTCCGACAGGCCCCGAGTGGTCCGCGGTGGGCGCTGAAGAAGCTGGACCGGGAGCTCCTCCTGGAAGCCTCGATCGTGCAGGCCTGGGTGTCATCACCGGACAGGCCTGCTGACATCAACGACGAGGCAGAGTGGTTCCGGGAGGCCATGTCAGAAGTGTGTGACGTGGCAATGCCCCGGGTCCAGCCCGGACGCGCCTGGCGCCAGGTGTACTGGTGGTCGCCGGAACTAACGTCTCTGCGCGAGGCGTGCGTTGCCGCGCGGCGCCTGTACACCAGGCACCGCAGGCTCCGTATCCGCCCTCAGGATACGGAAGCCATTCAGGCGGAGCTATACGAGGGTTACAGAGTGGCGAAGATCGCCCTCCGAGCGGAGATCCTGCGGGCCAGGGGACTGGCCCGTGAGGAGTCGCTGGGGACTCTGAACAGGGATCCGTGGGGGCGCCCATATAAGGTGGTGCGGGAGAAACTCCGCCCATGGGCTCCCCCGCTGACGCAGAGTCTCCGGCCCCAGCTCGTGGAGGGCGTGGTGAGCGCTCTGTTCCCCTCGCGGGGGGAGCATACTCCCCCGCCCATGGCTCCGCCTCCTGCGGTGCCAACTGCGGACCACAGACCCGACGATGACGACGTTGCTCCTGAGGTGACCGAGGTAGAGTTGAGAGTGGCGGTACGTAGGCTGAGTGCCAAGAATACCGCCCCAGGACCCGACGGCTTACCTGGAAAAGCCTGGGTCCTGGCCTCAGAGGCTCTCGGGCCTCGACTAAGAGGGCTCCTAAGCGCATGCTTGGAGGAGGGCCAGTTCCCACTTCGTTGGAAGACGGGGAAACTGGTCCTCATTAAGAAGCCGGGGCGCCCAGCGGACTCTCCGTCCGCTTACCGGCCCATTGTGCTGCTCGACGAGGTGGGCAAGCTCTTTGAAAGAGTCATTGCAGACCGCCTCGTCGGGCAGCTGGTGCGGGTGGGGCCGGATTTGGCGGACAGCCAGTTTGGTTTCCGCAGGGGGCGCTCCACGGTGGATGCCATCATGCGCGTGCGAGCCCTCACGACGGGGGATGCTGTGGCCCGGGGTGGGGTCGTCTTGGCGGTGTCTCTAGACATCGCCAATGCCTTCAATACCCTGCCCTGGAGTTGCATCAGGGAGGCACTCCGGTATCACCGGATGCCGACCTACCTCTGTCGTGTAGTCGAGGCCTATTTGACGGATAGGGCGGTGATCTACCCCGGTCACCAAGGAGAATGGAACCGGCGAGAGATGTCGTGCGGTGTCCCACAGGGATCGGTCCTGGGGCCGCATCTGTGGGACATCGGGTACGACTGGGTGCTGCGCGCCGACCTCCCTAGCGGCGTCAGCGTAGTGTGCTACGCTGACGACACGCTGGTCCTGGCGCAGGGGAGGTCGCACCAGGCGGCGGCCGAACTAATGACACGCGGGGTTGCGACAGTCGTTGAGAGGATCCGGCAGTTGGGACTCGAAGTGGCCTTGCACAAGTCCGAGGCCATGTGTTTTCATGGTCCTCGGAACGCGCCACTGTCGGGTACCCAAATAACGGTAGGAGGGGTTCACATCGGCGTCGAGTCGACGATGAAGTACCTGGGACTCGTCCTCGACAGCCGGTGGAACTTCGTCGAGCACTTCCGACGTTTGGCTCCCAGACTGCAGCGGGCCGGGGCTGCTTTGAAGCGGCTCTTGCCCAATCTGGGGGGGCCAAACGCCTCCTGCCGGAGGCTCTACGCGGGGGTCGTGCGGTCCATGGCCCTTTACGGGGCACCGGTGTGGGCGCGGTCGCTAAGGCTCCGGCCAGCCCGCCGGTTGAAAGCGTCCCAAAGGGTCATGGCCATCCGGATGGTACGGGGATACCGCACGGTCTCCTGCGAGGCGGCGAGCCTCCTTGCCGGATTGCCGCCGTGGGATCTGGAGGCAAAGGTCCTCGCGCACGTTTGGGAGTGGCGCGAGGAGGCGAAACGCCGGGGCGTAACTCCGCTGCCGCGAGAAATCACGGCACAGCGGACAGAGCTCCGGCGGGATCTCATGGCGGCATGGAGAGTGCGACTGTCGCAACCCAGCGCAGGGCACGCCACAATTGCGGCGGTAAGACCCCTCTTTGAGGAGTGGCTTGAGAGGCGCCACGGCGTCCTCACCTTCCGCCTGACGCAGCTCCTCACCGGACATGGCTGTTTCGGGAGGTTCCTGTTTCGGATAAGGCGGGAGGAAACGCCCGGGTGTTACCATTGTGTGGATCGACCGGAGGACACGGTGGAGCATACGGTGGAGGTCTGCCCGGCTTGGGCGGAGCACCGCCGTGTCCTCGTGGCGGCGATCGGCGGCGGCGACCTCTCGCGTCCGGCCCTGGTTCAAGCCATGGTACGGAGCGAGAGGGAATGGGAAGCCGTCACCTCCTTCTGCGAAGCAGTAATGCTCGCGAAGGAGGAGGCGGAGCGCGAGAGGGAGAGGCAATCTCTACGCCCTCGCGCCCCTAGCCGCCGCAGGAGGAGGAGACACCCTGGGCGTCGGGAGTCGATTGCCGACTCCCGGCCACCGTAGGCGCGGGCTTGCGGACGGCGAGCAATGGGCAGCTCGCCGTCCGGTAAGGACCAGGCCCGGGTCGACGGCGCGTCGTGTTCCACACGCGCCTCAAAGAGATGTCAGCACCATTGACGGGGTCCGATAGGACCGATGCCTGCCGGGGTCGCGGATTGTTCGAAAGAGTTACCGTGGCCCTGGCGCACAGGCAACTGAAGGAACACGGGTGGGTTTTAGTCAGTAAGAGTCTGACACGCCCTTCCGCTCCGCCCAGAGCGGGAGACGTCATTTGATGATTTACCACCCAAAAAAAAAAAAAAGGCTGCTCAACTTTTGATTCTGAAATATCTCAGCTAGAAACTCCTTACCAATGTTTTAAATATTTTTTTAATGATGATTTTATACAGAAAATAGTAGCAGAAACTAATTTATATAGCATGCAAAAAGATCCTAATAACAGAATAATATACACAGCATCAGATATCAAAAAGTTTTTTGGGATATTGCTGTTCATGTCAGTGCAAAAATTTCAAAATACCAGAGCATATTGGCACCCTGTTCATGGTTATGGCCCAGTTTCATCAACAATGCCAGTCAATAAATTTGAAAAAATCAAACTTGCATTGAATTTTCAAGACAATGAGCTTCATAAACCTGTGGGCCATGCAGATCATGACCGGTTATTTAAAATTCGTCCAGTTATTGAGCACCTCAAAACAAAGTTTTCTTCTCTACCTATGGAACAACGGCTATCAGTGGATGAGCAGATGTGTGCAACAAAGGTTGCACACTTTCTAAAACAGTACCTGCCAAATAAACCCCACAAATGGGGGTTCAAATTTTATGTACTTTGCGATTTATCTGGATATGCACATACATTTGAATTGTATGCAGGACAGCAAAATACAGGGAGACTTGAAGGAGAACCAGACATAGGAGCTACAGGGAATGTAGTAATTCGTTTGCTAAGAGGTGTACCAAGATATCAAAATTATATTGTGTACTTTGATAATTTTTACACATCGCTGCCTCTAATTTATTTTCTAGCCAAACAAGGAATTCACTCTGTTGGAACTGTCCAGCAGAATAGGATCCCTAACTCAAAATTGCCTAAAAAAAAAGAGTTTATGAAGAAGGCTGTATGCAGAGGCAGTTATGAAGAAAGAACATCTACTTATGATGGCATTGAGATGGCCTGTGTCACTTGGAAAGACAATAAGATTGTGACACTCTTATCAACCTATGTTGGGGCAACACCAGTGTCTAGTGTCACTAGATATGATAAATCGAAAAAGGAAAAGGTAGTAATTCCATGTCCACAAATTGTTCATGAATATAATAAGCATATGGGGGGGGTGGACTTAATGGACAGTTTTTTGGGGAGGTTCCACATTCCAGTAAGATCAAAAAAATGGTATTTGCGTATATTTTTCCATCTACTTGATCTAACAGTGATTAATTCTTGGATCTTGTACAAAAAAAATGCAGCAAATAGAAATATACCAAAAAAGGATATACTTTCAATGGGCAACTTTAGAAATGAATTGGCACAAGTTTTGTGCAGAATAGGAGCTGACACAGAGGTTAAAAGAGGTCGTCCCAGTACCAGTTCTCTAGAGAACGAAATACAGGCAAAAAGGAAGAGGGGACCAGCAGTTGTTGCTCCACCAAAGGACATAAGAAGAGATGGTGTTGATCACTGGCCACAAGTTGGAGGTTCACTACGTTGTAAGTACCCACAGTGTAAGGGGTATTCTACAATAAGATGCAGCAAATGTGGAATCAATCTGTGTCTTAACCCTTAACCAGGCTTAGGTCATCACGCTCCCACATCGTAAATGCTTAGTTCTTACCAGGTTCCGGTTTTACAACAACCGCAAGCTAATAAAATGTCATCCCAAATATATTATCTATTAAACGAAAGTGACAGATCTTGACACGGAACGTAAATGTCACAGTGACAGCCATTTGAATTCGTGAAGCCGTCCTGTGTGTGCGTTTTTGACCCAGCTGAGACATTTTTGCAAATAATGACGAAATCACGAAAGGTAAATCGTGCAATTTTTTTATATGTTGTAGATTATGAGTTTTTGTTGTGGTATTGTCAAATTTCTGTGTAGAATACTGGATATTTTTCTTATAATCACCGCTAAAAGTATGTGGGAGAACTGTGTCCATTGCCTGGCTAGTGGTGGTGATAGTGGGAGATATATGCCCCCAGCCTGACAATGCTTTTTATTATTACAGGGACCTATAAATGACTACGAGATTGAGAACATGCTCCAAATTTGGCAGTCATCGGAGGAGGAAAGTAGTGAAGATGAGGATTTTCAAGCTACTGGAAGGGACTTTATTCCTCAGTCAGTAAATACGTTACTGGATAAAATTCAAGGTTTGTCGAATGATGATTTACTAAATATATTAGAGGATGGTCCCTTGCAAAATCCACCAGCATGTGTACCCTCACCTCCGCTTGATACTTACTTAGTTGGAAATGAAGATCTGGAATTACTGCCCTATAATGACAGAGCTGGTCCTTCTCAGTCCCAGAGTCCACCAACAAGGCCACTTACTCCTGAACTTGTCCCAAGCTTACATGAAATCGAGGACCTGGAAGAACTCCCACACAATGTCAGGGCAGGTCCTTTCCAGCAGCCATCATCATGGCGCATCCACACATGCCCGGCGGCACGGCCGGCGGCATGGCCGGCGGCCGTGCCGCCGGCATTTGCCGCATCTCAGCCGCGGCACGCGCGGCTTTTGGTTGCCGGCGGCAGTTTGCTTGCGGCTTCGATACGGAGTGGTAGTGTTGTCGTATAATTTCATAGAAGTAAATAACGAAATGACAGAATTTAACTGGGATGATAGTGCAGTACTTTTATTAATAGAAAAGTATCAAGAAAATGAACCATTGTGGAACCCAAGGCATATGGATTTCAAGAATCGCAACAAAAGAAATGATGCTATTAGGGATATTGCTTCTGTGTTCAACATAGCATCATCAGAAATTGAGAGAAAACTGAAGAATTTATCCAGCCATTATTTTCGAGAAAAACGCAAATATGAAGAATCTAAAAGGAGTGGATCTGGACGGGAAGATGTTCAATTGCCGAAATGGTTTGCTTATAAGGCGTTATCATTTCTTAGTGACAAGAATGCACCGGTACCGACTCTGAACAGCCACGCACCTATTGTAAGTACCCATCAAATTCTTATAATCAAGTAGACTAGTTGGTCGCCCATTGATCGAAATTCGACCATAATTAATTTAAAATACATATTTCATTAAGTAATATTTTCGTAAATAGGGGTACAAAGATTTTTTCTCGCGTATTAATATTAGATACCTACTACCTACAACCCGGTAACAATATATAATACCACGGAGAGCGGACGAGCATACTCTCGTATTTGAACCTTATGCAGTCGGCAAAACGCTCACCGAAAGCGAAGTATTCGGGAATAAGCGCTCATCAATAGTGTAGGAATAGGCGTCATCAATGGTGACTGTATACATGTAATGTTTATAAGCTTGGTTTTTAGGGTTCCGTACCCAAAGGGTAAAACGGGACCCTATTACTAAGCCTCCACTGTCTGTCTGTCTGTCTGTCTGTCCGTCTGTCTGTCTCCAGGCTGTATCTCATAAACCGTGATAGCTAGAAAGCTGAAATTTTCACAAATGATGTATTTCCGTTGCCGCTATAACAACAAATACTAAAAATAAAAATAAAAAAATATTAAGGGGGTCCCCATACAATAAACGTGTGAAATCGCAAATTATAACTTTGTTATTCATATATTTGTATGAAAAACAAAGTTATTTTTTGTTGCCGAAAAATGTTTGTATTCTGGCTAGTTGTAGGTAATAGATACGTTCATTTTTCATAGATAATGGTACGGAACCCTTCGTGGGCGAGTCCAACTCGCACTTGGCCGGTTTTTATTAAATATTTACATACTGATTGGATATTTCAAAACATAATGTTAAAGCTTGTTTGCAATTATTTATAAGATTTCCTTTTTATTTTCAGTCTTCTCAAGTTAATATCACTCCCCAGACTACGCTACCTTCGACAAGGAGGTCACGAAAGCGAAACATAGAGGGAGATCCTGAAGTTGATGAAGCTTTGCAATTACTGAGGGAGATTACATCTAATGCAAGGCAACGCGATGATGCTGCTATATTTGCAGACTATATAAGTAGCAAGTTGAGGAAGATGGATCATTACACGATGTGTACAGTACAACATCAAATCCAGAATATTGTCTATGAAGCAGAAATGAGAATGGGTCCGATGAATTTTGATACCAATAATACTACTCAGCCTCTTCGTTATCAAAATGTTCGTCCAGGATACTTCACAGGCCAACCTACAACGTCAGCAATGTCACCATCGCCCTCAACTTCGCGCTCTTACTCTGTTCAAGCAGACTATGAAATGCAAAATAGCCCAGATGTCAACACAAGTGACAGTCTGTTACAAGTCTTGGAAAATAATTTAACCGAAAATAGTGTTATAGATTAAAATCAATGTTTAAATATTTTCAGTTGAATTATTTTATTTTAATAAAAGCTTAAAATTATTGATAAATGTTTCTGATTCCTAAATAAAACAATTATTTGAATAATCATATTTTATTTCTTTAAAACATTATATTTGATATTGCCAAGGAAGCTGACCTTGTTCCGATAGAAAATAACATTTTAGCTCATTTCTAATTACACTTGGTTCTACATTTAGAGCGATCTGCGGAATATTTTGTTGCTCTTCGTTCAAAACTCCATCAGTAGTTCTTTCATTTCTCTTCATAAAATTATGCAGATGCACACAAGCCATCACGACAAGTTTTGCTTTCTCATTTTGTAAGCCAATGCGTGAATGTAAAATTCTGAATTTATTAGATAAAATGCCAAACGCGTCTTCTACAACCATGCGCCCGCGACTAATTCTATAATTAAAAACCCTCTCAGGTGATCCTTTTGCATGATATCCAGAAAATGGTTTTATTATATTCTGTGAGATGGGGAAAGCATCATCACCGATGAAATAAAAAGGTACAGGTGTATTTCTCCCTTGTAATGGAATCGCTTGTGGCAGACGTAAAGTTCCATCTCGTATCATATCAAATAAAGTTGAATTGCGTAGAACTCCACCATCAGATATTCTGCCCTGACATCCAATGTCCACGTATAAAAAGTTATAATTGGCATCGATTAAAGCTAGCAAAACAATACTGAAATATGACTTATAATTAAAAAACTCAGAACCGCTATTAATTGGACATGAAATACGTATATGTTTCCCATCGAGGGCACCTACGCAATTAGGTACATTCCATTTCTGCATGAAACTCCGAGCCACTGATAGCCATTCTTCCTGTGTATTCGGCATCTGTAAAATAAAATTGTTTGTGATATTTGTGTGTGTAGTTCTAGTTATATGTATGTAAAATGTGTGTGAAGTTCCAGGTACAGTATAAAATCATAGATATTATAATTCGACTAGGAATAGATATGTTACTTAGGAAGGTTCAGTTTCTAACTACCTAATGTGTTACGGATATTTGTACTTACCCTTAAATAATTGGATAATGTAGATACCAACGCTTGACAAACATCTGGAATTATTAAAGAAATAACTTGTGGAGACACTTTAAACAGCGTACCGAGTGAAAAATAAGAGTCTCCTGTAGCCAGGTATCTCAAAGTAATTGCTAGTCGATCGGAAGCTGACACAGCATTTCTCCAGCGGGTGTCAGTTTTTGATATCATGGGTCCAGTTAAATTCAGTAATATTTCAAATTCTTCACTAGAGATCCTTAGAAAAGTGTTAAATTTCGAACGAATATTTCTTCGGTTTATGTCATCCTTTTTAAAATCTTCAAGTATCAGGGACACATTAGGCCTATTTCGTAGACTTGGTCTGACCCAATATCTTCGTTTGATTTTGCGGTTCTTTTTACGAATAATAACATACAACACTACACTTGCGATACACGCAACTATATCATAGTCCAACATCTTTCAATCCTACGTACACGACTAACTTCGACGAAAGTCACAACACTACTGCGAAAATTGCAACCGCATCTGCAGGCCGCTGGCAACCGCCGGTAAAGCCGGCGGCCTGCATTCAGCGGCAAGGCGGTCTGAAACCCGGCGGCATAAGCCGGCGGCATGTGTGGATGCGCCATAAGGCCCTTCGCACACTGCACCGCATCACGCAGCGGAGCGCGGGAAACGGAGACAAATTCCCCGCGTGGAAGCGCGTTTTTATTGAATTTGTATGAAAAATATCACGCGCGGGGGCGCGTTATCTGCGCCCCGCTGCGTGGTGCGTGGCAGTGTGTTAATCGCCTAAAAGAAAGTCTCTGGCATGGTACAAAAAGATCGCTTTAGATGTTTTGATTTGTGCATCAGTAACAAACGCTACGCTTTTGTATCAGAAACTACATTAACCCTCAGCCAGGCAGTGATCACATAGCGACCACATGGATTTTTATTTTTTTGTGACGAGCCGATGTCGTATAGGAACCACAAAATGTCATTATTATATTGTCTATGAAACGCAGTCAATTTCTGAACGAAAAAAAGAACGTCTAAAGCAACATTTTTTTTGACGTTTTGAATGTCAAATACTAATTTTGCTAAAAACGGTTGTTTTCTTGTTTTTGTGTTAATTATAAATGTGAATATGCCGAAAATAAATATGGTAAGTGCTATTTATGACTACTTTATGATAGTATACAAGTTTATTCATCTGTAATATTATTTGATTTATCACAATATTTGTTTTTTTTGTGAAATATTTACTCCCAAAGTTTGTGGCCCACATATAACCTCTGCCCATATAGAACAAAGAAATGTGGTCTTTATATGGCCACTGTCCTGTAAGTTGTCTACATAATTATTAAGGGTTATACTCTCTGGCTCAGGGCCAGCCCCATAAGAAGATAAGATAAGATAAGAAGGGTTATACTAGTAGATCACGGTAAATTAATCATTCATATGCTAAAACCATACAAAAATCTCCTAACAAACACTGTTTGATTATTTCAGAACACGCAAAAACCACATAAAAATCGAATTGTTCGCGAACATGAAATCGAAAGAGCTTTGGAAGAAATGTATGCATCATCAGAGGATGAAATATCTGAGGAGGAAGAGGTTTTAGGTACTTTATGTTATCCACCTTATGATATCAACAGGGCATTGGACAGCTTACAAAATGTAATGGACGCTGACCTTTTGGTGGTCTTAGCAGGAGATCCTTCACATACCCTTCGGCCTACATCTCCATCAGTAACAGTGGAAGCCTTAGGGCTATTACGCACTGTCGACTAGTCGCTGGCGACTCAGTTGTCGACGACTGTAATATTGTATAGTTTAAATAGGTGTTTACGCACTAGTCACCGGTTGCCCGGGCGACTCGGCGACTCGCCGCGCAGTGGCGACGCACAGGCAACTGCCGGTCGCCGGCGACCAATAGGAGCACGGTTTTAAATGAAAGCATTCACACTGCGAGCAACTGTCGTAACGACCGGACGGCCGCGCACAATGAGTTTTGACACGGATAAATTTATATCGGAAATACAATCCCGAAAAGCTATTTGGGATTTACAAAGTGAGGAATATGCTAATCGGGATTTGAAGAAAAAACAGTGGGAAGAAATAGTGGAGTTATTTGGAGGTGAAGAATTATCAGACGAAGAAAAAAAAAACTCAGGTAAGTAAGAAATGCCATTTATTTTTTATTAATTAATACTGCTCATCTGCCAAGATAATTGACCCTCAGTTGTAAAGTAATCAGCAAATACATCTCTGTATGATGCACCACGTCGCGTAGCTCTTTGGAAACCGTTTGGGACTTCATCAAAGCCAGGAATGCTCAGGGTATCTTCAAATTTATATCCGTCTCTTTCTCGGACATAGTTGTGAAGAGCGCAACATGTTTTGATGATGCATGATACAAGATCTAAATTCACGTTGATAGGTCTGTGAAAAATCTGCCACTTGTTTGCTAATATGCCGAATGAACATTCAATATGGCGTCGTGCACGAGAAAGCCTATAATTAAATATTTTTTTCTTTGTTGTTAAATTTGATCCACCGAACGGTCGCATAATTTTTGTCAGTTTGTCCAAATGCTTCGTCACCCACAATAACAAACGGTACTGGTATAGGGTTTGTCGATGAAATGGGCTTAGGTTCGGGTATTTGCAAATCATTGTTCATTAGCTTTTGATAAAACGTTGAATTTGTAAATATAGTTGAATCGCAATCCTTTCCATAGGAACCTGTCAAAGACAACAAATATTATGATGTAATTACGTTTAATTTTTAATCTGTGTAATACACTATCTGTGACATTGACAGAACTTCCATGATAATAAAATGTGTCGTATCTCCAAAGGTATCTTATTTTCTATCTAAAAATTACTAATCAATCCATCAAAATAATTCAACAGGTTATGGGCCCAGGCATGTCCTAAATACCGTAGAAAATGTTTTTGAATTGATTAATTGATTGTGAAGAAAATAACGAGGTGTGGTCAAGCATCGAAAAGAAGAAAAAGAAAAACCGGTATAGTCGCGGTAAAGCGGCAGGTAAATTGAAAAAGCGCGTGGTCAAGCGTGCATTGAATCAAAGTAAAAATGGAAGTTACGACTCTTGAAAATCTCAAAGAAGTTAAGTTACGTGACCCGGGTCAGTGGGCAGCGTGGAAGTTCCGAGTCAAGGTTCTATTAAGAGCGGGCGGAGTCCTAGGTATAGTGGATGGTTCCGTTCCCAAACCAGCTGAGGTCAAAGAAGAATATGCGGCATGGGCCGATAGTGATGCTAAGGCTCAAAGTATCATAGTAACAAGATTAGCAGAAAAAACAATAAATCAAGTGCTGAGTTGTACTACTGCGAAGGAAGTGTGGGATAAACTTCATACAATTTTTGAACAAAAAGGAAATCTGTCTATCCATATTGCTCAAGAAAGGTTCTACAATTTAAAGTTCCAAGAGCGGGAATCTGTAGCCGACTTTTTAGGGCGGTTTGAAGAAGCTATATCTACGCTGAAATCTTTAGGTGTTGAAATATCAACAAGTATGGCGATAACTAAGATTACGTCTGTGCTGCCAGTTACTTATAATCATTTTATATCGGCATGGGAATCTGTTCCTGCAGAGAAGCATACCTTATCAGAATTATCTTCGAGGCTGCTAGTTGAAGAAATGCGTATAAAGAGCGGAACAAGCTCCGAAGCTCTTAAGCATTTAAGAAAAATCGAAAACGTTATAAGTGTGGTAAAGCAGGTCATTACAAGACTGAATGTAAAAGTAAATTTACTCAAAATAATAAATATTGTAGTTCATGTAAAAAGTCTGGACATGATTTAAGCGAGTGTTGGTTCAAAAATAAACCTAAAAATTCTAAAGAAATGTCCAATAAAAATAAAGGTAATAATGCATTTCATGTGTGTTTGTCGCCAGCCTTGAATGCGCAAATATGTCAAAGTAGTGATGTGTGGATTATGGATAGTGGTGCCTCAGAACATATGTGCCATGATATTAAATATTTTGAAAATTATAAAAATTGCTCATCACCAAAACAAATAATTGTATGAGATGGTACAACCATTCAAGCGTTGGGTACAGGCAAAATATGTCTAGAAGCATATAATGGTTATAAGTGGATTGATACAACCCTGTATGATGTTTTGTATGTGCCAGATATCAAAATTAATTTATTTTCAGTCAGTTCAGCTACTGATAAAGGTTATATTTTGGAAATTAACAATGAAAACTGTATTTTTAAGAAAAAAGGAAATAATCAAGCAAGTGCATTAGCTAGTAGAAAAAATAAGTTATATAATATGGAATTCAGGTACAAAAATAATTATGATGCTTGTGTTGGTAAAGTCAATGATAATTTGTTAGAGTGGCATAGTAAATTGGGTCATCAGGACATAGAACAGGTTAAAAATATATTAAAGAGAAGTAATATTAACGTGCCATCAGATAATAATGTCTCTACATGTGAAGAATGTCTTAAAGGCAAGTTACATAAACAACCTTTTCCTGTAAGTGAGATCAGAGGTCAACAACCAGGTGAAACTTTACATATGGACTTATGTGGGCCAATGGAGGTCAGTTCATTGGGTGGTGCAAATTATTATCTGTTAATTAAGGATGACTATTCACGTTTCAGAACAGTTTATTTCTTATCTCACAAGTCTGAAACTGTAAAGTGCATACAGAAATTTTTACAGTATGTCATTAATAATTTAGGTCATAAAATAAAAACTATTAGATCTGACAATGGTAAAGAGTTTATTAATGAACACATGAAGTCGCTGACAGATAAGCTAGGCATTGTACACCAAAGAAGTGTGCCATATACACCAGAACAGAATGGGTGTGCAGAAAGGGAAATGCGAACAGTAACAGAATGTGCTAGAACAATGTTATTAAGTAGTAGTTTAAAGAAAAGTTTGTGGGCAGAAGCTGTTAACACTGCAGTCTATATTCTTAATAGGACAGGTAAAAGTAGGGTCAGTAATAAAACACCATATGAGTTGTGGTATAACAAGGATTTATTCAATATTGAAAATTTGCATAGGTTCGGTTCAAAAGTAGCAGTATTAGTACCAGATCAAAAAAGATTAAAATGGGATGCAAAATCGAAAACCGGTGTATTTGTAGGGTTCGGAGAGGTAACAAAGGGCTATCGAATATATTTCCCAGAAGAAAATGATGTTCAAATCAAAAGAGAAGTAGTATTTTTGAAAGAAAATATTGAAAGTCAAGAAACGCAAAACAAACCAGAACCTGAAGCATCCATAGAACATTTAGAAGTAGAAGTGGAAAGAACAACACCTGTAGAAGAGGAACATCACAGTTCTTATGAAGAGGATATTACTGATGATAAAATGATAGAAGAATATTTAGAAGAAATGGAAGAACCAGAAAATCAAGCACAGGAAAACCTAGAAGAGAGTACACAAAGCAACCAAGGACAAGGAAATCAAGAGGAAAGTGTTCTGAAAAAACAAGAAAATAGACCATTAAGAAATAAAATGAAACCACAATGGTTAGACGAATATGATACTAGTTTTCTGACAACATATAATGAACCAGTAACATATGAAGAAGCTTTGACCAGAGACGATCGAGAAAAGTGGCAAGAAGCAATTAAGAAAGAAATGGATACATTAAATGAAAACAATACATATACAGTTGTGAAAGAAGTACCAAAGGGAGTGGACATTATTTCTACTAAATGGGTTTTTAAAATTAAAGACACTGATAAAGGGAAACTATATAAAGCTAGGTTGGTCGTTAGAGGGTTTCAGCAACAAGAAGAAACTTTAGATGTGTATTCCCCTGTAGCAAAGTTAGCAACATTCAGAATTTTCATGGCTGTAGCAAACAAAATGAAACAATCTGTTTTTCAAATGGATGTGATAGGAGCATTTCTCCATGGTGACATAAAAGAAACAGTGTATATTAAACTGTATACTGGAGAAATTTGTAAACTAAACAAGTCCTTATACGGTTTAAAAAAATCCCCCAAATATTGGAATAAAAAATTTGATCATTTTATGATAAGGCAAGGTTTTCAAAGATCAAAAAATGACAGTTGTTTATATAACAGAAATATAAATGGTAAATATATGTATGTGTTACTTTATGTAGATGATATACTTTATTTTGGATCAGAAGAAAAAGAGTTACAAGAATTTAAAACACAATTATGTCAAAATTTTAAAATGAAAGATTTAGGGTTGGCAACAATGTATTTAGGCATTAATATAAGTCAAGAAAAAGGTGTAACCACTCTAAATCAAGAAAAGTATCTCATTTCAATACTAAAAAGATATAAAATGTCGGACTGTAAGTCAGTTTCTACTCCAATTGATCAAAACTTTAATTTTCAGATATTACAAAGAGAAAAGTCAGAAAGTACTGAAATAGAAACAAAGTGTAGACAGTTAATAGGCTCATTATTATATGCAGCTTGTGGTACTAGACCAGATATATGTGTAGCGGTCAGTTTCTTGAGTAGATTTCAACATTGTGCCAGTCAGTTATTATACAAGTCACTAAAAAGAATATTAAGGTATATTGCAGGCACATTACACCTTTCATTAGTATACAATGCGAATAATACGGTTTTGGAAGGATATGTTGATGCAGACTGGGCAGGTGATATACATGACAGGAAATCCACATCAGGTTATATATGAGTTGATAAATATCAAATTGCCATAAGTCCACCTACAACAACATTTGACTTTTTGATTTAGTTGTATTCACCTTTAAAATTCATGTTTGACAGCTCACTTCAAAAGCTCATAAGTCACAGGCATTGCCTTGAATAAAACGGTTAAATTTGTCAGTTTTTTTCAAATTCTAGTAAGTCCACAAAGACATTTATTTCAAATTCTCACATGTCCATTGCGACCAATCACAAAACGTCAAACTTGTCAATATGGCGTCAGTCTTGCCGAAAGTTTTGTGATTGTGGTTGCGCTCCTCGTGTTTTTTAAGAAAATGGAAGGAAATTTAAATCAAATTGATATTGTTGAGCCAGATAAAGCACGTAAAAGAAACAGATTGAAGAGTATAGCGAAGAAAGCAAGCAAAACAAAGTTAAAGTAAGTAAAATTCTTTTGTTTTTATACCGGTGTCAAACACGTGGCGTCATCGCGGCGCGGTAAATACAGGGCCGGATCCTATCGATAAGAAACAAATGAAATTCCGATTTCCGATTTAAAAATAAACCGTTCGTGATTGATTTCATTGTATTTTACTAGAAAGTTAGTTACTAAAGTATGTAATAGATTTTGTGTATAGTTATAGTTACTTATACTTTTCGGAAATTGCAGTACGCATCGATTTAAATCAAGATTGTTAAGAATTTATTATACAATTTTATTGAGCCTGTTTTGAAGATATTTTTATAAAAATAATTTTAATTATTTGGAAGTCACTGAACCTAAATGGATTTTTCTATTTACCTTTTATTTAACTGTTTTGTCTGTCACAGATATTACAAGACGATTTTGAACCAGATCTCGTAATAGGAATAGGATCACATCTTATAGACCCGATGACAATTCACATTGAACTGATATGATCAAAGAAACTCAGCAATGGCATAATAATAAACCTTTCTAGTTTGGGCTCATTTAACTCTTTTACGAGTATTTTATTTTAGTTACAACTTACAACTCTTTCACTTTATGTAACTATTATATTATATTATTATACCATTATATTATATTGTATGCTATTCTATTCTTACTGCTATTCTGTACGTTATTTAACATTAACACTTCAGATTTCTGATTGGACCTGTTCTTGTTTCAGGTATTCAGCTCCTGGATTGCCGAAAATACCCTCCTGCGGTCACAATACAAAATCGCTCAAATGTCAAACACTTAAAAGCAACGATTTTTTTTTATTTCATCAAAACTTCTATAAATATAAAGAGAAAATTAATCAAGATAATATGATCCTACAACACGTTGATACTGAGGCTGTTAAACGGCGACGACCAAGAACAGGCACGAAGTGTCGAAATTATACGACAAAATATTATATTTCAGACAGAAAAGGGAGAAAAGTGCCTGTTTGCAGCAAAACTTTTGCAGGTGTTTTAAGATTAAAAGCCTCGCGTATTCAAGGTGTTACAAAAAGGCACTTTCACTCTGGCTCAGTTGCCAGAGAAAATAGAGGAGGAGATAGAAAGAGATTTATGTTTGCTTCTCGCAAAGAGGCAGTACAGAACTTCATCCGTAAATTTCAGCCACTGGAATCTCATTATTCACGAGGTTTTATCAAACACCGTGTTTATTTACCATCCGATCTAAACATTAAAAAAATGCATCGGATGTACAACGACGAAGCTTTACCGGATTTCGAAGTTAAAGTAGGGTATTTCCGCAAAGTTTTTAACTCATCCTTTAATATAGGTTTCGGATCCCCGCGTACAGACGTATGCTCTACATGCCTCGAATTACTTGAACGCCTTAAAATGACCGCTAGCGAAAATTTGAAACAAAACCTTCGGACTCAATATCGAATTCACAAATTGAGGGCAAAAGCCTTTTTTACTTTTTTACGAGACGACAACCCTGAAGTTCAAATTATTTCATTTGATTGCCAAAAGAATCTACCACTGCCCAAGATCCCGGATCAATCGGCCTATTATTCGCGGCAATTATATATATATAATTTTACAGTAGTGGTTGGAACTTCACACGATCCACTAACCCCAAAAAACGTACACGCGTACGTATGGACTGAGGATCAATCCAGCAAAGGCTCGAACGAAATATGCACGGCTGTGTACCACTGTCTAAACTCCTTGAATCTCGAAGGAAAAAAAGTTGTTCGAATGGTTGCCGATGGCTGTGGTGGCCAGAATAAAAATTCAATGATCGTAGCAATGGCGATGAAATGGTTACAACAATCAGATCCGTCGATATCAGAAGTACAATTAATATTTCCCGTGACAGGCCATTCATTTATACCGCCGGACCGCGTCTTTGCATTGACTGAGAAAAAAATACGGGAGAAGGAATGTATCATTCGACCAGATGAATATTGTGAAATAATATCGGAACATGCAACGGTGCACTATCTCGTCAAAGATATACAAGTACTTGATTGGAAATCGGCAACCAAAGAAAACCTTAAGGGTACTCAGACTTGGCACTTTCAACTGAGCAAATGCAAGCGAATTATTATAAAACGTTCTCCCCGCAGCATTACCGTACGAGGTGAGATATCCTACAGAAATGATGTCGGTACTCACAAGGGTGTAATGAAAAAAAACAAAACTATTTTATCATTACAACCAGAACCAGCAAGCAACAGAGTTCAAGTAAAGAGAGAAAAACTTAAAGACGTAGATTCATTATTAAAGAAACATTATGGTGAAAGCTGGAGAGATATGGACTCCTTAGACTACTATAAGAAAGTTTTATCAGAAGAAGGTGAAGTTATTGCCGAAGTGCAAGAAGACGAAAGTGACATTATAAATAATAATACCGAAGAATACATGATGGATGAGGTGTTAGATTTTGTGTAATTTGTGTATGACTTATTTTTGAATAAATATTTTTTCTATTCGATGTTTATTTTGATTTATTTTATGAACATTGAGATATCCATGTAGGTACCCCTACTATGCTAAATTAAATAAGCTAACTATACTACTCCCTGAGTTCGGCCCATAGTCTACAACAGAGGTTAGTATTTTTCAAACAACTTTAAGTCCATATTAATCATATCAATATTTATCAATATATCATAAGTCCAGTATGGGCATATCAATCGGCAATAAGTCCAAACTATTTTTATCTTTTTTATAGAATCTATGAATGTTATTGTTAAATTTGTTCATTAAAATACTTAGACACAGTCGATAGTCAACATTTTATAACACTGTTAGTACAATTTTCGATAACACTAATGTGAAACTAAAAACGTTAATTTCCCAAATTTTGCATGTAGTGGACTTATGGCAGTTTGAAATTTATCAACTCTATTTAAGGTATTTGGCAGTGTGATACTATGGTGTAGTAAAAAACAAATGTGTGTAAGTCTTTCTTCTGCTGAATCTGAATATATTGCCTTAAGTTTATGTATTGTTGAAGTTAAGTGGATAAAAAGTATTTTGTCTGATTTAAATATTACATTGAATGGTATAACTATATATGAAGATAATCAGTCTGTAATAAAATTAGCCTACAATTCTGAAAACAATAAAAGATTGAAACATATAGACATAAAATATAAGTACATAGTTGATCAAGTAAATAAGGGTCTAATTTCATTAAAATATATAAATACTTCTGATAACATTGCAGATGTGTTAACAAAACCTTTGGGTAAATTATTGTTTCAAAAATTTAGGATTGCGGTATTAAAATAAAACTGTGTTCTGCTTTCTAAGTTCATTTATTAAGTCCTAAGTACAAGTGTAAAATAAATGTATAACTTAAGAGTTTTAAGTAAAACTGATTTGTGTATTAAGTAAGTTAGTGTGAAGTTGATGTAAACTTGTCACAGTAATTATAAGTGTTTGGTATATGAAACTGGTGTAGCAAAATGTAAAGGCTACAAAATATTTGTTGAGGGGGGGTGTCAAAGACAACAAATATTATGATGTAATTACGTTTAATTTTTAATCTGTGTAATACACTATCTGTGACATTGACAGAACTTCCATGATAATAAAATGTGTCGTATCTCCAAAGGTATCTTATTTTCTATCTAAAAATTACTAATCAATCCATCAAAATAATTCAACAGAACCAACGTCTATGTATATGAACTTATAGTCAGAGTCACAAATGGCAAGCAAAATTACAGAAAAGAAGTGTTTGTAATTATAACACAATGATCCACTGTTGTATGGTTTTATAATTCTTACATGCTTACCATCTACGGCACCTATGCAATTTGGAAAATTGGCCCGTAAATTAAAATCTTTTGCGATTTTTAACCAATTTTCTTTTGTCGGTTGCGGTAAACACATGTCTTTTAGTACAACCCATATAAAATGACAAACTTCTCTTATTATTTCAGCTATAGTTGAAATCCCAAGTCTGTAGGAGTAATGTAAATCTACAAATTTACAACCGCTTCCAAGATATCTGGAATTAAAAAATAATTTAAATATATACATTATTTACAGGTCATTCACTTCAAAAGAAATGGAAAAATATAAGAAGCTGCTTTTCGCGAGAAGTACGAAGATTAAAAAATACTAAAAGCGGATCTGCTGCTTCCCATAAAACTCCCTATATTTATTATAATCAGCTATTATTTTTGAAGAATACCGTTGGTAATTTGAACACAGAGAGTAACATTGCTGAACAAGAACATTTGACAAATGATCAAGAACCTTTAGGACCTTACTCGAGAGAAAATATAGTCGGAAGAAAAAAGAAAAAAACGTCAGATGATGGCACAAGCGAACTGTTAACCACATTAAACAAGTGTATTGAAACTCGCAAAAATAAGGAGGATATTTTGGAACAAGATGAGGACAGAATGTTCCTGATGTCCCTATTATCATCATTTAGGGCAATTCCGGAGCACAAAAAGTCAGCTGCGAAAATTCAATTAATCAGTGTAATCGAATCATTCCGATCCTCTACTCAAAATAATATATATATCCAAACACAATGTGGCGAAATTTTAATGAGTACGAGTGTGAGCGTGGTTACTTCACACCGGAGGCCGGGCGTTCAACAGCACCAAGTCAACAATCACGCCCTGAAGCACAACATTATTATACGCTACCAACTTCAACTCCTTCAGAACGTGAACGCCCAGAGTCGCGATTTTCTACTGTCACTTCAATTACCTCGCAAGATTCTGACATTTTGGATCTATTTTGAATATTTCCTTTTGTTGTGCGTTCGTTTATAATATTGATTTCATTAAGTACTTTAAAAAAATACATGTTTTATAATTGAATCGTTAATGTTAATGTTTTTTAATTGTCATCGAAGAGTAGACTTACAGATAGTGCCATCCACGAAGACGCGCCCCACTCTTTGTTCAAATGCATGTGTGCTATCTTCCGCATGTGTTAAACATCTGTCGATACACGCTAATTATCGATGAATGCAAACGCACACTAATAGAAATTGACTAATCAGGAAAGAGTATTATGAACAGCACGAAAGATGCTCTATTTAAATTTAATCGCGCGTCTTCGTGGATGGCATTATCTGTAACTCTAAACACACTCCCGGACACATCTATCGGCCCACCTTGAGTTTTATACGGGTTGCAGACCAAGAGCTAAGCTAAGTTAGTTTAGCTTAGCTCGCATAGCTGACGCAGTTTTCCATACTTGTGTGCAGACCGCAAACTATGCGAACTAAGCTATGTGAGCTAACTAAAATATGCGAAGCTAAGTTAGTTGTGTATGCCGATGCGCAGCTACACGAGCTAAGCTAAGCCCCTCCCGCTTTCCCCGCACACCCTTTGCACATCCTTCGCCAGTGCTGTCCAGTGTTCTTTGTCGTACGCACGGTCTTTGGGTGTATGCACGGCGATTATGGAGCTATTTATTGAAACTGTTAAACAATTTCCTATACTATGGAACACACAAACAAAGGACTATCACAACTTAATTAAAAAGGATGTTGTATGGAAAAGAATAGTGGAGGAAATAAGTAATCCAGACATACCAGACGGTAAGTTTAATTAATATTTATTCAAAGTTTAATCTAATTCATATTATTAAAATAATTACAAAAGGATTCTCTGACACGAAATGCTTCTCTAGTTGCTCGTAAGTTGTCGTATTGTACCGATCTTAAAGTTTGCTGTTCTTCAATATTGACGGTATTTGCGTTACTAGTTGTCGTTCTTGAAGACATTAAATAATTGTGCAAGACACAGGTAGTCTTTGTAATGACGTCCACTAGTTCTAATTGACATTCGAATGGTCGACGAAACACACGAAATCGCGCTGACAATATACCGAACGCATTTTCTACTACATTTCGTGCTCTACTGAGACGATAGTTAAAGGTGTTTTTTGCTCTGTTATCTAAACATGTACTCCGTGGGTACGGTCTCATAAAGTGTTTTTGTAATGGGAATGCTTGATCACCTATAAACACAAAAGGTGTTGGATCGCCATCAGGCGTTAAAGGTTTATGATTAGGTAAGTTTAGTTGCCCGTTTTGTAATTTGTAGCCAAATGCGCTATCTGCAAAAATACCTCCGTCGCTAAATCGGCCCATTGAACCAACGTCTATTATAATAAATCTTTTGTTCGCATCAACGACTGCGAGAAGGACGACAGAATAAATTTTTTTATAATTAAAATAATTAGAACCCGACTGTGGGGGGCATTTTATTGAGATATGCTTCCCATCCACGGCACCAAGACAGTTAGGAAATTGCCATTTATCATTAAAGTCTTCTGCAATTGCTTCCCATTCACCTTCTGTCGGTAACTTCATATATATTGGTTGCAAATGAATCCAAAGTGCATTGCACACATCTTTCACAATCAAAGAAACTGTGTTATTACCCACTCTGTAATTATATCCAATTGTTCTAAAGGAGTCACCAGTAGCTAAAAACCTGGAACACATTAATATTTATTACTAAGTTTGACTTGGTGTTTGTTACAGTGAAAACTGCGAAGAATGAGTGGAAAAAGTTACGTGATAGTCATCGAGAGTCACTCAAAAGGATGAAAGCCAGTACAAGTGGTCAGGCTGCTTCTCCGACAAATAACTGGAAATATGCCGAGTTACTCGAATTTCTTTTACCCCACATGAAAAACCGTAAGAGAACCGGTAACGTATCAATTAATATTAATAATAAAAATACATTGGCCAGTACATCAACCCAAAGTCAAAGTATTTTACTCGGTGCATCCACTGATAATCAAAATACATTGCCCGGTACATCGATCGAAAGTCAAAATACTTTGCCCAGTACATCAACTGAAATTCAAAGTATCGTGCTCGGTGCATCAACCCATAATCAAAGTACTGAGATTTTCGAAGAAATTCCGAATGATGATGATGAAAACACTTCCGAAGCACCAAGGACAAAAAAAAGAAAAGTTGGCGATGACTCATCATTACGCGACCTACTTCAGGATGTCGATAACGATTTTATGAAACGATGTGAGCAAAGAGAGAAACGGAAAGCTGAGGAGGCGAAAGAGGCGGAGAAACACAAACATCCGTTAAATTTGTTTTTTGACAGTATGTGCGAGTCTACTAAGGCCGCTTTCACATATAGGCGACTTTAGCAGCGCGACAGTCGCGCGGCTGACGCGCACCTGTCGCGCTGTCAAAATTTCATAGTTTAAACAGAAGCGCGGCGGTCGCGCGCTACCGCCGCGGCCGCCGCGTGCGCTCAGTCGGCGATGAGCCAGTGTTGCAAACGTACGTACTTATAGACTACACAATGAGCGAGTTTGATACCGAACGATTTATTATTGAAATTCAAATGCGTCCTGTTTTGTGGGACTCAAGAAGCAACAATTACAACAACAGGACCCTAAAAAAGAATAACTGGCAAGAATTATGTGCATTGTTTATTCCTGTATTATATAGTTTATCAAAAAAAGTTAATTTACAGACAGTATTGATAGCATATCACAGTCTAGTTGTTTCTGTATTGAGGTTTGGTATAATATTCTGGGGCAACTGCAGTGAAAGAGAAAATATTTTTAAGGCGCAAAAACGCTGTATTAGATGTATTTTTGACCTTAAAGTAACCGACAGCTGTGTACCTGTATTTAAACAAAATAATCTGCTTACTTTTACATGTCTATATATATTAGAAATGGCCATTTTTGTTAAAACAAATGCTCACTTATTCCCGACTTTGAAAAATACTAGAAATAGGACTACAAGTTTAAGAACCCAATACGAAGACAAGTTATGCTTAGGTAAATATAAAACTGCTTTATTGAGGAAAAGTGTTATGTGTATGGCTCCTCTTATTTATAACCATATACCTAGAAATATTAAAGAGCAACCTCTAAGAATATTTAAAAAGTACTTGAAAATATTACTAGTAAAAAAATGCTATTACTCTATACCAGATTTCTTAAATGACAAGTCTTTTTAATAACTATGTACATGTATTAAACAAATAAGTACCTCTAAATAAATTAAATAATAAAAATAGTAAATAATATATTGTATAAGAAACTGTAATAAGTTAATAATTAATTTATATACTTAAGCAATAAAATTTTTGCATGCCATGAGGCAGAATGTATAAGGATCTCAAAATATTGTAACACCTAAATGTATTCGTTACCTACATTCTATGCAAATAAATAAATCTTATCTTATCTTATCTTATCTTATCTGATTTCGAAAATAAAAGTGGCTCCGAAAAAAATGCAGCAGGTAGGTTTTATTATTTTATTTTGGTAGGTACCTAATTATATCATGTTATTCTGCCACGGTACTTCTCCTTCGGGTGATACAAAATAGTCGGCGAAAAGGTTTCGAGTTGTAACTCCTCCAACGGCAACGTTGTGAACATCAGTTGGACTAGACGGTATAATATTTTCATCGTCCTCTGCGAACACGTATGATAACGTGTGATTATAATTAAATCCATCTCGCTGTCGTATAAAATTGTGTAGAACACAACAGGCCCTTATTATTTCTTCAGCAAAATCAGTTGATACGTTCAACGGGCGGTGGAATATTCTCCATTTATTACTTAGTATACCAAACGTGCATTCTATATAGCGACGTGCTCTTGACAATCTGTAGTTGTAAATTCTCTGCTTCACAGTCAAATTGTTTCCACCGTACGGACGTTGCATATGATCAGTGAGTGCAAACGCCTCGTCACCAATGAAAGTGTAGTTAAGATGTGGTCCATCACTACAAAGAGGTTCAGGGCGCTTACTCTTGATTTCAATTCCGATCGATCGACATTGGAATTTTGACGTTTCGTACTCTTGAGTTCGACGCTAGCGCCAAATTGTGTTTAAATTGCGTGTCCATTTTGGGGAACTAAATGGAATCGGGATCGGGTTTGGCGTGCGGTAAACGCTACTCTTAAGTTTATTTTGACGTTACGTATTGCGCCAATATTGCGTTGGGATTGTTTGTTGATTGTGATTTTTCCAATAGCAAAAGTGTAACTTTTTAGAAATTGTTTTGCGTTTTAAGTGGTTTTCAGTAAGTAATAAGTGTATAATATGGTACGATTAGCAGTAATATACAATGTTTTACGTAATTTCCATAAAAAACAATTGAGATAAAGACGAAATGAGCATCGGATGATGCGTTATACGGACAAAGCGTTTTCTATGAATGAAGACGAATTTAAAGCAAAATATAGACGTACGTAACTAGGACGATTTGTCATTGTTACTAAAATTGGAATACTTTTATTATGTAGGTACAACCAATCTGCCTAGCCTTTGCACAACTATGTTGAGGTCAGCTTCCAGTCTTACCGGATGCAGCTGAATACCAGTATTTTATATGGAGCGACTGCCTATCTGACCTCTACAACCCAGTTACTAGGTTGACAAAACAAAAATATTTCACTAGGTAATTCAAAATTCTATAAAGTAAAACATTCGTTAAATAATAAAGTAAGTATGATTGTATATTTACTCACCAATATATGTATAAAACTTTAATAGTTATTAGTTAAGTAACTTAACGGACACTAATAATTTTTTACTATAAAGGAATCTAACGCGAACAATATCTAGTTATAGTCCGGTCAATTTAGACATTCGAAGTTACATAAAGTCCCAACAAGCTGAATTTCTGTGAAATTGTTCAAAACATAATTATAAACAATGTCTAGAAGTTCCCCATCATTCCCCTGTAAGGAAAAAAAAATATTCAAGATCAAAGGTCAAAAAAATGAGTTTTTCGCGATTTTCAGCAAAACGGTAAGTTTTATCATAAAAGTACCTCAGACAAAAATTGTAGATCATAAAATTATCTATAAAAAATGTAACAATACTTTTTTTCTTACGAGCCACCGTTTCTGAGATATAACGATTCAAAAAGTTATAAAAGTTGTTATCGTCATAATATGCACACGTTTCCACGCCACCTATGAGGTAGTGTACTTAGCGCGTTTTTTTAACGTGGTTTTCCCAGTAGGCCTACTCCACGGGTCAGTTGTGATCCTGTTTAATGTAAAACTATTGCATAATAACGGAAATTTTCAAAGATTGGGAAAGATAAAAGCGATGTAAATAAAAAAAAAGTGTTGAAGTTTATTCGTCTTATTCGTAAGTTTCAAATTCTTGTTCTTCTTCTTGATCTTCTTCTTGTTCTTCTTCTCCTGCTTCTTCTTCATCTTCATTTTGGATGCAAGTAAATTGCGTCAATAGCGATGTATCGCATGATACTTCGTCGGAGTCAAACGAATCCTCCATTGTTTGTGATTCAATATTAGAGCACGACCGGCCTTGACAATTTGTGCATGCCAAAGAACAAGACAGACAACTTTTTTGCAACCACATTTAGCACTGCATCCCTTTTTGCAGTTGCAAAAAATAGTGTTCAGCAGTTTTTCCGGCGCAGGTGGAAGTAAAGTTTGAACTGGCTCTAATATATTGTTGACCAACTTCCAACCCCAGTCTGTAGGGTCTAGCTGATAACCAAGTCACACTTGAACTTGGTAATATACTCGAAAAAGATGTTGGTGAGCAGCAACTGAGGTTGGAGGAAGACAAGCTAATTGAACTTGTTTTTTATTTTTAGTATTTTTAACGAAACATGCATATCGATGCTTATCTAAACAGGTAGTTTTTTTAGGAGCTCCGTACATAGAAAGAAGAAAGCGGATGCCGTTGGTAATAACTTCTTGTTGAGTTGAATTACTCTTTATAAAAACTTCAGCACATTGAATTAAATCTTGTTTTTGAAACATTTTGAAAACTGCTGTTTTACCCCTCCTGTAAAATGCAGATGTCGTATCACAGCCAGTTATTGCGTGTAAAAATAGTACATGATATATTAATTAATTAAAATAATCAATATAACAACTCTAGATGTATATACGTGGCGTACTCATGCATATTATGACGATAACAACTTTTATAACTTTTTGAATCGTTATATCTCAGAAACGGTGGATCGTAAGAAAAAAAGTATTGATACATTTTTTATAGATAATTTTATGATCTCTTTTTGAATCGTTATATCTCAGAAACGGTGGATCGTAAGAAAAAAAGTATTGATACATTTTTTATAGATAATTTTATGATCTACAATTTTTGTCTGAGGTACTTTTATGATAAAACTTACCGTTTTGCTGAAAATCGCGAAAAACTCATTTTTTTGACCTTTGATCTTGAATATTTTTTTTTCCTTACAGGGGAATGATGGGGAACTTCTAGACATTGTTTATAATTATATTTTGAACAATTTCACTGAAATTCAGCTTGTTGGGACTTTATGTAACTTCACTCTCATTTTTTGGTCTAAATTGACCGGACTATTAGTGTTATAAACAAACTTGCATTTCGAATTCACTTGTAGAACCACTTGACTTTAGTTTTGAAATTGGAGAACATCTACGCCGTCTTTTTTTTTTTACAGTGTAGGCAACGATTCTACCGTATGCAGCCTAAGTCATGGTTAATTTTATGATTTTAATAATTTTCTTACGCCCAAATGGATTTAATACGTTACAATTAATCAAATAAACAACTTTTTATATCATATTTATTTATTAGCCTTGTTATTTGAAGGATAAAGCATTTTAATGCCCTATTACCGGTTTATCGTAATGAGTTTAACAACACTATTGCGGCCCGTAACATAGCTAACTTCACGTGTAACAAAATAATCGCGGGACAATCCCAATTTCAATCCAATGTTGACCATATTGTTTTCAAGAGTACCGAATCACGTGACTGCAAAATTAACATTGGAATCGGATTGGGTTTAGATTGGAATTAAAATTAGTTTGAAGAGTAAGCGCCCAGGACTAGGTAGTTGTAGTCTATTTTCTGTGATTGCTTTAGATATTGAACTGTTTTTAAATATTTGAGAATCAGCACTCTTTCCAAATGATCCCACATCTATATAAGTAAAATTATAATTTGCATCACAATACAATTGAAAAATATTTTTTGTAGTTAAAGTACAGTGAGCCACTGTGTTCTGGTTTTATCACTCGGATGTGTTTACCGTCAATTGCTCCTAGACAATTTGGAAAGTTTGCATTTATTTTAAATCCTTGTGCTATATTTTTCCAGTCCGCTACTGATTTGGACGTAATAGTATTTTCTTTCAAGATACTATATATATGTTTGCAGGTGTCCCTTACTATATAACTAATTGTTGAAACTCCGCACTTGAATGAGTATTGAAGGTCTGATAACGTACATCCAGTGCCCAAATATCTGAAAAAGATTTTTTTTTATTTCAGCAACTGATTTACAAAAAAGATGGAAAAGTATTAGGGACTGCTATTCGCGAGAATTGAAAAAAAAAATACGAAAAGTGGTGCAGCTGCTGAATCACGGCGAGAATATGTACATTTTAAACAGCTTCAATTTTTATCGCCTCTTTTTACGACAAAACGATCACAAGAGAATGAATCCGCCGAAATTAATAACTCTTCCACATCGATTGCACCACCATCAAGGCCAGCAACGCCATCGGCATCTGATCTTTCTAAATCTACAGCTAAGCGAGGCAAGGTAGATGATACTACCGTGATGGCACTTATTGCAGATAAAATTCAAAATATTAATAGCCAACCTACACATGATTCCGATATGCATTTCATATTATCATTATATGATGATTTTCGGAAGATACCCTCAGAAAAAAAGATGGATGCGAAAATGGAGTTGATTACCATAATAAAAAGATATAACAATCCAATGTACAATAATTATCAATATGGGTACTACACACAAAATCAACAATTTAATACTTCGTCTTCTAATAATCATTATGAAGCTCCACTATCAGCTCAGTCAAATTACTCAAATGTAACGTCAGACGAATTTAATATTGATACACATTTGTTTGAGGATAGTCCGGAGCCATAACAAATTAATGTTTGATTTTCCATTATAAAGTTGATTTCATAAATATAAGGTTTTTTATTTACCTGGTAAGTATGTAAATGACTTACCTCAGTGTTATAAGAAGTCTTTCCTCTGCTGAAATGCTATTGCGGAATCTAGTGTCACGACGTTGAATACTACTCTCAAGAAGACTTAATAATTCGTAGAAACTCGGTTTTGACATTCGAACATAATTAAAAAAATTATTATTATTATTTTTAACTACATTAAATACTGTTATATAATCACTATGCACATGACGATTTCGAAACAAAGGATTAATCCAGTACCGTCTTTTTCGTTTTTTTACGCGACATCGATGGCGCCGAATGAGTACTATCAAAAGCAGGAGCAACAATGTTTCACCGTCGGAATCCATTTTAGAAATGAAGTGCGCCACACTGAACTTAACTGCGGCGCGGCAGCGGCGCTGCTAACGCGCGGCTGTTCTTATAATGTGAAGGAATGCGCTTCTGCCGCGCTACTGTCGCGCTGCTAACGTCCTAATGTGAAAGGGCACTTACCCTCAGAAGTTATTTATCAGCCCTGGCAACCAATTGCAACCTTACCATTCACTCCCCCAGCAGTAGTGGTGGATACCTTATCTTCAGCTGTCATACATGAGCCCTCATATCTAGCTGAGGCCTTAAGGTGGATCCACACAGCCCAGCGGCATGCGCCGGCGGCCGTGACGCCGGCGTAGCCGCCGGCTTTGTGTGCGGCATTTGCAACAAAGCCGGCGGCCATTTTGCCGGCGAGGCCGCCGCGCGGCCTGCAGCGGGGGAACAGTTTGATCACGGCTTTCGTGAGAGTGGTGTCATTAATTTCATATGCGTTGTGTAGGTAATAGTGTATAAAATGACTGATTTCCATTGGGACGACAGTGCAGTATTATTATGAATAGAACAATTTCACGAAAATGAAATATTGTGGAACCCGAGAAATAAAGATTTTAAAAATCGTATGAAGAGAAATGATGCGTTGAAAATTATTGCGTCTTTATTCAGTATTGAATCTTCAGAAATTGAAAGAAAATTAAAAAATATAAGTAGCCATTTCTTTCGGGAACACCGGAAATATGAAGAATCAAAAAAAAGTGGATCAGGAAGGGATGATGTTCAACCACCAAAGTGGTTTGCTTACAGAGCATTGTCATTCCTCAAAGACAAGAATAAACCTGTGTCCACTGTAAATAGTGAAGATACTTCGGTAAGTACCTAAAGATACATTAGTGTTTATTGAATTGGTCACAAGTGGTCAACCTATCGCCCAAGAGCTTCAAATACATTTATACAAATAAATATAAAAAACTAACATGTTTAAACAGCTATATTAATAATTCCGGGAAGGGTTACGGTAGATATACTTACGGTATAGTTTTGTTTGGTGCTAGTGATGGGTACGTATTCGAATACCTAAAATTAAAAAACCTAACGTCAAATAACGTACGTTCAAAATACCTAAAATCTAAATACCTAATGATTTTAAATACCTAAGTAAATAACACCCATGTACGAATTACCTAAGTTTAAAAAACCGATTGGTCTAAATACCTTATGTTTAAAATATCAACAGTTATTACCCCTACGTTTGATACACCAACATTTAAAATATCTAAATGGTCAAAGCACCTAAAATAATGCATCGTACTGCATGCACGTACATGATGTACGTGTTCGTCGAGCCAGCTTGATAGCTCGCGATTAATTAAAAAAATGTGTTTTTATTTGGATAGTGATCGGAATTTTTCATTTCGGTCATTTAACGGTTGGGTAAACCAATTTTAGGTATTTTGTACGTAGGAATTTTAAGCTTTAGCTTTATGAACTTCGGTAACATATCCATTTGACATTTTAAACTTTCGGTATTTTGAATTTAGGTGAATTAATCGTTAGGTATTTAGATTTTAGGTATTTTGAACGTAGGTTATTTGACGTTAGGTCTTTTAATTTTAGGTATTCGAATACGTACCCGCTAGTGATGTAACCGAGTGATTTTAAAACGTCACAAGTAGTGCATGCATCAAATAACTTGATATCGTTTTTTTTTCTTTCAGATTGTTCTTGATGACAGCGCGAACTCACGGCAAAATGGAAACAAAACTACCCGAAAGAGGGATGCTGAACCAGATCCAGAAATAACAGAAGCTTTACAATTGTTGCGAGATATTTCATCTAAGAAACGCGATGACGTTGATGTGTTTGCTGAGTTCATAGCTTGCAAATTGAGGAAAATGGATGACTATACCAAGTCCTCAGTTCAAAATCAAATCCAAAACCTAATTTTTGAAGCTGAAATGAATATGTTTTCGGATACTCGTCGTGAATTTAATACAGTTTCTTCAAATATTCGTTCAGGTTATTTTACTCAGCAACCAGTAACATCAACGCCGTCAACGTCGCAATCTTATTCAACTCGAGTACACGAGTACATTGTGCAAGATAGCTCGGATAACAATAGTAATGATGAAAGTCTTCAGACCCTAATGGAACTGAATTAAAGCGACAACTTCACACTCACGTTACTTTTTTTTTGAGGTTTCTTGCGAATTTCTTACTTATTTTCTTATTTTTTTAATAAAAGCCATGAGTACACAGTTGTATTGGTTTTATTACAAACTAGGCATCTACATAATACATTCAAAATATAAACACACTTCTCACATTATATTCGGTACTGCCAAGGAAGTTGACCCTGTTCAGATAGAAAGTAATTCTGTAGCTAATTTCTAATAAACGCTGGCTCAAAATTAGCCGTATTCTGCATGTTATTTAATTGTATAGGTACTTCCACTGTGAAATTCCTGTTACCTCGCCTTATAAAATTATGCAGACACACACAAGCCATCACCACAAGTTTTGCTTTCTGAGGTTGTAAATTCATACGTGTATGAAGAATTCTGAATGTTTGTGCTAAAATGCCAAATGCATCTTCTACAACCATGCGTCCTCGACTTATCCTGTAATTGAAAATTCTCTCCGGTGACCCCTTCGCATGATTTCCTGAAAATGGTTTCATGATGTTGGGCGAGATGGGGAATGCGTCATCACCGATGAAATAAAAAGGCACTGGCGTATTTCTTCCTTCTAATGTTTTTGGTTGTGGTAAGTGTGCAGATTCACCTTGTATCATTTGAAACAAACTAGTGTTACGTAGAACTCCACCGTCAGATATGCGCCCTTGGCAACCGATATCTACGTATAAAAAGTTACAATTTGCATCAACCACGGCAAGCAAAACAATACTAAAATATGACTTGTAATTGTAAAATTCTGATCCACTATTACTTGGACATATTACACGAATGTGTTTTCCATCAATGGCACCTAAACAATTAGGTACATTCCATTTTACCATAAAAGTTCGCGATACTGAAAGCCACTCTTCCTCTGTGTTTGGTAATCTTACATAGCCCGACAAGGTTGACACCAATGCTTGACACACGTCAGAAATAATTGAAACAACTATTTGTGGAGAAACTGTGAACAGAGTACCTAAAGAAAAATATGACTCTCCTGTTGCCAGGTATCTCAAAGCTATTGTTAACCGAACTTGAGCTGGTATAGCACTTCTTCAATTAGTATTCGCTTTCGATATTATGGGTCCAGTTAAGCATAATAGTGTTTCAAAATCTTCACTAGAAACCCTCAGAAACAATTCAAATTTCGAACGAACAGTTCTTCGGTTTATGTCATCCATTCTAAATTCTTGAAGCATTCTGGGAACATCACGCCTATTTCGTAGACTTGGTCTCATCCAAAATCTTCTTTTGCTTCTTTTTTTCTTTCGATAGAGAATATACACCAAAATTGCGGCAGCAATTGCGATGTTATCGCCCATTTTTGTCTCCAAGTATCTGCGTACACTTCTTACTTCACCGAAAGTCACAAGACAACTGAGAATATCGATTCAAAGCCGCGCTTGCCGGCGGCGCTTACCAGCGGCTTTTTGGCGGCTTTGCTTGTCGTCAAGCCGCCGGGCTGTGTGGATCCACCATTACAGATTACACCGCCAGTTGCTAAGAAGCCTAGACTTTCAGCCCGTCAGCCCTCACCTTTAGCAGCAGCTCATAAGCCCTCATCTTCAGTAGCAGCTCAACCGCCCTCACCTTTAGCGGTAGACCAACAGTCCTCATCTTCAGCAGCCGAACAGGCAGTACCTTCAATGACAGCCCAACAACCCACATCTGCAGCGGCAGCCCAACAACCCTCAACTCCAACAGCAGCCCAACAACCCTCAACTCCAGCAGCAGCCCAACAGCCCTCATCTGTAATGGCAGCCCATCAGCTCTCACCTTCAATGGCACACCAACAGCCTTTATCTCCTGTGGCAGTCCATCCTCCCTCACCTTCAATGACAGCCCAACCGCCTGCATTTCCAGCGACAGCCCATGTCACATTGCAAGGATTAATAGATAAGGTTAGGGACTGGTCTGAAAACACAACTGGATTTGCTGCTCCCAATTTCACACGAATATTGAAGTCTAAAAAATCTTATAATAACAGGAGTCTTCCAATACACTACTTTTTAGATATATTTCCTAGTGAAATATTTGATATTATAGTAGCAAATACGAACACATATGCATCATTCAAACACTCATTGAACTGGACTCCAACAAATGCCACTGAAATAAGAGCATATTTGGGTATGATCATAATGATGGGCCTACATCCTCGGTCGGAACTAGAATTATATTGGTCTTCTGATCCCTTCTATCACAACCCCATCATCGCTGCAGTAATGCCTTGCAAACGCTTTAAAAAACTCACAGAAAACTTGCATTTGAGTGACAGGGCCACTGAAGCATCACGGACCCAACCAGGGTATGATAAGTTGTGCAAAATTCGACCAATTATGGATATTTTGAACAAAAGCTTTCAAGAAAATTGCATTGGAAGCCATACACAGTCTATAGATGAGAGTATGGTCAAATTTAAAGGAAGAAGCACATTAAAGCAATACATGCCACAAAAGCCAATTAAACGGGGATACAAAGTCTGGGCCAGGTGTGATTCAGAAACTGGATATTTGTATCAATTTAATGTATACATTGGCAAAAGTGAAACTCAAGAAGATGGTGACGGAGGACTTGGCTATAAAGTAGTTATGGAATTATGTAGAACAGTTGAAAGTGGTACCTTAGTAGCATTCGATAACTTTTTTACAAGCCTGCCTCTATTAGGCCGCTCGCCCACGGCGACTTTTTGTAGCGATGCTGTCGCGCGTTTCGTAAACGCGCAACAGCATCGCTACTAACGCCTGTTAGTCGCATTTGCAACGCGCTACAGAAGCGATGCCAGCGCGCTACTAACGCGCTGCAGCATCGCGACTGTATCGATACAAACGCGCGACCGTGTCGGACGACATCGGGGAGAGAACGGAGGGAGGGTGACGCGTGAGTGGAGAACCGAGCATCAGTGCAACATAGACAGGTCGAGAGTGCTGTTGTCCGTCACATGCAAAATGGAGTCGTTCGACACAGAAACATTTATTATGGCAATTCAGAACCGTCCTGTTATATGGGACTCGCGTCTTCCTGAGTATTCGAATAAAATTGCAAAAAGAAAGGCATGGGAAGAGATAAATGAAATATTTGATTCAGGATTTGGAGAAAAAACAAATAAAGAAAAGAATGCTTGTGGTAAGTTATTTAATTGCATTAAATGAAAATATTTTATCATGTTAAATGTAGATGAGTGGTGAAAATAATGAGATGTTCTAGAATGAGTGAATCAAGTTACGTTTACAGCTCTTTCTAGTTACTTATAGCTATTTTAGGTTACATTATTTCAAATTTTTGAATCTTGCCACGGTACAGATCCTACACCGGTGAAATAGTCAGTATATATATTTCGGATTGCAGTACCACTTAGTTCTGATCTTCGTCTTCCAATTAAATGTAAATTATCTCTGGCAGGTGAATCTTGGAATCCGACTATACTCAAAGTGTGATCAAAGTTGTACCCATCTCGCTTACGTATAAAATTGTGCAATACGCAACACGCTTTAACAATATTCGTAGCAAAATCAACATTAACGTTTATTGGCCGGTTGAAAATTTTAAATTTGTTACTCAATATACCAAACGTACATTCAATATAACGCCTTGCGCGCGTCAAGCGGTAATTGTATATTCTCTTATTTCGTGGTAAATGTTTTCCAGCGTATGGTCTTTGCAAGTGTTGTGATAAGGCAAATCCTTCATCGCCAATAAACGAAAACGGTATAGGTATTCCATTGTTAGATATAGGTCTTGGTTGAGGTATATTATAATTTCCTTGTCGTAACTTTTTTACCCATTCGCTGCTGTCATGTATTGTTGAATCTGAGCTCTTTCCATAGCATCCGACATCTATATCTATGAAATTGTAATTAGCGTCACATATTGCTAGCAACACGATGGAAAAAAAATGTTTATAATTGTAATATTCTGAGCCGGTATGACATGGTTTTATAATTCTTATATGTTTTCCATCTATTGCTCCAATTAAGTTAGGAAAATTAGCATGTTTCATAAATCCTTCTGCGGTTTCTAAATGTGATTCTTCTGTTGGTTCTGGCATGGAGATGTCTTTTAATTTTTTCCATATTACTTCCACAGTTTCCTTCACAATCGTACGTGCAGTAGTATGTCCACATTTAAAATCCAAATGAAGATCTGTCAAATTACATCCAGTTGCTAAGTACCTGTAAAAAAAGGAAAAAAGAAAATAAATTATTATAAAATACATACATATACCGGATGACTATTTTTACCGTCTTGAAAAAAATAGGGTATAATAGGTGAACGGAGTAGAAGCCACAGCATTGAATTTTTTTCTGTTTTTTTTTACAATATCATTCAAAGAAATTGATCTATCAATAAATACTACACATTTGAAGTAAACTTTTCATACTAGAACAACATTTTCTTTCTCTCCAGTCATGTCACATTGTTTATGTTTCCGCGTGTACATCGGGCGCCCGGTGATAGTTATTTATTTATAGATCAATTTCTTTGTAAGTTATTGAAAATCAAAAAATACTATGCCATATTAGCTCCACTCGCATTAATTTTTCAATTGCATAAAAATAATAAACTTGTATATCTTTTTCCAGCTATTGAACTCCAGAAAAAATGGAAAAGTTTAAAAGATTCCTTTAACAGAGAACGGCTAAAAGAAAAAAACTGTCCCAGTGGGTCCGGGGCTAAACCCAGAAAACAATATGTTTACTATAAATTATTGACATTTTTACAACCTTTGACCGAAATCAGACCGCCAAGTCAACCTACAGTTACTGAGGAAAACGACTCCGAAGGCTGTTTGGAATCTTTTGTTATTCCAAAATCAAAGAAGCTTAAAAAAAGTGATGGCGTTGATGATGCACAAAACAAATTATACGAAATTCTAACTGAGAAATTGAACAAAGTCACGCCCACCATTCAACATCCAGATCAACATTTTTTACTTTCGCTTTTTCCACATTTTAGTTCCATAAAGGAAGAATATAAACTTGATGCGAAAGCTGAAATGATAAATTTACTTCGCAAATATAACAATATGGCACAAACGTCTGCATACACCACTCACTATGGATATCAGTCTGGATACCAAGGCTACGACACTCGTACAAGTACTGAAAGTAGCGTGTCGCAACTAATAAATAGCTACCATTCGTCGCCAACGCCTGCTGGTGCCAATGTCAATACTGCAGGTAGTTCATTGCAACATAATGATAATGAATATAATTTGAGTAATGATGATTCTACACAAGATTCTATTATAACAAACCTATATTCGCCGTAAAATAAAAAGTAAGAAATTACAAACCTGTTTATGATTAATATTGAATTATTAATAAGTATTATTTTTAGTTGTGATTAAAGCTGTGATTAAAAATGTGCAAAAACTATTAAAAGATAATTAGCATAATATTTGGTTTTTCTTACCTTAAAGTTATTGTTAGTCGTTCTTCAGCTGATATACATTGTCTCATCACTGTATTTCTGCGTGTCAACTCTGGTTTTACAATGGAAAGCAATTCACAAAACGTCGAATATGACATTCTATAACAACTTCGGAATTTGAGATCATAGTTTTTTAGTATTTTAAACGTTGTTACATGATGTCCACAAACTAATCTCTCTTTATTAAATGGGTGCACCTAATATTGACGCTGCTTTCGTCGCCTACGCTTCGGCTGCTTACGTAAAAGCAGCACCAAAGACAACGTGACTAATGTTGCCTCAACGGAGTCCATCTTGCAACTGTAGCGATCGCAGGTATTTTTATGCCGTTACTGAATCGCGTTTGCATCGCGACAGAAGCGCGACAGTATTGCGTTTTAATCGCGACTGAATCTGGGCTCGTGGGCGTGGGCACACAGCTAGCGACCGCTTCGTGACTGTATCGATGCGGACGCGCGACAGCATCGCTACTGCATCGCTACAAAAAGTCGCCGTGGGCGAGCGGCCTTAGAGATGTTGTATCAGAAAAGCATATTTTCTGTAGGCACTGTAAGACAAAATAGAAAAGGCTTACGACCACGCCTTTTACCTCAAAAGGGTGACAAAAATGAAAACAAATTAAAAGCTGGAGAGTTTATGGTGCAATATGCTGCCCCTATTACTGTTATAAAGTGGCGTGATACCAAAGACGTGTACATCTGCACAACAGCTTTTGAACCTAAAGCAGTAGTGACCATTCAACGTACTCAGAAAGATGGTTCCAAAGCCCCAATAACATGCCCATTGGCAATCGCACAATATACCAAATGTATGGGCGGGGTTGACAGACTCGACCACTTCAGATCTTCTTACTCCATTGGTAGAAAGTCAACTAAGAAAAATTGGATACGTCTTTTCTGGTTCATGTTAGAAGTAGCCTGCATAAATGCGTATATCGTTTACAATATAACCCATAATAAAACGAGCAGCAGCCATCGAGATTTCAGGCTAAAGTTAGCCAGAGGCCTAATTGACAATTTCACCATTAGACTTAAGCTGGGTATCCATTTGAGGCAGCCTCGGGCCGAGCGGTTGCCTCGACCCGAGGCAGATCTAGTGGAGACCGTGCCGCGAGTCGAGGCTTGCCGCGACTTGAACCAAACGAGGCGGCCGCGCAGCGAGCCAAATCGTGTCGGTAAATGGCCATGCTCAAAGACGCCTCAGTGTGAGGCGTGCGTTCAGTAGAGACGGACGTACGTGTGCTCGGCACGCAGCTAAATGGATAATGAGAAATGTATCGAATTAATTAAGTTATATGAAAACCACCGACATTTGTGGGATCCAACTTCACCGCATCATTATAATAAACAATTGAAAGAAGATTCTTGGAAAATAATAAGCAAGGAAATGAAACTACCCATTTCCGAAGTAAAAAAAAAAATTACTTCGCTTTGTGGATCTTTTCGGAGGGAAAAATCTCGGCATAAAAAAAGTCTCGTCACGGGATCAGGTAAAAATTCATTGGTTTTTGAAAATTAGTTGTACTTATATTGCTTGTCATTTATTTTATACTCATTTTACTCACGTGTGTAGTGTAGTGTACCTCTAAAAAATATTTTTATTCTAGGTCGTAATGATGTGCATATATCGAAATGGTTCGCTTATGAGCACTTTTACTTTTTGGCTGACAAGTTCTCTCCCCGTGAGACTCAAAACTCAATGTCTATCGACACATCGTCGCCTTCTGCAGCAAGAGACACAACAAATTCAGAACCGTCGCCTTCTGTAAGTATCTGGGGGTCAGTAAGCTTTGGGCTAAAGGCGGAAACATATTTACGGAATTATATTTTATATTTAATATCTATGTTGCCATGTTATTTGTCCATTTGTAACGAAGTGTGTAGCCAAGTGTGACCGAATTGCTTTTGCGTCATTTGCAGACCTTCGAGGAATGGCACGTAAAGGCACAAAAGAAGTCGAATCTGGTTCATTCCTCCACGACCCTTGTACGAAATTTCCATCGATTTCAGAGTCCAAACTTCCTGGTGGTGTATAAATATTTGCCCTTGTTTTTCGTAAAAAGTTATGCAAATAAACAGTAGCCAGTACCACTTTCGTAGCAATTTCTGGTTCCAATAACATTGGTTTTCTTAACACTCTAAATACAGAACTCATGATGCCAAAAGCATTTTCTACTACCCTTCGTGCTCTAGATAGACGGTAATTGAATATTCTTTCCGGAGAACCATTGTCTGGGGTTCCTTCAAACGGTTTCATAGTATAATTGTTTAAAGCAAATGCCTTGTCAGCTAATATAACATAGGGCACTTTAATCAAATATGGTGTCTGTAATATACAGGGTGCTGGTAACTTTAATTCATTATTTTCCAATGATTTATACAATGCACTGTTTTTAAAGACTCCACCATCGGATATGCGTCCTTGACATCCAACGTCTACATACATAAAATTATAATTAGCATCCACCAAGCCAAGCAATACGATGCTGGGAATTTTTTTATAATTTATGTATTCTCCGTGACTATTAATTGGTGATTGAAGAATAATATGTTTGCCATCGAGGGCCCCCACACAATGAGGAAAATGCCACTGGTTTTCAAAATCTTGTGCTACTTTTAACCATTCTTCTTCTGATGTTGGTATCTGAAAATTATGTCACATATTTTACTATTAGGCTATCGTACTGCTAAAACATTATTTGATGATTTTATCTACTTTAATTTACAGAATGAAGAATTATTCGAAGAAAATGAATCAATGCGTGAAACTGCTTCTTCCGAGCGATCATCTTTGCCCCGCGATGATCAACAACAGACGCAGCCCGAAACTTCAAGATCAAATAAAAGAAAAATGCCTGATGCTTGTGAAGATAATATAGATCTAGATAAAGCTATGGAAGTGTTAAATTATACAGATGATAGTTATGATACGTTTGGTAAACATATTACTGCAGAACTTAGAAAATATGATCCAATTACTTTAGCACACGTTAAAAGAGCTATGTTGGATATCTTATTTCAAGCTGATACCGGGATGTTACCAGGTACACGACAACAAGGATACTACACGCAACAATACGGCCAAACTTCTGCGAACGCACAAAATTCCCAACAATATTCTGTGAACTCACAAGATTCTACTGGAAATACTGAACAATTTACTACTCTGTCATTATTGTAACTTTGTACTTTACTAAAATTTTGATTAATAAAGCATTTTTAACATACCTGAACATATTCTTTGAGCACTTTTACCAAGGCATCACATGTTTCGCGAACAATTTTTGAAATAGATTGCTTTGACACTCTAAAAAGGTATTGCAAACTAACAAACGAATCACCACTTGCTAAAAACCTCAGGGTAATGGCCAGTCGTTCTTTTATTGTGATTGCTTTGCGAAACGATGTATCTTTTTTTCCAATTATTGGTTCAAGCTTGATACATAGATCTTCAAAGGTTTCAGAGTTCATTCTGGTAAAATTTTTAATAGTTTCTTCTACGCCTTCAAAGGTCATATCTGACAACAATTTTATTGCATGAACATTTCGCTGACGATATATTTCCTTAGTCCACCATCGATGTTTCCGTTTCTTATGTTGCTTCCTTTTGTAGTGACTAATTATTACTAATGCTGCAGCGACTTTACGTGCGTCAACCATGGTGGTTAATGAGGAATTGAGAAAATCGTGGCTCGGGTTGAGGCTTGCCGCTCGATACGATATTATGTGTGCTCAAGTGGAGACGCATGTACTTTCCGCAGCCCGCGGCACGCTCAGGATGAGGCAGCTCGTCACGAGGCTGCGCAAATGGATACCAATCTTAAGAGTTAATAAAGTAAATATGATGATAGTACCTATTTCCTTATATAATAAACATACTTTTAAAATATTATGTACTTAGCTTTATTACTTTAGTAAGGCAAATACTTTAAAAGTACATACCTAGTAAATCTAAAGCTTTTTTGCGTATTTTATACTAAATGTATAGCATAAGAATGTTTCACATTTTAATTTTACACATTGGGTATTGTATCAATATCAGTTTAAATGCAATTAATATTAAAAAGTTTTAAAGTTACAATCGCCTGGATATACTCAACTATTATAACTGCACCCTTTTAGAGTCAACAAGAAGTAGGTTTTATAGTACCTATAAAACCTCTTTTTATAGCTTTGCGTTTATTTTTCTTAATTTTAAATATTTTATATCTTCTTTTGTTTTTCTTCTTCTATTGTGTCATCTCATGTAGGTATGCACTAAATAAATATGTTATAATATTTCAATATATTGTTTGCTTATATCTAACACACCGTGTCGATCCTCCAACAAAAGATAGTCTTTGCTTATCAGTTTTGACGACGCTTCCGGGAATGAACAATAGATACATGGCCTTGAAATAGCCAATCAGCTCGCTGCATATTGCAAGCCCACGGTATATGGCAATAAAGTGACGATGAGCTTTTGCATTCGGGATCATGTCGGGGTTAAGTGCACCGGCTGGTGGTTCAAGTGACCAACCTGTGCTCGTGTATATAAAAAGAAAGCACGGGACTGTTTTACTTCATGGAGGTCACCAATATTACGTTAGAAGATTACATAAAAGTGGATTAAACGTTTGGTGTTGTATTAACAGCAAAAAATTTAAGTGCGGCGGAGTTATAAGGATAAGAGTAAGTACCTATATTTTATAGTTTACATAAAATAAAGGAAACTAGATTTCGTTATTTGACGCACACCAAAACGTTTATTTGTATTTTTACACAATTTTATCAAACAAAATAAATTTTATACGGCAAAGAGGTATCTAATGAGAATTTAGCTGGTAGTATATATATATATATATATATATATATATATATAACTTGCCACTTACCAATTTGTTTAATAATCTCTTGCTCAATCATAGGTATTTGTTTTAATTTTGATGTTCCTATTATTGACGATCTTTTATATTTTGTTTAAGGACGATAAAATAATTGATGAAAAACATCATATATGTTCGCCAGACTTCGACAGAAACAAAATCGATGAGTCAATTTATAAGTTGAAACAACAATTGACTACACCAGGTTTTCCTAAGTACCGAAGATTTTTAATTCCACTGTTGCCAGTTTAAAGGATGAAAGTGCAGAATTATCACCTAATATGATTCCAAACTTTAGTTCCGTAAAAAGTTCGCTATACAGACACCGAAATTCTGCAGCTAAACTGCCAAAATTACATTGTAAAAATGTCAAAGAAGTTCAAGTTCCACCTGATTTTGAAGATTTTCTATTGGCTGATTATATGAATGGCAACACAAGAATTATTGTGTTTTGTTCAAAAAAAGCAAGAGAACTCATGTGCCAGATTAAAGATTATTACGGAGATGGCACATTCAAAAGTTGCTCACCGCCATTCAGCCAGCTCTACACTATTCATGGAGACGATGGAAGCACTCTAAATGACACAAATGTAGTGCCGTTGGTATACGCTCTAATGAGCAATCGAACGGCAGAGTCATATAAAATCTTGTTCAGTCTAATACAATCTCGTATACCAGAATGGAATCCGATTAAATTTAGAACGGATTTCGAGAAAGCAGCAATGAAAGCCATAACGGAGATTTTTCCTTCTACTATGCTTAAAGGTTGCTATTTCCATTATAACAAAGCAGTTTGGAAAAAAGGTCGAGAACTGGGTCTCGTCAAATCAAAAGATATCAAGAAAAAACGCATGGTTTCACTCAGTGCAGTCCTTCCATTGTTACCACAAGCTGAAATAAGGAATGGTTGGGATTATATTATACGTGATGAAAATGAAGATTCAGATGTCGCAAATTTTAAAACTTAGGGCGTGGACACATGTCTGCGGTGCGGCGCCGGCCACCGTGTAACGGCACGGCACCGCTACCGGGAGGCGGCACGGCGTCGTGTCGCGACACGGCGCCTTGTGCGATGGGGAGCGCACCGCTCGCTAGTTAATGTTTTGTTGGTGTTTAGTCTGCACGTGTTATTTAATGCATAATAATGGCTGCCGATTTAGATGTCGACTTTTTAATTTCACTCGTGGAAGCACGTCCCGTTCTCTGGGACAAGACAAAGGAGAATTATAAGGATAAAAATTTGAAAACTGAAGGGTGGAAAGATGTATGCCGAAATATTTTTCCATCTTTCGACGAGAAGGACAATAAAGAAAAAACAAGTCTCGGTGAGTACATATTTTATTCATTTATCTTTTTGACATAATAATAGGTGAAAATTTAAATGTAAAAAGTTTAAAATACAATTAACATTTAAATGTGAATAAAATGCGTTAATGTTCAATATGCCAACTTGTCGAGTTTTTTTTTTTAACTAAAACTCAGTCGCAAACGCAGAACAAAGCGAATTTCGTACAGTGATAACCATTGTATCACTCTGTCTAACTTGCACAATATTATATATTGCCATCCTTTACACATACTCAACACTTTGGCTTTGTTAGTCGGCTCAAAAAACAGGTAGAAAATTGTTTGTTCCGGGACCGAGCTTTAGTTATATTTTGCTTAATTGCCAACTAAGCGCACCGACATCACTATTAAAGTATTTACAAAATTCGCCTCTTATATCGACTGGATTTGATAAAGAATCTGCATCTGTTGTTTGTTGAATGTTTAAAAGAGTGTTATCAATACATAGCTCTTCAGACTTTCTAACTCCATCTCGAGTAACAACAAAATTGTGTAAGACACAGCATGCTTTAATAATGTCTGTCGCAAAATTATATTGAACATTTAAAGGCCGGTGAAATACTCGCCATTTATTTGCGAAGATACCAAAAGCACACTCGACATATCTTCTTGCTCGACTTAAACGATAGTTATAAACCCTTTGTTCTACACTTAGATGCTTCCCTGGGTATGGCCGCATTAGATTGTTCATTAATGGTAGACCTTCATCTGCGATAAAAACATAGGGAATTGAATTTTGAAGCCCCGGTAAAGGTTTTGGCGCTGGTATTGGAAGTCGATTCTGTAATAATAATTCGTATAATTTTGTATTATGAAAAATCGTGGAATCGCATTCCTTCCCATACGATCCTATATCGACATATACAAATCTATATCTAGAGTCTACCAATGCCAGCAAAACTATAGAATTATAGCTTTTATAGTTGAAAAAAAGAGATCCACTGTGGGCAGGACTGCAAATTCTGATGTGCTTCCCGTCCAATGCCCCCATGCAATTTGGGAAATTAGTTTTTATGTCAAAATCTTCAGCTATTTGTTCTATTAGCTCTTTAGTTATTTTCGGAATGCTTTCTCTTAAAAGGATGTCCCATATAGCCCGACAAACTTCTCGTATAATTTTCCCGATTGTGCTTTTTCCACGATAATCTGTGAATTCCATATCTCTGAATGAATTTCCTGTCGCCAAAAACCTGTAAATAGGATATTTAATTAACTTTTACAGAGATATTAAAAAACAACTATTTAATTACATATTTCTAAACATTTTTTTTATGATTGTTACAGGTAATGACGTAATTAGAAAGTGGACCAACATTAAAGATAATTTTATGAAATATATGAAGAAGATAGAACTTTCAAAAAAATCTGGAGCTGGTGCAAAACATATAAAAGAATACCATTTGAACAAACAGCTCATGTTTTTGCAAAAAAATGCTCCAAATGTAACCGACGACAGCATAGAAGAAGGATTTCAAAATCCAAAAACGAGATCACGATATCAGCCATACAGTACAACTACGCGACAGCGAAAACCAAGTAGTGATGAATTTGAGAGGCAAATTATTGAAACTTTAGGTACTTCAGAAAATCGACATCTGTCATTTTTTAAAGCTATTTTGCCATCTTTAAACAAGTTAGATGACCACCAGACTTTGATGTTTCAAAGTGGAGTTTTAAAGATTTTAACGGATTTCCATCGACCACCGTGTCAGTCATATAGTGGATACCAGACAGCAACTTCTTACGACACTAATTATCACCAAGCTACACGATCACCACAAGCTACAACGTCTTATGAGACTTATCAAACAGCTTATAATTCATCCATTCAAAGCATAAATCGTCACCAAACATCACCAATCTCGCCTTTGGAAGAAATTCTATCCAATACCACGGATACACAAGCATCAGAATACGACTTTTCTTAAATAATAATATACTCAATCATTCGAATTATTACTCTTTTGATTTGAATAAAAAAATATATCAATGTAAAATTCTTTTATTTCTTACCGTATAGTTAAACCTATCATTTCCTTAGGCTCCACAGGTTTTCTGAACACGTACTGCTTTTGTATACGAGGTGCAATTTTGGTCAGCAGTTCTTCAAAACTTGATATAGACATTCTAAAATATTCGTAAAATTTCTCATCACCACATTTTTTCAGCGCTTCATATTTCCTCTCAAAATGACCTCCATCATGGTTCATTATAGAAAGATATGGATTCACCCAATATTTTCTTTGATTCTGTTTCTTCTTCATTCGTCGTCTTAGTAACAGGAGCAAAATGATAAGTCTTTCGCGGTCCATATCAAGATAAAAACTGAACAATGGTTACTGTTTGTGCCCGCGTTGCACCGCACAAGGCGCCGTGTCGCGACACGACGCCGTGCCGCCTCGCGGTAGCGGTGCCGTGCCGTTACACGGTGGCCGGCGCCGCACCGCAGACATGTGTCCACGCCCTTATATGGAGAAGCTATGGCTGGAGGACTCATTTATCAAAGTGTGGTGTGCATTTGGAGAAAAGCATAGAACCACAAATGCCTTAGAAAGCTGGCACCACAAATTAAACAGTGCCGTTGGTGGAAAAGGGCCCAATATAATGAATTTACTGCACTTACTAAAAGAAGATGCTTTTTTTTACTTGACACAGAATCGAAAAAGAAGTAATCAAAGACCCATGGCTAAAAGAAGTGAGAAATATATTCGTAGAGACGAATTCATTCAAGATGCTCAAATTGAATTAACTCACGGTGACATATCGGTTGGACATTTTCTTGAAATCATGCGGTGTTAATCTGTGTGCGTGTGTACCAACTTAACCATTATTAAAATTTCTTTACACTGACTCTTAAACTAGACATGAAACGAGGTGCGGACGACTGGGAATGTTGCGTTCTGTTCGTCCACAGTGTAGACGAACAGAACGCAACATTCCCAGTCGTCCGCAGTGTGGGCGACGGGGTGTGGACGAGCGGGAATGACTCGATCCATCAGTGACGTCTACTCACTGTGACAACTGGTTGGAAACTGCGGCTATTCGTTTTTACACGAATGAAAATTTACCATATGAACACCCGGTTGACTATACGTTATAAAAACGATTACAAAAAAAAAGTGCAGGACAATGCCGTGTGAACGAAGCCTAACTTAACCTTTTTGTTTTCCCGGGTGGAAAAGTCGTTAGGATAAAAAGTTAATGGTTTAAGGCCCTTCGCACACTGCACCGCATCACGCAGCGGGGCGCGGGAAACGGAGACAAATTCCCCGCGTGGAAGCGCGTTTTTATTGAATTTGTATGAAAAATATCACGCGCGGGGGCGCGTTATCTGCGCCCCGCTGCGTGGTGCGTGGCAGTGTGTTAATCGCCTAAATAAGCTGGTCGACGGAGCCCCGCTTTGCGGGGCTCCTATTTCTGTCTAAAGGGTTTAAAGGAACCTAACCAACCGAACCTCGGGATGCCACTGACGTCGACCGTGATGTTGGCGAAACGTTCGTGGGTGAAAAGTACTTTGGATGAAAGTTAATGGTTTAAGCTGGATACTGACCGGCGTTACGGGGCGTAATGTAACGTGTTACACAGCGAGCATTCATGCAGTCAGTACGTCGTGTTACGGGAAAACCAGCAAGCAACGAGCCGCTCGTTGCTCGCTTTGAGTGCTCCACCCGGCTGTCGGTTTTTTGGCGAATCCATCCTTTGACTGTTACGCGGTTCAGTCAGTACGCCGTTGCGAGTCGTCACGAGCGCACGTGGACATCGCAAGTGATCACCCGTTATTCCTCTCGTAATTATATCAAGTTTCAAGAAGCATGGAGTGGAATAAAGAAAAAACTTTGTATTTTATTGAAAAATACAAAGAAGAAACACTGTTGTGGAACCCAGCTCACCCAGAGCATTATAACAAATTAAAGAAAGAAGACGCTTGGGATAGATTGGCTTCGTTACTCGACAGCGAAAGAGAAGCCTGTAAAAAGAAAATGACAAGTTTACTGGCATCATTGAGGAGGGAAAAACAGAAAACTAAACAATCAACTGGTACTGGAAAAGGTACGTAATTATTTATTAAGTTTAACGCGGGTTATAGTAGGGGGGGGTGGAAATTAGTGAGGGAAGTAGGTGTTTCCAAGCTAGTGTGGGGAAAACAATATAAACTCGGTATTAATCTGTATAGTGCTTCTTTTTATTTAAAATAATTCAATATTAATTACAAATTAAATTTCAGGTGCAGATGAAGTTTACCACAGCACTTGGTTCGCTTACGCGACGTCCTGCGTGAGCGATCTAGACGCGAACGCGAAGCGGCGCGGCGCGGCGCGAAAACAACAAACATTCGAAACCTATTGAAGTGGCCTACGTGACCAAACGCACGTGGGGTGCGGTGCGGAGCGGAGCGAAATGAAGCGAACGCGATCAGTTGGCTTGATATTTTCGCGCGAAGTGGACGCGTCGGCCATATTTTTTTCAAGCAAAAATTGTAAATGTCGGAAGTAGAACTTCTTATTAATGCTATCCAAGAACGTCCTACATTATGGGACAAAAGGAATAAAAGTTATCATAACCGGTTATTATCGCACCGCGAATGGGAGGCTGTGGCTAAAATAATTGGGACTACAAGTAAGTACAACATATTTCTTTATTATTATTACATTCTTGGCAAAGGATGTTGCTCAAAATACAATTTAAAGTTTTCTCTTGCCTGTGCGGCTGCTCGTGATGTAGCATTGTATCTTCTTTGAGAATTATGTCTTTGTGTTAGTGACATATTTTGATATGTTTTTCGGAAAGACATTAACTCATTCTCATTTATTGATTCAAGATCCCTTATAATATTGTGTAGTAAACATATGGCTTTGACGATATGAACTGCATTTGTAACATTCGTTTCGATAGATTTATGTAGAATTCTGAATTTAGAAGTTATTGAACCAAAGGGCTCCCGCACACGGGCCACCGGCCACAACCACAAAACGCCGCCACTGGCATATTTCCTGTAATTTTCATACATTTTATATGGACTCGCCGCACACGGTTGGCGCCGGTGGCGGCCACACGCTTCAAATCGTCGCAGCTTGCATCTTGTGGCTCGCACCGGCCACTAAACGCCGACACAAAAAGCCGCCACACGCCACTCGCGCGATTCCGCGCCCCTCTCTCCCTTGCCTCAGTTAACCTGTGTAAGTCGACGGTAACGCACGCATGTAGTCTGTAGTTCATATAGGTAGATAAATATGGATATAGAATTATTTATATCAGAGATACAATCCCGTCCTGCGATTTGGGATTCAAAAAGTGATAGTTATAGTAATAGAGGAGAAAAAGTGAAGGCCTGGGAAGAAATCTGCGAATTGTTTGTGGGAGATTTTTGGAATAAAACTGCCAAAGAAAAGAACATTGAAGGTAAGTTTAATAAAATAATATAAAACCATATATTTATATTCTATTTTCTTGCCACGGTATTGCTCCTTCATTCATAAAATAATCTTTTAACGTATCTCTTGCCGTAGACGCTCGTGTTACTGGCCAGCCTGTATTTTGTATATTTTCGAGTCCCACTATTTTCAAAGTATGCCGAAAATTGAAGCCATCCCTTTTGCGAATAAAGTTGTGCAAAATGCAACAAGCTTTCACAATGTCTTCTGAGAAATGAACAGAAGTGTTTAATGGGCGATGTAATATTCTCCATTTGTTTGCTAGTACGCCGAAGGTACACTCAATGCAACGTCTGGCACGGCTTAACCTATAATTGAAAACTTTTTTGTCTAAGTCCAAATATTTTCCAGCATATGGCCTCATCATATTTTCACTGAAGCCAAATGCTTCATCACCAACAAATGTGTAGTTCAATGGTTGTCGATTACCGACCTGTCGTGGTGAGGGGATATTTAATGTCTTTCTATGTATTTTATTACACAGTTCACTTTCTCTAAATATTGTAGAATCGGATGCTTTACCGTATGCCCCAACATCCACGAACGTAAAAAGTAAATTCGAGTCGCAACTTGCTAGAAGTACTATTGAAAAAATTTTTTTATAGTTAAAGTACAAGGAGCCGGTATCGAATGGATGAATAATTCTTATATGTTTCCCATCTATGGCGCCTAAACAATTAGGAAAATTAGTATTTTGAAGAAATCCGCTGGCAATTTCTTTAAATAGTAAACGGCTTTTAAATAGTTCCAAATTAGTTGACATGTTTCTTGTACTATTTTCCTTGCTGTAGAGGCCCCACGGTGGTAAGAGAGTTCAAAATCCTCAAACGAGCATCCAGTTCCTAGATACCTGAAACAAATTATATTTCTTAAAAAATAAATTAAATAAATTAAAATTATATTTTTTGTTGTTACAGTAACTAAATTACAGAGGAAGTGGAAGAGTCTTCGTGACAGTTTTAATAGAGAAAATGCAAAAAACAAGAACGTTGCGAGTGGTTCGGCAGCAACAAGCAGTAAACAGTACATTTATTTCAATCATCTATCGTTCTTGAATTCCTTAAAAGAAGTGAGACCGCCTACCGATGTTACTAATGCAACTGATGATGCGGAAACATCTCGCCCGAAAATAAACAGAAACATTAATATAAAAAGGGCCGAAAAATCAGAAAATGAAATTCTCAGAACACTTTCGGAAAATTTAAAACGTAAACATGATCAAACAGGCGACCAAAATGACCCCGATAAGCAATTTCTGATGTCGCTGCTTCCACATGTAAAAAAAATTGACGAAAATTGTAAACTTGATTTTCAATCAGAAATATTACAGTTAATTAGAAAGTACACGCATAATCAAAATTATGAAACCTATTCGGCACAATATTATGGTTATTCTTCAGGAAATGCCAACATACACTCGACACAAAAAGCTTCTACATCTGTTCAGCCTTCTCCACTTCATTCACATTATTCCGACAAGTCTATGCTTGACATGTCATACTCTACACAAAACGCTTCTACATCTATCCCGTCTTCACCTATAATTCAGCCTTCTCCAACTCATTCATATTATTCTGACCAGTCTATGGACAACAGTTCTGTTATCGAAAACATGTTCCGTGATGATGACGAGTGATACCAAATTATAATAAAGACATAATAACTAAATACAAATACCTACGTGTTTTATTTGTTAACTAGCTATTCTCTAGTAGAAAAAACAATGCACATTGATTATTATAATCAATGTGCATTGTTTTTTCTATTATAAATAAAGTATAGATTATTTTATCATAGTGTTCTGTGGAGTTTTATGCTAGTGATTATTTCCACTTACCTTAATGTGATAGCTAGTCTTTCCGCAGGTGCGATGCTTTTCCGCATGTTGGTATCGTGGTGCTTTAATCCAGCATATAATAGAGCATGTAGTTCCCAAAACGTACCTATGCTTAAACGAAAATGTTTGAAAAACTTTTTAGGATGGTTTAGAAGATTATCGAAATGTTCGTTGCATTTGTTTACATACGTTAAAATTGGATGTATCCAATAACTACGGTTTCGTCTTCTACGACGACGTCTTTTTATCAAAAGTAGCGCAATTAAACCTTCTTCGTCAGAGTCCATTATGATACTGCACGCAAGGGTTAAAAAAAAGTAGCAGCCACCGACCGCAAGTGTCGACCACCGGCCACAAGAGGCTGTCGCGCGCTTCAGCTACCTTTGTAGCCGCTTCTAGCTTCTAGTGGCGGCGTTTGTGGCTGTGGCGAGTGGCTCGTGTGCGGCGACACAAAAGAACATTCCACCACCATTCTGGCTCGAGATAAGCGATAATTATAATTATCTTTGGCGTCCCCTTTAACCGTTGACTTTTCTGGAAAAGGTCGCAATAGGTATTTCTTTAGAGGAAACGCCGCATCTCCAAGGAGCACATACGGAGCTATGATATTAGAGCCCGGTAATACTTGTTCTTTAGGTATTTTTAGTCTTCCTTGTTCTATTGCTCTTCGAAAGGGGCATTCCTCAAAAACACCGGCATCGTTGTCTTTTCCATAGGAACCCACATTTATCATTACAAACTTATAATTTGCGTCAGTGACTGCTAACAACCCAATCGAAAAAAAGGATTTGTAATTATAATACATGGAACCACTCTTTTTTGGTTTTTTTATGCGAATGTGCTTTTCGTCAATACATCCAATGCAATTAGGAAACTGCCATCTGTCCCAAAAACATTGCGCTATGTTTTTAAAGCTATCTTCTGAAGGTTCGGGCATGTGTTTCCTAACTAATTGAGTCCATATAGCTTTACAAACTTGTGGTACGATTGTAGAAATAGCAGATTTTGAAATTCTGAACGAGAAAGCGAGTTGCCGAAATTGTATACCTGTGGCCAAATACCTAAAATAATGCAAAATATTAAGTTATAATTCCTTTTCTTTTTTCAGGTGAAATGACTAAGAAAAAATGGAAAAATTTGAGAGACACGTTTAGTAAAGAATTAAAAAAAAATCCTAAGCCACGTTCTGGGACTGACGCCGATAATGAGCCGAAGTATACAGGCACATGGCCACATTTTGAGGCCATGTCTTTTTTAAAAGTAGTTCTGAAACCCCGACAAACAGAAGGGAATATTATATCAAAAGACTCCGAAAGCAATTCTGTAGATCTGTCAGTGTATTCAGACGCGGCTAGTCCGGAAGAGATTTTCAACATGAACGCATCTGACAATGACAACACCCAGCTCCCTGAATCTGCGTCTATTTTAGAAGAAATACCACAGAACATGTCCATAGATAACAACCTTCGACAAGATCGTCCACCTTCGCCCTCGTTGCCAGGTCCTTCGCCTTCATCCTCATTGCCAGCTATCACAAGGCAAACACGCAAAAGAAAAGATATAAGTCTCGAAGCATTTCTCGATATTGAGAGAGAAAAAATGAAAATTCTTCGCGAAGATCAACCAGATAATACTGACGACGACCTTCTTTGGTTCAAATCAATATTACCTTACATGAAACAGTTGCCATCACTCAAAAAATTACATTTTAGAACGCAGATGCAGGAGCTTCTTCTAATGGAGCTGTCATAGTTAAACCCACCACAATCCAGTGCTCAACAACATGGCTATTACACATCTTTGTGAAAGTATTGCAATTATGTACATACTTACTAATTAAACTTAATTAATATTATATGTAATCTCTAACATTTATTTCATAGTTTTCTTACCTCAAAGTCACCATAAGTCGTTCTTCTACAGAAATAGGTTCCTGAAAATTTGTTGTAGTAAATTGCAGAACAGGTTTAATGGCTTGTACAATATAGTCAAACGTAGTAGGTAACATTCGACAATATTCCTTGAACAACAGGGGTTGAGTACGTAAATCCTGGTACAAATTATGAAATTCCCCATGAGTATGCCTTTCTAAGTACACAGTATTAGTTCCACTTCTCTGCTTTATACACTTCTTCAATATCTCATATTTAAGATATGAATTTTCCAACAACATTAGCTTCCGTCCGTCCATGACAAATGTTTAATGCTAACTGAACTGAACGGCGGCGGAGGGCGCGGAGGGGACGGTTCGCGCGCAGACAGGACAGAGTAGCCGCGTCGCTCCGCACCGCATTAAATTCGCATCGGATCGTTTCGCAATCGCGTTCGCGTTGAGTCGTCCACGTAGGACACAGCGTTACAAATCCATGTTATTTCTACTGGATAGAAATACACCTCGTGACACAACAGATACTGTAAGTCCATTTTAAGCATAATTTTCTTGCCAACTTACAGACCCTTGCTGAATACAGTATTCAGCAACTTCATTACGAATATTGTGAGCAGATGTTGTAGCCCTTCGCGGTCTTATTTGCAAGGGTAACATACTAGTCATATCATTGTTACCTTCTCTCCAGTTTCCTAATCTGACCTGGCCGTTCAATTCTTCGTCAAAACTACCTGCAGGGGTATATACATGAGCATTATTACCTTTTCTTAAAAAATTGTGGAGAGATGTTATTGCTGTTACGACAGATGTCGCGGTTTTCGGTTCTAACAACATTGGTTTCCGCAAAACTCTAAACACTGCTGACAATATGCCGAAGACATTTTCCATGTTGTGCTCCGCAGCAGAACCACTTTGACTATATTATATAAAAATTACAGGATAAAATGTAGATAATGTCTATATTTTTGTAGCTTAATATCAAAAATTGTATATTGTTAGTTTCTTGGAAAATATCAATTCAAAGTGGTCATGCTACAGAGCATACTCTCCAGCAGAACCACTTTAAAATAACGGTTATTTCACGTTGATTATGCACAATCATAATATAAACAAATGTATATTTATTGTATATCGAGGTAACATCTACAATTGTAGATAAATACTTACTGATTTTTAGTAATATGTACCTAAATGTTTTATCGGAATGCGCCTGCCATGAATTTCTTAGCAAATATCAAGATTAATACATACATACATACATAATATATATACAACATTAATTTTAGTATACGCAAAACCCGAAAAGGGGTCATTGTACTCATCATTTTGAACAATTTTTTCTATGGGACCAACCTTGAAATCGCGAAAAAAAAATCAGCTGTTCCATACATTTTGTCGATTTAAGTGAACACAAATGTATTGAACAGCTGATTTTTTTTTCGCGATTTCAAGGTTGGTCCCATAGAAAAAATTGTTCAAAATGATGAGTACAATGACCCCTTTTCGGGTTTTGCGTATACTAAAACTAATGTTGTATATATTTCTTTACGATAAATAAATTAATAAATTGTATATCAATATAACAACATCTACAATTCATTTATAATTATTAATTTTTTTTAATGTCGTTAATCTCTATACTTGCACACAGACTGCTACCCATCAAAAGACGCGGAATTGAATACACTGCCATCTCGTATTTTACTTAGAAAGCTTTTTTTATTTGTTCCCTGGACGTTTCGCTGGTGCAGTAAGTAGGTATGTTACGTTTATACGTACTTCTCTATATCTGTTTGAACAACTATTATTTTCCTGTAATGAGTAATTCATATGTCATAATAAATAATTATGTATATAATCAGATTCACGCTTTACATTATTAATTTTTTTTTTGATGATCTAAAGAGGGTAGGTAAGTGTTAGTAAAGAATACATTGACCTACATTTTTTTCATCATGAGAAAATAAACGCGTAGACCGGTTGATTTGTTGTATGTGATCTGCAAAACCTTAACATGAAGCGTGGAAAGAGACTATCTGTGAGTTTGGAAGAACAAAAAAGTGTTTTTATACAGTATCAGGAACATTTTAAATGTGAATCTGAGCTACCGTCCTCGTGCAGTGTGGTTTACAAGAACTTAAGTAAAACATTGTGTTCGCGAATGTCTGCATATGCTCTGTATTTCTCGGCTAAAAGGAATTTCAATTTTTTTTTTCCGCCCTGGAAATGTAAATGAAGAAAGAAACCTGAAGAAACAGATGAGTGTTCAAGACAATTCCAGTCAAAGCAGTAGTAGTGACTATTCTAATGTTGATGATAGAAGCAGTGACAATAGTACTTGTAGTAATAACAACGACAAAGACTTTGTTTCTTTTGAAATAAGTTTAGAAGAATGGGAACATATTAAACCACAATCTTATTGTTATGCTAGAAACAATAAAAATAAATCTAACGTTAAATATCGTAATATGAAACGAATGCCAATAAATAAATGGACGGATTATATGAGAGAATATATTTGGAAGTATACGTCAAATCGATGCACATGGATTATTAAAAATAATACAGCAAATGATAACTATACCGTCAAATTCACAGGATATTGCAAACAATGCGAAGGAAAACTTACAGTTGGTACTGAAAGAAAAGACTCTGTTGTTATCGCTCATTGCTCAATAATTAATGTAAATCCTCGATTGCTACACGACCCTATAAAAGTTCGAATAACAAATTTCAATAAACAAAAATTTGCATCTGAACTAGAAAATCAATATCCTGTTGTTGTCAGAAATAAACTGGTAAATAGTAAACTTACAGATGAGGATAAAATAGAACCTCCATTTGTTCCCAGTCTAAAAACTTTCCAAAATATAAGAAACAGGACTAACACTTCCAAATATTTTCACAAAATTGTGGTTCTTGCTTTGTGGATTATGAGTTGTACCCCTCCCTTCAACACAGTGATCCGCAATGTGTCCTTACACCCCTTCTTTGTCTATTACTGGACTGAATTGCAACGGAATTTTTATCAAAAGTTTTCAAAAGCACATTACACAGCTATAAGTATTGACGCCACAGGATCCTTGTTCAAGAAAATATATCCACCTACAAATTTATCTAACCAACAATATCATTCTAAACACCTATTTTTGTATGTCGCAGTTTTGAAACTAAAAAACACATCAATACCATTGACTCAGATGATATCTGCAACCCAAAAAATGGATAATATTTATATGTGGTTAAAAATGTGGGCCGAAAGTATGATCAAACCAAAGGAAATTATAACAGATGACTCTAGTGCTTTAATAGGAGCATGTGTGAAAGCATTTACAACATTCGCTACTACTAGAGAATATGTTAGCCATTGCTTTAAGGTCCTTGAACAACAAACCCACGTGATTCCTGCTTGTTTTATGCGCTTAGACTCGTCTCATTTTATAAAAACATTATATGGACTGGAATGTTTTAAATTTGTAGATCTACGCGTAAAAAAGTTTTATGTTATGATTTTGTTACATTTAAAAAGTTGCACTAATTATGTAGAAGTTAAAGAGATATTAAGAAATTTAGTTATTGTGGCTGTAAACAGATATGATCGATATACGAAAAATGGCGAAAAAACTAAATGAGAAGAGGCTAAAGAAAAATTATTAGGTATGAGACACATTTCAAAAATAATGGACGATGAAATAAACACCTTACCGAACCATGCAGAATCAGTTATTGAAGATGATGACGTGACATGTTACAACGATGATGCGCCGTACTGGTTCAATACTCTGATACAAAATGAAAAGTTATATGCTGACCTTAGCGAAGAGACAATATACGAAAATATTTATTATTTCCCAAGTTTTGTTGGCAGCTTGCAAAAACTATTTTGCAGACTTCCCCTTTGGACCAATTTAATGTTACCTTTCTACAAGGAAAGAAATGATGCCGCCAGCAGTAGTAACGTAGAAAGTTACTTTAAGAATATAAAACAGTTGTTATTCTGTACAAAGAGTGGTTTATTACGTGTAGATGAATTTATTATGAAACACACTGAATACTTATCTGGTGAAATAAAATCAGCTCAGTGTGCTTACTTTGATAATGACCTAACAAGTCACATGAAGAAACAAGAGAAGAGGTTTGAAGATATTGAAAAGTGTACTACTAAAACAAAAATAAACAGCATTCGTCCTGAAGACACACATAGCTTTAAGGTAGTATTCCGAACCACGCTGCACGCAGCAGTGCTGCCGCAGCAGTGCTGCCGCGACACTACTGGTCCCCATACAATTTCTATAAGTTTATATGAGATTACATTCCGAGCTAGGCAGCAATGTCGCGGCAGCAATGTAGCGGCAGCACTGCTGCGCGTCAGTGCCTACCGCCGCGACAGACCAGTAGTGACGCGTCTGCCGCCGCAGCAAGTGTACCTACGTGAATGTGACGTAAATTGACAACAATAGGATGAATTTCTCTGATTCAGAAGAGGAACAGTTAATTAACTATGTGGCTTTATATCCAGCCCTTTACGATAGCAGTCATACTAATTATCGTAACAATTTAATAAAAGAAAACATATGGAAGGATATATCGAAGAAAATCAATAAAACAAGTGAGTTGATGTTCATATTAACTTTATTTTCATTTCATGGTTACATACCTACTACTTAGTTACAGAATAAAATTAGTTTATGAATATCTTTTTAGAAAAGAATAACCGTAACACAGAAAAAAGAAAAACAAAAAATACTGTTCAAATGATAAGCTCCTGCTTTTGTGGAGATCGGTTAAAAATGTATTTTGCTTGAAATATACTATATTCGACTAATTGCTGCTTCTTGCCATGACACTGAACCGTTCTCAGTAACGAAAAAATCTTTTAGTTTGTCTCTGACTTCGAATTCATTGCTATTCGAAAACCCACCCGAAGCCACTAAATCTATCATGTTTTGGTCAGGGAGATTGTCACTATTTGTTTGATAATGTGGAATGCTATTTTCTTCGAGGTAACCATCTCGAAGTAAATTGTGCAAACAACAAGCTGTTAGTATAAGGTCGTCAACCACCTCTGTCGATATACCGATAGGCGAATAGAAAACTCTGAAAACTTGACTTAAAAGACCAAAAGCATTTTCTGTCACTCTCCGAGCTCGACATAATCTGTAGTTATAAATTTCTTTGTCTCTAGACAATCTCGCTGTTCTTCTTGGGTATGGCTTCATCATAAAGCTACTAAGAGAAAACGCCTCGTCTCCAATTAAAAAGTGGGGTAGAGTTACATTTGTTCCAGGCAAATTCTTAGGTGGAGGAATATGAAATCTCTCGTTTGCTATATCATTGCCCATTCTTGACTTTTGAAAAATGCCATTGTCAGATTCTTTGCCGTAAGCTCCTACATCAACGGCTATAAATTTGTAATTTGCATCCACAATAGCTAACAAGACAACTGAAAAGTAGTCTTTATAATTAAAAAAGAGGGATCCACTATTTTTTGGAGCTTTGATACGCACATGTTTGCCATCTATTCCTCCAACGCAATTCGGTATATTCCATTTATTCCAAAAACATGTTTCAACGACTGTAAAGTCGTTTTCCTCCAGGGGCTTCATTAGGAGAGGTACTAATTCTTGCCTTAAAACTTTCAATACACGTTTCACGATACGTGATATATAGCTCTCAGATATACGGTATGAATATGATAAAGATCTGAAACTTTCACCGGTAGCCATGAACCTGTAAAAATCATAATAATATTTTGATATATATAAAATAATAATAATAATGATTTAACAAAGTGAAGAGACATGATGAAATCCTTTACTCATTTTGTTTCGGTATTTAACTAAACTTTAATGTCTATGTGTTTCTTTTATTCTTTTTAATTTTAAAAACTCAGTAAATAAAATGCAGCTAAAACCAATCTAAATAGGTACAACAATAGTTTAGGCAGGAAATGTGTTTTGCTTAAAAAGTTACATCATTGTTTACCTTTATATAAATATCTAAACAATACTAGTATAGTTTGATGTAGTTATGTATTTAAGTTCGTAGAATACACCAAACTCATCCAGAAAAACATACCTCACTCAAGTTCTTGGTTTTAGGTGATGACTGCAAGAAAAAATGGAAAATGATACGCGATTCCTATACAAGATATAAAAAAAAAAATAAGGCGGGTACTGGGTCAGCCGCAGCAAAAAACGCAAAAGACAAAAGGTACCAACAGTTGTCGTTCCTAGACAATATTCCCGAACACAGATCGGGGGGTACGAATATAATAGCCTCACCTCCGAATGTCACTGATAATGAGGATAGTATTGATTTCGATCACCTAGAAAGAGAATCACAAAATGAACATACCGAGGAAACGGAAACATCACTGGTTCTAAATGAGACTCCAATAAAAGTAAAACGCTTTAAACAAAGCGACGATAATATAATAAACATTTGGAAAGAAAGAAATGAAAAAAGGCAAGATTTGATTAAGACGATTGTCCAACGCAAGGATGATGACGTACAACTTTTCTGCAATTATATTGGTAACGTTTTACGAAGTTTACCGCCTTTACAAAAGGCTGAAGCGAAAAGGCATATTAGCTCTGTTGTATCAGATTATGAAATCTTGGCAGCAAGAATTGCGACCGGAACGGAGAGATCAGATACGTTGAGTTCCTCGTATTACATAACTTCATCAGAAGGGTCCGGGTCTTCAACGAATGTATCTCCAGGCCCTACAGATACGCATCATCTATCAGTACTTGGCCAAAGCCCTGTTCAACATATTACGGGCCCATATTCTCCTATTACGGATGTTCAATCACCAGGACATGTATCATCACCAGAACCTACAGATTTACGTACAACTAATCAAGACACCAATGATAGTCTGCAAGACTTTTTTAATTTATAAACTTAACTCACCTTAATGTTAAGAATAATTTTTCTTCAGCGTTGATAACTTCCTTGCGAGAAACTTTTGCTTCAATTTCGTCAGCAATTAAACTATGAATAAAACTGAACTGTTTTTTATTTAAACGACAGTACTCTCTGAATTTTACGTCATCACTTATCAAATGGTTTTTAATCAGCGTCTTGTAACATCCTTCCCTTTGTCTGCTTTTATAAAACGAATCTGTTGCTTTTCTTTTACTATTGGTATAAAGCAACAATAAATCATCGTCATCTTCTTCCTCTTCCAAAAGTAAAAATAAAAGTTCGTCATCAATCGACATCTTGTCAACTCAAAGTAAACTAACGAATACACAACAACGCATCACCGTGAACAGAGCGACACTGCCGCCTTGGTCGGAATCAGCGCGGCAGGCAGCACTGTTGGGCAGCACCTTAGTGGCAGCACTGCGGCAACAGCACAGCTGCTTGTTGCCGAGTTCGGAATCATACCTTTACGAGAGAATCAGTATTTCAAAATACTCCAATTTACGAGGAAAACTGGCGTAACAAAAATTATGAGGTAAAGAAAAAATCTTTAATAGAGTTAATTAAACCAAAAGTCGACAAGAAAAATGTGCAAATATTAATAAATGGAAATAAAAGTCACGCTAATATGGATCGCGTAGTTGTCCAGAATACATGTGCTTTCGATGCTGTGGCCCACGCATTTGCGGTCGCCTACAAGGAACACAGGAGTGTTCATGAATTATTGGAAGGAAAAAGTTCTGCATTTGCTACCCTAGTAAAAGCCATATCGAATCACGATGATGCTATAGATGTATTAAGATTGAGGACAGAAATTTTGTTAAACTCTTTCGAAAAAGTAATACGAGGTAATGTTCAAGTTGTCAACTGCACGTGTAACGTAACTAAAATTTTTGAAAGTCTTTTAATAACTGAATATTCTAGTGCAAAAAACGTTAAACAATGCTCCAGTTGTGATTATGTGTCTGAACGAAATTGTCCAATTTTACCACTGGATATTGTTACATTGGCAGATGAGGGTATAGCGACTGGCTTAGAAAAATCGGCAAACTCAATGTTATCTAGTAAGACTCGGTTATGCCGTCAGTGTAACACAGAAAATGGCACGATTACAGACTCTTACGAGTTATCTGATATTATAATTTTTGAATATGATGATTATTTAAATATAACCGATGTACCAGAAAGAATTGTTTTGAAACAAAAAACGTACTCTGTCGTTTCTGTCGTGGAGTATATTTCAGGTTTACCTGGTGATGTAGGACATTACAAGTCACACTGCAAACGTGGTTCAGGCTGGTATTGTTATGATAACAATATAAGCAAAGTAACCAAAACTAATTTAAAAATAAATATACAATCGCATATCATAATATACGCTAAAAAATGATTAAATGTATTGTTTTTATGTACATAAAAATAAAACAAATTATATTTACATTATTGTCTATTTTTACTTATTCTTTATAGCTTATGAATCCATTTTCTTGATATACAATTTATTAATTTATTTATCGTAAAGAAATATATATATATATTATGTATGTATGTATGTATTAATCTTGATATTTGCTAAGAAATTCATGGCAGGCGCATTCCGATAAAACATTTACATATTACTAAAAATCAGTAAGTATTTATCTATAATTGTAGATGTTACCTCGATATACAATAAATATACATTTGTTTATATTATGACTTGTGCATAATCAACGTGAAATAACCGTTATTTTAAAGTGGTTCTGCTGGAGAGTATGCTCTGTAGCATGACCACTTTGAATTGATATTTTCCAAGAAACTAACAATATACATTTTTTGATATTAAGCTACCAAAATATAGGCATTATCTACATTTTATCCTGTAATTTTTATATAATATAGTCAAAGTGGTTCTGCTGCGGAGCACAACATTAAATTTTGTAGATATTCAAATTCGGAACTGTTCATTCTTATAAAATCTTTTAAGCAACCGTCAATACCCAAATCCTTGAGATAGTCTGTGGCACTATATTTTCCTCTAGCTTTTAGCGTTTGGCGCATCCCATAAGAGCGCTTTTTCTTCTCTTTTAAACAAAAAATAAAAGCTATTCCAATGAGCAAATCTTCTTCCATTTTCGTGTAGACGTCCTCGGCCCTCAGAAGGCGAAACCAAACTGCGAGCCAATACTAGATGTTATAAAATGTTTAAACATTTTCCATCAATGTAGGAGCACTTATAACATGTAACAGTTTCTAACAAAGTGCAACAATTGTTAACATTTGTTAGTAAATGTTTTGGTGTTATAAAATGTTTACAAACATTTTATAACGGCAATGTGGGAGCACCATTAGTAGCGCCGCTACTATTGCAAGTTCTTCAACGTCCATTCTGCACGAATGTACTTGGAATACTGTCGCTCGGCTCGGTCTCCGGCCCTGTTTCCCATGTTTCGGTCGCCGAGGGACTGAGTCGCCGGCGACTAGTCGACAGTGCGTAATAGCCCTAAATCCGGCGGCCTGCATTCAGCGGCAAGGCGGTCTGAAACCCGGCGGCATGTGTGGATGCGCCATAACGGTTTACCAACACTCGATTGGTCCATGAACCGGTGTGATACTCCCTGGCCGCGCCACAGTGGAAAATTTAAAAAACATGTTTATAGATAAATAGTAACATTTATGTACTATACGGTACGTGTAATAAAAAAAATTGTACCTCAACGAATAATTAAATATAATGAAGTTTTGGTGGCGCGGCTGGGGAGTATACTCCCTGGCCGCGCCACCTCGGTTTCTGTAAACTATTCGGCGCACCCGGACATAGGAAACATCAAAAAAATGTGCGAAAGTTGTTCTCTTTTAAGCCCTCTAAAGAAATTCAAAAATCTTATTACTTTAGAAATGATAGCCTTGTGTTGGTGGCGCGGCCAGGGAGTATACTCCCTGGCCGCGCCACCAAGAGTTATTAGTCGTACTCGGACATAGTATACACTAAAGAATTGTACGCATTAAGTACTACCCAAAAACGTAATAATATTACGGAAAAATTTAATATCTTAAGAGAAAACATCAAATCAAGATTAAGCACATCAGCAGACTTGCTGATCTTTGTACTTACTAGATGTGGCCTTCAAATTAGAAGTACTGGAATGATTTCGGTGAGATGGTTGCATAGAAGTGCTAGAAATAAGCAAAACGATACGAATCTATATGCATAACAAGAATAATTGACCTTCAAGAAGACGATAAGAAGTTGGTAGGCACTTTTTATTAGGTACGGTCAGCAACGAAAGTCGTTAACACTGTTACTTTTACATGTCATACAAATTTACAGAAAATGATTAAATACACAGATTTTTAGCATTTCTTATAAATATTGCATTTATTTCGGGTTTTTTTTTAACAATGCGTTCAATAATTATGATTTCAAAAACTGAAATGTTGATCTACTTTCGTCGTTGACTTTATTACCTACCTGTATATACTTAATTTAAAAAATAGTGGGTACTTATGTTTACCAACCGATGATTACATTTTTGTTGCGTTAGTTATATGTCTGAACCTGTTATACTCGATACCTATATTACTATACGTATAATAACTACACACAACCTATTGTCAGTTAATCAATCGGATTATTAATGGAAACAGCGTATTTTTAAACATGTTTTAAAACACAAATATTTCCAGTTTTTGACATTCTACTGCGATAAAAATAGTGGGTAAGTGGGTACTTTAACGTTTTGACTTTCACCAAATTCAAGAAACGTGAATTTATCACATGAACATTTGGTGGCCCTGAAAAGGGCCTTTTGTTATTTTGCCCTGCCATCGTCGTTAATTTATTGAGTACATAATGCAATGCACCATTATATTTTGTGTAATTTTTGCTATTGTTACTGTGGTGTTTAGGTCATCGTAGCATTCCCATGATTTACCATTACGCCTACACCATGCTCTATAGTAGCGCATATTAGGTAAATACTCTATGACTGCAACCAAAGCATATTTTTTTTGCTGTAAAGTTAAACTGTTTGGAATATCATTTATATTAATCAAATCAATATCATCTAACTCAAATATTAGAATTTCGTTTAAATTATAGCGAATGATGTGTGTGCCTGTACATAACATATCATTGACGATCTTTCTACAATGCAAAGTATTATCTAATTCCAGCATTGATTCTGTTGCTTCTTCAAGAGCTGTTATTCCTTTGTCGGACAGAGTGAGCACGTTTAAAGGCATATGTGAACATTTTCGCGGCACTGAGCGGTTTTGGCTGCAATTTTGGTTGGTACATAGTTTTTCGGAAAATACGCTAGAATAGTCGTGTAGCAATATCTTGTCTAAAACATAAGATACATTAGACATACAGTTCACAATGGTTATGTGGTTTGATATTGTTTTGTCGTAATAATATTTGTTCAAAATGTTTGTTCTGATTTTGTACACATTCTTTGTGTCGTCTTTCTCGGCGAGAGCTTTTATTCGTTTCATAAATTCAGATTGTTTAGCGTCTACCAATTTACGAACGCTCATTTTGTCAGTATAAGCAATTACTAAAGATTGCACCACAGAATCAAAGGCACAAGTATTTTCGATGACAATGCCACTAACGCCTGATGAGCGATTATTGCCATTTGACAACAAACCTACACTTGTGCTTTGATTCCGTGGTACTCGTATATTACGATTATGAGTTTTTATAGATAAGCCTATCCAGTTTTCAACCGAAATTGGGATATCGCTCAATACCGATTCCTGTGAGAAATCATCATTATAGGGCAATGAACCCTCTAATGATGATTTCTTATTTTTATGTTTTTCTGCGGAGCGCTTTTCAGATTCTTTTAAATTACTAAGACTTTCTTTTAATTCACCCGATAGATATTCATGATGCTTTATAATAAATTCATCAACTCTCATTCGCTCCGTAGAGTACTTTAAAATAGTTTTTATATTTTTGAAGTAACTTTTAACGTTAGAGCTGGTGGGACATATATTTTCGGTTTTTACTTGGCTGAGCATTACGATTGACCACAACGGTAGCCGATAAACTAATCGTCTCAGTGTTTTAACAAAACCTGGCAAATAAAACAGATTGTCATATAATGTTGAAATCTCACTGAGTTCTAATTCCAGTGATATTTGGTCAACTTTCATATCAAACTCCTTCAAAAATTGGGATCGACTATTGTCTTCATCTGCATCTAAGAAACTGCTATGAACAATATCATATTCTTCCTTTTCTTCATAGTCAAACTTAATAGTGCTTTGATCTTGCATTTCTAGCAATGCTTGTAAGCTTATCTTGCATTTAGTAGGTTCCCCATCGTTCTGTATACCCGTATATTTGCTCAGCGCAACCACAAGAATATTATTGAGAATAAGTTTAATTTCCGTAAATGATGAACAATTTTTGATTTTACGAAGATTTGATGTGTAAAATGTCTGAACTCTTTTGTCTACATACATAAAGCATTGAGAGTTGTACAATGCTTTAATAAAATGTGATGTATCCAAACGAATAATACAATGGTATTTCTTTAGTTCTATTTTTTTTGCCAGAACATCAAAGCAATAAGCAATATACTCATGAGTGGTGTCAAACTCTAAAAGATTTTACAATAGCGCCAACTAATGCCGCGGAATCATCACAAACTACTTCATGGGGCGGTCTTTTGTTGCAGCCCCATTCCTTAAGCCATTTGGATATGTTTTCAAGTGTGTGTACCTCAGTTACCATCTGAGTCATCGGAATGCAAGAATTTTCGGTTTTGACTACAGCTACATAAAGGAAAACATGTTTTGGATTGTAACAATGATCGGGATCTCTGGGAGGCTTTATTTTCTTAAAAATAGATCCTGTTGCGTCAATGCTTAATGTTATTCTTTTCTTTGAATCGGCAAGGTATCTATAATATCTTTCCTGAAGTTCGGACCAATAATAAAATGATAAAAGGTAAAACAGAAATCATACGGATAACGTTTTTGTATAAAGCAGTATTCGCCATTGTCCACAGAGAAAGAATAACGTCGTTGTGAAAATATATGCTTGTTTTATGCCTGTACCTGGCATTTTGCAAAGATTTTAGTGACGGTATAATCGGTGGCTCAAATTCATCATCAACAGCATGTTCTTTTTCCAATTTATCAGAAAGCTGTTCTTTTTTTAATTTGGTTATTTTATTTTTTACTTTCGGATCGTGTACAACGCTCAAGTTCCCTTCATGTATTTTACATTCCAATGTAGCAAAGTTTTTAGACACCACTGTAGAATGTCCGCTTATTTTTGCTCGACATTGCTTGCAATATCCATGAAAATTAAAATGAGAATCTTCTGTTGCTGAACTGTGTTTGAATACCCAGGTGCATTCTCGTTTAGTTTTCTTCCATAATATTTCAGCCATTAAATATGTCCATCTATTTCTAGGTAAATTAAAGGTCTTATGATTCTTCACACTTGGTTTATTCTTGTCATTGCGTGTGTAATAGGTAGTTACTGGCTTTATTTGCTCCCATACAGTAGATTCAATGTCAAAATAAAATGTTTTAACTATTGTGTTATTTTCTTCGCTGGATATAGAAGATAAATGGTTGCAGTCATTTTCAGATTTTTCATTTTCCTGTGAATATGATAAATGCAATGACTGCAAGTCATTGTCTGACGGTACAATTCGCTGCTTATGATATTGGCCAAAAAAATAGTAATAATTCCTTTTAAAGGACAGGTGAAGAGCCTTAGTTGACATGCGACATGACCAATTATTGCGTATATTAATAACAATCTTACTTGACGAAGATGGCAGGCAATTTTGGTCGGTTATTTGATCGGCATAGGTATTTGACGAAGTCATGCTTTTGTGCTTCAATGCACACTGATAATACTTTTCCACGCTTATTCTTGCTTTTCTCCATTATAACTCACTACAATGTATTCGCATATATTTTGGTTACCGCCAAAAGATAAAGATGCAAAAACATTTTTTTTATTGGCTTAGCACCATTGTCAATATTATTAGAATAAGGATGAGAACAAATTATGGGAAATGCATGGAATTAGTATGTTCTATATGTATAGTAGGGAAATGTTACAATATTAATCGATTAAACAAATGTTTTTGGTGTTTCTGGACGGCGGGACCAAGTTAAGACATAATTTAAAAACTGACGAAGATATTAGTCTGAGTTGAGATGAGATGATGATGATGATGTATGTAAGTATGGATGTATTTTCTTTCGTTTTTACTTTATATAAAATACTTGACTGTACTTCTTAGTATTTTTTTTAAGATATTCAACAATGGAATTCTAAACTTGGTCCCGCAATTCTAAAACACACTATTTTTGAATAGCTAATGCAAAGTTCAATAACCTATAGGTAGGAGCAATACTGTTTTGTTATGTATAGTACTCAATAAATGAACGACGTATGATGGCAGGACAATTAAAGGCCCTTTAAATTTTTTTTTTTGTTTTTTTAGGGCCACCAAATGTGGATGTGTTATATTCACGTTTCGTAAAAGCCAATGACCAAAATTGGTGCCCATTGTTTTCGGCGGCCATTATAGAAACTTTATACAGTTAGTAGAAACACGTAACAAAGGAAATTTAGTTAACGATAAATCATAAAAATCTGTCCGAACTCTGTTAAATCAGTTTATATACCTACAGGTTAATTATTGCGATTGCACATCAGGGAGAAATCCGAAACTATGGTTAGTACCCAGAGCAAAGTGATCAGAGGAACCATGGACTCGGATTACGGAGACAAAACTTAATAAAGAAATTAAAATTCAATAAAAATAAAATATTACGTTTATTCCGGTAGTCTTTTAAAAATGCGCTCAAATTTCTAAAATTTGCAGCCAGGTAGCAAACCCGGTTTCTTTGGTAAAAAAAGCATTCTGTATTGTACCAACCGATTGTAGCTGGTATAAAATTAATGGATCAAATTCTGCGAACAAATATAATTGTAGCAAATCATAAGAAATGGATATTTTTTTTTAATTTTCCGTAATTTGTGAAAAAAATAAAATTACAAAAACTGGCACTTCCTTTGATTGGACAAATAATATTCCTTCGCAGAATTTTGTCGTTGTCAGCAACATAGCACACAAATATACGGGGTGCTTTTTTACCAAAGGAACCGGGTTCGATTCCTGGCAGCGAATTTTAGAAATTTAAGCGCATTATTAAAACAAAACCGGAATAAATGAAATATTAATAAGAAATGCTAAAAATCTGTGTATTTAATCATTTTCTGACAATTTGTATGACATGTAAAAGTAACAGTGTTAACGACTTTCGTTGCTGACCGTACCTAATAAAAAGTGCCTACCAACTTCTTATCGTCTTCTTGAAGGTCAATTATTCTTGTTATGCATATAGATTCGTATCGTTTTGCTTATTTCTAGCACTTCTATGCAACCATCTCACCGAAATAATTCCAGTACTTCTAATTTGAAGGCCACATCTAGTAAGTACAAAGATCAGCAAGTCTGCTGATGTGCTTAATCTTGATTTGATGTTTTCTCTTAAGATATTAATTTTTTCCGTAATATTATTACGTTTTTGGGTAGTACTTAATGCGTACAATTCTTTAGTGTATACTATGTCCGAGTACGACTAATAACTCTTGGTGGCGCGGCTAGGGAGTATACTCCCTGGCCGCGCCACCGACGCAAGGCTATAATTTCTAAAGTAATTAAATTTTCGAATCTCTTTATAGCGTACGGAAAAGAACAATTTCCGTACAATTCTTTAGTGTATCTATGTCTATATCTATGTCTGGGTACGCCTTATAACTATTGGTGGCGCGGCCAGGGAGTATACTCCCTAGCCGCGCCACCAACACAAGGCTATCATTTCTAAAGTAATAAGATTTTTGAATTTCTTTAGAGGGCTTAAAAGAGAACAACTTTTGCACATTTTTTTGATGTTTCCTATGTCCGGGTGCGCCGAATAGTTTACAGAAACCGAGGTGGCGCGGCCAGGGAGTATACTCCCCAGCCGCGCCACAAAAACTTCATTATATTTAATTATTCGTTGAGGTACATTTTTTTTTATTACACGTACCGTATATTACATAAATGGTACAATTTATCAATAAACATGTTTTTTAAATTTTCCGCTGTGGCGCGGCCAGGAAGTATCACACCATGAACCGTTGGTGAACAGAATCTTTAAACCATTAAGCGCTCGTTCAGACACGGCGGGAACCGCGCGATTATAGAATCGCATGGAAATCGCGCGGGTCTTATTTATATGAGTTAGTTAGTAATCGTTCAGACATAACCGCGCGGTTAATCAAGCCGCGCGGTTACCGCAACCCAACCGCCAGAAAATAGAATCGCGCTGCTCCCGCGCGTTTCTATTACTATGGCGTCTTTACTTCGCGTTCAGTTGCGTTGCGGATACCGCGCGGTGAGCACGTCACTGTTCGTGAGTTCGCCATGGATCGTTTCGACACTGAACTATTTATTGATGAGGTGGAGAAGAGACCTGCAATATGGGACATTCAGTGTGATGATTACTCAAATAAAATTATCAAGAACCGAGCTTGGCAAGAGTTGGTGGAGATATTTGGAAATTGCGAAGACACGGTGGAAAAAAAGAATATTTTAAGTAAGTAGGTTTATTCACCAAAAAATAATTGACAGAATTATGTTATAATTATTGTTATGAAGCGTATATTATACTCTCCGTATACTTTAGGTACTTAAATAAATATAAACAAACTTCGGCTGCTTTATGCAGACATTTCGAGCATTTTTCAAATGAAGGTCACAACGGTATTACCATATTTCGTTTGTTTACATTTAGTTATGTACCTAAACATTACAAGTACGGTATGTTAGTTGCAGCTATATCTTTGTGTCTTGCCATGGAACACGCCCATCATTCACAAAGTAATGAGCGAATTTATCTCTGATATTCAAAGATGACGGTGTCCCTCTTCCCGCATGCAAGGTATTGAGATTAGTCATGGGTGCATTATATAAAGTATCTTTAAATTTTAGACCATCTCTAGTCCGCACATAGTTATGTAGAACACAAGAAGCTTTTATTATATCTTCGGCAAAATCTATGTTTACATTTATAGGCCTATGAAAGATGCGCCATTTGTTCGCCAAAATACCAAAAGTGCACTCAATATTACGTCGGGCTCTCGATAACCTATAGTTAAAAATCCTTTTTTCATATGGTAAACATTTGCCTGAATATGGGCGCATTAAATTTTCTGCTAAGCCGAAGGCTTCATCTCCAACTAGGTATAACATAAGGCATTGGTGTTAGGTCTACATTAGATATTGGTTTAGGTGTTGGTATGTTTAATGATTTTTCTGTCAGGCGTTTATAAAAAACCGAATTTTTAAATATAGCAGAATCACTGCTTTTGCCATAAGCCCCAATATCAACATAAGTAAAGCAATAGTTGGCGTCGCAAAGTGCTAAGAGCACTATGGAAAAGTAATGTTTATAGTTATGATACAAAGAACCCGAATCAACAGGCTTTATAACTCGGATATGCTTGCCGTCTATAGCACCAATGCAATTTGGAAAATTTGCATATCTCTCAAAGTCTCGTGCTATTGTCTTCCAGATATCTTCAGTCGCTTCGGGCATGACTATGTTTACCAACTTATTCCACAATGATTTACATACTTCGCGGACAATTCCAGTAATCGTCGATTTTCCTAGGCGGTAATTGTAGCTTAGTTCTCCAAATGAACAACCCGTACCAAGATATCTGAAACAAGAATATTATTAATAATGTTATTATTTTTAGGTACACAACTCCAAAAAAAATGGAAAAACATACGAGATTGCTACAATAAAGAATACAAAAAAGAAAAAACAACTCCTTCTGGTTCAGGTGCTCGTAAAGGAGCCCGATATATGTATTTTTCAAGATTATCTTTCCTGCAGAATAGTGTAAGTAATAAAGACACTACAACTAATATTGAAGAACAGAATGAAAGGCAAAGTGAGGAGACAAGTGAACTAAACGCCAATGCAACCGAAGCCACTGAAATACGTCCCCCTAAACGTAAGAAAACACAAGTGCCAGAAGAAAAAATAGCGGTTTTAATAGAAAAAAGTATCGAGTCACGAAAACATTTTCAGAATGAACTTCAAGAAAATAGTATTACCAAGCAAGATGACGACAAACTCTTTTGTTTGTCGTTATATAAAGAACTCAGAAAAGTACCAGAAAATAGGCGTTTAGCAACCAAAATTGAATTACTTCAAGTGATACAAAAAGGACAAAGCTTACCACCCCCTCTTCGCTACAATACTCAGCAGATCACACCTACGTATTGGCAAGGACAACAGTATACAAGCCCGCAAGGATATTTTACTACATCTGGATCATCTCCTCCTGTTCCGGCACCGTCACCGTCACCATCGCAATTTAGTTCTGGCTCTCAGTCCTCTACAGTTATAGAAAATATTTATGCTGATTTTGAAGAACAATAAATAAATCTTACCTTAAAGTTATTACGAGTTTCTCTTCCGGTGACACGCTTGGCCTCAAATGCGTTTCAGAGCATGAAATATCTTGCCTGATCAGTTCAATTAGTTCATCAAAAGATTTTATTGACATTCTCAAATAATGTGTGTCAGAATGGCTGGTTGCCTGTGGCTTTGGTCTATGAGAGATGATTAGAAAATTGCTACATAATTGCTTATATTTGCTACATTTAATAAATAATTGCTACATACTATATATATTTAGAAATAACATTTTTTTTTTGTACAGCCATCCTGACGTTTGGTTGGCTGGTCGCCTCCTAGTTTAAAGCCAAGCATGCAGAGTTTCCCGAAATGTATTGCGTAAATAATTGCTACATATTTGCTTCATTTATCTAATTTAGTTGTATCTTCAAACATATGTTAAATAAAGGATGTAGCAATTATTTTAATTATCACAAGGAAAAGTGCCTGATAAAACAATAAAGGCAAATACTTAGTTATGTTGAATCGGTTTAATCATTTAGGCTCTGGCAACAGCGTAAGTAATGCGATTCTTGCGTTAAAAAAAATATGGACCTACCCTCAATAATCCAATAATTATCATTATAACAATTATTCTTAGTCATTGCTAGTGCAGATATCGTATTACAGAATGCCGGCGTAGTAAATGTAAAGGTGTTAAATCATTTAGTTTATCTTTACGAGACCTTATTGCATTTGAATTTCATTCCAATCAATTCATTTCAATAGATGATACACCAACATCTCTTTTTTTACAACGATCAGAGTTTGATTTACTGTCTATAATAGAATTCGAGCCCCCAGTATGTGAAACACTAATTGGTCACTACAAAGCTCATTGCAGACGAAATTCAGAATGGAAATGTTACGATGACCAATCGAAAAAAGTTACGAAGAGTAAAAAGAAGCTAATACCACATTGTATAATATACGCGAAAAAATAACATGGAAATTAAGTAAATTAATAGTTGAATATTTTTTAAGTAAATTGTAATATTATTAAAAGGAATCTTATGAACGACCCGACGTTTTTATTTACGATATCCTTTTAATGTGCTTCCACTTGCCACCACTTCCACTTACCTACTCATAACATAAAGTAGCAATAATAGCCTCCTAAAGTAGCAATACCGTTGACTGAAGACACACTGCAACTATTTGCCTTTATTGTTTTATCAGGCACTTTTCCTTGTGATAATTAAAATAATTGCTACATCCTTTATTTAACATATGTTTGAAGATACAACTAAATTAGATAAATGAAGCAAATATGTAGCAATTATTGACGCAATACATTTCGGGAAACTCTGCATGCTTGGCTTTAAACTAGGAGGCGACCAGCCAACCAAACGTCAGGATGGCTGTACAAAAAAAAAATGTTATTTCTAAATATATATAGTATGTAGCAATTATTTATTAAATGTAGCAAATATAAGCAATTATGTAGCAATTTTCTAATCATCTCTCATAGACCAAAGCCACAGGCAACCAGCCATTCAGACACACATCTCAAATAGTCAAAAAATTTGTTATCATACATTCTTAATTTGGGATATAATGTTACGAACTGACCATGTACTAGTCGGTCACGTAATATTGGATGCACCCAATACCGCCTTTTTCTTTTCTTTTTTTTAAGGAGCAACCACAGTAAACACACTTCTTCGTCGACCTCCATTTTGAAACTGACGCTAACCCGCACGAAATCGCATACTAACCGCGCGTGTCTGAATAGCATCACAATTTTACGGTTTGAAACCGCGCGATTCGTAAACGCACGATTCCCGCATGTCTGAACGCACGCTAACTTTTCACCCACGAACGTTTCGCCAACATAACTAACTTAACCTTTTTTTTTCCCGGGTGGAAAAGTCGTTTGGATAAAAAGTTAATGGTTTAAATAAGCTGGTCGACGGAGCCCCGCTTGGCGGGGCTCCTATTTCTGTCTAAAGGGTTTGTGTGCGTCAGGATTGCTCCGCCAAGTTATCAAATCAGAAAATGGTTTCAGCCAAAAATTTGTCGATATTTGTCAAAATCGAAAGAAACAAACCCCGTATTTGTCAAAGCAGAAATAAAGAAGTTATAAGCGTTTTAAGTTGGCCGCGCAATCCTGACGTCAAGGACTGCGCGGCCACGGAGATCTCAGCAACTACTTGGGATAGAGAAATAATTCCTTTTGTCAACTCAAGTCTGTATTTGTCAAGATTTGTCGAAAAATGAATCAAAGCTCTATATCAATATTATAATTAAATATTCGCCTTGAAAGTCATGGCCGCGCAGTCCTTGATTTGCTATTTTGTTTTTAGTATTTTTTTTATTAAAATTGAAGACTTCATATAGTATAGGAGTTAAAAGGAGAAAGGTCTTAATTTGTCGAAACTGACAAAAGCTTTAAAATACGACTAAAGTGTAATTAAACAGACGAAATCAATTTAAAACACAAAACTCGTGGCCGCGCAGTCCTGACGTTACTTTAAACCATGATATCTCAATAACTATAGTAGCTAGGATTTTGCTGTAGACGTCCATATAATCCTCATATTAACCCCATTAAAATGACATATCCTTTTACCCTCAACACTGTTTGGGACGCGAGTAATCTCAAGAATTATGTTACCCCATACAATGTTCTAGTAGAGTGACCATAATTTCAAGACCATAAGTTCAAGACAATACAGTCTAAGCGCATTTCTGTTCTGGTTTCTATTGTTAACTGACAAAAAACTTTTTTAATATTTAGATATTCTTATACATTATAAACAAAATGTACAGAATTATATTAATAGAATCTTGCAAGTTACTGCTCGTGGAAATGTTAATTATATCTAAAATAACGTTATAAATAGATATACACTATTTTAACAATTACTTACAGTAGAAGCACTAAAAAAAAATATCATTTAAGACGTGCTCAAGAATAAATGCAGCGTTACATTCACAATTATAATGATATATTTTAAAATATATCGAAGCAATTCTTATTCTTAATCTGTTTGATTCTTCACTGTTAATATAACGCTGTTATATCGTTATTTCTGTGATTATTGTCAAATAAATTGAGTATACATAAATACTCTTTATTCCCAGGGTCAGTAAAAAAAAACACTGAATCAAATGCACGAGTAAATTTAATATTTTTTACAGATAAATCAGTAAAATTACTATTTTAACATTATTCTAAGTTGGTCTCTTCGGCCGCACTACAGGAGCATCGACGCGAGTTTGCCTATTGCGCTCTCTTTCTAATATTGCTTTTCATTCGCACAACTGCTGGTCAGCGGACCACCGCGCTCGCGTCGAATCGTCACGATACCAGTATTATATCTCAACGGACTGTTACTGCTGTACGTTGTGGATCCGACAGTGATATTCCGATAAAAAGGACATAAGTGTGTATTCAGTGAGAGACTTAGTGTATATTTAAACGTGATATAAATAATTACGTGATATTAATCAATATGGTGAGTTATTTATTTTTGAATTAAATTTGTTAACGATATTTATTTTGTGTTATCTACCACCATACCATGTTAAAACTTTTACCAGTTTTGCTGTAGTCAGTACTTTTACATAGGTACCTAGTTAAAAAGTAGATCGGAATAAAGTCCTAACAAATTAGGCCTTAATGAACAAGGATGGAATTTATTGTGTTTTATATAATTAATAATAATAAATAAAGCCTGGGTAAGGTAAACCTTTCCCAGGCTCTCTATTTAAAAACTAAATAGAGCGTTTAAGGTTTTGCCTAAACCAGACGCAACTTTTAACTCCTGGTAATCTCAAATTATTAAAAAGCAGTTATAAATAAATAGATATTTAAAAATATACTTTTTAATTTAATTTTCAGATAAAAGCGGGTCGCAAAGGAAAAGTCAATAGTGAAAAATTAAAAAAAATATTTCTTAAGTACGGAGATGTATGCAGAAATCGCAGTATTAAATATAATGATCCAGTATTTAAAACAATATCTAATGAGTTAGATAATACGATAGCTCCTTATGCAATCTACAAAGCATTGAAAAGGCACTACGACGAGTATTTTCAAAATGATGAAGATGATAACCTTTATTCACCCCGAGTTCAGAGTAGTTCATCTTCTTCACCGTCGCGTCATAGTGTGGCTTCATTATCGCTGACATATCAAGACAAGGTGAAAACATTTAGTTTTACAATGGACGAGCATGAATGGAAAAAAATTCAACCCGTGATGGTACATTATGCTAGAAGAGATATAAGGACCTCATCGACACACCAAAAATACAGGAGTCTGCCAAAGTTTAAGTGGGCGACTTTTTTGAGAGAAAAGCTCTGGGAGTTATCTAAGCTTCCATGTACTTGGAACTTTAAAAATAAGAAAGTTGACGGTGAAAATAACATTTCGTTATTTGGAAAGTGCTCACAATGTCAAAGAGAAACAATAATAAAAACCGAAGCAATTTCTGAAAAAACTGTAAGATTTACATGCGATATACTTACTTGTAAGGAAGAGAATGTACCACACAATCCTAAAAAAAAATCAAAATTAACTCCATACAAAAGAGGTAAATTAGCAAAAATTCTACAGTATAAGCCTGCCGTAGTCGTACAAAAAGAACTTGCGGCCAAATTAATTAAAGACCCAAATCAAGTTTGCCCACCAGTGCTGCCAAGTTTAGCAGCTCTCCGCCAGATCAAGTATGAGAAACGACAAAGCAAGAGACTTCATGCTCACCCAATTTTAAGTATACTCATGATGACTCAAGAGGTACAGAACTTTATCCGTGAAGTGACATTGATACCGTGTTTTCATTTATATTATTGGTCTGATCAGCAAATAGAGTACTATACTAACTATTGTAATAGTTTTTCTAAAGTGACCATTACTGTAGATGCAACTGGATCTTTTTTTCAGGCTATAAAGCTTCCCGATGGAACTACACTAACAAAACGACTATTTGTATATATTGGCATGATTGCTTCGGATTCAATTAAATCTACTCCAATTTTTCAAATGGTTACCGATTCTCACAATAAAGATTCAATTGCAGCGTGGTTAAAAAAATGGTTAATTCAAGTAAGGAGCCCGCCACATGAAATTATTACCGATGACTCATCAGCATTAATTGCAGCTAATGTTTCAGCATTTACTACGTTTAGCAGTATAAAAGATTATGTTAAACGATCTGTTTTAGTCTTAAGTGGCCGCAATTATGCATTACCTGAAGTATTTATTAGGCTAGATACAAGTCATTTTATCAAAACAATTTATAATTTACGTTGCTTTGAAAATAGGGATATAAATGTTAAAATGTTATACGTTCGTTGCATTTTGTATATGAAAGAATGTGAATCGTTTCAGCAAATTAAAACTCTCATTACTGATGTTGTAAGACTATGTCTAACCGAATACGATAACCCAGAAAACCCTGTTTCTGTTTATATTCAGAAAATAAGTTGCACCTTAGGTAATACTACATATACGGAACCTAATGAAGACACCGATGAGAAGGAAAATATTCACGAAAACATAATCCTCGACGATGATGACGGTTTGCTCTCATGGTTTGATGAAATTGTTGAGAGGGAAAAAAGCCTAGATAAAACAAAAAGTTCGTCAGAATCACAAAACTCTTTCTACATGCCTCATTTAATAACAACGCTCAAACGGTTACTCCTAAAGTTACCCCTCTGGAGTAATATTATGTGCCCATTATATAAATCACAAAACAAAGTACCAACATCTTCAGCTATAGAGAGCTATTTTAAAACTATGAAAAATTTGTTATTCACAACAAGGTCGAAGAAATATAACATTGATGAATATTTAAATATGCATTATGATTATTTATTAGGTGAAATAAAAATTGCTTTAAATTGTTTAAATAATTTCGCCGACATTGTAGACAAAAAGGAGAAAAACATTAAAAGAAAACGAGGTAAGACTGGAAGCGAAAAATGTTACCATTTGAAAACAAATGCTGCAAAAAAGAAAAACCTAGTGTAACCAAAACGTTTTTAAATGATTCGGTATTCTCAGTAATTCCTACGTATGTTGAAAACTGGAGAGGCGAAGGTGTTCCTAAAGATGATTCTGCAAATAAACCTGTAAATATAATGTTTTTAAAAAATAGTAATTTTACTGTACAAGATATATCTGAAAAAAATATTAAATTAACAAACACTTGTGCATTTGATTCCGTATTTTTTTTATTGGCCCACGGATTTAAAGAGTATTCATGCATACGCGATTTATTTGACAATAATTGCAGAAATAGGGATATAACAGCGTTTTTACAAATCCTCTGTAACTCTGATAATAACAGTGAAGAAGCAAACAAATTAAGAATAAGAATTGCTTCGATACATTTCAAAAACAATCATTATGATTGTGAATGTAACGCTGCATTTATTTATGAGCACGTCTTAAATGATATTATTTTTAGTGCTTCTTCTGTAAGTAACTGTTCAAATAGTGCATGCATAAATTCTACCCCATCAAGAAGAAAACATGTGTTTATACCGTTAAATTTAGATATAATTAATATTTTCACCATCAGTAACTTGGAAGATTCTATTATTATTCATGATTGGGAAAACAAGCAATGCAGAAAATGCAATGAAGTAGTTCTATTTCATTATACCTTGTCAAAAATTGTTACATTCGATTTAAATGGCACGCAAATGGTGTTTTTACATGAGGTACCTAAAAGTATAATAATTAAACAAAACATTTATAAATTATTAGGTGCCGTAGAATATGTTCCTCCAATACTTGGAACAATAGGGCATTATAAGTGTCATATTATAAGAAATAGCGGAATGCTTTGTTACGACGATAACAAGAGTAAATTAGAAGAGAGTACAAACGATTCTGTATATATCCATTTTTTAACTTATGTTTTAGTAGAGGTGTAAGAGCCGATGAAAAACATTTAAAGTTGAAGAATAATGATTTTGTTGATTTTTGAAATCTTTATATTTGTGCAATGAATAAAAATATTCAAATATTAAACAAGTTTTTTATTTCGTCTTATTTAGTATTTTATTTAAGTTTTTGACTAACAGAACAGAATGCCCTTGAACTGTGCTGTCATAGCCAGTTTGACAAAGATTAAAAACAAATCGAAATTATGGTCACTCTACTAGAACATTGTATGGGGTAACATAATTCTTGAGATTACTCGCGTCCCAAACAGTGTTGAGGGTAAAAGGATATGTCATTTTAATGGGGTTAATATGAGGATTATATGGACGTCTACAGCAAAATCCTAGCTACTATAGTTATTGAGATATCATGGTTTAAAGTAACGTCAGGACTGCGCGGCCACGAGTTTTGTGTTTTAAATTGATTTCGTCTGTTTAATTACACTTTAGTCGTATTTTAAAGCTTTTGTCAGTTTCGACAAATTAAGACCTTTCTCCTTTTAACTCCTATACTATATGAAGTCTTCAATTTTAATAAAAAAAATACTAAAAACAAAATAGCAAATCAAGGACTGCGCGGCCATGACTTTCAAGGCGGAATATTTAATTATAATATTGATATAGAGCTTTGATTCATTTTTCGACAAATCTTGACAAATACAGACTTGAGTTGACAAAAGGAATTATTTCTCTATCCCAAGTAGTTGCTGAGATCTCCGTGGCCGCGCAGTCCTTGACGTCAGGATTGCGCGGCCAACTTAAAACGCTTATAACTTCTTTATTTCTGCTTTGACAAATACGGGGTTTGTTTCTTTCGATTTTGACAAATATCGACAAATTTTTGGCTGAAACCATTTTCTGATTTGATAACTTGGCGGAGCAATCCTGACGCACACAAGGGTTTAACCCTTTAACCGTGCGTGTCGCATATATGCGACAAATATTTCCGTGTCCCTACCGCGCGTGTCGTATTTCTGCGACAGAGAACATGCATGATTTTTTCGTTCTATTTTCGTCCTATTAATTGCGTGGTACAACTAAAACTATTATTAAATAGAGCTATTATTTACAACAATTACTTAAAATTATGTGTCATAACTCTAAGCATTCAAAAAACTTAAACAAAAATAAGTAATTGGCAGCTTGAAATTTTCTTCGGCGTCTATCGCGCGCGTCGCATAAATATGACCATAGGGATGGGATACAATGCAATGCGCATTTTAAAAACGAAATAACAAACAGTTAAATAATCAGGTATAATGCATCATTCAGCATAAAATAAACGGTGTCATACCAAATAAAGTTAAATTTAACATATTGCCTTGTGTTATTAATTCTTTTCCTTATTATTCATAAGAAAAATATCCCTCACGATCTTTGTATAATGCCAACATTTGACGTTAGTTCCCATCCCTTGACTCCTATGCTTGCAACATATTTCTCTAGTTAGTCTAGCGCGGCTGTCACATTAATACGACCACTGCCTACGTCACAAGCGGATCAAACGAATGGAAAGTTCCATTAATGTTGTTCGTTGGTATTTGTGCATTGTCGATAAAATAGTCACATTTCAATTTTCAATAATGACGACTACTGAGGAATTATTAAGAATATTAGAAGGTGACGACGACGAGTGTGACGACGAATTGGAATTATCCGATTCGATAGAATTTAGAATTGATGGAGAGGTAAGTACCTATTTCAATTTCTTCTTAGGTTATTTGCACATTATTCAGTAGGTATAGGTATAAATAAGACTTTCGTTGGGTTTAGGTAACTCCTTGATGAATCGAAATAGTATTTTAAATATTGTGATGTAATTCTGTTATTACCTATATTACCTACTTAACTACCTACATATCCTATTGATTGTTCAAATTTGGAACCGTGTTGTATGTTGTCCTTACCATTATTAAGGTACTGTGACAGTACCTACCAAGCCGGACAGGCACTCGCACTCGCGTTTGTCTCTTTTTCTCTCTCTCTCTTTCATAAATCATTATTCGAGTTTGGGTGTAGCTGTTTTGTGTCCGTGACTTGTGTGTTTGTGAAGTCCCAAGCTACACAGGAATTATTCCTAGTGCATGAGTTATCTTTAAAAAAAAGATAACTTTAATAAGCGTTCTGCACACGATGCCGTCACCGCGCCGTCGCCGCGCCGACGCCCGCCGCACAGTTACACTGTAGAATACGAGTCGCGCGAAGCCCGCCACCGCGCCGCCACCGCGCGCGTTCCCGTCCCTGTCTGTTTGATTCATTCCATTAGGTACCGGCTGCGTGCGATCTCGCGGCGTGCACGTTCGTACGCGGTCGGTAATGGAATCAATGGAATGAATCAAACGAGACAGGGACGGGAACGCGCGCGGTGGCGGCGCGGTGGCGGGCATCGCGCGACTCGTATTCTACAGTGTAACTGTGCGGCGGGCGTCGGCGCGGCGACGGCGCGGTGACGGCATCGTGTGCAGGAACGCTAACTAGGTTCCTTTTTGTTAAAGTTATATACCTACCTAATGAATATAAAAAATAATATACTTACGTAATAAATTTTAATTTGTCATTTCAGGATCATGACGACAATGAAGGCATTAATTGGACGTTAGACATATCTGTACCTGATAAAGAAAACTTTGACGAATTTATTTCGGGGGTATCACCTTCAGTACCTTTGAGCAGCGACTCCTCGGAACTGGATATTTTTGAACATTTTTGTGGCAATGATTTAGTAGAAAAAATATGTTATTTTACTAACAAATATCACCAATTCTATGTCAGGCATACGGATCTAAGGGTGTACGCTCGTTTAAAAAGGTGGCAAGATGTGACTGTTCATGACATTTATATCTTTTTAGCCCTTACGATGCTCTTTACAAGGAATAAAAGGCTCACTATTGAAGAACATTGGTCTGTAGACCCCCTTTTAAATAGTCCCATATTTCATAGTATTATGTGTAGAGATAGATATTGCGCAATACTGGCAATGCTTTCATTTTCTGAAGTACACGATGTAAGTAATTTATCAAGATTATATAAAATTGAAATGATGATTGACCACGCACGACAAAAATTTCGACACACATTGGTCCCCGGAGGCAAACTATGCATTGATGAAAGCATTGTGCCTTTCAAAGGTCGTCTGGTAATCAAACAATATTTGCCAAAAAAGCGAAACAGATTTGGAATAAAACTTTTTGTTTTGTGTGATGTCGAATCAGGGTTTATAATTGATTTCATTGTTTACTGTGGTTCACAAACACAAATAGAGCATGTACCAAATTTAGGTATTACAGGATCAGTAGTCACTGAACTGGTACAAGGTTATTATCATAGTAATCGAGAGCTATATGTCGACAATTGGTATTCTAGTCCGCGACTTTTTCTTTATTTAAAACAAAGAGGCATTTATGCATGCGGTACGGTCAAAAGTAATAGGAAACATATGCCAAAATTCAAAAAACTTAAGCGTGGAGAAATAGAAGCATTTTCATCTCCTCCTCTTTTAGCGTTAAAATGGCAAGACAAAAAAGCTGTTACCATGCTGTCTACCATACATGATGACAAAATTGTTCCGTCAGACAATTTGGATCATTTTTCTGGTCTGCCTAAATTAAAGCCGCAATGTGTAATAGATTACAATAAAAATATGGGTTCGGTGGACATCACCGACATGATGATGAGTAGCATAGGTTGTATAAGGAAAACTAGGAAGTGGTATAAAAAATTAGGCTTCCACATCATCGATTTGTTTATGCTTAATGCTTTTTATTTGTTCAGAGTCTTAAAAAATAACAAAAAACATAGTTTTGCAGATTTTCAATTAAATGTGATACGGCAACTTTTAGAAAAAAATAAAAGATTAATTGCAAATACTAGCCCAGCGTTCACTTCTGGTACTCAGTCCAATCCTCCTCGCAGTCTACATATCGATGCTTTGGCACATTTTCCTGTACGAATTCCCAGTGGCAAAAGTCAGCGTTGTAAAGTATGCGCGACTAAGAATAAAAGATCACACACACGGTATATGTGTAAAACGTGTAATGTTTATCTTTGCGTTGACACATGTGCTGCGGAATACCATAGATAGAAGCTATCGACTAAATATCGATAGTTTAAGTAAGTAGGTAGATCATCCTGTCACTAATTTCTTTTCTTGCGTTGCTCTATTTAGTCTGTGTTCAACTTCACTTTGTCCATGTCAAACACACCGAGCCCACGTCTTTTTTTACGGTTCAGTGCAAGTGTTATGCGAATTGAACCCTAGTTATATTATACACCTTGAACGTCACAGTTTTATTGAGCATTAAATTTAAATTTGATAGAAAACGAAATGACATCGAAAAGTAAGTAAATTGTGCCAAATTGATACTTGTAGCCTTTGATTATACACATCCTGTAGCCATTTTTATAGGTACTTATTTATATTTAATTGCTTTTAAGGAAAGTATGACGAGTCTCAGGAATGTAGTCAATCAATTTTGGATCCAACTAGCGATAGTCAAGACGAAATGAATCTTGAAGATGTAGAAGATGTATGTTTGCCTTCGTCGGTAGCACAATCCCAGTTATGTTACTATGTACCACATGACGGTGACTTACGAAGTACAGATAGTACGCCTGATTTATTTGTATCAAGAGGAACACAAACTCTAACAAAAATATCAAGTGTAGGCACACAATACGAAGCGATCAGCACTGACCTAATTTCAAAAACGGCAAAAATATTAGCCGAAAAACATTTCGGTACTAATGTGACTCGCACGAATAAATTTATAGAAACGTACACACATTTTGTGACATCTATAATACGTCTGATAAAAACAGACAACGAATAATTTTATGAATCATGTACCTACTACTTGTTACCTACTGTTTGACTGATTAATTGTCCTTTTTTTTGTTTTTAGCTTATGACTGCGTAATTCTAATTATAGTTGTTGCAATTCACGAGCGCACTCAAGCCTTTGCGTGTAGGTTTCGTGTAGGGTAGACCGGGGACAATTGAAACAGGTCATGATTACAACAACTGCAATTTCTCGAAAACCATGATACCTACGTGTGTGACGCGTCGTTCGTTGCTTCGTCGGCCATGTTCGGTTTTGTGTTTAGTACGGCTCCAGCGAGCGAGCGACGCAGTGGTGCACAGGACGCCTCGACGAATTTCGCGCCAAAAAGTAAGTATTCACGATTTTATAATTTTTGTTATTTACCTATTTAAATCTTGTTATTTGACAGTTTTTCTTATTTTGGAGTTTTGTTTATCTATTTAAGAGTGTTTTTATTACTGTTGATTAATGTTAAAGTCAATATAAAACGAAATATTGAGTATTAAAGTAGAAGATGTGAGATGGGTACGTTTGAAACAACTGGCCTGTGGACGTTTGAAACGTTTCAAACGTCCCCGCATATTCCGCATTTTTACTCGACTGCAAAGAAGAAAGTTGTGTTTTCTAAAGTGTTAATAATTAATAGAATATAAAAATGCACCGATTTAAAAAAAAAGATATTACGTTGAAAAAATTACCATTTAAACCACTTTTAACTCACAATCGCAATTATAAAATTACATCTGATAGGCAACCCAATAACTCCGACGACCCTAAAATTGAGCCCTCGACATTAAGTTTAATCTATTTTTTTTTTCATTCATCTTTTCTAGAGATGCCCAGAAAACGAAAACACGTTACGGAAAGAAGTTCCAAGGACTTATTTGCATATCAGCAAGCATATGAGGAATTGATAGATGGTAAATCGTTGAGGAAGGCTGCAGATATGTTCAATTTAGATCACGTCTCATTAGCGCGATATAAAAAAAAGAGAGAAAGCGCGCCTGAAAATACTCCTGTCGATGATATAACAATGGGTTACAATTCGGCAAAAAAAATATTTACACCTGCTCAAGAAAACGAGATAGTCACGTATGCAATCAAGTCAGCTGATATTTACTTTGGGCTAACCGCTAAGGATATGAGAAAACTGGCATATGATCTGACTGTACGCTACGAACTCCGAAGGCCTGCTACATGGGATGAAAATGAGATTGCGGGAGTAGAGTGGTTCCGTGGATTTTTAGACCGCCATCCAGAATTGTCAGTCAGGTGTGCTCAAGCGACAAGCTTGGCACGAGCGACGAGTTTTAATAAAAACAATGTGGATGAATTTTTTGATAATTTGGCGAGGATTCTTGATCGTGACAATTTTGAACACAAGGATATATACAATGTAGATGAAACGGGAATAACAACAGTGCAGAAACCGAATCGAATTGTGGCTAAAAAAGGAACTAGACAAGTGGGTGCACTGACATCTGCCGAACGTGGAACTCTGGTAACAGTCACTGTAGCAGCTAACGCGATTGGCAATGTACTTCCACCAATGTTCACGTTTCCACGAGTTCATTATCAAAACCATTTTTTGAGAGATGGTCCTGTTGGTAGTGTTGGTACCGCAAATAAATCTGGGTGGATGCAAGAAGAAGATTTTCTTGTATTTCTACAACATTTTCAAAGACACACAAATTGTTGTATAGATCACAAAGTCTTATTGCTACTGGACAATCATGCTTCACACGTGTCAATTAAATGCATTGACTATTGCCGTGACAATGGCATCGTCATGCTTTCTTTTCCTCCACACTGCAGCCATAAGTTGCAGCCATTGGACCGCTCCGTATACGGACCTTTCAAAAAAGCCGTGAATACAGCATGCGACGGATGGATGAGGGCAAATCCTGGAAAAACCATGACCATATATGACATTCCAGGCATAGTCGCCACTGCGCTTCCCCGGGCTATGACTCTAAGTAATATTCAAGCTGGGTTTCGAGTTTCTGGAATTTGTCCATATAATAGGCAAATATTCAGTGATTTGGATTTTGCACCCTCATATGTCACGGACAGACCAAACCCGAATATACAAGATTTTGATATTTCACAGCCAATTTCTTCCGCTGCAGGTGAACCTCGAGTGCAATTTACAGAGACAAGCTTGAGGGATCCTCGACCAAATTCTGCGGCAGTAATTGAAGTCGTTCCTCAGCCAAGTTCCCCCGTCATACCCGTGTCGGAAATTCAACCTAACCTAACCAGCCCGACGACGCCACAACAGCCAGGGACTGTCCCAGTACTTGAAGCCGCTGTTCCATCTTACCCGATACGCTCAGTGACTCCACAGCCAAGTTCCACTGTCATACTTGTGTCGGAAATTCAACATGACCTAACCAGCCCGATGACGCCACAACAGCCAGGGACTGTCCCAGTACTTGAAGCCGCTGTTCCATCTTACCCGATACGCTCAGTGACTCCACAGCCAAGTTCCACTGTCATACTTGTGTCGGAAATTCAACATGACCTAACCAGCCCGATGACGCCACAACAGCCAGGGACTGTCCCAGTACTTGAAGCCGCTGTTCCATCTTATCCGATACGCTCAGTGACTCCACAGCCAAGTTCCACTGACATACCTATGTCGGAAATACAACCTGACCTTACCAACCCGACGACGTCGCAACAGCCAGAGTCTGCCCCAAGAATAGCAGCGCCATCTCTTCCTTCACCAAGCCTTTACATGACGTCACAATCAAGTTTTGCTGTAGAACTTGATCCTCTTGATGTTAGCAACTACAACAACCAACCTTCAACAAGTAAATTTTTGCCAGAATGCATCAGACCATTTCCTAAAGCACCACCCAGGAAAACTGCAAGAAACGCAACAAAAAGGAAATCTACTATTTACACAGATACTCCGGAGAAAGAAAACATCAGAATACAAACCGAAGAAAGGGACAGAAAAAGAAATGCCAGCAAGATAAAGAAAAGAAATATGGATGAAAAGAAAAAGAAGACGAACAAAACTAACAAAAATAAAAATAAATCATCAAAAAGAACCCCAAAGACTTCTAGCTCAGAAGAGGATACTGACACAGAAATTCCGCAATCTCCCGAGTCTGATGATGAATATGACGTCACAGAAGATGTTCAATTTGATTCATCAAGTTATGAATCGTCTGCATCAGAAAATGAGGAAGAGCCTCCATGTCTTCAGATAGAAGATTGGGCAGTTGTCAATATATTATCCATGAAAAATCTGGTACACCGATACGTAGGGCAGATTAAGTCAATAACAGAACACGGATATATTGTAAGATTCGCTAAAAAGATTGATTATTACAAATTTAAGTGGCCCGTAAAGGATGACATATCGGAAATTAATCGGAGCCAAGTGGTAAAGAAAATTAAGCAACCTACTATAAGATCTAATACTAGGCGGCTAATTGTTCTGGAATTTAAAAAATCTTTGCGAAAGTTCAATATTGAGTAACTCAGTATTAAACTTCCGCAAAGATTTTTTAATTTATTTTTTTACTGTGTAAAACATGGGTACTTTAAGCCACAAATTGGCATTAGCTACTGAAAACTTTGAGACTGATTCTTTGATTAGCTATTATTTTATACTGGAAGATATTTTTTTTCATAAATTAAGTACACGTGTTTAACCTCTCAACGAGGCATCAACAGGATGACGATTGACCAATTGCAAAACAGAACGCGACGTGTTACCACACCGAGCGCTGGACGCAAAGTGATGCTTGATTTACTACTTGCGTTCTGGTTTGCAATTGGTCAATCGTTATCCTAGAGATGCCTCGTTGAGAGGTGAAACACGTGTCGATTTCTTACAGGGTTTTTATGACTCTTGAAGAATAGTCAAGCGGAATAGCTCCGAAATTAAATTTCACAAGAAGAGTTAGACCTATACGGGAACACGGGTTGGTTTTAGTCAGTAAAAATCTGACACGCCCTTCCGCTCCGCCCAGGGTGGCAGAAGTCATTGGATGACTTTCCACCATCAAAAAAAAAAGGGTATAGTTTCCCAAAAATATATTTTAAGTTTTAAAAGTGCCAAATATAGTTGATTGATCTTCTCAGAAATTAAATTTCACAAGAATAGTTAGACCTATACGGGTCAATAAACGATTGTTATGATTGAAACATTTTTTGATTTAAACATTGTCATGATTGAAACATTGTTATGATTGAAACAAGCTGTTTTGTATGAGACTGGATTATCTTTTTTTCTTCCCCATGGAAGGGCCATTATAGCGTAATAGGATATTAAGTCTTTCAATAATGTGAAATAGTATTCATTAGCACAAATTAGAGCACTAGAATTATATAAATAAGAGATATTTTGAGTTGTTTATGTTGAAGGTTGTTTTTACATTTGTAATTTTCGAAATATTAATGTTACGTTGACGGACTTGTCACGATCTCAATAAATAGTTTAGAGGTAAGTTAAATTGTGAAGACTGATTAAAAGCCTAACGTAGTTCCTGAAATATTTTCAGTGTTTCAATTATCCCTACATATTGTTTCAACCGTCCTTGGGATGGGGTCAATAGAACCACTGTGCCCGATCCACTTTAAAAGGTGATTGTAGGTTAACTATTCCGAATTGAGATATAGATTATGTTTAATTTAGGAACTGGATAACGACCCTTTGAACGGTATAAATATGAGGGATGTGGGTATTATAGATACTTCACTGCATACGTTTTAAGTAAAATTGTTTCAATTGTCCCCGGTCTACCCTACGTACACGTCACGTAGGTACACATTGCACTTGTGTGTGTGCCCGACGAAGCGAACAGTTGCGCGCGGACGTCATTCATAGGTAGTTACAAATAGGTAACAGTTCAACACACATCTAAATGAAAAGTGCGCTCGTGAATTGTAACAACTATAACCTACTTATTATAAATGCGTAAATCATTGCATTTGATCTAATAGGTAATCAAAACTTATTAGGTATTTTATAGTATACTGAGGAATATGTGTAAATGAATGTGATGTAAAGTATTATACTCCATTTGTTTAGGTAATTAAATAAAGGTAAACAAAAAAACCACGTGCCGTGGTTATCCAACTAAACGTAATACCAGTCTATTCAGTTGTCATGCTACGTCACAGTTGTACTCTTCAATTTAGCAACGTTATAATTCGTTAATAATGTTGCTAAATTGAAGAGTACAACTGTGACATAGCATGACAAGTGAAGTGAGTGATATTACGTTTAGTCGGCTAACTAAGTCACGTGGTTTTTTTGTTTACCTTTATTTAATTACCTAAACAAATGGAGTATAGTAACTGGTAAGCAAAAACAAAAAAAACAATTGTGATTCAAAGATTTATTATACTTAGTTTGATTTGAAAAGGAAAAAGTCGAATAATAAGAGATTATTTTGATGTAAGTAATTAAAATTTAGATAGTAAGATTAAACAATTGTGATACAAAGATTTAGCCATTGCTGTTGTAGGTAGATTTATAAGAAAAGAAAAAAAGTACCTAGTCGATTAAGGGACTACACACACTTATTCAGCTCTATTCAGCTTTTGCCCATAGAAAACAACGATTTTGTATGAAGACGCGTACGAATCCGTTCAGCTTTCCGCGTCTATTCAGCTTTCGCGGCAAACGAGTATGAAATGAGAACAAATGTGTTTTTATCTTGCGAGTGCTTTAGATAGAGTTCAGTGCTGTTCTGCCACGTTTAGCGCTGTTCTGCCACGTTCAGCGCTGTTCCGCCGCGTTCGACGCTGAATGCGGCGGAACAGCGCTGCACACGTATGGTTCTCAACTCCTTGTCGACAAGTTGCGACCTGCATAGTTCCTGAATAGATTTGATTTATTATTATGTAATCATTATGCACGCAAGGATCGAGAGAGTTCGGACGTGTTTTAAAGTAATTTTTAATTACTTTTTTTTACGAAATAAAATAATGGACGAAGAGAAACTTATACTTCTAGTGCAAAAATATTCTTGCTTGTACGATATTAGTTCGTCACATTATAGCGATCAACAAAGAAAAAATAACGCTTGGGAAGAAATATCAAGAATAATGTCCTGTAGTAGTAAGTACTTTATTTATTTTATAAACTTAAAATACAATACCTAAGTACATTAGATTTGATATTAATGCTTATTAGGGCATACTCCTGATACGTTTTATACATACAAAGTATCGAAATCCCCAATACATTTAATACTTTTCTATGGATAAATAATGTCGGGAGTATGCCCTAATTAGTATGTAGGTACATATACAAGGTTATTTGTTAAACACTAACAACATAATTAAACATAAAAACTAAAAACAAACCTTCAAGATTTCGTTCTTCTATCTAAAACATTTCAACTCTGTATTTTGCTATACCTACTAACGTCTGTATGACGCGACACGAGCGCATCAAGCACCTCCGCCGGCCAATCACTGCTCCCCTCCGCTATTGTACCTACTATCGCTTGCTTCGCGTACCTACTAGTATAAATTTTGCATGCAAAGGACAGCGGATACCCCGCTCTAACGATTTGAGAAGCATAATTCGTCATAATTAATTAATATACTGATTTAATTTTTTCTTTCAGTAATAGTATTTTTGTTAATTATTCTTAAAAGTTATTGTAAAAGTAAACCATTTCTAGCATAAGTGAAATACTCAATTGTTTCTTTTTAAGTCCTATGTACAACATCATCTTGCCAATTAACATTACCATATTCTGAGTTAAAATATATTTTAAACTTTTCTCTTATATTAAAGGCGTCCATAATTTCATCATCCATTATTGAAGTTAAAGGTCTGAAGATTGTGCTCGAATTTTCAGTAACTTTCTCCTGTACTGCTGGAGAGTTACTTTTTGTGTTGATAAAATTATGGAGACAAATAGTAGCCATAATAACTTTGTTTAGATAATCAGGCGACAAACGATTTTTTTTTTGATAAATTTCAAATCTTTGTGCAAGTATTCCAAATGCGCTTTCAACTACCCTTCTGGCACGACTGTGCCTGTAATTATAAACTTTAATTTCATCATTATTACGCATTTGTTCGCCAGGGTAAGGGCGCATGAGATGACGGTGAAGTGGGAAGGCTTCGTCACCAATGAATACATGAGGCAATTCTATTGTCCCAGGAAGCGATTTATCTGCAGGAATATTAAGCTTATTGGCGATCAATCGCTTTCCAAAATTTGAGTGCGATAAGATGCCACCGTCACTATTTTTTCCGTAGGATCCAACATCCACAATAACAAAATTGTACTCAGCATCCACAACTGCAAATAAAACAACGCTAAAATTCTTTTTGTAATTAAAATACAGACTCCCACTCTTTCGAGGAGCGATACACGAAACATGCTTCCCATCTATTGCCCCGATGCAATTGGGAAAGTTCCAAACATTTGAAAATCCTTGTTCATTTTTTCGCCAAATTTCGGTGGATGGTTGAGGTAGTACTATAGGCATTAATATATTACACAATGCACTACAAGTTTCAAGAACAATAATGCGCACAGTTGTATATCCCATTCGGTATTGAATTCCTATTGACCTAAAACTGTTGCCACTGCATAAATATCTGAAACATAAAAATATATAAATACTTATTATTTTATTTATATTGATTAAATATAGTAGTCATAGTTGAGAAGTTAAAGCTGATTACATAATCAGCTCCCATCCATCCATCACCACCACCACCATCCATCACCATCTTAGGATTCTCTGTAGTATGTAACATGCAAATGACCAGCATAAAGCCAGTCTCGCTTTCAGCACAATGCTGCAATGGACCAACTAAATAGATACATATTTTCAAATTAAAATTATATATTTAACTTTTTTGTTACGTCACTAAAATTATAATCTTATCTTTTTAAAAACGACGTTTGTATGTTTTCTTTCAGCTGAAGAATGCAAAAAAAAATGGACTAAATTGAGAGAAAATTATAGAAAATCTTTACAGACGAGAGAAAAACCAAGAAGTGGTTCCGCAGCTATAAAGCAACGCCCAATTAAATTTAAAAAGCAGTTGTCGTTTTTAAATAATTCTTTTAAAAATAGACCAACTTATTCCAATTTATTGCCCGATGACTCGGATGATACTCAAGAAGATGACTCTAACATACATTCGGAAGCAGAAAATCAATCATGTTCAAGTTACAATGAAAATGAAAATCCTAATGCCTTACGAAAACGAAAAATTTTAAATAATTCTCCTAAACGGAATGTCGTGGACGTTTTGGAAACATATATTGAGTCAAACAGGGAGAAACCGGATGAATTGACACTATTTTTTAAGGGAATAACAGAAACTGTAAAATCCTTTCCAAAAGAAACGCAAATCCATATAAAACGTCAGATATTTGAATTAGTTAATGACGCTGAAGCTTCTTTGCTGTACAACTTGACAAATCCTGGTTACACTTCATCTCGATACACGGATATCAATTCCGGCGCATCCACATCAAGTACTCCTTCTGCAGGATATCTTAATACCACTCCAAATACAGGGAATAATTTTGTAACGAATCCTAGTTACACTACACCTCGAACATCGGACGTGAATACCGGCGCATCTACGTCGAGTGCTCCTGTTTCAGAATATACTACCCAAAACGATAATTCTAGCTATACTACTACTCATGTTTAAAAATTAAAATATTTGATTAGAAAATGTTGAATTAGACGAGTATTATGAATCGCTAATGTTTGATTTAAAAATTAAAATATTTGATTAGAAAATGTTGAATTAGTTGTTGAATTAAAGAATGTATAAAATCGGTGGTTTCATTAATAAAAAAAAATTTCTTACCTTAAAGTTACACATAATCTTTCTTCAACTGATATACAAAGCCGAAATTTTGTATTTTGCTTTTGTAACACGGGTCGTAATAAGTCCACAATCTTGTAAAATTTTGCAATATCCATCCGAAAGTGCTCTTTAAATTTAATATTATTTTGTTTTAATTGGGGTACCAATGTCGCGTATTCTCCAACCAAATTTCTATTTACCCAAAGTGGGTCGACCCACTGTCGTTTGCGTTTTCTTTTTTTACGGTTATTTTTTTCTATTTCTTCTGCAAGTAGCGAAACGACAAAAATATTGCACATAGAACTGTCCATGTTGAGGGCACAATACTAATTGAGAAGCTGACCGTCTTCGCAGCATATTCAGCGCCGTACGTAGTAGATAGAAGCATTTTAGCGGAGATAACACTCTTACGCTGCTGTACGCGGCTGATAGAAGCAGAGCCGAATAAGTGTGACCAAAATCGTTCAGCGAAACGCGAATGGAGCTGAATAAGTGTGTGTAGTCCCTAATAAGAGATTATTGTGATGTAAACAATTCGAATTTAGTAAGGTTAAACAATTAGTAACTGTTAAAAACATTTACTTATTAGCTTAAAGATGAACGATTGTGATACGAAGAAAGTGATTAGGGTGGTTAATTTAAAGGTCCTACAAACAGGCGCGACACGCGACACAAAAACATGAGCGGTTTCTTTGTGTCGCGCCTGTTTGTAGAAGCCATAAGGCTGATTTAAAATAAAAACATAAAAAATTCTTTGACTTTTTTTTATCGATACAACGATTGCCCCTCCTTATTTATTGTAGGTATTATTTTGTCGATTTGTAGCCTCGCGCTAGGGGCACGACAATTGATATTTAGCCAAGCGGTTAAAGGGTTAACTGATTCATTGCCACCTTCATTTTCGAGAACATTTCAGCCAGGCCCCATTCATTGGTCGGTGGCTCACCATTTGAGTCATCGGCCTCCCTGAAGGATGACTCAACTGATGAGTCATTGGCTCCTTGTAATGATTTAATGCTTTTCGCCATCATTCGAGCCAGTCTGACAACCAGAAACGTGTTACTGTGTTCTACTATTCGAATTTGTGGATATTAAAAGTGAATATGGCGTTTCAAGGTAGTATTTTTTGATTTTAATGAAATATTGCAGAGGTAGTAAACATTTTAGTAACCTTACCTACATGTATTCAATCATTATTTATTATTGTAATATTATTTGTAGATAATCAGGACTACGACGATTTTACTGAATGTAGCCAGGCAATGTTTACTGATTTCCATGATCAACAAAATGAAGATAAGGAAAATCAAGGTTTTCCAAGCTGTAGTCAATCGATTTTACAAAAAAGTATACCAAAGAAGCGTCCATTCACTGAATCTCGTAATAGTTGCAATGTAGTTTCTAACAACAGTTCAGATACTAGCAATGAAGAAATTTTGGACTCTGATGATGAAGAAGATTAAAACAATTCCATAGAGACCAAATACTTTTTTTTTTTTTAAATGGATGTGGCGGCGTTTGATTCTAGACGACACATATATTGGTGGTAGATGTAGAGGGAACCGACGAAATTGTGGTCTGTAGGTAACAACTTGTAAGACAGACGTAGTTCGTATTTTCAAACTTAACTACAAATTATTCGAATATTCGAATTTAACACCAGTCAATATTCGAATAGCAAAAATGATCGAATATTCGCATTATTCGAATATTCGAACATTCGAATTACAAGCCCTACTTGCATTACAGCCAGGTCACATTATATGAAATCAATAACAAATCCAAAAATCACAGCCAGGTTAGTCAGAAAAATCAGGAACTTTAGATAAACGTGATATCCGTAGCGGAAATCTTCACAACAAAGTAACGCCAGTGACAGACAGTGACAGACACAATGACACATTCTCAGTGTTGCCAACTGCTATTGTAAGAAATGCGCTAAACAAAACCTAAAATGCACTAGGTTTGTGCTAATTTTAATAAAAGACCACCAAATAAATAAAATCAATATCTTGTTAACTGATTCGTTGCGGATGGCACGTTTCAGTGCCATCACTTCTTTTTAAGTGTGGCGTCAGGCACGGATATGTGTCATTTTGAAATCGATGATAACTCCTTCAATTAAGTTTTATGGAAGTTTTACCTGAAACCAAACTATCTTCATTTTTCACGTATATTAAGCTCGTAGCCTTCGTTTCTGGATACTGTAATATTTTTAAAAAAATAGGGGGCACCAACCTTTTTGGAAGTTGAAGTATTTGATATTAAATCATCATATCCGCTTGAACGTTTGGGCTCACTAGGTAGTCAAAAAAAAAAAGAGGTCAAACGTCTGGACTACCACGTTGGCACAACCAAATTGGTCCATTCATACTGATTTTGTACCGTGGTCGCACTGTCTAGCTTTAAAATATTTCACCAGGTGGCTCTGTAGTAAATTCCGCGTTTTTACATATGCAACACTCTGTGTCAGAACTTCAAGAATATTTTAAAGTCATCGTCGCGTCAAACATTGACATTTCCGGATGACATTTCCGTTCTGCTTGATGAGAACTCTGTATTTATTACTAAAGTGCTAGTTATATAATAACCCAGTGTATTAGTGTTATGTATCATAAAAATCGTAATTAATCGAGCTTTACGAATATATGTATGCGTCATAGGTTTAGAATCAGTTATATTACGATAAAATCGTTCTGAAAAAAATGTGGCCATTCCGGCAATTCTGCACGGTTTTTCGTCTAAATTAGATATTTTTTACGAATTATTCTATTACACTAATGCTTATTAGTATTTAAACACACTCTAAACTTTAAACTACTACGAAAATAGTTTATCAAGGTATAGATATTTGCAGTAGTTTTCTAGTGATTACACTTTATGTTGGAAATGACCGGGGCAAAAATTGCGCATGCGCAGATCGACGTTCCAGGGGTCAAATATCATGCGGCGTGGACGTTCAAGCGGATAAGATAATAAATTATAAATGTATTACAGTAAAGCAGCTAAATCACTTTGCTGCGGTTGTCTTTAGCTTGTCTTCTATAAAATTTTACACCCGCTCTAAATAAAGATAAAATTTAAACAATAAAAGTATTTATATAGAGATGTTTCTTCTCCTCTTTTAATTACAACTCTCTAATCCTTATCTATAAAGAAATATGCATATACGTCGTAATCACATTTGGGTATCGATAGTGGGTAAATTTTATGTCTCGAAATATGGTAGGTACCTACTTACATAAAAAATATCACCGTGCGTCGTACCACGCTATTTTAAACTACGCGTATCAATATGGTTGTGGCTAATATGAGTCATGTCATGCTCATGCATGATGCTACGACACAAAATTGCATTTGCCAAAAGCGCTTCGAAAAAGGACTGTATTCACTCTAAATTAAAGGTTTATTTTGGATAAAATTGTATAGACTTACAAAAAAATGGAAACAGACAATGGACGGTCGGTCTAGGAGCGGCCGGGACCGTCCATTGTTTATTGTAACAACACGTGGTATAAATTTTTTTCTTTCGCGCATCTTGTTTTTTGAATTACTTCTGGTTTACTATCCTTAGTTATCAGACGTGCTTACTTTTCTTGTTATTTACCTTACCGATGACTTTCGCTTGTTTACTGGACTCTCGTGTTTTTATCGATTTTGGTTTTGCATTTGTGACGATTTTGGCTGTGTAAAGTGGACTCTGATTTTGCGTTGTGACAATTGTGGCTTTGAACTGGACTCCGTGCGACTTCAGCCTGTGCACACATCTCTACTTGCCGTGAACTTCAAGTAAGATTCTTTTTTATACATAAGTTATTGTTGCTAATTGACGGGCCTGTTGGTCTAGTAGTTAGTGAGGTGGGTTCGATTCCCATGCAGGTCAAACTTTGTATGATGAGCACAATTGTTTATTCTGTGTCTGGCTGTCATTATCTATAATATATATACAGCCTTGGCCAAAAGTATTGAGCACCCATGATATCTTTCAGTTTTATGCGGAGTATCAAATAGAAATAAAACAAAACGTTTTATATGGGTTTATTTTACTATTTATTAATAGAAAATTAATATTTTGTGGGTCCACCCTTTGCCTTAATTACGGCAGAAATTCTTTTTGGCTTCTTAATTTGTTCCGACAACTCAGCAGCGAGCTCTGAAGATGTTTTTTTCCTATTTCTTAACGACTCTCTCAGTAACTGACGATCTTGACGGTCTGTGGTGATGCGTTTGCGCCCGGTTCTCGGTCTATTTTCATGTGATCCGGTAGTAGAGAATCGCTGAATAGCATATTGCACGGATCGGCGCGAACATTTCACAGTTTTAGAAATCTCTACTTGTGATTTCCCTTGCTCATACAGAAGCTGTATCTGCACACGTTTTTCTAAAGAAAGTTCGTTTTGTTTTGGCATATTGCAACAATAACACTTAAAACTTCTGAAATAAAATACAAAAGGCGCACTAGATCACTGGATGTGTTCACAACGAGCGATGGTAGCGAACTGATAAATAAATACAAAAATTGTAAAAAACACATTTTATTGCACCCAGGTGTTTTATTGCTAGCTGTGCGGCGTGGGTCATTGTTTAAACCTTTGTAGATGGCCGACAAAAGAATTCTTCAACAATAGATTTGATTTACTCCCATACTTTCCGTGAACGAGCGAAATTTGTAAGGTGCTCAATACTTTTGGCCAAGGCTGTATATTTATAAAAGAAAATAGTAAATATGTATATTTATCGGTTGTCTAGATCCCATAACATAAGCTTATCGTACTAGTCATAAAATGATGAGTTTTTTCAAATCAAATCATTTTATTGTAGATCTACTGATAAATATTATGTAACTAAATAAGTATTATTACTAAATATAATCTATACGTCTATTACTCTATACAAATAAATAACATTGGAGTGTCTGTCTGTAATATTAAAATAACTGTTAAAACCTCCATAAACCTCTTTTGGTGTACTTTTTACAAATTAAAATAGACAACACAATGAAAAACACGACCAAAAATACGTGTCTCTTTTATTTTCGTTTCCAATAGAGTTTTCATTCTTTTGCAGTTTGAAGAAAATGGAATACCATTCTTCGAGTTCTCCGGAACTTGAACCATTATTTAGCGTAGATCCTTTTCTAAGTGCGCCAGTTCCTGGACCATCATCTGGCATGTACCATCAGAATCCATATATGGATATTCCAAGTTCGCCAATTCCGGGTACATCATCGGCCATAGATCCCGTAAGCGTGGAATTGGAACAAATGATGTCTCCTCAAGAAAGTGAGCAGTTATATGACATTCCAGGCTTACAGTTATATGAAGACGAAGAACTGTATGGAATTCTAACCGGGAATAACGAAGAACTCTTAAATGAGTTAAGCGATGCAAGTGCGAACGAGGATGCAAACATTGTCGATTCTCACGCCAATGAACAGAACGAAGATCCAGAGGAAGAGTCTTTAGAAGAAACAACTGGCTGGTTTCCGGGTAATCCCAGTCAGATGTTACAGATACCATTTACGGGGACAAGTAGTATATTGCAGCCACATGACGCAGAGGTCCAAAGTCCTTTGGATTATTTTTTTTTATTTATGAATGCCCGCTTTTTAAATTTAATATTAAAATGTACAAACAAGTACGGTAACAAATTGAAAGTAGAAGCGACAACTGCACGTTCTCGCTTTAGCAAGTGGACCGATCTAAGTGTCGCCGAATTAAAAACTTTTATTGGCATAATATTACTAATGGGCACCATAAAGCTGAACAGAATGGTGGACTATTGGTCCACTCATTATTTTTTCCGTCTTAGTCCACGCCTATTTATGTCTAGGGATAGGTTTTTTTTAATTTTAAGAGCTTTGAACGTACAAGATATCGAAAGGACGGAGAGTATATTTAAAATAAAATCTTTGATCGATTTGTTCAATGAGACAGTTGACGCCGTATATTACCCATTGAGAGAGTTGACAATTGACGAATCTCTTATTTTGTGGAAAGGGAGACTATATTTTCGTCAATATATCAAAGGCAAAGCCCATAGATACGGCATTAAGCTGTACATTTTAGCCGACGCCAACGGTATAATTTTAAAAATTCACATGTATGCAGGATCCCAAGACGTACAAGTAGGAGGTAGAAACCACGTTAAAAAAGTGGTGCATCTGCTCATGCAAAAATATTTTGACAAAGGGCATGCTTTGTATTTGGACAATTTTTATACCAGCGTAGGGTTGGCTGATGAGTTAATAGGCAAAAACACGTATGTGACTGGTACCCTAAGACCAAACCGTATAGGAAATCCAAGAGAATTAAAAATGTGCAAATTAAAGCCTGGTGAATCGTGTATATTACAAAACAATAAAAAAATTGTCGTCACCAAATGGCAAGATAAACGGGAAGTATTATTTATAAGTACTGAACACAAAAGTAATTATAAAGGGACTACTAGTCGCCGTGTACGCACAATAAAATATAAGCCGGCCGTACAAATAAAGTATAATAAATATATGCGGGCAATAGATCGACATGATCAGATGCTAAGCTATTATTGCTGTGAGCACAAGACCCTGCGCTGGTACAAAAAAGTCATAATACACATAATCCAAATATGTTTGGTGAATGGTTATTTACTTTTCAACGCAAAAAACACTACAAATAAAACTTCATTATATAAATTTATAAAGAGTGTAATGCAAGAATTGTTACCAATGCCCAATGTATCAGAACTTTCTCGTCCTCTATCACAGTCAAAAATACATTTACCCGCCAATTTACCAAAGAGAAGTAATAATACCCTAAGAAAAAGATGCAGAGTTTGTTACACAAAAACTAAAAAAAGGGTATCTGTTATAACTGGCTGTCCCGATTGCCCTGGATTCCCAGGCCTGTGCCTTAATGATTGTTTCAGAGAATTTCACAAATATTGAAATTCTATGTTAGTTAATCGGATCTGATGTAATGATTTTTAATAAATATTATCATCTAAGTCAAAATTTGGTTAAAATTAAAATTGTAATTGAATTAAAATTTGGTTTTATTTAACTTTTGTCCGGTCTTTATTTGATATTAAAATTACTTTTTTATTATATCTAATATTTTCTGCATCTTTATATTTCTTTCATATGGTTTAAAGCGCAATAATTCATTTGAAACCAACTGGCCAAAATATTTACATCCATGGACGTCCAATATAGTCGGGCCATCATCTCTTTCTGTGCATGTTGCACTGTCCACCATTTCTTTTTTTGTGTACGTTGAAGTATCCTTACATGTTTTTTGGTTTGGTATAAATTCCTGTTCCCAGTTTTCTGAGTCTTCCCAGCGTTGTGAATTCTGTACTATCTCTTCGTCATCGTCGCATTGAGTTTCATTTTCTGTATCGGGAATGTACTTTCTTTTTCGCTGTAATTCTTAAACAATAAATAAACATTATCAGTATCTTGCCAAATATTATTTTTTTCTGACAATAATAATTTTCACATTTGTTGTGTATCCGTGAGAATGTTTGGATGTTTTTGTTTTTTCACACAAAAACTACTGAATGGATTTCAATGAAATTTAGCACAGGTGATAAGTCTTGGTCTGGAATAGCACATAGGCTACCTTTTATTCCGATTATAGGTTCCTGTGGGACAACGGGAAACAAATTCTACGCGGGTGGAACCGCGGGCATCGGCTAGTATCAAATAATCATATAAAATAATTATATATTAGTACTACTATCATTATTATTACTATTTAATCTAACTTAGCAGTTTTTATTTGCGTAGTTTAATTATAAACAATTGAAATTTGTTATGCAAAAATTTTTAGACCCAATTTAATACCTCATAATCAATCAAATTACTAGGAAATGCAAAATAAGTTGAAAAGGTTGAGCACATCTGTATTAAATAAGTCACTTACCTTCCATTTCCACAAATACACTTGTTTCGCCACTTTTTATCGCTTAAAACAACGTGCCTGACCGTTCACGTTAGATTTCACATGTAAACTAAAAGTATTCGAGCTTTGAATACGTAAAAAAATGTCAAAACACTGTTTTCTTTTCCGCATGGCTGAAGACACAGATGAGTGTCATTTAATCGTATGGCGTTGGGCACTGATCAGTGTCAGGGCGCGTACACATAGAACATCCGTTTTACAGGTCCGTTTAAACGTATATGTTATTAGCGTATGTAGTTGTATGAGCGAGTTCATACAGAATACAGTATTCCGGATCCAGTAAAAAATACTGATCCGACAAAATAAGCAGCAATCCGTTTTACAGGTCCGTTTAAACGTATATGTTATTAGCGTATGTAGTTGTATGAGCCAGTTCACACAGTATTCCGGATCCAGTAATACTATACTAATGCGTTTTATCGGATTGAAACCGCACGAGGCTTTGCACGGGGGTGCGCGGGGTGCGATGTGCTACACACAGCCGCCATTTGCCGGTTTCATTCCTAGAGTAGTGCACGTGTCCAGTGCTATCATAATCATGGCAAGCAAGGCGTTTGAAAAATATGTTGAGCAAGAAGTTTTGATAAATTGTGTTGAAAGTAGACCAGTTCTTTGGGACAAAACACTGGAGATTTATAAAGATAAAATTGCAAAAACCGCAGCTTGGCGCGAAATATGCGGTATTCTAAAGGAGGATTTTGAAGCTATGGAACAAAAAGAAAGACAAGAATTTGGTAAGTATTTATTTTATATTGTAATGGAGACATTGTTTTTTATTTTAAATAGCTTCATTCTGCCAAGAAACTGACCCAGATTCGGACACGAAATAGTTTTCGAATTCCGTTCGAACTGAATTTGCAGTTCGACCACCTCGTAGCGTTTCATCATCAGGTAGGCTATTGAAATGAAATGCTTCAGATTCGGATGTGTTGCCATCCTTTAAGCCCTCTTTTTCCCTTACAAAGTTGTGTAGAACGGTACATGCCTTAACTATCCATATAGCTGTTGTTTTGTTGACGTCTAGAGGCCGGTGGAATACTCTCCACTTATTAGCAAGAATACCAAATGCACATTCAACGTATCGTCTAGCTCTGGTCAAACGATAGTTATATATTCGCTTATTTACGTCTAAATGCGTCCCGCTAAATGGCCTCATTAAATTTTCGTGTAAACCGAAACCTTCATCGCCGATTATGACGTAGGGAACTCTCGTTTCTGAGCCTGTTATTAATGGGCAAGGTTCTGGTATTTGTAAACTGCCATCTAGCATCATTTTCCAAAATGTCGACTCCTTGAATATTGATGAATCGCATTCTTTTCCATACGACCCAATACTAACATATAGAAAACGATAGTCAGAGTCTACGATCGCTAATAATATGATGGAAAAAAAGTCTTTGTAATTTAGGTACATTGAGCCACTTTTTGCTGGTTTTCGAAGTCTGATGTGTTTACCGTCCACTGCTCCTAAACAGTGGGGAAAATTTGCTTTTGTGTCGAATCCATTTGATATATGCTCCCATTCACTCACTGTTGTAGGAAGTCGCATAAACTCGTCATTCAAGTTGTTCCATATGCATCGTGTAACTTCCTTAATAATGTTGCTTATAGTTGACACACCGACACGAAAGACGTAATAAAGTTCTTGAAATGTACACCCAGACGCTGCATACCTAAAAAAAAAAAATTAATCAATTACTATATTATTACACATATATTGACTTCCCATACAAAGTAACGTTAGTGACTGTAAGGGTTTAGTTTTAGTTAATTTTGTCTATTACTGATTATGTATATGTCTATGTTTCGTAGAGGTACTTCTCTATGGTCAGACTATTAAAGATGGCTTGATGAATAAGTCTTGTTTTATTATAAAACTATAAAATATTATAGTGACCAACAAATTTTGTATGGAAAGTCGAAATTTTTATGAGAGTTTTTAGCAAAGTCGTAAATCAAAACTCATACTTATATATATAGTACATAAATAAAATAAAATTAAACTGAACTGAACTAAATTATAAAATTACCTAATTAAAATAAATTGATTTAAACATTAGTAATACTTTTTTGCTTCCCATTATTTACTGACCGATTAGTTCTTGCACTGTCAATTTGACTTATCCACTGACCAATATGGTAATTAATTACTGACAAGTCTATTCTACCTTCTTATTCGCCTTTCACTTACTAAGCTATTGACAACCATCTTATATTATTATTTACTTGCTTCAGGAAAATATGTTATAAAAAAATGGAATTCGACTAGAGATGCCTGGATACGAACATTAGAGTGAGAAAAAGAAATTGAAGAAATCTGGAGCTGCTGCCTCAAATACCAAGCCTTACAAATATCACAATCAAATGTTATTTTTGAAAAAAGTTGTCACCCCAGGTGATACACACGAGAACGTCCCTGCTAATGACAACATCACGGAAACAGTAGAAAGTAATAAAGACAACGAAGATGAACCTGATCAGATTACGGAACAAAGTGGTAGTGACAGACAAAAGGAAAGACAAAATTTAGCCCCGCCGCAACGCAAGGCAATCAAAAGAAATGTGAATGAAGTAGACGCCAAAATGATTGAATACATGAATGATCAGTTAAAAAAAAGTAAAAATGAGTTTGAAGATCCCAATTTATCGTTCTTCAAAGGTATTTTGCCGCAACTGGCTTCACTTAATGGCGATCAAATTTTTGAATTTCAGTCTGGAGTGATAAACCTTTTACAAAATATTAAAAGTAGAAGATATGGTCAGTCAAACTACGAGTGGCCTCCATATTCACAAAGTTCTAGCACTCCTCACTACCACACCCAAGGTTATTTTAGTAGGCCACATCATCTTGACTCTACACCATCAGTAGAAGGTTCGCCATCAGTAGAATCTACATTCAGCCAGGAGTCAGACTTGCCAGATCTGTCTATGTTTTGAAATAAATCTTCATTTTTGTAAACCTTTTTGTCATTTTAAATTTTAATTGATAATAACAAAAATTAAAGTTCTTACCTTAAAAATATCGCTAGTTTTACTTCAGGGCACAAGCTTTTCCTCCAGTTTGTGTCTTTCTTTTTTAAATCCTTTTCTAATCGTTTAAGAAGGTCATCAAAAGTAGACGTCGTCATTCGGAAATAAGTAAAAAATTTAGATTCGTCTTCTTTCAGCTGACGCACAACAGCACCACGACAAAATCTTTGCCTTAATAGTGGATGTATCCAATAAAGGCGCGAGCCCACCGCGGCGCATGCTGTGCACGGGCACGCGGCGCATTTTAGCTGCGTGTATTAATTTGTTTGACAACGTGGGTCTACGTTTCCACTGGAGTACACGAATATGACCCACGATTATGTATAGCGTGGCACGGCGCACGGAGAGGCTACGCACGTGCCACTGCAATCCACGGACACGGGCTTCACTGCGGGAGGTGTGGGGAGGTGAGACGGGCGGGAAAGCGAGCGACGCCTGCGCCATTTTGTTAAGTGCTAGGTTTCGTGGCGCACGCGTGCATTTGATGACCACGACAGGCGGCTTTATTTTTATTTAGTCAATAATATTTGGTTTAATTATGGAGTTGTTTATTGAAAAAGTAAAGCTACACCCCTGTTTATGGAAAATGAGCGATATATCGTACAGAGACATCGGTAAAAAGGATTTGGCTTGGGACAAGATTGCGAGGGAATGTCAAATGGCGAACGGTGAGTAAATACTTGTTATTTTTTTGTTGCTAATTTAATGTTATAAAAATATTACTTTTAAATCTACAAACTTAATATTTATTTATTACACACTTACTGGTAGGTACTGTTTAAATTGTGACACGGGCATTTTGCCAGCTCAAAACATGCGTATGATTAAAATAATTGCAAAATTCTTCCCTGATAAAGAAACTGTCATTAGAACTTCTAAATCCCGAATGTGTTAAGTCAAAAAGTTGGTTCTCAACTGGAGTTGCTGCTATATCTTCATTTGTCACAGAATTGTAGGTGAGACTATGTTCCATTAAATAATTATGTAGCACACAAGTTGCCTTCACTATTTTTATGGCTGTATCTACTTTGCACTCAAAAGGTCGTTTGTAAACTCTCCAACGGACACTCAGAATTCCAAACGCATTTTCGACCACTCGTCTTGCTCGACAAAGACGATAATTATAAATTCTTTTATTTTGTGTAATGTTGTTTTCTCTGGGAAATGGTCTCATCAAATGACACAATAAAGGGAATGCTTCATCCCCGATAAAGACATATGGAACCTCGATGCCACCTTCTACAAGTGCTTCATCAGGCGGAAGATTTAGATTACCAGCAAATAACTTTCTGACCAAAGTTGCTTTCTCGTAATATTCCCCCATCACTAAATTTGCCTTTTGATCCAATATCTATCATTATAAATTTTTTTTTACTATCTGTAACCGCTAAAAGCACTATTGAGTGATCTTTAAGATAGTTGAAATAATCTGATCCACAGTTTGGAGGTGCTTTTATTGTGACATGCTTGCCGTCAATAGCTCCAACGCAATGAGGGAAGTCACATGAAGTTTTAAAATTTTCAGCAATATTTCTCCACTTATGTTCATCTTTAATTTCTTCTAAATATAGAGGCGCTAAGCAATCCCATATAGCATCGGCAACTTCCTCGATTATCCTTGCTACAGAGGTTTTTCCTACTCTATAACTGTAAGCTATGGTGTGGTATGAATCTCCTGTTGCCATATATCTGTAACATACAATTATTGTGTTTTTTTTTGTTCTAGGTAAGGAAGCGAAATCTCATTGGAAGAAATTAAGAGATAGTCATAGAGAAGCTCTTCGAAGACGTAAGACTACTACAGGACAGGCAGCACAAAATATGAAACCGTGGAAATATGAGAATTTTATGGAATTTTTACTGCCACACAGAGAAAATAACCACACTTTTTCAAATTTTTCGAATCCTACACAAGGACACGACACTGAAAACACTTCTGATACAATAATTACGGATATTGATATTGTTGGATCACCTCCCCCACCGGCTGAATGTTCACTCTCAACAACATCTACAATTCAATCTGGGAAGAAGAACAGCAAGCAACTGGAAATTACTGAGATTATTCAGCGCCGAGAGAAAAATCGAGAGCAAAGACGAGCTGAAAGAGATGAAATAAGAAAGCATATTACTGATGCTAATCGACCACAAGATGCATTATCTCATTTATTTGAAAGTCTCTGTCAAAAGACACGTGATCTACCAAAGTATTTACAACTACGAGTCCAAAGAGAGTTTTTTGAAACAATTACTCGTGCTGAAGAAGAAGCATTGTCCTATGACTCAATGAATACTTACTACTCCTCCACACCTTCCAATTCGTCTTCTTATGGCTATAGAAGCGCCACAAATTATCAAACCAGCCCTTTGCTTGACGCCAGCCCCTTGCCTGATTGCAACCCCCTGCCTGATGTGAGACCCGTGCTTGACGCCAGCCCCTTGCCTGATTGCAACCCCCTGCCTGATATGAGACCCGTGCTTAACGCCAGCCCCTTGCCTGGTTGCAGCCCCCTGCCTGATGTGAGACCCGTGTCTGACGCCAACCCCTTGCTTCAACCTCAAGATACTTTTCCAGCTGTTTGAATCTCGAACCATTCAAAAATAATTAATAAAAAAAAACATACCTAATGGCGATGGCGAGTCTTTCAGCAGAACTTATAGATTCCCGATAATTAGTATTTCTTTTTTCTATTTTACTTTTAATCATTTCATGAATAATCTGGAAGTCTTTTCGTGATAGTCGATAGTAATTTTCAAACTTTTCATCACTTAATGTCATAAATAATGTTTTGTATTCTCCATGTTTATTTCTGAATTTAATATGATTTTCAATCCAGAACCGGTGTTTTCTTTTCTTTTGCAATTCACCCAAGATTAGATCCTCAATCTCACTTTCGGATTCATCGTCAGAAGAACTGTCTAGCAAAGTCAGTGTCAATGCCATTTTATCAGTAGCTCGATACGATATATACGAGAAACATGAAATGCGTCCGTTCCACAAGGTGTATGACTGAAAACTGCGCTGCGATAAGTGAGCTGTACATAGTCGACGGTCATATTCGTGTACTCCAGTGGAAACGTAGACCCACGTCGACAGCGTTGAGCTATGTAATCGCCTATTCGAGCAAGCCACGCATGTATCAATGACGTCAATTCATGCGTAGCCTCTCCGTGGGTTGCAGTGGACACAACCACATACATTTTCTTCCAAAGCGAAGCTTAATACACGTGCGTAGCCTCTCCGTGCACCGCGGTGGGCCCGCGCCTTAACGCCGGGGCTTCCTCCGCCGCAGACGACGATAGTACCAATACAACACGACAACGTCCATTCTCGTAGAAAGTAGGCGATACACTGAAGAACGAAAGTCCAGTAGCGTCGGATCTGTTAAAATCGGTCCTGTAAATGCTGTGTGAATATTACCTCCAGTAGCGTCGGATCTGTTAAAATCGGTCCTGTAAATGCTGTGTGAATATTACCTCCAGTAGCGACGGATCAGTTAAAAAGGATCCTGTAAAACGGATGTTCTATGTGTACGCGCCGTCACGTTATTTTTGTTCGACGCCACGGCTAGAAGTTAGTGAAATTAGGCATCGCAACGAATCAGTTAATTATTAAAAACTAATAGTTTTTACCAACGTGCGTGATAAATTGCAGACTTTTAAAAATGCGCTAGAGGCACTAGGCAATGTTATGGAATTTTGAGCGCTAAAACATCAAGAAATGCACTAGATCTAGTGCCGAAACCACTAAGTTGGCAACATTGCACATTCTTGCCGAATAGAATAGTTAATAATACTGCCCACCAGAGACTAAAGAGCAGTAACAGCCCTTTTGTGATTTTTCGTTTTATTAGTGATTCTGAAAGCGGGTTTCTTAAGCTTTCTATTGAATTAACTTACTTATTTCTAAGACTATTAGAATGGTTTTTATTTAACAGTTTTCACTTACTGCAAACGAAAAAAATTAACAATTTGGCGTGATTTCCCAACTAAAATACAGTATAAATTATACTGCAGATTAAATTTTAAGGTTTCATAACTAAAATGCAGTAAGCAATATAATTTTACAGTTCTTTAGATAGTTTTATATTTCTGGAAAAAAATTTAAAAAAAAATTAATACGCAGTAAAATTTACCGCCATACAAGCTATTTTTACTGCAAATTAAGAAAATACAATTTATTGTCACGAACTCCCAACTAAAATGCAGTAAAATCAAAGCTTGTCGCAATTTAGTTGTGAATACTTAACATTCTTTTATCATTATAAACTGACTAACACGCAGTAAAATACAGCATTACTGCAGATTAGTTTGGATAGCATAATGACACAGATATGATTATTCCTAGCTAAAGTGCAGTTAATGTTTTAAATACTGCATTTTAATTGGGATCAAGTTTAACAAATTATAGTAAATTAAACTAATTTAAACGCAGTATCAAGCTGATACTGCATTTTAGTCGGTTTGAATAGATAAAACTTTATTTGTGAGACAGAGTGTGCAAAGGATTTACTGCTAGATTGCATGCGATTTGACTTAATTAATCAGTCGCTCCAGTGAACCGTGCCAGTGTGGACGTGCCCGTCGGCGTCGCTCGCACTGCTTACGTTTTTTTGGCGACAGGATTTGGCGGGTAAGATTACATAATTATATTACTTAAGTTTATTATGATTAATAAAACTTTTATAGTATTAAGACGTACTTTAAACAGATACTTTAACTAATAGGTTATTTTCTATCCTTACATAAAATGTTTCGTGTGTTGAATAACTATCATTTGTTTGTGTTTGGATGGTTTTCTATTTATGTATTATAAGTATTTATTGACTTTAAAAAGTAGTATCTATGTACCTATATCAATCAGTAGGCCAATTATTCTCGTAACTCGTAACTAATGGTAACCTATGGTTTGACTTTTAACGAACTGAGTTAGAATTGAGATTATATTTTGAATATACTAAAAATAGATAGGGTAGGTATTCACCTAACCATACATTAATACAGTTCAGTGTCGCTATGATCTCATTCTAAATTCAAATTATTCTAGGTACCTGTCTACAATCTCATTGCAAACTTAACGGCCATACACTTGCGTCAAATTTATGTTTGGTTGATATACCGTTTTGCCGTTTTAGCATTTTAATCAAGTTTCAGTCCATTTTCGATTTCAAAATAATTTAAAACTTTAGTATAAATGTAAATTAAAATTAGTTTTAATGTACCTATACTAGTCAGTAAGTACTTACCAATTCTCGTTTATCTTTCTGTGCAGGTTCATCAATATGAATGTGAGATCAAAACAAATTATGTCACTGCTAAGCAATTTGGAAAATGACGTCTTACCACCGGATAGAATGATATCGCAGCTACCTCATCACGATAACAATGACTCGCCTCCAAAAGCAATATTAAGGGATGTGCATAAAAACAACGACTCTGTCGTCCAAAATATTGATTTGAGCAAAATCTCTGCAGCAACACAACACCACTCCATAAATCTGCCAGAAGCTCACCAGGACAGCTTAATTAGTAATCTCGTGGATACAGCGACCTTTGATCTTTTATGTAATGAAACGCTGCCTTCAACATCATTCTGTGATTCATTCATAGAAGATTCAGATGATTCTGTAAAAGATAAAAACTATGTTCCTGAGCCATCTTCAACATCGTCGAGTTTAAGAGATTTAGATATCACAAACGATCCAGCAGAAATTCAGGTCAACAATGTCAATACCCAGCCAGCACAATTACCTGTTGTGAAAATACGGAATAAGTCATGTAGGAAACGTAAAAGTGAACTTCAATATGCCAAAAACATACAGAAATATCCGGTGCGAGAACCCTGTCAAAATTTATGTAAAAAACTATGTACTATACATTTTACTGAAGAAGATAGAAAAAAAATTAACAAATATTATTGGTCTTTGAATTGGGAACATCAAGGAATATTTATCAAAAATCTTGTGACGGAGGAGGCTTGCAAGAAAAGTACAAAGAATTTGAAACGACCACGAAACGTAACTTACAAGTACAGTTTAACAAAAAGAGATACAGAAGAACTATCGCATGAGGTATGCAAAGTATTTTTTTTAGGCACTTTAGGATATGACAAAAAAAATGACAGGCGTGTAAATTCTGTCCTGAACAAGTCAATTTTAGAGCAAAAGGATAATAGGGATGGCCGTAATTTGACAAATCGTCATGCTATAGATCGTACTTTGATCACAGCTCATATTGAATCGTTCAATCCATGTGTGCATCATTATAGACGAGTGCATGCACCCAATAAGAGATACTTGCCCAGTGACCTTACAATTGTTGATATGTATGGAAACTTCCAAGAGAAGTACCCCGAATTCAAATGCAGTCTTGAAACTTACAGAGATCACTTGACAAACAAAATGAACATTTCTTTTGCTAAGCTCGGCCATGAACAATGCGAGACATGTGAAACCTTCAACCTCCATAACCTTGATCATGTAAAAGAACCGTGTAATGATTGCCAAATTTGTAAGACCTACGCTCATCATAAAATTAAGTATACACTAGCCCGAGAGATGTACGATGCAGATACAAAGGCTAATAGTCAGCGTAATACTGTAATTGTTTCTGTGGACCTCCAAAAAGTAATAATGTTACCTCGCATTGATACCTTTAAAGCAGCTCTGTTTTGCCCCAGGCTTGTGGCGTACAATGAAACCTTTGTACCTCTAGGAAACTTCAAGAAAGGTCACGTATTTGCAGCAGTTTGGCATGAAGGAGTGGCAGGGAGAAAGCAAGAAGACATCACTAGTACATTTAAAGCATTCTTACTAAATAATCGTGATGCAGAGCACATCGTTTTATGGCTTGATAATTGCTCGGCACAAAATAAAAACTGGTGTTTTTTTACTTTCTTGATAAGTATAATTAACAACTTAGAGATTTCTGCCACAACAATTGAACTCAAGTTTTTTGAACCGGGCCATACTTTTATGTCCGCCGATTCCTTCCACCATTTTGTAGAGCAGTCGATGGACAAAAAGGGTAAGCTGTACGATTATCAAGACTTTTTAGAAGCTGTTGAAACATCATTGAAATCGGGGAAGGTAGAAGTCAAAAGTATGGAAATAATAGATTTTGTTAATTTTAAATCTCATATTTCACATAAAAAAAACAAAGATATAGATGGAAACCGGGTATACATCAAAGATATTGTACATCTTATGGTAAAAAGGGGAAGTCATAGTTTCTTTTACAAAAAGAACTTTGATGATATAGAATTCAAAGAACTATATTGTCTCAAATCAAAGAACTTGCCTAATTTTACTGTAAAAACTGTTCCTAAAGGCATTGATAGGGAAAGGAAGCGAAACATCTTAAACGTATTAGGGCCGCTTATTCCACCAAATAGATTAATCTTCTGGAAAAATCTTTCTGTTGGTTCTACGTCACAAGAACCAGAAGAATTTAATTTTGATATTGATGAATAATCTTAAACTGTTAATGTGTTTTGAATTTATTTTTAATAGTCTGTATTTTTTATCTTCAAATTCTAAGAAACAATGTGCCTTAAAGTTAACTTAAGACTGATTATAATTAATAAGTACAACAAAAGAACTAAGTAAATATTTTTCTGATCTGTTTTGATAATTGTATGATACATACATTTTTATTATTTTAAATCTAGTAGTAAGAATAATAAGAGGCTTCAAAAGCTAAACTAAACCAATGTTATTTTTAAAGCGCGTTAATATACTGTTAAAAATTACTTTTAGAAACTAATTATGTACCTACCTAATAACCAAGGCTTGTAATGCTTTGTGTGTGATGATTGTTTTACTTTAATGTTGATCTCAAGATTATGTCTAGTAGTAAGAATAATAAGAGGCTTCAAAAGCTAAACTAAACCAATGTTATTTTAAAGCGCGTTATACTGTTAAAAATTACTTTTAGAAACTAATTATGTACCTACCTAAGACTTACCAAGGCTTGTAATGCTTTGTGTGTGATGATTGTTTTACTGTAATGTTGATCTCAAGTTTATGTCCACCTTTATAATACTCACCTACATTTACTATCTATATTTTATTGTTAAACATAAAGATACATTATGTTATATATGTTAATATTAAGAGAAAACTGTCAAAGGAGGTTGTGCATTCTGCGCAGGGTCCTTTATTAATTAGATGTTTTTTTTTATTTTTGATATGTAAATTTTACATAAGTGAGTTGAATTATTGTGATTAAATAATAAGAAATAAACGGTCTTTAAAATGTGAACTAGCTATTTTTCTTACTGCACTAGTAAATTGAACACTTTTTTCTTAAAAAACTAACTAAAATGCAGTATTTTTTTGACCTTACTGCATGTTAGTTGGGTTTCTTGACAAAATAACTGATCCAAACGCAGTAATAGGGCTTTTTGCTGCATTTTACTAAGTTTAAAATGGTATTTTTTACAAAAAAGGCTATGCAGTAATAGGCACCAAAAAGAATAAATGGCCATAATAAATTCAGTTATTAAGATATTTTTTTTTATTGCTTTAACGTGTGAACCTATGCCTTTACAACCTTTCTGCATTCAAATTTTTTTGCTTATACATTCTGTTGATTTTTTAAAATCAATTCTTAACTTTAAATGCGTTTTACTCGAAATCGTGATTTTGCTGTTACTGCACTTTAGTGTATGGTGGGCAGAATAGTTCATAATACACGCTACCGCAAGATGGAGACGCATTCGCATGTGGCGCTAGTGGTGCAGCGTAATGTTGCCATGTTAAATGTATTTTTGCGTCATTTGTTAGGCTGTTTGTAATATAATCTTATTAGAGAAGTACCTGTATAAAAATATACAGATAGTATGTATAAAAATCGAAGTAGATAGATTTAACTTCACCCATGTGCACATAACATTTCGGCCCATAACGTGTCGGCACACGTTTGACTCAACTATTGAGTCATTGGCCATGAATCGGCCACCTCGGCTATCGGCTAACAAAAGGTTTATGACACCTGACTATTAAAAATATTCTGTAAAATGAAGGGCCAGGTCTGATATTCACGGAAATGTTTAATGAGATCTGAAAAATGGTAGTTTAAGTGATTTTTTTTTTTTAATATCCGTTTTTATACAATTTTGGTTTGACTCACCAATTGAGCCATCGGCCTTCCTAAAGGTTTTTTAATGACTCAACTGTTGAGTCATTGGCCATGAATCGGTTAAAGGAACCTAACCAACCGAACCTCGGGATGGCACTGACGTCGACCGTGATGTTGGCGAAACGTTCGTGGGTGAAAAGTACTTTGGATGAAAAGTTAATGGTTTAAAGATTCTGTTCACCAACGGTTCATGGACCAATCGAGTGTTGGTAAACCGTTACAGACTGGATGCCCTTATTGGCTGAGCAAGTTTCGACTCGTTACGTGGGCGAGGCTATTTTGTTGACAAGTTTAGACTTGTTCGTGGGCGATACCATTATGTTAACAAGTTGAGACTTGTTCGTGGGCGATACTATTTTTCTTGTTAATGTGTGTTTGGGTGACTGTTAAAGTTTTACCTGTGTGTTTTTGTCAAGCTGAGACCTGCTTGTGTGGACAATATCATTACCCATTTACCTTTAGGATATGTGTTTAGGGTACTAACTACGTTCTTTTAATTACAGGTAACTACTCATTCTTATTGCAGCTAATTACTTAGGTAATTTAAATATAGGTATTGATTAGGTTTTCTTAAAAACTATGGGAGATTAAAACTATCCTACGCTCATTAAATTACAATATTCATGACTTGATATAACTATTAGAAACGGTTTTTTATTGTTTAATCAAACTCTTAATTTAGTAATCAGTCTTTGTCGTCGCCAACAGTCTCCCACACACTCCTCCTCCGTCTCCTCTCTTGCACTCCATCTCGTTGGGGCGACGTTGCAGGTACAATCAGGACTAGGCGTGAAGCTGGCCGCCGCAGGATGCCCGCTGCTGTTCGCACGTCGACGATCCTGGTTCTTCCGTCTGGTCCGGGATGAGTGGCGACTATTTCGCCGCGTGGCCACGAGTATCGTGGCAGGGTGTGGTCGACAATCAGGACTATGTCGCCCGGTGTTGGGTCCCGGTAGTGAGGACCTTGGTTGTAGCGGGGCGAGAGAGTTGGGAGGTACTCTCGCAACCACCTTGACCAGAAATGATCGGCCAGGCGTTGGGATGTCTTCCAGCTAGGAGAACCGATGAGTTCTGTGTCGTCGAAGGAGCCAAAGAGGGTGGCCCCGCATGACCGCCCGATGAGAAAATGATTCGGGGTCAGAGCTTCTTCTTCTGGGTCGGTGCTGACGGAGAAGAGGGGCCTCGAGTTTACAATGTGCTCGGCCTCCAGAAGCAATGTGTGGAGAACTTCTTCTTTAGGTTGTCGCTCGTGTAGTGTAGCTGCGAGAGCGACCTTTACAGATCGCACCATTCTTTCCCAGGCTCCGCCCATGTGGGGGGCTCTAGGAGGGATGAATTTCCACACGATGCCCATCTTGTTTACTTCTTCTCCTAGACTCGCGATAGCTTCGGCGATTTCTCTGTTGGCACCAATGAAGTTGGTACCGTTGTCGCTCAGGATGATCTTCAGAGTTCCTCTTCTGGCGATCATTCTTCGTAGTGCGAGGATCATGGAGTCGGTGGATAGGGAGTTGGCCAGCTCTAGATGAATTGCTCTTGTGGTGAGGCATGTAAATAGGGCTCCCCATCGTTTCTCTGTGCGTCTTCCGATAGTGACGAGCATGGGTCCGAAGTAGTCGACTCCTAGGCAGGTGAAAGGAGGGCTGGTTTTCGTCAGACGTTCAGGTGGCAGATCTCCTTGAGGCGTGACCTGTGGCGTCTTCTTCCGGATTCTACACCATCCGCAGTCTCGCGCTACTTTCTTCACCATATTTCGAAGCGACGGTATCCAGTATTTCTGCCGGACTTCATTCATCACGGTGTTGTGATTTCCATGATTGAAGGCTTCATGTATGTACTTCACCAGCAATTGGGTTATTCGGTGTTGTTTGTTCATCAGGATTGGATTTTTATATGACGCTATTAGGTACTTGGCTGCTCCGACGCGAGTAGACAACCTGATGAGTCCATCTTCTAGTTTGATTGTGAAGTTCTTCAGATTGGATGTTGGATTGACGTCTTCTTTCTTTCTTAGGGCTGCGAGTTCGTCTGGGTAGCTGTCTTCTTGCATTCTTCTTATTAGCAGTTGCTCCGCCTTTTCCACGTAGAGTGCAGACTTTGGTAAGAAGGCCACTTCTTTTCTGCTCGGTCCCTTTTCTGTGGGTCGGGTCTTCTGCTTCTGTGTTTTCTTCCATGCTGGATCTTTTGTTTTTCTGGTGACGAGTTTCGTGGTGTTCACCTTTTTCTTAATTTTTCGTCTGAAGACATCTATGGCTTGCAAATATCTCGCTGTCGCGTGGAGTAGGCGCGTCCAACTGGAGAACCTTGTTGGATCTGGTATGATGACGGGGGTTACTTTTCTAACGCTTAGAGTGATGGCATTAGGTTTTTCTTCACCTGTGTCGGTGATGGAGATTTTCTTCTCTTCTGTAGGCCAATGTCTGGGGTCCTCACGTAAGAAGGCTGGGCCATTGAACCAACGATGTGTTATGTCAAAGTGAGTTGGGGTCTCTCTGGTAGCGTCGTCGGCTACGTTGTGTTTCGTTGGAACCCAGTGCCATTCCTTATGTTTCATCAGCTCCTCTATCTCGGCGAGACGATGTGCGACGAAAGGCTTGAATCTCCTAGGGTCTGATTTGATCCATGTCAATGCTTTTCTAGAGTCGGTCCAGAAGTATCTTCGAGTTGCGGTTAGGTCCATTTCTTGGCTCGCACTATCGGCAAAGCGACTTCCCAGCAGACACGCTTGTAGTTCGAGTCTGGGTATTGAAGTTGGCTTGAGGGGCGAGACTCTAGCTTTCGCTGTCAGCAGCTTCACTTCCACGTGATCGTCAGGATGTTGGGAGCGCCAGTACACGGCACAGGCGTACGCCTTCTCGCTCGCATCGCAGAACGTGTGTAGCTCCCCCTCGGTCACGTCGTATGTGAGGCAGCGGGGAATTCGAAGATCTTCAAGTTTTCTTAGTTCTTCAAGCCACTTTCTCCGTTCTTCTTCTCTGGGTGGGGGCAATCTTTCATCCCATTTTAGGCCGGATCTCCACAAGTTTTGAAGCATTACTTTTCCCTGTATGGTTATGGGTGACGCCAATCCTAAAGGATCGAAGACTGACATCACTGCGCTTGTTGCTTCTCTCTTCGTCGGTGCACGTATTCCCTCTTTGGCTTCGTCGGGAGTGTTGCGCAGACTTAGAGTGAAATGCAGGCTGTCTTCATGGACGTTCCAATTGAGTCCCAGCGTTTTCTCGACTTGATCCTTCGGTTCTCCTAGCACAATGGAGTTTGTCGTGTTTTCTGTGTCGGTGAACTCTTCAATCGTTGCGGGGTCGTTGCTCGCCCAGCCTCTCAAGAAGAAACCTCCTTTCTTGTGTATTTCATTCACATCTCTTGACAATTTGGTGGCTGTTGTTACGTCGGGAAAACTTGCAATATAGTCATCCATGTAATGATTTCGGTTTATTGCTCTGACGGCTTCTGGACACTGATTGACGAAGTCTTCTGCATTTCTTTTCTTCACGTATATGGCGGTACACGGTGAACAGGCGGCTCCAAATATCAGGGATCTCATTCTGTATTCCTTGTTCTTCCAGAGAAATCGGAGACTATCTCTGTCTTCTTCGTTGATTTTTATTTTCAGGAACATTTCTTTGATGTCTGCGACGACGGCCACTGCTTCTTGGCGGAAACGGAGCAGGACTCCGAACAGTGACTGTAGCAGATCGGGTCCAGCTAACAATGCGTCGTTCAGCGATTTTCCGTTTGATTTAGCTGCGGCATCGAAAACCAGTCTCATCTTCTTCTTCTGGGGGTGGACGAAATAATAACAATATTCTGACAGGAATAAAAAGAATGACGCATACGAACAAATGATAATTAAATTGAAAGAGGTATGTATGTAAGAACAGAATATTTTTATAGGTAGATATTAAATTTCATAAAATGCATATACTGTTTACAAACCCTTTTTATTATTTCAAATACCAACACGTGAATACGTAATTTAAATTTATGTTTGGTTTTCGATTAAAGTTGAACAATGTTTAAGTATTCAAATTACATTAAGTTTTAATTGTAATTGGCACCTTATTCAATAGTCATCTACCCATTCATATCCTTTTTAGGTAGAACCTGAGGCTACGAAAGATACAGTCAAGAAAAAAATTAATTCTTTGAGAACTTGCTATCGGAAAGAGATGAAAAAAGTGAATGCTTCCACAAGATCTGGAGCTGCCACAGATGATATTTATGAACCGACGCTGTGGTATTTTCACCTACTCGATTTTTTAACCGACCAAGAGACGCCCAGAGAGACAGTGTCAAATTTTGATGACCTCACACAGGTAATACAACATCCCAATTTGTTTTTAAACAAGGTGTTAAGGATTTAAACCAGGATTGTAATATTGTAGGTTACAAAAAAACATTTTGGAAGAGTAGTTAGTTACTTTTATTTTATAACAAGTCTACAATGTGTACCTATGAAAAAAATTAAATCGTATTTATATTACACATTGCATTTTGCCACGATACAGTGCCTTCATTATTAAAATAATTCGAAAATTCTTCTCTTGTCGCTTTGGCATCTTGAGAAATGTTTCTATAATGTCCTCCTTGTAATTCTAACAAATGTGACGAATCTGCTCTTAAACCCGATGTTAAAGTACCTTGAATTGTATCTTCAAAATCCAATGTATTAATTGGCGTATAAGTGGTACTGTATTTTTTTCTTAAAAAATTATGCAACACACAGCAGGTCATGACTACAATGTCTATGTTTCCTGGAGACAAATTAATACTTGTATGAAAGATTCTGAACCTAGATGCTAATATGCCAAAGGCGTTCTCAACAATTCGCCTTGCCCTAGATAATCTATAATTATAAATTTTTCGCTCATTTGTTAATTCCCTTTGGTTGAATGGTTTTAAAAAGTTGGGAGTTAGAGCAAAGGCTTCGTCACCAATAAAAACGTAATTTAGAATTTTGTTAGAATGATTTAAAAGTTCTGGTTCCGGAATATGCAACGAGTTATTTCTCAATTTATCGTAAAATTTCGTCTGCTCAATAACACCTCCGTCAGAATTCCTTCCATTTATACCAAATTCGCATACGATAAATTCATAATTAGCGTTTACTACTGCCATCAAGACCATACTATGGAACCCCTTATAATTATAAAAATAGGAACCGCTTCCTGGCGGTGGTATAATTCGTACATGTTTTCCATCAACTGCTCCCAAGCAATGAGGAAAATTCCATTTTTGCTCGAAGTCATGTGCTATTTGTTTCCATTCTTCTTGTGAGCTTGGTATCTGAAACAACCTTTTTTTTTTCAGAATGAAACAAATACAGATGCAACCTTGGATTCACCTCTTCCTCGTCCGCAATCTCAGGCTTCTACGAGCACGTCAGACCATCCATCTTCATACCTTGCACCTACTTCTCCTGTTGTCCAATCTTTACCACCTCGAAGAGTACAAAAAAGGACAAGGGATGACAATAAACTCAATAATATAATAAATGAAGTCGGTAATTGTATCACTAATAAATTCACACAATCACAGCCTGTCAGACATGATATTTTTGGACAAAATATTGCATTTAAATTGAGAAACATGACAAATGAGCAGCGTATATACAGTATGTTAACTAACAGAGGGCGTTCCCGTTAACCCGCAATAGTATTGCATCCATACATGCTAAAAAAAATATTACCATTCGAAAACAAAATGTTTTTATTTTTTTTAATATTAAAATATTCACTAAAAATGTTAAATTGATACGTAAAAGAAACACTCTGTACACGCGTACTTGAAGGACGGCAACTTCGCAATTTACCTATTTATGAATGACGGGCCGCGCCAGCGGCGATCTATTTGATGTGCGTAGCCCCGCCCCCTGCCCCCGGATGTCCACCTAATTTTAGTCGGAACTAATATCACGCGCTGAGCGGATGTGCATTATTTTCGCATTGAAACATCTTGCGTCATTCTTGTGTGAAAAATGCCGCGTTATCAGTTCAGTGCTCAGGAGTATGCGAACATGGTGCTCATTTATGCTGAGTGTAATTATGATGGTGCACGTGCTCTGAGGATGTATGCTGAGAGGTACCCCAATGCACATCAACCGCGGAATTCTCGTGTTATTGTGAGTGCCCTGGTGCGTATTCGTAACAATGAACCGGTAGTGCCGCGTCGTTCTGGTGGCCCCCGACCCGTGATCTCTGTGCGGCAGGAAGAGAACGTGCTAAGGCATTTTGAGGAGGAGCCCGGTTCAAGCACTAGAAGAGCCGGCCGCCTGTTAAACATGAGTCACGTCGCAGTCTTTAAAATTTTAAAGAAAAACAAGCAGCATGCGTACTCACTTCAAAAAGTACAAGGTCTGCTTGGTCCAGCTGACTTCGAGCGCCGGTTAACTTATTGCCAGTGGGCACTGCAGCGATGCGCGGAGGTCACCCACTTCATCGAAAACGTCATATGGTCAGATGAAAGCCTATTTACGCGCAATGGCATGTGGAATCGACGTGTATGCCATCACTGGGCAGAAAGAGGCCATAATCCGCGTGCCACTCGGCCGTTAGCACATCAAATACGGTGGTCACTGAATGTGTGGGCTGGGATAAACGGAAATAAAATAATAGGACCTGTCTTCATCCCAGGGACTCTAAACCGTGTGAGGTATCTGGCTCTTCTTAACGACACCGTCGCGCGCTACCTCGACAGATTGCCGCTAGCCGAGCTCCGAAATGTGTGGTTTCAACACGATGGAGCACCCCCTCACATTTCAACAGAAGTGCGGTCGCGGTTAAACGAGTTGTTTGATAGCCGCTGGATCGGGAGGTACGGTCCCGAGGCGTGGCCACCACGGTCACCTGACTTAACGCCACTTGACTTCTTTTTTTGGGGTTGGGTCAAACAACTCGTTTATAAAAAAGAAAGCCACTCGCGGGAGGAGATGGAAATGCGAATCCGCACAGCATTCCGTGTTATCAGGAACCGCATACGCGAGGACCCGCTTTTAATGCGACGAGTGCACCAAAATAACCGTCGGCGATTGCAACAATGTGTAGACAGAGGAGGTCAGCATATTGAGCAGTTCAAAATCTAGGTAAGTTTTTAACATTATTTAAATGTATCATAATAGCTAAAACATTTCGAAAACATTAAAATAAAAAATAACACTAAACGACTGTGCTACAAAATTAATAAGTTCAGAAGGCCCACTCTTTCCTAAAACTGCTTTTATACTCAGGGAGTACCCCGTTCAACGAACGTGTTACTACTACTGTGACGTTACACGATTGCTATGAATAAACGCAAGTATTACGAAGGCAACTGCCGAAAGTAAAAGTTTTTAAATTTCTGTATTGGAGAAAAAATTCACTTGCTAATGTTGTTATCATTTAAATCCTAGCTAAACTGTGGTTTAAATAAATGAAACTTTCTCCAAACTTAACCGCACACTATTTATTAGCGGTACATTATTTTTTAGATAAAATTAATTTTTAAAAGCTTTTTTCAAATTAACACTGTAAGCCTGTCGTACCACCGGTCTGAGTGGCTAGGTAAAACAAATTTGTGTACTTGTTCCGTGAGTGGACCTTCTGTACTCGTATCTGTTTACTTTGTGGCCACGAGCCCGCGACGATGCGCGACGTGTCGGCAGAAGCGCTGCTACCACCCCGCGTTCATTATGCGGCCGCTGCGTGCAGAATAACTGTCTAATCTCTGTATTTTAATTTTAATGTTATTGAAACGTGGCTTAGATAGGTGTAGATACATGAATTTATGTTTTTTTTATTTACCTACTAGGTCCTTCCAAATCCAAGGTGCCTCAGTGACGCATTCCTTTGTCAGCTGGGCATTTGAGACGGGTTGTTAAATGTTATTGCTAAACCTACACATACTTACATAAATGTTTAATTTTACTGATAACAACCCGATGATGACGTGTCTTTCTAATTCATTATACCGCTAAAGTGCCCGTGGGAACTCTAGTTCCCAGACGTTTTATGCCGCCATTATAAAAGTCGCCGCTCGCCACTCAGCGCGGCGCGGCGCGCGGCGGCCGGTTCGCTCTGCTTCGTGAGTATTCGTAAGACGCTCGGCATCGTGCGTATTGCAACGTTGCCGGTTTGTGCAATGCTACTACGCTAGGTACTATTCCGCACTACTATTTTGATTTTAAACAGGTGGTTTCGAATTTATTGCAAATTATTAATTTTTTTTAATTCGGATTATTTTATGCTTATTTTTCTATGCTGATATTTTTATTTTAATCTATTAATAATATAGATTAACGAGTTTAGGGGAACGCCCTCTGTTGTTTAACATACTGTATACTGAAAAACTTATTAACGAAGCAATATTTGAAGGAGAACTGGAAAATTTAAATCGTCATTGTTATATTGTCAACCCTGGATCAAGCGCTATAAACCAACAGTCAGCAGCAGCTGACACTTCTGCTAGAAATTATGCAGTAAACTCTGGACCAGACGCTATGAACCTACAACCAGCACCTGACACTGCTGCTAGAAATTATGCAGTAAACTCTGGACCAGACACTATGAACCTACGGCCATCTACAGCATCTCAGTACTTTTTGAGTTATATGCCATAAATACTTGTGTGGTTATTAACATTTACATTTTTTTATGGAAATGAACTTAAATTATTAAAAATACTCTTTTTTTACAGGTGAGAGGACTACTTTGCGGCTCATCTTAAAGGATCATTTGGGATACAAATTTAAGAAATGCAAGAATGCCCGATTGGTTTTGATACAAAAGCCTGATATCGCTGCCTGGATGGCTCGCTACCTGCGACGAATGAAAGAGAATAACGACCTCGGATCGGACAAAAAACCGGTGACGTATATAGATGAAACCTAGATACATTCTCACTACACAGTGAGAAAATGCTGGCAGAATAGTAGCGACGCTAGTATAAAGAAAAATAGCAATCCCGGCCAACGTTGGATTCTCGTTCATGCGGGTGGCGAATATGGTTTCATCCCCGGGGCCGAGTTATTATATAAATGTAAAAGCAAGACAGGCGATTACCACGACGAGATGGACACAAAAAATTTTGTTAAGTGGCTCAACGAAAAGTTGTTGCCAAACTTGCCTCCAAACGGCATAGTTGTAATAGATAACGCGCCGTATCACTCAACACAAGCCGAAAAAATACCTTGCCAGTCATCACTCAAAAGTGAGATGCAAAGCTGGCTTACCAAAAATAATATAAGTTTTGATGAAAAGATGACGAAGCCAGAATTATACCACATCATAAAATTAAATAAGCCAGAAAAAAGATATGTGGTAGACGAACTGTTGAGGGAGCATGGCCACGAGGTTGTACGTCTGCCACCCTACCACTGTGATCTAAATCCAATAGAATACATCTGGAATTTAGTTAAACAAAGGGTGGCAGACAAAAATATAGATCAGTCTGAAAGACTTATTGAAAAGTTGACTAGAGAAGCAATCCAATCAATTTCAGTTGCGGACTGGAAAAGAAGTTAATCATGTCCAGAGACTGGAGGAAGAATACTGGGTGAAAGATCGACTGCAAGAACACCGAGAAAGGGAATTCATTACTTCTCTTGGAGGAGAAGAGACTTCTTCTGAAAGCGAAAGCGAGGACACGGAAAATGACAGCGATAATAATATGTCTGGTATAGAAGAATTGAGTGACGATTCGTTATAATTTTAATAATAAATGAATATAACATCCTTTTTTGTTTTATTTCTGTAAGAAATTAATTGAAGGGTTCAATTCGATAACGGTTTAACTGTCATTTTTCCACAAAATGAGTTATAGGTACCGTTAGATTCAGTGCAAAATTATCTACATTATGACATTCACAAAATAGCAAATTTCGGCTTAAATCTCGAGGTATTCAGTTTAAAAACGGTTTAACTGCTATAAAAGTTGAGATCGCTAGTGCAAAAAAGATTTATTATTCGACAACTCCATGAAATATACATAATTCTACTTTGTTCTAATACAGAAATGGATTATTGAACTAAAAGCCGTTTTTATGTTCTTAAAGACAATAATTGACCTAAATAAAGTTTTTGAATACGGGATTAAGGTAATTTAAATCATTCTTGCATTAACTTTTTATACACAAACCATGCAAATTTCTGGTTATAAGCGATAATAAACCCTTTTTGTACTAAGCAGACCGCTCGCGCCAAAATGCGCGCGATTATGTGTCTCTTTCCCAGGAGAAAAAGAGACAGGTTACATTATATTTCTTGTAGAGTGAATGCGACAGTCGCGCGCTTGATGTTATTTTGTTTAGTAAACGCTTGTCAACAACGTTGGTCGTGCGTAATGATTGAGTTTGAGTGCACTAGCAGGTTTTTTACTGTGAATAATATTGTTTTAATGTAAAAAGTGTTGTGACTTAATGAGATGTCAAGAAACCAATTAAAACGTGGCCGTGAACTAGTTGGATTGTGCAACAATCGAAATAGTGGCTTCACTGGCAAGAAAGTAAGTACCTAACATTACTCATATTTTTGGCGGGTTAATTTTCTAATTACCTTCCCAAATCAAACCAGAGAATATCATGTTCGGATATTTTCTGGTTCCAACTAAGCAGGAGATAGTTTGGCACTCAGGTTTCAAATAAGTGGGAATTAGTTATGTGGTGTATTTTCTTAAGTTTGAATATTTTTTGTACCTACTTAATTGTTTTTTTTTTCAGTGGCTTCATCAACACATACGTCATTTTAACATTGAACCACTACCGTATGAATGGCCGCAGAATGACCCGTCTCTAGAGGTCTCGGAACAGAACAATTTACCTTCTATTGAAAATACAAGAATTGAGTTTGCAGAAAAAAATATTGAAGTACCATCGCCGGAGTTAATACAACTTAGTGAACTTATTGGCCCATATGAAAAATCAAGTTACACTGTAGATGAGGGAGAAAATTTAGTAGAAGTAATATCTGAAAAAAACCATTATGGTGATATAATAATTGAACCTGCTGACGGTATGACTTTATTTTAAACTAGCTGTTCCCCGCGGTTTCACCCGCGTTAAGTTAGGTTTTTGGTTGCTCCGTTCCCGTGGGTCATAGCGTGATGTTATGTAGCCTATGTTACTCAGGGTGAATGTAGCTTTCTAATGGTGAAAGAATTTTTGAAATCGGCGCAGTGGTTTTTGAGTTTATTTATTTCAAACATAGACACACACAAAAATACAAATCTTTCCTCTTTATAATATTAGTGTAGATAACTGTTACTATTTTGAGGATGACTTGTTGGAACTACCTTTTTTCATGAAATGTTTTTTATTTGCAGATGATTATACAAAGAGTAAAACTATACAAGTTTTAAATAACATACCTGAACTACGTATTGAGTATATCGATTATCAAATTGAAGGAAATGTTAACTTGATTCGAGATGTCGTTGGCATACAAAACGATTCAGAGGCAAACGAAAGATGCGAAATGTTAATGCCAGCTGATGCTGAAAACGAATTACCAGTAGCTGTCGAAGAAAACCAAAGTGACCAAATTGAAGGAAATGTTAACTTGATTCGAGATGTCGTTGGCATACAAAACGATTCAGAGGCAAACGAAAGATGCGAAATGTTAATGCCAGCTGATGCTGAAAACGAATTACCAGTAGCAGTCGAAGATAACCAAAGTGAGCAAATGTCCAGAAAAGAGAAAAAGATTTCAAGAAAAAGAAAACTGAATAAAAGTGAATGGAAATTTGAGAAAATGAAGAATGCTAGGGCTACAGGCAAAGAATATGTAACAGTAAAAGGAAAAGTCATTGCTGAAAAAACAATTTGTCACGGTACTCTGTGCTCCAACAAGTGTAGGTTGGGTTGTTCATCGTATTTTTGTGAAGAAGAGCGTCAGCGTTTGTTAGACGAATACTATTTATTGCCCATTAATGCAAAGAATGCAATATTATTTAAAAGCATGAAACCAGTACCAGTAAAACGACGTTTAGTTGCAGCACAAAAGGTAGACGACAGACCTTTACATATCATGTTAAAAAAAGCAATAATGTAGAACAAACTATTTGTAAGAGAGCTTTTATGAGCCTTTTTTCAAATAACTGTGAGAAAAGTACAAGTGATTCAAGAAAAACACATATCTGGGCAGATACTTCCTAAAAAAGATATGAGAGGAAAGCACGATAACCGACCCAAGAAAGTAAAGGCTGAAGTCAAAGAATATGCAATGACTCATATAAAGAGTTTTCCAGCTGAAGAGTCTCATTACTCTCGAAATGAAAATCCTAATAAACTGTACCTCTCACCATTATTGAATATTAGAGAAATGCATCGACTATACATCCAGAAATGCGAATCAGAAAGTATGGACAGTATGTATCGCGTAAAGGAATGCACATACAGGAATATATTTTGTAGTGAATTCAACTTGTCTTTTGGCTTACCAAGGAGCGACGTTTGCTCAAGGTGCGAGAATGAAGATCATGAGGATGATTTGCAAGTACACAAAGAGACTTACAAAGAAGCGTATGAGCTGATGAAAGTTGATAAAAATCAGTGTAAAAGAGAGGAAGGAAAACTTTATTGCACTGTTGACATTCAGCAGACAATGCCATTACCTAAGATGCCTGTTGGGGATGCTTTTTATTTGCGGCAAATTTGGTTTTATAACCTAGGTATACATCTGGTCAGTAAAGATAAAAATCATGCTTTGATGTGCACATGGACTGAAGATGTTGCAAAAAAAGGAAGCTTTGAAGTATCTTGCGCTTTACATTATTTGGGTATGTATTTAAAAACTACATGTGAAAACAACGCAATGAAACACTTGATTATATGGTCGGATTCTTGCTCAGGGCAGAATAAAATTTTTAATTTAATATGCCAGTATCAGTATATGGTCCTTAAAAAATATTTTGATGTTATTGAACACAAATTCCCAGTTGTGGGACATACCTACATGGATTCTGATCGGGATTTTGGCCGTATAGAAAAAGCGTTAAGAAAACATGAAAAAATCTATACACCCGAAGAATATAGATGCATAATAAAAAAAAATACATCGAAGAACTCTGTAGTGGTAGATATGCAAGAACATCTGTATGACGTTGAAGGTGTTCAGAAAAAAATGAAACTGATAAACAGATTGAAAAATACGTTGGGACATAAAGTAGACTTTAGAGATGAAGTAAAATGGATAAGAGTAGATCATTTTGGAAGCTATATGTATAAAAAGAGCTATGATCCTAACACCCCATTTTTAATGGTTGACTTGTTGAGAAAAGGAGCTACCGTAAGCCCTGATAGTGTAGAAATCCAAAGACTGGCCGGATGTCGAGGTGAGATCTCGGAAGAAAAAAAACAAGATATTAGAAAACAACTTAAGTTTATTCCCATGGAAAAAAGATTTTTCTATGAAACCATATTAAATGCATAAGTGTGCTAGTGCCAAAAAAATTTTTTTTAAATTTGATTTAATTATAATAATTAATTTCATTTTTTTATATAATTACTAAGAAAACAAGCCTGCAATTGTGCAATTCTTTAAATATATTAACAGGTTATTGTCCAGTTACCTAAACAGCAAATGCCAAATTGGTGATATATTCCGAGTGTAAAAACGGTTTGTTCCGTTATAAACCGTTTTTACACTCAAGAACTGTATCAATATCGATAAACACTGTTGGTTTAAATGAAAAATGGTCGATATTACAATAATAATGTATCTTTTAAAACTACTTTTGTATTGCATTTTATAATAAAAGTATTTTTTTAAACACTTGAAAGTTTACTCCTTTTTTTGGCACTATTTTCATTATCCAAATCAACAAATAGTCACCAATATTTTAAGGACCAGTTTCTCAAAATGGCTGATTTCACAGTTAAACCATTCTCGAATTGAACCCTTCAATTGTTCTACCTACTTCTTACTTTAACAAGAATGAACTTAATTTTATTTAAAAAAAATATTAATACGAATATTGGTAAGTTACTGCTCCAAATTGTAATGATAATGAAGCCAAAAATACTACATTCGTCATTAGTACTTGTTTTATCTCAGTAGGTAATAAATTATAAATCAGTACGTACAAAAAGTACAGCACGCACAATCATTTTTTTGCACTCAGTACTATAGACAAATGTCATTTGAGCCAGGTGTCTAGTTATCGCGCCCGGGTTATAAATATAATTTTAAGGACCTAAGTTGCTCCGACTTTTACAAATTCTTGTTGGAAAAGAAAGATATTTTAAAGAAAATTGGAAAGTCTGAAAAACACCAAAATATTTAAAAAAATAGATATTTTTTTATATTTTTTGTGTTGATTTTGATCTCGTTATAATTTTAACTTGTTACTAAGTAATTTTTAATTTAGAATTTATGAATACCTTAGGGTTTGGATAGGTACTTAACCTACCCAACGGAACTACATATATGACATAAAATTTGTTGAGACATAATATGTCTCAACAAATTTTATGGACGGCGTATAATTATGGACTATTCGAGTGGTGACTCAGTGGCAGATAAAGATTTCATGCCTCCATCACCTCCTTGTCGTATATCCTCAAGTTCTATGAGTTCCACAGATTCTGAAGAAGATAGGAGGTGAGTTCATTTCAATTTCATACTAAACAGTTCAAGAAGTTTTCCAATTGATAATTTTCATGAACTAGTTCTTTTATTTTCAGATCTGTACACAATCAATCCAACGTTGATGAAGAAAATGTTGTGTGTGAAGCACAACCTAAAAAACGATCACGTAAGCGACAGAGAGATGAACAAGAATGGAAGGTTAATAAACGAAAAGATGCAAGAAATAAGGGGTTAGATAGAATACGTGTCTAGTCGAAAGAAGCTAATGCCGGCAAAGGAGATAAGAAAAAGCAAGGATTGTCTAAATAAATGTGTGTTTAAATGTAGCCAAAAGATTACTGATGATGCAAGAAGATCAATTTTTACTAATTATTATAAATTATCTTCAGAAGAAAAACGAATGTTTTTGTTGAATAATACGAATTGTTTACAACCTGACAGGAGACGCAAAGGAAAGAATGATGAAAATTCAAAGAAAAAAGTCAGCTATCAGTTTTTTTTCACTGTGAATTCTGCGAAGATAAAAGTGTGTAAGAATTTCTTCTGTGATACTTTAGTGATTAGCCAGAAACCAATATATAATATACACAAAACTAAGAATAATATCTCAAATACTCCTGTACCCAGTAACCAAGGAAAACATACAAAAAGAGCCACAGCTGAAGAAGATAGACTGCTTGTTAAGGAACACATTAATTCATTTCCCCGGGTTCCATCACATTATTGCAGGAAAGACTCTTCTAGAGAGTATTTAGAACGCTTTTTGACCATCAAAAAAATGTATTCTCTGTATATTGCCTGGATTGCAGAAAAGAACAAGCTTCCAGTTAAGCAAGAAGTATATCGACGTATATTCTGTAATGATTTCAATATCTACTTTCAAAAACCTAAAAAAGACAGATGTGATTTATGTGAGGAGGTTGATATAAATTACAAAGAAGGACATACATTAACATTAGATTTACAAGAGAAGATAAACAGGCACAAAACAGAAAAGATGGCTGCTAGATCAAACCGTGATAAAGACAGAAAAGGTACAATTCCAGTATTGTGCTTTGATCTAGAGAATGTTTTATCTTGTCCCAAGGCAGAAGTAAGCAATTTTTTTTACAAAAGTAAATTTTCTACTTACAACATGACAGGCCATCTTTCTACTAATAAAAAAGTGTACTGTGCCATTTGGAGTGAGAACACTGCTGGAAGAAGTGGAAATGATATAGCAAGTGCAGTATACAACATTTTGACACAGGTTCTGCTTGACAACCCCCATTTCACATCAATTATATTATGGAGTGATAGTTGTGTTCCACAGAACCGCAACAGCATCATGAGCTTTGCTTTAAGACAGCTTATTGATAAATTTTCTACATTGGAACAAATTACCTTAAAAATTTCAACACCTGGACATTCTTGCATTCAAGAAATTGACAATGTGCATAGCTGTGTTGATAGAGTCCTCCTAAAAGCTGAATATTATTCACCTGTATCTCTCATGAGATTATTATTGCAGGTAAATTCAGCTAAATCCTATTCTATCATGCAAATGAGTGGCAAAGATTTCTTTAATTTTCAAGAAGCCTGTTCAAGGCTAAAATATTCACTAGTTCCTTTTTCCAAAGTGACAGAGCTTCGATTTACGAAGAAGTGAGTTTTAACACGTTGCCTGCCATATGGAAATCCGAATACATTTGCGTTTTTCATCAGTCGCTTAAATGACGTGAAATGACTTATTTATAAGATTTCTATATATAATATATGTTTTTATATATTTTTTTGTATATTATGTGCTGTTTTTAATCCGCCGGTCATTTACACCCGGCGCGGCGCAAATGTAATATTTTTTTCATTGGAGCCACGCCGGTCAAATCGCCGGTCATCCTTGTTAGTCGCGTAAAAATCCCCGCCAGAACGTCCATCCTGCGCCCGAGCGAGCGCGCTACTGATGAGTGAAAAATAAAGAAATATTAGGATAGTGCATGCTGCGTCCCTTCCCCGCTGCCCCGCATTACATTTCTTCCGCGTCCTGTGCGAATGTTTTTGTAATTGTAGGTAAACAACTCAGTGCAAAGTTTTATTTGTCACAGATCGGAGTGCGCGCTAAATGGTCACCTAACATTCTAGTTTATTGTTATTATTATATGTCAAAGCTATTGAACATGTTATTTGACGAATTGGATCTAACTTTAGATGATTTTCGTGAAATAGAATATATTGAATCCCAATTTCGTGAGACGGAGAGTCTTTCAAGTGATAATGAAGAGGTTATTCGGTTTTCTAATCGCCGTGCAAGGAAGCGCTGCATAGTGCCATCTGATACTGAAGACGAAGAAATCCTTGTACCCTCACCGTCAGAGTCTGGTTACACTCCAAATACGGAATGGCACGAACCACAAGGTAAACAACCTAATATAATACCTTACACTGAAATTTCTGGTTTGAAGCCGATGCATTTGCGACACGCTTTAGCTGGCGGTCAACCTGCAGATTTTTATAATTTGATGGTACCAGAGGCTCTGTTAGAAGATATAGCTAGACAGACCAATATTTTTGCCGCGCAAGTTTTATCTAAAAGTCGATTATCGCGCCAATCCAGGCTACACTTGTGGAAGGACACTGATAAAACTGAAATCAAGAAGTTTTTTGGTCTTATAATTTGGATGGGTTTGGTAAAATTACCAAAACTGGCACTTTATTGGTCTAATGACCCAATGTACGCTCAACCGTTCGCTAAAAATATTATGAGCCGCAACAGGTTTGAAATATTACTGAGGATGTTGCATTTTTCTAATAACGAGGAGGCTCGAGAAAATGATCGTTTATCGAAAATAAGCAATCTTCTTTGTGCCTTGAATGCTAATTTTGCTTACCACTATACACCTAGTGAATTTCTTTGTGTGGATGAGAGCATGATTCCATTTCGTGGTAGAGTAATCTTTAGACAATATAATAAGCAAAAACGCCATAAATATGGTATCAAACTATTTAAATTATGTACTGTTCCCGGATACACTTGGAAAATTGAGGTTTATTCTGGAAAACAGCTCGATTCTGGTTTTTCTACACCGACAAATGTGGTGCTCAGGCTGTGTGAGGATTTACTAGGAAAGGGCTATTCTGTATTTGTAGACAATTGGTACACAAGTTTGGATTTGGCAGAAAAGTTAATTGACAATGAGACACATCTTATTGGTACTTTACGTAAAAACAGAAAGTACTTGCCGAAACAGGTGATGGAAGCCAAATTAAACCCTGGTGAGTTTGCAGCCAAAGAAAACAGCAAGGGAATTACAGTTATGAAATGGAAGGACAAACGTGACGTTTGTCTACTGTCAACTAAACACTCTATAGGATTTATAAAAACTAAAAATAAGAGAGGAATAGAGGTGATTAAGCCGAAGATAATTATGGATTATAATAAAGCTAAGGCAGCAGTAGACCTCTCGGATCAAATGACAGCGTATTCTTCTCCGCTTCGAAAATCTATCAAGTGGTACAAGAAGTTGGCCTTAGAACTGCTTCTAAACACAGCTGTAGTAAATGCTCGGGTTTTATATGAAGCTACCACAAAAAAGAAGATACCTATTATTGAATTTAGACGAAAACTGTCACAACAAATGATTGACTCAAACCCACGTGATGGAGCTAACATTCCATGTAGGCCAAAGAGAATAAAACATTCTCTTGTAAAAGCAGACGGAAAGGCTGTGACGACAAGAAAATTTTGTGTAGGTTGTTACAAAAATAATTCACAAACGCATGGAAGAAAAATTGCCAAAAACAAAACCAAAAAGGTTACGACATTTTGTTCAGTTTGCCCAGACAAGCCATATTTGTGCAGACCGTGTTTTGATAAAAATCATTAATTTTCTGTTTGTTTTTTAATTTTAAATTACTTTGATCTCAACACAACATAATGTGTCTCTAAATAACACTAGTCCTTGATTTGTAATAATAAAAATATTTTAAAAAGTATACTGTCTTTAATTTACATCATAATTTTGTTTGACTCGCTACAAAAACATTCATACAACCAAAAAATTATAAAAATATTTTGAGGCCAAGTTATCTAAAGTGATCATTGGGGCCGCGCCGGCCACTTGTAATGGTATTTTGCGTTACACGCATGGCCGTCAGCGAGCAAAAGGTGTTCAAGTTCACCTTAGTTGTGCCGGTCATTTAAGCCCCCCATGGCCCAAACGCTTCTACCAAGTGCCGGTCATTTGGACCCCCCATGGCAGCTAACGTGTTAAATGTTCACACACTGCAGAATCATACACTGTAGCTAATCTGAGACCCCAGAATACCCAAAGGAATGTAAACACAAATTTTTTTACCGAACCAAAACAGTTAAAAAGACCTGTGTTGTGCAAGACTAAAACGGATAATATACGGTCTATGTATCGGTGGATGCCTACATTGGACAAGGAGTACTATGAGGCAATATTCAGAAAATAAAATGTGACTCATAACTTTTTAATATTGTCTAAATTTAACTTTTAGTGACTTATTTTGTCTAAATAAGCATACTTTTTTATGATAAATAAAGATATTTAATGGTATAATGTTTTTTAATGCTACTGTGACATGAAAAAAAGAGAGGCCTATACTATAGGTACCCAGCAGTGGGTGATTCTGGGCTGAAATTATGATTTCTTTCACTTATTTCAGAGGAACAAAGTCCTAAGTTCTGGTTTAAAATAAATAAATAAATATTTTTTCAATCACAAAGTTCTATGTTATTTTAATTTCGTTAATATGTCAGAGTATAAAAGTCGATATCCAATTTTTTGTTCCTAGAAAGCATTATGTAGTCCTAAATTAAGATATTAAAATGTCACTTAGGCATTAGGGCTACATGTATACATTTTACTAAAGTCAAAAATTTAAAAGTTAAATTACTCAACTTCATTAAAGTTAACTTAGAACCTTGTAATAGTGAGCCAACGATATGTATGTAGTTTATTTGTTATTTAAAAAACCAAAAATTATAATTATATATTTTTTAATTACCTCATAAATAGAAGAGTGTAAAATGTTGACTATTTTATTTGTTAAACAGTAGTTTAAGTTGATTGTGTCAAACATTGTTAAATAACTAGCAAACAAGCTGTTTAAATGAATACATTTTATTTTTATTTTTATTGTTATTTTTTTTCTGGGATGTCCGCTTCGATCAACTATATACTAGATTAAGGGTCACGGCATTAAAAACGGCAAAAAAAATAAGAGCTCAAATAAACTTGTGGTCTTATTTGAGTTTAGTTCGATCCAACCACAGCCAACGTACGGACGTGTCAGAATGCCTCAGTGTGCTTTTAAAAACTGCGAAAATAACCATCGGAACAGTAAAGTTTCCGAAGGAGTATCATTCTTTCGGTAAGTACAATGTCACTTTTGTTTTAAAAATCTTAAAATCATTATTTAACTATTAAAAACTAATATTTCGTCGTTTAGCCAATATTCGACATCACAGAACCAACATTTTCGCCAAACATTGGTCGAGTTTGGAACAAAAATATATGGAGTGGTTAATTTATTTTTATTTCTTGTTTTTTTTTATTGTAGATTTCCCTCTGATCCATTTCGCTGTGCAGAATGGATATCCATTGTTGCGCGAGAAAGAAGAGAAGATAATTACAGACCTTGCAAAAATTCTACAATTTGCTCGATACATTTTGATACATTCGATATATCTGGAAATACTCAAAGGCGTAGATTGTTGAAAACGGCGATTCCCAAATTGCAGCTAAAATATCTTAAAAATATGTCATATAAATTAATAGCTTTTGCCCGCGGCTCCGCCCGCGTTCATGGCGATCCCTTGGGAACATTATTTTTTTTTGAGAAGACATACCCTTTGTCCTTCTCCATACCCCAGACAACATAGGTTGTCTGGGGTATGGAGAAGGACAAAGGGTGGGTGAAATTTTGCATATAGATGCAAAATTTCATGATGATTAGTTAGACGTTAAGAGGTAACAAACAAACAAACCAACTAACTTTCGCATTTATAATTATAAGCTAGGATTAGGATTGAATTAACTAGGTGCAGTGTGAGTTGAAACAGAATTATTACTTTAGTCCTGCTTGCGTACTTACATGTTAATATTTATAAATGAAATGTTTCAGATTAACATTGAGCAAAAAAAGGTGCAAGAAGAAGCAGCTATATTGACGGAACAGATGACGTCAAACTTGGTAAGATACCGGTTGTTAGTATTTTAATTTGTAATTTGTAAAACAAGTATTTTTTGTCCTTTCTAGAATTTTTAGGATACCGTTACTTTGTAGGTTGCACCTTCAACAAGTTTAAAGGACACCACAACAACGACTCCAGCAATTTCCATCTCCAATTCTCCTGCTGTTTCACTATCGGACCTAATATCCTTACAAGACACTCCAAGAAAAGGACATTTTAAAAAACAATTGATTAAATCTCGCAAAATTATAGAGACTAAAACAAAAAAAAATAATAATTTACAAAAAGTTAACAAACGCCTCAAGAAAAAAATTTCTTCATTAAAAAATATAATAGCAATCCTTCAAAAGAAAAAAACCATCGATGACACCGTATTTTTAGAGCTATCAAAACATGTAGAAGTTGCCGAAGTATTCAACGGGATGTATACTAAAAACAAAAAAAATCGTTCAAAACCATTCGCAAAATATCCTCCAGGTGCCAGGAAAGGATGATGAGACATTTTGGTACCCGGTCCAATAACAATAATTATTGTATTATTGAATTGGTCTAACCTATAGGAGAAAAAAATTGTATGGCGACGAAACCTGAATGTTAGTATCTTCAGAGATATTGATATATGAATATGTTTCTTTGTTCAACATAACAATATAAGTATCATATTAAAAACTTAAGCGATACAACTGAAAACTTGATTTACTGATACCAACCAACCTAGGAGGCACCACGGGATATATCGGGAGCGGAGTGGGGGGTGCAGTGCGCGTGATCGGCTGATACATCTCCATCTATCAGTCAGTCAGTCGCTCGTTCGTTCCGTTCGTGAGACTACGTTACGCTACTTTCTACTACTTTATTTTATCTTTCATATTGACCCGTGCTTTTCTTTTGGACTCCGTTACCCGCTAAAATCGTTGACTTCGGCTTGTTTTATGGACTTGATTTTCTACCAAAATGGAAGGAAATCACAATTGTGTGATGTGTCGGCGAGGTTTATATCATGAAAGATATCAGGAACATATTTTACGTGACGACTTACCTAGCTTGCGTCCTGATTTAGCCGCTTATATTCAAGAAAATGCTGTTTTAGAGGTATGTAAAAGTTGTATTTCTTACTTTTGTTTAATACGAGGACATTATGTCTTAATATAGAGTTCTTTGTTTATTAGTTTATGAATGGGTACCATTAATCAGTGATATTACATCATAAATAGTTAAATCATTCTCACTTATTAATATTAGACACACGGCGGATAGTTCATTTCGAATGAAATGGCAGGATTTTACTTGAGGCGGTAACAATAGGAGTGGTATTTATAACAGATACTACCCGTGCGCGATATGTTGGGACCTGAGCGCGGTGACGTCACAATGGCGTGTACGATGCAAACGGTACAAAACAGGCGCCATCGGGGAAGTGCGGGGGAAGCGGGCGGGGGAGTCGCATTCCTAGAAGGTCCCAACTTATCGCGCACGGGTAGTACCTGGAAAGATATTTTGTTGTAAGGCCCATGAAAGCGCTCAATAAACTGCATTTCTAAGAAATGTTTTGTATTGTTAAACACTTTTTAGGTCTGTTATACTTTTCCTCTTACCATCCAACTTCAACATTAAAACTATTTTTCTGTTGCTTTCCATCTCTTTCTATCAAAGCCATTCGTATAGAAGCATCTAAGGACCGATATGAATTGTACACACGTAATATAATTATCTATCCCTCTAGCGCTAGGAGCTGGCGTAGTCTTTGCGCGTATTTGTATATTTTATTAGATTAACTAATGCATTCACTTAATATTGATATTATTTAATAAGCTTACGCCTTTATGTAGGTAGCTACAATGAATGAATGAACATTGTAAACGTAATGACCAAATAGTGGAATCGCTTCCCAGACCTATAAGTATTTATATAAAACTAATTAATATTAGGTATTACATGTTGGTTTCAGGTGGCATTTAACAATACGCAGCGTATGTGTCACCGTTGTTGGCAGAGAATCGAAAACGATTTAAGAAGACCTGCTGCACCCGAAAGAAGACCAAATGATGGGGAGATTCAGGTCCCAGGTTATATGCGAGCACCAAATACACCAAGACATTGTATCTTCAACAGCTGTGTTCATGCAACCCGATGCCGAATACCAGCTTCTATCAAGACATATATTTTTTGTGCGTATTCGTTATACATTCCTGATAGTGCTCGAGTCTGTGCAGAACACCTTCAGGGCAATGCTTGGGATGATTTGCCTCAATTGTGCAATGTTTCTCACAGTTTTAATGCGCAGCAATTTACTGACATATGTGACATGTTGCGAACAGCTGTACAAATTGGAATAAAGTTAGATTTCAATGTAAGAGGTGCACTATCTGAAGAGGAGATGCACTTTTGGACAGGGCGGAAACCAGACCAGTTTGACGCTATACTAGACGAAACACCTTCTCTTAGTGTGAGATGCAAGGAACCCAGAAATGCGCTAGGTATCTATTTGACAAAATTAAGAACAGGGGATTCAAATAACAGGTTATCCACATTATTTAATATGTCCCGCAGAAAGTTAGAGCGAATTTTGAAAATAATTCGAGAATGCCTTAGTCTCGAATATGTTTCAAGACACCTAGGTTTTGACCACATAACTAGAAATAATATATTAGAGAGGAATCTCTCAATTCCAAAAGCTTTGTTCGGTAATGAGAATAACGATAAGGTCATTTTAATATTTGATGGAACTTATGTTTATATTAATAAAAGTTCGATTTTTTTATTTCAAAGACAATCTTACAGTTTACATAAGTTCCAAAACTTACTTAAACCATTTTTAATCGTATGTTCAGATGGATACATTGTAGAAGTACTTGGCCCATATGCTGCAACAAAAACGGACGCGAATATTATGTCTAATCTAATGAATGATGGGGAGAATCCCATACATATTTTGTTACATCCAGAAGACGTATTTATTTTGGACAGGGGTTTCAGGGACAGCGTAGGTGACATTGAAGCCAATGACTATGATCCCCACATGCCACCAACAAAAAATAGAAACGAGACACAATTAACCACTGAGCAAGCAAATGAGTCGCGCTCAGTTACGATTTGCAGATGGGTTGTCGAGGTGGTTAACGGGCGCTTTAAGCGCGATTTCAAACTTTTAAGACAAAAATACTTTAATAAAACGCTTCCAAACATGTTTGTTGACTTTAGAATTGCTGCAGCTATGTTAAATCATTTTCATATTCCTATTACCGACAACATACATGTAGAATCCTTTCTCAACATAATCGAGACTAAAATAGATACACCAAATATTTTATATACTTATGTCGAAAGAAAACGATTGAATGCGCGTAGAGCTAACTTTGAAAGAATAGAAGCTAATGATATTCAAAACTTCCCAGAATTAACTGAAGAGGAAGTTATTTTACTTTCGTTGGGTACTTATCAATTGAAACTCGCCCGTTCTTATTGCAACGAACATTTAACAACTGGACTCTATCTAATAGAAATATATCAACAACATAACCTTGATGACTTATCAGACTATGGTATAAATGATGCCGTCTGGCTATTACGCGGACGAATACAGTCGCGTCATGTACGTTCTAGGACTTATTATTGTTATATTATGATAAAATGTAACCTAGGTCAAAACAACAATATATTACATTATTATTGCACATGCCTAACTGGGCGACGTACAATGGGCACGTGCGCGCATATTATTTCTATTATATGGTACTTAGGATATGCCAGACGCGAAGGGTTCCTTGCTCCAGCAGCATTTCTCAATGATGTCATTGTAGACAACGAAAACAGTCTATAATTGTAAAACAATAAAAAATAAAGTTGTTTCTGATTTATACTTGTATTTTTTTACTCAAATAAATAACTAACTTGAGCCTAAAATGACTTTGAGTCATGCGTTTTTGTCATACGTGCCTGATTTAAAAAAATAAACGTGTATTTTTATTCTTAGTGACTACTCACACCCGCATGTTAAAGCAAAAACGCATGACACAAAAATCGCTCTAACTCCTTAAATACTAATATTTGAGACAAGCGCTCAAGTTTACATTATTCTACACAAAAATACCTTTTCAATGATGTATAACATGTTTCTATTGGAGCGGGTACCAGATTCCATACATTTTGCCCATCATCCTTTGCTCTAACACTACATTTTTATTCTACTTCAGCTTATAAATATGTTCGAAAAATGTTCGATACCTGTTTGCCTCATCCACAAACCTTATACGAATGGTATCGAAGCGTAGATGCTGAACCTGGATTTTGCGCTGAAACGCTAAATAGGCTCGAAGAGAAAGCAAAATCAACCGACAAAATTATTATGTGTGCTTTGGTGGCCGACGAAATGTCGATAAGAAGGCAAAAAATTTGGACCGGCAAACGCTATGAGGGCCTGGTAGAGATGGGTTTAGATAACGATGACAGCAGCCAAATAGCAACCCAAGCATACGTTTTCATGTTAGTTGCTATAAAGGACTCATGGAAGCTACCTTTGGCTTATTTTTTTATAGACAGCTTGAAGGCAGACATGAAAGCCAATTTAATAAAAATTGCACTGGAAAAATGTAACAATATCGGTGTGCAAATTCGCTCCGTTACATTTGATGGCTGCAAAAGCAATATTGCAACAATGAAAAATTTAGGATGCGAGATAGACGATTTTCAAAATTTAAAAACTAATTTCAAACACCCTAGTGCTGATTATGACGTCGTAGTGTTTTTAGATGCCTGCCATATGTTAAAACTGATGCGAAACACCTTCGAATCTAAAAAAAATATATATACTTCGGATGAAAAATTAATCAGGTGGCAATTAGTGACAGAATTATACGATTTACAGGAAGATAACTCCTTGCACTTGGCAAACAAACTGTCACATAGACATGTTCATTTTAAAAATCAAATTATGAATGTAAAATTGGCTTCGCAGCTTCTAAGCCGAAGCGTTGCTAGAGCTTTAGAATTTTGTGAAAAAACCTTAAATATTCCCAATTTCCAAAATTCAGAGACCAGTGTACTTTATCAAGAGACTAAATGATATTTTTGATATATTAAATACTAGAAATCTGAAAGATTACGGTTTTAAAACACCCTTAAATAAAAATAATTCTCAAAAAATATTATCATTCTTGTCAGAATCAAAAGATTATCTACTCATTAACAATTAATGTTAAATTTAAAAAAACTCTTAAAGTTGGCTCTGTGAGAAGAACTGTGTTTTCAAACAAAAAAGTACCTTTGGTTAAGACTCAAAATAACACTGGAGTATTGGGATTATTAGTGTGCATCAACAGTTTGATAAATTTATATGAAAATTTGATTGCAAGTGATATCCTTTCATTTTTATTGACCTACAAATTTAGCCAGGATCATGTAGAGCTATTTTTTGGGAACATACGAAGTCAAGGTGGACATAACAATAATCCCAACACGAGACAATTTAAAGCGAGTTTTAAAAAGCTGCTGTGTCATTTAGAGCGGGGGTCAAAATTTACCGGAAATTGTATTCCGATAGAGAATATACCAATATTGTCAGGATCATCTCCTTTAAATAAAATTAACAATTCCTCGAAAGGATATCGTAATGATGAAACCGAGGAGAAAAACTTGAGTACTGCAGAAATTAAAAAAAATAAATCTTTGGAGCAAAATTTTGATAAGTACCAGACAAACTGCAATGAACTCGGTGAAAAGTTAGATCAAACCCCAATTTCAGACGTTGTTTCACAAATAGTTGGATATATTTCTGGCTTTGTGGTGAGTAGTTTAGTGAAAAACCTTAGTTGTGACGATTGCAAAAACAACTTATTGGCAAAAGAAAAATTATGGTTTCACAAACTAATAGACATTAGAGATATGGGCGGCTTGTGCTACGCTGGAAACGATGTATTTGACATATGTATGAGCACAGAACGCGTTATACGACGTTGTCTTATCGCGAATGGGGGAAAATCAATCCAAAAAAAACATGATAAAAAATTTATATCTATAGAAGTATTACAATTATATATCGAAAAAGCCGTGTTATCTGAAAATACCGAACATAACCATAACATTAATTTAATTCAATTAATAATAGAAAAGTTTATAGATGTACGATTGCATTACATCTGTAAAAAAGAAACGTCACAGATAAAAAGTGGCTCAAAAAGACAACTTTATAACAAGCTTAATTTATTTAAAGGTAATTAACCCTTAATTGGGCGCGTGGGGTGTCGTACACCTAGAGATGGGATTTTACCCGGTAAAAACCCAAAAGTGGGTAAATTCTAGGGAAAATACCCGGGAAAATACCCGATTGGGAAAATATTCGGGTGTTTTAAAATTTAGCTTATGTAATGTTTAGATACACATACATTAAATAGTACATAGTTTTTAAACTTTATTACTACTATTTAGAGCTTGTATAAGTTGAAATGACGCACTCCACTACCACATTTTACGTAAACAAGCTTTAAAGAATGGATTTTTAAGTAGTGAGTCACGTTATTTCCACTTCGATAAGCTTTAACGCTAGTTAGTTAAGACATGTTTATCTTTTCTTAGAACCTGTAACATTTATATCTAGCTATTGGCGACCAATAAGCCGCTCGAAACTACCTGCTCCCACCCCAGGAGCACGTACTTTCGAGCCGGACAATAGCCAGTGGTAGTTGTCGCATAAATGATCTTTCACAAGTTGTTTTGGCTTCATACCGTGCGCACTTGTGTTAGTTTATTTGATTTATTGACGACCTGGATTTTGTTTTGTGGACTTTTGATATTCTAGTGATTAAATACGTGATATACTTTGGATTGATAAAGTACTGCTATCCTTACGGACTTCAATACCAACTGCATCCCATCAACATAAATAAACCGGTAAGTTTGAGCTTATATTAGAAATGTAGAATACTTTAAAACATCTGTTTGCTTCTGTTCTTACAATTGTTTTTTTTTCTTTTTGCATTAGATCACACCATGCCCAGAAAGAAAAATAACGATGTATGGGAAAACTATTTCCATTCCGCAACCAGTAAAACGGTTAAGTGCAAACACTGCGAAAAAGTTTACATATTTGGCAATGTCAACAAGATGGCCCGCCATCTGTTAAAATGTTTTAGATGTCCAACTGTTATCAAGAACAAACTAAACAAAACATCTGAAGTTAACGCAACTGCAACAAATCTGCCTTTACAAGATGAATCGCAGCATGAAACGTTACAAGATAATAGTTTGACAGATACAAATTGTAGTACTACAACTTCAGCAGAAAAGAAACTTTATCTAGATCAGCTTTTGTCGAAAGCAATATTTGTTTCCGGTTCTCCTTTGTCCATTGTTGAAAATCCGCTGTGGACACGATTTTTTGTTGAGTTGCAACCACTTTACAAATTACCATCCAGAAAAGCAATCTCAACTACACATCTGGAAGCTATTTATAAAGAAATGGTAGAAGAAATTACAGACGAACTGAAATCTATAAATAATTTGCATCTGCAGTGTGATGGCTGGAGCAATCAGCGCAATGACGGTATTATCAACTTCATTATTGCAAAACCCGAGCCCGTTTTTGTCAAAAGTCTTAACACTCTTACCAACCGACATACAAGCCAATATCTTTCTCAAGAGATTATCAAAGTTATAAATATGTATGGAGGCCACAAGTTTGTAACTCTTATAGGAGATAACGCTAATAACATTCAAAGGGCATTTCAGATGGTAAAAGATGTGTATATACACATAATACCGCTGAGATGCGTAGCACATACATTAAATTTACTTTGCGAAGATTGTATAAGACCAGAACCTGTTAAAGCATTTATATCGATTGCCATAGAGACCATAAATGCAATAAAAAGAAGTCAAACTATGAGTGCTTTACTAGCCCAGATTATAAAAGACAAACGATCAGGCGAAACATTGAAATTGCCAGGAAAAACCCGCTGGGGCAGTTACTGTACTGCTATAAAAAGTTTGAAAAATTCGAAAGTAGCATTACAAACATTAGCTGTTCACGAAGATGCTACTATTTCAGAAGAAATAAAGTCAAATTTATTGGATCTCAATTTTTGGAACATGGCCGAAAACTGTATAAAATTGTTGGAACCGATAACTGAAAAAATTTTCAAACTTGAAGGAAACGGAATATTAATAAATGAAGTATACATGGCTTTCAGAGACATACAATCTACATTTAATTTTGTGCTACCCGAAATTTCTATTTTAGATGACCAGCACAAACAAGATATAATAAATGCTGTAACCAGGCGAACAAATAATTGCATCAAACCAATCCATTATGCTGCATATTTGTTAGATCCGAGATCGCAAGGCATTGAACTCGATGAAGAGCATGAAGTAGATGCCATGGAGTTTATACATGAAGTGAGCCAATCACTCAATATTGATGTTGGTGTAGATTTAGCTAATTATAGAGCTAAACAGGGTTTATGGGGCAGACCATTTATATGGAAAAAATGTCGCAGAAATGGACCCAGTCGTTTGGTGGAGGGGACTCTGCAGCTCCAAATTGCTGAGTAGGGTTGCAGTACGCCTTCTGACTGCTCCCTGCACTTCCGCAGCGACTGAGCGGTCATTTAGCACACATGCTCATATACACAGTCACAAAAGAAACAGATTGACTACAGACAGAGCAGCAAAGATAGCTTTTATATCATATAATTGGAATCTTTTGCATAAACATAAAGATGATGACAACGACGAAGATGACGAGCCCTTATCAACCCCTAGACAGTTGTCTAGCCCGATGAACAGCCCTATTCATGACCAACAACCTTCTACATCTCGTGGAAGCCAAGAAGAAATAGAATTCTGTGATATCGATGATTTGTATGATGATCATGACAGTAGCGATAGCGAGTAAAATTTAAGAACGAATGAATGAAAAAATATTTTTGTAATTATTTTTTATTGTGTAATAAATCATTGTGATTGTCTAAAACAAAACATTGTTTTATTTTTTATATGCAGAAACAATCAGAAATGTTTTACAATCCTACTGGTAGTTCCAAAAATTACCGCGTTTGATCAAACAAAAAAAATGCTTCAGCTTTATTGTATTAGTGTAAATAATGAAAATACCCGTCTATTGGGTTTTTTTCCACATAAATACCCGGTATTTACCCAAAAGGGTAAAAACCTAGGTATTTTCCCGTCGGGTTTTTTCCCACCGCCCATCTCTACGTACACCCCAACGCATGTTGCCAGGATCATAACTTAAAAAAAAATTAAATTAGTGCGCTGGTCTTCTAGGTAGCTTCGTAAACGCGTTTGACGTTTACAATACAGTTGCGAGCGGCGCCCGGTTGTGAACGGTTGGGCTTGGAGAGCGTGTTTGGGGTGCACGACACCCCAGGTGACTGTTTGTGTAGTCTAAATTCCGGGTAAGTAAATATTGTTAGTTTGTTATTTTATGCTCTAAAATATTTTTATTAGACTAATAATAATTACAGTAATATTGAATATAGTAAATTTTCAATATCTTGACATTTTTGAGGTTACATTGTGATTTTTGTTTTAGGTTATCTGTAAAATGTCACGTAACTTGAACGATCTGCAAATTGGTCAGGTGTTGGAAGAAGAAGAGAAGGCTATCGATAGTGCATCTGAAAATGAGCAAGAACGTGAAGTTATATTGAGTGATCATGTCAGTGAATCAGAGCAAAGCGAAAACGAATCCAATGATCGATGGAGTAGTGATGATGAGGTCCCATTACAAAACTTTGGCAGCTCTTTTCAAAGTCATGGAAGACGTAATGAATCATTTTACCTCGGAAAGAATGGAAAAACAAAATGGTTCAAACAAGCACCAGACTCTAGGGTAAGAACTCGATATGCTAACATTGTGACAGAAGCTGCTGGACCTAGAGGGCCCGCTAGAGATGCAACGACATTGAGCGAAGTATTTTTGAGTATATTTTCAAGGGAAACTATAGATCTTATTCTAACCTACACGAACGAATATATAATATCCGTTAGAAACAACTTCCAGAGAGAACGTGATTGTAAAGTTGTATCTTATGAAGAGTTACTCGCATTCTTTGGACTCCTTTTTATGTCGGGAGTGCTGCGATCATCGCATTTGAATTATCAAGATTTATGGGCCAACGATGGTACAGGAATCGAATTTTTTTCTAACACAATGAGCTGCAAAAGGTTTCTTTTTATTCTCAGGAGTTTACGTTTTGATAGCCGAGCAACAAGGGAGGAAAGGCAATCATTAGATAAACTGGCGGCTATCAGAGAGTTCTGCATTTTGATGAATGACAATTTTCAAAAATGTTATAGTATGTCTGAGAATGTGACCATTGATGAGCAGTTGCCAGGGTTCCGTGGTAGATTCTGTGCTGTGGTTTGTATGCCTAGCAAACCCACCAAATACGGGATAAAACATTTTGCTCTTGTGGACTCCGCAACATACTATTTACAAAAATTTGAAGTTTATGTTGGAGTTCAACCTGATGGACCATTCAAACTGCCCTCTGATACCGAAAATTTAGTGAAACGATTGACAGAACCTATTTCTGGGACTGGAAGAAATGTCACTATGGACAACTGGTTCACCAGTGTTCCATTGGCCAAAGCACTATTGGATGATCACAAGCTTACCATGGTGGGTACACTGAGAAAGAATAAGGCCGAAATACCAAAGTGCTTCCTACCAGATAAAAGACGAGAGGAGACTTCTAGCTTATTTGGTTTCCAAAAAGACATGACTTTGTGCTCATATGTACCGAAACCAAAAAAAGCAGTTGTTCAATGTTACCTTTGGACATTGACTCAGCACTCGGCCCGGCTCACGCGCGGCCCAGTTAAAATATTGATTTGGTTGCATCTCACACGTACAGAACACAAAGAATTTGTATAATAGTGTGTGTTATGAAACTATAGTATATAAGCTGTAACATACTGTTAATAAATCAGATTTGAATTTTATATTCTTGTCTCATTACCCCTCACTGTGGCCAAGACACCTTTAGCCATCTCTGATCAGTCTCGTGAGTCTGCGGGACTGGCAGTGAGTGTACCCTTCCCCAACCTGGAATTCCTGTCCAACATCCGTCTGTAACCTTAGGTCGCATGGTGCAGACATCCTGAACTTATTTATATATTTATCTATCACACTAGGTATATGATAGGTTAGGGCTGTAGGGCTTATAGGGCTTAGAGTCGTAGGGACTGTTAGGCGTGTAGGTCTTAGCAACTTCCCTTACTTATCATATATTTTCATGTATTATCACACCCTTGACAGTATTGCGGCCTTACGTGACGTTTGTTAAGGGTGGATGTACAGCAGTTTTGCTTTTATCCACAATGCATCACAACGATAATGTTGAAGGTGACAAAAGAAAGCCAGAAATTATTCACTATTATAACAAAACGAAAGGAGGAGTTGACACAAACGACCAAATGTGTGCCAATTATAATGTAGTAAGACGTACCAAAAGGTGGCCGATGGTGATATTTTTCCACCTGTTCAATGTTACCGGTATCAATTCTTACGTATTATATAAAATGAAAATTGACTCCAATATATCCCGAAGGATGTTCCTGAAGCAACTAGCTGTCGATTTAGTCAAACCTCACCAAATATCGAGAGCAAACTTACCAATACTTCCGCGACCGCTGCAAAAACGCCTAAAACGGCAACATGAAAGTCAGGACCAAGTAACTGTTTCTGGAGCAGGCAGATCTTCTTCATATAAAAGGTGCCATATATGTCCGAGAACTAAGGATAGGAAAACAAAGGCTAATTGCTCCAAGTGCCATGAACATGTGTGCAATGACCATATGGTAGTAGTCTGCCAAAATTGTAACTCAGAAAACTAGTGTTTATTAAAGTCCTTTTTTCTTGTTATTTTTTTAATTATATATATCAATAAGAAGTTTAAGAGATGAATAATGTGTAAGTCAAAATGCTCTCATAAATAAAAGTCTGATTTTGCATGTATTTCGTATTTTATTTCAATATTTAATTCTGGGGTGCAACACACCCCGCGCGACCGATAATGCAACTTTTTGGGTGCTCCCAATTAAGGGTTAAAGCCCGATAAAGTCTCGCAGTTGCTAATCTTGCATGGCAACTTGTAAATAAATCATATTTAATTATTCTATATATAATTAATTATAAATATGTAAATATTAATATAAAATATGCTACTTGTAAATAAATCATATTTAATTATTCTATGTATATGTCATTATAAATATGTAAATATTTCCATACTAATATTTATACCTAATGTAATAATATACATATGTACAATATCAACCTATGTATATATTGGTATCTTTGTAAATATTTTGATTTTTAAATACGCCATTCTGAAATAGCCTAATGCATGTACTTAAAACTATATACGTAAAATAGTTTTCACGAGCGCTCGTGAATTGTAAGAACATTATTTTTTGCACAATGCACCGAGTATGTATCTACTACATCAATCTTTGAGTTTCTTGTAATGTTTTTACAAGGTATTAGAATGACAGTCCTAAGCCTGCAAAGTATGAAGGAAAATCAAAATAGGTTACTTTATTAAAATGTTATTATTTATATTATTAGCTTCTGCCAGCGACTTCACTGAAGTTGTAAAACAACACAAAAATGTGCCTGTGATACCACCAAATCACTCGTAAAACTCGTCATTCAGTCAGTGTACTAATAGTACTAATAGTACTAGCAGACCGAACTAGTACATTTCACAGATTGTACTAGATCGGAGCGCACCGTTGAATGACCGAGCAAGAACAAGTCTAGTGTGTCCGACGAACTTTTAAATCATCGCTCAGGTGAGAAAGGATGTAATAAAATGTTTTTGTAGACATCCGAAAATAATTGAAAAACATCTTTGGGTCTTCCTTAAGTTTATCAAATAGCGTGTAGTATGAACCTTCTAAATATTTTACTTTTAATAGCGGATGTTGCCAATACTTTCTTGTAATATGTCTTTTTCTACGTCGTAAATATAACAAGTAAAGAAGAAGTAGTCGATGTCTGTTCGAGAACATGACGACCGCACTTTAGAGACGCAAAGCGTAAATGATTTCACGGCCAATTATAAAAGCGTTCCACGGCACGGCATGCCGTCGACGGCCACGGCTTACCGGGGACGTCCACGGTGAAAACGTGCCGTGCCGTCCGACGGCGAATTATAAAAGCGGCCATTGGGACTTATCATCACGCCACAAAATAAGCTGCAGATGGCGCTGCTGTTGCCCGACTTCAATTTGCCGGTACATTTTCTCGATATCAGCTGTGAGAATGAATTTATGCCTGCGGAATCGCAATAAGATAGAGATTAAATCACTCTGCACTACCGGACCAATCATTCGAATTTGATTAAGTGATTTGCCAGAGCTAGTTTTAGAAGAGGCATTGAATACTACGCGGAGCCTTGTGGTTTCACTCTTTTCACGGATTACTGCGTGATGAGGCATGTAGTATCCAAATTCTGGTTTAGTGATTTTAGTTAAATGCCCTAAATTTGCATATTCATCTATAAATGCCTTGTAGTTAGCCTTTAAATCAGGATGTTTTATAAATTTTCTTTCTAAACTTTCATAACATTTTTTAGCAACATAGTAAGAATCCCCAAGAGCCTTTTCAGGCAACTCTTTCATGGGCATTAAGACAGAAAATCTGCCATTTGTTAAGCGAGATACGTTCTTCACAAAATGATCCTCACAGAGTTGCTCTTCAATGGAATATGTTTTTGTGGCAGGTAAGTCATCAATTTTCCAAAACTTTTCTAACGAGTCCTTTATCTCCTGAGTGAAATTACAATAAACCTTTGAAGCAAACTGAATACCTTGTATGGGGCCACTTATGAGCCATCCGAGCCTAGACTCCTGTAGAACCGGTTTATTGCTGCCCAACTTGATTAAATTAGAGCCAACTATATCCCAATACACATCCGCTCCTAAGAGGATGTCGACCTCAGCCAGGGAAAAATAGTTAGGATCAGCTAGAGTGATATTTCCAGGTAATTTTAAGTGCTCATTATTAATTTTAGAATTTGGTAAGATTCCTGTTATTCGAGGTACTATCAGACACTTCACGTTAAATTCGAATGGCATAGGGGAGCGGCGGGACATTCCGTACAGCGGACGATACCGTACATTGTATTTGACAGGGACCGAAACATGAGAAATAAGGTCTATCCTTGTCCAATGGGGTCCCTAGACGATCAAAATTGCTTGACAAGCACGTTAAATTAACGTGCTTGTCAAGCAATTTTGACCGTCTAGAACGAAGCTTGATGTGCTTGACAAGCAAACTCGATGCTTGATGAAGCTTGATGAAAAATTATATTTTTGCAATGCTTGTCAAGCATGCTTGATCGTTTAGAACATGCTTGTCAAGCAACACATTCAGTGTACTACGGAACGTTATGGAGAGACCACGCGACACGAACAGCGCCGGCGCCAGCGGTGATGATGGCGGCAGCGGCGCAATTAATGATCGTGATTTTACTTTGTTGTTGATATCATTATACAAAGATGCGACGATATTGTGGGACATTAAGGCTCGGGACTATAAAGACAAAAATAAAAAGAATATGGCTCTCATGAATATGGTGGATATTTTAAAAAGATATAAGAGTAATTTCAGCATTGAGGAATTGAAGAAAAAAATTAATTTGTTACGAACAAATTTTAATCGAGAACATACAAAATATAAAAATTCTATTAAGTCTGGAATGGGAGCAAGTGAAGTTTATAGCCCAAAATTGTTTTATTACAACGACTTAATGTTCATAGCAGACGGAACGGAAATCTCGCCAACAATCAGTTCGGAAGGATCACAAGTAAGTTCCCCTTCTTATCATGTTACACTATTATGTACTACGCAGTATTCAAGCATCTATTTTGCCATGGAACTGCTCCTGTTGTATTAAAATATTCGCAAAACTCATCTCGGACTGCTTTGGCTTCAATAGTAGGATTTCCCCTTAACCTTGGTGTAGGGATCAACTCTTGTGATTCTGTTCTCCACGAGCCTGGCCTAATTTCTCCTGTATTAATATTTTCAAAATCAACGTCATTATTTCGAATGTATTTTTCTGACTTTGACAGATAATTATGCAAGTGACAACATGCTAAAACTATTTTACTGACTTTTTGTGGATCTAAATTAACAGATCGCTTAAATATCTTAAAACGTGATGATAAAATCCCGAAGGCATTCTCCACAACGTTGCGGGCACGTGATAATCGATAGTTAAAAATTTTGCGTTCATTGTTTAAAACAGTTTTATTGTAGGGCTTCATGAAATTGGGAGTTAATTGAAATGCTTCATCGCCTATTAAAACGTACGGCTTTTTTTTATTTGTTGATGGTAACTCTGACTGTTCAGGTAGATTCAAACAATTGTCACTGCTGGTGAATTTTGACCAAAATTCTGTATTTTTTAAAACACCTCCGTCAGATATTCTGCCATTTGCTCCAACATCCACCATTATAAACTCGTATTTAGCATTTACAATAGCCATTAAAACAATACTATGTGTTTGTTTATAATTAAAATAGTATGATCCGGAGTTATAAGGTTTCTGTATTCGAACATGTTTTCCATCCACAGCCCCGATCACATTAGGGGAAATTCCATCGAGTTTCAAATTCCTTTGCAATCTTTTTCCATCCTTCTGAAGATCTGGGTACCTTTAAATAAAAAATATGTTTCAGAAAATGCCACCACCAACCACATCAAGGAAGAAAAAAAAAGAAGATAGTTGTGAAACATCAGAATTATTTTCTGCTGCTACTTCCTATTTCAAGAATCGTACTGAAGATGACGCTGATGTCATCGCAAAAGGTTGGGCTGTCAAGATTAGAAGATTAGCTGCAGATCAACGCCGATATGCTGAGAAGATAATTAACGATGTTTTATTTGAAGGAGAAATGGGCACATTAACTAGACATGGTGTTACTTTTTTACAAAATCCTTTGCCTAGTCCACTTTCATCTCAATCGCCAATGTTCAGATATAACTCACCTAGTTCCAACCATTCTTATATTTCCGAAGAATCTCCCGCTCCCATTCAATCACCTCTGCCATATCAATCACCATCTCATCAATCTCACAATATTCAGCAATCTCCCGCTCCCATTCAATCACCTCTGCCATATCAATCACCATCTCATCAATCTCACAATTTTCAGCAATCTCCCGCTCCCATTCAATCACCTCTGCCATATCAACCACCATCTCATCAATCTCACAATATTCAGCAATCTCCCGCTCCCATTCAATCACCTCTGCCATATCAATCACCATCTCATCAATCTCACAATTTTCAGCAATCTCCCGCTCCCATTCAATCACCTCTGCCATATCAACCACCATCTCATCAATCTCACAATATTCAGCAATCTCCCGCTCCCATTCAATCACCTCTGCCATATCAATCACCATCTCATCAATCTCACAATATTCAGCAATCTCCCGCTCTCATTCAATCACCTCTGCCCTATCAGTCGCCCTCTACTCAGTCCTACAATGTCCAACAATCTTCCGCTTCCAATAAAATTCAATTCCTTTCTAATCAGTCCAATATATTGGAGGAATACAACAACGAAGATACAACAGCAGCCGAATTTCTTAGAACATATTCATCTTTTTAATAAAATTCCTTAATACTTTGTTAATTAAGATAACTACCTAAATAAAGTGTTAATTTCTACTTACCGCAATGTTTTCTTTTAATTTCTCTATGATAGCCTCACAAGTTTCCATTATTATACCTTCTAATGTGTAAGGAGCAATAGCACAAGTAAATTTTAAATCTTCCAAATCCATGCCAGTAGCCAAGAATCTTAAAGTCACAGATAATCGCTGACTAGCTGGAATCGCCTGTCGCATGTTAGAGTCCTGTTTTTCAATGTTTGGCCTAACCATTTCCAATAATGTCTCAAATGCTTCATTATCCATCCTCAAAATTTTTTTGAAATCATTGGGCTCCGTCACTTGTAGAATCTTTTGCAAATGCTCATGGGTAAATCTATCTCTTAACAAATACCACTGCTTAGACCATCGTCTTGTTCGTTTCTTTTTTGTTTTCTTCAACAAAGCAATTGTGAGAGCAAGAAAAGCCATATCTGCATCTAGAGACATTCTACTACTTTGCAAATGTTTCTGTTTTAGCGCAAGTTCAACACTGGGTCACTCTATCCGACAAAATGATGCGAATGCTTGACAAGAATGTTTTTTGATGTCGTGACCTCGTCAAGCATGCTTGTCAAGCACGTAAATGCTTGTCAAGCAATTTTGATCGTCTAGGGACCCCATAACGGTCGCAACACGGCACTGCTGCGTTCTCCCCTCCAGCCCGCTCCAGTGACTCGTCAGGTTCCGCGTGTAAAGCATGTGTCACGTTTTCGCGCCAATTTTTATAAAAATTGTCGTAAAAGATTTACGCTGTAAGTACTATATTTTTTATTGAATTGTGTTATTTGTTTATGTAAGTTGTACGATATTGATTTAGGATTCGATCGATTGTAATTTTTCATTGAATCACGAATAATTTTCGTTTGTTAAAACATTTCTCCCAAAATGGCGGCTTCGGGTGGGTTCGTACATTTTTGTACGGTATCACCCGCAAGTACGGTATCACCCGCAGGTCTTGATTCGATTTAGTTATTTACTGTTCTATCTTTATTTTCAGATGCCTCGAGGAAAGAAGCTTACCTGGTCTCCCCGCAAAATGAGACTCGCTATAGAAGAGGTAAACGCGGGCTGAGCCCGCGTTTACCTCTTCTATAGCGAGTCTCACTTACGTAATTTGGAGCCCGCCGGGCTCCAAATTACGTAAAACAGCAGAGAAATTTGGAGTACCAGTAATGACCCTTCACGATTACGTAAATAAAGGTCCTGAATATAAACCCAGACTAGGGGGCAAGCCTGTTTTTACTACCGAGCAAGAAGTAGAGATCCGGGATGAGCTGATCAAGTTGTCTAAAATGTTTTATGGGTTAACACCGCAAGCATTACGAAGAGGTGTTTATCAGTATGCTGAAAGAAATAAAATTAAGCACCCATTTAACAGAGAAAAGGAAGAAGCCGGAAAGGATTGAATTTATGGTTTCCTAAAACGCAACCCAGAAATCAGCGTCCGAGTACCTGAAGCTACCAGCGTAAGCAGGATCACTGCTTTCAATCAAATGGAAATGGAGTTATTTTTCAAGAACTTAATTCACTTACTTGAAAATCATACCATACTTCCACATAGAATGTTTAATGTCGACGAATCAGGTGTAACAACTGTGCATAAGCCAGGAAAAATACTTGCACCAAAGGGTCAAAAACAAGTCGGTGCTGCTACAAGTTGGGAAAGGGGGAAGAACATCACAGTCTGTTGTTGCATGAGCGCCACAGGCCAATTCATTCCACCGTTATTCATTTTCCTGCGCATTCGAATGACACCAGCATTAGAAAGAGGTGGTCCTCCAGGTTCAATATACAGGTGCTCAAAATCAGGATGGATGATTGAGGAACTGTTCTTGGATTGGCTGAAGCACTTCGTTGAACACACCAAGCCAACTTTGGAGGATGTCGTGCTCCTGATTCTAGACAATCATGTGAGCCACATATCATTAGACATTTACGAAATTTGTCGTCAAAATGGCGTGTTGATGCTTTCACTACCGCCTCATACATCACACCGTACTCAACCACTTGACCTTACATTTTTTGGACCTCTAAAGCTCCAATATCACAAAGAATGTGATCTGCACATGAAAACTAATAACTATGAGAAGCTGACACCTTATGACATTGCGCCTCTTTTCAACAAGGCATATTTGAAGGCTGCCACTCCAGAAAAAGCAGTCAATGGATTTGCAGCAGCTGGGATTTGGCCTGTGAATCCTGACAAATTCTCTGATCAGTACGCTGCACCTATAGAGATTCTTCACACGGATCAGTGCGCTGCACCTATAGAGATTCTTCACACTGATCAGTGCCCTGCACCTATAGAGATTCTTCACACCGATCAGTTCGTATCAGAAATAACCAGCAGAGAAGATATTGAGCCAATACCCTCAACTAGTGGAACCTCAAAGCAAACAACGCAGGAAGAAACAGAATCAGATGATCTCGGAAAAGACAAAGAGGATGTCCATGTTTCTTTTGGTGAATGTTCAATGGCTCTGCCGCAGAAAAAAGGCTCTGAGAGAGATACAAATTTGGAAAAAGGGAAAGGGAAAGGAAAAGGCCAAGGAAAAGGAAGAAAGCAGCATTCTGAAATTCTTACTTCAACTACTATCAAAGAAGCCTTAGAAATGAAAAAGACTAAAAACTATCAAGACAGAAAAAGCTAAAGATAAACTGAAAAGAAAAACAAATCTAAAGAAAACGAAAACATCAAAAGTAGAGAAAAAGAAAGCAGATGGAAAGCAGTCGCACAAGAGAAAAATTTTAAACAGCTCGAGCTCTGACGATGAGTCTTTGATGCTAGGCGAAAGTGATGACAACGACAACGTCTTTTAAGCAGAAGGAGAAACAGCTGTTACAAACGAGCTTTGTCTAATTTGTGGTGAATTTGGAAAAGATCGAGAGCTCTGGTATCGATGTATAGTGTGTGGGCAATGGGTTCATGCATTGTGCAGCGATAAAGATGTGCCAGATGGTTATATTTGTGGATTTTGTCATGCTAAATAGGTAAACCAACACTGTACGCAATCATCCGAAGGTGTCGGATGATTCCATACTTTTGTATTTTATTTAAACTTAATAAATCTAATATTTGAATTTATCTGGTTTTATTTTTCGTTCGAGCATTTAGTAGTCAAATATTTTCCCTACAGATAATGCTTAAGATAAACCAAATAAGGCTTTTAATTATTGAGTAATAAGAGATCTACCTTAAGTGTACGGTAACCCCCGCTCCTCCCCTACACCTAGATTTAATTTGAATATAACAACTTTCAGTAATATTATATGTAGCGTTATTGATCCCACAAACATTCACTGAACCACCGGGGTTGATAACTAGCCCTATCTTCCTTCTTAATTTGTCTGTAACAAATGATGATTGACTACCTGTGTCCAGCAGCGCGCGGGCTGTGTATGACTTATTATTTATTACAATTTGGACTAGCGCAGTACATAACAAAACCTGCTCATTGGATGCCACAGACAGTGACACAGGTAAAGAGGAAGATGTGGAGGGTTGTTCAGCTTCAGTAGAAGATGTAGGGTTGCTTTTCGTTATATGTATTAATTTGTTGTGTTTCTTTTTGCACTGGCGACACACAGCTCTCAGCTGACATTGGAAAGCATTATGACCACTATGCAAACAATTTTTACATAACTTTAACTTATTAACTTCATGTAACCGCTCATCTACATTCATATTTTTGAATTTTAGGCATTCATGTAAATGATGATTTTCATCGCATAAAACACAACAATTCTTGTTTTCTTTCTTATCAACAGATACAATTAGACTTTTAGATTGGGTGGTTACCTTAGGTTTATAATCCCCCTGTTTGTCAGAACGACCATTATTAAAATAAGCAGTCTCTAATATGTCAGCTGGACTGCGCAGGAAAGAATAAAATTCACTAAGTGAAGGTAGATTTGCAAGATTGCACTTGTATTCCTCCCATTTTCTACTCGTGTGAATATCTAGTTTTGCTGATACCATAAAAATTATAAGAACATCCCACATATTAGTAGGCTGGCCAAGAGAGTCAAGAGCTCGCAAATGTTTTGACACATGGTCAACGATAAACCGCAATGATTTATAGGATTCCCTTTGAATCGAGTCTATGTTAAATAATGCCTTTAAGTGATTATTTATTAATAGGTTTTTATTATCAAATCTCTGACATAACAAGTCCCATGCAACCTTGTAATTTTTTTAACTAAATTCTATAGATTTAATAACAACAACTGCGCTTCCTTCAAGCGCAGACCGTAGATAATGGAATTTATTAATTGGTGCAATACTTTCATTGCCGTCAATCACTGACTGAAATGTGTCTTTAAATTCTAACCAGTTTAGGTAATTCCCATCAAATGTAGGAAGTTTGATTGTAGGTAATTTTATGCCATTAAATGAACGGCAGCTACTATTTGATGCATGATCACTATTTTCTTTATCACAATTTTCTTTCTCAGCCTTTTTCTGGGGAGAATTATATAAGGTATCTTGGGTCCTTGCTATTAAACTAATAAACTGTCCTTCCAAACAATCTCTTTCATTAATTTGCTCTGTACTATCAGAATGCAATAAATCTATTTTGTTTTGAATTTGCTCAAACTCTTCCATAAGCGATTGAATCTTATTCAATTTTAATTCTATTCTTTGTATTGAATAGAAGAAATTTATTTTAAACCAATTAAATTATCTAAATAATCTGAAAATCTTGTCACCCGTCCCTTAATGATACCGCGCTATTTGACTAACTTAGTTATTTCTACCTTGAGCTCTGCTTCGTTCATTTTTATAGATTAATAGTCACCAATAACACAGATGAACAAACAATGAAACAATAAATGTGCACTCAAACCCGTTTGAAGAGCATAGAAGATCAGGTCCAGTCGCTCGCGCTGGTGCAATAGCACGACGCGATGCTCAGGGCAGCTCGCGCCGAGCAGACAGCTTAGGCCAGCAGCGCGCACTTGGCGGCGCACGCGACGGAACCGGGCGGGCGGTGGCGATGCCGAGACCAATGCGCTCGCTCCACTTCACGGAGGTACGCTGGAATAGTCGGCATGCGGTATTAAAATAACGGTAACTAACGCTGTCTTTGTGGTACAGGTATGGGTAGGTTATTTAGGCACCCTATGTGCTAAATAAGAAGACTAAAGAACGAGTTATGTAGGTATTAGGTATGCTAGCTTAGGGATTGGCTGTAACAGAATTCTGTTGCAGAATGTGTGAAATGCGTGTAGAAAGCGTGGGCGCGTGCTCGTATTTTATAGCTTGATTAGATAATTAACTCTAACGCTGAGAAGCACGTGCTTGTATATTGAGCATAAACACCATTGAAAGCTAGCTTAGACAATAAACCCAACACTCGAGTAGCAAGTCGGCCATTACACACAATGCGAGAACAAATGATTCAGAGAATTGGTTATGTAGATAGGTATGAAAAGGTTAGGAACAGGGCTTACTCTCCTTGGGCTAGACCTGCGGTTCACGATGTTTCCGAAGGCTCCCGAAGCAGCAGCAACAAATCCTTTTCTTCACTCGACCGGTGGCTCGCTGGTTAGGTATTGTTAAATGGCGGCTGCCACGTGTGCCGTCCGCAAACTCGACGCGTTTTTCTTGGCTTGTTAACAATTGCAGTCCTGTCACGGTCGCCACTATTGTTTAGAATTAAAAAAACTAGTTTTTTATAGACTTCGTATAATTGTAAAATTTGAATCTTTACAGTAGGTTACAGGTAATGTCGTTGGACTGTTTCGTTAAAATGATGTTCTGCGCGCCGTCGTCGTTTGCAGAGTGTCGGTCAGTAGAGATGAGTCCGATATCATGTCACATGTAAAAATCATCGATATTTTAAAATCATTTCATCATGCAATGACAAAGACAAAATCATCAATGCTTAAAAATCATTACAAGAATGACAATGAACGCGAACTTCGGTGATTCGGATCGGACGGTATCGGGCCGTCTCGGGCGCAGCGGGCGCGGGCGGTGTGACTGTGAATTGCGACGTTGCGAGACTGCGCGATCGGCGATACTGGACTGGAACTCACATGTTTCGTTCGATAAAATGACCGAGACTGGGCGCACGGAACGGCAACAATGCTTTCACTTGCATTGTTTATGTTTGCGTGCGAAATGCGCGGCAAATCACGAATGCAATTTATCTAGCATATTTAGTATTTCGTGAATCATTGTTTTGAATAGACGAGGACGAACAACCACCCTAATTTAATTTTACGCGTACGAAATACGTAGTGTTATGTGTTGACTCGCTATAATTAAATTGGGTTTACATACGTTATAGTGAACTTAGTTCAGTGAAGTGTATTTATTATTTGATTTTATAACCAAGTTGGGTGTGCCTACTTACTTATTATATTTTTCTATCAGGTAAGAAACGTTTAGTGTTATGTTCTCAGTTTGTACCTAAATAGGTATTAAAAAATGGCTTCAACTTTAAGAAAAACATCCAACGTATGGGTACATTTTGACATTGAATCTGTTGGTGAGAAAACAGCAGTATGTAAATTGTGCAGGGTTAAATTATCCTATAAAACTTCCTCTACAAATTTAAAAAAACATATTTTAAGAAAACACCCTACGGTTGAAATTCAAGATGTACGGAGGAATATGATGCAACAACACATTTCAGAACAACCTTTGGAACAGGAAGCTGGCCCTTCTAATCCAGCAGGATCTCAAAATCTTTCGTCTGTTGCTGCTTCTTCTGCTGGTGACTTAGCCGAGGGTCATCCATTGCCACAATCACGCGTTATTCAGCAGGCTTTAGTTCGACAAACTACAATTGCTCAATTCACCCAAAGAAAAAAAATTACAGCATCTGAACAGGAAAGGTTAAATAGACTGCTAATGAAGTTGTTCATATTAGATTTTCAACCATTCAGCATTGTGGAAGACAAGGGCTTTGTTGAATTTGTTCATGGTTTAAATCCCATTTACCAGCTACCTAGTCGTAAGTACCTTTCAAACACTTTACTGCCATCAATGTACGAGCAAGTTTTGAATGAAACAAAAACAAAAATTACTGAAGAAGCAAAAAGTGTATGCCTTACGACCGACTGCTGGACATCAAAAGCAAATGAGTCATATATGGCCATAACAGCTCATTACATCGACCAAAACTATATTTTGAAGTCTCTTCTACTGCAGTGTGAAGTCCTCCACGGACATCATACCGCCATAAACTTAGCAGCTCAATTAAGAACATGTGCATCGACTTGGAACATTAGTGACAAAATAACCATTGTTGTGTCTGACAACGCGAGTAATATAGTTTCCGCTATCACGAATGAGCTGAATTGGCGCCATTTTGGGTGTTACGCACACAGTTTAAATTTAATTGTCAAGAGTGGATTACATGTTGATAATTTGCAACAGACGATCACCAAAGTGAAGACTATTGTAGCTTTTTACAAACGTAGCGCTTTGGCCACAGAAAAGTTTGTAAAATATCAAATTCAACAATCAGAGGCGAAAATAGCAAAAAAACTTACGCAATCTGTGGAAACTCGGTGGAACTCTGAGTTTCATATGTTGCAACGGTTTGTTGAACTTAGAGAGGCTGTAACTGCAACACTTCCACTCAGCAACTTTAAAGGTACATATCTTGAAGAAAATGATTGGATAATTATTCAAGATTTGCAGTGCGTGCTTAAACCTTTTGATGAAGTGTCTACGCGCATGAGTGGAGAAAGATATTTTACGGGTGGAGAAGTGATTCCAATTACGCAGGGTCTTTTGGAAACTCTAGATACATTGGAATTAAGAGATGGCCTGCATGATGTTGTAAAAGTGGTTTTAAAAAAGCTAAAAAAGGAAACATCTGAAAGATTTAGAAATCTGGAATTCAGTAGAACGCTTGCGTTATCAACCTTTTTAGATCCCCGATTTAAAATATTCATGTTCCCACAGCGTCTGGCGGAAGATACAAAAAAAAATGTTATAGAATTGGTCGCTGCGGCAATTGCAAAGGCAAAACAACCAACAATTCCAGCATTAGCTACGACACAAAGCTCAAGTGATGCTGAACCGTCCATATGGAATTTATATAGGACAGCAATTTCCAAAATAGAGCCTAGAGGAACCCCGTTGTCAAGAGCGATTGCGGAGGTTCAAAGGTACCTGGACGACGACATCCTTCTAATGGGACCAGACCAAAACACTCCACTTCAATGGTGGAAAAACCATGAGCATGTTTACCCAAATTTGGCAAAATTAGTACTCAATAAATGCTGTGTTCTAGCAACATCAGTGCCTTGTGAAAGGGTATTTTCACGAGCTGGTACCATGATAAATGAAAGACGCACTCGCCTAGGAATAGCAAAAGTAAAACAACTAATGTTTTTAAATGTCAATTGTAGCCAATAATTCGGTACAAAAACAAAAAAAAAACAAAACAAAAACAAAAAAAAAAGGTATCAAGTCAGTACCTAAAATTGATCATTGTAAATATACCAATCTTTTAAATGCGCCAAAGATTAGCAGACTAATAGATTTCTTTTATTAGGTACTAAGTATGTACTATTACTTTGCTAGTCTTTGCTAGTCCTAAGCCTGGAAAAAGCATGAAGGGAAGATTGGAATATTACTTGTTGGGGAGGTGCATATTTACGCGACCAAGTTTTTACGACAAATTGCCATGATATACTAAATAGTCATATCTTGCAGCAAATATACATATATGGAAACATATTGATGATTTCCATAACGATAAATCATAATCATAATAAAATACCTAAATAACCTGCAATGAATGTCACAAACTAAGAAAATTTAAATTACGCGGCCAACTGACAAACTCGACTCATGCCTACATAAATAACTAATGATAATTTCACTAAGCCGTTCCGCGATCATTCAGTATCTACTCACAAATGAAGTGACGAGATCTAATACTCAAATAAAAATCATTGATGATTTTGTCATTGTTCCCGTCACCGATATTTTTTTGTCATTGTCATGCAGTCACCGATACAGAAAAATCGTCACTCAGCCCATCTCTATCGGTCAGGGTCTTTGCACTTAGTACATTTTTATTTTGTATGGGGAAAAAGGCTCGGGGTATAGTTTGATCGTTACTCAACAGATGGCGCATCTGTGCTCCTTATTATACAAAATGAAATTTAAAAAAAAACATAAAATAGTTTCCGAAGATGTATATAATTAATTCTATAATATATATAATTAAATACAAATAAAAAAAAATAAAACCAAATTAATAAAAAATATATAATATATTTTTGTAGCAACACTGCGCAACACCAAAAGAATGATATGTTTCATTTCACGCTTTTTAAAATAACGCCAAAGAAAAGTTACATAGTTTATTGAAATTATTTTTGTTTGTACTTCTCGCAAAGAAGAAGTTGACCTGTAATTATTATTATTTTCCTAATTGAAGATTTACCGTAAATGTATTAGATGGTTTCCAAATTAAAATTAAAGTGAAATATTGGCACCCTAAAAACTGGTTTGGTAAAGGAACGTCATAGTCGGCCATTACACAATATTGATATTTATTTGTCATTCTTGGTGTTTTTTCGAACCCGTAGAATGCGTTTTGGAATTGATAACTGTGGATTTTATTTACGACCTGGCTATGTTTTTTGGATTATTGTGACTTCATTCTTTTCTGTTTACCCGTGCTCTCTCCTGGACTCCGACGAACATACTATTTTCCCGTTGACCCCGGCAACCTCTATTGGACTCCGATTTTCTATAATGTCGTCAGAAAAAATATGCTGTGTACCGAATTGTGGTAAGAGATTTTGATTTAGCTTTTCTTTAAATAATTGGGACAAAGCATTCAAATGAAACCGTGCCTTTTGTTGGTCGGTGGGTAGCCTTAGGGGCGGATTCTTCACGTCAAAATTACTCGAAAGCCCTAAGAAAAACAGGCAAATACTTTTTATCCCGTAAAATTTAAGATAATAATACTGAATACTTTAAAATGCTATAATTCAAAACTAGCCACCCACTTTGCGTTTTAAGTTCCTCTAACCTTACTCAAGACATTCTATAGAGGATAGTAAAAACTGCATCAACTTGTCTAGCGTTGTTTAGCATACTGACAAATACTATATATAGATACTGACTTCATCTGTCTACTTCGTGACTATATAAACTGGTATTGTTTGGAAGTACAAAATAATATGTCAATGATCATACCAAACTTAGTTTTGAAAATATATATATCTTAATTTTTCAGTAATAAATATCTTCTTTGAGGTTCGGAAAAGGAAATCCTCCACAAATTTCCTAACCCTAACAAGGATCCTGAACGCTTTAGAACCTGGATTTACAATATTGGAGGATCCGTTCTGGCATTGGATAATGACATCATTTTTAAACGCCGCCGTGTTTGTCATTTGCACTTTGAAGCTCGGTACCACACAAGAAGCAAATTCTTAAGTGCTGATGCCATACCTCGACTTTGTTTACCAGGTAAAAGGCTTTTTCATTCTAAAATAATAAGGCTAAGTTTAGAAATATAGGTATATATTTCTATAATTAATATTAAAATCAATTATTATACTTCTTAAGAAGAAATTTCTTAATAAATAAGCAGTTCTTTTGTACTCAAAATTATAATGTTGTGTCTAAATGTATTTTACTGTGTGTACCATCAAAGAAGTTGATATCTAACCAGTTTGAAAACAAAATCCCGTGAACACAATGACTACATGCTGTTACCAACCCGGTTCTGTAGCCGCGGAGCACTACGAGCAAGAATAGTCCTTATTGTGGTTAGTTATAAAGTTCTTTGATGGTAAAAAATAAATTAATAATTTATTGTATGGTGGATGTGCCCCTTGACTAGATAATTTTGTAATTTCTATCAAATATTAGGTATATTTAAAAAAACTTTTGATTTACAGGATTTACTCTCATTGGAAGACCACCTCTCATGGATGTAACAAATCAAGGTACCAGCAGTCCTGCTGAAATTCTTCTTCCACCTCCCATGGATGTAACAAACCAGGGAACCAGCAGCACTCCTGCTGGAATTGTTCTATCTCAAGAACTGCCACCTGAACAATTTGCTGCTACTAGCAAAAGAAGTAAGTAGATATTTATCCTAACTATACAGGGTGGAATTTTTGAACCTCATCTCTAGGGAAAGTAACCTAAATACTTGAGAGCAAAGGGGTTTGAAGATTTTGGCCCTAAAATCAGCCACCATTTTGATTTTTTTTCAAAATCAAGGTGCACAATTGGACCGATTTATGCAAAAATGATCCAACCCACAATCTCGACAATTTCGAGTTTTTGTGACTTATGTACTCTAAATAAGGTATATTTTAACATATCAAAGACTCGGAACTCTGTGTTAATAATTGACGAAAATCCGTATGGTCCAAACCACAACTGTCATAGCGAACATCATTTTTTCATAATGCATAAATGTTTCAAGCTATTAGAATCATTTTTGCATTTTCTTGGTTGCCCTGATATAGGTTTTTTGTTTTTTGCTATAATGATTCAAACTACTTGGAACAATAATGCTTTTTATACAATATGGAAAATATTATAAAAATCATTCTGCTTAAATGTTCCAATAACCTTGAATCATTTTAACTCAATTCCAAATAACATTCGACTACAGAAGTATACTGATTCAGACCACATGACTATTCTATTTAATTAAAGAAAAACGAAAAATTCAATTCTTAAAAAACGATTCACGGTTAAATATAAAATTATCATTAATATCTCGGCTAAAAAGTAAACAAAATATTATTTTTATACCGAAAACTTTAATGAAATACGTATATAACTATTTAAACCTTCTATCTTTTATTGCATTTTTTTGTACCTGCAATAAAATTGTATGTTTTGCATGAAATTTATTCTATTTTTTTAGAATAATGTGGTCATGTAGACAAACTTATTGAAGATCATTTTTGCATATTTCTAAACCAACCATTTCAAATGCGCTAAAGTTTTGCAAAAAAGATTCAAGTGAGGTGGGTCGTTTTTGTAAAACTTTAAGCGCAGTGAAAAATTACTGTTAAAGTTTTACAAAAACGATCCACCTCACTTGAATCTTTTTTGCAAATAATGCTGCTGCGTGTTTTCTTCATTTAAATTTTAACACAAAATGAACTTCAGAGCTTGAAACGTTTTTGCAATTTTGAAATGAAAACTATATTATACTTTAATTGAATAAACAAAAAGGATCCACTTCGCAATTTATGGCAAATTTGTTTATTAAGTAATTGTTGAGTAAATACTATTGTGTCATTAAATATTTTTCAAAACAAAAAACTGCACTCATTGCAAACATTATTACTTTATTAGGTTGTGGGTAGGTACTTTAAATAAACTTACCTACTCGCGCCGCTGCAAACGCGTAATATGTGCGGCTGCAGCGGGCGGAGTGGGGAGCGGGCGTCGTCATTTCGTACTGATCTCGTCTATTGAAACGTTGTGTGAAATTTATTGCTGCGTAGTAAAAATAAAGAAAAGTGCATGAGTAACATCTCATTGTAATTGAATTTGTTAAATTGTGTTTTGTAAAGTTGGTGATTCGAGTTTTTATCAAAAGTTTAGTCTTAAACCTAGAAATGAATAGAAAAGATTCAATATTAAAAAGTGTACGTAAAAGAACAGATGCAGGGCAAAAAGATGATGGTAAGTAATTTTATTATTGTAGATAGCTACTGGTAATAATTATTAATATGTCTCGTAGATATTTTACGATCGCGTTGTGTTTATGTACCTACTCATATTCTTTTAAATTGTTTTCATTGCAGTAACTTCTGTGGTTTATGTATTTTATAATCATATTTTGTTACAATAATTACTATTACGTGCAGGTGACATTATCTACTTAATCTACGGATGAACTTTTAGGTATATTTAGCCGCTAAATAACCTTTATGCCCGGCTTGCTACCTATACATTTTACTCAGAATAAGTTGGTAGGTACCTAGAAACACAGCTATAGGTGAGCTCCAAAATTATTTGGAACTAACCTACCTACTATCTAACTACAGCCGACCGTACGTACCTACTTACTTATTATTTACCTATTTGCATTTTTTTTGTTTTGCCGTAGAAGGTGGCGGTTCGCTTCTTAATTATTCACATCTCTCAAAGAAATGTAAGAGGAGTGATAACATTATAAGGATGGTTCAGAAAGACTATTGCAATAAAAACTCTCGTCAAACCGCTCAAAGTAAGCTAGGTAAGAACACATAATACTAGGTATCTACTTATTTCCACATTGTTTTTAAAGTGTTTTTTAGAAAAAAAAACAGCTGTTTTATACAAAATGTTTATACCTACTTAACCAAAATGTGTGAAACAGCTGATTTGCTTTTTCGCGCTTTGTTTGAGACCCTATATTGCACGTGCCCCGACGTAATTTTAAATAGGTGGAACGTAAAGAGTTAAAGTACTTATCAGGGATACAAAAATATACACGACGGCTCCATATTGTTTCAGATGACGAAAATCAACAATCTTGTACGTCATCTCCAATCAGAGAAATGTCTCCAGAAACGGAAAAAATTTTCAACATTTTGACAAATGAGATGCTTGAAGAACCTTGTGAAGACTCTTTTGTTGAACGGTGCTCTGAAAATCCACTTCAGGGGATTGTTAGTATTAAAGATAGTTCACATTTTAATGAAAGGCAAACATATGTAGAAGCAAGCGACAGTAATGATGAGGAAACGGTATGCCCTTTTAAGCCAAAAGATGTCATAAACTCTATGTCGGGGTCAGAATGCACAGTAGTTCAGCGCATTGACAATACTCAAAGTCGACAAGAAACATATATCGAGGCAAGTGATGACGAGGAATTAGCCTCTTGTTTACAGCGAGATTGCACGAATGAAGTACGTAACTTGAAAGATCGGGAAAGATCTTTTATTTTAGAGAATGCTATTGAAGAAACCGAAGTTAACAAATCGCCAATCAATGTTAGCCAAATGGCTTCTGGTGAAGTTTTCCAAAAACGAATATCTGAAGGTAAGGTACTATTTAATACCAGGACAGTAAAATGTTCGTTAGACTAAAGTTCAAAATACAATAATCAACATCTTAATTTTATTGCAATTAATCTTTCAGATAATGATGATGTCAGTAGTCCAACGCTACTATCCAATTTGTCAATTCCTCCGCCGTCATATTCACCTCTGACTCCACATATAACAAAGAGTGTTCCTAATGATGCGCACATTGCATTTGACCAAATAGTTGAAGAACCAACATCACCGAGATTAGAAGGTACTATTATTTACATTAAAATTCCTAAATGATGACTGTTTTATGTATGTATGTATGTATGTAAAATTATTATTATAAAAACAAAAAACCCGACTGCTTAAAAATAATGAACTGAAAAGGGAAAAACAAGTCTCACAATGTATATTCAAATTAGTTAAACTAAATACTTTAAGGCGCTGCAGGCGGGGACAAACAATACTTTGTTACCTACTGGCACAGAAGGATCTAGCAAAACTACGTTTAAAGCAATCCCGATTAATATCATATTATTGTTAAGAAAATTAAATTGGATTGTCAGAACCACTTATTTTTCATGTTTCAGATAATGATGGCGTTACTAGTCCAACGCTACTTTCCAATTTGTCAATTCCTCCGCCGTCATATTCACCTCTGACTCCTTATATAATGAAGAGTGTTCCTAATGATACGCACATTGCATTAGACCAAATAGTTGAAGAACCAACATCACTAAGATTAGAAGATAATGATAACCTAACATATAACAGTGACGATAGCGTAAGAGATCCAGATTTTATAGCACAAGATACCACAGATTCAGAAAGTGACACTGATTGTGATGAAGTAAGAATCAAAACCACACAGGCATTAATCCATTCTCCGAGTACGGCAACTGAAAAAAGAAAATCAACGTAGAGACTTAATGTTGAAGATGTTATGGAAGAAATAGAACGTGAAACAGAAAATAACACCGAAGGAAGTGAAGAAGCGGAAAAACAAATTAATTACCGACAAGAAATTGCTAACGATATCGTATGCAGTTTAGAGAATGCACCAGAAAACGAAAATGAAGGTCGTAAAAAAAGAGGAAGGAAACTCAAACAAAAATACAGTCGTCAGGAAATTAAAGAAAGGAAATACAAAAATTTACCTTACCAAACTAAAAAGAAGGAAGTATCATCTAAAAAATTCATAGATTTTAAATGTTCATGCAAAAAAGATTGTGCTAATTTAGTTTCAAAAGAAGATAGGGAACGAGAATTTCATAGATTCGTACATCTTGAATCGTACGCAGCTCAAGTTTTGTACATAACATCTAACATTACAGAAAGCAAAAAGAAACGAAGTTACGTTACATTATGCTCCCCGTCGAAGAGGAAACCTCGCGAATTTATTCGCACGTATACACTTGGCAATATACCTGTTTGTCGAGACATGTTTTGTAGAACTCTGCAAATAACACCTCAAAAAGTTACTGTCAGTCTTCGAAAAAAACGCAATGACAGAGAAATAAAAGATAAAAGAGGAGAAACAGCAGGCGGATGGAATAAAACGCCACAAAGACATATTGAGCTTATTATCGATGTTATCAAAAGGTTGCCAAAATACGAGTCACATTATCGTAGAGAAAAAAACAGCGATGCTTTATATCTGCAGCCAGGAATGACGGTACCAAAAATCTACGAATTGTTCAAAATAGAATTCGAAAAAGAATTTGGAAAAGATGAAAAATGTCCATCCTTCAATGTTGTTAGACATATTTTTGTACAAAAATTCAATTTGAGGTGCAAGAGCCTTAAGAAAGACACGTGTAACAAATGTGATCTTTATGAAATGACATTGAAAAATTCTACTACCTCAGCTGAAAGAGCAAATGCCCAAAGAGAAAAAGAAGAACACCAAAAAATTGCCGAAGATTTAAGGAAGAAGCTGAAGGAAGATTTTGAACAGGCTAAAACTTGTGAAGAAACTGAATGTCTGACTTACGATTTGGAGAAAACCTTGCCTTTACCTAGAATACCGACCAATATAGTTTTCTACAAAAGGCAGTTATGGGTATACAACTGCGGTATACACTCGGCTTCCAACGGTGTTGGGAATTGTTTTGTTTGGGCTGAAGGCGAGGCAGGCAGAGGGGCCCAAGAAGTGGGTTCATGTTTGAGGAAATATATTAAGTGCGTGCTACCTCCTACAGTAAAAAAATTGATTTTGTGGAGTGACTGTTGCGGAGGGCAAAACAGGAATATCAAAATCGTTTTGATTTTAAAGGCTTTATTAAATAGACACCCCACTCTCGAGACAATCAGCTTCCGTTACCTAGAATCAGGACACACTTTCCTACCAAATGACAACGACTTCGCTAAAATTGAGACTCGACTCAAGCAATATGAAAGGATAAACTCCGTGGATGATTATATTGCCATTATGAAACAATGCAAAAACAAAAATCCTTTACAGGTCCATAAAATGGAAAGTTGTGATTTTGTTGGATCTCAAATTCTAGAAAAGAAAATAGTTAATAGAAAAATATTTAATGATAAGAGCAAAGTAAACTGGCTCAAAACAAAAGAAATTTTAATCACAAAAAAGACTCAACATTCTTTGTTCATGAGAACTTCCTTTAATGAGGACTACAAAGAACTGAATATTAAAAAGAAATTAAAAGGTGTTGATTTGGGTGTCATAGAAGAAGATTTGCAAGAATTATGGCCTTCAGGAAAACTGATTAACAAAAAGAAGTTAAACGATTTGAAATCGTTATTCCATCTCATACCAAATGATTGCATTGGTTATTATAAAAAACTGAAGGGAGACGATGCAATAATAGACGATATAGATGGTTATTGTGATGAACCCGACTTTGATTTGGATGAGGAGTAGGGTAACATTTGTGTTTTTTTAAATAAAATAAAAATAATAAACATTTTTAAGCTTTTATTTTTGTCATAGTTTGGAACATTTTTCTTTCCGCAGCCTACACAGCTAATTCCATACAAAATGTATTATGTAATAATGATCCACGCGCAAGTTTTCTTGAATATCTACGAAACTATTAAAATTTATTTACTAAATACATGCATGTAAATTAGTTTAGAACACTTAGAATAACATAAAATTAAAAACATAACATTTAGAACTACAAAGCCAGAGAAATACCGAAATAAACTTTAAACTCTATTATCTCGAAATGAGGTTAGTGTGGACTGAATCATTTTTGCTTAAATCGGTCCAATTAATGTCATATATTTGGATAGGGGACACTTATACAAACATAAAACTTCATATAACATAACATCATAAAGCGTCACGTTTCTGAGATATTCAAAGATAAAAATATCAATTTTTTCGAATTTATTTAGGTATTTATGTTGTAGTTACTTCATGTTGATTAAGTTATTTACACATGAATTAATTGACTGCACCTAGTGGATAAAACATTAAGATTTTTAATCATATTCGGTATAAATAATATCATCCAAGAAGGCAGCGGGAGGCTGAATAGGATTTTCTTGGTGTCGCGTCCATGCCATGCACCATTATAATACATATACCATATAACATACGTCCTCATTCGGCGGAGGGTATACATATATTTTTGTCTCTTTCGCTCTTAACCAAAATATTACCTATACATGATGCAATTATGTTTTCATAGTTCAATATACTTACCAGAAGGGAAAATAACAAAAAAATCCTTGTTTTTGGGTTCAGTTTTTGACTTATATTTCGGTGAATAACTCCGAAACCTGACGCTTTAGGATATTATGTCATATGACATTTTTTGTTTGTATAAGTGTCCTCTATCTAAATATGTAACTTTCTATTTTTTCCGCGATTCTGAAAAAAAATCAAAATGGCGCCATCATGTTAGGGCCACCCTCCATACAAAAATCTTCAAACCCCTTTTACTCGAAGGAAACATTTCTTTATTTTTTTAAAGAAACAACTCTTCGATCAAAGTATTTATTTTAATTCTAATGCCGAATCGTACCGGCTAAAATTCGAGATAATAACAACCTGTACTTTAATGGCATCAATCAATAGGGTCAATCATATGGATCAAATCTCTCAAATAAACATGATAAATTACATGAAAGTTTTGATAAACCATAAACATACACCTTAACATAAGATCATTTTTATCCCGTTATTCCCATGGGATCGAAACTTATGTGGGTTAAACCGTGGGGCACAGCTAGTTCATTTATAAATTTCATAAGATATATCAAAATATATACTTTTGTTATTATGTAAAATAATAAATGGGTTTGTGAGTTAGTGGAAATCATGAGGCTATTCTTACTCTGAAGGCATAAGCTCGTGTTAATATTTCATTCATTTGCTTTCAGACACAACCAAGAAAGTGGTTACCAATGAACAATACTTGGCGAAACAAATTAAAAACTTGAAAAGTAGTAACAACTCTTACCAGAGGAGATTGAAGAAAGCTCGAAAACTTGCCACAAATACTGCATTTCAAACGGCATTAAAGAAATTTAAAACATTGGCTGCAATTTTTACAGTTATGCAGTTTCGGGAAATTAGTAAACCTAAAATGGCACGACGATTTTCAAAAGAGGAGAAAATAATGGCCCTCAGCATGTATAAAATAGGACCAAAAGCTTACAGATGGTTAAGCAAAATATTGGTATTGCCATCTCCTGTCACACTCAGTAGGATGATTTCAAGAGCTTCTCTGAAACCAGGGATAAATGAAAACATTTTCGAGCAATTAAAAAGAAAAGTCGAGAAAATGAAATGTGATGACAAGTTGTGTACCTTAGTTTTCGATGAGATGGCACTCGCGCCACATTTCGATTATAATCGAAAAAAAGATAGATCATCATGTTTTGTAAACCATACTGGTGAATCTATTAGAAAAATAGCAGATCATGTGATGGTGTTTATGATTAGGGGTGTAACAAGAAATTATAAACAGCCCATATACTACTCGTTTTGCTCAGGAAGTACACCTAAAGATACTTTGGCAGTACAAATAAAAGAAGTAATAAAGAAGCTCCACTCTATTGGATTTATTGTTTTGGCCACAGTGTGTGATCAAGGCACATCAAATACAAGTGCCATAAATTACCTGATTGAGGAAACGCGAAAAAATTATGCAAGAAGAAGTATTGAGTTTAATAATTCTGTATTTGAAATTGAAGGAAAACAAATTATTCCTCTGTATGATGTCCCACATCTCCTAAAAGGCATGAGAAATAATTTACTAACCAAAAATCTTAAATTTACAATCAATGGTGATGTAAAAGTGGCAAAATGGGAGCATATTATGCAATTGTACGAAAATAATCCGACATACAAAGGATTAAAAATAATAAAAAACCTAACAGAAAATCACTGTAACAGGGATAAAATTCCGAAAATGAAGGTTAAATATGCTTCACAAGTGTTTAGCCAAACTGTTGGGAAAACAATGGGATATTTAGCTGGTAAGTCAATAATATAATTTCAAACTTATTTGAGTTTTTATTACAAACATCACATCTAGTTTGTTGTCTTAGTTAAATGGTGGTGTAGTGCTGGAGGCAAATATTTTAAGTATAATGCTGAGAGAGAACTAAGACCCAATAAATCCCACGATGCATTTAATTTCATTTGTGTTGTAAAACTGTGATGAAATAAAGTTACTTAAGCTTTTTTCACTTACCCTAAAAAGTGCATAACTAATATTTTTGTTTTAATTTTTCAGAGAATGGCATTCTACCAGCAGAAACAACGGATACTGCTGATTTTATTATCTTCATGGACAATTTATTTGACTCCCTAAATGGAAGTATGAAAAACTCAGGTGTCCGGTCTGGGAAAGAATTATTACGAAATGTTACACCTACTTCAAAACACAAACATATTTGGGTGCAAGCCAAAGTTATTTTAAAGTCGATGACATATATAACGTCAAAAGGGGGTACTAGTACTGTACCATCAATAATTAATTGGATTAAAACTGTTGAAAATATGGGCATTTTAAGAGACAAATTATTTAATGAGTATCAAATTAAATCATTTTGGTGCAGACATTTTAACCAAGATCCTCTAGAAAACTTTTTTGGGAGCATACGTAGTCATGGTGTGAGAAATAACTCGCCCACCTGTGCTGGGTTTGAAGCTGCATTTGCGTCTTTGCTAGTTAATAATATGAGCAGCAATTATTCTCCTGGGTTTGTACATTGTTGCTATCTTTGCTGCAATCGTTTTCTCCAACCTATATTATAAAACATTGTTTAAAAATTGTATAAATAATAGTTTTCTTTTTGTAATTGTTCTGTTTGTAGAGAATAAATCGTTCAATACAATAGTCCTATTGTGAGTTGCATTGATTTTTCATTGATTAGTTTGTTATTACTCCACATTTATTTTGCTATAAGTAATTCAAAGTTAAAAACGAAATAAAGCTTTATAATATTCGATTGTGTGTTTCATTTTAACGAAATAAATAATAACAAAAGTGAAGAAACAAAAAGGAACTAAACCCTATGTATAGCTATAGCTAGCTGGGCACGCTCGCGTATACCTACATTGCAAGTTGTTTTGTCGTTAGCCACCAGATGGCGGTTACGGTAGAGGTCAGCTGAATACTCTATACCCGTATATATAATGTACTCTGTGGTGTCGGTCGGTCGGCGCTAGTGACGTGAACCGGTTTCTTAAAAACCTAAAAAAAAACGGTTTTTGTAAAAACCGATAATTACCGGTTCGTATTAAAAAACCGATTACAATCACGATTCATGTATCCGAGTCTTTCATATGTATCCGAAAATAATTCTTGTTCCGTTTAAAATGTTGTCTATGTTAGGGGAATTCCCGATACCACGTTAAAGTATGTGACTAACTTCACTTTACAAACATATTTCAGTTTTGCTTGCGAATTCTTTAGAGTTGACAGATTTGTTTGCGTACAATGCCTAAAGTAAAAGGAAAATCAATTACTAGAAATTATTTTGAGAAGATTGATAATGTTAGTGCAAAGTGTACGCTATGCGCTAAAGTGATCAAAGTTGGAGGAGGAACCTCGAATATGTTGGCACATATTAAAAGAAATCATCCTCAGGCTACAGTGGAGGTGGATCGAGGTGAAGTGGGTGATCAGCCAGGTGACACACAGGGAACGTCTACTGGCACAGCACAAGAAAAACCAACGGAGACACCGCGCCCTATTTTTCAGACTACTCTGAAAATGACCGCAGCGAGTAATAAAAGGAAAATTGACAAATATTTAACAATGATGATAGCTACGGACTATCAGCCGTACTCTATAGTTGAAGACAAGGGTTTTAGGAAGCTGGTTGAAGTATTGAATCCAAGCTATAAACTTCCAACGAGACAGAAGATAAGGTATGAACTAATGCCAGAACTTTACAAATGTGCAAAGTCAAAGCTTTCTAGCATGCTAGAAAATATTAAAAGTGTTGCACTTACCGCTGATATGTGGTCGAATCAAAACATGGATTGTTTTCTTACGGTCACAATACATTTTTTTAACCATAACATTTTAAAAAGCTACGTACTAACTACATGTGATGTTCCAACTTCGCACACAGGCGAAAATCTAGCTGAAATTATGACTAACTTACTAACAGAATGGAAAATATTAGGAAAAAATTCTGCTATTGTCACTGATAATGGTACTAACATGGTGAAGATGTGTGATTTGCTGGGAAAAAGGCACATGCCGTGTTTTGCCCATACGCTTAATTTAACTGTAGACGATTCTTTGAAGCTTTCTCAGGTGGAGGACATAACTAACAAATGTAAAGCCATTGTAAATTTTTTTAAAAAGTCATCTGTAGGTTGGCGAGCACTTAAATTAGCTCAGAAAGAAAGGGAACCCGATTCTACCCCTTTGAAGATGATACAAGAAGTTTCTACACGATGGAACAGCACGTTTTACATGATAAGGAGAATACTACAGTTAAGTGATGTTCTCGCATTGGTGTGTAGGAAATTGGTTCAGGCGCCAGACTACTTAACTGCTTCCGAAGAAGAAGCAGTTAGAGAAGTTATCAACATTTTGGAAATATTCGAGGAAGCTACAAAACTCGTTAGCGCTGATCAGTATCCGACTAGTTCACTTGTCATTCCGATAATATGTGGACTATTTGAAAAATTGAACACAATTGAAATTTCCCTCACAACAGATATAGGCAAGATGTTTCACTCATCAGTCAGGCGACACATAAGTAACAGACTCTTGGCATATGAAACAAGAACTGTTTCGCAAATATCGACATATTTGCATCCAGTATTGAGAACAGGATTTCGTCACCCAGAAAACATGCTGTCAGCGAAAGAGTTGGTAAGAAAAGAATTATCCCATTACTTAAAAGATTCCGCGGATAGCTCTGCTGTGCCATCGACTTCAGAGCAGCCAGGGTCTTCGGAACAGCCAGGGACTTCGGAGCAATCAGGACAGAAAAAACCTGGACTGCTGGATTTCTTAAAACAAAGAAGACCTAATACTAGTTCAACTGCTTCTGCAATTAATATTTTACGCCTGTATATGGAGACAGATCCACGAAGCGAAGAAACAGAGATCACAAAAGCAGCTAAAAGTGCGGGAGCTTTTTGGTCCAGCAATAAACACTTGGCGCCTTTGAATACAATAGCGCTAAAGTATTTGGCCATACCAGCGACATCGGTACCTTCGGAGAGGATGTTTTCTAAATCAGGATATATATTGTCCTCTAGAAGGAGCAGACTACAGGCAGATGCTGTTGACCAAATTTGCTTCATAAATCATAATTACGATTTGTTAGAAACCGGCGAACTATAAAATCTCCTGTCTATTTCTTTTATGATTGTTGAACATTCCTTTTTGTATTGTAATTGTACCTGATTATATGAAGAAAAATAAATACTAAGCCTATAAATAAATACTGGTATTTTTTTTAGAAAAAACCTAAAAAAACCTTTAAAAACCGGTTTTTTTAAATAACTAATCGGTATATACCGGTGTTAAAAATTGTAATCGGTTCACATCACTAGTCGGCGCGGCGTCGGGTGCGTTCGCGCGTTGCCACCCCCTCGTCCCTCTATACCGCCTCGCTCGCCCTAGTGCGGGGCGCGTATAAATCAACTACTGTCAAAGAATGACTAAATTTAATTAATAAAGTCCCAAGTCACTACTGTCGCTCTAGCAGTAACAGAATTTACATAGAAGACACTTTTGAATCGAAATCTCATATATTTAGAGTTTACACTGAGTGGTGTAAAGGTAATGGAAAACCGTATATTGGTCGCAAAATCTTTAATAAAATATTGGAAGAGGAAAAGATTTCCATTTTTAAGCCAAGAAAAGACCAGTGCGATGTATGCACAGCTAAAAAAGAAGGCAATATCTCAGAGGAGCAGTTCGCCGTGCACATTGAAAAGAAAGAAGCCTACATCGCTCATATTGAAGCTCGCACTATGAGCTCACCCGAGGTGCTCGTCCTGACTGTCGATGTCCAATCTGTTCTCCTTTGTCCAAAGACGCTAGTGTCAGTTCAATACTATAAGCAAAAACTTCAGGTTCATACCCAGTCTATTTATATTAACAATAATAAAAATGTGCATCTGTATGTATAGCATGAGGGAGATGGAGGTGTTACGGCTAACGAATTTACAAGCTGCTTGATACATTTTATTAACACTCAATTAAACTATTAAAAAAATATATAATTATATCAGATGACTGCTCTTACCAAAATAGAAATAAAGTTCTGTCATCAGCTTTACTAAAATTAACAAAGGAGACTAGACTGGAGATTGAACAGATCATTTTAGAAAAGGGACATACAATGATACAAGTGGATAGTGTCCACTCAACTTAAGAGAAAAAGTTTCATCCCCCTATCTATACACCAACTGATTATATTAGTCGCATGAGGGAAGCACGACCTAAGCAACCGTACCACGTTCATCATGTTGATTATACTTTTTTTAAGAATTATGAGGATGACATTTGCATTGATTCCATTCGTCCAGGTAATAAAGCTGGACACCTGACCGTAAATGACATACGAGCTCTTTTATATAAAGATGGCAGTGTCTTCTACAAGTTACGTCATCCCGATGAATGGAAAATCCTACCTCAGCGACTTCGTGCCAACAACCCATCATCAGTTGTTAGTCGACTTTACAACGAGCCCCGTAAAATTGATAAAACCAAATATGATAGTCTCCAGTCTTTAAAACCTCAACCATCATTACAAGGAGTAAGTAACTGTGTACCTCAATTACCCAATTTAGGAATTAAGTTCATTTTGTTTAACAATTTTCATATAAGTATTTGAACCCTTAAGGGTTAACAAAAAACAACACACACACACACACTTTCCTGTTTTAAAATTAAAATTATTCCCACATGTTTATATGTGTTCTCAAAGGGTCAGGAAGAAATAATTTCCCACAATCTGTCAAAATAATAAAACTACGTAAAATTGTCTATGATAAAAAAAATTGCTTGAATTGGAACGCACCACTTGACGAAAGAAAAAAAACAAAAACCCCGACGTCTCCTGTCAAAACATCAGCTGAATGCTAATTTAATGCGTTTGTGAGTTTTTTGGTCGAAAATGTCGAAAAAAAATACCGTAAGTATAATTTTCTTACAGATTTGTTATAATTATGATATTTGCTGTACATTTTATGTAAAAGTTACCTAAATAGTTATTTGGTTCGACTTTTATGGGCTTCCAAAATATGTGGGAACTATTTTCCTACTGATCATTACGGAACTACATCTTTGTTTTTTCTTACAGGTGAGAGAGTTGAAAGATGCACAGATTGAATCGGAATTAAGTAGATTGATGTCCTCCGATGACGAGGAAGATGAGGACGATGAAGAACTTACCTTCATGAGTGAAAGGCCCAACTTATTTAATAATTTAGATGCAAAGATGAATAAAATTCAATCTTATAGCTACAAAGAACTCTTAGACATTCTTGATGACTGTAATCAGCCAGCGCAATCACTCTCCCCAGCGCAACCATCCTCCCCAGTGCAAGCACCCTCCCCAGTGCAGGAATTTACCATACGTTCTTCACCAGAGAGGAATGTTTCTGAGAAGGATGCAGTTGATGAGCCCATGTCATCTTTTTCACTTGAGAGTAATGTTCCTGTGGAGGCTGCAGTTAATGAGCCCATGTTACCTTCTGCTCTTGAGGAAGATGTTTGTTCAGAGCCTGTGGCTGAAGAGCCCAGACCGCCTCCTATACCTACACCTGCCTATCAACGTAGAGGACCTTCCGATCAACAAAGATTTAGATCCAGTTCAAATTATTTTGATTTATTGAAGAAATCGCGAGAGTGGTCCAATGATTTGTCTAGATTCTCACTCCCCCCAAATTTTGAAAGGCCTTTGACTGTAAACAAGCAATATAACAACCGATCTACTCCATTGTCCTATTTCCGGGATATGTTTCCAGAAGAGTTGGTAAAGGAGACGGATACGCTTTCATACAATCTTGGGCCTGGATGTAAAGAGATGAAATTGGTGTCAATTAATAGCTACTATATTATCAAACCATCACTGAAAATTTTGCGGATTTTAGCAATCTGAGAGCAGAGTTAAAAGAGATTTTGTTAAAGTGAGGTCACGTAACAAAACAGCTGATTTTTGAAGTGCGATGTATAACCTCATTGTGCGATAGGTAGTTGTTTTTTTTAAAGATAGGATGCTGTTACAATTATAGGTGTATACAGTGCCTCTAGCGGCACTGTATACACGGTTAGTTCGCTGTAAAACACCAAATTCCGAAAACATTACATTCTCTTGTGCCTAAACGGACCCTGGCACTTAATCCGATAGGGATAGAGTCCCACTAGCGGCACTTTGACTTGCCTTAATTATATTTGTAGAGTGGATGGAAATTAGGAAACACAAATACCTATTAAAAATCATGGGTAAGGAGATGATAATTAAAAATAAAAATCGTTTTTAATTAGTATATTTTATTCATCTTCAATTATAATTAGAATGTCATCTAGAAATTGTGCAGGTGGTACAATATTATCTTGTCTCACCCTCTTCTAATGATGCAGGCACATATGTCCTATATCCACATTGGTGCAACAAGGGCAATGAATCACGAAAGCCCCTATCCAGTATAAAAGCATCACCTTGAAGGAAGTATTCCCGTAATGGTCTTTCATTTGAAAATTCCTTTTTCATTATATCAGCGTCTGAAGTGGTGGCTGGGCCCAGCACATCAATTATATGCCCATCGGTACATACCATTAAAAACGGTTTCATAAGATTGCGATATTTGTGCATGCTATATGTTCTTTTTTGATATAAATAATTCGAACTCTTTTCAATGTAACAATATGGTCCATCAAATATTACAATGGGCCTATCTACTCCCTCAAAGTTACCAAACAATGTGTTAGGTATTAACAGATTTCTTTGCACTATGTTTTGCCTATTTATATGATTTAAACCTAGGTGTCTAGGTACAAAATACTCATACAGCAGATCTCTCACTTGGTGTAACCACTTTTCTAGAGTTCGCCTAGACACTTTTAATAAAGTTGACAACCTCTCATCAGAATCCCCAGTTCTAAGCTTAATTAAATATGCTGCTAAAGCTAGGGACCCCCTAGGAATTTCTAATAACTGAGGAACCTCATTAAACATTTGATGGAACTGCGCTTTTTTTAACCCTACCCACGTATGCACAACATGGTCTTCCATATCATCTATACTCTCAAAATGAAGTATTCCTGATTCTACAACTTCTTTTAAGGACATGATCTCCTGGATATGTTTTGCTGTAAAAGTATGTACATAATTATTTCTCAAACTGGTAAGAAAATCCCACGCTTCTATAACTAAATGTCTATCACATAGACGATTATTCTCAGGTACATAATATTTATACCGACTGAGCAACATCTTTCTAGTAGAAAGTGGAACTCTGTACCTCTCTGTTCTCAGGCATCCTTCAATAAAGCACCTACTTTGTGTTTCAACAGCCCTCATGTAATCTGGTAATACAATAGTAGGTTCAAGCTGAATACTTCTAACTTCTTCAACAGGAGGTTCAGCAGGAAGAACTTGTACCTGTGGCTGTATTTCTTCAATTGGGCTTGCTTGGGAAGAAGTTGATGGGCCAGAGACCATATGGACAGCAGCTCTGTTTGCAGCAACCCAACAAGTATGGCATATGCGACTAGGTACTTCTATCTGCAATAAACAATACATAATCATTGAAGTATTAAAAAACTCAATTCGACTTACAACAAAAGCACATAAAACAAATGTAAACTGATTCAACTTACAGCTCTAGGTATAATTCACTCTTGAATAACATTATAAATTCTCAATTCGCGAGGTGAGGTGGTGTGAAGTAAATGGCTGACTCTAGATGCAAGTGAACGTCCACATCGGAGACAAACACTACGGTGGCCAAGATGTCTAGGTTCACCATGAGGTGGTCTTTGAGCCAAGTCCCAGCAAGCTTGGCAAACATGGTCACTGCTGTTTACCTGAAAAATGGAAAAAGTTTTTAATAACAGTTAACATGATTACTTTTTTTTAAACCAACCGACTCTGTCCGATAGTTATTTAATTCAAATTCAAATCATTTATTTGGTTGAATATGGGTACATGAGGTGATACATAGAACAGAAGATCTTTAAACCATATCCTACCTGAATAGGTGTGCAAATATCTATTACAATAAAAAAATATATATCTTAGTTCAATGTAATGTAAATCTTCATATGATTTTTAAATGTTTACCTATTCATACTTTATTATTTTGTAAATGTAATCGTGAAGGAAAACATCGTGAAGGAAAACATCGTGAAGATTGCAAGCCAGCGTGGTAGACCCTGGTGAGCTAATAAACAGGAGGTGAGTAAGTACTTACAGATTGTGGTGCACGCCATTGACGAATCACTGCTAATATCATTTCGTCATCTAAAGCTCGATGACCCAGTGTATTACAGCGACTAGTCGCTATGCCACAATTTACACAACGATCCATTGTGATAATATCCAATCGGTAGGCTGGTCGTAGAATCCAAAAAAACAAGTCCAAGTCCAACGTAAAAGCGAAGCTCTCCGTGTCCGCTATGGCAGCAAGGGTCGTACAAGAAGCAAGATCAGAAGTCCGTAGCAGGGGTCAAAGAAAATATCAATAAAACTATGGGAGGGAACACACTCAAAACGCACACGCACTAACACAAAACGATACGAAACGAGTGACTGACTGACATGTCACCATAGACTAAAAATACAATAATCGATTAGCAAACGTGAATCGATTTTAACATTTATCTTTATAGATATTTAATTTGTTTAAACTGTTTAATACGTTAATTCTAATAATGAATGTATTTGAATTAATCATCTGGTAAAAGCATCTTTTAAATAGTATGAACTCTGTCACGATAGTCGATTATAATTTAATCGATATTCCATTTTGTTCGTAGCCATAACTTAATTTTTGGATTTCTCAATTTCCAGATTGTAAAATGGGCTGATATTTCACATTTTGTAATAGAAAAATATAACCTTTTTTTTTAACCATACGTCAACTTATTACAATCAGGCCCAGAAATCCCCGTCTCCTTTGATTGTGAGAAACACAAATATCTATGCAGCTTATAAATGCTCAAGACATTGGAAAGATACAACATATCGATGGTCATACGTTGACAACTCGTAACCCACATTTTTTCTCAAAATGAGTTATGTACATCAATTTTTTTTAAATTAAGCGCCGAATCTTCCCATTGATAACTCGTAATGCACAAAAAATGTCACTCGAACAATTTATGCCACAGTTGACAACTCACAATTAACAGGTATCAACTTGACTTCACTAGTGCGCGAGTTACGAGTTGTCAACGCAAATACAGTTCGCAATATTCACTGACACAGTAACATTACGGCGCGTGTTTAATAATACTTTTATATGTAATTACAACTTTTAATACGTCTATTTATTTCCGAAACGTATTCCTGAAGGTGTATTGGTAAGTTTTTTTTTAATTTGACGTAAATCGCTCAATAAAAGCTCACTATTTAAATTTTAAGCCATCCTATCATCCATACCTTAATGTAATACTAATTAATGAGAACTATTATTCAATAATATTTAAGGTAATAATGATAATAAAACCTTAAGCTATTTGTACTCATTAATACTCACTGATTTAACTAAGTAGTATTCATTGGTATAGGATTTGTTTTGGTCGACGCTTATTTTTAGATACTTTGACTATTATTCTTTATCAACTATGATCCATGGGGCAGGCATTAGGGTAATTAGGTACTTAAATAGTTATTTTGTTTTTAGTGTTATCATGGAGAAAAACAGTGAAGAAGAGCTTTTTAATGAGGTTGTAACTGGCTTGAAGGACCAAGGACTTGCGATTAACGTTTCTTGTAATAAGAGGAGTGAGTTTGTCTATGAAAGTCAATCACAAGAATCATTTCGAAAGTCACCGAGCTCTTGCGAGTTACAGTTGTACACCTACGAGGTAAATAGAAACGGAGAAATGTTACTTTTGACAAAAACTAATTCATCAGATCAACTTGAGAATGTTCCCCTGGAAGTACTTAACGACGAACAGAGCTGGCAAGATAATGGCGGGACAAATACTTTGACAGGTTCACTTACTGTCTTAAACGAATGTACTACTTCATCATTTTTAAGCCAGCCTCAGCCTTCTTCCAGCCCACATCATAACTCAGAAATTATTATCGAGAGTATTGTAGAAGTCATACCTGGTGCAGAATCTCCTACAATTTTGAATCAATACGATTTTGATTTTGGTACTTCTCATATTGTCGAAGAGGAGACACGAAGTAATACAGACTCTCCTACTATTTTCAATTCATATAATTTTGAATTTGAAACTTCTCATGTTGTTGAGGAGACACGACGTGATACAGACTCTCCTACTATTTTGAGCTCACATGATTTTAACTTAGATCCTAGGTTATCAACTTCTCATGTGGTACCCACGCGTGATGAGCGTTACTATGATCCGGATCAGACGTCCTGTTCTTCTGAAGAATGATAGTTGTATAAATGAAGGAAATAGTACTGGAAGGAAGACAAAGAAAAGAAAAGGTTTAGCTGAATCAGAAATTTGGAAAGCCCGTATGAATAAAAAGTTACGAGAACAAGGGAAAGACTACATAGGGTGGAGAAGAAATGAAAGTTCATGTAATACGCATAACACACCACGAGCAGCACGAACATTGAAAGAGACTTGCAGTTCAGCATTTTGTCGCTCCTCCAAAGAACGCCACTGCCACGAATTTACATCAGAATGTAGACAGCGATTATTTGATTTATTTTGGAGTTTAAGTTGGGATCAAAAGAAAATGTTTGTGATTAACACTACTGACAAAATAAAAACTTTAAGACCCAATGGAAGTACCAGAAGAGGAGCGTTACTTCAATATTACTTGAAACAAGGGGATAAAAAAATGAGAGTTTGTAATAAAATGTACTTAAATACTTTATGTATTGGAGAGTGGTCGGTCAGGAGCTGGGTTAATAAATCCGATAATGGTATGTTTGCAAGAGAAAGTGCTGAGCAAATAGAGAAAAAAAAGAGGGGAGAGAAGAAAAGACTGTCACGTGAATTTTTAGTCGAGTTTATAGAAAACTTACCAAAGCTCCCATCACACTACTGCCGCAAAGACACCAGTAAGGCATACTTAGAACCCATTCCCGGAGGCATGAAGGAAGTGTATAGGACCTACACTGAAGCGAGCACAATAAAAAATCTGGTACCGTTATGTCGAACTATGTTTGATAAGATTATAAAAGAAAAAAATATTGGCTTCCAGCAGCCGAAAAAAGATTTGTGTGATACGTGTCTAAGCTACCACACTAAACAAATATCGGAACAGCAATATAAAGATCATCAGCTAAGAAAACAAAATGCAAGAGAAGAAAAAGAAAAGGATTTAAAGGAGGCAGGTGAAGGAAAATGTATTGTCTTAGAACAGGATGTTCAAGCTGTGAAAGTATGTCCATACATAAGAGCCAGCAGCGCATATTACCGAAGAAAGTTAATCAACCACAATTTTACAGTTTACGAATATCCATCCAAAAAAGTAAGATGTTATTGGTTTTCAGAAGTGAACGCTGATACTCAGGCATCAGTTTGTGTTAGTTGTATATTAGACTACCTACATAATATGATTTTAAACTTTGAAGGTGAATTTGTAGCAAAGCCTATAATTATTTGGAGTGACGGTTGCACCTATCAAAATAGGAATGCAGTATTAGCAAATGCTCTATCCAACTTTGCTGCTGTGAATAATGTGGTTATTTACCACAAATATCTAGAACCTGGACATACGCAGATGGAAGTGGATAGCGTTCATGCTGCCATCGAACGTGGCATCCAAAAATATGACGCTATTTATGTTCCATCGCAATATGCAGACATAACTAGGAAATCACGCAAAGATCCATACGACGTCAAGATGTTAAAATTTGACTTTTTCAAAAAGTTTGATGATCCAAAAGTCATGCGTTATGAAAGTATCAGGCCTGGAAAGAAAAAAGGAGATCCTGTTGTCTCAGATCTTAAAGTTTTATTGTATAAACCAGATGGCAAAATTTACTTTAAAATTAATATTTGCGACGGAAACTACTCTTTGTTGCCAAGTAGGCCAAGAAATATAAATTTTCCCATAACAACCTACGAGCAACTTTTTAAGGACTCGCCTAAACTTACTTCATGCAAATTTAATGACTTGCAAGCTCTTAAAACTGTAATACCTTCAGATTATCACTCTTTTTATGATAATTTGCCGCACATGTAATTGTTTCAATCTAATAAAATTGTGTTTTTTTTTTAAATTGACAACTCGTAAGTTATCATTGACTGCTCGTAACACGTTAGTAGTGAGGTTTTTTGAATATTGTTTACTCGTAACTGTTTGTGTATTGATTATTTAATGAAAAACCTATGTGGGCATTTTATTGTTTTAAATTATATCAATAAATAATTCGATTACCTACCAACTACTTTTTTTTTTTTTTTTTTTTTAATTTATTTTCGAAATTATACAGTTTTTTCCCTCTCCTGTAACAGGTCATTGGGCAAAATCTGACCCAGTTAACGAAAGTTTTCCTACACAAACCAAATTAGTTTTAAATTGTTAAGTATTAACCTATACTTAATTTTATGTAGTTATTTCTTTTTAAACCATGGGAATTAAATGTAAAATATGAATAAAAAATAGGTGTTCAGTGAACTATAAATGTGTACATAAAACAATTTCAGTGAAGCATTCTGTTCAATAAACAAAAGAAACGTTTGCGCGCTAAAAGTGTGCAGTCAGTGGCATGCATATGCCGTCTCACTTGCACTTCAGACAAGTAGAAACCGGTTTCGTCGTTGCGCTCGCGTCGCGCGCAACCTAAAGTGGGTGATAGACGGGCGAGCAAGTACGCGTACTTATGGCTCGACGACCTTTTTCGCTCGTGTGTCACCGTAAGTACGCGTACTTTAAAACCGCCGAGTAAGTTCGTCGGCGATCCAACCGGTTTGAAATCTTACTCGTAGCTCGTCTTGGCTCGTACGTGTGGCAGCACTGCGAGCCGCGAGCCGCCATTTTGTTTCGCCAGTCCGTGGACGCGCACGCTTGTTTAAATTGCAATTTTTGTTAATTTTGATTCAGAAATTTCTCAAAATGTGTGATTTTCGAACTTATTCGCATGAACTGCTAACCGAATTTATAGAAGCTTTCCGAAATAACCCTTGTCTTTGGAAAATTAGAAGCAACGACTACAAAGACAAAAATATGAAGCTTCAAGCATACAATAATTTATTAGAAATTATACGGAAGGTAGAAAGAGATGCTACGATTGAGAACGTCAAGAAAAAAATTAATTCATTAAGGGCTGGGTTCCGAAAAGAACATAAAAAAGTGCAAGATAGCAAGAAGACAGGTTCAGGAACTGACCAGGTATACGTGCCAAAATTATGGTATTACAGTCAGCTTGAATTTCTCAAAGATCAAGGCCAAGGTAAGTTTAATTATTTATTAAAGAATTTCTCTATACACTATTATATTATACGTGCGTATTCTTTGTTATGCCTGTGCCTAAATTAGGTAGGTACCTAAAATAGAGTACCTATTATAGCACTTTGTTTCATTACAATAATGACATTGTGATGTTGAACATTCAAACCAAAAGTAAATTTAGAGGGTTTTTATTTAATTACAGGTGAACAATCAACTGACAATATAGACGACAGCGAACAGGAGACAGCTAATGATAATGAAAATACATTTGATGCTGAACATAGTGAAAATGATACCCAGGTAAAAATACTATTATTATATCATTCTTTGTTGCCATGACACTGCACCACTAGTATTAAAGTAGGTTTCATACTTTTCTCTGATAATTTTTGCATTTTGAGTGGGGTTACGACTATGTGTTTGTTGTAGTGACTGTAATTCTCCATTTTGTGGTCTCAGCCCCAATTCAATAGTTCCATTTTCGTGATTTTCACTATCAAAGTGCTGATGTGGACTGTAAGCTTGTCTTACTTTTTTCCTTAAAAAATTGTGCAAAACACAACATGCCAAAACTATTTTGTTAATATTGTGCACACTGGTATTTATAGGCGATCGAAAAATGTGGAATCTTGCCGCCAGAATTCCAAAAACATTTTCTATGATTCTTCTAGCCCTGCATACTCTATAATTGTATATCCTCTTACTTGAGCTAGCCTGTGATTGCCTTTGTGGGTACGGTTTCATAAAATCTGTCCTCAAAGCAAAAGCCTCGTCGCCAATAAATACATAAGGCAATTCTTCTGAATGTCCGCTTGGTTTTCTGGGGCTAGGAAGATTTAAGCGCTTGGAATTCAATCTTTGAAAGAATGTAGTTTTTTGTAATACACCTCCATCAGAAATACGTCCATTTGTTCCAATATCTACATAAATAAATTCATAATTTGCATTTACAATTCCCATAAGTACAATACTGTGATACCCTTTATAATTAAAAAAATGTGAGCCGGCTCCGGCAGGAGGGACTATAGCTACATGTTTCCCATCGACGGCTCCTAAACAATTTGGAAATTGCCATGTACGCTCAAACTCTTCAGCAATTGCTAGCCATTCTTCTTCTGAACTCGGGAACTGTAACAAAAAACCCATAATTCAGTATAAATGATATCATTTTTATTTACAGAGTACCATTTGCAACGTGTCATCACCTGCGACACCTGCAACATCTGTTGCTTCATCTGCACGTCGTAAGCGACACGGCAATGCCGCCATTGAAGACACAATATCGTTAATAGGTAAAAGATTACAAAACCCAGATGATGAATATGATGCTATAGGAAAAAATGTCGCAATTAAACTCCGCAACATGACTGCTATTCAACAAGGCATAGCTGAAAAGCTCATCAATGAAGTTATTTTTTTGGGACGGTTTGAAAAATTAACATTCAATACAAGTATACATAATCCAGTTCCAGTCCAGGTACCCCAAAGACCCTTGATACACATGCCAGCTGTTCCAGTCCAGCTGCAAGAAACACAAGCATATAACTTGACACAAGACTCGCAAACTATTAGTATCCCGGACACCCTGGTTGAATATTTAAACTTTAATAATAATAACTAAAAATAAATAAAATAGTACGTTACATTTGTATATGTTCAAGAGTAAATTTATTTGTTAAGCATTAAAGTTAATGTGCCATTGCAAAATAAAGTCTGATTATTTGTACTGAGTTATTTTATTTATAAAGTATGTAATGTAATAAATGATACATACCTTCAAATATGTTTTCAGTGCAGAGTAGATTGCGTCACATGTCTCAGGAATTATGTACCCCAATGACTGTCTTGATATCGCTGACGAATACATTACATCTTTATATGTTCCACCAGTTATCAAAAATCGTAATGTTGCACTTAAACGTTCATGCGGTGAAATAGCTTCTCTCATGCAAGTATCCTGTTTAGCTATAATTGGTGTGACTAAACACAAAAGTTCTTCATACACAGGCTCAGGCATTCTGAAATAATTCTGGAAATCTTCCTTCTCTTCACGTAACTCTCTTACTAAATTCACATGTGATAAACGCTCTCTTTTTGTAAGCCAGTTCTTAACCCACACTTTTCGCCTTCGTCTATTGTTTTTAGTTTTTGAAATGTAATACGATATAATTCCTAAATAACACAAAGCTTCTTCAGTGGACGACATCGCGATACGGTATGAGTAAGTTGGCGTGTGTATCGCCGACGTCCGTGTATTCCCGTTCGTCCCCTCGACTTCGTCCCCCGAGGAGGACGAACGGAAATTTACAAAAATAATATTTAATTTGTTCCCGATCGTCCCAATCCTAATTCAAGAGAGGACGAATGGGAATATGTTCTTCGATTAGTGCCATTCGTCCCGCTAAAAAGATTTGTGCAGAAAATATGTTTATTCGATGTTTCGTAGTTTACTTTTAAATTAGTTTCTTCGTTAGATTTAATCATTATTTTACAAAATTCTTCTCTATTTTTTTATGAATTATAAAACGTATCCTAAGTTTATCATTGTTTCATTATGTTTACCTACACTAAATATAGCAACTCTGACGGGAAGCGCCGGCGATTCTGGTAGTTAACAAAAGAGTGCCGATAACATTGTGTTATTTGCGTAAATCCTATTGGTTTACCTGACATTCTCTCCCTTTCCTATCCTTAAATTAGACCGGTCGGGTTAGTGTTGACAAAACAATGAAAGTGCACGGGTGTTAATGTAATAATATATATTCGACACGAGTTCTGCGGAAAACTACTGATGTAAGTACCTACATTTTTGTAAGTTACAAATATTATTAGATTGTTTATAGTCAATACTATATTGTCTCATGTCTTATTAATTTATGCTAATAATGTACGGTATCAATATTTGTATTCAATTTTAGTATTTAATTTTATATATTAAATATCATTCTAAATTATATTAATAAGTGTGTAATTGTTGTCTCCTGTTTTTTAGAGCTTAACAATGTCACAAGAAGCGCATCCTGGTCCCTCTGGTAGTACAGGAAGCTGTTTGCAGTATATACAAAGGAAAGGTGGAATCGTGCTTCTGCGTGCTGGATACCAATTTTTAAGGAAAAGGCAAAACAAAAGTGGAGCTGTTGTATGGGAATGTCATCTTAGAAGAAAGAATAAGTGCAGTGGGACCTTAACCATAAAAGTAAGTACCTACTTTTTTGACTTCTTTTTTCATGCAAAACCAGACAATGGGTAAATAAATTATGCACGTTTATTGCAGAATGATCAAATTTTGAAAGAAACCACACACACATCCTGTACACCGGACTTCAATAAAAACATAATAGACATTCATATTGATGAATGCAAGAAAAATATAACTTCTGATGATGTACCTTGCGTACCACCACGTACGTTAATTCAACAATTTCGAAAATTTTGGACGAAGGACTTGATAAAGTAACTTTACCCAAAGATATTCCTAAGTTTGCAAACATCAAAAGCACTTTGTATCGCCATCGAAATAGCACTTATAATATGAGTAAAATCACTTTCAATGACGTTGAAACGGTTGAGGTTCCTCAAAAATTTCAATCATTTTTGTTAGCAGATTACTGTTACGGTAACACACGCTTACTCATTTTTTGTTCCCAAGAAGCTAAAGAAAAATTGATAGTTTTAAAAAATATATTTGGTGACGGTACATTTAAGAGTTGTCCACCTCCATTCCAACAGCTCTACACCGTTCATGGTGATTTAGGAAGTAATAATCAAAGCACAGCTATGACGCCATTATTTTACGCTTTAATGTCAAACCGTAAAAAAGAAACATACGAGATACTTTTCAGACTTGTTAAATCTCAAATCAACGATTGGAATCCTACATCATTTACCAGTGATTTTGAAGAAGCAGCTATGTCTGCTATGCGTACAATTTTTCCAGAGATAAGTATCCACGGCTGTTATTACCATTTTAATAATGCTATTTGGAGGAAAGGCCGTGAATTAAATCTAACAAAAAATAAAACTTTAAGACGTCAAGTAGCCCTAAGTGCGGTGCTTCCATTATTACCAGAGGAACGTATTTTTGAAGGCTGGTTTTATATCGCTAGCGAAAGCCCCGGTGATAGCCAAAGTGAAAAATTTCGGCAATACATGCTATCGCAGTGGCTTCAATCGAATTTCGTAAAAGTGTGGTGCAGTTTTGGAAAACGACACCGTACTAATAACTTTGCCGAAGGGTGGCATTTTAAATTAAATAGTGCCATAGGCAAAAAAAAACCTAATATTTTAAAATTGCTTACGGTGTTACATCAAGACTCTAACTTATACAGCGTGAAAGCAAAACAAAATCCAAAACGGCGTAAGCTACATTCAATCTTGACAGACCAATATATTATGGATTGCCAAATGCAACTTCTTAATTCAGAAATAACTGTAGGACATTTTTTAGAAAAACTTACGTAGGTATTAATCATAATAAGTAAAGTGCTCGATGGTTGTGTACGTTGATGTAATCTCTAGGCTTTGTGTGCAATAATTATTACTGCCTACTGTTATGACCTCGACTACTTTCTTCAATACTTGTGAATTTTTTATTGTTGTTACCCTCTATGATGTTTTGTGTTCATGTTTTTTCACTTTGATTTTGTATATGTTTTTTATTTTGATTTTGAAATTGTGCTAATTTATTGACGCTATTTATATGTAAAATTAATGTGTAACCTGTTCTGATTCCTTATACAATATGTAACACAAAAATGTGACACCGTATACCTATACATATAAGCAAATGTGACTTTTTAAAAATTAGTACGATAAGTTTTTTTTTGTTATTTTTATCTTGATTTCGTGATATTTTAGGTATTTTATTTAATTTTGCTTTTGAAAGTGTGATAATTTACTGACCCTATTTATGTGTTAAAATAATGAGTAAACTTTTCTAATCACTTACATAACGTAAAACGTAAAATCTTGCCACCATACATATAAGCAACTCTACGAAAAATAGTGACTTATATTTCAAAAGGAAACAACCTGAATGGTAAAAAGTCTGTTTGTAGTGTTTAATTGTAATATAATACAGACTTTTTTTATTGTAATCTGTATACACAGATTTTTAAATCATAATTTTTAGTTATAAGGAGAATTTTATTCATAATTAAAAAAATATTATATATAAAAATATTGCGAGTTATCGCAAAGTTGATTCTGTGATTTTTACTGTGATTTTTATTCCTTAATAAATGACTGATTTTTATTTCAATTTTGTTTTTTTACCAATTAAAACCACCAGTCTTATATTATTTAGTGGGAGCAATAGACCCAAAAAAGAATTAATAAATTATTCCCATTCGTCCCCCCAAAAAATTTTGAGGGACCATCGGGAAAATAAATAACGAATTCCCGTTCGTCCCCCTCGGGGGACGAAGTCGAGGGGACGAACGGGAATACACGCCGACGTCGAGCCAAGTAAGTTCGCGATCTTTAAAACCGCAGACTTTAAGTTCGTACGTCTATCACCCCCTTAACATCGACGCACGCAGTCTTTCGTCATTTATCGTTGCGATCTGTGTTTCTTGAGCTTCTATTGTTTTTATCGATTACTTTGGCGTGTTTATTGGATTATAGTTTGCATTTGGATTGGATTTAGTTGATAATATGGAAAGACAAAATAGTTGTGTTTCATGTAGCCGATATGTGCTGCGGCGCAGAAAACACAGCCTCACAGAACTTTTTCTTGAAAGGTTCCGAAATCACGCCGAGTTATTATTACAGGAAATAACACCACGTGAGGTGAGTGCCTTACCAGATTTGTTTTATTATTGTTCCATTTGTACAATAATGCTGTTGGCTTTGATAATAAATCATTTACTCTCAAGCATCATTTATCGAATTATCATCTATAGACTTATACAGCAAGTGTATAAAAGATTTACTGCCGTATTCTCAAACAATAAGCTGGGAACTATGTGTTGCTTAATGTAGGTAGCTGGCTACCTCACCTATGCATTCATTTTAAGGGTCTCATAGTGCAGTTCGCCACTCAAGTATTGTGTAATTATACGTTTTTAGACCCAGTGTAGACACTGAGCCGTTTGTGAGACCTCATAGTAATGTTTGTGAATACGGGTGTAAGTCTTTATAAAACGACCCAATGGGATTGATAAAGTATTGTGAGTTAATATTATTCCTTTTTTTCTTCAGATTCCTTTTGATGGTTCACGATCTATATGCCATGCTTGTTGGGTGAGATTGGATACAACTCTGAGAAATCAGCCTAGGGAAAATCAGCCACCTCAACTAGTTCAAGTCGATCCACCTCAACAAGTACAAGATCAACTCCCCCAACGAGTAGAAGATACTGGTGAGGAAGAACAAGATGTGAGTCAACAAGTGAATCCTGGTTTTATTTCCCTACAAGGATATTCTCGTGCTCCAAATACAGCTAGACGATGCATGTTCCAAAACTGCAGGAATATGGCTACGCACGTAGTGCCATTGTATGTTAAGTTCCATTTATTGCATACAAATAATTTTTATATACCTCCACTTGCCCGTGTTTGTCATTCACATTTACAAAGAAATGATTGGGAAGAACTGAATACTCAGAGGATTATGCATGATTTCAATAGTACTCATGTACTCGATATTATCGATTTGTACAAATGGGGCTGGGAACGAAGGAACCAATTGGATTTTGAAAATATTAATTCGGTTGACGATAATGAACTGCATTTTTGGGCAGGAGTAACTAAACAGCAATTTAACACTGTCCTACAACTAACACCGTCTCTTCATAACAGAACTGATCGTCCTGCCACGGCTTTAGGTATTTATCTGTCAAAAATAAGGACTGGTGAACCAGATGAACGGTTGGCTACGAAATTCCAAATGTCCAGAAGAACGTTCGAGAGAAAGATAAGATTAGCAAGAGAATGTTTAACTGATGATTTTGTTCCGCATTTTCTGGGCTTAGATCATATGACCAGAGAAGAGGTGGTTGCTCGAAATCTTTCCATCCCGGCTCATATTTTCGGGAGCGACCACGAATCAGCCATTTTGGTGTTCGATGGCACATATTAGGTCTTTACCTATGAAATTGCCGTTCTGCAGTACTGGCCATTTCAAATCAAAATAATTTTTGTTTGGCTATGAATTCTAATTTCAAATTAATTTTATTTTAAAAACATGGATTTTTTTTTCTAAAAGTAGTCATTTCTTTATTGATTAGTGTTACATTTTCATCGCATTTCAATCTTTTTCGTCATCATGGATACGTTAAAAATTCGAGTAATTATGGAATATGAGTACCGTCGTGGCAGCAACGCGGCACAAGTGGCACGCAACATCAACGACGTTTACGGAGCTAACTCTACAAACCAACGCACCACCTGTTATTGGTTTGCTCGCTTCCGTTCTGGAAATTTCGACCTGAAAAATGAACCTCGCGGTCGTCCGAAGACTTTGGTCGACAATGACGAATTAAAGGCGATTGTGGAAGCTGATGATACACAATCTACGGCTGAATTAGCAGCAGCTTTCGACGTTAGCGTCAAAACAATATTGGTCCATTTGCGTCAAATTGGCAAGGTAAAAAAGCTTGACAAATGGGTGCCCCACGAACTCAATGATCGCCAGCGCGAAGTACGCGTCGAGACGTGCCTTGCACTGCTCAACAGACACACAAATGAAGGAATTTTGAACCGCATTGTTACCTGCGATGAAAAATGGATTCTGTTTGATAACCGTAAGCGCTCAGCAAGTTGGTTGGATCCTGGTTCAGCACCTAAACAATGCCCTAAACGAAAACTTACCCCTAGAAAAGTGATGGTCACTGTTTGGTGGTCTAGCGCCGGTGTGATTCATCACAGCTTCTTACCAAACGGGGTGAGCATTACTGCAGATGTGTACTGTGAAGAACTGAACACAATGATGGAGAAGCTGGCGCATCTCCAACCAGCATTGGTCAATCGCTCGTCTCCGCTGCTCCTGCACGACAACGCGCGACCTCATACTGCACAGCAGACGGTCTCCAAGTTGCAAGAACTGGGGTTGGAAGCTCTCCGTCATCCGCCCTACTCACCAGACCTTGCGCCTACAGACTACTACTTTTTCCAGAATTTGGATAACTTCTTGGCGGGAAAAAAATTTAATACCCGAGAGGCAGTACAAAATGCCTTTGAAGAATTTGTTGCCTCCCGTCCAGCTGATTTCTTTAAGAAGGGCATCAATAAACTGCCACTGCGATGGCAAAGATGCATTGATTGCATGGGTGATTACTTCGATTAATACAAATAAAAAATTCATGAAAAAAATTCGTTTAAATTTTTTCATACAAAACGGCAATTTCATAGGTAAAGACCTATTATCTATATGTGCAAAAGAGTTCCAATTTTTTATTCCAAAGACTAACATATAGCCTTCATAAATTCAGGAACTTAGTAAAACCTTTTTTGATAGTTTGCTCAGATGGCTACATTTTAAATGTTTTAGGGCCATATGCAGCAACAACATCGGATACGACAATTATGCGTAGCCTAATGGAAGAAGAAAACTCTACTTGGCATTGGTTTCTACGGTCTAACGATGTCTTTATACTAGACCGTGGCTTCCGAGACTCAATCCGCTCTATACAAGAATATGGCTATAATCCCCATATGCCACCATCCAGATTCAGAAGGGAATAACTAACAACAGACGATGCAAATAAGTCGAGACTTATCACAATGACCCGGTGGGTGGTCGAAACTATGAATGGTCGTTTTAAAAAAGATTTTAAAATATTTCGGCACACCTATTTCAATATTTCCTTACCAAACATGATGGCAGATTTCAAAATTACCGCAGCGCTCATCAACGCTACTCGGCGTCCATACGAGAACACCATATACGCCGAGCAATTCATACATATTATTAATGAAAATGTAAATAGAAGAAATGAGTTGGCAGATTATGTGAGCGAGCACAATCTTAATAGGCAAAGAGTAGCCTTTATTTCAATTGACGCAAGTAATGCAGCTTTGGATAACTTTCCACAACTAACTTTCGAAGATTTGATACTATTTACGTTGGGCACCTATCATTTAAGGATCGCTAAATCATACGTTCACGAACACTTGCGACCAAATGGTCTGTACATTGTTGAACTATACCGGCACCGTGAAATGGTTAACAACAAAATATTAATACGAGGAAGAATGCAGTCGCGACATATCAGGAGCAAAAAATACTATACTTACATATTGGTGAACCCAACAAGACAGGGTAGAGATAGTATCAAAGATTACTACTGCTCTTGTATCCACGGCCGCCGTACCATTGGATGCTGCGCGCATATAGCTAGCGTAGTATATTTTTTGTCTTGGGCCCGACATCAAGAGCAAATAGATGCGCCTGCGGGGTTTTTAGATGATACAATTATTCCTGTAGACATTGATCATGTCGAATAAAACTTAAAAACTTTTCAATAATTGTTTTATTTTTACCTACTTTATTTTTTTAAACATGTATATTATCAAGTAACCAATACACATGTGCTAAGCCTTGTTATAATTAAGCTTAACATTTTATTTTTTATTTTTTTAGTTTTTGGTTGTTTTTTGGTTTTTCCCATTATCTGCATTAATGCGACATAATTATATTCGTAAACTAGGAACGTTTAACTAAACATCCTACCCATTTTGTTTTCTGTAGGCCGTGGGTATAGGTTCCATACTAAGTTGCCCAATGACCTTTGACACAATGCAGTTACGTGTTGTCAACCTTTGACCATCGATATGAAGAAATGAATGCATATTTTGGGCTTATGGTGTTGATATCAATAAACCCAATACCGTCAACTGGGGTGACTTTCAAATCAAGGGGCGAGTTTGATGATTAATATTTATTTTTGAATTTTACCGTCTAACTCTGTAAAAATAGAACGCAGCCGTAATTTTTCTTTTAGTCTGGCAACTTTGACATTTTCGCCACCTTATTACTTGGTGTCGGTGCGTCTGCGCATTTTCGGAAGTGAGTGATAAATTATTGAAACTCGATGGTAAGAAAGGTAAGAAATGCAAGTGTAAATAACTTCAATTGTGCAGACTAAACCGCTGGACCTAGACACATGATATTTACTCTCATAATTATTTGTTTTATTGTTATTATGGAACAATTTTTGTTTTTTCGGTATGTTTACCATTTTGTATTCCATGAAGGTATTTAGTCTGTGGGGTGAGTTTGATAGTGGGCATGGGGGTACATTGATAGCTATCAAAGTGACCCCTTTGGAGAACATAATACTATTTTAGTGGATTTTGTATTGATTATCAATTTCACCCCGTTTTTTTTAGGTTGTAGACAAAGATGGTACGGAACTACAAAAAGGCGCCGGGGACCCGAAATTATAAAACCTACTCGGACCAGACGCTCGAAGAAGCCCTTCAGAAGTTCACCGATGGTGTTATGTCAATTAATGCTGCATCTATTGCCTGAGTAGTAGCTTGTCTGAGTGCCCAAATAATGTTGATAGGCCCGGTTGATTATATTTCGAATGTTTACCTGATTGATCTCAATAAAACAGTTTTTTTTTATTTAAAAGTTATTTTACTTTTTTAGTTTTTATTCGTTTAGATTTTCATGATTACATAATTTCATGTCAGTAAATAAATGTGTTGAAACGTACTATAAAACTTTAAACTTTAAAATCATACCTAATGCGTTACCAAACTAACCCCTTTAATCAAATTTACCCGCAATTTAAAAAATATCCATAACTTGGAGCTTATATAGCGGAATGATTTTTTTATTTCTTAATTGAAATCGTTAATCGACTTTCCCGTTTCACATAAAAAAATAGGGGTATCAAAGTGACCCCACTTCCAGTATAAAGTTGATTGCGCAGTTTTTAATTTTTCGCTTAAAATCTATTAAGTCTAAATTTTTGAACTTCGAGATTTCTATTCTACAGTATCTTCCCATTGACAGGGATTTTTTTCAGAATTTTTCAGCCATCTTTAACGGTTTTATTACAGCTTGTTCCCTAAAACTTAATCAATGTCACCCCAGTTGACGGTACCTGATATAAAGATGTACTGGTCTACTGACGAATTTTATAGAAATTCTGTAATTAGTGAAGTCATGCCTTTCAAACGGTTTCAGAAAATCACAGAAAATTTTCACATTGATAACATATTAGAAGAAGCTCAACGCGATGACCCGGGCTATGACAAACTTTGGTCCAGTACGACCAATAGTGGACGCTCTGAACGAAACCTTTCAACAAAACTGCTCCTCATCTCAAAATCAATCCATTGATGAGAGTATGATAAAATTTAAAGGCAAATCATCTATGAAACAATACATGCCTAAAAAACCGATTAAACGAGGTTATAAATGCTGGTGTTGTTGCGATTCTAAAACTGGGTACCTCTATGAGTTCCAAATTTATACAGGCAAAACAGATAATACAGCTGAAGAGGGATTAGGGTGTAGAGTTGTTTTGGATTTATGTCAAAATGTGCCAGAAGATACTTTCATAGTTTTTGATAATTTTTTTATGAGCCTGCCGTTGCTGGAGATTTTGTATTCAGAGAAGATATATGCTGTAGGAACCATTCGAGCGAACAGGAAGGGATTGCCACCAGAAATTGGCAAGCAAAACAAAGATCTAAAACTGAGTCCTGGTGAGTTCATCTTCAAATATTCCAATCCTATTGCATGCATTAAATGGATGGATACAAAAGATGTATTAGTAAGTACTACAGCGCATGATCCAAGGTCTGTTGAAGTAATACAAAGGACACAGAAGAACGGCTCAAAAAAAGCAATGTTTTGTCCAGTTGCTATAAAGAAATACACAGAACACATGGGAGGAGTCGATCTATTTGATCATTATAGATCATCCTATCCTCTGAGTCGCAAGTCAAGAAAATACTGGCACCGTTTGTTTTGGTTTCTTTTCGAGGCGGCTGTGGTGAACTCATATATTGTTTACCATCAAAACAGTCTTATGACACACAGAGATTTTCGTCTCCGACTTGGCCGTCTACTCATAAACAACTTCAGTGCCAAAAAAGTGACTGTTCCCCTTTTTAAGAACAAAAAGGGTGGAGTATACGGTGTTCCTGATGAAGTCAGACTGCTGAATGTGGGACTACATCTACCTCAAGATAATTTGAAATTCCGCAGATGCTGCTTTTGTTCTACTCGCGTAAAAGAGAAACGCTCCAGATTCATATGCAAAACTTGCAAAGTATCTATTTGCCCCGAATGTTTTGACAACTTTCATAAATAAATCTGGTGATATGTAATGAAATGTCTATCATTCTTCCCTACCCAGATGTGGGAATAATATTCATGTTGTATCTCAAAAACATATATTTTTATATGGACAACAGGAAAATAGTTCCCACGTGGTAAAACTCATTAGAGCAATAAATGATAAATATCAAACTCAGAAAATATTATTCTAGACCTCATAATAAGTATATTTTCCAAAATTCATAACTTTATGATGGTTAGATCACTCACAACCCATTAAGGGTTAAAGAAATTTTTATTTGTTTTCTAAAGATATTTTTAATATAATGCTGTGATAATGATGGCAATAAGTGTGATCTTAAAATAAGAACTAAAAGTTAAATAGGTATAACACTGATCTCATAATATTGAATACAATAATTGTGAATTATTCTATATAAGTATACTAAATGTAAGTTTCTAATAGTTCCTACTCATTTCATTGTATTTTTTACTTAAGATAACGTAAAGATCACATAATGTTAACCTAAAAATTGCCATAAGTGTCACATAGCCAAAGCTTTTATGTGTAATAATGCACATCCATCATTATTTTATACGATTGTAAACCAGTTATGTGCACTTTTTTGCTAAAAAATACTCTAGCCCCTTAAATGACTGATAGTTTTGGCAACTTTTGTATTTTTATGATATATTAAATAAACATCCATGTTGTGGTATCAATAATTTTGCAGAGTTTTTCATTTTCAATTCAATAACATGTTTTTTATTGTTTCCCAAAACCTTACAAAAAATACTTATGGAACTTGGCAGGCGCAACGACGTTATGCCATCAGCCACATATGGCTGACACGGCTCAATTCGTTCGGAAAATGCCAGCCATATGTGGCTGACAAGGCATTATATGTGTTAAGGGCAAAATTACATGAAATCTATACTCACTAGTCTATAGATTTCAGATAATTTGATAATCCCCAGCAATTCTGGACTTCAAAACAACAACACCATTCTCTGAGTTTGATTTAGTACTCCTTCCTATGTAGTAGTTAGAATGTTTAAAACAATATTTTACTTATACATAGAGCACCTTCAGTTTAAACTAAACATATGACTTTTCAAGACCAAAAACAACCACAAATGTAAAAAAAATACTTGCAACAATAGTTTCTTTTCAAATTTGGAACAACAAAATCTACCCTTTTACCATTTCCTTTTCGAATTTTAAGACCGAAAACAACCACAATGTATCAATCAACAATGCTTGCAACAGGAGTTTCCACATTTTGAACAACAAACCTACTGTGTTACCATTTCTCTTATTAACAAGGCCTAGCGATTTCTGCCTTTAGTAAGAGCAAATTTCACAAGCCTACAGTACAGAATACAATTATATTTGCTGCATAACTCAAACGGTTATCCAAAACAAGTCATGTGGCCGTCTTGCGTACTTGTAAAACGTCACACATGCCAAATTCCTGAAGTTGCACTTATGATAAATAACGAGGCCACAGAACACTATAACGAGACAAGAATGCGTTTCGGTCGGAAGTAATTAATACCTTTGAGCATAGACTACTATATATACTACGCCTTTGAGTAAAAACACTTCCTTTCCCTGGACGAACGTTTTACCAATCTGAATAGAACTCGCTGCCGGCTCTTCTCGACAAAAGAAAGACACATGATTGATATAATTATGACTATGAGACAATAGTGATTGGCTGGATCTATATCTACACGAATTTTGTCTCTAAATAAATCAATAATAGCACGACATATTGAAAAGACGACGAACGGCTCACTCACGGAGTAAATTTACTCCGTGGTCTCACTACAGCAAAGAAATTCACTATCACAACAAATGTCGGCGCGGCGGCCTGCCAGTAACCACAGACTACATACATATAGACTTTGATTAACGACAACGGGGAAGCGCCAGGGTAGCCCGCGAAATTCAATATTTCTTAATTTTTTTGCAATTTTCAGGTTGTATCAGGTTGTATGTCGAACTAAATATGATTTGCAGCCGTAGCAAATAATTATTTATAGAATTATGATCACAAAAATCATCAACACATCTCTTTAAGTTCATATTACCCTATTGAACGATTATTTCATAGTGTCTTGATATTTGAGGCCAATAGGGGCTATAGATTTTGTGCTCACCAGTTCGCGCCACTAGCGAGTAAGGTCCTGTTGCAGTACTTTTATTTGATGTTTTAGATATGTTTAAATACACATATCTTTATTTTATTACATTTTAAAACTTCAAATTAATATTTAGATTATAATGTTCCTAAAATTGGCAAGTATAAAGCAGACAAATCTTATTCTTCCTTCAAGTGCTACCAAATTAGATCCTAACTTTTTACTTAAATTACAAGGGGGATGCGCCAAGGTAGCCCGCGAAATTCAAATTTTCTTAGGTTTTTTGCAATTTGCAGGTCAGTATCAGGTTGTATGTTGATCTAAATATGACTCGCGGCCGTATTAAATATTTATTTACAGAATTATAATCATAAAAATCATCAGTACATCTCTCTAAGTTCATATTACCCCATTAAATGACTATTTCATGAAATCATGACATTTGAGGCCAAATCTAACATAAGGAATTGTATTGCTGATTCTAATGATTATAATTATGTAAAGCCATGTTTCTTACGGCCGCGTATCATATTTTAATCAACATACAACCTGAACCTGACCTGCAAATTGCAAAAAACGTAAGTAAATTTGAATTTCACGGACTACCCTAGCGCGTCCTCCTTATGGCCCGTTGGAACACGGCACGGTTTCTATAGGGTACGTTGCGCTAGCCGCACCGCAGAATAATCGTGTGAGCTTGTCTATATGACACGGCACCATGGTATACGGCGACGGTGTCATGCCGTAGTGCCACCGTGTCGTCAATAAACTTCCAGTGATCCTTACAACACTGACGAATACTCCGTAGTTTATTATCACGCCAAGACAAACGAGAGTGTATAAGGAGCCAAAAAGTTTGTACATAGGTACATACTAATTCCATGGCTTTGAGTACTAGACTTGCAACAAACAACGACAACAGTGAGAGGAGCGAGGCGAGGAGCAGCTACCTACCCAACAGAAAAAAAATACATTTTGACCCTTAGAACAATAAATAGAGCAGTTAGTTAGTTTGCTTTAATTATTGTTCTGAGCTTTGACCGCATGTGCCCGTAGACAAATAAGTCCATATATGCAAGTTTTTTTTTTACCGATATTAACAACCGCATAGAATTAGTATGTCCTATACTACAACTAGAATGCCTACAAGCACCAAAATATTCTCTGTCTTGAAAGAGAAAATTGTTCTGTAGGGTACCTTTTTCCGCCGTGGAATCTGGAGGCAAAGGTCCTCGCGCACGTTTGGGAGTGGCGCGAGGAGGTGAAACGCCGGGGCGTAACTCCGCTGCCGCGAGAAAGCGCGGCACAGCGGACAGAGCTCCGGCGGGATCTCATGGCGACATGGAGAGTGCGACTGTTGCAACCCAGCGCAGGGCACGCCACAATTGCGGCGGTAAGACCCCTCTTTGAGGAGTGGCTTGAGAGGCGCCACGGCGTCCTCACCTTCCGCCTGACGCAGGTCCTCACCGGACATGGCTGTTTCGGGAGGTTCCTGTTTCGGATAAGGAGGGAGGAAACGCCCGGGTGTTACCATTGTGTGGATCGACCGGAGGACACGGTGGAGCATACGGTGGAGGTCTGCCCGGCTTGGGCGGAGCACCGCCGTGTCCTCGTGGCGGCGATCGACGGCGGCGACCTCTCGCGTCCGGCCCTGGTTCAGGCCATGGTACGGAGTGAGAGGGAATGGGAAGCCGTCACCTCCTTCTGCGAAGCAGTAATGCTCGCGAAGGAGAAGGCGGAGCGCGAGAGGGAGAGGCAATCACTGCGCCCTCGCGCCCCTAGTCACCGCAGAAGGAGACACCCTGGGCGTCGGGAGTCGATTGCCGACTCCCGGCCACCGTAGGCGTGGGCTTGCGGACGGCGAGCAATAGGCAGCTCGCCGTCCGGTAAGGACCAGGCCCGGGTCGACGGCGCGTCGTGTTCCACGCGCGCCTCAAAGAGATGTCAGCAAAATTGACGGGGTCCGATAGGACCGATGCCTGCCGGGGCTGCGGATTGTTCGAAAGAGTTACCGTGGCCCTGGCGCACAGGCAACTGAAGGAATACGGGTGGGTTTTAGTCAGTAAGAGTCTGACACGCCCTTCCGCTCCGCCCAGAGCGGGAGAGGTCATTTGATGATCTCCCACCCAAAAAAAAAAAAAACAGCGTACCTTTTTCAAATAAATGACCATTTGTTTTAATTGAAAAGTAGAGCACATAGGAAAAGCTGCGAATATTACGTTAATACTTAACAATAATTGAAAAATAATTTTGAATTTGAGTTTTCATTGTACATACCAGGCAAGTTAAAAGCTATTCTGCAGACAAGATTCTCTAAACTTAAAAACAATTTTAACAAACTGTATTTAATCAACTTACCGTACAATTTTGATCATAGACCAATATTTATCGGAAATTAAAATAAAGAGTGACTGAAGAGTGAACGAAATGATCCGAAGTGCAAAAAATACCTGAGTAAAATCAAATAATTAACTTTAAATGATTTATTAATTATTTAAATGAAATACAGGGAGCTCAATGACGGCGTAAAACTATATTAAGTTTATTTTAAAAAAAAATGCTATAACCTGTATTCAGGAACGTATTCGTAATGTATCTTCGGCGTTATTTTTTCGGTATTCAATAAGAAAAAAACACATTAAGGCAGCCATAAGATCGGTTAAGTAGCCATGACCTCTCAGAGTCAAAACTATAAGAGGCCAATCCAAAAAAAAAACAAAACTAGTATATAGTTATCTGTGGTGCCTAGTCAACAATCAACAGACTGTCAATGTGTCGTTTTAATGAATTTCTAGTTACATAGCATAATGAATTATCTGTTTAGTTACATCTACCTTATACCTTGAGCTTCGAGTATTTTGGAATAATGATGTCCGTGTGCAAACGTTGGCAAATACACAAACTTGTGGATGCAACACCCTTTGATTTATACACTATTGGATTGCTAGCAAACTTGCTTGGAAATCCATCCACACAAGCCAAGCCAAACGCCCTGGCTTCTTTGCCCTTTCTATCCACACCTTTGAATTTTTGTTGGTTTCGTTGGTTTGTCGAGGATTGGCAAGCGTGTGGAGCCCGCAGTGATCCTGTGTGTGTTACTCGGGAAAATCCCAATGGTTGAAGGAATTTGTTTGCAAAAATGTTGTTTTCTTGAAACTCAAACATATTGGTCAGAGGAATAGAGGATTATCTTGGGGGTGTGTTGTAGTATTTGGTTGTTGTGGTTGCGGTGGTTGTTTTATCCTTGTTAATGCATCTTGAAGTTACATCGGTCTGTTATTAACATGTCTGGGTCCGTGGTACAAAAAAAAAACTGTCATGTTGTAGTAATTTGACTTGTGGTGCTTAAGGTCAGTGAGTGTCTTGTTAGTGCTGTCTTATGAGATTGAAAATATTAAATATACTAAATGTAGGTATCTGAAAAACCATGTCAGTCTTGAGGCTAAACTGTTCTAACTCTTGCTATACTTAAGAGTTTTCTAGTGGGTTACCACCTAATTTGTCCACTAACTAACCAACCTTGTTTAAATATGAGTAAAAAGTATTACTTCTGCTGTTTTACAAGTTTGTTGACTTTAATCATTATGCTTTGGCGGTTTGATGACTACAGTGTCTTCCTTCAATGTTTTCCTTCACCATTTTGAGAGCAGCAGTGACGAAATAAATTACTCAAAGTAAAGCGCATGTCTGGGTTAGAACCTACAACCTATAACTTGCTAAGTCGCAGCCGTTACCACTTTGCCACCACTGGTCCACATAATGGCATACACACTATTCCAAACCGTCTACAGGGTATTCCGTTTTGCTGTCTTTATTATATCCTTGCTTCTGCAAATTATAATATGCACATGATAAATTACATGTCTGGCCCGACCATTACTCCTTCAGCAAATTGACAAGGAGAGGTCTCAGTTACCTTAGAGGTGGTCTTTAACAGGTAAAATTTGAAGTCTGTTCTGCCCTCCTGAACCTAAAGTGCAGTAACAGCAAAAACACGAATTTGAGAAAAGCGTGCCCAAAGTTTAGAATCCATAAAAATATATCCAAAAGAGAATTTTCGATAAAACTTTGAATGCAAGGTGAAAGGCCATGTACAAAACTAAAATACTAAACATTGCTACTAGAGCATGCAATATCGCAATATATTTATAAAATCGCGGTATAGCGGTATGGGAACTTGTAATACCGCAAAATTTGCAAAATTGCGAAATTCACAACTTAAATTGACTACAAGCCTTATATTTAAGATGAATAATTAATGGTAGTTAAAAATAAAACAATGTAAGTTAGATTACAAATAGCAATGTCAATCTTTACTTTTTAATTGAAAATATTTACGTAAAAAGCATAATATGTCAATTGTACCATCGTTTACAGAACTTCTTACTTTATTAAAAAATGTACCCTGCAGCTGTGCCCTGCAGCTTATAATTATATAAGGTTTCCAGATATTTACCCCTTGATCCTCCAGTTTCATATAAAGACATTTCTTTTTTAAGTATCATATCTAACTTAGACATTGAATTGTAAGTAATGTTTCTTGGAGGGGTTGCAAATTCCGACCTGAGTTTTTTTTGAAGTTTTTCTTTTAGAGACAGGGAAGACGAAGTCGAGATTGCAAGTTGATTTTCTCTAGTTCGTGAGGTGAAATTAGATAACGGTTCATCGTCGTCGGAAATTTCGTTTATCGTGTCTGTGTGACGGTCAGATTCGGCATCACTTTCAGATTCCGCAGTTACTAATGTACTTAACCTTTCTAACAAGCTTATCATTTCTATTTTTATTATTAATTTGCTTGGTAATGTAAATGTTTCATCTAAAGCAGTGTCTTCCAATTTCAAATCATCAAGATACTTTGAGGGATTTTGAAGAGACATCAAAGCACTTGTTAGGTTTGTGCGTCTTTGCTTTATCCTGAAACTTAATGATGAAACAAGTTTCTCTGATAAGCTGGTTTTTTGTGTTTGCAATTTATCTTTTGTGAAACGGAGAGTCGTCTCAGCTGTAAGAAGATTAGCACCTTGCGAGCTCTGAGAGCCTTAAGAGCTCTGTCTGTCTCACTTATAATGTTAAATTCGTCTTCCGTGATCCAATAATTCGATCCTAAACCTAGATCAATCAAAACTTTGCAGATACATGTTTTTAGTTGCAGAAATATTTCTATCATTATAGCCAAGCTGCTCCAACGAGTTTTGCAATCCAAAAGAAGATTCAGTTCTTTTCCAAACTCTTGTTTTACGTAATTCTGTAATGACGTATTCTTTATAGGAGATCTCTTAAACAAATCACAATTTTGCGCATTTTGTTTACTACACTTTTATATTCCGGCGATGAAAATTCAACCTCTTCCAAACGCGTATTAGTATTGGTAGTGAAATGAACTCGTCAGTGGTTTCAAAGTCGTCCATTCCATTTTCGATATCACTGTCTTCTAGGCCATCACTACTAACTTCTGGCATATTTTCATTCTTAGAAGAATAAATCACACCTAATATCGCCAACTGCAAGCCATGAGCGTAGCAAAGTTGTTGAGAAGGGCCAATTAATCGTCCGACTTTTTGCATGACACTTGCGCCATCAGTTGTTATACAAACGATGTCAACTTCTAAGTCCAGATTGAACGTTTGCAATTTATCTTTAAGAGCGCTTGTAGACGTCCGTTTTTTTCACCGGATAACGGACCGTCAATAAACGGCTATCCTTGTATACATATTTTTTTTACCGGATGGATGGACTACCGTCTATATGCGTTAGTTTTGAACTGGTAGTCAGAGATTACACAAGTGTGAAATGTCGAATAATAAGAAAAAAAAACTCGTATTGGCCTACTATTTGTACAAGAAGAAACAAAAAGAAATAGAAAAACGTAAAAGGTCATCGTGGGTGCATCCTATATTATTGGAAAGGGAAAAATATGGTGCATTTCAAACTATTTTTACGCAGTTGGAAGAAGATGAAACTAAATTTTACAATTATTTTCGGATGAAGAAAGAATCCTTTTAACTATTATTAACAGCCATATATGATAAAATAAGACACGAGGTTACTGACATGCGTAAATCTATTACCCCGGCAGAGAGATTAGCCGTTACGCTAAGGTATGTTAAAGAGATGTCCAATTTCAAATTATAGAAAAGGGGATTACCTGTATTAATTAAAACAAAATTTAGTAGGTAGTAATAGTTTTATTATACTCAAAAAAGAAATTAAGGAGTTTTAGAAAAATCGAAATCGTAATCAGGCGATGTGATTGAACTTAATTCAGTAATAATTGAAGATTGGAAATCATCTTGCTGCATGAGTTCTTGAGGCATCCTGGATGTGGATGGAATGAGTTGTGTTGGCTGATATTCATAGGGCATCCTGGATGTCGATGGAATGGGTTGTGTTGGTTGATATTCGTGTATCTTGTAGTCGGGTGTAGCCGTAGTGTAGCCTCGATTAATATTGTAATTGTAATTTTGCTGCTGCATGGACGCTTGATTTCTCCGACTTAAATTTCTCATAACTTTAATGACTTCATATTTGAATTCAACATAATCGTCGTCACTATACTTGTCTACAATCGGAGCAATACCTTTGAAAAAACATACTCTTACTCTTGTCTTCATCGTCAACTGATTTAATTAAAGTAAGCATTTGTCGATCAACTTCGCTACAGTCTGTCTTTCTCTTCTTGCTTGTTTTTGTTCTATCGGAAGTATTGGCTGGTGCGGTAGGGTCATTATTGGTTTGTGAGTCAGTTTCTTTATTGTGAGATTGTGTGATGTTTTTTTCTGATGTAATACTTGCTTCCGTTGTTCGGCGAGTCACAATTTTACACAAAAAGAGCATTTAATCGTAGAATTTATATTTTCGTAGACTTTTTGCACCAGAGCCGGATTTACATTCCTTAACTTTTTTGTGATATTTCATCCAGTTATATCTTGCATTGTTCCATTTTTTTATGATATCTTTGCCTAAAAAAGAAAAAATTGTTACAGATATTTAGCTGCAGGGAACACATTTAGTGATCTACATTACAGTTTCAGAATGGGTATAAAAGCTATCGGCTGTATTGTACAAGGAGTATTTGAAGCATTGTGGGAAACCCTTTCTCCAAATTATATGAAACTACCATCGGAAGACGAATGGTTAACAATAGCAAAAAATTTCGAGACGAATGCAAATTTTCCTCATTGCTTGGGAGCCATTGACGGCAAACATATTCGAATCATCAAGCCAGAAGAAAGTGGATCAATGTTTTTTAACTACAAGCACTATTTCTCAATAGTATTAATGGCTGTGGTAGACACAAACTATAATTTTGTTTTTATTGATGTTGGAGCCTACGGCAAAGAATGCGATTCAGCAGTATTTAAAGAAACAGAATTTTGGAAAAGAATAGTAGGCGATAAATTAAATATTCCTCGACCTAAGCAGTTGCCAGGTGCAGGCAGTGAGTTACCTTATGTATTTGTTGCTGATGAAGCTTTCGCTTTACAACAACACGTAGTTCGTCCTTACGGCGGGCGTTACGTCAACTTGACTCATTAAAAAAAATATTCAATTATCGTCTCACAAGAGCGCGACGCTACGTCGAATGCGCATTTGGTATTTTATCCAATAAATGGAGGATTTTGCATAGACCATTAAATGTTTCAACAGATACTGCTGTTAACATTGTAAAAACATGCTGCTTATTACAAAACATAATTCATAAAGTAGAGGGTATTGCTAATAATGCTACTGACAATGCTAGTTCATACATGATGTCTACTCTATGCCATTTGCCTCGTTCCCATTCAACACGAGGTAATGTAACAGCAAATATGATTCGTAACAAATATGCAGAATATTTCATGTCACCAGTAGGGCGTGTACCATGGCAAAATCAATATACATAAAAATAATGAAAATAAAATGTTACTTACCAAAATCATTTTTTTCTTTCTCGGACATCGTTTCAAAATCTTCATTTAACGCAAGACAAATTTCTCTCCAAGCGGCAAAACTCGACTGTCTATTTTTATAGCACTCTTGGGTTTTGTCCCACAGTACAGGCCTATTTTCAACCAAACTTATTAACAATTCCATGTCAATATCACCCATTTTTAAAAGAACGCAGGTAGACGGCACTCAATTAACAGAAAACAGGCAATACGTCCGGCAGCGTCAACACGCACCAATACACTGGCGTACAGTGTTGGATTTAGACCTTCAGAAAATTATTGTCTATGGAAATTAAAATTATACTACTTGTCCAAAATTATACTACGTTTCGTTTATCTGCGTTTTTGTTTTGAATTGAAATAAAATTGCATTCGTAAGTGAAAATTTGTTTTATTATTTATAAAAATATTCGTAAAATCCTTTGCTTGTTACACGAATTAATCAAATTGAGGCAAGTGGACGTCGATCTCAGCTAATTCGTCAATCGGAACTTCGTCCTTGGCATTGACACGACGCAACATGTCGTCAGTCGGCATAAATTCGATACAATTCTTAGATTTACTTTCTTTTACAGCATCGCAAGAAAGTATCAAGGAATCAATGGAGCGAGTTGCAAGTTTATTTCTTAGTTTTGTTTTTGCCAAGTTTACTTTGCTGAATACTCTTTCACAATCAGCGTTTGCGTGAGGTAAAACAAGGCAATCAAGAGCAAATTTGGCGATTTTTTTAAACGGATAGTTTTCAGTCATATCACACCAAGCGCTTAGTTTCGCCCAAAACACGTCTGGTCTTTTTTCCATCTTTATATTTTCATCAAACTCGATTAGTGGCAGTGTACGCCATTGGTCGTCAAGAATTTGCAATAAAATAATGTCTTCTAAGTCAATTACTCTTGGAAAGTTTGAGGCGATAGACAGAATGGTTGGATTTTGTTCTCGGACAGATTGGCTTAAAGCATTTTTAGGACTTAGTAAATTAATTTTGATAAGCGCCTCGTTGTTAAAATCCCACCTTTTTCGCATTTGCACAGCAGATTCGACAAGAAAATCTTTGCACCTATTCAAAAATTCTTTCCGCCTAGTCATATCTGTCTTTATTTCAGGTGTGTTAATTTTTGTTGCTACGCCGATTCCTAAGTAGAGAAGCTCGTTAGGTAAGTGTTTTTTTTTTGTCATCTGGATTGATATCAGCTATGTTAGTTTGGTTAACATACCTCCGCTCCATAAAACACAGCAGCAGTTCCGTGTATAAGTCCTTTACTCTGGCATCCAGCTCTGTTACCACAACTTCCGCGGACTGAAAGTATTTGTTGAAAGTTGTAAACTTTGGTAGTACCCATGCTAGAAAATCAAAATATAGCTTCATATATGGATCCAGAAGAAAATCGAGTATTGCTTGCCCTGACAGAGATCGTTCCGACAGTGCCATGTCAGTGAAAAACAACTTCAAAGCATCCCAATTGCTTAAAACACGTGCTACTACTTGCTGAAGTGACAGCCATCTTGTTTGTGATGGATGCAACATTTTTTGTGGCTTGAGATCAAAAAACTCCTGAAATTGCTTTAGCGCTGCTGATCGTTTTGAGCTATTGTGAATAAAACTGAATATATTTCGTGCCAACTGTTCGCACCTATTTGGTAGTTTTTGACATGCTGCACTGGCGCAGAGATGGGCGGAATGACAAGTGCACTTTAATATGATAATACCAGGACAATCTTCTCTGAACCTGCTTGCAACAGAATTTTCGCGTCCCATCATAACATTACAGCCATCTGACCCGAAACCAACAATATTTTTTAAAGGAATACCGTGTTCCGTAAAGGATTTTTTCAGTTTAATATATATACCTATTTTCTGCAGTTGCTCCTTCGTTTACTGCACTGGGATCATCAGCGCTGAAAATTTCATGAAGATTCCAGAATTTGCTCTCAATACGGCCAGAAGTCTCGTTGAAAAACCTTACTACTACACAAGACGCTTCTGTCGTAGAAATGTCTGTCGATTCGTCTGTCATAACGCTGAATTTAGACATTTTTAATTTATTAGCTAATTCTTCTTTTTGCTCTGGACCGATGCTTTTATATATGATTTTCGCAGTCTTTTTTCGCGTAATGTTAGTTTCTTTCAAAATTTGTGTATCTGGAAAACATTCTTTCAATACTTTTCCGAGGTGGTCAGCAGCATTAAAAGCTATATTATGTTCTGCAAAATAAGCAGCCAGCGTGACTTCAGCAACTCGTGCCATCTTAACAGTGTTATTCTCCTTAGATGTACTTGGTGATGAAAAAAAAGATGTGACCGGGTTTAGCGCACGAATAGAAGATAAATTTTTCTCATGTTTTTGCCCTTCAGAATGAGTCGATAAAACATGTTTTGCGGCCATCGTTGAAACATTACATACTTTGCAGCGTGCTTTGAAATTATTTTGAGGATCAACAGTAAGCCACTTACTAAATTTTGGGTCACTCTCCCATTCGGTCCTGTATTTTTGCTGTCTATGTTTTTCCTTCACTTTTAGATCTCCTCTTTCAATACGTTTCTTCTTCGGCGTTGAAACACCAGACTTTTCTTCGTCCTCGCTTTCACTCATCCTTACAAAATAATTACGACCACAAAATAGTATTTTATCTGTACTTAATACACGCACAAACACTATATTGTAAGTATTATAACTATTCTAATTAGGAAAACTGTACCGCAGCTACTTATTTATGACTTATTCACTGTCGAGTACTCGAGTCCCTGCTTGTGTGTAATATAGTAATCTGTGGTCACTCGTTTCGTATCGTTTTGTGTTAGTGCGTGTGCGTTTTGAGTGTGTTCCCTCCCATAGTTTTATTGATATTTTCTTTGACCCCTGCTTTCTTTCTACGGACTAGAGATGGGTAATCTTTATTCCGACAAGTGAATTGATTCACTTATTCCGACTCCGACTCCGGTACCGGTTCACCTTATCGGCTCCTTCGGTTCCGTTTGGCACCGGGACTCACTCGGTTATTTTGGTTCCGCGGTTCGACCAGAACATTTTATTCATTCGGATCTTTGGAATACTTTGGATCATTTGGCACATTTTGAATTGAACAGTTTACATTACAGAACTTACAGTAGGACATTTTATTTTATTTTATTCATACGATTTAAATTTCGGACAGCGTAAATTGTTAGGAAAGAAAGAAATGAAATAAAAATCATTTTAAAATAAGTCTTTATTATGAGTACTACTTTTTAATCAGTTCTTTTTGTCTCTCTATATCTTTCTTATAATAAAAAAATTGTTTTGGTTACTTTACTTTACATGTTATGATTTAAAAATAGAAGCTTTCTAACTTTTGAAGAAGTTATTCTTGATCTTTTTTCATTGATAATTTGACCCGCTTTAGAAAATAATCGTTCGCATGGAACTGACGTTGCAGCCACGCATAATCGTTTTTTCATAAAAAAATAAATGTGCGGGTACATGGTTTTCCTCTGCTCCCACCATACTAGCGGGTCTTTGGAGCGGTGCAGGTAATCTTCTTGAAGATATTTTTGTAACTCTCTGATGCCAGCCGCTGTAGGATTTTCCGGTACTAAGTTTTCAATTTCTGAGTCAAAGTCATCCCATATTGACGGCAGTTTGGATTGGATGGATGTGGATCCGCTTGTAGATGGTCTGTCTATTGTTATGATTGAATTATCCTGCGTTTCTTTGCGTATGAGAGCAGTCAGCTTAGTCTTGAGACGATCTACAGCGCGATCATAATTATGTGGGAACTTAAACCCCTTCTTTTTGAATCGTGGATCCAAAACCGTTGCCTCGGATATTATCATATCTGTTTCCAGACCTTGGAATCGTCCAATAAGCCCTTCTTTTAAATTATCGATTAATTGTACAATTTCTATGGGTATAGTATGAGTATTTTCTAGTATCATTGCCTCTTGTTTATTAGTATGGTCTATCATTATTCTGTAGTATAATGGCGCTTTGGACAGAGTGACATATTTTTCCCCACATAGCTCTGTGGTCACCTCATAGAAATTTTTTAAAATAGGTACTGCGCATTCTATTATTGCCCAATCGTGCAGAGATAGTGATAAGTCAGGTCTAATTATTGCCAAAGTAGAAATTAGGCATTCCTTTACTTTGAGAACTCTATCTAGCATTTCATACGTACTATTCCACCTGGTAGGTGTGTCTTGTTTTAATTTAAGTTCTGGTGTACCCATATTTTTTGCCATTTCTATATATTTGGCCTTTGCTTGAGCACTTTTCTTAAAATATTGCACTATACTTTTCACTTTAGATATAGTTTCGCCAATTGTGTTGGGAATAGGCTCTGAAGATTTAGTGCCCAGGGCATCCTGCAATATAAGATTTATCTTATGGGCAAAACAGCCAATGGGGATGCACACGCAAAGCTCAGCGCAGATGTCGCCAGTGGCGGGATGGCCGCTGTCAAATCGTTTTCGCTTTGTTTACATCAGTGTTTTTTGCAATTTTTTGTGTTGAAACCGGTCCACCATCGTTATTGCTATCATGTATTGTACCTGGAAGCTCAAAGAATTGAAAGACGAATTGAAAAAACGAGGAGCAAGGATAACTGGAAAGAAAGCAGATCTTGTTGAGAGGTAGACTTTTAAATAATAAAATATTTTTCATCAGTGCTAGCCTCTAGATTTGGATCTTTTTTTACTTGTAACGTGTTAATTCTTACTTGAGTCATTGTAGGAAAATTTACGAAAAATGAGAGAACATTACTTTAATGATAAATGGTATTCTTTATCTTTTAGGTTAGAAGCTTACGACCGAAATTTTAATTTCAGCAATCAAAGCCCTCAAGCTTCTGAAAGCCAAGCCATTGACGTTCCTGAAGCGGATCTTTACCAAGACGTTAATAGCTCCACCAAATTGCCGAAGATTACTAAACAACATATTCAAAGTTACTTTGACAGGTACCTAACATATTTATTTCCAATGATACATGTTAAATGTTTGATATCCTCTAGCGGCCCTTGTTTAACATAAGTAATGGTTTTTATTTCAGATTCAATAAGAATATCAGTGATGCTGTAAGATTGTATGAATCGAGATACCTTCTTGTTCTACGATCAACAACATCCTGCTCAAGTACATACCTAAAAGGTATGCTTATTCTTACTATAAACTCATTTAAAAGTTGATGTCTAGGAAATAAAATGGGTGTAGGTCTTCTTCCATGGTTGTTAATAGTAGGATGGTGAAGTTTTAAATGTGTGTTGTTAGTTTGATGTGTAAAGTAATTTGCCTAATAAACATATCAAAACTTCTTCCAGGTTATTGCAAGGCATCTATGAAACAGCTTCAATATGAGGTAAACATCAAATTAAGTGATGACGGAATGCCTGAAGAAGCAAGCTGTGAATGTGCTGCAGGAGAAGGAAAAGAAGCGCATTGCAAACATATAGCTGTGGTACTACTTGCTGCTGAAAATATTGTACAACATAAAATAATACTCCTACATGAAGTTTCTACGTCACAACTACAGACATTCCATAAACCAGCAAAGAAGTATTATGCAACACCATTGAGAGCCTCCAGATTGCCATCCAAAAGAGATGTACATAATACTGTTTATTCTCCATACTTGGCACAAAACCCTAGGTTTGATAAGAATGCATTTCAATGCAGGTTTCAATCTTTGATTCTAAATTATGCACACTCGTCAATGCCTTTAAAACAATTATATCCTGCAGCTAACCAACGAGCAATATGTTTGGACCATGAATATTTAAAAAAAAACGCAGTGGATATTTTTTTTGAATCCATTAGTGTTCTTAATGTTTCAGAAACAAGAATTATGGAAATAGAAATTGAAACTAGAGGACAAAGTTCCAATCCAAAGTGGCATGATTATAGAAAAACCCACATTACAGCCAGCATTTTTCACACTGTGTGTCATTTAAAAAGTGAAACTTTAATCAAATATTGCAATCAAATATTAAATAAAAATCGAATCCAGACAAGAGCCATGGCACATGGAGTTATAAATGAAAATGTAGCCATTAAAAGGTATATGGAGGCTTATGATCTGGTTGTAGTTGAATGTGGTTTATTCTTGTCTCAGGAAAGGCCTTATTTAGGAGCATCTCCTGATGGTTTACTGGGATCAGAAACCATTATTGAAGTTAAATGTCCTTATGCTTCCAGAAATCAAAAGATCAGTCCTCTAACAATACCATATCTACAATATGACGAAAATGGACAACTAACTTTAAAAAAAAACAATATTTATTACTACCAAATTCAAGGGCAGTTATATGTAACAAAAAGATTATTTTGTAATTTATTGATTTTTACCTATAAAAGTTTACATGTAATATATATTGAACGTGATGAACAATTCATTCAGGATATGTTGGATAAACTTGATAATTTTTATCATAACTTCTTTAAAAATGCTGTAATCAAGAAATATTTCTTTAAAGACTAACACTTTAAAATAAAACTTTATTAACATATTAAAATGCTTTTATTTCATAATATTTTCTCTAAAATTACAAACCATAGCACAAACAAATAAAATTCTAGATGCCAGTGTTACATGATATGGGCTTAGTTCACTTTTCAAAATCTTGTATGTTTTAGCAAGGCCTATAATACGTTCTATATGAACTCGTTTGCTTGCTAGTTTTCGATCCTGTACTATTCTAACACCTGGTATTTGTGTCTTTCCTTTCAAGAACATTGGAATGTTAATAGTTATATCTTTTGGAGCAAAAATGTCCTGCACGTTAAAACCTCTATCTGCCATGATAGAATCGCCACTGTCACATAGATTTTCAAGATTGGATCTTTCTATAATCTGTCTATCACTGACTGAACCTCCATAACATTCTGAGACATATGAAATTAGACCACCAGGTGTAGCTCCAATCATAGCCTTCACAGTATTTTTATGTTTGTAGCTGCTGAATGTCACCTGCTGTGCTATAGGATTCCCAGGCTTTGTGATGGGTATTTCAGTTGTGTCCACAATAATTATTGTACTTGCAAAACCACTTCTAAATGACTCTGGCATAAAGTATTGAACCAATTCTTTACTGGGCCAAATACTAATTAAAGACCATATTTCATACATAAAATTGATCCATGTTATAAAAATGTTAGCAACACTAGTTTGGGAAATACCAAATAAAAATGCCAACTCAAAATCTGGTAAATACCTCCTTAGCTTGATCAGTGTTATCAAAAGTTGGTCTTCAACAGAAACATTGATAACTCTACTTCCCTTGTAATTTAAATTATTACACATTGGACTTAACGTGTTTAACACAAGCATAAATTTTTCATAGTTTTCTAGCCCAGTATAAAAATGAATAGCCTCCTGATTGGCCCTCATAGCCTCTAGTGAAATTATTCCCAAACAACTACCACATTGAATGCTAACAGATACTGTTCTAGGAGTAATATCTTCTGAGGTGCTCTCTACAGTAGATATCTCTATTTCAGTGCTAGTAGACGGTTCTGGAATACTTTCGTCCCCAGTTGGCTGTCTAAAATCAATTCTGCGTCTGCTTCTTTCCAAATACCGAAGGCTTCTTGATGTAGGTGTTGTTGACACTCGGGTGGACCAAGGGAATATGCTTGGGACAGTCCCCTTTTTGAGAAATCTGCATATTTGAGGATTTCCTGAAAAACAAACAAAATATTTAAAAATTTCATACAGATTACTTTAAGTATAAGACTTTTAACACTCTGTAATATGGAAGCACACAGGATACCTGTTCATTGGTTTATTTACATATTAAACCTCCAGGAAACAAACCAAGTTTTCAAGCAGACTTTGCTATCTGGTACCTACAAGGTAGTTATCATTAAACTAACCACAGTGATAACGAGAAGTCTCTGTCTGTAATGCTAATGACTGAAATCAACACTTAATAAGTTAATAGCTCACCTGTATAAGCTGATTCTCCTACATAATCAGATTCTTGGAAATGATTCCGGCATAACCTGCTATGCTGTGTCGCTACATAATTTTTGCGACGTATAGCCTTTTCCCACTTTTTTTATAGCGTTGTATCTTTGGGAAATAAATGAACACCGGGGTTAGTACATCCTGGTACAGCACACAGAGGCATATTTCGAGAAAATTGAAATTTACTGAATGCTAGGTTACAAAATGTATGGAATTGACAGCTTTTAATAGCCATGTCGACGATTCGCCACCTATCGTGAACAAATGGCAGTTTAGATCCCCATTGGAACGCACCACCTTACGAAAGAAAAAAAAACAAAAACCCCGACGTCTCCTGTCAAAACATCAGCTGAATGCTAATTTTATGCGTTTGTGAGTTTTTTGGTCGAAAATGTCGAAAAAAAATACTGTAAGTATAATTTTCTTACAGATTTGTTATAATTATGATATTTGCTGTACATTTTATGTAAAAGTTACCTAAATAGTTATTTGGTTCGACTTTTATGGGCTTCCAAAATATGTGGGAACTATTTTCCTACTGATCATTACGGAACTACATCTTTGTTTTTTCTTACAGGTGAGAGAGTTGAAAGATGCACAGATTGAATCGGAATTAAGTAGATTGATGTCCTCCGATGACGAGGAAGATGAGGACGATGAAGAACTTACCTTCATGAGTGAAAGGCCCAACTTATTTAATAATTTAGATGCAAAGATGAATAAGATTCAATCTTATAGCTACAAAGAACTCTTAGACATTCTTGATGACTGTAATCAGCCAGCGCAATCACTCTCCCCAGCGCAACCATCCTCCCCAGTGCAAGCACCCTCCCCAGTGCAGGAATTTACCATACGTTCTTCACCAGAGAGAAATGTTTCTGAGAAGGATGCAGTTGATGAGCCCATGTCATCTTTTTCACTTGAGAGTAATGTTCCTGTGGATGCTGCAGTTAATGAGCCCATGTTACCTTCTGCTCTTGAGGAAGATGTTTGTTCAGAGCCTGTGACTGAAGAGCCCAGACCGCCTCCTATACCTACACCTGCCTATCAACGTAGAGGACCTTCCGATCAACAAAGATTTAGATCCAGTTCAAATTATTTTGATTTATTGAAGAAATCGCGAGAGTGGTCCAATGATTTGTCTAGATTCTCACACCCCCCAAATTTTGAAAGGCCTTTGACTGTAAACAAGCAATATAACAACCGATCTACTCCATTGTCCTATTTCCGGGATATGTTTCCAGAAGAGTTGGTAAAGGAGACGGATACGCTTTCATACAATCTTGGGCCTGGATGTAAAGAGATGAAATTGGTGTCAATTAATAGCTACTATATTATCAAACCATCACTGAAAATTTTGCGGATTTTAGCAATCTGAGAGCCGAGTTAAAAGAGATTTTGTTAAAGTGAGGTTACGTAACAAAACAGCTGATTTTTGAAGTGCGATGTATAACCTCATTGTGCGATAGGTAGTTGCTTTTTTTAAAGATAGGATGCTGTTACAATTATAGGTGTATACAGTGCCGCTAGCGGCACTGTATACACGGTTAGTTCGCTGTAAAACACCAAATTCCGAAAACATTACATTCTCTTGTGCCTAAACGGACCCTGGCACTTAATCCGATAGGGATAGAGTGCCACTAGCGGCACTTTGACTTGCCTTAATTATATTTGTAGAGTGGGTGGAAATTAGGAAACACAAATACCTATTAAAAATCATGGGTAAGGAGATGATAATTAAAAATAAAAATCGTTTTTAATTAGTATATTTTATTCATTTTCAATTATAATTAGAATGTCATCTAGAAATTGTGTAGGTGGTACAATATTATCTTGTCTCACCCTCTTCTAATGATGCAGGCACATATGTCCTATATCCACATTGGTGCAACAAGGGCAATGAATCACGAAAGCCCCTATCCAGTATAAAAGCATCACCTTGAAGGAAGTATTCCCGTAATGGTCTTTCATTTGAAAATTCCTTTTTCATTATATCAGCGTCTGAAGTGGTGGCTGGGCCCAGCACATCAATTATATGCCCATCGGTACATACCATTAAAAACGGTTTCATAAGATTGCGATATTTGTGCATGCTATATGTGCTTTTTTGATATAAATAATTCAAATGTTCCATCAAATATTACAATGGGCCTATCTAGTCCCTCAAAGTTACCAAACAATGTGTTAGGTATTAACAGATTTCTTTGCACTATGTTTTGCCTATTTATATGATTTAAACCTAGGTGTCTAGGTACAAAATACTCATACAGCAGATCTCTCACTTGGTGTAACCACTTTTCTAGAGTTCGCCTAGACACTTTTAATAAAGTTGACAACCTCTCATCAGAATCCCCAGTTCTAAGCTTAATTAAATATGCTGCTAAAGCTAGGGACCCCCTAGGAATTTCTAATAACTGAGGAACCTCATTAAACATTTGATGGAACTGCACTTTGTTTAACCCTATCCACGTATGCACAACATGGTTTTCCATATCATCTATACTCTCAAAATGAAGTATTCCTGATTCTACAACTTCTTTTAAGGACATCATGTCCTGGATATGTTTTGCTGTAAAAGTCTGTACATAATTATTTCTCAAACTGGTAAGAAAATCCCATGCTTCTTTCTTCTTCTTTTCTTTTGGGTTTTTCCTGAATTAAATGAATTTTATTTTTTATTTTATTTTATAACTAAATGTCTATCACATAGACGATTATTCTCAGGTACATAATATTTATACCGACTGAGCAACATCTTTCTAGTAGAAAGTGGAACTCTGTACCTCTCTGTTCTCAGGCATCCTTCAATAAAGCACCTACTTTGTGTTTCAACAGCCCTCATGTAATCTGGTAATACAATAGTAGGTTCAGGCTGAATACTTCTAACTTCTTCAACTGGAGGTTCAGCAGGAAGAACTTGTACCTGTGGCTATATTTCTTCAATTGGGCTTGCTTGGGAAGAAGTTGATGGGCCAGAGACCATATGGACAGCAGCTCTGTTTGCAGCAACCCAACAAGTATGGCATATGCGACTAGGTACTTCTATCTGCAACAAACAATACATAATCATTGAAGTATTAAAAAACTCAATTTGACTTACAACAAAAGCACATAAAACAAATGGACGTAGTTACGCAAAAAGGATCCAATCCACACTTTCCCCGAAATTGAGTTATATATACGAAACGCATCCTTGGGGTGATATCTTTAATGTCAAAAAACACCCAAGTGAAAAAACACAATTTTAAACGTATCCACAACTACCAGATACCAAGCCACATCTATGGGCTGCATCAGATATTTTTCATCAAAACGAATCCAAAGCGCTTGAATCATTCTTGAGAAATGGTAACTCTATGGAATAAGTGTTTTAGGAAAATCACAAAAACGCCCCAAACTGTTTGGATTTTTTTTGATACACACTCAAATATCAGAAAGGGTCCTGATTACTTGAATCCTTTTTGCTAAAAATAAATGTCTCATTAACCAGTATACCTAAATATCAAAAAGGATCCAAACGGCTTAGATCCTATTTTATAAGTATTTCGTTACATTCAACAATGTACCAAAAGAATTGGCGCCTTTTTAACTATTATTATTTCAATGTAAACAAATTACAAAAGAGATCCATGATTTTATTTTACAATTTGCTGAAACTTTTAGTTGTTGGAAATAAATGTTAAAGTTTCCGAACGAACGAAACAAAAAACTTTATAATCTGTGTTCAATGGAATTACATACTCCTTGGTGTTCAATGCTCACGCACGTCGCTTATGTACTTACCTAATTATTGTTGAACGTAAAAATGAAGAGAAGTGAGTTAATATTGTTTAAAGCTTTGGGATACTCCAAAAAACGAAAAAGAGGAAACTCTTTAATTGATGGTAAGTAAACTTTGAAAGTTTCATAACCTAAAAATGTGAGTTTGTTGAAATTATGGTCTAAAGTAAACACTGTTTTATTTAACAGGTAGCAATGATGATATAGACACAGACGGGGAGAATCCTTCATCTTTTGGTACGTAACTATTGAAAGCCGACAGCTGTTCGGCCTATAAACTTTTATTTACTTTGACGTGCTGTACTATTTTACAAAACTTTTTTCGATTGTTTATTGTGGATACGTGACGCTGGACCTATCTATTAGGTTAATGTATAAGTATCTATGCTTGGCTATCTTATACCTACGTAATTATTATTAAGAATTAATAGACTAAACATATTTTTTTAATGTCACACATTGTCGCACATAGTGCAACTCTCGTGGTAATGTTGTTTAATGCCTGTGATTAATTGTAAAAAACTGAATGTGATTAATTGATTACGGAGGATATTTTCTTACAGTCCATGAAGCACCTTCAGCGATACCAGTCGAGTCTAAAGCCTGCGACGGAAATAACAAAGAAAATTTGGGTAATAATTACAAAGTTTGAAGACAGCAATTTTGAAGTGAAAACTTCTTTGTTGTGCACTTATTTTGTAATGAGTAAAAAATGTTAAACTCGCGTCAGGGTTTTCGATTTTTGACTTTATTGACATTTAAAATTTAGTTTGTTTTTCTCACATTCTCGTTAGCTAACATTGCTCCGTCATTAAAATCCGGTCTTTGCATAATTGTCAATAAGGTCGAAAATCGCTTGAAGGTCGGAAAACATTTGCTTAACAATAGCAAGTTAACTTCGTTCCAACTTCGTCCCTTGACACCTCTCAAGATTTTTTTAATGTAATATGAATGGTCATTTTTGTGTACGATACCGCAATAAATAATAATATAGTATTCTACCACATAAATGATAGTACTTTTATACTGATAATTAAAGCAATTCGTGCAAAATCATTCCCTAACCATTCCAAAATTTCAAAAATGCACAACGTTATTATTCAAGTTTTCACTTCTGCCGGCACTCCCGGAGTGCAAATCGTCGTTTTTTTTTCTTGTAATCTAAAACTCTATTTATTTCCGTTCTTTTTAGTCGTTTTGGATTTTCCGTTGGCACCCACGGCAATGATTCCGTGTTCAGACTCACCCAGACCTCCTGAAAAGAATAAAGCGCCACTGGCGCCGGCTCAGTCTACTTCGACACTGCTTGCAGCTCCACCCAAAAGTCTTGAAAAAATGGATCACCACAGTCGCCTGCTCAGTCACCTGCGACGCTGCTCGAAGCCCCTCCTAGAAGTCCTGAAAATAATGAAGTGCCACTGCCGCCTACTCAGTCACCTAAGACGCTACTCAAAGCCCAACCTAGAAGTCCTGAAAATAATGAAGCGTCACTGCCGCCTGCACAGCCATCTTCGACGCTGCTTGCAGACCCACCTAGACGTCCTGAAAAAAATGAAGCGCCACTGCCGCCTGCTCAGTCACCTGCGATGCTGCTCGAAGCTCCACCTAGAAGTCTTGAAAATAATGAAGTGCCACTACCGCCTACTCAGTCAGTTACGACGCTGCTTGCAGACTCATCTAGACGTCCTGAAAAGAATGAAGCGCCACTGCCGCCTGCTCAGTCACCTAAAGGTCCTGAAATGTACTCGCCGATGCCACCTATGTACTTACCTATAACTCCGCTGGTAGGTCCGCCTAAAAGTATTGAAAGTATGTATGACTCGCCGATGGCACCTGCGTACTCACCTATAACTCCGCTGGTAGGTCCGCCTAAAAGTATTGAAAGTATGTATGACTCGCCGATGGCACCTGCGTACTCACCTATAACTCCGCTGGTAGGTCCGCCTAAAAGTATTGAAAGTATGTATGACTCGCCGATGGCACCTGCGTACTCACCTATAACTCCGCTGGTAGGTCCGCCTAAAAGTATTGAAAGTATGTATGACTCGCCGATGGCACCTGCGTACTCACCTTTAACACCACTGTTAGTCCAATGCAACCATACTAAAAATGTTAATGACTCACCTATCTTAAGCCTTCAAAACGTGTATGATTATATGGGAGGAGGTGAAATTTTTTCACCTGTGCCTGCCATGTCGCCAAGCACTTTGGAGCTTTACAATACTTTAAATGGTGATTTAGCATTTGAAATGGAGAAAACAAATGAAGATAATGTTACGGAAGATAACATAGTTTTTGAGAGTACAAAAGAGGAACATATTAAGTTGACTAAATCTAACTCACAATTGGACGAACAAGATCAGGTTACAGACTTTAGTTCTGATACGGATTCAGATTACATACCAGATACAGATGAATCAGAAGATAAAGTCTCTCGACCCAAATCAAGTAAAATTATTATAACGACCAATGCTATGATACACAATATGAAAAGCGACAAAATTAACTGCAGAGACAGGGTAAATAAAGAGAGAAATTTTATCTCAAATGAAAATATTTCAAGCCGAGAAACAAATAGTGATCAAATCGAAATAAGTGTTTTGTGTGAAGCTGACAATGTAAGAGAAACGAATACTACTCATGAGTTAAATTGTAATCCTGGAGCTGAAACCGAATGTTCCAATTTAAAAGGTCGACCAAAAAAAGGAAGGAAAAGAAAATTTCTCGACTATACCCTTGCTGAACGTAAACAGAGAAAATATGCGAACTTATCATATCATGGCAAAAGTAAACAAGTAGAACCAAAAACATTTAAAGACTATTCTTGTACATGTGCTAAGCAATGTCACATGTTAGTCTCGGTAGAAAAGAGGCAAGAAGAATTTGAAAGATATATAACACTCGGAAGTTATGAAGCCCAGCTTTTATACATCATAAAAAGTGTATCGGAAAGTGCAAAAAAAAAGGGCATATACTGTCTTGGAAGGGAACAAAACTGGGAAAAAAAGACCCAAAAATTTTCACAGAGTTTACAGAATTTGTGGCACGCAAGTTTGCAGAGACATGTTTATTAATACTTACCAAATCACTCCTAAGAAAATAGATGTTTGCCTGAAAAAGAATCGAACTGGAATAATCAATGATAAAAGAGGACAGTCTATTGGTGGCTGGAACAAATCGACAGAAGAAGATTTGTATTTTATAAAAAAAACTCATAGAATCTTTGCCGAAATACGAATCGCACTATAGGCGCGAAGAAACGGATTGTCAGTACCTAAAAGTAGGTATGACGAATCAGAAACTATACGAAATATACATGGAGGAACTAAAAAAAAAATACGGTGAAACTAAAACGGCTTTATCAAGTGCTACTTTTAAGAGAGAATTTTACAAAAATTTCAATTTAAGATGCAAATCCTTGAAAAAGGACACTTGTAATAGGTGCGATGCTTTTGACGCGCAAATAAAAAATGTTATCTCTGAAGAAGAAAGATTGAAGTTGCAAAGAGAAAGAGATGCACATCTGAATAGAGCTAACTCGTTACGACAGAGCATGAATAACGATCTAAAGACAGCTAAAACTGATGAAACTTTTGAATGCCTTACATACGACTTAGAAAAAACTCTACCACTTCCCAGAATTCCCACGAACATAGTTTTTTATAAACGCCAGTTGTGGCTTTACAACTGTGGCATTCATGCTGGGTCCAGCGATATAGGTTACTGTTATGTTTGGGTTGAGGGTGACGCTGGAAGGGGTTCCCAAGAGGTGGGGTCATGCTTAATTCATTTTATAAACAATAATTTGAGTCCAAAAGTGGAGCACCTGGTCCTCTGGAGCGACTGTTGCGGAGGTCAGAACCGGAACATCAAAATGGTAATCATGCTTAAGGCAGTACTTAACTCTCACGATACGTTAAAATCAATCACACTCAAATATTTAGAATCAGGGCATACGTTCCTTCCTAACGACACAGATTTCTCAAAAATTGAGACACAGCTTAAACAGCATGAAAGGATTTATACGGCGGATGAATACATTAACGTTATGAAAAATAGTAAAAAAAAAAAACCACTCCAAGTCTATAGGATGAAAGAAGATTTTATCAGCATTAAAGCGATAGAAAAAAAAATTGTTAATCGCAAAGTAGATGTAACAAAAAAAAAAGTTAGTTGGCTTACAACTAAAGAAATTTTATTAAAAAAGGATGTCGAGCATTCTTTTTTTATGAAAAAAGCAGACTCCGAAGATCTCCAAGAGGTAAATATTGGGAAAAGAGTCAAAGGAACTCTACAAGAAATTTCGAAAAAGGATTTTGCTTTGCTTTGGCCTAATGGCAAAGAAATCGCCCAAGCCAAATTGGACGACTTAAAGTCCATGTTTGATTTAATTCCAAAGGATTGTTTGGAATTTTATGAGCGATTATTGCCTTTGGGCAATGCTCAAATTTTAGAAGACGTTGACGGATTCAATAGCATAATGCTTGACTTTGAAATTGATGTAGATAGCCAAGTTTAATGTTAGCATTCCTACACCATTTTAACTCTAAGAAGGTACGGGTTTTGACAGAAATAATTTTAACTATATTGGAATCTAGATAAAATTATTTCTACTCACCACTCACTTCACCTGTTGGGAAAGTCAATCGAGTTACCTCAGTGCCTCAAGTCGAAAGTTTTTAACCAATGCGTGTTACCAAGGATGACTTGAGGCACTGAGGTAACTCGATTGACTTTCCCAACAGGTGCAGTGAGTGGTGAGTAGAAATATTTTATCTACATTCCCTTATAGTTAGCTATAGACACTCGCCATAGTTATATATATTGGCCTCCTTATAGATTTCCAACAGGACCGGTTGGAAGCGACTTGCATATCCAGCGCGATCCTGTGGTCTTCATCGGATCGTCTGTCCACCTTGTAGGTGGAAATCCTTCGTTGCGCTTATCACTGCGTGGTCTGCATTCGAGAACTTTACGGCCCCAGTTCTGCGTGCTGTGTGGCCTGCCCACTGCCACTTCAACTTGCTAATTCGCTGGGCTATGTCGGCAACTTTGGTTCGTCTACGAATCTCCTTATTTATGATTCGATCACGCAGAGAGACTCCGAGCACAGTCCTCTCCATAACTCGTTGGGCTATCTTGAGCTTACTAATGAGGCCCATAGTAAGAGACAAAGTTTCAGTGCCATAAGTCGAAAGTTTTTAACCAATGCGTGTTACCAAGGATGACTTATGGCACTGAAACTTTGTCTCTTACTATGGGCCTCATTAGTAAGCTCAAGATAGCCCAACGAGTTACGGAAAGGACTGTGCTCGGAGTCTCTCTGCATGATCGAATCATAAATAAGGAGATTCGTAGACGAACCAAAGTTGCCGACATAGCTCAGCGAATTAGCAAGTTGAAGTGGCAGTGGGCAGGCCGCTTTCAACCGGTCCTATTGGAAATCTATAGGGGAGGCCTATGTTCAGCAGTGGACGTCCTACGGCTGATATGGGAATGGTTTTCCTTTAAGTATACATACTCAAAGTCTGCACTTTCTTACAGCAAAAGTGGTAAAGTGACAACAGATTTTGATCTCTTTTTATTGATAGTTTTCATACGAAACTAGCAAGTTTCAAAGCCAAAAATACTCTGTTAGCATTAAGTTTGTTAATAATTATTAATATTTAATAAAAAAACTATTATTATACATTGATTTTTATTGAATAAGTTACTAAAACATTACGTGGATCGTTATTGATGAATGTATGTTGAGCAGCACCCTTACACTTATTTATTTAGCAAAAAGGATTCAGATCGACTTTTTCCACAGTATCTCTATAAAATTGTATTACTTTTACTACAAAACTTAATACGAAATTAAATACGAAAAATTTGCTAAATAATCATCACAACACATTATGATCTAAACATATCAAATGTTCGACTAAACTGTGTTACAACTTCATTGGCCTATAACTCAAAACTACCTTCACGTGGATTGAATCCTTTTTGTGTAACTACGTCCAAATGTAAACTGATTCAACTTACAGCTCTAGGTATAATCCACTCTTGAATAACATAAATTCTCAATTCGCGAGGTGAGGTGGTGTGAAGTAAATGGCTGACTCTAGATGCAAGTGAACGTCCACATCGGAGACAAACACTACGGTGGCCAAGATGTCTAGGTTCACCATGAGGTGGTCTTTGAGCCAAGTCCCAGCAAGCTTGGCAAACATGGTCACTGCTGTTTACCTGAAAAATGGAAAAAGTTTTTAATAACAGTTAACATGATTACTTTTTTTTAAACCAACCGACTCTGTCCGATAGTTATTTAATTCAAATTCAAATCATTTATTTGGTTGAATATGGGTACATGAGGTGATACATAGAACAGAAGATCTTTAAACCATATCCTACCTGAATAGGTGTGCAAATATCTATTACAATAAAAAAATATATATCTTAGTTCAATGTAATGTAAATCTTCATATGATTTTTAAATGTTTACCTATTCATACTTTATTATTTTGTAAATGTAATCGTGAAGGAAAACATCGTGAAGATTGCAAGCCAGCGTGGTAGACCCTGGTGAGCTAATAAACAGGAGGTGAGTAAGTACTTACAGATTGTGGTGCACGCCATTGACGAATCACTGCTAATATCATTTCGTCATCTAAAGCTCGATGACCCAGTGTATTACAGCGACTAGTCGCTATGCCACAATTTACACAACGATCCATTGTGATAATATCCAATCGGTAGGCTGGTCGTAGAATCCAAAAAAACAAGTCCAAGTCCAACGTAAAAGCGAAGCTCTCCGTGTCCGGTATGGCAGCAAGGGTCGTACAAGAAGCAAGATCAGAAGTCCGTAGAAAGAAAGCAGGGGTCAAAGAAAATATCAATAAAACTATAGGAGGGACCACACTCAAAACGCACACGCACTAACACAAAACGATACGAAACGAGTGAGTGACTGACTGACATGTCACCATAGACTAAAAATACAATAATCGATTAGCAAACGTGAATTGATTTTAACATTTATCTTTATAGATATTTAATTTGTTTAAACTGTTTAATACGTTAATTCTAATAATGAATGTATTTGAATTAATCATCTGGTAAAAGCATCTTTTATATAGTATGAACTCTGTCACGATAGTCGATTATAATTTAATCGATATTCCATTTTGTTCGTAGCCCTTAGAGCATTTAACCTATGGAGACAGCATAGCTGAGCGAACCCCTCTGCCAAAGTCAATTGGCCATATGACCATGCACGTTATATAAAACTAGTTCATTCGCCGCAGTGTGACCATATGTGGCAGAATTCTGCCATTTTGGCAGATTTTGCTTCAAAATTTTGCTTGTGGCAGATCATGCTGACGATTTAGAAAACTGGCAGATATTGGCAGATTTGTAAATGAATATGATTCAAGGTAAATCCACCTATAAATTCATTTCATTTTATTTTCAAAGCACAAATTTGGTAGAAAATATTTTACCGAACAGGCAATTTTCTGTTTCATGACCAGATTATACGGGGAATCACCGCTTACTCAGGTCAGGGGATTTCCCGATAATTCTGTTTTTGTAAAGGTACCTCATATGATTATGAATTGTATTGTCATTTAAATAAGGTTCATATTCTTTTCCCCGTTAATAGGTAAATATCCAATAAACATTTGATTTTACTTCATTCTCTTTTGGTTTGTGATGTGTGCGGTTATGGTGCGGTTCTTTGTAACGTAACGACTGTAACGATTAAGTAATTATGAAGAGAAAATACGAACGTTCTTATCGACCTGAGTGGGAACAAGATCCCTTACTTTCTTCCTGGTTATCTAGGGCTAAGGATGAACAAGATGTTGCATTCTGCAAAGCTTGCAACTGTAAATTAATTACTAGATTATCTTCTTTAAAAGAGCACGCTTCATCTCAGAAACATAAAAAGAATATAATTGGCTATAGCGGCCAATCATCGGTAAGTACTTGACAATAGGTATGAAAGTTAAATCATCTATTTTAATTCCTTTAATTATCTATTTTATTAAATTGTTTCAGGTTCAACAGTTTTTCAAGAAATCTTCACTCGAAGAAGAGGTAAAAAAGGCAGAGCTTAATTTTTGTGCAATGTTAGTGGAACATAATTTACCATTTCGTTTAATGGACCATTTAAGCGAAGTAATATCAAAAAGTTTTCATGATTCGGAAATCGCAAAATCATTTTCCTGCAAAAGGACGAAAGCGGCAGCGGTAACGTATAATGTTTTAAAGCCTAATTTTGAAGCAGAGATGCTAGTTGATTTGAGATCGTGTCAAAATATTAGAACACGTTCACCAATGTTCTCCGTTATCATCGACGAGACCACCGACGTTACAACCACTTCAACGATGGCAGTAGTAACCAAATATTATTCGGAAAAAAGTCTGCAGGTCAAAACTAAATTTTTGTGTTTGGTTGACTTAAAAAGGGCTGATGCTCAGTCATTATTTGATACCCTTGCGGAGGCTTTGACTAACGCTAACCTCAACATACAAGATGATATTGGTTTTGGAGCTGATACTACAAACGTTATGTTTGGTGAACAAGGTGGCATTATTGCAAAAATAAGACATGTAAACCCTCACTGCATGTTTATTAAGTGTGTGTGTCATTCCACTGCTTTGAGTTTGTCTCACGCTAGTAAACACACCATACCGCGGGCTATTAACCAAATAGTACAAGAGGTTTACGGATATTTTTCGCATAGTAGTAAAAGGCAGAGAGAATTTATTGAATTTCAAGATTTTGTTGGAACTGAACATCACAAATTGTTAAGGCATTATGAAATTCGCTGGCTAAGTTTGCACGCTTGCATTAAAAGAATTCTAGAACAGTGGGATGCTCTCAAACTTTTTTTTCAAGCTCAGTTTCTAGAAGACAGAAATATTTCAGCTGAATTCTTGTGCAATAGTTTAAATGATAAGATACATAAACTGTATTTTTTTGCTCTAGATTATATTTTACAAATAGTAAACAAATTAAACATCATTTTCCAAGGAGATTTCACAACGGTGCACAGGGCATTTAAAGACATTTTTGAAGCGTATACGTGCCTTTTGAGCTGTTTTATGAAAGCAAATTATTTAAAAACCACTGATCCTCTCGCAATAGATCCAAAATCAGCTGTGAACTTTCTGCCCCTGAAAGATATCTATTTAGGCGTAAATGTCAGCACGGAAATAGATCGCATATCCACAGACGTGAATATGAAACCTGGAATCCAAACATTCCTTCAAAGAATGCAATCATTTGTGTCTGAACTTGGTAGTCAATTAAAGGCACGTTTGCCGCTCAGCAATCTTTTCAAAGATTTACAGTTTTTGGATCCACAGCATGTAATTTACAAAGATTTTACATCAACCTTTAGTGTTGCAAAGAGATTTCCTAACATAGTAGACGAAAGCAGCATTCAAAACGTTGATGACGAACTTCGGACAATTAAATTTGACAAAAATGTAAAAGATTTACTAGAATCAGGTGGAAGTACCAACAGCACTATTTTAAATGTAGACGAATTTTGGGGAGTAGTCGGGAAAATGCTGGATGCAAATGGTATAACAAAATATCCAAACATAGCTAATTTCGCGAAAGCTTTATTAAGTTTGCCTATGTCGAACGCCTCCTGTGAGAGGATATTCTCTAAGGTAAATCTAACCAAAACTAATATAAGGAATAGGTTCTTAACCAAGCATGTTTCGGCTATAATTACCACAAAAGAGGGAATTAAAGAACACGGAGACTGTGTCTCGTTTATACCAACTAAAGAGATGATAAAATATATGTCATCAAAAAGTATGTACACTGAAAATGTAAATGAAGAACTCGAAGAAGATTTATATTAAATAATTAAAGAAAATCCACTGAAACTTTGTGTTTTATTTTCGTTTCCATAAAGATTTAATTTTGGCATTTTTGGCAACAAGTGTGGCGGATTTCGGCAGATTTTTTACCCAGATTGTGGCATATTCGCTATTTTTGAGATGGTCACACTGATTCGTAAGACGCTCGGCATCGTGCGTATTGCAACGTTGCCGGTTTGTGCAATGCTACTACGCTAGGTACTATTCCGCACTACTATTTTGATTTTAAACAGGTGGTTTCGAATTTATTGCAAATTATTAATTTTTTTTAATTCGGATTATTTTATGCTTATTTTTCTATGCTGTTATTTTTATTTTAATCTATTAATAATATAGATTAACGAGTTTAGGGGAACGCCCTCTGTTGTTTAACATACTGTATACTTAGTTCATGGACTTGGTTGGTCTAATGTGTCTGTAAATATATAACGCTAGTTAAAACTGTTGTAAATAGACTTAGTGAACTTAGTTTAAAAAAGAGCTTGTCAAAAAGACTATATAATAGAACTAAGCACCTAATCAGTTGATTTTTTGTGAAAGTCAACAATGAGTGATCGAGTGCAATTAAAAAGAAAGCGAAGTCCGGTTTGGGATCATTTTACTCAAATAGACGAAAAAAGGCAAAATGTGTGTATTGCTCCCAAATATTTAGTATATCGATGGGATCGTCTGGAAATTTAATGAGACACATGGGACGTAAGCATCCCACAATTAGCATTGTAGCGGAGAGACAAGCGAGACAACCCACTGAACCCACTTCAGCTTCTACAGTAACAAATCCTGAATGTATGAACAGGGAACAAACCCACACTGACTCTACGGCTCCAGTCCCAAGCACATCAGCTCAAGTTGACCCGTCGCCAACTGCCTCCGCTCATTTAAATAATATAGCCCCGACAATTACAGATTATTTTATTCAAAAAAAACCGTTAAGTGTAAGAAAATCGGCTGAACTTGATCGCCAGCTTGTTAAAATTATATCAAAAGAGTACCAACCTTTTAGACTTGTTGAAGATGTAGAATTTAAAAAAAATGTGGAAATGTTGAATCCGAATTATAGCTTGCCTACAAGAAAAACATTATCAAACAGCCTCTTGACTAAATATTATTGCGAAGTGCAATCATGTGTAAAAGAAGATATCTTAAAGGCACAAGCAGTGTGTATTACAACAGATGGATGGACTTCTATGAATAATGATTCATTTATTGCGGTCACAGCCCATTTTATTGATGACAAAACAATTTTGAAAAATTATCTTTTAGACTGTGTGCAATATTCAGGTAATCACACGGCCAGTAATTTGACTTCTTTTTTGAAATCTGTTTTCCAAGAATGGAATATAGAAGATAAAATTGTAGCTATCGTCAGCGACAACGCCGCGAACATATTAGCACCTGTAAGAAATGGAAATTGGCAATAAATTGGCTGTTTTGCCCATAAGATAAATCTTATATTGCAGGATGCCCTGGGCACTAAATCTTCAGAGCCTATTCCCAACACAATTGGCGAAACTATATCTAAAGTGAAAAGTATAGTGCAATATTTTAAGAAAAGTGCTCAAGCAAAGGCCAAATATATAAAAATGGCAAAAAATATGGGTACACCAGAACTTAAATTAAAACAAGACACACCTACCAGGTGGAATAGTACGTATGAAATGCTAGATAGAGTTCTCAAAGTAAAGGAATGCCTAATTTCTACTTTGGCAATAATTAGACCTGACTTATCACTATCTGCACGATTGGGCAATAATAGAATGCGCAGTACCTATTTTAAAAAAATTCTATGAGGTGACCACAGAGGTATGTGGGGAAAAATATGTCACTCTGTCCAAAGCGCCATTATACTACAGAATAATGATAGACCATACTAATAAACAAGAGGCAACGATACTAGAAAATACTCATACTATACCCATAGAAATTGTACAATTAATCGATAATTTAAAAGAAGGGCTTATTGGACGATTCCAAGGTCTGGAAACAGATATGATAATATCCGAGGCAACGGTTTTGGATCCACGATTCAAAAAGAAGGGGTTTAAGTTCCCACATAATTATGATCGCGCTGTAGATCGTCTCAAGACTAAGCTGACTGCTCTCATACGCAAAGAAACGCAGGATAATTCAATCATAACAATAGACAGACCATCTACAAGCGGATCCACATCCATCCAATCCAAACTGCCGTCAATATGGAATGACTTTGACTCAGAAATTGAAAACTTAGTACCGGAAAATCCTACAGCGGCTGGCATCAGAGAGTTACAAAAATATCTTCAAGAAGATTACCTGCACCGCTCCAAAGACCCGCTAGTATGGTGGGAGCAGAGGAAAACCATTTACCCGCACATTTATTTTTTTATGAAAAAAAGATTATGCGTGGCTGCAACGTCAGTTCCATGCGAACGATTATTTTCTAAAGCGGGTCAAATTATCCATGAAAAAAGATCAAGAATAACTTCTTCAAAAGTTAGAAAGCTTCTATTTTTAAATCATAACATGTAAAGTAAAGTAACCAAAACATTTTTCTTATTATAAGAAAGATATAGAGAGAAAAAAAAAACTGATTAAAAAGTAGTACTCATAATAAAGACTTATTTTAAAATTATTTTTATTTCATTTCTTTCTTTCCTAACAATTTACGCTGTCCGAAATTTAAATCGTATGAATAAAATAAAATAAAATGTCCTACTGTAAGTTCTGTAATGTAAACTGTTCAATTCAAAATGTGCCAAATGATCCAAAGTATTCCAAAGATCCGAATGAATAAATTGTTCTGGTCGAACCGTGGAACCAAAATAACCGAGTGAGTCCCGGTGCCAAACGGAACCGAAGGAGCCGATAAGGTGAACCGGTACCGGAGTCGGAGTCGGAATAAGTGAATCAATTCACTTGTCGGAATAAAGATTACCCATCTCTACAGGTAACAATATTGCTAACAATGCATGAGGCATTGTTCCCTGCGCATACAGTTTAGCGGCCAGTCGTCTTCCCCGCCCCGTAAATATAAATTGTGCTCTGTAAAGAATATGTAAGAAGTGTCACTGTGCTTATTGGTCAAGGTCATCAGTCAATAGACATTATACAGTACACTGGAATTTTATTATCACATCGGGGTCACCAATGTTGATACCTAATGATATTGTAGTTGGAGAAAGTGGTAAATGAAATTCCAGTGTACTGTATAATATCTATTGACTGATGACCTTGATTAATAAGCATAGTGACACTTCTTAAGTATTCTTTACAGACCACAAATTATTACTACAGCACGGGGAAGACGACTGGCCGCTAAACCGTATGTGCATAGGCTTGCCAGGTGTCCGGCTTTAGCCGGACATGTTAGGCTTTTTGCAGTCGCGTCCGGCCAAATATGTACGTGTTTGGCCTGTCCGGCTTTTGTCAGGCTTTTTGTCAGAGTGGCGATTCGTACGACGATGGGCGAACGAGCGCCCGACCCGAACGGACAAGGGCGAGCGGAGAGCAAACTATCTTCCGGCCCGCGATTCGCGCCGCGCCGCGCGTGGCGTGCGTGAGCGTGGTTACCCCGCCCCGCTGCCCGCACCGTCAGCAGACAGGTTCGCGCCCGTTAGTCTGCCCTAGGAACGCGTGGCGTTTGCGCGTGCTTGGCGTGTGTTCACGTACAATTAAGTATTTCAGTTAGCGGCGACCGTATTTTTGGTGAGTTAGTTTTATATTTTCCTATTTGTAGCATTAATGTGTTATTCACAAACCTCAAATACAAGTACAACATCTTTGTTTCAGATCTCTCTATTAGTCATGTCGAAAAGAAAATGTATATTTTCTGACAGTTTAAAAAGTCAATACAAGATGTTCAAATCTGGCAAAGAGCCATGGGACGCAAAATGTGTAATTTGTGATCAAATAATTTCTATTGCTAATAAGGGCAAAGCTGACTTAGAAAAGCATTTAAATACCGAAAAACACAAAATGAAGATTCGTAGTACGGCATCTACATCAAGAATTGATATTTTCATGGAATCCAACGCGAACTTAAATCTTCAACGGAGCGTTCGGGCCACAGAAGCTACTCTGGTTTATCATACCGTTAAACATCACGAATCATTTAACTCACTAGATTGCACAGCTCCACTTTGCAAGAGTATATATCCAGATTCGAAAATCGCAAAAGATGTAACCTGTTCCCGCTCAAAAGCTGAAGCTATCCTAAAAAATGTTTTAGGCCCATTTGCCCAAGAAAATATGTTAAAAGAAGTGTCAAAAATCAGATACTTGAACGTCTCCACAGATAGTAGCAACCATGGTGCTATTAAGCTATTTCCTGTGCTTATACAATATTTCAACCCTGAAAAGGGAGGAATTCAAGTTAAATTACTGGAGCTACAGGCCTTACCGAACGAGACTGCTGAAACAATATCCACTTACATACACACCATTTTGACGGACAAAAACTTATTGGATAAATTAATTGCTTTTTCAGCGGACAACACCAATACTAACTTTGGCGGTAGAGAGAGAAGTGGGACCAACAGCGTCTACAGTAGACTCAAATCAGCTACTCAAAACGATGATATGGTCGGTGTTGGATGTATTGCACATATCTTCAGCAATTCCGTACATCACGCAATCGAATCTTTACCAATCTGTGTAGACAGCATAGTGATGCAAATGCACAACCATTTTGCCAGCTTCACAGTTCGTACTGAAGCTTTAAAAAAAGTTTGTTCAGAATTGGAAATTGATTTTAAACGTATGCTTAGCCATTCAAAAACCCGCTGGCTATCTCTTTATCCCGCCATAGAGAGAATCTTGCAAATGTACGAGCCATTAAAGTCATACTTTCTTTCGCTTGTTCCCAACAAGTCACACCTCAACGGGTAACAGTGTGACTCGTTGGGAATGTTTTGGATAATAATTCCCAACGAGTCACAGTTACTGTTACACTGTTACTCGTTGGGATGATTTTTTCATTAGTTCCCAACGAGTCACACTTAACCTGTCACACTGTGACACGTTGGAAATAAATGTAAAAGATGTCCCAACGAGTAACAGTAGCTCCGACTCGTTATGCCGTCAACAGCGGCACAATGACTGGTTGACTTATTTTTATTCATCAGTTCTAAATAGTTATCCCTTGTTAGGGCTCTGTTTCTCGCCTGACATGACCAGTCTCTACTTTCTTATTCACTTGTTTATGAAGATACTATTAATGGATAATGGTGTGAATACAGTGAAATGATAAGAGGATATTTGTGTTTTTTTTACCTCTTATTAATTTCAGCCACAATATAAAATATTATTTCTCTAAAATTAAATGTAAAGCACATATTTGCATGTTAAAGTTACACGTTTTTCGCCACGGGAACGACGCGGGGAGGGAGAGGGATGCTTGAATATTATCAGTTTGTGCTGTGCATTGAAGTGAAGTGCACGTCCCGCTGTTAACCATGACAGAATACATCGCGTCAACTTCGTCCAGCCTAGTGACATTTAGTTTTATACAAAGGAATGGTGGTACTATTTTGCTTCGTGGTGGATACGAATTTTATGCCAGGCGAAAGCATAATAGCGGATTAACAGTGTGGGCGTGCACGCAACGAAAAACTTGTAAAGGAGTCATACGAATAAAAGTAAGTATATCTACCTCTATACAAGATGTTGAAATAACCCAAAACTTAATTTGTTTAGAATCAGCAGCAAAATAGAAAGCAATATTTTTTAATACTTATATAGTTTAATTTTTTACCTAACATAATTATTTGTTTTGTCGTTTTTAATATTTTTTTAAACGCTACGTAAACAATCGAGCGGGCGAGTGTAAGTGAACTAGCGCGCGCGCTCAAGGTCAGCCGCTCCGCCGCCACCCAGCCGCCGCCGGCTACCGCCGTCCCTGTAGTCAATCTAGCGCGCGCCGGCGCGTGCGTCGTTTCATCTGAGGTTTTGGGTTATTCCATAAATATGTTGTATAAGTGACAATTTACTGATAACTACAAAGTATTTATTTTCAGTTTTAACTGAATATGCTGAGCTTGCTTAATTTACTGTTAACCGCTTTAATTCTGTTTTAATCATTATTGAGATCGTAAATGTTTTTTCATAGGACCAAAATATTCTGCATGAGACTGCTCATAGCCACGCCCCTGACTTTGCAAAAAACGAAATTGAGGAATCTGTCCAGAAATTAAAGACTGAATTGTACAAACCAGGTTTTCCAAATATCCCACAAAAGTATAATTCAATGATAAGTCAACTTAAAGATGCCGGAATGGATATCGTATCTAAAATACCCAAATTCACAAGTGTTAAAAGTACACTGTACAGACAACGAAATTCAGCAGCCGGAGTTTCTAAGATAGTGTACAAACAGGCACTAGACGTTGAAGTACCACCAAGATATAATGATTTTCTACTAGCAGATTACCAAAGTAATACGAACAATACTAGAATAATATTATTTTCGTCCAAGGAAGCGAGATTAATGGTGCACAATTTAAAAGACTGTTATGGTGATGGCACATTTAGAAGTTGTCCTAATCCCTTCATACAACTGTATACAATCCATGGGGATACTGGAAGTACAGTAAACCACACAAATATAATTCCTGTGGTGTATGCATTAATGAGCAACAGAACAACAGAAAGCTACTATATCCTGTTTAGTATGATAAAATCACAGCTACCTGATTGGAATCCAGCTCAATTCAGATGTGATTACGAAAAGCCAGCAATAAATGCAATCGCCAAAGTTTTTCCTTCAGTGATAGTAAAAGGGTGTTACTATCACTATAACAACGCGATATTTAAAAAGGGGAAAAAACTGAAAATGACAATGCGGACGTCACAAGATCCAAAGGAGGTGCGATTAGTTCAGCTCAGTGCTGTGCTTCCTTTGCTGCCAGAGCATGAAATAATAAACGGATGGGTATATATAGGGTGACTGGTAATTAGTGACCGATATTTAAACACATGATTGTACTCATCATAATAAACAACTTTCCCAAAGAAACAATTTTTTTTTTTAAACTTGCACTTTTCGGCAATCACCCCAATAGAATATTGAGTAAATAACAAGAATGATACACCATCAGCTGTAATTTAATTTAGTTACATACAAACAAAAAAAAAATCCTCTTTTACCACGCATAATTTTTTTTTCATTAATTTAACAACGGACCGCGCGCGCGCTATCAGCTGTGAGTTGCTTGACCCCGTTCTGTCTCGTGATACATGTAGCTACCTACTACCGTACCGTGTAACAACAGTGCGAAGGGCAGAGCGCGCACGTGACTCGCGACCGCACATCGTCCACGGAGACGCCACCGTCCGCCGCGGAACCCAGCATCCGTGTACCTACCTAGATAGTGTACATGTTCAGGTTGTTGCTAAGTTAACAACAAATTATACAAAAAAACGCCGTGTTTAACAGTAGGTACTCCACTTTTAAGATGCAACGTATGGCCGCGTAACTACGAAATACCTATCTAGGCATCGGAGGCGATCCCGGTAAAAGTAGTCACGACACTATCACATGATAGTTTTTTGACCCCATTCTGTATTGCTAGAATTGTAGTAAGTAGTAGTTATGATAGGTACCTATTAATAAATAATCAACGAAATGACAAAACTGTCTAGGGGATCGCACTTATTTATTTATTAAAACAACAGTGACTTCTCACTCGCCCGCGATTTATCGTGTCGTGTAACAGTCAGTACAGTAGGCCGGAGCGCCCACGCTAACGTGCTTCGTCAGCCGCGGAGGCCTGTGCCGCCGACCGACACAACGCAACGCCGACGCAAATCCGCGGTGCGGCGGCCGCGTGGCCGTTTACGTACGCAGTGTAGGTATGTCACTTCACTGCGATAAATGCGAGTTCTATTCACCCGCATTACTAAAGTAATGAACAAACGATTCGTCAGAATTCCCACAAAAAAGTGTAGGTAATGGCGTTGAGTCCGCCGACGACGACGGTGGTGCGGAGTGGATGGCATAAACACGCGGAGCGGTCGGCGGTGGTGGAGGTGGTGTGGCGGCGTGCCTGAAAGACCTACTCCTTTAATACAGCCGCCGGCGGCGACCGTATGCATCTCGCTTTCACATGAATGCGAAACGCACCAGCAATATGAATAATGAAAAAATAACCCAATTACACCCGAATTAGTTAGTTTTCTTACGATTTGAGTGATCAAGTGATCGTAGATTGAATAATAATAATAATGCACACGTTTGTGAGTGTCTGTCGGCCGTGTGCCGGTAGGCATGAACACCTACGAGTGTATTTGGTGTGTCTGCAACGTTACGTGCGCGCGTGCTGAACACGCTGCGTGCTGGTAGATGTGAATGAACGTTTATCCGTTTGCGGGACGGTGAGAAGGGAATAATTAACTAGTAGGTATTTCCGTAGGTACTTTACGTGCGCACGCTACCACAAATGTATTTTTTTTTTTCTAAACAAACTATTTTCAGGACTTACGTTTATTCTGTTATATCCACGATGTTTATAGGTGGTTTGGACGCCACTACTCACTACCTGACTCGATACTCGACACCGCGCATTGTTAAAGTTATTTTGTGCGAGCGATTCAATTTGCAACATGCGTAAGCGACGCGCTTCCGGGGCTGACTGTTTGTGTTTGCGTCACAGGAGCGCAAGGCGCGGCGCGTGGCGGGGATACGCTACCGCTACTTACTTACCTACATGAGACAGAACGGGGTTACCGGTCAAGGAACTAACAGCTGATAGCGTAAGACGGCCCGCGCCTTGTTAGCCAGCCTTACGTTGGATATTAATAGTGGAGTACAGTGTGAGTACAGTTAAACACGGCGTTTTTTTGTATAATTTGTTGTTAACTTAGCAACAACCTGAACATGTACACTATCTAGGTAGGTACACGGATGCTGGGTTCCGCGGCGGACGGTGGCGTCTCCGTCGACGATGTGCGGTCGCGAGTCACGTGCGCGCTCTGCCCTTCGCACTGTTGTTACACGGTACGGTAGTAGGTAGCTACATGTATCACGAGACAGAACGGGGTCAAGCAACTCACAGCTGATAGCGCGCGCGCGGTCCGTTGTTAAATTAATGAAAAAAAAATAATGCGTGGTAAAAGAAGATTAATTTTTTTTGTTTGTATGCAACTAAATTAAATTACAGCTGATGGTGTATCATTCTTGTTATGTACTCAATATTCTATTGGGGTGATTGCCGAAAAGTGCAAGTTTAAAAAAAAAAAAATTGTTTCTTTGGGAAAGTTGTTTATTATGATGAGTACAATCATGTGTTTAAATATCGGTCACTAATTACCAGTCACCCTATATAATTGCTCGATACGGAGATAGCGAAAGTTCAAGCTGCAAACAGTTTATAAAATATATGGAAAGACAATGGCTGTGTAGAGAGTTTTTTAAAGTGTGGTGTGTTTTCGGAGAGCGGCACCGAACCACAAATGCCTTAGAAGCATGGCATGGTAAGTTGAATAAGACCATCGGAACAAAAAAACCGAACCTGATGCACTTCCTGCATACATTAAAAGAGGACTCTTCTCTTAATGTTGTCAGAAACATACTCACACAAACAAATAAATCACTAAAAAGAAAAAGAGCTAAAAAATATATTTTAAAAGACGATTTCATTCAAGAAGTGCAACAGGAGCTATCGGAAGGTTTGATAACAGTAGGCCATGCTTTAGAAATTTTACGAAATTAGATTATATACTGTGAGTCAAATACATATTATGTACAAGGCTGATTATATTAACATTAACTATTTCTTTATCATAACATTAACTTTATTTTAACTCAACGTTTTGTTTGGTCATACCAAACAAAACGTTGAGTTAAAATAAAGATACTACTTAAAAATGATTTGTTGAAAATTGTTGTACATTGATTTTATATTAATTAACGTGTAAGACTGATTATGGTTGTCATCATATCATTATTATGGATAATTATGAATCTACAATTATTAAAATCTACTTATTATCCATAATGATGTTATGATGATAACTCTATATTGAATTTATATTCAATTCCATAAGACTGATTATATTTAGAACAATTTTTTAATGTTAATACTTAATTAGTAAGTTTAATACTTACTAACATAAAAAAGAAACAACATACCACGTGTCCACGAGTTTGATTCACACGAAACAGCTTTAAGTGTTTCGTGCGAATCGAACTCGTGTTTTTTTTATTTCTCTTATATCGCCTGTATTAAGATACCAAAAGTTAAAGAAAAGTGGATGTTCTTACTTTAATCATTAAAATTAAAATATCTGTGATGATTCTGTGATTTATACCTAGATAAATATAGCTTTTTAAAAATATCTTATAATGTTTGAATTGTTATTTTGTTAATTTATAATTTCAGCTATTTGAAATTTGTTGTTTATTTTAAATGCCTTATTGCAAGTTTATAATTTCATAATATGAAACTAGTGATATCTGTAAAGATTTTTTAGTTTGATACAGATAGGTTGTTATAATGTGTAGATAATTTATAAATGTTTAAAATTGTAATTTTGTTGATTGATAATAAATCTGTTTGATATTTATTTACAGTGTCTTATTCCAATATATACCATATTCACTGATTTACAATTTCATAGGAATCTTTACGAGTAATCGTGTAACTGGCTGGGAATTGTTTAGTAAAAAAATCCCATAGAGTAACAGTGTGACCGGTTGGGAACGTCTCAAAAATAATTCCCAACGAGTAACATGCCCAACGAGTAACAGTATGACTGGTTGGGATTATTTTTAAAATTAATTCCCAACCGGTCACACTGTTACCCGTTGAGGTGTGACTCGTTGGGAACAAGCGCTTTCTTTCACTGAGTTATCCGGCCAGAACATTGCAAATGTTTTTCGAAAATGACTTCTCTGAGTGTTATTTATGGCTCTTACATTCTTTCATGTCTATATACCAAAGCCGAATCAAACACACTGAAACTGCTGATATTTCTGTCAATGAAGTAATTGATCAGTGTTCGCAAGTAGTGGAAAATATAAACGAAAGATTGGAACAAAATTTTTGCCCAATGAAAGTGACCGAAATTTTACGGCGTTTATCGGAGGCTCGTCGGGATGAGGTAGAAGATTTTAAACAAAACATGAGAAGAATGTACAATATTGCCAAAGATTACCTGAATTCCTGGACCAGTGAATTTTGTACTGACTTAAAACACTTTCAGTGGATGACTTTAGCTAATATTCCAAGCTGGGAACAAGGGGCAAAAACGATAGACACTTTGTCTAGAAAAAATGTACAGTTAAATGACAATAAATTTTTTGATCAGTGGCAAAACTTCATAAAATTTTTAAAGCAACACGAAGATGACTCTGACTTTAAAAAGCTGTTGGCACATCAGAAGTGGACCTCGTATTTTAAATCATTTAATAATGAAGAATTTTATTCGGAACTGCTTAAGTTGGCAGAATATTATTTTGCAATACCAGGCCACAATGCCAACGTTGAAAGAGTTTTCTCTTTAATAAACGCCCAGTGGACAAAGGAACGCAGTAGACTACAAACAGATACAATTGCTAAGATGATGTTCTTGTTATGCAATTTAAAATTAACATGTAAACAATTTTACGATATGATTTCTAAGGAAAACGAAATTCTTGACAAAGTAGGTGCAAGTGCCAAATATAACTAATTTTGTTATTTTTTAAAGATTTTAAATTGTTCTATAAATACCTACTATAAAGTAAATTCTTACCTAGCCGTAAAATTAATATTATCTTTTTGTTACTTTCCAGAAGAATGATTATTTTTATTTGTTCTATTATATTTTTTAGTTTATAGTATTAAGAATGCCAAAAGAGAGCTATATTCGTTTGTTTTTTAGTTTTAATAATACTTAATTATCTACAAAAGACTGATGATTCATTTGTAAGTAAAACTGTAATAGTGTAACTTAATAAACATTTCAAATTCGTAAACGAGTTTTTTTATTATAAATATTATGTCCATCTTTTAATAAATATCGAATATCCTCACTTTTCATCACGTATAAATACTTTTTTCAACAGCCCAGCTGTAAAAACATTGTTTGGCAATAAAAAAAACATGTCCGGCTTTTAGGGCAAAATGTCCGGCCTTACATAGTGCGCAGTCCGGCCTTTGCATTTTATGGCCTGGCAACCCTATATGTGCAGGGAACAATGCCTTATGCTTTGTTAGTATTATTGTTACCTGTAGTTCCTACAACAAGCAATGTCTGGATAGCAAAAGAGCAAGATCTTTCTTCTTTTCTCGCTTCTATGAGTTTTTTTTTTTTTTTGGTTTGGTGCTCCTTATTAATAGTAGTCAGAAAATTAAAAACCATACATTACTTGCACATGACAAAAACATGGACAAAGCATGAACATTAACATTCCAACAAAGCATGGAGAGCAGATTGCACCCCCAAGGCCATCCCACAATCCCTCTCCAAAACCTGCACAACCATCCGGAACAGCAACCAACAAAGAACAGATACACCGATTTAGAACCGAATGGGGAAAACTGGTACAAGTCTGTATTGAGCCGAAGACAACCCTTAAGGTTATCGAGACCATGAGAGCACAAGTCCTCATTACATTACGTGATTCCAAAGTTGTGTCGCAACAAGTCGTTAAAAGCCTAGACAACAACTGGGACCTACTCGGAAATGATCGTCTAAGTTGTTATGTCTCCAAATTCCTAACTGACCCTCTGGATCATGATATTGTCTTTGGATCCGGCCCGGCTGCATATCTAAAAGGGATGGTGAGCGCCATCCACGAATCTAACAAGATGCAAATAAACAATATGATGGAGAGAATGGCCGGAGTGACTGCAGATCTCACGCTAGCTGCGGATGCTGTGGCAATGTTTAAGAAGTCCATGTCTAAAGCAGAAAGTGCATGGAAATCTCAATCCACAGACATCACAGCAACTCTATCTGGCTTAGAAGCAAGACTGTAAGAGGTCCTTATAGCTCTAGAGTCTAAGTCATTACTGACTCTTTCAAAACCCCAAGACTCTCACGTCAACCTACAACCATCCCCAGATCAAACTGGAACCCATCAAGGATTCGGCCAATTTTACTACAATACAACTCAACCAGGAGCTGTCGGCTTATTCACTGATCAGCCTCCATCAGCCAAGGAGACCAAGATCCTAAACCAAGTTAACTTCTTTCTAGAGGCAATAGGACCGGACTCCCGCATCATAAACACAGATCCCCAGGTGCTATGCAACAGGTATTGGACACTCATCAAGAAGAACCCCACGATGACCAACAAAGAAGCATTTTCACAAGTGCTGGAGCAATTGGGCAACCCCTGATCCAAAAAACCGTTGTCTCTCCAACAGGGCACCCAGGAACAAAACCGATCTACACATATCCCACCTCATAACCATACAATAGACCTCCTTCAGTGTGTACTTTAAAAATGACCTTTCAAGACCGAAAACAACACCAATGTGTCAATTAATACTTGCAACAGTAGTTTCTTTTCACATTATTAAAACAACAAATCTACCCTTTTACAATTTCTTTTTCGAATTTCAAGACCGAAAATAACCACAATGTATCAAATAATACTTACAACTTTAGAAAGTAGTTAAGTAGTTTCTATTCACATTTTGAACAATAACAAAATCTACCCTTTTACCATTTCTTTTTCTAATATCAAGACCGAAAACAACTTATCAATGTTGCAATTATTGCTTGTAACATTCATTTCTTTTAACATTTTGAACAACAACAAAATATAGGTACCGTTTTATTTCTCTTTCGAACTAGGATTTAACAATAAGTCCTAGCGATTTCTGCCTTTAGCAACAGCAAGTTTTACGCCTACAGAATCACATTTTGAACAATAACAAAATCTAACCTTTTACCATTTCTTTTTCTAATTTCAAGACCGAAAACAACTTATCAACGTACCAATTATTGCTTGTAACATTAGTTTCTTTTCACATTTTGAACAACAAAATATAGGTACCCTTTTAATTTTCTTTCGAACTAGGATTTAACAAAAAGTCCTAGCGATTTCTGCCTTTAGCAACAGCAAGATTTACGCCTACAGAATACAATCTGCTGCTTAACTCAACCGTTAACCAAGACAAGTCTTGTGTGCTTTTAAAACTTCACACATACCAGTCCTGAAGTTGAACTTATCAACAAACGAGATGCCAGAATCGTTTCGGCAGTAATATCTTTGAATAAAAACATTTCCTTTCACTGGACAAACACTTTAGAAATATGAATGGAACTGGCTGCCTGCTCTTCTCGACAAAAGAACACATGATTCTAATTGATTGATATGATTATGACTATGAGACAATGGTGATTGGCTGGATCTAAACACGAATTTCGTTTCTAGATAAATCAATAATAGCACGAAATTTCGAAAAGACGACAAACGACTTGCAGCAAAGAAAATCAGTACCACAAAAAGATTTTAAGACAAACGCCACTTTCCACAGAGTACGTTTTATATAGCCATTTTCTCACAGCCTTGACAGGCTCTATGACAGACTCTATGACCACACCCACAGACCATCATTCTATTAGTATATGACACGGAACCAGTGTTGCCATGCCAACTGCTTTCCAGAAAATACGATTAATAAATATCTACGCTCTGACGATAAAAACAAGAAATTAACTACTGAATATTTGAAATATTATGATAAACAGTGCACACACAGTCGTATTCCCGCCGATTTATTTGAGTAGTTTAATGATTTTATAATTAGACCGAATGTGAATGGTCATTATTGCCAAATAATCCATACACACCTAGGCGATTTTCAAATAGTTGGCATAATACCTGCGTACATTTTAGAGCAGAGGGGTAATTACGTAACAACTAACAGTAAGAATGGGTTTCATTTTGACAGTTCAGCAATATTCATTGCGTTATTTACGTTGTTGAGCAGACAAATTTTTCAAACATAAGAAGCAATGGATTAGCAATAGGCTTTAAAATGATTCAGATTGTGATAGGTAGTGTGTTACGTAATTAGGGTGCAGGTCAATCAGGGATCAGGATCAAATTATGCGAAAATTGCCCAATACAAAACATAATGCCTGTTTTTTTTCTGTTTCTATGTCCATGACGCGGTTTTTGTATTGGGCCAGTTTTATGTGGATGTCACTCCAATAAAAAAAGGTCCTTGAAAATGCACAAGATAGCACGCTAGGCACAAAAATCTATTTTTAAGCACTGAGTTACCAGAAAATGCACCAGATCTAGTACCGAAAGCAGTAAGTTGGAATAACTGCATTGAACACATATCCTAGCAAGGTCCTAGCTAACCCACTATGAACTATTTATTTTTTTGGTTGGGTAATCATCAAATGACATCTACGAAGGGCGTGTCAACCTCTTACTGACTAGAACCCACCCGTGTTCCTTCAGTTGCCTGTGAGCCAGGGCCACGGTAACTCTTTCAAACAATCCGCGACCACGGCAGGCATCGGTCCTATCGGACCCCGTCAGTGATGCTGACATCTCTTTGAGGCGAGTGGGAACACGACGCGCCGTCGACCCGGGCCTGGTCCTTACCGGACGACGAGCTGCCCATTGCTCGCCGTCCGCAAGCCCGCGCCTACGGTGGCCGGGAGTCGCCAATCGACTCCCGACGCCAAAGGTGTCTCCTCCTGCGGCGACTAGGGGTGCGAGGGTGCAGCGATTGCCTCTGCGTCACGCGCTCCGCCTCCTCCTTCGCGAGCATTACTGCTTCGCAGAAGGAGGTGACGACTTCCCATTCCCTCTCACTCCGTACCATGGCCTGAACCAGGGCCGGACGCGAGAGCTCGCCGCCGCCGATCGCCGCCACGAGGACACGGCGGTGCTCCGCCCAAGCCGGGCAGACCTCCACCGTATGCTCCACCGTGTCCTCCAGTCGATCCACACAATGATAACACCCGTTTCCTCCCGCCTTATCCGAAACAGGAACCTCCCGAAACAGCCATGTCCGGTGAGGACCTGCGTCAGGAGGAAGGTGAGGACGTCGTGGCTCCTCTCAAGCCACTCATCAGAGGGGACTTGCCGCCGCAATTGTGCCGTGCCCAAACGTTCTATGAACTATGATGGGTCTTGTGGCCTCATGGGCCATGGGGGGTAGCAGCGCGCGACGGTGGCGCGTGGCGCGGGCGCGTGGCGCGGGCGGCTGGGCGGGCGCTCGCAGACTCGATGACGCGGCGGCGGCTCACAGACTACATAGAGGTACGTCGGCTGCCAGTAACAACAGACTACATATAGACTTAGGTCAAGGACCTTAAGGCCCGCTCGCTCTTTGGGGTGAGCCGTGTCGTCCACAAACTTCAGTAGTGATCCATACAACACTGACGACTAGACTTGTATAATGCGATTGTTGCATTGCGCGTCATATAAACCGACCGCGTCCTGTAGCATTACACATGACTCAGCCTAATTGGCAATTGTGCCGTGCCCAAACGTTCTATGAACTGTGATGGGTCTTGTGGCCTCAAGGGCGATGGGAGGTGGCAGCGCGCGGCGGTGGCGCGTGGCGTCTGGGCGGGCGCTCGCCGACGCGAGGTCGCGGCGGCGGCTCACAGACTACATAGAGGTACAGCGGCTGCCAGTAACCACAGACTACATATAGACTTAGGTCAAGAACCTTAAGGCCCGCTCGCTCTTTCGGGTTAGCCTTGTCGTCCACAAACTTCAGTAGTGATCCATACAACACTGACGACTAGACTTGTGTAATGTGATTGTTGCATTGCGCGTCATATAACCCGACTGCGTCCTGTAGCATTACACATGACTCGACCTAATAAGCATGACATATGACACTCAAAAAGGACGCGCGAGCCGCGGAGCGCCGTTCGGTGTTAATAAACTTCGTATTATCTTGGTAATTTTCACTGTGTGTGTAAGATTGAAGGAGCATGCGCCGCGCCGGTCGGCTGGCTGCGAAATAAGCGAACTATTATTTAGAACCGTTTTGTTGATGCTAATAAGGTTTTCGTTTTAAAGACAGCGCGGACTGCCTACGTGATGTTTTAAATCATGACTCGCATTTTATGACACTATGATATTTACTATGACAATAAATATTTATTAGCTGTAATTAAAAATGTAAATACCGTGTAAATAAAACAAAACAGTTAGGTATACAAAAAAACACAAATTAAAAACGTATTTTAAAAAAAACACAATCATTGTATGTAAAATAAATTTTTAATTACGTACAGTCGCCAGCTGGTCAAGCTACACAAAACTGTCAAATTTCTCCACTTTTTAAACCTTAAAATATTAAAGGTTAAGTTCAAAATCGAATGAGAAAATCTGACAGTAATGTCATATTACATCACTCTAACCTTTTGGGCACTTTTCCTGTTGATAGCGATGCGGACGAGTTCTTTGATGCCTTATGGTTCATTTTCCTCTTTTTAGGGTTCCGAACCAAACGGTTAAAACGGGACCCTATTATTAAGACTCCGCTGTCCGTCCGTCTGTCTGTCCGTCTGTCACCAGGCTGTATCTCATGAACCGTGATAGTTAGTTGAAATTTTCACAGATAATGTATTTCTGTTGAAGCTATAACAAAAAATACTAAAACACAGAATAAAATAAGAATTTAAGTAACAACAGGCATCATTTTTTTGCCGTTTTTAAAGATAATGGTACGGAACCCTTCGTGCGCGAGTCCGACTCGCACTTGGCTGGTTTTTATATTCACCTATATAGTTATTACTATTATTATTTTAAGTTTGTTAGCTAGTATATTATGTAAATATCATATTCCGAAATAAAAATATCCTATCTAAAAATAATGTGTGATAGTTCCTCCCGCCCACCGCCACTTGAACATTTATTAAAAGACTTAATAAAGACTAAAATATTAAAGACTTTTAGTAAGTACGTGGTGTTCAATATGTATTTGCCTATTTCAAAACAATAAACTATCAACAAAACTATATTAAGGAGTGGGAAAGCGATCCTAAATTTAAATCATGGTTACGACCAGTAACCGGAAATAATACTAAAGCTATGTGTGTGTATTGCAAGATCGAGTTCAGTGCAAGGCTAAACGATATCAAAAGATATTTGGAGTCAAACAAACATGCTGACAAAACTAAACCTTTTCAGCCTAACAGTTAAAATTCATAGTTTAAAAAGTGGATTAAACCGCCGCCGCCGCCGCTACTTCAAGCACTGCTGAAACTTTATTGTCTCTAAAAATTGTTAAACATTCATCTGTACTTCCTGTAGACCCTCAGAGCGAGTTATTTAAAAAGGCTTTTAGTGATTACAAAGGAGTACAGGGCCTGAAATTACACCGTCCGAATTGCAGAGAAATCATAAAGAAACATTTTTACAAAAAATAAAAACCGACATCCAAAAAAATAACACAAAAAGAGAGAAAACTAACTTTAATTTCGGAAGTCTCAAATTAAGGAATCAAATTAAGGATACCTCAAAAACAACTATTCAGAATTTGATCAAATTTATATGGGACCACATGAGATGCACCACCTTTCAAATAAAAAAATAAACATCCAAATGGTTCACCTAAAAAAAAGATCGGAGCTAAAACAATACAAAAATACTGTCGAATTGAGAACCTCCTCCTTTATTTGAAGTCGGTTATAAATGTGCTGGGTTCACACTTTATTTTGGCTCATAAAACAGATATTGGTGAGAGCAAATATAGCTTGATTATAGATGAATCAACTGATATATCAGTTCACAAATATTTAGGCACGGTCATCAAATATTTTAGTTTAAATAGAAAACTGTTTACATTTTTTGCTTTAGTGTAGTTAGAGTCCGCAGATGCAAGAGGTATAGAATATAGTGAATGCAGTTGCAAACACAGTCAAAGATATGAATTTAAATCTGAAAAATTTGGATGGTCTTTGTACTGACAATGCCAGCGTAATGGTGGGAGTAAATAAAGGAGTTTACAAAATTCTCATCGCGGCGCATAATCTTCCACATTTGGTTTTAATAAAATGTGTATTCTACTGCTTACAACTGACTGTTTCACATGCGTCTGAAGAGACCATTCCTCAAGATATCGCGAAACTTCTAACTGGTATTCGTGTTGACCATTTCACCGTCAAAAGTATTCAAAAGTTTACGAAACAATAATTTGCGGGAGAAAAAGGTAAACATTTAGTATCGTTTGGCAGGCGGAGGGGGAGGGGAGGTGGAGGGGGAGGATGGGGGGTGTCCCCTCTCCCCTGGTACCACTCCCGTGAAAAGGTAACGCACCATTTTTGAGAAAAACAAATATTTGTAATCTAACCTCAAAACACTTTATAATCACCTACTGCGGTCGAGGAAAATCACGTGCGGGTCTAAATTTCTTTCTTGGCTTCTACTTCAGGGTGGTTTAAAAAAAATAACCACGAAGAGTTGACTGGAAAAATATCCATTACCTTGTAATAAGAGCAGGGACCGAATTACCGTTACTTTTTTTATAACGTTACCAATTACCGTTATGTTAACGATAAAAAAGTAACGATATTAATAACGAAATCCATAAGTCAGTTAACGTTATCTAATTACTAGTATTAGTACCGGTAAAAGTTACAATTCTTTTACCGGTAATTTATACCCCTATCTCTTTCTTATGATGACGGCGGGGAGACTAGCTTCTTTCGGTGTTAGTACGACTAACTGCGGCGTGTATGCAATTGTTTCTGCGGCATCTGCGACGTATACTTCATAAAAAAGAGAGATTTCGAGAGCCGTATAATGTGTAAGTACATAGTTTCTATATTATTTGAATTTTGTGGTTCGAGAGCCGTATAATGTGTAAGTACATAGTGTCTTATATTATTTGAATTTTGTGGCTAAAACATCGGCCAGTTAACATATAGGTATAGATATGTATGAACAGTCGACCACACGTCCCTGGACACAATTTGATCTTGACAGTGCCTTTATTATTTACGTAGTAAGATCGGTTTTCATAGTGCATGTGTATCCAAAAACGTGTCCAGATCGACTGACTATACTACTGGACATGACACTAACAAAATTTCCTTTTGCTATTGTTTTAGCCAACCGAAGATCGAGTGTAACGATTCTAGAATCAGAAACCCAAACCCAATTGTCACCAGTTCCTGAAGATTGTCACCATGATGGTAAGTAATTCAGGCATCTGATTTAATAGATTAAAAACACTAAGTGCTTAATGATACGCTAGAGCCAGCGATACGTCTTGCATCTACTCAGCGGTGAACGGAAAAAGAATAACAATAATACGATACGTTCACTGGGTGTTATGGTGGGTGACACGCTCTCGCGGCCGATGCGGCAGAGACGCTTCCTGATCGTCACGTATTATTGAAAGACTTTTTCACAATGCTATACTTCCAAAACGCGTTAAACGATAAGCTATATTTAAAGCGCCCAATGTTTTTTTTGTATGCTATTATCTTACTAGCTTATAGCGGACTAATATTTTGAACGCCCGGCGTCGCGCTATTATAATAATATAGGTTGTATACCTACGTTATTATTACGTCGTTGTTGAATCGCTCGTAGATGGTTACTATTTATTGATTTTACGTTAAGTGTGTGGCAATAAATAAATTTGTTTACTTGTTTAAATAAAACACATTAATCTTATTTATTTTTATTTTAGAAAGTCAAATCGAGTATAACGATTACAGTCAACGATGGGATGTTCCTACACAATTAGAATCACAGCAACAAAATGACAGTCAGGAAACAATGATGTTAGATTTACCAGATACGGATAATAATACAATCACAGCCAAAGATATAAGTACTCAAACAGATCCGGGCAATAATAACATAACAAGTCCAAATTTATCATCTAACGAAGCCTGCACTCAAACATTGCTTACAGAAGACCCAGAAAATTTAAAAGTTGCCAACGAATACTTTGGTATGTTTGTTGCCCGAGAACTTTCGAATGTACCCCAGATTAAGAGGCGTCAAATCATGTTTGAAATTGTGAGATTATTAGAGTTGCGGTCATTTTGATTATTTTTTATATTATTTGTAATTATTCATATTAAAGTTTTATTTTCTAATTATTATTGTTAATCACAGCTAAGCTTCCTTGCCACTATACTCCATTACGACATTATATTATACGACATTAGAAAAATAACGGTTATCACCCTTTCGTTAGTTTATATTATTAAATGTATAATAGACTCCGTTATTTTACGATAACTACAAAGCAATGTAATATATATACCATTTACATTAAAAAAATAACTCTAAACTGCAGTAATTTTAACAATATTACACAATAACTGTCGTTATTTTGCCGTTAATTTTCTAATGCTATAATAAATAGAGTATAAGTGAGTTTCGAATGCGCGTCTCGAATTAAACCGGCAGTTTTTTGCTAGATAACAAATACTTAATAATAGTAACGTACTATAGAGGTATGAGGAACAGAGTGTAAAGTTCACTCATACTCTATAGAAAAGGGAGGATCCTCCGACCAGACGGGTGTTGTGTCTGGTGGGCAACTGCCCAACGGTTGATGTCGGGATGTTGTATATATGCTAGTTGCGCGGTAAACTCTGCTTGCGCGATGCAGGATTTTGCGTGACGTCAGTATGACGCGTAGCTCGCATGTGGCGATTGTAGATGCCGCTACATCACTCCCCCCCGGAGACCGGAGGTCGATAGTGGGCTGAGTCGTGTATCTTGCGATGCTTGCCAGGGCCAGGTGAGGTTCCAGTGAGTCGGAACCGGTTGTCGCATAGTTCGCGGTGAGTCGGAACTGTCTGCGAAGATTCCCCAGTGAGTCGGGGTGGCGCTGCGTTATGCTCCAGTGCGTCGGATGTGGTACAGCGCCGGGTTGAGGCTGACTGCTGGCGTCGACCAGGAGAGGGATTAAGAGCTCTTCTTGTTGACCGGCCGAAAGTGCAGTGTGCTGTGCCAAGGTTGCTTGATGAGGCTGAGGGTGATGACCAGGTATGCGCGGTCGCTGCATGCTGGTGGTCAGGATACCCGTTGAAGCCGTGGGTGCTGGCTGGCTGTGTGACTCGGCGCTCGAAAGCTTGAAGGAAGTGATGATGACGTCACGCTGATGTAGATGCACGAAGGCTGCGCTGACGTTCATGTTCGGGGTCACCAGTATAGAGGTATGAGGAACAGGGTGTAAAGTTCACTCATACTCTATAGAAAAGGGAGGATCCTCCGACCAGACGGGTGTTGTGTCTGGTGGGCAACTGCCCGACGGTTGATGTCGGGATGTTGTATATATGCTAGTTGCGCGGTAAACTCTGCTTGCGCGATGCAGGATTTTGCGTGACGTCAGTATGACGCGTAGCTCGCATGTGGCGATTGTAGATGCCGCTACAGTACAATATCGCTTAAGGTAATCCTAGCAACAATATGCCGCTCGCATTCAAGAAATTCTCTTTATGCTAAAAAAGGCATTAGTACTTAATCATGTTAACGTTTAAGAGTCTGCTCTAACTACCATTTTTTTCTGCCAAAATGCAATTCCATAAGTTCATATAGGAATCATTGATAATACATGTTAGATTACGCCCATATCTAGTCTTTCCATCAACGATTGCTTACTAAAACACTAAAGCGAATAAGATTTATTCGAAGTAGTAATTTTTTTGACAGAAAAGAAAATGGTAGCTACAACTAGAGATGGGCGGTGGGAAAAAACCCGACGGGAAAATACCTAGGTTTTTACCCTTTTGGGTAAATACCGGGTATTTATGTGGAAAAAAACCCAATAGACGGGTATTTTCATTATTTACACTAATACAATAAAGCTGAAGCATTTTTTTTGTTTGATCAAACGCGGTAATTTTTGGAACTACCAGTAGGATTGTAAAACATTTCTGATTGTTTCTGCATATAAAAAATAAAACAATGTTTTGTTTTAGACAATCACAATGATTTATTACACAATAAAAAATAATTACAAAAATATTTTTTCATTCATTCGTTCTTAAATTTTACTCGCTATCGCTACTGTCATGATCATCATACAAATCATCGATATCACAGAATTCTATTTCTTCTTGGCTTCCACGAGATGTAGAAGGTTGTTGGTCATGAATAGGGCTGTTCATCGGGCTAGACAACTGTCTAGGGGTTGATAAGGGCTCGTCATCTTCGTCGTTGTCATCATCTTTATGTTTATGCAAAAGATTCCAATTATATGATATAAAAGCTATCTTTGCTGCTCTGTCTGTAGTCAATCTGTTTCTTTTGTGACTGTGTATATGAGCATGTGTGCTAAATGACCGCTCAGTCGCTGCGGAAGTGCAGGGAGCAGTCAGAAGGCGTACTGCAACCCTACTCAGCAATTTGGAGCTGCAGAGTCCCCTCCACCAAACGACTGGGTCCATTTCTGCGACATTTTTTCCATATAAATGGTCTGCCCCATAAACCCTGTTTAGCTCTATAATTAGCTAAATCTACACCAACATCAATATTGAGTGATTGGCTCACTTCATGTATAAACTCCATGGCATCTACTTCATGCTCTTCATCGAGTTCAATGCCTTGCGATCTCGGATCTAACAAATATGCAGCATAATGGATTGGTTTGATGCAATTATTTGTTCGCCTGGTTACAGCATTTATTATATCTTGTTTGTGCTGGTCATCTAAAATAGAAATTTCGGGTAGCACAAAATTAAATGTAGATTGTATGTCTCTGAAAGCCATGTATACTTCATTTATTAATATTCCGTTTCCTTCAAGTTTGAAAATTTTTTCAGTTATCGGTTCCAACAATTTTATACAGTTTTCGGCCATGTTCCAAAAATTGAGATCCAATAAATTTGACTTTATTTCTTCTGAAATAGTAGCATCTTCGTGAACAGCTAATGTTTGTAATGCTACTTTCGAATTTTTCAAACTTTTTATAGCAGTACAGTAACTGCCCCAGCGGGTTTTTCCTGGCAATTTCAATGTTTCGCCTGATCGTTTGTCTTTTATAATCTGGGCTAGTAAAGCACTCATAGTTTGACTTCTTTTTATTGCATTTATGGTCTCTATGGCAATCGATATAAATGCTTTAACAGGTTCTGGTCTTATACAATCTTCGCAAAGTAAATTTAATGTATGTGCTACGCATCTCAGCGGTATTATGTGTATATACACATCTTTTACCATCTGAAATGCCCTTTGAATGTTATTAGCGTTATCTCCTATAAGAGTTACAAACTTGTGGCCTCCATACATATTTATAACTTTGATAATCTCTTGAGAAAGATATTGGCTTGTATGTCGGTTGGTAAGAGTGTTAAGACTTTTGACAAAAACGGGCTCGGGTTTTGCAATAATGAAGTTGATAATACCGTCATTGCGCTGATTGCTCCAGCCATCACACTGCAGATGCAAATTATTTATAGATTTCAGTTCGTCTGTAATTTCTTCTACCATTTCTTTATAAATAGCTTCCAGATGTGTAGTTGAGATTGCTTTTCTGGATGGTAATTTGTAAAGTGGTTGCAACTCAACAAAAAATCGTGTCCACAGCGGATTTTCAACAATGGACAAAGGAGAACCGGAAACAAATATTGCTTTCGACAAAAGCTGATCTAGATAAAGTTTCTTTTCTGCTGAAGTTGTAGTACTACAATTTGTATCTGTCAAACTATTATCTTGTAACGTTTCATGCTGCGATTCATCTTGTAAAGGCAGATTTGTTGCAGTTGCGTTAACTTCAGATGTTTTGTTTAGTTTGTTCTTGATAACAGTTGGACATCTAAAACATTTTAACAGATGGCGGGCCATCTTGTTGACATTGCCAAATATGTAAACTTTTTCGCAGTGTTTGCACTTAACCGTTTTACTGGTTGCGGAATGGAAATAGTTTTCCCATACATCGTTATTTTTCTTTCTGGGCATGGTGTGATCTAATGCAAAAAGAAAAAAAAACAATTGTAAGAACAGAAGCAAACAGATGTTTTAAAGTATTCTACATTTCTAATATAAGCTCAAACTTACCGGTTTATTTATGTTGATGGGATGCAGTTGGTATTGAAGTCCGTAAGGATAGCAGTACTTTATCAATCCAAAGTATATCACGTATTTAATCACTAGAATATCAAAAGTCCACAAAACAAAATCCAGGTCGTCAATAAATCAAATAAACTAACACAAGTGCGCACGGTATGAAGCCAAAACAACTTGTGAAAGATCATTTATGCGACAACTACCACTGGCTATTGTCCGGCTCGAAAGTACGTGCTCCTGGGGTGGGAGCAGGTAGTTTCGAGCGGCTTATTGGTCGCCAATAGCTAGATATAAATGTTACAGGTTCTAAGAAAAGATAAACATGTCTTAACTAACTAGCGTTAAAGCTTATCGAAGTGGAAATAACGTGACTCACTACTTAAAAATCCATTCTTTAAAGCTTGTTTACGTAAAATGTGGTAGTGGAGTGCGTCATTTCAACTTATACAAGCTCTAAATAGTAGTAATAAAGTTTAAAAACTATGTACTATTTAATGTATGTGTATCTAAACATTACATAAGCTAAATTTTAAAACACCCGAATATTTTCCCAATCGGGTATTTTCCCGGGTATTTTCCCTAGAATTTACCCACTTTTGGGTTTTTACCGGGTAAAATCCCATCTCTAGCTACAACCGACCCAGAATAAATATGACAAAGTACGTCAGAGAATAAAAAAGCCTTTTAAGGCTAGCCACAGCGGACAGCGGGTAGTCTAACTCACTTTGATATTTATATAAACGCGAGTTAAACTACCCGCTGTCTATCTTTTTTCTGGTGAACAATCTCAGATAAAGAACAATGGCGATTGGCTTAAGCTAAGGACAGAATAGATATGTGAAAAAAAAATATAATTAAAACTATATTTGAAAACATACGAGTAATTCTCTATTTGATAGAACTTGAAGCATGTCTAGAAAGTAAAATAACAGATTTATATTTTTAAGCTCTAAATGACTAATTAAAAACCTGATTGGTATTTGAATACAAAATCGCATCCAAAATCATGGTCCTTACATTTCTTTGTGCGATACTAAATGGATCCTCCATATCTAAAATCAATGACATTTTATGTAAAAAGAGGTCACACTAGTAGATGACACAATGTGTCATCTACTAGTGTGACCCATAGTTACGACATGTCATGTCGTAACTATGGGGAGCAAAAAAAGACAACACGATGACAACTAAGCTAACTTGCCAAGTTTTGACGTGCCACTTCCGGAGCGCGTATTACCTATCTACCTCTTTTTACTTATAATATCAATGCGTAAAATACAATTTTTTTTGCAGGATGTAATATAAGAAAATATTTGTCAAAATCAACATAACCTATACCTGTTAATACTTTAAAAGCTGAAATAAATAATAAACAATAAGTTTTATTTTAATATTTGTCTGCTTCGATCAACTATATACTGTATATAGTTGATCGAAGTTTGCCTGAGAAATAGCATCATCACAACTTATTAATCTAGGAATATTAGAGTCGTAGCAATAGACATTAAAAAAGTCTTTTCCACGCATGTACGGAATCTCGCCATTCTTCTTTTGAAAAAATTGCTATTGTTATAGGTTATAACTAAATAACACTAATTGTAGCCTAATAAAATAATTGTATAAAATAAAACTAATTTTTGGAATCATATTTGGGAAAATCACAGTTTGTTTAACTAGATTATAAGACGTATTTGTCTAATCAAAAGTTAATGATTAAATAATTATGTTGTTCAAGTCAAGATTTACGATACATTGAATAATAATATAAGAATACACTTATGATTTGCCAGTTTCAGAGAGAAATATGTTTAAAGGAACAGTCACTCATTTTTTTTTACTGTATATCGCATTGTTTCGAATTAATAAAATATTTTCAATCAAATCTGATTTTAAATTATATCTGTATTTAGAAACCACAAATTTTAGAGATGAAAATAGCCTCTCTACACTGACTTGTGAGGCCGGGGCTGCCAACACAACTTGACTTAATTCATATAAATAAGGAAACTTGTGTTTTTTAGTTTCCCAGTAATCAAAAATGTTGTTAGTAGAATGAAGTAACGGCTCTTTTTGGAACATATCTATTTCGTCTATAATATTTTTTCTAGAAGTAAATCTATTGTTATCTCTGACTAAGAGGACTGATAAATCATCATGCTTTTCTAAATATTTGTTGTTTAAAAAATCTTCTAATTCTAATTGTGCTTTTTTGTTCCTGGACCCGGGTGCTACTTCCAATTCACTAGTGCTTTCTCTTTGTACCTCTTTATCCGTATCATAATCGTATTTTGCAGTAAGTTTTTGTAAATGGTTGTGAAGTCGAATTATGTTATTTTTTGCAGTAATTTGCTGAATTTCGGGAAGCGTGGAATTAACTCTGGGATCTAGAAAGACAGCATTAACAAAACAGTCATTCTGAAACAATACTTCCTCCCTTTCTGTCATATATTTAGCAACAAGGTGGCTCAGATTAGAGTTAATATTATTTAAATTTATTTTGCACAACAGCCAATGCAAGTAAAAATCACCAAGTGTGATTTGTTCGGCCTGTAAAAAAATTATTAGATTTTTGGCGGGGGACAGGGAGTTTAAAAAGTCTTTGAGAGTATCCCAAACAGATTCTGGTAAGTAAGTCTGCAAATCCTGATCACCACAAATTGGTTTTAAATGAATTAAGCGTTCAATCATGTCAGCAGTGGAATTCCACCTGGTAACACAATCTAAAATTGGCATTTTTTTATTGCTATTTCTAATTTTATTTAAATACGTCTGTGTTAATAGTCGCTTTACCACATTACGAGCACTTGATAAAACTTCTTTTATTCTTGCCTCTTCCAAAGCACTGAGAATAGCCAACTGAAGTGTGTGAGCTGCACACCTTACGATCCCTATTTTTCGGTGGCCGTCACCCTGATCATCTACATTCAATTCAAGCGATAAGGCTGAAGCGACAGTTTCGGTATATTCATTTTCAGTATAATCACAATCAAATTCGACATCCGCATCATAATATAAATCAGATTTAGAAGCAATGGAATTGTTATCAATGTCAACATGTTGACCAGGACACTCAGCCTCGCTGATGCAATCAAAAATTTCAGTTTGAGTATTGTTATGTTCTGTTGCTGTTGAAGTACTTGGGTTATTTGGATTTGCTGTTTCCGGTACATCTGATACTTCTGCCGTCAATAGTATTTCAGTTTGACTGCTGTGATATTCTGTTGATTTTGAAGTACTTGGTTCTACTGGTTTACTCAGAGTTGCAGTATTTGGTACATCGGAGTCTTCTTCCGACATTAATCGGCTCATTTTTAACATATTGGCGCCGTTGTCAGTAGTAAAACTGTAAATATTTTCTAGACCAATGCGAAAACGTTGTAAAATAAACTTTATTTGGTCTTTCAAATGTTCAGCCGTATGACGTTGAAGCAATTCAATCATGGCAAGGTTTTTAATGACAATAAGACCATCTTTGGCATATTGAGCGTTTACTCCCATAAAACTTCTAGTAGAAAGTGATGCGATGTCCACTTTAATGCATATCATCTTATTTCGCAATTCGTTGGCTAAATCCATACGTAAGGATGCCGCTGACTCATTTATATTCTGCCTGATATTTTTTGAATTTATTGTGATATTTAAATCAGGTACAGTTGATAGTATGTTTTGAAATGCTTGATCATCTAGCATTGCCATCGGACGACCGTGGATAGTTACTAGGTTCAGGCATTCTTTATGTATAATTTGAGAGTTATCCGAAAGAGATACATTCCTGCTTAATGAACTCTCACTATTAAGTTCTACAATCTTAGTATATTCGTTTTTGTGTATATGCTTGAGGTGTTTAAAAAGATTTGCTCCATGAGTAGTCTGTAAACACAAAGTTTAAATGAAAATAATGTTAGAAAAAATTGCCGAGCGCGTGTAGTACACGCTTTTCAACTTAAGGTTCCGTAGCATCTACTAAGTTGCAATTAGTGGGTGAGGAAAATAAAAATGATGTTTTTTTTTTAAATTATTATTTCATTATTTTTTAGGGTTCCATACCACAAAAGGAAAAACCGGCCAAGTGCGTGTCGGACCACGCACAATGAAGGGTTCCGTAGTTGGAATGAATTTATCCCAAGAACAAACTTAGCATTGTAGTTGTGTCTGTTAAGACCCTTTTTCTCAGGAACGCGTGGAGGTATCAAGTTTAAATTAATATTAAATATCTACGGGCCCTTGGAGCTCTAAAAAATCCAAGCTTTTAAGTCAACGCAATAAAAAATACGGCCATTTATGTGACATATTTTGATACTGAGGGTGGACGACACCGCCGAGGCCTGCCTAGGAAGTGGTGGGAAGACGACCTAGATGCGTACCGTAAGCATTGGATCGAGGTGGCTCTAGAAAAGGATGCCTGGGAGGATCTGGGGGAGGCCATTGCTCAGCAGTAGAAAAGTGTTGGCTAAATTTAAAATAAAAACAAATTGATACTCGCAAACAAATCAGAACCTACAGAGTACTTCTCGTTGACCTAGAATCATGAAATTTGGCAAGATGCAAGGTCTCACAGCACAAGTAATGGAAAAAGTCCGAAAATCGTTAATTTGTAGTTTTATCGCACATTTTTTTGCGCTTACAAACTTACGTTTGCAGTTGGAAAAATGACCGTGACGTATATCGATGTATGAGAAAACATTTTGTCAACTACATAGTTAAGTTTGTTCTTAGGACAAACTCATCCCAAATACGGAACCCTTCACTGTGCGTGGTCCAGCACGCACTTGGCCGCTTTTTTAAAAAAAACCGGGAAACCGTGAAAATAAAACCTAACACCCCCACTCCGCCTACCATGTAGCTCGGCCGAGCGTTCGCTTAACGTGTATGTATATGGTACGACTGTACTTAAATTAATATCAAAGAAAAAAAAAACTGCATAAATAAATAATTATAATTGCATAAGTTGATAAAAAATGCTATCCAATAGCTTTACCGCGGCAGTCCTCGAGTGCCACACGTGTTTTTTATTTAATAATTCCTATCCTACTATTGAAACAATGTAAAACATGTTAGGATGTTTAAAAGAAAGGAAAGTCATACAATACAATTGCGGGTATTCACAAAACTTGTCATAGCATCGCATCTTGTTAAAATTGTTTTGGTTCAAGTTCATTTTTCGCCCGATTTGCTATTTTGATTTCATTTTTCAAGACCAGGCCCTGCAGTCTCGACATTATATAGCGACAAAAATCTGTCGCTAAGTCGTAACGTTGTCAAATTCCTTTAATAGATTTTCAACCTTATGCTTTGGAAATAAAGTTGAAAATCTATTAAAGGAATTTGACATCGATACGACTTAGCGACAGATTTTTGTCGCTATCTAATGTCGAGACTGCCGGCCCAGGCAATATAAAAATTTATAGCTAAAGGTAATTTACGGAGGTAGGATAAAACCCATTCATTATTATTTTTATTATTATAATTTGTACAGTGGACCACTGACTGACACGTCGCTGGATATAATTTGACCTTTACAATTTGTCTTTACTACGTAAGCAGTAAGAGCAATGTTCGTAGTGGAAGAGTATCCAGGGACACGTGGTCGACATTCGACTATAGGTACATAGTTAGGTAAGTACTAAAATAAACTTTTTAATTTAAAAACAAAAAAGATAAGTACCTACTCAAATTAGCTGCGACCTTAACACTTCTATAAAACGAGAAATTCCTCTATCCAAAAAGATATAGTCGACCACACGTCTCTGGATCTTTATACAATAAAATTGACCTTGACAGCGCCTTTATTAGGTACCTACGTTGGTTAAAAGAGCGGTTTTAGTAGTGTGTAGCTACCTAGATAAATAAATACTTATAATTAATTATAGATTAATATAGTTAGAATAATACATTTAAGTAGGAAGGTAATTAGGTACTTACTTTTAATGTTTTATTGCACAATGTGCAAGTAGATTTATTGTTCTCTTGGAAAACCTTGAAATAACGGTACACTTTGTTGCACTTCTTTCGGCCCATAATAATATTTTTTACACAAACAACTGCTTTATAAATCAAAGACAGTAGACGTTTGGCGTACGCGATGTCTGTGTGCCGTATGATTATGAAATGAAACACGCGTGAGCGCGAGTCGTCTTGAATTCGTATCTTTCCGATCGTCGTCGTAACAATAACAATACATGCTAGTTGTTGCCGCTCCGCTTAGAAGAACCGAACGCATGGCGCGTGGCGCGCGTTTCGGTTTGGCAACGTCGCATCAGATGTTGCTAGACTAGCGAAATAACGCTATTAGTAACGGTATTTAAATACCGGTAAATTCTATGATATAACTTTATTTTTAACGTTAAATATTTAACGTAACAGAACGAAACGTTTTGGTAATTTTACCGGTAATTTTGTTGTAACGGTAACCGTCCCTGAATAAGAGTGGTAGCGTTATAATCGGGGCCCCACCCTGTACCAGATTTAACCACTTTTAGCCCCCTCCGCCTGCCAAATGATACTAAATCCAACCCCTCTCTCTCTCTCTTCAGTATAGTATAAAGTACTCTGTGCTTTGGAAGCAGTGGATTGAATTGAAATTTTTTTTTTGAGATTTCCAAATCCAAAAACTATTTTTATACCTCAGAAATGCTGCATCGTATCTATTCGGATATAAAAAATAAAACCTATTTAATACATATAAATAGTATACTGGGCGAAGTACAGTATTCGCTAAAGGCATTCGAAGGAAAAGAAACAGACCCCACAAAACACTTACAGACACTCGTGAACGAAGTAAACTAAGAATGACAGTCCTTGTCACTTTGCATAGTGATTTCGTTAGTTCAAATTTAAGCCACCGGGCCAGATAAGCTTGCTGCACTCTAAGGAGATTGCGCCAAGATAGCCCGCGAAATTCAAATTGTCTTACGGTTTTTGCAATTTGCAGGTCTGTATCAGCTTGAATGGTGATCAAAATATGATTCGCTACATTATTAAATATGGTTTTATAGAATTATAATCATTAGAATCAGCAATACAACTCCTTAAGTTAGAATTACCCTCAAATGTCATGATTTCATGAAATAGTCATTCAATAGGGTGATATGAAGTTATAAATGTATAGATGATTTTTATGATCATAAATAACCCTATAAATAAATATTTGATACGGCCGCGAATCATAATTAAATCAACATACAACCTGATACTGCCAGCAAATTGCAATAAACGTAAGAAAATTTGAATTTCGCGGGCTACCTGACGCATCCCCTTAATCATAATTAAATTGTTCTAAACCATTAAATTCATAAAAAAACACAGTGAAAACACTTTAAATGAACTAATACCTAGTCTAACCTGTAAAAAGTGACTGAAAAAGTCTATAAAAAAGACTAACTAAAGGGCCTCAGTAGCTGTGTTATTATCATTAGATTCCAAAAAATAAAAATATACCCCGTCGGTCAAAAGTTTTGAGTGTTAACCTCCGCTTCGAGTTACGAGTTTGTCATTTTGTTTTTTTCACACTTTCTTTTCCACTGGTAGAATAGGTGATATCGGCTTTGCTTGCCATAATAAAAAATAGAATATAATAGAAAAGGAGTTTAAATCCTCTGTGGTGGTGTCAACTGTCAATACCTATGTCGCTGTCTCGACCAAATAACTACTTTCTAGTTACTTATTTACGTGTTTAGCAACTAACTACCTTGTACCTTGAGCTGCGAGTATTTCTGAATAATGATGCTGTGTGCAAACGTGAGCAAATGCACAAACTTGTGGACGCAATACCCTTTGATTTATACAGTATTGGATCGCCAGAAAACTTGCTTGGAATCCCATCCACACAAGCCAAGCCAAACGCCCTGGCCCTTTCTATCCACACCTTTGAATTTTTGTTGGTTTCGTTGGTTTGTCGAGGATTGGCAAGTGTGTGGAGCCTGCAATAACCCTGTGTGTGTTGCGCAGGAAAATCCCAATGGTTGAAGATTTTTTTTTGTAAAATGTTTTCATGAAAGTCAAACACATGTTGGTCAGAGGATTATCTTAGGGGCGGGTTGAAGTATTTGGTTGTTATTGTTGTTGTTGCGGTGGTTGTTTTTATCCTTGTTAATGCATCTTAAGGTAGTTACATCTGTCTATCAATTACATGTCTGTTGTCTTGTAATGGTTCAACAAGTAGTTCTTTCATAAATAAGAAATCTAACTGTAACATGTTGTATGCATTTGACTTGTGGTGCTGAAGGCTATTTTCATGTTACAATATAGTCAGATAAGGTCAGTGATTGTCTTGTTAGTGCTGTCTTAGTGGATTCAAAATAATAAAATATCCAAAATATAGTCGTCTTAAAAACCATGTCAGTCATAGGTCAAAATGTCCTAACTCTTGCTATAACTAGGTTAGTCACTTATTTAAATATGAGTAATTAGTATTACTTCTGCTGATTTAAAGGTTTGTTGTCTTTATTCATTTTGCTTTGGCGGTTTGGTGTCTACAGTTTGTAGTAACTGTATTGGCATTCACACTATACGACAAAATATTGGTATTTGTCACAGAAATATATTTTTTAGTTTAATAATTCACAGTCCACAGCCACAGATTATTAATAGGACATGCAACACTATGGTAATCTAAAATTTGGCGGGTTATTTGAGATTAAAGTTTAAATTACCATTTACGGCACAGTGTGCATTTAAGGGATCAAATAAGCAGGCAACTCTATAAATGAGGCCATGAGAACCAGAGTAGTCTATTTACCAATAATGAATACTGAGATTTTAAATGAAAACTGAAAGCTATGATTTTGTTCTAACTTTATGGTCAAATTAATGATTTTTCAATGTTTTCAATAAGTATATTCTAAGTTTAAGTGGTTATTTTTTCAAATTATGGAGGGAACAAGTCATTTACTCTATGTTTTAGGTATTTTTTTTTTACAGTTAGGCCACTGTGGCTTTTTGGGATTATATAATAACTGAATTAAAGTGCTAGTTACTCCAAAAATTTCTTTTTTAATAAAATTAACCACAAGCAAAGCTACATAAAAAATATTTTTTACTTAACATTAATAAAGTCATCTAAACATCATCATCATGTTCTTGGGGTAGATATATTGTATTTCTAACAGTAGTACTGGCCCTTGTTGATGTGTAGGACTCATGGTGAATGGATGGTATGTAGTTTAGGAGTTCAAGTAAGTCCTTCTTTTCGACACTGATCAACTTTCCATCGGGGTACAACAGGTCCAGCTCAATATTTATAAATACCTTTGAATTTCTTTTTCAAACATCAAGATAATGAAACAGCACCTCTGGGTTGTTTGAATACTCGAAGAATATTCTATACTGGTTCATTTTGTTATACTTCAAGCCCTGGTTGTTTAGCCATAAAACTTTTGAGCGTTCAACAGTTTTCTGTTAGTAATGTTTCCTCAAGTTTTTTTGTTGACATAAAGTCTTGCTTCTTCATTTTCATAATGTTGAATGGATTTTTATGTCTGGCTGCTTTGATCGCTTGAAGCCAATCATCAGAAACATAACTATTTTGAAACAACTTTTTTTTCTTTTCAATCAAACCAGAGTCCTGGTCGCAAGCAAGATAGGAATGTCCACTTACATAAAATTTATGGTTAATGGTCTCAACAGTAAAATCCGAATGGACTACTATATACTGACATAATAAAGCCATTTTGATATTCCTATTCTGTCCCCCACATTGGTCAGAAATCAGAATAGAGAATCAAATTTTTGTGTGCACATTTGCTTTGACATACCTCAACAGGCATGATACAATTTCCTGAGGGTCTCTAGAAGCGATAGTCTCATTCCAGACACCCATTGTAACATGGTTATTACAAGCATCGTGTATGCCAAGACAGTAGGTCCGTAGTTGTCGTTTATAATAGCAAATTCCTGTTGATCCAACTGGTGTGGGCAGTCTTCACCAAGTCGAATACAAGGACTGTACCTAACATCTTGATTTTCCTTAGCAAATTGTTTGTCTGCCTCATAGTTGTCCTGGGCTGATTGGGCTTTAGATAGATGAAGAGTTTTCTGGGCTTGCAGCAAATTTTCTCTTCAGAATCAGAGGCTCAATCTTCATTTCCATATGATCACTAATAGGAGCATGAAAGGAGAGATTAAAATGTTCATTAAATATTTTCCTAAAAATATAGTCCGACACTGGTGTTATAGTTGTAGTGCAATACAAAGAGTACATTTTGTTAATATTCAAATCTGGACACAAAAATTGTCTGTTCTGGCTCATGTGTAAGGTATAGTGGGACTCATATCGGGGAAACTTGTCTATAAAGTCTACATTTTTGATCTCTTCGCTTGTTTTGTTTTTGGTGGATGTTTTCTTCTTTGATCTTGGGGTGGTACAATGTTGCCAACATTAGAAGCAGCCAAACTTTGTTCATTGTCTGTATTTACTTTTGAAAAAAATACTTGTCTTTTGCGTTAGTTTTTTCTTATACTCAGCCACAACAATTTTTCTTGCTTTACCAACATGTCTTTTATATTTTTCTTCGTGTAAAGTAGTATAATGACGTTTAACATTATATTCTTTACTCACAGACAAAACTTGCATACAAATCATACACTGAATTTTATTATTATTGTTGCAAATAAAATAGTCAAGTTCCCACTTCTCTTAATGAGAAGTGGGAACTTGACTATTTTACACGATGTTCATCACTTAATTTTCGCTTCTTCGTAGTCGTAATGAAGTTAATTAAGTATTTTTCTCAAAACTGCTTGTTAATAACTTATTATGGTGTGTAAAATTCAAAGTGGTATCAGTAAAGAAAAGTGGCGATGCGAACTTTGTGAAAGCACAAGCTTAACTAATACGGGCACCAACAAATACTCACTCTACAAAAACAAAATACTTTCCGGGAATTCCCCCAATAATAGTAAAAGATAGCTTCACTTTTAAATGATGTAATGCGAATGGAATGTTACAAGAATAAAGATAAATAAATTATACCAAATATTGATTATATTATGTTTTGACAAAGAATTATATTATCCAAACTATTTATGTCCAAAACTCTTTTCTAATTAATTTACACTTTAAAACATGCGTCGCGGGCGGCATGAAAACAAGCCGCGGGCGGCATGAAAACAAGCCGCGGGCCGGTATTAGGACAGCCCTGCTCTAGAGGGAGGCGCGCGCGGAACACGGCGCGCCGCCCACACGGGCCTTTCACTGTTCAGGCAACAAACTCCCCAAGTCTGTTGCCTGCAGGCCTCACCCTAAGGCGGCCGGAGATCGTTCCGCGCCCTGCGGCGCTCGGATTGCACATTCTCACCTGCCTGGACATAGCCGCCACGTTTGACCAGCTCTTGTGGTAATCTACAATCACCCATACTCCACCATGCTGCTTTAGTGAAACCGCACTAGAGCAGCGTGGTGGAATATGCTCTTATTTGTGGTGGAGGTTTTAGGCCAGAGACCAATCCTTTGTTAACCCTTAAATGCATAGATTTTTATTTCGGGCTGGAAAAATGTTTCCACTGCACTGATAACGTAAAAATTTATTGAAAATCTCAGTTATTAAAAATATATATAGGTATAATGTGTGTAGACATTTGGCAACACTATGCGTTGTGTACTAAAGTTATCCTTACATATTTATTGGGGTCATATATTTCTTTATTCAAATATATAAACAATATACAGACTATTTCGAGTGAAATGCAGCAAAACAATTTCGATCTTTAGTATGACACAATTCAACCCTACATTTAGTACACTCAGTCCGCGAAAAACCATTACAACCGGGAAGTTTGCATGGTTATAGAAGTACATCTTTTTTCATCGTGGCCTATACCATCAGTCCGCACGTCTTTTGGAGGAACAGGCTTCGCTGGGTCCCGGTGTCTTTTTCCTTCTATCTCCCTATCTATATTACTGCTCGAAGGCCTTCCTCTTTTGGGTTCAGTATACTTTTTATAATTGCATAAGGTCTCCGCAAGATCTGATCTAAAATCACCTAGTGTCATGTTTGGGTGGTTTTCACACCGGCAAAATTAGAGGAACACAAAAAAAATACACTATATTTTGAGATTGAATGGTTATTATTTAATCTTTTCGCTTCTTTGAGTCTGTTCGTTTATTTTATGCAAGAAAATAACAAAATGTAGGGTTTATTAGGATTTATTTATAATTAAACAAAAAAAATGCCCTATCTGAAAATTTTTGATGTTTTCTATTGTGTAAGAACAAACCAATTTTTTTTTAAATAATGTAAAAAAAACAATATCGTGTGTTGCCTCCACGCGCCCTTATAAGAGCTTGGATACGTCTAACCATGCTTCTGATGACACCTTCAATCATTTCCTGAGGCAAAGTTTCCCATTCTTCCACCAGCGCGAATTTTAGGTCTTCAACATTCCTAGGGGCAGGATTTCTTTCTCGAACCCTTCGTCCAATCATGTCCCAGATATGTTCTATCGGATTCATATCTGGCGATCGTGCTGGCCAATCCATCTGGGTTACACCAATCTCATTTAAGTAATCTCGCACTATGCGCGCAGTGTGGGGCCGTGCGTTATCGTGCATAAACAGGAAATCTGAGCCTATGAATGGGGCAAAAGGCATAACATGGGGTTCTAGGATCTCAGTTATGTACCTGTGTGAAGTTAAAGAACCGCCATCAATAATGACCTGTGCGGTGCGTGCCGTCAAACTTATACCACCCCACACCATAACGGACCCTCCACCGTAAGCCGTTGTTTCGGAAAAATTTGCTTGATGGTAACGTTCTGCTCGATATCTCTACATCCTCTCCCTTCCGTCAATGAAATTTACACAAAAACGGCTTTCATCGGAGAATAAAACTCGACTCCACTCATCGGACCAATTTTGATGTTGACGAGCGAACGCTAATCTTGCTACTCGATGACTCACCTCAAGTTTTGGCGCTTTTGCTGGCACGTATGACTTCAAACCAACTTCATTTAACCTTCTCCTCACTGTTCGTTCACTAACACGTACGTTACGCACTTCTAAGAGGTTTCTGGTCTGAACAGCTGTTAGACGACGATTTCTTAAAGTTTGTACCCTTATAAAACGGACGTCTAGGGCACTGGTTGCACGATTTCTGCTTTGTCCTCGCCTGCGCACGTAAGATCCTGTCCGGCTGTACCGTTGCACATTACGGTGGATCACGGATACTGATACACGCAATGTTTGACTGACTGAACGGTAGGTGTGACCTTCCTCAATCATTGTTACGGCCCTGGCGACTTCAGTTGCAGGCAATCACTCATTCTGGATGCAATACAATGTTTACTCTCCAAACAAAACAAACAAAATGAGCTAGGGTCACCATTGACTGTATAAACCAACTTTCTTATCAAAAACACTCAGAAGCGTAAAGTGTAAACAAACACTTAGAGGGTACAATTTCTGTTAGAAGGTTGAAAAATGTCAAAAAAGCCCATAATGTTATATGAAAAAGGGTAATCATTCAAATAACGGAACCACTTGTCGAAATACCCACAAGTTTAAAAAAAAGGCACCTTTTTTTTTGTGTTCCTCTAATTTTGCCGGTGTGTATAAACATAAAGGAATTCAATTATCGCTTAGCCATTGATGACATGTGTATAACCAAGTGCTAACAGGAATAAAAGAAACAAACAAATATTTATTTTTATGAACTACATTGTAGCGTTCTGCTTGGAGTTTAATCACATCTTTCCTGTCGAAATTCTTAATTTTCCCACATAAAATTCTGTTCACATAGGTGCACCAACTGTGTATTAATATTAATTGCGAAATTTGTACAAAAATTTAAAACATTAACTCTATATCTTGAGCAATTTATAAATTTTGAGTCACACAATGTATTGACCATAATTTTAATATTTTCTTTTATATTATTTATTTGAGCCTTTGAGGAAAGTGTTTGATTTGATAATTTAAATATTTATGCATTTCATCTGAAGCGTAGTTCAGGGATTTTTTAGTTATGTATCTTTCATATTATGTTAAGCTTTTATCACCAATAATTATTGTAGATAATACAGTTCATACAGCAAGTTTTAAAATTTTTATATATGGACTTTTTACATTTTTTTACTATAAATCCTCCAACATACCGCTTCGACTCAGAAATGAGATATTTGATTGCTCATTCCTCAGAACACTTAACAATGGGTCAATATCAAAGTGTTGACTTTCGGATGGAGTTTCTTTCTCAATTTGGGTTTTATTACTTATGAGTAAATGCTTTAAAGACTGTAATGTCTTTCACAGTTAGCACCCACTGCATGTACAGAGCTAAAATTATTAACTAACAAAGTTTTAAATGCACTTATAAATTGGTTGCATGTTGGCGATATATTTCTTACTCCATTGTTTCTGATATTTGAAAAAAAGTTTTCCAATGGATCTAGGCTAAAGTTCCTTGTAAGTAGGCTGGTGATTTTATGTTCTTTATTTAAATATTTAAACATTTCTTTAAATACACCAATATTATTAATGCAATTTTTAAGAGATGGCACTCGTACATACGTGGTCTCTTCAAATCCATCACGTGTTTTAACAATTTTTTGGAATTGAATAGACCTTAATATCTAACTCAAGTAACTCATCCCATAATTTGTGATGAATCGAATATTGTCTCCAACAGCCTTTGTACTTTTTGACTGATTATTGGTAACTATGACCATTGAATGAATCAAACAGATGGTCGATAATTAGCAGGAACTCAGCAGTTGCTTGACACTCCTTTGGCAGTACATTATGTCCTGAAAATGAATAGAAAACTTGGATTAATTATATTTTTCAAGATATTTAATTTAAATCAAGTTTTTCTTTTCCTATCTGAATGCCTCGTTGATCTAGTGGTCGCAAGCGCTACTGTTGGGCATGAAGGCCTGGGTTCGATTCCCACGTCGGACAAAGTGTTATTGGGTTTTATTATCTAGAATTTCTCAGTAGCAGCCCGGATTCTGGATTTGTGCCCAGTTGATGGCAATAGGCTCGCCCCCTATTTATTACATGGGATTTGAAACATAACTGGCGAAATGTTGTTATAGTATAGGTACACCTCTGCCTAACCCTGCGGGGAAAACAAGGCCTGATGTTATGTTTATGTTACTCTATCTGCGACTTTTTACGGTTTTATTAAACCTGTTTCTACTCCCTCGTTGGTCTAGAGGTCGCAAGTCCTGGGTTCGGTCCCCAAGTTAAACAAAGCGTTATTGGGTTTTGAACCAAACCAAACTTGAGAAATTCCTTATAGAAGGAATTAGTCAGTAGCAGCCTGGAGCCTGGATTTGTGCCTGGTTGATGGCAATAGCCTCACTGCCACTACACGGGATTTGAAAATAACTGGTGAAATGCTAAATGGTGCTGTTTTGTAGGGAAGTAATTTAGCAAAGTAATATTATATTAATCCCTCACCAAACCGAAAAAAGACAATTGATTTTCTATTGTCATCTACCAGCGGTAGGTGAACTCCGATCGATGGGAGATAATTCAGGCCATATAAATATGTATTAAATATATATATTTGTCGGAAATACGTAAAATCAATCGTTTGACTTTGACTAATCGGGGCGCCAGCGCCAAAGCTTCTTTTGTATAAATTGCAGGTTGACACTCATAAAACCTCTTGTAGAAATCGATGCGATATCGACTTTAAGATTGATAAATTTTCCTCGCAACTCATTTGCTAGTTCCATCCTTAGCTCATATGCAGTTTGAGCCACCTGATATCTAATGTTACAGGTTTTTTTTTTTTTTCGACTTTTTCTGGAACTAGGGATAACATTTTCTGAAAGGCCTCATCATCGATTAAGGAAAATGGGTGTCCATGGACGGCAACTAATTTTACGCACTCTTGGGATATTATAGTTAAGATATCTTCAGTTTTTTTTTTCAGAATGGCTACTTGAGCCGCTTTCATTTTGATCGCAAACATTTTTGTACTCCTGTGGATGGTATTTCGATAAATGTTTTGCGAGATTTGAACCGTGTTGTGTCTGTAACAAATAATTACCATCTCATAAATTTTTGGATTTGTGTATTAGAATATTGCAAAGCGAATGAATAAAGTTGCGCCCTAATTGACTAAAGTAAACGGTATAAAAATGTTAAATGAATGTCCAGTTAAAATATTGCTCAGAAAAGCGTAAATACTGTCCTACTAAAATCATTAATGCAAACAGAAAATTCTCGTCGGGACTATAGGTAGGTATATTAAAATCTGAAAATTTAATAAAACATAACTGATGGAATCAGGCGTTACTTTGCGGAAATCTTGGATATGAGTACTGTTGCTTATACAATTACAAAATATAGTTTGAATTATTTAATTATTTATTTAAATATTTATTAAGCTTAGATGCAGGTGTGAATAATATACCTAATGCAACAAACAACCCCAACCAGTACGACCCCGTGTCTCACATTACACAACATGGTTCAGCCGGTATGTAGGTACGCTAACGGGAATTTAGTGTAGCTTGTTTTATTTCAGTTCAAAGAAATGCTCATTATTATTAACTAAAGCGAGATAAACGTACACAAATAGGTAAGTACATAATGTTTTGATCAGACTTTAGCATTTTCACTTTTCTACACATATTTTTTAATAAAGATGTAAAAAAACCCGCTAAAACCAGTTTCATCGATTTTGTAAACGAAAATTACAAAAAAACGGGTTTTTTAAACAATCCGGTTTTTGCGTTATTTACTTAGTACTTTAGTCTCAAAACCAGAACAACATAGTATGTGAGATGCGCCGAGTACTCGTTTAATACTCGAAACCTACCTATTCGGCATACTCGGCCATTTTGTTAGTACTCGTTATCGACCGAATAACTCGGTTTGACTCGAAAAGAACTCATAAACTTATAACCTGACCTCTTTAGATTTATCGCCTTCTATTTCGTCATAAAATCTCCAAATCAATGATATTTTGCGCCCACTCATCTCTCAAATATTTACTACAAACAAACTCACAATTGAAAGTAAGTACTTGAAATTTTACCATAAAAAGTAAAAACAAATTTTGTAAATACATCACTCACTCCGTGCGTGTGATATGTAAACAAATGGCAATTACCTACTATAGTTTTCGCCAGATAAGAAAAAAATAAAAGCCGTTAACACCCGTCTACCAATGTATTCCAATATTTCAAAACGATACGAAAAATATGTAAAGGAAGTGTCGCTAACGTGATCAAAACAAACTTATCGTGGTAAGGGGCGTCCTTGACGCGTTCACTGGACATGAGTTATAAACCTTTTGGCCAAAACCATATTCAGTCATATTTATTTTGGAAGTTACTTAGGTACTACTCAATGAAACTCTTAAACCAAATTCGAAGTTAAATAATTTATTTTAAATAGGCACACAGACATAGGTATATAGTTTCGTAATCACGACAATCACTCTAGCACTTTCCACTATAGGCCCAACTTTGTATGAAACTCTCCCTAAATAGAGAATTCAGAAGGGGAGTCTGTGTCCGTATTTTCACTCACAGAACTTTCACTTTCTGAAGTGTCTGTAACGTTTATAATAAAGCGATCGGCTGTTTTATCTATCTGATGATCGAGTCCCTTCATCTTGACTTCTTTTTTGACGTGCTCGACACAATTTTTCCATTTTTCAGGTGTTACCTGATTTAAGGCATCATTAAATAATTTTTTAACGTCTGTTAATTTAAATGTTGTATTGTGTCGAGCAACGTAACTTTTCGTGTCCGCCCATACGAGCTCTATTGGATTGAGCTCGCAATGATAAGGCGGTAACCGTAACACTAATACGCCTTTCTCTTTCGCCATTTCATCAACTGCGTATTTTTGATAAAAACTTTTCACAGATTGGACTTTTACCGTCAAATGTGCTTTTGTGTCCTGTTGGTCGAAGACGATTTCTTTATCTTGCAACCAGTCCATGATCTGTTGCTTTCTCCAAGATGAAGTGGGTATTTTTTCCAATCTTCTGAAAGTCAATGTATAAAATTTATAATAACTAAAAAGAAAAAAAAAAAGTTTTGGCCCTTTAAGTAAGTTGAAGTACCTGGAATGATAGCTTGCGTTATCCATAACAACGACGTCATTAGGTTGCAGCTTATCCAAGACTTTCGCGAACCATTCTTCAAAATGAACGGCATCCATAGCTTCGTGATAATCACCCGTCTTTTTACAAACGAAGACCCATTGGCAATCGCCCAAAAAGCCATTTTCATTGCCAATATGAACTACAATGAGTCTGCTGCCCTTTCCTGTTGGATTTTTAGCGCCAGTTGACAAACCTTCCAGAAATGCTTGGCGTGATGAAGTCACAGTGGTATCGGTCCAAGCTTTCGCAACAGTATGACCTAAAACAATTAAGGATAAATAAATGCACCAAAATACAGAGAAAATAAAATTGAGGGTGCACATTGTTTATATTTGTGACTCGAGTATGACAATTGATTTTTACCTGCATTGACCCAAGTTTCATCCAGGTAATAGATATTACGGTTTTCATTACGGTACCCTTCCATTTCTTTTAAATATTTTGTTCGCCACAGAATTATTTCTGGACGTTCTATTAAGGCACTTTTCCTGTTCCTTTTTTGGAACTTGAATTTCAAATGTTTGAGAACACGTCTTAAAGTTGTTTTGCTAAAGTTGGGCAAAGTGTCATCTTCATTTATTTTCTGTTGTATTTTATCTATTGTAGGCAGATCACCTTCCATGAAAAATCTATGCACTTTTTGCCTTATAGCTGTCTTGTCAAAACTATCCAATTTTTGGATTATGCCTAATTTGTTCTTTGTAGTCCCTTTGGGTTTCAGTTCATGGGTATCTTTATATTCCCTCAAAATTCCGTAAATAGCACTTTTACTTATTCCAGTGATCTCTGCAGTCTTATTAACCATAGCCATATTGGAGCGGTATTCATTCTCAGGCCATGTATTTTTAGTATGTTTAAATACATTTAATACTATGGTTTTCTCGCCAACAGACAAAATCGTACTTTTTCTCTTTTTGATTGGAGAATGTAATGGTTGCGACGACGATGGACCTATAATCAACAATTTAAAAAAATACATTGTAAACTCTAGCGAGACAAGGGAGATCGTTTAAGTTTGAAAACACGTGCATGATAATTACGACAAACAAATAAATGTTTTTAAATCGAGTGGCAATAAATGGAGTATTTTATAATTAACTATTAAGTATAATAATGCTGTCTGAGTTTTAAATATTTCTTGACAATACTGTATCGATCAAAAGTACGATATACGCAAAAAGTAGGTATCTATAATAAGTATAATTCTCACTGCATAAAATATGGTTTTCTCTGTGGCCGTTGAAGAGTGTACATTCTGAAAGTTGGCAACGTCGTAAATAGCTGTCAAATATTTACCTGTTTTGATTAATTTGGAAATAATACTGCATAGAAATAAGAAATGTGGCTAAATAACTAGAATATTAATAATAAATTGCAATAATGAATATCGTAACACCGAATATTTAGTTTTAGATGTAAAAAAAGTCTTTGGAAGCTTTTAAAATGCCTTTTTTACACCTAAAACGGGTACAACATCAAATTCAATGTTATAATTGCAATTCATTATTAATATTCTAGTTAGTTAGTTAGCCACATTTCTAATTTCCATACAGTATTATTTCCAAATTAATCAAAGCAGGTAAATATTTGATAGCTATTTACGACTTTGCCAAACAAATAACCAAACCCACTTTTGCATTAATAGTTAAGGTTAGATTCACCACATATTTACACTGTTAAATATAAAGTAATTACGTATATAAGTCCGTCATTAGTCTATTATTTCATAGGTAGGTATTAAAATAATTTAACCAACCTGCTTGAGGTTCAACGATTCTCTGTCGACGCCTTTTTTGGGTTGTTGGTGGATCCATTCTCACTTCTTCACTCATAACCAATAATAACAAAAATAAAACAAAACAGTATCAAAATAACAAAACAAACCAATTAACAGTAACAAAATAATAACAAATGCTTGAAAACTTTCCGAGTATGGAGTACGCTCAGTCAACTCCACGCGCAAACCAGACTTGAAATGACACTCGAGACGAAGGACGCGATAGGCATAATAACAAAATGGCGGACAGGTAATGCGCCCCTGACTCGCTCTGACGTCACATTCAGCGCCGAGTATGAGGGCATAACCCAAAAAATCTCATTTTTTGGTAAGAACTTTAAAATTCGGTTATTTTAATTAATTGTATACTTCTATGAATATAAGTTAAAGCTAAATAAATAAATCCAATTATGGCATGTTCTTTTATTGAAATATAAGTTGAAAACATAAGTAATCTCGAAAAAGAAAAATACACCTCAACAATTATTTTTGAAATGCATAAACAATAGCAATACATATTTCATTGTTTAAATATGTATTTTTGAAAGTAAAAAAAAAAAAACCACAATTATTCTTTAATTTACGTATTTCTTACTTATTCCGTTGGGATAAGTGTTTGGTATTATGAAACTCGACCGACACAGTAATAGCGACAGTTTTGAATGACGAGCGATATCTAATGAAGTTTTGTGGACTTTTTGGTACAAGTCGGATCAGTGACTTTTATTTTTCTCTTATCTGGCGAAAAGTATAGACGATGCGCGCCGGGAACGGCCGGCGGCGCAGTGGCGGCGCGCGGCGGCGAGCGAGCAGCAGGACCTCGCTCCTCGAAAACCGCCGCCGCGCGCCGCCATCGCGCCGCCGGCCGCACGTTGCGACTTGTGAGCAAGTTTAAACCCGTTTTCGTGGCTAATACCTGCGTCAACTACGTCAAGTTATTCGGCAGAGTACTCGGTAAAACTTGTACACGGCGCATCTCTAAATATAGGTATTTGAAAAACACTCACGACAAACCTTTTGTAATTGTAAACATCACTTTGCTATCACGGATGACAAAAAATAAATCAAATGAGCGAGCGGTGAGCACATGAATAAAAAACCGAGCATGTTATTTTTTCATCTTTCATCGGTAAATAATATTAATAGTAAGTAGTATAAGATTGCACTTACCCTAAGAGTTTTATTACAACCTGGAACATCACATTTCGACGACTGTTTCTCGTTGCTCAATGAAAAATATTTGCACACAAAGTTCGCCTTCTTATGGCCCATGATTTAATAGAAAAACTGTTAAAACTCAAACAAACTATACGATTGAAATCAGATAATGTAAATAAATAAACACGGTGAAATGCTACGTTGCTATACTACGCTCGGGAAATAATCTTAGTATTACTAGTGACGCGTTGCGTTTATGTGGCCGCACGCAGCCCGCAAGGTGATGAAGCTGGCAACGTTGCGTATCGAAATGAATAACGTTATTATATCGTTATATTAATAACGATATATTGTTAATAATGTTATTAAACATTTTTAAATTTCGTTCCGTTTGTCATTATCGTTATAGCCAAAAAAATAATTTTGTTACGATCCTGGTGGAACGATACAAATTAACGTTACCGGAACTACACGTAACGTTATTTTGGGTAACGTTTCAAGCCCCTGCTCGCAAGTTCCCTGTACTGAAATAAATTGGTTCATTATTATCAATCACAAATCACCATACATAATATTATAAAGGTTCGGATATAGGAGGTAATATCCAAAACGACTCATCGGGTTTAAAAATTCATTCACTTATAAGTCGTGGGCAGAAGTTAGTCTAAAATAAACTTAGCAATTTTAATTTACCTCATGTTTTGTTTTATGCTTATTATCTGTCACTTCATCAAATGGTAGCTTCCTTTTTCTTTGTTGAGGTTTAAACAAGCTTTTGGGTACAACCTTCTTTAGGTTTTGGTGTAATATTCTGAAAAAAAAACAAAGCAGTCTTTAGAAGTTACCAAACCAGCAATCTCAAACAGAAAATACACATGAATATGTATACAATATAACAAATATTACATAATACATAACAGGCACTTATTAACTAAATTAACAAACCTCTTCTACATTCTCTTGGTTATTTACTGGAGTGAGAACATACTCATGTGTTACACTCACAAGGGACTCCTCGACTTCCGCTTGATTCTAAATGAATAGAAATCATACATTAATGCATAAGTCATATTATTATCATGGGTATAATGATAAAAGGTTAGTATTTGGACCAAGGACTGGTTAGTATTTCAAGATTAGAGATAATTCATGCCAGTCATCATTACAAAAATACAGGATGCTCTCACCGCACTGTCAAAAACATTGGAATCCGTTTCAAATTCCTGTGGAATCAAGCTCAAAATTTCCATGGTTTCAGAATCCGGGCTAGGAGGTTTTGGCCCTCCACCGGTACAATTCATTGATATTTTTACTTGTGACATTATTTTTTTGGCATCAAGTTTCATTGTCCGCCACTGTTGCTTCATTTCAGTCATTTGTCTCTCTCGGTTATTTAATTCATTGAATCTAAAAATATTTAATCACAATTTGACTATCATGAACATGAACATTAAACCAAATTAATTTATGTAAACATGGTATTTTACAAACCTTTTTGCGACCGCTTGCCAAGCAATGGTCTTATTTTTGTTAGTATTCGAGTCGGTGTTTTTGTTTTCTATAATGGAGACAAACTCCTTCATATAGCTTTTCAATAATCTCTGAAAAGTAAAATGCACAAATTTGATCACAAACGATGACCGTGTGGTAATTAAGGAAAGCGACAATTCTTTTATCTAGTAAAATTACCATACCTTTTCTAAAGTGTCCCGATTTACAGATCGTTTTCTTTTTGCCTTCAACTGGTCACTATTTATGTTATTATTCACCATTATTATAGTATGTAAAAACCAAATTATTTTAAGAGACTAATTTCGTTGGTACACTAGTTTGACATATGAAAGGTGCGTTCTTAAACGACTTACTTATAAAGTATGTTCCATTCTTTCTTCGTTTTACCGTAAAAAAAATATACAATTATTTTTAAATACATTTTGAAACGATATTTTGGGCACAATTTGTATTATTTATTAAAAATAAACATGTTTTATGCTGTTTACAAGGTTTTCTAAATGTCTCTACAATTTGATAATCTAGTTTCAAAACGTTTCCGAAGAATGTTGCCTGTGACTTTTGTTTTAACGAATTTATAACTACACAATGCTTACACACCCATTATTGGTAAAGGGAGTGTGTAACTCTTATCCATAGCTTATACATTGTATAAGTAAACAGTTGTTAAACAAGTGTTTTAAATATTTTTATTAGTAAGGCTGTAAAAGTGGTTTCCACTTCGGTGAACCATGTGTATACCTATAATTGACATGCTTATCCGCATTTTTATGTTTGCATTTTACTACAAAAAAGCATACATACCTACATGTTGGTTTGGTATACAATGCTTAGTAATACGTAGTGTTTATACAAGTCAGTTTTTTGTATTTTTAAATAAAATCATTACAAACTAATATTTAAAAAAAAAATTGTTTATTCACGTCAAATTAGCACTTTTACCACAACTTAAATACATAATTACTATTAGTAAAACAGATTTATTTTGTTAGTAAAATAATAATAGTAAAATGGTCTTAAACGGTACAGAATGTAGAACATCAATATATATCATGCCCTCCACTCTATAGCAAATCCAGGAAAAAGGTTATAACCCTGACCGGGTCGTCTTATTACATTACACAATATTTTTTTAATGTAGGTTAAATAGGATGTCAGTAATTTAACAGATACCATAATAAATAAGTGTGAGAAGGTAAATGAGTCTATAATATAATTAATAAAATAAATGAGTCTATAATTAATAAAATAAAATGAGTCTATAATCAATAAAATAAATGAGTGTATCATTGCCTTCTACTCCTCCACAGAGTTAGGACAAGACATTGGCGAGCTGCTTGCCCCTGTCGTAATTCATCACTGTGTGCTGATGTTGATGGCTGGGCATCATTAACTTCAGGGTTTATTATTTCTCTCTCAGCTTCTATTGTGTCAGGTGCAGGGCAGTTATTTACGTTGCACAAGTTATGCAGTACGCAACATGCATTAACGATCTTGGCTGCAATCTGTGGATTATAATGCAACATCCTGTGACTCAATAAACACCTCCATCTAGCTTTCCAGAGCCCTATTGTTCGCTCCACTGTGTTCCTGGCAGAGCAGAGTCTTTGTGTGTAGTAATCTTCAGGAGATCCAGCTTGTGCATTTAAAATAGGTGTCATCAATAAGTTCTCTGGGCATAACCAGAATCACCTGAAAAGGGGGGTTTTAAAATCTTATTTATTATTATTTCCATCTACATATCTACTGGTATGATTTAAGATTGGATTTGTAATTTAATTTACCAAATAAATATACAGTTTCTCCCCTACTTATTAATCCAAATAAATGTGTTTTTACCGGGTGCTGGTTAAATATAAAAGAATCATGGGTGGCACCCCCAAATGTTGCATCTGCACTTAAAATATTCATGTCGCTGTCACATATCTGAAAATAATTATTGTTAATGATTACAATTAGATAGTGACAATATGTGAGGTTGTACGTCACTGAGACTTCTTATGGTACTTAATGTTAAACTTACGATTTGTACATTTCTGGAATGAAAATGTTTCCTATTAAAATATCTTTCCTCATGTTCTACCGGTCGAATGATAGCCACATGTGTTCCACCAACACACCCGGGATGTGGAACTTTTCATAAAATCTAAAATAAGCATTGTCAATATAAGTAGGTAAATTGTTATTATAATCATGTTGCCACATATAAAACTATTGTAAGAAACACATTGTATCCACCTACTTTCTTTCAATAGTATTTCTTTCTTCAGCTGATTGGGGAACTTGATATATGTCGTCAATATATCTTTGTGGTTTAACGCTTTGGTAACCTCCATTATAGCTTTTGACACTGACTGCTGAGACATTACCGTGCCATTGCTTCTTCCCTCTATTGTTTGATAGCTTCCAGTACCAAAAAATGATAATGCAACCAAAATCTGAAAATGGTTTTTGATTAGACTTTAGTAAATAGACATACCTATATTTACTCGCACAAATGTAAAAATATACCAAATATTACTTACCTACTTTTGATTTGAAAACAGATAAGTACATTGAAACTCACCTTGCATTTAATGCAAATGTCACTTTGTCTGGTTGGTTTCTTCATGTATGGTGTTAAGTCTTCTACGAACACATCAAACAAATCCTTCGACAAACGATAATTTCTCCGAAATTCTTCCGAATCCATTTCCATAGCCGTGGTGTTGTAGCGCCTCATCCTTAGCATATTTCTTCTCACACGAATATTCATACGATTTGCTTCCTCAAGAACATTGAAAAACGACGCAAGGCAAGCCATAATAATAAAGAATTTGAAGAATTATAGCAGTAACACTAAAAACTCTCACTCGATCTGATTAACGTAGCTTCTTTGCTATCGACGCTTTTCTTTGCTATTGCTATTTGACGTTTAGTTCTTCCAATAACTGGATTTATTTACGTTCAGATGGCGTGTGGAGTACAAACTTTTCGATCCTAACGAATCAAGTCGATCGAAATTACTTTAGCTTCGATCCACCGCACGATCGTGCGCTAGTTTCAGATTCAAGAGTATGGATCGGCATCTAATTCGAATCAAATTCGATTGATTCAGAACTCGAAGCTGTCGGGAGTAAGGCCCCTGACCACATACATCATGTCGAATTAGGTACACGTTTAGAATGACTTACATAAATTGTAGTGCTTCAGTTAACCCTCTCTCAATAACTTGGGAGGGCTAACTGACAAGTATCACAAGAGATAAAAAAGTGTGTGGGTGCAGGAGTCCCAGGTCGTTTTCAACCTCTCGCAGCTCAGGACGCTCGGAGTCAGGACAGGATCGGCAGAACTGGACAAAGACGGGGCTGCAGCGTCCCTCGCTCAACAGGATGAGGAGGAGTACCGGCCCGTCACCACCTCTTGTCCTGAGGATTGAGAGAGAAAGAAAAAGTCCCAATAGATATTTCAAGTAACACCCCGCTGACAGACTCCCCACAGCACTATGCAGCGCTTCACGTCGGTGGTAAGGCCGCGCCGGTGCTTCACACCTCGTGACGATGCCTTACTCGCTCGGCAGAAAGAGCGTGTCAATCCTCCACGGTTCGCAGGGAATCACCCCGAAGTGGAAGACCTCCCCGTTCAGGTACCAAATCTGCGGTGCTCCACGTCACTCAGTCAGGGCGCTCCCAACATTAGAGGACCTCCTCTGACGCAGACGAGAGGGCTGGAAGCAGCGGAGGAATAGGGGTCTCAAAACTCAAGACTCAAGGACACTGTCTATAAATCAAAGAAGCTTCGTTCTCGAATTACTGTATTTCGATCGGTTCAGAAGATACAATTATAGTAGTGATTAAGCTAAGAGCTGAACTGCCACCGTTAAGGAAAATCCCTCTCTTACACAATGACTGCCACTATTGTTGTCCCTTTCTAACCCTTCTCGAATGAACATTTTTTTACATATTTTAAACATTTCAAACATAAATCAAATTATTTCGTATTAGATTGACGGCCAGAAACAATAAAGCGATTTACATAGAGAACCTGATCTTATTACTGGCTTTACTTTATTAGCTATATATAACAAGATAAACTGACGGATGACAATTTATAATATAAATGTCAATGTATAAAAATAGTCTAAGCTTATTTAAAAGGAGGAAATAAATAGCATGGTATACAGATATGGATGCATAAAACAATTAAAGGTAACTATAGGTTTTTCTTTTCAGCGATAAGTGTTCAGAAATACCTATATAAAATGTGAGTAGAATGAGAGTCGTACATTTTCATACTTTAAAACATAGATTTAGTTACTAAATTATAGCAATAATTGTCGGGCACAATAGTTCCCTAAATATTAAATATAGAAAAGAAGATTAGGTGTAATGAAACACCACAAAATATAATGTCTGAATACTATTTCCTGTAAGCTGATTACCACGAGTTTTGTACATCTGTTCAAAATGTCTGCCACAAAGACGGACATTTCCATGTATATATGAATTGCCTCTGCTTTTAAGTTCTTCACTGAGGACTGATTTCCACTTATCAAACCTTTCCTCATGTGGATAGGTTGGGGATGGAAATGAGTGCAATGGTTCTAAAAGAAAATAATACTATAATTAATTTTGACACAGTTATCCCAATTCATGTCTATATATTTACTTCTCATTCTGATGTTCAGAATAAAAGAGTATGCAGAAACGAACTTACTATAGGTACTTTAGGTAGACGGTACTACTTATATTACTACTAACGAAATAAATGATATCTTAGGTCATCCGGAAAACTTAAGACTAGAGATGCCGATGCATTCCACCAGCTTTTATGACAAGTCTTTTACAGTTCAAGCAGTACGGTTATGGAATGCCTTGCCCGAGTCGATAAGGCGTGCTCAATCTTTGTCCACTTTTAAAATTATGGTTCCTCTCTCCTTAAACATCATCATTACATTTAGTTTCCTTGCTCTTGTTTCATGTTTATTATTGTATATATTATATGTAGATAAGTATATGTTTTATGTATGTATGTATTTGTTGTATATGTAAATGGTACACCACTGACTACCTGCATTATTGTCTCTCCTTCTCCCTTGAATCCATCCAAAGGTTGTCTGTAAAAGATCGCTTTTAGCGATAAGACCGCCCATTGTGTCACCCTGTGTAAAATGTCTACATTTATATCTGTTATTTTTTATGGTGTACATAATAAAGAGTATTCTATTCTATTCTATTCTATTCTAACGAAGTCAATTTAACCATTTCATGTTTGCTGAATACTTACTCAGATTACATCCAAAGTAGCAATTCTTCTGCATTTTTACTATCTTTGGTATCGAACACAGTCCAGGTACAAAAGCAAGGTCGATCACAAAAGGCAGGTATCACAGTCCAGGTACAAAAGCAAGGTCGATCACAATAGGCAGGTTTCGCAGTCCAGGTACCAAATCAGGGGTAAATCAAAAGGCAGGTGATCACAGAGTCCAAATACTAGCGAAATCGTAAAAAAAAGAATCCCAAAAAAGCTAACAAATTAAACGAACGTACGTTACGAAACTTTTGTAAGCTTTTGAGTTTGACAATTATTATTATGATTACCAGCTACGGTATGAAAGTTCCTACCATTTTCGAAACCATTAATTTCTTATTTTTACAATATGTTGTAATAAAAATGAAAATACTCTTTTTAATATCTTCTACTTTAATTCAGTCAAAGTAGATGGAAATTGGTGGGCCCAAATGTAATAAGTTGAGATATGATCAAAAAAATTAGTCATATTTTTTATCTTAGAATATGTAAAATCACCTCAATTCTCAATCTGGAAGCGGAGAAATATGAGAAAGATAGTTTTCGTGAGATTATCGATTGAGTAATCGATTACATAGTTACGAAAATAAAACCTTTGCACTAAATAATTAACTCAAAGTAATTATATGCATAGTGCATATAATTACAGTCATATTAATAAATAAAATATCAATTAATTACTGAAAAACCAATATTTATGGTTATCGATTTCATATAGATTAAAATCAGTCTTCTAGTTTTAGTCTATGTCACTGGCATGACAGCTGACAGACATTGACACTAGACAGTTGCCGACTGCTCATGTTTGCTTACTCGTATTGTTTTCCGATGCGTTTTGAGTGCTTTCCCGATTATTCTTAATTTTTCACGACCACTGCTTTGTATTTTACGGATTCCGTCCTAGCCTACCTTGTACGACCCTTGCTTTCACACTGGACACCGAAGATCACTCACACGTTTGACTTGGAATTTTTATTTTGGATTTTACTGCCGACTTGTGGATTGGATATTGTTCAAACTAAGGATCGCCGTGTGACTTGTGGGATAACAACTGGTTACTGCAATACACTGTCAATTCATTTTCTACTAAATATAATAAATGTTAGTGCAAAAGATCATATTTTGCACTTCGGGAATCAGCTGTTACTTAAATATTGTAACATAACCTCACTTTTACTTAATCTCTTATATCGCTGTTCTCAGATTGACAACGTCCGCAGAATTTTCAGTGAAAGGTTGATAATATTTATGCTATTAATTGACACCTCTTTCATCTTTTTACATCCAGGCCCAAGATTGTATGTAATCGTTTCAGTCTCCTTTAATGTATAATTTATTTATCTATAGAAAGATGTCACACGAATATGGTAGAAAACTAATACGGAAAATTCTACCGTTTCGCAGCAAGCAGTATTATAGCAGTTTTCGTCGCGAAAACTAGCTCCATCTATCCCGAGTTTGAGAAACATTATCTGATTAGTTTTAACCGCGTCCTATAGATGTTTCCATACATTATTTTTTGATATAGCCATTGTGCTTAAGTTACACCCCCTGTTGAGTACTGACGCGCCGAAAGTCGTTGGTAGCCTTAAAAGACTAATTTGAAATGGCTTCACTTTAAGTGCGACCACTGCGGTTCTAAGCCTATTACTTCTATGGGAAGGTACTTCTACATTAATCCCCCTCAAATACCTAGTTATTTTAACACCTACCGCCATATTCCTTTTATTGTACAGGTCAGATTTCACATATTTATACGATGGAAATTCTTTGATAGTATCATCTTTTGCGTTCTTTAAAGAAATTACAGCTTCACGATATACGGATGGAATAGTCTCCTTGAAATCTTCGGTAAATTTTGTTTTACAAATAGAAAAAGCCCTTTTTACTTCGTTTTTAGCACAACTTACTGGGCAACTATGCACTGTTGATTTAATCGTTTGAGTTTGTATTTCCATAATAGTAACAGTTCCATGATTTAGGCCAATTAACGCTAATAAGTAGAGCCATTCTTATATTCTTCTTTCTGGTCGGTAATACTGTCGCCCTGCTGACACGTCCTCCGCGCTTAGAAGTCACAAAATGAAAATGAAATAAACCGCTACTCTTAGACGGAATCACAGAGTACATTTTATATAGGGAGATAGAGACGTCACTAGATCATTTTAAGGCGCCCTATAGCAAAAAGTAAAAACAACAATCCACGAAGCAATATTAGTATAGCTAGCTTCAAATCTGCAGTTAGGCCCTATCCTATTTTCTAACTCGAAATTAAACAGTGTCAAATACTTTATTTCAATCTTTTTTTACAATAAATGAAGCCCAACTTCTGAATTTTGTCTTCTACGTTATAATCTTTACGTGATCCACATAATAATTTATTTGTATCTTTACACCAATTAAAGATAAAAAAATTAAGACATAAATCTTAAATTTTTTAAATTGATTGCGTTTTGTGGTCGTTGCATTTATTTAAACTATGATCCAATACAGGGTGTCCGGTGGCGGATTTACAATTTTACAAGCTAATGAAACAAAAACTTACGAACTTCTAGGTTTATTAAAAAGTTTAAAGTACACAAAAATCATGCGGATTTTAGTTTTTAAAAATAATTTCGTCCAAATGCTGTCCGTTCAGTCGCACACACTGTTGAAAACGGTCCACCGTATTACGTCCCACGCGCTAGCGTAGCTAGCTAGCGTAGCAGGCTCGTCTCAATTTGCTGTATTTCATTGCGAATATTTTCCTTCAAGTGCATGATAGTCTGAGGGTTATTGACGTATACTCTACTTTTAAGATACCCCCATAAAAAAAAAACATAGGAGTTAAATCTGGCGACCTTGGTGGCCACGGGATGTCTCCAAAGCGACTGATAAATTTTTGTGGAAAATTTTGGCGGAGCAAATCCATAGACGTTCTGGCGGTATGTGGAGTCGCCCCATCTTGTTGAAACCACGTATGCGTCGAGTAGGAATGATGTGCTCGCAAATTTGGTAAAAAATACTCGGTGATCATGAGTCTATAGTTTTCACCGTTGACGTTTATGGCTTGTCCCCTAGGATTTTCAAAAAAATAGGGCCCAATAATTCCGTTTGTGGATAATGCACACCAAACTGTAACTTTTGGGCAATGTAATAGACGTTGGTGTTTCAGACGAGGATTACGTGTTCGTGGTGCCCAGTAGCGACAGTTTTGTTTATTTACGTGTCCATTTAAATGAAAGTGGGCCTCATCGCTCCAAAAAATGCAGTTGACGGTGCGAAATCTCTCCAATATCTGTTCACAGAAGCTTTTTCGTAAATTAAAGTCATTTTCTTTCAGTTCTTGGACTAATTGAATCTTATAAGGATGGAACTTCAAGTCTTTTTTCAAAATTTCGTGAACAGTACTTTTTGGGAGTGCTAAAGTGTCCGCTCTTTTTCTCAGCGAGAGTCGTGGATTTTGACGCAAACTTCTTTCAACTTCTTCAATATTTTCAGAAGTCCTTGATGTTCTGCTGGGCCCTGGCTGAGGCGTATTTAAAGCCGAAGATGTTGTGCGGAACCTTTACAATTACAAAACAAATAAAGAATTTAAAAAAAAAACAAGGTAATAACGCCTAGAAATTGCCAGCTTTACTTAACACGCATATGGTAGTCTAGTTGACAATTCCTAGGGCTTTTACCCGTTACGAAGCACAGACGAACTTGGCATTTCATGCATAACACAGATGTTAGCTTGGAGCATAGCCTACATCGACCTTGAGTGGTCATAGTCATAAAATGGCCAACATTATCATACCGTGATGATTCTACTGAGTTGGCTTGAGGTACACGCTTTTTATGTTTGTCAGTCTTACCACGGGTGCGTCCGGACTTTTTTAACCCCTCGTAAAGCTCAAAACGAAAATCCTTGAGGGGCATCCATTGTTTTTTAAATTTTGAGCAATCTTGTCGGTATAAAAGCCACGCATTATTTATACATATGTCAAGAATTTGCGCAAATATGCCGATGTACCAACGCCGGGTCTTAAATGGGGTTTTGTAAAGAGAAATAAGCATATCGGCTAAATCAACTCCTCCCATATGTTTATTATACTCTTTGACAATTTGATGACAATCTACATCCACTTTGTTTTTAGAGTCCTTGCAGTACCTTTTATTTTTTTCTACTGGCTCCGCACCTACGTACGAACTTATCAATGTTACGGCTTTGTTGTCGTTCCACCGTACTATTGCTAATCGGTTTTTATTGCAGACTACTTGAGCAATACTACCGCGGGGTTTCTTTTTCATAAGTTTTTCCGAGGGCAAAACTGCTTCAGCTCCTCTCAGCCTGTCGCTCCTGACTGTTCCCAATCCAAATATACCATAGTCTTCTCGTAGTATATAAAGGAGCTCCGGACAAGTAAAGAAATTGTCGCAGAACACAAAAGCCGGTTTATTTTTGATACTTTTACACAAAGCAATGACAACTTGAGCCCCAAATCCAATGGAAGCTTCCTTATCTGTAAAAGTGTGAAACCTAAATGTGTCCTCGCCACCATACAAAAGAAAATCATAGATCATGCCTGACACTCCTGCACGAACATAGTTTTTGAAGCCCCACTTGTTGGGTTTATCCTTCATATATTGACGTCGCTTACCCGCTTTGGTCCCTTTGTAGGGAATCATCATTTCGTCAATGCTGAATTTCCTTTCATTATCTTGAGCTAAGCAATTTTCTCGAATTTTTTGTAATAAAGGCCTAACTTTGTAATATCTATCACAGTCTTGTATACTATTATCAACAAAATGCAAATTACGACGGATTTGTTGATATCGTTTTAGAGACATCAAATCGGCTACGAGATGGTATCTGTACCGCAAACTCCAATAGTCTGTATAAGATGGCATGCTTACAACACCCATGATAATATGTATGGCTAGAAAATCCCGCAATTCATCTTCATTTAATCCAGGAGAACGTCCGGTTTTGGATATTGCGTATGCGTTGGTTTGCTCTACGATATCTGCTAAAACGTCTGGGGAAAAGAACTTGTAGAAATAACCTAGCGAAGTTAGGTCTAGAATGTCGATGTGATCTGAGTCTTCTTCTATAGTTGCCCTGTGCCGAAAAACCGCTTTTTTCCATTGATAGCTCAGTGTGAACTTTGTGATTCGTCTAGGTCGTTTAGTTACAGAAACAGTGGCACGTTGCGATCTGGTATTTCTGGGACGCGACTTGGAAGAAGCAGTTGCCGCCATGCGAGCTGCAGCTAAGCCAAGAGTCATAAAGCCATTTGCTGTTAATTCAGGGGGTGCAGGGGGTGCAGGGGGTGCAGGGGGTGCAGGGGTTGCTGGAGTTGCAGGAGTAGCGGGAGTTGCTGGGAGTGACGGAATGTCACTCAGTATCGGCACTTTCTTACAATTTGGTTCTAGAGAAGGGTTTGAATAGACGCTTTGAAAAATTGGTGTGAGTCGAACATTCTGGCTGGTGGTGCGGTCTTCTTCATTATCAGAAATATTAAGCCTTTCCAGAGAACTATCAATAGAAGGTGCAGAAGAAGTTGACATAGAAAGCGGGGTCTGCACACGTAATTCATCATCAAGGTCAGAATGTTCACTACCGTCAGAGGGTGCATTCTCAGCAGGCACAAGCGCTAAAATTCTACCACCACGAGTTTGAAACTGATGCTGCCGACAAAGAAAAAGAAAGCGTGCTATAAAACCAAGTAAACCCAAAAAGCTACCTCAAACTGGCAATGTATGCCGTGACATACAAACAAAATGGAGGGTGATTCGTTACAAATTTGGCAGTGTATGTCACAGCATACATCATGTTAGTGATCAAAATAGAACCATTTTATATGATATAAACTTCACAATTATTATCACACGCATTCCATTACACAATAAAACATACATTTTAGTCATTACAACTATGTAATATTCATAATAATAGTATAAATACCTTGGACAACACAGTTGAAGTTCGCCGGGTAGCCATTTTTTTGAAGTAATGTCAAAATGGATGTTGCTAGATGTGTTTTATTTTTGCTACCAAATATAGTGTTGCAATATGAAAAAGGTAAATTACCACACGCAAGTTGTATTTTTTTTAATAAATCTTTTTTTTTAAGGTCATGTATGACAGTACATACAATGCCAAATTAAGGGTTAATGCAGAATGGTATGCTAGCATTTGTTTGCCACAGGTCGTTTCTGAACTCCGTAAAGAGAACTGCAACCGCCGCATCATCCTCCATCACGACAATGCGAGTTCTCACACCGCGCACAGAACAAAAGAGTTTTTAGAGCAAGAAAACATAGAATTGTTAGACCATCCGCCGTACAGCCCCGACCTAAGCCCTAATGATTTCTATACTTTCCCTAAAATAAAGAATAAATTGCGTGGACAGAGATTTTCATCACCTGAAGAAGCTGTGGACGCCTACAAAACGGCTATTTTGGAGACCCCAACTTCCGAATGGAATGGTTGCTTCAATGATTGGTTCCATCGTATGGAAAAATGTGTCAAATTTCGCGGAGAATACTTCGAAAAGCAATAAATACATTTTTAAATAGTAATGTTGTGTCACTTCCTTGATTCCCGAATTTTTCAGTGCCGCCCTCGTATAAAGATGTTGTCACTGTTCACATCATCAAAATCAACTTTCATAGTACTAGGTGTCCAAAAAGAGTATCGGGTACTTGGTAGTTCAATAGAACAAAAACTACTAGCAATCAAGTAATTTTTTTATTGTTTATTATTAGAATACAAAATAAACATTATTTCGAAAAGATAATGTTATCCAAATGGTGACCGTTACGCTGCTGGCACTCTTCTAATCTGGAACGAAGATTGGTGATAACACGTTGACTCATAGCCCTCGATATTGTTGCCATTTCTGACCTGATGTTTTGTTTCAATTGAGTTAGGTTCGTCGGATTATTCTCATAAACCTTACTTTTAAGGTATCCCCAAACGAAATAGTCAAGCGAGCTAAAGTCAAGGCTTCAGTGAGGCCAGTTGATGTTACTTCTACGTGAAATGACCTTATTAGGGAATAATTCGTTAACAGCTTCAATTGATTGATTTGATGTTTGGCAAGTGGCCCCGTCTTATTGGAACCACGTTCTTGAGTTGAAACCTTGAAACTCTTGCAACTCTGGGCCCAAAAAGTTTCGCAGTATATGGCAATATACTATTAGGATATGGCAATAACGGTCACTATTCACATTGAGCGTTCGGCCTCGTCGATCTTCATGAAAATAAGGACCAATTATGGCTTTAGCAGACATAGCGGCCCACACAACGACCTTTGTGTTGTGCAGGGGTCGTTCATGCTTTCGTCTCGGATTCTCCTCTGCCCAGTATCGACAATTCTGCTTATTAACATGACCATTCAGGTGAAAGTTGGCTTCGTCACTGAACAGTATGTTTTTAAAGTTGTTGATTCGCCGCAGCATTTCGTTCGCAAAATTCGATCGATTTGCGTAGTCCGTATCCTTTAATTCTTGAACCAATTGAATTTTATACGCTTTTAAATGCAAATCTTTCTTTAATATCAAATGCAAAGACGATTTTTTGATGTTCTATGCTTGGCTTCGCTTTCGGATGGACAAAGACGGATTTTGACGAACTGACGCCTTCACTTCTTCGATTGTGTCCTGGTCGCGGACTGAACGAGGGCGACCAGAGTTTTGAATTTTTACCGTCGCACCTGTATTTTTGAATATCCGGATTCATTTTCTAATGCTGCATTGGTGCATTGCGTGTACGATACTCCGCACGATACAAACGTTGAGCTGTCACTATTGAATCATCGTTACGATAGTACGCTCGTACGCAAAAAGCGCGATGCGTTCCCGGGTACTGCTCCATTGCGACTAATACTCCACAAAATGGCGGACTTTACGATCTCCTCCCCGCGCCCCTCCGCCGCTCCGAATCAACGTCAGCGCTAAAATAAATACCCGATACTCTTTTTGGACACCCGGTATAACTTGGCGCCTCAGGTTTCATAAAAAAGAGGTTTTGGAGGGATTTCAAATTGAAACATTGATCAACTTCACAGTTGGTCCCCGGCGAATGCGTATTACTAAAATGATTAATTAGTAAGGAAGGGTAGGCTGCTTCGAAGCCAACACACGAAGGCGACGTATTACGATATCCATGGTTTCGAATACAGTCAAAACTTGAAGAACTAGTTTCCGATAGTGATATAGATGATCAGTTAGATCAGCGCCAGCAGTTCGAAGACGGCTACTATAATACTATTGCCCGAGCTGAATCCATTCTTAGCGTCAGTGAAGAGGTCACTGATTGTTCCAAACCGTGTCAGCATAATATAAACAGGCCAGTGTCAGTTGAATTACCAACCATCATGTTGCCTACGTTCGACGGCGTGTATGAACACTGGCTCGAATATAGGGACACGTTTATATCTTTGGTGCACAATTCGACTGAAATTAGTAATATTCAAAAATTCCATTATCTAAAGTCTTCGCTCAAAGGAAATGCCGAATCAGTTGTAAACGCGCTAGAAATTTCTGCAGCTAACTACTCTGTGCGCGCATTGTGGGTGAAGACCTTCCCATGTCACGCATTTTAAACCGACCACGAAGCTCAAAAAGCACAGTGTTAACGCGGCTCATAAGTTCGGGACATATTCGCAATCTGGCAGCAACAGAATCACCATCAGGGAAATCAAAACCTTCTATTCGGGGCCTAGCCTCGGCAGGAAGAACGTCTGCTGGCCCATGTCCTAATAGGTTCGTAGTTGGTACTGCTCCTGGTGGGACTAAAACGGCAGGTAGTGGTGGTATCTCAGGTTCGTTGGGTTGTCGTCGAGAGTTAAGGACTCTATTCGACGTGACGAGTGGTGAAATGTAGCACTCGTATACATTGTGGTTTTCCGGGATTATTGGCCCGAATGATCCAGCTGGAATTTCATCATCAGCGGCTTGGGGCACTGCGGCCTCGGGCAGATTAAACTTTACTTCCTCACCGCCAACGGTGGTCGTGTTGCAGACGCTCGTGACGTAGTGGTATAAATTGTCCGGGATACACAAATCCTCCGGCAAAAGATCCTGGCAACGGGCGGAATCGAGTTTTCTCTCGCCATTGTCCAGTGTGAGGTCTAGTAAGTAACAGTTTAATATTGTCGTCATCGAATGTTGAAACATCGAGAAGGGCATACGGCGGTCCAGACGGGGATCCACTCCTCTTAGCGCTTCATAAGTGCGCTCAATCTGATCTATATAGCCTCCGAACTCGAAGTTCTGGCAATATGTCTCTTGGACAGGGATAGAACTTGTATGTGGTCCCAGATCGTAAAGCGGCTCGTCTACGGGCGCTGTTTCTTCCTTTGCTCGAAAATCATAAGACGTAGCGGTATCTGTCTTCGCTTCTTTCGTCTCTTTTTCCTTCTTCCAACCTGCACTACGATTAGTGCGGCTTCGAGGTTTTTGGGGGCGATCGTCAAACTCGCGACCGGCAGCCCAATCATTTTCAAAAGAGGCACTTTGTTGGTGTTCATAGGCTCTCCTCTGATTTCTGCTTCCTCGGTTTACTCCACTAGCGGGCTGTCCACGCTGGATTAGAGGTTTTCGTCCAGTAAACTGGGTATTATTTGCCATCCTGGCTGCAAAATTGCAATTAAAAGTATGAAAATTTGTCTAAAAACGACGATTTGAATGCAGGTTGCTACAGATTGAAAGAGAGGAAAATCTAGGGATGTATGAAAGATTGGGGGGGGTTATGCCCGGATAGTAGGAAATTTTGTAAGTAGAGTAAGTTTCCTGGCAGTTGGATTATTTAAGGTTGGTTATTGCATTTAGTAGGACTTAATAATTAATTATCATTTTTTTTAATAGAACTTATTCCATTTCTGTTTCAAAATTGAATTCCCACTTCTAACACCGAGGGCGGTGTGTGGTTTTTGCTTACCCAAAAACCTTATTGTGGGAAGAGGGGCATTGTGACGTTGCAAAATCAATAAATTACGCAACAAGTAGCGACATCTTGTGTCAGACATTGATCCGGCATGGGGAAGACCCGCAACGTGTGTGGCACGGTACGAATAGGATTTGGAATAGGGACTTAGTTCTGAAGGAACAGACTGTACCCAAATAACCCGATGGGTTTCCAATAAGTCCCATTCGAAGCTGAATCCGGTCTGGCTGTTTATGCTAGCCTTTTTTTTCTCTTGTAGCTCTAATACATATTGAGACGTGATGCTTTGGAGTAGCCCCGTGGTCTGATGATTGGAATGGATCCGGGTGCAGGCAACCTTTGAGGTGTGGTCATCCGTTTGACAGGAAGGCTTTACTTAGCCGATATCGGTGATGAGGGAAGTTCGCCGCTCCAGGTAACGAAGCGTCATTATTATACCCGTAGGCCACGTAACGTGCGAACATAGGGGTATCCTGTGTTTGATGCCAAGGGTCGTAGTCGTGTCAAGTGAAGGGATTAGTACTGAGAGATCAAGTGAAGGGATTAGTACTGAGAGGTCAAGTGAAGGGATTAGTACTGAGAGATCACCGAGAATAATCGGTAAGGTAGCGATTTAGTCTATGAGAGAGTTAGGCCTATTGTATGGACTGGGTGATGAGACCAGTTGCCATAAAGTGTTGTGTTGCGGATTGCTTAGCATAATCTTATGTTCCCGTTGTTAGCACAACCTTGATAGGTAGGTACTTGTATGATTGAGCTAGTATCTATTAAGTGGTTCACCTCACGGATTCGCTATAGCGACTCTGAGTTATTGTAATAGTCTCATTGCAGGTCAACACACCAATACAACTAGACCCAAGACTGGTTGTACTGGTGTGGAAGCCCAGGTGTATGGGTGAAGGTATGTGGCCAGCCACATTCAATATTGTGAACCTTCAATAGTGAATTATTGTAATAAACATTGCATTGTGTAAAAAGGTACTTGTTTAATTGAATCTTTCCCTAGCAGCTTATTATACCCTACAAATTTACTTTAGCACGGTGGTGAGTAGTACAACACCGAAGGAGACCATCAAAATCCAGTCTCCTAACCAATTCTGTACAACACCAAGGGCCGGGTTACATACTATGCAATAAATGGCGTATACTGCATAGGCCACTAAATGTGTCAAAAATGTTTAGCATGGATATAGTAAATGCCTGTGTCGTCCTACACAATATTGTCAGAGAATTTGATGGATATGTCGCAAAAGATTACGTTATTTCAAACAACCATGATGGCTTGACCAGTTTACTCTCAAGTCAAACAAAATCAACACACAAATCAGTACGTGGTGTCCGAACATGTTTTGCAAATTATTTTGTTTCCGATGAAGGATCTCTGCCCTGGCAACTACAAAAAATATAAATCACTCAACATTTTATTCTGTCAAGAAAAAAAAAATATCTTACCAACTTGTTTCTTTTCACTCGTAGTTAATTCATCATAACCTTCTTCCAAGAAACGAAAAATTTCATTCCACACCCTTTGCTTTACAATTTTATCTTTAAAAGAGTCTAAAGATTTATCCCATAGGCATGGCCTTGTTTCAACAAGTTCCAGTAGAGTAATTATATCGTATTTAAATAACGCCATTTTTGCGTGTATTACGTTTACTTACAAAAAGTAAACGGGCGCGGTACGATGGCAGCGGGCGGCGCGGGCGCGCGGTGTGAGGGGCGGCTAACTATGCACGCACACAACTACAAATTCCTTTGTACGTACACACTACACTCTCAAAACTGTCGTCACGATTTAGCAGGGAACGCAGTGTGCCACGGCGACGGCATTACCGTTCACGGAATGCCGTTGCCGTGGACGGTATATTAAAAGAGTCTTCATACAATTCCATACATTTTGCTCCCCTGCTTCGCCGTGACGGCAAAACCGTGCCGCGCCGTGCCGTGCAACGGCGAATTATAAAAGCGGCCAATGAATCTAAATTTTTTAATTACTTTAGAATGTCTATAAAATCATTCGAAAATTTGCTTCAACTCATCCAGGAGGACATTACAGCAGCTCCTAACGTCATCAGATATTGTATTTCACCCAAAGAAAAACTAATAATCACTTTAAGGTAAGATTTATTATGTGTTGTGTTAATTAACAATCTGTAAACAATTCTAGTTGAAATTCATCGCTGCTGGTGGCAACTGATGACGGCGTCCCTGGTGCTATGTCTCGTCCGCTCGTTGTGTAGCCGTAACCAGACGAATATTGTTGTGAGACCCAATAGTTTTCAGACGAGTAATTAGATACTGAAAGAGAATGATGATCAATACTTGGGTTTTGGTGTTGCGCTATTAAATTATATATATATATATATATAAATCGCGAAGGACTTCTTGCGTCTTTACAAAGTACCACCTTTTTTTTTTTTTTTTGGGTGGGAAATCATCAAATGACGTCTCCCGCTCTCGCCGGAGCGGAAGGGCGTGTCAGACTCTTACTGACTAAAACCCACCCGTGTTCCTTCAGTTGCCTGTGCGCCAGGGCCACGGTAACTCTTTCGAACAATCCGCGACCCCGGCAGGCATCGGTCCTATCGGACCCCGTCAATGGTGCTGACATCTCTTTGAGGCGCGCGTGGAACACGACGCGCCGTCGACCCGGGCCTGGTCCTTACCGGACGGCGAGCTGCCCATTGCTCGCCGTCCGCAAACCCGCGCCTACGGTGGCCGGGAGTCGGCAATCGACTCCCGACGCCCAGGGTGTCTCCTCCTCCTGCGGCGGCTAGGGGCGCGAGGGCGCATAGATTGCCTCTCCCTTTCGCGCTCCGCCTCCTCCTTCGCGAGCATTACTGCTTCGCAGAAGGAGGTGACGGCTTCCCATTCCCTCTCGCTCCGTACCATGGCCTGAACCAGGGCCGGACGCGAGAGGTCGCCGCCGCCGATCGCCGCCACGAGGACACGGCGGTGCTCCGCCCAAGCCGGGCAGACCTCCACCGTATGCTCCACCGTGTCCTCCGGTCGATCCACGCAATGATAACACCCGGGCGTGTCCTCCCGCCTTATCCGAAACAGGAACTTCCCGAAACAGCCATGTCCGGTGAGGACCTGCGTCAGGCGGAAGGTGAGGACGCCGTGGCGTCTCTCAAGCCACTCCTCAAGAGGGGTCTTACCGCCGCAATTGTGGCGTGCCCTGCGCTGGGTTGCGACAGTCGCACTCTCCATGCCGCCATGAGATCACGCCGGAGCTCTGTCCGCTGTGCCGCGATTTCTACAAACAAACTATCACCCTGCGGCGTCCACTGAATGTAGTGAGATTTTTAATGTTTTCAATGCGTATGTAAGATGTTTTAATCAGTATCATATCAGTAGTCGACGTCAAATTTCATTTAAACGTTAAATGGTGATATTCAAATTAAATATTTCTAGCTGAATTTGTGCGTCCGTTCACTCTTAAATCTTTCTTGCACACTGAATACCTGCGTATACCTACTAAACACTGCATGCACATTCCCGCCTCCATCCAACTGTATGTTTAAATCAATTCCGTATAATGCTCTGCATGTATCATAATGATTATAATAACTAAATGACATCCATCTACTATTGAATTCAGATTGGTTCCGAATACTGTTTTTGAATTATTGTATCCAGCTTATCAGCCAAGATTCTTCCACCTTTATAAGGGCTTATAATGACTCCAGGCACAGATAATAAATAATTAATAGTTAGCATACAAAAGTGACAATACCTATGTATAGCGCAGGTATTTTCACTTTGGTGGTCTATAAAATCTTAAAAAGCAATATAATCATTTTTGACGAGTGACAGGTAAGTTTGTATGTATAAACAGGTAAGCTCAGAGGCACAGGCTGGTGTGGACATGTAGGTTCAAAGGTAGAAAGAGGAAGTTTCATGATACGAATAATATAATAGTACCTAGTCATATTTATGCAGGGGAATATACGGAATAAAAGGCATATAGTAATATAAAACATTTAATGTTTTATTTTAAATTTTACAAAAAATGTGTATCTAAACATAAAAACTTTTCAATCAACAAATCAATGCAATTTAATATTGACATAATAATAAACATAAATTTGTTCTGCCTTGCCTAGTAACGAAATAAACTGAATTATGAACATCAATCAGTATTCATTACAATGGAACATGTATTTTTTTAAATATTATAATTAAAAGAAATCAGTAGGGTTTTTATCAACCCAATGTTGTCATTCTTGTTTTAGATATCTACTTAAAAGAAATGTAAACTCCATCTACAACCTAAACTCAATCTGCAGTTCCTCTTTCAATTTAAAATTTTGTAAAAAAAAATTCATCAATATCAATATTCATCAATTCAAACATAATTATAAGTATCTTAATCATTGGTATGCATTAACAAAGTAAAAATATTTGAAACAAAACATACTATTTTAAAACATAAATTTTCTTCTCTCATTTCTTAGCCTTAGAGTAAATATTTTGGACGATTACCTTTATTTTTAGCCAGTCTTTATTCTTAAGTAAATCTACATGTTGTTCTTTTAGTTTCTCACATTCATTTCTTTTAGGCGGTTGGTGATTTTTTATGTGAAATTTTAAGTATTTTGTAACTACGTCCTTTTGTTCCTTTGTCCACGGTACCAACGTCCTTTTTTTGCCTTTTCGTATTTTGTTTTCGTTACCTAATTGAGACACGGGTTCATTAATAAGTTGTTGAGAATCATTTTGCATACCAGATGGTCCAGCCTGAGATAAGTCATTTAAATTACAATATGTTTGTACGTAATCAGAATTAGCATCTAAAGTAGGTTCAGGTTCAGGATCATAGTCTATAATTTCGTTGTTGTCCACGGACTCTTCAATTAGCTCCTCATTCAAATCTAAATCAATCTCTTCGAGAGATTTTCCTTTGTAAGCGTCTGCTTTTCCATCTTCCATAAGAATGAGAAGCTTTGATATCTTAGCGGTTTGGTATACGTCATCTGGCAACCTGTAAGACTTTTTATGTACTTCATTAGTATGGCCCATGAATGTAGCCAGCTGCTCCCTGCTCCATATCATTTTCAGACATGCTAAAAATTTGTGATAAGGTGGCTAAATGTTTTCTTAGCCTTGTAGAGGATATTGCTTTAGGCTGTTTCGCCTCTGATAATTTGGCATGCTTTTCCAAAACTTTGTAGCCATAAATTGTATTGTTATAACCGGGATTACCAAACAAAAATTGATTTGGTGTCGAAGCAAAAAAAATATGCCTAATCGATAATAATAATTTAATATCATCTTGAACTTCTTTATCAAACAGAACTGGTACTCCGCGGCCGCGTTTACCTCTAATGATAACACGTTTAAATTTCTTTACCAGAATCCTTTCTGAGGCAGTAAGCGCACGATCAAACTCTTCATACTTATTATTATCATTATTGTCGCTTTCTAAATAATCGTGCACTGTAGTTCTTTGAAGTTCTCCAGGCCTGCGCCTATTTAATAATAAAACCCTACAATACACAGTCTCTAAAAGTTGTGTATATGTTTCAGTCGTTTTTAAGCCTTCTTTAATTTTTATTGCAGCATTAGATTTTTTATTTAGGTATTCTTTAAGAATTTTTTAATCATTTGCTAAAGGCACAATAGTTATCTTATTCCACTTTTTCTTGTTTAAATCTGTTGCAGCTTGTGTAGACACATCATATTTCCAATTTGATTCAATAAGTTGAATCAAAGTTTTTAAGTCGGCTTCTATTTTGCCAGTATCTACTTCCGTGTAAGGCCCTTGCTTTTTTAATGCACACATAATTGCAGTATTGCAACATTGTTTCAAGGTGGTGGACAGATTCATTGCGAACGTAGGTGTCTCATACCTATCTTTTTCTATGTCTTAATTTCCCAGTATTTTGGTTGCTTGTACAATGATATCATAATGAATTGGTCTTAAGGCAGAAAAGAAGTCATTAATGGATGGATCAATCTTTTTTAATTCTAGTAATAATTTTGCAAGCTTTCTCATTTTTCTAGACACTACGTTAACGAAATGTTTTTCTCGGTGAGTTTTTAAATATTGAGATCCGAAAGCACATATAAGGTTATCTTTTTTTTGCAATAAGTGATATTTTGTCTGCCCGCATTCGGGGAAATACAGTTTCCTTAAGTTTTTCGTCGATTTTAAGATGACGTATCAGTAGATTTTGAGCCTCAGATTGAATGTTTTTACTTCCTGATTTACCACTACATTTCTTTTTATGTTTCCACAATAGTTTTTTAGAATAGAATCCCAGACACTCTGTACACGGCAAATATTCAGTAATTTGAATTTTCGCATCGGTTTAGTGACCTCTTTTGAATTTACAAGGTAGTTTCCTTTTTTACGTAGAGCTGCAATTAATTGTTTTCTATCAAGACTTTTTCTAGGTTTTGACACCATTTTTTGGACATCAGTTTCATAAATATGGTGTCGGAGTAAATGACAAGCAAAATTTAAAACAAATGACTCACAGTAAAAGCAATAATCTTTATCTCGAACCTTTGAACTTTTGGGTTTTTGCCTTTGGATAATTGTTGTACTATCATTAGAATTATCTTCTATTTGAGATTCACTATTAATTTGATTGATTACTTCAATTTTTGTTCGCTCGCTGACTTCAAAACCTAAACATCTACTTAAAGTGCTATTTTCCTCTAACGAATGAATGAATAATTATTAATTAATAATTATATCGTTAATTTATTTCACAAATATTCATACGTAGTTTTAGATAGGTGTAGGTACCCATACGTACATTGTGCAAATTGGCATACGTGCTTATAAGTTCACATAGATTTAAGTAAGATATACTATGTGATAATTGTGCAATGTTTAACAACGTTGCATATCTACATGAATAAAATAAAAAATAAAAAACAAAAGATGAATCCGTTATTAATAAGACAGAAACCCACAATTAATATGTTTGAGCTTATTTTGCTTCTATATTCACGTTTATAGAGTAGAGTTAAATATGTGACGTTCAAGGATGAATCTGACGATGATGCTGGAAGATTGCTAGAAGCGTGTTACTCAATTTTTTGTAATTTTTAAGAATTTGCAAGCTTTTTATTAAATGGCAATTCCCATTCCAGGCGTAGCGTGATTCCATGTTCGGCCATATTGTCACTTAACACCAGGTGAAATATAGCCAAACGCTACCCTGTCTAACATAAAAAAATAACCTGACGCAGCTATTTTTTTTTTTTTGTATAAGAATTTTGAACGAAGACTTTGATTTTTAGTCAATCTTTGTTATGAAGAACATCAGGGTGCTGACTCCTAAATTCCTCACATTCATGTCGTTTTGGAGGTTATTTGTTTTTAATGTGTCTGCTAAAAAACTTTTTAACTATATTTTTCTGATCTGAGGTCCACGGAACAAGGTTTCGTTTTTTCTTTACATTAGTAACATCGCTAAATGGCTTCGGAGTTATGACAGGGTTATCTTCTGTGGAGTCCGTTTCATTTGTCCTTTCAGTCATCAGTGGTGCAGCGTCGTATTCCACTAGCTCATCACCATCACAATTACCGTGGTCCTCTGCATTTTCTAGTAAATCTTGTTCTAAGTCCAAGTTTATGTCATCCAAACATTTGCCTTTATAAGAGTTTGCTTTGCTACTCTCCATAAGCAGCAGTAATTTGGACAGTTTGGCCATCTGATAAACGTCATCAGGCAATCTATAGTTTTGTCTGTGGATAGCCTGTGTGTGCCCCATAAAGTTGGCTAGTTGTTCAATGTCAGATTCCTTAAGGTTAAACATCTGAGTTAACGTAGCCAAATGTTTGCGTAGCTTAGTCGTAGTGATAGCTGCTGGATTTTGAGCTCCACATGCAGTGGCGTACTTTTTCAATACCTTATAGCCACATAGTGTACTTTCCGATCCGGGTTTTGCAAACAAAAAGTCATTGTTTTCACCTAAAAATAAAATATTATTAATTCATTATTATCATTCAAATCAAAAGATTGTTTGGATGAAATGCATGTCAATAGAGTAAATGATTACAAACAAAAAGTTAGTAAATAAATGTCTAAGTGATATGGGTTTGACTTGCAATTCATCACTGGCCGCCGAAACACATTTTTTAAATAAAGGAGTAGTAGGTATCCCAGGCTCCATACAAAAATGTTCGAAACTGTTTTATTCTAAAAATCTAATACAGATTATTCTAAGTCACTTAATTGTAATATCTTAGAAATGAACAATTTCTCTCACTGCCAGTTAGCCTTATTATTCTTGGAGTCTACGAATATAACTAATATAAAGAGGAAAGATTTGAATGTTTGTATGTTTGTAACAAATCAACTCAAAAATACTGGATTGATACCAAAAATTTTTGACCAGTGGAAAGCCACTTTATCAGCAAGTAATATAGGCTATATGTTTGATTCCCGTGTTAAATCGCGAGGCGCTGCTATCATTAATAGGTTTTATAAAATTTATGTACTGATTGATTCACTGACCTATTATAATTGCGTCTCACAGAGATAAGCAAATCGATGTCATTTTGAACTTCGTCAGTCAGCAAAACAGGCACACCTCGACCTCTTTTACCCCTTATTACAATGCGCTTGAAACTTTTTACCAGCATTTTTTCCTCATCCGAAATAGCACGGTCAAATTCCTCATATGTGCTGTTATCATTATTAGTCTCTTGGTAGATGCTCAGTGGGAGTCGTTGGAGTTCACCAGGCAGACGTCTATTGAGAAGAAGAATGCGGCAGTAAACTGTCTCTGACAGAGTGTTGTACGTTTAGTGTGCGTGTGTGTTGTGCCTTTAGGGTTGTGTGTACGGAGAGAAATCAAATGCTGCGGAGTTCTATTATTACTTTACTTATAACTTGTTATTAATAGTACACATGAGTAGTTAATTAGGTTGGGAGCGCGTCCACAGTTTACGGTGGTTACGGGCGAACTATTGTCGCCGAGCGCCGCACGTACAACGAATACAATACTGATGTGTCAGCGCTCCTACACTATTCCTCCCTTTTTTAAAAAAAACGTAAAGGTTTTTTACCAAATTATCCTTAATAACAAATATTAATTTGACTAAAACTATAGACATGTTTATCAGAACTACAAACTGCCAGGAATTTGCTTATGCATCATTTTATTACAATGAACAATGTTGTAACCAGATCTGTTCTGGGTGTACGATTGCGCTACTTACAATGTTCGCTATAAACCATGTTATGATTTAAAAGTTTTAGCAATGTTATCACGCTGTTATTATAAAAGGTTCAAGCAGTGTTTAATTTTTAACATTATCCAACAATAAGGTTACACATTTTGAATTACAAATAATACTTCTTATAGCTAGTATTTACTCGCTAACGTCTTTGCTTAACCTATTACAATGGTGCGGTTGCCTATTTTTCAAGGCACCGTCTTGAAAAATTTTACAATTTCTTATGAACTAATGAAATTAAGGGTAGTCACCATGACGACCTACTCTGCAATAAAAGAAATTTGGCACTCCTTGGAGTCCACAGTGTTCGTCATGATGACGCCAATGAAAACACAATATAATATCTAGTACAATACCTGTCAATTGTTTTCAGTATTCTTACACTATTATTACCAGTGATCGGAGTAGGTAGATTGATTTTTAGTACTTGTATCATAAATGCACACAGAAAGAATAACATGGATAAGCCATTTTTCCGGAAAGTAATTCCGGTATTTCCGGATTCAATTAAATATTGTTAATGTTGGTAGTGATATTATTACTACTCAATTCAAAATTTAAAGGAAGGTATCAAAACTAAATTAATTCATTATTTATCTGTTGAATAATAAAAACAATCGAATTCCGATCGAAGCTTTAATATTTATTTTTTATTTTTAGCCTAGGATAGCTAGATAGCTAGATCTTTTATAGATAGATATAAATTGTTGCACTTAAATTTAAATATTTTCATAGTGGTCATGGTAATTTACATTAAGGGTAGAATAAATGACGGGGCCCCATAGAGGGCCAATGCCTGCTGGGGTCGTGAGACTGTTTTAAGAATGCACCACGACTCTGAAACGTAAAGGGCATACGAAGGAACAGGTTGATTTTAGTCAGTGAAGTCTGACAGTCCCTCCCGTTTCACTCTGGGCGAGAGGACTCATTTCATGATTTTAACACCAAAAAAAAGGGGTAGAATAAATAAAAAAGATAAAAATCAACATTGTTTATTGTTAAATATGTACATTTTACATTCATTCACATTTTTAATCTTCATCGATTACAATGTTAGCATCCTGGTAATCCTGATCTTTACATTTAAAATATATAACTATGAGTTTCTCTATATTTTCTATTTTCAACCTATTTCTTTTAACATCTAAAGTCCATTTATAAATGGAAAAAGACCGTTCTACATCTGACGATGTCAAAGGAGCAAATTTAAAAAAAGGTATTAAATTATGTGCTTCATTTTTTTCAATGGCCTCACTATTTTCTCTAAGTGTGTCTAAATCTGGGTTTCGTTCCATAACACGCTCTATTTTATTTTTTATATTTTCTGAATTGCACTGATTTATAGCATCTCTGACGTTGTCAAATGCTAAAAGTGAATCTGTCAACGATAAATTATGCTTTTGCAATTCTTTTAAAGACAAATGAATTATAAAATAATTGTCTTTAATGTAATTTAAATCTTCTTTCAAATTTTCTTTTTCTATAATATTTTTTGCCTCTCGAATAGATACCGCATCAGAGCTGCTTAAACAAGATAGTACTTCTTTTATTTTTTCAAAGTTTTGAGCGTAATAAAATGCTGCCTCTAACCAAGTGCCCCATCTTGTAACAACTGGTTGGGAGGTAGCGGCAAATCTGGATATTTTTCTTTTAAAATTTTGACTCTACTTGGGGCTTTCAAAAATACCTTTTTAACATTTGCTATTAAAATGTTAACATCGTGATATTCTAACCTAATTTGCTCAGATACGCGATGAAGAGAGTGCGCCAAACATGTTACGTGTTTCATTTCAGGTAAGTATTGTTTTAAATTTCGTCCTGCAGACAGCATATATGCAACGCTATCAGTGCAGAGGACAAGAATGTTACCTACATTCGATTCAAAAGAATCTTCCCAAAAGTTTTCCAAACATTCCAACACAAATTGCGTGACTGTTTGTCCATTAACTACAGTTAGCATTTTACATGCTACCAAATAAGGTCTAGTCAAATTGCTAGGATGTAATGGTTTTATTAAAAAATGGAATATATAGCGACCTAAAAAGTCTGTCGTTTCATCTAATGATATCCATAGTTTCTCATTTTTATAATTCTGCCGAATCGAATTGATTTTATTCTTAAAAAACTTGTCCAAGTAAACTTTCCGTAACTGTGATTCATCTGGCAGAGTACGATTATTAGTACACGTACAACAACAGGTACTACACATATATTTTTTAAAGAAATCTTGAAAAGTAGTATTTTTCATCTGAGACCACGGAATATTGCACAAAATGAGAAATTTTATAAGATCGAAATAAAATTCCTCTTCGGGCCGCTTATACTTTCCCTGGTGTACTGCTCCTTCGATATGTCTTTTAACGTTTCCTTTATTTATGGTTTTCAAATGGCTTTCACATTTTGAACAGTATATTGTACCACTAGCGTGATCGTAAAGTAGTTCGGGATGATCGGATATCCATTTTTCTACAGTTTCAGCCTTGACGTTTGCCATATCTGAACTCTGTTGAAGAGATGGAGCCTCGTATATCACCTAAAACAAAGACATGAAAAAATTACATTTTATTTAGTAGTTGTTGTTTTTAAACGGTTTTATTTAGCTTACTCCGTTTGTTTTATATTTCGTGGATCAAATTTAGTCATTGAAATTTCACCCTCTTCCTGTCAACCGATTGATCTAAAATTTGGTATTCGCCTTTGATTCTGGTGACAATACAATTATGTATATTCAAAATGATTGTCAATCCAAAATGGCTGCCGCTACAAGATGGCGGACAACTTAGTTTTTTTCAATCCCGTCAATATGGGTATCAAATGAAAGGGCTTGTTAAGTAGAATATGGTGCACTATACAAAATTAATATTCAAGATGGCCGCCGCTACAAAATGTCGGATGATGTTGTTTTTTAGTACCCAAAAAACAAAAGAAACCTGAATAAGGCACTCAAATTATATACGGATTCCAGTAAAATGTCGGTTAATAGTGGAGTTAGCTGAATTGCGACTACATTACTAGAATATCATAGTTTTGTTTCGCACTAAGCTCACTGGTTCATACTCTATTAAAGATTTAACAATATTAAGACTCATGGTATGTTCAGCGGGTTAAGCAAACAAACACAATGCTAAAAATATTCTTATAGTACATCCAAACATGCTTTATACTCCTTGTAACTAGTAAAATATTACTTACCAAAGCTTGGTTTAAATATGTAGAGCCAATTCAATAGTGAAAAATCTGAGTCCGTATATTCGAGCCAAATCGTGGTTTAGAGCAGATTCCAGAAGTCAGTATGTACACAAGCCAGGGTCAAGTAACGTTTTCACAACACAGTAACAAACAAAGATGCGCACTCTACGAACCGAAGTAAACGAGTGAACTACCTGGCATGTCGTCGGCGGGCGTACGCATTGTTCTGATAACCGGTTATTGTACCACCCATGATCCTTTGTTCTGATTGGTCGTTGGGTTTTGTCAAATCGTGACAAAAAAAAAAAATAGGAAGAATAATAAAGAATAAAATTGCTCATTTTATTACAATTCCTACCTTTTTTTTGAGGATGGCAAATCATCAAATGACTCCTTCCACTCTGGCAGAATACAATTCCTACATAAGTTCCGGTTTTTTTTTAATAATCCACCAATTCCGGAGGAATGTCCATAGTAATATATACGTTTCGGATCAATGACCCCAGTTCAATCTACCTACTCCGATCACTGATTATTACACATATTTCACTTTGACTTGAATGTACGAAGGATGATGTTTTCTGCGCTGGTTGTCATCAGTATATGACTTTGGGATTGGGCGGTGGTTGTATAGTTTCCACCTTTATACTTGGTAAGGCTATTGAGCTTGCCACTACTTCCTTTTTTAACCATTTTCGTATATTTTTTAAACATCTTCTTTTTACTGCATATGTTATCAGAATGGCAAATAGCACTATGGTTACTATCATGACGATGCCAATAAGGTTCAATTTGTTTTCTACTTGTGTCACGTTTGCTAAGTTTTCGTTTACAATGACATTTTCCTTTGTCTGATTGGAACCCATGTTTTAAGAGTAATGAAGTGATTATATTATTATAATTATGTACTTCTTGACTGATGTCTGCAATGTATTTAGTTGTTTTTTCGCGATATCGTTCATTTTTACTGTGTTTGGCCTCGTTTTTTATACTGCTTATTTAACGTAATTTCAAAGGTTTTTTGCTTATTCGTCCAGTTCGCGTTGTATATGTTTCGCTACTGGGTTTGCTTGTTTGGAAAGTTACTCTTTTTTTTATTTTCTCGCCTTTTTTATTATCGGATTTATCTATTCCTTGTTTATCTACCGTTTGTTTATCTAATTTTTCTGATGGCAATTCACAGTCTATCAATAGGTGTGCTGGTTTCAAACGATCTATAGACACATTTGTTTGTCTGTCTGGCAATTGTACACGAAATACTTTATCCTTTCTAATAATGACGCGATATGGTCCATCGTACGGAGGTTGTAATGGTTTCCGTACTGCGTCATTTCTAATAAATACGTAATCACTAGTGTATAGATCTTTGTGTACGAATATCTTGTGGGATGACTTGTTTTCTCTACAGGACGGTTTAAATCTATCTATCACGTCCTTTAATTTGTTTACAAAACTGTTATCATCGTACGATTTTACCTTACTGCTATCGTAAAAGTCACCTGGTAATCTAATGTTGCTACCATATAACATTTGTGCTGCTGTTACGCCTGTATCTGACCTTATTGTTGTGCGTAATCCTAACATTGCCGTTGCCAATTCATCTACCCAGCATTTTGTGTCTAAACGTGCTTTTAAGGCGGCTTTTAAAGATCTGTGCCATCGTTCTACTGTTCCATTACATTGAGGATGATATGGCGTTGTTCGCGTTTTCTGTATTCCCATTAACGACATTAATTCTTTAAACAAATTACTTTCAAACTGTCTTCCCTGATCACTTGTGAGTCTTACTGGACACCCATAACGACTAATCCAACCTTCATATAATGTTTTTGCTACTACTTCTGCAGTGATCTCTTTTATCGGAAATGCCTCTGGCCAACGCGTGAACCTATCTATGATTGTTACACAATATCTAAATCCATCTGGTGTAATTGGTAAGGGGCCTACAATATCTATGTGAATATGTTCAAAACGTTTACTACTCTCGAAAGTTCCTAAATCTGAAACTGTATGTTTTTGAATTTTGGCTTTTTGGCATTTTATACAAGTTTTAGCCCAATTTCCTTATTCATTATTATATATTTATTACACATATTATTTATTACATATATTATTTTTCCTTATTCATGTTAGGCCAAAAAAATCTTTCACAAATTAATTTCCTACTTGCCTTAATACCTGGATGGCTCAAATTATGTATTGAATCAAAAGCTAAACGTCGAAACTTTCTAGGCAAGTATGGACGTGCTGAGTCGGTTGAAACTTCACAAACAACGTATTTATTTGTATTAAATAAAGTCACACGTTTCAACACGACGTTGTTATTGTTATTTGATTCGCGTTGCAATTTTGCTAGCTCGGCGTCAGTTTCCTGCGCAGCTGCTAGTTCTGCGAAATCGAGCATCGTGGGACACGATATTGTTGCTACTCTAGATAAAGTATCTGCTACTATGTTATCGTTCCCGTTAATATGCCTTATGTCTGTACTGAATTCGCTAATGAACATAATTTGCCTGGCTCTTCGTGAGGTTTCCCTATTGGAACCTGTTTTACTGAATGCAAATGATAACGGCTTATGATCTGTAAAAATAATTAATTCTTGGCCTTCAACCATATTGCGAAAATGAATTATAGCCAAATAAATTCCTAATAGTTCTCTATCATAAGTGCTGTATTTCTTTTGAGCCTCTGTCAATTTTTTAGAATAATATCCTAAAGGTTTCCACTTGTTATCAATATGTTGCTGTAATACGGCACCTACACAAGTGTCTGACGCATCGGTCATCAATGCTAAAGGGGTATCTGTCGTTGGATATGATAACAAGGCTGCATTCTTTAGGTCTTCTTTACATTGCTCAAAATTACGTTCGGCTAACTTTGTCCATTTAATTTTTGTTTTATCTTTGCGTTTCGAATTTCCCAGGTACTTATTTAACTCTGCCTGTTGATCAGCTGAGTGAGGTATGTTTGCTCTATAAAAATTTAACATCCCTAAAAATCGTCTCAGTTCCTCAACTGTTTCTGGTTTGGGAAAATTTACAATTGAGTCGGCCTTATCTGGTAGAGGTCTAATTCCTTCTACGGATACTTCGTATCCTAAAAATTCTAATTTGTCTTTGCCAAAACTACATTTAGAGAAATTAATAGTTATACCAAATTCATTAAATCTTCCAAAATGTTTTTCTAAATGTTGTTTATGCTGAGTTTCGTTTTCTGATGCGATTATTACGTCATCCACATAATTAAATAAAAAATCTAAACCTTGTAATACAGTATGATGCATGAAACGCTGAAAAGTTTGTGCAGCATTACGTAATCCGAAAGGCATGCGCATAAATTCAAATAAACCAAAAGGTGTTATAACAGCAGTTTTTTATATGTCATTTTCCGCGACAGGTATGCAATTATATGCTCGGTTAATATCCAACTTTGTAAAAATCTTCTTATTAGCTAAAATATACGTAAAATCATGAAGACGAGGCACAGGGTAGCGATCTGGTTTTGTGATCGCGTTTAAACGTCTATAATCTCCACATGGCCTAATATTACCGTCCTTCTTGGGTACTACGTGCAGGGGACTTGCCCAAGCGCTGTGACTCGGCCTACAGATCCCAAGCTCTTGCATAACCCTAAATTCATTTTTGGCTTTTACGTACCTGTCCGGGGGTAGCTGTCTTGCTCGTGCGTGCACTGGCGTACCTGCCGTCTCTATTTGATGGCAAACGCCATGTTTAGGTGTCTCCTTGTATGAAACTGGCTTTGTTAATTCTGGGAACTTATACAACAATTCATAATAGTGGCAATTATTAGTGATGGTTTTTACTGTGGGCTCAGTGGAACTGGAGAGGTTTCCTCTCTTACATAAATTAGTAACCTGATCCACTAGCCTTCGTCCGTTCAAGTCAATTAACAACTTATGATTAGCTAAGAAATCAGCACCTAATATGGGTTGCTGTACGTCCGCTATCGTAAATAACCAACGGAATGCTCGTCTAAGATTTAAGTCTAGTTCTAAAATATGTGTACCGTACGTATTTATCTCGGTACCGTTCGCAGCATACAACTTATAACAGGCACTATATGCGTTATCTTTCTTAAAAACAACTTTGCGAGGTAGAACAGACACATTTGCACCACTATCCACTAAAAAGTTCAAACCTGAATTCCTGTCTCTGACACATAGACGGTGATTGACGTGCACTCGGTCACAGCCTCCCGTCGCTGACTGCACCGACTCTAGTTTTCCAATGGCTTGGCGTCCTTCTTCTTCCAATTGCAAGGTTGAATACACTTATCTGCTTTGTTGCGGTATTTGAAGTGATCAAAACATAACCAGTTGGGGTCGTCTTCTGGTGTTTTTACGCCTCTAGACCTGGAGTTCGACCTTGATCTGGATCGAAATCTTCTGGGTCTACCATATCTCAAGCGACCTCTGGAACCGTTCTCGATCTTGCGTAGTCTGTTACTTAATTTATTTATTTCCGCTATCACCAAATTATCATTGTTTGAAGGTTCCTGTTTTTCCTTTACGCTGGCGACGCTTTGAATAGGGGTGATAGTCTCTGCGACCTTGTCTGCAATCGATGCCAATTTCTCCATGTTTTCCTCATCTGTAACTGCCAGAACTCCACGTACTGCTGGTGGTAAATGGTTTTTCCACATTACCTTGAGTGTTTCATCGGTTACTTTTCCTCTGGCCAGGTCCCGCATTTTTCGTAGGAGGTGAGATGGCTGTAGATCGCCTAGCTCCATTTCACCAATCAGCTTTTTAATTTGCCGTTCTGCTGACTCTTTATACACCGAAATTAATTTTTGCTTCAAGGCCTCATATTTCTTTTCCTGCGGCGGATCTAATAGTATTTCCGCGACTTGTTCCGTGACTTCGAGGTTTAATTTCGATAATATTATCCGATATTTCGAATCGTCGGACATTTTCCGGCAATTAATTATTGCCTCTGCCTTGGTGAACCACAATTCAGGTGCTCTCGGCCAAAAATCTTCTAACTTGTCGGTGATGGAGACCGGTGAGAGGGAATATTCGTCGGCTGGCTTTGTGTCTGGCATTGTGTTAACTACTCACGCAGATTAGTTTCTTCAAAAGATTCCGCACTATAGACGCTGATGGTAACTGAGTTGCCCGTTCTCGATCACGTACACACAATGCAATGTCTTTAAACATCACTGATGTAAAATCACGTTATTAGTTTTAAATCACAACACCACTTTTCGGGGATCACGTCGGGGTCACCAATTTAGTGTGCGTGTGTGTTGTGCCTTTAGGGTTGTGTGTACGGAGAGAAATCAAATGCTGCGGAGTTCTATTATTACTTTACTTATAACTCGTTATTAATAGTACACATGAGTAGTTAATTAGGTTGGGAGCGCGTCCACAGTTTACGGTGGTTACGGGCGAACTATTGTCGCGGAGCGCGGCACGTACAACGAATACAATACTGATGTGTCAGCGCTCCTACATACGCTTCAATACTACTGGTTTCGGATTCTCTTAACTTAGTTGCTGCAGACTTAGATTTTTCACATAGATAATTTTTGAGGAGTTTTAAGTCTTTTGCAAGAGGTACAATTGTAATTTTATTCCGTTTTTTCAAGTGTAAGTCACTGCAGGCCTGACTGGAAACATCAAACTTCCAATTAGCTTCAATGAGATGAATAAGCGTCTTAAGATCAGCTTCTACTGCAGCTGTTGCACGCTGCTGCCAGAATTGAATGTATTCATTATAGCTATGTTACAACACTGTTTTAGGCTTGTGCTGATGTTCATGGCATATGTAGGAGCACCATAGCGATCTGTTGTGTCATCGTAACTTGATACTTTTTTGGTTGCAGTAACAATTAAATCATAGATTTGAGGTTTCAAACAATCCATCAACTTATTAAGTGCGGGTTTCAGCATCTTCAATTCTAGTACCAATTTAGCCAATTCTCTCATTTTACGCGATGTGACGTTTACAAAGTGTTTTTCTCGATGAATCCTTAAATATTGGGTTGCAAACGCACAAATTAACATGTCTCTTTTAGCTTGTAATGATATTTTATCCGGTCTCATTTTAGGAAATACCTCTTCTTTAAGTTTTTTGTCTATATTTGGTAGGTTGCGCAACATAAAATTTTGGGCTTGAACTTGAGTGTTAGCGGTTTGTGATAATGGTTGACATATATTTTTATGTTTCCATAATTGCTTTCTTTCAAGCAACTCTTTTTCATTGCTTTATCACATTTTACAACATTTTTTATATAATTGCCTTTTTGGCGCAACTCCGTTAGTAAATTTTTACGTGTGAAGCTTTTCTTAGGATAACTCATCATTTTTTGTACTTCAGGTTCCATACTGTGATTTCGTAGTATATGTCTCGCAAAGTTTAACACATCAAGCTCACAAAAAAAACAATAATCTTGATTCTTTTCAACTTTTTTCCATTATCATTAGTATTTATATATTCATTATTACTTGTTGTCAAATCCTGAAATATTCAATATTACTTGTTGTCAAATATTAGAATAACCACACTTAATATTATAAAGGTGAAAGTTTGAGTGTAAGTATGTTTATTACTCCTTCACGCAATAACGGCTAAACGGATTTGGATGAAATTTGGAATGTGATTAGTTAATTAATTAATTAAACCACGGATTAAAACATATTTTTATCCCGGAAAACACGGGTGAACCCGCGGGGCGCAGCTAGTATAAAATATTAAATTCCTTTCTTCTAGGCAATTTTAGCCCATATTAGTAACAATTTACGTATGTAAATTAAAATCATCAGTTTTTACCAGATCAATTTAAATTTGTTATTTTTTCAAAGAATCATTACTAATATTATGTATGTGTGTGTGTGTGTGGGATGGTATGTGTGTGAGGAATGGTGTGTGTGTGTATATTTTTTACTCCTTCACGCTTAAACGGCTGGGTGGATTATGATGAAATTTGGCACACATGTTGAATAAAACCTGCATTAACTTATAACATTAATATTATTATTTATTATATTATTATAGGCTTCTTTTTATCCCGGGAAAGTGGATAGTTCCCGAGGGGCATGTCAATCGACAGAGTAAATGATTACAAACAAAAAGTGTTCAATGATTAAATGTCTATGTGGTATAAGATATTTGAGTACATAAATATCGCTAGGTCGAATTGAGCGACACTATATGAATATCAATAAGCATACAATCAAGGATCTCCTATAAGGTCCTTGGATACAATGTTGACTAATGCAGCTTTATAGTCTCAGAGGTTAAGTAATAAAAAAGAGATCCCACCCACCTTAGGTTTATCTAAACGACGAAGTCCGAGACTCAATTGCAGATTTTGAGGCGTGTCATTTAATTGTTGATCCGTTTCTTCAGTATAACTTGTGACACTGGAAGAATCCTCAGATGCAGGATTGTAAGTTGCATCTCTGTCGCTGTCGTCAAAATCTGAGCTATTGTCATTAGGAAAATCAGGAACATTGTTATCTGAAACGCGACTTGAAGTAGAAGGTACTGTGTCTTGAATCTGAATGTTATGGTCTTGTAATAACGATTGGCTAGTTATCGTGTAATTGTGTGTCAAATTCTATTCATTAGTATTACTCTGCGGTACATATATGTCATTATCAAAAATGCGACTTGACGCCGTAGGTACTGTGTCTTGTATCTGAGTGCTATGGTTTTGTGATAGCGATTGGCTAGTTATCGTATAATTGTTTATCAAATTACATTCATTAGTATTACTCTGCGGTACATATATGTCATTATCAGAAATGCGACTTGACGCCGTAGGTACTGTGTCTTGTATCTGAGTGCTATGGTCTTGTGATAGCGATTGGCTAGTTATCGTATAATTGTTTATCAAATTACATTCATTAGTATTACTCTGCGGTACATATATGTCATTATCAGAAATGCGACTTGACGCCGTAGGTACTGTGTCTTGTATCTGAGTGCTATGGTCTTGTGATAGCGATTGGCTAGTTATCGTATTATAATTGTTTGTCAAATTCCATTCATTAGTATTACTCTGCGGTACATATATGTCATTATCAGAAATGCGACTTGACGCCGTAGGTACTGTGTCTTGTATCTGAGTGCTATGGTCTTGTGATAGCGATTGACTAGTTATTGAAAGATACGATTCATCACTTTCACTCGGTGGGATATGCATTGGATAATGAGATTTTTCCAACACGTTTGAATAATCCAAATTTTCGATAATTGAATTATTACTGTCATCAGCTAAAATGTTTGCTCCGATGATAATGTTGCTGGCAACATCTAGCAGAGGAGGACTGGAAGTTGCAACTGAATCTGACAATAAAGTATTACCCAGTGTTTCGGTGTCAGTTATTGATTTTTGGTCTCGCAAATATGTTTTGTTACAGTTCAGATTCGAATCTATGCCTATATGAGGTGAGTCATCTAAATAATTCGTTACATCACCAATGAAAGTATTAAGACTGTTTGTTGTATCGTTGTCCATAGACGGTACGTAGGTTTCATCCCTATTTTTCTCATCATCGGTTATATCGAAAGAATCGTTAAAGCTAGTATTTGGCAGTACGCATGATGGAATATTATGTCTGGGTCTCTGTAAAACCAAAAAATATAATATTTATGCACTTTTCAAAACAAGCGTACGACAATAAATGCATAAGTAAATATTCTTCTTACTAATGATATTCTTCTTGGTTTTTCAGAAACCTTGTAAGAAGGATTCCTTGTTCTTTTTAATTTAGTTGGATCCCCAGTATCTGAAATAATTTGTTACATTAGGTAGGTAGGTATGTATAATTCAGTATTACCTATACAGGGTGGCGCCGACCTAATAACAAAAACTTGAGAGGTGTCAAGGGACACCCGGATGGAACGAAGTTTTTTATTATTTATTATGTACAAAAAACCTGTATACCCTCAAAAAAATAATCGTCACGACACCACACTGTTCAATGCGAAATAGAAAGACGAAACGAAAATAACTGGCTTGCTTTCTATAAAAGAGAGAGAGAGAGACTGACAGAGAAACACGCGCACGCCTCACGGCTTACAACTATAGCAAAAAGTGTCGTTACAACTTTTGGTCCTAATATTTTCCGTCTAGCCCCCTTTCGCAACGCGCGATATGGAACTACGTTCCAATAAATCATACTGTGTATTCTTTACCCTATTCTAAAAACATAATGCAAAGAAAAAACAACCTAAAAGACCAATAGTTTTTAACATGAAACCATCCCCTATATGCGTAAACATATCAGCTGAGAAGTTAATGACCGCGCGACCGAGCTATGGACGTGCGGTAGCGGGTCGTCGAATCGTAGGTGATACAATATAAATGCAATTCCACGTTAGTGTAGGTGCCGGCGTCTTTGACCTTATGCCTTGTATTTAAAGCCTCTCCCAGAAAGGCGCAGCCGGCTGTGGTGGCCAAATTGTATTCGCTTGATAACTGCAAGAGAATACAGCTGGCCGCCACCGCAGGCCGCACCTAAGAGAGGCTTAATCCTATAGAATGCTCGGTGCGGCCGTTATGTTTCGGTATAGCGTCTACACTTCAACTAGATGTCAGTATTATCTAAAAGTCAAAATATAAGTACTACCTAGGCAGATACCTCACGACGGCGCCGGCGCCCGTGTATCACCTATACGATACGTTTAATCGAATTACCTTTAAAGGAATTATTTTCCCTAAATAAAAATACCTACCAAATCTAAGTTCATATTAAAGATTCCTGTCAACAAACAATCAACTAATGTTTTATAGATAATTGTCGGTAGGTAGATTATTTAACGCATTGATTTTATTTTGTTTTAACTTTGTAACTGTGCTAAATCACATGTAGAAAAATGCCATTTAAACTACTTATTTGAATCAAATGTGGACACCTTGTTATCAATTCGTGCAGAATTGTAGAACCTAACTTATTTCATTGTTCATTCCACTTTAATGTTCTGCTTGAATTGATAACAATTCGATTAATTGACGATCTAAAATTCTCCACTGGAATCCCATCCTTCTTGATTTTTTGACCATTTTTGGTTCCGATAGTGTATAGCTACCCACTTTAGTTACTCGAAAAATACATAAATAACAGAATCGAGTGATTTATTTTCCTTCTATGAGAAGAAGAACCTCCTCCTTTTTTGAAGTTAATTAAAAAAGGGAGGACGTCGAAAAAACAGCCATATTAAATAATATTCAATGCATTACAAACATAAAACCATCTTATACCGCTTAGAATAAAGGTGCTCTTAAAATTACGTATATTTGTTACGTTTTGGTGCCAAATAGATATAACTGTGAAAGTTCAGACTAAAGTATCTAATACTAGTATATCTACGAACAGTACCCACTTCGCGAGTGAGTTATTTTTGTCAACATTTTCTTAACTTTACTGGGCTTATTATATCTCGCAGTTGACATGCCTAAGAAAAAAATGATGTAAGAAACATTTATTTTATTTTTAAATTCCTTTTCACCGATACCCTACTCGAGAAGGAGGGGATGAAAACTGACCTTTCTGAGACTTTAACCTGGCCCGATAGGGCAAACCCAAAAACATAAAAAATCATCAAGATTGGTTCAAAATTACGACCTGTACGCGAGTACGAACATACAAAAAAACAACTTAACTGTCAGATGAAATAAAATTAGGCCAGTTGATGCAAAGACGCTTCGCTAGCTCGGACAATCATAAATAATTCCAAATACTGTATACTTACCTTTACCTCCTCGTAGTAATTTTAATATCCTTGCACTTCGACGATTTTCACTGGTAATTTTGCCAAAAGAGGCGGAGGTCACATACCTTATGAATTAAATTCGCGCAAAACCGAGCTCACTCACCATGCGACGCCCGTATACAACGTGACATAGCAAAATACTATGATTTATCTAAATCATAAACAATGCGTACCGTGCGCACGGTACGGCAACGTAGCATCTCCAAAGTTTGTGTGGAAGTCAAACAAGGCTAACAATGAAAGTATTCACAAATTGACAACAGCGCCATTCGTTTTGCAACGAAAATCAACGGAACTACGTAAATATTCAGTACAGCAAGATTGAAAGAGAAATGACGTCCAATTTTTTTTTCATATTTTGATATTTCTAGTATCAGTGTGTCATTTCGCAAACATTGCGCTTAGTCTCCTAATCGACGTCCGTATATGGACGTCGTAAGCAGGTGGACGCCACATTAGATGCAAAAATAGCATAGTGGACGTACAATAAGTTTGTAGCGGCATCTACAATCGCCACATGCGAGCTACGCGTCATACTGACGTCACGCAAAACCCTGCATCGCGCAAGCAGAGTTTACCGCGCAACTAGCATATATACAACATCCCGACATCAATCGGCGGGCAGTTGCCCACCAGACACAACACCCGTCTGGTCGGAGGATCCTCGCTTTTCTATGGTCTATGGAGGTTTGAGTGAACTTTACACCCTGTTCCTCATACCTCTATAAGTTACATAATATAAATATATTAATATATATATATTATTCAGTGAAATGCAATTGTTCAAGTGAATACTATCAAGCAAAATTCCCTTGAGCCCCAAAACACTATGACCATGATTTTTCCGGCAGACGGAACGACTTTGAATTTCTTAGGGACGCAGTACCCTTCTTGTGCCACTGCATGTACTCCTGCTTACTATCAGGGTCATAATGATGAACCCACGTTTCATCTGCAGTAACAATAATTCGATCGAAAATACTCGATGGAAGTTCACTACAGAACTCTAAAAATTCTCTACAGCGCACGATTCGCACTTGTTTTTGAGGCACCGCACACTGTTTGAAAGTAGAACAAACTTAGCTGGACAAAAATATTTATATATTTTTTTATTATTAATTTTGTTTTTGTGTAATATGTTCCCATATGTTCACAAATTATATAGTGCTATTTTTTAAATCTATGTAGATGCATTAAACACCATGGATGGTGCGAGCACCGACATACAATAAAACTATACCATGGTAACTAAAGTTGGTCTAGTGGCTCTAATACTTATTTACATGCATATATTGAGTACTTAGATGTTAATCTACTAATTGTACTACTTCTCTAATTCTTTTCGACCTGGTGCTATAAAAGAAAAATCATGTAAAACGTAAATAAAACATTATATATGAATCACACAAATATTTATTATAAAAAATAATGGAATTAAATTGCAGGTTCTTTGAGTATTTTTAAAACATCAAGAAGAAAATGATTTGGAGTGCTTATTAGGTGTTTTTCAAAGACGAGTGATGTATGGGTCCGAAGAAATGAATGAATTATTAAAAATATATGCATTACAAGCAATTCTCGAAGTTTTTCGAGAATATCCTTGTGTTATTTTTCTTACTTCTTTATTTCTGGCTTCTTGAGCTTCTGCCATTTGACCTATTGGAGTAATGCAAGACTTTATAATTTCGCTTCCGTCATAAAGGATTTTATGGAGGATGACTGGCATGTTATACCAACTATAATTGTGCAAGTGTATTTCATCTATTTTATTAGCCAATTCTTCATAATTTTCCGTATTAATTTCGTAACTAAAAGAAATTGCTTGTTAGAGCGTTCCAAGATGCCTTATTAGGTCAGGATTGAGCCCTGTTATGGAACTGATTACAATTGGATTACAAAAAACCTACGAACCGAGTTTCCATCATTAGAATTTCCTGCACCTTGTCTGGGCTCGTCAATGTGAAGTCCCGTTTGCTCCCAAAATCCATCATGAACCTTTTTTTCTTCAGCTCTCTTGTTTTTTGAGTTCTTTGTTTCGAATTTGGCAATTTAAAAACTGAAGTAACATTTTTGGTCGAATTTCGAATGAAACATTCAATAACCTAAATAGGAAAATCACATTTCCTTTAATGATATTTTGCATGAAATAACACGAAATGGCACAAAAATATCTTTTTTTTAAACCTTTTAATAACAAAAAACAATAAAAAATCTTCGTTTTAAACGTAGCGCTTACAAAGTTTTAAGAAAAAGAAAATATAACATAGTTTTGATGAGAATCAAATACAGACTTAATTTTGCAATATAATAGGAACTTTTAAGCTTGAGATCGTAGAAATTTAATTAGTGTCCTACCTACGTCCTAAAAACATTAAAATTCTTTCCATCATCAAATCGCATTAAGTATGGATTTACATTTTCTAAATCGATACAAAATTCTTTATTTCCATCTCTTAAAAAAGTTATCTCTGAGATATTATCGAAGTCAGCATTTTGTGCATTCAGCATTATCCTTCCTTCTTCCTTTTTCTTAATATTCTTCTGCCACAGTTACTTCTTTTTCAATAGTATTACTTATTCCAAATGATTTACGTACATATTTACCATTTATTACTCGTATATTTGGTGTATCGAATACAAGTTCCTTATCTTCATTTTATTGATTTATGTTAGGTATATTGTTTGTTACTTTTCGTTTTTTTCCTGTTCGACGTAATGATTTTGATGGAGCTCAGATATATATGTATGCAAACAAGAAATTCGGTAAAATATTTTTTTATTATGATACTGACTTTAAGGGGAATCAGAAATGAAATGTATAGTATGAATGCCTGTCTTTTTTCACCTATAAATTCGAGGATTGGTACGATTTGAGCCCATACGGCTGAAATGTAATGACGACGGAATTCACTCACCGTCCCAAAAAGATTGTACTTACTGTATCTGGATCCTGGTGTCCTGAAACAGGCCACGAGCCTAGCTTAGGCCCCAGTCTCCCAGAATATACTTACCTGAATTATGTATCATTGTCGAATCTGACCAATGTAAAATAATGTATGTATATTGTGGTGGGAAAAATAAAGTTATTATTATTATATTATTATCTTCTCATCATCCAGAAAATATATTACCGAAAGTTATTTTTTTTACGGCTACCACCAAAATGGTAGGACTGTATTTCTTCATTACACTTGACTGCATAATTTTCACTATAGTCAACATGGACAATACACTGACCCTCTTGAAGATGTTCTTTGAAACATTTGAAAGCCTTTTGTTGAGCAACTGTATTAAGCCACGTATTCACTGAGCAACAATGTTTCGGATACACAGTTTCTGAAATATCACGTAAATGTTTCCAGGAACAATGTTTCGGAAACTCTGCCGTCCACACAGTCAGTTGCTTAGGTCATGTCGCCCGAGGAAGTAGTGTTGTTATGTGGTGCCTACATTTTTTTGCATAAGTCCGTTTCTTTCTTCTCTTTTTAATTTTCTCAGTAGTTTTATTTTTCTTTTGCCGCACCTTGAATCATGTCTTGTTAGGTCTCCCACTGCCAATACGTGATTTCGATAGAATTATCAAATTCCTAATAAAAGAGTAGCTTATTCTTACACGCTGAAAACGTTCAATGCAAACAAACTATATCATATACGTCGCAACATGGTAAAGTGAGAAGATTTTGAGGGGTCTTAGCTGATAGTATCTTTCTCTAGTACAATCCCTGGACGATTAAATCCATGTTAGTATGCTACTTGCATAAATAAGTATCTCGTGACCGAAAATCAGGTAGCAGCACTCAAAAAGGTCTTATCTTGCATAATGCTGAATAGCTGATAGTAAAACTAAAGTTTTTCAGAAACTTATTATGCAGATTGAGAAAACTGTCGCTGAATTACCGCTTTTGTTTATGTATCTCGTTTTTTGCTATAAATATCTATTTTCCAGAGCAAAGTTTATTATTTTCATCGTCTTCATAAAATATTTCAACTTCTTTTTTCAGGATTTGGTTTTGTCGCTTCATGTTTAGTATAATTTGTTTAAAATTATTTATATCTTTTTCTTTTTTGGAACTGATACGTCTTACGGCAGAAGCTACAGGTGAAGAACAGGAAAAAGATTTTGTATTTGGTGTTTATAGCAATAAGGTTGTATTTGGTTTGATAGGAGTTTTAGAAAAAATAGACGTGTGTTTGTCGCGAAGATTTAATTTCAACTAACTTGACAAATCGTTTGAGTGGACTGTATGTGTGATCATCTACATATCGATAGCTAGCTATAGATACTATCGTTACATTCATTAGTTTGTAAGTACTTGCTTAAACATTCCGCCCCCCAAAGAACGCAGTTCTTTAATATGAATTTACAAAATAATAGGTATAGAAACTACAATTTTAAAGTAACAATTAATTATGACATCTAACTTGAGGTGATAAGGTAAGTTTTACAAAACTATAATTAACTAGTTCATAAGCAATATCCACAACACTACACATAATAATATCACTGCAAAGGTAAGGTTTACAAGTTACTACATATACCTATAACTATGTAAGGGTCGGAATCATACTTTACACAGCTGCTTTGATAAGTCACTTATCTAATACTTTTAACACTAATCAATCAAGAATTTATTAGTAAAAGGTAAGTACCTACCTAGTTCACATAACATTTACGTTTACATAAAATTTTGTAAACATTGTTTTAACACATCATTATTAGGTAAGTAATGGACACAAGGTTTTCGGTAAGTTATAAGTTTTTTATGTTTCTTAGTTATAAATAAGTAGTTAGTTTTAATAATTAGGTACACACTATATTAGTTTTACAAAGAGTAGTTAGCACTAATCCTAAGTTTGTTTAGTTAAGATACTTATTTTAATCACAGGACGTTTTAAAACACTGTTCTTACATCTAATTGATACAACTCGAGTAAGATTATCGGGACCAACATGTTTTTGAATTACTCTTCCTAATATCCACTTACTAGGTGGAATATTATCATCTTTTAGGATAACTATGTCATCGATTTCTGGCTGAAGTTGTTTTGTGTTCCATTTATATATTTTATTAAGATTGACAAGATATTCTTTATACCATCTTTTCCAGAAATCGTTGACCATTTTTTGAACTAACCTCCATCGTTCAAGATTAGTGATATGTTTACAAGGTGTATAATTCTCATCTGATAGGTTTAATAAAGGTTCGCCAACCAGAAAGTGACCTGGTGTCAGGGGCAGAGGGTCATTAGGGTCATCACTTAAAACCGAAATAGGTCGCGAATTTAAACAAGATTCAGTCTGAGCTAACACAGTGGTAAGTTCCTCGTAGGTGAGTGTACTATTTCCAATTACTTTTGTGAGACGTGTTTTTGTACTGCGGACCCCAGCCTCCCACAAACCCCCAAAATTAGACGCATGTGGAGGGATAAAATGCCATGTAGTACGTTCGATAGTTAACAACTCTGCTATCTCACTAGGAATAGAAGACTTAGTCTTGTCAAACATATCTCTTAGCTGCTTGTCTGCTCCCACAAAATTAGTGCCATTGTCACTGAAAAGGTCATGACAATGTCCTCGTCTGGCAGTAAAGCGCCTGAAAGCAGCGATGAATCCCTTAGAAGTCAGGTCTGTGACAGCTTCCAGGTGTACAGCACGTGTTGCCATGCAAATGAAGAGACAAATATAGCCCTTATAAGATTTAGCTCCTCTGCCTGGTGAAAATCTGATATTAATGGGTCCTGCATGATCTACACCAGCTGATCTAAAAGGTCTGCTGGGTTTTACTCGTACCTCTGGTAGTTGGCCCATCAACTGTACCGCATTGTTTTTTGCATATCTAATACAAGTTGTACATTCTCGGTAATGTCCCTTTGCTTGATCTTTCGCTCGCAGTATCCAGTACTTCGACCTCAAGTAATTTAGCATTACTTGTGGTCCACCATGCATTGTGTTCTGATGAGCATCTCTAATGATTAGTCTACTAAGATGACTCTTAGCAGGTAAAATTATAGGATGTCTTGTGTCGTACGCAGCTTGCGACTGTTGAATACGTCCGCCAACTCTTAAAATACCATTATCATCGATAATGGGACAAAGATTGCGTAGTTTGCTCCTTTTGAGAACACCGCCATGAGATTTTAACTGCTTTATTTCTTGATTAAATTCTATACCTTGAATTTGTTTAATGCAATTATTTAGAGTTTCATTCATTTCTTGTGTTGTAATGAATTTATTATTATATTTAACGTTGTGTATATGTAACTTTACATTTAACCATCTTCTACAATATGAAGTTACTCTCAACATTTTCTGTAAATCAGAGAACTTAGTCCAAATTAATTCCTCTTCAGTATTTAATAAAGCAGTAAAAACTTTGGCTTTCTCTTTTTCTTGTGTATCGTCGACATCAACTAAGTTCATGTTAAGGTTTAGTACAGCCAACCAAGCTGGACCATTCCACCACAGTAAGTTATTTATCAACTCTGAGGCCTGTAAGCCTCTTGAGGCGCAATCAGCTGGGTTTGTGTCTGTAGTCACATGACCCCATTGCTCATAAGCTAGAATGTTCAATATCTCAGAGACTCGATTGCTGACGAATGTGTTCCATCTACTCGCCCCACCCTTTAACCAAGCTAGAACTATAGTCGAGTCTGTCCATGCGTGTAAATTTTCCTTAGCTATGTTCATTACTTGTGCTGTCTCGAAAATCAGTTTCGCTGCTAGTGTAGCACCGCAGAGTTCTAACTTCGGAATAGATAATTGTTTCATAATAGGAGCAACCTTTGTTTTTGCTGATATTAAATTAACGTAGACTCTGTCTCCCTCGACTACTCGAATATACACTGCTGCCCCATATGCTGCCTGCGAAGCGTCTGCGAAGACGTGCAACTCAACTGTAGATCTGTGGGAACATTGTAACCATCTTGGTATAGAAATATGTTTAATGTGAGCTAAATTTTCCCTGAAGTGTAACCATTCTGCTAGTAGCTCTCCACTTATAGTGTCGTCCCATCCTAGTCCTATTTTCCATAACTTCTGTATCATCATTTTTGCTATGACAACAACAGGAGCTATCCACCCTAGAGGATCATACAATTTAGCAACCTCAGAAAGAACACGTCGTTTAGTCATCAGTTCCTTTGTTTCTGGTAAGTTGAGGGAATATACAAAGCTGTCAGCGTCTCGATTCCAATTCACTCCTAGTACTTTAACTAAACTATTGACCTTAAGAGGTAGTTCATGATCATCTCTTTTATTTATAGCCATATATTTTAAAACGTTCTCATTATTACTACTCCATTTTTGTAACTCGAAGCCGCCTAAGTTCAGTAGTTTGTTCATGTCATTGTAAATACTAACAGCTTCATCTTCTGTGTCACATCCTGACAATAGATCATCCATATAGAGATCTGTTTTTGTTATTTTAGCAGCAGCTGGAAGTGTTGATTTCTCATCATCCGCTAATCTCTGTAATGATTTCACTGCAAGGTATGGTGCACATGCGGTACCAAAGGTCAATCTCACCAATTTGTAATGTTTAATTTTCTCAGTTGTTGTTGGTCTCCATAATAACCTTTGATAGTCTGTGTCTTCCTCTGCTACACGCACCATTCTATACATTTTTATGATATCTGCCGTAATGCAGATCAGTTTGACGCGATACTAAGCGGACGTGTTTTTTGTGCGGATTATAACGATATTGATTTAAGTAATTACGAATAATGTTATTGCAATAAGTTGCGGAGTCAGTTTATTGTGTAAGTGACGTTGTGAACGATGAACTAAATAGTTTTATAGACAATCAGCGTTTTCGGTGTTAGCAGTATGTCTAACCCAGGAGATAGCCCCTTCGGCCGCAGCAAATTGCTACGACGAAGTCCCCCACCGACTCCATCGCCTGCCGATCAAAACCAGACAAGAGAACCAGCGCCGCCACCTGCTACGGAGAACGAATTACCGTCTGAAGTCGTCGCTACGTCGGAGCTTCAGAGATGGCTTGGGTCCATCGACACAATCTTGAGCGAAATTTGCTCGATCGTGGCGGAGGGAAAAATGAATTCCGAACAAAAACTTCGTGTCACCAATCTCTGTCGAAAAGTCAACCATGGGACGTCTCAGATGGCCGTGCTGTACCAATCCCTGAAGCAGAAGTCCATCCAGGCGCACACAACCATCCAGCACCTTTAAGTGCAGCAGAATGTTGCGGAATCCCTATGCCAGTTCAAAGAAGTCGTGGAAACGAAGATGAGTCGAACCGAACCAGAAAGTACTTCCTACGCTAACGTGGTGAGGAAAGGTTCTGATAAATTTATTCGCCCAGCAAATCTCAGTTCGGTCGCTATATATCCCAGCGATAAAACCAAAACCAGTGACGATACCAAGTTGTTGGTACAAAAAATTATCTCACCTGAGGAATTAAAACTCCATGTCCGTGGTCTTAGGAAAATTAGAAACGGAGGCGTCATCATTAGGACGGATAACAAAGAGGACATTGACAGACTAAAAAGCTCACAGAAGCTAGTTTCCTCAGGCCTTACAGTTGAAGAACCATCGAAACGCCGTCCTAGGATTGCTGTCATTGGTGTCCCCGTAGCCCTGACTGAAAAAGAGGTATTTGATTGCATTTACGTCCAAAACTTGACAGATAAATTGCTGAACATTACTCATGAGTCCTTTTTAGAAAGTATAAAATTGAGCCATAAGTCAGGAAAGAAAGATCGTCCTACTTGCAATTATATTTTGGAAGTTCCTGCTCATATCAGGAAAATTATGATTGACCAAGGCCGAATTTTCATAAATTGGACATCATGTCCAGTGAGAGATTTCACTATTGTGACCAGGTGTTTTAACTGCCAGCAGTTCGGACACGCAGCCAAATTCTGCAGAGAAACGAGCCCTACATGCAACCTCTGTGGCGAAACAGGACATTCTTTCAAGGAATGCAATAATAAAGGTTCTCCGCCCCAATGTGCGACTTGCAAACGTTTCAAGAGGAAAAACGAGCATCCAACTGGTGACGTAAATTGCCCAGCACGTAAATATGCAGAAGACAATTACATTAATTCCATTGACTATGAAAGCGCCTAGGAGCGCCGCCGACTACCTAGTTAATTAAGCACATAGATAGTAGGTTAACTTCTACATATAATTATTGTTATGGCCAATCAGCTAATCTGTGATCTAGATGGGTTTTCCGTGTCTGAAGCTAAAATCTGTAATGTTGAGGAGTGCAAAAAGTTAGTCTATACTGGGGATAAAACATTGACTTTACTTACACAAAATATACGCAGTATAACCCGTAATTTTAACGGTTTCCAAGTTTTGCTGCAAAACTTTGATGTATGCTGCGACATTATCGTTCTAACAGAATGTTGGTTATCCAAACAAACGGCTAATATACCATCTCTCGATGGCTTTAATCTTCACAAAAGCGATATAACATTCAACCAGAATGATGGCATAGTGGTTTATATTAAAAATAATTTAAGAGCATTAGTAGATGAACCCCATTTTCTAGACTGCAACTGCTTAGTAATTAAAATTATTCCCGATACAGTAATTATGGCTATTTATAGGCTTCCATCCCAAAGTATTGATAGGTTTTTGGATTCACTTAACAGTAACTTAGAAAAATTATCTTCGTTTAAAAATATCATACTGGTAGGTGATATCAACATAAACATTGCTGCCGAAAAAATCGATACTCATTCACATAATTACCTTAACATTTGCTCATTTCATGGACTACTACCAGCTCATTATCACCCAACCCACCAGAGCGGCTCTTGTCTAGACCATATCCTTATAAAATCGAAAAATCCATCCAAAACATTAGTTACTAATTCGTCCCTTACCGATCATCAAGCGGTTTTACTGACATTACAAATGTCTTCACCTAGAAATAACTGCATGCGTAGCTATACTAAACTCAATATGACGAGTCTTGAAATTGACTTACGCGGTATTAATTTTGACCCAGTTTACAATTCACATGATCCAAATGTTTCACTACAATATTTTGTCGATTTATTACAATCTACGATAAAGAAAAATACATTTACTAAAGTAATACCTAGAAAGTATAGTAACATTAAACCATGGATTACGCCCGGACTTGTTCGATGTATCAGATATAGAGATAAACTTCACCAACAATCGAAAAATGCTCCGGATAATGAACTACTATCAGTTATTTACAAACGATATAGGAATTTCTGTAATCTGTTGAAAAAGCTAAAAAATCAATATGATCAAAGTCAGCTACAGAAAGCAGGTAAAAACAGTAAACTTATATGGAAATTCATAAAAACAAACACTATTAGGTCAAAAAATCCCGAACCTGCGCTTGATCTTTTATCTTCTGAGCTAAGCCCTACCGAAGCAGCAAACAAAGCTAACAACTTCTTTATTAACGTAGGAAAAAACTTAGCAGAAAAAGCTTTATTATCTAATAGATGTTTTTCCATACAAAGCCAAACTAAGACTTATGCAACACGAAACTCTTTTGTCTTATTAGATACTGATGTTAATGAGGTAGGAAGTATAATAGATGGATTAAAGGAATTTTGTGCCGTAGGATGTGACGACATACCTAATAGCATACTCAAAAGATTTAAATACGTAATTGCCCCTCCCTTGACTCACATTTTTCAGTTATGTTTAACAAAAGGAATATTTCCAAAATTGCTTAAAAAAGCCGTAGTCACCCCTGTGTTTAAAGCTGGAGACAAAAATTGTGTAAATAACTACAGGCCAATTTCAGTTTTAATAGGTCTCTCAAAGATTTTGGAAAAAATTATTAACAGTAGATTAGTAAAATATCTTGAAAGTAATAAATCACTCTCTGATCATCAATTTGGTTTTAGGCCTAAAAGATCAACAAGCCAAGCTGTTCACCATCTGACAAATTTTATAAGCACAAACCTGGATAACGGCATGCACACCATAGGGATATTTTTAGACCTTGCCAAGGCTTTTGATACAATTTCTTGTACTTTGCTTTTGCACAAGCTGGAAATGCTCGGAATACGGGGAGTACAATTGGAACTGTTATCTGATTACCTCAGCGACCGCCATCAGAGAGTAAAAATAGGTCAGTCCATGAGTTCTGAACTTAAGAATAGCTGTTATGGAATCCCACAAGGCAGTATTTTGGGTCCCACTTTATTTTTAATCTACATAAATGACCTGTGCAATTTGAAACTCCAAAAGGGTGACATTATTTCATATGCGGATGACACAGCTCTACTGTTCGCAGCTAAATCAAAGGCCGAGGTCTATGAGGTAGCACAGAATGGTTTTAATACTGTGTCTAATTGGCTTCATAACAATCTTTTAACATTAAACACAGATAAAACCAAGTACCTATTATTTACAATGAGAAACACTAATCCAACGCTTACTAATCTAGACATTCAAGCGCATAACAATAGTAATTTACATTATGCTGACATTGCATGCACTTGTCCCACTTTAGCTAAAGCCGACCATATTAAATATCTAGGCGTCACGATTGACACAAACCTGAACTTCCGCAAACACATCGATTTATTATGCACCAGAGTACGTAAACTAATACATATTTTTAAAAATTTACGTAAAATTGCCGACTTTAAATTAATTAGACAGGTTTATTTGGCTTTGTGTCAATCTATTATTACCTACTGCATAACGTCCTGGGGTGGTGCCGCTAAATCAACTTTACTGCACCTTGAACGTGCCCAAAGAGCAGTTTTAAAGGTTGCTACTTTTCGTCCATTTAGATTCCCTACACACCAGCTTTATATGGCATGTAAGGTGCTAACAGTACGTCAATTATTTGTTTTGAATGTAGTTTTATTCCAACACACTGAACTTTATTTTAACCCAGTACCTTCAGATAGGAGAAGAAAAGATTTGGTTTGTGCTAACTCTCAGACTAAACATGCTTTTGCTAGTCGATTTTATTTATTTTTAGGACCCTACTTGTATAACCAGTTTAACAGAGTGCTAAAGATTTATAGTTTAACTTATAATAGGTGTAATTTACTAGTACAGGAATATTTGGCAAAACTTAATTATGCAGACACGGAAAAACTACTAGAGATTTTAAAATAAAATTTCTATCTACCTACTCAAATATAAGTCTCTTCTTTTACCTAATTTATAATAGTCTCCGTTTTATCTACTTTAATATTATTTGCTAATTTATTTAAACATAAATATATCTTACATAATCTAGTTTTATAATATAATCAATTAGTTAATCTTTAAGTCATTGAAAATATTATGTCTACTTTCAATTAAGCTTTTAATAAATTTATTGTTGTCATCTTTTTAAATGCTTGATATAAATTGATGGCCTGAAACACAGGTTTTATAAACCTAGATCAGGCAGGTCTACATTACAGTTAGAATTAAAATTTTCCTCGATTGTAATTAATGTAAATCATAATTTTATTTTATACTTGAATAAATTTATTATTATTATTATTATAATGCAGATTTTGTGTGTCCTCCATCTCATAAGTATGTGGCGTAAGTCCTGTTGCAGCTTAGGACCCACAAGTAAATTGTCGTTCAAGGAAACATGATTGATGCCCTTACACGAAGCGTCAAAAACCACTCGAAGTTTCGTCGTATCCTTATCTTCTCTTACTACGCCATGGTGAGGTAAATACACCGCTTTAGAATTATTAATATCTGCAGACTCCACTTCAATCATGTGATTAAGATTAATGTATTCTTTCATAACCTTACTGTAATCTTCATGAAACTTACAATTTTTTGCGAATTTCTTCTCTAGGAACTCAAACCTTTTGGCAGCTATTTCCCTCAATCCATCAGCTTGACCTTCTGAGTTATTGTTTCTGAATGGCAATCTTACCACATATCTTCCTTCCTTATCTCTGATCGTTGTAGCCTCGTAATACTCTTCACATCTTTCTTCTTCTTTTGACAATCTCTTCTGTATGGTGTTTGGCTCGTTTTCTAACTCCCAAAATAACTTAAGCATCTCATCTTCTTTAAGCTGAACATGCAGACTGGTGAAGTTCTTTTCTGCTGAAATGCATTCTCGTGACAACCTTCCTGAAATAACCCAACCTAGAATTGTGTGTTGTGCCAAAAGATTATTCATAGGATGCTTGATAACGCCGTCTAACAAGACGTCGCTGTACACCTCAGCTCCAAGAAGAATGTCTATTCTCCCTGGTGTTGCAAATCCTGGGTCAGCCAGCTCCAACTCTTTTAAATCTGACCACTCAGGAATACCTAAATTAGTGGTAGGTAGCATTGTTGTTAGTGAACGCAATACATATGCTTCTACTCGCACTGACGCATTGGGATTGTGACATGATTTGACGCAGTGTAACCCTGTGTTTGATTCTCGTTTGCCTCTCTCCCACACCTGACACCCAACCACTCACGGATTTACGATTAAGATTCAATAATTGTACTGTTGCCTCTGTAACAAACGAAGCTTGTGACCCTTGGTCTAACAAAGCTCTCACAACGTATTTGCAACCATTCCTACTATCTACTAACACATTAGCAGTAGCTAATAGGACACTGTTTGATTGTATATGTTCACTAGAAAAGTTGGTTACAATATGCTCATTATTAGATACAGAAATAGGCGTACCTGTAGATTTACCGTTCGCTATACCTGTAGTTGAAGTTTCACTTTCCTTCGGTTTCTCGTTCAGCTGTCCTCTCTCGAAATGCAAAAGGGTGTGATGCCGCCGTCCACACTTTGTACAACACGATGACTGTCGACACTTGCTCACAGGGTGTGTAGGCGCCAAGCAATTGAAGCATAACTTGTTCGTCTGTATAAATTCTTGTCTTTCATTTGGCGGCTTATCTCCGAATTTCTTGCAGGAATAGATGTAGTGGTCACCACTACACAAAGCACATTTTACTTCGGGCCTCTTTTCATCGTTGCTGGTAACATTTGAATGGAAAACCTTGGGTTTAGCTACTGGTTTGGGTTGCACCGTTTTAACCTTAGTTCTTTCTATCATTTCTAAAGCTCTGAACCTTGCTTCTAGAAAATTCCTTAATTCCGACCAAGTGGGTAGATCGTTATTATATGTTGCACTGATTTGTTGTTCCCACAACTTTATAGAATCAGAATCTAACTTTGATACAACTAAGTAGGTAGTTACCATATCCCAGGTATCAGTCTGCATACCCATGTTCGTCAACGCCTTCAAACATGTCGAAGTTGTGTCTACTAGTTGTTTAATTAAACTAGCCGACTCCGTCTGCACAGGTTTTTGCGTAAATAAAATCTTCATAATGGCGTTGCTGTTGAACCTCGTATTATTGTAACGTTTTATTAATTGGTTCCAGGCTTCATCATAATTTGCATCTGTTATAGAAAAGTTACGTAACAGTACCTCAGGTTCTCCAGATAAATTGCTTTTTAGGTAATGCAGCTTCTGTACACGTGATAAATGTTCATTGTCGTGAATTAGAGTACGGAACAGGTCGTAGAATGGTTGCCACTCCTCGTATTTTCTCGTGAATGTGGGTATCTGTATATTGGGCAACCTAATTCCTCGATTCTTGAAGTCTTGCACGTCGTTGATTGAAGAGGATTGAGATAAAACAGGTTGAAATTTTGATTCTTCTAAAAAAGGCTGAAGAGCTTCTCTTAATGTTGATTTGTAGTTTATGTATGTTTCTTCAAATACCTCATAAATATCTTTCTCAAAGTAGGGATCTTCTCTTTCCTCATCAGCAACTTTTATAATAATACACTTGTGACCCTCCTTGAACTCCTTCCACAATTCCTCTAATAAATCCAACCTAGTTTGTAAGTAAGGTCGTTTTATTCTGTCTTTCGGCGATTTCTTATAGTTTGTTTCAGTTTTTCTTAAGTTTTCCAGTAGCTCATTCTGATACATAATCAGATCTTCCATTGTTATATTTGTTTCACTCCACAAGAAACACAATTATCACTATTTGCAGGTAAGTTCACCGTAATTATGAGTTTTTATAACTTCGTAGCACGTAATATAGTCTATTTATTTGTATTCACTAATAAGTTCATAACCATTTCTCAGAAAAATCCTTATCGCTCAGGAATGCTATTGTTCTCACTCACGGCGCTCGGTCGCACCTGGGGTCGGTCGATGACTTGAATCCGGTTCGATTTAGGACCATATGTTTATAGCAATAACGTTGTATTTGGTTTGATAGGAGTTTTAGAAAAAATAGACGTGTGTTTGTCGCGAAGATTTAATTTCAACTAACTTGACAAATCGTTTGAGTGGACTGTATGTGTGATCATCTACATATCGATAGCTAGCTGTAGATACTATCGTTACATTCATTAGTTTGTAAGTACTTGCTTAAACAGGTGTATTTAATGCTTAATCAGTGGAGAATTAATTACTGTTTAGAAATGCGTTGCAAAATCCTGGATGGTCCTGGTATAGGTGACTCTGGTGACTCTCTGGCTCTGTAGTTCTCTGTTTAGAAACTGGTAACGTAAAGGTGGATCATTAATATTGTCTTGCAAAGCTATCGGTTTAGTATCCGACAAAATGTGGGACTTTGCGGTGGGGTGGTTTGTGCAAGCAGGGCCACTAACACTGACATAATTCTTTCTACATCTCTTTCTTTGTAATCTTTGTTGTCTAGAATTCATTTTATTTATTGGTAGTTGTTTCTTTTCCACTTTTTCTACTTATGTAGCTTTGCCGATATTTTTCTTGATTTTCTTTCCATAAGTCATCATTATTTTTATTATTTAAAATCTCCTTTTCTCCGCGAGTCTTTTTTTCTAAGCCTTTTTTCTCTTGTTTGCTTCTTTGGTTTTGCCATGTCGTAAATATAGATCTTAAAAAGATAATGGGATTCGTGCGACTAGCTAAAGTAGGTCTAGCTTAATACCTACCTTTTGTATAATAGATATCTAATAAATAATATATTGCAAGATGGTTTAATGGGTGGTTTAGTTGGAGATGTTGCTTTACGGCCAGTTAATCAATATTAACAATTAATGGTCAAGAGATATTAAAAAAACCTGTATTAGGTGTGTATGTGTAAGTATTTTTCCCGAGGATACCTATTTAATAAATAATATATTGCAAGATGGTTTTATAGGTGGTTTGGTTGGAGATGTTGCTTTACGGCCAGTTAAGCAAAATTAACAATTAATGGTTGAGAGATATAAAAAAAACCTGTATTAGGTTGTGTATGTGTAAGTATTTTTCCCGAGGATACCTACTTTTTGTAGAATACATATCTAATAAATAATATATTGCAAGATGGTTTTATAGGTGGTTTCGTTGGAGATGTTGCTTTACGGCCAGTTAAGCAAAATTAACAATTAATGGTTGAGAGATATAAAAAAAAACTGTTATGTGTGTATGTGTAGCTATTTTTTTCCTGAGGTTTGCTTTAATCTTGTTTTATAAATTTTTATCTCAATTTTAACTAAAATATAAGTGAAATCTAAAAGCCTATATCGAAGGTAAAGTTTCTATTTCCGCGGTAATTCAACAAAAAAGTAACTACTAATCAGACGATTTTTAAATCTCTGTCTCCGTACCACCTGCCAAGCCTCACCTTTCTCTGAAATCTTCCATACACCCTCTCACTGAACTACCTCGTCAAAGGAAACATGTTTCGGCGGCGATAATACGTTATTATTCTCCTTATCGTTAATAATAACAGTATTTACCAACCTGCCAGCGCGAGCGCGCTCAACAGCTGTTCCATTCACCGTAGCTAGAACCGGTCGCTTCGCGTTATCGTCAGTATCAGTACGGCGCAACACGCGCTCACCTGCCGTCCCGCTCTCGATCTCAGCGCTGACACATTTTGCCGGCAGTTGCGCCTTCTCATGCACTCCTGTGTCAATTATGGGCGACGAGTGGCAAGAACCCGTAGATTAGTTAATTGATTTATGTGAAAGTGATAAACATTCACTGGGCTCGTTGACCACATCAGTGAAAGATATATTGTTGCATAACGTTGACAGTGCCATCGGCCCACTATTAATCGTATTATTTCATCCACCTCCCCTTTTTCTATTATTAACATTTCGCTCTTGAATTAGAAATTAATTCTCTTTATAACGGCCTATCATATTATTTTCCGTGTATTTCAGTGGACTTCCATTAGCTTTTATTAGAATTTTACGACTATTTGTCATTGTCATTGTTTTAGAGGAATACATGTACTTAGGAAAAACAATCAGTTTTGACAAAAAAGCAACGATATAGAAATAGAGAGAAGAGTACAGCAGACATGGAACAAATACTGGAGTCTCAAAGATTTTTTTTAAAGTAACGTGCCAATAAGTATACAAACTAAGATCATGAACCGCAGCCTCTTACCGTGTTTGACATACGGATACCAGACGTGGAAATTTACGGCCTAAGCCAAGCACAAAATTATTACATGCCAGCGATGACTAGAGAGAAACGTGCTCAAGATAAAAAAACTAGAGAAAATACGACACACAAAAATAAGATCAATGACAAAAGCTACCAATACCTTGTGCTATGCAAAAAAAATTAAATGGAAATGGGCAGGCCACATAGCGAGGCTTCCAGACCAGAGATGGACCGTAAAAGCAACCCTGTGGAGAGGCCCCCAAGGAAAAAGAAACAGAGGAAGACCACTGACACCCTGGGAAGACGAGATCAGTAGAACCGCCGGCTCAAACTGGAGCCAAATAGCACAAGACCAGGAAAAATGGGCATCTTTGGAGGAGCCCTTCACCCAAACAGGGGTTCTTGCAAAAGTAGTAATAGGAAAAATACTAACAAAGAAGTCCGAAGTCACAGCATTTTGCTGAGCAACGACCTGTACTTGCACAGATGCGACGCACTGTTTAATTGTTCTTATTATTATTGTTTGTTTGTTACAAAAGTAGTCATTTTTCCACACTGCAATCGGCATTTTGTTTTTGTTTTGATCGTTTGTTTGTTGTCATTTGCCAGTGTCGCAACACAGAGCAATGTGTATTGTCTTTAGTATCAAGCAATAGACAAAATTGTGAAACTTTTGTAACATGAATACGAGGCTTTTGGCTATTTTGTATGTCTCTAAATTAATGTCGTTCATTTGTTAGGTGCGTTTTGTTTGTGCAGAATAAACTATTTTATTTCTTTCTTTCTTTTCAAAACTAAAACTTAAATTAATATAAGCTAAAAAAAAAACTAACAAAACTAAAAGTTTAATTAATCTAAGTAAAATTAGGTGCTTAACCAATTAAAACATATCTACTAGAAATAGCAATTCGAAAATCGTGTGTAATGCAGGAAATAAAAAGGCTTTTTATTTATTTATTTTATCATATTCTTATGCACTTTTAATTCACTTTTAGATACATAATTTAGTGGAATGTCTTGCACCATTCTCTTAAGTAAGGGCATCACATCAACATGGTCCAAAGTGATGGGTGGAAGTTTTTCTTGGTTTCTTGCCAAAAATATAGGTACCTGCTCGGGGTCCGTTTCTTTAAACATGCAGATAATGTCCTCAATATTCTCACTGATTCAAATAGTAACGATTTTGCTACTTCAATGTCCTCTGAACTAAAAGGCCTTTCACATATTTTTACGAGGCTTTCTTCCGTCATAACGTCGATTTTATTTTGAACAAAAGCTAACACTTCACAAATGACAATATTGCAATTGGAACATTTTAATCTTTTCGATACGTTATCGGTCGTCGTTTCAGAAGTCAACATCCTTACGTGCGCTCAAGATCACGGTCACGGCCGCACTCGGTTACTCGGCACACGGTTTAACTTCGCTCATTCTTATTAGTGCCTTATTAAGAAGTTTTGGAAAAGCATCCTTTGCAATGGTTGTCAATCTCGTATTCTCGAACTTTCATTTAGTTAGTACAAAACGCCAGCCTTTTTTCAAGGGCTGAGAAAGCAACATTTTGAGGCAGACCAAGTCGTCCTTTTCGAATAGATGGGATGAAAAATATCTTAAATGTCTACCTAGATAACTCAATATACATTACAGCGATGCAGCGCTAGTGTTAAAGAGATCAAGGTCAATCAACCAGCTTGGATAAAACAGAACATTTTTATTTCACATATACACTAAAGTATTGTAGTGCTTCATTAATTACATAAATAACTACTTTAAACATAACCAGACATCGATACCTTAATTGGCAAACCAGCTGACTCCATATGAGCAAATTTTGCAGGAGACACTTAAAACTTTATAATATTTACTGTAGACCACTTATGAAAAAATCTAAAATCCCGTTAGATAGATTGGTAGATAATATCGTAAGCTGTTATTTTTTTAACTGTAAAATCCCTTATATCTTTTTATTACAATACTACAGCGTTTTTAGGAGTTGTCCGTTTTTCCTTTCCTGTATAAGTTTGTTATCTAGGAGTTAGCTGGTATTCTCTAAAGATTAATTTTAAAGAAAAAAAATTGAGATTAAAAAAAAGTTTTAATGAAAAGATAAGTGCACTATTTTAATAATATATAAAATGTTCAAGATAGGTAGGTACACTATTGTAGGCTTCATGAGGTAGGTTGTCATAATAGTTTTGGTAATCTCTTGGCATAAAATTCATTAGTTGCTGTAAATCCAAGTACTTTTTTTTGTTAAATGATAAATGATTTTATTTCTGTAAGTAGGTTACTACAGACTGGTGGTAGACTGCAGGGCCAGGCCCGGGTCGACGGCGCGTCGTGTTCCACGCGCGCCTCAAAGAGTTGTCAGCACAATTGACGGGGTCCGACAGGACCGATGCCTGCCGGGGCTGCGGATTGTTCGAAAGAGTTACCGTGGCCCTGGCGCACAGGCAACTGAAGGAACACGGGTGGGTTTTAGTCAGTAAGAGTCTGACACGCCCTTCCGCTCCGCCCAGAGCGGGAGAGGTCATTTGATGATTTCCCAACCAAAAAAAAAGAAAAAAGAAAAAAGAAAAAAAAAGGGTCTTGTCTTTTTAAACGGGCAGTTTGTATAGAAATAAAACTAAACAATTGCAAGTTTGAAATGTTTATTATTTCATTAAAACACTTAGGTAAGATAAAGTAAGTAAATGCTCATATATTTCCAAATTAATATACATTTTATATTAGTATGCCATAATCAAATCTAACCATTTATAAACATTAAAAAGGCATGCTTATGCTTAAATTTTGTTATCGAGAAAATTTATTAATCTGTGAAATGCTTTACAGATTTATAGCTGCCTATATGTAGTGAATAAACATGTTATTTAAATAGATAAAATCTATTTGTAACAATAACATCACCACATAATCTGCAACATTTTAATGGTTTAACAATCAATCCATTGAGCATTTACTTAGATGGTGTGTTTAGAAATACCTACTAGATTAATATTAGTAGCGGAGTGGCGCACCGTCCCCTGCTATAACTTGCTGTAAGCGTAAATAGTCAAGTCAAGTCATGTGTTAGTACATAACATTTAAAGAAAAAAAGACGTTGGACAGAAGCTGCTTATAAACTAAAAGTAAAATTTAACTAAAGTTAATTAACTTAAAACTTACTTGCTGTAAGCGGCCACTAATACCGCGCACCATATTCCAACACAATTATTTGCCTCTCATGTGCTCCCAAGTCGATGTCACGATCTCAACCAAGTTGTGTTTGTTTCGCACTTCCGTTGTGTCCCAATTTAAAATCATTTGACCCCATAGATTTTCTATAGGGTTAAAATCAGGACTTTTAGATGGCCAATTAATAACTGTCACACCTTCTTGAGCAGCTAACCAATCCTGCCCAATGTCTGCACGGTGGATGGAGCAGTTATCGTGCATGAAATAAATATGTGATGTTGGATAGGCAATTCGCACAGTCGGCAGCATGACGTCACGCAGAATCTCCAAATACAAACTACTATTAAACCTACCACCTACTTCCACCAATTCACCAGTTCCCATAGGCGACATCCAGCCCCAGTAGCCCAGGGTTATTCTACCGCTGGTTCTACAAGGTAGCAAACACTTCTCATTGTAGCGTTCTCCTTTCCTTCGCCATAAGATTTTACGTCCATCTTTATCCGATTTAAATGATTTTTCATCAGTGAAGATCACAACATTTTCTTCCCAATTAAAATTTAAATATTCCTGGGCAAAACGGACCCTTTCTTCGCGATGAGCAGGTGTCAATGCAATTTTCTGTGCCGGTTTATAATTCCTTATTCCAGCAGCGTGTAAATGCCTTCTCACTGTTTCCACTGAAATATTGTGGTTTATTGCGGTTACACGAATGGGCAAAAATGGATTTACAACATGGCTTGAAACAATGGCCCGGTGGCGTTCGAATTCGGGACTATACTTGATGGCTTTTGCTCCTGGACGAATCCGCTGAATATTTCCATTGTCTCCATAACTGCTTAGCCATAGTCTGACCGTATTTCTCTAAAAAAAACATTTTTGGAACCGTGTATGTAACTTGTAAGGAGTGAATGCAATGGTAAAATAGACAACTACGCGTTCATTAGTCACAATCAATAAAATAAAATAGGTATAAAAAAACCACTTACTGCTATATTAAGTCGACGGCCAATCTCTCTAATTCCAACATTCTGCTCATGTAAAAATATGATTTTATATTTAGTATAGTCATTAAGTTGCGACATGATGCTTTTTTACACCAAATTGCTTAAAAATACTTAACGAGTTACGAGAAACGATATACAAATGTGTGTGCGCAATCGTTGCTATTAGGCGTAGTGTAACTTTTGTCACTTAGATGAATTTACTATCTACCTCACAAAGCAAATATTTTTTACTTCGTATCCAACCATTCTTGGTAAATATAAATTCTGTGAACTTAAAGTTTTTTAATTTACCCACCTGTTTACAAGATAAGTTATTAGGCGTAAATCATATGGTCGTTCTTTAATAACGCAAGCAATATTGTACAAATGATAATAAATTAAAAAAGAAACTGATAATAGGTGGGACTGTGTTTTCGAACCCACATGTTGTTCGTCGCCAATCTAGCATCAAACGGCTAAGCCACTATAACTTGTTGAGAATACGCGAAATTAAAGATTGGGTTGTAATTATGTAGTGTGACTTAAAAGCTTTTCAACTTTAACGACAACGAGATAATGATTAAAATAGCTTAACAAAATGATATATAATGCCGGTGGCTCAGACAACGTTGGGTGGGTTTACCTTAACGTTACGTGTTAAAGATCAAATTTGCGTGTCTGTATTATTATTGTATTTGTTCATCGAGTCCTCGAGCACTTGTCTGTTAAGCTCATATAAATTGAATAAACCTTAATGTCACAAGTAAAGGGTTCAAATTCGTTTGTTTTTAGGGTGGGTCAGAGCATGTTGACAATAGACTGTACCATTGAAATGTCCTGGACTTGAAACATATCATGTTTTTTTTATTGTACTTAAAATAGTATGTGGTATACTATTTAAAGTACATTAAAAAAAAAACACGAAGATCATAAAATGCGTATTTCAATGACAAAGTAAATCATGAAAAGATGGACTTTGGATAGTATACCTCCGGAATACAGATATACACACATCAAAAAAAGTTTGCGTTGAAAAATCGCAATCTTTTTTGTTACGGTAGACTATATTCTAAATTCTTCTTCTTTTTAGATTCTTTACTTAAAAATATAGAATTAGAATATAAAACAAAAAACAAATTCATTTGTTTTTCCATATAAAAAGAAATCCAATCCAAGCTTACGCTCATTCAGATATGATTTAGTCAATTTTAACGGATTTATAATATTTTTTCAAGGAAAGTTGTTATTGATAAAATGCCAAGAGGATTATCAGAAGTTTTACGAGCAAGAATTGTAACTTTGAGGGAAGAAGAATATTCCACGAGAGAAATAGCATGCAGAGTTGCTGTATCAGAATCCTGTGTCATGGCCACGTTGCAGAGGTACCGCGCCATGGATAATTTAGCTGACCGATCCCGCAGTGGTTGCCCTACTGTTCTGACTGCTGCTCAGAAGCGCTATACCAGATTGCTGGCAGCCCGTGACCGAACTATCAAGGCGGGTAATCGGTGTCCTTTTAGGGTGGAATCACGATTGGAGTTAGAACATCTTTGATCCCGTATCGAGGCTCCATGACAGCAGATAGGTACAAAATAGTCAAGTCAAGTCATGTGTTAGTACATAACATTTAAAGAAAAAAAGACGTTGGACAGAAGCTGCTTATAAACTAAAAGTAAAATTTAACTAAAGTTAATTAACTTCAATAAAATACAACAGAATACAAATTACCACCTGACCCAGACCAGACCAGATGTATGAAAGTAAACGAGGCAAAAGGAGTATGTAAGGATCGTAGCAGGTGGCGTTCTGTAGTTTCTGCCTAACCCCGTGGGAAAAAGGCGTGAGTTTATGTATGTATACAAATTCATGAAGGGTATGAACATAACACAGAATTCAAATACATAATTCTACTATAAAATAAATTATGTTACTAAATGAGTATAGTCAAGTACTTTTTTCGAATACCACCCAAGGAGTCATGAAACATGTCCAGGTTTGAATTTAAAGACGCTATCACTTTTTTATACAAAAACCGATTTTACAGGCGTATACTGACTCGGCGTTTTGGAGCACAAGTAAAACACACGGAGTCTGATGGTATAACTCTATTTATTAAAGTTTGGAATCGCTTATAATAACATTTGAATACAATAAAGTGGTTGTTTAATTGACTACTGTGTTTAAATACAGTGCCTTTTTCTTTTGCCAAAATTATCTGTATGGAAGGGTCAGAGTTGATCTAAATAGTAATTTAGTTTATTACAATGTAGTTGACGTTACAATGTATTTGACAAATATTTTTTATATTATGTCTTGTTGTAATGGAAGTTTTTTTTATTTACAATGTATTTGACGTTACAATGTATTTGACAAATAGTCTTTATATTGTCTTGTTGTAATGGAAGTTTAAACTAAGGGTTGGTTACAAAGGTAGCCAGTGGATGACTCACAGAGTTCGCAAGTCTTCACTCTGAACCGGGTTGCCTTGGTCCAGATGTATTGGCGGAAGGATAGGTTACCTTTCCACAAAGTCAAGGATTCGTCAATGCAAATTTATTCGGATGGGATGTATGTTTCTTTAAAGCGGTAATTTAGGTGATCTAAGATCGGACCAAGAGAATGTAAAAGGATAGTCGAGTCTGTCGGTTAGCTAGTACTGTTTTTCAAGTGGAAAGTGCGGCAAAGATTTTCGTAGCGAGAACAAGAGAACATCTTCCTGAAGATGTTGGTCTGCAAAAGGAGATTTACGGTAAAACAGAACTTGATGGAGGGCATCCGGATGATTCGGAGCAACATCCAGAAGGAAAACAGGACAAAAAGTTCATGAACGTTCGTATCATACCAATCTTGGGCGAAGGTAGCGGACGAACAAGCAAGCCATGCGACATGGCGGTTCATCTCAGTCACGATGTGCGACATGATGCCCACATCCCGGTTATGCCTATACGCCCCATACGCGTTTTCGGATGCAACAACCGCCCCCGTTTGTTGAGGAAGAAATTGCTCCCGCTCCCCTTGATAATTATCTCATGGGTGACCGTTCAAAGATGTTTAAAGTTCCTTCAGCAGCAAAGAAGGACTCGACTTTGCCGTCATCCGCATCTGCCCATTCTTCCTCATTCTCTTATCTTATTCTCCTTATTCTATTAAGTCCCCGCACTCTCACTGCTACTCTCATTCTCACCACACGCATAATCTTCTCTCTCAAGTCATTGTCATTCACGTTTACTTCGACCATTCCGTCTCCTCTTACCCATTGGGGATCACCATTTGGCACTTCTGGCAACTCTGCGCCGTGGACGATGCTGCTGCTGCAGCTGCTCTGCCGCCACGTCCTCTACCACATCTTCCACTTGCTGGAACAGCTGATGTTCACTAGCAAGGTGGAGGACGTGGTCTTCATCCATAGCGATATCGTCGTCGAGGGGCCTAAGACACGAACGACATCGAATCTAAGATAAAAAATGGGAAATATAATTACGTGTAAATCACGAAGAAAAGGTACAAGACTAATGAATACAGGTTTAGACACTTACGGCGCAAGAACAGGCGGCGAGCCTGAGCCAACGGCAGCAGGGGTTTGGGCCACGGGCAACGGGGATGACTTGTCAAATAAAAGGTTTTCGTTTATTATACAAAAAACTTGTATATATGTAATTATTATTACTTACGCCATGGGCAACTCGTCCAAATTTTCATTCCACATTGCCAGGATGGTAGACGTCTGAAAAAATAAGAACTTGGATAAAATAACTACTATTGAAAATATTAGATTAGACCTCACATAAAATATCACCTACATAAAACTAAATATGTGATTCTTGACCACCAACACCCCTTCATGCTAAATGCAACTGTACTTAACCACTCTGCTACAGAGGACGTCTCCGACAGATATAATAGTTTATGGAATGGTTCGAAAATTAATTACCTGCTAAAAATCCTATAGTATTATAGCTTATTGGCTCAAAACTTATGTTGCATATTTGACCTCCATTTTTTGAAATTTATCTGGATTAGTGTGTCAATCAGTTAGTTTATTCACAAGTCGTATCCCTTTATATGCTGGTTCTTCTCCATATAATTTGACTACATGTTCCCATTTTGTCACTTTTGTAGAGTTATTTATGGAACGTAATAAACTTTTTCTCAAGTTATTCCTGATTCCCTTAATTAAATGAGGCGGGTCGTATAAAAGAATGACCTGTTTGTCGTCTACTTCAAAGATATCTCTTCGCAATTCTTTATTTTTCCTTAAATAATCTGCTCTTGTCTCCTGGCGTTGAATGCACCTTGATCGCATACAGTAGCTAGGACATGTAGCCCTGCACTATGCAGTTTTTGTATCACTACTTTTGTCTTGCTAGTTCTGCTGAGTTTGTGCTGCCCGATCAAAATGTGTAGGAAATGAGTTGTTTGTAGTTTTTTTAACCCTTCTTATCAAGAATACAAGAGCATGGTCAGCTAGTTTGCTTTGTCTTGATTCCTCATTATAAACGTAAACGAAATTTCGGGCTTCGTAGATCAACGAAGCCTGAAATTTAGCTTTTTTTATTGTAGTCAAGTCCCAGCTTCTGAATAACTAATGGGAGTCATTAAATAAGCCCTTTGACGATGTCCTGAGTCACCTGAAATCAATTAAAAATGCTGGAATTTTGTGCAATCCTGACTTGTGATTAAGTTATCATTGTATTGTAGGTAAATAATAAATTACCAAGTAAGTATACTATCTCTACTTTATTGATTGATTTATCAAAAGCTCCTTTACTCAAGTGTTAAAAAAAACTAAACTATCATATGTTGCACCCCCAAAAGTCACACCACATGCAAGATGTTTAAATCGGCATCATTAGTCTAAAGTAAGTATAATAATATATAATAAAATCTTCAGAATATATGTAATTTTAGGAATTTAATTAAAGAATACTCAAGAGGTTAAGTTTAAAAAAGATTTTTTAATCAAAATAATTAACTTACAAAATACAAAATTGAGGAGTTATTAATTTAAGTGAACAGATGTGGAATTTAAAGTAAACGCTCGCCGCCGGGTGCGGGAATGAATCCGTGGTCACACTGCGAATCGTCTTATAAGGATTCGGTCACGTCATGCTCCGGGCTGGCCGGAGGGGTATAGGTTGGGGATGCAGCTAACATGGCCGTGTGACGTCCTGATGTGGCTGCGTCCTCGCAAGCCTCAGCAACCACCGAAGGCTCTTCAGCGGGAGCTACCTCCGACTCGTGTTGCCAACGAGGTGCTCGGCTGTGGACCTACTATATTCTCCTCGTCGTCGACAGTAGATTAAACCATCGATTATATTTTATCGTAACTTCCGATATCCATAGTTGAAACTGCTTTTGTTCTTACGGCCCTCAGAAACGTAACGATCTTGGATCAAATATACTAAACAAATGAATAGTTCGGTTCATAAGCTTAACAAAAGCTAACACGGTCGTGTGAGGTTTGTTTAGTTAATTGTGAAATATGAATAGCATAACTCCACAATAATCAATCGACCCAAGTTCACTTTGACGCTTGCCGCATAGCGATATATGTGCCATGCGCCCACGCGTTGTCGTATATCGCTATAAGCTGAGTCACTTTTAACAATTATAAGTCTGTTTAGCATAACTACAACGCTTAACAGTGAATGATATATGTAAGTCAAAAGTGGATGGAAAAGTCAACACATGAACTCTATTTCATGAGTACTCGGCCTAACCTTACCATTGGGTTCTCCCAATTGAGATGGTACTTCAACTCAAGAAGGAAGGGTGGCAGGAGGGTGAAGGTACTTCACCTATGTTGTCAGGAAAAAGCATTTCCGCAGATTAATTGAAAAACCGGATTTTGTTAACGTTTTTACTCATGACCACTTATTCCGCGCAACATTCAAATTTTGCGCACTAGGGTTTAGGCGGCAATAAAAATGTTTGAGAAGTTCGTTAGATGTGAGAGATACAGAGGAGATACTGTCAATTAAGATGTCCGTAGGTACACCACACAGCACTGCGGGTGTCACGTCACGGCTTGCCGTATCAGCCTTAATTTCACGACAAAAATTGACATTGGATTTATTGCGCGACTCCGATCGCTGTTTAGCACAACAATTTTCTTCCGTATGCCCCATTTTCTTACAAAAGTTGCACTTACAGTTTTTCATGTTCGGGAAATTTGAATTGGCATTAGTACTCTGACTATCGCTTACGACTGTAGAACTCGAACTACTAGTACTACTTTTAGAAAGTTTAGTACACGCGTTGCTCTTACGGGTATGACCGTGAGAACCGCACGAAAAACACTTCACAATCGCAACAAGGATTTGCGTATTCCACGTACGTGGAATATTTATCTTTAATATTTTTCAGTGCACATGACGTAATACAGGACATTGGTGACATCCACACGTGTCGTAGACAGAGTGATTTTAACTGTAATTTAAATAGACCAAGTACGATCCCTTTCGGACTAATCGCGTATGAACGAGTGAGATTCACCCTTCAGACAGAAACTTATAAAGGCCAGACATTCTTTGTTGTCCCATCTATTTTGTAATTTAGCGCGGTCATCTTCCTCACACCATGTAATGACGTCATGAACATTAGGGTCAAAGTCAGAAAGGTAATGGTGGTTTCATCTCACCGGGTTTAAGCTCCTTAGCGCACCGATAAGACGCTCTGCGACGTCCCCTGCAGCCCACGTTGAAGGCGAAGGCGGCAGCGACAGAGCCGCGCGGCGCCAATGGCGTCGGAACAGGTCGCGTGATAGCGGGAGGGCTGGCCGTGCGCATAGCCTCTTCATGTGGCTCGGGCATGGATGGGCTGGTCGTAACGGTGATGGCAGGACGCGCCTGCTGCTCCACGCTGGATCGTGGTTCTGAATTTGAACGCCGCTCCAAGGCAGAGACCCTATTAAGTATTGCGTCTAAGATGAGTTAGTTCGGGCGATGGTGACGTGCACTAACGTTACGTCTTTTTCTGTTTCCGCTATTATTCGACATTTTATTTTATTTAGCTAAGTGGGAAAACGAGACTCGTATTCCGCTTCTGATTTTAGGAATTTAATTAAAGAATAATCAAGAGGTTAAGTTTAACAAAGGAAGTATTATAATCAAAATAATTAAGTTACAAAATACAACATTAACCCTAGATAGATAACCATACTGCGAGATACATAAAATATAACCATGCGCTTCAAAAGCGCAAGATATTCAAATGCGTCTATTTCAGAAAATAAGTTAGGTAGATTTTTAATAACTTCATCGTTTTAAAAATTTACTTATTAAAGTTAAAATAAAAATACGATTATAGTACAGTTTGTTTATTATAAGTTATTAATAAGTAAATGAGTAGACCTCTAAAAAAAAATAACAAAAATCGACAGTCTTCTGGTTATAGGACTAATTCTCCTAAATTATTATAAAAATCAAAAGTTTTTTCTTACTATCTAGTCATTTATAATATAATCAATCTGAAAATAATAGCCATCATTATAGTAAATAAGTTTATAGACAGTCATGACAAACATCATTCTTGTGCTCGCCACAGACTGTCTTTTTGCACTTAGTGCAGGTCATTTTCGACATTCCTTTTTTTTGCTGTCGTACAGTAACTACAGTATCGCCTTTTTTTGGCTGAAGGTTCTTCTTCATCATCCGTGAAACTTTGTGCAGCTGGTTTTGGGAGGATATTTTCTCTATTTTCTCGCACATGTCTTGGCAAAGTGGGAGCCTCTAGTCTCTTCGTCATCCACGGCGTAGTCAGCTGAGTACTGAGTTTTTTCATGTACTCTCGCCTATTCAGAGGTTTTTCTTGCTTCGTCAGAATATTGTGACAGTAAATTACATATGCATTCACAAATGCTATGCTCAACATGCCATAAAACATTGTCATCGGCCATCTATTAGTTTTTCTTGAACACGACATTATAGAGCACATTAGATCGAACGTATCAACGCCGCCCTTGGTTTGGTTGTAATACATTACGATCTCAGGCTTGCCAGTGGTTTGGTTCAGAAAACCATCTTCATCATACGATGAAAACAGATAAACCATCTTCGACGGCTTCGGCTTGTAAGAGACTAAAGTCAAACACCCATCGTTACAAAACATAGACGTACCTACTGCTCGCGAGCGGGTGTTTTTTAACTGTTCAGGGATTTCTCGTTTATTTGACCTTAGAGTGCCTACAAGGGTCAGTTTGTATGGTTCCAAAAGAAGAGATTTCGCAGGAGGTATTGAAGTGAACCAATTATCAGATGTTATATTTCAATTCGTGCCATGAATAGGTCGTGATAACTCTTTCACATAGTACTCCCCTTGAGGTATTCCATTCGTGTTTGTGGCTCTACCAATGTATGGCATAGCATTCAGCATATATTTTGTCCCATTATCGCACATCATTTGAATTTTTATTCCATACTTACTTGGTTTATTAGGTATGTACATTCTGAATGGACAACTACCACGAAATGCCAGTAACTGTTCATCGATTGTGACGTGCTCTCCTGGCGAGTAGTTCTGTTGACATCGAGCTATAAATAATTCCCAAATCTTCCTGATAGGGTTGAAAGGATCTCCATGATGAACCAGAGGCCGTAAAGCTTTGTCGTCCATCCTCAAACATCGAATGAGGAAATCAAATCGATCCCTGCACATAACGGCCTACATACCTTGTTCCAGAAAAGGTGCTATCGAAAAGCTCGTCGGTTGACAGATGTTTGTCTTTCATTGCAGCACTGAGGGTTAGAACGCCAATCAAAGCTCGAAGTTCTGTTGCGGTTGTGTCTCTAAAAGTAGCACTCATCATAGAGCTGTGACGTTTTACTGCTATGTCAACATTCGTCCATTGAACTATTTCGTCGGTTATAAACAGATCAAAACATTCTACTGGTTCAAAAATATTTCGACACATAGGACCTCTACCTGTTCGTATAATATTGACAGCAGAGGTTCTTCCATGACTTTGAACTTTATCAGTGGACCAGCAATGTCTGTTCTTACTTCTAATTATTCTCCCAGTTGGAACAATTATTCGCTTGTCACGCTCTGAAGTTCCAGCAGGTTCCGAAGCAGACTGAGCCAAATCTTCACTATCGGACGAAAAATGCGATTCTTCTTCTGGTTCGTTATCTATAAACTCGTCTTCAAAGTCGCTCTGCACGTTGTCTTCGCTCAAATGATCTTCCACCTCGCTGTCACTCTCCAGAGGGACATTTCCGTCATTTTCATCTTCTTGATAAAAAAATGACAATATTTCGTCTTCTGCTAGCGTCCTCTTACTTGTCATGATCACTGCGCGAAGACCGTTAGCTAAAATCCAAACAAACACATATAGAGATACACTTTACAACAGGAAATATTAATTACGTACTAACGTTAAAAGTAACATAAAAGATAAACATACGCCTCTCGAGCGCATCAACTCTTCATAGCTACTAAAGTATTGTACTTACCGCATAGAAACAGCCGGCCTGCGGTAGAGTAGGCCGACGACTGAGTTGGTTGAGAAGCACAAGTTGATACACGCACGGAATAAAAAGAGATGGCGATATATTGCTTTCGCGGGCGCCTTTGCAGAGTAGGTTATCTTTCCAGGGTTAAGGAGGTTATCTTTCTAAGGTTAAGGAGTTATTAATTAAGTGAACAGATGAGGAATTTAAAGTAAAGCGCGCGCCGCCGGATGAGGGAATGAATCCGTGGTCACACCGCGCGTCGTCTTATATGGACTCGATCACGTCATGCTCCGGGCTGACCGGAGGGGTATAGGTTGGAGATGCAGCTAACAATAGTTATATATTCTAAAGAATCTATATCAGTAATATACCCGTAACTTTAGATAAAGACTTCAAGAAAGACCAACAACTTACAAATAAAATGTTCTTGGGATGATAGCCTTTTCGGCAATAATATCTCTCCACATGTTGCTTAGGACGTATCATGGAAACCAGGGTGCCATCAACGCAGCCTAGCACCTCTGGAATCTTGTTTTGTTAATAAAACCTGTAATCGTCATTCAAATAATGGCTCTTGTTTTAACAAGTCTAGAAAGACTAATAAGAAAATGTGTTGATACTTACTTTGGCTTGAGCACTTGTCGATCATTGTGGTTTTGCGGAAATCTAATATATTTACTGATGATCTATTGATAGCATCTACAACTTCGTAGATTGCCCTAGAGGCAGAAGGCAGAGATTCGTATGTGTCTATATTCTAGCCCATGATTTTTGGTAACTTCCATTAGCCAAAAATGAAAGTGTATAATATCTGAAACATCACGAATCCATTAAGCTTTTGTTGGTGTGTGGTTACTTTTTGTATTTGTGTGGTTGTGTGTGGTTACTTTACGTTTGGTTTTTTTTTTGAATGACCTTAACTACTCCTTTCTAGCAATCTTTTTCTCTTTCCATGTAGAAGGAACTTTTATGTTATTAATATACGCCATTTAATAAGCTTATCGTCGAGTATATTTTAAAGTAATTCCATAAAAATTTCTCGCACAATCGTATGATAGAATTCTCATAATTCGCTACTAAATTCGTAGTTTCATCGCTCTTAAATTTTTTACATTTCTCCTTACAGTTGGGTAGGGTAATTCGCATTCTTTTGCTGCTTTACGAATGGATTGTCCATTTTTCACTAGCATGATAGCCCGCAACATGTCTTCTTTAGTATGACCTCCAATTTTCCTTTTCGCTGTTTTAATTCGCCCCATCCTGAAATAATAATATTATAATACAATTTAATTTGTCGACTCAATATAAATTAAGTTTAAAATTCAAAACCTACACCCAAAATAGCAATATGGAGGTGGTACATAGTGAACCGGAACTAATCAAACTAAGTTCGTGATTCTTTGTTTACTACGTCCACCATTCAACATTTAAAGTTATGTTAAAAACAAATGAAAAGAATTACAGTCAAAAATTTTGTTATAAACGATACCTCAATAAACAATACAAAAGTATAATAAATATCACAGAAAAACAATACGTAACAGCACTAATAAGAAAATAAAGTAATTACGTTTTATTTTGTTGTATCGACGAAAATGATAATGCGGTCCGCCACACAGGCGTCTTTGGCGCTAGCTCGCTCTTGATTGGGGAGCGTTTTTAATATTATGATTATTAACAGGGGAATTTAAAGCTACAGGCTCAGCTACGGCGCGGGCTGAGGCCTCATCGGACAAGGGGGCTGGGGAGCGGGCGGCGCGGTAAAATTTAAGTACTTTCGTGGCCATGGCACGGTTTGGCAACGTCGCGTTTACAAAGTAAGAATTTGTGGCTTAATGTATACCACTGGTCAGTGTTGGCCATCTCACCCTACAAGATGGTTTTTAACCGTACTTACGCATCAATTTAAATTTCTTAACATCGATCATACACTATATTTCAATTAAAATTCTATAGTAGATCCATGTTCGAGGCATTCAACTTACTCGTCTGATGGATACACATAAATCCTGCAGTGCTTGGGTCTGCCTTGACCATGTCTCGCGCTTATTTCTGAAAAAATGTCCAACATCTTCTGCTGGTTGACAATAAGGAGTCTTTCATTTTCCAAACGCCTTTCTTCAATGACGACAAAACGTTCAGTCAGGCTCGCCATTTGTGACTGCCTTTGTAAAGCGATGAGTGCTGGATCAGACGGCGTCGTGCCATTATCAAACGACACCTACGAGTACTATGATCTTAAAAAATGCAACAAATTACTAACTATTAGAGGTAAAAAAATATGAAGTCAATATGTATAACAGCATCACGTCTCTCGCTTTAAAGGAAATATATCACAATGAAGTGTACATAATTTTAATATATTAGTTAGGTTGATTGAAAAAGTGGGGTGCCGTTGAAAAAAATACCCAACAACTTGGTCCATTCTGAGAATCAAAAGTGAGGCCAATACTTAATTATGTAATGCTTCTTATACTAAAATAAATCAACAATTAAGTTAACCTTACATGAAGAACCAATTGCGGCATTACTCCCTAATAAGGCACTGCAGGTGGTGATCTAGCCTCAAACTGTAACACAAAAAAAATTGTTAAATGACAATTATATTTATATCATACTTATTACAAAACTTTTGTTTAAAATATCACCATTTGTTCCGTATTGGGCTGATTTTCCATTGGCACGTTGTCGCTATGCCAAGATAGGCCTGGTTGTACTATCGGCCAAACTTCAGCATGCTCACCTTTAAGGCGATAATCGCACAAGATAGGTTTGTCGAATTACGCCTGCTTAAGGAGAACGTAAAGGAGAATGGGCATTTTTGTATGACGCTTGGTCTATCAGCGGCCATTAATAATTCAATATTTTTCTATTACACAATAATAGAAGTAATTTAGTTATGAAAACGATTTTTGAAAATTGTATTTAGATAAAAAGTTACAAAAAGAAACAAAAAAAAATGTTTCAGTTGTTTTTATTTCCACCACTTACATTAGTGTAACTAGAACAACAATAAAAACAACTACTAAAATAAAATAGTCATAATCCTTATAATAATACTATTCTATAGAATATTATGATATTTATCATTTTTTTAATCTTCATCCACAATTATGGAGTCCAGTCCTCCAGCAGGCAGAGGAATATCGCCTTCTTGATTCCTAGCCCAGCTCATTACGTGGGCGCAGCAACCCAGCGTGCGCTTCCCACTCAGGCAACTGCAGTAGTAATGTGCAATTGCGTCTCTGCCATTGCGATCCCTATTCACCAACAGGTGTGAATAATAAAGTCTCGCTCGTGCATGTCGAGACTGTATTCGACAGCGCAAAAGCCAAATATTTGTTGCCTGAATACCATATTCGGCTAGACCTCTGACATCTGGCTCTCGGTATACTTCAATGTTATACAGGCCTTGGCGCACATGTTCAGCATAATAGCTTCGTGCTAACTTCATCTGGTATGTCCCGAGAGCAAAAATGATTAAGTCATCGTCAGTCAATGCCGGAAAACTGTTTAATGCGGGATTGTTTCCTGTGATGCTTTCGAATGTAGCGCGTTGTCGATTGACCTTGTTAGCTATTATGTATTTCGCCAGGGAGTTGGGTTGATTCATGTCGTGAGCGATGTCGTTATCAATGCATTCCTACGCCAGCTGTTGCAAGCATCGCATACTTAGGTATGGCGCGGACGCCGTGCCATAAGTAACTGTGTTAAGCCGGTACACACCAAGCGCATCCAACGGATTTTCTCTCCATAAAATTAATTGTAAATATTGTTGATCGGGTTGAATTAATATTTGTCTGTACATTTTTTCGACATCTGCACAGGCAATATACGTGTACTGACGGAATCTTAATAGAATGGCAACAACATCGTTTTGTAAAGACGGGCCAATCAGTTGGATGTCATTTAGCGATTGACCGGAAGTAGTTTTAGCGCTAGCGTCAAAAACTACTCGTAATCTCGTAGTTGTACTATGTTCTCTAAATATACCGTGATGCGGTAAGAAATAATGTGGAGAGGTATAAGTATCTATTTTTGTCATATGACCGAGTTCCAGATATTCGCGCATAAAATCGAAATATAATTTTTTATAACTCGGTGTGCATCGACCTAACTTGCGTTCAAGCGCGAGGAACCGACTCTCGGCTTGTGAGTATGAATTACCTAGGTGATCAGCTGATTCGCGTAGAGGGATACGCACAGAGAAACGACCATGACTATCACGTGTAGTTGTTTTTACAAATAAACTTTCGCAATCACATTCTTCTGTGGACATATTATCTGTTTTTGATCTTATCTCCTCTAATTCCCAAAATTTAGATAATTGAATATCTAAGTTATCGTACGTTTGCGTAAAATTGCGTTGGACTCGATTAACGAATGAACCTTTTGTATCATGTATGACACCAGATACAACCCAACCTAACTTAGTATTTTGTAGGTATGGGCCGTTTGTAAGTCGAATTAATCCTTTACTCAAAAGTTCCCAAAATTTATCCGCGCCGATTAATAAATCGATTCTATTGGACATAAAAAATTCAGGATCGGCGAGTGATACATTAGTCGGAATCATAAACTTTGCGATATTATGAGTAACGGAAGGTAACGTTGCGGTAATGCAAGGTAGGACGAGACAATTTAAATACGTATTAAATTCTGTTTCAATTTCTCAAGTCAATTTAAATATGATTTTAAATTATATTCCCAGTGTACTGAATTCTGCTGTTGTTACTGTTAGTGAGATATCAAGCCTCCAACTCGATGAAGTTGCCGCTCTTGGTGAGATATCGACTCCCCAACCTAATGAAGTAGCCGCTGTTGGTGAGACATCAAGTCCCCAACCTAATGAAGTTGACATTATTGGTGAGACATCTTACAACCGACCTGATGAATTGACTTTGGGTGAGACATCTAACCCTCAACCTGATGAATTAGAAAAAACTGATACGTATCACGGAGATTTATCAATCAATAGGAAAAGACAAAATAAAGCTAATAAAGAACCGGGTAAGTGGAAAAAAACTTGAATAAAAATTTAAGAATGAAAGGAGAGGCGTATTTAGACTATAGACGAGTCACGAATGATCATATGAAAAAAAAAGTCCATCATGATGTCTTAAGGCCTGCAAGACGTATGAAACCTACTTGTATTTCATAATTTTGTAAGAAATCAAAACTGAAAAGTTGTGATAACATAGATGAAGATAAAAGAAAGGAGTTATTTGAAATATTTTGGAAAACAATGTCATGGGAACAAAGAAAAACTTTTGTATGTTGTCATGTTGTAGCAAATGACAAAAAAGTTACTAAAAATACCGAGTCAACAAGATCTAAAACTCTAGCTTATTTCCTCACTATTGGAAACATACGCCATCAAATATGCAAAAAGATGTTTCTACATACATTAAGTATTAAGGACTGGTTTGTACGATATTGGCTTGAAAAAACAAACAGCGCCATACCACCACATTCACATAAAGAAAGCCATCCAAAAAAAAAGCCAGCCGCTCATGTCTATGCAGAAGAATTCCTTAATAGTCTTCCTAAAATGCCATCACACTACTGTCGATCAAGTACGTCAAGACAATACTTAGAACCGTTATTTCAGAACATGGGGCAGCTTTACAAGGAGTTTACTAGTAAATGTAAATTGGAATCTGTAGAATGTCTTAGTCGCAGGATTTATGATAACATCTTTTTAAACCTTAATTTAAATCTCTATCACCCGAAAAAAGATCGGTGTGATGTATGCTGCGGTCATGAAGCAGGTAATATTACGGACGCAGAAATAGCACTATATAGAGAAAGAAAAGAAAAAGCTAGAAAGGAAAAAGAGACAGATAAAGATTTAGCCAAAGAAGGAAAATGCCACGTATTTGCGCAAGATGTGCAATCTGTTAAATTAGCTCCTAATCTTCAGGCAAGTGCTATATACTACAAGACAAAACTGTGTGTACATAACTTTACTACACTCGAGAGCAATGAATCCGGGTCACTTAAAGAATGTTAAAAATCTCGGAAACTAAAAATGATAGGTTAATGCAATAAATTGTATTTAATAGACAATGTAATACTCCTTAAATGAAAGTAAAAAAAATATGAGTCACCATACATTTTATTAACACAAAATTACATAAAGAAAAAAACTGCTGATCTCTCCTTAAAACAAAAATAGGAAACATGAAATTTTTGAACTTTATTACGATTTTCTTGAATTTTAATACTTCGTATTGCCTCCTCGTGCTTCCATTACTGCGTTTACGCGGTTTGGCATGCTGTACACCAAGTTCCTTATACGATTTAGGGGAATATTCTCCCATTCCTCTGTGAGAGCAATTTTGAGCTCACGAAGCGTGATTGGGGGAGGGTTTCGTTGTTTTACGCATCTGCCTAGCTCGTCCCAAGCATGCTCGATCGGGTTGATATCCGGGCTGCGCGCTGGCCACTCCATACGAGTAATGTTCATCTCTTGAAGGTAGTCATTCACAATCCTACCTGTATGAGGTCGGGCATTGTCATGCATAAATATAGCATCCTCACCTAAATTGACCATAAATGGACCAACGTGATCATTGAGGATTTCTTCCACATATCTTACGCTAGTTAAAGAGCCGTTTTCTATGATCACCAGCTCTGTGCGACTTTCAGAAGAAATTCCGGCCCACACAAGTACAGACCCACCACCGTAGGCTACTTTTTCTTCGATGCATGCTTGCTTGAATCTTTCCCCTGGTCTTCGATACACTCTGTGTCTTCCATCGTGCTTGTAGAGCATAAATTTTGATTCGTCGGAGAACATAACTTTTGACCAATCTTCAATACTCCAATTTACGTGGCTCTGGGCATATCTTAGTCTTGAAATACGATGCCCACGCTCCAGTTTAGGGCCGTTTGCAGGTCTAAGGGGTTTTAAGTTAGATTCAGCAAGCCGACGTCTTACTGTCCATGCACTTGGGTTACTTCCTCCGAGGCGTCGAAACTGATTTGTGAGTTCAGTTCCTGTGAGAAAGCGATTTCGAAGCATGGTGTTCACCAAGTATCGGTCTTCTCGTGCTGTGGTACACCTGGTTCTGCCCGTTCCTGGTCTGCGTAGGTTAGAACCAGTTTCTTCGTAACGTCGGAGAACTCTTTGTACTGTTGACAGCGACACACCGACAGTCCTGGCTGTATCGCGCTGACTCCGGCCGGTTTCCAGCATTGTAAGTATTCTGGTGCATTCTTCAGGCGTAAGCGACATAATTTCAGCTTGAATTATGAATATAGAGCACTATCAACATGGTTTATGTACCCACATAAATGACAGATTACAAACAAAAGCAAAACCAAATGCTGTAATTTCGTAGTTCCATCTTCGAAAGTGGCCCTTTTTCAAATTTGATTTTTTTATGATATAACTTTACAATAACTAAGAAGTTTTAATACCTTCATTTAAGGAGTATTACATTGTCTATTAAATACAATTTATTGCATTAACCTAGCATTTTTAGCTTCCGAGATTTTTAGGATTCTTTAAGTGACCCGGATTCATTGCTCTCGAGTGTATATTAGGTCTTTACCTATGAAATTGCCGTTCTGCAGTACTGGCCATTTCAAATCAAAATAATTTTTGTTTGGCTATGAATTCTAATTTCAAATTAATTTTATTTTAAAAACATGGTTTTTTTTTTCTAAAAGTAGTCGTTTCTTTATTGATTAGTGTTACATTTTCATCGCATTTCTATCTTTTTCGTCATCATGGATACGTTAAAAATTCGAGTAATTATGGAATATGAGTACCGTCGTGGCAGCAACGCGGCACAAGCGGCACGCAACATCAACGACGTTTACGGAGCTAACTCTACAAACCAACGCACCACCTGTTATTGGTTTGCTCGCTTCCGTTCTGGAAATTTCGACCTGAAAAATGAACCTCGCGGTCGTCCGAAGACTTTGGTCGACAATGACGAATTAAAGGCGATTGTGGAAGCTGATGATACACAATCTACGGCTGAATTAGCAGCAGCTTTCGACGTTAGCGTCAAAACAATATTGGTCCATTTGCGTCAAATTGGCAAGGTAAAAAAGCTTGACAAATGGGTGCCCCACGAACTCAATGATCGCCAGCGCGAAGTACGCGTCGAGACGTGCCTTGCACTGCTCAACAGACACACAAATGAAGGAATTTTGAACCGCATTGTTACCTGCGATGAAAAATGGATTCTGTTTGATAACCGTAAGCGCTCAGCAAGTTGGTTGGATCCTGGTTCAGCACCTAAACAATGCCCTAAACGAAAACTTACCCCTAGAAAAGTGATGGTCACTGTTTGGTGGTCTAGCGCCGGTGTGATTCATCACAGCTTCTTACCAAACGGGGTGAGCATTACTGCAGATGTGTACTGTGAAGAACTGAACACAATGATGGAGAAGCTGGCGCATCTCCAACCAGCATTGGTCAATCGCTCGTCTCCGCTGCTCCTGCACGACAACGCGCGACCTCATACTGCACAGCAGACGGTCTCCAAGTTGCAAGAACTGGGGTTGGAAGCTCTCCGTCATCCGCCCTACTCACCAGACCTTGCGCCTACAGACTACTACTTTTTCCAGAATTTGGATAACTTCTTGGCGGGAAAAAAATTTAATACCCGAGAGGCAGTACAAAATGCCTTTGAAGAATTTGTTGCCTCCCGTCCAGCTGATTTCTTTAAGAAGGGCATCAATAAACTGCCACTGCGATGGCAAAGATGCATTGATTGCATGGGTGATTACTTCGATTAATACAAATAAAAAATTCATGAAAAAAATTCGTTTAAATTTTTTCATACAAAACGGCAATTTCATAGGTAAAGACCTATTATATAATTTGGCTACTCACGAGGTTGTATGTTATTGGTTTGATGAATCTAATGTTTCACTGGAAGCTTCCGTTTTTGCATCTTGTATTGTTGATCAATTGCAAAGTTTATTAAATAGTAAATTGTTACCTGTAATACTATTTTCCGATGGTTGCTGTGCACAGAATCGAAATGCTATCTTGAGTAATGCCCTCTTACGTTTGGCAATAGAAAAGCAAGTTATAATAACTCAAAAATATCTTGAGAAAGGGCATACTCAGATGGAATGCGATTCTGCGCATAGTGCCATCGAATGTAAAGTAAAAGGAAGATAAATCTACTTACCCTCTCAGTATGCAAATATAGCAAAGTCAGCTAGAACTAAACCAATGCCATACGACAGTCGTTATCTAGATAATATTTTTTTTACTGATTTTAGGAATACATTAATTTACAAAACCATTCGGCCGGGAAAGACAACTAATGATCCCACTGTGACTGATTTAAAGGTTTTAGCTTACAAACCAGATGGCACGATTTGGTATAAATTAAATTTTGATGATCCTCTGCAACTCTTGCCTCAACGTCCACTTAAACTGTGCAATTATGTGACGCCCTTAAGTATGCTGCCTAAACTGTATGATGCGAAACTACCAATTTCCCAGCGAAAATACAAAGATTTGCAAGATTTAAAGGCGGTGCTACCATCTAAGTGCCATTCATTTTATGATGACATACCATTTAAAGTTTGACTTGATATTGTGACTTGATTGATAGATGATTAAGACTGATAATAATTAACAGTTATGATGATTAGGAACAGAAATGATTATAATATTCTCTTTAAGTTTTTAGTACGTAAGTACTAAATAACTGATAACCATTGATAATGTAACGTGTTATTCATGAGTCATAAACTCATGACTTTTAGTTTTGATGTAAACTGTATTTTTGATGTTTAAGTTTTTCTTGAAAGGTTTTGTATTTTCGTTGAAATAGTTTTACTTACTTTACCAAAACTATAGTTAATTAAGTAATGTGATATTGATTCATAATCATTCCTGTGACACATAGGTAATTATTTTGTTGAAACTAAATAACAGATAAGCTAAAAGCATTGTCATATTTCTTATTATTGTTCCTACTAGCATTAAGAAAGCATTGAAAAAAGTCTTTCTTTTGTTGAACTAATACCGCCTAAGTCAATTTTATACTGATACAGTGTTAAATACACATATTTTAATATGTGACATCATAATTGAACCTAATATATATGTACGGGTTGTAGTAGTTAACTCCGTACACCGATTTGTCGTGAGGGTTTGAAAGTTTAGTTAGTATAGAGAAACACGCTCCACTAAGTTGCACTAAATACTTAGTTAAGTTTATTTAAGTTAAAGGTAAGTTACAGTAAGTGAATGGAAGGCGATTATTTCTCTCAGTTGTTGACAGTTACACAGTTAGAAGTTGACTCTCTTTTTATTCGTTAGTCATGTCAATATAACACGCTAAATTATGACGCGCATCGTGGGCCTAAAGTAGGTTACAGAGTAAGCAAAAATGTACGGCGATGAGACCGTACATATTGGCAACCCCTAAAGAAGCTAAGTAGAGAGAGAAAGAAATGCCTGTACAAAGTTAAATATTAAAGTAAAAGTAAATAGGTATACAGTTAATCAAAAGTAAAGGCAATGTTGTCTCGGTGTCCTTGAAGTTGACCGTGGCACTCGTCCGTGGGCGCCTGCTGGTTTTCTTCTCTGGCAGTCTGCTGTCGAGAACCCATTGGTTGAAGTTCGATGTCTTCATGCGTTTGCTTTCTATTTGTCTTCCTCGGAAATCGGTTCCTGAGTAGTGTGCAGTATTTCCTTGTTATGATCCACAGGAAAGTGATGACTGCAATTGTTAGTAAGAGTAACAAATTGCATATTGGTGAACGTCATGATCCGTGATAGTGGATGGTAGTTTCGGCTCGTTCTCTTGTTGGAACCGCAGCTTTTTGTCAATTTCCTCAAAGTCGTTTTTTCTTTAGAGTGAAGAGTTCGTGTGGCGCGTTATGAAGTTTGACGTTGACAATGTTGTTTATCGGCGAATTCAGGTTCGGTACATGCATGTCATAGTTCACGTTCAGGTTGCTGTTGTATTGATTGTGCGAAGTGATGGTGAGTTCTTTTGACCGCAGTACGCATCCTTGATTCAAAGTTACTATAGCCGCCGATGTGATCGTTTGCGATATTACGTCGTTTTCACAAACAGTACGTAATTCGAACCTTCCGCAACAAACAACCAGCCAGCTGTTTGGTTCTTGCAACTTGATCCATGCCTCCTCGCATGACACGCTGTGTCCGTCACACGGTGACGTAATTGTACGATGACCCAGTAATTTTGCTTCGCAAGGTGCATTTTTGTTTTGTAAGTTGAACACTGGTATGTTCGCGTTACAAATGAAGTTATCTTTTTGTCTTTTGATGCATTGTTTGAAGTCTTTATCTTTTAGTGAGATGTAAGAATTCTTCTCAAAGTTCACGGCAATGTATTCCGAAGATAACTGCATCAATTTGTAATTTGACTCCGCCTTGAATGGTATAGCGATAGCCCGGTAGTAGGTGAAGTCCTCATTCGAAATTAAAGGAATGTGAACTTCGAACATAAAGTAGTTCTTTGTTATTCTTGCTTTCACGTATAGCAACTTGTAAAGTTCTTTGATATCTTCTCTGATATTTTCTGTCGGCAATGACAGAGTCCTCGGCAGTCTGCCGGATATATCTTCCAGTGTCTTTACTAGACTGACTGGTGATATCAAGTGCACGTCCATATGTCCACTGTAGACATTAGTGAGAGTATTGAGGAGCATCGTTTGAATTTCCTTAAGATTTCGTAGTAATAGCGATGCTGTGAGCGAAGCGGAGTTGAAGTAACTTGTGGCCATCATTATTTGTATTTCTGTTTCAATGCTGCCCAGATTCGTCTTAGTTTCTTCCATGAAGTGTTCTATCATCTTGCATTGAAGCTTGATATTTTCATCGTTTTTCTTCAAAACGTCATTTTGTAGTTGCATGATCGATGTTTGGTTTTTTGCGAGTTCACGCAAGTAGTTTTCATTGCGTTGTATGGCATCAATGTCTTTGTGGTATTTGTCAACAAAATTCTGGTCTAAGACCCCGAATAAGCTGTTTGCTACCATGCCTACTCCGTCGATCAACTTGCGCATAGATAAATGCTTGTGGGGAGCCAACAGCATTGTGTTGTAGAAGTTCAGTAGTTCCATCTCGTGGGAAAGTTGATCCGTCGTAGCTTGGCAATAACTTTGATGGATCTTTTGACAAAGGTCATTCACACCGTTTATGTATTTGTCAATATGTTGAACGCCTTGCCAGTAGTTAGTTAAGTTGTAATAGGTGAGCAAAGTCCATTCATCATGAATGAGTTCGATTTTGCCTATGGTGTCATAATATATCGGTCGCTCGGGTTCCAGGTTGGTAATTTGAGTGCCTGAACTTTGTTGCGAACCATATGATCCATTCACAAGTATCAACATTGTGAAAAGAGACAATAAAATGTTTGTAAGACATTTCGTTCCAGAATGTTTAGTTGTGGTAGTTTTCGATGACTTTTGTAAGTGTGTTTTACATTCTTCATAATTTTTGTTGCAGTTTGTGTCGATGGGTAGAGCTGATAGTTTTACTATGGGTCGTTTAATGACACCAGTTTGGGTTTTCAGGGTTGTCACTCGAACGTACCCGTCCGCGCCAGGGTGAAGTTTTAGCACCCGTCCCATGGCCCATTTTCCTGGCGGCAAATTGTCATCCCGGACTAGTACGATGTCCCCCTCGCTGAGGTTTTTCTTGGGATTGTTCCATTTGCTGCGCGTTTGTAGTTGAGTAAGATAGTCGCTTGACCAATTCTTCCAAAATTGTTGGTACATATGTTCAGTTAACTGCCATCGTCGGCGTAGGTCAATGTAGTTTTCATCAGTGTAGTCAGCTCGTAGTAAAGACATTGTTGGTCCCCCTGTTAGAAAGTGACCCGGTGTCAGGTAGTTATAAAATTCTTCGGGGTCTTCAGTGAGCTGGCAAAGCGGCCTGGAGTTCATGCACGCTTCTATCTTCGCAAGCATGGTAGTAAATTCTTCGTACGTCAATTTTTGGTCTCCTAGCACCCGACGAAGGTGATGTTTCATCGACTTGACCGCTGCTTCCTATAGTCCACCAGCAGTCGGCCAAGCGGGTGCATTAAAATGCCATTGTACTCCCATGTCTGCGATCTTATTAAAGAAGTTTGGCGACAAGATTTCTTAGAAGTCTTCAAACTCTTTTTGAAGCAACCTTGATGCGCCTATGAAATTCGTACCACAGTCCGAGTAGACGTGACCTGGTGTTCCGCGCCTGGAGCACATTCTCTGGAAGGCTGCTATGAAAGTTTCAGTACTTAAGTCGGATGCAAGTTCGATGTGCAAAGCCTTTGTCACCATGCATACGAATATGCATATGTAACCCTTTGAAGTTCGAACCCCTCTTCCTTTGTTGAGTCTGACTTCAACGTGTCCTGTGAAGTCAACTCCCGTGTGGGTAAACGGGCGCGAAGGTGTTACTCGTTGTGGTGGCAGTTCTCCCATGAGTTGGTTCATCTCTGATGGGTTGTAGCGATGGCAGCGCACACAGCGCCGTAGTTCAGCTTTCACCGCTCTGTTCCCGCCAACGATCCAGTACCGTTGCCGGATGTACGCTAAGGTTAGTCTGGCTGCTCCGTGTAAAGTTGTCATGTGAGCTTGATGGATCACCAATTCAGTAAGTCGTCCACCCTTTTTTTTTTTTTTTTTTTTTGGGTGGGAAATCTTCAATTGACCTCTCCCGCTCTGGGCGGAGCGGAAGGGCGTGTCAGACTCTTACTGACTAAAACCCACCCGTGTTCCTTCAGTTGCCTGTGCGCCAGGGCCACGGTAACTCTTTCGAACAATCCGCAGCCCCGGCAGGCATCGGTCCTATCGGACCCCGTCAATTTTGCTGACATCTCTTTGAGGCGCGCGTGGAACACGACGCGCCGTCGACCCGGGCCTGGTCCTTACCGGACGGCGAGCTGCCCATTGCTCGCCGTCCGCAAGCCCGCGCCTACGGTGGCCGGGAGTCGGCAATCGACTCCCGACGCCCAGGGTGTCTCCTCCTCCTGCGGCGGCTAGGGGCGCGAGGGCGCAGAGATTGCCTCTCCCTTTCGCGCTCCGCCTCCTCCTTCGCGAGCATTACTGCTTCGCAGAAGGAGGTGACGGCTTCCCATTCCCTCTCGCTCCGTACCATGGCCTGAACCAGGGCCGGACGCGAGAGGTCGCCGCCGCCGATCGCCGCCACGAGGACACGGCGGTGCTCCGCCCAAGCCGGGCAGACCTCCACCGTATGCTCCACCGTGTCCTCCGGTCGATCCGCACAATGGTAACACCCGGGCGTTTCCTCCCGCCTTATCCGAAACAGGAACCTCCCGAAACAGCCATGTCCGGTGAGGACCTGCGTCAGGCGGAAGGTGAGGACGCCGTGGCGCCTCTCAAGCCACTCCTCAAAGAGGGGTCTTACCGCCGCAATTGTGGCGTGCCCTGCGCTGGGTTGCGACAGTCGCACTCTCCATGCCGCCATGAGATCCCGCCGGAGCTCTGTCCGCTGTGCCGCGATTACTCGCGGCAGCGGAGTTACGCCCCGGCGTTTCGCCTCCTCGCGCCACTCCCAAATGTGCGCGAGGACCTTTGCCTCCAGATCCCACGGCGGCAATCCGGCAAGGAGGCTCGCCGCCTCGCAGGAGACCGTGCGGTATCCCCGTACCATCCGGATGGCCATGACCCTTTGGGACGCTTTCAACCGGCGGGCTGGCCGGAGCCTTAGCGAAAGCGCCCACACCGGTGCCCCGTAAAGGGCCATGGACCGCACGACCCCCGCGTAGAGCCTCCGGCAGGAGGCGTTTGGCCCCCCCAGATTGGGCAAGAGCCGCTTCAAAGCAGCCCCGGCCCGCTGCAGTCTGGGAGCCAAACGTCGGAAGTGCTCGACGAAGTTCCACCGGCTGTCGAGGACGAGTCCCAGGTAATTCATCGTCGACTCGACGCCGATGTGAACCCCTCCTACCGTTATTTGGGAACCCGACAGTGGCGCGTTCCGAGGACCATGAAAACACATGGCCTCCCGAGTCCCAACTGCCGGATCCTCTCAACGACTGTCGCAACCCCGCGTGTCATTAGTTCGGCCGCCGCCTGGTGCGACCTCCCCTGCGCCAGGACCAGCGTGTCGTCAGCGTAGCACACTACGCTGACGCCGCTAGGGAGGTCGGCGCGCAGCACCCAGTCGTAACCGATGTCCCACAGATGCGGCCCCAGGACCGATCCCTGTGGGACACCGCACGACATCTCTCGCCGGTTCCATTCTCCCTGGTGACCGGGGTAAATAACCGCCCTATCCGTCAAATAGGCCTCGACCACACGACAGAGGTAGGTCGGCATCCGGTGATACCGGAGTGCTTCCCTGATGCAACTCCAGGGCAGGGTATTGAAGGCATTGGCGATGTCTAGAGACACCGCCAAGACGACCCCACCCCGGGCCACAGCATCCCCCGTCGTGAGGGCTCGCACGCGCATGATGGCATCCACCGTGGAGCGCCCCCTGCGGAAACCAAACTGGCTCTCCGCCAAATCCGGCCCCACCCGCACCAGCTGCCCGACGAGGCGGTCTGCAATGACTCTTTCAAAGAGCTTGCCCACCTCGTCGAGCAGCACAATGGGCCGGTAAGCGGACGGAGAGTCCGCAGGGCGCCCCGGCTTCTTAATGAGGACCAGTTTCCCCGTCTTCCAATGAAGTGGGAACTGGCCCTCCTCCAAGCATGCGCTTAGGAGCCCTCTTAGTCGAGGCCCGAGAGCCTCCAAGGCCAGGACCCAGGCTTTTCCAGGTAAGCCGTCGGGTCCTGGGGCGGTATTCTTGGCACTCAGCCTGCGTACCGCCACTCTCAACTCTACCTCGGTCACCTCAGGAGCAACGTCGTCATCGTCGGGTCTGTGGTCCACAGTTGGCACCGCAGGAGGCGGAGCCATGGGCGGGGGAGTATGCTCCCCCCGCGAGGGGAACAGAGCGCTCACCACGCCCTCCACGAGCTGGGGCCGGAGACTCTGCGTCAGCGGGGGAGCCCATGGGCGGAGTTTCTCCCGCACCACCTTATATGGGCGCCCCCACGGGTCCCTGTTCAGAGTCCCCAGATCCTGCGGGCCAGTCCCCTGGCCCGCAGGATCTCCGCTCGGAGGGCGATCTTCGCCACTCTGTAACCCTCGTACAGCTCCGCCTGAATGGCTTCCGTATCCGGAGGGCGGATACGGAGCCTGCGGTGCCTGGTGTACAGGCGCCGCGCGGCAACGCACGCCTCGCGCAGAGATGTTAGTTCCGGCGACCACCAGTACACCTGGCGCCAGGCGCGTCCGGGCTGGACCCGGGGCATTGCCATGTCACACACTTCTGACATGGCCTCCCGGAACCACTCTGCCTCGTCGTTGATGTCAGCAGGCCTGTCCGGTGATGACACCCAGGCCTGCACGATCGAGGCTTCCAGGAGGAGCTCCCGGTCCAGCTTCTTCAGCGCCCACCGCGGACCACTCGGGGCCTGTCGGACCAGCGCGCTCGAGGTCTGGGCGGAGACGTCAAACCGGATGTACCGGTGGTCGGAGTACGTCTCCACCCCCTCCATGACACGCCAGTCCAGGACACGCGGTGACAGAGCGGGGCTGGCGAACGAGATGTCCACCACTGACTCACCCCGCATCTGCACACACGTGGGGACAGAACCCCGGTTTAGGACGACCAGGCCTGTCTCCAGAGCCCAGTCCTCCACCATCCCGCCCCGTGTGTCCGTGTACCGGGAACCCCAAGCCGTTTTCTTGGCATTGAAGTCCCCGAGTACGAGCACGGGCAGGGTATGGTACCCGACGACGACGACTCTCAACTCCACAAGGGAGTTGTGGAACTCGGCGAGAGTTCGGCTCGGGTAGAAGTATACCCCTACCACAACAATCTCCCCGAACCGTGCTGCCACGCAACCCCGTCCCCTCTTGACTGCCTCAAGCGACGGGGTACCGGCGGCGGCCGACGAAATGAGGGTCACTGAGCCGCTCAGGTCCTCCACCCAGTCATCCCTGGGCGGGACAAAGTACGGCTCAGCGACCACGGCGATGTTGATCGACCACTGCGCCATGCTCTGGAGCAACAGATCCTGAGCAGCGGCGCAGTGGTTGATGTTCGCCTGGAGGAGGCGTAATGGGGCCATTATTGGCACTCCATATCAGCCCCCTCCCGAGCCCCCTGTGAGGGCCCTGCCGCGGTGGTTGCGGCAGCTACGACAGTAGGGGCGGCAGCGGCGGCGGCAGTGGCGGCGGGTGCGGCGATGACGGCGGTGGCGGAGGGCTTGCCCCTGCCCCTGGCTTTGGCGGGTGGAGCGCAGGCCTTACTCCCAGCCCGGTGATCGGCCGGCTTGCCAGCTGCCGCACATAAAAAGCAGTGCGGCGTGGCATTGCACGAGCCGGCCTTGTGACCGGGCTGACCGCAGCGGAAGCAGTTATTGCTGCGGTCTACCTCCGAGGTGCATTGCACTCCCACGTGGTTGCCCACCTGGCAGCGGTAGCACCTCAGAGGTCTGGGTTCCAGTAGTTTCACCTGCGCAGAAACCCAGCCCACCAGGAGCCTTCGGCCCTCCCCGGCAACTTTCCTGGCCGCCGACACGGGGCAGCTCACCGTCACGGCTCGTATCCCCGTGTGGTCAGGACGAATGAGGCCCGCTCTCACCTGCTCGGCAGAGCACCCCCCAGTCCTGACGACGGCGGCCACCACCTCAGCCTCCGTCACACAGTCGTCCAGGCCCAGAATGCGCATGTCGATGCACTTGGTGGGCCTGGACACTCGGGCCTCGTCCGCATTTAGGGACGCCCTGAGCCTTTCGGCCAGAGCGTCAGCGGTTGGGCCGCTCGCCGCACCGGGCACCTCCAGCATCCGGGCCCCGGTCGCAGTGACCCTCACCCGGATGCCATTGGTGACGCCTAGCTCCTGTAGGTTCACCGCCGCCCTCGCCTTGGTGAGCACGTCGCGGTAGGACACGCCCTTCTTCTCAGCTTCCGGCTGTAGTGTAATCACTACAGCTGCGGACTTCGGGGCGCGGAGCCTAGCCGCGACGCTTCGCTCCTTGCGCCGCTGCCGCCTCTCCTTCCTTTTGGCTGCCCTCGATGTCTTACCCGCCTTCCTCTTCTCTCCGGCCACTTGCCATTCGGCGTCGGCCGGAGGAGCATTAGGAGGTGGGGGGGGCGGCCGTCTCGCCGCCGGGGCTGGAGCCTTCGCCGCCTGCGAAGCCACTCCACCCTTCTTGGACTTGGGCGGCGCTGACTTCGCTGGGGGCGGTCCCGCGGGTTCCGGCACGGGCCCGCCTTTAGACCGCCCCGCCGGTCCCTGCTTGGCCGCAGAAGCCGTGGCGGCGGCAAACGAGACCTGCCGGCTGCTCGTCGCTAGCGGGGGGCGCAGGACAATGGCCTCCAGAGTCGAAAACCGACTCTGGAAGCCGCGGCCGCGGGTATGGCCTTGTCTTTGGAGGACTGAATCCTCTTCAAGGCCACACCCTTTAGCGCAGCTACCACGGCCGCCTCTAACTTGGCCAGTCGCTCCGCCTTGGGGCCGCCAGCGGCGTCCGGCTCACCGTCTGACGACTCAGACAGTTCCGCCCCGCGTGGCGCGCCCTCCGTAGTGAGCCTACCGGCTCGCTGGTCCGGCTCGACTGGGCTGGCACAACTCGGCTCGCCAGCCTCCTGAGTGGCGAGCCCTGTACCCTTTTCACGGCCTCCACCCCGCCGACAGGTCTTTCCAATTTTTCGGGCGGAGCTTCTCCCGCCATCAGAGGACGACCACTGGCCATCCCCTGGTTTGGGGCGCTTCTGGAAGAGCCTACGGTTCTTCCCAGCATCCCCCGTAATCACGCGCTCCGGGCTCTTGACAGGGCCCCTCGCGCCCGACGCGGCATCGGACTCCGACCCCGCATCGCTCCTCTCCTCTCCACTGCTCTCTTTTTGTGTTGTTGTGTTCAATTTTTCCATACTTAATCCCACGAGTATGGGGGATATAAAATGTCATTCCCAGGTTCACCCCCTGTCCCTAGGCAAGTGTTCATTTGTTTCCCAACCAGAGGGTCACTGCTACTCTGGCTGGGGGTGCGCTAACGACTGATGCGCCACCTACAACTGGAAAGTTGTAGATGACACTACTCCTCAGCCATTCATACCCTCGCCGCGCACCAGAACTTGATATTAGAGGATTTTTTTATAGAGGTTATCTTCCTCGCGGCCCGGGCGGTTAAGCCAAGACCCTCGACCCCCGTCAAAAGTCAGAGACATGACGTTGACGATCTTCGGGGCTACGAGACTAACGGTGGCAGAAGGAGCAGACTCCTTCCTGCCTGCCCGGCGGCAGGGTTAGTGCACACCGAGCCCGCTCTTACTCCGCCGCTGCGCGTCTCTGCTTAACAGAGATACACACGTTGGAGCGTTCCTCCGACAGGATATTAGCGTACGGGCAACAAGACCCCTTAGGCACAGAGTACCTAATGGAGAGTTATTGCCCGCACCCCAGGGTGCACCGTCCCGAAGACTGGCCTTTCCCCCAGACGCATCCAAGGGAAACTCCAGCCCGCGGACACACGGGGAGGTTTCCTGTCCTAGCACCCCAAGTCGTCCACCCTTAGGTAGAATGATTGGGTTCTTCATCTCAAAAGGCAAACTGGAATAGTTCATTCGACCCCCGACTCGGATTAAACCGTTGTTGTCCAAGTATGGTTTAAGTTTGAAAACGTTACTTTTCGTAGAAATAATTTCTTTCTTCAAAGTCAAAGTCAAAGTCAAAGTCAAATCATTTATTTCAAATAGGCACATAAAAGGCACTTTTGAACGTCAAAATTTACAAAAAAATAGAATTGATTCTAGTTGCCCCTTCCAAAAGGTAGTTTCGTATGGAGAAGAATGGGCAAGAAACTCCACCGTTACTCTTTTAAAATATTTTACAATATTATGTAAGTTCACATTAATTATGTAATCATATGTGAAGACGATGCACCTAGAATAAAATTACTATACCACAATAGGTAAAAAGAATTAAATATAATGCAAAGGCAGGTAAATTAATTATGTGATAGATACATGGTGCTCACATATTTACAAATATTGAAAAGTAGATGATGTTTCCAAAATTTTAACAAGTAATAATTTAGTGTGTGAGTTAAAGTAGTTAAGTACATAATGTAACAATCAATGTCATAAAAATTATAAATTATACAATTAAATTAGCAACCAGTTTGATTTTGTCTCGACTCTAGATTGTCCTATGGAGCAGGACCAGCATGTTTCCAAGCATTCTTATCTAGGATATAATCCTCTAATTTGTAATATGCTTGTTTACAAAGTGTACTTTTTATATGAGTTTTAAATTTTCTTTCATTTAATTGCAATATGTCACAAGGTATTTTGTTGTAACATTTAACACAGTACCCCATAAAAGATGTATGTACTTTAGATAATCTAAAAAATGGTTGATCTATTTTATCTTTATTTCTAGTATTAAAATTATGTCTATGACTTATTTTATTAAAAAGATGTAGATTTTTTCTTACATACATATTACATTACATACATTTTTACATCATTACATACTTATTACATACATTTCTTACTTCATAAGTTGTTTATATTCTTGCGTCATTTCCGTTTGTTGCACATATTTTATTATTTGTTCATTTGCATTGTTTAATTCGCATAAAGTGAGGCATCCGGTTTCACGTTTCGTGTTATTATGTGCGTTTCCAATAAATCGTTGTATCCATGCTACAATTCTGATCGCTTTGGTCAATGAACTGCAATTAGTTAATAAGTTATGAATACAATTGGTCTCTTTGTTCATAGAGTTCGATTTCGCTTGGTAAACGCTGCCTATGTTACTTGTAAATGTGCATGTTATGTTTTCTTCACGATTTTGTTCTTGGAAGGTATTCAAAAATGTAGGACCTTCCCACCACAGACTGAATGTTGTTAGCTTAGTTGGTAGTAATCCTCTTGATGCACAGTCTGCAGGGTTATCTTGCGACTTCACATAACGCCATTGCTCGGCTGGTATGATTTGTCTTATTTTTGCAACTCGATTGGCGACGTATTTTTCTCTTCTCGATGTATCCCCTTGTATCCACGCTAAGACTACTTGGGAATCACACCAAACGCTCGTGGTTATTTCGAAACCATTCAGAGCTTCTCTGATTTTTTCGATGAGTTGCGATAGTAAGAGTGCGCCGCAAAGTTCAAGTTTCGGTAATGTGATCGTTTGTGATAACGGTGTTACTCTTGTTTTAGCAGCAAGTAATGTTATTGTTGGCTTGTTATGTTCATCTCTAACGCAGCTGTAAACCACACATGAGTAGGCTTTTTCACTGGCGTCGCAGAATCCAAATAGTTCGATCTTCTGGTTCGTTGAACCGATCCAGCGCTTGATTTTTATGTTTTTTACATTGGGTATGTCAGCTCTTAGTTTTAGCCACTTATTTGCTATATGCATCGGTAACTGATCATCCCACTCAAGTTTGTTGACCCATACTTCTTGAAAATCATTTTTGCCGCAATAGTTATGGGTGATAGCCAGCCCAGCGGATCGTAAAGTTGTGAAATTTCTGAAAGTAGCCGCCTTTTAGTTATTTCCGGTCGACATTTTTCCTCAAATTTCCAGTTAAACATAAATGTGTCAGCATGCGGATTCCAACCTAGTCCTAGGGTTTTCAAGGATTCCTCCTGCATGAAGTCAAAAGTTATTTTGCGTGAAATCTGATCATCACTTAAGTTTTGTAGCAATGCTTGTTCATTGCTGGACCACTTGCGTAAGTTCATCCCGGCTCCCTTTAACATCTCGATAAGCGATGACTGGAGTTCCTGGGCCGCTTCCAGTGAGTTGTGGCCGCTTATGACGTCATCGACGTATGCTTCGTTCAGTAGTATTTTGGATGCCGTGGGGTATTTGTAGCCATCATCGTATGCAAGTTGTTTGATGGTTCTCATAGCTAGCCACGGTGCGCACTTAGTGCCATACGTGACAGTGCAAAGTTGGTACTCTTGCAGGTTCTCTGACGGCGTAGTTCGCCAAATAATTTTCTGCAAATGTTGTTGTTCCTCAGACAGCCAGATACATCGGTACATTTTCTCGATGTCAGCTGTAAAGGCGTATCTGTAAGTTCTCCATTTTATGATAAGTTCTTGGATATCTTTTTGTAGGTTGGGGCCCTTTTCTTGTAGGCCGTTCAGGCTGTATCCCGTCTTAGTTTTCTGAGATGCATTGAAGACAACTCTGAGTTTCGTGGTAGTAGATTCTACACGAAGTACTCCGTGATGTGGTAGGAAACATTCAGTAGTTAAAGATGTCATGGGTTTTGCTGGTTTCATATGGCCTAACTCCAGGTATTCCCTAAGGAACTCTTTGTATAACATTTCAAGTCGGCCATTTTTTTTAAACCTTTTTTCTTGTTGCAGCAATTGTGATACTGCGATCATTTTTGATGTTCCGATCTTATTTTCATAATTCGGACATAAAGGCATCTTCACAATGTATCTTCCATCTGAACCACGGCGAGTAGTTTCCTTATAATAAGTTTCACATTGATCCTCTTGAGATCGGTCAGTGTTTGTTTTGGTGACGTCTTCACACTCCCAAAATTTAGTTATTTCAGCCAAGTCTAGCAGTGTGACGTGACAGTTAAAAGTTTCTAGTTTTCCTCACAAAATCCATCCCAGGTGTGTCTGTTGCGCAACGGGTGACTTTGGTGCGCCTTTTAGTATTCCATCTTGTATTATTTCAGCGTATACGTCAGCTCCAAGCAGTATGTCAACAGACCTTGAAATATTAAAATCAGGGTCCGCTAGTTTTAAGTTTTGCAAATGCGACCAGTCTGGTCGTTCAAATGTGTTGTTCGGTAATTTATTGATCAGTTTCTTCATAATCAATGCTTCAGTGTTGAAAGTATATTCGGAGTGGATTGATTTGCATGTTAGGTTAAGGCGTCCTTTACAGTCACCTGATACAGTTCCAACTCCAGATATCTTCGCAGTTAGTTTGTTTCTTGGCAGCTTTAAGATTTGTGCTGCATTTTCAGTTATTAAGTTAACTTGTGAGCCTTGATCTACGAGCGCACGAAGAGTTACGTAAGTCCCATCTATCGATTTGACCTTAACTTGGACGGTTGTCAGTAAAACTTCCATCTCGCTGGCTGATAGATGATTTGAACTCGGCGTTTCAGGTTCCCTCGAAGGTCGTTGACCTGAGCGATGGTTTTCATTGCTCGTCGAAGGTGTATTTTTGTTGGAATTGTTGTAATGTAAGAGCGTATGATGCTTCATATTACATTCCTTACAAGTTTTCGTAGAGTTGCAAGATTGGTTTTCGTGACTAAACAAACAGTTTTTGCATAGACGCAATTTTGCAACTGTGCTGTTTCGTTGCTTTGTATCCGAGTCAATAAACTGCTGATATCGCATTAAAACATGATTGTTTTTGCAAAGAGGGCACTGCCCGTATGAAGTGTGGTATGTTTTTGGAATCCACTTCTTGTTATCAAAGTTTTTTCGAGGTATATGTTTTTCTGTTCCGGCTGACTTTTCTGAACTCTGTATGTCCTTCTTTGAAGTCTTCATGGTTTCAAGCGCCATAAACTGGTTTTCTAAGTACATCAAAAATTCCTGTAGAGTTGGCACATCTCTGTTATCGTGCAAGTTCTTTATATATTCATTGTAGGTCACACAGTCTAGTTTCTGTGACATCAGGTGGACAATCATAGGATCCCAACTGGTTATATCAAAACCAATGTTTGTTAAGCCGTTTAGACATTCCGTTGTTACGTCATGCAGCTTCTTCAAGTTGTAAGCGTCTGGCTTCTGTATGACAGGCAACTGCAGCATAGTGTTCATGTATGATGAGAATTGTAGTCGACGGTTGTTATACCGTTGATTCAGTATATCCCAACACGAACTGTAGTTGTCGGCACTGATGCTCAAGTGTTGCACCAGTCTTTCTGCTTCACCTTTCAGCCTGGTCTTCAGATGCTGCATTTTTTGAGCTTTATTCAATGTCGGGTTCTTGTGTATGGTTTCCAGGAACAGATCTTTGAATGATATCCATTTGCTGTAGTGTCCTGAAAATTCTGGAATCTCGATTCTTGGTGCTGACTGTTGGTGATGAGCGGTGGACCACATCTTGCTTTTCAGTTGTTTTCTTATTTCGTCATATTTGGCTTCCATGCTGTTGAATTTGTCATAGTATGTATGTTTCGCATCTTTCAGTAAAGCTTCCAGTTCCCAATGAGTGTTGTCAATAGCTTTCCACTTCGATTTCAAGATTGACAAGTGATCGTCAAGTTCCCATTTTTCAGCTAAGACTTCATAATCAATTTTTGCCATAGCCCGATCGATGCCTTTGAAGTTGCATTCCTGTTTAGTCAGCAAAGTCTTGGTCTTCTCATCAGGTTCTCCTCTCGACAAGTCTGTTAGGTCGAATTTGACATTTTCTTCAGTAGTTTGCAACATTTTTGAAATGTCAGCTTTAGTTGTTTCGTACATGGTCTTTGTCTTACCGTAGAAATCTTCCACAAAATAGTTTATGTTCTTGTCTTCAATTTCTTGCAACAGCAATGTATGCCGTGCATTGAAATCCATCCATTGATCTTCTAACGAGGACAGCCGCTTGTTCAAGTATTCCTTTGTTTTTCTAGTTTTGCTATCCTTGTTATAGTTGGTGCATAATGTTTTGATGTTTTCAAAACATGTTGATTGTAGCGATAGCTTATTCATCTTGATTATAAATGATAGTTTGCTTTTAGTTCACAAAATACCTTTCAAAAATCCTTCAAATCTCCTTGTAGCTGAAGACTTCTAGTTATCGTCGAAGGCTCTTCCAGTTTTTGAAAACTCTTCTAGTAGTTGTAGTTAGTTCCAGTTGTTGAAGGCTCTTCCAGTAGTCGAAGGCTCTTCTAGTAGTCGTAGTTAGTTCCAGTAGTTGAAGGCTCTTCCAGCAGTCGAAGGCTCTTCCAGTAGTTGTAGTTAGTTCCGGTACTCAATGTGCCTGTACTCTGGCTAGGTATTTGCGCGTTCTCAATCCAACTGGGGCGACCCGCTTGTGGGAGACCAGCTGAACCGATTCGCTACCGTAACAAGAGACACAACACACTAAGATACACGAAGGCTCGAAGGACCATAAATGTACGGGTTGTAGTAGTTAACTCCGTACACCGATTTGTCGTGAGGGTTTGAAAGTTTAGTTAGTATAGAGAAACACGCTCCACTAAGTTGCACTAAATACTTAGTTAAGTTTATTTAAGTTAAAGGTAAGTTACAGTACGTGAATGGAAGGCGATTATTTCTCTCAGTTGTTGACAGTTACACAGGTATAAGTTGACTCTCTTTTTATTCGTTAGTCATGTCAATATAACACGCTAAATTATGACGCGCATCGTTGGCCTAAAGTAGGTTACAGAGTAAGCAAAAATGTACGGCGATGAGACCGTACAATATACCTATTTATGTATTCAGTACACATGTCTGAAGTATTTCAAAGATAATAATCAGTTTTTTTATCTCTCCTGGAATCTTTTCAAATTTAACTTGCGCGGTATTGTTACCTAAGCGACGTTATGTCCTTCTACAATCTTCCGTCGCGCCTACCGTATCTTTTAATATAGCGAATATTTTTTTTGTTAACGTTGGAACAAACCTTGCATCAAAATTTTCTACTGTCACACCGTCAGTTTATTCATCTTCTTCCTCATCTCCAGTTAACTCTTTGGTTATTCCACTGGTTGACGAGGCACTTGTAATAAGCACTATTCATGAACTACGTAGTGACTGTGCAGTGGGGTGGAACAACATCCCAGCAAGTGTAATAAAACAATCTAGCTGCATTCTGGCTCCTCCCATTGCCCATATTTGTAACTGTGCCATCAATTCGGGTGTTTTCCCAAAAGCTTTCAAGCGTGCTATTGTTCATCCAGTGTACAAAGGTAAAGCTAGGGATGACGTTAGCAATTATCGGCCAATTTCAGTCCTTAGCTCCTTATCTAAAATACTTGAACGTATCCTCAACACAAATCTGACAAAATTTCTTTGTAAAAATAAATTAATTGCTCAAAATCAATACGGATTTCGGTCAGGAATTTCCACAGAAGATGCTGTCTCTGATTTCACCAAAACCCTGATTGATAGATTGGATAGTCGTTTTAAACGCTATGGTATCTTCTTAGATTTGACTAAGGCCTTTGATAGTGGTTTCTCACCTACGAAAATCATGTAATAGAATTGGAATCTGTGTGTATTAAAAAAGATTTTGAAGAATAAATTGAAATACATGGCTATCGCATCGAAAATACGCACGATGCTTTTGAAGACCCTTTGAAATCTTCATTTTTAAAAATATGTCAGTGTGAATATAAAAGTATTAGAAAGACGAAAACTGTTTATAAAATTTCTAACATAAAATGCAAATTAGTGAGTGTCTTATATGGTCAAAATTTGTATTTTGTACCGCTGTTACATACTTTGAAATAAAAAAAAATATAATTTATGTATCGTTTTAATCATCTAAATAAAAAAAAAAGTTATTAGTAACAAAATTTTAACATATTCTTTGGAATCTCAATCGGTAAAATAAAAAAGTCACACAAATAAAGTAATTAGTAACAAAATTTTTACATATTCTTTGGAATCTCAATCGGTCAAATAAAAAAGTCACACAAATAAAGTAACTAGTAACAAAATTTACATATTCTTTGGAATGTCAATCGGTCAAAGAAAAAAGGCACACAAATAAAGTAATTAGTAACAAAATTCTAACATATTCTTTGGAATCTCAATCAGTCAAATAAAACATCAAAGTGAACAAAATATATAGGATGACTGGTAATTAGTGTACGATACTTAAACACGTGATTGTGCTCATGATAACCAACAACTTTTACGATGGGAACAAACCTGAAATCGCGAAAAAAAATCAGCTGTTCAGTACATTTATGTTTGCCTAATCTACTGAACAGCTGATATTTTGTTCACGATTTCGGTTTTGTCCCATCGTAAAAGTTGTTGTTTAAGTATCGTACACTAATTGCAAGTCACCCTATATAGACCTCGTCTTCCTCCATGACCATCAGGCGTGATCGAGGCGTTTGCGTTTCGGTGATCATCTTGGAGTAAGGACACATTAGGTAGTTAGTTTGTCTCATGTTCCAGATCTGACAATTCCTTTTGATTTGGATCTGATGGGTGATTCTGCAAATTATCTTGCGATGAATCCGGGAGACCCTTTTTCGTCTTTGATTTGTCTTTGAGCAGACATCCTCCCCTGTTCATTTTCAGACCGGTAGCGAGCATTGCGCAAAATTATCTTGAAAAACTTTGTCAACTGTGCTTTAGTGAAAGTTTTATCGGATTCGTGAACGATATTAAAGAAAAAGTTAATGGTCTTGGTAAACCCCTTAAAGCAAATTTTCGTCGCATCTCCTTTTTAGACTCCAGTCCATGAACACTGTGTTATAAACTTCCTATCAAACATAGCATCGATGAGGGAGTGCGCATTAGTTGTCCCCTTTCCTACACCTTGGTTTAAAATAATAGAAAATTGTCTGTACAGTGTAGGCTTGAGTAACTCCGGACACAGTTATATCTTCGGATATGTGTCTCACTTTGGACATGAATCGTTCATTCCCTATCTAACAAATAATTATATCCTCTATATCCTGCCCGTCCACGTCCAAGTTTCGTTCATTCGTTCGAGAGGAGAGCGTAATACAACGCAGCGGCTAGTGAGCGAAAGAGAAAGGACGATTAGGTTTGTTCATCGTTCGGTCGTCTGTTCTATACGCAGGCAGCGAGAGTAGCGCTTGATAAAAAAATATATTATTAGACGTCGTTTTTCATTGTTTTCGCTTGAAGCCTTAAAACAAGACGCGCATGCGTAAATCTATGTAAACAAACCGAACTTGACTAGCAAGTTTATGACAATATTACGCGCGAATAATTGAGTTTGTCTGCATCAAAGTTTTAAATAATCTTATAAATAATAGATAATAACTAAATTGTTGAACATTAAAGTGTGTATGAGTGAGTAACAGTGCGGTGTTGCGACTTTATTGTTCAAATATGGCGATAAGGAGAAAAACAAGTCTGATTTGGAATCATTTCTCTCAAAATGATAATAAGGATGCGAAATGAGATTATTGCTCGTCCATTATAGCTATATCGGGTGGTAATACCGGAAACTTGACACGGCATTTAAAAAGGAAGCATTCTACCATTTCAGTATCGCCAATAGTACGAGAGCCGGTAGCGACGACGAGTGAAACTTTGCAACCTACTATTGCAAATCCAACTGTTGCATCATCACAAGACAATCAAGGTATTTTATTATCGTTGCCATTGCCTTCGTCTTCGAGTGGACAAAATTTAATGACTGATTTTATTCAAAACACTAAACCACTCCCGCCCCAAAAAGCAAAAGAATTGGATGAGCAGTTAATAAGACTGATTGCCAAAGAATATCACCCTTTTAGTATCGTGGAAGGACCTGAATTTAGAAAGTTTATTTACATGTTAAATCCTAGATATCACCCTCCGACACGAAAAACTTTGGCTAATGTACTTTTGCCTCAACTCTACGCAAAAGTACATCACGAAGTTGAGCAGCTAACAGATGCAGCATTAGCTGTGTGTCTCACTACAGACGCGTGGACATCAATAAACAACGAAAGTTTTATTGCAATAACTGCTCATTACATAGATACCAATGCTAATATGCGTTCCAATTTACTATGTTGCATACAATATGACGGAACGACATACGAGCGAAAATTTGTGCGAATTTTTGAAGTTAGAGATGGAGAAATGGAAAATTTCAAACAAAGTAACAGCTATCGTCAGCGATAATGCTAACAATATTGTTGCAGCCGTTCAGAGTGGTGGTTGGCGACATATTGGTTGTTTCGCGCATTCATTGAACCTAGTAGTGCAGGTTGGCATTTCAGAAATTAAAACAACAGTCACAAAATTGAAACTGATAGTGGAATTTTTTAAGCGCAGCTCGCATGCCCAATTAAAATTACAAGAGATGCAAAAGCAAATGAACTTGCCAGTACTAAAACTTAAACAAGACGTGATAACTAGATGGAATTCGACTTATGACATGCTAAATCGGGTAGTAGCCAGTAAAGATGCAGTTATTGCAACATTGGCGCTAGTCCGACACGAACTAGCTCTAAATACCGAAGAATGGCAAGTAGTAGAGGAAGTCATACCAATTTTAAAAACATTCTATGAAATTACGACCGAAATAAGCACAGAGAAACAAGTCAGTCTTTCAAAAGTCATAGTATATTGTCGGCTTCTGCATCAACATATTTCAAACTGTAATTTACAAGTATACTCGCCCGAAACACAAAAAATGATAACAAGTTTGAAAGCTCAAATCCACAGAAGATTTTATTATAAGAATGATGTGGAATCCAATGTATTATATGCCGAAGCCACAATATTGGATCCCCGATTCAAAAATAGAGGTTTCCGAGACGAATAAATACGAAAGGGCAGTATCAGTATTAAAGAAAAAGGTCGGCCTCGGTAGCTGGACTAACAGGACAGAGAATAACGAAAGTCGATCAACAGCTCAGCCTCGGCCAAATGTGGTTGCGGGGCCATCGAATTCGACGGCATCAATATGGCAGAAATTTGACGAAGAAGTTTCCGCACTTGTCCCGTGTAACCCTGTTGCCGCCGGTATAGTTGAATTAGATAAGTACATTCAAGAGCCATTATTAAGTCGCATTGAAAATCCATTGATCTGGTGGAAGGAGCGTAAACCTGTGTACCCAATATTATACTCATATATTTTAAAAAGACTGAGTCTGGTAGCGACATCTGTGCCTTGTGAACGCACTTTTTCAAAGGCTGGCCCCATAATGACTGAAAGACGAACCAGATTACAGTCCAAAAAATTAGGTCAATTGCTTTTCATTGCTAGCAACATGGAATAATAATTAAAAAAAAAACAATGTAAACATATTAAAATATACTTAAAAAAAAAACATTTGAACAACAAAAAAAAACTTTAAAAAAAAAAACCTACTTTAAAAATTATAACTAGGTAAAAAAAAAAACAAAAAACAAAAAAAACTGATAAAATCATAATTAATAATCGATTACAAATCGTTGTAAATACTATTTGATTTTTAAATACGCCAATCAAATATTTACTTGGTTGACAGTCCTTTTTTTTTTTTTTTTTTTTTGGTTGGGAAATCATCAAATGACCTCTCCCGCTCTGGGCGGAGCGGAAGGACGTGTCAGACTCTTACTGACTAAAACCCACCCGTGTTCCTTCAGTTGCCTGTGCGCCAGGGCCACGGTAACTCTTTCGAACAATCCGCAGCCATTTTGCTGACATCTCTTTGAGGCGCGCGTGGAACACGACGCGCCGTCGACCCGGGCCTGGTCCTTACCGGACGGCGAGCTGCCCATTGCCCGCCGTCCGCAAGCCCGCGCCTACGGTGGCCGGGAGTCGGCAATCGACTCCCGACGCCCAGGGTGTCTCCTCCTCCTGCGGCGGCTAGGGGCGCAGAGAATGCCTCTCCCTTTCGGGCTCCGCCTCCTCCTTCGCGAGCATTACTGCTTCGCAGAAGGAGGTGACGGCTTCCCATTCCCTCTCGCTCCGTACCATGGCCTGAACCAGGGCCGGACGCGAGAGGTCGCCGCCGCCGATCGCCGCCACGAGGACACGGCGGTGCTCCGCCCAAGCCGGGCAGACCTCCATCCACCGTATGCTCCACCGTGTCCTCCGGTCGATCCACGCAATGATAACACCCGGGCGTTTCCTCCCGCCTTATCCGAAACAGGAACCTCCCGAAACAGCCATGTCCGGTGAGGACCTGCGTCAGGCGGAAGGTGAGGACGCCGTGGCGCCTCTCAAGCCACTCCTCAAAGAGGGGTCTTACCGCCGCAATTATGGCGTGCCCTGCGCTGGGTTGCGACAGTCGCACTCTCCATGCCGCCATGAGATCCCGCCGGAGCTCTGTCCGCTGTGCCGCGATTTCTCGCGGCAGCGGAGTTACGCCCCGGCGTTTCGCCTCCTCGCGCCGCTCCCAAACGTGCGCGAGGACCTTTGCCTCCAGATCCCACGGCGGCAATCCGGCAAGGAGGCTCGCCGCCTCGCAGGAGACCGTGCGGTATCCCCGTACCATCCGGATGGCCATGACCCTTTGGGACGCGTTCAACCGGCGGGCTGGCCGGAGCCTCAATGAACGCGCCCACACCGGTGCCCCGTAAAGGGCCATGGACCGCACGACCCCCGCGTAGAGCCTCCGGCAGGAGGCGTTTGGCCCCCCCAGATTGGGCAAGAGCCGCTTCAAAGCAGCCCCGGCCCGCTGCAGTCTGGGAGCCAAACGTCGGAAATGCTCGACGAAGTTCCACCGGCTGTCGAGGACGAGTCCCAGGTACTTCATCGTCGACTCGACGCCGATGTGAACCCCTCCTACCGTTATTTCGGAACCCGACAGTGGCGCGTTCCGAAGACCATGAAAACACATGGCCTCGGACTTGTGCAAGGCCACCTCGAGTCCCAATTGCCGGATCCTCTCGACGACTGTCGCAACCCCGCGTGTCATCAGTTCGGCCGCCGCCTGGTGCGACCACCCCTGCGCCAGAACCAGCGTGTCGTCAGCGTAGCACACTACGCTGACGCCGCTAGGGAGGTCGGCGCGCAGCACCCAGTCGTAACCGATGTCCCACAGATGCGGCCCCAGGACCGATCCCTGTGGGACACCGCACGACATCTCTCGCCGGTTCCATTCTCCCTGGTGACCGGGGTAGATAATCGCTCTATCCGTCAAATAGGCCTCGACTACACGACAGAGGTAGGTCGGCATCCGGTGATACCGGAGTGCCTCCCTGATGCAACTCCAGGGCAGGGTATTGAAGGCGTTGGCGATGTCTAGAGACACCGCCAAGACGACCCCACCCCGGGCCACAGCATCCCCCGTCGTGAGGGCTCGCACGCGCATGATGGCATCCACCGTGGAGCGCCCCCTGCGGAAACCAAACTAGCTCTCCGCCAAATCCGGCCCCTCCCGCACCAGCTGCCCGACGAGGCGGTCTGCAATGACTCTTTCAAAGAGCTTGCCTACGTACCGCCGCTCTCAACTCTACCTCGGTCACCTCAGGAGCAGCGTCGTCATCGTCGGTTGTGTGGTCCACAGTTGGCACCGCAGGAGGCGGAGCCATGGGCGGGGGAGTATGCTCCCCCCGCGAAGGGAACAGAGCGCTCACCACCAGCGTCAGCGGGGGAGCCCATGGGCGGAGTTTCTCCCGCACCACCTTATATGGGCGCCCCCACGGGTCCCTGTTCAGAGTCCCCAGCGACACCTCACGGGCCAGTCCCCTGGCCCGCTGGTTGACAGTCCTAAGCCTGTAATTGTAAAGTATGAAGGGAAATCAAATAGTTTGATCTTGGAGCGAGAGCGAGAAACTTTTGAAATCTCTCACAGCAACATAGTTCCGCGATATGGGATTTGTCTTCGCTCTCTTTCGTCATCATAACTCCGGATATGATTAGCGGACATGGATATAGTTATCGGATATGTGTTTTTGGCTGGAATGATATGTCATATATCCAATCCTCCAGTGGAGTTACTTAGCCCAAGCCTAGTACAGTGCATCTCTTATATCGGGTTGGTCAAGTTTTCTTTCAAATTCTTCCATATCCATCAGATTACAAATTTTTAGGGTGCCAGATTCGCCATTATTTGTGTATTTTTTGGTGCTAAGGGATTGCTTGATAAATTCTTCAAGTTTTGTTGATAGTTCAGACAGTTGCGCAATAATGGTATTTTGATTTTCACACAATACACTTTGGTTTACGGTAATCGTTTGTATAGCATTTTTAATAGTTTTAATCTCCTCCAGAATAGATTTTTCTTCAGATTGTATTTCTGTAACTGGTACTGTTCCAACATTCTCATTTTCACATGTTCCTGTTTCTTCCTCTAGTGAAACTGTTTGAAAAAAAAAATGCAACTTTCTTCATTTATATGTATAATTGGGAGATTATTTGTTTTTGTTATTTCAGTACCAACAGTTACTGAGGCTGAAGCGTCTTGATTGGTGTTCTACAAAAATAGTACAACCATCATAAATACAATTACCATAAAAAAATATCATACATAAAGAGTAAAACAATTTTCTCATGCGCGACCATCCGACTTTCAAACATGGCAGAACCCATAGCACGGGTTCCGGAGAACTGATAAAATAATAACGTTATATACCTAATATAATATAACACACCTGTAAATTAGGGTATGCGGGACGTCTTATCGTTGGAGTATCATTAGTGGTATAGGTTGTGGTCTGTGGTGAGACTACCTGAATGGAAGTTGAGGCAGCCTGATAGATATCCTGAAAATAATACTTATTATAAATTAATACAATCTAGACCAATGACTAGACACGTTTTGCCATTATACTGTACAGGCCAGAAATAACAAAGAGGTAAAAAAAAAAAAAAAATCTTTTTTACGATTTTTGCTAAGTATTTGTAGGTAAGTGAATCATATTTCGAATCATATTTTGATCAACATAACAACCAAACATTGACTTGCAAATTGCAAAAAACGTAAAAAAATATTGAATTTCGCGGGCTGGCTGACACATCCCCCATAAGAAACTGATTTAAATCGACTTTATTTACTAACCTCTACCATATTATTAAAAGACTTCATGGGAAGTAGTTTTTTTTTCAGTGGTGGTTGAATCTCATTATCGGTCTCCGTTTCGGAACTGTTACTCATGATGTCGATTTCAGCCTCAGCGTCATAAAATGTTGGAATATCTTTCCTTTTGACTATGCAGTTAATTTTTGACCATTGATTATAATCCGCAACTGAACTTTCATTTTTTCTTAGTTTCTCTTGTTTGCTGTTTTGCTCAGGTACTGTTGTTAGACTATGATTTCCTCGCTCAATGGTCTGCACAATTTTGAATGGCATGTTGTGAATCTTCAATAAACAAGTTCAAAATCTGTAAAAAAAGTCGTAAAAATGTACGTAACAATAAGAAAAAATAAGAAAGAATTATTTGAAAGAAAAAGAAAGAAAGAAAGAAAATACATTTATTTGCGGTAAACATGACGCAAAGAAAAAACACACAAATACAAAAAATAACGAGTTGGGGAAAAATATGCGTCACATTCACGCAAAACGGCAATCGCTCAGCATAATGCTACGACCCTATGCAAGACAGAGCCCCAGCGCTGGTTTTCAGCGATAGCCGGCACTGACGTGATGACGTCAACCAGTGCAGCATACGAAAATTAAAAATAAACATTAAAATAAGAAATAAAATAAATACACTATAACCTAGTTCAAAAAGTATATAAACATAATATTTATAACGTGGTAACATTCCGGGGAAACGACTCATGCGCTGCCGGGCTTTAATGATCTGTGCGCGCAGCTGTCATAAAACTATAGGTTTGACATTTTGACTTATTGATTAAGCAATAACAGCCTTATTTATAAAAATCTCGCTAATGACTGATTAGCCACTGACTAGCTAACTAATTAGTTAGCTCTTAATCAATGATTAACTTTTCTTTATTTATAAACGCTAGTTAGCAGGTGATTAGTTGCGAAACGAAATAGAGGTGAAATGATGCGTTCGGCACAGATTATATTCAAAATAGTCGACTCAAAAATAGAATTTTAAGAACAAATTTGTCAAACCCATGATTTTTGTATCTGTCGTGACTACTCGTGACGTTGACAGACAAAAGTCAAAAATTTTATCGGAAAATTTGAATAGGAATAAATGATTTATTACGTTTATTTCATTGTGTTAGCGATGGTAGTAATAAAAATAATAAGCTCCAAATTATTGGAGTAAACAGGTAAATGTATTTATCTATGAATTTATATCTACTTGCTAATGTAAACTGACCAAATTAATGTAAAAGCAATAGCCGGCAATAGCTATGTATTTTCATGTCCTGTACGCCTTTTAACACGAATATACTCTTTTAGAAATATATGTAGGTACTTGTGTCTATTTTATATTACTTCCTATTGCTTTAGCACCGGGGTTTCAGTGTCTTTTAATGACAATTATTATGGTTATTTACAGGTACAAGTTTGACTGCTGCTATGAAAGTCACTCGCACCTAGCACCAATACTATTCAACAATTCGCATAGACGGCGATGGACGAAAACATGCTACGTGAAAAAGATGAGGAATGAGAGTGGCATGAGAAAGAATGGCACGATCGATGTCTTTGGACGAAGAATATTGGAAATCAAAAATAATGAATTTATAACAAAAATGTAGCTTTATTATGTATCAAAATAAATTGTTTTTACAAATTGTCTCTTGTTTTTGTGTGTGACTGCCACAATGTGGCTTTTCTTTAGTTCTGGGCATTAAAACTGGCGTCATAACATGAGGGGCACATGGGATAACACATTGGATAATCACAATCTCCCATGAGCTTCCTCACGAACTCATTCTCTTCAAATCTCTTGAGCACCTACTGAGCCTCCTCCTGTCTGAGGTTTCCCTATAAATCCTTTCATTATGTGTACTTCGAATGAAGAATATGTAATAGGTAATCATTCTCGTAGTGGATTTAAACGAAGTTTGTAGGTATTCCTCCGTCTACCTCCCACCGGCGTCTCAAAATTATTTAATTCTTTGCGTCGTTCTGAAATCCCGTAAAAGATTGTCGAATTCCATATTTGCTAAGGCACAACTCGATATTAGGAACAAAATAACCTAGAAGCCCACAATAATCGTATTAAATCTATCAGCTGATTTATATGAAATCCGCCATCTTGCCTCTTAGCATCCTCTTAACAGTGCACCTGTGGTGTTTAATTTTGACAGCTACTAATCAATTGCTTAGCGACCTATTAGCGCTAAATAGCGTTTATAAATAAGAATTTTGCTAATCGGTTGCTTAGCAATTGATTAAAATTTAAGAGACGTTTATAAATAAGACTGTAAATATTATAAAACATGGCGCATTATGTAATGAATGTTATGATAGAATTTTATTTGAAGGGGCAGGAGGGCCTTCATCAGAACTCATCTTGTGTTGTATGTGGGTAGGTAGGTAGGCAGGTGGGCGTGAGCAGAAAAATCACAAGTCCTTGTTACAAATCACAGTTGTTTAATCAGCACAGCGTTTAATAACCAAAATACACAGTCAAATGAGTAATGTACGGTCTAAGGAACACGACACCAACTTAATTAGAATATTAGATCAAACTATCACTCGGATGCAAAGCGATTCGTCACAAGCGTGGTGCGCGGGCGCCGTCTCGAACAACAGTGTCAAGATGGCCGCCCTCACAACCATCGACAATGACGCTTCGCTAGGCTGACTTTGACAGCTAAAAGTCAACCTGACGTCTGACGTTGACGGATGCGCCGTCACGGCCGGACTGACACTCGACCGTCCTCGGGCGATTTTCTGAAACAATGAGTTGCAATCGTACATAGTCCGTTCGGCATCCTGACCGACGACTAATTACAATTATCACAATGCGCTATGATACTTAAGACTTAAGGCGAGTGTCTCGCTACAATTAAGCCGGATGACACAGCCTCGTCACTAAACAGCATGTAGGTTAACTGTTCACAATTGGTACTATTAGACAAGTCAATCCTTTGGTGGATGTGACCCGGACGACACTATTCGTCTTACCATAATCTGCAAAACATCCAGAACGAGTCAGTCAACTTAAAGGGCTCTGACTCGGACGACATATTTCGTCTCATAGAACAAAAGCATAGAGACAAGTCAATCTGATACTGACTCGGACGACATATTTCGTCTGACTTTTTGTTAGGAAAGAGATTCTTAGAGGTCGCTCCACTTACCTACGACTATGAATCGTCTTGTTCTGTATGAATTTCAGTTTCGTGCAACATTTCCCAAGTCTCATGATCTGAGCATGTACTGAGAGTGTCCGAGCCTGCTGTGAGTGTCCTTGAATCGGCGGAAACAGTGTTTGAGCATACGGTCAAGGTGTCAGAGTTATCATTGTCATGATTTGAATTAATTATACTTTCTTCATCCTCCGACGCCGTCTCGGCCTCTTCACAATTTAAAAGACTAGTAGCTATTTCGATCAAACCGATATGTCCCTGGGGTACTGCGCGCAAATTCTCGTGAGAGTATTTATAAGTTCTCTGAGAACCACCTGAACTTTTAAGTTCGTAGCGATCGTTTTCAAGTACTTCTACTATAACATATGGACCTCGAAACTTCCTATCCAATTTTGTTTTATTCCGTTCGCAATTTTTAATAAATACGAAGTCTCCTTTAGAGAAAGGTCTTACTGTGGCCCGACCACGATTAAACCGAAGGGTATCAGATTCAGCAGCTTTGCAAATGTTAGCTGATGCATCAGTTCTTATCGAATCTAAATCTAAGCGAACCTCATGATCTATATTATCGGCGTTCAACTTAGACATTCCTAAAGAATTAGAACGAATTCCAAACATTAGTTCGGACGGTGAGTATTTGGTAACGGAAGATTTAGAACTATTGAGAGCAAGTTGGATGTTACTTAATTCGTCACGCCACGCTTTGTTAGGGTCGTTTTCAATAATGGTAAGGAGGCTCTTTAGAGTACGCATCACTCGTTCAACTTGGCCGTTTGCCCTACTCGTACCAGTCGCGATGAAATGGAGGTCTATTTTATACTCTTGGCAAAAGCTCTTAAAATCTGAGCTAATGTAGCAACGGCCCTGATCTGCGATGATTCTTTTCTGGGCTCCAAAAAGACACACAGCATTTTGTACGGCATATATTGCACTCTTGGAATCGACTGACAAAGTATGTTCGAGTAAAACATACTTGGTAAAGGCATCGATTATTACCGAGCAATACTCCTTTCGGTCACTCTTCCCGCTCAGCTTCCCCGAAAAATCTATGTGAATCGTGTGCCAAGGCACGGATACTTTTGGAATCGAATGGAGCTGAACAGGCTGAGCACCCGATGGACCTTTCGATGCCTTACAAATGATACACGAATCTATAAATTTTCGTACACATTTAGACATATCGGGAAACCAATACTTTTCATACAGCTTGTCTAGAGTTTTGTCCCTGCCTAAATGTTGCAATTCGTTGTGGACATGATTAATTAGTGTCCAAATAAGAGATCGTGGAACTACGGGTAGCCATGAAACCGCTTTGTTACGAGTAATCTTCCTGTAGAGTATGCCATCTCTAACGTCATATGTTTGACCTACTGTTTCGGGAAAGCTATTATTATTATGTTTTGCGATAAGATCCTGAATCTCCGCGTCACGTTTCTGTTCAACTGACAGCCAGCCCTGATGTAGTTCAACATAATTGACAGTTTTAGGCTTAGGCTTTACAGGAGTGATAGGAACAGCAGAATCTGACAGTGGGTTTCGGGACAGGTAGTCAGCATGCTCCATTTTACTTCCTTCGCGGTACATAATATCGAAATCGTAAGCTTGTAAATAAGCCCACCATCGGTAAACGCGGGGTGTTAGGTCTTTCTTCGATTTCGACGCCTTGAGTGAATTGCAGTCGGTAACTACAACAAATCGCCTACCATATAAATAATGGCGAAAATGCTCTACAGCTCTGACGACCGCTAAAGTTTCTAACTCGTATGAATGATAACGAGATTCCGCGTCTGCTGTACGGCGGCTATAATACTCTACAACGTGCATAAGATTATTTTTCTTTTGCAGAAGGATTGCTCCATATCCTTCTGAGCTAGCGTCGGTATGTAGCTCCACCGGAAGTTCTGGGTCGAATATAGTTAGCACCGGTTCGGACGTGAGAATGCCTATAATTTTGCGCCGTATCTTTTCATGTTCGGTAGTCCAATTAATTCGTCCTTTAAGCTTTGTAAGAGGGTATAGGGGACCGACTATTCGTGTGAACTCAGGAATAAATTTCCTAAAGTAGGAGGCTAGACCGAGAAATTGGCGAACATTAGTAGCCGATTTAGGTTCTGGGGCGTCTGCCAATGCTTGAATCTTCCGTGAATTGGGCCTAATCTCACCGGACTGTACAGAATATCCTAGGTAGTCAATTCGTTGTTTCATAAATTTACATTTCTTTGTATTGAATGTAAACCCGGCTTCTGATAACGCACCTAAAACCAAGTCAAGGCGCTTCAGTCCTTCGGAGATGTTAGCAGAATGACATAACACGTCATCCATATAGATGAGTGGTTTATCTTGTAAATGACTAAGAGCCCTTGTGATACATCTCTGAAAGACTGAAGGAGCATTACGCAAACCAAATGGCATGGCGAGATACTCGTATTGCCCTTCGTTTGTCACGAAAGCTGTCTTCTCCACTGACTCAGGGTGGATAGGGATCTGGTGAAAGCCAGAAGCCATATCCAATGAAGAGAAGAAATTAGCACCCGTAAGCTGGTCGATTTGTTCCTCGATTCGAGGCAAGGGATAATGTTCAGGTATGGTATTTGAATTTAACTCCCTAAAATCTACACAAAGTCTATCGGAATTATCCTTCTTTTTCACAAGAACGATAGGGCTAGCAAATGGGGACATACTCTCTCGAATCACCCCTGCGTCTAATAGTTTTTGAACCTGTTCCCTAATTATTTGTTTCTCTATAGGTGCTCTTTTATGGGGACATCGCTGCACAACTTTATGTGGATCTACTAATTTAATTTCGCATACTCCCGTCTTCACACGCTTGGTAGGTATACCCTCGATAAAGTTATTCGCATATTTGCTCAATATGGAAATCAACACGTCTTTATCCCGTTCCTGCAAATCCGTGTCAATTTTTGAAAAATCTGGAAGATCTGATGTCGCAACACAAAGATTAGATTGTTGTTTAGAGTATATAACAAGATTATCATTATCAATTTCTACACTTAACCCCTGATCAAAGATATCTCTACCAATAATTACAGGCTCAGATATATTATTATCGGAAACCACGTGAAAGAGTAAACTAATCAAGCGATCACCAATTTTAACATCGGCCTGAATTTGAGTCGTGCACTGTATATCATCGCCTCCAATGCCGCTTAGATAGACGAGACTTTTACACACAGTACCCAAGAGTTTACCACGATGACTTTCTTTCACAAGAGAACAGGACGATCCGCTATCAAATAGAAAAGGTACAGACTCACCGGAAGATGTTGTCAAGATACCCCTTGAAGGACGGTGTTCACAATGGTGGACTTCCTTGGCCGCAGCTTTACCACCGTTCCTTTTATCAGGACAGTTAGTTGTCACATGACCTTTCTGGCCACAAGTGTAGCAAGTTACATCGGTAGTCCTCTCCAATGGACGGGAAGCACTCGGAGTGTCTCGAGGCTTGACTGATCCCAGCGCGTCACGACGTTTTCGGCAATCCGCAAAACGATGTCCCGATATTCCGCAAAAGTTACATCTGCCAGTGAACCTTTCGGTAGCACGAGAACGCTTCTCCTCAGGTTCGTCAGCTTCGACACCGTCTGAACGCCGCTTAAGAGATACCCCTCCCAGGATTCGGAACAATTGAGTGCGAGTTGTGATGTTGTGCGCAATCAACTCGCGTCTTATCAGGCTGTCCTTCTGACAAAGCACAGAAATAACGAATCCAGTCACCACTTCTTCAGGCATCACAGTCTTAGGTATTCGTTCGATTAAGTTCCATAAACGAAGAGCAGCTTCTGAAGCTGTCTCCTTAGCTCCGATTTGGAATCGCAATATTTCGTCGAAATAGTCCTGAAGAAGCTTTGGTTTTGAAAATTTAGCTAACAGTGTCTGTTTGACAACGCTCCAGGACATTTCATCTAAGTTTAGCTTAGTGATACAAGCAGCCGCTCGTCCTTTTAAAGAGGTAGTAAGAGCCATGAGCAAGTCTATTCCTTCTAAGCGCTTATTGTGAACGATAGCTTCGGTAATATTGCACCAACCATCTATGTCACAGTCTGGTTCGTCTGGATTAAACGGTAAGAAATGAGTTGCCTGGTAAGTACTCACAGTTGGCGATGGCTGGGCTTGGAGAACACGAGATAAGAGCATTTCCATGTTATTCAGCAATTTTTCTGCATCCGATTTTGGTGTTTCTCGCTCAATTCTAGCCCCATCCAATCCCACTTCTGATGAAGGGGCAGGAGGGCCTTCATCAGAACTCATCTTGTGTTGTATGTGGGTAGGTAGGTAGGCAGGTGGGCGTGAGCAGAAAAATCACAAGTCCTTGTTACAAATCACAGTTGTTTAATCAGCACAGCGTTTAATAACCAAAATACACAGTCAAATGAGTAATGTACGGTCTAAGGAACACGACACCAACTTAATTAGAATATTAGATCAAACTATCACTCGGATGCAAAGCGATTCGTCACAAGCGTGGTGCGCGGGCGCCGTCTCGAACAACAGTGTCAAGATGGCCGCCCTCACAACCATCGACAATGACGCTTCGCTAGGCTGACTTTGACAGCTAAAAGTCAACCTGACGTCTGACGTTGACGGATGCGCCGTCATATTAAACAACAAGGATGTAGTTGTATTGGATGACTGTGTACGTATGGTATTTGTAAAGCAGTGTTTGTAAAACTTGTGTTAGAAGGTGCAGATGACAAACTCGGTGACTTAAAGGAGAACCACAGTCCAGGGACAATGGTAGGTGCAAAATAATTATATTTATTATCGTGATTGTAATGTATTTTATAAGTATTAAATTAAATGTAATTAAAATGCTTAGTGTTGAGGATAGTTTTAAATAAGACTACTCAACCTTGTTTGAAGAATGTTGAATGTAGATATATTCAATAAGTGAGAAGGCACATTACATTTATAATGGTGGACGCACGATCGCGACATAAATATGCGTATTCGACCGGTGTCTCTTGCCGACTAAAGATGGCGCGCGCGCTGCCGGCGACCGCGTCCGGCCCCCCGCGCTTGTCCCGCTGCTTCCGCCGTCTCGTTCAGAAACGCGCTTATGGACGCGTTCATACTCCGCGCCGTTGAAATCCTTTCAACTAATAATTTTGATCAGCCACAGGTAAGGGGCATATTTTATTGATTGCCCGTTTGATGGTGCCTGTAGTAGTATGGATGTCGGCTACTCTGCAGGTCCCGTCGGCTCCTGGATATAATTTGGTGACGCGACCCATACGCCAGTGGAGCGGCATCAAGTTGTCCTCTTTAAGTATAATAAGATCTCCGACATTGATAGGTTTGCATTCCTTCTTCCATTTTGCTCGACTTTGTAGTTCCGCCATGAACTCCCGTCGCCACCTCTCCCAGAACCGCTGCCGTATTTCTTCGATGAGCTGGTATCTGTTGGGTCTAGACGTTTTCACAGGTAGTGAAGGTACTGACATCAGCGGACGTCCGATGAGGAAGTGCCCGGGGGTTAAAGGATTGGTATCAGTGGGGTCTGACGACAGGGTGGAAAGGGGTCGGGAATTGAGGATCGCTTCTATTTGAGTAAAGAGCGTCGCTAACTCTTCAAACGTGAGGGAGGCATTGCCATCTACGCGTTTTAAGTGGAATTTCGCGGATTTAACGCCGGCTTCCCATATTCCACCAAAATGTGGAGAATATGCCGGAATAAACTTGAATTTAATAGCCTCGTTAGCTGCATAATCTGAGACAGCATGAACGCTGGACTGGATCACCCTACCCAACTCATTGTTAGCGCCAACAAAGTTCCTTCCGTTGTCGCAGTAGATGGTATGTGGCTTGCCGCGACGCGACACAAACCTGCGCAGACATGATATGAAGGCCTCAGTGGTAAGATCGCTTACAACTTCCAAATGTAAGGCCTTAGTAACTAAACATACTAATACACATAAATAGGCCTTGGTGATACGATTACCTCGTCCCTTTTTTGAAGAAATCATAAAGGGCCCAGCAAAATCGATTCCACAAGAATTAAAGGGAAAGTCTGGGTTGACTCTAACACTCGGCAAGTCGCCCATTAAAGGTTGTGCAGTCTGACCTTTCATTCGAGTACAGACAACACACTGTCTAATGATAGTGCGAGCTAAGATCCTGCCACCTAGTGGCCAAAATCTCTCGCGAACAGCCGACAAAAGCAATTGTGGACCTGCGTGCAATAAATGTAAATGTTCATATTTCATTATAAGTTTAGTAAAATGATGTTTAGCATCCATTAAAATTGGGTGCTTTTTGTCGTATTGACAATCAGACTGACTTAACCTGCCACCCACTCTTATTAAACCATTGTTATCTAACCTTGGATTTAAGGATAGCAATTTACTTTTGTGATGCAGTTCTAATCCATTTTGAAGGTTTTTTATATCCTTTGCGAATGACTCAGATTGACTAACTTTAAGCAATTGTATTAATGAGTTCTCAAGTTCTTCAGCTTGCAAATGTCCTTTTAATTTTAACTGTGTGCTTTTACAATTATTAATAAAACGTAAAACATATGCATAAACTCTTTTAAGTCTGATATAACTCGAATATTTTTCAAATGATATTGACGGACAACTATTTTTGGATGTGTCATCAACAGAGACTAATACTTTGACTTCAGGCAATTTTTTAAGTGTTGTGTGAGGTTGAGTAGGCCACTGGTTCTGTTTTAGAAACGAAGGACCTTCCCACCATAAGGATGATGACTGCAGCTGCTGTGGGTCTACACCCCTAGAAGCTAAATCAGCCGGGTTTAACTCTGTAGGAACATGTTTCCATTCAAACTCTTTTGTGATTTCATTAATTTTATTGACTCGGTTACGTACAAACGTCGGTAAGACTTTGCTCTGAGTTTTCAGCCACCCGAGTACAACTGTGGAATCAGTCCACATATATTTTTTGGTAATATTGCATGGTACAGACTGTAATACCTTTTCACTTACTTGAGCCCCTAACAGAGCAGCACACAACTCCAAACGTGGGATGGTGAGCTCTTTAATCGGAGAAATTCTAGTTTTTGCACAGAGTAACCTTACTGTAACATTCTGTTTACTATCTTGAGAACGCATATAAACACACGCTCCATATGCCTGCTGACTTGCATCTACAAAGCAATGTAGCTCTGCTGAGTGAGATTCTAAATTATTACTTAATACATAACGAGGTACTACAATATCAGATAAATGATGCAAGTTTTGAATGAAATTGAACCATCTTTTTGCATAAGGCTCAGGTACGGGATCATCCCAGTTTAATTTTGCAATCCACAATTGTTGCAATAAAATTTTTGCTTTTATAATACAACTGCTAACTAACCCGAGCGGGTCAAATACTTTACACGTTGTTGAAATAATAATACGTTTAGTAACCTTTGTAGTGAAGTCAATTCCACTTGGAAAGCGCAACTCATCAGCCTTAGGCGACCATTTCAGACCCAAGACATTAGCTTCGTCATGAAAATTAAGACAATTAGATGATTCTGATATGCCACCTAGGATACGAGAGTTTGTGCGAAATTTGCGTAATGGGAAACAAGCTGAATTTAAAGTTTCTGTGACATTTAAATAAATATGTTTTAATTCCTCTTCAGTTGAGGCACCTGTGTTAAGGTCGTCGATATAGAAATCATTCTTTATGATATTTGAAACAACCTCATCCTGACATTTATCAGCCAGCTCAACCAGACACCTAGTAGCTAAAAATGGATATGTCATGAAAAATGGATATGATAAATAGTATACTGACTCTTCAGCTCTCTAAACCCTATGCGGAGGCTTCACCAAGTAGCTTCTATTCATATAGCCACTGTCTGCCACAAGAATTGAGTGGTTGTATGTGCTCAAATCGAACATAGCATTTCTACGGGATGCACTAAAAATGGGCTCATCATGAGTAATACCTGGCCACCTTGCTACAAGATCTGTGATTATAGGTCCAGCATTGCCTGAACATTTATTGACATAAAGCCTTTTCGGTTTCTAAAACTTTTCGCATGATTACCTCCACATGAAATGATTTTTATATGGGTACAGTCCAATGCCCCTATCACTTTGGGGAATTTGGCAATGTTATAAAATTCCATTTGAGTTTTGTGAATATGTTCAGGGGTTTCTGGAAATTGTATGATATCCTTATTTAGAGAGGCAATTGCAGCAGTCACTCGATGGATCATCCTGTTCATCGTAGATCTGCTGACACCAGCAAAGTCTCACATAGTCAGCTGGTGACACTCTGTGGCGTAGTACCTCAGTATGAAAATTAGTTGTTGTGTGGTGACAGACAAAAAATTTATATAACATTTAGTAGGTGAGAGGCCTTACAAATGGACTGCTAAGACCGTGCTCTGACCATGATGTAACTTCACAACGGATGCCACGCCACCAAACTGCTGCTTGCCCATGAAGTAACATGGGGAGTCCACGAAGTGCTATCTCATTGCTGACCGAAGCGCAATCCATAAACATCTCGACGGCGTCTAGGAATGCCTCGACCGTCTCCGGATACTCCGACAAACGATCGAAGCGCGAGGTGCATTTAACGAGATTCTCAGAATACGAAGACGGTGACGGTGTGGCGCCGGAGTCCACCCTGGGTGGCGTCCCTGAGTGCGATGTCAGAAGAGACTCGACGAGCTTCCGGTTCGCCTCGGCCTGCGCCGAAGAGAAGGCGGCCAGGAGCAACGCTGAGTTTCAGACATAAGCACTGGAGCTGCAGGTGTCCCCGTCACAGTCACAGGTTCATCTTCCGACCTGGAGTCATTATTACGAACTTTACGCGGCGGCATTGTGTTCACTAAAAGTCCCGTGCACTATCGAATGGTCTAGAACATCGGCTAATATGTTGGAAGCCAGTATAACGTTGGCAATAAAACGCGCGAGCTCCTAATAAAACTTTAATGAAACTCACACACATACAACATTACAAGATTCGAAGAGCTTAATAATTAGGGCCGTGGACGCACACAAAGCGGCACGGGTGGCGCGCGCAAAGGATTTTCTCGACTGACTGCACAGACTAATTAGTCTTACTGACTGGCATTAGGCATGTCGATTTAAAATCGATTAATCGAATAATCGATTATTTAGGTTAATATAATCGATTTTTCAGATCGATTTTGAACCCTACATCGATTCACTGAATCGATTCATAAACCTCCCGAATCGGACGGATCAGTTAAAAAAGTAGCGATAATATTCCTAAACTGGCTGCGGTATATTTTTTATTTTTTGTGGTTGACAGACGCAAAAGCAACTGGTATTACTTAGTCAAGAATTTGAACGGAAGCAGAAGAGTCTAACATTTGGGAATTCCATAACATATTAGTAAAAAATCAGCTACAATTATTTCAAGCAGAAACTGAAGGACAAGGTTTACAAGACGAATTGAAACATTATTTAACACAGCCTGTCGTCGACTTTAAAACGACAGCTCCTATTACATATTGGTATCACCAAAGAAATTCCTTGTACAGCTCAATAACGCCGATTGCCAACAAGTACTTTTGCATAGTTGGAACATCTGTTCCATGTGAAAGGCTTTTTTCTGTTGCGGGAAATATTGCTACTGACGAAAGGAGTCGTTTAGATCCTGAGCGATTAGATAAGTTAATTTTTTTGAAGTCACTTGACTTAAAATACTGGGAAATATAATTTCTTGTTAAATTTGTATTTAACTTCAATAAAATTTTATAAATTTAAAATTTGATTAATTTATTGACTGACTTACGAGTATGTAGGTAGCTGTTTATACCTACGGGATTTGCCACGGGAGTTACCACGACACTTGATTGTATAAATAAAGACACTGGCTTGACTACTGTTGTATACTTATTTATTTCCGAAAAAGGTCCCACGAGTACACAGGAGCACACGGATCGGCCAGTGCGCAGTAACTGGCGATCGCCCATACATACTTCTCTTTCATACTACAAAACGCTGACGCATAACATTCATACTTACATTGTCCCTACAAGTACTTAGGCGAGACTAGAAATTTAAACTTTCACATTACTTTAGTGGTCACAAGCACTACTGCTGAGCAAAAGATCCTGAGTTCAATCCCCACCCCTACCTATTCTTTCGAAGGAATATAGGCGTGATATTATGTTTATTAATTTAATAATATTTCCATCCAATTACTTATATTTGCGGTAAATGGTCATCAATAATGTCCTGTATCTATATTAAGCAATTAGGCATATTTGAAATTGGCGCGATTAATCGGAAATCGATCTTTAAATGCCCGATTCAAATCAGGCATTTAAAGATCGAGATCGACAAGAATCGATTCTAGTACGTTCAATTTGAATCGAATCGGAGATCAATATTTTTTTAAGTGAATCGACATGCCTAACTGGCATGCGCGCGCGGACAGACTACGGAGAGTGGCGGGGTATCGGACGACGGGGTAAGAGGGGTACCAGGGACGTACTCGTTACAGGGCCGCACTTAAGGCCTACGCAGACCGGGACGGCATGGCAAGGGATTTTGCCGTGAGTCAGCGCACACTGGCCGCTTAGATACCGCGGCATTCCAGCACTTTGCCACGGCATGCCACGGCTTGTCGCGGCAAGACAAAGCACGCCTCAGCGACTCCTGCTGCCTGATACACTTTTAGTCTTCAGTTGCGTTTGATCGAGTGTTGGTGTGCCTCAGTTTTAAAATGGTAGATTGGGATTTGGTATTGATATCGATTATTGCAGATGAAGAAGAAGGTGCACAGGCTAATAATAGGGATAGAAGAAGATTTTGGGTTGATAATTTATGGAAAGAAAGGGAATCAAAGGGTGAATTCAATAATTTATTTAATGACTTAAAATACGACGTGCAAAAATTTTATGACTATCATAGAATGGATTATGAGAAATTTCAAGCACTGTTGAATATATTAGGTCTTTACCTATGAAATTGCCGTTCTGCAGTACTGGCCATTTCAAATCAAAATAATTTTTGTTTGGCTATGAATTCTAATTTCAAATTAATTTTATTTTAAAAACATGGATTTTTTTTCTAAAAGTAGTCATTTCTTTATTGATTAGTGTTACATTTTCATCGCATTTCAATCTTTTTCGTCATCATGGATACGTTAAAAATTCGAGTAATTATGGAATATGAGTACCGTCGTGGCAGCAACGCGGCACAAGCGGCACGCAACATCAACGACGTTTACGGAGCTAACTCTACAAACCAACGCACCACCTGTTATTGGTTTGCTCGCTTCCGTTCTGGAAATTTCGACCTGAAAAATGAACCTCGCGGTCGTCCGAAGACTTTGGTCGACAATGACGAATTAAAGGCGATTGTGGAAGCTGATGATACACAATCTACGGCTGAATTAGCAGCAGCTTTCGACGTTAGCGTCAAAACAATATTGGTCCATTTGCGTCAAATTGGCAAGGTAAAAAAGCTTGACAAATGGGTGCCCCACGAACTCAATGATCGCCAGCGCGAAGTACGCGTCGAGACGTGCCTTGCACTGCTCAACAGACACACAAATGAAGGAATTTTGAACCGCATTGTTACCTGCGATGAAAAATGGATTCTGTTTGATAACCGTAAGCGCTCAGCAAGTTGGTTGGATCCTGGTTCAGCACCTAAACAATGCCCTAAACGAAAACTTACCCCTAGAAAAGTGATGGTCACTGTTTGGTGGTCTAGCGCCGGTGTGATTCATCACAGCTTCTTACCAAACGGGGTGAGCATTACTGCAGATGTGTACTGTGAAGAACTGAACACAATGATGGAGAAGCTGGCGCATCTCCAACCAGCATTGGTCATTCGCTCGTCTCCGCTGCTCCTGCACGACAACGCGCGACCTCATACTGCACAGCAGACGGTCTCCAAGTTGCAAGAACTGGGGTTGGAAGCTCTCCGTCATCCGCCCTACTCACCAGACCTTGCGCCTACAGACTACTACTTTTTCCAGAATTTGGATAACTTCTTGGCGGGAAAAAAATTTAATACCCGAGAGGCAGTACAAAATGCCTTTGAAGAATTTGTTGCCTCCCGTCCAGCTGATTTCTTTAAGAAGGGCATCAATAAACTGCCACTGCGATGGCAAAGATGCATTGATTGCATGGGTGATTACTTCGATTAATACAAATAAAAAATTCATGAAAAAAATTCGTTTAAATTTTTTCATACAAAACGGCAATTTCATAGGTAAAGACCTATTATGTCGACCATATATCGAAAAACAGAAGACCAATTTTCGCAAACCCATTGAAGTCGATCAAAGATTATCCTTGTGTTTGAGGTGGGTAGTTAAATGATCGTATAAGTTTAATTTTTTCTTCTTTTATTAAATTAAAAAAACAATATTTTTTTGCCAAGTACAATCATGTATTGTAGACACATAATAACGATTTTCAAGTTTTTGCACTGATAAATCTTCTCACTGATAATCCCTGGATCTTTATTTGTTTTTACTTAATTTAGAGTACCTACTAGTTTAGATTAGTTTCGTATTCAGAAACTGCAGTTTTGTAGCCAGACCCTGAAGCAGCTTCATAGCCAGGGCCCGAGGCGGTTTCATAACCAGACCCTGAAGCAGCTTCATAGCCAGGGCCAGAGGCGGTACCATAACCAGACCGTGAAGCAGCTTCATAACCAGAGCCTGAGGCGGTTCCATAGCCAGACCCCGAAGCAGCTTCATAACCAGCGCCTGAGGCGGTTCCAAAGCCAGACCCCGAAGCTGCTTCATAGCCAGATCTTGAGGTGGTTTCATAGCCAGACCCTGATACAGCTTCATAGCCCAAGCCTGCCGCGGTTCCACAGCCAGATTTTGAAGTAGAAGCGGTACGGCATGGTCGTTGATGTTGCAAATTGCTAGAGACATCTTCAGATGTTGGAGCTGGAGTTCCCTCTATGTAGTTTAATTCGGCGTCAGTTACCATATTAAATATTTGTCTCTTTATTTGGACCTGCACTCTTTCTGGTAGTTTTTTTATTGTGGCAGCCATTGTTTGAAAGAACGAATCAATGGGGTCCACCTCCTTTTTCGACTCAATGTATTTATTTAGTATTTCAGCAGTTGTTGTAGGTTCTGGTCTTATTAAGGAATGGTGTGAATCATTGGTCATTCGCGAAACTGAATGTTCATCATTATCATCGACAGCGGACTCTGCGAAAGAAGTCTGCGTATCCTCTGAAGAGGAGTCCAAATTCGAGGTTTGTTTTCTGTGCTGAATGAATTTTTTCAAAAACTCCAGCTCTTTTTCAAACTTGATAGGGCGTCGCTTTGTGTACGGGTCACCACTCTTTGTTTTTCTGTTATTCAGAGCTTTCCTAAAATTATTACGTATATTACCCCATATTTTCTGGCATTCTTCACCTAAAACAAAACATAAGCAGGTAAAATGGTATAGAACCAGAATAAGTAGGTAATGGGAAAAGGCCTTAGATAGTGACTAGGTTAGCACCAGCTATGTTTATGGGATTATATTGAGCTAATCTTTTTCTAAGTAAAAATTACCACTGGCATTACGGTGAAGGAAAATATCGTGAGGACTTCATAATTATATATAAATACATATATCGTATTATTTAATTGACTTTGTTTAACTGTGCCCTGTCTTTCACTCTGCCTCACTTATCCCTACTTATATTATCTTTCAGATTTTTGATCACGGGAAGTAGCTTCAAGTCTCTAGGTTACAGCTATCGTATGGGGTTTAGTACAGTGCGCTCTATAGTACATGAAACTTGCCGAGTCATTTGGAATGTCCTAAGCCCTAGTGTTATGCCAAAACCAACAACGGAAAAATGGACGCGAATCGCGATGGAATTTGATAAAAAATGGAATTTCCCGAACTGCATCGGTGCAATAGATGGTAAATATTTCAGGATAAAAGCACCTCGCAATAGTGGAAGTCTCTACATAAACTATAAAAAGTTTTTTAGTATCGTACTACTAGCGGTTGTGGATGCAAATTATAAATTTGTGATTGCAGATGTAGGATCATATGGACGAAATAGTGAAGGAGGTATAATGCAAAACTCAATATTTGGAAAAAAATTGACTTCTAATGCCCTCGGTATTCCCCCAAAAAAACGGTTACAGAGGACAGATCTTGAGTTGCCCTATGTTTTTGTAGCAGACGAGGCTTTTCCGTTAACCACAAACATTATGAGACCATTTAGTGGCGATCGATTGACAGATGAAGCAATGAAAATATACAATTATCGTTTGAGTAGAGCCAGTCGTATCGTCGAAAATGCATTTGGTATACTTCAAGAACGTTTCGAATTATGTCAAAAAGGAATTCAGGTTCAACCAAAATATATTGATAATATCATTTTAGCATGTACTTGCTTATACAATTTCATCATAGGTGGTACAAGCACAGAAAGCCAAAATATTGCAAGTGTAAGCATTAATTTAGAAAACGATAATAATATGAACAATGCATTAGATGCTATGACAGTACGGGAGATGTTTAAAGATTACTTTAAGTCTGATGAGGGCTCGATTCCATGGCAAAACGATATTGTAAATAGACATTAATACCGTGTTAAATCTTAAAATATAATTATATTGCAAAAATATTTACCTGTTTTATTCATTTCTATTCCAATTCTTTTCCACGCATTGTTCTTCATTTGAGTGTTCATATAATGTTTTGATGACATGTTATTAATTTTTCCTCCATGTTGGAATAAAAAACGTAAAAAACTGGTCTCCGAAAAAATCACGTAGGTACACAGTCGTGAAAGACGCGGGCGCAATTGGATGGTCAATGGTGTGCATTCCCCGCTTCTCTACCCCCGCCGCCGCACCCCGCAGTATATCACTACGAGCGCCGGAGTCCGTGGCATGCTGTTGCCTACCGCAGTATGCCACGGCATCCCGCCACAGGAGCCTGTGGCGCATCTTTTAATGCCGTGCGATAAAATCCCTTTCAATGCCACGGCATCATTTTAAAGCATAGCAATTTATGTCGTATTTCTGTAACAGTACGGTTGAATGTCCATTAGTAAAAATTAAAATCCGTTGCCATGCCGTCCCGGTCTGCGTAGGCCTTTAGGGTACGTTATAGGTGTCTTTAATACTACACTGGGAAATAACGATTTACGTATTATTAAGATGTTCAATAACTCGACGTAGGTCGCAGCTAATAAAATGCACTCACGTACCTTGGACTGCTCCGGCGCTCGTTGAACTTTCACCTTCGATTGTCTATAAGCTAGCTTTAGGATTTCATGCTTAAAGGGTTGATCACACGTGAAATAGGGAATTATTCAATGTCCCTTAGGATTTCGACCGATTTAGACGATGCGCGTGTGAGATTATTCAATATATATAGAGGAAAGTAACCAAATATGGAATAGTATCCCTAAAATGGAATGGAATGGACCACCATTTCTCGGAAACGAATACTCCTAGTTACAAAAGACAATGATCTTCTGTCTCTTTCCATCATTATACTCGCGTACTGGTTTCGACTTGTCCGTTGTGACCGCGGTGAGTGTTTTGTTTTTGCGCTGTGAAAAACGTTTTTAAGGTATGTACTGCAGCGTAGAGCTGGCTGCTAACACGCCGGGGACTCGAACCCCGGCGTGAGCTAGCTAAAAAATTAAACTCACACCGCTGGTACACGTAAAATTTATTATTAAAAAGAACATCCGAAATAATTAAGAAATAAGTCAAAAAATGTAAATGTTCAGTCGTTAGAAATTGTAAAACACTACCAAAAAAAAATATATCACAAGAAGATTTTCGGAGAAAAAACTTATGGATGTTTCCAAATATTTAGGTATCTAAGTATATAGACGAATTTAAATTCGATTGCAATCGTACGAAATTCGTGCCGCTAAAAATATAAAATACGTAATAATAAATAATAATTATATATATATATAAATTATTTAACACAAATAAGCTCAAAATTAAGGTTTTTCTTTACATAATTTCGTTAATATAAATTTTAAAGAGAATAAGATATGATATTGAGAATTTAGGAAAGCACCTTAAAATTAAAATGTCACACGACGGTATAACACAGAACACTTCTATTATATGATGGTTGGGCGTTATTGCGCCACACAAATGTCTTATTTAGCACCTGATGTGTCCGTTAGGCACCTGTGTCGTCGACCTTGCTCGGCAACGATCCTGCGCTTCTCTCCTCAAGTTCGCTCGGACTTCGGCGGCCGGCAGACGAAGGAAGAAGACAGGCGAACAATAAATGGCAGGGTAAGGCCAAAAAAGGTGGCCTTTCAAACAATCTAAGAAAAAGGAAATCTTCTTAGATTAATGAAGAAGGCACAAGTAACAAGAATACGGAACCTATAAAGGGATTACTCACCAAAGAAAAAAAGTGACGAGAAATTCCAGGGAACGTATCCGCTAACTACTCACATATCGTGGTGGTTAAAATTTGAAATTAACTTTCGAAGAAAGATTAAATATTATTGAATAAAATATCCACACAATAGGAATTCCAACGACAGAATGCGTTGCATTTTTTTCTTCTTGACAATGTTCAGAACAATTGTCAATTTTTTTAATATTTCAAAAAAAACGAAAAAGTAAAAAAGCTGACCGAATGACTCGTAAAAAGAATTTAATCGAAATGACAACAAAAAGTATCTAATTGCAGGAATTATACTGCAGTACGTAAAAACTAATTGTACTTCACTGCATAGTGTCTTCATGATAAGGAAGACAAGTAGTAGTCGTATCCGCTAGCATTATGTCACGAGTTTTTAGAGCTCAAATACTCAGTACTCCAACTCTAGAAACAAACTTGCATGGGCACTACACTATATCTGTCATGCTATTATCGTTTTTCGTGCAGCCTATGTCACAGCACAAAAAATATTCTCACCTTATAAACTTTATAAAACAGAGTTCATAGCTTATAAAACAATGCCAAAACGCAAACGGGAGTGCTTTGTGGAAAAAATATAAAGAAAATTAAAGAAATACAGCGACTTATTAAAAATATGAACCGTCGCCCGCGCCGATCGCGCACGCGGACGCCATCGCCGTCACCCGTACCGCCAGATAGTGATCTAATTGTGGGATCAATTGAAGATCTCATCCAGGAAGATCCTATTCAGGATGGCGAGAATTGTAACTTCGGAGAAAATAAGGACCAAGAAGGTAAATGTTCATATTTTGTAGCTTTTCCTTCCTTTATAGGTTATAAAAATACAGTGTATACTTATACCACGTATTTGTCAAACAGAGGCCTATTGAGGCATTCTACTATTCAACAAACCGTACTATAGGGTATGGTATTTATGGGCTGACTATGTAGCCTTATCCAATCGTATCAAGGTGGGTATTCACCCTCTATAGTATTTTCTAATATTTAGTACTCGTAGGAATAGATATTGCATGTGTTTCCATGTATTGACATGGCCCTTCCATTCTTCTTACAGAAGAACCCTCAGATGACGACATCTTAAATCTTCTTGGGAAGAATTGGCCACAAGATGGGTTGATTTCATCAAAAAATCAAAAATGGCCTAACCAAAGAAAAAAGAAATTAAATCAATGAAAAATATGTACCACCCGAAAATTGCAAAACCCTTGGGGACCCCAAAATGAATTTAGAGGCACAGGCTGCCATAGCAGAAGTGGCAGTAAAAGGAGACAAAGCTATTGCAGCCAAACAAGATCAACTTGGTCGTGTATTAAGTGCACTTGCTACAATTTTTGGAAAGCTATGCAAAAACAAGGAAAATGCCCCTATAATCAATGTAGTTGTGGATGCCGCTCATCTGTTGTGTGACCACCAACATCAGGAGACGACACCAAGAAAGAATTTCATACTGCAAGGGTTAGAGCAAACTACTAGGGAGGCAATCAAAGACACAGAAACAGACACTTAGCTTTTTGGAGAAGGTTTTTCTGAAAAACTTAAGGCTTCAAAGACAATTAAAAAATATGCTCAAGAAATCAGTGTGAATAAAACCAAAAGGCAAACAAACCAACAACAACAGAAGCATTTAAACTGCAAGGGCCCGGCAACACAACAGACTCGAGGCCGTGTATACTACAACGTTTTTACCAGTCTTACAAGAAGCCAATACCAGCGGCACAATCAGCTTTCCAGAAAGCTTATCTGAACAAGACTCCAATGCGAATAAACAATCGCAACTAAATGAGGTTACTCAAACACACTGCGGTAGATTGAAATATTTAAACATCAATGGATGACTATAACTTCTGACCCTAGAATTTTAAGTTGAATAACTGGCTATAAAATCCCTTTCAGTTGTACACCATCACAACAAGTTATCCCAAGAAATAAATCTTCTTCTCTAAAAGATAGTCTAGAAATAGACAAATCTGTAAAACTGTTACTGAACAGTGGCGCCATAACTTGTTGTGCACCATGTGAAGGACAATTCCTTCCAAAACAATTTACAGTACCTAAACCTAATGGTGAGACTAGATTTATCTTATACCCCTAAAAGAACGAATAAGTTTATAATCACCGAACACTTTAAACTAGAAGATTATCGTACAGTTAGTAAATTACTTACTCGAAATTGCTACATGAGCACCACTGACCTCAAAGATGCTTATTTTTTAGGGTTCACCCTTGTTTTTGGTATAACAACTTTTGATGTAATGTTACTAATTCGAACAACGTTTAAGAAAATAATCAATTTGTATAATATCGATTAACATAATTTTCATTTCATCGAATATTTATTTGCGATAACAACATTTGCGCTATTGATCAAAAGGTATAATGTTCATTTGATGTAGTGTTCAGGTGGTATAACATATAATGTAATGCAGGAAAGAAAACATTGTAAATATTAGCAATTTTTTTATTTTGAAAAAGAATACAGACTCTGAAATTAAATCCGATCGCTTTAAGTAAATCTAATTATGTGTAAGTTTCAAAATTACGTAATATGGTCTCAATGTTGACATCCTTCTTAGTACAAATCTTTTTCTGTTTTGCACTAGGTTCTCCATTTAAAATACACTGTATTTTTCCTTCAACTATATTCATTTCGGCAAGCAGTATAGTTGACAGTTCAGAAAATCTGGGGCTTCTTTTATCGACAATACTATTTAACCCGTGGTGCCACGCTTTTTTTTTTTTTTTTTGGGTGGGCAATCATCAAATGACGTCTCCCGCTCTGGGCGGAGCGGAAGGGCGTGTCAGACTCTTACTGACTAAAACCCACCCGTGTTCCTTCAGTTGCCTGTGCGCCAGGGCCACGGTAACTCTTTCGAACAATCCGCGACCCCGGCAGGCATCGGTCCTATCGGACCCCGTCAATGGTGCTGACATCTCTTTGAGGCGCGCGTGGAACACGACGCGCCGTCGACTCGGGCCTGGTCCTTACCGGATGGCGAGCTGCCCATTGCTCGCCGTCCGCAAGCCCGCGCCTACGGTGGCCGGGAGTCGGCAATCGACTCCCGACGCCCAGGGTGTCTCCTCCTCCTGCGGCGGCTAGGGGCGCGAGGGCGTAGAGATTGCCTCTCCCTCTCGCGCTCCGCCTCCTCCTTCGCGAGCATTACTGCTTCGCAGAAGGAGGTGACGGCTTCCCATTCCCTCTCGCTCCGTACCATGGCCTGAACCAGGGCCGGACGCGAGAGGTCGCCGCCGCCGATCGCCGCCACGAGGACACGGCGGTGCTCTGCCCAAGCCGGGCAGACCTCCACCGTATGCTCCACCGTGTCCTCTTGTCGATCCACACAATGGTAACACCCGGGCGTTTCCTCCCGCCTTATTCGAAACAGGAACCTCCCGAAACATCCATGTCCGGTGAGGACCTGCGTCAGGCGGAAGGTGAGGACGCCGTGGCGCCTCTCAAGCCACTCCTCAAAGAGGGGTCTTACCGCCGCAATTGTGGCGTGCCCTGCGCTGGGTTGCGACAGTCGCACTCTCCATGCCGCCATGAGATCCCGCCGGAGCTCTATCCGCTGTGCCGCGATTTCTCGCGGCAGCGGAGTTACGCCCCGGCGTTTCGCCTCCTCGCGCCACTCCCAGACGTGCGCGAGGACCTTTGCCTCCAGATCCCACGGCGGCAATCCGGCAAGGAGGCTCGCCGCTTCGCAGGAGACCGTGCGGTATCCCCGTACCATCCGGATGGCCATGACCCTTTGGGACGCTTTCAACCGGCGGGCTGGCCGGAGCCTCAAGGAACGCGCCCACACCGGTGCCCCGTAAAGGGCCATGGACCGCACGACCCCCGCGTAGAGCCTCCGGCAGGAGGCGTTTGGCCCCCCCAGATTGGGCAAGAGCCGCTTCAAAGCAGCCCCGGCCCGCTGCAGTCTGGGAGCCAAACGTCGGAAGTGCTCGACGAAGTTCCACCGGCTGTCGAGGACGAGTCCCAGGTACTTCATCGTCGACTCGACGCCGATGTGAACCCCTCCTACCGTTATTTGGGAACCCGACAGTGGCGCGTTCCGAGGACCATGAAAACACATGGCCTCGGACTTGTGCAAGGCCACCTCGAGTCCCAACTGCCGGATCCTCTCAACGACTGTCGCAACCCCGCGTGTCATGAGTTCGGCCGCCGCCTGGTGCGACCTCCCCTGCGCCAGGACCAGCGTGTCGTCAGCGTAGCACACTACGCTGACGCCGCTAGGGAGGTCGGCGCGCAGCACCCAGTCGTAACCGATGTCCCACAGATGCGGCCCCAGGACCGATCCCTGTGGGACACCGCACGACATCTTTCGCCGGTTCCATTCTCCCTGGTGACCGGGGTAAATAACCGCCCTATCCGTCAAATAGGCCTCGACCACACGACAGAGGTAGGTCGGCATCCGGTGATACCGGAGTGCCTCCCTGATGCAACTCCAGGGCAGGGTATTGAAGGCATTGGCGATGTCTAGAGACACCGCCAAGACGACCCCACCCCGGGCCACAGCATCCCCCGTCGTGAGGGCTCGCACGCGCATGATGGTGGTGCCACGCTTCCACATTATTTTGTGTGCGTGGCAATTTTAAATGGTTTAAATCATGACAACTCCATAAGCTAGGTGGAAACTGGGGGGGTTGCCATTCTTTCCTACGACATAATTTTCTGCAAACCATTTGGCAATTAATGCACTTTTTTCTGAGCAATTTTCTTCCCAAACTTTGAAGTACTGTGGTATTGTCGAACTTGGTAGGAAAGAAAAAGCCATGAGACACTTAATTTCCAAGCTCAACCTGTAATCCGTTCCGTACAGTTTTGCAAGGCCACTTGATTGAATCTTCCTGTAAATAAATTGTCCAAAGTGGAATGAACAGCATTTAACCATAATATTTTCAAAATTTTGTCGTACACATTGAATTGCAGTAATTTCTAAGTCCATCATACAATATTTCACCTTTACAACAATATCGTTTTCATAAAAATACTCATTTATTAGGTCGAATATTTTGTTGTACTCGTATGTTGTTTTGTCCTTATTAGTGCACAACACAAATACTAACGGCACGGTGGACCTATGTTCGTTCAAAATCCTAGAATGAATTGTATACAATTGTAAAAATTATTCTGGTACAGACTTAAAGGTACCATACATATACCACATCATGCTTTGTCCTAGTTGAGTCATAATTTTTATTGTTGATAAAAGAATAACTCTCTTATTATCATTAAATATTTCATCTTTAATTACCAAGTTTCCTTTTTCTAATTTAAGATAATCATTGTTAATATGAAAATATATATCTTTTGGTTCAACAAACACAGGCTTATTTTTACGCCTTTCTCTGTAAATTATTTGCTTTAACGCACTGGTCGTTGGTAACTGTGACGCAATATCAGAGTCTGTACTTTTTAAGACTGTTTGCAAAATCTGACATGGTTTTAAACGGTTGTTCTTAAGTGCTTCTTCTTTTAATTCAAATATTACACTTGAAGTTGGTAATTTACATGCACTGGGTTCGTGATTATGTTCGCTGTGGCTTAATACTGTATGTTGATCATTATCTGTGTCGCGTATAGTTATAGCACGCGAAGAACACTTATCCTTGTTTCGTTGTTCACAGGACCAATAGTATTTATTCACCACTTCCTTATTTTTGTTGAAAGAAAACCCATCTAATATATATTTAGCTTCATTCCACCTCTCTTGCTTAGGATTATGCTGCACATTTCGAAACAGTTTTATTAACCTCGACTATACAATTTAACACAAAAAATATACAATGTTTCCTTAGTTATGAGACACAAATCATTCTAGTGCACGACAATGACAACCTGTATGATGCATTTTTCTTAGTAATACCTTTATATTTACGATATAGTAAATCTCAATAATGTTCAACTTACATCTACTAGATGGCGTTAGAAGTACGGCGCGCGGCGAGGTGCTAATAATAAATAATTATTAATGAATTCAGTAGGTGAACTAAGGAACAATGTTAGTTTATATACAATGAAAGGAAACGAATTATGTAAATTATATTCACTTAATTTATTAGTATGTTTAATATAGATTACAATATACAAACTAAAACTAAAATATATATACCTACTATTTACAACAGTACAATCAAAAAAAAAAAAAAAAAAAAAAAATAAAGTGAAGAGCTCATAGGGCGTCAAAAAATTCGTCCGCATCGCTGTCAATGGGATAAGTGCCCAAAAGACTGGCAGCATTGCCACGTTGGATGGCAATGCTGATTCTTTGGGCTAAAAATAGGCCGGCCCTCTGGTCGCGTGAAGAGTCGACCAACCGCTTGGCGATGTCCCGAAATAATTGATGAGCACTGTGACCCCAAGGCCCTAGTGTTTCAACCCCAAACGGCTCAAACATATAGCTCCCAATAAGGTTGATATACTTTCGCCGTTTGAGGTTTTCTGCTCCTGCAGCAGCCGCCCCAGCACAGCCCGCCGTGCTAGGAAGATGAGATGGCGCGAGGGTGTCGACACAAGTTGCATCCCACACCAAAGGCTTACCCAACTTCCAAGGCATTATGGTCATTCCATCTGGCCTCTTCCCATCGTCACGTGCCAAGCCATTGGGTTCTAAAACAGCTGGCACCCCGGCGGTGACAAGAGCTCGACGGATGATGTCATTAATGCTGGCGTGACGTGCCATCCGACCAGCGCTCTTGCTGCAGGATAGGCCATGGTGTCCGAGGCGGTCGACTGCTTCACCGCATTGACAGCGATGTGGAGCCCCGCAAGGAGCGCCTAGACGTAAACATGTAGCGAGCCGGAATGTGGTATCACCCAGTAAAGTGCCTGTGTTGGGTGACGGTAGCGCCCGAAGCCAGAGGCCCGACTCCCATTCCCCCACAGCCAGCAGGCGGGCACGCTCGGCAGTATTGGTGGACGTATTAATAAGTTTATTCCGTACCAACCTGCAGAGCGGCTCATCCCACTGTCTCTGGGAAGACGGGTTTTCGGGCTGAACCGCGTCCGGGCAAGCTACTTTCCAGGCGTTCACCGCATCGGTCAAACACGGCACTTCAGAGTCAACCTGGGAAGGGGCTAAGATTCTTGTGGTTAACTTTTCGGTGCTGTGGACCGAGGACAGGAACGCCGGTAGGCTTACACTAGAAATTTTGCGGACGCCGAGCCCACCAAAACGAATTGGTAGTGTGGCTTGCAGCCACGCGCGGTCGTCCAATTCCACATTTAAAATGGATGTAAGAGTACTTCGAATAATATGATCAATTTTGTCTAATAGCTGTGGCTGCTTCCATAAAGAGGAAGAGCGGAGACAATACATAAAATTCGGGCCGAAACAGCAATATCTTATAAGGGTGAATGCCGAATGTAAATTAATTTTAGAAAGTCTATCCGAAATATCGTTAAAATGTTTAATTTTTTCGTCGACGAATGGTGAAAAACTGTCTTCTAAAATTGGAGAACCTAGGAGGTGCAGTGAACTTTTTTCCAAAACTTTGATGTCTGGGGCTATTGAATTGAATTTCTGTATAGTCGATTGTCTGTCGGTATTGTCACATAGGTAAATTTCGCATTTTGAGTAGTTTAGTTCAAGACCGATTGATTGGAACTGCTGCTTTAGGAATTGAAGATCTTTTAGAACGGTGTCTACGTCACCTCCTAGTGTTCCATCATCTAAATACCACACATTAAATTTTGAATTTAGTTGTTGTATTATGGGGTGGATAGCCAAACTGAAAATGACTGGCCCGAGAGGATCACCTTGTTGGCATCCGACTGCAGATTCTAAAACGTTGTCTTTATATAATAATTTTGATGGGTGCCTGTAGCACTGCCATATAAAACCATACATTTCTGGTAACTCCTTTTTTACTTCAGCCAACAAAGTGTCCCTGTTAACGGAGTTGAAGGCGTTCTTAACGTCAACCTTGAGGATGACCTCACCTTTACTGGCTTTTAAAAAACTAGATAGGGCATGTACGGCAGCCTCGCAGCCCCCTTTGGATCCAAAGCCAAGCTGTAGGGGTTGGAATTTGTTGGTCAGAATTTCACCATACAATTTGCAGCATATTTTGGCTGCCGTACGCCTGTAGGTGCAACCAACGGCAATGGGACGAATGGCGCCGTCCCTCTTGCGCAGGGCACATAAGTTAGCCCCCATACAAGATATCGACGATGGCATCATTCACACCGCCGTTGAGCATCAGGTTAATTAGAGCCGCAAGCTCCTTCAAAAGCGACTCACCAGCTTCCCCGGTGCCTGAACTCAATAAATCTTTTAAATGCTGAGGAGTCAGGCCGTCGAGACCACCGGCGGAACCACTTCGGAAAGAGCTCACGGCTGCAATCAACTGGGGGGCAGTAACATTAAAAGGAATTGAATCGGGATCGGGGGGGAGGGGGGGTTCAGGAAATGTGAGACCATCCGCAGGCGCTGGATGTTTGCTCTCCAGGGCGGAAAGAGTTTCTGGAGAGTAGGGCGCCACCACATCGCTACTGAAAAGTAGCCTTGCCGCTCCTCTGATGTCACCTTCACTTAATTTGGATTCTACATGTGAACATAACCCTTTTTGTGAAAGGGTATTGAAAAAAGGTAATTTTGGATCCAAAATGAGAGTCGAATTGTTACAGTTGTCTTTAATTTGGTTTGTCAAAGTTGTTTTTGTTGCCAAATTTTTTTGGACATGCAGAATCCTATAAGGGAAGGTGAGTAGTTGCTCCCAGGCGCTGTAAGAATTCTCCTGGGTCGCACGGCGGAGACATCGCGACAAACTTAGAGCAACAGACCGCCTTGCGCCCCGGGGAATTCTCTTTAAAACAGGTGTAGAATTTTTTAAATTTGAAAGGGTTTTCCAAAGTTTCTGGTCTGAAAGTAATGAAGTTGTGGCTGGGGAGCATAAAGGGACACTATGAGGTTTGTGAACCTTGCCATAGTGTATCCGTAGCCCCCGTTTGCCTTTAAAGAAGCGTGGCTGGGAGCAAAGAGGACATCTCACCTGAACATCGAGCGATGTGGCAGGTTGACTGCCACTAATTCCGGTGTCGCTACAGTCAACATTTAACATTACTAAAAATACACTTACCTAAATAAAATATTATGATTATTAACTTAGAATAAAAACCACTGAAATAAAATATTACACTGCTAAAAAAACACTGGAAAAACACTATGAAAAAAAAGACTATAGTATAAAGAACTTGGGATTTTCTATTTATGTCAATTGGTGACAGTTTGACGGATGCGACGCAGACGCGCGGGCCTAGGGCGCCGCGGCGCCCCGTGTCCAGGGCGCAGCCCAATCACGGATTATTAATGAACTAAATATTCGATACAATTTTTCGACTAAATCATTATTAGTCTAGTGAAACATTAGTATAAATAAAATTAGTGCATTTGAAAATTCGGTCAAATGACATTATTTCAAAGAAATAAATATGCTAAATAAAAATCTACCAATTAATTATTCGGTCAAATGAATAATTATACGAAATGACTTTATTGTAACTAAAATTTGCCGGAGCGATTTTCGACAAAACGTTGTTATACCAAACAAGGGTGAACCGTAATTAGATATCAGGAACTTGAGAGGAGAAAATAACCATTCTACACTAACTTATGTCATTGGTGCAGCTAGTACGATAGTAGATAATTTGTACAAATGAGGAGATTTATGAGGTGACCTTTCCCAGTATGTCAAGACACTTTCTGTAGACTGAAGAAGTGGCTCTTTTAAAAGGCGTCTAAAGATTCCTGTAAACTTTTCAGCATGTTACGGTAATTTCTATCTCAGTCTAACAAATCCATCAAATCATCGTGACTATTTACATAACTTGCATTTAAGAAATCATCTAGTTCAATCTGAGCTTCAGAATGGTAATTTATTGTTGTAATATTGATGTTACTGTTACTAATGTTATTTTCTTTGTTTATTTGTTCTAATTCAAATTTTGCTAGGTATTGTAGGATTAAGTTTTCTTTTGCTTTTTCTGTTGTATGGGAGTCAAAACTGCATTTACTCTTGGGTCTAAAAATATTCCATTAATAAAAATGTAATTTTCAAATAATATTTTTTGCCTCTCTTTCATTGATGCAACTATGTTATCGGACAGTCCGGTCTTTACTTTGGATAATTTGAATTGGCACATCATCCATGCAAGATAAAAAATCACTGACTGTCAGTTGTCCCTTTTGTAGTTTTTTTGTTAACTGTTTTGTAGGTGTCAAAGATTTCAGAATTTCTGTCAAAGTATCCCATGTTGCGTCGGGTAAATGAAGCCGAACATCACTACACCTCAGCACATCTACAGAATGCCATCGGGTAGAGCAGTCCTATTTAGGAACATTTTTGCTATTTTCTCTGATGATTCTCACAAACTGTGGTACAACTTCTCTACAACTTGAAATCAGATTACAAAAGGCTACATCATCACAAACATCATGTAGCGCTAACTGAAGAGTGTGTGCGGCACATCTTACTATACCAATTTTATATTCAAAAATTTTACGATGCGAGTAAACTGCGCTCTGAGTATATGTGTTAATTGTGCAGTATGTGCCTCTTCAACGTCGAAATAAAAATCTGAATTTTCAAAGTCTGAATCAGAAACATTACATATAATATCTGCGTTTTCATTATCACATTGGCTGGAGCTGGGGCCAGCCTGTGTAGTGTTCCTGTCAAGGGTAACACAACTGTCCATCTCGATAAGGAGTTTGCTCATTTTAATCATATTAGCGCCGTTGTCAGTTGTAAGGCAATATACTTTTTTGTAATTTCCGTGTCGATGCGGAACCGCTGGAGCTTGTACACCAATAAATCTTTGAGGTGCTTGCAAGTATGGCGCTGTAAAATTTCAATCACTCCAAAATTTCTAAATAGAAGCTGGCCTTCCATTAAATGTTGACAATTAATCCCCATAAAACTTCTCGTTGCAAGCGAAGCGATGTCTATTTTCAGCGATATAATTTTTTCTTGTAACGTAAAAACTAATTCATCTCTCATTTTTGTAGCTAATAAGCGCACGTTTTCTTTAATATTAGTGGCGTTAATACTGCTGGTATTTCCGGGTATCATAGATAATAAACTTTGGAATGCTTTATCATTAACCATTGGAAAGAGACTACCATGAACGGCCACCAAGTTGGTGCATTCCTTAAGCACAGTGTCAGATACAGTAGTCGATTTAGTGGCCATATCGAGATATTGACGACTATTATTAATATCTACGACTTCTTTATGTATATCTTTATGCGCATGCTTTAAATGTTTTGGTAAATTTGCGCCACGCTGCGTCTGCAAGAGAAAAAAAAAAGCAAAACAAACTGGCAGTAGTACAGAATTAAGAACACAGAGAAAACAGCATTTGTGTCGTCTCGTCTTTTTCGAAATATAGAACAGCACCCAGCAAAGTAGTTCAAGTTGGATACGAACATGTGTAACGGGAAAATTGGACAACAAATTGGACAACAAATTGGACAACAAATTTGACAACATTGATTTTTCTAAGTACAATGTCCAATGAATAACTAGGTATTAATAAGGTTTAAGCTTTCCATTATTATTTTTTAATATATTATATTGATAGGTAATTCAAATTTCCTATATGAATAAATTACCAGGTCGTTGATTTGTTATAGGTACACATTTATATCTCTGACTGCCACTGATTATGCTAAGTTATGTTCGATGTTTTGAAATCTTATTTTTTACATGTTGCTTTTCTAAATAACTAAAACATTTAAAGATCTACTTTGCTACGTGATAAATAGTTAATTTATATTTTTTTTGTTTTATTATGTAAAACAGTGCAAGTTAAGAAACTAATTAGAAGTTAAATATGATGGTAGGCAGGTACCTACCTACTTAACAACCTATATTAATGAATACCTAGTCACAACGAATAATAGTGCGAGTACATCTCACTCAAATTGATTATGTTTTTTTACTTTTATAAAAAAAATCCTACTATGTGCTATTCAGATGAACAGGTACTTGTCAACAGGCCTGACTGTATCCCTCACTCTTACATTTCTGTTGGAGTGCCTGATGCCAGTACAAGCTGTCTAATAGTTCTTCGGCCTCTTAATGAACAGTGTTCTACTAGGAGCTTGGATAAAAGTACTGTATCTCAACCAATTCAAATCAACAATGAAGCAATGGACATAATAGATACACAAACCCATCCACAGGAGCCTTTCTTGAATATGCCTTCTGAAAGAAGAAACTTTCCATCAAGTACTCCCAGACCAAGCTATTCTGAGATGCAAAACAGAGAACGTTTATGGACCACTTTTGTTGGAGACTTGGATATCCCTTCATTTGACAAGTCACTGCAAGTAAGAAAAAAATATACTAATAGGAGTACCCCAAAAGATTACTTTAAGAACATGTTTCCAGAATCTATGCTAAACTTAATTGTAGAAAATACAAATGGGTGGTTTCACCGACAGCGTTTTTAGAGTTTCTTCGCGTGAAATCACTATGTAAAATGTTTATCTATGACCATTCTATATTTTTTCGTGTAATAAGAAAACTAGATCATATGAAGGCACTGGTGTAAATATATTTCTCTTAAATATAAATAAATAAAAAAAGAAATATTACTGTTTTTCAATAACGGTGGTATGTCCCTGATTGACTTTTAAGCATATTTACCTCATTAAATACGTTGCGATGGCAAAGGTCATGGCCCATTTAGTGTGAAAAATATACCCACGGTGTACAGAAATGAAATATGGCGGGAATCAAAGACAGATGATTATACTTTTCAATGATATGTGGCGCATTACTGTGGCTGATGGGGATCATGAAATAATAATAATAAAAAAATGTAATCTATCTAGTATGAAAACTTAACTTATAACTTGTGGTTTTAGGGAGGAGAAAATAAAATATATATTTTTTTAAATGTTTATTCAGCTTCATCAATATCTAAAATTACATTGTCCAAGAAAGCCGCAGGTGTATCAATATTTTCTTGATGTCTGGCCCAGGATAAAAAGTATACTACGCTTGCAATATGGGCACAACTTCCTATAGTGCGGCGGCCATGAATACATGAACAGTAGTATCCCTCGATACTCTCTCGACCATGTCGTGTTGCATTCACCAAAACATAAGTATAATATTGTTTACTCCTGACATGTCGAGACTGTATTCTCCCTCTAATTAATATTTTGTTGTCAACCAACATGCGGTGTCTGTATACATCTAATGTGTACAGACCATTTGGTCGCATGTGCTCGTGGCAGTAAGATCTGGCTAATCTCAAGTGATAACTTCCCAATGTAAACAAAGTCAATTCCTCATATGTAAGTTGAGGGAAATCACCGAAAGATGGATCATTACCATCAATAGGCACGAAGGCTACTCTTTGCCTATTCATATTATTTTCTTGTACATATTGTGCCAATTGATTCTCTCTATTTATATTCTCATTTATAATATTTATAAATTGCTCTACGTATACGCTATCTTCGTAAGGACGTCGGGTTGCATTAATTAGTGCAGCAGTAACCCTAAAGTCCGTCATCATATTAGGCAACGCAAGATTAAAATACGTGTGCCGAAATATTTTAAAGTCTCTTTTAAAACGGCCATTTATGGTCTCTACTGGCCATCGGACCATTGTTATCAATCTCGATTTGTTGGCTTCGGCCGTTGATAATTGTTCTCCTCTGGGTCTGCTAGGTGGCATGTGTGGATTATAACCACAACCTTCGATTGTTGAAATAGAGTCCCGAAATCCGCGGTCCAATATGAATACATCATTAGACCTTAGAAACCAATGGAAAACTGAGTTTTCTTGCATGATACTGCGCATAATTGTAGCATCTGAGGTTGTTGCTGCATATGGGCCTATGACATCAACTATATAGCCATCTGTGCACACTATCAAGAATGGTTTGACTAAATTCCGGAATTTATGTAGACTATAAGTTATTCTTTGAAATAAAAAGTTAGCGCTCTTTTGCACATGAAGATATGTGCCGTCAAATACAAGAATTCCTGCGTCATGGTTGCCTCCAAAAATATGAGCTGGAATAGTAAGGTTTCTAGAAATAAACTCTTCTCGACTTATGTGATCTACGCCAAGAAAACGTGGAACGAAATCATCAGTTAAACATGTTCTAGCTATATTAACTTTTCGATATTTTGAATTTTGTAGCTAATCTTCTGTCCGGTTCACCAGTTCTTATTTTAGTTAAGTATATGCCTAAAGCGGTTGCAGGCTTATCCGTTCTGGTACGTAGAGATGGAGTTAAGACTTAAAACCATGTTGAACTGAACTTTCGTAACTCCAGTCCAAAAATGCAGTTCACTGTCATCTATCTCTTCAATATGTTCAAAATCTAATTGATGACTTCGTTCTAACCCCAATTTAAACAATTCGAACATGTCTAATACATGAACATTATTAAAATCCAGCAATGACGTCTGAGCACTTAACTCCTCCCAATCATTTCGCACCAGGTGCGGGTGACAAACGCGAGCAATTTGAGGTATATAATATTTATTCGTATTAAGCAAGTAGAACCTTATACAGGGTGGAAAAAATCAATGGGCCCTGAAGGGAAACTACTTTAAATCCTTAAGATAGATTAGTTTACTTAAAGGAAACATTCCTTTATTTTTTAAAAGAAACAAAACTGCATTTACAGATTTCTCGACAATCTTACCTAAACCGGGAATCGAACCAGCTAAAAATCCAAAAAATTAACACTCGCTATTTTATTTCACTAGTCGATACAGTCAATGTTAAAGATAAAATTTCTCCAAGAAACATTAGGTCTTACACTCGTCTGGACTATTTTTTATGGGGCCATGTAAAAAATGTTATTTACAAAAAGTCTTATGAGAAGAGAAAAGAAGTCTGTAGAAGAGCTAAAGGTTGAGGTAGAAAATGTTGTTGGAAGCATTCACGATGTGAATTTCAATAAAGACTAAATTGGTGTATCCGTAACGAGGGTCTCATTTCGAACAACTTATCAGTAAAATTATTAAAGTGTATCAAATTGTAATTTTAAATAGTTCAAGTAACTATGTCATGCTAGGTAATAATTTTCGTTCATGTTTACGTGTCCTTCGTATTAGAATGAATCATAAAATACAATTAATGTTAGATTTCGTGATATTTTTATTTCTAAGACCAAATATTGATTAGAGAGATTTTATCCTGAACAATAATCCTATCGATTAGTAGAATAAAATAGCGAGTGTTTATTTTTTGAATTTTTAGCAGGTTCGATTCCCCGTTTAGGTAAGCTTGTTGAGAAATCTGTGAATACAGTTTTGTTTCTTTTTAAAAATAAAGGAATGTTTCCTTTAAGTAAAATAATCTAGCTTAAGGATTTAAAGTAGTTTCCCTCCAGGGCCCATTGATTTTTTCCACCCTGTATACGTGGGCACTAGATGACTAGACGTATTCCTGCAGCCGTTAAATATGCACCTTCTTGCGGTATTGGAAGCACGTGAATATCCTTGTAAGGGCATGAAGCCAGGTCTTACGTCTTGGCCGTCGTTGTATACTTCCTGTTCTCCTTGCTGGTTTGATGGACCTTGATCATGATCTTGTTGGTTTGGCTGGTCTTCAGGTTGTTCGGGTGGTTGATCTTGAACCTGTTGATCTCGCTGACGTTGCACATCACGACCCAGTCTAACCCAGCATGCATGGCAAATTGACCTTGAGCCATCAAATGGAACCTGAAAATGTCGAAATAATCATTAACATTAATCACCGGGAAAAAAAAAAGTATACAAAAAATGGTGGAGCAGACTGGTCTGAAGATGCCTAAATTAATTTTAAAATCCAACCATAAATTCTTACACGACTTTTAGGAAAGTGTAGATACCCTTCTAACAGCACTCTCATTTAAAAAGAAATCTGAACACCGTAGAAGATAATTATTATTCTAAAATACTGTGAGCAGTTTGTAACAAAGAGAATAATAAATAAACAATTTGGGCGTCATTAAACTAGCACACGCGTGTAGTTTATATTATAATATTGTACAATATATAAATAAATTGTTTATACGTTTAGATAATAAGTTTAAAGCGCAGAAACTTACATCGTATGGTATTATTTCTTGTAGTAATAGCACGGCGTGTTCCCGATATGTTTCGAGAAAAACTCCAGTAAGAGGGTGATTTCTGCGACGTAACACCGATCGGTTACACGCTACACAGCTATTAAGTCTTTCCATGTCAACAAAATCCAAATCGAGAAGCAAACAATCACTCAAGTAAACACGCCAAAGTAGTTAATTGTATCGGAATAATATAGAAACTCGGATAATAGCACAGATCACAACGACGAATGACGAAGGACTGCGAAGGGAGAGGTCGGGGAGGCGCCGCCGATGTTTTTCTACCTGCTGTGGGTCAGGCATGGCATTGTTATTGCGCGAGCGCAACAAAGCTGGTTATCAACTCGGGTAAGACAGAGACAGCAATATACCTGCGTGTTATTACCTGACCGAACGAGTTTGCTTTATGAGTGTGATGATGATATTTTTATTTAACAAAACAATGGCAAAGTAAGTCTGTTTGTTTAATTTTTAAGTCTAAACCACTGAACCGGTTTTGATTAAACTGCCGTGTAGAGATATACAGTATACTTTTTATCCCAGTGACATTTTTCCATGGGATAAAATAATTTACAGACGGGCGAAACTGCTGGTGCAGCTAATTATTATCCAATTTTTATTGGTCTACTGCAAGATCTCTCCATTGATTTTTTTTTTCTTTTTACTTATAATGAAAAGTGGGTTATACCTGCATTATTTACCACCATTTTCGTTTTTGTACAAAAACATTTTTGAACCGGGTCGGATTATGGGCCATGACCTTTAGTACTTAAATTAACGATTATTGTGTTGGTCAATACATAAAGCAACCATATTTAATACTTCCGTTCCTTCTGTTATCATGCAGACATCAGGACCATAGTGATAAGGAACGTCCGCGCCAAAAGTGCAATATCGGTGCGTTTTATTAAAATCGATCTATAACGTTAACAAGTCTATTTTAACGAACTATCTCCTTACGCACACGGAGGCCCAGTCGTGCTCTTGCGTTCTCGCAGTAGTGACGTGTCCGATCCTGCGGAGTTTTCGCGCCAATACGTAAGTACTTTTTGAATCTAAGAAGGAATACGAAATTATGCAATTTCGGTGGGTTACTGTACGAATGAATGTTGTTTTTTTACGTTACGTTTGGCGGGTATGTTATATGTTATTAGGTACCCTTAGCAATCATACATTTTAAGTGTCGAAAGTATAAATAGTTTTTTTTTAATTTAATTTTTTGTTCATGTTTCTAATTTCGGTGGTGCAATATCGGTGGTTTCGGTGGTAAGTTTATTGCCACCGATATTGCATTAATACTAAAGTGGCTTTTGGTTCATGTGACTTTGTTAAAGTATTTACTCTAAGGGTTAACAAAATTAATCCGACAAACTTTGGAGGGTAGTATTATAAGTTGGTACCTAGTACATATTTTACAAAAACTTTTTTAACCGGCTTCTAAAAAGGAAGTAATTAATTCGTCCCGTATGAATGTAATACTGATGATAATTTAATATTCTTGTATATTGTTGGTCTATGTAGGCTTCTTAACGAATGTGCCAAATTTCATAAGTGTGTATGTATGTTTGTTTGTATGTACGAGGGTCATTCAATAAATACTTAGCCTACAAAAAGTAAACGAAAATTTTGGAAAAGTGGCAATTTATTTTTCAACATAGTCTCCTTTTAGTTCGATACACTTAGCCCAGCGATGCTCCAACTTTTTTAACCCGTCCGAAAAATAGTTTTTGTCAAACTCTGCAAAATAGGCCTCCGTGGCGGCGATGACCTCCTCATTCGATCCATATCTATTCCCGGCGAGTGATTTTTTCAGATTAGGAAACAGAAAGAAGTCACAAGGGGCCAAATCTGGAGAATACGGTGGATGGGGCAGCAATTCGTAGCGTAATTCGACCAATTTGGCCATGGCAACGGCAGACGTGTGAACCGGTGCGTTGTCGTGGTGAAACAGCACTTTTTTCTTCGCCAGATGGGGTCGTTTTTTCTTTAATTCGGCGTCGAATCGGCCTAATAAATCGGCATAGTAAAGCCCTGTAATTGTTTTACCCTTCTCGAGGTAATCGATGTAGATCACACCTTGTGAATCCCAGAAAACGGTGGCCATAACTTTTCCGGCCGATTTTACAGTTTTCGCCTTCTTTGGAGCACGTTCCCCGGTCTGGATCCATTGTTTTGATTGCTCCTTGGTCTCTGGTGTGTACCAGTGGATCCAGGTTTCATCGACGGTCACAAAACGACGCAAAAACTCCGCTGGATTCATCTTAAACAGCGCCAAACACGTCTCCGATGTGGTCTCACGGTTGCGCTTGTTTTCTGGTGTGAGTAAACGCGGCACCCATCGCGCCGACAGCTTTCTCATGCCGAGTTCCTCGTGAAGAATATGATGCACTGTTCCTTCTGAAATGCCTACAGTCTCAGCTAGCTCCCGAACCTTCAATCGGCGATCTGCCAATACGAGATCATGGATTTTTTTAATGTTTTCCTCCGTAGCAGCTGTTTTCGGTGCACCTGGACGTGGTTCATCAAAAACCGACGTACGGCCACGTGCAAACTCGTTGAACCAATTCTTGACGGTGGCCATCGATGGAGAAGAGTCACCGTACACAGCATCCAAGCGCTCTTTGATTTCGATGCGCGTTTTCCCTTCCAAAAATAGGAATCGAATCACCGAACGATATTGCTCTTTTTCCATTTTTGTAAAACCGATCGACACGTTCGCTTCCATAAGTTGTCAAATTAAAACAAATGAAGGGATTGGAATGAAAATTTGAAAAAAGAATTAAAAAAGAATGTGCTACACTGTGGTAAAACTCTTTTGAAACTACAGCGCCCTCTGGCGATGAGGCTAGGTACTTATTGAATGCACCTCGTATGTATATTTGTCTTGTCAATTTCTCGGTTTTTTTTCTTTTTTTTTCCTCGAGTCATAATTCAATACAATCTTCACTGCCATCACTCTGTCGGTAAAGTTATCCGTGTCAAGGGGCATGTAAAATATTATGTTTTTTTGTTAACCGGGCCTGAATTAGAGCTGTGCAAAATATGTATAAACTCTTTATACTATACCTACTCAATTTTGTCTTATTTTAGAATGGGAAGGCGAAAGGAAAAACAATCAAGAGAAGAGACTTTAGAAAAAAAAAACAGGCTGAAAGACTAAGAAAAAAAAGAATAAAAGATGATCCAGTACTAGGCGAAGAACTAAGAAGAAAAGATAGAGAACGATATAAAAAGAAAAAAGCGGAAGGAAAATTTTTATCGATGGCTGAAATGACTCCACGTGCCCGAAGATTGAAGCAAAAAACAAACAGAGCTAACTTTAAAGCATTTTATGAAAGAAGAAAAAAAAACACAAAATTATCACGTGAAGAAAGTTTACCATCCAAGAATGTTCCACCTAAAAAAACCAATGATCCTCCTGAAACACAGGGTGACGATATGACAGGCGCGTCATCTCCCACAAGTCCTTCCATTCTAAATCGTTCTCGCTCGCTTAGTCCACAACCAGGACCTTCTTCAGGACCTCTTCATGATGGAAACTTCAATTCCAACTTTCAACGTTCTCGCAGCATTAGTCCTCATTCAAGCATTTCTCGTTGTTTACGTTCTAAAAACAAAATATTCACTAGTAGTCCCGTTCATTCTTATTTGCCTTCTGGGCGAATAACTGCAGCTGTCAGCAGAATTCAAACCCCTGAATCTACTTTGTGTCAATGTAGCCCTGTATCTACTTTATGTCCAAATAGCCCTGTATCTACTTTCTGTCCAAGTAGCCCTGTATCTACTTTCTGTCCAAGTAGCCCTGTATCTACTTTATGTCCAAGTAGCCCTGTACCTTCTTTATCCGATGTGTCTTCCTCTTTGAAGAATTTGGATGCCAGATTCAGAAAATACCAAAGGATAAAAGCAAAGGAGATAATGTCACTTAGAAAAAAAGTAATACAACTAAAGAGAGAAAAAGACTTATATAGAAAAAGAGCGGAAACACTGAATAAGATTCTCAGAAGTCCACGTTTAGAAAATAAGATAGTAAAACAGAAAAGAAAGTCAGATGAACCAAAGAAGTCGTCGGGTACCATACCCTGCCCGTGCTCGTACTCGGGGACTTCAATGCCAAGAACACGGCTTGGGGTTCCCGGTACACGGACACACGGGGCAGGATGGTGGAGGACTGGGCTCTGGAGACAGGCCTGGTCGTCCTAAACCGGGGTTCTGTCCCCACGTGTGTACGGATGCGGGGCGAGTCAGTGGTGGACATCTCGTTTGCCAGCCCCGCTCTGTCACCGCGTGTCATTGACTGGCGCGTCATGGAGGGGGTGGAGACGTACTCCGACCACCGGTACATCCGGTTTGACGTCTCCGCCCAGACCTCGAGCGCGCTGGTCCGACAGGCCCCGAGTGGTCCGCGGTGGGCGCTGAAGAAGCTGGACCGGGAGCTCCTCCTGGAAGCCTCGATCGTGCAGGCCTGGGTGTCACCACCGGACAGGCCTGCAGACATCAACGTCGAGGCGGAGTGGTTCCGGGAGGCCATGTCCGAGATTTGTGACGTGGCAATGCCCCGGGTCCAGCCCGGACGTGCCTGGCGCCAGGTGTAGCCGGAATTAACGTCTCTGCGCGAGGCGTGCGTTGCCGCGCGACGCCTGTACACCAGGCACCGCAGGCTCCGTATCCGCCCTTCGGATACGGAAGCCATTCAGGCGGAGCTGTACGAGGGTTACAGAGCGGCGAAGACCGCCCTCCGAGCGGAGATCCTGCGGGCCAGGGGACTGGCCCGTGAGGAGTCGCTGGGGACTCTGAACAGGGACCCGTGGGGGCGCCCATATAAGGTGGTGCGGGGAGAAACTCCGCCCATGGGCTCCCCCGCTGACGCAGAGTCTCCGGCCCCAGCTCGTGGAGGGCGTGGTGAGCGCTTTGTTCCCTTCGCGGGGGGAGCATACTCCCCCGCCCATGGCTCCGCCTCCTGCGGTGCCAACTGCGGACCACATGACCGACGATGACGACGTTGCTCCTGAGGTGACCGAGGTAGAGTTGAGAGCGGCGGTACGTAGGCTGAGTGCCAAAAATACCGCCCCAGGACCCGACGGCTTACCGGGAAAAGCCTGGGTCCTGGCCTCGGAGGCTCTCGGGCCTCGACTAAGAGGGCTCCTAAGCGCATGCTTGGAGGAGGGCCAGTTCCCACTTCGTTGGAAGACGGGGAAACTGGTCCTCATTAAGAAACCGGGGCGCCCGGCGGACTCTCCGTCCGCTTACCGGCCCATCGTGCTGCTCGACGAGGTGGGCAAGCTCTTTGAAAGAGTCATTGCAGACCGCCTCGTCGGGCAGCTGGTGCGGGGTGGGGCCGGATTTGGCGGACAGCCAGTTTGGTTTCCGCAGGGGGCGCTCCACGGTGGATGCCATCATGCGATGCGCGTACGAGCCCTCACGACGGGGGATGCTGTGGCCCGGGGTGGGGTCGTCTTGGCGGTGTCTCTAGACATCGCCAATGCCTTCAATACCCTGCCCTGGAGTTGCATCCGGGAGGCATTCCGGTATCACCGGATGCCGACCTATCTCTGTCGTGTAGTCGAGGCCTATTTGGCGGATAGAGCAATTATCTACCCCGGTCACCAGGGAGAATGGAACCGGCGAGAGATGTCGTGCGGTGTCCCACAGGGATCGGTCCTGGGGCCGCATCTGTGGGACATCGGGTACGACTGGGTGCTGCGCGCCGACCTCCCTAGCGGCGTCAGCGTGGTGTGCTACGCTGACGACACGCTAGTCCTGGCGCAGGGGAGGTCGCACCAGGCGGCGGCCGAATTGATGACACGCGGGGTTGCGACAGTCGTCGAGAGGATCCGGCAATTGGGACTCGAGGTGGCCTTGCACAAGTCCGAGGCCATGTGTTTTCATGGTCCTCGGAACGCGCCACTGTCGGGTTCCGAAATAACGGTAGGAGGGGTTCACATCGGCGTCGAGTCGACGATGAAGTACCTGGGACTCGTCCTCGACAGCCGGTGGAACTTCGTGGAGCATTTCCGACGTTTGGCTCCCAGACTGCAGCGGGCCGGGGCTGCTTTGAAGCGGCTCTTGCCCAACCTGGGGGGGCCAAACGCCTCCTGCCGGAGGCTCTACGCGGGGGTCGTGCGGTCCATGGCCCTTTACGGGGCACCGGTGTGGGCGCGTTCCTTGAGGCTCCGGCCAGCCCGCCGGTTGAACGCGTCCCAAAGGGTCATGGCCATCCGGATGGTACGGGGATACCGCACGGTCTCCTGCGAGGCGGCGAGCCTCCTTGCCGGATTACCGCCGTGGGATCTGGAGGCAAAGGTCCTCGCGCACGTTTGGGAGTGGCGCGAGGAGGCGAAACGCCGGGGCGTAACTCCGCTGCCGCGAGAAATCACGGCACAGCGGACAGAGCTCCGGCGGGATCTCATGGCGGCATGGAGAGTGCGACTGTCGCAACCCAGCGCAGGGCACGCCACAATTGCGGCGGTAAGACCCCTCTTTGAGGAGTGGCTTGAGAGGCGCCACGGCGTCCTCACCTTCCGCCTGACGCAGGTCCTCACCGGACATGGCTGTTTCGGGAGGTTCCTGTTTCGGATAAGGCGGGAGGAAACGCCCGGGTGTTACCATTGTGTGGATCGACCGGAGGACACGGTGGAGCATACGGTGGAGGTCTGCCCGGCTTGGGCGGAGCACCGCCGTGTCCTCGTGGCGGCGATCGGCGGCGGCGACCTCTCGCGTCCGGCCCTGGTTCAGGCCATGGTACGGAGCGAGAGGGAATGGGAAGCCGTCACCTCCTTCTGCGAAGCAGTAATGCTCGCGAAGGAGGAGGCGGAGCGCGAGAGGGAGAGGCAATCTCTACGCCCTCGCGCCCCTAGCCGCCGCAGGAGGAGGAGACACCCTGGGCGTCGGGAGTCGATTGCCGACTCCCGGCCACCGTAGGCGCGGGCTTGCGGACGGCGAGCAATGGGCAGCTCGCCGTCCGGTAAGGACCAGGCCCGGGTCGACGGCGCGTCGTGTTCCACGCGCGCCTCAAAGAGATGTCAGCACTATTGACGGGGTCCGATAGGACCGATGCCTGCCGGGGTCGCGGATTGTTCGAAAGAGTTACCGTGGCCCTGGCGCACAGGCAACTGAAGGAACACGGGTGGGTTTTAGTCAGTAAGAGTCTGACACGCCCTTCCGCTCCGCCCAGAGCGGGAGACGTCATTTGATGATTTACCACCCAAAAAAAAAAAAAAAAAAAAAAAGATGAACCAAAGAATAAAAATAAAATTAATGCCCAAGTACGAAACACTGTACAAAAGTTTTATGAAGAAGATGAGAATTCACGTATGTGCCCCGGAAAAAAAGATTGCATAACTAAAAGTAAAGTAAAAAAGCAAAAGAGATATTTAACAGACTCGATAAAAAATTTACACCAAAAATATTTAAAATTAGGCCATCCACTAATAGGCTATACAACATTTTCCAAATTGAGACCATTCTGGATTTTGAAGCCAAACATAAATAACCGCAACACATGTCTTTGTCAAATACACGCCAACATGGAACTATTAATAACATCTCTTAAAAGGAATAACATAATAAAAGAGAATACTACCACCGATCTTCTAAAAAATTTGTGTTGTGATAAGGACAATGTAAAGTGCCTCGAAAGAAAATGTGTATCATGCAGAGACAAAGTTGTAAACTACCAGGAATTTAGTAATCAGAATAATATAACTTACTGGGCATGGCAACAACAAGCTAGAGTGTATACTAAAGATAATGTGGAAAAAACTACTAAAACCGTTACAAAGATTAGTCATTCAGATAAGCCACTGGCAGTGATAAAAAAAATTGAAAATGCCCTAAAGTCGTTTCTCAAGCACTGTGCTAACTTAAAAAATCAATATCAGGCTGTCAAAGAAATAAAGGACAATATGACTGAAAGTCAGTGTTTAATACATATAGATTTCAGCGAAAATTATGGGACGAAATATAATGAAGAGGTACAGTCTGCACATTGGAGTAAGAACCAGATCACACTACATACTGTCGTGATTTATTATTATGGCAGTCAGACTTATAAAACACAAGCTTTTTGCACAATCAGTGCTTCTTTACGCCACGACGCTGCTGCAGTATGGGCTCATTTAGTCCCAATATTAAGCACGCACGGTTGGCGCAATGGTTAAGCGATTGACTGCTGCGCTGCGTGTCGCGGGTTCGATTCCCGCACGGAACTATTAATTGTATGACCTACAAGTAGTTGTTCCGGGTCTGGCTGTTTGTGTATGTGAGTTTTAAATGTTTGTAAACGCACCCACAATACAGGAGAAATTCCTAGTGTGGGGCAAAGTTTAAAAAAAAAAAAAAGAGAAATAGAAACAAACGCTCCTATGGTACGCACACTTCACATTGTGTCAGACTCACCTTCCGCACAATACCGGAACAAGAAAATATTGTACATTATTTCTCAGTTGAGTTCATACTGTCCACAATTAAACGAAATTATATGGCATTACACTGAATGCGGCCATGGTAAAGGAGCTCCGGACGGTGTCGGTGGAGTTTTAAAAAGAACTGCTGACCAGCTGGTTGCGTATGGAAAAGACATCGCCGACCTCGACACTTTAGTTCAGAACCTCAAAACTTCAGTTAAAGGTGTGAAAATAGAAGTAGTCGAAGATTACAAAGTAACCGAAAAAGACTGGCTTCTTCCTGACCAATTAAAAACGTTTCCAGGTACTTTGAAGGTTCACCAGATAGTTTGGATGAAAGAAGAGCCACGACGATTAGCTTTGCGATCATTGTCTTGTAGTCTCGCTTGTGCTGCGTTCCGATGCGGTCGCGTTTGTATATTCTTTATTTCGATTAGCGCGGCGCAAGCTGTCGCTCGTAATTTACCCGCCATGAGTAGTGAACTAGTGGCGAATGAGCTGCTGGCGTTCCTGCAGCAGAAGCTGGATGTGATGGACGAGGTGTCAGCTGTCCAGATCTGCGCGTCGAACTTCAGCGAGGAATAGCTGCTGCAAAGCTTTTGTTGTTCAGTGTGCTGAACAAGCGCGACCAGATGGTGTCCCGCCGGCGTGACGGGACTAAAAGGAGCCTGCAGGATATAATCACGCTGTTCAAGGAGACCGACCCTGACGACGTGCCGACGTGCCGACGTTTGTGGCGAAGGAGCTACACAAGCTTCCTCCCGTCACCTTCGACCACGTCGATGTAACGAGCCTTCTGAAGGACATTGTCTTTCTGAAGACCCGCCTCGCGGATGTGTTGACGAAATTAGATGCATCCCAAAACACTGTCGCTGATTTGCGTAAAGAAGTTAGCGAATTGCGCAACAGTGTGGCGGTAATTAGGTCACCTGTGCATGCGTCAAACGTAAACACACGTCGTGGAGCCGGCCTCGATATATCGTTGTCGAATTCCGCGTCAGCAGTTTCGTCGCCAGCGCATCCGTCGATTGCTGAGCTTGCAGTGCGCCGCGCCGGCGCGCCCCGCAGCCCGCCGCTCGTCACCGCGGCTCCTCCTCGCAATGCCGCCCGCGCCCCTTGCCCCGTCCCGCTGTCAGTGTCTGCAGCTCCGACGAAACCCCTACAAAGGGATTTCGCTAGCGTCACCGCGAGTACCCGTGGCGCTCCTAGTATCAAGCCCATGCCGGAAAGGGCGCCGAATAGGGCTGATAATGATGATGGTTTCGTGACGGTGCTAAGAAGTAAGCGCCGATCGCGAACGAACCAGGGGGCCTACTCTCTAAGCACGAAGTCCGTAGCTTCGGCCTTCGTTACGGGCGTTTCCTACTCCGTATCACCTACGGACTTACGATTAGTCCCGAACCCGAACTAAGAACGAATGACAACACGATTTGACTGTTGACCCTACTCCCGATGTGTTTTTGCCCGTCCGAAAAGTTGAATTTGACACTTGTATAGACGGATCATTATGTCATTTGATACGACATCAAAATACACTTGGGAGCAAATAAATCGAGCCACTACCTTTTTTCACGTAAAATGGTAAATATTTTTGGTAATATGGAACGTATCAATTCGAACTATATATCGCCTAAAAGTTTAGTTAATAACCTTTACAATGAGGGTAAATTATTGAATAATAACCTTATTGAATGATAAATTATTGGCTCTGCAAGAAAAATGGTAATTTTGATAGAAAATTTAGTAGGGCTAAAACAGTCCATAAAAACAATAAAAAACAAAATTATTGCAAAAAAAATATTCTTAATAACTGGTATTACCCCCCCGGGCCCTGATACATTCTTGTAGCCTATTAGTCATCGATCTGATCAGCGTTACGATGACATATTGTGGTATGTTCTCCCACTCTTCAAGCACAGCGACTTTAAGCTCGGGAATGGATGAAACAGCGGGAACCCTGGCTCGGACTCTCCGTTTTAGCTCGTCCCATAGGTGTTCGATCGGGTTCAAATCGGGACTTCGTGCTGGCCATACCATTTGTTGAATCCCGATCGCAGACAAGTATTCCGTAACGATCTGCGCGGTATGAGGTCTCGCATTGTCATGCATAAACAAGAAATTTTCTCCGACAAAACCAGCATACGGCATTACGTGGTTTTCAAGAATGTCAGTTATGTATCGGTCAGCTGTTAATCCACGTCTACCACTGCCATCGTTGGCGGGGTCGACGAAGACAAGTTCCGTTTTTCCGTCTAGAGAAATTCCTCCCCACACCATACAAGAACCACCACCAAAACTCACCGTTTCTCGAATGCAACATTGGGCAAATCTTTCACCAGGACGTCTATACACTCGGTTTCTCCCGTCATTGCTAAAAAGACAGATTCTTGACTCGTCAGAAAACAAAACTGACCTCCAGTCTTCTAACGTCCAATTAATGTGTTCTCGAGCAAACTCCAAGCGAGATCGGCGATGAGCTACAGTCAATTTTGGGCCAGTTGCTGGTTTGTGTGATGTTAAATTTCGTTCTTTTAGTCTTCGTCTCACTGTCCACCTACTGATTGCGACTCCTCGAACGTCACGTAACGCTTGCTGTAGCTGAACAGCATTAAGTCCACGGTCGCGCAACGAATTGGTTGCAATAAAGCGGTCGTCACGTTCTGTTGTTGCCCGTGGTCGGCCAGTTCCAGGTCGCCGAACAAAAGCACCAGTCTCCAGATACCTGCGGTATACCCGCTGTACCTTTGAACGACTCAAATGAAGTCTGCGTGCCACTTCACGTTGTCCGTGTCCAACCTCAAGTAAAGCTACAACTTGGGCAGCTTCCGTCGGTGTAGTATCCATTTTATCAGGTTATTTTGATTACACAGACACAGATAAAGACAACAATAACAAGTAATATGGGTATGATTAACAAAAACCTCAAATTTAATCTTTTCTTAACAGAGTACAATAAAAATGTCATAAGCAAATTAAATGCGATAATTTTATTCTACCCTTTAAACTTTAATAAAAATGAAATTTTGACAACTAACTACCCTCATTGTAAAGGTTATTAAATACCCTTTTAGGCGATATATGTTTCGAATCGATGCGTTCCTTAATACCAAAAATAATTACCATAATGCGTGAAAAAGGAAGTGGCTCGATTTATTTGCTCCCAAGTGTAGTTATCGTGCTGCCTACGAAAGTTAAAATTTGCCAAAAACTTGAACCTATGGCTGCATTTTTGAATGCTCGATGAAGCTCTACACGAAGAGCGGAGGCGATGCCCATTATATTTGCGCCAAAACTTTCGGTTGGCGAGTATACCCGACGTTAAGTTCTTAAAGAACTAATTATTTGAAGACTTGTGTGAGCATATAGTACCTCTTTTGCCTCAACAAATACGAAGAAATGGTGTGAATCCAATAATGAAGGTAATTGTTTGATATAAGAATGAAGGACTAAAGCTAAGGTTATACTTATTTATTGAAGATTCTGCAATTAATTGAGTTGTATTTACTGGTGATTTTGTTTACTTTTAGATCCTTGCTGCACTCAACTTTTATGCTCGGGGGAGGTACCAAGGTGCAGTGGGCCTTAGCAGACTTACATTTGGAATTTTAAAAGGCTGATGGAGATGCCTCTTAGCAGCTAGAGAGCTGCTTTATAAACCCATCACAGCAGGTATTTGTCACAATTCTATATTTTTCCTTATAATGCATTGAACAGGTGAACAGTATTTTTTTCATAAATTTCAGAGCAAATATTATTTTTGCAGGTAAAATTGTCAATGCCTGCAGTCTTACACAATATGTGTAATCGGGCAGGTTTAGAAGCAACTTCCCTCTCTGACTCTCTGAGGAAGACCTACAATTAGAGTGCAGTAGACAGGGAGGATAGCGATATGAGTCTATGCCCGCTCATCAAGCCCTTCAGCAAGGGCAAAGAGCGAGAGACAGATTACCGGAATTGCTGGACAGAAATAGGTACTTATGCAGTCTCACAAGAAAACTACTCTACTAATAAAATATGTCAATAAATACATAAATACATAGGATGTTTGTATTTATAATATTGATTTGAGTATTTATTTTACAAACTGTTTATTTTGTTTTCAGGACATAATGGGTGTTGGGACTGGCGCGGGACGATTCTGACATAAGAAAAAGATTTCCACAATAAAAGTATTGTTTTTATAAACAAAATGTTTTCTTTTTATTTAGCACCAATAAATTTGAAAAAAAAAATACATTCAACAACACAATGTAACAATCAAAACATAGATTTTCTTTTATTTATCTATGTAGTTTTAAATTATTCCTAGGAACTTAGTTTCTCTTACTAGTCTACTTCAATATCAAATACCTAATATCTGAATAAAATTAACAATCAACAGTACACTATATGTTTTCTTTTATTTATCTATTGAAGTCTTAAATGATTACTAGGAACTTAGTTTCTCTTACTAGTCTACTTCAATATCAAATACCTAATATCTGAATAAAATTAACAATCAACAATACACTATAACAATGATAACACAGATTTTCTTTTATGTATCTATTGAAGTCTTAATTTATTACTAGGAACTTAGTTTCTCTTACTTGTCTATTTCAGTCTCAAATACCTAATATCTGAATAAAATTAACAATCAACAATACATAGATTTTCTTTTATTCTAGACTAATCTCAAATTAAGAATCAACATTATACAATCAAAAGATTTTTTTTAACCAATCAACACGTACCATTTTCTATTACTTGTATAATTTAATCTTAAATAATTGCTGGTAACAGACAAGCTTTCATTCAGTGAATTATTGAGTTGGAAGACCACTTTCCAAGCAACAAAAGAGATGAGGAGCTCGGGAAATAAATGTTGCAACATTGTGAACAATGTTGCAATTATAGAGCAACGGAGAAAAAAAAAATATGGTACTGCCTGCATCATCCAACTGCTGGGCAAAGGCCTCTCCCTGTGACTTTCAAGAGTTATATGTATAGCTAGCAATTTAAATGTTTCTAGTTATGTACTAAGTTACAAAGTTCCACAATGACAACCCTTATTTCATCAGGCACCACATTTCTCCCGGATTCAATTAGTAGTCTTTGTTCTTCCACCTCAATACTTCGACTTCTTGCTGAGTCGGCAGTGAGGTGTTGCCGAACTCGTGGATGTGCACAACGAGAATTTAATGCTGTAAACAAATTAAAATAAATCTCAGTCAGTTTTAAGTAATTTTCTGAAACATGACTTACATAATCTCTTTTCTACTAAACAATAATACTTACTTCACTAATTTTGCATTGGCAGCTCCCGCTCCAGTGCATCAGTGAATATTGAGGGTTGCTCTTGGGAAAGTGGGTTGGCAGGAGTAGCAGCAGATATTTGGGTGGGTGTGATGGCTGCTGGGTCTTGTCTTACAGGTGGACCTACAACAAAAACCAAAATATCATTGACGGGTACAACAAATATATAATTATGTGTTTGTTATTTATTGTTATTGAATTTTTTTAAAGTCATGGCAAAGACTCCATGCAACAGCATTATAAAGCATTAATGCTGTTGTTTTTACCATTCAAACATACTATCATAAATTATAAATTTAATTATTACTTACCGATGGAAAAGCTGGCACTCTTGCCTTGGCTTGTGGCTGTCCAAAACCCTCTCCCATAATTAATAGTATCCTCAATTCCACTTGGGAGAGGGTTGTTGCTACCGATGGGACTCCACCTGTAGCACATGCTGAACGTCTGGCAGCTCCAGCAGCTTTATTGGCTAAATGTTGTTTATCAGCCCGCACCTAAAAGTTGGTTAATTTTAATTACATAAAAAACGATATACAAGCCAGTATACTCCTACAGATAATCATTTGGAGGATGACTGATTATCATTGTATGCACTTTACTGATGACAAGACTTAAAAATCAAATTAATATTGACGAGTAATGTATTATACTCACCCTTTGCCACTGCTCCACAGACTTTATGCAACTTCCCATTGAATTAAGGGAGTTGCACAGGTTTTCCCACAGCCTTTTGAACGAATTCTTGCGTCGGCACCCCTCAATAGTCCGCGTGCCAACTCATTATTCTCACTCATGAAATTAAGGAGGGCCTCTATTTGCGCGTGAGTTGCTGCTGGAGCGATTGGGGCCATTTTACAACATTAATTAATATTTAATAACGAAAACATCCCGCGTCGTGTTAATAAATTGCGAATTGAAGCAAATATTTAGTGTGGTTGTAAATAATAATAAACACTGACATGACATTTCATTTGAAAATTGCCGTCAAAAAGAAAAAAGGCAAAGGTATTAACAGGGTAAAGCTACAATCCGGACAAAAATGGCTAAAATAGTTCAGTTCTATATTTGGAAACATAATAAACAGTTTATTGTTAAAAATGTGGTAATTTTAGAACGATAACAATATTATTTTTTGTTTATTAAGCTTGAAAACCACAAAGTAAGTAAACCGGTAATCGACCGGTAAAATAGCGCAACTCTATCGTCATGCGCCATTCGTTCACGAATAGTGTCTATGATTCCGTTCGAAACCTAATAGTCCGAAATCAATAGGGAGTAGGGTTTACTGCATCGTATCGGACTACCTTCGGACGGGCCCGTCTCGTCGTTGACGGAGTTAGAGAGTAGACCCCCAGGACCGCTGTGGCAAAGCTCCTGCGGAGCCCGAAATGAGCCTGCGTGCCGCAAAGCCGAACACACCGGTGTACATCTCCCGCCTGCACTACACCACTAAGGCTGAGGACATCGTGGAGTACGTGCGTCAAAAGACGAGGTACACGCCAAGGGTGCAGTTACTGGAATCGCACCGGAACGTCAACTTCAAGGCGTTCGTCGTGCGTGTACCGAACTGTTATCTGCCCCTCGTCATGGAAGAAGACTTTTGGCCGCAGGACGTGGTGTTCCGTCGCTTCCGCGGACAAGTTCCACTGGACAGCACAAAGTCAAGCTAGTGCAAAGTGAAGCGCTACTAACATAGTCTTAAGCCTTTTTATTAACACAAGTTTTGTTTATATAAAAATATGTATGTTTAGGTTAAGGTATTTTTCTATGGGCCTGTGTCGCCTGAAATAAATGGTATTATTATTATTATTATTTCCTTTATTTCGTATATATATACATATAAATTATATTTTTAAATATTAGAATATAAAAATATAAAAACATTTAAAAATATAAAAAATAGTGGCCCACCGGTATCGGGAACAGGGTCCAAGCTACCGGCGGTCAGGGCTCTTATTATTATTATTATTATGATCCTTTATTTCATTATTGTACATATAAATTATATTTTTAAATATTAAAATATGAAAAAATATAAAAACATTTAAAAATATAAAAAATAGTGGCCCACCGGTATCGGGAACAGGGTCCAAGCTACCGGCGGTCAGGGCTCCAGAGAGAGGAACCTCCTAACAATGCGGGCCGTGTCTAGAAGTACCGCCCTCTGAATCAAACCCTTGATCCAGCTGCCCAACGAGAGCCTCCTCAGGTGTTGGTCGAGGCTCTTGGCTATTAAGCCATTGACTGTCACGACTATCGGTACAATGATCGCTGAGTCCACATCCCACATGTCGACAACCTCGCGAGCCAAGTCAAGATACTTGATTTGTTTATCTTTCTCGGCTTTCACGAGGTTCCCGTCATGCGGAACCGTTATGTCAACAATCATTGCGCGCCGCTCTAATCGATCCACCACCACTATATCAGGCTTATTGGCAACAATAGTCCTGTCAGTGATGATGGATCGGTCCCAGTACAATGAGATATTTCCATTTTCGAGAACTGGGTCGGGCACATACCTGTAGTACGGCACTTCCGATTCTACAAGGGTGTATTTGAGAGCAAGTTGCTGATGGATAATCCTGGCTACAAGGTTGTGTCTATGCAAGTATTCTTCGTTAGCTAGACTAGAACATCCGGAGATAATGTGTCTGATTGATTCACCCGGACGGTGGCATGCCCGACAAATGTCAACCGTACCGTCTTTCACAATAAATCTCCGGTAGTTGTTTGTCATCATAACTTCGTCCATAATTGCACAGACAAAACCTTCGGTTTCTCCAAAGAGATCACCGAAACGCAGCCAGGCTACGGACGCTAGTTGATCTACATCGGGTCCATGTAGGGCCCGAAAAAAGCGTCCGTGAAGCTCCTTACTCTGCCATACTTCCATGCGATCATTAGTGTCAAGCACTACTGGCTTGCGCCAGTTCTCTTTAGCCAAGGAGAGCGGGGTGAGGCCCTTGTCCACTTTGACCACATCTCGATGCATCCCCACGTCGGCCTCTAAGAAATATTCCCTGAGACTGCATATCTCGCGATTGTGGAGGGTCTTAGCATTTAAAAAGCCTCGACCTCCACATTTTCGCGGGATATACAGCCTCATTACCGATGAACGTGGGTGATGCATTCGATTTGCAGTCAGCAGTGTACGGACCTTCCTATCCAGGGCGTCGAGTTCGGTCTGAGTCCATTTGAGTATGCCAAAAGAGTACATCAAAACCGGCATGACCCAACCGTTAAAGGCGCGTACCTTGTTTCCGCCTGATAGAAGACTATTAAATACTTTTTTCAGGCGGCCAAAGAAGCGTTCCCTTAACGATTGCTTCATGTCAGTACCATTGATGCCCAATGCTTCCGACATACCCAAATACTTATAGGTTTCGGATGCAGAGAGGGTTCTAAGGTTTATGGAATCCGAGAGTTGGGTTCCAACGGATTCCACAATCTCCCCTCGCTTTACATGCATGACCGCACATTTGTCCACACCAAATTCCATTCTGATGGCACTACTGAAAATTTCAGTTACTTTCAGTAGCTCCGTCAGTTGCAAATTGTTGGGGGCAAAGAGTTTTAGGTCATCCATGTAAAGGAGGTGAGATATAACCTGACCACCTCTCCTCAGCCGATAGCCTAGACCTGAATCTTCCAGCAGTGTGCTTAGAGGATTCAAGGCTAAGCAAAACCAAAGCGGACTCAAACTATCACCCTGAAATATGCCTCGCTCGATCCTTATCGGTTCGCTATTCCTCTGGATATTTCGACATCCTGGATAGTGAAGGACCGTTCTCCATTGCCCCATACATGACATCAGGAAGGTGCGCAGAGTTGCATCTACTTTATACAACTCCAGCACCCTCATAAGCCATGTATGTGGCACCGAGTCATAGGCTTTCTTGTAATCTATCCAACATGTCGACAGATCCTTTCGGGAACGACGAACTTGTTGGCTAATGGCCATATCAATGAGGAGTAGCTCCTTAGTACCACGGGACCCTTTCCTACATCCATTTTGAGAAGGAGACATGATAGAGTTTGTGTCTATATGTTTGTTAATTTTAGCTCTCAAAATGGATGTAAGAACTTTATAGACCGTCGGTAAACACGTGATCGGTCTATAATTTTTGGGTTCCGTAGTGCTACCTGATTTATGGAGCAGGTGGGTAACTCCTGTTGTTAGGAACTGGGGTAGCGAACCAGACTCCAAAGCAATCTGGTACTGAGCCGCCAAGCGAGCGTGCGACCTTACGAACCATTTAATCCAAAAGTTTTGCAGTCCGTCCGGCCCTGGAGACTTCCAGTTAGGCAGCGGACGGACTGCACGAGTTACATCTTGGGGGCAGATGGTAATAGCCCCCATTTCTGGTATTGGATCGCAGGCTCGCTCGACTTTCCGAGTCCAATCGCCTTCGGTGTGACTGACAGGCACCGACCAGATATTGCGCCAGAAAGAACACATGACATCATCATCTGGTAGGCACGTGTCAGCCACATCTTGAACCGGTCGCTCCCAACCCCTATAAACCCACCTTTGATCGCGTTGGAAGGTGCGATTCTGAGTGTATCGCTCCACTCGCCGCTAATACCTACGAATACGGTTCGCCCATGCATACACTTTCTGCTTCAGGAAGTCGATGCGCTCTGTGACACAGGACATATAGTCCTGAGGGCTGATATCAGTCCCTGCGAACGCACGTCTCACAAAGCGCATCACTCTAGGGCGAGTATTGCCCTCCCTGAAGCAGATTAGTTTGCCGATGAGCGTTCTGGCCCCACCAATACGGCGTTCAATTCTGCACTGCCAAGCTGGTACGGCTGGTTTCGGTCGTGTAGCTCTAGAATCAATAGCAAATTTGACGTGAGCTACACGACACGCCGCTACAGCCGCGCAGTACAGAATCGAATGAGTATCGGCGAGGTCTACGCAGTCATCAAAATAATTTGACAACTGCGCATCCAGGACTGCCACCAGCGCCCTATTTTTGTTATGCATGGGTAAACGAGGTAAGCATGGTCTAAGTTCGGGCGATATGAACCGATATTGTCGAATCGCATCCTCCAAAGCACTCCTCAATTCCCCATTGCACTGGGTACTTACGTTTGTAGTCCTGTCATCACTCTCCTCGTCTTCTTGACTTATGTTAGACTGTGGTAGAACTACAACGGTCTGAGACGGGGGGGCGATGACATGACTACTCTGCATTTCATTTCGCAGGCGATCAAGTACAGTGTCGTCCAACATATGGTTACGTTGGATGACCCGCACCTGATCCGATAGTCGTTGTGCCGAAACGTTGACAGCTGGCTCAAGCACCTGAAAAAGAGAGAGCATCCGGACACGGTACGCGGTCAGATTTATTCCCCCCTCTGTAGCCCCATAGTATGAGCGCATGACGTTTTCATTGATGGATCGTGTCCATCTCATGCGCTGCAAACTTCCGCCGGGAGCTGGGACCCTATCAGAGGCCAGTGGGCCTCGAGGTCCTAAGCCGTCCGGCGGCCGGTGTCCTCCACGTCGACGAACAGGTGGTGGCGTCGTGGGCGGGGAGAAATACTCGTCGCTCGAGCTCGACGCAACTACCGCAGCCGGTGTCGTCACAGCGCTCACAGTGAGGCTGGGTACTGGCGGCGGCGAGGCGGAGCTGAGCGAAGAGTCCGGAGGTGGTGGGCGTGCTCGTAGTGCGGCCGATCTTGTCAACATTTTATCATTTTCTTATAATTTTTTCATTGTTTCCTTTTGAAGGTGACAACTGTCATGTCACCTCCGAATCTGTAGTTTTTGGTCTATTTTATTTCATTTGTGTATAATATGGCTTTCGTTTTGGTGTATCAATGATTTTGATGATTAAGTTTTGATTTTTCTGGAAAAACTATGGTAAAAATGGGTCAAAATTGCGTTCACTGTTATAATTAAATAAAAAATTGAAAATGAGACGTTTCGTTGACACGGTGGTGTTGCCATTTTATTATTATTATCGGGAGTGTTCTTTTTTCTCAGCTTTTAGGCTGGTTTTAGCTACATTTACGGGTCAAAGCCAAGTAAATGCAGCGTGTGGTGATTTTTATGGTGAGAGTGTACTTTCGTCTAACTGCATGAACTTCCTAACGATTCTGCATGTGTTTAGAATGGCTGCTTTCTGCAGATTAATGTATAGGGATTCTTCTAGATCTATTAATTTTAGGCTACGGAGGAGATGGTTGGGAATAACACCTGTCGTAGAGAGAACGACAGGAACGACATAAACTTTATAAACTATTATTATTATTATTATTATACATCCTGACTGTTTGATTAAAGCAACAATTTGTCCTCATGGACAACATTTAGGCTTCTATAATCTTGCCTGCAATGATAACTCGCAATCACGAGACGAAAAAGATTGTTTTATGACACAACTTGACCTTCAACGATATTCCACAAGAAGCACTGAGTCTAAAGTTCAGATTTTAAGCGTGCAACGATTTAAAGCTTCTGAGAGATTTGACTTAGTCAAGCCATCAATCAAATCCAAACACTCCAGAAATCCATTCGACAAGAAACTTTCTATAGCAACCATTCCATCAAAATCATTGGCGATATTAGATGACTCACTGAGTATTGAAAATGTTGATTTGGATATCATCCCCTCCACGTCATTTTTTGAAAATGTTGACAGCGCAATGTGTTTGGAATTTGAAAATTCAATACCTGAAACTAATTGGAAGAAAGATGACAAAACTGAAAAGAAAAAGGAAACAAGATTAGCTGAATCTTTTACAGAAGAAATTAAAACCGATATTGAAAATGACTCTGACAGTGATTATAATATTTTTTGATTTTTGTTTTGTTCATTTTAATTATTTGAAAGTTTACTATTTTATGTTTGTTTAAGATTTTTTATAAAAAACCATAATTATTTGCTGAAGTGTTAATTAAACGAAGATCTCATCATAACTATTTTTTTTTTTTATATTACCCTCAACATGGATCACATTAAGCAGAACTAATGTTAATTTAGTAAATCTGCTAAATGTGGTCATGATCCATGTCAAAATACACTGTCAAATATAGATAAATAAACGTATTTTACACCTGCTATACCCGCCTCTGCAGCCGCTACATAATGTTGCCAACGGTAAAGTTGTTCTTTGTTTAATAACTGTCATGGTGGATTACAAAACATCCATTTTGAGGTGATGTTGCAATTTCGGTGTAAGATTTGCAATTTCGGTATAAGATTGGCAATTTCGGTGTAAAATTTTCAATTTCGGTGGGTTGGTAATTTCGGTGGCCGTCATATTTTCAAAACAACTACGGTTATTTATTTCCTACTAAAATAATTAGAATACTAATGTGTTCTAGAACAAAACAAGTTTATTTTTTTATCCGAAAACCTACAAAAAAAAAAATACCACCGAAATTAGCAAAAAATTGTGCCTGCGTGAAATGACCCAAATGTATGTATATGCAAATGAAAAAAGATCACATGGATGGCAAGATGTCACAAAGGATCAGATGTCTGCATATTTAGGTATGATGATACTGATGACAATCAATCCAATTTCTGATAGCCAGCTATATTGGTCCACAGATGTGTTTTATAAAATCTCAATTATTTCTAGTGATATGACACTAAAACGTTTAGAAAAAATCACTAAAAAATTACATGTATCTGACATAAGAACTGAACTACCAAAAACATCCCTCAACTACGATAAATTGTGTAAAATAAAACCACTTACTCAAAAACTAAATGCGAATTTTGCTAAAGCATGTACATCATCTCAAACACAGTCAATAGATCAACTGATGATCAAATTTAAAGGTAAGAGTACCATGAAGCAGTACATGCCAAAAAAAAAACAATAAAAAGGGGGTACAAATATTGGGCCAGATGCGACTCCAAAAGCGGCTATCTGTTACAGTTCCAATTATACACAGGTAAAGTTGGTAATACATCCGAAGAAAACCTAGGTTACTGGGTGGTTTTAGATCTTGCAGATGATGTGCCAGAAAATACTCTCTTGGTATTTGACAACTTTTTTACAAGTTTGTGGCTAATGACAGCTTTGTTTGGAGAAAAAAAACTATTTTCAATTGGCACGGTCCGCATAAATAGAAAGGGCCTACCAGAATTGATTACCAAGAAATCTAGGTAGACAACCCTAAAACCTGGTGAATTTACCCATAACCCAGCAGACCGTCAGGCCCAAGCACTAGTTGTGATTTTCATATTGCAAGCATATCTCCAGGAGCAAAGAAGATTATTGAAGAGCTAAGACAAAGGAGCCGTAAACCCCAACGTGCTTCAGAGTTAACTTCATCTCCATACAAAAGGGAATTCGAAAGCAGGGCAGCAGCGAAATCTAAAACAGCCAAACCGAAACAAAAGTCTAAAAAAGTAAAGCAAACTGCAAAGAATGTGCCAAAAGAAGAGCTAGATAAGTGGTTTTGTAAAATTTGTATGCTATGCTCGATAGAAGATATGATACAATGTTTAGCATGTAAATGTTGGGTGCACGAGGAGTGTGCTTGGTTAAAAAAGGGGATAAAGAAATATTTTTGTACATCATGTCACTGATTGATCTCTAAAACCAAAAATTATTATCATTTAATGTGTCTATTCACTGCTATAACTAAGAATAATTCAGTTATTACATATTAAATTTTTATTGTCTTAATATTATAATCTATGTTGATTTTTTATAATGTGGAACTTGTGCCTTAATGTTAAGTTTCATCCATTTTATTATTTTAAGTGGTTAATTAACCAGTGGTCACAATTATTACATTTAAGACTAGACTGATTGTTTAACCTACCTCATAATTATTTAATAGCCTAAATAATAAAAAATAATAAAAAATAAACAAATAAAATAATAATAATTAAATTATTTAACTAAATACTTAGTTAAGATTTTTTAAATTTTGCATTTCTACGTTAAATTAAGACGTTGTGATGACTCGTGATTTTTATTAATAATAAACACTGTGTTTAATATTGTATTACATTTTCTTTTATTTTAATTTCCTTGGGCACCTTGAATGGACCAGCAGACAAAATGTCCTAAGTCCAATCATAGCAACTAGGAGGTCCAGTCAAAGAGACTAAGGTCCAAATAAGGGAACTATCACAAAAACAGTTTTTTTTGTTTTGTTCCTGTATGCTTCAAACGAAAAATCCAAAAACACACCTACGAAGACCTATAAAATAATATAATCACTATTCCCTTAAATGTCATACTTCAGGTGCTATAACCGCTGAAAGTTAAGTGGTCCAATAATCGCAACCTTACCCTAGGTACTTACCCAACTTTTTAAATTTATTACCTAACTTATAAAAACCAACTAAAAACATAATTGTGAAAAACTAGTTTTAAAACCTGATATCAATAAACAATCAATACAGTGTATCTATAATGCGAAATTTCAGGGACCGGGTATTTTATTGCGTTATAAAGAGTAAAAGAAAACAATATAATTTAATTTTAAAAAGCAATTATGATTATAATGTAAAGACAACCCATAGCAATAAGACGACAGTAGAAAAGTTCATAGAATAAGTAAACACATGCAAAGAAATTTAGACAATTACAAAAAAAATATGAACACAGAGCTAAGAATCCCATTGCGCGTACGAAATATTTACGAATCGTGAAATTAATGTTTATTGAAATCTAATAACAACGTATTTTTTCGCTATAGAGAGTGGTTGTTACGTTGTAACAATGTAAACCAAACAAACCTTAGCAATTTAATAATATATTTATATAATATTTTATTAATATTAATATTTTATTTTTGTTTTCTTTTTTATTTTAATAAAGAGTATTCTATTAAATTTTCTACGTCAGGAGTTTTTCGTTAAAGTTCGTTATAATAGATCTTATGTTATTTAGATCTCTCCAAGGCATTTGACCTTGTAAATTATAATGTTTTATGGAGCAAACTTCACAATGTTGAGGGGCTCCCTTCTGAATTAATTTGGTTGCTTAAATATTGGTACAGTAATCAAGAGAATACTGTTCGATGGGCAGGCACTTTATCTGAAGTGTACAGGTTGCAGAGTGGGGTGAGGCAAGGGGGGTTGAGCTCGCCACGCCTCTTCACCTTGTATATTGATGGTCTGATTGAGGAGCTCAGCGGCACCGGTTTCGGATGCTCGATAGACGGAACATGCATAAATAACATAAGTTACGCTGACGATATGGTGCTGTTGAGTCCCTCAGTCAGAGCTTTAAGGTGTCTTTTGAATATTTGTGAGGCGTATTCGGAGGCTCATGGGCTAAGATATAACGCCAAAAAAAGTGAATTTATGATATTTAAGGCGGGAAAAAAACAATATCGTGCGCCCGTGATCACTCTTTGCGGCACACCACTTTTACAGGTGAGTAAGATTAAATATCTTGGTCACTGGGTCACCGACGACTCATCGGATGATATGGACATTGAGAGGGAACGAAGGGCGCTGTCCGTGCGGTGTAATATGCTCGCTCGTAGGTTCGCACGTTGTACAAGAGACGTAAAAATTACTTTATTCAAGTCGTACTGCCAGACACTGTACACGTGCGCGCTATGGGTGAATTATACGCATCGCGCGTACAGTGCCCTTCGCGTCCAATATAACAACACCTTCAGGGGAATGCTGGGGCTGCCGCGGTGGTGCAGCGCATCTGCCATGTTCGCAGAAGCGCGCACACAGGATTTCTTCGCTGTGATGCGCACGCGCTGCGCTTCATTGTTGAGTCGGATACGGATCACCTCTAACGTTCTCCTGAAGACCTTGTCTGAACGGTGGGATTCACCAATGCTGCAGGCGTGGATGGGGTGGCACTCTCTTTGCAACAGGAGATGAGTGGTTCTCCTTTCATGCCCGATTAGTTTAATATTTTACGTACTAACATTTTCTTTAAGACTGTAATACTAACAAAATGGAACCTGATTTCCGAAATAAACGATTATTATTATTATTATTATTATAGAGTTTACACTGTATTATAAAATAATTTGTCTAGTGCAATATAATAAAATTTCAGAAGCTTGGCACCGGTTATTACCTATACTAATGACATGTTGTATAATCTTTTGTGTTATTTGAAGTCGGTTTTTTAATATGGAATAGAAATTTCGGTGAAATCGGTGTAAATACATTTTTTTTGAACGACGAATGCATTATTTCGTCCAAGTTTTAACTCTAGAACGCTACCCTCAACTTTATAGGCATGAATACTACCGTGGGGTACCTGAGTACCCGTAGATATTTAATGTATTAGAATGAAAACTATAGTTTTTTAAATCAAAATGTTTTATTTACTCAAGTTTATAATTATTAACGATTACAAAACAAGAAACTGAAATCAATTATTTAACTTTTGGTTGCATAAATTACATATTTTAATTTGATGTTCCGCACAAATGTGGCGACGACAAGAGGAGCACGCGGTCTTCGATTTCCTGTCTTTCATGCGCGGACAGAAGCAGCAGCGACCAGGTCTGGTATCTTGAGGGACCGGTTCAACATTCCCCACCTCAATTTTAAGGATCCCGTTTATAGATTCCCTTACATCCCGGGGCAATCTTGGCCATTGTAATTTTTCCTGCATATACGGCGATATAAGAGACATTGCCAAATCCTTCAAAAATAGACGTCTTTTCGGGATAACTTTCTTGTCTGGACTTGTTGACATGGTATAAAGGATCCAGGAGTTTAATCCCACCGTATTTAAGAGTGTATAGAAAACACATAGAGGCCATCTTCTCGTTTTTCTAGACGTAGAATACTTTTTACTCATCTGGTCAAAAACGTCAACCCCACATTTTGTTTTATTATAGAACGCTATTATTTCTGGCAGTTGTACTTTATTATCTTCATCTGGTGTATCATGCATTGTAGACAACATCAGAACTATTTTTTTCTTGGTCGATTTTTGAGGGCAATATGACAGCAATGTCAGCGGTCCATCAAAAGCAAACATTGATGTGTTTCTTTCTCGAGCTTTAGTGTCTAACATAAGTTCCGACCATAGTGATTCTCTTTTCTAGTAATTTCTTGGCAGTTGGCAATCCAGTGAACCAATTGTCACTTGTCAAATTTCGATTCAGACCATATATACGTTTCGTCAACTCCATGACATAATAATCGACTACCGGCATTCCTTGTGGGGTACTGTCTTTTCCTAAGTACATAAGACCATTTATCATGTATCCTGTTTTAGCGTCACATAGTAGGATATTTTTTAGTCCGTACTTATCTGGTTTTGATGGAATGAACATTTTGAACGCACATCGACCGTAGAAACCAATTAATTGTTCATCAATTGTCACGCAAGTTGATGGTGTATACATTTCTTTACTTACGTTTACGATGTGATCATACAATTCTCTAATGGGAGCGAAACGGTCAGTTTCATTACGAACCGCCCTCGTTTCTTTGTCGTCAAATCTCAAGCAGTTGGTCAGAAACTCGAATCTTGCTCTAGGCATAGTAGCTCTGAATAAACGAACTCCGGAATGTTTGTCAAATATTTATTCAGTACACAGATGATTCATATTGAAGACACCGAGCACATAGTACATACCCATCAGAGCACGAATTTCAATCACCGTAGTAGCACGCGCAAAAGATGGTCGACTAGTTCTAGATGCTCCATCATCATCCTCCACCTCATCACGATCGGGTTGTTTATAACTGTCTTGTTTCTTTCGTATTTCTGTGTTTGTATGTAACACTATATTGGTCATGATTTTCTCGGTAAAAAAAAGCTCAAAGATCTCTATAGTGCTAGCTACATTCCGAGCTTGGCCTTTACATCCAGGTGGATGAAATAATAAATTACGTTGGGGAATTCTCGACCGTGAAGGTGGTATGCCTGACCATTTGTGTCGATTGTTCTTTCCTTTACCATATAAAGCTATAGGTGTATCTAATACCTTCACTGGATTCCTGTTACTTGATGTTTGTTCTTGCGTTAACTGATACTCGGCGTTATCTTCGGCGATATCACTGACATCATCTTTATCACCACTATCGGCGTCGCAAACAACTAGAGTGGAGTGGCTGTTTTGAGAACCATCACAGGGCTCTTCTAAACAGCGAAAATCTTGAATGAGATCATCCGGTTCGTCATCTGAAGCATCTCCAGTATTCAACTCCTCATTATCTGAATCTTCTAAGAACGCGGCTATTTCATCATCAGTTCTAAAATGTCGATTTGATCTATGGGTGGCCATGACTAACGGAAACTTGGCCTACCTGAAATTAAAAACGCTAAACTTATTGAAAAAAATAATATATAAACACGATTTTTAGTGATACTAAAAACATAATTTACCTAATACATAAAGTTATGTTATATTCCATGTAAACTATCAATTAAACTTACCAATAAACAACCACGTGCAATGCCCTTCGAATTTGAAAAAACTTTGTTGGCTACTACCGTGGGGTTCTCCAGTACCCCGGAACACCCGCTTACACGTCTCCACCTACGCGACACTGGCGCACGACTGACAGATCGTCGCGGGACCTAATAATTAGAGATTAGCTTGAATGACACAAGTGTCGATACGACATTTTTTTAGATATTTGTTTTTAAAACCTTGTGGGGTACTCCATTACCCATGGTAGTGTTTAAGAGTTAAAAAGAGGACTTCCCAAGGAAGCCAAGGACAAATTATTAAAAGATTATCTTGTCCCATCCAACTGTGCGCTTTTACTAGCACCAAAACTTAATGCCGAAATTTCGGCAGCTATTACAGATATGGCATGAAATCGCGATAAGAAGATGGAGTTATCGCAACAACTACTTGGCACTGGGATCACAGCCGTGAATAGGGCGATGACTCTTCTCATTACTGGCGAAGAAAAAATCCAAGCCATAAAAATGCTAAGTGACAGTTGTCGCATCTTAACCCATCTTCACCATATGGATACTGAAGCACGTATCAAATTGGTGACACCCGGCTTGGAAAAAGCATTCCTAAATGTTATCAAGGATAACGAAAGGGATAGCACTTTATTCGGAATATAACTATCCGACAAAATCAAAGCTTCAAAAGCTATTGAAAAGCAGGGCCTGCAAATAAAAAAGTTCTCGGTGTCTCAAAAACCTCCACAGACAGTCCAATCGGCAGTCACACGACCTCGTTACCAGGAAAACTGGTCAGGTCCTTCGCGTTACCTGTCGAACAGGGGAGGGCGCGGAGGCCAGAGGAGACAAGCCCCTGCAGTACGCAAGGTACAGACAGCGGCGCAACCGAGGTACTTGAACACGAACAAAACGCGTGCTCAAGCTCAACAATAGAACAGGTACATTCTGGACGAATACGTCATTTTTATTCACACTGGCTTGACATAACTACCAATGACATCCTTTTTGAATGGATTCGTAAGGGTTTTTCCATACCATTTTCTGAAACTCCGGTACAAACACTTTCACATCGTAATTGTCCTTCAGCGGCAGATAAAGAGGATATGAATTTGGCCATCAAAAAATTACTTGATTTAGGCGCTATATCAACATGTTCACCGACCGAGAATCAATTCATATCAAAGATATTCCTTACTTCTAAACCTAACCTAACCTAACGGTGAAAAGCGGTTTATTTTGAATTTAAAGCCACTAAACAAGTTTATCTCTAAGTTTCATTTTAAAATGGAAGATTATAGGACCGTTACTAAATTAATACCCCAAAACGGTTACATGGCTAATATAGACTAGAAAGAAGCATATCTTTTAATTCCTATTGTTAAATATCACCGGAAATACTTGCGCTTTCATTTCGAGGATGATAAAGCACAAAACTTTTTGTATGAGTTTAATGCTATGCCTTATGGCTTATCTATAGCTTACCTTTACCAAGATTATGAAAGAGGTAATGTCCCATCTTAGGAACCGGGGTTATAAATCAGTCCAATACCTTGACGACGTATTATGTATTGGTGATACCTATTCTGAATGTCGCGATAACTTAACGGAAACTTTGAAATTATTAGATTCCCTAGGTTTCGTTATTAATTTCAATAAGAGTTCATTAGAACCAAAACAGACTTGTAAATATTTAGGTTTTATGTATGATTCAAAAAAGTTAATTATGTCCTTACCAGACGAAAAACGCACTCACATAGCTAGTTTCATAAATATATTTTTACGCTTACCACGCTGCACAATAAGAGAATTTGCACAATTCATTGGGATTCTTACTGCTGCTTGTCCCGCAGCAAAATATGGATGGATTTACACAAAAATTTTAGAACGACAAAAATACCTGGCCTTAAAAATAAACAACAATTTTGATACAAAAATTAAATTATCTAATATAATTTTGAATGATCTGAATTGGTGGTCAAATAATATTTCCACAACTTCCAATTCCATAAGAGCTCAAGCATTTACATTAGAAATATTTACTGATGCGTCCAGCACTGGCTGGGGCGCTTGTTGCAATAACGAACGCATTAACGGCGCTTGGAAAAATTCAGAATTAAAGTTTCACATTAATTATCTCGAACTCTTAGCGGTATTTTTTGCATTAAAATGTTTCGTTCGCAATTATTCTGACTGTGCTATATTATTACGTATTGATAACACAACAGCCATTAGTTATATCAATCGTATGGGCGGAATACAATTCCCACATTTGAACGATTTGTCTCGATCTATTTGGCAGTGGTGCGAGAGGAAAAATATCTGGTTAGTAGCTTCTTACATTAACACACATGATAATGTTATAGCCGACGAACAATCTAGAAAAATTAACATAGTCACAGAATGGGAATTATCAAATTTAGCATTCCAATTGATAACACAAGAATTAGGCCAACCAGACATAGACTTATTCGCCTCTCGCACTAATGCAAAATGTGAGAACTATGTGTCCTGGCGATCCAGACCCCGATGCCATCACAATTGATGCCTTTACAATAAGCTGGCGCAATAAACACTTTTATGCCTTCCCGCCATTTTCTGTAATATAAAAATGCTTACAAAAAATAGTTTTAGACAAAGCCGAAGGTATTCTGGTTTTTCCCTTATGGCCATCACAAGCCTGGTATCCCCAGTTAAAAAGTATGCTTGTTACCGAAATAGTTATTCTGAAAGCAAATAAAGGCCTTTTATCTTCCCGTTTCAGAACACACCATCCACTTTACAAGTCGCTTACCCTGGGTGCCGCGGTGCTCTCCGGCTTGCGTTCACGCACCGAGGGACGCCTCCAACCGCTCTCGATTTAATGTTAGCTTCTTTGTCTCAAAACACTGTACAGCAATATACATCACATTTAAACTGTGCTGGGAATTCTGTATATTTAATAGTATTAGCGTGTTTGAGGTGTCAATTCCACGGGTCATGCCTTTTTTATCCGATCAATTTAATAAGGGAGCATCGTACGGTTCCCTTAATAGTCATCGCTCTGCCCTATCGCTACTTCTAGGAAATAGTGTCGGAACAGACGACCGCATAAAAAGGTTACTAAAAGGAGCATACAAGTTGAGACCGTGTGTACCCAAGTACACGAGTACTTGGGATCCCCAGGTGGTACTCAACTTTATTTCTAATTGGTTCCCAAATGAAGATCTCACAATAGAAAATATCACTAAGAAATTAGCAGTTTTGTTAGCTATTTGCACAGCTCACAGAGTTCAAACGTTTTCCCTTATCAAGACCTCAAACATAAAAATCAATTCCAGAGGCATTGAAATAATCGTAACCGACATTATTAAGACATCGGCACCTGACCGAGATCAACCAATTTTATTTCTACCATACTTTTTACATAAACCAAGCATTTGCCCGGCTACGACATTAAAAGATTACCTTCAAGTGACTAATGAAATTAGACCTGAAAGTGTACCTAATTTATTCCTGACCTTTAAACGGCCCCATAGAGGCGCCACGGCGCAGTCAATCAGTCGCTGGATAAAACAAGTATTATGTGCGAGCGGCGTGGACGTGACGACATTTAGCGCGCATAGCACGCGCCATGCCGCTACGTCCACGGCGCACCGCGCTGGCCTGTCTATAGACGCCATCAGGAAGGTGGCTGGCTGGACAGCCGCTTCTCAAACGTTCGCCAAATATTATTGTCAGGACATACGCGAAGAAAATTCTTTCGCAAGTTCGGTTTGTTTTCCACCACATCCAAATTAAATAAAGACTGATTAGCGCCTATATTATTGTAGGTGTGTAGGTTATCAACCTAAATAATATTATTATGATTGAAGTTGATTAGTAGATTAAGATTGCAATATTGACAATGTATTATTTATAATAGATTTCCTATTAATAATTATTAAAGGAACGAAGGCTTATGTTTAATAAAAGAAATTAAGTAAAGAACTTATGTATTATCATTAGCAAAACTTCATCTCTAAACATCTACGTTGTGAATGTTATATCTGAAGAATGAAGCGATGCAATATAATATTGTAAGGAATCAGAAGTGAAATAAGTAAAAAAAAATAAGCAATCTTTCATTCCTCAAAATTACACTTTACAAAACAGATACAAATATCAAAAGAAACACTGCAAATATTAATCAAATAGAAATAACACAAGCCAACATGAATAATCAGTACATGACCAATAACATAACCTAAAAATAATCAAGCACACGATAATGGTCAGGTAGCACGTCCGTTTCGAGTGCCATCCAAGCAAAAAGAGACCATTACCGCACCGCGCGCCTCCTTTTATAACCTCTTATCGGTTGACAGCTGATCGCGTGATGTCACCTCGTCATCCATTACCAACACGGCCTCTCCTGATGCTCTGACGTCCTCGTCAGGTTCAGAAGAGGGTCCCGCCTGATCTGTAGCAATGCCTTCCAATAAGACGCTTGCGTATTCGCTGTCTCCTGTAATCTGATAGTCGCATAGCATAAAAGACAACAGATGTAGAAGCAAAAACATCTCAGGTACATAAGAGGTAATGCGCATTACACGTAAAACATCATAACATCAGAATCTTAGCTAAGATTAACAAACCAAATAAGTAATTTGGTCACACTGCAGACAGAGGCACCTAGTTAGCGTGTCTCACAGTGGCTGTCGGCATAGGCACCTAGTCAGCATACCGACCAGACTTCAAACACTGTAGGCATAGGCTCTCAGTTTGCATACCTCCCAGTGGCTGTCGGCATAGGCACCTAGTTAGCATACCGCCCAGACTTCAAACACTGTAGGCATAGGCTCTCAGTTTGCGTACCTCCCAGTGGCTGTTGACATAGGCACGTTGTTAGCATATCACCCAGACTTCAAAACAATACTTGCCTCCAAAGAATGCAGCACATCTGCACACGTCTCAGGAGTCCACTCACCCTTCCAGGGTACCATGAACTGTGCAGTAGCACATGTGGTAATTCTATAGGCACCAGCCAAAAGTTGCAGCTCATAGCGGCCATGGTCCAGGACTCCAACTATGCGGTAATGCCCGCGCATACCAGGATCAAACTTTCCCGTGGACTGGGAATACTTGACAACGAAGACTAGGTCATCTTTGCTGTAGGCACGTAAAAGTTGACGGTCTTCATTAACACGCCTGTCTCGATTGGCTTGATTTTTGCACAACCATTCGGCCGTCCTTAATCTCCTCATCTCAACCTGTGAACCTCGTTAAACCACTGATCAACACCATGCACACTTGTGTCAAAATTAGCAATATAAAAATGTAGGGTGCTTACTGATTTTAACAACTGTATTGCCTGCACTATTTTCTCCGTGGTTGCAGTCGAAACATCAGTACCTGTACCTGTAGTTTCCAGCGTAGCTAGTAATAGCTACGGATAACCGTGAACGATCTTCTAATGCGTTGAATCGCGAGACAATCGTCTCAAGCGATTGTCGGTAAAGCAGTGACACAGGGCTTCGCGTCCTCAGGCAGCTCCCACGACGGCCTCGTTCGCACCTGGAACGGCGATCGCAATCCCGAGACTTGCTACGTGACCTGCTCCGCTTATGGCGGCTACAAGATCGATTAGAACGCAGGGCATTATTTTTTTATACGCGAACGACTCGATGTATCCATTACTAACTACTACCTGCTTTAATCTAAAATTGAAAGACCGAATACTAATTTTAACTTGTGGGCGAATGAATCTTTATCCCGACGGACCTCTTCGGGCAAAACCACTCCACAGACAACAGCACGCGTACTCCACAGGTAGATCAACGGAATCCGCGCTACACAGCGTGGTATCCAAAATTGAATGCGCAGTGGACTACAAATGCTCAGCACTAGCCGCCTTCATTGACATAGAAGGCGCCTTTGACAAAACCATGTTTAATAGCATCAACATGGCCCTCGACAGACACAACATAGATTCGACCCTAAGCGGATGGATCACAAATATGCTCAAACAGAGAGCTGTACAAGTCACAGTGAACGACACTACAAGGGCCATTGTAGCGAAAGGCTGCCCGCAAGGGGGAGTCCTCTCGCCGCTTCTATGGAACCTAGTCGTAGACAGCCTCATCAAAGAACTCAACAACAAAGGATACTACACAGTAGGTTACGCTGACGATATAACTATAATAATAAATGGTACCCACGAAAACACCCTATGCAACCTCATGCGCCAAGCCTTGAAAATAGTAGAGGTCTGGTGCAATAAACACCAGCTATCAGTGAACCCCACAAAAACCGAACTAATTCTCTTTACAAAAAGGAGGAAATTGACGGTACTCCAACTACCTCGTTTCTTTGGAACTACCCTAAGCCTCTCAACTGAAACCAAATACCTGGGCATCTATTTGGACAAACAGCTGAACTGGGCAAAACATACTAACTACATTACTACAAAAGCCAGTATATCTCTGTGGCAATGCAAGCGAATGCTTGGCAGGAATTGGGGGATTAGCCCCAAGGTCACTTACTGGCTATATACCACAGTCATCCGACCAATTATCACATACGGCTCAATAGTCTGGTGGCCCAGGACAGATTTGAGTACAGCCCAGAGAGACCTTGAAAAACTACAACGGTTTGCTTGTGTAGCAATCACTGGCTGCATGAGAACCACACCCACTGCGGCCCTACAGGCGATGCTTGGACTACCACCTCTGCACCTCATCGTGCAAGAGGAGGCCGCCCTGGCTACCTTTAGGCTGCATATATCAGGGACTCTAAGCAAAGACTGTAGAGTAAAGCACATACGCATCAGGGAAACTGCGATCAAGCGACAACCGATGATGGCATCACCCTGTGACAAAGCCCCGAAACTACACTACTTCCAAAGGCATTACAACATAACACTTACAGAAGAACGTTGTGACCACTCAGGCCCGAGAGAGCTGAGAGTATACACCGACGGATCTAAGACCGACTCCGGAACCGGAGTCGGAGTTTTCTCGCACGACCTTAACATAAACATATCCAGCCCGCTAGGAAAGTTCAACACCGTCTACCAGGCGGAGTGTGTGGGCATCATAAAAGCGGTGCACGCCATAGAGGCCAGGAGAGTCACGGACACCCATATACGTATACTCTCCGACAGCGCCTCAGTCCTCCAATCCCTGGGGAGAAAGTATATTACGTCGAGCATAACACTTGAATGTCACAATGCTCTGGAACGTGTAGCGGTATCTTATCGCAACACAGTTACACTGCAATGGATTAAAGGACACAGTGGATCACTGGGTAACGACGCAGCTGACGAGCTGGCCAGAAGAGCATCCAGCGCGTCAGTCTGTGGACCCGAACCCATCGCGCCCATCCCCTTCAACCAGCTACGAAGATGGTTACAGGAGTACACCCACACACAAGCGGAGACCTGGTGGACCTCGACAACAGGCTGCAGGCAGTCCAAGAACGCCATGCCATCCTTGGATGGCAAGTTAACCAGACGCTTATTACGTCTGGACAGGAACGGCCTGCGCCTGTTGACGGGGACCATCACGGGACACTGCTCACTAAACAAACACTTTCACACAATAGGCATAACGGACAGTCCTCTGTGCAGGGCTTGCATGGAGGCTGAGGAAACCGTAGCGCATGTGCTCTTCGAATGCACAGGCGTCACCCAGATTAGGTCACAAACCCTCGGGGCACCCAGATCTTACACAGATGTTCTCAACAGACCAGGAGACATCATCAACTTCTGGAGGGAGGTGGGCTGGTTGGAGTAACCACCGACGGCCACCATGGCCCACGCACAATGGTCCACTTGAAGGACTAAGTGCGGAAACCAAAACCCCTAAAGAAGAAGAAGAAGAAGAAGAATCTTTATCCCACTTCTGATGTAAGGAATCAGAAGTGAAATAAGTAAAAAAAAATAAGCAATCTTTCATTCCTCAAAATTACACTTTACAAAACAGATACAAATATCAAAAGAAACACTGCAAATATTAATCAAATAGAAATAACACAAGCCAACATGAATAATCAGTACATGACCAATAACATAACCTAAAAATAATCAAGCACACGATAATGGTCAGGTAGCACGTCCGTTTCGAGTGCCATCCAAGCAAAAAGAGACCATTACCGCACCGCGCGCCTCCTTTTATAACCTCTTATCGGTTGACAGCTGATCGCGTGATGTCACCTCGTCATCCATTACCAACAATATATGATCAAACGAACTTCGGCAAGTGAAGTTCGATCGATATTATATTAATCGCTTCATTCGAAGATATAACACCCACCCATCCCATTTCCCTATAATGAAGATTTGCTAAACTATACTTACTCTAAAAAAATGAGACTTGACACAAGGATCGTAGACAGCAATAAAAAAAAAATTAAGGGTAATTTAAAAAAGTGCGAAGTTGCCTTGTAGGTTAGAGGAACTACGTTGTGAATGTTATATCTTCGAATGAAGCGATTAATATAATATCGATCGAACTTCACGTGCCGAAGTTCGTTGATTTTTTATAATGTGGAACTTGTGCCTTAATGTTAAGTTTTATCCATTTTATTATTTTAAGTGATTAATTAACCAGTGCTCACAATTATTAAATTTAAGACTAGACTGATTGTTTAACCTACCTTATAATAGGCTATTTAATAACCAATTACTTAGTTAAGATTAAATTTTTTTTGCAATTCAACGTTAAAAGAAAGAAAGAAAATTATTAAAAAAAAACGAAACGAAATCAAGACGTTGTGATTACTCGTGATTCTTATTAATAATAAAGACTGAGTTTAATTTTGTATCACATTATCTTTTATTTCAATTTCCTTGGGCACCTTGAATGGTCCAGCAGACAAAATGTCGTAAGTCCAATCATAGTAACTAGGAGGTCCAATCAAAGAGACTGAGGTCCAAATAAGGGAACTATCACAAAAACAGTTTTTTTTTGTTTTGTTCCTTTATGCTTCAAACAAAAAATCCGAAAACACACCTACGAAGACATATGTATAAGACCTATAAAATTTTATAATCACTATTCCCTTAAATGTCATACTTCAGGTGCTATAACCGCTGAAAGTTAAGTTGTCCAATAATCGCAACCTTACCCTAGGTACTTACCCAACTTTTTTAAATTTAGTACCTACCTAATAAAAACCAACTAAAAATATAATTGTGAAAAACTAGTTTTAAAACCTGATATCAATAAACAATCAATACAGTGTATCTGTTATGAACTCCTACTCCATAAATGCACATCATGGACTAATAGTGACATCTCGAGGAAAGAAACAATACCACACGCTACGTCATACTAATCTCTCGACCGTGATTGGTTTTATTTTAAAATATTGTTCCCACTCCCTTGCCCTTGAATTTTGTATGTAAGGTGGCGAATGCATAATTTGCTCGTTAAAACTAACGCATCGTTTTTTATTATAAAAATCCTCAACAAAATCTCTGGAACACCTAAGTTTTCACAAAACCTCACCGTTGCTGCTACATTTTGGACCTTCGAACCGAACATTGGGATATTGAAACGTACAGGATCGCCGAGCGACCTTTGGATGTGGATCCCTTGCACGTGGCGGATTGAGAAGAAAACGCAAAAGGTTTCATCGAAAATAATACGCAATCGGTGGGGCCAATCCTTATTCCTTTCCATCATCTCCTGAGTTCTATTTGGTGCTATAGTGTGTACAGACACACTATAGCACCAAATAGAACTCAGGAGATGGACGAACTGGATGGATGAACTCAGGCTCTTATTTCAGTGAAATCGCCGCATTATATTCTCGGAATATCGGACTTCTAGTCAATTACTAGCCTGGTGACGTTGCTAGCACCAGAGCCGTGTGTGATTGAGCGAACGATTGTATAACCGTGAGTACTCCTCTTTTCACTGACCACCAAAATGCCTGTTGACTCTGCTAAATCCTGTGACAAATCTCCTAATTTGCTAAGTGTAGAAAGTAGTGAATTAGTTCGCGATTTAGTTAGGAAGCGTGGTATTATTAAGGGCAGGCTTACCAAAGGACAATGGGCAAAAATGTATGGAACTTGGTCCAAGAGCCTCCACTGACGAGACTTGGGGGAAACGAAAGTGCTTATATGTCTTATGATTCTGGCAAAAGTCTATTAGATTCTATCCCGGGGTTCTATTGTTATGATCAAAAATGTTTGGCACTTGGTCCAAGGGCCTCCACTGACGAGACTTGGGGAAATAAACGTGCTTATATGTCTTATGATTCTGGCAAAAGTCTATTAGATACCGTCCCGGGGTTCTATTGTTATGGTTTAAAAGTTTTGGAACCTGGTCCAAGAGCCTCCACTGAGCGAGACTTACGGGAAATGAACGTGCTTATATGTCTTATGATTCTGGCAAAAGTCTATTAGATACCGTCCTGGGGTTCTATTGTTATGGTTATAAGTTTTGGAACCTGGTCCAAGAGCCTCCACTGACGAGACTTGGGGGAAATGAACGTGCTTAATGTCTTATGATTCTGGCAAAAGTCTATTAGATACCGTCCCGGGGTTCTATTGTTATGGTCAAAAATGTTTGGAACTTGGTCCAAGAGCCTCCACTGACGAGACTTGAAGGAAATGAACGTGCTTATATGTCTTATGATTCTGGAAAAAGTCTATTAGATACCGTCCCGGGGTTCTATTGTTATGGTCTAATAGTTTTGGAACTTGGTCCTAGTGCCTCCACTGACGAGACTTGGGGGAAATTAACGTGATTATATGTCTTATGATTCTGGCAAAAGTCTATTAGATACTGTCCCGGGGTTCTATTGTTACGGTCAAAAAGTTTTGGAACTTGGTCCAAGAGCCTCCACTGACGAGGCTTGGGGGAAATGAACGTGCTTATATGTCTTATGATTCTGGCAAAAGTCTATTAGATACTGTCCTGGGGTTCTATTGTTATGATCAACAATGTTTGGCACTTAGTACAAGAGCTTCCACTGATGAGACTTGGGGGAAATGAAAGTGCTTATATGTGTTATGATTCTGTCCTGGGGTTATATTGTTATGGTCATGTTTGTCCCGACTATAAATATCTGATTTTACGTTTAACGTAAATATCTTCTTCCTCCCTCCACCCTCGCCTGTTGTGATTAAGCATAGCGATACAATGAGCAGACTAAGGATTATAATAATCTCAACGTCATTAGTTGCTGGATTAATAAAACAAGATAGTGGAGGAACAAATAACATTTATTAATCTATTATTATAAAATCTAAAATCTGGCCGATTGAGCAGCATCTCTCTTTCAATTTGGTCCCAGCCAAGATGGAGTGTGACATATTCGTAAGTCAATGCTTCACCAGCAGATTTCATTAATCGCTCAAGCTTCCTGCGACTCACGTGGAAAATCAATGCTAACCTCTCATTCGGTTCTTCGGTCGTTAGATTTACAACCATTATAGCAAGAGCAGTTTTGAGGTCACCGCAATCACTGAGTGACGGAGTCTCATTTAAGATTGCAGAAATATATTGTTTTGTTCGATCGGTCTAATAATATAACTCGTTATCATCCATTTGTTCGAGATTTTAAAAATCATGTCTTTTTCTACTTTCTGCAACTTGTTTCACCGTGTTAATAATGTCAGTTATTTGTTCACTATTAAAACTGAGACTAAGATTTGGTGCTTCTAATAAACCTTCCCAAACATTTGATTCTAGATGAAACTGACACACGCTTGCTGCTTCGTGACCTTATAGTTTTTATCTATCAGCAATCGTTTCTTTGTAGCATCTGAAAGACAACGGCGAGTTCAATGGCGGCAACCAAAAAACATACAAGCATTCGACATATTAGGTAGCCGAGAATACGTAGGTAGCTCTATCACTTGATTTGCTTCCAGATGTGGATCATTTTGATCATTAAAAACAAGTGGAGGATCCGCAACGTTTTCATCATTTGGTGGTTGTTCTATGTCACGTTGCTGACGACTGCCTCCTAAAACTGCTGCCCAGAAAGGTCTACAAATGTAGTCAGCCTTGTTAAATAATATCTGAAACAAAAAAAGTCACGAGTCTGTTTGGAAAGAGACCCTTCGTGGCCAAAATGTAAACTAACGAAGTAACTGTAAATAAGAGATGACGTAGATGCGCTATTGCATTGCTTGCTAAACAAAAAAGGTAATTAAGTAAGCTGCGCCCTCAAATTCCCAGGACGGCTCTCTTTGCGAAGCGACTCAAATATTTTAAGGTAAAGCTATGTATAATACACACCAACGTTAAACTATGTATTTATTAATGGTGATCCTGTATAATAAAATAACTAGCCCTCGCTCACATTCATTTAGTATGATTTTCTTTTTTATTAGCAAAAATAATGATTAATCTCCATACCTGATATGGTTGCAGATTTTCTGTGATAATCACAGCAGCTTCTAGATTTTCATCGAAAAGCGTTTGGGTAATGGTCATTCGTCTTTTACGTAACACAGAAACGTTACATAGTAGACAAAGGACTCCCAGTGAAGGTCGAAACATATTGATAATTCACTCACTATGTCCAATCCCAAAGAAAAAGAGGAAGTGTCCGTTAACAAGCATAAGTCGGTTCGGCTATAACCGAACCGACTACCGACTTATGCGACTTATGCTATAACTGAACCGAATGGACTTCCATTCAAAGGAAAAAGGTCGGTATTTAAAAAATCTAAGATTACAACACAAAAAGCAAATAAAGTGAGAGTTAGCTTAAGACAGCGCGCGCCCTGGCTGGCGGGGGTGGAAAACCTCGTCGCCTCCCCCCCACGATCATATCGGCTCTAGTACCTAGAATGGTGTCCGACATGACAGGCGAGTACGCGGGGGCTTAGAAGAAGCGAAAGGGGCATCGCATTTCAGAGAGATGCAGAGTTTAAGTGACCGTGTCAAAATAAGCACTATGTTACACGTAAAATCATATCAGTAATAGTCCGGACAAACATGATCATAACAATAGAACCCCGGGATAGAATTTAATAAACTTTTGCCAAAATCTTAAGATATAGAAGCACTTCCATTTCCCCCAGGTCTCAACAGTGGAGGCTCTTGGACCACTTTAGCCCATTCTCCTTTAATCATTATTTAGAGTCTTTAAAAGATTGTGATCATGACTTTCCAAATCAAAAACGCATTGATTTAAAGTTGAGGATTCAAGGATGTACTTCTTTATTTTCTGAATTTAACGACATTCAAACTAAAATAGAGGAAAGAGTTTCTGATAGTGAATTAGCCGAACAATTAAATCAAAGAGAACATTTTGAAGATAGTTACTACAATTTAATATCACTTGCTGAATTTATGCTGAGCAGATGTTGCTGACTGCTCCAAGTCATGTCATAGTCGTAATAATCATCAAGTGCATTCTGTGAAGTTACCCACTATATCCATGCCTACATTTGACGGTTCCTATGAGCACTGGTTGGAATTCAGAGACACATTTGCCTCACTAGTTCATAATTCTAAAGATATTTCCAATATCCAAAAGTTTCACTATCTCAAATCGTGCCTAAAAGACAGCGCAGAACTAGTTATACATTCCATAGAATTTTCTTCTGATAATTATCAGGTTGCTTGGGACTTGTTGCTCAACCGATATAATAATTGCGGACTTTTAGCTGATCACCATATCAAAGCTTTGTTAAACATAACTGCATTAACTAAAGAGTCGCCTTCTTCGATTAGAAAATTATTAGACATTATTTTGAAAAATTTACGGGCACTTAAGATCCTAGGTGAGCCTACAGACTACTGGGATAGTTTAATTATTAATGTCGAAGTTAGATAAAATAACTGAAAGAGAATGGGGGTCTCATAAATGCACATTGTTCCCGAACCCACACGAGAACAATTCGATGACGACGATTTTTCTAAGCTTTAAAAAAGTTCCTGTTTAAATTTTCATTCGTGTTGGCGTTATCAAATGCGGCAATGAACACGCGGGCTCTTCCCTTTACCCCGCGCGATCTTTGTGCGCTCGCTTGGCCTCGAACGACCTTGGTGTGCAATAGTCAGTTTTCCTGGGAATCACGCTAGACGAGAAATTACAATGGGGACCCCATATAACATCTCTTGCGGGGCGGTTAAGCTCGGCCGCTTATGCTGTTAGGAAGATAAGACAGTTAACAGATGTAGAAACCGCGCGTTTGGTCTATTTTAGCTACTTCCACAGCATTATGTCATATGGCATTTTACTGTGGGGTCGGGCTGCTGACATTGAATCCATTTTCATTTTGCAAAAGAGAGCTGTCAGGACCATTTACAATCTATGTCGTCGCGAATCTCTCAGGGAACTATTTAAAAAGATTAATATTATGACGGTACCTTGTCAATTCATTTATGAAAATATTATGTATGTAAGAAAAAATCTACATCTTTTTAATAAAATAAGTGATAGACATAATTTTAATACTAGAAATAAAGATAAAATCGATCAACCATTTTTTAGATTATCTAAAGTACATACATTTTTTATGGGGTACTGTGTTAAATGTTACAACAAAATACCTTGTGACATATTGCAATTAAATGAAAGAAAATTTAAAACTCATATAAAAAGTACACTTTGTAAACAAGCATATTACAAATTAGAGGATTATATCCTAGATAAGAATGCTTGCAAACATGCTGGTCCTGCTCCATAGGACAATCTAGAGTCTAGACAAAATCAAAATGGTTGCTAATTTAATTGTATAAATTATAATTTTTATGACATTGATTGTTACATTATGTACTTAACTACTTTAACTCACACACTAAATTATTACTTGTTAAAATTTTGGAAACATCATCTACTTTTCAATATTTGTAAATATGTGAGCACCATGTATCTATCACATAATTAATTTACCTGCCTTTGCATTATATTTAATTCTTTTTACCTATTGTGGTATAGTAATTTTATTCTAGGTCCATCGTCTTCACATATGATTACATAATTAATGTGAACTTACATAATATTGTAAAATATTTTAAAAGAGTAACGGTGGAGTTTCTTGCCCATTCTTCTCTATACGAAACTACCTTTTGGAAGGGGCAACTAGAATCAATTCTATTTTTTTGTAAATTTTGACGTTCAAAAGTGCCTTTTATGTGCCTATTTGAAATAAATGATTTGACTTTGACTTTGACTTTTGACATTACTTGAAGAAAAAACTCTAATATCAGGTAAGATTTTGAAACTTTAACAAAAATTACCTCATTTGTGTTTTGCCACATATTGTATTCAATTTTTTGTTGTTTGGTTTTTATGTAATTTACTTATGTAAGTGTTAAGTGCATATATTTCGAAATGTTACGTAAATATTCTAGAAAGTTACAGTATATCTGGTAAATTGAAAAATCTTCTAAAATTCTCATTTGTGTCCCTCTCATTCGTGGCGTGTCATAAGTCACACGAATGATATGAAACAGTGCACAAATGATAAAAATTATGGAACTATGTTTTACTTTGTAGGGAAAATATAACAATGACTAAACCAAAGAAACAGAAGAGCGAGGAAGAGTTAGAACGACGAAGAGTAGGCAGAAGTGAGAAATATAAAAAAAAATACGAATAATCCTGAGCTAAACGCCGCTGAACAGGAAAAAAGAGACAAAACTACTTGAAAAGAAAGGAAAGTAAACAAGTTAAAAGTATTAACGAAATGAGTCCATGGGAACAACGCATTCAAAGAAGAAAATGGAAAGAGAGCGCTAAAAAGTATTATAAGAAGAAAGTAAGCCCTAAAGTCACTGTTACGGTTAGAGAAGAAGATAGTGAAGATGTGTTAAACAACATCAGTGCAGATCCGTTGAATGAAGCAGAACAAGAAAAGAAGCCCAATCCAAGTAATGCAGAATTAAAATTGATAAGAACAGCAACAACGACATTAAAAATGCAACTTAGAAAACAAAAACAAAGTTATACACTATTACTAAACAGATACAAAGCCAGAATTAGTTTTACAGATACAAATATTTAAACTATCTAGACAAACAAGCAATGAGATTGAAAATACTGAGAATAAGGAAAAAGACAAAAAAGAACAATTATTTAACGAACTTTTAAGTGAATAAATAACACAAAAATTTGCGACAACTACAAGTAGAAAAGAAAAACGTGCCATTACAAAAATTGATAAAAAGAAATTCAAGCATTTTAAAGTTTCCACAGATCTTCGTAAAGTGTGCCTTAGACAACGGCTCGCGAGAAATACACAAAATGAGGGTTTCAATACCCAAAAATTGGTAGAAAACTTTTATGAAGACTTTACTTTGACTTTACTTATAAGAGATTACTCCCGGTAAAAAACAATATAAGAAAAGAAATGGGAAAGTTAAACAAATACGATATATTTTAGATACCATGAAAAATCTACATAAGAAATTTTTTGCAGAAAATACTAACATTCAAATCAGTTATACAACATTTACAAGGCTTAGGCCTTTTTGGGTTTCTCTTCCAGTAAATGATCGTGATACATGTGCCTGTACATTGCACACAAATTTTCAGTTACTTATATCAGCTTTAAGTAAAAATAATATTATTGATATAAAAGACAGCCAGAATTTGATCATGCAAATCTGTTGGGATAAATATAATGTGGATTGCCTTAACCGCACATGTGCTCATTGTAAGGACAAGAAGATAGAATATAAAGAGAGATACATTATATGGAATGGGAAAGAGATACAAAGAAAGTAGATACCAAAGAAATTAAAATAATAAAGAAGAAGCCTAAGAGGTCTGATCCACGTAACTTGGTAATAAAACTGGAGAATGTACTGCCTAAATTTTTATTGCACACGAGAAATATTGTTAAGCAGTACATTACAATAAAAAAAAATTGAAAGAATCTCTGAACAGCAACGAATCGTTGATTCATATGGATTTTTCTGAAAATTGTGCTTACAAATATGCCGAGGAAGTTCAGAGCATGCACTTTGGTGGTAGCCGTGGTCAAGTGTGCCTTCACACAGCGGTTGCTTATTTAAAGAAAGATATGCACACAACGGAGGCCCATTCTCTCTGCACAGTCAGTGAGTGCACACGTCACGATGCAGCGGCGGCGTGGGCCCATTTAGGCCATATTATAAAATTTGTTACCAATAAATTGCCACAAATTAATCGTATCCACACTTTGACCGATGGCCGTTCTAGCCAGTACCGAAACAAATATAATTTTTATATTTTAACGCAACTGAAGAATGACTTACCTCAATTAAAACTTGTTACTTGGAATTATCAAGAAGCTGGGCACGGAAAAGGTGCCCTCGATGGGATTGGCGCAGTAATAAAGAGAACTGCTAATTATCAAATTAAGTGTCAGTCGGATGTTGGAACTTTTGATGCATTTATAGGCATCATCCAAAAGCACGTTAAAAATGTCGAAATTGTCATTGTCGAGGAAGATGAAATTAAAATAAAAGATTTGATGCTGCTAAAAGAGATCATGACTTTCAAAGGCACTATGGTAGTCCACCAGGTAATTTTTTTACTTTATTTGTTTTAAATGTTTATTGCTACTTTTCATTTGATTTCCCAACGTTTTATTTCATTTTTTTTAGTCTATAAGGTTGTGTGGTCGTCTGACACTGCTTATTTGGAATTCAGAAAACAAAGCTGATTCGAGTGCTTTAATACTGCTTGCGTATACAGGGTGTCCCGTAAATAATGGATCAAACGTAACGGGTAGGTAGCTTACCTCATTTCCAACAACTAATTTGAACAGTAAAAAAAAAACCGATAAGGTAACCAAGATATTATTTTTTTCGATATTTACTATTTTCTGTACCAGCATTCAGTGTTTTTAATGCTGTTGCTGCAAATGGTATCATATTTAGGTGTGATTTTTGTCAAACATTTCTGAATAGTTTACTAATGTTATAAGATACCATTTTATTTGCCTTAGAAAAAAAATCTTGAATTGAAAAGTTTTGTTTTTACGACCAAAAGACCAGAATTGGAAAAATTCTCCTGTAAAAAAAATGTATGACACCAAAGTGTACCATTATTTTAAAAACTTGTAAAATTACTAAGGTTTGCAAATTGGTATAAAACTTACGCCTAGTCTTTGTCGTTACAAAGATATTGCTATGAATCTGACAGAGGTGCCAAATTACGAAATAAAATAAAATTTGAAAAAGTGTGCACAATTAAACTATTTTCTTAAAAATGTTTAGGTATCTCAGCGTATGAAAAAAATTAGGAGGTTAAATTAAAAAAAAAATACAAATAAATCGTTTATTTTGTTTTTACAGTAAATGTTCAAACTGACGTCCCCCTACGAGAATGCAAAGTCTGCACCTCCTAATAAAGGAAGCTCTTATCCGACGGACAAAATGGCTGTTGTTTATTTCTGATACAGCAGATTGGATGCGCTGACGTAATTCTTCTTCCGACGTTATTCGTTGTTTGTAAACTTTGTCTTTTAAACATCCCCAATAAAAAAAATCTAAGGGATTTAAATCCGGAGATCGCGGAGGCCACAAAATTGGTCCTAATCGGCCGATCCATCTGTCAGGGTAAGTTTCATTGAGTTGCGCCCTTACTGCCGTCGCATAGTGAGCGGGGCAACCATCATTTTGTAACCACATTGCTTGCCGCACGTCTTCTGGAATATTTTCTAATAACGTTGGCAACTCATTCCTTAAAAAATGCAGATAGTATTCGGCGTTTAGAGTTGCTGGTAGTTCAAAGGGCCCTATTATTTGCCCATTGATTATTCCTGCCCATAAATTTATTTTAAATTGATGTTGGCTCCTGTCCTCTCGCATCAAATGTGGGTTTACCAGCTGCCAACTGTGCAAATTATGCAAATTGAGATATCCATCTCGCCGGCATGAAGACTCGTCACTCCATAAAATTTTATTAAAAAACTGTGGGTCCGCCCGTATCATTCTAAGCATCCTTTGGCAAAATGCTACTCTTTGCGGGTAATCACGTGACGTCAGCGTTTGAACACGTTGCACGTGATATGGGTGCAACCGGTGCCTTTTTAGAACTCGCGCTTTCGCGCTCGTTGCGCTATGACGCGAATTGAGACCGACGAATCTTCCTCGATTTCTCGAATAATAATTTCGTCATTGACTTGTGACGGTCGCCCTTCACTGGCACCCCCAACTCCGGTGCCAAGAATTCTTCCCTCAAGAAGCGCGTTATGCACTCTAATGAATACGCGATAGTCGGGATGTCGATCCCGGTTCGGGTATCTTTCACGATACAATCTTGCGGCCGCCCTGGCATTACCTCTTGCTTCTCCGTAGATAAAATGCATTTCGGCATACTCCCGTGGCGTGTACTCGTAACGAGGCATCGTACTACTGCACACACGTACAACCTCACACAAACGATTGTTTTCGAAGTCCGTAGGATTGCCAAGTCATTCGTCCAAAACACAAACAGTTCCAAATCGTTAGGCAAAGCAAAGTCCAAATACACAGCACAAGTTTAATTTTAAGGAACACAACAGTTAGGCACAGCGGGAGCGAAAGTAGTCTGACGTACGTATCAACTCGAAGAGAGATTCGTGTCAACTAAACAAATAAAATCATGCAACAATGAAGCCCTGTATGAGTGAAGGGTGAAGGAAAAAAAATACCTGCACAAAGACACCGATTTACCAAAAATACAAAAGCGGCGCTATCTATCCCTTTCACACTGAGTGAGGTGCAACTCCGCAGGTAGCGGTCCCAAATTCCGAACAGATGACGTCATCGGCTCGGAATTACGCTACACGCTTAACCACATGCTTAGATTACAAGCATAAGCCATTACGAGAAAGAAAAGTTAGATAGTACCATTTTAATTTCAGTTCTGTCTTCTTCATCACATTCATAGCAATATCTTTGTAACCGCAAGGACTAGACGTAAGTTTTATACCAATTTGCAAACCTTAGTAATTTTACAAGTTTTTAAAATAATGGTACACTTTGGTGTCATACATTTTTTTTACAGGAGAATTTTTCCAATTCTGGTCTTTTCATCGTAAAAACAAAACTTTTCGATTCAAGATTTTTTTTCTAAGGCAAATAAAATGTTATTTAAAAAAATGGTATCTTATAACATTAGTAAACTATTGAGAAATGTTTGACAAAAATCACACCTAAATGTGATACCATTTGCAGCAACAGCATTAAAAACACTGAATGCTGGTACAGAAAATAGTAAAAATCGAAAAAAAAAAAAATCTTGGTTACCTTATCGGTTTTTTTTTTACTGTTCAAATTAGTTGTTGGAAATGAGGTAAGCTACCTACCCGTTACGTTTGATCCATTATTTACGGGACACCCTGTATAATAAACATTTACGTTTTTTTTTAATCTATATAACTCCAACTGAATCTACAATACATAACGTAATTATAGTGCCCGAAAATAAAATGTACGACGTCTCAGCGATATTAAAATTAAGCATGTTAATAATCAACAAGTCATAGCTTCGACTTCACAAACTACAAGCCTTCGCAGCATTAGACGTTCCTGGGCAAATCAATCCTATGTAGGAGATTACACTAAAGCATCAGGACATGAGAAGGAATTTCTTAAATTTATTGGGAAGTCCAAAGACGAGGATGATTCTATGTCCGATTAATATTTTAATTTTATTTTTGTTAATTTGATTGTTGATATTTTGAGTTGTCAAAGTTCCCAAAATAGCGACTGAATATATCATAAAGACTCAAATTAAAAATTATCTGCCATTGATTAGTACGTACGTATGTATCAAAATGATAATTATGTTAAGAAGAACATTTCTAACTATATAATTATGTTTAGTATTTTAATTAGTAACCGCACTCATAGACGTCATCTTTTGGAGCTTTTGTATCGTTTCAACTAACACAAAAAATGAATGAAATTAGAAAAACAAGGTAATTGACAGAATAGGTAATGAAAATAAGACTGGAGCGAAAAATGACATCTACGAGTGCGACCATTTAAATAAAATGTTGTTGACCGATAATTATGTTTAATCTGTAATATTTTATAAACATTTCGACTAAATTTATTTTAAATAATTGTCATTATTGTTTACCAAAATAATAGTATCATTAGTGTAACCAAGTATCTCAACAGTATATCGAAAAATATCATTACGCAAATTATGTGACTCATTTGTAACACTTAAATTGTTGAAAATTGCGTATTATTGGAATAAATGAGTGATTGACTTGATTGTGTGGAAGCATTTTTTATTCTGAACATACCTAAACACAAAAAACATTGAAAATTTGAGAAAGTTTAAATTCGTGAAATCCTTACTTTTTCGGCCCCAAATTTGAAAACGACCCTAATGAAACATTGTCCAGTTTCACCACCTACTTTCTGATTTTAATATGGGTGCAGTCGATAGCTCCATTCATTTGTGGAAACCCACATAAAGCAGCAAACTCCCTTTGTGTAAGACTTTGTTCAGCTAACGTACTCGGCACTTTTATGAATTCTGTACACCTGCTGGCTAGTGCACGTCCAACTTTTTTACATAGGCGAGACATGGTAGGTTGACTTATGCCGTGCAACTCATCGCTATCGTCCTGAATCTGTTGTAAATAAAATTAAACTCGGTCAATCTATAAGACTGCTCACCTAGTTCTATTTGCACCTACATCATGTCTCCCCTAGTACCTAATTACAGCCATTACTTGAATATGTACAGGTATGCCTCCGCCTCTTGCATCTACTGTAATGTCATCTTTCACGAGATTAATTATTTTCGTCATATTTTCTTTGGTAAACCTGTACTTTGATCGAAACTTCACATCATCGTACTCTACTATAGGATCCAACTTAGGCTTATAACATTTTGTACGAAGTCGCCTAAAGTCGTTTAAATCTTGGACATCTTGCTCAAAAAGACTTAAATCGCCATCGAAGTCAGAATATTCCATTACAAGTATTACCGTACGTAAGACATAAAATCATCAATAGAAAAGTTTTATCAATTCACTGCAACAAGTTAGAATAGAAATGACAGACTCAATCAGCTGCACAGACTACATAGAGATACTACGTATAAAGTCTGGCACACGAAAGTTGATCCTGAGATTTAATCGAAAGCTTTTATATCGCAACATTCTCAAGACGTCAGATGAATGTCATTCGACTTGTAAATTGTCAGACTATTCGTGTGTTTTCATTGATTTTATCGTCGGATTTTAACATTAAAAATGAACAAAACAATAAAAAGTGACGTGCGGAAATTATTGTATACTATGATGAATTCATTTGACGAAAAACAACAAAAGTAACAAGATGATTACAACGAAAAACAGCAATGTTTACTTGCGATAACAGACTTTATAGGTTAGTTTATAGACTTAATTTTAATACTATGCGGCAGAATATAAATGGCAACCCAGAGTGGTTACCCGGCCGTCCGTCAGAGGACGCCCGCAAAAGCTCAAGTAAGATTGACGGAAGGTAACTTTCAATGAGCCGTGAGCTACCCGTCAGCGAGCTCATGTGCGCGCGCTTTAACCTCAGAACTCTGTTTGATTGTAACGTGATTTGTAACTCGTCGTGTCTGTACGATTATAGTGTAATTCCGAAGCACCTGCGTTTCTCTTACACCCGTTCCCCGGCTATAAGTGGCTGCTGCCCAACGTGTAAATCTAAAGAAAAATGCCGAAGCTACGATCGGAAGATGTCACAAGAAACTCTCGCGAGTTTTATCACATCAATCCAGCAAACCCAAAGTGAGTTTTGTCAACAATTAATACGAGAAGTACGATCGACAACACCTCATGTTAACGAGGAGATCTGAGGCCCAGCATTGATCGGGCTTTGCATTCGGCGCGAATCGAAATTTCGCAAAATACTCGACTCGTTATGATGGTCGTGCGGACGAGTCGTTGGAAACTTTTTAGACGTGATTGTTACCTATAAGGATTGCGTGAATGTTTCCTATGAAAATGCTCTGCGTGGTTTCTCAATGTTGTTGGAGGGGCCTGCTGCAGTGTGGTGGCAGGGTGTGAAAAGGTCGACGAGCACGTGGTCGGAGGCCCTTACTAGAATAAAAGTGGCTGTCAGCGAGCATGACCCACAACACTGGCTCTACAGGAAATTGTTTAGTCTAAAATCAGGAAGACGAACATACGGACTTATTTATCGCCAAGGTACGTGCGCTTTTAGCAAAATTTCCAGAAGACGACCACTCAGAAAAAGTCCAGTTAGATATGGCGTACGGTTTGCTTAGCCCGCGCATTAGAAAACGCGTTAAGGCTCGTTAACACTGGCGCGACGCGACGCGCTACGTGTCGCGTAGCGATTCTGCGTCATAATCGCAACACCTTTCACACTGGCGCGACGATTCGTAGCGCGCGCGACGCTACGTTTCGCCCGCGACGCGACGCCACGCGATACAAGAGTGTATAAATGGCGGTGACATCCAAGCTGAGCTCACCGGCCTCGGCCACGACACGATATCTCGCACTCTCCAAACCTCAGTCAACCAACTCGGTGACTGGTTTAGAAAGTGGAGAATCGAAGTCAATCCTGACAAAAGTCAAGCGGTTTTCTTTTCGAAACCGTGACGTAGCCCCACCCTCCCCCGTCCGATCACCATGTTCGGCAAGCCTATCCCTTGGGAGAAGCGAGCCAAATACTTGGGAGCGTCGTTCTAGACGAGCACCTTTCCTTCTCGGAGCACATAAAGCAGGCGCGCTCGCGCGCCGCCTTCGCTCTCGGTAGGCTCCATTCCGTTCTGAATGCACGTAGCAAATTGTCACTAAAGTGAAAATTGCGCATTTACACAGCCTGCATTCGCGCGATCATGACCTATGCGACCGTAGTATTCGCACAAGCGAAACCCCATCACATCCAATGGATGCAGACCCTCTAAAACCGGTTCCTCCATAGGGCGAATGGTTCCCCTTGGTTCGTTCGGAACGAAAATCTCCACTTAGATCTTAAAATCCCGACCATCAATCAGTTCATGAAATGCCTATCCAAGCGTTTCTTCGATTCCGCCGCCACTCACCGCAACCCTCTGGTTGTGGCGGCCGCCCGTTATACCCCCTCCCGTATCAGACATACCCGCCGTCCCCGGCATGTCCTAGTCGACCCCGATGACCCCATAACCCTCCTCCAGGTGAGTAGTAGGGCCACCAGTACAGTGCACAAACACAGACCGCCATCGTTCCGACCTCGCCGACGAGGTCCCACGCGACGACCCCCCGTAACCACCCCCCGACCCTTGTCCTATGAGGCCTCAGCCCGCGCCGTAGCTGAGCCTGTAGCTTTAAATTCCCCTGTTAATAATCATAATATTATTAACCTTTCGATCCAGCCTGTCCCCACTCGCTGCCCTCTCTCAGTGACGCCGTAAGCCGAGGTCCGTAGCCCACAGGGGGTGCCCTTAGCGTGCGGTCATTTAAATATAAGTTTTAGTATTAAAAATTCCGCTCCTGGCTGGAGGCTCTTTTGAGTAAAATCATTAAGGCACCCACAGGACAGTTCGGTTAAGTAGCCAAGACCTGTGGTCAAAACTACGAGTTGACATTCCCAAAAAAAGAAAAAAGAAAAGCTGAGCTCAATAGTAGACGATTTTCGTCAGAGGACGAAGGCAGGTGTGTAGTGTTTGACGAGCATGGCCTCCTAGGTTCGATTCCACGGTCGATCGTCATAGCCCATCCTCATGGATGTCCCCCGCCCTGGGGGGGCGGAGGGGTCTGTCAGACTCTTACTGACTAAAAGCCACCCCGGTGTTCCGTCTCACACCTACGCCGGGGGTCGCGGGAACGTACAAATCTTCCGCAACCCCCGGCCGGTGCCGGCCCGCCTCTGCGGGCCCCGTCCAGTCGAGCGGGGGAAGTGAGGTGTTTGACTCCCCCCCCCCCCCCCCCCGACGTCTAAGAGGGGCGCGCGTGGAATACTACGCGCCGCCACCTCGGGTCCTGACGTATGGGGGGCGACGGACGTCCCCGAGTCCGTCGCCCCTAGACCCATTTAGGGGGGCTGGAAGAGGGCGTTGAGTGCCCTCCGCCGACGCCCGGTGCGCCTGCTGCGGGCCGGGTGAGAAGATGAGATCTCTCGCTCCCTTTCCGCAGCCTCCTTCTGCGAGATGACTGTTTCGCAGAAGGATACCACTGCGTCCCAGGACTCCCCGCCGCCGACCATCACATTCACAACGGCCGGCAGCGGCAGAGGTCACTGCCTACTCCTGAGATGAGGGCACGGCGCGGCTCCTCCCAAGCGGCACACTCTGCCAGCGTATGCCGCGCCGTGTCCTCCCCGCAGTCGACGCAGTTTCCTCCCGCCTTATCCGAAACAGGAACCTCCCGAAACAGCCATGTCCGGTGAGGACCTGCGTCAGGCGGAAGGAGAGGACGCCGTGGCGCCTCTCAAGCCACTCCTCAAAGAGGGGACTTACCGCCGCAATTGTTGCGTGCCCTGCGCTGGGTTGCGGCAGTCGCACTCTCCATGCCGCCATGAGATCCCGCCGGAGCTCTGTCCGCTGTGCCGCGATTTCTCGCGGCAGCGGAGTTACACCCCGGCGTTTCGCCTCCTCGCGCCACTCCCAAATGTGCGCGAGGACTTCTGAATCCAGATCCCACGGCGGCAATCCGGCAAGGAGGCTCGCCGCCTCGCAGGAGACCGTGCGGTATCCCCGGACCATCCGGATGGCCATGACCCTTTGGGACGCGTTCAACCGGCGGGCTAAGATTCACACCTGCATCTCTATTCACCCCGTTTGACGGGACGTGAATTCTTCTCTAATAAAATTATGCTCATAATTGGCGACATGCGGGTGTACTAAACCTTTGGGGATTACAGGCGTGAATGTTATGTATGTGTGTTAGTAATAATCAGTATAACTTAGTATGTGTAATGAAGGAGTGATCTAATTATAAATACTTATAGTAAACTAACAAAAGTCAAAGTCAAATCATTTATTTCAAATAGGCACATAAAAGGCACTTTTGAACGTCAAAATTTACAAAAAAATAGAATTGATTCTAGTTGCCCCTTCCAAAAGGTAGTTTCGTATGGAGAAGAATGGGCAAGAAACTCCACCGTTTCTCTTTTAACCTTTTGAACGCCAATCACTTGTATACAAGTTCGAGATTTTCGTGCCCTCAGCGCGACTACTTGATTAGAAGTAATAATAGTATAAAATAAATTTACGACTTTTACAAGACCTTTTATTTTGTTTTTATGGAAAATTGCCCTGTTATAAGCCATATTTTTAACTTTTTCACACACAATAAGTTCTTGTTTGTTTTATATTCAATAGAAACAAAAACGCCAGAAAATATTTTAATGCCCCCAACACCAAGTACCTGATATAAAGTAAGCCAGTGATGGGACACGATGAAGACCTCGCTATATTTCATCTCGTTGAAACGATCATAAATATTATATTAATATATATTGTTATTAATATATATTATATATATAAATATTATTATATATTGCAAGAAAATGACGTGAATAAATAATATTTTATAAATATTGTAAACTATGAACTACGTTTTATACACCTTAATCAAGAATAAATAGGTTTTCTAATCATTATCGATAGTGAAACACCGTTTGAAAAACCCATCCTTACAAAGTGGCTAGTTGTCAGTGCGCACAACGCCCCGAACTTGTATAGAAGTAAATCTGTGACGTCATAAGCGGACGGGTTTCAAGGTCATAGTGACTGTGCATTTTAGTGTAGTGCAATGTTTACATCTTGCGTTGGCGCACGTGTTCTTACAAAAAAAATGAGTGACGGTGAATATGATGAATTATTGCGAGTTTTACAAGGTGTGAGTCTGAATCAGAATTTGATATAATTACAGAGGACAGTAAATCGGAAGAATATGATTCTGAGGTAAGTTTAAATAAATTATATTATTATATCTTAAATAGTAATAGCAATCAAAGATTTAAATAAAGTCGGATTTTTAATTAAGATTTGAATTTTCAAAATACCAAAGCTATTAATAATAATCAAAAACAAACATATAAATTGTTTACTTTATTCTACAAAAAACAAAGGAAACTTGTCAATGTGATATTTGTGTTGTTCGGCACTCGACAACTGCCCGAGGAATTTGTTATAAATAAAACAGGTTGTTTCAAAGCGAGTACAACAAACATTTATTTTGTTCCAATACTTATGATATTCGCGGAGCATCATAACACCGCGATTCTGCGAGGCACCCAAATGGTACAACGCCATCTATCGAGCATAAAGGAAGCTCGCGATCGAACAGTGTACTTATTATTCGTATCCTCAATTAACATAATCCGACTTTATATTTATAATTTGACTAGACAAAGTTACATTAGTCTAAATAAAAATGATTTACTTAATCCTTAACTTAGTTTTATTCATTGTTTTGTCAGTACACACGTTGATGAAAAATGTTTTTCTAGTCTTTTACTTTTTTATATTCTAAAGGCCTCTACACACCAGTCGCCATCACCGGCAGCTTTACCCGGCGGGTTACGCCGCCGGGCTTGTTTTGCGTCATGTTCGCTAGCTTAGTTGGCTGCAAAACCCACCGGGTGAAACCGGCGGCTTTGGTGTGTAAAGATATTATAAAATGGTTAGATATTAATAAACTAAAATTAAATATTGCGAAAATGAACGTACTCCATTTTAAAATATGGAAAGGTAAACCTGTCCATCTTCATGTCGCGTATGATAATAATAGGTCTTTACCTATGAAATTGCCGTTTTGTATGAAAAAATTTAAACGAATTTTTTTCATGAATTTTTTATTTGTATTAATCGAAGTAATCACCCATGCAATCAATGCATCTTTGCCATCGCAGTGGCAGTTTATTGATGCCCTTCTTAAAGAAATCAGCTGGACGGGAGGCAACAAATTCTTCAAAGGCATTTTGTACTGCCTCTCGGGTATTAAATTTTTTTCCCGCCAAGAAGTTATCCAAATTCTGGAAAAAGTAGTAGTCTGTAGGCGCAAGGTCTGGTGAGTAGGGCGGATGACGGAGAGCTTCCAACCCCAGTTCTTGCAACTTGGAGACCGTCTGCTGTGCAGTATGAGGTCGCGCGTTGTCGTGCAGGAGCAGCGGAGACGAGCGATTGACCAATGCTGGTTGGAGATGCGCCAGCTTCTCCATCATTGTGTTCAGTTCTTCACAGTACACATCTGCAGTAATACTCACCCCGTTTGGTAAGAAGCTGTGATGAATCACACCGGCGCTAGACCACCAAACAGTGACCATCACTTTTCTAGGGGTAAGTTTTCGTTTAGGGCATTGTTTAGGTGCTGAACCAGGATCCAACCAACTTGCTGAGCGCTTACGGTTATCAAACAGAATCCATTTTTCATCGCAGGTAACAATGCGGTTCAAAATTCCTTCATTTGTGTGTCTGTTGAGCAGTGCAAGGCACGTCTCGATGCGTACTTCGCGCTGGCGATCATTGAGTTCGTGGGGCACCCATTTGTCAAGCTTTTTTACCTTGCCAATTTGACGCAAATGGACCAATATTGTTTTGACGCTAACGTCGAAAGCTGCTGCTAATTCAGCCGTAGATTGTGTATCATCAGCTTCCACAATCGCCTTTAATTCGTCATTGTCGACCAAAGTCTTCGGACGACCGCGAGGTTCATTTTTCAGGTCGAAATTTCCAGAACGGAAGCGAGCAAACCAATAACAGGTGGTGCGTTGGTTTGTAGAGTTAGCTCCGTAAACGTCGTTGATGTTGCGTGCCGCTTGTGCCGCGTTGCTGCCACGACGGTACTCATATTCCATAATTACTCGAATTTTTAACGTATCCATGATGACGAAAAAGATTGAAATGCGATGAAAATGTAACACTAATCAATAAAGAAATGACTACTTTTAGAAAAAAAAATCCATGTTTTTAAAATAAAATTAATTTGAAATTAGAATTCATAGCCAAACAAAAATTATTTTGATTTGAAATGGCCAGTACTGCAGAACGGCAATTTCATAGGTAAAGACCTAATATTAGCGTAAAGCAGGTACATAACACAAGGTTTCTAGGGGTAACACTTGATGAGCACTTAACATGGAAGAATCATATCGAGATACTCTGCAAGAAAATTAACCAATTTGTATTTGCGCTCAAAAAGGTCAAAAATGTAACGTCGAGAGAAACCTCCATAATGGTGTATCATGCCTATGTCTGTTCGGTAATTCGCTACGGCATAGTTGTGTGGGGAAACTCCTCAGAAACAGATCGAATTTTCATTGCTCAAAAAAAGTGTATCCGCGCAATTTTTAATATGGATTGGTCTGATTCGTGTAAGCCTATATTTAAGTCACATAACCTTTTGACTGTACCCTGCATATATATCTTCGAAGTTGCCAAGTTTGTGAGATCCAATCTTGCATTATTTGAACGAAGGGATAATACAAATAAAAGGAAAGCTGCACATCTAGATTTCGAGATACCTGTTCCTAAGTTGCAACTCTTCCGAAAGAGTTGTATCTACATGGCTCCCCTAATATATAATGCTTTGCCGAATACAATTACCCAACTACCCTTCCAAAAATTTTGTTCGGCACTACGAAAGTGGCTGTTGCAGGAATGTTTTTACTCAATTCACGAGTTTTTTGTAAAATGTCCCTGTAAATTTTTTTCTCTTGATCTGGTATCAAAATACAGGCATAAGTGATGTAATTATTTGAGTTAAGTGTTATTTTGTTAAACTTATTGTTTTATTTAATGCCATGTCAAAAATATAAGTGTGTAGTTTATGTATTATAATAATTGAATTAATGATTACAATTTTAATATTAATATAATGTAAATAATGGTAACTAAAAATGATTGTACCTACTTCAATGATTGTATGTAATAATAATTGTAACTTGATTTGCATACCGTTAAAACGGTGAGACATGTAGCACTATGCAATAATACGAACACCTTTTGTAAACATACCATGTTTCTGCAAATAAATATTCTATTCTATTCTATTCTAAAAAAAAGGCCTTTATAAACCCCTAATTGTAGTATGCTGAAGGCCACAGCATTCCCTAAGACGATCACAAATAAAAGGATAAAATTAACTTGTGATATAGACAAATGTTATTTTTGGACACCTGGTATAACACACTAGCAGCTAATTAGTTAATCATTTTAAAATATGTGCACTGGCTAAAATATGGCAAGCTTTATTCTCCCTTATTTTTCAGAACCTCGAGAATTTTTTGCATGATTACATATCTTTGATCAAAATATAACGCGAAATCTCGTTTGGAAACGGAAAAATTTAGACCTTGTTGAAGAAGCTTTAGCATTCAAAGAAAATATAGACTACCCACAGAATATTATAGAGCTTACCACCCCGTATCAATTTTTTCTTATTTCTTTGAATAGAATTTGCTCAAAAATAGTAAATGAATCCAACAAGTATGCAATACAGAAAAATGCTAATTTCACCGATACTGTTACTGTTAAGAGGGCGCAGTAAGACAGAAAAAAATCAAGTTTCACCCGCGCCTCTTTCCCTACCCCTCTCATCAAACACGACAAAAACAAAACACAATCCCTTCCCGCCAGCAGAAACTTTTCGCCCGGCGTATATTTAGGCATTTGAATTTGAATCTTGTGTGTAGTATGTATACGCAAAATAATCAGATGAAACTGTTCTATTCAATGTACCTATGTATGATTGCTGTGTACAAGTAGGTATATTATTAAATATTATTGTATGTCCGTGAATCTGTAACCGATGCTGGTAGGTTGTTAGATTGGAGAGTAGACCGACTTAAATGAAATAAAGACTAAATGTTACTTTAAGATACGGCCTATAAATTTTCTATTCCGTATTGAAAGACAAACCTTTTTTTTATTTTTTTATTTTTTTGGGTGGGAAATCATCAAATGACGTCTCCCGCTCTGGGCGGAGCGAAAGGGCGTGTCAGACTCTTACTGACTAAAACCCACCCGTGTTCCTTCAGTTGCCTGTGCACCAGGGCCACGGTAACTCTTTCGAACAATCCGCGACCCCGGCAGGCATCGGTCCTATCGGACCCCGTCAATGGTGCTGACATCTCTTTGAGGCGCGCGTGGAACACGACGCGCCGTCGACCCGGGCCTGGTCCTTACCGGACGGCGAGCTGCCCATTGCTCGCCGTCCGCAAGCCCGCGCCTACGGTGGCCGGGAGTCGGCAATCGACTCCCGACGCCCAGGGTGTCTCCTCCTCCTGCGGCGGCTAGGGGCGCGAGGGCGTAGAGATTGCCTCTCCCTCTCGCGCTCCGCCTCCTCCTTCGCGAGCATTACTGCTTCGCAGAAGGAGGTGACGGCTTCCCATTCCCTCTCGCTCCGTACCATGGCCTGAACCAGGGCCGGACGCGAGAGGTCGCCGCCGCCGATCGCCGCCACGAGGACACGGCGGTGCTCCGCCCAAGCCGGGCAGACCTCCACCGTATGCTCCACCGTGTCCTCCGGTCGATCCACACAATGGTAACACCCGGGCGTTTCCTCCCGCCTTATCCGAAACAGGAACCTCCCGAAACAGCCATGTCCGGTGAGGACCTGCGTCAGGCGGAAGGTGAGGACGCCGTGGCGCCTCTCAAGCCACTCCTCAAAGAGGGGTCTTACCGCCGTAATTGTGGCGTGCCCTGCGCTGGGTTGCGACAGTCGCACTCTCCATGCCGCCATGAGATCCCGCCGGAGCTCTGTCCGCTGTGCCGTGATTTCTCGCGGCAGCGGAGTTACGCCCCGGCGTTTCGCCTCCTCGCGCCACTCCCAAACGTGCGCGAGGACCTTTGCCTCCAGATCCCACGGCGGCAATCCGGCAAGGAGGCTCGCCGCCTCGCAGGAGACCGTGCGGTATCCCCGGACCATCCGGATGGCCATGACCCTTTGGGACGCGTTCAACCGGCGGGCTAAGATTCACACCTGCATCTCTATTCACCCCGTTTGACGGGACGTGAATTCTTCTCTAATAAAATTATGCTCATAATTGGCGACATGCGGGTGTACTAAACCTTTGGGGATTACAGGCGTGAATGTTATGTATGTGTGTTAGTAATAATCAGTATAACTTAGTATGTGTAATGAAGGAGTGATCTAATTATAAATACTTATAGTAAACTAACAAAAGTCAAAGTCAAATCATTTATTTCAAATAGGCACATAAAAGGCACTTTTGAACGTCAAAATTTACAAAAAAATAGAATTGATTCTAGTTGCCCCTTCCAAAAGGTAGTTTCGTATGGAGAAGAATGGGCAAGAAACTCCACCGTTTCTCTTTTAACCTTTTGAACGCCAATCACTTGTATACAAGTTCGAGATTTTCGTGCCCTCAGCGCGACTACTTGATTAGAAGTAATAATAGTATAAAATAAATTTACGACTTTTACAAGACCTTTTATTTTGTTTTTATGGAAAATTGCCCTGTTATAAGCCATATTTTTAACTTTTTCACACACAATAAGTTCTTGTTTGTTTTATATTCAATAGAAACAAAAACGCCAGAAAATATTTTAATGCCCCCAACACCAAGTACCTGATATAAAGTAAGCCAGTGATGGGACACGATGAAGACCTCGCTATATTTCATCTCGTTGAAACGATCATAAATATTATATTAATATATATTGTTATTAATATATATTATATATATAAATATTATTATATATTGCAAGAAAATGACGTGAATAAATAATATTTTATAAATATTGTAAACTATGAACTACGTTTTATACACCTTAATCAAGAATAAATAGGTTTTCTAATCATTATCGATAGTGAAACACCGTTTGAAAAACCCATCCTTACAAAGTGGCTAGTTGTCAGTGCGCACAACGCCCCGAACTTGTATAGAAGTAAATCTGTGACGTCATAAGCGGACAGGTTTCAAGGTCATAGTGACTGTGCATTTTAGTGTAGTGCAATGTTTACATCTTGCGTTGGCGCACGTGTTCTTACAAAAAAAATGAGTGACGGTGAATATGATGAATTATTGCGAGTTTTACAAGGTGTGAGTCTGAATCAGAATTTGATATAATTACAGAGGACAGTAAATCGGAAGAATATGATTCTGAGGTAAGTTTAAATAAATTATATTATTATATCTTAAATAGTAATAGCAATCAAAGATTTAAATAAAGTCGGATTTTTAATTAAGATTTGAATTTTCAAAATACCAAAGCTATTAATAATAATCAAAAACAAACATATAAATTGTCTACTTTATTCTACAAAAAACAAAGGAAACTTGTCAATGTGATAATAGGTCTTTACCTATGAAATTGCCGTTTTGTATGAAAAAATTTAAACGAATTTTTTTCATGAATTTTTTATTTGTATTAATCGAAGTAATCACCCATGCAATCAATGCATCTTTGCCATCGCAGTGGCAGTTTATTGATGCCCTTCTTAAATAAATCAGCTGGACGGGAGGCAACAAATTCTTCAAAGGCATTTTGTACTGCCTCTCGGGTATTAAATTTTTTTCCCGCCAAGAAGTTATCCAAATTCTGGAAAAAGTAGTAGTCTGTAGGCGCAAGGTCTGGTGAGTAGGGCGGATGACGGAGAGCTTCCAACCCCAGTTCTAGCAACTTGGAGACCGTCTGCTGTGCAGTATGAGGTCGCGCGTTGTCGTGCAGGAGCAGCGGAGACGAGCGATTGACCAATGCTGGTTGGAGATGCGCCAGCTTCTCCATCATTGTGTTCAGTTCTTCACAGTACACATCTGCAGTAATGCTCACCCCGTTTGGTAAGAAGCTGTGATGAATCACACCGGCGCTAGACCACCAAACAGTGACCATCACTTTTCTAGGGGTAAGTTTTCGTTTAGGGCATTGTTTAGGTGCTGAACCAGGATCCAACCAACTTGCTGAGCGCTTACGGTTATCAAACAGAATCCATTTTTCATCGCAGGTAACAATGCGGTTCAAAATTCCTTCATTTGTGTGTCTGTTGAGCAGTGCAAGGCACGTCTCGACGCGTACTTCGCGCTGGCGATCATTGAGTTCGTGGGGCACCCATTTGTCAAGCTTTTTTACCTTGCCAATTTGACGCAAATGGACCAATATTGTTTTGACGCTAACGTCGAAAGCTGCTGCTAATTCAGCCGTAGATTGTGTATCATCAGCTTCCACAATCGCCTTTAATTCGTCATTGTCGACCAAAGTCTTCGGACGACCGCGAGGTTCATTTTTCAGGTCGAAATTTCCAGAACGGAAGCGAGCAAACCAATAACAGGTGGTGCGTTGGTTTGTAGAGTTAGCTCCGTAAACGTCGTTGATGTTGCGTGCCGCTTGTGCCGCGTTGCTGCCACGACGGTACTCATATTCCATAATTACTCGAATTTTTAACGTATCCATGATGACGAAAAAGATTGAAATGCGATGAAAATGTAACACTAATCAATAAAGAAATGACTACTTTTAGAAAAAAAAATCCATGTTTTTAAAATAAAATTAATTTGAAATTAAAATTCATAGCCAAACAAAAATTATTTTGATTTGAAATGGCCAGTACTGCAGAACGGCAATTTCATAGGTAAAGACCTAATATTTGTGTTGTTCGGCACTCGACAACTGCCCGAGGAATTTGTTATAAATAAAACAGGTTGTTTCAAAGCGAGTACAACAAACATTTATTTTGTTCCAATACTTATGATATTCGCGGAGCATCATAACACCGCGATTCTGCGAGGCACCCAAATGGTACAACGCCATCTATCGAGCATAAAGGAAGCTCGCGATCGAACAGTGTACTTATTATTCGTATCCTCAATTAACATAATCCGACTTTATATTTATAATTTGACTAGACAAAGTTACATTAGTCTAAATAAAAATGATTTACTTAATCCTTAACTTAGTTTTATTCATTGTTCTGTCAGTACACACGTTGATGAAAAATGTTTTTCTAGTCTTTTACTTTTTTATATTCTAAAGGCCTCTACACACCAGTCGCCATCACCGGCAGCTTTACCCGGCGGGTTACGCCGCCGGGCTTGTTTTGCGTCATGTTCGCTAGCTTAGTTGGCTGCAAAACCCACCGGGTGAAACCGGCGGCTTTGGTGTGTAAAGATATTATAAAATGGTTAGATATTAATAAACTAAAATTAAATATTGCGAAAATGAACGTACTCCATTTTAAAACATGGAAAGGTAAACCTGTCCATCTTCATGTCGCGTATGATAATATTAGCGTAAAGCAGGTACATAACACAAGGTTTCTAGGGGTAACACTTGATGAGCACTTAACATGGAAGAATCATATCGAGATACTCTGCAAGAAAATTAACCAATTTGTATTTGCGCTCAAAAAGGTCAAAAATGTAACGTCGAGAGAAACCTCCATAATGGTGTATCATGCCTATGTCTGTTCGGTAATTCGCTACGGCATAGTTGTGTGGGGAAACTCCTCAGAAACAGATCGAATTTTCATTGCTCAAAAAAAGTGTATCCGCGCAATTTTTAATATGGATTGGTCTGATTCGTGTAAGCCTATATTTAAGTCACATAACCTTTTGACTGTACCCTGCATATATATCTTCGAAGTTGCCAAGTTTGTGAGATCCAATCTTGCATTATTTGAACGAAGGGATAATACAAATAAAAGGAAAGCTGCACATCTAGATTTCGAGATACCTGTTCCTAAGTTGCAACTCTTCCGAAAGAGTTGTATCTACATGGCTCCCCTAATATATAATGCTTTGCCGAATACAATTACCCAACTACCCTTCCAAAAATTTTGTTCGGCACTACGAAAGTGGCTGTTGCAGGAATGTTTTTACTCAATTCACGAGTTTTTTGTAAAATGTCCCTGTAAATTTTTTTCTCTTGATCTGGTATCAAAATACAGGCATAAGTGATGTAATTATTTGAGTTAAGTGTTATTTTGTTAAACTTATTGTTTTATTTAATGCCATGTCAAAAATATAAGTGTGTAGTTTATGTATTATAATAATTGAATTAATGATTACAATTTTAATATTAATATAATGTAAATAATGGTAACTAAAAATGATTGTACCTACTTCAATGATTGTATGTAATAATAATTGTAACTTGATTTGCATACCGTTAAAACGGTGAGACATGTAGCACTATGCAATAATACGAACACCTTTTGTAAACATACCATGTTTCTGCAAATAAATATTCTATTCTATTCTATTCTAAAAAAAAGGCCTTTATAAACCCCTAATTGTAGTATGCTGAAGGCCACAGCATTCCCTAAGACGATCACAAATAAAAGGATAAAATTAACTTGTGATATAGACAAATGTTATTTTTGGACACCTGGTATAACACACTAGCAGCTAATTAGTTAATCATTTTAAAATATGTGCACTGGCTAAAATATGGCAAGCTTTATTCTCCCTTATTTTTCAGAACCTCGAGAATTTTTTGCATGATTACATATCTTTGATCAAAATATAACGCGAAATCTCGTTTGGAAACGGAAAAATTTAGACCTTGTTGAAGAAGCTTTAGCATTCAAAGAAAATATAGACTACCCACAGAATATTATAGAGCTTACCACCCCGTATCAATTTTTTCTTATTTCTTTGAATAGAATTTGCTCAAAAATAGTAAATGAATCCAACAAGTATGCAATACAGAAAAATGCTAATTTCACCGATACTGTTACTGTTAAGAGGGCGCAGTAAGACAGAAAAAAATCAAGTTTCACCCGCGCCTCTTTCCCTACCCCTCTCATCAAACACGACAAAAACAAAACACAATCCCTTCCCGCCAGCAGAAACTTTTCGCCCGGCGTATATTTAGGCATTTGAATTTGAATCTTGTGTGTAGTATGTATACGCAAAATAATCAGATGAAACTGTTCTATTCAATGTACCTATGTATGATTGCTGTGTACAAGTAGGTATATTATTAAATATTATTGTATGTCCGTGAATCTGTAACCGATGCTGGTAGGTTGTTAGATTGGAGAGTAGACCGACTTAAATGAAATAAAGACTAAATGTTACTTTAAGATACGGCCTATAAATTTTCTATTCCGTATTGAAAGACAAACCTTTTTTTTATTTTTTTATTTTTTTGGGTGGGAAATCATCAAATGACGTCTCCCGCTCTGGGCGGAGCGAAAGGGCGTGTCAGACTCTTACTGACTAAAACCCACCCGTGTTCCTTCAGTTGCCTGTGCACCAGGGCCACGGTAACTCTTTCGAACAATCCGCGACCCCGGCAGGCATCGGTCCTATCGGACCCCGTCAATGGTGCTGACATCTCTTTGAGGCGCGCGTGGAACACGACGCGCCGTCGACCCGGGCCTGGTCCTTACCGGACGGCGAGCTGCCCATTGCTCGCCGTCCGCAAGCCCGCGCCTACGGTGGCCGGGAGTCGGCAATCGACTCCCGACGCCCAGGGTGTCTCCTCCTCCTGCGGCGGCTAGGGGCGCGAGGGCGTAGAGATTGCCTCTCCCTCTCGCGCTCCGCCTCCTCCTTCGCGAGCATTACTGCTTCGCAGAAGGAGGTGACGGCTTCCCATTCCCTCTCGCTCCGTACCATGGCCTGAACCAGGGCCGGACGCGAGAGGTCGCCGCCGCCGATCGCCGCCACGAGGACACGGCGGTGCTCCGCCCAAGCCGGGCAGACCTCCACCGTATGCTCCACCGTGTCCTCCGGTCGATCCACACAATGGTAACACCCGGGCGTTTCCTCCCGCCTTATCCGAAACAGGAACCTCCCGAAACAGCCATGTCCGGTGAGGACCTGCGTCAGGCGGAAGGTGAGGACGCCGTGGCGCCTCTCAAGCCACTCCTCAAAGAGGGGTCTTACCGCCGCAATTGTGGCGTACCCTGCGCTGGGTTGCGACAGTCGCACTCTCCATGCCGCCATGAGATCCCGCCGGAGCTCTGTCCGCTGTGCCGTGATTTCTCGCGGCAGCGGAGTTACGCCCCGGCGTTTCGCCTCCTCGCGCCACTCCCAAACGTGCGCGAGGACCTTTGCCTCCAGATCCCACGGCGGCAATCCGGCAAGGAGGCTCGCCGCCTCGCAGGAGACCGTGCGGTATCCCCGTACCATCCGGATGGCCATGACCCTTTGGGACGCGTTCAACCGGCGGGCTGGCCGGAGCCTTAGCGAACGCGCCCACACCGGTGCCCCGTAAAGGGCCATGGACCGCACGACCCCCGCGTAGAGCCTCCGGCAGGAGGCGTTTGGCCCCCCCAGATTGGGCAAGAGCCGCTTCCAAGCAGCCCCGGCCCGCTGCAGTCTGGGAGCCAAACGTCGGAAGTGCTCGACGAAGTTCCACCGGCTGTCGAGGACGAGTCCCAGGTACTTCATCGTCGACTCGACGCCGATGTGAACCCCTCCTACCGTTATTGGGAACCCGACAGTGGCGCGTTCCGAGGACCATGAAAACACATGGCCTCGGACTTGTGCAAGGCCACCTCGAGTCCCAACTGCCGGATCCTCTCAACGACTGTCGCAACCCCGCGTGTCATTAGTTCGGCCGCCGCCTGGTGCGACCTCCCCTGCGCCAGGACCAGCGTGTCGTCAGCGTAGCACACCACGCTGACGCCGCTAGGGAGGTCGGCGCGCAGCACCCAGTCGTAACCGATGTCCCACAGATGCGGCCCCAAGACCGATCCCTGTGGGACACCGCACGACATCTCTCGCCGGTTCCATTCTCCCTGGTGACCGGGGTAGATACCTGCTCTATCTGCCAAATAGGCCTCGACTACACGACAGAGATAGGTCGGCATCCGGTGATACCGGAATGCCTCCCTGATGCAACTCCAGGGCAGGGTATTGAAGGCGTTGGCGATGTCTAGAGACACCGCCAAGACGACCCCACCCCGGGCCACAGCATCCCCCGTCGTGAGGGCTCGCACGCGCATGATGGCATCCACCGTGGAGCGCCCCCTGCGGAAACCAAACTGGCTCTCCGCCAAATCCGGCCCAACCCGCACCAGCTGCCCGACGAGGCGGTCTGCAAAGACTCTTTCAAAGAGCTTGCCCACCTCGTCGAGCAGCACGATGGGCCGGTAAGCGGACGGAGAGTCCGCCGGGCGCCCCGGTTTCTTAATGAGGACCAGTTTCCCCGTCTTCCAACGAAGTGGGAACTGGCCCTCCTCCAAGCATGCGCTTAGGAGCCCTCTTAGTCGAGGCCCGAGAGCCTCCGAGGCCAGGACCCAAGCTTTTCCCGGTAAGCCGTCGGGTCCTGGGGCGGTATTTTTGGCACTCAGCCTACGTACCGCCGCTCTCAACTCTACCTCGGTCACCTCAGGAGCAACGTCGTCATCGTCGGTCATGTGGTCCGCAGTTGGCACCGCAGGAGGCGGAGCCATGGGCGGGGGAGTATGCTCCCCCCGCGAAGGGAACAAAGTGCTCACCACGCCCTCCACGAGCTGGGGCCGGAGACTCTGCGTCAGCGGGGGAGCCCATGGGCGGAGTTTCTCCCGCACCACCTTATATGGGCGTCCCCAGGGGTCCCTGTTCAGAGTCCCCAGCGACTCCTCACGGGCCAGTCCCCTGGCCCGCAGGATCTCCGCTCGGAGGGCGGTCTTCGCCGCTCTGTAACCCTCGTACAGCTCCGCCTGAATGGCTTCCGTATCCGAAGGGCGGATACGGAGCCTGCGGTGCCTGGTGTACAGGCGTCGCGCGGCAACGCACGCCTCGCGCAGAGACGTTAATTCCGGCGACCACCAGTACACCTGGCGCCAGGCACGTCCGGGCTGGACCCGGGGCATTGCCACGTCACAAATCTCGGACATGGCCTCCCGGAACCACTCCGCCTCGACGTTGATGTCTGCAGGCCTGTCCGGTGGTGACACCCAGGCCTGCACGATCGAGGCTTCCAGGAGGAGCTCCCGGTCCAGCTTCTTCAGCGCCCACCGCGGACCACTCGGGGCCTGTCGGACCAGAGCGCTCGAGGTCTGGGCGGAGACGTCAAACCGGATGTACCGGTGGTCGGAGTACGTCTCCACCCCCTCCATGACGCGCCAGTCAATGACACGCGGTGACAGAGCGGGGCTGGCGAACGAGATGTCCACCACTGACTCGCCCCGCATCCGCACACACGTGGGGACAGAACCCCGGTTTAGGACGACCAGGCCTGTCTCCAGAGCCCAGTCCTCCACCATCCTGCCCCGTGTGTCCGTGTACCGGGAACCCCAAGCTGTGTTCTTGGCATTGAAGTCCCCGAGTACGAGCACGGGCAGGGTATGGTACCCGACGACGACGACTCTCAACCCCGCAAGGGAGTTGTGGAACTCGGCGAGAGTTCGGTTCGGGGAGAAGTATACCCCTACCACAACAATCTCCCCGAACCGTGCTGCCACGCAACCCCGTCCCTTCTTAACTGCCTCAAGCGACGGGGTACCGGCGGCGGCCGACGAAATGAGAGTCACTGAGCCGCTCAGGTCCTCCACCCAGTCATCCCTGGGCGGGACAAAGTACGGCTCAGCGACCACGGCGATGTTAATCGACCACTACGCCATGCTCTGGAGCAACAGATCCTGAGCAGCGGCGCAGTGGTTGATGTTCGCCTGGAGGAGGCGTAATGGGGCCATTAATTGCACTCCATGTCAGCCCCCTCCCGAGCCTTCTGTGAGGGCCCTGCCGCGGTGTTTGCGGCGACTACGATGGCGGGGGCGGCAGCGGCGGCGGCAGTGGCGGCGGGTGCGGCGGTGACAGCGGTGGCGGAGGGCTTGCCCCTGCCCCTGGCTTTGGTGGGTGGAGCGCAGGCCTTACTCCCAGCCCGGTGATCGGCCGGCTTGCCAGCTGCCGCACATAAAAAGCAGTGCGGCGTGGCATTGCACGAGCCGGCCTTGTGACCAGGCTGACCGCAGCGGAAGCAGTTATTGCTGCGGTCTACCTCCGAGGTGCATTGCACTCCCACGTGGTTGCCCACCTGGCAGCGGAAGCACCTCAGAGGTCTGGGTTCCAGCAGTTTCACCTGCGCAGAAACCCAGCCCACCAGGAGCCTTCGGCCCTCCCCGGCAACTTTCCTGGCCGCCGACACGGGGCAGCTCACCGTCACGGCTCGCATCCCCGTGTGGTCAGGACGAATGAGGCCCGCTCTCACCTGCTCGGCAGAGCACCCCCCAGTCCTGACGACGGCGGCCACCACCTCAGCCTCCGTCACACAGTCATCCAGGCCCAGAATGCGCATGTCGATGCACTTGGTGGGCCTGGACACTCGGGCCTCGTCCGCATTTAGGGACGCTCTGAGCCTTTCGGCCAGAGCGTCAGCGGTTGGGCCGCTCGCCGCACCGGGCACCTCCAGCATCCGGGCCCCGGTCGCAGTGACCCTCACCCGGATGCCATTGGTGACGCCTAGCTCCTGCAGGTTCACCGCCGCCCTCGCCTTGGTGAGCACGTCGCGGTAGGACACGCCCTTCTTCTCCGCTTCCGGCTGTAGTGTAATCACTACAGCTGCGGACTTCGGGGCGCGGAGCCTAGCCGCGACGCTTCGCTCCTTGCGCCGCTGCCGCCTCTCCTTCCTTTTGGCCGCCCTAGATGTCTTACCCGCCTTCCTCTTCTCTCCGGCCACTTGCCATTCGGCGTCGGCCGGAGGAGCATTAGGAGGCGGGGGGGGCGGCCGTCTCGCCGCCGGGGCTGGAGCATTCGCCGCCTGCGAAGCCACTCCACCCTTCTTGGTCTTGGGCGGCGCTGACTTCGCTGGGGGCGGTCCCGCGGGTTCCGGCACGGGCCCGCCTTTAGACCGCCCCTCCGGTCCCTGCTTGGCCGCAGCAGCCGTGGCGGCGGCAAACGAGACCTGCCGGCTGCTTGTCGCTAGCGGGGGGCGCAAGACAATGGCCTCCAGAGTCGAAAACCGACTCTGGAAGGCAGCCAGCTCCCGCCGCACCAGGGTCAGAACCCGGTCCTCCGCAGGCACCGGCACCGGCACCGGCCGGCCCTGCCCATGCTGCGCCCCCGCCTGTGGCACTTCCCGGGGGCCGGCTGCCCGGAGGCCGGCCAGGTCCACTCGGAGCTCCGCGTTCTCCTTTCGGAGAAGCTCCATGGCGGCTGTCAAGCGGGTGATCTCCGCCCGCATCTCGGACATCCCATCCGTTGGAGGCCCGAATTTAGTGGCCTCCACTGCCTCCATAATGGAAGCCGCGGCCGCGGGTATGGCCTTGTCTTTGGAGGACTGAATCCTCTTCAAGGCCACACCCTTTAGCGCAGCTACCACGGCCGCCTCTAACTTGGCCAGTCGCTCCGCCTCGGGGCCGCCAGCGGCGTCCGGCTCACCGTCTGACGACTCAGACAGTTCCGCCCCGCGTGGCGCGCCCTCCGTAGTGAGCCTACCGGCTCGCTGGTCCGGCTCGACTGGGCTGGCACAACTCGGCTCGCTAGCCTCCTGAGTGGCGAGCCCTGTGCCCGCACCCCTTTCACGACCTCCACCCCGCCGACTGGTCTTTCCGATTTTTCGGGCGGAGCTTCTCCCGCCATCAGAGGACGACCACTGGCCATCCCCTGGTTTGGGGCGCTTCTGGAAGAGCCTACGGTTCTTCCCAGCATACCCCGTAATCACGCGCTCCGAGCTCTTGAAAGAGCCCCTCGCGCCCGACGCGGCATCGGACTCCGACCACGCATCGCTCCTCTCCTCTCCACTACTCTTCTCTGTTGTTATTTTGTTTTTAGAATTTTCCATACTTAATCCCACGAGTATGGGGGATATACAATGTCATTCCCAGGTTCACCCCCTGTCCCTAGGCAAGTGTACATTTATAACCCAACCAGAGGGTCCACTGGTACTCTGGCTGGGGGTGCGCTAGCGACTGATGCGCCACCTACAACTGGAAAGTTGTAGATGACACTACTCCTCAGCCATTCATACCCTCGCCGCGCACCAGAACTTGATATTAGAGGAATTTTTTATAGAGGTTATCTTCCTCGCGGCCCGGGCGGTTAAGCCAAGACCCTCGACCCCCGTCAAAAGTCAGAGACATGACGTTGACGATCTTCGGGGCTACGAGACTAACGGTGGCAGAAGGAGCAGACTCCTTCCTGCCTGCCCGGCGGCAGTGTTAGTGCACACCGAGCCCGCTCTTACTCCGCCGCTGTGCGTCTCTGCTTAACAGAGAGACACACGTTGGAGCGTTCCTCCGACAGGATATTAGCGTACGGGCAACAAGACCCCTTAGGCACAGAGTACCTAATGGAGAGTTATTGCCCGCACCCCAGGGTGCACCGTCCCGGAGACTGGCCTTTCCCCCAGACGCATCCAAGGGAAATTCCAGCCCACGGACACACGGGGAGGTTTCCTGTCCTAGCACCCCATTGAAAGACAAACCTAACGTTGTAGTTGAAAAAATATCGTTCCATACATTATGTAACATAACTACAAATGAACGATTTTCAGATATTTTCCTGTAGCTATTTGTGCTGTGAGACCTTGCTTCTTGTCAAATTTCATGATTCTAGGTCAACGACATGTATCTTATGGGTTTTAATTTATTTGCGAGTGTCAAAATATGCGAAATGAATGGCAACTTATGCCAAGATACTAAGTCAAAGTCTTAGAAGTCCGTTTTTTTTTACAGCTCCAAAGGACCGTTTATCTAAGTATTTGATGTCAATTTCAACTTGATACCCCTCACGCATTCCTGAGAAAAGCGGTCAGAAAGATGGATAACAAAGTGATCCCATAAGGGTTTCGATTTTTTCTTTTGAGGTACCGAACTCTAAAAAGAAAAACACTTCCATCAAAGTACTATAATACTACACACTCATGATACTACCTACATGATGGTGAAAACAATTTCGATAAAATTACTTTTTTGACGATATAAAAGCATATCATTATAATCGCATCACTTACCTTCCGCTTTTTTACTTTGAGAAAACGAATTCTAAATCTAAGAAAATAAACACTCGCAAATAAATTAAAATCCATAGGATACATCCCGTTGACCTAGAATCATGAAATTTGGCAAGATGCAAGGTCTCACAGCACAAATAGGTACCTCGAATGGATTTTCAATTGCAATATTTAAACGAATTATGATCATTGTCCATTCCCTTTATTTTCAATGAAATTCTTCAGTTGGTAAAACATCTGTTTATTTTGCCTATACTATACGCTAAGCTTGAATTCAGAATCTTAGATCATAGTCATGTTTTGGAACTAGAAACTCAATGCTAGCGTGACAAAGTTCAAATTCCAATGAAACCAAATTTTATTTAGGGCCTTGTACAAGTTGGACCTCACGACGTATTTGTGGAAACCAGTGTTAACCAAGTAAAAAAATATAATGGTATATCATGGAAATTGCTTTGCAGGATTGTGCAAAGTCAATTAGCAACAGTGATACCAAGTAAAAAATAATATTGGTATGGTGGATTTTGCACTGTATTGTGCAAAGTCAACTGGCATGTGTCATGAAAACATTGACATAAAATTATATGTACTTGAAATGTTTACCTATAGAAAAAAAAAGTTATACAAATATCAGGCCTATCGACGCCAAAATCATAAAAATACTGGTATCTCTTTTTAACTTTGTTAATTTTGCGTAAGTGAAAAAGGATAATAGTGTTTTTGACACTAACTATAATGGCAACCCTTCATTCCTAGTGTCATTGAAATACCTATTTGCGGCCGGGTCGCCATTTTATCCGCTCGCTGTTTGGTACAGTCGCTGGTACATCAAGTTACCACAAACTGTCAGATTTTCTCATTCGATTTTGAACTTAACAATCAACATTTTAAGGATTAAAATCGTGTGGAGAGATTTGTCAATTTCGTGTAGCTTGACCTGCTGGCGACTGTAACAAAGTTGGGTTCATCAACAGTCAAATGCTCTTGAGCTGTGGATATAATTTGTGAATTTTGGAGTAATTTGCTGTATTATTGCGTTAGAAATCGTTTCTATAGTGGAAATCGTCAATAGCAAGACGCTCAATTTGCAATATAATCGCTGTTATTTTATAGAAATATCAATATGAGTTTTTTTTTTGGGTGGGAAATCATCAAATGACCTCTCCCGCTGTGGGCGGAGCGGAAGAGCGTGTCAGACTCTTACTGACTAAAACCCACCCGTGTTCCTTCAGTTGCCTGTGCACCAGGGCCACGGAAACTCTTTCGAACAATCCGCGACCCCGACAGGCATCGGCCCTATCGGACCCCGTCAATGGTGCTGACATCTCTTTGAGGTGCGCGTGGAACACGACGCGCCGTCGACCCGGGCCTGGTCCTTACCGGACGGCGAGCTGCCCATTGCTCGCCGTCCGCAAGTCATGTCCGTCATGTACCGTGCACACCGTTTCGTACTTGTGTCCGCCAAAACCCATAAACCTATTTTAGTTTACCGATTTATTTATTTTAAACTCCAATAATATTTTTATACCAATAACCTACCTATATGTTTCAACTTGATTCGGGGGTTGGTCAAAAATCGCTCGAAATGGTTCGTCTAAGGTTACCCTTACACGAAGTTTGTCAACGAAAGTGGGAGTAAACGAATTTGGTTCTTTACCTAATAGTAATAAGATCTAAAATCTCCAGCACGAACTCTATGTTGTAAAATTTCTCCGCAAGAAAATTGACCGAAGTGCAGAACAATGGCGCTAGTTGTACTATACCAGTCAAAAATCTGTCAAATAATTGTATGTCATCTTGAGTTTTCAAATATCAACATGAAATTATTATAATATTTTTATTTTATAGTTTAGCCGCGGTATTTATTTGGTTTATCAATTCTTAACGATTTTAATAATCGTTTTGGAAGTGGTTTTAGTGATATTTTCATGTTTTGTATTTCACAGTTTCGTTCAAACAATGTGATAAATTACGAAAATATTATTTACGCAAATAAATTAAATCGCAGAGCAGCAGAAAATTCAAGCGCAGTCCTCTCGTCTCAACAGAGCGACGGCGACTGATTTGTGAAACAAAAATATGCTTGAAGTTCCCGCAACGTGCGACGGAAGATGACTTCTTCCACGAACTAAAAACGTCGTGCTTAAGCTTCTATTCGTAATAAAACCAAAAATAAAAGGAATTTCAAAAATTGCCTGCACAATTTTTTTCGCCTTGTCTTGATACAGATAATCATTAAAAAATTATCAACAATTATCAAAAATTAACAACAATTACAACAAATGTGCGCAACCAAGATTTCACACTTCATGAAGCAATACTTACCAAACAAACCCCATAAGTGGGGTTTTAAATTGTTTGTCCTATGTTGCTTGATGGGATACGCGTACAGCTTTGAGATCTATTCAGGTTCATCAAATATGTACAAAATTAACCTGATTTAGGTGTCGTGTCCAATACAGTCATCCGTTTGTTGCGACCTGTTCCCCGAAAAGTAAATCACATCGTGTATTTTGATAACTTTTACACAAATGTTTCTCTACTCTATTATCTTTGGGGAGAAGGAATCTACTACTTGGGTACTGTGGAAAGAAATAGACTCGGAAAGAGCTGCAAGTTGCACGAAAAGAAAGATGTAATGAAAGCTAATGTTCCCAGAGGGTCATACTGTGAAAATGTTACTTATTACAATGGATTAGACCTGGCAGCTACTAGTTGGAAGGACAACAAACAGGTCTTACTGCTTTCGACGTACGTAGGGGCAGAACCAGTAGAGTCTATCAAACGGTTTGACAAGAAGCAAAAAGCTAGTGTTGAAATTCCTTGTCCTAGAGTCGTGAAAGAGTACAATGCTCATATGGGCGGTGTCGACCTAATGGACAGTTATGTACTCGTAGGTCGGTACCGTGTTAGAATGAAGTTTCGCCAATGGTCGACACGATTATTTTATCACCTGCTAGACATGACGATCATCAACGCTTGGGTGCTCTATAAAAAGTTCTGACCAAAAGAGGAGAGAATCCGAAAAAAATAATGTCATTAGCTGACTTCAGAACAGATCTAGCCGAATCTTTGTGTAAGTACCAAACTTACAATCCTGAGAACAAACGTGGTCGGCCAAGTTTTAGTCGCTTATAAGAAGCAACCATCAAGAAAGCAAGGACAATTCGGGCGCATGAACAAGCAATGCCAACAAGAGACGTCCGTTTTGATAATATAGGACATGAAAGAGAATATTGCACTAAGAGAAATAAATGTAAATATAATAATTGTCGGAAGTTAACATCTGTCATGTGTTCAAAATGCAAAGTGTCTTTGTGTGATAACAGAAACAATAATTGTTTCTATTCATTTCATAAAAATTGAAACTAACATTAATTTTTTAGCTAAATGGAGTATCAAAAATGGTACTTAAAGTTTTATTAGAAATAACTACATTAGAATTGCAAAAAAAAAACAGTTTTGTACCCCTTAATCTATTATATATATTTTTTTCAGAATATTTAAAAAAAATATGCACTTAAGGGTTAAAAAAAAACTGAATTATCTCAAGTGATTGCTTTCATCAGCGTCATCTAGCGAATTATAGTGGAACTACCATTAGGACTACTACTACAGAGTTTAAGCAGTTGCACTGAAAACAATAGATAAGTAAATCGATCGATTCAGTTAGATATTGTGGCGGGCAGTAAACTGTTTGAGCATCAACTAAGTGGAAAAGGATTTTACAATCGAATTATAAAATATTAATTTTTAATTTATGTAGGATTAATATTTCTAAAACATTTCTGAACGATAGAGAACTTTGTTTCAGAACGAATGAATGTGTGAGTGGAAGAGAAGGAATGAATGACCGAAAAGGAGGATGGCGTACAACGATGACTAGGCAGGGTGCATTTTTATGTCGAAGGTGAAAATAAAATAGTAATTAAAGTGAAAGATTGTTTTTCTGGATATCCCAACTCTACAAATTGGGGGCTCGTCCGGGATACCAGAAAAAACAGTAAATAAGAAGATTGCCTTGTGTGTGTTTCGCGATCGCGGTAAGGTGAGCCGCGACCACTTGCCGGCGGGCGGCAAATTAACGACGACGAAGTTTCAAAATTTTAAAATACGACGATGTCCGACGAGAAGAACCCCGTTCCGACTTTCAACTACGCCGATATAATCCCAAAATATAACGGCACCGACAAGACGTACTCGTCGGCAAAATGGGCGCAGGGCATAGAAGACAACGCCGAGATATTCGGGTGGACGGCGCAGCAAAAACTGATTCTGGCGAGAAGATCACTAACGGGTACAGCAGAATTATGGCTCAAATCGGAAAAAGCCTTCAAAAGTTACGAAGAATTAAGGACGGCATTACTGAAAGAATTCCCGGAAACCGTCAACAGCAAAGAAATGCACGAGCTCATGGCGTCCCGCAAAAAGAAATGCACTGAAACCTACTACGAGTACATGTTAACGATGAAGGAGTTGGGTAAACGTGCTAAATTCCCGGATTATGTTGCGATACAGTATATCATAGACGGAATACAAGACTACGAATCGAATAAAACGATCTTGTACGGCGCGTCTACATACTCTGTATTAAAAGAAAGAATCATCATCTACGAAACCATGAAGAATAAAAGTAAGAAAAGACAAGATGATACGACGAAACAGCAAAAGCAGGACCTGGACAAGAAGGGTCATTCGGAGAAGTCTATTCGCCGATGTTTTAAGTGTGGTGAGACAGATCACGTCGCCAACGCGTGCAAAAAAGGTGTAAAATGCTTCCGGTGCAACTCGTTCGGTCATATCGGATGAGAGTGCAAGGAGCCAATCTCAAATACAGATTCGCAGGGTAAGCATAAAGATGGCGGCGGCGGTCATAGTTCTCGTACTTCCATGTTGTGTACGAAGATTTCGCCGGAACTTTGCGATGACGTCGCGGATCCGGAAAGAAAATATGGCGGCCACGATGAAGATGAACGAGGAAGGAACGAACGAAAGATAGGTGTGAACGAGTCAGTGTTAACGTCAAACTTCTGTCAATCACATCAGTGTCATAAGTGTCAAAGCGAAATGGTGTTAAGTGTAAACAAAGACTTTGCGTGCAACAAATCAGTTAAAAACATTTAGATTAGTGGAATAAATGTTGATAGCCTTGTAGATTCTGGTAGTGATTTGAATTTAATAGCTTCTAATTTGTTTTTTGAGTTGAATGTAACATCCTACGAAAAGGTAAGAGTCACATTGTCAGGACTCGGTTCTGCAAGCGTGTTTTCGCTAGGAAAGTTCAATGTTAACATAGAAATAGATGTATATTGTTTTGATGTGTGTTTTTACATAGTTCCACAAGAAGTAATGCCGCATAAAGTTATTTTAGGTCAACCATTCTTAGTAAATGTTACTGCTGTCATTGATAAAGGTTCAGTCACTGTTATGCCTCACCATAATGATGTTTTGCTGCAGTGTATGCTTGCCGAGGTTCCAGAACCAGTATGTTATGTTTCTGATCCACAGATACGAGAGGTGGCTCAGAATTTGGTTGACAGCTACCAACCTAAGAGGATAAAGGAGGCTCCGATAGAAATGAAGATTATATTGAAAGATGACATTCCTGTTGCACAGCGTCCACGAAAGTTGTCACTCGCTGAGCAGAGGGAAGTAGAGAAACAAGTAAGTGAATGGTTACGAGATGGTATTGTTAGGCCAAGTTTTTCTGAATATGCGAGTCCATTAGTGCTTGTAAAGAAGAAAGATGGATCTACAAGAGTATGTGTTGATTATCGAATGATCAATAAAAAGATGGTCAAGGATGAATTTCCACTTCCAGTCATAGAAGATCATATTAACAAGTTATCAGGGGCTAAGGTGTTTAGTAAATTGGACTTAAAAGATGCATTCTTTCATTTGAGGATAGAGGAAAGTTCGGTTGGATATACCTCTTTTGTAACACATCATGGTCAATTTGAATTCCTGAGAGCACCATTTGGATTGTCAATTTGTCCTAAGTATTTCAAAAGATTTATAACAATAATTTTCCGTGATCTTTTAGCCAAAGGTCACATTCTTATATTCATTGATGATGCCATAATTCCAGCGAATGACTGTAAGGAAGCTGTTGACAGTTTGCAAGAGGCACTACAAGTAGCATCAAATTATGGACTTGAAATAAACTGGAAGAAGAGTGAAGTTTTGACGACAAAAGTTGAGTATTTGGGTCACATTGTGCAAGATGGTGAAATCAAACCCTCCACTGAAAAATCTGAAGCAGTTGTCAAGTTCCCTGAACCCAAGACGGTGAAGCAACTACAAAGCTTTATGGGGCTAGCATCATATTTCAGGAAGTACACACCTCATTTTGCTAAAATAGCTAGTCCATTGACTGACTTGCTAAAGAAGGATCAAAGTTTTACATTTGAAGATGAACACAGGTATGCATTTAATATTTTAAAAGAAAAGTTAGGAAGTGGTTCAGTGCTGAAGATTTTCAACCCAAAAAGATGTACAGAACTACACACAGATGCTTCGAGTATGGCTTATGCAGCAGTATTAATGCAGTGGTGCGAGGACAGTGGCCTACATCCTGTATATTATATGAGCCGGAAGACCGGTGATAGAGAAGAAAGATAGAGAATTCAAGATAGAGAAGAAAACCGACGAAAGGCGAAAGAGCACATCTTGCAGGTGCAGGAAGAAAATATACAAGCTTTTAACAGAAAACGTAAAGAAAGTACTAAGTATAAAGAAGGTGACTTAGTAGCAATCAAACGAACTCAGTTTGGGTCTACGATGAAGCTTAAGCCTAAATATCTTGGACCTTATAGCATCACTAAGGTCAAAGGGAACGACCGGTACGATGTACAGAAGGTGGACCCCAGTGCAGAAGGACCAGGTAAGACATCCACTGTGGTTGATTTCATGAAGAAATGGCCCAATGACTGAACCATTATCATTTAAGCTCAAACATTATTATTTTATTCTGTGTATCCAACATAATTTTAGTTGTTAAAACTGTAACGATGTGTAAAACTGTATTCTTGTTAGTATTAGTGTGTTATTAGGATAAGTTAGTAGACTGTAACAATGTGGTGTAAGACCGTATTCTTGTTAGTATTAGTATTGTGTTAAGCAGGCTAAAAGATTGTATTTTCGTTAGTGCTGTATCATTTCTGAGGCCAGAAATAGCGGCAGGATGGCCGAGTTGTAGGATTAATATTTCTAAAACATTTCTGAACGATAGAGAACTTTGTTTCAGAACGAATGAATGTGTGAGTGAAAGAGAAGGAATGAATGACCGAAAAGGAGGATGGCGTACAACGATGGGTGGCTGGGTGCATTTTTATGTCGAAGGTGAAAGTAAAATAGTAATTAAAGTGTAAGATTGTTTTTCTGGATATCCCAACTCTACATTTATTTGTAATGTGGATATGTTAGGTACTTACAAAACTACGATAAACATAGGATACCAAAATAACGAACATAGCAACGCCTAAGAATATTACGAGTATCAAACTATACTGCCATTGCAACCTATACCTACCTATTTCGGTACGGTAGCAGAATCTGTCAGTTCGAATTTACTCATACTAAAATATTAAATTTGACTCTATGCGTTATTCAGTCGATCGAATTAAATTACTAAAATGGATTCTGTTTTAGCTCAGCACTATTTGTGCAGAAAAAATGGCATATTGAATGAGTGAATTTTCATAACATATTACAACTTTTTATTTCCATTTCATTATCTCTGCTGTATTAGAAAATGGAAACTATTTTAAAAATGTATTTTTGTTTCTTAATTTTAATATTATGATTTAATTTGACGAGAAATTTAAACAAGCTCGGACTCGATCGTCGGTTGATCTGTTGAGTCTAGCCGACGACATCCGAGCTGAACTGAGGTCTGTGGTCTGTGCGCGAACCGTTACGATCGACAAACGAAAAATAAACATGGAAGAGAAAATGAACATTGAATTGTTAATTGGATTAATACAGGCGAGGCCTGTCCTTCATGATGTGAGGTGTGCTACCTACAAAGACAACAGACTAAAAGACAGGCTATGGAGGCAAGTTGCGACGGAATTGCAATCAACAAGTAAGTACTTACTTTAGATTATGTACAATTTGTTATCAGTCTGAAATCGGTACCGTAAACTGAGAAATCTATCTCATATTCTGGGGCTTAGGGGAGTAGTCTCAGTTTACCAGTAGGTACCAACCGTTCACAAATCATAAGTGGTTTTTGGGACCTTGAATCTACCACTGGGTAGGCAAGTGGCCCTCTGACGCAAATAGGTGTTCTGTGCTCTGAGGCCTAGTAGGTAGGTATTTTGTTGGCAACTGTTCAATCTTGTTTCCAACTCTTTACCCGACCTTTCCGAAAGGAGGGTAATGTTTCTTAAGTGTCTGTATGTAGAATGTATGAACCTACCTGGATATTTAACTATAATCAATATCATACGTTGCAATTTATTTGAAGAAAATAGAAAAAGACCGCTGGAAATTTTACGTTATTTATTTAGTTAAAGGTTAGGTAGCTATAAATAACCGTGAATTAAATAACCGTATAGGGGCTCGTGGCTAAATATTAACAGCCGCACAGGTCGATCTTCAAGATTGAGCAACGTTTGCCGAGGTCGGTCCGTGGATGGGTGACCATCCATAACATACCGAGACCCCTTCGTGCCTCGGAAAGCGCTGTCCTCGGTAACGACTGTCAAAGATCTACGAATGGCAGCCGTGTCATTCTTGCCAAGGAGTATCGCGTTCGGTGTAACCCAGTAGCTAACTGGGTTGTCGAGGTTAGATAGGCAGACGCTCCATGTAAAATAGTGGTATCCAGGTGCATCCGGTTAGGCGGTATATTACGCGTATTTTACGCACCTTTTCGATAATATTACGTAATTTTACAACCTTATGTTCATCCCGTGCAATGCTTATACTAATGTTTGCGTTGTTGACCTACATTCTGTTCAATTCAATATGCACAACCGCCATGGCTACGTGTTATTTTAACATGTATCTATAGTTTTGTAAATCAATGAATTATCAAGCCATTGTAAGCTGACCACACATTATATTAGGCTTGCCGTAAGGGGTCAGCTTATAGGTACCGGAAATGTGCAGCGTGTTTGTGAAAATAAACTTTGACGTGAAATTACTACATATAAAACAAAGTCCCCCGCCGCGTCTGTCTGTCTGTCTGTCTGTGGGTAAATAAACAACACGCATTAAAAAAAAAGTTTTTCATCATTGTGCCGTTATTTATAGATCTCAGTCATTTAAATCAAGAGCATATGGTGTCAGTTATATCATATTTAAAGGCGCCAATAATATTTTGTCCGGGAATATAACGTATTTATAGAAAGTTATCAAATCACGCACCTAACATCATTTCCAACCCGACGAAAAATCGTGTATCTAACTATAAATATCAAATTAACACCAAAACGAGTTGTAAGGTGCGTTTTTGAAAATAACTATAGATCGACTATAAAACAAAGATGCATTACTGCTAAACATTTTGAAAGTGAAATAAAAAATTAGGTCTAAAATAAATTATTCATGAAATGTTACGATATTTTCATCATTTCCGTAAAAGCTCGTCAAACAGTATTTCTTTCTCACTCTGTTGCACAAAGCACATGACGCCCCGCGCCCGCACCTTCCTCAGTTTCCAAACAGGCCGCCGAGTAAGTGGACGCGTGATCGCAGTGCAATTGGCGCTCAAAATTTATTGATAAAAATTTACGCAAGACCATTGTCAAATTAAAATGGATAGGTTAGCGACACTGTGTACAGATAAGAATTTCTCTACTTTTTGGAAAGACACTAAAAAATTGAACTGTAAGCATGGCCTTCCCGTGAGTGTTGAGGGTCATTCAGATCCAAGGCACATAGCTAATAGATTTAAGGAGCACTTCTTTGTTAGGTCACCATTAGGTCCGTCGGTGTCAATGCTCAGTACTGGGTCCCATGGTGTGGGGTTGAACCTTAAGATTTCTGCAAAAGTTGTGGCTCAAGCTATTCGACAAATGAGAAGAGGAAAGTCTCCTGGCCATGATGGTCTTAGTATTGAGCATCTGCAACATGCCGGACCTCACATTTCACGAGTACTAGCAATGTTTTACTCGTTATGCATAAGTCACTCTTACTTGCCTGAACAGTTAATGAAAACTATTGTAGTGCCCATAGTTAAAAATAGAACGGGAGACATCTCCGACAAAAACAATTATAGGCCAATATCTTTAGCGACTGTGGTAGCTAAAGTGCTTGACAGGTTGCTGGATGCACAATTGGCTGAATCTATAGTTCTGCATGACAACCAATTTGGTTTTAGACCTCAGCTGTCGACGGAAAGTGCCATATTGTGCATGAAGCATGCTGTCAGGTACTATACCCACAGGGGCACACCTGTGTATGCCTGTTTCCTCGATTTGAGCAAAGCTTTTGACTTAGTCAGTTACGATATCCTATGGAGAAAGTTACAAGAAGTAGGGCTACCGTCTGAACTTGTGAATATTTTAAAGTACTGGTATAGCAATCAAAGTAATAATGTGCGGTGGGCGGGCACCCTCTCGGAACCATACAAATTGGAATGTGGCGTGAGACAGGGTGGCTTGAGCTCGCCCCGTCTTTTTAATTTTTATATAAATGCCTTAATCGAGGAGCTCAGCAGCCAGCGGGTTGGTTGTCGCATAGATGATATATGTGTCAATAATCTTAGCTATGCGGACGACATGGTATTGCTGAGCGCCTCGGTTTGTGGCATTAGGAAACTGTTGAAAATCTGTGAAACTTATGCAAATGTTCATGGCTTGATATATAATGTGAAGAAAAGCGAGTATGTTGTCTTTAAGGCCGGTACTAAGTGTCCCACTAGCGTGCCCCCTATAAAGTTGAATGGAGATGAGTTGGCTAGGGTACGTCAGTTCAGATACCTGGGTCATCTAATTACCGAGGACCTTAAGGACGACATGGACATTGAACGTGAACGTAGGGCACTGTCCGTGAGAGCAAACATGATTGCTCGCAGGTTTGCCGGGTGTACAAATGTGGTAAAAATCACTCTCTTCAGAGCCTTCTGTACATCTTTTTACACCTGCAGCCTGTGGGCAGTCTATACTCAAAAAGCGTACAGTGCCCTACGGGTACAATATAATAACGCGCTTAGAACGATGTTGCGGCTGCCCCGTCACTGTAGTGCATCACGTATGTTTGCGGACGCGCGCATCGATTGCTTCTACGCTACTCTGCGTAAGCGGTGCGCGTCAATGCTGAGCAGAGTACGGGCTAGTCGCAACAGCGTTTTATGTATGATAGCCAGTAGACTTGACTGTCTGTACATTGGTCGATGTATTAATGCTCACATAAGTATTGATACTTCGACTCATGGGTCAGGCAGGGGGCGAGTAGCTTAATGTTGTATTACTAACACTAGTTATAAGTTATTGTACTACTAACAAATTGGATCTTAGTTATCTTAAATAAACGTTTATTATTATTATTGTCATTAATTTATTTATATACTTATTAAATACATTTTTAAATATTTTTATAAAAACATTAAAAAAAAACATTTAAAAATATAAAGAATAGTGGTCCGCCGGTATCGGGAGCAGGGTCCAAGCTACCGGTGGTTAGGACTCCAGAGATAGGAACCTCCTCACAATGCGAGCCGTATCGAGGAGTACTGCCTTCTGGATCAGGCTCTTGATCCAACCGTCTAACGAGAGTCTCGAGAGATGCTGGTCGAGGCTTTCGGCCATCAGGCCATTGGCTGATACGACAATCGGCACAATGATAGCCGAGTTAACATTCCACATGTCAACAACCTCGTGTGCTAAGTCGAGATATTTAATTTGTTTCTCTTTCTCAGCTTTCACGAGGTTCTCGTCATGCGGAATGGTAATATCGACAATCACTGTACGACGCGCTAAACGATCTATCACCACTATATCAGGCTTATTGGCGACAATAGTCCTGTCAGTAATGATAGATCGATCCCAGTACAACGTGATATGGTCATTTTCGAGAACTGGGTCGGGCACATACTTGTAATACGGTACCTCAGAATCCACTAGTATATATTTCAAAGCAAGTTGCTGGTGAATAATCCTGGCTACTTGGTTATGCCTGTGCAAATACTCGCCGTTAGCTAGACGAGAACAACCAGAGATAATATGTCTGATGGACTCACCCGGACGATGGCATGCCCGACACACGTCAACCGTCCCGTCCTTCATAATATGTCTCCGGTAGTTATTCGTCAAGATAACTTCGTCCATAATTGCACAGACGAAACCTTCAGTTTCCCCGAAAAGGTCACCAAAACGTAGCCAGGATACGGACGCTAAGAAATCTACGCCGGGCTCATGAAGAGCCCGATAGAAGCGCCCGTGAAGCTCCTTGTTTTTCCATATCTCCTTGCGGTCATCGGTAGTAAGTACTACAGGTTTGCGCCAGTTCTCTTTAGCCATGGAGAGCGGGGTGAGTCCCTTGTCCACTGCAACCACATCACGGTGCATACCCACTTCGGAATTTAAAAAATTTTGCCTGAGACTGGACACTTCGCGGTTGTGGAGGGTCTTCGCATTTAAAAAGCCTCGACCCCCGCACTTCCGCGGTATGTACAGTCTCATTACTGATGATCGTGGGTGATGCATCCGGTTTGCGGTCAGCAATGTACGGACTCTCCTATCCAGGGCGTCGAGTTCGGTCTGAGTCCATTTGAGTATGCCAAAAGAGTACATCAAAACCGGCATGACCCAACCGTTGAAGGCGCGCACCTTGTTTCCGCCTGAAAGAAGACTAATTAATACCTTCCTAAGGCGACCAAAGAAGCGCTCCTTCAACGATTGCTTCATGTCAGCAACGTTGATGCCTAACGCTTCTGACATACCCAAATACTTATATCTTTCGGATGAGGAGAGAGATCTAAGGTGTATAGAATCCGAAAGTTGAATTCCCTCGGATTCCATAATCTCACCTCGCTTTACATGCATGACTGCACATTTGTCCACACCAAATTCCATACTGATGGTGCTACTAAAAGTTTCAGTTACCTTCAGTAGTTTCATCAGTTGCAATTTGTTGGGGGCAAAGAGTTTCAAGTCATCCATGTAGAGGAGGTGAGATATGACCTGACCACCTCTTCTCAACCGATAGCCTAGTCCTGAATCCTCAAGTAGTGAGCTTAAAGGATTCAGGGCTAAGCAGAACCAAAGTGGACTCAAACTGTCGCCCTGAAATATTCCCCGTTTAATCCATACAGGCTCATCGATCCCCTGGATCTGTCGACACCCTGGATAGCGAAGAACCGTTCTCCATTGCCCCATACATGACCTAAGGAAGGTGCGTAGAGTTGCATCTATCTTGTACAACTCCAGCACCCTCATGAGCCATGTATGTGGCACCGAGTCATAGGCCTTCTTATAATCTATCCAGCATGTCGACAGATCCTTGCGGGATCGACGAACCTGTTGGCTTATGGCCATATCGATGAGGAGTAGCTCCTTAGTACCGCGGGACCCGTTCCGACATCCATTTTGAGAGGTTGACATAATCGAGTTACTTTCAATGTGCGTATTAATTTTCGCTCTCAAAATGGATGTAAGAAGTTTATAGACCGTCGACAAACACGTGATCGGTCTATAATTCTTGGGATCCGTGGGACTACCTGACTTGTGGAGCAGGTGGGTAACGCCTGTTGTTAGAAACTGCGGAAGCGACCCAGACTCTAAAGATGACTGGAACTGAGATGCCAGGCGGGCGTGTGAACTAATTAGCCATTTCAACCAAAAGTTGTGCAATCCGTCCGGTCCCGGTGATTTCCAATTCGGTAACGGACGGACTGCTCTGGCGACATCTAATGGCGTAATTAAAACTGCTTCCATTTCTGGTACAGTTTCACACGCTCGCCCGACATCCAGTATCCAGCTAGCCTCAGAGTGACAGACGGGCACTGACCAGATGCTGCGCCAGAATGTACTCGTGGCGGCATCATCCGGGCGGCACTCGTCTGTCACATTTTGTTCAGATCGCTCCCAAGTTCTATACACCCATCTCTCATCGCTCTGGAACATGCGATTCTGTGTGTACCGATCAACCCGCCGCTTATACCGCCGAATACGACTCGCCCATGCACAAACTTTCTGCTTCAGGAAGTCGATGCGCTCTGTGACACGAGACATGTATTCTCGAGGGCTGATTCCAGTCCCCGAGAATGCAAAACGCATCACTCGTGGTCGTGTATTGCCCTCCCTGAAGCAGTATAGTTTGCCGATGAGTACCCTGGCCTCATCGATACGACGCTGGATCCTGCACTGCCAGGCTGGTACGGCTGGTTTTGGTTGCGTAGCCACGTCACAGTTTGGAAATTTGACGTTAGCTAAACGACATGCCGCAACAGCCGCGCAATACAGGATCGAATGTGTATCAACGAGATCCTCGCTGCTCTCGAACACATTCTTAAGCTGCGAGTCCAGGGCACACACCAGCGCCCTATTTTTTTTGTGCATAGGCAGGCGTGGTAATCGGGGTCTAAGTTCGGTCGGAGTGGATCTGTACTCACGAAATGCATCCTCCAGTGCGCTCCTCAATCGAGCATTGCACTGGCTACTTACTGAAGCAACCCTATCACCTTCCACTTTACACTATGATTAGACCGCGGCGGTATTTCATAAATGGTTGATGTTTGTACCGCGTTTTGTGCCGGATTCGAGACGATATGGTTGCTCAGCTCTGAGCGCAGCCTATCAAGTGCGGTATCGTCCAATCTATGACTACGTTGGATGACCCGCACCTGATCCGACAGTCGTTGGGCCGAGACGTTGACAGTTGGCTTTAGTTCCTGAAATAGAGACAGCATCCTACCACGGTACGCAGTGAGGTTAGTTCCTCCCTCTGTAGACCTGTAATATGCGCGCATGACGTTCTCGTTCATAGAGTGAGTCCATTTCATGCGCTGCACACAACCACCGGCAGCGGGGACCCGGCTCGGGGCCGGACGGCCCCTAAGTCCCAAGCTCCTCGGTGGCCGGCCTCTCCCCTGCCGACGTACAGGTGTTGGCGACGTCGGCGGGGAAAAATACTCGTCGCTCGAGCTCGACGCAACTACCGCGGCCGGTGTCATCACAGCGCTCACGGTGGGGCTGGATAACGGCGGCGGCGAGGCGGAGCTGAGCGAAGAGTCCGGAGGTGGTGGGCGTGCGCGATGTGCTGCTAATCTTGTCAACATTATTTAATTTTGCTAATATATTTTCACTGATGTTTGAAGGTGACAACTGTCATGTCACCTCCGAATCGGTAGTTTTTGATTTATTTAATTTTTGTGTAATATGGTCTCTTTTTTAGTTTGTCCATGGTTGTAATGGTCGGTTTTGGTTTATAAGGAAAAACTATAGTAAAAATGGATCAAAATTACGTTCACTGTTATAATTATATGAATATAATATTATAATTATATGTTATTATTATTATTGTTATTGGCACGCATCACATCATTTCCAAAAGGACGCATTAAACTGTAAGTAACGAATACATTTATCTATTACTTTTTACATATATTCCGAATGTTCGCGTGTTTCATTTGAGATTATTATTGTTACGTTTGTGAGTAAGTTTCGACTTAAATAAGTCGTTTCCAGTAAGATCATCTCCAGTAAAATGTTAAAGACGTAAATGATTCGTGATTACCGGTAATGACTATTAACTTTGCTTCTTCTTATTTTCGTGTGGAATTATCTATAATATAAACCACAGTAACACCAATTAGTGACAATTTACTCAATAATATGATATGAAGTAGTACAAGTCCCAGACGAATTGTAGCTCGCCTCGGACTTGTACCTTTAAGAAACATAGAAAATATTGTTCTAGGTTTGGTGATCATGAACAAAAAACCATCGATAGCCAATCTGTCAGCCTACAAGCGTAAAAGGTACGCTGAACTTAGAAATTATCCAGAAATGTACGAAAGAGAAAAAGAAAAGGAACGACTACGGTACATCAAGAAGAAAGAAAAGGGACAAGTTATTCCTATTGATGAAAAATCACCAAGGGATCAAAGGCAACAACGAAACAAATGGCGTGAAGCATTAAAAAGGTACAGAGAAAATAAAAAAGGTAAGAAAAACGTAACTAAGTTACCAGAAGTAGTACTGCTTGAACATCAGGACCAAGAAGATGTATTAGTGAAAACGACAACACAAACGACTACAGTTATAGAAGATCCTTTAAATTCACCAGCTACAAAAATAAGACGCATAAGAGAAAAAAGACGTAAAATGTTAATTAATATTACACAAAATTTAAGAAAAGAAAATGAGAGTCTTAAGAAGAAGTTAGGAAAGGTGTCAGCGGAATCATCACAGTTGATTTAAAAAAAGATAGAGAAACAGGGTGAAAAAGGAACAGCTCAAGAAACGCGAAGGAAAGATTATCAATACTAATTAAGAAGTTTTTGGAACAAGATTTAAAAAGCGTAATTATTCCTGGCAAAAAGCAGTACATCTCTCGAAATAAGGTTCAAAACAAAAACGACAGTTAACATTACCATTAAAGCAATTACATAACATATCAGAGCATGGAATTCCTGTTAGTTATGCCTTTTTCTGTAGGAATCGCCCATTTTGGGTAATCTTTCCTAGCAAAGCACTAGAGGTTGTCTAATATATTCGTAATAGGTAGAGGTATTATAATACAAGCCATACATATTCATATTAGGATAAGCGAATATACAGTAATAGGTTACCAGCACCCTAATTACGTAACACATTTTCGCCAAACGATTACGACTAGTTTGCTTCGTTTCTATCGCAGTTTGCTTAATTTGACGACTTCGTATTGCGTAACTCCACTATCGTGCGAAACCAACTGCAGTCTGTTTGAGACGCTAAAGAGTGAACGATATGCCAAAATTGCCAGGAAAAATTGGGCATACGTCTATTTTTCGAATTACGTAACTCAAATGACAAGCGAGAATTTGCTTGAATCGTTGACATGAAACCAACGGCTAGTCGCATTGAACCGAAGGCAACCTTCTGCTCGCAATGGTTTTCTGTTCCATTTAATTTAGGATTTATACGTATAATCTCCATAATTATTTCGAAAAAATGTGAGTGGTAGTCTTCCTGATAAATTGTGAATAAATTTTTGTGTAAAACCTCAATGATAAATCAATATTAATGATATTTTAAAAATCGAGGCAGGGTGGTGAATTTCTTAAAATAATTGTAAAAATCTTCATCTGTTACAACTTACAAGTGCTTACAACCTAAACTAAAGATATCTTCAATTTATAATATTACAGAATCGAGATATTTTGTTGGCATTTTAATGAAAGACAAATTCGTACCTCGTACCGTATGTAACAAACTTATCATAAGCCACAAGCTTAGCAACCCATCTATCAATAGAATTGTACGCACCTAATTGTTATCTACAGCAGAATATTGCTGTTCTATGAAGTAAATAGATTATGGTTTGGGTTTCCGGTGTCAGGCTCAACTACATTATTCAGGAAATATTTAAACTTTCTCTCATGCGCTCACAGCAAGCAGTAGGTAGGTATATAAATTATCCATGATGTGGGGAAGACATTGAATGCCAAATTCTACCAATCCATACAATATATTTGTTCCATTTAATTTTACCCCATGTCCAAATATTTCATGTTAAATGTGAATAAATGCTATTGTCAGTTCAGATTGTATGTGATATTAATAAAACAGTTTTTCTTTGTTTACCATAATTTATGTTTCTATTTACTTGTACCTAATGAATGACAGTTAATTTAGCTAAACACCACTATTTTCTAATTAGTATCACTATAATAGTAAACACTTCTCAATATTAAAAAAAGGTTACTAAGTATTCAATTTTTAAATATTTCATACCAAGTTATTTTTATTTGTACCTTTAGTTCATAATTAAAGCACTCTATATTAAAGTTTACACAGTTATCAATTAACACAATAGGTACTTGCTGTTATGCAAGACTATAATCAACAGTTTCCTAAAATAAAATGCATTAGCTTTTATGAACAATCTTAAGTTTCTACTTTTGTACTTGAGAAGCTTGAAAAGTGAAGCAGTTGCAGAGCCGCAGTAGCAATGTAATGTCATAAGTAAATAGCAGCAGTGGCAGAAGTGAACAGCAATGGAGCAACATCATTCATGCTGCCTTCATGTCTTCGTAGGTGAAATGCCCCGGGAACTCAGCTACAATTTGAAAAGAAAATCAAAATTATTTTCTGCTCAAATAAAGTATATAAACATTATGCAGCAAACTAGGCATATCAACTAGACCTTCATCAGCCCATGGCTGGACAAAAGCCATCATCCTACTCATTGCTGCGGGTAGTTTAATTTCTTCTTTATTTAGGGCTGATTTTTCAATCTCCAGATATTTTTATCTAACATAACACTAAATTAGAATGGTAAACATTAGTTAAGTGTACATAAAATTATTATGTATGTGACTATGTAGGTAGAAAGTTCACTCATGGAATATATTCATAATTATGTGAGTTGCTGCTTGATTCTTAACTATGTGTCAAAAGTTTACCTTCAATAATTAATACAGAAGATTGGTTTCCAATGCCCAACATTGCCACAGCAAATCCCCCTATGTCAACTAGATTGATGTTGGTAGGGTAGTGTTCCATTCAGCTCTATCACCATCTGCGAAAATATTATGATTGTTTTGTAGTTAGTTGTTATTTCATTAGTGGTTATTAGGTGTAGTTAGTCTGTTTCAGCGTCTACATAGGTACCAACAAAAATATTAATTAACAATTTCAGTTGTTAGAAGGTGAGCTTGACAGACATATACTAACTACAATCATTATTTTAGCTGCAATAAACATCTAACCTCACGTAAGTTGTTTGAGAGTCTACACAAATAAAAAGGAATGATAGTCCGTATGTAGACTGACCAATAATGTACCTACAGCCAATATAATATAATGAGATACGAAGGTATACTCCTACACATGTAATTCCTTTATATATTGGCTTACTTACTTGTAGTTTCACTATTGCCAGACGTCTTCAGCAAGCCACAAGAAAAATGTTCCAAAACTGCAACATAGTCCCATGTTTCTGCATCAGTATGGGAATAGTAAATATAATTTTGGTCAGTTGATCGTCTTGGGTTTGTATGTTGCAAAATATAAAATAACTAAATGTAAACAAAAACATTCATAATAACATTTACCCAAGTGTTGCCAACTTTTTTTCCCCGAGTCCACTACTAGCGGTGTACCGTGTATCACAAAATAATTATGTAGATACTTGAAAAATTTGTGAAGATGTTTGGATGTTTGCTAAATACACAATAATGGCCTAACGGTGGAATTTTTTATCCCAGAAGTATGTTCCCGTCGAATATTTTTTCGAAATGACATTGTTTTTCGATCTCCACATGGGCGCAGCCTCTGTGTAACTTCACTACTTATAATATTATTTGGTCATGCTGAACGGTCTTAAAAATTCAGCGTTCGAATCCGGAGTGGTTTCGGCATTTGAAATAAATGAATCGTAAAATTACTGACACATGTTCTAGACAAACAATAAAACATGCCACTATCGTGTTATTTTTTTTTCGAGTCACAATTTTAGTAGTTGATGGTAATATTTTCTACAAATTGAATTAGACTAACCACTGGACCAAACTACCTGCCACTAAATGCAAAATTTTGTCTGCCCGGAGGGGTCCAAACCCCTAGGTTTAGTGGAAATTCCACTAAGTTCACAACACTGCTTTTCTACGACTTTTTCATTGGCCACAGATAACAAAAAGGTGAAAATAAAAACGTTTTGTTACGTATTTCAATTATGGTAGCTTTTGGTAGAAAGTGTTTTATAAATTGGTTTTTCATTTTTAGGCAATCATTGTACATTTCTATTTATAAGCAGTAGTCAATAGAAGTATCAGTATCAGTATCAGTTGTGAATAGAACAAAATTATATTATAGCAAAATTATTCGGAAGCGAATAATTCTTTTATGATGAAATAAAAAAAGCCAAAAGCGGGCAAGCATTTTTCCCAGCTCTAACAAATTAAGCAGAATCAGAATGGTTTTTCTTACGCAATTCCAAATATAGGAACCGATTCCGATCGGAGTTTGCTTAATTTCGGAATCGCATTAAAAAACAAAATTTGTTACGTAATCAGGGTGCAGGTATTAGTCAAATAATAGGGACGCGATTAGCGAGGCGGTTCGCCTCGCTATCCTATTATTATTTGCCGACTGCAGTCATCTCACTCACTCGCAGACGTCTCGGCGCCTGACGAGTGAGCGAAATGACAAGACTCGCCTAAACCGACCCAAGGCGGGCGAGTGAGCGAGATGAGTATTGTACTTTAGAATGGAACCTGACTGCTTGCTTGTCGTTGTGCATGCTGCGTACGTAATGTGTGTATTGTAAAGACATACTTATACACGTCCGGCTTCGTATGTAAGCTGCATGAGTTAGTTACCAAGTCAGCAAGCAATGCAAACCGTTTTTTTTTACATTTGGTCACTTGTTTCTGTCGCATTGTTTTAGTAGGTATTAGCTAATACGGATATTAGTTTATAATATTTGTATTGACCAAAGCTCACAGCGAGTCCATATTGTATTCGGACACAGCACGTGCATGCAGTGGTTGATAACTAATAACTACTTAATCATTATTTTGTTAGTATAAAGTGATTGAGCGTTTGTATTTTTGGTGGTGGTTTTTGTGGTTATTTAGGAATTTAGTTTTGATTATGAAGCGTGCAAGAATCAGTGAAGTTTGGACACATTTTACTGTAGAATCAGAAGAAAACAAAATTGCAATTTGCAAAATATGTCAACAAAAGTGCTCATTTAAAACAACGATTTCGAACTGAAACAAACATATGAAAAGCAAGCATGTTGTAGTATTATCGTCATCGTGAAGCTCACAATTGCGGCAAATACCAAAAAATGACACCGGCTCCACCAACACACAGACAAGCAGTTTAGAAAATGTACAACTTGTAGCCGTGTCTTCGGTTGCTAGTACATTCAACCCATGTGAAAGCACATTAACCTTTTCTAGACAATTGGTGCAGAGTAAAATTAATCTACCAGTAAAAAAAATTACTGCATCATAACGAGAAAAAATTGACGAACAGTTGTTGCTTCTTTTTATTAAAGATTTTCAACCGTTCTCCATTGTCGAGGATAGAGAATTTAGGGGCTATACAAATGCTTTGAATCCTGCTTATCAACTACCGACTAGGCAACATATTTCTAATACGCTTTTGCCGGCACTATACGAAAAATGTGTAAATAGAGTTCGTACAAGTGAAATAAAAAACAAAACTTCATTCTTCAACAAATCAAATTGTATTGACTGTTTTTGGTGAAATATGAATTATTATTATTATTATTTTCCTTTATTTCATATATATACATATAAATTATATTTTTAAATATTAGAATATAAAAATATAAAAACATTTAAAAATATAAAAAATAGTGGCCCACCGGTATCGGGAACAGGGTCCAAGCTACCGGCGGTCAGGGCTCCAGAGAGAGAAACCTCCTAACAATGCGGGCCGTGTCCAAAAGTACCGCCTTCTGAATCAAGCCCTTGATCCAGCCACCCAACGAGAGCCTCCTCAGGTGTTGGTCGAGGCTCTTGGCTATTAATCCATTCGCTGTAACGACTATCGGTACAATGATCGCTGAGTCCACATCCCACATGTCGACAACCTCGCGAGCCAAGTCAAGATATTTGATTTGTTTATCTTTCTCGGCTTTCACGAGGTTCCCGTCGTGTGGGACCGTTATGTCAACAATCATTGCACGCCGCTCTAATCGATCCACCACCACTATATCAGGCTTATTGGCAACAATAGTCCTGTCAGTGATGATGGATCGATCCCAGTACAATGTGATATTTCCATTTTCGAGAACTGGGTCGGGCACATACCTGTAGTACGGCACTTCCGGTTCTACAAGGCTGTATTTGAGAGCAAGTTGCTGATGGATAATCCTGGCTACAAGGTTGTGTCTATGCAAGTATTCTCCGCTAGCTAGACTAGAACATCCGGAGATAATGTGTCTGATTGATTCACCTGGACGGTGGCATGCCCGACAAATGTCAACCGTGCCGTCTTTCACAATAAATCTCCGGTAGTTGTTTGTCATCATAACTTCGTCCATAATTGCACAGACAAAACCTTCGGTTTCTCCAAAGAGATCACCGAAACGCAGCCAGGCTACGGACGCTAGTTGATCTATATCGGGTCCATGTAGGGCCCGAAAAAAGCGTCCGTGAAGCTCCTTACTCTGCCATACTTCCATGCGATCATTAGTGTCAAGCACTACTGGCTTGCGCCAGTTCTCTTTAGCCAAGGAGAGCGGGGTGAGGCCCTTGTCCACTTTGACCACATCTCGATGCATCCCCACGTCGGCCTCTAAGAAATATTCCCTGAGACTGCATATCTCGCGATTGTGGAGGTTTTTAGCATTTAAAAAGCCTCGACCTCCACATTTTCGTGGGATATACAGCCTCATTACCGATGACCGTGGATGATGCATTCGATTTGCAGTCAGCAGTGTACGGACCTTCCTATCCAGGGCGTCGAGTTCGGTCTGAGTCCATTTGAGTATGCCAAAAGAGTACATCAAAACCGGCATGACCCAACCGTTAAAGGCGCGTACCTTGTTTCCGCCTGATAGAAGACTATTAAATACTTTTTTCAGGCGGCCAAAGAAGCGTTCCTTTAACGATTGCTTCATGTCAGTATCATTGATGCCCAATGCTTCCGACATACCCAAATACTTATAGGTTTCGGATGCAGAGAGGGTTCTAAGGTTTATGGAATCCGAGAGTTGGGTTCCGACGGATTCCACAATCTCCCCTCGCTTTACATGCATGACCGCACATTTGTCTACACCAAATTCCATTCTGATGGCGCTACTGAAAATTTCAGTTACTTTCAGTAGCTCCATTATTAGCTTATTATTATTATTATTATTATTATTATTAAGTTTAACAACTGATTTATGGACGTCGGCGTCACAAGAAAGCTATATTGCCATATTAGCGCACTACATAGACATAGATTTTAAGTTCAAAAAAGTATTACTGGAATGTGCGCCATTGCCCGGCTCTCATACAGCCCTAAATATCGCGGAGGAAATATCCCGCACATTTGATGATCTTGGAATTGAAAAAAAAAACAAATTCTCATTATAACAACCGACAATGCAACTAATATGCAAAATGCTGTCAAACAGCATTTGGGCTTAAAACATTTTGGCTGTTTCGCCCACACATTAAATCTAGTGGTGGAGAAAGCTTTGGAGGTAGACACTATAAAATCAACAATAGAAAAATTCAAAGCTGTTGTTGCGCATTATAAACGAAGCAATATAGCTATGGAGAAGCTTCTCCATAGCTATATTGCTTCGGTACTAAGGTACCAAATTCAAACAGGTCTTGCGCAACCCAAGAGGCTTCTTCAAGCAGTTCCTACGCGGTGGAACTCGGTGTTCTATATGTTAGAACGTTTCTTGGACTTGCAAGATGCACTGCGAAGTACGGCGGGCTTGTTGGACAGATACGTACCAATGTTATCTATAGAAGAATGGCAAATATGCAAGGACCTACTTAGCATTCTAAAGCCTTTACAAAAAGTCACTCAACAGATGAGTGGTGAGGAATATGTAACTGGGAGCCTCATAATTGTATTTACAAGAGTCCTTTTAACTGTCTATGAAAATAAAATTCCAACTACAATCCACCCCGATGTAGCCACATCCGTTGAGGTCATTGTAGGACAATTGAAAAGAAGATTGGGGCAAATAGAATACAGCGGTACTTTTTCAATTTGTTCATTATTGGATCCCAGATACAAAATGCACTGCTTCAAAGATAATTCTGCTGCTGAGAAAGCCAAAAAAACCCTTATAGAACTGGTCACTGCCGAAATCAACAAGAAATCTCAAACTAACATCAGGTCAGCGTCACCTCAACCATCCACAAGTACAAGCACGTCCAGCGAACCTATTAAAGACGGCTTATCAATATGGGATAATATTAGCGAAATATTTGTGGATGTCGAGTCAACTCAGTTTTCTCCTCAAGCATCTGCAATAACAGAAGTGCAACGATATCTTGCAGATAGGTTGTTGCCGATTAAGGACGACCACGGAAAATTACTCGATCCTTCCGATTGGTGGAGGAATCACAAATTTGTGTACTCAAACTTGGCACAATTATATCGCAATAAATGCTGCGCAATGAGTAGTTCAGTATCTTGCGAGCGCATATTTTCGACATCCGGAAATATTATTTCAGATCGTCGAACGAGGCTGAAATCGGAAAAGTTTAAACAATTGATGTTTTTAAATGTAAATATGTAAACTCTTAAATAGTATATAATTTTTGTTTGTTTGCAACACTTCAGACGTGACATTGTAGCTCACGTTGCAGTCTCTTTAAAAAAAGTCCCGATGTCCCCAAAACTATTTTTTTGTATTAAACGTACTATTGTTGCCTATTTTGACTGTATATAATTATATATAACAAAGTAAAACTTATGAAAAAAGAAACGAAAAAAAACACGAAAAAAAAACGAAAATATAGAAGAAAAATATAGTATAAATTTTTTTTAAAATATATATAATATAATGTAAGTGTATGGAAAAAAACAATAATCATTGTACATAGGTGATTAACTTTTTAAATACGCCAACATTATCAACGTTGACAGTCCTAAGCCTGTTAAAGTATGAAGGAAAATTTAATCACCGTTTTGCTTCTGTAACAGTCATACGTGAATAATAAACGTGCATATTCACGAGAATCTTGTATTTCATATTAATTATTATGGAGAATATTAGGCAGGTATCAATATTAGATTGAGTAGCTAATAACGAATCGGTTCACTAATAGTTGACTAATACCCAGTAATAGGTATGATATCATAATATGCGTTAACTAATATATTCAATAATAGGATTACCTAAAAATTACCCTAATATAACATCTCTACAAAGCACTCAGGGAAACTTGAGCCTGCATAATTCACAGTAATGTAGATTTGGCAGTTCTATGTCTGCATAAAGCAAATATAATAAAGGAGACTAATTTTGAACAGATTTTACAGTCCCTGTGTTGTTCTTAATACAACGATGAATGTGTGGCGGAACATATTTAGACCACCACTAAACAACATCAAGAAAACCGCTGCCGCTTATGACTCTGTACCACGCATACAAATCAGGTGATGTCTTGTTTGTGATCAAGTGCAAAAGTACTGGGCTTACACGTGGAGCGAGCACACTACGGGTGCGTGAATATTGTATCGAGGCGGCCGGCAAGGACCTTGAGCGGCCGAGCGATAGCGAGATCAAGAATCTAGCTAGCTTAACCGTCGCGCCGCGCTAGTAACATTACTAGTATTTGGCGATTAACACACGGCACCGCGCACCGCCGCGGTTGGCGGTGAAGCGGATCTCATGTCGCATTGATCTCTATTAAATCCGTCGATGCCTAACTCACGTACACCGCCTGACCGCGCGTTCGAGCGGTGCTCTCACCGCCACCGCCCCTCCGCGCGGCCGGCCGCGCTGAGGGGCGGTGCATCACACACGGGGCGCCGCATAACCGCGCGAATCATCGTGTGTGCAGGATGTGTTGCAATTTAAAAATGGATTTTGATATTGAAAACTTTATTTCGGAGATTGAAAGTCGCTCTGCTATATGGGACATGAAAAGCACACAATATAGTGATGGACTCCTTAAAATGAAACAATGGGAAGAAATTGTTACCTTATATTTGGAGCCAGGAGAAACTTCTGATAAAGATAAAAAAGAACTCGGTAAGTTTAAAAAATATATTTATTTTTAATTTAAGCATATTTACTATGCCATGGTAGTGTGTTCTCATTTACAAAATAATCAGCTAAATTATTACGGATCACTGCAGCGCTTGTACTTCCTCTGCAATTATTGTCTATAGGTATATTAACTATTCCCTCTGTCTCATTGTTCGTATATAAAATATCTTTAAAATCAACGCCATGTCTTTCCCTAACAAAATTATGAAGAATACAGCATGCTTTAATAATTTTTATCGATAAATTTCTGTTTACGTTCAAACGGCGTTGAAATATACGCCATTTATGTGTTAAGATACCGAATGCACACTCAATATACCTACGTGCCCTGCTCAAGCGATAATGAAAACTCTTTTATTGTAATTTAAGGGGGTCGTCTAGTGTTAAGGCCATTTTTTTCAATGTTTTTTGGGGATTTTATTTTGTACACACCATTAAAGTAAGGAAATTCTAAATTTCATGTCAGTTTTGAACAACATTTGAACAAACTTTGTGTAATTTTTGAAGTACATATATTTAACACAACCGGAGATACACCGTGCAACAGGAACACATATTTAAAAAAAGGTGCTCCACTGCTGCCATGATTCCGGCAGTTCTGCTTATCTGAACTCAAAAAACCAAACGCCATTTTAATTGTGAGAGTTCAGGCTCTACATGGAACTAAAATAAAATCAGAATTCCAAAAAATTATATATTTCTTTCGCTTTTGAAGAAAAAATTAAATTTCTCGGAATTTTTTGGGGTCTATTAAGCTTGTAAAAAGAAAACTAAAGAAGTAATCTTAATTATTTTAGATTAACTTGTAGTTATATATGGGTTGAACATGCTGTATAAATTTGAGCAGAATCGATCAACTAGTTTTTGAGATATTATGGCAGCAATTTGGAAAAATCGTGTTTCGAGAAAAACGCGTTTGAAAGTTATTATATAAATAAATAAATAAATAGTGAAATAATGGCGAAAATAATAATAATGAAATAATAAAAAATGCTTTTACTCACATCTTCTACACATGTTTTTGATGTGTTTTATGGGAAAAAAAAAAAACGCTTTTTGTCACCTGACACACTAGACAACCCCCTTAAGTGAAGTCCTGCATAGGGTCGTTGAACTTTGTCTGAGATATTGAAAGCTTCATCTCCGATAAAAAAATATGGCACGGGATTGGTGATACCAGTAATTGCAGAGGAATTTGGTATATTAAGATTTCCATCTTGAAGTTTTTGATAAAAAATAGAATCACGGAAAACTGTAAAATCATTATATCAACATTTCCCATAAGCACCGATGTCAATATATATAAATTTGTAATTAGAATCACATATAGCCAGAAGTAAGATGGAAAAAAAATGCTTATAATTGTAGTACAGGGATCCAGTTAGAGACGGTTTGATAACACGCACATGTTTACCGTCTAAGGCACCTAAAACATGAGGAAAATTAGCTCTTGACTTAAATCCTTCAGTTATATTTAGCCACATTTCAGTTGTAGGTTCGGGAAAACACTCCATTTTCATTACATCCCATAATGCATCACATACTTTTTCTACAATACTTCGTAAGGTTGATATCCCAAGTCGATAATTGTAATGCAGATCGGTAAAGGAACACCCCGTGGCCATGTATCTGAAATATATATTTTTTTTATTACAGGGCGCTCGCTACAAATAAAGTGGAAAAACCTTCGAGACGCCTTCATGAAGGAGTGCCGAAGGCAAAAAAACATTAAGAGCGGAGCGGGAGCTAAGAAAAATAATCAATATCGATTTTATAATCAATTGTTATTTTTAAAACCTTACGCTGGAATAAATAAAACTGAGAATAGTGTGTCTGCTGCAGACGATAAATCAGTTGGGGAAGGTAAGGAATCGGTTGGAGGACCATATAAAGACAGTCCAAAAAGAAAGAAATCTGATCATTCTGAAGAGATGACTCGAGAATTAATCGATACTCTGAAATCTTCAATGAGCAAAAAAGTAAACGAAGAAGATCCTGACCGACAGTTTATGCTCTCTTTGGTGCCTGATTTCAAGAAAGTCCCTGATCGATAGAAGTCAATCGTGAAAATAAATATGATTAAATGCATATCACAAGCTCAAGATGAAATGTACAATTATAAAGAACCAAGCGACGCTGAAATGTCCTATGCTAATAATCAAAATCAGGGTTATTTTACGAATTCTTCATCATATACACTCAATTCCAGTCGCTATGAAGTAATGCAGTATAACCATCAAAATGACCAAGGGACCTCTGCTGCCGGAATTACAGATAATATTACAGAAGCAATACCGGCAACACCTGCCACAGTTCATTCAAACATTACTGATGAATCAGAGATTTTATCACTGTTTTAAAACCATAGTGTAGTGTATACCATATTGCACGGAAGATAGAAAACTGTGATTATGTAAATTAGTTTTAGGTAGATATAAATACGTGATTTAACCTGTGATTAAGAAAAACATACTGTGATTTGATTAATAAGATATTAAAATTACTAATTATATTTAGATGTAAGTACCTACAAAAAATGTTCCTTTTTAGGCTATGAGGGAACAAAACAAAAGTACTTAGTAAATAATCATTCAAAAGACTGAGGTAGATTCAATCATCAGAATGATTGACTGACTGATTTTATTTAAAATAATAAAAATATAAATTGGAAAAATGTGCTTTTTCTTTTCACTTACCTCAAGGTCACAAGAAGCTTTTCTTCCGGTGAAATACAAGGACGCATGTTCGTATTTACTCCAGAAATTGCTTGTCTTATCCTTGCTAGCAAATAATCAAATGAAGAAGTAGACATTCGCGTATAATTGAAAAAAATATCTTCGTGTTTTCTCAAACTTATATAGAATAAGATGAATGTCCTATTTAGTGTTCTGCTTCGTAAAAATGGATGAACCCAATATCTTCTTTTTAATTTCTTTTTACGCCATAAAAGCCAGATTATTGCCACCACTTCAGCGTCCATTCTTGCCAGTGTCTGTAATCAAACTGGTCAAATCCGCGTTAAATCCAACCGCGCGGACAGGCGCGTAAACCGCCTTACCGCGCGGGGTACCGCTACGAAATCCGCTTTACCGCCACCGCCCTCCGCGGCGGCGCGCGGTGCCGTGTGATAATCGCCTTAATGTTGTGTCAAATCGCTATTTTAAATCTTTGTATGTACTCATATTACCTTTACTTATTATAATATAGTAACTTCATCGTTCTGTAAAATAATACTCTTCATTTCTACGCTTTTCACCTTCATTCTTCCCGCTTCGCTTCGCTTGTTATTCTAGCGCTTAATTGTCTTACTATACGGGTTAAATTCCCGTGTAGTGTTAGTATAGATATCAAACATATCTATACTACATTGGTGACCCCGACTACCGCGTTACTCAAGCCTGCAAGACATCGTTGGGACTCGAAGATCGAGAGCGCTGTTTGTTTACACGATTTTAATTAAATTTTATCATGGCGCAGTCGGACACTTACACTTATTGTAAGGATACCCCTGTTACCTCAGGTGAGGTAGCGGCACCTGGAATGCCATTGCGCTGTCCACCATTTTACCCGGACGAACCGGAGCTATGGTTTGCGCAACTTGAAGGCCAATTAATTCTGTCACGAATAAGCAGCGACACGACAAAAAATTATTTCGCGTCGACTCAACTCGATGCTAAATACGCCATACAAGTCAGAGACGTCATCACCAACCCACCCGAGGCGAAAAAAAAAACGAGAAATTGAAAGCCGAGCTTATAAGTCGGTTGTCAGCGTCGCAAGAAAAGCGAATACAACAGCTTTTACTACATGAGGAGTTAGGTGATCGCAAGCCATCGCAATTCCTGAGGCACTTGCAAAATCTAGCAGGGCCTTTAGGTGCTGCAGAGTTTATCAAAAGCATATGGACTAACTAGCCGGTTGCCCCAAAACATTCAAACAGTAATCGCCTCACAAATGGCTGATTTACAGGTTGAAAAATTAGCGGAGATAGCGGACAGGGTATATGAAATTGCCCCAATGACACCACAGATTGCGAGCACTTCCGTTTCTACAACCGCTGATTCATCGGACCTGGCGAGGCAGGTGAGCGAGCTTAAGGAGCAGGTAGCGTCACTCACTACACGCTTAAACAACAGAGGGAGACAACGAGTGGAAAAATGTGTCAAATTTCGCGGAGAATACTTCGAAAAGCAATAAATACATTTTTAAATAGTAATGTTGTGTCACTTCCTTGATTCCCGAAATTTTCAGTGCCGCCCTCGTACCTACCAAATAATTTGTGTTTACCTCTCGCATGATTTATATTTTTTTTTTCATATTTCGCATGCAGCCATATATTTGTACGCCTCTTGGCATAACATAGCGACCTATTTTTAATTTAATAACTGTATTCATTACCTATGTTAAACAAATAAAATTGATTTGATTTGATTTAAACAACATTTTTAGGTTATGATAAAAAAACTGAGAGAAACTGTGGTACTGTTACGTCCTGACCATTACCAAATGACTGGTAACGTATGAGCCGGACTAAAACAGTAAAGGGCAGGACAGCCTAAATATATGGGTACACTGAGAGCATCCTTACTACTATGAAACTGCATAATATATATATGATATGGGAAAGGCTTGTAGGTAGTAGAATTTAAAACAAGTACATTTAAAAAAAATATTACATTCGTGACTTCATTCTCGTGGACCACAGTGAACTTAAGTAACGTATTAGGTTATGTAGTGGGAAAAATAGAAAATATCTACCTATATGGCATAGGGGATTTTATGTTTTAGATATCACCATGGCACTTATCGCTGCAGAAAAATGAAGCGGTACAGGGAACGTATAAAAGATCCGCAAAAATATGAAGAGTATCGTAAGAAGGACATAGAAAGACTTAAACGAAGGCGCAAAAAGATTTCAGAATTAGATGATACAGAAAAGAAAAGTCAGAGAGATCAGTGGGTAACACAGAAACGTAAGCAACGTGCTAAAAAACAAAAAGGCATTGTAGCAGAAGCAAATGCAAAAAAAGATGAGACTAATGGATTACAAAAAAAATATAATGACAAGGTACAAACTCCAAAACTGAAATATTTAAAAACAAAGTGTACTAAACTTAGTAACGCGCTTAAAAAAAAGGAGGAAAGGATAAAAAAAACTTCTAACTATATGCGAAAAACTAAAAAAAATAAACTATCGATTAAAAATAGATGCAGGAAAACAGATCCAAAACAGGGAGAGAATAATTGAAAAAATGAAAGCTCGAGAACAAGTCCTAGAAGATACTATGAAGAAAACTTACAAAGCATGTCAAAAACGCTCTCAAAAAATAATACTAAAAAGATTGATTACTAATGCCAAAGTAAAATCATACGTAGCTAAATTAATAGGCCTAACAGGAAAAGTCAAGAAAGCGAAGCCGAAGAATGCAAGTCTCGTATCTGAAGAATTAGTTAAATTTTACGTTGGGACGATGTGAGCCGCTGCACGGCTGGCAAAAAAGAATGTCGCACATATAACAAAGAGAAGCAGCAGATAAGGTATTTACTGGACACGTTACAGAACCTTTATGAGAAGTATAAAAACGAAGGTAGGAAATATAAATTTACCACTTTTATAAGTACAAACCATTTTATGTTTTGACACCACACCTGGGATCCAGAAATACATGCGTGTCTGTTAAGCATAATAACATTGAACTGAAATTTGCATGTTTAAAAAAACATTCTGTAATCCTAATTAGCAATATAAAAGAACAGAGATGCGATTTATTTGAAATACTTTTATTTAAAATGCAAATACAAAATGCAAAATACCTATTTTGTATTTTGCATTTAAATGCCTTTTAGTAAAAAACATTTTGTATTTTATTTGAAATACCTTTCGAGATGTATTTTGCATTTTTAATATTCATTTCAAAATGCAAAATACTTTGTGATTAAGTTTAGCCAACATCACCAGTCAAACAAAATTAAATGAACGAATGACGCTTGTATTGCCGAATTTGACCGATAGTGGCGCCTGCTAGCCATGCGCGCCCTTTTTTCTTCTTTGGTCAGAGTGCGCGCCTTATGTCTGACTAGTGTCAATGTCAAACGAAAACGACGAACATTATCTATGGCTATGAAACACAACACCGCTGACGCCGACGATTTGATTTCACGGATTTATTGTTTGCTGGTGGATTTGGTGTGTGGTGCTGGTGTCTAACAATTCTAGCAAAAAACGGCATTGTGTCTCTATTTCTCATGATAAATACCTAAAATAAATAAAAATATCTGAAATTTGGTAAAAGGGTATTTTATTTTGAAAAAGTATTTTGAAAATACCTATTTTGCATTTAGCATTTGAAATACAAAACGCAAAACTATTTGGTATTTTGCGTTTGACATAGTAAATCTGAAAAGTATTTTGCATTTTGTATTTAAATGCTTTTTTAAAACCATTTTGTACATCTCTGTAAAAGAAATACTTGCATTACAAACATATGACCTGAAATCTTTCGAATGCATGCATGGTAAATGCAAGAACATTCCCATTATATACGACACAAATGTGCAATTAAATCAAAACGTTACCTGGTACCAATGGAGACAATTATCCATAAATACTCCAAAAAAGAAGGATCAGAAACTACACAAAAGACAACGAAGAAAACGGTAAAAGCAGAGAAAACCGGAACCATTAATAACTTACTACAAGACTTTGAAAATGACATTAAACCTTTCAAGAAACAGTATTTTAATAACATGCTCCAACAGGACTATAGAGGTATGAGGAACAGGGTGTAAAGTTCACTCACACCTCCATAGAAAAGGGAGGATCCTCCGACCAGACGGGTGTCGTGTCTGGTGGGCAACTGCCCGACGATTGATGTCGGGATGTTGTGTATATGCTAGTTGCGCGGTAAACTCTGATTGCGCGATGCAGGATTTGCGTGACGTCAGTATGACGCGTAGCTCGCATGTGGCGATTGTAGATGCCGCTACATCACTCCCCCCCGGAGACCGGAGGTCGATAGTGGGCTGAGTCGTGTATCTTGCGATGCTTGCCAGGGCCAGGTGAGGTTCCAGTGAGTCGGAACCGGGTGCCGCATAGTTCACGGTGAGTCGGAACTGTCTGCGGTGGTACCCCAGTGAGTCGGGGTGGCGCTGCGTTATGCTCCAGTGCGTCGGATGTGGTACAGCGCCGAGTTGAGGCTGACTGCTGGCGTCGACCAGGAGAGGATTTGAAGGCTCTGCTTGAAGACCGGCCGAGAGTGCAGTGTGCTGTGCCAAGGTTGCTGATGAGGCTGAGGGTGATGACCAGGTATGCGCGGTCGCTGCATGCTGGTGGTCAGGATACCCGTTGAAGCCGTGGGTGCTGGCTGGCTGTGTGACACGCCGCTCTAAAGCTTGCGGAAGTGATGATGATGACGTCACGCTGAAGTAGTTGCACGAAGGCTGCGCTGACGTTCATGTTCGGGGTCACCAGTATAGAGGTATGAGGAACAGGGTGTAAAGTTCACTCACACCTCCATAGAAAAGGGAGGATCCTCCGACCAGACGGGTGTCGTGTCTGGTGGGCAACTGCCCGACGATTGATGTCGGGATGTTGTGTATATGCTAGTTGCGCGGTAAACTCTGATTGCGCGATGCAGGATTTGCGTGACGTCAGTATGACGCGTAGCTCGCATGTGGCGATTGTAGATGCCGCTACAGGACCAATATCAACTTATTATAAATCATCTAAACGAAAACGAAGCGGTAGTTACATGCGATTTCTCGGAGAATTATGGGACAAAACTAAGCGAACAAATACAAAAGTATGCATTTCGGTGCCTATAAAAGCCAAATAACGCTACATACTGGAATGGTATATCTTCAAGGGATGTCACAATCATTTTGTACTGTATCTCAAAACAACATGCACCAACCGCCAGCTATTTGGGAACATTTACTGCCTGCATTTAAAGATGATAAAGGATGATTTTCATGTAACGACTATACATTTCTATTCTGATGGCCGAACCTCACAATATCGGCAAAAAAATATTTTTTATTTGATTGACCTGTTCACTCAAAAGCTGGAACTTGAATATGTCACCTGGTAATTTTTCGAAAGTGGCCATGGCAAAAGAGACCAGACGGTATAGGCGGATCGGTAAAAAGAGTTTTAGATCGACAAGTTTGCTTTGGAAAATATATTAGAGAAGCTTCCGATGCTTACCACATTTTAAAAACCTGTATGAAAACTGTCAAGATCTGGTTTGTTAAGGACGAAGAAATAAATAACATTGTTTCGATGCTACCCAATAATATCCCGACATTAGCTGGAACATTGCAAATTCATCAGATAATTACAAAGGGAACTGGTATCTTGGCCTACAGGGATATTGGTTGTTTTTGCGGAGAACTCAAAGGTTTATGCCGATGCTTTGGCTTGAAAAGTCACTGTGTCAGATCGAATACCGAAATAATTCAAGACACTTGCCCAGCGAAACCAACAACCTCCAACTTATCTAATGACGAATTATCCACACCAGAAATTACAGCAAGAATTTTGAATTTGCTTATAGAACTCGTCACCCCGGAAATTACATCAGAAAACCTGAACTTGCCTATGGATCAAGTAGCTACCCCCGAAATAATATCAATTAATCTGAATTTGCCTATAGATGAAGTAGATACCCTGGAAATTACGAGTACATCAGAAAACCTGAATCTGCCTATGGATGAAGTTGCTACGCCCGAAATCGTATCAATAAATCTGAATTTGCCTATGGATGTTGATTTAAATTTGATAGATATTAATTTAATGCCTACATATAATTTACCTGATGCAGAGTCTAATTCTCCAGGACCAAGTTGTGTTGAACATAAGAACAAACAGAAAAATATATCGAAAAATACTGTAAATGTTTTACCAGATAATTCCTATAATTGTCCAGGACCAAGTTCTACTAAACGTGACATGTTCAATTGCAAAAAGGGGAACAAATGTGTACCAAAGAAAAGTATAAAGAGTAATGCAATTGTAACAAAAAAGCATATCAAATTCTCAAATTGAAGTGGTTGTACTTGCTCATTACTTGGCGAAATGGCAAAATGCATGGCCTGCAATAAAATATACTGCTATGACTACGTTGGTGGGCCCATAACTATTGATTGTTTGTGTGATAAATGCTTGGGAGACAGCGATGATGGTAATTAGGCTTGCTTTATAGTGTTTGGTTTGGAGTTAATATGTTTTAATTAATTAAACAAAATATTTTTAACTTTACAGATTGATCGGACTATTCTTGTAAGCAAGCAGTATTCTGTTTTATCAAGAGTTGATTGCTGTTAGCAGGGAACACCACAAAAATGGTAATTGTTGTGGATATCGACAAAACCTTAACAAAGGAGGATCTACTGCAGTATTATTACTATGGATTGGAGTGGCCATGGGACGAAACACATTTTATTACTACCAACAAGTGTCGAAACTGTGATGAATATGTACAAGGGTGTAGACCATGCCATTTTTGCTTACCAATGACCAAGAATGACATTAAGATACTGCTAGAAAATGTAAATTTTTGGTGTTATAATTGTGATTCTACTATATACGATGATTATGAAAAAGATGAATGTGAATATTGTTTGAGTGATGGGTGAGGCTACACAATACCTACCTACTATCGCCCTTGTCCAATAGTGGGACAGTTACGGGCTGATATTTTTTTTAAGTTGTTGTTGTGGTACTCGTTATTTTGACTAAATTTGATTGGATAAGAGATTATTTCAAGTTTTTTTTGCATATTAAGCTGTATTTTTTGAGATCACGTTACTTTTTATTTTTATTAGACAATCAAAAGACTGAATTATTGTAAAGACTTAACTGTTGTTTGATAAAGAAGACTGTTGCGTTATAGATTTTAAGAACAAACAATTATTGTGCCATTTCGAAGTACCTTATTAGATTTAAGTGCTACTTTCTATACTAATATATACCTCAGTCATTTTTAAACTTTTGCGATTTATACGTGTAAGGAAAACAAGAAGAAAGTAGGTATCTATGAGAATGTCATTATTTTTATAGAAACTAAAACTTTGTTATAGGTTTAATTACTTATTTCCTTTTTCAATTACTTAGTTCCTTTCTACGTTCAAAACGTGCATTATTGTTGCTAATTAAGCCAGTTTTAAAATACACTTAATTATTATTATTGACTGATTTATTATTACAATTGTTGATTTGATAATGTCATGTGCCTAAGCAGCATAAGTCGGAGGACTTAAAAATTATAAAGACCGATTTAATATTGTAAAACATGTGTTTTATTTACTAAATGGGTGTATCCACAACTTTACTATGTTAGGACCGTTACTGGTTGGTCAGGTATACGTGACTGTCCCTCTAAATATTTTAATAGCTTTTATCGTTTTTCTATATTTCTTAAAATAATTGAATAGATTATTTTATACTTTTTAACATAAAAGCATTTAAGTCGAGGTTGGTATGGTAATTCTAGATCAATTACTAGTTGTTTAATTGATAAATACAAGTTAAATATAGCGTTTTCGTAACAAGTAACGATCATGACAATTTTTTACAAATTACTTTGGCAGTATTTCGCACACAACTGAGATTTTGTGTTAGATTGCTATACGGTACAATTAATTAACCCATACACACCAAAAAAGTGTAATCCTAAGTTCAGTTTTATTTCAGGAGCAGTTTATTACGTGGTAACAGTCATGACCAAAACGTATCTAAGTTACTATTTATTAACTTAGATTATTTGAAATAAAGGCCATAGAATAAAAAAAAATACATATCTCGCTATATTTGTTAAATTTATCACTCGCTAAACCAGGAATTAGCTAAAATGTCCAAAATAATGTCAGTAAGCTATTTTCAAAGACAGGTAGCAGTATAAAAAAAAATGCCCTTGAATGCTTTTTACAAGATTTAACAGCACAGCCAGGCATTTTCACGGGCCCTGCACAGCTATTCACAACCGCTCACAAATTAGATTGCTAAAGTTCTAAAGTCTAAACGAACTAGTACTAAAAACGCTCTAAAGTCTAAACGAACCTTATTAATGGATAAACTATGGACTAGAATTATGTTTGAAATAAATAAATTATTATTATTATTATTAATCGAATTCGATAGTGAATCGCGCTCACTGAGCTATTGTTAATAGCTGTGCAGGGGCTGTTTCATCTTTCCCTGTTTCTTCTACTACCTATAACATAAATTAGAGGTTGTAGAAGTAATCTGCGAATTTGTCACGTATGCCGTAAACCTCATTAGGTGCCCTTCTGTTTTGAGAGGCATCAATGTCAATCATTTGACGATCTGGACATTCTGCTGCTAACAAAGCCTGTTGGTAATCGTCTTCGCAATTTCGCAATCTTAAATAATTATGAAGAACGCAACAAGAAGACACAAGAAGAGGTATTTTCTCTGCTTTCAAATAGGCTTTAAAAATATCCTAAATTTAATGTATAAATTGCCGAACGCATTTTCTACAACACGGCGTGCTATGCATAAATGTTTATTGAAGGTATCCTTACGTGAATCATCTCTGTATTGTCCATAGGGGTAGGGCCGCAATAAATAATTTGATAACGCAAACGCCTGATCTCCCACTAGTACATGTGGAGAAGGTTCCACTTGGCCATGTAATGGCTTGTCATCGGGAATATTAAATTCACCCCTGTTGAATTTTTGACCGATTAGCGACTCTTCGAACACTCCTTCGTCGCTGTTTCGGCCATACCCTCCAACATCAATACTGATAAATTCGTATTGGGGGCCAACAACAGCTAAGAGGACAATGCTGTGTTTTTTTAAATATGAAAAATATGCCGATCCAGCGTTATAGGGACACTTTATTGTGACATGCTTACCATCAATGGCCCCGATACAATTAGGGAATCCCCATTTTTCTTTAACTTTTCTGCCACAGTTTCCCAGCGACTTTTGGTAACATCTGGCATGTACTGTGTCTTCAAGTTGTTCCAAATTGCTTCACAACCTTCGGATATAATTTGTGATGTAGTTGACACTCCAATTCGAAAGCTATGCGCTATAGTATATAAGCTGTCCCCTGTGGCTAGATATCAAGATATGTGGCAAGTGAGCAAAGCTTTTTTATGTTCCTTTGCAAGTGTGTTGACAATCGTCGTTTGATACGCGTGGGCATTTTGTCATTGCACTCGAGACGGGATTGCAGCACAGGCCGAAATATCAAACGACGATTTTCAACGCACTTATTTCAACGGATTATTTATTTATTTACTCAGTTTATATGTACACATAAAAAAATTGTCATAAAAAGGAAAGAAGGTTGTTTGCTGTGATTATAGAAATATCACACATTTCTAACTAGCATACAGTGTTTAGTTATCTGTGGCGTACTTTCTTACACTAAAAAAGTTTAAAACGCTGTTTAAAGCATGCGTGTTCAATACACAGCGTTGTGTGAACCATAAGCGGCGCAAAAAGAGTCATTTTGCGAGCAAGTTTATGTAAGACGTTCTTTTTTTTTTTAAGGTGATCTGGTAAAGCTTAAGTGGAAGGGTCTTCGTGACAGTTACTCGCGTCATTTAAGGACCCAAAAAACGACTACAGGCCTAGGAGCCAGAAACGTAAAGTGGCAATGGTCCGAGGCCATGGAATTTATGAAACCACACCTAAGCTTTGCGCCGACGATATTTTATTTTATTTTATTTATTAAGGGACAATAAACAGCTACAATATAAAATGTTTACAAATAGCAATAATAAAAAGAATTAACAATATTGCAGCCCACTACATTATCCGCATGGTAACAAAATTAGGATTACGTAAAAAGTGCCACTAGATTAGCAATACTCAAATATATAAAAAATAAATAAAAAAATGATTATTAAAATACAATACAATTGATTAATAAAGTACTTAAAAAAGAAAATAAAAATACATATAAATTTTTGGATAAGATTAAAATTTTGGGATTGTTCCTTACTATCACAAATAAGAATTAAGATTATACAAAATAAAAAAAGGAATTGTCAGTACAATACAATTCATTAATAAAAATAATTAAAATGGTTACAATAAATTAAATTTAGAATAAGGGACTCATTACATACATTCATTCATTACATTATTTTTTATTATCATTAGATAAGATTTTAAAAACATTGGATTTGAATTTCGATTTAGAACATACAAAAATATCAATATCAATGAAATTGCGATTATAAGATTCCACCATACGACGAACAGGGCAACGAAGTCCTGAATTAGTCCGACAGGTATTTACAGCGAACAATGTACCTGCACGGACACTACGCTTATTTACAGTGCGGGGGACCACATAACACAACTTACTCGTGAGATCAATGGAATCAAAGTGATTATGAACAATACCATGTAATACGTTGGCTTCTAGAAACTTACGTCTAGATTCTAATGTTAACACATTATATCTGCTTAGTAATTGTGAATATGACAAACATCTTTTATAACACCTAAAGTACATGGCGCGAAGAAATTTACGCTGGACTTTCTCGATCATATCTATATATTTCTTATAAAACGGGTTCCAAATTGGTACCGCATATTCGAGCTGCGAGCGTACAAGCGTCTTGTATAAGTATAGATAGGTGGAGGGCCGTTTGAACTCGGTAGATGATCTCATCACAAAACCATACATCTTAAATGAATTATTAACAACTTTTTCTACGTGTTGATTAAGTGATAACTTATTGTCCAATAGAACACCAAGATCTCTTACAATAGAGGTGTGATATCTAACCTTTCCGAGAATGTTTCTGAAGAAACGACTCCAGAACACATATCTGGAGTTCATTCATCAACGCCGCGACGACGACATCCTCGTGCTTCAGAAACTTTACCAGAAAGCCCTAATATGAATACGGACCGAGTTTTGGAGTACCTAGCTGCAAAAAAAAAACCAATTCCAAGCAGCAGATGCCACGGAAACCATCTTTTTGGGACATGCCAGGGCAATTAAGTCATTTTCACCTCGACGGCAGTCGGACATAAAATAAAAAATCGCTCAAATAATAAGGGATAGGAGCTTTCTCATTTACGGGAATCATTTGATATCGAACCGTCTTATTCACCACTCACGACCATCGCAACACGCACCAACACCACCCCATAGTACAGAGACACCCCCTCACCCCCACCTCGTTCTACTACTCCAGCACCCTCCCATTCCCTTATCTCCTTACCAGATCCATCCAATTACGCACAATTACCAACACACTTTCCATCCATCAACAATATCCCACCAAAATTACCACACACGAACACCTCATGCTCACAGCAACATACACCATACAGCGGCATACACCTTGTACTCCCAGCGACACACACCATACAGAAACACCAACTCAACACAGACACCACATACCAAGACTTCACTCTCCCAGCAACACACACCATACGGCAACTCCAGCCAAACACAGACACCACATACCAACATTTCACTCTCCCCGCAACACACACCATACGACAACTCCAGCCAAACACAGACACCACATACCAACACCTCCTTCACCCAGCAACACACACCATATAGTAGCACCGACCAAATACAGTCACCACATACTACCACACATTCACCTTCCTTTGGCACAGATCCCGATCAAGAAGCAACAACTTCAATTCGGTCATACTTCTCTAGATATGCTTTAGAGTAACTTTTTATTATACAATAAATTAGTGACATTAAAAAAAACCTTTTTCTTTTTCTAACTGTACTGATAGCTGTACTGCTAGGGAGTTTGTTGCGCCACTTCTTCTCCCCAGCTAAAGCACTAGGAAGTGGTGAAGGGCGGGCGTTTTGGGGAACTGTCTTATGTAATTTTGACATTCGAAAAGTGCTGATTCTCAGACTAATTTGAATAAATGACTTGATTTTGGTTAATACTAGAAAAAATATAAAATTGATTAATCACTTTTTAGATTTTCTAAAGGACACACATCTTTACTGTGATAAATGTTACAACAAAATACCTTGTGATATACTCGTATAATATATACCTTATATTAAAAATACACTTTGTAAACAAGCATTATTATAACATTACACATAATAGGATAATATTCAAGATAAGACCGCGTAGAAACATGCACTAGATACTCCGAAAATCGGTCCGAATTCTGTGATTACCTGAAATCACACACTATTATTTGTTAAAATGTTAGGAAAAATCGTCTACGGTTGCAATATTTGGAAATATATGAACCCAATGTATCAGTCAAAATAATTAATTTATCTGTCGTTGCTTAATTTTGAATACTTGTACCTACTGTAGTATAGTATTTTGCAATATTTGTAAATATGTGAACATCCTGTATCTATGCATAACATGCATAATCAGCCTATAATGTTCCTACTGTTAGGACACAGTCGTCTCGGCGAGAGGGAGTGGGTCGTAATCCACCACGCGGGGCCAGTGCGGGTTGGTAGATGTCACATGTCTTCGAATTTTTGGTTCTAGGGCATGCCAGTTTCCTTGCGATGTTTTCCTACACCGTTTTGAGAGCAGCAGTGGTGATGAAATAATTTACACAAAGTAAAGCGCCTGTCTGTTTTCGAACCTACGACCTACATACAACTCCTAAGTCGCGGCCGTTACCACTGCTCTCTGTGTATCTATAAACATAATGAATTTATCTCTAATTGCTTAATTTTTAATACTTTTACCTATTGAAGTATAGTGTTTTTATTTATTAATGGTGTATAAATAATTATTTTATAATTACTTTTTTTTAATAGCTTTCAGACAATAAAATGTCAACATCCATGTTCCAAATTTTTGTTAAAAACATTTAGTGTAAGTATCGTATACTTTGAAAGAACATATTTATGATTGCTCCTAATTGTTCACGACCCAGCAATTGAAATTGTTAGTTGTGCGAACTATTTGTCTAACTAGCTATTTATTAAATCTTAGATTTTTTTTATTAAGTAATCGTTTCATTTTACCCACGCAATCCTGCTGCCTGTTCTTAGCTATGTTTCATGAAAATCTGTAATATGCAAATAAACAGCTCTTTTCTAATTAGTGTCGGGATCTCTGCCTTGCAATGCTAATTTACTTCATTTTCTATCGTCCGATCGACTTGGAATTTGGTACACTAAACACATTTTTTGATACTGTAATAATGTCACCACATTATTGTGCTTGACCAGATGCCGCAGCCGGGAATCTCCAGCCTAACAAACTCGTCATCAACTTACGGCAGAAGTAAGTATCGTATTTGGGCTCATTCAATAATTGGTTCAAACCGAAAGCTAACAACTTATGGCTTCATAATCATTGTACTATACATACAGGTTTATTTAAAATTGGCTACCTAAACTCCACAGACGCGATGTGTATCGATATCTAAAAACAATAAAATAAAAAATAAAAAGATTTGATGCTTTTTTTTCAACGACCGCTGTTAGAGTTGTTACTTGAAGTATGAGTTGAGAAAAACTGTTTTCTTATATTTTATAGTGTTTGGATATCGATACCTATCACGTCTGTGAAGTTTACACAAAAAGAAATCCTATCTGATAATTCAAGTACATTGCGGTCGATGATCCCAAAAAAAACATCAATTTAATTTATTTTTGGTATTATCATGTTTACATACTTATCGATACCCATCGCGTCTGCGGAGTTTAGCCAGCCAATTAAAAATAACCCTGTTTATTCAATAGTTTTAAATTATAATCAATCAGCGATAATAATAAATAAATAAAAATTGTGTTTCATGGTTAAAAATGCATGGTAAGTATCATTGGGTTGATCGGAGAACCCGAACATCCCAACCCAAAAACCCTATTAGGTTGAACTTGTTTTAATTTTAAACATCCTGCAAAACGATATTAATACAAAAACTATAAAAAAGATAGTAGGTACCTGCCCAGGTACTTATTTTTATTATTTAACTAGATGTTGCCTGCGACTTCGTCTGCGATTTGGGATGAAAAGTAGCTTATGTCCTTGTCCAGGTCATGGTCTACCCATGTGCTAATTTCATCCAAATCCGTTCAGCCGTTTTAGCAAGAAAGCGTAATAAACAAACTCATTTACCTTAATGTGATTGCGATACGTTTCTCTGGTGGAATTGCTCTACGCCAATTAGTGTTTTGTTTTACTATATCGTTTCTTATAATATTGAGGATCTCATCAAAACACCGAATTGACATTCTAAAATATGTGTAAAATCGCCTCTCGTCTTTAACCAGCGGGGTAATTACGTAACACACTAATAGTAGGAATGGGTTTCATTTTGACAATTCAACAACATTCATTGCGTTATTTACGTTGTTGTGGAGACAAATTTTTCGAACATATGAAGCAATGGATTAGCAATAAGCTTCAAAATGATTCCGATTGTGATAGATAGTGTGTTACGTAATTAGGGTGCAGGTCAGGAACCAAAGTATAAAACTCGCCATACTGCTCTCTCTTTGCATTTATTGGATGGACCCATATTTTCCTGCAAGAAGAAGTATCAGTCTAAAGTGTGATCGAATTATAAATAATTAAATAGTAAGTACGAACAACAACACAATACAATTATTTTATCGAATCATAAACTAAGATAATGATGTTAGGTACCTATTTATCGCATTTGACTAGGGAACCTACCTAAGTACGGTAGGCCCGCATAAGATAAAGCCGAATTAAGTCCAGCACCCTAATAGCGTAAGACACTCAATCACAATCTGAATCATTTTGAAGGATATTGCTAATCCATTGCTTAATATGTTCGAAAAATTTGTCTGATCAAAAACGTAAATAACGCAATGAATGTTTTTGAAATGTCAAAATGAAAGCCATTGCTACTGTTAGTGTTTTACGCAACTACCCCACAGCTTGTGGTATTGATGTTGTGTTTTCTAATAAGTTTCTGTCACACAAATAAACCTAAGTAGTCTTTGCATTTCGCGGGCTATCTTAGAGCATCCCCCTTAAGGGCCATGCACGAAATTGACTGAGTTTGATCATTGTTTGCGATAAAGGGAAAAATAATTTTAACAAAATTATTTGTAATTTGAAAAGTCGACTTCCTTGTTTTGCATGTCGCTGAAAGGGATTTTCAAATAAGTTAAGTAATCAGAGAAAATCACTAATATTCGCAGCAAGTTTTCCGAGAAATTACGCGAGACTAATGTTTGCACATTTTTTTACAAGAAACTACTTTTGATTTGGAAGATAAAAAAAATTCATCAACATGCTTATATGGTCGACTTGCATGAGACCACTTTTTTAAATTTTCTTACAAAATATAGCAGAAAAATTATGTTGAAAAAGCTGGCGGTAATCCCGCCAAAGCAAGTGTCGGCTAAGGGTTACCCTACAAACGTCACAGAGGGTCTTAGTAACACTTTTTGTCATTCATTATTTAGTCATTGTTTAGTCTTAGACGATCATGTTCGTAATGAAAGCATTTCCGTGCCCGTTTCTAAGGATAAGTGTTTCGGTTATGATAATGTTGTTAATGTAAATAGTAATACGTCTGATTCTAGTTATTATGATCGTAGTTCTTGCGAGTATATCAAAAAAGCAAACGATATTGCACCTTTTCGTCGCCCTGTGTTAGATATAAGCGTTTTAGGCCATTGTGGCACTGCTCTGGTAGACTCCGCAGCAAAAAGCTGTATTGCCGGTCACACGCTCTACGCTCTCCTACTCAGATTAGGACATCAGTTAATGCCGTCAACGGTAATTGTTAGGTTGGCGGATCGTGAAAGTAGGGTAATTAGTGTGCTAACCACAGAGGTACAAGTGACACTCAAACACAAGACTAGATTTATCAAGTTTTTAATTTTTCCCGAAGCGGATAATAATGAAAGTCTATTAGGCATAGATTTTCTTTCGATATTTAATCTCGTTTTCAAAAGAAAAATTGACGGAAGGTAACTTTCAGTGAGCCGTGAGCTACCCGACAGTGAGCTAATGTGCGCGCGCTTTAACCTAAGAACTCTGTTTGATTGTAACGTGATTTGTAACTCGTTGTCTGTATGACTATAGTGTAATTCCGAAGCACCTGCGTTTCTCTTACACCCGTTCCCGGCTATAACACTACATAATATAATATATTTGATTTAAAATTTGCCATGTTTACCTTATTCGCATATTTATATAATAAACGGTTTATTTGCAGGCAATTTGAATATCGAAGATACATCAATTAAGGTAGTTATTACAAAAATAAGTGCTTTGGAAGAAGATGAGCCAATTAAAACCCAGGGTCAGTATTTGGAAGAAATTTCATCAATCACTGGTATGTATATATTTCTGGAACGAATACTTCTAAATGTATAGTACCTACTACCTAGTTGTTATTTTATTATTTTCTTTTTCAGGAGTTAGCGTTACAACTTTAAAAATTTTAGTACACCTGGGAAAAAGCGGCTCCACAAGCCCACAGTGTCTAACCTGGATACCCAAACTCAAACTCAAATCATTTATTTCAATTAAACCATTTACAGGCACTTTTGAATTGTCAAAGAGTCGGTCAGTTAGTCGGAAAGTTGAAGCTAGTTGCCCATTCCAAAACGTAGATCTCTATGGAGAAGAACATGTTAACAAAGTTTCGACATGAATGCTATAAGGAATAGAATTAATGAATTCTTCTTAGTAAAAAAACAAGTTCCTACTTTGCGATGCTTATTGACTGAACTAAGGGAATCTATTGAGTTTACTGGCTCTCGTGAAACTTTGCATCGCATATTACATAATAATGGAGTTTAAGAAAAACAAAAATAAATGGTCCTTGCTTCTTGAAAGATTTGACCTTGCTGCTTGGAGACACAAGTTTTTACAAGCTATTTCTTCCAAACGTGCAGAAGGTAAACTAATAATTTATCTAGATGAGACGTATATTCACCAGAATTATAAACCCAAGAAACTGGCAGCGGCCTTCAACAAGTGGCGTCATAAAAAAGATATCTGCAGGAAAAAGGTGCATAATTGTTCACGCTGGTTCAGAAAAAGGCTTTGTGCCAAATGCACTTTTATTGTTTAGCACTAAATCAAAACTGGTAGACTACCACCATGACATGAATTCACAAAATTTTAACAAATGGTTAGTGGAAAAGCTTTTACCCAACTTAAACGAACCAAGTATACAAGTAATTGTCATGGATAATGCAAGTTATCACACTGTGCAAGTGAATAAGCCACCTACGACACAGAATGTGAAAAGCAAAATACAGCAGTGGCTTAGAGAAAATAACATTGACTTTGAAAGTCATTGTATGAAGGCTGAATTGCTTTGTCTGATTCAGAAATATAAACCGGAGCCAATTTATGAAGCTGATAAGCTCTTAGAACAGCATGGTCATGAGGTACTGCGTTTGTCTCCTTACCACTGCGACTGAAATGCCATAGAGCTAATTTAGAGTCTCGTTAAACGTAAAATTGCAAGTAGAAATAAAAATTTACCATCAGTTGTAGTGGAAAGAATCATAAGTGAATCCTTCCAGTCTGTTACACCAGCAGATTGGAAAAAAAATACTGATCATATTATCCATGTAGAAAATACTTACAAAGAAAGAGGTAGAATTACCGATGAAGAAATAGAATTACCGATGAAGAAATAGAATTACCGATGAAGAAATAGATCGTTTCATCATAAATGTTTGTGAAGATACCAGCAGCGATTCGGATGCATCACTAGAAATAGACTTTTTATATTCTGATTTTGATTACGATTCATAAAATAAAGTATTTAATTAATTAACCGTTTATTTTTAATTTCTATCTACAAAGTTACATAATATGCTAAATAGTGTGATGTCTATGAACCTCTTCTCCTTTACCTTAATATGCTCTTCTCTCAAGTTTTAATTTTATGGTAACACAGATTATATATATATACATATACAGGGTTACTGGTAACTCGACGTATTCCTTGCAGAACGTCATAGTAGGGTTAAAATGCAACAAATTAAGCCACCAAATGTTCTACCGAAATTCAGTAGTTTTTAAGATAATAAGGTTTTTAGTTGTTTTATGAAAAATCCAATTTAAAAATGATTTACGGCGCGACTATACTGGAATTTAAGTTATTATAGTAGCTGATGCTGTAGCAGATCTTTGTTGATATTTAAAAATCTAAAATGCCTAAAACTTTGGCAAAGATCACTAATTAAACATTTTATTTTTCGCAGTTTTTGTCATTACTTTATTAAAAAATCACTCAAAAACTACTGATTTTCGGTAGAACATTTGGTGGCTTAATTTGTTGCATTTTAACCCTACTATGACGTCCTGCAAGGAAGACGTCGAGTTACCAGTAACCCTGTATATATTCTATTAAAACTGGTGAATTAATCTATTTAAAATTAAAACTCATTTAGCTACGAAATTTACTTACGGCCGATTTTTCGATCGTCAAATAACTTTTTTTCTAATATATAAACGTGGTGGTTTGGCAACTTCTGTCTAGAAAATATGTCAAACCAACGTATTTATTCTACAGATAAAATAATCTGACAATTGAAAAATCGGCTGAACATAATAAATTATATTGTTTTTAATCGAGTATCAAAACTATTTATTCCTACTGTACTCAGTGATAACCCACGTGGATTTTTTCAATTAGCCGCACTTTTTCAGGATCAACTTTCGTGTGCCAGACTCTATCTGCTGTTAGAAGCAAGGATTTCGTCCGCCATTTTGTTGTTTAAATCGCTATACAAGGTCCGAGGGCTGTTTAGTTTGACAGCTACTTAAATAACTATTTAAACAGTTATTTAACTCTAAACAGCGTTTATGAATGCAAAATCTGTTTAACCACTGCTTAAAGTGCTGCTTAAGATATGAACAACGTTTATGAATAAGCCTGATAGTGTGTACCGATAACACTCAAACATCGGCGGAAGCTTGCGCACACTATAAACGGTTAGGAAGAATAGTGGGGCACGTCTTCGTGGATTGCACTATTTGTACCCTTCAATGTTTGGCCAATGTAAAAAAAATGTTTTGTTTCTCTAGTAAAATAAACTTTGATGCTATAAAAGACAACATACTTATTTTTTTAAATACTTGATACAATACTGGATCGACCAAAAAATCGTACAGTTCATTCCACCGGCCCCCTTTTAAACATCTGACACCAAGACGCACTGCAAGTTACCATCCCTACCTAGTTGATATTCCACCATTTTGCACTAAGCGTTTCCAAATATCTTTTATAATGCGCACAGCAAAAGAGTGGAACTCTCTACCTGCGTCTGTGTTTCCGAACGCATACAACCCAAATCTCTTCAAAGTGAGAGTGAACAGGCGTCTTCTGGGTAAGCTCACTCCATCGTCGACTTTGTTCCTGTCATCTCTGATCTAGACTACAGTCAAGAGCAAACCCATCTCAAATAAACAAATCTTGGACAAGGAAGGAAAATATAGTGAGAAAATCTGGACTTACATAACAATCAATAAAAGTCAGAAATCGCTAACCCGTCTTGTCCAAGCGTGGTGATTAATCCTCGTGCCTTCTCTGTATGAGAAGAGGCCTTTGCCCAGCAGTGGGACAGTAATAGGTTGGTGTTATTATTTACTCTACATGATGACTATTGTGAAGGCGAATGTTTTGAATTTTTCAACGTACACATCACAATTCTTTAATACGGTCAATGTTAAACCTATAGTTTTATTATTATAATGTACCTGCCATTTTGCTAATTACGTAGGCTACTACTCAGTCTTGTATGTGGGTTACATACTCATATTTATAATACTTGTAGATACTTTTTCACCTTTAAAGATGCCACTAACGCCGGCCGAGAAGATGAAAAGATATAGGGAAAAGATAAAGAAAGATCCTGAAAGGTATGAAGAGTACAAGAAAAAGGATTTAAATATAATTACTTCAATCAAAGAATAAGAAAATTACAGAATTATCATAAGAAGAGAAGGTAAACTAGAGGAAAAATGGAGAGAACAGAAAAAATACAAAAGGCGAAAAAAAAATGAGAGTGAAAAGAACAAAATTGAGAATAGAAAATCTACCCCTCCTAAGGGCCTACCAATATTTTGTTTAACAAAAACTGTTTAATTACTATGAGAAGATTGCGACGCATGTACGAAACTGCAGTCAACAAGAATAAAATGCTCTATAGAACTATAGACAAAACAAGAAAAAGATTATATCGTTTGAAGGTAGAAAATTTGAAAAAAATCGACAGTTTGAACGACAAATTAATAAAAATGAAAGCAAGCGGAGAAGTTTTAGAAAGTGCCCTACGCTCAACTTATAATAAATCAAGAAGCCAGAAAGAAAAAAATGTACCGAAGAGTGTTTTGAATACTGTAGTACTGAAGAAGAATAAATGTAAAACACATTGAAAAAACTCTTGAGTTTACGTGGGCGTATAAGAATACTGCAACTGGGTCGAAAATAGCAAAGAGATAACATTAAAGAAGACTTGCAATCATTTTTTATACGTGATGATATAAGTCGTAACACAAGTGTAAAACCGTTGTGACGTTCAAAATCAATAAATAACGCAACAAGTAGCGACATCTTGTGTCAGGCATTGGCATGGCTGTCAGCGTGGTCTCTGTAACACTAGAGAAATTTTGTCATGTAAATTATATACAAGAGTATTAGTTAATTTAAATAAATAAACATACATAATTTCCCACATTTTATTTAAAACAATGCCTAAGAAAAGGAAAATAACCAACAGACAAGAATTCTATTTGGTCTATGGTGGTGGAAGCTTCTCGAAGGTTTTGTGACATTGATCCGGCTAAAGGTCAAGACCCGCAACGTATGTGACACGATACGAATAGGATTTGAGATAGGGACTTAGTTCTGGAGGAACAGACTGTACCCAAATAACCCGATGGGTTTCCAATAAGTCCCATTCGAAGCTGAATCCGGTGAGTGTTCAACCGTATTCTTTGTTCATGCGGGATGGTGTGGCTCGTACATGTGATTTCTGACACGAGTGTATTGTTACAGGTCTGGCTGTTTATGCTAGCCTTTTTTCTTGTAGGATTTGCTCTGATACATAATCGAGACGTGATGCTTTGGAGTAGCCCCGTGGTCTGATGATTGGAATGGATCCGGGTGCAGGCAACCTTTGAGGTGTGGTCATCCGTTTGTCAGGAAGGCTTTACTTAGCCGATATCGGTGATGAGGGAAGTTCGCCGCTCCAGGTAACGAAGCGTAAGTATCATACCCGTAGACCACGTAACGTGCAAACACAGGGGTATCCTGTGTTTGATGCCAAGGGTCGTAGTCCCGTCCAGTGAAGGGATTACTACTGAGAGATCACCGAGAATAATCGGTAAGGTAGCGATTTAGTCTATGAGAGAGTTAGGCCTATTGTATGGACTGGGTGATGAGACCAGTTGCCATAAAGTGTTGTGTCGCGGGTTGCTTGGCATAATCTTATGTTCCCGTTGTTAGCACAGCCTTGATAGGTAAGTACTTGTATGATTGAGCTATAGAGGTATGAGGAACAGGGTGTAAAGTTCACTCATACTCTATGGAAAAGGGAGGAACCTCCGACCAGACGGGTGTTGTGTCTGGTGGGCAACTGCCCGACGATTGATGTCGTATATATGCTAGTTGCGCGGTAAACTATGCTTGTGCATTGCAGGATTTTGCGTGAGGTCAGTCTGACGCGTACCTCGCATGTGGCGTTGTAGATGCCGCTACAGAGCTAGTATCTATTAAGTGGTTCACCTCACGGACTCGCTATAGCGACTCTGAGTTTTTGTAATAGTCTCATTGCAGGTCAACACACCAATACAACTAGACCCCAGACTGGTTGTACTGGTGTGGAAGCCCAGGTGTATGGGGGAAGGTATGTGGCCAGCCACATTCAATATTGTGAACCTTCAATTATGATATAGTGTAATAAACATTGCATTGTGTAAGAAGGTACTTGTTTAATTGAATCTTTCCCTAGCAGCTTATTATACCCTACAAATTTACTTTAGCACGGTGGTGAGTAGTACAACACCGAAGGAGACCATCAACATCCAGTCTCCTAACCAATTCTGTACAACACCGAGGGCCGGGTTACAGTTGGCGCCCAAAGGTATATAATTGTTTAATTGTATAAGGTGAACAAATTAATAGCAGGTATCTCTCTCTCAATTCTCTCAGTCTTTCACTTGGCAGGATTATGTATTAGATTAAGGCTAGTTTTTTTAAGTTTGAATGTAAAGTGGTCAACGCACCACAATATAACAATTCTCTTGTTTGGACAGGTAAGGTGCAGAGTGTTAAAAGCTCATTAACCTATTTGTATATATGCCAACACACAAGTTGGACTGGTAGCATTGTGGTAATTATTATGAGATTATTTATGTTCCCAATGTTTGTTTAAAGGTTAGTGACTTGATATTACCTATCCTCGTAAGGCCCAACAACCTAATTTAATGACAAAAAAATGTTGACATTCCGGCCCAAGGCACTTTTTAAAATCATTAAATTACGGTCCAGAGACCTAAAATTATTTCATGATATTTAAACGTATTTTGTGGTTTAAATAATCCCGCCAATTTAAATCTGCCATCAACAAATTATTAATCTTGAACGCATCTCTAATTTTGACAATGTCAACTTGACATTTTAGAACCAATAATCTGTCTTTTTGACGTTTCATCTGGTGTGAATGGAAGCCTCGTGGAGATAGATAAGTAAATCTATTCATATCTTTATAATCATTACATGGTGATGTCTGAAATGTATTGCAAACCGTTGCGGAAATGTCATATTTTGTTCCTACGCATTTTTTTCAATGCAGTCATTTTTATTCAGTAATGATGATAAAAACTATGTCCCAAAATTAAGTCAGTGGGTATTTATTGTAAAAGTTAGCCTAACTTCTATGTCATAATTTTAGGACATTGGGTGTTTACTTTAATTTTCCTTTGTTTAAGCCATGAACTACGAAGCTATAGAATATCAGGTGAATCTGGACATATCCGAGTTTGAATATGATGAAGACAACGATGATATCGATGATGTGGATTATCGACCACCTCAGGGCCGAAATCGTCAGTCGGATAATTCAGCAGAATCGTCGTCGGATTCTGAAGGCGAGCTTTCAATTTCAAGTCCTGCCATTTCTTATTCTTCTGTTACGCGAGTGTAACAGGACTTATCTATGTGAGGGTAGATTTACATTAGTAATATTATAGAAAACAGTCCACGGATAAGTCTTGTTATAGTCGAGTTACTTCAATGTCATTTTGAAACGTTCAAAAGTCACTGTCAAATCATTTTGACATTAAAAGTGAATTGTCAGTTTAACAAGTTGCCGACATGGGTCAGTCTTGAACGAGGCACCGGAGTGACAAGTTTTAAGGTTAGTAAAATAATGTAAAAATGTACTAGAAACTGTTAAATAATTTATAATAAATATTGTTATTGCGTTGATTTGTTTGTTATTTAAATTCATTGACTCCCTTCTGAGGTAGGTTTACATCTCAGAAGTGGGATTCGCGAGACATTTTGTTTTGTGGTGAACCACCCCACGAGCTCGACCGATAAACAACACTATATTGGTTTTAAAAACGGAAAATCGACGCAATCACAAGAAGAAAAATAAAAATGTGCGTGGTCTAACATTACATGTTATCATTGTGAACCCCGATTTGGCTGATTTAAGCGGATGTGTTCAACAATTTATTTTTGAAAAATATTTATTGTTGATGGTCATAATAAATAGACAGATAAAATAAATTAGAAATATTAGTTTTAAATAGCAATCGAGTATGATTGACTTCATGGAATGATAAAATCCTTACAGAATTATTAACAGATTTCGTGATGAATACAGATTTAAAAAAAAATATAGTGTGGCTAATTATTTTCTTTTCCTGTTATCTATCAATTTTGTGTCCCCTCGTCGGAGGTAGTTTAATAGGAGTAGAAATACAGGTTTAAAAGAGATAAATAGTGAACATTGTAACTAGAAATAAATAAAGAACCCCAAAATTTGTCGCCATTTTTGTGATGCAAACAGATAAAAGAAAAAAAAAAAAAAGAAAATAACCGAAATATATTAATATTTAGGAGAAATAAATTAAATAAAATTGCAATAATGTTATGGTAGACTGACACTAGTAAATAGTTATAAAATTATGTTGAAATACCCACATTCAAATTAAATTCAGTGACTTTGTTTTTCAAGATTTTACACAATACATTAACAAAATGATGTTCTGAGTTCCAGGAAAATGAGCGACAAAGAACCCAATGCGGATTATCGACGCACCAGCAACCCTTCTTGCAACTACGAAAGACAGAGCAAATATAGTGAAGCATCCCGTAGTCGAATGCGACACCTAGGGGAAATCGAGAGGCGCAGTCGTAGCTGCAGTCGCAGTGGCCGTGGTGATGGCCAACAACAAACGCAAGGATCTCGGGAGCGCAGTCCGGCTCGTGATCGTCGGCACAGCAGCGCAACGCGTCATCAGCTGAGAAGCCGAACCACAAGCAGCACGCGTACGCTACTCGAGCAGGAACGTGAGCTTTCCAGGGAGAGGGAAAAATTACGAACCCTAGAAAACCAGGTACGTAAAGAACGGGAGAGATTAACGGAACGGAATAGATCACGTAGGCGTTTCGAGACACCTGAGCCTGGCCCGAGCAATCGTGGGCAGACAATTGCTGGCAATAAAAGCTCAACTCGGCACCGTTCCTTAATCACTCCCGCGAAACGACACACGCCCAGTGATGAAACACATGAAGCACGTGACAACAAGAAAACGAAATATATGACTACGGAGCTGTTTGAGGATTTTTTTTTAAAACTTCTTAAGTCTAAAGCAGGGGATCGTGAATCGTTTTCGAGTTCAACTTTGCATAACGTCGTTCCAGACTTTGACCCCATGTCGAACGAACAGACTATTAATATCTGGCTTGATAAAGTCGATGAATGTTCCGAAATTTATAATTGGAACGATAAGCAAACGGTTCACTATGCCCTGCCTAAACTCACCGGACTGGCTAAGACATGGTTCCAGGGTCTGCCCTCTATCAAGCATACTTGGCTTGAATGGAAGTCGATGCTAAAGGAATCATTTCCTGCAACCGAAAATTATGCGGAAATTTTGACAGATATGCTTAATAGACGGGTACGCTCTGGAGAATCTTATGAACTTTATTATTTTGCGAAAATTAATTTACTGAACAGATGTAAGATATTTGGAAAGCAAGCAGTGGATTGTTTACTTTATGGGGTCGAAGACAGAGGAGTTCGCGTAGGTGCTCAAGCAGCAAAATTTGATAAACCAGAAGATGTACTTGAATTCTTTAAAACCATTAAGTATCATAATAGAAATCAGTCTGACTTTAACAAAGACTTTAATAGGGATAAGCGTCCTAGCAGTACATCAGTTAGTAATAACTCTGCAAAGAATGCAGATAATACGGCGTCAAACAAAAATAGTGGCGTGAGAGGGTCAATTAAGTGCTTTAACTGTCAGGGTGTCGGTCACCCTAGCTTTAAGTGCCCTAAATCGATCGTCAAGTGCACTAACTGTAAATTTATGGGACACGACATTTCCCACTGTCCTAGATTAAAGGATCAAAAGAATCCTTTAAAGGATAAAGAGGTCCTTGAGGTTTTTTTTAATGAGAATAGTAACGACAAGTACAAGGTTATGACAAATATCAACGGAATCGCTACAATTTGCCAATTGGATTTAGGTAGTGAGGCAACATTAATTCGTCAAAATAATGCTTTAAGACTAGGATTAAACTGGGAAAGCGTTAATGGCCCATATTTAAGAGGATTAGGGAATGTACCATACTTACCGCTAGGGCGTACTTTAGTGAATATAGATGTGCAAGGTGTTTCGGAAAGGGATGTCGAGGTGTTTATTGTAGATGATCACTTAATCAATTATGATGTGTTGCTTGGACATAGCTTTACTGAAAGACCTACACTTAAGATTATTAAAACTCCAACAGATCTAATATTTGAACGAATAGGACAAGATAACTATTCTAAATTACATCTTTATACAACCTGCCATGTTACAGTGGACATCGGTGAGATGGTATCAGTACCCGTAAGGTCAAACGTTGTTTGTACCGGTAATATCTATGTAGGCGGATCGGTAAGGGGCTGCACGGGTCATGAGTACTATCTATTACCGGGAGAATATGAAATTCATAATTCTGAGTGTCATTTATTAGTTCAAAATGTTGGTTCGAACCCATTGCGCTTCAAAGAGAACACCCTCATTACACGCGCGCAGTTTGTAGGATCGGGCTATTTAGACTTACATGTTTTAAGAATTACGAATGACTTGAATGATCACGTCTCTGTCATTCCTAATTGCGGAAAACAGTTGTCGGAAGATCAAAGCCGTCAATGTGTAAAATTGCTGGAAATATATAAGGACTGCTTCTCTACCGGAATGCATGACTTGGGATTTACTAACGTTACGGAAATGGAAATTCACCTCAAGGATTCTGCCCCTGTCGTTTATAGGCCATACCGGCTACCTTACTCTGAGCGTAAACTAGTTCAGGACATGGTCGGTGATATGATCGACCATGGTATCGTGCGAGAGTCTAACTCCCCATACGCTAGTCCAATTGTCCTCGTCAAAAAGAAATCAGGCGAAAAGCGTCTTTGCGTTGACTACCGTGCCCTGAACAGCCGCACCAAAAGAGATCACTATCCCCTGCCGAGAATTGATGACTTGTTGGATCAGCTGTCGGGTCAATCATTGTACACGTCCCTTGATTTGGCCTCAGGCTATCATCAAATTGCCATAGCCGAGCAATCTAAAGAGAAAACTGCATTTGTCACACCCGACGGACAATATGAGTACAATCGTATGCCCTTCGGACTGGCAAATGCGCCAGCCGTTTTCCAGAGAACAATCCACAAGATCCTCAGTAAGGCCAAAGTAGGATATATAGTTATATATATGGATGACATTATGATACCATCAAGAAATTTTGAGGAAGGACTGACACGCCTCGAAGAAGTTCTAGACCTTCTTCGTGAGGCAGGGTTAACTCTTAAGATGGAAAAATGCCATTTCTTCCAAGAACGAATCGATTTTCTTGGATTCGAAATAGATAGAGATGGTATCAGACCTGGGATGCAAAAGACTGAGGCAGTGTCCAGGTTTCCTGCCCCCCGAAATCAACATGAGGTTAGAAGGTTTCTTGGACTCGCTAGTTTTTTTAGAAGGTTTGTGAAGGGATTTGCATTAATTGCTAGACCGTTGACAAACCTTTTGAAAAAGGACACACCTTGGAGCTGGGGCGATAATCAAACGGAATCTTTCCAACTGATTAAAAAGCACCTAACCGAAAGACCTGTCCTGGCGTTGTATAACCCCAACGCCGAAACACAATTACACACCGACGCGAGCAAATTCGGAGTTGCAGGCATCTTATTACAGAGAAAAGACTCCGATCCCTGGCGGCCAATAGCATACTTCAGTCGCCAAACGTCAGCGGACGAGATGAAATTGCACTCATTCGAGCTAGAGACACTTGCAGTCGTTTGTGCGTTGAACAAATTCCGTATATATCTCATTGGAATGAAGTTCACTATTATAACCGACTGCAACGCATTACGCTCTACTTTCACTAAGAGAGATCTTATACCCCGCATATCTAGATGGTGGATTCAATTTTTAGAATTCGACTGCGAAATAGAGTATCGCCCTGGTGAAAGAATGTCACATGTAGACGCACTTAGTAGGGGCCCAGTGTCGGTGCCATCTGAAGACATTCACGTCCTAGATATTATGTCGGTTAGTACGGAGGACTGGATTTCTACGGTGCAGTCTTCTGACGAAGAAGTTAGACGTATCAAAGATGTTCTAGAAGACCCGGAAACATCTAAGATTGCAGGTATTCATAAGGAATACACAATTAAAAACGGACGAGTCTTTAGGTCTTTAGGTGAGGGTGTTACCAGATGGGTGGTCCCAAAAGGCGTGCGGTGGCAACTCTTGAAATCCAACCATGATGACGTAGGTCATTTTGGCTTCGAGAAGACCTTAGACCGCATAAAATCACTCTTTTGGTTTCCGAAGATGCGAAAGTTCATAAAAAAATATGTAGCTGCATGCCTTGAGTGTGCTCACCACAAACTGCCTTCGGGAAGCAAAGAGGGATTTCTTCACCCGATTCCGAAAATAGAGATACCTTTCCACACTTTACATGCGGACCACTTGGGTCCTTTTCCACGAAGTAAGCGAGGTTACACTTACATACTTGTGATAGTCGACGCCTTTACGAAATATGTTAGCATTACACCTGTTCGAAGTACGAAAACCAAAGAGAGTATAAAAGCATTGAAGACTCTCTTTAGTTACTTTGGGTCTCCCTCGCGGCTTATAACCGACAGAGGCACGAGTTTCACAAGTAAAAAGTTTAGAACGTTTGTGCAGTCGGTTGGCGCAAAACACATCCTCAATTCTGTCGCCACACCAAGAGCAAATGGGCAGGTCGAACGGTATAACCGAACGATTCTGTCATCCTTGGGGTCCATGGCTCACGGTAAAAATAAAAATTCGTGGGACGAACTTCTGCCAGACATTCAGCTAGGACTTAACACTAGTATTCATGACGTAACCAGAAAAACGCCTACAGAGCTATTGTTAGGTAGGACGGTGGCAAACCCGGGCCAAGGCATATTAAATAACTTAATTGATGACATAGGACAGAGTAGTAATCAAACTTTAGAAGAAATTAGGTCTGAAGCGAGTGAACGAATTACAAGAAATCAGGAGACAAATAAGAATCGGTTTGACAAACACAGGAAAAAGGCCACAAATTATAAGGAGGGCGATCTGGTTAGGATAGCGCGGGCAGTAGTATCGGCACCGGGCCAATCTAAAAAGTTAGAAGCGAAGTGTCAGGGTCCATATAGGATAAAGAAAGTCTTACCAAACGATCGATTCCTTGTTGTAGACACCCCTTTGACTAGAAAAGGGGCAAAGTACGAATCAATTGTTGCTATTGACAAAATGTATCCATGGTTGAGTTTTAATGCCCCCGCTTGCTCGTCCAGCGATGACAATGATGATGAGAGTGATAGCAATTAATACGAATAATATTGTTAAATATATAATAATTAATAATAGGTCTTTACCTATGAAATTGCCGTTTTGTATGAAAAAATTTAAACGAATTTTTTTCATGAATTTTTTATTTGTATTAATCGAAGTAATCTTCCATGCAATCAATGCATCTTTGCCATCGCAGTGGCAGTTTATTGATGCCCTTCTTAAAGAAATCAGCTGGACGGGAGGCAACAAATTCTTCAAAGGCATTTTGTACTGCCTCTCGGGTATTAAATTTTTTTCCCGCCAAGAAGTTATCCAAATTCTGGAAAAAGTAGTAGTCTGTAGGCGCAAGGTCTGGTGAGTAGGGCGGATGACGGAGAGCTTCCAACCCCAGTTCTTGCAACTTGGAGACCGTCTGCTGTGCAGTATGAGGTCGCGCGTTGTCGTGCAGGAGCAGCGGAGACGAGCGATTGACCAATGCTGGTTGGAGATGCGCCAGCTTCTCCATCATTGTGTTCAGTTCTTCACAGTACACATCTGCAGTAATGCTCACCCCGTTTGGTAAGAAGCTGTGATGAATCACACCGGCGCTAGACCACCAAACAGTGACCATCACTTTTCTAGGGGTAAGTTTTCGTTTAGGGCATTGTTTAGGTGCTGAACCAGGATCCAACCAACTTGCTGAGCGCTTACGGTTATCAAACAGAATCCATTTTTCATCGCAGGTAACAATGCGGTTCAAAATTCCTTCATTTGTGTGTCTGTTGAGCAGTGCAAGGCACGTCTCGACGCGTACTTCGCGCTGGCGATCATTGAGTTCGTGGGGCACCCATTTGTCAAGCTTTTTTACCTTGCCAATTTGACGCAAATGGACCAATATTGTTTTGACGCTAACGTCGAAAGCTGCTGCTAATTCAGCCGTAGATTGTGTATCATCAGCTTCCACAATCGCCTTTAATTCGTCATTGTCGACCAAAGTCTTCGGACGACCGCGAGGTTCATTTTTCAGGTCGAAATTTCCAGAACGGAAGCGAGCAAACCAATAACAGGTGGTGCGTTGGTTTGTAGAGTTAGCTCCGTAAACGTCGTTGATGTTGCGTGCCGCTTGTGCCGCGTTGCTGCCACGACGGTACTCATATTCCATAATTACTCGATTTTTTAACGTATCCATGATGACGAAAAAGATTGAAATGCGATGAAAATGTAACACTAATCAATAAAGAAATGACTACTTTTAGAAAAAAAAATCCATGTTTTTAAAATAAAATTAATTTGAAATTAGAATTCATAGCCAAACAAAAATTATTTTGATTTGAAATGGCCAGTACTGCAGAACGGCAATTTCATAGGTAAAGACCTAATATAATAGTTAATAATTAAATGTTAGTCATTTTTTGAATTATTTGATTTGTAACTTTATATTATACATGATCTTTAGTTTATGATTTAGGATGATTCCGATGTACTAGATAGATGGTGTCTGGCATATGAACTTGCCAGTCCCTTAGAAATAAGTGATGGTGCTTTGAGTCGGGCAGGATTGGCGTTGGGATTCGCCGCCCATGATTAGCTCAAAGTACCGTTGCCGATGGCGGAGTGACGGTGAAGGAAGTAGCCTCACTTCCCTCGGTTATAGATATGACAATAGATTTAGTGAGAATGTTTGAACTGGGCAGGATTGGCGTATGAACTCGCCGCCCATGAGTAGTTCAAAACATTACAGCTGAAGCGGTGTGAGAGTGAAGGAAGTAGCTTTCACATCGCTCAAGCTATAAAACAAAGGAAAATTACAATCTAGAATTTTTATATTATTTTTTTTAAGAATTGAGATAAAACTGATTAATAATATTGTTTTTGTTAAATAATACCTATGTACAGGTTATTTTTGTAAGTAAAGATGAAAGATGATTGTTTGATAGAATAGAATAGAATACTCTTTATTATGTACACCATAAAAATTACAGATATAGAAGATACTCACCAAAATTATAACACACCTCTTATACAATAATAAGGAACGAAGGGACTCGTTCTTGAAGGATGGCCGACTGTAACAGGACTTATCTATGTGAGGGTAGATTTACATTAGTAATATTATAGAAAACAGTCCACGGATAAGTCTTGTTATAGTCGAGTTACTTCAATGTCATTTTGAAACGTTCAAAAGTCACTGTCAAATCATTTTGACATTAAAAGTGAATTGTCAGTTTAACAAGTTGCCGACATGGGTCAGTCTTGAACGAGGCACCGGAGTGACAAGTTTTAAGGTTAGTAAAATAATGTAAAAATGTACTAGAAACTGTTAAATAATTTATAATAAATATTGTTATTGCGTTGATTTGTTTGTTATTTAAATTCATTGACTCCCTTCTGAGGTAGGTTTACACGAGGGAGGAGCTTACAGCGTCGACATGGCCGTCGTGGTCGAGGAAGTTCTTCGATTTCTCTACCAAGTCGTAGAAGAGGAAGCTCTTCTCGTGGAAGAATGTTTCAGCAAGTGGAAGCTGTGGATAACGAGGATATTGGCAGTAACTATGGACAAACTGGAGGTTGGATAGAAAAGATTTTAATCCAGATATATAGGGTGACTGGTAATTAGTGACCGATATTTGAACACATGATTGTACTCATCATAATAAACAACTTTCCCAAAGAAACAATTTTTTTTTTTTTAACTAGCACTTGTCGCCAATCACCCCAATAGAATATTGAGTACATAACAAGAATGATACACCATCAGCTGTAATTTAATTTAGTTACATACAAACAAAAAAAGTGAATCCTCTTTTACCATGTATTATTTTATTTTCATTAATTTAACAACGGACCGCGCGCGCGCTATCAGCTGTGAGTTGCTTGACCCCGTTCTGTCTCGTGATACATGTAGGTACCTACTACCGTATCGCGTGGTGTAACAGTGCGAAGGGCAGAGCGCGCACGTGACTCGCGACTGCACATCGTCGACGGAGACGCCACCGTCCGCCGCGGCACGGCGCGGAACCCAGCATCCGTGTGCCTACCTAGATAGTGTACATGTTCAGGTTGTTGCTAAGTTAACAACAAATTATAAAAAAAAACGCCGTGTTTAACTGTACTCCACTATTAATATCCAACGTAAGGCTGCATAATACTAACAAGGCGCGGGCCGTCTTACGCTATCAGCTGTTAGTTGCTTGACCGGTAACCTCGTTCTGTCTCATGTAGGTAAGTAAGTACTACCACTACTGTCGGACCCAGACGGCACGTATTCGATACTTCTAATTCTATGATGTATTGTAAAATTTTAACTATTAGGTACTGTAGTAGCGGTAGCGTATCCCCGCCACGCGCCGCGCCTTGCGCTCCTGTGACGCAAACACAAACAGTCACCCCCGGAAGCGCGTCGCTTACGCATGTTGCAAATTGAATCGCTTGCACACAATAACTTTAACAATGCGCGGTGTCGAGTATCGAGTTAGGTGTCCAAACCACCTATAAACATCGTGTACATAACAGAATAAACGTAAGTCCTGAAAATAATTTGTTTAGAAATAAATAATGCAGTTGTGGTAGCGCGCGCACATAAAGTACCTACGGAAATACCTACTAGTTAATTATTTCCTTCTCACCGTCCGGATAAACGTTCATTCACATCTACCAGCACGCAGCGTGTTCAGCCAGCACGCGCGCACGTAACGTTGCAGATACACCAAATACACTCGTAGGTGTTCATGCCTGATCTGTCGGCGGAGTGGAGTTCGCGAAAAGGCTGCGGGCAGAGGGCTCGCTGCTCAGGAGGCCAGCGAGCAGAGCCAAACCAGCCCAGTCGAGCCGGACCAGCGAGCTGATAGGCTCGCCACGGAGGACACGCGAAGCAGGGCGGACATCTCCGAGTCGTCAGGCGGTGAGCTGAACACCGCTGGCGGCTCTAAGTCGGAGCGAGTGGCGCAATTTGAGGAGGTTGTGGTAGCTGCGATCAGGGGTGTGGCCTTGAAGAGGATTCAGTCCTCTAAAGACAAGGTCATACCCACTGCCACGGCCTCTATTATGGCGGCAGCGGAGGCTTTTCACCTTGGGCCTCCGTCAGATGAAATGTCTGAGTTGCGGGCTGAGGTCGCCCGCTTGACAGCCGCCATGGAGCTTCTCCGAAAGGAGAATGAGGAGCTCCGAGCGGACCTGGTGGGCCTCCGAGCAATCGGCCCCCGGGAAGAGCCACAGGAGGGAGCGCAGCATGGGCAAGGCCGGCCGGTGCCGATACCTGCTGAGGACCGGGTTCTGACCCTGGTGCGGCGGGAGCTGGCTGCCTTCCAGAGTAGGTTTTCCGCTCTGGAGGCTATTGTCCTGCGTCCCCCGCTAGCGGCGAGTCGGCAGGTATCGTTTGCCGCCGCTGCGGCCAAGCCGGTAACGGCAGGGCGGTCTCAAGGCGGGCCCGTGCCGAAACCCGCGGGGCCGCCCCCGACAAAGCCGACAAAGTCGGCGCCGACCAAGCCCAAAAAGGGCGGGGTGGCTGCGCAGGCGGCGAAGGCTCCAGCCCCGGCGGCGAGACGGCCGCCCCCCCCGCCTCCTAATGCTCCTCCGGCCGACGCCGAATGGCAAGTGGCCGGAGAGAAGAGGAAGGCGGGTAAGGTCTCAAGGGCGGCCAAAAGGAAAGAGAGGCGGCAGCGGCGCAAAGAGCGAAGCGTCGCGGCTAGGCTCCGCGCCCCGAAGTCCGCAGCTGTAGTGATCACGCTACAGCCGGAAGCGGAGAAGAAGGGCGTGTCCTACCGCGACGTGCTCACTAAGGCGAGGGCGGTGGTGAACCTGCAAGAGCTAGGTATCACCAATGGCATCCGGGTGAAAGTCACTGCGACTGGGGCCCGGATGCTAGAGGTGCCCGGTGCGGCGAGTGGCCCGACTGCTGACGCTCTGGCCGATAGGCTTAGGGCGTCCCTAAATGCAGACGAGGCTCGAGTGTCCAGGCCCACCAAGTGCATTGACATGCGCATCTTGGGCCTGGATGACTGCGTGACGGAGGCTGAGGTGGTGGCCGCCGTCGTTAGGACTGGGGGTTGCTCTGCTGAGCAGGTTAGAGCGGGCACCATCCGTCCTGACCACAAGGGGCTGCGAGCCGTTACGGTGAGCTGCCCCGTGGCGGCGGCCAGGAAAGTCGCCGGGGAGGGCCAAAGGCTCCTGGTGGGCTGGGTTTCCGCGCAGGTGAAACTGTTGGAACCAAGACCTCTGAGGTGCTTCCGCTGCCAAGTGGGCAACCACGTGGGAGTGCAATGCACCTCGGAGGTGGACCGCAGCGATCATTGCTTCCGCTGCGGTCAGCCCGGTCACAAGGCCGGCTCGTGCAACGCCACGCCGCACTGCTTTTTATGTGCGGCAGCTGGCAAGCCGGCCGATCACCGGGCTGGGAGTAAGGCCTGCGCTCCAGCCACCAAAACCAGGGGCAGGGGCAAGCCCTCCGCCACCGCCGTCACCGCCGCACCCGCCGCCACTGCCGCCGCCGCTGCCGCACCCACCATCGTAGCTGCCGCAAACATCGCGGCAGGGCCCTCACAGGGGGCTCGGGAGGGGGCTGACATGGAGTGCCAATAATGGCCCCATTACGCCTCCTCCAGGCGAATATCAACCACTGCGCCGCCGCTCAGGATCTCTTACTCCAGAGCATGGCGCAGTGGTCGATCAACATCGCCGTGGTCGCTGAGCCGTACTTTGTCCCGCCCAGGGATGACTGGGTGGAGGACCTGAGCGGCTCAGTGACCCTCATTTCGTCGGCCGCCGCCGGTACCCCGTCGCTTGAGGCAGTCAAGTGAGGACGGGGTTGCGTGGCAGCACGGTTCGGGGAGATTGTTGTGTTAGGGGTATACTTCTGGGGTGCATGTTGAAGAGCCTCCTCGTGGCGCACCCTGGGCAACGTCAGCTCCAATTGCCCACCTGCTCTTGGTGGTGGACAATTGGGGCTGGCGGCTAATCTTCAACAAATGGGGAAGGGTCATGGTTCCATTCACCTATTATCCTAGATGGTCGGTGAAGGGAACCGGGCTAGGGGCGGGACGGCTAGTCCGTCACAGGGGTAGGCCTGGTGGCCATCTAACGCCTACACCCCCTCTGATTGCAGAGGGTTGGTGGTAGGCGTATAGTGGGAGGGGGAGAGGAAGACAACCTCTTTAAAAAATTACCTCAATCCCAAGGTCGAGCGTGCCGAGGGGATGAATGGCCGGAGGGGATCCGGTCGCTAGCGCTGGGGGAGGGTAACATGGGAGAAAAGGGACCACACCCTTCAAAGGAAAAATTATGAAAAAATATGACAGACAGAAACAAACTACCCCAGGGCGGTACCGGCTGCTCAGCAGCCGGAGAATCCGCCACGTTCCCTTTGGGAACGTCAAGCCCCCATTCGTATTCTGGGGGGGGCAATGAATGTCAACCACTTGCCGATGGCAACAAGAGCCGAGGAGGCTCACCACACACCGCCGACACCACTGACCAGCGAGATAAGGAGCTTCAGAAGAATCTGAAGCCCCTGCGCGTCGTGGTGACACCGCTTGCCGTCGCAGACGGCAACAAGAGTCGAGGAGGCTCAAGTCCCGACAGGGACCAATCGTCCGACCAGGAGGGTTCTCGGAGGAAGAGAAGTCTATCTGCGAGTGACGAGAACGCGTCGGCCGCGAAGGTGCCAACGACACAGAGAGGGCGAGGTCGTGTCGTGGCGGGTGGATTCTCCGCTCGGCTGCCGGAGCGCGATGGGCGGGGTCGCTTCGCGCCGATACGCCGGACCAACACGCCAGCTCCAGTGGAGCGCGTGGAGAGCGCCGAGAGCGACCTCGAGCCCATGGAGGCGGACCTAAGCGGGGGCTCCACTATGTCCCTGCTAGGGTCAAACAGAGCGGAAGCGAGCGCTGCAAAGCGGGCGCAGCGAAAGGCTGTCGCGGCTGACGAAGTTAGCGAGTTGGCCCGACAGGCCCGTGAGCGGCGCTCTGCTCGGATGGCTGCCGGGGGGAGCGTAACAGCGGTGGCGCTCAGCCGCCAGGTTTTGGACGGCGTGGATGTCGTCCTGAAGGTTGCCACCAAATCGGGCAACCTGAAGGGCACATTCACCCGTGCCCTGAAGGAGGCGGCTGACGACATTAAGGAGGCGGTTGAGGTCCTCCTTAAACGTACTAGCACGGAAGAGACGGCGAAGTTATGGGAGGAGAATGGCCGTCTCCGCTCCGAGTTGGAGGACCTCAAGCGGCAGTTCGCCGCCCAGAGGGCAGTTCCCGCGGCCACCGGCCCCTCTTCCGTCGCGGCCCCATCGTCGACTCCATTGCCAGTTCCGGCTTCGACCCCTGCACTTGCGGATGCGGAGATCGAAAAGATCGCCCGCATCTGCATGATGCAGTGCGGAACAATGGTGGGTGCCCGCTTGGAGGCCATAGAGGCAAGGCTCCTGCCGGAAGAAACCCTCCGCCCACCGCTCGCTGCGGACAAGCGGAGAAAGGAGGGGCCCGCCAGGCAGGGGCCAGTAATCGCCGCGGCAGCAGAGACAAGCCGCTCCGGGAGTGGGACCAAAAAGCCCGCTAAGGGTGCGTCCGTGCCCACTTCCCGGGCTGCTGCGCCACCGGCGACTGCGCCACCGGCGGCTGCGCCACATCCGGCCGCGCCCGGGCCTTCCACGGAGGCCTGGACGACGGTCGTCAAGAGGGGCCGCCGTAAGGGGCGGAAGACGGCACCACTGGCACCGGCTGGAACACCGACACCGGCACCTAAGAAGGCCCACAGACCGCCTAGGGTCAGAGCCCCACGCTCCGCGGCTGTAGTGATTACGCTGCAGCCCGGAGCCGTCGAAAGGGGCATTACCTATAAGGCGGTCCTAACGCAGGCAAAAGCCAAAGTCGCGTTCCCCGACTTAGGCACACCGTCCGGCTTCAGAATGAAGCCGGCGCTAACGGGGGCGCGGCTGCTCGAGGTGTCAGGTGCCTCTAGCGGCGAAAAGGCGGACATTCTGGCCGCCAAGCTCAGGGAGGTCCTCAACCCGGAAGACGTCCGGGTGTCCAGGCCGATGAAGACTGCTGAGCTGCGTGTCGGTGGCCTGGATGACTCGACGACCCCGGCTGAGGTCGTGGCGGCCGTCACCCGAGTCGGTGGATGTCCGCCCGACGATGTGCGGACGGGCGACATTCGCGCTGACGCTTCCGGGCTCGGCACGATTTGGGTGCGGTGCCCGGTGGCGGCGGCAAACAAGGTCGCTGACGGTGGGCGTTTGTTGGTGGGATGGGTTGCGGCGAGGGTGAAACTGCTGCAGCCCAGGGCTATGCGGTGCTACCGGTGCCTTGACATTGGGCATGTTAGGGTACGGTGCACCGCCGAAGTGGACCGCAGCGAGCAGTGCTATCGCTGCGGCCAGCCCGGCCACAAGGCGGCCCAGTGCTCCGCGGCGCCAAACTGCAGCCTCTGTACAGCTGCAGGAAGGCCCGCCGGGCACAGAGCGGGTGGAAAGGCCTGTGGCGCGCCCGCCAGCAAGAAGAGAGGGGGTGCCAAGGCTGCGGGGGGCTCTTTACCCCCCCCTCAGCCTGGCTGCCCTTCGGCCGACTCCCGGCCTAGGAATGGTGCAGAGGGGATGGATTGCGCCTAATGGCGCTCTACCATTTCCTCCAGGGCAACATCAACCACTGTGCCAGAGCTCAGGATCTCTTGCTCCAGAGCATGGCGGAGTGGTCGATTCGCGTGGCCGTGGTCGCCGAGCCGTACTTTTTCCCCCCCCGGGATAACTGGGTGGGAGACCTTGACGGCTTGGTGGCCATCATCGGCGGGACTCTCGCCAACCCGTCCCGAGGACACGGCTGGGTGGCCGCCCTCGCGGACGGCATTGGCGTGGTTGGGGCGTATTTTTCGCCCAACAAGAGTCTCGCCGACTTCGAAAGCTTCCTTGTCGAGTTGGGTGCGGTCGTGGGCCGACTCCACCCTCGCCCCGTGCTGTTGCTAGGGGATCTCAACGCCAAGTCTGCGGCGTGGGGATCTCCGGTGACCGATGCTAGGGGTGAGGCGCTGGAGGAGTGGGCGGTCACGACCGGCCTGGTCGTCCTGAACGTGGGCTCGGTCCACACGTGCGTTCGGCAGCGGGGCGGGTCTATAGTGGACGTATCGTTCGCTAGCCCTGCTGTCGCGAGCCGTGTTCGTGACTGGCGTGTCGCCGTGGAGGTAGAGACGTTGTCGGATCACCGATACATCCGTTTCGACGTCTCCGCCCAGACCGCCGGCGGCCGCAGTTCATCGGGCCCGCGAACGGACGGCCCGCGCTGGTCACTCAAGCGCATCGACAGGGAGCTTCTCGAGGAGGCCGCCATTGTCCAGGCCTGGGGCCGGGAGTCGGCAGTGAGCGGACCCGTCGACGTCGAACAGGAGGCGCTGTGGTTCTGCGGGGCGATGACGCAAATTTGCGACGCGTCCATGCCCCGAGTCCACGCACAGTCAGCAAGGCGCCAGGTATACTGGTGGTCCGCCGCGATCGCGCAGTTACGCGTCGCGTGCGTGGCGGTGAGACGCCAGTACACCCGATACCGGAGGAGACGTCGTCGGGTCCCTGACGAAGAAGCCGCGCTGTATGAGGTGTACCGCGCGGCTAAAGAGACTCTGTGGCTGGCCATCGGCGAGGCGAAGACGCGAGCCAGGGAGGAGATGCTGGAGACTCTAGACGGGAATCCGTGGGGGCGCCCTTATCGAGCGGTTCGAGGGAAACTTCGAGCCGCGGCGCCTCCACTTACGGAGAGTCTTCAGCCAGAGCTGCTGGAGGAGGTAGTCGCAGCCCTCTTCCCGGCAAGAGCGGAGCATACTCCGCCGCCGATGGCTTTGCCCACAGCCGCAGAGTCTACAGAGGAGAACGCCATTAGCGTCCCAGAGGTGACACAGGCAGAGATGAGGGCGGCCGTGATGCGGCTCCGGGCCAAGAACGTGGCTCCGGGGCCTGACGGGATCCACGGCCGAGCATTAGCCCTCGCTCTGAAGGAGCTGGAGCCCCAGCTGAGAGGACTCTACACAGCGTGCCTCGAGCAGGGCCAGTTTCCCACTTTGTGGAAAACCGGTCGTCTGGTCCTGCTCAGGAAGGCGGGGCGCCCTGCGGACTCGCCGTCCGCGTACCGGCCCATAGTGCTGCTAGACGAGGTGGGTAAGCTGCTGGAGCGGATACTCGCAGCCCGCCTCGTCGGCCACTTGTGCAGAGAAGGGCCGGACCTGGACGAGAGCCAGTTCGGTTTCAGGCATGGGCGCTCCACCATACACGCTATATCGCGGGTGAGAGTCCTGGCGGAGGAAACGGTGTCCCGGGGTGGGGTGGTGGTGGCGGTGTCCTTGGACATCTCCAACGCCTTCAACACCCTGCCCTGGAGTTGTATTCGAGAGGCACTGCGTTATCATCGGGTGCCTCTCTACCTCCGCCGTATCGTTGGGGCTTATTTGGCGGAGAGGTGTGTCACCTTCGTGGGACGCGATGGCGTCAACTAGCGCCACATGTCGTGCGGTGTTCCACAGGGCTCGGTCCTGGGCCCGCTCCTGTGGAACATCGGGTACGACTGGGTGCTGAGGGGCGAACTCCAACCGGGCGTCGATCTGACGTGCTATGCTGACGACACGCTGGTCACGGCCCGGGGGAGTTCGTACAGGGAGGCAGCGTTGCTGACGACGGCTGCGGTCTCACAGACGGTGAGCCGCATACGGCGCCTCGGCCTGGAGGTGGCCCTCAACAAGTCGGAGGCCATGGTGTTTCATGGTCCCCGGCGGGCGCCACCATCCGGATCCCACATTGTGGTGGGGGGGGTTCGAATCGCTGTCGAGCCCACCATGAAGTACCTGGGGTTGGTGCTCGACAGCCGGTGAGATTTCGGCCCCCACTTCCGGCAGCTGGCGCCCAAGTTGTTGGGCGCGGCTGGGGCGCTGTCAACGCTGCTTCCCAATCTGGGGGGCCCGAGCGCCGCTTGTAGGCGGCTCTACGTGGGGATCGTGCGATCGATGGCCCTTTACGGGGCCCCGATCTGGGCGGCTGACCTGACGGCCGGCAGCATCTCTGTTCTGCGAAAGCCGCAGAGAGCGATGGCCGTCAGAGTCATCAGGGGTTATCGCACGATCTCCTACGAGGCGGCTTGTGCACTGGCCGGATCCCCGCCCTGGGACCTGGAGGCGAAGGTGCTCGCGTCACTGTACCGGTGGCGCGAGGAAGCGCGGGCGCGGGGCGAGCGACCGATGCAGCGACAAATGGAGCAGCGTCGGTCGCAGCTCCGCGAGGTCCTGGTGGCGGAATGGCGGGACAGGCTCTCACGCCCTACCGCCGGCCTCGTCACCATCGAGGCGGTCCGGCCGGTGCTCGACCACTGGCTCGGGAGGAGGCACGGCTCCCTGTCGTTTCGGGCGACGCAGGTGCTCTCGGGGCACGGTTGCTTCGGGAAGTACCTGTGTCGCATAAACAGGGAGCCGGACGCCCGGTGTCACCACTGCGTCGACTGCCGGGAGGACACGGCGCGGCATACGCTGGCAGAGTGTGCCGCTTGGGACGAGCCGCGCCGTGCCCTCATCTCAGGAGTAGGCAGTGACCTCTCGCTGCCGGCCGTTGTGAATGCGATGGTCGGCGGCGAGGAGTCCTGGGACGCGGTGGTATCCTTCTGCGAAACAGTCATCTCGCAGAAGGAGGCTGCGGAAAGGGAGCGAGAGATCTCATCCTCTCACCCGGCCCGCAGCAGGCGCACCGGGCGTCGGCGGAGGGCGGACAACGCCCTCTTCCAGCCCCCCTAAAGGGGTCCAGGGGCGACGGACTCGGGGACGTCCATCGCCCCCCATACATCAGGACCCGAGGTGGCGGCGAGTAGTGTTCCACGCGCGCCCCTCTTAGACGTCGCGGGGGGAGTCAAACACCTCACTCCCCCCCTCGACCGGACGGGGCCCGCAGAGGCGGGCCGGCACCGGCCGGGGGTTGCGGAAGATTTGTACGTTCCCGCGACCCCCGGCGTAGGTGTGAGACGGAACACCGGGGTGGTTTTTAGTCAGTAAGAGTCTGACAGACCCCTCCGCCCCCCCAGGGCGGGGGACATCCATGAGGATTTTCCACCCCGGAACAAAAAAACAAAAAAAAAAAAGGGGTATACTTCTCCCCGAGCCGAACTCTCGCCGAGTTCCACAACTCCCTTGCGGAGTTGAGAGAACTGGGGTGCATGTTGAAGAGCCTCCTCGTGGCGCACCCTGGGCAACGTCAGCTGCAATTGCCCACCTGCTCTTGGTGGTGGACAATTGGGGCTGGCGGCTAATCTTCAACAAACGGGGAAGGGTCATGGTTCCAATCACCTATCATCCTAGATGGTCGGTGAAGGGAAGCGGGCTAGGGGCGGGACGGCTAGTCCGTCATAGGGGTAGGCCTGGTGGCCATCTTACGCCTACACCCCCTCTGATTGCAGAGGGTTGGTGGTAGGCGTATAGTGGGAGGGGGAGAGGAAGACAACCTCTTTAAAAAATTACCTCAATCCCAAGGTCGAGCGTGCCGAGGGGATGAATGGCCGGAGGGTATCCGGTCGCTAGCGCTGGGGGGGTAACAGGGGAGAAAAGGGACCACACCCTTCAAAGGAAAACAAAAAAAATATGGACAAGACAAAGGGAAAAACACTACCCCAGGGCGGTACCGGCTGCTCAGCAGCCGGAGAATCCGCCACGTTCCCATCGGGAACGTCATGCCCCTCGTATTCTGGGGGGGGCAAACAATGTCTTCCGCTTGCCGATGGCAACATGAGCCGAGGAGGCTCATCACTTTCTCAGTCATCCGAGGACGTGATTAATTTTGCCGACACCACCGGCCAGCGAGAAAAGGAGCTTCAAAAGCACCTGAAGCCCCTGCGCGTCGTGGTCACGCCGATTGCTGTCTCCGACAGCAACAAAAGCCGAGGAGGCTCAAGTCCTGATAGGGACCGGTCCGACAGGGAGGACACAAGGAGGAAGCGCAGCCTCTCCTCTAGTGAGGAGAATCTGTTGGCCGCAAAGGTGCCAACGGGGCAGAGCGGGCGAGGTCGTGTGGTGGCGGGCGGAGTCCCCACTCGGCTGCCGGAGCGTGACGGGCGGGGTCGCTTCAAGCCAATAGGCCGGACCAACACGCCAGCTCCAGTGGAGCGCGTGGAGAGCGCGGAGAGCGGCCTCGAGCCCATGGAGGCGGACCTAAGCGGGGACTCCACACCCTCCCTGCTAGGGTCCAACAGAGCAGAGGCGAGCGCTGCGAGGCGGGCGCAGCGAAGGACTGTAGCGGCTGACGAGGTTAGCGAATTAGCCCGACAGGCCCGTGAGCGGCGCTCTACCCGGATGGCTGCCGGGGGGTCCGTAACAGCGGTGGCGCTCAGCCGCCAGGTTTTGGACGGCGTGGATGTCGTCCTGAAGGTTGCCACCAAATCGGGCAACCTGAAGGGCACATTCACCCGTGCCCTAAAGGAGGCGGCTGACGGTATTAAAGAGGCGGTTGAGGTCCTCCTTAACCGTACTAGCACGGAGGAGACGGCGAAGTTATGGGAGGAGAATGGCCGTCTCCGATCCGAGTTGGAGGACCTCAAGCGGCAGTTCGCCGCTCAGAGGGCAGTTCCCGCAGCCACCGTTCCCTCTTCCGTCGCGGCCCCATCGTCGGCTCCATTGCTGGTCCCGGCTTCGACCCCTGCACTTGCGGATGCGGAGATCGAAAAGATCGCCCGCATCTGCATGATGCAGTGTGGAACGATGGTGGGTGCCCGCTTCGAGGCCATAGAGGCAAGGCTCCTGCCGGAGGAAACCCTCCGCCCACCGCTCGCTGCGGATAAGCGGAGAAAGAAGGGGCCCGCCAGGCAGGGGCCAGTGATAGCCGCGGCGGCAGAGACAAGCCGCTCCGGGAGTGGGACCAAAAAGCCCGCTAAGGGTGCGTCCGTGCCCACTTCCCGGGCTGCTGCGCCACTGGCGACTGCGCCACCGGCGGCTGCACCACAAGCGGCCGCGCCCGGGCCTTCCACTGAGGCCTGGACGACGGTCGTCAAAAGGGGCCGTCGTCACGGGAGGAAGACGGCACCACCGACACCCGCTGGAGCACCGGCACCGGCAGTGAAGAGGGCCCAGGGACCGCCTAAGGTCAGAGCCCCACGCTCCGCGGCTGTAGTGATCACATTGCAGCCCGGAGCCGTCGAGAGGGGCGTCAGTTACAAGGCGGTCCTGACTGAGGCGAAAGCCAAAGTCGCGTTCCCCGACCTTGGCACACCGTCCGGCTTCAGAATGAGGCCGGCGATCACGGGGGCGCGGCTGCTCGAGGTGTCGGGTGCCTCTAGCGGCGAAAAGGCGGACATCCTGGCCGCCAAGCTTAGAGAGGTCCTTAACCCGGAGGACGTCCGGGTGTCCAGGCCGATGAAGACCGCTGAGCTGCGCGTCGGTGGCCTGGACGACTCAACAACCCCGGCTGAGGTTGTGGCGGCCATCGCCCGAGTCGGCGGATGTCCGCCCGACGATGTGCGGACGGGTGACATCCGCGTCGACGCTTCTGGGCTCGGCACGATTTGGGTGCGGTGCCCGGTGGCGGCGGCGAACAAGGTCGCTGTCGGTGGACGTCTGTTGGTGGGATGGGTTGCGGCGAGTGTCAAGCTGCTGCAGCCCAGGGCCATGCGGTGCTACCGGTGCCTTGACATTGGGCATGTTAGGGCACGGTGCACCGCCGAAGTGGACCGCAGCGAGCAGTGCTATCGCTGCGGCCAGCCCAGGCCACAAGGCGGCCCAGTGTTCCGCGGCGCCAAACTGCAGCCTCTGTACAGCTGCAGGAAGGCCCGCCGGGCACAGAGCGGGTGGAAAGGCCTGTGGCACGCCCGCCAGCAAGAAGAGAAGGGGTGCCCAGGCTGCGGGGGGCTCTTTACCCCCCCCTCAGCCTGGCTGCCCTTCGGCCGACATCAACCACTCCGCCAGAGCTCAGGATCTCTTGCTCCAGAGCATGGCGGAGTGGTCGATTCGCGTGGCCGTGGTCGCCGAGCCGTACTTTGTCCCCTCCCGGGATAACTGGGTGGGAGACCTGAACGGCTTGGTGGCCATCATCGGCGGGGCTCTCGTCAACCCGTCCCGAGGAAACGGCTGGGTGGCCGCCCTCGCGGACGGTATTGGCGTGGTTGGGGCGTATTTTTCGCCCAACAAGAGTCTCGCCGACTTCGAAAGCTTCCTTGTCGAGTTGGGTGCGGTCGTGGGCCGACTCCACCCTCGCCCCGTGCTGTTGCTAGGGGATCTCAACGCCAAGTCTGCGGCGTGGGGATCTCCGGTGACCGATGCTAGGGGTGAGGCGCTGGAGGAGTGGGCGATCACGACCGGCCTGGTCGTCCTAAACGTGGGCTCGGTCCACACGTGCGTGCGGCAGCGGGGCGGGTCTATAGTGGACGTATCGTTCGCTAGCCCTGCTGTCGCGAGCCGTGTTCGCGACTGGCGTGTCGCCGTGGAGGTGGAGACGTTGTCGGATCACCGATACATCCGTTTCGACGTCTCCGCCCAGACCGCCGGCGGCCGCAGTTCATCGGGCCCGCGAACGGACGGCCCACGCTGGTCGCTCAAGCGCATCGACAGGGAGCTTCTCGAGGAGGCCGCTATTGTCCAGGCCTGGATCCGGGAGTCGGCAATGAGCGGACCCGTCGACGTCGAACAGGAGGCGCTGTGGTTCCGCGGGGCGATGACGCAAATTTGCGACGCGTCCATGCCCCGGGTCCACACACAGTCAGCAAGGCGCCAGGTGTACTGGTGGTCCGCCGCGATCGCGCAGTTACGCGTCGCGTGCGTGGCGGTGAGACGCCAGTACACCCGATACCGGAGGAGACGTCGTCGGGTCCCTGACGAAGAAGCCGCGCTGTATGAGGTGTACCGCGCGGCTAAAGAGACTCTGTGGCTGGCCATCGGCGAGGCGAAAACGCGAGCCAGGGAGGAGATGCTGGAGACTCTAGACGGGAATCCGTGGGGGCGCCCTTATCAAGCGGTTCGGGGGAAACTTCGAGCCGCGGCGCCTCCACTTACGGAGAGTCTTCAGCCAGAGCTGCTGGAGGAGGTAGTCGCAGCCCTCTTCCCGGCAAGAGCGGAGCATACTCCGCCGCCGATGGCTTTGCCCACAGCCGCAGAGTCTACAGAGGAGAACGCCATTAGCGTCCCAGAGGTGACACAAGCAGAGATGAGGGCGGCCGTGATGCGGCTCCGGGCCAAGAACGTGGCTCCGGGGCCCGACGGGATCCACGGTCGTGCATTAGCCCTCGCTCTGAAGGAGCTGGAGCCCCAGCTGAGAGGACTCTACACAGCGTGCCTCGAGCAGGGCCAGTTTCCCACTTTGTGGAAAACCGGTCGTCTGGTCCTGCTCAGGAAGGCGGGGCGCCCTGCGGACTCGCCGTCCGCGTACCGGCCCATAGTGCTGCTAGACGAGGTGGGTAAGCTGCTGGAGCGGATACTCGCAGCCCGCCTCGTCGGCCACTTGTGCAGAGAAGGGCCGGACCTGGACGAGAGCCAGTTCGGCTTCAGGCATGGGCGCTCCACCATACACGCTATATCGCGGGTGAGAGTCCTGGCGGAGGAAACGGTGTCCCGGGGTGGGGTGGTGGTGGCGGTGTCCTTGGACATCTCCAACGCATTCAACACCCTGCCCTGGAGTTGTATTCGGGAGGCACTGCGTTACCATCGGGTGCCTCTCTACCTCCGCCGTATCGTTGGGGCTTATTTGGCGGAGAGGTGTGTCACCTACGTGGGACGCGATGGCGTCAACCAGCGCCACATGTCGTGCGGTGTTCCACAGGGCTCGGTCCTGGGCCCGCTCCTGTGGAACATCGGGTACGACTGGGTGCTGAGGGGGCGAACTCCAACCGGGCGTCGACCTGACGTGTTACGCGGACGACACGCTGGTCACGGCCCGGGGGAGTTCGTACAGGGAGGCAGCGTTGCTGACGACAGCTGCGGTCTCACAGACGGTGAGCCGCATACGGCGCCTCGGCCTGGAGGTGGCCCTCAACAAGTCGGAGGCCATGGTATTTCATGGTCCCCGGCGGGCGCCACCATCCGGATCCCACATTGTGGTGGGGGGGGTTCGAATCGCTGTCGAGCCCACCATGAAGTACCTGGGGTTGGTGCTCGACAGCCGGTGGGATTTCGGCCCCCACTTCCGGCAGCTGGCGCCCAAGTTGTTGGGCGCGGCCGGGGCGCTGTCAACGCTGCTTCCCAATCTGGGGGGCCCGAGCGCCGCTTGTAGGCGGCTCTACGTGGGGATCGTGCGGTCGATGGCCCTTTACGGGGCCCCGATCTGGGCGGCTGACCTGACGGCCGGCAGCATTGCTGTATTGCGAAAGCCGCAGAGAGCAATGGCCGTCAGAGTCATAAGGGGATACCGCACGATCTCCTACGAGGCGGCTTGTGCACTGGCCGGATCCCCGCCCTGGGACCTGAAGGCGAAGGTGCTCGCGTCACTGTATCGGTGGCGCGAGGAAGCGCGGGCGCGGGGCGAGCGACCGATGCAGCGACAAATGGAGCAGCGTCGGTCGCAGCTCCGCGAGGTCCTGGTGGCGGAATGGCGGGACAGGCTCTCACGCCCTACCGCCGGCCTCGTCACCATCGAGGCGGTCCGGCCGGTGCTCGACCACTGGCTCGGGAGGAGGCACGGCTCCCTGTCGTTTCGGGTGACGCAGGTGCTCTCGGGGCACGGTTGCTTCGGGAAGTACCTGTGTCGCATAAACAGGGAGCCGGACGCCCGGTGTCACCACTGCGTCGACTGCCGGGAGGACACGGCGCGGCATACGCTGGCAGAGTGTGCCGCTTGGGAGGAGCCGCGCCGTGCCCTCATCTCAGGAGTAGGCAGTGACCTCTCGCTGCCGGCCGTTGTGAATGCGATGGTCGGCGGCGAGGAGTCCTGGGACGCGGTGGTATCCTTCTGCGAAACAGTGATCTCGCAGAAGGAGGCTGCGGAAAGGGAGCGAGAGATCTCATCCTCTCACCCGGCCCGCAGCAGGCGCACCGGGCGTCGGCGGAGGGCGGACAACGCCCTCTTCCAGCCCCCCTAAATGGGTCCAGGGGCGACGGACTCGGGGACGTCCGTCGCCCCCTATACATCAGGACCCGAGGTGGCGGCGCGTAGTGTTCCACGCGCGCCCCTCTTAGACGTCGCGGGGGGAGTTAAACACCTCACTCCCCCCGCTCGACCAGACGGGGCCCGCAGAGGCAGGCCGGCACCTGCCGGGGGTTGCGGAAGATTTGTACGTTCCCGCGACCCCCGGCGTAGGTGTGAGACGGAACACCGGGGTGGTTTTTAGTCAGTAAGAGTCTGACAGACCCCTCCGCCCCCCCAGGGCGGGGGACATCCATGAGGATTTTCCACACCGGAACAAAAAAAAAAAAAAAAAAAAAAGGAGTATACTTCTCCCCGAACCGAACTCTCGCCGAGTTCCACAACTCCCTTGCGGAGTTGAGAGTCGTCGTCGTCGGGTACCATACCCTGCCCGTGCTCGTACTCGGGGACTTCAATGCCAAGAACACGGCTTGGGGTTCCCGGTACACGGACACGCGGGGCGGGATGGTGGAGGACTGGGCTCTGGAGACAGGCCTGGTCGTCCTAAACCGGGGTTCTGTCCCCACGTGTGTGCGGATGCGGGGCGAGTCAGTGGTGGACATCTCGTTCGCCAGCCCCGCTCTGTCACCGCGTGTCCTTGACTGGCGTGTCATGGAGGGGGTGGAGACGTACTCCGACCACCGGTACATCCGGTTTGACGTCTCCGCCCAGACCTCGAGCGCGCTGGTCCGACAGGCCCCGAGTGGTCCGCGGTGGGCGCTGAAGAAGCTGGACCGGGAGCTCCTCCTGGAAGCCTCGATCGTGCAGGCCTGGGTGTCATCACCGGACAGGCCTGCTGACATCAACGACGAGGCAGAGTGGTTCCGGGAGGCCATGTCAGAAGTGTGTGACATGGCAATGCCCCGGGTCCAGCCCGGACGCGCCTGGCGCCAGGTGTACTGGTGGTCGCCGGAACTAACGTCTCTGCGCGAGGCGTGCGTTGCCGCGCGGCGCCTGTACACCAGGCACCGCAGGCTCCGTATCCGCCCTCCGGATACGGAAGCCATTCAGGCGGAGCTGTACGAGGGTTACAGAGTGGCGAAGATCGCCCTCCGAGCGGAGATCCTGCGGGCCAGGGGACTGGCCCGTGAGGAGTCGCTGGGGACTCTGAACAGGGACCCGTGGGGGCGCCCATATAAGGTGGTGCGGGAGAAACTCCGCCCATGGGCTCCCCCGCTGACGCAGAGTCTCCGGCCCCAGCTCGTGGAGGGCGTGGTGAGCGCTCTGTTCCCTTCGCGGGGGGAGCATACTCCCCCGCCCATGGCTCCGCCTCCTGCGGTGCCAACTGCGGACCACAGACCCGACGATGACGACGTTGCTCCTGAGGTGACCGAGGTAGAGTTGAGAGTGGCGGTACGTAGGCTGAGTGCCAAGAATACCGCCCCAGGACCCGACGGCTTACCTGGAAAAGCCTGGGTCCTGGCCTTGGAGGCTCTCGGGCCTCGACTAAGAGGGCTCCTAAGCGCATGCTTGGAGGAGGGCCAGTTCCCACTTCGTTGGAAGACGGGGAAACTGGTCCTCATTAAGAAACCGGGGCGCCCGGCGGACTCTCCGTCCGCTTACCGGCCCATCGTGCTGCTCGACGAGGTGGGCAAGCTCTTTGAAAGAGTTATTGCAGACCGCCTCGTCGGGCAGCTGGTGCGGGTGGGGCCGGATTTGGCGGAGAGCCAGTTTGGTTTCCGCAGGGGGCGCTCCACGGTGGACGCCATCATGCGCGTGCGAGCCCTCACGACGGGGGATGCTGTGGCCCGGGGTGGGGTCGTCTTGGCGGTGTCTCTAGACATCGCCAACGCCTTCAATACCCTGCCCTGGAGTTGCATCAGGGAGGCACTCCGGTATCACCGGATGCCGACCTACCTCTGTCGTGTAGTCGAGGCCTATTTGACGGATAGGGCGGTGATCTACCCCGGTCACCAAGGAGAATGGAACCGGCGAGAGATGTCGTGCGGTGTCCCACAGGGATCGGTTCTGGGGCCGCATCTGTGGGACATCGGTTACGACTGGGTGCTGCGCGCCGACCTCCCTAGCGGCGTCAGCGTAGTGTGCTACGCTGACGACACGCTGGTCCTGGCGCAGGGGAGGTCGCACCAGGCGGCGGCCGAACTAATGACACGCGGGGTTGCGACAGTCGTTGAGAGGATCCGGCAGTTGGGACTCGAGGTGGCCTTGCACAAGTCCGAGGCCATGTGTTTTCATGGTCCTCGGAACGCGCCACTTTCGGGTTCCCAAATAACGGTAGGAGGGGTTCTCATCGGCGTCGAGTCGACGATGAAGTACCTGGGACTCGTCCTCGACAGCCGGTGGAACTTCGTCGAGCACTTCCGACGTTTGGCTCCCAGACTGCAGCGGGCCGGGGCTGCTTTGAAGCGGCTCTTGCCCAATCTAGGGGGGCCAAACGCCTCCTGCCGGAGGCTCTACGCGGGGGTCGTGCGGTCCATGGCCCTTTACGGGGCACCGGTGTGGGCGCTTTCGCTAAGGCTCCGGCCAGCCCGCCGGTTGAAAGCGTCCCAAAGGGTCATGGCCATCCGGATGGTACGGGGATACCGCACGGTCTCCTGCGAGGCGGCGAGCCTCCTTGCCGGATTGCCGCCGTGGGATCTGGAGGCAAAGGTCCTCGCGCACGTTTGGGAGTGGCGCGAGGAGGCGAAACGCCGGGGCGTAACTCCGCTGCCGCGAGTAATCACGGCACAGCGGACAGAGCTCCGGCGGGATCTCATGGCGGCATGGAGAGTGCGACTGTCGCAACCCAGCGCAGGGCATGCCACAATTGCGGCGGTAAGACCCCTCTTTGAGGAGTGGCTTGAGAGGCGCCACGGCGTCCTCACCTTCCGCCTGACGCAGGTCCTCACCGGACATGGCTGTTTCGGGAGGTTCCTGTTTCGGATAAGGCGGGAGGAAACGCCCGGGTGTTACCATTGTGTGGATCGACCGGAGGACACGGTGGAGCATACGGTGGAGGTCTGCCCGGCTTGGGCGGAGCACCGCCGTGTCCTCGTGGCGGCGATCGGCGGCGGCGACCTCTCGCGTCCGGCCCTGGTTCAGGCCATGGTACGGAGCGAGAGGGAATGGGAAGCCGTCACCTCCTTCTGCGAAGCAGTAATGCTCGCGAAGGAGGAGGCGGAACGCGAGAGGGAGAGGCAATCTCTACGCCCTCGCGCCCCTAGCCGCCGCAGGAGGAGGAGACACCCTGGGCGTCGGGAGTCGATTGCCGACTCCCGGCCACCGTAGGCGCGGGCTTGCGGACGGCGAGCAATGGGCAGCTCGCCGTCCGGTAAGGACCAGGCCCGGGTCGACGGCGCGTCGTGTTCCACGCGCGCCTCAAAGAGATGTCAGCACCATTGACGGGGTCCGATAGGACCGATGCGTGCCGGGGTCGCGGATTGTTCGAAAGAGTTACCGTGGCCCTGGCGCACAGGCAACTGAAGGAACACGGGTGGGTTTTAGTCAGTAAGAGTCTGACACGCCCTTCCGCTCCGCCCAGAGCGGGAGACGTCATTTGATGATTTCCCACCCAAAAAAAAAAAAAAAAAAAAAGGTGTTCATGCCTACCGGCACACGGCCGACAGACACTCACAAACGTGTGCATTATTATTATTATTCTAGCTACGATCACTTGATCACTCAAATCGTAAGAAAACTAACTAATTCGGGTGTAATTGGGTTATTTTTTCATTATTCATATTGCTGGTGCGTTTCGCATTCATGTGAAAGCGAGATGCATACGGTCGCCGCCGGCGGCTGTATTAAAGGAGTAGGTCTTTCAGGCACGCCGCCACACCACCTCCACCACCGCCAACTGCTCCGCGTGTTTATGCCATCCATCCGCTCCGCACCACCGTCGTCGTCGGCGGACTCAACGCCATTACCTACACTTTTTTGTGGGAATTCTGACGAATCGTTTGTTCATTAGTTTAGTAATGCGGGTGAATAGAACTCGCATTTATCGCAGTGAAGTGACATACCTACACTACGGAAACGGCCACGCGGCCGCACCACCGCGGATTTGCGTCGGCGTTTCGTTGTGTCGGTCGGCGGCACAGGCCTCCGCGGCTGACGAAGCACGTTAGCGTGGGCGCTCCGGCCTACTGACTGTTACACGACACGATAAATCGCGGGCGAGTGAGAAGTCACTGTTGTTTTAATAAATAAATAAGTGCGATCCCCTAGACAGTTTTGTCATTTCGTTGATTATTTATTAATAGGTACCTATAATAACTACTACTTACTACAACTCTAGCAATACAGAATAACTCCATTTGAAACAAGATTAGACATTTAAACGAACATTAATTTTTTTCAGTTCGTTCAACCGATTTTGACTTTTATACCGTAGGCATAAGGATGGCATTAAAAGCAAAAAAGGGGTTACAATAGCAACTGTTTACTGCAGCTGTCATTTGTCATGCCACCATCGCAATAGAAGTCAAAAGCGGTTGAACGGACTGTTAATAAAAAGGTTTGTTTAAATGTATAATCTTATTTTAAAAAGCGAATGACTTTTTTTAATAATTAAAAAAAAATGCTAAGTGAAGTTAATTTACTTTTTACAGAGAAATACTGTCAGTCTTTGGCTCCGGCGTTACTACTCGGTACGAGCTGCAAAATGTTTTACCAAACTTAGAGTCAGGAAGAGTAGTGGTCAACATGTGGGCGGGCAAACGGTGAAAGTTACTTGCGTCTTCTGCAAGATACATTTTTGGCAACAGTGCGAGTGGTGTATCCAGAGGACGAAGTTCCTGAAATTGTTTTTATTCAGGACAACTGTCCCATACACACTTCGCGCTTGGTGCAAAATTGGATCCGGCAGCAGTCAAGCATACGATCGGTACCGTGGCCTTCTCGTTCTCCCGACCTAAACCCCATTGAAAACTTGATTTATTCCCTTTATGTCGAGTCCCGTTATGTCGAGCCGAAAACCTTGTCTCGCTTCTATTACCCTTATGTCGAGCTTAGTTTTCTGTCCCGTTTCTATTCCCTTTATGTCGAGTTTATTTACCACGCTTTTATTACCTTTATGTCGAGTTTAATAATATCATATTTTAGAAGTACAGTCACGTCCAATGAAATGCACATGCACATAATTTAGAATCAATTATACACAAAAAAGAATTTAAAAACAACTAATAACTTTAACCATACAGTACAGCTATGTACCTACTATTATATTTTTTAATAACCATCAAAGTATGTCATAATATCAGTATATAATTAATATTCGAAATTATGTGCATGATGAAAAAGTACCTATCTTTTAAAATATTAAGTTCATTTATTATACGGACTAGATTATAATTGACTAACCGAAATTCAATGACGCATTGGTGATTTTACATAAATTAAGTACAGCAATATTAAGACGTGTTGTCGGTGTACCTAAAATAATACGTAATGTAGATATGTACATTAGCGCAACTCAAGTTCGAATAACAGGAATGTGCGAAAGAGGTGACATCTAAGACTTACTTAGATGTCACCTCTCTTTCGCACATATATACTTGTCCCTCTTACACATTTATAGTTATCAGCGTTGCGCGTTCCAAGTCTATGAAGGGCAAAACTTACCAGTGCCCTTTTAACCTTGAAAGAGTGCACTACGTACGTAGGTAACTACTGTGTAAGTGCAAGTTCTGTAGTGGTTAAAAAACGTTTGATAACATGAAACACGTAAGTACCATTGTTTTTCTATATGTAATCTATATTTATTTGTTTTATAAATGTAAATGTAACTATTGCGTTAGTACATAACTACATATCAAAATATAAACAATCAAAATACATAAAACACAGTATAAAAATACATAAATACGTAATGATACAATGTACATGTTTTCAATTTATGGTTCAATATAAGTAGTACCTAATAAATTTCGAATAATACAGGGTGGGCCAGAAAGGCGTACGATTTTAAAAACACTCTTGCGTTTGAAGCTTTAGAGAGGGGACTGCGCGGGTGGTGGGGTTAAGTAGCTCGGTTCCCGGAAATTTAGTCGCGATGGATCACTTCACCGGAGCGCAACGTGCATTCTGCGTTAAACATTATTACAAAAATCGCGATTCGTGCGTTATTGTTCGGCGTTTATTTCGGCGTGAGTTTGGATTACATGACCTAAATCAGTGTCCGAAAGAAAGTGTGATTCGATCGTGGGTCAGAAAGTTCGAAGATACTGGTTCGACTCTCAAACAGAAGCCTGCGGGACGCCCAAGGTCAACAAGAACGGAAGACACAATTGAACAAGTTAGAGCTTCAGTTCAACGTAATCCTGCTCTATCGACTCGAAAGCGTTCAGCCGAACTTGTGGTATCCAGAACATCTTTGCGTCGCATTTTGTTGAAAGATCTGAAATTGCACGCGTATAAAATTCAACTTGTGCAGGAATTACAGCCAAATGATCCAATTTTACGACGAGCTTTTGTTGAAACAATGTTGGAACGCTTTCGGAGTTTCAACAATATTTTGTTCTCCGACGAAGCTCATTTTCACATAAATGGGCATGTGAATAAACAGAATTGCCGTTACTGGGCTGCAGAGAACCCACGTGCAAAACATCAAAAGCCTCTGCATTCGCCGAAAGTAACCGTTTGGGCGGCCATGTCAGCGCACGGAATTATCGGACCCTACTTCTTCGAAAATCGACAAGGCCAATCTGTCACTGTAAATTCTGACCGATACATAGCCATGTTAAAGGATTTTTTCTTTCCACAACTGCAACAATTTGAAGCCTATAATCGTGCGACATGGTTTCAACAAGATGGCGCGACATGCCATACAGCTAATGCCTCTTTGGCGGTCGTAAACGAGATGTTTGCTGGGAAACTGATATCGCGCCGAGGTGACATTGCATGGCCTCCTAGAAGTCCGGATCTAACGCCACTGGACTTTTTTTTGTGGGGATACCTAAAAAGTAGAGTCTACTCCAATAACCCAGCCACGATTAACCAGTTGAAGACCAATATCCGGGAAGAAATGGCAGCTATTCCCCGTGCAATGTGCCAGCGAGTTTTTACCAATTTGAGGTTCAGATTCGAAGAATGTTTGCAGCGGGATGGTGCACACCTGGATGACGTTATTTTTAAGAAATGAATTTCCCAGATGTAAATTTTTATAAAAATAAAAATTTGTATGTGAATTGTACTAAGTTTTTTTTTAATCATTTTTTCAAATTCGCATTTCTTTCTGGCCCACCCTGTATAATCGTTATAAAGTATAGTAATTAATCGAAATCCAAAGCCGAAAAGATCCCACGTTCAAGTGTATTTTTCTACAGATAACTAGCGTGAAAAATATCGGCCATTTTGTGACAGTTGGCGTGCACGTTCTGACATGAATAGGAAATTTTTGAATGTAACGCTTAAAATAAACATGTTGTGGCTAGTTTCTAGTAAAAGTTATATAACATTTTCATTCATATTACATTTTTCTGTTGTATTTAATATAAAACATTTTCGTTATTTTATTTGAATATTTTTTTACTTACAAATAAAAACTTAAAATTTTAATGATCTTTCTAGACATCTACTTTGTGTAATATATATTTATGCAATAAGGGGCCTGGGTAAAATAGATACTAAGCTATAGTTTTAAACAAATTTCCAAATTTTGTCAACTAGCCAATTATTGTTTATGACCGTTACCTGTGCGTTTCAAGCTTAGTAATTAAAAGCATTAGAAATTCTTATTTAGAACACTATGTACTTATTCCAAACCTATGAATTGAGAACTTATTTGAATTGAAGATATACATTATGTATTTTGAATTTATGTATTTTTACTTCATGAATTCCAGTCATATGTATTTTGAATATATATCATACGACTGGAATTTATGATATGTATCTTAACTGTCTGATACGTTTTCACGGCCAGCCCGCAATTCTAAATCAATTTAGAAGAATTATTCTTAATTTTTAATTCTATTTAGAAGTACTTAGTTACTTGGGTATTTTTTAAGTCTTCATGTGATACGCCGACTTATTTACTTATTATAACAAATATTTTAGGTAAGATTTTTCGATTGTCGTACTTGACTTTTCTAATGGATTTTATTTCTCTTTAGGATTACTACTGAAGATGTATGAAGTATAATCACAATATCAATGATGGATTTAATTACCATAGTAAATATTTTGGAAGGCAACGAAATAGGTGACATTAATGCTGAACTAAACGATGGGAGTATACATGCACCACCACCAGAACCTATCCAACACGAAAACTTAGAAAAAGATGATTCTAGCGAATCTTACGAATTATTAAACCTCGATCAACAAAATACCGCTAGTGTAGATATAATTAAAAAACCCGAATGTAGCACATCAACCCCTCAAAATGAAGATAATCAAGAACCCGGCTGCAGCACATGGGGTAATTTTAACACAGAAGAAAGACCTCAAGACGGCAGTAACCAAGAGAATCAAGAACTTGGATGCAGTTCATTGAGGAATACTGATAATAATTTGATTTTCGTCGAAAGTCAAACAGGTGGTAAAATTTTATTGAAAGATGGCTACCGGTACCGCATTAATAGAAAAAATAAATGTGGCTCCTCAATTTGGTACTGCACAAAAAAAAATTGTAAAGCTTCCTTAACTTTAGATGAAAAGGAAGCAAACATTCTAAAGACTGGAGCAACAGATCATGTTTGTTTGCCAGATTACAAAAAAGAAGAATTTGAAAAAAAGTTTAATCAATGTAAAAAGGACGTACGGACAGACTTGAAACCCATACCCACTATGTATGCAATGTCCATGGCGAGTTTAAAAGATAATAATGATTACGTTGACCAAGTTCGTAGCTTCCAAAGTGTGAAAAATGCACTCTACCGTTCAAGAAATAATTTTTGAAATGTTAGTAAGACTACATTCCAGAAATTAGAGGATGTCAAAATTTCACCAGTGATCGCAAAAGATTTTCTGGTTGTAGAAAGTGGTGGGGTAAATAAAATTTTGATATTTATGTTAAATGATTGCAAAAATGCATTGCAGTCCATGAATCTGTTCTTTGTTGATGGAACATTCTTTTCAATTGCCCGACCATTCTATCAATTATATACCATACATTGGTAGTACCGCAGACAAAACCGTAATAGTGCCGATCATTTTTGTGCTGTTACCTGATAAATGCCAATCGACCTATGTGCATATGTTTGAAATGATAAAAGATAACATTCCAGAATTTCAACCAAAAAAAATTTAAATCGATTTTGAGATTGCAGCAATAAACGCTATTAAAGAAGTTTTTCCATTAGTTGATATAAGCGGATGTTTTTTCCACTTCCATAAGGCGTTGTGGAAAAAAGGAAAACAGACCGGAATAGTAAATGTTCCCGGTGGAAAAAAATATATTACCATGTGTGCAGCCACAGCACATCTTCCCAAAAATGTCATCCCAGAAGCATGGGTGTTATTATTAGAAAGTGCACCTGAAGGCAATGAAGCTAAATCATTTAATTAATACGTAACATCGCAGTGGATTAACTAAAATATTGATTTGTTTTGTTGTTACAACGAACGCCACAGGACCACAAACCCAGTACAGGGATGGCATAACAGGCTAAATAAAAAGCTTAGTAAAAGACCTCCGCTATATACTCTCATTAGCACACTTAGAGATGAGGCTAAAGAAGCTAGGTTTAAGATAGAGCAGGCAAATGTTTGCAACGACAACAATCAGAACCTAAGAAAAAAAAAATGCTTGGCTATTGATATACGTATAAATAAAATAGTTGAAGATTTTACAACTAACAAAATTGATTTAATGATTTGTCTTAAACGCTTATCAACTGTAAGATTTGATAAGTGATTATCTTTTAATTATTTAAAATATACGTGTTACCTAGGTTGATACAACGATATAGCGTCAATCAATAACGCTAATTTAAAAGAATTATTTACTTATTATAAAGCTATATCTTTTTTTACATTTTCACTAATATTGGTGATTATACTGTGATTTATTTAGATTAAGAAAGTTACTTTTATAAGAAGAATTATTTTTTACTGTAAAACTATGCTGTTTAACATTTGCAACAATAGTGATGATTATACTGTGATTTATTTAGATTAAGAAAGTTACTTTTATAAGAAGAATTATTTTTTACTGTAAAACTATGCTGTTTAACATTTGCAACAATAGTGATGATTATACTGTGATTTATTTAGATTAAGAAAGTTATTTTTTAGAAAAAATATTTATATACGTGATGATTATACTGTATATGTTTAGATTAAGAAAGATTAGATATATATATGAAAATAAGTAATAGAACAAATAATAAAACAATGTTTTTTATGCCATTGGCTTTTAATTTACATCCCTGACTGTACCTGTTCACCAAACTCGACATAAAGGTAATAAAAAGCGTAAAAATTCAATACTTTGGAGAACAATAGACTTCCAGGCTCGACATAATGGGACTCGACATAAAGGGAATAAATCGAAAACTTATGGGGTCCAGAGATGGGATAACAGGTGCGAAAGGACCAAACCAGCACGATTCGCACATGTTGACGAGGTTTGGGAATCACTTCGCGGCTCGGATCTTTGCGAGAACTTGATAAAGTCGATGCGAGCGCGGTGTGATGCAGTCATAGATGCAGGTGGGGCTCTAACTAAATATTAGGCTTGGGTTTTCAGTTAAAATAGTGTATAGTGTTGTGTGTGTAGTGTGTTATATGTGTGTGTGTGTAGTGTGTTATATGTGTGTGTGTAGTGTGTTATATGTGTGTGTGTAGTGTGTTATATGTGTGTGTGTGTGTAGTGAGTTATATGTGTGTGTGTGTAGTGTGTTATATGTGTGTGTGTCTTAGTAGTATTATTCCTTGTATGTATAGTCCTAGTTTTTTTTTTTTATTTCAGCTTGAGTATAGTTCTCGATGTTTTTTGATGATTTATATAATGTTTTGTGTTGCGTAATGTAAATAATTTTGCATACTATTGTATAGAATCATATTTTTTTTTAACTGAACAGACAGCTGTGCTGCTGGGGAGTTTGTTGCGCCACTTCTTCTTCCCAGCTAAAGGCACTAGGAAGTGGTGAAGGGCGGGCGTTTTGGGGGACTGTCTTATGTAATTTTGACGTTCGAAAAGTCCTGATTCTCAGCTCAGTTTGAATTTTTTTTTTTTTGAGCAATAAATGTTCTTTGTTTCAACTGGTGTTTTCTTCTATCCAAATTAATAAGATTAGTAATACTGTTTATTTCAATTTACTTAATTTCATAATTACTACGCAACTCACTGCAATACACCAATGACAGCAGATTTTTTTTGTTAAATTCCCGCTGTGTTGAAACGCACTTAAGATCCGACAAACATCGACCAGCTGTATGGTCGATGCCAACAACGCTTCTCTTTTGTCATCATTTTTTGAACCAAGGAGATTCATTCGTTCAATAATTTGGTCTAATTCTTGTTTATAATAAATATTGGGTACGGATTAAATATCAAGAGTATTGCGACTGTCGGCATCTCTTTGTTGGCGGCGTAGACTCAGAAAACGTCTTATTTCGTTATATGCACAGCAACAGTTAACATGGCTAGTATTTTAGATGTGGATAACTCGTTCACATACAGTGATTACGTTGAGATTCTTATTAATCAGTTTTCATGGCCCTGGCAAGAGGTCCATTACATTTTATTGGAATCATGTTTTTTATGTGATGGTGAAATTCCGGAGGCTGGACGTCCAAACCATTTCATTTTGGATATGAATGTCCAGTTAAATTTGGTGAACTTTTTGGAAAATGTGGACAATTGGTGTGAAGTATGTCACGCATGTGTTTATATCCATTACCCGGTTGACGAGTGCCACGTCTGCGCCGAAGATTAAAGGTAGGTATTAGCCCACGTTCGTACGGACGTAAAAATATCACGGCGGGATTTTTACGCGCACTGAATTTTAAACTCTCGGTGTTGAGCCGAGCGTTGAGAATACGACAGAGCGCGTCCTCGCGCGTCGAAAAATCACACTGTTGGATTTTCAACTCTTAGCGCTAAGCAGAGCGTTGAAAATTCAATGCGCGAAAAAAATCGCCGCGGGAAAAAATCGCTCGTGTGTACCTGGGCTTATAATCAATATGCTCGACGTTGACAGCGAAATTAAAATTCTCTTACGTTTTTTGCTATTTGTAGGTCAGTATCAAGTTGTATAGTAACGAACGTAATAAATATGTATTTACCGAAGTATAATAGGTATTAGAATTATACAGCGTGTAACAAAAACCCTGTCCGATCCGTGAGGGTATTGTTAAGAACCATACTGACAATCTATTTATGTGGCAATTCACTCGAAAAAAGAAATGGAGAATTTTACCGGGTTATTTACATGGGGCGCGGGCGGCCGTCATTTATCGGGTGTCTAACAAGTCATAACATATGAGAGTGTTGAATTTTTTTGTTTTTATGGGATTGGTATAATTTTGGTGCTAAAAACGTGAATTTTTAATAGCAATAACTTTTTTTATTGTCAATACTTAATATTAAGTTTTTTTATTACTTTTTGGTAATGTTATTGCCGTACTACCTATGTTACCTTTTCGGATCGGACCGGCTTTTTATAACACATTGTATAGTATTGAACTAGTTTTTTTTTCCTGATAAAACTAACTGATTAGAAAGAACGGTAGATGAAAAAAAAAACACTTATTTACATTAATTATTTAATAATAAAAAAACAAAACTTAACACTAAATAAATATGTTCACAATGTGGTGTGCATCACATGCACCACATTGGCACCCAGGTGTTGTCGACGAAGCCGGTGATGGCGGGGGCGCTGGCGGCGGCGTCAGCATGGCCAATTCATGGCATGGCCAATGTGGTGTATGTAAAGCATTACATACAATACATTGGCACCCTGCGGATGATGATGACGGTGAGGGTGCGGGCGGTGGCGGACGCGTCAGCGGCGGCATGGCCAACTTCGGCGATGGCGGCTCCCTTCCTCCTGGGCTGGTTGCTGTTTCTTGTTTTGGTTTTACATCGCAGCAAGAAAACAGCCTGTAAAAAAATAAGAAAACATTTAGTAAAACTATTTGCATGCCACATCCGTTTAGCGGTTGGTCGGTCCGTCGATATGTTAGTCAATAGGGTTTTCATTAAAAACCTTCCATATTAAGTTTAATTTAATTATTTCCATTTTACGTTGTTTCTATTATTAGTTCTTAGAAATAAACATAGGGTCATTTCTTAATTAGTGAGGCTAAGAAGATGTCGTTTATCTGTTGGTAAGTAATTTTCAATTAATATTTCGAAATTCGATTTAAATAATAATATGTTTCAGATCATAGTCCGCCTTGTCGTTGAAATAGTACCCTAGTATTATTTACATTTATTCGACACTTTGTAATTTTTAGGGTCGATGAAAAAACGGAACCCTTAAGGTCATTATTTGGCGTGCGCTGCGAAAAAAATTGATGATTATAAAATAATGTAAGTACGACATGTTTATAGTACTAATCATTACCCACAAAAAAGTCTGCGAGGCTAAATGTCCTACTATTATAGTTAAGTTACAATAACCGTTTTTTGTTCAAATTAGTCAATCAAAACACGGGTTAATAAATAATTTCCGTATAATGATTATTTTAATTCTTATCCAACTAAATAGTTTCATAATCAAGGTTGATTATCATTACCCTTAGGAGCCAAGCTAAAAGTAAAAATTTAGAAAGACTAAGTGAAAGCGAAGTAACAGCGCAGACGCGATATGAAGGAACAAGAAATTTCACGCGGACGAAGTCGCGGGCAGAAGCTAGTTATTATAATTTTCCATACCAGTTTCCCCTTGTTTATAGCTGTATTAATATAGAATAGAATAGAAAAGAATAGAATACTCTTTATTATGTACACCATAAAAATTACAGATATAAATGTAGACATTTTACACAGGGTGACACAATGGGCGGTCTTAATATAAAGATTGTTTTGTGATTATTGTTTTTTTTTTATAATACCTAGTTTTCTCGCCTCTGTATTTAACCATTTAGGGTCGGGAAACATCTGGCAAAGTCAAATGCAGCGCGGTCGTCACTGCCTAACAAATATCCACCTTGCTGCAGTTGAAATAAAGTTTAGAATAAATAAACTTCCATTAGTTCGAGAGCGTATCTATAAGGGAAAAAGGTGCGCATCTCAAGCTATTTATATTCGACTTTATTTTAAGGAAAGCAATGTTGATGTTTGTTTGACTTAGAAATTGGTATTTTCACTTTTGTGATACTCATTATTTGTGAGTATATTATGGAATGCCATAACGGGGTATCCCAAAAAATTTTAGTGTAAACTGTAGATTTAGTAAAATACGACATAATTTGTTTTTTGGCAGCGTTACGCCTTTTGCTCACTGGTCGGTATGTCAGCGGTGCGGGACCAGCATGCTCAGTATACTCGGTATTGAAATGAATTAAGCGGTGCTGCACAAATTATACCGAAAACATAACGTCAGGTCCGTAAATGAAAGCAGCGCGGTATCGTTTCGGTATACAGAGCATACTATACCGCACTGCAGCTTACCGACCAATGAGGAAAAATTAAAGCAGTGCGCGGTATCGTTTCGAAACGACCTAAGATTATTTTAAAGCGTTTCTTTAGGCACGGATTACAATAATTTTAAGCGGTTCATGAGTAAGCTCCTAGTTTATTTACGCAAACTGCTTTGTCTAAACGGTGATTGGTAATTAGGTGCATTCCTTGAAAAGCGGTTATGACTAGAGCTAATTTAAAACAAACCATTATGACCGGTGATTATCGAGTATTGCGCTTTTAAAATGTTATGGAAATTGTTACCCGCTCACCAAAATACTGTTAATTGTGAGAAATCTACTCGCCTCATATGCTAATTTTATACTTTTCGGATAGCATAGAAAACCCATTCATCAAAAAAAAAACCTTGTCCCAAACGTGCTCGAATTACTACTACTAGCTCTGATGGGACTCGAAATCACGACCTTTCACTGCCTGGATCTATTTGTAATACGGGTCAATTTTTTCTAGTACTTCATTAGCAGGTGGGCGTTAGCGGCTATAACACAGTTATATAACTTTGCAGCCCCTACTGTGTATATATTTTTTGTACTGTGTGTTTTTATTTAAATAAAGAATTTATTATTTATTATTGGTTTCTATACATATTCAAATAATATGTATTAATGTAAGTGTTTCGTTACATAGTATAATACTCATAGTACAAGCTCTCTTTAGTTTGGGGCTAGATAAATAGGTGTAAGTATTCGACGAAAGTGTAGTCCCAAGTATAAAATGGCAATCAATGTACATATTTTAGGTGTGGCACAGAAGGGTCTACATTATTATAAATATTTTGCAGTGAAAAACACTTATTAGTTAGAATTAAGTACATATTAGTTATATTTATTATTTCAATATATAATAAAAGATGTTATTTACCTGTATCAGCGCATTTTGTGAAATATGGTTAGCTAATTTAGGTTCACTTTCAATTAACGCCTCTTGTAGAACGTGCCGCCTTTGTCGCAAAACAGATCGCGGAGACATAATACACCGCTGTCCAGTTTACATAATACACAGTATCCAATCTAGTTATCACAAAGTCCTTTATCGTGCCAGGGTCAATCGAAAAGCTATTAATCAGTCCAGTAACCAAAAAGGGGTCGTAGTTGTAAAGTAAATACCGATAAAATAGAAAGAAATAACACGTGAACGTACACTGCAGCGAACTGACTGTGACTAAGGTTTGGGCGACTACCTGCGCAAGAGCGTGGATTGGGGAGCGGGGCCCCCCGCTCACGGAGGTTATTTTGTAACCGGTTATCTTTATGTGCATGCGCCGCCCGCCGCTGTGCACTAATGAATAGATAAATGAGTAGGTATTTTGGAATTATTCATCAATAATAAGTCAACGAGATATTTGTTTAAACGTAAGATATCATGAGAACCCCATGCATTTGGGCAATGTCGCCATAAATAATAAATAAATGATAAATGATTTTATTTCTGTAAGTAGGTTTGTACAAACACTTTTACACGTCAATCATATTTTAAAACTAGATGAGGTCGGCGTTTCCTATCTGACTACTCTGAGAAGAAAGGCCGAAACAAACTCAGAGGTCACAGTCTCTTTTAAAGTCCAGACATAATCTTGGTCAGATCATGTGAAGACCATGTAGATTTGAGTCTGAAATGGTCTTTTGAGGAAAAAATACCACACAGAATGAGTGGACCTGTCCATTCAGTGCACGCATTTGTCAGTAATCGTGCAGCTCAACTCAGAACTTAAGGAGCTCAACATCATAGTAAAAAAATATTATTATGCGAAGACCTATCAATTCAGCTACATTTAATTTTTATTGATGGGTGGGGACGGAGCCCATACATTTTTGCCCATCATCCATTAAAAATGAAGGAGGACGATTCAGTTTCGCAACTTTTTGAGAACAAACCGGTATATGTACTGTCGCCAAACATTCACCACCGTAACACCTGTTAATAACTACAGTTATTGTGTTATACTGTTGAAATGACTGCATTCTAGTAGTTAATTACTCGTAGAACAAACTTAATTTTGAGTAGTATAGTATAATTATTAAAAAGATGTGTTATAGCTTACTGTGAATATTTACGTAATTCAACATATTTTTTTATGTTTACAGAAAACAAATGGGGCAAATGGCACCCAAAAGCACTGAAAACAAGGGTGTCAAATGTTTTGAAACCAGACACAGTAACTAAAGCCAGCGTCAGTTCAAATTAAGTTCTACTCGATTGGAAATTGTACAAGTTCAAATGGAGGCTGCCAGAAAAGAACTGGAATTTAAAGAAGAAGAACATATATTAGAAATGGAACATCTTGCTAATGATGAAAAAAGGAAGCAAGAAATACATGCTTTACTTCTTCAAAAGTTAAATCGTACACCGGTTGCCAATTATAATTATGACATTTAAGAGTCAAATACTAGTTTGGTTTTTAAGGGCAATAAATATTTATGTTTTATTTTATTTTTTTAATCATGGCCAAACATTGTGCATTATCCCAGCAAAACATTGTCTTCTGTCAGTACAACAATGCTGCAGATCATTAGTGAACTATCTCAAGTAAATGTGCCAAAAAAAAGGTACTTTAATGTTTTTATTATTATTCAGTATCATTTTTATTATTAATTAGCTTTCGCGAGCGGCTTCGCCTGTGTGATAGGTTTATAAATAATTATAGCCTATGTTACTCAGTGATAATATAGCATTCTACTGATGAAATAGTTTTTAAAATAGGTCCATTTGTTTCTGAGTTTATTCATTACAAACAAAAATATAAATCTTTTCTCTTATAATATAAAAGTAAATATTGTAGATTATTATTAATTTATCATAATTATAAAATTAATCTAAAATTAAAGTGTGAAAATATTGTAATATAATATCCCTAGTCAGGTGCCTTTCCACACCAGTGGGATTAGCAATGATGGGAGGAAACACTGGTTGTGGAGGAATTAGTACATCTGGATCTTCTGGTGGTTCCTGTTCATTTTTTATCCTCGCCAAGTTGTGTAAAACAGCACATGCTACAATTATATCTTGGGCAAGTGGTAGTCTTTTAGTGGCGGTGCGAATAATAATACAATTAAATTACCAACTATATCGTTACCATCCTTTGATGGATCATATGAGAACTGGCTAGAGTATCGTGACACATACATATCGTTAATCCATAATGCACAAGAAATTAATCCAATTCAGAAATTCCATTATCTATGTTCAACGTTAAAAGGTTCAGCATTACAGGTTATAAAATCTTTAGAATTTACTTCTGACAACTATCAAGTTGCAAGGGATCTGTTGACTAATAGATTTGATAATAATAGGTTACTAATAAGCAATTACGTTAAAGCTTTGTTTTCTTTACAAGCCATTATAAAGGAATCACCCACTCAAATAAGAAAATTAATTGACTCGGTGTTAAAAAACATAAGATCGTTAAAAATTATGGATGAGCCCACAGAACATTGGGACACTTTAGTCATTTATTTAATAGTTACTAGGCTTGATCCAGTTACAAATAAAGAATGGGAAAATAAAAAAAGTTCCGTTTGTAAGGATTCTGGGGAAAGTAAAACTAGATTACTTAATACAGTTTTTAAGAGACCGGTCTGATGTACTAGATATGATACAAAGCAGTCACAAACAGACTAGTGAATTACCAAAAAGGTCAACAAATAATAATTCACAACCTTCCACGCAACTACATTCTTTTGTTTCAAACAACAAACAACCGTCTCGGTCAGGTAAGTCTGCAGCCAAGCCAGCAAGCACTTTGTCTTATGTGCGAAGCTGATCATGCGTTATTTATTTATTTATTTATTTATAGTTAATAAAAACGGCACAGGTCCAATTACATTAATTAACATAGAATTATAAAAATTAAAATAAAATAAGCATTCAAATAACATACAATACAAAAAATTAAATTCAAAGATATACAATTCGTGGATAAAATTATTAATAATTATTTGAGTAAATGGTTCAATAAATTAGATACATCAATAAACTAACATGCAACAGTGGACACCCTCGCATATTGTCCCTCACAAAACAACAGACAAGCACGCATTATTTTCTTCCATTCATCGGCAAACACATCACATTCAGGGTCGGCAGTCAGGAGGGCGTTTAGCATCCTTAGGGTTCGACAAACTGGGGATTCGGCCCTAGCAACAGATCTAGACAGCGGTAGTGCGAACAGGTTATGACGGCGGCTTTGACGGTGCCCAAGGTATTTGTCGGGCACAAATAGGCGGCAGAAAAGTCCGTGGAGTTCAGGGCAGTCAATACGACCGCTTAGGGTTTTACAGGCAATCGTGAGCTGATCAAAGCCCCTTCTTACCTCCAACGAATTTAAACCCAACACCCCTAGAAGATAATTCATTGGATACATGAATGGGAAGTAATGGTACAGCCTTTGATACAAAAATCTCAGGAAGGTCTTCTGAACTTTCTCAAGCATCAGTGTCTGAGACGCAGTATGCGGATGCCAGACACAGGCGCTGGACTCGAGTTTACTCCGAACCAAAGTGGTGTAAAGAAGTTTAATAATACTGGGATTGCGAAAGTCACGAGCGTTCCTCAAGACAAATCCCAGACGCCTGAAGGATTCCTTTGCAAGGGCAGACACGTGGTCTCTAAATGTCAGACTGCGGTCGAAAGTCACTCCTAAGTCCTTAACGCTGGCGCTGGCGTTATATTCATGTTTTCGTTTTCTTAATTTACTTGTCCATGATAGGTACAAATTCGTTTCTGAAAAAGACATATGTAGTAACTGTTTACGTTCTAATCATACCATTGAGGAATGTCAATACGGTCCATGTAAACAATGTTCACAAAAACATAATAGTCTTATTCTCATTCTCATTTAGATAGCAACACAAGTTGCAATTCCATCAGTTGTGTTCCTGCTTATACGCACACTGACGTGGTCGGTAGCGTGAATGGCGCGTTGGACGGTGCTTGTGCAAATTCACATTCGCTAAATGCACATATAAATGACTTGAAAAAAGCCGTGCATTCTAGCCCATTAGAACAGGTTTTGCTTTCAACTGCGGTTGTTGAAGTATGTCATAACAACACACACACCGTTGCGCGCGCCCTTCTCGATTGTGGCAGCCAGCGATGTTTCATTACCGAATCACTTTGTAAACAATTACGTTTAAAACCAATACAGTCCACACTCACCATCACTGGGGTAGGTTCACAGCAGTCTTGTGACCTCCTCATGCGATCGAAGATTAGTAATTTTAGCACTCGTTTAAATTGTTCCGTTTTACCTAAGAATACTTATTTTCTCCCGAACTCAATGATAGATGTTCACTTGTTACAAATACCACAAAACGTTACACTGCGGATCAACACTATCACATTCCATCAAATATAGATTTGCTCATTGGCGCTGATGTGTTTTGGAGCTTGTTACAGGAAGGTCGGATGCGTTTATTCAATGGGCCTTACCTACAAAATACTCACTTAGGGTGGATTATTTCTGGCACGTTAACCCGTAATATTCCTACTAGTGTAAGTAACATGGTTTGTTGTACACTCACGAACTCACTAGACGACCAATTAAAGCGGTTTTGGGAACTAGAAGAGGTTGATAACGGCAAATCAACAAATAATATTTTTACAGCTGATGAAAAGATTTGTGAGGAACTTTTCACTTCAACCACCACTCGCGATAGTGAAGGTAGGTTTGCAGTGCGAATACCTGTGTGAATCAGCTGATTCGCTCGGTGATTCATACGAGCTAGCAAAAAACAGGTTCCTATCATTAGAAAGAAAGCTGGATCGTTCGCCCGAAATAAAACGTATATAAATAAAACGTATTCAGATTTCTTAAATGAATATTTAGCGTTAGGACATATGAGCCAGCTCGAAATATACGACTCAACATATTATTTTTTACCCCATCATTGTGTACAGCGTGATGAAAGCACGACAACTAAGTTACGAGTTGTATTTGATGCGAGTACAAAAACAACTACAGGTAAATCGTTTAATGATATACAGTTAATCGGTCCTCCGTTATTAAATGATTTAGTGGGTAAACTTCTACGTTTTAGACAATTCGCGTTCGTTGCTTGTGCGGATGTAGAAAAAATGTACTGACAAGTTCTAGTACAGCCTGTTCACCGCACATTACAATTAATCCTACGGCGAGAAAATAAACGTGACTCATTACAAGTTTACCAACTGAACACCGTTAACATATGGCACTGCTTCAGCCCCGTATCTAGCTATGAGATGTTTACGGCAATTAGCGTTAGATTGTCCTAATGAGCAAATGTCTCAAATAATATTAACTTCATTTTACGTTAATGATTTAATATTCTCTCATAATAACAAACAGGAATTATCGTCACTTTGTGAAACCATTAGTAACATTTTAAATTCCGGTTATTTTCCATTACGGAAATGGGCATTTAATTTCGATAGTTCATCAAATAATTTAACATAATCATTATCACTCGACAAAACTGCCCAACATAAAACACTCGGTTTAGGTTGGTGCAATAACAGTGATGAATTAAATTTTAATACTAAATTAAATTCTGAAATTGATGTTTCACAAATAACGAAACGAAAAATACTTTCTGTCATATCACAGGTTTATGACCCATTAGGGTTGTTAGCAGCAATTATTATTGTTACTAAAATAATCATGCAAAAGCTTTGGCTATGTAAAGTCGGATGGGATGACCCTGTTCCTAGTGATATAGCAAATTCATTTAATCGAATATTAAATTCATTACAACATTTACAAAAGGTTCGTATTCCGCGACATGTCACCACCAGTACGCATATCAGTTACACAATTAGTCAACTTCACATTTTCACAGATGCTTCTCAGGAAGCCTACGGTGCCTGTGCGTACATACGAAGCGTTTGCGAGCATTCGAAAAAGGTTACTGTAAAATTATTATGCGCAAAAAGTAAGGTTGCGCCCTTAAAGCCGGTAACCATTCCGCGGCTTGAGCTGTGCGGAGCGTTAGTGGGTGCACGTCTTTATAAAAAGATCATAGACTCAATGAATTTAAGATTCGAAAGGGTATTTTTTTGGACTGACTCAACGATTGTTTTGGGGTGGTTACGCACTTATCCAAAATTAATAAAAACTTTCGTTCAAAACAGAGTTGTTGAAATCAATGACTTAACTGGTAATTGCGTTTGGTCACACGTGCAAGGCGTTAATAATCCAGCTGATTTGTTATCGCGTGGAGTCAATCTACCAGGGGGCCGATTCTACTAATTTGCAACGTTACACGTTCAATTAAAAATAAAAAAATAAAAGTAAAATAAAATAAAATAAATAAATTGTGTTTCAACAACAGTTCGATTTAGAGCGCCTTCCGATAGTTACATAAAAAGTTATTCTACTATTTTTAGAGCTAACTGGAAACTAAACTTAAGCCGAATCGCAACTGAATCGTAATCACAATCGTAATGGGAACGTAACAGCGGGTAACGTGTGTTACCAACATGCCAAATAGTATGTTTTAAAAAAACAACCAAAAAAAAAGTTGAACCTAAAAATGTTACTAAATATGAATAAGTGTCATTAAAAGTATTTCCTAATACAAAAGATATCTAGATCATCATTTTATAGTTGACCTGTATGTTTTATTGTTACACATACAACATTTAAGCTTTATTTTAAAATGAAAACTCAGAAGAACGTTTCGTTTTACGTCCCTAGCTGGCCGAAGCTATGAAACGAAACGTTTCGGTTATGTCAAAAACTCCAATAGGAATCTGCAAACAGCGGGAAACAAAAACTTAAAATGTGTGGGTGCAATAAAATGGTTGATTTACTGTGAGTATTCGTTTTAAAATATTAGTGATTATTTATTCATCAAATTAAATATCGCAACATAGACCGTTATTGTTATTTTGTATCCAATGTTATGCGACAAAAGTTTAATGTAAATATTTACGACACACTTCAGGGGTTTACACACTTACGTCGCACTTGGGGATTAGCTACAACAAAAAAATGGTTAAGTTATGTGACCACTTGTTGTATAGTCCAGATTGATGCATTTCATTTATATTCGGGTAAAAGATTTAGTCTCGCTGAAAGTGTTGTTCTGTTAATACGTACGTAATTTCAGGTATAATGGATACCAGATGAAAATCTACGTCAGTTCGGCAACTGGATCTCCTCATATCGTTTATGGAGCAACATAGTAGTTTTGCCGTGGGACAATTGCGGTCTAAAGAAGGACGAGCCCTTGCCACACGCATGTGGGAACAATGTGCGGATATTTTAAATTCGGAAGGCGTAGCTAGGACACCTAAAGATTGGTCGAAGGTAGGTTTTTAAGTTGATATTATCTATTCTTCGAAAATACCAACATGACGATAATAACAATAATTTTCTATCCATTTTAGTTTTGGAACGATTATAAATGTAGGGTGCGGGACAAAATAGCCGACATAAACAGAGGCTATGGGGGTACTGGAGGTGGGCCTTGCAGGGCACCACAGTTAAGCCCTTTATAGGAAAGGGTTGCTGCTCTTATAGGGAGGTTTGTCGGCCCACTTACTGGAGTCCGTCAAGATCCAGAGATTGAAATCGAGGTGATAAGATATTCATCAATCATATAATAACTATACTTACTTATTCCAAAAATCCAATTGTGTGTCTTAAGCATGTTTTTTTTTACATATCGCACACCCAGAACATCAATCACTGTATTATGTCGAAAAATCTCAAAATTGACTTTTATACATATTTGAATAGCCAAAAATTTGCCGCGCATACCACGAAGACAGGCGTATTTATATTTACAAAAATGTCCAATAGATGGCGCGCTAACTCTCTATTGGTGACGACGCGCTGCCAGAGTCATACCGCGAACACAAAACTATTTCTAGTTGCAACTTGTCCGCCTCAGGGGGCCTACTCTCTAAGCACGAAGTCCGTAGCTTCGGCCTTCGTTACGGGCGTTTCCTACTCCGTATCACCTACGGACTTACGATTAGTCCCGAACCCGAACTAAGAACGAATGACAACACGATTTGACTGTTGACCCTACTCCCGATGTGTTTTCGCCCGTCCGAAAAGATGAATTTGACACTTGTATGGACGGATCGTTATGTCATTTGATACGACATCAAAATAGTTATCGTGCTGCCTACGAAAGTTAAAATTTGTCAAAAACTTGAACCTATGGCTGTTTTTTTGAATGCTTGATGAAGCTCTACAAGAAGAGCGGAGGCGATGCCGATTATACTTGCGCCAAAACTTTCGGTTGGCGAGTATTCCCGACGTTGAGTTCTTAAAGAACTAAAGGCTAGAATTATTTGAAGACTTGTGTGAGCATATGGTACCTCTTTTGCCTCAGCAAATACGACGAAATGGTGTGGATCCAATAATGAAGGTAATTGTTTGATACAAGAATGAAGGACTAAATCTAAGGTTATACTTATTTATTAAAGATTCTGCAATTAATTGAGTTGTATTTACTGGTGATTTTGTTTACTTTTAGATCCTTGCTGCACTCAACTTTTATGCTCGGGGGAGGTACCAAGGTGCAGTGGGCCTTAGCAGACTTACATTTGGAATTTTAAAAGGCTGATGGAGATGCCTCTTAGCAACTAGAGAGCTGCTTTATAAACCCATCACAGCAGTTATTTGTCACAATTTACACTATAACTATATTTTTCCTTATAATGCATTGAACAGATGAACAGTATTTTTTTCATAAATTTCAGAGCAAATATTATTTTTGCTGGTAAAATTGTCATTGCCTGCAGTCTTACACAATATGTGTAATCGGGCAGGTTTAGAAGCAACTTCCCTCTCTGACTCTCTGAGGAAGACCTACAATAAGAGTGCAGTATACAGGGAGGGCAGCGATATGAGTCTATGCCCGCTCATCAAGCTCTTCAGCAACGACAAAGAGCGAGAGACAGATTACCGGAATTGCTGGACAGAAATATGTACTTATGCAGTCTCACAAGAAAACTACTCTACTAATAAAACATGTCAATAAATACATAAATACATAGGATGTTTGTATCTATAATATTAATTTGAGTATTTATTTTACAAACTGTTTATTTTGCTTTCAGTACATAATGGGTGTTGGGACTGGCACGGGACGATTCTGACATAAGAAAAAGATTTCCACAATAAAAGTATTGTTTTTATAAACAAAATGTTTTCTTTTTATTTAGCACCAATCAATTTGAAAAAAAAAATACATTCAACAACACAATGTAACAATCAAAACATAGATTTTCTTTTATTTATCTATGTAGTCTTAAATTATTCCTAGGAACTTAGTTTCTCTTACTAGTCTACTTCAATATCAAATACCTGATATCTAAATAAAATTAACAATCAACAATACACTATAACAATGATAACACAGTTTTTTTTTATGTATCTATTGAAGTCTTAATTTATTACTAGGAACTTAGTTTCTCTTACTGGTCTATTTCAGTCTCAAATACCTAATATCTGAATAAAATTAACAATCAACAGTACATAGATTTTCTTTTATTCTAGACTAATCCCAAATTAAGAATCAACATTATACAATCAAAAGATTTTTTTTAACCAATCAACACATACCATTTTCTATTACTTGTATAATTGAATCTTAAATAATTGCTGGTAACAGACAAGCTTTCATTCAGTGAATTATTGAGTTGGAAGACCAGACTCCAAGCAACAAAAGAGATGAGGAGCTCGGGAAATAACTGTTGCAACATTGTGAACAATGTTGCAATTATAGAGCAACGGAGAAAAAAAAGATATGTTACTGCCTGCATCATCCAACACCTGGGCAAAGGCCTCTCCCTGTGACTTTCAAGAGTTATATGTATAGCTAGCAATTTAAATGTTTCTAGTTATGTACTAAGTTACAAAGTTCCACAATGACAACTCTTATTTCATCAGGCACCACATTTCTCCCGGATTCAATTAGTAGTCTTTGTTCTTCCACCTCAATACTTCGACTTCTTCTGAGTCGGCGGTGAGGTGTTGCCGAACTCGTGGATGTGCACGACGAGAACTTAATGCTGTAAACAAATTAAAATAAAAACCAGTCAGTTTTAAGTAATTTTCTGAAACATGACTTACATAATCTCTTTTCTACTAAACAATAATACTTACTTCACTAATTTTGCATTGGCAGCTCCCGCTCCAGTGCTTCAGTGGATATTGAGGGTTGCTCTTGGGAAAGTGGGTTGACAGGTGTAGCAGCAGATATTTGGGTGGGTGTGATGGCTGCTGGGTCTTGTCTTACAGGTGGACCTACAACAAAAACCAAAATATCATTGACGGGTACAACAAATATATAATTATGTATTTGTTATTTATTGTTATTGAATTTTTTTAAAGTCATGGCAAAGACTCCATGCAACAGCATTATAAAAACATTAATGCTGTTGTTTTTACCATTCAGACATACCATCATAAATTATAAATTTAATTATTACTTACCGATGGAAAAGCTGGCACTCTTGCCTTGGCTTGTGGCTGTCCAAAACCTTCTCCCATAATTAATAATATCCTCAATTCTACTTGGGAGAGGGTTGTTGCTACCGATGGGACTCCACCTGTAGCACATGCTGAACGTCTGGCAGCTTCAGCAGCTTTATTGGCTAAATGTTTTTTATCAGTCCGCACCTAAAAGTTGGTTAATTTTAATTACATAAAAAACGATATACAATACAAGGCCAGTATACTCCTACAGATAATCATTTGGAGGATGACTGATTATCATTGTATGCACTTTACTGATGACAAGACTTAAAAATCAAATTAATATTGACGAGTAATGTATTATACTCACCCTTTGCCACTGCTCCACAGACTTTGTGCAACTTCCTATTGAATTAAGGGAGTTGCACAGGTTTTCCCACAGCCTTTTGAACGAATTCTTTCGTCGGACCCCTCAATAGTCCGCGTGCCAACTCATTATTCTCACTCATGAAATTGAGGAGGGCCTCTATTTGCGCGTGAGTTGCTGCTGGAGCGATTGGGGCCATTTTACAACATTAATTAATATTTAATAACGAAAACATCTCGCGTCGTGTTAATAAATTGCGAATTGATGCAATTATTTGGTGTGGTTGTAAATAACAATAAACACTGACATGACATTTCATTTGAAAATTGCCGTCAAAAAGAAAAAAGGCAAAGGTATTAACAGGGTAAAGCTACAATCCGGACAAAAATGGCCAAAATAGTTCAGTTCTATCTTTGGAAACATAATAAACAGTTTATTGTTAAAAACGTGGTAATTTTATAACGATAACAATCTTATTTTTTGTTTATTAAGCTTGAAAACCACAAAATAATAAACCGGTAATCGACCGGTAAAATAGCGCAACTCTATCGTCATGCGCCATTCGTTCACGAATAGTGTCTATGATTCCGTTAGAAACCTAATAGTCCGAAATCCATAGGGAGTAGGGTTTACTGAATCGTATCGGACTGCCTTCGGACGGGCCCGTCTCGTCGTTGACGGAGTTAGAGAGTAGACCCCCAGGTAACAGCACGCAGATCCTTTACGAAACAGTGAATTATTTTGTGTTAATGCAGTGTTGTTGAATGAAGCATATAAAATAAGCCGAATTATTTCGTTTTAATTCAGTGTTGGTGACTGTATTTGTACTACGTGTTTGTTACTATTTCAAAATAGTACTCTGTTGTTGACGAAGGTATGTTAGATTTTTTGTATTATATCAAAATGGTTCAGTATTGTTCGTAAAAGCTAAAAATCAGTTAAATGATGCACTATTGATGGTAAATATAAATTATGCCCTAACTTTCTTATAAAAATATAATAAATATTGTTTTATACTTATAATTGTTACTTACATTATGAATTAAAAGAAATATATTTAAAATAGATATGTTTCTTTATATACAAGAAGATTAATACTTTTTTTTGAGATAATGCACTATTGTTGAATTAATTAAATTTTTAATTGTTATTTGGCAGATGATGAGAGGTCGTGGGCTCCTGTTACTCAAAAAGGCAATGGAAGCAACCACAGAAGAAACCAGACCTTCTGTCCAACAAAGCAGCGTGGAAAAGGATGTTGAAAATACAACCATTGCAGCATCAACCGATGAGACGTCAGCGATGGCAGCATCAACCGATGAGACAACAGCGATGCCAGCATCAGCCGATGAAGCATCAGATAGGGAGGTACCCGTTCCTGTTTTATCTGATCATAAAGCTCAAAAGCTTTCGACTTGGTGTCATATGACAAACTATGGCGCAAGCTCGAAAGTGAGACAGATTGCAGTCCGGAAGTGACATCTATTTTTAGGTATTGGTACACCAACCAGAAAAATAGTGTAAGATGGGCAGGCTCTTTCTCGGATGTGTACAGGTTGCAATGCGGGGTGAGACAGGGTGGACTGACCTCACCGAAGCTCTTCAACCTGTACATTAACCGACTTGTCGGTGAACTCAGCAGTGCCAGTGTCGGGTGCTACATAGACGGCGTTTGTCTCAACAATATAAGTTACGCAGATGATATGGTACTGCTGAGTCCATCGATCGGGGGTTTGCGTAAGTTGGTACGGATTTGTGAAACCTATGCGGAGGCCCATGGGCTCAGATACAACGCGAAGAAAAGTGAACTCCTAGTATTTAAGGGGCGGGGCAAAAATTACGTGACTGTACCTACTGTCACCTTAGCTGGTACCCCCTTGAACAGAGTCGCCCAATTCAAGTATCTGGGCCACTGGGTCTCCGAAGACCTAAAGGATAACGCGGATGTGGAAAGGGCACGTAGGGCGTTGGCTGTTCGGTGTAATATGTTGGCCCGCAGGTTCGCGCGTAGCAGTAATCAAGTGAAAGTGACTCTTTTTAAGTCTTACTGCCAAACACTTTACACGTGCAGCCTGTGGGTTAATTACACACTTGGGTCATACAACGCCCTACGTGTTCAATACAACAACGCGTTTAGAGTGCTGCTGGGGCTGTCACGTTTCTGCAGTGCTTCGACTATGTTCGCAGAAACGCACACGGATGGGTTTCATGCTCTTATTAGGAAGCAGTGTGCGTCGCTGCTGAGTCGTGTTAGGTCCAGTAGCAACAGTTTGATAAGCGTGTTCGCGGACAGGTGGGACTCTCCACTGCTGCGCCACTGGATACGTTTGCACACTGCACTGTGAGCAGTGGAAAGTTCCTCCCGGTCCTTATGTGTGTAACTCTGTCCTTAAGTGTTTTTATTTTGTGTGTGTTGTTTTGTTTTGTATTATTTTTATGTGAAAATGTGTGTGTTAAAATATGGATTTTGTCTGAAATAAATGTTTATTATTATTATTATCGGGAGTGTTCTTTTTTCTCAGCTTTTAGGCTGGTTTTAGCTACATTTACGGGCCAAAGCCAAGTAAATGCAGCGTGTGGTGATTTTTATGGTGAGAGTGTACTTTCGTCTAACTGCATGAACTTCCTAACGATTCTGCATGTGTTTAGGATGGCTGCTTTCTGCAGATTAATGTAAAGGGATTCTTCTAGATCTATTAATTTTAGGCTACGGAGGAGATGGTTGGGAATAACACCTGTCGCCGAGAGAACGACAGGAACGACATAAACTTTATCTTGTCTTATTATTATTATTATTATTATAGCGATGAAGAAGATTTTATAGATGATTCGGATACGGATCCTACTTTTATTTTGCCTGTTAAAGAAATATCTCGGCCTCTTGTAATCTCTAGAAGATTATCTTCTTCTTCCTCCTCGAGCTCCTCGTCAGACTCCAGCTCATCATCGTCAAGCTCCAGTAGCTCAAGTAGTTCATCTGATGATGAATCTAGTAGACCGCGTCTTCCTACAGCGAGTACTCATGAGGATTCTAATTCTACTCCGACAAACGCACCCTCAACTTCATCTGCCATTGACACTGCTCCATCAGTGAGCGAGCCTAAGTTAAGTAAAAAGAGAAAACGAAACCCTGCTGGCTGGAAGTCTAAGATTGCTAGAACATTGCGGAATACAGGAAAAGAGTATGTTTCTTTATCAAATCCGACAAAACTGATCGCTGGGCGTCAAATCCGTACACCTTGTGGCGACAAATGCAGGTTGAATTGTAAAACTAAAATAGATGAAATGGTAAGACAAGACATTTTCAATCAGTTTTGGCAGCTGGGCGATTTGGAGAGGCAAAGAGAATACATAGTAAGGCATACACAAGAAATCAAACCGAAATATAGGTACATCACTTCTCAAAAATTGAGGGCTTTGAATTCGGCTTACTATTTTGTAAAAAATAACAACAGGATTAGGGTATGTAAAGAGTTTTTAAGGCTACGCTGAGCATTTGTGATAGATATATTAAGACGGCTCTTTCAAAGAAAACTGATGGTGGTTTTATTCAATCTGATGAACGCGGGAAGCATGGTAATCACCGCAAAATAGACTCTGAAATAAAAGATAGTGTGACTGATTTCATAAATTCTATTCCTAGAATAGAGTCTCATTATTTAAGAGCTCAAACTAAAAGAGAATATATCGCAAGTGATAAATGTTTGGCAGACTTGTATAGAGATTACAAAACCCTCCGAGAGCAAAATAATTTAACTCCAGCTTCAGCTTCAACTTTCAGTAGGATATTCAATGAGGAGTTCAATATTTCTTTTTATATTCCTAAGAAAGACCAATGCGATGTATGAACTTGGCATTTTTGAGTGGAGTATACAGGAAAAGTTTTTAACCAGTGCGCAAATTTTTTTTGGTGGTTCTATATCAGTAATAGAACACATTTCCATTATTTATTCAATACTTTAAAAAAAAATTTTTTCCTACTTTAAATCAGCAAAATATGGACACAATCTATTCGTAATAATATCAAAGGGCGCGCGCGGCGGCCGCCGCAAGCGGCGGTGTTGCACGGGGGTGAAACCCCCTCCCGGGCGGCAGGGCGGCGCCGGGCGTTGTGGCCGACAGTTCGCTCATCGCACGCGCTGTCGTGTGACGTCGCGTCTAATCGCTTTCCCGCGCAAGCGCCGCGCCGCACGTGTCGTACTTGTACCTACCGGTCACGATGTCGGACTTCAGTAACCGCGAGTTTTACGAGATGGTGCGAGTGTATTTACTGAGTGGTGAAAGTTTGCGAGCAGCTCGCAGAATGTATGCGACGGAGAGCATACCTCGAATGCGAGCCCATGGAATCCTAAACCCTGCGGTCCCTAATGAAAGGACCATTTTAGCGGCCACTCAAAGGCTGCTTGATCACGGACAGTTCAGAACCCCGAATCATGCACGAGGGTCTGGCAGACCCCGAATGGCGATCGAAATCGAAGAAAGCATTTTTGATTTCTTTGAGCGAGATCCAAGAGCCAGTACCTACGATGCGGCACGTCGTTTCGGTGTGAGCCAGCACGCGATATGGAAGTTGCTAAATACAGCCGGACTCCATCCATACCACTTTCAGCCCGTACAGCAGCTCCATGACCCAGACCCAATACCACGTCGAGCCTTGTGCGAGTGGCTTTTAAATCACCGCGAAGTCAACATCTTGTGGACGGATGAGGCATTGTTCACACGTGTAGGACTGTACAATGTACATAATGAACATTGGTGGTCATTCAACAATCCCCATTTGGTGCGAGAGACGCATCACCAAGTGCGTTTTAGCGCCAATGTATGGGCTGGGGTTATTAAAAATAAAATAATAGGGCCCGTTTTTATTGACGGCACATTGACCGGTCCAAGGTATTTAGAAATGCTGCAAACGACCATCGAAACTTTAATTGAAGAAGTTCCAGTGCCCTACCTTAATAACTTTTACTATCAGCACGATGGCGCTCCACCTCATTACGCCATTCATGTACGGAACTACCTTAACCCTAGAAAGATAACCTACGCTTCAGAGGCGCCCGCGTTGGTGTGACATCGCTGTCTCTTTCTAATGTGCGCCTGTCCTTCTAAGTTAGCTCAGTGGACGGTGCAAAGCGTCGCAGGACGGTCCTTTTTTCGCGGTAAGTACCATAGTTTTGCAGTAACGACTAAGTGTGGCGCTTCAAAGGCGCATGGTTATCTTTTGTGTGACATTTAGTGAAAGTATGGATTTGTTTACACTTACATAAAATGTTTCTAATAACTGTTTATTTTTCTTTTTTAGCATGAAATCATTTTGCCTTCATCATGACGAGCCGGAGAACACTAACAGATGATACAATATCTAGGTTGATCGCTGAAGAGGAAGAGAACGAGCATGAACAAGAACAAGAAAGTGACAGTGAGATAGAAGATCATTTGAGTGACGATGATATACAAAGTGATTTCGAAGACGAGTTTATCGATGATGAGGTACCACAACAAATGAATGATACCCAAAATGAAGATGATATAAGTCCACCTGTATCTTCAGAGCCCACTAGAACTTCGGAATCATCCCAGCGTGACCACCGAATAATTGTTCCTGATCGCCGAGTGCTTAGAGGTAAGAACCAACATTGCTGGTCGACAATAAAAGGACAGAGTCGCGGAAGAACATCCGCCATAAACATTATTCGTACAAGTAGAGGTCCAACGCGCATGTGTCGAAATATATATGACCCAATCTTATGTTTTAGTTTGTTTATTACCGATGAACTAGTGAATGAGATCGTCCGCTGGACAAATGTAGAAATCTCTGTGAAACGTCGAGATAACATGACTAAAGCCACTTTCAGAGATACATCTGCGACAGAAGTTCAAGCTTTGTTTGCGATACTGACCTTGAGTGCAGCAATGAAAGACAATCACTTGTCTACTGATGAGCTGTTCGATAGTACTTTTTCGGGTACACGGTACGTGGCAGTGATGAGTAGGGATCGTTTTGATTTCCTCATTAGATGTCTACGATTTGATGACAAGTCATTACGGCCCTCTTTACGTCATGAAGATCCATTCATCCCCATTAGAAAAATATGGGATTTATTTATAACTCAGTGTCAGCTGAGTTATACACCGGGAGAGCATGTCACAATTGACGAACAATTATTAGGTTTCCGAGGACGGTGCCCGTTTCGCATGTATATCCCCAATAAACCCAATAAATATGGGATTAAAATTCCAATGATGTGCGACAGTGGGACAAAATACATGCTAAATGCAATGCCGTACATTGGAAGAGCTACGGTCACTAATGGGTTGCCACAAGGAGAATTTTATGTGAAGGAGTTATCACGACCCTTGCATGGCACAAACCGTAACGTAACTTGTGACAACTGGTTCACTTCTGTTCCTCTCGCCAAATCACTACTTCAGGAACCATACAAACTTACCCTCGTTGGCACAATACGATCGAATAAACGGGAGATACCAGAGGAATTAAAAAACACTCGGTCTCGTTCGGTAGGCACGTCAATGTTCTGCTACGATGGATGTTTGACCCTTGTCTCGTACAAGCCGAAGCCCTCTAAGATGGTCTACCTGTTATCATCGTGTGATGAAGAAGGTGTCATCAACCCAATAACTGGTAAGCCTGAAATGATAATGTATTATAATCAGACCAAAGGCGGGGTGGACACTTTCGATCAAATGTGTTCCTCCATGTCATGTTCAAGGAAAACCAATAGATGGCCAATGTCTATGTTTTATGGCATTCTGAACATAGCATTCGTCAACTCTTATGTTATATATTGTCACAACATCCTGGCAAAAAATGAAAAGCCTCTAAATAGAAGGAATTATATGAAAAAGTTAAGCACCCAGTTATCGGAATCGTGGATGAAGGAAAGACTGAAAGCGCCTACTTTGCCAAAGCATGTGCGAGATAACATCGCAAATATTCTTCCGAAACCGGCTGTGCAGAACGATACAGATAATGAAGAAGAACCTCCAGCCAAGAAAAGACGGTACTGCACCTTTTGCACTAATAAAAAAAAGAGAATGTCTAAGATGACTTGCGCCAAATGCAAGGAAACAGTTTGCGGCGAACATAAAAATGATGTTTGTTTTGAATGCCTGTCAAACCAAATTTGAACCAAATTATTATAGTTTTGACTGATTTTTTTTTAGTTGATTAGCAAGTAAGAAATAATATAATTAGTTTTATAAAAAAATATATATTATTTTTTGATACTATGTTCCTGTAAACAGAAGACTGTTAATTTTGTTGATTTTTTCTAGAGATTTTTTGATTTAAGTTTAATGATTAAAATATTAAACAATGAAGAAAAAAATACAATAAAATAAGTATTTCATTAAAAAAAAAACAATAATATATCGTGCGCCTCTGAAGCGCATGGTTATCTTTTGTGGCCGTCAAAATATGGTTATCCTTCTAGGGTTAATGAAAAATATGGGGAAAATTGGATCGGTCGTGGTGGCCCCGTACCGTGGCCGGCGAGGTCCCCGGATCTTACTCCCTGCGATTTTTTTCTTTGGGGAGAAGTCAAACGCCGAGTTTATGTAGAGGAGGCCCAAAACCTAGATGACTTAAAGTTCAAAATAATTAACGCTTTTGATGAAGTGAAAAGTGATATTAGTGTTCTCAACAAACTAAATGACAATTTAATGAAACGTGCACGTTTATGCCTAGAAAGAGGAGGACTTCATTTTGAACAATTATTAAAATACAGTGATTAGTGAAATTTAGGGGTAAGCAATTTATTGACATTGACAATTTTAGCGAATAGGTTATTTTTGATTGAACATTATTGTAAATACTTAGTTGATTCCAATTTTTTAGATACGCCTTAATGCAGAAGTAGTTACCTATGCACAATGTATTAAGTAACGTAAATTTAATTGATAATAATGCTTTATTTTCTGTATTTTGATGGTCCTAAGCCCATTAAAGTATGAAGGAAAAATTGGAATAACTCTTCAAATAACTTCAGGTCACGGCTTAAACATAAAAAAGTGTAGTTCGAACCTGATAAAATTAGCGATCAGTACTTTGTAACCTACGTAAACACCTACGCCGGCGAATCGAGCGAGCGCACAGCTGATAGATAGGTACTTTCGCGCGTTCCGCTTTGCCGCGCGCCGCCGGTTAGCCATCCAACCACTTTTAAAGTAAACATCTTTCGTTAACGATATTTTTTTTTTTTTGTACTATGACCTATCAAAATAAAAAATATATGTTTAATAAAACTCGTTTAAGTTTAATTTGTCAAAATTTGCGCAGTGGATAAAAACTTTTCCTGTATAAGAAAAAAAATATGGTTATTTTAATATTTGATGACCATTACGTACAAGATACGACATCATCCGCATTTAATTTTTGGTCCAAATATAAAAGTGAACTTAAATACTACCAAGCATAGTGATACTACATCTTTGGTGTCATAAAGAAATGCTAAGGCGGACGAATTCTATAAAAATATATTATTTTTCTTGCCGACTCTTTTTATGTTTGTACCAAAATGGATTATGTCCTTTGCGCATTGACTAAAATGTAACTCTGTAGAAGAAAAAAAACAATTTCAATAACAATGACGCTACGCGTGTTCATATTTTCTAACCGTATTTCTTTATTAGAGCGTAAAATGAAATAATAAAATCTTCAAATCGATACAATCGATGCATCTAGGTGGAATGCGCGCGCCTCTCCCGCTTTCCCTTCCACCTCCCCATGTCTATAAGGGTTTGTTTTTCCTTTTGAGGTATGGAAAACTATAAATTTTAATTTTATTTTAATTTAGGTACCTCTTTTTGGAGACCATTAAGATTGGCGATGGCGAACAACCCTAAGGAAGAAACAGTACAAAGTTGGATTGGACTTCATCCTGAATTATATTACGACCCGGCCAGTAATTTGATTTACTGTTCTAAGTGCGAGAGCAGTATAACAGCTAAACTTAGTAGTGTCAAGAGGCACGTTAAAGGTCCGAAACACAAAGGGACAAGTAAGAAACCAAATGAAGAATTTTATTTGGACCTAGTACAATTTCTCATATTATGTTATATACTTTGGATTCAAGTAAACAACCCCGCTTTCAAAAAAATCTTCCATAAATATATTTGCTGCAATTGTACAAATCGACAAAAGGTTCCTGAGCAATCATTGCTAAGAAAAGTTAATTTAGATAATATTTTTAAAACAAATATTGACTCGATTTATGAACAAACTGCAAATCAAAAGCTGTGGGTATCTTTAGACGAGACAACTGATTTTTTAGGCAGATACATGGTACATTTTCTTATAAAACCTTTAAATGCGATCACACAAAAACCATTTTTAGTTGCTTGCAAAGTACTAGAAATTGTTAATGGGAACACAATTGCCCAATTTGTAACAGACTGCCTTGAAAATATGTGGCGCGATTCGTATGAATCCAAAGTAGGAGACGTTGCTGTATTATGCACTGATAGTGTAGCATATATACTAAAAGCGGGACGTGTTCTGAAAAATTATTTGCCCAACATGATACACGTCACTTGCTTAGCACATGCACTGAATCTTGTGGCAGAAAAAATACGATACGAATACTCAGATGTAGATGAATTAATTTCAAACGTAAAAATGTTTTTTTTAAAGTCACCTATTAGAGTGCGCTTGTTAAAAAACACCTTTCCCCACATGCCGCTTCCTCCAGAACCCGTTATTACAAGATGGGGTACTTCGTTGGAGGCAGTGTCATATTATGCAAAATATTACGATCAAATTAAAACAATTGTAAATCTTTTAAGAAGTTCCGACGCGCTCTCTATTAGGTGTGCCAAAAATGTTCTTCAAAAGGAAAACTTGAAATCGGACTTGGACTACATTGAGGAATATTTTAAAGATATACAAATTGGGTTAAAGCTTAAGGGTTAAAGTTTTCTCGCAATAGTAGTTAACTGGTTTAATGTTAATAACCTACTTCTTAACGAGAAAAAAACTAAATGTATTAAGTTCACGATACCTCATGTTAGACAAGTAGAAACTAGTGTTCTCATAAAGGGTGAAGTGTTGAAACCCGAAGATACCACAGTATTCTTAGGCATAACTTTGGATGCCAAGCTTCAATGGGGCCCCCATATAGACAAATTGACGAAAAAGCTTAGCTCTGCAGCATACGCCGTTAGAAAAATTCGTAATTTAACAGATTTAGAGACTGCCCGTTTAGTATACTTTAGTTATTTTCATAGTGTGATGTCGTACGGTATTCTGTTGTGGGGAAATGCCGCCGATATACAGACAATTTTTGTTTTACAAAAAAGGGCAATTCGTTCAATTTATAAATTAAGTCCCAGACACTCCCTCAGAGATAAATTTAAAGAGATTAATATTGTTACTGTGCCTTCTCAGTATATTTATGAAAATCTTTTGTATGCACATAAAAATATTAATCTGTTTAAAAAATACAGTGATATGCACAATATAAATACCAGGAACAAACACAAATTTCTTGTTCCTACAACCAGGCTCAAAAAAATTGGTGGCTCCTTTAGATGCCAATGTATACGTTTTTATAATAAACTTCCTAGCCACATTCAAGATCTAAGCTTTAATAAATTCAAATCTTTTATAAAGCGGAAATTATGCCAAAAAGCCTACTATAATGTGAAAGACTATATTGAAGACAAAAAGGCTTGGGATTGAGCTGCTCCAATAAATTTACACAGTGAATGTTGATTTTAGTTTGCTAACTCTTTTTAGACATGAATATTTACTATAAAAAGTATTATGTTATTTTCATTATTGTGAATATGAGGACTATGTGGGTCATTTTTTTTTTCAGTTTTATTCTTGGTCTGGCAGTTTAAGTAGTTTATGCGGCCTACCCAAATGTCCTTTCTTTGGTATTGTTCGTCGAATCGTTGAGCTCCTTAAGTTCTGAGTTGAGCTGCACGGTTACTGACAAATGCGTGCACTGACTGGACAGGTCGACTTAATCTGTGTGGTTCTTTCCTCAAAAGACCATTTCAGACACCGATCTACATGATCTTCAAACATTATTGCCGAATTTATATATACACATTGACATTGATAAATTTTATATATACAATGACATGAGTATTTACTTGTAAAGTATTATATTATTTTAATTTTGTGAATGTGAAGACTATGTGGGTAATTGCTTTTTTTTTTTTCTAATTTAATTTTAATTATGATCTGGCAGTTTGAGTAATTTATGCGGCCTACCCAAATGTCCTTTCTTTGGTATTGTTCGTCGAATCGTTGAGCTCCTTAAGTCCTGACTTCCTGAGTCGAGCTGCACGATTACTGACAAATGCGTGCACTGACTGGACAGGTCCACTCAAACTGTGTGGTTCTTTCCTCAAAAGACCATTTCAGATACCAATCTGCATGGTCTTCGCATGACCTGACCAAGATTATGTCTGGACTTTAAAAGAGACTGTGACCTCTGAGTTTGTTTCGGCCTTTCTTCTCAGAGTAGTCAGATAGGAAACGCCGACCTCATCTAGTTTAAAAAACATGATTGACGTGTAAAAGTGTTTGTACAAACCTACTTACAGAAATAAAATCATTTATCATTTATCATTTATCATTTATCATTTATCATTAAAGAAATTACAAAAATCGAACTTAACTCTAACGGAATCCATTGAAATATTTGATCACGTGAGAACTGTGCTTAGCTGGTGTTCGTCTGACCCTATAAAAAATAAACTCGTAAATGTCATGGACAGAAATCCCGATCTAGATAAAATTAGAGACATATGTGACGCGATAACAGCAGGAAGGGATGAGCGATCATACTATATGTACGCGCCTTTAACCTCAGTCGATGTTGACAGGTCGTTTTCAACTTATAAATGGATTCTTAACATAAAACGAAATCGCCTGACATTTGAAAATATAGAAAAAAATATGATTGTGTATTTTAACTTAGATAACTCATCTGACAAAGAAAATTTTGGTTCTGATACTGAACTTGACGAATCGAATCAAGATGATTAAATTAAAATCGTTCTTTATTTTTTATGGTATTTGTAACACAAATAAAGATTTTCAAATTCTTAGCAATTTTTAATGCGTCAAGATCTGTATCAAAACCGAACACTCACTATTAAAACTGATTGTCCTAAATGTTATACTTCAAAGGTTAATTTGTACTTTGATTTGAGTTAAAATTGCATCACTCAACGTCAGTAAAATAAATATGACATAGATAAACAGAAATTTGTAACTTAAGTTTTTCCGTCTGTACATTTTGTTTCATGCTTTCCAATTATGTCCTATTTAAAAAATAATATAAATATACATATATTTGTTACAACAATATTCTATGTGTTTTATTTTTCCTTTAGAGCTCATAGAGGATAAGCTATTATTATGGATTTATAAATTATAAATGTTATGTCTAGTCGCAAACTTTAGGTTATAGACGAATTACTTATTCCAAATAACATATTTTTTTAATGTATTTAAAAGTGTTGTCCCGAATTTCGGGACAGATGCCCCGGAAAAAATTTAGTCCTAAGGAAGTCTCGTCTCTGTTCTTCGAAGTTTAGGCAAATAGGCACTACCTATTCCTATCACAGCTTATCACAGGTAACACGGCAGCTCTTGATGAAGCAAGGGCAACCATAGCCCGCATTGAAGAGATGCGTACGCGAACGGATGAAATGGTGGCTACTGCAGCATTGAATATGTTCAATGCTATGACCGGCATTTCTAGTGCTATGACCAGCATGGCAGAAAGTCTGCATACCTATGTATCAAGTTCACATAGAGTAAGTGTTTTAAAGTTATATTTTATTAGAATAATGAGTAATTGAATGATTGTATCACTAGTTTTAGATGCTATAGTATATAAATAATGTATTTATTATTCTATAGGATACATAACATCACGCCTGTATTCCGCGAAGGGTTAGGCATAGGTGTACACCTACATTTCGCCAGTTATGTAGTTCGCCGTTCAAGTCCCATGTAATAGGGAGCGAGGCCCGCTCGCTATTACTATTGCCAGCAACCGGGCAAAAATATTGTTCTATAGTAGGTACTTACTTATGTATTTATTATTGCTTAACCTTTCTTTTTTTTTTTCTTATGTGTTTATTTGCTGGTTGGCGCAATGGTTAAGCGATTGGCTGCTGCGCTGCGTGTCGCGGGTTCGATTCCCGCACGGAACAAAAATTTGTATGACCTACAATTAGTTGTTCCGGGCCTATTTGTGTATGTGACTTTAAATGTTTGTAAATGCACCCACAATACAGGAGCAATTCCTAGTGTGGGACAACGGTTTTTAAAAAAAAGAAAGAAAGAAAGCTTATTGTAAATAATTTAGGTTGTCAAATAAATAGTCAGGTTCCGTTTTTATATTTATAGACTGTGACTCCCATGTCTTTGCTTTAATATTTTATAATAATGGAAATATTGTTTGTTTCAGACTAATGACTGATTAATGACCTGTCACTCACTGGACAAGAATCATATTTTGTGTGCTACTAGACTGATTGAAATAAAAAGAATATAAGTAATGTTAAGATAAAAACATACCAAATGCCTCGTCTTTATTAAATAATGTAATGTTACGATAAATTGTGTTTTATTTAATAAACCCAAAATGTAAGCATTCATGTAAGGCGAAAGCGTCAGGGTAGCCCGCATAATTCAAATTTTCATACGCTTTTTTGCAATTTGCAGGGCAGTATCAGGTTAAATGTTGTTCTAAATATGATTCGCGGCCGTAACAAATATTTATTTGTAGATTTATAATCATAAAAATCATCAATACATCTCTCTTAAGTTCATATTTCCATATAGAATGACTATTTCATGATATTATGACATTTGAGGCCAATTCTAACTTAGAAGTTGTATTGCTGATTCTTATGATTATAATTCTGTAAAGCCATATTCGTTACGGTCGCGAATCATATTTTAATCCACATACAACCTGACACTAATTCGCAAATTGCAAAAAAAAATTGAAATTTCGAGGGCTGCCTTACCGCATCCCCCTTAAATAAAATCATGCCAAATTCTTGAATGTTACTCAGAAAATTGAAGTTTCCACAGTGTAGATGCCTATGGACTACTGAAAGGCCAAATTAAAGGGCAACAAGAGAAAACCAGGAAGAATAAGAATTTATTTGCTGAAAATACAGGTTTTACCAGATGTCAAAGTTTGTGGTTTATACACAGTTCATAATTTGCCTGTTCAGTAATACCTGCTCAGGTACTTATTTTTAAGTAAAATTTAACTATGACTATATCTTTTTTAACTATTATAATTTATATTCTATGATAAATAACAAGAACAAATAAACTGCAAAACTATAAAATTTGTTCTAACCCTCCAGGGGTTAACAGTATAAAGATTTTGCCTTAAGTGAACTCTAGAAGAGGGTCATTTGCATATGTTTGAAACCATGTTATAAAACACTTAAATAAAGTAAAATTGTGTTTTCAGAGGGGGTATTTTCATGTACTAGTGGGGTGGGGACGAGAATACGTGAATTTATTCAACATAGTAAACCAAAAACCAGACTACCCTACTCTCACTCTACTAGACAGACCTACTCACATTTACAAAATTTAAATAAAACTATGTTATACAAAACTAATATGATACCTAAACTTCTAATACATAAATTGAATTTATTTACTGTCTTGAAGTCCACAAGCGTTGCACCAAAGCTGCTTTGTAATTACGCCCTTGCTCTAAAAGGTAATTGGGACGCCGCCGTGACCCACGATTTTCTGAAATTAATCTGGCTGCATCATCTCTTTCCTCATGCTCCTGTTCTATAATTTCTAGGTTCTCACTGTCCAGCTCCAGTCTTAATTGTAGCGAGATGTTGTGCAGTACACAACATGTATTTGCTATCTTCGCTGCTATTTCTGGCTTATAGTGCAGCTTTCTGTCTACTAATAAGCACCTGTGAATTGAAAGTACAGACGTGTTAACTAAAATACATGAATATTACAATTGTAATTATTGCAATATTATAATTTTATAATCAAATCAAGAGATACAATAAAATGCATACCTAAATCTTGCTTTTAAAATTCCTATACACCGTTCTACAACATTTCTGGTACTCATATGCTTCTCAGTGTAGTAAGCCTCAGGAGTGTTTGCAGCAGCATTAATAATAGGCGTCATCATAGCTCTTCTTAAAGGGAATCCCGAATCACCTGATAAAAAATGGTTTCTTTTAGAAGCAAATATTTTATGGCATAGATATTACACTATCATATCGTCGCGGTACATGCAATAAGTCGAATGTGAAAAAAAATGCAATTTTTCCTTTTTGGCATGCAAGTATCCAAAACACGCTTCCGCAACGTTTGCAAAGACTCCTATGTCTACCGACCAATCAGAATGCTAGTTGCAATATGACCAATGACAGACGTCTTTGTTTTGGTTCCTGCAAATTGTTGTATGTCATTGTATTCCCACGATGCGAGACGTCTTTTGTTGTTTAGAAGGCGAATTTACGAAATTAAACGTTATTGATTTGTTCTGTAAGTAATCAACTCTTTTTTTATACATAATTTAATCTAACAGACAGTAATTATAGGTTATATTTTTAATCATAACAAAGAAGTAAATTTCTCACATAATACTAACCTCACATTTTTTTCTTTTCGAGTTCATACTTGAATGATTGTGATTATAAATGTTTTTCAATTTATTACTTAGGTGAAATTACTTAAGATAGGAGTTAATTAACATTTTTTTTGTATGAAACAATTAAACCTTTTTTATACTTTTGTTGACAAAGGAGATTTTGCAATAATCATAGTTGGGTAAAATTGACATAGGAGCTTTTGCATTTGACAAATGACTACGTTATTTGTTGCAGGAGTAACAGAAAACAGAACTTATCTATTTTGTCACGATCTAGAATCTGCTGCTTGGTGAAGCTAGCTATTAGTACTAGTACCGGTGAATTCAGCGAAGAACAAGCCAGCTCAGTTAGTCAGCCCAGCTTAAGTAAGGGGGACTCTACGAAAAAAGTCGTTGATGCGGCAGGTGCTCAGGTCCAATCAGCTACAGCAGAATCCGTCGTAGAACAGCGTAATATTAGAGAGCAACAATGGCTTACACATCCATCGGAAGCCGAACTAACGCCCGAGATTAGGGCGATTACGCCCAATGAGTTTCATGGTATAATGGAGTACACAACACAGACCCATCCTGTAGAAATTGAAAGACATGATGAAGTCACGCAAAATCAGTTAGATAGTGATTTTAGTTCAGGATCGGATGAATTGAAAGCCCCACCCGAAAGTAAGTATGACACTGATGTACAAGCAGATGATTGTGTTGAATCAGTGGTTGAAATTTCAACTCAAGATGACTCGGTGGCTAATGAAACGACACAACAACAGCCGCTTTCGATATCGGACACGGACCAAAATGTTCCAGATCAAGAACAACCAAAACCAGAAAGCGTAAAGGTCAAGTTAACATAAACGAGCGGAAGAGATTGAAAAATGCTAAGTTAAGATTAGAAGGGAAATCTTATCTTGGATTTGAAAAACAGGAAACTGGGAAATACGAGCAAACTAAAATTAAAGAAGCTAAATGCCTAAGTCCAAGATGTAATGGGCATCCACAGCCGACAACAGTTAGAGGAGGCCCAAGACAAGATTTCAAATGCGATACGATTAGTGAGGATGATCGAAAGTCACTACATTCGCACTTTTGGAATCTGACATCTTGGGAGGCTAAAAAGGTTTACGTCACTGGATGTGTATTGCAGGCACGTCCAAAGTATAGAAGAAAGACTACTGATGTTACCACTTCAAGAAAAAACACTGGATTTACATTCTACTTGACTGTAAAAGAAAATGGAGATGATGTGAAGAAACGTGTATGCCGAAGTATGTTTATTAACACTTTAAATATTGGTGAGAAGACTGTGCGCACGTGGATTTTATCAGACCAACCCAGTACAAGCCAAGAAAACGAAGAACATCAAGCTCAGATCCCACGGCAAAGATCAAACATCGTTAGGAATCTAGAGGAATTCCTGAATTCACTGCCCAAAGTAGAAAGCCATTATTGTCGAGCATCATCCAGTACTCTCTACGTTGAGCCCTTGTGGTCTAGTCTTAGAGAGATGTACCGCCTTTATAAAGATGAGTGCCAAACACAAAACAAAATTGCATTATCCTGGAAAACTTTCTACAATACTTTGAAAGCTATGAACTTAGATCTTTATATTCCGAAAAAGGATCAATGTAATACATACAATACAATACAATACATAAGACAGGAACATGCGATGAAGAAATATTCCGGAAACATGAGCAAAAGAAACAATCAGCAAGAGAAGAGAAAACACGAGACAAAGAACAATCCATTAATTGTCCTAATACGGAAACCTATACCGTAGATCTACAGGCTGTGCTATTGGCTCCAAGACTAAATGCAAGTGCAAATTACTACAAGACTAAATTGAAGGTCCACAATGAGACCTTCCTTAACTTAAGTACTAAAGATGCCGTATGCTATGTTTGGCACGAAGCTGTGGCAGGGATTGAAAGTGATGTATTTGCATCAATTTATAGAGACTTTTTACAAAAGGCAATAGAAAAAAGACACCCCGAAAAAATTACGATTTGGAGTGATGGATGTGGATATCAGAACCGAAATATATAACTTTCTAATGCATTGATAGAATTGAGCATTAAAACAAACGTAATAATAGAACAAAAATACTTGGAAGTTGGACACACCTTCATGGAAGTGGACTCCATTCATTCTACTATTGAGCAGAAATTGCGCAATCGAAGAGAAGTCTATATATACCAGCAGACTACATTCCAATAATTCAAGCTGCAAGACAACGTCCGCGTCCTTATGAAACAATGTACTGTAGCAGTGATGATTTTTATACATTTCAGCCAGTATACTACAAAAGTATTCGCCCTGGCAACAAAGGTGGCGATCCCTGTGTTAACGATGTGGTTGCTTTTCAGTATACACCTAATGGCATTATTCGTTACAAACTGTGCTTCCAAGACGACTGGGCTGAATTACCTGTACGACAAAAGCGTCTGGAATCTCTGCCAGATCATCCCAAACTGTACACAGGACCAATTCCAATTGAAACTTCGAAATATACGCACTTGCAAGAACTAAAACAATTGATTCCACAAGATTATCGTCAATTCTATGAGACTTTACTTCACAAATAAATAATTAATTAATTATTATTTTTGCTAAATAAAAACTTTAATATTTACATGGTTTTTTTTTTGTTTCTGTTTTGGTATCAATTTTACCTATGTCATCAAAATAGTTTTTGATACAGACGCAATATGTCCTATGTCAACTTTTCACAAATACTGTAAACTCAATAACCACTATTGTAATAAGTTATGATTTCATACCCAATTTTAATACAAAATGCATCATCACAAATCTTATATAACTAACACAACATAAAATAATCAGTTTTTAGTCTTTCCTGTAAAGTGGTACCTAACTCACATTCGACCTATTGCATGTACCGCGACGATATGAACTATTATCTATATATAGAAACTAACAAATCATTCATATATCCTACATTACATTGTCATTATCTATGACTCATAGATGTATACTTAATCCTAGATCTAAATATGACTGTGTAATGGGTAACCCCCATTAAAATTACAAACAATTACCTAATAAATAAAAATCTTCGCCAGTAGTGCTAATCATTTCATTTAGGGTTAATTTGAGAGGATTATTACTCTATGCAGCACTATCATGTGTTGATCCAGGGTTACTCGGATCAACACACAATATTCGGGCATCTGAGTCACATATCTGAAAAACATTTAAGATATTAATAATAAACTAGTCAAACTGCTATCTCTATAAAGATTATAAAGAAGAAACAACTCACAATCAAAGTATTCAAGGAGTGATATCCCTTTCGATTAAAGTACCGCTCTTCATGAATTTTTGGGGGCACTATAGCAACATGTGTGCCATCAATGCACCCCAGAACTCCAGAAATGCCAAACTTTCTATAGAATCTGGAAAATATAACAACATTATTTATATTTAATTTGGTGGGAAAGCAGAAAAGAAATTTATCCCATATTACACCAGTACATAAAAAAAGATTTTGCATTACCTCAACATCTGTGCCGGCCTAACGCGTTTTTTCAAAAGCGGGCCATACTCTGAATACGCGTCTGACAATGCTAAAAGATGACAAAGTTTCGAAAATGCTTTTCTTAAATTGCAATTTCAAATAATATTCTTAACAATAAAACTGTAAATAGAGTCAACAAATAATTGTAAATAGTCAACAAATCACTGTAAATAGAATCGATTTTTAAATACGCCAGCTGGCCATAAATTAACGACTAGCCGCCAGTCCTAAGCCTGGATAAAGTATGAAGGAAGATCGATTTTATTTATAATCTTACTTATTACAATTTGTACACTTTAAAAAAATACTGCATTGTGACAAAAACAAAAATACTACATTGTAACATTCAGCATTGATGCCATGCCACATATTATCATTCCTCTAACTCAGTAGTAAACGCCCGCGACGCAACGTAAATGTATACGTAACATTCCATATTTTGTATCCTTTGAGCCGATGATCCGAATGATCCTTGAGCCGATGATCCGAATGGTCCAAATGAAACATATCAGTGATTCGGATCATTTCAGTGATCCAGATGCAAATGTTCCAATCGCAAAAATGATATACTTTTCCCACGGCTACAGCCAAATACACAGTAAACAAAATGATTTCTAAATTAAATATAGAATCGGGTATCAATCCTCAAATATTTGAAGCTGTGCAAAATAAGGTAGGTAATATTCATTCTTTTTTTTTAATGCAAATATATTTTTATTATATTGCTTTCAGGTCAGCACATGGGATGAAAAAAATAAAATTGCTCCATACTTTTTGATGAAGTGGCTTTAGAAGCAGCCTTGTCTTATGACAAACATAAAGACAGTATTAATGGATTTGTGGAACTAAATAAAAAAACTAATGATTTTGCTGACCATGCCCTTGTGTTTATGTTACGGGGATTGTTGAAAAACTGGCAGCAACCTGTGGCCTTTTATTTTTGTAAAGGAGCAACTTCTGGGGTTGAATTAAAACAAATACTAAAGGAAATTATTACTGCTGTTGGAAACACAGGACTGAAACCGTTGGCTTTGATGTGCGACCAAAGTACAGCATTTCGAGCTGCCTTGAAGAGTCTCCAAAAAGACACAAGGCGACTGCAAATAATTGCCGATGAAAATATTGGTGAGTAGGTCTTATCCTCTTTATGTGCATCCGTTTTTGACAACATTTAATACAACGTGGACGCCTATACGGGCCTCATCCCACAAATGTTTTGATGTTTATTGTATCAGTATAATTTTATGTTTTCAGATAACGTTATTGTAATTAACGGACAGAAGCTCAGCATAATTCACGATCCACCACACCTCATTAAAGGTTTACGAAATAGTTTTATTACAAAAATATATCTCTTAATGGAGAAATATCGAAATGGAACGATATTGTGGATGTATACAAAACCGACGGCAATCATGCACAGTCGCGATTCCTGCATAAGTTGACTGACGAACACGTCATTCCTGAGAAAGTAAAAAAAATGAAGGTAATTAATTGTTTAATTAAATCACTTTTGTTATGATATTGAAATCCTCAAACAAAATTTTACCATGCATAAAATAAATGAATGAGCTCTGTTACTTGTATCCTCAAACAAAATTTTAGAATGCATAAATTTATAAATGAATGAGCTCTGTTACTTGTAAAATTGTAATTTATATTATTTATTTCAGGTGAATAATTGCACTAGTGTTCAGCAAGACAGTAGCTGCTACATTGTCATATACTGCTCAGTTTTGTAAGTTGCTATACTGATTGTTTTGTTTTAAGAATTTTGTTTGTGACTATAGTATTGATTAAGTACCTATTATTTCATTATTTTACTTGTTGTAGCTCATTATGCAGATGGAACCCAAGTAAGCTCTACATTAAAGAACACTGCAAAAGTTGTGTCATTATTTGACGACCTGTTCGACTCAGTCAATGGAACAGGCTTCAACAAGACTTCCAAAGGGAAACCTTTAAGACAGGCGGTAACAGAAAAGTCGCCACAGCACGAATTTTGGAGGGAAGCGATAAAAAAACTAAAACTTATTAAATATGTCGACAAACACGGTAAGTAAACATCTGTGCCATCGTTAAAAAATTGGAAAACAACTTTGAAAAGTTACTAGAGAGTGTGGCAATACTTAAAAGAAAACAATATTAAAATTCGGATCCAATCGTAAACTTTTTTGGACAAAAGCGGGCGTATAATTTTAGAAATACAAATCCAGGTTGCCATGCCTACAAAAGTACCTTTAAATCACGAGGTTTATAAAGTTTCACTCAGATAGTTACAATTATGAAAAGGATTCAGGTAAACAGTTATTAAAATTAAAATCACTTTTTAATAAAGAACAAACTAACTCAGAAACAGCAAGTTTTTCAATTGCGGATTCTGAGTTTGTTCCCTCGAGTCCTCAGAGCTCTCGAACTTGGTTGAAAGTGAAAGTGTTCAAAGCTCAGTAAGGCAAGAAAGCATAAAAGTCCACTCACGTGCATTTACAACTGGATGGGTCATAAGAAAAATACTACAAAAGATAAAGAGTCAGCATTGCGAAGAAAATTTTACTAGTAGGGAATCCAATTATGATAAAAATACTATAAATAATTGGATTTCCTTTAGACAGTTCAAGAGCATAAAAGAAAAGAAATTGACCTACCCTTCAAAAATGCTGTGAGATTTTTTGGAATGATCATAGAAGAAGCAAACAAATACTTAGAAAATCAACCTGAACGGAGTCCTATTATAAAAAGTATTAAAAATCATATCAAAGCTAAGTCTTTGTTTGACTTCATAAATTGTGAATTACATAAGGATGCCGTTTCTGATTGCTTTCTTGCACTGACTTTAAGATTAGCAGTATTTAGTTGGTGCAATGTATATATTATTAAATATATATATTATTATATTAAAAGGCACAGATGTCTTCAGACTAGAAAGTAAACCTTTGTTGCCTCAGATGCAATTAAAAGCTTTTAATAAATATAAAACAAAATTAAAAAATAAAAAGAAATGAAAGTATTTTGAAGTTTTTTTTGTTCCCTAACATTCCCTTTCTAACTTATTCGTAGAAGGTATTGCAATAATTGCAATAAATGCAATATGTTAATAAAATGAAACTAAAATGACCTAATCCTAGCAACAAAAACCTTTTAGGCTGATGCCTTACCTCGCCATTGCATAAAATTCCGCGCCGAATGCAATACTGCATTTAAAAAAAAAAACTGTCATTCATGATGTATTTAGAGTCGATATTTACTCTGTAAGAGTGCCCTGTCTGAAGACTAACTAGTCTGTCCTACTCCTTCTTCGCTAGGTAAAATTGTATGCTATGTGTGCAAGGGCCATCACCGCCTCTATGAGTGCACAATATTCAAAGACTCTTGAAGATAGGAACTCCTATGGTTGCAACTTTGAATCTATGGTCGAATTGTCTACGAACCGGTCACAACGTTCAAGCTTGTTTCTTGTCACCTATGTAAAAAGAAACATCATTCTTTACTTCATTTGTCTCATCTTTCGACTGGTTCGCCTAGCACTACATCTGTATCGATGTCTACGTTAAGTATGTTCATTTGAAATATTACTATGTACCGCCAGGGTGTCTAGTTAATTCCCAAACCAATGCAAGTATTACTGTACGAGCTTTACTGGACAACGGGAGTCAATCGTCCTTTATCACTAAAGGTGTAAAGCAAAGACTGAAGTTAGCTCCTCAGCCATCAAATGTCAGTATAGTCGCTATAAGGGATAATCAACTTAAGCACAGAACGCTGTGCTGTCCAATTGCAATCTAATACAACTTCATTCCAAGTTTTGCCTAGTTTTGAAAACTATAACAAGTAATGTAACTAAGGTTTTTTTTGGATCTTCACCTAAATGAGTGCGAGCTAGCGGACCCCAGCTTCAATAAACCATCCTTTATAGATATGCTCATTTGTGCCGACCTATTTTGGGTTTTAATGGGTAATCAACATCGTTCAATGGTGAGTGCAAAACTTGTCTCCGGAGCTCTAAGCTCGTATGGCTCATTGCAGGTCCTATGCCTATTTCTACTCGAGCTTCATGCGATAAGCCTATTGTTTGTAATTTCATCCTCAAAGAAGAAGAATCTTTAAGTGTAGATCAAAAGTTGTCCAAAGGAGATGACAATTTTTGGCATTACTAATTTTGGAAAGGTACAGAATTCAAAGCTATTTAAAAAAAAGCACTTTTTTATGTGTTGATAGCCAGATTAAATTTATTATTGACAATGGGGATAAAATCTCGTTAAATATGAGTAGGTAACTTGATTTAATTTAACACAAAGCCGACCAGTCTTTGTTTCTAAGGCCATGGATACAAGGCTTTTCGATATGATAGTGTTGTCATTGAACAATATATAAAATAAAAAAAATATTAATAAATTAATTTCATGATGTTTTGATTATTAGTGCATAATTAATAAAATAAAATCATACAAATTACAAAATATGTACTTATACAGCTTACGAGGACTTGATCTAGCTAAGAACACGAATGTATTTTTTTTTTCAACCTAATTGTTCCGATTTTATTATAATTGGCAACACTAATACCCATAAATATGACTTTCAAAGATGACATTTCACGTCATGTACAAGATTTTTCGCTCACACACAACTTCATAAGTCACATTCGCTCGCTCATGGTGCTCTGTGGCTCACTCGCTACTATGTTTTGTGCTGGTGTGAATGTTTTGTGCTCTCGCTTACGTGGATTTTTACAACGACCTGGCTTGCCTATGGATTTCGAAGATTGCTACCTTTCTGAACAACCGTTGCGAGACTTGGACCTCGACGTTTCCTACTTTTACGACCGACCTTGGCGCTTTATCTTGGACACTGTTATTGCTTACGATAGTTTATGATCACCTCTCTTATTTGTTTGTGTGTATAACATTACGAGTCAACGTGATGTCAACCATGGGCCGCTGCGTAAACTGTAGAATATCTACAAATCGTTGCAGTACGATAACAACACATGCTTTGCAAGATGAATCCGTTCTATAGGTCATTTGCTCTTGGATTGCTCCTGAGCCTGTAAGTTCAATTTGTATGTAACTATTTTATGAGATAAACATTGAAATTGTTTTTTAGTTGAACCTTATTTTGATTTTATTTTTTTAGTTGAGCAATCAGGATCGAATATGTAATGCCTGTTGGGTCCTTGTGACCAATTCTTTAAATCAAGTACATATTATGCCTGAACCACATCCACCTTCTTGTACCGTTGGGCACAAGAGGTGTGTGTCAATTGTGGATCTTCTACAGCACGTTCAAGAAATCACCAATTACGGACTGATTCGGACAGAGAACGAGGAATATAATGTGATTCGAGAATGGATACTGCCCCGACAAGTAAGTTAATTATAACACATTATTTATAAAATCCAAACTGATTTATTCAAAAGACATTCACAGGCACTTAAATAAATAAACATCCTGGGACATTCCTCACACACGGTCATCTGATCCAAACTAAGCAGAGCTTGTACAATGGAAACCAGATAACTGATATACTACATATATTACTTTTTGCTTGTAAATACATACTTAATTTACATAATTACACCCAAACTCAGGACATACAAAGTTATGAATAGTCTGACTCTAATACCAGTTCGGAAGGTTGTCAGGATAGTGAAAGATTCAGGCTACCGGTTTAGACAAGATAAATGCTGCTTTTACAGTTTAATTATTATGTACCAGTAAATAGCCGTGTGTGCAGTAACCATTTAAATATAGAAACGTGGGCCTTTCAAGCTGGTATTAGTGCTTATTCAAATGCATTTAATGCAAGACATATACAAGATATGTTGCATTTAAAGAGAACAAATGTTAATGCATTCGATTTTTCAAATACAAATAATATAGAAGATCACCTTGTACGTCAGTGGATTGGCTACACAAAAGATCAATTCAATCAGTTATTAAATGAAATACCAGCCATAAATGAAATGCGAAGAGGAAAAATGACTCTCGCTGGATTCTTAATGAAAATGAGGACAGGTGAACCCAATGAAAGGTTAGCAACATTATTTCAAATTCTAAGGAGAAGTTTGGAGGTGTTGATGTCAAAGGTTCGAGAAGTATTATATAATAATTTCGTTCCAACTCACTTGGGTGTAGCACATATATCAAGAGAACAAATAGTACAAAGAAATCTATTGATACCCCGAGGATTGTTTGGAGTTCAAAGTGATGGTCAGGAAAACCCTATTGTTACAGCTGATGGTACATATGGCTATATACAAAAAAGTTCAAATTATCTGTATCAATAAAATATTTCCAGCTTACGTAAATATCGAAATCTAGTGAAACCATTTATGTTAGTTTGTTCTGATGGTTATATTATAGATGTTCTGGGCCCCTATCCAGCTACAACATCAGATGCAGCTATAATGCAAAAACAATTTGAAAACGAAAATAGTTATTTACGCAGACATTTTCAAGAAGGTGATGCTTTTGTTCTGGATAGGGGTTTCAGAGATGCCTTGCCCTTACTGAATGCTTGTGGTTATAAAACTCATGTTCCAGCTTCATTACGGAGGGGTGAAACGCAACTATCGACACTAGCAGCAAATCTAGGTCAGTTACTATTTGTAGATGGGTTGCAGAAGCGGTTAATGGTAGGTTTAAAAGAGATTTTAAATTGTTTAGGCAGGAATATTTTAACTTAGCCTCAAACCATATTATGATTGATTTTAAAATAGCTGCTGCATTAATAATCGCTTTCACCCTTCAATAACTAATAGAAATGATGCCGGGGAAATCTTAAGTATAATAAATGTGAACATGCTCATAAACAATTATTTATCTGATTTTGTCAATATTAATCAAATAAACAGAAGACGAGCTGATTTTGTAAGCGTTACTGTGGAAAATGATAACCTAACAGATTTTCCCCGGCTATCATATAGTGAACTAATATTAATTTCTCTTGGAACATATCAAATAAAGCAATCGCGTTCCTATTATGGAGAGCACGTAAGGGCAAATGGCACATATACAGGTTGGAAACTTTCAGCGGGGCAGTACGGGGAAGTACCTTATCCGTTGCAGCTACGCGAAAATGGTCTTAGGAGACTATCCATATTTTTTTATGGAATTTTGATCCCCATTGTAGGAACTACAGTAGCAATAATGCACACGAGGCAAATTGCAATGAGCTCCGCGCGAACGGTGGAGCACCAGTCGCCCGCACCGCGTCCTAGTGTTAACTTGTGTCTTAACAATATATTATAACCAACCCCACTGTAACATAATCCCTGAATTATCAATACACTTAATATTGGACTCCAGACTTTCATTTACATCCTTCACCAAGTAAAAAAGGTTCTAACACCCATATCCAGATTTTCAAAAAAAAAAATACAGTTAGCAAGAAAATAACCATTTTACACAAAAAAATTTTTTGATGCCAATCGATCCTGTTTCTAATACTGATCAAAAACTTTTATGGGACCAACCATCGTTGGAGTACTCAAAAAGTCACAAATTGTAAAAAACTTTTCCCTTACATTTTGTATGAAAATTTTACGCAAAAGCTGTTTTAGTGACGGTTGAGATCTTTTTGTTGAATGAATAAAAAGATAAGTTTAAAAACAATTCAAATTTCGAACTCGTTATTATTAAATAAAAAACAATCTTGACAGTTTGTTGCGTCAGAAAAGCTCTGAGTGTGTTGTGGATTTTACATTAAGTGCATAATTGGACAGCTATTGATAAGAGAAAAATTACCTCCAATTTAGAACGTTTAGACTTGCTAGAAGCATATTACGTAAATAATAAAAATACATCGGCTGCGTTAGAATGGTATAGGATCAAATATCCAAATCGTCATGTGCCAACCAGAAAGGTTATTACAAATCTTTTAAGAAATCTTGTACAAGGTGGCCCTTTCAAGAAAAAATCTGTACGCCACCCATTTATACTAGATGAAAATTTGATCATTTCTGTTCTTACACTTGTCAATGCTTATCCCGAAATATCATCAAGAGCAGTCGCTGAAGAAGTAGGTGTCTCACATCGTTTTTTACTAAAGATATGGAAGAAGTATGGTTATAAATGTTACCGACAGGGGCGACTAGTTCAAGCCTTACATTCAGGGAATGCCGCTCGAAAAGTTACTTTTTGCAGGTGGTTAAGAGGCAAAATAAGCAGAGATTACCATTTTCTGAATTTCGTATTATGGTCTGATGAAACAAATTTTTCTAATAATGGAATGGACAACCGGCGAAATCACCATTATTGGTGTAGAGAAAATCCTCTCAGGTTTCGCGAAACACCTAATCAAGTGCGATTTTCTTTTAATTGTTGGTGTGGTATAATGTGGAACCGAGTGGTAATGGTGGAATTTTATGAAGGCACCTTGAATTCCAACATTTATAACAACAGAATATTAGAGAATCTTGAAAACCTCATCGATGATTTACCACTGTCGGAATCAAGAAGAATGTTTTTCAACAAGATGGCGCTCCACCTCACAACAGCCGCAGTACGCGTTCGACTTTGAACCGACAGTTTAGTGATCAATGGATAGGAACACATGGTCCTATTTCTTGGCCAGCGAAATCTTCTTACCCCTATGATAAAAAACACCCTATTGTTTTAAAGACAGATCATTGTCTTACTAAATCAAAATTTTCAAAGTGAACATTTAGGACTACCACATGCAGGGCCTCAACAACTTTTAGCCTCTATTCGAGACCGCTATTGGCCTGTCGGAGGTAGGAAATTAGCTCGAAATGTCGCTCATAATTGTTTTACATGCCGCAGATTTAAAGGAGATAATAGGTCTAATACAGTGTGAGTCTTCATAATGTGCACATATCGAAATGAGGGAAACTAAGCTTAATTTTTTCGACGGAAAAATATTTAAAAATCTAAAAAATTATTTATTTTTTTTCTAGCATTTATTCATTCTCGTACGCTGCTGTGACTCCTGTGTAAACAAATCGGTATAACTTTTAAACTAAACGACCTATCACGATGAAACAAACTCAGTAATGAGTGGAAGTAATAGGGCGTGCTCATAAAATAAAAAGTAAAGAAAATAAAATCGTTTTCAATTGAGAATTAAGGGATTTTTTTAACAAAAATCTGATATTTTTTCATCAATTTTTACAATAATGTTTAAATTTCTCAATAAAAGCCCGGATTACCTACCCTTTTTATTACTTTAAATTATTATCCATCGTATCAGCTTTCTAAGAGTAAAAATAATATGTTTATAACTCAATGACAACATTTCCTATCAACTGTTAAAGCCTTGCACTCGGCTACGTACCATACTTTAGCTGGTAGAGACACTTTCATATACGTTTTTTTTTTATGATTTAAAAAATATAAAAAACCGTCGGTAAAATTAAGCTTAGTTTCCCTCATTGCGATGTGTGCACATTATGAAGACTCCCACCGTATAATGGGTAAGTGGGGACACATAGAAAGAAAAAAAGAAAGAATAATAGTTTATTCTGCACAAACAAAACGCACCTAACACACACACACGCATACACACACACACAGACAAATGTATAAATATAAGTTTATTGAGAAATATAGACAGTTGGCATTTGACTCTCAAGCCTTTCATTACTATTCCGGTAGGCAACCCTACATACAACCAACAGTGGTGACCCCGATCTCGACATAAGCGCACGCGCGAATCCGATCTGCACACATCGCGTATAAAAATGAATCCGCAGTACCCGCCAACTCAACTTAGTGCTGTAAGATATGAAGAACAACCTACAATGACAGTGTCCACAGTGTCAGTATCAGACAAAATACCGAACTTTTGGCCGGATAACCCACGTCTTTGGTTTATGCAAGTAGAAGCAATTTTAGCACCACAAAAAAAGTCCCACTTGAACAAATATTATATGGTGGTAAGAAAACTCAGCAAGGATGTTGTCCAGCAAATAGCAGATATCTTGGCAAATCCTCCGGAAACCAGTAAATTTGAAACATTAAAAAACGCCTTCTGCAGATATATGAGTCGTATAGAATCAAAAACAGCAATCTGTCAGTTTTATGCAATTCAAGTTATGAATATGGTAACACTGTCTTTTTAAAATACTTTTTACTTATTTAGTCACATCGTATCAAAAACAGCAATATTCCACCAAAAACCTGAATGTAAAACCCATATTGGTATCAAATACAGCAATCTGCATATGATGAGATTCAAAAAGAGCAATCTGCTAGCTTCGGCCAATCACAGGCGTTCATCGTCAAGATGGCGTCTGCATTGATTTTGTCATAAGATCCGTGTGCGTATTTTGTAATTTTATTGCTAAAATAGTGTAAAAAAATTCGTTTGGAGGTGAAAAAACTTAACATGGATGTACTACATCCCACACGTGTAAACAATAGATATGCGAGAAAAAATAAAAGAGATCCCGTAAATTGGAAAGCAAATGTTGCCAAACGTGCAAGTTAAGATTATGCCATTTCTAACTCGAGGGTTGTCAAATGACTAACTTGTTGAATAGATATTGATATTTTGGTAAGAAAATCGAAATTAGTTTTTAATTTACGCTATGCATTCTGTTTTGGATTCTACAAGTTATAGTTTTGATTACATTATTATCAATATTCCTACTACAGTTTGTTAACCCGACTCACAGTGGATCGACTCCATACAAACCGGCGGACATAGGACTATGAAAATATAATTTCACGATTTTTTTAAAACTAATGATGCCAATGTGCTTTCCTTAATAATCTAAATTTAAAGTTCTCTTATGGTTTTTTCGGTTAAACAAAAATTTTAGGAGTAATGTGAGTAAAACTGATTGCAATGTATGGAAAAATGTAGTAAAAAAATGTTTTCCTGCGATTCCCGCACATTTTCCGGTTTTGACGCTTATAATATATTTTGGCATAATATTGAGGAGATTTCGCCCCAACATACTTATGTCCCCTAGTGTCCCCCTTGGAGATATACGACGAATATATGATTTTTATTTTTTGTTCAATAACTCGTCTTGTTATATGAATTTAGTGCGAATGAGGCCTTTGTTTTGTACAAAATATAATATTAGGTCCTTACATATGAAATTGATGTTTTATAGAACTGGCCACTTCTATCTCAAAAAGCCGGCGTTTGGTTAAGAATTACAAATTCAAATTTATTTCAATTTAAAGCGTGTCTATTTGTGTTTCGAATGTAATCATTCATTTCTTTTCGCGCCATTTAATTTTGCTTTGACATCATTCTGTGCTCATTATGGAAAACATAAAATATCGCGTTATTTTCGAATACGAATTCCATCGTGGCACTAGCGCTGCAGAAACAGCTCGAAGGATTAATAATGTGTACGGAGAAGCCATTGTAAAAGAAAACACAGTACGTTTTTGGTTCCAACGCTTTCGTTCTGGAAATTTTGACCTCCAGAACAAAACTCGTGGAGGGCCGGAGACCCTAGTTGTCAATGAGGAATTGAAAGTGATCGTGGAAGCGGATCCATCTCAAACCACGTCAGAGTTAGCTGCAGGCTTCGGTGTGAGTGATAAAACCATTTTGAATCATTTGAAACAAATTGGAAAAGTGAAAAAGCTTGAAAAATGGGTACCGCATGAACTAAGTGAAGCAAACCAACAAACACGAGTCGACTGCTGCGTCACGTTACTCAACTGTCACAATAACGAGGGGATTTTGAATCGTATCATTACTTGTGATGAAAAATGGATCCTATACGATAATCGGAAATGCTCATCACAGTGGTTAACTCCAGGAGAACCGGCTAAATCTTGCCCGAAGCGAAAGTTGACTCAAAAAAAGGTACTGGTTAGTGTCTGGTGGACCAGCGTTGGTGTCATCCACTACAGCTTCCTAAAGTCTGGTCAGACGATTACGGCAGATCTGTATTGCCGACAATTGGAAACCATGATGGAAAATCTAGCCGTTAAACAGCCGAGATTGAGATCACACACTGCACAACAGACGGTGGCGAAACTAGAGGAGCTAGGATTGGAATGTCTCCGTCACCCACCATACTCCCCGGACCTTGCTCCAACCGATTACCACTTTTTTCGGATTTTGGATAATTTCTTAATTGGAAAAAAATTCAATTCAGATGAGGCAGTCCAAAATACCTTCAAAGATTTTGTTGATTCTAGCTCCCGAAATTTTTTTCAGCAAAGGAATCATGAACTCCCTATAAAATGGCAAAAGTGCATAGATCACAACGGTACCTACTTTGATTTATTAAAATAAAAAAATGTAAAAAAAAAAATTGTTTTGATTTTTCCATATAAAACATCAATTTCATATGTAAGGACCTAATAATAATATAATCACAATCGCACCGTTACACATTGTGAGTATTCTTAGTAAATAATTAAGAATATCAACGGCTGCTAGTAAGACAATCATCGCAATTAATTAATTCGATATTATACCATCATTAGTTAACTTTCAATTACAAATCCTTCTTCCAATCCTTTGTCCATTAAGAATACTTAGATAATTACGCATTTCTTGTAATAGTAAATGCGATATGGGTTATTCTAATCTATGAGTTAAAAAGTGACTCTTAGTAGAACAACTATAATGCAGTTAAATTTTCTCATTAAAACTTTTACTAGGCAGTAGAGCGTACAGTAAATTGTCATAAATCACCAAAAAAAAAGCAAAATTTTAAATAAGTATTATAAAAAAAATAAGTTGAATCATCGAATCATCATGTCCTGTGTATGTATCCTAACCCGATTCCAAGGTAAAGTAAGGAATTAAAAATATAGAAAATCACATTTCATCACCAAATTCTCCTATTTTATATTCACATAATGTTGCGCTTATATTAAAACAAAACTGTATAATTTTAAGAGTTCAATATTATTTTTATTTGCTTAAATACCTTTGTATCCAGAAACACAATCATCTCTGTGTATATTGCGAAATTGCATTAAAAAAGTGGCAACATTTGTTTCGAGGTAAACAATTTTTATATAATAGCAACACACAGTTACTTTGCTGTCAAATTCATGGTGCCATTGTTGTGATTTTTTGTCGGCTTGAGAAAAAAAGCTAAAAAAGTGCTGAAATCGGGTTCCTGAAAAGTTCCAGCGTCATTTCTGTTTAGAGTTCTTATGGGTAAGTAAAAAACCAGAAAATTTTCAGTCTTCAACTGTTTGTTTGTAATTTATTGCATGATAACAGTCATGTATGGAATTGTCAACATAACCTCAAAATGTGGCGACAGTTTTTTTCAAACCCAGGAATTGTCATTTCTGTGTATGTCATTTCTGTGTATAGCCGTATACACAGAAATGATGTTGTACACAGAGATGATTCATTTCAGACAATATTCATGATTGGACGTGTTTTCAACCGATTTACAAAAAGGAGGAGGTTCCCAATGCAACTGTTTTTTTTATGTTTGTTACTTCATAACTTTTGACTGGGTGAACCGAATTTGATGTTTTTTTTCTAATTTAAAAAAAGGTGCTTTTTGTATGGTTTCATTTTAATCTGGTTCAATATAAGTATCCTTTGTTTTAGTCTCTCAGCCATGGCTAAACCATCAGAGACTGAAAAACGTGCCAAGCACCGGTTGACGAATAAATTAAGTATGCGGCGTGCCCGACAGAAGATGACTGAAGAAGATCTAGAAGAAAGAAGGCGAAAAGATAGGGAGAGATACCAAAAGAAGAAAGAAAAAGGGTTAGTCAAAATCATTGCGGATGTAACTCCAAGACAGAAGAGAGCTATACGTAAAAACTGGAAAGAAGCATCGAAGAGGTATCGTCAAAAGAAAAAAAGCGAAAATCAAGTCAATTTACAAACCGAGCAGTTAATTTCAGAAACACCTCCGGATAGTCCTAGTGTATCTAGTCTGTCATCAAGAGCGCTATCAGGGAAACGCCGTGCCATGTCCAATCGTCGCCTGCTCAAGCAAGAAAATCTTACCTTAAAACTTAAGCTAAAACTCATGGAAGTCAAGGTAATGAGATACAAAACAAGGCTACAAAGAAGTCAACATAAAATCGCAACACTAGTTTCGGCCCCTGCAGGAACCAAGTTTAATAGCGTCGCTTCTATGAAGAGGAAGGTCGTGGAAACATTTTTGGAAAGGGATGAATGCAGTAAAATGACAGCTGGAAAAAAAGAAACCGTCACTAAGAAGGGTAAAAAGAAACAAATACGATTCCTTCTTGATAACCTATACAATTTGTATAAGAAGTTTCTGTCAGAAACTGAAATGAAGATGTCATATGCGCTTTTCTGCAAGTACAGGCCATTTTGGGTCTTGATACCCAACGTGAATAAACGTGACACTTGCCTTTGCATTATTCATAGCAATATGGAACATCTTGTTAAGTCATTGAAATTGGCAAGAGTTATTGATAGCAATTCTTCGGCTATTAGTGTGGTCAAAAGTCTTTGCTGCGAGGGTAAGTTACAAGAAGCTTGTTTAAGCAGAGAATGTCGTAAGTGTAAAGACTTAGAAATTAATTTTAAGAATTATAATCCAAAGGACACTATAACATACGAAAAATGGGTTACTAAGAAGGTCGATTGTGTTGTAAAAGACAAGAACAAAACCGTTTCTAAAACTGTTAAAGATAAAATAGTGACGACCAAGCAAAAGCTTTGCCAACTTCTTGTGCAGACATTACCTAAGTTCATGAATCACGTCAAAAATATCAGTCATCAATATCGAGCAGTGAATTTTTTTAAAAATCAAGCCACTGATGACTGGGCCTTGCTACATTTAGATTTTTCAGAGAATTATAATTGCAAATATGGGGAAGAGGTACAGTCTGCACATTTTGGTGGCTCCAAGCCTCAAATTACTTTACACACATCGGTTTTGTACCATTACGACTGCGAATCTAATAACACATCTATCCAGTCATTTTGCACTCTATCAGAGAACAACCGTCATGACCCAGTCCTTATCTGCGCTCACCTGTTGCCCATTTTGGAAGAAATCAAATGTAAATTGCCTAACCTAAAAATTATGCACTTTGCTAGCGACGGCCCTGTTACGCAGTACCGAAATAAAAAAATGTTTTACCTAATTGCTAACTATATTGCGACTAAATTGGACGTAGACTGTATTATGTGGCACTACAGTGAAGCTGGCCACGGCAAGGGCGCGCCAGATGGCGTTGGTGGGTGTGTCAAGCGAGTAGCTGACCAAGCAGTTGCTCTCGGAAACGATGTATCAAATTTTGAGACATTTGCTAATTGCATACAAGAACGATGCCCGGGTATAAAAATAATACCTGTTCATGATTCAGAAATAAACACTATTGAAGAACTTTTAACGCACAGCAATCCCAAGGCTTTCAAGGGAACATTAAACATTCACCAAGTCATCTGGCACAAAAAAAATCCAACGATAATGTATGCTAACAGGCTTAGCTGCTTTGCATGTTCTCCTACAAAGAATTGTCATCATTATGGCTTAGGAGTTATAAACGTTGAGAAGGTTGTAACACTACCATCACAAACATCATCCACCTTGGCTCCAACATCTCCTGCATTACAACCACAGTATCCATCACAACATCCATCACCAAATTCATCACCACAACAATCTCTACATTCATCGCCACTTCAATCACCACAAACATTGCGGCAACCATCACCATTATCTCCTCCGCGGTCACCTTCCTCACCACCTATCACAATTGATCCCGATGATGAATCTCCTACCATATTTGATATGAAAAAGTTTTCGACGGTACGTAAATCTATTTACAACTGGTGTTATACTTCATCATCTTCATCTTCAAACGTTTCTACACCAACAACACCTGCAACCAGTTCTTGTCCTACAAGTCAAAATCCAGCTAGCCGCAAAAAAACGTTTTTTGATGATGATTCTACAGACGGAGAACTTTTTTGATTACCAAGACTGATTTAAATTTGTCATTAATATTTACAATGTTCTAAAAATAAATTCTTTAAGACTGATTTGCTAATTTGCAATGTTCTCAATTATTGTGGTTTTTTAGGGTTAGCGAAAAACAGTTCCTATAGATAAGAGCTAAGTTTTAATAATAAAGTCGCTTAATAATGACATGGACAAAATGATACACAGAAATGACAATCATTTCTGTGTATCAGTTTGTTATAATTTTTTGAGGAATTATTTGTTTACTTTAAAAAGAAACTCTGAATAGTTTTTATTGTTGACATTCTTTCTTACTTATATATTTAGCGTTTAATTGGTAAGAGTTTACGATTTGTTAAAAACAGTTTTTTTTGTCATTTCTGTGGAAAACAGCGTCATTTCTGTGTACGCAGATTTTAAGTTTTGTTCATTTTTCTAATAAAAGAATAAATATTGATCTCTGACTTTATTGTTTTTATTTAACTATATACAAAATACGCCTTATGTGTAAAAATTAAGTTCTTCTGGGATATATTTTAATTTTTCACTCTAGATTAGAATCACCCATATACGAGTATGAGGGTAATTATCTATTTTAAAAAATAAGGCTATAAAAGGTCTTGTAATGAATAAGTGTACTTAGAGGATCGGCTAGTGGTCACTAGAAGCTAACCTTTCCTACGAGAAGTTTGTTTTTATCGCGCGGACCGCATTTTAATCACTGTCCTTGTGTGTGTACAGGTCTCCAGCCGGCACCTGTGCGGACACAGGGGGAGCCCCCGTGCTGCTCGGCGAGCAATCGCTGCAGCGGTCGCGGCGACCACTCCCACGACGATGCCGAGTCCCGGCAAGCGCGGCTCGTTGGGCCGCGATGCCGGGACCCAGGAGCCCCGTCCGACGATGGACCGGACGACGTCGCTGCCGAACATCGGCGACGCGTCGTCCGGTGCACCACCGGCCGGTTCATCCAGGAAGATTTTAACGAAGGAGGAAGAGAGAAGAGGAGGAGCGAGGAAGGAGGAGAGAAGAGGAGGGGGGGGACCGAGCGCCGTTGCAGCCGCCGGCCCGTCGACGTCGTCGGCGCCTGCGCGCGCTGCGCCTCCGCCGTCGCAGGGCCGCCAGCACGCGGTGCCCGTCCGCCCCGTCGCGTTCCGCCCGGTGCCCATACAGGCCCCGGGGTCCGCCTCGAACACCGGCCGCGCGCCGCATGCGCGCGCCACCGCACCACCCGCCCGAGCGCCAACCACTGTGCGCACCGCTGCGCCCGCCGCGGGCGCCGCCGCGCCGCCCGCGTACCCCGCAGTGCCCGCGCACGCCTCAATGACATCCGCGCGTCCCCGCGCACCCCCCGCCCGCTCGGCCGCGCCGCCGCGTTTCGCGTCGCCGCCCGAGCCGACGTCCCGAGCTGGGCCAGCCTCGCGCGCCGCCACATCGGGTCCCCGCCGCTCGCTGGCGGGACCGGCGACCGCGGAGCAAGAGCGGCCAGCGAGTGCCGGACCTCTCAGACCGGCACTACATCTCGACATCCGGGCGCCTGATTCTCCGGCGCCCCCCCGTGGCTCGGCCTACGACTCGCCCGCCATGCTATCGACGTGCTCGTCTCGCGCGGGTTCGAGCATGTCGGTGGCCTCGGCGGACTCTGCCGCGTCCGGTCGCGAAGACGTGTCGATAGATACGACCCCGCGAGCCGGCCCGCGGCACAACGTGGGACGAGTGGACGCCTCCGGCAGGAGGAAACAACACCAGCAGCCAGCCCAAATGATGCTTATGTCACCTGCATCACCGACGCCGTCGCTGGGGTTCGACTTCGAATTCCAGCTTGAGGCCAGACCCCAGCGACGTCGTCGGAGTTCGAACGAGTCGCTGGAAGAGGAACCTAAGCGATATTGCCTCGACTCGCCGCGGCCACAGCGCGAACGCGCGCCGTGGAGTCGTGACATGCCTACGTCGCCTACCTTCGCCGACGCGGCTCGCCGCACGTCGCCTCCGGTGGACACAGCCGCCACAACAACAACAAGAGCGGCAACAACAGCAACAATTTCAAGAGGACTCAACAAGAGGGCAACGGGGGTGAGTACAACCAGTGCTACACAACCACCCCCGGCCCCCGCCTCATCTACCGCACCATCCGCCGCCATCCCAGGCGCCGCCGCGGCGACTACGACGACGCCGCAGCAGCCGGGGAAGAAAAACAAGAGGCCCAGGTACCCTCCGCTGGTAGTGGAGAGGCTTCCAAACTGGGCCACGCACTTCAGGGCCATCAGCGCCAAGCTGGGCCGGCCCCCGAACGCGCGACCTTACGGGAGTGGAGTCAGATTCACTCCCGACACGGAAGAAGAATATCGGCTGGTCCAGCGCTACCTGGTGGGCCTGGAAAAGGATAGCGGAGTATCGTGGTTTGCCTACTCCCTACCAGCCGAGAGAAGCATGAAGATAGCTATCAGGGGATTACCAGCGGATACCGAACCTCAGGAGATAGAGGAGGAACTCCGAACGTTGGGATACCAGCCGGAGTACGTGCGCCACATAAAGGGGGCGCAGGGGAGACCCGGCTGCGTGTTCCACGCGATTCTGAAGAGGACCCCCGACGTTCGAGCTATCTTCGACACCACGACATTTATGTTTATGCGTGGTGTGAAGATAGAGGCTTGGCGAGGAAAACGTGGGCCCGCACAGTGCCACCGGTGCCAGAAATTCCGGCACAGCTCGCACCAGTGCCACCGTCCGCTCGCTTGTGTGCGATGCGGAGGCGAGCACGCGGCACGCGACTGCCCGCGCCCGCGGGAGGAGCCGGCCACCTGCGTCAACTGCGGTGGCCCGCACCCCGCGTGCAACATAAAGTGACCCGTGTTCCAGAAAGAGATCCGGAACAAGCGAGCGGGGACCGCCGCCATTACGGCCTCCACACGCCGGCCCCATGAGGCCACCGAGAGGCCCCTAGTAGAGGATTCGGAGGCCCCTGGCACATCGTCATTGATGGCGGCGGCCAACGGGCCCACACAGCGGACACAAGCCACCTCCTCGGGGCGGAGGAAGAAGCGACGCGGGGGGAAAGGAAAGGGGAAGAAGCACCCCGTCCCCCCGGCGACCCAGGAAGAGGCCGCGTCGGCCGCCCCTGCCAACAGCGGGGCGCAGGTTGCAATCAAAACAACGCAGCAAACAACAACAACGAAGTCCGCTAGCGCCGGGTAGAGCGCCGCGGCAAGACGGGGAACTACGGCAAGAAAAGTTCCCCAAACAAACGAGCGGCGTCGCCACCGGCGCTACGAAAACAAAAGAAACCAAAAAGGAATTCACAGCCTGCGCCATTACGCTACTAATGGACCTAATAAAGGCCATTAGGCAGGGGCAGGACGTGGAGACTGTCATCCTCGATGGCCTGGCCACCCTACTTACACTTTATCATGGCTAGGTCATTGAGGATTATACATTGGAATGCCCGCGGCCTACTAAATAAGGTCGCCCCCCTCCGCCGTCTCCTGAGAGAACAAAATATCGACGTGGCGCTAATCAGTGAAACGCTCCTGGGACCCGAAGATAGGGTTAGGTTCCCAGGATACCACGTCTACCGGAAGGACGAAAGGTCGGCACATCACACCCGCTACCGTGGTCTGGCGGTGTTGGTGAAGCGAAGAGTCGTCCACCAAGAGCTCCCCCCGCCGTCGCTCAGCACTATTTACGCGCTGGGTGTACAGCTACATATAGCCGGCGAGGACTACAACATCTACGCGTGTTATAAGCCGCCCGCCGCGCGCTTGGTCCCGACCGAGCTGCGGGCGCTTATGAACGCGTCAACACACGCGACCATCCTCGCCGGGGACTTAAATTGTAAGCACCCAGCGTGGAATTCTTTCAAAACGAATACCGGGGGGAGACGGCTCTTCGCGGACGCGGAAGCCTTCGGGTACTCGGTGTCCGGCCCAGAGACGCCGACCCACTATCCTGACACCGTACGGTACATGCCGGACGTGCTGGACATCGTAGTCCACCGAGGGCTGCAGTGCCAGATCACGCAACAAGTGATCGACGACGAGTTACAGTCGGACCACCAACCTGTACTCGTCGTCCTATCGGGTATGCCGACCCGGTTGAAGCCGCTAGCGCCACGTCGATCTACGGACTGGAAGCAGTTCACAGAAACAGTAGAGACCACCACGCCGACTCGGCCTATTGTCACCTCCGCGGACGTCGACCAGACGGCGAGGGACATCACTGCTTGCGTACAATGCGCCTTACAAGCGGCGACTACTACGCAGCCGCAGGGGAGAGTGCTATTGCCGCCCCTGCCGGCGTACATTCGTACGATGATCGCCGTCAAGAGGCGCCTACGCAAGCAGTGGCAACAACCTAGATGTCCCACATTGAAGACGCAGCTCAACCGTCTCGCGGAGAAGGTGAAGGCCGAGTTACAGGCCCATACCGCCGCGGGCTGGGAGGAACGTATAGACGCAGCGACAGACAGCTGGACGTCTGTACACCGACTTTGCCGCCAGCTGACGAATACCCCAGCCCCGGTGCGACCGCTACTAAACAGCGACGGGGCACTCAAATATGCAGCGGAGGACCGGGCGGAGGTCTTCGCTGAGCACCTGGAGCGTCAGTTCCAACCGAACCCGACTAGCGACACTGCACATGTCGCAGCAGTCGAGCAACACCTGGGAGACTACTTCGCGACGCCGATAGCTCCCGATGAAGCCCCTATCTTCTTCTCGCCGGGCGCGGTCCGACGCGCCATCCTGAGGACGAAGCCGAGAAAGGCCCCCGGTGCTGACGGTATCACCAACGCAGTGCTGCGCCACCTGCCGTACCGTATGGTAGCGGCGCTGGCGCGCCTGTTCACGGGGATACTGCGCACGGGGGAATTTCCCGACGTCTGGAAGGAGGGGCGCGTCATTATGCTGCCCAAGGCGGGGAAGAACATTCTGAAGCCGGAGAGCTATCGGCCCATCACGCTGCTGCCGACAGTCTCCAAGGTGTTCGAAGCACTCCTGCTGCTACATCTCCAACCCCATATCACTCCGCGGCCGGAACAGTTCGGGTTTCGGGCGGAACATAGCACGACGCTTCAGCTGTCGAGGGTACTGCACCGACTCGCGGCAGCTATGAACAAAAGGGAATACTAGGTTGCAGTATTCCTCGACATGGAGAAGGCCTTCGACCGCGTGTGGCACGACGGTCTAATTTATAAGTTAGCCACCTCAGACGCGCCCCGTCGCGTTGTAAAGGTGGTCTCTACTTTTCTGTTTAACAGGACCTTCAGGGTGGTGGTCGATGGAGCGCTGTCCAGCGCGCGCCCGGTGCTAGCGGGTGTGCCGCAGGGAAGCTGCATCTCGCCGGCGTGTTACTCACGCTTCACGGACGACATCCCCACCACAGAGGAAGCGACGCTCGCGCTGTACGCTGACGACGCCGCGTACATCACTTCTTCGCTTAACGCGAGGTACGCGGCGGTCAAGATGCAGCGCGCCCTCGACCGCTTGCCCGACTGGCTGTCGAAGTGGCGGCTGTCGGTGAACGTGGGTAAGACGCAGGCGATCGTCACCGGTGCAGCGCCCCTCCCACCACCCCTGAGACTGCAAGGAGCCGACGTCGAGTGGTCGCCCCGGGTCAAGTACCTAGGGGTCACCATTGACCGTCGGCTCTCGATGGGGGCACACGTCCGCAACGTTGTCACACAAGGTAGGGTCGCCCGCAACCTCCTTAGACCAGTGCTCTCGTCCCGCCTCCCGGCGCGCGTCAAATTGGGCGTGTACAAGTCGTACGTGCGCCCAATATTGACGTACGCCGCCCCGGCATGGTTCGCCCTCACAAGCGAGTCGAGCCGAAAGCTGCTCCGCGCGCAACAGAGTCTTGCGCTGCGGACCATAATTGACGCCCCTCGCTTTGTGAGGAACGACGTCATCCTCCGGGACCTCGGGATTGAGAGCCTGGACGAGTTTGTGCGGCGCCTCACGAAGGGAATGTTCGCGCGTGCCGATGCATCTGCTTGGCCCCATGTCAAGCAGATAGCGCCCTGGCATGCGCGCCCCCCCGACGCGAGACCCCTGCCCCGCGACCTGTTAGCGGACGACATTGCCCCCATCGCACCGGACTGGACGCCCGAGTAAGCCGCACACAGGTTACACGCGGCTTACTCGTAACAACTGAACTCCACATATAAACAAAGCATCTGTTTACGTAGCGTGTTCTAGGTTAATATAGGCGCGTTACGTAAACAAACAACAGACACTCGCCACTAAACATGCGCCTAAATTCACACGCGAATGCGCAGCGTGGGCGGCGATTCGCGTAGACACTGAGCGGTGTTACACAATACAATACCGCTCACACACTCATGACGGCCTCGCAGCCCGGACCGTAACCGGCTAGCTCTGGAAGCGGGACGGGCGGGGGCCATTCAACTTACTCTGTAGGAGCGTCGAGTCGGCACCTTCGCCGCTGGTCGTCCTCGTCGGGCCTCCCCCAGGTAACTGGGGGTCTCACCTGGCGGGGACAGACCGCCGAGGTGTCGTGATGAAAGCGACGCTATGTATTAGCGTCGCGGCGCGCCTACAGATACACTCATAGCAACCATTCACATGAGCGTGCGGGAACGTCGCACGCTCAATACAGTCACAGGCCGACAATAGGCCACTACAATGAGAGGCCCGTGTTTACGGGCCGCCGCACTGCATCCGCGGCCGAGGGGCGAAGCCCCGGTTCCGCTCGCCGCGCCCCCTTGCGGGGGCGTCGCGACTACCAACAGAGTGTACTTAGTTAAAATTGGAATTTCCTCCTATTAATATCATTATGGCCTTCCGTGGTTTTGTTACTAACTTGGACCTTTACGTTGCTTTATAGAAGCACGAAGACATTCGCGATCATTTATATTTGTGCGGTGTTCTTATAAAAAACTCGAATACTTTGAGTGAAAGTGACAAATCAGAGTTACAAAAATGGTGTCGCAGATTTTGCTATCGCCTATATGCGAAATGGAGACAGTTAAAAAGTTGTTCGAAGAAATTTAATGCTGCAAACTCATGTTGGCTTGATTCTGCTATTAAATGGCCAGTGTTTATCAAAGAAAATTTACCAATATCCAGTGAAAATGTTGTTGATCAAATCAATATTGTGATGCCTTTGGATACCTGTGAAGAGGAGGAATTGGCGTCACCTTCGAAACAAGATGCCTCTACCTCTACAGGAATAATTACACGCAAGACGTTTGAGGAACTTTCTGAACGCCAGAAACGGAGACGCCTTTCTGAAAGCGTTCAAGTGCGCGTAGTGCGTACAAAAAGTGAAGCCACTGAACTTGCATTTTCAACTGTACAAGCTCTTTAGTCAGCAGGAAACAATGAAGTTGCTGATGTATTGAAATACATGTTGGAACACCCAGAAGTTGTTTCCAGCATTAAAAAGAGCATTGTCGTTGAATCTAGTTCTTCATTAACGGAAATACCAGCAGTTAAAGCTTTAGCTTTGTATGTGACGATGAAGTTATCTAAGTGGCGATACATTACACTTAGAGAGTTCAGTATGAAAGAAGGGATAAGTAAATATCCCAGCTATTACAAACTACAAAACGAAAAAAAAAGTGCTACCCAGATAAAAAGGATATAATTGAGGAGCGTCGGAACAAAAACCGATAAATCACATTTTGTAATTTTTTTTTTTATGATGCCAATTGAGTCATATAAAAGCAAAGGCAGCAACATCCCATTTTTTCATTTTGGCAACTTTTAATGCAGTATGGTAGTATTCCGTCAAGTTTACTTGACCGAATATTAAAATCGTTTCAAAACCATCATCATCCTATACAAAATAGAGGTTCTAAATTGAGATTGGTAGCAAAACCAGCAACATACCTACGTAGTTGCGGCATAGACAGCAACATCCTTCTTTGACCAATCAGGTGTCACTATTCGAACCAACGGTGCAACGGTGGTTCTGTGTATTTTGCTCTCCTAAATCAGTGAAATTAAAGCGTAAATAGTGTTATTATTGACAAAAAGGTTATAAAACTTGAAAAATGGAATGTTTTCCTAGCCCCTGTGCTAATAAAAACAGTCGAAAGAGAAAGGCAGAACCCGAAAAATGGAAGAGGTACCAGGCGAAGCTAAAGCAGTAAGTTGAAGTACAGTTAGATAATCTTGATAATTTCAATAATTTTTTCTAGCTAAATAATCTCGTTTTATTAATTTTATCTAAATAATACTGTTAATTTACTAAACCGATGGTTGGAGTTACAGTACGTTCAGATAATTTTGATCATTTAGGTTTTTTATAATTTCGGTCATGGTCGTGTTCACTATCGTGTTTTCGTTGCCACCATACCACACCATAGACAAGTTTATAGGTATGTTTTTTGTGATATTTAGGCAATTACTTACTTTTACGTTTGTTTTAGGTATTCTGCTGTAACTCTCCCAAAGAGATTGCTGTGTCGTCACAAAAAGACTTTTAATTGCATGTCTATAGCAATGACCGACGTTAAGCAATTTTTTGACAATTTTTATGCAGAACCCAATAAATTGAAGCAGGATGCTTTTATCTTAAAGCATTGCCAACCAAAAAAAGTAATGCGTCATCGCCGTTCTGCTAATTCAAAATATTCGATGCAAAAATTTCAAACCAAATATTACATTTACTGTAAATCTGCAAAGAAGAAAGTACAAGTATGCCAAAAATTTTTTTTTACAGTTTTACAAATCACTAAATATAGAGTGCAAAGTATTATGAAGACATACTTTGAAACCGGACAACTTTTAACAGAAAAAAGAGGAGGTGACCGTATTTCTAATAAATATCTGCACAAACGCGAAGCTATTAAAAGATTTATTAATAAAATTCCATGCCAAGAACCTCATTACTGCAGAGGAAATACCAAGAGGTATTATTTGTCATCGGAATTGTCCATTAATAAATTATGGAAGCAATACAATATAGAAACTAGTCATGATTTAAAAGTAAAAAATCCTACTTTCGACACATATTCAATAGTAACTACAATCTCGACTTCGGTACTCCAAGAACAGACGTTTGTGCCACTTGTTTGAGATTTTCATCAGAAATCGGTCACCAAAATGATTCTCAAGCACGATACGAACTAATGATCTCTCAAAGATTACACAAATTGAGAGCTAAAGCATTTTTTGAAAAAGTCAGAGAAGAAAACCCAAACCTAAAGACGTTTTCATTTGATTGTGAAAAAAATTTAAATTTGCTTAAACTTCCTGACCAAGTCGCATACTACCTGAGAAATATTTATTTGTTTAACTTCACAATAGTGGAGGGCTCTTCAAAAAGCAAGTTAACTCCTACAAACGTGTTTGCCTACTGTTGGACAGAAAATGTTTTTCCCAAAGCTGCTAACGAAATTGCGTCAGCCTTGTATCACCGACTGAAAAACACAGACTTCTCTTCTTGTCAAATAGTTCGACTTGTCGCTGATGGCTGTGCAGGCCAGAACAAAAATACTATTATGCTGGCTATGTTAGCTAAATGGATGACAGAAGCTCCTCAAAATGTTAAACAAATTGAACTAGTGTTTCCAGTAGTTGGACATTCTTACATACCACCTGACAGGGTATTCGCTAAGATCGAAAAGGAAGTCCGGCTCCACGAAGAAATAAATAGCCCCCAAAAATACTTGGACATTATTTCAAACTTTAGTACTGTCACTACCTTGGGAGCTACTGATTGCGAAGTCCTTGACTGGAAAACAGCTTCACAGGAAGTTTTTAAACCTGTGAGCAACTGGCATTTCAAATTTAAACAGTGTAAACGTTTCATTTTAAAACGTTCGAAGAGACCCGGAAATATTTTGATTCAAGGGCATTTACATTATAAATCCGATGATGGAGTTAGCAAAAATGTTTGTAAACCAGGAAAAAAAAAGCGCTATGATAAATCCAGAAAAAATACGTCCTTCCAACAAATTAATAATAATAATAATAATAAACTTTTATTTCGGACCAAAGAATCCATATAGTGTTAGTAACATACAAAAGCTTACTATCTAGTGTTAGTACCTATCACCCTCCTCACAAACTGCTTCATTATCTGAGAGCTGAAGATTTCTCCTACAGTCCTCAGGATGCTGTTGTGACTGCCCCGCACCCTCCTCAGAAGTGAAGCTGTTTTTTTGCGTAGAACGGCATGGAATCCGTCCGTACGAGCTTCCGCAAACATTCCCGAGGCACTACAGTAGCGAGGCAGTCCCAACAACATCCTGAAAGCATTATTGTATTGGACGCGCAGGACATCCAGCGATCTTTTGGTATATCCGACCCATAGATTGCCCGTGTACAGACTCTGGCAATAAGCCTTGAAAAGTGTAATTTTAACTAGGTCCGTACACCGAGCAAATCTACGGGCCAGCATATTGCTCCGGACCGCTAGAGCCCTACGCTCCCTCTCAATATCTACATCGTCTTTAAGGTCGTCGGCAAGAACATGGCCCAGGTATTTAAAAGTAGTCACCCTATTGATGACTGAACCGTTCATGACCAACTCGGGTCCGTCCTCACGGCACTTGCCGCCGACCTTAAAGACCATGTATTCACATTTCTTAATATTATATATTAAGCCATGTGCGGCAGCGTAGGCTTCACAAGTTTTAATAAGCTCTCCGATTGCCCCCGCCGACGGACCCAGCAGCACCATGTCATCCGCATAGCTGATGTTGTTAATGCTAACCCCATCAACGCTGCATCCGACACGCATGCTGCTGAGTTCCGCTATGAGCTCATCCACGTAGAGGTTGAAGAGCCTGGGAGACGTCAAACCTCCCTGTCTCACCCCGCACTCCAACCCATACGGCTCAGAGAGTGTACCGTCCCATTTCACCTGATTGGTTTGGTTACCATACCAATACTGGAAAAGCTGACATATCTCCGCAGGTATACCCCTGTCTCCCATCTTCCTCCAGAGCACATCATACGAGACAAGATCGAATGCCCTGGAGAGATCAAGGAAACAGACGTACACCGGCGTCTTACGATCTATATAATATTGAACTGTATGCTTGAGACTCAAAATTGCACTTTCAGTTGAAAGTCCGGGTCGAAACCCAAACTGCGCGTCATGGAGATGTATGTAATCATTAAGGTAAGAATCAAGCATACCGTCCAATACTTTTGCAATTATTGTCGCAAGAGAAATGGGACGATAGTTTCCTTTGTCCGAGATGTCACCTGTCCTATTCTTCACAATGGGAACTACGATGGTCTTCATCAGGTTAGTGGGTAAATACGCGTGTCTAATACACATTGTGAAGAACATAGACAGGACTCTCGGCAGATGGACACCTGCGAGCTTCAAGTGCTCAATACTGAGCCCATCATGCCCCGGAGATTTGCCTCGTTTCATATTTTTTATAACAGCACTTACTTGTTTAGCAGTGAAAAGTATCAGAGGTTTCACTCCACAGCTGCTGGGCTCAACATTGTTTAACAAAGATGAGGGACCGAGTGGGGATTGAACTCTGAAATGTTCCTTGAACATATTCGCGATGCCCCTAGCTTCACTCATCCCTCCGACACTCACAGAGAGACCAGTCTTCGCATCTAACTTACTGGTGGACTTCCAAAATTTTCCAAAATTTTTACTCGCTCGTTCTTCAGCTAACCTATCCATAATCATTTGCTCAGCGTTGTTTTGACAAAATTTCAGACGGCTTTTAAATGTTTTCCGCTTTTCATACATTTCATCATACACAGGACCTGAAGAGGGACGGTTGTTAAGTATCCAGGCCTGAAAACTACACCTGGCCTCCTTGTGAGCGTCTCTTACATATTCATTCCACCCACACACGCGCCTACCCCGTCTCGGCCCTCCCTCCCGTGTCAACTTAGATTGCCTAGCCGCCGCACATAGTATATCTACAATCTGTCCATACAATCTATCCAGAATAACTCTATGTTCGGCCAAGCTGCATGACCCACTACCACAGCTCTCAAATTCATGAGGGAAGTCAACGTCACGTAGCTTACTATTACATATATTATGGTAATTTTGCGATTCCGACTTAGTTCTTTCACCCCACACAACAGAGCTGCGGCAGTCACCTCGTTTCATCAACTTAGGTCTCACTATTTCTAGATTGCATTCTAGATATACAGGCAAGTGATCAGAAACATAAACAAAAAAAAAAATATAAACTAACTGCCGCAAAAAAAAAAGATACACTAACCTTGCTAAGAAGCCATTGGGGTAACGATTGGCACCTAAACGAAAATTTGAAATTTTTCAAAGAGTTACTACAAGAATATAATGATGACCAAACTGAGGATAGTAACCAACAGGGTGAAGACGGTGACAATAACGAAGAATTGTGTGAGCCAAATGAAGAAATTGATGACATGCATGTGTGAATAATAAGAAATAAGTAAACTGAAACTTATATAAGAATAATATTATATTATGGTATTTTTTCCTCAAAATTACCATTTCAGACTCAAATCTACATGGTCTTCACATGATCTGACCAAGATTATGTCTGGACTTTAAAAGAGACTGTGACCTCTGAGTTTGTTTCGGCCTTTCTTCTCAGAGTAGTCAGATAGGAAACGCCGACCTCATCTAGTTTTAAAATATGATTGACGTGTAAAAGTGTTTGTACAAACCTACTTACAGAAATAAAATCATTTATCATTTAATACCTATTAAATAATTGATGATTAGAACAATAAACAGTGTACGATAAAAAAAGTTTAAATTTAATTTATTACCATAATATAAAAATAAAACCTAAGTATTAAAATTCATAATCATAGCGTTACATCTTTTTATTTCTAATAAATTCGCTTAATAATATTTCCTAGTAAAAAGGAATATCTGAAGATTTTTGAAAAAAATAAGTACCTAAGTATCAAGTAATGGCGGTTGACATTAATTTTATTTTAAAAAAAACGAACGAAATGAATAAACTTTTATCAATTTAAAACAAATACAATTATTAGACTTAAAATATACTTCCTGATTTAAATAACACACAAAATAATACACATAAAACAATATTAGAAAAAGATGTGATCACGATGGCTGCTTGAGACGGAGTGAGGGGCGAGTACCGGCCGCACCCTCCTTTTATAGACGTCACCGCACGGTAGTTTCAAAATAACGTATAAACGCTAATACGGCCTCTCCTGACGTGTGGTTGTCCTCAGCCACATTGTCCAGATGATGGTCCTTATTCGCTGCAGTCACGATCTTCGGCAACTGGACTCGGGCGACGCGAAGGGCTCACGTCTTCAATAGCTGCATCAGTAATTGATGGACCCTGGTGCGTGTCTGCATCTCCACGACTTGAGCGGTCTTCACAGCTAGTTGCACTGGTAGACGGTGCTGTGAGACTATCCTCTTCAGCTAAAAATGAGAGAATAGCACTTATTAGTAATATCCTTATTACTTAATCTAAACACATGTCTGTTGTAATTAAATACAACATCTAGACGGAGTCACCCAGTTAGCTCGTCTTGGCAGAGACATCTCAATGCCCTTATAAATAAACTGAGACGGAGGCACCCAGTTAGCACGTCTCGGCAGAGCCATCGCTCAATGCCCTTAGTCATTATGCATGTAAACAGACGGAGGCACCCAGTTAGCACGTCTCGGCAGAGCCATTGCTCAATGCCCTTAGTCATTATGCATGTAAACAGACGGAGGCACCCAGTTAGCACGTCTCGGCAGAGCCATCGCTCAATGCCCTTATAGTCATAATGCATGTAAACAGACGGAGGCACCCAGTTAGCACGTCTCGGCAGAGCCATCGCTCAATGCCCTTATAGTCATAATGCATGTAAACAGACGGAGGCACCCAGTTAGCACGTCTCGGCAGAGCCATCGCTCAATGCCCTTAGTCATTATGCATGTAAACAGACGGAGGCACCCAGTTAGCACGTCTCGGCAGAGCCATCGCTCAATGCCCTTATAGTCATAATGCATGTAAACAGACGGAGGCACCCAGTTAGCACGTCTCGGCAGAGCCATCGCTCAATGCCCTTAAATAGAAAAGTAAATATAAAAATCTACTTACTATCAAAGAACGTGGCACACGACTCGGGGGTCCACTCTCCTCGCCAAGCAACCATGTGCTCGGCGGCAGCCTGAGTGACTTTGCCATACGAACCACTTAACAGCTGTAGCTCGTATCGATTGTGGGGAAGGGTTTTCACCACACGATATGGCCCTCGCATTCCCGAGTCCAGCTTGCCTGTAACTTGAGAAGTTTTTATAACAAACACATTATCATTTAGGTTGTACGCACGCTTGACCTTCCGATTCCTATTAACGTATTCGTCTTGTTTAAGTCTATTCTGGTCAAGCAGTTCGCTAGCGCGCTGTCTTTGTAACTCTCTTAAACCCTCGCGATTTGGTCGCACGTCATCAACAGCGACATCGCGAATAAGTGATCTTATGACTGGCGTGACTGCTTCAACACCAATAAGCAACTGTAAAGGTGAGATCCGAGTGGTCTTGTGTTTAGTGCAGTTGATAACAAGCTGCATTTTCCACAATGAATCTGACCATTTACTCTCTGGTTTAGATGCCTCTATGCGTAACATATTGAGCAAAGTACGACAATAGCGTTCGACCTGACCATTTTCACTATGCATCTCAGGTGTTACAAAATGAATTGCGCTACCCATTTCAGAAACCCAACCCTGAAAACTAGCACTCTCAAACATTCATCCTCTATCACACACAATAAGTTTGGGAGTGCCAAATAGGGAAACTGCGTTTGAAAACATTTGTTTTAATTCGTTGGAATCTTGCCTTTTTATCGAATAAAACAAACAATACTTAGAGTAGGCATCTACAATAAGAAGTACATACTTTTTCTCATTTGAAATAGGCAGTGGACCTAGTACGTCCATGTGGACCGTGTTAAATGGGGTATCTGGCTTATGCCATGATGAAATCGGGTAATAAGGAGCCCTAGGAACTTTCTTAGAGGAAAGGCAAATCAAACAATGACCTACGTATTTCCTTACAAAGGCATACAGCCCTGGGAACCAAAAATGACGCAGAATTAAATCAATGGTCTTATCCGCACATATATGTGCATGCTGGTCATGGAAAACTCTTAAGAGACTTAATCGGTGTCCTTTGGGAATGAAGCATAGTAGCTTTGACTCCTGGCCCGTGGGGGTGTATTTATAATACAGCAGATCGTTACGAACAACATACCGGGAAGAGTCTAGTTCGTTATTGTTAACTTTATCAATCAACGTACGAGTTTCCTCGTCAGCAGATTGAGCAATCTGTGCCCAGTTTTTCGGCCTAGTTATTTGAAGGACATCAACAGGATTTCGGCTTAGATAATCGGCGTGCTGCATCATAACGCCCTTTCTATATTCTATCGTAAAGTTGAAATCCTGCATGTATATCCACCAACGCGCGACACGTGGTAAAAGATCTTTTTTACGTTCCGTTAGTTTAAGCGCGTTACAGTCCGTCACAATTTTAAACGAAATACCCAACAAATAGTGGCGAAAATGTTGTAAAGCTTTAATTATCGCGAGCGTCTCAAGCTCATAGGAATGATATCGTGGTTCGGCGCCTTGCGTAGTTTTACTAAAGTACGCCACTACGCGGCGTTTACCGTTTTCATGCACCTGAATAAGAACCGCGCCGTAACCGATAGAACTCGCGTCTGTATGCAACTCAGTTGGTAATAATGGGTCAAAAATAGGAAGCACAGGTTCACTTGTTAGACAACGGACTAAGTACTTACGCGAGTTTTCTTGTTCTGCGCCCCAGTGAAATTTAACATTACTCCGTGTTAAACTAGCAATGGGCGCTGTCTTAGATGCATAGCCGGGTATGTAGCGGCGGAAATACCCTGCCAACCCGAGTAGCTGGCGAACCTGTTTTACGTTTGTGGGCACAGGGGAGTCAATTAAAACCTTAATTTTTTGTTCGCTCGGTCTAACCTGACCCTCAGAGATAGTTCGACCTAGGTACTCAACCTCTGTAGCCACAAATGTACTTTTCTTTAAGTTAATAGAAAACCCCGCAGAAGTAAGTGTTTGTAATACCTCGCGTACGTTCTCGATTGCTTCATCGATAGAAGACGCCATCAATAACACGTCATCAATAAATATGAGGGCTTTACCGGACTCTATTAGTGGTTTAAGCGTATTTGTGATTATACGTTGATATACGACCGGCGCGTTCGCGAGACCAAACGGCATTTTTAAATATTCGTAGTGACCTTCGGGGGTCACGAAAGCGGTCTTCGCTACAGAGTCGCTATCCAACCTAATTTGGTAGAAGCCTGTCGCCATGTCTAAACAGCTGAAGTACTTGCTCTTACCAAGGCGATCAATATGATCTTCTATCAAGGGTAATGGATAGCGATCTTTCACGGTAACCGCGTTCAACGCGCGGTAATCAACGCACATGCGATCTTTTCCGTCTTTTTTCTTGACAAGAATAATCGGACTTGCATATGGAGAGTTAGACTCGCGTATTATTTTCTTGTCTAGCAAGTCTTTTACGATATCACGCACTTTAAATTTTTCGTCGATTGAAAGCCTGTACGGCCTATAACAAATCGGTGTCTCACTCGTCAACTCAATGCGCATATTACCAGTTGTGACTGTTGTTAGGGCAGTCCCAATAATAAAGAATTCCTTAAACTGATTTACGACTGACATTATTTTTTCACGATCGCTACCTTCAAGCGGCGTGTTAACCGAAAACTCTTCATTTGAGTTGATGAGCAATACAGTTTGACCAACAGAACTAGGAATTCGAGTTATACGTTGCTCATTGTTTGCGCGTATATACGTTACCCCCTCGCGGTTCAAAACATCTGTTCCTATTAGTACTGGCACGTTTAGGCATTTTAGGGGAACAACAAAAAGATCCACCTCTAATGAGATGTCGCAAAATTCTATAACTAATGTTACGCGGCTATTACATTCAATATTTTGATCACCTATTCCACGTAATACTTGATATGTGGGTAGTCGGGTACACTTAAAATATTTTAGCACCGATTCTGAAATAAGTGAAACGCGCGATCCGCTGTCTATGAGTACGTCGGTAGGTATACCTTGTATAACGGCCGTTGTGACGTCACTGTCTGTTGATGCGCCTTTCAATTCGAAACAAAAATTAACGTTGTTTTTATTACGCGTTTCAGATCTTTGTTTGGCAAAACAGACAGAGGCGTCATGGCCTGGCTTTTTACAAAATGAACACGCCCCATTAGGTTTCTTATTAATTGTTTCAGTCGATACATCGGATTTAACAGTTTTCGATTGTTTCGGGCATGCGCGCTGCAAGTGACCCACACTACCGCAAGAGAAACACGTTATTTCGCGATTTATATTATTATGTGGACGTTTTCGAGAGTTTCGGTCAAAATGTTTACTTTGAGAAGATCTCACAGAGGTTACAGAAGAGATGGGTTTCGGTTTAGTATAAATAGAAAATAATTCAACTAGATCTTTGGTCGTTAAATGAGCGTTAGTCGCAGCGGCTCGTATTTGTGCGTCCGTTATACCACGTAATACAGTCGCGACCGTTAAATCATCGCTTAACCCTCTAACAATGTTTAGTCTCAATACGGAGCGCCTAGCATATTCTGCATACGTGGAATACTTGTCGGAATTAGTACTCATGACGTCAAACAAAATATTTGCAACATCAATTATTCGTGAGCAAAGCGGCTTAAATTCGATTTTAAAGTTAGACCATGTACGGTCGTTTGTGACCCAGTCGTTTAACCAACTACGAGCATCTCCCTTCAGGCAGTTAGCAATCCGTGATAAACATTCGTTGTCGTCCCATCTATTAATATAACGTGCCCTTTCAACCTCTTCACACCAAGAATCGATATCATGTATGCTGGGATCGAAGTTAGAAATGTAATAATGGTTGGATCTGACCTTGGTTAACGCACTCAATGCTCCAATGAGGCGATCTGTAGCATCCAGGGACGTCGAAGTACTTCCAAGTGATTCTCCAACGATGCTGGTGTTCGACTCAGGCACCACTGATTGTGGCTCCTGTGGCGACGACGCGATGATCTGTCCAGGCGCCACAATGGCACGTGCTTCCGGAGCCGTTGACGCCGACACGTTGCCAGTTGCGGGTAGGCTGGTGTTTTCTAGCGCGGTCAGGCGCGCCAGAATAGCTCCAAGGGTTTCTTGGAGTTCGGTAGCATCACTATTTTGATCGCGCCTATTTCTACCTCTACTACGAGTGGTAGCTCTTTCGGACATGATTCAAAAGCTTTTCGCACGACACAGTAAGATAAGATAGGCAATGGAGCCTATCCCACTTCTGATAATGGCGGTTGACATTAATTTTATTTAAAAAAAAACGAACGAAATGAATAAACTTTTATCAATTTAAAACAAATACAATTATTAGACTTAAAATATACTTCCTGATTTAAATAACACACAAAATAATACACATAAAACAATATTAGAAAAAGATGTGATCACGATGGCTGCTTGAGACGGAGTGAGGGGCGAGTTCGAGTTCTTGGAAGTCGCGACGCCCCCGCAAGGGGGCGTGGCGAGCGGTGCCAGGGCGCTTTGCCCTCTGGCCGCGGAGGCATATTTTGGACCCGTCAATACGGGCCCCGCATAATGTTCGCAACAGGGGGTCTACTCTCTAACTCCGTCAACGACGAGACGGGCCCGTCCGAAGGTAGTCCGATACGATGCAGTAAACCCTACTCCCTATTGATTTCGGACTATTAGGTTTCGAACGGAATCATAGACACTATTCGTGAACGAATGGCGCATGACGATAGAGTTGCGCTATTTTACCGGTCGATTACCGGTTTACTTACTTTGTGGTTTTCAAGCTTAATAAACAAAAAATAATATTGTTATCGTTATAAAATTACCACATTTTTAACAAATAAACTGTTTATTATGTTTCCAAATATAGAACTGAACTATTTTAGCCATTTTTGTCCGGATTGTAGCTTTACCCTGTTAATACCTTTGCCTTTTTTCTTTTTGACGGCAATTTTCAAATGAAATGTCATGTCAGTGTTTATTATTATTTACAACCACACTAAATAATTGCTTCAATTAGCAATTTATTAACACGACGCGGGATGTTTTCGTTATTAAATATTAATTAATGTTGTAAAATGGCCCCAATCGCTCCAGCAGCAACTCCCGCGCAAATAGAGGCCCTCCTTAATTTCATGAGTGAGAATAATGAGTTGGCACGCGGACTATTGAGGGGTGTCGACGCAAGAATTCGTTCAAAAGGCTGTGGGAAAACCTGTGCAACTCCCTTAATTCAATGGGAAGTTGCACAAAGTCTGTGGAGCAGTGGCAAAGGGTGAGTATAATACATTACTCGTCAATATTAATTTGATTTTTAAGTCTTGTCATCAGTAAAGTGCATACAATGATAATCAGTCATCCTCCAAATGATTATCTGTAGGAGTATACTGGCTTGTATATCTTTTTTTTATGTAATTAAAATTAACCAATTTTTAGGTGCGGGCTGATAAAAAACATTTAGCCAATAAAGCTGCTGAAGCTGCCAGATGTTCAGCATGTGCTACAGGTGAAGTCCCATCGGTAGCAACAACCCTCTCCCAAGTGGAATTGAGGGTACTATTAATTATGGGAGAGGGTTTTGGACAGCCACAAGCCAAGGCAAGAGTGCCAGCTTTTCCATCGGTAAGTAATAATTAAATTTATAATTTATGATAGTATGTTTGAATGGTAAAAACAACAGCATTAATGCTTTTATTATGCTGTTGCATGGAGTCTTTGCCATGACTTTAAAAAAATTCAATAACAATTAATAACAAACACATAATTATATATTTGTTGTACCCGTCAATGATATTTTGGTTTTTGTTGTAGGTCCACCTGTAAGACAAGACCCAGCAGCCATCACACCCACCCAAATATCTGCTGCTACTCCTGCCAACCCACTTTCCCAAGAGCAACCCTCAATATTCACTGATGCACTGGAGCGGGAGCTGCCAATGCAAAATTAGTGAAGTAAGTATTATTGTTTAGTAGAAAAGAGATTATGTAAGTCATGTTTCAGAAAATTACTTAAAACTGACTGAGATTTATTTTAATTTGTTTACAGCATTAAATTCTCGTTGTGCACATCCACGAGTTCGGCAACACTTCACTGCCGACTCAGCAAGAAGTCGAAGTATTGAGGTGGAAGAACAAAGACTACTAATTGAATCCGGGAGAAATGTGGTGCCTGATGAAATAAGGGTTGTCATTGTGGAACTTTGTAACTTAGTACATAACTAGAAACATTTAAATTGCTAGCTATACATATAACTCTTGAACGTCACAGGGAGAGGCCTTTGCCCAGCAGTTGGATGATGCAGGCAGTACCATTTTTTTTTTTCTCCGTTGCTCTATAATTGCAACATTGTTCACAATGTTGCAACATTTATTTCCCGAGATCCTCATATCTTTTGTTGGTTGGAAAGTGGTCTTCCAACTCAATAATTCACTGAATGAAAGCTTGTCTGTTACCAGCAATTATTTAAGATTAAATTATACAAGTAATAGAAAATGGTATGTGTTGATTGGTTAAAAAATATCTTTTGATTGTATAATGTTGATGCTTAATTTGAGATTAGTCTAGAATAAAAGAAAATCTATGTATTGTTGATTGTTAATTTTATTCAGATATTAGGTATTTGAGACTGAAATAGACAAGTAAGAGAAACTAAGTTCCTAGTAATAAATTAAGACTTCAATAGATACATAAAAGAAAATCTGTGTTATCATTGTTATAGTGTATTGTTGATTGTTAATTTTATTCAGGTATTAGGTATTTGATATTGAAGTAGACTAGTAAGAGAAACTAAGTTCCTAGTAATCATTTAAGACTTCAATAGATAAATAAAAGAAAACATATAGTGTATTGTTGATTGTTAATTTTATTCAGATATTAGGTATTTGATATTGAAGTAGACTAGTAAGAGAAACTAAGTTCCTAGGAATAATTTAAGACTACATAGATAAATAAAAGAAAATCTATGTTTTGATTGTTACATTGTGTTGTTGAATGTATTTTTTTTTTCAAATTGGTGCTAAATAAAAAGAAAACATTTTGTTTATAAAAACAATACTTTTATTGTGGAAATCTTTTTCTTATGTCAGAATCGTCCCGCGCCAGTCCCAACACCCATTATGTCCTGAAAACAAAATAAACAGTTTGTAAAATAAATACTCAAATCAATATTATAAATACAAACATCCTATGTATTTATTGACATATTTTATTAGTAGAGTAGTTTTCTTGTGAGACTGCATAAGTACCTATTACTGTCCAGCAATTCCGGTAATCTGTCTCTCGCTCTTTGCCCTTGCTGAAGGGCTTGATGAGCGGACATAGACTCATATCGCTATCCTCCCTGTCTACTGCACTCTAATTGTAGGTCTTCCTCAGAGAGTCAGAGAGGGAAGTTGCTTCTAAACCTGCCCGATTACACATATTGTGTAAGACTGCAGGCAATGACAATTTTACCTGCAAAAATAATATTGAATATATATTATTATTATATTTTTTTAATATTGAATCCATCCAAAGGTTGTCTGTAAAAGATCGCTTTTAGCGATAAGACCGCCCATTGTGTCACCCTGTGTAAAATGTCTACATTTATATCTGTTATTTTTTATGGTGCACATAATAAAGAGTATTCTATTCTATTCTAATATTTGCTCTGAAACTTATGAAAAAAATACTGTTCACCTGTTCAATGCATTATAAGGAAAAATATGGAATTGTGACAAATACCTGCTGTGATGGGTTTATAAAGCAGCTCTCTAGCTGCTAAGAGGCATCTCCATCAGCCTTTTAAAATTCCAAATGTAAGTCTGCTAAGGCCCACTGCACCTTGGTACCTCCCCCGAGCATAAAAGTTGAGTGCAGCAAGGATCTAAAAGTAAACAAAATCACCAGTAAATACAACTCAATTAATTGCAGAATCTTCAATAAATAAGTATAACCTTAGCTTTAGTCCTTCATTCTTATATCAAACAATTACCTTCATTATTGGATCCACACCATTTATTCGTATTTGTTGAGGCAAAAGAGGTACTATATGCTCACACAAGTCTTCAAATAATTAGTTCTTTAAGAACTTAACGTCGGGTATACTCGCCAACCGAAAGTTTTGGCGCAAATATAATCGGCATCGCCTCCGCTCTTCGTGTAGAGCTTCATCGAGCATTCAAAAATGCAGCCATAGGTTCAAGTTTTTCGCAAATTTTAACTTTCGTAGGCAGCACGATAACTATTTTGATGTCGTATCAAATGACATAATGATCCGTCTATACAAGTGTCAAATTCAACTTTTCGGACGGGCAAAAACACATCGGGAGTAGGGTCAACAGTCAAATCGTGTTGTCATTCGTTCTTAGTTCGGGTTCGGGACTAATCGTAAGTCCGTAGGTGATACGGAGTAGGAAACGCCCGTAACGAAGGCCGAAGCTACGGACTTCGTGCTTAGAGAGTAGGCCCCCAGATGCTTGCGGCATTATTGGGTGCGCGTAGCTACGCGCACCCATATGTGTGATTGCTATTGTTTTTCTGTAGGCGCGCCGCGACGCTAATAACATAGCGTCGCTTTCTTCACGACACCTCGGCGGTCTGTCCCCGCCAGGTGAGACCCCCAGTTACCTGGGGGAGGCCCGACGAAGACGACCAGCGGCGAAGGTGCCGACTCGACGCTCCTACAGAGTAGGTGTATGACCCCCGCCCGCCCCGCTTCCAGAGCTAGCCGGTTACGGTCCGGGCTAAGGAGTCGTCGTGCGTGTGTGAGCGGTATTGTGTTGTGTGTAACACCGCTCAGTGTCAACGCGAATCGCCGCCCGCGCGGCGCCTTCGCGTGTGAGTTTAGGCGAATGTTTAGACGTGTTGTCTGTGGTGCGATGACGTAGCGTGCCTATATTAACTTAGAACACGCTACGCAACGGGTGCATGTAGGTGAGTGTGGAGTTCAGTTGAGTCGAGTAAGCCGCGTGTTACCTGTGTGCAGCTTACTCGGGAGTCCAGTCCGGGGGATGGGGTCAATTGTCCGCTAACAGGTCGCGGGGCACGGGTCTCGCGTCGGGGGGGCGCGCATGCCAGGGCGCTATCTGCTTGACGTGAGGCCAAGCGGATGCGTCGGCACGCGCGAACATTCCCTTCGCGAGGCGCCGCACAAACTAGTCCAGGCTCTCGATCCCGAGGTCCCGGGCAAGAACATCGTTCCTCACGAAACGAGGAGCGTCAACAATGGTCCGCAGCGCAAGACTCTGTTGCGCGCGGAGCAGCTTTCGGCTCGACTCGCACGTGAGGGCGAACCATGCCGGGGCGGTGTACGTCAAGATTGGGCGCACGTACGCTTTGTACACGCCCAACTTGACGCGCGCCGGGATGCGGGACGAGAGCACGGGGCGGAGCAGGTTGCGGGCGACCCTACCCTGCGCGGCGACGTTGCGGACATGTTGCCCCATCGTGAGCCGACGGTCGATGGTCACACCCAAGTACTTGACCCGGGGCGACCAATCGATGTCGACTCCTTGCAGCTGCAAGGGTGGTGGGAGGGGCGCAAACCCGGTGACCATCGCCTGCGTCTTACCCACGTTAACCGACAGCCGCCACTTTGCCAGCCAGTCGGGAAGGAGGTCCAGGGCGCGCTGCATTTTGACGGCCGCGTACTTCGCGTTAAGCGAGGTGGTAATGTACGCGGCGTCGTCAGCGTACAGCGCGAGCGTCGACTCTGGAGTTGTGGGGATGTCGTCGGTGTAACGCGAGTAACACGCCGGCGAGACGCAGCTACCTTGCGGCACGCCAGCGAGCACCGGGCGGGCGCTAGACAGCGCTCCGTCGACCACCACCCTAAAAGTCCTGTGGGAGAGAAAAGTAGAGACCACTTTGACAACGCGACGGGGCGCGGCCGAGGTGGCCATCTTATATACGAGGCCGTCGTGCCACACACGGTCGAAGGCCTTCTCCATGTCGAGGAATACTGCCACCGAGTATTCCTTCTTGTTGGCTGCGGCTGCGAGGTGGTGCAGTACCCTCGACAGCTGGAGCGTCGTGCTGTGCTCCGCCCGAAACCCAAACTGTTCTGGGCGCGGCGCAATGTGCGGTAGGAGATGTCGCAGCAGGAGTGCTTCGAACACCTTGGAGACCGTCGGCAGCAGCGTGATCGGCCGATAGCTCTCCGGCTTCAGGATATTCTTTCCCGCCTTGGGCAGCATAATGACGCGCCCTTCCTTCCACGAAGCGGGAAAGGTCCCCGTGCGCAGTATCCCCGTAAACAGGCGCGCCAGCGCCGCTACCATACGGTACGGCAGGTGGCGCAGCACTGTGTTGGTGATACCGTCAGCACCGGGGGCCTTCCTGGGCTTCGTCTTAAGGATGGCGCGTCGGACTGCGCCCGGCGAGAAATAGATAGCGTCTTCATCGGGAGCTATCGGCGTTGCGAAGTAGTCTCCCAGGTGTTTCTCGACTGCTGCGACATGTTCGGTGTCGTGGGTCGAGTTGGGGCGGAACTGACGCTCCAGGTGCTCGGCGAAGACCTCCGCCCGGTCCTCCGCTACGTACTTAAGCGCCCCGTCGCTGTTGAGCAGCGGTCGCACCGGGGCTGGGGTACTCGTAAGCTGGCCGCAGAGTTTGTGAATCGACGGCCAGCTGTCCGTCGTGGCATCAATTCGCTCCTCCCAGCCCGCGGCGGTGTGCGCCTGTAACTCGGCCTTCACCCTCTCCGCGAGACGGTTGAGTTCCCTCTTGATGGTCGGGCATCTCAGTTGTTGCCACTGCTTGCGAACGCGCCTCTTGACGGCGATCATTGCGCTAATGTGCGCCGGCAGGGGCGGCAGTAGCCCTCTCCCCTGCGGCTGCGTGCTAGTCGCCGTTTGCAAGGCGCTTTGTATGCAAGCAGTGACCTCATCCGCTGTTTGTTCTACGTCCGCGGCGGTGACGATAGGCCGAGTCGGCGTAGTGGTCTCTACTTTCTCTCGGAACTTGTTCCAGTCCGTGGTACGACGTGGCGCTAATGGCTTCAGTCGGGCCGGCATTCCCGATATGACGACGAGTACAGGTAGGTGGTCAGATTGTAGCTCGTCGTCAATCACTTGCTGCGTGATCTGGCAGTGTAGCCCTCGGTGGACTACGATGTCCAGCACGTCCGGTTGGTATCTGGCTGTGTCCGGGTAGTGGGTGGGTGTCTCCGGGCCGGACACCGTATACCCGAAGGCTTCCGCGTCCGCGAAGAGCCGTCTCCCCTGGGTATTCGTGATTGCTGAGTTCCACGCTGGGTGCTTCGAATTCAAGTCACCGGCGAGGATGGTGGCGCCTGTGTTTGTTGTGGTTTCTAATAGGGCCCGCAGCTCTAACATGTCCAATGGAGCTGCGGGCGGCTTGTAGACAGCGTAGATCTTAATGTCCTCGCCGGCAATGTGCAGCTGTACACCCAGCGCGTAGAACGTGTTGAGCGACGGCAAGGGGAGTTCCTGATGGACGACTCTTCGCCTCACCAGTACCACCAGACCACGGTACCGGGTGTGGGCCGACCTTTCGTCCTTCCTGTAAGCGAGGTAACCTGGGAACCTAACCCTATCTTCGGGTCCCAGGAGCGTCTCGCTTATGAGCGCCACGTCGATATCTTGTTCCCGAAGGAGATGGCGGAGGAGGGCGACCTTATTCTTAAGGCCGCGGGCATTCCAGTGTATTATCCTTAACGGTCTAGCCATGGTACAAGGTTAGTAACGTGGCCAGACCGTCAAGGATGACTGTCTCAATGTCTTGACCCTGCCTTATCGCCTTGATCAGGTCCATCAACAGTTTGATGGCGCAGGTTGTAAATTCTCTATTGGTCATTCGGGATTGCGATTCAATGTTTGTTTTGGTACCGGTAGCGACACCTCTCGTCGGTATGCGGAACTTTTCGGAAGTTAGTTCCGAGGTAATGCACCTCGCGGCGCTATGCCGGCGCCACCGGTACCAGTAACAGTACTCTTTGCTTTGTTTACAACCTGCGCCCCGACTAAGGCAGGGGCAGCCGTAAGTTTCTTCTCTTCCTGGGTCGCAGGGGGGGGGTTGGGCTTCTTCCCCTTTCCTTTACCCCCCCTCCTCTTCTTCCTCCGCTTCGAGGAGGTGGCATCGGTCCTGTCAGTGGGCCCGTTCGCCGCCGCCATAAGCGTCGTGCTTGGGGCCTCTTCCGGCCCTGCTGGTAGCCTCTCGGTGGCCACTAAGGGCCGGCGTGCAGGTGTGGAAATGGCGGCGGTCCCCGCTCGCTTATTCCGGGACTCTGCCTGGAATACGGGGCACTTGTTGTTGCACGCGGGATGCGGCCCCCCGCAATTGACGCAGGTGGCCGGCTCCTCCCGCGGGCGCGGGCAGTCCCGTGCCGCGTGCTCGCCCCCGCATCGCACACAAGCGAGCGGGCGGTGACACTGGTGCGAACTGTGTCTGAATCGTTGGCACCGGTGGCACTGTGCGGGCCCACGTTTCCCTCTCCATGCCTCGATCTTGACACCCCGCATGTACATAAACACGGTGGTGTCAAAGATCGCTCGGACGTCAGGGGTCTTCTTAAGGATGGCGTGGAAAACACAGCCGGGTCGTCCTTGTGCGCCCTTGATGTGGCGCACATACTCCGGCTGGTACCCCAACGCCCGGAGTTCCTCCTCGATCTCCTTGGGGTCTGTGTCCGCAGGCAGCCCCCTGATGGCGATCTTCAAATTCTTGTCCGCTGGCAGCGAGTACGCAAACCAGGAGACGCCGCTGTCTTTTTCCAGGCCCGTCAGGTAGCGCTGGACCAGCCTGTACTCCTCCTCGCTGTCTGGGGTGAAGCGAACTCCACCCCCGTATGGACGAGCGTTCGGAGGCCGGCCCAGCTTGACACTGATGGCCCGGAAATGCGTCGCCCAGTTCGGCAGCTTCTCTACTACCAGCGGAGGGTAGCGGGGCTTCTTGGGTGGTGACTTCTTCTTCGACCCCGGCGGTAGGTTCGCAGAGGTCGTCGCCGGGGCTCCGGAAGGGGCATCAGAGGGTGCAAGGGTGGCAGGAGGGGCGGGGGAAGGTGCAGGACGCGTACTTACCCCCGCGGTTGTCGGTGAAGGTGAGGCGGGGGGCGAGCGGCGCGCCGCGTCAGCGAATGTCGGTGACGCTGGCGTGCCCCGACCCCGCGGCGCGCTATCGCGCTGTGGCCGCGACGGGTCAGGACAGAGCCGCTTCGCCTCCTCGTCGGCCGTCTCATCCGAGCTTCTTCTCCGTCGCTGTCGCTGGGGTCTGGGCTCGAGCCGGAACTCGAAATCAAACCCCAGCGAGGGCGTCGGTGACGCCGGCGATAACATCGCGGCGTCGGTGGCTGCTCCTCCCTCGATGGGCCGACGTCCGGGTCGCGGCGTCGTATCCGGAGACACGTCTCCGCGACCGGACGCGGCCGAGCCCGCAGATGCCAGCGACATGCTCGACCCTACGCGCGAAGAGCATGCCGACAGCATGGCGGGCGAGTCGAAGGCGGAGGATCGGGGGGGCGCCGGTGAGTCCGGCGCCGGGGCACTCATCCGTGCCGGACGTGCGTACGACCCAGCACTAGCCGGCCGCTCACGCTCAGCCAGCGCCGGGCCCGCAAGCGAGAGGCGGGGACCGGGCGCGGCGGTGCGCGAAGCTGGCACAGCTCGGGTCGTCCTGGGTGTCGTGAATACCGCGGCACCGGAGGGCGCGGGCGGCGACACAAATCGCGGCGGAGGCGCAGCGGAGCGCGCGGGTGGCGCGGCGGCGGTGCGCGCAGGTGGTGCGCGGGGACGCGCGGTGGCTGCGGGGGGGGTAGTGCGCGTAGGTAGCGCGGGAAATTGCTGTTGTTGCTGCGCCGCGGCGGCGCGCTCGGCGGACGCGGCAGCACGCACGGGCGCGGTAGAGCGCGCGGGCGGTGCCGCAGTGCGCGGTTGCGGCGCGCGGGGCGGGTACGCGGCAGGCCCCGGGGCCTGAATCGGCACCGGGCGGAACGCGGCGGGGCGGACGGGTACCGCGTGCTGGCGGCTCGACGACGGCGTTGGCGCAACGCGCGCAGGCGCCGATGACGTCGGTGGGCCGGCGGCTACGGCGGCACTAGTCCCCCCACTTCTTCTTCCCTCTCTCTTCTCCTTGGCTGCTGCAGGCTTCTCCTTCACTTTCGTGGAGCCGGCCGGTGGTGCACCGGACGACGCATCGCCGATGTTCGGCAGAGACATCGTCCGATCCAACACCGGGCGGGACTCCGGGGTCCCGGCATCGCGGCCCAGCGAGCCGCGTGTGCCGGGTTTCGGCATCCCGGGGGCGTGGCCTCCCGCGACCGCGACAGTGACTACTCACCGAGCTTCGATTAAAATAAAACGGTCCGCGCGGGAAAAACTTGTACCGGTGTTTACTAGGACAAGTCTGTGTGCGACCACAGGCGAATCCGAGGGGCGAGTACCGGCCGCACCCTCCTTTTATAGACGTCACCGCACGGTAGTTTCAAAATAACGTATAAACGCTAATACAAGATTATTACAGTAAAACATCAACAAAAACAGTCATTACAAATGCAGCAATATCCATGATTGACTGGTGCAAAACCAGCAACACCCAATTAAGAATGGCGCAAAAGCAGCATTATCCACACATTGGATGCAAAAACAGCAACATCCTAAATGTATTACTTTATTTTGGTAAATGTAGTGTTTCTTAGGGAATTCTGTTTTACAATATCTGATTCTATCATCATTAGTTATCTATTCTTGTAACATAATGTAACTAAAAATTGGTACATGCAACGTAAACAAAAAAAGATGTGTACTGCCTTTTCAGTAAAAGTGAATGTTGCTGCTTTTGCTTCTATATGACTCAATTGGTTGTTCTCGTACATATCTTGCTCCATGATCATTGTAACCCGGTCAAAAACTGATAAATCCGCTCTAAATCCGTCCGCGAAATACACAAATCTGAACATAAACCGATAAATACATCAATTGGACCCATTTTTGCAAACAAGAACCAACCCACAGTTTGAGTGAAATTGAGTTTAGTACATAGATGGCGCTCAAATCACGCATTCTATCTTCCCAAAAAAAATGGTTCCTTTTTACCGACTAACAACAGGGATACAACACTGTCATATGCGGAACCAATCCATTTTGGCCACCTTTTAAAAAACTGTAAAGAACTATACGGCATGGTCCCCTTAACACTTAGTAAAACTAATTGTTAAACAGACCCATGATCCTTGGTACCTTTACAACTTAAGCATATTAATTATGCAAACCAGAACCAATGTTCGTTGGTTCCATCTAGCATAAAAAGTTACAATATTTTTATAACTAAATAGAACCAAGAAGTTTGGTTCTTGTTTGCATAATGCAAATTAGGTTAGTCTTGAAGGAACCATGTAGCATAGTTCTTAATAGTGTTAAAATTCAGCAGTATTTAAACGAAAATAAAAGATCCATGTAGCATAGTTCTTGATACTGTTCAAATTCAGCATTATTTGAACAAAAATAAAAGATCCATTCTTTTCGCTGGTACCTTTAATGAATAACAAAATGTGATTATCCTTTTATAAAATGGTATCTAGCTATAATTCGCTACTGAATAATATTTTTGCGTTTGTTTTTTTTTGTTTCGGACACACTAAAAGTACACTGGCAACACTATCATTATACAGTATTTCTGTTTGCGACTTGCGTCTGCGGCTTCGTTTTGTTAATGTTCGGTTCGTTCGATAGTTAAAATGTTTAGAAAAAATGTTAGTGCTAGAACAAAAGCGCTTCTTAGTGCCTGCTTATTACAAAGTTCAGATGATGTAGATAGTGACAGTAATGGTAAGTAATAATAAAATTAACCTGTTCATTTTCAAACCTGTGGAATTACTTTTATTTTGTTTATAACCTCAAAAAGTGGTAGATTTTTACTTGAAACTAACATGATTATGGTAAAATAAGATAGAGAATGGTATGATCAACTTTCTACCCATATAAGTTTTAAAGTTCCCCGTATCTAGGAAGTTTCTTTTCTATGGTTTAATTTTGTCAAACCTAATTTCTATCTTGGTTTAATTTTGGTAGGCAGACACGGCTACACATCAAGCTATACATTTCCAGTATAAGCTGATCTCGCATTTTGTAGGATTTCCGTACAATGAGAGGTCAGCGTATACTGGAAATGTATAGCTTGATGTGTAGCCGTGTGTACCTACATATTATATTTTTGAACGTATGCCTAGCGGCCTGTCAACCAGGGCAAGTCAACACAATACAAACTAATGACTTTTGTAGATACAACTAAACATGCAGATTGTATTACACAACATCATTGATTTGATTATGTTGCAGATGTTATAGAAGCAACTCCAGAAAGCAGTCCCACGAAGGTGAATAAAGGTAAGTACTTATTCTAACACATTGCTAAACAATTAACGGTTAGACAGATTGGATCAGTCTATGAAACTAAATTAACTCTACCTATTGAAAGCTTATATAATTTCCATTGCATTTTTTACACAGAATTAATTACCTTTAATGAAAATGGTTATAGTAAAACCCTGTAATAATTATGTCATCTAGTTCAATAACATGACGTTTTTTTTTTATATTTGCTTATTGTTTTATAAGTGCATTTTTTAGGGTTCCGGACCCGAAGGGTGCCAAACGGAACCCTATTACTAAGCCTCCGCTGTCCGTTCGTCCGTTACCGTTATAAGAACATAGCAAAACCGCTATAACAAAAATAAAATAATGAATGATATAGTTGCTGCCAGTTAAGATCGCAATGGCGGTCATTGACCCACCTACATTTATTAAAGTTCTTAACTTTGAAATGCAAAAATAAGCCTGTTCATGTCTTGGATCGTCATGTATCGTGATCTTCAACATTTTTTCTAATGAAAAACGATACACCGCTATTGCGATCTTAATTGTCACTAACTACAGGTTACTTAAACGGGGTATAAGGGACATCGACGCGAAAACGATTACCACGTAATCAGTACATCATCATCATTCTGAGCCGCCCTACACAGAATTTTTTATCGGTTATTAAAAAAAATCAGCTGTTCCATACTTTTTGAACCGATGAAAAATTTCTATGTGGCGCCGGTTCAGAATGATGATGATGATGTACTGAGTACGTGGTAATCGTTTTCGCGACGGTGTCCCTCCATCCCGTATAGTATAGCTTTACGAAAAACAAAATGTCAGAAGATAACATTTTTGTTTCTTCTGCAGCTTTGCCTGTTGCTGATGCCGAGCCGCTTTTAACTGCTTTGACAATTATTAATGATGAGAAATATGGTGAAAGGAGCATAGAACCTCCAGCTTATTCCCCCCTAACTCCTCGACAACCGAATGTACCTGGTGAAAAGAGCATAGAACCTCCAGCTTATTCCCCCCTAACTCCTCGCCCACCGAATGTGCCTGGTGAAAGGAGTATAGAATCTCCAGCTAATTCCCCCCTAAGTCCTCGACAACCGAATGTACAAATTCTTATGTCTCCAAAACCACATTGTTCAACAAAAGAAAACATTCCAAACAGTCAACTTTCATCTTCACCATTGCAACCGATGTCGCCAGAGACAACAGAATTATTTAATATTTTAGCTGACACCCTTGATAATGAAGACTTCAACATTAATAGCAATGAAAACGCTGCATTAGGTTCACCGATTTCTTCAGACATAACAAACATCATGAATAGTGATGACTCCGTACAGGACCCAGACTTCGTTTGTCAGAATGAAAATGGAATATCTAGTGATAAAAGCTCTGAAAATTCCGTATCATTGTTAGCGTCAATAGAAGAAGGCCCTCAAACTGCGATAGAAATACTGGATGAAACTAATACATCAAACCATAACACAACCAGTCTAATTTTGCAAGAACAAGATATTGAAACTGAGGCATCATTCCAAGGAAGACCAAAAAGGGGTAGAAAAAGATTATATGGTGGAGACTTAAGAGAAGACCGAAAGAAGAGAAAATATAATAATCTAAGCTATGTAAACTCGAAGAAGCAGGTAGTCGAAACTAAGGTATTCATTGACTATAGCTGTAATTGTCCAAAACAATGTCAAAAAAATGTATCAACTGAACAAAAAATAGAAGAATTTAATAAATTCTATTCGTTTGGTTCATATGTTGCCCAAAATATGTATTTGATAGCATGCATTAAGGAAAAACCTAAGAAACGAGCATACGTCACGACTGCGCGACATCATTTAAAGAGAAACAACAAAACATATACCCGGGAATATTATTTGAAAAATATCCTAGTCTGCAAACAAATGTTCTTGAATACACTTCAAACATCATCTAAAAGAATAAACACAGCTCTTTGTAAAATGCGGAATAATTGCCTGAAAGATATGCGTGGGTTACAAGCGGGTCATAATGTTGCATCAACAGACAGTGAATTGTTTCTGGAAAACATAATTAAGAAACTACCGACTTATATATCACATTATCGCCGAGCCAAAAGTAACGACGCAAAGTTTCTCACATCGGACATGACTTTACCCAAAATATATAATCTATATAGTGAAGAAGCTAAATCAGCTGGTCAAGAAGTGCTGTCTTACTCTAAAGTAAGACATGTGTTTGTCACAAAATTTAACCTGCGTACCAAACCCCTTAAAAAAGACACATGCAACAAGTGTGACTTCTATGAAAGTAAAAAAAATCAAGCATCGGAAGAAGAAAAAAGGAAAATCGAAGAAGACCACAAAAAGCATATCGACAAAGCTAAATGTTTGCAACAACAACTCAAAAATGATATAAAACTGGCAAAAGATGACCCCACAATAGAATGTATGACTTTTGACCTACAAAAGACGTTGCCTCTTCCCAGGATACCCACAAATATTGTTTTTTTATAAAAGACAGCTGTGGGTATATAATCTGGGTATCCATACAGGCAGTGATGACCAAGCGCATTGTAATGTTTGGGTGGAAGGGGAGGCCGGCAGAGGATCGCAGGAAGTCGGTTCGTGTTTAATAAAACATATCACAGAAAGATTAAAAGATGGTGTTCAAAGTTTATTCCTTTGGAGCGACTCCTGTGGGGGTCAAAATAGAAACATTAAACTGACCTTAATGTTGAAAGCATTACTGAATGATCATCCCACTCTAAAAGAAATACATCATCGATTTTTAGAATCTGGCCACAGCTTTTTACCCAATGATACGGATTTTGGGCGGATAGAGTGTTCTCTTAAGCACCAGCAACGATTGTATACCCCAGATGATTACATAGAGATCATGAAAACCTGCCGAAAAATTAAACCAATGATTGTACACAGGCTTACCAAAGAAGACTTTATGTCATCACGCAATTTAGAGACAAAAATCACAAACAGAAAGAAGGCAGTAGATGGATCTAAAATAAGTTGGCTGGATACCAAAGAAATAGTGCTTAAGAAAGAAAAAATGTACTCTATTTTTATGAGAAACAATCTGGACGATGAGTTGAAGGAAGTTAATATAAAGAAAAATATCAGAAGCAGGACCGTGATAAAAAAAAGTGATATGGACTTACTTTGGCCTACAGGCAAAGCCATTTCTGAGGCTAAACTGTCAGATATAAAAAGTATTCTGCATCTTATACCAAACGACGCAAAAGATTTCTACAAAACCCTGACAAGTATCAACATAGAAGATGATATCGACGGCTTTACTGGGCCTATCGATTTTGAGGTAGAAGGCGATGATAATAATAGTGATGACTAATTTTAAGGGTTCTTGCTTCCATTTTAAATGTAAGAAAATGATTCAGTTACTAATAAATGGCATTAAAAAGTATTTTTTATAAAGAATTACTTTTATTTTTAGAAATATCACAACAATGAAATCTTAGGTCCATTTTGCAAGAAGGAACTAAGCAACACAATATGTTTTTGCAAGAAAGAACCAACCAGGTTTTTAACGATTTACTATAAACTACAACTTCATAAAATTTATAAATCTGATATTCCTAGATAGGTTACAGTATCCCACATAAGGTTAAGAAGTATTAATTCATTAATATACTCCGTATGCATTTTGCACACTCTGTTTACAAATGTTTCGTTTTCTCGAAACCAACCTGCTGTGTGTTGGTTCTTGTTTGCAAAAATGGGTCCAATTATACTAATCAACGATGGCGATCAGAACAGATACCGATAAATCCCTAACATTTTTCATTGATGACTCTTTTTATTCTGTCAAAAATCGATATATCTAATTTCGATTTTCTCATGACAAAACCATAAACAATCTTAGGATAATATTAGTCTTATTTTTAAATTTGACAGGTGATAGCTTGACATTGACGTTGTCGCAGTTACTTGGCATTAAATTTGACAGGGGTGATAGCTTGACATTGATGTTGTTGCAGTTTCTTGGCAGAAAAATAAAACGTATTGTTATTGTGTTTATCGGCTTTCAAAGCGTAACATAATGTTTTAATGTTTTTAAATTATCATTGTTCTTCGCAAGTAAAGTTATGATGTTGGAAGATTTAGGTAATCCAGTTGTAGCAGACATTAATCAAGGAGCTCGAAAAAAACCAAAGGGCAAGCGCAGAACTGCTTTGGAACGGGAGGATAGGTACTTACCTTTGTATTATTATTTTTAGTAAATTAACCGTCAATAACATAACCCGACATAACGTTCGTGTAGTCTAAGTGTCTGAAATTGGTAAACCAAAGGATTAAAGGTTTACCCTTACTCTAATCAATATTTATCTGGGGGCACGGTAGTGACCCCACCAAGTCGAGTGTTTTATTTTCATGGTTTTAACATTATTTTTGTATTTGGTTGTTTAAGGTACCGTGATACTGATCCATTAGCAATAAATTTTGAGTGGCCATGTTCGCACAATTCCAATAAGCTTCAATGCAAAAAGATGTCTGTCCGCTATATCTTAAAAAATAGGCAATTTTTTTTTAATAAGCGAAATAAAGTCAATCAGGATGTCTATTTGACACGCCTGATCGCACCGTACGTGCCAGAACGACGTCGGCAGAGCAAAGTAGAACCATCAAAACGCAGGACTCGGCTCATTAGCACGACATACTTTCTCAAAGACAAAGGTAATAAAAATAGACCAGTTTGTAAGGCTATGTTTATGAAAACTTTTTCTTTAAAAAAAAAAAGACCGCTTGCATCACATAGCTAAAACGGTGTTTGACGGAAACATACCCAAAGAAAATCGCGGTGGCGACCGAAAGTCAGCAAAATCTGCTACCAAAAAGGAAAGTCTACGTCAGTTTATACGAAAATTACCTGCAAGCGAAAGTCACTATAATAGAGCGAAGTCTCGAAGAATTTATTTATCGTGTGACTTGAATCAACGAAAATTAAGGCAAATGTACAATGATTCGGTTCCTCAAGACCTCCGTGTGACAAAGACCATGTTCCAGAAGGTATTTTCTGAAGATTTTAACATCGGATTTAAGAGTCCTGCTTCTGACGCCTGTAGCACTTGTATCTTATTAAATAATAAATTAAAAATAGCTACTGACCCTGACGATAAACGCATTCTGATGGTGCAAAAAAGAGTTCATAATTTACGGGCCAAAGCGTTCTATAAGTTATGCAGAAATGATGATCCTGACTCAGAAAATTTTTGTTTCGACCTACAACAAGTCCAACCATTGCCTCGGACACCCATTCAAGAGTCTTTTTATTCTCGACAGATTAGTTATTACAATCTTTGTTTCGTGGGTATGGACTCAAGAAATCCGCGTTTCTATCAATGGTCCGAAGATCAAGGTGGGAGAGGAGCCACTGAAGTTGGATCGGCACTTTTACATCATTTAAACTCTTTGAATTTAGCGGGCAAAAGAATTTTGCGTTTATTTTGTGATGGCTGTGGCGGCCAAAACAAAAATTCGCATATAGTCCACTGTCTTATGTTTTGGCTCGTCAATGAATCCCCAGAAAATATTAAAGAGATATATTTGACATTTCCCGTACGCGGTCATAGTTTTCTACCCGCCGATCGTGTTTTCGGCAGAGTAGAAAAGGAGGTTAAAACCGTTCCGGTAATTTCACAAAAGGAAGAATACCAAACAATTTATAAGAGACATGGGATTGTTTTATTGCTGGAAGAAGACTGGGGCTTGAAGGATGTCAAATCTTTGGAAACATATTATAAAAAGCTCGAAGGAATGAGGGACTTAAAACGTATTCATTTGAAAAAATATAATGTTATTCAGGGACGAGGAACAAGGAGACAAACTAAAACTCTATATGAGGTAAGAACCTTTCGCAATTTGGTTAACGAGTCTGATCAGGAAAGAAATCGTTTTAGCATCTTAAAATCAAGAAAGACACATCCTCAGTCAATTGCACCACTTAACGTAAATAAATGTCTAAGTGCTCTGAAGAAAGCAGACGTAAAGTCTCTCATGGTAAAACAATTTGGTGACGACTGGGAGAAAGATGAAACTTTTTCTTGGTACAAAAAATTATTGAGTGAAAATTCGACTGAACCTGTTGATACAGAAGCAGATGTTCCTGACAACCATGAACGACATGATGATGAATCTAATTGCGATTGTCTGGAACCAGAAATAGCCATAATAGTTTAAGTTTTTCATTTAGCCTAAATAGCCATTAAGCTTTTATTCATATTAAAGTATGATGTGATTTTAAATAATGTTGTTTGATTGGAAACCACCTAATCTTGCTCTATCAAAAACCGATATATCCTACAGTGTTTTATCAAAAACCGATATATCCTACAGTGTTTTATCAAAAACCGATATATCCAGTTGGTTTGTTCAATAACCGATATATCCATTTTCTTTTTTTTTATAACTCAGCAGGTACCACAGTCACGAATGCAGAATTTAGGTTTCCAAACAGTGATGCTAACACCAATAGATTGATAAATTTCGTTTAACTCTAAATTAGAAAACCATAGACTTGGCCATATTTTTACATTTTTCCACAAAAAACATAAATGTGATTTATCGGTTTTTGTTCCGACGCTCCTCAATTATTACAGAGACATCAGCAAAAATCCGCTTGCAAGCTCTTTTAGACCTGACTACAACAAGATTAATCGAGTCTTTTGATGATTATAAAGCGACCGAAGATCAACAGTTAACGTTAATCAGTAAATGGGGTTTCGATGGTGCTTCGGATCAAAGTATTTACAAGCAGAAGAGTACTAGTGAAGACAACTTGCAAAGTGTTTTTATGGCCAGTTTAGTTCCACTGAAATTAATCAAAGAAGACGGAGGTGTTAATTGGAAAAATGATCGCCATTCATCGACGTTTTATTGTCGTCCAATAATGTGGAAGTTCTTGCCTGAGACAAAATCGAATGTGCTGGCTGAAAAGAATGCCATTGAAGCCGAAATTTCAGAACTATGCCCTACAGTTGCCGATAATAGTAGTGTCATACATAAATTACTGTTAACGATGATTGACGGTAAATTTGCTTCATTTATTACGGGAATTCCGACATCCTCCTGTACCATTTGTGAAGCTCGGCCTAAGGAAATGAACTCATTAACATCCGTAATGCAGAAACCAGCATGTGAGGACTCATACAAATACGGACTCAGCTCACTCCATGCTTGGATTCGGTGTATGGAATGTCTTCTTCATATCGCTTACAGATTAGAATTCAAGACCTGGCAAGCAAAAGGTGAAATTAATCAAAACAAAATGGCAGAGAGAAAACGAAAAATTCAAGAAGACTTTAGAAAGAAAACTGGCTTGCTGCTTGATGTAGTTAAACCTGGCAGCGGGACTACCAACGATGGTAACATACAAAATGGAACAATTTAATATCTAAAAATTTAAAATAGATGGTCAAGAAAAGAATGCTAAATGGGATCATGTTATAGAACTCTATAACGAAAATCCTGCTTACAAGGGGATAAGGCTGATGTCTAAATTGACCGACAGACATGTCATCCCAAACAATATTTCCGAGATGAAAGTTAAATGTGCCACACAGGTTTTCAGTCGCTCTGTGGCAGCAAATATGGGATATCTGGCAAGTAAGTAATTAACATAATAAAAATTATATTTCTTATTCATTTACTTAGATAGCAATACTACAAGATTCCTTCTTGAGTAATTTTTACCTGAAATTATTAAAAATAAATATTGTCATTTAGGTTCAGTCTAATAATTATAGATACCTAATCTATAAATGTTAACCAAAAATAATGGACCTAATTATAATTTAACAAATTGGTTGATTAAGTTAATGATCTTCTTTCTTTTCTAGGTATGGGAATTCTGCCACAGGAATGCCAAGAAACAGCAGATTTGCTTTTATTTTTTGACGATTTGTTCGACTCCGTTAACGGGAGCTACGAAAACTCAAAAGAAAAGAGCCGGGAAACCTCTGCTTGGACCAGTAACTCCAAACTCAAATCACAAAGCAGTATGGGCTGAAGCAAAAAAAATTATAAGGTCGATGAAATTTTTCGGCAATCGCAACTCTGGTATAATAATAATAATAACACCATCAATTACAAATTGGTAACAGACAATTGAAAATATTGAATATCTTGTCGATGTTTTAGCTAAACAGTATAACCTGACGTCTCTGTGGATGAGACATTTCAACCATTACCGCCTAGAAATATTTTTTGGCTGCATTCGAAACCATGGATATCGGAATACGTCGCCTTCGTGTGTTGGCTTCGAAGCAGCCTACCCTTCCTTACTAATTAATAATTTTAGTAATACGCATTCGCCGGGGACCAACTGTGAAGTTGATCAAAGTTTCAATTTTAAATCCCTCAAAAACCTCTTTTTTATGAAACCTGAGGGGCCAAGTTATACCGGGTGTCCAAAAAGAGTATCGGGTATTTATTTTAGCGCTGAAGTTGATTCGGAGTGGCGGAGGGGCGCGGGGAGGAGATCGTAAAGTCCGCCATTTTGTGGAGTATTAGTCGCAATGGAGCAGTACCCGGGGACGCATCGCGCTTTTTGCGTACGAGCGTATTATCGTAACGATGATTCAATAGTGACAGCTCAACGTTTGTATCGTGCGGAGTATCGTACACGCAATGCACCAAGTGACAATAGCATTAGAAAATGTATCCGGATATTCGAAAATACAGGTGCGACGGTAAAAATTCAAAACTCTGGTCGCCCTCGTCCAGTCCGCGACCAGGACACAATCGAAGAAGTGAAGGCGTCAGTTCGTCAAAATCCGTCTTTGTCCATCCGAAAGCGAAGCCAAGCATTGAACATCAAAAAATCGTCTTTGCATTTGATATTAAAGAAAGATTTGCATTTAAAAGCGTATAAAATTCAATTGGTTCAAGAATTAAAGGATACGGACTACGCAAATCGATCGAATTTTGTGAACGAAATGCTGCGGCGAATCAACAAGTTTAAAAACATACTGTTCAGTGACGAAGCCAACTTTCACCTGAATGGTCATGTTAATAAGCAGAATTGTCGATACTGGGCAGAGGAGAATCCGAGACGAAAGCATGAACGACCCCTGCACAACCCAAAGGTCGTTGTGTGGGCCGCTATGTCTGCTAAAGCCATAATTGGTCCTTATTTCCATGAAGATCGACGAGGCCGAACGCTCAATGTGAATAGTGACCGTTATTGCCATATGCTGCGAAACTTTTTGGGCCAGAGTTGCAGGAGTTTCAAGGTTTCAACTCAAGAACGTGGTTCCAACAAGACGGGGCCACTTGCCAAACATCAAATCAATCAATTGAAGCTGTTAACGAATTATTCCCTAATAAGGTAATTTCACGTAGAGGTAACATCAACTGGCCTCCCTGAAGCCCTGACTTTAGCTCGCTTGACTATTTCGTTTGGCGATACCTTAAAAGTAAGGTTTATGAGAATAATCCGACGAACCTAAGACCTCCGACCTCCGATCTATTGTATACTAACTGTATGTTTGTATATTGTATTACTAACTTTGTATCTCATTATAAGTGAACTGTCAAATGAGTTCTTATGAGAAATAAATATCTTTAAACCTAACCTAACGCAATTGAAACAAAACATCAGGTCAGAAATGGCAGCAATATCGAGGGCTATGAGTCAGCGTGTTATCACCAATCTTCGTTCCAGATTAAAAGAGTGCCAGCAGCGTAACGGTCACCATTTGGATAACATTATCTTTTCGAAATAATTTTTATTTTGTATTCTAATAATCAACAATAAAAAAATTACATGATTGCTAGTAGTTTTTGTTCTATTGAACTAACAAATACCCGATACTCTTTTTGGACACCTAGTACTATGAAAGTTGATTTTGATGATGTGAACAGTGACAACATCTTTATAGATCTTGAAACAAAGAGACAAGACCCTAAGATAAAAGCACAATTAGAGTATGTGGCAGGATATGTATAGCGGAAAATAAAAGTAAAAAAATGCAAAAATTGCAAAAATACATTTTATAATGAAAATAAAGAAAATAGTTCTCTTCATTTTAGAGAGTATTTTAAAAATAAAACATGCCTTACGTTTCCTTCCATCTCGCTTATAAAATGCTTCTCAAATATACAAGATGTTGGCACTAGTATATTAAAAAAATATTGTAAAAAGAAAAACATCCGATAATATATGAAAACAATATTTTCAGTTATATTAGATCATAGTTTAAATAAATGCAACGACCACAAAATGCAATCAATTTCAAAAATTTAAGATTTATGTCATAATTTTTTTTTATTTAATTGGTGTAAAGATACAAATAAATTATTATGTGGATCACGTAAAGATTATAATGTAGAAGACAAAATGCAGGAGTTGGGCTTCAATTATTGTAAAAAAAGATTGAAATAAAGTATTTGACACTGTTTTATTTTGAGTTAGAAAATAGGATAGGGTCTAACTGCAGATTTGAAGCTAGCTATACTAATATTGCTTCATGGATTGTTGTTTTTACTTTTTGCTAGAGGGCACCTTGAAATGTTCGAGTGACGTCTCTATCTCCCTATATAAAAAGTACTCTGTGATTCCGTCTAATAGTAGCGGTTTATTTAATTTTCATTTTGTGACTTCTAAGTGCGGAGGACGTGTCAGCAGGGCGACAGTATTACCGACCAGAAAGAAGAATATAAGAATGGCTCTACTTATTAGCGTTAAGTGGCCTAAATCATGGAACTGTTCCTATTATGGAAAAACAAACTCAAACGATTAAATCAACAGTGCATAGTTGCCCAGCAAGTTGTGCTAAAAACGAAGTAAAAAGGGCTTTTTCTATTTGTAAAACAAAATTTACCGAAGATTTCAAGGAGACTATTCCATCCGTATATCGTGAAGCTGTAATTTCTTTAAAGAACGCAAAAGATGATACTATCAAAGAATTTCCATCGTATAAATATGTGAAATCTGACCTGTACAATAAAAGGAATATGGCGGTAGGTGTTAAAATAACTAGGTATTTGACTGGGATTAATGTAGAAGTACCTTCCCATAGAAGTAATAGGCTTAGAACCGCAGTGGTCGCACTTAAAGTGAAGCCATTTCAAATTAGTCTTTTAAGGCTACCTACGACTTTCAGCGCGTCAGTACTCAACAGGGGGTGTAACTTAAGAACAATGGCTATATCAAAAAATAATGTATGGAAACATCTATAGGACGCGTTTAAAACTAATCAGATAATGTTTCTCAAACTCAGGAGAGATGGAGCTAGTTTTTGCGACGAAAACTGCTATAATACTGCTTGCTGCGAAACGGTAGAATTTTCCGTATTAGTTTTCTACCATATTCGTGTGACATCTTTCTATAGATAAATAAATTATACGTTAAAGGAGACTGAAACGATTACATACAATCTTGGGCCTGGATGTAAAAAGATGAAAGAGGTGTCAATTAATAGCATAAATATTATCAACCTTTCACTGAAAATTCTGCGGACGTTGTCAATCTGAGAACAGCGATATAAGAGATTAAGTAAAAATGAGGTTATGTTACAATCTTTAACTAACAGCTGATTCCCGAAGTGCAAAATATGTTCTTTTGCACTAAAAGTTATTATATTTAGTAGAAATTGAATTGACAGTGTATTGCAGTGACCAGTTGTTATCCCACAAGTCACACGGCGATCCTTAGTTTGAACAATATCCAATCCACAAGCCGGCGGTAAAATCCAAAATAAAAATTCCAAGTCAAACGTGTGAGTGATCTTCGATGTCCAGTGTGAAAGCAAGGGTCGTACAGTCTGTCTATTAAGTCATGAAAATAATGTTTGAGGAACTAACATTATTCAAAAGTAGGGCAACACTAAATCATAGTACATCGAATGTCATCGGCCGTCATCGACTTGTTTTGTAACTCGTTATCTATTGCATTTTTTATTGTTTTTCACATCTACGTGGATAAAACTTCGAAGAAACATGTTAAATATGAGGAAAACAAATAGGAGTGGAGCTCGGGAAATTATTTTTAAAGTGTATCAGCAATGTTTGTTATAACACCAAGCTGGACAAATTTTATCAAATTTGGATGATATTTATGCTCGAACAGCAGCTATGACAGGTATGTAATCGTGTTACTGTTTGTTTTTTATCAACCAGAAGTAACAAATTTACTAAATATACGATTTTAAGACTAAAATAAGGATTGTTTACATTGCGCATTAATAGGTTAGATTGCAAATATAAGTAGGCCATATTGTAGTGCGACCAGAACTTTTGATACTTTTGGGTGATCAAAGTTATCGTTGATTTTAAATATGATTAAATTATATCATATTTGAAATTAAAACTATGCAATCTATTTTCTGTTAGATATTACTTTTTTTTAAATCTTTCTTTCAGGAAAATCTGAGAGTACAGTGAGTCGTATTGCAGATGTAGCCTATAAAAATAATGGCTAATTTGGAACCCCCGGCAAACACAGATCAGGCCGTCCTAAGAAAAAAATGGATGACTGCAACGTATGTTGTTGCAAACATTGAAAAATGAACGAGGAAGAACCCTATATCAAGATATAGATGAGTTAGTCATTCGCCTAAGCGAAGATAGCAGCAGCGATGACAGCAGTAGCGAAGACGTTGTTAGTGACGCAGCTGACAATGAAAATACTTTTTGTAACGTAGAATATTTGGAATCAGATGATGGAACTAATTAATTATTATGTTATGAGATATTTTTCATTAACAAAAAAAAGTTAAAACATATAATAAAAAATATGTATGAACATTTTTCCTTTATTTACTCATTTTATTTGAACGACAGAGACAATAGATTTGTGCTATCTGATCGTATATGCAAACTAATGAAGGTCGGAAGGAAAACATCGTAAGGAAACCTGGACTTATAATTAATATAAGTCTGAAATCGCCAACCCGTCTTGAGCAAGCGTGGTGATCAATGCTCGTGACTTCTCTGTTGAGAGTCGCATCTTTGTCTATGGTTTCTGTAGATTTTTTTAATAAGATCTACGCTTTTTACGACTTTACCTTTTCTACCCAGTTTAAAAAAACAGCGTCTCGTCGTTTTAATTAAAACCAGGTTTGCTTCTAGTACAAAATAATGTTCTAGTATCAAAATCAATTTAGTCACACTATACAGGGTTGCTACGTGCACGACCGCAGCGCCCTCATTTTTTTTCATGACTTTATAGACAGACTGTACAAGGTAGGCTGGGTCGGAATCCGTAAAATACAAAGCAGTGGTCGTGAAAAATTAAGAATAATCGGGAAAGCACTCAAAACGCATCGGAAAACAATACGAGTAAGCAAACATGAGCAGTCGGCAACTGTCTAGTGTCAATGACAGTCAGCTGTCATGCCAGTGACATAGACTAAAAATAGAAGACTGATTTTAATCTATGTTAAATCGATAATCATAAATATTCGTTTTTCAGTAATTAATTGATATTTTATTTATTAATATGACTGTAATTATATGCATAGTGCATATAATTACTTGAGTTAATTATTTTGTGCAAAGGTTTTATTTTCGTAAATCGATTACTCAATCGATAATCTCACGAAAACTATCTTTCTCATATTTCTCCGCTTCCAGATTGAGAATTTAGGTGATTTTTCATATTCTAAGATAAAAAATATGACTAATTTTTTAGATCATATCTCAACTTATTACATTTGAGCCCACCGATTTCCATCTCCTTTGACTGAATTAAAGTAGAAGATATTAAAAAGAGTATTTTCATTTTAATTACAACATATTGTAAAAATAAGAAATTAATGGTTTCGAAAATGGTAGGAACTTTCATACTGTAGCTGGTAATCATAATAATAATTGTCAAACTCAAAAGCTTTCAAAAGATTCGTAACGTACGTTCGTTTAATTTGTTAGCTTTTTTGGGATTCTTTTTTTTACGATTTCGCTAGTATTTGGACTCTGTGATCACCTGCCTTTTGATTTACCCCTGATTTGGTACCTGGACTGCGAAACCTGCCTATTGTGATCGACCTTGCTTTTGTACCTGGACTGTGATAGCTGCCTTTTGTGATCGACCTTGCTTTTGAACCTGGACTATGTTCGATAGCAAAGATAGTAAAAATGCAGAAGAATTGCTACTTTGGATATAATCTGAGTAAGTATTCAGCAAACATGAGATGGTTTTTACTTCGTTAGTAGTAATATAAGTAGTACCGTCTACCTATTTAAGTACCTATATATAGTAAGTTCGTTTCTGCATACTCTTTTATTCCTAACATCATAATGAGAAGTAACATGTGACATGAATTGGGATAACTGTGTCAAAATGAATTATAGTATTATTTTCTTTTAGGACCATTGCACTTATTTCCATACTCAACCTATCCACATGAGGAAAGGTTTGATAAGTGGAAATCAGTCCTCAGTGAAGAACTTAAAAGCAGAGGCAATTCATATATACATGGAAATGTCCGTCTTTGTGGCAGATATTTTGAACAGATGTACAAAACTCGTGGTAATCAGCTTACAGGAAATAGTATTCAGACATTATATTTTGTGGTGTTTCATTACACCTAATCTTCTTTTCTATATTTAATATTTAGGGAACTATTGTGGCCGACAATTATTGCTATAATTTAGTAACTAAATCTATGTTTTTAAAGTATGAAAATGTACGACACTCATTCTACTCACATTTTATATAGGTATTTCTGAACACTGTTATCGCTGAAAAGAAAAACCTATAGTTACCTTTGATTGTTTTATGCATCCATATCTGTATTCCATGCTATTTATTTCCTCATTTTAAATAAGCTTAGAATATTTTTATACATTGACATTTTTATTATAAATTGTCATCCGTCAGTTTATCTTGTTATATATAGCTAATAAAGTAAAGCCAGTAATAAGATCAGGTTCTCTATGTAAATCGCTTTATTGTTTCTGGCCGTCAATCTAATACGAAATAATTTGATTTATGTTTGAAATGTTTAAAATATGTAAAAAAATGTTCATTCGAGAAGGGTTAGAAAGGGACAACAATAGTGGCAGTCATTGTGTAAGAGAGGGATTTTCCTTAACGGTGGCAGTTCAGCTCTTAGCTTAATCACTACTATAATTGTATCTTCTGAACCGATCGAAATACAGTAATTCGAGAACGAAGCTTCTTTGATTTATAGACAGTGTCCTTGAGTGTTGAGTGTGAGACCCTTTTGAGACCCCTATTCCTCCGCTGCCTCCAGCCCTCTCGTCTGCGTCAGAGGAGGTCCTCTAATGTTGGGAGCGCCCTGACTGAGTGACGTGGAGCACCGCAGATTTGGTACCTGAACGTGGAGGTCTTCCACTTCGGGGTGATTCCCTGCGAACCGTGGAGGATTGACACGCTCTTTCTGCCGAGCGAGTAAGGCATCGTCACGAGGTGTGAAGCACCGGCGCGGCCTTACCACCGACGTGAAGCGCTGCATAGTGCTGTGGGGAGTCTGTCAGCGGGGTGTTACTTGAAATATGTATTGGGACTTTTTCTTTCTCTCTCAATCCTCAGGACAAGAGGTGGTGACGGGCCGGTACTCCTCCTCATCCTGTTCAGCGAGGGACGCTGCAGCCCCGTCTTTGTCCAGTTCTGCCGATCCTGTCCTGACTCCGAGCGTCCTGAGCTGCGAGAGGTTGAAAACGACCTGGGACTCCTGCACCCACACACTTTTTTATCTCTTGTGATACTTGTCAGTTAGCCCTCCCAAGTTATTGAGAGAGGGTTAACTGAAGCACTACAATTTATGTAAGTCATTCTAAACGTGTACCTGATTCGACATGATGTATGTGGTCAGGGGCCTTACTCCCGACAGCTTCGAGTTCTGAATCAATCGAATTTGATTCGAATTAGATGCCGATCCATACTCTTGAATCTGAAACTAGCGCACGATCGTGCGGTGGATCGAAACTAAAGTAATTTCGATCGACTTGATTCGTTAGGATCGAAAAGTTTGTACTCCACACGCCATCTGAACGTAAATAAATCCAGTTATTGGAAGAACTAAACGTCAAATAGCAATAGCAAAGAAAAGCGTCGATAGCAAAGAAGCTACGTTAATCAGATCGAGTGAGAGTTTTTAGTGTTACTGCTATAATTCTTCAAATTCTTTATTATTATGGCTTGCCTTGCGTCGTTTTTCAATGTTCTTGAGGAAGCAAATCGTATGAATATTCGTGTGAGAAGAAATATGCTAAGGATGAGGCGCTACAACACCACGGCTATGGAAATGGATTCGGAAGAATTTCGGAGAAATTATCGTTTGTCGAAGGATTTGTTTGATGTGTTCGTAGAAGACTTAACACCATACATGAAGAAACCAACCAGACGAAGTGACATTTGCATTAAATGCAAGGTGAGTTTCCATGTACTTATCTGTTTTCAAATCAAAAGTAGGTAAGTAATATTTGGTATATTTTTACATTTGTGCGAGTAAATATAGGTATGTCTATTTACTAAAGTTTAATCAAAAACCATTTTCAGATTTTGGTTGCATTATCATTTTTTGGTACTGGAAGCTATCAAAGAGTAGAGAGAAGAAGCAATGGCACGGTAATGTCTCAGCAGTCAGTGTCAAAAGCTATAATGGAGGTTACCAAAGCGTTAAACCACAAAGATATATTGACGACATATATCAAGTTTCCCCAATCAGCTGAAGAAAGAAATACTATTGAAAGAAAGTAGGTGGATACAATGTGTTTCTTACAATAGTTTTATATGTGGCAACATGATTATAATAACAATTTACCTACTTATATTGACAATGCTTATTTCAGATTTTATGAAAAGTTCCACATCCCGGGTGTGTTGGTGGAACACATGGCTATCATTCGACCGGTAGAACATGAGGAAAGATATTTTAATAGGAAACATTTTCATTCCAGAAATGTACAAGTCGTAAGTTTAACAGTAAGTACCATAAGAAGTCTCAGTGACGTACAACCTCACATATTGTCACTATCTAATTGTAATCATTAACAATAATTATTTTCAGATATGTGACAGCGACATGAATATTTTAAGTGCAGATGCAACATTTGGGGGTGCCACCCATGATTCTTTTATATTTAACCAGCACCCGGTAAAGACACATTTATTTGGATTAATAAGTAGGGGGGAAACTGTATATTTATTAGGTAAATTAAATTACAAATCCAATCTTAAATCATACCAGTAGATATGTAGATGGAAATAACATTTTAAAACCCCCCTTTTCAGGTGATTCTGGTTATGCCCAGAGAACTTATATGATGACACCTATTTTAAATGCACAAGCTGGATCTCCTGAAGATTACTACACACAAAGACTCTGCTCTGCCAAGAACACAGTGGAGCGAACAATAGGGCTCTGGAAAGCTAGATGGAGGTGTTTATTGAGTCACAGGGTGTTGCATTATAATCCACAGATTGCAGCCAAGATCGTTAATGCATGTTACGTACTGCATAACTTGTGCAACTTAAATAACTGCCCTGCACCTGACACAATAGAAGCTGAGAGAGAAATAATAAACCCTGAAGTTAATGATGCCCAGCCATCAACATCAGCACATAGTGATGAATTACGACAGGGGCAAGCAGCTCGCCAATGTCTTGTCCAAACTCTGTGGAGGAGTAGAAGGCAATGATACACTCATTTATTTTAATAATTATAGACTTATTTTATTTTATTAATTATAGACTCATTTATTTTATTAATTATATTATAGACTCATTTACCTTCTCACACTTATTTATTATGGTATCTGTTAAATTACTAACATCCTATTTAACCTACATTAAAAATTTATTGTGTAATGTAATAAGACGACCCGGTCAGGGTAAAACCTTTTTCCTAGATTTGCTATAGAGTGGAGGGCATGAAATATATTGATGTTCTACATTCTATACCGTTAACCCTTTTACTGGTGCAGGCAATATTCATGCCACCAACTTTTTTATTTTTTTTCTCATACGGCAATACTACTACTTTTAAAGTACCAATTCTGTGTGAAAAGGAACGAATTACAGATTAAAACCAAACTATGACATTACCACATTTGACATTTATTTGTCAGTTAATGTTTTAACCGTTTTCGTAAGTTAGCGATCTGCACATAAATCCAAGAAAATCTTCAAATTGCAACATAACCACGGTAAGATTTTATATTTATTGTAAAGTAAATGGTATTCTAATTATGTTTTACTGTATATTTTCAAATAATAATTACTAATTGTTCTTAAAAATGGCTTCGAACATGGTGGCCACATATTTGCCACTACCAGTTACCATTACCATTGCATTTGTGTGGCTTTTTTTAGATTTGTATAGAAATGTACAACTAACTTTTACTTTTTACATTTTATTAGACGATGAGTAAGCGAAGACAAGTACTGGTAGACCAGCAAATAGAAGAAGAGCTTGAAAGTCTATTCGGTATGCCAGATGGCTCTATATCTGAAGATGATGAAGAAGTGACAGATACCGAGTGTGTAGAAAAATCAGACTTGCTTTCTGTATTATTAGGTGAAGATGTTCTTATTAGCTCAGCAGCGGAGCGTCCCGGCGAGAGTCCCGGCCTAGCAAATTCACCTCAACCTTCTACGTCTAGAACAGAAGTTCATAATTCTCCATTGGAAACTGCAAGATTTCAGTCACCTGTACCTGAAGACGGAGAAATCCCAAACATTTCAGACTTTTCTTCTTCATCAGATGATGAATCAGATGCTGATGAGGTCCAATGGAAAAAGCAATCTTGGCAACAAAGTCCCAACTTGGAAAACTTCGATTGTCCACCTTTACGCTGTACCAAAAATCTACCAAACTGTACGGTTCGTACACTTGCAGAGTTATTGTTGTTAAGGTTGAAGCGCGTAGAGAAAAGATCACTTAGTTCCCGTTAGGTTTATTACGTATAAATAGTGTTTACAAGTAATATTGTTGACGATTCCTTTCTCTAATGTTAGTCACCGCGTAGCAGTAATCGCACTCTCTGATTTATTGTAATGTATGTATATTTATAGTAATAGAAATGACGCACGTCTGGTGCAAACCACCGCGTCAGCAAAACATGTACAGTGTAAGACTGTACATCTTGGCAACTCCAAAAGGAGAAACAAATGAGAAGAGAAAGGAAAAGCCATCACAAAGTTAATAAAGTAAATTAATCAATCAAATTGAAAGGCGATGTTCCTGTTCCCAGATTGAGGTCCCAGCTGCAAGTCCTTTGTTGTTTGTGCTGTGACTGTTTCTTGCCGGTACTCTGGTTTTCGTATAACTTGAAGTTCAATATCTTCAGGTGGTTGACGACTAGTTTTATTCTTAGCGTTGTTTGTGCAATATTGCGGACAACGATTCCTCCCAACCACAACAAGTACAACTATGATGGCGGCTGTCAGCAATGAGTAACAGATAGCATATTGATGAATATCGTGATTTGTTATTGTTGGTAGTGAAACTTCATTTTTCTTTTGAGTTACAATTTTCTGTTCAATTATTGCAATTTCTTGATTCGTTGCCTTTGACTGAAGGATGTTTGGGGCATAGCGATATGTTAAGTTCACTATCTTGTTAATGGATGTGTCAAATGTTGGAGCTGTGAGCTCATAATCCATCTTCATTTGACTGCTGTATTCGCGTTGAGCGTAGATGGTCATGTCGGTGGATTGTAATACGCATCCCTGAGATAATGTCACTATGCTTGATGACGAAATGGTTTGTGCTGTGACGTCATTGCTACAAATGATTCGCAACGAACACGTTTCGCAGCAAACCGCCAGCCAGCTGTTTTGTGTTCGTAACTCTATCCAAGTGTCCTTGCATGACGTGCGTTCGACGTCACAAGGTCCGCTGTTTTGATGTGATAGCAGTTTGGCCTCACACGGAGCGCTTTTGCCGTGTAGGTCAAATGATGGCAGGTTTTTCTTGCATAAGAAGTTCTGCGATTTTTGTTGCATGCAGTGTTTCAAGTCATCTTCAGATATAGACACGTACACGTTCTTCTTGAAATTGACAGCGATGTACTTGTTTGATAGCTGCACATAATATGTAGTTTCCTTATCAATGACCGGTAAAGGTATAGCTTTGTATATGTCGAAGTCTTCGTTAGCTACAAGTGGACTATGTGCTTCGAATAGAAAGTAATTTTCAGTAACTCGTGCTTTCACATTGATCAGCTTGTAAATATCTTTAATGTTTTCTTTGTAGTTTTCAACTGGTAGCGATAAAGATTTCGGAAGGCTTCCGGATATTTCCGTTAGTTTTTGCATCAGACGAACCGGAGTTATCAGATGAACGTCTACATGTCCTTGGTAGACGTTCGTTAGTGTATTGAACAGCATCTCCTGAAACGTCCTCAAGCTGTTGATCAGTAGGTACGTCGTTAACGAAGCAGAATTGATGTAGGTGGTGGCGGAAAGTATTTCCATTTCCGTTTCGATAGATGCTATGTTCATGTTGGTCTGATTGATGAAGTTATCAATGGAGTTGAGCTGACGTTGAATATTGTCTTCACTTTGTTTCAGTACTTGATTCTCAAGCTCCACGATAGTTGTTTGATTTTTGATTAACTCAAGTAAGTAGTTCTCGTTGGTTTGCAGAGATTGTATGTCGTTTTGGTATTTCTTAGCAAATTGTTGGTCTAATATTCCAAAAAGACTATTAGCTAAGTAGCCGACTCCGTCGACTAGACCCCGTTTCTTTCTGTTGCTCAGGTGTTTGTGGGGATTTATAAGTATGGAGTTATAGTAGTTTAGAAGTTCTATTTCATGACTTAATTGTTCCATAGTTGACCTGCAGTGTTGTAGATTCGTTTTATGGCATAAGTTCTTGATGTTCTCGAAGTAAGTTTGAGTACGACGAGTTCCTTCCCAATAGTTTGTTAGAATGTAGTACATCATTAGTATCCACTCATCATGCACTACTTGCATTTTGCCGACGGTGTCATAGTATATGGGCCGCCCGCGTTCCAAACTTGTAATCTGAGCGGTCGACGCCGGCGCTCCGCGCGTGCCATCAATGGCGCTATAAGATCCCGTTACAAATGTAAACAATGATAACATTGATATTAGTAGCGTTGAAATAGGATTCTTTGACCTCTTCCGCCGCTCAGTTTTCGGATTCTGTTGAGGCTTATGTTTCGTTTCGTTTTCCTCGGCATCCTCCATTTCAGAGTTCAATGGTAATGGCGATAGTTTTGTTATTGGGCGTTTTATTATTCCTGCTTGAGTTTTCACGGTAGTAACTCGAACATATCCATCAGATCCTGGATGAGTCTCCAGTATACGACCCAAGGCCCATTTTCCTGGCGGTAGATTGTTTTCTTTTACCAGTACTACATCGCCTTCTTTGACGTTTCTAGTAGGCTTGTTCCACTTACTACGTGTTTGTAGAGTAGTAAGGTAATCGTTTGACCAGTTTTTCCAATATTGTTGAAACATATGCTCGATAAGCTGCCACCTACGACGTAAATTGATGTTATTTACGTTATTGTAATCCGAGAGTGGCATGGACAATATTGGGCTTCCTGTTAGGAAGTGTCCAGGAGTGAGGCAGTTGTAAAACTCTTCTGGATCTTCAGTTAGCGGGCACAGCGGTCTTGAATTTAAGCAGGCTTCTATTTTTGCTAAAATCGTTATGAATTCCTCGTATGTCAGTTTTTGGTCCCCAAGTACTCGTCGCAGATGGTGCTTCATCGACTTGACGGCAGCTTCCCACAGACCGCCAGCAGTTGGCCAGGCGGGGGCATTGAAATGCCACTCCACCTCCAATTTGGCCAGTTCGTTGAAGAGATCTGGTTTCAGTAGTTGTTTGAACTCTTCGAATTCTTGACGAAGTACCTTTGCAGCGCCGATAAAGTTTGTACCACAGTCAGAGTACATGGGTCATAAACAAAACACACAAAAAAAATGTGACTTTAAAAAAAAATGTTATTAAATACTTCATACATTTATATTTTTGTTTAATAAATTAACTGTTGATTTATTTTAATGATTTAAGATACAATATCCTGATAATATTTAATTGACTTTAAAATATTAAAACTAAAGTGAGACTCTGGTCCCCTTCCGTGGACCGTGCCCAACCTAGGTTCATAAGTTTGCGTTAACTAAAAGAATACTTGAAAATAAAAGTGTGAATATATTTTCAAATGTATTTATTACCAACATCTTAAAGTTCTTATTTTACGTTATTATAAAAAATTAATACAAAGGACAACGGCATTAATAAGACTTAAACATGTTGTTACCGATTTGACGACCCCTTCCGTGGTCCAACTAAATTGTATATTCAATATTTGTGAAATGGAACGCAGCCGTAGTTTGTTTATTTTGGTTGGCAATACTGTCGAGCTGTCAGTTTGAGTAAAAAATTTAAGTGGTGAAAGTTAACGCTCTGTGAAAATTTATTTGCAAAATTCTATAAACAAGTGTTATTTTACTTTTGTGTAAAAGATCGTTGCAACTTTTCTGTTCCATTCATATTTAGGTAAGTACTGGCATGAAAAATACATTGTTGGTTGAACTTGGTGTAATATGGGAGGCTATTTGCAAAAACCAGGTGCGCCATATTGTAACCTCAAAATTTTGTGGTTTGAAAGACAATTTTAGTTTGTTAATCCCTTCCGTGGACAAACTTTTCGGTGGACACAATGTCCACGGAAAAGACCATGTCCACGGAAGTGACATCTATTGCAACTTATACTTTTTATGACACAAATAAGAATTAAAAACCCGTGTTGCTAGTTTTGGCTTAGCACCTGTGCATCGCCCGCACTCCATGACGCTAAATAGAAGCTATTATTATGTTCGATTTCGTCTATTAAGCATTTTTAACATAATCTGTTTTGTTAACGCTTGCTGTTGCTCAAATTGGTTGTACATGTGGGTTATGATTTCTCTTTCAGCTAATAATGCCTAGAACAAGAAATATTAGGCAACTAACTGATGAAGAAAAGAAGATTAGGCGACGTGAACAAAAAAAAATGAGTATGCGACGAGCGCGTGCAAAACTGAGCGATGGTGCTATTGAAGAGATACGCAAGAAAGATAGAGAAAGGTACTATAAGAAGAAAGAAAGAGGTGAAATTATGACGATTGATCAATTTACTCCGAGAAAGCAGCGTCAAATTAGGAAAATGTGGCGTGAGAAATCAAAAAGGCGTCGTGAATTATTAAAAATGCGAAAAGCCACCGCTGCCCTATTAGAAGAAGATACTCCACCGTCAAGTCCTACTTCGTCATTTTCACGTGCTGAAGTTGGAAGGGCAATTGCTGCTCGTAATAAGAGAAAATTGAAAGCAGAGAATGTAACTTTAAATTTAAAGGTCTTGGCAATGAGGAAACAAATAAGAAAATACAAGATGCGTATAAAAAGGCTAGAAAAAAAGAAAGAAAACAATGGGAAAATGGATAGTTCTAAAAACACAGTATTAAAAAAGGATATGACACAAGCTGTGCATGATTTTTTAATACAAGATGAGTGCAGTAGATTAACTTCTGGTAAAAATGAAACTATAACCCGAAAGAAAAGTAAACGTCAAATTCGATTATTAAATGACACTTTGTTAAATTTACATGTACAGTTTCAAAACAAAACGGGGATTAAAATTTCTTATCAGACGTTTAGAAGATACCGTCCATTTTGGGTGTTGTTTCCGAAAGCATCTGCAAGAAATACGTGTTTGTGTGCGTTACATGAAAACACTGATCATATTGTCCGATCACTTCATAAGGCAAAAATTATATCTCATGGTTCTGCTTCACGTGTGGCTAGAGTACTTTGCTGCAATGAAACATTAAATCCAAAATGCCTAGAGAGAACATGCGAGGACTGCCATGATAAGAAACTCACTTTTAACTTAAGTAATGAAAATGATCACATAACTTACGAGAGATGGATTGTCAAAAAAGTTGATGTAGTTAACAAAGGTAAATTGAAACAGTGCAACAAATGTGTTAAAGAAACTGTTAAAACCACAAATGGATCTCTTATCAAAATATTCAACTCTAATTTACCAATTTACATGCAGCACGTTGCTAATATGATTCATCAAATCAAATCCATACAAACTATTAAACAACAACTATCTTCTTTTCAAGGGTTGTTACATATTGATTTCTCGGAGAATTATAACTGCAAATATGGTGCTGAAGTCCAATCCGCCCATTTTGGTGGTTCTAAGCCTCAACTGTCACTTCACACATGCGTTTACTACAGCAGTGGACCAGAAACTCAAGAAAGGTCTTTTACGACAACTTCAATGTGTTCTATATCAGAAAACTTGCGGCATGATCCTGTAATGATATGTGCTCATCTTAGACCTGTCTTACAAAGAATTGAAGAAATAAGTCCAAACTTGTCAGAGTTACATATATTAAGTGATGGACCCACAACTCAGTACCGTAATAAATTAATGTTTTATTTTATTGCCAAGTTCATAGGCAGAGAATTAAATAACGTTAATACTATTATTTGGCACTACAGCGAAAAAGGTCATGGAAAAGGAGCTCCTGATGGAGTAGGTGGATGTATAAAAAGGCTGTGTGATCATTCGGTTGCAATGGGCAAAGATGTATCGGATTATGATTCTCTTATGTCCTGTTTAAAAGATAACTGCAAAGGAATAGAGATTTATGGAATTGGTGACCCGAATATACAAGATATTCAATACATTGCTGATGAAAGTAGAATGAAAGCTTTTAAGGGCACATTAAAGATACACCAACTGTCTTGGAGTCGAAGTGAGCCGAATACATTACATGCAAGAAGACTAAGTTGTATGTCTTGCGCACCAACGAAAATATGTCCTCATTTTGAAATCGGACAAATAAATCTTCAAGCTGCAGGAAGTACAAGATCAAACACTCCCGTTAGTTTTGTGTCTGAGGCCGTAAATTTATCTCCAAGAAATATAGCCACACCTGATGCTTCTACAGTATCATACAGATCAATTCCAGTCACACCAGAAGAAGGAGTTTCACAAAGTTTCCCTGCTCGTCCTAAGAAGAGATTGAGGCTTATTTCAGATTCCAATGACTCAGATTCGGATATTATATTTCCGCGGCGACATGTAAGACAGACGATTAATTATGAAACAGACACAGAAGACGAAGAAGAATTGGTTCTCCCTCCGCAAAAACCTAAGAAACCGTTCATTAATCCTTACACAGACAGTGAAGATGAAGAATCTATATTTTAAAGTGCTGTAGTATTTATTTTGCTACTAGCTTTTATATTAATTTTTATATAAAATATAGTCCATAAAAAGTTTCTGAATTGCTTTTACAAGGTTCTGCACTACCTTGTAAAAACAATTATTTATAAATGTTTTTTTTTACGGGATATAATAGGTCTTTACCTATGAAATTGCCGTTTTGTATGAAAAAATTTAAACGAATTTTTTTCATGAATTTTTTATTTGTATTAATCGAAGTAATCACCCATGCAATCAATGCATCTTTGCCATCGCAGTGGCAGTTTATTGATGCCCTTCTTAAAGAAATCAGCTGGACGGGAGGCAACAAATTCTTCAAAGGCATTTTGTACTGCCTCTCGGGTATTAAATTTTTTTCCCGCCAAGAAGTTATCCAAATTCTGGAAAAAGTAGTAGTCTGTAGGCGCAAGGTCTGGTGAGTAGGGCGGATGACGGAGAGCTTCCAACCCCAGTTCTTGCAACTTGGAGACCGTCTGCTGTGCAGTATGAGGTCGCGCGTTGTCGTGCAGGAGCAGCGGAGACGAGCGATTGACCAATGCTGGTTGGAGATGCGCCAGCTTCTCCATCATTGTGTTCAGTTCTTCACAGTACACATCTGCAGTAATGCTCACCCCGTTTGGTAAGAAGATGTGATGAATCACACCGGCGCTAGACCACCAAACAGTGACCATCACTTTTCTAGGGGTAAGTTTTCGTTTAGGGCATTGTTTAGGTGCTGAACCAGGATCCAACCAACTTGCTGAGCGCTTACGGTTATCAAACAGAATCCATTTTTCATCGCAGGTAACAATGCGGTTCAAAATTCCTTCATTTGTGTGTCTGTTGAGCAGTGCAAGGCACGTCTCGACGCGTACTTCGCGCTGGCGATCATTGAGTTCGTGGGGCACCCATTTGTCAAGCTTTTTTACCTTGCCAATTTGACGCAAATGGACCAATATTGTTTTGACGCTAACGTCGAAAGCTGCTGCTAATTCAGCCGTAGATTGTGTATCATCAGCTTCCACAATCGCCTTTAATTCGTCATTGTCGACCAAAGTCTTCGGACGACCGCGAGGTTCATTTTTCAGGTCGAAATTTCCAGAACGGAAGCGAGCAAACCAATAACAGGTGGTGCGTTGGTTTGTAGAGTTAGCTCCGTAAACGTCGTTGATGTTGCGTGCCGCTTGTGCCGCGTTGCTGCCACGACGGTACTCATATTCCATAATTACTCGAATTTTTAACGTATCCATGATGACGAAAAAGATTGAAATGCGATGAAAATGTAACACTAATCAATAAAGAAATGACTACTTTTAGAAAAAAAAATCCATGTTTTTAAAATAAAATTAATTTGAAATTAGAATTCATAGCCAAACAAAAATTATTTTGATTTGAAATGGCCAGTACTGCAGAACGGCAATTTCATAGGTAAAGACCTAATATTATAAAAGTAATTCCTCACGTACCTACTTTTATAATGTTCTGCCTGGACAATCTTGTAGGGATAACATAAATGTCAATTTTATGTCCATATTAAATGATTAGACTTTTGAGTCTCTAATAAAACTTCCACAAGTCAATATAATAATTATGGTATCGGAAAAGACGTCACTTCTGTGGACGTAAAAGTATAATTTTTTTTTGATTGATTATTTTGGATTGTTGTTTTATTTTTAATATGAAGAAGTAAAGTAAAGTTTAGTAGTTTAGTAGTAAAGTTTACGAAGTGATAGAGTTTATTTTGTTGATTAAAAGCTTGATTTTAGACTTTCCTGTGGATTATGTAGTCTTTTCGGTGGACACATAAGAACTAAAATGTCGCATATTTTCATGAAAATAAGGTGTTGATCTCTGATTTTGTGGACGGGATAATTATTTTGATATTTCCGATAATAAATGCTGATTTTTTATAAAAAAGTTGACATTTTTATTTTTTTAAATTTTATATCCCTGTTTTGTTTATGACCCACATGTGGCTGGGGGTGCCGCGCCTCGCACACAGTCTTTGGAAGGCTGCCATAAACGTTTCTGTGCTAAGGTCTGACACGAGTTCAATATGAACGGCTTTCGTCACCATACATATAAATATGGCTATGTATCCCTTTGAAGTTTTTATGCCTCTACCCTTGTTGTGTTTAACATCCACATGACCGGTAAAGTCTACTCCTGTGTGCGTGAAAGGTCGGCACGGAGTGATCCTTTGTTGTGGTAGGTCGCCCATCAGTTGATAGCCATCTGTCTTGTTGAAGCAGTGACAGCGTACACATCTTCGAAGTTGTTCCTTGACGGCACGGTTACCGCCAACGATCCAGTACCGCTGTCTTATATAAGTCAACGTCAGCCGAGCTCCTCCATGTAACGTGGATGAATGAGCTTGTTCTATGAGAAGTTGTGTAAATCGTCCTCTATGTGGTATGATGATTGGATTCTTCATCTCCCCTGGTAGGCTTGAGTGCTTAAGACGACCTCCGACACAAATAATTCCCGTTTTGTTTATATAAGGATTCAATTTGCAAATTGCGCTTTTCTTCGGTACTGTTTCGTTATTAGCAAGTTGTGTAAATTCGGAATTGAACTGCAGTCGCTGCGCGTGAATTATGATACTTTTACGCGCTGCGCTTAGTTCACTTGTTGTTAGGTACGTAGTTTCCGATTTCGTCTTATTGCGCATATTTTTAATGAAGCGTAATATCCATGCGATGACCCTGTTTACTTGTGTCAATGAGCTGCATTTGTTCAATAATTTTGTGATTATGTTATGTTCGTTATTCCCTTGTGAAGGGTTTTCGATTTGAACGTGATTTATGCAGCCAAAATTCGTTTGGAAAGCGCAAGGAATATCTTCCGATACATCTTGTTTTGTTAAAAGTTCGGGGCCTTGCCACCATAGGTTGAACTTCATCAGTTTGCTTGGCAAAAGACCTCTTGATGCGCAGTCTGCGGGATTCTGCTCTGACTTGACGTAGCACCACTGAGCTGCAGGAATGACGCTTTTGATCTTTGTAACTCTGTTGGCTACGTACGTCTCCCATCTTGATGTTTCGCCTTGAATCCACGCCAGGACAACTTGTGAATCCGACCAGGCCCGTATTGATACGTTATATCCACAGAATGTTTGCTTGGTTTTCTTCATCAAGTCAGCCAGTAGTTGAGCGCCACACAGTTCCAGTCTAGGTAATGTGGTTTTCCGTGTCAGTGGAGCCACCCTTGTTCGAGCAGCTAGTAGAGTTACGATGGGTTGGCCATGTTCGTTGAACACTTTGCTGTAAATAACACAAGCGTAAGCCTTTTCACTTGCGTCACAGAAGCCTAATAACTCGACACATTTTTGTGTATCGCCAATCCATCTGTTTATCGTTATTTTGTTGACGCATGGCAGTTCTGTTTTTAGGTTCAGCCACTCAGATTCGATGTTGCTGGGCAGTACGTCATCCCAGCTAAGTTTACTCATCCAGAGTTTCTGGAATAGTAGTTTGGCTTTGACCGTCACTGGGGAGAGCCAACCCAGTGGATCGTAAAATCTCGATATGGCTGAGAGTAAGGATCTCTTTGTTAGCTGTTTTGAGTTTTCCACAGGCCAGTTGAAGTGGAAGGAGTCGCTGTTTGGATTCCAACCGAGTCCTAATGTTTTGGTTGATTCTTCACCTTTAAAATCAAACATGTTTTGAGTTGAAATTTGATCCTCGCGTAAGTCTTCCAGTATAGCTCGGTCATTGGCTGTCCACTTTCGTAAATTCATGCCTCCTCCTCTTAATAGTTGGATCAAGGATTGTTGCAGTTTTTTCGCTTCTGTGAGATTGTTATGGCCGCTAATGACGTCATCTACGTAGCAGTCTTCTATGAGTATCTTGGCCGCTTCCGGATGTTTGTGACCATCGTCAATGGCCAGTTGCTTCAATGTTCGCATAGCTAGCCATGGTGCGCATTTAGTCCCGTAGGTTACGGTGCAGAGCTGGTGATCGCGAAGATGTTGATCTCGTGAGTCCCGCCATACAATTCTCTGTAGATGTTGTTGTTCTTTTGAAATCCAAATGCAGCGGTACATTTTTTCAATGTCAGCAGTGAATGCGTATTTATAAGTTCGCCATTTAAGTATAAGAGCTTGAATATCTTTTTGTAAATTGGCGCCCTTTTCCATGACATTGTTCAGACTGAAGCCACTAGTAGTTTGTTCAGATGCGTTAAATACGACCCTCAGCTTTGTTGTTGTGGAGTTTTCTCTCAAGACACCGTGATGCGGCAGAAAGTAGATGTCAGTAGGTATCTGAGGTGCACGTTTCATGTGACCCAGATCTGCATACTCTTCCATGAATTGTTTGTACATTAATGAAAGTCTTGCTTTCTTCTCTAGCCGTTTTTCCAACTGTAAAAACTGTGAAACAGCAATTGTTCTAGATTTGCCTAGTTTCTCTTCGTAGTCTGAAACGAGAGGCATTTTGACGATGTACTTTCCATCAGATGATCTTCTCACAGTTTCTTTATAGAATTGTTCGCACTGGTCGTCCTTGGGGATATCTGTCGTATTTTGAATTTCTTCATTCTCCCAAAATTTTGTGAGATCCTCTAAGTTTAATAATGTAGCGTGGCAGTCAAACGTTTGCTTCATCTTTCCGCATAGAATCCACCCAATTTGCGTGTGTTGTGCAACTGGGGAGCTGTTATTGCCTTTCAATACACCTTCTAGGATAATTTCGGAGTATACGTCGGCTCCTAGTAATAGGTCGATTTGCCGAGATACGTTGAAGTCAGGATCTGCAAGTTTCAAGTTTTCTAAATGCGTCCATGCGCCTTTCTCGAACGTTTTCGTAGGTAAGTTGTTTGTTAGCTTCGTCATGATAAGTGCTTGAGTTTCAAAACTGTAATCGGAGTAAATCGATTGGCAGGTAAATTTTAGTTTTCCCCTGCATTCTCTAGAAACAGAGCCGATTCCCGATACCGATGCGTTGATCCCGTTCCGAGGAAGACGTAACATTTGTGCTGCGTTTTCTGTTATCAAGTTTACTTGTGAGCCTTGATCGAGTAGCGCACGCAGTGTTACATAAGTCCCATCCACGGATTTGACTTTCAGTTGGACCGTAGTTAGTAGAACTTCCATGTTGTCTTTAAACAAATGGTTAGATGTTGGTTGTTGAGTTGATGATGAAGAGCGTTGCTCAATGTTGTTTTTTCTGTTTGTTGACGTTATGTTTTGTTTGTCCGAATTGTGCAATAGTGTGTGGTGTTTCAAGTTACATTCTTGGCACGTTTTAGTTGATTTGCACTCGTTGTTTCCATGACTGAACAAACAGTTTTTGCAGAGCTGCAATTTTGAAACTGTGTCATTTCGTTTGCCGAAGTCCATTTGAAGGAATTTGTCACATTGGCGTAGTACGTGACTACCGTTGCAGAATGGGCATTTTCCATGTAAAGTGTGATAGTTGTTTGTTTTATTTTGATTGACGCTATAGTTATGTTTCTTCATCTGGGTTTGCTTGTTGAATGTTTTCCAGTTGGATGATTTTTCTGGAGCTGTAGGATTCGCTTTCTTAGCCGACTTCATGGTTTCGTATGCCATGAACTGTGTTTCGAGGAAATACAAAAAGTCGTGCAGTTTTTGTAGTTCTCTATGATCTTGGAGTTCCTTCATGTAGTCACTCAAAGTACTGGAGTCCAGTTTTTGTGACATGATATGCACAATGATCGGGTCCCAGGTTGATGTGTCAATACCGATGTTAGAGATACCGTTTAGGCATTCGGTAATGACGTCATGCATCTTCTTCAAGTTGAATGAATCTGCATGTTGTATGATTGGCAGATTTAGCATGTTGTTCATAAATGAAGTAAACTGCAGGCGACGATTGTCGTAGCGCTGATTTAATATATCCCAACATGAGTTATAGTTTTCAGTGCTAATGGTCAGATGCTGCACTAAGCGTTCTGCTTCTCCTCGCAGCTTGGTCTTTAGATGTTGCATTTTCTGCGCGTTGTTAATCATTGGATTTTTATGTATTGCTTCCAGAAACAGGTCTTTGAAGGAGATCCACTGGCTGTAGGTGCCTGAGAACTCAGGGATTTCGATCTTAGGTGTCGATTTCTGGTAGTGGACGGTGCCCCAGATTTTGGCATTAATTTTCCTCTTCAGCTCATCGTATTTCTGTTCGATGTCCGTGAACATTTGGTAGTAATGCTCGTTGGATCCTTTCAGTTGGAAGTCTATTTCCCAATGAAGTTTATCGATAGGTTCCCATTTCGATTTCAACGTCGTGAGGTGGTCTTCCAGTTCCCATCTTTCCGTGATAGTTAGTACGTCAATTTTGGAGATAATACGGTATATTGCGTTGAAGTTGCATTCTTGCTTGTTAAGCAAGAGTTGTATGTTATTACCGTCGTCATCTTCTGAAGTCCCACCTAGGTCGAACTTCACGTTTTGCTTGCCCCAAGTTGCCAGTTTGTTAGTTATGTCCGTTTTAGTTGATAAGAACATTTCTTTAGTTTTCCCGTAGATGTCATCCTTGAAGTATGCTATATTCTTATCTTCTAGTTCTAACAACAGTTGGGCATGCCTGCTTTCGAAGTCTTGCCATTGGTTTTCTAGCGACAACAAGCGTTTCTTCAAGTATTCCACAGTTTTTCGTGAGGAAGAATCCTTGCGATAGTTAGCACATAATGTCTTGATGTTCTCGAAGCACGTTGACTGCAATTCCAGTTTATCCATATTGATGCTTCTTGTTGTTACCGTTGCTTTGTTAGATGGCTCAAGAGACCTGGCACGTTGTTGACGGTGACAGGAGAGCGTTTGGTCGTGTTGTGAAGGCTACTGCGTTGCTTGTAGTCTTCTCCGTTTCAAATCTTGAAATCGTTATCTTCCTTGATTTGAAATGGTCAGTGGAACTCAGCACCCATGCGCCTCGGTTGCGATATTATGCGATTTCTCAATCTAACTGGGGCGACCCGCTTCTGGGAGACCAGCTAAACCGATTCGCTACCGTAAAGAGACACAACAGCACCAAATATCCGGCTCGAAGGACCATAAAATGTACGGTTCGTACACTTGCAGAGTTATTGTTGTTAAGGTTGAAGCGCGTAGAGAAAAGATCACTTAGTTCCCGTTAGGTTTATTACGTATAAATAGTGTTTACAAGTAATATTGTTGACGATTCCTTTCTCTAATGTTAGTCACCGCGTAGCAGTAATCGCACTCTCTGATTTATTGTAATGTATGTATATTTATAGTAATAGAAATGACGCACGTCTGGTGCAAACCACCGCGTCAGCAAAACATGTACAGTGTAAGACTGTACACAAACAGAACAAGGCCAGTTACATATTTCGAGCTGTTTTTTGATAACGAAGTAATGGATAATATTATAGTACAGACAAACAGATATGCAGAACAACAAAATGCAAGAAACTGGACATCTATAACTGTACCCGAATTGAAGGCATTTCTTGGAATCATAATACAGATGGGTATTCATGTACTTCCTACAATCGAGGACTATTGGTCAAGTGATCCATTATTACATGTAGTAGAAATAGCTGAAACGATGACATTGCAAAGGTTCCAAAAGATATTGAAATTCTTGCATATCAATGATAATATGGCAATGCCGAACCGTAATGACAATAACTATGATAAATTATATAAATTGCGTCCCCTTATTGATCGTTTGAATAATCTTTGTCAAAACAATGCAATTACAACTAATTCTCAGTCCATAGATGAATGTATGATAAAATTTAAGGGTCGCTCTACCTTGAAACAATACATGCCAATGAAACCCGTGAAACGAGGTTATAAAGTATGGTGCAGAGCTGACAGTTATACAGGGTATCTATATCAATTCCAAGTATACACAGGCAAGACTGATACCGCAGAGATAGGATTGGGAAGTAATGTTGTAAAATCACTATGCGAGCCCTTATTGAGAAATAATTATTCTGGTCATGTGGCTTTTGATAACTTCTTTTCAAGTTTTGAACTAATGCAAGAATTATATGAACAAGGTATCTACAGTACGGCAACGATTAGAAGTGATCGCGCCGATTTACCTCTTTTGGTAAAGAAACCAAAAAAAACTGGAAACAGAGAAGAAGATCAGAGAATAGCTGAAGCTTCTAATAGAGCGAGTACAAAGCTCAAAAAAATTAAGAAAGGAAAATGGAAGTGGAGAGTCAAGAAGAACGTAGGATTTGCTGTTTGGAAAGATACCAAACAAGTGAATGTTGCAAGCACAGCATTTCATCCTAAAGAAAAGAGAACTTGTAATAGAACTCAAAAAGATGGGTCAAAAAAGTCTATCAAATGCCCATTACTAATACCCGAGTACACGAAACGTATGGGTGGTGTCGATCGTTTTGACCAAAAAAGAACATCATATGCCGTGGGTAGAAGAAGTCGCAAATGGTGGCCCCGAATATTTTATTTTTTGATAGATGTTGCAATAACCAATGCCTATATATTACATAAAACGAACACCAGAGTGCACAATGTTATGAGTCAAAAAGAATTTGGGTGGTTTCACCGACAGCGTTTTTAGAGTTTCTTCGCGTGAAATCACTATGTAAAATGTTTATCTATGACCATTCTATATTTTTTCGTGTAATAAGAAAACCAGATCATATGAAGGCACTGGTGTAAATATATTTCTCTTGAATATAAATAAATAAAAAAAAGCAATATGACTGTTTTTCAATAACGGTGGTATGTCCCTGATTGACTTTTAAGCATATTTACCTCATTAAATACGTTGCGATGGCAAATTTAGTACTTAAATTAAACATTATTATTATTATGTTGGTCAATACATAAAGCAACCATATTTAATACTTCCGTTCCTTCTGTTATCATGCAGACATCAGGACCATAGTGATAAGGAACGTCCGCGCCAAAAGTGCAATATCGGTGCGTTTTATTAAAATCGATCTATAACGTAAACAAGTCTATTTTAACGAACTATCTCCTTACGCACACGGAGGCCCAGTCGTGCTCTTGCGTTCTCGCAGTAGTGACGTGTCCAATCCTGCGGAGTTTTCGCGGCTCCGACGCAGAATGTCCACTTCTCAAAATGTCCACTGGTCGCAAAATGTTCTTTTCTCAGAATGTCTCTTTCGCAGAATGTCCACTTCGCAAAATGTCCCTTTCGCATATTGTCCCCTTTTTATTTCTGACATCCTTTAATCATAATTCAATTCATTTTAGCAATTAGCTTTCACACATCATGTTTGACGTGTGTTTATTTGTATCGAAATGGGTAAGCAAAAAAAAAAAAATATAGTACAAATCACATTTATTTCTTTGCATAATCGCTTGATTTAAAGTAATTATTTTACCAACTTAATTTTTACTAACTCGCAATAAAAAAAATAAGAAATTTGAACACTCTTTAATTAATTACCTACGAACCGTTAACTGTAAAAATATTACTTTTTTTATAAATTGTGGCAATGTCAAATTATTTCGTTCTAATTGAACCAATAATGCCTTATATTTTTTATCAAAATAAATGTCATGTTTTCTTCTATTGTGCTGCACATTTTTAAAAAGACTGTTCCTTATTACCCTATCCCAGTATTTACTTTCCTTTTTCAACTTAAAGACAAACATGTACAGACTTGGTTTTCTTGGTATACGTCCTGTATTAACGCGTCGGTGCCAGCCTTCCAAAGCATTCGTTGTTCGATGGCGTTGGAAAGCACAACTCAACAACGTGGTAGACATTTTGGGGTACCACTGTTTTTCGAAATACTTTCTAAAACGGTGCATTTCAGAACTATTCGGCGCCTGGTTTAAAATATAACACCACGTAGCTGGTATTTTATCTGCTGGCACGAGCGGTATCATCGCAGCGATTCTTGCAACATTTCTACCTTCTTTTGATTTTAATAAATTCATTTTTTTTGCATTCTTCCAAATAGCGGCATTAAAATGTCTGTAACAACCACTAACTCTGGCATCGGGGAATACAGCTTCCACCGCGTTCATTTGTGCAATTTCATAATCACATTTGAAGTTTCTTATTTTAATGCCCTATTTGGTTTTAAAAATTCGAATAAGGCGGGTGTATGTGTCTTGTGTCTTGTTGGGTAATAACGAATATATTACCGGTACTATATTTGTACATTTTTTACTTGAGTTCATATCTAAATGTAAGACATACATTTGATAATATGGTTTTGGTGCAGACATAAAAGTCCCATCTGCAAAATATGAGCCTGGTAATTTTATAACTTTTTTTGCTTGAGTTGTTGCAAATATTAAAATTTTCTCAGTATCTCCATCTTCACAAATTAAGAATTCTTTTCCCAATACTTCCGGTACACTGGCAGTTTCAGTGCTGTTATGTTGTAGTCTATCTGTATTTAAAAAAGATTTACGTGCTCTGTACAAGGTATCTTTGATAGATCGAAATGAAGGTAAACAATCAGATCTTATTTTCATGGAGGTTTGTTTGATATTCTTCAAAAATTTGCGGAATAGGTCTGAAATCTTCACAAACGATCTTCTTAAGACTTGAAATGTGTTCATGAATTGCATATTTTATATCAGCTGACTCACATGTATGACGAGTTTTCCTTGTAATTGTTGTAGTGTTTTATCTAACGTTAACGAAGCACTGCACTCGCGTCTATTTATACACCTCCACAAAGTACCACTTGTATTAGTTTTCTTTTTACTGTATCTATGATTACCAGTAATGAGTGTAAGTTGTCCTTTTTGATTATTAACGAAATGGATTTCTTGCTCCATGTTTTTTTTTAATTAGTAATAGTAGAATAGGATACACAAATGAACGATAATTTCTCATAACCACTTCTACTTGATATGACACAACTTAAAATATTTTGTAGGTACCCTCATTATACTTTATTGAAATATTCCGTTTTACCTTTAGAATCACATTGTGTTATAATAGTTTCTTAAATTTGATTAAAAATATAATGTTTATTTTTATTGAAAATTGTTTACTATTCATAGTAAAATATGTAACAAATAAAATAATACAACGACATCATGCAGCGCCATCTAGTACACTAGCTAGGAATTAAATGTGGAAAGTCTTACGAGTTTTATGGTCTAACCGTTTTATGATTGCGAGAATTACTTTAAATATCAAGCGATTATGCAAAGAAATAAATGTGATTTGTACTATATATTTTTTTTTTTGCTTACCCATTTCGATACAAATAAACACACGTCAAACATGATGTGTGAAAGCTAATTGCTAAAATGAATTGAATTATGATTAAAGGATGTCAGAAATAAAAAGGGGACAATATGCGAAAGGGACATTTTGCGAAGTGGACATTCTGCGAAAGAGACATTTTGCGAAGTGGACATTCTGCGAAAGAGACGTTTTGCGAAAGAGACATTCTGAGAAAAGGACATTTTGCGACCAGTCGACATTTTGAGAAGTGGACATTCTGCGTCGGAGCCGTTTTCGCGCCAATACGTAAGTACTTTTTGAATCTAAGAAGGAATACGAAATTATGCAATCTCGGTGGGTTACTGTACGAATGAATGTTGTTTTTTTACGTTACGTTTGGCGGGTATGTTATATGTTATTAGGTACCATTAGCAATCATACATTTGAAGTGTCGAAAGTATAAATAGTTTTTTTTAAATTAAATTTTTTGTTCATGTTTCTAATTTCGGTGGTGCAATATCGGTGGTTTCGGTGGTAAGTTTATTGCCACCGATATTGCATTAATACTAAAGTGGCTTTTGGTTCATGTGACTTTGTTAAAGTATTTACTCTAAGGGTTAACAAAATTAATCCGACAAACTTTGGAGGGTAGTATTATAAGTTGGTACCTAGTACATATTTTACAAAAACTTTTTTAACCGGCTTCTAAAAAGGAAGTAATTAATTCGTCCCATATGAATGTAATATTGATGATAATTTAATATTCTTGTATATTGTTGGTCTATGTAGGCTTCTTAACGAATGTGCCAAATTTCATAAGTGTGTATGTATGTTTGTTTGTATGTATGTATATTTGTCTTGTCAATTTCTCGGTTTTTTTCTTTTTTTTTCCTCGAGTCATAATTCAATACAATCTTCACTGCCATCACTCTGTCGGTAAAGTTATCCGTGTCAAGGGGCATGTAAAATATTATGTTTTTTTGTTAACCGGGCCTGCATTAGAGCTGTGCAAAATATGTATAAACTCTTTATACTATACCTACTCAATTTTGTCTTATTTTAGAATGGGAAGGCGAAAGGACAAACAATCAAGAGAAGAGACTTTAGAAAAAAAAAACAGGCTGAAAGACTAAGAAAAAAAAGACTAAAAGATGATCCAGTACTAGGCGAAGAACTAAGAAGAAAAGATAGAGAACGATATAAAAAGAAAAAAGCGGAAGGAAAAATTTTATCGATGGCTGAAATGACTCCACGTGCCCGAAGATTGAAGCAAAAAATAAACAGAGCTAACTTTAAAGCATTTTATGAAAGAAGAAAAAAAAACACAAAATTATCACGTGAAGAAAGTTTACCATCCAAAAATGTTCCACCTAAAAAAACCAATGATCCTCCTGAAACACAGGGTGACGATATGACAGGCGCGTCATCTCCCACAAGTCCTTCCATTCTAAATCGTTCTCGCTCGCTTAGTCCACAACCAGGACCTTCTTCAGGACCTCTTCATGATGGAAACTTCAATTCCAACTTTCAACGTTCTCGCAGCATTAGTCCTCATTCAAGCATTTCTCGTTGTCTACGTTCTAAAAACAAAATATTCACTAGTAGTCCCGTTCATTCTTATTTGCCTTCTGGGCGAATAACTGCAGCTGTCAGCAGAATTCAAACCCCTGAATCTACTTTGTGTCCATGTAGCCCTGTATCTACTTTATGTCCAAGTAGCCCTGTATCTACTTTCTGTCCAAGTAGCCCTGTATCTACTTTCTGTCCAAGTAGCCCTGTATCTACTTTATGTCCAAGTAGCCCTGTACCTTCTTTATCCGATGTGTCTTCCTCTTTGAAGAATTTGGATGCCAGATTCAGAAAATACCAAAGGATAACAGCAAAGGAGATAATGTCACTTAGAAAAAAATTAATACAACTAAAGAGAGAAAAAGACTTATATAGAAAAAGAGCGGAAAGACTGAATAAGATTCTCAGAAGTCCAAGTTTAGAAAATAAGATAGTAAAACAGCAAAGAAAGTCAGATGAACCAAAGAATAAAAATAAAATTAATGCCCAAGTACGAAACACTGTACAAAAGTTTTATGAAGAAGATGAGAATTCACGTATGTGCCCCGGAAAAAAAGATTGCATAACTAAAAGTAAAGTAAAAAAGCAAAAGAGATATTTAACAGACTCGATAAAAAATTTACACCAAAAATATTTAAAATTAGGCCATCCACCAATAGGCTATACAACATTTTCCAAATTGAGACCATTCTGGATTTTGAAGCCAAACATAAATAACCGCAACACATGTCTTTGTCAAATACACGCCAACATGGAACTATTAATAACATCTCTTAAAAGGAATAACATAATAAAAGAGAATACTACCACCGATCTTCTAAAAAATTTGTGTTGTGATAAGGACAATGTAAAGTGCCTCGAAAGAAAATGTGTATCATGCAGAGACAAAGTTGTAAACTACCAGGAATTTAGTAATCAGAATAATATAACTTACTGGGCATGGCAACAACAAGCTAGAGTGTATACTAAAGATAATGTGGAAAAAACTACTAAAACCGTTACAAAGATTAGTCATTCAGATAAGCCACTGGCAGTGATAAAAAAAATTGAAAATGCCCTAAAGTCGTTTCTCAAACACTGTGCTAACTTAAAAAATCAATATCAGGCTGTCAAAGAAATAAAGGACAATATGACTGAAAGTCAGTGTTTAATACATATAGATTTCAGCGAAAATTATGGGACGAAATATAATGAAGAGGTACAGTCTGCACATTGGAGTAAGAACCAGATCACACTACATACTGTCGTGATTTATTATTATGGCAGTCAGACTTATAAAACACAAGCTTTTTGCACAATCAGTGCTTCTTTACGCCACGACGCTGCTGCAGTATGGGCTCATTTAGTCCCAATATTAAGAGAAATAGAAACAAACGCTCCTGTGGTACGCACACTTCACATTGTGTCAGACTCACCTTCCGCACAATATCGGAACAAGAAAATATTGTACATTATTTCTCAGTTGAGTTCATACTGTCCACAATTAAACGAAATTATATGGCATTACACTGAATGCGGCCATGGTAAAGGAGCTCCGGACGGTGTCGGTGGAGTTTTGAAAAGAACTGCTGACCAGCTGGTTGCGTATGGAAAAGATATCGCCGACCTCGACACTTTAGTTCAGAACCTCAAAACTTCAGTTAAAGGTGTGAAAATAGAAGTAGTCGAAGATTACAAAGTAACCGAAAAAGACTGGCTTCTTCCTGACCAATTAAAAACGTTTCCAGGTACTTTGAAGGTTCACCAGATAGTTTGGATGAAAGAAGAGCCACGACGATTAGCTTTGCGATCATTGTCTTGTATACATCCTGACTGTTTGATTAAAGCAACAATTTGTCCTCATGGAAAACATTTAGGCTTCTATAATCTTGCCTGCAATTATAACTCGCAATTACGAGACGAAAAAGATTGTTTTATGGCACAACTTGACCTTCAACGATATTCCACAAGAAGCACTGAGTCTAAAGTTCAGATTTTAAGCGTGCAACGATTTAAAGCTTCTGAGAGATTTGACTTAGTCAAGCCATCAATCAAATCCAAACACTCCAGAAATCCATTCGACAAGAAACTTTCTATAGCAACCATTCCATCAAAATCATTGGCGATATTTGATGACTCACTGAGTATTGAAAATGTTGTTTTGGATATCATCCCCTCCACGTCATTTTTTGAAAATGTTGACAGCGCAATGTGTTTGGAATTTGAAAATTCAATACCTGATACTAATTGGAAGAAAGATGACAAAACTGAAAATAAAAAGGAAACAAGATTAGCTAAATCTTCTACAGAAGAAATTAAAACCGATATTGAAAATGACTCTGACAGTGGTTATAATATTTTTTGATTTTTGTTTTGTTCATTTTAATTATTTGAAAGTTTACTATTTTATGTTTGTTTAAGATTTTTTATAAAAAACCATAATTATTTGCTGAAGTGTTAATTAAACGAAGATCTCATCATAACTTAATTTTTTTTTATATTACCCTCAACATGGATCACATTAAGCAGAACTAATGTTAATTTAGTAAATCTGCTAAATGTGGTCATGATCCATGTCAAAATACACTGTCAAATATAGATAAATAAATGTATTTTACACCTGCTATACCCGCCTCTGCATAATGTTGCCAACGGTAAAGTTGTTCTTTGTTTAATAACTGTCATGGTGGATTACAAAACATCCATTTTGAGGTGATGTTGCAATTTCGGTGTAAGATTTGCATTGGCAATTTCGGTGTAAAATTTTCAATTTCGGTGGGTTGGTAATTTCAGTGGCCGTCATATTTTCAAAACAACTACGGTTATTTATTTCCTACTAAAATAATTAGAATACTAATGTGTTCTAGAACAAAACAAGTTTATTTTTTTATCCGAAAACCTACAAAAAAAAAATACCACCGAAATTAGCAAAAAATTGTGCCTGCGTGAAATGACCCATTTAGAATTACTCTTTCAAGGGAGCTAGTGGATAATAAAACCTTTAGAAAAAGATCATTCCAATCAACGCCAAAATATTTAGGTAAAAAAATGAAACGAGTGGAAGAGAGTAATGAAAGACAGAAAAGAATTTTTGGGGTACCAGAAGAAATTAGATTTGAAAGATTAGGAGAACACTGGCCTATAGAAATAGAGACATATAACTAAAGCACTAAAGTAAATAATAAGAGATCTAAAATAGAATGTGAACGATGTGAAGTGGCACTATGTATGCATCCCTGTTTTAAAATATTTCACCAACTGCCAGAAAATCAATGAAGGTGACCAGACTCCAAACTGGTGCTGGCAACCATATTGCCACCATGTTTTTTTCTTATCCAAAACATGTCTGATTTTTTTTCTTGAACATTTATTATTAAACTACCCACAATGATTCCATAAAACGTGATTTTATTTCTTTGACATAAAAAATGCATCTACCAGTAAAAGGGTTAAGACCATTTTACTATTATTATTTTACTAACAAAATAAATCTGTTTTACTAATAGTAATTATGTATTTAAGTTGTGGTAAAAGTGCTAATTTGACGTGAATAAACAGTTTCTTTTTTAATATTAGTTTGTAATGATTTTATTTAAAAATACAAAAAACTGACTTTTATAAATACTACGTATTACTAACCATTATATACCAAACCAACATGTAGGTATGTATGCTTTTTTTTAGTAAAATGTAAACATAAAAGTGCGGATAAGCATGTCAATTATAGGTATACACATGGTTCACCGAAGTGGAAACCACTTTTACAGCCTCACTAATAAAAATATTTAAAACACTAACAGCCTTACTAATAAAAATATTTAAAACACTCGTTTAACAACTGTTTACTTATACATTGTATAAGCTATGGATAAGAGTTACACACTCCCTTTACCAATAATGGGTGTGTAAGCATTGTATAGTTATAAATTCGTTATAACAAAAGTCACTGGCAACATTCTTCGGAAACGTTTTGAAACTTGATGACCAAATTGTAGAGACATTTAGAAAACCTTGTAAACAGCATAAAAAATGATTATTTTTAATAAATACTACAAATTGTGCCCAAAATGTTGTTTGGAAACGTATTTAAAAATAATTCTACGTTTTTTACGGTAAAATGAAAGAAAAAATGAAAAAATACTTTGTTTGCCATTTAAGAACGCACCTTTGAAATGTCAAACTAGTGTCCCAATTTAAATATGTGTGCAATCGATCGTGTGGGTGTGTGTGTGTGGTGTGTTTTTTTTTATAGCACCAATCATATTTCTGAAGCCACAAATGTTTCTAAATCCAGAAACTACTTGTTCTTGCTCTTCAAGAGACCCAGGCATGCGTATAAATTGTGCCGCTTTATTTGACAAAGCGTTAGCCACTCTTCGACATACATTCGTAATAGACTGTTGGTTAAAAGTCCGTCTCGTTAAAAGTAAAAGGATCGAAACGATTTTTGTAACATTTTCGTTTTCTTGGTAGTTCTTAACGATCCATTTTATCAAAAATAACGAAATAATGCAAATAATCCATCATTGGGACTGAGATTTGAATGCGAACGTTCTTAAAAGTTAGTACAATAGCCCGCCAGATGTCCGGCTACTTCGGTTACACGCTCACTAAACAAGGGTTGAGGACTGAATAACAGTTGTGTAATTTCTCATACAAAAAAAACTCCCGGTATACCAGATGTGTACAACTGAACTGTCAAATATCTTTTATTGGTAGAGTAAACGTTATAACTCCGGTATACGTCGTGTGTAAATCTTTATTAGTAAGGCTGTTATTTAACAACTGTTTACTTATACAATGTATAAGCTATGGATAAGAGTTACACACTCCCTTTAGCAATAATGGGTGTGTAAGCATTGTGTAGTTATAAATTCGTTAAAACAAAAGTCACAGGCAACATTCTTCGGAAACGTTTTGAAAATAAAATATTAAATTGTAGAGACCTTTAGAAAACCTTGTAAACAGCATAAAACATGTTTATTTTTAATAAATAATACAAATTGTGCCCAAAATATCGTTTCAAAATGTATTTAAAAATAATTGTATGTTTTTTTTTACGGTAAAACGAAGAAAGAATGGAACATACTTTATAAGTAAGTCGTTTAAGAACGCACCTTTCATATGTCAAACTAGTGTACCAACGAAATTAGTCTCTTAAAATAATTTGGTTTTTACATACTATAATAATGGTGAATAATAACATAAATAGTGACCAGTTGAAGGCAAAAAGAAAACGATCTGTAAATCGGGACACTTTAGAAAAGGTATGGTAATTTTACTAGATAAAAGAATTGTCGCTTTACTTAATTACCACACGGTCATCATTTGTGATCAAATTTGTGCATTTTACTTTTCAGAGTTTATTGAAAAGCTATATGAAGGAGTTTGTCTCCATTATAGAAAACAAAAACACCGACTCGAATACTAACAAAAATAAGACCATTGCTTGGCAAGCGGTCGCAAAAAGGTTTGTAAAATACCATGTTTACATAAATTAATTTGGTTTAATGTTCATGTTCATGATAGTCAAATTGTGATTAAATATTTTTAGATTCAATGAATTAAATAACCGAGAGAGACAAATGACTGAAATGAAGCAACAGTGGCGGACAATGAAACTTGATGCCAAAAAAATAATGTCACAAGTAAAAATATCAATGAATTGTACCGGTGGAGGGCCAAAACCTCCTAGCCCGGATTCTGAAACCATGGAAATTTTGAGCTTGATTCCACAGGAATTTGAAACGGATTCCAATGTTTTTGACAGTGCGGTGAGAGCATCCTGTATTTTTGTAATGATGACTGGCATGAATTATCTCTAATCTTGAAATACTAACCAGTCCTTGGTCCAAATACTAACCTTTTATCATTATACCCATGATAATAATATGACTTATGCATTAATGTATGATTTCTATTCATTTAGAATCAAGCGGAAGTCGGAGGAGTCCCTTGTGAGTGTAACACATGAGTATGTTCTCACTCCAGTAAATAACCAAGAGAATGTAGAAGAGGTTTGTTAATTTAGTTAATAAGTGCCTGTTATGTATTATGTAATATTTGTTATATTTATACATATTCATGTGTATTTTCTGTTTGAGATTGCTGGTTTGGTAACTTCTAAAGACTGCTTTGTTTTTTTTTCAGAATATTACACCAAAACCTAAAAAGAAGGTTGTACCCAAAAGCTTGTTTAAACCTCAACAAAGAAAAAGGAAGCTACCATTTGATGAAGTGACAGATAATAAGCATAAAACAAAACATGAGGTAAATTAAAATTGCTAAGTTTATTTTAGACTAACTTCTGCCCACGACTTATAAGTGAATGAATTTTTAAACCCGATGAGTCGTTTTGGATATTACCTCCTATATCCGAACCTTTATAATATTATGTATGGTGATTTGTGATTGATAATAATGAACCAATTTATTTCAGTACAGGGAACTTGCGAGCAGGGGCTTGAAACGTTACCCAAAATAACGTTACGTGTAGTTCCGGTAACGTTAATTTGTATCGTTCCACCAGGATCGTAACAAAATTATTTTTTTGGCTATAACGATAATGACAAACGGAACGAAATTTAAAAATGTTTAATAACATTATTAACAATATATCGTTATTAATATAACGATATAATAACGTTATTCATTTCGATACGCAACGTTGCCAGCTTCATCACCTTGCGGGCTGCGTGCGGCCACATAAACGCAACGCGTCACTAGTAATACTAAGATTATTTCCCGAGCGTAGTATAGCAACGTAGCATTTCACCGTGTTTATTTATTTACATTATCTGATTTCAATCGTATAGTTTGTTTGAGTTTTAACAGTTTTTCTATTAAATCATGGGCCATAAGAAGACGAACTTTGTGTGCAAATATTTTTCATTGAGCAACGAGAAACAGTCGTCGAAATGTGATGTTCCAGGTTGTAATAAAACTCTTAGGGTAAGTGCAATCTTATACTACTTACTATTAATATTATTTACCGATGAAAGATGAAAAAATAACATGCTCGGTTTTTTATTCATGTGCTCACCGCTCGCTCATTTGATTTATTTTTTGTCATCCGTGATAGCAAAGTGATGTTTACAATTACAAAAGGTTTGTCGTGAGTGTTTTTCAAATACCTATATTTAGAGATGCGCCGTGTACAAGTTTTACCGAGTACTCTGCCGAATAACTTGACGTAGTTGACGCAGGTATTAGCCACGAAAACGGGTTTAAACTTGCTCACAAGTCGCAACGTGCGGCCGGCGGCGGCGCGATGGCGGCGCGCGGCGGCGGTTTTCGAGGAGCGAGGTCCTGCTGCTCGCTCGCCGCCGCGCGCCGCCACTGCGCCGCCGGCCGTTCCCGGCGCGCATCGTCTAGTAGGTAATTGCCATTTGTTTACATATCACACGCACGGAGTGAGTGACGTATTTACAAAATTTGTTTTTACTTTTTATGGTAAAATTTCAAGTACTTACTTTCAATTGTGAGTTTGTTTGTAGTAAATATTTGAGAGATGAGTGGGCGCAAAATATCATTGATTTGGAGATTTTATGACGAAATAGAAGGCGATAAATCTAAAGAGGTCAGGTTATAAGTTTATGAGTTCTTTTCGAGTACCTTGGTCGGCAGTCAAACCGAGTTATTCGGTCGATAACGAGTACTAACAAAATGGCCGAGTATGCCGAATAGGTAGGTTTCGAGTATTAAACGAGTACTCGGCGCATCTCACATACTATGTTGTTCTGGTTTTGAGACTAAAGTACTAAGTAAATAACGCAAAAACCGGATTGTTTAAAAAACCCGTTTTTTTGTAATTTTCGTTTACAAAATCGATGAAACTGGTTTTAGCAGGTTTTTTTACATCTTTATTAAAAAATATGTGTAGAAAAGTGAAAATGCTAAAGTCTGATCAAAACATTATGTACTTACCTATTTGTGTACGTTTATCTCGCTTTAGTTAATAATAATGAGCATTTCTTTGAACTGAAATAAAACAAGCTACACTAAATTCCCGTTAGCGTAGGGTAAAGCCACCAAAGAGTACGCGCTACCAAAGAGTACGCAGAGCTCTTTTCGTAGGTTTATTTTTTCTCAAAATGGCAACACCTCTGACATATGTCAGTGGCATCGGTTATGTCAAGGTGAAGGACGACAAATTGCATCGCTAAGGTATTTATTATGAATTTTATAGCTAAAATTAGATTTTTGAGGTGTTTGATCTTAATTTTCAACATTTTAAACCATGATTTGTAAGGGTTGTGATTAATTTGCATCCATCGACTGTTATTTTACTAGACATTTGTGTTTTTAACTTTGATGCTTATAAGAGGTTATGTCGCCATTATACATGCTTTCTAAAATAAAACGGTCCATGCCCAATAATGCGTATTAGCTAAGAGTACGCACCTAAAGAGTACGCATGCGTACTCTTAGCTTGTATGAAGCTAAAATAAACAGCATGCTTGAGTTTACAGATTTTTATTTTACAGGACTAACAAGATGGGAAAATATAAAAGAAAATCTGACAGAAAATTAGTTTTTACTGAGGAAATCTTAAAAGAAATAAAAGAAAAAATAGCAAGAGGTCAAAGCAAAAGGTCTGTTGCGGAATCATTCAATATTCCGGAAGCAACATTAAGAAAAAGACTAAAAGCCGACACCGTTCCCGAGTCCCTAGGAAGATTCAAGAGCGTGTTTGGACCCGACTTAGAAAACAGCTTGGCAGAGCATTGCCGAAAATTAGACGCATGTTTCTATGGACTCACGAAAAAAGAATTAGGAAGAATTGCGTACGATCTGGCGGAAAAAAATGGTCTTGATCATAGATTTAATAGAGAAAAGAAACAGGCCAGCAAGCAGTGGGTGGAAGGTTTTGCAACAAAACACCAACTTAGTCTTCGTCAACCAGAAAAGACCAGTTTGGCACGTGCTGCTGGCTTTAACCGTGTTCAAGTACAGCGGTTTTATGACAATTTAAAGGAGGTTATGAATAAATATAAATTCGTTGGCAGACAAATTTTCAATATGGATGAAACTGGTCTACAAACGGTTCCTAACAAACTCCCTAAAGTTTATGCCACCAAGGGGAAGAAAATAGTTGGGAAAATAGTGTCCGCTGAAAGAGGACAGAAGTAACTGCTGTATGCTGTATGGGCGCCACTGGATCATTTGTGCCGCCAGCATTAATATTTCCTAGAAAGCGACAAAAGCAAGAACTGCTTGATGGAGCACCAGAAGACTCTTTGCTGCTTGTTTCTGATTCAGGATATATGAATTCTGATTTATTTGTTTTGTGGCTAAAGCACTTTATTGAGATGGTGAAATCATCTAACGACACGCCAGTTCTTTTAATTTTGGACAATCATTCGTCCCATCTGAGTTTGGCTGCAATTGAATTAGCACGTGCAAATGGAGTAGTTCTCCTAAGTTTAGCACCACATACGAGCCATCGCATGCAATCTCTGGATACAGGATTTTTTGGACCACTAAAAAAAGCCTATGCTGTTGCTTGCGACAACTGGCAAGTTTCTAATCCTGGGCGCGCTATTACGCAATTTCAAGTTGCCAGGTTATTCGGCACAGCATATTTAAAGGTTGCTTCAATTCAAAGAGCGCAAAAGTCATTCGAATCTTGTGGTATTTGGCCATTTAATGATCAAGTGTTCACTGATGAAGATTTTGCGCCAGCAGATGTAACAGATCGTCCATATTTAAATGCAGAAACAGTCGAAAGCCATGCCCTGCATTTGGGAATTGCAAGACCATCGGAAACATCAGGTGTTCAAGATATTGAAGAACCGACTGAAACCGTTGATACCCAAGCTCTTGAAGCACAATTATCTCCATCGTTGCTACGTACACTCTCTGATGAAGGCTTGGAAGAATTCGTACATCGCAGTCAAAAAACTCCAGACCTTCCTGATGATGTTCATGATACTCATGATGATTTTCAAAATATGTCTGCAGATGAGCCGACGTCGTCCACATCAGGTGTTCGTCAAAATATATTAACTGATGAGCCAACACCTTCCACATCAGGTTTTCGTCGAAATATACCTATTAATGAGCCAACACCATCCACATCAGGATTAACAAAACCTTCTGACATTCGGCCTCTGCCAAAGGCAACCCATCAGTCAAAGAGAAATGTGAAACGGAAGAAATCTGAAATTTTAACGAGCACACCGTATAAAAAACAATTAGAAGAAGAAAAACAGAAAGCAGAAAGAAATAAAAATAAGACAGCAGCAGATAAGAGAAACAAAATAAACAGAACTACTAGAAATAATCCACAACTGTTGAATACAAATACAGGTCAAGAAATTATAAGATGTCCCCTTTGTCTTGAAGTCTACGTTGAGCCGCCGCCAGAAGATTGGATCCAATGTGGCCGATGTACTGCTTGGTGGCATGATGAATGCACAGACTACATGGGATTTGGGGCCTTCACTTGTGATAATTGTCAGGGTTGATGTCTTAACTTCGCTCTCTTGCGTACTCTTAGCTTGTATGAAGGGTTGTCACTGCGTACTCTTTGCAACCGAGCACCCTAAGAGTGCGCACGGGACGAGTATTATGTTTGAGACTATTTAAAATTATTTGAGACCGGTTACCTTAGATTAAAGTTTAAAATTGTATTCTTCAATGACCAAAGCTTAAAATTAATAATAAGTACAAAGTGTAATTTTTAAGTTGATTTTTTAATAAATAAAAGTTTATAAAATGCGCACTCTTTGGTGGCTCTACCCTACCTACATACCGGCTGAACCATGTTGTGTAATGTGAGACACGGGGTCGTACTGGTTGGGGTTGTTTGTTGCATTAGGTATATTATTCACACCTGCATCTAAGCTTAATAAATATTTAAATAAATAATTAAATAATTCAAACTATATTTTGTAATTGTATAAGCAACAGTACTTATATCCAAGATTTCCGCAAAGTAACGCCTGATTCCATCAGTTATGTTTTATTAAATTTTCAGATTTTAATATACCTACCTATAGTCCCGACGAGAATTTTCTGTTTGCATTAATGATTTTAGTAGGACAGTATTTACGCTTTTCTGAGCAATATTTTAACTGGACATTCATTTAACATTTTTATACCGTTTACTTTAGTCAATTAGGGCGCAACTTTATTCATTCGCTTTGCAATATTCTAATACACAAATCCAAAAATTTATGAGATGGTAATTATTTGTTACAGACACAACACGGTTCAAATCTCGCAAAACATTTATCGAAATACCATCCACAGGAGTACAAAAATGTTTGCGATCAAAATGAAAGCGGCTCAAGTAGCCATTCTGAAAAAAAAACTGAAGATATCTTAACTATAATATCCCAAGAGTGCGTAAAATTAGTTGCCGTCCATGGACACCCATTTTCCTTAATCGATGATGAGGCCTTTCAGAAAATGTTATCCCTAGTTCCAGAAAAAGTCGAAAAAAAAAAAAAAAACCTGTAACATTAGATATCAGGTGGCTCAAACTGCATATGAGCTAAGGATGGAACTAGCAAATGAGTGGCGAGGAAAATTTATCAATCTTAAAGTCGATATCGCATCGATTTCTATAAGAGGTTTTATGAGTGTCAACCTGCAATTTATACAAAAGAAGCTTTGGCGCTGGCGCCCCGAGTAGTCAAAGTCAAACGATTGATTTTACGTATTTCCGACAAATATACAGGGTGTCCAAGAACCTGGCGTCCAACTGGATTCCCACGATGCCCCAAGTTCTAACAGTACTCAGAAAAATATTTTAAAAAATCCACCCCATGTACTTACAGAATTATACTGATTTCAAAAAAAAAGGGGAAATGAGCACCCTGTGACATACTTTTGAATGCTGTGACTGCTAATGCTGATAATTTCGATATTTCTTGGAGGTTTTGTAATCTAGGGTATTGCTGTGTCTAAATAGAATGTAAAAATAATGTACTTATTGTACCATTTTAAAATAAAATATTATTTTAACTAAAGGTGATATGGAAAACTATTGAATTTCGCAACTTTGACCGACTGTAGTGTAAAAAAAATGTACCAAAATAGTATGGCAAGTGACGTCAAATTTTGACGCGTTTATTCCTCTTTTTAAAAAGGTATAATACTTACACATTAATTTGAAAAAAAAAATTTTTGATAATATTTTTACTCAACAACCCAATTTTTACGAAGTGCCTACCTACTAACGGTAACTGTCGGACCCTTTCTTATCTTAGAAACTGTTATGTTACTACTATTATTTACTTCGGTTCCAAGAGTGAGCAAGAAGGAAATACACACAGGTAGATGGGTTCCCAGTAGAATAAAAGCAAAGAATGTTAGTTTAAAGATATTTTATTACAATAAATGTTCAAAATGTTGACCACCCGCGGCAATACAAGCTCTCACTCTCCTTAAAAAGGACCGCTTTATGTTTCGCGAGTAACTTTTTTGACGTATCACCTGCACTGCTTGTGTTATCTTCTCACGAAGGTCAGCGATGTCATTAATGGGCTTCGCATAAACGAGCTCCTTCATAGTTCCCCAGAAAAAAAAATCCAGCGGATTTAAGTCAGGTGAGCGGGCTGGCCACGGGATTGTTCCTGATCGCCCAATCCACCTGTTCGGGTATTGCTCGTCCAAAAACTCTCTAACGGATACGCGAAAATGTGCTGGACAGCCGTCGTGTTGGAACCACATATCTGGTGGGGTCTCTTCTAGTAAGTTTGGCAAATCATTTTGAAGAAAATTTAAATATGATTCGCCAGTCAAATTCTCGGGCATCTCAAATGGACCAATAATATTCCCACAGAGAATACCGGTCCACATGTTCACTTTGAACCGGTACTGGGATCTATCTTCTCGCATCAAGTGCGGATTTTCCACATGCCACTCGTGCAAGTTGTGTAGGTTCATGTAGCCATCCTTCTTAAATGTTGATTCATCTGACCACAAAATTTTGTCGATAAAGTTTTCGTCTTCTCGATGTTTTTGCAGGATTGTTTCACAAAACGCGACTCGGCTCGGATAGTCTCGAGGTAAAAGACTTTGCACTCGCTGTACGTGGTACGGATGATATTCTTCTTTTTGGAGAATACTGTGTGCTGTGCTCTTCGGTATCCCCGTATCAGCTTCTATTCCTCGCACAGAGATGCTTGGATTTGCCGACACCGCCTCTAAAACTTCATCGCGTATGAAGTCATTTACGGGTCGTCCTTCACCAGCTACTTGATTGGGGAACCGCCCGTCACATAGTGATCTGTGCACATTAATGAAAACTCGATGGTCGGGATATCGCGTAGCCCTCGGATACCTTTCTCTGTAAAGTCTCGCTGCAGCTCGTCCATTACCTCTACATTCTCCATAAATGTAGTGCATATTTGCGTATTCTTGCGGAGTGTAGGTCGCCATGGTAGCACACACAAAACACAAACTGTCCAAACACAGGCAAAGGTCGTCGTAAAGAGTTCGTTTCAAAGTCCAGAGCACAAAGAGTAATCGAGTCCAATAAACAAAGCTTTAAATCGTAGTACGTGATCAATGGTAACAATAAGAGAGAGGTGCGTAGTAACGGCAGGAGGCAGTGACGCGTACTGACCGTACTGTTATCCTAAATAGCACGATCCCAGATAGCGTCACTATCTATCTCACTCGCACCTCTAACCTTTTTCTCCCTCACTCTTACCTGAATAATGGGGTACCATAAAGAAGAACCAGCAAATCGCAAAGATAGTTTCTGTCTTGCTCCCTCCTGTTGTAATAACGAATCACTATGGTGAGATGCATGCACATACCGTCCCTTACGGTCTAACCTGTTTTTTGAGAGGCCTGTTGTTATTTTTATGAGCATACAATAGTAATTCTTTAGAGGTTAGATTCAATTCGTCGTAAATTTTTCTTTCTAAGAATTCTGTAAGACATCGTAAAAATTGGGTTGTTGAGTAAAAATATTATCAAAAATTTTTTTTTTCAAATTAATGTGTAAGTATTATACCTTTTTAAAAAGAGGAATAAACGCGTCAAAATTTGACGTCACTTGCCATACTATTTTGGTACATTTTTTTTACACTACAGTCGGTCAAAGTTGCGAAATTCAATAGTTTTCCATATCACCTTTAGTTAAAATAATATTTTATTTTAAAATGGTACAATAAGTACTTTATTTTTACATTCTATTTAGACACAGCAATACCCTAGATTACAAAACCTCCAAGAAATATCGAAATTATCAGCATTAGCAGTCACAGCATTCAAAAGTATGTCACAGGGTGCTCATTTCCCCTTTTTTTTTTAAATCAGTATAATTCTGTAAGTACATGGGGTGGATTTTTTAAAATATTTTTCTGAGTACTGTTAGAACTTGGGGCATCGTGGGAATCCAGTTGGACGCCAGGTTCTTGGACATCCTGTATATATTTAATACATATTTATATGGCCTGAATTATCTCCCATCGATCGGAGTTCACCTACCGCTGGTAGATGACAATAGAAAATCAATTGTCTTTTTTCGGTTTGGTGAGGGATTAATATAATATTACTTTGCTAAATTACTTCCCTACAAAACAGCACCATTTAGCATTTCACCAGTTATTTTCAAATCCCGTGTAGTGGCAGTGAGGCTATTGCCATCAACCAGGCACAAATCCAGGCTCCAGGCTGCTACTGACTAATTCCTTCTATAAGGAATTTCTCAAGTTTGGTTTGGTTCAAAACCCAATAACGCTTTGTTTAACTTGGGGACCGAACCCAGGACTTGCGACCTCTAGACCAACGAGGGAGTAGAAACAGGTTTAATAAAACCGTAAAAAGTCGCAGATAGAGTAACATAAACATAACATCAGGCCTTGTTTTCCCCGCAGGGTTAGGCAGAGGTGTACCTATACTATAACAACATTTCGCCAGTTATGTTTCAAATCCCATGTAATAAATAGGGGGCGAGCCTATTGCCATCAACTGGGCACAAATCCAGACTCCGGGCTGCTACTGAGAAATTCTAGATAATAAAACCCAATAACACTTTGTCCGACGTGGGAATCGAACCCAGGCCTTCATGCCCAACAGTAGCGCTTGCGACCACTAGATCAACGAGGCATTCAGATAGGAAAAGAAAAACTTGATTTAAATTAAATATCTTGAAAAATATAATTAATCCAAGTTTTCTATTCATTTTCAGGACATAATGTACTGCCAAAGGAGTGTCAAGCAACTGCTGAGTTCCTGCTAATTATCGACCATCTGTTTGATTCATTCAATGGTCATAGTTACCAATAATCAGTCAAAAAGTACAAAGGCTGTTTGAGACAATATTCGATTCATCACAAATTATGGGATGAGTTACTTGAGTTAGATATTAAGGTCTATTCAATTTCAAAAAATTGTTAAAACACGTGATGGATTTGAAGAGACCACGTATGTACGAGTGCCATCTCTTAAAAATTGGATTAATAATATTGGTGTATTTAAAGAAATGTTTAAATATTTAAATAAAGAACATAAAATCACCAGCCTACTTACAAGGAACTTTAGCCTAGATCCATTGGAAAACTTTTTTTCAAATATCAGAAACAATGGAGTAAGAAATATATCGCCAACATGCAACCAATTTATAAGTGCATTTAAAACTTTGTTAGTTAATAATTTTAGCTCTGTACATGCAGTGGGTGCTAACTGTGAAAGCCATTACAGTCTTTAAAGCATTTACTCATAAGTAATAAAACCCAAATTGAGAAAGAAACTCCATCCGAAAGTCAACACTTTTATATTGACCCATTGTTAAGTGTTCTGAGGAATGAGCAATCAAATATCTCATTTCTGAGTCGAAGCGGTATGTTGGAGGATTTATAGTAAAAAAATGTAAAAAGTCCATATATAAAAATTTTAAAACTTGCTGTATGAACTGTATTATCTACAATAATTATTGGTGATAAAAGCTTAACATAATATGAAAGATACATAACTAAAAAATCCCTGAACTACGCTTCAGATGAAATGCATAAATATTTAAATTATCAAATCAAACACTTTCCTCAAAGGCTCAAATAAATAATATAAAAGAAAATATTAAAATTATGGTCAATACATTGTGTGACTCAAAAGGGGTTTGGGTAAAGTTGGCGTCGTTTTGAAGTTGAGCGGCCAGTAATGAAACTTAGATATTATGAAAGAACAGAATAAAGCGATCAAAAGCTATTATGGGCACATTTCTCTAAACCATATCGGAACTGAGATATTTGGTTTTGTATTGGTAATTGAAATCGAAGAAGTTATTATATGTTATTGCATTCTTTTAGGTGTCTGCCATATTTTTTTAAGAATTCTAAATAAAATAAATCAAATGGACCGATTTATGCAAAAATGATCCAACCCACAATCTCGACAATTTCGAGTTTTTGTGACTTATGTACTCTAAATAAGGTATATTTTAACATATCAAAGACTCGGAACTCTATGTTAATAATTGACGAAAATCCGTATGGTCCAAACCACAACTGTCATAGCGAACATCATTTTTTCATAATGCATAAATGTTTCAAGCTATTAGAATCATTTTTGCATTTTCTTGGTTGCCCTGATATAGGTTTTTTGTTTTTTGCTATAATGATTCAAACTACTTGGAACAATAATGCTTTTTATACAATATGGAAAATATTATAAAAATCATTCTGCTTAAATGTTCCAATAACCTTGAATCATTTTAACTCAATTCCAAAATAACATTCGACTACAGAAGTATACTGATTCAGACCACATGACTATTCTATTTAATTAAAGAAAAACGAAAAATTCAATTCTTAAAAAACGATTCACGGTTAAATATAAAATTATCATTAATATCTCGGCTAAAAAGTAAACAAAATATTATTTTTATACCGAAAACTTTAATGAAATACGTATATAACTATTTAAACCTTCTATCTTTTATTGCATTTTTTTGTACCTGCAATAAAATTGTATGTTTTGCATGAAATTTATTCTATTTTTTTAGAATAATGTGGTCATGTAGACAAACTTATTGAAAATCATTTTTGCATATTTCTAAACCAACCATTTCAAATGCGCTAAAGTTTTGCAAAAAAGATTCAAGTGAGGTGGATCGTTTTTGTAAAACTTTAAGCGCAGTGAAAAATTACTGTTAAAGTTTTACAAAAACGATCCACCTCACTTGAATCTTTTTTGCAAATAATGCTGCTGCGTGTTTTCTTCATTTAAATTTTAACACAAAATGAACTTCAGAGCTTGAAACGTTTTTGCAATTTTGAAATGAAAACTATATTATACTTTAATTGAATAAACAAAAAGGATCCACTTCGCAATTTATGGCAAATTTGTTTATTAAGTAATTGTTGAGTAAATACTATTGTGTCATTAAATATTTTTCAAAACAAAAAACTGCACTCATTGCAAACATTATTACTTTATTAGGTGATGGGTAGGTACTTTAAATAAACTTACCTACTCGCGCCGCTGCAAACGCGTAATATGTGCGGCTGCAGCGGGCGGAGTGGGGAGCGGGCGTCGTCATTTCGTACTGATCTCGTCTATTGAAACGTTGTGTGAAATTTATTGCTGCGTAGTAAAAATAAAGAAAAGTGCATGAGTAACATCTCATTGTAATTGAATTTGTTAAATTGTGTTTTGTAAAGTTGGTGATTCGAGTTTTTATCAAAAGTTTAGTCTTAAACCTAGAAATGAATAGAAAAGATTCAATATTAAAAAGTGTACGTAAAAGAACAGATGCAGGGCAAAAAGATGATGGTAAGTAATTTTATTATTGTAGATAGCTACTGGTAATAATTATTAATATGTCTCGTAGATATTTTACGATCGCGTTGTGTTTATGTACCTACTCATATTCTTTTAAATTGTTTTCATTGCAGTAACTTCTGTGGTTTATGTATTTTATAATCATATTTTGTTACAATAATTACTATTACGTGCAGGTGACATTATCTACTTAATCTACGGATGAACTTTTAGGTATATTTAGCCGCTAAATAACCTTTATGCCCGGCTTGCTACCTATACATTTTACTCAGAATAAGTTGGTAGGTACCTAGAAACACAGCTATAGGTGAGCTCCAAATTATTTGGAACTACCTACTATCTAACTACAGCCGACCGTACGTACCTACTTACTTATTATTTACCTATTTGCATTTTTTTTGTTTTGCCGTAGAAGGTGGCGGTTCGCTTCTTAATTATTCACATCTCTCAAAGAAATGTAAGAGGAGTGATAACATTATAAGGATGGTTCAGAAAGACTATTGCAATAAAAACTCTCGTCAAACCGCTCAAAGTAAGCTAGGTAAGAACACATAATACTAGGTATCTACTTATTTCCACATTGTTTTTAAAGTGTTTTTTAGAAAAAAAAACAGCTGTTTTATACAAAATGTTTATACCTACTTAACCAAAATGTGTGAAACAGCTGATTTGCTTTTTCGCGCTTTGTTTGAGACCCTATATTGAACGTGGCCCGACGTAATTTTAAATAGGTGGAACGTAAAGAGTTAAAGTACTTATCAGGGATACAAAAATATACACGACGGCTCCATATTGTTTCAGAGGACGAAAATCAACAATCTTGTACGTCATCGCCAATCAGAGAAATGTCTCCAGAAACGGAAAAAATTTTCAACATTTTGACAAATGAGATGCTTGAAGAACCTTGTGAAGACTCTTTTGTTGAACGGTGCTCTGAAAATCCACTTCAGGGGATTGTTAGTATTAAAGATAGTTCACATTTTAATGAAAGGCAAACATATGTAGAAGCAAGCGACAGTAATGATGAGGAAACGGTATGCCCTTTTAAGCCAAAAGATGTCATAAACTCTATGTCGGGGTCAGAATGCACAGTAGTTCAGCGCATTGACAATACTCAAAGTCGACAAGAAACATATATCGAGGCAAGTGATGACGAGGAATTAGCCTCTTGTTTACAGCGAGATTGCACGAATGAAGTACGTAACTTGAAAGATCGGGAAAGATCTTTTATTTTAGAGAATGCTATTGAAGAAACCGAAGTTAACAAATCGCCAATCAATGTTAGCCAAATGGCTTCTGGTGAAGTTTTCCAAAAACGAATATCTGAAGGTAAGGTACTATTTAATACCAGGACAGTAAAATGTTCGTTAGACTAAAGTTCAAAATACAATAATCAACATCTTAATTTTATTGCAATTAATCTTTCAGATAATGATGATGTCAGTAGTCCAACGCTACTATCCAATTTGTCAATTCCTCCGCCGTCATATTCACCTCTGACTCCACATATAACAAAGAGTGTTCCTAATGATGCGCACATTGCATTTGACCAAATAGTTGAAGAACCAACATCACCGAGATTAGAAGGTACTATTATTTACATTAAAATTCCTAAATGATGACTGTTTTATGTATGTATGTATGTATGTAAAATTATTATTATAAAAACAAAAAACCCGACTGCTTAAAAATAATGAACTGAAAAGGGAAAAACAAGTCTCACAATGTATATTCAAATTAGTTAAACTAAATACTTTAAGGCGCTGCAGGCGGGGACAAACAATACTTTGTTACCTACTGGCACAGAAGGATCTAGCAAAACTACGTTTAAAGCAATCCCGATTAATATCATATTATTGTTAAGAAAATTAAATTGGATTGTCAGAACCACTTATTTTTCATGTTTCAGATAATGATGGCGTTACTAGTCCAACGCTACTTTCCAATTTGTCAATTCCTCCGCCGTCATATTCACCTCTGACTCCTTATATAATGAAGAGTGTTCCTAAAGATACGCACATTGCATTAGACCAAATAGTTGAAGAACCAACATCACTAAGATTAGAAGATAATGATAACCTAACATATAACAGTGACGATAGCGTAAGAGATCCAGATTTTATAGCACAAGATACCACAGATTCAGAAAGTGACACTGATTGTGATGAAGTAAGAATCAAAACCACACAGGCATTAATCCATTCTCCGAGTACGGCAACTGAAAAAAGAAAATCAACGGAGAGACTTAATGTTGAAGATGTTATGGAAGAAATAGAACGTGAAACAGAAAATAACACCGAAGGAAGTGAAGAAGCGGAAAAACAAATTAATTACCGACAAGAAATTGCTAACGATATCGTATGCAGTTTAGAGAATGCACCAGAAAACGAAAATGAAGGTCGTAAAAAAAGAGGAAGGAAACTCAAACAAAAATACAGTCGTCAGGAAATTAAAGAAAGGAAATACAAAAATTTACCTTACCAAACTAAAAAGAAGGAAGTATCATCTAAAAAATTCATAGATTTTAAATGTTCATGCAAAAAAGATTGTGCTAATTTAGTTTCAAAAGAAGATAGGGAACGAGAATTTCATAGATTCGTACATCTTGAATCGTACGCAGCTCAAGTTTTGTACATAACATCTAACATTACAGAAAGCAAAAAGAAACGAAGTTACGTTACATTATGCTCCCCGTCGAAGAGGAAACCTCGCGAATTTATTCGCACGTATACACTTGGCAATATACCTGTTTGTCGAGACATGTTTTGTAGAACTCTGCAAATAACACCTCAAAAAGTTACTGTCAGTCTTCGAAAAAAACGCAATGACAGAGAAATAAAAGATAAAAGAGGAGAAACAGCAGGCGGATGGAATAAAACGCCAAAAAGACATATTGAGCTTATTATCGATGTTATCAAAAGGTTGCCAAAATACGAGTCACATTATCGTAGAGAAAAGAACAGCGATGCTTTATATCTGCAGCCAGGAATGACGGTACCAAAAATCTACGAATTGTTCAAAATAGAATTCGAAAAAGAATTTGGAAAAGATGAAAAATGTCCATCCTTCAATGTTGTTAGACATATTTTTGTACAAAAATTCAATTTGAGGTGCAAGAGCCTTAAGAAAGACACGTGTAACAAATGTGATCTTTATGAAATGACATTGAAAAATTCTACTACCTCAGCTGAAAGAGCAAATGCCCAAAGAGAAAAAGAAGAACACCAAAAAATTGCCGAAGATTTAAGGAAGAAGCTGAAGGAAGATTTTGAACAGGCTAAAACTTGTGAAGAAACTGAATGTCTGACTTACGATTTGGAGAAAACCTTGCCTTTACCTAGAATACCGACCAATATAGTTTTCTACAAAAGGCAGTTATGGGTATACAACTGCGGTATACACTCGGCTTCCAACGGTGTTGGGAATTGTTTTGTTTGGGCTGAAGGCGAGGCAGGCAGAGGGGCCCAAGAAGTGGGTTCATGTTTGAGGAAATATATTAAGTGCGTGCTACCTCCTACAGTAAAAAAATTGATTTTGTGGAGTGACTGTTGCGGAGGGCAAAACAGGAATATCAAAATCGTTTTGATTTTAAAGGCTTTATTAAATAGACACCCCACTCTCGAGACAATCAGCTTCCGTTACCTAGAATCAGGACACACTTTCCTACCAAATGACAACGACTTCGCTAAAATTGAGACTCGACTCAAGCAATATGAAAGGATATACTCCGTGGATGATTATATTGCCATTATGAAACAATGCAAAAACAAAAATCCTTTACAGGTCCATAAAATGGAAAGTTGTGATTTTGTTGGATCTCAAATTCTAGAAAAGAAAATAGTTAATAGTAAAATATTTAATGATAAGAGCAAAGTAAACTGGCTCAAAACAAAAGAAATTTTAATCACAAAAAAGACTCAACATTCTTTGTTCATGAGAACTTCCTTTAATGAGGACTACAAAGAACTGAATATTAAAAAGAAATTAAAAGGTGTTGATTTGGGTGTCATAGAAGAAGATTTGCAAGAATTATGGCCTTCAGGAAAACTGATTAACAAAAAGAAGTTAAACGATTTGAAATCGTTATTCCATCTCATACCAAATGATTGCATTGGTTATTATAAAAAACTGAAGGGAGACGATGCAATAATAGACGATATAGATGGTTATTGTGATGAACCCGACTTTGATTTGGATGAGTAGTAGGGTAACATTTGTGTTTTTTTAAATAAAATAAAAATAATAAACATTTTTAAGCTTTTATTTTTGTCATAGTTTGGAACATTTTTGCATTTTTCTTTCCGCAGCCTACACAGCTAATTCCATACAAAATGTATTATGTAATAATGATCCACGCGCAAGTTTTCTTGAATATCTACGAAACTATTAAAATTTATTTACTAAATACATGCATGTAAATTAGTTTAGAACACTTAGAATAACATAAAATTAAAAACATAACATTTAGAACTACAAAGCCAGAGAAATACCGAAATAAACTTTAAACTCTATTATCTCGAAATGAGGTTAGTGTGGACTGAATCATTTTTGCTTAAATCGGTCCAAATAAAGTGACGTAGATGAATGGAACGGACGCCCAATGTTTGTTATCTATGGGCCGATGGTGGATCAGCCAATCACAATCCACATTTCGTTTACCTGCGTATTACTTGAGCCCGCGCCCGCTAGATCATAGACATATATGGCCACATCATAGACATATATGGTTTATATGAGGCTACTAAATCCGATGCTACGATTCTCTCAGAGATCTTTAAGAATCCATATGATCCCTTTCATTGGTTCTTTCATGAGGACGATGTGCTAATCTTAGACAGAGGATTCAGAGACTGCATCGAAGATGTGGAGTCATGTGGATACCGTGCATATATGCCCTCATCTAAAGATGAAAATGAATACCAGCTTACTACACAACAAGCCAACGATTCAAGAAAAGTAACCATGTGCCGTTGGGTGGTCGAAACCATTAATGGCAGATTAAAAAATCAGTTCCGTCAGCTTCGGTCTCAGAATTTTAATGTAGCTGCAAGTCATTTATTTGAAGAAATAAGAATAGCTGCAGCATTATTAAATGCGTTTGGGGTACCACTGACTGATCATAGACTAACACAGGAAATAGTAAATCGTATACCTCACCATAGTCCACGGAATCAACTAGCCGAGTATGTCATTACGAATAATATGAATAGAAGAAGGGCTGATTTTGAATCTATGAATGCTGAAGTTCCTGGGCTGGATGACTTTCCTATTTACAGTGAAGACGATTTAATTCTCTATGCACTTGGAACGTATCAAGTACAACAAGCTCGTAGCTACTACGGAGAACATGTAAAAAGTGACGGTTCATATGTGATTGAAGTATGCAGAGAACCCAATATGAATGATTTTTCGGCGGAAACCTATAACTGGATTGATCCGTGGCTTCTTAGAGGCAGGATCCAATCCAGACATTCATCTAGACGGACATATTACGTGTATATTCTCGTAGAAAGACTGGAAGGGCAAGATGCACAAGGGCTGGATGCAATATTGGGCCACTATTGCTCATGTATAATCGGGAAACGGACCTTAGGCTGCTGTTCGCATGTAATGTCCATTATATGGTACATGGGATGGGGCAGATATCAAAATAATCTGACGCCGCCGGCACAATTTTTAGATACCATTATTCGACATGACATTGAGAACGAAATGGACGAAGAAAGTTAATAAATGTGTTTTTAAATATCATATAATAAATGCAATAAAGTATAATAATGTGTTTTTATTATTTCCTATGGCCCAATACTAACGTCACATTGACAGACGGTCGTGAAACAGTAAAGCCAATATCTAACATCAATCTTCTAAAAACATAACTAAGATTTTTTTCACGCAAGACGGTAATTGAAGTATTTATAGAGACTACATTTTTAAAATCTTCAAATTCAAATATCTCAGCTTTGATATCACTTAGGATAAAAATAATTTTACATATATGTGTACTTAACACAGCAGAACAAAGTAACATGAAAGTTATTGCTGGCCGCTGAAAAAAAAAATGACGCCACAAGTCCATACAAAGTTACTCAAACCCCTTTATAAATTGCTCAAGATATAGAGTTAATGTTTTAAATTTTTGTACAAATTTCGCAATTAATATTAATACACAGTTGGTGCACCTATGTGAACAGAATTTTATGTGGGAAAATTAAGAATTTCGACAGGAAAGATGTGATTAAACTCCAAGCAGAACGCTACAATGTAGTTCATAAAAATAAATATTTGTTTGTTTCTTTTATTCCTGTTAGCACTTGGTTATACACATGTCATCAATGGCTAAGCGATAATTGAATTCCTTTATGTTTATACACACCGGCAAAATTAGAGGAACACAAAAAAAAGGTGCCTTTTTTTTAAACTTGTGGGTATTTCGACAAGTGGTTCCGTTATTTGAATGATTACCCTTTTTCATATAACATTATGGGCTTTTTTGACATTTTTCAACCTTCTAACAGAAATTGTACCCTCTAAGTGTTTGTTTACACTTTACGCTTCTGAGTGTTTTTGATAAGAAAGTTGGTTTATACAGTCAATGGTGACCCTAGCTCATTTTGTTTGTTTTGTTTGGAGAGTAAACATTGTATTGCATCCAGAATGAGTGATTGCCTGCAACTGAAGTCGCCAGGGCCGTAACAATGATTGAGGAAGGTCACACCTACCGTTCAGTCAGTCAAACATTGCGTGTATCAGTATCCGTGATCCACCGTAATGTGCAACGGTACAGCCGGACAGGATCTTACGTGCGCAGGCGAGGACAAAGCAGAAATCGTGCAACCAGTGCCCTAGACGTCCGTTTTATAAGGGTACAAACTTTAAGAAATCGTCGTCTAACAGCTGTTCAGACCAGAAACCTCTTAGAAGTGCGTAACGTACGTGTTAGTGAACGAACAGTGAGGAGAAGGTTAAATGAAGTTGGTTTGAAGTCATACGTGCCAGCAAAAGCGCCAAAACTTGAGGTGAGTCATCGAGTAGCAAGATTAGCGTTCGCTCGTCAACATCAAAATTGGTCCGATGAGTGGAGTCGAGTTTTATTCTCCGATGAAAGCCGTTTTTGTGTAAATTTCATTGACGGAAGGGAGAGGATGTAGAGATATCGAGCAGAACGTTACCATCAAGCAAATTTTTCCGAAACAACGGCTTACGGTGGAGGGTCCGTTATGGTGTGGGGTGGTATAAGTTTGACGGCACGCACCGCACAGGTCATTATTGATGGCGGTTCTTTAACTTCACACAGGTACATAACTGAGATCCTAGAACCCCATGTTATGCCTTTTGCCCCATTCATAGGCTCAGATTTCCTGTTTATGCACGATAACGCACGGCCCCACACTGCGCGCATAGTGCGAGATTACTTAAATGAGATTGGTGTAACCCAGATGGATTGGCCAGCACGATCGCCAGATATGAATCCGATAGAACATATCTGGGACATGATTGGACGAAGGGTTCGAGAAAGAAATCCTGCCCCTAGGAATGTTGAAGACCTAAAATTCGCGCTGGTGGAAGAATGGGAAACTTTGCCTCAGGAAATGATTGAAGGTGTCATCAGAAGCATGGTTAGACGTATCCAAGCTCTTATAAGGGCGCGTGGAGGCAACACACGATATTGTTTTTTTTACATTATTTAAAAAAAATTGGTTTGTTCTTACACAATAGAAAACATCAAAAATTTTCAGATAGGGCATTTTTTTTGTTTAATTATAAATAAATCCTAATAAACCCTACATTTTGTTATTTTCTTGCATAAAATAAACGAACAGACTCAAAGAAGCGAAAAGATTAAATAATAACCATTCAATCTCAAAATATAGTGTATTTTTTTTGTGTTCCTCTAATTTTGCCGGTGTGAAAACCACCCAAACATGACACTAGGTGATTTTAGATCAGATCTTGCGGAGACCTTATGCAATTATAAAAAGTATACTGAACCTAAAAGAGGAAGGCCTTCGAGCAGTAATATAGATAGGGAGATAGAAGGAAAAAGACACCGGGACCCAGCGAAGCCTGTTCCTCCAAAAGACGTGCGGACTGATGGTATAGGCCACGATGAAAAAAGATGTACTTCTATAACCATGCAAACTTCCCGGTTGTAATGGTTTTTCGCGGACTGAGTGTACTAAATGTAGGGTTGCATTGTGTCATACTAAAGATCGAAATTGTTTTGCTGCATTTCACTCGAAATAGTCTGTATATTGTTTATATATTTGAATAAAGAAATATATGACCCCAATAAATATGTAAGGATAACTTTAGTACATAACGCATAGTGTTGCCAAATGTCTACACACATTATACCTATATATATTTTTAATAACTGAGATTTTCAATAAATTTTTACGTTATCAGTGCAGTGGAAACATTTTTCCAGCCCGAAATAAAAATCTATGCATTTAAGGGTTAACAAAGGATTGGTCTCTGGCCTAAAACCTCCACCACAAATAAGAGCATATTCCACCACGCTGCTCTAGTGCGGTTTCACTAAAGCAGCATGGTGGAGTATGGGTGATTGTAGATTACCACAAGAGCTGGTCAAACGTGGCGGCTATGTCCAGGCAGGTGAGAATGTGCAATCCGAGCGCCGCAGGGCGCGGAACGATCTCCGGCCGCCTTAGGGTGAGGCCTGCAGGCAACAGACTTGGGGAGTTTGTTGCCTGAACAGTGAAAGGCCCGTGTGGGCGGCGCGCCGTGTTCCGCGCGCGCCTCCCTCTAGAGCAGGGCTGTCCTAATACCGGCCCGCGGCTTGTTTTCATGCCGCCCGCGGCTTGTTTTCATGCCGCCCGCGACGCATGTTTTAAAGTGTAAATTAATTAGAAAAGAGTTTTGGACATCAATAGTTTGGATAATATAATTCTTTGTCAAAACATAATATAATCAATATTTGGTATAGTTTATTTATCTTTATTCTTGTAACATTCCATTCGCATTACATCATTTAAAAGTGAAGCTATCTTTTACTATTATTGGGGGAATTCCCGGAAAGTATTTTGTTTTTGTAGAGTGAGTATTTGTTGGTGCCCGTATTAGTTAAGCTTGTGCTTTCACAAAGTTCGTATCGCCACTTTTCTTTACTGATACCACTTTGAATTTTACACACCATAATAAGTTATTAACAAGCAGTTTTGAGAAAAATACTTAATTAACTTCATTACGACTACGAAGAAGCGAAAATTAAGTGATGAACATCGTGTAAAATAGTCAAGTTCCCACTTCTCATTAAGAGAAGTGGGAACTTGACTATTTTATTTGCAACAATAATAATAAAATTCAGTGTATGATTTGTATGCAAGTTTTGTCTGTGAGTAAAGAATATAATGTTAAACGTCATTATACTACTTTACACGAAGAAAAATATAAAAGGCATGTTGGTAAAGCAAGAAAAATTGTTGTGGCTGAGTATAAGAAAAAACTAACGCAAAAGACAAGTATTTTTTTCAAAAGTAAATACAGACAATGAACAAAGTTTGGCTGCTTCTAATGTTGGCAACATTGTACCACCCCAAGATCAAAGAAGAAAACATCCACCAAAAACAAAACAAGCGAAAAGATCAAAAATGTAGACTTTATAGACAAGTTTCCCCGATATGAGTCCCACTATACCTTACACATGAGCCAGAACAGACAATTTTTGTGTCCAGATTTGAATATTAACAAAATGTACTCTTTGTATTGCACTACAACTATAACACCAGTGTCGGACTATATTTTTAGGAAAATATTTAATGAACATTTTAATCTCTCCTTTCATGCTCCTATTAGTGATCATATGGAAATGAAGATTGAGCCTCTGATTCTGAAGAGAAAATTTGCTGCAAGCCCAGAAAACTCTTCATCTATCTAAAGCCCAATCAGCCCAGGACAACTATGAGGCAGACAAACAATTTGCTAAGGAAAATCAAGATGTTAGGTACAGTCCTTGTATTCGACTTGGTGAAGACTCTGCCCACACCAGTTGGATCAACAGGAATTTGCTATTATAAACGACAACTACGGACCTACTGTCTTGGCATACACGATGCTTGTAATAACCATGTTACAATGGGTGTCTGGAATGAGACTATCGCTTCTAGAGACCCTCAGGAAATTGTATCATGCCTGTTGAGGTATGTCAAAGCAAATGTGCACACAAAAATTTGATTCTCTATTCTGATTTCTGACCAATGTGGGGGACAGAATAGGAATATCAAAATGGCTTTATTATGTCAGTATATAGTAGTCCATTCGGATTTTACTGTTGAGACCATTAACCATAAATTTTATGTAAGTGGACATTCCTATCTTGCTTGCGACCAGGACTCTGGTTTGATTGAAAAGAAAAAAAAGTTGTTTCAAACTAGTTATGTTTCTGATGATTGGCTTCAAGCGATCAAAGCAGCCAGACATAAAAATCCATTCAACATTATGAAAATGAAGAAGCAAGACTTTATGTCAACAAAAAAACTTGAGGAAACATTACTAACAGAAAACTGTTGAACGCTCAAAAGTTTTATGGCTAAACAACCAGGGCTTGAAGTATAACAAAATGAACCAGTATAGAATATTCTTCGAGTATTCAAACAACCCAGAGGTGCTGTTTCATTATCTTGATGTTTGAAAAAGAAATTCAAAGGTATTTATAAATATTGAGCTGGACCTGTTGTACCCCGATGGAAAGTTGATCAGTGTCGAAAAGAAGGACTTACTTGAACTCCTAAACTACATACCATCCATTCACCATGAGTCCTACACATCAACAAGGGCCAGTACTACTGTTAGAAATACAATATATCTACCCCAAGAACATGATGATGATGTTTAGATGACTTTATTAATGTTAAGTAAAAAATATTTTTTATGTAGCTTTGCTTGTGGTTAATTTTATTAAAAAATAAATTTTTGGAGTAACTAGCACTTTAATTCAGTTATTATATAATCCCAAAAAGCCACAGTGGCCTAACTGTAAAAATACCTAAAACATAGAGTAAATGACTTGTTCCCTCCATAATTTGAAAAAATAACCACTTAAACTTAGAATATACTTATTGAAAACATTGAAAAATCATTAATTTGACCATAAAGTTAGAACAAAATCATAGCTTTCAGTTTTCATTTAAAATCTCAGTATTCATTATTGGTAAATAGGCTACTCTGGTTCTCATGGCCTCATTTATAGAGTTGCCTGCTTATTTGATCCCTTAAATGCACACTGTGCCGTAAATGGTAATTTAAACTTTAAACTCAAATAACCCGCCAAATTTTAGATTACCATAGTGTTGCATGTCCTATTAATAATCTGTGGCTGTGGACTGTGAATTATTAAACTAAAAAATATATTTCTGTGACAAATACCAATATTTTGTCGTATAGTGTGAATGCCAATACAGTTACTACAAACTGTAGACACCAAACCGCCAAAGCAAAATGAATAAAGACAACAAACCTTTAAATCAGCAGAAGTAATACTAATTACTCATATTTAAATAAGTGACAAACCTAGTTATAGCAAGAGTTAGGACATTTTGACCTATGACTGACATGGTTTTTAAGACGACTATATTTTGGATATTTTATTATTTTGAATCCACTAAGACAGCACTAACAAGACACTCACTGACCTTATCTGACTATATTGTAACATGAAAATAGCCTTCAGCACCACAAGTCAAATGCATACAACATGTTACAGTTAGATTTCTTATCTATGAAAGAACTACTTGTTGAACCATTACAAGACAACAGACATGTAATTGATAGACAGATGTAACTACCTTAAGATGCATTAACAAGGATAAAAACAACCACCGCAACAACAACAATAACAACCAAATACTTCAACCCGCCCCTAAGATAATCCTCTGACCAACATGTGTTTGACTTTCATGAAAACATTTTACAAAAAAAAATCTTCAACCATTGGGATTTTCCTGCGCAACACACACAGGGTTATTGCAGGCTCCACACACTTGCCAATCCTCGACAAACCAACGAAACCAACAAAAATTCAAAGGTGTGGATAGAAAGGGCCAGGGCGTTTGGCTTGGCTTGTGTGGATGGGATTCCAAGCAAGTTTTCTGGCGATCCAATACTGTATAAATCAAAGGGTATTGCGTCCACAAGTTTGTGCATTTGCTCACGTTTGCACACAGCATCATTATTCAGAAATACTCGCAGCTAAAGGTACAAGGTAGTTAGTTGCTAAACACGTAAATAAGTAACTAGAAAGTAGTTATTTGGTCAAGACAGCGACATAGGTATTGACAGTTGACACCACCACAGAGGATTTAAACTCCTTTTCTATTATATTCTATTTTGTATTATGGCAAGCAAAGCCGATATCACCTATTCTACCAGTGGAAAAGAAAGTGTGAAAAAAACAAAATGACAAACTCGTAACTCGAAGCGGAGGTTAACACTCAAAACTTTTGACCGACGGGGTATATTTTTATTTTTTGGAATCTAATGATAATAACACAGCTACTGAGGCCCTTTAGTTAGTCTTTTTTTATAGACTTTTTCAGTCACTTTTTACAGGTTAGACTAGGTATTAGTTCATTTAAAGTGTTTTCACTGTGTTTTTTTAAGAATTTAATGGTTTAGAACAATTTAATTATGATTAAGGGGATGCGTCAGGTAGCCCGCGAAATTCAAATTTTCTTACGTTTATTGCAATTTGCTGGCAGTATCAGGTTGTATGTTGATTTAATTATGATTCGCGGCCGTATCAAATATTTATTTATAGGGTTATTTATGATCATAAAAATCATCTATACATTTATAACTTCATATCACCCTATTGAATGACTATTTCATGAAATCATGACATTTGAGGGTAATTCTAACTTAAGGAGTTGTATTGCTGATTCTAATGATTATAATTCTATAAAACCATATTTAATAATGTAGCGAATCATATTTTGATCACCATTCAAGCTGATACAGACCTGCAAATTGCAAAAACCGTAAGACAATTTGAATTTCGCGGGCTATCTTGGCGCAATCTCCTTAGAGTGCAGCAAGCTTATCTGGCCCGGTGGCTTAAATTTGAACTAACGAAATCACTATGCAAAGTGACAAGGACTGTCATTCTTAGTTTACTTCGTTCACGAGTGTCTGTAAGAGTTTTGTGGGGTCTGTTTCTTTTCCTTCGAATGCCTTTAGCGAATACTGTACTTCGCCCAGTATACTATTTATATGTATTAAATAGGTTTTATTTTTTATATCCGAATAGATACGATGCAGCATTTCTGAGGTATAAAAATAGTTTTTGGATTTGGAAATCTCAAAAAAAAAATTTCAATTCAATCCACTGCTTCCAAAGCACAGAGTACTTTATACTATACTGAAGAGAGAGAGACAGGGGTTGGATTTAGTATCATTTGGTAGGCGGAGGGGGCTAAAAGTGGTTAAATCTGGTACAGGGTGGGGCCCCGATTATAACGCTACCACTCTTATTACAAGGTAATGGATATTTTTCCAGTCAACTCTTCGTGGTTATTTTTTTTAAACCACCCTGAAGTAGAAGCCCCGCGGAGCGGGGCTCCGTCGACGACGTGTTTATAAGTATTCATTAGAAGCAAATTTAGACCCGCACGTGATTTTCCTCGACCGCAGTAGGTGATTATAAAGTGTTTTGAGGTTAGATTACAAATATTTGTTTTTCTCAAAAATGGTGCGTTACCTTTTCACGGGAGTGGTACCAGGGGAGAGGGGACACCCCCCATCCTCCCCCTCCACCTCCCCTCCCCCTCCGCCTGCCAAACGATACTAAATGTTTACCTTTTTCTCCCGCAAATTATTGTTTCGTAAACTTTTGAATACTTTTGACGGTGAAATGGTCAACACGAATACCAGTTAGAAGTTTCGCGATATCTTGAGGAATGGTCTCTTCAGACGCATGTGAAACAGTCAGTTGTAAGCAGTAGAATACACATTTTATTAAAACCAAATGTGGAAGATTATGCGCCGCGATGAGAATTTTGTAAACTCCTTTATTTACTCCCACCATTACGCTGGCATTGTCAGTACAAAGACCATCCAAATTTTTCAGATTTAAATTCATATCTTTGACTGTGTTTGCAACTGCATTCACTATATTCTATACCTCTTGCATCTGCGGACTCTAACTACACTAAAGCAAAAAATGTAAACAGTTTTCTATTTAAACTAAAATATTTGATGATCGTGCCTAAATATTTGTGAACTGATATATCAGTTGATTCATCTATAATCAAGCTATATTTGCTCTCACCAATATCTGTTTTATGAGCCAAAATAAAGTGTGAACCCAGCACATTTACAACCGACTTCAAATAAAGGAGGAGGTTCTCAATTCGACAGTATTTTTGTATTGTTTTAGCTCCGATCTTTTTTTTAGGTGAACCATTTGGATGTTTATTTTTTTATTTGAAAGGTGGTGCATCTCATGTGGTCCCATATAAATTTGATCAAATTCTGAATAGTTGTTTTTGAGGTATCCTTAATTTGATTCCTTAATTTGAGACTTCCGAAATTAAAGGTAGTTTTCTCTCTTTTTGTGTTATTTTTTTGGATGTCGGTTTTTATTTTTTGTAAAAATGTTTCTTTATGATTTCTCTGCAATTCGGACGGTGTAATTTCAGGCCCTGTACTCCTTTGTTATCACTAAAAGCCTTTTTAAATAACTCGCTCTGAGGGTCTACAGGAAGTACAGATGAATGTTTAACAATTTTTAGAGACAATAAAGTTTCAGCAGTGCTTGAAGTAGCGGCGGCGGCGGCGGTTTAATCCACTTTTTAAACTATGAATTTTAACTGTTAGGCTGAAAAGGTTTAGTTTTGTCAGCATGTTTGTTTGACTCCAAATATCTTTTGATATCGTTTAGCCTTGCACTGAACTCGATCTTGCAATACACACACATAGCTTTAGTATTATTTCCGGTTACTGGTCGTAACCATGATTTAAATTTAGGATCGCTTTCCCACTCCTTAATATAGTTTTGTTGATAGTTTATTGTTTTGAAATAGGCAAATACATATTGAACACCACGTACTTACTAAAAGTCTTTAATATTTTAGTCTTTATTAAGTCTTTTAATAAATGTTCAAGTGGCGGTGGGCGGGAGGAACTATCACACATTATTTTTAGATAGGATATTTTTATTTCGGAATATGATATTTACATAATATACTAGCTAACAAACTTAAAATAATAATAGTAATAACTATATAGGTGAATATAAAAACCAGCCAAGTGCGAGTCGGACTCGCGCACGAAGGGTTCCGTACCATTATCTTTAAAAACGGCAAAAAAATGATGCCTGTTGTTACTTAAATTCTTATTTTATTCTGTGTTTTAGTATTTTTTGTTATAGCTTCAACAGAAATACATTATCTGTGAAAATTTCAACTAACTATCACGGTTCATGAGATACAGCCTGGTGACAGACGGACAGACAGACGGACGGACAGCGGAGTCTTAATAATAGGGTCCCGTTTTAACCGTTTGGTTCGGAACCCTAAAAAGAGGAAAATGAACCATAAGGCATCAAAGAACTCGTCCGCATCGCTATCAACAGGAAAAGTGCCCAAAAGGTTAGAGTGATGTAATATGACATTACTGTCAGATTTTCTCATTCGATTTTGAACTTAACCTTTAATATTTTAAGGTTTAAAAAGTGGAGAAATTTGACAGTTTTGTGTAGCTTGACCAGCTGGCGACTGTACGTAATTAAAAATTTATTTTACATACAAAGATTGTGTTTTTTTTTAAATACGTTTTTAATTTGTGTTTTTTTGTATACCTAACTGTTTTGTTTTATTTACACGGTATTTACATTTTTAATTACAGCTAATAAATATTTATTGTCATAGTAAATATCATAGTGTCATAAAATGCGAGTCATGATTTAAAACATCACGTAGGCAGTCCGCGCTGTCTTTAAAACGAAAACCTTATTAGCATCAACAAAACGGTTCTAAATAATAGTTCGCTTATTTCGCAGCCAGCCGACCGGCGCGGCGCATGCTCCTTCAATCTTACACACACAGTGAAAATTACCAAGATAATACGAAGTTTATTAACACCGAACGGCGCTCCGCGGCTCGCGCGTCCTTTTTGAGTGTCATATGTCATGCTTATTAGGTCGAGTCATGTGTAATGCTACAGGACGCAGTCGGGTTATATGACGCGCAATGCAACAATCACATTACACAAGTCTAGTCGTCAGTGTTGTATGGATCACTACTGAAGTTTGTGGACGACAAGGCTAACCCGAAAGAGCGAGCGGGCCTTAAGGTTCTTGACCTAAGTCTATATGTAGTCTGTGGTTACTGGCAGCCGCTGTACCTCTATGTAGTCTGTGAGCCGCCGCCGCGACCTCGCGTCGGCGAGCGCCCGCCCAGACGCCACGCGCCACCGCCGCGCGCTGCCACCTCCCATCGCCCTTGAGGCCACAAGACCCATCACAGTTCATAGAACGTTTGGGCACGGCACAATTGCCAATTAGGCTGAGTCATGTGTAATGCTACAGGACGCGGTCGGTTTATATGACGCGCAATGCAACAATCGCATTATACAAGTCTAGACGTCAGTGTTGTATGGATCACTACTGAAGTTTGTGGACGACACGGCTCACCCCAAAGAGCGAGCGGGCCTTAAGGTCCTTGACCTAAGTCTATATGTAGTCTGTTGTTACTGGCAGCCGACGTACCTCTATGTAGTCTGTGAGCCGCCGCCGCGTCATCGAGTCTGCGAGCGCCCGCCCAGCCGCCCGCGCCACGCCCCCGCGCCACGCGCCACCGTTGCGCGCTGCTACCCCCCATGGCCCATGAGGCCACAAGACCCATCATAGTTCATAGAACGTTTGGGCACGGCACAATTGCGGCGGCAAGTCCCCTCTGAGGAGTGGCTTGAGAGGAGCCACGACGTCCTCACCTTCCTCCTGACGCAGGTCCTCACCGGACATGGCTGTTTCGGGAGGTTCCTGTTTCGGATAAGGCGGGAGGAAACGGGTGTTATCATTGTGTGGATCGACTGGAGGACACGGTGGAGCATACGGTGGAGGTCTGCCCGGCTTGGGCGGAGCACCGCCGTGTCCTCGTGGCGGCGATCGGCGGCGGCGAGCTCTCGCGTCCGGCCCTGGTTCAGGCCATGGTACGGAGTGAGAGGGAATGGGAAGTCGTCACCTCCTTCTGCGAAGCAGTAATGCTCGCGAAGGAGGAGGCGGAGCGCGTGACGCAGAGGCAATCGCTGCACCCTCGCACCCCTAGTCGCCGCAGGAGGAGACACCTTTGGCGTCGGGAGTCGATTGGCGACTCCCGGCCACCGTAGGCGCGGGCTTGCGGACGGCGAGCAATGGGCAGCTCGTCGTCCGGTAAGGACCAGGCCCGGGTCGACGGCGCGTCGTGTTCCACGCTCGCCTCAAAGAGATGTCAGCATCACTGACGGGGTCCGATAGGACCGATGCCTGCCGTGGTCGCGGATTGTTCGAAAGAGTTACCGTGGCCCTGGCTCACAGGCAACTGAAGGAACACGGGTGGGTTCTAGTCAGTAAGAGGTTGACACGCCCTTCGTAGATGTCATTTGATGATTACCCAACCAAAAAAATAAATAGTTCATAGTGGGTTAGCTAGGACCTTGCTAGGATATGTGTTCAATGCAGTTATTCCAACTTACTGCTTTCGGTACTAGATCTGGTGCATTTTCTGGTAACTCAGTGCTTAAAAATAGATTTTTGTGCCTAGCGTGCTATCTTGTGCATTTTCAAGGACCTTTTTTTTATTGGAGTGACATCCACATAAAACTGGCCCAATACAAAAACCGCGTCATGGACATAGAAACAGAAAAAAAACAGGCATTATGTTTTGTATTGGGCAATTTTCGCATAATTTGATCCTGATCCCTGATTGACCTGCACCCTAATTACGTAACACACTACCTATCACAATCTGAATCATTTTAAAGCCTATTGCTAATCCATTGCTTCTTATATTTGAAAAATTTGTCTGCTCAACAACGTAAATAACGCAATGAATATTGCTGAACTGTCAAAATGAAACCCATTGTTACTGTTAGTTGTTACGTAATTACCCCTCTGCTCTAAAATGTACGCAGGTATTATGCCAACTATTTGAAAATCGCCTAGGTGTGTATGGATTATTTGGCAATAATGACCATTCACATTCGGTCTAATTATAAAATCATTAAACTACTCAAATAAATCGGCGGGAATACGACTGTGTGTGCACTGTTTATCATAATATTTCAAATATTCAGTAGTTAATTTCTTGTTTTTATCGTCAGAGCGTAGATATTTATTAATCGTATTTTCTGGAAAGCAGTTGGCATGGCAACACTGGTTCCGTGTCATATACTAATAGAATGATGGTCTGTGGGTGTGGTCATAGAGTCAGTCATAGAGCCTGTCAAGGCTGTGAGAAAATGGCTATATAAAACGTACTCTGTGGAAAGTGGCGTTTGTCTTAAAATCTTTTTGTGGTACTGATTTTCTTTGCTGCAAGTCGTTTGTCGTCTTTTCGAAATTTCGTGCTATTATTGATTTATCTAGAAACGAAATTCGTGTTTAGATCCAATCACCATCACCATTGTCTCATAGTCATAATCATATCAATCAATTAGAATCATGTGTTCTTTTGTCGAGAAGAGCAGGCAGCCAGTTCCATTCATATTTCTAAAGTGTTTGTCCAGTGAAAGGAAATGTTTTTATTCAAAGATATTACTGCCGAAACGATTCTGGCATCTCGTTTGTTGATAAGTTCAACTTCAGGACTGGTATGTGTGAAGTTTTAAAAGCACACAAGACTTGTCTTGGTTAACGGTTGAGTTAAGCAGCAGATTGTATTCTGTAGGCGTAAATCTTGCTGTTGCTAAAGGCAGAAATCGCTAGGACTTTTTGTTAAATCCTAGTTCGAAAGAAAAATAAAAGGGTACCTATATTTTGTTGTTCAAAATGTGAAAAGAAACTAATGTTACAAGCAATAATTGGTACGTTGATAAGTTGTTTTCGGTCTTGAAATTAGAAAAAGAAATGGTAAAAGGTTAGATTTTGTTATTGTTCAAAATGTGATTCTGTAGGCGTAAAACTTGCTGTTGCTAAAGGCAGAAATCGCTAGGACTTATTGTTAAATCCTAGTTCGAAAGAGAAATAAAAGGGTACCTATATTTTGTTGTTGTTCAAAATGTTAAAAGAAATGAATGTTACAAGCAATAATTGCAACATTGATAAGTTGTTTTCGGTCTTGATATTAGAAAAAGAAATGGTAAAAGGGTAGATTTTGTTATTGTTCAAAATGTGAATAGAAACTACTTAACTACTTTCTAAAGTTGTAAGTATTATTTGATACATTGTGGTTATTTTCGGTCTTGAAATTCGAAAAAGAAATTGTAAAAGGGTAGATTTGTTGTTGTTAATAATGTGAAAAGAAACTACTGTTGCAAGTATTAATTGACACATTGGTGTTGTTTTTGGTCTTGAAAGGTCATTTTTAAAGTACACACTGAAGGAGGTCTATTGTATGGTTATGAGGTGGGATATGTGTAGATCGGTTTTGTTCCTGGGTGCCCTGTTGGAGAGACAACGGTTTTTTGGATCAGGGGTTGCCCAATTGCTCCAGCACTTGTGAAAATGCTTCTTTGTTGGTCATCGTGGGGTTCTTCTTGATGAGTGTCCAATACCTGTTGCATAGCACCTGGGGATCTGTGTTTATGATGCGGGAGTCCGGTCCTATTGCCTCTAGAAAGAAGTTAACTTGGTTTAGGATCTTGGTCTCCTTGGCTGATGGAGGCTGATCAGTGAATAAGCCGACTGCTCCTGGTTGAGTTGTATTGTAGTAAAATTGGCCGAATCCTTGATGGGTTCCAGTTTGATCTGGGGATGGTTGTAGGTTGACGTGAGAGTCTTGGGGTTTTGAAAGAGTCAGTAATGACTTAGACTCTAGAGCTATAAGGACCTCTTACAGTCTTGCTTCTAAGCCAGATAGAGTTGCTGTGATGTCTGTGGATTGAGATTTCCATGCACTTTCTGCTTTAGACATGGACTTCTTAAACATTGCCACAGCATCCGCAGCTAGCGTGAGATCTGCAGTCACTCCGGCCATTCTCTCCATCATATTGTTTATTTGCATCTTGTTAGATTCGTGGATGGCGCTCACCATCCCTTTTAGATATGCAGCCGGGCCGGATCCAAAGACAATATCATGATCCAGAGGGTCAGTTAGGAATTTGGAGACATAACAACTTAGACGATCATTTCTGAGTAGGTCCCAGTTGTTGTCTAGGCTTTTAACGACTTGTTGCGACACAACTTTGGAATCACGTAATGTAATGAGGACTTGTGCTCTCATGGTCTCGATAACCTTAAGGGTTGTCTTCGGCTCAATACAGACTTGTACCAGTTTTCCCCATTCGGTTCTAAATCGGTGTATCTGTTCTTTGTTGGTTGCTGTTCCGGATGGTTGTGCAGGTTTTGGAGAGGGATTGTGGGATGGCCTTGGGGGTGCAATCTGCTCTCCATGCTTTGTTGGAATGTTAATGTTCATGCTTTGTCCATGTTTTTGTCATGTGCAAGTAATGTATGGTTTTTAATTTTCTGACTACTATTAATAAGGAGCACCCAATCAAAAAAAAAAAAAAAAAAACTCAAAGAAGCGAGAAAAGAAGAAAGATCTTGCTCTTTTGCTATCCAGACATTGCTTGTTGTAGGAACTACAGGTAACAATAATACTAACAAAGCATAAGGCATTGTTCCCTGCACATATAGGGTTGCCAGGCCATAAAATGCAAAGGCCGGACTGCGCACTATATAAGGCCGGACATTTTGCCCTAAAAGCCGGACATGTTTTTTTTATTGCCAAACAATGTTTTTACAGCTGGGCTGTTGAAAAAAGTATTTATACGTGATGAAAAGTGAGGATATTCGATATTTATTAAAAGATGGACATAATATTTATAATAAAAAAACTCGTTTACGAATTTGAAATGTTTATTAAGTTACACTATTACAGTTTTACTTACAAATGAATCATCAGTCTTTTGTAGATAATTAAGTATTATTAAAACTAAAAAACAAACGAATATAGCTCTCTTTTGGCATTCTTAATACTATAAACTAAAAAATATAATAAAACAAATAAAAATAATCATTCTTCTGGAAAGTAACAAAAAGATAATATTAATTTTACGGCTAGGTAAGAATTTACTTTATAGTAGGTATTTATAGAATAATTTAAAATCTTTAAAAAATAACAAAATTAGTTATATTTGGCACTTGCACCTACTTTGTCAAGAATTTCGTTTTCCTTAGAAATCATATCGTAAAATTGTTTACATGTTAATTTTAAATTGCATAACAAGAACATCATCTTAGCAATTGTATCTGTTTGTAGTCTACTGCGTTCCTTTGTCCACTGGGCGTTTATTAAAGAGAAAACTCTTTCAACGTTGGCATTGTGGCCTGGTATTGCAAAATAATATTCTGCCAACTTAAGCAGTTCCGAATAAAATTCTTCATTATTAAATGATTTAAAATACGAGGTCCACTTCTGATGTGCCAACAGCTTTTTAAAGTCAGAGTCATCTTCGTGTTGCTTTAAAAATTTTATGAAGTTTTGCCACTGATCAAAAAATTTATTGTCATTTAACTGTACATTTTTTCTAGACAAAGTGTCTATCGTTTTTGCCCCTTGTTCCCAGCTTGGAATATTAGCTAAAGTCATCCACTGAAAGTGTTTTAAGTCAGTACAAAATTCACTGGTCCAGGAATTCAGGTAATCTTTGGCAATGTTGTACATTCTTCTCATGTTTTGTTTAAAATCTTCTACCTCATCCCGACGAGCCTCCGATAAACGCCGTAAAATTTCGGTCACTTTCATTGGGCAAAAATTTTGTTCCAATCTTTCGTTTATATTTTCCACTACTTGCGAACACTGATCAATTACTTCATTGACAGAAATATCAGCAGTTTCAGTGTGTTTGATTCGGCTTTGGTATATAGACATGAAACAATGTAAGAGCCATAAATAACACTCAGAGAAGTCATTTTCGAAAAACATTTGCAATGTTCTGGCCGGATAACTCAGTGAAAGAAAGTATGACTTTAATGGCTCGTACATTTGCAAGATTCTCTCTATGGCGGGATAAAGAGATAGACAGCGGGTTTTTGAATGGCTAAGCATACGTTTAAAATCAATTTCCAATTCTGAACAAACTTTTTTTAAAGCTTCAGTACGAACTGTGAAGCTGGCAAAATGGTTGTGCATTTGCATCACTATGCTGTCTACACAGATTGGTAAAGATTCGATTGCGTGATGTACGGAATTGCTGAAGATATGTGCAATACATCCAACACCGACCATATCATCGTTTTGAGTAGCTGATTTGAGTCTACTGTAGACGCTGTTGGTCCCACTTCTCTCTCTACCGCCAAAGTTAGTATTGGTGTTGTCCGCTGAAAAAGCAATTAATTTATCCAATAAGTTTTTGTCCGTCAAAATGGTGTGTATGTAAGTGGATATTGTTTCAGCAGTCTCGTTCGGTAAGGCCTGTAGCTCCAGTAATTTAACTTGAATTCCTCCCTTTTCAGGGTTGAAATATTGTATAAGCACAGGAAATAGCTTAATAGCACCATGGTTGCTACTATCTGTGGAGACGCTCAAGTATCTGATTTTTGACACTTCTTTTAACATATTTTCTTGGGCAAATGGGCCTAAAACATTTTTTAGGATAGCTTCAGCTTTTGAGCGGGAACAGGTTACATCTTTTGCGATTTTCGAATCTGGATATATACTCTTGCAAAGTGGAGCTGTGCAATCTAGTGAGTTAAATGATTCGTGATGTTTAACGGTATGATAAACCAGAGTAGCTTCTGTGGCCCGAACGCTCCGTTGAAGATTTAAGTTCGCATTGGATTCCATGAAAATATCAATTCTTGATGTAGATGCCGTACTACGAATCTTCATTTTGTGTTTTTCGGTATTTAAATGCTTTTCTAAGTCAGCTTTGCCCTTATTAGCAATAGAAATTATTTGATCACAAATTACACATTTTGCGTCCCATGGCTCTTTGCCAGATTTGAACATCTTGTATTGACTTTTTAAACTGTCAGAAAATATACATTTTCTTTTCGACATGACTAATAGAGAGATCTGAAACAAAGATGTTGTACTTGTATTTGAGGTTTGTGAATAACACATTAATGCTACAAATAGGAAAATATAAAACTAACTCACCAAAAATACGGTCGCCGCTAACTGAAATACTTAATTGTACGTGAACACACGCCAAGCACGCGCAAACGCCACGCGTTCCTAGGGCAGACTAACGGGCGCGAACCTGTCTGCTGACGGTGCGGGCAGCGGGGCGGGGTAACCACGCTCACGCACGCCACGCGCGGCGCGGCGCGAATCGCGGGCCGGAAGATAGTTTGCTCTCCGCTCGCCCTTGTCCGTTCGGGTCGGGCGCTCGTTCGCCCATCGTCGTACGAATCGCCACTCTGACAAAAAGCCTGACAAAAGCCGGACAGGCCAAACACGTACATATTTGGCCGGACGCGACTGCAAAAAGCCTAACATGTCCGGCTAAAGCCGGACACCTGGCAAGCCTATGCACATACGGTTTAGCGGCCAGTCGTCTTCCCCGTGCTGTAGTAATAATTTGTGGTCTGTAAAGAATACTTAAGAAGTGTCACTATGCTTATTAATCAAGGTCATCAGTCAATAGATATTATACAGTACACTGGAATTTCATTTACCACTTTCTCCAACTACAATATCATTAGGTATCAACATTGGTGACCCCGATGTGATAATAAAATTCCAGTGTACTGTATAATGTCTATTGACTGATGACCTTGACCAATAAGCACAGTGACACTTCTTACATATTCTTTACAGAGCACAATTTATATTTACGGGGCGGGGAAGACGACTGGCCGCTAAACTGTATGCGCAGGGAACAATGCCTCATGCATTGTTAGCAATATTGTTACCTGTAGAGATGGGTAATCTTTATTCCGACAAGTGAATTGATTCACTTATTCCGACTCCGACTCCGGTACCGGTTCACCTTATCGGCTCCTTCGGTTCCGTTTGGCACCGGGACTCACTCGGTTATTTTGGTTCCACGGTTCGACCAGAACAATTTATTCATTCGGATCTTTGGAATACTTTGGATCATTTGGCACATTTTGAATTGAACAGTTTACATTACAGAACTTACAGTAGGACATTTTATTTTATTTTATTCATACGATTTAAATTTCGGACAGCGTAAATTGTTAGGAAAGAAAGAAATGAAATAATAATAATTTTAAAATAAGTCTTTATTATGAGTACTACTTTTTAATCAGTTTTTTTTTTCTCTCTATATCTTTCTTATAATAAAAAAAATGTTTTGGTTACTTTACTTTACATGTTATGATTTAAAAATAGAAGCTTTCTAACTTTTGAAGAAGTTATTCTTGATCTTTTTTCATTGATAATTGGGTGGCCCAATTCAAGAAATCACTAAGTCCTAAAAGTGACATTTGAGATATTTATAATTTTATGTTATAAATGTCAGCTGAAATAACATGCGTTGGTTAAAAAAAACAATTTAAATACATATTATAGCGCAAACTTAGTAGTTTTATTTATTGAAATAATCAAAACGATATACGTAACAGGAGTCTCTTTATAAAATAACAAAAAAATTGGACTTATTTCTAATCCCTGGACTTAGGTATATTAAAGTGATAAATGGTGGACTTAGATATATTATTGCAGTACCCAGAACAAATTTTAAACAAAAACAGCTTATCATTCCACTTCTTCTTCAGAATCGAATTCTGCAGTTACGGGGTTCCGAGTTCCATTAAATAAATCCTCATAAAAATACCTTTCCAATTCAGGAACAGATTCTAGCAAGCGCTTTACATCTTGCAATTTAGCAGCCTTTATAGTTAAGGATGCGTCGTAGCAGTCATCGGGCGTTTCATTGATTAATCTGCTGTAACCGACTTTATATAATGAAAACGGCTTAAAATCTTCACCTTTCATAGACACAGCGAACTCTGGTTTACCACTTCTTTTAAAAATAACTCTTCGGCATTTGGATATTCCAGGCAGACTCGCTTTTATGCGTTCATCGTACAGTTTTTTATAGTCTTTTACTTTCAGAACATCGTTAGGGCTACTTTCCTTCATCAAACTTTTCTCTAAGAAGACTATTTCAAATTTGTTTGTATTTTTACTATTTTTTATGAGCTGAACATAATATTCTGGTGTATATATTTTGTCATACTTCTTCCTTTTTCTTTCGATAAGAGCAAAATCACGATCGATGGGCATCATTGAATGTCCTGGTATCGGGTATGAGACTGTTATTTTCTCAAAAACTCCTTTGGCGCACAGTTGATCCAAAAAGGTGAATAAATATCTATTCTTGTTTTGACTATAGCAGTTGTCACAGTAAAGATCTAACTGGTGTTGACCCTGCGTTTTTTCTTTGGTAACATAATATTCCAGTGCAGTTATTACCTCATTGGGTCCTTTGTGTGCGTAATTTTCAGTAAACAGAAACATTGCTGCAGTATTCTGACACAAATTATGCACTCCAAAATTATGCAGCCATAACTGTCTTAAATAGTATTCGTCTGTGATATTAGTTACCGGGAGAGGCAGATTTTTTTGGAAATCAAAGCATAGTGATAAACTGTTTGATGGTTTCTCTTTTTCGACTTTAGACAGTGTCTTTAAGAATGCCTCAGCTTTTCTCAGGTGCAATTCATGTGCACCTTTAAGTAGTTTTTCTTTATTTGTATCTTTCGCGAATTCGGCAGAGGTAATGTCAGCTTTAAATTTTTCGCATGTCGTACATATATCTTTTCTAGGTTGACCAAAAGATATATTAAAATCTTGGTTAAATATGCATCGAAACTTTTCATAAAGCACAATGCATTCAGGATATTCAAGACTGAATCTTCGATGCAATTCAGCAATGCTTAAGTGCGAATCTAAGAACTTTCTATGCTTACTAGATGCACGAGAGTAATGTGATTGTCGGGCTGGTAAATTCTCAATGAATTTGTGAACTTTATTCACAGATTCTACATCAATCTTGGGATTGCTTTGGCGCCCTCTACCATCAGAAATTTCTTTTTCTTGATGTTGGACTTTACATACCAACCTTTCTCGCTTAATCCCGTGTATAGCCAGAAACGCTTTTTGACAGACTTTAACGGACTTCTTTGGTAAATTAATAACATATTCGAACACTCTTCTTGCCCTAGACGTCGATTCACTCCCCTTACTCCGTGGACGAAATCTTTTAGGATTTACTTCCTCTAAACATCCTTGCAGATAAATATTTTGTTCCGTGTGACTTGCAAGATTAATAAATTTATTAAATGTTGTTTCAACCTGCTTTTTACTCAATTTATCTTTACATTTGCAGCGGCAATCCGGAAGATCCTTCAAAGAATGTTTTTTAAGATTTCTTTTGACTTTTTTGGTCCTTTCCCATTGGTCTTGTCTAGAAATTCTCTTTTTGCCAATTTGAGTTAAACTTGTACTTTTTACAGTTTCAGTTTCTACAGGTTCAAACAAACCAGACTCAGGGTTTAATATGAAATTTTCGGTATCATCTAGTTCTGAATTTGATTCGGACTCAAATAACCCACTTGTCTCATTTAGCTTCTTGCGTTTTGGTGTAATGCCAGGAAATGGGGGTAGTTGTGTAGAATCTATTGGTGGTGAAGTATCAACTGGTGAAGATGGATGTTCGTTGTTCAAATTTGTGGTTACATTATTCTCGAAAGCACGATTACTTTGCCGTAATTGAAAACTATAAAAAGAAAACAATAAGGATTACGGCAACATAATATGTAGATATCGTAAAATTAACTGTTGATTGTCATTTGAAAAGATTTAATTTTATTTGTCTCATGCACTACGAGTACGTATGGTAGAAGAATTTTTAAGGTAGATAAATACCTTTTAAAGAAAGCGGGTAGGTGTACATCAGCCAAAATAGTAATAGACGATTTTGGCTTGAATCATCTGTTGTCCGTTTGTCCTCAGATGAATCAGAATAATCGATAATATCATCGCCATTATCTGCCTCATTCTGCTTCATGCGTTTTGAAGTAATGCCAGAAAATGAGGGTAGTTGTGGAGAATCTATTGGTGCTAACGTATCAACTGAAGAAGGCGGCTGTTCGCTGTTCAAATTTGCGGTTACATTATTTTCGATAGCACGATTACTTTGCGGTAACTGAAATCTATAAAAAACAATAAGACCTACATTACGACAACAAAATATGTAGATATCGTAAAATTTACTGTTGATTGTCATTTGAAAAGGTATAATTTTATTTGTCTCATGCACTACGAATACGTATGGTAGAAGAAAATTTAAGATAGGTACCTGTTAGAGAAAGCGGGTAGGTGTAAATCAGCCAAAATAGTAATGGACGATTTTCGTCTTGAATCATCTGGTGACCATTTGTCCACAGATGAATCACAATAATCGCCAATACCATAGCTATTATCTGTCTCATTCTGCTTCATGCGTTTTGGTGTAATGCCAGAAAATGAGGGTAGTTGTGGAGATTTTATTGGCAGTGGCTGTTCGTTATTAAAAGCGGGTACATTATTTTTGAAAGCACGAGTTCTTTTGGGTGTCCATTCGTCCTCAGATGAAGCAGAATAATCCCCAATATCACTGGTGGTACTTTCCCCAGAGTCAAAGAGACCGCTTTGTTGCATTATTCTGTAATAATGTAATAAACCTAATGAAAAAAACAATTTCGCAATCGGTACCTAACTGTCTTAGCCAAATTACCCTTTTGAAAATACATCTAGTTAGTAAAACAGAACACTCACCTCTTCAGTTTGTCATCAGGATTCATTTTAACTTAACTACGCACGTACACTTAATTATTTTAAACAAAATCGCAAGAAAACCTTCTCGGTGACAATTTATAAAAACCGTTATGAAAAAATTCTGTCATGTAATTTGACGTAATGATGTGGGTTGCCATTAGGACTTAAACAAAAATCAATGGACTTAGCAATTTCTTCCAAAAAAACTTAAGACTTAGTGATTTCTTGGACATAGGGATTTTATGAATGGAAGATCCGTCTTTTTTGTTTTTTTATACTTTCGGAAATGGCACTTAGAGATTTTTCCCAAGAACCTTGAATAGACCATTCGAAAGGGAATGAAAAACTTAACAAGCCAGTGTTGCTAACTCAAAAACGTTAAAAATGGACTTAGTCATTTTATGAATTGGATCACCCAATTTGACCCGCTTTAGAAAATAATCGTTCGCATGGAACTGACGTTGCAGCCACGCATAATCTTTTTTTCATAAAAAAATAAATGTGCGGGTAAATGGTTTTCCTCTGCTCCCACCATACTAGCGGGTCTTTGGAGCGGTGCAGGTAATCTTCTTGAAGATATTTTTGTAACTCTCTGATGCCAGCCGCTGTAGGATTTTCCGGTACTAAGTTTTCAATTTCTGAGTCAAAGTCATTCCATATTGACGGCAGTTTGGATTGGATGGATGTGGATCCGCTTGTAGATGGTCTGTCTATTGTTATGATTGAATTATCCTGCGTTTCTTTGCGTATGAGAGCAGTCAGCTTAGTCTTGAGACGATCTACAGCGCGATCATAATTATGTGGGAACTTAAACCCCTTCTTTTTGAATCGTGGATCCAAAACCGTTGCCTCGGATATTATCATATCTGTTTCCAGACCTTGGAATCGTCCAATAAGCCCTTCTTTTAAATTATCGATTAATTGTACAATTTCTATGGGTATAGTATGAGTATTTTCTAGTATCGTTGCCTCTTGTTTATTAGTATGGTCTATCATTATTCTGTAGTATAATGGCGCTTTGGACAGAGTGACATATTTTTCCCCACATACCTCTGTGGTCACCTCATAGAATTTTTTTTAAATAGGTACTGCGCATTCTATTATTGCCCAATCGTGCAGATAGTGATAAGTCAGGTCTAATTATTGCCAAAGTAGAAATTAGGCATTCCTTTACTTTGAGAACTCTATCTAGCATTTCATACGTACTATTCCACCTGGTAGGTGTGTCTTGTTTTAATTTAAGTTCTGGTGTACCCATATTTTTTGCCATTTCTATATATTTGGCCTTTGCTTGAGCACTTTTCTTAAAATATTGCACTATACTTTTCACTTTAGATATAGTTTCGCCAATTGTGTTGGGAATAGGCTCTGAAGATTTAGTGCCCAGGGCATCCTGCAATATAAGATTTATCTTATGGGCAAAACAGCCAATTTATTGCCAATTTCCATTTCTTACAGGTGCTAATATGTTCGCGGCGTTGTCGCTGACGATAGCTACAATTTTATCTTCTATATTCCATTCTTGGAAAACAGATTTCAAAAAAGAAGTCAAATTACTGGCCGTGTGATTACCTGAATATTGCACACAGTCTAAAAGATAATTTTTCAAAATTGTTTTGTCATCAATAAAATGGGCTGTGACCGCAATAAATGAATCATTATTCATAGAAGTCCATCCATCTGTTGTAATACACACTGCTTGTGCCTTTAAGATATCTTCTTTTACACATGATTGCACTTCGCAATAATATTTAGTCAAGAGGCTGTTTGATAATGTTTTTCTTGTAGGCAAGCTATAATTCGGATTCAACATTTCCACATTTTTTTTAAATTCTACATCTTCAACAAGTCTAAAAGGTTGGTACTCTTTTGATATAATTTTAACAAGCTGGCGATCAAGTTCAGCCGATTTTCTTACACTTAACGGTTTTTTTAGAATAAAATAATCTGTAATTGTCGGGGCTATATTATTTAAATGAGCGGAGGCAGTTGGCGACGGGTCAACTTGAGCTGATGTGCTTGGGACTGGAGCCGTAGAGTCAGTGTGGGTTTGTTCCCTGTTCATACATTCAGGATTTGTTACTGTAGAAGCTGAAGTGGGTTCAGTGGGTTGTCTCGCTTGTCTCTCCGCTACAATGCTAATTGTGGGATGCTTACGTCCCATGTGTCTCATTAAATTTCCAGACGATCCCATCGATATACTAAATATTTGGGAGCAATACACACATTTTGCCTTTTTTCGTCTATTTGAGTAAAATGATCCCAAACCGGACTTCGCTTTCTTTTTAATTGCACTCGATCACTCATTGTTGACTTTCACAAAAAATCAACTGATTAGGTGCTTAGTTCTATTATATAGTCTTTTTGACAAGTTCTTTTTTAAACTAAGTTCACTAAGTCTATTTACAACAGTTTTAACTAGCGTTATATATTTACAGACACATTAGACCAACCAAGTCCATGAACTAAGTATACAGTATGTTAAACAACAGAGGGCGTTCCCCTAAACTCGTTAATCTATATTATTAATAGATTAAAATAAAAATATCAGCATAGAAAAATAAGCATAAAATAATCCGAATTAAAAAAAATTAATAATTTGCAATAAATTCGAAACCACCTGTTTAAAATCAAAATAGTAGTGCGGAATAGTACCTAGCGTAGTAGCATTGCACAAACCGGCAACGTTGCAATACGCACGATGCCGAGCGTCTTACGAATCAGTGTGACCATCTCAAAAATAGCGAATATGCCACAATCTGGGTAAAAAATCTGCCGAAATCCGCCACACTTGTTGCCAAAAATGCCAAAATTAAATCTTTATGGTAACGAAAATAAAACACAAAGTTTCAGTGGATTTTCTTTAATTATTTAATATAAATCTTCTTCGAGTTCTTCATTTACATTTTCAGTGTACATACTTTTTGATGACATATATTTTATCATCTCTTTTCTTTTCTCTTTTTTTTGGATTCTACGACCAGCCTACCGATTGGATATTATCACAATGGATCGTTGTGTAAATTGTGGCATAGCGACTAGTCGCTGTAATACACTGGGTCATCGAGCTTTAGATGACGAAATGATATTAGCAGTGATTCGTCAATGGCGTGCACCACAATCTGTAAGTACTTACTCACCTCCTGTTTATTAGCTCACCAGGGTCTACCACGCTGGCTTGCAATCTTCACGATGTTTTCCTTCACGATTACATTTACAAAATAATAAAGTATGAATAGGTAAACATTTAAAAATCATATGAAGATTTACATTACATTGAACTAAGATATATATTTTTTTATTGTAATAGATATTTGCACACCTATTCAGGTAGGATATGGTTTAAAGATCTTCTGTTCTATGTATCACCTCATGTACCCATATTCAACCAAATAAATGATTTGAATTTGAATTAAATAACTATCGGACAGAGTCGGTTGGTTTAAAAAAAAGGAATCATGTTAACTGTTATTAAAAACTTTTTCCATTTTTCTGGTAAACAGCAGTGACCATGTTTGCCAAGCTTGCTGGGACTTGGCTCAAAGACCACCTCATGGTGAACCTAGACATCTTGGCCACCGTAGTGTTTGTCTCCGATGTGGACGTTCACTTGCATCTAGAGTCAGCCATTTACTTCACACCACCTCACCTCGCGAATTGAGAATTTATAATGTTATTCAAGAGTGGATTATACCTAGAGCTGTAAGTTGAATCAGTTTACATTTGTTTTATGTGCTTTTGTTGTAAGTCAAATTGAGTTTTTTAATACTTCAATGATTATGTATTGTTTGTTGCAGATAGAAGTACCTAGTCGCATATGCCATACTTGTTGGGTTGCTGCAAACAGAGCTGCTGTCCATATGGTCTCTGGCCCATCAACTTCTTCCCAAGCAAGCCCAATTGAAGAAATACAGCCACAGGTACAAGTTCTTCCTGCTGAACCTCCAGTTGAAGAAGTTAGAAGTATTCAGCCTGAACCTACTATTGTATTACCAGATTACATGAGGGCTGTTGAAACACAAAGTAGGTGCTTTATTGAAGGATGCCTGAGAACAGAGAGGTACAGAGTTCCACTTTCTACTAGAAAGATGTTGCTCAGTCGGTATAAATGTTATGTACCTGAGAATAATCGTCTATGTGATAGACATTTAGTTATAGAAGCATGGGATTTTCTTACCAGTTTGAGAAATAATTATGTACAGACTTTTACAGCAAAACATATCCAGGACATGATGTCCTTAAAAGAAGTTGTAGAATCAGGAATACTTCATTTTGAGAGTATAGATGATATGGAAGACCATGTTGTGCATACGTGGATAGGGTTAAACAAAGCGCAGTTCCATCAAATGTTTAATGAGGTTCCTCAGTTATTAGAAATTCCTAGGGGGTCCCTAGCTTTAGCAGCATATTTAATTAAGCTTAGAACTAGGGATTCTGATGAGAGGTTGTCAACTTTATTAAAAGTGTCTAGGCGAACTCTAGAAAAGTGGTTACACCAAGTGAGAGATCTGCTGTATGAGTATTTTGTACCTAGACACCTAGGTTTAAATCATATAAATAGGCAAAACATAGTGCAAAGAAATCTGTTAATACCTAACACATTGTTTGGTAACTTTGAGGGAGTAGATAGGCCCATTGTAATATTTGATGGAACATTTGAATTATTTATATCAAAAAAGCACATATAGCATGCACAAATATCGCAATCTTATGAAACCGTTTTTAATGGTATGTACCGATGGGCATATAATTGATGTGCTGGGCCCAGCCACCACTTCAGACGCTGATATAATGAAAAAGGAATTTTCAAATGAAAGACCATTACGGGAATACTTCCTTCAAGGTGATGCTTTTATACTGGATAGGGGCTTTCGTGATTCATTGCCCTTGTTGCACGTGGATATAGGACATATGTGCCTGCATCATTAGAAGAGGGTGAGACAAGATAATATTGTACCACCTGCACAATTTCTAGATGACATTCTAATTATAATTGAAAATGAATAAAATATACTAATTAAAAACGATTTTTATTTTTAATTATCATCTCCTTACCCATGATTTTTAATAGGTATTTGTGTTTCCTAATTTCCACCCACTCTACAAATATAATTAAGGCAAGTCAAAGTGCCGCTAGTGGCACTCCATCCCTATCGGATTAAGTGCCAGGGTCCGTTTAGGCACAAGAGAATGTAATGTTTTCGGAATTTGGTGTTTTACAGCGAACTAACCGTGTATACAGTGCCGCTAGCGGCACTGTATACACCTATAATTGTAACAGCATCCTATCTTTAAAAAAAGCAACTACCTATCGCACAATGAGGTTATACATCGCACTTCAAAAATCAGCTGTTTTGTTACGTAACCTCACTTTAACAAAATCTCTTTTAACTCGGCTCTCAGATTGCTAAAATCCGCAAAATTTTCAGTGATGGTTTGATAATATAGTAGCTATTAATTGACACCAATTTCATCTCTTTACATCCAGGCCCAAGATTGTATGAAAGCGTATCCGTCTCCTTTACCAACTCTTCTGGAAACATATCCCGGAAATAGGACAATGGAGTAGATCGGTTGTTATATTGCTTGTTTACAGTCAAAGGCCTTTCAAAATTTGGGGGGAGTGAGAATCTAGACAAATCATTGGACCACTCTCGCGATTTCTTCAATAAATCAAAATAATTTGAACTGGATCTAAATCTTTGTTGATCGGAAGGTCCTCTACGTTGATAGGCAGGTGTAGGTATAGGAGGCGGTCTGGGCTCTTCAGTCACAGGCTCTGAACAAACATCTTCCTCAAGAGCAGAAGGTAACATGGGCTCATTAACTGCAGCATCCACAGGAACATTACTCTCAAGTGAAAAAGATGACATGGGCTCATCAACTGCATCCTTCTCAGACACATTTCTCTCTGGTGAAGAACGTATGGTAAATTCCTGCACTGGGGAGGGTGCTTGCACTGGGGAGGATGGTTGCGCTGGGGAGAGTGATTGCGCTGGCTGATTACAGTCATCAAGAATGTCTAAGAGTTCTTTGTAGCTATAAGATTGAATCTTATTCATCTTTGCATCTAAATTATTAAATAAGTTGGGCCTTTCACTCATGAAGGTAAGTTCTTCATCGTCCTCATCTTCCTCGTCATCGGAGGACATCAATCTACTTAATTCCGATTCAATCTGTGCATCTTTCAACTCTCTCACCTGTAAGAAAAAACAAAGATGTAGTTCCGTAATGATCAGTAGGAAAATAGTTCCCACATATTTTGGAAGCCCATAAAAGTCGAACCAAATAACTATTTAGGTAACTTTTACATAAAATGTACAGCAAATATCATAATTATAACAAATCTGTAAGAAAATTATACTTACGGTATTTTTTTTCGACATTTTCGACCAAAAAACTCACAAACGCATAAAATTAGCATTCAGCTGATGTTTTGACAGGAGACGTCGGGGTTTTTGTTTTTTTTCTTTCGTAAAGTGGTGCGTTCCAATGGGGATCTAAACTGCCATTTGTTCACGATAGGTGGCGAATCGTCGACATGGCTATTAAAAGCTGTCAATTCCATACATTTTGTAACCTAGCATTCAGTAAATTTCAATTTTCTCGAAATATGCCTCTGTGTGCTGTACCAGGATGTACTAACCCCGGTGTTCATTTATTTCCCAAAGATACAACGCTAAAAAAAAAGTGGGAAAAGGCTATACGTCGCAAAAATTATGTAGCGACACAGCATAGCAGGTTATGCCGGAATCATTTCCAAGAATCTGATTATGTAGGAGAATCAGCTTATACAGGTGAGCTATTAACTTATTAAGTGTTGATTTCAGTCATTAGCATTACAGACAGAGACTTCTCGTTATCACTGTGGTTAGTTTAATGATAACTACCTTGTAGGTACCAGATAGCAAAGTCTGCTTGAAAACTTGGTTTGTTTCCTGGAGGTTTAATATGTAAATAAACCAATGAACAGGTATCCTGTGTGCTTCCATATTACAGAGTGTTAAAAGTCTTATACTTAAAGTAATCTGTATGAAATTTTTAAATATTTTGTTTGTTTTTCAGGAAATCCTCAAATATGCAGATTTCTCAAAAAGGGGACTGTCCCAAGCATATTCCCTTGGTCCACCCGAGTGTCAACAACACCTACATCAAGAAGCCTTCGGTATTTGGAAAGAAGCAGACGCAGAATTGATTTTAGACAGCCAACTGGGGACGAAAGTATTCCAGAACCGTCTACTAGCACTGAAATAGAGATATCTACTGTAGAGAGCACCTCAGAAGATCAGAACAGAATCTCCTAGAACAGTATCTGTTAGCATTCAATGTGGTAGTTCTTTGGGAATAATTTCACTAGAGGCTATGAGGGCCAATCAGGAGGCTATTCATTTTTATACTGGGCTAGAAAACTATGAAAAATTTATGCTTGTGTTAAACACGTTAAGTCCAATGTGTAATAATTTAAATTACAAGGGAAGTAGAGTTATCAATGTTTCTGTTGAAGACCAACTTTTGATAACACTGATCAAGCTAAGGAGGTATTTACCAGATTTTGAGTTGGCATTTTTATTTGGTATTTCCCAAACTAGTGTTGCTAACATTTTTATAACATGGATCAATTTTATGTATGAAATATGGTCTTTAATTAGTATTTGGCCCAGTAAAGAATTGGTTCAATACTTTATGCCAGAGTCATTTAGAAGTGGTTTTGCAAGTACAATAATTATTGTGGACACAACTGAAATACCCATCACAAAGCCTGGGAATCCTATAGCACAGCAGGTGACATTCAGCAGCTACAAACATAAAAATACTGTGAAGGCTATGATTGGAGCTACACCTGGTGGTCTAATTTCATATGTCTCAGAATGTTATGGAGGTTCAGTCAGTGATAGACAGATTATAGAAAGATCCAATCTTGAAAATCTATGTGACAGTGGCGATTCTATCATGGCAGATAGAGGTTTTAACGTGCAGGACATTTTTGCTCCAAAAGATATAACTATTAACATTCCAATGTTCTTGAAAGGAAAGACACAAATACCAGGTGTTAGAATAGTACAGGATCGAAAACTAGCAAGCAAACGAGTTCATATAGAACGTATTATAGGCCTTGCTAAAACATACAAGATTTTGAAAAGTGAACTAAGCCCATATCATGTAACACTGGCATCTAGAATTTTATTTGTTTGTGCTATGGTTTGTAATTTTAGAGAAAATATTATGAAATAAAAGCATTTTAATATGTTAATAAAGTTTTATTTTAAAGTGTTAGTCTTTAAAGAAATATTTCTTGATTACAGCATTTTTAAAGAAGTTATGATAAAAATTATCAAGTTTATCCAACATATCCTGAATGAATTGTTCATCACGTTCAATATATATTACATGTAAACTTTTATAGGTAAAAATCAATAAATTACAAAATAATCTTTTTGTTACATATAACTGCCCTTGAATTTGGTAGTAATAAATATTGTTTTTTTTTAAAGTTAGTTGTCCATTTTCGTCATATTGTAGATATGGTATTGTTAGAGGACTGATCTTTTGATTTCTGGAAGCATAAGGACATTTAACTTCAATAATGGTTTCTGATCCCAGTAAACCATCAGGAGATGCTCCTAAATAAGGCCTTTCCTGAGACAAGAATAAACCACATTCAACTACAACCAGATCATAAGCCTCCATATACCTTTTAATGGCTTCATTTTCATTTATAACTCCATGTGCCATGGCTCTTGTCTGGATTCGATTTTTATTTAATATTTGATTGCAATATTTGATTAAAGTTTCACTTTTTAAATGACACACAGTGTGAAAAATGCTGGCTGTAATGTGGGTTTTTCTATAATCATGCCACTTTGGATTGGAACTTTGTCCTCTAGTTTCAATTTCTATTTCCATAATTCTTGTTTCTGAAACATTAAGAACACTAATGGATTCTAAAAAAATATCCACTGCATTTTTTTTTAAATATTCATGGTCCAAACATATTGCTTGTTGGTTAGCTGCAGGATATATTGTTTTAAAGGCATTGACGAGTGTGCATAATTTAGAATCAAAGATTGAAACCTGCATTGAAATGCATTCTTATCAAACCTAGGGTTTTGTGCCAAGTATGGAGAATAAACAGTATTATGTACATCTCTTTTGGATGGCAATCTGGAGGCTCTCAATGGTGTTGCATAATACTTCTTTGCTGGTTTATGGAATGTCTGTAGTTGTGACGTAGAAACTTCATGTAGGAGTATTATTTTATGTTGTACAATATTTTCAGCAGCAAGTAGTACCACAGCTATATGTTTGCAATGCGCTTCTTTTCCTTCTCCTGCAGCACATTCACAGCTTGCTTCTTCAGGCATTCCGTCATCACTTAATTTGATGTTTACCTCATATTGAAGCTGTTTCATAGATGCCTTGCAATAACCTGGAAGAAGTTTTGATATGTTTATTAGGCAAATTACTTTACACATCAAACTAACAACACACACATTTAAAACTTCACCATCCTACTATTAACAACCATGGAAGAAGACCTACACCCATTTTATTTCCTAGACATCAACTTTTAAATGAGTTTATAGTAAGAATAAGCATACCTTTTAGGTATGTACTTGAGCAGGATGTTGTTGATCGTAGAACAAGAAGGTATCTCGATTCATACAATCTTACAGCATCACTGATATTCTTATTGAATCTGAAATAAAAACCATTACTTATGTTAAACAAGGGCCGCTAGAGGATATCAAACATTTAACATGTATCATTGGAAATAAATATGTTAGGTACCTGTCAAAGTAACTTTGAATATGTTGTTTAGTAATCTTCGGCAATTTGGTGGAGCTATTAACGTCTTGGTAAAGATCCGCTTCAGGAACGTCAATGGCTTGGCTTTCAGAAGCTTGAGGGCTTTGATTGCCGAAATTAAAATTTCGGTCGTAAGCTTCTAACCTAAAAGATAAAGAATACCATTTATCATTAAAGTAATGTTCTCTCATTTTTCGTAAATTTTCCTACAATGACTCAAGTAAGAATTAACACGTTACAACTAAAAAAAGATCCAAATCTAGAGGCTAGCACTGATGAAAAATATTTTATTATTTAAAAGTCTACCTCTCAACAAGATTTGCTTTCTTTCCAGTTATCCTTGCTCCTCGTTTTTTCAATTCGTCTTTCAATTCTTTGAGCTTCCAGGTACAATACATGATAGCAATAACGATGGTGGACCGGTTTCAACACAAAAAATTGCAAAAAACACTGATGTAAACAAAGCGAAAACGATTTGACAGCGGCCATCCCGCCACTGGCGACATCTGCGCTGAGCTTTGCGTGTGCATCCCGTAGACAGAGTATTCTATAGACTCATGAAATCTGTGTCATCGAAAGGGACAGAAGAAAAAGTACATCTATTGTTTAGGGATACCAAGTGATATACATTTTACCCAATATTCTTCACAAAATAAGATTTTATAAAGTGAGGTTTGTATTTCAGGTTTACATGATAAGAAATAAAAAAATATGAGCAATGATGCGACCACAACGTTTTATTCATAAACAAACAAATTATTGTCCTTGAAAAAGCACTAACTTATTATGAATATTTCTTACTTTCGAGTTTGGTTCAAAACATTGTTTGGTACCATGATGAATACGTGTTTCGAAGTAATGCATTGCAATTGAGTTAATGAGGAGAGTTCTGTGATTCCCTACAAAAGGCTGACTGTCGAAATGGTCATTGATAAAGATATTAATATTAATTAATTAATTAATTATTAATTGTGAATATGAAGACTATGTGGGTCATTGTTGCTTTTTTTTTCTACTCATTTCATTTTAATCATGGTCTGGCAATTTGAGTAATTTTTGTGGCCTACCCAAATGTCTTTTCTTTGGTATTGTTCGTCGAATCGTTGAGCTCCTTAAGTTCTGAGTTGAGCTGCACGATTACTGACAAATGCGTGCACTGACTGGACAGGTCCACTCAATCTGTGTGGTTTTTCCTCAAAAGACCATTTAAGACACAAATCTACATGGTCTTCACATGATCTGGCCAAGATTATGTCTGGACTTTAAAAGAGACTGTGACCTCTGAGTTTGTTTCGGCCTTTCTTCTCAGAGTAGTCAGATAGGAAACGCCGACCTCATCTAGTTTTTAAAATATGATTGACGTGTAAAAGTGTTTGTTCAAACCTACTTACAGAAATAAAATCATTTATCATTTAATATTAGTACGTGTGCATTCCCTGAAACACGATAATATAAGTATTGGCATCAAATTTTTCTCATTATATAATGAAATTCATTTGTGTGAACGTGCTCGAAATATCTTTTCTCCCAATTCACATACTTTATTTAAGTCAGTAGATGGATAAATAAGGCCTCCTTTGTCTTTCCTGGCAATGGTTCCGTGATACTTAACTGTGATCAAAGCCAAAAGACAATCCTCACATTTAATAAATTTCTTGCCATAAAACCAACAATATAAGTTATTATTTCTTTTGAATAAAGAGTAAGCCTAGAAGGATCATTTAAATAATCATGACCTTTTTTTTTTGCTCAATTTTTTTCAGAAAATCTTTGTTTACATTATCAATCGATGATAATTGATAATAGCTCACAATCTTCTTCACCAACAAGCAGTTTTGATTTTAATTCTGTAAGAACATGTTCTAAATCTGCCACCTTTTTGGTTAACCTCCTAAATTTTTCTCTAAGTACTTTTAGTTTTTTCAAACGCTGTTTTGATATTTCTTGGTATTTCTGCCATTTTCGTTTCAATGTTCTAGGCGTAAACTCAGGTGACGAATACTAAAATAAATAAGGAAAATGTTATTATATTACGCACTTATTATTGAAACAATATTATTTACATACAACTTTCTGCTCGTTATTAAGCTGTTAAAATATGAATCCTATATACTTACAGATTTAACTGTTTTTGAGCCCCTCGCTAATGTTTCAATGGATGTAACTTTTGCTTCCTTTCTTTATTAAAATATTGCTACCAAAATATTGGCTGCAAATTCTGGAACTGGAGCCCAATTAGGCCCACCAGTAGCAGCAATCCACATGTTTCTTATTTCGGGTTTATTTGGAAATCTGCAAGTTAAATAAGATTTTTTTAATATCTTTAATTTTTAACCGTAGTCTTGCTTAATTTCAAGATTTTTAAGTAAGTAAGTTATATATTAATAGTAGGTATAGTAGTAACTATATAGTATGCAATATATTGGCCCGCAGGTTTGCACGTTGTACACCGGAAGTAAAAATAACTCTTTTTAAGGCTTTTTGCCTATCTTTGTACACGTGCACTTTGTGGGTTCGATATACGCTGAGGGCATACAACGACCTAAGAGTTCGGTATAACAGTACTTTCAGGATGTTGTTGGGGCTTCCACGTTACTATAGTGTATCAGTGCCGAAGTACATACTGATGGTTTCAATGCCATCTTGCGTAAAAAGATTGCTTCCATGATGCGCAGTGCGTGGAAGTGTCAACGACATTGCGAAGGTCATCAGTGAAAAGCCGTGCTGCACCACTATGACGCATTAGGTACATGTACATGTACGTGTACCCAATGCGGGGTGTCAGATGAGTGCAGATATATGAATTAAAATCTTTTATTACGTTTGTTACTAACATAGCTTGATAAGTAGTGAATATATATCAAGGTCTAAAATAAAGTTCTTTTTTATAAAGTCATTGCATTAAACAATCAGTATTACCCATATTAAAGGGTAAATTCCCCGTCAAAAAGTGGCAACACTGAATTTTAAGGTAAGAAAATAAAAATATTGCGCAAATCACGATTTTATGAGATTTATTACATTACACAAATTAGTAAGTACATTACTGCAACTATTTGATTAGAAATAGTAGTACACAAAACGATCGAATACTTAAAAAGATTGAATACTTACGAGTGAAAGGACAATCCGGAAATCTTCATCAAACTATCACTTTTACAGTTTATTATACTACACCTTACCATTTTACACAGTTGCACAAATGTTATATTATCGAATTGAGCACGAAAAGATCGTATTTGGTGTTTAATCTCGATGTAATTGTTAATAATCAATTGGAAATCAATCCGCAACTGCCAGAAACGTCAAACTTGTTGTGCACAATGATGTGCTCAGCCGGCACGCGATAAAGGACAGAAATATTTTTACTCTGTCTCTTTTCTTTGCTAGTGACGTTAATATGTTCTTCTTTTTCTTGTGCGAATGCAAAGGAAGATATCCAGCAGTCTATAGAATACTCTGTCTACGGTGCATCCCCATTCAAGCAATTTTTTTATCATAGACAATTTTACGTAGTTTTATTATTTTGACAGATTGTGGGAAACTATTTCTTCCTGACCCTTTGAGAACACATATAAAGATGTGGGAATAATTTTCCTACTGCACATTTAAGGGTTAACAAAAAACAAATCAAATACTTATATGAAAATTGTTAAACAAAATGAACTTAATTCCTAAATTGGGTAATTGGGGTACACAGTTACTTACTCCTTGTAATGATGGTTGAGGTTTTAAAGACTGGAGACTATCATATTTGGTTTTATCAATTTTACGGGGCTCGTTGTAAAGTCGACTAACAACTGATGATGGGTTGTTGGCACGAAGTCGCTGAGGTAGGATTTTCCATTCATCGGGATGACGTAACTTGTAGAAGACACTGCCGTCTTTATATAAAAGAGCTCGTATGTCATTTACGGTCAGGTGTCCAGCTTTATTACCTGGACGAATGGAATCAATGCAAATGTCATCCTCATAATTCTTAAAAAAAGTATAATCAACATGATGAACGTGGTACGGTTGCTTAGGTCGTGCTTCCCTCATGCGACTAATATAATCAGTTGGTGTATAGATAGAAAGGAGACTAGACTGGAGATTGAACAGATCATTTTAGAAAAGGGACATACAATGATACAAGTGGATAGTGTCCACTCAACTTAAGAGAAAAAGTTTCATCCCCCTGATGAAACTTTTTCTCTTAAGTTGAGTGGACACTATCCACTTGTATCATTGTATGTCCCTTTTCTAAAATGATCTGTTCAATCTCCAGTCTAGTCTCCTTTGTTAATTTTGGTAAAGCTGATGACAGAACTTTATTTCTATTTTGGTAAGAGCAGCCATCTGATATAATTATATATTTTTTTAATAGTTTAATTGAGTGTTAATAAAATGTATCAAGCAGCTTGTAAATTCGTTAGCCGCAACACCTCCATCTCCCTCATGCCATACATACAGATGCACATTTTTATTATTGTTAATATAAATAGACTGGACCTGAAGTTTTTGCTTATAGTATTGAACTGACACTAGCGTCTTTGGACAAAGCAGAACAGATTGGACATCGACAGTCAGGACGAGCACCTCGGGTGAGCTCATAGTGCGAGCTTCAATATGAGCGATGTAGGCTTCTTTCTTTTCAATGTGCACGGCGAACTGCTCCTCTGAGATATTGCCTTCTTTTTTAGCTGTGCATACATCGCACTGGTCTTTTCTTGGCTTAAAAATGGAAATCTTTTCCTCTTCCAATATTTTATTAAAGATTTTGCGACCAATATACGGTTTTCCGTTACCTTTACACCACTCAGTGTAAACTCTAAATATATGAGATTTCGATTCAAAAGTGTCTTCTATGTAAATTCTGTTACTGCTAGAGCGACAGTAGTGACTTGGGACTTTATTAATTAAATTTAGTCATTCTTTGACAGTAGTTGATTTGTACGCGCCCCGCACTAGGGCGAGTGAGGCGGTATAGAGGGACGAGGGGGTGGCAACGCGCGAACGCACCCGACGCCGCGCCGACCGACACTAGGGTTACGATATCGAAACGAAAGTATCGATACTGTAATCGATACCAATATCGCATCAAAAGTATCGATACCAAGATAAGTATCGCAACAAAAGTATCGATACCAGTAGGTATCGATTACTTTTTGCGAAGTTTTATTCATATTGATTTTAAAGGAATAAAACAAGAATAATGGTACTTACAATAATACATCTTATTATTACGTTAGTTTAAAGCTTTTTGTCAAGAGAGGCGCTGAACGAAGACAGGTTTTTGGGGTTTCACAGCCAAATGGCAAAATCCAAACCCTTATAATTTCGTCATATCCGTCCCTCCGTCCGTTCAGACACAGCTATTTAACTCGGAGACTTTTTGCAGTACGTATATAAAAAAAAACATGGAAATAACGTCTATTCTGTGCACCGTTAAACAATGGTGTAGTGAAATTACGACAAAAAACAAGAAGGGGTGGCTCTCGTCATACATGGTTCTTAAAAAATCAATACACATAAGTGTATCATTGGATCCCATAGGGAATTAAAAAGATTATGAGGTTTCTACGTGACTTTTTATTTAAGACAATAGTTTTTGTGATATGGGTTCGTTTCGGTTACAAACGCATTGATAACTTTCTTTTTCATAGTTTTTTGTGAGAAATACTATAAAAGAAAGACTTATTTTTGTGGTCGATAAAATCGATACTGTGCATGCGTAAATATTCATCCGAACTCTTCACTAAGCGTTGTCCGACACGCACTTGGCCGGTTTTTTTATTCTTTGTTCCATAGCATTGATCAATATACCGGTGCGGTGTGCAAGTGGCGTTATGTGTATTAACTTATGGTTGAAATTCCTTGTCCTTGACAGTGGTGTGCTAAAGGTTATCGATTACATTTGAAAGTATCGATTCCTGGTGTAGTATCGGAAACAAAGTAATCGATTACAAAAATACTCGGTATCGAAACAAAAGTATCGATACCAATGAGTAATCGATTATTTTTTCGTATCCCTAACCGACACTCTGCAAACGACGACGGCGCGGCGCGCACAACATCATTTTAACGAAACAGTGCAACGACATTACCTGTAACCTACTGTAAAGATTCAAATTTTACAATTATACGAAGTCTATAAAAAACTAGTTTGTTTAATTCTAAACAATAGTGGCGACCGTGACAGGACTGCAATTGGACGTAGTTACACAAAAAGGATTCAATCCACGTGAAGGTAGTTTTGAGTTATAGGCCAATGAAGTTGTAACACAGTTTAGTCGAACATTTGATATGTTTAGATCATAATGTGTTGTGATGATTATTTAGCAAATTTTTCGTATTTAATTTCGTATTAAGTTTTGTAGTAAAAGTAATACAATTTTATAGAGATACTGTGGAAAAAGTCGATCTGAATCCTTTTTGCTAAATAAATAAGTGTAAGGGTGCTGCTCAACATACATTCATCAATAACGATCCACGTAATGTTTTAGTAACTTATTCAATAAAAATCAATGTATAATAATAGTTTTTTTATTAAATATTAATAATTATTAACAAACTTAATGCTAACAGAGTATTTTTGGCTTTGAAACTTGCTAGTTTCGTATGAAAACTATCAATAAAAAGAGATCAAAATCTGTTGTCACTTTACCACTTTTGCTGTAAGAAAGTGCAGACTTTGAGTATGTATACTTAAAGGAAAACCATTCCCATATCAGCCGTAGGACGTCCACTGCTGAACATAGGCCTCCCCTATAGATTTCCAATAGGACCGGTTGAAAGCGGCCTGCCCACTGCCACTTCAACTTGCTAATTCGCTGAGCTATGTCGGCAACTTTGGTTCGTCTACGAATCTCCTTATTTATGATTCGATCATGCAGAGAGACTCCGAGCACAGTCCTTTCCGTAGCTCGTTGGGCTATCTTGAGCTTACTAATGAGGCCCATAGTAAGAGACAAAGTTTCAGTGCCATAAGTCATCCTTGGTAACACGCATTGGTTAAAAACTTTCGACTTATGGCACTGAAACTTTGTCTCTTACTATGGGCCTCATTAGTAAGCTCAAGATAGCCCAACGAGTTATGGAGAGGACTGTGCTCGGAGTCTCTCTGCGTGATCGAATCATAAATAAGGAGATTCGTAGACGAACTAAAGTTGCCGACATAGCCCAGCGAATTAGCAAGTTGAAGTGGCAGTGGGCAGGCCACACAGCACGCAGAACTGGGGCCGTAAAGTTCTCGAATGCAGACCACGCAGTGATAAGCGCAACGAAGGATTTCCACCTACAAGGTGGACAGACGATCCGATGAAGACCACAGGATCGCGCTGGATATGCAAGTCGCTTCCAACCGGTCCTGTTGGAAATCTATAAGGAGGCCAATATATATAACTATGGCGAGTGTCTATAGCTAACTATAAGGGAATGTAGATAAAATATTTCTACTCACCACTCACTGCACCTGTTGGGAAAGTCAATCGAGTTACCTCAGTGCCTCAAGTCATCCTTGGTAACACGCATTGGTTAAAAACTTTCGACTTGAGGCACTGAGGTAACTCGATTGACTTTCCCAACAGGTGAAGTGAGTGGTGAGTAGAAATAATTTTATCTAGATTCCAATATAGTTAAAATTATTTCTGTCAAAACCCGTACCTTCTTAGAGTTAAAATGGTGTAGGAATGCTAACATTAAACTTGGCTATCTACATCAATTTCAAAGTCAAGCATTATGCTATTGAATCCGTCAACGTCTTCTAAAATTTGAGCATTGCCCAAAGGCAATAATCGCTCATAAAATTCCAAACAATCCTTTGGAATTAAATCAAACATGGACTTTAAGTCGTCCAATTTGGCTTGGGCGATTTCTTTGCCATTAGGCCAAAGCAAAGCAAAATCCTTTTTCGAAATTTCTTGTAGAGTTCCTTTGACTCTTTTCCCAATATTTACCTCTTGGAGATCTTCGGAGTCTGCTTTTTTCATAAAAAAAGAATGCTCGACATCCTTTTTTAATAAAATTTCTTTAGTTGTAAGCCAACTAACTTTTTTTTTTGTTACATCTACTTTGCGATTAACAATTTTTTTTTCTATCGCTGTAATGCTGATAAAATCTTCTTTTTTCATCCTATAGACTTGGAGTGGTTTTTTTTTTTTACTATTTTTCATAACGTTAATGTATTCATCCGCCGTATAAATCCTTTCATGCTGTTTAAGCTGTGTCTCAATTTTTGAGAAATCTGTGTCGTTAGGAAGGAACGTATGCCCTGATTCTAAATATTTGAGTGTGATTGATTTTAACGTATCGTGAGAGTTAAGTACTGCCTTAAGCATGATTACCATTTTGATGTTCCGGTTCTGACCTCCGCAACAGTCGCTCCAGAGGACCAGGTGCTCCACTTTTGGACTCAAATTATTGTTTATAAAATGAATTAAGCATGACCCCACCTCTTGGGAACCCCTTCCAGCGTCACCCTCAACCCAAACATAACAGTAACCTATATCGCTGGACCCAGCATGAATGCCACAGTTGTAAAGCCACAACTGGCGTTTATAAAAAACTATGTTCGTGGGAATTCTGGGAAGTGGTAGAGTTTTTTCTAAGTCGTATGTAAGGCATTCAAAAGTTTCATCAGTTTTAGCTGTCTTCAGATCGTTATTCATGCTCTGTCGTAACGAGTTAGCTCTATTCAGATGTGCATCTCTTTCTCTTTGCAACTTCAATCTTTCTTCTTCAGAGATAACATTTTTTATTTGCGCGTCAAAAGCATCGCACCTATTACAAGTGTCCTTTTTCAAGGATTTGCATCTTAAATTGAAATTTTTGTAAAATTCTCTCTTAAAAGTAGCACTTGATAAAGCCGTTTTAGTTTCACCGTATTTTTTTTTTTGTTCCTCCATGTATATTTCGTATAGTTTCTGATTCGTCATACCTACTTTTAGGTACTGACAATCCGTTTCTTCGCGCCTATAGTGCGATTCGTATTTCGGCAAAGATTCTATGAGTTTTTTTATAAAATACAAATCTTCTTCTGTCGATTTGTTCCAGCCACCAATAGACTGTCCTCTTTTATCATTGATTATTCCAGTTCGATTCTTTTTCAGGCAAACATCTATTTTCTTAGGAGTGATTTGGTAAGTATTAATAAACATGTCTCTGCAAACTTGCGTGCCACAAATTCTGTAAACTCTGTGAAAATTTTTGGGTCTTTTTTTCCCAGTTTTGTTCCCTTCCAAGACAGTATATGCCCTTTTTTTTGCACTTTCCGATACACTTTTTATGATGTATAAAAGCTGGGCTTCATAACTTCCGAGTGTTATATATCTTTCAAATTCTTCTTGCCTCTTTTCTACCGAGACTAACATGTGACATTGCTTAGCACATGTACAAGAATAGTCTTTAAATGTTTTTGGTTCTACTTGTTTACTTTTGCCATGATATGATAAGTTCGCATATTTTCTCTGTTTACGTTCAGCAAGGGTATAGTCGAGAAATTTTCTTTTCCTTCCTTTTTTTGGTCGACCTTTTAAATTGGAACATTCGGTTTCAGCTCCAGGATTACAATTTAACTCATGAGTAGTATTCGTTTCTCTTACATTGTCAGCTTCACACAAAACACTTATTTCGATTTGATCACTATTTGTTTCTCGGCTTGAAATATTTTCATTTGAGATAAAATTTCTCTCTTTATTTACCCTGTCTCTGCAGTTAATTTTGTCGCTTTTCATATTGTGTATCATAGCATTGGTCGTTATAATAATTTTACTTGATTTGGGTCGAGAGACTTGATCTTCTGATTCATCTGTATCTGGTATGTAATCTGAATCCGTATCAGAACTAAAGTCTGTAACCTGATCTTGTTCGTCCAATTGTGAGTTAGATTTAGTCAACTTAATATGTTCCTCTTTTGTACTCTCAAAAACTATGTTATCTTCCGTAACATTATCTTCATTTGTTTTCTCCATTTCAAATGCTAAATCACCATTTAAAGTATTGTAAAGCTCCAAAGTGCTTGGCGACATGGCAGGCACAGGTGAAAAAATTTCACCTCCTCCCATATAATCATACACGTTTTGAAGGCTTAGGATAGGTGAGTCATTAACATTTTTAGTATGGTTGCATTGGACTAACAGTGGTGTTAAAGGTGAGTACGCAGGTGCCATCGGCGAGTCATACATACTTTCAATACTTTTAGGCGGACCTACCAGCGGAGTTATAGGTGAGTACGCAGGTGCCATCGGCGAGTCATACATACTTTCAATACTTTTAGGCGGACCTACCAGCGGAGTTATAGGTGAGTACGCAGGTGCCATCGGCGAGTCATACATACTTTTAATACTTTTAGGCGGACCTACCAGCGGAGTTATAGGTAAGTACATAGGTGGCATCGGCGAGTACATTTCAGGACCTTTAGGTGACTGAGCAGGCGGCAGTGGCGCTTCATTCTTTTCAGGACGTCTAGATGAGTCTGCAAGCAGCGTCGTAACTGACTGAGTAGGCGGTAGTGGCACTTCATTATTTTCAAGACTTCTAGGTGGAGCTTCGAGCAGCATCGCAGGTGACTGAGCAGGCGGCAGTGGCGCTTCATTTTTTTCAGGACGTCTAGGTGGGTCTGCAAGCAGCGTCGAAGATGGCTGTGCAGGCGGCAGTGACGCTTCATTATTTTCAGGACTTCTAGGTTGGGCTTTGAGTAGCGTCTTAGGTGACTGAGTAGGCGGCAGTGGCACTTCATTATTTTCAGGACTTCTAGGAGGGGCTTCGAGCAGCGTCGCAGGTGACTGAGCAGGCGACTGTGGTGATCCATTTTTTTCAAGACTTTTGGGTGGAGCTGCAAGCAGTGTCGAAGTAGACTGAGCCGGCGCCAGTGGCGCTTTATTCTTTTCAGGAGGTCTGGGTGAGTCTGAACACGGAATCATTGCCGTGGGTGCCAACGGAAAATCCAAAACGACTAAAAAGAACGGAAATAAATAGAGTTTTAGATTACAAGAAAAAAAAACGACGATTTGCACTCCGGGAGTGCCGGCAGAAGTGAAAACTTGAATAATAACGTTGTGCATTTTTGAAATTTTGGAATGGTTAGGGAATGATTTTGCACGAATTGCTTTAATTATCAGTATAAAAGTACTATCATTTATGTGGTAGAATACTATATTATTATTTATTGCGGTATCGTACACAAAAATGACCATTCATATTACATTAAAAAAATCTTGAGAGGTGTCAAGGGACGAAGTTGGAACGAAGTTAACTTGCTATTGTTAAGCAAATGTTTTCCGACCTTCAAGCGATTTTCGACCTTATTGACAATTATGCAAAGACCGGATTTTAATGACGGAGCAATGTTAGCTAACGAGAATGTGAGAAAAACAAACTAAATTTTAAATGTCAATAAAGTCAAAAATCGAAAACCCTGACGCGAGTTTAACATTTTTTACTCATTACAAAATAAGTGCACAACAAAGAAGTTTTCACTTCAAAATTGCTGTCTTCAAACTTTGTAATTATTACCCAAATTTTCTTTGTTATTTCCGTCGCAGGCTTTAGACTCGACTGGTATCGCTGAAGGTGCTTCATGGACTGTAAGAAAATATCCTCCGTAATCAATTAATCACATTCAGTTTTTTACAATTAATCACAGGCATTAAACAACATTACCACGAGAGTTGCACTATGTGCGACAATGTGTGACATTAAAAAAATATGTTTAGTCTATTAATTCTTAATAATAATTACGTAGGTATAAGATAGCCAAGCATAGATACTTATACATTAACCTAATAGATAGGTCCAGCGTCACGTATCCACAATAAACAATCGAAAAAAGTTTTGTAAAATAGTACAGCACGTCAAAGTAAATAAAAGTTTAAAGGCCGAACAGCTGTCGGCTTTCAATAGTTACGTACCAAAAGATGAAGGATTCTCCCCGTCTGTGTCTATATCATCATTGCTACCTGTTAAATAAAACAGTGTTTACTTTAGACCATAATTTCAACAAACTCACATTTTTAGGTTATGAAACTTTCAAAGTTTACTTACCATCAATTAAAGAGTTTCCTCTTTTTCGTTTTTTGGAGTATCCCAAAGCTTTAAACAATATTAACTCACTTCTCTTCATTTTTACGTTCAACAATAATTAGGTAAGTACATAAGCGACGTGCGTGAGCATTGAACACCAAGGAGTATGTAATTCCATTGAACACAGATTATAAAGTTTTTTGTTTCGTTCGTTCGGAAACTTTAACATTTATTTCCAACAACTAAAAGTTTCAGCAAATTGTAAAATAAAATCATGGATCTCTTTTGTAATTTGTTTACATTGAAATAATAATAGTTAAAAAGGCGCCAATTCTTTTGGTACATTGTTGAATGTAACGAAATACTTATAAAATAGGATCTAAGCCGTTTGGATCCTTTTTGATATTTAGGTATACTGGTTAATGAGACATTTATTTTTAGCAAAAAGGATTCAAGTAATCTGGACCCTTTCTGATATTTGAGTGTGTATATAAACTGTATTTCTCAAAAAAAATCCAAACAGTTTGGGGCGTTTTTGTGATTTTCCTAAAACACTTATTCCATAGAGTTACCATTTCTCAAGAATGATTCAAGCGCTTTGGATTCGTTTTGATGAAAAATATCTGATGCAGCCCATAGATGTGGCTTGGTATCTGGTAGTTGTGGATACGTTTAAAATTGTGTTTTTTCACTTGGGTGTTTTTTGACATTAAAGATATCACCCCAAGGATGCGTTTCGTATATATAACTCAATTTCGGGGAAAGTGTGGATTGGATCCTTTTTGCGTAACTACGTCCAATTGTTAACAAGCCAAGAAAAACGCGTCGAGTTTGCGGACGGCACACGTGGCAGCCGCCATTTAACGATACCTAACCAGCGAGCCACCGGTCGAGTGAAGAAAAGGATTTGTTGCTGCTGCTTCGGGAGCCTTCGGTAACATCGTGAACCGCAGGTCTAGCCCAAGGAGAGTAAGCCCTGTTCCTAACCTTTTCATACCTATCTACATAACCAATTCTCTGGATCATTTGTTCTCGCATTGTGTGTAATGGCCGACTTGCTACTCGAGTGTTGGGTTTATTGTCTAAGCTAGCTTTCAATGGTGTTTATGCTCAATATACAAGCACGTGCTTCTCAGCGTTAGAGTTAATTATCTAATCAAGCTATAAAATACGAGCACGCGCCCACGCTTTCTACACGCATTTCACACATTCTGCAACAGAATTATGTTACAGCCAATCCCTAAGCTAGCATACCTAATACCTACATAACTCGTTCTTTAGTCTTCTTATTTAGCACATAGGATGCCTAAATAACCTACCCCATACCTGTACCACAAAGACAGCGTTAGTTACCGTTATTTTAATACCGCATGCCGACTATTCCAGCGTACCTCCGTGAAGTGGAGCGAGCGCATTGGTCTCGGCATCGCCACCGCCCGTCCGGTTCCGTCGCGTGCGCCGCCAAGTGCGCGCTGCTGGCCTAAGCTGTCTGCTCGGCGCGAGCTGCCCTGAGCATCGCGTCGTGCTATTGCACCAGCGCGAGCGACTGGACCTGATCTTCTATGCTCTTCAAACGGGTTTGAGTGCACATTTATTGTTTCATTGTTTGTTCATCTGTGTTATTGGTGACTATTAATCTATAAAAATGAATGAAGCAGAGCTCAAGGTAGAAATAACTAAGTTAGTCAAACAGCGCGGTATCATTAAGGGACGGGTGACAAGATTTTCAGATTATTTAGATAATTTAATTGGTTTAAAATAAATTTCTTCTATTCAATACAAAGAATTAGAATTAAAATTGAATAAGATTCAATTGCTTATGGAAGAGTTTGAGCAAATTCAAAACAAAATAGACTTATTGCATTCTGATAGTACAGAGCAAATTAATGAAAGAGATTGTTTGGAAGGACAGTTTATTAGTTTAATAGCAAGGACCCAAGATACCTTATATAATTCTCCCCAGAAAAAAGCTGAGAAAGAAAATTGTGATAAAGAAAATAGTGACCATGCATCAAATAGTAGCTGCCGTTCATTTAATGGCATAAAATTACCTACAATCAAACTTCCTACATTTGATGGGAATTACCTAAACTGGTTAGAATTTAAAGACACATTTCAGTCAGTGATTGACGGCAATGAAAGTATTGCACCAATTAATAAATTCCATTATCTACGGTCTGCGCTTGAAGGAAGCGCAGTTGTTGTTATTAAATCTATAGAATTTAGTAAAAAAAATTACAAGGTTGCATGGGACTTGTTATGTCAGAGATTTGATAATAAAAACCTATTAATAAATAATCACTTAAAGGCATTATTTAACATAGACTCGATTCAAAGGGAATCCTATAAATCATTGCGGTTTATTGTTGACCATGTGTCAAAACATTTGCGAGCTCTTGACTCTCTTGGCCAGCCTACTAATATGTGGGATGTTCTTATAATTTTTATGGTATCAGCAAAACTAGATATTCACACGAGTAGAAAATGGGAGGAATACAAGTGCAATCTTGCAAATCTACCTTCACTTAGTGAATTTTATTCTTTCCTGCGCAGTCCAGCTGACATATTAGAGACTGCTTATTTTAATAATGGTCGTTCTGACAAACAGGGGGATTATAAACCTAAGGTAACCACCCAATCTAAAAGTCTAATTGTATCTGTTGATAAGAAAGAAAACAAGAATTGGTGTGTTTTACGCGATGAAAATCATCATTTACATGAATGCCTAAAATTCAAAATATGAATGTAGATGAGCGGTTACATGAAGTTAATAAGTTAAAGTTATGTAAAAATTGTTTGCATAGTGGTCACAATGCTTTCCAATGTCAGCTGAGAGCTGTGTGTCGCCAGTGCCAAAAGAAACACAACACATTAATACATATAACGAAAAGCAACCCTACATCTTCTACTGAAGCTGAACAACCCTCCACATCTTCCTCTTTACCTGTGTCACTGTCTGTGGCATCCAATGAGCAGGTTTTGTTATGTACTGCGCTAGTCCAAATTGTAATAAATAATAAGTCATACACAGCCCGCGCGCTGCTGGACACAGGTAGTCAATCATCATTTGTTACAGACAAATTAAGAAGAAAGATAGGGCTAGTTATCAACCCCGGTGGTTCAGTGAATGTTTGTGGGATCAATAACGCTACATATAATATTACTGAAAGTTGTTATATTCAAATTAAATCTAGGTGTAGGGGAGGAGCGGGGGTTACCGTACACTTAAGGTAGATCTCTTATTACTCAATAATTAAAAGCCTTATTTGGTTTATCTTAAGCATTATCTGTAGGGAAAATATTTGACTACTAAATGCTCGAACGAAAAATAAAACCAGATAAATTCAAATATTAGATTTATTAAGTTTAAATAAAATACAAAAGTACGGAATCATCCGACACCTTCGGATGATTGCGTACAGTGTTGGTTTACCTATTTAGCATGACAAAATCCACAAATATAACCATCTGGCACATCTTTATCGCTGCACAATGCATGAACCCATTGCCCACACACTATACATCGATACCAGAGCTCTCGATCTTTTCCAAATTCACCACAAATTAGACAAAGCTCGTTTGTAACAGCTGTTTCTCCTTCTGCATAAAAGACGTTGTCGTTGTCATCACTTTCGCCTAGCATCAAAGACTCATCGTCAGAGCTCGAGCTGTTTAAAATTTTTCTCTTGTGCGACTGCTTTCCATCTGCTTTCTTTTTCTCTACTTTTGATGTTTTCGTTTTCTTTAGATTTGTTTTTCTTTTCAGTTTATCTTTAGCTTTTTCTGTCTTGATAGTTTTTAGTCTTTTTCATTTCTAAGGCTTCTTTGATAGTAGTTGAAGTAAGAATTTCAGAATGCTGCTTTCTTCCTTTTCCTTGGCCTTTTCCTTTCCCTTTCCCTTTTTCCAAATTTGTATCTCTCTCAGAGCCTTTTTTCTGCGGCAGAGCCATTGAACATTCACCAAAAGAAACATGGACATCCTCTTTGTCTTTTCCGAGATCATCTGATTCTGTTTCTTCCTGCGTTGTTTGCTTTGAGGTTCCACTAGTTGAGGGTATTGGCTCAATATCTTCTCTGCTGGTTATTTCTGATACGAACTGATCGGTGTGAAGAATCTCTATAGGTGCAGGGCACTGATCAGTGTGAAGAATCTCTATAGGTGCAGCGCACTGATCAGAGAATTTGTCAGGATTCACAGGCCAAATCCCAGCTGCTGCAAATCCATTGACTGCTTTTTCTGGAGTGGCAGCCTTCAAATATGCCTTGTTGAAAAGAGGCGCAATGTCATAAGGTGTCAGCTTCTCATAGTTATTAGTTTTCATGTGCAGATCACATTCTTTGTGATATTGGAGCTTTAGAGGTCCAAAAAATGTAAAGTCAAGTGGTTGAGTACGGTGTGATGTATGAGGCGGTAATGAAAGCATCAACACGCCATTTTGACGACAAAATTCGTAAATTTCTAATGATATGTGGCTCACATGATTGTCTAGAATCAGGAGCACGACATCCTCCAAAGTTGGCTTGGTGTGTTCAAGGAAGTGCTTCAGCCAATCCAAGAACAGTTCCTCAATCATCCATCCTGATTTTGAGCACCTGTATATTGAACCTGGAGGACCACCTCTTTCTAATGCTGGTGTCATTCGAATGCGCGGGAAAATGAATAACGGTGGAATGAATTGGCCTGTGGCGCTCATGCAACAACAGACTGTGATGTTCTTCCCCCTTTCCCAACTTGTAGCAGCACCGACTTGTTTTTGACCCTTTGGTGCAAGTATTTTTCCTGGCTTATGCACAGTTGTTACACCTGATTCGTCGATATTAAACATTATATGTGGAAGTATGGTATGATTTTCAAGTAAGTGAATTAAGTTCTTGAAAAATAACTCCATTTGATTGAAAGCAGTGATCCTGCTTACGCTGGTAGCTTCAGGTACTCGGACGCTGATTTCTGGGTTGCGTTTTAGGAAACCATAAATTCAATCCTTTCCGGCTTCTTCCTTTTCTCTGTTAAATGGGTGCTTAATTTTATTTCTTTCAGCATACTGATAAACACCTCTTCGTAATGCTTGCGGTGTGTTAACCCATAAAACATTTTAGACAACTTGATCAGCTCATCCCGGATCTCTACTTCTTGCTCGGTAGTAAAAACAGGCTTGCCCCCTAGTCTGGGTTTATATTCAGGACCTTTTTTTACGTGATCGTGAAGGGTCATTACTGGTAATCCAAATTTCTCTGCTGTTTTACGTAATTTGGAGCCCGCGTTTACCTCTTCTATAGCGAGTCTCATTTTGCGGGGAGACCAGGTAAGCTTCTTTCCTCGAGGCATCTGAAAATAAAGATAGAACAGTAAATAACTAAATTGAATCAAGACCTGCGGGTGATACCGTACTTGCGGGTGATACCGTACAAAAATGTACGAACCCACCCGAAGCCGCCATTTTGGGAGAAATGTTTTAACAAACGAAAATTATTCGTGATTTCAATGAAAAATTACAATCGATCGAATCCTAAATCAATATCGTACAACTTACATAAACAAATAACACAATTCAATAAAAAATGTAGTACTTACAGCGTAAATCTTTTACGACAATTTTTATAAAAATTGGCGCGAAAACGTGACACATGCTTTACACGCGGAACCTGACGAGTCACTGGAGCGGGCGGGAGGGGAGAACGCAGCAGTGCCGTGTTGCGACCGTTAGACAAGGATAGACCTAATTTCTCATGTTTCGGTCCCTGTCAAATACAATGTACGGTATCGTCCGCTGTACGGAATGTCCCGCCGCTCCCCTATGCCATTCGAATTTATGCCCGGTTTACATTATTCCAGTCCAGTGATCTAGCGAGATTCCAGCCCAGTGCTGGACTGGATCTGTAACGTCTACATTATTCCAGTTATTTAGAAGCCGTTGAAGTGTGAACACTATAGTGACAATGATTTCAAGAAGAGATCAGTTTCGAAAATGTTTCAAACGTGCTCAATCACTCTTGCTACAAGAAGTTATTAATGAGGTTGATAAGGAACTAAAAAAAAAGGAACGGATTTGGGTGAGAAATTGGATCAGCGAAAGAGATCAAAAAGGAGGGTCAGCAATACTTTTGCAACAACTGAAGATAGAAGATCCCAATGAATATAGACTGGCACTGAGAATGACAGCAGAAAACTTTGAAGAACTGTTATCATTAGTTTCGATTAATATCCAGCGTAAGAATACGTTGTTCAGAGATGCTATACCCGCAAAATTAAAATTAGAAGTCACTCTTTCTTTTTTAAGTACTGGAGATAGTTACAGAAGCCTCAGTCGTATGTTTCGATTGCCAAAACCAACTATTTCAAAAATTATACCAGAAGTCTGTCAAGAAATTAAAAGGGCATTAAAAGACCACATCAAGGTAATTTTTTTTTTATTAAGTATCATATCTATGACAAATTAAGCATTATTGAAAGCATTCATGATTATATTAATGTATTCTGGGTCATCGCTTACTACATTTAACGAGTCCTCGGTGGTTTGTGTATCTACAGACGCTGGACTATTCAATGGCATATAAGTACTACTACTCGTGCTTGGTCTTGACGCATAATTGTAATTTGGTCTATTCGGTTTTATAGGACTATTCAAATCGTGTAGTCGACATCTTGTTATCACACTCTGTATTTCTTCTTGGCCTAGGATAGCCTGTTCTGTAGAAAGGGTTCTTAATTGCTTCGCAATGTGTTTCCCGAAGATGTCGAATTCATCTTCCACTGTTTCTGATTTGGATAAATCGTATTGCATATCTTTCATGCTACTGACTATTGTAGACAGCTGTGAAATTTTACTTCTTTTCTTTCGCGGTTCTGATAGACTTACTTCTGGGTTTGTATGGGTAGGGTTGGTCCCACATTGGTCACTAGGTTGAGTATTGTCAGTATTTTCTTTATTTTGAGCATAATCAGTATTTTCCTGAAAATAAAATATTTTTACTTTCTTTTTGCAGATACCCACTGCGGAACAATGGAAACAAGTCGAGGAAGGCTTTCGGAATAAGTGGAACTTTCCTTTGTGCTACGGAGCGTTAGACGGAAAACACATAAAAATTACTGGCTCCTATGAATATGGAAGTACGAACTTTAATTATAAAAAAGAAAACAGCATAGTATTGATGGCTCTTGTTGACCATGATTACTGTTTTACGTATATCAATGTGGGCGCAAATGGAAGCGCTTCGGATGGTGGTATTTTCAAAAACTGTTCCATTTTTACTGAATTAGAAAATGGCAGTTTGATTCCAGAAGATGGAGTGATTGTGGCTGATGCAGCATTTCCACTAAAAACATACTTAATGAAACCATATCCTGGGGCTAATTTAACTTTTGAACAAAAAATATATAATTACAGGCTGTCCCGTGCTAGACGCATTGTAGAAAACGCTTTTGGAATATTAGTAAGTCGATTCAGAATTTTCGAAAAAGCTATTTCAACTAAGTTACATACTGTGGATCACATTGTGTATGCAGCTTGCTCTCTACACAATTGGTTGAGAAAAAAGTCAAGCAATTATATGACTACTTCTTGTGTAGACCATGACGATCACAACAACCATCATTTGATTAATGGAACATGGAGATCCGAAATAGCCTCTTTAGATAGTATCATACAGCAGGGCAGTAACAACTCAGCAACACATGCCAGGGAAAAAAGAACTCAATTTACTAATTATTTTGTGAACGAAGGAAAAGTACCACGGCAAAATCATATGATACATTGATAAATTTGTGTGTTTTAACAAATAATATGCTACTAAAATAAAAATAAATAAAAATCTTAAAATAAATACCTGTGTTTTACGCTTCACCATCACATTTTTAATAAATGAATTGAATTCGGCGAACCATTTCACTTTGGGTTGGTAAACATTGCCACTAGCACCAGATGTGGATGATTTCTTAATCTTGTCTAGTTCAAGGTAGTATGTCGAACGAATGCTTTTTATTTTGTTTTTCACATCTTCCGGTGTGAATCCTTCAATTTCCATACCAATGCACAGATTTTGCAAAGCAGTTTGGCGCATAGGTTTGTTTTTATAATGTTCTGATGTTATATCCCATAAACACGGATTTTCTCTGTATATAGTGACAAACTTTACAGTTTCGTCTTCAGATAACTTCTTCACCATTGTTAAATCCTTTTTCTTTGCAAAAAAGTCCGCAAAAACAACCAACACGTGTGTACTTCGTCAGCACTGGAATGGCACTGGATTGGCCGTCTACATTATTCCAGTTGCACTGGATTGGTCGCACTGGATTCAAAAGTAGACCGCGAATCCAGTTACTGGACTGGAATGCTTACTGGATTCAGTTCATTCCAGTGCCGGTTTACATTTTTCCAGTAAGCAATCCAGTACTGGACTAGATCGCTGGACTAGATCGCTGGACTGGAATAATGTAAACCGGGCATTAACTTACGGTTGAAATTCCTTGTCCTTGATAGTGGTGTGCTAAAGGGTATCGATTACATTTGAAAGTATCGATTCCTGGCCCTGCAGTCTCGACATTAGATAGCGACAAAAATCTGTCGTTAAGTCCAATCGATGTCAAATTTCTTTAATAGATTTTCAACCTTATGCTTTGGAAATAAAGTTGAAAATCTATTAAAGGAATTTGACATCGATACGACTTAGCGACAGATTTTTGTCGCTATCTAATGTCGAGACTGCCGGCCCTGGTGTAGTATCGGAAACAAAGTAATCGATTACAAAAATACTCGGTATCGAAACAAAAGTATCGATACCAATGAGTAATCGATTCTTTTTTCGTGTCCCTAACCGACACTCTGCAAACGACGACGGCGCGCACATCATTTTAACTAGACATGCGCAAAACATTACTTCAAAATGTAATGTGATATGGCATCACATTTCATACCGCGTAATATCACATTATTCACATTACACCATCACTCCGAACATCACCTGGGTCCACGCGCCATGCTACATTCCACTATTACTCTTGTATCACGTGTGATATTGTTAAAGCGTACAATGCGTATTGCGTAATGCGTACATTACAAGAGATGACTATAACAATTAGTCAATTACTACATTCATTAGCATTATCTAGAGTGGTACGTATTACGTACCTAATACAAGTAGGTATATTGTAATGTGATGACAAACGGGAACCGAAATGCGGCAATTTATTTTAATATAATTTATAGACTTAGTATAGTTTTAAAAATTGATTTCATTAGTAATGCAAATATTTATTTTTTATTAAGTATTTTAATAATAATAATTATACTGAATCATACGTTTTTGTTTTCTTTACGCTTTAATTATGTTACAAAGTTGATCTCCCTTCATACTTGAACCCTGTTACAGAAAAGGGATTTCCTTCCAGGCTTAGGACTGGCAATGGCGTATTTAAAAATCAACTCCATTTACAATATTTTTTTTATCTTTTTTGTTTTTTTTACCTTTTTTTGTTGTTTTTTATCTTTTTTTTTGTTTTTTTTTAATCTTTTTTTGTTTTTTTTTCTCATCTTTTTTGTTTTTTTTTTCTTGTTTAATTACAGCTTATAAACATCAATTCGGACAGCTTTTTTGTCTTAAGACGTGTTCGTCTTTCATTCAAGGTCAGGCCAGCCTTTGAAAACACACGCTCGCATGGGACAGACGTAGCCGTGATGTTCAACCGCTTCAGCATATATTTATATAAACGCGGATACACGCCCTTGCGTTCGTTCCACCAGAGTAAAGGATCTTCAGTTCTTTTTATTAGAGGTTCTTCAATATATTTGTCAAACTCTACAATACCAGCTGCGGTTGGATTTTCCGGAATTAGGTGAGCAATTTCAGCGTCAAACTCTTCCCAAATGGAGCCAGATTCACTAGATGTTGGCTGAGTAGGCTGGGGAACTGGTTCTGCTATAATTGGTGCCGGGATTTGGTCTCTGCCAATCCGCAATTTTAAAGCAGATGCAGCGCGGTCAAAGCATTGAATTTTACTAAATCCACTTTTTTTGAATCGCGGATCTAATATCGTTGCCTCCGCAAGAAGTGGATTGCTTTCGACGTCTCCAAATCGTTGTTGCATTTCAGTTTTCAACGACTTCAGTAGTTTTACAATTTTTTCATTATTGTCATCAGTATAGAGACCGGTTAATTAGTTTACAAAACACTATATACTTGGAGGCAGAAACATATTTTTCAACACTAACTTCGACAGTAACTTCATAAAAAACTTTTAAAACTTCTGAAGATTTTTCAATGATAAGCCAATCTTCTTGCGACAAACATAGATCTGGACGCATTATTGCTAATGTAGCAATGAGAGCCTCTTTTATTCTTAAAAATCTTGCAATCATATCATAGGTGGAATTCCACCTTGTCGCCACGTCTTGCTTTAATTTAAGTGGTGACATATTCATTTGCTGTTGTATTTCAGACAATTTGTTTTTAGCTGGGTTGCTACGGTGAAAATATTCGACCACTGCTTTGACTTTGTGTACAGTTTCGCCAATTTCTTTAATACTAGATTGCACTGCTAAATTAATAGTGTGCGCAAAACAAGGCAATGAGCGCCAGCCGCCTAACCTAACAGCCCCCAATACATTTGCGGCATTATCACTAACTACAACGTTTATATAATGCTCTATGTTCCATTCCATGAATTTAGCTTCTAGGAAGCTTTTGAGGTTCGCACTAGTGTGTCGTTCTTCGAACTGGATACATCCTATCATGACCGTGCATAGGGTGTGCGTTTCGACGTTAATAAAGTGAGCAGTCACAGCAATATAGCCATCATTTGCGATTGATGTCCATGCGTCTGTTGTTATGCAAACAGCTGCAGCTTTGGTTATTTGCTTCTTAGCACATTCCAGAACTTTATTATATACTTTAGGAAGTAGGCTTTCCGAAAGAGTTTTGCGGGTTGGAAGAGTATATCCTGGATTTAACATTTCCACGAACTTCCGAAATTCTACTTCGTCAACCATGCGAAGAGCGTGGTAGCCTTTAGCTATCATTTTTACTAATTGTTCATCAAGTTGCGCAATACGATTTCTTGGCAATATTTTTTTTATTTGTACGAAGTCTGCCATTGTAGTAGCTGTAGGAACCTGTTTAATGAGTGTCCCATCTTGTGGTACATATCTACTGGTGGAGGGAGTTGGATCTATTTCGATTTCATTATTTGGAATAATTGCAACTGTTGCCACTTGCCTGCTACTATTTATTTCAATTGTGGGGTGCATGGATTTCATGTGTCGGCTCAAACTGCCTATTGAGCTCGAAGAAACTGCTAACAGACGCGAACAGTAGCCGCATTTTGCTTTTTTGTTAGGAAGTTCTTCAAAGTGATTCCATAGGGGACTTAATTTTCTTTTACTTGCCATGATAAATCAGCAAATACAAATCAATACTGTGCACGACAGCAATCTAATCTTAAGTACCTATAAGTTTTAAGTATCATGTAAAGCGACAGAGCTGCGTGCCTGGCGACAAGTAAGAACCTGTTCGCGCCGCTCGGTCGCTCCACGCGTTGCCATTGGTCGACGGCAAAAATATGGCCGATTCGCGCCCCCCGCGGATCGGTGCATATAAAAACCCCGGACCCTGGCAGCGTGGGCCAGTCGACCGAAATTCTCCATTAAAGCTGCCGCAACCTAATTATACAGTCCACACGCTACACATTCTGGTCCTTCGAAAGCCGAATCTTGAAGATCCAGCAGGATGGTGTTAACACGCAGCCGTAGTGGAGACTCTAGGAGAAAACAGACCCCGCAAGAGCAAGAACCGTCCATGACCGCCGGACCGGGTGCCAGCAACCCGGCACCAGAATCCAGTACGAGCTCGGTCGCTGTGATGGACACAGGCAGCGGATCTACGGCGACTACCAACACCGACGCCACGCAGACACATGGTACGCTCAAGCCCGGCGATACCAAGTCACGCCGTTCTACAGCTTCGAGAAAGAAGCGCCTCGCAGAGCTGGAGGCCAGAGAGCGGCTGGCTGAAATGAAAGTAAAGCAAGCGACGGCAGAGCGAGAGCTGCATGAAATACAGCTGCAGCGCATCAGAGCCGAAGCTGACTCGAGTGAAGACGACGACATGGAGGACGACCTCGCCTCCGTAAGGATTGGAACGTGGCTAGCGCAACCGGCGCCGCCACCCGGAGGTGAGGCTCGACCGGAGCCACACGACGTCAGCAACGGGAGGAAAGGCAGGGACGCAGCGAAAGACACCGGCGCCGCGACAGGCGCTCAACCGCTGCGGGATGACTACGAGGAAAGTGTGTGTGCGAAATCAAACAAGGGCAATATCGCGAGTGAAATGTTACGCGAGAATGTGAGTGATAAAGTGATAGACGTAGGGACACTCGCCGCGGCCCTAGCTCAAGCCGCGCGCAGCTCGAGAGAGCCACCCAGGTACGTCCAGCAGCTACCAATCTTCGACGGAAAATCCGGTGAGTGGATAGCTTATAAGGCCGCGTATTGTGACTCACACACGTATTTTTCCTGTATAGAAAATGTCGCTAGGATCAGGATAAGCCTCAGAGGCGCCGCAAAGGAAGCTGTAGGTTGTCTATTATTTAGTCAATCCGACCCTCAGGTTATTCTAGACGCACTAGAAAGACGTTTCGGTAGGCCCGAGGCCTTGATTATGGCCGAGTTAGATCATATAAAATTATTACCTAAATTAAATGATAACCCAAGGGAGATATGTATTTTCGCTAGCCGTATAGCAAACACAGTGGGTACGGTAGAAGCACTAAAAAGAATCCAATATTTACATAGCCCCGAAATGTCGCGTTGTATCGTAGAAAAGTTAACGCCAATACTAAGAAACAAATGGTATGATTACGCGGCTAATAGTAAGGTTGAAGATATTCCCGAATTAAAGCGCTTATCTATGTTTATGAATGAAGAGGCAGATAAGTGTGGCGCGTATGCACAACCAGAACGTGGTAATGACGACTCCAGCGGTTTACGACAACGGCGCAGAGTAGAGCGCACGTTCAACGTGAATAAGGAAACATCAAACGAGCAATGCCCGGCGTGCGAGCAACACGGCCACAAATTACCAGACTGCAGTAAATATAAACAGCTAGACATAGATAGACGATGGGATATAGCAAAAAAATCCAACATGTGCTTTAGATGCCTACGAAACAAACATAGAAGGTTTATGTGTAAAGCGCCTATTTGTGACATAAAAGAATGCAACATGAAACATCACAAACTGTTGCATAAAGAGCGTAAAGTTGAGGCGACACACAACGTAGCAACGCCGGCGTTGACGCCCGTTATCACACACGAAACCGTTACGTCGGCGCGGGAAACTGTATCAACAACTTCGCCTCAGAATCGCCGCGCGTATTTAAAAATAGTACCTGTCACATTAAGCGGACCACATACATGTATAGATACATATGCCTTATTAGACGATGGGAGTACAGTCACCTTGTTAGACGCGTCAGTGGCAGATATCCTAGGTGCAGATGGGCCAGCCAGTCCTATGTGGATACAAGGCATAGGCACGGAGGTCAAGCATGAGCAAAGCCGAATCGTAAGCCTCCACATAAAAGGCAAGCACCGTAACGACCCACAGAAGATAGAGGCGGCGCGCACCGTAACTAGGCTTGAAATTATGGCGCAAACTGTACAAACTGAGGACATAAATAATTGTAAGCATTTAAACGACATTCATAGCACTCTTGTTTATGAACACGCGCGACCGATGATTTTAATAGGCCAAGATAACTGGCATTTATTAGTAGCCACAGAAACACGAACAGGTGCGCGTGATCAACCGGTAGCATCGTACACAAAACTTGGATGGGTATTGCATGGATGTCAGTACTCAGTAAATAAAGTTATAGCTACATTCTGCGGCCACATTAAAATTAAAGAAAATCTGGAACCAATAGAAGAAACCATGAGAAACTTCTTCAAATTAGAATCACTGGGTATAGAACCTAGGATACCTAGAGACGACCCGCAACAGCGAGCCTTGGACATCCTAGAACAGAAGAGTCGACGATTACCCGATGGCAGCTTTGAGACCGGACTATTGTGGAAACAAGAGGTACCTAAAATACCAAACAACTACCTAGGTGCCCTAAAACGGCTAGAAAATCTAGAACGACGCCTAGATAAGGACGAAAACCTCAAGACCCAGTACTTGCAACGCCTTGACAATCTATTCAACTCAGGCTATGCAGAAAAGGCACCCGATACCTGCACGACCAATAAAACCTGGTACCTACCTCACTTCCCAGTGGTCAACCCATCCAAGCCACATAAGCCGCCACGACTCGTACACGATGCAGCAGCAAAGACAGCGGGTCTGTGCCTAAACGACCTGCTACTATCGGGACCTGACCTATTACAATCATTGCCCGGTATTTTAATGCGTTTCCGTCAAAATAAAATAGCTGTGTCAGCAGACATTAAAGAAATGTTCATGAAGATAAAGATAAGGGAAGAAGATCGCGATGCGTTGAGATTTTTATGGCGCGGCGATCAACGAGAAGGACCGCCTGGTGAATATCGCATGACGTCTGTTATATTTGGCGCGACGTCATCCCCATGTACAGCGCTATACATAAAGGATCGCAACGCTAGGGACTTTGCCGATAGATACCCAGCCGCGACGTCAGCAATAATAAACAACCATTATATGGATGATTATCTTCAGAGCTTTTCCAGCGAAGAGGAAGCCAAGAAATAACAACGCAAGTAGATTACATTCATAAAAAAGCCAACTTTGTTTTATGTGGTTGGACATCAAACAATAAAAATGTTTTAAACAATAATTTCACGCCTTCACAAGAGATAAAAGTATTAGGCGGCGACGACACCGAGAGAGCCCTCGGACTACGATGGGATACTAGGAAGGATTGCTTTATATCTCAAATTAACAAAAACAAAACACCTATTGTATTATTAAACAACACACGCCCACCCACTAAACGAGAGGCGCTCAGCATAATTATGTCTATATTCGACCCACTAGGAATTATATCACCTATTACTATACCGGCTAAAAGGATACTTCAAAATACATGGAAGTATAAAACAGAGTGGGACAAGCCACTACCCGAGGAGCTACAACCAAAATGGAAAAAATGGATGAAGTCACTAAGTATTATAGAAACGCTACTGATCCCACGTTGTTACGATTACGGTGACGTCACAGCCAGAGAAGTACATACGTTCGTAGACGCAAGCGAGGAGGCATACGCCGCAGCGGTATACTGGCGAACTGAAAGGTCAGACGGCAGCGTACAAGTGACCCTGGCGGCAGCCAAGAGTAGAGTAGCCCCACTTAAACCGGTATCAATACCTAGGCTAGAGCTGCAAGCTGCACTATTAGGAGCGCGCTTAGCCCAAACGGTCGTTCAAGAACATGACTACGAGGTGAATGACCTAACATACTGGAGCGACTCTACCACCGTTCTGGCCTGGATTCAAGCCGAACCACGCACATTCAAGACTTTCGTGGCGCATCGTATCGCTGAAATCGAGGAGCGCACCAAGAAAAATGAATGGAGATGGCTACCCTCAAAAGATAATGTGGCAGACGACGCGACACGCAGCTCGCCGGAACATTTTAACTCGAAACACAGATGGTTTAACGGTCCCGAGTTCCTTAGAAAAGGCAGAGATGAATGGCCACAGGTCAAAAGGGTCATTGCCCCCACGAACACGGGCGAAGAACGCTTTAAATGTCATGTAATAAACGAAACAAAAGTAAACGATCATCTCCCAAATATTACACGTTTTTCCAAATGGACACGGCTGGTACGGGCAACTGCAAGAGTACTTCAGTTCATTGACCTGTGTATACCATGTCAACATACTGTCGAATATAAGTGTACTAAGAAGAAGGCATCAAAAGATCCAACGTGGAAAAGAATACACAAAAGCAAACCCGTTAAAAAAGTTACGCAAAAAATAACAAGGAATAAAACTGTAAACTACATACCTATACCTGCTACTTATCTTCTACGCGCCGAAGAACAATGGGTCAAGGGCGCACAAGCCGAAAGCTTCTCAAAAGAAATTGCCGCCATAAAGGATAACAAAGCGGCGCCCGGCAACAGCCCGTTATCGCTATTAAGTACATACCTAGACAGCGTGGGTATTTTACGTTTGCGCGGGAGAATCACAGCGGTAGAAGACGTAAATGAAGAAATAAAAAACCCAATTGTACTCGAGGGTAAGCACAGATATACGAAGCTATACATAGCATATGTGCATGAAAGTTTACATCATGGTGGAACCGAGATAACGGTTAACGAGTTAAGGCAGCGTCTTTGGATAACGAGACTACGTCCGTCTGTAAAGAATGTTGTAAAGGGCTGTTTACACTGTAGAATAAAAAAGGCAAAGCCAGCCAAACCCTCTACGGGAAACCTACCGTACCCCCGTTTAGCTCATCATTTACGACCTTTTACTTTCACTGGTTTAGATTATTTTGGCCCCATATCTGTTTCTGTAGGTAGACATAAAGAAAAAAGGTATGGAGCCTTATTTACGTGCTTAACTTGTAGGGCTATACATATAGAAATAGCAAATTCACTTAGTGCAGATTCAGCTATCGCCGCTCTCAGGCGATTTATAGGTAGGAGAGGTTGTCCAAAAGAAATATGGAGTGACAACGCTACTTGTTTCAAAGCGGCTGATAGGGAACTGGGAGAAAGCGCCTTAAGTGCTTTAAGTAGTGAGTCCAATGCGCGGTCCATAAGCTGGAGATACATACCTCCCGCGTCGCCGTTTATGGGCGGAGCATGGGAGAGGATGGTGAGGGCAGTCAAGGAAGCACTGTACATCACCCTAAAAGAAGTTCACCCATCAGACGAGACCCTCGCTACGCTGCTCGTAGAAGTAGAAAATACGGTGAACTCCAGGCCACTCACGCATGTCAATGTGTCACCAGACGAGCCCGAAGCCCTCACGCCTAACCACATACTGATCGGCCCTAACTCACATGTACCCTCACCGGGTAATTTCACCGCAGCAGACGTCACAGCACGGCACCAATGGCGGCGCGCCCAGGCACTCGCAGACGTCTTCTGGCGAAGATGGGTACGTGAATACCTACCGCTCCTACAAAACCGGCGGGAGCCCTACGGCAGTGGCACCCCACCCAAAGTCGGAGACGTCGTTGTGATCTGCGACCCTAACCTCCCACGTAACACTTGGCCCAAGGGAAGGGTGACGAAGGTGTTGCCAGGTGCAGACGGAGAGGTACGAGTTGTAGACGTGATAACCAAAGGACATGTACTCCGAAGACCAACCAAAAGAATTGTCGTGCTCCCCACGGAGTCGCCTGATGGCGACGGCGGGAGAAATGTGCACGACAGCAATCTAATCTTAAGTACCTATAAGTTTTAAGTATCATGTAAAGCGACAGAGCTGCGTGCCTGGCGACAAGTAAGAACCTGTTCGCGCCGCTCGGTCGCTCCACGCGTTGCCATTGGTCGACGGCAAAAATATGGCCGATTCGCGCCCCCCGCGGATCGGTGCATATAAAAACCCCGGACCCTGGCAGCGTGGGCCAGTCGACCGAAATTCTCCATTAAAGCTGCCGCAACCTAATTATACAGTCCACACGCTACAAATACAAAATATACAGATAAACACGCACTCTCACGCACTTCTATTATTGCTTTTGTTAATTAAATTATTAAAAGTTTAGAATTTAGTTATTTAATAAGTGATAGTTTATTGAAAATTGCAATATTATCGCGGGACATTTGTGTTTTGTTTACTTAAATATCATGTTGACTATCGATCGGGAGCGAACATGAGACCTGCCAACATTACATACGGAACGCTGTCAAAACAATATAAACCTTATTTTATACGTCATAAGTAGCATGCCGAATGCAGCACGATACACGGCGGCGAGCGACCGAGCTGAGACCTATTCCCCTCTCGCTCACTCAGATTGAACGCCGTGTGTACTGAACGAGACCGAACGGCGCGCGCCCGCGCGGGCTTATGTGAAGCATGTCCAAAGAGTAAAGTAACTATATAGAGAAAGAGTAACAACTCTGTGGTAAAATTTGCATGTATGGAAAGTGCTGCCACCTTAAGTTTGGTGGGTGAACTAAGGTTCTAATATACACCTACATACCTAGGTATGCATACTTACTACGAGGATTTACTATTCCTATTCAATTTACTGATTTCTCACTTAACTTGTTGTCCTAGTATTTTTCTCATATTTAGAAAGCACTCTTGCTTTACTACTGAAGACAAAAGTAACAAACTGAGAAATCAGGACAATCTGTTGAGCGAGTCAGTATTATGGACATAATCAATGAAGTTGAATAATGAAATAAAAAATTACTATTAGAAAAATTAATATTTATTAGTTTTATACTTATTATAATATATTTGAGCTGCTTTTTTTGTTACATCCTCACCTTCGTAGGTGATTTTACCTTCTAGTATCCTATTAATACATCTGCACCAACTATAAATAATAACATGTATTGTTGTATCAACAAAACATTCTTTTAATTTTTCTTTGTGTAATTCACAGTCTATAAAACTAAAATCGGTGAATAGTTCAATGAAGGCTTTTATTCGTTCTTTAATATTCGTTTTGTGGCAATCATTATTTAAAAATGCAACAGTTGTTTCTTGTATTTCCTGAAAACAAGCTACTAAGCAGTCGGAAGGATAGCAAAGCCACTTCTTATTTTCGCTATACTCTCTGGCACGTATGTATCTGTACATTTCATTTTCCGAATTGCCTAGTAGCTTGCTTTTACAATTTTTACAACCTTTGACGACTTTTTGCAGACACTTCGTCAAGGCCCACCCACAGACATAAGTTCTTTGATCAGCCCCTGAATCAGAAATATTTCTTGTATTTTGCATTACATTCAGAGGCTGATCAATTACAATACTTTGGGATTGCAAGGGAGCATTACTTTTTGCTTTATTTTTAAGGAAAAAGGTGAGAGATTGTAAGCATTCGTTGGAATCCTCTTCGCAATTGGCGCTTACCGAGTGATTGGTGCTGAAATTATTTAACAATAAAGTTTTAAATGCTCCCTCGAATTCCACACAGTTGGGCGTAACATTTCGGGCACCCAAACTTCTAACACTTCCAAAGAAATTTTCGAGTGGGTCTTGGTTAAAATTGCGTGTCAGCATTGCGTCAAAAGAATATTTTTTTGATAATAATTGCCAAATCGATTTAAAACCTTCGATTGTTCGTATGAAATTATTTAAAGTTGGTACAGACTTCTCGATTTTCTCTTCATCACTTTTTTTCACCATAAATTTGGCGGTTTTTAACATTTTTAAGGCATTTTGCCATAACATGTGATGAGGAGAATTTCGCTTTACAGCAGCCCTGTATATTTTTCCATTTGGCGGCGTAAAAGATGACGCGTTGAATGAGTCAAATAGTTTATCCATTAATAATACAAACGGTATTAGATCCCGACATTCTGAGGGACAATCTCCTCTTTCTACTACAATATCGGTAGCAACTGCCACACTAAAACTTAATACTTGAGCCGCATGTTTAACTCTCATTTTTTTCAATTTACTGGGATCTAAGTGTTCATTGGTCAAGTTGTGCAGCATACTTAATTCTCCACGCGACTTATCGGCTTCAAAAACCCGCTGAAAGTATTGCCACTTTACTATTTTTAATTCATTTTCGTGCATGTAATGCATTTCTTTATTTATTAAATTATTTCTAATTCCTTTTAATAAGTGAGGAACATCAAACAGCGGGATTACATCATGATTGTTTACACAAATTATATCCTTTCGCCATTCTTTTCCTGCATGGAAATATGCAGTTTTGGCTTCAGAGATTAAGCTATTTATTGTGCTTACATTTGCCGAGCTTTGGTCGCATACAGTTGCGATTATCTTTAGACCAGTAGCTTGTACTTTAGCTATAACATCTACTAAAATTTCTTTAAGTTTTGATGCTTTTAAAGTTTGCGTAAAGTAGTAAGCTACTGGTTGTTTATAATTTTTCCTTACACCTTTGACCATGAACACCAAAACATGATTGGCAATATTTTGCGTCTTAGAGTTCCCATAGTTCTCAAAACCTACAAGATCATCTGTGTACACATTGTAATGGATGTGGGGAGATATGGACATTTCATCAAATACTAATGTACACAGACAATCTTGTTGCAACATTTTCGACACTGTGGACTTCAACTCTTTAAAAACAATTTCATTTATGCCTGGAGTCAATTTTACTTGAGCAAGCAATGACTTCAGTACTTTTTTTGACGGTAGTGTGAAATGTTTGCACATTAGCTTGTAGGCTTTAGGGCTTTTCTTAAAAATTGAAAGTGATAAAATCTTTTCTTCCTGAGTAAATCTATGCCCCTTCTTTTTCTTCCGTCCTTCTATGCATTGCATTCGAGTAAATAATTTAGCTGACTCAGTCATGTTTTGAGATAATTTCTCAAAATCCCTGTTAGCACTTTGTTTTCGAATTTGCTTAATGCGCAACTTGTAAGTTTTAACTTTTTGGCGCAATCTCCTTATTTCATTTTGCATTTGTCTTGCTGTTCTGGCACACTGCGTTTCAGCCTTTTTCTGCAGATACTCGAAAGTTTTACCTGAAAGATTACATTTAAAGTTTTAAAACATATATACTACACATGATGTTCAGGAGATATATTAGATAAAATTGCTCACAAAGAGACTTAAGATTTGCTAAATTCTATGAAACATGTGTAATGGATGGTAAATTAATCTATAAATAAAAAATTGGTTGTGTTTTTGTAGCCTATAGTATGTCCCAGTGCTGACCAAAAGCCTCCCTTTTTACCTTTCAAACTTATATATCTTGTACTGTTTCTGACTAGGTCCGCCCGCCCCCCATTTTTATTATACATATTTCAAACATGTAAATTATAATAAAACTTAAGGTCAATGTTGCACTATCTTTTTCTACCAAGAGTTTGGATAAACTCGAGCTCCAGGGGCTCGTGGCTAAAAAACAGCCACACAAGTCGATCGATCAAAGGTTAAGCTATGCTTGGCACGGTTGCTCCGTAGATAGGTGACCATCCATTTCAAACCGAAACCCCTCTGTGCCCCGGAAAGCACGTTAAACCGTCGGTTCCGGCTATCATTCGTATATCTTTGACAGTTGTTATAGATAATCAGAAACCCAAAAGTCGACAACCAGTCTTACGTAGGGTATTGTGTAACAGAAACTGGGTTGTGAAGGTCAGACAGGCAGTATGTAAAATACTAGTATTCAACTACATCTGGTTAGACTGGAAGCCAACCCTAACATTTCTGGGAAAAGGCAGACTGATCGAGTTTGGATAAACTTAACATTACACATCATGATAAATGGATCAACAGCCTAAAACATACCACTGCTGGGAATAGATTATGTATACATACATTAAACCAGTTAGATAGCGCTGTGTGAATATATAACAAACAAACAGACAGACCTGTTCACATTTATAACAGGAGTAATTAAAAAAATAGTACCTGGATCAAATTTTGTCAATGGTGTGCGAGCATGATACTCTTCACTTGATGTCAAACAGGTAGATCCAGATGGCCCTGAGAATTCTGTAGAATCAACAGCAGCTGAAGTTCCAGATCTGGATGGACCAGGTAGGTGTTCAGTTTGAACCGATGACCCAGGCAAGTTGGTGATATCAATCAGAGGTCTGGCATTACTAGATTGTCTTCTAGGCCGACAATAGCTATGGTCAGTCCCCACAAAGGTACTGATTGTTTGCTGAACACCTGTAACATAACATTGCAATATTATCATCAGTTGAATTACCTACTTTTTTTTCCATTACACAAATTCAGCTGGTATCTTGTGTAGCTGTCTAATTTGCCCATCCTTATCATCAGCCAGTTGAATGAAAACAATCTGTGCTCACAATGTGGTGTTTTGATGCAAACTCAGTCTGTGTAAAGTAGCTACGATGTTCCATTTTTACTACATAAAATAGGTGTTTTTACTTCAGTAGTAAATAGTTGTTTTTACTTCAGTAGTAAATAGGTTTTTACTTTTATGTTAGTTACATCTGACGACCACAATCAATTTGGTATTGTTATAACAGACTGTAGTTTTGTTACAAATATTGAGCTAATTTAATTCTACTTACGATTCAAATTAACTGTTGGTATTGCTGTACAAATAAGATGACCTCCAGTTGTCTTGAATGTGGGATCAAAATGGTGATCACATATTCTTTTGTTCTTATATATCTTCGTACGGTCGCTTTCTCTAACCTTGCTGCCAACAGCCGCTATCCAAGCAGCGAACAAATCAGGGCGGTTGTCAGGGTTTGGGAACCGGTGCAGGGGTACACCGTATGTAACTGAAAATGGAACGAAATTCATGAATTTATGAATATGGCCGAATAAATTGAAAGTATGGAATAACATAAAACTTTTTCTTGCTTATATTAAAGGTAATATGGTACGGTACGGTAATAAACACTTACCTAAAGCATCACAGTCAAAAATACAATATTTTCTTCGGAGTTCACTCATGATAACAAAACAACAAAAATGAATGACCAACGAAAAACAAAGTGATAACAATATTATGAAATAAAAACAAAACTCAACAAAACAAATAACAGTAACAAATGTAACAATTAACAATTTTAACAGAAATAACTGAATTAACTGAGAATTATTCGGGAAGCACATCAACGTCGGGAAAGCCGGAGTTGACAACATTGACAATGGCGACGATGACATTTGTTTGACAACATTTGACAAACAAGACAAGATGGCTGCCAAGTTTTTTTATTCCACCAAACTTCAGATGTCGCTGTCGTCTATGGAAATTGATGACAGTGCTAAGTGTGCCCCCCCTGAGCATGTCAGTGTCACTTGTCAGGTGATGTCTCATGGAGACATAGAAGTAATGGAGCGATCGAGAGTATAAAACGAGCCTGAGTGATGTTAGTGTGATATTGTGATACTTATTTCGGTCGAGTAATACGTAATGCAACAGTACGCGTTCGGGTAATATCACGTGTGATGCATCACTCGCATTACTTACACAAGCCTAATTTTAACGAAACAGTGCAACGACATTACCTGTAACCTACTGTAAAGATTCAAATTTTACAATTATACGAAGTCTATAAAAAACTAGTTTGTTTAATTCTAAACAATAGTGGCGACCGTGACAGGACTGCAATTGTTAACAAGCCAAGAAAAACGCGTCGAGTTTGCGGACGGCACACGTGGCAGCCGCCATTTAACAATACCTAACCAGCGAGCCACCGGTCGAGTGAAGAAAAGGATTTGTTGCTGCTGCTTCGGGAGCCTTCGGAAACATCGTGAACCGCAGGTCTAGCCCAAGGAGAGTAAGCCCTGTTCCTAACCTTTTCATACCTATCTACATAACCAATTCTCTGGATCATTTGTTCTCGCATTGTGTGTAATGGCCGACTTGCTACTCGAGTGTTGGGTTTATTGTCTAAGCTAGCTTTCAATGATGTTTATGCTCAATATACAAGCACGTGCTTCTCAGCGTTAGAGTTAATTATCTAATCAAGCTATAAAATACGAGCACGCGCCCACGCTTTCTACACGCATTTCACACATTCTGCAACAGAATTCTGTTACAGCCAATCCCTAAGCTAGCATACCTAATACCTACATAACTCGTTCTTTAGTCTTCTTATTTAGCACATAGGATGCCTAAATAACCTACGAAACTGTAACGGTTTACCAACAGTCGATTGGTCCATGAATCGTTGGTCAACAGAATCTTTAAACCATTAACTTTTCATCCAAAGTACTTTTCACCCACGAACGTTTCGCCAACATAACTAACTTAACCTTTTTTTTTCCCGGGTGGAAAAGTCGTTTGGATAAAAAGTTAATGGTTTAAATAAGCTGGTCGACGGAGCCCCGCTTTGCGGGGCTCCTATTTCTGTCTAACGGGTTTAAAGGAACCTAACCAACCGAACCTCGGGATGCCACTGACGTCGACCGTGATGTTGGCGAAACGTTCGTGGGTGAAAAGTACTTTGGATGAAAAGTTAATGGTTTAAAGATTCTGTTGACCAACGATTCATGGACCAATCGAGTGTTGGTAAACCGTTACAGACTGATAACCTACCCCATACCTGTACCACAAAGACAGCGTTAGTTACCGTTATTTTAATACCGCATGCCGACTATTCCAGCGTACCTCCGTGAAGTGGAGCGAGCGCATTGGTCTCGGCATCGCCACCGCCCGCCCGGTTCCGTCGCGTGCGCCGCCAAGTGCGCGCTGCTGGCCTAAGCTGTCTGCTCGGCGCGAGCTGCCCTGAGCATCGCGTCGTGCTATTGCACCAGCGCGAGCGACTGGACCTGATCTTCTATGCTCTTCAAACGGGTTTGAGTGCACATTTATTGTTTCATTGTTTGTTCATCTGTGTTATTGGTGACTATTAATGTATAAAAATGAATGAAGCAGAGCTCAAGGTAGAAATAACTAAGTTAGTCAAACAGCGCGGTATCATTAAGGGACGGGTGACAAGATTTTCAGATTATTTAGATAATTTAATTGGTTTAAAATAAATTTCTTCTATTCAATACAAAGAATTAGAATTAAAATTGAATAAGATTCAATCGCTTATGAGCGTTTTCAAAAAAATACCACACCCCCTCGAAATTCAAATATTTTTTGCAATTATGTTATTTAAGTAATATTTTTGATGGATGTATAACAATATACTTTATTATTCCTGAAAAACTACGATTTTTTAGTCTAATTTGTGTTTTTCAATGTAAAATTAGGTCACACAGTCGATTTCTTGGGTTTTCGAACCTCAGAATGTGACTCTGCCTGTTTTCCAAAAAAGTCTGTTATTTTGGTATTTGGTACCATGTACGTATTTTTTTTTGTACCTGGTGAGTAGTTAATTTTGATGGTGTAATAAAAAAGTTGCTCTTGCTACCAAGATTCATTTTGTACTGAGAAAAATTAAAAATAAAAATATGGGAAGTGATTAGTGTCCTCGAGGAGAACATTTTTCTGAATAAAAAGTAATTCATCAAGTAAATGTACTTTTGTGTTTGTATTTGTATATTAATACAAGCCTAAGGTGTGATATTAATCAAGATTCATATCTATTTTATACAAATAGTATCTTTAAACAGTCACAAAAGCGGAGTTTTTTAAAGGGACAGTCACATACTGAGCGAGTGTCAAAAGTAAAGTCGCGTTTACATAATTTAATTCTAGCAAGATAGTTTTTAAATAAAATGAAATAGGTACAATTTTAATTAAAATTTTTAATGACATTTGTTAAACAAAATACTTTTTTCTAAATCACTTGAGTATTGAAAAAAGTCTTTATATTTGAGTCTACTAGAATCAAAAACCGCAATGTCCATATCCGTGTTTTGGCCACAATACATATATTTTGATTTATTAGTTGTTTGTACATTTTGAGGTTTATGTAGTATAACAAAAATACAGTAAATATATCATGTAATGGTCGCATATTATTGGAATTACGTAGATTCATCACAGTAACAAGAAAATTGAATAAATAGTCTGGACTTTGCTGTTTTTGAAACAAACCACTGGACTTTGCTGTTTTTGTTGCACGCGTCTGATGGACATTGCTTATTTTGAAACATACCTATTGTTATGTACTACGCCTGGTTAGTATTGATACTTTGAATAGCAAAGACTATAATCCTTACATCATTTTATTATAAATTGAAGTCCTTCGGCCGCGTCTGTCTGTCTGTTCGTCGGAATGAACTCATGACATGCCATTTGCCGACATTTAACAGTGTATCCTTTGCGGCGGTTCTCCAGTCAAATACTGTACCTACACTGTGTGAGTATGTAATCAATATGCAACCAAAATAGTTACATACTCACAAAGATCATAACGAGAGGTTATGTTTTATTTAATGTCGATTTACTTTGTTTATATACTGGCTCGTTTGACCAATTAGTAGACACAACAGTTAAACAATGGGTCGCGCTCACATTTCAAGCTTCTAGCAGTTTAACGGATATACAGAATTTGAAAATATAAAATATTACTTATTTAATTAAAGAACTAAAATCTGACGCGCATGAGATTAGGACATGTTTGTTCCCCAGCCCATCTCGCCAAACTAAAAATTGTTGACGACCCTGTTTGTGAGTGTAGTACATTATATTGGTGATCTGAATCATTTTAAAAATTGGCGGTACTTTTATTTAAAAATAAAAAATTCTAAGTACTTACATACTTAATGTTTAATTAATTAAAAAAAATAAAATAAAGAAATATCAAACTAAATTATTAATGATGGTAGCTCCTCTTGGACTTGGCACATCGACTCTTCAGGGTTATCGTGGTCTCCGTCGTCACCAACATTATGATGTACAGGAATATCGTGTGGCAGTACTCGAGCAAAATATCCTAAGGTATCTAAACTGCGCCAATCATCGCCGTAATGGGTTTTAAGTAATTGGCCAACGTCCCTCAGTTTTAACTGTTTTATTGTCACTCCTTGTGTCATTAAAGTTGGTGCAATCATTGCAGAGGTTTTATTTTTTTTACAAATACTTTTATACTGACTTAAGTCTTGTCGATAGTGCAATTCACCTCGAAGGCCCACCATGTCACTACATCTGCTGGCTCTTTTTAGATAGAATCTTTTGCATTTAGCAAAAGGTACATGCCACTTACCAACATTTAAAAATATGTCTTTTGACGTGCTTTTCCAGTCGAAGATTTGGCATGTTGTTGCTACGTTAATAACCGTTGCATGTTGACTTACTACATCTATGTATTCACTAGGATTTATTATATTTTCCATTTTTCGCAGTTGCTTTTCAATGTGGGCAAAGACTCGGTCAGCAGGAAGAAATGAGTGACCCACTACGGGGAACACTATTTCTATAATTTTAATTTGCGTTGGTGCATGATGGACTAACCATTTCGAAAGCATAGCTATTAATATAGAGTTTTTATTCTGTCCGGCGCATCCGTCAGCCATAATCCGAAGTAAATTACATTCAGGTGTAAATTCAGTATTACAAAGTCGATGAAAAACTGCAGATGAAATTAGATTTGAATCCTTTGCATATTCATCTTCGGTCCAGCAGTAACTGAATACATTTTGCCTCGTCAATGATGATTTTGAACTGCCTTCTACTATTGTGAAATTAAAAAAATAAAGTTGTCTCGAGTAATAGGTACTCTGATCAGGGATTTTAGGTAGTACCATATTTTTTTGGCAGTCAAAGGATATTATTTTTATTGAAGGGTCTTCTGTTTTCAACATATCAAAAAATGCCTTTGCACGTCTCTTGTGGACCGTTTTTTCAATCATCAACCGACTTTTATCAGGCTCTTTCGCGACTTTAATTTTTTCCGTCAACTGCAAACAAGTTGAACATACATCAACACGTGGTGACCCAAAACCTAAATTGAAACATGTATTAAATATGTTTCGGAAATATAAGGCCTTCACTGTGAGATGTTCGGCTGTCTGGTCATTATATATTTTGGCCATTTTATTTATGCTCAATTCTGACGGCAAATACATACGCTTAGAATTGCCTCTGCAATAGTGAGCTTCAGTGCATTTAAATTTCTTTATGAATGAAATTACATTTTGTTTCTTATCTTTGTATTTATGTGACTTATGGTCACCTCCACGGTTTTCCTTTGGGAATTTGCCTTCTAAATAATACTTCTTTACCACATTTTCTATCCGATACCTTTTAATGTGCAATATTTGTAAAAAAGCTTTTTGGCAAACAAATACCATATTTTTTTTAGATCTACAGTAAATCCTGTACATTCTTTGCATAGCTCTGGTATTGTAATGATTAGTATTAGATCGAGGACGACGACGTTTTGTTTGCACAGCTATAACATGTTTTAATATGAACATATCTTGTTTTACTTTGTCCTTTACGGCATAAAAAGATTCATGAAAAGTTTGTAAGTCATTCATACTAATTTCAGAGCATTGCAGCTTTTTGTCTTTGTGTGAACATGTTGGCTTAAAAGGTAAGTCTTTTGGAGCATATCTGGAACAACAAAATTTCAGATCTGTAGGTAGGTACTCATTTAGTTTGTTTAACATTTTTACCTGCCATTAGAGGGCCTGCCGAACGTTAATCTAATTCTCAGAATATAATACAATATCTAAGTATGAAATTTAGGTGTTGAAATGATGAAAGAATATAGAAGACTTTGATTTTATTCGCAAAGATATTTTAATAGTTTATAAATAAAATACAAACAATCATAAATGAACTGTATAAAAAAATGCAAATTTTATGTTTAAATGGGGTGAAAATTTCATTTTTGTAAATAAATTGTACAATAAAAGACGATACTAAGTCATTATAAACTAAGTTTGAAAACTTTATAAACAAAGTATCAAAACTATCTGATTGTTATTTACTCACCGGTCATTTTTGGCCTTGTTTTTATTCCACTTTTCTCTATCAACTCGGCGTTTTCGAGCATCTTTATTGTCCACCACTTGGGGATAACATTCCATAGTTCATTTATCTATAAAAATTATAGCTTACAAATCTGTTTTATCACATCAAAAACCAAAATAAACGAGAGCACTCCTAACAGCAAATATCATAATCCGCCATATTGTTTACGCGACTGTGATTGGTTGTGATGGACAATGCTTATTCAGATACATACACAAGTGGACAATGCTGTTTTTGTAGCAAACGTTGATTTTTAAATGTGAATTTCTATGAGACATTGCGGTTTTAGTTCCATATTGAATAAATCAATGTTTTATTTTGTCACTGGAGATTCATATGCCATAGACAACACAATTTCAGTTTTTTATGGACATTGCGGTTTTTGATTCTAGTAGACTCATTTTCACTTTTAGCCTTTAGGATAGGAACACGTCGTCTTCTTGTACTAAAGCACTTAACCTAGTTAGGAACAAAATTATTATTAGCAAAAATTAAACCTTACATCACAAAACTAATTTGTTTTCATAGCATCTTAAGTTGTATATCTAATATTAAAATAAATTTGTACGATATTATGCTTAAAATAACAAAAAAACAAGTTGAGATAAAACTTAATTATACTAATGTATTCAACGTTTTGTGCTTCTAGCACATAATTATATAAGTGTACAGTCTCAAAGTAGTTCTTATCAAAAGTAGGTAACATTAAACATTAATTATTAGTATTCATTTAAAAGCTAAATTATAAACAACAACAAAATTAAACTCGAATATCACATACTAAAGTTAAGTTTTTTTTTTTCAAAAGTACTTACGTAATTTTTTTATATCAAAAGTAACATTTTTATATCAAAAGTATTTTTAACAGGATCTCTTTTAACAATTAATAGCTATCATTTAGTATCAACAATGAAACTAAACTTCAGTATCACAAAACAAGTTAGTTTAACAAATACAGATTAGACCAAATTTATATTAATCTGACAGTAAAAAAATAAATTGACTTTTCAGAAATGAGATCCATAAGTTTACCTTAAAAAATATAGTGAACATAATGGAGATAATTACTTTGGGTATAATTTTTCCTTATTCTAGTGTACTTAAAAATGGTATTGATGCAGCCGCCATCTTATGAAATCCGAACAATATCCGTTCGAACTTACGTCAGTAGCAAAGTCTTTCAAGTACTTAAATAACTAATTTGCACAATAAACGCACTCATCGACTGGAAAGTGGTCATAAATCCAGCAGTCACAACAGTGGCGTAGCGTGCCTTGTCGGGGCCCCGTATAAAAATTTTTTTGGAGGCCCTTATATGGAGGTAAAGATTTTTCACAAAAGAAAAAAAATATTGTGAGAACTAATATTTATTTATCACATAATTTACCCATTTTACAAATAAAAATCGAATTTTAAATATTCACTCTCCTTGCCTTTTTATCGGCAAACTGATTTATTAAATCATTTATGGCTGATGATGATTTTAGTTTTTCTAAAGTTTCTGCCTCTATGGACAATACTGCCGTGCTTGTGATATATACAGTAAGTGACATGGAGACACTTTCGAGAAAAAGGCGGTCAAAGTTTTTATTTTTATTTTTGACATTTCTCCCAAAGTATAAATTAAAAGCAAGTTTTCTAAAATGTTTTAGATAAAAATGTGTTTAATAATTTGTATATTTTCTTTTTTATTTAGTAATAATATTTAAATTGTAAAGCTTGAAAAAATATGTATGTTAAGGAATGGACAATTAAAAAATAATGTTTTTTTTAGTATTGGTACAGTAAGTGTGTGACTTACTGTAACAATCTTTAGTTTGAAGTACATACTGCAACAATGATAACAGAATGAGGTAAATGTTTAAATATAATAACAAAAATTGCACAATTTGCCTAATGTTATCTAAACACTTACTGTAATTATAGCTAGGAGCAATATGAAAACTTGTGGCATCTGCCATGAACCATAATTAATTACTCTTCCTCGATATTATTGGGATAAATGAAACAAAAGATATCTTATGAAATTATAGTTTAATAGAAGTACACAGTACAATTATAGTTTAAGTACACAGCTTTATTAAATACTCTAAAATGTAATAATCAGTTCCATTTATTGTATTTTTTTAAGCATTTGGAATCACAATAAAAGCTAACTTAAAAAAAATTACAATTCGTGTTTGCGCAACAGGCTTCATACAAGAAACAATCAAAAACTAAATAACTAAGCACTGTTTCTAAAAAAAAATACACATTTCAAATTCGTGTTTGTACACCTTCGTACACAAGAAAAAACATCTAAAATAAACACTATGTTTCCAAAAAATTAGATAGTTTTCTCTTTGGATTTTTTCATTATAAAAATAGTCTTTGAAGGCACATTAAATTCTTTAAAAGTCATTTAACTTATTAGGATTATAAATGTAACATTTAACTATTATACAAGGTGCAGTTTTGAACCTGCAAAACATTTCAGGAGGTTGTTATGAGACTCGTAACTAATCACATAACAATACGATACCAAGTCAATAATCAATAATACTTTTTATTTTCGATTTTTCAATTTTATTGTTTTTCAGAATAACCCTCTTAATAACCCTCTTCAAAAATACAGAATCGCCCATTGCGATGTATCGCGCGTCATGTCACTGTGTGCGTGAATGCGATGACCAGTGACGACATGCGACAGTCTGTACGAGGCTCCGCCCACATTACTACGAAACACTACGAAACGAACGCGGCGCGTACGTTGAACTAAAATGGCGGTCGTTGCTTTGGTTACACCGCGGGAACTACCCGCGATGCGAAATCACAATGTACCTACATTATTGTTTACATTTCGCTAAGTAATAACTCATTTTTAAGCATCATTACAATGCGAAAATCTTCATCATCTGCCGAGCCTGTTCCCAACTATGTTAGGGTCGGCTTTCAGTCTAACTGTATGCAGCTCATTACATGGAGTGCCAGTGAATCACGTAGGGCGACTGCGTATCAGACCTCACCAAACCAGTTACTTGATAACACGATACCCATTTGTTAGACTAATTGTCAGACTTTCTGGCTTGTGACTACTCGTACCAACGACCATACGGCAGGGCTGTAAGGTCGTTGACCCGTACCGACTCGTGTGGTACCTAACGACTGTCCGAGAGCTACAAATCAATTCGAACCAAAGGCTTTAATTAAGTGCTTACCGAAACACGGGATTTCAATGATGTCCTAGATAAATTCAAAAAGTACTTACATCATTATGAATTTAAAAAATAACACAGTGGTACTTGCTCAGTTGCGAACCCGCAACCTCATGTATGAGAGGAGAACGCCTTAACCACTGAGCTATAACGATAAATAATAATAAGTAGGAAGTAGATACAACTGCGCGAAAGTTCACGTTGGTGTCGTTAGTTACCTATCAGCTGATGAATAAAATGATAGGCGGAGATAAATAAACCTTACATAGCACGTAAGCAGTTCCTGTTGCACAATTGTGAAACTATGATCGCGAGCGCGTGCGCGGGATTTAGGTAGGCACCTAATAATAATAATAAGGCATGTAGGTACTCGGCGCAGTCGGCGCGCTCTGTAGGTAAATTCAGCCCCAAGGACGGTTTTCGTTTTTATCTGTAGATTAAATTGGTTGATTTAAGATTTTGCTTCCTACTTTTTAACGAGCTGAGGACCGACAAAAATACCTACCGATAATTTGTGCTAGTAAAGTAGGTACTCATGTGTTAGGGATTTTAAGTGATTCATTTTGTCTGATAGGTATTTTTGGCGTAGGTAGTTAAAAATTTTAAATCAACTTATTTACACTAATCAAGTTGATTTAGGTAACATCGTATTTACAAATTATTGTCCTATGTACAAATAAATAAATTACCTACTTATGTTACCTGGAGGTATTGTTCAAAGTTTCCACCGTCACACTCCAGGCACAGTCTAGCACGACGTTGCTGATTTTCCTTCAGCTTACGTAACACAAACACATTCGTTTTTATTGTGTCGAAAGCACTGATCACTTTTGCACGTAGTTGGGTAACACTGGTGATTTCGTCTGTGTACACCAATCTTTTAACGTCTCCCCACAGATAAAAGTCCAGGGGCGTGAGGTCCGGAGAACGCGGAGGCCAAGCCTCTGGACCACCGCGACCAATCCAGTTGATGCCAAACCTGTCACTCAAGTACTCACGTACTTGCCGACCGTAGTGAGGACGTGCACCGTCCTGCTGGAAGTACATGTTGCGATACACTGCCAGGGGAACTTCATCCAACATCTCCTCGACGACGTATTGCAACATCTCCAGATATGTGGCACTAGTGAGGTGACCATCGATAAAATGGGGTCCAAACAATTGGTCTCCTATTATGCCAGCCCACACATTTAAGCTGAACCTCACATTAAAAGAATGCCTGTGAGTCACGTGCGGGTTGTGTTCGCGGTGAGCCCACCAGTGTTCGTTATGAACATTGTAGCCGCCACACTGTGGAGTGGTGCACTCCAAACCGTCGACCAGCCTCCCGCGTGCTTGCCCGTGGCTCTCGCAGGAAGAATTCCAGGATATCTTCCTACAAGGCGATAGACAGGCCTTCGTTGCCGCGATCTTCAGCATGCTGGGGAACGTCGAACTGCCGATGATCGCGCAGTCTCTGCGTAGCAACCAGCATTACCCTGTGTGAGGGACGTTACCGATTGGGGAATAACTCCGGGAACATTTCGATGGCTCGAGATACATTGTCTCCACTGATGGCATACAAGCGGACCATCTCCACCAACTCTACATTGGAGTATTGATCCGTCATTTTTACAACTAGGTAGTAGGTACCTATCGCGACCGTTAATCGAAGGCGCACTTGCGGGGCGGAATTTGCATGCGTATGCACACGCCGGCGACATCAATTACACTAATAAATTGACCCGATTTATGTGCTTGCGATGGCCGCGGGGGCGTGGCTAGTGGGAGAGGGAGCGGGCAGTGGTTGGTGCTTTGGATTTATGAAAGAAATGTCGGTTGTGTTTGTTTGTGTGTGTGTGAAAGCGCAGTTTAAGGACACGTACAGATTGGCCGCGTTTTAAAAATGGGACTTCACACTTACCGATTTCCATAAATAAGAATAAAATGAAAAAAAAATACCTGCCCATTTTATTGTTGATTCGGGTCGAGAATCACTAACATAATTACCTCCTAAAATGTTTTGCAGATCCAAAACTGCACCTTGTATATAGATTATGAGATCCTCGTTATACGAACTTAATAAAATCAGTCTTACAAATTAACAATATTAGTACCGTTGTAGCAGTTTATAGTAAGATAGAAAAAGTCTTTTAACTGACTAGTAAAATGAAGGCTTACATAAATTGTGTTCATAAGAACACATTTTTTTTAAATATTAACGGTAGAGTTTTAAAACTCTTCGGTGAATAGATTGGTTGCGGAATTTGAAACCGGGATGTTTAACCAAAAACCCCTTCTATTCTCAGGCATCAGAGGTACAAGTTTCTGTATAATCTCTGCTTTACGATCTGCAGTGATTCCTCTTGGAATAGTTTTAGACTTAACCTCAGGGAACTTTTGGGTCTTTACAATTTTAGCTTGTAAGAAGTCCAATGATTGAAACATCTCATTATGACCCGTTTTATACATAAGCACGAATTGACCCCTTTCAACTTTTACTACCATTATATCCTTGAGGTAAATCCTGCGTTCCATGTTTCTCAGTTTATATTGCGACGATAAGTCTTCATATAAATAAAAGTCTGAAACATCCAATGAATTGACAATACTTTTGCGATTATTTGCCATTTTTACCCTTTGGACATAATCATCAAAATCGTATACTTTATTTTTACCTAACATTTTCTCAACCTGATGATGAAAATGGTCAGCAGACATGAAGGTATGTCCTGGCTCGAAATATCGTATCTCGATTGTATTAGCAGATATTAAAGAACTATTGATAATATGTACTAAAAACGACATCAATGCCCAATTTTTATTTTGGGATGCACAATTATCAGCCCACAAAATAACATTTTCGGCATCTCGTTTGTGAAGCAAAAAAGCCCTAAATGTTGAAATTATGTCATGTTGATGGCGACCTGATATGGACTCATTCCATACAACTGCGAATGGCATTTCTTCTTTGGATGTTTTTCCCAATGGCACGAAACTTTCATTGAAAGCAATTATTCTGGGGCAAAAAATTGCAGCTTTATATTGGTCTAATCTTGGCAATATGATCACTTTTTGTAAATCTACGGAATAACGAATAGTAGTTTTATCAACAATGGCATTATCTACATCTTCTTTATATTTTATTCGGCTTTCTGTATATCGTAGTTTATGAGCATTATACTTGTTACAAACATCACAGGTAGTATCAGGATTTTTATTATGTTCTGGGTTATGTAGTGTAAATATTGCACATAATTCACATTCTTCGTTTCCTAGATGGGTAAAAGATATGTTTAACTCATTTTTTACTACAGTGCGGTAAGTTTCTAGAGACACTTTCAAATTGGGAAACTTTTCGCAAAAGTTTTTGTACATAATTGGCACATTAATATCACTGGGCAGATACAGTTTATTAGGAGCATGCTCTCTTCGGTAGTGTGATATTGCAGGATTGTAGCTTAAAATATGACTCTTTATAATACTTCTGTCTATTTTATTGGCTCTTTCATAGACACCCCTGCGATCTTTTTGCTGATCGACGGGTCTTTTTAGGGCAGCAAGAACTCTCTGATCATTTTTTGGGTGATACCCCAAAGTTGTTAGAAAGAATGGTTTGCAAACTTCTATTTTAACATCATCTGGGTTTGTTAGAAAATATGCATATGTTAGTTTCCTTTTCGGTATTTCCCTACTTGTTTGTTTTCTTCTTTCAACAGCTTTCGTTTCAACCATACCCTTAATAAATATACCCTGGGATTCTTTACTAAGTTTACTATAATAATTGTTTATTACCTTTCTTTGGTCTTCGTTAATGTTCGACGAACATTTTCGTCTACAATTTTCCATGCAATGCCCTTTTAAGTGATAGCTTTTCAATCAGTAATTGCTTTTTAATCTTCTTTCTTTCTGTCAATGACTCTACAAACACTAGTCTTTTCCGTGGTAAACCAGACTTAGTTAATCCTTTTCCTTCTTGTACGGGATTATTAATTAGATTTAATTGTTCCGAATTATTAAAATTTACTGCAGTCTCACAATTAACTTGAGTTGAATTATGTTCTAGAAAAGATCTGTTAATATTAATGTCGGTGTTATTGGTTTCAATTGCTGTAGTATCTTCTTCTGGAACAAATGTTCTAACACGAGAGGTCAGTAAATCTTCGCAATCAGTGTCGGTTGTGTCAGAAGCAGGTATATAATCTTTGTCCTTAACACTATCATCAGAATCTTCGAATAAGCTTTGATTATTATTAATTTGTGAATTTTCGTTTTCTTCATCCGAACTAGTTAGAGTTTCATTACATTTGAGCAAATTTTCATCAAAAGGCTCTTTCTCAAAAAGCAACCTATCAAAGTCAGTCATATCATTTGCCATTACAGCACTACGTGAATTTTTGTATTCATTATCATAATCAAATATTTTAGGATGATCATTAAAATTTACATACCGCAGCCACATTGTGTTAATGTCTGCAACTACAAGTTGTTCATTCATGTCGGTAACTACACGTTGTTCATTCATGTCGGTAACTACACGTTGTTCATTCATGTCGGTAACTACACGTTGTTCATTCATGTGTGTAACTACACTTTGTTCATTCATGTCGGCAGTATTTGAGGCTGCTTTTCTAGCCAAAGCCAGAATACGGTCACTTCTGGACGTCATCTTGTCTGGAAAACAAATTAAAATACTATACTTACAAGCAACACATTCACACAAACATGCTAAGGCAACAGGCTTAGTATATCAATATATTTGTGGCGATGTTAAAAAATAAAACATAAGTTCGAAAAACTATAAAAGATTTTGTAAAACCAGCTTATACTCTATTCGCGTTAAGATTAGACATTTAAAGAAACCTTTTTTACTGTCTATTCAACCAATTTTAACTTCTATTCCGTAGGCATATGGATGGCATTAAAAGCAAAAAAGTCGTTAAAATACCAACAGCCGCCATTTGTTATTGCACCAACGTAATAAAACTCAAAATCGGTTGAACAGACAGTAAAAAAGGTTTTCTTAAATGTCTAACGTTATTTTGAATGGAGTATAGATGCATACTTAGTTATTTTACACACGTGTATATTTCGTGTTTAATATAAGAATAAAAAGTAATTCATTGTACAGTACGATTCACGAAAGATGACCACAAATGGCGACCGTCTGCGCACGTACACTCATGAAGAAAAGACTTAAGACAAAATAATATTTTAATGTTGGTTAAATAATTTGTGTAATGTTGTAAACGCTGGTTATGCAAATAAATCAAACGTAAGTAATTTTAAATGTTTATTAAAATAAATTGAACCAAAAATATTATAAATATGTGAAACACATTTAGTCGCTATCGCTATTCTCAAGTTCCATGATTCCCTCTATCATGGAACTTGAGGGAATCGTGGAACTTGAGGAACTGTGGCCGGGTTCCATATTAAAGTCTTCATCTTCCGATGATTCAGGAAAATCCACATCTGACGAATCTTCGCTCTCGTCAGATTCTCCCACACGTATAATTAATTCCTCCGTAAGCACATCCACGATGTGGTCACTTTTTATATAGCTTTCTTCTATAGATTTTACTTTGTCACATGGTTTTTTCCATTCCTCTGGTCCCATCAGATTCACTTTTTCTTTAATTAAATCTATAACGCAGCCAATATTCCACTTTACGTTTTTACTACTCACATAACCCTTTATAGAGGCCCAAGCCATTTCTATCGGATTTAAATCCGGATGGTACGGTGGGAGACGGAGAACATCGTGACCATTTTCCATCAAAATTTTGTCAACGGAGTATTTCTTTAAACGAGGTTTGTTATTTTTTATTATATCGTACAATTGAGGTTTCAACATATTGGAATCAAAGCTGATTCCATTTTTGGTAAGCCACTCTTGCATGTCGGATTTTCGGGAATTAGATGTGGGAGCCATATCATATTCTTTATTGTGGTATGGGGCGTTGTCTACCACAACAACGGAGTTCGGTGGGAGATTGGGTACCAATTGAGTTCGAATCCATTTCTGATAATTTTCAAAATTCATGTCGTCATGATAATCTCCTGATTTTGTGCCCGACTTGAAAGTTAATAATGCATTGGGCACAAATCCAGCCTCTGACCCGGCATGAACGATTACGACTCGTTGGCCTTTTGAGATAGGCTTTTTCAGACCTGATGTAGAACCGTCAGCCCAGCCCATGGGTTTTGCATGTGTAGCATGGACGTACGATTCGTCAGTATAAATGATTGGTCTATTTTGTCTTCGATATTCTTGGAGTTTTTTTAGGTAATTGATTCGTAACAACCGAATAGCTGATGTTTCTATTAAAATATTTCGGTTATTTTCTGTTTTTTTCCACTTAAATCCAATTCTTTTTATTAATCGACCCAAACTTGTTTTGGATCCTTTAAAGTTAATATCTTGATGTAATTTTGCTCGTAACTTCTCTAAAGTTGGCAATTCTTTTTCAGTTAAATGAAAGTTATGGATACATCTCTTAACTACCCCTTTGTCAAAGTCGTCAACGTCCGAGGCAGGGTTACGGCGCGGTCTCTTTTTACCAGGGGTTCTAAAAACCACTAAAAACGGTGAAGATTTACTTTCTTTTATAATTCTTTGTACTGTCGATACAGACGTCTTTGTTGCCGCGGCCGTTTTTTTGTAAGCTTCGAGTATTTTAAAATCTTGTGAAAAATATTGAAACACGTTGTACACCAAACTTCTCGACTGTCTATTCAAAGTATTGCCTTTTCCTCGCGGCATTGTGATGGCTTAAAATAGCAAATAAGTTCAACACAATAACAAATCTCAACAAAAAACTTAGCAAACAACGAAAACTTAACAAATAAAAAACAATTTAAAACAAAGAAACACTTCTTTTCGACTGTACTCGAGAGCAGTGTGAGCGCGTCGACGCCGCGATAGACGAATAGCGACTGAGCAGCCTATCACGAGACGCGCGCGCACCAATGGCGTCGCTCCGGTCTTGACGCATTCCGCCCGCGCCTCACCTCGCACCTCCAAAGGGACCTAAAATATGCCTTCTGCGCCGTGGTCATCTTTCGTGAATCTTACAGTAATTTGTATATTATGGATATGTAGGTAAGATACCTATACTATAATACGATTACGACAACCATTTTCTAATTTGATAAGATAAAGTAATGTAAAATGCCAACCTTAATATTTTAACCTGTTAATAATACCTTTATATTGCACCAGTTATAAACAGCACTAATATTATAGACCCGAATACAAAAGCTAGGAAAGTACGTATACTCACGAGTGATTTTGGCGCCAATTTTATTCTCCGACGCACGGGTCAGCCTCTGTATGTGGCGTGACCACGACTGCAAATTTACGCACTTGCCCCTCCCCGCACTACCCATTCGGACCCTAAACGCCTTAGAATATTTGCAGTAAGTAACGTATTTACCTTATTTGTTCCAGGCATATCTACGCATAAAATGTAATATTCCTAAACATAATTACAGTAGTGAATCTTGCTGTTATTACGTCTACACATATAAATATTTTTTTGATTCGCTGACTTATCATATACACAGTAAGTTTCACTTACTGTATTTATACTAAGATAATAGAATAATACATTGCGAAACTCTTAAGCATTAATATAGTATAAACTCTTACTGTAGATTTGTTAAGGTTTAGTATACTAATGATTATTTCCAACACTTAATATAATAATAGCAAATGGTACTTACTGTTAATATGTTTCAGTGATACTTGAAGAAAAATACTCATAACTTAAAAATAAAAAGAGCAAAATTACTTACTGTAGCAATACCTACGAGGTGCATTCAATAAGTACCTAGCCTCATCGCCAGAGGGCGCTGTAGTTTCAAAAGAGTTTTACCACAGTGTAGCACATTCTTTTTTAATTCTTTTTTCAAATTTTCATTCCAATCCCTTCATTTGTTTTAATTTGACAACTTATGGAAGCGAACGTGTCGATCGGTTTTACAAAAATGGAAAAAGAGCAATATCGTTCGGTGATTCGATTCCTATTTTTGGAAGGGAAAACGCGCATCGAAATCAAAGAGCGCTTGGATGCTGTGTACGGTGACTCTTCTCCATCGATGGCCACCGTCAAGAATTGGTTCAACGAGTTTGCACGTGGCCGTACGTCGGTTTTTGATGAACCACGTCCAGGTGCACCGAAAACAGCTGCTACGGAGGAAAACATTAAAAAAATCCATGATCTCGTATTGGCAGATCGCCGATTGAAGGTTCGGGAGCTAGCTGAGACTGTAGGCATTTCAGAAGGAACAGTGCATCATATTCTTCACGAGGAACTCGGCATGAGAAAGCTGTCGGCGCGATGGGTGCCGCGTTTACTCACACCAGAAAACAAGCGCAACCGTGAGACCACATCGGAGACGTGTTTGGCGCTGTTTAAGATGAATCCAGCGGAGTTTTTGCGTCGTTTTGTGACCGTCGATGAAACCTGGATCCACTGGTACACACCAGAGACCAAGGAGCAATCAAAACAATGGATCCAGACCGGGGAACGTGCTCCAAAGAAGGCGAAAACTGTAAAATCGGCCGGAAAAGTTATGGCCACCGTTTTCTGGGATTCACAAGGTGTGATCTACATCGATTACCTCGAGAAGGGTAAAACAATTACAGGGCTTTACTATGCCGATTTATTAGGCCGATTCGACGCCGAATTAAAGAAAAAACGACCCCATCTGGCGAAGAAAAAAGTGCTGTTTCACCACGACAACGCACCGGTTCACACGTCTGCCGTTGCCATGGCCAAATTAGTCGAATTACGCTACGAATTGCTGCCCCATCCACCGTATTCTCCAGATTTGGCCCCTTGTGACTTCTTTCTGTTTCCTAATCTGAAAAAATCACTCGCCGGGAATAGATATGGATCGAATGAGGAGGTCATCGCCGCCACGGAGGCCTATTTTGCAGAGTTTGACAAAAACTATTTTTCGGACGGGTTAAAAAAGTTGGAGCATCGCTGGGCTAAGTGTATCGAACTAAAAGGAGACTATGTTGAAAAATAAATTGCCACTTTTCCAAAATTTTCGTTTACTTTTTGTAGGCTAAGTATTTATTGAATGACCCTCGTAGGAAATGGTTTCAACTTTATGAAAAAATCAACCGTATGTGCCCATACTGCAATCATAATAAGTATGCCTTGGCGCCAAACGGGTCTTACTGTAATTATACTTAAGCTTATTTGATTTTCTATACCACATTTTCAAATTTTAAGTATACAGAAATGTAGGTCTCAATCTCTACATTCCAAATATATACTTAACTCAATATCGACCAAAATGTGACTTACTGTAATTATCATAAGCGCGGCAGAATAGTGAGATGTCTGACAGCCGTTCTTGTCCCATCGAAGTTCTTAAGTAATTTTTTATTAGTTTTAATTTTGAAAAACTTCTTTCTGCCGTTGCGGTTGTAACTGGAAGGGTCAAGAATAAAAAGCATGCTGTGATTACCTCGGGAAAACTGGATGCAAGACTATTGAATTTTACTAGCAATAATTCAATGAGTTCTTTAATGGAATAAATTTTTTTAATTTCAGAATTTAAGCATGTTTTTAGAGCCTTTAATTGGTCACAAAGATTAAGTGAGATGTCTTTACTGTATTTAGCAGACAGTTTTCCGGAAGCGTTTAATATCTCTTCGCTTGAAGAAGATAGGAGTTTCTCCGGTTGTAATATTTCGAATATACTACTCAGGTTGCAAAGGCTCTGAAATCTTTCTTTAGTTTGAGAAATTAATATATCTAAACAGCAATAGTATACATTGACTTTGAAATAGGATTCCGGGTCGGAAATTCTCTCATCTTGTGATAACTCATCAAAAAAACGCTTCGTTATCTTTCGCCTACTGTTTTTAAAAACAGTTGTTACCCCCCACTTTTTTGCTAAATCTTTGGATTCATTTAGCAAACTATTAAATGAATTCTGATTTCTTAATTGGCACAGTCTATTTAAAAGATTACTTAATAAAATACTAGATTTCTGTAAGTCATTATTTTCATGCTGTAGAGCTTTAGAAACAGGATTAATAATTTCAAATAGTGAAGAAAAAAATGTAACGAGCACTAAGAAATCAAAACTCTCTAAAATATTAATTATACTTTTACATTCTTCACGTTCATCTTTTTTATTTGAAATTAAATTTAGTTGGTACAAAGTTTTCATGATTAGTAAAAAAATTTTCTTTACTGCTAATAAAGCGTCGTTCCTAGAAGACCATCTGGTAGGACATACCTTTTTAAGGGTAATCAAATATTTTTCAGATGAATCGTCACTTAGCATAGCCCAGCGTTTTATACTATTGCCAAAAAAAGTATATATTTTTTCTAAATTATCGAAAAAAGTCGATACTTCACGAACATGTCTCGCAGCATCGTTCAAAACCAAGTTTAAAGCGTGCGCAGCACAATGAACATAATCGGCATTTGGAGCATGCTCTTTTATTAGGGTTTGTAATCCTCCATACACACCCGACATAACATTTGCTCCATCGTATCCCTGTCCTCTACATTTAGTCAAATCAATTCCATATTCTTTAGTCAAATTTAAAATGACAGTTTTCAGACCTGCAGCACTGCAATCGGTTACTGCTATGAATCCTAAAAAGGACTCACAGATTTTTATTTCTTTAGGCACATTATCATCATTTTCTGTAACCGAGATATATCGAAAAACTACAGATAGTTGGTCAATTTTTGACAAGTCTTGTGTTGTATCCAGAATTATTGTCAGAAATGGAGCTTTTTTAATTTCTGAGATAATACTGTTCCTAACGTTAGTACCAAGCAAACTAATAATTTCGTTTTGAATCGTAGGGCTTAAATAATTTATTTCACCTTTCGGTTTTAGAAAAAGTTCTTTTAAAGTTGCATCATAGTTAGATAGCAGACGTGAAATTGCCATAAAATTGCCAGAATCAGAATCATGCCCCCTCAAAGGTAGATTACAAGATACTAAAGTAATTATAACATTAATTATACGATGCAGTACATCTCTCCAGAATGTAATTTTACTATCGATTTCACTTTTCAATAGAGTATCGATGGTATTTCCTTGCAACCAATTATTATAAGAGAGTGAGGCACTAATATGCTGCTGTGACTTTTCATGGTCAAGAATAGTTTGTGTGAAATTGCTTCTAACCGAAACACCGTTAACCCAAGCAGAGGAGTACGATTTGTTTTGACGATCTGCTAATAACCAACAGAAGTGACAGTACGGTTTGTTTAAAACGTTAGAATAACATAACCATGGTCTTATAATTTTTATGCCTGCCTGATTGAAATATGAATAATAATAAGCTGAAAAAGGTCGGTTATTTTCTGAAACTTTTGGAAATGGTCCTTGTGGTTTAAATGGACCCAATTTAAAAATTATTTTTCGTTCGCATTCAGTTAAATTGTCACCAAAATTTCCTCTATCTGATGAAATTATATTACAATCTGCATTATCTGCAGATATATCAGAATCGTTGACTTGGGGTTCCTCGATTTCTGGATGGACATCCGATAAAGTATGTGCTTGGCTTTCTTCTATTTCCGGATGGATATGTGACGAAGAACATGCTTCAGAAGAATCTAAAAATAAACGAGTAATTGTTAAAAAATAAATACGAATGCTTTGATACTAAACTAAAAAGAGTTATATATAAATAAATAACGTTACTAAGGGTCACAGTTAGAGAGTGTTCAGTTCAGACGCACACAGATTCTACGCGGATTGTGCTCGTACCTATTAGTAGATACAAAATCACCTGCAGCCCGTCCGTGCATTACTATACACCTGCGTGCTATTTAAGAGGGAGGTTTCCGAGCGTGAGAACTTATTTTAGAACCCACACATCGACATTTCTACTAGCACAGCTGCATCACACTGTGTAGTGCACACATACCGAAAAACAAAAGGGCACGCGTGCCCATAGTATTGGGTGTTGCATTAGTCGTGAACAAAGGGTCGGGTCACAGTGTAATCGGTTGCATAGTTTGATGTTAGATTTAAACTTAGAATAATTACAATAATATATTATTATTTACCGTGTTTTTTCGAATAAAATGATATTTTAGGTATATTAATGTTGAGAGAGAAGAAAAGGATGAAATGAAATCGAGATCACGTGTGATGAATTTGTAATGAAAAAAAAAATTGAAATTTACATATTTCAATTACTGGATAAAATAACAAATTAGTTTGATATTTTAAATTATATTATAAACATCATAGTAAGTACAAAAATGAATGGTTGATTAAATTATTTACTTTTATTTATTTTTTTGTTGCTTGGCGCTTGGTGCTTCTTACATCAGATAAAACATTTTCGCTGTTCCGTTTTTTTGAGTTTCTTTGAGCTTCTCGTTTTTTTATTGCCTCAATCAAATGACTGGGCTCCTTTATTTCCATTTCCCTGTCTAATCTCGAATCTATTATTTCCGGAAGCATACAATCAAGATAAAACTTTTTTAATTTATCTTCCATGCAATTTCTCCAAAATTCATCATCTTTTTTAATTGTTTCAACCTTCGTGTCCACGCTGGTCCAAACCATAAAAATGCATTCATTTTTTTGGGTAATGTGCAGCTGTCCTTGGACCTGGTAATACCAGTCATGGTTTTTATTTATTACCAGGTCTCCTGTTTGATTTAATTTCCAGAAATTAATCTTTTTCATTTTAATGCCATCATCTATTGTCATTTTTGCACAGGAATATGGACACTTGATTTCCACAATTTTATCGTTTTCTAATAATCCGTCTGGACTAGCTCCTAAATATCCTAATTCTGGATCAACAAATAAGCCGCATTTTTTTATGACGCAGGGAGAGCCATCAACACTTCTTAGAACTGCTAATTGTTCCAGCGCGATATGTTCGTGATCTTTACCGTACTGAATTGATTTCACGTTGTCTAATTTTGCTCCACGAAGCAAACTTTTCACCAGAGGCCCGCATTTAATAAGGCCTCTTTTACAATTTTTTCCAAAACTAGAGGCAGTCAAGCGCTGTCTTCTTTCTTGAATCCATTCCATGGAATCCGATTGCAATATAGTTCTTCTTTCAAGAGCTTTTATTTCCACTTCTGTAAGATTCAGCTTTTTTAACTGTTCCGTTTTAGCAAAATCGTAATCAACTTCGTTTAAGTCTGGTTTTTGACAGAAATCACCATAATCCTTATCGACGCCATTATGTTTTTTCGTTGAAGAAAAAGTTGAATTTAGTCTGCGGTCAGATTTCGATTTCAACCGTATTTCCTTTTTCTTCAACTCAAGATGGCTTATAAATATGTTAGGTTTTTTGTGTATGATTTGATTGTATAAGTAGGTTTGTGGCTGCTTCGTGTTAAATGCCACAACGGACGTTGCACAACGAGCTGCATAAGATTGTCTAGTTGAGAAATTAATTCGTTTTCCTCCCACGAACTTTGCAATAACACTGTTAAAAACCTCCGCAATATTACTGTTAACTTTATAGATTAAGCTTTTAGCATTGTTGACTAATCTTGAGACAAGTTTCATTATTGCATTATAAAAGTTGCAAGATTTCATTTCCGGCACAAAGTTTTTATCAGTGCCAATATCACCATCTATATTTGTTGAATTCAGATGCTTGCAATAGTATGGCTTACAAGACTCGTGATTACCAAAAACATGATTTGGTCCATTTAATAAGTCAGTTTTGAGATCAATAACTTTTTGCTCAAACGTTTTTTCTGTTTGAGAATTATTATATTGGACGGCACCAGTTACTGATCGTCTTAAACGTAGAATGTTTTGAGATAAAATTTTGCGGAACTGTAAGGGTTGACTAGTATTTTTAGCTAGCTCATCCAGTTTCGTACAATAGTTCCGAAGTAAATGATTGGTGCATTCTATTTTCTCTACAACTATATTCGGATACGGATTAGCATCTAGTATACTTTTGTACGTACTTGAATCTCCATCAGCAATTAATTTAGAATACATGATGCCATACATTTCTAAAGAGTTTTTGAAACCTTCTGTTACTGCAAGAGCCTCCATTCCGCTAGAGGAACCAGAATAGTTTTTAAAGCAAACGTGTTCAGGGCAAGACATATTGCGATTCGCTGCTTTGGCACAGATAATGCAGAACTTATTTTTAACTGCCATGTACAACACTTTTTTAGTTCTGTAGCCAATTATCACAGCAGCACCCGATAAGGCCGTGTAGTTTTTTCTGTAGGATCTTTTAGACCAACACGCATCAGCTACTACTGTAATCATTGGTACTCCATTAGCGTCTACGTCCCCGTTTTGTACTGCCAATTCGTATTCCTCCTTTGCAGCATCTTCCATACACTTTTGTTTTGCTAATTCCCACAATTCACAAACCTTTGTATGACATTTAGCGTAAAGATTTTTAGACATACAAGGTATTCCAAGAGAAGCAGAAACCTGTTCTAATCCCGTATAACCAGCACCTATCGACATAAAACTAGATACAGCTGTCTCGTTAAGATTAAGATTATCACTGATTTCATTCTTACAGTTTTTCACTTTTAATTTTATATTGCACATCTTGCAGCGAAATGTGAATTCGGAATAGAAGCCTTTCTTTTGTTCTTTTAACAGTTGCAAATGACTGAAATCACAATCTAGCGGAGAATCGTGTTTGGAAATTTTCTGCAATTGCTCATAAAAGTACATAAAGTCAATTATTCTGTGTCCATCTAAATGAACCCCATCGTCTTCTTTTTGTGCTTCTTCGATGTTTAGTTCTGGCATATTCTCTTTCGACGGTACCTGAAACGTTATAATTGTATTAATTGGTATCCTTTTTAATGTAATATATTTGTAGTGCTACATTTAGGGTAGACATATAAACGATACAAGACTTACGTCTTCGATTACTGCATTATCTTGCAAGTTTTGAGTTTCCTGAAATGGAAGTCTTCGTAGCCTGAAACAATAATATTGGTCTCTTCATTCCATACTGGTACAAAAATAAGAATCTAAAGATAGGTAAAGGAAGTAAGTACTCACTTATTTTCAACGTCAATTTCACTGTCATTGCTTTTGATGTGACTTTTAGTAAGAGAAAATCTGAAAAATAAACACCAAAATTAAGAAAGGGAGGTTGAAAATCTTGATATGGTATGCCAAATTGCCAGAGTTAATAATAATAAAGAAATATGCTATATTATCATTTTAATTAATATAGAAACAATCTTTATCATTCCGGTGTGTAAGTACATACTTTCATCATTAAAATGTCATAAACCTGTTCAAGTCATTACCCTCCCTTTTCGCAGTCTGAAAACATAATATTTTCATAAAACAAATATATCACAGGCTCTAGGAGGTAAGTGATGACACAAATATTCCACAAAGTATAAACAGAGAGGTACAGTCGACTGCACGTCTCTGGTTACTGGTTACACTTGCACTACGAAAACCGCTCTTATTGCTGCCACAGTGTAACTACTGACAGTGATTAATCGCTAATACATTTGACAGTACTTGAGAAATGTCGAAAATGTTGACACATAAAAAAAAAGCATAGGGCTGTCACATGAGTTATTATTTAATCATTTACTAGGCTGTTAGAAATCGGTTTAATTTTTTGTAAACTGCAAAAATAAATTTACGGGAAGCCATGATAGATTTGGTACTTAACTAAATAATTTGCATTAGTGTTTTAATTTATTTTGATCACGTTTTGGCATCAGCGTGAAAATGAGCGAATTTTAATAGCCGCCATCTTGAATTTTCATTTTGATCCCCATTTTCTGCATCAGCACCCCCGAAAACCTTGAAAATGACACCAATGGCGAAAAACCCCTTGACACATACTTACAATCCCCCCATTATTAATTTGTAAACCAAACTCTATCGTTAACACTATTTCAATAACATTCAAAATCCCCCGACCCACTGTACAATTTCTCTGCGTAAGCGCTGTCGTCGACCGACAACCGACTGTGAGGTAGTTAAACTGCTACTAAATAATCATGGCGATGGCAAAGTCAAATTGTATCCAGAGACGCGCGGGGCGAGTGCACATTCACAGTTTATTAAAATCATAACATTTATCACCGTGTTATTTCATCGTCGGCTAAATTCTTATCTAAAATTAAATATAGGTTCTTTTTTATACTTACTGTGTTTTTTTAAATCTTCCTTTATTTTTTTTGTGAGAACGGTAATTTTCTTTACGTTTTCCCATTTCTATCTGAAATTTTAACATGCAGAAAAATATATTAACAAGAAATCCAGTTATTATTAACGTGGTAAAATATAAAAAATCACTACCTACTTAGTAACAAAAACACATAAAACTCACCTACCTAGTTTATTTTATTGCTCGAAGAGTGAAGATTTGCACTGCTGTCACGACATTTCGGCTGTTCTTCTCCATAGAGATCTACGTTTTGGAATGGGCAACTAGCTTCAACTTTCTGACTAACTGACCGACTCTTTGACAATTCAAAAGTGCCTGTAAATGGTTTAATTGAAATAAATGCTTTGAGTTTGAGTTTGACACTGGCGACCCACCCTTATGCCTTGTGTGTATGTGTGCGTTGACGTTTTGCTAGCTTGGCTCGAATTACAAACGGACGTGCTCTCACCTTGGATTCTAGGACGGCACTGAAGATTTTTCGCGCGCGTACTCGTATATAAAATAAATGACGGGAGAGTACCGCTCCATACTAAAATGTATGGGGAACGGAAAACAATTTGCGTAAAAAATCAATATTGTTTAGACGTAAATTACTGTAATTTGGTTTGACATAATTACAATAATAAAATGGTAGACGTCATATTCATACTTTCGTGTCAATATTTACCCAAAGAGATTTTTATAAATTCTTTTAAAATTAAGTAAATACTGCAAATAGAAAAGGTCGAATTCGATGTTTTTGGGAGATATTAACAATTTTTTTTCTCGATATTAACGATGATTTCGCAAATATCTCGCGGTGAAACTGTTGACACATCTATTTAGGTTCCTCCTTATTTTTTTTTCTAAAATTCAATGAGGTGATTTTGAGAAATTTCAAAAACTGTAAGTGCCTTTTCTAGTGTTTCTTAAGGACTCTCCTCTTAAACGCAGCGCGTAGTGTAGTGGCCATACGAAACGAGAACCCGAAAGCGAGTCTGCACATCTGAAGTTCTCAACACGCAATTAACGATACGATACGGACTGATAAACAAACAACAAAACAAATCGATCCTATAGATAAGTTAGAATTTTGTTTTTTTAATCAAGGCACGGAACCCTAAAAACAGTATAATTGTGAAAATCGAGGGGGGAGACAACTTTTTGTGACGGACAGATGGACAGACCGAAATTAAAAGATTTCCTTGTTTATCACTACGGGCCCCTAATAAATGGGTTGGGTAGTAGTGTAGTACTTACCTTTCCAATCTAAATCACTCACAGTATCTTGTCTCTGAAAAAATGAAGAAATTTTGGGCACTTTTTTTATAACCTCGTCCCTTTTCTGTTTAATTTTTCTTTTCTCAGCGCCGCTGGGATAATCTCTTTTTCTTTCACTCATTTCTTTTACAAATCGTTACTAATACTGCTAAACCAGAAGAACAATATTGTTTGTACTGAATTACAATGTAATGCACATTTATATAAAGCGCGTAAATAAACAGTGCACTGCACTCCGTGGTTTAACATCCAATGCAAAGTACAACAACGTACACGTACAGTCAGGGGCCATAAGTCCAGTAGCACATCAACGATCGTATTCGCCTGCACGGTACTGCGCGTATAAATACATGTGTGAGTGATTTCAACGCAAACATTTACCTGTCATACAGGTATAACTACGAGATGATAGTGTGTGGGGTCAATACTAGACAAAGATAACAATATACTTTTGTTTTCTTCACATTAGTGTTCGCACCGAGTCAATCCGAAACTAAAGCGAAAATTTAAACTCAATATAACCAGTTCATGTAGTTAAGTGCAGCAATGTAGGACTTGGATACGAGTGCCTGTCAGTTCGAACCCCGCTCGGTTGGCTAGATCGATTTTGTTATTATTCGTTACTTTTTGATTATAAACAACAAATATATATATATATATTTTTAATATTTAAATGATTTTTTTATATAGTTTTTATAATAAGTAATATTTATATACTTTATATATATGAATATTGTTTATATTATTATATATAAGTAATCTTATATACTTACTTTATATGTGATATTAATATTATTTATATATTTCGTTATATATAGTTAAAATTGATACGATAAGAATTAAGAAGAACGAAGAAAATTACAAAAGTGAATAATATTTTAGGTTGAAATAAAATAATAGTGGGTAGGTAATTTGAAGAAACATTTATTTATATTATTATAATAAGTTGAAAAACCAAAATTTGTATCAAGTTTGTTGATATGAAAATACAATTATTCTTATGCTTTTAACTTTAAGTATTGAGATTATAGCTTAATTATTCATTTTCTCAAAGAGAAAAGAAGATTGAAGCTTAACCCCAATCTTACAATCATAAACTAACTTACGTATGCGTATTTGCGTGCGACCAGCACATCCCCTGTAAAAAACAACGTATCAATATTTGGTATGACCTCCATTATTGTCAATGCAGCTAAGCAGACGTCGACGCATGGAGGCCCCAATGTTTGCACATATATTTGTGCCACGTAAATCATCCCACAATTGAATGCAATGGGATTTAAGCTGCTCAGGACACCTCTCATCTCGTGCTTCCCATCTTTGAACCATTAAACCCCACATATTTTCGATGGGGTTTAGATCAGGGGATCGTGCTGGCCACGGAATAACTTTAATATCACCATGCTGACTAAACCACTCTTTTACAACACTGGCACGATGTATTGGACAATTATCTTGAACAAAATGTAGTTCACTAAAGTCTTCCGATGGGTAAACATTACGCACAGTAGGTAGCATTATGTCACTTAAAACTTCGACGTAATTAGAGCTGTTGGCACGCGTAGGTATGAATTCCAACTCGCCCGGCCCTTGTGCACTAATCCACCCCCACATATTCACACTTATTCTACCTGACTGTGTATTCGGAATAATGTTTTTCTCAGACCAGCGAGTATTGTCTTTTCGCCATAAATGAAGTCTTCCTTTTTGGCATGATTTGAAAGTCTTCTCGTCAGAAAATATGGTCCTCTCCCAGTTAAAATCTAAATATTCCCGAGCAAAACGTAGTCGTTCCTCCTTGTGTTTTTGTGTCAAAAATGGTTTTTTAGCTGGTTTCCGATGATGTAAGCCTTCAGCATGGAGTGCACGGCGAACAGTTCGCAATGATGTATCAAATTGATCTGCAAACATTCTAGTTGGAATTAAACCATTTTTTTTCATATTCTTCCACCATGAAACGTCGCTGAATCGAGTTAATAAGCGGCGGCCTTCTACTTCTTACACGACTCTTCAGACTATCTTCTTCCTCAAACCTCTTTATCCAACGGCTCACAGTATTTCTCTAAAAAACGAAAATATAATTTTTATTACACACTTGCAACTAGCGATTTATTTAATAAGAAAATCATACACCACAACTATCATCATAATTATAATCTTTAAAAATAACTTACACATAAGCCGGTTTCAGTTGAAATTTGAGAAATATTAAGCCCATTTTTACGCAAAGCTACAATATTTGCCCTGGCATCAATACTAATATTTGCTTGCATCTTGATTAAAGATATTCAAACAACACGCTAATCGCAATAATAACACAAACGCTCGTAACAAAGTTCACCTACCAACAACTTCGTTACTTTATTCAATCAAGTAGTTTATTTTGTTTCACATTCACCCTCATTTTTTTCTTTTTTGTTAATAATAAGTTCAACTAATACACATCTCATCGTGTCTAACTTATCGTAGATGTTCAGAATTCATAATTAAAACACAAAAAGTGTAACATCACTGGGGTTCGAACGCAGGCTACAACGTGCGGACTATGTCAAAACGTTAACCGCTAAGCCACACAGACACATATTTTTCTAATAGAAATTAAATAGCAGTATCTTAATACGTCGTCGTGACATGAGAGGCTTGTCACTAAGGCAAATGATCATTATGTTGCACTCTTTCTGACTAGATAATAATGAAAGAGTGCGATATACGAGATCGTGTATGTGTGCAGAATGTTTGTTATAGAAAAAGGTCGTAAGTACGACTTGTTTTGATGCGATAGATTTTTGTAACTGCTACTGGACTTATGGCCGCTACTGTACATCGCGATATCGATGAAGGATTCCCGGGGATTCCCCGCTGAGTTGAAAATGAAGTAAGTAAAACGGGGAAGTCCCGCAGCCCGCCATAACGATGTAGTGTTGCCAACTTTTGAACGCACGCTTAAGGCGGGAAAAAAAGGAATTGCTTTATAGAATTTTGTCATTTGTAAAATAAAATAAATTAGAAAGTTTTTATTCTTTTTCCTTACACACTTTGGGGGCCCCCGTGGCCCGGGGGCCCCGTATAATTGATACGGCAAATACGGCGGTAGCTACGCCCCTGAGTCACAATTAGAACAAAAAAAATACGGACTAACCAGAAGTATCAATATATTTTTATCCTGCATTCGTGATGTGAAATGTGAGGGTCCGAGAAATAGACAAGTAGGTGTACCGCATTGGAAGCAAAACTGAGATTTAATGAATTTTAATTAAAAAATTTTTACCTCTTTCAATTTAATTATCATTTGTTCGTATGCGTCATTCTTTTTATTCCTGTCAGAATATTGTTATTATTTCGTCCACCCCCAGAAGAAGAAGATGAGACTGGTTTTCGATGCCGCAGCTAAATCAAACGGAAAATCGCTGAACGACGCATTGTTAGCTGGACCCGATCTGCTACAATCACTGTTCGGAGTCCTGCTCCGTTTCCGCCAAGAAGCAGTGGCCGTCGTCGCAGACATCAAAGAAATGTTCCTGAGAATAAAAATCAACGAAGAAGACAGAGTTAGTCTCCGATTTCTCTGGAAGAACAAGGAATACAGAATGACATCCCTGATATTTGGAGCCGCCTGTTCACCGTGTACCGCCATATACGTGAAGAATAGAAATGCAGATGACTTCGTCAATCAGTGTCCAGAAGCCGTCAGAGCAATAAACCGAAATCATTACATGGATGACTATTTTGCAAGTTTTCCCGACGTAACAACAGCCACCAAATTGTCAAGAGATGTGAATGAAATACACAAGAAAGGAGGTTTCTTCTTGAGAGGCTGGGCGAGCAACGACCCCGCAACGATTGAAGAGTTCACCGACACAGAAAACACGACAAACTCCATTGTGCTAGGAGAACCGAAGGATCAAGTCGAGAAAACGCTGGGACTCAATTGGAACGTCCATGAAGACAGCCTGCATTTCACTCTAAGTCTGCGCAACACTCCCGACGAAGCCAAAGAGGGAATACGTGCACCGACGAAGAGAGAAGCAACAAGCGCAGTGATGTCAGTCTTCGATCCTTTAGGATTGGCGTCACCCATAACCATACAGGGAAAAGTAATGCTTCAAAACTTGTGGAGATCCGGCCTAGAATGGGATGAAAGATTGCCGCCACCCAGAGAAGAAGAATGGAGAAAGTGGCTTGAAGAACTAAGAAAACTTGAAGATCTTCGAATTCCCCGCTGCCTCACATACGACGTGACCGAGGGGGAGCTACACACGTTCTGCGATGCGAGCGAGAAGGCGTACGCCTGTGCCGTGTACTGGCGCTCCCAACATCCTGACGATCACGTGGAAGTGAAGCTGCTGACAGCGAAAGCTAGAGTCTCGCCCCTCAAGCCAACTTCAATACCCAGACTCGAACTACAAGCGTGTCTGCTGGGAAGTCGCTTGGCCGATAGTGCGAGCCAAGAAATGGACCTAACCGCAACTCGAAGATACTTCTGGACCGACTCTAGAACAGCATTGACATGGATCAAATCAGACCCTAGGAGATTCAAGCCTTTCGTCGCACATCGTCTCGCCGAGATAGAGGAGCTGATGAAACATAAGGAATGGCACTGGGTTCCAACGAAACAACGTAGCCGACGACGCTACCAGAGAGACCCCCAACTCACTTTGACATAACACATCGTTGGTTCAATGGCCCAGCCTTCTTACGTGAGGACCCCAGACATTGGCCTACAGAAGAGAAGAAAATCTCCATCACCGACACAGGTGAAGAAAAACCTAATGCCATCACTCTAAGCGTTAGAAAAGTAACCCCCGTCATCATACCAGATCCAACAAGGTTCTCCAGTTGGACGCGCCTACTCCACGCGACAGCGAGATATTTGCAAGCCATAGATGTCTTCAGACGAAAAATTAAGAAAAAGGTGAACACCACGAAACTCGTCACCAGAAAAACAAAAGATCCAGCATGGAAGAAAACACAGAAGCAGAAGACCCGACCCACAGAAAAGGGACCGAGCAGAAAAGAAGTGGCCTTCTTACCAAAGTCTGCACTCTACGTGGAAAAGGCGGAGCAACTGCTAATAAGAAGAATGCAAGAAGACAGCTACCCAGACGAACTCGCAGCCCTAAGAAAGAAAGAAGACGTCAATCCAACATCCAATCTGAAGAACCTCACAATCAAACTAGAAGATGGACTCATCAGGTTGTCTACTCGCGTCGGAGCAGCCAAGTACCTAATAGCGTCATACAAAAATCCAATCCTGATGAACAAACAACACCGAATAACCCAATTGCTGGTGAAGTACATACATGAAGCCTTCAATCATGGAAATCACAACACCGTGATGAATGAAGTCCGGCAGAAATACTGGATACCGTCGCTTCGAAATATGGTGAAGAAAGTAGCGCGAGACTGCGGATGGTGTAGAATCCGGAAGAAGACGCCACAGGTCACGCCTCAAGGAGATCTGCCACCTGAACGTCTGACGAAAACCAGCCCTCCTTTCACCTGCCTAGGAGTCGACTACTTCGGACCCATGCTGGTCACTATCGGAAGACGCACAGAGAAACGATGGGGAGCCCTATTTACATGCCTCACCATAAGAGCAATTCATCTAGAGCTGGCCAACTCCCTATCCACCGACTCCATGATCCTCGCACTACGAAGAATGATCGCCAGAAGAGGAACTCCGAAGATCATCCTGAGCGACAACGGTACCAACTTCATTGGTGCCAACAGAGAAATCGCCGAAGCTATCGCGAGTCTAGGAGAAGAAGTAAACAAGATGGGCATCGTGTGGAAATTCATCCCTCCTGGAGCCCCCCACATGGGCGGAGCCTGGGAAAGAATGGTGCGATCTGTAAAGGTCGCTCTCGCAGCTACACTACACGAGCGACAACCTAAAGAAGAAGTTCTCCACACATTGCTTCTGGAGGCCGAGCACATTGTAAACTCGAGGTCCCTCTTCTCCGTCAGCACCGACCCAGAAGAAGAAGCTCTGACCCCGAATCATTTTCTCATCGGGCGGTCATGCGGGGCCACCCTCTTTGGCTCCTTCGACGACACAGAACTCATCGGTTCTCCTAGCTGGAAGACATCCCAACGCCTGGCCGATCATTTCTGGTCAAGGTGGTTGCGAGAGTACCTCCCAACTCTCTCGCCCCGCTACAACCAAGGTCCTCACTATCGGGACCCAACACCGGGCGACATAGTCCTGATTGTCGACCACACCCTGCCACGATACTCGTGGCCACGCGGCGAAATAGTCGCCACTCATCCCGGACCAGACGGAAGAACCAGGATCGTCGACGTGCGAACAGCAGCGGGCATCCTGCGGCGGCCAGCTTCACGCCTAGTCCTGATTGTACCTGCAACGTCGCCCCAACGAGATGGAGTGCAAGCAACGCACTGAGGGGGAGACTGTTGGCGACGACAAAGACTGATTACTAAATTAAGAGTTTGATTAAACAATAAAAAACCGTTTCTAATAGTTATATCAAGTCATGAATATTGTAATTTAATGAGCGTAGGATAGTTTTAATCTCCCATAGTTTTTAAGAAAACCTAATCAATACCTATATTTAAATTACCTAAGTAATTAGCTGCAATAAGAATGAGTAGTTACCTGTAATTAAAAGAACGTAGTTAGTACCCTAAACACATATCCTAAAGGTAAATAGGTAATGATATTGTCCACACAAGCAGGTCTCAGCTTGACAAAAACACGCAGGTAAAACTTTAACAGTCACCCAAACACACATTAACAAGAAAAATAGTATCGCCCACGAACAAGTCTCAACTTGTTAACATAATGGTGTCGCCCACGAACAAGTCTAAACTTGTCAACAAAATAGCCTCGCCCACGTAACGAGTCGAAACTTGCTCAGCCAATAAGGGCATCGCTCAGGGAGCAGGTTACAACCTGTCGAAAGACAAACTCATGCTTAACCAAAACATCCGAGCCTAACGCAGCGTACTACGTGGGCGATTCAACGCGAACGCGATTGCGAAGCGATCCGATGCGGTTTACGCGAATTCAACGCGACGAGGCCGCTCTGTCCTACGTGCGCGCGAAGTCGCGTTCGTAAGTCTTAATTTATTTAAAACAACCCACCACACCGCAAGAGTTCATGTTGTGCTCAGCAGCAGAACCACTTTGACTATATTATATAAAAATTACAGGATAAAATGTAGATAATGTCTATATTTTTGTAGCTTAACCGACTCATTGCCACCATCATTTTCATGCATACTTTAGCCAGGCCCCGAACATTGGAAGATGACGCGCCAGGCGCGTCATGGGCCTACATCAAGGATGACGTACCTAGACCGTCATTGGCACCCTGTGATGTTTTATACGTATTTCGCCGGTATCTTGCGTCGATCTGCTAAGAGAAAAAGTTGTGTGTGTGCTTCGATTCGTATTCGTTGGTATTCAAAGGAAATATGGCCTCACAAGGTAGGATTTATTTATTTTAGTAAAATGTTACGGGGATCGTAAACATTTTTGTAAATTTACTTGTATTAGGTCAATTGTTTGCGATAATAAACGTATTATTTCTAGATAATCAGCAAGGAGACGAATTTTTTCCTGAATGTAGTCAGGTATTATTCACTAATGAGCATGAACATTACCAACAAGATAACAATAAAGAAAATGATGTTCTTCCAGAATGTAGTCAATCGATTTTGCATATTTCAAAGAAGCATAAATTTATGGGACCATGTACCATGACCAATAGTCAATATACAAATTATAATTCAGACACTAGCATTGAAGAAATTATGGATTCTGAAGAAGAGGAATGTGAGAAAAAGAAAACAAAGTTTAACCTTTTCACCGCCACGCCATATCGGTATTCCTATGCCCTGTACGCCAAGCCCGAAAATCTTAATTAAATACCTACAAAAAAATAGGGATTTCAACATTATATCGATACCCATTATTATTATTTTTTTTATCAATACTTGCCAGATAAATGGTCGATCATTAATATGTTAAAAAGAACATTCCAATATTAAATATTTTACAACGTTCCACTCAAGTAGTTCCGAAGTTGTTAATAACATAAAAACAATGATTAAGACACACAACAGTTAAAATGAAAATAACTCTAGGTACAGCACTATTCTCAGTACTGATGTACCTCACTGTCGGGAATAGCCGACATTGGCGCCGTCGACGAGTCTTTTATAAGACATCGTTGCATGTACATTAGAGTTGTACCATAGTGTCATACAGTTTATCGATGTTAGTATCTAATTAAATTCAAAGGCCACAGTAGTTTGTTTTTATTATTCTTGAAATTTACACTTATTGCAACAGTGTGCGTTACTCCAGCGGAATGTTGTCGCTTTTCAGGATTTTGGCTCGACAGATAATTAGTACCCCATCTCGTGTAAATGTGCCCGAAATTTAGAATTTGTGCGTCCAGCCGATCCAAAGATATTCACGAAAAACAGATTCCGCTGGAGTAACGTTACCCCAGCGGCATGTTTTTTAACCGGTGGTCGTAGCTGAGCACAAACTAGCTACTTAGATAGATTGAATTTGTGCCTAATTGTGCCCAAAAAGTGAAATTTGTACGTCTTGAGGTTTCAGAGTTATTCAAGATGCCGCTGGGGTAACGTTTAGCAAATTGCTGTACCTCTCAAACGGCATGACATACAACTACGATTTTTTTTACTACGGTGGGTCTTAATTTGTGCTTATGCTGTGCACTTTTATTTTTTCTATAATCTACACCGTTGGAAGAAAAAAAATTGATTTTCAAAAACCCTAAAATCGATCCTTGCGCTTCAATGAGAAACCCTAGAAACTTATCAATTATGGTGGTTTGTACCTTTTATGAACTCAAAGCATCATGCGAAATTAGATGTTTCTATTCCAACTCCTCAGAGAGATATTTCATTTTAATTAAATTCTGGCTACGCTAAAGTGTAACACTCCAATACACGAGTTATTATTAAGTGACGGTAATTATGATTCGACAAATAATTAGTACCTTTATTCAATTGCTTATCCTTAAAGTTTCAGCTGAAAAATCCTTGTAACTACACAGATATATGAAGAATACCATAGGAAAAGAAATTTCACGATTAACCGAACAAATTCGAATGACTGTATAAAAGCGGCCGCGCAGTATATTGTGCCAAACTTCTTAAATTTGTAGTATTATAATAAAATTTTGATGGGTACAGGTGCGTACAAATGTGTTAAATAACTATTTACTTACTTTTGTATAAGTTTGTAACGTAGAGCGTTATCTATCAGAGAGTAGGGACTTTATTGACGAGTTTATTACCTACAAACATAATGTTAATAAAGTTTGAATGTAGATTTTGAACATAACTCCATACTTAGGTACCGATATTATTCTCATGGCTTTATAAGGTCACATATATTATTATGTATGATGAGTATGACAGCACTTTTACCACTTACCGTTGTTTTTAATTACAACGTAGCCGTAATTTCATAGGTCTTAAGTCATTAGGAACTATTGGGTGATTTGCAACGGCGATATGACATCGCCACGGCGCCGGCGGCGGTGGCTTCTTTCTCTAGTGTATCAAATTGTGCAAACCATTTAAGAGGTATATATACTTACCGTAAGCAGTTTTATTTATGGGAAATTAAAAACAAGAAAGTGTTAAGTATTTATCTTTAAAGCTTTTGATTGAAAAAGTATTTTCGTATGTTTAAGTATTATTATTGATAAAAGTGGGTATCTAAATCACAGATCTTTCACTTAAAGCTATGCACAGTTTTATTTAAGAGGCTGGTTGAGAGCTCTTCGCCCACTCAAACCATGCAACCATTACCTAAATCATTAGTTTTCTGTGATTAAAATAGGAATCAAAATCACAGATCTTACACATACGTTATTGTACAAAGTATTTTTGTATGTTTTTAGTGTTGTTATGATTAAAGTAGGCGTCAAAATAACAGATTTACAGATTTATTTTAGTAAGTTTTAGGGGTTTATTTATAAACGTTACTTAAAGTTAAATGACGTTCAAACGTCAAGAATGTATGGTTAAACAGTCGCTAATCATTACTTAACTTTAAGCTACGTTTATAAATAAACCCCTTAATGTTTAGACAACGAGATATTAAAATACTTTATATTTATAATAGGCATCAAAATCACAGATCGTTTAATTAAGTCTATATATAAATCATTCTTTTTACGTTTATAGTGTTATCATTACAGTATATATTTAAATCGCAGATTATTTACTTAAGCCTATACAAAATGTATTTTTGTATGTTTTTCGTGTTATGTTATGATTAAAATAGCCATCAAAATAATAAATCGTTCACTTAAGTGTATGCTTGTATAAACTATTTTTGTACGTTTTCAGTATTATCACTACAGTAGGCTTCAAAATCACAGGTCTTTTACTTAAATGAATGATTATATAAATTTACAACGTTTTTTTGGAAGTTTTTTGTGTTATGTTATGTATGATTAAAGTAGGCATCAAAAGGGAATTGCCCAGTTTGTTAGGGTGCTCTGGCTTGATGTGGACATTAAGTATAATAATAAATGAGTTAAGTTTTTAATATTTCATTCCTAACAGAAACGAAATATTATAATAAAGTTGCAGGAAGTTACATAAATCTACCATATTTAGCATGTGTAATGTTGTGATCTTGTCACTCATACTCGTAATGGACGTTCCATTATGAGTATTTATTTTCCAAATTAATAATAAAAAATGAGCACTTCTTTTCTAATATAAATTATTCTCGTTTATTATAATGATATTAACTTACATATTTGTGCAACAGTTACAAGTTAGGGGAATATTAGTGGATAAAATAAAACAAGCAGCTATTATTTCTTACAATGGTTTATTCTGAATCATAAACAATTAAAATACTATCTAAAAACTGGGCGGGTGGACTAATATTATTCTCGTGCCTTGCTCAGCTTAAATACCACATTATGGTCATGACGTGAGCACAGCAACCTACCGTTCTTCGCCCTACAAGGCAATTGCAACAATACTGAATAATTGCTTCTCTGCCCTGTTGATTATACTTATATAAAATATAAACAAAATATATTTTTCGGCTTATGTGCCTGCTTTGTATTTTGCCTCTTAATAATGAGCAATTGCCTGCCAAGGGTAAACCTAGGAGGTTGCTGGCTCTGTCCGTGCTTATTTCAACAGTGTAGGAACCATTATTCCTAATATGTTCTCCATAATACGATCGTGCCTGTTTCAACTGGTATGTTCCACAACCAAATAAAATAAGTCCACTGTATGTCAGCCTTGGGAATGGTACATTATTTACGTTTACATTTATGTTTAAAAACTGTGTGCGTCTTCTATTTAAATTATTCTGTATCACAAAATCAGCGAGTGTATTATTCATATACAATCTCTTATTCACTATTTCTAGAATTTGACCTGCATCTACTCTATCACTGATCCTTAAGTGAAACTTATTTATCAACGCAGCAGCCACCTTAAAATCTAACATTGCATGATTGGAAGCCAAGTTAAAAAATTCGTGTCGGAATATTTTAAAAGAATGTTTGAAAATTCCATTTACGACTTCTACAACCCACCTACACATTGTGACGGTTCTAGATTTATTAGCTGCCAACGTTGATAATTGAGTTTCACCTACTTGTAAAGATGCAGGCATATGTACAGAATAATTACACTGTTCTAATAGTGCCACACAGTCTCTAAAACCACTATCCAGAATAAAAACGTCTCCTGCCTGAAAATATTGCCTTAATGCATTTGCCTCGTCTCTAAATTCATGCAACATAATATTGGCATCAGATGTTGTTGCTGGATAGGGGCCTAATACATCTATAATGTATCCATCGGAGCATACCATTAGTAGTGGCTTGATTAGGTTCCTACACTTGTGTAAGGAGTAAGTATTCTTTTGATATAGATAGTTTGAACTCTTTTGAACATACAAATATGTACCATCAATTCTAACAATTGGTTTTCTGTCATCGCCACTGAACAGTCCGTTGGGTATAATAAGATTTCTATTTGCTATTTCTGCCCTTGTAATATGATTTATTCCCAAGTTATGGGGAATAAAATCGTCATTTAGAATATCACGAGCTTTGCCCATTAGTCTGTTCAATGTTGATCGTGGGATGTTAAGCAATGATGAAATTCTTTCGTCACTATCCCCAGTTCGGAGTTTAATTAAATATGCAGTAAGAGCCAATGAACCATTGTGCATCTCAGATAACCTTGGAAGATCTGCTTTTAAGTTAATAAATTGATGTTTGGACAGCCCTATCCAGAAATGGAACAAATCATCAGACATTGCCTCAATGTCATGCAAGTCAAATGTACGATTTCTTTATTTGACAAATGTAGCAAAGTCCTGAACATGTTCTACTGTAAAGGTGTGGTTGGGATTTAAAATATTTGATAACAATTCATCCCAATTATTATTTAATAAATGAAAACTGCATATTCTGCAGTTTTTCGGAACAAAAATTAAAATCTATGAATAACTTCACCCTGAGCCATATTGGGACAGTCAGTCGTTGCGGTGATTCACAATCGGGGCAAAAACAATGACCTTGTGTATCCGGTGCTCGTGAATAATCTGGTAAGTTAATTGTTTCTGTTGATGCTGCTGGTACGTTAACAGCTACTGGAGCAAGGACTGGAACTCTGTCAGCTCGCTGCCAACATGGATGGCAGATGCGATCTGATCCATGAACCTTAAACAAAATAATTCTAAGTTAGTGGCATTTAAATACATTAATGATTTCTTTCTATACACATAATTCTGTTAATTTCAAAAAATATATCCTATCCGTAATACATAAAAGTTAATCTGTGCTCACCTGCCGTGGTGCTATCCAATCGCTAATCACATTTCTTATGTGAGTTTCTCTTTCTGTATTGGTATGCAGAACATGGGATCTGGTACGCAATATAGAACATTGGCAGTTGACACATAGTTGTCGACGATGACCACCACTTGTGCTTTGTTCATTTCCTTGGTCCGATGAGAAATTAAATGCCAACATCCAGCATGAATGACAGACCAAGCTATGGGCTGTAACCTGTAAATAAGACAAGCATTTATAAATGCAGGTTGTTTAGACAATATATATAATAATATCTCAAAAACATTCAGAAACAGAAATTATACTAAGCAAAACAAGTGAGTTTGTTTCAGATGCTTCTCAAGCAGTCATTTAGTTAAGACATACCGGACTCATCTAGTATGGGCTATTTTTTATAAGTATTGAAATAGAGTTTTTGAAACCTCTTTACAATAGTCATGTTTGAGTTTTGAAACTTACGATTTGAGGAGCAGTCCACTGTCGAATAGTTGATTGTATTTCAACGAGCTCCAGTGTGCGTCTTCTGCGATGCAAAACATCGATGCCACAATTAACACATCGCAGTTCTTCCTCATTCCCACGCGAGGAAACAAGACGATGCGCAGGAGGGTCCGAGTTCGTTCCAAGGTGGTCGTTTAAAGCAGGCTTAATGTCCAAAATAATGCCAGGGTAAACGTTAGAAGCAGATTCAGTGTCCAAAAGTAAGGCCGGGTCTTCATAAAGTGGGGTATCGGAGTCCATTATAACAAAAACAAACGTTTCGGGAAAATAAACAACACAAGAGAATATTCACAACACGGAACCAAACTGCAAAGCGAATAGTATTTTCTTAATCATTGATTGTTGACAAATGATGCACTTAGTGTTGCCAGGTAATAAAAAAAATATGTTTAACATTAATCGATTTATTGATTCGATAATCGAGTCTATAATCAGACAGAAATTGATTTACATAGAAAAATATAAATGTTTTGATTTAATCACAGATAAATAAGTATTAACTATGGTCCAAATCACTTATCAGTTAACGTGCGCATGAAAGAACCACATTTTTTTACTCAAAAACTAGAAAACGATTTTTTATCGAATAAAAACTGAACTCGCATTATTATTTATGTGGTAACCCAGAACCTAAGCCACCAACAGCCTGCAACCAAAAAATGGCGGTTCTTTGCGCGTGTAATCGACGTGAATACTTATAATACAACATTTTTTTCCTAAGACTTTCCTGTAACGAGGTGTGCAAATATATTTATTTTAGAATTAATTATATTTATTTGATAAAATACTTTTTACTAAACAGCTTGTCCACGTTAAGCCGAGAATGGCGATTCCCTTTAAATCACATAAATTACTTAAATTTACTTAAATAAAAAAAAATACAATAATTTCGAAAAAAATACTTAAATTTATGTAATCTTTATCTAAGCAGGAATACAGAGTATTCTTGCTTATTATTTTAAACAATATTTCAGTTGTCACAAAATTAAGTAATCGCTGTCAAATATGAAAAACAGATGCTTTAGTACGTTAAATGTTGTTCACACGTGTAAATGATTGCATGTGGAATAATATTATTACTACCGTTTTGAATTTTACTATACACATCGTCATAACATTCAAATGCTTTGTTGTTCATTCTATAGCAATGTGCCCTATAATGTCCAATACCCTCCGGATTTTCTGGAGGCTGAAATTCAATAATTGCTAAAATCATATAAACTTTGTTACTTAATTCAATATTAATGGGAACATCGTCCTTGTTAATATAATTATCATGAAATTCGAAAATTATTAAATCATTCAGGTCATAACTAAATATTGCACGACCTATTCCACAGATGTGACAAATTGGATTATCATCATTTGTTAAACATGATTGGACTGACTCTCGCAAATATTTAACACCTTTTTGTATTATGATATTCATATTCAACGGTAAATACTTGCAATAATATTTATTATTATTTTCATGACTAGTACATGTTTCGTTAGTACAACATCTTTTCCTTGTTGCAGAAAAATATAAATTGCATACATCTTCAAAAATTTTTGTGACATTACATTCACAACCAACCGTATAGTATTTACTGGAACTTTTCTCAGAAGAATAAAAAAGTTGAATCAGTAAATTTTCTCTTTTTTCGTACAGCCTATGTCCATATTTTTTGGTATTAGCTAATTGTTTTATTAATGACGTAAAAACGTCATTAGTCATTGTTTCAGAAGCATCCACTTCTCGTCTATATGTAGCTCTGTCTTTATAAGCTACAGCAAAAGCTTGTGCTACCGAATCAAATGCGCAAGTATTTGTTAATATTACTCCGCTCTGATTGAGTTGACGATTTGAGTTGGCGATATTACCATTCTGTAAAATATACAATGGTTTTGATGTAACGCATTTGGTTTTATTACGAGGGGCAGAAAGTCCTCGCCAATTTTCTATTTCTATGGGCTCATCTTGAAATATAGATTCTAATTCGAAATCATCATTTAATTTGCGTTTATGCTCTCGTTCATCGAAATCATCATTTAATTTGCGTTTAATATTTTTACTGGCCTCCAATTCATGTGTATAGTCACTGGAACTTAGTTTTACTGTTCCGTTAATAAAACTATAATGTTGGATTAAAAATTCATCTAAGCGTATACGTTCGTCTTTTGTATTAAAATATATTCTTTTAATATCTTTAAAATGATTTTCGACATTTGAACTACTCGCGTCATGTTTGGCGTCATCATAATGTTTGTTCATGACATTACCCCACATTGGTAGTTTTTTGAGTAGCCTTTTTAAAGTAGTATGAATTTCAGGCAAATAATATTCATTTTTATTGTAAGTCGGTTCGAGTAACTGTATATATAATATTTCAGTTTCTATAGTCTTGTCATAAAATGATATAAGAGGAATAATAGTAGAATCTCTTTCAATTTCTGTATCCTGCATTATTACATCAGATTCAGAATCTTCGTCACTCTGTTCAATGTGAATATGGTTTGTTTTAATTTTGGATTTTAAACGTTGCAACGCTTGCTCACATCTGGAATCTGTATCGATTAAATCAATTCTCTTAAATTGATGTAAAGATACCGTTATTAAATCCGTTATGATTAATTTTACTTCCTTGTAGCAACAAAGTTGTTGGATCTGTTTTATACAGTCGATATAAAAATATTTACATTTTTCTGAAGCCTTATCAAAACAACTTTGTTTATATATTTTTTTTATGAAGTGAGACTTATCCAACCGTATGTAGCATTTTGGGACATCATTGGTATCTTGCCCTTCAAGAATAGAAAAAGATTGTTTCAAATAGCTATTGCAATCTGATTTAAGGAAAGCATTAGTAATAGACCCTATCAATGCAGAAGAATCATCACAAATGATCTCATTTGGTAAAACTCTATTTTTAATCCAGGTTTTTAACCATGCGGCTATTGTATGAATGGTGTGTGACTCTGATGCCATATAACTTATTGGAACACTGGAACTTTTAGTGTAAGCTATAAGAGCATACAAAAATATGTGTTTAGCTTTGATATTTTTTAAATGATCATTTGCTTCAGGAGGAGTAATCTTACGAAACAATGAACCAGTGGCGTCAATGGACAGTATCTTATAAGTACTTTTTAATACTTCATCATAGAAACGGCTTTGTTCGTTTGTCCAAAAATATAAAAAGAAAGGAACAAGACAAAATGTACGAATAAATGTATTATATGGTGAGCTTTGAGCCATGGCGAAAACTGACAAGACGGTGTTTTTGTCAAATTAAAGTGCATTCTTTACTTCATATCGCATTTTTCTTAAATTTGGCAATTTTGGTAAAGTTGGTGGTTCCTTTGGATTTTCCATATCCATAACTTCATTTGCGATACTGTGTCGGACTCTCAACGCTTTTTCATATTTAAGTTTTTCTTTTAGTTTAACTACTCTACTGGAAACAAGTCTGTTCTTAACGCTCGGATCATGAACAAAGGTTTTATTATAATTTTTCATTTCAAGAGTTACAGTTGTAAAATTCTCTGACATGAAGGATATATTTACTAAGATATTCGCTGCACACTGTGTACAATTACCTATGCATTTAATGTCATTTGCTTGCATATCTGTAGGGACATAGTTACTTTTAAATGCGATCGTACACTTTAAATCAGTTTTTCTCCATATTTGGTCCTGTATGTAATTAGTCCAACTATCTTGAGGAAGTCTGTGGTGCCTAGGTGTAATGTTTTTGAATTCATAAATATCCATCTGGAAACAAAGACTTCTACAATAATTAGTATCTTCATTTTCAGCATGGTCATTTCCTTGACAATCAATATTTACGTCGTTGTAATCAAAATCAAAGAGTTCTTTCTTATTTCTTTTAATACACATGTATATGGCTTTTATACTCATTTCTTTATTATAAATTTCACTTAACTCCCGCTGTATAGATTCATACACATTATGAGTAACGGGTGGAACAGCTGAAATAAAGATGTCCTTATATTTGGAAATAACATGTTTTTTATCATTTAAAGATATAGCGCTTTTCCTGCCTGCCATTTTAGTAATATTTTAATTGTTGGTTCGGCGCGAGTGGAAGATATCAAATTAATGGTAGAAAACGTTTTGACTGCCACGTTACGCCACCCTTTGCTCGCAAAGCACGCCGATGGCGTTTCGTTCGCCAAGGGTCATGTATTAGGCTCCATCCGCTTAAAATAAAAAATATTTTTTTTTAGCGAACATTTCATGTTGTTTATGAATTTATTAAGGTAAGTCAGCACCCCAATTGCGTAATACACGATCTATCACAATCTGAATCGTTTTGAAACAGATTGCTAATCCATTGCTTCATAAGTTTGAAAAAAATATCTGCTCGACAATGTAAATAACGCAATGAATGTTGTTGTAGTGTCAAAATGAAACAGATTAGTCGTAATCGTTTACTAAAATGAGTTACGCAATTACATAGCAGATCTAGATACCTTGTAATTGTAATCAAAAGTGACATGTGCAGCGGAGTTCCATGATAACGATTATCGCTCCTGCTCCCGTGTAGTGTTGAGAGTGAACATTCGGAAGTTTGCATTCGTCAGTGACAGCGAATAGTAACAAGCCTGTGTAATGGAAACAAACAAAATAAATATGTTTAAGTAAGTTTAAAAGTAAAATATATATAGTAATTTAAAATACAGTTTATGGAATGGGCACAAACAGGTGGATATAAAAACAAGGAAAACTTTTATAAGCGGGCGTCACGAGCATGGCGTACGTACTCCGTCCACTGTCGGTTGGCGGGAGTGTGAGGTCGCGGGAGGGGATGTCGTCTCCCGTTGCATTGCGAAATTAAAATTTTCGTTTTTTTGCAAGTCAGTGTCGGGTTGTTATATTAACGTAAAAATAAATTGAATTTGGCGGGCTACCACTGCGCAATCACCTTAAGGACAAGTCCGTACTTGTTTATACAAGTCCGGATTTACGACGTGTATTATTGCGCAATGATAAAAGGAGACCCGCGGGCTAATTGCGTATCACACTAATAAATATGTGTTACGTGTGTGTGACAGTGTGTTACGCTTTCCGCAATTAAAGTGCAGGAGCTGTGGACATAACTCTAAATAAATCGAAAAACAAACAGATAAATAATTATAAACTTACCTTAAAATCAGAAAGTACACTCGTGATTATACACACAATGCCTTGGAATTTCTGGGAAAAAAACAATGAGCACACACCCTTCACGCACGAGTAATTAGCGGCAACTGACGACACCGAACAGGCAAAATTTCACATAGTATGAAATGCTATTTTATTTCAATTGAAAACAAAATCTATAAACAGAATTTTTATTTTATTGTTATATCATAATTATCTTTTTTAGCAATAAAAAATACCATTTATCGTCAAATATACATATTGCAGTCTTTATTAAATTGCTGTAGGTAGTTATGTTCTAAGTCAGAACAAGTACCTACAAAAAGAACTTCTAACATTTGACTGAAAGTTAAAGATTTGCAAATCCTTAATATAATATAACTTACATATTGTGCGTGTATACGTACGTGTTTTACAAACCAATAAATAATTTTATGTAACACTTTTGTGTGAGACTGTTTCAAAAAACGAAATCTTGTACTACAAATTTAAGAAGGTTGGCACAATATACTGCGCGGCCGCTTTTATACAGTCATTCGAATTTGTTCGGTTAATCGTGAAATTTCTTTTCCTATGGTATTCTTCATATATCTGTGTTGTTACAAGGATTTTTCAGCTGAAACTTTAAGGATAAGCAATTGAATAAAGGTACTAATTATTTGTCGAATCATAATTACCGTCACTTAATAATAACTCGTGTATTGGAGTGTTACACTTTAGCGTAGCCAGAATTTAATTAAAATGAAATATCTCTCTGAGGAGTTGGAATAGAAACATCTAATTTCGCATGATGCTTTGAGTTCATAAAAGGTACAAACCACCATAATTGGTAAGTTTCTAGGGTTTCTCATTGAAGCGCAAGGATCGATTTTAGGGTTTTTGAAAATCAATTTTTTTTCTTCCAACGGTGTAGATTATAGAAAAAATAAAAGTGCACAGCATAAGCACAAATTAAGACCCACCGTAGTAAAAAAAATCGTAGTTGTATGTCATGCCGTTTGAGAGGTACAGCAATTTGCTAAACGTTACCCCAGCGGCATCTTGAATAACTCTGAAACCTCAAGACGCACAAATTTCACTTTTTGGGCACAATTAGGCACAAATTTAATCTATCTAAGTAGCTAGTTTGTGCTCAGCTACGACCACCGGTTAAAAAAAATGCCGGTGGGGTAACGTTACTCCAGCGGAATCTGTTTTTCGTGAATATCTTTGGATCGGCTGGACGTACAAATTCTAAATTTCGGGCACATTTACACGAGATGGGGTACTAATTATCTGTCGAGCCAAAATCCTGAAAAGCGACAACATTCCGCTGGAGTAACGCACACCAACAATTTGGGTTGTTAATGGATTGAATGCAAATAAAACTATTTATTTACCAATCATTTAGTTTAATTATTGAGTTATATTATTAATAATTACTTTGAGATCATATTACTTACATGTCACTTATGAATAATATTATCACGTGATATTATTACATAGCAACAATTTTTATAACAGGAACTTTCTAATATTCTCACTAATCAGATTAATTATATGTATAAAATAAATCAAAATTTTCGTATGAAATTGCGTAGTATATACGTAACGATTTTTAAGTATAACGATATTTATATTCTTAAAATAGATACATTATTTAGTTTCTCGTATCTAACCTAATTAAACATTAAAGGATCAACAATCAACAATTATAAATGCTCACTGATCAGTGTTCAAAAACTACAAAACTCACTAAAAATACTTATGAAATATCAACAATAGTACATAATTAGGTATAGTGTAATAGTGTTGCAATAATAGAAATATCTCTTAAAATGAAATACTGAAAATAAAATTTACTAAACCATTTTTTAAATTAGTCCTAAATCTCGTAAAAATCTATAAAAATTCAAAACATACAAATGTCAGTTATATTAATTATCATAGGTACTCAATAGTCAGTCTTGTAACGATAAAATGACACAGAAAAATAATAATATTCTTATAATAATCAACAATTGTATATAGATAATTTTAAATATCACAGATCAACATTAAAATCACATATTTTGTTAAAAATCAACATGTTATACAACAATAAAATATCTATTTATTGTGATATTTTTCGAAACATGGTGCAGCACAAAGATAAACGTTACATATTTTACACCAGTAGCGAGTCTCCTTTCGTTTTTTTTTTATTGCACAGAACTTACATCTTTGATGTTTTGCTATGCGAGTAGGCATGTGGTCTTTTGCATTGCCGGGTAATATGCTAAGGGGATTGTTAAAACCTCGTCCAGTTCTTATGGGTCTTTCTAAAACGTTACCAGTGTTGTAACAATCTATCATTTGCCGAATTAGGCTCAGTTGGAAGTCGGCAAATGCTAAATTCGGTATACCTTTTATCATTTTAAAACAAAAAAATGCATTTAAAAGGTGCATATCAAATATATGAAAGAATAGTTTTTTGTACCATTTTACTGTTTTTCGTATGCACTGAAGTGACGATAACAACATGTCTGCAGTATCAACACTACCCATATTTTTAGAGTAGTCTAAAACAGCTTTAGGTTTCATGACTGGTAAACCCGTTTCTCTATTTATTCTAGCTGATGGTTCCATGGAATTATCATGAATGGTTGATAACATGTATATATATTTTTTGTCCCTCCATTTACATGCCATAAGGGATCCAGAATACTGCGTTTCCATTTCATGTCGATTTAGTTTTCTGCTTAAATTAGCCATACACTTTCTATTTTGTTTTACAGTACCGCAAGCATAAATGTTGTTATCATATAAATATTTAAATAATAGTGGACTTGTGTACCAATTATCTACATACAAATGACGGTTTGAGCCAAAAAAGTCTTTCAGTAAAGACGATACAACGGCTCCCCCAACGCCTAAATTTGCTGGATCGTCAATATCTGTAGCTGCACCACAGTAAACTATAAAGTCTATTATTAAACCGGAATGTACATCGCATAAAACAAATAATTTTACCCCAAATCTATTTCTTTTTTTTGGTAAGTATTGTTTAATTGTTAAAAGGCCCTTGAAAGGAACAATACTTTCATCTATACACACATCTCTATACGGCGTAATGATACTTTTAAATTTTCCTCTCGCGTGAGCGACACATGCTTCTATTTTAGAAAGAATTGAATTTTCTTCATTTGGCCGGGAAAAATGTAGCATGCCTAAAATCATGCAAAATCTATTTCGTGACATTAATTTAGAAAAAATGGGGGCATTTAATAAAATATCTGTCGACCAATGTTCTTCAATAGTCAAATGACGATTTCGGGTCATCAGCATCATAATTGTTAAAAAACATTGCATTTCTGGGACTGTAACATCATACCATCTATGCAGGCGTGAATGCATTCGTAAGTCTACTTTCAACAGAAAATTGTTGTGAAATTTATTTGTCATTTCGACAATGAATGACATAAAATCATTGTCCATAAAATGTTGAAACACGTCGAGTTCAGTAAAATTTTCAGAGGGAGTAAAATGCAATCCAGATGAAAAGTCATCAAAAGCGGCAACTTCTGGTGGCCGTCCTTCTGTAGTCCACTTAAACTGTTCTGTCTCACGATTTCTGTAATGACGATCATGTCCAGAAGTTGAGGGCGTTTCATCAGACAGTTCTTGGTGACCAGCAATCGTCGGCTGTAACGCATAAACCACTAATTAAATATTTGTGATCAAATAACACAACCATATAAATTTAGGAAGTTTGTTTGTTTAATCGTTTAAAATCAAACATTTATAATAAATAAAAATTCACCTAAATATCTAAAAAAGTATTTCAAAAAATCCTGATAGTAATTTTTCTATAGTCTACTGTATTTAATTGTATATTTTTGTATACTGTATTTTATATGAATTGATGGTAAATTAAAAATCTAATCTGGTAATACTGAAACCAGCTAATGACAATTCGCCGAATATTATTTATAAAATTTCGTCTGCGTGAAGTTATATTTGTGTGTCGCAGTTAAATAATTTGGCAAAATAAATATATTGTACTTATATTAGTTTGATTTCACACTGACAATAAATATAACAAGTAGGTAAGTATAATCAAGTACTATTATCATTTATTTACTTATTATAATCATTTATTATCTGAATCATTTGTTTAATTTCAGGATTAAAACAATGTCACAAAAACGACCAGGATCTCCGTCGATACTATCTGGGTATATAAAGCTTCGTTGCAAAGAAGATACAATAAAAAAAGAAGTAGCCACACAAACAGTCAATGAGCCTTACGTGGCTCGTAACAAAAACAATATATTATTTGAACCAGGCGCATTGTCCAGAGTGGACTTCTATAATCAACGCCCTTCAGATGAGAGGAACGAAAATTTCTCCAGATTAATCGCATTTGAAATGGAAAGAGTACCAGAAGATAGGCGTACTAATTTGTACGCGCAAATAATTAATTTAATCAGAATATACCGGGGTGATTCCGATTTATCCGAAAGTGTTGATTTCATACCAGAATGTCCTTCTGACGAAGATGAAAATCCTTTACCATTAAATATACGGTACAAGAAAATTGATTAAATTTTGATTAAGGTTAATTAAGGTTTGATTCAATCAATCAATCAATCAAAAGGTTTGATTATTTGTTTTTAATTATTATTTCATGATTAAGTTCCCAAATAATTTTGTATTGTTACTATTTGATTCTTACAAGACTGATTAGCATAATGCAAATAAACAATTTTCAATTTTTTTTAAGTTAGGTTCGACAAGTAGGAACATGTTTGCCGGCAAACTCGCGTCGAAGCTCATGCGTGATACAATAGGGATTTATTACTTGTTATTGTAGGTAATATTGTAAGTCAACATAAAATATTATTATTAGGTATGCTCATTTTGTAAAAGTTTGTTAAATTAAATAAATTGTAGACATCTATGGTGTTTCATTTCATTTGTTAGTAACTACAAATGCATATTTATGTAAACTATTCATAATTGTTTCTGATTTATGAAACACGGTAGATTCACACCGAAGTGGCAGCGCAGCGGCCGGCACTTTTACTGTTAAACGATTTTAAGCTTTATCTCGACTAGGAAATGCGCAGTATCGCTTGAAAATTCAAAAAGGCATGCGGCTCCGCGAGACCTTGAGAGTTCACAGGCGATACTGCGCATTTTGCAGTTGAGGTAAAGCTTAAAATCGTTTGCTAGTAACAGTGCCGGCCGTTTGGTTTGAATTGTGCCATAAGCTAATTTTAATTTGTGGGTAAAAATTGATTGTGGGTAAAAATTGTTTTCGTAATTTCTCAAGCTCAGTTGAATATGATTATATAGGTACCCTTACAAAATGTAAGCGAGTAGGCGAAATAAGAGAGCACTCTTTAGAATATAATAACCAATTAAGTATGTACATACTTACATGTAAAGCAAAACATAACTTTAAATTAAAATTAACTTACCTCTAAATCATCTTCATCTAAAGATTCAGAAAACTCATCGTCTTCAGTACCTTCCAAGATACGTAATAATTGTTCAGTGGTAAATACTTCTTGTTGTTCCATATTTCCCGCACTAAAATTCACTTTATACGCTTACGACGTCACGAGTCAGTCGACTTCTGCCGACAATGGCGCAGAGGGGACTGCTTATCGAGAGCTTGCTAGGGATGCGCATGATTGGCGATAAGGGAATATCGAAAATGTATTTACGCAACTATGTTTCAGTTTTTAATATAGTAAAACTACTTTTTTCTCAGTGCTTACAATCGTTTATATTTTGTTAGAACAATAAAAACTGTAATGACAAATATTACAATACCTTAAGTTACCTAAATTAATTTAAGAATATAATATACGTCAACATGATACTACATCACTAGCAGTCGGCTCTGCACGACATTGGCGTCATGGGACTTACTTTTTTAACCATAAATTATTTTACTTTTTATCATCAAATATTTAAATGAGGAATATGCATTTTTGTTTACTGTATGCAACTAAATAATGTTTAGACATTCAGCTTTCAAGGTGTATCAATAAAATACATAAAAGTAATGATTTAATAGGTTTATTTTGTATTTTTCTGCGACCTGTTTTTTGTCGAGTATAGCCGTCGTTGGCGCACAGGGCACGCTTGCTCATGTCGGCTATAGCCGACATTGGCGTTCAAAAGGTTAATGCAAGAATATTTAAGGAGGAACCTAAGTCGCCCATTAAAAATAAATCAGACCCCGATTGTTGTGCAGCAAAAAAATATTTTAAAGCATTGTTCTCAAAAGATTTAAAAACAGAACTGAATACACAAGACGAACTGCCTCCAATTTATGCTCAATTTGAACATGACTTGGGTATAATGCTAGCATTTAGATTAAGAAATGTACCAGCAAGTAAACGTTTAGAGTGTTATGAAAAATTAATTAATGTGGTGAGACAATATGAAGACTGAAATAAAAGACATTGATTGACAAAATAAACATATATTGATTGAATGATTACAAGACAGACAAATAGGTAATTTTTGATATCTAAAAGTCTAATTTTGATTAGATTTATAAAAATCAGCTTTTTCACCACAACTATTTGTATGAGTGTTTTTTTTTATTGTAAAAACAATTTAAAAAAACACTCATACAAAAGTTTAATAGTTGTGTTGAATTTTAAAACAATTTTCCAGGCATAATCCAGGAAAACCTGGACAATCTGGGCAACCAAACAAAACTTCCACTCTTCGTTTAGACACATTATAACATTGTCTGCATCTTTTTCTTATAGTTCTGCCATTTCTTTTAGGCAAATGTGCCGGCAAATGTATCCTACCTGGTAAAGTAGGCCTAACTTCGGGTTTTTTTGGCAAAAGGTATTCAATCATTTTAAATCTAAAATCATACAAGCTGGATTTTGTCTCTCTATTTATGTTATACATTAAAAAAGCATTAATCACATTTATTTCCATTACATGAATGATTACTTTTTTGTACCATCTGAGTGTTTTATGTTCAGCACAATAATAACTCAACATTTGGTCATGTTTATCTACTGCTCTCATATATTTATTATATTTTACTTGAACTGCTGGTTTAAATGATATATTTCCATACTTATTTCTTGTTTGTATATATTGGCTATCATGTTCTGAACTAATGAAAGCAACTTCCCTCTTATCTCTCCATTTTGTTATTGTTATATTTTTATTATTGTGCATAATGCATGCCTCAGTTGGTTGCAATCGAGCATTCATTACTTCTTTTGGATTTCTTTTTCTATTAAATTGTAATGTTCCCGTTAAATACATATTTTTATTTAATAATTCCTCGGCTATATCCAAACTGGAATAATAATTGTCCACATATAATGAATGGCCATTATTTAAATAATTTGCCACTAATAATCGAATTACTTTTTTCACGTGATCTCTTCCCCCAACTATTAGATCTTGAGACCCTGCATACAAATGAATTTTCATGCAGATACCGTGATGGTCTGCTAACATATATAATTTTATGCCATATTTGTGCGCTTTGTTTTTTATACACTCGAGAGCAATGAATCCGGGTCACTTAAAGAATCCTAAAAATCTCGGAAGCTAAAAATGCTAGATTAATGCAATAAATTGTATTTAATAGACAATGTAATACTCCTTAAATGAAGGTATTAAAACTTCTTAGTTATTGTAAAGTTATATCATAAAAAAATCAAATTTGAAAAAGGGCCACTTTCGAAGATGGAACTACGAAATTACAGCATTTGGTTTTGCTTTTGTTTGTAATCTGTCATTTATGTGGGTACATAAACCATGTTGATAGTGCTCTATATTCATTATTCAAGCTGAAATTATGTCGCTTACGCCTGAAGAATGCACCAGAATACTTACAATGCTGGAAACCGGCCGGAGTCAGCGCGATACAGCCAGGACTGTCGGTGTGTCGCTGTCAACAGTACAAAGAGTTCTCCGACGTTACGAAGAAACTGGTTCTAACCTACGCAGACCAGGAACGGGCAGAACCGGGTGTACCACAGCACGAGAAGACCGATACTTGGTGAACACCATGCTTCGAAATCGCTTTCTCACAGGAACTGAACTCACAAATCAGTTTCGACGCCTCGGAGGAAGTAACCCAAGTGCATGGACAGTAAGACGTCGGCTTGCTGAATCTAACTTAAAACCCCTTAGACCTGCAAACGGCCCTAAACTGGAGCGTGGGCATCGTATTTCAAGACTAAGATATGCCCAGAGCCACGTAAATTGGAGTATTGAAGATTGGTCAAAAGTTATGTTCTCCGACGAATCAAAATTTATGCTCTACAAGCACGATGGAAGACACAGAGTGTATCGAAGACCAGGGGAAAGATTCAAGCAAGCATGCATCGAAGAAAAAGTAGCCTACGGTGGTGGGTCTGTACTTGTGTGGGCCGGAATTTCTTCTGAAAGTCGCACAGAGCTGGTGATCATAGAAAACGGTTCTTTAACTAGCGTAAGATATGTGGAAGAAATCCTCAATGATCACGTTGGTCCATTTATGGTCAATTTAGGTGAGGATGCTATATTTATGCATGACAATGCCCGACCTCATACAGGTAGGATTGTGAATGACTACCTTCAAGAGATGAACATTACTCGTATGGAGTGGCCAGCGCGCAGCCCGGATATCAACCCGATCGAGCATGCTTGGGACGAGCTAGGCAGATGCGTAAAACAACGAAACCCTCCCCCAATCACGCTTCGTGAGCTCAAAATTGCTCTCACAGAGGAATGGGAGAATATTCCCCAAAATCGTATAAGGAACTTGGTGTACAGCACGCCAAACCGCGTAAACGCAGTAATGGAAGCACGAGGAGGCAATACGAAGTATTAAAATTCAAGAAAATCGTAATAAAGTTCAAAAATTTCATGTTTCCTATTTTTGTTTTAAGGAGAGATCAGCAGTTTTTTTCTTTATGTAATTTTGTGTTAATAAAATGTATGGTGACTCATATTTTTTTTACTTTCATTTAAGGAGTATTACATTGTCTATTAAATACAATTTATTGCATTAACCTATCATTTTTAGTTTCCGAGATTTTTAACATTCTTTAAGTGACCCGGATTCATTGCTCTCGAGTGTATATTGACGGAAACGTAAGCGACCTTTCCACAAAATTAATGATTCGTCAATTGCCATTTCTTTGGTGGGATAATACAAGTTTTCCATTGTTTTATTAAATGTTTCAATTAATGTGTACACTTTATTTAAACTTTGGTTCCCTGGTAGTGTCTGCACATTCAGTGCTCTTAATATTAGAAAAAACCTATTTCTTGACATATAATTTGAAAAATTTATATCAAGCAAATAGTGTTTGCTCCAGTAGTCTGTTACTCTATTTAATTTAATAATTCCCATAAGTAGTATTAAACCTATAAATACCTTTAATTCTTCTACTGTTACATTTTTCCACCTTTTAAATCTAGCGTGAGGATGATTGGCATTTCTTTTAATTTTTTCACCATTTGCATTTGTGCATGTTAATAAAAGAGAACAAAAATCTGCATTAAATAGAAGATTAAAATAATCAATTGGCTCTGTTCCTAGCACAGGCTGTTTAATGCCAGGGGTGCCTATAAATGGGAATGTATTCCTTACTGTTGGATTGCCAGCCATCCAGACAGTTTCCATATTTGTCTGCTGGATATCTTCATCCTCCGTTGTGACAACAACCTCTTCTTGAATAAAGTCATCCCAGTCATTGTTCGCTTCCAGATCTTCAGTTAAAATTCCGTAGAGATCTTGGTCTGTCAATGTACACTCATCTGGAATTATTTGTCCTCTGGGAGAAGCCATTGCTTCCAACATATCTTCTATGGACTGTCTGGATGTGGATGGTTGATCCATTATTCTGAAAAATCAAACATCTCTTTATAATACTAGCTTCATGGAAAAAATGAAATTAAAGCTGCTTACACTATTATGTACTTTTGCAAGGTCCCATCTATGTTTAAACCAACATTATAATATAAATATTATTATTTACAACAATATAATATTATTTGACTGCCCCGGTGGCGCAGTGGTTGTGGTATGCAACTGCTGTGCAAGGGATCCCTGGTTAAATCCCCACTTGGGTCAGGTGTAGCGAAATTGGGGTTTTCAGTCTTGGATTAGGGGTGTGTAAACACCTCTGCTTACCCCAATAGAGAAAAAAGCGTGAGCTATGTTTGTTTGTTTTTTAAAATTATTAAGGATAACATTGAAAACTGAAATATCAAAATAATAATTAGTGTATCATCATCGTTTTCATGCTCTATCATTTGGGGTCTGCGAAAGAAGCTTACAATCATTTAATTATAATGAATATTTTCTATGTAGGTATTCTAAATATTTTCAAAAAAAAATATAAACATGCTTTATCTAAAAATCATAGCATACATATCATCATCATTGGGATAGCCTCTAATGTTGTTGAGTAAATAAAATTATGTTAAAGTAAAAATAGTAGGTAGATAGACACTTACAGCAAAAGTTCAAAACAAAGTCCAGAATAATAGACAGTATTAACTGTGTATTATGTATCACAGTATTAACACCACTCAACAGTTCCACAAGGTCCATAAAACGTAGCCGGGTCACAGTATTAACACCACTCAACAGTTCCACAAGGTCCATAAAACGAAGCCGGGTCACAGTAATAGCATCAGTCGTCAGTTCCACCAGGTCCATAAATCAAAGCCGAGTCAAAAATATCATAAAATTCAGTTCAGAAAATATCGAGCGACAAGCAAGCAAGCAAACAAGAGATATCAGACGACATGAACACTGACAGTGACATTGTTCTGTTTGCTTTTATTTTAGTTCACCGACGCTGCCGCTAAGCGCACGAGCATGTGGCGCCACTGGTGCGTAATGTTGCCAATTAAATTTTACCGAAAAAGATTTAATATTTATTAATGTTTTCATGTTTTATTACTGTGGTTTTAGAAAATATTATTATCACGTATATTTTTGAAAAAATACGAGTAAAAGCGAGTACGCTAATAAATGTGGCATTTTAGTTGTGAAAAAAACCGATTTTTTTTATAATGGTTTAGATATACTAAGATAACAAAATCGGATATTTTTATTTTATATGAATATATTAAATGGATATTTTTATTAAAATAGTAAAAATTGTTTATTTTGTACAGAATAGACGCAAAATAAAGAAATAAAAGTATATATTATGGTGGAAGCGAAAGGGTAGCCCGCGAAATTCAAATTTTCCGTGTCACTCCCACCCCATACAAGTTTGTAAACTGTTACCAAAGGTTATCTATCCCTGACTTATAAAATATGTATTCTAAATTAATGGCCAAGGGTATTGTCAACTTCAATGTTTAATTTGGGATAAAAAGTGGTAGTTCTCTTAATCTCAATTTTTTTAAATCTGTTTTTAAGTAAGTTCGATGTGACGCGCCAGGTGCGTCAATGGCCTCCCGTGATATTTGCTTATGACGCGCCTGTGGCGTCATTGGCCATGAATCGGTTAACCCTTAACCAGGCCCAAGAGAACTACACAACTTACATAACTTTCAACTATTGATTCTGTATAATAGTATAATTGTTAGATAGGCCCAGGTGGAATAAAAAGCGGACTGTATTTCTAGGTTATAATTAGGTATAGGTAGGTACAATGGTCAAAATTTAATTATATTAAAATCGATGCGATCGTGGTCGCGGTGTTAAAAGGAGTGTACTGTCGAGGGCGCGCGAGCCGTCGTCCAGCCGCTGCTGCTACCACGCCGCCCGCTCCCCTCTGCTTGATGACGCATGTGTGTCTTGGAGGTGTTAACGTGTGCGTTAACATATTCCCGGGCCACCATTGAAAGGCCAGCCCAGCTGATGATGATGATGATGTATGAAGTAGGTATGCTTCGTGATCAGTCCGATGGTCCATCCAACAATGGGCATATTTTATGAAAGGCCCGTCTGATTGTCCCAGTCTTTATTTTGATGTAGGGTGAAGTACCCAATTATCAGCACTTTAAGAGTTGGTCCTAATTTAAGCCTATTTATTATTGTGAAAAATAGTTCTTTACCCGTTAAGGCAAATTTTATAGTTCTAATATTTAATAAGGAAGACGTTATTAAAAGAAAAACATGGTTGACCTCTGTCCAAGATTTTTTAGACGAGTAAGAATAAAAAATGGGTCTCTCACCATTTACTGGCACCATCGCCCCAATTAATAGCATAGAGCGAGCTAATTATCAGCACATAACTATCACTGTTGGGAATTGCATTAAAAAAAAATATTTCCATTCTTAAAATCTCTTTTTATTTATATTTTTATAAAATTAGTAGGTAGGTAGACCCTGTAATATAAAACAATCACTTATAATCTAATAATAATTTTTAAAATTGACAAAGTTTAACATTAATAAAGTTATCTTAGGTAGGAATTTAAATAATTTGTTCAGACTTACGAAAATCTCACTAGAAAATGTTTTACTTAAATATAATATGGTAGCCGACCACTACCAACCAATAACTATGTAGGTATCAGCAACCATTAAGAAACATAAAATTGCACATAAGAAAGTGTACCAGTAAGTAAATAAAATAAAAGATAAGCTCTTGCCATCACATCTTCTAATCCTCTTGAAGGATCTTCTCTAGTTCTAGTAAAGTGTAAGTCTTCTTTTTCGTATTATTTATTATTTTTTCCAACGGGTCTATTTCGTTATCTCTTTGACCAACTTGCGAGGTTCTGTGTGGTAAATTATGTTTAATGTCGGAAAGAATTTGGATTTTTTTATTTGGTGGATAGTTACTCTTCTCTTCGGCTTTTCTTTTCTTAATATTAATTGAGTTTTCATTTTCAGGTGAGGATGGTACGAGGTGCATTCAATAAGTACCTAGCCTCATCGCCAGAGGGCGCTGTAGTTTCAAAAGAGTTTTACCACAGTGTAGCACATTCTTTTTTAATTCTTTTTTCAAATTTTCATTCCAATCCCTTCATTTGTTTTAATTTGACAACTTATGGAAGCGAACGTGTCGATCGGTTTTACAAAAATGGAAAAAGAGCAATATCGTTCGGTGATTCGATTCCTATTTTTGGAAGGGAAAACGCGCATCGAAATCAAAGAGCGCTTGGATGCTGTGTACGGTGACTCTTCTCCATCGATGGCCACCGTCAAGAATTGGTTCAACGAGTTTGCACGTGGCCGTACGTCGGTTTTTGATGAACCACGTCCAGGTGCACCGAAAACAGCTGCTACGGAGGAAAACATTAAAAAAATCCATGATCTCGTATTGGCAGATCGCCGATTGAAGGTTCGGGAGCTAGCTGAGACTGTAGGCATTTCAGAAGGAACAGTGCATCATATTCTTCACGAGGAACTCGGCATGAGAAAGCTGTCGGCGCGATGGGTGCCGCGTTTACTCACACCAGAAAACAAGCGCAACCGTGAGACCACATCGGAGACGTGTTTGGCGCTGTTTAAGATGAATCCAGCGGAGTTTTTGCGTCGTTTTGTGACCGTCGATGAAACCTGGATCCACTGGTACACACCAGAGACCAAGGAGCAATCAAAACAATGGATCCAGACCGGGGAACGTGCTCCAAAGAAGGCGAAAACTGTAAAATCGGCCGGAAAAGTTATGGCCACCGTTTTCTGGGATTCACAAGGTGTGATCTACATCGATTACCTCGAGAAGGGTAAAACAATTACAGGGCTTTACTATGCCGATTTATTAGGCCGATTCGACGCCGAATTAAAGAAAAAACGACCCCATCTGGCGAAGAAAAAAGTGCTGTTTCACCACGACAACGCACCGGTTCACACGTCTGCCGTTGCCATGGCCAAATTGGTCGAATTACGCTACGAATTGCTGCCCCATCCACCGTATTCTCCAGATTTGGCCCCTTGTGACTTCTTTCTGTTTCCTAATCTGAAAAAATCACTCGCCGGGAATAGATATGGATCGAATGAGGAGGTCATCGCCGCCACGGAGGCCTATTTTGCAGAGTTTGACAAAAACTATTTTTCGGACGGGTTAAAAAAGTTGGAGCATCGCTGGGCTAAGTGTATCGAACTAAAAGGAGACTATGTTGAAAAATAAATTGCCACTTTTCCAAAATTTTCGTTTACTTTTTGTAGGCTAAGTATTTATTGAATGACCCTCGTATATTCGTGTTATGAATCATAACTTCGTGTTTAAATGTCTGGTGGTGATTAATGAAAGTCTCTTGTGATTTATTTTCTTTTGTCTCCTCTTTATTCGGAGCTTCTGTCTCTTGTTTTTTAGTATCTATTGCCTCTTTTGCTTTCTTGTTTATCTTGTTTCTGGTGGTTTCTACTGTAGTTTTATTTAGTTTAGTCTCCTGTATAAGATTAGCTTCAGTCTCTTGTTTTTTAGTTTCTACTGTCCCTTTTGCTTTCTTGTTAATCTTGTTTCTGGTGGTTTCTTTTGTTTTGTTTTTTTCATCTTGTTTAAGTAATCTGTTCTTTTTGCGGGTCTCTTGTTCTTCTTCTTTAAGTTTTTTAGCTTTTAATTTGTCATTTTCAGTCTTCTGCCATTCCGCTGAAGTAAGCACGAATGATGATCTCTCTACATTTTTAACACCTTTTCGTTCAGGTGTTTTTTCAACAGTCAAAACGTCCTGTAATTTGACAGGTGTTAGTAAATATTGTTGACTATCAAAACATACCAATTGCGCACTACCGAGACAATCTTCAGTATTGTTATAACATTGTTCATTCGCTATAGAATTGGTCATAGCTTGCATACCGTCTACAAAATCTTCTGCTAATATTACTGGTAATTGATCAATGTCTTGAAATCCAACTGCTTCGAAATTTTCAATTTCGATGTGAGTTTCTTTGTTTATGGACGTATTAGTTTCTTGATTTTCAAAAAAACAACAAATTTTCTTCAAAATCCTTTCTGTTTCTGTCAGATTTTCAAGCGGCGTTCTTTGCAGAAATGTTACCTTTTCATGCCCTACAATGTTTTCTAAAATTTCGCGTGTCATAATTTTTTCTTTATTTGAATTGTCTTGTAGTTTTAAATTGTCTTCTTTTGGTTCTCCATCTTGTTTACTTCCTTTACCCAGACATTTATTGTAGTTAATGGCACCAGAGTTCCAGGGACATAAGCCAGTAGTCCTGAATCCATTTATAATTGTCGTATCTTTGACACCAACCTCTAAAGCATCCTTGAGAACAGGTACGAAATTGTTCTTTGTGAGAGTCTCCAAAGGATGATCTCTCCTCCATTTCAGGACACTTTCCTTCCATGCAGTTTTGAGAGGTCTAAATGCTGACACGTCAGCTGGTTGTAGAATCCGTGTGGCGTTGGGATAAAGTGCTATCAAAACAATCTGCAATTTGCTGCACAATTCACTTACTTCAAGACTGAGATGTGTTTTGTGTCCGTCTACAAATAGTATGACAGGAAATGTTACCTTTCTTTTGTAGATATAAGGATGAAACACATTTTTTATATAATCATAGAAAAGTTCAGACTTCATCCAGCCAGTATCGCTTAGACCAATGCCCCACTCATCTGGAACTGATGATGTTATATCTTTGGGAAGCCTCTTGTTGGGAAACACAACTAATGGAGGTGTTACGTCTCCGTTGGCGCAAAATGTAAACAGTACAGTAAGGGCTGTTTTAGCTGTAGCGTGATCCACTTCATACACGTCTCTTTCTCCTCGTAACGAAATAACTTTGCCATTTTTGGGACATAACTGAAAGTTAGATTCGTCCCCATTAAAAACACGAGCTGTGTCCTGTAAGATGTCAAAATAGTTGTTTTCCTTAAGGTAAATCTCAATTTTGTGGAACCACCCTTTGATGTCTTTTTCTGACACATTAGCACTGGCTGATGTGACAGCTTCGGCAGTGCGTTCGCTGAGTTCTGGATGACGGCGCATAAAAAGATCATACCATTTTTTTCCAGGTATGTCATCTTTAAAGGGGTTTTCCCTTCCTGACTTCTTTAAGAAGTTTGCTACGCTTAATTGTAAATCAGATTTTCTTTTTGGAAATCCTTTCCGACAGCAATCTACAACCCACTGTACCAAAACTCCTTCTTCTTCTGTCGACAATATTGGCCTAGGACCTGGTAGATCATTGCACGGCTTTCTTAATCGCGACTGGATAGTTCCTCTTGGCACATTGTAAGTTTTCGAGGCCAGTTTTTTAGACATACCTTTTTTAACTGCATCCAAGGCTTTTAGTAGATTTTCGTTTGTGTACATTTTTCGTTTATTTGGTTTATTTTTATCCTTTGGCTTCATGGTACCTAGGTGGATAAGTGGTTCTGAAAAAGAAAAGAGATGATGAAATTCTAGGAAAACCAATTTACCAGCATACTTCTGATCCAATTATCAGCACCATGCTAAGATTTGGATTTTGATAATTTATACTACTTTTACAAAACAAAATGAATTCTATGCATAAAATAAACACAGTTTACATTAAAAGTTATGAAATTAGTATTTAGGTACTTTTTTCCATTTATCAGCACCCGTGCTGATAATTTGGAATTTACAAAATATTCGATCCGTTTATCAGCACCACGTATTTTACCAATTTATCACCATAACCTCAAATTCTACTCTTCAGATTATCCTCATAAACTATCTCAAATATCAGAGAAATCGTTAGTTTCAATATAAAATATGTAAAAGATCTGATACATCATAAAATGTAAACATGTGAACTTACCTGCAATCACAAGAAACAGGCAAAAACAGAAGAAACTGCAGGACATAAGTGTTTGCTTACACAAATTCCGCCATTGTGTAGTCTCAAAGTATGGTGTTGCCAATAGTAGAATTCCAAAAACATACATTTATTTATTTATTAGTGTGGTAATCCAAATTAGTAAGTGAAAACCTTAGAATTTGACAATTTATTCGGAGTGCTGATAATTTGGTGCAGTGCTAGCGTTTGGGTTATTCACCCTACGCTACTCGAGCTTCTCCGTCATGTCCCGGATACAGCTTCACGATACGTCCCAACGGCCACTGAGCCACCGGCAGCGCCTCGTCCTTCACGATGACCAATGAGCCCTCTGTGAGCGCGCCTTGTGAGCGCTGCCAGCGCGTCCTTTGGTGCAACTGGGAAATATATTCCTTATTAAAGCGTCTCCAAAAATGTTGTCGTAGAAGTTCGACTCGTTGATGACGCGGCAGCCGTGCCGAGTCGCAGTCGGACATCTGTGGATGAGGTAGAACAGTTAGAGTACGACCAATGAGAAAATGAAAGGGAGTGAGAGCTGAGAGATCAGATGGATCGGATGAAAGAGGTGTGAGAGGCCTTGAATTAAGAATGCCTTCTATTTGGACTAGCAATGTGTACATTTCCTCATATGTGAGGTTTGCCATCCCAAGTACTCTTTTGAGATGATGTTTCACTGATTTAACAGTGCTTTCCCATAGGCCCCCGAAGTGGGGTGAATATGGAGGAATGAAGTGGAAATTTACACCTTGTTCTGCAGCGCAACTGTAAATTGACTCACTGTGATTCCTGATAAAGTTGGTGACCACACGCGCAGCACCCACCAGATTCTTCCCGTTGTCTGAATAAATATTATTTGGTTTACCTCTGCGAGAAATGAACCTGTTAATTGCTGCTATGTAAGACTCTGTCGTCAGATCTGTAACCAACTCCAAATGCACAGCTTTAACTACAAAACAGATGAAAATACAAATGTAAGATTTAATAAGTACACTTCCACGCCCCTTACGGTTGTTGATCATAATTGGCCCTGCGTAGTCGACACCTACGTCACTGAATACAAAGTTTGCGTGCAATCTCTGTTCAGGTAACTGTCCCATGATAGGTGTTACAGTTTTACCTTGAAACCGTTTGCATGTAACACATGATTGTGTAGTTTTTCTAGCCAGGTTTCGACCAGAAATTGGCCAGAAAGCTTGACGTATGTGAGACAACAACAGTTGTGGGCCAGCGTGTAGAAGTGTGATGTGATATGTTGAGAATATGATTTGAGTAATGTGATGAGCTGGATGCAGTAGGATAGGAAACTTTCTATCATAATTGTATGGCGATTGTGCTAACCTTCCGCCCACACGAATGAGGTGATTATCCCCTATAAAAGGATTAAGTGAATTTAATCTATGTGAAGCAGGTAACTGCTTGTTATGTAATAATAGTTGATATTCCTCAAAAAAGAAATCTAATTGTACTATCTTCGCTAATTGGTATCTAGCTGAATTAAGTTCGCTAGTAGATAAAGGCATGACGTCACCTATGCACACCTGTTGGCATTTTTTTGTATTGATGTTATTTGGAGTAATTCCACTTTGCCCCACCAAGCCCGCCACCCTGGTGTGGCAAAGTGGACTGCCTAAAATTTTGCAGTGGAATATGCCCCACTATTCTGATTTGATGGGGCGGATAACACTAGCATAAACACTTTGTGGATTCTGCCCCACTAGGGTTGGCACCTCAGGATTTGTGTATGAAGGTTAACATGTATTTTTACATTTGTTTGTAAAAAAAATAAATGTATACCTATATCTGTAAGTAAAACGTTATTAGTGCTGGAAGCTTAGATTTAATACGTAGCGAAGTGGTTTAAATAAAAGTAAAAAATAAATAAATAATTTTAATGTACTATTTATTTCTGGAAGGAATCGGTTTATAAATCACAGATTAATTACCTTTTACAAATAAAATTTTACTAATGTTACGCCACACTGCCGCAGCCGATCACAGCGCCATTTAAGCCAGCCAATCCCAGCCAAGCCAAGCCACCGCCATAACTACCGGACGCCTTCAGTGGGGGAAAAGATATATAAGGCTCTGCAAGTCCATTTTCGGCCTCTTGTTGCTGTGAATACACGACTAAGCTGAAACTCTGTTTGATCGAAAAATATATATATTAAATCAGTGTGATTATACAGTTCTGTTTTTTTTATTTATGCCCTTCTGTTACATCTCAGAAGTGGGATAAATCTAAAAAGCTATGAAGCGTAATCACGCCGATGTGGCAAGGGTAGGCCGTAGGGCAGGTAGGAGTGAATCCCAGTGTGAAGAAGCATCCGAAACAAACGACAATGAAGAGGACGTCACATCACCAGATACACCTCCAGCCCGGAAAATCCTTAGAAGACTTTTAGAAACCGAGGTACAAAAAGCCTTGCGCGAGTTAAGCGAAGACATACCCTCCATCACCACAAGAAAAGAACTCCGCGCTGCCTCACTGATACCAGAGTTTGACCCCGACAGTGAAGAGTGCACTACTGCGTCAGCGTGGCTCAAAAATATTGATCAACTCGGTGAGATTCATGGCTGGAGTGAAACTACTAAGTCATTTTACCTGCAAGATAGATTAAGAGGTCAAGCCAGAAGATGGTACAATCGGCTTGATGAATACGATTATTCCTGGGAAGATTGGAAGCAGATGTTGATGCGTGCTTTTCCAAGACATCGTGATTTCGGGAACATGTTAGAAGAGATGATGAACAGGAAGAAACAAGCTACGGAATCGATGACGAAATACTACCAGGATAAAGTGGCCATGTGCTTCCGGTGTAAGTTGTCCGACAATGCGACTGTTTCCTGCATCATTCGCGGTCTACCACCATCACTCCAAGCGAATGCGAGAGCTTACCAGTGCGAGCGACCTGAAGAATTATATGAAGGCTTCCTTTGTGCGCTGGATGACTACCAACCGCCGTCAACGTCAAGCGGAACACGTGCGTTAAATAAAGATGCCAACAATCGACAGGGAAACGATAAAAAATATACGCCTATCAACCCGGACGTCGACCCGTGTCCGCGCTGTAAAAAAACTGGCCACATACTACGTAACTGCCCATATCCAGATTCGCGAACATGCTTCAAATGCGGTAAGCAAGGCCACATTGCTACGCGTTGCATAAACGCCCCTAAACCTACAACACAAGCTGAAGATAAAGTCAAAGAAATTAAGCTTCTACAAAACTACAACGACATATACGAAAAAACAGTAAAAATCAATGGCATCTACGTTAAATCTTACATTGATACCGGCAGTCAAGTCAACGTACTCTCTACTCACGTGTCAAAACTGCTGGATCTCGAAATCAACCCGTCTAACATCGTCCTCAAAGGCTTCTCTGGAGAACATTTACCCAGCCGCGGGGAAGTAGCTTTCCAGCTGGAAATCGATGGCATTCTTATCCCCTGCAAGGCTCATTTATCAAACGTGGAGATGGGGAACATAAATCTGTTGGTTGGGCAGCCAATTATCAACAGCGACGGTATGACTCTGATGGTCAGCGAAGGAAGAGCCACCCTCAAACAAGACCTCGACTTTACAAAACACATGGATGTTATTGAAGAGCGCACCCGCTTCAAGGTCGTCACTGCTGAAAAAGAGTGTCTACTGCCCGGACTTTCCATCATTAAGGTTAACGTGCTGGACAATGATGAAGACAACGAAGTCGCCACTACACCACAGCATTATGAGCTGTGTGGTGTAACCTACTCAATTCCTGCCACCATGCTACGAGGCCCCGTCGGGTATATCAAGATCATAAACAATGGCGCTCAAAACATTAACTGGAAGCCTGGCCAAGTATTGACCAGAGCCGACAGCTGCACGACTTCGCCACTACCGAATATTCAGGTTAGTCTACAAAATTACACTTTGCCATCGACTTCCACAGCCAAAGCCAATAATGACTATAACCATCCTATTGCGTCTCTATTGCCCACTAGCGTAGCCAATGTTAGCACTATTGGGGGAGTAAACATATATGATATCAGGTCGGGTAAATTGAATAAAAATGATCACGATAGTTTAATCACTTTATTGAAGAATTACAGTGACTGTTTTGCGAATAAAACACAAGACTTAGGATGTACAGATTTATTACAAATGAGTATAAAATTAACAAGTGAACAGCCTATATACCGCCAACCTTACCGTTTATCTCATAGTGAGCAGGACATAGTTAGGTCCAAAGTCTCAGAGTTATTAGACGCAGGTATAATCCGAGATTCCGAGTCATGTTTTGCTTCTCCAGTTATCCTTGTTAAGAAAAAGAACGGCGACAGCAGGCTTTGTGTCGACTTTCGGGCGCTTAACGCCATTACAGTTAAAGATAGGTATCCGTTGCCCAACATCGATGATCAGGTCTCAAAGTTAGCCGGTAAGAAATTCTTCACTAGTCTTGATTTAGCACAAAGTTACCACCAGGTTAGAATCGCCCCAGAAGACATACACAAAACAGCTTTTATAACACCGCAGGGGCACTTTGAATATACCCGTGTTCCATTTGGTCTGGCTAACGCACCGTCTGTTTTTATGCGACTCATAAACAAGATCGTAGATTCTATACGAGATTCCAAAAACGTTTCTAAAGACGGTAGTTTGAAAACTCTCAACGACTTTTCGAACGAATATGAGGTATTAGCATTTTTAGACGATTTGTTGCTACCTTCCGTCGATGTGCAGTCCGGTTTAGAAATTTTAGAGAAAGTTCTTCATAAATTAAAATCAGAAAACTTAAAGCTAAATATGAGTAAGTGTTCATTTTTACAAAATAAAATCACATATTTAGGGCATGAAATTTCATCGAATGGCATTCAACCGGGCGAATCGAAATTGGCAGCAGTGTCGCAGTTTCCCATCCCTAGTAACGTTCATGAGATACGTCAATTTGTTGGGTTATGTAGTTATTTCCGTAAATTTATAAAAAATTTCGCAATAATTGCGCGCCCAATAACAGATTTAACAAAGAAAAACGCTGTGTGGAATTGGGGCAGTGAACAATCTAATAGTTTTGAAGAATTAAAACAGTGTTTGTGTACAAAGCCCATACTCGCTTTATATGACCCTGCACTGCCCACGGAGATTCACACGGATGCATGCAAATCAGGAATCGCAGGCATTTTGTTACAAAAACAGACTGATAATTCACTACGCCCTGTTATGTATTTTAGTAGAGTAACTAGTAAGGAAGAAAGCATGTATCACAGTTACGAGCTTGAAACGCTCGCTGTGGTCGAATCGTTGCGTAGATTTAGGGTGTACATTGTAGGTAAACACGTTAAGATCGTGACTGACTGCACGGCTGTTCGTGCCACCCTAACCAAACGTGACATTATTCCGCGTATTGCCAGGTGGTGGTTGTCAATCCAAGATTTTGATGTGAGTGTAGAGTATAGACCCGGAGAAAAAATGAAACATGTAGACGCGTTAAGTAGGAACCCAATCGATACTATAAATATAAATCGCCTTGAAGTGTCAGACTGGTTCTATACCGTCCAGTACCAGGATGACAAATTAAAGCAAATCATTGACCAGCTTAGGGGTGGCTCAGCTGCTACTGAAATAACCAACAATTATGTGTTCCTAAATGATAGGTTATATAGAAAGACATTGCATGGTAATCGTCTCGTTGTGCCAGCATTAGCTCGATGGAGGCTGGTCCAAATGCACCATGATGACATTGGGCATGTGGGTATTCAAAGATGTATGGATTTGATAAAAAAAGATTATTGGTTTCCCAAAATGACTCGCTTTATTCAAAAGTATGTTAATGCATGTCTTCATTGTGCCTATGGTAAAGGTGATCATGGAAAGAAAGAAGGAAAATTGTTCCCTATCCCTAAACCCACAGAGCCTATGCTCATGGTGCATGTCGACCATTTAGGCCCCTTTTGCAAAACAGTGAAAGGTTATCAGTATATGCTGGTTATGACAGATGCTTTTTCAAAATTTGTTATTGCTGAGCCCACTCGAACAGTCAATTCAGTAGAAACTATTAGAACACTTAAAAAAATATTTAGCTTATTTGGATACCCTGATAAACTTGTAAGTGATCATGGGAAGGCTTTCACCAGTAGATATTTTAAAAAGTTCACATCTGACAAACAGTTTAGGCACATCTTGACCTCAGTTGCATGCCCGCGAGCCAATGGTCAGGTGGAACGCACTAACCGGACCATATTGAATGCATTGCGTGCCACAGACCCTAGTGAAGCTGCAAATAATTGGGCCAACAGCTTACCTGACATTCTCTGGGGTATCAATAATACTGCAAATGAAAGTACAACCTACAGGCCCTATGATTTGATGTTTGCCAAAAGTTCTAGACCACGTTGCGATGTCATTACTAATGAAAGTATTAGTGAGCCAGTGGAGGTTAGGCGTAACAAAGCAAGTGCTCGGTTAAGGGTAGCAAGCGATAGGATGAAACGTAACTTTGACAAGAAACGCAAAACAAGCCATCTCTATAAAAAGGGTGATTTAGCTCTTTGGCGGCAAGCACCGACCAGCAGTGTCACAAAAGTTAACACTAAACTAGATGACATTTACTCAGGTCCATATATCATAACCAAGGTGGTGGGCAATGACAGATATAGGATCAGAAGTATTAAGGGACTCCGAGGTTACAAGGCCTTTACGGGCCTGGTGGCCGCGGATTCCTTAAGGCCTTATCGTAGTACGGTTCCTATATCTGATAGTGCCAGTAGTTCTGATGAGCAACTTGAAACTGAAGACCTTATTGACCTACTTGAAAGTTAATCAAGTTCCCTCCCATTGCGGGAGCAATCATTGTTTCAGGACGGCCGAATGTTACGCCACACTGCCGCAGCCGATCACAGCGCCATTTAAGCCAGCCAATCCCAGCCAAGCCAAGCCACCGCCATAACTACCGGACGCCTTCAGTGGGGGAAAAGATATATAAGGCTCTGCAAGTCCATTTTCGGCCTCTTGTTGCTGTGAATACACGACTAAGCTGAAACTCTGTTTGATCGAAAAATATATATATTAAATCAGTGTGATTATACAGTTCTGTTTTTTTTATTTATGCCCTTCTGTTACACTAACTAAGATAAATCTTGATAATCACAAATTAAACAATGATTTGTTCTTATGATATGTTCTTAAAACGAAACATATTTACTACATAACTATTCAAAATCACAGATTCTTCATCATTTGGTATACCTTTTACAAATAAAATCTTACTAACTAAGATAAATCTTGATAATCACAAATTAAACAATGATTTGTTCTTATGATATGTTCTTAAAACGAAACATATTTACTACATAACTATTCAAAATCACAGATTCGTCATCATTTTGTATGGTTTGTGTAGATATAGGTATTTTCTTACTGATTACGTTATAAATAATAAAAATAAATTTAAACTATTTTTAGGTTCAGAAGTGGAATATTATTAAAAAAAAATAAACACTTAACAAAAATAGGTTTATTTATAATTAAAATTAACACAAAATATAGCTAAATCAAATACTGCAAACTTCCAACGATTTAAAATAAGAAAATAACAGAGTAATCAGCAGAATGGCTTACGTGACCTTAATAACAACCAACACTGATTATTACAAGACGTCCGTACACTCGGAGAGCCGGCGAAGAAATGGGCCGCTCCTTCCAAGCGCACCCTTTATATAGACTGTCGCCGAGTAGTTGATGACGACGTTCGGAAACACCTTACACGGCCTCTCCTGATGTTGGGTCGTCCTCGACGCAATTTCTTACAGCGATCCCGCTAGGACCCGCCACTGGAGAGGTCGGTGGGTCGGTTTCAATGCCATCATCCAGCGAGGGCATGGACAGCGCAGTGGGAGGTAACTCCGTTTGCACTTCCATCTCATTATCATTAGTTTCATCTAAAAACAAAAAGGTTATTAGTACTAGAAAAACAAGATAGAAACACTCAGTCTCGCTGACCAATCAGTCCGTCTTCGCTCAGTCAATTCATTCATCGTTCTTTCACAACTCTGACTCATGTGACACGCATACATCGTTCTCAAAAAGAAAATAAAACACAACCAGGCCAAGGCATATTTCTGTTAGTATCCAAAAAGACTTGTGTCCTTAATCTCGCCGGTCGATTTCATTATTCGATCACCAGCGAATCTTGTAACATGGCCTGTTAAACAGACCCACTCGTACGAAGACCGTATTCAAACGTACGAGCGCATTCCACATGCAGACCGTATTCGAACATGTGGAGCTTCCCGACACGTAGACCGTATTCATACGTGTCGAGGCTTCCCAACACGCTGACCGCAATCACACGTGTTGAGGCTTCTCAACAAGTAGAGCGAATCGTACAGGTGAGGTATACCAAACAGATAGTTATCATACAAGTGAGGTTCGCCCTACAGACTCGCCACAACAATCGCATAACTGTCAATATTATGAGCTTAACTTACTTTCAAAAAATGCAGCACATGTTTCAGGGCTCCACTCACCCCGCCACGGCACCATATATTGCGCAGCAGCCTGCGTCGTTTTTCCATAACTGCCGCTGAGCAAACGTAGCGTGTAACGTCCACTAGGTAGAACTTTTACCACCTTATATGGACCACGCATGCCGGAGTCAAGTTTACCTGCCGACTGGGAGTATTTTATTACGAAGACCAAGTCTTCAACATTGAATTGGCGTGGTGTACTTCGTCGTTGGTTAACTTGCTCGTCTTGCCTGATTTGGTTCTTGCTGAGAAGTTCACGAGCTCTACTTCTAGTGATTTCTCGTAAAGCGTCTCTGTTAGGTGCCGCACCTTCGATGGCTACATCACGTACTAGTGCTTGAACCACGGGAGTTGTAGATTCTGTGCCTATTAAAAGATTCAAGGGAGAGACTTGCGTAGTCTTCTGTCTTGTGATATTCAGCACCAGTTGTAGTTTCCACAGAGTCTCCGACCACTGCAGTTTTTTGTGGTTGGCTTGGATGCGTAACATGTTGAGTACAGTCCGCATGTACCTTTCCGCTTGACCATTCGCCTGGTGCATCTCCGGCGTGATGTAGTGCAGGTTGCAGCCGAGTTCGTTAATCCATGTCACGAACTCGTTAGACTCGAACATGCGTCCCTTGTCTGTGACCATAAGTTTAGGCACTCCAAACAAAGAAATAGCCTGAGTAATGACACGTCGAAGTTCCGTAGAATCTTGTCGGTGAATAGGATATAGAAGTGTGTATTTAGTGAAAGCGTCCACAATGAGGAGGATGAATTTATACCCTTCTGAAACTGGTAGGGGTCCCAAAGCGTCAACATGAACTGTATTAAATGGAGTGTCGGGTTTTTCCCAAGAAGTTATTTTTTGTAATGGAGCCCGAGGAACTCTTTTTTGAGAAATACACACAAGGCAATGAGAGACATATTTCGAAACAAATCGTCTGAGACCAGGGAACCAAAAATGTCGGAGAATAAGGTCAAGGGTTTTCTCCGCATTAATGTGTTCATGTTCATCATGGAACACTCTCAAAAGACTGAGTCGATGACCTTTCGGTATGTAACAGAGCGACCTCGCTTCTTGGCCTACCGGGACGTACTTATAGTACAGGACTCCATTTTGAATTTTATAACGATCGGTATCTAGTCTGCCATCATGAAGTTTCTGAATAAGATCTTGAGTTTCGTTGTCGGCTGACTGCGCGATCTGAGCCCAGTTACGGGGCCTCGAAATTTGATTTACGCAAACGGGATTGCGACTTAAGTAGTCTGCATGGGGTATCATTGCGCCCTTGCGATACTCAATAGCAAAATTGAAATCTTGAAGGTAGATCCACCACCTTGCTACTCGGGGCAAAAGATCTTTTTTTCGCTCAGTAGACTTAAGCGCATTGCAGTCGGTAACAACTACGAAGTTTAAGCCAACTAAGTAATGGCGAAAATTTTGGAGGGCTTTGACGACAGCAAGGGTCTCTAGTTCGTAAGAATGGTACTTGCTTTCTGCTCCCTGGGTGGACCGACTAAAATATGCGACTACGTGTTTCTTTGAGTCGAGATGTACTTGTAAAAGGACGGCGCCGTATCCAATACTACTGGCATCCGTATGGACTTCAGTAGGAAGGTCTGGGTTGAAGATAGAAAGAACTGGTTCGCTTGTTAACTCCCTGATTAAACTTAAACGAATAGTTTCGCATTCGGAGGTCCAGTTAAATTTGACGTTTTTATGGGTGAGGACGGCAATGGGGGCAGTTTTAGTAGAATAGCCTTTTATATATTTCCTAAAATAACCTGCCAGGCCTAAAAGTTGTCGCACCTGCTTTACGTTTTCGGGGGGCAAGGTGTTCACTAAGGCTTCCACTTTTCGTGGACTCGGCCTAACCTGACCCTGACTTATAAGTCTACCTAAATATTCAACTTCCGTAACCAGAAATGAACATTTGTCTAGATTGATAGAAAAACCAGCTATTGTGAGAGTCCTAAGTACCTTACGCAACAGTTCAATTCCCTCGTGTACAGAGTTACTTAATAAAAGGACGTCATCGACATAGACTAACACATTCCCCTCATTAATATGTGCGCGAAGGGTGTTATTAATGATACGCTGATAAACTACTGGAGAATTAGCTAACCCAAAAGGCATTTTGACATATTCAAAATGTTCTTCCGGTGTCACAAACCCTGTCAGGTGTATAGATTCCTCTTTCAAAGGGATTTGATGGAATCCAGTAGCCATATCAAGACAGCAAAAGAATTTATAACTGCCTAACCTATCGATATGGTCATCAATTAGTGGAAGTGGGTAGCGGTCTTTCACTGTTATACGATTAAGTGCCCTAAAATCTACACAAAGTCTGTCCGAACCATCGCGTTTCTTCACTAGTATGATTGGACTCGCGTAATTAGAGTGAGAGCGCCTAATAATTCCTTTTTCTAAAAGATCATGAGTTATTTCCCGTACTTTAAGTTTTTCTGAATACGAGAGCCTATACGGTTTATATACGACAGGAGTAGAACTGATAAGCCTTATTTCCATTTCTCCTGTTCGGACTGTAGTTACAGCAGTCCCTTTTATTAAAAACTGCAAGAATTCATTGATGACAGACGTAAGGCTTTCCAACTTCGCGCCCTGTAGAGGCGTGTTTAGTTTTAACTGGTCGCCTTTTCCAACAGCATCAACCTTTTTATTAACTTTGTCGGTGCGCGCGAGATATTGTCTATCTTTAGTTCGGATGTAAGTAATTCCGTCACGGTTTAATACGTCGGTTCCAATTATGATAGGCGTATTCATAAAAGACGCTGGAACTACTACCAAATCTACTTCCATCGAAATGTCGCTGAACTCTACTGTGAGTGTGACGTAAGATGTCGCAATCACTTCTTTATCACTGAGACCCTTAAGAACGCAACGTCTCGGCTTAGGCTGACAAGTGAAATGCTTTAAAATGTTGGAAGAAATGAGAGACACATCTAGGGCTCCGCTATCAATGAGCACGTCTACTGGAATACCCTCTATGATTGCTGAAGTTATATCGTTACTTTGTGAAATGATAGATCGATAAGAGCAGAGATTGACATTGCGTTGATTACGTTGCTCTGACTTCGCTTTCATGAAGCATTTGTCCTCGCTGTGTCCCGGTTTTTTACAAAATTTGCAAGCGTTACTTGATGACGGTTGCGAATTGGAGTTCGCATCGGAAGACACGTAAGGTGATCGACTACTGGATGCATTAGACTTGGGTCGCCTACAGACGCGACTGACGTGACCATGTTTATTACAATTAAAGCATCTCGGACCCGGAGTGCTACCTGACTTCGTCACTTGGCTATGTTTTTTATGTTCGACCACCTTGTCCTGTTTCCCTGTTAAGGGCTTGGTGTAAATGGATAAAAACGAGACAATAGTGTCAGAGGTTAGGCTAGCATTAGCGGCAGCGGCGCGCACCTGAGCATTGTCTATACCACGGATTACAATGAGGGTTCTTAAGTCGTCGCTTATCCCCTGCACTATTCTCAAACGCAATAGGGTACGACGAGCGTATTCAGCGTAACTTGAGTATTTATCCGAAGTTGCATTCATTGCCTCGAACAATATGTTGGCATAGTCTAATTTACCAGGACAGAGAGGTTTAAACTCACGCTTGAAGTTAGACCAAGTCCGGTCATTCGAAACCCATTCGCCTAACCAAACCTTAGCGTCCCCCTTAAGGCACGTCGCCACGCGTGACAAGCATTCATGATCGTTCCAACCGTTAGCTTCCCTAGCACGATCTACCTCTTTGCACCATGCTTCAATGTCATTACTTAATGGGTCAAAATTAGACACATAATAATGTTGTGACCTTGAGGGTTGCATCGTTTTAATTGCTTGCATCAAGGCATTAGCGAGGGTAGACGCCTCAGAATAAGGGGTATTACACTCCGTGGTCTGCTGCGCAATTTTATCTGGTGTACGAGTAACAATCGTGGTGTTATGAGCACGAGGCGCCCCATCGTTAGAAGAACGCGCCTCAGTAGGCGAAACCGTACGCGAGTGTGACCTTGATTGGACACGGCGGGTACTACGAGAACGATCCCTACTGCGCGATTCGCGCCTAACACGATTACGCGACCGATACACTTCAGTATTGTGAGAATCACGTCGATCTCGGATACGCAAGCCATCCCGCGAAGTTCGATGTCTATCGTTCGAATTGTGATTCGATCCACCGTCACTGTGGTCGCGGGACCTACGAGAAGTAGGTCGATCCCGATTACGCACATCGCCTCTATAAAGACGCCTCCGTGGACTGGGAGTTCTTGTACGTCTCATTAGCACAGTTAAAAACAACAATTAAACACACAAATTATCAAAAGAATGAAGTAAGCAGTAGTTGTGAACAAAACAAAATTTTAAAAGGTTAACGGTTTTCTTTTTGAAAACAATTATAAAACTATAGCAAAACTTTAGTGTGGGCCTTAAGTCCTTTATCCCACTTCTGATTTTAGGTTCAGAAGTGGAATATTATTAAAAAAAAATAAACACTTAACAAAAATAGGTTTATTTATAATTAAAATTAACACAAAATATAGCTAAATCAAATACTGCAAACTTCCAACGATTTAAAATAAGAAAATAACAGAGTAATCAGCAGAATGGCTTACGTGACCTTAATAACAACCAACACTGATTATTACAAGACGTCCGTACACTCGGAGAGCCGGCGAAGAAATGGGCCGCTCCTTCCAAGCGCACCCTTTATATAGACTGTCGCCGAGTAGTTGATGACGACGTTCGGAAACACCTTACACTATATACATACAAACAGCCACTAAATTACTTGTTACAAAAAATAGAATCACAGATTATAGAGTCACAGATTATAGAATCACAGATTGATCGACATGGTATAAAACAGTCTTATGTATTACCTTATGAATAAAAACAATTTATATGCAAAAAAAACAGCCACGAAATTACTTCCGGCTAAAAAACAAAAACTAAAATTATAGAATGATAAAATTTTACATAGCAAAAAGTCTTATTAATACAAATAAGAAACATCCTAACGAAAGTAGGTAAATACTGACTGTTGACAAAATAATTATCATAACAAACAGCCACTATATTAGTTTGAGTACTGACTATTTATAAGAATTAAAATCATCTAAAATCATAGATTTTGTATTTGTTTAGTTCACATTTTTTGGAAAAACTAAAATAGATTTCTTGGAAAAACTATCTTAGTTTTTCCAAAAAATGTCCAACCGTAATGTCGTCGTTTATGAGCTCCATTTGGGCATCTTGTATATTCTGATCGTTTTGTATATATTTATCAAGGCGTAGCTTGGAAGGTTGGTTCTGCATAGATTTAACTATTGAAAGCGTTATGTCTTCGTATAAGACATTAAGAAGTCTTAATAAACTGGGGCTTTTTTTAAGAATTTTTTTGTTAAGTTTATTATGCCAACTTTCGAGGGCATTAGTTGTGCGGTGTTTTGCCCCAAATACGCACCACACTTTTAAAAAGTTATCTTTCAGCCAATTGCGCAGCATATATTTTCTAAATTCATTACTTTTTTCGTCATCTGGGCTTTGTGCGGCTATGTAAAACCAACCTTCAAAAATCTTTTCTTCTGGTAATAAGGGTAAGACTGCGCTAAGCGCTACTTGTTTTCGCAAATATTTAGATTTTGTCAACCCTAACCCTTTCCCCTTTTTCCAAATTGCTTTACAAAAATGAAAAAAGCACCCTTTGATTGATGCTGATTTAAAGACATTTTTAAAACCAGTCATAGCCGCTGCCTCAAAATCCGACTGAAAACTATGTGGTTGCCAATCCGGAATCTGTGATTTTATTACAGAAAAGAGAGCGGTGTAAGCTTTGGTTGATTTAGTACTCATAAGAGCATATACTAATGGCACAATATTTGTTGTTTGTTGGGAGCTACCCAAATCAGCATGCAACGAATACAATTGTATGAACGGTTGTGGGCAACTTTTAAAAGTGCCATCGCCAAAAAAATGTTTGCAGGTTTTCATCAAATTCTTAGCTTGCTCTGAACAAAATATTAAAATAGAAATATCTTCGTCAATATACTTGGCAAGTAAAAAAGAATGAAATTTTTCAGGAACTTCTATTTCTGATAATGTATTGTAATATATTTTTTTTACATTAGCATCTTTGTTTCTGTATTTATACAATGCAGACTTTACTTTACAAAATGGAGGAATTTTACTCACAATATTGCTGTTGCTACTTTCTAAATATAAGGAAGCTACATTTTTGTCGTATGTTGCTGGAATGCTTGGTACGTCTGCTGAAGTGATTTCTCTCTTTATTTTCTGCATTAATTTTGTCACTTTGTTTCGGTCAAAATCAGGTTGACATTGGTGAGGTTTTTCGTTTAAAAGTATATTTCCCTGAAAACAAAAAAATGTAGGTATTAGAAAATATTTATAACATAGCACAACTTCAAGTAATATTATATGTATATGTATTATTATTATTTTAAATTGTATTAGACCCGTATTACTAAAAGTGAGTCAGTAAAAAGAATTACTAATAAGTAGGGACTTACTTTCACTACAATCGACCCATTGCACTTTTGTCTCCTTCTGTTTTTGCATTCCCAAATTTCAGATGCATTTTTGTACTTTCTTTTGAAATAGTATTGATGCCCAGCTCTAATAATACATTTTCCATCATTTATAAATTCAAGGCCAGTTTGCCCACTAGAACTTCCTGCTACAGAGTCTTCTGCCATTTTTGTAAAGCTGAAAAACACAAAAAATATCTTATTAAAAAAAATCTACACAAATCATCAGCATCCATGAAAAATAAATACGAAAATACTTACAATAAACTCAATACCACTCACCACCACTCCACAAATGCAAATGTCCGTCTATTTTGTAAACAAACAGAATGAAACAAAAAATGTCAGACAAGGACAACCGATAAGTCGCGGTGGGCGAGGCAGTGGTGAACCATAACCGGTTTAGTCATTTTTACTCCAACAGCATGTTTTAATCTCAGATTAAATAAAAAAATACTAACAAACAAATGAAGCCATGATGTTTGTACGTAAAGGACCTCAAAATAATAGACCTATTTTGACATTTGTGTTCGCGGCGTAATTAGTGATGTAACCATACGACTCGTAGCTAATTTTATGAGCTTATAATTACAAGTATTTATTTACTTTTTCGAAGCCGGGATAAAATGATATAGATTTTTTTTTAAACTTAAATCCTTCCGATATTTTTATTACTTTCGAATGCATTTCAACGCATTTTTTTATTATTTAATAAGTATTTGATTTATTCAAAGATAAAAAATAATAATATGACAATAATACAAGTACATATCACAAGACTTAATAACTAGACTTAATAAATTAACATAAAACTATAACTCTCATAAAGCGTTTCTGAACGCATTCTTTCACAATCTGTGGTTACGTTACGTTTCGATACTAGTAATATAGTATTTACGATTTCTTTTAATAATTATTATTTAAATTATCCCTTTAGTAATAGTGTTCTCGTACATTATTCTTCGTTTTTTGTTATTTAATAGTTATCAACAGTGATAATGTATCAATTTCTGGGCAAACATCTAAATATATTTTTAAATCATTTAATGTTTGCAACGGATGGATCGGAACGTAAATGGAATACAAATAGCAAATGTCACAGCTATGTCAGACTAAATTGAATAAATACAGCAAAACTATATAATGTATTTATTTAAATCCAGGAAGATTTAATATGTGACAGTTTTTTACAAAAGTAGAACCTTAATACACTGTTTAAATAACCATTTTGATGTATTTAGATTTACGTTTGCTTGTCTCAGACTTGTCAAATCCTAACGTCAGTGGTTACATTTTTTTTTTTTACAAACAAATGTAAAAACAAATCCTGAGGTGCCAACCCTAGTGGGGCAGAATCCACAAAGTGTTTATGCTAGTGTTATCCGCCCCATCAAATCAGAATAGTGGGGCATATTCCACTGCAAAATTTTAGGCAGTCCACTTTGCCACACCAGGGTGGCGGGCTTGGTGGGGCAAAGTGGAATTACTCGTTATTTGATTGTTTATGTTTGCAGTGATGAATGAACCGAAGTATGTAAGCTACGATTCGTGTAAGTTTGTTAAAATTAGAATATTTGTAAATAAATGAATTATTATCAATTGTATGTTTGTGCGTGAGATGTGTTTGGGAGCGGACTTCTGGAAGGTCAGATACGCTGAGATGCCCTGGTTGTTCAGGCCAGATGTGATTATCATCATTCCTTAAGAAGTCAGGTCCTGAGAACCATAAAGGTGTATGAAGTAACTGTTGTGCATTGGTACACTTCGTGATTATGTCAGCTGGATTTTTTATCTTATCGAATATTATATTTATATTATTAACCCTTAAATGCATGAATTAATTAATTTTATTGGAAAAAAATGGTTTCAATTCTTTAGAAGCTGTGAAAAACGGGAAAAATAATAAAAAAAATAACCTTTAATATTTTATAGGTTTTTAATCATAAAATCAAGTTGATGCATTTTTGGGACATTATGCAAAATAGACTTAAAAAATTGCTTTTATTAATTAACTGTGGAATAAATTGAAACAATTGTTTCCTTTCTTTGCACAAAGGAATACTTTGCACTTTGTGCATTTTACAAAGCTCTGTAGCTTACAGCCAGGTCTCTTGCACCTCATGCGTTGATCGGTTTTAATTTGACTATGACCAAGATTGTCTAACCGAACGTCAGAAGGTGGAAGGGCCTGGCACCCTTTCCTTCTTTTTGCATCTGCAGTATTAGTGATGCTGCTGTTGCTAGGACGTCCTCTTGTTGGCTGGGTCGTAATACCATAGGTACATAAGACATCAGCCAGCTCTGACCTGAATTCTGACAGATTTTTCAGCTTCTTTGGGTCTGCTCCTTTTCTTGTTTCTACAGTTTTGTATAGAACCCAAGAGTTTATAATAGTTAAATCTAAAAGGTGGTAAAAAATCCTCATATACCATTTCCTGGTCTTGACTTTTATTCTATATCTGCCCAAAAATGAATCCATGAGATCAACGCCCCCCATATGGGCGTTGTATTCTTTGACTATTTTTGGGCAGTCTATAATAATTTTTTTCTTTTCTGTTTTGTCATACCGTTCGATGGACTGTATTGGTTCAGCTCCTACGTAGGTCGAGAGCAGAACTACTTGTTTGTTGTCTTTCCAGCTAACTGAAGACATGTCGACCCCATCAACATGTGTAATATATTCCACATACGACCCTCTTGGCACTTGTTTTTTCATTACATCCTGCTTTGAGGGTAATTTACATTTTTTACCAAGGCGGTTCCTTTGAACAGTTCCTACACATTGTATTCCTTCTTTAGCAAAATAATACATCAAGGGCAATGTGGTATAGAAATTATCATGGTATATGATGTGATTAACATGTCTGGGAATTATTCTTGCAAGTTTTATCACTGTTTGTGACACAACTCCTATGTCAGGCTCGTAAGGTAAACGATCGTCTTTTTCTTTGCCAGCGTAAATAATAAAACGATAAGCAAAACCTGTTAGTGAACATAATACAAATAATTTAAATCCCCATTTATGAGGTTTATTAGGCAAATATTGTTTTAAAAAATGGCCCATCTTGGTGGCACACATCTGCTCATCAATGGATAAGCGCTGACTTAGTGGAATGCTGGAGAATACGGTATTGAGATGTTCAATTACAGGGCGTAGCTTGTGAAGTCGGTCATGCTGGGGATGATCTATTGGTAAGTGACTATTGTTATCGTTGAAGTGAAGTACTCTTCTTATTTTTTCAAATTTATTGACAGGCATCGCTTTTATAATTGCCTCAAACCCGTGCTTGTTAGCCCAGTAACCACGTACACTTGGATAGTGGTAGACACTCATATAAATCAAGATTCCCAGATACTTTCGCAGTTCTCCTAATGTTATGACGTCAGGTCTATCAGGTTTCTTTTGTACAGCATAATTATTTGTTTCAGTAACAATTTGTAAAAGAAATTCTTCAGTAAAAAAGTAGGAAAAAAATTGGAAAGGTGTCTGAAGGTTCATCAAACTTTCAGGGTATTCTTCAGTTCCATTAAATTTTATGGCATTTTCGTTGAATGGCAGAGGTTGGTTTTTCCATATCAACCTCTGAATGTCTAAAGAATGTACCGGTGCATCATTATTATTTGAAGGAACAGCATCGGCTATTACAATAGGAGGATCGGGTATAGTTTCTTCGTTATTATCATTAGATCTAGCCTCACCATCGTCATCATCATTTTCTAAAACATCTAATAAATCTTGTTGGGTGGGATAATAATCAAGTTCGTCACCGTCCGACTCGAAATCGTCTTCAGAAATGGCGCCATCGTCTAGCTGGCGCAACCAAAACTCGATGTCACCATCTCTCCTATTATTTTCTGCCATTTCTAGAACAAAATAACCAACCGCATGCATACCCCACCAAAGCAAAATAAATAAAATCACAAAATGTATAATTTCAAATAACAGTAGTAATTTATACCAATAGTGCATGCTGTCCCATTTTTGCATCAAAACAAAAAAAGCTTCCTTTTCATATAACAATTATGGTATATTGAAAAAAGCATAAGTTATTACATAAATAATAATCATTACCTTTAGAAAACAATTTTTTTTTTCTCCAAATTCAGCAAATAACTTCGTAATATTGTTGCCAAAGTGCACTCAACTCAATCCTATTTGAGAAACGCGCGCCAAAAGGTGAAATGTCAATCAGCCACAGATTCAACACAAAATGTCACTATTTGAGTTATTTTATGGTTAGAGAAGGAGCAAAAGAAACATTTCATACAGCCTAATGTATCAAACACAAATATTATGAACGGATATTGGTGTCTTAATTTGATGATTCAATTTTGGGACACTATGCGTTTAACCCTTTAACCGCGCGTGTCGCATATATGCGACAAATATTTCCGTGTCCCTACCGCGCGTGTCGTATTTCTGCGACAGAGAACATGCATGATTTTTTCGTTCTATTTTCGTCCTATTAATTGCGTGGTACAACTAAAACTATTATTAAATAGAGCTATTATTTACAACAATTACTTAAAATTATGTGTCATAACTCTAAGCATTCAAAAAACTTAAACAAAAATAAGTAATTGGCAGCTTGAAATTTTCTTCGGCGTCTATCGCGCGCGTCGCATAAATATGACCATAGGGATGGGATACAATGCAATGCGCATTTTAAAAACGAAATAACAAACAGTTAAATAATCAGGTATAATGCATCATTCAGCATAAAATAAACGGTGTCATACCAAATAAAGTTAAATTTAACATATTGCCTTGTGTTATTAATTCTTTTCCTTATTATTCATAAGAAAAATATCCCTCACGATCTTTGTATAATGCCAACATTTGACGTTAGTTCCCATCCCTTGACTCCTATGCTTGCAACATATTTCTCTAGTTAGTCTAGCGCGGCTGTCACATTAATACGACCACTGCCTACGTCACAAGCGGATCAAACGAATGGAAAGTTCCATTAATGTTGTTCGTTGGTATTTGTGCATTGTCGATAAAATAGTCACATTTCAATTTTCAATAATGACGACTACTGAGGAATTATTAAGAATATTAGAAGGTGACGACGACGAGTGTGACGACGAATTGGAATTATCCGATTCGATAGAATTTAGAAGTGATGGAGAGGTAAGTACCTATTTCAATTTCTTCTTAGGTTATTTGCACATTATTCAGTAGGTATAGGTATAAATAAGACTTTCGTTGGGTTTAGGTAACTCCTTGATGAATCGAAATAGTATTTTAAATATTGTGATGTAATTCTGTTATTACCTATATTACCTACTTAACTACCTACATATCCTATTGATTGTTCAAATTTGGAACCGTGTTGTATGTTGTCCTTACCATTATTAAGGTACTGTGACAGTACCTACCAAGCCGGACAGGCACTCGCACTCGCGTTTGTCTCTTTTTCTCTCTCTCTCTCTCTCTTTCATAAATCATTATTCGAGTTTGGGTGTAGCTGTTTTGTGTCCGTGACTTGTGTGTTTGTGAAGTCCCAAGCTACACAGGAATTATTCCTAGTGCATGAGTTATCTTTAAAAAAAAGATAACTTTAATAAGCGTTCTGCACACGATGCCGTCACCGCGCCGTCGCCGCGCCGACGCCCGCCGCACAGTTACACTGTAGAATACGAGTCGCGCGAAGCCCGCCACCGCGCCGCCACCGCGCGCGTTCCCGTCCCTGTCTGTTTGATTCGGCTAACTAAGTCACGTGGTTTTTTTGTTTACCTTTATTTAATTACCTAAACAAATGGAGTATAGTAACTGGTAAGCAAAAACAAAAAAAACAATTGTGATTCAAAGATTTATTATACTTAGTTTGATTTGAAAAGGAAAAAGTCGAATAATAAGAGATTATTTTGATGTAAGTAATTAAAATTTAGATAGTAAGATTAAACAATTGTGATACAAAGATTTAGCCATTGCTGTTGTAGGTAGATTTATAAGAAAAGAAAAAAAGTACCTAGTCGATTAATAAGAGATTATTGTGATGTAAACAATTCGAATTTAGTAAGGTTAAACAATTAGTAACTGTTAAAAACATTTACTTATTAGCTTAAAGATGAACGATTGTGATACGAAGAAAGTGATTAGGGTGGTTAATTTAAAGGTCCTACAAACAGGCGCGACACGCGACACAAAAACATGAGCGGTTTCTTTGTGTCGCGCCTGTTTGTAGAAGCCATAAGGCTGATTTAAAATAAAAACATAAAAAATTCTTTGACTTTTTTTTATCGATACAACGATTGCCCCTCCTTATTTATTGTAGGTATTATTTTGTCGATTTGTAGCCTCGCCCTAGGGGCACGACAATTGATATTTAGCCAAGCGGTTAAAGGGTTAACCTATGGAGACAGCATAGCTGAGCGAACCCCTCTGCCAAAGTCAATTGGCCATATGACCATGCACGTTATATAAAACTAGTTCATTCGCCGCAGTGTGACCATATGTGGCAGAATTCTGCCATTTTGGCAGATTTTGCTTCAAAATTTTGCTTGTGGCAGATCATGCTGACGATTTAGAAAACTGGCAGATATTGGCAGATTTGTAAATGAATATGATTCAAGGTAAATCCACCTATGAATTCATTTCATTTTATTTTCAAAGCACAAATTTGGTAGAAAATATTTTACCGAACAGGCAATTTTCTGTTTCATGACCAGATTATACGGGGAATCACCGCTTACTCAGGTCAGGGGATTTCCCGATAATTCTGTTTTTGTAAAGGTACCTCATATGATTATGAATTGTATTGTCATTTAAATAAGGTTCATATTCTTTTCCCCGTTAATAGGTAAATATCCAATAAACATTTGATTTTACTTCATTCTCTTTTGGTTTGTGATGTGTGCGGTTATGGTGCGGTTCTTTGTAACGTAACGACTGTAACGATTAAGTAATTATGAAGAGAAAATACGAACGTTCTTATCGACCTGAGTGGGAACAAGATCCCTTACTTTCTTCCTGGTTATCTAGGGCTAAGGATGAACAAGATGTTGCATTCTGCAAAGCTTGCAACTGTAAATTAATTACTAGATTATCTTCTTTAAAAGAGCACGCTTCATCTCAGAAACATAAAAAGAATATAATTGGCTATAGCGGCCAATCATCGGTAAGTACTTGACAATAGGTATGAAAGTTAAATCATCTATTTTAATTCCTTTAATTATCTATTTTATTAAATTGTTTCAGGTTCAACAGTTTTTCAAGAAATCTTCACTCGAAGAAGAGGTAAAAAAGGCAGAGCTTAATTTTTGTGCAATGTTAGTGGAACATAATTTACCATTTCGTTTAATGGACCATTTAAGCGAAGTAATATCAAAAAGTTTTCATGATTCGGAAATCGCAAAATCATTTTCCTGCAAAAGGACGAAAGCGGCAGCGGTAACGTATAATGTTTTAAAGCCTAATTTTGAAGCAGAGATGCTAGTTGATTTGAGATCGTGTCAAAATATTAGAACACGTTCACCAATGTTCTCCGTTATCATCGACGAGACCACCGACGTTACAACCACTTCAACGATGGCAGTAGTAACCAAATATTATTCGGAAAAAAGTCTGCAGGTCAAAACTAAATTTTTGTGTTTGGTTGACTTAAAAAGGGCTGATGCTCAGTCATTATTTGATACCCTTGCGGAGGCTTTGACTAACGCTAACCTCAACATACAAGATGCTATTGGTTTTGGGGCTGATACTACAAACGTTATGTTTGGTGAACAAGGTGGCATTATTGCAAAAATAAGACATGTAAACCCTCACTGCATGTTTATTAAGTGTGTGTGTCATTCCACTGCTTTGAGTGTGTCTCACGCTAGTAAACACACCATACCGCGGGCTATTAACCAAATAGTACAAGAGGTTTACGGATATTTTTCGCATAGTAGTAAAAGGCAGAGAGAATTTATTGAATTTCAAGATTTTGTTGGAACTGAACATCACAAATTGTTAAGGCATTATGAAATTCGCTGGCTAAGTTTGCACGCTTGCATTATAAGAATTCTAGAACAGTGGGATGCTCTCAAACTTTTTTTTCAAGCTCTAGAAGAAGAAGAAATAGAAGAAAGAAATATTTCAGCTGAATTCTTGTGCAATAGTTTAAATGATAAGATACATAAACTGTATTTTTTTGCTCTAGATTATATTTTACAAATAGTAAACAAATTAAACATCATTTTCCAAGGAGATTTCACAACGGTGCACAGGGCATTTAAAGACATTTTTGAAGCGTATACGTGCCTTTTGAGCTGTTTTATGAAAGCAAATTATTTAAAAACCACTGATCCTCTCGCAATAGATCCAAAATCAGCTGTGAACTTTCTGCCCCTGAAAGATATCTATTTAGGCGTAAATGTCAGCACGGAAATAGATCGCATATCCACAGACGTGAATATGAAACCTGGAATCCAAACATTCCTTCAAAGAATGCAATCATTTGTGTCTGAACTTGGTAGTCAATTAAAGGCACGTTTGCCGCTCAGCAATCTTTTCAAAGATTTACAGTTTTTGGATCCACAGCATGTAATTTACAAAGATTTTACATCAACCTTTAGTGTTGCAAAGAGATTTCCTAACATAGTAGACGAAAGCAGCATTCAAAACGTTGATGACGAACTTCGGACAATTAAATTTGACAAAAATGTAAAAGATTTACTAGAATCAGGTGGAAGTACCAACAGCACTATTTTAAGTGTAGACGAATTTTGGGGAGTAGTCGGGAAAATGCTGGATGCAAATGGTATAACAAAATATCCAAACATAGCTAATTTCGCGAAAGCTTTATTAAGTTTGCCTATGTCGAACGCCTCCTGTGAGAGGATATTCTCTAAGGTAAATCTAACCAAAACTAATATAAGGAATAGGTTCTTAACCAAGCATGTTTCGGCTATAATTACCACAAAAGAGGGAATTAAAGAACACGGAGACTGTGTCTCGTTTATACCAACTAAAGAGATGATAAAATATATGTCATCAAAAAGTATGTACACTGAAAATGTAAATGAAGAACTCGAAGAAGATTTATATTAAATAATTAAAGAAAATCCACTGAAACTTTGTGTTTTATTTTCGTTTCCATAAAGATTTAATTTTGGCATTTTTGGCAACAAGTGTGGCGGATTTCGGCAGATTTTTTACCCAGATTGTGGCATATTCGCTATTTTTGGGATGGTCACACTGATTCGTAAGACGCTCGGCATCGTGCGTATTGCAACGTTGCCGGTTTGTGCAATGCTACTACGCTAGGTACTATTCCGCACTACTATTTTGATTTTAAACAGGTGGTTTCGAATTTATTGCAAATTATTAAATTTTTTTAATTCGGATTATTTTATGCTTATTTTTCTATGCTGATATTTTTATTTTAATCTATTAATAATATAGATTAACGAGTTTAGGGGAACGCCCTCTGTTGTTTAACATACTGTATACTTAGTTCATGGACTTGGTTGGTCTAATGTGTCTGTAAATATATAACGCTAGTTAAAACTGTTGTAAATAGACTTAGTGAACTTAGTTTAAAAAAGAGCTTGTCAAAAAGACTATATAATAGAACTAAGCACCTAATCAGTTGATTTTTTGTGAAAGTCAACAATGAGTGATCGAGTGCAATTAAAAAGAAAGCGAAGTCCGGTTTGGGATCATTTTACTCAAATAGACGAAAAAAGGCAAAATGTGTGTATTGCTCCCAAATATTTAGTATATCGATGGGATCGTCTGGAAATTTAATGAGACACATGGGACGTAAGCATCCCACAATTAGCATTGTAGCGGAGAGACAAGCGAGACAACCCACTGAACCCACTTCAGCTTCTACAGTAACAAATCCTGAATGTATGAACAGGGAACAAACCCACACTGACTCTACGGCTCCAGTCCCAAGCACATCAGCTCAAGTTGACCCGTCGCCAACTGCCTCCGCTCATTTAAATAATATAGCCCCGACAATTACAGATTATTTTATTTAAAAAAAACCGTTAAGTGTAAGAAAATCGGCTGAACTTGATCGCCAGCTTGTTAAAATTATATCAAAAGAGTACCAACCTTTTAGACTTGTTGAAGATGTAGAATTTAAAAAAAATGTGGAAATGTTGAATCCGAATTATAGCTTGCCTACAAGAAAAACATTATCAAACAGCCTCTTGACTAAATATTATTGCGAAGTGCAATCATGTGTAAAAGATATCTTAAAGGCACAAGCAGTGTGTATTACAACAGATGGATGGACTTCTATGAATAATGATTCATTTATTGCGGTCACAGCCCATTTTATTGATGACAAAACAATTTTGAAAAATTATCTTTTAGACTGTGTGCAATATTCAGGTAATCACACGGCCAGTAATTTGACTTCTTTTTTGAAATCTGTTTTCCAAGAATGGAATATAGAAGATAAAATTGTAGCTATCGTCAGCGACAACGCCGCGAACATATTAGCACCTGTAAGAAATGGAAATTGGCAATAAATTGGCTGTTTTGCCCATAAGATAAATCTTATATTGCAGGATGCCCTGGGCACTAAATCTTCAGAGCCTATTCCCAACACAATTGGCGAAACTATATCAAAAGTGAAAAGTATAGTGCAATATTTTAAGAAAAGTGCTCAAGCAAAGGCCAAATATATAGAAATGGCAAAAAATATGGGTACACCAGAACTTAAATTAAAACAAGACACACCTACCAGGTGGAATAGTACGTATGAAATGCTAGATAGAGTTCTCAAAGTGAAGGAATGCCTAATTTCTACTTTGGCAATAATTAGACCTGACTTATCACTATCTGCACGATTGGGCAATAATAGAATGCGCAGTACCTATTTTAAAAAAATTCTATGAGGTGACCACAGAGGTATGTGGGGAAAAATATGTCACTCTGTCCAAAGCGCCATTATACTACAGAATAATGATAGACCATACTAATAAACAAGAGGCAACGATACTAGAAAATACTCATACTATACCCATAGAAATTGTACAATTAATCGATAATTTAAAAGAAGGGCTTATTGGACGATTCCAAGGTCTGGAAACAGATATGATAATATCCGAGGCAACGGTTTTGGATCCACGATTCAAAAAGAAGGGGTTTAAGTTCCCACATAATTATGATCGCGCTGTAGATCGTCTCAAGACTAAGCTGACTGCTCTCATACGCAAAGAAACGCAGGATAATTCAATCATAACAATAGACAGACCATCTACAAGCGGATCCACATCCATCCAATCCAAACTGCCGTCAATATGGAATGACTTTGACTCAGAAATTGAAAACTTAGTACCGGAAAATCCTACAGCGGCTGGCATCAGAGAGTTACAAAAATATCTTCAAGAAGATTACCTGCACCGCTCCAAAGACCCGCTAGTATGGTGGGAGCAGAGGAAAACCATTTACCCGCACATTTATTTTTTTATGAAAAAAAGATTATGCGTGGCTGCAACGTCAGTTCCATGCGAACGATTATTTTCTAAAGCGGGTCAAATTATCAATGAAAAAAGATCAAGAATAACTTCTTCAAAAGTTAGAAAGCTTCTATTTTTAAATCATAACATATAAAGTAAAGTAACCAAAACATTTTTTTTATTATAAGAAAGATATAGAGAGAAAAAAAAAACTGATTAAAAAGTAGTACTCATAATAAAGACTTATTTTAAAATTATTTTTATTTCATTTCTTTCTTTACTAACAATTTACGCTGTCCGAAATTTAAATCGTATGAATAAAATAAAATAAAATGTCCTACTGTAAGTTCTGTAATGTAAACTGTTCAATTCAAAATGTGCCAAATGATCCAAAGTATTCCAAAGATCCGAATGAATAAATTGTTCTGGTCGAACCGTGGAACCAAAATAACCGAGTGAGTCCCGGTGCCAAACGGAACCGAAGGAGCCGATAAGGTGAACCGGTACCGGAGTCGGAGTCGGAATAAGTGAATCAATTCACTTGTCGGAATAAAGATTACCCATCTCTACAGGTAACAATATTGCTAACAATGCATGAGGCATTGTTCCCTGCGCATACAGTTTAGCGGCCAGTCGTCTTCCCCGCCCCGTAAATATAAATTGTGCTCTGTAAAGAATATGTAAGAAGTGTCACTGTGCTTATTGGTCAAGGTCAATAGACATTATACAGTACACTGGAATTTTATTATCACATCGGGGTCACCAATGTTGATACCTAATGATATTGTAGTTGGAGAAAGTGGTAAATGAAATTCCAGTGTACTGTATAATATCTATTGACTGATGACCTTGATTAATAAGCATAGTGACACTTCTTAAGTATTCTTTACAGACCACAAATTATTACTACAGCACGGGGAAGACGACTGGCCGCTAAACCGTATGTGCATAGGCTTGCCAGGTGTCCGGCTTTAGCCGGACATGTTAGGCTTTTTGCAGTCGCGTCCGGCCAAATATGTACGTGTTTGGCCTGTCCGGCTTTTGTCAGGCTTTTTGTCAGAGTGGCGATTCGTACGACGATGGGCGAACGAGCGCCCGACCCGAACGGACAAGGGCGAGCGGAGAGCAAACTATCTTCCGGCCCGCGATTCGCGCCGCGCCGCGCGTGGCGTGCGTGAGCGTGGTTACCCCGCCCCGCTGCCCGCACCGTCAGCAGACAGGTTCGCGCCCGTTAGTCTGCCCTAGGAACGCGTGGCGTTTGCGCGTGCTTGGCGTGTGTTCACGTACAATTAAGTATTTCAGTTAGCGGCGACCGTATTTTTGGTGAGTTAGTTTTATATTTTCCTATTTGTAGCATTAATGTGTTATTCACAAACCTCAAATACAAGTACAACATCTTTGTTTCAGATCTCTCTATTAGTCATGTCGAAAAGAAAATGTATATTTTCTGACAGTTTAAAAAGTCAATACAAGATGTTCAAATCTGGCAAAGAGCCATGGGACGCAAAATGTGTAATTTGTGATCAAATAATTTCTATTGCTAATAAGGGCAAAGCTGACTTAGAAAAGCATTTAAATACCGAAAAACACAAAATGAAGATTCGTAGTACGGCATCTACATCAAGAATTGATATTTTCATGGAATCCAATGCGAACTTAAATCTTCAACGGAGCGTTCGGGCCACAGAAGCTACTCTGGTTTATCATACCGTTAAACATCACGAATCATTTAACTCACTAGATTGCACAGCTCCACTTTGCAAGAGTATATATCCAGATTCGAAAATCGCAAAAGATGTAACCTGTTCCCGCTCAAAAGCTGAAGCTATCCTAAAAAATGTTTTAGGCCCATTTGCCCAAGAAAATATGTTAAAAGAAGTGTCAAAAATCAGATACTTGAGCGTCTCCACAGATAGTAGCAACCATGGTGCTATTAAGCTATTTCCTGTGCTTATACAATATTTCAACCCTGAAAAGGGAGGAATTCAAGTTAAATTACTGGAGCTACAGGCCTTACCGAACGAGACTGCTGAAACAATATCCACTTACATACACACCATTTTGACGGACAAAAACTTATTGGATAAATTAATTGCTTTTTCAGCGGACAACACCAATACTAACTTTGGCGGTAGAGAGAGAAGTGGGACCAACAGCGTCTACAGTAGACTCAAATCAGCTACTCAAAACGATGATATGGTCGGTGTTGGATGTATTGCACATATCTTCAGCAATTCCGTACATCACGCAATCGAATCTTTACCAATCTGTGTAGACAGCATAGTGATGCAAATGCACAACCATTTTGCCAGCTTCACAGTTCGTACTGAAGCTTTAAAAAAAGTTTGTTCAGAATTGGAAATTGATTTTAAACGTATGCTTAGCCATTCAAAAACCCGCTGTCTATCTCTTTATCCCGCCATAGAGAGAATCTTGCAAATGTACGAGCCATTAAAGTCATACTTTCTTTCACTGAGTTATCCGGCCAGAACATTGCAAATGTTTTTCGAAAATGACTTCTCTGAGTGTTATTTATGGCTCTTACATTGTTTCATGTCTATATACCAAAGCCGAATCAAACACACTGAAACTGCTGATATTTCTGTCAATGAAGTAATTGATCAGTGTTCGCAAGTAGTGGAAAATATAAACGAAAGATTGGAACAAAATTTTTGCCCAATGAAAGTGACCGAAATTTTACGGCGTTTATCGGAGGCTCGTCGGGATGAGGTAGAAGATTTTAAACAAAACATGAGAAGAATGTACAACATTGCCAAAGATTACCTGAATTCCTGGACCAGTGAATTTTGTACTGACTTAAAACACTTTCAGTGGATGACTTTAGCTAATATTCCAAGCTGGGAACAAGGGGCAAAAACGATAGACACTTTGTCTAGAAAAAATGTACAGTTAAATGACAATAAATTTTTTGATCAGTGGCAAAACTTCATAAAATTTTTAAAGCAACACGAAGATGACTCTGACTTTAAAAAGCTGTTGGCACATCAGAAGTGGACCTCGTATTTTAAATCATTTAATAATGAAGAATTTTATTCGGAACTGCTTAAGTTGGCAGAATATTATTTTGCAATACCAGGCCACAATGCCAACGTTGAAAGAGTTTTCTCTTTAATAAACGCCCAGTGGACAAAGGAACGCAGTAGACTACAAACAGATACAATTGCTAAGATGATGTTCTTGTTATGCAATTTAAAATTAACATGTAAACAATTTTACGATATGATTTCTAAGGAAAACGAAATTCTTGACAAAGTAGGTGCAAGTGCCAAATATAACTAATTTTGTTATTTTTTAAAGATTTTAAATTATTCTATAAATACCTACTATAAAGTAAATTCTTACCTAGCCGTAAAATTAATATTATCTTTTTGTTACTTTCCAGAAGAATGATTATTTTTATTTGTTTTATTATATTTTTTAGTTTATAGTATTAAGAATGCCAAAAGAGAGCTATATTCGTTTGTTTTTTAGTTTTAATAATACTTAATTATCTACAAAAGACTGATGATTCATTTGTAAGTAAAACTGTAATAGTGTAACTTAATAAACATTTCAAATTCGTAAACGAGTTTTTTTATTATAAATATTATGTCCATCTTTTAATAAATATCGAATATCCTCACTTTTCATCACGTATAAATACTTTTTTCAACAGCCCAGCTGTAAAAACATTGTTTGGCAATAAAAAAAACATGTCCGGCTTTTAGGGCAAAATGTCCGGCCTTATATAGTGCGCAGTCCGGCCTTTGCATTTTATGGCCTGGCAACCCTATATGTGCAGGGAACAATGCCTTATGCTTTGTTAGTATTATTGTTACCTGTAGTTCCTACAACAAGCAATGTCTGGATAGCAAAAGAGCAAGATCTTTCTTCTTTTCTCGCTTCTTTGAGTTTTTTTTTTTTTTTTTTTGATTGGGTGCTCCTTATTAATAGTAGTCAGAAAATTAAAAACCATACATTACTTGCACATGACAAAAACATGGACAAAGCATGAACATTAACATTCCAACAAAGCATGGAGAGCAGATTGCACCCCCAAGGCCATCCCACAATCCCTCTCCAAAACCTGCACAACCATCCGGAACAGCAACCAACAAAGAACAGATACACCGATTTAGAACCGAATGGGGAAAACTGGTACAAGTCTGTATTGAGCCGAAGACAACCCTTAAGGTTATCGAGACCATGAGAGCACAAGTCCTCATTACATTACGTGATTCCAAAGTTGTGTCGCAACAAGTCGTTAAAAGCCTAGACAACAACTGGGACCTACTCGGAAATGATCGTCTAAGTTGTTATGTCTCCAAATTCCTAACTGACCCTCTGGATCATGATATTGTCTTTGGATCCGGCCCGGCTGCATATCTAAAAGGGATGGTGAGCGCCATCCACGAATCTAACAAGATGCAAATAAACAATATGATGGAGAGAATGGCCGGAGTGACTGCAGATCTCACGCTAGCTGCGGATGCTGTGGCAATGTTTAAGAAGTCCATGTCTAAAGCAGAAAGTGCATGGAAATCTCAATTCACAGACATCACAGCAACTCTATCTGGCTTAGAAGCAAGACTGTAAGAGGTCCTTATAGCTCTAGAGTCTAAGTCATTACTGACTCTTTCAAAACCCCAAGACTCTCACGTCAACCTACAACCATCCCCAGATCAAACTGGACCCCATCAAGGATTCGGCCAATTTTACTACAATACAACTCAACCAGGAGCTGTCGGCTTATTCACTGATCAGCCTCCATCAGCCAAGGAGACCAAGATCCTAAACCAAGTTAACTTCTTTCTAGAGGCAATAGGACCGGACTCCCGCATCATAAACACAGATCCCCAGGTGCTATGCAACAGGTATTGGACACTCATCAAGAAGAACCCCACGATGACCAACAAAGAAGCATTTTCACAAGTGCTGGAGCAATTGGGCAACCCCTGATCCAAAAAACCGTTGTCTCTCCAACAGGGCACCCAGGAACAAAACCGATCTACACATATCCCACCTCATAACCATACAATAGACCTCCTTCAGTGTGTACTTTAAAAATGACCTTTCAAGACCAAAAACAACACCAATGTGTCAATTAATACTTGCAACAGTAGTTTCTTTTCACATTATTAACAACAACAAATCTACCCTTTTACAATTTCTTTTTCGAATTTCAAGACCGAAAATAACCACAATGTATCAAATAATACTTACAACTTTAGAAAGTAGTTAAGTAGTTACTATTCACATTTTGAACAATAACAAAATCTACCCTTTTACCATTTCTTTTTCTAATATCAAGACCGAAAACAACTTATCAATGTTGCAATTATTGCTTGTAACATTCATTTCTTTTAACATTTTGAACAACAACAAAATATAGGTACCCTTTTATTTCTCTTTCGAACTAGGATTTAACAATAAGTCCTAGCGATTTCTGCCTTTAGCAACAGCAAGTTTTACGCCTACAGAATCACATTTTGAACAATAACAAAATCTAACCTTTTACCATTTCTTTTTCTAATTTCAAGACCGAAAACAACTTATCAACGTACCAATTATTGCTTGTAACATTAGTTTCTTTTCACATTTTGAACAACAAAATATAGGTACCCTTTTATTTTTCTTTCGAACTAGGATTTAACAAAAAGTCCTAGCGATTTCTGCCTTTAGCAACAGCAAGATTTACGCCTACAGAATACAATCTGCTGCTTAACTCAACCGTTAACCAAGACAAGTCTTGTGTGCTTTTAAAACTTCACACATACCAGTCCTGAAGTTGAACTTATCAACAAACGAGATGCCAGAATCGTTTCGGCAGTAATATCTTTGAATAAAAACATTTCCTTTCACTGGACAAACACTTTAGAAATATGAATGGAACTGGCTGCCTGCTCTTCTCGACAAAAGAACACATGATTCTAATTGATTGATATGATTATGACTATGAGACAATGGTGATGGTGATTGGATCTAAACACGAATTTCGTTTCTAGATAAATCAATAATAGCACGAAATTTCGAAAAGACGACAAACGACTTGCAGCAAAGAAAATCAGTACCACAAAAAGATTTTAAGACAAACGCCACTTTCCACAGAGTACGTTTTATATAGCCATTTTCTCACAGCCTTGACAGGCTCTATGACTGACTCTATGACCACACCCACAGACCATCATTCTATTAGTATATGACACGGAACCAGTGTTGCCATGCCAACTGCTTTCCAGAAAATACGATTAATAAATATCTACGCTCTGACGATAAAAACAAGAAATTAACTACTGAATATTTGAAATATTATGATAAACAGTGCACACACAGTCGTATTCCCGCCGATTTATTTGAGTAGTTTAATGATTTTATAATTAGACCGAATGTGAATGGTCATTATTGCCAAATAATCCATACACACCTAGGCGATTTTCAAATAGTTGGCATAATACCTGCGTACATTTTAGAGCAGAGGGGTAATTACGTAACAACTAACAGTAACAATGGGTTTCATTTTGACAGTTCAGCAATATTCATTGCGTTATTTACGTTGTTGAGCAGACAAATTTTTCAAATATAAGAAGCAATGGATTAGCAATAGGCTTTAAAATGATTCAGATTGTGATAGGTAGTGTGTTACGTAATTAGGGTGCAGGTCAATCAGGGATCAGGATCAAATTATGCGAAAATTGCCCAATACAAAACATAATGCCTGTTTTTTTTCTGTTTCTATGTCCATGACGCGGTTTTTGTATTGGGCCAGTTTTATGTGGATGTCACTCCAATAAAAAAAAGGTCCTTGAAAATGCACAAGATAGCACGCTAGGCACAAAAATCTATTTTTAAGCACTGAGTTACCAGAAAATGCACCAGATCTAGTACCGAAAGCAGTAAGTTGGAATAACTGCATTGAACACATATCCTAGCAAGGTCCTAGCTAACCCACTATGAACTATTTATTTTTTTGGTTGGGTAATCATCAAATGACATCTACGAAGGGCGTGTCAACCTCTTACTGACTAGAACCCACCCGTGTTCCTTCAGTTGCCTGTGAGCCAGGGCCACGGTAACTCTTTCGAACAATCCGCGACCACGGGAGGCATCGGTCCTATCGGACCCCGTCAGTGATGCTGACATCTCTTTGAGGCGAGCGTGGAACACGACGCGCCGTCGACCCGGGCCTGGTCCTTACCGGACGACGAGCTGCCCATTGCTCGCCGTCCGCAAGCCCGCGCCTACGGTGGCCGGGAGTCGCCAATCGACTCCCGACGCCAAAGGTGTCTCCTCCTGCGGCGACTAGGGGTGCGAGGGTGCAGCGATTGCCTCTGCGTCACGCGCTCCGCCTCCTCCTTCGCGAGCATTACTGCTTCGCAGAAGGAGGTGACGACTTCCCATTCCCTCTCACTCCGTACCATGGCCTGAACCAGGGCCGGACGCGAGAGCTCGCCGCCGCCGATCGCCGCCACGAGGACACGGCGGTGCTCCGCCCAAGCCGGGCAGACCTCCACCGTATGCTCCACCGTGTCCTCCAGTCGATCCACACAATGATAACACCCGTTTCCTCCCGCCTTATCCGAAACAGGAACCTCCCGAAACAGCCATGTCCGGTGAGGACCTGCGTCAGGAGGAAGGTGAGGACGTCGTGGCTCCTCTCAAGCCACTCCTCAGAGGGGACTTGCCGCCGCAATTGTGCCGTGCCCAAACGTTCTATGAACTATGATGGGTCTTGTGGCCTCATGGGCCATGGGGGGTAGCAGCGCGCAACGGTGGCGCGTGGCGCGGGGGCGTGGCGCGGGCGGCTGGGCGGGCGCTCGCAGACTCGATGACGCGGCGGCGGCTCACAGACTACATAGAGGTACGTCGGCTGCCAGTAACAACAGACTACATATAGACTTAGGTCAAGGACCTTAAGGCCCGCTCGCTCTTTGGGGTGAGCCGTGTCGTCCACAAACTTCAGTAGTGATCCATACAACACTGACGTCTAGACTTGTATAATGCGATTGTTGCATTGCGCGTCATATAAACCGACCGCGTCCTGTAGCATTACACATGACTCAGCCTAATTGGCAATTGTGCCGTGCCCAAACGTTCTATGAACTGTGATGGGTCTTGTGGCCTCAAGGGCGATGGGAGGTGGCAGCGCGCGGCGGTGGCGCGTGGCGTCTGGGCGGGCGCTCGCCGACGCGAGGTCGCGGCGGCGGCTCACAGACTACATAGAGGTACAGCGGCTGCCAGTAACCACAGACTACATATAGACTTAGGTCAAGAACCTTAAGGCCCGCTCGCTCTTTCGGGTTAGCCTTGTCGTCCACAAACTTCAGTAGTGATCCATACAACACTGACGACTAGACTTGTGTAATGTGATTGTTGCATTGCGCGTCATATAACCCGACTGCGTCCTGTAGCATTACACATGACTCGACCTAATAAGCATGACATATGACACTCAAAAAGGACGCGCGAGCCGCGGAGCGCCGTTCGGTGTTAATAAACTTCGTATTATCTTGGTAATTTTCACTGTGTGTGTAAGATTGAAGGAGCATGCGCCGCGCCGGTCGGCTGGCTGCGAAATAAGCGAACTATTATTTAGAACCGTTTTGTTGATGCTAATAAGGTTTTCGTTTTAAAGACAGCGCGGACTGCCTACGTGATGTTTTAAATCATGACTCGCATTTTATGACACTATGATATTTACTATGACAATAAATATTTATTAGCTGTAATTAAAAATGTAAATACCGTGTAAATAAAACAAAACAGTTAGGTATACAAAAAAACACAAATTAAAAACGTATTTAAAAAAAAACACAATCTTTGTATGTAAAATAAATTTTTAATTACGTACAGTCGCCAGCTGGTCAAGCTACACAAAACTGTCAAATTTCTCCACTTTTTAAACCTTAAAATATTAAAGGTTAAGTTCAAAATCGAATGAGAAAATCTGACAGTAATGTCATATTACATCACTCTAACCTTTTGGGCACTTTTCCTGTTGATAGCGATGCGGACGAGTTCTTTGATGCCTTATGGTTCATTTTCCTCTTTTTAGGGTTCCGAACCAAACGGTTAAAACGGGACCCTATTATTAAGACTCCGCTGTCCGTCCGTCTGTCTGTCCGTCTGTCACCAGGCTGTATCTCATGAACCGTGATAGTTAGTTGAAATTTTCACAGATAATGTATTTCTGTTGAAGCTATAACAAAAAATACTAAAACACAGAATAAAATAAGAATTTAAGTAACAACAGGCATCATTTTTTTGCCGTTTTTAAAGATAATGGTACGGAACCCTTCGTGCGCGAGTCCGACTCGCACTTGGCTGGTTTTTATATTCACCTATATAGTTATTACTATTATTATTTTAAGTTTGTTAGCTAGTATATTATGTAAATATCATATTCCGAAATAAAAATATCCTATCTAAAAATAATGTGTGATAGTTCCTCCCGCCCACCGCCACTTGAACATTTATTAAAAGACTTAATAAAGACTAAAATATTAAAGACTTTTAGTAAGTACGTGGTGTTCAATATGTATTTGCCTATTTCAAAACAATAAACTATCAACAAAACTATATTAAGGAGTGGGAAAGCGATCCTAAATTTAAATCATGGTTACGACCAGTAACCGGAAATAATACTAAAGCTATGTGTGTGTATTGCAAGATCGAGTTCAGTGCAAGGCTAAACGATATCAAAAGATATTTGGAGTCAAACAAACATGCTGACAAAACTAAACCTTTTCAGCCTAACAGTTAAAATTCATAGTTTAAAAAGTGGATTAAACCGCCGCCGCCGCCGCTACTTCAAGCACTGCTGAAACTTTATTGTCTCTAAAAATTGTTAAACATTCATCTGTACTTCCTGTAGACCCTCAGAGCGAGTTATTTAAAAAGGCTTTTAGTGATAACAAAGGAGTACAGGGCCTGAAATTACACCGTCCGAATTGCAGAGAAATCATAAAGAAACATTTTTACAAAAAATAAAAACCGACATCCAAAAAAATAACACAAAAAGAGAGAAAACTACCTTTAATTTCGGAAGTCTCAAATTAAGGAATCAAATTAAGGATACCTCAAAAACAACTATTCAGAATTTGATCAAATTTATATGGGACCACATGAGATGCACCACCTTTCAAATAAAAAAATAAACATCCAAATGGTTCACCTAAAAAAAAGATCGGAGCTAAAACAATACAAAAATACTGTCGAATTGAGAACCTCCTCCTTTATTTGAAGTCGGTTGTAAATGTGCTGGGTTCACACTTTATTTTGGCTCATAAAACAGATATTGGTGAGAGCAAATATAGCTTGATTATAGATGAATCAACTGATATATCAGTTCACAAATATTTAGGCACGATCATCAAATATTTTAGTTTAAATAGAAAACTGTTTACATTTTTTGCTTTAGTGTAGTTAGAGTCCGCAGATGCAAGAGGTATAGAATATAGTGAATGCAGTTGCAAACACAGTCAAAGATATGAATTTAAATCTGAAAAATTTGGATGGTCTTTGTACTGACAATGCCAGCGTAATGGTGGGAGTAAATAAAGGAGTTTACAAAATTCTCATCGCGGCGCATAATCTTCCACATTTGGTTTTAATAAAATGTGTATTCTACTGCTTACAACTGACTGTTTCACATGCGTCTGAAGAGACCATTCCTCAAGATATCGCGAATCTTCTAACTGGTATTCGTGTTGACCATTTCACCGTCAAAAGTATTCAAAAGTTTACGAAACAATAATTTGCGGGAGAAAAAGGTAAACATTTAGTATCGTTTGGCAGGCGGAGGGGGAGGGGAGGTGGAGGGGGAGGATGGGGGGTGTCCCCTCTCCCCTGGTACCACTCCCGTGAAAAGGTAACGCACCATTTTTGAGAAAAACAAATATTTGTAATCTAACCTCAAAACACTTTATAATCACCTACTGCGGTCGAGGAAAATCACGTGCGGGTCTAAATTTGCTTCTAATGAATACTTATAAACACGTCGTCGACGGAGCCCCGCTCCGCGGGGCTTCTACTTCAGGGTGGTTTAAAAAAAATAACCACGAAGAGTTGACTGGAAAAATATCCATTACCTTGTAATAAGAGTGGTAGCGTTATAATCGGGGCCCCACCCTGTACCAGATTTAACCACTTTTAGCCCCCTCCGCCTGCCAAATGATACTAAATCCAACCCCTCTCTCTCTCTCTCTTCAGTATAGTATAAAGTACTCTGTGCTTTGGAAGCAGTGGATTGAATTGAAATTTTTTTTTTGAGATTTCCAAATCCAAAAACTATTTTTATACCTCAGAAATGCTGCATCGTATCTATTCGGATATAAAAAATAAAACCTATTTAATACATATAAATAGTATACTGGGCGAAGTACAGTATTCGCTAAAGGCATTCGAAGGAAAAGAAACAGACCCCACAAAACACTTACAGACACTCGTGAACGAAGTAAACTAAGAATGACAGTCCTTGTCACTTTGCATAGTGATTTCGTTAGTTCAAATTTAAGCCACCGGGCCAGATAAGCTTGCTGCACTCTAAGGAGATTGCGCCAAGATAGCCCGCGAAATTCAAATTGTCTTACGGTTTTTGCAATTTGCAGGTCTGTATCAGCTTGAATGGTGATCAAAATATGATTCGCTACATTATTAAATATGGTTTTATAGAATTATAATCATTAGAATCAGCAATACAACTCCTTAAGTTAGAATTACCCTCAAATGTCATGATTTCATGAAATAGTCATTCAATAGGGTGATATGAAGTTATAAATGTATAGATGATTTTTATGATCATAAATAACCCTATAAATAAATATTTGATACGGCCGCGAATCATAATTAAATCAACATACAACCTGATACTGCCAGCAAATTGCAATAAACGTAAGAAAATTTGAATTTCGCGGGCTACCTGACGCATCCCCTTAATCATAATTAAATTGTTCTAAACCATTAAATTCATAAAAAAACACAGTGAAAACACTTTAAATGAACTAATACCTAGTCTAACCTGTAAAAAGTGACTGAAAAAGTCTATAAAAAAAGACTAACTAAAGGGCCTCAGTAGCTGTGTTATTATCATTAGATTCCAAAAAATAAAAATATACCCCGTCGGTCAAAAGTTTTGAGTGTTAACCTCCGCTTCGAGTTACGAGTTTGTCATTTTGTTTTTTTCACACTTTCTTTTCCACTGGTAGAATAGGTGATATCGGCTTTGCTTGCCATAATAAAAAATAGAATATAATAGAAAAGGAGTTTAAATCCTCTGTGGTGGTGTCAACTGTCAATACCTATGTCGCTGTCTCGACCAAATAACTACTTTCTAGTTACTTATTTACGTGTTTAGCAACTAACTACCTTGTACCTTGAGCTGCGAGTATTTCTGAATAATGATGCTGTGTGCAAACGTGAGCAAATGCACAAACTTGTGGACGCAATACCCTTTGATTTATACAGTATTGGATCGCCAGAAAACTTGCTTGGAATCCCATCCACACAAGCCAAGCCAAACGCCCTGGCCCTTTCTATCCACACCTTTGAATTTTTGTTGGTTTCGTTGGTTTGTCGAGGATTGGCAAGTGTGTGGAGCCTGCAATAACCCTGTGTGTGTTGCGCAGGAAAATCCCAATGGTTGAAGATTTTTTTTTGTAAAATGTTTTCATGAAAGTCAAACACATGTTGGTCAGAGGATTATCTTAGGGGCGGGTTGAAGTATTTGGTTGTTATTGTTGTTGTTGCGGTGGTTGTTTTTATCCTTGTTAATGCATCTTAAGGTAGTTACATCTGTCTATCAATTACATGTCTGTTGTCTTGTAATGGTTCAACAAGTAGTTCTTTCATAAATAAGAAATCTAACTGTAACATGTTGTATGCATTTGACTTGTGGTGCTGAAGGCTATTTTCATGTTACAATATAGTCAGATAAGGTCAGTGAGTGTCTTGTTAGTGCTGTCTTAGTGGATTCAAAATAATAAAATATCCAAAATATAGTCATCTTAAAAACCATGTCAGTCATAGGTCAAAATGTCCTAACTCTTGCTATAACTAGGTTAGTCACTTATTTAAATATGAGTAATTAGTATTACTTCTGCTGATTTAAAGGTTTGTTGTCTTTATTCATTTTGCTTTGGCGGTTTGGTGTCTACAGTTTGTAGTAACTGTATTGGCATTCACACTATACGTCAAAATATTGGTATTTGTCACAGAAATATATTTTTTAGTTTAATAATTCACAGTCCACAGCCACAGATTATTAATAGGACATGCAACACTATGGTAATCTAAAATTTGGCGGGTTATTTGAGATTAAAGTTTAAATTACCATTTACGGCACAGTGTGCATTTAAGGGATCAAATAAGCAGGCAACTCTATAAATGAGGCCATGAGAACCAGAGTAGTCTATTTACCAATAATGAATACTGAGATTTTAAATGAAAACTGAAAGCTATGATTTTGTTCTAACTTTATGGTCAAATTAATGATTTTTCAATGTTTTCAATAAGTATATTCTAAGTTTAAGTGGTTATTTTTTCAAATTATGGAGGGAACAAGTCATTTACTCTATGTTTTAGGTATTTTTTTTTTACAGTTAGGCCACTGTGGCTTTTTGGGATTATATAATAACTGAATTAAAGTGCTAGTTACTCCAAAAATTTCTTTTTTAATAAAATTAACCACAAGCAAAGCTACATAAAAAATATTTTTTACTTAACATTAATAAAGTCATCTAAACATCATCATTATGTTCTTGGGGTAGATATATTGTATTTCTAACAGTAGTACTGGCCCTTGTTGATGTGTAGGACTCATGGTGAATGGATGGTATGTAGTTTAGGAGTTCAAGTAAGTCCTTCTTTTCGACACTGATCAACTTTCCATCGGGGTACAACAGGTCCAGCTCAATATTTATAAATACCTTTGAATTTCTTTTTCAAACATCAAGATAATGAAACAGCACCTCTGGGTTGTTTGAATACTCGAAGAATATTCTATACTGGTTCATTTTGTTATACTTCAAGCCCTGGTTGTTTAGCCATAAAACTTTTGAGCGTTCAACAGTTTTCTGTTAGTAATGTTTCCTCAAGTTTTTTTGTTGACATAAAGTCTTGCTTCTTCATTTTCATAATGTTGAATGGATTTTTATGTCTGGCTGCTTTGATCGCTTGAAGCCAATCATCAGAAACATAACTATTTTGAAACAACTTTTTTTTCTTTTCAATCAAACCAGAGTCCTGGTCGCAAGCAAGATAGGAATGTCCACTTACATAAAATTTATGGTTAATGGTCTCAACAGTAAAATCCGAATGGACTACTATATACTGACATAATAAAGCCATTTTGATATTCCTATTCTGTCCCCCACATTGGTCAGAAATCAGAATAGAGAATCAAATTTTTGTGTGCACATTTGCTTTGATATACCTCAACAGGCATGATACAATTTCCTGAGGGTCTCTAGAAGCGATAGTCTCATTCCAGACACCCATTGTAACATGGTTATTACAAGCATCGTGTATGCCAAGACAGTAGGTCCGTAGTTGTCGTTTATAATAGCAAATTCCTGTTGATCCAACTGGTGTGGGCAGAGTCTTCACCAAGTCGAATACAAGGACTGTACCTAACATCTTGATTTTCCTTAGCAAATTGTTTGTCTGCCTCATAGTTGTCCTGGGCTGATTGGGCTTTAGATAGATGAAGAGTTTTCTGGGCTTGCAGCAAATTTTCTCTTCAGAATCAGAGGCTCAATCTTCATTTCCATATGATCACTAATAGGAGCATGAAAGGAGAGATTAAAATGTTCATTAAATATTTTCCTAAAAATATAGTCCGACACTGGTGTTATAGTTGTAGTGCAATACAAAGAGTACATTTTGTTAATATTCAAATCTGGACACAAAAATTGTCTGTTCTGGCTCATGTGTAAGGTATAGTGGGACTCATATCGGGGAAACTTGTCTATAAAGTCTACATTTTTGATCTCTTCGCTTGTTTTGTTTTTGGTGGATGTTTTCTTCTTTGATCTTGGGGTGGTACAATGTTGCCAACATTAGAAGCAGCCAAACTTTGTTCATTGTCTGTATTTACTTTTGAAAAAAATACTTGTCTTTTGCGTTAGTTTTTTCTTATACTCAGCCACAACAATTTTTCTTGCTTTACCAACATGTCTTTTATATTTTTCTTCGTGTAAAGTAGTATAATGACGTTTAACATTATATTCTTTACTCACAGACAAACCTTGCATACAAATCATACACTGAATTTTATTATTATTGTTGCAAATAAAATAGTCAAGTTCCCACTTCTCTTAATGAGAAGTGGGAACTTGACTATTTTACACGATGTTCATCACTTAATTTTCGCTTCTTCGTAGTCGTAATGAAGTTAATTAAGTATTTTTCTCAAAACTGCTTGTTAATAACTTATTATGGTGTGTAAAATTCAAAGTGGTATCAGTAAAGAAAAGTGGCGATACGAACTTTGTGAAAGCACAAGCTTAACTAATACGGGCACCAACAAATACTCACTCTACAAAAACAAAATACTTTCCGGGAATTCCCCCAATAATAGTAAAAGATAGCTTCACTTTTAAATGATGTAATGCGAATGGAATGTTACAAGAATAAAGATAAATAAATTATACCAAATATTGATTATATTATGTTTTGACAAAGAATTATATTATCCAAACTATTTATGTCCAAAACTCTTTTCTAATTAATTTACACTTTAAAACATGCGTCGCGGGCGGCATGAAAACAAGCCGCGGGCGGCATGAAAACAAGCCGCGGGCCGGTATTAGGACAGCCCTGCTCTAGAGGGAGGCGCGCGCGGAACACGGCGCGCCGCCCACACGGGCCTTTCACTGTTCAGGCAACAAACTCCCCAAGTCTGTTGCCTGCAGGCCTCACCCTAAGGCGGCCGGAGATCGTTCCGCGCCCTGCGGCGCTCGGATTGCACATTCTCACCTGCCTGGACATAGCCGCCACGTTTGACCAGCTCTTGTGGTAATCTACAATCACCCATACTCCACCATGCTGCTTTAGTGAAACCGCACTAGAGCAGCGTGGTGGAGTATGCTCTTATTTGTGGTGGAGGTTTTAGGCCAGAGACCAACCCTTTGTTAACCCTTAAATGCATAGATTTTTATTTCGGTTTGGAAAAATGTTTCCACTGCACTGATAACGTAAAAAATTGAAAATCTCAGTTATTAAAAATATATATAGGTATAATGTGTGTAGACATTTGGCAACACTATTAGAGGTGAGACGTATATACTGGAATAGGTTTTCGGAATAGGTTTTTGGCTGGACGCGTAAAGACTTATTCCGAGCGCAGTACCTAAACGCGTCTCGAGTATTTAAGCGTATGGCGTTTGACACTAACTCGCGTGTAGATGCAAGTTTGCGACCCACAAGCTCGGTCAGTTCCGGTGACATTCGGAGACGTTCGGTTCGGCACTCGAAGTTTGCGAGTCGATTTATTTGTTTTGCGTTTCTAAACCTTAATGTATATACCAATAGAATCACTATTACTTTGGTAAGCAGCGTGCAAGCGTTTGTTTATGACGATAACTCATTTTTTTACTTTAGTAAGTACTACCAAAACAAAATTCTATGAAAATGTTTAGCAATGTTTGGTTTTAAATCAGTACGTCACAATACGTCACAGGAACGGTACCTATTGTTTACGTAAACGTACTTTTTGAGATTAAAAGTGAATTTTGGTGTTTAAAGAACTTAGATACTTTTGTTTGACTTGTTAAAGTGTGTTATGGTGTTTAAGTGTTGTTTATTTATCTAATTCTAATTTTAAATTAACAATGGCTCCAAAGAGAAGTATCGCATGGGATCATTTTGACGATAAAGGGGACTATAAAGCACAGTGCAAAATACGTAAAATGGACATTTCATTTAAGGCATCAGTGTCGAATTTGACGAAACATTTGAAGAGACGACATGGTACTATACGTTTAGTGCCCAGAGAAAACGAACAAATGGAGCAGGTAGAACCATCACTTCCAGAACCTTTACCATCAACTTCAACAACTACTCGAGAAACGGCCTCTGCAAACGTTCAAGGTAATTCATCGAGATTAATAAGAACTACTACAAATATAACCTCGTATTTGCGGAGAGACTGCTCAAAAATAAAAAAAGATATCGATCGTCATATTATGAATTTATTCATATATGATCTACAACCATTTTCCATAGTGGAAGACAAAGGATTTAAACAGTTAATTAATTTTGCATTTCCAAATTATGTAATTCCATCTCGCAAATATTTTGCAAATAATATGTTGCCTTCACTATACGAAGAAACTAAAACAGAAATCAAGAAAATAATTGATACTGAAGTGGAATCGATATGTCTTACTACAGATATGTGGACATCTCGTGTAAATGACTGGTACATGGCCGTAACAGGTCACTTTATAGACAAGAACATGGTCTTGCAATCGCATCTCTTAGAATGCTGTGCATTGGACGGAGGTTCGCATACCGGCACAGTTTTAGCCCAAGAACTTCGACGAATTGTTCAAGAATGGAACATTGAAGAAAAAATATTAATCGTTATTTCAGACAATGGTTCCAATATAAAGTATGCAATCGAAAAATGTTTAGGCTGGCGACATTTTAGTTGCTACGCGCATACTTTAAATCTAGCTGTACAAAAGGCATTAAATAATGAAGATGTTAGCACTATCACCTGCAAAGTGAAGGCTATAGTTTCTTACTTTAAAAAAAGCACCATAGGCTGGGATAAGTTGAAAAAATATCAACAACAAGCTGGTAAAGATATAAAAAGACCGCTACAAGACGTATCAACTCGCTGGAATTCCACATTTTACATGCTGGATAGGTTCATTGAAATTAAAGAAGAAATAAATAGTTCCTTGTCGAATCTTAATCCAGGTTTGACTTTATTAACGCCACATGAATGGGTCGTCATTGAGAAGTTACTTCTAGTATTGAAACCTTGCGAACAAGTAACAAAAGAAATGAGCGGGCAAAAGTATGTAACGGGGAGCGCTGTGATTCCCATAACCACTGCTTTAAAATCTTCGTTAGTAGAACTAATACTGAATGATGCTGAGCCCCTGCCTGATGAAGTTGAAAAAGTGAGAACAGATCTTTATGGCGAACTGGTGTCAAGATTTTCGACATTAGAAAATAGCCGGACATACACCGTATGCATGTTTCTTGACCCTCGCTATAAGCTGTACTTTGAAAACGAGGCAACGGCAGATAACACTAAAAAACATGTAATAGGATTAGTGACCAATCTTATAAGAGAAGCTGAAGCTACAACTGGAAGAGATAATCAAGTTGATCAACAAGCAAATGAAGTCATGTTCGAAAGAGATGACACCATCTGGAAGCATTACCACAAAAAAATGCAAAACATTCGGCCGGCTGGTACTGCTTACGCCAGGGCTGTTGTAGAAGTACAGCGGTATTTGGATGACAAAGTCATGAACATTAATGATTCTCCATTGCAGTGGTGGTTTCAAAACAAAAATTCATATCCCCACTTGGCCATATTGGCTCGGCTCAAACAAAATGCACTAGCTACCAGTGTGCCTTGCGAGCGACTATTTTCTGTTGCAGGAAATATTCTGTCCGACCGACGAACACGTTTAGGTGTTAGAAAGGTGAAGCAAATACTGTTTATAAAAGAAAACAAAATAAACATTTAGAAAAAACATAAATATATTTACTTAAAAAAAACAAAAAAAAACACAAAAAAAAAACAAAAAAAAATACACAAAAAAAACATTAATCATGTAAATAGATGTAAAAATTTGATTTTGTACATAAAATCAATTGAAACCTTCTAAATACGCCAGCTTTTCTCTGATAAGTACCAACAATATTTTTTTCTATGTTTCTATTAATATCATGTTTATAAAATAAGCTGACAGTCCTAAGCCTGTAGGTAAAGTATGAAGGGAAGTTTTCAATAAGATTTAATTTTAAGTAAGTACCTACATATATTTTAAAATGTAGAAAAGATACGAATACCAGCGCGTAGAACATGCGTTAATAATCCATACACCGAAAATACCCTACTCCGATTAATCGATCTCGATGTTACGAAGACTCGCTAGCTATGGAAACGTCAATAAACTAGAGACGCCTAAATACTCGTGGACCTAGTTTTTGGAATAAGTATTTAGGCGGACGCGTACTTCTAAGACTCAGTACGCATTTTACCTAGTACGTCTCACCTCTAAACACTATGCGTTATGTACTGAAGTTATCCTTACATATTTATTGGGGTCATATATTTCTTTATTCAAATATATAAACAATATACAGACTATTTCGAGTGAAATGCAGCAAAACAATTTCGATCTTTAGTATGACACAATGCAACCCTACATTTAGTACACTCAGTCCGCGAAAAACCATTACAACCGGGAAGTTTGCATGGTTATAGAAGTACATCTTTTTTCATCGTGGCCTATACCATCAGTCCGCACGTCTTTTGGAGGAACAGGCTTCGCTGGGTCCCGGTGTCTTTTTCCTTCTATCTCCCTATCTATATTACTGCTCGAAGGCCTTCCTCTTTTGGGTTCAGTATACTTTTTATAATTGCATAAGGTCTCCGCAAGATCTGATCTAAAATCACCTAGTGTCATGTTTGGGTGGTTTTCACACCGGCAAAATTAGAGGAACACAAAAAAAATACACTATATTTTGAGATTGAATGGTTATTATTTAATCTTTTCGCTTCTTTGAGTCTGTTCGTTTATTTTATGCAAGAAAATAACAAAATGTAGGGTTTATTAGGATTTATTTATAATTAAACAAAAAAAATGCCCTATCTGAAAATTTTTGATGTTTTCTATTGTGTAAGAACAGACCATTTTTTTTTTAAATAATGTAAAAAAAACAATATCGTGTGTTGCCTCCACGCGCCCTTATAAGAGCTTGGATACGTCTAACCATGCTTCTGATGACACCTTCAATCATTTCCTGAGGCAAAGTTTCCCATTCTTCCACCAGCGCGAAATTTAGGTCTTCAACATTCCTAGGGGCAGGATTTCTTTCTCGAACCCTTCGTCCAATCATGTCCCAGATATGTCCTATCGGATTCATAGCTGGCGATCGTGCTGGCCAATCCATCTGGGTTACACCAATCTCATTTAAGTAATCTCGCACTATGCGCGCAGTGTGGGGCCGTGCGTTATCGTGCATAAACAGGAAATCTGAGCCTATGAATGGGGCAAAAGGCATAACATGGGGTTCTAGGATTTCAGTTATGTACCTGTGTGAAGTTAAAGAACCGCCATCAATAATGACCTGTGCGGTGCGTGCCGTCAAACTTATACCACCCCACACCATAACGGACCCTCCACCGTAAGCCGTTGTTTCGGAAAAATTTGCTTGATGGTAACGTTCTGCTCGATATCTCTACATCCTCTCCCTTCCGTCAATGAAATTTACACAAAAACGGCTTTCATCGGAGAATAAAACTCGACTCCACTCATCGGACCAATTTTGATGTTGACGAGCGAACGCTAATCTTGCTACTCGATGACTCACCTCAAGTTTTGGCGTTTTTGCTGGCACGTATGACTTCAAACCAACTTCATTTAACCTTCTCCTCACTGTTCGTTCACTAACACGTACGTTACGCACTTCTAAGAGGTTTCTGGTCTGAACAGCTGTTAGACGACGATTTCTTAAAGTTTGTACCCTTATAAAACGGACGTCTAGGGCACTGGTTGCACGATTTCTGCTTTGTCCTCGCCTGCGCACGTAAGATCCTGTCCGTCTGTACCGTTGCACATTACGGTGGATCACTGATACACGCAATGTTTGACTGACTGAACGGTAGGTGTGACCTTCCTCAATCATTGTTACGGCCCTGGCGACTTCAGTTGCAGGCAATCACTCATTCTGGATGCAATACAATGTTTACTCTCCAAACAAAACAAACAAAATGAGCTAGGGTCACCATTGACTGTATAAACCAACTTTCTTATCAAAAACACTCAGAAGCGTAAAGTGTAAACAAACACTTAAGAGGGTACAATTTCTGTTAGAAGGTTGAAAAATGTCAAAAAAGCCCATAATGTTATATGAAAAAGGGTAATCATTCAAATAACGGAACCACTTGTCGAAATACCCACAAGTTTAAAAAAAAGGCACCTTTTTTTTGTGTTCCTCTAATTTTGCCGGTGTGTATAAACATAAAGGAATTCAATTATCGCTTAGCCATTGATGACATGTGTATAACCACAGATATATAAATACAGGAGATATGCTTTGTAAACAAATGTATTCGTGTTCAGATGTCGCCGTGTTCTCCCCACTTTTTTCCCCACAATTCACTAACACAAAAGCAAAAACTATAAGAACGGCACACGAGCTCATATTTCTCCCGCACACAAAGAAACTTACAGCAACACTAATAAACTCAGTAATAGAACACATGCATACAGGGGGCGGGGCTTCTACCTGTAGCTACAGACTCAGAATAAACACACATCGCAACTAGTGATGTGAAGAGGTAATCGTAGAAAAAATAGTATCGATGAAATTCAGTTACCTTTAATCTGCTCTTTTTATATATAAAAATACAGTAAGTACTATTTTTTCACCTGAAGTCGAGGTGTTGGTGTGAATTTTAGTTCATGACAATTAATTTTATTCCACACCTTTTTAATCGCGATTAAAACTAGCCTGCACCCTAATTACGTAACTCACTAACGATCGGAATTTGAATCATTCTGAAACAAATTGCTAATCCATTGCTTCATATGTTCGAAATTTTTGTCTTCTCAACACCGAAAATAACGCAATGAATGTTGTTGAGCTGTCAAAATGAAACAAACTACGATTGATAGTGTGTTACGCAATTAGGGTGCTGGTTTAGTTTGACAATCCAAATTTTAGGTGAAAAAACGTCAAGTTCAGAATAGCTAAAATGCCATTTTCACTAAATTGGTGCAATCTCAGTGCTGTCAAAATAAAATATAGTTAAGTCGTGTCAATTTCAGAATAGGAAATCGTCGTTTGACAGGAATAAACTAAATTTTGGTGATTTTTGTCTAGTTTAGGGGCATTTGTGACTTGAGAAGAGAAGGAAGGGATATCAACTTTTCGAATCTAGACTAGGAGAACACAAGTAAAACTTCAAGATTTTATTGATATGGATTTTACTGACCAGTAAAATGTAAATATTTATTTAAAACTTGCCGCTTAGACAGTTTAGGTGTTGCATTCTTAGCTAAATAGTGTAATCTTACGTTTACATATTTTTCCATTACGGCTTTAATTAGTATTATTAAATGGTTATTCATTGGCGATTGGTTGTATTGGTGAAAATTTATTTTTTCAAAAAGATTCATGCCTATAAAATGCGATAAGGATTTTGACATGAGCTCCTGTCTAACATTTTTCGATGTAATTTTTGTGTTATCAGATGAAAGAATAGAAGTTTTTATTATTACTTCCATCCGTTTACATATGGTTATTACGTCATTGGATGGAAATATTAGGCCGCCTTTATCCTTCAATTTTATAAATCTGTGGTGCTTGTCGTCAACTGTATCTGCAATCAAACCGCTACAGCATGTATCACACTTCAATAATTTTAGCAAGCGATGAACTATAAATCCTGCTATGTATGACACTACCTGGCTACTAAATTCTGTGATGTCTTGTACAAGTATACTAATTTCCTCATCAAATATGGCTTGTTCATACAGCAAACTCATCTCGTCTTCATCGTTACTTTCGTCTAACTTGCATGGTTCGATTGTCAGATTTATATTTTTGACAGCAGAGGAGCACACCAAAAATGAAACCTCCTCTAGAGCTGTGCAGTTTCCCTGATCTACATCCCTAAGCTCCGACTTTACCAAGAGCTTTTTATATATCGCTTGAAACTGTCGCGCTGTGGGGTTAGTGCTGCATCCACCATGAGACCTTATATGTCCAAACATAAGCTCCAAATGATCTTGGCTGATCTTGTAAACTGGAACGTACTTAAGTTTTTGGTCCTTTTCAACTAGTTGTACATACAATGCCTTAAGGCTTTCTATGCACACTAAAAAACCAATAAATCCGGTTTTTCTTGGTGTACTGATGGCCTTTGTACCATCTGGAAGCTTTATAGATGTTAGATACCGTTTTGCCTTTTCTAAAGTTTCAAATACCTTGTCTTTGTTGCCTTGGTAAACTGGTTTTTTATAATGAAGTTGGGCCATATGCCTTGAATTTAACACACCGAACAAGTTGTTGACAGTTTTTAAATATTCGACGGTGCCTTCTACGTCATGAAAACCAGTCATTTGAAGTTCACAACAGAAATTCAGGGCGTCTGCAACACTGTTGCTAAATAATTGTGACGCCAAGCGAACTTTCATTTTTTGGTTCTTGAAATAGATGTGATTTTTTCTTATTTTGTTTGCTAAGTGCAGTTTTTCTTTATCTTGAATGTCATACAGGTTTTTTAAATGACTCCATTTTATGTACCTATTTGAAGCATCCATAAAGCATCCATATGCTTCGAAAGCATTTCTCAATAACTTCAGCATGTGGCATGGATCAAGAAAAATATGTACAGGTTGACGAGTAACGGGGTGTTCAAAATAAGAATTTATGTTTTCAACTTCAAAACAACATCCGAGTTTCTTAGCCATAGTGATGTTGGCTGGACAGCCGTCGAAAGTCATTGAGGTTACTTGAATACCTGTATCTTCTAGTAATTCCAAACATTGTATGACAAGATTGGACCGCTGTTCCCCTGTGACACCATCAACGAGAAAATATCCGACTGGTATTTTCCAAGCCCCATTAATTGCGGTAACTAGAAACACAAGAACTTCTTTGGCTTCGGGTAAACAATCCCCTTGTTCTGCTGAATTCGATATGTCGACATACCCATGCATTTGTTTTCCGTCCCACTCCACACGCTGTTTGATTGCCATTTCGTCTAAAACTAAATTACACAACAATTTGTGATTTGTGCAGGCACTTTTAAGTTTAATTGCTTTTAATGATTCTTGCGTAAATCCAGGCTGAGCATCGATGGATTGGTACCACTTTTTTATTGTTCGAACATGAGGCAGAGCTGTTTGGAATTTTTTCCTTACATACGCGTACGCCTTTGGCGAGTAAAAGTGAAGAGTAGTTGAAAAAATTCTTAAAGCAGGAGAATACTTCTGGGTAGTGCATTGCCCCGATGAAACATTTCTCTCATAACGCTGGATAAGGTCGGTTACCCCAATGTTTTCTAATTGCGTAACGTGATCAGCGCTAATATAGTTTTTTTCATTGAGATTATTCAAAATTTCTTTTAAATTAGCGATTTTTTTCTGATACCGGCTGGTTTTCTTTTGAAGCCTTTTAATTTGTATTTTTTGTGTTTTTATTAAATTTTGTTGTACGGAAATCATTTGGCGTAATTTACGCTTTCGAGGTGTTTCAATGAGATCGTTTTTACCCGGATTTTCTTGATTCTCCAAAATGCTATTTTGTCGAGTGTTCAAGTTGGTACCGAGACCATCTGTTATAGACATTGGAGCATTAATTTCTGAATCATCGATTGGGGGTTTTGAAGCAACGTTCTGTAATTTAAAATAAAAATTACGAGTTGAAATAAAACTTAGGTAGGTACTTAGTTTTATTAAGTCAGGAAAAAAAAAATAGGTGTTGTACAATAGTTTAACTTACCAAATTAGGATCCTTTTTATCCAATTCTTTGGACGTGGAGGGTTCCATATAATTCGTCAACACCATACGCAACTTCAATGTTGGAACCGACCATTCGAAGAGCCGACGAACTTTCTTCAATGGTTGAAAGCACTTAGGCTCAAAGTGAGACGAACATATCGTGTTATTTTTTGTGGGAAACCAGTTTGGACCTTTTCCTGTTGCATTTATCCACTTTTCTTTTATTTTTGGATCCTTCGGATAGCTAAAATATTAAAAAGGTGTGAATGGTGATGATGATATCAATGATACATGTGTAAGAGTACCGCAATAAATTAAAAACCCATACTTGATTCAATAAAAGATAAGTCGAGTAATCAAGAAATAGTAATGAATTGTGTTTTCAATAATTAATTATATCATTTTTACCTCACATTAGTAAACAACAGCTATATAATATAAAGTTCCATGCAGCAAAAAAAGTCTAATTTTGTTCCCTTGTGTAATCATTCGAACTAAGTAGGATCGTATAAAATATCGACAACCACAAAAGTGACATCACATCTCTAATTATCTACCTAACAATAATAGCCGGCAGCACCCGCTTCACGAAACTATCGTGTGAGTGAGAGTATCAGTAAAACACTTATCCATTGCGCTATTAGACCAGCCGATTCATTGATCGATGTGTATTAAGCAGGCAATGGTTTTAGTTCCTAATGAAAATAATTGCTTTTGGTACTTTATCGTGTTTCTAGTATCACGAAGTAATGTTTTAATGAATTTAATAAGAAAAACAATCATATTTGCCATCTTTCGTATAATTCACAATAGAGGTGTTATTTTTGCAAACAACCACTGTACAACGCGGCATTTTGTAAAAAATCACAAGCAGTGAAGACGTCGCAAGTTGACATTCGACTAATGGCCGAAACTGGCAACAAGCCGCTTTGCGGCTAGATGCGTTCGCAAGCGCCACGCCTCCTTGCCATATCTCCTGTATTTATATATCTGTGTGTATAACCAAGTGCTAACAGGAATAAAAGAAACAAACAAATATTTATTACTTTTTATTTTTATGAACTACATTGTAGCGTTCTGCTTGGAGTTTAATCACATCTTTCCTGTCGAAATTCTTAATTTTCCCACATAAAATTCTGTTCACATAGGTGCACCAACTGTGTATTAATATTAATTGCGAAATTTGTACAAAAATTTAAAACATTAACTCTATATCTTGAGCAATTTATAAATTTTGTGTCACACAATGTATTGACCATAATTTTAATATTTTCTTTTATATTATTTTGTTGGGCCTTTGAGGAAAGTGTTTGATTTGATAATTTAAATATTTATGCATTTCATCTGAAGCGTAGTTCAGGGATTTTTTAGTTATGTATCTTTCATATGTTAAGCTTTTATCACCAATAATTATTGTAGATAATACAGTTCATACAGCAAGTTTTAAAATTTTTATATATGGACTTTTTACATTTTTTTACTATAAATCCTCCAACATACCGCTTCGACTCAGAAATGAGATATTTGATTGCTCATTCCTCAGAACACTTAACAATGGGTCAATATCAAAGTGTTGACTTTCGGATGGAGTTTCTTTCTCAATTTGGGTTTTATTACTTATGAGTAAATGCTTTAAAGACTGTAATGACTTTCACAGTTAGCACCCACTGCATGTACAGAGCTAAAATTATTAACTAACAAAGTTTTAAATGCACTTATAAATTGGTTGCATGTTGGCGATATACTTCTTACTCCATTGTTTCTGATATTTGAAAAAAAGTTTTCCAATGGATCTAGGCTAAAGTTCCTTGTAAGTAGGCTGGTGATTTTATGTTCTTTATTTAAATATTTAAACATTTCTTTAAATACACCAATATTATTAATCCAATTTTTAAGAGGTGGCACTCGGACATACGTGGTCTCTTCAAATCCATCACGTGTTTTAACAATTTTTTGAAATTGAATAGACCTTAATATCTAACTCGTGTAACTCATCCCATAATTTGTGATGAATCGAATATTGTCTCAAACAGCCTTTGTACTTTTTGACTGATTATTGGTAACTATGACCATTAAATGAATCAAACAGATGGTCGATAATTAGCAGGAACTCAGCAGTTGCTTGACACTCCTTCGGCAGTACATTATGTCCTGAAAATGAATAGAAAACTTGGATTAATTATATTTTTCAAGATATTTAATTTAAATCAAGTTTTTCTTTTCCTATCTGAATGCCTCGTTGATCTAGTGGTCGCAAGCGCTACTGTTGGGCATGAAGGCCTGGGTTCGATTCCCACGTCGGACAAAGTGTTATTGGGTTTTATTATCTAGAATTTCTCAGTAGCAGCCCGGAGTCTGGATTTGTGCCCAGTTGATGGCAATAGGCTCGCCCCCTATTTATTACATGGGATTTGAAACATAACTGGCGAAATGTTGTTATAGTATAGGTACACCTCTGCCTAACCCTGCGGGGAAAACAAGGCCTGATGTTATGTTTATGTTACTCTATCTGCGACTTTTTACGGTTTTATTAAACCTGTTTCTACTCCCTCGTTGGTCTAGAGGTCGCAAGTCCTGGGTTCGGTCCCCAAGTTAAACAAAGCGTTATTGGGTTTTGAACCAAACCAAACCTGAGAAATTCCTTATAGAAGGAATTAGTCAGTAGCAGCCTGGAGCCTGGATTTGTGCCTGGTTGATGGCAATAGCCTCACTGCCACTACACGGGATTTGAAAATAACTGGTGAAATGCTAAATGGTGCTGTTTTGTAGGGAAGTAATTTAGCAAAGTAATATTATATTAATCCCTCACCAAACCGAAAAAAGACAATTGATTTTCTATTGTCATCTACCAGCGGTAGGTGAACTCCGATCGATGGGAGATAATTCAGGCCATATAAATATGTATTAAATATATATATTTGTCGGAAATACGTAAAATCAATCGTTTGACTTTGACTAATCGGGGCGCCAGCGCCAAAGCTTCTTTTGTATAAATTGCAGGTTGACACTCATAAAACCTCTTGTAGAAATCGATGCGATATCGACTTTAAGATTGATAAATTTTCCTCGCAACTCATTTGCTAGTTCCATCCTTAGCTCATATGCAGTTTGAGCCACCTGATATCTAATGTTACAGGTTTTTTTTTTTTTTTTTCGACTTTTTCTGGAACTAGGGATAACATTTTCTGAAAGGCCTCATCATCGATTAAGGAAAATGGGTATCCATGGACGGCAACTAATTTTACGCACTCTTGGGATATTATAGTTAAGATATCTTCAGTTTTTTTTTCAGAATGGCTACTTGAGCCGCTTTCATTTTGATCGCAAACATTTTTGTACTCCTGTGGATGGTATTTCGATAAATGTTTTGCGAGATTTGAACCGTGTTGTGTCTGTAACAAATAATTACCATCTCATAAATTTTTGGATTTGTGTATTAGAATATTGCAAAGCGAATGAATAAAGTTGCGCCCTAATTGACTAAAGTAAACGGTATAAAAATGTTAAATGAATGTCCAGTTAAAATATTGCTCAGAAAAGCGTAAATACTGTCCTACTAAAATCATTAATGCAAACAGAAAATTCTCGTCGTGACTATAGGTAGGTATATTAAAATCTGAAAATTTAATAAAACATAACTGATGGAATCAGGCGTTACTTTGCGGAAATCTTGGATATAAGTACTGTTGCTTATACAATTACAAAATATAGTTTGAATTATTGAATTATTTATTTTAATATTTATTAAGCTTAGATGCAGGTGTGAATAATATACCTAATGCAACAAACAACCCCAACCAGTACGACCCCGTGTCTCACATTACACAACATGGTTCAGCCGGTATGTAGGTACGCTAACGGAAATTTAGTGTAGCTTGTTTTATTTCAGTTCAAAGAAATGCTCATTATTATTAACTAAAGCGAGATAAACGTACACAAATAGGTAAGTACATAATGTTTTGATCAGACTTTAGCATTTTCACTTTTCTACACATATTTTTTAATAAAGATGTAAAAAAACCCGCTAAAACCAGTTTCATCGATTTTGTAAACGAAAATTACAAAAAAACGGGTTTTTTAAACAATCCGGTTTTTGCGTTATTTACTTAGTACTTTAGTCTCAAAACCAGAACAACATAGTATGTGAGATGCGCCGAGTACTTGTTTAGTACTCGGTACCTACCTACTCGGCATACTCGGCCATTTTGTTAGTACTCGTTATCGACCGAATAACTCGGTTTGACTGCCGACCAAGGTACTCGAAAAGAACTCATAAACTTATAACCTGACCTCTTTAGATTTATCGCCTTCTATTTCGTCATAAAATCTCCAAATCAATGATATTTTGCGCCCACTCATCTCTCAAATATTTACTACAAACAAACTCACAATTGAAAGTAAGTACTTGAAATTTTACCATAAAAAGTAAAAACAAATTTTGTAAATACGTCACTCACTCCGTGCGTGTGATATGTAAACAAATGGCAATTACCTACTAGACGATGCGCGCCGGGAACGGCCGGCGGCGCGGTGGCGGCGCGCGGCGGCGAGCGAGCAGCAGGACCTCGCTCCTCGAAAACCGCCGCCGCGCGCCGCCATCGCGCCGCCGGCCGCACGTTGCGACTTGTGAGCAAGTTTAAACCCGTTTTCGTGGCTAATACCTGCGTCAACTACGTCAAGTTATTTGGCAGAGTACTCGGTAAAACTTGTACACGGCGCATCTCTAAATATAGGTATTTAAAAAACACTCACGACAAACCTTTTGTAATTGTAAACATCACTTTGCTATCACGGATGACAAAAAATAAATCAAATGAGCGAGCGGTGAGCACATGAATAAAAAACCGAGCATGTTATTTTTTCATCTTTCATCGGTAAATAATATTAATAGTAAGTAGTATAAGATTGCACTTACCCTAAGAGTTTTATTACAACCTGGAACATCACATTTCGACGACTGTTTCTCGTTGCTCAATAGCCGGGTCCACACCGGACGATCCATCGATCCCGCGATCCGCGATCCAGGATCGCGGAGCGTGGATCGTGGATCGTGTTAGGCCGATCCACTCTTGGAAACTTGCGATCCCAAATATGCGCTCCAAGCGATCCTAAGGCGATCCGTGATTCAGCCAGTCTAACTCTTGTACGATATGGAGTCACACGTACAACGGCGGCGTCTTGCCGTTGCAGCAGTAACTTTTATTTTGCTTAAATGCTTGCGCAAAAAATCACAAAAAAGAAAACGACGGTTTTGGGTGAAACAAATTTACAAAAATCGCTTGGAATCTGGGACTCAGCTGTACGCAGAGTTAGTGTCAGATAAAGTTGAACACAATTTTGCAAGAATGAATGCTAATCAATTTGAGATATTGTGTTCATTATTAAATAACAAGCTAAGAAAGAATGATACAAATTATAGAGATGCCATTACTGTGAAGGAAAGATTATTACTAACATTAAGATTTTTAGCAACTGGAGATTCGTACGTCAGTTTGCAGTATCTGTTCCGCATTTCCAAACAGTCTATATCGATAATTATTCCTGAAGTTTGTGAAGCCATCATTGACCTGTTAAATGATTATGTAAAGGTAAGTAAAACCATAATTTATTACTCAATAAAAAAGTAGTGTATTACAATCATAATTTAAAGAAGTAACATGTTTACAATTATTAATTATTTTTTGAAAACATGATATAGGTAGGTACTTATTTAATTCGGTGGTGACTGTGGAAGTGAATAATCCTGAGGTTTCAGAAACTGGGACTGCGATGAATTGGAGGCTAGATGAGCAGACGGTGATGTCTGTGGAATTGGAGCTGGATAATTTTGAGGTTGTAGAGACTGGGACTGTGATGAATTGGAGGCTAGATGAGCAGACGGTGATGTCTGTGGAATTGGAGCTGGATAATTTTGAGGTTGTAGAGACTGGGACTGTGATGAATTGGAGGCTAGATGAGCAGACGGTGATGTCTGTGGAATTGGAGCTGGATAATTTTGAGGTTGTAGAGACTGGGACTGTGATGAATTGGAGGCTAGATGAGCAGACGGTGATGTCTGTGGAATTGGAGCTGGATAATTTTGAGGTTGTAGAGACTGGGACTGTGATGAATTGGAGGCTAGATGAGCAGACGGTGATGTCTGTGGAATTGGAGCTGGATAATTTTGAGGTTGTAGAGACTGGGACTGTGATGAAGTGTATGTGCCAGGATATGAATTAGTGTAATATCCATAATTGCTATCCCCATATCTTCCTGTGTCAGCTTGAAAAATAACTTGGCATATAGCATTTTTGACATTAACTAATGTTACTGCATCATATTTCCGCAATTCAGTAGATATATACTGCCCGAAAGCAATGTAAGAATCAGTTTCCGGTTGTGGTGGCTGAGCACATTGTTGCAGAAGTTGGAAAGCCTCTGAAAGAGTTTCATCTGATATGTCATCTGCATTATTAGAAGTAGTTTTCTTTCTTTTTTTTGTTCTTTTGTTTGTTGTTTGGACACTGGATTGTGCATTCTGATCATTCTGCTCTCTACTCTGATCTGTGTGGTGGTTGGCTCTCTCCGGTTGTGTGTCACTAGTAATGTTACTGTTCTCGTTTTCGCTCACTGTAGTATTAACTTCAAGTTCCCCTTCAGTCGTATCAGATTCTACCTGTAACAACAATTATTATTACTATTTACTGCTTATTCTTATTTTCAGCTTTATATTATAATTAAGATCTCCTTTATTTTCAGGTGCCGTCAACTAAAGAAGAATGGCGTACAGTTTCTCAGCAATTCGAGAATAAGTGGAATTTCCCACACGTGATAGGAGCGATGGACGGCAAACACGTCGCTATACAATCGCCTTTTAATAGTGGCAACGACTTTGATAATTACAAATTATTTCCTAGTATTGTTCTTTTTGCATTAGTAGATGCAAATTATAGGTTCCTGTATGTGAATGTTGGGACTAAAGGCAGAATATCAGATGGAGGCGTGTTCAAAAGCACAAATTTATATAAAAAACTTGAAAAAAAAGAGCTAAATATTCCTCCACCGGAGATATTACAAGTTCCCTATAAAATTGAGGTACTCTATTATATACTAGGTGATAAAGCTTTTCAGCTTAATGATTATACTATGAAACCATACGATGGTACACGGGAAAGGGGTTCTTGTGAAAGAATTTTCAACTACCGACTGTCAAGAGCACGTAGAGTAGTTGAAAACGCGTTTGGAGTACTTAGTTCTGTCTACAGAGTCCTGCGTAAACCTATGCTTTTGGAACCAGAAACTGCGACTAAAGTCGTGCTGGCAACGGTTCATCTATATAACTACTTACGCAGTAATCCTAACTTTATATCGCCAGGAACGTTTGATACAGTACAGGAGAATGGAGATGTAATACCTGGAAGCTGGCGAAATGAACCGCCATCACAATCGCTACAACCGATGGCCATCCTACCAAGAAGAGCAACAGAAAATGCCACTACAATACGGTCCCACTTAGCAAGACACTTTGTTACAAACCATACAATAGTTTGGCAAAATGAATATCAGTAAACTAATAGCTCACATGTTCCAATGTATCGCGTGTGGTTCCGGGTTCATTTTTATCCGCCATAAAGTCGAAGTCATCATACGCAAACCACTTTGATTTATATGTATCTTGAGCACCTGAAATAAACAAGTTACTCATTAAAATAACCACGTGTATTTCTAACAGCTTAAATGTAAAAAGCGAAATCACGTGAAATCCACAGTAAATATTATGATGTAATTACTTATAATAAAATATATAATTTTAATACCTACAGATAAAAAGTAGCTTTGTTTTCTTACCGGATCCAGTTATACGGCTTTGCTTCTCTCTGTGTTTCTCCCTTCTGTAGCCTCCCGCCAGAGATCGCATTTTTTTCTTTAGGTTCTCGATCGACTTATTCCCCATTTCACGAGAAATCTGACGCCAAGCATCATCTCTAACACCTCTATTGGTGTAATTAGAATCTTTGGGATCCCATAAACATTTAAATTCTTTATAAAGCGATATCAAACGGCGACTTTCTGAGATGTCCATGGCGAGGTGGATCGCGCGAACCAACACAACCGTCCACACCGCGCGCATCACGCAACTGAGGCACCTTTGAGGCTGGCACAAAAACCGACCGCACACGGATCGCGCGAGGTAGGGAGCGCGCGCTCCAATACGTGCGCATGGATCGCGCGCGGCACGTCCACACCGCCTGCATCTTTGGATCGCGCTGCTGCCGCGCGCGATCGGAGCGCGATGGATCGTCCGGTGTGGACCCGGCTAATGAAAAATATTTGCACACAAAGTTCGTCTTCTTATGGCCCATGATTTAATAGAAAAACTGTTAAAACTCAAACTCAAACTATACGATTGAAATCAGATAATGTAAATAAATAAACACGGTGAAATTTAATTTAAGTTTAAGTTGCTATACTACGCTCGGGAAATAATCTTAGTATTACTAGTGACGCGTTGCGTTTATGTGGCCGCACGCAGCCCGCAAGGTGATGAAGCTGGCAACGTTGCGTATCGAAATGAATAACGTTATTATATCGTTATATTAATAACGATATATTGTTAATAATGTTATTAAACATTTTTAAATTTCGTTCCGTTTGTCATTATCGTTATAGCCAAAAAAATAATTTTGTTACGATCCTGGTGGAACGATACAAATTAACGTTACCGGAACTACACGTAACGTTATTTTGGGTAACGTTTCAAGCCCCTGCTCGCAAGTTCCCTGTACTGAAATAAATTGGTTCATTATTATCAATCACAAATCACCATACATAATATTATAAAGGTTCGGATATAGGAGGTAATATCCAAAACGACTCATCGGGTTTAAAAATTCATTCACTTATAAGTCGTGGGCAGAAGTTAGTCTAAAATAAACTTAGCAATTTTAATTTACCTCATGTTTTGTTTTATGCTTATTATCTGTCACTTCATCAAATGGTAGCTTCCTTTTTCTTTGTTGAGGTTTAAACAAGCTTTTGGGTACAACCTTCTTTTTAGGTTTTGGTGTAATATTCTGAAAAAAAAACAAAGCAGTCTTTAGAAGTTACCAAACCAGCAATCTCAAACAGAAAATACACATGAATATGTATACAATATAACAAATATTACATAATACATAACAGGCACTTATTAACTAAATTAACAAACCTCTTCTACATTCTCTTGGTTATTTACTGGAGTGAGAACATACTCATGTGTTACACTCACAAGGGACTCCTCGACTTCCGCTTGATTCTAAATGAATAGAAATCATACATTAATGCATAAGTCATATTATTATCATGGGTATAATGATAAAAGGTTAGTATTTGGACCAAGAACTGGTTAGTATTTCAAGATTAGAGATAATTCATGCCAGTCATCATTACAAAAATACAGGATGCTCTCACCGCACTGTCAAAAACATTGGAATCCGTTTCAAATTCCTGTGGAATCAAGCTCAAAATTTCCATGGTTTCAGAATCCGGGCTAGGAGGTTTTGGCCCTCCACCGGTACATTTCATTGATATTTTTACTTGTGACATTATTTTTTTGGCATCAAGTTTCATTGTCCGCCACTGTTGCTTCATTTCAGTCATTTGTCTCTCTCGGTTATTTAATTCATTGAATCTAAAAATATTTAATCACAATTTGACTATCATGAACATGAACATTAAACCAAATTAATTTATGTAAACATGGTATTTTACAAACCTTTTTGCGACCGCTTGCCAAGCAATGGTCTTATTTTTGTTAGTATTCGAGTCGGTGTTTTTGTTTTCTATAATGGAGACAAACTCCTTCATATAGCTTTTCAATAATCTCTGAAAAGTAAAATGCACAAATTTGATCACAAACGATGACCGTGTGGTAATTAAGTAAAGCGACAATTCTTTTATCTAGTAAAATTACCATACCTTTTCTAAAGTGGCCCGATTTACAGATCGTTTTCTTTTTGCCTTCAACTGGTCACTATTTATGTTATTATTCACCATTATTATAGTATGTAAAAACCAAATTATTTTAAGAGACTAATTTCGTTGGTACACTAGTTTGACATATGAAAGGTGCGTTCTTAAACGACTTACTTATAAAGTATGTTCCATTCTTTCTTCGTTTTACCGTAAAAAAAAACATACAATTATTTTTAAATACATTTTGAAACGATATTTTGGGCACAATTTGTATTATTTATTAAAAATAAACATGTTTTATGCTGTTTACAAGGTTTTCTAAATGTCTCTACAATTTGATAATCTAGTTTCAAAACGTTTCCGAAGAATGTTGCCTGTGACTTTTGTTTTAACGAATTTATAACTACACAATGCTTACACACCCATTATTGGTAAAGGGAGTGTGTAACTCTTATCCATAGCTTATACATTGTATAAGTAAACAGTTGTTAAACAAGTGTTTTAAATATTTTTATTAGTAAGGCTGTAAAAGTGGTTTCCACTTCGGTGAACCATGTGTATACCTATAATTGACATGCTTATCCGCACTTCTGTTTGCATTTTACTACAAAAAAGCATACATACCTACATGTTGGTTTGGTATACAATGGTTAGTAATACGTAGTGTTTATTCAAGTCAGTTTTTTGTATTTTTAAATAAAATCATTACAAACTAATATAAAAAAAAAAACTGTTTATTCACGTCAAATTAGCACTTTTACCACAACTTAAATACAGAATTACTATTAGTAAAACAGATTTATTTTGTTAGTAAAATAATAATGTAAAATGGTCTTAAACGGTACAGAATGTAGAACATCAATATATTTCATGCCCTCCACTCTATAGCAAATCTAGGAAAAAGGTTATACCCTGACCGGGTCGTCTTATTACATTACACAATAAATTTTTAATGTAGGTTAAATAGGATGTTAGTAATTTAACAGATACCATAATAAATAAGTGTGAGAAGGTAAATGAGTCTATAATATAATTAATAAAATAAATGAGTCTATAATTAATAAAATAAAATGAGTCTATAATCAATAAAATAAATGAGTGTATCATTGCCTTCTACTCCTCCACAGAGTTTGGACAAGACATTGGCGAGCTGCTTGCCCCTGTCGTAATTCATCACTGTGTGCTGATGTTGATGGCTGGGCATCATTAACTTCAGGGTTTATTATTTCTCTCTCAGCTTCTATTGTGTCAGGTGCAGGGCAGTTATTTAAGTTGCACAAGTTATGCAGTACGCAACATGCATTAACGATCTTGGCTGCAATCTGTGGATATATGCAACACCCTGTGACTCAATAAACACCTCCATCTAGCTTTCCAGAGCCCTATTGTTCGCTCCACTGTGTTCCTGGCAGAGCAGAGTCTTTGTGTGTAGTAATCTTCAGGAGATCCAGCTTGTGCATTTAAAATAGGTGTCATCATATAAGTTCTCTGGGCATAACCAGAATCACCTGAAAAGGGGGGTTTTAAAATCTTATTTATTATTATTTCCATCTACATATCTACTGGTATGATTTAAGATTGGATTTGTAATTTAATTTACCAAATAAATATACAGTTTCTCCCCTACTTATTAATCCAAATAAATGTGTTTTTACCGGGTGCTGGTTAAATATAAAAGAATCATGGGTGGCACCCCCAAATGTTGCATCTGCACTTAAAATATTCATGTCGCTGTCACATATCTGAAAATAATTATTGTTAATGATTACAATTAGATAGTGACAATATGTGAGGTTGTACGTCACTGAGACTTCTTATGGTACTTACTGTTAAACTTACGATTTGTACATTTCTGGAATGAAAATGTTTCCTATTAAAATATCTTTCCTCATGTTCTACCGGTCGAATGATAGCCACATGTGTTCCACCACATGTGTTCCACCACATGTGTTCCACCAACACACCCGGGATGTGGAACTTTTCATAAAATCTAAAATAAGCATTGTCAATATAAGTAGGTAAATTGTTATTATAATCATGTTGCCACATATAAAACTATTGTAAGAAACACATTGTATCCACCTACTTTCTTTCAATAGTATTTCTTTCTTCAGCTGATTGGGGAACTTGATATATCGTCGGTGATATTCTGAAACCGCGGAACTAACAGTGTTTAAAACCGCGTAAGGTAGGTGAAGTGAATTTTACAGGAACGAGGAAAAACGTAATATTTACTAAACCACTTGACTTTCTATTGTTTAAACTATTAAATTATGAAATTATATTACTCCTCTTAATATTGTAGGCATTATTTATGTAAAATATGTATTAATGAATTAGAAAATCGACTTTCGCGGATTTATCATCACAAATAAAATCAAAATAAGTTTTTTTTGTCACTTACGCGGAATTGTCGGCCGAAATAAAACAAAAGAATACAATCAAAATCTTATTATTATTTATTCAGTCAACTTCTCAGTTTAATTTTTGGCACATAATTTTCATCGGTACATTACGTAATCAACAATATACAGGAAAATAACACCATAAATCCCCATAATGTTAAAAATAATTGCTCTCTATAGCTAAGTATGTTTAAAATACCTTGTTGTAGGGTACTTACTAATTAACAGATAACACTAAAAATGAATAAACAAAATGTATAAAAATATTACTTCTGAGTAGAATAATAATTGCACTTTGAGGTCTTTGTTAAAAAATGAGATCAATAAAACTTTACTTTTTCTTAAATGGTAAATTATCGTAAAATAAGTGACAATCTGCAGGTATCACAGTCTTTAATTGCTGTAAGTGCTGATACTTACTGTCTAATATAGGCAGTCTAGATGAATACAGGGAAGGTACATTATTTACTACAGCTGAAATAGGTTTCGGTCTCCGAGGAAGTGGGCTGAAATCATCTTTAAAGTGTTTTTTAAACTCTATTGTGCCGTTAGGATTATACTTTAGAACCCTCAGATCCACTACGCAATCATCCCCAGCAGAACGCCCAGGACGAATGGAATCATAAATTTGGTATTCTTTTAGACTGTAATCTTTAAAAAAGGTGTTATCTGGTTGAAACACATGGTATGGAGAAGGATGCTTCCTGGCTTCATTTGTAATTGAGGCATACTGAGATGGAAGAAAAATTTCAACATTTTTCAGCTTTCTTTCCACCACTGAGTGTACGGAGTCAACTTCCATTTGAGTGTGACCTTTTTCCAGATACTTTTGTGTAATTGTTGTATGTTTGTCTATTGCTAATCTTAGAAGGGCATTAGAAACTATTGAGTTTCTGTTCTGTGCAGTGCAGCCATCCGTCCAGATGACAACATCCCTGCAATCTTCTTCTAATAACTTAGTCAAATAATCAATGAAAAAAGATGCGTAAGTGGTAGCTTTTAAATCACAGGCGGTTTCGTCGAACCAGTAGCAAGTTACATGACCCGTTGCAATATCGTATAAAGTAAAGTTGTGCACAGCTAATTTGGTCTTAAAGTATAAAGCACTAGCTGCTAGCGAAGGGCACAGCTTAACAGCCTGCAAATCGGCGGTCACAGCATGAAGAAGTCCTCTTTGAGCGCTTTCCTTGTCGCTAAGTTTTTCAGCTCGAGCCAATTCTTTCAGTTGGATGTGGTGTTGGTAGTCTTCTTCAGAAACGTTGCCGGCTTTATATGAGCAACAATAATCGCATGCATCTTTCTTGGGTTGAAATAGTGCAATGTTTTGTTCATCTAAGATGTCACAAAACAACTTTCTTGAAGCTACTGGCTTAGACATTGATGATGCAAATTCTACGTACGTATTATATAGCTGAGATTTTGATTGAAATAAAGGTTCCAGATATTGTTTAGTGGTTGTTTTACGGCAGTAATGAGATGGTAACTTCGGTAATAAAGTCAGGTAATCCTTAACAGACGATTTTTTGCTTGTACTGTAATCTTGAGTAGCGGTAGTATTTAAATTTGTTGTAAGTTCTGTATTAGAGCGAGCATTACCTCTTCCTTCGCCTAACCAGTAGCGTACAGTCCATTCCTTTATACCCAAAGTAGCTAGAAACGTTTTCAAGCAAACTCTCTCTTTCTTGCCATTGACTTGTAGATAGTAAAATTTAGTATTAGAACGTCTAGAGTTATGTCCTTTCTTCCCTCTTCGAACAGGTACTTTGTCAATCATTGAAATCACAAATATTTTCTTTTCTTGCCACGACTTACTCCAAAAATCTTCAAAAATAGGTTTTTGTAAATCTTCCGTTAATTGTGAGCAAAACATTACTTTGCTTTTATTGCAAAACGCTGAATTACATTTAGTACCTATTGCTCTTTTAGGTCTTTTTTGTTTCTGAATAAGGTTGTCAATTTTGTTTAAGCCTATGTACTCTTTGCCTAACATTCTATTTTTCTTATTAATTGATACTGCCCACGAACTTCGATCAGCCTTTCTTTTTCTTGTACGTGACTCTTTGGCCACTTCAGGCTCAATTTCTCTCTCCACATACCATTCAACGATTTCATTAGAAATAGACTCAGATGGAGTAGCAATAGGCTGTAAATTTGTTATTTCGGATAATGGAACGTAATCGGGATCATTATCTACATCATCCGAAGAAAAATCTAAAGCTTCTGGAATATTTGAAATCATCATAGATGATGCGCTGGGGCCAGGGGAAGGTTCAAAAACTGTTGTCAGAGTTTCACAGTATGCAATGCTATCATGAACATTTTCGGATGTAGAGGCATTTAAGAAACATGGCAGTTGTATCGCTGGAGACGATTCAATTAATGTTTGAGGGATGTGTAAGTTAGTATTATTAAGTTTATCTAAGATTAGCTGCTTTTTACGCACAAGTTCGGCGCGACGTTTTGCTAGATCTCTTAAAGTGACAACAGACACATCCGCACATTCATTTTCTTGCTCCATGACGTAAACTAAAACAAAAAACAAAGGTAGGGTCAGTTACCAAAACTATAAGTAAATAGTACCTAGTTGAATTCTCAAAGATAGGTTCAAAATATCCAGAGATTACTTTCTACAAACAGAAAAACTTTACCTCCTACCTACTATTATTACCTACTAGTAGGTATTAGTACAGACCGTACAGACACATCCAGTCGCAGTGTACTTTTATGATAATAAATACAACAAATTAACCTGAGTTACGAGTAGGTACATCAATTTTGCAACCGCGTATGTAACAGAAAAGGAAAAACGTTATGAGTTTTAAAACCGCGTATCTAACATCGAAGTAGTTAAAGACGTTTTCTTAGGGGAAAAATTAATAATTCAAATAACAAACTATCCTAAAAAGTAACTTATCCAATACAATATGGAGTTATTGTGTTCACTTACCAGTAATTGCAGCATTTATAATTAAAACCACACTATTTCACGCACGCTTCGTTAAACAAACACACCTTTCTTGTTATGATGCGCAGATACGCGGTTTGGGCACAATAAACAATCACCTGACGTTACGCGGTTTAAAAGACATTCGATTTCACGGCTTCCTATTGGATAATCGGCCCGGCCAACATCACAGAACGCAGCCAATCACTCCAACGAAGCTAAGCCCGCGAAATCTCGATTTTGCTACTTTTGCAAATACGCGGTTTTAAACACTGTTAGTTCCGCGGTTTCAGAATATCACCGACGATATCTAACTTAGACATTGAATTGTAAGTAATGTTTCTTGGAGGGGTTGCAAATTCCGACCTGAGTTTTTTTTGAAGTTTTTCTTTTAGAGACAGGGAAGACGAAGTCGAGATTGCAAGTTGATTTTCTCTAGTTCGTGAGGTGAAATTAGATAACGGTTCATCGTCGTCGGAAATTTCGTTTATCGTGTCTGTGTGACGGTCAGATTCGGCATCACTTTCAGATTCCGCAGTTACTAATGTACTTAGGGTTGCCACCCGTACTTTATAATAAAGTATTGTACTTTATTTTGGGTCAACGTTCTTTATACTTTATGAAGGCAATAAAGTACGTGAAAATACTTTATTTTATGTATATGCTTTTAAAGATTTTTTTAAATTGTTTACCTAAAGAACTACAATTAAAGTTTAGGCTATTTTTCGCGTGTAACGGACGATACAATATTCTTAAATTTGAAAGCTATCAGAACTTAATTATTTTGTGAGCTTAGAAGAAGACTGCCCTGCCACTGATATTAAAAAAAATATTATTGCAGAAAAACAGTGATATACAGGGTGATTGGAAGATGGGTGCAAAGCTTTAAGGTGAAGATAGTATAGACAATTTAGAACCATTTAAGCCATGGTTGTCTTAGACGAAGTCTTACCAAATTTTTTTAACCAAATTTTTAAGTTTTTTTTCGGAAATTCTCAAAATTTAATGTAAACTGCATAATTATGGCCAAATTGAATGATAAATGAATTAATTTTTTATTTATTTAATTAAAGTAATGTGTAAGCAACCAAGCAAAACATGTTTTAGGCTTCTGTGTCATTAGATATTTTTTTACAGATATTTAAAACTCAGAAAAAATAAAAAATTTGTACAATACGTCTTTTAAACCTTATTTTAAAAAAAAACGGAGGGTGCTTTTTTTGTTCAAACCTTTTTGAAGACATGCTTGATAATCGCTCTTTCTTTTGAGGTATCATTTATGCGGATCTCTTACAAATTATTGAAATTAGGACCTACAAACCAATTCGAGGGAGAAATTTTAAATTTTAGGCAGTCTAACAAAACACAACATTTTTGCTTAAAAGAATACTTTATGTGCTCGAAATGATAACATTGTTCAATTCTAAGATTTTTTGGCACATGCAGGAACCAATTGAGGGGAACCCATTGAGGGGATTCTCTAAACAATGGCCACCGAGCGCGGTGCGACGGCATTTCCAGGTAGAACGCCCAATGAATAGCAAAAAGCGATAAGAGTTGGTTTTTACAGCAAAATGGTCTTAGTTACTGAGGCAACAAAGTCGTTTTTCTTTAGTCAGGGTCAGTCGGTCTGTGATGAAGCCGTTACATCTTTTACTTATTAGTCAAACTACTGCCCTTGTGAGTGGACGTTGTCGTGTTGATTCACAATTTACCGTGTTCAGTTGTAGCCCTTTGCGTTCCTGCACGTGTTGTTTGCGTTAGTTTTGAACTTTTTTGTTTCACCGTGTCCAGTCGTAGCCTCGCGCTCCTGCACGTGTTGATTTTTGACTTAATTGTGTTGAGTTGACATTTAGTGCGCTCCTACGCCGTTTTTCTTAATTGTTAAGTGACTATGGCTACGTTTTTCCAATCAAGAATATGCGGATATCGTATTTATGTACGGTAGAGCAGACGGCAATGGATCTTTGGCGCGACGGATGTATCAAGAGCGCTATCCGAATCGCAGGATAACGAATGTCCGAGTGTTTTACAACACGTTTCGTCGTTTTGCCCAAGATGGGTTTCACCGCGTGGAACCTGGAGTCAACCCGGGCAGACACGAAACTGCCGTCGACGAAGACATTTTAGCAGCATTTCAAGCGGATCCTACTACCAGTACTAGAGCAGTAGCTCGAAATTTAAACATTTCTCAATGGAAGGTGTGGCATACAATGCACCAAAATGATAAGTATCCGTTCCATGGCAGGAGTGTGCAAGGTCTAGTAGAGCAAGATCCTCAAAGAAGAATTCAGTTCTGCCGTTTCCTCCTCAACAGAGACATCGAAGATGCGTGGTTTCTGAAATCAATCTTGTGGACGGATGAAAGTAAATTTTCAAGGGAAGGTATTACAAACTTTCACAACATCCATGAATGGGCCGACGCAGACAACAATCCACATTTTAAGAAGCAGGTGTCATTTCAGATGAAATTCTCTGTGAATGTATGGGCTGGAATAATTGGCAGAACATTGATTGGGCCCCACTTTTTGCCTGATCCATTGAATGGCGAAAATTATTTGCAATTTCTGCAAATTGATTTACCACTGCTGGTAGAGGAATCAGGTGTCCCGATCTTCGAAAGAGACCGAACAGTCATCTTTCAGCAAGACGGCTGTCCAGCGCATTGGACTTTAAATGTAAGGGAACACCTCAACAATTGCTTTCCTGATAGCTGGATCGGCAGGGATGGACCCATCCCTTGGCCCGCTCGCTCCTCAGATCTGACCCCGTTGGACTTTTTCGTGTGGGGCCGGGCCAAGGAACTGGTGTATAACAACATAGAAATAAACACTAGAGAAGAATTGATACAAAGAATAAATTCAGCGTTTGAGACAATGAAGCAGGAGATGATGTTGAAAATAACGACTACAGAAGTTAGAAGACGGGGCCGTGCTTGTATTAGGAATCACGGCCGTCATTTTGAACATGAAAAATAAATAATTTTAATTCAAATGTTGTTTTAATTAGTCTGCCTAAAATAAAAAATGTCTCCCTCAAATTGGTTTGTAGGCCCTAATTTCAATAATTTGTAAGATATCCGCATAAATGATACCTCAAAAGAAAGAGCGATTATCAAGCTTGTCTTCAAAAAGGTTTGAAGAAAAAAAGCACCCTCCGTTTTTTTTTTAATAAGGTTTAAAAGACGTATTGTACAAATTTTTTATTTTTTCTGAGCTTTAAATGTCTGTAAAAAAAAATGTCTAATGACACAGAAGCCTAAAACATGTTTTGCTTGATTGCTTACACATTACTTTAATTAAATAAATAACAAATTAATTCATGTATCATTCAATTTGGCCATAATTATGCAGTTTACATTAAATTTTGAGAATTTCCGAAAAAAAACTTAAAAATTTGGTTAAAAATATTTGGTAAGACTTCGTCTAAGACAACCATGGCTTAAATGGTTCTAAATTGTCTGTACTATCTTCGCCTTAAAGCTTTGCACCCATCTTCCAATCACCCTGTATAATTATGACTTGATAGATGATTACTTTAATTTTTATAGTCACATGCTGAATGTATTTAATAAAACTTAAGTTCTAAGAAGAGAATAACATTACAATTTTGGACGAATACAATATTATGCACAATCTAAGGAAATAATTAATGACAAGAAAACAAAATCTCTTCTTTGGATATGAAACTGGAAAAAAGATATAAGAAATTGAGATGTCTTCGCCTGACGTTAGTCAAAAAATTCATCATATGAATTTGTTTTCATCTTGTTCATCAGTTGTCATTCATATTGTTCTTGGACAAAGCCTTAGGGTATCTGGATAAGTGGTTCGATTTTAGTCACACAAATTGGTTCTTTTCACTGTTCAACATAAATTTAAAAAGTAATGTTGAATATAAGCATTTTATTCACATAGTTGAAACTTTAAAACCGCTAAAACGTAATATTAATATGTATAATTTCTATGAAGAAATTACCTTATTGAAGGCGTTATACGCACAAGTTAATCATTCTAAAGATTTTTCGGTATGATCCACATCACAGAAGTGCCAATATTTTTTTTTCAAAATAAAATGTTTTTGTAAATAGGTATATGCAAAATTATGTCATTTCTGCTATCCATTCCCGCCACTTCAACATTTATACAGAGTTTTTTTGTCTGATGAACGAAATAGACTGTCCCTATACTTAATAGAAAATAAACTATTTATATACTTGAATTAAGACAGTGTGTAAATATGCTGTTAAGATATTCACTAGTAACAAATATTTTTTAGGTATAGCTAGAGCCAACGAAAAATATGTATGGAAAAAAATTGTAGGGCAAATAATTACTTAATACTTTATTTTCAGCTGTTGTACTTTATTTTTTACCTTATAAAAGTAAATATATACTCTATTTGTTTAAAAAAAGGGTGGCAACCCTATTCTTGTACGACCCTTGCTGCCATACCGGACACGGAGAGCTTCGCTTTTACGTTGGACTTGGACTTGTTTTTTTGGATTCTACGACCAGCCTACCGATTGGATATTATCACAAAGGATCGTTGTGTAAATTGTGGCATAGCGACTAGTCGCTGTAATACACTGGGTCATCGAGCTTTAGATGACGAAATGATATTAGCAGTGATTCGTCAATGGCGTGCACCACAATCTGTAAGTACTTACTCACCTCCTGTTTATTAGCTCACCAGGGTCTACCACGCTGGCTTGCAATCTTCACGATGTTTTCCTTCACGATTACATTTACAAAATAATAAAGTATGAATAGGTAAACATTTAAAAATCATATGAAGATTTACATTACATTGAACTAAGATATATATTTTTTTATTGTAATAGATATTTGCACACCTATTCAGGTAGGATATGGTTTAAAGATCTTCTGTTCTATGTGTCACCTCATGTACCCATATTCAACCAAATAAATGATTTGAATTTGAATTAAATAACTGAGGGGTATAGAATCAAAGGCAGCTATATCCACTTATGTATTTTTTTCGTAAAACAGAAAAAACGTTTTATTTTATTTTTACTGTGGCAACACGATGAAAAAAGAAACGAAAAAAAGTATTTGGAATGGTGGTACCACTGAACGCACAAACATCAGTCAATCCAATGATTAAATTACTTTTTAGCGGTAAGTTTAAAATCACTTAGCTGCATTTGATACCAACCAAAGGATTTAGCTGTTTTTGATTCTGATTGTATTGGATATAGCTGTTTTTGTTTGCATTTTTTTGGTGATGACGTCACAAGACTAGTGATGTATATTTTAACTTTGTCTAAAGATTTTGTCACATCATAGTCAACGTTAAAAGATCAGTGTAAAAAGTATATTCAAATGTATAACATAACCAAAATACGTGCATTTTGAAGTGTTTTGAAGACCCACATGTAAATAAAATAATATTTATGAAAAAGTATTATTTTTAATTAAATCTTAATTATTTAAATTGTTATACTCTCAAATTATCTTCTTCTTGAACCTCACAAAAATCTCGTACAGTATCGTTTTCTTCTTCAACTCCTCTTTCTTCTAATAGCCGAAGCTCATCTTCGTCTAGAGTATTCAACACGACGTGGAAATATCTTAAATGTGCAAGATCTTTCCAAGAGTCACCATAGTGTTTTTGAAGAAGGTTTCTGACATCTCGCAACTTTAGTGGATTCACTTCTATGCCAGAAGGAATTATTGTTGGCCGTATAGCCTCAGCTTTTTTGCCTGCTTTACACAAACTTTTGAGGTGTCCCATGTCAGAATTGTAATACAATTCACCACGTACCAACACACTTCCTTGAGTTTTGGATCTGCGAAGAATAAATCTTTTACACTGAGAAATTTTGAAGTGGATTTGAGCCGGTGTTTTTACGATACTGTGTATAGAAGTTTTCCAGTCAAGCACGGGTATATCTCGTAGTTTCGTAACTGTAGAGTGTTGACTGATTACATCGACATACTCTTCTGGAGAAGTGATGACCTCCATTTTTCGGATACTTTTTTCAATATTGCCGAAAACTCGATCAGGCGGCATGAAAGAATGGCCTGTCACGGGAAACACTAGTTCCATTTCCTTTATTTGTCGATTTTCCAAAATCCAACGCATGCACATGGAAATCATAATTAAATTTTTGTTTTGGCCTGCACATCCATCTGCCACTAAACGGACGTGGGTTACATTAGTCAGGTCAGTTTTGTTGAGCCTATCGTATACAGCGGAAGCTATTTGGTTTGAACCTTTAGCGTATTCATTTTCTGTCCAGATGTACGCAAATGTGGTGTTTTCATTCAAGGGATCTTTCGATGAACCCTGGACTACTGTAAAATTATACAGATACAGCTGTCTGCTGTAGTAACAACTCTGGTCGGGCACTTTTGGAAGTACCAAATTCTTTTGGCAATCGAATGAGAACGTAATCATTTGCTCTTTTTTATCTTTGAGTAATTTAAAAAATGCTTGTGCTCTTAGTTTGTGTATCCTTTTCTCTATCATCAGTTGGCTTTTCTTCGATGGATCATTTTCGTTTTTCAGTTTTTCTTGAAGTTCAATGCATTTCGAGCATACATCCGTCCTTGGACTCCCAAAACCAAGATTAAAGTCCTCATTAAATATAGATCTAAAGTAAGATGGTTTGACTGGGCTGTTTGGTTGCACTTGTTTAAAAAGTTTAAATATTTTTTTAACATTGAGTTCATTAGATAGGTATTTACGTTGCTGCGATGATCCTCTGCAATAATGTGCTTCAACGCATTTTAAAGACTTTAAAAACCCATGAACTGATTGTCTTTGTGCTGCATACTTCTGTTTCTTGTGGTCACCGCCTCTTTTTTCTGTAGGAACCCGACCAGATTTAAAGAAGTTTTGCATGACGAACTGAACACGATACTTCGTTATCTTTAGTGTATTTAAAAATACTTTCTGGCAAACTGGAATTGCCTTCTTAAGTGATTTTGCGTAAATTGTGTATTTAATCGCAAAATCTCTACTTTTTCTCGTGTTTTTTACGGGCCGCTTTCTGACTGTTTTCTTCACTGAACAGCACTTTAATATTAACGCATCTTGATGATGTTTGATGGGTTTTGAGTAAAAAGATCTGTGAAAATGCACGAGATCTAGTATTTTTAATTGTTTACACGCAAATGATTTGGTGTTATGATTGCAGGTTATGTTTTCTGGCAAAGATTTCGCCGAGTACCTGTGAAACAAGTAAACGTGACCATTACTGTTATAGCCTATTTATTTTTATTGTTTGCATTATAATTTACCTAATTTAAAATACATATAACAGAATAGGAATAATTCACACTGAACAACAAAACATCGATCGATCGATCGAACTCCATCGGGTTAAGTACATCACTAGTCTAGGCTCACCTATCAGTTTTCGCTTTGTTCGCCTTCCATTTCTCCGGCTGTCTTTTACGCTTTTTTCCTTTCCCTGGCAATGCTTCTGCTACAGGCACTTCCATTGCACTTTTTAATTGTCGTTACACTCGTTTTTAATAAGAAATTGTTGCGAAATCCTATTTGATTTCGATAAAAATCACACCCACGCAAACACTGTTTTGTATGAGATCCGCCATCTTCTTATTTCGACAATGTAGACCTGTGATTGGCCAGCCGCAATTTTAGCTGTGTTTGTTTCCGAACTGTGTGGATTTAGCTACCTTTGGTTCTGAACTGTTTTTTTAACGTGAATTTTGGCTGGGATTTAGCTGATTTAGATGCCAAACAATTTTGTAAATTTATTCAAAATAGTATGAAGTAAAGTAAAGTATTAAAGTATTATTATTAAGTAGTAAAGTATTTACTTTATTACCGACTCTATCCGATAGTTACTATCGGATAGAGTCGGTTGGTTTAAAAAAAAGTAATCATGTTAACTGTTATTAAAAACTTTTTCCATTTTTCAGGTAAACAGCTGTGACCATGTTTGCCAAGCTTGCTGGGACTTGGCTCAAAGACCACCTCATGGTGAACCTAGACATCTTGGCCACCGTAGTGTTTGTCTCCGATGTGGACATTCACTTGCATCTAGAGTCAGCCATTTACTTCACACCACCTCACCTCGCGAATTGAGAATTTATAATGTTATTCAAGAGTGGATTATACCTAGAGCTGTAAGTTGAATCAGTTTACATTTGTTTTATGTGCTTTTGTTGTAAGTCAAATTGAGTTTTTTAATACTTCAATGATTATGTATTGTTTATTGCAGATAGAAGTACCTAGTCGCATATGCCATACTTGTTGGGTTGCTGCAAACAGAGCTGCTGTCCATATGGTCTCTGGCCCATCAACTTCTTCCCAAGCAAGCCCAATTGAAGAAATACAGCCACAGGTACAAGTTCTTCCTGCTGAACCTCCAGTTGAAGAAGTTAGAAGTATTCAGCTTGAACCTACTATTGTATTACCAGATTACATGAGGGCTGTTGAAACACAAAGTAGGTGCTTTATTGAAGGATGCCTGAGAACAGAGAGGTACAGAGTTCCACTTTCTACTAGAAAGATGTTGCTCAGTCGGTATAAATATTATGTACCTGAGAATAATCGTCTATGTGATAGACATTTAGTTATAGAAGCATGGGATTTTCTTACCAGTTTGAGAAATAATTATGTACAGACTTTTACAGCAAAACATATCCAGGACATGATGTCCTTAAAAGAAGTTGTAGAATCAGGAATACTTCATTTTGAGAGTATAGATGATATGGAAGACCATGTTGTGCATACGTGGATAGGGTTAAACAAAGCGCAGTTCCATCAAATGTTTAATGAGGTTCCTCAGTTATTAGAAATTCCTAGGGGGCCCTAGCTTTAGCAGCATATTTAATTAAGCTTAGAACTGGGGATTCTGATGAGGGGTTGTCAACTTTATTAAAAGTGTCTAGGCGAACTCTAGAAAAGTGGTTACACCAAGTGAGAGATCTGCTGTATGAGTATTTTGTACCTAGACACCTAGGTTTAAATCATATAAATAGGCAAAACATAGTGCAAAGAAATCTGTTAATACCTAACACATTGTTTGGTAACTTTGAGGGAGTAGATAGGCCCATTGTAATATTTGATGGAACATATTGTTACATTGAAAAGAGTTCGAATTATTTATATCAAAAAAGAACATATCGATGCCTTAGTTCACAATTGTACTAACTACAAAAATTTAAATTTTCACTTTTTTAGTGCCATATACACTAAATGTCATGCTCTTTCGTTTGCGCGTATCGAAATGCCGTTAATCAGTCTCTTTCTACCAAAAACGTAGGTGTTCAGTTGTATTAAATAAGTTCCATGAATGCTCTACTATACTAATGACCTTTACTTTTGTAAATCCAAACAGGACATACTTTAACTGATTTTAAATTTGTCAAATGCAGAATATTTCAAAACACAAACCTACTAAATACATTTGCAATATCGGCTCATACTTTTTAACAGTGCTTTATTAGTGTACTATGTGTTGGTAGTACAAAAGAATATAAAATAAAAATATTTTATTTGATTGTAGTTTGAAAAACTGTTTGTGTTTTATAGAAAAAATAAACATTATTAATAATTATGAATCACTGGTTTATTATTAGTTTTTGGACCTTAAACCAGCCTGGTAAAGCTGTTAAAATATTTTGAGTTTTTCACTTAATGCATGTCAATATAATCAATCTTAGTGCACAAATGTATTAAATGGGGGGTCGCATGTATATAACACTATTTTTATAATGTTATGGTTATACTAAAATTTGAATATTGAGATATGATGGAGTTAAAGGACTAGTCTTATGAATTGATGCATAATTGTTTTATTATTTTACTTTGTTTACGTACTGTTAACTTTAAAAAAAATTAAAACGCTCTCCTCAAAATTGTCTTTTTTGTAGTTAGTACAATTGTGAACTAAGGCATCGATATAGCATGCACAAATATCGCAATCTTATGAAACCATTTTTAATGGTATGTACCGATGGGCATATAATTGATGTGCTGGGCCCAGCCACCACTTCAGACGCTGATATAATGAAAAAGGAATTTTCAAATGAAAGACCATTACGGGAATACTTCCTTCAAGGTGATGCTTTTATACTGGATAGGGGCTTTCGTGATTCATTGCCCTTGTTGCACCAATGTGGATATAGGACATATGTGCCTGCATCATTAGAAGAGGGTGAGACAAGATAATATTGTACCACCTGCACAATTTCTAGATGACATTCTAATTATAATTGAAGATGAATAAAATATACTAATTAAAAACGATTTTTATTTTTAATTATCATCTCCTTACCCATGATTTTTAATAGGTATTTGTGTTTCCTAATTTCCATCCACTCTACAAATATAATTAAGGCAAGTCAAAGTGCCGCTAGTGGGACTCTATCCCTATCGGATTAAGTGCCAGGGTCCGTTTAGGCCGCAGGAGGAGGAGACACCCTGGGCGTCGGGAGTCGATTGCCGACTCCCGGCCACCGTAGGCGCGGGCTTGCGGACGGCGAGCAATGGGCAGCTCGCCGTCCGGTAAGGACCAGGCCCGGGTCGACGGCGCGTCGTGTTCCACGCGCGCCTCAAAGAGATGTCAGCAAAATAGACGGGGTCCGATAGGACCGATGCCTGCCGGGGCTGCGGATTGTTCGAAAGAGTTACCGTGGCCCTGGCGCACAGGCAACTGAAGGAACACGGGTGGGTTTTAGTCAGTAAGAGTCTGACACACCCTTCCGCTCCGCCCAGAGCGGGAGACGTCATTTGATGACTTCCCACCCAAAAAAAAAAAAAAAAAAAAAAAAAGGGTCCGTTTAGGCACAAGAGAATGTAATGTTTTCGGAATTTGGTGTTTTACAGCGAACTAACCGTGTATACAGTGCCGCTAGAGGCACTGTATACACCTATAATTGTAACAGCATCCTATCTTTAAAAACAACTACCTATCGCACAATGAGGTTATACATCGCACTTCAAAAATCAGCTGTTTTGTTACGTAACCTCACTTTAACAAAATCTCTTTTAACTCGGCTCTCAGATTGCTAAAATCCGCAAAATTTTCAGTGATGGTTTGATAATATAGTAGCTATTAATTGACACCAATTTCATCTCTTTACATCCAGGCCCAAGATTGTATGAAAGCGTATCCGTCTCCTTTACCAACTCTTCTGGAAACATATCCCGGAAATAGGACAATGGAGTAGATCGGTTGTTATATTGCTTGTTTACAGTCAAAGGCCTTTCAAAATTTGGGGGGAGTGAGAATCTAGACAAATCATTGGACCACTCTCGCGATTTCTTCAATAAATCAAAATAATTTGAACTGGATCTAAATCTTTGTTGATCGGAAGGTCCTCTACGTTGATAGGCAGGTGTAGGTATAGGAGGCGGTCTGGGCTCTTCAGCCACAGGCTCTGAACAAACATCTTCCTCAAGAGCAGAAGGTAACATGGGCTCATTAACTGCAGCCTCCACAGGAACATTACTCTCAAGTGAAAAAGATGACATGGGCTCATCAACTGCATCCTTCTCAGAAACATTCCTCTCTGGTGAAGAATGTATGGTAAATTCCTGCACTGGGGAGGGTGCTTGCGCTGGGGAGAGTGATTGCGCTGGCTGATTACAGTCATCAAGAATGTCTAAGAGTTCTTTGTAGCTATAAGATTGAATCTTATTCATCTTTGCATCTAAATTATTAAATAAGTTGGGCCTTTCACTCATGAAGGTAAGTTCTTCATCGTCCTCATCTTCCTCGTCATCGGAGGACATCAATCTACTTAATTCCGATTCAATCTGTGCATCTTTCAACTCTCTCACCTGTAAGAAAAAACAAAGATGTAGTTCCGTAATGATCAGTAGGAAAATAGTTCCCACATATTTTGGAAGCCCATAAAAGTCGAACCAAATAACTATTTAGGTAACTTTTACATAAAATGTACAGCAAATATCATAATTATAACAAATCTGTAAGAAAATTATACTTACGGTATTTTTTTTCGACATTTTCGACCAAAAAACTCAAACACGCATAAAATTAGCATAAGACTAATTAGTCTGTGAGCATTCAGCTGATGTTTTGACAGGAGACGTCGGGGTTTTTGTTTTTTTTCTTTCGTAAAGTGGTGCGTTCCAATTCAAGCAATTTTTTTATCATAGACAATTTTACGTAGTTTTATTATTTTGACAGATTGTGGGAAACTATTTCTTCCTGACCCTTTGAGAACACATATAAAGATGTGGGAATAATTTTCCTACTGCACATTTAAGGGTTAACAAAAAACAAATCAAATACTTATATGAAAATTGTTAAACAAAATGAACTTAATTCCTAAATTGGGTAATTGAGGTACACAGTTACTTACTCCTTGTAATGATGGTTGAGGTTTTAAAGACTGGAGACTATCATATTTGGTTTTATTAATTTTACGGGGCTCGTTGTAAAGTCGACTAACAACTGATGATGGGTTGTTGGCACGAAGTCGCTGAGGTAGGATTTTCCATTCGTCGGGATGACGTAACTTGTAGAAGACACTGCCATCTTTATATAAAAGAGCTCGTATGTCATTTACGGTCAGGTGTCCAGCTTTATTACCTGGGCGAATGGAATCAATGCAAATGTCATCCTCATAATTCTTAAAAAAAGTATAATCAACATGATGAACGTGGTACGGTTGCTTAGGTCGTGCTTCCCTCATGCGACTAATATAATCAGTTGGTGTATAGATAGGGGGATGAAACTTTTTCTCTTAAGTTGAGTGGACACTATCCACTTGTATCATTGTATGTCCCTTTTCTAAAATGATCTGTTCAATCTCCAGTCTAGTCTCCTTTGTTAATTTTGGTAAAGCTGATGACAGAACTTTATTTCTATTTTGGTAAGAGCAGCCATCTGATATAATTATATATTTTTTTAATAGTTTAATTGAGTGTTAATAAAATGTATCAAGCAGCTTGTAAATTCGTTAGCCGTAACACCTCCATCTCCCTCATGCCATACATACAGATGCACATTTTTATTATTGTTAATATAAATAGACTGGGTATGAACCTGAAGTTTTTGCTTATAGTATTGAACTGACACTAGCGTCTTTGGACAAAGGAGAACAGATTGGACATCGACAGTCAGGACGAGCACCTCGGGTGAGCTCATAGTGCGAGCTTCAATATGAGCGATGTAGGCTTCTTTCTTTTCAATGTGCACGGCGAACTGCTCCTCTGAGATATTGCCTTCTTTTTTAGCTGTGCATACATCGCACTGGTCTTTTCTTGGCTTAAAAATGGAAATCTTTTCCTCTTCCAATATTTTATTAAAGATTTTGCGACCAATATACGGTTTTCCGTTACCTTTACACCACTCAGTGTAAACTCTAAATATATGAGATTTCGATTCAAAAGTGTCTTCTATGTAAGTTCTGTTACTGCTAGAGCGACAGTAGTGACTTGGGACTTTATTAATTAAATTGAGTCATTCTTTGACAGTAGTTGATTTGTACGCGCCCCGCACTAGGGCGAGCGAGGCGGTATAGAGGGACGAGGGGGTGGCAACGCGCGAACGCACCCGACGCCGCGCCAACCGACAGCGACACTCCGCAAACCAGTGTTCTCGAACCTTTTTTTTTTTTTTTGAAGGGCAACTCGCAGTTTTGACCACTGGGGGTCGTGGCTGCTTAACCGGTCTGTCCTGTGGTTGCCTTTCGGATTTTACTCTAAAAGGCCTCCAGCCAGGAGCGGAAAAATTTAAAACTAAAACTTAAATGTTAGATGACCGCACGCTAAGGGCACCCCCTGTGGGGTACGGACCTCGGCTTAGGGTGTCATCGGGAGAGGGCAGCGCGATATTGGGGACGGGCTGGATCGAAAGGTTAATATCATGATTATTAATCGGGGAATTTAAAGCTACAGGCTCAGCTACGGCGCGGGCTGAGGCCTCATCGGACTGGGGACGGGGGGAACGGATGCGGGGGGGTCGTCGCGTGGGACCTCGTCGGCGAGGTCGGAACGATGGCGGTCTGTGTTTGTGCACTGTACTGGTGGCCCTACTGCTCTCCTGGAGGAGGGTTATGGGGTCATCGGGGTCGACTAGGACATGCCGGGGACGGCGGGTATGACTGATTCGGGAGGGGACATAACTGGCGGCCGCGACAACCAGAGGGTTGCGGTGAGTGGCGGCGGAGTCGAAGAAACGCTTGGATAGGCGTTTCATGAACTGACTGATGGTCGGGATTTTGAGATCGAGATGGAGACTTTCGTTCCGAACGAACCAAGGGGCACAGGTCGCCCTGCGGAGGAACCGGTTTTGGAGGGTCTGCATCCTATGGATGTGATGGGGCTTCGCTTGTGCGAATACTACGCTCGCATAGGTCATGATGGGGCGAATGCACGCTGTGTAAATGCGCAATTTGCACCTAAGTGACAATTTGCTGCGTGCATTCAGGACGGAGTGGAGCCTACCGAGAGCGAAAGCGGCGCGCGAGCGCGCCTGCTTTATGTGCTCCGAGAAGGAGAGGTGCTGGTCTAGGACGACGCCCAAGTATTTGGCTCGCTTCTCCCAAGGGATAGGCTTGCCGTACATGGTCAGCGGACGGGGGAGGAGGGGTCTGAGTCGCGGTTTCGAAATGAACACCGCTTGACTCTTATCGGGATTGACTTCGATTCTCCACTTCCTAAACCAGTCACCGAGCTGGTTGACTGAGGTTTGGAGAATACGAGAGATCGAGTCGCGGCCGAAGCCGGTGTAGTAAATGGCCGTATCGTCTGCGAACAGAGCCAACTGAGCCTTTCTACTTTTGGGGATATCGCTGGTGAATAGCGTGAAAATGAGGGGGGCGAGCACGGAGCCCTGAGGGACTCCGGCGCGGATTTGGCGGGGGGAGGATAGCGCTCCTTCGATGCGATAGCTTATATAATAAGCCGTCGTGCCAGACTTTGTCGAACGCTTTCGCTATATCGAAGAACACGGCACCGGTCAAAGTTCTCGAACCTACCGATTTATCGGTATTTATACCGATATGGGCTCTGTGCTACCGAAATACCGAAATATAACGAATTTTCTACGATTTCTGGATATACATGGAAATTCTCCCGATTTCTCTACCGATTTTACACTTTTCAGTTGGCAACCCTTTTCATTTATGTTTAATTTAATGTTACGGACGGGGAAGCCCTCAATAGTAAGTATGGGCCTAGTGCAGAATGTTCCATATATTTTGGGGAATACCCTTGTTCCTACAACTTGTTGTCTTACAACTCGATGTTATAAGGGGCTTCCCGCTAGGGAATTTACCTGTAACCAGTCTAGTCTATATAAACAGGAATTCGGTTTTATTTTTTTCATTAATTTTCTTAACTTTGAAGAGATAGTAGAGTACTTATCCTAAAGAGTGCGTGAGAAGACCATTCAGTTAAAATGTCGTCTGACGAGGAGCCAAGCACAAGTGCGAGTGTAAGAAGAAAAAAATATCTACAATATTATAGAAAAGAATGGGAAAAAGAATTTCCAGGCTGGCTGCAAGATAGTCTTAAAGGCGAAAGCTATGCCTATTGTAAGAGTTGTGATAAAGATATCAACATCACATCAGGAAAAGACGCTTTAAAGAAACATAGTTCTTCACAAACACACTCAGTATCATCAAAGAATATAAAATCTCAACCGAAGATATCATCATTTACTGTGACCAAAACTCAAAAAACTGATACGCTGGTTAAGCAAGGTAATTTCTTTTTAATTATTTGTTAGGTACTATTTAGATTGTTATATTATTTTGTTTTCTAGTTATCGATAAATAGAAGCAGTGGATATAATTAGACCCTAATCGCTACTAGATATACCTACATAATTTTTAATTCTAAATTTTAATTTCAGGTGAAATAAGATTAGCCTCGTTTGTTGCTGAACACAATCTACCATTCACTATTATGGAGCACCTACCGAAGCTGATGCAAGCCGTTTGTCCTGATTCAAAAATTGGCAAAGAAATCAAATGTTCTTCGACGAAAACTCACGACATAATTGATCATATTATAGGTAAAGAAAGTTTCGATAATTTATGTGAAGATCTGCGGCAAACTAAGTTTTCGCTTATTATTGACGAGTCCACTGATCTTAGTACAACCAAACACTTGTGCTTAGTCGTGAGATATGCGAAAATGAATCGTATTAAAGATTGTTTTTTAGCTCTTATTCCATTAGAAGAAGCTAATGCAGCAACCTTATTTGAACACATAGTAAACTTTTTTAGCAGCAATGATATTCCATATCAAAATAATCTAATAGGGTTTGCATCTGATGGGGCAAACGTAATGATGGGACGTAATAATTCTGTTGTAACATTGCTGCAAAATGAAATTCGCAACATTTTTATACTTAAATGCACCTGCCATTCGTTTCATCTTTGCGCGTCATATGCTTGTACCAAATTGCCACGCTTTATAGAGGATCTAGTAAGGGACATTTACAACTACTTTTCTTCTAGTCCAAAAAGAGTAGCAGAGTTTAAAAACTTTCAAATGTTTTGCGATTTAAAAGTACATAGAATACTTCACCCCTCTCAAACACGCTGGTTATCAGTACATGCAGCAGTGAAGAGAATATTGGAACAACTCTCTGCTCTAAAACTATTTTTTATAGACCAAATCTCTAATAATGATCATCTTTTAGCTGCAGAACATATATTACAAAAGCTCCAAGATCCCACTACGGTATTATTTTTGGAAATTTTAGATTTTGTATTACCATTATTTACCGATTTAAATAAAGAGATGCAAGCAGAACACCCGAAAATTCATACTTTATATGAAAAAAATAACTGGATCATTAAAAACTATATTTGATTGTTTTTTAAAAAGAGAATATTTAACTAGCACACCAATCGAAAATGTTGATTTTAAAAATCCTAGAAATTTTATGGATATTGACGCCGTATACTATGGTTCTGCTGCGTCTAATACACTACTAAGTAGTTCAGAAAATCTAAACGCAGATCAAGTAAATTTGTTTAAATGCAGATGCCTAGATTTTTATATCGAAGCTTGTAAGCAAATAACCACGCGGTTTCCATTGAAAAATAATCCAATAAAGGGTTTAGACATAATTGACCCAAAAAATGTTAAAATTGGCAATACCTCTTCGATAGTTCCTATGAGTAGGCTTTTTCCCAATATTGTTCAGAGCAATGATTTCCAGGAAATTGATACAGAGTGGCGCATTTTAAGAAATTGTGAACAAATCAAAACACTTCCTGATGATGTAGAACTATTTTGGGATGAAGTAAGTTTACTAAAGCGTGGCGATGAAACTCAAATGTTTCCTTTGTTATCTAATTTCATCTTTAATATTTTATCACTTCCCCATTCATCCGCTAACGTTGAACGCATATTTTCACATATTAATCTTTTGAAAACAAAACAGCGAAATAGGCTGTCTACTGAATCAATCACTGGTCTATTACACGCAAAACGACTCTTTAATACAGCTAACTGTTATGACTTTGAAATCAACTCGAAGATGACCGCGGCTATGGCCAAAGAATATTGGTATAAAAAATGATTATATAAATTAGTCTGTAAGTGATTGTATATAAATTAGTCTGTAAGTTTTTGTTTTCAAGTGGTTTTCAATAAATAAACGAATTTGATTGAATACTGTTTGTTTTTTGTCAAATACCGATTTTGGGTATAAATATACCGATTTTAGCTGGCAACTCTACCGATCTTGCTCTATGACGTTCGAGACCACTGCCGCAAACGACGACGGCGCGCACAACATCATTTTAACGAAACAGTGCAACGACATTACCTGTAACCTACTGTAAAGATTCAAATTTTACAATTATACGAAGTCTATAAAAAACTCGTTTGTTTAATTCTAAACAATAGTGGCGACCGTGACAGGACTGCAATTGTTAACAAGCCAAGAAAAACGCGTCGAGTTTGCGGACGGCACACGTGGCAGCCGCCATTTAACAATACCTAACTAGCGAGCCACCGGTCGAGTGAAGAAAAGGATTTGTTGCTGCTGCTTCGGGAGCCTTCGGTAACATCGTGAACCGCAGGTCTAGCCCAAGGAGAGTAAGCCCTGTTCCTAACCTTTTCGTACCTATCTACATAACCAATTCTCTGGATCATTTGTTCTCGCATTGTGTGTAATGGCCGACTTGCTACTCGAGTGTTGGGTTTATTGTCTAAGCTAGCTTTCAATGGTGTTTATGCTCAATATACAAGCACGTGCTTCTCAGCGTTAGAGTTAATTATCTAATCAAGCTATAAAATACGAGCACGCGCCCACGCTTTCTACACGCATTTCACACATTCTGCAACAGAATTCTGTTACAGCCAATCCCTAAGCTAGCATACCTAATACCTACATAACTCGTTCTTTAGTCTTCTTATTTAGCACATAGGATGCCTAAATAACCTACCCCATACCTGTACCACAAAGACAGCGTTAGTTACCGTTATTTTAATACCGCATGCCGACTATTCCAGCGTACCTCCGTGAAGTGGAGCGAGCGCATTGGTCTCAGCATCGCCACCGCCCGCCCGGTTCCGTCGCGTGCGCCGCCAAGTGCGCGCTGCTGGCCTAAGCTGTCTGCTCGGCGCGAGCTGCCCTGAGCATCGCGTCGTGCTATTGCACCAGCGCGAGCGACTGGACCTGATCTTCTATGCTCTTCAAACGGGTTTGAGTGCACATTTATTGTTTCATTGTTTGTTCATCTGTGTTATTGGTGACTATTAATCTATAAAAATGAATGAAGCAGAGCTCAAGGTAGAAATAACTAAGTTAGTCAAACAGCGCGGTATCATTAAGGGACGGGTGACAAGATTTTCAGATTATTTAGATTATTTAATTGGTTTAAAAGAAATTTCTTCTATTCAATACAAAGAATTAGAATTAAAATTGAATAAGATTCAATCGCTTATGGAAGAGTTTGAGCAAATTCAAAACAAAATAGACTTATTGCATTCTGATAGTACAGAGCAAATTAATGAAAGAGATTGTTTGGAAGGACAGTTTATTAGTTTAATAGCAAGGACCCAAGATACCTTATATAATTCTCCCCAGAAAAAGGCTGAGAAAGAAAATTGTGATATAGAAAATAGTGACCATGCATCAAATAGTAGCTGCCGTTCATTTAATGGCATAAAATTACCTACAATCAAACTTCCTACATTTGATGGGAATTACCTAAACTGGTTAGAATTTAAATACACATTTCAGTCAGTGATTGACGGCAATGAAAGTATTGCACCAATTAATAAATTCCATTATCTACGATCTGCGCTTGAAGGAAGCGCAGTTGTTGTTATTAAATCTATAGAATTTAGTTAAAAAAATTACGAGGTTGCATGGGACTTGTTATGTCAGAGATTTGATAATAAAAACCTATTAATAAATAATCACTTAAAGGCATTATTTAACATAGACTCGATTCAAAGGGAATCCTATAAATCATTGCGGTTTATCGTTGACCATGTGTCAAAACATTTGCGAGCTCTTGACTCTCTTGGCCAGCCTACTAATATGTGGGATGTTCTTATAATTTTTATGGTATCAGCAAAACTAGATATTCACACGAGTAGAAAATGGGAGGAATACAAGTGCAATCTTGCAAATCTACCTTCACTTAGTGAATTTTATTCTTTCCTGCGCAGTCCAGCTGACATATTAGAGACTGCTTATTTTAATAATGGTCGTTCTGACAAACAGGGGGATTATAAACCTAAGGTAACCACCCAATCTAAAAGTCTAATTGTATCTGTTGATAAGAAAGAAAACAAGAATTGTTGTGTTTTATGCGATGAAAATCATCATTAACATGAATGTCTAAAATTAAAAAATATGAATGTAGATGAGCGGTTACATGAAGTTAATAAGTTAAAGTTATGTAAAAATTGTTTGCATAGTGGTCACAATGCTTTCCAATGTCAGCTGAGAGCTGTGTGTCGCCAGTGCAAAAAGAAACACAACACATTAATACATATAACGAAAAGCAACCCTACATCTTCTACTGAAGCTGAACAAGACTCCACATCTTCCTCTTTACCTGTGTCACTCTCTGTGGCATCCAATGAGCAGGTTTTGTTATGTACTGCGCTAGTCCAAATTGTAATAAATAATAAGTCATACACAGCCCGCGCGCTGCTGGACACAGGTAGTCAATCATCATTTGTTACAGACAAATTAAGAAGGAAGATAGGGCTAGTTATCAACCCCGGTGGTTCAGTGAATGTTTGTGGGATCAATAACGCTACATATAATATTACTGAAAGTTGTTATATACAAATTAAATCTAGGTGTAGGGGAGGAGCGGGGGTTACCGTACACTTAAGGTAGATCTCTTATTACTCAATAATTAAAAGCCTTATTTGGTTTATCTTAAGCATTATCTGTAGGGAAAATATTTGACTACTAAATGCTCGAACGAAAAATAAAACCAGATAAATTCAAATATTAGATTTATTAAGTTTAAATAAAATACAAAAGTACGGAATCATCCGACACCTTCGGATGATTGCGTACAGTGTTGGTTTACCTATTTAGCATGACAAAATCCACAAATATAACCATCTGGCACATCTTTATCGCTGCACAATGCATGAACCCATTGCCCACACACTATACATCGATACCAGAGCTCTCGATCTTTTCCAAATTCACCACAAATTAGACAAAGCTCGTTTGTAACAGCTGTTTCTCCTTCTGCATAAAAGACGTTGTCGTTGTCATCACTTTCGCCTAGCATCAAAGACTCATCGTCAGAGCTCGAGCTGTTTAAAATTTTTCTCTTGTGCGACTGCTTTCCATCTGCTTTCTTTTTCTCTACTTTTGATGTTTTCGTTTTCTTTAGATTTGTTTTTCTTTTCAGTTTATCTTTAGCTTTTTCTGTCTTGATAGTTTTTAGTCTTTTTCATTTCTAAGGCTTCTTTGATAGTAGTTGAAGTAAGAATTTCAGAATGCTGCTTTCTTCCTTTTCCTTGGCCTTTTCCTTTCCCTTTCCCTTTTTCCAAATTTGTATCTCTCTCAGAGCCTTTTTTCTGCGGCAGAGCCATTGAACATTCACCAAAAGAAACATGGACATCCTCTTTGTCTTTTCCGAGATCATCTGATTCTGTTTCTTCCTGCGTTGTTTGCTTTGAGGTTCCACTAGTTGAGGGTATTGGCTCAATATCTTCTCTGCTGGTTATTTCTGATACGAACTGATCGGTGTGAAGAATCTCTATAGGTGCAGGGCACTGATCAGTGTGAAGAATCTCTATAGGTGCAGCGCACTGATCCGTGTGAAGAATCTCTATAGGTGCAGCGTACTGATCAGAGAATTTGTCAGGATTCACAGGCCAAATCCCAGCTGCTGCAAATCCATTGACTGCTTTTTCTGGAGTGGCAGCCTTCAAATATGCCTTGTTGAAAAGAGGCGCAATGTCATAAGGTGTCAGCTTCTCATAGTTATTAGTTTTCATGTGCAGATCACATTCTTTGTGATATTGGAGCTTTAGAGGTCCAAAAAATGTAAGGTCAAGTGGTTGAGTACGGTGTGATGTATGAGGCGGTAGTGAAAGCATCAACACGCCATTTTGACGACAAAATTCGTAAATTTCTAATGATATGTGGCTCACATGATTGTCTAGAATCAGGAGCACGACATCCTCCAAAGTTGGCTTGGTGTGTTCAACGAAGTGCTTCAGCCAATCCAAGAACAGTTCCTCAATCATCCATCCTGATTTTGAGCACCTGTATATTGAACCTGGAGGACCACCTCTTTCTAATGCTGGTGTCATTCGAATGCGCGGGAAAATGAATAACGGTGGAATGAATTGGCCTGTGGCGCTCATGCAACAACAGACTGTGATGTTCTTCCCCCTTTTCCAACTTGTAGCAGCACCGACTTGTTTTTGACCCTTTGGTGCAAGTATTTTTCCTGGCTTATGCACAGTTGTTACACCTGATTCGTCGACATTAAACATTATATGTGGAAGTATGGTATGATTTTCAAGTAAGTGAATTAAGTTCTTGAAAAATAACTCCATTTCCATTTGATTGAAAGCAGTGATCCTGCTTACGCTGGTAGCTTCAGGTACGCGGACGCTGATTTCTGGGTTGCGTTTTAGGAAACCATAAATTCAATCCTTTCCGGCTTCTTCCTTTTCTCTGTTAAATGGGTGCTTAATTTTATTTCTTTCAGCATACTGATAAACACCTCTTCGTAGTGCTTGCGGTGTTAACCCATAAAACATTTTAGACAACTTGATCAGCTCATCCCGGATCTCTACTTCTTGCTCGGTAGTAAAAACAGGCTTGCCCCCTAGTCTGGGTTTATATTCTGGACCTTTTTTTACGTGATCGTGAAGGGTCATTACTGGTACTCCAAATTTCTCTGCTGTTTTACGTAATTTGGAGCCCGCGTTTACCTCTTCTGTAGCGAGTCTCATTTTGCGGGGAGACCAGGTAAGCTTCTTTCCTCGAGGCATCTGAAAATAAAGATAGAACAGTAAATAACTAAATCGAATCAAGACCTGCGGGTGATACCGTACTTGCGGGTGATACCGTACAAAAATGTAGGAACCCACCCGAAGCCGCCATTTTGGGAGAAATGTTTTAACAAACGAAAATTATTCGTGATTTCAATGAAAAATTACAATCGATCGAATCCTAAATCAATATCGTACAACTTACATAAACAAATAACACAATTCAATAAAAAATATAGTACTTACAGCGTAAATCTTTCACGGCAATTTTTATAAAAATTGGCGCGAAAACGTGAAACATGCTTTACACGCGGAACCTGACGAGTCACTGGAGCGGGCGGGAGGGGAGAACGCAGCAGTGCCGTGTTGCGACCGTTAGACAAGGATAGACCTAATTTCTCATGTTTCGGTCCCTGTCAAATACAATGTACGGTATCGTCCGCTGTACGGAATGTCCCGCCGCTCCCCTATGCCATTCGAATTTAACGTGAAGTGTCTGATAGTACCTCGAATAACAGGAATCTTACCAAATTCTAAAATTAATAATGAGCACTTAAAATTACCTGGAAATATCACTCTAGCTGATCCTAACTATTTTTCCCTGGCTGAGGTCGACATCCTCTTAGGAGCGGATGTGTATTGGGATATAGTTGGCTCTAATTTAATCAAGTTGGGCAGCAATAAACCGGTTCTACAGGAGTCTAGGCTCGGATGGCTCATAAGTTGCCCCATACAAGGTATTCAGTCTGCTTCAAAGGTTTATTGTAATTTCACTCAGGAGATAAAGGACTGGTTAGAAAAGTTTTGGAAAATTGATGACTTACCTGCCACAAAAACATATTCCATTGAAGAGCAACTCTGTGAGGATCATTTTGTGAAAAACGTATCTCGCTTAACAAATGGCAGATTTTCTGTCTTAATGCCCATGAAAGAGTTGCCTTAAAAGGCTCTTGGGGATTCTTACTATGTTGCTAAAAAATGTTATGAAAGTTTAGAAAGAAAATTTATAAAACATCCTGATTTAAAGGCTAACTAACTACAAGGCATTTATAGATGAATATGCAAAGGACATTGCCCGGCGCCCATACATTGTTCGCCCTGGAACCAAGAGCATCACAAAATGATGTGTTGTATTATCGATCGTTAGTAAATTCCTGTATGATGTTTTTTTTTATAGCGGACTAGCTTCAGAATAGATATATCTCAAAAAAAGTACCAGATTTTGAGGTTATAATTGAACCACGAATATTATGGTTTTTCATAACTCCGTGAATTTTTAGGAAACAGAAAAACAATAAGCTAATGCATTTAGCTATTTTTAGCTATTTATACTTATCTAGATAATTAGCCTAATCTAAAGCCTAATTGCGTTAAAAAAAAGCGTATGTAAGTGCAACATAAAAATGCATAGAATCTAATTAACATACCTACTTTCTTACCATGCATTGGTTTTGGAATGAGATAAAATGTTTGTGTGTATTAATGTAAAAATTGAAATGTACTTATACGTACTTATATAATGGCAAGATAGCAGATATTTTTAGCATGTAAATAGGTACAGTACGGTTACGTAGCTAGTACCTAAATGTATCAGGATTTAGGCTGGTTTCAGTCACTTTGATAGACGCGCCATCCAACAACAATCAAAAAACAGCGCTCGCTTGAACGGTGTGACTATAAAACGCGACTACTACTACATTTGTAAGCGTGTGCGTCTGGACGGCGCTGTTCAAACGCGTGACTATGAATCTAGCCTTACCACTATGGTACTCGTAGTAAGTTATTTTTAAACCTAGATTAACTTATTATGTTTGAATAAGAAATAAAACACAGATTTTAAATTCATGTTTATTGTTCTTCTTCTAAATTGGCAATTAAAATATTGTCTAGAAACTGTGCAGGGGGGTGGATATTATTTTGATGTCTCGCAAAGCTCAAATACCAAATAATGGTCATAACATGGGCGCAGCAACCGATGGTTCTGCGCCCAACGATGCAATTACAACAATATTGCACGATTGCTTGTCGACCTATTTGTGATGCATCTATTAAAATATAAACAAAATATGTTTTATTGCTGATATGACGGCTGTGAATTTTGCCTCGTAATAACCATATGGTTTCTGAATTAATTGGTTCTAATTCATCAATCAAATCCTGATCGACCTCTCTGCACACTTCAATAATATACGAACCATCGTGTCTGATATGTTCACCGTAGTATGAACGGGCTTGTTTAATTTGATAAACACCTAATGGTATTAAAATCATGTCATTAAAATCCATTTGTGGAAAATCTAAAACATTTTCATTATTGACAGTAATACTTTCAAACTGGGCCCGTCTTCTATTTAAATTATTTCGTTCTACAAAATCAGCCAATGAATTAGTCATAAACATTCTTTCCTGTATTATGGAGATAATTACCCTCGCATCCTCTCTGTCTTCTAGAACCGGGTGAAACTTGTTTATTAATGCTGCTGCCACCTTAAAATCTTGCATCAAATGATTAGATGCTCTATTAAAATATTCTTGGCGCAGCAGCTTAAAATCTCGCTTAAAGCGTCCATTTACCACTTCTACTACCCATCGACATAGAGTCACTTTACGGGATTCGTTTGCATTTTCTGTGCTCAATTGATGTTCACCTGGTTCTATTGAGAGAGGATAATGAACCGAATAGTTCAAACTCTGTAAGAGGGAAATACTGTCACGAAAACCTCTGTCTAAAATCATTACATCACCTCCTCTAAAATATTGTCGCATAGGTTTTGAAGAATCATAAAATTCATCTTTTAAAATGTCAGCATCTGATTTTGTGGCTGCACAAGGGCCCAGTACATCAATTATGTAGCCATCACAACATACTACTATGAACGGTTTGACAAGGTTCCTATATTTATGAAGGGAATATGTTTTCTTTTGATATGCATAATTGCTACTCTTCTGAACATAAATATATGTTCCATCCATTATAATAATTGCCTTTCTATCCTCCACATTAGTCCCAGGGTTTCCAAACAAAGACTCGGGAATATAAAGGTTTCTTGCTGCAACTTCTTCTCTACTTATATGTTGTAACCCTAAATGTGCTGGCACAAAGCATTCCACCATAACCTCTCGTGCTTTAGCAACAAGTCTTGATAGAGTACTTCTTCCAATTTTTAATAATGAAGAGATTCTTTCATCTGAATCTCCTGTTCTGAGCTTCATTAAATAAGCGCCAAGTGATGTAGCACGTTTATAAAAATCAGGGAGTTCTGCTTCGAGTTCTCTGAATTGCTCTTTCGTGCGTCCCAGCCAATACCACACTAGATGATCATCCATTTGCTCAATATTATCAAAATCTAAAGTATTGTTATCATTTTTCAATAACTCACAAAAGTCTTCTATGTGAGCTGCCGTGAAGCTTCGGTTAACATTTTCAACATCGAAGAGTTCTGACCATGACTGCCTTGCCAAATGCAATTCACATATACGACAATCTCGTGGTATATAGTAGTTGTGATCACTAAAGAGCCTCGCCCTTAATGCAAAAGGAACTACTCGCTGTGAGGTACTATTACATAGCAGAAATACACATCTGTTATGTGTATCAGATGCTCTAGAGTAATTTGGCAAGACTATTCTTTCAGTATGCTGTGAAACTGCATTGACTCCTGACACAGGTAAGATATCATTGACAGCTGTGGTGTTTGCTCTTTGAAAGCATCTATTACAAAGTAAATCTGATGGAAGAACCTAGAAAAAAAAATGTTGGTTACACATGGCATAAATGTATAGTACAATAAATTAAAAATGTTCGATTTAAAAAAAACATGTAAAAATATAAAAAGATTGTAGCCCACCGGTATCGGGAACAGAGTCCAAGCTACCGGTGGTGTTATGAATTTCTTGCAATAGTTAACCAATCAAAAAAATCATTCACCTCTCTCGGTTGAACCCAATTTCGCACAACATCTAAAATATGGCTGTTACTTTCTGCTTGCACAGAGTGACTTTGGATTCGTGCCACTGAACAACCACATACCACACAAATATGTTCATGACCAACCATTGGTACATCCTGCAAATCTTGTGATGTTGTGGTATCTCTATTAACAAATAATGTGTGACAGGCATCACATATGTAGTCATTTGCAGTCACCTGTAATAAAAAACATGTTATAATTTGTTATTTTATACCTTCCCTTCTATACAGAGTTATTATAAATGTAAATAGTTTCCAATGGTAGAAAAAGCTTACAACACGAGTGGGTCGTTGCTGTATTTGCACAAGAATGGCATCATTATGAAGAATATGTCGTCTCTGTCTATTGAAATGAATACCACAATTGGCACATCTCGATTGATTGCTTGTTGTTGGAGTATCCCTTGATGAAGATGGTGTTGAATAATGCCTCGCAGCACGATCACATTTTTGCCAACAAGGATGACATATATAATGTGATGCACGTATCTAAAAAAAATTGCAAATCAGATATCAATGGCACCCACTGCAAATGCATTGTTAAATAATTATGACTTAGTAATATTTTTTTTTAAATATTGTACCTCCAATGGCACAAGTCTTTCTGTGATGATATTTCTGATATTCACATTATGTTGAGTGTCAGTTCTCAGAGCAATCAGTTGATGTGAACGTGTACGAGGTGCCATCATTCTATTGCAGAGTGGACAATTTCTACCAACATTTGTTACTGAAGTGTTTGTCGTCTCTTGAGCTCTTGTCCAACATGTTGTGCATATGAGATCATGAGCTTGAACCTAAAAAACAAACATAGTTCACTTGATTTGATAAGGCGACCTAGCAGATTGTTTCCTATTATTATTTATATTATTTATGAAAATACTCACAATACATTTTTCTTTTTTTTTTCGAGAAGAAGATAATTGCAAACATCATAAAGAAACTTATTTATAATATGTAGTTAATACAAGTCTGAGAGAACGCAAACAGAATCATTTACATCACGGGTCCCGAGATATGCAGACAAAGTAGAAATATAATTACCAAGAGAGGTGCAGTCCATTGTTGTACACAGTGACGAATCTGTTCATTTTCCAACAACATGGAACCACTAGCAGAGCCGCAATTTATACAAAATACACTGTCCATTGCGAATGCGTAAGTCCGTTTGTGAGTGCCAGGTTATCGTTTGAGCGGTACACAGTTCCGAAAATCACAGCCAGGTAAGTCGTTCGTAAAAGCAATCAGTCCGTTAAAATAGCCAAGTCGTATTTTAATAAATATTTATAGTCCCGAAAGTCACCAAAATACACCGATACGATTACGAAGAGCGAGCGACGCCAATGTATACCCTAAGTCATCAATTCAGATAATTTAAGTAAACAAAGAAATGTCATTGTCAAAATGACAGGACAGTGGTACAAAACAATTTAATATTAAATTTTTCTATCTTTTCATTACAGTTAACTATTTATACGAGCTATGCAAACAAAATATCGTAGCCGAACAGTGTTTGTTCTGTGTCGGAGTCGCGGCTTATTATCATCATAATCAGCCCTTTTAAGTCCACTGCTAGTCATAGGCCTCCCAAAATCGCCGTTTTCCAAAATCCAACATGTGGCAAATGTATTGCCTGCAAGCTTCTTACGATATGAATCTATGAATGAGAGTTTTAATATGTGTGTTGTTGAAAATGTAAGTCGTTAAATAAAACACAAATTTAAGAAATTGCATTTATTAGACCACACACATACATCAGTCATTTAAAATTACGTCAATCTGATTTCAAATCCTTAATAACTAGTTGCTCAGATTAGGATTGGCTATAAAAAAATATTTTTCATTATGTGTCTGAGTCTGAACAACTATCGGATTCGGAATCAGATTCGTTCACACTTATGACAAACCTATCAGTAACTTCATCAATTATGTGGTCGAGTGTGCACATTTCATCTTCTACTTTTACAGTATGTCTAATACAGTCTGCCCATTTCTGCGGTGTCACTTCTCTTAAACCTTCTTCTAACAATTGTTTTATCTCATTCATTTTGAAAGTTTTGTTGTTTCGTGCGACATACCCCTTTACCTGAGCCCACACCAATTCAATAGGGTTTAGCTCACAATGGTAAGGAGGCAGTCGCAGGACAGTGACACCGCACTGGGCTGCCATCTCATCCACTACATACTTATTATATTCTGATTTATTTTTCTTAACGATTTCCAATAACTGGGCTTTAATCATTGTTTGCTCGAAGGAAATATTCTTTTTGTGAAGCCATTCCTGTATATTGGCTTTTCTCCATGAGGTAGTAGGGGTCTGCTCAACTTTCCGGCTATGGTATGGAGCATTATCCATTACCAGAACAGAGTTTTGCTTTAATTTTGGTAAAATCTCCTTGAACCATTCTTCAAAACATTCCGCATTCATCTCTTGATGGTAGTCTTCAGTGTTCTTTTTTGATTCAAACAAGAGCAGACCCCCTTCAACAAAACCATCTACACTGCCTATATGGCTTATAATTAATCGTCTGCCTTTGCCTGACGGAGCTTTCAGCCCTGTTGTCAATCCATCTAGGAATGCTTGTTTTGATGATTTTATTTCAGTGTCTACCCATATCTTTTTTACTGTATGGCCTATAACAAAGAATATTTTATTTTATTAACAAGTTGATAAGCATTACAGTTCAAAAACATTTTCTGGATGGGACTGTAAGAATTTGGCAATTGTGATCAAAGAATTAGTGTATGTTAATAGATCTGCGAGGTCCAGTACCCACTCAACGCAACTGATTAAATACTGGAAGTTGACCCGAAGAGAATTAGGGAGAGGTATAGGCAGATATTTTACATATTATTATATTATTCGTACTCATAAATAACAATTATTACCTTCATTGAGCCAGGTCTCATCTTGGTAATAAATATGTTTTTTATCTCTGCGATGTTGCTTTATCAAATTTAAATACTTCTGTCGCCACAGCATTATGTCTTGCCGGTCAATAAGGCAACTTTGACGTTTCCGGTTCACATATCTAAATTTTAAATGTTTCAGAATTCTTCCCAGTGTTTTTTGTGACATAGTTGGTAAGTCAGAGTCCTCATTCACAACTTGTAGAACCTGAAAATAAAAATTAAATGTTATGATGATCACTGAAAGCCAGGGATGATAGTGACACTATGTATTATCATAGGCAATCTGCTTATGATGGATAGACGATTAAACTCTGCGGACGATAACAATGGAATTTATATTGCCTTATTACTTGACGGGTAACAAGGAGGCCCTAGTTCCGTAGACTGGTGTCCACTTGAGATAGACTCTACGAGAAAACTTGGTTGTAAATAATAGTTATTCTTAGTAAGGTATAATAGTAGAAAACAGGTACCTATACCCACAGAATTTTATATAAATCTACTTTACGTAATAGGTATTCAAAGAAATTCTCACCTTTTTTAATGTAGGTGCCTCATTTCTGCGAAAAAACTGGTGTACGATTCGTCTTATTGCAGACATGGTAAAATCGTCCATTTTTTGGACGAAGTTGGTCTTTGGACCTTCCTTCTTGGGAGAACTCAGGGTTTGGGTTGTTTTATGTTCTTTTACAATTCTTCCCACTGTCACTGCTGATATGCCTAATAATGTAGCAGTTTTGGCAGCACAGTCTCCTAAAGACCAGTATTCGTTAACAGGCCAATTCTTGTATGTCTGCTTGTAGACATTCATCACCATGAGTTTTTCAGTGGCACTCAGAGATTTTCGAGGCCGCTTTTTGACAGGCGACAAACTGTCGGTGGCAGCGGCCTTCGAGGGACCCGGCTGGGGCTCCATTTGTCAATTAACAAATAAAACTTAACAAAAACACAACTAAAACAAGGAAATATAACAACTAACAACAAGATGAAACAGTTAACACGATGATAATAAAGCACAATTAACAAAGACGCAGCGAATAGTATTATCCGGGAAAAGAAAACGAATGTTGTGAAAAGACGCGACTTTGTAATTATGTCAAACGAAATTTGAGAATGTTGGGAACTCCGGTAGTGTTACCAGTATCATAAAATATTTTATACCACAAAATTTTCTTTTTTTAATAACTTTGTTTAAAACCGAAAACTTATAAAAATTAACACGGTATAATAATTTTTTAATTATTATTTTAAAAATCAGAACTTAAAAGCAAATCTAACCTTGTTTTCCACCATTTTATGTGAATTACCATTAAGACGATATTTTTTTGATCTGTTATCACATTTGTTTACATAAATTATCTGAATTGATGACTTAGGGTATAGCTTGTCGAATTTGGTAAGTGCCACAAGCAAAGAGGACCAATTCTTCTATAGACAGATTGGGGAATACAATATTTGTACTTGTTATTGTTGTAAATAAAGAGTTCCTTCTATTCAGATTCTCTTCTTGCACTATTTCTGCTAAAGTATTGTTTACGAAAAGCCTTTCATTTATAATATTTACTATTTGTTCCGCATTATTTGGATCCACAAACATTGTGGCAAATGCATTATGCAGTGCTGCTGCAATGGAAAAGTCCTTCATCATGTGAGGGCATGCACGGTTAAAATATTCATGCCTGAATATTTTAAAATCTCTTTTGATCCTGCCATTAACGGCTTCCACAACCCATCTATTTATTGTCACACAGCGAGATCTGTTCCCTTCTAGCGTGGTTAGCTGAAATTGTCCTGGTGACTGGGTTTCAGGTAGATGGGCGAGGAAGCCACGCTGATGTATAGCGTCTACACTATCTCTAAAGCCTCTATCGAGAATAAATACATCGTCTTCTCTAAAAAAATTCAAGAAACTCTCATTATTTAACAAATCTATCATTATAGACGCGTCGTTAGTAGTAGCGGGATATGGCCCTGCAACATCCAGGATGTATCCATTGCAACATACCATCATGAAAGGCTTCATTAGATTTCGATACTTATGGAGGGAATAAGTCTCTTTTTGAAATAAATAATTTGAGCTTTTTTGTGTATAAACATAGGTGCCATCACAGATAACAATTGCATTTTGTCTTTCCAGTGGGAGATCAGGTCTGCCATATAAACTATTCGCTATATATGAGTTTTTAATAATGACATTACTCCGGCTTATATGGTGCAGACCCAAATGTTGAGGCACATACTCCTGAGCTAATATTTCCCTAGCCTTGTTCATCAGGGTTTCCACTGTGCGCCTTGGCGTTTGAAATAAGCTCGATAGCCTGTCTCCAGAGTCTCCCGTCCTTAATTTGCATAATAGTGCAGTTAATGCAAAACTTCCTCTGTGCATTTCACGAAGTCCTCTCGTTTCGTTCATTATTTGCTCATGTTGGGATAAGGAAATTCCCAGAAAATAATGTGCCAAATATTCTGGCAGACTCTGGATGTCTTCAAAATTAAAAGCACTTACAGGTTCGGATAATATAAATACCATATCTTCAATATGAAAACGATTAAAATGGTCTAGTGTGTTTTCAGATGTGTACAATTCACTAAATATGTTTCTACCCATGTGGTAACCGCATATCCTTGCACCTCTTGGTATGTAAAAGTTGCAGTCACTGAGCACACGTCTACGAATTATGTCCGGAATATTGTATCGCTCAGGATTCCTGCAGTCAAGGAATAAGCAGTGCCTTCTAGTGTCAGCAGCTCGTCGAATGTTTGGCAGTGTAATGTATTGCTGCTGTGGTATTTCCTGATTTCCCAATTGTTGCACAGGATTTTCTTCTGGAATTTCAATTTCAGATAAAACCTGGTGGTTGGCAAGCTCCCAGCAGGCGTGGCACACATAATCAGTGTCCATAATCTAAAAAGAAAGAATTTACAATTTATTTCTTATTGAATTTTCAACTATAACTTACTAAAACAGTTAAGAAATGATGAAAATAATAGCCCCTAACTTACGTTTTTAGGATATGTCCACAGCTTTATAACTCTCATAAAATGTTCACTTTCTGAAGACAGACAATGCCTATTTTCTGCAGACAGCAGCTGTATGTCACAGTTCACACAGCAATCTTCAATTTCCACATGTTGAGGGTTTTGGTGTGAGGAATCAGCCATATCCTCTGAAGCACCACTGTTAAATTCAGCGTTTTGGGTGTTAGTGCTGCAACGCAATATTCTTTGAGCTCGTAGCCAACATGGCTCACATGCTTCATCATTAGGAGTAAGCTAAAACAATAGTTAATACAATCAATAATTTATAACAACAGAAATAATAAGTAAATATTTTTATAAAGACAAGAAAATATATTTACTTGACGGTGCTGTATCCACTGTGAAATGATAGCAGCAACTTGTTGTTCTTCATCAGTACGGTTTTCTCTCAGTACTAAACGACTTCTGCTTCTCAAAATGGAACATCCACATCCAACGCAAACCTTTTGATGTCCAACTTGTCTTTCAGGTGCTACTTGGTTAGTTGCATGACTTGCTAATTCCCAACAAGCCTGGCATATGAAGTCAGCATCAGTTGTCTGCGAGTAACAAAATAATAAAAAACTGTTAGCCTTTGTAACACTCTGAATAGCCTTGTCAATCACACATACAGAGGTTTAACACACCGCTGTTATTGTGTAACTCATTTGAGTATTTTTAATAACAGTAGTGTACAGTTATAATGACAGCGAAATATCAAAAAGAAAACATATATTAGTAATACAAAATAAATAAATAAGTCATACTAAGTGGAAGTTGTACAAAGCATCTTCTTATAAAATAAACAATTACACATTTAAATATGTTAGGTATATAATTTAGTATAGTAGAGAAAATCTAGTCTTAGAAAAATAGATCATAATAAGTATAGCCTGTCAATATAAGTAGATTCATAAATATATTTTACTATAATTATCATTTGCTAATAGGGTAGGAAAACATCTTGGGACGCCATGGGAGACAAAGGTGTAATGTAATCACACTCTTAACAAGTACCTGTGTGTCATTTTTTTTTCATTTACCTTTACTTATATGAAGTTTGAGGGAGTTGAAAGTGGTCCAAAACCAATACTGCCTTATCAACTATTATAAATCTTCTGTAACTGTAGACATTATTTTAGAAATGGTCTGAATATTTTTACTCACCTCCCTTGGATAAGTCCATAACCTTATAATATTAAGAAGGTTTTCGTTTGAAAGACGATGACGCGGTCTCGTTAACCGAAGTTCGCAGTTAACACACCGAACGTTAGAACGAGTCATGTTTATAATAACAAATACGAGTCCTGTCTCAAAAAAAGTGTTCACTATCACAACTAACTACTCAACACGCAGGAACTCGAAAGCTCAACTGAACGCGGAATAAACAATGCAAGTAAACAATAATGAAAGCAAACAAATAACAGACGCCACACAGATCGCAAGATACGTAAGACGACTGTGACAAATCACAGATGACAGTTGTCAGAAATGCGCATTGTTTAATGTTGCCAGGTAAAAACTGTAAAAACTAACGATTATGTTATGTTTTCTTTAATTACATAAGAAAATAGTTTATAGTTAAGATTGGAATATTGCAATCGCATTAATGTCTATTAATATAAAAATAAAAAATGTGTTCATAATGTTATAATAAAATGATTGATAGTTTTTAACCATCCAGCCAACATTCATATTCTACTAATGAGTAATATTCTACTGAAAATGGCAATGACTACTTCAACACCGCTGCTTTCCGTTTAGTTATTGCTACTTTTACTTCTGATTTAACAAAATATTTATTTATCATTTTTTTCTCTTTTCCCACATAATAAAAAAAAACTTTAACCTGAAAAATAAACTACTGTACTCGCTCTATAAAATGCATATAATTTATTCTATGCTCGTTTCTCAAATAGACCGACACTGAAACTGCCGTTCTTCTTTAAATTACGTATTCACGTGTTGGTATTTGAAATAATAAAAAGGGTTTGTAAACAGAATATGCATTTTATGAAATTTAATATCTACCTATAAAAATATTCTGTTCTTACATACATACCTCTTTCAATTTAATTATCATTTGTTCGTATGCGTCATTCTTTTTATTCCTGTCAGAATATTGTTATTATTTCGTCCACCCCCAGAATAAGAAGATGAGACTGGTTTTCGATGCCGCAGCTAAATCAAACGGAAAATCGCTGAACGACGCATTGTTAGCTGGACCCGATCTGCTACAATCACTGTTCGGAGTCCTGCTCCGTTTCCGCCAAGAAGCAGTGGCCGTCGTCGCAGACATCAAAGAAATGTTCCTGAGAATAAAAATCAACGAAGAAGACAGAGATAGTCTCCGATTTCTCTGGAAGAACAAGGAATACAGAATGACATCCCTGATATTTGGAGGCGCCTGTTCACCGTGTACCGCCATATACGTGAAGAATAGAAATGCAGAAGACTTCGTCAATCAGTGTCCAGAAGCCGTCAGAGCAATAAACCGAAATCATTACATGGATGACTATATTGCAAGTTTTCCCGACGTAACAACAGCCACCAAATTGTCAAGAGATGTGAATGAAATACACAAGAAAGGAGGTTTCTTCTTGAGAGGCTGGGCGAGCAACGACCCCGCAACGATTGAAGAGTTCACCGACACAGAAAACACGACAAACTCCATTGTGCTAGGAGAACCGAAGGATCAAGTCGAGAAAACGCTGGGACTCAATTGGAACGTCCATGAAGACAGCCTGCATTTCACTCTAAGTCTGCGCAACACTCCCGACGAAGCCAAAGAGGGAATACGTGCACCGACGAAGAGAGAAGCAACAAGCGCAGTGATGTCAGTCTTCGATCCTTTAGGATTGGCGTCACCCATAACCATACAGGGAAAAGTAATGCTTCAAAACTTGTGGAGATCCGGCCTAGAATGGGATGAAAGATTGCCCCCACCCAGAGAAGAAGAATGGAGAAAGTGGCTTGAAGAACTAAGAAAACTTGAAGATCTTCGAATTCCCCGCTGCCTCACATACGACGTGACCGAGGGGGAGCTACACACGTTCTGCGATGCGAGCGAGAAGGCGTACGCCTGTGCCGTGTACTGGCGCTCCCAACATCCTGACGATCACGTGGAAGTGAAGCTGCTGACAGCGAAAGCTAGAGTCTCGCCTCTCAAGCCAACTTCAATACCCAGACTCGAACTACAAGCGTGTCTGCTGGGAAGTCGCTTGGCCGATAGTGCGAGCCAAGAAATGGACCTAACCGCAACTCGAAGATACTTCTGGACCGACTCTAGAACAGCATTGACATGGATCAAATCAGACCCTAGGAGATTCAAGCCTTTCGTCGCACATCGTCTCGCCGAGATAGAGGAGCTGATGAAACATAAGGAATGGCACTGGGTTCCAACGAAACACAACGTAGCCGACGACGCTACCAGAGAGACCCCAACTCACTTTGACATAACACATCGTTGGTTCAACGGCCCAGCCTTCTTACGTGAGGACCCCAGACATTGGCCTACAGAAGAGAAGAAAATCTCCATCACCGACACAGGTGAAGAAAAACCTAATGCCATCACTCTAAGCGTTAGAAAAGTAACCCCCGTCATCATACCAGATCCAACAAGGTTCTCCAGTTGGACGCGCCTACTCCACGCGACAGCGAGATATTTGCAAGCCATAGATGTCTTCAGACGAAAAATTAAGAAAAAGGTGAACACCACGAAACTCGTCACCAGAAAAACAAAAGATCCAGCATGGAAGAAAACACAGAAGCAGAAGACCCGACCCACAGAAAAGGGACCGAGCAGAAAAGAAGTGGCCTTCTTACCAAAGTCTGCACTCTACGTGGAAAAGGCGGAGCAACTGCTAATAAGAAGAATGCAAGAAGACAGCTACCCAGACGAACTCGCAGCCCTAAGAAAGAAAGAAGACGTCAATCCAACATCCAATCTGAAGAACCTCACAATCAAACTAGAAGATGGACTCATCAGGTTGTCTACTCGCGTCGGAGCAGCCAAGTACCTAATAGCGTCATACAAAAATCCAATCCTGATGAACAAACAACACCGAATAACCCAATTGCTGGTGAAGTACATACATGAAGCCTTCAATCATGGAAATCACAACACCGTGATGAATGTAGTCCGGCAGAAATACTGGATACCGTCGCTTCGAAATATGGTGAAGAAAGTAGCGCGAGACTGCGGATGGTGTAGAATCCGGAAGAAGACGCCACAGGTCACGCCTCAAGGAGATCTGCCACCTGAACGTCTGACGAAAACCAGCCCTCCTTTCACCTGCCTAGGAGTCGACTACTTCGGACCCATGCTCGTCACTATCGGAAGACGCACAGAGAAACCATGGGGAGCCCTATTTACATGCCTCACCACAAGAGCAATTCATCTAGAGCTGGCCAACTCCCTATCCACCGACTCCATGATCCTCGCACTACGAAGAATGATCGCCAGAAGAGGAACTCCGAAGATCATCCTGAGCGACAACGGTACCAACTTCATTGGTGCCAACAGAGAAATCGCCGAATCTATCGCGAGTCTAGGAGAAGAAGTAAACAAGATGGGCATCGTGTGGAAATTCATCCCTCCTGGAGCCCCCCACATGGGCGGAGCCTGGGAAAGAATGGTGCGATCTGTAAAGGTCGCTCTCGCAGCTACACTACACGAGCGACAACCTAAAGAAGAAGTTCTCCACACATTGCTTCTGGAGGCCGAGCACATTGTAAACTCGAGGCCCCTCTTCTCCGTCAGCACCGACCCAGAAGAAGAAGAAGCTCTGACCCCGAATCATTTTCTCATCGGGCGGTCATGCGGGGCCACCCTCTTTGGCTCCTTCGACGACACAGAACTCATCGGTTCTCCTAGCTGGAAGACATCCCAACGCCTGGCCGATCATTTCTGGTCAAGGTGGTTGCGAGAGTACCTCCCAACTCTCTCGCCCCGCTACAACCAAGGTCCTCACTACCGGGACCCAACACCGGGCGACATAGTCCTGATTGTCGACCACACCCTGCCACGATACTCGTGGCCACGCGGCGAAATAGTCGCCACTCATCCCGGACCAGACGGAAGAACCAGGATCGTCGACGTGCGAACAGCAGCGGGCATCCTGCGGCGGCCAGCTTCACGCCTAGTCCTGATTGTACCTGCAACGTCGCCCCAACGAGATGGAGTGCAAGCAAGAGGGGGAGACTGTTGGCGACGACAAAGACTGATTACTAAATTAAGAGTTTGATTAAACAATAAAAAACCGTTTCTAATAGTTATATCAAGTCATGAATATTGTAATTTAATGAGCGTAGGATAGTTTTAATCTCCCATAGTTTTTAAGAAAACCTAATCAATACCTATATTTAAATTACCTAAGTAATTAGCTGCAATAAGAATGAGTAGTTACCTGTAATTAAAAGAACGTAGTTAGTACCCTAAACACATACCCTAAAGGTAAATGGGTAATGATATTGTCCACACAAGCAGGTCTCAGCTTGACAAAAACACACAGGTAAAACTTTAACAGTCACCCAAACACACATTATGGTGCTCCCACATTGCCGTTAGAAAATGTTTAAAAACGTTAGTAAACATTTGTTAGCAAACATTTAATCACAAATAAATTTTCATGTTAGAAAATGTTTAGTAATGTTAGTAAACATTTTATAACAAAACAAATTATAACAAAATAAAACATGTGTTATCTTTTGTTTGTAAACATTTTATAAGGGTGATGGCGGGATAGGCGGTGCGGTGCGGTGGGGGTTAGAGTACGCAGGTCGCTGCGCGTGGTGTCTCGCTTGTCAGTCCCTGTGTCAGCGTGCATCGCTGTGCGTGTGTATTAGTGGTTGCGCGTGCGCCAAGCAATAAAATATGTCCGGTAATTGGAATAACGATGATGTTTACAAACTGATTGAAATGTTTCAAGCAAGAGAAGTACTATGGAACACGATGTCAGAGAGCTACAAAGACCGAAATAAAAAACACGATGCTTGGATGGAAATTGCCAGTGAATTTAATATGGATAAAAAAGTAATTGAAAAAAAGATTCGATCACTCGTAGGTCAATTTAACCGAGAATGTAAATCTAATAAATCTGGTGCAGGAGCTAATGAGTCAAGTAAATGGTTTGCATTTAAAAAACTCATGTTCCTTAAAGGCAAAAATATTCCAAGTTTAACTGTCGACGGAGGGTTGCAGGTGAGTTTTATTTTAACGTCTTTTAATAATATTTAGATGCCCAGTCCAAAAACCCTTCATTTGAAAAATATTCTGCGAATTCTTTTCTTATTTCTTTCCCATCATCTGTCAGGGATTCACATGCTTCAAGTGGTGTTAATTGCTGCTGTTCTAATCTCCATTGTCCATCGATACGTGTACCAGTTACTATGTCATCTCCATCATAGTATTGAGATGGAGCGTAAATCATGCTCGATTCAGTTTTTCTTATAAAATTATGCAGTAGCACGCATGTCATAATTAACTGATTCGTTGCGATGCCTAATTTCACTAACTTCTAGCCGTGGCGTCGAACAAAAATAACGTGACACTGATCAGTGCCCAACGCCATACGATTAAATGACACTCATCTGTGTCTTCAGCCATGCGGAAAAGAAAACAGTGTTTTGACATTTTTTTACGTATTCAAAGCTCGAATACTTTTAGTTTACATGTGAAATCTAACGTGAACGGTCAGGCACGTTGTTTTAAGCGATAAAAAGTGGCGAAACAAGTGTATTTGTGGAAATGGAAGGTAAGTGACTTACGGCGCGTACACATAGAACATCCGTTTTACAGGATCCTTTTTAACTGATCCGTCGCTACTGGAGGTAATATTCACACAGCATTTACAGGACCGATTTTAACAGATCCGACGCTACTGGAGGTAATATTCACACAGCATTTACAGGACCGATTTTAACAGATCCGACGCTACTGGACTTTTGTTCTTCAGTGTATCGCCTACTTTCTACGAGAATGGACGTTGTCGTGTTGTATTGGTACTATCGTCGTCTGCGGCGGAGGAAGCCCCGGCGTTATTGGATACATCCACTATTAAGGCAAAGATTTTGCCGTGGTGCTGTTGTGCGTCAGCTGAAAGAAGACGAATCTAAATTTTTTACTTATTTCCGAATGACGACGTCTACTTTTGATGACCTTCTTAAACGATTAGAAAAGGATTTAAAAAAGAAAGACACAAACTGGAGGAAAAGCTTGTGCCCTGAAGTAAAACTAGCGATATTTTTAAGGTAAGAACTTTAATTTTTGTTATTATCAATTAAAATTTAAAATGACAAAAAGGTTTACAAAAATGAAGATTTATTTCAAAACATAGACAGATCTGGCAAGTCTGACTCCTGGCTGAATGTAGATTCTACTGATGGCGAACCTTCTACTGATGGTGTAGAGTCAAGATGATGTGGCCTACTAAAATAACCTTGGGTGTGGTAGTGAGGAGTGCTAGAACTTTGTGAATATGGAGGCCACTCGTAGTTTGACTGACCATATCTTCTACTTTTAATATTTTTTAAAAGGTTTATCACTCCAGACTGAAATTCTAAAATTTGATCGCCATTAAGTGAAGCCAGTTGCGGCAAAATACCTTTGAAGAACGATAAATTGGGATCTTCAAACTCATTTTTACTTTTTTTTAACTGATCATTCATGTATTCAATCATTTTGGCGTCTACTTCATTCACATTTCTTTTGATTGCCTTGCGTTGCGGCGGGGCTAAATTTTGTCTTTCCTTTTGTCTGTCACTACCACTTTGTTCCGTAATCTGATCAGGTTCATCTTCGTTGTCTTTATTACTTTCTACTGTTTCCGTGATGTTGTCATTAGCAGGGACGTTCTCGTGTGTATCACCTGGGGTGACAACTTTTTTCAAAAATAACATTTGATTGTGATATTTGTAAGGCTTGGTATTTGAGGCAGCAGCTCCAGATTTCTTCAATTTCTTTTTCTCACTCAATGTTCGTATCCAGGCATCTCTAGTCGAATTCCATTTTTTTTATAACATATTTTCCTGAAGCAAGTAAATAATAATATAAGATGGTTGTCAATAGCTTAGTAAGTGAAAGGCGAATAAGAAGGTAGAATAGACTTGTCAGTAATTAATTACCATATTGGTCAGTGGATAAGTCAAATTGACAGTGCAAGAACTAATCGGTCAGTAAATAATGGGAAGCAAAAAAGTATTACTAATGTTTAAATCAATTTATTTTAATTAGGTAATTTTATAATTTAGTTCAGTTCAGTTTAATTTTATTTTATTTATGTACTATATATATAAGTATGAGTTTTGATTTACGACTTTGCTAAAAACTCTCATAAAAATTTCGACTTTCCATACAAAATTTGTTGGTCACTATAATATTTTATAGTTTTATAATAAAACAAGACTTATTCATCAAGCCATCTTTAATAGTCTGACCATAGAGAAGTACCTCTACGAAACATAGACATATACATAATCAGTAATAGACAAAATTAACTAAAACTAAACCCTTACAGTCACTAACGTTACTTTGTATGGGAAGTCTTTGTATGTGTAATAATATAGTAATTGATTAATTTATTTTTTTTAGGTATGCAGCGTCTGGGTGTACATTTCAAGAACTTTATTACGTCTTTCGTGTCGGTGTGTCAACTATAAGCAACATTATTAAGGAAGTTACACGATGCATATGGAACAACTTGAATGACGAGTTTATGCGACTTCCTACAACAGTGAGTGAATGGGAGCATATATCAAATGGATTCGACACAAAAGCAAATTTTCCCCACTGTTTAGGAGCAGTGGACGGTAAACACATCAGACTTCGAAAACCAGCAAAAAGTGGCTCAATGTACCTAAATTACAAAGACTTTTTTTCCATCATATTATTAGCGATCGTAGACTCTGACTATCGTTTTCTATATGTTAGTATTGGGTCGTATGGAAAAGAATGCGATTCATCAATATTCAAGGAGTCGACATTTTGGAAAATGATGCTAGATGGCAGTTTACAAATACCAGAACCTTGCCCATTAATAACAGGCTCAGAAACGAGAGTTCCCTACGTCATAATCGGCGATGAAGGTTTCGGTTTACACGAAAATTTAATGAGGCCATTTAGCGGGACTCATTTAGACGTAAATAAGCGAATATATAACTATCGTTTGACCAGAGCTAGACGATACGTTGAATGTGCATTTGGTATTCTTGCTAATAAGTGGAGAGTATTCCACCGGCCTCTAGACGTCAACAAAACAACAGCTATATGGATAGTTAAGGCATGTACCGTTCTACACAACTTTGTAAGGGAAAAAGAGGGCTTAAAGGATGGCAACACATCCGAATCTGAAGCATTTCATTTCAATAGCCTACCTGATGATGAAACGCTACGAGGTGGTCGAACTGCAAATTCAGTTCGAACGGAATTCGAAAACTATTTCGTGTCCGAATCTGGGTCAGTTTCTTGGCAGAATGAAGCTATTTAACCGATTCATGGCCAATGACGCCACAGGCGCGTCATAAGCAAATATCACGGGAGGCCATTGACGCACCTGGCGCGTCACATCGAACTTACTTAAAAACAGATTTAAATAAATTGAGATTAAGAGAACTACCACTTTTTATCCCAAATTAAACATTGAAGTTGACAATACCCTTGGCCATTAATTTAGAATACATATTTTATAAGTCAGGGATAGATAACCTTTGGTAACAGTTTACAAACTTGTATGGGGTGGGAGTGACACGGAAAATTTGAATTTCGCGGGCTACCCTTTCGCTTCCACCATAATATATACTTTTATTTCTTTATTTTGCGTCTATTCTGTACAAAATAAACAATTTTTACTATTTTAATAAAAATATCCATTTAATATATTCATATAAAATAAAAATATCCGATTTTGTTATCTTAGTATATCTAAACCATTATAAAAAAAATCGGTTTTTTTCACAACTAAAATGCCACATTTATTAGCGTACTCGCTTTTACTCGTATTTTTTCAAAAATATACGTGATAATAATATTTTCTAAAACCACAGTAATAAAACATGAAAACATTAATAAATATTAAATCTTTTTCGGTAAAATTTAATTGGCAACATTACGCACCAGTGGCGCCACATGCTCGTGCGCTTAGCGGCAGCGTCGGTGAACTAAAATAAAAGCAAACAGAACAATGTCACTGTCAGTGTTCATGTCGTCTGATATCTCTTGTTTGCTTGCTTGCTTGTCGCTCGATATTTTCTGAACTGAATTTTATGATATTTTTGACTCGGCTTTGATTTATGGACCTGGTGGAACTGACGACTGATGCTATTACTGTGACCCGGCTTCGTTTTATGGACCTTGTGGAACTGTTGAGTGGTGTTAATACTGTGACCCGGCTACGTTTTATGGACCTTGTGGAACTGTTGAGTGGTGTTAATACTGTGATACATAATACACAGTTAATACTGTCTATTATTCTGGACTTTGTTTTGAACTTTTGCTGTAAGTGTCTATCTACCTACTATTTTTACTTTAACATAATTTTATTTACTCAACAACATTAGAGGCTATCCCAATGATGATGATATGTATGCTATGATTTTTAGATAAAGCATGTTTATATTTTTTTTTGAAAATATTTAGAATACCTACATAGAAAATATTCATTATAATTAAATGATTGTAAGCTTCTTTCGCAGACCCCAAATGATAGAGCATGAAAACGATGATGATACACTAATTATTATTTTGATATTTCAGTTTTCAATGTTATCCTTAATAATTTTAAAAAACAAACAAACATAGCTCACGCTTTTTTCTCTATTGGGGTAAGCAGAGGTGTTTACACACCCCTAATCCAAGACTGAAAACCCCAATTTCGCTACACCTGACCCAAGTGGGGATTTAACCAGGGATCCCTTGCACAGCAGTTGCATACCACAACCACTGCGCCACCGGGGCAGTCAAATAATATTATATTGTTGTAAATAATAATATTTATATTATAATGTTGGTTTAAACATAGATGGGACCTTGCAAAAGTACATAATAGTGTAAGCAGCTTTAATTTCATTTTTTCCATGAAGCTAGTATTATAAAGAGATGTTTGATTTTTCAGAATAATGGATCAACCATCCACATCCAGACAGTCCATAGAAGATATGTTGGAAGCAATGGCTTCTCCCAGAGGACAAATAATTCCAGATGAGTGTACATTGACAGACCAAGATCTCTACGGAATTTTAACTGAAGATCTGGAAGCGAACAATGACTGGGATGACTTTATTCAAGAAGAGGTTGTTGTCACAACGGAGGATGAAGATATCCAGCAGACAAATATGGAAACTGTCTGGATGGCTGGCAATCCAACAGTAAGGAATACATTCCCATTTATAGGCACCCCTGGCATTAAACAGCCTGTGCTAGGAACAGAGCCAATTGATTATTTTAATCTTCTATTTAATGCAGATTTTTGTTCTCTTTTATTAACATGCACAAATGCAAATGGTGAAAAAATTAAAAGAAATGCCAATCATCCTCACGCTAGATTTAAAAGGTGGAAAAATGTAACAGTAGAAGAATTAAAGGTATTTATAGGTTTAATACTACTTATGGGAATTATTAAATTAAATAGAGTAACAGACTACTGGAGCAAACACTATTTGCTTGATATAAATTTTTCAAATTATATGTCAAGAAATAGGTTTTTTCTAATATTAAGAGCACTGAATGTGCAGACACTACCAGGGAACCAAAGTTTAAATAAAGTGTACACATTAATTGAAACATTTAATAAAACAATGGAAAACTTGTATTATCCCACCAAAGAAATGGCAATTGACGAATCATTAATTTTGTGGAAAGGTCGCTTACGTTTCCGTCAATATATAAAAAACAAAGCGCACAAATATGGCATAAAATTATATATGTTAGCAGACCATCACGGTATCTGCATGAAAATTCATTTGTATGCAGGGTCTCAAGATCTAATAGTTGGGGGAAGAGATCACGTGAAAAAAGTAATTCGATTATTAGTGGCAAATTATTTAAATAATGGCCATTCATTATATGTGGACAATTATTATTCCAGTTTGGATATAGCCGAGGAATTATTAAATAAAAATATGTATTTAACGGGAACATTACAATTTAATAGAAAAAGAAATCCAAAAGAAGTAATGAATGCTCGATTGCAACCAACTGAGGCATGCATTATGCACAATAATAAAAATATAACAATAACAAAATGGAGAGATAAGAGGGAAGTTGCTTTCATTAGTTCAGAACATGATAGCCAATATATACAAACAAGAAATAAGTATGGAAATATATCATTTAAACCAGCAGTTCAAGTAAAATATAATAAATATATGAGAGCAGTAGATAAACATGACCAAATGTTGAGTTATTATTGTGCTGAACATAAAACACTCAGATGGTACAAAAAAGTAATCATTCATGTAATGGAAATAAATGTGATTAATGCTTTTTTAATGTATAACATAAATAGAGAGACAAAATCCAGCTTGTATGATTTTAGATTTAAAATTATTGAATACCTTTTGCCAAAAAAACCCGAAGTTAGGCCTACTTTACCAGGTAGGATACATTTGCCGGCACATTTGCCTAAAAGAAATGGCAGAACTATAAGAAAAAGATGCAGACAATGTTATAATGTGTCTAAACGAAGAGTGGAAGTTTTGTTTGGCTGCCCAGATTGTCCAGGTTTTCCTGGATTATGCCTGGAAAATTGTTTTAAAATTCAACACAACTATTAAACTTTTGTATGAGTGCTTTTTTAAATTGTTTTTACAATAAAAAAAACACTCATACAAATAGTTGTGGTGAAAAAGCTGATTTTTATAAATCTAATCAAAATTAGACTTTTAGATATCAAAAATTACCTATTTGTCTGTCTTGTAATCATTCAATCAATATATGTTTATTTTGTCAATCAATGTCTTTTATTTCAGTCTTCATATTGTCTCACCACATTAATTAATTTTTCATAACACTCTAAACGTTTACTTGCTGGTACATTTCTTAATCTAAATGCTAGCATTATACCCAAGTCATGTTCAAATTGAGCATAAATTGGAGGCAGTTCGTCTTGTGTATTCAGTTCTGTTTTTAAATCTTTTGAGAACAATGCTTTAAAATATTTTTTTGCTGCACAACAATCGGGGTCTGATTTATTTTTAATGGGCGACTTAGGTTCCTCCTTAAATATTCTTGCATTAAACTTTGTTTTCTTTTTCTCACATTCCTCTTCTTCAGAATCCATAATTTCTTCAATGCTAGTGTCTGAATTATAATTTGTATATTGACTATTGGTCATGGTACATGGTCCCATAAATTTATGCTTCTTTGAAATATGCAAAATCGATTGACTACATTCTGGAAGAACATCATTTTCTTTATTGTTATCTTGTTGGTAATGTTCATGCTCATTAGTGAATAATACCTGACTACATTCAGGAAAAAATTCGTCTCCTTGCTGATTATCTAGAAATAATACGTTTATTATCGCAAACAATTGACCTAATACAAGTAAATTTACAAAAATGTTTACGATCCCCGTAACATTTTACTAAAATAAATAAATCCTACCTTGTGAGGCCATATTTCCTTTGAATACCAACGAATACGAATCGAAGCACACACACAACTTTTTCTCTTAGCAGATCGACGCAAGATACCGGCGAAATACGTATAAAACATCACAGGGTGCCAATGACGGTCTAGGTACGTCATCCTTGATGTAGGCCCATGACGCGCCTGGCGCGTCATCGTCCAATGTTCGGGGCCTGGCTAAAGTATGCATGAAAATGATGGTGGCAATGAGTCGGTTAAAATAAAAAACAATGTCTCCATTACAATATAAAATAAATACTTACCAAATTCTTGTCTTTCTATTTGTTCCATAGCTTCAAAATCCTCCTTTAGAATACCGCATATTTCGCGCCAAGCTGCGGTTTTTGCAATTTTATCTTTATAAATCTCCAGTGTTTTGTCCCAAAGAACTGGTCTACTTTCAACACAATTTATCAAAACTTCTTGCTCAACATATTTTTCAAACGCCTTGCTTGCCATGATTATGATAGCACTGGACACGTGCACTACTCTAGGAATGAAACCGGCAAATGGCGGCTGTGTGTAGCACATCGCACCCCGCGCACCCCCGTGCAAAGCCTCGTGCGGTTTCAATCCGATAAAACGGATTAGTATAGTATTACTGGATCCGGAATACTGTGTGAACTGGCTCATACAACTACATACGCTAATAACATATACGTTTAAACGGACCTGTAAAACGGATTGCTGCTTATTTTGTCGGATCAGTATTTTTTACTGGATCCGGAATACTGTATTCTGTATGAACTCGCTCATACAACTACATACGCTAATAACATATACGTTTAAACGGACCTGTAAAACGGATGTTCTATGTGTACGCGCCCTTATTTAATACAGATGTGCTCAACCTTTTCAACTTATTTTGCATTTCCTAGTAATTTGATTGATTATGAGGTATTAAATTGGGTCTAAAAATTTTTGCATAACAAATTTCAATTGTTTATAATTAAACTACGCAAATAAAAACTGCTAAGTTAGATTAAATACCGTCGATTCCCCTAACTTCGCCTGTGAACCCTATCTTTGCCTATTTTAAAGAAAGTTAAAATTTACCGAAAATTTGTTGGACTACGTATGCGTGTACTACCAAATACAAAACAATTTTTATTGCTAGCTACATTTTTACGATCAAATCGGAGCTAACTTCACTTTACTAGTGCCACATGCATTTTTTCTGTGAACAGAACGTGACTTATTTTTTAACGCGGGAAAAACTTTCATTTTTGTGGATCATAGACAGCAGGTAAGGCTGACCTTTTTAGTGTATTATGATAAATTTTTATCCCTCTTTCAGACAAAGTAATTGCTTTTATGATAAGTTATGTACTTATAGAATAATCAAAAGAAATAGTGCTTAGGGAACTATGGCAGCCATGTTGTTGCCAATCTTCGCCTACCCCTAGGGTTGTCACATTAAAGTTTGAAACGTGAGTTATGTGCCTATTGTTAGTTCTATATCCATTTGCGTTAGTAAGCACATTTTCTGAAGAATATACTATAAGTACATAATTTATACTATTTTATGAAGAGCAAACTTTGAAACTGATTCATGGGTAAGTTATAAGTACGATAATTGGTATAATACAATGGTACACTATTTGTCACTATCCACACATATTTTAAAAATTCTTTGAATCAATTTTTAATCTCTAGGTACTATGAAATATCTGAGAAATAATAATAATAAATATAATAGCGTTGATAGTTTAAAAAGTGTATGATTGTACTACACATAACTTACCCATCAACCAGTTTCAATATTTGGTATTTTATGTTACATTTACATACTTAGGTAGTGTAAAATCAAAATTTATAATGATGAAAATAAGTGGGTATTAAGTACATTATTTTATTCCATAGGTATCTATAGGTTATGGTTCTATAGGTAGGTATTGATACTTTACAGGTACAATGGTAAAACCGAAAAACATGCAAACTAAAAAGAAGAAAAGGAATTATACATCGAAGCACAGTCAAGAAATGATGGATGTTGCTGTAAGGTTATTAAAAGAGAAAAAAATGTCTTCTTATGAAGCAGAAAAAACATTTGGCATTCCACGACGAACACTTCTAGATAAACTGCATGGTAAACATGTACTAAGTCCGGGTTGTCCAACACGGCTTACACTTGACGAAGAAACAAAAATAACAAAAGTGCTTATTGCTGCTGGCGATTTCGGCAGCCCTCTCACTTTGCTAGATTTAAGAATTATCGTGAAGATGTATTTAGAAGCTAATGGGAGGACAGCTGTTTTTGATAATAAATTACCTGGAAAAAAGTGGGCATATTCATTCCTAAAACGCCACAAAAATGAACTGACTCACCGGGCAACACAAAACATTAAAAGGAGCAGAGCTGAGAAAAACCCTGAAGAGATGGCTAATTATTTTAATAATCTGCAACAATCTTTAGATGGCATACCTAAGGAAAACATCCTAAATTATGATGAAACCAATTTGACGGATAATCCAGGTGCGCAAAAATGCTTGTTCCGTAGAGGTGTTAAATACCCTGAAAGAGTTTTAAACTACACAAAAGGTGCGATTTCCATCATGTTTGCAATTACGGCGGGAGGTGAATGCCTACCTCCCTATGTGGTATACAAGGCCGAACATCTATACCAGCAATGGAGAATAAATGGACCGAAAGAAGCTAGGTATAATCGCTCAAGATCAGGTTGGTTCGACAGCACAATCTTTGAAGATTGGTTCGAGATGATTGTTTTGCCTTGGGCTAAGAACAAAATTGGAACAAAAATATTGATAGGAGATAATTTAGCGTCACATATAAACCATCGGATTGTTACAATGTGTGAATCAAATGACATTAGGTTTGTATTTCTACCGCCCAATTCGTCGCATTTAACACAGCCTCTAGACGTTTGCTATTTTGGGCCTCTGAAGAAACTTTGGAGAGCAAACCTTTTAGATTATAAAATAAAAAACCCGCGAGAAACCACTATCAATAAATCTCATTTTCCCGAGTTACTGAAACGGTTAATACATGAACTTAATGAAAAAACATCTAATATTGTGAGTGCCTTTAAAAGTACCGGTATTTATCCTTTTAACCCTGATAAAGTTATCAACAAACTGCCTGACTCCGAACCACGATCAGAATACAGCATTGACAATGCACTTTTACAATATCTGAAAGAAAATCGTGCTCCAGATCCCATGAAGAAAGTTCGAAACAAGAAACTTAGTGTTCCTCCCGGGAAGTCTGTAACCAGTATTGACTTCAAAGATACGGTGACAGAAAAAGTTCGACCCCCGAAACCTATAAAAGTAACTCCCGCCGTTGATCGAGCTGGACCCTCAGGTGTTTTGAGAATTCAAACCAATAAGACAAAAAGAAGTCACTTTGTTAATAAAAATCCTTCATCTTCGACAGAGTGCAGTGACGAAAACATGAGCCTCGCTTCCTCAACTGAAGACCTGATTCTAGCAAGTGAACAAGTTGATATTTCGGAAGCTGAAAATTCAGAAGATGACATACCATTGGCAAAACTCTATAAGTCCGGTTGCCAAAGCAGCTCCAATGGAAACCAACCTGTCGATGACAAACTAATATATTCAAAGCTTCGAGACTCTACTTTTCAGAGTTGCGGTGGTGGAGACAAACATTTCGATGACCACTTACGAGCCAAGCTGACCGAGGCCATAACTCAGAGTTGTGGTGGTGAAGACAAACCTTTTGGTGACCAGTTATCGTTCAACCTGCCCGATGAAATTTCTCCTAGTTGTGGTGGCGGAGATAAACGTAGTGTTGACCAGTTAAACTTGGCACAATCTCCAGAGTCTAGTTTTCAAAATTGCGTTGAGAACAAAACGTTATCGTCCAAAATAGATTACACTATCGGCGATTACGTTATTGTGAGGTGGGGTTCTTCTAATTATCCGGGCCAAATCACTTCACAAAATGCTGAAGGGGTAATGATAAACTGTATGAAAAAAGGAAAGAGTTTTTGGAGATGGCCACTTATCAAAGATGAGCAGCTATACTCCTGGGAGAATGTATTACAGAAAATAGAATTTCCTAAATTTGTAAAAAAAGGCTGTTTTATCATTCCTGAACTGAATAACTAATAGCGGCTGTACAATCTCGACCAAGTGCTCTCGCCAGTGCTCGCTCGAAAGTCTCGGCCAAGAGGCCTTTGCGCGAGGATAAAGTATTAATTTTGAAATAAAAGCCAAATAATAGTATGTCAAAAATGTATGTTTTAAGTAGGTCCTGTATGTTTAAACATTTTAGATTTCTAATAAATAAGTAAATTTTTACTATTTTAATTTTTCTTTTTTACGAGCTGTAACAACCCTAGGCAAATTCCAACAAATGTATGGAAACAACTTCAGATTGCTGCCAAACTTCGCCTGCAATTATTTTTTTACAAAAATCAACTCTATGTCTATAGTTTTTAAGGTCAATTTCGCTTAGAATATTATTCAGGATTTTTGACATTTCACATCTTTAAACATCTAGGAACTACATCATTGAGAAACACAAGGCAGGCGAAGATAGGAAACAATTCCCAAACTTCGCCTACTACATTTGCATGTTTTTTTCAGCCATTTGTACTATTTATTATTAAGTGTGGATGGTCTTTAGCTGTAACCTTTGATAAGTAGAGAAGTTTTTTATGGAGTGTGGTCTAAAATGCTCCACAATTTGAGAACATGTTCGAAAAATATGTCAAAAACCAGGCGAAGTTAGGGATCTCGACGGTAGTAATAATAATGATAGTAGTACTAATATATAATTATTTTATATGATTATTTGATACTAGCCGATGCCCGCGGTTCCACCCGCGTAGAATTTGTTTCCCGTTGTCCCACAGGAACCTATAATCGGAATAAAAGGTAGCCTATGTGCTATTCCAGACCAAGACTTATCACCTGTGCTAAATTTCATTGAAATCCATTCAGTAGTTTTTGTGTGAAAAAACAAAAACATCCAAACATTCTCACGGATACACAACAAATGTGAAAATTATTATTGTCAGAAAAAAATAATATTTGGCAAGATACTGATAATGTTTATTTATTGTTTAAGAATTACAGCGAAAAAGAAAGTACATTCCCGATACAGAAAATGAAACTCAATGCGACGATGACGAAGAGATAGTACAGAATTCACAACGCTGGGAAGACTCAGAAAACTGGGAACAGGAATTTATACCAAACCAAAAAACATGTAAGGATACTTCAACGTACACAAAAAAAGAAATGGTGGACAGTGCAACATGCACAGAAAGAGATGATGGCCCGACTATATTGGACGTCCATGGATGTAAATATTTTGGCCAGTTGGTTTCAAATGAATTATTGCGCTTTAAACCATATGAAAGAAATATAAAGATGCAGAAAATATTAGATATAATAAAAAAGTAATTTTAATATCAAATAAAGACCGGACAAAAGTTAAATAAAACCAAATTTTAATTCAATTACAATTTTAATTTTAACCAAATTTTGACTTAGATGATAATATTTATTAAAAATCATTACATCAGATCCGATTAACTAACATAGAATTTCAATATTTGTGAAATTCTCTGAAACAATCATTAAGGCACAGGCCTGGGAATCCAGGGCAATCGGGACAGCCAGTTATAACAGATACCCTTTTTTTAGTTTTTGTGTAACAAACTCTGCATCTTTTTCTTAGGGTATTATTACTTCTCTTTGGTAAATTGGCGGGTAAATGTATTTTTGACTGTGATAGAGGACGAGAAAGTTCTGATACATTGGGCATTGGTAACAATTCTTGCATTACACTCTTTATAAATTTATATAATGAAGTTTTATTTGTAGTGTTTTTTGCGTTGAAAAGTAAATAACCATTCACCAAACATATTTGGATTATGTGTATTATGACTTTTTTGTACCAGCGCAGGGTCTTGTGCTCACAGCAATAATAGCTTAGCATCTGATCATGTCGATCTATTGCCCGCATATATTTATTATACTTTATTTGTACGGCCGGCTTATATTTTATTGTGCGTACACGGCGACTAGTAGTCCCTTTATAATTACATTTGTGTTCAGTACTTATAAATAATACTTCCCGTTTATCTTGCCATTTGGTGACGACAATTTTTTTATTGTTTTGTAATATACACGATTCACCAGGCTTTAATTTGCACATTTTTAATTCTCTTGGATTTCCTATACGGTTTGGTCTTAGGGTACCAGTCACATACGTGTTTTTGCCTATTAACTCATCAGCCAACCCTACGCTGGTATAAAAATTGTCCAAATACAAAGCATGCCCTTTGTCAAAATATTTTTGCATGAGCAGATGCACCACTTTTTTAACGTGGTTTCTACCTCCTACTTGTACGTCTTGGGATCCTGCATACATGTGAATTTTTAAAATTATACCGTTGGCGTCGGCTAAAATGTACAGCTTAATGCCGTATCTATGGGCTTTGCCTTTGATATATTGACGAAAATATAGTCTCCCTTTCCACAAAATAAGAGATTCGTCAATTGTCAACTCTCTCAATGGGTAATATACGGCGTCAACTGTCTCATTGAACAAATCGATCAAAGATTTTATTTTAAATATACTCTCCGTCCTTTCGATATCTTGTACGTTCAAAGCTCTTAAAATTAAAAAAAACCTATCCCTAGACATAAATAGGCGTGGACTAAGACGGAAAAAATAATGAGTGGACCAATAGTCCACCATTCTGTTCAGCTTTATGGTGCCCATTAGTAATATTATGCCAATAAAAGTTTTTAATTCGGCGACACTTAGATCGGTCCACTTGCTAAAGCGAGAACGTGCAGTTGTCGCTTCTACTTTCAATTTGTTACCGTACTTGTTTGTACATTTTAATATTAAATTTAAAAAGCGGGCATTCATAAATAAAAAAAAATAATCCAAAGGACTTTGGACCTCTGCGTCATGTGGCTGCAATATACTACTTGTCCCCGTAAATGGTATCTGTAACATCTGACTGGAATTACCCGGAAACCAGCCAGTTGTTTCTTCTAAAGACTCTTCCTCTGGATCTTCGTTCTGTTCATTGGCGTGAGAATCGACAATGTTTGCATCCTCGTTCGCACTTGCATCGCTTAACTCATTTAAGAGTTCTTCGTTATTCCCGGTTAGAATTCCATACAGTTCTTCGTCTTCATATAACTGTAAGCCTGGAATGTCATATAACTGCTCACTTTCTTGAGGAGACATCATTCGTTCCAATTCCACGCTTACGGGATCTATGGCCGATGATGTACCCGGAATTGGCGAACTTGGAATATCCATATATGGATTCTGATGGTACATGCCAGATGATGGTCCAGGAACTGGCGCACTTAGAAAAGGATCTACGCTAAATAATGGTTCAAGTTCCGGAGAACTCGAAGAATGGTATTCCATTTTCTTCAAACTGCAAAAGAATGAAAACTCTATTGGAAACGAAAATAAAAGAGACACGTATTTTTGGTCGTGTTTTTCATTGTGTTGTCTATTTTAATTTGTAAAAAGTACACCAAAAGAGGTTTATGGAGGTTTTAACAGTTATTTTAATATTACAGACAGACACTCCAATGTTATTTATTTGTATAGAGTAATAGACGTATAGATTATATTTAGTAATAATACTTATTTAGTTACATAATATTTATCAGTAGATCTACAATAAAATGATTTGATTTGAAAAAACTCATCATTTTATGACTAGTACGATAAGCTTATGTTATGGGATCTAGACAACCGATAAATATACATATTTACTATTTTCTTTTATAAATATACAGCCTTGGCCAAAAGTATTGAGCACCTTACAAATTTCGCTCGTTCACGGAAAGTATGGGAGTAAATCAAATCTATTGTTGAAGAATTCTTTTGTCGGCCATCTACAAAGGTTTAAACAATGACCCACGCCGCACAGCTAGCAATAAAACACCTGGGTGCAATAAAATGTGTTTTTTACAATTTTTGTATTTATTTATCAGTTCGCTACCATCGCTCGTTGTGAACACATCCAGTGATCTAGTGCGCCTTTTGTATTTTATTTCAGAAGTTTTAAGTGTTATTGTTGCAATATGCCAAAACAAAACGAACTTTCTTTAGAAAAACGTGTGCAGATACAGCTTCTGTATGAGCAAGGGAAATCACAAGTAGAGATTTCTAAAACTGTGAAATGTTCGCGCCGATCCGTGCAATATGCTATTCAGCGATTCTCTACTACCGGATCACATGAAAATAGACCGAGAACCGGGCGCAAACGCATCACCACAGACCGTCAAGATCGTCAGTTACTGAGAGAGTCGTTAAGAAATAGGAAAAAAACATCTTCAGAGCTCGCTGCTGAGTTGTCGGAACAAATTAAGAAGCCAAAAAGAATTTCTGCCGTAATTAAGGCAAAGGGTGGACCCACAAAATATAAATTTTCTATTAATAAATAGTAAAATAAACCCATATAAAACGTTTTGTTTTATTTCTATTTGATACTCCGCATAAAACTGAAAGATATCATGGGTGCTCAATACTTTTGGCCAAGGCTGTATATATATTATAGATAATGACAGCCAGACACAGAATAAACAATTGTGCTCATCATACAAAGTTTGACCTGCATGGGAATCGAACCCACCTCACTAACTACTAGACCAACAGGCCCGTCAATTAGCAACAATAACTTATGTATAAAAAAGAATCTTACTTGAAGTTCACGGCAAGTAGAGATGTGTGCACAGGCTGAAGTCGCACGGAGTCCAGTTCAAAGCCACAATTGTCACAACGCAAAATCAGAGTCCACTTTACACAGCCAAAATCGTCACAAATGCAAAACCAAAATCGATAAAAACACGAGAGTCCAGTAAACAAGCGAAAGTCATCGGTAAGGTAAATAACAAGAAAAGTAAGCACGTCTGATAACTAAGGATAGTAAACCAGAAGTAATTCAAAAAACAAGATGCGCGAAAGAAAAAAATTTATACCACGTGTTGTTACAATAAACAATGGACGGTCCCGGCCGCTCCTAGACCGACCGTCCATTGTCTGTTTCCATTTTTTTGTAAGTCTATACAATTTTATCCAAAATAAACCTTTAATTTAGAGTGAATACAGTCCTTTTTCGAAGCGCTTTTGGCAAATGCAATTTTGTGTCGTAGCATCATGCATGAGCATGACATGACTCATATTAGCCACAACCATATTGATACGCGTAGTTTAAAATAGCGTGGTACGACGCACGGTGATATTTTTTATGTAAGTAGGTACCTACCATATTTCGAGACATAAAATTTACCCACTGTCGATACCCAAATGTGATTACGACGTATATGCATATTTCTTTATAGATAAGGATTAGAGAGTTGTAATTAAAAGAGGAGAAGAAACATCTCTATATAAATACTTTTATTGTTTAAATTTTATCTTTATTTAGAGCGGGTGTAAAATTTTATAGAAGACAAGCTAAAGACAACCGCAGCAAAGTGATTTAGCTGCTTTACTGTAATACATTTATAATTTATTATCTTATCCGCTTGAACGTCCACGCCGCATGATATTTGACCCCTGGAACGTCGATCTGCGCATGCGCAATTTTTGCCCCGGTCATTTCCAACATAAAGTGTAATCACTAGAAAACTACTGCAAATATCTATACCTTGATAAACTATTTTCGTAGTAGTTTAAAGTTTAGAGTGTGTTTAAATACTAATAAGCATTAGTGTAATAGAATAATTCGTAAAAAATATCTAATTTAGACGAAAAACCGTGCAGAATTGCCGGAATGGCCACATTTTTTTCAGAACGATTTTATCGTAATATAACTGATTCTAAACCTATGACGCATACATATATTCGTAAAGCTCGATTAATTACGATTTTTATGATACATAACACTAATACACTGGGTTATTATATAACTAGCACTTTAGTAATAAATACAGAGTTCTCATCAAGCAGAACGGAAATGTCATCCGGAAATGTCAATGTTTGACGCGACGATGACTTTAAAATATTCTTGAAGTTCTGACACAGAGTGTTGCATATGTAAAAACGCGGAATTTACTACAGAGCCACCTGGTGAAATATTTTAAAGCTAGACAGTGCGACCACGGTACAAAATCAGTATGAATGGACCAATTTGGTTGTGCCAACGTGGTAGTCCAGACGTTTGACCTCTTTTTTTTTTTGACTACCTAGTGAGCCCAAACGTTCAAGCGGATATGATGATTTAATATCAAATACTTCAACTTCCAAAAAGGTTGGTGCCCCCTATTTTTTTAAAAATATTACAGTATCCAGAAACGAAGGCTACGAGCTTAATATACGTGAAAAATGAAGATAGTTTGGTTTCAGGTAAAACTTCCATAAAACTTAATTGAAGGAGTTATCATCGATTTCAAAATGACACATATCCGTGCCTGACGCCACACTTAAAAAGAAGTGATGGCACTGAAACGTGCCATCCGCAACGAATCAGTTAAAGTAGTAGTTTTTTCTGGATCTAATAATATTGTAGTTCGTAAAACTCTAAATCTGGCTGACAAAATCCCAAATGCGTTCTCTACTGTTCTCCTCGCACGACATGTACGTCAGGCTGGCCCGGCCCCATGGAATTTAATAATGAGATTGTTATCAATCCAATGTACCCGGGTATACTAATATATGTAACACCTTCATTTTCAATGGAACTCTTTTTAAAAGAAATTACGTGCACTTCTTAGTGGCCGGGCCAGCCTGACGTTTTCAGCCCGGCCACCTTGTTTCCCACTAATCTACAAAAAATACTGGCAATATTGTGCTACAGATGAAATATACCCTATAATTTATGCATATGTAACACAAAATCGAATCCTAAAATGCAATAGCATACGAAATATTAGCGGTTGCAGGTGGCCGGGCTGAAATTATTTCGTTACTATAAAACAGTAAAACTGCAACACCTACCAAAAAATAATACCAGTACATAATGAGATATAGAGATATAGAATACATGTAACGCTTTCATTTTAAATTATAATACATATTTAGAAAGAATAATCACTTGAAATTATATTTCAGCCCGGCCACCTAAAAGCGGTAATATTCCCTAAAATCTTATGCTAATTTGTACAGTAAAACCTGATACAGCTATGAAATGAAAGTTACATTCGTTTTGTTTTAGTCGTATACCTTTAAGCCTTCTGTTTGACTAGATTATCAAAATCTGAGAAACTTTCCGAAGAGTGACTATCATTTATTAACTAATTTCAGGACATTTGGTTTGTTGAGTGAAACAAAATTGGTAATTGTCATATTTTTTTAATAATCATTTTTGAAATTAGTTAGACAACATTTGTACTTATATTAATTAGGTACTATAACAATTGTTAATTATAAATAATGTAAAAAAAGGTTACACATTGATAATAACACAGTTATCAAAAAATTATAGTAATATCAATATTACCTTAACATCGAACATTCATTCATTCAGAATATTAGAAGATAATTTTTGGTTAAATACTTATTATACCTTGGTAAAAAATCACAGATTTTCATAATGATTTTTACATCAACTTTGAATTTAAAGTTTTGAAAACTTTCAATTAAAATTATGCTAATATAATTATTACAACAATTCTTAAATAAAGAGAGAACCATAGTTCTTTCAGTGGCAGCTAATGGAAATATAGCTATGTAGTATATATAATTTAACATAATATTAAAATCACAGCTAAAAATCACAATGTTAACTTGTATAATTAAACGTATGCTAATATAATAATCATTGCTAGCCTATATCTGGCATTTGTACTATAAGTATTTTGACTAATTCAAATTTAAATATATTGCTTATTAGAATCGATAAAAACGTACTAATCACTTGATTATGTTATTTAATCAAGCTAAAATGTACGTCAAGGAATGTAAAAATATTAAATCCAAATTACTTTTTTTAACACTAGACTGTAAATCGTCATAACACATCCACAGATCTTGATTAAATAAATGGCATTTATAATGTCCTAGATTTTCCCCCAATACTACATATTCAATAGCACCTACAATCACATAAATATTAGTTCTAACTTTGATAGATAAAGGTATATCGTTCAATATTATTTGATCTGTTCCATTTAAATCAAAAGATATAATATTCTTTACATTATAGCTGGACAAAACAGTGCCCGGGCAATCGTGTTCACAATCCTTCGAAATAACGTCTATACAAATTGAGTCTTCTAGGGCTGATATTCCAAATGTTTTAATTACGTTCATATTAATGGGTAAAAATGGTACTGTTCTTTGAAGTTGAAATGCACATTTTTCTTCGGTACATATTTTTGTAAATAGAGCGCTAAAAAATAATTCTAAAATCATTTGTTCAAACAAATTTGCGACATTGCATTCACAATTTATATCTATTGTATTTTTCGAGGATAGTTTGTAGTACTTTTTACATATGGTATTTCTTAGTTCGTATACTGCGGCTTCAGATATGTTTTTGTTACCTATAAATTGTATATAATTACATAACATATTATTATTATTTTCAGTCTGATCTATTTCTAATTTAAAGTTATTAAATGCAATATAACCATAAGCTATTAAATATGTAACAGCATCAAAACCACATGTATTTGTTAAAGTGGAACCAGTTACAATATTTCCATTTTTTATAAATTTTAACATTTTATAAATCGGTACGGTAACTGGCTCTTCAGCTTGTCCTTTCCAATTTTCTACAAAACTTGGCATATCACTGAAAATAGAATCTTGAGGAAATAACCGTTTTTGGTGTGTTCTTTTTTGACGATTCTTTTTGATTTTAATCTTTCGCTCTTGAAGGGGCGGTGCCTCATTATTTTGTAGTTCACTAGCAGCGATATTAAGCTCTCCATTTAAATGATTAATATGTATGTTTAGAAATTCGTCAATCCTGTATTTTCTTACTTTAGTTTTGAGTAATAAATGTTTTATTGTTTTAAAATAATCCTCTGATGCACTAGACGATGGATTTTTGTTTTTTGAATTGTATAATGGAGCCATAACGTTTGACCACATGGGCAATTTTCCCAATAAACGTTTTAGAGTAGATATTAGAGGCGGATAATATAATTTGTTGGGGCGTTCACAAGATTCCTCTTCTTGTTTATTTTTACAAGCAACAATATTATCAAACCATACCATAAAATTGCTTACATCTAAAACATTCTCCTCATTTAGGAATCTTTCTTCATCTACGTAATTGTGTGCGTTGTTAGAATCTTTTTTATCAATTGTAATACCTTGAATTCTTCTTTTCAAATTACAGTGGGCATCAAAGCAAATTTTTGAATAAAATTTAGTTAAAATAACAGTTAACATATTTTTAATTATCTCTCTTATGACTACGATACACTCTGCTGTTTTAATGTAAAGAATACAACGAACAAAGAAAAATTTTACATTTTCTGTTGTATTATTGAAGCACGAAAGATTATGAATAGTTTTGACAAAGTGACTTGTATCTATTCGCATATATACTACAGGCAAACTATTTGTATGTCCCTCCAATGCACTGTAAGAAGCTTCTAAGTAATCTTTTGTAGATTTATATGAAGTAAAGCATTGGATTGTAGCAGCAATCAAAGCTGAGGAATCGTCCGTGATTATTTCTGCAGGAGGGATAATTCCATTACTGGCCCATTTACCCAACCAATCCGCAATGCTATTTTTAGTGTGAGAATCACTAAGCATTTGTGAAATTGGAATAGATTTTAAAAAGCTATCAGCAGTTATTAATATAACATATAAGAATAATCTTTTAGTAAATTTAGTCCCATTAGGTAACACAATTGGTTTAATTATAGAGCCTGTGGCATCTAATGATATGGTTGGTCGACCATACTCTTGAACATATTGTTTGTAATATTTTATTTGTTCTTCTAACCAGTAGTAAATATGAAAAGTTGGTTTCATTAAAATTTCCTGAATTACGGAAGAGTATGTTGAAGTATTTGCCATAATGACAACAGATAATATTTGATTGGTATGGTACCATTTCTGCTTCCTTGTTTCATGACGTATTTGGCGTAATGCTCCGACTGATGGCAATACAGGTGGTTCCTTATCTTGAAATATCATATCATGACTCGCTATTTGTTTTCTAACTATTGTTGCTGAATCAAATTTTAATTTCTTAGATAATGTTCGTCTTGAGTACGGAGTGAGTCGTATTTTTTTTAAAGGATTATGCTTAAAATTTGGTTGAAGTTGATCAATTTCACATAAAAAATCAATAATATGATCAGTCTTATCTTTATTTTGAATTTTCACTGTTGCTTGACACTGAGTGCAACGTCCGTAGAATGTAATGTTAGCGCCTTGAATAACATGTCTTTTAAATGCTACAGTACAAGGTAACTTATAAAACTCCCAGAGTTTTTTTCTTAAAAGACCGGACCACTTAAATTTGGGAATAGCTCTGTACGTCTGATATCTTGCACTAGGTTTATTTTTATCGTGTCGTTTATACGTATAACTTAAGGGTTCAATTTTCTTCCATTCATGAACATCAATTGGAAATTTAAAACTAATTTGATGAAGTAAGCTTGCTTGTTGAATAACTGGAGAAGACCCTGATGATGATGTTGACGAAATTATAATACTATTGGTATTATCTTCATTTCTTTTAATGAAGCACTCATCTTTTGCCCGAGGTGAGTTCTGGTTGTTTAAAAAGTTTCTTCTAAAGCTGAGATATAGTGCTTTTGGTGACATCACATAGTTTATATCTTTTGCTATGGTATTGTATATAATAGAACTATATCTTGTCGTGGTGATCAAGCGTTTATGTTTCTCAAATATTTGTTTTTGAGCCACAATATCTAACGCACTACGTTTTCCCATGGTGTAGGCACGCTCAACTGAAATAAAATATATTCATTTTAACTATGGTTTCGTAATAGGTATTCATGTAGGCTAAATAACTACATTAATATTTATTTAAATACAAATTCCCTGAAAAGATAAGTGTATGCAGTAACATTTGCATGCATTATCAAGTATATACATAAATCTATTAAAAAATATTTTAGCACCTAAGGAAAGAAAGAAAGAAAGAAAGCAAAGAATGTTCATAAGAATCAAATTTACTTTCACAAAACTTATAACTTTTGGGACATTAGAAATATATAAGATAGAATAGAGATGGGGAGAGGGGCGCGTGTCGCGGGACGAGGAAAAGAATGCGGTGAGCGAGGGACGTGGATCGCTGTGGCAGGCCGTACAAGGGGGAGTTACAAGAAGCGCGGGTACAGACGAACACCGTCGACGGTTGCCTGATTACAATGAATAATTCACTAAAATCCAATATATAAATCTTACAGTAATTAATAAGAAACTGATTAATTATTGATTTCACGAAATAAATAAGTACACAATAATAATAAGTAAATACATAGGGTAGGTACACAACAATAAGATTCACAAAAACTAAACACTTACTGTTAGTAAATCACCAAAATTATTACCTATTGACTATAAACGAAAGGATAAAATATATTTAGTTGATGGCATTGTATGGAGTTTTATTATTAAATAAATGAGTGTTTAGATTTACTTTACTTTACCTGTATATTTTTTTAAATAATTACTTAGCTACCCATTAACATTGTTTGTCGATATATTTTAATTTATCAAAACTATGACTTACCTTAAAAACATCACATCACAAACAACTACACTGCAACAACTGATCAAATTTTACACTCACAGTAATATTAAAACGTAAAATATTATGTCAGAAGTGTTGATAACTACACGGCTCTTGCGCATCTATTCTGTCTACTCGGGGAAAATATCTTACGACTTAGGTTGGGACGCGACACAGGCGCCGTCTAAAAATCGGTGGTAGCGTCTGTGAACTATTATCTTTGTATGGTTATGTTGTGAAGCCAAAAACGGAGAAAATATATATAGGTTTAGGTATTATGTATCCAACAATTATTATGTGTGATTTATACTACTTAGTTTATTAATAAAAATATCATAGTAACGCATTTTGTTTCACTCAACAAACCAAATGTCCTGAAATTAGTTAATAAATGATAGTCACTCTTCGGCAAGTTTCTCAGATTTTGATAATCTAGTCAAACAGAAGGCTTAAAGGTATACGACTAAAACGAAACGAATGTAACTTTCATTTCATAGCTGTATCAGGTTTTACTGTACAAATTGGCATAAGATTTTAGGGAATATTACCGCTTTTAGGTGGCCGGGCTGAAATATAATTTCAAGTGATTATTCTTTCTAAATATGTATTATAATTTAAAATGAAAGCGTTACATGTATTCTATATCTCTATATCTCATTATGTACTGGTATTAGTTTTTGGTAGGTGTTGCAGTTTTACTGTTTTATATTAACGAAATAATTTCAGCCCGGCCACCTGCAACCGCTAATATTTCGTATGCTATTGCATTTTAGGATTCGATTTTGTGTTACATATGCATAAATTATAGGGTACATTTCATCTGTAGCACAATGTTGCCAGTATTTTTTGTAGATTAGTGGGAAACAAGGTGGCCGGGCTGAAAACGTCAGGCTGGCCCGGCCACTAAGAAGTGCACGTAATTTCTTTTAAAAAGAGTTACATTGAAAATGAAGGTGTTACATATATTAGTATACCCGGGTACATTGGATTGATAACAATCTCATTATTAAATTCCATGGGGCCGGGCCAGCCTGACGTACATCGCACGACTCAGTCTATAACTGAAGATTCTTTCCTTAGAATTGCTATCCTGTGGTCCTGGAAAAGGTTTTAATAAGTGTTTTTCTAAAGGGAACGCATCATCTGTTACGAACACATAAGGAACAGGTTTGTTTCTGCCTGGTAGTGAGCTGTCACTGGGTACTTTCAAACTATTGTCGTTAATTTTATTTCGAAATTTTGTGTTTGCGAAAACTCCGCCATCACTTATGCGTCCTTGGCAGCCAATATTCACGTACAGAAAGTTGTATTCTGCGTCCACTATCGCTAAAAGTACAACGCTGTAAAATCCTTTATAGTTGTAATATTCACTGCCGCTATCAATTGGCTTTTGTATGGCTACGTGCTTTCCATCGATACTTCCTAAGCAATTTGGGAAATTCCATTTTTCTTCAAATGAATTTGCCACGTGTAGCCACTCTTGAGGTGTTGTTGGTATCTGGAACAAAAATAAAAGATTAAGAAATAGGCGCGAAAAATAAATTTATAACTCGTTATTCTAACAAATTTTATTGGATATTTTTATTAAGTATGAAATATTAATAGAATACACTATAAAAAAATATGATTTCAGTTAAGGGTTGTTAAGTAATAGAAAAAGAAAATCGCTATTACCTATAGATTTTTTCGTGTATTCCCGTTCGTCCCCTCGACTTCGTCCCCCGAGGGGGACGAACGGGAATTCGTTATTTATTTTCCCGATGGTCCCTCAAGATTTTTTGGGGGGACGAATGGGAATAATTTATTAATTCTTTTTTGGGTCTATTGCTCCCACTAAATAATATAAGACTGGTGGTTTTAATTGGTAAAAAAACAAAATTGAAATAAAAATCAGTCATTTATTAAGGAATAAAAATCACAGTAAAAATCACAGAATCAACTTTGCGATAACTCGCAATATTTTTATATATAATATTTTTTTAATTATGAATAAAATTCTCCTTATAACTAAAAATTATGATTTAAAAATCTGTGTATACAGATTACAATAAAAAAAGTCTGTATTATATTACAATTAAACACTACAAACAGACTTTTTACCATTCAGGTTGTTTCCTTTTGAAATATAAGTCACTATTTTTCGTAGAGTTGCTTATATGTATGGTGGCAAGATTTTACGTTTTACGTTATGTAAGTGATTAGAAAAGTTTACTCATTATTTTAAGACATAAATAGGGTCAGTAAATTATCACACTTTCAAAAGCAAAATTAAATAAAATACCTAAAATATCACGAAATCAAGATAAAAATAACAAAAAAAAACTTATCGTACTAATTTTTAAAATGTCACATTTGCTTATATGTATAGGTATACGGTGTCACATTTTTGTGTTACATATTGTATAAGGAATCAGAACAGGTTACACATTAATTTTACATATAAATAGCGTCAATAAATTAGCACAATTTCAAAATCAAAATAAAAAACATATACAAAATCAAAGTGAAAAAACATGAACACAAAACATCATAGAGGGTAACAACAATAAAAAATTCACAAGTATTGAAGAAAGTAGTCGAGGTCATAACAGTAGGCAGTAATAATTATTGCACACAAAGCCTAGAGATTACATCAACGTACACAACCATCGAGCACTTTACTTATTATGATTAATACCTACGTAAGTTTTTCTAAAAAATGTCCTACAGTTATTTCTGAATTAAGAGCAATAGCGCACTAGCGGCTTGGACGCAGCGGCCAGGTCGCGCGGCCAGGCCGCAGGGATCGATTTGCAACGCGGCCAAAACCACGGCTACGATCGTCAGTTGCATGTACAGCGCGCTTCAAAATGTGTGCGTTCGCGCAGCGGAATGTTGTTGAATTTAAAGATATTAATTATGCAGATATTTAGTGTATGACGTCGTATAATTGTGTATGGTAAAAAAAAAATTGTGTACGCAGCCATTGTGGAGAAATTCACCAAAAACTGATTCCGCTGGGCGAACGTTGTCCTGGCGGAACTTATTTTAATCCATAGACTTTAGAAGAAAAGAGGTGTGTCCAAAAATTAGTGTGTATTTGTGTGTAATTGTGTATGTATGAATAAAATGAGTGCATGCATAAACTTCGGAGAAATTCAAGTTTCCGCTACGCGAACGTTTGGCCATTAGCTAGTTTTCATATAAAGCGCTTACATAGAGAGCTGTAGATTTTTACATACGTTGTTTTGAATTTGTTTATATTTGTTTAAAAAACAGATTTAGAAAAAATCGTAGGGCTTAAAAGATAAAAATATAAACGTAAAATACACTTAATAGGTCTTAGTTCTTAAAGTATGCACTTTGGGGTCTAGATTTTCACGTTTATACAAACCTTGTAAGTATCTGAAACATGTTGCCAAGTATCAATGATGTTCCGTTAGTAATTAAAGAGTTAAAGGACAATTTTACCATGAATAGATCACTGTTTACAAAACAGTCAAATATCACGACGTTCTAAAGGAATTGCATGGTAAAATGTATGCCAAAAATTAGTTTATTCATTCAACTATTCACATGCAAAATTTCATGTCATTAAATTTAGTAATTAAAGAAATCAATTAAAATACTGACGAAGCATCGAAAACCTACATAACCCGACCAAGTTCGGATAGCTACAAAAAAGCGTCCATGCAATATATTTAGGTAACATCCCAAAATTTACCGTATAATACCGGTATTGAATTGGTATAGGTGATAACACAATTGTTGTTTCGATATAATTTAAATGTCATTTATTTTTGTACACCAAATTTTTGTTCAATTGTTCTGATTTTTCAGCTCCAGAATTGACTGGAATAATTCCGGAGTTCCGATAGGTATTCACATTTTTTAAAAGTTAATATTTTGATTTAATTATATTCTTGTGAACGCACGTAATTTAACGTCTGTGGAATATTCCACAAACTGCTAGTCGAACAGGACGCGCGCGGCTTCCCGCTTGAAACGGTACTTCCATCCTTGAAGAAAAGAGAGGGCAATAATATGTTTTCATTGGCCGCGGCCCGCGCGTATTCGTTTTTGCTGTTGAACTTGAACCTGATTTTGTTTTTTATCCCCAGTCACAAACAAATGTGCAGTCAAGGACAATGTGCGTATGCGCTGTTGTTTTGCTATGCATCGCCAATTCTCGATAATAATAATATTGACAAAGTGTGTTATTAATGTTATAGTGTAACAGTGAAGCTTAACATAATTATGTAGTAGGAATATTGAGTCAGTGATAGTGAGAAGCTGATCACAGATATAAGGTAAGATTTTATAATAAATTAATAACTATACACTTATTCATTTACGTAGTTTATGAGGCATATAAATTATAATAATTGTGTTACGTTAACATTGGACAGACACCATAAACCCAAGTTAATATCTACAGATTGATCTAATTCTATTTAGAATTTAAATTCATAATAATAAATGATACTAGCAACTAGCGTCCGTAGCCTGGCTGCGTTTCGGTGATCTCTTTGGAGAAACCGAAGGTTTTGTCTGTGCAATTATGGACGAAGTTATGATGACAAACAACTACCGGAGATTTATTGTGAAAGACGGCACGGTTGACATTTGTCGGGCATGCCACCGTCCAGGTGAATCAATCAGACACATTATCTCCGGATGTTCTAGTCTAGCTAACGGAGAATACTTGCATAGACACAACCTTGTAGCCAGGATTATCCATCAGCAACTTGCTCTCAAATACAGCCTTGTAGAATCGGAAGTGCCGTACTACAGGTATGTGCCCGACCCAGTTCTCGAAAATGGAAATATCACATTGTACTGGGATCGATCCATCATCACTGACAGGACTATTGTTGCCAATAAGCCTGATATAGTGGTGGTGGATCGATTAGAGCGGCGTGCAATGATTGTTGACATAACGGTCCCACACGACGGGAACCTCGTGAAAGCCGAGAAAGATAAACAAATCAAATATCTTGACTTGGCTCGCGAGGTTGTCGACATGTGGGATGTGGACTCAGCGATCATTGTACCGATAGTCGTTACAGCCAATGGATTAATAGCCAAGAGCCTCGACCAACACCTGAGGAGGCTCTCGTTGGGTAGCTGGATCAAGGGCTTGATTCAGAAGGCGGTACTTTTGGACACGGCCCGCATTGTTAGGAGGTTTCTCTCTCTGGAGCCCTGACCGCCGGTAGCTTGGACCCTGTTCCCGATACCGGTGGGCCACTATTTTTTATATTTTTAAATGTTTTTATATTTTTATATTCTAATATTTAAAAATATAATTTATATGTATATATATGAAATAAAAGAGAAAAAAAATGATACTAGACATATTATAATGGCTTTTTCACTGTTCGTGCTGTGCGTCTGTGGAACTCACTCATTCGTTACGCGATAGCCCTTCGTTGGTAGTTTTGGAACATTTTTTGTCAATATAAACTGTAGTTTAAGTATATATTTATAAGTATGTATCATTTGAGTATATATTATGTTTATGTATTTGTTATTTGTTTAGTTTCTATCTGTAGTTTATTTTATGTAGGTACCTATAATATTATAATTAGAGTAGTTTATCTTTTTTTTTCCCCCCTTTCTTACTATGTACACTTGTTTTCTGTCCTGTTAAGAACTATCTCTCTTTCGCTCTAGGTTTGCTGTCAGAGAACTCATTAATGAGTTAAGCTCGCCTTTGTACATTATATTTTTTTATTGTAAAATTTATGTATTATTTTGGTGTGTACCTTAAAGTATAATAGTAATAGTAGTAATATATTATAATAAAATCGTAACCAAGTAGATGTTTTTCCTGGTTAAAGACAAACTACTGAATAGAAAATTACAGAATAACTACTGAATTAACTAAACGACCGACTAGATTGTAACGAAATGTTGAAAATAAATATTGTTATTGAATAATCACCTTATATTTATTACCAATATGCAAAATACATATACGTATAAGGCAGATGTTTATTATTGACTTTCTTTTTGTGGGGTTATGTGTAGAGATGGCAATAACGGCTGTTTTTCAATAATTAATTATGCATATGATTCTATATCACTAAGACATACTCCCCTTAAAAGGAAAGCAACTAATAAAGTATCACAATTTTTCATTATCTTTATGTAGTAATCCATGTACCTATGTAAATGTATACTTTTTATTAATGTTTCAGATTATAATGGCGTCTTAATCTCACTAGAAGCGAACACCTCAACGACCTAATTCTACAAACCAAACCAATTGATCCAACGCATCGCGCGGCGCTACCGACGCCGACGGGAGGAAAAATTTAAAATGGCCGGCAGAAAAAGTACTATACCGTTAAATAATATGAAAGTAGTAGTACGAATACATAAAGACACGTTTGTTAAATCTGTTCCTCCTGTTAGCCATGAAGTGTATGACAGTATACAAAAGCAGTTAGCTGAATTATTTAATTACCACATGAAGAAACCTGCCATACAATTGTCAATTAAACGCCATTATAATTATTTTTTTGACCACTGTGAAAACATACCCACCAGTAAACATTATTTTGATGATTCTGATGAAAACAATGTTGATATTACAGACGAATCTGATGAAGTTCAAGTAAAATTTCTAATGGATTATTATGAGTACAGAAATATAGAACCAACAAATCACAAGTTGTTAAAAAATAATTGGACGAATGAGCTACAAGACCACATATGGGCAAAAACGGATATTCAATGCACTTTTTCATTTAAAAGCAATTACGTTCCTTCAAATTTAAAGCTAAATAATATCAAATGTGATGGCAAATGTACCCAATGTGGAGCAAATATTTTAGTCACTATTGATCCAATAACTAGTAATTTCATAGATGTTACTTGTTTGCTAAGCCGATATAAAAAAGATTTTGTCCATGATTCGACTATAAAGAATAAACTTAATTCTGTAAGAAAACAAAAATTAGCAGTAATGTTAAAACATAATAAGGCATTAGCAGTTAGAGCCAAGATGGCAGACAAAATTATAGGCATAAATGATCCATGTGAACCTCCAACATTTCCGAAATTAAGTACTTTGAGGCGTATACGACACGAAGTTAAAAGGGCACTCCAATTCGATAAGAATACAATTCTCTCCATTTATGCTATGTCACAAAGTCCACCTTTTGATTCTTTTGTTCAAAAATTTAGTTTAGTCCCGTTTTTTTTATATTTTTGGACCCAAGAACAAGGTAAATATTATGATGAAGTATTAAAAAATACACACATCGTTTTATCCATCGATGCAACCGGTTCGATTTTTCAAGTAATTGCACCGCCAAATGTTAACGATAATTTAAGAACTAAAGAACCCAAACATACCTTTTTGTATGCCGTTGTGGCATACACTGCAAACACAAGTATACCTTTATGTTATATGGCGTCCCAGTCCCATACTACTGAAACCATAGCCACGTGGTTAAGCACATGGGCGCGTAACCGTAATACGCCGAATGAAATTATCAGTGATGATTCGTCTGCCCTATTAGGAGCAATATGTCGCAGTTTTTTAAACACCGACACAAACAAATATTTAGCGCAGTGCTTTTCGATATTAGAAGGTGAACATAATTCTATACCAGCATGTTACATTAGATTGGATAAGTCTCATTTTTTCAAAAAATTATACAAACAAAGCTGTTTCGATAAAGCGACAGAAAAATGTAAATACTTCTATATAAATTGTATAAAAAAAATTCACTTGCTTAAGTCCTATGACGAAGTCAAATCAGTAATCAAAGATATCGTTACTGTATCTTTACATGAATATGTAACCCTAGATTTAGATGGGCATTCATGCAAGAAATATGATCAAGCTGTAGCGTGTTTAGCGAATATAAGCGAGTATAAGGTTGACATCCAAGATTTAGATAACTGTAACGATGATGAGGCATTATGTTCTGTATTAGCCGATGAAAAGAATGACACCAACAATGCAGGTACAAACCCACTCATTCAATATTACGACAATATTCTAGAAACCGAAAAATTGTATTTAATGTTAATTGACCCGAACGAACATAAAAACGAATATTATCTACCAGAAATAAATGATACATTAAAAAGACTATTGAGAAAGTTGCCAATGTGGAGTGGCGTTATGGATAAGTATTTTCGTAATGTTAGAAATGTTGGGAGTAGCTCAAATGTTGAAAATCATTTCAAAGATATAAAGACCATATATTTCAATACAAAGCAGGAGCGAATACGTTTAGACGAATTTTTAATACAACATTACACTTACATTAATGGAATGATCAAATTAAATAAAGCTAAATATTCTGAAACTGCTACTAAGATAATTAAGAATAAGAATGAACATATGATTTTAAATCAAGTTAAACAGACGAAAATTATAGGTGATTTCGAGGAGCAATCTATTTTTCAAGACAATCCTGTTGAAATAGAAAACTGGAGAGGTCTAGTTATTCCCAACACAAAAACTATCTCGTCGAAGCCTCTTTACATCTTACAAAATGGTAACGTATCAATATCGAAAGACATCAAAAATGTAGTGACTAATACCTGTGCATTTGACGCAGTGGCTCAAGCTTTCGCAGTCGCATATACTGACCGTATCTCTTTCCGTAATTTTATAGATTCCTTGATTAGCAAAGATTCATTCACTCGTTTTTTTATCCTATTATCTAATACGAAAAAGAATTGCAAAACGTTATACGCAAAACGAGAAATTTTACTAAATCCATTGTTTAATGTTAATGACAATACACTTGATGCAAGACAGTGCCAAATTATAGATTGTGCATGCAATGTCACAAAAATAATTGAAGACATCTGTTTGCCATACTTTTCTGGAAACAGAAAGAAATGTTGTTCAAATAAAGAATGCCTTGTTTCCATAAATGACAGCAATTTTAAATGTAAATACCTACCTTTAAACATTGATATCATTAAGTGTAAAGGCATTGCCAAATTGCAAGAGTCTGTAGAATCTGGTATGAGGAGTGACAATCCTCCTATTTGTAATTTTTGTGGAATAGGCACTGTCGATTTTAAATATGATTTAAATGATTTAATTATCTTTGAACTACATAATTTGTACATAAATCTAGAGGACATACCTCGTAATATTGAAATAAATAATAAGCTATTTTTAATATTGGCTATTATTGAATATGTTCCACCTTTACAAATGCCAGGTATTGGTCATTACAAGGCGCATTGTTCGAGACCCCCGTACACTAATAAATCATTTCAGTGTTACGACGATTTATGTAGCAAAATTCAAAATAGTTCCAAAAACATAATGCCTCATGCAATAATTTATACAACTGAATAGTCTAGTTATGTGATCTGTGATTGTTAATCTGTGATTTTTTTTTAAGCTAGTGTACATTATACTTAGAAATGTTGAGGTTATTTACTGTATTTGCTACTCATTTAAGAATATTTTCTTGAAAATACCTTTTTTATACCAATGTTTTAGTTTATAAGCACTTTCTTAATGTTGATCAAATCTAAACAACTGAATAGTCTAGTTATGTGATCTGTGATTGTTAATCTGTGATTTTTTTTTAAGCTAGTGTACATTATACTTAGAAATGTTGAGGTTATTTACTGTATTTGCTACTCATTTAAGAATATTTTCTTGAAAATACCTTTTTTATACCAATGTTTTAGTTTATAAGCACTTTCTTAATGTTGATCAAATCTAAACAACTGAATAGTCTAGTTATGTGATCTGTGATTGTTAATCTGTGATTTTTTTTTAAGCTAGTGTACATTATACTTAGAAATGTTGAGGTCTTTTTCTGTATTTGCTACTCATTTAATAATTGGTATTGAGTTGTAAATACCTTTTTTATTTTATAAGTACTTTTTAAATGTTGATTTATTTTTATATTAGGCAGACTCTCAAACCTAAACAACTGAATAGTCTAGTTATGTGATCTGAGATTGTTAATCTGTGATTTTATTATTGAAGCTCTAAATATTTTACTTACCCTTATATTCATAATCGTTTATTAAACCTATGTTAGTTAAAACACATTTAAGTTTATTGCTGTCGTTGCAAGCGTTTGTTAACGTTATTATAATTACTTATTTAAGTGTGTAATGAAACATAATTAAGTATGTACTTAATAAAAAAAAATTTTGTACACGGATATTTAAATAGAAAAGTACTTGTTAATTGAAGATTTGTTTTTATCGTAGATAGTTGGGTTATTATTAAAAAAATATTTTTAATTCAAGAAATGCAATTGTTTTATTTTTTCCTAACGCTTGTGTACGGAACTGTACCATATTAGTAAATACTATATTGGAAGGTTAAGAACGTCTCTTAGATATATGGCTGGGCCGCTTTTTTGTAGCTATCCGAACTTGGTCGGGTTATGTAGGTTTTCGATGCTTCGTCAGTATTTTAATTGATTTCTTTAATTACTAAATTTAATGACATGAAATTTTGCATGTGAATAGTTGAATGAATAAACTAATTTTTGGCATACATTTTACCATGCAATTCCTTTAGAACGTCGTGATATTTGACTGTTTTGTAAACAGTGATCTATTCATGGTAAAATTGTCCTTTAACTCTTTAATTACTAACGGAACATCATTGATACTTGGCAACATGTTTCAGATACTTACAAGGTTTGTATAAACGTGAAAATCTAGACCCCAAAGTGCATACTTTAAGAACTAAGACCTATTAAGTGTATTTTACGTTTATATTTTTATCTTTTAAGCCCTACGATTTTTTCTAAATCTGTTTTTAAACAAATATAAACAAATTCAAAACAACGTATGTAAAAATCTACAGCTCTCTATGTAAGCGCTTTATATGAAAACTAGCTAATGGCCAAACGTTCGCGTAGCGGAAACTTGAATTTCTCCGAAGTTTATGCATGCACTCATTTTATTCATACATACACAATTACACACAAATACACACTAATTTTTGGACACACCTCTTTTCTTCTAAAGTCTATGGATTAAAATAAGTTCCGCCAGGACAACGTTCGCCCAGCGGAATCAGTTTTTGGTGAATTTCTCCACAATGGCTGCGTACACAATTTTTTTTTTACCATACACAATTATACGACGTCATACACTAAATATCTGCATAATTAATATCTTTAAATTCAACAACATTCCGCTGCGCGAACGCACGCCTTCAAAATGGACGTTGAGGAAATAGCAGTGCTTTTGTATCTTATAAGTAAGAAGCGGAAAAAGAAAAGGAAAAAATATTGGGTTCATCCCTTGCTTCGTGAAAGGCGAACAAAAGGATTATTTTATACTTATTTCACGGACCTTCAGCAATATGATGACAAGTTCTTTAATTATTTACGGATGAGCAAGTCTACGTTTGAAGAATTGTTAAGAATATTAAGACCATCTATCACCGGCACCGTCACTAAATTTCGTCCCTGCATTTCTGCTGAGGAAAAACTCGTTGTAACTTTAAGGTAAGCCTATGCCTATCTACTTTTATTTAAATCATTTATTTGCGGTCCCTGTGTCTATTTTATGAAAAAGAATGCAGGTAGATAAGTAAAACTAGTAGGTACATAAAAGTATTTAAGTACTGTAATTATCATAATCAAAAGTGCAGTTGTTCAATAATTATCATAAAAAGTTTCAATTATTTCTGAATCTTGCGAGGCCTGCGAGTAGTTTGATTCAGGTGATTGGATAGAGTTTTCTGCTCTTTGTGAATCCAAAGGCGGCGCCGGTTCACTGGGACGTAACAGAGAAGGGCGGCAGCTCATTGTGGCAAGTGGTTCATTATCCAAATTCTTAGTAAAATATCCCTGTTGATATTCTTGATGGCTGGTATAACTGCTTCGAGGGTAAGTAGGTTGGTTGTGCCTTGTCATAGTGGTCATAGGTTCATAGTGGCTTGGATCATATCTTGTATTTTGTGCTCGGTGGATTAGATTAATTATTTCCATCTTAGTTGTCAGCTTCGCGGATTCGGGTATTTTTTTGAAATCCTTTACTAAGGAAAGCATAAATAATCTGTCTTCGTCTTCGAGAAATGATTCATGTTGAGTTCTTGAATTAATGCTTTCTTTTAAAACCGAAACAAGGTCTTCTTTTTCCAAATTATTGTCTTCCTTTTTCTTCTTCGATCTTGGTTGTCCTTGAGATACTGATTCGGGGGTGGGAAGGACTATATTTTCCGTAACATTTAAGTTTGATTCTGTTGTATTCGGTTCTACCGTATCTTTAAGGAACATCAGGTTTTGAAAGTGTACATAGGGAGATTTACGTTTCGCTGCAGCACCACTTTTTGCGCCTTTGACACGTCGTAGCTCCCTGAGGAATGAGTCCCTTATATTTTTCCATTTTTTTTGGAGTGACTTACCGGGAAATAAAAAAAAAGTTATCATAACGTGTTTGTTTGTTCCAGATACCTAGCATCTGGATGCTCCTTCAGAGAACTAAATCATTCATTTCGCATTGGACACACAACTATTCGAGAAATTGTACTTGAGGTCTGCGTCGCCATATGGCAAAATATAAAAGACATTGCCTTTCCACAGCTCAATAGAGACAAATGGCTAGAAATAAGTGAAGGATTCAGGAAGAGTTCGCAGTTTCCTAACTGTATTGGAGCTGTGGACGGAAAGCACATAAGAGTCATTCAGCCGACCCATACAGGGTCACTATATTATAACTACAAAAACTATTTCTCTATTGTGCTGATGGCTATATGCGATGCCAACTACAAATTTATATGCATAGACGTCGGCGCATATGGAAAATGCAGCGATTCATCGGTATTCAAGAACTCCCATTTTTATGTAAAACTTACAAATAATAATTTAGACATACCAGACAAAAGACTGATAACTGAAACAGGTGTGCCTCTGCCTTTTGTTATAGTTGGCGATGAAGCATTCTCTTTGTCAGAAAATATAATGAGACCATATGCCGGAAGAAATTTGACAGACAAGAAAAGAATTTTTAACTACCGCCTTTCCCGTGCACGCCGGTACATAGAATGTACTTTCGGGATACTAGCCAACAAGTGGCGAATTTTTCATCGTCCTCTTGATGTACACAGAGAATTTGCTGTTGCAATCATAAAAGCATGTTGCGTCCTTCACAACTACGTACGGGAGCGAGATGGGTACAAATTCGAAGACACCTTGTATATTCCTCCGACTATTGAAGAAATACCTCCCTGCCAGCCGTCAAGAGGAAATAGAACATCTACTCAAAACAGAGATCTATTTGCTGACTACTTCGTGGGTGAAGGACAACTCCCGTGGCAAAATCGAGTAGCTTTGAGAACACAATAAAATAAACATTACTTACCGAGTTCGTTTTTTTCAGTTGTACTTAAGTTTTCATTTCCAAATATTTCAATTATTTCTTCCCACATTATCATTTTTATATCTCGGTTGGCATAGTCTTCACAGGACATGTCCCACAACGCCCTCCTCGTCTCGATTTCTGTTATAAATCTTTCCGTGTCGAAAGACATCGCGATAATTACAAATCACGCTGTAGCTCTACAACACGTGCGGCCGCCACGGCTAGTGCGCGCACACTGGTGATTTTACTACAATACTATAGATCTCAGTGGCCGCAGCGACCAGCGACTGAACACTGGCCGCAAACGCGCCGCTCCGATCTCGCTGGCCGCTGCGGCTGAGTGTGGCCGCTGGTCGCGTGCGACCAGGTGCGCGCGCTCTGTGGCGATTTCATACTAAGGTATCTATCTCGATGGCCGCCGCGACCTGGCCGCTGCGGCCAAGCCGCTAGTGCGCTATTGCTCTTAGGGCTACTTGACGTCTTAAAGTTTTATTTTTTGTTAGATTTAATTCACGGCCTTTCCTCCAAATGGCATTATTAAAATGGTAATAACAGCCGTGGATACTTATCTCTGGAAAAATTGTACGCATAGCAGACATAGCTGCTTCTTCAAAATCACTGGTAAATGATGTAGGATTCCAATCGTTGATTTGAGATTTAACAAGTCTGAAAAGTATCTCGTATGTTTCTTTTTTACGGTTTGACATTAAAGCGTAAAATAATGGCGTCATAGCTGTGCTTTGATTATTACTTCCTAAATCACCATGAACGGTGTAGAGCTGTTGGAATGGAGGTGGACAACTCTTAAATGTACCGTCACCAAATATATTTTTTAAAACTATCAATTTTTCTTTAGCTTCTTGGGAACAAAAAATGAGTAAGCGTGTGTTACCGTAACAGTAATCTGCTAACAAAAATGATTGAAATTTTTGAGGAACCTCAACCGTTTTAACGTCATTGAAAGTGATTTTACTCATATTATAAGTGCTATTTCGATGGCGATACAAAGTGCTTTTGATGTTTGCAAACTTAGGAATATCTTTGGGTAAAGTTACTTTATCAAGTCCTTCGTCCAAAATTTTCGAAATTGTTGAATTAAAGGCGGCTGGTACGCAAGGTACATCATCAGAAGTTATATTTTTCTTGCATTCATCAATATGAATGTCTATTATGTTTTTATTGAAGTCCGGTGTACAGGATGTGTGTGTGGTTTCTTTCAAAATTTGATCATTCTGCAATAAACGTGCATAATTTATTTACCCATTGTCTGGTTTTGCATGAAAAAAGAAGTCAAAAAAGTAGGTACTTACTTTTATGGTTAAGGTCCCACTGCACTTATTCTTTCTTCTAAGATGACATTCCCATACAACAGCTCCACTTTTGTTTTGCCTTTTCCTTAAAAATTGGTATCCAGCACGCAGAAGCACGATTCCACCTTTCCTTTGTATATACTGCAAACAGCTTCCTGTACTACCAGAGGGACCAGGATGCGCTTCTTGTGACATTGTTAAGCTCTAAAAAACAGGAGACAACAATTACACACTTATTAATATAATTTAGAATGATATTTAATATATAAAATTAAATACTAAAATTGAATACAAATATTGATACCGTACATTATTAGCATAAATTAATAAGACATGAGACAATATAGTATTGACTATAAACAATCTAATAATATTTGTAACTTACAAAAATGTAGGTACTTACATCAGTAGTTTTCCGCAGAACTCGTGTCGAATATATATTATTACATTAACACCCGTGCACTTTCATTGTTTTGTCAACACTAACCCGACCGGTCTAATTTAAGGATAGGAAAGGGAGAGAATGTCAGGTAAACCAATAGGAGTTACGCAAATAACACAATGTTATCGGCACTCTTTTGTTAACTACCAGAATCGCCGGCGCTTCCCGTCAGAGTTGCTATATTTAGTGTAGGTAAACATAATGAAACAATGATAAACTTAGGATACGTTTTATAATTCATAAAAAAATAGAGAAGAATTTTGTAAAATAATGATTAAATCTAACGAAGAAACTAATTTAAAAGTAAACTACGAAACATCGAATAAACATATTTTCTGCACAAATCTTTTTAGTGGGACGAATGGCACTAATCGAAGAACATATTCCCATTCGTCCTCTCTTGAATTAGGATTGGGACGATCGGGAACAAATTAAATATTATTTTTGTAAATTCCCGTTCGTCCCCCTCGGGGGACGAAGTCGAGGGGACGAACGGGAATACACGGTTTTTTTTACAATTTTAGCTAATTTGACGCGCCTATAACTTGAAATTATCGTTTAATTCTATTCTTTCAGGGTAACGAAGAAAACAGAATTGCTTCAGAAAACACTCTCAGTTTGAACGAAACAGGAAATACTGTCACTGATGAAACTACGGGCACGCCTTTCGCCACCCCAAAACCATTTCGGAAAAGAAGACGGCCTGAAGTAGAACAAGATCCAACACAACAAGAAGCTGTAAATATTTTACAAAGAATGTACGAATCTAGAAAAAGCAGGGATGAAAATGACGCATTTGGAGAGTATGTCTCGATGAAACTGAAACAAATAAAAAACAGTCATGCTAAGAATACCGTAAAACGCTGTAACATTGCCTCGCATACCCAACTTTGCCAATTATATGAATTTACCAATATCTTTTTAAATATTGGTTGTAGCAACTTCAAATTGTTGGTAGTTATTTAAATCATTACCTGGCAACACGAAAAACCCGCCGCCATGTTTGTTTCCTTTAAAACCACATGACAGCGAGTTGTCAAACGCAACGAGTGATAGCCGGCTTCGAAGCTACGCGACAAACTTTTTCGGTAAAGGTATGATTCCGAACTCGGCAACAAGCAGCTGTGCTGTTGCCGCAGTGCTGCCACTAAGGTGCTGCCCAACAGTGCTGCCTGCCGCGCTGATTCCGACCAAGGCGGCAGTGTCGCTCTGTTCACGGTGATGCGTTGTTGTGTATTCGTTAGTTTACTTTGAGTTGACAAGATGTCGATTGATGACGAACTTTTATTTTTACTTTTGGAAGAGGAAGAAGATGACGATGATTTATTGTTGCTTTATACCAATAGTAAAAGAAAAGCAACAGATTCGTTTTATAAAAGCAGACAAAGGGAAGGATGTTACAAGACGCTGATTAAAAACCATTTGATAAGTGATGACGTAAAATTCAGAGAGTACTGTCGTTTAAATAAAAAACAGTTCAGTTTTATTCATAGTTTAATTGCTGACGAAATTGAAGCAAAAGTTTCTCGCAAGGAAGTTATCAACGCTGAAGAAAAATTATTCTTAACATTAAGGTGAGTTAAGTTTATAAATTAAAAAAGTCTTGCAGACTATCATTGGTGTCTTGATTAGTTGTACGTAAATCTGTAGGTTCTGGTGATGATACATGTCCTGGTGATTGAACATCCGTAATAGGAGAATATGGGCCCGTAATATGTTGAACAGGGCTTTGGCCAAGTACTGATAGATGATGCGTATCTGTAGGGCCTGGAGATACATTCGTTGAAGACCCGGACCCTTCTGATGAAGTTATGTAATACGAGGAACTCAACGTATCTGATCTCTCCGTTCCGGTCGCAATTCTTGCTGCCAAGATTTCATAATCTGATACAACAGAGCTAATATGCCTTTTCGCTTCAGCCTTTTGTAAAGGCGGTAAACTTCGTAAAACGTTACCAATATAATTGCAGAAAAGTTGTACGTCATCATCCTTGCGTTGGACAATCGTCTTAATCAAATCTTGCCTTTTTTCATTTCTTTCTTTCCAAATGTTTATTATATTATCGTCGCTTTGTTTAAAGCGTTTTACTTTTATTGGAGTCTCATTTAGAACCAGTGATGTTTCCGTTTCCTCGGTATGTTCATTTTGTGATTCTCTTTCTAGGTGATCGAAATCAATACTATCCTCATTATCAGTGACATTCGGAGGTGAGGCTATTATATTCGTACCCCCCGATCTGTGTTCGGGAATATTGTCTAGGAACGACAACTGTTGGTACCTTTTGTCTTTTGCGTTTTTTGCTGCGGCTGACCCAGTACCCGCCTTATTTTTTTTTTTATATCTTGTATAGGAATCGCGTATCATTTTCCATTTTTTCTTGCAGTCATCACCTAAAACCAAGAACTTGAGTGAGGTATGTTTTTCTGGATGAGTTTGGTGTATTCTACGAACTTAAATACATAACTACATCAAACTATACTAGTATTGTTTAGATATTTATATAAAGGTAAACAATGATGTAACTTTTTAAGCAAAACACATTTCCTGCCTAAACTATTGTTGTACCTATTTAGATTGGTTTTAGCTGCATTTTATTTACTGAGTTTTTAAAATTAAAAAGAATAAAAGAAACACATAGACATTAAAGTTTAGTTAAATACCGAAACAAAATGAGTAAAGGATTTCATCATGTATCTTCACTTTGTTAAATCATTATTATTATTATTTTATATATATCAAAATATTATTATGATTTTTACAGGTTCATGGCTACCGGTGAAAGTTTCAGATCTTTATCATATTCATACCGTATATCTGAGAGCTATATATCACGTATCGTGAAACGTGTATTGAAAGTTTTAAGGCAAGAATTAGTACCTCTCCTAATGAAGCCCCTGGAGGAAAACGACTTTACAGTCGTTGAAACATGTTTTTGGAATAAATGGAATATACCGAATTGCGTTGGAGGAATAGATGGCAAACATGTGCGTATCAAAGCTCCAAAAAATAGTGGATCCCTCTTTTTTAATTATAAAGACTACTTTTCAGTTGTCTTGTTAGCTATTGTGGATGCAAATTACAAATTTATAGCCGTTGATGTAGGAGCTTACGGCAAAGAATCTGACAATGGCATTTTTCAAAAGTCAAGAATGGGCAATGATATAGCAAACGAGAGATTTCATATTCCTCCACCTAAGAATTTGCCTGGAACAAATGTAACTCTACCCCACTTTTTAATTGGAGACGAGGCGTTTTCTCTTAGTAGCTTTATGATGAAGCCATACCCAAGAAGAACAGCGAGATTGTCTAGAGACAAAGAAATTTATAACTACAGATTATGTCGAGCTCGGAGAGTGACAGAAAATGCTTTTGGTCTTTTAAGTCAAGTTTTCAGAGTTTTCTATTCGCCTATCGGTATATCGACAGAGGTGGTTGACGACCTTATACTAACAGCTTGTTGTTTGCACAATTTACTTCGAGATGGTTACCTCGAAGAAAATAGCATTCCACATTATCAAACAAATAGTGACAATCTCCCTGACCAAAACATGATAGATTTAGTGGCTTCGGGTGGGTTTTCGAATAGCAATGGATTCGAAGTCAGAGACAAACTAAAAGATTTTTTCGTTACTGAGAACGGTTCAGTGTCATGGCAAGAAGCAGCAATTAGTCGAATATAGTATATTTCAAGCAAAATACATTTTTAACCGATCTCCACAAAAGCAGGAGCTTATCATTTGAACAGTATTTTTTGTTTTTCTTTTTTCTGTGTTACGGTTATTCTTTTCTAAAAAGATATTCATAAACTAATTTTATTCTGTAACCAAGTAGTAGGTATGTAACCATGAAATGAAAATAAAGTTAATATGAACATCAACTCACTTGTTTTATTGATTTTCTTCGATATATCCTTCCATATGTTTTCTTTTATTAAATTATTACGATAATTAGTATGACTGCTATCGTAAAGGGCTGGATATAAAGCCACATAGTTAATTAACTGTTCCTCTTCTGAATCAGAGAAATTCATCCTATTGTTGTCAATTTACGTCACATTCACGTAGGTACACTTGCTGCGGCGGCAGACGCGTCACTACTGGTCTGTCGCGGCGGTAGGGTGACACTGACGCGCAGCAGTGCTGCCGCTACATTGCTGCCGCGACATTGCTGCCTAGCTCGGAATGTAATCTCATATAAACTTATAGAAATTGTATGGGGACCAGTAGTGTCGCGGCAGCACTGCTGCGGCAGCACTGCTGCGTGCAGCGTGGTTCGGAATACTACCTTTAGTCCATAAATATTTACAATTTCGACAAAGTTTCGATATGTATATGTTACTTGTAAGTTATCCTATAATTCTGAACGTTTATTGTGACAAATAAAAAAGTTATAAATATTTCGGCAAAGTTGTCACAATCATTTCGATCTTGTATACCCAACTTTGCCTGAGCTAGGGCTGTCGCTAGCACCGTTGATTACACAACTGCTCAAAAAAGGAGAGTAATGCTTTCAGCGTTCATATGTGGATGTGGTTATATGTATGTTTGTGGCTTTTTTAATTACCATAACTTCTAAACGGCTGAATTGATTTAGATTTTGTGATATCGTTAAACATCATCTCGAGTGAGATAGGGTAGTTTTTTCCGGTAGGTAGTCGGGTTAGTTAAAATCTTAATTTTGGTAATGGTTTTGCTGTTGGTATGAAATGCATGTTGCATAACATTATAAAACAAAGCTTATCATTTGTACCTACATTAAAAATGAACTTCATATGTGTTGTAACCACTCTGTTGAGACACATTTAGCAGCTACACTAACAGCTACTATAAACTGCATGATTCCTAATATTTCAGTCGTGGTTTCTTTCTTTTAGATTAAAAATGAGAAACAGAAGAAAGCCAGGGTCCAGGCGGTATAAAGATTATGAAGATAGTCTTCTTAATGTTGCTGTAGAGCTCGTAAAAAATAAAAATTTGTCAAGTTACCAGGCTGAAAAGCAATTTGGGATCCCCCGGCGAACTATTGCTAATAAAGTTAAATTAGTTCATTTGAAAAAAATTGGTTCTCCGGGGGTTAAGTGAAGAAGACGAGAGAAAAATAGCAAATGCCCTAATACTTTGTGGAGAATATGGGTGTCCACTGACTCGTCTTGAGTTGCGTATGATAGTACACAACTATTTAGTTAATAATAATAAATCTTGGATTTTTAACGACAAATTACCAGGTGAAAGGTGGGTTCGAGATTTTCTTAGTCGCCACAAAGAGAGATTGACATTGCGATCTACACAAAATATAAAAACTTCACGCGCTGCTAAAACAGTAAGTGAATATGAGGAATATTTTGAAAACCTTAAAAAAAGTCTTGCGAATGTTGAACCACATAACATAGTAAACTATGACGAGACTAATTTATCAGATGACCCAGGATCGCAAAAATGCATCTTTAAAAGAGGAACCAAATACCCAAACAAAATTTTGAATAATTCTAAAACTGCTATATCAATTATGTTTGCTGCCACAGCTTCAGGAGAACTTATTCCGCCGTATATAGTATATAAATCTGTGCATTTATGGACCAATTGGTGCGAAGGTGGGCCGCCAGGTTCAAGATTTAATAAAACAAAGACCGGATGGTTTGATACCGACTAGACTTGAGTAACTCCGGAGCGATTCGTTCCAATGAACTACTCAAACACAGTGAACGAACTGAACTCGTTCAGTACTCTGCGGCATTATCGTTCCACAGTTCACCGGCTCATTATTATCCCGCGTCTCTAGTCTAAGCCCGCGTCTGTGTGTGTAGGTAGGAACGAGAGCCCTTTGTTGTATACGTCACCAACTCAACTCACCACATGCACTTAGCAAGATCTGATTCGTTATCGCATTTACATTTACACACACTGACAATTATTGTTTAGCTTTCTTAGTATTCGATATTCTAGAGACGTTAACTATTTTGGTCTCTATTTCATAAAGCAATAAGTTTATTTTAGATTGACATTCTATTTTATGCAACTTTGTTTACGTTATGAGGTCGTATTTTTTAAATTAGTTAGAGAGTCGAATTGCGTTGAGTGAGTGACATCTTCCTATTGTGCCTACTTTTTGTTTTTAAAATATAAAATGACTTCTAAACGTAAACGTAGTGATATTTGGGGACATTTTACATATTGTAAATAGAGTCGATTTTTAAATACGCCTTTTAAAGTGAAAAGTAGGTTCAATATTAATTCATATTAGTCACTTTAAGTGTCAGTCCTAAGCCTGAAAAAAGTATGAAGGGAAATCGAAGCTATTTAATAACTGAATTTCATAGGTGACGTATCTTATTGTTATAGTTCACAGTTTATGAACGAATAGCTAAACAAGTTCCAAATCCGGACTCTGTCGAAAACATGTCTATGCCACAGTTCATTTCGCTCTCTGAATCAGTAGTACTGTACTATACAACCTACCAAGTCAAGGAGCGAAATGAACTGTGGAACGAGTTAGCGGAACGAGTCCACTTCACGGAACGAGATTTGATGAACTAGATCCATTAAGTGAACGACAATGCCCAAGGCTAATACCGACTGTTTCGAAGACTGGTTTAATAATATGATTTTACCCTGGGCACAAAAAGATCGAGAGCCAAAAGTTTTGATTGGAGATAATTTATCATCACATTTGAGTATACAAATTATAGCTAAATGCCAGGAAAACAATATAAGATTTGTTTTTTTACCCCCGAACTCAACGCACGATACTCAACCCCTGGACGTTTCTTTTTTTAGACCGTTAAAAAGAGCATGGAAAAATATTTTACTAGATTGGAAAGTCAGACATCCATCGGCAAATTCCTTGAACAAACAAATATTCCCAGAATTACTCCGTACATTAATTGATACAATAAAAATGAATTCAGATGCAATAATCAAGAATGGGTTCAAGGCAACAGGTATATACCCCCTACGACCAGAAGCAGTATTAAGAAAACTTCCAGAATATAAAGAAAACAGGGAACCACAAACGACCATCGACGAAACGTTCTTAAACTTTTTGAAGGACTCCAGGTCACCGTCTACCAGCAACACTACAAAAGGACGTAACAAAAAAATATGTACACGACCAGGAGAATCTGTTTCTACAGATGATTTCAGATTGAATTCCAATAATAGACTATCGGAAATCAATGAAGACTTAGAGGCAAATGTTAATTCTGTTATTTTCCCTGGTACTAGCACCAGTGTAGACAAAAACTTACACATTTCAAAAGACCGCTTTTTGTTCCGTAAATCACCTGTTGATAAAATAAATACCATTTCTGAAAAAAGAAAACAAATAAAAATACTTTCCAATATAGTTTTAAATTCATCAAATAAGCAAAACGATCACGATTCTAGCAGTTCGTCAGTATCGTCATCATATTCTTTACACGATGATTCCGATGATGATCCATTTATACCCTCTAATAGCGACACAGAGAGCGTTCATGACAGCGATTTGTTTTCAATGGAAGAAGATAAGTCTTCTAATGATAAACTAGAAACTGGAGAGTACGTTCTGGTTAAATTTTTGAACAGCAAAAATGCCAAATATTATGTGGGTAAAATAATTGATTGTAGAGATAACGAATTCACAACGAAATATTTGAGAAAAAATTCAAAAGGATCTTTTTCATGGCCCCTAGTCGATGACATATCTGTAATTACACTGCTCGATATTGAGAAAAAAATACCTAAGCCCCTAGTTGGTCGTCGTGGTGAATTAAAATTTATTATAGACTGCAAAATTCCAATGTCAAATATTTATTAATCCGTTATAAAACATTTTACATTGAATGTAACAATAATGAAAAGACTAAAGAAACCAAAAAGTGTGATATTATGTTTAGAATAGAAGTAAGTAATTGATAGTGGCGCTAGTTAGCTTCTTTCCCTTTTATCGCTTGACTGTGCTAACAGAATCAACATAAGCTCTCTCTCTAGTATAGGTATGTCATGTGTCAATACTCACAGAACAGCTCAGCTTATAGTAAGACATTGTCACTGACTTACGGTCGACTGTTCTATATTTACAATTTTGATTATTTTGTAACTAGGTAAGACCTAAACAAATAGGCACGAAAGAACACCAATGACAATGTTTAAGTTTGTTTTAAGATTTTTGATAAAGATTTATACCTGATTTGATTATTTTGTACTATGTGTAGTAGGTTCTAAGTACCTACCTATTTTTTATCTTATGAAGGCGGGTCATGTGACTTTTAAGACTGATTATATGGTTGAAAGTGGAATAATTTACCAACCTTAATGAGATAAAAAGACTATAGGTACAAACAAACCAAACCTCAAACATTAAATAGGTGATGTCAATGAGAATAGTTTTAAGCTCTAACTTTTTATAATAGATTTTTGTTAAAAATTTATAATGTGGATTATTTTTATAAGTACTTACTAATACTAACCAAAACAAATACTGGATGTTATACAATTTAATTTCTTTCTTTATAATTGATGAGAATACAATTTCATTTTAAAATACAGTTTTATATAATAAACAGTATTAAACACATTTTAGGTCGTTTTACTCCATAGTGTATGCGACAACCCTAAGCAATATCAAATAAAGTATGAAACTAACAGCAAAGTCGAACACAACATTGCCTAGCATTGTCTCTAGTGGTATAAGCAAAAAGTGACTGTTTTGCAATTCTTATCCCTATGTCCCATTAATAAGCGTTAACTTCAAGTGCAGGAATGATGTACTTAAGTTGTTTAGAGTGTCAAAATTGAAGCAGGCAATGTTACAGTTTTGTGGCCCAACTTTGCCTAGTGATTAAGACTGTTATATTTCGAAAATGAAACAGAGTAATCATAGTTCTAAGTACACTGCCAATGACCATTAATATAAGCTTTATCCCCAACCTGACAAGGGTGAAAATTGATTGTAATTTTTCGAAATATGTCAATGTTTCTATAAAACTACGGCAAAGTTGCAGCAGTTTACGGTACTTTAATTATGGCTTTCAATACATCTGGTAGCATTGCTGATATGAATTGTTTGGACACCTTGAATAAATATGAAAGAGACATTAAATTGTCTCCAGTAGCTAAGAACCTAAGTGTTATAGCTAATTTTATTTCACTAGGTATTGCTTCACGTAACTGGGTTGACTGCTTTGTAATTATTGGTGTAACCAATTTCAAAAGTCTATCGAAATTTTTTTCAGACATGCGTGTAAATTTTTTAAAAAGAATATCTTTATCTTCTCGTAGTTCTCTCATAATCACATTACTTCGATTATTGTAATAGCCTCGTATCCAAAACTTTCGCTTGGTTCTTTTTTTTCTGGAATTTCTTATGACCAAGTAAGCAGCACATATTCCACTAAGTAAAATGTTGTCGTCGCACATGTTTCCACAAGCTGACAAACTACGACTGAACTAAATGACTATATTGGCGTTGCGTTCGTTAACGCATTCAATTTTTGAAAGCGACAAACGAAAGTTGAATAGAAAGATGAAGACGAAAGTTGAAGATGAAAGTGCATAGTGTGGACATATCTATTGCCTACTACTGGTTTGGTTGGTAGACAGACAAGACACGGACACGAAACAACATGATAAGCGTCCTTGGTACTATGAAGTTAGAGTTCAAAATTGTCCAAGAGCTGACGATTTGACAAACATAATAAACATTACGGTGCGCTCTTATTTCTATTGCATTAGAGTTTAATATGGATTGACTGGCACGCATAAAGCACGCATGTTTTTTGTGTTATTGTTGTAGTGTAGTCGCTTAAAAGAGTGACCACGCTTTTACTAATATCTATTCTATTATATTAGATATTCTTCTGCCAACTTTAACGGAGACCAACTTGAATGGAGAAAAACTAGAATTTATTAATCAGACGGTTTTCCTGGGGATCACGCTAGACGAGAAATTGCAATGGGGACCCCATATAACATCTCTTGCGGGGCGGTTAAGCTCGGCCGCTTATGCTGTTAGGAAGATAAGACAGTTAACAGACGTAGAAACCGCGCGTTTGGTCTATTTTAGCTACTTCCACAGCATTATGTCATATGGCATTTTACTGTGGGGTCGGGCTGCTGACATTGAATCCATTTTCATTTTGCAAAAGAGAGCTGTCAGGGCCATTTACAATCTATGTCGTCGCGAATCTCTTAGGGAACTATTTAAAAAGATTAATATTATGACGGTACCTTGTCAATTCATTTATGAAAATATTATGTATGTAAGAAAAAATCGACATCTTTTTAATAAAATAAGTGATAGACATAATTTTAATACTAGAAATAAAGATAAAATAGATCAACCATTTTTTAGATTATCTAAAGTACATACATCTTTTATGGGGTACTGTGTTAAATGTTACAACAAAATACCTTGTGACATATTGGAATTAAATGAAAGAAAATTTAAAACTCATATAAAAAGTACACTTTGTAAACAAGCATATTACAAATTAGAGGATTATATCCTAGATAAGAATGCTTGGAAACATGCTGGTCCTGCTCCATAGGACAATCTAGAGTCTAGACAAAATCAAACTGGTTGCTAATTTGATTGTATAATTTATAATTTTTATGACATTGATTGTTACATTATGTACTTAACTACTTTAACTCACACACTAAATTATTACTTGTTAAAATTTTGGAAACATCATCTACTTTTCAATATTTGTAAATATGTGAGCACCATGTATCTATCACATAATTAATTTACCTGCCTTTACATTATATTTAATTCTTTTTACCTATTGTGGTATAGTAATTTTATTCTAGGTGCATCGTGTTCACATATGATTACATAATTAATGTAAACTTACATAATATTGTAAAATATTTTAAAAGAGTAACGGTGGAGTTTCTTGCCCATTCTTCTCCATACGAAACTACCTTTTGGAAGGGGCAACTAGAATCAATTCTATTTTTTTGTAAATTTTGACGTTCAAAAGTGCCTTTTATGTGCCTATTTGAAATAAATGATTTGACTTTGACTTTAACATTTTACTGTCGTATTTATTTTTATTTTGGGGAAAGGAATTGAAATGGATATAATAAAATTATGATTGTAATTATATTTTATTGAAAACAAGATAGTTTATTAAACTTTTTAGCTATGATCCCGTAGGTACGTACTAGATTCCAATAAAAGTAGTAACGGACTAGCGGTAAGTATGGTCACCCGATTTTTATTGTAGGTACCGATGCACTAGCGGAAATTTTTACATTTTCAAATATTTTGCGAATAATGTATTTTTTTTAAATGTTAGTTTTCAAAACAGCATTATCCCGTACGCGCGTGTTTTATTTTGCTGTACTTTTGTTTCATAAATACTGAGTTATTTCTGAATAATATAAGTTGAGTGCAGTTTAGTAAATATACTTAGTTCATGGACTTGGTTGGTCTAATGTGTCTGTAAATATATAACGCTAGTTAAAACTGTTGTAAATAGACTTAGTGAACTTAGTTTAAAAAAGAGCTTGTCAAAAAGACTATATAATAGAACTAAGCACCTAATCAGTTGATTTTTTGTGAAAGTCAACAATGAGTGATCGAGTGCAATTAAGAAGAAAGCGAAGTCCGGTTTGGGATCATTTTACTCAAATAGACGAAAAAAAGGCAAAATGTGTGTATTGCTCCCAAATACTTAGTATATCGATGGGATCGTCTGGAAATATAATGAGACACATGGGACGTAAGCATCCCACAATTAGCATTGTAGCGGAGAGACAAGCGAGACAACCCACTGAACCCACTTCAGCTTCTACAGTAACAAATCCTGAATGTATGAACAGGGAACAAACCCACACTGACTCTACGGCTCCAGTCCCAAGCACATCAGCTCAAGTTGACCCGTCGCCAACTGCCTCCGCTCATTTAAATAATATAGCCCCGACAATTACAGATTATTTTATTTAAAAAAACCGTTAAGTGTAAGAAAATCGGCTGAACTTGATCGCCAGCTAGTTAAAATTATATCAAAAGAGTACCAACCTTTTAGACTTGTTAAAGATGTAGAATTTAAAAAATTTGTGGAAATGTTGAATCCGAATTATAGCTTGCCTACAAGAAAAACATTATCAAACAGCCTCTTGACTAAATATTATTGCGAAGTGCAATCATGTGTAAAAGAAGATATCTTAAAGGCACAAGCAGTGTGTATTACAACAGATGGATGGACTTCTATGAATAATGATTCATTTATTGCGGTCACAGCCCATTTTATTGATGACAAAACAATTTTGAAAAATTATCTTTTAGACTGTGTGCAATATTCAGGTAATCACACGGCCAGTAATTTGACTTCTTTTTTGAAATCTGTTTTCCAAGAATGGAATATAGAAGATAAAATTGTAGCTATCGTCAGCGACAACGCCGCGAACATATTAGCAGCTGTAAGAAATGGAAATTGGCAATCAATGGGGATCTAAACTGCCATTTGTTCACGATAGGTGGCGAATCGTCGACATGGCTATTAAAAGCTGTCAATTCCATACATTTTGTAACCTAGCATTCAGTAAATTTCAATTTTCTCGAAATATGCCTCTGTGTGCTGTACCAGGATGTACTAACCCCGGTGTTCATTTATTTGAGTCTACTAGAATCAAAAACCGCAATGTCCATAAAAAACTGAAATTGTGTTGTCTATGGCATATGAATCTCCAGTGAAAAAATAAAACATTTATTTATTCAATATGAAACTAAAACCGCAATGTCTCATAGAAATTCACATTTAAAAATCAACGTTTGCTACAAAAACAGCATTGTCCACTTGTGTATGTATCTGAATAAGCATTGTCCATCACAACCAATCACAGTCGCGTAAACAATATGGCGGATTATGATATTTGCTGTTAGGAGTGCTCTCGTTTATTTTGGTTTTTGATGTGATAAAACAGATTTGTAAGCTATAATTTTTATAGATAAATGAACTATGGAATGTTATCCCCAAGTGGTGGACAATAAAGATGCTCGAAAACGCCGAGTTGATAGAGAAAAGTGGAATAAAAACAAGGCCAAAAATGACCGGTGAGTAAATAACAATAAGATAGTTTTGATACTTTGTTTATAAAGTTTTCAAACTTAGTTTATAACGACTTAGTATCGTCTTTTATTGTACAATTTATTTACAAAAATGAAATTTTCACCCCATTTAAACATAAAATTTGCATTTTTTATACAGTTCATTTATGATTGTTTGTATTTTATTTATAAACTATTAAAATATCTTTGCGAATAAAATCAAAGTCTTCTATATTCTTTCATCATTTCAACACCTAAATTTCATACTTAGATATTGTATTATATTCTGAGAATTAGATTAACGTTCGGCAGGCCCTCTAATGGCAGGTAAAAATGTTAAACAAACTAAATGAGTACCTACCTACAGATCTGAAATTTTGTTGTTCCAGATATGCTCCAAAAGACTTACCTTTTAAGCCAACATGTTCACACAAAGACAAAAAGCTGCAATGCTCTGAAATTAGTATGAATGACTTACAAACTTTTCATGAATCTTTTTATGCCGTAAAGGACAAAGTAAAACAAGATATGTTCATATTAAAACATGTTATAGCTGTGCAAACAAAACGTCGTCGTCCTCGATCTAATACTAATCATTACAATACCAGAGCTATGCAAAGAATGTACAGGATTTACTGTAGATCTAAAAAAAATATGGTATTTGTTTGCCAAAAAGCTTTTTACAAATATTGCACATTAAAAGGTATCGGATAGAAAATGTGGTAAAGAAGTATTATTTAGAAGGCAAATTCCCAAAGGAAAACCGTGGAGGTGACCATAAGTCACATAAATACAAAGATAAGAAAAAAAATGTAATTTCATTCATAAAGAAATTTAAATGCACTGAAGCTCACTATTGCAGAGGCAATTCTAAGCGTATGTATTTGCCGTCATAATTGAGCATAAATAAAATGGCCAAAATATATAATGACCAGACAGCCGAACATCTCACAGTAAAGGCCTTATATTTCCGAAACATATTTAATACATGTTTCAATTTAGGTTTTGGGTCACCACGTGTTGATGTATGTTCAACTTGTTTGCAGTTGACGGAAAAAATTAAAGTCGCGAAAGAGCCTGATAAAAGTCGGTTGATGATTGAAAAAACGGTCCACAAGAGACGTGCAAAGGCATTTTTTGATATGTTGAAAACAGAAGACCCTTCAATAAAAATAATATCCTTTGACTGCCAAAAAAATATGGTACTACTTAAAATCCCTGATCAGAGTACCTATTACTCGAGGCAACTTTATTTTTTTAATTTCACAATAGTAGAAGGCAGTTCAAAATCATCATTGACGAGGCAAAATGTATTCAGTTACTGCTGGACCGAAGATGAATATGCAAAGGATTCAAATCTAATTTCATCTGCAGTTTTTCATCGACTTTGTAATACTGAATTTACACCTGAATGTAATTTACTTCGGATTATGGCTGACGGATGCGCCGGACAGAAAAAAAACTCTATATTAATAGCTATGCTTTCGAAATGGTTAGTCCATCATGCACCAACGCAAATTAAAATTATAGAAATAGTGTTCCCCGTAGTGGGTCACTCATTTCTTCCTGCTGACCGAGTCTTTGCCCACATTGAAAAGCAACTGCGAAAAATGGAAAATATAATAAATCCTAGTGAATACATAGATGTAGTAAGTCAACATGCAACGGTTATTAACGTAGCAACAACATGCCAAATCTTCGACTGGAAAAGCACGTCAAAAGACATATTTTTAAATGTTGGTAAGTGGCATGTACCTTTTGCTAAATGCAAAAGATTCTATCTAAAAAGAGCCAGCAGATGTAGTGACATGGTGGGCCTTCGAGGTGAATTGCACTATCGACAAGACTTAAGTCAGTATAAAAGTATTTGTAAAAAAAATAAAACCTCTGCAATGATTGCACCAACTTTAATGACACAAGGAGTGACAATAAAACAGTTAAAACTGAGGGACGTTGGCCAATTACTTAAAACTCATTACGGCGATGATTGGCGCAGTTTAGATACCTTAGGATATTTTGCTCGAGTACTGCCACACGATATTCCTGTACATCATAATGTTGGTGACGACGGAGACCACGATAACCCTGAAGAGTCGATGTGCCAAGTCCAAGAGGAGCTACCATCATTAATAATTTAGTTTGATATTTCTTTATTTTATTTTTTTTAATTAATTAAACATTAAGTATGTACTTAGAATTTTTTATTTTTAAATAAAAGTACCGCCAATTTTTAAAATGATTCAGATCACCAATATAATGTACTACACTCACAAACAGGGTCGTCAACAATTTTTAGTTTGGCGAGATGGGCTGGGGAACAAACATGTCCTAATCTCATGCGCGTCAGATTTTAGTTCTTTAATTAAATAAGTAATATTTTATATTTTCAAATTCTGTATATCCGTTAAACTGCTAGAAGCTTGAAATGTGAGCGCGACCCATTGTTTAACTGTTGTGTCTACTAATTGGTCAAACGAGCCAGTATATAAACAAAGTAAATCGACATTAAATAAAACATAACCTCTCGTTATGATCTTTGTGAGTATGTAACTATTTTGGTTGCATATTGATTACATACTCACACAGTGTAGGTACAGTATTTGACTGGAGAACCGCCGCAAAGGATACACTGTTAAATGTCGGCAAATGGCATGTCATGAGTTCATTCCGACGAACAGACAGACAGACGCGGCCGAAGGACTTCAATTTATAATAAAATGATGTAAGGATTATAGTCTTTGCTATTCAAAGTATCAATACTAACCAGGCGTAGTACATAACAATAGGTATGTTTCAAAATAAGCAATGTCCATCAGACGCGTGCAACAAAAACAGCAAAGTCCAGTGGTTTGTTTCAAAAACAGCAAAGTCCAGACTCTTTATTCAATTTTCTTGTTACTGTGATGAATCTACGTAATTCCAATAATATGCGACCATTACATGATATATTTACTGTATTTTTGTTATACTACATAAACCTCAAAATGTACAAACAACTAATAAATCAAAATATATGTATTGTGGCCAAAACACGGATATGGACATTGCGGTTTTTGATTCTAGTAGACTCACTTGTATTCCTCCCATTTTCTACTCGTGTGAATATCTAGTTTTGCTGATACCATAAAAATTATAAGAACATCCCACATATTAGTAGGCTGGCCAAGAGAGTCAAGAGCTCGCAAATGTTTTGACACATGGTCAACGATAAACCGCAATGATTTATAGGATTCCCTTTGAATCGAGTCTATGTTAAATAATGTCTTTAAGTGATTATTTATTAATAGGTTTTTATTATCAAATCTCTGACATAACAAGTCCCATGCAACCTTGTAATTTTTTTAACAAAATTCTTAGATTTAATAACAACAACTGCGCTTCCTTCAAGCGCAGACCGTAGATAATGGAATTTATTAATTGGTGCAATACTTTCATTGCCGTCAATCACTGACTGAAATGTGTCTTTAAATTCTAACCAGTTTAGGTAATTCCCATCAAATGTAGGAAGTTTGATTGTAGGTAATTTTATGCCATTAAATGAACGGCAGCTACTATTTGATGCATGGTCACTATTTTCTTTATCACAATTTTCTTTCTCAGCCTTTTTCTGGGGAGAATTATATAAGGTATCTTGGGTCCTTGCTATTAAACTAATAAACTGTCTTTCCAAACAATCTCTTTCATTAATTTGCTCTGTACTATCAGAATGCAATAAGTCTATTTTGTTTTGAATTTGCTCAAACTCTTCCATAAGCAATTGAATCTTATTCAATTTTAATTCTAATTCTTTGTATTGAATAGAAGAAATTTATTTTAAACCAATTAAATTATCTAAATAATCTGAAAATCTTGTCACCCGTCCCTTAATGATACCGCGCTGTTTGACTAACTTAGTTATTTCTACCTTGAGCTCTGCTTCATTCATTTTTATAGATTAATAGTCACCAATAACACAGATGAACAAACAATGAAACAATAAATGTGCACTCAAACCCGTTTGAAGAGCATAGAAGATCAGCTCCAGTCGCTCGCGCTGGTGCAATAGCACGACGCGATGCTCAGGGCAGCTCGCGCCGAGCAGACAGCTTAGGCCAGCAGCGCGCACTTGGCGGCGCACGCGACGGAACCGGGCGGGCGGCGGCGATGCCGAGACCAATGCGCTCGCTCCACTTCACGGAGGTACGCTGGAATAGTCGGCATGCGGTATTAAAATAACGGTAACTAACGCTGTCTTTGTGGTACAGGTATGGGGTAGGTTATTTAGGCATCCTATGTGCTATATAAGAAGACTAAAGAACGAGTTATGTAGGTATTAGGTATGCTAGCTTAGGGATTGGCTGTAACAGAATTCTGTTGCAGAATGTGTGAAATGCGTGTAGAAAGCGTGGGCGCGTGCTCGTATTTTATAGCTTGATTAGATAATTAACTCTAACGCTGAGAAGCACGTGCTTGTATATTGAGCATAAACACCATTGAAAGCTAGCTTAGACAATAAACCCAACACTCGAGTAGCAAGTCGGCCATTACACACAATGCGAGAACAAATGATCCAGAGAATTGGTTATGTAGATAGGTATGAAAAGGTTAGGAACAGGGCTTACTCTCCTTGGGCTAGACCTGCGGTTCACGATGTTACCGAAGGCTCCCGAAGCAGCAGCAACAAATCCTTTTCTTCACTCGACCGGTGGCTCGCTGGTTAGGTATTGTTAAATGGCGGCTGCCACGTGTGCCGTCCGCAAACTCGACGCGTTTTTCTTGGCTTGTTAACTATTGTAGTCCTGTCACGGTCGCCACTATTGTTTAGAATTAAACAAACTAGTTTTTTATAGACTTCGTATAATTGTAAAATTTGAATCTTTACAGTAGGTTACAGGTAATGTCGTTGCACTGTTTCGTTAAAATGATGATGTGCGCGCCGTCGTCTTTTTTTTTTTTTTTTAATATTTTTATGGCCTGGTTGCTAAGACCTTTTAGCCAGCGCCGTCGTCGTTTGCGGAGTGTCGGTTAGGGATACGAAAAAAGAATCGATTACTCATTGGTATCGATACTTTTGATTCGATACCGAGTATTTTTGTAATCGATTACTTTGTTTCCGATACTACACCAGGAATCGATACTTTCAAATGTAATCAATACCCTTTAGCACACCACTATCAAGGACAAGGAATTTCAACCATAAGTTAATACACATAACGCCACTTGCACACCGCACCGGTATATTGATCAATGCTATGGAACAAAGAATAAAAAAACCGGCCAAGTGCGTGTCGGACAACGCTTAGTGAAGAGTTCGGATGAATATTTACGCATGCACAGTATCGATTTTATCGACCACAAAAATAAGTCTTTCTTTTATAGTATTTCTCACTAAAAACTATGAAAAAGAAAGTTATCAATGCGTTTGTAACCGAAACGAACCCATACCACAAAAACTATTGTCTTAAATAAAAAGTCACGTAGAAACCTCATAATCTTTTTAATTCCCTATGGGATCCAAGGATACACTTATCTGTATTGATTTTTTGAGAACCATGTACGACGAGAGCCACCCCTTCTTGTTTTTTGTCGTAATTTCACTACACCATTGTTCAACGGTGCACAGAATAGACGTTATTTCCATGTTTTTTTTTATATACGTACTGCAAAAAGTCTCCGAGTTAAATAGCTGTGTCTGAACGGACGGAGGGACGGATATGACGAAATTATAAGGGTTTGGATTTTGCCATTTGGCTGTGAAACCCCAAAAACCTGTCTTCGTTCAGCGCCTCTCTTGACAAAAAGCTTTAAACTAACGTAATAATAAGATTTATTATTATAAGTACCATTATTCTTGTTTTATTCCTTTAAAATCAATACGAATAAAACTTCGCAAAAAGTAATCGATACCTACTGGTATCGATACTTTTGTTGCGATACTTATCTTGGCATCGATACTTTTGATGCGATACTGGTATCGATTACAGTATCGATACTTTCGTTTCGATATCGTAACCCTAGTGTCGGTCAGCGCGGCGCACAGTGGATCGTCCCCATACAAGAGGTCGGACATAGAATTAAAAATTGAAAAAGTATTTAATTGAAAAAAATGAAATATACAGTTGCATTACTCTATTATGGAACTACAAAAAATGTTACTACAATTTTTTTATTTGACCAGTACTTTATGAGCAATTCGATGAAAACTGTTATTTTTCTATGGAAATGGTCACAAAAATGTCTGTATCTCATGATTCCCTCCTTGTTTCTATTTGCGGTTTTCACTACTGTTATTTACCCATTTTATGCCACATTTTCTTCAAGGACACATGGTGCCCCCAGCGACCCCCTTCCGAGATATTTTGGTTTTAGTAACTATACTTTTTATTGTATAACTGATGAAATGGAGGTACATTAAGTATATTCATTACTGAGAATAAGTCATCCCTAAGTAGTTCCTTAAATAACAGGTGCATTTGCGATTACTTTAATGACTTATGAACGCTTCTGTTGCCATACAACAAAAGCGTTAATGAGTCCTTAAGGAAACCTTACCAGTACTTGCTTAATCTAATTAGTTATTGTAATTACTATGTTAACAGCCCTTAATCTCTGCATTGTGATTGTCTAATGTCATCATTAGCTTAGTAATGACTGAGTCGAATTTACAATAACACATCGAAAAGAAATAGAGTTTTATGATCAATAAGAAAATATGTAGGTATAAAAAAAAATTTTATTTAAATAATATAACACTGTAAAAATAATTTAAAAATAAAACAACTATGTACCCTAAAACAAACTAAAAAATTAAACAACTACTAAGAACTAAATTATAATAGGAAATTAATTAATTAACACGACCATTTAGTTACTAACAACAATAGAAAAGAAAGAAAAAAAAAACATTTATTGGCCGATGGGTGGCATAACACAAAACAAAAAAAGAACAGAATAAAAAAAAATACACAAAAACAAGAAATTAACAAAGAAACTGCTTGTTAATAATAATATTAGGTACTATAAGACTTAAACTATATTTTCTTCATCTTCATCAATAACGACATCATGATCATTATTATCGTCATCATCTTCCTCAACGTCACCACATGCAGCAAGTGTATCAGTTGAAACGTCAATGAACTCCAATTCACTCTGATCAACTATGAGTAAATCGTCTAGTTCACTAAATGAAGACTTTTTGGCTTTATTTGTCATCTTCGGTCGTAAGCTGGTGAGAAGAGGATCGGAAGATAATAGCAGATTATGAAGAATGTCTTCATTAGTGGCGATGCTACTATGCTTTCGTGTATGATATTCTCTAAATTTACGAAAATCCTTGTTTCTTGCTTCAGATGCTTCTTCAGACAAAAAACCTATAGGTACTACTGATAAGTGGTCCACTATCTGTGATCCATGAATCAGCAATTTGTGTAAACTTGCTGGCATGTTATACCATGGATATAATTCCACGAATAAATTTGCTGTTTCATCACAATATAATTTAAATTTTTGGACTTGAATTTTTTCGACTGAGGAAATGCATTGCAAAATAACGGCGAGTCTTCTAATTAAATTAACGTCTAATTTAGTAATTTCCGCAGTCGTTTCAGGGTTTGCAAAAAACCTTCTTGCAGCATTTCCAGTGTTTGTATTGCCACTATCCTGCTTAACAACGTCTAGAAGTAAGCCTGTGCTTCTTCGGAAAGCTTCTTGAATGGCTTCTTTCTTATCTTTAACTTTTTTTTTATTTTCGTCACCTTTTGCTTGCCATGATTTTATGTCCATTCTGTAAGCAATGTGTAATAAACACTCCATAGACCGAATCCAAGCATGCAATGAACTAAATCCATGCTTGTATAAATCTGTATTCACGGGTTTAGCTCTCACTTCTTCCAAGTTATTCATTTCGCTTGGGCGAGCTTTGCACAAATCACACACTGCTGCCGATGTACCAGATATGATTGAATGTACCTTACCATCAATCATGGTTAGCCATAGATTGTGAGTAACAGTAGCATTGCCGCAATCAGTCGGGTTCAGTTCACGAATCTCGGTCTCAAATATTTCCATTTCAGCCTTAACATTCGCTTCCGTTTCTTTCATAAATGTAAATGAAATCGGGCGACAATATGTGGTTGACGATGGCCGATCATTCTGCCACACTATACTTCCACTAGAAGTCACTAACTTAAGCGGTACAAGACTTGCCATAAATACACTGGATAAGTCTTGTTCACTTGTTGTTGTCGTTTGATGGTAAATGCTTTGACTTAAAGCTCCATCAAAACCCCATTTACTGTGAAGCACAAGTGGTTCACCAGTATCAAAATTTGATTCAAGTGAATCGATCAGCCTCCTAACTGTGAGATCAAGGAGGGCTTGGATCCGTATCTTTGCGGAAGTTTCAGTCACAGTCATGTCTTCTTTTGCCGGGTAGCATTTAAGCTTTTCTTTAACTAACAAGTAGTAGCTTGGGTATTTCGCATGACCTTCTTTTAAACTAAAGTCCCGAAGTGTGATGTAACGCCACTTGGATAACTGCAAGTAAACGTAAAGAGCAAGTGCTTTGTGAGTAGGAACTTCACGAAGCGAAGGATTCTGCTTAGTTTCCAGGACATTTAAAACTGTTGAGACGTGTTCAGGATTTTCCAGCAAATTTGTCATTATTCTGGCCATATCATTTTTTCCGGCAGACTTAAGTATACTTTCAACAGTATGCAAAAGCTCATCCGGACGACTGCAACTAGCAACATTTTCATTAACACGTCTTCTTTTGTGTCTAGTCGATAAATCTTCAAAGCGTTTGCGAGGAGATGTATATGTTGAAGTTGATGCATCTGATTTTGATCGACTGACTACCTCTTCTGCCTCATTTTCATTTGCTTCTTCAGTGTCAACAACATTTTCTTTAAAGCAATCTGGCCAAACGATATCGGAATTTAACCACTCTCCGTTCTTGTTAATGAACCTGTCGACTGTCCTTCTTGATTGCACCCATTTGGTGTAAACCCTATAGCAAAATCGTCGACACCAGTTCTTGAGATCCGTCACATCACTTTCACTTAACTGGACGTTAGTACTCGACTTCAATGTGTTAAATAAATTGTCATAGTCACGAAGATCTTTATGATTACGAAGAGCAACGTAAAGATCTAGATAAGTAGAAAACCAACGGAAAGCCATAATGACAACACTTGATAGAAGTTATAATTACAACTGAATTACATTTGCTAAACACACTCAAATATATAGGGCAGCAAGTAGGCAACTAGCAATGAATTTGATAAGCTAATGATGACATTAGACAATCACAATGCAGAGATTAAGGACTGTTAACATAGTAATTACAATAACTAATTAGATTAAGCAAGTACTGGTAATCTTTACTTAAGGACTCATTAACGCTTTAGTTGTATGGCAACAGAAGCGTTCATAAGTCATTAAAGTAATCGCAAATGCACCTGTTATTTAAGGAACTACTTAGGGATGACTTATTCTCAGTAATGAATACTTATACTTAATGCACCTCCATTTCATCAGTTATACAATAAAAAGTATAGTTACGAAAAGCAAAATATCTCGGAAGGGGGTCGCTGGGGGCACCATGTGTCCTTGAAGAAAATGTGGCATAAAATGGGTAAATAACAGTAGTGAAAACCGCAAATCGAAACAAGGAGGGAATCATGAGATACAGACATTTTTGTGACCATTTCCATAGAAAAATAACAGTTTTCATCGAATTGCTCATAAAGTACTGGTCAAATAAAAAAATTGTAGTAACATTTTTTGTAGTTCCATAATAGAGTAATGCAACTGTATATTTCATTTTTTTCAATTAAATACTTTTTCAATTTTTAATTCTATGTCCGACCTCTTGTATGGGGACGATCCACTGTGCGGCGTCGGGTGCGTTCGCGCGTTGCCACCCCCTCGTCCCTCTATACCGCCTCGCTCGCCCTAGTGCGGGGCGCGTACAAATCAACTACTGTCAAAGAATGACTCAATTTAATTAATGAAGTCCCAAGTCACTACTGTCGCTCTAGCAGTAACAGAATTTACATAGAAGACACTTTTGAATCGAAATCTCATATATTTAGAGTTTACACTGAGTGGTGTAAAGGTAACGGAAAACCGTATATTGGTCGCAAAATCTTTAATAAAATATTGGAAGAGGAAAAGATTTCCATTTTTAAGCCAAGAAAAGACCAGTGCGATGTATGCACAGCTAAAAAAGAAGGCAATATCTCAGAGGAGCAGTTCGCCGTGCACATTGAAAAGAAAGAAGCCTACATCGCTCATATTGAAGCTCGCACTATGAGCTCACCCGAGGTGCTCGTCCTGACTGTCGATGTCCAATCTGTTCTGCTTTGTCCAAAGACGCTAGTGTCAGTTCAATACTATAAGCAAAAACTTCAGGTTCATACCCAGTCTATTTATATTAACAATAATAAAAATGTGCATCTGTATGTATGGCATGAGGGAGATGGAGGTGTTACGGCTAACGAATTTACAAGCTGCTTGATACATTTTATTAACACTCAATTAAACTATTAAAAAAATATATAATTATATCAGATGGCTGCTCTTACCAAAATAGAAATAAAGTTCTGTCATCAGCTTTACTAAAATTAACAAAGGAGACTAGACTGGAGATTGAACAGATCATTTTAGAAAAGGGACATACAATGATACAAGTGGATAGTGTCCACTCAACTTAAGAGAAAAAGTTTCATCCCCCTATCTATACACCAACTGATTATATTAGTCGCATGAGGGAAGCACGACCTAAGCAACCGTACCACGTTCATCATGTTGATTATACTTTTTTTAAGAATTATGAGGATGACATTTGCATTGATTCCATTCGTCCAGGTAATAAAGCTGGACACCTGACCGTAAATGACATACGAGCTCTTTTATATAAAGATGGCAGTGTCTTCTACAAGTTACGTCATCCCGATGAATGGAAAATCCTACCTCAGCGACTTCGTGCCAACAACCCATCATCAGTTGTTAGTCGACTTTACAACGAGCCCCGTAAAATTGATAAAACCAAATATGATAGTCTCCAGTCTTTAAAACTTCAACCATCATTACAAGGAGTAAGTAACTGTGTACCTCAATTACCCAATTTAGGAATTAAGTTCATTTTGTTTAACAATTTTCATATAAGTATTTGATTTGTTTTTTGTTAACCCTTAAATGTGCAGTAAGAAAATTATTCCCACATCTTTATATGTGTTCTCAAAGGGTCAGGAAGAAATAGTTTCCCACAATCTGTCAAAATAATAAAACTACGTAAAATTGTCTATGATAAAAAAATAACTTGAATTGGAACGCACCACTTTACGAAAGAAAAAAAACAAAAACCCCGACGTCTCCTGTCAAAACATCAGCTGAATGCTAATTTTATGCGTTTGTGAGTTTTTTGGTCGAAAATGTCGAAAAAAAATACCGTAAGTATAATTTTCTTACAGATTTGTTATAATTATGATATTTGCTGTACATTTTATGTAAAAGTTACCTAAATAGTTATTTGGTTCGACTTTTATGGGCTTCCAAAATATGTGGTAACTATTTTCCTACTGATCATTACGGAACTACATCTTTGTTTTTTCTTACAGGTGAGAGAGTTGAAAGATGCACAGATTGAATCGGAATTAAGTAGATTGATGTCCTCCGATGACGAGGAACATGAGGACGATGAAGAACTTACCTTCATGAGTGAAAGGCCCAACTTATTTAATAATTTAGATGCAAAGATGAATAAGATTCAATCCCTTAGCTACAAAGAACTCTTAGACATTCTTGATGACTGTAATCAGCCAGCGCAATCACTCTCCCCAGCGCAACCATCCTCCCCAGTGCAAGCACCCTCCCCAGTGCAGGAATTTACCATACGTTCTTCACCAGAGAGGAATGTTCCTGTGGAGGCTGCAGTTAATGAGCCCATGTTACCTTCTGCTCTTGAGGAAGATGTTTGTTCAGAGCCTGTGGCTGAAGAGCCCAGACCGCCTCCTATACCTACACCTGCCTATCAACGTAGAGGACCTTCCGATCAACAAAGATTTAGATCCAGTTCAAATTATTTTGATTTATTGAAGAAATCGCGAGAGTGGTCCAATGATTTGTCCAGATTCTCACTCCCCCCAAATTTTGAAAGGCCTTTGACTGTAAACAAGCAATATAACAACCGATCTACTCCATTGTCCTATTTCCGGGATATGTTTCCAGAAGAGTTGGTAAAGGAGACGGATACGCTTTCATACAATCTTGGGCCTGGATGTAAAGAGATGAAATTGGTGTCAATTAATAGCTACTATATTATCAAACCATCACTGAAAATTTTGCGGATTTTAGCAATCTGAGAGCCGAGTTAAAAGAGATTTTGTTAAAGTGAGGTTACGTAACAAAACAGCTGATTTTTGAAGTGCGATGTATAACCTCATTGTGCGATAGGTAGTTGTTTTTTTTAAAGATAGGATGCTGTTACAATTATAGGTGTATACAGTGCCGCTAGCGGCACTGTATACACGGTTAGTTCGCTGTAAAACACCAAATTCCGAAAACATTACATTCTCTTGTGCCTAAACGGACCTTGGCACTTAATCCGATAGGGATAGAGTGCCACTAGCGGCACTTTGACTTGCCTAAATTATATTTGTAGAGTGGATGGAAATTAGGAAACACAAATACCTATTAAAAATCATGGGTAAGGAGATGATAATTAAAAATAAAAATCGTTTTTAATTAGTATATTTTATTCATCTTCAATTATAATTAGAATGTCATCTAGAAATTGTGCAGGTGGTACAATATTATCTTGTCTCACCCTCTTCTAATGATGCAGGCACATATGTCCTAAATCCACATTGGTGCAACAAGGGCAATGAATCACGAAAGCCCCTATCCAGTATAAAAGCATCACCTTGAAGGAAGTATTCCCGTAATGGTATTTCATTTGAAAATTCCTTTTTCATTATATCAGCGTCTGAAGTGGTGGCTGGGCCCAGCACATCAATTATATGCCCATCGGTACATACCATTAAAAACGGTTTCATAAGATTGCGATATTTGTGCATGCTATATGTGCTTTTTTGATATAAATAATTCAAACTCTTTTCAATGTAACAATATGTTCCATCAAATATTACAATGGGCCTATCTAGTCCCTCAAAGTTACCAAACAATGTGTTAGGTATTAACAGATTTCTTTGCACTATGTTTTGCCTATTTATATGATTTAAACCTAGGTGTCTAGGTACAAAATACTCATACAGCAGATCTCTCACTTGGTGTAACCACTTTTCTAGAGTTCGCCTAGACACTTTTAATAAAGTTGACAACCTCTCATCAGAATCCCCAGTTCTAAGCTTAATTAAATATGCTGCTAAAGCTAGGGACCCCCTAGGAATTTCTAATAACTGAGGAACCTCATTAAACATTTGATGGAACTGCGCTTTGTTTAACCCTATCCACGTATGCACAACATGGTCTTCCATATCATCTATACTCTCAAAATGAAGTATTCCTGATTCTATAACTTCTTTTAAGGACATCATGTCCTGGATATGTTTTGCTGTAAAAGTCTGTACATAATTATTTCTCAAACTGGTAAGAAAATCCCATGCTTCTATAACTAAATGTCTATCACATAGACGATAATTCTCAGGTACATAATATTTATACCGACTGAGCAACATCTTTCTAGTAGAAAGTGGAACTCTGTACCTCTCTGTTCTCAGGCATCCTTCAATAAAGCACCTACTTTGTGTTTCAACAGCCCTCATGTAATCTGGTAATACAATAGTAGGTTCAGGCTGAATACTTCTAACTTCTTCAACTGGAGGTTCAGCAGGAAGAACTTGTACCTGTGGCTGTATTTCTTCAATTGGGCTTGCTTGGGAAGAAGTTGATTGGCCAGAGACCATATGGACAGCAGCTCTGTTTGCAGCAACCCAACAAGTATGGCATATGCGACTAGGTACTTCTATCTGCAACAAACAATACATAATCATTGAAGTATTAAAAAACTCAATTTGACTTACAACAAAAGCACATAAAACAAATGTAAACTGATTCAACTTACAGCTCTAGGTATAATCCACTCTTGAATAACATTATAAATTCTCAATTCGCGAGGTGAGGTGGTGTGAAGTAAATGGCTGACTCTAGATGCAAGTGAATGTCCACATCGGAGACAAACACTACGGTGGCCAAGATGTCTAGGTTCACCATGAGGTGGTCTTTGAGCCAAGTCCCAGCAAGCTTGGCAAACATGGTCACCGCTGTTTACCTGAAAAATGGAAAAAGTTTTTAATAACAGTTAACATGATTACTTTTTTTTAAACCAACCGACTCTGTCCGATAGTTATTTAATTCAAATTCAAATCATTTATTTGGTTGAATATGGGTACATGAGGTGATACATAGAACAGAAGATCTTTAAACCATATCCTACCTGAATAGGTGTGCAAATATCTATTACAATAAAAAAATATATATCTTAGTTCAATGTAATGTAAATCTTCATATGATTTTTAAATGTTTACCTATTCATACTTTATTATTTTGTAAATGTAATCGTGAAGGAAAACATCGTGAAGACTGCAAGCCAGCGTGGTAGACCCTTTTTTTTTTTTTTTTTTTTTGGGTGGGAAATCATCAAATGACGTCTCCCGCTCTGGGCGGAGCGGAAGGGCGTGTCAGACTCTTACTGACTAAAACCCACCCGTGTTCCTTCAGTTGCCTGTGCGCCAGGGCCACGGTAACTCTTTCGAACAATCCGCAGCCCCGGCAGGCATCGGTCCTATCGGACCCCGTCAATTTTGCTGACATCTCTTTGAGGCGCGCGTGGAACACGACGCGCCGTCGACCCGGGCCTGGTCCTTACCGGACGGCGAGCTGCCCATTGCCCGCCGTCCGCAAGCCCGCGCCTACGGTGGCCGGGAGTCGGCAATCGACTCCCGACGCCCAGGGTGTCTCCTCCTCCTGCGGCGGCTAGGGGCGCGAGGGCGCAGTGATTGCCTCTCCCTCTCGCGCTCCGCCTCCTCCTTCGCGAGCATTACTGCTTCGCAGAAGGAGGTGACGGCTTCCCATTCCCTCTCGCTCCGTACCATGGCCTGAACCACGGCCGGACGCGAGAGGTGGCCGCCGCCGATCGCCGCCACGAGGACACGGCGGTGCTCCGCCCAAGCCGGACAGACCTCCACCGTATGCTCCACCGTGTCCTCCGGTCGATCCACACAATGGTAACACCCGGGCGTTTCCTCCTGCCTTATTCGAAACAGGAACCTCCCGAAACAGCCATGTCCGGTGAGGACCTGCGTCAGGCGGAAGGTGAGGACGCCGTGGCGCCTCTCAAGCCACTCCTCAAAGAGGGGTCTTACCGCCGCAATTGTGGCGTGCCCTAGCGTGGTAGACCCTGGTGAGCTAATAAACAGGAGGTGAGTAAGTACTTACAGATTGTGGTGCACGCCATTGACGAATCACTGCTAATATCATTTCGTCATCTAAAGCTCGATGACCCAGTGTATTACAGCGACTAGTCGCTATGCCACAATTTACACAACGATCCTTTGTGATAATATCCAATCGGTAGGCTGGTCGTAGAATCCAAAAAAACAAGTCCAAGTCCAACGTGAAAGCGAAGCTCTCCGTGTCCGGTATGGCAGCAAGGGTCGTACAAGAAGCAAGATCAGAAGTCCGTAGTAGAGGTGGGTAACTCCGGTGGTACTGATCCAAAGGTGCCGGTTCCGAACGCGGATCCGGAAACCTTATTGACTCCTCACAATCCTTATCGGCACCGCGGTATCAAATGAATCCGGTCCCGAGAGACGGAGCGGCGGAGCGCAGGGGGTCTACTCTCTAACTCCGTCAACGACGAGACGGGCCCGTCCGAAGGTAGTCCGATACGATGCAGTAAACTAGTGCTTTGCTCCGGTGCGTAGAAAACCGGTACAAAACCGGAGATCGTGAAAACCGGAGAATACCGGTAATTTTTGTAAATCACCGGTTTTTTTAAATTGAAATATAGCTGGCAACTCTTGAAGTTTTGAGCATGTTTCGGTTCGGGGTTTCCCCTTCACCTGAAGTTGATTGAGCCACTTGAGCTTCTGTTACAAAATAGGTGAATTTCATACGGGCAAGTCGAGTGTTTCAAATAAGCTGATGAGATTAACACTATCTGCTCGTACTACCACGGTAATTGTGATAGTTGTAACTGGGTTTGAAACTCACACTTCCTTATAAAATTAATTTTGTTCTCGCAGTGAATTTCCTTTTTGTAAATCTGACGCTAAAGGCTGAGTGGTTTCAGGTAAGTACGTTATACTCTTCTATAATAGAATAGAAGTTCTATTCTTAGATATATGTATATAATAGGTCTTTACCTATGAAATTGCCGTTTTGTATGAAAAAATTTAAACGAATTTTTTTCATGAATTTTTTATTTGTATTAATCGAAGTAATCACCCATGCAATCAATGCATCTTTGCCATCGCAGTGGCAGTTTATTGATGCCCTTCTTAAAGAAATCAGCTGGACGGGAGGCAACAAATTCTTCAAAGGCATTTTGTACTGCCTCTCGGGTATTAAATTTTTTTCCCGCCAAGAAGTTATCCAAATTCTGGAAAAAGTAGTAGTCTGTAGGCGCAAGGTCTGGTGAGTAGGGCGGATGACGGAGAGCTTCCAACCCCAGTTCTTGCAACTTGGAGACCGTCTGCTGTGCAGTATGAGGTCGCGCGTTGTCGTGCAGGAGCAGCGGAGACGAGCGATTGACCAATGCTGGTTGGAGATGCGCCAGCTTCTCCATCATTGTGTTCAGTTCTTCACAGTACACATCTGCAGTAATGCTCACCCCGTTTGGTAAGAACCTGTGATGAATCACACCGGCGCTAGACCACCAAACAGTGACCATCACTTTTCTAGGGGTAAGTTTTCGTTTAGGGCATTGTTTAGGTGCTGAACCAGGATCCAACCAACTTGCTGAGCGCTTACGGTTATCAAACAGAATCCATTTTTCATCGCAGGTAACAATGCGGTTCAAAATTCCTTCATTTGTGTGTCTGTTGAGCAGTGCAAGGCACGTCTCGACGCGTACTTCGCGCTGGCGATCATTGAGTTCGTGGGGCACCCATTTGTCAAGCTTTTTTACCTTGCCAATTTGACGCAAATGGACCAATATTGTTTTGACGCTAACGTCGAAAGCTGCTGCTAATTCAGCCGTAGATTGTGTATCATCAGCTTCCACAATCGCCTTTAATTCGTCATTGTCGACCAAAGTCTTCGGACGACCGCGAGGTTCATTTTTCAGGTCGAAATTTCCAGAACGGAAGCGAGCAAACCAATAACAGGTGGTGCGTTGGTTTGTAGAGTTACGAGGGTCATTCAATAAATACTTAGCCTACAAAAAGTAAACGAAAATTTTGGAAAAGTGGCAATTTATTTTTCAACATAGTCTCCTTTTAGTTCGATACACTTAGCCCAGCGATGCTCCAACTTTTTTAACCCGTCCGAAAAATAGTTTTTGTCAAACTCTGCAAAATAGGCCTCCGTGGCGGCGATGACCTCCTCATTCGATCCATATCTATTCCCGGCGAGTGATTTTTTCAGATTAGGAAACAGAAAGAAGTCACAAGGGGCCAAATCTGGAGAATACGGTGGATGGGGCAGCAATTCGTAGCGTAATTCGACCAATTTGGCCATGGCAACGGCAGACGTGTGAACCGGTGCGTTGTCGTGGTGAAACAGCACTTTTTTCTTCGCCAGATGGGGTCGTTTTTTCTTTAATTCGGCGTCGAATCGGCCTAATAAATCGGCATAGTAAAGCCCTGTAATTGTTTTACCCTTCTCGAGGTAATCGATGTAGATCACACCTTGTGAATCCCAGAAAACGGTGGCCATAACTTTTCCGGCCGATTTTACAGTTTTCGCCTTCTTTGGAGCACGTTCCCCGGTCTGGATCCATTGTTTTGATTGCTCCTTGGTCTCTGGTGTGTACCAGTGGATCCAGGTTTCATCGACGGTCACAAAACGACGCAAAAACTCCGCTGGATTCATCTTAAACAGCGCCAAACACGTCTCCGATGTGGTCTCACGGTTGCGCTTGTTTTCTGGTGTGAGTAAACGCGGCACCCATCGCGCCGACAGCTTTCTCATGCCGAGTTCCTCGTGAAGAATATGATGCACTGTTCCTTCTGAAATGCCTACAGTCTCAGCTAGCTCCCGAACCTTCAATCGGCGATCTGCCAATACGAGATCATGGATTTTTTTAATGTTTTCCTCCGTAGCAGCTGTTTTCGGTGCACCTGGACGTGGTTCATCAAAAACCGACGTACGGCCACGTGCAAACTCGTTGAACCAATTCTTGACGGTGGCCATCGATGGAGAAGAGTCACCGTACACAGCATCCAAGCGCTCTTTGATTTCGATGCGCGTTTTCCCTTCCAAAAATAGGAATCGAATCACCGAACGATATTGCTCTTTTTCCATTTTTGTAAAACCGATCGACACGTTCGCTTCCATAAGTTGTCAAATTAAAACAAATGAAGGGATTGGAATGAAAATTTGAAAAAAGAATTAAAAAAGAATGTGCTACACTGTGGTAAAACTCTTTTGAAACTACAGCGCCCTCTGGCGATGAGGCTAGGTACTTATTGAATGCACCTCGTATGTATACTAAATGAAGGAGATTTCACTACTATACATTATCCGAATCGAAATCCGTCAGCTATAGACGTGAGTCTGGCTAGTCCTTGTATTACGCCTTTATGTAAATGGTCTGTTCATGATGATAATATGGGAAGCTATCATTTTCCAACTATCACAGAAATCACAATTTTAGCCAACCATTATAAGGTTAATCCTCCTGTAGATAAATTTCTATATAATAAAGCTGACTGGAACAAGTATAATGACCTCTCTAAAACAATTTTTAATAACATTAATATTGACCTTAGTAATCCTCTAATAGCATATGATCGCTTTTGTAAGGCACTTGATGCACTCAAATTAGAGTGTATTCCAAAATTTACCAAAACTTCAGAGTATAGATATAAACTGCCAGCACCCTGGTGGAATGATAAAATTAAAGAGAGTGTTACTAAGTCCCAAGAGGCCTTAAAATATTATAGAAATAATCCTGATATTAGTAACTTCATATCATACAAAAAAATGGATGCAATTAAGAAAAGAACAATAGCAGAAGAGAGGAATAATGGTTGGAGAAAATTATGTGAAAGTTTTAACAGAACAACTCCTATTACAATCATTTGGAACAATATTAAAAAGTTTAAAAGAATAAAGACTAGTAACAAATCTTACTGTGATGAATTTATTGAACCATTTTTAAACAAATTATCAGGAAATTCTTGTGAAAGTGTTGAAACATTAAATGTTTTTTACAATCTTCATAATAATGATGATGGCTTCAAATACTTGTTAGAACCTTTTTCATGGACAGAATTCTCAATTAGTCTGCAATCTAGAAAGAATACTACACCAGGCTTGGATGATTTTCCTTACATTTTAATTAAGAAATTGAATATTGAATCACAAAATTTATTTTTAAAGATACTCAATGCACTTTGGCTTAAACAAACAATACCTCAGTCTTGGAAAACACAGTGTGTCATTCCCGTCCTAAAATTAGATAAGCCTCCGGATAGTCCAGACTAGGGTTGCCACCCGTACTTTATAATAAAGTATTGTACTTTATTTTGGGCCAACGTTCTTTATACTTTATGAAGGCAATAAAGTACGTGAAAATACTTTATTTTGTACATATACTTTAAAGACTTTTTTAAATTGTTTACTTAAAGAACTACAATTAAAGTTTAGGCTATTTTTCGCGTGGAACGGACGATACAATATTGTTAAATTTGAAAGCTATCAGAACTTAATTATTTTGTGAGCCTAGAAGAAGACTGCCCAATGATATTAAAAAAATAATTATTGCTGAAAAACAGTGATATATAATTATGACATGATAGATGATTACTTTAATTTTTATAGTCACATGCTGAATGTATTTAATAAAACTTAAGTTCTAAGAAGAGAATAACATTAACATTTTGGACGAATACAATATTATGCACAATCTAAGGAAATAATTAATGACAAGAAAAGAAAATCTCTTCTTTGGATATGAAACTAGAAAAAAGATAAAAGAAATTGAGATGTCTTCACCTGAAGTTGGTCAAAAAATTCATAAGTTTCATATTGTTCAATGACAAAGCTTTAGGGTATCTGGATAAGTGGTTCGATTTTAGTCACACAAATTGGTTCTTTTCACTGTTCAACATAAATTTCAAAAGTAATGTTGAATATAAGCATTTTGTTCACATAGTTGAAACTTTAAAACCACTAAAACGTAATATTAATATGTATAATTTCTATGAAGAAATTACCTTATTGAAGGCGTTATACGTACAAGTTAATCATTCTAAAGATTTTTCGGGATTATCCACATTACAGAAGAGTCAAATATTTTTTTCAAAATAAAATGTTTTTGTTAATAGGTATATACAAAATTATGTCATTTCTGCCATCCATTCCACTTCAGCATTTATACAGTTTTTGTGTCTGATGAACGAAATAGAATGTCCCTATACCTAATAGAAAATAAACTATTTATATACTTGAATTAAGACAGTCTGTAAATATGCTGTTAAGATATTCACTAGTAACAAATATTTTATAGGTATAGCTAGAGCCAACGAAAAATATGTATGGAACAAAATTGTAGGGCAAATAATTACTTAATACTTTATTTTCAGGTGTTGTACTTTATTTTTTACCTTATAAAAGTAAATATACTCTATTTGCTTAAAAAAAGGGTGGCAACCCTAGTCCAGACTCTTACAGACCTATTTCATTATCATCCTGTTTAGGGAATTTTTTTGAAAATATGATTAAACTGCGATTAGATCATTATGTTGAGTCAAATAATATTATTCCTAATATTCAGAATGGCTTCAGACGTGGTCGAAGTTGTTCAGACAGCTTCACTTCACTTATTTCAGACCTGAAAAATGCAAAACAATATAAGAGTGTAGCATGTGTCTTTTTAGATGTTCAAGGTGCATTTGACAATGTTCAACCAGACATTCTTGTACAAATAATGTCCAGTTTTGGTATTCCTGGTTTGATGTGTAAATGGATTCATGAATTTTTAACTAATAGAACTCTTTATGTTAAATACAATAATATTTTACATGGACCTAGAACTAGAGATGTAAAGAACTCGAGTCTTTTGAGTCCTAAATTTTAGGCTCAGCTGACAAATTGCACAGCTCGACTCGTTACAACAACACCCCCAGACTAGAACACTTAAGTCTACATAGAGACTCGAGCGCAACATGGCGCTCAGGTCTTGATTCGAGCTCGAGTCGTTTCACGCGACGAGTCGCGCTCAAGTTCTTTTCCATTTGGAGTTCCTTTATAAATAAATAGGGAATAAAATATAAGTCGGAATAAAAATAATATAGGAAGTCGCGGGAAATAGCTAGTGTCAAACGCATAACGCATAACAAGGACAAAATAAAAAAAATCATTCATTATGTTGTAATTATTTATTGTCTCCATTTTTATTCCAATAACAATAGATAATAACCACAGAAGTAAAAACGTAAGTTAAGTAAATACTCGTAAAATAACAAACAATAAAATAAATAAAAAACCAACCAAAAAAATCAACCTTGATACGCTCAAGACTCGATACACTTGAGCTCTTTTTAAGACTCGAGTTCTTTTTGAGACGTGAGCTTGTTTTTAAGACTCGAGCTCTTTTTGAAATACGAGTTCTATTTTGGCGCTCGAGTTTTCGAGAAAGGACTGCAGATCGGCTCGACTCAAGGCTCTGAGTTTTGTTAGTACACCGAGTCTTGTAAAATTGAGCCGAGTCTATCGAATTAAGACTCAAAGACTCGAGTTCTTTACATCTCTACCTAGAACTACATCACTAGGTACAATGCAGGGAGCAACTTTGTCTCCACTACTTTATAATTTGTACACATCTGAAATTTGTAAATATGTAAATAATAGTAATGTAAATATTCTACAATTTGCCGATGACCTGGTGTTGTACAGTATAAATTACAATGTTGATTTTGCTATTCAAAGTGTTAATTTGGCTTTAAATGATTTGCAAATGTATTACAATAATAAACTTAAACTAAAAATTAACCCAAGTAAAAGCAGTGTAATGATATTCAGCAAAGACTTTCCTAATTCTGAAATAGTGTTTAATAATCAAACAATTCCTGTGGTTAATCAACATAAATTTTTAGGAGTTATTATTGATAAAAAATTATCATTTGAACCACATATAAATTTCATATTAAAGAATGCCATGAAAGGATTAAATATTATTAAATGTTTAGCTGGAGTGTCATGGGGTGCAGATCCTCTGCTCTCTCTATTCTGTACAAAGCCATTGTAAGAAGCCACTTTGATTATAGTTGTATAGCATATTTTGACAGTAAACATGTAAATAAGTTAGATATAGTGCAGAACAAGGCTTTGAGAATTATATCTGGAGCTATATGTTCTACCCCTATAAGAGCCATGGAAGTTGAAACAGTAATAATGCCTCTTACACTTAGGCGACTGTTACTAATAGAAAGATACTGTATTAAACTACTATCTTCCAACAATCAGCAGATAATAAAGAAAATCATACCTTGTCCTATAACTCTGCAATCTCCACTGACATCAGGCAGTGACTTGTTAAGTCATAATTTTCCCAAATTACCACATATTCTTCTACACCTGCAAAATAAATTCCGTAATGTTCAACAAAATCATCTCTGGCCTTTTTATTTAAAACCTTTTAAGGTTTTGATAAATCCAGTTAATATTATCAAAATTAAAATATCTAACAATCAAGAATTACAAGCATATTTAGATGATAATAAGGGTTACTATAAACTTTACACTGATGGTAGTAAAGGAGAGTCACATGTTAGAAGTGCAGTTTATGACCCCCAGATAAGATTTGCTCAAAGCTTTGTTCTTAATAAAACTTGTAGCATATTCACAGCAGAGGCATATGCAGTCTTTGAAGCTCTTAGGCGTATTGCTATTGTAAATAACTATAAATATTTTTTGATTTTGACAGATTCACTTAGCTTAATTCAAAGTCTTGAAAGTTATGACATTCATTTTAAAAGTAACTATATTTTATATAATATTAAACAATTAATATACAATTACCTTCAAAAAGGAGTTGAAGTTTTCTTTTTATGGGTTCCTTCACATAAGGGTATAACTGGAAATGAAATAGCTGATAAGACTGCTTATGAAGGGATCAATTCATTAGATGTGTGCCTAACTTCTGCAATTCCATTCACTGACTGTTATACTGAAATAGGAATAAATATATATGCTTTTTGGGATAGTTTTTGGAAAAAAGATCAAGAAACAAAAGGTAGATGGTACGGAAATATTCAAGAGGAGATACCTTCTAAGCCGTGGTATTATAAACTGAGAAAAGCTAGTCGACCCTTCATAACTACGATGAATAGACTCCGCTTTGGCCATTCCAAAATACCTGCTCATTTAGCGAGACTGGGTATTGTTCAAGACAACAAATGTTCAAGTTGCGGTTTAAATATTGGAAACGTTGATCATATGCTTTTTGACTGTCAAAATCATATGTTAGACAGATTGATTTTAGCGAGTGAATTAAGTGAATTGTGTAGTGAAAGTGTTGTGCTAAATAATACCTCCCGCCGCTTGACAGAATTATTAAAAAATAAGACTTGTTATCGAGCAATATATAAATATATTAAAAACACTTTCGAAGAAATTTTGTGAAGGAAATTAAATAAACTAAAGACTTGGCTAAAAGGTCTTAGCAATCAGGCCATAAAAAAATTAAAAAAAAAAAAAAAAAAAAAAAAACAACCATAATGGGGTCCCTAGACGATCAAAATTGCTTGACAAGCACGTTAAATTAACGTGCTTGTCAAGCAATTTTGACCGTCTAGAACGAAGCTTGATGTGCTTGACAAGCAAACTCGATGCTTGATGAAGCTTGATGAAAAATTATATTTTTGCAATGCTTGTCAAGCATGCTTGATCGTTTAGAACATGCTTGTCAAGCAACACATTCAGTGTACTACGGAACGTTAAGTGGGTGATAGACGGGCGAGCAAGTACGCGTACTTATGGCTCGACGACCTTTTTCGCTCGTGTGTCACCGTAAGTACGCGTACTTTAAAACCGCCGAGTAAGTTCGTCGGCGATCCAACCGGTTTGAAATCTTACTCGTAGCTCGTCTTGGCTCGTACGTGTGGCAGCACTGCGAGCCGCGAGCCGCCATTTTGTTTCGCCAGTCCGTGGACGCGCACGCTTGTTTAAATTGCAATTTTTGTTAATTTTGATTCAGAAATTTCTCAAAATGTGTGATTTTCGAACTTATTCGCATGAACTGCTAACCGAATTTATAGAAGCTTTCCGAAATAACCCTTGTCTTTGGAAAATTAGAAGCAACGACTACAAAGACAAAAATATGAAGCTTCAAGCATACAATAATTTATTAGAAATTATACGGAAGGTAGAAAGAGATGCTACGATTGAGAACGTCAAGAAAAAAATTAATTCATTAAGGGCTGGGTTCCGAAAAGAACATAAAAAAGTGCAAGATAGCAAGAAGACAGGTTCAGGAACTGACCAGGTATACGTGCCAAAATTATGGTATTACAGTCAGCTTGAATTTCTCAAAGATCAAGGCCAAGGTAAGTTTAATTATTTATTAAAGAATTTCTCTATACACTATTATATTATACGTGCGTATTCTTTGTTATGCCTGTGCCTAAATTAGGTAGGTACCTAAAATAGAGTACCTATTATAGCACTTTGTTTCATTACAATAATGACATTGTGATGTTGAACATTCAAACCAAAAGTAAATTTAGAGGGTTTTTATTTAATTACAGGTGAACAATCAACTGACAATATAGACGACAGCGAACAGGAGACAGCTAATGATAATGAAAATACATTTGATGCTGAACATAGTGAAAATGATACCCAGGTAAAAATACTATTATTATATCATTCTTTGTTGCCATGACACTGCACCACTAGTATTAAAGTAGGTTTCATACTATTCTCTGATAATTTTTGCATTTTGAGTGGGGTTACGACTATGTGTTTGTTGTAGTGACTGTAATTCTCCATTTTGTGGTCTCAGCCCCAATTCAATAGTTCCATTTTCGTGATTTTCACTATCAAAGTGCTGATGTGGACTGTAAGCTTGTCTTACTATTTTCCTTAAAAAATTGTGCAAAACACAACATGCCAAAACTATTTTGTTAATATTGTGCACACTGGTATTTATAGGCGATCGAAAAATGTGGAATCTTGCCGCCAGAATTCCAAAAACATTTTCTATGATTCTTCTAGCCCTGCATACTCTATAATTGTATATCCTCTTACTTGAGCTAGCCTGTGATTGCCTTTGTGGGTACGGTTTCATAAAATCTGTCCTCAAAGCAAAAGCCTCGTCGCCAATAAATACATAAGGCAATTCTTCTGAATGTCCGCTTGGTTTTCTGGGGCTAGGAAGATTTAAGCGCTTGGAATTCAATCTTTGAAAGAATGTAGTTTTTTGTAATACACCTCCATCAGAAATACGTCCATTTGTTCCAATATCTACATAAATAAATTCATAATTTGCATTTGCAATTCCCATAAGTACAATACTGTGATACCCTTTATAATTAAAAAAATGTGAGCCGGCTCCGGCAGGAGGGACTATAGCTACATGTTTCCCATCGACGGCTCCTAAACAATTTGGAAATTGCCATGTACGCTCAAACTCTTCAGCAATTGCTAGCCATTCTTCTTCTGAACTCGGGAACTGTAACAAAAAACCCATAATTCAGTATAAATGATATCATTTTTATTTACAGAGTACCATTTGCAACGTGTCATCACCTGCGACACCTGCAACATCTGTTGCTTCATCTGCACGTCGTAAGCGACACGGCAATGCCGCCATTGAAGACACAATATCGTTAATAGGTAAAAGATTACAAAACCCAGATGATGAATATGATGCTATAGGAAAAAATGTCGCAATTAAACTCCGCAACATGACTGCTATTCAACAAGGCATAGCTGAAAAGCTCATCAATGAAGTTATTTTTTTGGGACCGTTTGAAAAATTAACATTCAATACAAGTATACATAATCCAGTTCCAGTCCAGGTACCCCAAAGACCATTGATACACATGCCAGCTGTTCCAGTCCAGCTGCAAGAAACACAAGCATATAACTTGACACAAGACTCGCAAACTATTAGTATCCCGGACACCCTGGTTGAATATTTAAACTTTAATAATAATAACTAAAAATAAATAAAATAGTACGTTACATTTGTATATGTTCAAGAGTAAATTTATTTGTTAAGCATTAATGTTAATGTGCCATTGCAAAATAAAGTCTGATTATTTGTACTGAGTTATTTTATTTATAAAGTATGTAATGTAATAAATGATACATACCTTCAAATATGTTTTCAGTGCAGAGTAGATTGCGTCACATGTCTCAGGAATTATGTACCCAAATGACTGTCTTGATATCGCTGACGAATACATTACATCTTTATATGTTCCACCAGTTATCAAAAATCGTAATGTTGCACTTAAACGTTCATGCGGTGAAATAGCTTCTCTCATGCAAGTATCCTGTTTAGCTATAATTGGTGTGACTAAACACAAAAGTTCTTCATACACAGGCTCAGGCATTCTGAAATAATTCTGGAAATCTTCCTTCTCTTCACGTAACTCTCTTACTAAATTCACATGTGATAAACGCTCTCTTTTTGTAAGCCAGTTCTTAACCCACACTTTTCGCCTTCGTCTATTGTTTTTAGTTTTTGAAATGTAATACGATATAATTCCTAAATAACACAAAGCTTCTTCAGTGGACGACATCGCGATGCGGTATGAGTAAGTTGGCGTGTGTATCGCCGACGTCGAGCCAAGTAAGTTCGCGATCTTTAAAACCGCAGACTTTAAGTTCGTACGTCTATCACCCCCTTTATGGAGAGACCACGCGACACGAACAGCGCCGGCGCCAGCAGCGGTGATGATGGCGGCAGCGGCGCAATTAGTGATCGTGATTTTACTTTGTTGTTGATATCATAATACAAAGATGCGACGATATTGTGGGACATTAAGGCTCGGGACTATAAAGACAAAAATAAAAAGAATATGGCTCTCATGAATATGGTGGATATTTTAAAAAGATATAAGAGTAATTTCAGCATTGAGGAATTGAAGAAAAAAATTAATTTGTTACGAACAAATTTTAATCGAGAACATACAAAATATAAAAATTCTATGAAGTCTGGAATGGGAGCAAGTGAAGTTTATAGCCCAAAATTGTTTTATTACAACGACTTAATGTTCATAGCAGACGGAACGGAAATCTCGCCAACAATCAGTTCGGAAGGATCACAAGTAAGTTCCCCTTCTTATCATGTTACACTATTATGTACTACGCAGTATTCAAGCATCTATTTTGCCATGGAACTGCTCCTGTTGTATTAAAATATTCGCAAAACTCATCTCGGACTGCTTTGGCTTCAATAGTAGGATTTCCCCTTAACCTTGGTGTAGGGATCAACTCTTGTGATTCTGTTCTCCACGAGCCTGGCCTAATTTCTCCTGTATTAATATTTTCAAAATCAACGTCATTATTTCGAATGTATTTTTCTGACTTTGACAGATAATTATGCAAGTGACAACATGCTAAAACTATTTTACTGACTTTTTGTGAATCTAAATTAACAGATCGCTTAAATATCTTAAAACGTGATGATAAAATCCCGAAGGCATTCTCCACAACGTTGCGGGCACGTGATAATCGATAGTTAAAAATTCTGCGTTCATTGTTTAAAACAGTTTTATTGTAGGGCTTCGTGAAATTGGGAGTTAATCGAAATGCTTCATCGCCTATTAAAACGTATGGCTTTTTTTTATTTGTTGATGGTAACTCGTGACTGTTCAGGTAGATTCAAACAATTGTCACTGCTGGTGAATTTTGACCAAAATTCTGTATTTTTTAAAACACCTCCGTCAGATATTCTGCCATTTGCTCCAACATCCACCATTATAAACTCGTATTTAGCATTTACAATAGCCATTAAAATAATACTATGTGTTTGTTTATAATTAAAATAGTATGATCCGGAGTTATAAGGTTTCTGTATTCGAACATGTTTTCCATCCACAGCCCCAATCACATTAGGGAAATTCCATCGAGTTTCAAATTCCTTTGCAATCTTTTTCCATCCTTCTGAAGATCTGGGTACCTTTAAATAAAAAATATGTTTCAGAAAATGCCACCACCAACTACATCAAGGAAGAAAAAAAAAGAAGATAGTTGTGAAACATCAGAATTATTTTCTGCTGCTACTTCCTATTTCAAGAATCGTACTGAAGATGACGCTGATGTCATCGCAAAAGGTTGGGCTGTCAAGATTAGAAGATTAGCTGCAGATCAACGCCGATATGCTGAGAAGATAATTAACGATGTTTTATTTGAAGGAGAAATGGGCACATTAACTAGACATGGTGTTACTTTTTTACAAAATCCTTTGCCTAGTCCACTTTCATCTCAATCGCCAATGTTCAGATATAACTCACCTAGTTCCAACCATTCTTATATTTCCGAGGAATCTCCCGCTCCCATTCAATCACCTCTGCCATATCAATCACCATCTCATCAATCTCACAATATTCAGCAATCTCCCGCTCCCATTCAATCACCTCTGCCATATCAATCACCATCTCATCAATCTCACAATATTCAGCAATCTCCCGCTCTCATTCAATCACCTCTGCCCTATCAGTCGCCCTCTACTCAGTCCTACAATGTCCAACAATCTTCCGCTTCCAATAAAATTCAATTCCTTTCTAATCAGTCCAATATATTGGAGGAATACAACAACGAAGATACAACAGCAGCCGAATTTCTTAGAACATATTCATCTTTTTAATAAAATTCCTTAATACTTTTGTTAATTAAGAGAACTACCTACATAAAGTGTTAATTTCTACTTACCGCAATGTTTTCTTTTAATTTCTCTATGATAGCCTCACAAGTTTCCATTATTATACCTTCTAATGTGTAAGGAGCAATAGCACAAGTAAATTTTAAATCTTCCAAATCCATGCCAGTAGCCAAGAATCTTAAAGTCACAGATAATCGCTGACTAGCTGGAATCGACTGTCGCATGTTAGAGTCCTGTTTTTCAATGTTTGGCCTAACCATTTCCAATAATGTCTCAAATGCTTCATTATCCATCCTCAAAAAATTTTTGAAATCATTAGCTCCGTCACTTGTAGAATCTTTTGCAAATGCTCATGGGTAAATCTATCTCTTAACAAATACCACTGCTTAGACCATCGTCTTGTTCGTTTCTTTTTTGTTTTCTTCAACAAAGCAATTGTGAGAGCAAGAAAAGCCATATCTGCATCTAGAGACATTCTACTACTTTGCAAATGTTTCTGTTTTAGCGCAAGTTCAAAACTGGGTCACTCTATCCGACAAAATGATGCGAATGCTTGACAAGAATGTTTTTTGATGTCGTGACCTCGTCAAGCATGCTTGTCAAGCACGTAAATGCTTGTCAAGCAATTTTGATCGTCTAGGGACCCCATTAAAACGAGTTGCCCAGTTTGCAGAGAAACTACCATTTATGCCTAATAAAAATGCTAATTAATGTATGCTTTGACTTATTTTTGAGGGCAATTTGATAATTACAAGTGTAGGAACTACAGGTAACAATAATGCTAACAATGCATGAGGCATTGATCCCTGCGCATACAGTTTAGCGGCCAGTGGTCTTCCCCGCCCCGTAAATATAAATTGTGCTCTGTAAAGAATATGTAAGAAGTGTCACTGTGCTTATTGGTCAAGGTCATCAGTCAATAGACATTATAAAGTACACTGGAATTTTATTATCACATCGGGGTCACCAATGTTGATACCTAATGATATTGTAGTTGGAGAAAGTGGTAAATGAAATTCCAGTGTACTGTATAATGTCTATTGACTGATGACCTTGACCAATAAGCACAGTGACACTTCTTACATATTCTTTACAGAGCACAATTACAGATCAAACTGGAACCCATCAAGGTTTCGGCCAATTTTACTACAATACAACTCAACCAGGAGCTGTCGGCTTATTCACTGATCAGCCTCCATCAGCCAAGAAGAACAAGATCCTAAATCAAGTTAACTTCTTTCTAGAGGCAATAGGACCGGACTCCCACATCATAAACACAGATCCCCAGGTGCTATGCAACAGGTATTGGACACTCATCAAGAAGAACCCCACGATGTCCAACAAAGAAGCATTTTCACAAGTGCTGGAGCAATTGGGCAACCCCTGATCCAAAAAACCATTGTCTCTCCAACAGGGCACCCAGGAACAAAACCGATCTACACATATCCCACCTCATAACCATACAATAGACCTCCTTCAGTGTGTACTTTAAAAAAATGACCTTTCAAGACCAAAAACAACACCAATGTGTCAATTAATACTTGCAACAGTAGTTTCTTTTCACATTATTAACAATAACAAATCTACCCTTTTACAATTGCTTTTCGATTTTCAAGACCGAAAATAACCACAATGTATCAAATAATACTTACAACTTTAGAAAGTAGTTAAGTAGTTTCTATTCACATTTTGAACAATAACAAAATCTACCCTTTTACCATTTCTTTTTCTAATATCAAGACCGAAAACAACTTATCAACGTTCCAATTATTGCTTGTAACATTCATTTCTTTTAACATTTTGAACAACAACAAAATATAGGTACCCTTTTATTTCTCTTTCGAACTAGGATTTAACAATAAGTCCTAGCGATTTCTGCCTTTAGCAACAGCAAGTTTTACGCCTACAGAATCACATTTTGAACAATAACAAAATCTAACCTTTTACCATTTCTTTTTCTAATTTCAAGACCGAAAACAACTTATCAACGTACCAATTATTGCTTGTAACATTAGTTTCTTTTCACATTTTGAACAACAACAAAATATAGGTACCCTTTTATTTTTCTTTCGAACTAGGATTTAACAATAAGTCCTAGCGATTTCTGCCTTTAGCAACAGCAAGATTTACGCCTACAGAATACAATCTGCTGCTTAACTCAACCGTTAACCAAGACAAGTCTTGTGTGCTTGTAAAACTTCACACATACCAGTCCTGAAGTTGAACTTATCAACAAACGAGATACCAGAATCGTTTCGGCAGTAATATCTTTGAATAAAAACATTTCCTTTCACTGGACAAACACTTTAGAAATATGAATGGAACTGGCTGCCCGCTCTTCTCGACAAAAGAACACATGATTCTAATTGATTGATATGATTATGACTATGAGACAATGGTGATTGGCTGGATCTAAACACGAATTTCGTTTCTAGATAAATCAATAATAGCACGAAATTTCGAAGACGACAAACGACTTGCAGCAAAGAAAATCAGTAGCACAAAAAGATTGTAAGACAAACGCCACTTTCCACAGAGTACGTTTTATATAGCCACTTTCTCACAGACTTGACAGACTCTATGACAGACTCTATGACCTTGGTCTATGACCACACCCACAGCCCATCATTCTATTAGTATATTACACGGAACCAGTGTTGCCACGCCAACTGCTTTCCAGAAAATACGATTAATAAATATCTACGCTCTGACGATAAAAACAAGAAATTAACTACTGAATATTTGAAATATTATGATAAACAGTGCACACACAGTCGTATTCCCGCCGATTTATTTGAGTAGTTTAATGATTTTATAATTAGACCGAATGTCAATAGTCATTATTGCCAAATAATACATACACACCTAGGCGATTTTCAAATAGTTGGCATAATACCTGCGTACATTTTAGAGCATGTCAATTAGGGATCAGGATTAGATTATGCGAAAATTGCCCAATACAAAACATAATGCCTGTTTTTTTTCTGTTTCTATGTCCATGACGCGGTTTTTGTATTGGGCCAGTCTTATGTGGATGTCACTCCAATAAAAAAAGGTCCTTGAAAATACACAAGATAGCACGCTAGGCACAAAAATCTATTTTTAAGCACTGAGTTACCAGAAAATGCACCAGATCTAGTACCGAAAGCAGTAAGTTTGGCATAACTGCATTGAACACATATCCTAGCAAGGTCCTAGCTAACCCTCTATGAACTTTTTATTTTTTTGGTTGGGTAATCATCAAATGACATCTACGAAGGGCGTGTCAACCTCTTACTGACTAGAACCCACCCGTGTTCCTTCAGTTGCCTGTGAGCCCGGGCCACGGCAACTCTTTCGAACAATCCGCGACCACGGCAGGCATCGGCCCTATCGGACCCCGTCAGTGATGCTGACATCTCTTTGAGGCGAGCGTGAAACACGACGCGCCGTCGACCCGGGCCTGGTCCTTACCGGACGACGAGCTGCCCATTGCTCGCCGTCCGCAAGCCCGCGCCTACGGTGGCCGGGAGTCGCCAATCGACTCCCGACGCCAAAGGTGTCTCCTCTTGCGGCGACTAGGGGTGCGAGGGTGCAGCGATTGCGTCTGCCTCACGCGTTCCGCCTCCTCCTTCGCGAGCATTACTGCTTCGCAGAAGGAGGTGACGCCTTCACATTCCCTCTCACTCCGTACCATGGCCTGAACAAGGGCCGGACGCGAGAGCTAGCCGCCGCCGATCGCCGCCACGAGGACACGGCGGTGCTCCGCCCAAGCCGGGTAGACCTCCACCGTATGCTCCACCGTGTCCTCCAGTCGATCCACACAATGATAACACCCGGGCGTTTCCTCCCGCCTTATCCGAAACAGGAACCTCCCGAAACAGCCATGTCCGGTGAGGACCTGCGTCAGGAGGAAGGTGAGGACGTCGTGGCTCCTCTCAAGCCACTCCTCAGAGAGGGGACTTGCCGCCGCAATTGTGCCGTGCCCAAACGTTCTATGAACTATGATGGGTCTTGTGGCCTCATGGGCGATGGGGGGTGGCAGCGCGCGACGGTGGCGCGTGGCGCGGGCGGCTGGGCGGGCGCTCGCAGACTCGATGACGCGGCGGCGGCTCACAGACTACATAGAGGTACGTCGGCTGCCAGTAACAACAGACTACATATAGACTTAGGTCAAGGACCTTAAGGCCCGCTCGCTCTTTGGGGTGAGCCGTGTCGTCCACAAACTTCAGTAGTGATCCATACAACACTGACGACTAGACTTGTGTAATGCGATTGTTGCATTGCGCCTCATATAACCCGACCGCGTCCTGTAGCATTACACATGACTCGACCTAATAAGCATGACATATGCCACTCAAAAAGGACGCGCGAGCCGCGGAGCGCCGTTCGGTGTTAATAAACTTCGTATTATCTTGGTAATTTTCACTGTGTGTGTAAGATTGAAGGAGCATGCGCCGCGCCGGTCGGCTGGCTGCGAAATAAGTGAACTATTATTTAAAACCGTTTTGTTGATGCTAATAAGGTTTTCGTTTTAAAGACAGCGCGGACTGCCTACGTGATGTTTTAAATCATGACTCGCATTTTATGACACCATGATATTTACAATGACAATAAATATTTATTAGCTGTAATTAAAAATGTAAATACCGTGTAAATAAAACAAAACCGTTAGGTATACAAAAAAACACAAATTAAAAACGTGTTTAAAAAAAACACAATCTTTGTATGTACAATAAATTTTTAATTAGGTACAGTCGCCAGCTGGTCAAGCTACACAAAACTGTCAAATTTCTCCACTTTTTAAACCTTAAAATATTAAAGGTTAAGTTCAGAATCGAATGAGAAAATCTGACAGTAATGCCATATTACATCATTCTAACCTTTTGGCACTTTTCCTGTTGATAGCGATGCGGACGAGTTCTTTGATGCCTTATGGTTCATTTTCCTCTTTTTAGGGTTCCGAACCCAACGGTTAAAACGGGACCCTATTATTAAGACTCCGCTGTCCGTCCGTCTGTCTGTCCGTCTGTCACCAGGCTGTATCTCAAGAACCGTGATAGTTAGATAGTTGAAATTTTCACAGATAATGTATTTCTGTTGAAGCTATAACAAAAAATACTAAAAAACAGAATAAAATAAGTATTTAAGTAACAACAGACATGATTTTTTTGCCGTTTTTATAGATAATGGTACGGAACCCTTCGTGCGCGAGTCCGACTCGCACTTGGCTGGTTTTTATATTCACCTATATACTTATTACTATTATTATTTTAAGTTTGTTAGCTAGTATATTATGTAAGTATCATATTCCGAAATAAAAATATCCTATCTAAAAATAATGTGTGATAGTTCCTCCCGCCCACCGCCACTTGAACATTTATTAAAAGACTTAATAAAGACTAAAATATTAAAGACTTTTAGTAAGTACGTGGTGTTCAATATGTATTTGCCTATTTCAAAACAATAAACTATCCACAAAACTATATTAAGGAGTGGGAAAGCGATCCTAAATTTAAATCATGGTTACGACCAGTAACCGGAAATAATACTAAAGCTATGTGTGTGTATTGCAAGATCGAGTTCAGTGCAAGGCTAAACGATATCAAAAGATATTTGTAGTCAAACAAACATGCTGACAAAACTAAACCTTTTCAGCCTAACAGTTCAAATTCATAGTTTAAAAAGTGGATAAAACCGCCGTCGCCGTCGCCGCCGCTACTTCAAGCACTGCTGAAACTTTATTGTCTCTAAACATTGTTGAACATTCATCTGTACTTCCTGTAGACCCTCAGAGCGAGTTATTTAAAAAGGCGTTTAGTGATTACAAAGGAGTACAGGACCTGAAATTACACCGTACGAATTGCAGAGAAATCATAAAGAAACATTTTTACAAAAAAAAAAAAAAACCGACATCCAAAAAAATAACACAAAAACAGAGAAAAATAACTTTAATTTCGGAAGTCGGTGTCCTTGGTTTGGTATGTTTTTTTTCTGCCACCGACTACCCAAATTAAAGTTATTTTTCACTTTTGTTTTGTGTTTTTTTAGAAGTCGATTGTTTTTTTGTTAAAAATAGTTTTTTATTTGTCATTTTTAGTTGTGGTACCTACCCCACACAAATTCGTATACCACTACTTGATATGTAAATATCAGTGACAGAAAATGATTAAAACAAAAAACTACGCAAAATTAAGGATAACTCAAAAACAACTATTCAGAATTTGATCAAAATTATATGGGACCACATGAGAAGCACCACGTTTCAAATATAAAAATAAACATCCAAATGGTTCACCTAAAAAAAAGATCGGAGCTAAAACAAAACAAAAATACTGTCAAATTGAGAACCTCCTCCTTTATTTGAAGTCGGTTATAAATGTGCTGGGTCCACACTTTATTTCGGCTCATAAAACAGATATTGGTGAGAGCAAATATAGCTTGATTATAGATGAATCAACTGATATATTAGTTCACAAATATTTAGGCACGGTCATCAAATATTTTAGTTTAAATAGAAAACTGTTTACATTTTTTGCTTTAGTGTAGTTAGAGTCCGCAGATGCAAGAGGTATAGAATATAGTGAATGCAATTGCAAACACAGTCAAAGATATGAATTTAAATCTGAGAAATTTGGATGGTCTTGGTACAGACAATGCCAGCGTAATGGTGGGAGTAAATAATGGAGTTTACAAAATTCTCATCGCGGCGCATAATCTTCCACATTTGGTTTTAATAAAATGTGTATTCTACTGCTTACAACTGACTGTTTCACATGCGTCCGAAGAGACCATTCCTCAAGATACCGGGAAACTTCTAACTGGTATTCGTGTTGACCATTTCACCGTCAAAAGTATTCAAAAGTTTACGAAACAATAATTTGCGGGAGAAAAACCCCTTCAAATATTGCAAAAATGTGCCACGAGATGGCTATTAATCAAACCAGCAGTATCTAGACTCTCTCTCTCTCTCTTCAGTATAGTATAAAGTACTCTGTGCTTTTGAAGCAGTGGATTGAATAGAAAATATTTTTTTGAGATTTTCAAATCCAAAAACTATTGTTATACCTCAGAAGTGCTGCATCGTATCTATTCAGATATAAAAAATAAAACCTATTTAATACATATAAATAGTATACTGGGCGAAGTACAGTATTCGCTAAAGGCGTTCGAAGGAAAAGAAACAGACCCCACATAATTCTTACAGACACTCGTGAACTAAGTAAACTAAGAATGACAGTCCTTGTCACTTTGCATAGTGATTTCGTTAGTTCAAATTTAAGCCACCGGGCCAGATAAGGTTGCTGCACTCTAAGGGGATTGCGCCAAGATAGCTCGCGAAATTCAAATTGTCTTATGGTTTTTGCAATTTGCAGGTCTGTATCAGCTTGAATGGTGATCAAAATATGATTCGCTACATTATTAAATATGGCTTTACAGAATTATAATCATTAGAATCAGCAATACAACTCCTTAAGTTAGAATTACCCTCAAATGTCATGATTTCATGAAATAGTCATTCAATAGGGTAATATGAAGTTATAGATGTATAGATGATTTTTATGATTATAAATAACCCTATAAATAAATATTTGATACGGCCGCGAATCATAATTAAATCAACATACAACCTGATACTGCCAGCAAATTGCAATAAACGTAAGAAAATTTGAATTTCGCGGGCTACCTGACGCATCCCCTTAATCATAATTAAATTGTTCTAAACCACTAAATTCATAAAAAAAACAAAGTGAAAACACTTTAAATGAAGTAATACCTAGTCTAACCTGTAAAAATTTACTAAAAAAGTCTATAAAAAAAGACTAACTAAAGGGCCTCAGTAGCTGGGTCATTAGATTTCAAAAAATAAAAATATACCCCGTCTGTCAAAAGTTTTGAGTGTTAACCTCCGCTTCGAGTTAGGAGTTTATCATTTTGTTTTTTTCACACTTTCTTTTCCACTGGTAGAATAGGTGATATCGGCTTTGCTTGCCATAATAAAAAATAGAATATAATAGAAAAGGAGTTTAAGTCCTCTATGGTGGTGTCAACTGTCAATACCTACGTCGCTGTCTCGACCAAATAACTATTTTCTGGTTACTTATTTACGTGTTTAGCAACTAACTACTTTGTACCTTGAGCTTCGAGTATTTCTGAATAATGATGATGCGTGCAAACGTGAGCAAATGCACAAACTTGTGGACTCAATACCCTTTGATTTATACACTATTGGATCGCCAGAAAACTTGCTTGCAATCCTATCCACACAAGCCTAGCCAAACGCCCTGGCCCTTTCTAATCTTTCTATCCATTTCTTTGAATTTTTGTTGGTTTCGTTGGTTTGTCGAGGATTGGCACATGTGTGGAGCCTGCAATAACCCTGTGTGTGTTGCGCAGGAAAATCCCAATGGTTGAAGATTTTTTTTGAAAAATGTTTTCATGAAAGTCAAACACATGTTGGTCAGAGGATTATCTTAGGGGCGGATTGAAGTATTTGGTTGTTATTGTTGTTGTTGCGGTGGTTGTTTTTATCCTTGTTAATGCATCTTAAGGTCTGTCTGTCAATTACATGTCTGTTGTCTTGTAATGGTTCAACAAGTAGTTCTTTCATAAATAAGAAATCTAACTGTAACATGTTGTATGCATTTGACTTGTGGTGCTGAAGGCTATTTTCATGTTACAATATAGTCAGGTAAGGTCAGTGAGTGTCTTGTTAGTGCTATCTTAGTGGATTCAAAATAATAAAATAACCAAAATGTAGTCACCTTAAAAACCATGTCAGTCTTAGGTCAAACTGTCCTAACTCTTGCTATAACTAGGTTAGTCACTTATATAAATATGAGTAATTAGTATTACTTCTGCTGATTTAAAGGTTTGTTGTCTTTATTCATTTTGCTTTGGCGGTTTGGTGTCTACAGTTTGTAGTAACTGTATTGGCATTCACACTATATGACAAAATATTGGTATTTGTCACAGAAAGATGTTTTTCAGTTTAATAGTTCACAGTTCACAGCCACAGATTATTAATAGGACATGCAACACTATGGTAATCTAAAATTTGGTGGGTTATTTGAGATTAAAGTTTAATGTACCATTTACGGCACAGTGTGCATTTAAGGGATCAAATAAGCAGGCAACTGTATAAATGAGGCCATGAGAACCAGAGTAGCCTATCTACCAATAACGAATACTGAGATTTTAAATGAAAACTGAAAGCTATGATTTTGTTCTAACTTTATGGTCAAATTAATGATTTTTCAATGTTTTCAATAAGTATATTCTAAGTTTAAGTGGTTATTTTTTCAAATTATGGAGGGAACAAGTCATTTACTCTATGTTTTAGGTATTTTTTTTTACAGTTAGGCCACTGTGGCTTTTTGGGATTATATAATAACTGAATTAAAGTGCTAGTTACTCCAAAAATTTCTTTTTTAATAAAATTAACCATAAACAAAGCTATGAAAAAAATATTTTTTACTTAACATTAATGAAGTCATCTAAACATCATCATCATGTTCTTGGGGTAGATATATTGTATTTCTAACAGTAGTACTGTTGTTGTTGTGTAGAACTCATGGTGAATGGGTAGTTTAGGAGTTCAAGTAAGTCCTTCTTTTCGACACTGATCAACTTTCCATCGGGGTACAACAGGTCCAGCTCAATATCTATAAATACCTTTGACTTTCTTTTTCAACATCAAGATACTGAAACAGCACCCCTGGGTTGTTTGAATACTCGAAGAATATTCTATACTGGTTCATTTTGTTATACTTCAACCCCTGGTTGTTTAGCCATATAACTTTTGAGCGTTCAGCAGTTACTTTTCTGTTAGTAATGTTTCCTCAAGTTTTTTTGTTGACATAAAGTCTTGCTTCTTCATTCTCATAATGTTGAATGGATTTTTATGTCTGGCTGCTTTGATCGCTTGAAGCCAATCATCAGAAACATAACTATTTTGAAACAACTTTTTTTTCTTTTCAATCAAACCAAAGTCCTGGTCGCAAGCAAGATAGGAATGTCCACTTACATAAAATTTATGGTTAATGATCTCAACAGTAAAATCCGAATGGACTACTATATACTGACATAATAAAGCCATTTTGATATTCCTATTCTGTCCCCCACATTGGTCAGAAATCAGAATAGAGAATCAAATTTTTGTGTGCACATTTGCTTTGACATACCTCAACAGGCATGATACAATTTCCTGAGGGTCTCTAGAAGCGATGGTCTCATTCGAGACACCCATTGTAACATGGTCATTACAAGCATCGTGTATGCCAAGACAGTAGGTCCGTAGTTGTCGTTTATAATAGCAAATTCCTGTTGATGCAACTGGTGTGGGCAGTCTTCAGCAAGTTGAATACAAGGACTGTAACATCTTGATTTTCCTTAGCAAATTGTTTGTCTGCCTCATAGTTGTCCCGGGCTGATTGGGCTTTAGATAGATGAAGAGTTTTCTGGGCTTGCAGCAAATTTTCTCTTCAGAATTAGAGGCTCGAATCTTCATTTCCATATGATCACTAATAGGAGCATGAAAGGAGAGATTAAAATGTTCATTAAATATTTTCCTAAAAATATAGTCAGACACTGGTGTTATAGTTGTAGTGCAATACAAAGAGTACATTTTGTTAATATTCAAATCTGGACACAAAAATTGTCTGTTCTGGCTCTTGTGTAAGGTATAGTGGGACTCATATCGGGGAAACTTGTCTATAAAGTCTATTACATTTTTGATCTCTTCTTCGCTTGTTTTGTTTTTCGGTCGATGTTTTCCTCTTTGATCTTGGGGTAGTACAACGTTGCCAACATAAGAAGCAGCCAAACTTTGTTCATTGTCTGTATTTACTTTTGAAAAAAAGACTTGTCTTTTGCGTTAGTTTTTTCTTATACTCAGCCACAACAATTTTTCTTGCTTTACCAACATGTCTTTTATATTTTTCTTCGTATAAAGTAGTATAATGACGTTTAACATTATATTCTTTACTCACAGACAATACTTACATACAAATCATACACTGAATTTTATTATTATTGTTGCAAATAAAATAATCAAGTTCCCACTTCTCATTAAATACACGATGTTCATCACTTAATTTTCGCTTCTTCGTAGTCGTAATGAAGTTAATTAAGTATTTTTCTCAAAACTGCTTGTTAATAACTTATTATAATGTGTAAAATTCAAAGTGGTATCGGTAAAGAAAAGTGGCGATACGAACTTTGTGAAAGCACAAGTTTAACTAATACGGACACCAGTGTTGTTATCGTAAAAATCTGGGTTGCCTTGTGTCACATTCTGATTTGCCCTATTTTAAAGGAAAAAATACTAAAATACCGTACATAATTTAAAAATGTTTATTCCTCATTTGTTTCTTCTCCATAAAGGTTTTTTATCGTTTCTATAACTTCAGATTCATGTTTATCTAGTGTGTACTTGTCTTTGCTTCTCATTTTGTCACACATGTCGCGCGACACCTTAACCCTTTACCGCATGGATTTTTTAAATCCTTTGGAAAAAATATATGTCGGTATAGGGCATTTATAGGTCCCCAAAAAAATATTTAAAAATATATAGAAGACCATGTAAAAAAGATACATAGGTAAAAGTAATTGTTCCAAATATGGAACGCCATGCGTTCTAGTTCTAAAGCTCAGACGTTCCAAATTTGGTACAACATGAGGTGTGATCGAATTATGTAGAACATTGAAAAACAGGAATTAAAAGAAACAACGTGAAACTATGCTATTTAATTAAAGAAATTATGTGTGAAAGTTTTTAAAACAGTTGCGATCTTTGTTGAAACAAAGATAACAACCACACTTTTCGCACATCACTTGGGATTTCTGTTTGCATCCTTCCAGTTTACACCGTTGGCGATCGGTTTTCCAATCAGGCCAGTGGTTGAACCCATCTCCAGCTACTTCCATTGGAGGTAGTTCTATGCGTCGCCTTGATCGCCCCTTTTTAATTGCCTCAACATCTTGATTCAGTGGTCGTCCTCGTTTGCGTGTAGTCGGAGTATATACTTTTGAATCTTTGTGCATCAATACGTCTGCTATGGCTAACTTGAAGTCAAGCAATGGAATGTAAATATCTTCACCTTTCTGTTTCATGACTCTTCGCCATAGTAACCAGCTATTCACGCAACAGAGATCAATGAAATGGAATAACAGCCGGTGGTACCATTTTTTACTGCGGATTTTGATCCTATAGAAGCCTAACATGGCATCTAGTAAATCAACACCACCCATGTATTTGTTATAAATAGTTACTGCTTTTGGGCAAGGAACATCAACTCTACACTTTTGTTTTTTGGAATATCTTTTCACAACTCCTATTGGTTCCTTGCCTACGTAGGATGAACACAAACTGACTGCTTTATTGTCGACCCAATTGGTAACTGATAGCTGAACGTCATCAACAGTAACACTTTTTTCGGAGCAATAACCTCGTTCTTTCTTTCCTAAAGCTTTTTTAGATATATTTATATTTGGAGCTCTTCTTAGTTGTATTGTGCCTAATGGCAGAAAACCTCTTTTGTGCAAGTTTGCCATTAGCTGCAAACTAGTGTACCAGTTATCTACAAAAATCTTCTGATTCAAATTGTCTGAGACAGTCTCCATTAGTCTTTGTACCACATTTCCTGGCACTCCAAGATCAGGGCAGTTTTCTGGCTGATCAGGGTATTTTCCTCCGAATAATTCAAAATCATAGCTGAATCCACTGACTCCGCTTAATACATAATTTAGATAACCCCATTTATGGGGTTTCTTCGCATTGTACTGTCTGATCCCCGAAGTTCGGGCCTTGGTAGGGATCATCTGTTCGTCGATTGACAAAAATTCCTCTTTCGGAACTTTTAGTAGCCTTTCGCGAAGGATTTTCTTAAGTGGGCGTATTTTCTGAAGCCTGTCAAACTGTGGGTCATTTGGTTTTAGTTCGTTTGTTTTGTCGAAAAAATGCAAAAATCTTTTAATCTCTTCGAATTTGTTGCACGTCATTACATTTGCAACTTTTTCAATATACGTGCCTTCCTTCCAGTAATGCCGAGTAGTTGGCAGGTGTACTACCGACATGTATATAATAATACCTATAAATTTATAGATGTCCTCATGTTTCACTGAATGCAAGTTTTCGGCTGAAATTTGTGCTGCGTATACGTTGCTTTCTTCCTCAATTAAATTTACAGCAGATGACGGAAAAAGAAATTTGCAAAACTCCATTGGAGTATTTAGCTGCATAATTTCATCCGGAAGAGTTTCAGATCCCAAAAAAGCAATGTTGGATTCATCATACTGAATATTGTCATTCGACCACACCAACTTATCTTTCTTTTTTTTCTTACTTGAAGAAGCTGCCTGAGAAGTAGAAGGTTGATTGTCTGTAAATTTTTCTAACATCTCCACATGCTCTTCAGTACACTCAAGAAACTCAGTCAGTTCCTCTTCTCCTTCTTCATCTTGTTCTCCTTCATCTTCTCCGTCTGAGGAAGACGTTTCTTTTTCTTCATTTATGTGTAAAGGATCTTGAGTATTGTAATCGTCTACATCTGATACATTTTCATCCGCACTGCTCTCTGGAATTACGACGATTGTTTGTCGAGGACGCATCTCCATTTTTTCTACAATTAAAATAATTAAGCAAATTTACTAAAAATAATTACGTACCTATACACATAATTTTATACTAAATATACACAGGGCTGGTAGATCATACAAAAGCCCATAAAATACAATTATTTAAATAAACTCGTTATGCGCTACTTTTAATTATCCTACTTAAAAATTACATTAGCTGCAGGGTTTAGTAATACCCTGGAAGTATAAAAGATCTTACGCTGCATAATGTTCCCGATTCGGAAATTGTAAATGATTGATTGGAGCGCATATTGTTCCATATTTAGTGATAAAGTATTGTGGTCTAACACTGCATAATGTTCCGGATTTGGAATTTTCAAACTATTGACTGGAGTGCATAAAGTTCCATATTTGGTACTTCAAAAAACATAACAACTGCATGGTGTTCCAAATTCGGAACATTTAAAAAATGATAATATTCACTACATATTATGGTTTGAACTTACTTCTTTTGCCGTAAAAAGCCTGTGGGTCCATTGTTGTATCAGGTGAATCACTAATTTTCTTCAGATATTAACAAAAAACCAATAAAAAATCGTATTGAAAACCAGCGAATTAGGGCTTCCAAAATTACGGATATATTAATTACGTAATTGATTACGAATTTTGGTGGTCCAATTACGTAAGTACGTAATTACGTAATTTAAAACATATTTTTGAAATTTTTGAAATCGAATGTTTAATTTTTTAGGTAGCAATCGACAATGTAAGAAGTGTAAAAAGACTTTGATTAAACTAAAGTTTTTATTGATTAATATGGACATACAGAATAATGTTACATTATCAAGAGCATAACTTAACAGATTCTCCTATTAATTTAATCACAATCACAACACAACGCTCTATTATATATTCTGTGACAACGCTTAGATAGTATTTAGATTCGTAACAAAATAAGAATATCTTTTTCCTAAACGGAATGCTTATTACTTATCTACTTATTTGACTTTTCTTGAAAATGAGATCTCATAAACGACAACGCATTTAGTGTTTTATCACTTAATGAACTTCTTAATTTACTACATAGATAACCAGCTGAAGAAAAAGCACGTTCGGCTTCAACACTTGTTGGTGTAATCGATAGTAAATAATTATACGCTGCTGTTAGGTAAAATCCACGACCACCGCCAGCAGTATCATAGATGCACATTTCCACTCTAACAATGGACTCAAGATCTGTGTTAACCGTAGATTTGTTTACCTGTGACGTGGCTTTGCATATCTCTTTTTCTAATTCCTCGGCCACAGTTAACTCTTCATCACTGGAGTCAGTATGTGCTGTGCTTATTTGTTGTATTGGACTTTGACTTGTCTGTGCAGACGTTGTGCTAGCTGTAAATTTCAGCCTTTCTAATAATCTAGTGATATATGTCCTTATATAATCTGACGTCGGTTTTGTGAAGGTTTCTGTTGATATTGTTTCGTAAAATTGTTCATTGTTATGCAAATACTGTAAAATACCAGATACACTAGTTCGTCTCTCTTTTATTCTTTTTCTAAGGGAATTAGCAAGCCTTTCGCTGAGTTCGTTGTGCTGATAGTCAAGTTTATTTAACATAAACTGAAGAGCAGCATCTGCCGTCAATAAGTTTGAATCCCGGCGACACAAAGACATCACAGTTGTTTTTATTACATCTAAACTATGATGAATGTTTTGCAGGTCTTGAATTTCTTTTTCTGTAAAATTTATATTTGATTTTAAATCCAATAATGCCTTCATGACACATGATTTTAATTTTAAAAATCTGCCAATCATATCGGACAGGCTGTTCCACCGTGTCTTGCAGTCGAGTATAAAATCGAGGCCCTTTTCATATTCTTCTACAGAGTATTTCTGCAACAAGTCGTTTTTCAAGGGTGACTTTTTAAAAGATTTAACCAAATCTCGTACTTTTTTTATAGTATCTTTGTAAAGAAATTCAGATTCTGTAATTCTTGGTACTTCTATATCAAATCCTCCATAGTTTTCTTCAGAATCTTCAGAGTCGTAATCTAGTTCTATATCTTGTTGCTCTGGGTTGGGATTGGGAGTTGACTGATATTGTGATTTATATAGCACATCGAGCACCGCCAGTTGTATGCCATGGGCAAAACACAATTGATGGTGGCCGTCAAAATTTTTGCCCATTTTAACCATTACGCTGGCTCCGTCGGTTGTGAAAGCAATTATGTCTTCAAGACTAAGTCCGAAATTGTTCAAATGCTGTTGTAATAATTGGGTTCCTACATCTGCTGGCATTGAACCTTCTATTCTCACCAGACCCAATTTTTTGTAATAAACTGGTTCGAGATCTTTACTGTGGATATTAATATTCATGTATCTCTTATTTCGAGTAGAGGTCCACTCATCGAATGTCATTGTAAATCTTTTGTTCTGGGACTTCATCTCCTTTAAAAGACGTATCAGAGCGTTTTTTGTATTATCATGTAGCTCTAAAACTATCCTGGTTATAGTTGATGGCGATTTCGGTAGATCATAGCCGGATTTTTTGAAAACATACCTCAGGTCTTCAGAAGTACAAAATTTGCTCAACGGGATACCATCCGAAGCTGCCATTCTAGTCACTCTTAACTCCATGGAAGACTCACTCACATAATAATCCGTGAGTTTAGTTTTCTTTTGGGGTGCTTCATGTGGGGCCGGGGCGCCCTTTCTTTTTTCTTGAATTTGAGCACTATCGGACGTTGATGTTGAGGTACTCGCTTGTGGCACTTCAGTGATATGTTTGGCCCGCAAGTGAGTATGTAATGCTCCCGTTGCACCACCGGGCGTTTTTAAAACTTTTTTACAGTGCTTACACTCGACGGTTTGTCCATTATCGGCTCTTAGAAAATGTTCCCAGATTGAAGATGTTGTCCGTTTGTTTAAGAACTCCTTGAAAACTGTCTTCTTTGTTGACGACCTAAAACAATTACAACAATATATTTAACAACTAAATATGCTATAGCAATATTGGCACTCTCCAGTCAGTAGTCCCCCAACTATATCTATCTATACAAAAATCACATTGAACTGTGTTGCTCCGTTTTGACGTGGTAGAATGACAAACACAAATATAAAAATATTTTTAGAAAATAAACCGACTTCACAACTTTAATTTATTAATGAAAAAGGGAGATAAACCTTACGCCGACAATTTTTTTTAAGTCGGTGCCAGCCTTAACATTTAACTATCGTCGAACGAAACGATAGTTTTTGAGCTACTTACGCGCGGACAAAAATATAAACATGCGACTTTAAACCTATACCACATTAATTAGTAGAACCTATTCAAGCTGATTCTATAATGAAACAGTGATATCACAATTTATACTAAGTATGTCTAACTTTCTGGAAAAAATAAAATAATAGATTTTATTCAGGTACTTACATATTTGTTGTAGTTCCTTAGTTCCTTACACTTAAATGAAATATCTCCAGCGAGGAAGTGTTCAAAATTACACGTAACATGTCATAGTCACTCAACAAAAATACTTTATCGACCAGGTTAATATCATTAGGTCAGTCGTGAACTTCGAGGTGTGAACTGTGTGTGAACGTATAAGTCTAATAACAGACGAATGAGTACTGAGACTTTATTTCCTACATACATTAGAGTTCAGAGCTAAACTCACACATTGAAAGACGCGGGGATTCCCTGTGAACCTATTGTTTATCAAAATTATACTCTATTTCTTACATGTCAAAGAGAATAAGTGCCCTACGTTATCCAAAGCTGAAATAAATTGCGGGGAAGTACCGAGAATTACAGATTATATTCCGGATTGATTTTATTCTCTACGGGGGAATACCCGCTTGGTCTGTTTCAATGTTGGCTGGGTTGTCTTGTCATGTCATACTGTTTAAAAAAAATGTTGCCAACTTGACTTACGTAATTACGGATTTCAACCCCTCAGTTACGGACTTGTCAGGAGTTATTTTTTTTGCGTAATTACGTAACTGCGTACTTACGTAATTACGGAATGGAAGCCCTACAGCTAATTGACAATCTGTCAAATTTTGGAAACCAACTGACGAAATAGTCGATTTTAGTTCCTAGGCACCTCTGTAGAGGCGCCACTGGCGCATATTAGGCGAGTTACACTCCCTACATACGAATTAGTTCCAAGAAAAGATCATAGATGTCGCAGGAATAAATATATTATACCAAAAGCTGAATGTTCCAAATTTGTGACGATATGCGGTAAAGGGTTAAACTTCGTACAGTTCCCTTGATTTTGAATAAGTTGTCTTGCTAATAGAGTTTTATTTACAGTCGATGTCATTAACTTATTTCGCATCTTGGTCTTCATATTGTTCACTTGGCTAAATATCCTTTCACAATCTGCATTACTGTGAGGAAGACACAGAACGTCTAGAGCAAACTTCGCTAGAGTTTTACAGTCGGTTGTGCTAAGGATCTTTTCCCAAAATTCGTGAGCTTTCCAGGTGCCGATTTCTAGGGTCGAAAAGGAGATTGACCGAAATCATAATCACTTTAAAGTAAAAGAATATGGCTATAAAAATATACTCACAAATTATAAAATATTTTTTTAACTTTTCTTAATTCATTTGATCAAATTCGTATGTGGGGTTAATATTTTGTATTTAATTAGTTATTTTATGAATATTATTGCATACTTTTCTAGTGGCGTATCTTAGTGAAAGCAGTGTTGTCAATTTTAAGAACTTCCCCATAATCGGTCATAACGGAAGTATAAGGGCAGACGCTGAGTTTTAAAAATAATTTCAATTGAGGACCTTGCAGCTAAAGGGAGGCAAGTCCAAATTTCAAAACTGTTGGGTATTAAAAAAAAAGGTTTTTAAAAATTGATTGATGTACTTATGTCTTATCGTTATATGGCATTATATAATATGAACATTTATACACATTTTATTCAAGATTTTAAAGCAATTGAAGAAGTAATAGAATTACTACGATTTTTTAAAGTTTGGATCTGCCTCCGTTTTGCACCAAGGTTGAAGAAAAATACTACCCTATTTTGTGTTAAGGATAATAAAACGGGTAAAAACGGTTATTTTTTTATTTCAATAATTAGTAATCAGTCCACAAAGAATTAAACAATCAAAAGAAATACAAAAACGAATGAGTTCTGAACAAAAAAAAAAAAAAATTAAAGGTTAACTTCAGCTTGATCATCGTCGTCTTCGCTAGAAATATCATCTGTTGGTCCGACAGCTTCACTTTTAAGGGCCCTGTAGAAATATAGTTTATTTGGTGGAACATAGTTCTTTACCAACTGCATAACGTCGTTGTATTTAGCCTTTTTCAACGGCAATGCATGATCATACACCGGTTTCTGAGGCAGAACTGATAGTTGGGCTTGAGCATTTCTCATTATAGGAAAATAATCAAATACTGGCGTTCCCGTTGTAACACTGACTGCAATAGTTTCAATGTGGTCTTTACTATATTCAAAAATACGATATTGAGATATTTTGAATCGAATCTTCTCTGTATTTGTTATTATTTTTTTGAAATGACTCTCATAATGTTGGCTGAAGTTAAGTATCATATTTTGACTTGCATTTACAACTTTAAAATTTTTAGATGCTTGCGTAATACAATCGGCATATTCAGAAGTCGTAAATATGTAATCTTTCCTTCTGTTAAACTTTTCTATTACGCCGAAACACCGATCACATGGTAAGAAGCTGTGTCCTGGTTCTGGAAATCGATGAACAATCTTCTCAAAAGATGAACACCGCATAAGCGTATATAGATACTGAACTAAAGTCGAGTTCTTATTTTGTGCTGCTGCGTTATCAGAAAATAAATACAGTACTTTAACGGTGCTTGGTAAAATGTCATTTATGTAGTGATTTATAAAAGATATTACTTCGTTTGGTGATTTTCGGCCTATGGTTTCGTCATATAAATAAAAGTGAGCAATCCCTGTTTTTGCTGAATGAATACAAAAATTATATGCCCAAAGTTGACGTTTATAAAATGCTTCACCTGCTGGAATTTTAGGTAATGGCATATTCTGCTGATAATCAAATGTTAATACTTCGCATTCTTCATTATTAAGAGCAAGTTGACTCTTCTCTTTTAAATCAACAAAAAAAGTGTCGGCCTTGGCTTGATGAAGACTCTTCTCTATCTGTATTTGTTGGGTTTCATCGCTATCCAATGTCTTATCTTTTAGTTTGTTACTCAGCATGTCGCACTTCTTGCAAGTATCTGAACGAGGTGACCCAAAACTGTATTTAAAATTTTGTTTAAAGTATCTGTAGTAAAAATCAAATGATACTATAGGCTTAGCAGATGCTTCAAGACCAAGCTCATGCTTTTTCAAATATAACTCATACATCCTTTTAATGTTCAACTCTGGAGACAGATAATAACGTGAGCTTTTATTTCTACTGTAGTGTGACTCGCGACGTGGGAAACTTCTAATATGAGAGTCAACTTTAGAAACCCATTCACTTGGAATACGATTTGGTCTATTTTGATGTTTTCCACGATTAGACTGAGCTGGTGTAGTTACAGTAGGATCCCGATATTCTTTAGCAACATTGTCTACACGATTTTCGGATATTCCATGGATAGATGCAAAGCCATTTCTGCAAACTTGTATATTTCTATTTCCTAATTTAATATAATATTTGTGTGAACAACTGCGTTTCTTCCCCGTACCAGTTTTAGATCTTTCCCTTTCAACATTCTCAGTTTTAATTAAACCGCCTAAGTATACGTTTTGCACATAGGTTTCTTCCAATTTATTAAAATTTTCCAATATTAGTTTCCTATCTTCTTCATTAATTTGAACAAAACACTTATACTTCTTACAACAACAATCCGGTCCAGTTTTTCTTTCGCCTATTTCACGGCCTTTATAGTTTATATAGCCCTTTCCAGTAGCAATAGACTTCTTTATGGCATTCCGTTTCCATTGTGATGGATTCGCGGATTTTCTTTTCTTCGGCGCTATGCCACTCGTCGATGGGCATGGATTATCTGTATTAAATTCATCCAAAATATTCATACCTTTATCGTTCGCCTCATTAGTTTGGTTTTGAAATGTCAACAAACCAACATCGCTTCCATCATCATCTGAACTGGTTGAACATGACTCGTAGACAGGCGGCTGGTAAATATCTGACGAGCCGCTACTAAACGGTTCAGTGTCACTCATTTTAATACACACTTAACGTATTTAAACACACTTTCGTACTTAAAACAATTATTTAAAAGAATAATACGCATTTCCTTTCGGGCCGAGCACAAAACGTGCACTGACTTGTTTACAAATGATGCAATAATTTCATTTGTTGCAAGAAGGAGGCAGGTCCGGACATGCTCCCTTCTTGCACCAAACAGAATAAGGTAGCAGATCCAAATTGTGTTATAGCGCGCTTGTTTGTCGTCGGATCTGCCTCCTAAATGCACCAAACCATAGCTAATTTTTTTGTTTAAAATGTAGGTGACAAAAAAAGGTAACGGTTAAAATTTGGATCTGCCCCTCTTTTGCTGCAAGGTCCTCAATTATGACATTTTTCCTCGTTATTAATATTTTTATTTCTAATAAAGATAATTACAATAATATCATTTTTAATTAAAATCTTTAAAATAATATTGTTTTACTAATTAAAAATCTTTCTGTTGTTGACACATCACTTATGGTCAGGGTGATTTAGATTCCATGTTGGTAACACTATCACGGGCAATGTGAAAGGTGGACTGTCAAAAGTGTCACTGTTAATTTGTCAATCAAAGCATCGTGTCACTCGGCAGCCAACTTTTGTGTTTACCTATGTTTGGGTCCCTGATATATTCAGCCTAAAGGTAGCCAGGCCGGTCTCTTGCACGATGAGGTGCAGAGGTGGTAGTCCAAGCTTCGCCTGTAGGGCCGCAGTGGGTGTAGTTCTCATGCAGCCAGTGATTGCTACACAAGCAAACCGTTTTAGTTTTTCGAGGTCTCTCTGGGCTGTGCTCAAATCTGCCCTGGGCCACCAGACTAGTGAGCCGTATGTGATAATTGGTCGGATGACTGTGGTATATAGCCAGTAAGTGACCTTGGGGCTAATCCCCCAATTCCTGCCAAGCATTCGCTTGCATTGCCACAGAGATATGCTGGCTTTTGTAGTGATGTAGTTAGTATGTTTTGCCCAGTTCAGCTGTTTGTCCAAATAGATGCCCAGGTATTTGGTTTCGGTTGAGAGGCTTAGGGTAGTGCTGACCATTTGTAGTCCACTGCGCATTCAATTTTGTATACCGTTGATCTACCTTTGGAGTACGCGTGCTGTTGTCTGTGGAGTGGTTTTACCCTAAGAGATCCGTCACGGATGTATCTGACACAGAGTCTCTAGGGTTTTCAGTAGAACAGTATGATCATTTTAATTCTCTGATATCTTTAAGATATTTATTTTAATGATATGCTGTAAAGGGCAATTTTGATCTACATTAAATGTACAACGTATCTAACGTATTCATTTGGATAAGGACTGTATTGTTTAAAATAGCTTCGTAAATATCCCATATTTTTTTAGTAATATGTAAAAGATAGAAATGGTTACTGTGGGTTATTCTTAGGAGATAGACATATACCATCGCGGAATTTTTTGTAAATCTTTTTAAGATATACAATTCTGTAGTACATTAACAGTTAATAACAGTCATTAACCCATTATTTAAAAAAGAAGATAGAAAAGAGATGAAATTTTATAGACCAATAGCTTTAATACCAATTATTGCAAAAATTTTTGAAAAAGTCATTTATAAAAATTTATATAACTATTTTGAATCTAATAGTATATTCACACATGAGCAATTTGGGTTTCGAAAAGGCAAATCAACGGGCGATGCACTTTTTAAATTTTTGAAGAAGGTAATGACAGGACTGGACAATAAACGACATATAACTACAATATTTATGGACATGTCAAAAGCATTTGACTACGTAGATCATGACATACTCTTAATTAAACTAGAACAATACGGAGTTAGAGGGAATGCTTTAGATGTTATAAAATCATACCTCAAAAATAGGGTTCAAATAACACAAATAACAAGAATATCAAATAAAACAAAATATGAACAAACGTTTCAGTCTAAGCCTAAAACAGTTAAGTACGGGGTACCTCAAGGAAGTATTCTTGGTCCACTTTTGTTCATCTAATATATAAAATTCTCGTGTCACAGTTTTCGTTGCCATACTCCTCCGAAACGGCTTAACCGATTTTGATGAAATTTTTTGTGCTTATCCGGTATCTATGAGAATCGGCCAACATCTATTTTTTTTTTTTTTTTTGGTAGGTAGGGTAGGGAGTTAGGGAGGTAGGTAGGTAGGTAGGGTAGGTAGGTAGGTAGGTAGGTAGGGTAGGTAGGTAGGTAGGGTAGGTAGGTAGGTAGAGTAGGTAGGTAGGGTAGGTAGGTAGGGTAGGTAGGGTAGGTAGGTAGGTAGGGTAGGTAGGTAGGGTAGGTAGGTAGGGTAGGTAGGTAGGTAGGGTAGGTAGGTAGGGTAGGTAGGTAGGGTAGGTAGGTAGGGTAGGTAGGTAGGGTAGGTAGGTAGGTAGGGTAGGTAGGTAGGTAGGGTAGGTAGGTAGGTAGGGTAGGTAGGTAGGGTAGGTAGGTAGGGTACGCCGTAGATAAGTACCGCAACCCGTGCGAAGCCGGGGCGGGCAGCTAGTAATATATATAAATGACTTCCCAAAAGCCGTAATCCATGACATGATATTATTTGCAGACGACAGTACAGCTATTTTCACTGACGAGGATGAAGATAAATACGAAATTAATGTAAATAATTCCCTTGAATGTATTATAAATTGGTTAAATGTAAATAATCTTAAAATTAACTTAGATAAAACTTGCTATATTTCGTTTGCTAATATAAATAAAAAACTAAAGAACCTAAACGTAAATTACAAAGGTGAAACCTTAAAAGAAGTTAAGACAACCAAATTTCTTGGCATACATATTGACTCTGCACTAAACTGGAAAATACAGATTGACCATGTTTGCAAAAAAATAAATCAGTTCTCATATGCCCTCTACATGTTAAGAAAAGTCACAAATGAAAGTACTTTACTAAGTGTTTATCATGCATATGTAGGCTCCATACTAAAATACGGTATCCTATTCTGGGGTAATTCACCGAACAGAGAGTGTGCTCTAAAAGCACAAAAAAAGTGCATCAGAAGTATATGCGGATTGAGACAGACGGATTCATGTAGACCAGTTTTCAAAAGGTTGAAAATCTTAACCCTACCTTCACTATACATATTTGAAGCGGCAAGGATGATAAAACGCGATATAGATAAGTATGAAGCGTTGAGAAGCGCGAGACACAAAAATGAACTTAAAGGCATTCAATGTAGAACAGTTAAATTTAAATCGAGTGTATTTGGTGTTGGAGTTAAAATCTATAACAAGCTACCAAACTGTATCAAGAATATCTCTTCATTAAAAGTTTTTGAATTAAAGTTAAAAGAATTTCTCCTAAGTAAAACATATTATTCAATTAATGAATTTCTAACAGACCGAATTATTGACTGAACTTGTTTTTGACTTAATTAAGGTGAAATATACAACCGTAATAATTATGTCTTCTATTGTTAATGATAGTATGAGGTTGACTAAAACTTGACATGTTAAACTTATTTTATTTTGTTTACTTTTTTGTACTTATCTAATGTAAATCGCATGACCAAAATAATTATGTCTATTAATAATGTCTGATGAGGTTGACGCAAAATTGACATGGTATACTTATTTTTTCTATTTTTGTTTTTTTGACTTATTAAACTAAATTGTATGTCCCTAATAATTGTGTAAGAATTAATGTAAAATGAGGTTGACAAAAACAGTAACATAACCAACAACATTGATATACCTACCTAGTTATTAATATAAATATTGTACACCCCATGGGTATGTTAAAGTGATTCATTAACACTATTGTAAGATCTGACTATTTACCTGTGACAAACAATAAATAAATGAATTGAATTGAATGAATTGAATTGAATTATTTTGATCTATCTCGTAAGGTTTAGCCAGCGTTTGCAATGTAAGCGCTCAAAAATTTTTTGAAGGTCGTTTTCAGTTTTGACTATACGTGGTAGTTTCTGGGTTAGTGGCAACATTGACGGGAAACTCTCTATTACTGTGGCGCACAGCCTCTTCAGGTGACAGATATTTGAGGAGTGGAAGTATTTCATTGGAAAAATCATAACGCTTCCGAATTTCCTTGCAGCCTGTTACTAGAAAGTCGCGGCAACGAGTATAAAATTCAGCCAGGAGCGCTTTTTGCTGCACGATATTGTTTTTTTTTAACTTCTTGCGTGATTTTAACACCCAAATACATTTGGGGTAGGAAAAATCGTGTATTTTCTGGTTCAATCGAGCATATTTCAGTTTGATTAACGTAGGCTCTAGTCATGTAACATTGCAATAGATCTTTGTAAAGCAGTTTCATACTATCATCCAGTTCTATCAGTCTAGAATCTGTTCCTTGGAAATACTCGTTCATCTTCACTTTGGGTAATATCTAAGGCTCGACCGAGATGGGTTTTTCGTTCTCGGCCGAGACCGAGACCGAAACCGAGAATAAAATAATATCTCGGCCGAGACCGAGAGCCGAGAACGAGAATAGAAAAAGCGTGAAATTTTTTTTTTATACTGTTTGCCTTTTAATACACTACTAATTGTTTAACAAAATTAATTGTTTTAATAATCAAAGTTAAATAACATTATATTATAACATAAAAAAAGCAATTTTTCGGCATTTTCGCCCTTCAAAGAATGTCGTCTCTCGTCATACAATTGTCCAGCTTTGCTAAAAAGTTGTTCACTTGCTACGCTAGTAGGCGGCGCAGATAAAAACTTATTTGCTGCGGGCTTAAGCACCTTATAAGGCGACGAAAACCAATACTCAAAAATATTAGCATTTCTTTGCAGTCTTGGCTCTCTAAGAAAGCTTTCTAGCGCTATTTCGATCACAGAGCTTGAACTGTATTCGTCATTGGTCATTGGCTCGTCTTCCAACTCTATCGAATCATGAGCTGCCCATAAGTTGGATTGACTTGTTGCAGCCATGTTTGACGAGTTAGTTGAAGATGCCCATGTCGTCTCACGAGAATCTGATCCTACATTTTCATTGAGAGTGAGAGTCTCGATAATATGAAGTTTGGCTGAGTTAACTTCGCTTTCAGTTAGATATTTAGTTTTAAACCGTGGATCGATCAGTGTTGCAGTAACTAGTGGCAAACAACTTTTAACAAATGAAAACCGCTGATTAAGTGCATCCAGTAGCTTGCTCTTCATCGTCTCTGCGTGATTTCCAATTTCATTATCATCTTCCTGGTCATTAAAGGACTGAATGTTTTGTGTTGGCGCCAATTTTCCATTCAACATTGCCAGCAACGGTATTACCACTGAAACACAGGACGAGTCGGAAGAGATATCCAACGTGGCTTGGTAAAAGCATTGCAAAACGTTCACTATATCTTTCATGAAATTCCATTCATCACTGTTAATTTCTAGTATGCCTCCTTTTTCAATACGGTATAGGTTCAAAGCATTTTTTTGCTCAAGCAGTCGTTCCATCATTAAGTAGGTACTATTCCACCGAGTTTCGACATCTTGAAAAAGCGCATGCTCCGGTAAATTTAAGGTTTTTTGAAAGGTACTTAAATGTCTTCGAGCTTGTTCACTCCTGTGAAAATGGCCGACTACTTTATGACATTTTTTTATCAGCGTTTCAACTTCTGCAACCGAAAAAATGGCATCATGGATCGTCAACTGCAGAGTATGAGCAACACAACCCAACGATGTGAATTCAGCTACTCGAGTGGCGCGGACCATGTTGCGAGCGTTGTCTCGTACAGCCAAGTGAACTTTTTTTGCAATGTTATAAGTTTCGGCAATTTCTTTGAGTTTTTCTGCTATATAATCGCCAGTGTGGTCGTCTTCCAGAACAGTCGCAGCCAGCACCACTTTAAGGCGCTGTTCTTTCCGAACGAAATGGGCAGTAAAACTCAGCAGCGAACAAGTTTTTGTAGGATTTGACCATATATCAGTAGTAAAACTTATCCAATCAGCTTTCATTAACAGAGATACCACTTTGGCTTGAACCTTTTCATATGTTTCAGGCATTAACTGACTGCGAAAGTATTTTTCGGACTTCAATTTGTATCGTTTTGGCCCAGATGGATCAGCGAAATTCAAACGTTTAAATCCTTCACCTGACACTGTAGTATAAGGTTGCATGTCCACAATTATGTAATCCATAATTGCTTTATCAATTCGTTTGACAATCTGATGATCATCAGGCCATTTTGCTGAAGGCGGATGAGATATTAATTGTTCTATAGTAGGTTGATGCTTTTTATCATTATTATCAATATTAAGGCGCACGGGCTTTGAAATAGACGGTTTCAAACTATTTTCGTGAGCAATTTCAGCCAGTTTATTCTCATAGTGTTCATATTCAGATGAATGATATTTCGACAGGTGCAGTTTCAAACCTTTGATAGTCTGATGTTTGGGCTGAGGACTGCCTAATGACACCGTTTTACTACACGACTTACAAGTAGCCTTTGATGGATGTAATACAATATTTTTTTCATAATATTCCCAAATAGGATTTACTTTAGGCATATTTAGTTTTCATCTGCAACAATACAATATTATACCTTCTTAGTAAACATAAACATTAAACACATTAAATCGAAACAAAACTGAAAAAATAGCACCTGATAAGATTGTTGTTTAAAAAACAAATAAGTCGTTAACTTAGATCAAAACCAATTTTCGATTAATTTTACTAAGAAACGGTACCTAACCTACGTATCGTATTTGATTTTAGCAAAAAGCTTTGCAAGTGCTATAGGTACCTATTGACAAACAAACCATGTGTTTAGTTATTTTTAATTGTAGGTATTTTATTAATTATAAACCTTACGTATTTTCAGCAAAAAACATACGCATAACGTCACAAAACCCTATCAATCTGTAATATATATTTAATTTACTTATATTTATAAAAACAACTTACCCGCTTTATATTCCACCGCAAAACTATAAGTAATGATCTTGCTTTCACCAAACCAGTGTAATTAATCAATTTACAAGTATCAACAACAAGTAATCACAGCAAGTAGCAACACAACACTTAAAAGAACTTATTTTAATTTACTGTGTTAAAACAAACTTCCACTCATTACTATTGTAAACATAAACAATTACAAATACTGCTCGAATGGGGCGAAAGCGGCCGGCCGCAGTTCGCCAGCCGGGACTTCAACCAATCACAATTCAGCTCTCTCACGCACTTACACCAATCGACTACGCGCTGCGGCGCGTTGCCACGCGCGGTAAAATTTGAATGCCGATCCGAACAATGTTACAATCTCGGTCATGACCGAGAATCTCGGCTATAATTAGCCGAGAACCGAGACAAGTTTCTCGGTTGGATTTGTAGCCGAGAATGCCGAGACCGAGACCGAGACCGAGATCTCGGTCGAGCCTTAGTAATATCCATTGTAAAAATAGGATATTGAGTTTTACAAAGTCGTCGTTTAACTCACGATGGATCAGCTCAGCAGCGACGGTGCGTTCTTGTAGCCACTGGTGGTTAAAAAATAATTTCAGGCTATCCCATTGCTCTAGCATCCTATTTATTACAGATAACAGTGATAGCCATCTGGATTGCGACGGGTGTAGTAATTTATGGATTTTTGTATTCATAAATTCTTGAAATTCAATGTATTCCAATTGTCTCTTGGCACTATGTTTGAAAAATGCGTACACGTTTCTTGCCAAGTCCTCACAACGTCTTGGAAGTTTTTTGCAAGCTTCATTGGCGCATAAATGCATAGAGTGACATATGCACTTCAATATTTGTATTCCTGGCAATTCGGCACGTAAACGACTGGCAACTGAGTTGTGAGGACCCATCATGACATTGTAGCCATGCGATGCAAAGCCGATTATATTACCTAATGGCACACCACGTCGAGTAAACGTTTCTATGATTGTTGTGTAGAGCGCTTCAGCTATGCATCCTCGTGAAGATGCAGCCCCTTCAGATGTTTTTTTGTCGTACAAATTCTCCAATTGCCATAAGCAAGCAATAATTTTTTTGCAATTTTTGTCGTAATATCTGACAAGGATGTTTAGTGTGCGTGTGTGTTATGCCTTTAGGGTTGTGTGTACGGAGAGAAATCAAATGCTGCGGAGTTCTATTATTGCTTTACTTATAACTCGTTATTGATAGTACACATGAGCAGTTAATTAGGTTGGGAGCGCGTCCACAGTTTATGGTGGTTACGGGCGAACTACTGTCGCCGAGCGCCGCACGTACAACGAATACAATACTGATGTGTCAGCGCTCCTACACTATTCCTCCCTTTTTTTTAAAAAAACGTAAAGGTTTTTTACCAAATGATCCTTAATAACAAATATTAATTTGACTAAAACTATAGACATGTTTATCAGAACTACAAACTGCAAGGAATTTGCTTATGCATCATTTTATTACAATGAACAATGTTGTAACCAGATCTGTTCTGGGTGTGCGATTGCGCTACTTACAATGTTCGCTATAAACCATGTTATGATTTAAAAGTTTTAGCAATGTTATCACGCTGTTATTACAAAAGGTTCAAGCAGTGTTTAATTTTTAACATTATCCAACAATAAGGTTACACATTTTGAATTACAAATAATACTTCTTATAGCTAGTATTTACTCGCTAACGTCTTTGCTTAACCTATTACAATGGTGCGGTTGCCTATTTTTCAAGGCACCGTCTTGAAAAGTTTTACAATTTCTTATGAACTAATGAAATTAAGGGTAGTGGTGGTATCTCAGGTTCGTTGGGTTGTCGTCGAGAGTTGAGGACTCTATTCGACGTGACGAGTGGTGAAATGTAGCACTCGTATACATTGTGGTTTTCCGGGATTATTGGCCCGAATGATCCAGCTGGAATTTCATCATCAGCGGCTTGGGGCACTGCGGCCTCGGGCAGATTAAACTTTACTTCCTCACCGCCAACGGTGGTCGTGTTGCAGACGCTCGTGACGTAGTGGTATAAATTGTCCGGGATACACAAATCCTCCGGCAAAAGATCCTGGCAACGGGCGGAATCGAGTTTTCTCTCGCCATTGTCCAGTGTGAGGTCCAGTAAGTAACAGTTTAATATTGTCGTCATCGAATGTTGAAACATCGAGAAGGGCATACGGCGGTCCAGACGGGGATCCACTCCTCTTAGCGCTTCATAAGTGCGCTCAATCTGATCTATATAGCCTCCGAACTCGAAGTTCTGGCAATATGTCTCTTGGACAGGGATAGAACTTGTATGTGGTCCCAGGTCGTAAAGCGGCTCGTCTACGGGCGCTGTTTCTTCCTTTGCTCGAAAATCATAAGACGTAGCGGTATCTGTCTTCGCTTCTTTCGTCTCTTTTTCCTTCTTCCAACCTGCACTACGATTAGTGCGGCTTCGAGGTTTTTGGGGGCGATCGTCAAACTCGCGACCGGCAGCCCAATCATTTTCAAAAGAGGCACTTTGTTGGTGTTCATAAGCTCTCTTCTGATTTCTGCTTCCTCGGTTTACTCCACTAGCGGGCTGTCCACGCTGGATTAGAGGTTTTCGTCCAGTAAACTGGGTATTATTTGCCATCCTGGCTGCAAAATTGCAATTAAAAGTATGAAAATTTGTCTAAAAACGAACTTTGTCTGTCTGGCAATTGTACACGAAATACTTTATCCTTTCTAATAATGACGCGATATGGTCCATCGTACGGAGGTTGTAATGGTTTCCGTACTGCGTCATTTCTAATAAATACGTAATCACTAGTGTATAGATCTTTGTGTACGAATATCTTGTGGGATGACTTGTTTTCTCTACAGGACGGTTTAAATCTATCTATCACGTCCTTTAATTTGTTTACAAAACTGTTATCATCGTACGATTTTACCTTACTGCTATCGTAAAAGTCACCTGGTAATCTAATGTTGCTACCATATAACATTTGTGCTGCTGTTACGCCTGTATCTGACCTTATTGTTGTGCGTAATCCTAACATTGCCGTTGCCAATTCATCTACCCAGCATTTTGTGTCTAAACGTGCTTTTAAGGCGGCTTTTAAAGATCTGTGCCATCGTTCTACTGTTCCATTACATTGAGGATGATATGGCGTTGTTCGCGTTTTCTGTATTCCCATTAACGACATTAATTCTTTAAACAAATTACTTTCAAACTGTCTTCCCTGATCACTTGTGAGTCTTACTGGACACCCATAACGACTAATCCAACCTTCATATAATGTTTTTGCTACTACTTCTGCAGTGATCTCTTTTATCGGAAATGCCTCTGGCCAACGCGTGAATCTATCTATGATTGTTACACAATATCTAAATCCATCTGGTGTAATTGGTAAGGGGCCTACAATATCTATGTGAATATGTTCAAAACGTTTACTACTCTCGAAAGTTCCTAAATCTGAAACTGTATGTTTTTGAATTTTGGCTTTTTGGCATTTTATACAAGTTTTAGCCCAATTTCCAACATCCTTATTCATGTTAGGCCAAAAAAATCTTTCACAAATTAATTTCCTACTTGCCTTAATACCTGGATGGCTCAAATTATGTATTGAGTCAAAAGCTAAACGTCGAAAATTTCTAGGCAAGTATGGACGTGCTGAGTCGGTTGAAACTTCACAAACAACGTATTTATTTGTATTAAATAAAGTCACACGTTTCAACACGACGTTGTTATTGTTATTTGATTCGCGTTGCAATTTTGCTAGCTCGGCGTCCGTTTCCTGCGCAGCTGCTAGTTCTGCGAAATCGAGCATCGTGGGACACGATATTGTTGCTACTCTAGATAAAGTATCTGCTACTATGTTATCGTTCCCGTTAATATGCCTTATGTCTGTACTGAATTCGCTAATGAACATAATTTGCCTGGCTCTTCGTGAGGTTTCCCTATTGGAACCTGTTTTACTGAATGCAAATGATAACGGCTTATGATCTGTAAAAATAATTAATTCTTGGCCTTCAACCATATTGCGAAAATGAATTATAGCCAAATAAATTCCTAATAGTTCTCTATCATAAGTGCTGTATTTCTTTTGAGCCTCTGTCAACTTTTTAGAATAATATCCTAAAGGTTTCCACTTGTTATCAATATGTTGCTGTAATACGGCACCTACACAAGTGTCTGACGCATCGGTCATCAATGCTAAAGGGGTATCTGTCGTTGGATATGATAATAAGGCTGCATTCTTTAGGTCTTCTTTACATTGCTCAAAATTACGTTCGGCTAACTCTGTCCATTTAATTTTAGTTTTATCTTTGCGTTTCGAATTTCCCAGGTACTTATTTAACTCTGCCTGTTTATCAGCTGAGTGAGGTATGTTTGCTCTATAAAAATTTAACATCCCTAAAAATCGTCTCAGTTCCTCAACTGTTTCTGGTTTGGGAAAATTTACAATTGAGTCGACCTTATCTGGTAGAGGTCTAATTCCTTCTACGGATACTTCGTATCCTAAAAATTCTAATTTGTCTTTGCCAAAACTACATTTAGAGAAATTAATAGTTATACCAAATTCATTAAATCTTTCAAAAACTTTTTCTAAATGTTGTTTATGCTGCGTTTCGTTTTCTGATGCGATTATTACGTCATCCACATAATTAAATAAAAAATCTAAACCTTGTAATACAGTATGATGCATGAAACGCTGAAAAGTTTGTGCAGCATTACGTAATCCGAAAGGCATGCGCATAAATTCAAATAAACCAAAAGGTGTTATAACAGCAGTTTTTTCTATGTCATTTTCCGCGACAGGTATGCAATTATATGCTCGGTTAATATCTAACTTTGTAAAAATCTTCTTATTAGCTAAAATATACGTAAAATCATGAAGACGAGGCACAGGGTAGCGATCTGGTTTTGTGATCGCGTTTAAACGTCTATAATCTCCACATGGCCTAATATTACCGTCCTTCTTGGGTACTACGTGCAGGGGACTTGCCCAAGCGCTGTGACTCGGCCTACAGATCCCAAGCTCTTGCATAACCCTAAATTCATTTTTGGCTTTTACGTACCTGTCCGGGGGTAGCTGTCTTGCTCGTGCGTGCACTGGCGTACCTGCCGTCTCTATTTGATGGCAAACGCCATGTTTAGGTGTCTCCTTGTATGAAACTGGCTTTGTTAATTCTGGGAACTTATACAACAATTCATAATAGTGGCAATTATTAGTGATGGTTTTTACCGTGGGCTCAGTGGAACTGGAGAGGTTTCCTCTCTTACATAAATTAGTAACCTGATCCACTAGCCTTCGTCCGTTCAAGTCAATTAACAACTTATGATTAGCTAAGAAATCAGCACCTAATATGGGTTGCTGTACGTCCGCTATCGTAAATAACCAACGGAATGCTCGTCTAAGATTTAAGTCTAGTTCTAAAATATGTGTACCGTACGTATTTATCTCGGTACCGTTCGCAGCATACAACTTATAACAGGCACTATGTGCGTTATCTTTCTTAAAAACAACTTTGCGAGGTAGAACAGACACATTTGCACCACTATCCACTAAAAAGTTCAAACCTGAATTCCTGTCTCTGACACATAGACGGTGATTGACGTGCACTCGGTCACAGCCTCCCGTCGCTGACTGCACCGACTCTAGTTTTCCAATGGCTTGGCGTCCTTCTTCTTCCAATTGCAAGGTTGAATACACTTATCTGCTTTGTTGCGGTATTTGAAGTGATAAAAACATAACCAGTTGGGGTCGTCTTCTGGTGTTTTTACGCCTCTAGACCTGGAGTTCGACCTTGACCTGGATCGAAATCTTCTGGGTCTACCATATCTCAAGCGACCTCTGGAACCATTCTCGATCTTGCGTAGTCTGTTACTTAATTTATTTATTTCTGCTATCACCAAATTATCATTGTTTGAAGGTTCCTGTTTTTCCTTTACGCTGGCGACGCTTTGAATAGGGGTGATAGTCTCTGCGACCTTGTCTGCAATCGATGCCAATTTCTCCATGTTTTCCTCATCTGTGACTGCCAAAACTCCACGTACTGCTGGTGGTAAATGGTTTTTCCACATTACCTTGAGTGTTTCATCGGTTACTTCTCCTCTGGCCAGGTCCCGCATTTTTCGTAGGAGGTGAGATGGCTGTAGATCGCCTAGCTCCATTTCACCAATCAGCTTTTTAATTTGCCGTTCTGCTGACTCTTTATACACCGAAATTAATTTTTGCTTCAAGGCCTCATATTTCTTTTCCTGCGGCGGATCTAATAGTATATCCGCGACTTGTTCCGTGACTTCGAGGTTTAATTTCGATAATATTATCCGATATTTCGAATCGTCGGACATTTTCCGGCAATTAATTATTGCCTCTGCCTTGGTGAACCACAATTCAGGTGCTCTCGGCCAAAAATCTTCTAACTTGTCGGTGATGGAGACCGGTGAGAGGGAATATTCGTCGGCTGGCTTTGTGTCCGGCATTGTGTTAACTACTCACGCAGATTAGTTTCTTCAAAAGATTCCGCACTATAGACGCTGATGGTAAGTGAGTTGCCCGTTCTCGATCACGTACACACAATGCAATGTCTTTAAAAATCACTGATGTAAAATCACGTTATTAGTTTTTAAATCACAACACCACTTTTCGGGGATCACGTCGGGTATTCGATCACGTCGGTTATTAGATCACGTCGGGGTCACCAATTTAGTGTGCGTGTGTGTTATGCCTTTAGGGTTGTGTGTACGGAGAGAAATCAAATGCTGCGGAGTTCTATTATTGCTTTACTTATAACTCGTTATTGATAGTACACATGAGCAGTTAATTAGGTTGGGAGCGCGTCCACAGTTTATGGTGGTTACGGGCGAACTACTGTCGCCGAGCGCCGCACGTACAACGAATACAATACTGATGTGTCAGCGCTCCTACAGATGCATATTGTCTTAGTTGTGGAAATGTCCGTGGACTCATCGGCAAGTACGCAAAATTTTTGGTGTTTTAAAATATTTTCTAGGTATTCTTTCTGGGTTTCTCCTATGACATTTTTTACAGTTGCTGTACATTTGCCTCTTTTTATCGCCAAATCAGCTGCTATTTTAGAGTCTGGAAAACATGATTTTAGGACCTCTGATAAATGATCCATTGCCAAGAAAGAAATGTTATGCTCGGCCACAAATGCAACGAGTTTTATTTCGGCTTCTACAACAAGGGTGTTTGTGTCCTTTTCACGCGGTTTAAAATAAGCACTAATAGATTTTGTAGAAGATGATGATGAAGCAAGTGTCTTTTTTTAATGTTGGTTATTTGTCACATGTCGTCCCAAAGTTGAAATTTCACACGATAATTGGACGTAGTTACACAAAAAGGATTCAATCCACGTGAAGGTAGTTTTGAGTTATAGGCCAATGAAGTTGTAACACAGTTTAGTCGAACATTTGATATGTTTAGATCATAATGTGTTGTGATGATTATTTAGCAAATTTTTCGTATTTAATTTCGTATTAAGTTTTGTAGTAAAAGTAATACAATTTTATAGAGATACTGTGGAAAAAGTCGATCTGAATCCTTTTTGCTAAATAAATAAGTGTAAGGGTGCTGCTCAACATACATTCATCAATAACGATCCACGTAATGTTTTAGTAACTTATTCAATAAAAATCAATGTATAATAATAGTTTTTTTTATTAAATATTAATAATTATTAACAAACTTAATGCTAACAGAGTATTTTTGGCTTTGAAACTTGCTAGTTTCGTATGAAAACTATCAATAAAAAGAGATCAAAATCTGTTGTCACTTTACCACTTTTGCTGTAAGAAAGTGCAGACTTTGAGTATGTATACTTAAAGGAAAACCATTCCCATATCAGCCGTAGGACGTCCACTGCTGAACATAGGCCTCCCCTATAGATTTCCAATAGGACCGGTTGAAAGCGGCCTGCCCACTGCCACTTCAACTTGCTAATTCGCTGAGCTATGTCGGCAACTTTGGTTCGTCTACGAATCTCCTTATTTATGATTCGATCATGCAGAGAGACTCCGAGCACAGTCCTTTCCGTAGCTCGTTGGGCTATCTTGAGCTTACTAATGAGGCCCATAGTAAGAGACAAAGTTTCAGTGCCATAAGTCATCCTTGGTAACACGCATTGGTTAAAAACTTTCGACTTATGGCACTGAAACTTTGTCTCTTACTATGGGCCTCATTAGTAAGCTCAAGATAGCCCAACGAGTTATGGAGAGGACTGTGCTCGGAGTCTCTCTGCGTGATCGAATCATAAATAAGGAGATTCGTAGACGAACCAAAGTTGCCGACATAGCCCAGCGAATTAGCAAGTTGAAGTGGCAGTGGGCAGGCCACACAGCACGCAGAACTGGGGCCGTAAAGTTCTCGAATGCAGACCACGCAGTGATAAGCGCAACGAAGGATTTCCACCTACAAGGTGGACAGACGATCCGATGAAGACCACAGGATCGCGCTGGATATGCAAGTCGCTTCCAACCGGTCCTGTTGGAAATCTATAAGGAGGCCAATATATATAACTATGGCGAGTGTCTATAGCTAACTATAAGGGAATGTAGATAAAATATTTCTACTCACCACTCACTGCACCTGTTGGGAAAGTCAATCGAGTTACCTCAGTGCCTCAAGTCATCCTTGGTAACACGCATTGGTTAAAAACTTTCGACTTGAGGCACTGAGGTAACTCGATTGACTTTCCCAACAGGTGAAGTGAGTGGTGAGTAGAAATAATTTTATCTAGATTCCAATATAGTTAAAATTATTTCTGTCAAAACCCGTACCTTCTTAGAGTTAAAATGGTGTAGGAATGCTAACATTAAACTTGGCTATCTACATCAATTTCAAAGTCAAGCATTATGCTATTGAATCCGTCAACGTCTTCTAAAATTTGAGCATTGCCCAAAGGCAATAATCGCTCATAAAATTCCAAACAATCCTTTGGAATTAAATCAAACATGGACTTTAAGTCGTCCAATTTGGCTTGGGCGATTTCTTTGCCATTAGGCCAAAGCAAAGCAAAATCCTTTTTCGAAATTTCTTGTAGAGTTCCTTTGACTCTTTTCCCAATATTTACCTCTTGGAGATCTTCGGAGTCTGCTTTTTTCATAAAAAAAGAATGCTCGACATCCTTTTTTAATAAAATTTCTTTAGTTGTAAGCCAACTAACTTTTTTTTGTTGTTACATCTACTTTGCGATTAACAATTTTTTTTTCTATCGCTTTAATGCTGATAAAATCTTCTTTTTTCATCCTATAGACTTGGAGTGGTTTTTTTTTTACTATTTTTCATAACGTTAATGTATTCATCCGCCGTATAAATCCTTTCATGCTGTTTAAGCTGTGTCTCAATTTTTGAGAAATCTGTGTCGTTAGGAAGGAACGTATGCCCTGATTCTAAATATTTGAGTGTGATTGATTTTAACGTATCGTGAGAGTTAAGTACTGCCTTAAGCATGATTACCATTTTGATGTTCCGGTTCTGACCTCCGCAACAGTCGCTCCAGAGGACCAGGTGCTCCACTTTTGGACTCAAATTATTGTTTATAAAATGAATTAAGCATGACCCCACCTCTTGGGAACCCCTTCCAGCGTCACCCTCAACCCAAACATAACAGTAACCTATATCGCTGGACCCAGCATGAATGCCACAGTTGTAAAGCCACAACTGGCGTTTATAAAAAACTATGTTCGTGGGAATTCTGGGAAGTGGTAGAGTTTTTTCTAAGTCGTATGTAAGGCATTCAAAAGTTTCATCAGTTTTAGCTGTCTTCAGATCGTTATTCATGCTCTGTCGTAACGAGTTAGCTCTATTCAGATGTGCATCTCTTTCTCTTTGCAACTTCAATCTTTCTTCTTCAGAGATAACATTTTTTATTTGCGCGTCAAAAGCATCGCACCTATTACAAGTGTCCTTTTTCAAGGATTTGCATCTTAAATTGAAATTTTTGTAAAATTCTCTCTTAAAAGTAGCACTTGATAAAGCCGTTTTAGTTTCACCGTATTTTTTTTTTAGTTCCTCCATGTATATATTTTCGTATAGTTTCTGATTCGTCATACCTACTTTTAGGTACTGACAATCCGTTTCTTCGCGCCTATAGTGCGATTCGTATTTCGGCAAAGATTCTATGAGTTTTTTTATAAAATACAAATCTTCTTCTGTCGATTTGTTCCAGCCACCAATAGACTGTCCTCTTTTATCATTGATTATTCCAGTTCGATTCTTTTTCAGGCAAACATCTATTTTCTTAGGAGTGATTTGGTAAGTATTAATAAACATGTCTCTGCAAACTTGCGTGCCACAAATTCTGTAAACTCTGTGAAAATTTTTGGGTCTTTTTTTCCCAGTTTTGTTCCCTTCCAAGACAGTATATGCCCTTTTTTTTGCACTTTCCGATACACTTTTTATGATGTATAAAAGCTGGGCTTCATAACTTCCGAGTGTTATATATCTTTCAAATTCTTCTTGCCTCTTTTCTACCGAGACTAACATGTGACATTGCTTAGCACATGTACAAGAATAGTCTTTAAATGTTTTTGGTTCTACTTGTTTACTTTTGCCATGATATGATAAGTTCGCATATTTTCTCTGTTTACGTTCAGCAAGGGTATAGTCGAGAAATTTTCTTTTCCTTCCTTTTTTTGGTCGACCTTTTAAATTGGAACATTCGGTTTCAGCTCCAGGATTACAATTTAACTCATGAGTAGTATTCGTTTCTCTTACATTGTCAGCTTCACACAAAACACTTATTTCGATTTGATCACTATTTGTTTCTCGGCTTGAAATATTTTCATTTGAGATAAAATTTCTCTCTTTATTTACCCTGTCTCTGCAGTTAATTTTGTCGCTTTTCATATTGTGTATCATAGCATTGGTCGTTATAATAATTTTACTTGATTTGGGTCGAGAGACTTTATCTTCTGATTCATCTGTATCTGGTATGTAATCTGAATCCGTATCAGAACTAAAGTCTGTAACCTGATCTTGTTCGTCCAATTGTGAGTTAGATTTAGTCAACTTAATATGTTCCTCTTTTGTACTCTCAAAAACTATGTTATCTTCCGTAACATTATCTTCATTTGTTTTCTCCATTTCAAATGCTAAATCACCATTTAAAGTATTGTAAAGCTCCAAAGTGCTTGGCGACATGGCAGGCACAGGTGAAAAAATTTCACCTCCTCCCATATAATCATACACGTTTTGAAGGCTTAGGATAGGTGAGTCATTAACATTTTTAGTATGGTTGCATTGGACTAACAGTGGTGTTAAAGGTGAGTACGCAGGTGCCATCGGCGAGTCATACATACTTTCAATACTTTTAGGCGGACCTACCAGCGGAGTTATAGGTGAGTACGCAGGTGCCATCGGCGAGTCATACATACTTTCAATACTTTTAGGCGGACCTACCAGCGGAGTTATAGGTGAGTACGCAGGTGCCATCGGCGAGTCATACATACTTTCAATACTTTTAGGCGGACCTACCAGCGGAGTTATAGGTGAGTACGCAGGTGCCATCGGCGAGTCATACATACTTTCAATACTTTTAGGCGGACCTACCAGCGGAGTTATAGGTAAGTACATAGGTGGCATCGGCGAGTACATTTCAGGACCTTTAGGTGACTGAGCAGGCGGCAGTGGCGCTTCATTCTTTTCAGGACGTCTAGATGAGTCTGCAAGCAGCGTCGTAACTGACTGAGTAGGCGGTAGTGGCACTTCATTATTTTCAAGACTTCTAGGTGGAGCTTCGAGCAGCATCGCAGGTGACTGAGCAGGCGGCAGTGGCGCTTCATTTTTTTCAGGACGTCTAGGTGGGTCTGCAAGCAGCGTCGAAGATGGCTGTGCAGGCGGCAGTGACGCTTCATTATTTTCAGGACTTCTAGGTTGGGCTTTGAGTAGCGTCTTAGGTGACTGAGTAGGCGGCAGTGGCACTTCATTATTTTCAGGACTTCTAGGAGGGGCTTCGAGCAGCGTCGCAGGTGACTGAGCAGGCGACTGTGGTGATCCATTTTTTTCAAGACTTTTGGGTGGAGCTGCAAGTCAATTCTAATTTTATGTTATTCGGACGATGAACGAGGGTCTACTTGGAGAGGGTGGTAAATTAAACACTGGATTATAAATTAAGCGCGTATAATATATATATCCACAGTGCTTGTAGCTCACACAAAAACAAATAAACATTTTTGACCTAGTTGAGCGCCGGAGACTCTTAACACCGCGATTCAGGATCCGGCGCTCAACTAACAACGCCATCTGTTGACAAAACTATAAACTATTTCGAACTTAACCTATATTTACCTGAACATTCCGCCCACCAAGGACATTGTGGCGAATGTCCTTCAAGCCTGACTATACTATACTACTATACTATACTATCACAATGTTAAATTGTGATTATTTGGTTATAGGCAACAAACATAATTTTGAGGTAGGCCGCTTTATTGTGGACGATGACGTCCGTAGTGTTACTACGCGGGTAACACCATCGGAACCGGGATGTTTTAAAGTTATTTTGCCTAACAACCACCTGCCAGGGGGCAAATTGTCCTCCTTAATTAGCACTATGTCCCCAACAGATGGCTCCGGAATTTTATCTTGCCATTTATTCCGTTGCAAAAATTGGTGAAGGTAATCGTGTGACCATCGTCGCCAAAAGTCCTGCATCATACGCTGTTGCAGTTGCCATCGCCTTAAGCTACCAACATTTGCCCTTTCATAGTTTGAATCGGGTGGCAAAACAAGAGGCTCCCCTACTAGGAAGTGACCTGGAGTCAAAATTGTTAATTTATCCTGATCCTCAACATATGATAATGGTCTCGAATTAAGGCATGCCTCGATTTGAGCCAATACTGTGGTGATCTCCTCAAAGGTCAGAGTGGAATTACCAATCACCCTCTTAAGGTGATGCTTCGTGGATTTTATCCCTGCTTCCCAAAGTCCTCCAAAATTGGGAGACTGAGGGGGGATAAAATGCCACTCCGTGCCATTATTACCTAACTCCTCTGCTAGTTCGGGATTTATTCCGGACCTTTCTTCATTGAACAATTGAAGTAACTCTCGCGCTGCCCCTACGAAATTTGTTCCGTTGTCGCTGTGTAGTTGCGCACATCGACCACGTCTAGCTACAAAACGTTTAAAAGCAGCTAAAAAACCCTTTGTGCTCAATTCACTTACAGCTTCTAGATGCACCGCCCTTGTGGCCATACAAATAAACAAAGCTATGTAGCCCTTGTAGGACTTATTACCGCGACCCTTTGACATTCTAATACTTATAGGACCCGCATAATCCACACCGCTACTAAAAAATGGTTTATTTGGTGTAACGCGTGCGGTTGGCAACTGACCCATTAGTTGCGACTTGGTTTTGGCCGCGTAACGAATACATCTGACGCAATTCCTTACATACCTTTTTGTAATCAACTTAATTCCGATTACCCAATATTTTGAACGCAAGTATGTCACTATAAGCTGCGGACCACCATGCCCCGTTTTACTATGTGCATCAGCTACCAAAAGGCTTGTCAAGAATGACTCCTTTGGGATTAGAATGGGATGCACCCGATCGTAATCAAGCTGCGACATCTCCAATCTGCCTCCAACTCTTATTATTCCATTGGAATCGAGGAATACATTTAATGAATTTAAGTTAATTTTATTGTTTTCTAAAGGCTTGTTCTTTCTTAAATTTTTCAACTCTGCAGAAAACCCTTCTTCTTGACATATCCTAATACAAGTTTCTAGAGCTTCCTTGATTTCCTGTTTATCTAAATATTTTGGTTTACACCTAGCTGGCCGTACCTTTATTTTTTTTTATTTTTTTATTTTTTTTTCATAAACATTAAATGGTATTAACTCATTAATAATAAACTTAGTTGTCGTCTTGATCAAGAATGTCAAAGCCAATGTCATCATCGACTATATCGTATGACTGTCCTATTGTGACATCCATTTCGGCCTCTTCATCCGCATCCCCTAACTTTGGACGTTTGCTCGTAGAACTTTCTGGCGGTTCATCTCCTTCTCCCTCTAGCCATCTCTTACCGTACCTCATGATTTGCCCCTGCGTAGTGTACCTCTTCATAATCTCACCCAATTGTCTAGCTATAGTGGAATCTCCATGATAACCTACAGAAGAATCTTTAGTAGCTGTATATAATAAACCATTTAAGTATATATTTTGTGAAGTGCCCTCAGGTATATCATCTACATTCCTCTCCAATGCCCTAGCAGTTGTTATCTTTAATCCTTCAACAGGTGGAGAGATAAGTCTATAACTAGACAAGATACCTGTAGCCATAACACCCCTTGTGATTAAATCAACTTCTTCTTTGATCTTCATCCCAAACAGCCTATAGTTCATGTTTTTACTATCATACGTTAAAACACCTGATTTAGCCTCGAAATCTACTTCATAACCTCCTGGAATAACAAATTTCATTGGTGACATTTCAGCTGACATAGGGTCTCGATGAGCAAATAAGTACATGAAGCATATTAACGGTGTGCTTTTGACCCTCTGCCGTACTAAATTCCCTAATACTATCCTACACAGCTTTGATATCGATCTACCTTGTTCTTTTATGAATTTATTCAAATATGAGTTCTTCCATTTGAAATCATTTTCTAGTATTTTCTCTATTACTGCATCTGAATTCCTATATAGATATGCGAATGCATGCTTTATAGTTTTCTTAATGTTCTGGGAAGATACCATTAGATGGGAGTTGCATACTACTTCTTCTGGTAGAGGGTGAATGTCTCTTCTTGTGTATCCTAATTCTATTGTTTGGCCTGTGGAAAGTATAACAATCTCATAGTCATCCCTCACTCTCATTTGGTAAACACCAGTAGTCATATATTCCGTTTCATTGTTCAGGTTGAATGCTTTGACTATCTCCCCACTCCCCATCTTTGGTATATTAGAATATTCTTTAGAAGTCATTCCCAACAATCTGTGTGGTTCTTTGTTTATAAATGACTTAATTTGCATTAAATTCCTGTTCTGATTTGTTGAAGTGGTGTCTGTGTACCTATATTTGATATATGTTCCTATCCCCATCAACATTGAAAGAAACTCTCTATTAGTGGTGAAATTGCTGGACAATTCTAGTAGCCATGGTCCATTATGAGTAAATTTTCCCTTTATGTCACCATACTTAAAACTGACCATCTGGTTCCCTTTCAACACTCTAATGTCACTTCCTACTGCATTACCTATTGTTGATTCTCTGCAGTCAGAAGGCATAGGGCATGTTATCAATCCATCCTTTTTACACTCTAATGTTGACCCTCTCTCGAACAAGGCTTTTAGCCATATATACTCCAATGAGTTCCTATTCCCGATCAAGTCCAAAAAATCTTTGATACATCGTCTATTTTTATCTGTAACGCTTCATCATTCCCATCTCTAATGCTATTTAATAATTCTTGGCTATTGCTCCTCCATTTTTGTAATGGAAACCCTCCTCTAGCTAACACTTTTGACAACTCTGTGTATATATTAAAACAGGTTTCTTCGTTTTCAGCTCCGGTCATTAAGTCATCCATGTAAAAATCGTTTAAAATGACCCTTGCGATTTCTGGTTGGTCCTGGCACTCATCCTGTGCTAACTGTTGAAGCGATCTTACAGCTAGATATGGTGCCGCTGCCGTGCCGAAAGTAACTGTTTCCAACACATATACTTCCATTTCTTTTTCAGGACTGTCTCTCCAGAGGATCCTTTGTAACATTACATCCTTCCTATTTACCAAAACTTGCCGGTACATCTTGATTATGTCCGCTACGAGACATATCCGATGTGTTCTCCAACGCATAATGGTGTGCCTGAGTTCCGGCTGCAAAGTAGGTCCAATTAACATATTGTCATTAAGTGACATTCCATTAGATCCTTTACAGGAAGCATCAAATACGACGCGGACCTTCGTCGTTTCTTTATCCTCCCGGATGACAGCATGGTGGGGTAAGTAGATCGCCTTTTGAGTGTTGCTTTCATCTGTAACTTTTCTCATGTGTTTCAGCTCCAAATATTCTTCCAGAACTCTCGTGTAATCTTCCTTGAATTTGGTGTTTTTTCTGAATTTACCTTCTAACGACCATAATCTTTTTTCAGCGATTCCCTTCGAATCACCAACCCTGCTGACCGGATCTACATCCCGCAATGGTAGTCTTACTACATAACGAGCACTCTTGTCACGTTCAGTAGTAGCTGTGTATAAAGCTTCGCATTTGGTTTCTTCCTCCGTTAGCATCTTTTCCCTAGATGGTTCCGCTTCTAGTTCCCAAAATCTTGTAAGCAGGTTATCTGTTTCCAGGCTTAAATGCATCACGGTAATGTGTGAGGAATTACTTGTTTGATCCACCTCAAATGTTCCTGACAATATCCAACCTAACGTGGTGTCTTGCGCTAAAAGTGTTCCACCAACATTCCTTTTAATGCCCTCCTGGATAACTTGACTGTATACTTCAGCACCTAATAAAACGTCTATTTTATTAGGCCTGTCGTATTCTGGATCAGCCAAATCATCATCGACCAAATCTACCCATTCTACCCGAGTTACTTTCGTAGCTGGGAGAAGAGCAGTTACTGATTTCAGGACGAACGCATTTACATTTACTTGGACAGTCGGATCTATTCTAGATCTCAATTGAAGTAAAACGGTTGACTTAGCCGTCGCACTTTTTTCTCCTCCTACGCCTATCACAGTTTGCCTAGATGGCGTTTTCTGTAATCCTAAAAACTGAACCGTGGATTCCGTAACGAACGAACCTTGCGATCCTTGATCAAGTAAAGCTCTAACTACTCGATAGCTCCCATCTCTCGACTTCGCCTTTACTAACGCAGTGGTTAATAAAACAGTTTTGCGACCAGTTCCCGACGAGAAGCACGCGACTAGTGGTTTACTTGACCCCTCCGCTTGCGCGGCTATTTCCATTTTACTAAGTTTCTCATCTTCCTTCCTTGCCGTTACTGCGGCTGATGAGGTTTCCTCGTGAGCCCCCCTATTACCCTCACCAATTACCGACCCAGAAACACCTGTTGGGTGTAATAAGGAATGGTGGCGGCGTTTACACACCTGGCATCTGAGAGTGTTTTTACAGTGTCTGGCAGAGTGGTTGTTGTGTAGGCAAACAAAACACAAACTATGTTCAACAGCAAAAGTACGCCTAACTTCAGTTGTCTCTTTACAAAATTTTGGACAAGACGTAATCCTATGGTCGGCTGAGCAAAAATCACATGACCCTGGCTTTTTATCTTTCAAAACATGGAATGAGTGAGTTCCTTTCTGATGTGTAGGTCTTTCCCTGTTTTCTGACTTATCTAAATTTTCCAAACCTCTAAAGCGACCAGTTAAAAATTCTGAAAACTCTATAAATGTAGGTAACTCATTACTTGAATCTGAAGCCACTTGGAGTTCCCAACATCTCCTGGTCTCTTTGTCTAATTTTCCGCTAATTATGTGTATAACAATCAGATCCCAGGACGAAACCTTCACTCCTAAATTACTTAACGACTCCAAACATTCCGAGGTAGTCGTAATAAGCCTTTTTATCTCGTTTGCCGATTCATAGGACAACGTCCTTTGATTAAGTAATCTTTTCATAATACCGTTTGCGAGAAACTTTTTGTTATTATACATCTTATCTAATTTAGACCATGCGATTTTATAGTTATCTGAAGTTACCGTTATATTTCTTAGAAGTTGCTCAGCCTCCCCACATAAATGAGCCTTCAAATAAAAAAATCTCTGCGCGTCATCGAGAGAAGAATTCTCATGCACCAATCCCACAAATAAATCTCGAAATGTTTGCCACTCTGAATATTTTCCCGAAAATGAAGGAATTTTAATTTCTGGCAACTTGACTCTATTCTTTTGGTCATGATAACTAGCCTTAGAATCCATGGTTAGCGTGGTTGAATGTCCTTTACACAATAAATCTTTTAAGTCACTTTTAAAATCAACATAAAATTCCTCAACTTCATCATAAAGACAATCTTTAATGTAACTCGAGTTGGACAATTCAACCTTTTTAACCTCACTTAAAATCTCAGTATGAGTGGCCGTGAACGTATTCCATAATTGTTCCAAATTTTCCAAACGTGTCTCTATATATGCTTGAGTTAACCTCTCCTTAGGAGCCTTCTTTAAATTGGACTTTGCCTTACTCATTTTAGTGCTAATATCCTCCTGTATAGCAAGGAAGGACTCCATTTTAGAACAATTATTTTATACGTTTACCAAAACAACTAAAATCCTCAACATAAAGTTTTAAAATTTCACAAGTGTTTGCTAATTTGGTTAAAATCGGGCATAGGTTCCCCGTCAGAGCCAATTAACCCATAAAATTTTACAAGTTATAAACATACACAATAAGTCATATGGGTCAAAATCGGGCATGGATTCCCCGTATGAACCACTTCACATATAAAATTTTTACAAGTCAAAACAATAAGTCTTATGGGCCGAAATCGGGTATGGATTCCCCGTCTGAACCACTTCACACATGAAATTTTTTACAAGTTCCAAATAATAGTTCTAAAGTTCTTTTAAAAGAGTTCGGACTTGCACTTTGTTTTTAATTTCTTGAGATCTAATTAATTCTTCCTGATTTAAGATGTAAAATGTACTCACGGTTTTATCTTCTTTCAACACTAATTTCACTCACTGCTGCACCACGATATCGGCGCACTATATTGCACCACAAGTGGCGCCCTCTGCCGCACGTCACCTCCCTCGCGCCGTTCCTCCGGCTGTAGCTGCCAGTAGCGCTGCACCACGCTCTACTGACTGCACTGCTCCAGGCTGCTCCCTGCTCCAGGCTGCTCCAGCCGGATCCACCTCCAGCTCCAGCAACACCTCTCACCTGGTGTAACCCCGGTTTAAGGGGGTTTTGCTCTGGACAGCGATCCACTGCCCAGTAATGACGCTAAGGGTGGTAGCTTCTCTACCACCACTGGAACCACCACAAACACTCCCGAACCAATCCGACTCGAAGGACCATGAACGAGGGTCTACTTGGAGAGGGTGGTAAATTAAACACTGGATTATAAATTAAGCGCGTATAATATATATATCCACAGTGCTTGTAGCTCACACAAAAACAAATAAACATTTTTGACCTAGTTGAGCGCCGGAGACTCTTCACACCGCGATTCAGGATCCGGCGCTCAACTAACAACGCCATCTGTTGACAAAACTATAAACTATTTCGAACTTAACCTATATTTACCTGAACAGACGACTATATTATGTAAGTAAAAATCACTAAAATAAATGAAACACGATATTAAGAAAATAACAGTTAATTAGATATAATATGACAATAATAATATGGCGTCCGTATAAGGCCTCCCAAACAGGTGCGGCCTGCGGTGGCGGCCAGTTGTATTCGCTTACCAACTGCAAGCGCATACAACTGGCCGCCAACCATTTGAATTGATTGACTACTTCAATTTTTGTTCGCTCGCTGACTTCAAAACCTAAACATCTACTTAAAGTGCTATTTTCGTCTAACGAATAAATGAATAATTATTAATTCATAATTATATCGTTAATTTATTTCACAAATATTCATACGTATTATTAGATAGGTGTAGGTACCCATATGTACTACTCATTGTGCAAATTGGCATACGTGCTTATAAGTTCACATAGATTTAAGTAACATATACTATGTGATAATTGTGCAATGTTTAACAACGTTGCATATCTACATGAACAAAATAAAAAAAATGAATCAAAAGATGAATCCGTTATTAATAAGACAGAAACCCACAATTAATATGTTTGAGCTTATTTTGCTTCTATATCCACGTTTATAGAGTAGAGTTAAATATGTGACGTTCAAGGATGAATCTGACGATGATGCTGGAAGATTGCTAGAAGCGTGTTACTCAATTTTTTGTAATTTTTAATAATTTGCATACTTTTTATTAAATGCCAATTCCCATTCCAGGCGTAGCGTGTTTCCATCTTCGGCCATATTGTCACTTAACACCAGGTGAAATATAGCCAAACGCTACCCTGTCTAACATAAAAAAACCTGACGCAGCAATTTTTTTTTTTTTGTATAAGAAGTTTGAACGAAGACTTTGATTTTTAGCCAATCTTTGTTATGAAGAACATCATGGTGCTGACTCCTAAGTTCCTCACATTCATGTCGTTTTGAAAGTTGTTTGTTTTTAATGTGTCTGCTAAAAAACTTTTTAACTATATTTTTCTGATCTGTGGTCCACGTAACAAGGTTTCGTTTTTTCTTAACATTAGTAACATCGCTAAATGGCTTCGGATTTATGACAGGGTTATCTTCTGTGGAGTCCGTTTCATTTGTCCTTTCAGTCATCAGTGGTGCAGTGTCGTATTCCACTAGCTCATCAATTAATCATCATCATCAAGCAATCAATTATCGTGGTCCTCTGCATTTTCTAGTAAATCTTGTTCTAAGTCCAAGTTTATGTCATCCAAACATTTGCCTTTATAAGAGTCTGCTTTGCCACTCTCCATAAGCAGCAGTAATTTGGACAGTTTAGCCGTCTGATAAACGTCATCAGGCAATCTATAGTTTTGTCTGCGGATAGCCTGTGTGTGCCCCATAAAGTTGGCTAGTTGTTCAATGTCAGATTCCTTAAGGTTAAACATCTGAGTTAACGTAGCCAAATGTTTGCGTAGCTTAGTCGTAGTGATAGCTGCTGGATTTTGAGCTCCACATGCAGTGGCGTACTTTTACAATACCTTATAGCCACATAGTGTACTTTCCGATCCGGGTTTTGCAAACAAAAAGTCATTGTTTTCACCAAAAATAAAATATTATTAATTCATTATTATCATTCAAATCAAAAGATTGTTAGGATGAAATGCATGTCAATAGAGTAAATGATTACAAACAAAAAGTTAGTAAATAAATGTCTAAGTGATATGGGTTTGACTTGCATTTCATCACTGGCCGCCGAAACACATTTTTTAAATAAAGGAGTAGTAGGTATCCCAGGCTCCATACAAAAATGTTTGAAACTGTTTTATTCTAAAAATCTAATACAGATTATTCTAAGTCACTTAATTGTAATATCTAAGAAATTAACAATGTCTGTCACTGCCAGTTAGCCTTATCATTCTTGGAGTTTTTACTAATATAACTAATATAAAGAGGAAAGATTTGAATGTTTGTATGTTTGTAACAAATCAACTCAAAAATACAGGATTGATACCAAAAATGTTTGACCAGTGGAAAGCTACTTTATCAGCAAGTAATATAGGCTATATGTTTGATTGCCGTATTAAATCGCAAGGCGCTGCTATCATTAATAGTTTTTATAAAATTTATGTACTGATTGATTCACTGACCTATATAATTGCGTCTCACAGAGATTAGCAAATCGATGTCATTTTGAACTTCGTCAGTCAGCAAAACAGGCACACCTCGATCTCTTTTACCCCTTATTACAATGCGCTTGAAACTTTTTACCAGCATTTTTTCCTCACCCGAAATAGCACGGTCAAATTCCTCATATGTGCTGTTATCATTATTAGTCTCTTGGTAGATGCTCAGTGGGAGTCGTTGGAGTTCACCAGGCTGACGTCTATTGAGAAGAAGAATGCGGCAGTAAACTGTCTCTGACAGAGTGTTGTACGCTTCAATACTACTGGTTTCGGATTCTCTTAACTTAGTTGCTGCAGACTTAGATTTTTCACATAGATAATTTTTGAGGAGTTTTAAGTCTTTTGCAAGAGGAACAATTGTAATTTTATTCCATTTTTTCAAGTGTAAGTCACTGCAGGCCTGACTGGAAACATCAAACTTCCAATTAGCTTCAATGAGATGAATAAGCGTCTTAAGATCGCTTCTACTGCGGCTGTTTGCACGCTGCTGCCAGGATTTAATGTATTCATTATAGCTATGTTACAACACTGTTTTAGGCTTGTGCTGATGTTCATGGCATATGTAGGAGCACCATAGCGACCTGTTGTGTCATCGTAACTTGATACTTTTTTGGTTGCAGTAACAATTAAATCACAGTTTTGAGGTTTCAAACAATCCATCAACTTATTAAGTGAGGGTTTCAGCATCTTCAATTCTAGTACCAATTTAGCCAATTCTCTCATTTTACGTGATGTGACGTTTACACAAAGTGTTTCTCGATGAATCCTTAAATATTGGGTTCCAAACACAGAAATTAACATGTCTCTTTTAGCTTGTAATGATATTTTATCCGGTCTCATTTTAGGAAATACCTCTTCTTTAAGTTTTTTGTCTATATTTGGTAGGTTGCGCAACATACAATTTTGGGCTTGAACTTGAGTGTTAGCGGTTTGTGATAATGGTTGACATATCTTTTTATGTTTCCATAATTGCTTTCTTTCAAGCAACTCTTTTTCATTGCTTTATCACATTTTACATCATTTTTTATATAATTGCCTTTTTGGCGCAACTCCGTTAGTAAATTTTTACGTGTGAAGCTTTTCTTAGGATAACTCATCATTTTTTGTACTTCAGGTTCCATACTGTGATTTCTTAGTATATGTCTCGCAAAGTTTAACACATCAAGCTCACAAAAAAAACAATAATCTTTGGTTCTGATTCTTTTCAACTTTTTTCCATTGTCATTAGTATTTATATATTCATTATTACTTGTTGTCAAATCCTGAAATATTCAATATTACTTGTTGTCAAATATTAGAATAACCACACTTAATATTATAAAGGTGAAAGTTTGCGTGTAAGTATGTTTATTACTCCTTCACGTAATAACCGCTAAACGGATTTAGATGAAATTTGGAATGTGATTAGTTAATTAATTAATTAATTAAACCACGGATTAAAACCTATTTTTATTCCGGAAAACACGGGTGAACCCGCGGGGCGCAGCCAGTATAAAATATTAAATTCCTTTCTTCTAGGCAATTTTAGCCCATATTAGTAACAATTTACGTATGTAAATTAAAAGCATCAGTTTTTACCAGATCAATTTAAATTTGTTATTTTTTCAATGAATTAAAGAATCATTACTAATATTATGTATGTGTGTGTGGGTGGGATGGTATGTGTGTGAGGAATGGTGTGTGTGTATATTTGTTACTCCTTCACGCTTAAACGGCTGGGTGGATTATGATGAAATTTGGCACATATGTTGAATAAAGCCTGGATTAACTTATAACATTAATATTATTATTTATTATATTATTATAGGCTTCTTTTTATCCCGGGAAAGTGGATAGTTCCCGAGGGGCATGTCAATCGACAGAGTAAATGATTACAAACAAAAAGTGTTCAATGATTAAATGTCTATGTGGTATAAGATATTTGAGTACATAAATATCGCTAGGTCGAATTGAGCGACACTATATGTATATCAATAAGCATACAATCAAGGATCTCCTATAAGGTCCTTGGATACAATATTGACTAATGCAGCTTTATAGTCTCAGAGGTTAAGTAATAAAAAAGAGATCCCACCCACCTGAGGTTTATCTAAACGACGAAGTCTGAGACTCCATTGCAGATATTGAGGCGTGTCATTTAATTCTTGATCCGTTTCTTCAGTATAACTTGTGACACTGGAAGAATCCTCAGATGCAGGATTGTAAGTTGCATCTCTGTCGCTGTCGTCAAAATCTGAGCTATTGTCATTAGGAAAATCAGGAACATTGTTATCTGAAATGCGACTTGATGTAGAAGGTACTGTGTCTTGAATCTGAATGTTATGGTCTTGTGATAACGATTGGCTAGTTATCGTGTAATTGTGTGTCAAATTCCATTCATTAGTATTACTCTGCGGTATATATATGTCATTATCAGAAATGCGACTTGACGCCGTAGGTACTGTGTCTTGTATCTGAGTGCTATGGTCTTGTGATAGCGATTGGCTAGTTATCGTATAATTGTTTGTCAAATTACATTCATTAGTATTACTCTGCGGTACATATATGTCATTATCAGAAATGCGACTTGACGCCGTAGGTACTGTGTCTTGTATCTGAGTGCTATGGTCTTGTGATAACGATTGGCTAGTTATCGTATAATTGTTTGTCAAATTCCATTCATTAGTATTACTCTGCGGTACATATATGTCATTATCAGAAATGCGACTTGACGCCGTAGGTACTGTGTCTTGTATCTGAGTGCTATGGTCTTGTGATAGCGATTGGCTAGTTATCGTATAATTGTTTGTCAAATTCCATTCATTAGTATTACTCTGCGGTACATATATGTCATTATTAGAAATGCGACTTGACGCCGTAGATACTGTGTCTTGTATCTGAGTGCTATGGTCTTGTGATAGCGAATGACTAGTTATTGAAAGATACGATTCATCACTTTCACTCGGTGGGATATGAATTGGATAATGAGATTGTTCCAACACGTTTGAATAATCCGAATTTTCGATAATTGAATTATTACGGTCATCAGCTAAAATGTTTGCTCCGATGATATATAGATATGATGCTGGCAACATCTAGCAGAGGAGGACTGGAAGTTGCAACTGAATCTGACAATAAAGTATTACCCGGTGTTTCGGAGTCAGTTATTGATTTTTGGTCTCGCAAATATGTTTTGTTACAGCTCAGATTCGAATCTATGCCTATATGAGGTGAGTCATCTAAATAATTCGTTACATCACCAATGAAAGTATTAAGACTGTTTGTTGTATCGTTGTCCATAGACGGTACGTAGGTTTCATCCCTATTTTTCTCATCATCGGTTATATCGAAAGAATCGTTAAAGCTAGTATTTGGCAGTACGCATGATGGAATATTATGTCTGGGTCTCTGTAAAACCAAAAAATATAATATTTATGCACTTTTCAAAACAAGCGTACGACAATAAATGCATAAGTAAATATTCTTCTTACTAATGATATTCTTCTTGGTTTTTCAGAAACCTTGTAAGAAGCATTCCTTGTTCGTTTTAATTTAGTTGAATCCCCAGTATCTGAAATAATTTGTTACATTAGGTAGGTAGGTATGTATAATTCAGTATTACCTATACAGGGTGGCGCCGACCTAATAACAAAAACTTGAGAGGTGTCAAGGAACACCCGGATGGAACGAAGTTTTTTATTATTTATTATGTACAAAAAACCTGTATACACTCAAAAAAATAATCGTCGCGACACCACATTGTTCAATGCGAAATAGAAAGACGAAACGAAAATAACTGGCTTGCTTTCTATAAGAGAGAGAGAGAGAGAGAGAGAGATAGAGAAACACGCGCACGCAGCACGGCTTACAACTATAGCAAAAAGTGTCGTTACAACTTTTGGTCCTAATTTTTTCCGTCTAGCCCCCTTTCGCAACGCGCGATAAGGAACTACGTTCCAATAAATCATACTGTGTATTCTTTACCCTATTCTAAAAACATAATGCAAAGTAAAAATAAACTAAAAGACCAATATTTTTTAACATGAAACCATCCCCTGTATGCGTAAACATATCAGCTGAGAAGTTAATGACCGCGCGACCGAGCTATGGACGTGCGGTAGCGGGTCGTCGCATCGTAGGTGATACAACATAAATGCAATTCCACGTTAGTGTAGGTCTTTGACCTTATGCCTTGTAGGGGAGGAGCGGGGGTTACCGTACACTTAAGGTAGATCTCTTATTACTCAATAATTAAAAGCCTTATTTGGTTTATCTGAAGCATTATCTGTAGGGAAAATATTTGACTACTAAATGCTCGAACGAAAAATAAAACCAGATAAATTCAAATATTAGATTTATTAAGTTTAAATAAAATACAAAAGTACGGAATCATCCGACACCTTCGGATGATTGCGTACAGTGTTGGTTTACCTATTTAGCATGACAAAATCCACAAATATAACCATCTGGCACATCTTTATCGCTGCACAATGCATGAACCCATTGCCCACACACTATACATCGATACCAGAGCTCTCGATCTTTTCCAAATTCACCACAAATTAGACAAAGCTCGTTTGTAACAGCTGTTTCTCCTTCTGCATAAAAGACGTTGTCGTTGTCATCACTTTCGCCTAGCATCAAAGACTCATCGTCAGAGCTCGAGCTGTTTAAAATTTTTCTCTTGTGCGACTGCTTTCCATCTGCTTTCTTTTTCTCTACTTTTGATGTTTTCGTTTTCTTTAGATTTGTTTTTCTTTTCAGTTTATCTTTAGCTTTTTCTGTCTTGATAGTTTTTAGAGTCTTTTTCATTTCTAAGGCTTCTTTGATAGGAGTTGAAGTAAGAATTTCAGAATGCTGCTTTCTTCCTTTTCCTTTGCCTTTTCCTTTCCCTTTTTCCAAATTTGTATCTCTCTCAGAGCCTTTTTTCTGCGGCAGAGCCATTGAACATTCACCAAAAGAAACATGGACATCCTCTTTGTCTTTTCCGAGATCATCTGATTCTGTTTCTTCCTGCGTTGTTTGCTTTGAGGTTCCACTAGTTGAGGGTATTGGCTCAATATTTTCTCTGCTGGTTATTTCTGATACGAACTGATCGGTGTGAAGAATCTCTATAGGTGCAGGGCACTGATCAGTGTGAAGAATCTCTATAGGTGCAGCGCACTGATCCGTGTGAAGAATCTCTATAGGTGCAGCGTACTGATCAGAGAATTTGTCAGGATTCACAGGCCAAATCCCAGCTGCTGCAAATCCATTGACTGATTTTTCTGGAGTGGCAGCCTTCAAATATGCCTTGTTGAAAAGAGGCGCAATGTCATAAGGTGTCAGCTTCTCATAGTTATTAGTTTTCATGTGCAGATCACATTCTTTGTGATATTGGAGCTTTAGAGGTCCAAAAAATGTAAGGTCAAGTGGTTGAGTACGGTGTGATGTATGAGGCGGTAGTGAAAGCATCAACACGCCATTTTGACGACAAAATTCGTAAATTTCTAATAACATTATTTTTCTTAAAAAATGTGGCTCACATGATTATCTAGAATCAGGAGCACGACATCCTCCAAAGTTGGCTTGGTGTGTTCAACGAAGTGCTTCAGCCAATCCAAGAACAGTTCCTCAATAATCCATCCTGATTTTGAGCACCTGTATATTGAACCTGGAGGACCACCTCTTTCTAATGCTGGTGTCATTCGAATGCGCGGGAAAATGAATAACGGTGGAATGAATTGGCCTGTGGCGCACATGCAACAACAGACTGTGATGTTCTTCCCCCTTTCCCAACTTGTAGCAGCACCGACTTGTTTTTGACCTTTTGGTGCAAGTATTTTTCCTGGCTTATGCACAGTTGTTACACCTGATTCGTCGACATTAAACATTCTATGTGGAAGTATGGTATGATTTTCAAGTAAGTGAATTAAGTTCTTGAAAAATAACTCCATTTCCGTTTGATTGAAAGCAGTGATCCTGCTTACGCTGGTAGCTTCAGGTACTCGGACGCTGATTTCTGGGTTGCGTTTTAGGAAACCATAAAACCAATCCTTTCCGGCTTCTTCCTTTTCTCTGTTAAATGGGTGCTTAATTTTATTTCTTTCAGCATACTGATAAACACCTCTTCGTAATGCTTGCGGTGTTAACCCATAAAAAATTTTAGACAACTTGATCAGCTCATCGCGGATCTCTACTTCTTGCTCGGTAGTAAAAACAGGCTTGCCCCCTAGTCTGGGTTTATATTCAGGACCTTTTTTTACGTGATCGTGAAGGGTCATTACTGGTACTCCAAATTTCTCTCCTGTTTTACGTAATTTGGAGCCCGCGTTTACCTCTTCTATAGCGAGTCTCATTTTGCGGGGAGACCAGGTAAGCTTCTTTCCTCGAGGCATCTGAAAATAAAGATAGAACAGTAAATAACTAAATCGAATCAAGACCTGCGGGTGATACCGTACTTGCGGGTGATACCGTACAAAAATGTACGAACCCACCCGAACCCGCCATTTTGGGAGAAATGTTTTAACAAACGAAAATTATTCGTGATTTCAATGAAAAATTACAATCAATCGAATCCTAAATCAATCAATATCGTACAACTTACATAAACAAATAACACAATTCAATAAAAAATATAGTACTTACAGCGTAAATCTTTCACGGCAATTTTTATAAAAATTGGCGCGAAAACGTGACACATGCTTTACACGTGGAACCTGACGAGTCACTGAAGCGGGCGGGAGGGCAGAACGCAGCAGTGCCGTGTTGCGACCGTTAGACAAGGATAGACCTAATTTCTCATGTTTCGGTCCCTGTCAAATACAATGTACGGTATCGTCCGCTGTACGGAATGTCCCGCCGCTCCCCTATTTAAAGCCTCTCCCAGAAAGGCGCAGCCGGAGCCCCGTGCTCTCGTCCCGCATCCCGGCGCGCGTCAAGTTGGGCGTGTACAAAGCGTACGTGCGCCCAATCTTGACGTACGCCGCCCCGGCATGGTTCGCCCTCACGTGCGAGTCGAGCCGGAAGCTGCTCCGCGCGCAACAGAGTCTTGCGCTGCGGACCATTGTTGACGCTCCTCGTTTCGTGAGGAACGATGTCCTTGCCCGGGACCTCGGGATCGAGAGCCTGGACGAGTTTGTGCGGCGCCTCGCGAAGGGAATGTTCGCGCGTGCCGACGCATCCGCTTGGCCTCATGTCAAGCAGATAGCGCCCTGGCATGCGCGCCCCCCCGACGCGAGACCCCTGCCCCGCGACCTGTTAGCGGACAATTGACCCCATCCCCCGGACTGGACTCCCGAGTAAGCTGCACACAGGTTACACGCAGCTTACTCGACTCAACTGAACTCCACATTCACCTACATGCACCCGTTGCGTAGCGTGTTCTAAGTTAATATAGGCACGCTTCGTCATCGCACCACAGACAAACATGTCTAAACATTCGCCTAAACTCACACGCGAAGGCGCCGCGCGGGCGGCGATTCGCGTTGACACTGAGCGGTGTTACACACAACACAATACCGCTCACACACGCACGACGACTCCTTAGCCCGGACCGTAACCGGCTAGCTCTGGAAGCGGGGCGGGCGGGGGTCATACACCTAACTCTGTAGGAGCGTCGAGTCGGCACCTTCGCCGCTGGTCGTCCTCGTCGGGCCTCCCCCAGGTAACTGGGGGTCTCACCTGGCGGGAACAGACCGCCGAGGTGTCGTGAAGAAAGCGACGCTATGTTATTAGCGTCGCGGCGCGCCTACAGAAATACAATAGCAATCACACATATGGGTGCGCGTAGCTACGCGCACCTAATAAGCCGCAATGCACCTGTTGCGCACATTACGCGGGGCCCGTATTGACGGGTCCAAAACATGCCTCCGCGGCCAGAGGGCAAAGCGCCCTGGCACCGCTCGGCACGCCCCCTTGCGGGGGCGTCGCGACTTCCAAGAACGGCGCAGCCGGCTGTGGTGGCCAAATTGTATTCGCTTGATAACTGCAAGAGAATACAGCTGGCCGCCACCGCAGGCCGCACCTGTCTAAGAGAGGCTTAATCCTATAGAATGCTCGGCGCGGCCGTTATGTTTCGGTATAGCGTCTACACTTCAACTAGATGTCAGTATTATCTAAAAGTCAAAATATAAGTACTGCCTAGGCAGATACCTCACGACGGCGCCGGCGGCCGGTGTATCACCTGTACGATACGTTTAATTGAATTACCTTTAAAGGAATTATTTTCCCTAAATAAAAATATCTACCAAATCTAAGTTCATATTAAAGATTCCTGTCAACAAACAATCAACTAATGTTTTATAGATAATTGTAGGTAGGTAGATTATTTAACGCATTGATTTTATTTTCTTTTAACTTTGTAACTGTGCTAAATCACATGTGGAAAAATGCCATTTAAACTACTTATTTGAATCAAAAGTGGACACCTTGTTATCAATTCATGCAGAATTGTAGAACCTAACTTATTTCATTGTTCATTCCACTTTAATGTTCTGCTTGAATTGATAACAATTCGATTAATTGACGATCTTAAATTCTCCGCTGGTTTGATTTCTTGACCATTTTTGGTTCCGATAGTGTATAGCTAGCTACCCACTTTAGTTACTCGAAAAATACATAAATAACAGAATCGAGTGATTTATTTTCCTTCTATGAGAAGAAGAACCTCCTCCTTTTTTGTAGTTGGTTAAAAAAGGGAGGACGTCGAAAAAACAGCCATATTAAATAATATTCAATGCATTACAAACATAAAACCATCTTATACCGCTTAGAATAAAGGTGGTCTTAAAATTACGTATATCTGTTACGTTTTGGTGCCAAATAGATATAACTGTGAAAGTTCAGACTAAAGTACCTAATACTAGTATATCTACGAACAGTACCTAGACCTCGCGAGTGAGTTATTTTTGTCAAAATTTTCTTAACTTTAGTGGGCTTATTATATCTCGCAGTTGACATGCCTAAGAAAAAAATTATGTAAGAAACATTTCTTTTATTTTTAAATTCCTATTTACCGATACCCTACTCGAGAAGGAGGGGATGAAAACTGACCTTTCTGCGCCTTTAACCTGGCCCGATAGGGCAAACCCAAAAACATAAAAAAGCATCAAGATTGGTTCAAAATTACGACCTGTACGCGAGTACGAACATACAAAAAAACAACTTAACTGTCAGATGAAAGAAAATTTGGCCAGTTGATGCAAAGACGCGTCGCTAGCTCGGACAATCATAAATAATTCCAAATACTGTATACTTACCTTTACCTCCTCGTAGTAATTTTAATATCCTTGCACTTCGACGATTTTCACTGGTAATTTTGCCAAAAGAGGCGGAGGTCACATATCTTATGAAATAAATTCGCACAAAACCGAGCTCACTCACCATGCGACGCCCGTTTACGACGTGACATAGCAAAATACTATGATTTATCTAAAACATAAACAATGCGCACCGTGCGCACGGTACGGCAACGTCGCATCTCCAAAGTGTGTGGAAGTCAAACAAGGCTAACAATGAAAGTATTCACAAATTGACAACAGCGCCATTCGTTTTGCAACGAAAATCAACGGAACTACGTAAATATTCAGTACAGCAAGATTGAAAGAGAAATGACGTCTAATTTATTTTTTTCATATTTTGATATTTCTAGTATCAGTGTGTCATTTCGCAAACATTGCGCTTAGTCTCCTATTTGACGTCCGTATATGGACGTCGTAAGCAGGTGGACGCCACATTAGATGCAAAAATAGCATAGTGGACGTACAATAAGTTACATAATATAAATATATTAATATTATATACACTCGAGAGCAATGAATCCGGGTCACTTAAAGAATGTTAAAAATCTCGGAAACTAAAAATGATAGGTTAATGCAATAAATTGTATTTAATAGACAATGTAATACTCCTTAAATGAAAGTAAAAAAAATATGAGTCACCATACATTTTATTAACACAAAATTACATAAAGAAAAAAACTGCTGATCTCTCCTTAAAACAAAAATAGGAAACATGAAATTTTTGAACTTTATTACGATTTTCTTGAATTTTAATACTTCGTATTGCCTCCTCGTGCTTCCATTACTGCGTTTACGCGGTTTGGCATGCTGTACACCAAGTTCCTTATACGATTTTGGGGAATATTCTCCCATTCCTCTGTGAGAGCAATTTTGAGCTCACGAAGCGTGATTGGGGGAGGGTTTCGTTGTTTTACGCATCTGCCTAGCTCGTCCCAAGCATGCTCGATCGGGTTGATATCCGGGCTGCGCGCTGGCCACTCCATACGAGTAATGTTCATCTCTTGAAGGTAGTCATTCACAATCCTACCTGTATGAGGTCGGGCATTGTCATGCATAAATATAGCATCCTCACCTAAATTGACCATAAATGGACCAACGTGATCATTGAGGATTTCTTCCACATATCTTACGCTAGTTAAAGAGCCGTTTTCTATGATCACCAGCTCTGTGCGACTTTCAGAAGAAATTCCGGCCCACACAAGTACAGACCCACCACCGTAGGCTACTTTTTCTTCGATGCATGCTTGCTTGAATCTTTCCCCTGGTCTTCGATACACTCTGTGTCTTCCATCGTGCTTGTAGAGCATAAATTTTGATTCGTCGGAGAACATAACTTTTGACCAATCTTCAATACTCCAATTTACGTGGCTCTGGGCATATCTTAGTCTTGAAATACGATGCCCACGCTCCAGTTTAGGGCCGTTTGCAGGTCTAAGGGGTTTTAAGTTAGATTCAGCAAGCCGACGTCTTACTGTCCATGCACTTGGGTTACTTCCTCCGAGGCGTCGAAACTGATTTGTGAGTTCAGTTCCTGTGAGAAAGCGATTTCGAAGCATGGTGTTCACCAAGTATCGGTCTTCTCGTGCTGTGGTACACCTGGTTCTGCCCGTTCCTGGTCTGCGTAGGTTAGAACCAGTTTCTTCGTAACGTCGGAGAACTCTTTGTACTGTTGACAGCGACACACCGACAGTCCTGGCTGTATCGCGCTGACTCCGGCCGGTTTCCAGCATTGTAAGTATTCTGGTGCATTCTTCAGGCGTAAGCGACATAATTTCAGCTTGAATAATGAATATAGAGCACTATCAACATGGTTTATGTACCCACATAAATGACAGATTACAAACAAAAGCAAAACCAAATGCTGTAATTTCGTAGTTCCATCTTCGAAAGTGGCCCTTTTTCAAATTTGATTTTTTTATGATATAACTTTACAATAACTAAGAAGTTTTAATACCTTCATTTAAGGAGTATTACATTGTCTATTAAATACAATTTATTGCATTAACCTAGCATTTTTAGCTTCCGAGATTTTTAGGATTCTTTAAGTGACCCGGATTCATTGCTCTCGAGTGTATTATGACTTGTGCATAATCAACGTGAAATAACCGTTATTTTAAAGTGGTTCTGCTGGAGAGTATGCTCTGTAGCATGACCACTTTGAATTGATATTTTCCAAGAAACTAACAATATACAATTTTTGATATTAAGCTACAAAAATATAGACATTATCTACATTTTATCCTGTAATTTTTATACGGGGTGTAAGGGGAACGCTTCCGAAGCCAGAACGTAGATTATATACAACCTAAATGCTAACGGATACCAATAAAATTTCGCTTTAAATTGGTTATTTTCAAAACTTCATATTTCGTAAACACGCAATGGAAACGGTACAAAACGTGAGGTCACTGACACGCAAGGCAAAATCGCGCGACCGCGCGTCGCTGGCGCCGAGCGCTCCGTACGGCAGATTCACGGGATTTATACGAAATTTACAAACACCTACCTACCCTTTTTATTCAAAATACCTACCCCTACAACACTTCACAAAATTACGATGATTGATGAAACAAGATTATGATTTTAATAGTATTCGAAGCTTACTGTTGTAGCAACATTAAAGCTGACAGAGGCATTTTACGTACCTATCTAAATCCTTTGCGACCTTATGAGGTGTGGCTCGAATTGCGCTCCATCCATTTCAATACAAAGCCGCGCCCGTCGCTGTGTCGATCCGTGAACTCGAGGCATTAGTGTAGGATCTTCAACACATTCTGCACGTAGTCCATCAAAAACGCTCACTATTCTGCCCCGCATTTCATCAGCACTGTCACATTCCCGATCAAACACTCTTTCTTTCACATACCCCCACAAAAAGAAATCTAAAGGTGTCAAGTCGGGTGAACGAGCCGGCCAGGCGTGCGGCCCCAGCCTTCCGATCCAGCGGTCATCAAACAGCTCAGTGAGACGCTCGCGGACGGAGCGCGTAACATGCGGTGGAGCTCCATCGTGCTGGAACCATGCTCGACGAAATTCAGCCAGCGATACATCATCTAGCATATCGTCTAAATGTACATTTATAAAATCAAGATATGCTGATCCATTGAGGCGCTGCGGTAGAAACACTGGTCCTAGAATTCGTCCATTAAGAACACCAGCCCACACGTTGACTGACCATCGGGTCTGATGGCCGGTTTCTTGAGTGGCGGACGGGTTCACGTCTGACCATACATGAGCATTCCTCCTGTTCCACATCCCATTTCTCGTGAATGTGGACTCGTCCGTCCAGATAATGTGCTCAATGAAGCCAGGCGCACGTTGCTGTTGATCTAACAGCCAACGACAGTACTCACGACGACGAATGTGATCGTTTGGTAGCAAAGCATGTACTTTGTTTATTTTGTAGGGCTTCATTCTGTTTCGGCGCAAAACTTTGTGAACTGTCCAGTGAGAGACTGTTGGTTCGCCCCGGCGCCGCAATAATTTTGCCGCACTTCGTGTGACCAGGCGAGGATTTTGGCGAATCACATTTAAAATCCGCTCCTCTGTCTGAACATTGACTTGTTGTCCACCACCTGCCGCCATTGGAGCAATCGGTCGATTTTCTAAAACTCGCTGAAAAGCTGCCGTTATCATGCGAGAGTCAGACGGATGCCGGACGTTCGGAAATCTGTCTCGGTAAATTCTCAACGCAAGAGAAGCATTGCCACGGCCTTCTCCTAAACACATCAACATGTTGCCGTATTCACGAGCACTGTAAACGTAAGCCTCAGGCATAGTTAATACTAAAAAAAACAATAACAACACTAAAAACGTAAAAATAAACACGTAACAATAATAACTAAAAACGTAACAATAATAACTAACAACTAACAAAATACGGTCAGCGATCGATCGATTTTCGCGCGTTCGCTCACGAACTGAGTCGGAAAGGAACTAACTAGAGTACTAGAAAATCAAACATGGCCCCTGCGTGCGGCGTATCTCAAACGTTACAGCCGCCGCGCGGACGCCGCGCGCCACCGACGCGGTGTCTTTTGATGTGCAAAGATCAACAAATTACAGAGGAGAAAATGTGAATGTTAAATGTTAAATCAGTAAACCCATTAATTGTTAGGAAATCTGCCCCCGATAAAAAGAAAGACGTATCTAACAAAAAGTAAAAACGGAGAAATAAATGTTTTAATGAATGAAACGGGAAATCGCTTGCTGTCTTCGTGTAAATTAAAATATTTACATACTAAAAGATGAAAATAATGCCCACTATAATAGGGTTTAACTTGGTTTAATAAATAATATGAATTTATTAAATTATTATAATAAATATAATGAAAAACAGTTTCATCTTAGCATAAAAAATTAAGAAAAATATTACATACTTAATTGAATAGACGTAAATGGCTAGATGCGTCCTTTAAATTTCAAACGCTTTTGGCTGTACTTTTCTTCTAAGTATTTAGTTTATCTATCTAGTATATGATTTTAACTAAAATGGGCGCATATAGGTATTTCCGCCTTTTTTCTTAAGAATTAGACAGTATGTAGATAACCCTTGGCTTAGATAAAATGTTTAAAAAATTATTTAATAATCCTTTTATCTAAGGTAATATATCTGAAATAGTATAGTAGGTTCGTGGTTATCATATAAGCCATAGCCTAGTTTATTATTTGTAAATAAAACACAATTGATATAGTCAAGTATTTATTTTAAATTCTTTTGACCTACATAAACAAAAATGCTATCCATGGCACAGTAACTTATAATGAAAATCAGAACTATGTATTAAAGTTGAGCAAAGTTTAGCTTAATCAGTCTTAAACAGATACAGATCTATAATATTGTAATTATCTCTTATATCTTTAGTATAACAAACACGTTTAAAAAAATAACATTCTTATGCTAATAATCCCATTACTATTAAGTAGTTTTCAAAAGTAGTTGACAAACAATATTATGATAATTATGTGACTAAAATATCAAAGTAAAAACATTATAAATCAATATCAAAAAATTAAAAAACAACATCAGGCTTAGCTACCTCTAGATTCTCTTAAAATGTAACTTTAACGTAAGATCACAGACAATTTTCAATCCTTGGGCAATTCTTAAGAATAAGTACAAAAATTACTTTTTTGGAAAAATATTGTCTAACCTAAAAAATCTAAACAGATAGCATTAACCAGAGAAGTAAATGTAGTTTCACTGCTACCAAAGAAAAAGATCTGCTGTTGCTTTGTGTGCCTATTTGTCAACATCTTCCTCATATTCGTTAATCAAATCGACAGAGTTATCATTAACTGGCAAATTTCGCCAAAACGCTCTTCTGTTCTCTGGCATAAGAGAAAGTAACTGATTGATTATATCAGATTTTCGCTTTTCATTAACTCCTCTGAATTGAGTTTTTATTACTGGTCTTGGAATGCCAATTTTAATATTTTTCACTCTCAGGAAGTCCAGTTCTCTCTCTATGCCATCAAAATCAGTTCGGAATGCTATTGTATTAATTCCCCTTCGAAAAGTGACTTCGCACATGTTACTCAGATATACTCTTGGTATCATATTTTGAAGTTTGTAAGAAGAAGAGCAATCTTCAAATCTACAAAAGTCGCTGACCACCATTTTCTTTACAGTGATTTTACGATGAGTATCAGAAACCGCGTGATGGAAGTCTTCGAAGTCATAAATTCTTTTCTTCTTTTTGAGTGACAACTCGACCTGGTGATGAAATTCATCCGCTGACATGTAAGTGTGTCCTACTTCCAAATATTTCAGAGTGATAGTTTCCAAGTTTACATCGCTTGAGTTTATCAGATACAACAAATAGGAGAAAAGACTCCAGTTCTTGTTTTGAGCGGCACAGTTGTCAAGCCACAGTGTTACGTGCTTGACATCACGATAATGCAAAAAAAAGGCTCGGAAACAGCTTATGATGTCGTCTTTTTTCCTGCCAGCAATAGCTTCGTGCCAGATACAAGCAAATGTATCCCTGGCGCCTCGAAATTTCTTGTCTCCAAGAGGTACGAAACTCTCGTTAAATAATATCAGTCTTGGGCAAAATATAGCAACCTTGAATTCATCTAGACGAGGGCACATTATAACCTTTTCTAGGTCTACTGAGTAATACATAGCGTCACTGGTTTGGTCTTGCATACACATTTGACGAGATTTATCTTCATCGTATTTCTGTCGTGCTAAAATGTATCTTCTGTGATGTAATTCGTATTCCTTACATTCGGTGCAATTTCGATGACGGATCTCCATAATATCAGGGTTATGTAATTTATATTTTTCGCATATTTCGCACTCCTCATTGCCTAGTTTTGCGAAAGAGATATTAAGTTCTTTAATTACTCGTCGGTAGTGATCGTAAGATACAGAATCTTCGGGAGCGGACTGCTCAGTTATACCCATTTTTTCACAAAAGTCTTTGTACATATCACGAATATTTAGTTCTGACGGTAAATATTTTCGATTGGGTGCATGTACCCTTCTATAGTGTGATACAGCAGGATGAAAAGAATTAATGTGATCGATGATGGGCTTGTTATCGATCTTTTTAGGGTTGGGATTACAGCCTCGCATATCCGTTATTTCTTGTACTTGCGCTTGTTTTAAAGCGTTTCGCAGAACCTTGTCGTTTTTTTTCTCAAATCCAAGGGTTGTCAAAAAAAAAATCTTGCACACCGTTACTTTCTCATTATTTTCATTCAACATAAAATATGTAATAGTTTTTCCACGGTTAATTACTTTTGAGTTAGGATTTTTTTTTGTTCGCCTGGCCGGTACAGTTTGAGATGTGTTGTTAATTATGTATATGTACTGTTCTCTCCACGTAAAATTACGAAAATGCTTATTTATAATACCTCGCTGGTTTTCAGATATATTTGAAGAACACTTTTTTTTACATTCTTCGCCACAACCTGGCTTAACGCAATACTTGGTATTAATCTTTAACTCTTTCTTAGCTTTAGTACGCTCTCGCAATGAAGTATCGTAATGTTTTCGTTTACGTACACTTCCTTTCTTGGTAAGCTGGATTAAATTTTCAGAAGCCTGGTCAGTCTGATTTTCGGGCTCAAAATCTTCTCGTTCAGCTGACTCTGATACGCGAATGTTGTTTTGTTGTGAGTTCTCTATGAAATCAATATCTGAATCAGAGTCGATAACATTACTTTTGTTGTTTTTTCTTTGTGGTGGAATGTAATCTTTATCAAAAACTGAATCATCAGAGTCAAATTCACTTACTGTTGAACTGCTGCCGCTGCTGATAATAGCTGAAGTGGTGGTATTATCGCAGACTTTATCCGGAAGAACACTATCAGTTGTAGTGACGTGGTTAATTTCTTCACCATGGCTTATTTGGTAAGGGTGTTGATCGTTAATTAAGGGATACAGCGAAATTCGCTCTGTATTTTCTACTGCAGTACTATTTGTACTTTCCGTACTTGTGGAAGCTAAAGCTTTAGTTAGTAACTCAAGGCATCGACCTTTTTTCATGTTAGTTTTATCTGCAACAACAGTTAATAGTATTAGAATGCACTAAAAAAGCGTTATAAAGCACGTTGAGTGTTTACAAGCTATATAACGCACATCAAACTTTACTTTTATTGAACGAAAATTAAATATGATCACAAAAAACACACAATTCAATAAGAATAACTCAATAAAAGCTTACTTCAGTTAAGTATCACTAATGCATTATAAAGCTTATTCAAACAAATGATATAATGTATGTAGGTACCTAATAAAAATGTTTATGAATGAAATAATTTTCATACACCTAAATCCGAATGAAATACTTATTTCAATTCATTAATTTTACTATTTATAGGTACAATAGCTGCATAACTTAGGTAGTAGTAAGACCTATATTATTTCTTTATAATTGATATTATTTATTTTCTATTAAAACAAGTCTTTAACAATTCGTATTATTATTTGGCACACTACGGTTGAATAAAATTGCACACACGAACAACAAACAAACTTTTCAAATAAAAAATACTTACTTTGTTACGACGAATCACGCTTCGAAAAATTGCGCGACCGCGACACGTCGTGCTCCTAAAACCTACTCGGGCGCAACTGACATAGAAACTGGTCAGGCGCGGTACTAAACAAACCCCGCCCGACCCCCGCGCAATCTTCACTTGATTCACAATTCTAGGAAAAAGGACGTTTCTGCACACATACGCCTTTTTTAGTAAGTATCATATTGTATTTTTTTATTCAACGTAACGTATTAAGACGCTTATGGCAAATGCGCCTATGCTAAAACAATTTTACGAAGTAAATAGGGCGCAAGTGGTCAGATGTGGTCTTTTTTCCTAATGTGAAAGCAGTTTTTTATTAGCGCGTTAGACGCAAATGCTTGTTTGCGTCTTATTAACTTCCTCTTAGAAATAGGGACAAATATGCGCCTTTTATATTACTGAACAAAAAAAAAAACTATAAAATATAAGGACATTATCTACATAAATGCGACTTTTTAATTAAGATTCACATAAATTCGCCTTTTCATCTTCAATCGGGTGTAAAAAAATGAACAGAAGCGCCCTATTTTGTTGTGCTAAAACCGCACTGGAGATAGTTAGAAAGATATTAAAAATACAGGCAGATGCACCTTTCTTTTCTGATTCCTGCAATGTATATAACTCAAATCTGGAAAAAGTGTTAGATGCGTCTTTTTTTCTATCGGGGGCAGAAATGTACTCTTAGTTTTATTACATTAAGTATTACTAACTGTTTTTCATTTTCTAACTTTTAAATAAGATTTAACGGGTTTCTTAGATTAAATTAATTTAATTATCCACTTCAAATTCTTCCTTCATTTAGTAAGTAAACCCAATCAGGGTTTACTTACTAAATGAAGGATACAGTTATTGCAATAAACGAGCGAGCGTCGTGTGACTAATTACATTGATATTATAAAGTTAAAATTCAATTGATTCACGCGCGCTATTTGCTTGAAACTGTACACACGATTATTATTATGTTTGTTAAATACAGCTAAAGTCGGCGATCTTTTACATTATTTAATTCACTATCGATTAACGACTTACATTCAAAACTATTATGAAATGCACGACACGGTACGTCAATTTAAAACTTTTGACGCTTCTGTGATGTCTTTACTTCATTATTTTGGCGGCGCTTTACAAAGGATGCCGCCTTGGTCACAGCTGCGCACCGCGGCGCGGATTGCCCGTGTGGTTAAGTGGATATGGGTCTCAAGGATAAGCAAAATAAAACTGCATTTTTCTGATTTGTGAGCATAATAATGCGAACATTTGGATTAAAATTGTAACCCTGTTCAAGGGGTAAATCATTAAGGTTCTTGCATGAATGGAATCCGAAACCAAATCTTACTTCACTCTACTGTTGTAAGTAGAGTGAAGTAAAAATACATTAGATTCAAGCGATTGAGTAAAGATTAGGAGGATAGGAATAGGATCACATGGCACCGCCCAACGAGTGCCAACGACTATCGCACGACTCGGCCAGCTGTCGCGTCACGTAGACTTGGGGTCATCGGCCGCGCGGCCGCCGGCGAGCGCGCTCGCACTTTGAACTCGAGGATACGCGCGAGTGTCAGCTGATATTTATTTACGAATACATTGCGTGTTAGTGTTGTAAAGAAAAAAAAATAGTTTAATCGCAAATAATGGTTTTATTTTACTGTTCTCACAGCATAGTGTACGAAAAACGGTGATAAAAGTAGGTAAAATTGTAAAAAAAAAAAACTGTTTTTTTGATGGCATCGTATCGAGAATCACTAGCCCTATCACCTGTCTTCGTTTTCGGAAGCGTTTCCCTTACACCCTGTATAATATAGTCAAAGTGGTTCTGCTGCGGAGCACAACATTAAAATTAAACTTGGATGGGTTTATGCATAGTTTGTTGTTAACAAAGAACGGTGGTGATTAGTTTTATTAAGTGTAATAAAACAAGAAGTACGGGTATGTATAAAAGAAATTAAAAGTTTTTATTTTTGCTTAGTTGAAATATTACACATAGTCATTAATTTCCGCAAATCCAGGCTCACACAAGTCAGACGTGTTATGGTCATTGCTTTCAGGATTTTCAATCATATTTTCCGGTTGTTCTTGTGCTCTTTCTTTAATTTTTTTATAAAAAATTAATATGTCCAAGGTTTCCCAATTATCACCGAAATGGGTTTTTAATAATTTCAAAACATCGTGTAATTTGGCAGCATTCGGAATTATTTTATTAGGTTGAATTATATTAGGGTGTACCATAGTAATTTTTTTTTCTTTCTTGGTAATCGTCATTTTTATATTGTTTTCTGCCCGATAATTAACTTCTCCTTGCACAAATACATTTTCAGTCTTAGTCCGGGTTATAAAAACTCGTTTACTCTTCATGAAAGCAAAATGCCAACTAGTAGTAGGCTTTATAATATTTTGATAACTAGTCTTCCAGTCATATACAGCAATTGATGCTAAATCTGTACATTTTGTATGCTCTTGCAATACGGACACATATTCAGCTGGTGATGTAATGACTTCTTTAGTTTTTAAAACCTTTTCAATTTTGGCGAATACCCTGTCTGGGGGAATAAATGAGTGACCAACAATGGGGTAAATCAATTCGATTCTTTTAAGGTGCCTTGGCGATTCTGAGTAAAGCCATTTACCGAGCATTGAGATCATGCCGGTATTCTTGTTCTGTCCAGAACATCCATCTGATATTATTCTTAATACCTTAATATTGTCAGTCATATTAATATTTAGCAGAAAGTGGTATACAGCACTGATTATTTCATTACTGCCTTTTGCGTGGGTTGTATCGTCCCAGTAATAGGAATAAACATTATTTGGCGTCAATTTTGCCTTCGAGTTCCCTGCTACTATAGCGAAGTGGTAGAAACTAAATTGTCTGCTATAATAAGCAGACTGATCCGGTAATTTAGGAAGTGCTTGGTTTTTTTGGCAGTCAAAAGAAATTGTCAAAAGCCCATCAAGTTCTTCCCGCAGTATGCTGTAAAAGGCTTTGTATTTCAATCTGTGAATACGTTTTTCAATAATTAATTGATTTTTTTTTGACGTATCTGTTTCTGTTTTTAAACGTTCACCAATCTCTGTACACGTTGAACATACGTCGGTTCTTGGTGTTCCGAACCCGATATTATAGCATTGGTTAAAGATTTTTCTGAAAAAAATTTGTTTTACTTGTAAGTCCGGTTCATGAGATTGGTAATACATGCGCCACATTTTGCGTATGTTTAGTTCTGACGAAAGATACAATCTATTCATATTTTTAGTTCGGCAATAGTGACTCTCTTGGCCTTTAAATGATTCAATGAACCTCTGAACAGACAATTTTCTAGCAATAAACTTGTCAGTTTTCCTATCCCCGCCCCGATTTTCTTGAGGCATTTGTCCCCCACTTTCATGAAATCGTTTCAGAACACCCTGTATTCGATCTTTCTTAACTAACAGAGCACCCATAAATGTTTTCTGACACACTGGCACTTTGGCACCTTTATTACCTAAAATGTAGTATTTTATAGCCTTTGTTCGATTGCTTTCATTTTTAATACGTTTTGCTTCTTGTACTGAGCAAAAACTTAAAATAAAATTGTCTTGGGTAATTTTGGTGGAACATTTGTAGAATTTCTCGTAAAATTTTCTAATCATTTGCATAGTTAGTTCCTTACATTTAAATGCCTTTTGGTTGTGATTACATGAAGGATATGTTGGAAAACCCGCAGGCTTGTACCTGAACGAAACAAATTAAAATTAAAACTCGACTCACTAAACAAAGAACTATAATAAAATCTTAAAAATATACTTTCTAAATACCTATCATTTATCTTTTCCTAATGAAATTCAATAAAATAATATTATAAAAGCTTTTTTTATTAGTGCTACTATCGCAGGTTTGTATAACATCATCCTAATACTAACAGAACGTGCAAACTAGTAAACATTCAACATACCTTTTTTCACGTGCTACCTCTCGTTTCCACTTAGCTTTTATAACAGGACGTTTCCTGGATTTGCCAAGTTCCGATTTTTGAACATTTTGCATTAATTCCTCCATTATTTATTACTAAAAACACAATATTACCGCACGTAATTCACCACTTAACAACAGAAATCGCCATACTGCGAACGAATGAATGAAGCGCTCTGATTGGTGTATTTGGTTTTAGGGCCGTTTGAAAGTGACACATGTCGTTATAGCGGTTTTTGCTACTAAACACGAATTAGCCCTTGTAAATTTGTACGCTTATAGTGGGATTTGCTAAGATTTTTTTTTCTTATTTCAAAGAGAATTTGAAATACTGTCCGTTGATGTAAAAAAGTTAATTTATAAAAAAAAGTGTTTTAGGGGGTTTTGCAACTATACGCCTCATATGTCATTTAAGAGCACTTTATTGAAATTTCGGAAAAAAAGTATATATATATAAAACGGTACATGGTGTCCATTATTTGGACAGAGCCGTACTACGGCTTGTGGAAGTTGGCAGAACATGGAACAATACATAGGGCTACCTCGCATCGTATGCATTGTATCTTCGATTTTTTACTGTTAACCCTTTTACTGGTAGATGCATTTTTTTATGTCAAAGAAATAAAATCGCGTTTTATGGAATCATTGTGGGTAGTTTAACGCTGTGTCCTACGTGGACGACTCAACGCGAACGCGATTGCGAAACGATCCGATGCGAATTTAATGCGGTGCGGAGCGACGCGGCTACTCTGTCCTGTCTGCGCGCGAACCGTCCCCTCCGCGCCCTCCGCCGCCGTTCAGTTCAGTTAGCATTAAACATTTGTCATGGACGGACGGAAGCTAATGTTGTTGGAAAATTCATATCTTAAATATGAGATATTGAAGAAGTGTATAAAGCAGAGAAGTGGAACTAATACTGTGTACTTAGAAAGGCATACTCATGGGGAATTTCATAATTTGTACCAGGATTTACGTACTCAACCCCTGTTGTTCAAGGAATATTGTCGAATGTTACCTACTACGTTTGACTATATTGTACAAGCCATTAGGGCTCCCGCACACGGGCCACCGGCCACAACCACAAAACGCCGCCACTGGCATATTTCCTGTAATTTTCATACATTTTATATGGACTCGCCGCACACGGTTGGCGCCGGTGGCGGCCACACGCTTCAAATCGTCGCAGCTTGCATCTTGTGGCTCGCACCGGCCACTAAACGCCGACACAAAAAGCCGCCACACGCCACTCGCGCGATTCCGCGCCCCTCTCTCCCTTGCCTCAGTTAACCTGTGTAAGTCGACGGTAACGCACGCATGTAGTCTGTAGTTCATATAGGTAGATAAATATGGATATAGAATTATTTATATCAGAGATACAATCCCGTCCTGCGATTTGGGATTCAAAAAGTGATAGTTATAGTAATAGAGGAGAAAAAGTGAAGGCCTGGGAAGAAATCTGCGAATTGTTTGTGGGAGATTTTTCGAATAAAACTGCCAAAGAAAAGAACATTGAAGGTAAGTTTAATAAAATAATATAAAACCATATATTTATATTCTATTTTCTTGCCACGGTATTGCTCCTTCATTCATAAAATAATCTTTTAACGTATCTCTTGCCGTAGACGCTCGTGTTACTGGCCAGCCTGTATTTTGTATATTTTCGAGTCCCACTATTTTCAAAGTATGCCGAAAATTGAAGCCATCCCTTTTGCGAATAAAGTTGTGCAAAATGCAACAAGCTTTCACAATGTCTTCTGAGAAATGAACAGAAGTGTTTAATGGGCGATGTAATATTCTCCATTTGTTTGCTAGTACGCCGAAGGTACACTCAATGCAACGTCTGGCACGGCTTAACCTATAATTGAAAACTTTTTTGTCTAAGTCCAAATATTTTCCAGCATATGGCCTCATCATATTTTCACTGAGGCCAAATGCTTCATCTCCAACAAATGTGTAGTTCAATGGTTGTCGATTACCGACCTGTCGTGGTGAGGGGATATTTAATGTCTTTCTATGTATTTTATTACACAGTTCACTTTCTCTAAATATTGTAGAATCGGATGCTTTACCGTATGCCCCAACATCCACGAACGTAAAAAGTAAATTCGAGTCGCAACTTGCTAGAAGTACTATTGAAAAAAAAATTTTATAGTTAAAGTACAAGGAGCCGGTATCGAATGGATGAATAATTCTTATATGTTTCCCATCTATGGCGCCTAAACAATTAGGAAAATTAGTATTTTGAAGAAATCCGCTGGCAATTTCTTTCCACATGTCTTGGGTCGGTTCTGGAATACAAACGGCTTTTAAATAGTTCCAAATTAGTTGACATGTTTCTTGTACTATTTTCCTTGCTGTAGAGGCCCCACGGTGGTAAGAGAGTTCAAAATCCTCAAACGAGCATCCAGTTCCTAGATACCTGAAACAAATTATATTTCTTAAAAAATAAATTAAATAAATTAAAATTATATTTTTTGTTGTTACAGTAACTAAATTACAGAGGAAGTGGAAGAGTCTTCGTGACAGTTTTAATAGAGAAAATGCAAAAAACAAGAACGTTGCGAGTGGTTCGGCAGCAACAAGCAGTAAACAGTACATTTATTTCAATCATCTATCGTTCTTGAATTCCTTAAAAGAAGTGAGACCGCCTACCGATGTTACTAATGCAACTGATGATGCGGAAACATCTCGCCCGAAAATAAACAGAAACATTAATATAAAAAGGGCCGAAAAATCTGAAAATGAAATTCTCAGAACACTTTCGGAAAATTTAAAACGTAAACATGATCAAACAGGCGACCAAAATGACCCCGATAAGCAATTTCTGATGTCGCTGCTTCCACATGTAAAAAAAATTGACGAAAATTGTAAACTTGATTTTCAATCAGAAATATTACAGTTAATTAGAAAGTACACGCATAATCAAAATTATGAAACCTATTCGGCACAATATTATGGTTATTCTTCAGGAAATGCCAACATACACTCGACACAAAAAGCTTCTACATCTGTTCAGCCTTCTCCACTTCATTCACATTATTCCGACAAGTCTATGCTTGACATGTCATACTCTACACAAAACGCTTCTACATCTATCCCGTCTTCACCTATAATTCAGCCTTCTCCAACTCATTCATATTATTCTGACCAGTCTATGGACAACAGTTCTGTTATCGAAAACATGTTCCGTGATGATGACGAGTGATACCAAATTATAATAAAGACATAATAACTAAATACAAATACCTACGTGTTTTATTTGTTAACTAGCTATTCTCTAGTAGAAAAAACAATGCACATTGATTATTATAATCAATGTGCATTGTTTTTTCTATTATAAATAAAGTATAGATTATTTTATCAGTGTTCTGTGGAGTTTTATGCTAGTGATTATTTCCACTTACTTTAATGTGATAGCTAGTCTTTCCGCAGGTGCGATGCTTTTCCGCATGTTGGTATCGTGGTGCTTTAATCCAGCATATAATAGAGCATGTAGTTCCCAAAACGTACCTATGCTTAAACGAAAATGTTTGAAAAACTTTTTAGGATGGTTTAGAAGATTATCGAAATGTTCGTTGCATTTGTTTACATACGTTAAAATTGGATGTATCCAATAACTACGGTTTCGTCTTCTACGACGACGTCTTTTTATCAAAAGTAGCGCAATTAAACCTTCTTCGTCAGAGTCCATTATGATACTGCACGCAAGGGTTAAAAAAAAGTAGCAGCCACCGACCGCAAGTGTCGACCACCGGCCACAAGAGGCTGTCGCGCGCTTCAGCTACCTTTGTAGCCGCTTCTAGCTTCTAGTGGCGGCGTTTGTGGCTGTGGCGAGTGGCTCGTGTGCGGCGACACTTAAACCTGTTCTGCAATTTACTAAAGTTTTCGCCAGATAAGAAAAAAATAAAAGCCGTTAACACCCGTCTACCAATGTATTCCAATATTTCAAAACGATACGAAAAATATGTAAAGGAAGTGTCGCTAACGTGATCAAAACAAACTTATCGTGGTAAGGGGCGTCCTTGACGCGTTCACTGGACATGAGTTATAAACCTTTTGGCCAAAACCATATTCAGTCATATTTATTTTGGAAGTTACTTAGGTACTACTCAATGAAACTCTTAAACCAAATTCGAAGTTAAATAATTTATTTTAAATAGGCACACAGACATAGGTATATAGTTTCGTAATCACGACAATCACTCTAGCACTTTCCACTATAGGCCCAACTTTGTATGAAACTCTCCCTAAATAGAGAATTCAGAAGGGGAGTCTGTGTCCGTATTTTCACTCACAGAACTTTCACTTTCTGAAGTGTCTGTAACGTTTATAATAAAGCGATCGGCTGTTTTATCTATCTGATGATCGAGTCCCTTCATCTTGACTTCTTCTTTTTTGACGTGCTCGACACAATTTTTCCATTTTTCAGGTGTTACCTGATTTAAGGCATCATTAAATAATTTTTTAACGTCTGTTAATTTAAATGTTGTATTGTGTCGAGCAACGTAACTTTTCGTGTCCGCCCATACGAGCTCTATTGGATTGAGCTCGCAATGATAAGGCGGTAACCGTAACACTAATACGCCTTTCTCTTTCGCCATTTCATCAACTGCGTATTTTTGATAAAAACTTTTCACAGATTGGACTTTTACCGTCAAATGTGCTTTTGTGTCCTGTTGGTCGAAGACGATTTCTTTATCTTGCAACCAGTCCATGATCTGTTGCTTTCTCCAAGATGAAGTGGGTATTTTTTCCAATCGTCTGAAAGTCAATGTATAAAATTTATAATAACTAAAAAGAAAAAAAAAAAGTTTTGGCCCTTTAAGTAGAAGTACCTGGAATGATAGCTTGCGTTATCCATAACAACGACGTCATTAGGTTGCAGCTTATCCAAGACTTTCGCGAACCATTCTTCAAAATGAATGGCATCCATAGCTTCGTGATAATCACCCGTCTTTTTACAAACGAAGACCCATTGGCAATCGCCCAAAAAGCCATTTTCATTGCCAATATGAACTACAATGAGTCTGCTGCCCTTTCCTGTTGGATTTTTAGCGCCAGTTGACAAACCTTCCAGAAATGCTTGGCGTGATGAAGTCACAGTGGTATCGGTCCAAGCTTTCGCAACAGTATGACCTAAAACAATTAAGGATAAATAAATGCACCAAAATACAGAGAAAATAAAATTGAGGGTGCACATTGTTTATATTTGTGACTCGAGTATGACAATTGATTTTTACCTGCATTGACCCAAGTTTCATCCAGGTAATAGATATTACGGTTTTCATTACGGTACCCTTCCATATCTTTTAAATATTTTGTTCGCCACAGAATTATTTCTGGACGTTCTATTAAGGCACTTTTCCTGTTCCTTTTTTGGAACTTGAATTTCAAATGTTTGAGAACACGTCTTAAAGTTGTTTTGCTAAAGTTGGGCAAAGTGTCATCTTCATTTATTTTCTGTTGTATTTTATCTATTGTAGGCAGATCACCTTCCATGAAAAATCTATGCACTTTTTGCCTTATAGCTGTCTTGTCAAAACTATCCAATTTTTGGATTATGCCTAATTTGTTCTTTGTAGTCCCTTTGGGTTTCAGTTCATGGGTATCTTTATATTCCCTCAAAATTCCGTAAATAGCACTTTTACTTATTCCAGTGATCTCTGCAGTCTTATTAACCATAGCCATATTGGAGCGGTATTCATTCTCAGGCCATGTATTTTTAGTATGTTTAAATACATTTAATACTATGGTTTTCTCGCCAACAGACAAAATCGTACTTTTTCTCTTTTTGATTGGAGAATGTAATGGTTGCGACGACGATGGACCTATAATCAACAATTTAAAAAAATACATTGTAAACTCTAGCGACACAAGGGAGATCGTTTAAGTTTGAAAACACGTGCATGATAATTACGACAAACAAATAAATGTTTTTAAATCGAGTGGCAATAAATGGAGTATTTTATAATTAACTATTAAGTATAATAATGCTGTCTGAGTTTTAAATATTTCTTGACAATACTGTATCGATCAAAAATACGATATACGCAAAAAGTAGGTATCTATAATAAGTATAATTCTCACTGCATAAAATATGGTTTTCTCTGTGGCCGTTGAAGAGTGTACATTCTGAAAGTTGGCAACGTCGTAAATAGCTGTCAAATATTTACCTGTTTTGATTAATTTGGAAATAATACTGCATAGAAATAAGAAATGTGGCTAAATAACTAGAATATTAATAATAAATTGCAATAATGAATATCGTAACACCGAATATTTAGTTTTAGATGTAAAAAAAGTCTTTGGAAACTTTTAAAATGCCTTTTTTACACCTAAAACGGGTACAACATCAAATTCAATGTTATAATTGCAATTCATTATTAATATTCTAGTTAGTTAGTTAGCCACATTTCTAATTTCCATACAGTATTATTTCCAAATTAATCAAAGCAGGTAAATATTTGATAGCTATTTACGACTTTGCCAAACAAATAACCAAACCCACTTTTGCATTAATAGTTAAGGTTAGATTCACCACATATTTACACTGTTAAATATAAAGTAATTACGTATATAAGTCCGTCATTAGTCTATTATTTCATAGGTAGGTATTAAAATAATTTAACCAACCTGCTTGAGGTTCAACGATTCTCTGTCGACGCCTTTTTTGGGTTGTTGGTGGATCCATTCTCACTTCTTCACTCATAACCAATAATAACAAAAATAAAACAAAACAGTATCAAAATAACAAAACAAACCAATTAACAGTAACAAAATAATAACAAATGCTTGAAAACTTTCCGAGTATGGAGTACGCTCAGTCAACTCCACGCGCAAACCAGACTTGAAATGACACTCGAGACGAAGGACGCGATAGGCATAATAACAAAATGGCGGACAGGTAATGCGCCCCTGACTCGCTCTGACGTCACATTCAGCGCCGAGTATGAGGGCATAACCCAAAAAATCTCATTTTTTGGTAAGAACTTTAAAATTCGGTTATTTTAATTAATTGTATACTTCTATGAATATAAGTTAAAGCTAAATAAATAAATCCAATTATGGCATGTTCTTTTATTGAAATATAAGTTGAAAACATAAGTAATCTCGAAAAAGAAAAATACACCTCAACAATTATTTTTGAAATGCATAAACAATAGCAATACATATTTCATTGTTTAAATATGTATTTTTGAAAGTAAAAAAAAAAACCACAATTATTCTTTAATTTACGTATTTCTTACTTATTCCGTTGGGATAAGTGTTTGGTATTATGAAACTCGACCGACACAGTAATAGCGACAGTTTTGAATGACGAGCGATATCTAATGAAGTTTTGTGGACTTTTTGGTACAAGTCGGATCAGTGACTTTTATTTTTCTCTTATCTGGCGAAAAGTATACAACAAATTTTCAGGAACCTATTTCTGTAGAAGAACGACTTATGGTGACTTTGAGGTAAGAAAACTATGAAATAAATGTTAGAGATTACATATAATATTAATTAAGTTTAATTAGTAAGTATGTACATAATTGCAATACTTTCACAAAGATGTGTAATAGCCATGTTGTTGAGCACTGGATTGTGGTGGGTTTAACTTTGACAGCTCCATTAGAAGAAGCTCCTGCATCTGCGTTCTAAAATGTAATTTTTTGAGTGATGGCAACTGTTTCATGTAAGGTAATATTGATTTGAACCAAAGAAGGTCGTCGTCAGTATTATCTGGTTGATCTTCGCGAAGAATTTTCATTTTTTCTCTCTCAATATCGAGAAATGCTTCGAGACTTATATCTTTTCTTTTGCGTGTTTGCCTTGTGATAGCTGGCAATGAGGATGAAGGCGAAGGACCTGGCAACGAGGGCGAAGGTGGACGATCTTGTCGAAGGTTGTTATCTATGGACATGTTCTGTGGTATTTCTTCTAAAATAGACGCAGATTCAGGGAGCTGGGTGTTGTCATTGTCAGATGCGTTCATGTTGAAAATCTCTTCCGGACTAGCCGCGTCTGAATACACTGACAGATCTACAGAATTGCTTTCGGAGTCTTTTGATATAATATTCCCTTCTGTTTGTCGGGGTTTCAGAACTACTTTTAAAAAAGACATGGCCTCAAAATGTGGCCATGTGCCTGTATACTTCGGCTCATTATCGGCGTCAGTCCCAGAACGTGGCTTAGGAATTTTTTTTAATTCTTTACTAAACGTGTCTCTCAAATTTTTCCATTTTTTCTTAGTCATTTCACCTGAAAAAAGAAAAGGAATTATAACTTAATATTTTGCATTATTTTAGGTATTTGGCCACAGGTATACAATTTCGGCAACTCGCTTTCTCGTTCAGAATTTCAAAATCTGCTATTTCTACAATCGTACCACAAGTTTGCAAAGCTATATGGACTCAATTAGTTAGGAAACACATGCCCGAACCTTCAGAAGATAGCTTTAAAAACATAGCGCAATGTTTTTGGGACAGATGGCAGTTTCCTAATTGCATTGGATGTATTGACGGAAAGCACATTCGCATAAAAAAACCAAAAAAGAGTGGTTCCATGTATTATAATTACAAATCCTTTTTTTCGATTGGGTTGTTAGCAGTCACTGACGCAAATTATAAGTTTGTAATGATAAATGTGGGTTCCTATGGAAAAGACAACGATGCCGGTGTTTTTGAGGAATGCCCCTTTCGAAGAGCAATAGAACAAGGAATGGTGCTCCCACATTGCCGTTATAAAATGTTTGTAAACATTTTATAACACCAAAACATTTACTAACAAATGTTAACAATTGTTGCACTTTGTTAGAAACTGTTACATGTTATAAGTGCTCCTACATTGATGGAAAATGTTTAAACATTTTATAACATCTAGTATTGGCTCGCAGTTTGGTTTCGCCTTCTGAGGGCCGAGGACGTCTACACGAAAATGGAAGAAGATTTGCTAATTGGAATAGCTTTTATTTTTTGTTTAAAAAAGAAGAAAAAGCGCTCTTATTGGATGCGCCAAACGCTAAAAGCTAGAGGAAAATATAGTGCCACAGACTATCTCAAGGATTTGGGTATTGACGGTTGCTTAAAAGATTTTATAAGAATGAACAGTTCCGAATTTGAATATCTACAAAATTTAATTGGGGCAAAAATAGGCAAACGAGACACTACATTTAGAAAATCTGTAAGTGTGACGGAAAGACTTGCGGTAACGTTAAGATTTTTGGCAACTGGTAGCAGTTATAAAAGTCTTGGAAATGTGTTCAAGTTGTCAGACCAAGTGATATCTATTATCGTACCAGAAGTGTGCGAGGCTCTCAATGAGGTTTTAAAGGAATACATACAGGTAAGTCAAACAACATTTTTAATTATTTTTTTATTTACTTTTAATATGATCTAATCTAATCATACTTTAGGTAGGTACCTACCTTACCTTACTAATATTTTTTTTAATAATTAACAAACCAAACATGTATTTTTTAATTTTTGATTGATTCCAACAAATCGTTTAATGATTGGGTCGAATCTTGGCTTGACTCCGATAAATTAGACGGACTCTGTGTTCTTGCGCTGGTACGAGTATGTGTCCTGGAGTTATCCGAAGAACTGGTTTCAAATGAAGCCGAGGGACTCGGTGCGGTGTAGTATCCTCTCGAGCTACAGTCAGCATTATTTTCCGAAAAAGTGGATAGATTTGGTTCAGAGTTGTATCCCCAGGAACTACTAGCGGTTGGGTCTGTAAAGGTTGTTGGAAAATCATATTGTCCCATTGTCGCATTGTACAAAATATTGTTAATGTGATGTTGAGCAGTATTCTTAGCATGACTGTTTTTTATTTGTTTCAGTTTCATCGAGACATACTCTCCAAATGCGTCATTTTCATCCCTGCTTTTTCTAGATTCGTACATTCTTTGTAAAATATTTACAGCTTCTTGTTGTGTTGGATCTTGTTCTACTTCAGGCCGTCTTCTTTTCCGAAATGGTTTTGGGGTGGCGAAAGGCGTGCCCGTAGTTTCATCAGTGACAGTATTTCCTGTTTCGTTCAAACTGAGAGTGTTTTCTGAAGCAATTCTGTTTTCTTCGTTACCCTGAAAGAATAGAATTAAACGATAATTTCAAGTTATAGGCGCGTCAAATTAGCTAAAATTGTAAAAAAATCTATAACCGCGATTTTCTTTTTCTATTACTTAACAACCCTTAACTGAAATCATATTTTTTTATAGTGTATTCTATTAATATTTCATACTTAATAAAAATATCCAATAAAATTTGTTAGAATAACGAGTTATAAATTTATTTTTCGCGCCTATTTCTTAATCTTCTATTTTTGTTCCAGATACCAACAACACCTCAAGAGTGGCTACACGTGGCAAATTCATTTGAAGAAAAATGGAATTTCCCAAATTGCTTAGGAAGTATCGATGGAAAGCACGTAGCCATACAAAAGCCAATTGATAGCGGCAGTGAATATTACAACTATAAAGGATTTTACAGCGTTGTACTTTTAGCGATAGTGGACGCAGAATACAACTTTCTGTACGTGAATATTGGCTGCCAAGGACGCATAAGTGATGGCGGAGTTTTCGCAAACACAAAATTTCGAAATAAAATTAACGACAATAGTTTGAAAATACCCAGTGACAGCTCACTACCAGGCAGAAACAAACCTGTTCCTTATGTGTTCGTAACAGATGATGCGTTCCCTTTAGAAAAACACTTATTAAAACCTTTTCCAGGACCACAGGATAGCAATTCTAAGGAAAGAATCTTCAGTTATAGACTGAGTCGTGCGAGGAGAACAGTAGAGAACGCATTTGGGATTTTGTCAGCCAGATTTAGAGTTTTACGAACTACAATATTATTAGATCCAGAAAAAACTACTACTTTAATTATGACATGCGTGCTACTGCATAATTTTATAAGAAAAACTGAATCGAGCATGATTTACGCTCCATCTCAATACTATGATGGAGATGACATAGTAACTGGTACACGTATCGATGGACAATGGAGATTAGAACAGCAGCAATTAACACCACTTGAAGCATGTGAATCCCTGACAGATGATGGGAAAGAAATAAGAAAAGAATTCGCAGAATATTTTTCAAATGAAGGGTTTTTGGACTGGGCATCTAAATATTATTAAAAGACGTTAAAATAAAACTCACCTGCAACCCTCCATCGACAGTTAAACTTGGAATATTTTTGCCTTTAAGGAACATGAGTTTTTTAAATGCAAACCATTTACTTGACTCATTAGCTCCTGCACCAGATTTATTAGATTTACATTCTCGGTTAAATTGACCTACGAGTGATCGAATCTTTTTTTCAATTACTTTTTTATCCATATTAAATTCACTGGCAATTTCCATCCAAGCATCGTGTTTTTTATTTCGGTCTTTGTAGCTCTCTGACATCGTGTTCCATAGTACTTCTCTTGCTTGAAACATTTCAATCAGTTTGTAAACATCATCGTTATTCCAATTACCGGACATATTTTATTGCTTGGCGCACGCGCAACCACTAATACACACGCACAGCGATGCACGCTGACACAAAGGGACTGACAAGCGAGACACCACGCGCAGCGACCTGCGTACTCTAACCCCCACCGCACCGCACCGCCTATCCCGCCATCACCCTTATAAAATGTTTACAAACAAAAGATAACACATGTTTTATTTTGTTATAATTTGTTTTGTTATAAAATGTTTACTAACATTACTAAACATTTTCTAACATGAAAATTTATTTGTGATTAAATGTTTGCTAACAAATGTTTACTAACGTTATTAAACATTTTCTAACGGCAATGTGGGAGCACCAGAAGACTAAAAATACCTAAAGAACAAGTATTACCGGGCTCTAATATCATAGCTCCGTATGTGCTCCTTGGAGATGCGGCGTTTCCTCTAAAGAAATACCTATTGCGACCTTTTCCAGAAAAGTCAACGGTTAAAGGGGACGCCAAAGATAATTATAATTATCGCTTATCTCGAGCCAGAATGGTGGTGGAATGTTCTTTTGGTTCAATAACTTCTAAATTCAGAATTCTACATAAATCTATCGAAACGAATGTTACAAATGCAGTTCATATCGTCAAAGCCATATGTTTACTACACAATATTATAAGGGATCTTGAATCAATAAATGAGAATGAGTTAATGTCTTTCCGAAAAACATATCAAAATATGTCACTAACACAAAGACATAATTCTCAAAGAAGATACAATGCTACATCACGAGCAGCCGCACAGGCAAGAGAAAACTTTAAATTGTATTTTGAGCAACATCCTTTGCCAAGAATGTAATAATAATAAAGAAATATGTTGTACTTACTTGTAGTCCCAATTATTTTAGCCACAGCCTCCCATTCGCGGTGCGATAATAACCGGTTATGATAACTTTTATTCCTTTTGTCCCATAATGTAGGACGTTCTTGGATAGCATTAATAAGAAGTTCTACTTCCGACATTTACAATTTTTGCTTGAAAAAAATATGGCCGACGCGTCCACTTCGCGCGAAAATATCAAGCCAACTGATCGCGTTCGCTTCATTTCGCTCCGCTCCGCACCGCACCCCACGTGCGTTTGGTCACGTAGGCCACTTCAATAGGTTTCGAATGTTTGTTGTTTTCGCGCCGCGCCGCGCCGCTTCGCGTTCGCGTCTAGATCGCTCACGCAGGACGTCGCGTAATAATAAATGTTCAAGAAAAAAAATTAGACATGTTTTGGATAAGAAAAAAAACATGGTGGCAATATGGTTGCCAGCACCAGTTTGGAGTCTGGTCACCTTCATTGATTTTCTGGCAGTTGGTGAAATATTTTAAAACAGGGATGCATACATAGTGCCATTGCCATGCATACATAGTATACATTACATGTATACAGTCACCATTGATGACGCCTATTCCTACACTATTGATGAGCGTTTATTCCCGAATACTTCGCTTTCAGGTGGGTACTGACCAACGTTACAAGGTGTAATGTAACATTCGCATCGAGCGTGTTACTCATCGAGCATGTTACGCAGTGTCCTTAAAATCGACGTAACATGCTCGTCAAAACTCTGTGCTCCGTCGCCGCCAGTTCACTCCGAGATGGCCGACAGCGAGGACGTATTGGGAACTTTGATTCTACTTAGTTATTGTTTCATCCAAGTGAAGAAAAAGAAAAAACGTTACTGGACATCAAACTTATTTAAAAATAGAGGCGTATGCGGTGGTTTGTCATTGATAGCAATATTAAAAAACCAAATGATTACTGGACAGTATAAAAACTTTGTACGCATGTCTCCGATTGATTTTGAAGAACTATTGAATTTAATTGGACCAAAAGTACATAAAAACGATACAAATTATAGAAAAGCTATCAGTGTCACGGAACGGTTAGCACTAACGCTTCGTTTTTATGCTACAGGAGATTCCTATACTAGTATGCAATATCTTTTCAAGATATCAAAACAACGAATAGGATTTATAGTGAAAGAGGTCAGCGAAGCCCTTATTGGAGCATTAAAAGAATATGTAAAGGTATGTATTATGTATGTATTAATTCAGAAAATGTAGTCATTACATATCAAATTAAATTAAATCACCAAATTCTGACATAAATTGTTCACTCATAGCTGGTGACCCATAGTCATTTTGATGGGACGTATTTGATGCAGGAGTTTCAGGGCTTTGCTGTGGCTCATAGTCATTTTGATGGGACGTATTTGATGCAGGAGTTTCGGTCTGTGGCATCGATGAGACTCTGGAAGTTGTTGGTCGTGTAGAGTAGCCTGAATAACTGTAGCTGTTCATTCCATTTCCAACATAGTCATACTCTCCGCGATCAGCACTGAACAATATATTTGATATATAATGCTGCACATGTATTTTTGTTGTCTTTGAATAAGATCGTAATTTATTTGCCAAAAACATACCATAGGCTTCACATTCGTCAGGTCTGTGCGAAGTTGCCTCCGTTTGCTCGGTTCTCTTTTTTAATATATTTAAAGTAGATACCATTATCTCTTCTGGGCTTGGGGCTACTGATTTCTTCCTTTTTGGAGGAGGAGGGCAATCATTGTCGCTTTTTTTGGCAGACGGAGGGCAATCATCAGGCAGTTGTTCTGAAGCACCTTCATGTCCACGTAGCTGAAAATAAATATTAATTATTATTTCAGACGCCAGAAACACCGGAGCAATGGCTGGTTGTAGCAAATGACTATGATACTTTGTGGAATTTTCCACATTGTTTAGGTGCAATCGACGGTAAACATATTTTACTGCAATCACCGATCAACAGTGGCAGTGAATTTTATAATTACAAGGGTTTCTTCAGCATCGTATTACTGGCAGTTGTTGACGCGAAATATAACTTTTTGTATGTAAATATTGGGTGTCAAGGAAGAATATCTGATGGAGGAGTTTTCAACAACTGTGTTTTAAACGAAAAACTAAAAAATAATGCACTAAACCTCCCTCAGCCCACTGCGTTGCCAGCAAGAACAGAAGAAATTCCATTTTACTTCGTTGGCGATGAAGCTTTTGCTCTTTCCCAAAATATGATGAAAGTATATGCAGGATATCATGAACGTGGTTGTAAAGAAAGAATATATAACTACTGACTTTGCAGAGCTCGTAGAGTAGTGGAAAATGTGTTCGGCATATTGTCAGCAGTGTTTAGAGTTTTGCGGAAACCAATGTTGTTAGAACCGAAAACCGCGACATCTGTCGTAACAGCAATAACATCTCTCCACAATTTTTTAAGAAAAGGTAATAATGCTCATGTATATACCCCTGCAGGTAGTTTTGACGAAGAATTGAACGGCCAGGTCAGATTAGGAAACTGGAGAGAAGGTAACAATGATATGACTAGTATGTTACCCTTGCAAATAAGACCGCGAAGGGCTACAACATCTGCTCACAATATTCGTAATGAAGTTGCTGAATACTGTATTCAGCAAGGGTCTGTAAGTTGGCAAGAAAATTATGCTTAAAATGGACTTACAGTATCTGTTGTGTCACGAGGTGTATTTCTATCCAGTAGAAATAACATGGATTTGTAAGCGAACCAAGTGCTGTGGTAAACTTCATCTGCACCTGAAATTTAATTTGTAATTAATATTGAATTATTTTAAATAAAAAGAAGCACTATACAGATTAATACCGAGTTTATATTGTTTTCCCCACACTAGCTTGGAAACACCTACTTCCCTCACTAATTTCCACCCCCCCCCTACTATAACCCGCGTTAAACTTAATAAATAATTACGTACCTTTTCCAGTACCAGTTGATTGTTTAGTTTTCTGTTTTTCCCTCCTCAATGATGCCAGTAAACTTGTCATTTTCTTTTTACAGGCTTCTCTTTCGCTGTCGAGTAACGAAGCCAATCTATCCCAAGCGTCTTCTTTCTTTAATTTGTTATAATGCTCTGGGTGAGCTGGGTTCCACAACAGTGTTTCTTCTTTGTATTTTTCAATAAAATACAAAGTTTTTTCTTTATTCCACTCCATGCTTCTTGAAACTTGATATAATTACGAGAGGAATAATGGGTGATCACTTGCGATGTCCACGTGCGCTCGTGACGACTCGCAACGGCGTACTGACTGAACCGCGTAACAGTCAAAGGATTCGCCAAAAAACCGACAGCCGGGTGGAGCACTCAAAGCGAGCAACGAGCGGCTCGTTGCTTGCTGGTTTTCCCGTAACACGACGTACTGACTGCATGAATGCTCGCTGTGTAACACGTTACATTACGCCCCGTAACGCCGGTCAGTACCCAGCTTTCGGTGAGCGTTTTGCCGACTGCATAAGGTTCAAATACGAGAGTATGCTCGTCCGCTCTCCGTGGTATTATATATTGTTACCGGGTTGTAGGTAGTAGGTATCTAATATTAAGGGTAGGTTCAGATGACAAGCGCTCAGCGCGCGTTGAACGCGCGTTGAATTTTTGTATAGTGTTCACATGGTGCGCGCTTGTCAGGCGTTAAACGCGCGTTGTTGCGGCCAGTTTGAGTTCTACATTTGTCGAAGATGGACGTAGAAACAGTTTTATCGGTGATTTTATACAGACGGCAGAAACGACACAACAGAAGACGGAGATATTGGGTTCACCCAATTTTGTCAACCAGGCTGACTGAAAGTCAGTACATTATTTTATATCCTAAGTTAAGGCAATTTGAGCCCAAATTCTTTAACTACTTCAGAATGTCCATCAAGTCATTTGATGACTTACTGACTCTCATAAACGATGAACTCGTAGCAGATAAAAACGCTGTGCGATATAGCATTTCACCGGAAGAAAAACTCATAATTACATTGAGGTAAGTTTTTTAATAATCAACATAATCTATAAATCAAATAAATCAAATCAACTTGTTTAGGAACAATTTTTTTAAAGAAAAAATAACATTTTGTTACTCGCAGAATAACTCTAACTCTGATTCATTGCTGACATTAGTTGGTGCTGGCGATGGAGTAGGTGTTACTGGCGATGGAGACCCCATTGCTGTAGTATAACCATAATGTGCAAAATTATTTGACACACTAGACTGCTGTGATCTATAATCATGATAACGAAAGCCTTCAACAGAAGCTGATGACTGATGACGCTGCTCTTGTGATGAATAATTTCTTCGTTGTGATACCGGGTAATTTTGATTTTCATATGTCTGTTGTTGTGGTCCTTGAAATTCATTTTGGTTTTGCAAAATTAAATTATAAATGGCAATTTTAGTTTGAAGTCGCCTATATTCCGGAATTTTTTTAATCTCTTTAACGAGTGACAAACAAAACAGCTTGTCTTCATCGTCATCTTCTTTTGGATGAGACACATTTTTCTGTGCTAAACTCTGCTCTAATATGTTTGCAAATCTTTCATCAGCAGGATTTAATTTTTGTTTTTTTCTTGAAGTAGATTTAGGACTCTTAAAGCCAGAACTTATTTCTACTTCAGCAACCTCTGACGAAGTTGATGCATTATCTGCATCGAAACTACTTTCTGTATCTTTGTTGGCAATTGATGCCTGTAGAAATCGTAGTCTATTATAATGAATATATGTCGAAGTTTTGGAAGCTCCTGATCCAGATTTGACAGTCTTTATTTTCTTCACCTCTCTCATATAATTATCCCGTAAACTCTTCCACTTTTTTTGCAGGGATGACGCTGAAAAAAAAAACCGTATTTAGTAATAGTTTATGTTTGTTTCCAGATATTTGGCCATTGGATGTTCATTTGGGACATTAAGCTACGACTATAGAATTGGCAAATCTACTGTGGCTACTATAATACCACATGTATGTGAAACTATTTGGAAAAAATTAAGGCCCGTTGTTATGAGTGAACCAACGAAAGAAAAGTGGTGTGAAATATCCACGATATTTGAAAAGAACTCAAAGTTTCCCAATTGTTTGGGAGCCTTGGACGGGAAACATATACGGTTAATCCAGCCTGAACACACGGGTTCTATGTATTATAACTATAAAAATTATTTTTCGCTAGTTTTATTGGCGCTAGCGGATGCCAAACTATTGTTTTGTGTGGGTTGACATAGGTGCCTACGGTAAAAACAGTGACTCAGGTATATTCAAGAATTCTTCATTGTACAAAAAGCTGACAGAAAGGTCATTAGATCTACCTGAGCCAAAGGCATTGTTAATACAAAATAGACCGACAACGTTGCCATATGTGATAGTGGCTGATGAAGCTTTTGGCATGATGGAGAATTTAATGCGTCCATATGGGGGAAGGTCACTAACTTATGCTAAAAAAATATTTAATTACCGTTTGACATTAGCACGCCGGTATGTTGAATGTACTTTTGGCATAATGTGCAATAAATGGCGCATTTTACACAGGCCGTTAGATGTTAACATCGGTTTTGCAGAAAAGATCGTAAAAGCGATATGTACACTAAATAATTATGTCAGAATCAGGGATGGCTACAATTTTGAAGACACACTTTATACGCCACCCCTGGAAAATCTAGCCTCACATTATACCGGACGTGCTGTGAGACAGGCGGATAATGTTCGAGTACATTTAACAAACTATTTCATTAATGAAGGAAAAGTAGATTGGCAGGATCGTTATATTTAACTTGTAACACAAACCGATTGTAAATGTAAATAAATATATATACTCACATAATATTTTCTTCTTTTCTTCATTGTCATGTCCTTCACAAAATATAAGGACGAGTTCTTCCCAAGCCCGTCTTCTCAAATTCTTATCTGAATAATCGCTACTTGTCATGTCCCATATCGCAGGACGTTTCTCTATTTCATCAATTAATAATTCCGTATTAAAAGCTTCGGTTTCCATTTCGGACGATTTTCGGACGAACTTGACGAACCCTAAAATACGTCTATCCGCGTCGAAAGCGCGCGCTCAACTGAACGGAAACATAGAAAACCAATGATCTCAAAGCGGCGTTGACGCGCGCTGACAACAGTCGAGCGCTAGCGCAGCGTTGAACGCGCGCGTTACTAAAACGCGCGTTAGCATGTGTACGGCCTGAATAAAATGTATGTAGTTGTAAACGCGCGTTATCAAAACGCGCGTTGAGCGCTTGTCATCTGAACCTACCCTAATACGCGAGAAAAAATCTTTGTACCCCTATTTACGAAAATATTACTTAATGAAATATGTATTTTAAATTAATTATGGTCGAATTTCGATCAATGGGCGACCAACTAGTCTACTTGATTACCGAAAAAACTCATAGTGAAAGCTGAAGTGGCGGAATATAAATAAAAATAAAAAATAATTTGTGAAGCTAGGTGTCAGACCGATATTGCCATCCGTCAACAATATTTTTCTTTGAAAAATCTTTATTAATAGATTTTCTTTTTTGACTGATCAGTATAATCGACACATTCAGTAATTAAATTAGCCTTGTTTTACGCATTACAGTAAATATTAGAAATAAAGTATTTTCGCATACTTTATTTTTATGCAAAAGTATAAAGTATATTTATCGAAAATAAAGTAGAATACGTTATTATAAAGTATGGTTGGCAACCCTACCTACGGACTTACGATTAGTCCCGAACCCGAACTAAGAACGAATGACAACACGATTTGACTGTTGACCCTACTACCGATGTGTTTTCGCCCGTCCGAAAAGTTGAATTTGACACTTGTATGGACGGATCGTTATGTCATTTGATACGACATCAAAATAGTTATCGTTCTCCCTACGAAAGTAAAAATTTGCCAAAAACTTGAACCTATGGCTGTTTTTTTGAATGCTCGATGAAGCTCTACAAGAAGAGCGGAGGCGATGCCGATTATACATGCGCCAAAACTTTCGGTTGGCGAGTATTCCCGACGTTGAGTTCTTAAAGAACTAAAGGCTAGAATTATTTGAAGACTTGTGTGAGCATATAGTACCTCTTTTGCCTCAACAAATACGACGAAATGGTGTGGATCCAATAATGAAGGTAATTGTTTGATACAAGAATGAAGGACTAAAGCTAAGGTTATACTTATTTATTGAAGATTCTGCAATTAATTGAGTTGTATTTACTGGTGATTTTGTTTACTTTTATATCCTTGCTGCACTCAACTTTTATGCTCAGGGGAGCTATCAAGGTGCACTGGGCCTTAGCAGACTTACATTTGGAATTTTAAAAGGCTGATGGAGATGCCTCTTAGCAGCTAGAGAGCTGCTTTATAAACCCATCACAGCAGTTATTTGTCACAATTTACACTGTAACTATATTTTTCCTTATAATGCATTGAACAGATGAACAGTATTTTTTTCATAAATTTCAGAGCAAATATTATTTTTGGCAGGTAAAATTGTCATTGCCTGCAGTCTTACACAATATGTGTAATCGGGCAGGTTTAGAAGCAACTTCCCTCTCTGACTCTCTGAGGAAGACCTACAATTAGAGTGCAGTAGACAGGGAGGGCAGCGATATAAGTCTATGCCCGCTCATCAAGCTCTTCAGCAAGGGCAAAGAGCGTGAGACAGATTACCGGAATTGCTGGACAGAAATACTTACTGATGCAGTCTCACAAGAAAACTACTCTACTAATAAAACGTGTCAATAAATACATAGGATGTTTGTATCTATAATATTGATTTGAGTATTTATTTTACAAACTGTTTATTTTGCTTTCAGGACATAATGGGTGTTGGGACTGGCACGGGACGATTCTGACATAAGAAAAAGATTTCCACAATAAAAGTATTGTTTTTATAAACAAAATGTTTTCTTTTTATTTAGCACCAATCAATTTGAAAAAAAAAATACATTCAACAACACAATGTAACAATCAAAACATAGATTTTCTTTTATTTATCTATGTAGTCTTAAATTATTCCTAGGAACTTAGTTTCTCTTACTAGTCTACTTCAATATCAAATACCTAATATCTGAACAAAATTAACAATCAACAATACACTATATGTTTTCTTTTATTTATCTATTGAAGTCTTAAATGATTACTAGGAACTTAGTTTCTCTTACTAGTCTACTTTAATATCAAATACCTAATATCTGAATAAAATTAACAATCAACAATACACTATAACAATGATAACACAGATTTTCTTTTATGTATCTATTGAAGTCTTAATTTATTACTAGGAACTTAGTTTCTCTTACTTGTCTATTTCAGTCTCAAATACCTAATATCTGAATAAAATTAACAATCAACAATACATAGATTTTCTTTTATTCTAGATTAATCTCAAATTAAGAATCAACAATAATCAACACATCGATACCAGAAGTATCAATTAATGTAAGGGACAAAACACGGTTTTTCAGGAGAGCCAAAAAACGATTTTATTTTTTGAAATCTGTCTATAACTTTTTACTGTCTGCTCCAATTTTAATTGTGTCTAGAGCAAAGTTTCTTAGAATTTCCTCTTCTTTCATGCTATAAACGCAAGATTTAGGAATACCCAGCAGTTTAAAATATAGCATGTCCCTTACGTTAAAAAAATATGTTTAGTTGTGCCTTACGTTACTAATATTTTATGTGTAAACCGTCAAGCATAGTGTAAGCAGCAAGAGCAATAGAAAATTATACGTAATTCTATTGTAAAGGACTTTTACAGTGTTGCAATTTGATGTAACTATAGATTATCTACTAAAATTATGGTATTTTAACACCATGGAAATAGGTTATTTGCATGATTAATGTTAGTTTCAGCTTAGCTAACACAGATTTAAATGAAATTTAGGGACACAAAAATAAAACGATTTATTGTTATTATATATTTTTTTATTTTCGACTTTTATGTCCGCGTAATTATTATAAATTCAACACACTAATCAGTCTATAAAACTTTTTATTAGTTTAAATAAATGTTCTAAAAGTAACAGTGTTCTAATTAACAGTCATACACACCTAGTTATCAATGTAAAAATAATTATGTGTAATTGACTCCGTGATCTCTTTTAATTAACAGTCCTACAAACTCTGTACTTTTAATAATTACGTTTAAATAGCTTTATAATTATAATCACCAAATGAATAAAAAAAATATGTTTTCTCAGACTCAACCAACAGTCTTATTTATTAAGTAATTGAATGAATGTACTGGAAACGAAAGACAGATGAAAAAATATGAATTTCCTGAAAGATGAATGAATAAAATAATATAAATGATATGAATATTAATATAAGAAATTTATATTATTACACAAGAATAAATAATTAGAAATGGGCAGACAGATAATTATGATGATAACTATTAGTAAATTAAACTATTTTAATGGTGACATTGAAATGGTTGGAATGACTTTTTCTATTTGGTATTTTATCTAGTTATCATCATCAGCTGTCATCACATCGTCATCGTCGTCGGTTTCATTAAGGGTATCTTTAACTGGCAATTTATTTGGAAGGTTCAAATATTCACCATGAAATCTTTTTGGTATTATACCGGTGTCGCACAATTTTTTGAGGTCATTGTATTTTGGAATGGAAATTGGGAGCCTCTCTTTATAAAGAGGCGGCAAATTATCTGTGTTCCTTTGACTTATGACATTACTAGTACTTTCAGCTGCAGATTCATTGTTGTCTATATTTTTTGTAATTTTACCTCTAACAGCACTTCTTTTCCCAATCCCTTTACCCTTTCCTCTTGCGTTAGAATTCTTTGGGGGTAATTCTTTGGAGAGTTCTATGTCGTAAGTATTACCAGTCTCTAACATTGTATATTTAACTTCAATTTTGGTCAAAGCATTTTTTTTAAATGTGCACACTCTTATGTTTTTCATACGCAGATCTTTATTTTTAAGAGTAGCTTGAGTGAATACAGAATCCGCCAGATTCTGGAAGTTAATGAAATCTGTATGCTCTAAGACACTCACATTATATGGTTGAGGCCGTTTTCTAGCACTCTCTATGAAACTTGGCCATTGCGAAGGTGCCCAAACAATTAGTTTTCTTACTTCCCTCTCAATAACAGCATGCATGCTGTCAACAGGCATATATGTGTGTCCTGCTAGAAGGTAATTAATTTGTATAACTTTTAGATTTTTAGATTGTTCCAGGAAATGTTTGAACATTGAAAATATAACTTTATTCTTATTTTGCCCCGTGCAGTTGTCACAGTATAATAATAATGTGTTCACAGCTCTGTTATCGAGTTCTTTTAAGTAGTTATACAGACACGTTGCTATTTCACAACTTCCTCTTTTACCATCAGCCTCACCCCATATGTAACAGTATCCGTTCTGCGTTCCACTCTCATATACTGTAAAATTGAACACAGCGTACTTTCTGGAATAATACAACTGCATACTTTCACCATACGGCGTCGCTAAAACTTTTTGAAGATCGAAACTAGATACAACAAATGTGTTATCGCGTTTTTGATTTTGATGAATATGAAAGCGTTTATATGTGGCTTTTTTTTCCAATAAATGAGCTTGTAACTGTTCATTAGTCGTCATATCCGGATTATTTTCGTTTTTAGTACATAAGAGACATTTGTCCTTCTTAGGAACATGAAATGCATAGTTATACTCTTTAAACATACATGTAAATATTTTTTCGCTTAAATAGTTTTCGGACCTTTCTTCACAATATTTAATGTACAACCTGTATAAGTTTGAAAAGTTCTTAAATTGCTCTGGCAGATACAATTTAGTTGATTTTTTTCTACTGTAGTGAGAAGGTAAAGCCGGTAATGCTTCTATGTATTTCTTTGCATTAAGTTTTGTGTTCTCGTCATATTTATTTGCTGCTGTACGTGTTCGACTATCGTCACAAGACAGTCCTTCTTTTGTATGATTTAATGTATACAAAATGTAAGTTTGGCTTATATCGAGAGTCTTCAGTATAAATTGTTGGCACACCTGCCTCCGTCCTTCGTCTTCGTTAATAAAGTACTCATATGTTAACGAACGTCTGCTAACTGCGTTTTTAGTCTTCTGACGTTTTACACTGATTGGTCTAGAACATTGCACAATCCAATCCCGTTTTTTATCGTCATTAAGTGCCCAAAAATAATCAAATATAGATTTCCTTCTTTCTTCTGTAATTTCGTAACATTTCCTGCTACATTTACCTTCTTTACAAGGATTTTCTTGTAACTTTCGGGCTTCTTTTACATTACCAGATCTTGTCTCGTAGGAAAAACCTTTTTCTTTAAGCTGTTTTCTTGTCTTACGTTTATTTTCAGGTATTTTTTTCTTCTTAGGTACTATTTCTATTTGATTTGTTTTTGTATTATTTTTTTTTGACTTGGTTTTCTTTCTTTTTCTATTTTTCTCGTGATCTTCTGAATCACCTGAAGTTTCTTCTTTGTCTGACCAAAGATTAGAACTTCCCGAAGAAAAGTCTTTATCCTCGCTATCCGTTAGAAAATCCATGCAAGATTTCATGAATTTTGATGTTACGCGACGTTTTTTGTTTGAATTAACTTCAGTTGTGACTTCCTTAAAAGGTACGTTGTTATCGATTTCGCTTGATATCAAATCATTACAAGAAGTATTAAAAGTGCCCAAAACATCATCATGATGTAGGCCTTCAGTCATCATCGTGTCTTTGTTTGTAATATCAATAGCTATTACATTTGTGAGTATTGTAGGAGATAAGAAAGTTTCATGACTTCCATTTTCCTCTTGCGATGAGGTTTCGAGAAACATTGTGCAAACAGCGGTGTTCTGTATTGTCTCTGTTGGCTTATGCATGAAGTCTATGTAATTATTAGAAAGTGGCTGGATATTCTCCAGTTCTTCGCCTGTATCATTTAACTCACGTAATGAATGTGCGATCACAAAGGATGCATCAGTTTCTGTTGCAACGTTTAGAGGTGCTTCAATCTGGTCATTCCTGACATTTGATAATACGTTTAAAGGATTTTCAATAACTTGACTACATGGGTTATTATTACTGTTTACAGTAGTACTCGTTGTACTTTCATTAGGTTTATTAAAAAAAGGATGTGATCGAGACACGGAAATAGTTGATGTGTTTATGATGTCCATGTCATTTTCAACAGAACACACGTAGTCATTACTGCTATTAACAATAATGTTAGGTCTATTTGAACTTCTTGTTATTAACTGCGTTTCTGCGTCTACATCACTATTTTCTATAAAACTTTCTGAAGAATCTCTTTTGTTTTCAGTAGACCTAAAAAGAAAACACGAATATGATTACTAGATTTAAGGCATATGGCGGACTTATTGTATGGGTCAACTCAAGTAGAAATCCGACAACACTTTAACGTAAGGGTCATAACAACTTTAGACTCGCATTGTTTATAAAGTAAAGGTCAAATATTATTCTTTTAAATCTTCAAAAAAATATTTAATTATCACAAGAGTATTATATTTGTCAAATTTAATTAATTTCTATTAACGCTATTAATTAGAACGACTAAAATAAGCTAATTTTGATAAACACTTAATTAATGTAAAGTCAAACAAAATAACGAATGTCCCTTACATTAATTTGTTGTATACTTTAAATAATACTAAATGAATGTTGTAGACAAAACCTAAGTATTATACGCAATGTTTAAAACATGCAAATAATGCATAAAACACTATTGCGTAGGAAGCATTGCATGCAAATACGAAAGCACCTGCAATTCAAGCATACTTACAAGAATAAAACCCGGGATTTCAGTATAGCAGTCGTACATTATAAGATTGTTTTTATTTTATACCTACTAAGGTGTGAGACGAGCAGGACGTACGCCTAATGATAAGCGTCACACCTGCCCATAACAAATGCAGTGCCATTCATAACTTTCAAATACATTACATTTCAATACTTATCCCTCTTTATTCGGCCCGGTATCGGCACAGAGCGAGAAGATACTAACTAGTTTGTACAGGACTACGCAAATAATTATCTAAGTAAAACTTCAACCAATTTACCTATTCTCTAAATAATAAACAAGATCGTTACATAATGGTACATAAAAGTTATTGTCATCGTAAAATTATAAGTAATACATACCTTTCTATGGTTCTCTTCATGTTAATTAATTTTTCCCTTCGGACAAGTAAGGCACTTAACTTATCAGTGATATTACTATTGTTTTCACACATTATTTATTTAAATTACTTGTAGGATACCTTATTACAATAACACATCACTTAATCCAAACATTAGCGTTCATAGATGTAATAGTAACCTATGACACAATCGTAACAACTTCAAAGACTGCGCGCGAATAAACACGAGCGGGGCCGTGGCCGTCGCTTCGCTAAGTCTTCCCCTCCCCCGTATACACCCGCACACCTTACGCTCGTCGCGCGCGCCGGAGAGATAACCATTAAGAGAATCAAATTAATGTAAGTACTCGATATTTTAGCAACGATCATTTAAACAAATAAAGTAAAGCAAATATTAATTTGATTTCTAGTTGTTACGTAATAGGCATATTACAGTAAGGGGCTTAAAACAAAGATAGTTTTGTGAGATAATAATGTAAGGGATTAATTCTTAAAAACCTCTAATCATGAATTAAAGTAAGGGACATGTTATTTAAATCGACTGATTTGAGGTTTAAGGTAAGGGTGTAAATTTTTTAACACTATGACTTACTTTATTTTTCAGAGAAAAAAAAATGTAAACGTCTGTTACATCATTTTTTTTGTCATAAATCGTTTTACGCAGGCCAAAATTTTTTACTGTAAGGGAATTTTTTTTAACGATAGAATTTTTTCAATAATACCAATCGATAGAGCTGAACATTCTGAATCCAATGACATATATAACTCATTTTCGCCAAAATGTCCCTTACGTTAATTGATACTTCTGGTATCGACATACCATTTTCTATTACTTGTATAATTGAATCTTAAATAATTGCTGGTAACAGACAAGCTTTCATTCACTGAATTATTGAGTTGGAAGACCAGACACCAAGCAACAAAAGAGATGACGAGCTCGGGAAATAAATGTTGCAACATTGTGAACAATGTTGCAATTATAGAGCAACGGAGAAAAAAAAGATATGTTACTGCCTGCATCATCCAACTCCTGGGCAAAGGCGTCTCCCTGTGACTTTCAAGAGTTATATGTATAGCTAGCAATTTAAATGTTTCTAGTTATGTACTAAGTTACAAAGTTCCACAATGACAACCCTTATTTCATCAGGCACCACATTTCTCCGGGATTCAATTAGTAGTCTTTGTTCTTCCACCTCAATACTTCGACTTCTTGCTGAGTCGGCAGTGAGGTGTTGCCGAAGTCGTGGATGTGCACGACGAGAATTTAATGCTGTAAACAAATTAAAATAAATCTCAGTCAGTTTTAAGTAATTTTCTGAAACATGACTTACATAATCTCTTTTCTACTAAACAATAATACTTACTTCACTAATTTTGCATTGGCAGCTCCCGCTCCAGTGCTTCAGTGGATATTGAGGGTTGCTCTTGGGAAAGTGGGTTGGCAGGTGTAGCAGCAGATATTTGGGTGGGTGTGATGGCTGCTGGGTCTTGTCTTACAGGTGGACCTACAACAAAAACCAAAATATCATTGACGGGTACAACAAATATATAATTATGTATTTGTTATTTATTGTTATTGAATTTTTTTAAAGTCATGGCAAAGACTCCATGCAACAGCATTATAAAAACATTAATGCTGTTGTTTTTACCATTCAAACATACTATCACAAATTATAAATTTAATTATTACTTACCGATGGAAAAGCTGGCACTCTTGCCTTGGCTTGTGGCTGTCCAAAACCCTCTCCCATAATTAATAATATCCTCAATTCTACTTGGGAGAGGGTTGTTGCTACCTATGGGACTCCACCTGTAGCACATGCTGAACGTCTGGCAGCTTCAGCAACTTTATTGGCTAAATGTTTATTATCAGCCCGCACCTAAAAGTTGGTTAATTTTAATTACATAAAAAACGATATACAAGCCAGTATACTCCTACAGATAATCATTTGGAGGATGACTGATTATCATTGTATGCACTTTACTGATGACAAGACTTAAAAATCAAATTAATATTGACGAGTAATGTTTTATACTCACCCTTTGCCACTGCTCCACAGACTTTGTGCAACTTCCCATTGAATTAAGGGAGTTGCACAGGTTTTCCCACAGCCTTTTGAACGAATTCTTTCGTCGGCACCCCTCAATAGTCCGCGTGCCAACTCATTATTCTCACTCATGAAATTGAGGAGGGCCTCTATTTGCGCGTGAGTTGCTGCTGGAGCGATTGGGGCCATTTTACAACATTAATTAATATTTAATAACGAAAACATCCCGCGTCGTGTTAATAAATTGCGAATTGATGCAATTATTTAGTGTGGTTGTAAATAATAATAAACACTGACATGACATTTAATTTGAAAATTGCCGTCAAAAAGAAAAAAGGCAAAGGTAAAATTTATCTCCGGTTTTTTAGTACAGGTTTTATGAAAAAACCGGAGAATCTCCGGAGAACTGTTGATTTTGATTGAACTAATAACGGAAATAAAAGAAGAATATAATATTTAAAAAAAAGGTTTACTCAAAGGCGGTAAAGCATGTCATAAGTAAATTAAAATTAAAGTAATTAACAAGTAAATTACTTAAATTAAGTATACAAACCACAATCTAGTTTTAAAATCTTCAATCAAGCAACCATTGATTCTGATTTAGACAACACAACATTTCTACTGCATCAGGCAACAGTGAACTACGCCTATCGGTTATTATATAACCCGTTGCAGAGAAAACTCTCTCTGATGGTACGGATGTGGATGGAATGCATAAATATTTTTTTGCTATAGCATCCAAAGGTTTTAAATGGTCATAGTGCATCCAAAAATCTTTCATGACATTATTTGTGTGTCCACCGGCATAGCGCGTTTCAGCATACATTTTGATTAAGTTTATTGCAGAGGCTTCAGTTTGCAAGCAAGTTGGATCTTCTTTTTTTTGCAAATACTTGAAAAGCTGCGGCAATTTACCTGAACTCAATGCGTCACTCTGCGATGAACTAGTGCCACTTTGAATAGACTCGGCAACAGTGGCGGTTTGAGATCTGAATATGTTCTTCAACTCGGCCCTGACTGCCTCTTTCGCAGCCTGTTTATTATCAAACTGCCTAAATGCGTCTTTAAAATAGGGATGCAGATATGTTGCTATTCTGCAGGTTGTCCTCTTTTCATACTCAAGTAAACGAGCCGATGTGTTCTCCCGAATTTTGAGGTAAAAATCATTCCCTGAACTTGTTTGAATATTTTCTTGTACCTCATTAAAGTTCTCGTATATTCCTCGAATTATAGGAATGGCCAGTGAACCTGTCACATACTGATCACCACTGATCATCACTGTAGCTTGCTCAAAAATGTTCAAAATATTAACTGCGTCTTTGAGCACCTTTTCCTCGTCCACATTTAGCATTTCGGGAGCCTGTGGACATTTTCGTTGGACATTAGGCAAATAATCAGTCAGTTCCAACATCCTTTTAAACATATGAAAACAGCTATTCCAACGAGTTGGTACTTCTTGCTTAAATTGGAGAGGAGTCTTTTCAGGATTTCGCGCCAACTGTTCATCTTTAAGTGTTTGCGAACCTAATGTGGACTTTCGAAAAAACGCCACAATATTCTTGCATTTCTCGGTCAAGGGTTTTATGGATTGACATTCCAAAGAATCTTGCACTAATAGGTTTATCGTATGTGCCAAACAAGGAAGGTGCCGGATTCCTAATAATCTACACATTTTTATCATGTTTGCTGCATTATCAGTTACTATGGCAACAATTTTATCTTCTATGCCCCATTCCAAAAATATTGCTCTCATTTTTTCTGCCAAATTTTCGGCGGTGTGTGCTTCTGTGATAGCAGGTGTATTCAGCACGCAGCTTCGTAGTACTCCATCATAAAAAAAATGAGCAGTAACGGTAAGAAAAGCCTCCATTTTTTTGCTCGTCCACATGTCACTGGTCAGTGCCAAGCTTTCAGTCTCATTTAACATAGTCCTTAATTTTGCAGTTGCTGATTTGTAAAGTCTAGGCATTATTTCATAGCGTATCTTGCGCTTGTCTGGAAATTTTTAATCTGGACAAAGAGCTTCTATGAAATTTCTGAATCCAGAATCGTCCACAATCGAAAACGGCTGGAAATCAGTTGCTATCATTAAGGCAAGCTTTTCATCGATTTTGCTGGCATCTTTTTTTTTGTAGGTTTGTAACTTTAATGCCGATTGCGTTAAAGTGACTGTCCCCGATGTTGATGGTATTATTGTTTTGTTCGAAGTATCATTCGTAACATGTGGATGCTTCCTGGTCAAGTGAGCAAGCATATTTGAGGTCCCACCTCCAGTTACACTTAATGTTTTTTCACATAGTTTGCACCTAACTTTGGTGTCATCAATTCTGTCAAAATGATCTCTGGTTTTCGACTTGACTTTCGGCATTCTAAAACAATTATAATATGACATTATAATGATACCCAGGGTCCTAATATTAGGTCTTTACCTATGAAATTGCCGTTCTGCAGTACTGGCCATTTCAAATCAAAATAATTTTTGTTTGGCTATGAATTCTAATTTCAAATTAATTTTATTTTAAAAACATGGATTTTTTTTTCTAAAAGTAGTCATTTCTTTATTGATTAGTGTTACATTTTCATCGCATTTCAATCTTTTTCGTCATCATGGATACGTTAAAAATTCGAGTAATTATGGAATATGAGTACCGTCGTGGCAGCAACGCGGCACAAGCGGCACGCAACATCAACGACGTTTACGGAGCTACGAGGTGCATTCAATAAGTACCTAGCCTCATCGCCAGAGGGCGCTGTAGTTTCAAAAGAGTTTTACCACAGTGTAGCACATTCTTTTTTAATTCTTTTTTCAAATTTTCATTCCAATCCCTTCATTTGTTTTAATTTGACAACTTATGGAAGCGAACGTGTCGATCGGTTTTACAAAAATGGAAAAAGAGCAATATCGTTCGGTGATTCGATTCCTATTTTTGGAAGGGAAAACGCGCATCGAAATCAAAGAGCGCTTGGATGCTGTGTACGGTGACTCTTCTCCATCGATGGCCACCGTCAAGAATTGGTTCAACGAGTTTGCACGTGGCCGTACGTCGGTTTTTGATGAACCACGTCCAGGTGCACCGAAAACAGCTGCTACGGAGGAAAACATTAAAAAAATCCATGATCTCGTATTGGCAGATCGCCGATTGAAGGTTCGGGAGCTAGCTGAGACTGTAGGCATTTCAGAAGGAACAGTGCATCATATTCTTCACGAGGAACTCGGCATGAGAAAGCTGTCGGCGCGATGGGTGCCGCGTTTACTCACACCAGAAAACAAGCGCAACCGTGAGACCACATCGGAGACGTGTTTGGCGCTGTTTAAGATGAATCCAGCGGAGTTTTTGCGTCGTTTTGTGACCGTCGATGAAACCTGGATCCACTGGTACACACCAGAGACCAAGGAGCAATCAAAACAATGGATCCAGACCGGGGAACGTGCTCCAAAGAAGGCGAAAACTGTAAAATCGGCCGGAAAAGTTATGGCCACCGTTTTCTGGGATTCACAAGGTGTGATCTACATCGATTACCTCGAGAAGGGTAAAACAATTACAGGGCTTTACTATGCCGATTTATTAGGCCGATTCGACGCCGAATTAAAGAAAAAACGACCCCATCTGGCGAAGAAAAAAGTGCTGTTTCACCACGACAACGCACCGGTTCACACGTCTGCCGTTGCCATGGCCAAATTGGTCGAATTACGCTACGAATTGCTGCCCCATCCACCGTATTCTCCAGATTTGGCCCCTTGTGACTTCTTTCTGTTTCCTAATCTGAAAAAATCACTCGCCGGGAATAGATATGGATCGAATGAGGAGGTCATCGCCGCCACGGAGGCCTATTTTGCAGAGTTTGACAAAAACTATTTTTCGGACGGGTTAAAAAAGTTGGAGCATCGCTGGGCTAAGTGTATCGAACTAAAAGGAGACTATGTTGAAAAATAAATTGCCACTTTTCCAAAATTTTCGTTTACTTTTTGTAGGCTAAGTATTTATTGAATGACCCTCGTAGATCTAAATTGTCTATAATGTTATATAATTGTTGTCCCCGGCTACTGGTTGACAAACAGCCAAAAGCAATGTGATGGGCATTGAAGTCTCCAGCCACAAAAATAGGTTTAGGTAGATTTTTAATTATGTTATTTAAAATGTCAGTTCCCAAAAGCCCCGAGGGAGGGCAGTACACACAGATAATAGATAATTGGCCACAGGAAGTAAATAGCGACATAGCTATGGTTTGCACATTTTCATTAAACGATGTTTGCAACAGTTTATATTTAAAAAATGGTTGTAAGCGAAGCACAATAATAAAGGCTGGTGAAATTTTTTTTTTTTTTTGAAGGGCAACTCGCAGTTTTGACCACTGGGGGTCGTGGCTGCTTAACCGGTCTGTCCTGTGGTTGCCTTTCGGATTTTACTCTAAAAGGCCTCCAGCCAGGAGCGGAAAAATTTAAAACTTAAATGATAGATGACCGCACGCTAAGGGCACCCCCTGTGGGGTACGGACCTCGGCTTAGGGCGTCATCGGGAGAGGGCAGCGCGATATTGGGGACGGGCTGGATCGAATGGTTAGTATCATGATTATTAATCGGGGAATTTAAAGCTACAGGCTCAGCTACGGCGCGGGCTGAGGCCTCATCGGACTGGGGACGGGGGGAACGGATGCGGGGGGGTCGTCGCGTGGGACCTCGTCGGCGAGGTCGGAACGATGGCGGTCTGTGTTTGTGCACTGTACTTGTGGCCCTACTGCTCTCCTGGAGGAGGGTTATGGGGTCATCGGGGTCGACTAGGACATGCCGGGGACGGCGGGTATGACTGATTCGGGAGGGGACATAACTGGCGGCCGCGACAACCAGAGGGTTGCGGTGAGTGGCGGCGGAGTCGAAGAAACGCTTGGATAGGCGTTTCATGAACTGACTGATGGTCGGGATTTTAAGATCGAGATGGAGACTTTCGTTCCGAACGAACCAAGGGGCACCGGTCGCCCTGCGGAGGAACCGGTTTTGGAGGGTCTGCATCCTATGGATGTGATGGGGCTTCGCTTGTGCGAATACTACGCTCGCATAGGTCATGATGGGGCGAATGCACGCTGTGTAAATGCGCAATTTGCACCTAAGTGACAATTTGCTGCGTGCATTCAGGACGGAGTGGAGCCTACCGAGAGCGAAAGCGGCGCGCGAGCGCGCCTGCTTTATGTGCTCCGAGAAGGAGAGGTGCTGGTCTAGGACGACGCCCAAGTATTTGGCTCGCTTCTCCCAAGGGATAGGCTTGCCGTACATGGTCAGCGGACGGGGAAGGAGGGGTCTGAGTCGCGGTTTCGAAAAGAACACCGCTTGACTCTTATCGGGATTGACTTCGATTCTCCACTTCCTAAACCAGTCACCGAGCTGGTTGACTGAGGTTTGGAGAATGCGAGAGATCGAGTCGCGGCCGAAGCCGGTGTAGTAAATGGCCGTATCGTCTGCGAACAGAGCCAACTGAGCCTTTCTACTTTTGGGGATATCGCTGGTGAATAGCGTGAAAATGAGGGGGGCGAGCACGGAGCCCTGAGGGACTCCGGCGCGGATTGGGCGGGGGGAGGATAGCGCTCCTTCGATGCGATAGCGAAACGTGCGATTCGACAAAAAGTCTCGTAAGATGAGCACGAGACGATCTGGCACTTTAAGTTTGTACAGCTTATATAATAAGCCGTCGTGCCAGACTTTGTCGAACGCTTTCGCTATATCGAAAAACACGGCACCGGTCAAAGAACCGCGTTGGAAACCGACGCTTATGTGTTCGATGATCCGGTGGACCTGTTGCACGCACGAGTGTTGGGTTCGAAAACCGAACTGCTCGTTGGGAATGAGGCCCTTCGTCTCGGCGTAGTCTCTGAGACGCTTATAAATAAGCCTCTCATAGATTTTGCCGAGGACGTTGAGCAGACTGATGGGGCGGTAGCTGGAGGGAGCGGATTTGGGCTTGCCTGGCTTGGGAATACCAATGACAGTGGCCTGTTTCCACGATTGGGGGAAGATGTTATTGCTCATGGCACCATTGAAGATGGTGGTCATGAGCATGATCAGATGAGCGGGGAGGAGCTGTATCACCCTATTGGTGATACCGTCCGAACCGGGGCACAGTGTAAGATTTTTCTAATTTGGCCGGACAAAATTATATGTTGAAAATAAAACAATTGTTTTGTCTTGAAATACCCAATAATTATATTTCTTATTAATTTAAGCTATCAATAACACTAAATCGTTATTTAATCATCAGAATCACTGCATATTGTACTGCTCGTTTTGTCGGTATCGTCGTCGCCGTAACTATCATTAATTCGTTCAGGCCCGGTGGAGCTTGTAGGTGCTGTTATTAATTTAAGAACTTCAGGATGAAGAGTTGCATTAGTTTTCCTTGTCTCCACTAATTTCAGACTAGTTATTAGTGGGTCGGATGATATGAGAAGGTTATGTAAAAGATCAATGTTTGTTTGTATTCTCGAAGTTTTACGAGAGTGTTCCAGTCGAAATTTCCGGAATTCTTTATGCCTGGATTCTTGTGCTTCTTCCGACATTTGCCCAATAGGAAGCAAAAAATGTTTTATAACCTCAGGCCCGTGTAACAATATTTTATGAACAGTTACCGGCATTGGATACCAATCATATAATGTAACATATAAGTCTGCCGTTTCATCACAATACATTTTAAACGCATCGTTGTTTATTTCATAACCACTTGTTAAGGTACGTAGAATAACATAAAACCTTTCAATTAGTCTTTGGTCTACTCCCGTTATATTTGATGTAACAATCGCATTCTTAAAAAATCGTCTCGCACTATTACCGTCATTGGTGTTACCTCCTCCCTGCTTGGGAGTATCGAGGAGCAGACCAGTCTCTTTTCGGAAGCGATCTATTATATGTTTTTTCCTGTCTGCAACCCTTTTTTTTTCTTCTGGTGTTCGACATTGCCATTTCTTTACTTCTTCATCTAATCGATAACCGATATGTAAGATGCATTCCATCATTCTTATTTGAGCATGTAATGTAGATAGGCCCCATGAAAAAGCCTGTTGGTCGCAATGACGTTGCCTAATCTCATCCAGTTTATTCATATGTTTCGATGTAGCTAGACAAATGTAACATTTCTGTGTTGCTCTGTTTTTTGCCAAAATATTGCAGAGTTTGCCATCCACCATAGTTTCCTCAAATTTTTGAAAAACTTGTAGCCTTTTTTCATTAATTTCAATGATAGTTGGTGTCAGTTCATTAATTTGATTCCGCACATTTTGAAACTCTTCTAATACTGTATTGTCGCTTTCTTTAGTGAATCTAAATCGAATGGGTCTGCAATATGACGTGGAAGACGGATGCAGATTTTGCCAAATTACAACTTTTTGTTCGTTTTTGTCAAGTCCAAATAGCTGTAAAGGTACCATAGACGTCACTAAAACATTTGAGTCCTCAAATGTCTCTTCTTTGGCTTTTTGTTTGTATCGACTTTGTCCACCACTTCCATCACATCCCCACTTGAAGATCATTGTTATACCATTAATATTGATTTGCCCTTCATCGAAAAAAGACTGCAGAACTTCATTCTGTACAATGCATAACCGCTTTATAGTTAGATCCACGATGGCTTTCAATTTGATTTCAGCTAATGCCTCGTCAATTTTGCATTCGTCCTTGGGTGGATAACAAAGTTGTTTAGCTTTCTTTATTTCTTCGTACGAAGGATAAATCTTTAAACCCTTTCTAAGTGCCGATTTACGGATAGTTTGATATTTTCGAAAGCTTAACTTCGTCGCATTAATTAAAGCTAATGCTTCATCAGCAGAATACTTGGGCACCTCTGTCCTCCGATAAAAAGCTTTTTTCACTTTTGTAGCTCTCGTAGGAGTTGTGACCAACTCACTCACCATAAAAGCAGCATCTCTCTTTCCCGATTTTCTCAACTTAGCGCTGGTGGCGTGAGTTAACTCGCTAAGTGAGTTTTGCTCGATCAATGAATTTAATTTACGTTGTTTTGTCTTAGAGCTGCTTGAATTAAAATCTTTTTTTGGCCTTCCAGCTTTTTTTGTGCTATGTTCTCCACTAGTACTGGGTAAATCTTGGTTGCGAATAACTATAGTGCTGTTCAGCCACTGATTGTGATTATTTAAAAAGTTTTTCTTGTTGCGGTGACACTGTTTCCATCGTTTATTAAAAGCGATTACAAATGAATGTATAGTTCGGTTTAGTTCCTTCAAAGTTGATTCTGAACAATACTGTAGACTGAATTTGGTCTTGAGAAACTCCAGAAGCACACTTTCAGGCTTAGATCTAATCCGCCCGGAAGTATTGTTTGAATCTTGCAACTTTTCAAAAAGCTCTTTTCTTGACATAGTCAGTTGTCTCCCTGTAAAAACGAACATAATTTTCAAAACCGCAAATAAACGCAACTAATTTTACTTTAGTTTAATCTACTAAGGGTTTATTGACATACTGAAAATGTTTTCATGACGTACAAAGGCGTACAAAAGTTTTCGCACTCTACGGAATACAACAACTTCAAAAGATTTTGTAAAATAATCATTCTAACTCCACAGTTACCTACTGACATTTAATTTTGATTATGGCAAGTTAAAATATATATAAATGTATTCTACAAACCTGAAGACATTTGCTCCATTACAAAAACAAGTAATATTAGCACGTATTTTCACAACACAACCCTCACAATGAAGCGGTAGGCGACAACTGCAAATCTGCTTTGAGCGAAACACGTCGCAACCTGTGTTCGAAGTAAAGATAATAAAACACGTGCATGCCCTATTGTTCCTATACTTGTACAGTCGCATCAATAAGCTAATTAGCTTTCATTGTGAAGGGGTTTAACGTCCAACTTCCATTCTTGTTTTATTGGTATTTTGTACCGCTAGATTATAAAAATCTTACACAGTGCGGGGGCTTTACGGGGCTTGAGACCCTTTATGAGATCGTGCACTTCGTCGGGAGTGACGGGAGGCAGAGGAAACTCGGGGTCTTCTACGGGGGGGAGGGAAGCTCTCCTTTCGACTTCGGCTTCCACCTCAGAGAGGTGGGCCTGGTCTACTGGTTGAGTGCTGGGCGAGCATTGGGCCTCTAGACTATCGGCGAGGCATTCGGCCTTGTCGGCATCGTCGAAGGCGACGGTGCCGTCAGGGCGGGTCAGGGGGGGCATGGGGGCTACTTCTCGGGATTTGAGTTTCCTCTGAAGCTCCCAGAATGCCAGGTGGGTGGGCTCTAGTTCGCTCAGCATCTTGTCCCAGCCCGCGTTACGTACTTCCACCACGCGGTTCCTTACAGTTCGCTGCAAGTAGCGCATGTGGGTTCGGTTCGCGGAGCAGGGAAAGTTGCTGTACGCACGGACGGCCGCGTTCTTCTCGGTCAACAGCTCACGTACATCGTCCGGCAATTTCCAGCGATAGTCATCTATCGCTGGAACTTCCCTTGAACAATCGTTCAGGACGGATTGTACGTGTTCTGTGAACGAGCCGATCGCGGCCGTCGTGTCTGCGACAGAGTCGAAGAGGTCGGGGATAGAGTCTAAGTGGGGGGACGTGTTGGCTTTCAGGCGTTCGCTTACTAACCTCCAGTCCGTTACCACTCTCGTGAGGGGGGGTTGGTCGGGGTCGGGGAGACCTATGCGAGGGGCTAGTCTCATTACGACTGGTCGGTGGTCAGAGTCTAGCTCTTGTAGCACTTCTATAGAGGCCAACCGTAGGTTGATATTCTTTAGGAGTGCTACATCGAGCACGTCAGGGGCGTGGTCAACGTTAGCGGGGAAGTGGGTGGGGGTCATCGGGGCGATGACGTCGAAGTTAAGAAGAGGACTGAGGTCGAACAAGTGTCTCCCACGGGTAGAGATAATGGCACTATTCCAGGCGGTGTGCTTGGCATTGAGATCGCCCGCTATGATAACGGAGTCACTCAAGCCGAGCAGGAGGGTCAGGTCGTCAGTCAGTAATTGAAAGTTCTCTGAGGTATTGGTGGGGGGGAGGTAAGCCGACACCAGAGTGATCGGCTGGTGACCCGTCATGCCTAGTCGACATATAGACACTTCTAATCGTGAGAGGGGAGGGGGGTCTATTGGGATGCAATAGAGCGAAGCCCTGTAGTAGATCAGGGTACCGCCCCGGTGACACCGAATCCTGTCGTTGCGGACTACGCGATAGTTTGCGATGGACGGCCTACGGTGATGGGGTTTAAGGAACGTCTCCTGTACGAGGAGGACGTCTATATTGTGATCGCGGAGGAAGGTCGCGATTTCGTCACGCTGACCTATGATGCCATTGGCATTGAAATACCCCAGTCTGAGGGATCGGGGTTTAATACGCGCAATGATTCCTTTATCCATTAATTGGTTTTAGGTTGGTTGGAGAAGGTCATTAGGGTTTGCGTTATCTCCGGATACGCATTGTAAATTTGCTGGATAGCGAAAAGGTCACAGGAATTTCTTGCTGTGACGATTTCGCTAGCCATCTTTCGGGCGCGAGGGGTGAGGAAGACGAGGAATGTGCTCGAGATCACATTGAACGCGTCGAGAGGGTTAGGCCCGACCACTGGAGCAGTGGGTGCGGGCGGGCGGGGTGCGACCGGCGCGGGGGGAGCGGCTTTAGGAGCCGGGGGTGGGTTAGCGCGAGGGGGCGCGGGCACGGGCGCGGGCGCGGGTGCGTGAGCACGGATGCGGGGGTCCATCAGTGGAGGGATGGGAGGAGGGGGAGGTTGTTGATAGCGCCCCAAGGCCGGGAAGGCCTGTTGGTGGTGCAGGAGATGCCAAGGACTGGGTCTTTGGGGACTCAGTCGCTCGGGAAGTTGAGAGGGGGGGGCTTCCCTTTGCTGACGGGCGTCGGTACGCTTCGTCAGCTTAGGGGCGGTCGATTTTGGGGCTTTAGGACAGCCACGGTAGTTGGCTGGGTGCCCGGAGTTCCCGCAGAGCACGCAGCTGGGTGGCTCCGTGCACAAAGTTCTGTCTTTGGGGCGGGAGCAGTCGGAAGTGCCGTGCTCGCCCAGGCACTTGACGCACCTGGGTGTCGCATGGCAATTCCGCTGGGAATGGCCATAGAGTTGGCACCGGTGGCATTGCCCGACGATGCCAGTTTTACGCGGCTTCTGGATATCGAATCCAGTAAGGCTACAAATTGACTTGATCGTAAAGATCGGGTGATGTCCCTCGACGGCGGGGCATACAACAAGGATCATATTGTATGCCTCTCCGCTTCGGGCGCGGTGCATGCGGTGCACTTCCGCGACGGGGACGTTTTGCGACAGAAGGTCGTCTTTTATGTCTGAGGTCGCTATCTCTTTTGGGATGCGATTTATGACCACGCGGGTCTGTCGGTCCTCCGGAAGGGAGTATGTATGAAACGAAACTCCCCTATCTCTGAGGAGTTTCGTGAGAGCCCTATAATCGGAAGCGTTAGGGACTTGGACTTTTATGCCCTGCTCTGTGGCACGGGCACTGGTGAAGCCGATCCGGAGATCAACGCACCATTTGGACACGACGGTCCACTTCCCCTTGTCCTGAATGAACACAGGGGGCGGGGAGGGGGCCTGTTTAGTTTGGCTATCGGAAGCCTTGGACAGGGTGGGGGGGGTTGACGCGGCGGCGGAGGGAGCGGGGCGCGCGGTCGGGGTAGGGACAACGGGGGTCGGTGTCACGGGGGCGGCGGGGGAGCCTATCTTAGGGGTTTTCCCTGCCTGGGAAGAAGAGACTACGTTCTTCTTCCTCTTGGCGGCGGAGGTGACGGTTTGAAAGCCGTCATCCTCGGACGAGGAGGCGGAGGAGAATTGGGGCTCCGTATCATAAGGATACGGAGTGATTGGGCGTTTTATAGAGGCAACGTCAGTGTCCATGGGACCTGACGAGTCCTCCGAGTCTATGACGGGCATAGAGCACGGAGGGGAGGGGGGTTCTAGAGCATCGCTAAAGCTAGCGATGGCTGGAGTGTCGGAGGGACAGGGGGTGGGGGGCTGCATAGCAGCGAAACGGGCGCCATATTTGGCGAGGAATTCAGGATCCTTGAATAGGATTTCCTTAAAAAAGGTTACAATTAGAGCGTCCCCCATGATTGGGGGTGCGGGGGGGTTGGTAATGGGGGATGGCGGAACAGAAGGTTCCCTCCTATCTTCCCTATGCCTAGCTCCCCGGGTGGAAATGCCCGGGGATGTGTCACACCCTCCCTGTCGGGTATAGACAGGGAGGTTGAGTGCCTATGGGTGAGCCCTAAGCTTGTATACCCGTCGCCAGTCTTAATGTGCGAACGGGGCCCTGACAGTCTAGCGCGAAGGGTGTAGACACACCCTAGAGACACTAGGTGAGTAGCTGTGAAAGGAAAACTGTCACCAGAGCCGACTAGGAGATCCCCCAAGGCCGGTTAACTCTGGGACCCGTCCAACTGACTGCCTAGCCCTGAAGGGGTTCGGCGGGTGTGATTGGGTCAACACCCCACTCGGTTTCGTTGGCACCGTAAGGTATCCACCGAGGACCACGAAACTGTGGTTTTGCCCGGAAGGGGCCTAGTGAAGCTACTCACACAAACGCGCACGTTAAAGAAATAGTAGAACCTGCCTTGAAAAAGGCAATTTTTATAATTGATCAAAAACGATTGATTAATTAAAATTAATTAATTAATCGATCGATGATCGGATGCAGCCGGGGCGGCTGCGAGAGCGTTACGTAAACGTAACGGGAAGAATTAGGCTAGCGCCACTGAGTCATGAACGGGGGAGCGTAAAGCACGACCGTTCAGGACGAGTGTCGAGAGCTTAATGAATGCGCTGGTGAAATTATTGTTTGATTATATAAATTCAAATAGATTTTGACCCACGCAGCGCACTAGGGCGCAGGTAGTGGGTGCGGGTGATAATTGGCCGGAAATGGACACTCAATAGGAATGAAAGGGAGAGTCTATTTCCGGTCAGGTTTGAACTCGACCTCGACAAGTCTGTACTTGTCCCCGGGCGAGTCCATAATACGTGCTCGTGAGTGGTTAACGAGGGAAAACGAGTGGCCTGCACCCACTACTCGCTACAGTTAATAAGACTATAGAAAAGGTGCATAATTCCGAATATTTGTAGTCATCGCTAGTAGTCGTCGCTAGTAATCGTCGGAAGTTCTCCAAAGCAATAAGTTGTCTCTTCAAGTGTATCACCAAGTCGCGAATTGTACCTAGGGCAGTAAAGTACTATAGGGTATCTAAAAGTGCATTGTAAGTTAGCCTTTGTGTCATATTTATATGCCATCGGCGTCTCTGACTATATTTTAAAGACTGTAATTTTGTGTGATCTGTTTTCTGTGCATTCCCTGAACCATTCAGGTATTACCTAACTGTATATGTGCGTGTATTGTCCTGAAACTATTGTGTACTTCGCCGTGTAAAAGTGTTTTGTGTTACGATAGCCGCCTCACGGTTTTATAATTTACTGATTACTGTTAATTTTCGTGTACTTACTTGCAATACAAGTGTGATTTCGCCTATTAACGTGGTTTCATTACATAACCTTCGTCAAGGGAACACCGTCACCCCCGCCTACAACACCAGACTCTCGTTTTTCTTACAATGGTTTTATCAAAATTGCAACACCTCCATACCCATTTGAAGTATTTTTGAAATAAATATTATAACCAGGTACATGACAAGGTTTGTTATCGTTCATCCAGGTTTCATTAACAAGACAAACATCTATGTTGTTTTCTTGCAAAAAGTTAATTAAAAGAGGTTTTTTACTGTAAATACTTTGAATATTGTACTGTGCAATTCTTAAAACAGAAGTATTATTACTATCCATAATTAAGTTAGATTTTTAAGTAACATTTCTTTGATAAACATTGTTGTAATTGGACTGTCAGCCCCCTTATTTGCTATAGCAATTAATGTGCGTACCATGGCATTTGTAATGTCATTATTATTTATTAAGTGAGTCTTCAACTCATCAGTGGAAATCAGCTTTTGTTAATTTGTCTTATTGTTAACATTTTCATTGGGCTTGTTATTTGTCTTTTTATTTACATTATTTTCAGGTTTATTAACTACTAGAGGAGGGAATCCTGTATTTAAAGTTCTCTCCTTAGATAGGGCAACAGCGACATAGGTTATTTTGCTTTTTTTCTCTTGTATCTTCCTCATTTTAATAGGACACATGTTAGAAATTGCCAAATGAGGTCCACTGCAATTGACGCAGCAAAGATCATTGGGCTTGTCACATTCTTTAAAGTAATGGTCTCCAGAGCAAATACTACATCGCTGTTTCCCATTGCATATTTTTGCTGAGTGATTAAATTTAAAACATTTATAACACTGTTGCAGAGGTGGGACATATTCGAAAACTCTATATGAAAAAAGGTCATATTGTACATTATCAGGGAGAGAACTCGACAAAAACGTTATACTGACTGTTTGGAGACGCACCCTCTCCAGACCCACTTTTTTTGTGAATCTACGAATAGTTATAATTTCATAGGTAGACGAAAGCTTTGAATAAAGTTCTTTATTCGAGATATTTGCTGGAACAAATCTAATTATGCCTGTTTTCTCTATCTGAGCGGCCGGAATAAATGCCTTCATATTATATTTGTCCAGGAAAGCAGTGTTCATTAAAAAGTAATTGGCGTTATTGTACTGCTTAAATATCACTGCAATTTTACTAGCATTTACTCGCCGTATTGAGACAACACCTTTGACATCCGTGGTGAAAATGTGATTTAAATAGATAGGGCTCTTATTGCCCAGACGATCACTATTATTGATACTTTGTACGAATACCTTAAAGTCCGTGCTGGTTGAATTTTCTGGATATAGTCTTTTATAATTTGGTTTAAAGTATGGTAAGAAGTTATCCTCACCGCCGCTGACTAATACTTGGTCATTATTTTGGTCCTGAGGCTCCCTTTTCCTAGCCCGTTTACCCGAAGTACCCAGGCCTTTAGTGGCCGGGGGATTTTCACCCCCGGCCCCTTCTTCCAACATTTTACAGCTACTTATAATTAATATTTACACTTTAAAATAGAATTAAACAATAAATTGAACTTTTTTACAGAAAAAAATTAAGTTTGAAAAATTTTGCGCCTTTTCAGTTTAAATTCCCGCCAGAATCAGTCTGTTGATTGTTGACTAGGCACCACAGATAACTATATACTAGTTTTGTTTTTTTTTTGGATTGGCCTCTTATAGTTTTGACTCTTAGAGGTCATGGCTACTTAACCGATCTTGTGGCTGCCTTAATGTGTTTTTTTCTTATTGAATACCGAAAAAATAACGCCGAAGATACATTACGAATACGTTCCTGAATACAGGTTATAGCATTTTTTTTTTAAATAAATTTAATATAGTTTTACGCCGTCATTGAGCTCCCTGTATTTCATTTAAATAATTAATAAATCATTTAAAGTTAATTATTTGATTTTACTCAGGTATTTTTTGCACTTCGGATCATTTCGTTCACTCTTCAGTCACTCTTTATTTTAATTTCCGATAAATATTGGTCTATGATCAAAATTGTACGGTAAGTTCATTAAATACAGTTTGTTAAAATTGTTTTTAAGTTTAGAGAATCTTGTCTGCAGAATAGCTTTTAACTTGGCTGGTATGTACAATGAAAACTCAAATTCAAAATTATTTTTCAATTATTGTTAAGTATTAACGTAATATTCGCAGCTTTTCCATTGTGCTCTACTTTTCAATTAAAACAAATGGTCATTTATTTGAAAAAGGTACGCTTTTTTTTTTTTTTGGGTGGGAAATCATCAAATGACGTCTCCCGCTCTGGCCGGAGCGGAAGGGCATGTCAGACTCTTACTGACTAAAACCCACCCGTGTTCCTTCAGTTGCCTGTGCGCCAGGGCCACGGTAACTCTTTCGAACAATCCGCAGCCCCGGCAGGCATCGGTCCTATCGGACCCCGTCAATTTTGCTGACATATCTTTGAGGCGCGCGTGGAACACGACGCGCCGTCGACCCGGGCCTGGTCCTTACCGGACGGCGAGCTGCCTATTGCTCGCCGTCCGCAAGCCCGTGCCTACGGTGGCCGGGAGTCGGCAATCGACTCCCAACGCCCAGGGTGTCTCCTTCTGCGGTAACTAGGGGCGCGAGGGCGCAGTGATTGCCTCTCCCTCTCGCGCTCCGCCTTCTCCTTCGCGAGCATTACTGCTTCGCAGAAGGAGGTGACGGCTTCCCATTCCCTCTCACTCCGTACCATGGCCTGAACCAGGGCCGGACGCGAGAGGTAGCCGCCGTCGATCGCCGCCACGAGGACACGGCGGTGCTCCGCCCAAGCCGGGCAGACCTCCACCGTATGCTCCACCGTGTCCTCCGGTCCATCCACACAATGATAACATCCGGGCGTTTCCTCCCGCCTTATCAGAAACAGGAACCTCCCGAAACAGCCATGTCCGGTGAGGACCTGCGTCAGGCGGAAGGTGAGGACGCCGTGGCGCCTCTCAAGCCACTCCTCAAAGAGGGGTCTTACCGCCGCAATTGTGGCGTGCCCTGCGCTGGGTTGCAACAGTCGCACTCTCCATGCCGCCATGAGATCCCGCCGGAGCTCTGTCCGCTGTGCCGCGATTTCTCGCGGCAGCGGAGTTACGCCCCGGCGTTTCACCTCCTCGCGCCACTCCCAAACGTGCGCGAGGACCTTTGCCTCCAGATCCCACGGCGGAAAAAGGTACCCTACAGAACAATTTTCTCTTTCAAGACAGAGAATATTTTGGTGCTTGTAGGCATTCTAGTTGTAGTATAGGACATACTAATTCTATGCGGTTGTTAATATCGGTAAAAAAAAAAAAAACTTGCATATATGGACTTATTTGTCTACGGGCACATGCGGTCAAAGCTCAGAACAATAATTAAAGCAAACTAACTAACTGCTCTATTTATTGTTCTAAGGGTCAAAATGTATTTTTTTTCTGTTGGGTAGGTAGCTGCTACTCGCCTCGTTCCTCTCACTGTTGTCGTTGTTTGTTGCAAGTCTAGTACTCAAAGCCATGGAATTAGTATGTACCTATGTACAAACTTTTTGGCTCCTTATACACTCTCGTTTGTCTTGCCGTGATAATGGGCATTTTCAGTTTTAAGTGTACCCACGATTTTGAGACTGTCCCACTTATTCAAAATTTTATAGGAAGATAAATCATGGGCATATGGTTTAATCTATGGAATAAAAAGTAAATTATTCATTAAATTTACGAATTCATCTGAAATCCAGGTAAAACGCTTTTAAATTATTAATTTATACGTATTTCAAATATTCAGAGTAACTGTTTTTGGCATGTCCCACCCCTTGCCAACTTTGAATTGACCGAAATTACCAAAATACTACTACGAATACATTTAAAAGTTTTGGTGTGTTCAAAGTGTAATGTCTTTGTCGACACATAAATTAAATTTATACAATTTAAACTCTAATAACACAGGCCAAAATTCGTTTTCAAAAAAATGTTCTAAATTGAAACCGGTCGGACATGTCAGTTTAGTGACGGTTCCAGTTGTTTAAAATAATTACTAAAAGAACTCATAATAATTTAAATGCCAACATTAAGTGAAGAAGATCACGGCCAAAATTTTTAAATATCAGTTATGCGCCAGTGTCTCGAGTGAAAGGGTGTTATTGTTTGTGTCGGCAGCTGTCTCCAGTTTTTTTGTCAGGTTAGTGACGTTATTTCCTTGTTAATATAGAACGTTTTACATCCTACAACTGTTTCAACCGAATCAGATTTATTCTTACTAAATATTTAATTGTGATTAAAAAACATTTTTCTTTAATATTTATCCGCGAATGTGACGACAGTTTGGTGACATTTTTATTCCGTCACTTATAGGACTGACTACAAATGTCACCAAACTGACACATAAAGCTAGGATTACATAGTTACAATACTTTATTTTCAGGTATTTTCTTTTAATAAATCTCACTATGCCACTAAGTGGCGCGGAAAGGACGAAACGATATAGGTTTGGATATATATCGTTGATATAACATTCCTAGCTAAATTAATAATGTGTGAGACTTGCAATCCAGTAAGTTCTACTGTGAGACTGATTAGGTTATTTAATAAAGTACAATGATTAGTTTTCTTAAAAAGCACAACTGTTAGTTAAGTTACTATTTAAATTATACTATAGTGACATCAAAGACTATTTAACTTGAGACTGATTTAATCCCTTTTAAAGGTAATTTAAAGACTTACTGTGGGTTGTTTTGCAATTAGATTTACGTATTAGACATACGTATAATGCAGTCTGCCGGGACGTCGACATCGATGCTTTCACTACTAGCATTCCAAAATTAAAAGGATCTCTTTGTACTTTCTTCTTTAATAACATAAAATAATATTGATGTTACAATTTACGCTGGTTGTAACGCAATTTTTTATACACATACCTACTGTCTCTGCTTAAAACCCTGTCTACCTTCTCAAATATTTTTGTTTTTGTTTATATACTCTCTTCTATCTGTGAAAACTTTTAATTGGCCTTATTTTTGTTACTTTTATTTGTGTGAAAATGTATAGTTGTAAGTTTTCCTAAAATGTAAAATAAAATAAATAAATAATATATTTACGGTGATTTTTCCTTTAGCATATTGATTAATGGTCAAATTATGTTCCTTAGTTGTCTATAGATAACTAATTAGATAAATGTGGATCCACTGTGGTAACTCGTAAAATTCAAGTTTTCTTACGTTTTTTGCAACTTACAGGTCAGTTTCAGATTGCAAATCAAGCAAACAAAATATAATTTGCGACAAAACCATATAATATTTACATGACAATAAGAATCATCAAGACATCTCGATAATTTAGATTTTCGGTATTATGATCTGATTTGGAAAATATTTAGATCAAGAAGCTGAAACTGACCTATACATTGCAAAAAACGCAATAAAACTTGAACTTCGCGGGCTAACACAGCCTATCCGCACTCAGATATAAAAATATTAGTTTAAATACTTTTAATAGAAATGTGAAAGAATAAAGACTTTTAATTACCAACGCTGTGTTTTATTTTGTATCATGTAATCTCAGCTTAAGGTTTTTCAATGTGTCAGTTTGGTGACTGTCCCAATTTGTATGTGAACAAAATATTTATTTTTTAACTTTTGTTTCATTGTTTAATTATATTTGTTTGAATATTGTTTTTGCCTGTTGCAATATTGAACACTAAAAAATACATTTATTAAAAAAACTAAGCCCTTTATCAAGGGAATTAATAAAAAATCGATCTTCGTAGCGTCACTTGTCAAAAAAACAGAAGTTGAAACCTCATTTTAGAGAAATGAGATTTCAATTTAAGGTTAGTATCTATTTTTTTCGATGGATTGTAATATTCAGTAGCAAAAGAAAATAAAAATTGAGTCATATTACTTAAAATAATAAAACAGGATGATTTTTATGTCGTCACCAAACTGACTACTTTTTCACTACAATGTCCATTTATTTTCCGTTTTTAATAAGGAAAACACTCAATTTATTAAAAATTAAATACTATCTCCAGTCCGTCAGACTATGAAGTACAGGTTGAGATCTTTAAACATATTAAAAACACAACTTTAAAAAAAATATCGTATTTTTAACAGGGTACACTTATAAGTGAAAATGCTCTAATAAACTACGGAGTATTCGTCAGTGTTGTAAGGATCACTGGAAGTTTATTGACGACACGGTGGCACTACGGCATGACACCGTCGCCGTATACCATGGTGCCGTGTCATATAGACAAGCTCACACGATTATTCTGCGGTGCGGCTAGCGCACCGTACCCTATAGAAACCGTGCCGTGTTCCAACGGGCCATAAGGGGGACGCGCTAGCGTAGTCCGTGAAATTCAAATTTACTTACGTTTTTTGCAATTTGCAGGTTAGGTGCAGGTTGTATGTTGATTAAAATATGATACGCGGCCGTAAGAAACATGGCTTTACATAATTATAATCATTAGAATCAGCAATACAATTCCTTATGTTAGAATTGGCCTCAAATGTCATGATTTCATGAAATAGTCATTTAATGGGGTAATATGAACTTAGAGAGATGTACTGATGATTTTTATGATTATAATTCTATAAATAAATATTTAATACGGCCGCGAGTCATATTTAGATCAACATACAACCTGATACTGACCTGCAAATTGCAAAAAACCTAAGAAAATATGAATTTCGTGAGCTACCTTGGCGCATCCCCCTTGTAATTTAAGTAAAAAGTTAGGATCTAATTTGGTAGCACTTGAAGGAAGAATAAGATTTGTCTGCTTTATACTTGCCAATTTTAGGAACATTATAATCTAAATATTAATTTGAAGTTTTAAAATGTAATAAAATAAAGATATGTGTATTTAAACATATCTAAAACATCAAATAAAAGTACTGCAACAGGACCTTACTCGCTAGTGGCGCGAACTGGTGAGCACAAAATCTATAGCCCCTATTGGCCTCAAATATCAAGACACTATGAAATAATCGTTCAATAGGGTAATATGAACTTATAGAGATGTGTTGATGATTTTTGTGATCATAATTCTATAAATAATTATTTGCTACGGCTGCAAATCATATTTAGTTCGACATACAACCTGATACAACCTGAAAATTGCAAAAAAATTAAGAAATATTGAATTTCGCGCTACCCTGGCGCTTCCCTATTGTCCTTAATCAAAGTCTATATGTAGTCTGTGGTTACTGGCAGGCCGCCGCGCCGACACTTTAGTAGTCTGCTGTCTGGCATTTGTTGTGATAGTGAATTTCTTTGCTGTAGTGAGACCACGGAGTAAATTTACTCCGTGAGTGAGCCGTTCGTCGTCTTTTCAATATGTCGTGCTATTATTGATTTATTTAGAGACAAAATTCGTGTAGATATAGATCCAGCCAATCACTGTTGTCTCATAGTCATAATTATATCAATCATGTGTCTTTCTTTTGTCGAGAAGAGCCGGCAGCGAGTTCTATTCAGATTGGTAAAACGTTCGTCCAGGGAAAGGAAGTGTTTTTACTCAAAGGCGTAGTATATATAGTAGTCTATGCTCAAAGGTATTAATTACTTCCGACCGAAACGCATTCTTGTCTCGTTATAGTGTTCTGTGGCCTCGTTATTTATCATAAGTGCAACTTCAGGAATTTGGCATGTGTGACGTTTTACAAGTACGCAAGACGGCCACATGACTTGTTTTGGATAACCGTTGAGTTATGCAGCAAATATAATTGTATTCTGTACTGTAGGCTTGTGAAATTTGCTGTTACTAAAGGCAGAAATCGCTAGGCCTTGTTAATAAGAGAAATGGTAACACAGTAGGTTTGTTGTTCAAAATGTGGAAACTCCTGTTGCAAGCATTGTTGATTGATACATTGTGGTTGTTTTCGGTCTTAAAATTCGAAAAGGAAATGGTAAAAGGGTAGATTTTGTTGTTCCAAATTTGAAAAGAAACTATTGTTGCAAGTATTTTTTTTACATTTGTGGTTGTTTTTGGTCTTGAAAAGTCATATGTTTAGTTTAAACTGAAGGTGCTCTATGTATAAGTAAAATATTGTTCTAAACATTCTAACTACTACATAGGAAGGAGTACTAAATCAAACTCAGAGAAAGGTGTTGTTGTTTTGAAGTCCAGAATTGCTGGGGATTATCAAATTATCTGAAATCTATAGACTAGTGAGTATAGATTTCATGTAATTTTGCCCTTAACACATATAATGCCTTGTCAGCCACATATGGCTGGCATTTTCCAAACGAATTGAGCGGTGTCAGCCATACGTGGCTGATGGCATAACGTCGTTGCGCCTGCCAAGTTCCATAAGTAATTTTTGTAAGGATTTGCCTTTAAATTTTATCATACTCTCATCAATGGATTGATTTTGAGATGAGGAGCAGTTTTGTTGAAAGGTTTCGTTCAGAGCGTCCACTATTGGTCGTACTGGACCAAAGTTTGTCATAGCTCGGGTCATCGCGTTGAGCTTCTTCTAATATGTTATCAATGTGAAAATTTTCTGTGATTTTCTGAAACCGTTTGAAAGGCATGACTTCACTAATTACAGAATTTCTATAAAATTCGTCAGTAGACCAGTACATCTTTATATCAGGTATTGGGTTTATTGATATCAACACCATAAGCCCAAAATATGCATTCATTTCTTCATATCGATGGTCAAAGGTTGACAACACGTAACTGCATTGTGTCAAAGGTCATTGGGCAACTTAGTATGGAACCTATACCCACGGCCTACAGAAAACAAAATGGGTAGGATGTTTAGTTAAACGTTCCTAGTTTACGAATATATATGTCGCATTAATGCAGATAATGGGAAAAACCAAAAAACAACCAAAAACTAAAAAAATAAAAAATAAAATGTTAAGCTTAATTATAACAAGGCTTAGCACATGTGTATTGGTTACTTGATAATATACATGTTTAAAAAAATAAAATAGGTAAAAATAAAACAAGTATTGAAAAGTTTTTAAGTTTTATTCGACATGATCAATGTCTAGAATAATTGTATCATCTAAAAACCCCGCAGGCGCATCTATTTGCTCTTGATGTCGGGCCCAAGACAAAAAATATACTACGCTAGCTATATGCGCGCAGCATCCAATGGTACGGCGGCCGTGGATACAAGAGCAGTAGTAATCTTTGATACTATCTCTACCCTGTCTTGTTGGGTTCACCAATATGTAAGTATAGTATTTTTTGCTCCTGATATGTCGCGACTGCATTCTTCCTCGTATTAGGGTCATAAACAAAACAGGGATATAAAATTTAAAAAAATAAAAATGTCAACTTTTTTATAAAAAATCAGCATTTATTATCGGAAATATCAAAATAATTATCCCGTCCACAAAATCAGAGATCAACACCTTATTTTCATGAAAATATGCGACATTTTAGTTCTTATGTGTCCACCGAAAAGACTACATAATCCACAGGAAAGTCTAAAATCAAGCTTTTAATCAACAAAATAAACTATCACTTCGTAAACTTTACTACTAAACTACTAAACTTTACTTTACTTCTTCATATTAAAAATAAAACAACAATCCAAAATAATCAATCAAAAAAAAATTATACTTTTACGTCCACAGAAGTGACGTCTTTTCCGATACCATAATTATTATATTGACTTGTGGAAGTTTTATTAGAGACTCAAAAGTCTAATCATTTAATATGGACATAAAATTGACATTTATGTTATCCCTACAAGATTGTCCAGGCAGAACATTATAAAAGTAGGTACGTGAGGAATTACTTTTATAATATATCCCGTAAAAAAAAACATTTATAAATAATTGTTTTTACAAGGTAGTGCAGAACCTTGTAAAAGCAATTCAGAAACTTTTTATGGACTATATTTATATAAAAATTAATATAAAAGCTAGTAGCAAAATAAATACTACAGCACTTTAAAATATAGATTCTTCATCTTCACTGTCTGTGTAAGGATTAATGAATGGTTTCTTAGGTTTTTGCGGAGGGAGAACCAATTCTTCTTCGTCTTCTGTGTCTGTTTCATAATTAATCGTCTGTCTTACATGTCGCCGCGGAAATATAATATCCGAATCTGAGTCATTGGAATCTGAAATAAGCCTCAATCTCTTCTTAGGACGAGCAGGGAAACTTTGTGAAACTCCTTCTTCTGGTGTGACTGGAATTGATCTGTATGATACTGTAGAAGCATCAGGTGTGGCTATATTTCTTGGAGATAAATTTACGGCCTCAGACACAAAACTAACGGGAGTGTTTGATCTTGTACTTCCTGCAGCTTGAAGATTTATTTGTCCGATTTCAAAATGAGGACATATTTTCGTTGGTGCGCAAGACATACAACTTAGTCTTCTTGCATGTAATGTATTCGGCTCACTTCGACTCCAAGACAGTTGGTGTATCTTTAATGTGCCCTTAAAAGCTTTCATTCTACTCTCATCAGCAATGTATTGAATATCTTGTATATTCGGGTCACCAATTCCATAAATCTCTATTTCTTTGCAGTTATCTTTTAAACAGGACATAAGAGAATCATAATCCGATACATCTTTGCCCATTGCAACCGAATGATCACACAGCCTTTTTATACATCCACCTACTCCATCAGGAGCTCCTTTTCCATGACCTTTTTCGCTGTAGTGCCAAATAATAGTATTAACGTTATTTAATTCTCTGCCTATGAACTTGGCAATAAAATAAAACATTAATTTATTACGGTACTGAGTTGTGGGTCCATCACTTAATATATGTAACTCTGACAAGTTTGGACTTATTTCTTCAATTCTTTGTAAGACAGGTCTAAGATGAGCACATATCATTACAGGATCATGCCGCAAGTTTTCTGATATAGAACACATTGAAGTTGTCGTAAAAGACCTTTCTTGAGTTTCTGGTCCACTGCTGTAGTAAACGCATGTGTGAAGTGACAGTTGAGGCTTAGAACCACCAAAATGGGCGGATTGGACTTCAGCACCATATTTGAAGTTATAATTCTCCGAGAAATCAATATGTAACAACCCTTGAAAAGAAGATAGTTGTTGTTTAATAGTTTGTATTGTATTGATTTGATGAATCATATTAGCAACGTGCTGCATGTAAATTGGTAAATTAGAGTTGAATATTTTGATAAGAGATCCATTTGTGGTTTTAACAGTTTCTTTAACACATTTGTTGCACTGTTTCAATTTACCTTTGATAACTACATCAACTTTTTTGACAATCCATCTCTCGTAAGTTATGTGATCATTTTCATTACTTAAGTTAAAAGTGAGTTTCTTATCATGGCAGTCCTCGCATGTTCTCTCTAGGCATTTTGGATTTAATGTTTCATTGCAGCAAAGTACTCTAGCCACACGTGAAGCAGAACCATGAGATATAATTTTTGCCTTATGAAGTGATCGGACAATATGATCAGTGTTTTCATGTAACGCACACAAACACGTATTTCTTGCAGATGCTTTCGGAAACAACACCCAAAATGGACGGTATCTTCTAAACGTCTGATAAGAAATTTTAATCCCCGTTTTGTTTTGAAACTGTACATGTAAATTTAACAAAGTGTCATTTAATAATCGAATTTGACGTTTACTTTTCTTTCGGGTTATAGTTTCATTTTTACCAGAAGTTAATCTACTGCACTCATCTTGTATTAAAAAATCATGCACAGCTTGTCTCATATCCTTTTTTAATACTGTGTTTTTAGAACTATCCATTTTCCCATTGTTTTCTTTCTTTTTTTCTAGCCTTTTTATACGCATCTTGTATTTTCTTATTTGTTTCCTCATTGCCAAGACCTTTACATTTAAAGTTACATTCTCTGCTTTCAATTTTCTCTTATTACGAGCAGCAATTGCCCTTCCAACTTCAGCACGTGAAAATGACGAAGTAGGACTTGACGGTGGAGTATCTTCTTCTAATAGGGCAGCGGTGGCTTTTCGCATTTTTAATAATTCACGACGCCTTTTTGATTTCTCACGCCACATTTTCCTAATTTGACGCTGCTTTCTCGGAGTAAATTGATCAATCGTCATAATTTCACCTCTTTCTTTCTTCTTATAGTACCTTTCTCTATCTTTCTTGCGTATCTCTTCAATAGCACCATCGCTCAGTTTTGCACGCGCTCGTCGCATACTCATTTTTTTTTGTTCACGTCGCCTAATCTTCTTTTCTTCATCAGTTAGTTGCCTAATATTTCTTGTTCTAGGCATTATTAGCTGAAAGAGAAATCATAACCCACATGTACAACCAATTTGAGCAACAGCAAGCGTTAACAAAACAGATTATGTTAAAAATGCTTAATAGACGAAATCGAACATAATAATAGCTTCTATTTAGCGTCATGGAGTGCGGGCGATGCACAGGTGCTAAGCCAAAACTAGCAACACGGGTTTTTAATTCTTATTTGTGTCATAAAAAGTATAAGTTGCAATAGATGTCACTTCCGTGGACATGGTCTTTTCCGTGGACATTGTGTCCACCGAAAAGTTTGTCCACGGAAGGGATTAACAAACTAAAATTGTCTTTCAAACCACAAAATTTTGAGGTTACAATATGGCGCACCTGGTTTTTGCAAATAGCCTCCCATATTACACCAAGTTCAACCAACAATGTATTTTTCATGCCAGTACTTACCTAAATATGAATGGAACAGAAAAGTTGCAACGATCTTTTACACAAAAGTAAAATAACACTTGTTTATAAAATTTTGCAAATAAATTTTCACAGAGCGTTAACTTTCACCACTTAAATTTTTTACTCAAACTGACAGCTCGACAGTATTGCCAACCAAAATAAACAAACTACGGCTGCGTTCCATTTCACAAATATTGAATATACAATTTAGTTGGACCACGGAAGGGGTCGTCAAATCGGTAACAACATGTTTAAGTCTTATTAATGCCGTTGTCCTTTGTATTAATTTTTTATAATAACGTAAAATAAGAACTTTAAGATGTTGGTAATAAATACATTTGAAAATATATTCACACTTTTATTTTCAAGTATTTTTTTAGTTAACGCAAACTTATGAACCTAGGTTGGGCACGGTCCACGGAAGGGGACCAGAGTCTCACTTTAGTTTTAATATTTTAAAGTCAATTAAATATTATCAGGATATTGTATCTTAAATCATTAAAATAAATCAACAGTTAATTTATTAAACAAAAATATAAATGTATGAAGTATTTAATAACATTTTTTTTTAAAGTCACATTTTTTTTGTGTGTTTTGTTTATGACCCATTAATATTTTGTTGTTAACCATTTCACGGTGCCGGTATAGTTCAACAATGTACAGACCATTTGGTCGCAAGTGTTCATGAACGTATGATTTAGCGATCCTTAAATGATAGGTGCCCAACGTAAATAGTATCAAATCTTCGAAAGTTAGTTGTGGAAAGTTATCCAAAGCTGCATTACTTGCGTCAATTGAAATAAAGGCTACTCTTTGCCTATTAAGATTGTGCTCGTTCACATAATCTGCCAACTCATTTCTTCTATTTACATTTTCATTAATAATATGTATGAATTGCTCGGCGTATATGGTGTTCTCGTATGGACGCCGAGTAGCGTTGATGAGCGCTGCGGTAATTTTGAAATCTGCCATCATGTTTGGTAAGGAAATATTGAAATAGGTGTGCCGAAATATTTTAAAATCTTTTTTAAAACGACCATTCATAGTTTCGACCACCCACCGGGTCATTGTGATAAGTCTCGACTTATTTGCATCGTCTGTTGTTAGTTATTCCCTTCTGAATCTGGATGGTGGCATATGGGGATTATAGCCATATTCTTGTATAGAGCGGATTGAGTATCGGAAGCCACGGTCTAGTATAAAGACATCGTTAGACCGTAGAAACCAATGCCAAGTAGAGTTTTCTTCTTCCATTAGGCTACGCATAATTGTCGCATCCGATGTTGTTGCTGCATATGGCCCTAAAACATCTAAAATGTAGCCATCTGAGCAAACTATCAAAAAAGGTTTTACTAAGTTCCTGAATTTATGAAGGCTATATGTTAGTATTTGGAATAAAAAATTGGAACTCTTTTGCACATATAGATATGTGCCATCGAACACCAAAATGGCTGATTCGTGGTCGCTCCCGAAAATATGAGCCGGGATGGAAAGATTTCGAGCAACCACCTCTTCTCTGGTCATATGATCTAAGCCCAGAAAATGCGGAACGAAATCATCAGTTAAACATTATCTTGCTAATCTTATCTTTCTCTCCAACGTTCTTCTGGACATTTGGAATTTCGTAGCCAACCGTTCATCTGGTTCACCAGTCCTTATTTTTGACAGATAAATACCTAAAGCCGTGGCAGGACGATCAGTTCTGTTATGAAGAGAGACGGTGTTAGTTGTAGGACAGTGTTAAATTGCTGTTTAGTTACTCCTGCCCAAAAATGCAGTTCATTATCGTCAACCGAATTAATATTTTCAAAATCCAATTGGTTCCTTCGTTCCCAGCCCCATTTGTACAAATCGATAATATCGAGTACACGAGTACTATTGAAATCATGCATAATCCTCTGAGTATTCAGTTCTTCCCAATCATTTCTTTGTAAATGTGAATGACAAACACGGGCAAGTGGAGGTATATAAAAATTATTTGTATGCAATAAATGGAACTTAACATACAATGGCACTACGTGCGTAGCCATATTCCTGCAGTTTTGGAACATGCATCGTCTAGCTGTATTTGGAGCACGAGAATATCCTTGTAGGGAAATAAAACCAGGATTCACTTGTTGACTCACATCTTGTTCTTCCTCACCAGTATCTTCTACTCGTTGGGGGAGTTGATCTTGTACTTGTTGAGGTGGATCGACTTGAACTAGTTGAGGTGGCTGATTTTCCCTAGGCTGATTTCTCAGAGTTGTATCCAATCTCACCCAACAAGCATGGCATATAGATCGTGAACCATCAAAAGGAATCTGAAGAAAAAAAGGAATAATATTAACTCACAATACTTTATCAATCCCATTGGGTCGTTTTATAAAGACTTACACCCGTATTCACAAACATTACTATGAGGTCTCACAAACGTCTCAGTGTCTACACTGGGTCTAAAAACGTATAATTACACAATACTTGAGTGGCGAACTGCACTATGAGACCCTTAAAATGAATGCATAGGTGAGGTAGCCACCTACCTACATTAAGCAACACATAGTTCCCAGCTTATTGTTTGAGAATACGGCAGTAAATCTTTTATACACTTGCTGTATAAGTCTATAGATGATAATTCGATAAATGATGCTTGAGAGTAAATGATTTATTATCAAAGCCAACAGCATTATTGTACAAATGCAACAATAATAAAACAAATCTGGTAAGGCACTCACCTCACGTGGTGTTATTTCCTGTAATAATAACTCGGCGTGATTTCGGAACCTTTCAAGAAAAAGTTCTGTGAGGCTGTGTTTTCTGCGCCGCAGCACATATCGGCTACATGAAACACAACTATTTTGTCTTTCCATATTATCAACTAAATCCAATCCAAATGCAAACTATAATCCAATAAACACGCCAAAGTAATCGATAAAAACAATAGAAGCTCAAGAAACACACAGATCGCAACGACAAATGACGAAAGACTGCGTGCGTCGATGTTAGGTTGCGCGCACAGACAACTTAGCCCCGTAGACACCGCATAGGAGGGCAACCGCGCTCGCCAAGCATTAGCTCTACGGCCTCATATGTGATGGCCACGCCCCCAACTCGTCTAGGAAGCGCCAGTCAGTCCGTTACTGAATGTTGACGTGTTTTAGTTATTGTTCTGAGGTTTTAAAAATCGAAAAGAATGTTCAAAATGCCGTATTGTGTAGTGAAATGGTGCGGAAAATGTAGCAAAACTTCGAGGTTACACAAATACGGCATTACATTTCACCGATAAGTTATTTAAAAGCCTAAAATAATTACAAAATTTAATTTAACGACATTATTTGAATACGAAACAAATGCAAAGGTACAGTAGCGCTCGTTAATGTCTTTTGAAAAATCTCTTTCTTTCACGTTTTAATTTATATATTACTATCTCGCTCTATCGTCGGTAACAGTTTACTAGTGATGTTGAATCGATAACAAATCTACAAATAGAATATCGATATGTTACCACATACATAAAATAAATAAATAATCATTATTTTGTTTTAAAGGTTTCCAAAATGCCTAGAATTAAAGAAAATTTGTATAAGCGCTACAAAACGAGAAGAAAATTGTTGTCCCACTACAAACAGTGTTATATGTTCCCGTCATTTTACTACGGATTGCTTTGAACTCAAAAAGAAACGACGAATTTTATTTATTACTCCTGTACCAACGTTGGTGGGTCACTTTTCAATATTGTCAGATATTATCGACTTTAGTTACCTAATTCCCGAAATATTTTGGCACTTAATATTAGTGAGTGTTACTGAGTGTATAATGAATACACTCAGTGCATGGAATTTGGCGCAAACGTAGCACGTGCTTCTCCAAAACTATTTTCTGTTTGATTCAAAAAATATTTCCTGAATAAAGTATACCTAGATATAAATACTAGGTATAACGAATGATTATACGTAGTATCTCTGTGCTATAATGTGAGATTTTATTTGATCGGTGTACCTTTTTCAATAGATAAATAAATGTAAGTACTTCAAATGTTGCTTATCGATAAAAACATCGAGTCTCATACCAACCCTAAGCCGTCCTATGAGTCATTTGACGTATGACATGTGACATTGAAATAGCCAATCACAGTTCTCTTTGCACCTCGGCCCCCCCTGACTTTTGGCGATAATATATTCGAACAAAATGTTCTTAATGAGGTGTCTACGGGGCTAAGTTGTCTGTGGTTGCGCGCGACGCGAGCGCAACGACGAAACCGGTTTCTACTTGTCTGAAGTGCGAGTGAGACGGCATATGCATGCCACTGACTGCACACTTTTAGCGCGCAAACGTTTCTTTTGTTTATTGAACAGAATGCTTCACTGAAATTGTTTTATGTACACATTTATAGTTCACTGAACACCTATTTTTTATTCATATTTTACATTTAATTCCCATGGTTTAAAAAAGAAATAACTACATAAAATTAAGTATAGGTTAATACTTAACAATTTAAAACTAATTTGGTTTGTGTAGGAAAACTTTCGTTAACTGGGTCAGATTTTGCCCAATGACCTTTTACAGGAGGGAAAAAACTGTATAATTTCGAAAATAAATTTAAAAAAAATAAAATAAAAAAGTAGTTGGTAGGTAATCGAATTATTTATTGATATAATTTAAAACAATAAAATGCCCACATAGGTTTTTCATTAAATAATCAATACACAAATAGTTACGAGTAAACAATATTCAAAAAACCTCACTACTAACGTGTTACGAGCAGTCAATGATTACTTACGAGTTGTCAATTTAAAAAAAAACACAATTTTATTAGATTGAAACAATTAAATGTGCGGCAAATTTTGCCATCTGGTTTATACAATAAAACTTTAAGATCTGTGACAACAGGATCTCCTTTTTTCTTTCCAGGCCTGATACTTTCATAACGCATGACTTTTGGATCATCAAACTTTTTGAAAAAGTCAAATTTTAACATCTTGACGTCGTATGGATCTTTGCGTGATTTCCTAGTTATGTCTGCATATTGCGATGGAACATAAATAGCGTCATATTTTTGGATGCCACGTTCGATGGCAGCATGAACGCTATCCACTTCCATCTGCGTATGTCCAGGTTCTAGATATTTGTGGTAAATAACCACATTATTCACAGCAGCAAAGTTGGATAGAGCATTTGCTAATACTGCATTCCTATTTTGATAGGTGCAACCGTCACTCCAAATAATTATAGGCTTTGCTACAAATTCACCTTCAAAGTTTAAAATCATATTATGTAGGTAGTCTAATATACAACTAACAAAAACTGATGCCTGAGTATCAGCGTTCACTTCTGAAAACCAATAACATCTTACTTTTTTGGATGGATATTCGTAAACTGTAAAATTGTGGTTGATTAACTTTCTTCGGTAATATGCGCTGCTGGCTCTTATGTATGGACATACTTTCACAGCTTGAACATCCTGTTCTAAGACAATACATTTTCCTTCACCTGCCTCCTTTAAATCCTTTTCTTTTTCTTCTCTTGCATTTTGTTTTCTTAGCTGATGATCTTTATATTGCTGTTCCGATATTTGTTTAGTGTGGTAGCTTAGACACGTATCACACAAATCTTTTTTCGGCTGCTGGAAGCCAATATTTTTTTCTTTTATAATCTTATCAAACATAGTTCGACATAACGGTACCAGATTTTTTATTGTGCACACTTCAGTGTAGGTCCTATACACTTCCTTCATGCCTCCGGGAATGGGTACTAAGTATGCCTTACTGGTGTCTTTGCGGCAGTAGTGTGATGGGAGCTTTGGTAAGTTTTCTATAAACTCGACTAAAAATCCACGTGACAGTCTTTTCTTCTCTCCCCTCTTTTTTTTCTCTATTTGCTCAGCACTTTCTCTTGCAAACATACCATTATCGTATTTATTAACCCAGCTCCTGACCGACCACTCTCCAATACATAAAGTATTTAAGTACATTTTCTTACAAACACTCACTTTTTTATCCCCTTGTTTCAAGTAATATTCAAGTGACGCTCCTCTTCTGGTACTTCCATTGGGTCTTAAAGTTTTTATTTTGTCAGTAGTGTTAATCACAAACATTTTCTTTTGATCCCAACTTAAACTCCAAAATAAATCAAACAATCGCTGTCTACATTCTGATGTAAATTCGTGGCAGTGGCGTTCTTTGGAGGAGCGACAAAATGCTGAACTGCAAGTCTCTTTCAATGTTCGTGCTGCTCGTGGTGTGTTATGCGTATTACATGAACTTTCATTTCTTCTCCACCCTATGTAGTCTTTCCCTTGTTCTCGTAACTTTTTATTCATACGGGCTTTCCAAATTTCTGATTCAGCTAAACCTTTTCTTTTCTTTGTCTTCCTTCCAGTACTATTTCCTTCATTTATACAACTATCATCATCTTCAGAAGAACAGGACGTCTGATCCCGGATCATAGTTACGATCATCACGCGTGGGTACTACATGAGAAGTTGATAACCTAGGATCTAAGTTAAAATCATATGAGTTCAAAATAGTAGGAGAGTCTGTATCACGTCGTGTCTCCTCAACAACATGAGAAGTTTCAAATTCAAAATTATATGAATTGAAAATAGTAGGAGAGTCTGTATTACTTCGTGTCTCCTCTTCGACAATATGAGAAGTACCAAAATCAAAATCGTATTGATTCAAAATTGTAGGAGATTCTGCACCAGGTATGACTTCTACAATACTCTCGATAATAATTTCTGAGTTATGATGTGGGCTGGAAGAAGGCTGAGGCTGGCTTAAAAATGATGAAGTAGTACATTCGTTTAAGACAGTAAGTGAACCTGTCAAAGTATTTGTCCCGCCATTATCTTGCCAGCTCTGTTCGTCGTTAAGTACTTCCAGGGGAACATTCTCAAGTTGATCTGATGAATTAGTTTTTGTCAAAAGTAACATTTCTCCGTTTCTATTTACCTCGTAGGTGTACAACTGTAACTCGCAAGAGCTCGGTGACTTTCGAAATGATTCTTGTGATTGACTTTCATAGACAAACTCACTCCTCTTATTACAAGAAACGTTAATCGCAAGTCCTTGGTCCTTCAAGCCAGTTACAACCTCATTAAAAAGCTCTTCTTCACTGTTTTTCTCCATGATAACACTAAAAACAAAATAACTATTTAAGTACCTAATTACCCTAATGCCTGCCCCATGGATCATAGTTGATAAAGAATAATAGTCAAAGTATCTAAAAATAAGCGTCGACCAAAACAAATCCTATACCAATGAATACTACTTAGTTAAATCAGTGAGTATTAATGAGTACAAATAGCTTAAGGTTTTATTATCATTATTACCTTAAATATTATTGAATAATAGTTCTCATTAATTAGTATTACATTAAGGTATGGATGATAGGATGGCTTAAAATTTAAATAGTGAGCTTTTATTGAGCGATTTACGTCAAATAAAAAAAAAACTTACCAATACACCTTCAGGAATACGTTTCGGAAATAAATAGACGTATTAAAAGTTGTAATTACATATAAAAGTATTATTAAACAATTTAAACTCGCACCGTAATGTTACTGTGTCAGTGAATATTGCGAACTGTATTTGCGTTGACACCTCGTAACTCGCGCACTAGTGAAGTCAAGTTGATACCTGTTAATTGTGAGTTGTCAACTGTGGCATAAATTGTTCGAGTGACATTTTTTGTGCATTACGAGTTATCAATGGGAAGATTCGGCGCTTAATTTAAAAATTTTTGATGTACATAACTCATTTTGAGAAAAAATGTGGGTTACGAGTTGTCAACGTATGACCATCGATATGTTGTATCTTTCCAATGTCTTGAGCATTTATAAGCTGCATAGATATTTGTGTTTCTCACAATCAAAGGAGACGGGGATTTCTGGGCCTGATTGTAGTAAGTTGACGTATGGTTAAAAAAAAAGGTTATATTTTTCTATTACAAAATGTGAAATATCAGCCCATTTTACAATCTGGAAATTGAGAAATCCAAAAATTAAGTTATGGCTACGAACAAAATGGAATATCGATTAAATTATAATCGACTATCGTGACAGAGTTCATACTATTTAAAAGATGCTTTTACCAGATGATTAATTCAAATACATTCATTATTAGAATTAACGTATTAAACAGTTTAAACAAATTAAATATCTATAAAGATAAATGTTAAAATCGATTCACGTTTGCTAATCGATTATTGTATTTTTAGTCTATGGTGACAAGTCAGTCAGTCACTCGTTTCGTATAGACATGCGCAAAACATTACTTCAAAATGTAATGTGATATGGCATCACATTTCATACCGCGTAATATCACATTATTCACATTACACCATCACTCCGAACATCACCTGGGTCCACGCGCCATGCTACATTCCACTATTACTCTTGTATCACGTGTGATATTGTTAAAGCGTACAATGCGTATTGCGTAATGCGTACATTACAAGAGATGACTATAACAATTAGTCAATTACTACATTCATTAGCATTATCTAGAGTGGTACGTATTACGTACCTAATACAAGTAGGTATATTGTAATGTGATGACAAACGGGAACCGAAATGCGGCAATTTATTTTAATATAATTTATAGTTAGGTATAGTTTTAAAAATTGATTTCATTAGTAATGCAAATATTTATTTTTTATTAAGTATTTTAATAATAATAATTATACTGAATCATACGTTTTTGTTTTCTTTACGATTTAATTATGTTACAAAGTTGATCTCCCTTCATACTTGAACCCTGTTACAGAAAAGGGATTTCCTTCCAGGCTTAGGACTGGCAATGGCGTATTTAAAAATCAACTCCATTTACAATAATTTTTTTATCTTTTTTGTTTTTTTTACCTTTTTTTGTTGTTTTTTATCTTTTTTTTTGTTTTTTTTTTAAATCTTTTTTTGTTTTTTTTTCTCATCTTTTTTGTTTTTTTTTTCTTGTTTAATTACAGCTTATAAACATCAATTCGGACAGCTTTTTTTGTCTTAAGACGTGTTCGTCTTTCATTCAAGGTCAGGCCAGCCTTTGAAAACACACGCTCGCATGGGACAGACGTAGCCGTGATGTTCAACCGCTTCAGCATATATTTATATAAACGCGGATACACGCCCTTGCGTTCGTTCCACCAGAGTAAAGGATCTTCAGTTCTTTTTATTAGAGGTTCTTCAATATGTTTGTCAAACTCTACAATACCAGCTGCGGTTGGATTTTCCGGAATTAGGTGAGCAATTTCAGCGTCAAACTCTTCCCAAATGGAGCCAGATTCACTAGATGTTGGCTGAGTAGGCTGGGGAACTGGTTCTGCTATAATTGGTGCCGGGATTTGGTCTCTGCCAATCCGCAATTTTAATGCAGATGCAGCGCGGTCAAAGCATTGAATTTTACTAAATCCACTTTTTTTGAATCGCGGATCTAATATCGTTGCCTCCGCAAGAAGTGGATTGCTTTCGACGTCTCCAAATCGTTGTTGCATTTCAGTTTTCAACGACTTCAGTAGTTTTACAATTTTTTCATTATTGTCATCAGTATGTTTGTTAAGAGACCGGTTAATTAGTTTACAAAACACTACCGTAAAACGGGGCTATTTGAAACATCTTTTTGCTAAAACATGTCTTTAATAAAAGAACAGTGTATGAAATAACGCAACAAGGGGCTTTTTGAGTAGTTCCTATAATGCCCTCTTGATCACTTCTACTACTATACGTCTATCGTAGTAAGTTTTGAAGATATATATTTTGTAATACGCTGTTCCAAATATCGCTACTATGGGGTTATTTGGTACCACAATTTATTGGACCTGTTTTTCTTAATTTATCAAACATTGTGCTAAATAAAACCGTCGAAGCGATATTTGGAAATATTTTAGGGTAACCTGGTTTTGTTTAAATGGCAATTTGACTGTTTTTGGTCAAGAAAATACCGAATTATATGAAGGTAGTTACATATCGAAATTATATTTGTTGCCAAAATGGGGTTATTTGGAATATTACGTAAGTATAACAAAGTTGTACCTATTATAAGTAAAGCGATATTTGGAATTCTTAAGGGTAAGCTATTTTTTACGTGTGTCATGAATGTGGGCTGATTATGATGAATTTATAAATAAACTAGCTGCCCGCCCCGGCTTCGCACGGGTTGCGGTACTTATCTACGGCGTACCCTACCTACCTACCCTACCTACCTACCCTACCTACCTACCCTACCTACCTACCCTACCTACCTACCCTACCTACCTACCCTACCTACCTACCCTACCTACCTACCTACCCTACCTACCTACCCTACCTACCTACCCTACCTACCCTACCTACCTACCCTACCTACCTACCTACCTACCCTACCTACCTACCCTACCTACCTACCTACCTACCCTACCTACCTACCCTACCTACCTACCCTACCTACCTACCTACCTACCCTACCTACCTACCTACCTACCCTACCTACCTACCTACCTCCCTAACTCCCTACCCTACCTACCAAAAAAAAAAAAAAAAAAAAAAAAAAAAAAAATTGATGTTGGCCGATTCTCATAGATACCGGATAAGCACTAAAAATTTCATCAAAATCGGTTAAGCCGTTTCGGAGGAGTATGGCAACGAAAACTGTGACACGAGAATTTTATATATTAGACTAGCTGCCCGCCCCGGCTTCGCACGGGTTGCGGTACTTATCTACGGCGTACCCTACCTACCTACCCTACCTACCTACCCTACCTACCTACCTACCCTACCTACCTACCCTACCTACCTCCCTAACTCCCTACCCTACCTACCAAAAAAAAAAAATAAAAAAAAAATTGATGTTGGCCGATTCTCATAGATACCGGATAAGCACAAAAAATTTCATCAAAATCGGTTAAGCCGTTTCGGAGGAGTATGGCAACGAAAACTGTGACACGAGAATTTTATATATTAGATAAAACCCAACTATCTCATTTCAATTGACATATTTATTTAATATTCATGGTGAATAAAGAAAAACGTAAGAAAAATAAAAAGTCAAAACAAATGTTAAATATTCCCAACATAAAATTCTAGAAAAAAAAGAAATACGAATGAAAAATAATTATGATGATGTGAATTGAGATGTATTTTTGACGTAGCTGACGTAGCAGATATGGTGGATGAGTTTTGCCATTGCGTGAGTTGGTATACTTCCTTTGATATGTTCGCACCATGATATCATCCCTAGTTTCATATTATCTGTGGACAAAATAATAGGTAGGTACCTATGTAATTTTAACTTATTCAATTGAAGCGTGATAACTTAGCTGTTCAAGTTCATATGAACATACAGGGTGGAAAAAATCAATGGGACCTGAAGGGAAACTACTTTAAATCCTTAAGATAGATTATTTTACTTAAAGGAAACATTCCTTTATTTTTTTAAATAAACAAAACTGCATTCACAGATTTTTCGAAAAGCTTACCTAAACCGGGAATCGAACCAACAAAAATTCAAAAAATTAACACTCGCTATTTTATTTCACTATTCGATACAGTCAATGTTAAAGATAAAATTTCTCCAAGAAACATTAGGTCTTACACTCGTCTGGACTATTTTTTATGGGGCCATGTAAAAAATATAACTTACAAAAAGTCTTATGAGACTGTAGAAGAGCTAAGGGTTGAGGTAGAAAATGTTGTTGGAAGCAAATTTCGAAGTGAATTTCAAAAAAGACTAAATTTGTGTAATGTATCCGTAACGAGGGGTCTCATTTCGAACAATTTATCAGTAAAATTATTAAAATGTATCAAATGGTAATTTTAAATAGTTCAAGTAACTATGTCATGCTAGGTAATAATTTTCGTTCAAGTTTACGTGTCCTTCGTATTAGAATTAATCATAAAATAAAATTAATGTTAGATTTTATGATTTTTTTATTTCTAAGACCAAATGTTTATTAGAGAGATTTTATCCTGAACAGTAATCCTATCGATTAGTAGAATAAAATAGCGAGTGTTTATTTTTTTAATTTTTAGCTGGTTCGATTCCCCGTTTAGGTAAGCTTGTCGAGAAATCTGTGAATACAGTTTTGTTTATTTAAAAAAATAAAGAAATGTTTCCTTTAAGTAAAATAATATATCTTAAGGATTTAAAGTAGTTTCCCTTCAGGGCCCATTGATTTTTTCCACCCTGTATAGTTACTTTATAGTTTTATACTTAGTTAAATTTAGTAACCATTGCCAATTTGATTTTTTTTATTTCTTATGTTACATCTCTAGTTTCATAAACTGGCAACATTTTTGAGACTTCTACTTAGAAAAATTGGTCTTGGTCATGGCGCACATTGTGCCCTGTTAAAATAAGAAAATAAAAAGATTTTATCTTTCAAATTAACGCATTTCATTTCGAACATGCGTAGTGGTCCTTCGAATAAGTGAATCAGTAAATTCAGTGCCTTTGGAGGTGTTTATTCGTCTTGCACCGTGTGCTTGACGAGTTTGTTCGGGAGCCGTTGCCTAGTTATCCCGGCGGCGGAGCGTCACCCTGCTCATAGTTTGGGTGAAATTCCCGACTTTGCATCAGTTCCAGCCGTAAATCAATGTGAGATCGCTAATTTTCGCGATTTTCATCATCAAGGTGGTACATTCCAGAATACCTACATTTCTCGGAAAAGCTTGACATCCCGCCAACGACTTGTCAGATTGACATTGTCAATTTGACACTACGAGGTAAACAAGTTTCAGTCAAAGAAGTTTTTTAACAACGAAAAGTTGCAGTAAATAGTTTAAAAGTGCATTAAAAGTAATACCTAGTGTTAAAATATACAGTGAATTAGTGTTGCGTTACAATGGCCGACCTAAAGAAACTAAAAATTACGCGTTCACAGTATAAAGGAACATTAACACGTATGGAAAACTTTGCCAGTGATCAAACTACTATAAGTTCAGCAACAATTGATATGTTGGAAGCCCGCAAGGACAAATTAACTGCTGTTTTTAATCAGTATGAAAGTGTACAATTAGATATTTTGAGCTTGGATGCAGAGGACTCTGAAGATGTTGGTGCATTTGAGGAAAAGTTTTATACAACTCTTGCTATTCTAAACGAAAATATAAAGTCGCGTTCCAAATCAGATTCAGAGCCCTCCCAGACTGGCTATGTTAGTTCCTCAAAATTACCTAATATTGACATTCCTACTTTTGATGGGAAAGACTACACTAAATTCAAACCATTTTATGAGTTGTTTATTGCTGTCATTGATAACAATACAACATTGTCGGATGTCCAGAAACTATTTTATTTAAGAAAATATTTATTAGATGAGGCCTTGTCGGTAATTGTAAACCTGCCTCTCACTAATAAGTCCTACTCAGAGGCTTTGGAATTATTAAATAAACGATATGATAATAAGTCAAGATTGATTTGCAATCACATAAACCTGCTTCTAGACATTCCATCAATGCCTAAGGGTACAGCTGCATCTATAAGGACGTTTGTTTCCTACATTCAGCAACAGTTGCACGCATTGAAAAATTTAAATGAACCAGTCAATGAGTGGGATCGACTTTTAATTTGTGTGCTTTGCAGAAAGATGGATCTATATACATATCGTGCTTTTCAACTAGACCGTAATCCAGAAACATTACCAACAATGACAGATTTTTTATCCTTTCTCGAAAAACGTGCTACAGCATTGGAGGAAAGTAACCCTCATAAAGTTAATATTGAAAATAAAGGTAAGTCTGTGACACGTGTATCTAATTTATCTGTCCCTTCAGGTTTAGTGTGCTCTTTCTGCGATAAAAAAGAACATGCAATCTTTAATTGCCCGCAGTTTAAAATGATCCCTATAGATGCTCGACTGACTTTTGTTAAAGATAAAAAACTATGTTCTCTCTGTTTGAAAAGTCATACTGACAAAGTTTGTAGATATAAATTTAAATGCAGAGTTTGTAAGAAATCACACAACACACTCTTACATTGTGAAGATCAGCCAGAGATTCCAGTCTCACTTTGTTCAAATTCTCAAGTTACAACCTGTATATTATGCTGCCTACTGTAATAGTGAAAATTATTGACAAATATGGTCGTGATTTTAAAGTTAGAGCATTGCTTGACAGTGGCAGTCAAGGTTCCTTTGTGACTAAATCACTTGTTGAAAAGTTAAATATGAGTCCTACTCAGCAGGTTACCAATATTATTGGGATCGGCAATCATTCTTCAAAAATTAATCAAACTGTTAATTTTAACATAAATTCATGTCAATTAGATGATGTTAAATTCAATGTAACTTGTTATGTTGTTGATTCCATCACCACACCTTTGCCTCAACAATTTGTTGATGTTTCTAAATTAAAGATTCCTAAAAACATTCAATTGTCAGACAGTGACTTCAATATTCCTTCAGAAATCTCGATCTTGTTGGGTGCTGATATATATTTTAACTCATTGTTAAATGGTTGTATTAAAATTTTAAATGGTCCTGTACTCCAAAACACTGTATTTGGATATGTTATTGCTGGCACAATTGGGGAATGCAACAAACAAATGGTATGTAATAACCTTGTATCAAATTTTGTTATTTCTGATAATGTAAAATTGGAAGAGGTGATGGAAAATTTTTGGCTTACTGAGAACCTACCTGAACCTGTTGCTAAATTCACAGATGAATGTCAAAAATCAGAAACTATCTTTCAGCAGTCTGTGCGCCTTGAAAATAATACATTTCATGTTGACATGCCACTCATCTGTTCCAAGGAAAGTTTAGAGCTTGGAAATTCTTTCTCTATTGCCCTTCAAAGATTTTGGTATTTAGAACGTAAATTTAAACAAAATCCTGTGTTATTGGAGAAATATAAAGAATTTATAGATCAGTATGTTGCAATGGGACATGCCATTGAAATTGATATAAGTTTATATGATATTGACTGTGGCTCTGTTTATTTTTTAGCCCACCATGCTGTCTTCAATGAGGAAAGCAAGACCACTAAGTTGCGGGTGGTTTTTGATGGAAGTATGAAGACTAGGAAAAATACTTCATTAAATGATGTAATGCTGAATGGGCCTGTAGTACAGGGTGAGCTTTTCGATATACTTCTTCTGTTTCGAACATATTTGTTCACTTTGATTTGTGACATAGAGAAGATGTTCAGGTGTGTTTTTATTAATAAACACTTTACCAGCCTGCAGAACATTCTCTGGAGGGATCACCCCAGCAAACCCATCAGGTGCTTACAGTTACAGATCATTACATACGGGCTAAAGTCATCTACCTTTTTGGCCACTCGGTGCTTGATTGAACTTGCCAATAGATATAGGGAACAATACCCTCTAGCCGCTAATGTTATAATTTCTAACACTTATGTGGATGATGTCATTGCTGGTTGTGATAATGTAGAGGAACTACACCTGCTAAAAAGTCAATTGATTGAATTGCTTAAATTAGGCAACTTCAATTTACATAAATGGTGTTCAAACTATTCTTCGGTTCTCAAAGACATTCCAGCTCAACGTCAATATTTTGATGAAGTTAATCTAAATACAGACAAGGTAGTTAAAACGCTTGGTCTAAAATATGATGTCCTTTTGGATAATTTTACTTTTCAATCCCCACAGTGTGAGGAAGAAAATTTAAATACTAAGAGAAAGGTGCTTAGTTACATTGGTAAAATTTTTGACCCTTTGGGTCTTATTGGGCCTATTATAGTAGTGGCCAAGTTAATAATGCGGGAATTATGGCTTTTAAAGATAGAGTGGGATACTACTTTGCCTCCTAAACAACTATTATTATGGAGAAAGTTTCTTGCCAATTTAAAACTTATGGTCAAAATTTCAGTCCCCAGATCTATCAAAAGTCATAATTTAATATCGGTTCAGTTAGTTGGTTATGCTGACGCATCACAGAAAGCCTTTGGCTGCTGTATTTATTTGCGAGCTTTATATGAAAATGGAAAAGTTGAGACTAATTTACTATGCTCAAAATCGCGCGTTGCTCCCATAGCTAAAAAATTAACAATACCTCAGTTGGAACTAAATAGTGCATTATTGCTATCACAGTTAGCTAGTAGAGTCAGTAGAGTACTTACATCTAGATTTAATCTCTCAGTTTATCTCTACAGTGATTCCCAAATTGTATTAGCCTGGATACAGGCCGAAAAGTCAAAATGTAATATTTATGTTCAAAATAGAGTACAACAAATTGTTGAGCTCACACAAAAATCTTCTTGGTTCCATGTCAGGTCTTCTGATAATCCAGCTGACATACTTTCAAGGGGGATAGAGCCGCAAAAATTGCAAGATCACCCTCTATGGTGGCATGGTCCACAATATTTGTCAAATGCTGACTTCTGTCATGAAAAGCCAATATTAAATTATATAAATAGAGAAAATTTTGAAGAGGAAATTACTTGTTTCTTACAAAAGGTAGAGCAGTCCTCCATAATGAATATTTTTGAAAAATTCTCTGATTTAAATAAAATCATAAATATTGTTTCATACATATACAGATTTTATAATAATACTTTAAAAAATAAAACAGAGGCTATTGACTCAAATCTATCACCTAAAGAATTGCAAGATGCTCTTTTAATTATCATTCGTTGTGTACAGAAACAGCACTTTGCTGAAGAATTTAAACCGGAAAAGAAAACAACTCTTGCAAATTTACACCCTTTCATAGACGCACATGGATTGCTTCGCGTGGGTGGCAGGTTGCTAAATGCTGGCATACCACATGATAAAATGCACCCCCTTATTCTTCCAAAAAATTGCCATATAACTTCTTTATTAATTAAAAGAGAGCATCTCAGATTATTGCATGCTGGTCCCAGACTAGTCCTTAGTTCCCTCTCCCAGAAGTACTGGATAATAAGTGGCATTAGAGAGGTCAAAAAGGTGTTGCATAGATGTTTAATATGTGTCCGTATGAAGGCTGAAACTGCTAAGCAGCTTATGGGTTCTTTACCAGCTGAGAGAATCACCGCTACTAGACCCTTTCAGCACGTGGGTATTGACTTTTGTGGCCCTTTTAATATCAAGGTTGGTAGAATTCGTAAACCACTCGTAACAAAGGGGTATATTGCTCTCTTTGTTTGCTTTGCCACTAAGGCTATCCATGTAGAGGTGGTATCAGACCTCTCTACCGAGAATTTTTTGGCATGTTTTAACCGTTTTATCTCCAGAAGAGGCATGCCAACAAAGGTTTTTTGCGACAACGCAAAAACATTCAAAGGTGCACAAAATCAACTAAATGGTTTATATGAGTTGCAAAACTCAAAGTCTCATAGAGACTCGGTGCATAATTTTTGTAACCATAATTATATCAGATTTGTATTCATTCCCAGTTATTCACCGGAGTTTGGTGGATTGTGGGAAGCAGGGGTGAAGAGTGTGAAACACCACCTCAAAAGAGTAGTAGGCAACTTAAGTTTGACCTATGAAGAATTTAACACAGTTGCGGTTCAAATAGAAGGTGTTTTGAATTCTCGACCTCTGCTCTCACTGAACCCAAATGAAGGCAAGTATCTGACCCCTGGTCATTTTGTGATTGGCACGGCTGTGTCCAGCTATCCTGAGGTGGATTTGACAGAAGTTCCTATAAATCGTCTACGATTTTGGAAGGTGGTAACCAAGCTTAAGCAAGACTTCTGGAAAACTTGGTCAAATGATTACTTGACTCAGCTGCAAAGTCGTCCCAAGTGGAAAAATGAATCACCAAACATGAAAGAAGGTGATATTGTCCTGGTAAAACATTTAAATACATCACCATTAGTGTGGCCTATTGCTAGGATAATAAAAGTTTACCCAGGAAATGATAAATGTGTAAGAGTGGCTGATGTAAAATTTAATGATAAGATTTATAGAAGGAGTGTGTCAAAGTTGTGTCCGCTACCTATTAATTAAAAATATGTTATGTTCAATCACTATGTTATGTCTAATTAATTCTACCTAATTTGTTTGCTGTAGTTCTGCTTCTTGGCCTGGCCCAACTACGAGGTGCATTCAATAAGTACCTAGCCTCATCGCCAGAGGGCGCTGTAGTTTCAAAAGAGTTTTACCACAGTGTAGCACATTCTTTTTTAATTCTTTTTTCAAATTTTCATTCCAATCCCTTCATTTGTTTTAATTTGACAACTTATGGAAGCGAACGTGTCGATCGGTTTTACAAAAATGGAAAAAGAGCAATATCGTTCGGTGATTCGATTCCTATTTTTGGAAGGGAAAACGCGCATCGAAATCAAAGAGCGCTTGGATGCTGTGTACGGTGACTCTTCTCCATCGATGGCCACCGTCAAGAATTGGTTCAACGAGTTTGCACGTGGCCGTACGTCGGTTTTTGATGAACCACGTCCAGGTGCACCGAAAACAGCTGCTACGGAGGAAAACATTAAAAAAATCCATGATCTCGTATTGGCAGATCGCCGATTGAAGGTTCGGGAGCTAGCTGAGACTGTAGGCATTTCAGAAGGAACAGTGCATCATATTCTTCACGAGGAACTCGGCATGAGAAAGCTGTCGGCGCGATGGGTGCCGCGTTTACTCACACCAGAAAACAAGCGCAACCGTGAGACCACATCGGAGACGTGTTTGGCGCTGTTTAAGATGAATCCAGCGGAGTTTTTGCGTCGTTTTGTGACCGTCGATGAAACCTGGATCCACTGGTACACACCAGAGACCAAGGAGCAATCAAAACAATGGATCCAGACCGGGGAACGTGCTCCAAAGAAGGCGAAAACTGTAAAATCGGCCGGAAAAGTTATGGCCACCGTTTTCTGGGATTCACAAGGTGTGATCTACATCGATTACCTCGAGAAGGGTAAAACAATTACAGGGCTTTACTATGCCGATTTATTAGGCCGATTCGACGCCGAATTAAAGAAAAAACGACCCCATCTGGCGAAGAAAAAAGTGCTGTTTCACCACGACAACGCACCGGTTCACACGTCTGCCGTTGCCATGGCCAAATTGGTCGAATTACGCTACGAATTGCTGCCCCATCCACCGTATTCTCCAGATTTGGCCCCTTGTGACTTCTTTCTGTTTCCTAATCTGAAAAAATCACTCGCCGGGAATAGATATGGATCGAATGAGGAGGTCATCGCCGCCACGGAGGCCTATTTTGCAGAGTTTGACAAAAACTATTTTTCGGACGGGTTAAAAAAGTTGGAGCATCGCTGGGCTAAGTGTATCGAACTAAAAGGAGACTATGTTGAAAAATAAATTGCCACTTTTCCAAAATTTTCGTTTACTTTTTGTAGGCTAAGTATTTATTGAATGACCCTCGTATGTTCAAGTTCATATGAACATATAGTTACTTTATAGTTTTATACTTAGTTAAATTTAGTAACCATTGCCAATTTGATTTTTTTTATTTCTTATGTTACATCTCTAGTTTCATAAACTGGCAACATTTTTGAGACTTCTACTTAGAAAAATTGGTCTTGGTCATGGCGCACATTGTGCCCTGTTAAAATAAGAAAATAAAAAGATTTTATCTTTCAAATTAACGCATTTCATTTCGAACATAGCCTTAAGTGAATTTTGTTGCACTCTTGGGGCTATTTGAAGCGACTACTTTAATCCATACTAATGCATAGAAAACCGTAGAAGGGGCTATTTCAAATATTGTTCCAAATAACCCCAAAATCAACCTCAAAAAGCCCCAATCACAAAAAATAGGTACAGTACATAGCTCGTTAGAGATAGAAAACAGCAACTAAAACCACTGAAATCTGCGAAAAACACACGTATACATAGTTTGATTAGCGTAGTACATACCTTTCTAGATTTTGTGTATCAGATGAAAGTTGTAACCCCACGATAAAAACCAGAAATTCGAAATTTACAAAAACATTTACTGCTCCACGTGAAATGCTAAACTAACCTCCAAAATTTGAATGTGACATAGACAGTTAGTTGTTGTGTTGCCAGGTGGCATTCAAATATTCCTACCCTTGACAGATAAAAAAATACATGTGATCAAAACTTTTATTTTAGAAATTCCAAATAACCTCACTATATCCAAAAAACCCCATTTTACGGTATATACTTGGAGGCAGAAACATATTTTTCAACAATAACTTCGACAGTAACTTCATAAAAAACTTTTAAAACTTCTGAAGATTTTTCAATGATAAGCCAATCTTCTTGCGACAAACATAGATCTGGACGCATTATTGCTAATGTAGCAATGAGAGCCTCTTTTATTCTTAAAAATCTTGCAATCATATCATAGGTGGAATTCCACCTTGTCGCCACGTCTTGCTTTAATTTAAGTGGTGACATATTCATTTGCTGTTGTATTTCAGACAATTTGTTTTTAGCTGGGTTGCTACGGTGAAAATATTCGACCACTGCTTTGACTTTGTGTACAGTTTCGCCAATTTCTTTAATACTAGATTGCACTGCTAAATTAATAGTGTGCGCAAAACAAGGCAATGAGCGCCAGCCGCCTAACCTAACAGCCCCCAATACATTTGCGGCATTATCACTAACTACAACGTTTATATAATGCTCTATGTTCCATTCCATGAATTTAGCTTCTAGGAAGCTTTTGAGGTTCGCACTAGTGTGTCGTTCTTCGAACTGGATACATCCTATCATGACCGTGCATAGGGTGTGCGTTTCGACGTTAATAAAGTGAGCAGTCACAGCAATATAGCCATCATTTGCGATTGATGTCCATGCGTCTGTTGTTATGCAAACAGCTGCAGCTTTGGTTATTTGCTTCTTAGCACATTCCAGAACTTTATTATATACTTTAGGAAGTAAGCTTTCCGAAAGAGTTTTGCGGGTTGGAAGAGTATATCCTGGATTTAACATTTCCACGAACTTCCGAAATTCTACTTCGTCAACCATGCGAAGAGCGTGGTAGCCTTTAGCTATCATTTTTACTAATTGTTCATCAAGTTGCGCAATACGATTTCTTGGCAATATTTTTTTTATTTGTACGAAGTCTGCCATTGTAGGAGCTGTAGGAACCTGTTTAATGAGTGTCCCATCTTGTGGTACATATCTACTGGTGGAGGGAGTTGGATCTATTTCGATTTCATTATTTGGAATAATTGCAACTGTTGCCACTTGCCTGCTACTATTTATTTCAATTGTGGGGTGCATGGATTTCATGTGTCGGCTCAAACTGCCTATTGAGCTCGAAGAAACTGCTAACAGACGCGAACAGTAGCCGCATTTTGCTTTTTTGTTAGGAAGTTCTTCAAAGTGATTCCATAGGGGACTTAATTTTCTTTTACTTGCCATGATAAATCAGCAAATACAAATCAATACAAAATATACAGATAAACACGCACTTCTATTATTGTTTTTGTTAATTAAATTATTAAAAGTTTAGAATTTAGTCATTTAATAAGTAATAGTTTATTGAAAATTGCAATATTATCGCGGGACATTTGTGTTTTGTTTACTTAAATATCATGTTGACTATCGGGAGCGAACATGAGACCTGCCAACATTACATACGGAACGCTGTCAAAACAATATAAACCTTATTTTATACGTCATAAGTAGCATGCCGAATGCAGCACGATACACGGCGGCGAGCGACCGAGCTGAGACCTATTCCCCTCTCGCTCACTCAGATTGAACGCCGTGTGAACTGAACGAGACCGAACGGCGCGCGCCCGCGCGAGCTTATGTGAAGCATGTCAGTGTCACTTGTCAGGTGATGTCTCATGGAGACATAGAAGTAATGGAGCGATCGAGAGTATAAAACGAGCCTGAGTGATGTTAGTGTGATATTGTGATACTTATTTCGGTCGAGTAATACGTAATGCAACAGTACGCGTTCGGGTAATATCACGTGTGATGCATCACTCGCATTACTTACACAAGCCTAGTTTCGTATCGTTTTGTGTTAGTGCGTGTGCGTTTTGAGTGTGTTCCCTCCCATAGTTTTATTGATATTTTCTTTGACCCCTGCTTTCTTTCTACGGACTTCTGATCTTGCTTCTTGTACGACCCTTGCTGCCATACCGGACACGGAGAGCTTCGCTTTTACGTTGGACTTGGACTTGTTTTTTTGGATTCTACGACCAGCCTACCGATTGGATATTATCACAATGGATCGTTGTGTAAATTGTGGCATAGCGACTAGTCGCTGTAATACACTGGGTCATCGAGCTTTAGATGACGAAATGATATTAGCAGTGATTCGTCAATGGCGTGCACCACAATCTGTAAGTACTTACTCACCTCCTGTTTATTAGCTCACCAGGGTCTACCACGCTGGCTTGCAATCTTCACGATGTTTTCCTTCACGATTACATTTACAAAATAATAAAGTATGAATAGGTAAACATTTAAAAATCATATGAAAATTTACATTACATTGAACTAAGATATATATTTTTTTATTGTAATAGATATTTGCACACCTATTCAGGTAGGATATGGTTTAAAGATCTTTTGTTCTATGTATCACCTCATGTACCCATATTCAACCAAATAAATGATTTGAATTTGAATTAAATAACTATCGGACAGAGTCGGTTGGTTTAAAAAAAAGTAATCATGTTAACTGTTATTAAAAACTTTTTCCATTTTTCAGGTAAACAGCAGTGACCATGTTTGCCAAGCTTGCTGGGACTTGGCTCAAAGACCACCTCATGGTGAACCTAGACATCTTGGCCACCGTAGTGTTTGTCTCCGATGTGGACGTTCACTTGCATCTAGAGTCAGCCATTTACTTCACACCACCTCACCTCGCGAATTGAGAATTTATAATGTTATTCAAGAGTGGATTATACCTAGAGCTGTAAGTTGAATCAGTTTACATTTGTTTTATGTGCTTTTGTTGTAAGTCAAATTGAGTTTTTTAATACTTCAATGATTATGTATTGTTTGTTGCAGATAGAAGTACCTAGTCGCATATGCCATACTTGTTGGGTTGCTGCAAACAGAGCTGCTGTCCATATGGTCTCTGGCCCATCAACTTCTTCCCAAGCAAGCCCAATTGAAGAAATACAGCCACAGGTACAAGTTCTTCCTGCTGAACCTCCAGTTGAAGAAGTTAGAAGTATTCAGCCTGAACCTACTATTGTATTACCAGATTACATGAGGGCTGTTGAAACACAAAGTAGGTGCTTTATTGAAGGATGCCTGAGAACAGAGAGGTACAGAGTTCCACTTTCTACTAGAAAGATGTTGCTCAGTCGGTATAAATGTTATGTACCTGAGAATAATCGTCTATGTGATAGACATTTAGTTATAGAAGCATGGGATTTTCTTACCTGTTTGAGAAATAATTATGTACAGACTTTTACAGCAAAACATATCCAGGACATGATGTCCTTAAAAGAAGTTGTAGAATCAGGAATACTTCATTTTGAGAGTATAGATGATATGGAAGACCATGTTGTGCATACGTGGATAGGGTTAAACAAAGCGCAGTTCCATCAAATGTTTAATGAGGTTCCTCAGTTATTAGAAATTCCTAAGGGGTCCCTAGCTTTAGCAGCATATTTAATTAAGCTTAGAACTGGGGATTCTGATGAGAGGTTGTCAACTTTATTAAAAGTGTCTAGGCGAACTCTAGAAAAGTGGTTACACCAAGTGAGAGATCTGCTGTATGAGTATTTTGTACCTAGACACCTAGGTTTAAATCATATAAATAGGCAAAACATAGTGCAAAGAAATCTGTTAATACCTAACACATTGTTTGGTAACTTTGAGGGACTAGATAGGCCCATTGTAATATTTGATGGAACATATTGTTACATTGAAAAGAGTTTGAATTATTTATATCAAAAAAGCACATATAGCATGCACAAATATCGCAATCTTATGAAACCGTTTTTAATGGTATGTACCGATGGGCATATAATTGATGTGCTGGGCCCAGCCACCACTTCAGACGCTGATATAATGAAAAAGGAATTTTCAAATGAAATACCATTACGGGAATACTTCCTTCAAGGTGATGCTTTTATACTGGATAGGGGCTTTCGTGATTCATTGCCCTTGTTGCACCAATGTGGATTTAGGACATATGTGCCTGCATCATTAGAAGAGGGTGAGACAAGATAATATTGTACCACCTGCACAATTTCTAGATGACATTCTAATTATAATTGAAGATGAATAAAATATACTAATTAAAAACGATTTTTATTTTTAATTATCATCTCCTTACCCATGATTTTTAATAGGTATTTGTGTTTCCTAATTTCCATCCACTCTACAAATATAATTAAGGCAAGTCAAAGTGCCGCTAGTGGCACTCTATCCCTATCGGATTAAGTGCCAGGGTCTGTTTAGGCACAAGAGAATGTAATGTTTTCGGAATTTGGTGTTTTACAGCGAACTAACCGTGTATACAGTGCCGCTAGCGGCATCCTATCTTTAAAAAAAACCAACTACCTATCGCACAATGAGGTTATACATCGCACTTCAAAAATCAGCTGTTTTGTTACGTAACCTCACTTTAACAAAATCTCTTTTAACTCTGCTCTCAGATTGCTAAAATCCGCAAAACTTTCAGTGATGGTTTGATAATATAGTAGCTATTAATTGACACCAATTTCATCTCTTTACATCCAGGCCCAAGATTGTATGAAAGCGTATCCGTCTCCTTTACCAACTCTTCTGGAAACATATCCCGGAAATAGGACAATGGAGTAGATCGGTTGTTATATTGCTTGTTTACAGTCAAAGGCCTTTCAAAATTTGGGGGGAGTGAGAATCTAGACAAATCATTGGACCACTCTCGCGATTTCTTCAATAAATCAAAATAATTTGAAATGGATCTAAATCTTTGTTGATCGGAAGGTCCTCTACGTTGATAGGCAGGTGTAGGTATAGGAGGCGGTCTGGGCTCTTCAGCCACAGGCTCTGAACAAACATCTTCCTCAAGAGCAGAAGGTAACATGGGCTCATTAACTGCAGCCTCCGCAGGAAATTTACTCTCAAGTGAAAAAGATGACATGGGCTCATCAACTGCATCCTTCTCAGAAACATTCCTCTCTGGTGAAGAACGTATGGTAAATTCCTGCACTGGGGAGGGTGCTTGCACTGGGGAGGATGGTTGCGCAGGGGAGAGTGATTGCGCTGGCTGATTACAGTCATCAAGAATGTCTAAGAGTTCTTTGTAGCTATAAGATTGAATCTTATTCATCTTTGCATCTAAATTATTAAATAAGTTGGGCCTTTCACTCATGAAGGTAAGTTCTTCATCGTCCTCATCTTCCTCGTCATCGGAGGACATCAATCTACTTAATTCAGATTCAATCTGTGCATCTTTCAACTCTCTCACCTGTAAGAAAAAACAAAGATGTAGTTCCGTAATGATCAGTAGGAAAATAGTTACCACATATTTTGGAAGCCCATAAAAGTCGAACCAAATAACTATTTAGGTAACTTTTACATAAAATGTACAGCAAATACCATAATTATAACAAATCTGTAAGAAAATTATACTTACGGTATTTTTTTTCGACATTTTCGACCAAAGAACTCACAAATGCATAAAATTAGCATTCAGCTGATGTTTTGACAGGGGACGTCGGGGTTTTTGTTTTTTTTCTTTCGTAAAGTGGTGCGTTCCAATTCAAGTTATTTTTTTATCATAGACAATTTTACGTAGTTTTATTATTTTGACAGATTGTGGGAAACTATTTCTTCCTGACCCTTTGAGAACACATATAAAGATGTGGGAATAATTTTCCTACTGCACATTTAAGGGTTAACAAAAAACCAATCAAATACTTTATGAAAATTGTTAAACAAAATGAACTTAATTCCTAAATTGGGTAATTGAGGTACACAGTTACTTACTCCTTGTAATGATGGTTGAGGTTTTAAAGACTGGAGACTATCATATTTGGTTTTATCAATTTTACGGGGCTCGTTGTAAAGTCGACTAACAACTGATGATGGGTTGTTGGCACGAAGTCGCTGAGGTAGGATTTTCCATTCATCGGGATGACGTAACTTGTAGAAGACACTGCCATCTTTATATAAAAGAGCTCGTATGTCATTTACGGTCACGTGTCCAGCTTTATTACCTGGACGAATGGAATCAATGCAAATGTCATCCTCATAATTCTTAAAAAAAGTATAATCAACATGATGAACGTGGTACGGTTGCTTAGGTCGTGCTTCCCTCATGCGACTAATAAAATCAGTTGGTGTATAGATAGGGGGATGAAACTTTTTCTCTTAAGTTGAGTGGACACTATCCACTTGTATCATTGTATGTCCCTTTTCTAAAATGATCTGTTCAATCTCCAGTCTTGTCTCCTTTGTTAATTTTAGTAAAGCTGATGACAGAACTTTATTTCTATTTTGGTAAGAGCAGCCATCTGATATAATTATATATTTTTTTAATAGTTTAATTGAGTGTTAATAAAATGTATCAAGCAGCTTGTAAATTCGTTAGCCGTAACACCTCCATCTCCCTCATGCCATACATACAGATGCACATTTTTATTATTGTTAATATAAATAGACTGGGTATGAACCTGAAGTTTTTGCTTATAGTATTGAACTGACACTAGCGTCTTTGGACAAAGGAGAACAGATTGGACATCGACAGTCAGGACGAGCACCTCGGGTGAGCTCATAGTACGAGCTTCAATATGAGCGATGTAGGCTTCTTTCTTGTCAATGTGCACGGCGAACTGCTCCTCTGAGATATTGCCTTCTTTTTTAGCTGTGCATACATCGCACTAGTCTTTTCTTGGCTTAAAAATGGAAATCTTTTCCTCTTCCAATATTTTATTAAAGATTTTGCGACCAATATACGGTTTTCCGTTACCTTTACACCAATCAGTGTAAACTCTAAATATATGAGATTTCGATTCAAAAGTGTCTTCTATGTAAATTCTGTTACTGCTAGAGCGACAGTAGTGACTTGGAACTTTATTAATTAAATTTAGTCATTCTTTGACAGTAGTTGATTTGTACGCGCCCCGCACTAGGGCGAGCGAGGCGGTATAGAGGGACGAGGGGGTGGCAACGCGCGAACGCACCCGACGCCGCGCCGACCGACACTAGGGTTACGATATCGAAACGAAAGTATCGATACTGTAATCGATACCAGTATCGCATCAAAAGTATCGATGCCAAGATAAGTATCGCAACAAAAGTATCGATACCAGTAGGTATCGATTACTTTTTGCGAAGTTTTATTCATATTGATTTTAAAGGAATAAAACAAGAATAATGGTACTTATAATAATAAATCTTATTATTACGTTAGTTTAAAGCTTTTTGTCAAGAGAGGCGCTGAACGAAGACAGGTTTTTGGGGTTTCACAGCCAAATGGCAAAATCCAAACCCTTATAATTTCGTCATATCCGTCCCTCCGTCCGTTCAGACACAGCTATTTAACTCGGAGACTTTTTGCAGTACGTATATAAAAAAAAACATGGAAATAACGTCTATTCTGTGCACCGTTAAACAATGGTGTAGTGAAATTACGACAAAAAACAAGAAGGGGTGGCTCTCGTCATACATGGTTCTCAAAAAATCAATACAGATAAGTGTATCATTGGATCCCATAGGGAATTAAAAAGATTATGAGGTTTCTACGTGACTTTTTATTTAAGACAATAGTTTTTGTGATATGGGTTCGTTTCGGTTACAAACGCATTGATAACTTTCTTTTTCATAGTTTTTTGTGAGAAATACTATAAAAGAAAGACTTATTTTTGTGGTCGTTAAAATCGATACTGTGCATGCGTAAATATTCATCCGAACTCTTCACTAAGCGTTGTCCGACACGCACTTGGCCGGTTTTTTTATTCTTTGTTCCATAGCATTGATCAATATACCGGTGCGGTGTGCAAGTGGCGTTATGTGTATTAACTTATGGTTGAAATTCCTTGTCCTGGATAGTGGTGTGCTAAAGGGTATCGATTACATTTGAAAGTATCGATTCCTGGTGTAGTATCGGAAACAAAGTAATCGATTACAAAAATACTCGGTATCGAAACAAAAGTATCGATACCAATGAGTAATCGATTCTTTTTTCGTATCCCTAAGACAAGGGTTACACGATCAGTTTGGCGTCAGTTCAGTCCATCAGTTTGGTCCGGCTAGACTGATGCCAGAATGATGGATGAAAAACACAGTTACACGCTCAGTCTAGACTGACAGCAGACTGATAAAACTTACGTAGTCAGCATTTGTAAAGTGAAGACGACAGTCAAGTGAGTCACCTGATCCTGCCAAGCCATGGATATTTTGAAGAAAAAAAGAGCCTGTACTATTATAATTATCGCTTTACTGCTCAAGAAACGCGTAAAAAGGAAGCGATGGATGAAAACCTGGCTACAAAAAAGAGAACATTACACGCATCTTAATTTATTAAATGAAATACGACAACAGAATGAAGAAGAAGACTTCCAAAATTACTATCGAATGAAAGAAGCCTGCTACGATCATCTGTTGCAAATGGTCAAACCATATTTGGAAAAACAAGATACCTGTATGAGGAAAGCAATATCCGCCGAAGAAAGATTAGCTGTCACTTTACGATACCTTGCTACTGGAAGGAATATTAAAGATCTTAAATATTCTGCAGTAATGTCACCTGCTGCCATCAGTCAGTCAATTATTCAGACATGCGAAGTATTAATTTATGTCCTACAGCCTTATATAAGGGTAAGTAAAAAAAAACGATTTATTAATAATTTTTATTATTTTGCTTACAAATCAACAATGTAATTAAAATGACACTATGTAATTGTTTAGGTTACTAATTTAATCATCATAATATTATTATTCCGCTTCAAATTGAGCGAATAACGAACCAGCTGTATATTCGCTGTCTTGAGACATAGAAGATGGGGACGGAATGTGAAGAGTGTAGACCGGAGGTTGTGCGGGAGCTGCGGCTTGGGTTTGGGTGTAGATGCGTGATTGTGCTGTGACAGGGGTTTGAATATAGATTGGTGATTGTGCGGGAGGAGCTCTGGCTTGGGTTTGGATGTTGTTGGAAGAATGCGCGGGAGGAGCTGTGACTGGGGTTTGGATATAGTTGGGAGATTGTGCGGGAGAAGCTGTGACAGGGCTTTGGATGTACTCGAGAGATGTTGTGTGTGAGTAGGAAGATGATTCAGGTGGAAATGGGCAAAAGGGAGATGGTGCAGGTGAAGGGGTTGATGTTACATTTATTTGAACTGAGTATCTGTGCAAATTTCCCAATTCCGCTTCAAATAGCACATCATTAATGGCCTTCTTGGCATATAATCTTTGAGTAGGGGTCAGTCGTTCTAACGTTTCTGCCCAGTCAAATGCTATTGAACGAGCACCACTAACTTGGGGTTCTGATAAATAATTGCATGCTCGTTCCAGTAATTCATTTTGTGTTTTAAGGACACTTTTCTTGGAACTAAGAGGAGGCGGTCTTGCGGGTGGTTGTGTGGCTGCCACGAATGAAGAAATAGTCGCAGCAACTTCTTGCTCTTTTTGAGCTTGATCAGATTCAGCTTCATTCTGATTATCATCACTAGCCTGAAAAAAGAAATCGTACTATATTAACTTCTACTATTTTTTTTCCATTTCAGAAGCCGTCAAAAGAGGAATGGAAAAAAATTGCCGCTGATTTTGGTGATAAATATCAATTTTGGAATTCTTTGGGAGCTTTGGATGGTAAACATGTCAAGATCCAAAGACCAGAACACTCAGGGTCACTTTATTTTAATTATAAAGGTCATTTTAGTATCGTCTTGATGGCACTGGCAAATGCAAATAAGGAATTCATAATGATTGACGTTGGTGCGAATGGTCGAGTATCGGATGGTGGTGTCCTATTTTACACAAAATTCTGGGATCTCTATAGTAAAGGCGAATTAGATATACCAGAACCATCGCCATTGCCATACACAACCGAAAGTTTTCCTTTTGTTTTTATATCTGATGAGGCTTTTGCACTAGGGAAAAATTTAATGAAGCCATATCCACAAAGTGCATGTATCAATAATAATGAGCGAAAAAAATTTAACAGGCGGCTGTCACGAGCTAGATCAGTTATTGAAGGTGCTTTTGGTATAATAACAAAAAAATTCGGTGTATTTCAAAAGGCAATATGCTTTGAGCCACGAAAAGCCTCAACCATAGTAACGGCTTGCTGTTATTTACATAACTACTTAATGAAAACCAAATCCCGTCGCTACTTGGCATCAAACTGGAAAGTTACAAAAGCTACTGATATTGAATTGACCGATTTGGAACCCACTCCTACCCGAAATTCAACTAATGATGCCAAACAGATAAGAGAAAGACTCTGCCATTACTTTAGTCATGAGGGTAAATTGGAAATTAGCAAAAATGACCTTCAATAGTGAATTGAGAACATACAATAATAATTTAACAGCATTATACCTACTTTGTTTTATTTTGTGAGTTATTAACATCTACCTACCTACCTACCTTATTATAAATAAATAAATATTTGGGGACAATCTTACACAAATCGAACTAGGCCCAAACTAAGCAAAGCTTGTAGTATGGGTACTAGACTACGATATATATATATACTTATATAGATAAATACATACTTAAATACATAGAAAACATCCATGACTCGGGAACAAATATTCGTGCTCATCACACAAATAAATGCCCTTACCGGGATTTGAACCCGGGACCTCCAGCTTTACGAAGCTGGTAGTGACCCTGCCTGCGGGCAGGGTCACTACCAACTAGGCTACAGAGGTCGTCATTATGTACCTACACTATACATAGAAAATATGTTCTTACTTACCCGATCTACCGGAACAGGCTGCTCAAATTTATCCAAAAATTTAAGATATTCGAAAGTCCAACTTTTTGGACGGTATAAGTCATCTGTACTAGACCCCGATCTTCGCGATGAAATAATTTTCTTCAGCTCTCTCCTGTAGTTGGACCGTAAAACGTTTATTTTTTTTTTGACATCCTCTATAGTTGCCCCGGGTTTAATTTTTATATATATATTGAGGAGTTTTCGCAAAGCGTCATTTCTCTTGTATTTATTGATATAAAAAGTATGGGTTTTATCCCATAACTCTGGCAAGGACTCGAATGCGAGAATGAATTCTTTTTCTATCTCGATTGGCGGTGGCGGGAGTGAAGCGCTCGGCAGCGGCGCGGGCGGCGGCGGCAACGCTTCGTCGTTTGGCACGTCTTGCTCCATTGCGTCGCGGACGGTGACTGACGCGAGAATGATTCGAGCGGTTACACGATCAGTCTGGCATCAGTCTGATGTCAATCACAACAGAATGATAAAAATATTTTAAAATATTAAATTTTTGTCATTCTGGACCATCAGTCCGTCAGTCAACTGGTTAGACGATAATTCTCGCGTCATTCTGAGCAAACTGATGGACTGAACTGACGCCAAACTGGTCGTGTAACCCTTGTCTAACCGACACTCCGCAAACGACGACGGCGCTGGCTAAAAGGTCTTAGCAACCAGGCCATAAAAATATTTAAAAAAAAAAAAAAGACGACGGCGCGCACAACATCATTTTAACGAAACAGAAACAGTGCAACGACATTACCTGTAACCTACTGTAAAGATTCAAATTTTACAATTATACGAAGTCTATAAAAAACTAGTTTGTTTAATTCTAAACAATAGTGGCGACCGTGACAGGACTACAATTGTTAACAAGCCAAGAAAAACGCGTCGAGTTTGCGGACGGCACACGTGGCAGCCGCCATTTAACAATACCTAACCTGCGAGCCACCGGTCGAGTGAAGAAAAGGATTTGTTGCTGCTGCTTCGGGAGCCTTCGGTAACATCGTGAACCGCAGGTCTAGCCCAAGGAGAGTAAGCCCTGTTCCTAACCTTTTCATACCTATCTACATAACCAATTCTCTGGATCATTTGTTCTCGCATTGTGTGTAATGGCCGACTTGCTACTCGAGTGTTGGGTTTATTGTCTAAGCTAGCTTTCAATGGTGTTTATGCTCAATATACAAGCACGTGCTTCTCAGCGTTAGAGTTAATTATCTAATCAAGCTATAAAATACGAGCACGCGCCCACGCTTTCTACACGCATTTCACACATTCTGCAACAGAATTCTGTTACAGCCAATCCCTAAGCTAGCATACCTAATACCTACATAACTCGTTCTTTAGTCTTCTTATTTAGCACATAGGATGCCTAAATAACCTACCCCATACCTGTACCACAAAGACAGCGTTAGTTAGCGTTATTTTAATACCGCATGCCGACTATTCCAGCGTACCTCCGTGAAGTGGAGCGAGCGCATTGGTCTCGGCATCGCCACCGCCCGCCCGGTTCCGTCGCGTGCGCCGCCAAGTGCGCGCTGCTGGCCTAAGCTGTCTGCTCGGCGCGAGCTGCCCTGAGCATCGCGTCGTGCTATTGCACCAGCGCGAGCGACTGGACCTGATCTTCTATGCTCTTCAAACGGGTTTGAGTGCACATTTATTGTTTCATTGTTTGTTCATCTGTGTTATTGGTGACTATTAATCTATAAAAATGAATGAAGCAGAGCTCAAGGTAGAAATAACTAAGTTAGTCAAACAGCGCGGTATCATTAAGGGACGGGTGACAAGATTTTCAGATTATTTAGATAATTTAATTGGTTTAAAATAAATTTCTTCTATTCAATACAAAGAATTAGAATTAAAATTGAATAAGATTCAATTGCTTATGGAAGAGTTTGAGCAAATTCAAAACAAAATAGACTTATTGCATTCTGATAGTACAGAGCAAATTAATGAAAGAGATTGTTTGGAAGGACAGTTTATTAGTTTAATAGCAAGGACCCAAGATACCTTATATAATTCTCCCCAGAAAAAGGCTGAGAAAGAAAATTGTGATAAAGAAAATAGTGACCATGCATCAAAAAGTAGCTGCCGTTCATTTAATGGCATAAAATTACCTACAATCAAACTTCCTACATTTGATGGGAATTACCTAAACTGGTTAGAATTTAAAGACACATTTCAGTCAGTGATTGATGGCAATGAAAGTATTGCACCAATTAATAAATTCCATTATCTACGGTCTGCGCTTGAAGGAAGCGCAGTTGTTGTTATTAAATCTATAGAATTTAGTTAAAAAAATTACAAGGTTGCATGGGACTTGTTATGTCAGAGATTTGATAATAAAAACCTATTAATAAATAATCACTTAAAGGCATTATTTAACATAGACTCGATTCAAAGGGAATCCTATAAATCATTGCGGTTTATCGTTGACCATGTGTCAAAACATTTGCGAGCTCTTGACTCTCTTGGCCAGCCTACTAATATGTGGGATGTTCTTATAATTTTTATGGTATCAGCAAAACTAGATATTCACACGAGTAGAAAATTGGAGGAATACAAGTGCAATCTTGCAAATCTACCTTCACTTAGTGAATTTTATTCTTTCCTGCGCAGTCCAGCTGACATATTAGAGACTGCTTATTTTAATAATGGTCGTTCTGACAAACAGGGGGATTATAAACCTAAGGTAACCACCCAATCTAAAAGTCTAATTGTATCTGTTGATAAGAAAGAAAACAAGAATTGTTGTTTTATGCGATGAAAATCATCATTTACATGAATGCCTAAAATTAAAAAATATGAATGTAGATGAGCGGTTACATGAAGTTAATAAGTTAAAGTTATGTAAAAATTGTTTGCATAGTGGTCACAATGCTTTCCAATGTCAGCTGAGAGCTGTGTGTCGCCAGTGCAAAAAGAAACACAACACATTAATACATATAACGAAAAGCAACCCTACATCTTCTACTGAAGCTGAACAACCCTCCACATCTTCCTCTTTACCTGTGTCACTGTCTGTGGCATCCAATGAGCAGGTTTTGTTATGTACTGCGCTAGTCCAAATTGTAATAAATAATAAGTCATACACAGCCCGCGCGCTGCTGGACACAGGTAGTCAATCATCATTTGTTACAGACTTAAGAAGGAAGATAGGGCTAGTTATCAACCCCGGTGGTTCAGTGAATGTTTGTGGGATCAATAACGCTACATATAATATTACTGAAAGTTGTTATATTCAAATTAAATCTAGGTGTAGGGGAAGAGCGGGGTTACCATACACTTAAGGTAGATCTCTTATTACTCAATAATTAAAAGCCTTATTTGGTTTATCTTAAGCATTATCTGTAGGGAAAATATTTGACTACTAAATGCTCGAACGAAAAATAAAACCAGATAAATTCAAATATTAGATTTATTAAGTTTAAATAAAATACAAAAGTACGGAATCATCCGACACCTTCGGATGATTACGTACAGTGTTGGTTTACCTATTTAGCATGACAAAATCCACAAATATAACCATCTGGCACATCTTTATCGCTGCACAATGCATGAACCCATTGCCCACACACTATACATCGATACCAGAGCTCTCGATCTTTTCCAAATTCACCACAAATTAGACAAAGCTCGTTTGTAACAGCTGTTTCTCCTTCTGCATAAAAGACGTTGTCGTTGTCATCACTTTCGCCTAGCATCAAAGACTCATCGTCAGAGCTCGAGCTGTTTAAAATTTTTCTCTTGTGCGACTGCTTTCCATCTGCTTTCTTTTTCACTACTTTTGATGTTTTCGTTTTCTTTAGATTTGTTTTTCTTTTCAGTTTATCTTTAGCTTTTTCTGTCTTGATAGTTTTTAGAGTCTTTTTCATTTCTAAGGCTTCTTTGATAGTAGTTGAAGTAAGAATTTCAGAATGCTGCTTTCTTCCTTTTCCTTTCCCTTTTTCCAAATTTGTATCTCTCTCAGAGCCTTTTTTCTGCGGCAGAGCCATTGAACATTCACCAAAAGAAACATGGACATCCTCTTTGTCTTTTCCGAGATCATCTGATTCTGTTTCTTCCTGCGTTGTTTGCTTTGAGTTTCCACTAGGTGAGGGTATTGGCTCAATATCTTCTCTGCTGGTTATTTCTGATACGAACTGATTGGTGTGAAGAATCTCTATAGGTGCAGGGCACTGATCAGTGTGAAGAATCTCTATAGGTGCAGCGCACTGATCCGTGTGAAGAATCTCTATAGGTGCAGCGTACTGATCAGAGAATTTGTCAGAATTCACAGGCCAAATCCCAGCTGCTGCAAATCCATTGACTGCTTTTTCTGGAGTGGCAGCCTTCAAATATGCCTTGTTGAAAAGAGGCGCAATGTCATAAGGTGTCAGCTTCTCATAGTTATTAGTTTTCATGTGCAGATCACATTCTTTGTGATATTGGAGCTTTAGAGGTCCAAAAAATGCAAGGTCAAGTGGTTGAGTACGGTGTGATGTATGAGGCGGTAGTGAAAGCATTAACACGCCATTTTGACGACAAAATTCGTAAATTTCTAATGATATGTGGCTCACATGATTGTCTAGAATCAGGAGCACGACATCCTCCAAAGTTGGCTTGGTGTGTTCAACGAAGTGCTTCAGCCAATCCAAGAACAGTTCCTCAATCATCCATCCTGATTTTGAGCACCTGTATATTGAACCTGGAGGACCACCTCTTTCTAATGCTGGTGTCATTCGAATGCGCGGGAAAATGAATAACGGTGGAATGAATTGGCCTGTGGCGCTCATGCAACAACAGACTGTGATGTTCTTCCCCCTTTCCCAACTTGTAGCAGCACCGACTTGTTTTTGACCCTTTGGTGCAAGTATTTTTCCTGGCTTATGCACAGTTGTTACACCTGATTCGTCGACATTAAACATTCTATGTGGAAGTATGGTATGATTTTCAAGTAAGTGAATTAAGTTCTTGAAAAATAACTCCATTTCCATTTGATTGAAAGCAGTGATCCTGCTTACTCTGGTAGCTTCAGGTACTCGGACGCTGATTTCTGGGTTGCGTTTTAGGAAACCATAAATTCAATCCTTTCCGGCTTCTTCCTTTTCTCTGTTAAATGGGTGCTTAATTTTATTTCTTTCAGCATACTGATAAACACTTCTTCGTAATGCTTGCGGTGTTAACCCATAAAACATTTTAGACAACTTGATCAGCTCATCCCGGATCTCTACTTCTTGCTCGGTAGTAAAAATAGGCTTGCCCCCTAGTCTGGGTTTATATTCAGGACCTTTTTTTACGTGATCGTGAAGGGTCATTACTGGTACTCCAAATTTCTCTGCTGTTTTACGTAATTTGGAGCCCGCGTTTACCTCTCCTATAGCGAGTCTCATTTTGCGGGGAGACCAGGTAAGCTTCTTTCCTCGAGGCATCTGAAAATAAAGATAGAACAGTAAATAACTAAATCGAATCAAGACCTGCGGGTGATACCGTACTTGCGGGTGATACCGTACAAAAATGTACAAACCCACCCGAAGCCGCCATTTTGGGAGAAATGTTTTAACAAACGAAAATTATTCGTGATTTCAATGAAAAATTACAATCGATCGAATCCTAAATCAATATCGTACAACTTACATAAACAAATAACACAATTCAATAAAAAATATAGTACTTACAGCGTAAATCTTTTACGGCAATTTTTATAAAAATTGGCGCGAAAACGTGACACATGCTTTACACGCGGAACCTGACGAGTCGCTGGAGCGGGCGGGAGGGGAGAACGCAGCAGTGCCGTGTTGCGACCGTTAGACAAGGATAGACCTAATTTCTCATGTTTCGGTCCCTGTCAAATACAATGTACGGTATCGTCCCTGTACGGAATGTCCCGCCGCTCCCCTATGCTATTCGAATTTAACGTGAAGTGTCTGATAGTACCTCGAATAACAGGAATCTTACCAAATTCTAAAATTAATAATGAGCACTTAAAATTACCTGGAAATATCACTCTAGCTGATCCTAACTATTTTTCCCTGGCTGAGGTCGACATCCTCTTAGGAGCGGATGTGTATTGGGATATAGTTGGCTCTAATTTAATCAAGTTGGGCAGCAATAAACCGGTTCTACAGGAGTCTAGGCTCGGATGGCTCATAAGTGGCCCCATACAAGGTATTCAGTCTGCTTCAAAGGTTTATTGTAATTTCACTCAGGAGATAAAGGACTCGTTAGAAAAGTTTTGGAAAATTGATGACTTACCTGCCACAAAAACATATTCCATTGAAGAGCAACTCTGTGAGGATCATTTTGTGAAAAACGTATCTCGCTTAACAAATGGCAGATTTTCTGTCTTAATGCCCATGAAAGCGTTGCCTGAAAAGGCTCTTTGGGATTCTTACTATGTTGCTAAAAAATGTTATGAAAGTTTAGAAAGAAAATTTATAAAACATCCTGATTTAAAGGCTAACTACAGGGCATTTATAGATGAATATGCAAATTTAGGGCATTTAACTAAAATCACTAAACCAGAATTTGGATACTACATGCCTCATCACGCAGTAATCCGTGAAAAGAGTGAAACCACAAGGCTCCGCGTAGTATTCAATGCCTCTTCTAAAACTAGCTCTGGCAAATCACTTAATCAAATTCGAGTGATTGGTCCGGTAGTGCAGAGTGATTTAAACTCTATCTTATTGCGATTCCGCAGGCATAAATTCATTCTCACAGCTGATATCGAGAAAATGTACCGGCAAATTGAAGTCGGGCAACAGCAGCGCCATCTGAAGCTTATTTTGTGGCGTGATGATAAGTCCCAATGGCCGCTTTTATAATTCGCCGTCGGACGGCACGGCACGTTTTCACCGTGGACGTTGACGGCATGCCGTGCCGTGGAACGCTTTTATAATTGGCCGTGAAATCATTTACGCTTTGCGTCTCTAAAGTGCGGTCGTCATGTTCTCGAACAGACATCGACTACTTCTTCTTTACTTGTTATATTTACGACGTAGAAAAAGACATATTACAAGAAAGTATTGGCAACATCCGCTATTAAAAGTAAAATATTTAGAAGGTTCATACTACACGCTATTTGATAAACTTAAGGAAGACCCAAAGATGTTTTTCAATTATTTTCGAATGTCTACAAAAACATTTTATTACATCCTTTCTCACCTGAGCGATGATTTAAAAGTTCGTCGGACACACGTTTCGCTACCTCCTGAAGAAGCACTAGCCGTCACATTGAGGTAAGTCATCCAGAGTAATTCATATGAAAATTTCATCCAGTTTCTAGTAGTTAGATTAGTACTAGTGGGAAGTTTTTCGTTCCAACAGTAAAGGTCGATTCACACATATCAGTGAACCCACAGTTCCGGCACAGTACCGTTACAGTTCCGTATCCGTGCTACAGTGGTACGTCAGTGCTTCAATTCACACATATCAGGCACAGTACAGTTCTCTGCGGGTCTTCGTGCACGACGTTCCCTTCAGACTAGCGTTGACGTCGATTGTGTTGATGGCACTCTTCAATAACACAGAATTAGCTATGATAGCCATTGCTTTAGACGAAGAAGAAGAAGAGAATCGAGGAAAAAAAAGAAAATGGGTACATGAAGCATGGAAGTTAAGAGAATCTGAAGGAGAATTCGTGACATTATACAAAGAATTAATTAAAGACGAAAGAAAGTATTTTGAATATTTTAAAATGTCGGAAATCTGTTTTAATATTCGCCTTCAGAAGCTAGGAAATAAATTAGTAAAGAAAGATACTCGTTGGAGGAAGGCTATATCTCCTAGAGAGCGGCTAGCAATTTGTCTAAGGTAGGTAAACAGGACAGGACAGGTATGTTAAGGATAACTTTTTAATTAAAATTCTGAAAATATGTATTTAAATCAGTTTTATTACTTCGTATGTGGCACATAAACACATTATACTTTTAACACTTTGTTAAGTTCTAGAGCATTATCATTCGTTAACTGTATAGTTCATAACAAATTGCTGCACATCACTATGTTGAAGGTATGATTGTGTGGGATCTACTGTATTAGCCAATCCAGTAGAGTCAAGAATAGATTGCGATGTGAGATTTGTATTTGTTGGTTCAGTTGCAATATCTCTTGGATATAATGGTACATTTTGCTCTGTCATCATCTTCATCTCATATTTTTGCACAGTAGTAAATATTTCCGTCTTAGCCAAATTTAAGTAATATTGATTCAAATTCTTTAGTGTGGGTGCAATGCCATTTAAAAAAGCATCAACTGGGTGCTCGACGCGTTCAGCTTTTTCTTGATTTTTTTGAAGAACATATTCCATTAATGAAGATGCTGAGGATGGTTTTGGTGTGCATTTTGTCGAACCTTTTCTCTTTCTTAAAGTAGATGTAGTAGATGGAGACGACAGTGATGGTGGTGATGGAGTGGATACATGCATTGGTGATGGTGTGGGTGTGCGGACGTACAGTGGTGATGCAGTAGACACATGGCTTGGTGATGGTGTGGGAGTGCGGACGCACTGTGGTGATGGAGTGGATACGTAGCTTGGTGATGGAATGGATGCTTCGTTACTAGCGACAATGGGTATATCAGGTGAAATGGATACGGTATTTCGAGGCTCGTTGGTTTCGGAGTCAGAATTTTCTTTTTCTGGTTCTACACTTTGTACTGTCGGTCGTTCATTGAAATATTTTTTCAAAAAATGTAATTGTTCATAGTACTTGTATAATTTAACATTGGTCTTCTTTTGTCCACTTTTAGTTTCCGTTTTCTTCAACGATTTTCGATAGTTGTCTCTTATGTTATTCCACCGTGATTTGCATGTTGAACCTGCAATGAAAATAATATTATACATAGATTTATTTGTTCCAGGTATCTAACAACAGGGGATTCTCTGAAGACAATTTCATTTAGTTACCGCTTGGGCCACAGCACAGCATATTCCATAGTTATGGAAACATGCAAGATAATAAAGGAAACTCTGATGAGTGAAATGCTACCTTTGCCTACAGAAGATAAATGGAAAATGATTGCCAATGACTTTAAATTGTTGTGGAATTTCCCTAACTGTGTCGGAGCACTGGATGGTAAGCACATAACAATTCAGGCTCCTTCGAACAGTGGATTTCTATATTTTAATTACAAGAAAACATTTTCAATTGTTTTGATGGCCCTTGTGGACGCGAACTATAACTTTATTGCCGTTGATGTTGGGTCTTATGGCAAAAACAGTGATGGTGGCATTTTTGCAAATTCCAACCTAGGAAAAGACTACAGCAAGGAACTTTAGGTATACCTGGAAATTCTCCGTTGCCAGGAACATCAATAGAAACACCACACGTGATTGTGGGAGATGAAGCATTTCCTCTCAAAACATATTTAATGCGACCTTATCCAGGGCAAAATTTGAATGACGACAAGCGCATTTTTAATTATCGTTTATCAAGAGCAAGAAGAGTTGTTGAAAATACTTTCGGTATATTAACACAAAAGTTTAGAATATACAATAGACGGATCCAAGCTAACCCAGAAAATGTAGATAATATAGTACTCGCTACTTGTATTTTACATAACTTCATAAAATATTTCAATCCAAATACAACACATGCATCAGATTATGAGTTTAATCAACCTCATACAAGCAGTTTACTGGAAACTGTGCAACCTCAAGGCGGAAACGCCACAGCGGGCGCATTTCAAGTTAGAGAAGTATTCAAAAATTATTTTATTTCTGAGGCAGGATCAATACCGTGGCAAGAAGATAAAATATGATTTGTACTTTGTCTATTAAAATAAAGCAACTTACTTACACTGTATTATTTTATTTTAAAACTAGCGGCCCATCTCGACTTCTCACATGTTGTAAATGCAACAACAATTTAATCTTTTTGCGTCGGATTACTATAAAATCTACTATCTTTTAAAATCGGTCCAGTAGTTTGTAGGTTCAAACACATAGACAAAAATCTAATCTTTCCTCTTTACAATAGTACTGTAGATAAGTAAATTTTGACTTACCGTCTACATTCATTTGTGTTCCTATTTTGTTCCACAAATTGTTTTTGTGTTTTGTATCCATATACTTTGCATGAGATAAATCATACAAAACAGTATTCTCACGAACTAATTCAATCAACATCTCGTCCTCCATTTTGTTTTCGATGCAGCGGCGTCAGTGATCCGTGATAAAATATCGTCGTCGCCGATCACGTCCGTGATGGCCGGTGCCGGCACTGACACTGACGGTACTGAGACGACACTGACACTGACAAGTGTGAATACATCCATAGAGAATGTTTGAAAGAATAATTATCACTGATGCGGTACTGTGCCGGAACTGTGGGTTCACTGATATGTGTGAATCGACCTTAAATTGTGTTGTAATTTTAGACCAAACAAACTGAAAAAAAAAACTGTGGCAACAAAAGCTTCTTACTATTCTATCAATGGATAACTTGGCAGGTTAGAAAATGGCATAGTAGGATAAAAGGTGTATTAGGTGTCTGCGAGTGAGTGTTTGTGTGTATGCACATTTCTCTCATCTTATATATACATAGAAGAATAAAAATTACCTTAATTTATGCTTTTAATCATTTAATCTTATTCATCGTTAGTAATTGTATCAAATAAATTTTGATATAAATTCGGTTCCACCTGTTCTGTTATCTGTGTATCATCGCCCTCTGCTGAACGATAAATGTGTTGAATGTCATGAATAATTATGTTAGGTGGTTCTTGATCACGTCGTCGACGAGGCAAGGTTAGCTGTGGGCTTTGTAAAGCAATATTATACATTTGCGGTGCTTCCTTCTCCATTACAGGTTGGGTATCGTTGTCCTTTGGTGGACAATGAATTTGAGCATCGTGATAAATCAGGTTAGGAGGTATAGGGGAAGATTGTGAAGATTCCTGAGTCAGAAACTGTTGGTCATTTTGATAGTGCGCATTACAAAGCACTCTGGACTTGTTGGACTGTGGACTCTGTATCACAAAAGGCGTTTGCTGAGTTTGTTTTCGCAATTTGTTTGAAAATGTTGAATCTTGTGTCGCTTTCTTAAATGTCTGTTGATTGTTAGCATTAGATTTAGATAGTTGTGGTGATGGATTAGTTGCAGGGTCACTCTTTGCCTGTAACCGATTTAGCTTAATTTTTTTTATAGAATTTGAAATATCCATTTGTAAATCAATTTTTTCACTCTCGGACATATCGCTTAAATATGGAACAAAGGATATAAAGAATTTATCATCAGGGGATGTTTGTGTCTCTGGCTTTTTCAATACTTCAATTATTTGCGATTCAATATTTTCTAATTTTCTTGACGGCTTTGTAACTTTTTTGGAGTTCTTTTTGGTTGGTGAACGATTTACATCATCACTATACTTAGGGCTGCCATCACCTAAATTGCCGACCCCGGACAAACACTTCAAAAACCCCGGACATTTGGATGAAATTCAGTATTTATCCCGGACATCCTTCGATCAACTATATACTAGATTCAGTGTTGCATACGAACACAGCGCAAAAAATGGCTCAAGTTTACTATACCTTCCTATCTATTATGTATATATACAGACACAAATATATCGTAACGTCATAAAAATATTTTAACAATAATCATCCTTATTATTGTCTGTGAAAGGTTTAGTTTTGTCTAATGCGTAATGAACATACGACCTATTGTTTCGCGATATCACCGAGAGCTCGTAAAATTTTATTACCTTACGGAGCTAGCGCAGAAGATTCAACTTTATTGCAATACGTTAAGGCTTAAAACTACTATAGTCACATGTTACTCTTTAACTTACCTCCAAAAATAGATACGATAGAACATGGAAATCATGGAGTCGCTTTGTTGACAAAATCTAATAAGTCACTACGAACGAGTTAAAGGGTAAACAATATTTTTTATACATTTTACTAAAAAATAAAAAGTCATTTTATTACAAGTTTTAAACATTTATTTACGAGTATAATAATCTTACAAGGAATCATGATACGACGATTATGACGGCGACTATAACGATGTCGTCAGTCATAATCGATTGAGGTCATAATGGAGTTATACAGGCTGACTTTTTACCCACCAGCCAAATTTTTGGAGCAAGGTCTGTCCATGATACTGAACTACTTTCCGTAAAAATAATTAACGAAAACTGAAAATAAAAATCCGGCTTCCCATACAAATCAGCGCTCGGTCCAACGAATTCTGTATGGGAGGACGAATTTTTTTGATTGATTTTTAATAACTTTTATAATGGAAAGTAGTTCAGTATCATGGACTGAACTTGCTCCAAAAATTTGGCTGGTGGTTAAAAAGTCACCCTGTACGTATTTATTATTCTAATCTTATTATGACTAGTTTTACGATCTTATTAATTACCTTTAAATAAATTAAGCTTGTTATAAAGTTGTCTTTTTGAGCCACTTTTTATCTGTGACGTTTCTTTTTTACAGATGTAATGCAATCGTACATCTATAAACTTTTCTATTATTAATTGAATTAAATTAATGTTATGGTTATGTTCGGTATTTTCAGAAAACACGGCTTTTTCGATATATAATTGTAATACTTCTATAGATATAAATTTTTTATCATGTTTTTTTTGGATTGATTTTCCCCCATTCGCGATAAGACAACGTCGTATAACGCGTTCTGTGCTCATACATATGTCAAATACATCGTTTCCAGCGTAGCACAAGCCCTCGCCGAGTTCCACAACTCCCTTGCGGAGTTGAGAGTCGTCGTCGTCGGGTACCATACCCTGCCCGTGCTCGTACTCGGGGACTTCAATGCCAAGAACACGGCTTGGGGTTCCCGGTACACGGACACACGGGGCGGGATGGTGGAGGACTGGGCTCTGGAGACAGGCCTGGTCGTCCTAAACCGGGGTTCTGTCCCCACGTGTGTGCGGATGCGGGGCGAGTCAGTGGTGGACATCTCGTTCGCCAGCCCCGCTCTGTCACCGCGTGTCATTGACTGGCGCGTCATGGAGGGGGTGGAGACGTACTCCGACCACCGGTACATCCGGTTTGACGTCTCCGCCCAGACCTCGAGCGCGCTGGTCCGACAGGCCCCGAGTGGTCCGCGGTGGGCGCTGAAGAAGCTGGACCGGGAGCTCCTCCTGGAAGCCTCGATCGTGCAGGCCTGGGTGTCATCACCGGACAGGCCTGCTGACATCAACGACGAGGCAGAGTGGTTCCGGGAGGCCATGTCAGAAGTGTGTGACATGGCAATGCCCCGGGTCCAGCCCGGACGCGCCTGGCGCCAGGTGTACTGGTGGTCGCCGGAACTAACGTCTCTGCGCGAGGCGTGCGTTGCCGCGCGGCGCCTGTACACCAGGCACCGCAGGCTCCGTATCCGCCCTCCGGATACGGAAGCCATTCAGGCGGAGCTGTACGAGGGTTACAGAGTGGCGAAGATCGCCCTCCGAGCGGAGATCCTGCGGGCCAGGGGACTGGCCCGTGAGGAGTCGCTGGGGACTCTGAACAGGGACCCGTGGGGGCGCCCATATAAGGTGGTTCGGGAGAAACTCCGCCCATGGGCTCCCCCGCTGACGCAGAGTCTCCGGCCCCAGCTCGTGGAGGGCGTGGTGAGCGCTCTGTTCCCCTCGCGGGGGGAGCATACTCCCCCGCCCATGGTTCCGCCTCCTGCAGTGCAAACTGCGGACCACAGACCCGACGATGACGACGTTGCTCCTGAGGTGACCGAGGTAGAGTTGAGAGTGGCGGTACGTAGGCTGAGTGCCAAGAATACCGCCCCAGGACCCGACGGCTTACCTGGAAAAGCCTGGGTCCTGGCCTTGGAGGCTCTCGGGCCTCGACTAAGAGGGCTCCTAAGCGCATGCTTGGAGGAGGGCCAGTTCCCACTTCGTTGGAAGACGGGGAAACTGGTCCTCATTAAGAAACCGGGGCGCCCGGCGGACTCTCCGTCCGCTTACCGGCCCATCGTGCTGCTCGACGAGGTGGGCAAGCTCTTTGAAAGAGTCATTGCAGACCGCCTCGTCGGGCAGCTGGTGCGGGTGGGGCCGGATTTGGCGGAGAGCCAGTTTGGTTTCCGCAGGGGGCGCTCCACGGTGGACGCCATCATGCGCGTGCGAGCCCTCACGACGGGGGATGCTGTGGCCCGGGGTGGGGTCGTCTTGGCGGTGTCTCTAGACATCGCCAACGCCTTCAATACCCTGCCCTGGAGTTGCATCAGGGAGGCACTCCGGTATCACCGGATGCCGACCTACCTCTGTCGTGTAGTCGAGGCCTATTTGACGGATAGGGCGGTGATCTACCCCGGTCACCAAGGAGAATGGAACCGGCGAGAGATGTCGTGCGGTGTCCCACAGGGATCGGTCCTGGGGCCGCATCTGTGGGACATCGGTTACGACTGGGTGCTGCGCGCCGACCTCCCTAGCGTTGTCAGCGTAGTGTGCTACGCTGACGACACGCTGGTCCTGGCGCAGGGGAGGTCGCACCAGGCGGCGGCCGAACTAATGACACGCGGGGTTGCGACAGTCGTTGAGAGGATCCGGCAGTTGGGACTCGAGGTGGCCTTGCACAAGTCCGAGGCCATGTGTTTTCATGGTCCTCGGAACGCGCCACTGTCGGGTTCTCAAATAACGGTAGGAGGGGTTCACATCGGCGTCGAGTCGACGATGAAGTACCTGGGACTCGTCCTCGACAGCCGGTGGAACTTCGTCGAGCACTTCCGACGTTTGGCTCCCAGACTGCAGCGGGCCGGGGCTGCTTTGAAGCGGCTCTTGCCCAATCTGGGGGGGCCAAACGCCTCCTGCCGGAGGCTCTACGCGGGGGTCGTGCGGTCCATGGCCCTTTACGGGGCACCGGTGTGGGCGCTTTCGCTAAGGCTCCGGCCAGCCCGCCGGTTGAAAGCGTCCCAAAGGGTCATGGCCATCCGGATGGTACGGGGATACCGCACGGTCTCCTGCGAGGCGGCGAGCCTCCTTGCCGGATTGCCGCCGTGGGATCTGGAGGCAAAGGTCCTCGCGCACGCTTGGGAGTGGCGCGAGGAGGCGAAACGCCGGGGCGTAACTCCGCTGCCGCGAGTAATCGCGGCACAGCGGACAGAGCTCCGGCGGGATCTCATGGCGGCATGGAGAGTGCGACTGTCGCAACCCAGCGCAGGGCACGCCACAATTGCGGCGGTAAGACCCCTCTTTGAGGAGTGGCTTGAGAGGCGCCACGGCGTCCTCACCTTCCGCCTGACGCAGGTCCTCACCGGACATGGCTGTTTCGGGAGGTTCCTGTTTCGGATAAGGCGGGAGGAAACGCCCGGGTGTTACCATTGTGTGGATCGACCGGAGGACACGGTGGAGCATACGGTGGAGGTCTGCCCGGCTTGGGCGGAGCACCGCCGTGTCCTCGTGGCGGCGATCGGCGGCGGCGACCTCTCGCGTCCGGCCCTGGTTCAGGCCATGGTACGGAGCGAGAGGGAATGGGAAGCCGTCACCTCCTTCTGCGAAGCAGTAATGCTCGCGAAGGAGGAGGCGGAGCGCGAGAGGGAGAGGCAATCACTGCGCCCTCGCGCCCCTAGCCGCCGCAGGAGGAGGAGACACCCTGGGCGTCGGGAGTCGATTGCCGACTCCCGGCCACCGTAGGCGCGGGCTTGCGGACGGCGAGCAATGGGCAGCTCGCCGTCCGGTAAGGACCAGGCCGGGTCGACGGCGCGTCGTGTTTCACGCGCGCCTCAAAGAGATGTCAGCAAATTTGACGGGGTCCGATAGGACCAATGCCTGCCGGGGCTGCGGATTGTTCGAAAGAGTTACCGTGGCCCTGGCGCACAGGCAACTGAAGGAACACGGGTGGGTTTTAGTCAGTAAGAGTCTGACACGCCCTTCCGCTCCGCCCAGAGCGGGAGACGTCATTTGATGATTTCCCAACCAAAAAAAAAAAAAAAAAAAAAAAAGCGTAGCACAAGCCGCCCATATCTCTAATGTCTATTAGTTTGTGAAACCATAATTTTTCTTTTGCCAATAAGTTGTTTTTGCAATCGTCACAACTAAGGTTTTTCACTAAACTACTCACCACAAAGCCAGAAATATATCCAACTATTTGTGAAACAACGTCTGAAATTGGGGTTTGATCTAACTTTTCACCGAGTTCATTGCAGTTTGTCTGGTACTTATAAAAATTTTGTTCCAAAGATTTTTTTTTTTAAATTTCTGCAGTACTCAAGTTTTTCTCCTCGGTTTCATCATTACGATATCCTTTCGAGGAATTGTTAATTTTATTTAAAGGAGATGATCCTGACAATATTGGTATATTCTCTATCGGAATACAATTTCCGGTAAATTTTGACCCCAGCTCTAAATGACACAGCAGCTTTTTAAAACTCGCTTTAAATTGTCTCGTGTTGGGATTATTGTTATGTCCACCTTGACTTCGTATGTTCCCAAAAAATAGCTCTACATGATCCTGGCTAAATTTGTAGGTCAATAAAAATGAAAGGATATCACTTGCAATCAAATTTTCATATAAATTTATCAAACTGTTGATGCACACTAATAATCCCAATACTCCAGTGTTATTTTGAGTCTTAACCAAAGGTACTTTTTTGTTTGAAAACACAGTTCTTCTCTCAGAGCCAACTTTAAGAGTTTTTTTAAATTTAACATTAATTGTTAATGAGAGTAGATAATCTTTTGATTCTGACAAGAATGATAATATTTTTTGAGAATTATTTTTAATTAAGGGTGTTTTAAAACCGTAATCTTTCAGATTTCTAGTATTTAATATATCAAAAATATCATTTAGTCTCTTGATAAAGTACACTGTGGTCTCTGAATTTTGGAAATTGGGAATATTTAAGGTTTTTTCACAAAATTCTAAAGCTCTAGCAACGCTTCGGCTTAGAAGCTGCGAAGCCAATTTTACATTCATAATTTGATTTTTAAAATGAACATGTCTATGTGACAGTTTGTTTGCCAAGTGCAAGGAGTTATCTTCCTGTAAATCGTATAATTCTGTCACTAATTGTCACCTGATTAATTTTTCATCCGAAGTATATATATTTTTTTTAGATTCGAAGGTGTTTCGCATCAGTTTTAACATATGGCAGGCATCTAAAAACACTACGACGTCATAATCAGCACTAGGGTGTTTCTAATTAGTTTTTAAATTTTGAAAATCGTCTATCTCGCATCCTAAATTTTTCATTGTTGCAATATTGCTTTTGCAGCCATCAAATGTAACGGAGCGAATTTGCACACCGATATTGTTACATTTTTCCAGTGCAATTTTTATTAAATTGGCTTTCATGTCTGCCTTCAAGCTGTCTATAAAAAAATAAGCCAAAGGTAGCTTCCATGAGTCATTTATAGCAACTAACATGAAAACGTATGCTTGGGTTGCTATTTGGCTGCTGTCATCGTTATCTAAACCCATCTCTACCAGGCCCTCATAGCGTTTGCCGGTCCAAATTTTTTGCCTTCTTATCGACATTTCGTCGGCCACCAAAGCACACATAATAATTTTGTCGGTTGATTTTGCTTTCTCTTCGAGCCTATTTAGCGTTTCAGCGCAAAATCCAGGTTCAGCATCTACGCTTCGATACCATTCGTATAAGGTTTGTGGATGAGGCAAACAGGTATCGAACATTTTTCGAACATATTTATAAGCTGAAGGAGAATAAAAATGTAGTGTTAGAGCAAATTTCCTGGCACCTGGAGGATATTTTGCGAATGGTTTTGAACGTTTTTTTTTGTTTTTAGTATACATCCCGTTGAATACTTCGGCAACTTCTACATGTTTTGATAGCTCTAAAAATACGGTGTCATCGATGGTTTTTTTCTTTTGAAGGATTGCTATTATATTTTTTAATTAAGAAATTTTTTTCTTGAGGCGTTTGTTAACTTTTTGTAAATTATTATTTTTTTGTTGTTTTAGTCTCTATAATTTTGCGAGATTTAATCAATTGTTTTTTTAAATGTCCTTTTCTTGGAGTGTCTTGTAAGGATATTAGGTCCGATAGTGAAACAGCAGGAGAATTGGAGATGGAAATTGCTGGAGTCGTTGTTGTGGTGTCCTTTAAACTTGTTGAAGGTGCAACCTACAAAAGTAACGGTATCCTAAAAATTCTAGAAAGGACAAAAAATACTTGTTTTACAAATTACAAATTAAAATACTAACAACCGGTATCTTACCAAGTTTGACGTCATCTGTTCCGTCAATATAGCTGCTTCTTCTTGCACCTTTTTTTGCTCAATGTTAATCTGAAACATTTCATTTATAAATATTAACATGTAAGTACGCAAGCAGGACTAAAGTAATAATTCTGTTTCAACTCACACTGCACCTAGTTAATTCAATCCTAATCATAGCTTATAATTATAAATGCGAAAGTTACACAAACACAAAGGGTATGTCTTCTCAAAAAAAATAATGTTCCCAAGGGATCGCCATGAACGCGGGCGGAGCCGCGGGCAAAAGCTATTAATTTATATGACATATTTTTAAGATATTTTACCTGCAATTTGGGAATCGCCGTTTTCAACAATCTACGCCTTTGAGTATTTCCAGATATATCGAATGTATCAAAATGTATCGAGCAAATTGTGGAATTTTTGCAAGGTCTGTAATTATCTTCTCTTCTTTCTCGCGCAACAATGGATATCCATTCTGCACAGCGAAATGGATCAGAGGGAAATCTACAATAAAAAAAAACAAGAAATAAAAATAAACTAACCACTCCATATATTTTTGTTCCAAACTCGACCAATGTTTGGCGAAAATGTTGGTTCTGTGATGTCGAATATTGGCTAAACGACGAAATATTAGTTTTTAATAGTTAAATAATGATTTTAAGATTTTTAAAAGAAAAGTGACATTGTACTTACCGAAAGAATGATACTCCTTCGGAAACTTTACTGTTCCGATGGTTATTTTCGCAGTTTTTAAAAGCACACTGAGGCATTCTGACACGTCCGTACGTTGGCTGTGGTTGGATCGAACTAAACTCAAATAAGACCACAAGTTTATTTGTGCTCTTATTTTTTTGCCGTTTTTATTGCCGTGACCCTTAATCTAGTATATAGTTGATCGAAGCGGACATCCCAGAAAAAAAAATAACAATAAAAATAAAATGTATTCATTTAAACAGCTTGTTTGCTAGTTATTTAACAATGTTTGACACAATCAACTTAAACTACTGTTTAACAAATAAAATAGTCAACATTTTACACTCTTCTATTTATGAGGTAATTAAAAAATATGACGGCGCGACACATGACATTTGGCGTTTGCTGTCAACGTCGGAACAGAATAGCAGCGTGACAGATGTCAGCTGTCATTCTAGCGGAACGTCACTGGTGGGAGCGAGGCGGCCATCTTGGTCACTTTGGAATCGAGAGCCGCCAACGCACCACGCGCTCGACGGATCGCTAAATACCGACGCCATCTTCTACCTTTTTTTGTTTCATTTGTTATAATATAATAGTCAGTGATTAGTTAAAGTGTGATTGAATATTATTTTGTTAATTAAGGAATAAATCATTGGAAGATTAATTATTTGAGACTTTTTTTGAGCATCTGACCCACGTGAAGATGGAAAATTCTGATATAGGCCATCCTGAGTCTATATCAGAAGTGGGATCCCATGAGCAACAAACGGGGAACACGCAACCTGCTGAAATCATCTCTGCGACGAGAATATTGTCGAATATGGAGGCGATGTTCGCCCGGGTATTTGCGATGTCGCAACCATCAACTCCTGTAAGTACCAGCACTATAAAACTAATCGAATTTGATCCTGATAATTCCGAAGCTGACATTGAAGGCTGGTGTAACGTCACTGAAGTTATAGTGCAGGAGAAAAATCTTGCAGGCGTTAATCTGCTGATGGCACTTACTAACGCGCTTAAAGGTCGCGCAGCAACCCACTTGACCAAAATGAACCTTAAGGAATTAACATGGGCTGCTGTTAAAGAAACATTGCTAGCTAGATTTGCTAAGCCCAAACTAATGCAGGATCATTTCGATGAAATTTAACGATTTCAAATTAGTGTCAAAGAAACCGCATCAGAGTCTGCAATGCGCTTATGGAACCTGATCGAGCGGATACCAAAAACTGACTTACCTGAGGAAGTTATCACTGGGTTCGCTATATCAGTGCTATGTCAAAAAGATAATTTGATACGTAGAGAGTTGACAGCACATGTGATAACTACTCGTGCTCAATTATTTCGGATTCTTAATGGCATATCACTAAAGCGACGGTTGGACGTCAGTGATGGAAATCAAGACCCCGATGCTAAGAGATCTCGAATGACAGATTCTAGATTCCCTGGAAAGTGTCATTGGTGTGGCCTGTCAGGACATCGACAGGTTGACTGTTGGAAGCGAAAGGAGGACTCCAAATCATCGAAGTCCCAAGTTCCATCAAGTTCTACAAATAATCAAGACAAGCCGTCTATATCCTGCTACACGTGTGGAAAACCTGGTCACACGTCTACAGCTTGTCCAGAAAAAAAGAATGGAGGGAGGTCGGAGAGGAAGGAAGTCAACCTTTGTGATCATCGACTTTCTAGATCTACTTTGGAGACATCAGCTGGTGAGAGATTTCCATTTTTATTCGATAGCGGATCATCTTGCTCCCTTTTAACTGAAAGTTTTCGCTGTCAGTTTCCGGGTACTGTACGCAATAATCTAGTTTATCTTACTGGTATCGGAGGTGATGACGTAAAATGCACTTGCCAAATTATAAGTACTGTAAAAATTGGAGATGTCTCGGTTGACCTTGTGTTTCACGTCGTTCCTGATTCAGTAATTTCTGTACCAATTATTGTAGGTAGAGATATCTTAGACAAAGGTTTTTGCGTGAAAATTGATAACGACAAACTCTTGTTTATGACCAAAGAGCGAACTAACTTTTGCGAAACGAAATCGGTAGTTTTTGATATTTCTTCTATCGATACCGACTTAGAAGGAGAAGATAAAATGTTGCTGTCAAAATAATTAGCAAATATTCAGATTATTTCATAGACGGTATACCTACTAGGCGCGTTACTACAGGGCAATTGAGCATTAAATTGATAGATCCTCATAAAATAGTTCGGAGGTCGCCTTATCGACTAGCACCTATAGAGAAACAAATAGTCCGCGAAAAAATACAACAACTATTAGATGCTGGTATCATTCGTGAGAGTTCTTCCCCTTTTGCGAGTCCGATACTCCTGGTAAAGAAAAAGGACAATACCGATAGAATGTGCGTAGATTATCGGGAACTCAATTCCAACACACAACCCGAACACTATCCCTTGCCTCGCATCGAGGAACAGATAGACCAGCTCAGTGGCGCCAACTACTTTTCTTCATTAGACATGGCTAGCGGATTTCACCAAATTTTAATTCACCCTGATTCAATTGAGATGACTGCATTCGTGACTCCGGAAGGCCAATACGAGTACCTTGCGATGCCCTTCGGTTTGCGCAACGCTCCTTCTGTTTACCAGCGATGTATTACAAAAGCACTGCAACACCTTAATGACAGGCCTCTCATTTATATGGACGACGTTCTGTGTTATTCCTCCAATATTTCGCAGGGTTTGGACCGCCTAGATGAGGCCTTACAAGCCCTGACTGCAGCAGGCTTTTCGTTTAATCTTCAAAAGTGTAAATTCATGAAACAAAAAGTAGACTATCTAGGTTATTCTTTGCAGTCTGGCGAAATTAGACCCAATACCCGCAAAATTCAGGCATTAGTTGAAGCACCATCACCATGTACAGCTACTCAGGTACGTCAGTTTCTCGGGCTCGCGTCATATTTTAGGAAATTTATACCCGGGTTTACAAATGTTGTTGGACCGTTGTACCCTTTAACTAAACTGAAAGGACCTATTAATTGGACTGACAAACATGAGGATATCCGTAGAAATGTAGTTAAAATACTTACTTCGGAACCAGTTTTAACAATCTTTAATCCTGAATTGCCGGTCGAGTTGCACACAGACGCGAGCGCCGAAGGTTATGGCGCAATCCTTATACAGAGAAAGGATAACTTACCCCATGTTGTGGAGTACTTTAGCCGGCGTACATCTGAGGTAGAATCTCGATACCACTCGTACGAATTAGAGACCTTGGCCGTCGTACGAGCGGTAGAACATTTTCGGCATTATTTGTACGGCCGACATTTTGTAGTCTACACTGATTGTAATTCGCTCAAAGCATCGAAATCCAAGGTTGATCTGACGCCTCGCGTGCATCGTTGGTGGGCTTTCCTACAAGCCTTCGATTTTGAGATCATATACCGTGAAGGCCGTAGTATGGAACATGCTGATTTCTTTTCCCGTAATCTCCAGTCGGATGCTGGCGCGCCTTCGACCCCCCAAATCCCTACTACTAAACGTGTTGAGTTTGTTGAGTTACATCAAGGATGGCTTTCAGTTGAACAAAAACGCGATAGCGAAATCCAAGACTTGATCACTAAACATAACAATAGTGATTTTCCGGAAGCGGTAGCACACACCTACGATGTTAGGGATGGTATCCTGTATAGAAAGATTGGGCGCAACAAAATTATTTCTTGGTTACCGGTCGTTCCACGCTCCTTGATTTGGACACTTATCAACCACGTCCATAACGAAATTCAACACCTTGGTAGTGATAAGACGCTAGATAAACTCTACGAACAATACTGGTTTCCGCAAATGTCTAAATGCGTGCGTAAATTTATTGATTCTTGTATAGTTTGCAAAGCATCGAAGGGACCATCGGGCGCTCAACCCGTTCAGTTACACTCAATCCCAAAACTGTCTGTGCCATGGCACACAATCCATATAGATTTTACCGGGAAACTTAGTGGTAAGAGCGACCGAAAAGAGTATTGTTCGGTGATAATAGACGCGTTTACTAAGTATGTTCTACTAGAGCACACAATATCATTAGATGCAAGTAGCGCAGTGCGAGCTCTAGAAAGGGCTGTTTGTCTTTTTGGGGCTCCTACACGCGTTATTGCTGATCAGGGCCGATGCTATATTAGTAGTGAATTTAGAAACTTTTGCAATAATTATAAGATTGATCTGCATTTTATTGCAACCGGTTCGAGCAGGGCTAACGGGCAAGTTGAGCGAATAATGCGAACATTAAAAAGCTTGCTCACGATAGTTGAAAATGACCCTAATAAGACATGGCGCGATGAGTTAGGCAATATCCAACTTGCGCTTAATAGTACAAAATCGGCCGTTACTAGGTACTCACCTACGGAACTGATGTTTGGAACACGTGCAGAATCATTAGGTATGTCCCAGATATCTTCACATTCAGACGAGCGAAATGACCGTTTAGATTTAGAATCCATTCGAGAAAATGCGTCGGAAAATATTCAAAAGGCGGCCGCGGCGGATACTCTAAGGTTTAACCGTGGTCGTGCTAACATCAAACCATTTACTCAGGGCGATTTTGTTTTTATCAAGAATAGTGAACGAAATCAAACTAAACTAGATAGGAAGTTTAGGGGACCGTTCGTTATTACCTCCGTATTAGGGAATGATCGGTACGAACTAAAAAGCGTAAGTGGTTCACACCGCACTTATAAATACGCACACGAGAATTTGCGTGCAGTACCTCAGGGACATGCCGGGTTACTTGAAATCACTACCAGTCTCTTGAGCCTTATTTGGTTTATCTTAAGCATTATCTGTAGGGAAAATATTTGACTACTAAATGCTCGAACGAAAAATAAAACCAGATAAATTCAAATATTAGATTTATTAAGTTTAAATAAAATACAAAAGTACGGAATCATCCGACACCTTCGGATGATTACGTACAGTGTTGGTTTACCTATTTAGCATGACAAAATCCACAAATATAACCATCTGGCACATCTTTATCGCTGCACAATGCATGAACCCATTGCCCACACACTATACATCGATACCAGAGCTCTCGATCTTTTCCAAATTCACCACAAATTAGACAAAGCTCGTTTGTAACAGCTGTTTCTCCTTCTGCATAAAAGACGTTGTCGTTGTCATCACTTTCGCCTAGCATCAAAGACTCATCGTCAGAGCTCGAGCTGTTTAAAATTTTTCTCTTGTGCGACTGCTTTCCATCTGCTTTCTTTTTCACTACTTTTGATGTTTTCGTTTTCTTTAGATTTGTTTTTCTTTTCAGTTTATCTTTAGCTTTTTCTGTCTTGATAGTTTTTAGAGTCTTTTTCATTTCTAAGGCTTCTTTGATAGTAGTTGAAGTAAGAATTTCAGAATGCTGCTTTCTTCCTTTTCCTTTCCCTTTTTCCAAATTTGTATCTCTCTCAGAGCCTTTTTTCTGCGGCAGAGCCATTGAACATTCACCAAAAGAAACATGGACATCCTCTTTGTCTTTTCCGAGATCATCTGATTCTGTTTCTTCCTGCGTTGTTTGCTTTGAGTTTCCACTAGGTGAGGGTATTGGCTCAATATCTTCTCTGCTGGTTATTTCTGATACGAACTGATTGGTGTGAAGAATCTCTATAGGTGCAGGGCACTGATCAGTGTGAAGAATCTCTATAGGTGCAGCGCACTGATCCGTGTGAAGAATCTCTATAGGTGCAGCGTACTGATCAGAGAATTTGTCAGAATTCACAGGCCAAATCCCAGCTGCTGCAAATCCATTGACTGCTTTTTCTGGAGTGGCAGCCTTCAAATATGCCTTGTTGAAAAGAGGCGCAATGTCATAAGGTGTCAGCTTCTCATAGTTATTAGTTTTCATGTGCAGATCACATTCTTTGTGATATTGGAGCTTTAGAGGTCCAAAAAATGCAAGGTCAAGTGGTTGAGTACGGTGTGATGTATGAGGCGGTAGTGAAAGCATTAACACGCCATTTTGACGACAAAATTCGTAAATTTCTAATGATATGTGGCTCACATGATTGTCTAGAATCAGGAGCACGACATCCTCCAAAGTTGGCTTGGTGTGTTCAACGAAGTGCTTCAGCCAATCCAAGAACAGTTCCTCAATCATCCATCCTGATTTTGAGCACCTGTATATTGAACCTGGAGGACCACCTCTTTCTAATGCTGGTGTCATTCGAATGCGCGGGAAAATGAATAACGGTGGAATGAATTGGCCTGTGGCGCTCATGCAACAACAGACTGTGATGTTCTTCCCCCTTTCCCAACTTGTAGCAGCACCGACTTGTTTTTGACCCTTTGGTGCAAGTATTTTTCCTGGCTTATGCACAGTTGTTACACCTGATTCGTCGACATTAAACATTCTATGTGGAAGTATGGTATGATTTTCAAGTAAGTGAATTAAGTTCTTGAAAAATAACTCCATTTCCATTTGATTGAAAGCAGTGATCCTGCTTACTCTGGTAGCTTCAGGTACTCGGACGCTGATTTCTGGGTTGCGTTTTAGGAAACCATAAATTCAATCCTTTCCGGCTTCTTCCTTTTCTCTGTTAAATGGGTGCTTAATTTTATTTCTTTCAGCATACTGATAAACACTTCTTCGTAATGCTTGCGGTGTTAACCCATAAAACATTTTAGACAACTTGATCAGCTCATCCCGGATCTCTACTTCTTGCTCGGTAGTAAAAATAGGCTTGCCCCCTAGTCTGGGTTTATATTCAGGACCTTTTTTTACGTGATCGTGAAGGGTCATTACTGGTACTCCAAATTTCTCTGCTGTTTTACGTAATTTGGAGCCCGCGTTTACCTCTCCTATAGCGAGTCTCATTTTGCGGGGAGACCAGGTAAGCTTCTTTCCTCGAGGCATCTGAAAATAAAGATAGAACAGTAAATAACTAAATCGAATCAAGACCTGCGGGTGATACCGTACTTGCGGGTGATACCGTACAAAAATGTACAAACCCACCCGAAGCCGCCATTTTGGGAGAAATGTTTTAACAAACGAAAATTATTCGTGATTTCAATGAAAAATTACAATCGATCGAATCCTAAATCAATATCGTACAACTTACATAAACAAATAACACAATTCAATAAAAAATATAGTACTTACAGCGTAAATCTTTTACGGCAATTTTTATAAAAATTGGCGCGAAAACGTGACACATGCTTTACACGCGGAACCTGACGAGTCGCTGGAGCGGGCGGGAGGGGAGAACGCAGCAGTGCCGTGTTGCGACCGTTAGACAAGGATAGACCTAATTTCTCATGTTTCGGTCCCTGTCAAATACAATGTACGGTATCGTCCCTGTACGGAATGTCCCGCCGCTCCCCTATGCTATTCGAATTTAACGTGAAGTGTCTGATAGTACCTCGAATAACAGGAATCTTACCAAATTCTAAAATTAATAATGAGCACTTAAAATTACCTGGAAATATCACTCTAGCTGATCCTAACTATTTTTCCCTGGCTGAGGTCGACATCCTCTTAGGAGCGGATGTGTATTGGGATATAGTTGGCTCTAATTTAATCAAGTTGGGCAGCAATAAACCGGTTCTACAGGAGTCTAGGCTCGGATGGCTCATAAGTGGCCCCATACAAGGTATTCAGTCTGCTTCAAAGGTTTATTGTAATTTCACTCAGGAGATAAAGGACTCGTTAGAAAAGTTTTGGAAAATTGATGACTTACCTGCCACAAAAACATATTCCATTGAAGAGCAACTCTGTGAGGATCATTTTGTGAAAAACGTATCTCGCTTAACAAATGGCAGATTTTCTGTCTTAATGCCCATGAAAGCGTTGCCTGAAAAGGCTCTTTGGGATTCTTACTATGTTGCTAAAAAATGTTATGAAAGTTTAGAAAGAAAATTTATAAAACATCCTGATTTAAAGGCTAACTACAGGGCATTTATAGATGAATATGCAAATTTAGGGCATTTAACTAAAATCACTAAACCAGAATTTGGATACTACATGCCTCATCACGCAGTAATCCGTGAAAAGAGTGAAACCACAAGGCTCCGCGTAGTATTCAATGCCTCTTCTAAAACTAGCTCTGGCAAATCACTTAATCAAATTCGAGTGATTGGTCCGGTAGTGCAGAGTGATTTAAACTCTATCTTATTGCGATTCCGCAGGCATAAATTCATTCTCACAGCTGATATCGAGAAAATGTACCGGCAAATTGAAGTCGGGCAACAGCAGCGCCATCTGAAGCTTATTTTGTGGCGTGATGATAAGTCCCAATGGCCGCTTTTATAATTCGCCGTCGGACGGCACGGCACGTTTTCACCGTGGACGTTGACGGCATGCCGTGCCGTGGAACGCTTTTATAATTGGCCGTGAAATCATTTACGCTTTGCGTCTCTAAAGTGCGGTCGTCATGTTCTCGAACAGACATCGACTACTTCTTCTTTACTTGTTATATTTACGACGTAGAAAAAGACATATTACAAGAAAGTATTGGCAACATCCGCTATTAAAAGTAAAATATTTAGAAGGTTCATACTACACGCTATTTGATAAACTTAAGGAAGACCCAAAGATGTTTTTCAATTATTTTCGAATGTCTACAAAAACATTTTATTACATCCTTTCTCACCTGAGCGATGATTTAAAAGTTCGTCGGACACACGTTTCGCTACCTCCTGAAGAAGCACTAGCCGTCACATTGAGGTAAGTCATCCAGAGTAATTCATATGAAAATTTCATCCAGTTTCTAGTAGTTAGATTAGTACTAGTGGGAAGTTTTTCGTTCCAACAGTAAAGGTCGATTCACACATATCAGTGAACCCACAGTTCCGGCACAGTACCGTTACAGTTCCGTATCCGTGCTACAGTGGTACGTCAGTGCTTCAATTCACACATATCAGGCACAGTACAGTTCTCTGCGGGTCTTCGTGCACGACGTTCCCTTCAGACTAGCGTTGACGTCGATTGTGTTGATGGCACTCTTCAATAACACAGAATTAGCTATGATAGCCATTGCTTTAGACGAAGAAGAAGAAGAGAATCGAGGAAAAAAAAGAAAATGGGTACATGAAGCATGGAAGTTAAGAGAATCTGAAGGAGAATTCGTGACATTATACAAAGAATTAATTAAAGACGAAAGAAAGTATTTTGAATATTTTAAAATGTCGGAAATCTGTTTTAATATTCGCCTTCAGAAGCTAGGAAATAAATTAGTAAAGAAAGATACTCGTTGGAGGAAGGCTATATCTCCTAGAGAGCGGCTAGCAATTTGTCTAAGGTAGGTAAACAGGACAGGACAGGTATGTTAAGGATAACTTTTTAATTAAAATTCTGAAAATATGTATTTAAATCAGTTTTATTACTTCGTATGTGGCACATAAACACATTATACTTTTAACACTTTGTTAAGTTCTAGAGCATTATCATTCGTTAACTGTATAGTTCATAACAAATTGCTGCACATCACTATGTTGAAGGTATGATTGTGTGGGATCTACTGTATTAGCCAATCCAGTAGAGTCAAGAATAGATTGCGATGTGAGATTTGTATTTGTTGGTTCAGTTGCAATATCTCTTGGATATAATGGTACATTTTGCTCTGTCATCATCTTCATCTCATATTTTTGCACAGTAGTAAATATTTCCGTCTTAGCCAAATTTAAGTAATATTGATTCAAATTCTTTAGTGTGGGTGCAATGCCATTTAAAAAAGCATCAACTGGGTGCTCGACGCGTTCAGCTTTTTCTTGATTTTTTTGAAGAACATATTCCATTAATGAAGATGCTGAGGATGGTTTTGGTGTGCATTTTGTCGAACCTTTTCTCTTTCTTAAAGTAGATGTAGTAGATGGAGACGACAGTGATGGTGGTGATGGAGTGGATACATGCATTGGTGATGGTGTGGGTGTGCGGACGTACAGTGGTGATGCAGTAGACACATGGCTTGGTGATGGTGTGGGAGTGCGGACGCACTGTGGTGATGGAGTGGATACGTAGCTTGGTGATGGAATGGATGCTTCGTTACTAGCGACAATGGGTATATCAGGTGAAATGGATACGGTATTTCGAGGCTCGTTGGTTTCGGAGTCAGAATTTTCTTTTTCTGGTTCTACACTTTGTACTGTCGGTCGTTCATTGAAATATTTTTTCAAAAAATGTAATTGTTCATAGTACTTGTATAATTTAACATTGGTCTTCTTTTGTCCACTTTTAGTTTCCGTTTTCTTCAACGATTTTCGATAGTTGTCTCTTATGTTATTCCACCGTGATTTGCATGTTGAACCTGCAATGAAAATAATATTATACATAGATTTATTTGTTCCAGGTATCTAACAACAGGGGATTCTCTGAAGACAATTTCATTTAGTTACCGCTTGGGCCACAGCACAGCATATTCCATAGTTATGGAAACATGCAAGATAATAAAGGAAACTCTGATGAGTGAAATGCTACCTTTGCCTACAGAAGATAAATGGAAAATGATTGCCAATGACTTTAAATTGTTGTGGAATTTCCCTAACTGTGTCGGAGCACTGGATGGTAAGCACATAACAATTCAGGCTCCTTCGAACAGTGGATTTCTATATTTTAATTACAAGAAAACATTTTCAATTGTTTTGATGGCCCTTGTGGACGCGAACTATAACTTTATTGCCGTTGATGTTGGGTCTTATGGCAAAAACAGTGATGGTGGCATTTTTGCAAATTCCAACCTAGGAAAAGACTACAGCAAGGAACTTTAGGTATACCTGGAAATTCTCCGTTGCCAGGAACATCAATAGAAACACCACACGTGATTGTGGGAGATGAAGCATTTCCTCTCAAAACATATTTAATGCGACCTTATCCAGGGCAAAATTTGAATGACGACAAGCGCATTTTTAATTATCGTTTATCAAGAGCAAGAAGAGTTGTTGAAAATACTTTCGGTATATTAACACAAAAGTTTAGAATATACAATAGACGGATCCAAGCTAACCCAGAAAATGTAGATAATATAGTACTCGCTACTTGTATTTTACATAACTTCATAAAATATTTCAATCCAAATACAACACATGCATCAGATTATGAGTTTAATCAACCTCATACAAGCAGTTTACTGGAAACTGTGCAACCTCAAGGCGGAAACGCCACAGCGGGCGCATTTCAAGTTAGAGAAGTATTCAAAAATTATTTTATTTCTGAGGCAGGATCAATACCGTGGCAAGAAGATAAAATATGATTTGTACTTTGTCTATTAAAATAAAGCAACTTACTTACACTGTATTATTTTATTTTAAAACTAGCGGCCCATCTCGACTTCTCACATGTTGTAAATGCAACAACAATTTAATCTTTTTGCGTCGGATTACTATAAAATCTACTATCTTTTAAAATCGGTCCAGTAGTTTGTAGGTTCAAACACATAGACAAAAATCTAATCTTTCCTCTTTACAATAGTACTGTAGATAAGTAAATTTTGACTTACCGTCTACATTCATTTGTGTTCCTATTTTGTTCCACAAATTGTTTTTGTGTTTTGTATCCATATACTTTGCATGAGATAAATCATACAAAACAGTATTCTCACGAACTAATTCAATCAACATCTCGTCCTCCATTTTGTTTTCGATGCAGCGGCGTCAGTGATCCGTGATAAAATATCGTCGTCGCCGATCACGTCCGTGATGGCCGGTGCCGGCACTGACACTGACGGTACTGAGACGACACTGACACTGACAAGTGTGAATACATCCATAGAGAATGTTTGAAAGAATAATTATCACTGATGCGGTACTGTGCCGGAACTGTGGGTTCACTGATATGTGTGAATCGACCTTAAATTGTGTTGTAATTTTAGACCAAACAAACTGAAAAAAAAAACTGTGGCAACAAAAGCTTCTTACTATTCTATCAATGGATAACTTGGCAGGTTAGAAAATGGCATAGTAGGATAAAAGGTGTATTAGGTGTCTGCGAGTGAGTGTTTGTGTGTATGCACATTTCTCTCATCTTATATATACATAGAAGAATAAAAATTACCTTAATTTATGCTTTTAATCATTTAATCTTATTCATCGTTAGTAATTGTATCAAATAAATTTTGATATAAATTCGGTTCCACCTGTTCTGTTATCTGTGTATCATCGCCCTCTGCTGAACGATAAATGTGTTGAATGTCATGAATAATTATGTTAGGTGGTTCTTGATCACGTCGTCGACGAGGCAAGGTTAGCTGTGGGCTTTGTAAAGCAATATTATACATTTGCGGTGCTTCCTTCTCCATTACAGGTTGGGTATCGTTGTCCTTTGGTGGACAATGAATTTGAGCATCGTGATAAATCAGGTTAGGAGGTATAGGGGAAGATTGTGAAGATTCCTGAGTCAGAAACTGTTGGTCATTTTGATAGTGCGCATTACAAAGCACTCTGGACTTGTTGGACTGTGGACTCTGTATCACAAAAGGCGTTTGCTGAGTTTGTTTTCGCAATTTGTTTGAAAATGTTGAATCTTGTGTCGCTTTCTTAAATGTCTGTTGATTGTTAGCATTAGATTTAGATAGTTGTGGTGATGGATTAGTTGCAGGGTCACTCTTTGCCTGTAACCGATTTAGCTTAATTTTTTTTATAGAATTTGAAATATCCATTTGTAAATCAATTTTTTCACTCTCGGACATATCGCTTAAATATGGAACAAAGGATATAAAGAATTTATCATCAGGGGATGTTTGTGTCTCTGGCTTTTTCAATACTTCAATTATTTGCGATTCAATATTTTCTAATTTTCTTGACGGCTTTGTAACTTTTTTGGAGTTCTTTTTGGTTGGTGAACGATTTACATCATCACTATACTTAGGGCTGCCATCACCTAAATTGCCGACCCCGGACAAACACTTCAAAAACCCCGGACATTTGGATGAAATTCAGTATTTATCCCGGACATCCTTCGATCAACTATATACTAGATTCAGTGTTGCATACGAACACAGCGCAAAAAATGGCTCAAGTTTACTATACCTTCCTATCTATTATGTATATATACAGACACAAATATATCGTAACGTCATAAAAATATTTTAACAATAATCATCCTTATTATTGTCTGTGAAAGGTTTAGTTTTGTCTAATGCGTAATGAACATACGACCTATTGTTTCGCGATATCACCGAGAGCTCGTAAAATTTTATTACCTTACGGAGCTAGCGCAGAAGATTCAACTTTATTGCAATACGTTAAGGCTTAAAACTACTATAGTCACATGTTACTCTTTAACTTACCTCCAAAAATAGATACGATAGAACATGGAAATCATGGAGTCGCTTTGTTGACAAAATCTAATAAGTCACTACGAACGAGTTAAAGGGTAAACAATATTTTTTATACATTTTACTAAAAAATAAAAAGTCATTTTATTACAAGTTTTAAACATTTATTTACGAGTATAATAATCTTACAAGGAATCATGATACGACGATTATGACGGCGACTATAACGATGTCGTCAGTCATAATCGATTGAGGTCATAATGGAGTTATACAGGCTGACTTTTTACCCACCAGCCAAATTTTTGGAGCAAGGTCTGTCCATGATACTGAACTACTTTCCGTAAAAATAATTAACGAAAACTGAAAATAAAAATCCGGCTTCCCATACAAATCAGCGCTCGGTCCAACGAATTCTGTATGGGAGGACGAATTTTTTTGATTGATTTTTAATAACTTTTATAATGGAAAGTAGTTCAGTATCATGGACTGAACTTGCTCCAAAAATTTGGCTGGTGGTTAAAAAGTCACCCTGTACGTATTTATTATTCTAATCTTATTATGACTAGTTTTACGATCTTATTAATTACCTTTAAATAAATTAAGCTTGTTATAAAGTTGTCTTTTTGAGCCACTTTTTATCTGTGACGTTTCTTTTTTACAGATGTAATGCAATCGTACATCTATAAACTTTTCTATTATTAATTGAATTAAATTAATGTTATGGTTATGTTCGGTATTTTCAGAAAACACGGCTTTTTCGATATATAATTGTAATACTTCTATAGATATAAATTTTTTATCATGTTTTTTTTGGATTGATTTTCCCCCATTCGCGATAAGACAACGTCGTATAACGCGTTCTGTGCTCATACATATGTCAAATACATCGTTTCCAGCGTAGCACAAGCCCTCGCCGAGTTCCACAACTCCCTTGCGGAGTTGAGAGTCGTCGTCGTCGGGTACCATACCCTGCCCGTGCTCGTACTCGGGGACTTCAATGCCAAGAACACGGCTTGGGGTTCCCGGTACACGGACACACGGGGCGGGATGGTGGAGGACTGGGCTCTGGAGACAGGCCTGGTCGTCCTAAACCGGGGTTCTGTCCCCACGTGTGTGCGGATGCGGGGCGAGTCAGTGGTGGACATCTCGTTCGCCAGCCCCGCTCTGTCACCGCGTGTCATTGACTGGCGCGTCATGGAGGGGGTGGAGACGTACTCCGACCACCGGTACATCCGGTTTGACGTCTCCGCCCAGACCTCGAGCGCGCTGGTCCGACAGGCCCCGAGTGGTCCGCGGTGGGCGCTGAAGAAGCTGGACCGGGAGCTCCTCCTGGAAGCCTCGATCGTGCAGGCCTGGGTGTCATCACCGGACAGGCCTGCTGACATCAACGACGAGGCAGAGTGGTTCCGGGAGGCCATGTCAGAAGTGTGTGACATGGCAATGCCCCGGGTCCAGCCCGGACGCGCCTGGCGCCAGGTGTACTGGTGGTCGCCGGAACTAACGTCTCTGCGCGAGGCGTGCGTTGCCGCGCGGCGCCTGTACACCAGGCACCGCAGGCTCCGTATCCGCCCTCCGGATACGGAAGCCATTCAGGCGGAGCTGTACGAGGGTTACAGAGTGGCGAAGATCGCCCTCCGAGCGGAGATCCTGCGGGCCAGGGGACTGGCCCGTGAGGAGTCGCTGGGGACTCTGAACAGGGACCCGTGGGGGCGCCCATATAAGGTGGTTCGGGAGAAACTCCGCCCATGGGCTCCCCCGCTGACGCAGAGTCTCCGGCCCCAGCTCGTGGAGGGCGTGGTGAGCGCTCTGTTCCCCTCGCGGGGGGAGCATACTCCCCCGCCCATGGTTCCGCCTCCTGCAGTGCAAACTGCGGACCACAGACCCGACGATGACGACGTTGCTCCTGAGGTGACCGAGGTAGAGTTGAGAGTGGCGGTACGTAGGCTGAGTGCCAAGAATACCGCCCCAGGACCCGACGGCTTACCTGGAAAAGCCTGGGTCCTGGCCTTGGAGGCTCTCGGGCCTCGACTAAGAGGGCTCCTAAGCGCATGCTTGGAGGAGGGCCAGTTCCCACTTCGTTGGAAGACGGGGAAACTGGTCCTCATTAAGAAACCGGGGCGCCCGGCGGACTCTCCGTCCGCTTACCGGCCCATCGTGCTGCTCGACGAGGTGGGCAAGCTCTTTGAAAGAGTCATTGCAGACCGCCTCGTCGGGCAGCTGGTGCGGGTGGGGCCGGATTTGGCGGAGAGCCAGTTTGGTTTCCGCAGGGGGCGCTCCACGGTGGACGCCATCATGCGCGTGCGAGCCCTCACGACGGGGGATGCTGTGGCCCGGGGTGGGGTCGTCTTGGCGGTGTCTCTAGACATCGCCAACGCCTTCAATACCCTGCCCTGGAGTTGCATCAGGGAGGCACTCCGGTATCACCGGATGCCGACCTACCTCTGTCGTGTAGTCGAGGCCTATTTGACGGATAGGGCGGTGATCTACCCCGGTCACCAAGGAGAATGGAACCGGCGAGAGATGTCGTGCGGTGTCCCACAGGGATCGGTCCTGGGGCCGCATCTGTGGGACATCGGTTACGACTGGGTGCTGCGCGCCGACCTCCCTAGCGTTGTCAGCGTAGTGTGCTACGCTGACGACACGCTGGTCCTGGCGCAGGGGAGGTCGCACCAGGCGGCGGCCGAACTAATGACACGCGGGGTTGCGACAGTCGTTGAGAGGATCCGGCAGTTGGGACTCGAGGTGGCCTTGCACAAGTCCGAGGCCATGTGTTTTCATGGTCCTCGGAACGCGCCACTGTCGGGTTCTCAAATAACGGTAGGAGGGGTTCACATCGGCGTCGAGTCGACGATGAAGTACCTGGGACTCGTCCTCGACAGCCGGTGGAACTTCGTCGAGCACTTCCGACGTTTGGCTCCCAGACTGCAGCGGGCCGGGGCTGCTTTGAAGCGGCTCTTGCCCAATCTGGGGGGGCCAAACGCCTCCTGCCGGAGGCTCTACGCGGGGGTCGTGCGGTCCATGGCCCTTTACGGGGCACCGGTGTGGGCGCTTTCGCTAAGGCTCCGGCCAGCCCGCCGGTTGAAAGCGTCCCAAAGGGTCATGGCCATCCGGATGGTACGGGGATACCGCACGGTCTCCTGCGAGGCGGCGAGCCTCCTTGCCGGATTGCCGCCGTGGGATCTGGAGGCAAAGGTCCTCGCGCACGCTTGGGAGTGGCGCGAGGAGGCGAAACGCCGGGGCGTAACTCCGCTGCCGCGAGTAATCGCGGCACAGCGGACAGAGCTCCGGCGGGATCTCATGGCGGCATGGAGAGTGCGACTGTCGCAACCCAGCGCAGGGCACGCCACAATTGCGGCGGTAAGACCCCTCTTTGAGGAGTGGCTTGAGAGGCGCCACGGCGTCCTCACCTTCCGCCTGACGCAGGTCCTCACCGGACATGGCTGTTTCGGGAGGTTCCTGTTTCGGATAAGGCGGGAGGAAACGCCCGGGTGTTACCATTGTGTGGATCGACCGGAGGACACGGTGGAGCATACGGTGGAGGTCTGCCCGGCTTGGGCGGAGCACCGCCGTGTCCTCGTGGCGGCGATCGGCGGCGGCGACCTCTCGCGTCCGGCCCTGGTTCAGGCCATGGTACGGAGCGAGAGGGAATGGGAAGCCGTCACCTCCTTCTGCGAAGCAGTAATGCTCGCGAAGGAGGAGGCGGAGCGCGAGAGGGAGAGGCAATCACTGCGCCCTCGCGCCCCTAGCCGCCGCAGGAGGAGGAGACACCCTGGGCGTCGGGAGTCGATTGCCGACTCCCGGCCACCGTAGGCGCGGGCTTGCGGACGGCGAGCAATGGGCAGCTCGCCGTCCGGTAAGGACCAGGCCGGGTCGACGGCGCGTCGTGTTTCACGCGCGCCTCAAAGAGATGTCAGCAAATTTGACGGGGTCCGATAGGACCAATGCCTGCCGGGGCTGCGGATTGTTCGAAAGAGTTACCGTGGCCCTGGCGCACAGGCAACTGAAGGAACACGGGTGGGTTTTAGTCAGTAAGAGTCTGACACGCCCTTCCGCTCCGCCCAGAGCGGGAGACGTCATTTGATGATTTCCCAACCAAAAAAAAAAAAAAAAAAAAAAAGCGTAGCACAAGCCGCCCATATCTCTAATGTCTATTAGTTTGTGAAACCATAATTTTTCTTTTGCCAATAAGTTGTTTTTGCAATCGTCACAACTAAGGTTTTTCACTAAACTACTCACCACAAAGCCAGAAATATATCCAACTATTTGTGAAACAACGTCTGAAATTGGGGTTTGATCTAACTTTTCACCGAGTTCATTGCAGTTTGTCTGGTACTTATAAAAATTTTGTTCCAAAGATTTTTTTTTTTAAATTTCTGCAGTACTCAAGTTTTTCTCCTCGGTTTCATCATTACGATATCCTTTCGAGGAATTGTTAATTTTATTTAAAGGAGATGATCCTGACAATATTGGTATATTCTCTATCGGAATACAATTTCCGGTAAATTTTGACCCCAGCTCTAAATGACACAGCAGCTTTTTAAAACTCGCTTTAAATTGTCTCGTGTTGGGATTATTGTTATGTCCACCTTGACTTCGTATGTTCCCAAAAAATAGCTCTACATGATCCTGGCTAAATTTGTAGGTCAATAAAAATGAAAGGATATCACTTGCAATCAAATTTTCATATAAATTTATCAAACTGTTGATGCACACTAATAATCCCAATACTCCAGTGTTATTTTGAGTCTTAACCAAAGGTACTTTTTTGTTTGAAAACACAGTTCTTCTCTCAGAGCCAACTTTAAGAGTTTTTTTAAATTTAACATTAATTGTTAATGAGAGTAGATAATCTTTTGATTCTGACAAGAATGATAATATTTTTTGAGAATTATTTTTAATTAAGGGTGTTTTAAAACCGTAATCTTTCAGATTTCTAGTATTTAATATATCAAAAATATCATTTAGTCTCTTGATAAAGTACACTGTGGTCTCTGAATTTTGGAAATTGGGAATATTTAAGGTTTTTTCACAAAATTCTAAAGCTCTAGCAACGCTTCGGCTTAGAAGCTGCGAAGCCAATTTTACATTCATAATTTGATTTTTAAAATGAACATGTCTATGTGACAGTTTGTTTGCCAAGTGCAAGGAGTTATCTTCCTGTAAATCGTATAATTCTGTCACTAATTGTCACCTGATTAATTTTTCATCCGAAGTATATATATTTTTTTTAGATTCGAAGGTGTTTCGCATCAGTTTTAACATATGGCAGGCATCTAAAAACACTACGACGTCATAATCAGCACTAGGGTGTTTCTAATTAGTTTTTAAATTTTGAAAATCGTCTATCTCGCATCCTAAATTTTTCATTGTTGCAATATTGCTTTTGCAGCCATCAAATGTAACGGAGCGAATTTGCACACCGATATTGTTACATTTTTCCAGTGCAATTTTTATTAAATTGGCTTTCATGTCTGCCTTCAAGCTGTCTATAAAAAAATAAGCCAAAGGTAGCTTCCATGAGTCATTTATAGCAACTAACATGAAAACGTATGCTTGGGTTGCTATTTGGCTGCTGTCATCGTTATCTAAACCCATCTCTACCAGGCCCTCATAGCGTTTGCCGGTCCAAATTTTTTGCCTTCTTATCGACATTTCGTCGGCCACCAAAGCACACATAATAATTTTGTCGGTTGATTTTGCTTTCTCTTCGAGCCTATTTAGCGTTTCAGCGCAAAATCCAGGTTCAGCATCTACGCTTCGATACCATTCGTATAAGGTTTGTGGATGAGGCAAACAGGTATCGAACATTTTTCGAACATATTTATAAGCTGAAGGAGAATAAAAATGTAGTGTTAGAGCAAATTTCCTGGCACCTGGAGGATATTTTGCGAATGGTTTTGAACGTTTTTTTTTGTTTTTAGTATACATCCCGTTGAATACTTCGGCAACTTCTACATGTTTTGATAGCTCTAAAAATACGGTGTCATCGATGGTTTTTTTCTTTTGAAGGATTGCTATTATATTTTTTAATTAAGAAATTTTTTTCTTGAGGCGTTTGTTAACTTTTTGTAAATTATTATTTTTTTGTTGTTTTAGTCTCTATAATTTTGCGAGATTTAATCAATTGTTTTTTTAAATGTCCTTTTCTTGGAGTGTCTTGTAAGGATATTAGGTCCGATAGTGAAACAGCAGGAGAATTGGAGATGGAAATTGCTGGAGTCGTTGTTGTGGTGTCCTTTAAACTTGTTGAAGGTGCAACCTACAAAAGTAACGGTATCCTAAAAATTCTAGAAAGGACAAAAAATACTTGTTTTACAAATTACAAATTAAAATACTAACAACCGGTATCTTACCAAGTTTGACGTCATCTGTTCCGTCAATATAGCTGCTTCTTCTTGCACCTTTTTTTGCTCAATGTTAATCTGAAACATTTCATTTATAAATATTAACATGTAAGTACGCAAGCAGGACTAAAGTAATAATTCTGTTTCAACTCACACTGCACCTAGTTAATTCAATCCTAATCATAGCTTATAATTATAAATGCGAAAGTTACACAAACACAAAGGGTATGTCTTCTCAAAAAAAATAATGTTCCCAAGGGATCGCCATGAACGCGGGCGGAGCCGCGGGCAAAAGCTATTAATTTATATGACATATTTTTAAGATATTTTACCTGCAATTTGGGAATCGCCGTTTTCAACAATCTACGCCTTTGAGTATTTCCAGATATATCGAATGTATCAAAATGTATCGAGCAAATTGTGGAATTTTTGCAAGGTCTGTAATTATCTTCTCTTCTTTCTCGCGCAACAATGGATATCCATTCTGCACAGCGAAATGGATCAGAGGGAAATCTACAATAAAAAAAAACAAGAAATAAAAATAAACTAACCACTCCATATATTTTTGTTCCAAACTCGACCAATGTTTGGCGAAAATGTTGGTTCTGTGATGTCGAATATTGGCTAAACGACGAAATATTAGTTTTTAATAGTTAAATAATGATTTTAAGATTTTTAAAAGAAAAGTGACATTGTACTTACCGAAAGAATGATACTCCTTCGGAAACTTTACTGTTCCGATGGTTATTTTCGCAGTTTTTAAAAGCACACTGAGGCATTCTGACACGTCCGTACGTTGGCTGTGGTTGGATCGAACTAAACTCAAATAAGACCACAAGTTTATTTGTGCTCTTATTTTTTTGCCGTTTTTATTGCCGTGACCCTTAATCTAGTATATAGTTGATCGAAGCGGACATCCCAGAAAAAAAAATAACAATAAAAATAAAATGTATTCATTTAAACAGCTTGTTTGCTAGTTATTTAACAATGTTTGACACAATCAACTTAAACTACTGTTTAACAAATAAAATAGTCAACATTTTACACTCTTCTATTTATGAGGTAATTAAAAAATATGACGGCGCGACACATGACATTTGGCGTTTGCTGTCAACGTCGGAACAGAATAGCAGCGTGACAGATGTCAGCTGTCATTCTAGCGGAACGTCACTGGTGGGAGCGAGGCGGCCATCTTGGTCACTTTGGAATCGAGAGCCGCCAACGCACCACGCGCTCGACGGATCGCTAAATACCGACGCCATCTTCTACCTTTTTTTGTTTCATTTGTTATAATATAATAGTCAGTGATTAGTTAAAGTGTGATTGAATATTATTTTGTTAATTAAGGAATAAATCATTGGAAGATTAATTATTTGAGACTTTTTTTGAGCATCTGACCCACGTGAAGATGGAAAATTCTGATATAGGCCATCCTGAGTCTATATCAGAAGTGGGATCCCATGAGCAACAAACGGGGAACACGCAACCTGCTGAAATCATCTCTGCGACGAGAATATTGTCGAATATGGAGGCGATGTTCGCCCGGGTATTTGCGATGTCGCAACCATCAACTCCTGTAAGTACCAGCACTATAAAACTAATCGAATTTGATCCTGATAATTCCGAAGCTGACATTGAAGGCTGGTGTAACGTCACTGAAGTTATAGTGCAGGAGAAAAATCTTGCAGGCGTTAATCTGCTGATGGCACTTACTAACGCGCTTAAAGGTCGCGCAGCAACCCACTTGACCAAAATGAACCTTAAGGAATTAACATGGGCTGCTGTTAAAGAAACATTGCTAGCTAGATTTGCTAAGCCCAAACTAATGCAGGATCATTTCGATGAAATTTAACGATTTCAAATTAGTGTCAAAGAAACCGCATCAGAGTCTGCAATGCGCTTATGGAACCTGATCGAGCGGATACCAAAAACTGACTTACCTGAGGAAGTTATCACTGGGTTCGCTATATCAGTGCTATGTCAAAAAGATAATTTGATACGTAGAGAGTTGACAGCACATGTGATAACTACTCGTGCTCAATTATTTCGGATTCTTAATGGCATATCACTAAAGCGACGGTTGGACGTCAGTGATGGAAATCAAGACCCCGATGCTAAGAGATCTCGAATGACAGATTCTAGATTCCCTGGAAAGTGTCATTGGTGTGGCCTGTCAGGACATCGACAGGTTGACTGTTGGAAGCGAAAGGAGGACTCCAAATCATCGAAGTCCCAAGTTCCATCAAGTTCTACAAATAATCAAGACAAGCCGTCTATATCCTGCTACACGTGTGGAAAACCTGGTCACACGTCTACAGCTTGTCCAGAAAAAAAGAATGGAGGGAGGTCGGAGAGGAAGGAAGTCAACCTTTGTGATCATCGACTTTCTAGATCTACTTTGGAGACATCAGCTGGTGAGAGATTTCCATTTTTATTCGATAGCGGATCATCTTGCTCCCTTTTAACTGAAAGTTTTCGCTGTCAGTTTCCGGGTACTGTACGCAATAATCTAGTTTATCTTACTGGTATCGGAGGTGATGACGTAAAATGCACTTGCCAAATTATAAGTACTGTAAAAATTGGAGATGTCTCGGTTGACCTTGTGTTTCACGTCGTTCCTGATTCAGTAATTTCTGTACCAATTATTGTAGGTAGAGATATCTTAGACAAAGGTTTTTGCGTGAAAATTGATAACGACAAACTCTTGTTTATGACCAAAGAGCGAACTAACTTTTGCGAAACGAAATCGGTAGTTTTTGATATTTCTTCTATCGATACCGACTTAGAAGGAGAAGATAAAATGTTGCTGTCAAAATAATTAGCAAATATTCAGATTATTTCATAGACGGTATACCTACTAGGCGCGTTACTACAGGGCAATTGAGCATTAAATTGATAGATCCTCATAAAATAGTTCGGAGGTCGCCTTATCGACTAGCACCTATAGAGAAACAAATAGTCCGCGAAAAAATACAACAACTATTAGATGCTGGTATCATTCGTGAGAGTTCTTCCCCTTTTGCGAGTCCGATACTCCTGGTAAAGAAAAAGGACAATACCGATAGAATGTGCGTAGATTATCGGGAACTCAATTCCAACACACAACCCGAACACTATCCCTTGCCTCGCATCGAGGAACAGATAGACCAGCTCAGTGGCGCCAACTACTTTTCTTCATTAGACATGGCTAGCGGATTTCACCAAATTTTAATTCACCCTGATTCAATTGAGATGACTGCATTCGTGACTCCGGAAGGCCAATACGAGTACCTTGCGATGCCCTTCGGTTTGCGCAACGCTCCTTCTGTTTACCAGCGATGTATTACAAAAGCACTGCAACACCTTAATGACAGGCCTCTCATTTATATGGACGACGTTCTGTGTTATTCCTCCAATATTTCGCAGGGTTTGGACCGCCTAGATGAGGCCTTACAAGCCCTGACTGCAGCAGGCTTTTCGTTTAATCTTCAAAAGTGTAAATTCATGAAACAAAAAGTAGACTATCTAGGTTATTCTTTGCAGTCTGGCGAAATTAGACCCAATACCCGCAAAATTCAGGCATTAGTTGAAGCACCATCACCATGTACAGCTACTCAGGTACGTCAGTTTCTCGGGCTCGCGTCATATTTTAGGAAATTTATACCCGGGTTTACAAATGTTGTTGGACCGTTGTACCCTTTAACTAAACTGAAAGGACCTATTAATTGGACTGACAAACATGAGGATATCCGTAGAAATGTAGTTAAAATACTTACTTCGGAACCAGTTTTAACAATCTTTAATCCTGAATTGCCGGTCGAGTTGCACACAGACGCGAGCGCCGAAGGTTATGGCGCAATCCTTATACAGAGAAAGGATAACTTACCCCATGTTGTGGAGTACTTTAGCCGGCGTACATCTGAGGTAGAATCTCGATACCACTCGTACGAATTAGAGACCTTGGCCGTCGTACGAGCGGTAGAACATTTTCGGCATTATTTGTACGGCCGACATTTTGTAGTCTACACTGATTGTAATTCGCTCAAAGCATCGAAATCCAAGGTTGATCTGACGCCTCGCGTGCATCGTTGGTGGGCTTTCCTACAAGCCTTCGATTTTGAGATCATATACCGTGAAGGCCGTAGTATGGAACATGCTGATTTCTTTTCCCGTAATCTCCAGTCGGATGCTGGCGCGCCTTCGACCCCCCAAATCCCTACTACTAAACGTGTTGAGTTTGTTGAGTTACATCAAGGATGGCTTTCAGTTGAACAAAAACGCGATAGCGAAATCCAAGACTTGATCACTAAACATAACAATAGTGATTTTCCGGAAGCGGTAGCACACACCTACGATGTTAGGGATGGTATCCTGTATAGAAAGATTGGGCGCAACAAAATTATTTCTTGGTTACCGGTCGTTCCACGCTCCTTGATTTGGACACTTATCAACCACGTCCATAACGAAATTCAACACCTTGGTAGTGATAAGACGCTAGATAAACTCTACGAACAATACTGGTTTCCGCAAATGTCTAAATGCGTGCGTAAATTTATTGATTCTTGTATAGTTTGCAAAGCATCGAAGGGACCATCGGGCGCTCAACCCGTTCAGTTACACTCAATCCCAAAACTGTCTGTGCCATGGCACACAATCCATATAGATTTTACCGGGAAACTTAGTGGTAAGAGCGACCGAAAAGAGTATTGTTCGGTGATAATAGACGCGTTTACTAAGTATGTTCTACTAGAGCACACAATATCATTAGATGCAAGTAGCGCAGTGCGAGCTCTAGAAAGGGCTGTTTGTCTTTTTGGGGCTCCTACACGCGTTATTGCTGATCAGGGCCGATGCTATATTAGTAGTGAATTTAGAAACTTTTGCAATAATTATAAGATTGATCTGCATTTTATTGCAACCGGTTCGAGCAGGGCTAACGGGCAAGTTGAGCGAATAATGCGAACATTAAAAAGCTTGCTCACGATAGTTGAAAATGACCCTAATAAGACATGGCGCGATGAGTTAGGCAATATCCAACTTGCGCTTAATAGTACAAAATCGGCCGTTACTAGGTACTCACCTACGGAACTGATGTTTGGAACACGTGCAGAATCATTAGGTATGTCCCAGATATCTTCACATTCAGACGAGCGAAATGACCGTTTAGATTTAGAATCCATTCGAGAAAATGCGTCGGAAAATATTCAAAAGGCGGCCGCGGCGGATACTCTAAGGTTTAACCGTGGTCGTGCTAACATCAAACCATTTACTCAGGGCGATTTTGTTTTTATCAAGAATAGTGAACGAAATCAAACTAAACTAGATAGGAAGTTTAGGGGACCGTTCGTTATTACCTCCGTATTAGGGAATGATCGGTACGAACTAAAAAGCGTAAGTGGTTCACACCGCACTTATAAATACGCACACGAGAATTTGCGTGCAGTACCTCAGGGACATGCCGGGTTACTTGAAATCACTACCAGTCTCTTGAACGATGAGGAGGCCGAGACGGCGCTAGAAGATGTAACTTCTAATAGAGATGACGCATTACTTTCAAACGACTGTGATACTTTGACCGTATGCTCGGATACTATTTCCGCCGACTCCCGGACAATATCAGCCGGCTCAGACACTCTCAGTGTACACTCTGATCCAGAGACATGGGATATACAAAATGAAATAGAAATTTATGCTGAACAAGATAACCTGCAATTATAGGTATACCATTACGTTTTTATGTTATGTATGTGTTTGCTTAAGCTGTCGATCCTGGTGGATAGTGACATCCGGGTTCGCTGAACGAGAAAGGATTCACTAGTCCAGCCCAGATGTAAGGTAGTTTATCCTGGTCACAGTGTGTAGTCTGGGCCAGAAGTAATGAAGGTTGTCTATCCTGGTCGAGGTGTGTCGTCCGGGCCGTACCTGAAGGGCTCGGTTGAAGGGATGCACTCGCTCGGTCCAGATGTATTGCGTTGGTTGACTGGTCGAAAGGACAGCGTCGTCCGGTCCATGCTACTTTTACGTCTGGTCGAAGGGACACGCTCGTCCGGTCCATGTTTTTTGGTAGTGAACGTCTGATAATGACTCGGTCGCAGGGACAGTGCCGTCCGGTCCATGCCATTGAAGCTGGTCGAAGGGACACACTTGTCTAGACCCTGCTGTGAACCGGTCGAAGGGACAGTGCCGTCCGGTCCATGCCATTGGGGCTGGTCGAAGGGACACACTTGTCTAGACCCTGTCTGTGAACCGGTCGAAGGGACAGTGCCGTCCGGTCCATGCCATTGGGGCTGGTCGAAGGGACACACTTGTCCGGTCCGGGTTATGTTTGGGTAACATAACGGGATTGTGAGATGTCATCCGGTCCATTACTCATAATGGTCGAAGGGATACATGCTTTCATATCCTGCTTATGTAGTATGTTAGGATAAGTGCTATGCTGTTTTTCAGGCTGGACGAGCAAATAATCAAATAATGAAATTGCCTGTTTTAAGGACAACGTTAGATCTACGCCCGAGGACGGTCGAATGTCAGTCCGGCCGTGACGGCGCGACACATGACATTTGGCGTTTGCTGTCAACGTCGGAACAGAATAGCAGCGTGACAGATGTCAGCTGTCATTCTAGCGGAACGTCACTGGTGGGAGCGAGGCGGCCATCTTGGTCACTTTGGAATCGAGAGCCGCCAACGCACCACGCGCTCGACGGATCGCTAAATACCGACGCCATCTTCTACCTTTTTTTGTTTCATTTGTTATAATATAATAGTCAGTGATTAGTTAAAGTGTGATTGAATATTATTTTGTTAATTAAGGAATAAATCATTGGAAGATTAATTATTTGAGACTTTTTTTGAGCATCTGACCCACGTGAAGATGGAAAATACTGATATAGGCCATCCTGAGTCTATAAATATGTATTAATGTAAGTGTTTCGTTACATAGTATAATACTCATAGTACAAGCTCTCTTTAGTTTGGGGCTAGATAAATAGGTGTAAGTATTCGACGAAAGTGTAGTCCCAAGTATAAAATGGCAATCAATGTACATATTTTAGGTTTGGCACAGAAGGGTCTACATTATTATAAATATTTTGCAGTGAAAAACACTTATTAGTTAGAATTAAGTACATATTAGTTATATTTATTATTTCAATATATAATAAAAGATGTTATTTACCTGTATCAGCGCATTTTGTGAAATATGGTTAGCTAATTTAGGTTCACTTTCAATTAACGCCTCTTGTAGAACGTGCCGCCTTTGTCGCAAAACAGATCGCGGAGACATAATACACCGCTGTCCAGTTTACATAATACACAGTATCCAATCTAGTTATCACAAAGTCCTTTATCGTGCCAGGGTCAATCGAAAAGCTATTAATCAGTCCAGTAACCAAAAAGGGGTCGTAATTGTAAAGTAAATACCGATAAAATAGAAAGAAATAACACGTGAACGTACACTGCAGCGAACTGACTGTGACTAAGGTTTGGGCGACTACCTGCGCAAGAGCGTGGGTTGGGGAGCGGGGCCCCCCGCTCACGGAGGTTATTTTGTAACCGGTTATCTTTATGTGCATGCGTCGCCCGCCGCTGTGCACTAATGAATAGATAAATGAGTAGGTATTTTGGAATTATTCATCAATAATAAGTCAACGAGATATTTGTTTAAACGTAAGATATCATGAGAACCCCATGCATTTGGGCAATGTCGCCATAAATGATAAATAAATGATAAATGATTTTATTTCTGTAAGTAGGTTTGTACAAACACTTTTACACGTCAATCATATTTTAAAACTAGATGAGGTCGGCGTTTCCTATCTGACTACTCTGAGAAGAAAGGCCGAAATAAACTCAGAGGTCACAGTCTCTTTTAAAGCCCAGACATAATCTTGGTCAGATCATGTGAAGACCATGTAGATTTGAGTCTGAAATGATCTTTTGAGGAAAAAATACCACACAGAATGAGTGGACCTGTCCATTCAGTGCACGCATTTGTCAGTAATCGTGCAGCTCAACTCAGAACTTAAGGAGCTCAACATCATAGTAAAAAAATATTATATTGCGAAGACCTATCAATTGAGCTATATTTAATTTTTATTGATGGGTGGGGACGGAGCCCATACATTTTTGCCCATCATCCATTAAAAATGAAGGAGGACGATTCAGTTTCGCAACTTTTTGAGTACAAACCGGTATATGTACTGTCGCCAAACATTCACCACCGTAACACCTGTTAATAACTACAGTTATTGTGTTATACTGTTGAAATGACTGCATTCTAGTAGTTAATTACTCGTAGAACAAACTTAATTTTGAGTAGTATAGTATAATTATTAAAAAGATGTGTTATAGCTTAATGTGAATATTTACGTACTTCAACATATTTTTTTATGTTTACAGAAAACAAATGGGGCAAATGGCACCCAAAAGCACTGAAAACAAGGGTGTCAAATGTTTTGAAACCAGACACAGTAACTAAAGCCAGCGTCAGTTCAAATTAAGTTCTACTCGATTGGAAATTGTACAAGTTCAAATGGAGGCTGCCAGAAAAGAACTGGAATTTAAAGAAGAAGAACATATATTAGAAATGGAACATCTTGCTAATGATGAAAAAGGAAGCAAGAAATACATGCTTTACTTCTTCAAAAGTTAAATCGTACACCGGTTGCCAATTATAATTATGACATTTAAGAGTCAAATACTAGTTTGGTTTTTAAGGGCAATAAATATTTATTTTTTATTTTATTTTTTTAATCATGGCCAAACATTGTGCATTATCCCAGCAAAACATTGTCTTCTGTCAGTATAACAATGCTGCAGATCATTAGTGAACTATCTCAAGTAAATGTGCCAAAAAAAAGGTACTTTAATGTTTTTATTATTATTCAGTATCATTTTTATTATTAATTAGCTTTCGCGAGCGGCTTCGCCTGTGTGATAGGTTTATAAATAATTATAGCCTATGTTACTCAGTGATAATATAGCATTCTACTGATGAAATAGTTTTTAAAATAGGTCCATTTGTTTCTGAGTTTATTCATTACAAACAAAAATACAAATCTTTTCTCTTATAATATAAAAGTAAATATTGTAGATTATTATTAATTTATCATAATTATAAAATTAATCTAAAATTAAAGTGTGAAAATATTGTAATATAATATCCCTAGTCAGGTGCCTTTCCACACCAGTGGGATTAGCAATGATGGGAGGAAACACTGGTTGTGGAGGAATTAGTACATCTGGATCTTCTGGTGGTTCCTGTTCATTTTTCATCCTCGCCAAGTTGTGTAAAACAGCACATGCTACAATTATATCTTGGGCAAGTGGTAGTCTTTTAGTGGCGGTGCGAATAATAATACAATTAAATTACCAACTATATCGTTACCATCCTTTGATGGATCATATGAGAACTGGCTAGAGTATCGTGACACATACATATCGTTAATCCATAATGCACAAGAAATTAATCCAATTCAGAAATTCCATTATCTATGTTCAACGTTAAAAGGTTCAGCATTACAGGTTATAAAATCTTTAGAATTTACTTCTGACAACTATCAAGTTGCAAGGGATCTGTTGACTAATAGATTTGATAATAATAGGTTACTAATAAGCAATTACGTTAAAGCTTTGTTTTCTTTACAAGCCATTATAAAGGAATCACCCACTCAAATAAGAAAATTAATTGACTCGGTGTTAAAAAACATAAGATCATTAAAAATTATGGATGAGCCCACAGAACATTGGGACACTTTAGTCATTTATTTAATAGTTACTAGGCTTGATCCAGTTACAAATAAAGAATGGGAAAATAAAAAAAGTTCCGTTTGTAAGGATTCTGGGGAAAGTAAAACTAGATTACTTAATACAGTTTTTAAGAGACCGGTCTGATGTACTAGATATGATACAAAGCAGTCACAAACAGACTAGTGAATTACCAAAAAGGTCAACAAATAATAATTCACAACCTTCCACGCAACTACATTCTTTTGTTTCAAATAACAAACAACCGTCTCGGTCAGGTAAGTCTGCAGCCAAGCCAGCAAGCACTTTGTCTTATGTGCGAAGCTAATCATGCGTTATATTCATGTTTTCGTTTTCTTAATTTACTTGTCCATGATAGGTACAAATTCGTTTCTGAAAAAGACATATGTAGTAACTGTTTACGTTCTAATCATACCATTGAGGAATGTCAATACGGTCCATGTAAACAATGTTCACAAAAACATAATAGTCTTATTCTCATTCTCATTTAGATAGCAACACAAGTTGCAATTCCATCAGTTGTGTTCCTGCTTATACGCACACTGACGTGGTCGGTAGCGTGAATGGCGCGTTGGACGGTGCTTGTGCAAATTCACATTCGCTAAATGCACATATAAATGACTTGAAAAAAGCCGTGCATTCTAGCCCATTAGAACAGGTTTTGCTTTCAACTGCGGTTGTTGAAGTATGTCATAACAACACACACACCGTTGCGCGCGCCCTTCTCGATTGTGGCAGCCAGCGATGTTTCATTACCGAATCACTTTGTAAACAATTACGTTTAAAACCAATACAGTCCACACTCACCATCACTGGGGTAGGAAACACTGTTACGCGTTCACAGCAGTCTTGTGACCTCCTCATGCGATCGAAGATTAGTAATTTTAGCACTCGTTTAAATTGTTCCGTTTTACCTAAGAGTACTTATTCAAACTCAAACTCAAACTCAAACTCAAAGCATTTATTTCAAATAAACCAATTACAGGCACTTTTGAATTGTCAAGGGGTCGGTCAGTCAGAAAGATGAAGCTAGTTGCCCATTCCAAAGCTTAGTAGGTACCTATGGAGAAGAACGGGCAAGAAACTCCATGGACACTCTTTTAAATCAAAATATGGTTACAAATTATTGGTTACATCATTCATGTTGAAATTATGCATGTGAGAACGATGCAGAACGTTAAAAGCGTCCGTAATAAAGAGACGACAACAATTCCAATATTAAATTAAAATAAGCCGTGGCAGCCAAGAGATGACCAGTCCCCACTGACGGCGCCCGTTCACGAACATGACGTATGGATCAGCACCATTTAGCTCAACCATTTTGAAGGGAACTTAATGATCCAACACACACGCCACCACCAGCGAGACATTTGAGTGAGCATGACATACTCTCAGCCGTCAGGGCACATTCAAGTCAATGAAAGACAAACCTAGAAAATGGTAGCTTTATAGTAGGTACATAGTACTCACACATGTGCTATGCAATTATACAATACTACAAGATTGAATTTATACAATGTAAAGACAGTTTTTACAATCTTCAGTAGTTCCAAATGCTAATCAATTAGTTAATGCGCCCTTGTGGAGCAGGACCAGCGTTGAGCCAAGCATTTTTATCAGCGATGTAATCCCCCAACTTATAATATGCTTGACTGCATAGTGTGCGTTTTATACAGGATTTAAATTTCGTTTCATTCAATTGAAGTATATGGGGAGGTATTTTGTTGTAACATTTTAAACAGTACCCCATGAAAGAAGAGTCTACTTTAGCCAGCCTGAAACCTGGTTGAACTAATTGGTCCCTATTTCTAGTGATATAATTGTGTCTTTCACCTCTTTTACTAAAACTATGTAGATTTTTCCTTACGTACATGATGTTTTCATAAATATATTGACAAGGTACCGTCATGATGTTAATATCTTTAAACCGTTCCCTTAGAGAGTCGCGCCTGCGGAGGCCATATATGGCTCTGATAGCTCTTTTCTGCAGAATAAAAATAGACTCAACGTCTGCAGCCCGTCCCCATAGTAAAATACCGTACGACATAATACTATGAAAGTAACTAAAATAGACTAGCCTCGCGGTACCTACATCAGTAAATTGACGGATTTTTCTCACAGCGTATGCCGCTGAACTGAGCCGTCCTGCAAGGGATGTTAAATGAGGACCCCATTGAAGCCTTGAGTCGAGCGTGATCCCCAGGAAAACAGTTTTATCGACGAATTCTAGTTTCTCTTGATTTATTCCTATCTCACAATTAGTACTTTTGACATTTGGTAAAGAAAATCTTATACATTTAGTTTTTTTCCCATTTAATACTAAATTATTAGCTGTGAACCAATTTTGGATCTGCAGTAGGGCGTTATTTACGTCGTCAAGATTTGATGCACGTCTATTAATTTTAAAAATTAAAGAAGTATCGTCAGCAAATAACACCATTTGTGGTTGGGTTTTCAACAAATGGGGTAGATCATTAATATATACTAAAAAGAGGAAAGGCCCCAATATCGAGCCTTGTGGTACACCCATTTTTACTTTTAAACCGAGTGAATTGACACCATTTATTTGAACTTGCTGTTGTCTATCATTTAAATAAGATTTTACTAAACTGAGCGCAAGTTTTCCAAGGCCGTAATGCTCAAGTTTCAATAATAAGGTTTCATGGTCGACGCAATCAAATGCCTGTTGCAATCAAATATTGTCTCCCGAACTCAATGATAGATGTTCACTTGTTACAAATACCACAAAACGTTACACTGCGGATCAACACTATCACATTCCATCAAATATAGATTTGCTCATTGGCGCTGATGTGTTTTGGAGCTTGTTACAGGAAGGTCGGATGCGTTTATTCAATGGGCCTTACCTACAAAATACTCACTTAGGGTGGATTATTTCTGGCACGTTAACCCGTAATATTCCTACTAGTGTAAGTAACATGGTTTGTTGTACACTCACGAACTCACTAGACGACCAATTAAAGCGGTTTTGGGAACTAGAAGAGGTTGATAACGGCAAATCAACAAATAATATTTTTACAGCTGATGAAAAGATTTGTGAGGAACTTTTCACTTCAACCACCACTCGCGATAGTGAAGGTAGGTTTGCAGTGCGAATACCTGTGTGAATCAGCTGATTCGCTCGGTGATTCATACGAGCTAGCAAAAAACAGGTTCCTATCATTAGAAAGAAAGCTGGATCGTTCGCCCGAAATAAAACGTATATAAATAAAACGTATTCAGATTTCTTAAATGAATATTTAGCGTTAGGACATATGAGCCAGCTCGAAATATACGACTCACCATATTATTTTTTACCCCATCATTGTGTACAGCGTGATGAAAGCACGACAGCTAAGTTACGAGTTGTATTTGATGCGAGTGCAAAAACAACTACAGGTAAATCGTTTAATGATATACAATTAATCGGTCCTCCGTTATTAAATGATTTAGTGGGTAAACTTCTACGTTTTAGACAATTCGCGTTCGTTGCTTGTGCGGATGTAGAAAAAATGTACTGACAAGTTCTAGTACGGCCTGTTCACCGCACATTACAATTAATCCTACGGCGAGAAAATAAACGTGACTTATTACAAGTTTACCAACTGAACACCGTTAACATATGGCACTGCTTCAGCCCCGTATCTAGCTATGAGATGTTTACGGCAATTAGCGTTAGATTGTCCTAATGAGCAAATGTCTCAAATAATATTAACTTCATTTTACGTTAATGATTTAATATTCTCTCATAATAACAAACAGGAATTATCGTCACTTTGTGAAACCATTAGTAACATTTTAAATTCCGGTTATTTTCCATTACGGAAATGGGCATTTAATTTCGATAGTTCATCAAATAATTTAACATAATCATTATCACTCGACAAAACTGCCCAACATAAAACACTCGGTTTAGGTTGGTGCAATAACAGTGATGAATTAAATTTTAATACTAAATTAAATTCTGAAATTGATGTTTCACAAATAACGAAACGAAAAATACTTTCTGTCATATCACAGGTTTATGACCCATTAGGGTTGTTAGCACCTATTATTATTGTTACTAAAATACTCATGCAAAAGCTTTGGCTTTGTAAAGTCGGATAGGATGACCCTGTTCCTAGTGATATAGCTAATTAATTTAATCGAATATTAAATTCATTACAACATTTACAAAAGGTTCGTATTCCGCGACATTTCACCACACAGTACGCATATCAGTTACAACTACACATTTTCTCTTGCTGTGCATGCTTCTCAGGAAGCCTACGGTGCCTGTGCGTACATACGAAGCGTTTGCGAGCATTCGAAAAAGGTTACTGTAAAATTATTATGCGCAAAAAGTAAGGTTGCGCCCTTAAAGCCGGTAACCATTCCGCGGCTTGAGCTGTGCGGAGCGTTAGTGGGTGCACGTCTTTATAAAAAGATCATAGACTCAATGAATTTAAAATTCGAAAGGGTATTCTTTTGGGCTGACTCAACGATTGTTTTGGGGTGGTTACGCACTCATCCAAAATTAATAAAAACTTTCGTTCAAAACAGAGTTGTTGAAATCAATGACTTAACTGGTAATTGCGTTTGGTCACACGTGCAAGGCGTTAATAATCCAGCTGATTTGTTATCGCGTGGAGTCAATCTACCAGGGGGCCGATTCTACTAATTTGCAACGTTACACGTTCAATTGTGTTTCAACAACAGTTCGATTTAGATCGCCTTCCGATAGTTACATAAAAAGTTATTCTACTATTTTTAGAGCTAACTGGAAACTAAACTTAAGCCGAATCGATCCCGTAATGGGAACGTAACAGCGGGTAACGTGTGTTACCAACATGCCAAATAGTCAGTCTTATTTATAAACGTCTCTTAAATTTTAATCAATTGCTAAGCAACTGATTAACAAAATTCTTATTTATAAACGCTATTTAGCGCTAAGAGGTCGCTAAGCAATTGATTAGTAGCTGTCAAAATTAAACACCCTCGGTGAACTGTTAAGAGGATGCTAAGAGGCAAGATGGCGGATTTTATTTCAAACAGCTGATCAATTCAATAAGATTTTTGTGTGCTTCGAGGTTATTTTGTTCATAATACCGAATAGTGCATAAATATGGATTTCAACAATCTTTTACGGGATTTCCAAAACGACGTATAGGAAATAAATAATTTTGAAACGCCGGCGGGGAGTAGACAGAGGAAGACCTACAAGCCTCGTATAAATCCGCTACAAGAATTATCGGATGAAGAATTCAGGCAAAGATACCGTTTTACCAAGGCAAATATGTGCCGCATCGTCGACTTATTAAGACCCGATCTGCAGGTGGATACGCGAGGCGGTGGTATCCCAGTAGAACTGCAAGTAATGGCTGTAATCAGATATAGGGGTCGTCATGAGGTAGGTACCTATTTATTATTTGGTTCAAGTTCGAAACATGTGCGCATCACGGAGAGTATTTCTTTTTTAGATTCAAGAAGACTGCGCGGACATACACGGCATGAGCCAACCAACCATGTCGCGCTTGGCCCGTAAAGTGGCCATCGCTTTAGCTTCGAAAAGTTCTCTGTACATAAAAATGCCGTCGAAAATGACTGAGGAAACCAACGCGATCCGCAAATTTGAAGCTATTTGCGGCCTTCGAGGGATCAATGGTGCAATAGACGGCACCCACATCAAAATAAGGAAGGTTGGTGGAGATGTGGGTCAATACCACGTTAACCGAAAGGGGCATTAATCTATTAATACTCAAGTAAGTATGACAAATACCTAATTAAAATGAGTGGGTATAGGTAAAACAACATAGATGTGAATTGAAACAGGAACCGATAGCTGATCATAGGTAGTATTTATGATTACGGATACCTACCCTGTGTTTCTTTAAGTCAACTAATTTAATTAATATCACTATCATAATTCACAGGTTATCTGTGATGCTGACCTGAAGATATGCGACATTGTGTGTCATTGGAGGGGAAGTACACACGACGCAAGGATCTTCAGAGAGAGCTCAATTAAGAGAAGGTTCGAAGAGAACGAGTTTTTGGGGAAGCTCATCGGTGATAGCGGATATCCATGGACCCCTCATCTTATAACACCAGTTCTAAGGCCTAGAACTGAAGAAGAGCGGCGTTATAACCAACAGCATATCCAAACCCGTAACGTTGTCGAGCGATGCTTTGGTGTTTGGAAGCAACGGTTTCGGATATTGCTGGAGGTGATGAGGGGTTCCTATGCCACTATCAAAATAGTAATTGTTGCTTGTGCTGTACTGCATAATCTGGCAATTATATTCAAAGAAGAACAAGGTGTGTATTTGTGAACGATTTCAGCTACATAAAACAACCTTTTACTGTACCCTAATATCTATCTCCATCAAGGGAATTGGCGAAAAATCAGAAACTAGAATTTCTGAGATGCAACTACAATTAAGCCCAAAAGAGCTGTAAAATCTGAGATGACTACACTATCTGCACTCTCAAAATAACCTTTTCTTGTTTTCAGATACAGCACAGTATCAAGATGAGGAAATTGAGCCTGATGACGATGTTATTATAGATGACGATATGGCAAGAATAAGCAGAAATATTTTTGTAGAAAATAATTTATTTTGATATACATATGTAGTACCTTCCCTTCATTTATTTTAATATATTCAATTACAAAAAAAACTTATTTTAATCAAATTATTTTCGCTTTCCAATTATCTTCTTCCAAACTCATAAGTGCCAGTCTTCTCTCATGCAACTCTCTTTCATCCCTCATCTTACACTCGTGTGCTTCTTTTTCTCGCATCATCGCCTCCTCCCTCGCAGTCTATGCGAGGACGAATAACTGATGCTCGTGGCTTTCACGGCAGCAGTCAAATTGTTCCTGTAAACAAGTAGGTAGGTATATTATTATTCAAAGATAAACAATAAACCCCACTGCAAAAGCAACAGGAAAAAAAGACATCAGTATGTCTGTGTTGTTGTATTATCCACTTTCTTAGATATTGGGATATAATTACATATCACGCTAATATTATAAATGTGAAGGAAACTTGTTAGGATGTTTGTTTGTTCCCATTCAATTCCATAATGGCTGAAGAGATTTCAATGAATTATACCAACATACTTACTTCTTTTTTTTTTTATTTTGTTTGCTTGAGGACTAACTGAAGGGCGAGGTCTTTTAGTTTGTGAAGTCTCAGGCTAAAAATATCATAAAATAGGTTAAATCAAAATATTTCATGAACTAGTAAACGAAGATCCACACAGGATCTAACACATTTTATACATACCAACACAGCAGGAGCTTGAGTTTCATTGGAAACGCATGTCCTCGGCGAGTACTGCGGCAAAAAAATATTAATATTTTTAATATAGTACTGAAAATATTTCATGAAATGGGTGATTGTATAATAGACATACACTAAGCATGCAGATCGACAAATCACAGTTCAACATTAATTTTGTTTGAGCATAATTAAGTAGAAATTGTAAAAAATATTGGTTAGCTAACTAGCTATCACAATTATCAATGCATTTTAAACAGAAAAATCTGGTTAACCGGGGAACCCTATCAATCGCTGTTAACAGGATACCTACTGTAAATTTTTGCAGCGACCACTGGCAAATGGAGGCTATTAGATGGACACTTATCAGAATAATTACCTGTTTGGCATAAATGGAGTCAGCGTCATATGCGTTGCTGTCTACTGTGAACTCATTGGGAATTGCGTCAATGAGTTCTCGGTCTTCAGCAGGCGGGCTAGGTGGGGGTGGTCCTCCACCACGTTGAGGCTCAGAATGTCAACTTCCCAAAATGTCCCCTGGTACCAAAATGTCAACTTCCCATAATGTCCCTTTCCCAAAATGTCCCTTTCCCAAAATGTCTCTTTCCCAAAATGTCCCTTTCCCAAAATGTCCCTTTCCCAAAATGCCGCTTTCCCAAAATGTCCCCCATTCTTAGAATTAAGCGTTATAACCCAACTAAAAAATAAAAAACAATATAATAATCAAATTTTTTATTTTAAAAAATGGATGTGAAGAAATGTAACTACCAACATCATAACTGTTAGAATGTATTATGGTTGGTCACATTTAGACGATCTTGTTCGTCCAGAAATTAATTGAACTAATTGACATTAACTTATTATCTATTCGTTCTTGACCATTTCCTCCGACATATTATGTAATTAAATTTTATATTATCAAGTTAAAAAGAAATTTAAATAAATAAAGAAAGCCTCTAAAAATCATTTTCTTTGAAACATGTTGCATAAACTAAACGAAACTATCAAGAAAAATATTTATCTCACAAAAGTGGGTACTTTTGAAAAAATATGTATTTTATTGACATTTTATTCTATTCAATGGTATTGTGTATACTTACGTGAGACAGTTTAATTTTGTTGTTTGTGACGTGTTTTTATTAATAACTTGAAAATGAGTGAGGAATTAGACTTTATATGTAACCAAAAAGGAAATCAAACACTAATATGGAAGGGATTTCAGTACAACAAAAACAAAACTAACAAAGACAGTACGTTATGGCGATGTATTAATAGAACCGTATGTAATGCATCATTGACATTAGATAAAAGCAGGAAAATTGTTTTAAGAGAATCAACGCATACTTGTGAACTTAATATTGTTGCCATCAATATTAAAAAAGAAAAAATCAGGTTGAAGAAGGAAGTGAGTGATAATTTAGGGCCGATTCAAAAAATTTGCGAATCTACTTTGGCAGACCTAAGCAATGAGAATCGTGATGATCGAGACTTGATACCAACATGTCGTTCCTTAAAACGCTCTTTTTACCGAGCGCGAAAAAAATATTTGAATACAGACTTGCTAGTACATAATAATACTGAAACAGTTCAAATACCACAAAGTTCAACAAAAAAGTTTTTAGTATGTGAAGATGGCAGTACGGAAAAAAATATAATTTTTGCCAGCATTATCGCTAAAAAAATAATGAGAACGCCAGGTTCATACTATGCCGATGGGACGTTTAAATCAGCTCCAAAACCTTTTTATCAAATGTTTGTATTGCACATGGATTTAGCATCGGATGAAAATACTACAAAAATAGTACCGGTTATATACGCCCTCTTACCAAACAAAACGGAACAAACATATATGCGCCTATTTAGTCTCTCGTAAAAGAGAATTTACAGATCCAAATTAAAACTTTCAAATCGGATTATGAAATTGCCATCATGAACGCAGTTTCGGCGGTTTTTCCGCAGGCTAGAGTGACTGGTTGTTACCATCACTTCAATGCAGCGATTTGGAAATATTAAAAAAAACAAAATTGAATAAATCAAGAGCTGGTCGTAACGTGACTAGAATGAGTGCCATTCTTCCTTTGGTGCCGGCAAATCATATACCAGGCGCATGGAATTATATTTTGGAAACAGCGCCAAATACATCAGAGATGAGGCGTTTTCGCAGTTATTTCGAGTCTACCTGGTATCCCAGAAAATCACCGTTAATATTAAGCTGCGCTGGCCAACGCCATAGAACCACCAATGCTCTAGAAGGATGGCACGGACGTGTAAATAGCCTTATACCAAAGAATCCAAATTTGTATTATTTTTTATATAAGATAAAAAAAGAAAGCAAATACTGGGATGGCCGTATACAGGATTCACTATTTAAGCAAACCAACCGCAGAAGAAGGCTCAGAGATATTGAGTTCGATAGAAAATATGCAAGATATTTAAAACAATTACAAGGAAATCATCTCACAATTCAACAATTTTTAAAGAAATTGTTATTTTTGAGACTTGCTTTATTTAATTGAATTTCTTTCTAAATTTGATAATAGTTTAACGCCTAATTATCAGTCTGTATCTGACTATTGAAATCCTATTGAATTACTGTGTACTTGAACGTATTAGTTCTAATTAAAGTTATTTTTATAATATGTTGATAATATATAACTATATTTCATTTCAAAATCCTTTTCTAATAAAAAATTGACGAAAGAGTTGATACAAAGTAATTAAAATAAAGATTATTAATAGGTTGGAGAAAAAGTTTCTTCGCATTTTTTAAGAAAATTCAAAACATTTTTTAACATAGTTTATTTACATTTAACTAAAGTATGTAGGTACCATTTTGTTCGATAACTTTTTGCCATCTTGTAGGTAGGGACATGATCCCATTGCTATAGAAATTTTGGGACTTCTGATCAAAATACCGCGACAAGTGGTTTTGGCAGTCCTCTCGTGATGTTAACCTGACACTGCCTAAAGAATTCTGAAGAGACCGAAACAGGTGAAAATCTGAAGGTGCAAGGTCAGGACTATACGGCGGATGCATTAACACCTCCCAGCCAAACTCTCTTAATTTTTGGTGAGTGGCTAAAGATGTGTGAGGTCTAGCGTTATCATGATGAAAAACCACACCCCTTCTGTTGATTAATTCCGGCCGGTTTCTCTCAACTTCTTGCTTTAATCTCATCAGTTGTTCGCAGTAGAGTTCAGAATCGATGGTCCTGCCTGGTGGTAACAGCTCATAATGAATAATGCCCTTCCAATCCCACCACACACACAGCATCACCTTGTTGCGAGTTAACCCGGGTTTCGCCACAGTCTGTGAAGCCTGACCGGCCTTTGACCACGACCTTTTTCGCACGTTCTTTTCGTACGTGATCCACTTTTCATCACCAGTTATCAGCTTCTTCAAAAATGGTTCGGTTTAATTACGTCGTAATAAAGAATCACAAATGAGTACACGGTTCATTAGGTTTCTTTCAGTGAGCTCGTGAGGTACCCAAATATCGAGCTTTTTTGTGTATCCAGTTTTTTTCAAATGCGCCAAAACTGTTTTGTGGTCAATTCCCAGTTCTTCAGCTACCTCGTAACTACTGATATGCCGATCTTGCTCCACTTTTTCAAAAATGGCATCCATTTTATCCTTAATAGGGCGAACAGAGCGACGTACATCTTTGACATCAAAATTTCCGGATTGAAAACGCTTAAACCAAATTTGTGCTACTCTCACAGACACTGCACTAGGTCCATAAACATCGCAAATTTTTTTCGCGGCTTGCGTTGCATTTTTACCTTTTTTGTAGTAAAATTTTAAAATGTATCGAATTTCTTCATTAGATTCACTCATCTTGACAGTACGAAAAACAAATAAAAATCACACATTTTCCTAATTTGAATTTGGAATTATGTTCTTTAAAATTTAAACTTTCAATGATACAAAAACCAGCCAGATACAAATAGTATAGCCAAAGAGATTTTATTAAAAGTTCATACATACTATAATGCGAAAAGACTTTTTCCCCAACCTAATATATTGTTTTTTATTTTTTAGTTGGGTTATAACGCTTAATTCTAAGAATGGGGGACATTTTGGGAAAGCGGCATTTTGGGAAAGGGACATTTTGGAAAAGGGACATTTTGGGAAAGAGACATTTTGGGAAAGGGACATTTTGGGAAAGGGACATTATGGGAAATTGACATTTTGGTACCAGGGGACATTTTGGGAAGTTGACATTCTGAGCCTCAAGGCTCCACCAGTCATCGTCCTCGCTTTTCTGTACGCAAATTCCGACTTTTTGCGTTATTTTTCATATTCCTCCATTGGTTGAGAAGTTGCGTCGTACTGCGTTTGTTAGCGCTGACTGTGTTAAAACTGAAATGATAAATGTCCATAGATATTAGATACACTGAAATGAAGCAGCATTAAACAGAATCCAAACCCAAACATGAAACACCGAAATATAGATACCGCGACAACACCTCCTCCCAAGCAAGCTTTTTGGCGGCATTTGTGTTAGTCGTAGCATCTTTTTTTTCAATTATATCAGCCCGCTCAAGCACTAGTATTCGCAGCATTTTCTAAAAAAAAGCATTATCGTTACCAAGCATTAGAAAGAAAAAATTACATTTGGTCAATTTACATTAGTAATAGTTACGTTTAGAGATAAATACCTTTTCTTGCTCACTCCAATTAGCGTTCCGTATTCTTTTAGATTCTTCCATTAGTGAATTCAAATTAAATACAATTTTGTAAATGTATTTAACTTTACCGCTGAAAACTATTAAATCGCATCTGTCAAAGTCACCACAGATAAAAAAGTCGAGGTTTGTCAACATTTTTCTTAAAGTTCTGTTCTTTAGTCGACTATTTTGAACATAATCTGTGCCGAACGCATAATTTCTCCTCTATTTCGTTTCGCAACTAATCACCTACTAACTAGCGTTTATAAATAAAGAAAAGTTAATCATTGATTAAGAGCTAACTAATTAGTTAGCTAGTCAGTGGCTAATCAGTCATTAGCGAGATTTGTATAAATAAGGCTGAGTATGTTTTAAAAAAACATCCAAAAAAGAAGTTGAACCTAAAAATGTTACTAAATATGAATAAGTGTCATTAAAAGTATTTCCTAATACAAAAGATATCTAGATCATCATTTTATAGTTGACCTGTATGTTTTATTGTTACACATACAACATTTAAGCTTTATTTTAAAATGAAAACTCAGAAGAACGTTTCGTTTTACGTCCCTAGCTGGCCGAAGCTATGAAACGAAACGTTTCGGTTATGTCAAAAACTCCAATAGGAATCTGCAAACAGCGGGAAACAAAAACTTAAAATGTGTGGGTGCAATAAAATGGTTGATTTACTGTGAGTATTCGTTTTAAAATATTAGTGATTATTTATTCATCAAATCAAATATCGCAACATAGACCGTTATTGTTATTTTGTATCCAATGTTATGCGACAAAAGTTTAATGTAAATATTTACGACACACTTCAGGGGTTTACACACTTACGTCGCACTTGGGGATTAGCTACAACAAAAAAATGGTTAAGTTATGTGACCACTTGTTGTATAGTCCAGATTGATGCATTTCATTTATATTCGGGTAAAAGATTTAGTCTCGCTGAAAGTGTTGTTCTGTTAATACGTACGTAATTTCAGGTATAATGGATACCAGATGAAAATCTACGTCAGTTCGGCAACTGGATCTCCTCATATCGTTTATGGAGCAACATAGTAGTTTTGCCGTGGGACAATTGCGGTCTAAAGAAGGACGAGCCCTTGCCACACGCATGTGGGAACAATGTGCGGATATTTTAAATTCGGAAGGCGTAGCTAGGGCACCTAAAGATTGGTCGAAGGTAGGTTTTTAAGTTGATATTATCTATTCTTCGAAAATACCAACATGACGATAATAACAATAATTTTCTATCCATTTTAGTTTTGGAACGATTATAAATGTAGGGTGCGGGACAAAATAGCCGACATAAACAGAGGCTATGGGGGTACTGGAGGTGGGCCTTGCAGGGCACCACAGTTAAGCCCTTTATAGGAAAGGGTTGCTGCTCTTATAGGGAGGTTTGTCGGCCCACTTACTGGAGTCCGTCAAGATCCAGAGATTGAAATCGAGGTGATAAGATATTCATCAATCATATAATAACTATACTTACTTATTCCAAAAATCCAATTGTGTGTCTTAAGCATGTTTTTTTTTACATATCGCACACCCAGAACATCACTGTATTATGTCGAAAAATCTCAAAATTGACTTTTATACATATTTGAATAGCCAAAAATTTGCCGCGCATACCACGAAGACAGGCGTATTTATATTTACAAAAATGTCCAATAGATGGCGCGCTAACTCTCTATTGGTGACGACGCGCTGCCAGAGTCATACCGCGAACACAAAACTATTTCTAGTTGCAACTTGTCCGCCTCAGGTAACAGCACGCAGATCCTTTACGAAACAGTGAATTATTTTGTGTTAATGCAGTGTTGTTGAATGAAGCATATAAAATAAGCCGAATTATTTCGTTTTAATTCAGTGTTGGTGACTGTATTTGTACTACGTGTTTGTTACTATTTCAAAATAGTACTCTGTTGTTGACGAAGGTATGTTAGATTTTTTGTATTATATCAAAATGGTTCAGTATTGTTCGTAAAAGCTAAAAATCAGTTAAATGATGCACTATTGATGGTAAATATAAATTATGCCCTAACTTTCTTATAAAAATATAATAAATATTGTTTTATACTTATAATTGTTACTTACATTATAAATTAAAAGAAATATATTTAAAATAGATATGTTTCTTTATATACAAGAAGATTAATACTTTTTTTTGAGATAATGCACTATTGTTGAATTAATTAAATTTTTAATTGTTATTTGGCAGATGATGAGAGGTCGTGGGCTCCTGTTACTCAAAAAGGCAATGGAAGCAACCACAGAAGAAACCAGACCTTCTGTCCAACAAAGCAGCGTGGAAAAGGATATTGAAAATACAACCATTGCAGCATCAACCGATGAGACGTCAGCGATGGCAGCATCAACCGATTGAGACAACAGCGATGCCAGCATCAGCCGATGAAGCATCAGATAGGGAGGTACCCGTTCCTGTTTTATCTGATCATAAAGCTCAAAAGCTTTCGACTTGGTGTCATATGACAAACTATGGCGCAAGCTCGAAAGTGAGACAAATTGCAGTCCGGAAGTGACATCTATTTTTAGGTATTGGTACACCAACCAGAAAAATAGTGTAAGATGGGCAGGCTCTTTCTCGGATGTGTACAGGTTGCAATGCGGGGTGAGACAGGGTGGACTGACCTCACCGAAGCTCTTCAACCTGTACATTAACCGACTTGTCGGTGAACTCAGCAGTGCCAGTGTCGGGTGCTGCATAGACGGCGTTTGTCTCAACAATATAAGTTACGCAGATGATATGGTACTGCTGAGTCCATCGATCGGGGGTTTGCGTAAGTTGGTACGGATTTGTGAAACCTATGCGGAGGCCCATGGGCTCAGATACAACGCGAAGAAAAGTGAACTCCTAGTATTTAAGGGGCGGGGCAAAAATTACGTGACTGTACCTACTGTCACCTTAGCTGGTACCCCCTTGAACAGAGTCGCCCAATTCAAGTATCTGGGCCACTGGGTCTCCGAAGACCTAAAGGATATCGCGGATGTGGAAAGGGCACGTAGGGCGTTGGCTGTTCGGTGTAATATGTTGGCCCGCAGGTTCGCGCGTAGCAGTAATCAAGTGAAAGTGACTCTTTTTAAGTCTTACTGCCAAACACTTTACACGTGCAGCCTGTGGGTTAACTACACACTTGGGTCGTACAACGCCCTACGTGTTCAATAAAACAACGCGTTTAGAGTGCTGCTGGGGCTGTCACGTTTCTGCAGTGCTTCGACTATGTTCGCAGAAACGCACACGGATGGGTTTCATGCTCTTATTAGGAAGCAGTGTGCGTCGCTGCTGAGTCGTGTTAGGTCCAGTAGCAACAGTTTGATAAGCGTGTTCGCGGACAGGTGGGACTCTCCACTGCTGCGCCACTGGATACGTTTGCACACTGCACTGTGAGCAGTGGAAAGTTCCTCCCGGTCCTTATGTGTGTAACTCTGTCCTTAAGTGTTTTTATTTTGTGTGTGTTGTTTTGTTTTGTATTATTTTTATGTGAAAATGTGTGTGTTAAAATATGGATTTTGTCTGAAATAAATGTTTATTATTATTATTATTTCCTTTATTTCTTAGATATATACATATAAATTATATTTTTAAATATTAGAATATAAAAATATAAAAACATTTAAAAATATAAAAAATAGTGGCCCACCGGTATCGGGAACAGGGTCCAAGCTACCGGAGGTCAGGGCTCCAGAGAGAGAAACCTCCTAACAATGCGGGCCGTGTCCAAAAGTACCGCCTTCTGAATCAAGCCCTTGATCCAGCTGCCCAACGAGAGCCTCCTCAGGTGTTGGTCGAGGCTCTTGGCTATTAATCCATTGGCTGTGACGACTATCGGTACAATGATCGCTGAGTCCACATCCCACATGTCGACAACCTCGCGAGCCAAGTCAAGATATTTGATTTGTTTATCTTTCTCGGCTTTCACGAGGTTCCCGTCATGTGGGACCGTTATGTCAACAATCATTGCACGCCGCTCTAATCGATCCACCACTACTATATCAGGCTTATTGGCAACAATAGTCCTGTCAGTGATGATGGATCGATCCCAGTACAATGTGATATTTCCATTTTCGAGAACTGGGTCGGGCACATACCTGTAGTACGGCACTTCCGATTCTACAAGGCTGTATTTGAGAGCAAGTTGCTGATGGATAATCCTGGCTACAAGGTTGTGTCTATGCAAGTATTCTTCGTTAGCTAGACTAGAACATCCGGAGATAATGTGTCTGATTGATTCACCCGGACGGTGGCATGCCCGACAAATGTCAACCGTGCCGTCTTTCACAATAAATCTCCGGTAGTTGTTTGTCATCATAACTTCGTCCATAATTGCACAGACAAAACCTTCGGTTTCTCCAAAGAGGTCACCGAAACGCAGCCAGGCTACGGACGCTAGTTGATCTATATCGGGTCCATGTAGGGCCCGAAAAAAGCGTCCGTGAAGCTCCTTACTCTGCCATACTTCCATGCGATCATTAGTGTCAAGCACTACTGGCTTGCGCCAGTTCTCTTTAGCCAAGGAGAGCGGGGTGAGGCCCTTGTCCACTTTGACCACATCTCGATGCATCCCCACGTCGGCCTCTAAGAAATAATCCCTGAGACTGCATATCTCGCGATTGTGGAGGGTCTTAGCATTTAAAAAGCCTCGACCTCCACATTTTCGCGGGATATACAGCCTCATTACCGATGACCGTGGGTGATGCATTCGATTTGCAGTCAGCAGTGTACGGACCTTCCTATCCAGGGCGTCGAGTTCGGTCTGAGTCCATTTGAGTATGCCAAAAGAGTACATCAAAACCGGCATGACCCAACCGTTAAAGGCGCGTACCTTATTTCCGCCTGATAGAAGACTATTAAATACTTTTTTCAGGCGGCCAAAGAAGCGTTCCTTTAACGATTGCTTCATGTCAGTACCATTGATGCCCAATGCTTCCGACATACCCAAATACTTATAGGTTTCGGATGCAGAGAGGGTTCTAAGGTTTATGGAATCCGAGAGTTGGGTTCCGACGGATTCCACAATCTCCCCTCGCTTTACATGCATGACCGCACATTTGTCCACACCAAATTCCATTCTGATGGCACTACTGAACATTTCAGTTACTTTCAGTAGCTCCATCAGTTGCAAATTGTTGAGGGCAAAGAGTTTTAGGTCATCCATGTAAAGGAGGTGAGATATAACCTGACCACCTCTCCTCAGCCGATAGCCTAGACCTGAATCTTCCAGCAGTGTGCTTAGAGGATTCAAGGCTAAGCAGAACCAAAGCGGACTCAAACTATCACCCTGAAATATGCCTCGCTCGATCCTTATCGGTTCGCTATTCCTTTGGACATTTCGACATCCTGGATAGTGAAGGACCGTTCTCCATTGCCCCATACATGACATCAGGAAGGTGCGCAGAGTTGCATCTACTTTATACAACTCCAGCACCCTCATAAGCCATGTATGTGGCACCGAGTCATAGGCCTTCTTGTAATCTATCCAACATGTCGACAGATCCTTTCGGGAACGACGAACTTGTTGGCTAATGGCCATATCAATGAGGAGTAGCTCCTTCGTACCACGGGACCCGTTCCTACATCCATTTTGAGAAGGAGACATGATAGAGTTGGTGTCTATATGTTTGTTAATTTTAGCTCTCAAAATGGATGTAAGAACTTTATAGACCGTCGGTAAACACGTGATCGGTCTATAATTTTTGGGTTCCGCAGTGCTACCTGACTTATGGAGCAAGTGGGTAACTCCTGTTGTTAGAAACTGGGGTAGCGAACCAGACTCCAAAGCAGTCTGGTACTGAGCCGCCAAGCGAGCGTGCGACCCAACAAACCATTTGATCCAAAAGTTGTGCAGTCCGTCCGGTCCTGGAGACTTCCAGTTAGGCAGCGGACGGACTGCACGAGTTACATCTTGGGGGCAGATGGTAATAGCCCCCATTTCTGGTATTGGATCGCAGGCTCGCTCGACTCTCTGTACCCAATCGCCTTCGGTGTGACTGACAGGCACCGACCAGATATTGCGCCAGAAAGAACACATGGCGTCATCATCTGGTAGGCACGTGTCAGCCACATCTTGATCCGGTCGCTCCCAACCCCTATAAACCCACCTTTGATCGCATTGGAAGGTGCGATTCTGAGTGTATCGCTCCACTCGCCGCTTATACCTCCGAATACGGTTCGCCCATGCATACACTTTCTGCTTCAGGAAGTCGATGCGCTCTGTGACACAGGACATATAATCCTGAGGGCTGATATCAGTCCCTGCGAACGCGCGTCTCACAAAGCGCATCACTCTAGGGCGAGTATTGCCCTCCCTGAAGCAGATTAGTTTGCCGATGAGCGCTCTGGCCCCACCAATACGGCGTTCAATTCTGCACTGCCAAGCTGGTACGGCTGGTTTCGGTCGTGTAGCTCTAGAATCAGTAGCAAATTTGACGTGAGCTACACGACATGCCGCTACAGCCGCGCAGTACAGAATCGAATGAGTATCGGTGAGGTCTACGCAGTCATCAAAATAATTTGATAACTGCGCATCCAGGACCGCCACCAGCGCCCTATTTTTATTATGCATGGGCAAACGAGGTAAGCGTGGTCTAAGTTCGGGCGATATGAACCGATATTCTCGAATCGCATCCTCCAAAGCACTCCTCAATTCCTCATTGCACTGGGTACTTACGTTTGTAGCCCTGTCATCACTCTCCTCGTCTACTTGATTCATGTTAGACTGTGGTAGTATCACAACAGTCTGAGATGAGGGGGCGATAACATGACTACTCTGCATTTCATTTCGCAGGCGATCAAGTACAGTGTCATCCAACATATGATTACGTTGGATGACCCGCACCTGATCCGACAGTCGTTGTGCCGAAACGTTGATAGCTGGCTCAAGCACCTGAAAAAGAGAGAGCATCCGGACACGGTACGCGGTCAGATTGTTTCCCCCCTCTGTAGCCCCATAGTATGAGCGCATGACGTTTTCATTGATGGATCGTGTCCATCTCATGCGCTGCACACTTCCGCCGGGAGCTGGGACCCTGTCAGAGGCCAGTGGGCCTCGAGGTCCTAAGCCGTCCGGCGGCCGGTGTCCTCCACGTCGACGAACAGGTGGTGGCGTCGTGGGCGGGGAGAAATACTCGTCGCTCGAGCTCGACGCAACTACCGCAGCCGGTGTCGTCACAGCACTCACAGTGAGGCTGGGTACCGGCGGCGGCGAGGCGGAGCTGAGCGAAGAGTCCGGAGGTGGTGGGCGTGCTCGTAGTGCGGCCGATCTTGTCAACATATCATTTCATATTTCTATTTTGTCCTTGTGGTTGTTTATCGGAGGTGACAACTGTCATGTCACCTCCGATTCGGCAGTTTTTGATCAAAACTATTTCATTATGGTTTATATATACTCTTTTTTGGTGTAAAATTAATTTTCAGGTTTTATATTAGGTTTAAAATGGATAACTATTGCAAGGATGGGTCAAAATTATTTTCACTATTGATATTTAGGAAAAATTGAAAAATTCGACGTTTTGTTGACACGGTGTTATTATTATTTTAATTATTATTATTATTATTATAGCGATGAAGAAGATTTTATAGATGATTCGGATACGGATCCTACTTTTATTTTGCCTGTTAAAGAAATATCTCGGCCTCTTGTAATCCCTAGAAGATTATCTTCTTCTTCCTCCTCGAGCTCCTCGTCAGTCTCCAGCTCATCATCGTCAAGCTCCAGTAGCTCAAGTAGTTCATCTGATGATGAATCTAGTAGACCGCGTCTTCCTACAGCGAGTACTCATGAGGATTCTAATTCTACTCCGACAAACGCACCCTCAACTTCATCTGCCATTGACACTGCTCCATCAGTGAGCGAGCCTAAGTTAAGTAAAAAGAGAAAACGAAACCCTGCTGGCTGGAAGTCTAAGATTGCTAGAACATTGCGGAATACAGGAAAAGAGTATGTTTCTTTATCAAATCCGACAAAACTGATCGCTGGGCGTCAAATCCGTACACCTTGTGGCGACAAATGCAGGTTGAATTGTAAAACTAAAATAGATGAAATGGTAAGACAAGACATTTTCAATCAGTTTTGGCAGCTGGGCGATTTGGAGAGGCAAAGAGAATACATAGTAAGGCATACACAAGAAATCAAACCGAAATATAGGTACATCACTTCTCAAAAATTGAGGGCTTTGAATTCGGCTTACTATTTTGTAAAAAATAACAACAGGATTGGGTATGTAAAGAGTTTTTAAGGCTACGCTGAGCATTTGTGATAGATATATTAAGACGGCTCTTTCAAAGAAAACTGATGGTGGTTTTATTCAATCTGATGAACGCGGGAAGCATGGTAATCACCGCAAAATAGACTCTGAAATAAAAGATAGTGTGACTGATTTCATAAATTCTATTCCTAGAATAGAGTCTCATTATTTAAGAGCTCAAACTAAAAGAGAATATATCGCAAGTGATAAATGTTTGGCAGACTTGTATAGAGATTACAAAACCCTCCGAGAGCAAAATAATTAAACTCCAGCTTCAGCTTCAACTTTCAGTAGGATATTCAATGAGGAGTTCAATATTTCTTTTTATATTCCTAAGAAAGACCAATGCGACCTGTGTGAACGTTATAAAAAATGCCGATGATGAGGGCAAGGCCAAACTCTGTGAAGAGTATAATAACCACCTCAAAGAAAAAGAATTGTCCAGATTTGAAAAAGAGGCTGACAAAAACAGGAAAGATGTCGTCGTAGCAGTATACGACCTGCAGGCAGTCATGCAGGTTCCCAAAGGTCAAGTTTCTCTTTTTTTTATAAATCAAGAATCAATTGCTTTAACTTCACTGTAAGTGACTTAAACGCAAAGGATGTTGCGTGTTTTTTCTGGGACGAAACCGAAGCTAAACGTGGTGCAGTTGAGATAGGAAGTTGTGTCCTTAAATACATTGAAATGGTACTTGAAAAGAGCGTTCCTGATACTGACGTGGATATGATATTTTATAGTGATAATTGCTGTGGGCAACAAAAAAATAAATACTTATTATCCGTCTATGCTTATGCAGTTAATAATCTGAGAGTTAATTCTATAACACATAAATTTTTGATCCGCGGACATTTACAAAATGAAGGGGACAACGTTCACAGTGTAATCGAAAAACAAATAAAAAGACACTTAAAATCTGGCCCTATTTATTGCCCACAGCAATATGCTACGTTAATTCGTACTGCCAAAAAAACAGGAAACCCATATCTTTTAAGGGAGCTTACATACGACGATTTTTATGAAATCAAAATCCTCCAGGAAGCTTGGGGCAACAATTTCAATATAGATGAGGACAATAATCAACTTAAATGGCACGACATTAAGCAACTACGCGTTGAAAAACAACATCCCTTGACTTTCTTTTATAAAACATCCTTCGAAGACACTGATTTTAAGAAAGTCTGTGTTCGAAATCGTTCAAGGCGCTACAGAGATCAAGGCTTTTCTCCGCTGTTAGTTAAAGCATATACAGAAAAACAACCTCTGGCTGAAGCCAAAAAAAGAGATATTATGGAATTAATCGAAAAAAATATAATTCCTGCTAATTATGTTAATTCCTATTATAAGACTGCATTAAATTTAGAATAGTAGCACAATACTGAAAAATGAAACGTTGAGTTCCTATGTTATTAGTTATAAAAAAAAGTTTTTCCCGTTTCTATAGTATTTATTTTTTAATTGAAGATAGTGAATATTAAGGTACAAGTAAACCTGTGATAATTATTGTAATACATTGGTGATTTATATAAGACTTGTTATTCTTAAAGACTGGTTATAGTAAGTAGGGATACCCTTAAGATTCCAAGATAATACTTTGAGTTAAGATAGTTGTATGGTACTAAACAGTGCTTAATGTTTCTTTGTTACCAACTTTTTATACAACTTTATAAGGCCAGATGTCTTGTTTTTAGAGTTTTTAATAAGAATTAATATCGCAGCTATAATTGTAAGTTGAAAGTGGCTAACTCCGCTTGGATTAAGTAGTTTAGTGGTTGGTAATTGACGTCTAAATTAAAATTTTCGTTTTGTTTTAGTTTTAGTGATATGCCATGAATGATTGTAGGTAAGACTACATAGTCGTACTTTCAAAAATAATTACTTGTTGGTTGAAGTTTAAAATGATTACGTATTTTAATTACTTACTGTTTTGTTTATAACTTTTAATTAGTGTTTTTGTGTTATGATTGTTTTGTATCCATCCAACTTTGCCATTTTATATAATTTTTTTGTTAAAAGAAAATTTTTGAAGACTGTTTTTTGTTTTTTGTGATTTACATGTTATAATATTAGCACAACGAGTACAAAACGAGTACTAGTTTATGTTTTAAATATAAGTACCTACTTATTTTAGAAAAATTGTCTTTTATTTCGCTTTTAATAGGTCTATTCCTAAAAACAAAATAAATGGGACGTTATTGTATATTGAATCTCAGTAAAAAAACTGTAAAATAAGAGTGCATTATTTCAAAATTAATCAGTAAAAAGCATGTAACTCGAAATATGTTTTTTTTTTTTCGTTCAGTCATTCCGCAACAGTGAATTAAGTAAAAAAATGCATTATTTTGCTTTATTAATGCGTTTTGAATCAGCTGAACTATATAATGCTGAAACGCATTGGATTCTTCACCTGTAATGTGCAAGACATTCGCAATAACTGTGAAATAATATGAGATAACGGTTTTTCGTCAATTCTGAAAAATGAGCTATTTAGACTTAGTGCAGTGTTGTTCTGGGCGTGCGATATAGTATGTTAATGCTGAAGATATGGAAGTGGAACAGGATGTGGAACTGCCTGCGGCTAACTCACCCATTTTGTGAGTAATAGGGCACTTAACCTTTTTATGTATTGGTATTTTATTAGCCATTTATTAATAATGTATTAATTCTTTCTTACAGAGATTTATCCGCTGTCCAAGAGAGTACTGGTGTACCTAGAAATAGGTCACCAGCCACACAAGACCTTAGCCGAACCGTGACTCTTGATTCTGAGCAGAGAGACAGTGCACATATGGAACAAGATAATCAGCCAGCTAATCAAGGCACTACAGTACCACAAACAGGTTCTCATTATTTAATAACTTATTATATTGATTTTCTAATAAAAAATCATTACTTTAAAACATGAATGAATAAAAATCAGTATTATGGACAAGTTTGAGATATGCTTTATTATAAGTCAAATTTGTTCAAATACTCACAGATCCACTTCACACTACACAGCAAATTCTAAACCTCGATAAATACCACAAAAAGCGCCCAAGGGATATCAAGTGGAATGCACTTGACATCCCTTGCCGCACAATGTACTTATGCAACACTCTCACACGGCACGCATTTTAAAACGAAACAGCGTGGTTTTTTAGGTCAAATAGGTTCCTACTTATTGTTTAAATTTTCAGGCAGACCTAGACACCGACAGCTGAGACAAACTCGCCCGCGTGAGGGGGGTCGCCCTCGGTTTGTACATCAGAGTAAGTGGCACTTGGCAGTCGAACTAATTCTTAACTCTATTTAATTTAACTATAATTATGAATTACATCTTTTGGTTTTTGTTATGACTTTATCTAATGACTAGTAATGAGTTATCACCAGTGATAGGAATAGGTAGTGCCTATTTGCCTAAACTTCGAAGAACAGAGACAAGAAACGGAGAATTCCATAGGACTAAATCTTTTCCGGGACATCTGTCCCGAAATTCGGGACAACACTTTTAAATACATTAAAAAAATATGTTATTTGGAATAAGTAATTCGTCTATATTTACCTAAAGTTTGCGACTAGACATAACATAATGAATAACATTAACAGTCGTTACAACCATAAAATTTTCTGAAATCTTTTTTTGGAGATTATTTTGTAAATGACTGGTTTATCTTAATACTATGAATCACAATGTTTGTATAAGGAGCCGTACACGTTTCGAAGTAAATATCTTCTTTCTAGCTCATTCTCGGCTACGATTAATGAGATTTCTAAAGTTCAAATGTATAATTGAAACAAAAAAAAAAACATTTTGTCTTTAAAATAATAAAACGGTAATTTTTATAATTTTAGCATTCTCTATAGTAGGACGAATTTATTTATCATTTCAAACACAAACGGTATTTGTATTTTATCTTAATGAAATATATTTCTAAAGTATATTTAAAAATATGCATGATATTAAAATAATGGCTTAAACTTTAAAAACATCATTTAATCTTTATTGCACCGAAAGTACAATACGACTTTTACGGCAGCGCATTTCGTTATCAATTCTTGGAAATTACAAAAAGAAACCGCCATGGTCGCATACCTGTGCGGCGCGGGGAGTGTCTACATACCTTCCCCTACCGCCCCGCGTGCCGGCGCGCTCAGGTTACCCTCACTTCACTCCTGTACTTCGGTCTGTTAAGTGCGCATCTTCCTGTATTGTTTCTGTGAATATTGTTTTTGACCCTCGCACGTTTTTTGGTTCATTGGATCTTCCTAATACGACTACCTTGGCTTGAATTTATGGATTACGATTTGCTGCAATAACATTGTTCCTGTCTGTCTACATCAAAGAATACAGTAAGTCAACATTTATTACTTTTTAATGTTTTGACTAAAGTTATTTATTTTATTTCTTGTAGGGAAACAAACAGTAAGTTAGATATAAAGAACATAAATGTATATATTATTTTATCTTAAACTAGCAATTTGACAGTCTAGCTTGATCTGCAGTTGTATGAACTTGGCATTTTTGAGTGGAGTATACAGGAAAAGTTTTTAACCAGTGCGCAAATTTTTTTTGGTGGTTCTATATCAGTAATAGAACACATTTCCATTATTTATTCAATACTTTAAAAAAAATTTTTTTCCTACTTTAAATCAGCAAAATATGGACACAATCTATTCGTAATAATATCAAAGGGCGCGCGCGGCGGCCGCCGCAAGCGGCGGTGTTGCACGGGGGTGAAACCCCCTCCCGGGCGGCAGGGCGGCGCCGGGCGTTGTGGCCGACAGTTCGCTCATCGCACGCGCTGTCGTGTGACGTCGCGTCTAATCGCTTTCCCGCGCAAGCGCCGCGCCGCACGTGTCGTACTTGTACCTACCGGTCACGATGTCGGACTTCAGTAACCGCGAGTTTTACGAGATGGTGCGAGTGTATTATTGAGTGGTGAAAGTTTGCGAGCAGCTCGCAGAATGTATGCGACGGAGAGCATACCTCGAATGCGAGCCCATGGAATCCTAAACCCTGCGGTCCCTATTGACTAAGGAGATACTAGAATTCGTCGAAAAAACGGTTTTCCTGGGGATTACGCTAGATTCAAAGCTACAGTGGGGTCCTCACTTAACATCACTTGCAGGGCGGCTAAGTTCAGCCGCTTACGCTGTTTGGAAAATCCGTCAATTAACAGACGTGGATACCGCGAGACTAGTATATTTTAGTTACTTTCATAGCATCATGTCTTACGGTATTCTGCTGTGGGGACGGGCTGCGGATATTGATTCTATCTTTATTCTGCAAAAGAGGGCTGTCAGAGCCATCTACAACCTCCGCAAACGCGAATCTCTAAGGGAACTGTTTAAAAAAATTAACATCATGACGGTACCTTGTCAATATATATATGAAAACATTATGTATGTTCGAAAAAATCTACATCTTTTTAGTAAGATAAGTGACAGGCATAATTTTAACACTAGAAATAGGAACAAATTAGATCAACCACGTTTCAGGTTATCTAAAGTAGGTACTTCTTTTATGGGGTACTGTGTAAAATCTTATAATAAAATACCACTCGATATTCTTCAACTAAATGAGAAGAAATTTAAAACATGCATTAAACGCACACTATGTAGACAAGCATATTATAAGTTCAATGACTATATAGTAGATAAAAATGCTTGGCTTAATGCTGGTCCTGCTCCACAGCCGGGCGCATTAGTTAAAATTTGAATGTTTGGAAGAGATACTCCTTTCTTATTCCCCCTTTTATTTTTCTGACATTGCGAACTTAATGTTTGTTTATTTTTTATAAAATATGTTTTATTATTGAATAACTCAATAGATATTTTAATGATTATTTTCTTTTATGTAGTAAAATTTTATTCATTGCTCAAATACATAGCAAACTATAGTTTTGTATAATTTAGAAGCATATTGCAATTTTGTAAATGTGAGTACAATGGATTCGTTTATTATATAATTATGTTGACTTGACAGCATGGCAGTAGAGACTATGTCATGCTCACTTAAATGTCTCACTGTTGGTGGCGCGTGTGTTGGATCATTCGGTTCCCTACAAAATGGTTGAGCTGGATGGTGCTGATCCACGCGTCATGTTCGTGAACGGGCGCCGTCAGTTGAGACTGGTCATCTCTTAACTGCCACGGCTTATTTTTATTATTAATCTTATATTTTGAATTGTTTTTTTATATATTTTTTTTCATTGTTCTCGCATATAGAAGCAACACGAATAATGTACCCAGGATTTTGTAATATCTTGATTTAAAAAGAGTGTCCTTGGAGTTTCTTGCCCGTTCTTCTCCATAGAGATCTACGTTTTGGAATGGGCAACTAGCTTCAACTTTCTGACTAACTGACCGACTCTTTGACAATTCAAAAGTGCCTGTAAATGGTTTAATTGAAATAAATGCTTTGAGTTTGAGTTTGAGTTTGAGTTTGAAAGGACCATTTTAGCGGCCACTCAAAGGCTGCTTGATCACGGACAGTTCAGAACCCCGAATCATGCACGAGGGTCTGGCAGACCCCGACTGGCGATCGAAATCGAAGAAAGCATTTTTGATTTCTTTGAGCGAGATCCAAGAGCCAGTACCTACGATGCGGCACGTCGTTTCGGTGTGAGCCAGCACGCGATATGGAAGTTGCTAAATACAGCCGGACTCCATCCATACCACTTTCAGCCCGTACAGCAGCTCCATGACCCAGACCCAATACCACGTCGAGCCTTGTGCGAGTGGCTTTTAAATCACCGCGAAGTCAACATCTTGTGGACGGATGAGGCATTGTTCACACGTGTAGGACTGTACAATGTACATAATGAACATTGGTGGTCATTCAACAATCCCCATTTGGTGCGAGAGACGCATCACCAAGTGCGTTTTAGCGCCAATGTATGGGCTGGGGTTATTAAAAATAAAATAATAGGGCCCGTTTTTATTGACGGCACATTGACCGGTCCAAGGTATTTAGAAATGCTGCAAACGACCATCAAAACTTTAATTGAAGAAGTTCCAGTGCCCTACCTTAATAACTTTTACTATCAGCACGATGGCGCTCCACCTCATTACGCCATTCATGTACGGAACTACCTTAATGAAAAATATGGGGAAAATTGGATCGGTCGTGGTGGCCCCGTACCGTGGCCGGCGAGGTCCCCGGATCTTACTCCCTGCGATTTTTTTCTTTGGGGAGAAGTCAAACGCCGAGTTTATGTAGACGAGGCCCAAAACCTAGATGACTTAAAGTTCAAAATAATTAACGCTTTTGATGAAGTGAAAAGTGATATTAGTGTTTTCAACAAACTAAATGACAATTTAACCCATTAGTGGCCAAATCAAAACTACAGACCGGATTTACAAAATTCTTTTATTAATTGAAATTTAGTAGCTACAAGAGAAAATAGTATCACAAAAAAAAACAAATAAAATAATTTTCATGAATTTTCAGTGGTGTTCCCAAATTGGCACAACGGCGCCTTATGAGTGAAAATTTGCGAAACACGATTTTTCAATACACAGGGTTTTCTTGCACTTCTTGCAACTCCAGCGACCTCTGATATGGCACACAGCACATCGCACTCGTTTTGGAAGCTTTTCAGGGACGTGATCAACCCCATCCAACTGTAAACTTTCAATATTGGATGATGAAGGGCGAGCAGAACATCTTTGGGGTGACAGTTTGAGGTAGTGTCTGGCGACACTTCGGCGGAACAGTAATTGGTCCATTGACTCTTCTTTAGCGATAACGTGCAATCGCCATGCATTTGACATGGTCATATCAATCATATAAGTAAATAAGACCCACCACCATTTTTTGCCGTGTACGCCAATTCTATACAGAGATATGGATTGGTCTAGTTCATCCACTCCGCCCATACCTTTATTATAATTTTGGAACAGATGAGGAATGCTCACATCGACCTTTTCTCTTTTTTCGCTGCACCATCTTTTTACGGAACCTACTGGCTCATAAGAATCGTGATTTGTCGCCATTGTGCAAATACTATTATCTTTCCAGCGGACCAACAGAAGCTCATTATTTTTATCAAATCTGTAATCAAATTCAGCTCTTGCTTTCTTCATCATCTCTTTTGCATTCGATAGCGGACATTTTTTAGTGCGATTTTCACGGATAGTTCCAGTGGCACGGTATCCTAACAGCCGTAGATCACACAGCAGATCGCAGCTAGTAAAAAAATTATCAAAATATACCTTGTGGTTTTCAGGATTTGTGACTAATTTGTTGAGCAGGCTTTTTACAACTCTAGTACCTAATGGTTCCGTGTTAGAGGTAGTCGACTTCCCACAATATATATCGAAGGTATAGCAGTATCCGCTTGAGCTTGCTGCTACCCAATTCTTGTAACCAAATCGTACAGGTTTACCCCGAATGAACTGTTTCGCCGGATGGTGGCCGTAATATTTTATCATGGATTCATCAATTGACAAAGTTTCATGAAAAACACCCCATTGAATGAATTTTTTCATCAATATGTCACTGAGTTTTCTAACTTTGAACATCTTGTCTAGTGTACTTGGTGCATCATTGTTATCTACAAGATGCAAATTGCGTTTTATTTCTCTGAATCTGTTTCTGGACATAGATTTTGACACCGCTGCAACACCAATATCCTCATCCAATGACCAGTACATATGTTCACGAGGTAGTTTGTGATAGCCCGACAATATCAGTATTCCCAAAAAAGTTTTCAGCTCTGTAGCAGTGACAATGAAGTTGTGCCGATTATTTTGATTGGCATACAACATGCTAAACTCAGCAATCATTGTAAAAACTTCGTCGTCAAAAAGCTTCTCAAATATTGCAACGGGTGTCAAACCTTGTAGTTCCTGCTTGACGCGATTTTCTAGAGCTAATATATCGTCAGTTTGTTCAAACGTTGTCGAGTAATTAGGTGAACACTTTCGCCAAAGCGGAAGACTGGATGACTGTCGGCGCGCAGAGACAGTGGGCTGATCTAGTTGGGCCGATCTAAAGGAAGGTCGTGACCTTTTAGCAGCCAAAGGTTCATCATCACTGCTATCCTCGGATTCCAGAGTACCCAAGTTGCGAACAAATACCTCAATATTACCTGGGACATCGTTTGGTAGGGTATTAGGTGCCACATCATCATCTCCTTCTTCTTCGTCAGTCACAACGCTTGGCTCTGGTGGAATGATGGCTAAATCATACTCCAAGCCGTCGTCACTATCCTCAGCTATTGTGCTGATAGCTTCTTCTAAGCCCCTGAAGTCATTAGTACCACTAAAATATTGCTTGCGATTCATATTGATTCTGTAAATAAAATGGTTATTTTTAGTACACTTGTAGCCGTTGTACCCAAATTGGCACACCAATATTTATGTCACTATGTTTTTATATACATGTAAAATAACTGCAATAAAATAACTTTAGAGGTTAGATTAGGTACCTGTTTTACGAAAATATAAACAATATTCACGATATTCATCATCTGTAATAAAAAATAAGAACAAAATTACACTTACCTGTAGTGTCCTCCGGATAACGAATTTGAATGTATCCAAAATGAAAGATTTTTGAACAAATTAGTATTATCCGATGTTTTAACCTAATGAACACACCTTCGACTGCACAACAAAGTAACACAATATTAACTATTGTCAAAACTTTTTTTATCTACCCTCCTTTATTAAGTGTTCCCAAATTGGCACAGTGGTCAAGAATGGGTTAATGAAACGTGCACGTTTATGCCTAGAAAGAGGAGGACTTCATTTTGAACAATTATTAAAATACAGTGATTAGTGAAATTTAGGGGTAAGCAATTTATTGACATTGACAATTTTAGCGAATAGGTTATTTTTGATTGAACATTATTGTAAATACTAAGTTGATTCCAATTTTTTAAATACGCCTTAATGCAGAAGTAGTTACCTATGCACAATGTATTAAGTAACGTAAATTTAATTGATAATAATGCTTTATTTTCTGTATTTTGATGGTCCTAAGCCCATTAAAGTATGAAGGAAAAATTGGAATAACTCTTCAAATAACTTCAGGTCACGGCTTAAACATAAAAAAAGTGTAGTTCGAACCTGATAAAATTAGCGATCAGTACTTTGTAACCTACGTAAATACCTACGCCGGCGAATCGAGCGAGCGCACAGCTGATAGATAGGTACTTTCGCGCGTTCCGCTTTGCCGCGCGCCGCCGGTTAGCCATCCAACCACTTTTAAAGTAAACATCTTTCGTTAACGATATTTTTTTTTTTTTTGTACTAAGTCCTATCAAAATAAAAAATATATGTTTAATAAAACTCGTTTAAGTTTAATTTGTCCAAATTTGCGCAGTGGATAAAAACTTTTCCTGTATAAGAAAAAAAATATGGTTATTTTAATATTTGATGACCATTACGTACAAGATACGACATCATCCGCATTTAATTTTTGGTCCAAATATAAAAGTGAACTTAAATACTACCAAGCATAGTGATACTACATCTTTGGTGTCATAAAGAAATGCTAAGGCGGACGAATTCTATAAAAATATATTATTTTTCTTGCCGACTCTTTTTATGTTTGTACCAAAATGGATTATGTCCTTTGCGCATTGACTAAAATGTAACTCTGTAGAAGAAAAAAAACAATTTCAATAACAATGACGCTACGCGTGTTCATATTTTCTAACCGTATTTCTTTATTAGAGCGTAAAATGAAATAATAAAATCTTCAAATCGATACAATCGATGCATCTAGGTGGAATGCGCGCGCCTCTCCCGCTTTCCCTTCCACCTCCCCATGTCTATAAGGGTTTGTTTTTCCTTTTGAGGTATGGAAAACTATAAATTTTAATTTTATTTTAGGTACCTCTTTTTGGAGACCATTAAGATTGGCGATGGCAAACAACCCTAAGGAAGAAACAGTACAAAGTTGGATTGGACTTCATCCTGAATTATGTTACGACCCGGCCAGTAATTTGATTTACTGTTCTAAGTGCGAGAGCAGTATAACAGCTAAACTTAGTAGTGTCAAGAGGCACGTTAAAGGTCCGAAACACAAAGGGACAAGTAAGAAACCAAATGAAGAATTTTATTTGGACCTAGTACAATTTCTCATATTATGTTATATACTTTGGATTCAAGTAAACAACCCCGCTTTCAAAAAAATCTTCCATAAATATATTTGCTGCAATTGTACAAATCGACAAAAGGTTCCTGAGCAATCATTGCTAAGAAAAGTTAATTTAGATAATATTTTTAAAACAAATATTGACTCGATTTATGAACAAACTGCAAATCAAAAGCTGTGGGTATCTTTAGACGAGACAACTGATTTTTTAGGCAGATACATGGTACATTTTCTTATAAAACCTTTAAATGCGATCACACAAAAACCATTTTTAGTTGCTTGCAAAGTACTAGAAATTGTTAATGGGAACACAATTGCCCAATTTGTAACAGACTGCCTTGAAAATATGTGGCGCGATTCGTATGAATCCAAAGTAGGAGACGTTGCTGTATTATGCACTGATAGTGTAGCATATATACTAAAAGCGGGACGTGTTCTGAAAAATTATTTGCCCAACATGATACACGTCACTTGCTTAGCACATGCACTGAATCTTGTGGCAGAAAAAATACGATACGAATACTCAGATGTAGATGAATTAATTTCAAACGTAAAAATGTTTTTTTTAAAGTCACCTATTAGAGTGCGCTTGTTAAAAAACACCTTTCCTCACATGCCGCTTCCTCCAGAACCCGTTATTACAAGATGGGGTACTTCGTTGGAGGCAGTATCATATTATGCAAAATATTACGATCAAATTAAAACAATTGTAAATCTTTTAAGAAGTTCCGACGCGCTCTCTATTAGGTGTGCAAAAAATGTTCTTCAAAAGGAAAACTTGAAATCGGACTTGGACTACATTGAGGAATATTTTAAAGATATACAAATTGGGTTAAAGAAATTACAAAAATAGAATTTAACTCTAACGGAATCCATTGAAATATTTGATCACGTGAGAACTGTGCTTAGCTGGTGTTCGTCTGACCCTATAAAAAATAAACTCGTAAATGTCATGGACAGAAATCCCGATCTAGATAAAATTAGAGACATATGTGACGCGATAACAGCAGGAAGGGATGAGCGATCATACTATATGTACGCGCCTTTAACCTCAGTCGATGTTGACAGGTCGTTTTCAACTTATAAATGGATTCTTAACATAAAACGAAATCGCCTGACATTTGAAAATATAGAAAAAAATATGATTGTGTATTTTAACTTAGATAACTCATCTGACAAAGAAAATTTTGGTTCTGATACTGAACTTGACGAATCGAATCAAGATGATTAAATTAAAATCGTTCTTTATTTTTTATGGTATTTGTAACACAAATAAAGATTTTCAAATTCTTAGCAATTTTTAATGCGTCAAGATCTGTATCAAAACCGAACACTCACTATTAAAGCTGATTGTCCTAAATGTTATACTTCAAAGGTTAATTTGTACTTTGATTTGAGTTAAAATTGCATCACTCAACGTCAGTAAAATAAATATGACATAGATAAACAGAAATTTGTAACTTAAGTTTTTCCGTCTGTACATTTTGTTTCATGCTTTCCAATTATGTCCTATTTAAAAAATAATATAAATATACATATATTTGTTACAACAATATTCTATGTGTTTTATTTTTCCTTTAGAGCTCATAGAGGATAAGCTATTATTATGGATTTATAAATTATAAATGTTATGTCTAGTCGCAAACTTTAGGTTACAGACGAATTACTTATTCCAAATAACATATTTTTTTAATGTATTTAAAAGTGTTGTCCCGAATTTCGGGATAGATGCCCCGGAAAAAATTTAGTCCTAAGGAAGTCTCGTCTCTGTTCTTCGAAGTTTAGGCAAATAGGCACTACCTATTCCTATCACAGCTTATCACAGGTAACACGGCAGCTCTTGATGAAGCAAGGGCAACCATAGCCCGCATTGAAGAGATGCGTACGCGAACGGATGAAATGGTGGCTACTGCAGCATTGAATATGTTCAATGCTATGACCGGCATTTCTAGTGCTATGACCAGCATGGCAGAAAGTCTGCATACCTATGTATCAAGTTCACATAGAGTAAGTGTTTTAAAGTTATATTTTATTAGAATAATGAGTAATTGAATGGTTGTATCACTAGTTTTAGATGCTATAGTATATAAATAATTTATTTATTATTCTATAGGATACATAACATCACGCCTGTATTCCGCGAAGGGTTAGGCATAGGTGTACACCTACATTTCGCCAGTTATGTAGTTCGCCGTTCAAGTCCCATGTAATAGGGAGCGAGGCCCGCTCGCTATTACTATTGCCAGCAACCGGGCAAAAATATTGTTCTATAGTAGGTAGTTATGTTCCCAGCCTAACGCTGTGGTATGTGGTAGAGTCTAGACGCTGACCTGACACTTTTGTGATTAGGCGTACGTGACAGGATGTGTGGCGCGACCGCGGGTGGGCCGACCACCGGTCTATGAGAAAGTTTTGCGATGTATTAGAATTAAGATAGGCTAAGTCAGTCTTACATGAACTTCTGTAAAGCTCGGGTCGTAATAAACTCTTACTTCCCCTCAAACTCCGTTTCATTTGCGCTCCCGAAATCTAACTGGCGCAGCCGGTAGGATTGCCGCAAACAGTTTTCCTCCGCGAAAAGTCAAGTGCGAAAATCTGTGAAATACACGAGAACGCGTGGACTGTGTTTCGCGAGTGGTTACTGTTATTTACGTATAGTCGTCGTGCTTAAAATCAGTGAGGCGTTCTATATTGGGCAATCTTCGAACCAAATAAATAAGTTTAGATAACGCGCAAATTACGTGGGTTAGCAGAGATGGTGATAATATATCAAGCGGTTGGCATGTGAGTAACCTTCTACATCCTTCCTCATTCCCTACACTATTATTGTGATAGACGTAATTAGAATTAGTTTAATTTAGTTTTTTTTTTAAGAGGAAAGTAACATTAATGTTTCTGACTATTTTTATTAATTCTACGCTATAATTTAACATATAAATTGAGGTTTATCTTTTAATTTTACAATTTAAATTACATTGTTAATTTTAATTTTGTCTAAAATGAATCAAGGTCAAATTCCTTTATCTGCGACGGCGGCGGCACACGGTGGATCGAAAATCGGCTGTAGAAGACATAGGATCTCGATTTCTTAAGGCGATGTGAGACTTGAAAACGTCGTTTTGTATTGCTTTTTATTCGTAGATAACAAGGATTAAAATTTTGAAAAAAACATATGATATATTTCACACTTCGATCTAGATATTTCGGCCGTTCGATACACGATTACGTGCACTTTACTGCATCCAATTAAATCGCAAAGACACGTCTAAATTAAGGTCTAATTCTTATTTTATTTGAGTTATATTAGACTTTGAATAATAAAACTTATACCATAATAAAGGTCGTAAAAAATGTGATATTTCTCGGCCAACATAATGTGAAATATGAAAATACTTATACCACTAATTTCAAAATCAAGCGTTTTCAACTTTTCATGCGCACGCCCCGTGTCATTTAGTCCCGAGCGGAACGTCTTGGAGGTCGGACGTGTGCCAATTTTTGCAAAACCCGCCACCCCCGCTAAGTTCTGTTACCGGCTGAGCCAAATAATTATTGTAAATAATAATAGGTACATAGTTATAGTTTAATTTTTAAATAGTTAGTTTTTATTAGGTAGGTACTTAGTTATTTTATAAAACAAAATGGGCAAAATAAAAAAAAATAAGTTGTCGTCGCTGGGTTTACGAAGGCTGAATAAAGAAAAAAGGTAAGGATGCTTTGACAATATTATACCTACATTATTTAAATGTATTTTAATTATTTTACTTTACTAACTAGGTAAGTACCTACGCGGAATAGATTTACATATCGCAAATATGTGTGTAAAACAGTTGAACCGTATGTCAATGTAAATAAAGACGCCACACTCGCAAAAGTTATAATGGTTTATTTTTCTCGCGGAATAGATTTACCAACCGCATCAAGTGTGTAAAACAGTTGAATTTGAACCCTATATCAGAGTGCATAAACCCGCCACGCGCGCAAATGATATAATGGTTTACTATTTTCAAATGTGTGCGGGAGGTTTTTATAATGTTTATTAGCCTAGGTAGGTATTGTATTGTCGACCACACGTCGCGCGCCTGTGGTAAGTGATAACACTATGACATTGAGCTGGCCCAACGTACGGAGTTTCATTAGAATAATTATGAGACCAGCTTGACACTGCTTTTGTTTCCACTGACATGACGTGCGGCCTACTGTACGTGTTTACGCGACACGCAGGATAAACTACATAAACGAAACCGATAGGTAATAAAAAGTTACCGACTGCCTGCGTTATATTTCAACAAGGCTACAAAGCCCTAATAAAATCTCAATATGTATAATAAGAGGCTTTGCCTAGTCTTATAATATTTGTTATTTACTGTTGATATGTCCGTTATCACTTATCTTATCTTATCTTATCATCTAAATAAAAGCGCGAATTGCCTACGGGAGAGTTGAATATTCAACAGTGCAATAAATATTTAGAAGTAAGCTATAATATCCTACAGCTACCACAACACAACAAATAATAATATTTATGGTGTCTGCAACGTTTGTGTAGATCTCGTCTATTATAATACGCACAGCACACTCGTGCCATAGTGTAGAAATGTACAGTATGACCATTTCCTACAAAAATATTATTTATTATTTTTGGTAACGTTTGGGCACAAGCTCGTTTATGCGTAGTACACTCCTTACTAAAAACACTGTATCAAGTTATGACAAGCTTATAAATAAAATAAAACTACATATACAGGGTGACAGGGAGGGACATCGACGCAAAAACTGTTACCATGGATTCAGTATGTACTGAATCCATGGTAACAGTTTTCGCGTATTCTGAACCCCCCTGCGTTGAAATTTTTCGTCGGTTACTACGAATAATTCTTAGCTAGGTTATTAAAAAAAAATCTGTTGTTTTAGAAAAGTACAATACCTATGCGGTCAAAATGTATGGAACAGCAATTTTTTTTTTAATAACCCACGAAAAATTTCTACGTACTAAATCCATGGTAAGAGTTCTCGCGGCGATGTATGCCATCCTATATATGGCTACTTTGGCCGTAAAGACGTTATCCAATGCATAACTTTATGCAGTGTTTATTGGCAAGAGGAAAAGTGTGTAGAAATTGTAAATTACATAAACCAAACTGTTTTTAATCAACTTTAAAACAAGGACGAGTTTCTCAATGTGTCTACATTTTGATAAGAACCTTCACAGATAGACAATGGAACTACTACATTTACTCGAGAATGCTGTTATTGTATGTTTATGTTACGCCACTGAAAATGGAATAATAAAAGAAACTTCGCTTGAAATGTTTACGTCGGTTTTCAATGTTGTAGAGCAATGCAGTTGCAGGCCAAGGGCAGAGCGTATGTATCAACTAATGATTCGGTGGATAACGAGTAAGTTTTTTTGTTATATCATAGACAATCTCTAAATTTTTATTAACTATTTGAATTAAATAGTATCTCACTCGTTATTGTAACACCATAAAAAATACATAAATTACTTATACCCACTTAATTTTTACAATTAAATTACCTATTTATTATTACTGTTTGAAAATCAAATCAATGTACCTGTGTATCTGTTTTTGGCATTGTAGCTCTGATTTATTTCAATGCGGTTGTCTTTATTAATCAGGCGGGTTAAATTGGGATATTTTGTAAGGAAGTTTTTAAAATTTTACTATTTAATTACCAGCAAGTCAAAATCAACATTTACTTTACAGGTCAATAGAGCATGCGGAAGGGCGTAACGTGTCTCCATTGATGACTTTGGAGCCTGTTTATTTGAATAATCCTAAGATTGAGGAGTAAGTAACTGCAATGTACTTAATAAACAATCACTGTATTAACCGATTCAATTAAAATCAGACAATAATATGCTATGGCATGCCATCGGCATGATAGGTAAATGCCCGATACGATGCGAAAGTTTGTATATCGCTATGTCTATAGCATTTACTTACAACTATGAATATTGAAACTAAACGTCATTTATTGTATTGTTACAGAACTACTATTAATGCTGCCAATGCCCATGTGACACTTGCTGAAATGCCTTTAGATGAACAAGGTCATGTATCACCCAATAATAATATAAATGAGTAAGTTGATACTTTTTGCTTTACAAATATTAATATGTGATATACAATAGGTTATTTTAAAAAAATATCTGTTTTTAGAACAATGGAGGAAATTGAAAACTTTACTTTGACCATTGAAAACGAAATCGAAAACGACTATCAACCCATCAGTGGACGACGAATTGTTGACATAAATTACCTTATATCACAGCTTCAAGAAAAAACACATCATATGGATTTATTTGATTGCAGAGTTGGATATTTCAAGTTGATAGGAGAAAAACGGATAGGGTTAATATCAAAATTTAAGTTTGAATGTAACGTCTGTCGGAAAGTAATTGTGATCGATTCAGAGAAGTGTGACAATGTAGAAAATGTTAATATAAATGTTGCTGCAACCACTGGAATTGTAGCTGCTGGTGTTGGATTTGCGCAATTTGAGGAGATACTTTCTGCTATGGATGTGCCGGTTTTTTCACAAAAATTTTATATACGTCTACAAGATTTTGTTTATGAAAATTGGGAGAAAACCGCAGCAGAATCTATGGAAAGGGCTGCCAAACGGGAAAAAGAAGCGGCCATGGCTGAAGGTCGAATGAAAAACGGATTGGCTCTCGTAGACGTGTATGTTGATGGTGCTTGGGGCTTAAGATCTTATGGTAATAACTATAGATCAATGTCAGGGACAGCAGCAATCATAGGAAAACAATTCGGAGAAGTACTTTATATGGGAGTGAAAAACAAATACTGTCTGGTTTGTGCCAGAGCCCAAAAACAAGGACTCGCACCTAAAGATCACGCTTGTTACAAAAACTATAACGGATCCTCTAGTGGCATGGAAGCTGACATAATTGCTGAAGGCTTTAAAGCGTCAGTTGATATGTATGGTTTAATATATGCAAGAATGATTGGAGATGGAGATTCAGCTACTTATAACAAAGTGTTGGAAGCAAAACCATATGACCACCTCAATTATACCGTAGAAAAAATTGAATGCAGAAATCATATCTTACGCAATTTGTGTAATAAATTGCGGGCTATTGTAAAAGAGACAAAATATGCAATAAAAGATAGAAAAACACTTACAAATGAAGAAGTAATGAGCATGCGAAAAGTCATAGTAAAATCAATAAAATTTCACAAACATGCAGATAATTCGAAAAGCGTTGCTATTAATTTGCTGCATAAAGATATCACTAATTCGGTGGCACATGCTTATGGTGATCATCGCCTCTGTTATGATTATAACTGCTCTAAAGATAAAAACCTAAATAACAATACAATGAGAGAAATTCAAAACTCTACTTTCTTCTTCCGGGTCAATGCCATCATCTCTACTGTAGCAGGTAAAGCTCGAAGTCTCATAGAAGATGTGGACACAAATGGAGTGGAACGATTCAATAGCGTTATTGCCAAATTTATAGGTGGCAAAAGAATAAATTTTTCCTTGAGACGAGGTTATCAAGGACGATGTTCGGCCGCTGTAGTTTCTTATAACAGTGAATCTGCGGTTTCGTCTGTCCAAAGAGCGATTCTTGGAAACAGTCCTAGAGGAAAGGTGAAAGAAATTGAGAAAAAGAGGTCACTAAAAAGAAAATTTAACAGAGACCATCCCACAAAAAAAATAAGAAGATTTGAAGGAACTTCTGGACAGCACAACTACGGGCCTACAAGTTCAGCTCCCGATATGAGTCCAGCTCAATTAGAAAAAGCCAAGGAAGACTTTCTCAACAATTTAAAAGTCTTGACTAATGATAGGCACAATATTGAAAGAAGCACTGTCCTACAAAGGGATTGCAGTGGTTGGATAGAGTTAAGGAAACATATAATAACGGCATCAAATTTTGGCACAATTTGTAAAAGAAAACTGTCCAGAAGTACTGCTCCAACAGTAAAAAAATTATTATATAAAAAAAATATATCTCACATTTTGTCAGTGGCTCATGGCGTGGAAAATGAAAAACAGGCGCTACAACAATTAGAAAGACAAGAAGATATGGTGATCGAGCCCTGTGGGCTTTTTGTTGACAAAAAATACCCATTTATTGGGGCTACGCCCGACGGTATAGTTGGGAACGACAAGATAGTAGAAATTAAATGTCCGATAATGGCATTTAAAAAAGGAATAGATACTGCAATTAAGGAAAACAAAATACAAATATTTAAATACGATAAAAAAAAAATACAACAGTCGTCAACAAAAAAAGTAATTGGTACTACCAAGTGCAGGGTCAACTCCATGTAACCGAAAGAAACCAATGCATTTTTGGAATATGGTCCGGTGAAAATCATCCTCTAGTAATAGAAAATATTTCAAGAGATGACGAATTTTGGAGGTTGAATATGGAGAAACAAATTATTGATTTTTATTTGAAATGTTTATTGCCAGAGATTGTGGATCCGCGACAAATTCGCGGTATGCCCATACGAGAAATAATATTGCAAGATAACAAAGAAAATGTAAATGATAAGCCTATGCAACCAGGTCCAAGTAAATCCAAGGACAAAATTCCGAGTCAATCTACTCAGCTAGATCCATGTAAACCGAGACAGCTAAATTTCAACGAATTTTAGCCAGTTGTTGTACGTACGGTGATTTTTCAATTGTTGGGCAGAAACCACCCAGACACGACACCCATCGGAGTATCCTCCCTTTTCTATAGAGGATGAGTAGACTTTACACCCCGTTCCTCATACGTCTAACTTATTGGATAAAAAAATGTTTACTTTATTAGCATAATTATTTGATTAAAAAATATTTATCTATTTTTTTTTTATTGAGTTCCTATCCTTTAAAGTATGTTCTATACAAAATAAATTTATACCTCTAACCCTTCTTGAATTACAATATTGATATTGTAATTCAAGAATTGTAATACAATTCTCCTAAAGTAAATGTGCCTAAATACTACTTGATTTTTTATAGTGTAGCACGAAGGTGTCGCATCCTTATGGAAAGTCGAATAGCGGGCGGCGCGTACTTTTGAATCGTGCCTGTATTCATGATCTTCGTGTCAGTCAGATTTTAAATCCACCTTATTCACAAAAAATTATAAGTACCTACTTATACTTATTTTTAATTATTATTCATTAGGTTTAAGTTTATAATACCTACCTAATCTATTTACAACCTTAAAAAATATTTAATAGAAAAATATACTTATATTAATCAATACAAGTTGATCTACTGCATTGCTCTATTCTGTGACCCAACTTACTACCTACTCGAGTTCATGAACTTATGAATGGCGCGCCTGGCGCGCGCGTCACCCGCGTATCGTAATTTGTTACGTACGCTACTCGTTGCGGAGGCTGGGGTAAGCGTTGAATGCCTACTGCGTTCGGAAAATGCCCGCCTTAAGATATTTTACCTGCAATTTGGGAATCGCCGTTTTCAACAATCTACGCCTTTGAGTATTTCCAGATATATCGAATGTATCAAAATGTATCGAGCAAATTGTAGAATTTTTGCAAGGTCTGTAATTATCTTCTCTTCTTTCTCGCGCAACAATGGATATCCATTCTGCACAGCGAAATGGATCAGAGGGAAATCTACAATAAAAATAAACAAGAAATAAAAATAAACTAACCACTCCATATCGACGCCCCCAAGCAACAACTCGGTAATGTGCTATTATGGGGTTTATGCTGTTATGTCAAATTCGGCATCTATGGACTAGAATACACATTGGCAATTTTTTTCAGATTTTTCCTAATGATAGTTACAAAAATATCATGACACACGTGTTTGTTGTTGGGAATTTAGACACAAATTTAAATCGACAAAAAACCAGTAATAGATCTGTACGATAAAAAAAAATGTATTTTATTTAGGTAAGTTGCGTTTACCGAGTTATTGGCGTAAATAACTTTCATTAAGTTTTTGGTAAACGTGTGTACGTAGTTTTTGTCAAATAAATTTTATAAAACGTATTCCGTAATACACACTAACAATGTTATTTAAGATTGATATTGGCTCATAAATGTACGTAATATTTCAATACGGTCAATTTATTTCAAATTTTAATACACCTAGCTCTGCTCTGGATTTTACTGATTTTGTCGAGCCGCGCAATAGTTCGCAAGATGGAATTGTCTCTTTCTTTTTTTATATGAGAGACAGTAATAGATAATGCCCCGCCCCCCACAAGTGTCCTTGACCGTTGGCCTGTTGCGTAATGTTTGTTTACGTAAACAGTTGCACTCGGATTTCTGGATTGCGTGCAGCTATTTCCGCTGCGCTCGATATTATTTAAGTTTTATTAATTGTGAAGTTATTTGTGAAGTTATAGAGTGCACAGTGATAATGAATTCTAGAAGAAATAGACTATTAAAAAATGAACGTGTGAAACGAATGCTTGAAATGGTTGAGGATACAATATTTACAAGTAAGTACCTAATATTACCGAGTACCATTTTATTGGAGTTCTTTATGATTGTTTGTTTAGTAACGTTGTTGTTTACTATGTGATAGGAGCCCATCAAGAGTTAGAATGTCCAGAAATAACTCCGAAGGCATCGACCAGTGCAGAGTCTGACGTCCAAGCATTATCAAAAGGTTTGTAGATTTTTTATTACACCTAATAACTCATTATATAAAGAATAATAAGTTGTATTTTAGGTAATTGTGACAATATGATTGAAACTTTACGTCGTGAATTCGTCGTTATGTCGTAGGTCATGCTAGCTAAGTCAAGTGTAAAAGGGTAGTCGGTAAGGTTGACGCAATAGCTTAACGCGGGTTTGATTCCCGTACGAACCAAACATTTGTGATAACCTACAGATAGTTATACCTGGCCTGGCTGTTTGTGGCCTTGAGTTTAAACGCACCCCTGATACAGGAGAAGTCTCCAAGGCTGAGGCAATGGTTCTCAATTATACTTTAATTTAACACTACACAACAATATTTATAATTAAAAAATATAATGATCAGATCAGATTTCAATTCGGTGCCAGCTCAATCTAATAAATACAAAGTTATGTAGGTACCTGTGCCAGTTGATAGTTTTAGAACGCGTTTTAGTTATTGACAATATAAATCTTTTTGTCTCTCTGACAGCACGGTTAGCGCAGTGGCTGAGAAATTGGACTGCTGCGCTGCGTGTCGCGGGTTCGATTCCCACAGAGAACAAATATTTGTAAGACCTACAAATATTTGTTTTGGGTCTGGGTGTTTTTCTATCTATAATATGTATATACTTACAAAAAAAAAAAAACGTATATAAGTAGTTTATCAGCCATCTCGTCACCATAACACAAGCATTAGGTTGCTTAGCTTGGGACGGATGGTGTTGTGTTAAATGTTCTAGGATATTATTATTATTTTAACATTTCAGATACGGATTGCAATATTATTGCAGTTGATCCCGAATCTAGTGTAAAAGAAAAATTTTCAAATGCAGTTTTGACAAGATATGAGTTACGAGGTACGTATTAGATCCTAACTGTAGATAGTCTTAATCATCACATTTTTTTAGAGATTCAATGCCTTACTGGTGTAACAATAATTTGGCAATGATGATAACATAATTAGATGATATCAATTTGTGTCATAATCCTTTAAATGGAATAAAATTAACAACTCAGATAATTTTATCGATTACAGCCAGAATGAAACAAAAGTACGTTGCTCCCGATCAGGAATCCGATGAAGATTTTTCGCCAGACGACTCAGAATATGCCCCGAGTCCACGCCCTAACATATTGGAAAGTCCATTAAGTAGCGTTTCAAGTCTAAGCGGAGACTCAGCATGTATTAATAAAATAATAAATTTGCCAGAAATAATTAGCACTCCATCAACAATTTCAAATCTATCGCTATATTTAACCGACACTGATTTTGTGGCTTCTTCTTCAGAAATTTATATAGCAAACTTGGATTTATCTCAACGAAGTATTGAAAAGGAAATTCAAATAAGTAGCCAAGAAAATATGGATGATACATTAAGACCAGAAGAAATTTCAGCAATTAATCAGAACGACACATTAACTGGTACAACTTCAAATGATTGCTCACCTGCCAAGGGAATTAATAGCGACAATAAGGTCACTCCAAGCTTAATAATTTGTAGTGAAGAAGAAAAAAATGAAACATTAAGACCGGAAAAGCAATTAGAAAGTAACAACGACATAACAATGGCCGGTAGAACTTCAACCGATTGTTCGCATATGGTGGCAATGGAAAGCGATCATGAGGTTGAGGTTGAATATAATTTATTAGTAAATATTGAAAACATAGATACTAGTATTGAATCTAATCTAGAAAGTCAACCCCATTCATTGGAAAAACAAAATAAACTGACTAGGAAACGCAAGCAGAACAGAAGTGAGTGGCGTAGTAAGAAAAATAAATCCCTCAAAAATTCTGGTAAAGCTTACGAAGGGTGCAATTCTAAAAAAAAGTATCCTGAAAAATCTATAGGCTCCCCATGTACATGCAAAAAGGGTTGTAGCCAAAAATTTAGTCCATCAGAACGCCAAGCTATATTTGACAAATTTTATAGTCTGGTTGATCGCGAACATCAATGGTTGTATATCAGTAGATATGTCCAAGCACAAACAATTAAACGAATGACGTTAGACCGTAAAAACAACCGCACGCAAACTTTGAATTATTTTTTCTGTAATTCAAATAATGAAAAAATTCCTGTGTGTAAAAAATTTTTTTTGAATACTCTACAAATTGGAGAATTTGTCGTTTATACAGCAATGGAAAAAGTTATGAAAGCAGATGAAGGACTTCAAGATAAACGTGGAAGACATAATAATAGGCCTAACAAAATGAACAGCTTGACAGAAGTCACTGTTAAAACACATATTGAATTATTTCCTAAAGTCAAGTCGCACTATACTAGGTCGAATTCAAACCGAGAATATCTTTCAGAAACCTTGAATATTTCAAAAATGTATCGATTTTATATTGAGTGGTTTACGCAACAAAATTACACTGATGTTGTAATGGCAACAAAACGACAATACGAAACAGTTTTTAACTCCCAATATAACTACTCATTTTTCAAACCCAAAAAAGACCAGTGCTTTTCATGCTCCGTTTATGAACAAGCAGACGACACTACTAAAGCCACCCTTGAGGAAAAACAAAAACTCCATTTACAAAGAAAAGAAAAAGTAAGAGCATTAAAAAAAGAAGAAATAGAAACAGCTGACAAAAGTAATATGACAGTAGCAATATTTGATTTGCAAAAAGTGTTGAATGTGCCTCAATCTGAAGTAGGCGTATTTCATTATAAAAGAAAATATCCATGCTACAATTTTACCGTTTTCGATGCAGTACGAAAAATAGGATATTTTTATGTATGGCAGTACCAAATTGCTAAAAGAGGTAGTTCAGAAATAGGGAGTGCTTTGTTATCTTTTTTTAAAACTGAACGTGAGAAAGGTATAACAAAATTTTCATTATATTCTGATGGATGTTATGGGCAGAACAAAAATCGTTACATTTTCGCCCTTTATCTATATGCTTCCAAGCTTTTGGGTGTTTCTATAACCCATCGTTTTTTTGAAACTGGACATAGTCAAAACGAAGGAGATTCCATGCATGCATGCATAGAAAAAAACTTAAAAAATAAAGTTTTATACACCCCTGACCAAATTTATAGCAATATTTTAAATGCAAAGGTTACTGGCGAAAAATATCGTGTCAAAGAAGTAGAGCAGTCCGAAGTTTACGACTTAAAACCACTCGTAGAAGACAAGTATTGGCGGTGCGATAAAGACGGAAATGTAATCCGCTGGGCTGACATCATGGAAGTAAGTGTGGTCGATTCACAAGTAAACAAGTTGTTTTTTAAATATAATTTTGAAGACACTTATTCAGAGCTTGAGTTAAACTACACTGCTACCTCAGCTAGACGACGAGGAAGAAAAGGTACAAGTTCTCAAGATGCAGCTGCATGTATGAATAATGTGCAATTGCAACGCGCATATCACCAACGTTTACCAATAAGTAAAGCTTTGCATAATGACCTTATGAGTTTATGTAAAAGTGGAGCTATTCCTCAGAGTTACCATTCTTTCTATCAATCCTTGTCCTGTTCTGAAGCTGGGAATGAAAATACTTCTGAAGAATTATTAAATTAGAAGAGTTTATGTGGTTAAAATTTGATTACAGGATTTGATTTATTGGATTATTTTTATTAACCTTTTGACCGCCAGAGCAAAAGCGCTTCGCCGTGCCCTCCACGCCAAGCCGACAAATTCAATGAAATAACCTTGAAAATAGTAGGGAGTCCAAAATGTTATCGATAAACATAATAATTTTCGTCTGAAATTTGTGAATAAACAGCTTATAACACAAAAAGAATATTTATTTAACCTCATCTCCTACTGTAAAAAACTTAAGACCACATTTATAGCAACTATCAATAAAAAAATCAACCTTTTGAGATACAAAAATACATATAAAATTGCAGCAAGTTACAGCACTATTCTCTATCAGTTACGCGGCCATTGGCATGTATACATGCCAATGGCGCGGGCAACCATCCTTTTTTATAATTTCTCGCTTCTGATTAGGGATGTGTAGCTGTATATTATTATAACTTATCGAATTTATTTATTAAGTTTATATGAACTAGGTATCATTGTGGAGTGATTATTTGTGAGTATCAAAATAATAATTATTTACAAAAAAAAACAAAGAAAGTATCAATAACACAATATAGTAAAAAGACATAATTAACCTTTTTTTTTAGTCTGTAACTGTTAATTTCGGATAGATTCACAGGACTTTTGCTGTTAAACAGCCAGTATTATAGCGGGTTACCTAAGCTACCTACTACTTTAGATTTATTTTATAATAAAAAACTAATTCATAATCAGTCTTTTATTTACTTATTTTATTTTCATCATCAAAACAACTATTATCTTTAAATAAAGGGAGTTGCATTAAAACTACATATTTATTTTCCAATCATTTAGTTTAATAGAGTTTACGAGTTATATTTTCAAATATTAGTTATTTATGTAGTTCAATTACCATAATTTGATATGACATAGCGACAATTTGTATCATAGGAATATTCTAATAAAGGCACTGAATAGACTTATTAGGTAATACATTTTGAAAACTGCTAAATAGGTAAAGTACAGTTTTTTAGAGATAAGTACTTATACACTTTCATATTCTTAAAATAGTTGCCTTGTAAAATGTCACATGAAACTTAAAAATATAAAAAATCAACAATCGTATATAATTATTATGCTCATTAACAGCCTTGTACTTATTAGTAAAATGTCACATGAAAATAAAAAATATTAAAAAATCAACAATTATTATGCTCATCAACAGCTTTGTTCTTATTTGTAAAATGTCACATGAAAATAAAAAATATAAAAAAATCAACAATTGTAATAATTATTATGCTCATTAACAGCCTTGTATTTGTAAAATATCACATGAAACTTAATTAGCAGTCATCAACAGTCTTGGAATTGTAAAATTTAAAATATCTATACCTATAAAATATCAATTAAAAAAATATCTCATGTTAATAGCAACCTACAAACATATTTTATAATTATCTACTGTGCTGGGCTGTGATATTTTTGAAAGCAGGGTGCAGCACACAAATTTACATTACATATCTTGCACATATATCGAGTCATCTTGCGTCTTTTTTCATTTGCACATGATTTACATCTAAGGTATTTCCCCATGATTGTGGGCATATGGTCTTTTGAATTACCTGGTAATATACGCAAGGGATTTCTCGCGCTTTCCCTATTTGTAATGGGTCTCTCTAAAACATTGCTATTGTGATAACGTTCTATTATTTGCCGAGTTACGGACAACTGAAAGTCGGCAAATTTTAAATTTGGAGTACCGTTTATCTTTTTAAAACAATAATATGCATTTAAAAGGTGCATATCAAATATATGGAAAAATAGTTTCTTGTACCATTTTATGGTTTTGCGTATGCACTGCAGGGATGATAGCAACATATCTGCAGTGTCAACACTTCCCATATTTTTTGAATAATCTAAACATGCTTTAGGCTTCATTACTGGCAATCCCGTACTTCTACTGGTTCTTGCCGATGGTTCCATGTCATTATCATGTATAGTTGTTAGCATGTATATATATTTCTTGTCCTTCCATTTACAAGCCATAAGAGGACCAGAAAACTGGGTTTCCATTTCATGTAAATTTAGTATTCTACCTAAATTAGGCATACCTTTTCTATTTTTTTTTACGGTGCCGCAAGCATAAATTTGATTATCATATAAATATTTAAATAATAAAGGGCTTGTGTACCAATTGTCTACATACAAATGACGATTTGAGCCAAAAAAATCTTTCATTAAAGTGGAAACAACAGCTCCCCCAACGCCTAAATTCGCTGGATCATTTATGTCTGTACTTGCACCGCAATAAACTATAAAATCTATAATCACTCCGGAATCTACATCACACAAAACGAACAATTTAATTCCAAATCTATTTCTTTTTTTTGGCAAATATTGTTTTATTGATAAACGACCCTTGAATGGCACAATGCTTTCATCAATGCATAGATTTCTATGCGGTGTAATAACATTTCTAAATTTTTCCCTCGCGTGAGTTATACATGATTTTATTTTCGACAAAATAGAATTTTCTTCATTTGGTCGGGAAAAATGTAACATGCCAAGAATCATACAAAATCTATTTCTTGACATTAATTTTGAAAATATAGGAGAACTCAATAATATATCTGTAGACCAGTGTTCTTCTATAGATAAATGGCGGTTTCTGGTCATCAGCATCATAATTACAAAAAATATGTACATTTCTGGGACAGTTACATCATGCCATGCATGTAGTCGTGAATGCATTCGCAAATCAACATTTAAAATAAAATAATTGTGGAATTTGTTTGTCATTTCAACAATAAATGACACGAAATCAGAGTCCATAAAATTCTGAAACATATCTAACTCCGTAACAATTTCAGCTGGGGTGAAATGTATACCACAGGCAAACTCATCAAAAGCAGCAACTTCGGGTGTACGTCTTTCAGCAGTCCACTCGAAAATTGGCGCTGTCTCACAATTTCTGTTATGACGAGCTTGTCCAGAAGTTGAAGGCGTATCTTCAGGCAATTCTTGATGCTCAGCAATCGTCGGCTGTAAAATAATAAATGTTTTTTTATTTAACTTTAAACTTAAAAGAAATAGAAAATCGATTAAAAACACCCTGCGAAAAAAATACTAAAGCATAAAAAAAGTTTCATTATTTTTTAAGCTAATTTTGTAAACTGGTAATACTGTAACAAAAGTGACAATTCACCATAATCGTTTGATGTTAAGGGAAGATATTTGAAGATAATTACATGGTATTTGTTATTTCGGATTTTAAATCCAAAGATAAAAAGTTGAAAATAATATATAGTCGAAGGTCATCTGTTTGACCCAAATAATAATAAGTTACCTACTGACTACAATTCAACAAGTAAGTATAATCTTGACTATTAGCATGTATTAATTTATTTATTTATTATTTTATATAAGTATTTTTTTTTATTGAAGGTGATATTAGGACTAGCCTTTAAGTTTAAAAGTATAATTTAAGTTAGATTAGATAGTTTTGAACGTCAGAAAAGTAACGAACATTTGTCAGACCTAACTATTGATGTACGACAAGAATAATCACGAAAATAATACCCGTAATAAATTCTAATAATTACGGTACCTTCGTACTTATCGCATCAATGTGTCTGATTTCAGGTGTAAAAAAATGTCTGGCAAACGACCGGGGTCCCCGTCCATACTGAGTGGATTTTTAAAGATGCGGTGTGTAGAAAAATCCGAAGAAACTAAAAAAGAAGCTGCTACACAAACGTTCGTCGAGCCGTGTAACGAACAATCAGATGCTGGTACACAAACGCTCGTCGAACCGTATGTTGGTCGTTTGGGAGACAATATATATTATGCTTCGGAAGCATTACCGAAGTTACTATATGAAATCGAACCTTCGGATCAACGAAATAAAAGTTTTTCAATGTTAATAGCATTCGAATTAGAGAGAGTGCCAGAAGAGAACCGAAGCAATTTATATGCTCATATTCTTAATTTAATCAGAATTTATAGAGGGGATTCCGATTTGTCGGAAAGCATAGATTTAATTCCAGAATTTTCTTCGGGCACCCCAGTACCATTAAATATAAAATACAAGAAAATTGATTAAATTATATTTAATCATTTTCTTGTAACGTATTATATCGATAAATTAATATGATGACCAAGTAGGCACAGGTTCTAAGACAGGCCGCGGGCCAGCAAGCCGGCAAACTTATTGGTCTTCGAGCTTCGACGTGAGTTTGCCGGCTTGCTGGCCAGCGGCCTTTATATGTAGGAAACTGTGCCTATTTGTCATCGCATTAATAATTTATCAATATTAATATAATTAATTTATGTGATTATTTTGTTTAAGATAGGTGCCTATTTATTGATTCTTGTATTACATTTGTTGATTATTGAATATGTTAATTATTAAATTAGTTGATTATTACACGTTACCTAATTTTTTAATTTGTTGATTGTTATTTACCTATGTGAATTGTTAAAGTAAAATTAACTTACCTCAAAATCATTTTCTTTTACTGATTCCGATTCAGAAAACTCATCATCTTCAGTGCCTTCTAGAATACGCAATAGTTCTTCTGTACTAAATAACTCTTCACTTGCCATTTTTGCAATTATAATATTGGCAGATCGAAAAAAATATCGAAAAAATATTTTTTCAACTTCCCAGCACTTAAAAACATGGCACGCGCTTACGACGTCACGAGTCCGACATCTATTCATGTCATTGGCGCAGAAGGGATTGCAATATCGGTACTGTGCTAGGGATGCGCATGATTGGCGAAAAAGACAATATTCAAATCAACAATATCGACAATATAGAAAATATGATATTATACCAAAGAATGTAGTATTTACCTTTTTTGTCAGTGACTAAGCTTATATATTTTTTTAATAGTTATTACAAAAATTAAGCGAATTTGAGTAATTTAGCTGAAATTTTAATGAAGTTACTTGAATATTACACCACATCACTAGTAGGCATGTATACATGCCATTGGCGCAAGAGAACATGTTTTTCAGCCATTAATTAAGTTATTTTTTATAATAAATATTTGAATAACTATTTTGCAATTTTGTTCATTGTGTACAATTATATGTAATAACTGGGGATTCAGTTCTTAAGATATATCAATAAAACACGTTAAAGTAATGATTTAATATGTTTATTTTGTATTTTTCTATGATCTGTTTCTTGGCATCTATAGATGTCGGTGGCGCACAGGGCACGCTTGCGCATGGCATCTATACATGCCATTGGCGTTCAAAAGGTTAATAAATGTTCCCGTTAAGTTACATGTGCCAAATGTCATTCTTTGGTTTAATACAGTATTAATTGATTAATCTAAAATATTGTTTTTTTATCGTTTCTACCTTCTACTGTTACATTTAAATGCTTGAAAAAAGTCAGTATCGATTGATAACAATAACAATGTATATTCTAATTTTCCTCATAATAATTATGTTATTTATCAATACCGTATCTAAAATTATTGGATATTACCACAATAACTCCGTAAAAGTACGTTGCGTATCAGCCCAACGATAAAAAATAACGTCGTAGAACTCCATTATATAATGTTACGAAATAATTTATGCGATAAAATTACTGCAATAACCCCTTAAGTACTATTACTGTTATATTTAATTATTTTTTTTAGGTTTTATTTGATTTCATAAATTACCAGGTTTCTAATCAAAGGAATTTAATTTTGATGTAATAGTCACATTGCGCAAAAAAATAGCTTTCATTTAACACATCAATGACTTCAATAGTCTTACTCGATGAAAAGATATTTGATAAAATCAGTAAATCTTTTACTTTTCCGATAAACTTTACTGTTCCGATGGTTATTTTCGCAGTTTTTAAAAGCACACTGAGGCATTCTGACACGTCCGTACGTTGGCTGTGGTTGGATCGAACTAAACTCAAATAAGACCACAAGTTTATTTGTGCTCTTATTTTTTTTGCCGTTTTTAATGCCGTGACCCTTAATCTAGTATATAGTTGATCGAAGCGGACATCCCAGAAAAAAAAATAACAATAAAAATAAAATGTATTCATTTAAACAGCTTGTTTGCTAGTTATTTAACAATGTTTGACACAATCAACTTAAACTACTGTTTAACAAATAAAATAGTCAACATTTTACACTCTTCTATTTATGAGGTAATTAAAAAATATGACGGCGCGACACATGACATTTGGCGTTTGCTGTCAACGTCGGAACAGAATAGCAGCGTGACAGATGTCAGCTGTCATTCTAGCGGAACGTCACTGGTGGGAGCGAGGCGGCCATCTTGGTCACTTTGGAATCGAGAGCCGCCAACGCACCACGCGCTCGACGGATCGCTAAATACCGACGCCATCTTCTACCTTTTTTTGTTTCATTTGTTATAATATAATAGTCAGTGATTAGTTAAAGTGTGATTGAATATTATTTTGTTAATTAAGGAATAAATCATTGGAAGATTAATTATTTGAGACTTTTTTTGAGCATCTGACCCACGTGAAGATGGAAAATTCTGATATAGGCCATCCTGAGTCTATATCAGAAGTGGGATCCCATGAGCAACAAACGGGGAACACGCAACCTGCTGAAATCATCTCTGCGACGAGAATATTGTCGAATATTGAGGCGATGTTCGCCCGGGTATTTGCGATGTCGCAACCATCAACTCCTGTAAGTACCAGCACTATAAAACTAATCGAATTTGATCCTGATAATTCCGAAGCTGACATTGAAGGCTGGTGTAACGTCACTGAAGTTATAGTGCAGGAGAAAAATCTTGCAGGCGTTAATCTGCTGATGGCACTTACTAACGCGCTTAAAGGTCGCGCAGCAACCCACTTGACCAAAATGAACCTTAAGGAATTAACATGGGCTGCTGTTAAAGAAACATTGCTAGCTAGATTTGCTAAGCCCAAACTAATGCAGGATCATTTCGATGAAATTTAACGATTTCAAATTAGTGTCAAAGAAACCGCATCAGAGTCTGCAATGCGCTTATGGAACCTGATCGAGCGGATACCAAAAACTGACTTACCTGAGGAAGTTATCACTGGGTTCGCTATATCAGTGCTATGTCAAAAAGATAATTTGATACGTAGAGAGTTGACAGCACATGTGATAACTACTCGTGCTCAATTATTTCGGATTCTTAATGGCATATCACTAAAGCGACGGTTGGACGTCAGTGATGGAAATCAAGACCCCGATGCTAAGAGATCTCGAATGACAGATTCTAGATTCCCTGGAAAGTGTCATTGGTGTGGCCTGTCAGGACATCGACAGGTTGACTGTTGGAAGCGAAAGGAGGACTCCAAATCATCGAAGTCCCAAGTTCCATCAAGTTCTACAAATAATCAAGACAAGCCGTCTATATCCTGCTACACGTGTGGAAAACCTGGTCACACGTCTACAGCTTGTCCAGAAAAAAAGAATGGAGGGAGGTCGGAGAGGAAGGAAGTCAACCTTTGTGATCATCGACTTTCTAGATCTACTTTGGAGACATCAGCTGGTGAGAGATTTCCATTTTTATTCGATAGCGGATCATCTTGCTCCCTTTTAACTGAAAGTTTTCGCTGTCAGTTTCCGGGTACTGTACGCAATAATCTAGTTTATCTTACTGGTATCGGAGGTGATGACGTAAAATGCACTTGCCAAATTATAAGTACTGTAAAAATTGGAGATGTCTCGGTTGACCTTGTGTTTCACGTCGTTCCTGATTCAGTAATTTCTGTACCAATTATTGTAGGTAGAGATATCTTAGACAAAGGTTTTTGCGTGAAAATTGATAACGACAAACTCTTGTTTATGACCAAAGAGCGAACTAACTTTTGCGAAACGAAATCGGTAGTTTTTGATATTTCTTCTATCGATACCGACTTAGAACGAGAAGATAAAATGTTGCTGTCAAAATAATTAGCAAATATTCAGATTATTTCATAGACGGTATACCTACTAGGCGCGTTACTACAGGGCAATTGAGCATTAAATTGATAGATCCTCATAAAATAGTTCGGAGGTCGCCTTATCGACTAGCACCTATAGAGAAACAAATAGTCCGCGAAAAAATACAACAACTATTAGATGCTGGTATCATTCGTGAGAGTTCTTCCCCTTTTGCGAGTCCGATACTCCTGGTAAAGAAAAAGGACAATACCGATAGAATGTGCGTAGATTATCGGGAACTCAATTCCAACACACAACCCGAACACTATCCCTTGCCTCGCATCGAGGAACAGATAGACCAGCTCAGTGGCGCCAACTACTTTTCTTCATTAGACATGGCTAGCGGATTTCACCAAATTTTAATTCACCCTGATTCAATTGAGATGACTGCATTCGTGACTCCGGAAGGCCAATACGAGTACCTTGCGATGCCCTTCGGTTTGCGCAACGCTCCTTCTGTTTACCAGCGATGTATTACAAAAGCACTGCAACACCTTAATGACAGGCCTCTCATTTATATGGACGACGTTCTGTGTTATTCCTCCAATATTTCGCAGGGTTTGGACCGCCTAGATGAGGCCTTACAAGCCCTGACTGCAGCAGGCTTTTCGTTTAATCTTCAAAAGTGTAAATTCATGAAACAAAAAGTAGACTATCTAGGTTATTCTTTGCAGTCTGGCGAAATTAGACCCAATACCCGCAAAATTCAGGCATTAGTTGAAGCACCATCACCATGTACAGCTACTCAGGTACGTCAGTTTCTCGGGCTCGCGTCATATTTTAGGAAATTTATACCCGGGTTTACAAATGTTGTTGGACCGTTGTACCCTTTAACTAAACTGAAAGGACCTATTAATTGGACTGACAAACATGAGGATATCCGTAGAAATGTAGTTAAAATACTTACTTCGGAACCAGTTTTAACAATCTTTAATCCTGAATTGCCGGTCGAGTTGCACACAGACGCGAGCGCCGAAGGTTATGGCGCAATCCTTATACAGAGAAAGGATAACTTACCCCATGTTGTGGAGTACTTTAGCCGGCGTACATCTGAGGTAGAATCTCGATACCACTCGTACGAATTAGAGACCTTGGCCGTCGTACGAGCGGTAGAACATTTTCGGCATTATTTGTACGGCCGACATTTTGTAGTCTACACTGATTGTAATTCGCTCAAAGCATCGAAATCCAAGGTTGATCTGACGCCTCGCGTGCATCGTTGGTGGGCTTTCCTACAAGCCTTCGATTTTGAGATCATATACCGTGAAGGCCGTAGTATGGAACATGCTGATTTCTTTTCCCGTAATCTCCAGTCGGATGCTGGCGCGCCTTCGACCCCCCAAATCCCTACTACTAAACGTGTTGAGTTTGTTGAGTTACATCAAGGATGGCTTTCAGTTGAACAAAAACGCGATAGCGAAATCCAAGACTTGATCACTAAACATAACAATAGTGATTTTCCGGAAGCGGTAGCACACACCTACGATGTTAGGGATGGTATCCTGTATAGAAAGATTGGGCGCAACAAAATTATTTCTTGGTTACCGGTCGTTCCACGCTCCTTGATTTGGACACTTATCAACCACGTCCATAACGAAATTCAACACCTTGGTAGTGATAAGACGCTAGATAAACTCTACGAACAATACTGGTTTCCGCAAATGTCTAAATGCGTGCGTAAATTTATTGATTCTTGTATAGTTTGCAAAGCATCGAAGGGACCATCGGGCGCTCAACCCGTTCAGTTACACTCAATCCCAAAACTGTCTGTGCCATGGCACACAATCCATATAGATTTTACCGGGAAACTTAGTGGTAAGAGCGACCGAAAAGAGTATTGTTCGGTGATAATAGACGCGTTTACTAAGTATGTTCTACTAGAGCACACAATATCATTAGATGCAAGTAGCGCAGTGCGAGCTCTAGAAAGGGCTGTTTGTCTGTTTGAGGCTCCTACACGCGTTATTGCTGATCAGGGCCGATGCTATATTAGTAGTGAATTTAGAAACTTTTGCAATAATTATAAAATTGATCTGCATTTTATTGCAACCGGTTCGAGCAGGGCTAACGGACAAGTTGAGCGAGTAATGCGAACATTAAAAAGCTTGCTCACGATAGTTGAAAATGACCCTAATAAGACATGGCGCGATGAGTTAGGCAATATCCAACTTGCGCTTAATAGTACAAAATCGGCCGTTACTAGGTACTCACCTACGGAACTGATGTTTGGAACACGTGCAGAATCATTAGGTATGTCCCAGATATCTTCACATTCAGACGAGCGAAATGACCGTTTAGATTTAGAATCCATTCGAGAAAATGCGTCGGAAAATATTCAAAAGGCAGCCGCGGCGGATACTCTAAGGTTTAACCGTGGTCGTGCTAACATCAAACCATTTACTCAGGGCGATTTTGTTTTTATCAAGAATAGTGAACGAAATCAAACTAAACTAGATAGGAAGTTTAGGGGACCGTTCGTTATTACCTCCGTATTAGGGAATGATCGGTACGAACTAAAAAGCGTAAGTGGTTCACACCGCACTTATAAATACGCACACGAGAATTTGCGTGCAGTACCTCAGGGACATGCCGGGTTACTTGAAATCACTACCAGTCTCTTGAACGATGAGGAGGCCGAGACGGCGCCGGAAGATGCGGAGCAATTACAACAATCCAATAGTGATATTATGTTACCACAAAGCCCAATTCGTGGAGGCGATGACGTAGATATAAGAGATGAAAGGTTGGTCACCGACTCAGACACTGCATCGGCTAATTCAGTAACCCTTACTGCCGGGTCGGATACACTCAGTGTGTACTCTGATTCCGACACACTAGATGTATAATATAATAATAATAATAATAATAATAATAATATTTCTTTATTGACATAAATATTTTTACAAAAGTAGTGAGGCCCTGACTCCTGCGCTAGGTATAGTACCTGTGTTACAGGAGCCAGTGTCTTCTCCCAATAATTATGAGTCGAGTTTTATGCAATAAGAATTAATCAAAAACACATGTACAGAAATTAAAGTAAAAAATAAAAGATAAAAGAGAAAATTATAAACACGAGAAACATTTCCCAACTTGGAGTAATTTAAAAGAGTGTTAGTGGTATAGTGTATGAATATGGTGTGTAGTGTTTGTGTGAATGTGTAATGTAGGTATGTGGTGTGTGATGTTAAAGTATATACTATTTTAAAAGGAGTTCGGTTTGTTCATAGTCATGCGTAAGTAGCCATGATTTAACCTTACTTTTAGCTTCCTTCATTGTGAGAGGATTTATTTTAAGCTCTTTGTTTGTCATATTATATAAATGAATAGATAAATACTTATGTTGTTTTCTAGCTGATGCAGTTCGACATTTAACTGATAAACAGATGTTTCGTGTAGTACGTTTTTTTAGAACACTGTTATCGTATGGCGTGATAAGGTGCTGTTTGATGACAATATCCAAAATATACATCTGCCGTACCGTTAATATTTGACATTTCGCATATAAGGTTTTGGTGGGGAACCTGAATGGCCTGAATGTCATTACTTTAAGGACAGATCTTTGGGCCCTTTCAAGGCGAATCATATAAGTCTTACACGCGCCACCCCAAACTCTAATGCAATATGCGAGAACTGATTGTGCTAGTGCGTAATACACAGTGCGCAATAGCTCAAGGTCAGCCACCTGTCTGAGTCTTTTAAAAATCCAAATTAATTTTCTAATACGCGCGGTGGTAAGGTCTATATGCTGGCGCCAGTTTAGTTTTTCGTCTAGAATAACCCCTAAATATTTCACTGATATCGATTTCCCTAGAGCCAGACATGCACAGGTTGTATTATTCTGAGGTGAGTTACATACATGTAATATGATTTCAATTTTTTTGAGATTGATCTTGGAGTAACTGAACTGAATTTGTGTCGATTTTGAAATATTCACAGTCAGGAGATTGGCTCTTAGCCACTGATTCACCCTGTGTAGTCCCACCTCAGCGTATCGTTTTACTTCGTCCCAAGTCCCGCCATGAAACACAAGAGCTGTATCATCAGCATATGTGAAAATTTTGCCATTTGCAAGCGTTTGTTGACACAGATCATTTATGTAGATCAAGAAGAGACTCGGGCCAAGTATACTTCCTTGCGGTACGCCATATACAACATGGGCGTCTGAGCTAATGTGTCCCCCAATTTTCACTCTCTGTGTCCTGTCATAGAGGAAATCTCTGAAGATCCCTAAAGCATTTCCCCGAATGCCAAAATGTTCCAGCTTGTCCGCAAGTAGAGGAATTGAGACGGTGTCGAAAGCCTTAGCCAAGTCGAGGAAGATGCCGACGCATTTTTGGTTAGCATCCACACAAGATGATATATGTTCTACAAGTTGGCTGACAGCATCCTCGGTGCTCTTCCCTCGCCTAAAGCCAAATTGAGATTCCGACAGGATCTTATTATGTTCTAAGTAGTGTATTAGCCTACTGTTGAGCACTTTCTCAAGTATTTTATATGAAGTCGAAATTCAAAATTAGCAAGAAGATTGTTCGTAATTGAGAGGTATGCGACATTTCTGTTCTTTCCTATTAAAAATATTGCGCTAAAACTGGTCGAAAGGACAGCGTCGTCCGGTCCATGCTACTTTTACGTCTGGTCGAAGGGACACGCTCGTCCGGTCCATGTTTTTTGGTAGTGAACGTCTGATAATGAGTCGGTCGCAGGGACAGTGCCGTCCGGTCCATGCCATTGAAGCTGGTCGAAGGGACACACTTGTCTAGACCCTGCTGTGAACCGGTCGAAGGGACAGTGCCGTCCGGTCCATGCCATTGGGGCTGGTCGAAGGGACACACTTGTCTAGACCCTGTCTGTGAACCGGTCGAAGGGACAGTGCCGTCCGGTCCATGCCATTGGGGCTGGTCGAAGGGACACACTTGTCCGGTCCGGGTTATGTTTGGGTAACATAACGGGATTGTGAGATGTCATCCGGTCCATTACTCATAATGGTCGAAGGGATACATGCTTTCATATCCTGCTTATGTAGTATGTTAGGATAAGTGCTATGCTGTTTTTCAGGCTGGACGAGCAAATAATCAAATAATGAAATTGCCTGTTTTAAGGACAACGTTAGATCTACGCCCGAGGACGGTCGAATGTCAGTCCGGCCGTGACGGCGCGACACATGACATTTGGCGTTTGCTGTCAACGTCGGAACAGAATAGCAGCGTGACAGATGTCAGCTGTCATTCTAGCGGAACGTCACTGGTGGGAGCGAGGCGGCCATCTTGGTCACTTTGGAATCGAGAGCCGCCAACGCACCACGCGCTCGACGGATCGCTAAATACCGACGCCATCTTCTACCTTTTTTTGTTTCATTTGTTATAATATAATAGTCAGTGATTAGTTAAAGTGTGATTGAATATTATTTTGTTAATTAAGGAATAAATCATTGGAAGATTAATTATTTGAGACTTTTTTTGAGCATCTGACCCACGTGAAGATGGAAAATTCTGATATAGGCCATCCTGAGTCTATAAATATATAATTATAATTTTTGGTTTTTTAAATAACAAATAAACTACATACATATCGTTGGCTCACTATTACAAGGTTCTAAGTTAACTTTAATGAAGTTGAGTAATTTTACTTTTAAATTTTTGACTTTAGTAAAATGTATACATGTAGCCCTAATGCCTAAGTGACATTTTAATATCTTAATTTAGGACTACATAATGCTTTCTAGGAACAAAAAATTGGATATCGACTTTTATACTCTGAAATATTAACGAAATTAAAATAACATAGAACTTTGTGATTGAAAAAATATTTATTTATTTATTTTAAACCAGAACTTAGGACTTTGTTCCTCTGAAATAAGTGAAAGAAATCATCATTTCAGCCCAGAATCACCCACTGCTGGGTACCTATAGTATAGGCCTCTCTTTTTTTCATGTCACAGTAGCATTAAAAAACATTATACCATTAAATATCTTTATTTATCATAAAAAAGTATGCTTATTTAGACAAAATAAGTCACTAAAAGTTAAATTTAGACAATATTAAAAAGTTATGAGTCACATTTTATTTTCTGAATATTGCCTCATAGTACTCCTTGTCCAATGTAGGCATCCACCGATACATAGACCGTATATTATCCGTTTTAGTCTTGCACAACACAGGTCTTTTTAACTGTTTTGGTTCAGTAAAAAAAATTGTGTTTACATTCCTTCGGGTATTCTGGGGTCTCAGATTAGCTACAGTGTATGATTCTGCAGTGTGTGAACATTTAAAACTCACTTCTAGTTGTGACTTCGTAAATCGAAGCTCTGTCACTTTGGAAAAAGGAACTAGTGAATATTTTAGCCTTGAACAGGCTTCTTGAAAATTAAAGAAATCTTTGCCACTCATTTGCATGATAGAATAGGGTTTAGCTGAATTTACCTGCAATAATAATCTCATGAGAGATACAGGTGAATAATATTCAGCTTTTAGGAGGACTCTATCAATACAGCTATGCACATTGTCAATTTCTTGAATGCAAGAATGTCCAGGTGTTGAAAATTTTAAGGTAATTTGTTCCAATGTAGAAAATTTATCAATAAGCTGTCTTAAAGCAAAGCTCATGATGCTGTTGCGGTTCTGTGGAACACAACTATCACTCCATAATATAATTGATGTGAAATGGGGGTTGTCAAGCAGAACCTGTGTCAAAATTTTGTATACTGCACTTGCTATATCATTTCCACTTCTTCCAGCAGTGTTCTCACTCCAAATGGCACAGTACACTTTTTTATTAGTAGAAAGATGGCCTGTCATGTTGTAAGTAGAAAATTTACTTTTGTAAAAAAAACTGCTTACTTCTGCCTTGGGACAAGATAAAACATTCTCTAGATCAAAGCACAATACTGGAATTGTACCTTTTCTGTCTTTATCACGGTTTGATCTAGCAGCCATCTTTTCTGTTTTGTGCCTGTTTATCTTCTCTTGTAAATCTAATGTTAATGTATGTCCTTCTTTGTAATTTATATCAACCTCCTCACATAAATCACATCTGTCTTTTTTAGGTTTTTGAAAGTAGATATTGAAATCATTACAGAATATACGTCGATATACTTCTTGCTTAACTGGAAGCTTGTTCTTTTCTGCAATCCAGGCAATATACAGAGAATACATTTTTTTGATGGTCAAAAAGCGTTCTAAATACTCTCTAGAAGAGTCTTTCCTGCAATAATGTGATGGAACCCGGGGAAATGAATTAATGTGTTCCTTAACAAGCAGTCTATCTTCTTCAGCTGTGGCTCTTTTTGTATGTTTTCCTTGGTTACTGGGTACAGGAGTATTTGAGATATTATTCTTAGTTTTGTGTATATTATATATTGGTTTCTGGCTAATCACTAAAGTATCACAGAAGACATTCTTACACACTTTTATCTTCGCAGAATTCACAGTGAAAAAAAACTGATAGCTGACTTTTTTCTTTGAATTTTCATCATTCTTTCCTTTGCGTCTCCTGTCAGTTTGTAAACAATTCGTATTATTCAACAAAAACATACGTTTCTCTTCTGAAGATAATTTATAATAATTAGTAAAAATTGATCTTCTTGCATCATCAGTAATCTTTTGGCTACATTTAAACACACATTTATTTAGACAATCCTTGCTTTTTCTTATCTCCTTTGCCGGCATTAGCTTCTTTCGACTAGACACGTATTCTAACCCCTTATTTCTTGCATCTTTTCGTTTATTAACCTTCCATTCTTGTTCATTTCTCTGCCGCTTACGTGATCGTTTTTTAGGTTGTGCTTCACACACAACATTTTCTTCATCAACGTTGGATTGATTGTGTACAGATCTGAAAATAAAAGAACTAGTTCATGAAAATTATCAATTGAAAAACTTCTTGAACTGTTTAGTATGAAATTGAAATGAACTCACCTCCTATCTTCTTCAGAATCTGTGGAACTCATAGAACTTGAGGATATACGACAAGGAGGTGATGGAGGCACGAAATCTTTATCTGCCACTGAGTCATCACTCGAATAGTCCATAATTATACGCCGTCCATAAAATTTGTTGAGACATATTATGTCTCAACAAATTTTATGTCATATATGTAGTTCCGTTGGGTAGGTTAAGTACCTATCCAAACCCTAAGGTATTCATAAATTCTAAATTAAAAATTACTTAGTAACAAGTTAAAATTATAACGAGATCAAAATCAACACAAAAAAAATAAAAAAATATCTATTTTTTTTACATATTTTGGTATTTTTCAGACTTTCCAATTTTCTTTAAAATATCTTTCTTTTCCAACAAGAATTTGTAAAAGTCGGAGCAACTTAGGTCCTTAAAATTATATTTACAACCCGGGCGCGATAACTAGACACCTGGCTCAAATGACATTTGTCTATAGTACTGAGTGCAAAAAAATGATTGTGCGTGCTGTACTTTTTGTACGTACTGATTTATAATTTATTACCTACTGAGATAAAACAAGTACTAATGACGAATGTAGTATTTTTGGCTTCATTATCATTACAATTTGGAGCAGTAACTTACCAATATTCGTATTAATATTTTTTTTTAATAAAATTAAGTTCATTCTTGTTACAGTAAGAAGTAGGTAGAACAATTGAAGGGTTCAATTCGAGAATGGTTTAACTGTGAAATCAGCCATTTTGAGAAACTGGTCCTTAAAATATTGGTGACTATTTGTTGATTTGGATAATGAAAATAGTGCCAAAAAAAGGAGTAAACTTTCAAGTGTTTAAAAAAATACTTTTATTATAAAATGCAATACAAAAGTAGTTTTAAAAGATACATTATTATTGTAATATCGACCATTTTTCATTTAAACCAACAGTGTTTATCGATATTGATACAGTTCTTGAGTGTAAAAACGGTTTATAACGGAACAAACCGTTTTTACACTCAGAATATATCACCAATTTGGCATTTGCTGTTTAGGTAACTGGGCAATAACCTGTTAATATATTTAAAGAATTGCACAATTGCAGGCTTGTTTTCTTAGTAATTATATAAAAAAATGAAATTAATTATTATAATTAAATCAAATTAAAAAAAATATTTTGGCACTAGCACACTTATGCATTTAATATGGTTTCATAGGAAAATCTTTTTTCCATGGGAATAAACTTAAGTTGTTTTCTAATATCTTGTTTTTTTTCTTCCGAGATCTCACCTCGACATCCGGCCAGTCTTTGGATTTCTACACTATCAGGGCTTACGGTAGCTCCTTTTCTCAATAAGTCAACCATTAAAAATGGGGTGTTAGGATCATAGCTCTTTTTATACATATAGCTGCCAAAATGATCTACTCTTATCCCTTTTACTTCATCTCTAAAGTCTACTTTATGTCCCAACGTATTTTTCAATCTGTTTATCAGTTTCATTTTTTTCTGAACACCCTCAACGTCATACAGATGTTCTTGCATATCTACCACTACAGAGTTCTTCGATGTATTTTTTTTTATTATGCATCTATATTCTTCGGGTGTATAGATTTGTTCATGTTTTCTTAACGCTTTTTCTATACGGCCAAAATCCCGATCAGAATCCATGTAGGTATGTCCCACAACTGGGAATTTGTGTTCAATAACATCAAAATATTTTTTAAGGACCATATACTGATACTGGCATATTAAATTAAAATTTTTATTCTGCCCTGAGCAAGAATCCGACCAAGTGTTTCATTGCGTTGTTTTCACATGTAGTTTTTAAATACATAGCCAAATAATGTAAAGCGCAAGATACTTCAAAGCTTCCTTTTTTTTCAACATCTTCAGTCCATGTGCACATCAAAGCATGATTTTTATCTTTACTGACCAGATGTATACCTAGGTTATAAAACCAAATTTGCCGCAAATAAAAAGCATCCCCAACAGGCATCTTAGGTAATGGCATTGTCTGCTGAATGTCAACAGTGCAATAAAGTTTTCCTTCCTCTCTTTTACACTGATTTTTATCAACTTTCATCAGCTCATACGCTTCTTTGTAAGTCTCTTTGTGTACTTGCAAATCATCCTCATGATCTTCATTCTCGCACCTTGAGCAAACGTCGCTCCTTGGTAAGCCAAAAGACAAGTTGAATTCAGTACAAAATATATTCCTGTATGTGCATTCCTTTACACGATACATACTGTCCATACTTTCTGATTCGCATTTCTGGATGTATAGTCGATGCATTTCTCTAATATTCAATAATGGTGAGAGGTACAGTTTATTAGGATTTTCATTTCGAGAGTAATGAGACTCTTCAGCTGGAAAACTCTTTATATGAGTCATTGCATATTCTTTGACTTCAGCCTTTACTTTCTTGGGTCGGTTATCGTGCTTTCCTCTCATATCTTTTTTAGGAAGTATCTGCCCAGATATGTGTTTTTCTTGAATCACTTGTACTTTTCTCACAGTTATTTGAAAAAGGCTCATAAAAGCTCTCTTACAAATAGTTTGTTCTACATTATTGCTTTTTTTAACATGATATGTAAAGGTCTGTCGTCGTACCTTTTGTGCTGCAACTAAACGTCGTTTTACTGGTACTGGTTTCATGCTTTTAAATAATATTGCATTCTTTGCAGTAATGGGCAATAAATAGTATTCGTCTAACAAACGCTGACGCTCTTCTTCACAAAAATACGATGAACAACCCAACCTACACTTGTTGGAGCACAGAGTACCGTGACAAATTGTTTTTTCAGCAATGACGTTTCCTTTTACTGTTACATATTCTTTGCCTGTAGCCCTAGCATTCTTCATTTTCTCAAATTTCCATTCACTTTTATTCAGTTTTCTTTTTCTTGAAATCTTTTTCTCTTTTCTGGACATTTGCTCACTTTGGTTATCTTCGACAGCTACTGGTAATTCGTTTTCAACATCAGCTGGCATTAACATTTCGTATCTTTCGTTTGCCTCCGAATCGTTTTGTATGCCAACGACATCTCGAATCAAGTTAACATTTCCTTCAATTTGGTCACTTTGGTTATCTTCGACAGCTACTGGTAATTCGTTTTCAGCATCAGCTGGCATTAACATTTCGCATCTTTCGTTTGCCTCTGAATCGTTTTGTATGCCAACGACATCTCGAATCAAGTTAACATTTCCTTCAATTTGATAATCGATATACTCAATACGTAGTTCAGGTATGTTATTTAAAACTTGTATAGTTTTACTCTTTGTATAATCATCTGCAAATAAAAAACATTTTATGAAAAAAGGTAGTTCCAACAAGTCATCCTCAAAATAGTAACAGTAATCTACACTAATATTATAAAGAGGAAAGATTTGTATTTTTGTGTGTGTCTATGTTTGAAATGAATAAACTCAAAAACCACTGCGCCGATTTCAAAAATTATTTCACCATTAGAAAGCTACATTCACCCTGAGTAACATCACGCTATGACCCACGGGAACGGAGCAACCAAAAACCTAACTTAACGCGGGTGAAACCGCGGGGAACAGCTAGTTTAAAATAAAGTCATACCGTCAGCAGGTTCAATTATTATATCACCATAATGGTTTTTTTCAGATATTACTTCTACTAAATTTTCTCCCTCATCTACAGTGTAACTTGATTTTTCATATGGGCCAATAAGTTCACTAAGTTGTATTAACTCCGGCGATGGTACTTCAATATTTTTTTCTGCAAACTCAATTCTTCTATTTTCAATAGAAGGTAAATTGTTCTGTTCCGAGACCTCTAGAGACGGGTCATTCTGCGGCCATTCATACGGTAGTGGTTCAATGTTAAAATGACTATGTGTTAATGAAGTCACTGAAAAAAAAAAACCAATTAAGTAGGTACAAAAAATATTCAAACTTAAGAAAATACACCACATAACTAATTCCCACTTATTTGAAACCTGAGTGCCAAACTATCTCCTGCTTAGTTGGAACCAGAAAATATCCGAACATGATATTCTCTGGTTTGATTTGGGAAGGTAATTAGAAAATTAACCCGCCAAAAATATGAGTAATGTTAGGTACTTACTTTCTTCGCCAGTGAAGCCACTATTTCGATTGTTGCACAATCCAACTAGTTCACGGCCACGTTTTAATTGGTTTCTTGACATCTCATTAAGTTTACTTTACTTTTTACATTAAAACAATATTATTCACAGTAAAAAACCTGCTAGTGCACTCAAACTCAATCATTACGCACGACCAACGTTGTAGACAAGCGTTTACTAAACAAAATAATATCAAGCGCGCGACTGTCGCATTCACTCTACAAGAAATATAATGTAACCTGTCTCTTTTTCTCCTGGGAAAGAGACACATAATCGCGCGCATTTTGGCGCGAGCGGTCTGCTTAGTACAAAAAGAGTTTATTATCGCTTATAACCAGAAATTTGCATGGTTTGTGTATAAAAAGTTAATGCAAGAATGATTTAAATTACCTTAATCCCGTATTCAAAAACTTTATTTAGGTCAATTATTGTCTTTAAGAACATAAAAACGGCTTTTAGTTCAATAATCCATTTCTGTATTAGAACAAAGTAGAATTATGTATATTTCATGGAGTTGTCGAATAATAAATCTTTTTTGCACTAGCGATCTCAACTTTTATAGCAGTTAAACCGTTTTTAAACTGAATATCTCGAGATTTAAGCCGAAATTTGCTATTTTGTGAATGTCATAATGTAGATAATTTTGCACTGAATCTAACGGTACCTATAACTCATTTTGTGGAAAAATGACAGTTAAACCGTTATCGAATTGAACCCTTCAATTAATTTCTTACAGAAATAAAAAAAAAAGGATGTTATATTCATTTATTATTAAATTTATAACGAATCGTCACTAAATTCTTCTATAGCAGACATATTATTATCGCTGTCATTTTCCGTGTCCTCGCTTTCGCTTTCAGAAGAAGTCTCTTCTCCTCCAAGAGAAATAATGAATTCCCTTTCTCGGTGTTCTTGCAGTCGATCTTTCACCCAGTATTCTTCCTCCAGTCTCTGGACATGATTAACTTCTTTTTTCCAGTCCGCAACTGAAATTGATTGGATTGCTTCTCTAGTCAACTTTTCAATAAGTCTTTCAGACTGATCTATATTTTTGTCTGCCACCCTTTGTTTAACTAAATTCCAGATGTATTCTATTGGATTTAGATCACAGTGGTAGGGTGGCAGACGTACAACCTCGTGGCCATGCTCCCTCAACAGTTCGTCTACCACATATCTTTTTTCTGGCTTATTTAATTTTATGATGTGGTATAATTCTGGCTTCGTCATCTTTTCATCAAAACTTATATTATTTTTGGTAAGCCAGCTTTGCATCTCACTTTTGAGTGATGACTGGCAAGGTATTTTTTCGGCTTGTGTTGAGTGATACGGCGCGTTATCTATTACAACTATGCCGTTTGGAGGCAAGTTTGGCAACAACTTTTCGTTGAGCCACTTAACAAAATTTTTTGTGTCCATCTCGTCGTAGTAATCGCCTGTCTTGCTTTTACATTTATATAATAACTCGGCCCCGGGGATGAAACCATATTCGCCACCCGCATGAACGAGAATCCAACGTTGGCCGGGATTGCTATTTTTCTTTATACTAGCGTCGCTACTATTCTGCCAGCATTTTCTCACTGTGTAGTGAGAATGTATCCAGGTTTCATCTATATACGTCACCGGTTTTTTGTCCGATCCGAGGTCGTTATTCTCTTTCATTCGTCGCAGGTAGCGAGCCCTCCAGGCAGCGATATCAGGCTTTTGTATCAAAACCAATCGGGCATTCTTGCATTTCTTAAATTTGTATCCCAAATGATCCTTTAAGATGAGCCGCAAAGTAGTCCTCTCACCTGTAAAAAAAGAGTATTTTTTATAATTTAAGTTCATTTCCTCGTCGTAAAAATATTCTTGTTGGCGACGACTAAGACTGATTACTAAATTAAGAGTTTGATTAAACAATAAAAAACCGTTTCTAATAGTTATATGAGTCATGAATATTGTAATTTAATGAGCGTAGGATAGTTTTAATCTCCCATAGTTTTTAAGAAAACCTAATCAATATCTACCTATATTTAAATTACCTAAGTAGTTAGCTGCAATAAGAATGAGTAGTTACCTGTAATTAAAAAAACGTAGTTAGTACCCTAAACACATATCCTAAAGGTAAATAGGTAATGATATTGTCCACACAAGCTGCACCCTAATTACGTAACACACTATCTATCAAAATCTGAATCATTTTTAAGCCTATTGCTAATCCATTGCTTCATATGTTCGAAAAATTTGTGTGCTCAACAACGTAAATAACGCAATGAATGTTAATGAACTGTCAAAATGAAACCCATTCCTACTGTTAGTGTGTTACGTAATTACCCCGCAGGTCTCAGCTTGACAAAAACACACAGGTAAAACTTTAACAGTCACCCAAACACACATTAACAAGAAAAATAGTATCGCCCACGAACAAGTCTCAACTTGTTAACATAATGGTATCGCCCACTAACAAGTCTAAACTTTTCAACAAAATAGCCTCGCCCACGTAAGGGTCGTTTTCAAATTTGGGGCCAAAAAAGTAACGATTTCACGAATTTAAACTTTCTCAAATTTTCCATTTTTTTTGTATTTAGGTACTCGTATGTTCAGAATAAAAAATGCTTCATCACAATCAAGTCAATCACTCATTTAATCCAATAATACGCAATTTTCAACAATTTAGGTGTCACAAATGAGTCACATAATTTGCGTAATGCTATTTTTCGATATACTGTTGAGATACTTGGTTACACTAATGATACTATTATTTTGGTAAACAATAATGACAATTCTTTAAAATAAATTTAGTCGAAATGTTTATAAAATATTACAGATTAAACATAATTATCGGTCAACAACATTTTATTTAAATTGTCGCACTCGTAGATGTCATTTTTCGCTCCAGTCTTATTTTCATTACCTATTCTGTCAATTACCTTGTTTTCTAATTTCTCTAATTTTTTTGTGTAAGTTGAAACGATACAAAAGCTCCAAAAGATGACGTCTATGAGTGCGGTTACTAATTAGGGTTATTAATTAGGGAAAAATCCATATAAATCAACGATTCGTTGCTTTTCAGAGATTCTTTCAATTTTTTTATTATAATGTAATGATTAACAATATTACTCGTGTGCGATAAAAATTTAGGTAGTACATTCTCCAGTTTCATTACCAAGTTATGTGGCACAGACCTCTTAGGCTTCTTCTTTATTATTTTAATTTCTTTGGTATCTACTTTCTTTGTATCTCTTTCCCATTCCATATAATGTATCTCTCGATAATTTTTATATTCTATCTTCTTGTCTTTACAATTAGCACATGTGCGGTTAAGGCAATCCACATTATATTTATCGCAACAGATTTGCATGATCAAATTCTGGCTGTCTTTTATATCAATAATATTATTTTTACTTAAAGCTGATATAAGTAACTGAAAATTTGTGTGCAATGTACAGGCACATGTATCACGATCATCAACTGGAAGAGAAACCCAAAAAGGCCTAAGCCTTGTAAATGTTGTATAACTGATTTTAATGTTAGTATTTTCTGCTAAAAATTTCTTTAGTAGATTTTTCATGGTATCTAAAACATATCGTATTTGTTTAACTTTCCCATTTATTTAGTTATATTGTTTTTTACCGGGAGTAATGCGACTATTTATATCGTCTTCATAAAAGATTTCTACCAATTTTTGGATATTGAAATCCTCATTTTGTGTATTTCTCGCGAGCCGTTGTCTAAGGCACAGTTTACGAAGATCTGTGGAAACTTTAAAATGCTTGAATTTCTTTCTATCAATTAAATTTGTAATGGCACGTTTTTCTTTTCTACTTCTAGTTGTCGCAAATTTTTGTGTTATTTGTTCACTTAAAAGTTCGTCAAATAATTGTTTTTTGTCTTTTTCCTTATTCTCAGTATTTTCAATCTCATTGCTTGTTTGTCTAGATAGTTTAAATATTTGTCTCTGTAAAACTCTAATTCTGGCTTTGTATCTGTTAAGTAATAGTGTATAACTTTGTTTTTGTTTTCTACGTCGTATTTTTAATGTTTTAATCTTTCTTATGAATTTTCATTACTTGGATTCATCACTTTTTCATTATTTGAATTCTGCATTACTTGGATTGGGCTTCTTTTCTTGTTCTACTTCATTCAACGGATCTGCACTGATGTTGTTTAGCACATCTTCACTATCTTCTTCTCTAACCGTAACAGTTTCCATGACTTTTTGGCTTACTTTCTTCTTATAATACTTTTTAGCGCTCTCTTTCCATTTTCTTCTTTAAATGCGTTGTTCCCGTGGACTCATTTCGTTAATGCTTTTAATTTGTTTACTTTCCTTTCTTTTCAAGTAGTTTTGTCTCTTTTTTTCCTGTTCAGCGGCGTATAGCTCAGGATTATTCTTAATTTTTTTATATGTCTCCCTTCTGGCTACTCTTCGTCGTTCTAACTCTTCCTCGATCTTCTGTTTCTTTGGTTTAGTCATTGTTAAAAATCAATATTTTCCCTACAAAATAAAACAAACATAGTTCCATAATTTGTATCATTTGTACACTGTTTCATATCATTCGTGTGACTTATGACACGCCACGAATGAGAGGGACACAAATGAGAATTTTTGAAGATTTTTCAATTTACCAGACATACAGTAACTTTCTAGAATATTTACGTAACATATCGAAATATATGCACTTAACACTTACATAAGTAAATGACATAAAAACCAAACAACAAACAATTGAATACAATATGTGGAAAAACACAAATGAGGTAATTTTTGTTAAAGTTTCAAAATCTTACCTGATATTGGAGTTTTTTCTTCAAATAATGACTTACACTACTGCACACCAAGCTCGTTCGAGGCCAACTGAGCGCACAAGGATCGCGCGTGGTAAAGAGCGGGGTAAAGGGAAGAGCCTGCGTGTTCATTGCCACATTTGATAACGCCAACACGAATGAAAATTTAAACAGGAACTTTTTTAAAGCTTAGAAAAATCGTATTTATTTTGTTTTAAAAAATGCCCTAATATTCACTTAGTTTTCCTTTATTATTGCAATATACATCTATTAAATAAAAAATCCGAATTCCAATACGGATTATTGAATAAAAAAGCAAACAAGTTTGAATTTGTATTTCGAACCAGTGATACGAATGAGATTTGGGCTAGTTTTTACAGGATAACTCCTAATTTTACAGTATTTATGAATATATAGACATAGGACAACGTGCTTGTCGTCAACACAACCAATTTAGTGTACTTATAATTACGCTAACGTTAAGGTTATAAGAATTCAATCAAATATTTCGCTTTTGGCCCCAAATTTGAAAACGACCCGTAACGAGTCGAAACTTGCTCAGCCAATAAGGGCATCGCTCAGGGAGCAGGTTACAACCTGTCGAAAGACAAACTCATGCTTAACCAAAACATCCGAGCCTAATGCGCCTACCACACGTGCATGCTTGACCACAGTTTTATTTGCGCATGCTTGTCGCATGAAAAGACTGAACACGGACGTGTCTACCACACGGCACAGTTAAGTACGCGCAAGCCACATTCTTGTCGACATCGTCGGCGTGGAAACAATGTTTCCCAATAGCTATGTCCACACTATGCACTTTCATCTTCAACTTTCGTCTTCATCTTTCTATTCAACTTTCGTTTGTCGCTTTCAAAAATTGAATGCGTTAACGAACGCAACGCCAATATAGTCATTTAGTTCAGTCGTAGTTTGTCAGCTTGTGGAAACATGTGCGACGACAACATTTTACTTAGTGGAATATGTGCTGCTTACTTGGTCATAAGAAATTCCAGAAAAAAAAGAACCAAGCGAAAGTTTTGGATACGAGGCTATTACAATAATCGAAGTAATGTGATTACCGAGAGAACTACGAGAAGATAAAGATATTCTTTTTAAAAATTTTACACGCATGTCTGAAAAAAATTTCGATAGACTTTTGAAATTGGTTACACCAATAATTACAAAGCAGTCAACCCAGTTACGTGAAGCAATACCTAGTGAAATAAAATTAGCTATAACACTTAGGTTCTTAGCTACTGGAGACAATTTAATGTCTCTTTCATATTTATTCAAGGTGTCCAAACAATTCATATCAGCAATGCTACCAGATGTATTGAAAGCCATAATTAAAGTACTAAAGGATGATATTAAGGTAAGAAAGAGTTTTATTTATATATTATACATATAATAGACAATATTTAGCACAATGATAATCATTTTTTTAATATAACAAATTCAGAAACAGTATTAATATCAAATGCTTCTGTCTCAGCTGGAGAGTCATTTGGCATCTCGGTATCATTAAATATCTCAATAACATTCGGTATCTCAGTCACATTCCGCATCTCAGTAACATTCTGCGTTGCGGCTGCACCAGTCATCTGTTGCATTGCCAGATCAAAAAGTATATTATTTATGCGCTGTTGAGCTAATAGTCGATTTAATGGATTAAGATTTCGAATTTTATGAGCTATTAATTGTCCATAAACAGTAAACTCATCTTTTTGACTTAATTCCTCAGTAGCTTTTTTCATAAATTTGTAAGCTTCTTCCTCTTTATCGTCAATCTTTGTACTTTTAACATTTCTCTTCTTTCTTATTGATGGTAAGGTAAAATCATGCTCATCTTCAGACATACACGTAGACTGCGAAGTCGCAGAGCTTTCTCTATTGAATACTTCAGCTTGCGTGTCCTGAAATGTAATGTAAATGTTACTTAATTCAATTTTTTTTTTCAGTTACCAACAAACGAGCAGCAATGGAAATCTATTGCGAATGAATTTGACAAGCGATGGAACTTTCCACATTGTATTGGCGCCATGGATGGAAAACATGTGGTCATCCAAAGACCAGAAAATACTGTGGGCGAATTTCATAACTACAAAGGAACACATAGCATAGTATTGTTCGCAATCGTAGATGCAAACTATTGTTTTACATATGTTAACGTTGGTTGTCAGGGCCGTATATCGGACGGTGGTGTTTTTAAATCCACTGCGTTTTATAAGAAAATTGAAAAAAATGAATTAAATTTACCCCACAATGAACCACTACGTGGTAGAACGATGTCAGTTCCTTATGTCTTAGTTACTGACGATGCATTTGCTCTATCTACCTATACTATGAAACCGTATTCAACAGATTTAAATGTGGGGTCTCCAAAAAGAGTGTATAATTATAGGTTATCAAGGGCAAGACGTATGGTTGAAAATGCATTTGGGCTTAATTAATTAAAAGTCGACAGTACTGTAATTGATATTGTTTTGAGTTGTGTTTACATTTACAATTTTCTACGATTGCAAACAGATTCATCCCGTCATTACTGCCCTCCAGGTTGTTTGTCCGAGTCGGGGTGCCCCGAGTCTCGAATTAATTTGATAATTCATACCTGGGAACAATTTTTGTTTATCTGAGAACGAAAATATTTCGTGGCGATAGATCTATTTATTAGGTGACACAACTTGATGACAAATATAAATTTTGGTGATAGAAAATATAGTTTCCATGAGAAAGAACAAGACAAAAAAGATATAGGACCAACGCGTATTGTTTCATGTTACGATTTACAAGCAGTGATGACTGTTCCTAAAGGCGATGTGTCTATATTTTATTACAAATCTAAATTGAACTGTTTGAATTTCACAATTTCAGAGCTTGGCAAGGATCATACAGAATGTTACTTTTGGACTGAAGTAGAAGGAAATAGAGGAGTGAACGAAATTGCATCATGCGTGTACAAATATCTACAGAAGATGTCGTCTTCCAACCCTGACGCCGAATTTATATTTTATTCAGATAACTGCTGTGGTTAGCAAAAAAATAACTTCATGTTTTTCATGTATCAGCATGCTTTAAAAATGCTACCAATTAAATCAATTACCCATAAATTCCTGATAAAGGGACACACACAAAATGAAGGAGACGCGGTTCACTCCACAATAGAAAGAGAAGTAAAGAAAATGTTGAAATCGGGACCGATCTATGTACCAGCTCAGTACATAGTTGCCATGAGAAGTGCCAAAAAACGAGGACAACCGTATATTGTAAATGAAATGAGTCACACGGAATTTGAAAAAAGTACTGAGATGCTGTAGATGGCCGTAGGTTCATAGTGTCTGGTCCAGAGTTTACTGCATAATTTCTAGCAGCAGTGTCAGGTGCTGGTTGTAGGTTCATAGCGTCTGGTCCAGAGTTTACTGCATAATTTCTAGCAGAAGTGTCAGCTGCTGCTGACTGTAGGTTTATAGCGCTTGATCCAGGGTTGACAATATAACAATGACGATTTAAATTTTCCAGTTCTCCTTCAAATATTGCTTCGTTAATAAGTTTTTCAGTATATATACGCTGCTCATTTGTCATGTTTCTCAATTCAAATGCAATATTTTGTCCAAAAATATCATGTCTGTCAGGCTGTGATTGTGTGAATTTATCGTATGCGAATTTGGTATAAATGGAAGGAATTCTGACGGAGGTGTTATTGAGCAGACGAAATTTTACGATACATTGAGAAATAACTCGTTGCATATTCCGAAACCAGAACTTTTAAATCATTCTAACAAAATTCTAAATTACGTTTTTATTGGTGACGAAGCCTTTGCTCTAACTCCCAACTTTTTAAAACCATTCAACCAAAGGGAATTAACCCTTTTCTTGGCAAAGAAAAAAAACTAAAATTACTCTTTTTTTTTCAAATAATCTCTTTTTGTATGAACATAGAATGCAGGTAAAAATAATTTAAAAAATCATAGAGTTTTGTTTCCAGAGATACCTTCCGTATCTCGTGAGATACATTGCCATGTTCGTAAGGAATGACTATCTCAGGCGAATGTATCTCACAAGGCACACTGCCAAAAAGAGGTAATAATGCAAAAAGTATATAAAATAATTATTTTTAATTAGTGAGATCACATATTTGTACTAAACAAGAAATTACTGGTGGTGAAAACAATAAAAATAATTACTGCCAGGTACTAAGCACAATCTGACTCCACACTTAGTACATTACACTGTGGTTTGACCTTTGATACATAGTTTCCACCTGCCTTATGTTCCAAAATTCGCGAAATGGCCAAGCCGGTCACTGCGAATTTCTGTTGTTGGTCTTGGAGGAACCGGCGCCTTTATTAGTTTTGATGGGGTTGGACCCTTCACATTGTCCGTATGTTTCGTGGTGGTTCTGTAGCGTAATAATAAGTTTTTGGCAATGTTGTACCTAAATTTCTTTAAACTCATTATTTTTTCATGACCGATATTTCTCCGGTACCATATCCAACTATTTGTGATACATATATCTAACAGCTGTGATACTAATGGTAGGTACCAGCGATGCCCCTTTAGCTCAGTTCGAGTGAGTGGAGACGCCTGCAATGGTGACGCAGTGACCGCTTCTTGGACATCAATTATTTCATCGTCAGATAGCAGGTTGAGATTTTCCATCGACGATGGCAGTGAAGGCACTGGTGATGATTCTTCGTCTACCCTATGTCGAATTGGAAACTGCCGAATTTCTTTTTCAGACTCCGTCGACGATTCGTCATTCGATGATTTTCTACTCGATTTTGAGATAAGCGCACAAAGCTTTCTGCCTCTTGCGAAGGATGGCTGTACTCCGCCCTAAGATAAACAAGCTTAATTAACTCTCCATGCTAAGCGAAAATCAAAAAGAACACACATTCCATAAAAAGACCAGAAACCAACAACCTGATTTCAAAGACGAGAGCATACAGTATACCTACCAAGACTAAAAGTATGTATAGACCTGTAGCCATGTATAAAAATCGAAATCGTTTTTCTCGACTGGGAATCGAACCCAGAACCTTTTTAGCTTTAGCTTAACACCATCACCACTAAGCCACTATAAAAGTAATCAATACAAAACAATAAAAATAAAAACACCATAAACGTGGCAGCGTGCACTAAATGATACATTACACCAAAACATAAAAAAACCAGTAAACATGCCAGTGTGCACTGCGAGATACATAACAATTTGGCTCTAGTATAATAAACCAAATATACAGTTTTGCATCAAATTTCACTCAATTGACACGTATACACCAATGTACTTTATCGTGATATGCACAATTATTACATTATTGAGCAAAAACAATATAAAATATAAATTTTCTTACGAGGGTCATTCAATAAATACTTAGCCTACAAAAAGTAAACGAAAATTTTGGAAAAGTGGCAATTTATTTTTCAACATAGTCTCCTTTTAGTTCGATACACTTAGCCCAGCGATGCTCCAACTTTTTTAACCCGTCCGAAAAATAGTTTTTGTCAAACTTTGCAAAATAGGCCTCCGTGGCGGCGATGACCTCCTCATTCGATCCATATCTATTCCCGGCGAGTGATTTTTTCAGATTAGGAAACAGAAAGAAGTCACAAGGGGCCAAATCTGGAGAATACGGTGGATGGGGCAGCAATTCGTAGCGTAATTCGACCAATTTGGCCATGGCAACGGCAGACGTGTGAACCGGTGCGTTGTCGTGGTGAAACAGCACTTTTTTCTTCGCCAGATGGGGTCGTTTTTTCTTTAATTCGGCGTCGAATCGGCCTAATAAATCGGCATAGTAAAGCCCTGTAATTGTTTTACCCTTCTCGAGGTAATCGATGTAGATCACACCTTGTGAATCCCAGAAAACGGTGGCCATAACTTTTCCGGCCGATTTTACAGTTTTCGCCTTCTTTGGAGCACGTTCCCCGGTCTGGATCCATTGTTTTGATTGCTCCTTGGTCTCTGGTGTGTACCAGTGGATCCAGGTTTCATCGACGGTCACAAAACGACGCAAAAACTCTGCTGGATTCATCTTAAACAGCGCCAAACACGTCTCCGATGTGGTCTCACGGTTGCGCTTGTTTTCTGGTGTGAGTAAACGCGGCAGCCATCGCGCCGACAGCTTTCTCATGCCGAGTTCCTCGTGAAGAATATGATGCACTGTTCCTTCTGAAATGCCTACAGTCTCAGCTAGCTCCCGAACCTTCAATCGGCGATCTGCCAATACGAGATCATGGATTTTTTTAATGTTTTCCTCCGTAGCAGCTGTTTTCGGTGCACCTGGACGTGGTTCATCAAAAACCGACGTACGGCCACGTGCAAACTCGTTGAACCAATTCTTGACGGTGGCCATCGATGGAGAAGAGTCACCGTACACAGCATCCAAGCGCTCTTTGATTTCGATGCGCGTTTTCCCTTCCAAAAATAGGAATCGAATCACCGAACGATATTGCTCTTTTTCCATTTTTGTAAAACCGATCGACACGTTCGCTTCCATAAGTTGTCAAATTAAAACAAATGAAGGGATTGGAATGAAAATTTGAAAAAAGAATTAAAAAAGAATGTGCTACACTGTGGTAAAACTCTTTTGAAACTACAGCGCCCTCTGGCGATGAGGCTAGGTACTTATTGAATGCACCTCGTACCTTTTTCGGCGGGCTTGCTTTGAGTCGGTTCATCATTTTGATTGTGAATGAAAAACGGTTATGTCAAACTGACATGACAGGACGTAAATGCGTTCAGAAACAGTTACTTTCTTAAACAGTAGGAACGTTCCGTTTCACGCAATAATATTTTTGATGGTATGATTTTTCAAAGTTGACTATCTGACAGTGCACTCCGTCAAGAAAAGGGTTAACAAATGAGCGAAAAATTTATAATTACAGATTATCTAGGGCAAGGCGAATTGTTGAGAACGCCTTTGGCATATTAGCATCTAGGTTCAGAATCTTTCATACATGTATTAATTTGTCTCCAGGAAACATAGACATTGTAGTCATGACCTGCTGTGTGTTGCATAATTTTTTAAGAAAAAAATACAGTACCACTTATACGCCAATTAATACATTGGACTTTGAAGATACAATTCAAGGTACTTTAACATCGGGTTTAAGAGCAGATTCGTCACATTTGTTAGAATTACAAGGAGGACATTATAGAAACATTTCTCAAGATGCCAAAGCGACAAGAGAAGAATTTTCGAATTATTTTAATAATGAAGGCACTGTATCGTGGCAAAATGCAATGTGTAATATAAATACGATTTAATTTTTTTCATAGGTACACATTGTAGACTTGTTATAAAATAAAAGTAACTAACTACTCTTCCAAAATGTTTTTTTGTAACCTACAATATTACAATCCTGGTTTAAATCCTTAACACCTTGTTTAAAAACAAATTGGGATGTTGTATTACCTGTGTGAGGTCATCAAAATTTGACACTGTCTCTCTGGGCGTCTCTTGGTCGGTTAAAAAATCGAGTAGGTGAAAATACCACAGCGTCGGTTCATAAATATCATCTGTGGCAGCTCCAGATCTTGTGGAAGCATTCACTTTTTTCATCTCTTTCCGATAGCAAGTTCTCAAAGAATTAATTTTTTTCTTGACTGTATCTTTCGTAGCCTCAGGTTCTACCTAAAAAGGATATGAATGGGTAGATGACTATTGAATAAGGTGCCAATTACAATTAAAACTTAATGTAATTTGAATTCTTAAACATTGTTCAACTTTAATCGAAAACCAAACATAAATTTAAATTACGTATTCACGTGTTGGTATTTGAAATAATAAAAAGGGTTTGTAAACGGTATATGTGAGTGGTTGACCAAAAAGGGACCTGGAGGGATTGGAAACCGTTAATTTTTTTTTTTTGAATTTTTTAATCTGTGGTCTTTTAGCTTTGTTTTGGTCTAACCAGAATATTTTTAGGTGCTGTAGTGTTTTTTTTATGATTTTTTTTGTGAGCCGAGGCAGTTTTGGAAAAATTACACCTTGCACACAGCGCACACTAGTTTTTGTGATGTCAGGTAAGTGGATACAATCAGTTTTATTGTTTTATTGTACTTTTAAGGTTATTTCTAGTGCAACGAAGTCTCTATATCGTGTGCAGGTCCAAAAAGACGTTCGTACTTGTCAGAAAGTGACGACGACGCTACTCAAATGGACAGTCCTAAAAGTTTAAAGGTCTCCAATGATACCCAAGGTAATTAAAACAACTTATTTTTGTTTCAAAGTCTATAATGGAGCTCACACTTCAATATTAAATAATCTGCGAGTAGAAACTTAACAATTTTTCTGTGTTTCAGAAGTCAAAGAAAACTTAAATCCTAATAAAATTAATGATGATAATATTTTGTTTGAACAATACGGTCAAGCTTGGGATGACACAATAAATGAAGCAATTCCGAAGATGTTGGATGCTACTACTCAAACGGAAAAAGATGTTGAAGATTTTTTTTTAAAAAACGAGGCGTCTAATGAGGCTTTCGGAGTATTTGTCGGCAAGGAACTATCCACTGTTCCACAAATAAAGAGGCGCTTCGTGATGTATGAAATAATAAAAATAATCGAGCACAGTAGTAAATAATTGACAATAGTAATAATTATGAAGTCTCATCACAAATATTACAATCACAAATAAAAAATTATAATAATGAATAGTCTTTACTTTTTGTTTTGTTTGCATGAACGTATGGTGTGCCCTGGTTCTTTACAACGCCCACAGGTAGTAACTTTCCTGGGTTTTTTAGCAGAAGGACCTGGCTGATCTTCTTTAGCCGTCTGTTTTTTAGCAGAAGGTCCTGGCTGATCCACTTTAGCCATCTGGCTTGTAGGTTTCGCTTCTTGTGGTTTTGGGCATGTTAGGTTAGCTGCGTCTTTCGAAGTGCAAAGGGGTGCTATTTCCTCGAATAAATACCATTGTCTTGCAAGTGAAAGCCCTGGTGGAACTAATAAATTTGGCATACCAGTGATATCATCTAAAGTCACTCCCTTCTTAACAATATTAAATTTTTGAGCTGAACTGTTAGCTAGAACTTTACATTCCACTGTAAATGGATCATCCGATTTAATAGTGAAGTGGTGATATCGTGTTATTCCTGGAATAGTTGTGAAGAATTCGCTGAGGTAGGCGTTCCACTCATACCACTGAACATTTATTATTCCGTTCACGTAGTCATTCGTACAGATAGCCTTATTTTTTCCCGAAACTGTCGAGTTAGCCACACATTCTTCGATATCATGCAAAGTATCTACTGTAGATTTAGAAAACTTCTGTTTAAAAAGTCCAAACATTCTGTCTGGGGAAAACTTAGTGTGGCCCACCAATAAGAAGTTAAGATGCACTGTCTTGTTTAAATCCCTTGCTACCCTCCATGCACAGTAATGCACAACAGCATTGTTTTTATTTTGACCCACGCAGTTATCTGCACAAATATGCTGAATATCTTGGTCACAAATATTGGATTCTAAATGGTGATGAATGAGATTAATCACACTGTTTGCCCCTTTTCCTATGTTGTCACATTCATCTATGAGATAATTCGTCTGTGTGTTGTCTGCTTCATCATTTATTCCAAAAAGGCCACATTTTCTTGCAGTTTTAAAAAAGGCAGGTCCAACTTGCATTTCAGATGAGGGATAATGGATATTCTGTGCATAATCGATACTGAAGACACGCATTCCAGGTTTCTGCTCCAGTTGTTTGGCTTGAGTTAGAGCTACACTTGCATCTTTCCTTATATCATTGTAGAATTTTCTTTGAATATCAGCTTCTTCTAAATGATTAATTGCTTGCTTCAGTTTTTCAGTCTTCGTCTGATCGGGCATGTTAATATTACGCATGATGGCTATATTATTATCTCGACATACTGGACAGAGATCAGAGCTTGGTTTCATGGATGTTATGTAAGGCACATATGTATTCCAACATTGTATGAAAGTCGTCCAGCCGACATGATCAATATTGCTATCATTGCATGACTCCACATAGTTTCTATACATACGCCTTTTTGTTAAATTAGCAGGCAATTTCATGACTCTAAAGTCCCAAAACTGCGGAAGTCGACCAGGTAGTGGAATAGATACTTTTTCAGCTGTATTTTTAATAAATTTAACTATCATATCCAAATGTTCTGTGGGAGTTGCATTATGAATAGGTTTGCCTTTTAGACCATGAACTTTATCAGCCACTCCTTTCTCATCAAAATGTTTGAGAATATTTTTGAAGGCCTTGATGCCTATTGCATGAAGAAATAAAAACGTTGACTGGCATATTTCTATATCGGCATGAAAATATTTGTTCCGCAATATGGGTTTGGTGTAAGAAAATTTTTTGTACTTATCTCCCAGCTGTGTGCTTCTTCTATGACACTCCAACTTACTCAAAATCGCTGTACACTTTGTAGATTTATCCATATCCATGTATTGCTGCCGAACACGTGATAGATATTGTCGAGAAAATATGCCTGAGCATGGGCCACCATTTGGGCCTTTACTACAATTACATGTATCATCCATGAATTTAGTAATAATTTCGACCTCTCGTATATCTTCAGTGCTTCGCTCCATAATGTTGTCATTTTCTCCTTCATTTACAGTTTTAGCACCAGTATACATGTCCTCCAAACTTATTGCATCGAAATCTAAAATTTCCACTTCAAGGTCGTGCAATTCCAACTCATCATTTTCAGTCATCCCATAATAATCGTCCAACTGACGTAATTCGTCCTCTAACAAAACAGACGTGGCTTTAATCATAGCTCACACTTAGTTACGCACATAAAGACAAGAAACTGACACTAAATAAGTCGCCAATAACGTAGTAACCGCAAACACGTGTTGACACTCACTAACGAAGTCGCATACTGACATAAAACATGCCGCGCCCCCCGCCCGCGCACGAGTCGAAACTTGTTTCTACACGAAATTTCAAACGCGATTTACTCGAAATCAATTATTTTCCCTTGAGGTCCCTTTTTGGTCAACCACTCACATATGCATTTTATGAAATTTAATATCTACATATAAAAATATTCTGTTCTTACATACATACCTCTTTCAATTTAATTATCATTTGTTCGTATGCGTCATTCTTTTTATTCCTGTCAGGATAATCCTTGGATTTGATCTTCCACAGTGCGGGCAGAGAACACAGTTCCTATGTCTACTGGGGCGACACAGAAGATTCAGTTGCAAAGCAAAGCCGTGTGGAAAATGCAAGAGAGGTCATCATGTGATGCTGCATCAAGAAGAAAGGACGAAGTCAGCAACGCAAGAGACCCAGGCTGTAACATCGACGGTGAACGCAACACGAACGATATCAAGAGCCTACTTAAAGATCGTACCAGTGGAACTGTGGGGTCCTGATGCCAAAGCACAAGTGTACGCCCTCATGGACGAAGGATCGACGGTGACGCACGCCTAGTCCTGATTGTACCTGCAACGTCGCCCCAACGAGATGGAGTGCAAGCAACGCACTGAGGGGGAGACTGTTGGCGACGACAAAGACTGATTACTAAATTAAGAGTTTGATTAAACAATAAAAAACCGTTTCTAATAGTTATATCAAGTCATGAATATTGTAATTTAATGAGCGTAGGATAGTTTTAATCTCCCATAGTTTTTAAGAAAACCTAATCAATACCTATATTTAAATTACCTAAGTAATTAGCTGCAATAAGAATGAGTAGTTACCTGTAATTAAAAGAACGTAGTTAGTACCCTAAACACGTATCCTAAAGGTAAATAGGTAATGATATTGTCCACACAAGCAGGTCTCAGCTTGACAAAAACACACAGGTAAAACTTTAAGGGCTATATTTCACCGGGACACCATGGCGGCGCAACCAGTCGCCGCTACCAACAAAATGTATACAACTCTATAGAGAGTTACTCACTTGGTGTCCCTTTGGTTGCGCAACCAGTTTGGCGGCGCGACCAACTCGGACGCGTGCACAGAATGTTACTGGCTGCGCCGCCACGCTGGTCGCGCCACCACTAGTTACTATAGCGCTGTATGGTGTCTCACTCACTCGGCGGCCAGTGACGCCCCCACGTCATTGCATGCAACACGTGTGTACTGTTGTTTTGTTTTTTAACTGCTTATTTTAATTGTTTGTTAATTGCATACGATGGATAACTTCGATACAGAAAGGTTTATTATCGAAATTCAAAGTAGACCATCAATTTGGGATAATTCCTCATCAGATTATTCCGATAGAGATTTGAAAAAGAAATGTTGGGAGGAAGTTGTAGATTTGTTTGGAAAACAGGAGCAAACCGTTGAAGAAAAAAAGAGCTTAGGTAAGTAAAGAACATATATTTTTATTAATGAATTATTAATACAAGGTGAAATTTAATGGGTTGTTTTTACGAGTGAAGTTGTGTATGTATTTATTAATGCATATAATTATTTTGCCATGGAAGTGGGTTTTCGTTTACAAAATAATGTGTAAAATTATCTCGAGTGGTAGTAGCAGCACGCCCTCCTCTAGTGAAATTTTGCTGTGTTGTAGTTTGAAAGCCCGTTATTGTCAGAGGTGTACGTTACTCCAGCAGGAAAGTGTCTCCTAGAGTTATATGAGTGGAACATTTAATTGGTGCCTTAGCTGCTGTAAATGTGCCCCCACATAAAAAATGTGTGCCCCCTGTCGTTTTGGAAAAAAACGGAAAAAACGATTCCTGCTGGGGTAACGTTTTTCTAGCAGGAAAATTCTAAACGAATGATCGGAGAGAGAAAAATTGTGCATGGCCAGATAGCTTATATGTGTGCCAAAATGTGCCCCCAAAAATAAAATCTGTGCCCCTTCAGGTTTTCGAGATATTGCATTTCCTGCTGGAGTAACGTTTTGCAGAATCGTATATCTCTAAAACCATTGCATGTGCCCCTGTAGAATAAACATACACGAGTAGCTCTTAATGTGTGCCCCTTAGTGCCCCAATTAGATTTAAGAAAATATGTGTAGTTTTCAAGTTATCGCGGTTTTATGAAAACCCGAAAAAACATCGCAGCGCCTAAATGAGAGAAGGTATAAGTTCGCTGAAAACTGTATTCGGTCCTTCTTGACGCTAATAATAACCATACAAAGTTTCAAAACTGTTAATGCATGCGTTTTTGAATAATCTTGCTAAAAGTCAAAACGATGGTGTCATAACTTTGACGGCAAAATACAAGGAACCAGCTCAATCCCAGATGTGTAAGTGTAAACCAAAATCTTGTGCCTTTAGTCAAAAATATATGGTGAAAATATTCAGCTTGGAATGTTACCGTAAAATGGGGGGAATAGAGATCCAGGGGTGAATAGGGAAAAAAACAGGAAACATTTTTGACGCTAAATATTAGTTTGCAAATCGTTCCAACTTTTACCATTCTTTGAAGGATAATAGTAGATTATTGGAACTTTTCTATGGCAACATTGAACAAATGTGAAATTAGCTGCAAACTGTCAAAAATGTCAGTTGAAAATAGTATCAACAAGACGCCGGTTTTTACAGTGTTTAAAACTTTGCTGTGTAGAAGTTATTTTGCATTAAGCGAATACGAGTGTTTGTTTTAAACGTTATTTAGTGTTTGGGCCGTCATATACATAAAAGGTAAGCATCAGTTATTAATTAATATTACTAATATTTCGATTTTTAGAATGACATGAGAAATCTGTATTTTTTGGGGTGAATAGGGACGCCTCAGGTATTAATCACAACGAAAGCGGGGTTAATCGGGATGAGGATGGGATGAATAGGAACGACTTATGTATGAATAGGTACAGCTTTATAGGGTTGTCACTAAGCAGACCTAGCAATTTTTAAGTTGTGTAATCTAGGTAATAATTAGGTTTATTTCTTTATATTTTATATCGATTTTTTTGTCTGGGTCAGGATGACTGGACCAAGAGAGATTTTTGAAGTTTGAGCAATACCAAGTTTTAGTACCTATTTGGTACTATTTGGTACCAGACATCAAATAATTGGTACCTCTCTACAGAGGGAAAATTCGTAATAATTTTCCCTCTGTAGAGAGGTACCAATTATTTGATGTCTGGTACCAAATAGTACCAAATAGGTACTAAAACTTGGTATTGCTCAAACTTCAAAAATCTCTCTTGGTCCAGTCATCCTGACCCAGACATTTTTTTAGGTATTTCATAAGTTAGCGATTCCCGGGTCGGGCCAAGTTTTGTTGGAATTTCGAAATATTGTACAGAGTTCGAAAATTGTGTCCGGTTTAATAGGCTCGCCCCCTATTTGTTGGGACTGACAACATTACTGACGAACAGTGGGTGTCACATTTAATACGTGCCTCAGTTTTTTTTTTGGGATGGGAAATTATTATTTTAGTGTTGATATATTGAGTGGAAACATTTATATACAATAATGCAAATTTATTTTTTCAGATATGCCTCGCGTGTATATATCAAAAAGTACAAAACCTTATAAGAGGTATGATCCCTTAATATTAAAAACTGCAATAGAAACGTATGAAACAGGAAATAAATCTCTAGTTGAAATAGCTAAACAATTTAATATTGCTAAATCTGTTTTGCATCGACATGTAACGAGAACAATGAAGAGTCAAGGTGGACAAAGAGCACTGAGTGATGAAGCAGAAAAATACATAATAAAATACATAAATATTTGTTCTGAGTGGGGGTATCCACTTGATACTTATGACTTACGGATAATAATAAAGGGATATTTAGATAGAGTTGGTATAGAAGTAAAAAAATTTAAAAATAACTTAGCTGGCGTGGATTATATAGAATGTTTCTTAAAGCGTCACAAGAAGGAAATTTCAGAAAGAATAAGCCAGAACATCAAAAGATCTAGGGCTGCAGTATCTCCACAAATTATAGAAGAATATTTTAGGCAACTTGAAAATTCCTTAAAGGATGTACCTTTATGTAACATCGTGAATTATGATGAATCCAATTTAGCTGACGACCCTGGAAAAAAGAAGGTTTTGACTAAAAGAGGCGTCAAATACCCTGAAAGGGTTATGAACCACACAAAGTCATCGACATCGCTGATGATGGCTGCATCCGCCGATGGAACACTATTGCCCTGCTATGTAGTTTATAAAGCTGGCAATCTTTACAATACCTGGACTACAAATGGCCCCCCTAACTGTAGATATAATCGCACTAACTCAGGCTGGTTTGACGGCAATACGTTTGAAGATTGGGTGGAAACCATAGCCCTTCCATACTTTAATAATAAACCTGGGAAAAAAATATTGATAGGAGACAACCTGTCTTCACACCTGTCTTTAGATTTAATTAAAAAATGTCAAGAACAAGAAGTACATTTTGTATTTCTGCCACCGAATTCAACGCACCTGACGCAGCCACTTGATGTAGCCTTCTTTAGGCCTGTGAAAATTGCGTGGCGTAACATTCTTTTTACGTGGAAAAAATCTGAAGGCCGGGTAATGCCCACAATACCAAAGAATGTTTTTCCGAAATTACTCAAGCAGTTACTAAATAAAATTGAACCAAATACAAAACAAAACATTTTAGCCGGATTTATGAAAGCAGGAATAAGCCCTCTGAATAAAGACAAAGTACTCAATAGATTGCCTGGAAATAACTTAAGACACGAATTTTGTTTGGAAGAAAAAGAAGCAATTGATGAATCAGTGTTGTCATTATTAAAGGAAATGCGATATGGGCCAGAAAATTCTAGAACTATTCGTAAACCAAAGAAAATAAATGTTATACCTGGAAAAAGTGTAGAAGACAGTGATTATGTAGAAAGCGATATTTCAAGTTCAAATGCACTCTCGGATGTTGATTCACAAGTTGCGAGTACGTCTAAAAAACCAAAAAGAAGCCTAAGTCAAACAAACAATAAAAAGAAAAATCCAATACCTACAGGAAAAGAAAATGTAATAGCGGAAGTACCAAGTCTAAAAGGTAAAGGCATAGGCAAGGCATCTAAACAACAAAAATGTAACAATAATTTAAATAAAGAAACTGAAGTATTACAAGAGAAACAAATTTTAGAAGAACAACAACAACAAAATTTTGATATTGACCTTACTGACATTGACAATATGCCTGTTTTTTACTTGACGACAATTTTACTGCAACAGAAAATAATTGTATTGTAACAGAAGAATATTCTGCTTCACTAGAAGACAATTTAACCGTAACAGAAGATAATTTTATTGTAACAGAAGACCACCGCCAAAAAGACACACAACCAAAGATACGCATTTTATCTGATGTTATATACAAAGGAAATATGAAGAAACCTATTGAACTTAAACCTAGTGCTAATCGCCTCAAAAAATCTAATTATTATGAGAATAACTCGGAACCTTCTTTAAAACCTAAGCCTAGTACAAGTGGTCTCAGAAGACCTAGTTACTATAAGGATGACATGGAAATTCTTCGAGATCTGATGGACTTAGATGATGAGTAATTGTTTTCTTTTTTTCGAGAGTTTTGTTTTCTTTTATACCAAACCATGTATGATCTCATTTGCGGTACCTGTATACCCGTAGGATTTGGAATTCTTTTTTATGTTAAGTAAAACTGATTTGTTAAGTCTATAGGTGAGGCCAAACGAGCGTAATTTTGTGAGTCGTGAGTCGCAGAATTTCGGTCTTTCATAGAAAAAGTCTTTCGCGACGCAAAATGAGTGGTCTGCACCGTACCAGAATACGTAATTCTGCGACTCACGAGTCTCACGAGTCACAAAATTACGCTCGTTTGGCTTCACCCTATGTCTACAGTGGTTTTATAAGATAACGTTTTTATTTAAATGGACGTGTATATTAAGAGTGAGTTGTTAATTAATGACTTTTAATATTTTACTTGCTAAAAGCTATTTTATAATAACTTGATACCTACATATAATTATGTTTGTTGATTAAAAATAAATATGGAAGTAAAAGTGGATTTTATTTCAGTGACTAAATAGTAATCAGAAACTAGTATTACAGTGTGTGTGTGTGTAAGAATTACATAGTGGTAATAAGTAAGTAATAATGTTGAATAAATTAAATAAATAGAAATAGATAATACAAAAAAAAAATAGTTAAGATAAATTATAATTTATTACACAAGTGGCAGCCCTAGAGAATTTCTCTATTGACCTTATTTTCGTCCCGATTGACCCCAATTTCTGGGTGAATAGGGATAGGCTATATTTTAGCTTTTTTATGCATAAACTGAAATGCGAATTGCATAATTTATATTAGTTCACAAAGATACCATCACGACTCAATTATTACGATCGCCTTACAGCGAATTTTCTTAAAAAAAACGCCTTAACTTTCTTTATGAAGTTTAGATTTGTCCCTTTTCACCCCAATTTACGGTATGTATTAACTGATTCGTTGCGGATGGCACGTTTCAGTGCCATCACTTCTTTTTAAGTGTGGCGTCAGGCACGGATATGTGTCATTTTGAAATCGATGATAACTCCTTCAATTAAGTTTTATGGAAGTTTTACCTGAAACCAAACTATCTTCATTTTTCACGTATATTAAGCTCGTAGCCTTCGTTTCTGGATACTGTAATATTTTTAAAAAAATAGGGGGCACCAACCTTTTTGGAAGTTGAAGTATTTGATATTAAATCATCATATCCGCTTGAACGTTTGGGCTCACTAGGTAGTCAAAAAAAAAAAGAGGTCAAACGTCTGGACTACCACGTTGGCACAACCAAATTGGTCCATTCATACTGATTTTGTACCGTGGTCGCACTGTCTAGCTTTAAAATATTTCACCAGGTGGCTCTGTAGTAAATTCCGCGTTTTTACATATGCAACACTCTGTGTCAGAACTTCAAGAATATTTTAAAGTCATCGTCGCGTCAAACATTGACATTTCCGGATGACATTTCCGTTCTGCTTGATGAGAACTCTGTATTTATTACTAAAGTGCTAGTTATATAATAACCCAGTGTATTAGTGTTATGTATCATAAAAATCGTAATTAATCGAGCTTTACGAATATATGTATGCGTCATAGGTTTAGAATCAGTTATATTACGATAAAATCGTTCTGAAAAAAATGTGGCCATTCCGGCAATTCTGCACGGTTTTTCGTCTAAATTAGATATTTTTTACGAATTATTCTATTACACTAATGCTTATTAGTATTTAAACACACTCTAAACTTTAAACTACTACGAAAATAGTTTATCAAGGTATAGATATTTGCAGTAGTTTTCTAGTGATTACACTTTATGTTGGAAATGACCGGGGCAAAAATTGCGCATGCGCAGATCGACGTTCCAGGGGTCAAATATCATGCGGCGTGGACGTTCAAGCGGATAAGATAATAAATTATAAATGTATTACAGTAAAGCAGCTAAATCACTTTGCTGCGGTTGTCTTTAGCTTGTCTTCTATAAAATTTTACACCCGCTCTAAATAAAGATAAAATTTAAACAATAAAAGTATTTATATAGAGATGTTTCTTCTCCTCTTTTAATTACAACTCTCTAATCCTTATCTATAAAGAAATATGCATATACGTCGTAATCACATTTGGGTATCGATAGTGGGTAAATTTTATGTCTCGAAATATGGTAGGTACCTACTTACATAAAAAATATCACCGTGCGTCGTACCACGCTATTTTAAACTACGCGTATCAATATGGTTGTGGCTAATATGAGTCATGTCATGCTCATGCATGATGCTACGACACAAAATTGCATTTGCCAAAAGCGCTTCGAAAAAGGACTGTATTCACTCTAAATTAAAGGTTTATTTTGGATAAAATTGTATAGACTTACAAAAAAATGGAAACAGACAATGGACGGTCGGTCTAGGAGCGGCCGGGACCGTCCATTGTTTATTGTAACAACACGTGGTATAAATTTTTTTCTTTCGCGCATCTTGTTTTTTGAATTACTTCTGGTTTACTATCCTTAGTTATCAGACGTGCTTACTTTTCTTGTTATTTACCTTACCGATGACTTTCGCTTGTTTACTGGACTCTCGTGTTTTTATCGATTTTGGTTTTGCATTTGTGACGATTTTGGCTGTGTAAAGTGGACTCTGATTTTGCGTTGTGACAATTGTGGCTTTGAACTGGACTCCGTGCGACTTCAGCCTGTGCACACATCTCTACTTGCCGTGAACTTCAAGTAAGATTCTTTTTTATACATAAGTTATTGTTGCTAATTGACGGGCCTGTTGGTCTAGTAGTTAGTGAGGTGGGTTCGATTCCCATGCAGGTCAAACTTTGTATGATGAGCACAATTGTTTATTCTGTGTCTGGCTGTCATTATCTATAATATATATACAGCCTTGGCCAAAAGTATTGAGCACCCATGATATCTTTCAGTTTTATGCGGAGTATCAAATAGAAATAAAACAAAACGTTTTATATGGGTTTATTTTACTATTTATTAATAGAAAATTTATATTTTGTGGGTCCACCCTTTGCCTTAATTACGGCAGAAATTCTTTTTGGCTTCTTAATTTGTTCCGACAACTCAGCAGCGAGCTCTGAAGATGTTTTTTTCCTATTTCTTAACGACTCTCTCAGTAACTGACGATCTTGACGGTCTGTGGTGATGCGTTTGCGCCCGGTTCTCGGTCTATTTTCATGTGATCCGGTAGTAGAGAATCGCTGAATAGCATATTGCACGGATCGGCGCGAACATTTCACAGTTTTAGAAATCTCTACTTGTGATTTCCCTTGCTCATACAGAAGCTGTATCTGCACACGTTTTTCTAAAGAAAGTTCGTTTTGTTTTGGCATATTGCAACAATAACACTTAAAACTTCTGAAATAAAATACAAAAGGCGCACTAGATCACTGGATGTGTTCACAACGAGCGATGGTAGCGAACTGATAAATAAATACAAAAATTGTAAAAAACACATTTTATTGCACCCAGGTGTTTTATTGCTAGCTGTGCGGCGTGGGTCATTGTTTAAACCTTTGTAGATGGCCGACAAAAGAATTCTTCAACAATAGATTTGATTTACTCCCATACTTTCCGTGAACGAGCGAAATTTGTAAGGTGCTCAATACTTTTGGCCAAGGCTGTATATTTATAAAAGAAAATAGTAAATATGTATATTTATCGGTTGTCTAGATCCCATAACATAAGCTTATCGTACTAGTCATAAAATGATGAGTTTTTTCAAATCAAATCATTTTATTGTAGATCTACTGATAAATATTATGTAACTAAATAAGTATTATTACTAAATATAATCTATACGTCTATTACTCTATACAAATAAATAACATTGGAGTGTCTGTCTGTAATATTAAAATAACTGTTAAAACCTCCATAAACCTCTTTTGGTGTACTTTTTACAAATTAAAATAGACAACACAATGAAAAACACGACCAAAAATACGTGTCTCTTTTATTTTCGTTTCCAATAGAGTTTTCATTCTTTTGCAGTTTGAAGAAAATGGAATACCATTCTTCGAGTTCTCCGGAACTTGAACCATTATTTAGCGTAGATCCTTTTCTAAGTGCGCCAGTTCCTGGACCATCATCTGGCATGTACCATCAGAATCCATATATGGATATTCCAAGTTCGCCAATTCCGGGTACATCATCGGCCATAGATCCCGTAAGCGTGGAATTGGAACGAATGATGTCTCCTCAAGAAAGTGAGCAGTTATATGACATTCCAGGCTTACAGTTATATGAAGACGAAGAACTGTATGGAATTCTAACCGGGAATAACGAAGAACTCTTAAATGAGTTAAGCGATGCAAGTGCGAACGAGGATGCAAACATTGTCGATTCTCACGCCAATGAACAGAACGAAGATCCAGAGGAAGAGTCTTTAGAAGAAACAACTGGCTGGTTTCCGGGTAATCCCAGTCAGATGTTACAGATACCATTTACGGGGACAAGTAGTATATTGCAGCCACATGACGCAGAGGTCCAAAGTCCTTTGGATTATTTTTTTTTATTTATGAATGCCCGCTTTTTAAATTTAATATTAAAATGTACAAACAAGTACGGTAACAAATTGAAAGTAGAAGCGACAACTGCACGTTCTCGCTTTAGCAAGTGGACCGATCTAAGTGTCGCCGAATTAAAAACTTTTATTGGCATAATATTACTAATGGGCACCATAAAGCTGAACAGAATGGTGGACTATTGGTCCACTCATTATTTTTTCCGTCTTAGTCCACGCCTATTTATGTCTAGGGATAGGTTTTTTTTAATTTTAAGAGCTTTGAACGTACAAGATATCGAAAGGACGGAGAGTATATTTAAAATAAAATCTTTGATCGATTTGTTCAATGAGACAGTTGACGCCGTATATTACCCATTGAGAGAGTTGACAATTGACGAATCTCTTATTTTGTGGAAAGGGAGACTATATTTTCGTCAATATATCAAAGGCAAAGCCCATAGATACGGCATTAAGCTGTACATTTTAGCCGACGCCAACGGTATAATTTTAAAAATTCACATGTATGCAGGATCCCAAGACGTACAAGTAGGAGGTAGAAACCACGTTAAAAAAGTGGTGCATCTGCTCATGCAAAAATATTTTGACAAAGGGCATGCTTTGTATTTGGACAATTTTTATACCAGCGTAGGGTTGGCTGATGAGTTAATAGGCAAAAACACGTATGTGACTGGTACCCTAAGACCAAACCGTATAGGAAATCCAAGAGAATTAAAAATGTGCAAATTAAAGCCTGGTGAATCGTGTATACAATACAAAACAATAAAAAAATTGTCGTCACCAAATGGCAAGATAAACGGGAAGTATTATTTATAAGTACTGAACACAAATGTAATTATAAAGGGACTACTAGTCGCCGTGTACGCACAATAAAATATAAGCCGGCCGTACAAATAAAGTATAATAAATATATGCGGGCAATAGATCGACATGATCAGATGCTAAGCTATTATTGCTGTGAGCACAAGACCCTGCGCTGGTACAAAAAAGTCATAATACACATAATCCAAATATGTTTGGTGAATGGTTATTTACTTTTCAACGCAAAAAACACTACAAATAAAACTTCATTATATAAATTTATAAAGAGTGTAATGCAAGAATTGTTACCAATGCCCAATGTATCAGAACTTTCTCGTCCTCTATCACAGTCAAAAATACATTTACCCGCCAATTTACCAAAGAGAAGTAATAATACCCTAAGAAAAAGATGCAGAGTTTGTTACACAAAAACTAAAAAAAGGGTATCTGTTATAACTGGCTGTCCCGATTGCCCTGGATTCCCAGGCCTGTGCCTTAATGATTGTTTCAGAGAATTTCACAAATATTGAAATTCTATGTTAGTTAATCGGATCTGATGTAATGATTTTTAATAAATATTATCATCTAAGTCAAAATTTGGTTAAAATTAAAATTGTAATTGAATTAAAATTTGGTTTTATTTAACTTTTGTCCGGTCTTTATTTGATATTAAAATTACTTTTTTATTATATCTAATATTTTCTGCATCTTTATATTTCTTTCATATGGTTTAAAGCGCAATAATTCATTTGAAACCAACTGGCCAAAATATTTACATCCATGGACGTCCAATATAGTCGGGCCATCATCTCTTTCTGTGCATGTTGCACTGTCCACCATTTCTTTTTTTGTGTACGTTGAAGTATCCTTACATGTTTTTTGGTTTGGTATAAATTCCTGTTCCCAGTTTTCTGAGTCTTCCCAGCGTTGTGAATTCTGTACTATCTCTTCGTCATCGTCGCATTGAGTTTCATTTTCTGTATCGGGAATGTACTTTCTTTTTCGCTGTAATTCTTAAACAATAAATAAACATTATCAGTATCTTGCCAAATATTATTTTTTTCTGACAATAATAATTTTCACATTTGTTGTGTATCCGTGAGAATGTTTGGATGTTTTTGTTTTTTCACACAAAAACTACTGAATGGATTTCAATGAAATTTAGCACAGGTGATAAGTCTTGGTCTGGAATAGCACATAGGCTACCTTTTATTCCGATTATAGGTTCCTGTGGGACAACGGGAAACAAATTCTACGCGGGTGGAACCGCGGGCATCGGCTAGTATCAAATAATCATATAAAATAATTATATATTAGTACTACTATCATTATTATTACTATTTAATCTAACTTAGCAGTTTTTATTTGCGTAGTTTAATTATAAACAATTGAAATTTGTTATGCAAAAATTTTTAGACCCAATTTAATACCTCATAATCAATCAAATTACTAGGAAATGCAAAATAAGTTGAAAAGGTTGAGCACATCTGTATTAAATAAGTCACTTACCTTCCATTTCCACAAATACACTTGTTTCGCCACTTTTTATCGCTTAAAACAACGTGCCTGACCGTTCACGTTAGATTTCACATGTAAACTAAAAGTATTCGAGCTTTGAATACGTAAAAAAATGTCAAAACACTGTTTTCTTTTCCGCATGGCTGAAGACACAGATGAGTGTCATTTAATCGTATGGCGTTGGGCACTGATCAGTGTCACGTTATTTTTGTTCGACGCCACGGCTAGAAGTTAGTGAAATTAGGCATCGCAACGAATCAGTTAAGTAAATATTAACAAAAAACCAAAATATGTAAACAACGGCTGGTTATCCGACCAAATTCGAATGACTACTAAAAAGCGATAGATTCATACATATCGATGACCTTCTTTATTGGACGTATTATACCTGAGCTGTTGTCCGTACAGTCACGTTCAAAAGTTTTGGGGGCTAATAAAAATATATATTAAATGCGCCTTGTGACCAAATACGGTCTGGAGGACTATATTATAAAGATCAACAAAATTATTACTTACATCATCTAGCTAGATAAACAATGGGAAGTTTAGGCAAAATGCCACCCCTCACTGCTTGGTTTATATTATTGTTGTTATAGCTGCCATAGAACATTCTGTAAAAATCAAATCAAGTATTTAGCTATTTCGGCTAAAAAGATACAGCCCTGTGACTGTGACATGTTGAGTGTTGACGGATTGTGTTCGAGTCTTAGTTTTGGAGTCATATGAATTCTTGTCATGATTTTTTTTTTACATTGTAACTAGAAGTTATTAAGGGATTATATGTCATCACATCAACCTAGCACAAGAAGAGAAAATACGTATTAAACAAAAAAGAAAAATTACTGAGTCGATTTTGATGAAATTTCTATTGGACCAATCGGAAAGTATGTATATCCTTTCAGATGAAAACAAACAAACATGATTTAGAACATTTTTTGTTTAAAAATAAATAAATAGGTAAAGTACTTAATGAAAAAAATCCAAGTACCTACTTGATAAGTGTACAAGTATTCTTAAATAAGTCAAAACAATGCCATTAAATACTTACCACCGCAGATCGTGCCATAAAATCCACCACCCTTACAACCACACAATTGTTATAAAATGCTTAAAACGCCACTTTCAACCAACTTAAAAAAAAAGTAAACAAACAGTATCAGTGCAACCGCGTGATTCAACGTAACAGTGTGCTTGGCGTCATAACTGCAACTGTTTGTTTATCAATACCAAGTAATAATCCAAACGCACTTCCTAGTCAATAAGCACTTCGTACCGTGAAACACGCCAACATTGCCCCCAAGTGAAACTTTGCCCAAAGAACAATTTATAAGCATATCTTTGATGTGCAAAAATATCTTAATATTATGGCAACATTTATTGACTTTGGTGGAAAATAGGTTATATGTATGGCAATTCTGACTATCGTGTTTGTTACTAACTTCGCTTAGTAACTTGTTGAAACTCTTCGAGTGAGGTGCGTGTTTTTGCGGGCAAATTTTAGTGCAAATTTGAAAGTAAATTCTGCGAGATGGCGAAAACACAGGTTAGTTTACTATATAACATGTTACAGAAAATGATTTGTAGAATGTATTAATGTTAGTGTCATTGCTCAAGGTCTTTTAAAACTAAAGTTATGGTGATGGGCAAAGTTATCTGGTAATGTTCCGACCTACGATTGACAACATTGCCCGCCATCAAAAAAGGCTTAGGGTTGGCACATCACGAAACTTTGTATTTTTATCCTTTTTTAATTTATGGCTACTGCTTAGCTTATTTAATTTTAATTAACTTATATTAGGTATTAATTAATAAATTCAAAGATAACATTACTGAGTACCTGCTCCACAATACCTTATAATCTACCGTACTAGGTACATTACACTATGAAAATAGCAAAATTACACTAAACGGGCTGTCTCTATGTCAGTTAAATTACGATTTTTTATAACAGCATAGGTAACATGCTGCGGAGCTTAGCTTTTTTGACAATTTATCTATATGTGGGCCCAACGGAAGCTTAGCATCCAAGTTAAACCCAAGAATATTGTGCTATTTACCTTACTTTATCATTACTTCTAATCTTTTTTGTTGAGAATTGCATGGTTTGTTTCAGAAAAATAAACATAAATCTGGAATTCGACAGAAGAAGTCAAGACGATTAATCGGATCCAGGGCACATAAAAACTACACTGAAGAAATGTTAAAATGTCTGTTCAAGTCTTTATTTAATTGACCTACCACATAAGAGTTACTTGACTTGATCTCTATTATTAGTACCTAAGTATATATTTTATCAAAAAAGTGTTAATTGTAATTTCAAATTTTATTAAATACTAATAAACGTGAAACATTTTCTATTTTTTTAATGTTTTATTTACCTAAACACATTCTTTGTAGAAAGGTGAAAAAAAACAGAATAATTTTTACCATGTGCCAACCCTAGCACTTTTAAAAGGCGAAATGTGGATTGTATGAAAAAGAGAAAAAATATCAGGGTAACATTGCCCAGAGATTTTTAGTAAGATAGTTTTATAGTGTCGTTTACATTCCTAAAATAAATGCCATTATTTACCGAAACTCTTGAACTGGTTTTTATATCATCCGCATGAAGGCCATATTTGCGTCAAAAATCAATGTGGGCAAAGTTGGCTAAAAGTCCAGATAACTTGGCCCGCCAACAAAATCGAACAAATATTAAATTAAATGTTGAATAATAGTAAATTTAGCTGTACTAACACATGCACATAATCTTACAGTTGTAGCTGATGAAGGAAAATACTTACGTTTCTATGAAAAAATCGTATTAAAAATGTAATTATTCGAAAAAAGTGGGCAAAGTTGGTATGTTTCACGGTACCTATTATTCTTAACAGAGCGACGTTACACGTTACTGTCTCTGTCACATTAATACCATACGCGTACTAGCTGTCTCACTTTCTCCAAGCTAGACAAAGCGACTCCTTGCGACACGACGTCAGCGGATGGCGCGGGGCCAGAGATATATAAAAAAAGGGAATCTTCTATTATGATGAAAAACTTAATGTTAATTTATCTAACCTACGGCTTATCAATAAATAAATACGGGCTTTTTATTTATATGCAAAAAAGAGCTACCTCTTTTTCGTAGTAGGTATTCATCACACATTTCATGAACTATATTTTTTGTAAACATCGGGACCAATCAAATTTTGGGTCAAAGACCTGGCAAATATCTGGATGTATTTCTTTCGTTCACACATACATTACTGGATGTATTTTAATTAAATTTAGAATGGAGAAGATAGCTTACCTTGGAATAGCACTTAGGCTACTATTTATAATGTACTTAATCATGTGTAAAGTCACAGAAACAGCTATTGGAATATAATCCAATAACAACTTTATTTTATTACTTATTACTTTTCTACTTCAGTGTACTCAGGCACAACACGTGTGAACCGGTTAGTGAGTAAAGTAAAGAAGGTCATCGATATGTATGAATCCGTCGCTTTTTAGTAGTCATTCGAATTTGGTCGGATAACCAGCCGTTGTTTACATATTTTGGTTTTTTGTTAATATTTACTTAATGCAAAACATTCCAAGCTGAATATTTTCACCATATATTTTTGACTAAAGGCACAAGATTTTGGTTTACACCTACACATCTGGGATTGAGCCGGTTCCTTGTATTTTGCCGTCAAAGTTATGACACCATCGTTTTGACTTTTAGCAAGATTATTCAAAAACGCATGCATTAACAGTTTTGAAACTTTGTATGGTTATTATTAGCGTCAAGAAGGACCGAATACAGTTTTCAGCGAATTTATACCTTCTCTCATTTAGGCGCTGCGATGTTTTTTCGGGTTTTCATAAAACCGCGATAACTTGAAAACAACAAATATTTTCTTAAATCTAATTGGGGCACTAAGGGGCACACATTAAGAGCTACTCGTGTATGTTTATTCTACAGGGGCACATGCAATGGTTTTAGAGATATACGATTCTGCAAAACGTTACTCCAGCAGGAAATGCAATATCTCGAAAACCTGAAGGGGCACAGATTTTATTTTTGGGGGCACATTTTGGCACACATATAAGCTATCTGGCCATGCACAATTTTTCTCTCTCCGATCATTCGCTTAGAATTTTCCTGCTAGAAAAACGTTACCCCAGCAGGAATCGTTTTTTCCGTTTTTTTCCAAAACGACAGGGGGCACACATTTTTTATGTGGGGGCACATTTACAGCAGCTAAGGCACCAATTAAATGTTCCACTCATATAACTCTAGGAGACACTTTCCTGCTGGGGTAACGTACACTTGTCAGAGTATCATCATATGAATATCCATCTCTAGAACGTACAAAGTTGTGTAACACACAACATGTTCTCACAATGGATTTTGCTAATTCTTTGTGGACAATGATAAATGATTTTATTTCTGTAAGTAGGTTTGTACAAACACTTTTACACGTCAATCATATTTTAAAACTAGATGAGGTCGGCGTTTCCTATCTGACTACTCTGAGAAGAAAGGCCGAAACAAACTCAGAGGTCACAGTCTCTTTTAACCCTTTATAAGGTGTGCGTTCGCGCAGCGGAATGTTGTTGAATTTAAAGATATTAATTATGCAGATATTTAGTGTATGACGTCGTATAATTGTGTATGGTAAAAAAAAAATTGTGTACGCAGCCATTGTGGAGAAATTCACCAAAAACTGATTCCGCTGGGCGAACGTTGTCCTGGCGGAACTTATTTTAATCCATAGACTTTAGAAGAAAAGAGGTGTGTCCAAAAATTAGTGTGTATTTGTGTGTAATTGTGTATGTATGAATAAAATGAGTGCATGCATAAACTTCGGAGAAATTCAAGTTTCCGCTACGCGAACGTTTGGCCATTAGCTAGTTTTCATATAAAGCGCTTACATAGAGAGCTGTAGATTTTTACATACGTTGTTTTGAATTTGTTTATATTTGTTTAAAAAACAGATTTAGAAAAAATCGTAGGGCTTAAAAGATAAAAATATAAACGTAAAATACACTTAATAGGTCTTAGTTCTTAAAGTATGCACTTTGGGGTCTAGATTTTCACGTTTATACAAACCTTGTAAGTATCTGAAACATGTTGCCAAGTATCAATGATGTTCCGTTAGTAATTAAAGAGTTAAAGGACAATTTTACCATGAATAGATCACTGTTTACAAAACAGTCAAATATCACGACGTTCTAAAGGAATTGCATGGTAAAATGTATGCCAAAAATTAGTTTATTCATTCAACTATTCACATGCAAAATTTCATGTCATTAAATTTAGTAATTAAAGAAATCAATTAAAATACTGACGAAGCATCGAAAACCTACATAACCCGACCAAGTTCGGATAGCTACAAAAAAGCGGCCCAGCCATATATCTAAGAGACGTTCTTAACCTTCCAATATAGTATTTACTAATATGGTACAGTTCCGTACACAAGCGTTAGGAAAAAATAAAACAATTGCATTTCTTGAATTAAAAATATTTTTTTAATAATAACCCAACTATCTACGATAAAAACAAATCTTCAATTAACAAGTACTTTTCTATTTAAATATCCGTGTACAAAATTTTTTTTTATTAAGTACATACTTAATTATGTTTCATTACACACTTAAATAAGTAATTATAATAACGTTAACAAACGCTTGCAACGACAGCAATAAACTTAAATGTGTTTTAACTAACATAGGTTTAATAAACGATTATGAATATAAGGGTAAGTAAAATATTTAGAGCTTCAATAATAAAATCACAGATTAACAATCTCAGATCACATAACTAGACTATTCAGTTGTTTAGGTTTGAGAGTCTGCCTAATATAAAAATAAATCAACATTTAAAAAGTACTTATAAAATAAAAAAGGTATTTACAACTCAATACCAATTATTAAATGAGTAGCAAATACAGAAAAAGACCTCAACATTTCTAAGTATAATGTACACTAGCTTAAAAAAAAATCACAGATTAACAATCACAGATCACATAACTAGACTATTCAGTTGTTTAGATATGATCAACATTAAGAAAGTGCTTATAAACTAAAACATTGGTATAAAAAAGGTATTTTCAAGAAAATATTCTTAAATGAGTTGCAAATACAGTAAATAACCTCAACATTTCTAAGTATAATGTACACTAGCTTAAAAAAAAATCACAGATTAACAATCACAGATCACATAACTAGACTATTCAGTTGTTTAGATTTGATCAACATTAAGAAAGTGCTTATAAACTAAAACATTGGTATAAAAAAGGTATTTTCAAGAAAATATTCTTAAATGAGTAGCAAATACAGTAAATAACCTCAACATTTCTAAGTATAATGTACACTAGCTTAAAAAAAAATCACAGATTAACAATCACAGATCACATAACTAGACTATTCAGTTGTATAAATTATTGCATGAGGCATTATGTTTTTGGAACTATTTTGAATTTTGCTACATAAATCGTCGTAACACTGAAATGATTTATTAGTGTACGGGGGTCTCGAACAATGCGCCTTGTAATGACCAATACCTGGCATTTGTAAAGGTGGAACATATTCAATAATAGCCAATATTAAAAATAGCTTATTATTTATTTCAATATTACGAGGTATGTCCTCTAGATTTATGTACAAATTATGTAGTTCAAAGATAATTAAATCATTTAAATCATATTTAAAATCGACAGTGCCTATTCCACAAAAATTACAAATAGGAGGATTGTCACTCCTCATACCAGATTCTACAGACTCTTGCAATTTGGCAATGCCTTTACACTTAATGATATCAATGTTTAAAGGTAGGTATTTACATTTAAAATTGCTGTCATTTATGGAAACAAGGCATTCTTTATTTGAACAACATTTCTTTCTGTTTCCAGAAAAGTATGGCAAACAGATGTCTTCAATTATTTTTGTGACATTGCATGCACAATCTATAATTTGGCACTGTCTTGCATCAAGTGTATTGTCATTAACATTAAACAATGGATTTAGTAAAATTTCTCGTTTTGCGTATAACGTTTTGCAATTCTTTTTCGTATTAGATAATAGGATAAAAAAACGAGTGAATGAATCTTTGCTAATCAAGGAATCTATAAAATTACGGAAAGAGATACGGTCAGTATATGCGACTGCGAAAGCTTGAGCCACTGCGTCAAATGCACAGGTATTAGTCACTACATTTTTGATGTCTTTCGATATTGATACGTTACCATTTTGTAAGATGTAAAGAGGCTTCGACGAGATAGTTTTTGTGTTGGGAATAACTAGACCTCTCCAGTTTTCTATTTCAACAGGATTGTCTTGAAAAATAGATTGCTCCTCGAAATCACCTATAATTTTCGTCTGTTTAACTTGATTTAAAATCATATGTTCATTCTTATTCTTAATTATCTTAGTAGCAGTTTCAGAATATTTAGCTTTATTTAATTTGATCATTCCATTAATGTAAGTGTAATGTTGTATTAAAAATTCGTCTAAACGTATTCGCTCCTGCTTTGTATTGAAATATATGGTCTTTATATCTTTGAAATGATTTTCAACATTTGAGCTACTCCCAACATTTCTAACATTACGAAAATACTTATCCATAACGCCACTCCACATTGGCAACTTTCTCAATAGTCTTTTTAATGTATCATTTATTTCTGGTAGATAATATTCGTTTTTATGTTCGTTCGGATCAATTAACATTAAATACAATTTTTCGGTTTCTAGAATATTGTCGTAATATTGAATGAGTGGGTTTGTACCTGCATTGTTGGTGTCATTCTTTTCATCGGCTAATACAGAACATAATGCCTCATCATCGTTACAGTTATCTAAATCTTGGATGTCAACCTTATACTCGCTTATATTCGCTAAACACGCTAGAGCTTGATCATATTTCTTGCATGAATGCCCATCTAAATCTAGGGTTACATATTCATGTAAAGATACAGTAACGATATCTTTGATTACTGATTTGACTTCGTCATAGGACTTAAGCAAGTGAATTTTTTTTATACAATTTATATAGAAGTATTTACATTTTTCTGTCGCTTTATCGAAACAGCTTTGTTTGTATAATTTTTTGAAAAAATGAGACTTATCCAATCTAATGTAACATGCTGGTATAGAATTATGTTCACCTTCTAATATCGAAAAGCACTGCGCTAAATATTTGTTTGTGTCGGTGTTTAAAAAACTGCGACATATTGCTCCTAATAGGGCAGACGAATCATCACTGATAATTTCATTCGGCGTATTACGGTTACGCGCCCATGTGCTTAACCACGTGGCTATGGTTTCAGTAGTATGGGACTGGGACGCCATATAACATAAAGGTATACTTGTGTTTGCAGTGTATGCCACAACGGCATACAAAAAGGTATGTTTGGGTTCTTTAGTTCTTAAATTATCGTTAACATTTGGCGGTGCAATTACTTGAAAAATCGAACCGGTTGCATCGATGGATAAAACGATGTGTGTATTTTTTAATACTTCATCATAATATTTACCTTGTTCTTGGGTCCAAAAATATAAAAAAAACGGGACTAAACTAAATTTTTGAACAAAAGAATCAAAAGGTGGACTTTGTGACATAGCATAAATGGAGAGAATTGTATTCTTATCGAATTGGAGTGCCCTTTTAACTTCGTGTCGTATACGCCTCAAAGTACTTAATTTCGGAAATGTTGGAGGTTCACATGGATCATTTATGCCTATAATTTTGTCTGCCATCTTGGCTCTAACTGCTAATGCCTTATTATGTTTTAACATTACTGCTAATTTTTGTTTTCTTACAGAATTAAGTTTATTCTTTATAGTCGAATCATGGACAAAATCTTTTTTATATCGGCTTAGCAAACAAGTAACATCTATGAAATTACTAGTTATTGGATCAATAGTGACTAAAATATTTGCTCCACATTGGGTACATTTGCCATCACATTTGATATTATTTAGCTTTAAATTTGAAGGAACGTAATTGCTTTTAAATGAAAAAGTGCATTGAATATCCGTTTTTGCCCATATGTGGTCTTGTAGCTCATTCGTCCAATTATTTTTTAACAACTTGTGATTTGTTGGTTCTATATTTCTGTACTCATAATAATCCATTAGAAATTTTACTTGAACTTCATCAGATTCGTCTGTAATATCAACATTGTTTTCATCAGAATCATCAAAATAATGTTTACTGGTGGGTATGTTTTCACAGTGGTCAAAAAAATAATTATAATGGCGTTTAATTGACAATTGTATGGCAGGTTTCTTCATGTGGTAATTAAATAATTCAGCTAACTGCTTTTGTATACTGTCATACACTTCATGGCTAACAGGAGGAACAGATTTAACAAACGTGTCTTTATGTATTCGTACTACTACTTTCATATTATTTAACGGTATAGTACTTTTTCTGCCGGCCATTTTAAATTTTTCCTCCCGTCGGCGTCGGTAGCGCCGCGCGATGCGTTGGATCAATTGGTTTGGTTTGTAGAATTAGGTCGTTGAGGTGTTCGCTTCTAGTGAGATTAAGACGCCATTATAATCTGAAACATTAATAAAAAGTATACATTTACATAGGTACATGGATTACTACATAAAGATAATGAAAAATTGTGATACTTTATTAGTTGCTTTCCTTTTAAGGGGAGTATGTCTTAGTGATATAGAATCATATGCATAATTAATTATTGAAAAACAGCCGTTATTGCCATCTCTACACATAACCCCACAAAAAGAAAGTCAATAATAAACATCTGCCTTATACGTATATGTATTTTGCATATTGGTAATAAATATAAGGTGATTATTCAATAACAATATTTATTTTCAACATTTCGTTACAATCTAGTCGGTCGTTTAGTTAATTCAGTAGTTATTCTGTAATTTTCTATTCAGTAGTTTGTCTTTAACCAGGAAAAACATCTACTTGGTTACGATTTTATTATAATATATTACTACTATTACTATTATACTTTAAGGTACACACCAAAATAATACATAAATTTTACAATAAAAAAATATAATGTACAAAGGCGAGCTTAACTCATTAATGAGTTCTCTGACAGCAAACCTAGAGCGAAAGAGAGATAGTTCTTAACAGGACAGAAAACAAGTGTACATAGTAAGAAAGGGGGGAAAAAAAAAGATAAACTACTCTAATTACGCTAAGTACGCTACACCGACTGTCGTCAGTGGCAGACGTGTTTTTTTTGTTATTTTATTTTGCTCAATTATATTTAAAGCAATAACTTGTGCAATATTAACTAGTAATGTGTTAAAAATAAGGACTAAAGTGGAGTGAACTGTTTTGGTGGAAATAATACGCGAGCGTGACATCGCGTCGTCCGAGAACGCCGAGGTAGGCTCTTCCTCACCTGGAGGGAAAGAGACGGGCTGCGAAAAAGTCATAATTCGTCTCTGTCGCGCCGCTGTGAACCGCGAAGTGCTCGGTTTGATCATCAAAATTTGAATGATTGTTCGCGATACCTACTAATAAAAATGTCGAACAATTGTGGCGCTTGTGCTTCGCCCATAATTGATGATTACTTGGAATGTGCCAATGATAAATGCATGAAGAGGTATGATATAGCCTGTCTCGAAATAAATAAAGATGCGTTTAAGGCGTACACCCAGACATATATAAAGAAATGGTTATGTCCGGAATGTATCTGTGCTAAGCCAAAAATACGCAACAGTGAAACCCCGGTCCGCATTAATATACCAAACCCTAATGCCATCACACCGGTAAACAATGTAAGCAGTCAGCGCGGAAGTCGGACTCAGTATTCACCCATAACTATGGATTCTGATGCCCTACTACTCCAAGAATTGAGAGAATTTAAAGCTGACATGATAGCTCGTATGGACAGTCAGGCAAATGCGATATCGCTTCTACTTAATCAATATTCCCAAACAAAAACTGAGTTGGCCAACATAATTAAAATGATGGGGGTACTCGAAGAAAAAGTAGAAGCTCAGTTAACTATACTAACTCAGTACAATCAAACCCACGAAATAGCAGCTGATGTTCCCGAAAATCCTCCCTCTCCATCTTCTTTTGCCGAGGTCGTAAGTCAACAGAATAATGCTATCGCTTCCAAAAAATCGCTTCATACCTACATCAAAACTCAAAAGGTAAACAAATGTGGAGCCACGAAATCTGCCGAAATTTTACCAGAAAAAGCTTCGTGTAGTACTAGCTCACTGGTGACTACTGAACTACCAAACGATGAAGAAGAGAAGATCGAATCAGGATGGGTGACTGTTCAAAACAAAAAAAAAACAAATAACAGGCAACCTAAAGAGGTCAGAGTGGGTACAAATACAGAGTTGAAGGCGATTCAAGTTAGTGATCGTAAAAAATATCTACACGTTTGGCGATTGCATCCGGATACCACTCTTGAAGCAGTAGCCGATCACGTGAAAAATGTATGTGGACTAGATGTTCAAATAAAGGTGGACAAAATCAAACACAAAATCGTGAGAGATTATTCGTCGTTTGTTGTTGGAGTACCAGAAAAGTGTTTTGATAAGTTGAACCAGGCCGAAATCTGGCCAATGAATGTAGAATTCAGTGAGTGGATATGGTTTCGGAACTCAAATAGAACAAAATCAAGCATATTATAGCCATAACAGCAACATTGAAATGTATTATCAAAATGCAAGAGGTCTTCGTACAAAATTAGAAATCTTTAGAAATAACATATTATCATTTAATTCAGACTTATACGCTATAACGGAATCAGGCTGCAATGAATCCATTCAAGACGCAGAAATTATCCCTCAAGGATATAAAATAATACGTTGTGATCGAGTGGATGGGCGTAAGCAGGGTGGAGCGTTTCTCGTGGCCACACACCGCTTCGAGCTGCGACAGGTACTTGTCTCGGACGCGTCGATAGACGCCTGCGTGTTTGAAATTGTTTGTGCAACGGTTCATCTAAAGAATAGATTTTTGTTTTTATGTTGCGTTGTTTATATTCCTCCAGGGAGTTCGGAGAATGATTATATGATTTTGTTTAGGGTAATAGAAAATATGTGTAATAGATATAAACAAATGATAGTTATTGGAGATTTTAATTTACATTCTTGTCCGGTAAATATTAGCAATTATTATGAATGCTTTATGTCATATTGCGAGTTCACTCAGGGTAACATGGTACCAAATGTCTTAGGCCGACACCTGGATTTGGTTCTGAGTACGGGTTTTAGCGGAGAAGTGTCAGTGGTGATGGCGGGCGAGGCGCTCGTTCCTGTCGACCCGTACCACCCGCCACTAGCGGTGTGCGTGCGCCCCGCGCCCTCAGCCCCCGCGCCTTCCCCGCCTTCGCCCGCTGCCGAATCCCGTTTTGACAGCGCGTGCAATAGCAGACCGCAGTGGAATTTTTATAAAGCAGATTATCAATTATTGTATTCGATGTTAACTTCTGCTGACTGGAGTGCAATGTATGAAATGCATGACTTGGAAGACATTTTAAATATATTGTATGTGAAATTAGGCCGTATTTTAGACGAATGTGTACCAAGGAAAAAGTTTACCCAGGAAAACTCACGTTATGTGTATCCCGAATGGTACACCGCAGAAATTATTAAAGAGATCAAAATTAAAGCAAAACTTCACAAACTGTTTAAAAACTCAAAACGTGATTGTGATTACGAAGAATACGCTAAATGTAGGGCCCGGATAAAAAAGTCTATAGAAATTGCTCACAGAAACCATAAAAGTAAAATTCAAAATCAGTTCGCTAAAGATCCAAAATCATTCTGGCAATATATTAGATCAAAAAAAAGTAGAGTGAATAGGCAAAGTATTATAAAAGATGGGCAAAATCTCACTGATGAGCAGTGTGCTAGGGAATTCGCAGATTTTTTTGAGTCGGTATACAGTCAGGAACCACCGCAACTAGACGTTCAGGCGGCGATGGCAGAGTTCGGCAGTGCTACCAGTGCTCGGGTACATATAGAGACCTTGAGTCTCAAAGATGTGCAGGATGCGCTGGCGAACCTCAAGCCAAAACGATCATCTGGCCCTGACGGTATACCAGCATTTCTCTTTAGAGATTGTGCTAGAGTTTTAGCAAACCCGCTGCATTACATATATAACACGTGCTTAAAGCAATCCATGTTCCCGGATCAGTGGAAGACGACACGTGTCGTTCCAGTACCCAAGGGTAAAGCAGGTCCAGATGTCAGCGGTTATAGACCAGTCGCAGTGTTGTCGACGCCGGCAAAAGTTTTTGAAGCCGCTATTCAACGCTGCATACAGGGGCAAGTACGGGCGCAACTGTCGGACGCGCAGCACGGCTTTCGGCCCGGACGCAGCACTTCCACCAACCTGCTTAACTTCATGGCACAGGTTATACCGGCAGTCGACGCTGGAGTACAGGTAGACGCGGCGTACTTTGATTTTAAAAAAGCCTTCGACACCGTGGACAATGATGTCTTATTAAGAAAGCTGGCAGATATAGGATGTACGCCGCACTTGCTGCAGTTCTTTGTCAGCTATATGAGAGACCGTAAACAGTACGTTGACTACAATGGGTACGAGTCGAGGCCGTACTTCACCAGGTCCGGAGTAAGCCAGGGCAGCAATTTGGGACCTCTTGAATTTATCATAATGATAAACAGTTTGCCGGAGGTCGTCAGACATGGCTCATGTTTATTGTTCGCAGATGACCTCAAGTTGCTGCTCGAGGTAAGGGATGAGTCAGACTGTGAGCGACTCCAGGGTGACATTGATAGAGTGGTGAAATGGAGCCATGACAATAAGCTGTACTTCAACGTGTCCAAATGCTCGGTAATATCCTTTGGTCGTGCGCGCACCCCTATCCGCTATGAGTACAAAGCAGAGGCGATACCCATGCAGCGAGTAACGCAGGTGCGGGATCTAGGGGTATATCTCACTCCAGATCTTACGTTTCGCGAGCATGTCATTAAGATATGCAAGAAAGCGTACAGAAACCTCGGCTTTGTACTAAGGCAGTCACAGGGGTTCACTAATATTACGACTATAAGGGTGTTATACGACACTCTAGTCAGGAGTCACTTGGAGTATGGTGCGGTCGTATGGGCTCCACATGAAGCCAAGTACTCTATCATGGTGGAGCGCATACAGAACAAGTTCACGCGTCACTTGTACTTCAGACTGTACGGGGTTTATCCATTGTACCCGCTGATGTACCCCACCCTGTTTGTACTGGGCATGGTCGGGTACAATGAGTTAAGGGTGCGACGACAGTTTACTCTTGTCGTCTATTTAATTAAACTACTCCGGGGCAAGGAGCACAATCCGGGCGTGCTTCAGTGCTTGCGGTTGTCTGTTCCGGACCGCTACGTGTGGAGGCGGCGGCGCCCGCCACTGCTGGCTGTGCCAACTGCCCGAACCAACCTGCTGGCCAAAGCACCTCTCACGCGAGCAATTCGTACTGTTAACGGAATTCAGAATAGGTTGGACATTTTTTCGTGTTACTTTAGTGAACTTGCAAAAGTAAGTTTATATATAATATGTTACGAAAGCAACAATTAGTGTAATTTTATGTTTATTGTTTATGAATATTACATTGTTATAATTATAATGTTGTATTGTATTAGTTATAAGTAATTTGGTGTTAATGTATTGTGTAGTTATTTGTAATTGTTAGTAATAGTGTTATTTAAAGTAGTTAATATTATAAGCAGGCTTAGCTATCGCATTAGGTTTGTAAACCTGTAATGATAGTTTAAGAGTTTTTAAATAAATAAATAAATAAATTATAATATTATAGGTACCTACATAAAATAAACTACAGATAGAAACTAAACAAATAACAAATACATAAACATAATATATACTCAAATGATACATACTTATAAATATATACTTAAACTACAGTTTATATTGACAAAAAATGTTCCAAAACTACCAACGAAGGGCTATCGCGTAACGAATGAGTGAGTTCCACAGACGCACAGCACGAACAGTGAAAAAGCCATTATAATATGTCTAGTATAATTTATTATTATGAATTTAAATTCTAAATAGAATTAGATCAATCTGTAGATATTAACTTGGGTTTATGGTGTCTGTCCAATGTTAACGTAACACAATTATTATAATTTATATGCCTCATAAACTACGTAAATGAATAAGTGTATAGTTATTAATTTATTATAAAATCTTACCTTATATCTGTGATCAGCTTCTCACTATCACTGACTCAATATTCCTACTACATAATTATGTTAAGCTTCACTGTTACACTATAACATTAATAACACACTTTGTCAATATTATTATTATCGAGAATTGGCGATGCATAGCAAAACAACAGCGCATACGCACATTGTCCTTGACTGCACATTTGTTTGTGACTGGGGATAAAAAACAAAATCAGGTTCAAGTTCAACAGCAAAAACGAATACGCGCGGGCCGCGGCCAATGAAAACATATTATTGCCCTCTCTTTTCTTCAAGGATGGAAGTACCGTTTCAAGCGGGAAGCCGCGCGCGTCCTGTTCGACTAGCAGTTTGTGGAATATTCCACAGACGTTAAATTACGTGCGTTCACAAGAATATAATTAAATCAAAATATTAACTTTTAAAAAATGTGAATACCTATCGGAACTCCGGAATTATTCCAGTCAATTCTGGAGCTGAAAAATCAGAACAATTGAACAAAAATTTGGTGTACAAAAATAAATGACCTTTAAATTATATCGAAACAACAATTGTGTTATCACCTATACCAATTCAATACCGGTATTATACGGTAAATTTTGGGATGTTACCTAAATATATTGCATGGACGCTTTTTTGTAGCTATCCGAACTTGGTCGGGTTATGTAGGTTTTCGATGCTTCGTCAGTATTTTAATTGATTTCTTTAATTACTAAATTTAATGACATGAAATTTTGCATGTGAATAGTTGAATGAATAAACTAATTTTTGGCATACATTTTACCATGCAATTCCTTTAGAACGTCGTGATATTTGACTGTTTTGTAAACAGTGATCTATTCATGGTAAAATTGTCCTTTAACTCTTTAATTACTAACGGAACATCATTGATACTTGGCAACATGTTTCAGATACTTACAAGGTTTGTATAAACGTGAAAATCTAGACCCCAAAGTGCATACTTTAAGAACTAAGACCTATTAAGTGTATTTTACGTTTATATTTTTATCTTTTAAGCCCTACGATTTTTTCTAAATCTGTTTTTTAAACAAATATAAACAAATTCAAAACAACGTATGTAAAAATCTACAGCTCTCTATGTAAGCGCTTTATATGAAAACTAGCTAATGGCCAAACGTTCGCGTAGCGGAAACTTGAATTTCTCCGAAGTTTATGCATGCACTCATTTTATTCATACATACACAATTACACACAAATACACACTAATTTTTGGACACACCTCTTTTCTTCTAAAGTCTATGGATTAAAATAAGTTCCGCCAGGACAACGTTCGCCCAGCGGAATCAGTTTTTGGTGAATTTCTCCACAATGGCTGCGTACACAATTTTTTTTTTACCATACACAATTATACGACGTCATACACTAAATATCTGCATAATTAATATCTTTAAATTCAACAACATTCCGCTGCGCGAACGCACACCTTTATAAGATGTACGTTTGCCCAGCACGGCCCCTCAGAATTTGCATTTATGGTGTACACCATTGCAATGTACTCGCCTCTAGCAGTATATGTACCGATTTCTTTTTCAATGTACCTCTATACTTTTGAAGAAATATGCAAAAAAAGGTGGCCGTGCCAGCCAAACGCTTTCAGCACGGCCCCCCATGTAACTTGAATAATACATACCGTATTAACAAATGTCTATAACTCAAGAAATGTACTCTATTAATACGTTATATGTGCCGCAACAGTTATTGTGAATTCATAATAACAAATAATATATAGATGTGGATAAGGGGCCGTGCTGGAAAAAATCATTTTAAGAAATATCTAAAAAAGACAAAACATACTTAGCCAAAAACTATTAAAAAATAATTGAAGTTTAGCAAGTAACATATGTACCGCATTGATTTCTCATACAACTTGTTATATTGTGAAAAATAAATCTATTTTAGTTCATTCAGCACGGCCCTCTATAGTTGCCTATATCTTTTTAAATAAGCCGTGTATGTTTACAAAATTCGACTTCCTGAATAATATATAGGAGTACATTCCTTTCAACTAAATTGCAATTCTGCTGTATCAATACTTTAGAAGATAAATTCAATCTAAAATATACATACATTAAAACTGATGGGGTGACCATGATTCTACATGAAAATAGGATAAAAAATACTGCTTAAATTGAGTAAATCTTTATTAAAATAAACAAATCAACAATATGGTAAACTATATAAACGATAACTAGGTACTTATACATAATAGGTCGATAATCGTACAAGTGTCAAGTTAGTGTCGCTAAGACTACATAGCTCAAAGTCTTAAAAATCATACATTACAATAAAATCACAGATTCATTACATTTCACAAATTAGTTCGTTTACATGGAATAACAACCTATGTCTCAATAACACTACAGAGCTTAAAAATCTTAAAAAATCACAGATACGCGTTCAATAAATCATATTGATTGAACCTTACATTACACTAATATTAATTTGCATGAATCGCTTTAATTATTTGGTATAATCACAGGCAATTAATTAAATCCACGTAATCACAGATGTTTTTCAACGACTATAACAATTAGAATATTGTTCGTTTATGTTACTAATATTATGTTACCTATGGAATAATCATAGAAAAACTAGTACATAAATTAACTTATTAAAAGTAATCACAGATGACATTACAACAGTATTGACTTCTTATTAAACAGTTCACAGTTTCATATGCATATTTTTAGCAACTAGTCTTTACCAGATTCTTAAATAGTGTAAAATTAACTTTAAATTATTACAAAATACATGTATTTAAAAACCATGGCTCAAAAACATATTCTGGTTTCACTGTAATTACCAGAGCCGTCACTCATAGGATCATATTCAGCAAACCCTGAGCTCCGCTCCGACGTGAAAGCGGAAGTTATTATTTTTAGTTGTATTAAATATCACATATCACTCACTAAAACGTAAGTAAGAGTGTGTAAAAATATCGACTCCACTGTACTGTTGTTAATTTTCAAGGCCAAATCATCATAACATAGCCACAGATCATGGCTAAGCGTATGGCACTTATAATGGCCCAGAGTTCCCTCTGAATTCCCTACATATTCAATGGCACCAACGACACCATAAATTTGATTTTGAATATTAATAGTGACCGGGATATTACACAAAACTATTGCATCTGTTCCATTTAAATCAAAGGTAAAAATCCTTTGTAATTTATAACTTGAAATGACAGTTCCACCGCAATTATTTTTACAAATTTGAGAAGTAGTTTCGATAGCAAGTGATTCTTCTAATGCCAAAATACCAAACGTGTTAATTATGTTAATATTCAAAGCTATAAAAGGTCTTATGATTTCTACATAATATTGACATTCTTCTTTTGTGCAAACTTTTATAAACTGAGCACTGTAAAATAAATTGGTAAACATTTGCTCATACAAATTAGCGACATTGCATTCACAATCTGTTATTATCTTTACATGCGCTGGCCGGTCAAAATATTCATGACAAACGTAATTTCTCATTTCATACACAGTACCTTTGTCAACATTTTCATTTAAGATGAGATTTATATAGTCTCGAAGTTTATTATCTTTTGACTCAATTTCCATTTTGAAATTAGAAAACGACTGAAAGCCAAATGCAATCAAAAACATTATTGCATCAAAACCGCATGTGTTAACGACTGTTGAATTTTTAATCATGTTACCATTTTTTATAAATTTTATACCGGTATGTGGCTTTACATTAACGGCCTTGTCTGCTTGACCTCCCCAATTTTCTACAAATGTTGGTTGATCGCTAAATATTGAGTCTTGAACAAATTGTCGTTTCGGTTTTTGTTGTTTTTTACTTATGGGTTTTGTCGTCCTGCGATTTGTTTTTTTTACAGTGTTAGGTTCTATATGAAATTTACTCGCTGCAATATTTAACTCTCCTTTTAAATAATTAATATGTCTTTGCAGGAAAACGTCAATTCTATGTTTTGTTATTTTAGATTTCAGCAGCAAGTGTTTTAAAGTTTTAAAATGATCCTCTGATGCACTCGACGAAGGATTTTTATTATCTGATTTATATAATGGCATCATGACATTCGACCACAGGGGCAATTTTCGCAGTAGTCGTTTTATTGTCGTTAATAAGGGCGGATAATAAAAATCATTTAGAGGGCCAGTTACACAAACTTCTTCTTTATGATGTGTAACAGTTTCCTCAAACCACTTCGCGAAATTCAGCTCATTAAACGTTGTATCAACATGAACGTCATCATGTAAACAGTAACGGTCATCACTTGATAAAGAGTCATCTTCAGTTATATTATCATGTATTTCCTTAATATTTACATTTTGAAGTACACTTCTCAGGTAATATTGGGCTTCAGTACAATGCTTGGAATGATATTTAGACAGGATTATAGCTAGCAGTTTATCGATGATGTTTTTGATGACATTAATATTTTCTGCTTTTTTAATGTAAAGAATACACTGAACAAATAAGTAATTCACTTTTTTTGGTGCGTTTTCTAAAGAAATTTTACGAATAGATTTAATAAAATGGCTCGTATCAATTCTCATATATAAATTAGGTACAATGAAGTTGCCTTCTAATGCTTTAAAAGAAGCCTCTAAATAATCCTTGGTTGAGTTAAATTTTGTAAAACAATTAATTACAGCCGCAATCAAAGCCGATGAGTCGTCAGTTATAACTTCTGCGGGCGAAGTGATATTCTTTGCCCATTTAGATAACCAATCCGCAATAGTTTCTTTGGTATGGGAATTGCTAACCATTTGGGCGACGGGTACAGATTTCAAGCTATTATTAGCAGTTAACATTACTACGTATAAAAATAATTTCTTGGTTAGGTTGTTAGTTTTATAAATAGAACCAGTAGCATCTAGGGAAATAGTTATTCTGTCAACTACTTTAGAATAGTGTCTATAATAATTGAGTTGTTCTTCTAACCAATAGTGTACATGAAATGTTGGTTTTATAAGTATTTCTTGAATTATATTAGAGAACTCGACGCTCTCAGCTAAAATTATCAAAGACATTAATTCATTTTTGTGATACCAATGTTGACTATTAGATTCATAACGGATTATCCTGAGTGCTCCAAGAGATGGCAATGTAGGTGGTTCTGTATCTCCGAATGTCATTGTGCGACGTGCCAGATCTTTATGAACAACGGCTGCTGGCTTTTCTTTTAAATTATCTGATAATTTTCGTCTCAAGTACGGAGTACAACGAACTTTCTTTCGTGGGTCATGCTTAAAGTTATTATCTAAGTTGATAATTTCACAAAGAAATTCGACGACCTTGTCTGTCTTCTCGGTGTCATGAATACGCACTTTTGCGTTGCACTGAGTACATTTTCCGTGGAAGGTAATTCCATTGCTATTAATGTTATAATTTTTAAAAGATATTGTACATGGCAATTTAAAATGTTTCCAAAGCTTTTGCCTCAAAAGGCAGGACCATTTATACTTAGGAATGGTTTTGTATGTTTCATATCTCAGGTATGGCTTCTTTTTATCGTTTCGTCGAAAAGTGCTGCGTATTGGCTGTATTTTTTTCCACTCGTGAATATCCACAGGAAATTTAAAAATAACTCTATTTCTATCTTCGTTTTTACTATGTTCGGATGATTCAGGCAAAGGTGTCGATTTCTTAGACGAATTCAAAGGTGTCGTTCCAACACTAATGTTTCCTAGTTTGTCATCAATTTTTGTTGGCTCCGGTGTGAGGTCATTAGTGCCCAGAAAATTTCTTTTATAACTTAGGTACAATGCTTTCGGAGACATAGCATAATTAAGCTCTTCAGCTAGTTTCTGGTACACATTTCTATCATATTTCGGTCCTTTGAGCTGATGTCGATTTTTCATAAATAGTTGTTTCTGTACATCTAATGCTACATCACTTTTCTTGCCCATCCTCACCATTAATTGTATCAATCTGAAGAAAAAAAAATCTGTACAAATATTTATAGTGAATTACGTAACTTCTTTTTAGATTTATATATAATTTTGCTACCTATTTATTTACTAAATATATTAATAAATAACGGTTAATATAAAGTGATAATTATTTTTGATACCCTAATTATTCAACATTTTTTATAATTACTGCTCAGTATGATTACACCAATTCTTAAGTGAAAAATGCTGAATGAATGAACGATGCTGCCAACGGGCCGCTTTAAGTTTAAAATAGCGTCCGAAAATTGTATATCTCAACTTTTGCGTGTCACATTTACCTACTCTATATATGTATAGTGGGTAAAGTAGGTATATTTCCACTATATTGAAGAGTTCCTTAAAATTTTAAAAGATGGTAGGTAAATTTCTATGGACTCTGGGCGTAAAATCAACAGAAATGTAACTCCTAATAATTGTAAAGGCTTAATACTACTAGATACACAAGTATTTTCTTTTATATAACTACGAAGCACTCTTGGGTTTTGCTTGTAAATGAACAGAACACAATTAAACAAAAACTATGATTAATTATGTAAGGTAACATAATAATCGTAGGCTCATTACACAGTTTGCTATCATATATTATGGTTAGCAAAATAAATTTAATGTAAGAAATAATTAATAATAGAACTACTCATTAGACATGGATATGCACTGCGGTTGATATCACAAAGTACATATTCACTGAGCAGTGTATACATTCACTCGCATTGCCCGAGATATTGAGATATGTACTATACACCGCATTGACTATGGCATCGCATTCATTCGTATCACACGGGCAATGAGTGAGAGAAAGAGTGCATGTAATATGTATGGCTCGCCAACTCTGACGTGAAACGCATTACCCGCGACAGCTAATACAAATTATAATGAGAGTGAATGAGACCGAAGCATAGCTTAGCCACAACAAGTTAAAATGAACCCTATTCCATTGCGTTACAGTTTATATCTCAAGAAGTGATGTTCTGCATAGTGTATACACATGTCTGTAAGTGACATGGGTATGCCCTATGTACTATTAATCGCAGTATATATTATATACTGCGGTTGCTATTATCAACCGCAGTGCATAGTGTATAAATCGTATTTATCGACCGCCCTCATGGCCGGTTGATATGTACTAAAGTGCATATCAAAAGTTGATGTACTTTGGAACCGGTGCATATCATATGGCATTGACTTTCGATGCACTGTTATGCGCATGTCTACTACTCATGCAAAGATTTGTAAAAAAAGAAAATTTGCAAAGATTTGTGTCGTAAGCAGGTGCTTCATACATTTTGGTATTTTTAAATAACATTAAATAAATCTAGCATACTGATTTAATGTGCTTTGCATTATCTTATGTGCATACAACGTGTAACTTTAATATTTACGCAATCTTCTTTAGGGTCAAGTTCAATTCCTACATGCACTTACCTAGATATACTTACATCAAATCTATTTTTTAAATACAAATAAATTATATTATAACTTAAAACTTACTTACCCGTTTATTTTAACAATCCATTTTCGTCCTTGAAATAGAATTCACTGCACAAACACACGACCCATGAATATTCATATTATTTGAGCAGTATTTATATTTACTACTGTCTGTTATGCGCGAATTATGTGAACTGGAGCCGGAGGATGCAAAAAAAACCAATTTACTTAGGACAAATTTAATTATAAAAAAATTACAATTTAAAAGTAATGATAATTGGTCGAAGTATGTACCAAGAAAAATCTAATTTTACATGCATAATTAATTACGAGTTTGCGGAATCAAAGGTGGCGCGATGTAGTGACGCACTTGCTGAGTCGGCGCCTCGTGCCGGCCGCGGTCGCGATGCGCAGGAATGGTGTCAGCTAACATCAGCATTCCTTCTATTATACCGAAGCGTATCTAGCAATCCTCCTGTTACACCGATGCGTAACACCTCCCCCCGAAGTACAGCAGCTACTTGTTGAACGAAGTTGACAATGTTGCTGCTAGATGGTTGGTGTCGATTATAACTTCCTCTGGTTGGATGTTTCTTCTAGGTTCCACTTGAGCGTAGATTTCTTGGGCGGTTTCTGGTTGTGTAAGGCAAGCTTTTCCAGCCTTCTTTCTCGCATATTGTCGATACATGAATATAATTCCGAGTACGCCTGCACCTAACAGTAGTGAGTATACGGGTATAGTGGTATGATAGATACTCTCAACGTTAGTATGGGTAAGTTTTATTGGAGGTTGTACTGAGATCTTCTGGTAGCTGCTATGCAGATTTTCGAGATTTATCGAGTTCAGTTTTACTAGCGATTCTTCATTTCTCGGTATGCCGCTCTGGTTGAGGGGTAATTGTGCTATCTTCAATGTGTGCCCTTTAATTCGATTGTTAATGTTTGAGATTGTGAATTCGGGAGTTTTTATAAAGCAATTTTGTGGTATGGTAGCTAGGTAACTTCCTTGGGCGATCATAAATTCTTCCTGTCCGCAGGATGTCTGGATTTTTGTCGGGATCGGGAAGCTGAGAGTGTAATGCATCTCATCTAGTTTCTCCATGGCTTCTTTGTTCAAGCTGACCGGTGTTAGTGTACATGAGCTAGTGTTCTGTTGCGTGATTAGTTGTTGAACGCAATCCGGCTTGTCTTGAATCTTGTAGTTGACCTTCTCCTCGCAGAGGTACCATGGATCAATCTTCGGACATTCTGTCTCTATGTACATAGAATATGGTCCCTGAATTGCTATGTATGGTAAGGTAGGCATTAGGGCTAGGTTATATTTATTAGGTACTATGGAAAGTTTGTATAAGGTGTAGGTTCTAGGTAAGGCAATCGGAAACTTTATGACTATAACTATTTTTTTATCGCTATAATATGATCCAACTTTTAGAACGTTATAATAATCTCTAAGGTCGAGGTCTATAATTTCATCTCTCGAATATATTAACTTTAATTTACATAACATAGTTTTAAGATTAATTAGACTAACCATAGAGTGCATCGTACTTGATGCACGTATAAAAGCTAACATAAGTTCTATTCTATATAATTCGTCAGATAACGTTTCAACGTTATCATTTAAAATAAGAAGGTATTGGGCAAAATGAGCATAACTAACTAAGTCTGCTTGCCTAGTATTATCTTGATTTATTAGGGCGTTTATTTTGCTGGAGATAAGTTTTTGATTGTCATCTATCCTGTTTAGTACATTAGTGTATTCAAGCATCCACTCCTTAGTTAGACTTACGCGATTTAGAAATTCTGTTTTTAGTTTATCTTCGTTTCCTTGTAAAACTCGGATGGCATCGTTATATTTTAACGCGTCTGTGTAATCTAGATTTCCTGAGATGCTTTTGATGACTGAACCTAGTCCGTCTATGAGACCACGTTTATTACGACTTGGCTCAAAGCTTTCTAACTGTGAGGATATCTTTTCTAGTTTGCTTTCAAGGTAGTTAAGGTGGGGTTCAAAGAGCGTGGATGTTTTATTGTTAACTAAGGGACTGAATTCTGTTAACTGTAGTTTCACTAAGTCGATTTTTGATTGTATGTCTGCAAGGTTAATGTTAAGGAGGAATGAGTGATAGTGTGATATTATTTTCGTTGATCCCAGCTTAAAGGGTAGTAGTCCAGGGCCGTTATCCAGTGGGTCAAGTGATATGTCCTCCGCTCGGGTCAGATGGACCAGGAACATCAGTGATGGTAGTGTCCTGCAACAAATTGCCAGTGTTAGGTGTCCTCTTAAGGCGTGATTTGGCGACAGGACCGCGCTTCTTTTTCGTGTATATATGTATGGGTAGATCGGCGAGTACTGTGTCATGAGTATAACGCGGGGCAAGTTTTTGACGGCCCGCGAGAGGATTCTTAACAAATACCTGCTGGTTTGGCTCATACTCCTTCTCAGGCTCTCTATCTTTATTTCTACTTTCAATTAACTCAGTTCGTTTGTGCAGGGATGTTTCGTTGATAATCTCGTAAACTTTAGTCATTTTATTCTTATGCTCTTGCACATATTGCTGGAGCAAATGCACAGATAAATCTAAATCTAAAGGATCTCGAGGATCTGTATGACCTGTGATTAAATCTAGTGGTCTGCACTTTGTAAAACTATGTATACTGCTATTATATGCTATTATAGCGTATGACATAAGATTAACGACTGGTTCATTGCGATTTTCTAGTTTAAGTATTCTAAGATGTTCTAATAAGGTGTTATGTAACCGTTCAATCATTCCATTATCGTTGGGAGTGTAGGCCAAAGTTTTATGGTGCTGCATTTTGTGGACTCGCGTAAATTCGTTAAATAATTGATTATTAAATTCGGGTCCTTGGTCTGTGACTAAAGATAAAGGGACACCGTGATGTGTGCAAAATTTTAAAACGGCTTGGATGACACTGACTGCGGTACCATCTCTAAGATGGTATGCTTGGGCATATTTAGAAAATGAATCGATAATTGTTAGATATTTTTCACTTTGAATTGTTAGTAAATCTAAATGAACGACCTCAAAAGGTTTTGTCGGCGGCGGGACTACGCAGAGTCTTTGTCTAATAGGATTTCTGTCATATTTGGCCTGGCCACAAATATTACATTCGTTTATGTATTTTGCGATATGGTCCTTCATTTTAGGCCAATAGTACTTATGTGACAATGCAAGATGGCACTCACCAATACCTCTGTGGTTGGTTTTACCTTCGTGGTATTTTTGAATGATTTCTTGCTGACGAAGGTATTCCTTGACATTTTCAAGTTCGGTTTTAACTAAGACCAGATTCATCGCGGAGCTTTTGAACCTTTCTTGGATGATGGGAATTATTCTGTACATAGCCAATGCGGGATGAATTATGATGCCGGTTTTGACTTTGGGGTTTATGAATTCTTTTACTGAGTTTACAACGTCTTCTTCGAGGTTACTTTCTGATAATTGAATAGACGTACGAGTGTGGGACTCGAATGGTTTAGAAACAGTTGGTCGTTTCTTTATATCACCAACTACAGTGAAACAGATCTGTCTATTAAATCTATTTAAAGGTTCTTCTGAGATGGGTATTTCTAGTATTGGATGTTCAGCACTAGTATGGGCTGTCAGTGTGGTTGAGTCAGCTGAGGAGTTCGGTTTTTCGGACACATTTACTACAATGGAACTGGCTTCCTCATTATTAATTTCTATACGTGACAAAGCGTCAGCGTTCGTGTTGCTTTTGCCTTGCTTATAGATGACCGAATAGTTATACTCGCTTAGTTTAAGCCTCCAACGAGTTAACCTTGAATTAGGCTCTTTTAGGTTCATTATCCATTGGAGCGGTTTATGATCCGTAATTATTTTGAATACTCTACCAAACAGATAGGGCCTAAAGTACTTTGTTGCCCAAACTATTGCTAAGAGCTCTTTCTCGATTGTACTGTAATTTATCTCGCTGCTGTTTAAGGTACGCGAAGCATAAGCTATAGGCTTGTCCGATCCTATCGGTCCCTGTGAAAGTATGGCTCCTATGGCAAAGTTAGATGCATCTGTAGTGAGTAAGAATTCCTTATCGAAGTTTGGATATTGCAGTATCGGGTCATTAGCCAATAGTGTTTTACATTCTTCAAAACAATTTATATAGTTACTATCGTTATAATTTATCTTAGAACCCTTTTTTAAGCACTGCGTCATTGGTTTGGTAATTTTGGCAAAATCTGGAATAAATTTCCGATAATAGCCTATAAGTCCTAGAAATCGTTTCATTTCCGTACTTGTTTTGGGAATAGGGAATTTCTGTATGGCTGTGATTTTGTCGGGATTTGGCTTGATGCCATCTTTGCTAATAATGTGACCAAGATAAGCAGTTTCTAACTTTAAGAATTCAGACTTATCCATCTGTATCTTAAAGTTGGATTCTCTTAGTCTTTTAAATACCCTTTCAAGATTAACAATGTGCTCCTGCAATGAGGTGCTAAAGACAATAATATCGTCGAGGTAGACCAGGCAAATAGAATTTTGAAGATCCCTAAGGACATTGTCCATGACTCGCTGGAACGTGGACGGAGAGTTTTTAAGTCCCATTGGCATGCGTAGGAACTCAAAGTGACCGTGCTCTACGTTGAAAGCGGTTTTTGGGATGTCGCTGGGGTTCATCTCGACTTGGTAAAATCCACTCGCCAAATCGAGGGTTGTAAAGTAGTTGCAGTTTCCTAATTTGTCTAAAACATCAGCTATGTTGGGTATAGGATATTTATCATTTATAGTTTTCTCATTTAGTTTCCTAAAGTCTACAACAATTCGCCATTTAACTTTTCCGGACGCGTCAGGTTTTTTTGGAACCACCCAAATAGGCGAACTCCAAGCGGATTCTGAAGGACGGATGATACCTTGCTCTAGCATCTTTGATATTTGACTGCGGACTTCCTGACGGTGTATAAACGGATACCGGTAAGTTTTAGTGTATACCGGAACTTCATCTGTGGTATGAATGCTGTGTTTTATTTTATTGGTGAAGGTAAGTGCTTCTCCCTCGATATAAAATACATCAGCGTATTGAGAGACTAAGGATGTTAAGTTGATTCGCTCTTCCTCATTTAAGTGCTCTGTACGTAACCGGGACAAAACCTCTCTAACGCGGCACGATGGCGGTTTAGTAACCGTGCATTCCATATTAAAAACTTCTGCTTTAACTGGTTCGTTCATAGAGAAAATTAAGTCATTTGATGTTGTATTAAAAACTTCTAAGTAACCGCGATTATTTTGAACGGTAGTAATACATTCGTTTACGTTACAGTTTGAAACAATCTGTGCAGGGATTATCGCGTCACCGTTTGCTATATTAACTGGAACTCTTACTAATTTGGAGGATTTTGCTGGAATCATGTCTTCGTATAAGTTGCAGTTACGTGAGTTATACATGGCTATAGGGTTAACTGCATTTTTTGTAACTAATTTGTTATTTTTAAGATCAATTGTAGATTCCCATTTATTTAAAAGATCTAACCCAATGAGCCCATCAAAGAAATCATGAAACTTGTAAATGAAAAATGTTAAGTAGTTTTGATCGTTGAATTCCTGGAAGCATGGCAAGTTAATAGAGTAATCGTTGCGGCTAGTCGCATGCACATTAGTTACCTCAAAGGGATCGTAATTCCAAGGTAAATGTGGATAGTATCTCTTTATGGTTTCAGGGTTAATAAACGATTGATTTGCTCCAGTGTCAATGAGTAATTTTAGCGGTGGATCGGAAATTTGTATGTAAGGCAAATAACGCTGTGTCTGTAGGTTGACTTCTATTTTCGCTCGTTTGTACTTTGATCCTTCTGAAAATTTTCAGTTTTACAGGGATTAGCTTCAGCAGCAGCAGGCGCCTCCACCGGTGGTGCTAGGGGGGCTACACCTGAATCTAAATAGGGCGTTGGCTGTTGGAACAAAGATGGGTCGTAATGATAGCTATAGTAGTCGGGGTATCCGTCGTAATCATACTGGTATACTTCAAGATTATCATAAGGCTCGTGCTGATAGAAATAATCGTAACATTCATTAAAATTCATCTCCCTAGTTCTGAAATAGTTCGACGGGGGTGGATTTCCTCCCCTGGACCAATCGTGACCACGGAATGGCATTGGTTTCGGTACGAAATGTGACACGCCGCTCATCGGTTTCGGTGTATCATTTGAACTTTGCGCTCTGGGTGGTTGAAACCTGAATGCGTTATTCTGTGGGTTATAATTCGGTGGTCGAGCACCGAACGTTTGCTGCGTACGCGACGGGCCTTGAAGATGTTGAGACTGATTCATAGTAGGTCTCCATGGCAGTGGAGGGCGTTGGGGATGCATTGCAAAACCTGGTCGAGATTGACCGGGTATATGAAAATTAAATGGCCTAGGTGTAGGCATGGGTACGGGCTGCAACCCGGGAATGCCCATGTTCGATGAACCGTTAGTTAACTGTAAATGGGATTTTTTATCTGGCGTTATACGATCATTACGTTGTTGCAGGTAAAGTGTGTTCATTTCTTCCTGAACAAACTCTAAGGCCTTTTCTATTGTTTCTGGACGCATACATCTAATACGACAACCAAGTGGGTCGCGAAGGCCCCTTAGATAAGATTGGAGGGTTAACTTTTGGTACAGGGTGCGTTTGGATTCTATTGTAGTCTGCACTGTTTCGTGCAAACTTACATACGTCATAATGGTTCCGAATAAATTTTGACAAGTTTCGTAATACTCCTGGGGTGTGGAGGACCCTTGGGTCAAGAGGGCCATGTCGTTATAAAGCGAGGTCTCATCGCGTTGGTCCGAAAAGTTGTTTACTAGAGCGTTACGAATGCCTGCCCAGTTTTCAGGGATACCGTTAGTGTTAATTAACCTGGCGGCGGGACCCGTGACTTTATTAAGAATGCCGTTTATTAAAGCTAAATTCGTAAACTCACTTCCTGGCTCTCGCGATACGTAAGTTGCAACTAATTGATCACATAACTTAATGAATCTAGTGAGCACGTTTGTATTTCCGTCGAATTCGGGCACCATGCGCAAGGCCTTAAATATTTCATCTACTCTCGACATAGTTTCTAACTGATCTGAACTTCCTACGTCACTAAAATCTAGACTTCTAACCGAATCTAATAACTCTAACCTCGACTCTCTATCTAACCTAGGGTTCCGCGATTGCCTGGGATGGAAAATCTTGGAAGTTTAAAAGTAACAAAATAGAAAGGAAGCAACTCAAGAACAATTCTAGAGTACTCACATGTACATCATTGGTCCCCTCTGCGGTATCGATGTCTGGATACACCTCTGGCTGCAGGTTCCTGTAGATCCGGATACTCGTTGCTGGTGCTTGAAAGTCACCCGGGTGACTCGCGAATCGCGTTTCTTAAGATGACTTAAAGTTATCGCGCTCGCGAACCGGCCCGCGAGTATCCTACCGACTGCGCCAATTATGTGAACTGGAGCCGGAGGATGCAAAAAAAACCAATTTACTTAGGACAAATTTAATTATAAAAAAATTACAATGTAAAAGTAATGATAATTGGTCGAAGTATGTACCAAGAAAAATCTAATTTTACATGCATAATTAATTACGAGTTTGCGGAATCAAAGGTGGCGCGATGTAGTGACGCACTTGCTGAGTCGGCGCCTCGTGCCGGCCGCGGTCGCGATGCGCAGGAATGGTGTCAGCTAACATCAGCATTCCTTCTATTATACCGAAGCGTATCTAGCAATCCTCCTGTTACACCGATGCGTAACACGCGTAGAGATGTGACTGTCAATAAACACTCAAGCGCAACATGAAGTAACCGCGACACCAGCGCCACATTAAAAATTACGGTAGCGTCAGTGAACTAATAGCGATCGCACACGACAAAATTAACTGATAATATATTATTATACTTAATGATTATTTTTTAAGATGTAATGAATAAACACATAATTATTTAAATAAATTACCCAATAGCGGACAAATTTTAAACTTTGAGAAACATTGAATATTTTGTTTTTTTTAGCATTTCTCATTCTGAATAACATTTATTTAAACATATTATAAGTTGTGTTTTTTCTAGGGGAAGGTTATAAGCACGCTTTATATATTTTTTATTTCTACCACGCGAGCCGAACCGTAAGTTAAAGCTAGTCCACTTAGAAATTCGTTTATTTAATATATTATCCCACTAGATAGGCTTTGAGGAAAAGAAAACGATTAATTACTTGACGCCAAGAATCAGTTATTTTTATTTTTAATGTTTTTGATGGGTACCTATACCTACCCTGTGTCATTCTCACAATTAAGACGAATATAACGACATCTCTCAAGTTGAAATTAATAAAGCCGTTTAGACTACAAAGCGTGCCAAAGAAATGAAGGTTGCTACATATCTACATTCATTCACTCGAAAAACCTTACCGTCCTTCTGGTACAGTCGGGTAAAAAGAATGTTTATTTCAATGTAGTCACATAATTTAATTAATATAAGTACATAAATATAGAACATTTATGTACCTACCTACCAAATATATGAAATCATGGTCACCCCATCAGTTTTAATGTATGTATATTTTAGATTGAATTTATCTTCTAAAGTATTGATACAGCAGAATTGCAATTTAGTTGAAAGGAATGTACTCCTATATATTATTCAGGAAGTCGAATTTTGTAAACATACACGGCTTATTTAAAAAGATATAGGCAACTATAGAGGGCCGTGCTGAATGAACTAAAATAGATTTATTTTTCACAATATAACAAGTTGTATGAGAAATCAATGCGGTACATATGTTACTTGCTAAACTTCAATTATTTTTTAATAGTTTTTGGCTAAGTATGTTTTGTCTTTTTTAGATATTTCTTAAAATGATTTTTTCCAGCACGGCCCCTTATCCACATCTATATATTATTTGTTATTATGAATTCACAATAACTGTTGCGGCACATATAACGTATTAATAGAGTACATTTCTTGAGTTATAGACATTTGTTAATACGGTATGTATTATTCAAGTTACATGGGGGGCCGTGCTGAAAGCGTTTGGCTGGCACGGCCACCTTTTTTTGCATATTTCTTCAAAAGTATAGAGGTACATTGAAAAAGAAATCGGTACATATACTGCTAGAGGCGAGTACATTGCAATGGTGTACACCATAAATGCAAATTCTGAGGGGCCGTGCTGGGCAAACGTACATTTTATAAGGCTCTGTCCATATTTTGGACACCATACTTTTTAAAGGAGATCAGCAATTCCTGGCCCTGATGGACAAAGTATTACACCATTCGAAAAAATATTTAAATAATTATAAGCCCTACTTTAATCTATCATTTCCTAAAAAAACCTAGGAAAAAAGTATTTCTAATAAAAGTCAATCAATGTATTCCTCGCGTTGCAGTTGTTTTAATAACAACTGATGTTGCCATATTATGCGATTTTTAAATAAAAATATTTTTTCCCATTAAAAGATTTGTATTATTATATTCGATTTATATTTCTTTTCACTTAAAAAAGTATTATACGAGTTTATTGCGAAATAATGATTAAAGATAGAGTATTTTTTCGTTGTTGTTACGTTATTTTAATGATTTTATAGAAAAATCGATTTGCATTTTTGTGAACTGCAACACTCGATACGGCTGTCACTTGTCAATCAGTGTCGTGGACTTTCTTTTTGTGTTTATTTTGTGTGCTTCATCTAATTACCGACCCTTGCTGTGTTTTTGGACAATTGTAACTGCCTTTGTGACCGACCCTATTTCGTTCTTGGACCCCGTTTCTTCCAAACCTATTGCAAGCATTTTGGACTCCGATTTTGCCTTTTGATATTGTTACCTTACTGCTTACGATGGATAATCTCCGCTGTATTAATTGTGGCATATCTACAGCTCGCATGAGAAGAAACCTGTTGAACTCAATCGATATACTATCAGTGATTAGAGAATGGATATCTCCACGACAGGTAAGTGTTGGGTATTTCATTATTATAAGTGTTATTTTATTGTTATTTTAATTAGTAGATTTAAACAAAAAATGACATAAGTACTGGTTTGTTTAATTGTAAAACAAGCTTGCATTCTTAACAAACAAATGCAAGTAAAAACACACCACAATGTATGCACTTGCATACGCAGGTGCTTATCACTTTGGAACCAAAGACATGTAGGATTCAGGTATTTATATTTAATCTATATTTCAGGTCACTCCATCGGACCATGTGTGCGACTCTTGCTGGATGATAGCTACACAATCATTGCCAGGAACCAGTGTTGATTCTAGTATTGAATCTAACTCGAATGTTGGCCATCGTCATGTTTGCATTCATTGTGGAAGATCCTTATTGCGCATTCGATCCCATTCACTGACCCAACATTCTCAGCGTGAAAGCCATGTTTTTAATGTTATATCAGAATGGATTCAACCTCGACAAGTAAGTACTTAATAATCTGACAGTACATATAGCTATTAAAAGAACAATAAACAAGTTTCTAGTCCTGGCTTGTATGTACGGTGTTATTACTCCCCATATAAATGTATCACATTCAATTTTATTTCTAGAATAATATGTTCCACTGAAATAATTATGATTGATTTTCAAAATAGTTATTTGCATAGTGTTATTGCTCCCCATATAAACAAGTTCATTTCTTTTCTAGTGTAATCGTAGATTCTAGAATTTTTCTGAGTTTGTGTTAGGATTTTTGATAGAATATAAATTAAACATTTTTTTAATAGGTAAGTGCTACAAGCTCTGTTTGTCATCCATGCTGGCAACGTGCTGACCGAGCTCCACGTGTAGTCAGAACATCAAGAGTGTCCAGTGATGATCCTATTCCTGAGCCTTCTATTGAAGTACTACCAAATGTTCGTGATCAGATAATGATGCCACTGTATGCAAGAGCCGCAGAGTCACAAAATCGTTGCTTTGTCACGGGCTGCCATCGCACTGAACGTCTTACCATATCATTGTCTTTAAGACAATTTTTACTAAAAAATTACAATTTTTATGTCCCTAACAATAACCGTATATGTTCCAGACATGTAAGTCAAGGTTCATGGGATTTTTTGAATAATCCCCCACATAATAACAACCATATGTTTACTGCTTTGCAAATACAGGACTTGATGACATTAAATACAAGTCCTGTAAGCATAGATTTCAATAATATTGAGAATATGCCAGACCATTTAGTTCACTATTGGTTTGGTCGAACTAAACAGCAATTTGCTGAAATTCTTAATGAAGTACCTCGGCTCTCACAAATGCAGAATGGTTCACTTGCCCTAGCAGCATATTTAATTAAATTAAGAACAGGGGACTCATTTGAAAGAATCTCTACCTTAATTCAAATACCAACTAGAACAACATCAACTTTAATATCACGGGCTAGAGATTTGCTTATACAGGACTATGTCCCTCTGCACTTAGGTTTAAATCACATTAATAGGGAACAGATTGCACAGAGAAACCTTACAATACCCAATGGTATTTATGGAGATAATGATAGAACCAGAGCAATTGTGATAGCCGATGGTACTTATGTATATGTTCAAAAAAGTAGCAATTACTTGTATCAAAAAAACACGTATTCGTTACACAAGTATCGAAACCTAGTAAAAATGTTTATAATTGTCGGTACTGATGGTTATATTATCGAAGTGCTTGGTCCCTATCCAGCAACAACATCAGATGCTGAAATAATGCTAAAAGAATTTCGTGATGAAAATCAACCTTTAAGAAGATTTTTTGCGCCAAATGATGTTTTTATACTGGATAGGGGCTTTAGAGATTCTCTGTCATTACTCAACGATTGTGGGTATCGTGCTTATACACCAGCTACAGTTCAAGAGGGTGAAACACAACTATCTACATTGGAGGCTAATCGTTCCAGGGCAGTGACAATATGTCGTTGGGTCATAGAAGTGATTAATGGTAGGTTTAAACGAGACTTTAAGATTTTTCGTCAAGAATATTTTAATGCCGCATCTCGCAATTTAATGAAAGATTTTACTGTGGCTGCTGCCTTAATTAATGCTTTTCACCCTCTTATCGAAGACAGGAATGATGCTGGGGAAATCCTTAATATTATAAATCAGAAAATGTACTTTGAAAACAGTTTAAGTACTATTGTTATTAATAATAACTTAAACAGAAGACGAACGAATTTCGAAAGAATAAATGTTGAAAATAATAATGTCAGTGATTTTCCCCGGCTCACCTACGATGAGCTGATATTGGTATGTTTAGGCACGTACCAAATAAAACAGGCCCGTTCCTATTACGGCGAGCATATAAGGGCCAATGGGACGTACACAATCGAAGTATGCAGAGAGGTTGACAGCAGTTTACTGACAGAGCTGTCGACTGAAAATAGTGTTTGGCTGCTAAGAGGCAAAATTCAATCGCGCCATATAGGCCGTAAAATATATTTTGTTTATCCACTCAGTCGCTACATGTGACTCGAGTTACACGAAAAAATTTCGTCCACATGCTTCATGTGACTCGAGCTACATTAGTAGTGGTCCAGGAAAATGAGCTGTAATATCATAAGAGAAGGTATATTTTGCCTTTTTTGAATGTAATTGCACGGATCATAGACAATACTAACAAACAAAAAGACTAGAAGCGAGAATGACGTAACAAAATTCGTTAAAAGTTTCATTTCTTAGTGAGTGTATTTTGTGATCAACATGGACGGGTGAGTAATTTAAAAAATTCCTTAATTACTACATTTTTGATTATTTCTATGAGTGTTTAGTATTAAAATAATCTTTTGTTAATGTTCTAATCGATTACGTATATATTTTTGTTCAAACTTGGTGATTTTTGTCATAATACTACACAAAATGGCATTGTGTTGTGAATAGACTGTTATTGCCGCCAGTTTCCAGCTTAATACATTTCGATTATCATTGTTTGATACAGAACTAGTGTGTGATAACTGTGAACAAATTAATAAGGAGTGTTTTAAAAGATAGTTTACATCATAATATTGTTATTTGTAGACAGGATGGACCGGCAAAGCCGCAGAGTGAGTAAAATATTTTGTAAAATCGCCTGCGTGTGACTCGAGTTACATTGAGCATTTACGTTGTTCGCCAATAGGACGGTGGTACACACAGTAATTTTGTTTGCTTATTCATTTGGTTTGGAGGAGTCGGTTTTTTTCTTCTTTCAACTTTACAGTACCTACTAGTAAAAATAAAATATTATTATTTAAATTTTATTTGTGGAATATTTCAAATAAAATTCAATTATTATTATTTTAGTGGTGGCGTTTCTTATACGTTCTTGCTTTTGGTGTCTTCCCAGTTATGAGTGCGGATTCGCTTTTTTCGTTTCTTTCTAGCTAACAGTATTAGTAAAAATCAAATAATATCATTATAGTGGTGGGGTGTCTTTATTTGATTTGTGGCCGTGCATTTGGTGTCTTACTTCGCAGTAAATAAACTCTCATAATATTCATGTACCTAATAAACATTTTTTTTTAGTAAACATGGAAATAAAGCAGAAACAACTCGCACCGGAAGAGCGGAGTCTCCGAATTTAAGGTTGTTATTTTAATATACTTTGTGTTTTACAATTTCTAATCATGATGTATATTTCGATGGCTCCCACGCAGACGGTCGTAACGTTGTTTTTGACTAAAACCGTTTTTTTTGTGCCATTACAACAATCTTTGTATAGTATTATCTATTACTAAAATCCAAATTTTAATATCTTATATAAATAATGAGTTTTTTAATGGATAATGGTCTTAACATTTAAACGCTCCCGCGCATAAAGTCGCGTGGATAGTTCAGACGGTATGCTCCGATCGATTGGTCCGCGGCCGGCCAATCAGAGCACAGTACCGACCGCGACGTCAAGTCGTATGTCAACAGTGAAGAAGTTTGCTTTTAAAAATAAAACAATCGATTGTTTTTGTTATTGTTTATATAGTTTAAGGTGTACTATTAATAGTTAAAGTAAAATGAGTAACGTACGTGCTTCCAAGATTATGAAACTAGTGTTAAATGAACAAATAAACCAAAATAGTGAAGTAACGGTCGATGAAAATTTTGGAAATGGTAAGTTTTACTGATTTGTTTTGTATTGTATTTATTTTACTTGTTTATATGTGTAGTACGAATATAATAATTAGTATGTGATAGTGTTGATTATGTCTCAACAGACGAAACAGTGATTACGACCGTTCCGACGCATGACGTCGGAACGTTTATGTTGCGACTATATGCGCTGTAATCAAACGTTAACAGTGCTCAGTTAACACTTTATACTACACAACAATTTAATTATAGGAGTCGTAACTCATACTTACGACCATTTGCGATGTTTAAATATAATAATGAGTAAACGTATAAAGACGTATCATAGACATACGGCTTTATGCTCCGTTAAAAAAATAAGATACGATTCTCTGCTTTTCAAATTATAGTTAAAATATCATTAAAATAATTTTTTTAACTGCTTTGTTGGTCTAGTGGAAGTAAGCATGACTGGCGGGTTCGATTCCCGGGTCGGGCAATATATTATTGGGTTTTTCAATTTCGAAATTCTCATAACATGGAGTTTGAACTGCGCCTAGTGTTTGACAATAGGCATTACAATGGGACTAATAACTGGCGAAAAGTGGGTGGACTATGTTCTCTTATCCTCTCTAACCTCTCTAAACTCTGCCTATCGCTTTGGGGAATAAAACCCGTAATGTTGTTTGATTTATGATAATTGTCTAACACTTTTATTTATGTGTATTGTTTCTTGTGTATAGTTTTTAACTAATTGCAAACTTGTATTTTTAGAATCGCCGGTACCACTTGAAGCTGAAGACCAGTGGGATCAGTATAAGACGATGTTCGGGCAATCTTTTATTAATAGTACAACAAGCATTAACAACAGTAGTATACCAAGTATTACCGAGGTAATAAATAATCCAGACGCAATGTTACCCTTAATTTCATCCCCATTACCAAATGAAAGCCCTACAGAACGTGTGGATTCAGAGCCATGTGTTGAAAATTTTTCACACGAATCAGCTGATATAATAGAACCTTCACTGGACATAACACCAATGCCCTCCCCAAATAATGATTTTTTGATGGCCACTTCGACTCCACTATTCAGAAATTTATCGATTTGTGATGCTGAGAATTCATCTAGTAGTGCCAGTAGAGCCAATACACCACACCTGAGTAACGCTTCAAGTCAGGACTCTCCTGTCTGCTCATCAAGTGAAAATACACCGTCGGCTAGAGTTGCAAGAAGACGTCACCGTCGCCGTGATGAGTGGAAAGATATTAAACGAAAATGTTTAAAAAATTTAGGAAAAGCGTATATGAGTAGGAATGGAGTTCAGAGAGATGAAAAGATTTTAAAACCACCATGTCCGGGTACTTGTCGTCTTAAATGCTTTCAAAAGTTTGATGCACACCAACGGGAACGTATATTTAGTTCTTTTTGGAAAATTGGAGATCACAGTCGACAGTGGGATTACATCGTCAACCACACCGAAGTAGGCGATACTAAGTATCCCTCTACGACGAATCCTGTGTCTAGACGTAAGAGATCTGTTAAGTATTGCTTACCTCTTATTGAATCTAATTCTGACTTACCTAATAAAGTGTTCGTTTGCAAAACGATGTTCCTAAATACACTTTCTATTGGAGAGAGAACTGTTCAAACAGCTTTGGCGAAATATCGCTCTGGTGGTGGCTCTGTTTCCCCCGATCGACGCGGTGGAACTAGAATTATAGTCTTAGACGACGAAATAAAACAGGGTGTTTTAAAGCATGTCAAAACGTTCCAGCCCGTTGAATCTCACTATGTACGCAAAGATACAAGTAAAATTTACTTAGACGGCGACCTTACATTTACAAAAATGTTTTCTTTGTACAATGAGTGGTGCATAAGTGAAAATATAACTAAAAAGGTATCGACAGTTAGACAGTATCGTGATATCATAAACCAAAACTTAAATATATCGTTTCACAAGCCAAAAAAAGACATTTGTAACGAGTGTCATATATATAATGAAAACAAAAATACAATGACGGAAGAAGAAAAACAAAAACAAGAACTTCATATAAATAACAAGATAAAAGCTAGAGAAATGAAGGCAAATGATAAAAAAGAAGCATTGGAAAATGGAGGTAAAATAGTTACAGCGTGTTTCGATTTTCAAAAAATATTAAACTGTCCTCATGGCAATGTCGGTTTATTTTATTATAAACGAAAATTATCCATTTATAATTTTACAATATTCGACCTAGCGAGTCAAGAAGGTTATTGTTACATGTGGCCTGAAACTAATGGGAAACACGGGGCTTGCGAAGTAGCAAGTTGCTTATCCAAATTCATTGAGGGTAAAGTTTTAGGCGGCGCCAAAGAATTCAGATTTTGGTCGGACAACTGTGCCGGTCAAAATCGTAATCGTATTGTGTTTGCTTTTTACACATATGCAGCAAAAAAGTATGGTATAACGATAGTCCATAGGTTTTTAGAGCGAGGGCATACACAAAATGAAGCTGATTCAGTCCATGCTCTCATCGAGAGAAATGCAAAAAATAAGCTTATATATACCCCTGCACAATGGTATGGCTTAGTCAGATGGTCAAAAGTAAACCCTCCAAATTATAATGTCATCGAAATGAGTATTACAGATTTTTACAACTACAAATTATTACTAGATGGTAAAAACTGGGCTAAAAATACTAAAAAACAAAAAGTATCATGGACCAAAATTAAAGAAGTTCAAGTAGTGTCAAGCGAACCCTATATTTTGAACTATCGTTATAATTTTGAAGAAGAAAATGTCATGAGTTTAATAACAAAAAAAGCCTATTCATCAAGAAGAAAATATAATAGTTTAATAGATACAGAATTATTGGAACCATGTTACTCTGATAATTTACCTATTACATTGGCCAAATTTAATGATTTACTAAGTCTATGTCAAGGACGTATAATACCCCAAGTGTACCATGGTTATTATCAACAGTTGTCACACAGTGGTACTGTAACTGAAGAGAAAAATAGTGATTTCTCTGACTAATCATCGTTATTTTGTCTTAAATATCCTAACTACCATTATAATAATTATGTTACTTACATACAATAGTATTCAATCCTTAATTTTAAGTGATTTTCATTTAATTTAGAAGAATTTTTTTATTTTGTTATACATAATTTCATTTCCTTTTATGTTGATTTTATTATAGTATCATGTCAAAGATAGTAAGAGTACCTATAATATTTTTTATTAAGTTTTGAAGAGCCAGTTTTAACCGTATGTTTTTTTTAAATAAAAGTTTATAATAACGTGACTTATGCGTTAAGAAGACTGAATTATGTTCCTATGATGATAGTTATTGTTATTAAATTGATTTGAGGTGAAATTTTACGGTGGTTTTTATTCATCAACTCCCTTATTACGACCCCCTTTTAGAGAGATATGATAGTTTGCACGTCGCATATAGTCGTAATTCAAACTTACGACTTTATACGTGTTGTTTATATCACGTTTATGAACGCATACAGTCGTAACAATAAGATACGACCTTTTTTTAATAAGTAAATAGTCGTAAGTAAGTAAAACTAGTTTTTTTTGGTAACTACAATTCCTTGTAATATCCAGCGCCTGGGGATACATTATTTAACTAATAATTGACAGGTTAGTGCAAAAATTTCTGTTGAAAATCTTTCACAATCATTTTTATCAATAACGTATACTAAAAATGCTCTCCTGAGAAAAACATTTTTTAGCCTTACGACCTTATGCGTGGGAGGCGTCGATTTTATATTATGTATTTTGGTGTTTAGGGGCAGAGGACGAGGCAGAGGGCGGGGCAGCAGTAGCAACAGGACAATAAGGTGCTTAGTATTACAGTAATTATCTTATATTGCGTATTTTTTTTCATGTAAGTTGAGTATTTGTACATAAATGATTATTTTATAGTGCTTACGATGAGGCGCTATCCACTACAAAAAAACAAATAAAAAAAACCAAAGATGCCCTATCGAAAATGCCGCCATCCGTTAAAAAGGAGTACATAGAACGGAAAAAAAATAAACAGCTTGAGAGGGTACTGCTTCCAGATGCACCACCACGTAAGCGGTCACGGTAAGTAATATTTTTAATCGCTGTAATTATCATAATTTGAAAAGATTTAATTTTTTTTATAGAAAAGATTTATTTTGCTATAGGAAGCAGTCTCCAGATAGAACAGAATGTCGGCTGGTGATGGGGACGCCTAGTACGCCGCCACCATCAAAACCTAACCCGTGGCAAATAGAGACAGAAAGATCCACTATGACAAGGTGAAATTTTGTATTTATCACATTGTTAAAAGCCTCTCGCAAAATATGAAAAAGAGTAAAATATTAATCTTAGCCATTGTATGAATTAATTTAATTTTTTTCTACAGTAGATGTTCGCCATTGCTAGACAGTCCTTCACGCCCTTCTAGCCATGCAAGTTGCGACAGCTACGTGGAAGTTCCAGGTTTTCCGTCACTTCATGTTGATTGGTCTACTGGAAACCTTGGTAAAAAATCAGTATATTATTCATTCTATTAAACTATAATATGTTACTAAAATGTCTACCTTCTTGTTTTAGTGCCCGATCAACCTTTCGCGGAACCGTCCACCAGCACAGCCCAGCAGCACAAGCAGGGTAAGTAATCAGGGTCATTGTTAATCAGGTTAAGTTGATTGTTTATAATTCAAAGTCTATTCTGTCTTCATTGTTCTTTTAGTAACTGATCAAGACATCTTCGCGAAGCCGTCAACAAGCACGACCCAGCCGCACAAGTATGGTAAGAAATTATAAATTGGTTCTGCTATGTTATGTATATTTTTCAAACTGTACAATATTTTTATTTCTTGTTTTAGTATCCATGGAAGGAGTATTTGCGAAATCATCCGCCAGCACCTCGTTTTCCAGTAAAGGCAAAAATATTATCAGGGGAAAAGGTGAGAAAGGATATGCCAGACAGTTTACTGATTTATTTAGCTAAATCGTTCAATAATACTATCTCCACAGGGATTCATAGATTTCCGAGAAACAGAACTTTATTTCTTTGATCCAGATCTGCACAAGCCTGAGTCGAGCCAACAATTAACTGAGTGGTGCCATCAGCTGGAAATGGAGGATAGCGATGAAGACGACGAACAGTTGTTGGGTATTGACGAGGGCGAGGCTATTCCAATTTCCATATTGGAACCTGCCCACTTGCCAGGGGAACTGAACCATAATGCGATCGAGTGGATTACTTGTAATGACGTTGAATCTGACCGGGTTATGCGTGAGTTGTTACCGACTGACAATTTGACTTTTGACTGGTCTAGTGATCCAACATCTTTTCGAGGGCAAAGAGAGACGTTTTCCGGGAAAGCAGGACCTACTTTTGACATGGATGATTCGATCAAACCGTTAGACGTCTTTCTTAAGTTTTTTGACCAGGAACTTCTAGATTTGTTAGTTTACGAGACCAATAAGTACTCGACTTTTATTATTGACCGAGACCTGACGACTGAACACTCGAGACTTAAATATTGGACCAACACCGATCGGGGTGAAATTGCCGTTTTCCTCGCAATTCTCATTTTCCAAGGTCTTTGTCCACTGTCCGAGGAAAAAGATTATTGGCGGGAAAATGGCTATCTCACCTTGAAATATTTCAAAACTTTGATGACATATAACAGGTTTGTGCTCTTAAAACGACTGCTTCACTTAACTCCCGCCAGTACCACTGGTGACATGACCACGGACCAGATTAAGTTGCGAAAAATACAGCCTATGGTTAACCATCTACAGAAGAAGTTTAGTACGCTATATTTTCCGTCGCGTGATATTGTCATTGATGAGTCACTACTAAAATGGCATGGCAGGCTAAACTTCTCTCAGAAAATCGCCACAAAAGCTGCCAAAGTTGGCATAAAAACTTATGAGCTTTGTGAATCCTCAACGGGCTATTTATGGAACTTTTTTATTTATACTGGAAAGGGACAGGTGCAACAAACAGACAGACAGACAGACGAAGGGTCACAGAATGAAATTGACGAACTGATAGACTTGACAGATAACGTGACTGGACAGACAGATCAACCACCACCACCTTCGCAAGCGACTGCGCGTATAGTGTACGATCTCGTCAAGCCTTTACTTGGTAAAGGATATACTATCATTATGGACAACTTTTATAACTCGCCATTATTGGCGAGATATTTAAAACATAATGGTACAGATTGCTTCGGGACCCTTCGCTTAAACAGAGAGTTTGTTCCTGAGGCAATGAAAAGTGTGTCCAAATCCGAGTTACGACCTGGCGAGATGGTACAGACCTACTGCAATGACGTGTCGATTACAGTCTGGCGTGATTCTAACGTGGTAGCCCTTATTTCTACTTTCCATTCAGGCAAAGTTGGTGGAAAGGAGAAATATGGCCATTACAAGTACAAGCCACAGATTGTACTGGATTACAACCTTTCCATGGGTGGAGTGGATAAAAAGGACCAATTTTTAGCCTCTCATCCCATGGAAAGGTCACGAAATAAAGTATGGTACAAGAAGGTATTCCGGCGCCTTCTAAATGTCACTGTCCTGAACTCCTTAATTTTATTTAAAACTAGCCCCGGTAACAGCAATATAACACATCGTGCATTTAGGACGCGCCTTGCCGAAGAGATAATAATGACGTTTATGCCAAGCAAAGTGGAGTACCCGATCCAAGTGATCAATGAACATCCCTCGAAGTCTCGGCGACCTCTTCTTTCTGGCAACCATTTTGTCGGTATGGGAGCAACAAAAAATGGGCTTTGTGTTTTGTGTCGTAAATCCCGCTCGAGATATATCTGCAAACAGTGCAATCTCACGCTCTGTTTGCAGATTTGTTTCGAGAACTACCACACGAAAACTTAGGTTGTCATTTTTTTTTTTTATTATGTTTTATTTACCTGTCATTGTTTTATTTTTAATTATTTTTACCTTGTGTTATAGTAGTTTTATTTTAGGTGTATCGTCTTCAAATATAATTAAGGTATACAAAATATTGTAAAACATTTTAAAAGAGTAACGATCGAGTTTCTTGCCAATTCTTCTCCATACGAAACTACGTTTTGGAAGGAGCAACTAGAATCAATTCCATTTTTTATATATTTTGACATTCAAAAGTGCCATTTATGTGCTTGAAATAAAATGATTTGGACTTTGACATTTGGGTCACAATGTAACACTTATGAATGTCTATTTAGGTATAACTTCTATTCATATGCTATGTGGGAGTAACGATATAGATTGTATGTATAATTCTTGTATACGATCAACTGTATACAAAAATGTTGATATAATATATTAAAATTGTATTTCTATAAAAATTGTTTTACTTTACTTACATTATAAACTTTTATCAAAAAAGCATCATCAAACCTAACCATCATCCGCCAAAATAATAAATATAAATTTAAAATCTGTCGCGTATACAATGTGCATTGTGTGCCGTCAACCTAACCCCCGACACAAGCTCGACGCCCAGCTGCAACACGCGCTCGCTGTTTTTTACCGTTACTCTTTGTTGTATTACTCGTAAATTAGAAACGTTATTGTAATGTTACGTATACTGTAAAAAACTACAGAACTTTCTCATTAAAGCTATTGTAATTATTATTTTAAAACTTTGTGCGGGTTTTGTTAATATAGCTACCAAAAACGAACCAAATATAAATTGAAAAATAAACCCTTACTTCTTTTCTCGTTTGTATGATTTTAGTTTCCAAAAATATATATATGTTTTTAATAGATTATTAGAGGTAAGAACTTTATCTTTCTAGGGCTAGGCATATTTTTGTTCTAGGTCTTCTAGTTTTGAAGTTAAGCTGTCTTTTCTGCCTTACCTGACTTAGATGCGGTTTGCGCCGTCTTGCGAAATTGAATGCGAAGTTTGCGATTTTTTCTGGTAATGTTTTTAAAGAAAACATACATTGACTTTATTTTAGATGTAAAGATAAACTACTAAAGAAAAGAAATAAAGTATAAAATACACATGTTACCGATTTAGATTTTAATGTATTTAAAAAAACCTAAACAATACGTTAATATTTCCGCCTGTGAATTTTGATCACTGTTTGTGAATTATTTTAACCCTACGGAAGCGCATATTTAAAACTAAATAGATGGTTCCTTTAATCAGCTTCTCAGCACAGTTAGTTATCTTTTTATTGTAGAACCACTCCATTGAGTCATAAATCATGTTTTAGTCGCAAGCGGCGAGCTCCTAAAAAAAGCGCGCAATCTGAAGCAAGTGACGGTCGGCGCCCGAACAGGCGTAAACAACTGAGTGGTTATATTTTGGTCGACGGCTCTCTTAACGGTAGGGATGCAATATTGCAACACTATTGCAATTGCAATGTGGGCAAGAGAACAGTAGGCTGCTGTGCACATATTTTATCAATAATATGGTACTTAGGGTGGGCTAGGTACCAAGACAATGTTGTACCTCCCGCCCAGCATCTCGATAATATATTAATCACCAATGATGATGTGGAAAGCAATCAATAAAATATTTTCTGTTAACTCGTATTTTTCTTTCAAATCCCTGATCATGTACAGCTAAGGAATATAAATTCAACAATCTCAAAGTAAGTTTCACATCATATTAAAGAGATAGAGCCTGGCAAAGTACTTTTAATCTTTTACGAAAACTCATAGGTAACTAATAAAAGAACGGGAACAAATGATAATGGGGTCTATTGACTACGGTCTGAAATAAAGTTTTTTTTTTTTAATTTCCATATCCCATGTTATATCGAAAAATTTATTGCACAGGGCTATAGACTAATATTACCCCTTGAAAACCCAAATTATTTCATTTTTGTTTATTGAGGCCTAATTTATTAGGACTGTTTGCCGATCTCCTTTGGCGGCTGAATGAAACGTCAGTCAAATTCAGTTTTTGTACTCTGTGATTTGACAGTTTGTTAGCAATAACAAAACGAAAAAAAAGAAACAATATCTATGGACCATTGATGTATAAATAAGGGAAGATACGATACGCGCTCCTCGACGTGGACCGCACAAATTAGGGGACGGGACACAATCGACCTTAGTCACAATCGAACTGGCGTTTGTGCAGCACGTTACGCAAAGTTAGAATAATCAACTAAATAAGTAGCAACAATGCCTTCCTGTGTTTACAAAATGTGTACAAATAGTGCAAAAACCAAAAACAAGTCTCACGGGATTAGTTTTCACTCGTAAGTATGGCCAAAAATGTTAATTTGTTGAAAATTATAATAATATTTAATGTTTGCTCCGTCATAAGTCGTTCATAATCGTAAACATTCGGCCAACATTCGGCTGCTAACGCGATTTCGCTTGCACAACAGCGCCGGCTCCTATCTCTGTCCTTGTCTGCGCAAGCGGCAGCGCATGTGGCGTATTAGTACCGTGAGCAAAAAATGTCATATCGCCTCGAATCTATTTGAATAATATTAAATTTGATTTTTACCTATCTACTTAGAGGTAATTGCCCTTTGTTTACATTTGTAACGTCAACACAATAGATACTTTCTAAGATGTTCCTGATATTTTTTCATATTTATATTTATCCATACCAGGGTACCCACAAAATTACACAAGATCACGGTCATACCGTGATCTTGTGCAATTTTATCACAGTTACTGGCTATGTTAAGAAATAAATAATAAGTACATTTTTAATATTAGGTTTCCTCAAGATGAAGTGTGGAGACATAAATGGATCGAAGTCGTCAGAAAACAGAGGCAAGAACCAGATTGGCTACCACACAGTAGTAGTAGATTATGTTCGGTACATTTCAGAACAGACGATATGTACACAACCCACAAAGGATATAGGAAGATAGTAAAAAACGCAGTGCCATATTTTCGAGTAGGTATCAAGTACTAAAATGCATAGTTGATAATTACATAATTATATTTACTTATTTCCCAACAGTTTCACTCAGTGAAACTTGATAGGTCGGCTTCATCGGCCGACTGATGGTTGTTTTACTAGACTGCTATCCTTGTTGTAGAGAAAATGTTCTAAGGGAAGGCACAAATACGGTCAATAATGTACAGCCAATAAACCGTGCACTTGGCTTTGTGTCGCGAGTTCTATGACAGTATGTTCAAGGTATTTTTTTAAAGCCAATCCGGAAAATGTACTTACACGAATTATTGGCTGTAAAATAAAGGGACTCGTTCTAACAGACTTAATACAAAAAGTAGGTATACAATACACACATAATAATTATACCTTTTTTAATATCAGGTCGCCATGGCAACATATTCTGTTTCGGGGCGAACGACACCAAATTCCTTAAACGACGTCAATATATCTGACTTAGAATCAGTATTTGAAACTCCAAGAAAAGCTTTCTTAAAGCTCAAGTTGAATAAAGAAACAATAAAAAAGCGAAGACTGATGCAAGACAACAAAAACTTAAAGAAAAAATGTAAAAGACTTAACCATAAATGTAAAAATCTGAAAGAAACCATTATTCAATTGAAAAAGAGATTAAATTTAACAGCGGACCAATTCGCAGAGCTTTCTCTTAAAGCAGAAGCTGTGGATTTATTTCAACGAATGGTTCGGTACAAGAAGTTGGATAAAAACTCGAGAATGAAGTTTCCACCTAGTTTGAGAAAATTCGCTCTCACTTTAAATTTTTACTCACCTACTGGTTACAAATATGTGCGAGAAGTCTTCGAGAATGGCCTTCCTCATCCAAGAACTTTAGGAAAATGGTACGAAAAGACTGATGCTGCGCCCGGGTTTACCGCCGAAGCGTTCGCAGTCTTAAAGAAAAAATACGAAGCGACAAACAAAAAAATGATATGCACTCTTGTAGTCGATGAGATGTCCATACGACAACAACTGATATGGGATGGGAAAAAAACTGATGGTTTGGTTGACTACGGAACTGGATCATTGGAAAATGCTGGTGTTGCTACGCAAGCATTTGTCATGATGCTGGTCAGCATGAACGAAAATTGGAAATTACCCGTAGCATATTTTTTCATTAATGGACTTCCAGCAGAATCCAAAGCAAATTTAATAAAAACTTGTTTAGAGAAGTGTCATAAAGTAGGAGTAAGTGTTGTGGCTTTAACTTTTGATGGCTGCAGGTCAAATATGAGTTCCGCAAAATTACTAGGTTGTGAACTTGACGATGTTAATCATTTAAAAACTACTTTTAAACATCCGTCATGTGACATGGATGTGGCGGTATTTCCTGATCCATGTCACATGATAAAACTAGTACGTAACACATTTGAAGCCAAAAAAGTTTTTTACGACAGTGAGGGTCAAGAAATTAAATGGCAATTTTTGGTCAATTTACTAGAACTACAAAAAAGTGAAACTTTAACTTTTGCCAACAAATTAACTTTCAGGCACATAGAATTTAGAAACCAAATAATGAAGGTTAAGCTCGCAACCCAGCTTCTGAGTTTGAGTGTAGCCAAATCTTTAAAATTATGTGAAGAAATTCTAAACTCAACCCGATTTAGGAATACCGACGCAACGGTTAAATTTATTGAAAATTTTAATCATATATTTGATATCATGAACTCACGAAAACGTGATAAGTTCGGTTACCAAAAACCAATTTGTCCTGAAAACAAAAATCAAATTTTTGATTTTCTTACCGAAATGAAAGATTACATAATTTCTTTACGATACCTTGTAAAATCCCGCCGTATCACCAAGCGCAAAATAAATATGAAAATTTCGAAAAAACCGGTAACCGACACCATTTGCAAGACAGGATTCATCGGTTTTATAATTTGTATGGAAAGTCTAAAGCATCTGTATACCACCCTCGTCGAAAAAAATATTTTAAAGTATATTGCCACTTATAGAATGTCACAGGACCACCTCGAGTTATTCTTCGGTGTCATTCGCAGGCAGGGTGGATACAATAACAACCCAAATGTCAAACAATTTCGGGGTATCTATAGGAAGATACTAGGACACTTAGAGTTGCGGTCTTCTTTGTCGGGAAATTGTATTCCTCTTGACAATTTTCCGATACTTACATGTACATCAGCTGTTGACATTATTAATGAAACTGTAGATAGAAAAAGCAATGTTACAAGTCTGACTTTAGGCGGAAAAAAAGAAACCTTTAAAAAATATCAAGCATCACGTGTTTCATCACGTGTGCGTGTACAAAATATTAAAAAGAACAAAGTTCTATTAAGTGACACGCTAGCGGAGACGAATGTGGGCATATTGAGTGAGCTTTTGACCGATAAAATTAAACACAATTTATCAACTTGTACTGAGCAAATAGTAGGTTACATAGCTGGTTGGGTCGCCCGAGCTTTAATAAAGACAATAAAGTGTGAAACGTGTGTCTCAGAGATCATAACTGCAAAAAAAATGCATTTCCATAAATTAATAACATTAAAAGACATGGGCGGTCTCTGTTACCCTTCCTACGATATGTTTATGATATGTGCAAAGTCTGAAATCACTCTAAAGAAAATGATTGCCCAAGGGAAGCACTTTACGAGCGATACTGAATTCTCACGTCTCAAATTAAATATCATGAAGACTTTTCTTGATACAAATGTATTGACAGAATTAGTTATTCATTCTCAAAATCAGCCAGCTACTTTTAACCATCGCACTCATCTTTTGCGAGCAATTATCGATAAATATTGTGACGTAAGGCTACATTATTCACACAAAAATGACCCGTCTATATCAGCGGAAACAAAAAGACAAAAGCGAAACAAACTGTCTCTATTTGAAGGAAAATAATAGGTAATAATAATCTTTAGGATTAAGTTTGAGTAATAAAGGTAAATTTCTGATTTAAAGTGACTTTTTTTTCTGTTTTCGTTGTCCGATTAACATAAATCAAACTGAAATATTAGTTTTTTATATAATTCTATCTTTTGAAACTAAAATTATTAAAATACATACATAAACAAAAAAGCATGTTTTCAAGTTACGTAACTATACGTCAATCCTTACTAAGTATTATTTTATTTGCTTAATATTTATTTGCTGACGGTACCTACATTACTCTCGGTTTGCGGGGAATACCCGAATCGTAGTTTATTTCAGAGTTGTTATGGGTATGTAACAGTGACAATTATTGCTATCTCGTTCCCGCTCTAGCCCGCGTAATATGTCTCTCTAATTCGGTTGTCGAGCACATGACGCACGACATCGGGAAATGTAGTTGTGTGGGTGTGTTTACATGTAAGTGTTTCTAGTCCATTTGATATTTACGTGATGTTAGAGAGTGGCCTATCTTCCCTTATTTATACATCAATGCTATGGACGGTATTTCTCGGTGTTCGGATAACTTTCAAAATTTGGTGATTTTTGAGTGCTGTGTGTTTATCCAACTTCATCTTCGTGAAAAATGAATAGAAAGGTAAGTTTTATTTTACAAGATGTTCAGAATATTGTAAATATGGGATAAATGTCTTTATTTTAGTAATAACTTTCATTTTACAAAGTAAACCTCGAAAACTTATGACGTCCATATATTGGACAGAGCCCGTTGGCCTGTCCGGCAAGTGCGCTTTTGAATAAACTGCTTTTATGTTTTTTTCCTGTTTCAGGTAATACCATTAGACAATCTTGAGGCAACTCTAGAGGAACTTTTTGGCTTATCGGATGGTGAGCAATCGGAAGATGGTTATGAAAGCGACGAACGGGAAAATGAGGCGATTTTCACGGAAATAAGTCAAGAAGACCTCGAAAATATTTTGGATTCTCCGTCGTCTTCTAGAAGCCAAGTTGCTATCAATTCACCTATACCTTCTGTAAGTGGAGTTTCTGCAATTCAAGATATCAACGAATCGGCACCAGATGATGCCAATAGTCCGGAGCCTGAAACTATTTCAGACACTGAAGACGACGATGATGATGATGAGTGGAAGAAAGTGTTTTTCCCTCATATGGCACCTATTGAAAAGTTTGATGATATTCCAGTAAAACCAAAACAGAATTTTCCAAACAGAAGTAGTCCTCATACATATTTTAGATTATTTTTCTCTGAGGAAATCTTGTCTGTAATAGTTGAGCAAACGAATCTTTATGCAGCTCAAAACAAGCAGAAGAATTGGGTTGATGTTTCTGTTGTAGAAATCCAGGCGTTTCTTGGAACATTGGTACTAATGGGTGTACATCCTCTTCCAAATTTAGATCTATACTGGGCAACAGATCCACTGTTTTGCGTCCGGGAAATTGCGGATGTTATGACATCCAAAAGATTCAAAATGATCCTAAAGAACTTGCATCTAAATGATAATACGAAAATGCCTAAAAGGGGTGAACCAGCATTCGATAAACTGTATAATATTAGGCCTTTAGTCGATTTTATGAATACGGCTTTTCAAAATGGGGCAAGGAACTCTTCATCACAAAGCATAGATGAGTGTATGGTGAAATTCAAAGGGCGCAGTACTTTGAAGCAATATATGCCCAATAAGCCCGTAAAGAGGGGCTTCAAAATATGGGCGCGGTGTGATAGCAACACAGGCTATCTTTATGAATACGACATATATACTGGCAAAAAGGACAATGAAACAGAGTTTGGATTGGGAGCTAGTGTAGTAAAAAGTCTCTGCAAAGCACTAGTGGAAGAAAAGATGGATACTGTTCACGTTGCATTTGACAATTTCTTTTCTTCCACTGAGCTTATGCAGAGTCTATTTGAACAGAACATATATTCGACAGCGACAGTCCGGTCTAACAGAACAAATTTACCCCGGTGATTGAAAAAGCAGACTGCCAAAAAAAGTGGACCAAAACTAACTAAGGGGCAATATAAGTGGAGGGTCAATAAAAATGTTAGTTTTTTTTGTTGGATGGATACTAAGATCGTTAATATTCTTAGTACTGCCTACCATCCAAACCAAAAAGTGTCATGCAAGAGGACACAAAAAGATGGCAGTAAGCAGGAAGTGCCATGTCCACTGGGCGTACTTGAATATACGAAGAGGATGGGAGGTGTGGACCGCTTCGACCAAAAGCGTGGCACATATCAAGTAGCTAGGCGAAGTCGAAGATGGTGGATGAGGATATTTTATTTTCTAATAGATGCTGCCATCACCAACGCATATATTTTATATGCTCAAAAAATGCGATACCCCATGAACAGTTTGCAGTTCCGCACAATGCTGGGAAGGAATTTGATTGGTTCTTTCAGCAGCAGGAAAAAGAGGGTGTCTAACTTACCATCATTTGTTTGCAAGAAACCAAAACTTGATAGCCGACAGAAAGCCAAGTATGGTCTCCCAGACGATCTGCGGCTTACAGATGTAGGATCTCATCTACCTGGTCCACTGGAAAGTTACCGAAGATGCAGAGCTTGCAGCAGCAAGGAAAACAGCAAAAAATCCAAAATACAGTGCATCCGCTGTGAAGTTGCCTTGTGTGTGGTTCCATGCTTTGCCGAATTCCATAAGCCCTAGTAAGGCTCTGGCCAAATAATGGACACCATGTTTAAAAAAAAAAAAAAAAAAAACTCATATTCTTAATAAAGAGGTTCTAGTTATCATATTTATCAATTTTTTATTTCCATACCCTTAGCAGTTTTCTGTGCCTTATAAAGGGTTAAAGTCCAGACATAATCTTGGTCAGATCATGTGAAGACCGTGTAGATTTGAGTCTGAAATGGTAATTTTGAGGAAAAAATACCACACAGAATGAGTGGACCTGTCCAGTCAGTGCACGCATTTGTCAGTAATCGTGCAGCTCAACTCAAAACTTAAGGAGCTCAACGATTCGACGAACAATACCAAAGAAAGGACATTTGGGTAGGCCGCATTAATTACTCAAACTGCCAGACTTTGATTAAAACTAATCAAGAAAGAAAAAAAAAAAAAACAATGATCTACATAGTCTTCACATTCACAATAATTAAAATAATATACTATTTTACAAAGTAAATATTCATGTCAATATATTTATAAAAATTCATCAATGTCAACAGGTATAAAAAAAACCTGAAATAATCTTGGTCAGATCATTTGAGGACCATGTAAGATTGGTGTCTGAAATGGTCTTTTAAGGAAAGAACCATACAGATTTGAGTGGACCTGTCCAGTCAGTGCACGCATTTGTCAGTAATCGGGAAGCTCAACTCAGAACTTAAGGAGCTCAACCATTAGACGAACAATACCAAAGAAAGGACATTTGGGTAGGCCGCATAAAGCACTCAAACTGCCAGATCATCATTGAAACTACCTGAGAAAGCGAAAAAAAAAAAAAAACTGACGCACATAGTCCTCATATTCACAATAATTTGATAATAAAGTTATACTTCAGAAAGTAAATTGTCATGTCATTCTATATGTAATAATTATCAAATGTCAAAGTTTATGTAAAATACAAATTAAAAAAATAGCAAAAATAAAAATAACAAAAAAAACATTCAGTATGCAAAAAAATTGGAGCAACTCAATCCCAAGCCTTTTTGTCCTCAATATAATCTTTAACGGTATAAAAGGCTTTCTGGCACAACTTACGTTTAATGAATGATTTGAATTTATTAAGGCTTAGATCTTGAACGTGGCTTGGAAGTTTATTATAAAAGCGTATACATTGACATCTGAATGAGCCACCTATTTTCTTGAGCCTTGTTGTAGGTACAACAAATTTGTGTTTGTTCCTAGTATTTATACTATGGATATCACTGTATTTTTTAAGCAATTTTATATTTTTATGGGCATATAAAAGATTTTCAAAAATATATTGAGAAGGCACAGTCATTACATTAATCTCCTTAAATTTGTCTCTGAGAGATTGTCTCGGACTTAATTTATAAATTGATCGAATAGCTCTTTTCTGCAAAATTAAGATAGTCTGAATGTCGGCGGCATTTCCCCACAACAGAATACCGTACGACATAACACTATGAAAATAGCTAAAGTACACTAAACGGGCTGTCTCTATGTCGGTTAAATTACGAATTTTTCTAACAGCGTATGCTGCGGAGCTTAGCTTTTTTGACAATTTATCTATATGTGGGCCCCACTGAAGCTTAGCATCCAAAGTTAAGCCCAAGAATACTGTGCTATCTTCAAGATTCAATTCTTCGCCCTTCATCAATACATTAGTTTTCACCTGTCTAACGTGAGGTAGCGTAAACTTAATGCATTTGGTTTTTTTTTCGTTAAGAAGTAAATTATTGACATTGAACCAGTTAACTACTTTTGAGATCGCGATATTTACATCGTCAGTAACCAGCTGCTGACGTTTAAGTTTAAACAAAAGTGAAGTGTCATCCGCAAATAACACTATATCGTGATTATCCTTTATGAGGTAAGGCAAGTCATTAATATAAATAAGAAACAAGAAAGGACCAAGAATTGAGCCTTGCGGGACTCCCATTGTTACTATAGATCCGGGAGATCTTTCTCCATTTACGTCAACGCTCTGAATCCTATTACTCAAATATGAAATAAGAAGATCCAGAGCGGTGTTCCGGATCCCGTAGTGGCGGAGTTTCCTGATTAACGTTTCATGAAGAACGCAATCGAATGCCTTGGACAAGTCACAAAAGATGCCCAAGGCATCGCATTTATCTTCCCATGCTTTATAAATATGTCCTAAAAGTTCAACACCGGCATCAGTAGTCGAACGACCCCTTGTAAAACCAAACTGTTTGGTATGTAATAATTTATGTTTGTTAAAAAATCTTTGCAATTGGTTTAAAATTAATTTTTCAAATATTTTACTAAAGGTAGGTAGTACTGAAATAGGTCTATAGTTTGAGGGGTCTGTAGTACTACCTGATTTAAACAAAGGTATTATTTTACTTTTTTTCATAAGGTCAGGAAACTCCCCACAGTCTATACAATCATTAAAGATAAGAGCTAAAATAGGTGCTACAATGTCAATAACAGACTTAGCAACTTCTACAGAATTACCCCACAGGTCTGCAGTCTTTTTTACATTTAAAGTGTGAAAGGTCTTAATTATATCTCTACAAGTAATATGTTCAAAATGAAATTCCGAATCGCAAACATTAACATTTTCTTTAAGCAAAGACTCAGCAACAGAAGGTGATGAGTTTAGGGATTTAGTAGTTGAAATGGGAATATCCGAAAATAAATTTTCAAAGGCCGCGGCGACTTGTGAGTCTGATTTTATTATATTGTCATTAAAGGACAGGCTGAAGTCAGTATTTCGGCTCCTAGATCTTCCCGTTTCACTATTAATAATATTCCAAGTCGTTTTAATTACATTACTACTGTTTTTAATCTTCGAACTCAAATAACGCGACTTGGCCATACAACAAACTTTTTTAAATAATTTTGAATAATTTCTAACATATAAATTAAATTCAGCAGTTTTTACAGAAGTCCTTTCATTGTACAGCTCACAAAGCCGTGTTCTACTTTTATGAATGCCAATGGTAGCCCAATCACTGAAAGATACGTTACTATTAACCGAAATAGTCTTGGGAATAAAGGTGGAATCAAATTGGTTACAGTAAAAATTAAAGAAATCATTATATAGATGATTAGGATCAACGTGAATAGACAAAAATGATAATTTATTAATGATTTTAACTTTAAAAGCTTCCAAGCGACTTGCAGTTTTAGGGTTAACAGTAATATCCTTTTTAGCCACTTTGATGTTTTGGTTTTGGATAGTAATCCTTTGCCCGCAATGATCAGACATTTAATGGTCTGTGGAAAATTCGCCATTTATTTGTTAAGATGCCGAATGTGCACTCGATGTAACGGCGAGCTCTCGATAGTCTGTAGTTAAAAATTTTCTTTTCGGCACTGAGGTTGTTTCCTCCGTATGGACGCATAATGTTTGGGCTCAACCCGAATGCTTCATCGCCTATAAATACATAAGGGAAAAGCGTTGGGTTATTTTCTGAAATTTGTAGGGGCTCTGGAATACCTAAAGTATTACTTATGAGTTTCTTATACAATTCAGTTTCTTGGAAAACTGCTGAATCGCTACTTTTCCCATAGGCACCGACGTCTATATAAATGAAATTATAATTAGCGTCACATGCAGCCATCAACACCAATGAAAAAAAGTGTTTATAGTTATAATACATCGAACCAGAATCAGCAGGTTGAATCAGTCTTATGTGCTTTCCATCGATACTACCGATGCAGTGTGGAAAGTTGGCATGTTTTTCGAAACCATCTGCTATTTTCATCCAGTCATTTGCAGTAGCCGGAAGTGATAAACATGTTTGCAACTTATCCCAAATCACGGCACACACTTCTTTTATTATTGTGCTTAATGTCGTTTGTCCTAGACGAAAGTTATAATGCAATTCCCTCATCGTACATCCACTTGCGAGGTACCTGTAATTAACAAAAATTAATAAGTAATATAATTTAATTTCCAGGGTTAGTGTTGCAAAAAAGATGGAAAAGCATCAGATCATGCTATGCGCGGGAAGCCAAACGCCAAAAAAATATAAAATCTGGTTCTGGAGCCACTAACCGCAAAAGCGAATACATATATTTTAAGCAGTTACAGTTTCTACAAAAAGTAGTAGCTATCAGAGAAGAAGGTGTAGAAGAAGAAAATTCGGAGAGCACTGAAGTAGGCGAGCGACCTAAACAAAAAGTTACAAACAAACGTAAACTAACAGTAGACGATGATCCCTTTGTTCAAGCATTAAATAATTCAATTGAGCAAAGACGCCGTGAGATAACAGAGCAGAGACTACGCGAGACAGCTGAGGTTGACGAAGATCGGCTATTTCTGCTTTCATTGTTGAGCACATTAAAAAATCTACCTCCTCAAGTTAAAATGGCTACCAAAATAAAGATGCTAACTTTGTTGAACGACGCGTCAGGTTTTTCTGGTAACAGGACGTTTGATTATGCTGATCGGTCATTTCGGAATTCTTCAGAAATTAATCCAGGTGGCAGGATCGTGAGTCATGAGACCTATCATCCTGGTTATTCGACGCAACGGCAAGTGATTGCTACTGAATATCCTGGACCGAGTTATAGGACAAACACGAATTATCAGAATGAACCTATTACAAGTGGTCCTAATTCTCCATATAATTCTATGAATACAATGACATATGCAAGTTCTCCAAGCGACACACATGATTCACAGGACTCGGAACCACTTATGGATCTATATAGCACTTAAACATTAATGGCTTGTTTGTTTGTCTACATTTTTTAATAAAACTTACTTTAAAAATGTTCATAGTTTGTTTTAACTTACCTTAATGTTACAAACAACTTTTCTTCAGGACTGATTGATTTTCTTAATATTGTATCTTGCTTCAACAAATCATTTTCACACAAAGTCAGTAATTCATCAAAGGACCTCACGGACATCCTCACATAACTAAAAAACTTATCCGGATATCTTCTTAGATCGTCGTATATGTTGACGAATTGTCCTTTCTTACAGCGATCGGCTAAATAAGGATGAACCCACCACTGTTTCTTTTTTCTCTTGAACTTTCTTTTCCTACGTACATACAGCAGTAGTGCTATCTCTTCGAGGTCCATTTTGATACTGTCTCAGTATGGTGTGGCGACTCTGGTGTCTGTATGGTGTCTAGTTTGGTAGCTTACGGACACCACGGTGGCGCAACTGGTTGCGCCGCCATGGTGTCCTGGTGAAATATAGCCCTAACAGTCACCCAAACACACATTAACAAGAAAAATAGTATCGCCCACGAACAAGTCTCAACTTGTTAACATAATGGTATCGCCCACGAACAAGTCTAAACTTGTCAACAAAATAGCCTCGCCCACGTAACGAGTCGAAACTTGCTCAGCCAATAAGGGCATCGCTCAGGGAGCAGGTTACAACCTGTCGAAAGACAAACTCATGCTCAACCAAAACATCCGAACTTAAGGCCCGGATTCCTCTGTCGCGTACCGTCAGTCGCGTAGCGCGCTGACCATCAGCGCCAATGAAAACATCCGTAGTGCGATACTGACCGCTCGTGAGAGTCAAAATGGCATGTGTGTCAAGCTGGGTATCCATTTGAGGCAAGTCGACGGTAACGCACGCATGTAGTCTGTAGTTCATATAGGTAGATAAATATGGATATAGAATTATTTCGTGTATTCCCGTTCGTCCCCTCGACTTCGTCCCCCGAGGGGGACGAACGGGAATTTACAAAAATAATATTTAATTTGTTCCCGATCGTCCCAATCCTAATTCAAGAGAGGACGAATGGGAATATGTTCTTCGATAGTGCCATTCGTCCCACTAAAAAGATTAGTGCAGAAAATATGTTTATTCGATGTTTCGTAGTTTACTTTTAAATTAGTTTCTTCGTTAGATTTAATCATTATTTTACAAAATTCTTCTCTATTTTTTTATGAATTATAAAACGTATCCTAAGTTTATCATTGTTTCATTATGTTTACCTACACTAAATATAGCAACTCTGACGGGAAGCGCCGGCGATTCTGGTAGTTAACAAAAGAGTGCCGATAACATTGTGTTATTTGCGTAAATCCTATTGGTTTACCTGACATTCTCTCCCTTTCCTATCCTTAAATTAGACCGGTCGGGTTAGTGTTGACAAAACAATGAAAGTGCACGGGTGTTAATGTAATAATATACACTCGAGAGCAATGAATCCGGGTCACTTAAAGAATCCTAAAAATCTCGGAAGCTAAACCTGCTAGGTTAATGCAATAAATTGTATTTAATAGATAATGTAATACTCCTTAAATGAAGGTATTAAAACTTCTTAGTTATTGTAACGTTATATCATAAAAAAATCAAATTTGAAAAAGGGCCACTTTCGAAGATGGAACTACGAAATTACAGCATTTGGTTTTGCTTTTGTTTGTAATCTGTCATTTATGTGGGTACATAAACCATGTTGATAGTGCTCTATATTCATTATTCAAGCTGAAATTATGTCGCTTACGCCTGAAGAATGCACCAGAATACTTACAATGCTGGAAACCGGCCGGAGTCAGCGCGATACAGCCAGGACTGTCGGTGTGTCGCTGTCAACAGTACAAAGAGTTCTCCGACGTTACGAAGAAACTGGTTCTAACCTACGCAGACCAGGAAAGGGCAGAACCAGGTGTACCACAGCACGAGAAGACCGATACTTGGTGAACACCATGCTTCGAAATCGCTTTCTCACAGGAACTGAACTCACAAATCAGTTTCGACGCCTCGGAGGAAGTAACCCAAGTGCATGGACAGTAAGACGTCGGCTTGCTGAATCTAACTTAAAACCCCTTAGACCTGCAAACGGCCCTAAACTGGAGCGTGGGCATCGTATTTCAAGACTAAGATATGCCCAGAGCCACGTAAATTGGAGTATTGAAGATTGGTCAAAAGTTATGTTCTCCGACGAATCAAAATTTATGCTCTACAAGCACGATGGAAGACACAGAGTGTATCGAAGACCAGGGGAAAGATTCAAGCAAGCATGCATCGAAGAAAAAGTAGCCTACGGTGGTGGGTCTGTACTTGTGTGGGCCGGAATTTCTTCTGAAAGTCGCACAGAGCTGGTGATCATAGAAAACGGCTCTTTAACTAGCGTAAGATATGTGGAAGAAATCCTCAATGATCACGTTGGTCCATTTATGGTCAATTTAGGTGAGGATGCTATATTTATGCATGACAATGCCCGACCTCATACAGGTAGGATTGTGAATGACTACCTTCAAGAGATGAACATTACTCGTATGGAGTGGCCAGCGCGCAGCCCGGATATCAACCCGATCGAGCATGCTTGGGACGAGCTAGGCAGATGCGTAAAACAACGAAACCCTCCCCCAATCACGCTTCGTGAGCTCAAAATTGCTCTCACAGAGGAATGGGAGAATATTCCCCAAAATCGTATAAGGAACTTGGTGTACAGCATGCCAAACCGCGTAAACGCAGTAATGGAAGCACGAGGAGGCAATACGAAGTATTAAAATTCAAGAAAATCGTAATAAAGTTAAAAAATTTCATGTTTCCTATTTTTGTTTTAAGGAGAGATCAGCAGTTTTTTTCTTTATGTAATTTTGTGTTAATAAAATGTATGGTGACTCATATTTTTTTTACTTTCATTTAAGGAGTATTACATTGTCTATTAAATACAATTTATTGCATTAACCTATCATTTTTAGTTTCCGAGATTTTTAACATTCTTTAAGTGACCCGGATTCATTGCTCTCGAGTGTATATTCGACACGAGTTCTGCGGAAAACTACTGATGTAAGTACCTACATTTTTGTAAGTTACAAATATTATTAGATTGTTTATAGTCAATACTATATTGTCTCATGTCTTATTAATTTATGCTAATAATGTACGGTATCAATATTTGTATTCAATTTTAGTATTTAATTTTATATATTAAATATCATTCTAAATTATATTAATAAGTGTGTAATTGTTGTCTCCTGTTTTTTAGAGCTTAACAATGTCACAAGAAGCGCATCCTGGTCCCTCTGGTAGTACAGGAAGCTGTTTGCAGTATATACAAAGGAAAGGTGGAATCGTGCTTCTGCGTGCTGGATACCAATTTTTAAGGAAAAGGCAAAACAAAAGTGGAGCTGTTGTATGGGAATGTCATCTTAGAAGAAAGAATAAGTGCAGTGGGACCTTAACCATAAAAGTAAGTACCTACTTTTTTGACTTCTTTTTTCATGCAAAACCAGACAATGGGTAAATAAATTATGCACGTTTATTGCAGAATGATCAAATTTTGAAAGAAACCACACACACATCCTGTACACCGGACTTCAATAAAAACATAATAGACATTCATATTGATGAATGCAAGAAAAATATAACTTCTGATGATGTACCTTGCGTACCAGCCGCCTTTAATTCAACAATTTCGAAAATTTTGGACGAAGGACTTGATAAAGTAACTTTACCCAAAGATATTCCTAAGTTTGCAAACATCAAAAGCACTTTGTATCGCCATCGAAATAGCACTTATAATATGAGTAAAATCACTTTCAATGACGTTAAAACGGTTGAGGTTCCTCAAAAATTTCAATCATTTTTGTTAGCAGATTACTGTTACGGTAACACACGCTTACTCATTTTTTGTTCCCAAGAAGCTAAAGAAAAATTGATAGTTTTAAAAAATATATTTGGTGACGGTACATTTAAGAGTTGTCCACCTCCATTCCAACAGCTCTACACCGTTCATGGTGATTTAGGAAGTAATAATCAAAGCACAGCTATGACGCCATTATTTTACGCTTTAATGTCAAACCGTAAAAAAGAAACATACGAGATACTTTTCAGACTTGTTAAATCTCAAATCAACGATTGGAATCCTACATCATTTACCAGTGATTTTGAAGAAGCAGCTATGTCTGCTATGCGTACAATTTTTCCAGAGATAAGTATCCACGGCTGTTATTACCATTTTAATAATGCTATTTGGAGGAAAGGCCGTGAATTAAATCTAACAAAAAATAAAACTTTAAGACGTCAAGTAGCCCTAAGTGCGGTGCTTCCATTATTACCAGAGGAACGTATTTTTGAAGGCTGGTTTTATATCGCTAGCGAAAGCCCCGGTGATAGCCAAAGTGAAAAATTTCGGCAATACATGCTATCGCAGTGGCTTCAATCGAATTTCGTAAAAGTGTGGTGCAGTTTTGGAAAACGACACCGTACTAATAACTTTGCCGAAGGGTGGCATTTTAAATTAAATAGTGCCATAGGCAAAAAAAAACCTAATATTTTAAAATTGCTTACGGTGTTACATCAAGACTCTAACTTATACAGCGTGAAAGCAAAACAAAATCCAAAACGGCGTAAGCTACATTCAATCTTGACAGACCAATATATTATGGATTGCCAAATGCAACTTCTTAATTCAGAAATAACTGTAGGACATTTTTTAGAAAAACTTACGTAGGTATTAATCATAATAAGTAAAGTGCTCGATGGTTGTGTACGTTGATGTAATCTCTAGGCTTTGTGTGCAATAATTATTACTGCCTACTGTTATGACCTCGACTACTTTCTTCAATACTTGTGAATTTTTTATTGTTGTTACCCTCTATGATGTTTTGTGTTCATGTTTTTTCACTTTGATTTTGTATATGTTTTTTATTTTGATTTTGAAATTGTGCTAATTTATTGACGCTATTTATATGTAAAATTAATGTGTAACCTGTTCTGATTCCTTATACAATATGTAACACAAAAATGTGACACCGTATACCTATACATATAAGCAAATGTGACTTTTTAAAAATTAGTACGATAAGTTTTTTTTTGTTATTTTTATCTTGATTTCGTGATATTTTAGGTATTTTATTTAATTTTGCTTTTGAAAGTGTGATAATTTACTGACCCTATTTATGTGTTAAAATAATGAGTAAACTTTTCTAATCACTTACATAACGTAAAACGTAAAATCTTGCCACCATACATATAAGCAACTCTACGAAAAATAGTGACTTATATTTCAAAAGGAAACAACCTGAATGGTAAAAAGTCTGTTTGTAGTGTTTAATTGTAATATAATACAGACTTTTTTTATTGTAATCTGTATACACAGATTTTTAAATCATAATTTTTAGTTATAATGAGAATTTTATTCATAATTAAAAAAATATTATATATAAAAATATTGCGAGTTATCGCAAAGTTGATTCTGTGATTTTTACTGTGATTTTTATTCCTTAATAAATGACTGATTTTTATTTCAATTTTGTTTTTTTACCAATTAAAACCACCAGTCTTATATTAGTGGGAGCAATAGACCCAAAAAAGAATTAATAAATTATTCCCATTCGTCCCCCCAAAAAATTTTGAGGGACCATCGGGAACATAAATAACGAATTCCCGTTCGTCCCCCTCGAGGGACGAAGTCGAGGGGACGAACGGGAATACACGAATTATTTATATCAGAGATACAATCCCGTCCTGCGATTTGGGATTCAAAAAGTGATAGTTATAGTAATAGAGGAGAAAAAGTGAAGGCCTGGGAAGAAATCTGCGAATTGTTTGTGGGAGATTTTTCGAATAAAACTGCCAAAGAAAAGAACATTGAAGGTAAGTTTAATAAAATAATATAAAACCATATATTTATATTCTATTTTCTTGCCACGGTATTGCTCCTTCATTCATAAAATAATCTTTTAACGTATCTCTTGCCGTAGACGCTCGTGTTACTGGCCAGCCTGTATTTTGTATATTTTCGAGTCCCACTATTTTCAAAGTATGCCGAAAATTGAAGCCATCCCTTTTGCGAATAAAGTTGTGCAAAATGCAACAAGCTTTCACAATGTCTTCTGAGAAATGAACAAAAGTGTTTAATGGGCGATGTAATATTCTCCATTTGTTTGCTAGTACGCCGAAGGTACACTCAATGCAACGTCTGGCACGGCTTAACCTATAATTGAAAACTTTTTTGTCTAAGTCCAAATATTTTCCAGCATATGGCCTCATCATATTTTCACTGAGGCCAAATGCTTCATCACCAACAAATGTGTAGTTCAATGGTTGTCGATTACCGACCTGTCGTGGTGAGGGGATATTTAATGTCTTTCTATGTATTTTATTACACAGTTCACTTTCTCTAAATATTGTAGAATCGGATGCTTTACCGTATGCCCCAACATCCACGAACGTAAAAAGTAAATTCGAGTCGCAACTTGCTAGAAGTACTATTGAAAAAAATTTTTTATAGTTAAAGTACAAGGAGCCGGTATCGAATGGATGAATAATTCTTATATGTTTCCCATCTATGGCGCCTAAACAATTAGAAAAATTAGTATTTTGAAGAAATCCGCTGGCAATTTCTTTCCACATGTCTTGGGTCGGTTCTGGAATACAAACGGCTTTTAAATAGTTCCAAATTAGTTGACATGTTTCTTGTACTATTTTCCTTGCTGTAGAGGCCCCACGGTGGTAAGAGAGTTCAAAATCCTCAAACGAGCATCCAGTTCCTAGATACCTGAAACAAATTATATTTCTTAAAAAATAAATTAAATAAATTAAAATTATATTTTTTGTTGTTACAGTAACTAAATTACAGAGGAAGTGGAAGAGTCTTCGTGACAGTTTTAATAGAGAAAATGCAAAAAACAAGAACGTTGCGAGTGGTTCGGCAGCAACAAGCAGTAAACAGTACATTTATTTCAATCATCTATCGTTCTTGAATTCCTTAAAAGAAGTGAGACCGCCTACCGATGTTACTAATGCAACTGATGATGCGGAAACATCTCGCCCGAAAATAAACAGAAACATTAATATAAAAAGGGCCGAAAAATCAGAAAATTAAATTCTCAGAACACTTTCGGAAAATTTAAAACGTAAACATGATCAAACAGGCGACCAAAATGACCCCGATAAGCAATTTCTGATGTCGCTGCTTCCACATGTAAAAAAAATTGACGAAAATTGTAAACTTGATTTTCAATCAGAAATATTACAGTTAATTAGAAAGTACACGCATAATCAAAATTATGAAACCTATTCGGCACAATATTATGGTTATTCTTCAGGAAATGCCAACATACACTCGACACAAAAAGCTTCTACATCTGTTCAGCCTTCTCCACTTCATTCACATTATTCCGACAAGTCTATGCTTGACATGTCATACTCTACACAAAACGCTTCTACATCTATCCCGTCTTCACCTATAATTCAGCCTTCTCCAACTCATTCATATTATTCTGACCAGTCTATGGACAACAGTTCTGTTATCGAAAACATGTTCCGTGATGATGACGAGTGATACCAAATTATAATAAAGACATAATAACTAAATACAAATACCTACGTGTTTTATTTGTTAACTAGCTATTCTCTAGTAGAAAAAACAATGCACATTGATTATTATAATCAATGTGCATTGTTTTTTCTATTATAAATAAAGTATAGATTATTTTATCATAGTGTTCTGTGGAGTTTTATGCTAGTGATTATTTCCACTTACCTTAATGTGATAGCTAGTCTTTCCGCAGGTGCGATGCTTTTCCGCATGTTGGTATCGTGGTGCTTTAATCCAGCATATAAGCGCTCGTTCAGACACGGCGGGAACCGCGCGATTATAGAATCGCATGGAAATCGCGCGGGTCTTATTTATATGAGTTAGCTAGTAATCGTTCAGACATAACCGCGCGGTTAATCAAGCCGCGCGGTTACCGCAACCCAACCGCCAGAAAATAGAATCGCGCTGCTCCCGCGCGTTTCTATTACTATGGAGTCTTTACTTCGCGTTCAGTTGCGTTGCGGATACCGCGCGGTGAGCACGTCACTGTTCGTGAGTTCGCCATGGATCGTTTCGACACTGAACTATTTATTGATGAGGTGGAGAAGAGACCTGCAATATGGGACATTCAGTGTGATGATTACTCAAATAAAATTATCAAGAACCGAGCTTGGCAAGAGTTGGTGGAGATATTTGGAAATTGCGAAGACACGGTGGAAAAAAAGAATATTTTAAGTAAGTAGGTTTATTCACCAAAAAATAATTGACAGAATTATGTTATAATTATTGTTATGAAGCGTATATTATACTCTCCGTATACTTTAGGTACTTAAATAAATATAAACAAACTTCGGCTGCTTTATGCAGACATTTCGAGCATTTTTCAAATGAAGGTCACAACGGTATTACCATATTTCGTTTGTTTACATTTAGTTATGTACCTAAACATTACAAGTACGGTATGTTAGTTGCAGCTATATCTTTGTGTCTTGCCATGGAACACGCCCATCATTCACAAAGTAATGAGCGAATTTATCTCTGATATTCAAAGATGACGGTGTCCCTCTTCCCGCATGCAAGGTATTGAGATTAGTCATGGGTGCATTATATAAAGTATCTTTAAATTTTAGACCATCTCTAGTCCGCACATAGTTATGTAGAACACAAGAAGCTTTTATTATATCTTCGGCAAAATCTATGTTTACATTTATAGGCCTATGAAAGATGCGCCATTTGTTCGCCAAAATACCAAAAGTGCACTCAATATTACGTCGGGCTTTCGATAACCTATAGTTAAAAATCCTTTTTTCATATGGTAAACATTTGCATGAATATGGGCGCATTAAATTTTCTGCTAAGCCGAAGGCTTCATCTCCAACTATAACATAAGGCATTGGTGTTAGGTCTACATTAGATATTGGTTTAGGTGTTGGTATGTTTAATGATTTTTCTGTCAGGCGTTTATAAAAAACCGAATTTTTAAATATAGCAGAATCACTGCTTTTGCCATAAGCCCCAATATCAACATAAGTAAAGCAATAGTTGGCGTCGCAAAGTGCTAAGAGCACTATGGAAAAGTAATGTTTATAGTTATGATACAAAGAACCCGAATCAACAGGCTTTATAACTCGGATATGCTTGCCGTCTATAGCACCAATGCAATTTGGAAAATTTGCATATTTCTCAAAGTCTCGTGCTATTGTCTTCCAGATATCTTCAGTCGCTTCGGGCATGACTATGTTTACCAACTTATTCCACAATGATTTACATACTTCGCGGACAATTCCAGTAATCGTCGATTTTCCTAGGCGGTAATTGTAGCTTAGTTCTCCAAATGAACAACCCGTACCAAGATATCTGAAACAAGAATATTATTAATAATGTTATTATTTTTAGGTACACAACTCCAAAAAAATGGAAAAACATACGAGATTGCTACAATAAAGAATACAAAAAAGAAAAAACAACTCCTTCTGGTTCAGGTGCTCGTAAAGGAGCCCGATATATGTATTTTTCAAGATTATCTTTCCTGCAGAATAGTGTAAGTAATAAAGACACTACAACTAATATTGAAGAACAGAATGAAAGGCAAAGTGAGGAGACAAGTGAACTAAACGCCAATGCAACCGAAGCCACTGAAATACGTCCCCCTAAACGTAAGAAAACACAAGTGCCAGAAGAAAAAATAGCGGTTTTAATAGAAAAAAGTATCGAGTCACGAAAACATTTTCAGAATGAACTTCAAGAAAATAGTATTACCAAGCAAGATGACGACAAACTCTTTTGTTTGTCGTTATATAAAGAACTCAGAAAAGTACCAGAAAATAGGCGTTTAGCAACCAAAATTGAATTACTTCAAGTGATACAAAAAGGACAAAGCTTACCACCCCCTCTTCGCTACAATACTCAGCAGATCACACCTACGTATTGGCAAGGACAACAGTATACAAGCCCGCAAGGATATTTTACTACATCTGGATCATCTCCTCCTGTTCCGGCACCGTCACCGTCACCATCGCAATTTAGTTCTGGCTCTCAGTCCTCTACAGTTATAGAAAATATTTATGCTGATTTTGAAGAACAATAAATAAATCTTACCTTAAAGTTATTACGAGTTTCTCTTCCGGTGACACGCTTGGCCTCAAATGCGTTTCAGAGCATGAAATATCTTGCCTGATCAGTTCAATTAGTTCATCAAAAGATTTTATTGACATTCTCAAATAGTCAAAAAATTTGTTATCATACATTCTTAATTTGGGATATAATGTTACGAACTGACCATGTACTAGTCGGTCACGTAATATTGGATGCACCCAATACCGCCTTTTTCTTTTCTTTTTTTTAAGGAGCAACCACAGTAAACACACTTCTTCGTCGACCTCCATTTTGAAACTGACGCTAACCCGCACGAAATCGCATACTAACCGCGCGTGTCTGAATAGCATCACAATTTTGCGGTTTGAAACCGCGCGATTCGTAAACGCACGATTCCCGCATGTCTGAACGCACGCTAATAGAGCATGTAGTTCCCAAAACGTACCTATGCTTAAACGAAAATGTTTGAAAAACTTTTTAGGATGGTTTAGAAGATTATCGAAATGTTCGTTGCATTTGTTTACATACGTTAAAATTGGATGTATCCAATAACTACGGTTTCGTCTTCTACGACGACGTCTTTTTATCAAAAGTAGCGCAATTAAACCTTCTTCGTCAGAGTCCATTATGATACTGCACGCAAGGGTTAAAAAAAAGTAGCAGCCACCGACCGCAAGTGTCGACCACCGGCCACAAGAGGCTGTCGCGCGCTTCAGCTACCTTTGTAGCTGCTTCTAGCTTCTAGTGGCGGCGTTTGTGGCTGTGGCGAGTGGCTCGTGTGCGGCGACACTATTTTTTTCAAGCAAAAATTGTAAATGTCGGAAGTAGAACTTCTTATTAATGCTATCCAAGAACGTCCTACATTATGGGACAAAAGGAATAAAAGTTATCATAACCGGTTATTATCGCACCGCGAATGGGAGGCTGTGGCTAAAATAATTGGGACTACAAGTAAGTACAACATATTTCTTTATTATTATTACATTCTTGGCAAAGGATGTTGCTCAAAATACAATTTAAAGTTTTCTCTTGCCTGTGCGGCTGCTCGTGATGTAGCATTGTATCTTCTTTGAGAATTATGTCTTTGTGTTAGTGACATATTTTGATATGTTTTTCGGAAAGACATTAACTCATTCTCATTTATTGATTCAAGATCCCTTATAATATTGTGTAGTAAACATATGGCTTTGACGATATGAACTGCATTTGTAACATTCGTTTCGATAGATTTATGTAGAATTCTGAATTTAGAAGTTATTGAACCAAAAGAACATTCCACCACCATTCTGGCTCGAGATAAGCGATAATTATAATTATCTTTGGCGTCCCCTTTAACCGTTGACTTTTCTGGAAAAGGTCGCAATAGGTATTTCTTTAGAGGAAACGCCGCATCTCCAAGGAGCACATACGGAGCTATGATATTAGAGCCCGGTAATACTTGTTCTTTAGGTATTTTTAGTCTTCCTTGTTCTATTGCTCTTCGAAAGGGGCATTCCTCAAAAACACCGGCATCGTTGTCTTTTCCATAGGAACCCACATTTATCATTACAAACTTATAATTTGCGTCAGTGACTGCTAACAACCCAATCGAAAAAAAGGATTTGTAATTATAATACATGGAACCACTCTTTTTTGGTTTTTTTATGCGAATGTGCTTTCCGTCAATACATCCAATGCAATTAGGAAACTGCCATCTGTCCCAAAAACATTGCGCTATGTTTTTAAAGCTATCTTCTGAAGGTTCGGGCATGTGTTTCCTAACTAATTGAGTCCATATAGCTTTGCAAACTTGTGGTACGATTGTAGAAATAGCAGATTTTGAAATTCTGAACGAGAAAGCGAGTTGCCGAAATTGTATACCTGTGGCCAAATACCTAAAATAATGCAAAATATTAAGTTATAATTCCTTTTCTTTTTTCAGGTGAAATGACTAAGAAAAAATGGAAAAATTTGAGAGACACGTTTAGTAAAGAATTAAAAAAAATTCCTAAGCCACGTTCTGGGACTGACGCCGATAATGAGCCGAAGTATACAGGCACATGGCCACATTTTGAGGCCATGTCTTTTTTAAAAGTAGTTCTGAAACCCCGACAAACAGAAGGGAATATTATATCAAAAGACTCCGAAAGCAATTCTGTAGATCTGTCAGTGTATTCAGACGCGGCTAGTCCGGAAGAGATTTTCAACATGAACGCATCTGACAATGACAACACCCAGCTCCCTGAATCTGCGTCTATTTTAGAAGAAATACCACAGAACATGTCCATAGATAACAACCTTCGACAAGATCGTCCACCTTCGCCCTCGTTGCCAGGTCCTTCGCCTTCATCCTCATTGCCAGCTATCACAAGGCAAACACGCAAAAGAAAAGATATAAGTCTCGAAGCATTTCTCGATATTGAGAGAGAAAAAATGAAAATTCTTCGCGAAGATCAACCAGATAATACTGACGACGACCTTCTTTGGTTCAAATCAATATTACCTTACATGAAACAGTTGCCATCACTCAAAAAATTACATTTTAGAACGCAGATGCAGGAGCTTCTTCTAATGGAGCTGTCAAAGTTAAACCCACCACAATCCAGTGCTCAACAACATGGCTATTACACATCTTTGTGAAAGTATTGCAATTATGTACATACTTACTAATTAAACTTAATTAATATTATATGTAATCTCTAACATTTATTTCATAGTTTTCTTACCTCAAAGTCACCATAAGTCGTTCTTCTACAGAAATAGGTTCCTGAAAATTTGTTGTAGTAAATTGCAGAACAGGTTTAATGGCTTGTACAATATAGTCAAACGTAGTAGGTAACATTCGACAATATTCCTTGAACAACAGGGGTTGAGTACGTAAATCCTGGTACAAATTATGAAATTCCCCATGAGTATGCCTTTCTAAGTACACAGTATTAGTTCCACTTCTCTGCTTTATACACTTCTTCAATATCTCATATTTAAGATATGAATTTTCCAACAACATTAGCTTCCGTCCGTCCATGACAAATGTTTAATGCTAACTGAACTGAACGGCGGCGGAGGGCGCGGAGGGGACGGTTCGCGCGCAGACAGGACAGAGTAGCCGCGTCGCTCCGCACCGCATTAAATTCGCATCGGATCGTTTCGCAATCGCGTTCGCGTTGAGTCGTCCACGTAGGACACAGCGTTAGTAGATCATTAGGTCAGCCTGTTATAAAATCGAACATATGACCTATTGCTCAACTGCTCTTGAGGCACTGGCCACTTATATAATAATTTACACTATTGATAAAACCTATTTAATATACTTACTTGTAATTGACATTGTTATTGTCACTCATTGTAAATGTAAAGCTGGGTACTGACCGGCGTTACGGGGCGTAATGTAACGTGTTACACAGCGAGCATTCATGCAGTCAGTACGTCGTGTTACGGGAAAACCAGCAAGCAACGAGCCGCTCGTTGCTCGCTTTGAGTGCTCCACCCGGCTGTCGGTTTTTTGGCGAATCCTTTGACTGTTACGCGGTTCAGTCAGTACGCCGTTGCGAGTCGTCACGAGCGCACGTGGACATCGCAAGTGATCACCCGTTATTCCTCTCGTAATTGGACCCATTTTTGCAAACAAGAACCAACCCACAGTTTGAGTGAAATTGAGTTTAGTACATAGATGGCGCTCAAATCACGCATTCTATCTTCCCAAAAAAAATGGTTCCTTTTTACCGACTAACAACAGGGATACAACACTGTCATATGCGGAACCAATCCATTTTGGCCACCTTTTAAAAAACTGTAAAGAACTATACGGCATGGTCCCCTTAACACTTAGTAAAACTAATTGTTAAACAGACCCATAATCCTTGGTACCTTTACAACTTAAGCATATTAATTATGCAAACCAGAACCAATGTTCGTTGGTTCCATCTAGCATAAAAAGTTACAATATTTTTATAACTAAATAGAACCAAGAAGTTTGGTTCTTGTTTGCATAATGCAAATTAGGTTAGTCTTGAAGGAACCATGTAGCATAGTTCTTAATAGTGTTAAAATTCAGCAGTATTTAAACGAAAATAAAAGATCCATGTAGCATAGTTCTTGATACTGTTCAAATTCAGCATTATTTGAACAAAAATAAAAGATCCATTCTTTTCGCTGGTACCTTTAATGAATAACAAAATGTGATTATCCTTTTATAAAATGGTATTCGCTACTGAATAATATTTTTGCGTTTGTTTTTTTTTGTTTCGGACACACTAAAAGTACACTGGCAACACTATCATTATACAGTATTTCTGTTTGCGACTTGCGTCTGCGGCTTCGTTTTGTTAATGTTCGGTTCGTTCGATAGTTAAAATGTTTAGAAAAAATGTTAGTGCTAGAACAAAAGCGCTTCTTAGTGCCTGCTTATTACAAAGTTCAGATGATGTAGATAGTGACAGTAATGGTAAGTAATAATAAAATTAACCTGTTCATTTTCAAACCTGTGGAATTACTTTTATTTTGTTTATAACCTCAAAAAGTGGTAGATTTTTACTTGAAACTAACATGATTATGGTAAAATAAGATAGAGAATGGTATGATCAACTTTCTACCCATATAAGTTTTAAAGTTCCCCGTATCTAGGAAGTTTCTTTTCTATGGTTTAATTTTGTCAAACCTAATTTCTATCTTGGTTTAATTTTGGTAGGCAGACACGGCTACACATCAAGCTATACATTTCCAGTATAAGCTGATCTCGCATTTTGTAGGATTTCCGTACAATGAGAGGTCAGCGTATACTGGAAATGTATAGCTTGATGTGTAGCCGTGTGTACCTACATATTATATTTTTGAACGTATGCCTAGCGGCCTGTCAACCAGGGCAAGTCAACACAATACAAACTAATGACTTTTGTAGATACAACTAAACATGCAGATTGTATTACACAACATCATTGATTTGATTATGTTGCAGATGTTATAGAAGCAACTCCAGAAAGCAGTCCCACGAAGGTGAATAAAGGTAAGTACTTATTCTAACACATTGCTAAACAATTAACGGTTAGACAGATTGGATCAGTCTATGAAACTAAATTAACTCTACCTATTGAAAGCTTATATAATTTCCATTGCATTTTTTACACAGAATTAATTACCTTTAATGAAAATGGTTATAGTAAAACCCTGTAATAATTATGTCATCTAGTTCAATAACATGACGCATTTTTTTTATATTTGCTTATTGTTTTATAAGTGCATTTTTTAGGGTTCCGGACCCGAAGGGTGCCAAACGGAACCCTATTACTAAGCCTCCGCTGTCCGTTCGTCCGTTACCGTTATAAGAACATAGCAAAACCGCTATAACAAAAATAAAATAATGAATGATATAGTTGCTGCCAGTTAAGATCGCAATGGCGGTCATTGACCCACCTACATTTATTAAAGTTCTTAACTTTGAAATGCAAAAATAAGCCTGTTCATGTCTTGGATCGTCATGTATCGTGATCTTCAACATTTTTTCTAATGAAAAACGATACACCGCTATTGCGATCTTAATTGTCACTAACTACAGGTTACTTAAACGGGGTATAAGGGACATCGACGCGAAAACGATTACCACGTAATCAGTACATCATCATCATTCTGAGCCGCCCTACACAGAATTTTTTATCGGTTATTAAAAAAAATCAGCTGTTCCATACTTTTTGAACCGATGAAAAATTTCTATGTGGCCCCGGTTCAGAATGATGATGATGATGTACTGAGTACGTGGTAATCGTTTTCGCGACGGTGTCCCTCCATCCCGTATAGTATAGCTTTACGAAAAACAAAATGTCAGAAGATAACATTTTTGTTTCTTCTGCAGCTTTGCCTGTTGCTGATGCCGAGCCGCTTTTAACTGCTTTGACAATTATTAATGATGAGAAATATGGTGAAAGGAGCATAGAACCTCCAGCTTATTCCCCCCTAACTCCTCGACAACCGAATGTACCTGGTGAAAAGAGCATAGAACCTCCAGCTTATTCCCCCCTAACTCCTCGCCCACCGAATGTGCCTGGTGAAAGGAGTATAGAATCTCCAGCTAATTCCCCCCTAAGTCCTCGACAACCGAATGTACAAATTCTTATGTCTCCAAAACCACATTGTTCAACAAAAGAAAACATTCCAAACAGTCAACTTTCATCTTCACCATTGCAACCGATGTCGCCAGAGACAACAGAATTATTTAATATTTTAGCTGACACCCTTGATAATGAAGACTTCAACATTAATAGCAATGAAAACGCTGCATTAGGTTCACCGATTTCTTCAAACATAACAAACATCATGAATAGTGATGACTCCGTACAGGACCCAGACTTCGTTTGTCAGAATGAAAATGGAATATCTAGTGATAAAAGCTCTGAAAATTCCGTATCATTGTTAGCGTCAATAGAAGAAGGCCCTCAAACTGCGATAGAAATACTGGATGAAACTAATACATCAAACCATAATACAACCAGTCTAATTTTGCAAGAACAAGATATTGAAACTGAGGCATCATTCCAAGGAAGACCAAAAAGGGGTAGAAAAAGATTATATGGTGGAGACTTAAGAGAAGACCGAAAGAAGAGAAAATATAATAATCTAAGCTATGTAAACTCGAAGAAGCAGGTAGTCGAAACTAAGGTATTCATTGACTATAGCTGTAATTGTCCAAAACAATGTCAAAAAAATGTATCAACTGAACAAAAAATAGAAGAATTTAATAAATTCTATTCGTTCGGTTCATATGTTGCCCAAAATATGTATTTGATAGCATGCATTAAGGAAAAACCTAAGAAACGAGCATACGTCACGACTGCGCGACATCATTTAAAGAGAAACAACAAAACATATACCCGGGAATATTATTTGAAAAATATCCTAGTCTGCAAACAAATGTTCTTGAATACACTTCAAACATCATCTAAAAGAATAAACACAGCTCTTTGTAAAATGCGGAATAATTGCCTGAAAGATATGCGTGGGTTACAAGCGGGTCATAATGTTGCATCAACAGACAGTGAATTGTTTCTGGAAAACATAATTAAGAAACTACCGACTTATATATCACATTATCGCCGAGCCAAAAGTAACGACGCAAAGTTTCTCACATCGGACATGACTTTACCCAAAATATATAATCTATATAGTGAAGAAGCTAAATCAGCTGGTCAAGAAGTGCTGTCTTACTCTAACGTAAGACATGTGTTTGTCACAAAATTTAACCTGCGTACCAAACCCCTTAAAAAAGACACATGCAACAAGTGTGACTTCTATGAAAGTAAAAAAAATCAAGCATCGGAAGAAGAAAAAAGGAAAATCGAAGAAGACCACAAAAAGCATATCGACAAAGCTAAATGTTTGCAACAACAACTCAAAAATGATATAAAACTGGCAAAAGATGACCCCACAATAGAATGTATGACTTTTGACCTACAAAAGACGTTGCCTCTTCCCAGGATACCCACAAATATTGTTTTTTATAAAAGACAGCTGTGGGTATATAATCTGGGTATCCATACAGGCAGTGATGACCAAGCGCATTGTAATGTTTGGGTGGAAGGGGAGGCCGGCAGAGGATCGCAGGAAGTCTGTTCGTGTTTAATAAAACATATCACAGAAAGATTAAAAGATGGTGTTCAAAGTTTATTCCTTTGGAGCGACTCCTGTGGGGGTCAAAATAGAAACATTAAACTGACCTTAATGTTGAAAGCATTACTGAATGATCATCCCACTCTAAAAGAAATACATCATCGATTTTTAGAATCTGGCCACAGCTTTTTACCCAATGATACGGATTTTGGGCGGATAGAGTGTTCTCTTAAGCACCAGCAACGATTGTATACCCCAGATGATTACATAGAGATCATGAAAACCTGCCGAAAAATTAAACCAATGATTGTACACAGGCTTACCAAAGAAGACTTTATGTCATCACGCAATTTAGAGACAAAAATCACAAACAGAAAGAAGGCAGTAGATGGATCTAAAATAAGTTGGCTGGATACCAAAGAAATAGTGCTTAAGAAAGAAAAAATGTACTCTATTTTTATGAGAAACAATCTGGACGATGAGTTGAAGGAAGTTAATATAAAGAAAAATATCAGAAGCAGGACCGTGATAAAAAAAAGTGATATGGACTTACTTTGGCCTACAGGCAAAGCCATTTCTGAGGCTAAACTGTCAGATATAAAAAGTATTCTGCATCTTATACCAAACGACGCAAAAGATTTCTACAAAACCCTGACAAGTATCAACATAGAAGATGATATCGACGGCTTTACTGGGCCTATCGATTTTGAGGTAGAAGGCGATGATAATAATAGTGATGACTAATTTTAAGGGTTCTTGCTTCCATTTTAAATGTAAGAAAATGATTCAGTTACTAATAAATGGCATTAAAAAGTATTTTTTATAAAGAATTACTTTTATTTTTAGAAATATCACAACAATGAAATCTTAGGTCCATTTTGCAAGAAGGAACTAAGCAACACAATATGTTTTTGCAAGAAAGAACCAACCAGGTTTTTAACGATTTACTATAAACTACAACTTCATAAAATTTATAAATCTGATATTCCTAGATAGGTTACAGTATCCCACATAAGGTTAAGAAGTATTAATTCATTAATATACTCCGTATGCATTTTGCACACTCTGTTTACAAATGTTTCGTTTTCTCGAAACCAACCTGCTGTGTGTTGGTTCTTGTTTGCAAAAATGGGTCCAATTATATCAAGTTTCAAGAAGCATGGAGTGAAATAAAGAAAAAACTTTGTATTTTATTGAAAAATACAAAGAAGAAACACTGTTGTGGAACCCAGCTCACCCAGAGCATTATAACAAATTAAAGAAAGAAGACGCTTGGGATAGATTGGCTTCGTTATGGTGCTCCCACATTGCCGTTAGAAAATGTTTAATAACGTTAGTAAACATTTGTTAGCAAACATTTAATCACAAATAAATTTTCATGTTAGAAAATGTTTAGTAATGTTAGTAAACATTTTATAACAAAACAAATTATAACAAAATAAAACATGTGTTATCTTTTGTTTGTAAACATTTTATAAGGGTGATGGCGGGATAGGCGGTGCGGTGCGGTGGGGGTTAGAGTACGCAGGTCGCTGCGCGTGGTGTCTCGCTTGTCAGTCCCTTTGTGTCAGCGTGCATCGCTGTGCGTGTGTATTAGTGGTTGCGCGTGCGCCAAGCAATAAAATATGTCCGGTAATTGGAATAACGATGATGTTTACAAACTGATTGAAATGTTTCAAGCAAGAGAAGTACTATGGAACACGATGTCAGAGAGCTACAAAGACCGAAATAAAAAACACGATGCTTGGATGGAAATTGCCAGTGAATTTAATATGGATAAAAAAGTAATTGAAAAAAAGATTCGATCACTCGTAGGTCAATTTAACCGAGAATGTAAATCTAATAAATCTGGTGCAGGGGCTAATGAGTCAAGTAAATGGTTTGCATTTAAAAAACTCATGTTCCTTAAAGGCAAAAATATTCCAAGTTTAACTGTCGATGGAGGGTTGCAGGTGAGTTTTATTTTAACGTCTTTTAATAATATTTAGATGCCCAGTCCAAAAACCCTTCATTTGAAAAATATTCTGCGAATTCTTTTCTTATTTCTTTCCCATCATCTGTCAGGGATTCACATGCTTCAAGTGGTGTTAATTGCTGCTGTTCTAATCTCCATTGTCCATCGATACGTGTACCAGTTACTATGTCATCTCCATCATAGTATTGAGATGGAGCGTAAATCATGCTCGATTCAGTTTTTCTTATAAAATTATGCAGTAGCACGCATGTCATAATTAAAGTAGTAGTTTTTTCTGGCTCTAATAACATTGTAGTTCGTAAAACTCTAAATCTGGCTGACAAAATCCCAAATGCGTTCTCTACTGTTCTCCTCGCACGACTCAGTCTATAACTGAAGATTCTTTCCTTAGAATTGCTATCCTGTGGTCCTGGAAAAGGTTTTAATAAGTGTTTTTCTAAAGGGAACGCATCATCTGTTACGAACACATAAGGAACAGGTTTGTTTCTGCCTGGTAGTGAGCTGTCACTGGGTATTTTCAAACTATTGTCGTTAATTTTATTTCGAAATTTTGTGTTTGCGAAAACTCCGCCATCACTTATGCGTCCTTGGCAGCCAATATTCACGTACAGAAAGTTGTATTCTGCGTCCACTATCGCTAAAAGTACAACGCTGTAAAATCCTTTATAGTTGTAATATTCACTGCCGCTATCAATTGGCTTTTGTATGGCTACGTGCTTTCCATCGATACTTCCTAAGCAATTTGGGAAATTCCATTTTTCTTCAAATGAATTTGCCACGTGTAGCCACTCTTGAGGTGTTGTTGGTATCTGGAACAAAAATAGAAGATTAAGAAATAGGCGCGAAAAATAAATTTATAACTCGTTATTCTAACAAATTTTATTGGATATTTTTATTAAGTATGAAATATTAATAGAATACACTATAAAAAAATATGATTTCAGTTAAGGGTTGTTAAGTAATAGAAAAAGAAAATCGCGGTTATAGATTTTTTTACAATTTTAGCTAATTTGACGCGCCTATAACTTGAAATTATCGTTTAATTCTATTCTTTCAGGGTAACGAAGAAAACAGAATTGCTTCAGAAAACACTCTCAGTTTGAACGAAACAGGAAATACTGTCACTGATGAAACTACGGGCACGCCTTTCGCCACCCCAAAACCATTTCGGAAAAGAAGACGGCCTGAAGTAGAACAAGATCCAACACAACAAGAAGCTGTAAATATTTTACAAAGAATGTACGAATCTAGAAAAAGCAGGGATGAAAATGACGCATTTGGAGAGTATGTCTCGATGAAACTGAAACAAATAAAAATCAGTCATGCTAAGAATACTGCTCAACATCACATTAACAATATTTTGTACAATGCGACAATGGGACAATATGATTTTCCAACAACCTTTACAGACCCAACCGCTAGTAGTTCCTGGGGATACAACTCTGAACCAAATCTATCCACTTTTTCGGAAAATAATGCTGACTTTAGCTCGAGAGGATACTACACCGCACCGAGTCCCTCGGCTTCATTTGAAACCAGTTCTTCGGATAACTCCAGGACACATACTCGTACCAGCGCAAGAACACAGAGTCCGTCTAATTTATCGGAATCAAGCCAAGATTCGACCCAATCATTAAACGATTTGTTGGAATCAATCAAAAATTAAAAAATACATGTTTGGTTTGTTAATTATTAAAAAAATTATTAGTAAGGTAAGGTAGGTACCTACCTAAAGTATGATTAGATTAGATCATATTAAAAGTAAATAAAAAAATAATTAAAAATGTTGTTTGACTTACCTGTATGTATTCCTTTAAAACCTCATTGAGAGCCTCGCACACTTCTGGTACGATAATAGATATCACTTGGTCTGACAACTTGAACACATTTCCAAGACTTTTATAACTGCTACCAGTTGCCAAAAATCTTAACGTTACCGCAAGTCTTTCCGTCACACTTACAGATTTTCTAAATGTAGTGTCTCGTTTGCCTATTTTTGCCCCAATTAAATTTTGTAGATATTCAAATTCGGAACTGTTCATTCTTATAAAATCTTTTAAGCAACCGTCAATACCCAAATCCTTGAGATAGTCTGTGGCACTATATTTTCCTCTAGCTTTTAGCGTTTGGCGCATCCAATAAGAGCGCTTTTTCTTCTTTTTTAAACAAAAAATAAAAGCTATTCCAATGAGCAAATCTTCTTCCATTTTCGTGTAGACGTCCTCGGCCCTCAGAAGGCGAAACCAAACTGCGAGCCAATACTAGATGTTATAAAATGTTTAAACATTTTCCATCAATGTAGGAGCACTTATAACATGTAACAGTTTCTAACAAAGTGCAACAATTGTTAACATTTGTTAGTAAATGTTTTGGTGTTATAAAATGTTTACAAACATTTTATAACGGCAATGTGGGAGCACCATTACTCGACAGCGAAAGAGAAGCCTGTAAAAAGAAAATGACAAGTTTACTGGCATCATTGAGGAGGGAAAAACAGAAAACTAAACAATCAACTGGTACTGGAAAAGGTACGTAATTATTTATTAAGTTTAACGCGGGTTATAGTAGGGGGGGGTGGAAATTTGTGAGGGAAGTAGGTGTTTCCAAGCTAGTGTGGGGAAAACAATATAAACTCGGTATTAATCTGTATAGTGCTTCTTTTTATTTAAAATAATTCAATATTAATTACAAATTAAATTTCAGGTGCAGATGAAGTTTACCACAGCACTTGGTTCGCTTACAAATCCATGTTATTTCTACTGGATAGAAATACACCTCGTGACACAACAGATACTGTAAGTCCATTTTAAGCATAATTTTCTTGCCAACTTACAGACCCTTGCTGAATACAGTATTCAGCAACTTCATTACGAATATTGTGAGCAGATGTTGTAGCCCTTCGCTGTCTTATTTGCAAGGGTAACATACTAGTCATATCATTGTTACCTTCTCTCCAGTTTCCTAATCTGACCTGGCCGTTCAATTCTTCGTCAAAACTACCTGCAGGGGTATATACATGAACATTATTACCTTTTCTTAAAAAATTGTGGAGAGATGTTATTGCTGTTACGACAGATGTCGCGGTTTTCGGTTCTAACAACATTGGTTTCCGCAAAACTCTAAACACTGCTGACAATATGCCGAACACATTTTCCACTACTCTACGAGCTCTGCAAAGTCGGTAGTTATATATTCTTTCTTTACAACCACGTTCATGATATCCTGCATATACTTTCATCATATTTTGGGAAAGAGCAAAAGCTTCATCGCCAACGAAGTAAAATGGAATTTCTTCTGTTCTTGCTGGCAACGCAGTGGGCTGAGGGAGGTTTAGTGCATTATTTTTTAGTTTTTCGTTTAAAACACAGTTGTTGAAAACTCCTCCATCAGATATTCTTCCTTGACACCCAATATTTACATACAAAAAGTTATATTTCGCGTCAACAACTGCCAGTAATACGATGCTGAAGAAACCCTTGTAATTATAAAATTCACTGCCACTGTTGATCGGTGATTGCAGTAAAATATGTTTACCGTCGATTGCACCTAAACAATGTGGAAAATTCCACAAAGTATCATAGTCATTTGCTACAACCAGCCATTGCTCCGGTGTTTCTGGCGTCTGAAATAATAATTAATATTTATTTTCAGCTACGTGGACATGAAGGTGCTTCAGAACAACTGCCTGATGATTGCCCTCCGTCTGCCAAAAAAAGCGACAATGATTGCCCTCCTCCTCCAAAAAGGAAGAAATCAGTAGCCCCAAGCCCAGAAGAGATAATGGTATCTACTTTAAATATATTAAAAAAGAGAACCGAGCAAACGGAGGCAACTTCGCACAGACCTGACGAATGTGAAGCCTATGGTATGTTTTTGGCAAATAAATTACGATCTTATTCAAAGACAACAAAAATACATGTGCAGCATTATATATCAAATATATTGTTCAGTGCTGATCGCGGAGAGTATGACTATGTTGGAAATGGAATGAACAGCTACAGTTATTCAGGCTACTCTACACGACCAACAACTTCCAGAGTCTCATCGATGCCACAGACCGAAACTCCTGCATCAAATACGTCCCATCAAAATGACTATGAGCCACAGCAAAGCCCTGAAACTCCTGCATCAAATACGTCCCATCAAAATGACTATGGGTCACCAGCTATGAGTGAACAATTTATGTCAGAATTTGGTGATTTAATTTAATTTGATATGTAATGACTACATTTTCTGAATTAATACATACATAATACATACCTTTACATATTCTTTTAATGCTCCAATAAGGGCTTCGCTGACCTCTTTCACTATAAATCCTATTCGTTGTTTTGATATCTTGAAAAGATATTGCATACTAGTATAGGAATCTCCTGTAGCATAAAAACGAAGCGTTAGTGCTAACCGTTCCGTGACACTGATAGCTTTTCTATAATTTGTATCGTTTTTATGTACTTTTGGTCCAATTAAATTCAATAGTTCTTCAAAATCAATCGGAGACATGCGTACAAAGTTTTTATACTGTCCAGTAATCATTTGGTTTTTTAATATTGCTATCAATGACAAACCACCACATACGCCTCTATTTTTAAATAAGTTTGATGTCCAGTAACGTTTTTTCTTTTTCTTCACTTGGATGAAACAATAACTAAGTAGAATCAAAGTTCCCAATACGTCCTCGCTGTCGGCCATCTCGGAGTGAACTGGCGGCGACGGAGCACAGAGTTTTGACGAGCATGTTACGTCGATTTTAAGGACACTGCGTAACATGCTCGATGAGTAACACGCTCGATGCGAATGTTACATTACACCTTGTAACGTTGGTCAGTACCCACCTTTATGTTATTGATGTAATGAGAGTTTCATTGTTTAGTTTATTAATACGTAAATAGATAATTCTACTCGTGCACCAATTTTTCCATTTCCGCAAACTATAAAATTAAATATATTCAAATGGATGGTGAATATTCGACTCCGACAACCTCGTGTAAGGGTAGGTTCAGATGACAAGCGCTCAACGCGCGTTTTGATAACGCGCGTTTACAACTACATACATTTTATTCAGGCCGTACACATGCTAACGCGCGTTTTAGTAACGCGCGCGTTCAACGCTGCGCTAGCGCTCGACTGTTGTCAGCGCGCGTCAACGCCGCTTTGAGATCATTGGTTTTCTATGTTTTCGTTCAGTTGAGCGCGCGCTTTCGACGCGGATAGACGTATTTTAGGGTTCGTCAAGTTCGTCCGAAAATCGTCCGAAATGGAAACCGAAGCTTTTAATACGGAATTATTAATTGATGAAATAGAGAAACGTCCTGCGATATGGGACATGACAAGTAGCGATTATTCAGATAAGAATTTGAGAAGACGGGCTTGGGAAGAACTCGTCCTTATATTTTGTGAAGGACATGACAATGAAGAAAAGAAGAAAATATTATGTGAGTATATATATTTATTTACATTTACAATCGGTTTGTGTTACAAGTTAAATATAACGATCCTGCCAATCTACTTTTCCTTCATTAATGAAATAGTTTGTTAAATGTACTCGAACATTATCCGCCTGTCTCACAGCACGTCCGGTATAATGTGAGGCTAGATTTTCCAGGGGTGGCGTATAAAGTGTGTCTTCAAAATTGTAGCCATCCCTGATTCTGACATAATTATTTAGTGTACATATCGCTTTTACGATCTTTTCTGCAAAACCGATGTTAACATCTAACGGCCTGTGTAAAATGCGCCATTTATTGCACATTATGCCAAAAGTACATTCAACATACTGGCGTGCTAATGTCAAACGGTAATTAAATATTTTTTTAGCATAAGTTAGTGACCTTCCCCCATATGGACGCATTAAATTCTCCATCATGCCAAAAGCTTCATCAGCCACTATCACATATGGCAACGTTGTCGGTCTATTTTGTATTAACAATGCCTTTGGCTCAGGTAGATCTAATGACCTTTCTGTCAGCTTTTTGTACAATGAAGAATTCTTGAATATACCTGAGTCACTGTTTTTACCGTAGGCACCTATGTCAACCCACACAAAACAATAGTTTGCATCCGCTAGCGCCAATAAAACTAGCGAAAAATAATTTTTATAGTTATAATACATAGAACCCGTGTGTTCAGGCTGGATTAACCGTATATGTTTCCCGTCCAAGGCTCCCAAACAATTGGGAAACTTTGAGTTCTTTTCAAATATCGTGGATATTTCACACCACTTTTCTTTCGTTGGTTCACTCATAACAACGGGCCTTAATTTTTTCCAAATAGTTTCACATACATGTGGTATTATAGTAGCCACAGTAGATTTGCCAATTCTATAGTCGTAGCTTAATGTCCCAAATGAACATCCAATGGCCAAATATCTGGAAACAAACATAAACTATTACTAAATACGGTTTTTTTTTTCAGCGTCATCCTTGCAAAAAAAGTGGAAGAGTTTACGGGATAATTATATGAGAGAGGTGAAGAAAATAAAGACTGTCAAATCTGGATCAGGAGCTTCCAAAACTTCGACATATATTCATTATAATAGACTACGATTTCTACAGGCATCAATTGCCAACAAAGATACAGAAAGTAGTTTCGATGCAGATAATGCATCAACTTCGTCAGAGGTTGCTGAAGTAGAAATAAGTTCTGGCTTTAAGAGTCCTAAATCTACTTCAAGAAAAAAACAAAAATTAAATCCTGCTGATGAAAGATTTGCAAACATATTAGAGCAGAGTTTAGCACAGAAAAATGTGTCTCATCCAAAAGAAGATGACGATGAAGACAAGCTGTTTTGTTTGTCACTCGTTAAAGAGATTAAAAAAATTCCGGAATATAGGCGACTTCAAACTAAAATTGCCATTTATAATTTAATTTTGCAAAACCAAAATGAATTTCAAGGACCACAACAACAGACATATGAAAATCAAAATTACCCGGTATCACAACGAAGAAATTATTCATCACAAGAGCAGCGTCATCAGTCATCAGCTTCTGTTGAAGGCTTTCGTTATCATGATTATAGATCACAGCAGTCTAGTGTGTCAAATAATTTTGCACATTATGGTTATACTACAGCAATGGGGTCTCCATCGCCAGTAACACCTACTCCATCGCCAGCACCAACTAATGACGGCAATGAATCATAGTTAGAGTTATTCTGCGAGTAACAAAATGTTATTTTTTCTTTAAAAAAATTGTTCCTGAACAAGTTGATTTGATTTATTTGATTTATAGATTATGTTGATTATTAAAAAACTTACCTCAATGTAATTATGAGTTTTTCTTCCGGTGAAATGCTATATCGCACAGCGTTTTTATCTGCTACGAGTTCATCGTTTATGAGAGTCAGTAAGTCATCAAATGACTTGATGGACATTCTGAAGTAGTTAAAGAATTTGGGCTCAAATTGCCTTAACTTAGGATATAAAATAATGTACTGACTTTCAGTCAGCCTGGTTGACAAAATTGGGTGAACCCAATATCTCCGTCTTCTGTTGTGTCGTTTCTGCCGTCTGTATAAAATCACCGATAAAACTGTTTCTACGTCCATCTTCGACAAATGTAGAACTCAAACTGGCCGCAACAACGCGCGTTTAACGCCTGACAAGCGCGCACCATGTGAACACTATACAAAAATTCAACGCGCGTTCAACGCGCGCTGAGCGCTTGTCATCTGAACCTACCCTAAGTGAAAAATAAATAGATAATTACTTAGTATTTATGCGCAGTGTATACATTTTGAAATAGATATCTCTTAATAATAGTTTGGGTTTCTCGTCGTAATAGCAGAGACGCTGAAACAGTTAGACCAGGGCCCTATCCAATAAAGCTGACAATCCGACATATATGTCAAAAAATGACAAAATTGTAGAATTGTCGCGCTTAAGCTGTTTAATAAACGTGACAAATATGTCAAAAATCGACAGGTGAAATCTTGACATATTTTTAATGTAAAAACACGTTTAATAAAACTCGACATATCAAAAAACCACAGTCACAATTTTTCTGACAATTGTCGGTGACAATATTGTCGGATTGTCGTGACAATTATGTCGACTTTTGACATAATATATTTGCAAAGAATTTTGTTTTATGAAGCTGGATGAGGGTAAAATTGAAAAAGATATTATCAAAGTACAAGAATAAAACAATCACTAGTGTAACTTCGATTGTGTTATGATCGCGTGTAAGATGGAAATGCACAGAAAACTTACCATTTTGGGCCTTATTTACGAAAGTAAAAATATACTTTTTGGGAAGTTTAGTGACCAATTGACCCACGATGTAAAAATAAATAAATGGAAGGAAATAGCCGAAAACTTAAGAACATTAGGTATTTTCAATAAAGACTGGAAATACCTTCGTGACACTACATGGCAAAATGGGCGCAAAAGGACCATGGTAAGGTTTAGTTTATTTTAACTAGTTTATCCTTCATCAATCCGTAATTTTTTTTTATTTATTTAGACCGTTAACCAATAAAGAAGTTATCAATTAGATATGATGTATTATATTGTGTAGGTATGTATGAAATATTCGCATTGTGTATGTGGAAACGATTTTTAGGGTTCCGTACCCAAAGGGTAAAACGGGACCCTATTACTAAGACTCCGCTGTCCGTCTGTCTGTCTGTCTGTCTGTCCGTCTGTCACCAGGCGTTATCTCATGAACCGTGATAGTTAAACAGTTGAAATTTTCACAGATGATGTATTTCTGTTGCCGCTATAACAACAAATACTAAAAAACAGAATATAATAAATATTTAAGGGGGCTCCCATACAACAGACATGATTTTTTTGTCGTTTTTATATATACTGGTACGATAAATCTTTCAGGAAAAGAGAGATAATCGTCTGCAGACTGGTTCTGGGGGAGGAAAAAAATGCAAATATGACGATTCTGATGAAATGATACTAAAAATCATAGGAAAGGATTCTCCAGCAATAGATGGACTTCAAATACCAGAATCTTCAGGATCAAATGAAACACAGGTATCCGTGCCTGTTTTTACAGCAGAAACACCACCTCAACCTCAAAATCCAATACGAAGAAAATCACATCCCCCAGTTGATTTATCAAATGACTTATTTGATTTTAAGAAACAAAAAATGGAAATAGAAGTAGATATTGCTAAAGAAAAACTTCAAATTGCAAAAAGAGAAAAATACAAGCTAGATTTGGAGCTACTCAAACTTGAAAAAGAATTAAACATACAGCCATCAGAATTTACACTACCTTTGTATTTACAAAACGCTCGGGTTATTGATGTTTGTACTGAACAAATTGAACAAATTGTTCGAACAACAGAGTCGGGTGCTGATAATGAACAAGTCAACGATATTATAATAAGTGCTATGAATGAAAATCTTTAAGTATAATCGATCATGCATTTATTAAAAGGATTAAATAAATTATTCATTCAAATAGTTGTATTAATGACTGTAAAACTGCAATCGCTTCCTCATCAAATACTTCGTCCACATTGTTATTATCTACAACTGTATCATTGTCATTTCCGCTAATATCTTGTTCTAAATAGGTTGCATTTGAGCCTAAGCGGTTTTCAATGTTATGAATAACAATGCAAGATAATATTACATTGCTTGCAATTATTGGCTGAACTCTAAGGTGATTTAGACACGGGAATTTTTCTTTTATGATTCCCAAAGAATTTTCTACCAATCTTCTCGTTGACTTAAAAGCACGCAAGAATCTTTCCAGTGATGCTGTCCTTGGTATTTGTATTGGTATATTAGGCGTCATAAGCCACTTTTTTAAACCATATCCACTGTCTCCCAGGATTATTGCGTTTGGGAATGGTCTCCATCCACTTTCCCATGTCCGTGCTAAAGAAGAGCATCTCATCACTCTGGCATCGTGAACAGAGCCAGGCCATCTTGCAGATGCGTAGAAAATTTCTAAGTTTGGCCCGCACACCACCATAATATTAATTGAATGGTTTCCGTTCCTGTCTACAAACGCAGATTCATTTTGATAAGGCGCATCTAGAGGAATTAACGAACCATCCACAATACCAGATATTCTAGGTATCCCATTATGCCTCATGAAAAGTGTTGGTATTCGGTTACAATTATCAGGCCAGCGAACCTCTTCTCCGAGTAATTCAGTAATCACGGCTCCACATACCCTTCTTATGCAATTATGTACGGTTGTTTTACTAAGCCCATGTGCATCACCAATAACGTGGTACTGTGAACCACAACCCATCCAATGCAAAGCGCATAAAATTTGTTTATCGGGTGTAAGTGCTTGGTTTCTGCTTGTACCGTGTTGAAGTCGATGAGCAATTTTATCAATTAAATATTCTACGGTAGATTTACATACCCGAAATTTTTCTTTAAAGCAGAAATCTGTAATTGAGAAGGAGAAATTGATTCTGCTTTTAAATGATCGTCGTTGCCTCCTCGTTTGTATTTGTTCCAAGTATTCATCATCACTACTCTCACTGCTCGATGTAAATACCATTTTATTGTAATAAACTTTTTCAATACACTTTTTTACACCTTCAAAATTCAAAATATGATTTCGCGACAGAGGGTAACGCGCCTGTCAGAATTGTCGGACAATCCTACAAATATGTCAACATGTCACGACAATTTTCTGTTTAATAAAGCAGATTTGACAAGTTTTTCACGACAAATTGTCACCTGTCAGCTGTCGCATATAAAGTTTTATAAAACAGAAAAATGTTAAGAAAAAAAAAGAGTCCGACATATTTGTGAATTTTCCACCATGACAATTTTGTCGCCTGTAAGTTTTATTAAACAGAAAAATTGTCGAGTTGTCACTTTTTGACATATGTCGGACTTGTCGGATTGTCAGCTTTATTGGATAGGGCCCAGGTGCTTCATAGCCTAAATGAGCCTCTCAGCGGGTTGGTATCAGTATGAATTTGGACAAGACGAAAATCATGTACAATTCGCACGTCTTGCCGAGTCCAACCCACATCGAAGGGTCGCTTCTCGAAGTTATGAAGGATTATGTCTACCTAGGGCAAGTCATCCAGCTCGGTAGACACAACTTTGAGAAAGAAGCCGACAGAAGGATCCAGTTGGGTTGGGCAGCGTTTGGAAAACTTCGTCAAGTCATCTTGTCACCGATCCTACCTACCTACCTTATATTTTAAAATCGCAATTACCAGAACTGAATATTGAAAAACTTTACTGCGATTTTGAGATTGGGATGATAAATGCAATAAAAGAAGTATGGCCTACTGTTACTATTAAAGGTTGTTACTACCACTGGACTAAAATGATTTGGCGAAACGCAAAAAAATTGGGCTGTCAGAAAACAAAACACGAAAAAAGGATCGTTCGTCTCTGCTCGGTGTTGCCATTAATAGGTGAGCAAACAATAATGGGAGGTTGGAATTACATTAAAACCGAATATGAAAATACGAAACTTGCGATGCAACCCTTTATGAAGTATGTGGACGGAATTTTAAAGAAAAAAGACTATATAAAAATAATCAGTATGTTAGGAGAGTGACATAGAACTAACAATGTGCTCGAAGGTTGGCATTCAAAAATAAACAAATCTATAAACCTAAACACCAAGACATTGTTAAGATTATTAAAAATACTAGCTGACATTGACGTGCTTGCTGTAGATAAAACAGCGAACAGGAGAAGAAAGAAGTATATACATAATGATGATATAATTCTTAACATACAAATGCAACTATTTAATTCAGAAATCTCAATTGGGCACGCTCTCGAAAAATTACGATAACACATTTAAGAAAAAAGAAGAAACAAAATTTGATTTTACTTTTGAAATGTCATAGTACTGGGTGACGTATATTAAGGGCAATTAAAGTTTTTTTACTAAGTTCGTTAACACTTATCTCTTAACAAGAAATATTTTTGTTTTTAATTTTAAGATTTCTTTGTAGCAGGTGAAGTATATTAATTATGAGATTTGAAGTTTTTATTTCTAGTCTATAATTAATATAGTTGTGCAGTTTTAGTTGATCAGCGGGTATTACCCACTGCTCAACTATTCATAGTTGAGCAATTACCAGTTGAGCCGTTGGTATTACCCACTGCTCAACTTTATGCAGTTGAGCAATCCAGTTGAGCAGTGGGGAAGAAGGGAACCAAATATGCTTGATTTAAACTTAACTGTTCTACTCTTAGCTGCCTTAAGGTCATTTTTATATCTTGTACTTCTCATTGTCTCATAATTACTGATATCTCGCTTTGTCATTGAGGCTGCTTCCAATATATACATTGACGCTAGGGTTAAGATTTTTAGTCTTCTGAATTCTGCTCTGCATGAATCGGTCTGTTTATGCCCACATATACTTCGGATACATTTTTTTTGGGCTTTGAATGCAAATTCTCTGTTAGTAGAGTTACCCCAACACAGTATACCATATTTTAGAGTAGAACCCACATATGCATGATAAACATTGAGTAAGGGCGTGGACACATGTCTGCGGTGCGGCGCCGGCCACCGTGTAAGGGCGTGGACACATGTCTGCGGTGCGGCGCCGGCCACCGTGTAACGGCACGGCACCGCTACCGGGAGGCGGCACGGCGTCGTGTCGCGACACGGCGCCGTGCCGCCGTGCCGCGTGCGGTGGGGAGCGCATGTGCGTGTGAACTGAGGGTCCACAATGGGAATTCGCGAAATGAAAATCCTAGGATTTAGTAGCAGACTTAAAACAATTGTAGAACGAATCTGGGAATTTGTAAGCAAATATATTAAAAATTTCGACCCATAAAGTGTGGTCCCTCAGTTCTCACAGACGATCAGCCAGATCTCGGAAAGTATCATAAAAAAAAGGTTTTGTGAATACAGACTTTTAGTAAAGAATTTGTAAAGATATTTTCTGAATAACAGACCACAAAGCATTAAAGATAAAAAAAATATAACGACTAAACTATGGTCCCTTAGTCCACATAACAAAGATAAATATTTTAGTGAATATTACTGAATAAAATTAATAAAACCGTTGTTTTCTGCATAAAGTTTTAGTAAAGGTGTTAAAACATTTTGTAAAAAAAAAATGGGGCAAAAAATCCAAGCATTTTGAAGATAGCGATGATTAAAACTGGTCCCTCAATCCTCTCCTCCACTGACACATGTGCGTGTGCTAGCTGCTAGACGAGAGGAATATCAGAAAGTCTAGTGTACTTAACTTTTAGTAATAATTTTCTACTAAATAATAGGTACCGTAAAATGGGGTGATTAGAATTCAAGGGGGGAATAGAAAAAAAAGCGAAACTTTTTACATTGCATTAATGTTCTCACTGTGCTACATGAAATTAGCTACATTTGATTTTTTTACATACGGCAATATTGATTCTGTTATGGCAACATCGTCATTAATAGTGAAGTTGTTCCTAAATGCGAAAAATAATGTGTAAAAGTGATCAACTAACGGTTGCGATTTTGGGTTGTGTAAAACTTTTATTTCTGTTTGGTACTACGATTGAATTTCGCCATCAATACGAATTGTTGAAAAGTGTTTGTTACTTGACTATTGAGAAAACTTAAAGGTAAGCCAAATTAAGCATGATTTCTGTTCTAAATATGCCCAAAAGTTATGTCCTATAAATCGAATAAATTCGGGGTGAAAAGAAGACGCCTGAGGGGTGAAAAGAATTGAGTATGGGGGTAAATAGAAACGCGTTAAGGCTGAATAGAACTGCACGAGGGGTGATTAGCAATGCGTCTGGGGTGATTAGATTTGTTATTGCTAGGGCTGCCAACCAAAATTATACCTGATACATTTTTGTACTTACGTAGATTGTAGGTACCTAGTGACTGTTATTTTATGAAATACTTAGGTTATTGTTCATATTTTTATGACTATTGAAAATAATTGCGTATTTTGTTCGTTCAGATTATATTGGACAATGCCGCGTATTTATAAACCTGAACCTGGAGGCAAGCGCTATAAAAGGTATGACGAAAATGTTCTTAAGCAAGCGGTGGAAGATTATTTAATGGTAATGATTCGATAAAAACAGTAGCTATCAAACACAATATGCATCCATCAGTGTTGTATCGTCACAGCAAAGGCCTAGTCAAATCTCAAGGTGGGCAAAGAGCCCTTTCGTTGGAAACGGAAGACTATATCATCCAGTATATCAATGTTTGTGCAGAATGGGGATATCCACTGGACACACTAGACTTAAGATATATTGTTAAAATGTACCTGGACAAGATTGGAATTCCTCATAAGCGATTCAAAAATAATTTCCCTGGGCCCGATTTCATCCAATGTTTTTTAAATAGACATAAAGATAAAATTTCCCAACGGATATGCCAAAATATTAAAAGGTCTCGAGCTGCCGTGTCAGCAGAAATCGTAACAAAATATTTTGAAGAGCTACAAAAATCTTCGGCCAATGTTCCAGCATCAAATATCGTCAATTATGACGAGACAAATCTCGCGGACGATCCTGGGCGCAGAAAAATTATTACGAAACGCGGCACTAAATATCCAGAACGCGTCATGAACCACTCAAAGGCTACTGTTTCCTTAATGATAGCTGGATCGGCAGAAGGCGAGATTTTACCACCATATGTGGTGTACAAAGCCCAAAATTTGTACAACACATGGGTTTCTCACGGGCCTAGAGGTGCAAGGTATAATCGTTCGGCATCAGGATGGTTCGATGGTACCATTTTTGAAGATTGGGTACAATCCATCATTATTCCATTCTTCGCTGACAAACCGGGAAAAAAGCTGCTAATAGGCGATAATTTATCTTCACATTTGTCGGTTGACATGATAAAACTATGCAAAGAGCATCAAATTGATTTTGTGTTTTTACCGAGCAATTCAACACACCTAACTCAACCTCTCGATGTAGCCTTTTTTAGGCCTATGAAGGCAGCCTGGCGGCAAATACTTCTTAAGTGGAAGAAAACCGATGGCAGCAATGAGACATGTGTGCCAAAGGGTTGCTTCCCTAAATTATTAAAGAAATTAATGGAGGTTATACAAGAAAATGCTGAGTCTAATTTAAAAGCGGGTTTTAAAAAAACTGGTATCTATCCCTTAGATTCTACACAAGTGCTATCTCGAATACCAACACAGTCGACCGATACCAATAGACATAGGGAAGCAGTGGATGAGTCTGTACTAACTTTATTAAACGACATGCGATATGGTACAATGGGCGTGAAAGAAATAAAAAGAAAGCGGAAACTCGATGTGGTGGCAGGATAGAGTGTCAGTGAATCTACTGAGGATTACGTAGACTCGGAAGCAACACCCGGCCCGAGTACATCAAAACCGCAAAGAAAAATAAACAAGCTTAATAATTCAGTGGAAAAAGAAAATCTATTGCCTAAAGAAACAATAAACATTAAAAAAAGTATTAAAGGAAAAGGAAAGGGTAAGAAGACAAAGAGAGAGACAAGCACGTCGATAGGCGAATTATATGACATCAGAGAGGAAAACATGGACATAGGCAATGCATTTACAGATAAACCAAATGATAATATAGACATCAATGACCCTGTGATGGATATGCCTGTATATTTTGAAGATGACTTGGAATGTGGAGGAGAGCTAACTATTGAAAATTGTCCACTAAGTGATGCGTTAATAATAAACCCTACAGGAGCAGCTGAAAATATCGAAACTGGTCTAAATAATGTCTATGAGTCTGATCATGATGGTCAATCAAACTGTCCATTAGGAAATAATGGAGAAGAATATTCTGTAGCAGAAGTTATAACTAATGCTTTACCAAAGATAAAAAAGGAGAAAATAAAGATAATAGAAAATATAAACTTTTTAGAAACTCGCAAAAATATTAGTTATGTTAAGAAATATAAAACAGCTTCCCCTGAAGCGCCTATACTAATTTTAAAGAAAACTGCAAGGCCGAACAAGTATTATAAAGATGATGAGGCTATTCTAAAAGACTTACTAGATGATAACACTTAAATATAGTATTATCATCTAGTAACTCCAGATAATATTTTAATAATTACTTACGTACTGATGATTAGAATAAGTTAACTTCATTTTTTGACTTTATTTATTTCACATACACTCGAGAGCAATGAATCCGGGTCACTTAAAGAATCCTAAAAATCTCGGAAGCTAAAAATGCTAGGTTAATGCAATAAATTGTATTTAATAGACAATGTAATACTCCTTAAATGAAGGTATTAAAACTTCTTAGTTATTGTAAAGTTATATCATAAAAAAATCAAATTTGAAAAAGGGCCACTTTCGAAGATGGAACTACGAAATTACAGCATTTGGTTTTGCTTTTGTTTGTAATCTGTCATTTATGTGGGTACATAAACCATGTTGATAGTGCTCTATATTCATTATTCAAGCTGAAATTATGTCGCTTACGCCTGAAGAATGCACCAGAATACTTACAATGCTGGAAACCGGCCGGAGTCAGCGCGATACAGCCAGGACTGTCGGTGTGTCGCTGTCAACAGTACAAAGAGTTCTCCGACGTTACGAAGAAACTGGTTCTAACCTACGCAGACCAGGAACGGGCAGAACCAGGTGTACCACAGCACGAGAAGACCGATACTTGGTGAACACCATGCTTCGAAATCGCTTTCTCACAGGAACTGAACTCACAAATCAGTTTCGACGCCTCGGAGGAAGTAACCCAAGTGCATGGACAGTAAGACGTCGGCTTGCTGAATCTAACTTAAAACCCCTTAGACCTGCAAACGGCCCTAAACTGGAGCGTGGGCATCGTATTTCAAGACTAAGATATGCCCAGAGCCACGTAAATTGGAGTATTGAAGATTGGTCAAAAGTTATGTTCTCCGACGAATCAAAATTTATGCTCTACAAGCACGATGGAAGACACAGAGTGTATCGAAGACCAGGGGAAAGATTCAAGCAAGCATGCATCGAAGAAAAAGTAGCCTACGGTGGTGGGTCTGTACTTGTGTGGGCCGGAATTTCTTCTGAAAGTCGCACAGAGCTGGTGATCATAGAAAACGGCTCTTTAACTAGCGTAAGATATGTGGAAGAAATCCTCAATGATCACGTTGGTCCATTTATGGTCAATTTAGGTGAGGATGCTATATTTATGCATGACAATGCCCGACCTCATACAGGTAGGATTGTGAATGACTACCTTCAAGAGATGAACATTACTCGTATGGAGTGGCCAGCGCGCAGCCCGGATATCAACCCGATCGAGCATGCTTGGGACGAGCTAGGCAGATGCGTAAAACAACGAAACCCTCCCCCAATCACGCTTCGTGAGCTCAAAATTGCTCTCACAGAGGAATGGGAGAATATTCCCCAAAATCGTATAAGGAACTTGGTGTACAGCATGCCAAACCGCGTAAACGCAGTAATGGAAGCACGAGGAGGCAATACGAAGTATTAAAATTCAAGAAAATCGTAATAAAGTTCAAAAATTTCATGTTTCCTATTTTTGTTTTAAGGAGAGATCAGCAGTTTTTTTCTTTATGTAATTTTGTGTTAATAAAATGTATGGTGACTCATATTTTTTTTACTTTCATTTAAGGAGTATTACATTGTCTATTAAATACAATTTATTGCATTAACCTATCATTTTTAGTTTCCGAGATTTTTAACATTCTTTAAGTGACCCGGATTCATTGCTCTCGAGTGTAGGTTTTGTTTTTTGTTGATTTTATTTAGTTTCTTTGCTAATTATAGACTTCACATCATATATTGGCATAGGCCAATATATGATGTGAAGTCTATAATTATATATATTAGTTTATATTTATGCTGAAGCAAAGGACAATTCTATAACTACTTGTGTACCTATTGCAGTATAATTCCTGCAAGTAGATACTTTTTGTTGTCATTTCGATTAAATTCTTTTTACGAGTCATTCGGTCAGCTTTTTTATTTTTTCGTTTTTTTTGAAATATTCAAAAAATTGACAATTGTTCTGTACATTGTCAAGAAGAAAAAATGCAACGCATTCTGTCGTTGGAATTCCTATTGTGTGGATATTTTATTCAATAATATTTAATCTTTCTTCGAAAGTTAGTTTCAAATTTTAACCACCACTATATGTGAGTAGCCAGCGGATACGTTCCCTGGAATTTCTCGTCCCTTTTTTCTTTGATTGTTTGAAAGGCCACCTTTTTTTGGCCTTACCCTGCCATTTATTGTTCGCCTGTCTTCTTCCTTCGTCTGCCGGCCGCAGAAGTCCGAGCGAGCTTGCGGAGAGAAGCGCAGGATCGTTGCCGAGCAAGGTCGACGACACAGGTGCCTAACGGACACATCAGGTGCTAAATAAGACATTTGTGTGCCGCAATAACGCCCAACCATCATATAATAGAAGTGTTCTGTGTTATACCGTCGTGTGACATTTTAATTTTAAGTTGCTTTCCTAAATTCTTAATATCAGATCTTATTCTCTTTCAAATTTATATTAACGAAATTATGTAAAGAAAAACCTTTATCTTGAGCTTATTTGTGTTAAATAATTTATAGAGCGGCACGAATTTCGTACGATTGCAATCGAATTTAAATTCGTCTATATACTTAAATTCCTAAAAATTTGGAAACATCCATAAGTTTTTTCTCCAAAAATCTTCTTGTGATATATTTTTTTTTTGGTAGCCTTATACAATTTCCAACGACTAAATATTTTAATTTTGTGACTTATTTCTTAATTATTTCGGTTGTTCTTTTTATTAATAAATTTTACGTGTACCAGCTGCGTGAGTTTCATAATGCAGCGTGGAGCTGGCTGCTAACACGCCGGGGACTCGAACCCCGACGTGAGCTAGCTAAAAACATAATGCAGCGTGGAGCTGGCTGCTAACACGCCGGGGACTCGAACCCCGACGTGAGCTAGCTAAAAAATCAAACTCACGCAGCTTATTAATTAATTATGAAAGGCATGTTATTTGTTGATACTGGATCACGCACAGAACAGACGTGGAAAAAAGAGGCAAAAAAAAGAAGCCATAGTCTGCCCTGTTAGATCACAAAAAGACAACAAACAAAATAGAGCAATCTCCTTGTACGAAGCTGGTAAGTGACCATGTTGAGGTTTATGGCTGATGAAGGAATGTTATGACCACACAACAACAAAGAAAACAGTTGGGCTAGTAATCAAAAGACAAATAGATAATAGCAAACAACTGCCAAAGAAAAAGGTATGCTAGCATCAAAAAATAAATAGACACTAGCAAAAAAAATATCAATGGACAGCTGGACTAGAATCAAAAAAATGAAATAGATACAAGCAAACAACCGAGCATAAAAAAAGCTTACCTTTGGTCACGAGGCCTAAAACATTCACACTTCAGACACACACTACGGGAAACTAACTACAGCTAAGTTACAGAGGAGAAATTAAACTCAGGATTCAAATATATTTGTGGGGAGAGTAATAAATAGTCAGCTATGTGATATAGTTACAGGGTTATTTTATAGAAATAACACTTCAAAAATAAACAGGTAAGTAATGCAAACTGGTCGAAGTATTATCCACAGCACAGTGCAGCGCAAAGTTCACGGAGCATCCACTTTCTGCTGAGCGAACGCAAGGAGTGTGCCGATTCGAATGAAAGAAACAGTATCCAAGCTAGTCGGATTTCAGAATCTGTAAATAACAATGGTGACACGGGGATTAAAATATTTTTTGCTCAGAGGGAGCACCACACACGATATAACGAAAAAAAATATGTAAATAGTACTTACTTTTAAAAATCGGGCGCCATAATGCAACGTAGAGCTGGCTGCTAACACGCCGGGGACTCGAACCCCGACGTGAGCTAGCTAAAAAATCAAACTCACGCAGCTGGTACACGTAAAATTTATTAATAAAAAGAACAACCGAAATAATTAAGAAATAAGTCACAAAATTAAAATATTTAGTCGTTGGAAATTGTATAAGGCTACCAAAAAAAAAATATATCACAAGAAGATTTTTGGAGAAAAAACTTATGGATGTTTCCAAATTTTTAGGAATTTAAGTATATAGACGAATTTAAATTCGATTGCAATCGTACGAAATTCGTGCCGCTCTATAAATTATTTAACACAAATAAGCTCAAGATAAAGGTTTTTCTTTACATAATTTCGTTAATATAAATTTGAAAGAGAATAAGATCTGATATTAAGAATTTAGGAAAGCAACTTAAAATTAAAATGTCACACGACGGTATAACACAGAACACTTCTATTATATGATGGTTGGGCGTTATTGCGGCACACAAATGTCTTATTTAGCACCTGATGTGTCCGTTAGGCACCTGTGTCGTCGACCTTGCTCGGCAACGATCCTGCGCTTCTCTCCGCAAGCTCGCTCGGACTTCTGCGGCCGGCAGACGAAGGAAGAAGACAGGCGAACAATAAATGGCAGGGTAAGGCCAAAAAAAGGTGGCCTTTCAAACAATCAAAGAAAAAAGGGACGAGAAATTCCAGGGAACGTATCCGCTGGCTACTCACATATAGTGGTGGTTAAAATTTGAAACTAACTTTCGAAGAAAGATTAAATATTATTGAATAAAATATCCACACAATAGGAATTCCAACGACAGAATGCGTTGCATTTTTTCTTCTTGACAATGTACAGAACAATTGTCAATTTTTTGAATATTTCAAAAAAAACGAAAAAATAAAAAAGCTGACCGAATGACTCGTAAAAAGAATTTAATCGAAATGACAACAAAAAGTATCTACTTGCAGGAATTATACTGCATCACACCCATTCCAGCAAAAAAAAAAAAATATGTCGATAAAGGAACAACAACTCAATATGAGTCGCATCACTAAAATTAGGAACAACACCAAAGGATTGTTATTATGAAAAAAATAGGAATATCACTATAAGAGTGACAATACCATAGAAGAATGTGTACGAAGTATGTGAAAGAGGGAAGAAAAGAAAAAGAAAAAAATAAGGAATTAAATATGTTATATTATTATTAATAAAATATAGTAGATAAGTTACATAAACCTAATAAGCAGCATCGAAGTGCAGCAGATAAAGAATAAATTTGAAGCGCCTCCAATCTAAACGTTACCAATGCGAGCTCCTGACGTGTCCTCTAAACCTATGAATAACCTAAAAACTAACGACTTAGGAACTAAAGGATATAAATTAATCTAGAAGTACCTAACTAGCCTAATTAAATCATGGGATCCCTTAGATAAATTCAAAAACAAAGAATAAAATACGACCTCAGTCATAATATCTACCAAACACAAATTAACAACATCAGTCAAAGAACTAATAATAAATTATGAAAAAATCTTCTTCAGACGAAATAAGAAAATAACAGGATGATAAAGAGTGTATGATAAGTTTTGATGATAAAAGATGAAAGGTTTAGTAAGAAAACATTTCGTTAAGCAATTTAAAATTATCGACAAAAAAATATCGACATTGTCCCAACACTAAACACTTTGTTATAGAAATTCAAATCATCGACAAAAATCTATCGACAGTGTCCCAACACTAAACACTAAAAGTAACGCCTTATGTGGGCGTGGTCAAAATAGTGACAGTAAACAAAAAGTTGTCAACAAAAAGATTATTTTAACAACTAGATGTCGCTGTCTATGTTTAGTCTTAAAAGTAACAACTTAAGTTGAAGTGATAACTCCAGTAGGATACGGCTTCAGACACAAAAAAGACTGGGAATCAAAGGAAGGACTTGAGTCAAACAAAGAACTTGAGTCAAAGATGGGACTTCAGTCAAAGATGGGACTTCAGTCGAAGATGGGACTTCAGTCAAAAATACGACTTCGGTCAAAAATACGACTTCGGTCAAAAATAGGGACTTCAGTCAAAAATAGGACGTCAGTCAAAAAATAGAACGTCAGTCAAACGACTCAAGTCAAAGGAACCTTAGATTGACATAAACCATAACCGAAACCCTAGAGGAAATAATATGTGGGTGGAGCTAAAAAAAACTAGTCAACATACGGTTTTTAATAAAGCGAGGAGCCAACTTGCCAACCAAAAAAATAACCAATGGCAAAAATCTAGAAAAAAAAAATTACGTCTCCATAGAATACCATTAACCAAGATGTAGAGTGATGGAGAAGAAATAAAGAAAATCAACGTATGCTGAATCCGACTTTCAGCTAAATTAACGCTTAGAGTCTGACTAATTAGCATGAGTAGAATCTATAAAAAATTCTTACCAAACATAAGAAAGTTTGGTGTAAAACCAGTGGCAAAGTTAATGCATGAATTGAGATATAGTAGGTAACAATTTTGACCATTATCCTTTATAGAAAGGATTTACGAAAATGGGCGTTATCCTTTGTAAAAAAAATATTGATTACTGTTGGAAGCAGAGTATTTACGTAAATAGAAAATGAAAATGAAAATTTTATTTACGTAAGTTTTGAGATAATTTTGGTATCCCGGTTTAGAATTATATGTAAAACTAATATTCCAATTAAATACGGATAATTATGTAAATGCTAAACGCATAAAAAGGGATAAGATTAATAGAAGGAAACTTGGGGGTAAAACAAGCTCAAAATATGCGAACCTCCGTGAAACAATGTGGACAATTATGAAAGGCATGTTATTTGTTGATACTGGATCACGCACAGAACAGACGTGGAAAAAAGAGGCAAAAAAAAGAAGCCATAGTCTGCCCTGTTAGATCACAAAAAGACAACAAACAAAATAGAGCAATCTCCTTGTACGAAGCTGGTAAGTGACCATGTTGAGGTTTATGGCTGATGAAGGAATGTTATGACCACACAACAACAAAGAAAACAGTTGGGCTAGTAATCAAAAGACAAATAGATAATAGCAAACAACTGCCAAAGAAAAAGGTATGCTAGCATCAAAAAATAAATAGACACTAGCAAAAAAAATATCAATGGACAGCTGGACTAGAATCAAAAAAATGAAATAGATACAAGCAAACAACCGAGCATAAAAAAAGCTTACCTTTGGTCACGAGGCCTAAAACATTCACACTTCAGACACACACTACGGGAAACTAACTACAGCTAAGTTACAGAGGAGAAATTAAACTCAGGATTCAAATATATTTGTGGGGAGAGTAATAAATAGTCAGCTATGTGATATAGTTACAGGGTTATTTTATAGAAATAACACTTCAAAAATAAACAGGTAAGTAATGCAAACTGGTCGAAGTATTATCCACAGCACAGTGCAGCGCAAAGTTCACGGAGCATCCACTTTCTGCTGAGCGAACGCAAGGAGTGTGCCGATTCGAATGAAAGAAACAGTATCCAAGCTAGTCGGATTTCAGAATCTGTAAATAACAATGGTGACACGGGGATTAAAATATTTTTTGCTCAGAGGGAGCACCACACACGATATAACGAAAAAAAATATGTAAATAGTACTTACTTTTAAAAATCGGGCGCCATAATGCAACGTAGAGCTGGCTGCTAACACGCCGGGGACTCGAACCCCGACGTGAGCTAGCTAAAAAATCAAACTCACGCAGCTGGTACACGTAAAATTTATTAATAAAAAGAACAACCGAAATAATTAAGAAATAAGTCACAAAATTAAAATATTTAGTCGTTGGAAATTGTATAAGGCTACCAAAAAAAAAATATATCACAAGAAGATTTTTGGAGAAAAAACTTATGGATGTTTCCAAATTTTTAGGAATTTAAGTATATAGACGAATTTAAATTCGATTGCAATCGTACGAAATTCGTGCCGCTCTATAAATTATTTAACACAAATAAGCTCAAGATAAAGGTTTTTCTTTACATAATTTCGTTAATATAAATTTGAAAGAGAATAAGATCTGATATTAAGAATTTAGGAAAGCAACTTAAAATTAAAATGTCACACGACGGTATAACACAGAACACTTCTATTATATGATGGTTGGGCGTTATTGCGGCACACAAATGTCTTATTTAGCACCTGATGTGTCCGTTAGGCACCTGTGTCGTCGACCTTGCTCGGCAACGATCCTGCGCTTCTCTCCGCAAGCTCGCTCGGACTTCTGCGGCCGGCAGACGAAGGAAGAAGACAGGCGAACAATAAATGGCAGGGTAAGGCCAAAAAAAGGTGGCCTTTCAAACAATCAAAGAAAAAAGGGACGAGAAATTCCAGGGAACGTATCCGCTGGCTACTCACATATAGTGGTGGTTAAAATTTGAAACTAACTTTCGAAGAAAGATTAAATATTATTGAATAAAATATCCACACAATAGGAATTCCAACGACAGAATGCGTTGCATTTTTTCTTCTTGACAATGTACAGAACAATTGTCAATTTTTTGAATATTTCAAAAAAAACGAAAAAATAAAAAAGCTGACCGAATGACTCGTAAAAAGAATTTAATCGAAATGACAACAAAAAGTATCTACTTGCAGGAATTATACTGCATCACACCCATTCCAGCAAAAAAAAAAAAATATGTCGATAAAGGAACAACAACTCAATATGAGTCGCATCACTAAAATTAGGAACAACACCAAAGGATTGTTATTATGAAAAAAATAGGAATATCACTATAAGAGTGACAATACCATAGAAGAATGTGTACGAAGTATGTGAAAGAGGGAAGAAAAGAAAAAGAAAAAAATAAGGAATTAAATATGTTATATTATTATTAATAAAATATAGTAGATAAGTTACATAAACCTAATAAGCAGCATCGAAGTGCAGCAGATAAAGAATAAATTTGAAGCGCCTCCAATCTAAACGTTACCAATGCGAGCTCCTGACGTGTCCTCTAAACCTATGAATAACCTAAAAACTAACGACTTAGGAACTAAAGGATATAAATTAATCTAGAAGTACCTAACTAGCCTAATTAAATCATGGGATCCCTTAGATAAATTCAAAAACAAAGAATAAAATACGACCTCAGTCATAATATCTACCAAACACAAATTAACAACATCAGTCAAAGAACTAATAATAAATTATGAAAAAATCTTCTTCAGACGAAATAAGAAAATAACAGGATGATAAAGAGTGTATGATAAGTTTTGATGATAAAAGATGAAAGGTTTAGTAAGAAAACATTTCGTTAAGCAATTTAAAATTATCGACAAAAAAATATCGACATTGTCCCAACACTAAACACTTTGTTATAGAAATTCAAATCATCGACAAAAATCTATCGACAGTGTCCCAACACTAAACACTAAAAGTAACGCCTTATGTGGGCGTGGTCAAAATAGTGACAGTAAACAAAAAGTTGTCAACAAAAAGATTATTTTAACAACTAGATGTCGCTGTCTATGTTTAGTCTTAAAAGTAACAACTTAAGTTGAAGTGATAACTCCAGTAGGATACGGCTTCAGACACAAAAAAGACTGGGAATCAAAGGAAGGACTTGAGTCAAACAAAGAACTTGAGTCAAAGATGGGACTTCAGTCAAAGATGGGACTTCAGTCGAAGATGGGACTTCAGTCAAAAATACGACTTCGGTCAAAAATACGACTTCGGTCAAAAATAGGGACTTCAGTCAAAAATAGGACGTCAGTCAAAAAATAGAACGTCAGTCAAACGACTCAAGTCAAAGGAACCTTAGATTGACATAAACCATAACCGAAACCCTAGAGGAAATAATATGTGGGTGGAGCTAAAAAAAACTAGTCAACATACGGTTTTTAATAAAGCGAGGAGCCAACTTGCCAACCAAAAAAATAACCAATGGCAAAAATCTAGAAAAAAAAAATTACGTCTCCATAGAATACCATTAACCAAGATGTAGAGTGATGGAGAAGAAATAAAGAAAATCAACGTATGCTGAATCCGACTTTCAGCTAAATTAACGCTTAGAGTCTGACTAATTAGCATGAGTAGAATCTATAAAAAATTCTTACCAAACATAAGAAAGTTTGGTGTAAAACCAGTGGCAAAGTTAATGCATGAATTGAGATATAGTAGGTAACAATTTTGACCATTATCCTTTATAGAAAGGATTTACGAAAATGGGCGTTATCCTTTGTAAAAAAAATATTGATTACTGTTGGAAGCAGAGTATTTACGTAAATAGAAAATGAAAATGAAAATTTTATTTACGTAAGTTTTGAGATAATTTTGGTATCCCGGTTTAGAATTATATGTAAAACTAATATTCCAATTAAATACGGATAATTATGTAAATGCTAAACGCATAAAAAGGGATAAGATTAATAGAAGGAAACTTGGGGGTAAAACAAGCTCAAAATATGCGAACCTCCGTGAAACAATGTGGACAATTATGAAAGGCATGTTATTTGTTGATACTGGATCACGCACAGAACAGACGTGGAAAAAAGAGGCAAAAAAAAGAAGCCATAGTCTGCCCTGTTAGATCACAAAAAGACAACAAACAAAATAGAGCAATCTCCTTGTACGAAGCTGGTAAGTGACCATGTTGAGGTTTATGGCTGATGAAGGAATGTTATGACCACACAACAACAAAGAAAACAGTTGGGCTAGTAATCAAAAGACAAATAGATAATAGCAAACAACTGCCAAAGAAAAAGGTATGCTAGCATCAAAAAATAAATAGACACTAGCAAAAAAAATATCAATGGACAGCTGGACTAGAATCAAAAAAATGAAATAGATACAAGCAAACAACCGAGCATAAAAAAAGCTTACCTTTGGTCACGAGGCCTAAAACATTCACACTTCAGACACACACTACGGGAAACTAACTACAGCTAAGTTACAGAGGAGAAATTAAACTCAGGATTCAAATATATTTGTGGGGAGAGTAATAAATAGTCAGCTATGTGATATAGTTACAGGGTTATTTTATAGAAATAACACTTCAAAAATAAACAGGTAAGTAATGCAAACTGGTCGAAGTATTATCCACAGCACAGTGCAGCGCAAAGTTCACGGAGCATCCACTTTCTGCTGAGCGAACGCAAGGAGTGTGCCGATTCGAATGAAAGAAACAGTATCCAAGCTAGTCGGATTTCAGAATCTGTAAATAACAATGGTGACACGGGGATTAAAATATTTTTTGCTCAGAGGGAGCACCACACACGATATAACGAAAAAAAATATGTAAATAGTACTTACTTTTAAAAATCGGGCGCCATAATGCAACGTAGAGCTGGCTGCTAACACGCCGGGGACTCGAACCCCGACGTGAGCTAGCTAAAAAATCAAACTCACGCAGCTGGTACACGTAAAATTTATTAATAAAAAGAACAACCGAAATAATTAAGAAATAAGTCACAAAATTAAAATATTTAGTCGTTGGAAATTGTATAAGGCTACCAAAAAAAAAATATATCACAAGAAGATTTTTGGAGAAAAAACTTATGGATGTTTCCAAATTTTTAGGAATTTAAGTATATAGACGAATTTAAATTCGATTGCAATCGTACGAAATTCGTGCCGCTCTATAAATTATTTAACACAAATAAGCTCAAGATAAAGGTTTTTCTTTACATAATTTCGTTAATATAAATTTGAAAGAGAATAAGATCTGATATTAAGAATTTAGGAAAGCAACTTAAAATTAAAATGTCACACGACGGTATAACACAGAACACTTCTATTATATGATGGTTGGGCGTTATTGCGGCACACAAATGTCTTATTTAGCACCTGATGTGTCCGTTAGGCACCTGTGTCGTCGACCTTGCTCGGCAACGATCCTGCGCTTCTCTCCGCAAGCTCGCTCGGACTTCTGCGGCCGGCAGACGAAGGAAGAAGACAGGCGAACAATAAATGGCAGGGTAAGGCCAAAAAAAGGTGGCCTTTCAAACAATCAAAGAAAAAAGGGACGAGAAATTCCAGGGAACGTATCCGCTGGCTACTCACATATAGTGGTGGTTAAAATTTGAAACTAACTTTCGAAGAAAGATTAAATATTATTGAACTATGTATGCTTCTATAAGCATACATACACAAGTAGGTATTTAGAAGGAATTGTTCACTTTATAAGATCGTTTATTTTTTTTAATAAGGATGTTTATTGGGTAAAAATATAATAATTCTTAGTATTTTTTGATAATCTGACTGACGGAATAAACAGTGTTTTTTCTATAAAATACACTGTTATGTTTATTAAAAGTTTTTTATACTGGTGTTTTGCTCTAATTGTGTTGCATTAAAAATGTAATTTACCAGCCCTGTTGTATTTTTTGAATATTAATGGTCAAAGAATAAATAATTTGTAGGTACTAGATCCATAAATACATTTTGACAACCCTAGCATTTTTTTCTATTGACCCCCTTTTCGACTCCATTCACCCATATCGCGGGTAAATAGAAAACGCGTACATATTGTAATTTATTAAATAAATGAGAAGGAAAATAAGTTAATCTTTAATTGAAAACTGTTTATTACGCTTTAACTCACAAGACACTGTAACTGTTACTTTCCGAAATTGATAAAAACATACTAAAATTTCGATCCAAAAGTTGAAATCCTTTCTATTCACCCCATTTTACGGTATATAAAATTGTGTATTTCTTACCTCTTAGCTGAGATAATATTTTTTTTTAATCCTATGAAAATAGATAGAGCAGGGTCACCACACAATAAAACAAAATGTAGACAGTACTATTATACTTTATTTAATATATCATTATTTAAACGGAACAAAAACGAGGTTGTACGGTTAATGCTATATTACATGGCTTATGTGTATTAAGTAAAAAAAGGAGATTACAAAATTAAGTAATTACCTATTATAATACTTTTATTTAAGTAAGTGACATTTGGATGTAGCTTACTGAATGTAAATATATATGTTGGTCAGTACTTTCAATTAGTTTGAGTTGTTGATCATCATAGCAAAAGAAACGCTCATTCATAAAACAGTGACATCGGTAATGGCCAAGACCGCTTGGAATTAATGCTGGAATGAATTCAGATGCGCCCATGATTTTGTAGGTTTTGTTCTTTACTGTTATGGTAACAGGAACATTAGTAAGAGAATTTAAATCTGTGCCATTCAAATCGAATGATATTATTTTTGAAAGCTCGTAATTGTAACTAAATTGGTCATCACAAGTGGTACAGTTCCTGTTTCCTTCATCGATGTTAATTGCCTCTTCTAAAATACCTATACCAAATATTTCAATAAAATTTATATTTAAGGGTAAAAACGCAATGTCTCTTTTGATTAAGTTTGATTGGCAGGATGTATTTAAACACTTTTTTATGAAAGTAGCACTGAAAAAATATCTTAGAAGAATATGTTCAAATATATATGTGATATTACACTGGCAATCATAGCTAATCTGGTTTCCTTTCTCATTTAATGAGCTGAAATATTGTGCAGCAAGAAACGATACCAACGCGTTGGTATCGTTTCTTGCTGCACAATATTTCTTTCTCTCTTTCTTCTTTCAATGTTTTTTTCTTAAGCCGTTGCAACGGCTTAAGAAAAAAACAGCAACAGAGATAAAAAAAAATGGAAACTACAATATTAAAATTAAAAGCTAGAGAAGAAGTGTTAGAACTATCATTGAAAAAAACTTATGGCGATAGTAAGACTCATGCTGAAAAAGGATGTTTAAAAAAATTTTTGGAAAACAGCAAGAACAAAACATACGTGTGCAAATTAATGGGACTTAAAACTAAACCAAGATCAAAAAAAAAGAAAGTAAGACGTGCAATAATACCAGAAATCAAACAGTTTTACTTAAGAGATGATGTTAGCCGTAACACAGCGGGGAAGAAGGAAACTAGAACAAAACACAAGAAGAAGGAACAAATAAGATATTTGACCGATACCTTAAAAAACTTGTACCAAAAATATAAAAGTAATGGAGGCCGTTATGGCTTCACCACGTTTTACAAAAATAAACCCTTCTATGTTTTGTCGCCGCATCTTAATTCGCGTAACACGTGTCTCTGTGTAAAGCACAGCAATATCGAATTTTTGCACAATACTTTGCTGAAGAATAAAGTGCTCCAGTTTGGTATAAAGGATTTATTAAAAACAGTAGCCTGTAATATAAAAAATTACCAATGCATGCACAATAAATGCAAAGATTGTAAAAGTAAGACACCTAGTTTTGAGGATGTTGACAATGACAGGGAAGTCAGCTGGTTTCGTTGGGAAATCCAGAAACATACATATCGTCGTTGCGCGTGCAAAAGTCACTATGTGTTTTTTACACACTTTACAGGAGACGCAAAAAACTGATTTTCTCGAAAAATACTCAGTGTATTCAAATAATTTATTTTTACTTTAATACATATAGCAAATTTACGTAGTTTTAGATAACTTTTGGATAGATAAAATTATTAATAATGTCAAAATTAAACATAATAGGCAAATTTGACACATAGAGTTATTTATTTGAGTCGTAAATACAAGCTATGTGAATTTAGCGCACATAACTACTTTATAATTATATGGAATCTTAAAGAAACTGGCTGTGCGATGACACATAGCTATTTTTTTAGAAATAAATAATTAATAAGAAAGGAAATAAAAAACCAATACATTTCATAATCAAATGACATTATCACTTTATTGAATCAAACAAAATCAATAATAAGGAGATCAAAATATGGAACATTATTAATGGTTCAAATTTTCGTAGAATAGGTGGTAATCGCGGTGCATGTATTGCTTTAGACTTTGTAAGTGACTAAATTTGGTAGAATCAATTTTTAGTGGGCCATAATAAAGGCTTACAGGTTCCCTTATGGGTGCCGTGTTTGTCCTCCTCTGCGGCAAATTGCTCCACTCATCTGTGTGGCGTAGTTTGTACTTCACATCACCGTTGAAATAAAGAAGTCCTCTAATGTCTGTTACCGTTGCATCGCCGGTTTTTCTTCCAGGTCTTATGCTTGAAAAACCACCGGGTACATCCTCATAATATTTAAAAAATGTGTACTCTAAGTGATGTACAATGTAAGGTTGTGATGGTCTGGCATCTCTCATCCGCGATATATAGTCAGATGGAGAGTAGATGGGGCCTTTAAACTTTTTTTCTAAAGTTGAATGTACGCTGTCTACCTCCATCATCGTGTGCCCTTTTTCTAGGATAATTTGCTCTATCATAATGCCCTTTGCAGTGCTGAGGTTAGATAATGAATTGCAAAGTGTTTTATTTTTATTCTGGTAGGCACATCCGTCGGATATCAAAATTACTTTTTTGTATTGACAACAATATTTTTCTATGAAATCAATTATACAACTAGTGACATTGTTTGCGGTTACTCCTCCATCGCCTTCATGCCACACATATAAATATACGTTTTTGTCGTTTTTAACATGAAAAGTATAATTATGTAGCGCTAGTTTCATTTTATAGTACTGCTCTGAAACAAGTAGCTTAGGACATAGTAAAACACTTTGCATATCCATTGATACTACAATCACATCGTCTGAAATTTGGTTAATTGCTTCTGTTTTAGCTGCTCGAGCTTCATCTTTTTTTATAATATGAAGCTGATAAACGTCGTCAGGAATATTCCCTTGTTTGTGGCCAACACAAATGTCACACTGATCTTAGCGTGGCTTAAAAATATAAATTTTCTTCTCTTTTAAAATCTCCTGAAACTTCTTTCTCCTCACAGCATCCACATTATTAGTCTGGCACCATGAAGTATACACAGAATGCATGTGGCTGAAAGATTCGAAAGACTCTTCAACACATATCTTGGAACTATTTGCTCGGCAGTAGTGGCTTGGAACTTTCGGTACACATTCAAGCCACTTATGAACAGAATCAGATTTGAGTGCCCTAGTCGTAGTTCCTGGTGTGTTAGGGACCTTATCTATTCTTCGAACAGGGGTTCCTTCACTACTTTCTGATATATTTATATTAGATCTAATCCAAAGCTGAAACATATCTTTTTTCAAATCAAACGTCGCCAGAAACAATTCCTTACAAACACGAACCTTGTCACCGTTAAAGCCTGGTAAATAGCAATCAAACCCAAAAGATTTTCTCTGTACATCTATAGAAATTTTTCGTCGTCGTAATATCTTTCTTGCCTGAATCAGTCCGTTTATGTATGATTTTTTAGCGTCCCATGTTGGTAGTTGCCAAAAGTATCTGAAACAATCTTTCCTGATTTCATCATTTATTGCAGCACACAAATAACTCCTGTCCGACTTCTTTTCTGCCCCGTGAGTACATGGCTTTTCTCTTAGTTGCCTGTCGCTTTTTGAAATTTCTTCTAATTTTGTAACGTTATCAACTTTGTTGACCTTATGTCCCGTATAATGTTTTCCCAAAAGCCTCATCTTCTGATTTTTCTTCCTCTTTCTTGTCTCACTTGTAAATCCCTCTTTTTCAGGTAAATTACTAGAAATATTCTCTTTTTCGAGAACTATAGGCTCTAAGCAACCAGTTTGATCATTTAACTGATAAGATACTTCATTCGAATCTCCTGAACTTAGGATTCCATTGCTGGGTATTTCAGAATCGTTTTGGGTTATCAAGCAGGGGTTAACAATCTCACTAATATCAACTGCTGTTGTAGTTATTATAGATTGGGTAGTACCTGTGTAAACTGCAGTAGTTTCCACTCCAGCCGTTGAAATATTATTTGGATGTTCAATATGCACACTAGTAATGTCCATTGTATCTTGGTCCTCACTGTTGGATGGCAATATTTCAGATGGTTGAAACAGTAAACCTGATTCTCTTTCGAGCTCTCTGGCCAACCGATTAATTGATTCCTGTCGTTCATCTTCTCTACATAAAGATATTAGTTTTTTGCTTCTATAAAATCTTGACATATTTAAAAATATATCTGAAAGAGGTAGCAAAATAAAAAGCGTTAGTACACACCACGTAAATACCCAGAAAAATAAAAGCAACTAAAGCAAAATCCGTACATAGTAATATTATAACAAACCGCCATCAATTACTTCATAATAATTAACTATTATGTTACGTTTAGCAGACTAGCACACATGTTGCTTTAGTGTTAAAAAAGAAACCCAAAATATAAAGTGTTAGTACACTCTCGTGACATAATTATATTAACATTGTTAATGTATTGTTAATTACAAACAATTTATACGGTATAATTAATTTATCAATAACGTATAACGAACAAAACGAAAATGTAAAACTTGAAACAGCAATTTATACAATAAGTCTGTTAGTTTAGAGGTTATGTATGATTTTTTTTTGTAAAATTGTTAGGTAGTTAGAAAAACAAAACTTTTACTATATTAATTTACTTACATTATTTCGGTCGGTTTCGGTACTGCTATAAATACGTAAGCACGTTACACACTTACAAACAACCTTTTTATTTTTTTACGACTATTTAGTATAGCGCAAATAATTTTGAATGCGTTCTCCTTCACTGCTAGAATTGCAATGAGCAATTACATCGACAAAACTGTCTATGTGACACACGACCTGTGCGTTTCGTGATCGAGCGAGTCTGAACTTGACCAAAATACTCGCTATGTGCAGTGAAGCACATATCGGGCGCAATTTTTACTTCCACTTTAGTAAACTTATTTTAGCTATGTAAATTATAACACTTAGCGTGTTTATATGGAAATTTCTATGTATGAATGTCACATAGCTACATTCCGTAACTCTTTAAATATTGCATTTATCACATAGCTGTTTTTACAGTATGTGTGTATTGAAATAACGATTAAAACTGCATAAGAAACGGAATTTAACTAAATAACACATAGCGACTTTTGCACGCGCAACGACGATATACGAAGATAGATGGCAAAGAAAGCAAAGACATGGTAACAAAAAGAACAGCAAAAGTAATGAAGACAGGAAACATAACGGAGTTAAAAAGTATATTTTCGAAAGATTTACTGGCATTCAAAACTCCTTATTTCAATATGAACCACCAACAAACCCAATTTCAAAAAATTATTTCACAGTTGAGTGACAACGAGGTTGTTATTGTTGCGGACTTTTCCGAAAACTACGAAACTAAATTATGCAACGAAATTCAAGCTATGCATTTTGGCGCTTCTAAGCGTCAAATCACCTTGCATACAGGTATGATTTACTGGAACAATAAATGCCAATCATTTTGCTCTATAGCCAATGCCAATAATCATCAGCCAGCAGCTATATGGGCCCATTTAGCACCTATTATCAAGTTAATTAAAAAAGAGACTCCAAATACGTCTATTGTTCATATTTATACTGACGGACAGAGTTCTCAGTACAGACAAAAAAATAACTTTTACCTGCTGGGTCACTTTACTGAAGAATACGGATTTCAATATGCAACTTGGAATTACTATGAAAGTGGACACGGTAAAAGTGTAGCAGATGGGATTGGTGGTTCAATCAAACGAACACTAGATAGGAAAGTGACACAGGGTGCCGATGTCACCAGCGCAGAAAACGCATATGATATTTTAACTAGGTGCATGAAGTCTGTAGAGATATTTTTGATCCGAGATAACGCTATCGACGAAATCGCCACAATATTACCTTCTTCAAATGTGAAACCACTAAAAGGTACCCAAAAAGTTCACCAAGTAATTACTCTAGACAAGAATATGATCAAATACCGAGATATTAGCTGTTTCTGCCAAAAAGGATTTTGCAATTGTTTCTCACCTCAGACCCACATACTACTGAAAAATCATATTATTGCTGATTTGCACAAGGAGGCACATATTGAAGGTATAAAAGAATGTGTGATAGCACAAGACCATTGTGCCGTTGAAGATATCGATGTCAGTTCTTTAATCAATGAACCTCTTTTGTATTTTTCTGAAAATGAATCTGAAATGATCGACGAGCCGCTTGTATTACAGGATCTACCATTTATTATTATTGACACCTCTCAGCTATGGCAAAATACAATCAGCGACCACTCTGATGAGATTTTAGACACCAACGTTACTATGACACGTAATGCAAGTCCTTCGCCTAAAAATGACACTGTAAGACAACACTCAATTGATATGCCGTCTCTTTCTTCACAAAATATATTCAAAAGGAAACCCACGACTAGCAAAGTTTCTAATGACACCAAAAAATTCAAACCAATAGCTTTTGAACATTGCAACATATGTTACTCTTCTATTTTGGGTCAAAGAATTAAATGCATTGCATGTAAAAAATGGACTTGTGATGATTGCGTGACTGATATGACAGCAATTGATTATATTTGCAATAAATGTTTTGAAGGGAATTATTTTTATAATATAATTTAAAAATTTTAATTCATTTCATAATAGCTTGCTATGTCTCTATATCTACTCATTTTTTGTTTCAGTGATTCGGAAGAGTGAGTGCACCTCATTCTAACCAACTTTCATCATGCAAGCCGATATTGATAACATATTACATTTTAACGACTATGTCAAATTTTACGTCTTCGGATTACATTGGCCATGGACGGAGACACATTTCATTAAATCTCAGTTTCTTCCAATGCGGTACACCTACTTGTCTATTTCTCGGACCCTCACATTTCACATCACGAATGCAGGATAAAAATATATTGATACTTCTGGTTAGTCCGTATTTTTTTTGTTCTAATTGTGACTGCTGCATTTATGACCACTTTCCAGTCGATGAGTGCGTTTATTGTGCAAATTAGTTATTTAAGTACTTGAAAGACTTTGCTACTGACGTAAGTTCGAACGGATATTGTTCGGATTTCATAAGATGGCGGCTGCATCAATACCATTTTTAAGTACACTAGAATAAGGAAAAATTATACCCAAAGTAATTAACTCCATTATGTTCACTATATTTTTTAAGGTAAACTTATGGATCTCATTTCTGAAAAGTCAATTTATGTTTTTACTGTCAGATTAATATAAATTTGGTCTAATCTGTATTTGTTAAACTAACTTGTTTTGTGATACTGAAGTTTAGTTTCATTGTTGATACTAAATGATAGCTATTAATTGTTAAAAGAGATCCTGTTAAAAATACTTTTGATATAAAAATGTTACTTTTGATATAAAAATGTTACTTTTGATATAAAAAAATTACGTAAGTACTTTTGAAAAAAAAAACTTAACTTTAGTATGTGATATTCGAGTTTAATTTTGTTGTTGTTTATAATTTAGCTTTTAAATGAATACTAATAATTAATGTTTAATGTTACCTACTTTTGATAAGAAATACTTTGAGACTGTACACTTATATAATTATGTGCTAGAAGCACAAAACGTTGAATACATTAGTATAATTAAGTTTTATCTCAACTTGTTTTTTTGTTATTTTAAGCATAATATCGTACAAATTTATTTTAATATTAGATATACAACTTAAGATGCTATGAAAACAAATTAGTTTTGTGATGTAAGGTTTAATTTTTGCTAATAATAATTTTGTTCCTAACTAGGTTAAGTGCTTTAGTACAAGAAAACGACGTGTTCCTATCCTAAAGGCTAAAAGTGAAAATATAAAGACTTTTTTCAATACTCAAGTGATTTAGAAAAAAGTATTTTGTTTAACAAATGTCATTAAAAATTTTAATTAAAGTTGTACCTATTTCATTTTATTTAAAAACTATCTTGCTAGAATTAAATTATGTAAACACGACTTTACTTTTGACACTCGCTCAGTATGTGACTGTCCCTTTAAAAAACTCCGCTTTTGTGACTGTTTAAAGATACTATTTGTATAAAATAGATATGAATCTTGATTAATATCACACCTTAGGCTTGTATTAATATACAAATACAAACACAAAAGTACATTTACTTGATGAATTACTTTTTATTCAGAAAAATGTTCTCCTCGAGGACACTAATCACTTCCCATATTTTTTTTAAAAATTTTTCTCAGTACAAAATGAATCTTGGTAGCAAGAGCAACTTTTTTATTACACCATCAAAATTAACTACTCACCAGGTACAAAAAAAAATACGCACATGGTACCAAATACCAAAATAACAGACTTTTTTGGAAAACAGGCAGAGTCACATTCTGAGGTTCGAAAACCCAAGAAATCCACTGTGTGACCTAATTTTACATTGAAAAACACAAATTAGACTAAAAAATCGTAGTTTTTCAGGAATAATAAAGTATATTGTTATACATCCATCAAAAATATTACTTAAATAACATAATTGCAAAAAATATTTGAATTTCGAGGGGGTGTGGTATTTTTTTGAAAACGCTCTTATATTTCTGTTATATAAACAACTGTCATTTTTTGATGTTTGAAAACCTTGCTTTATCATAAAATGATCAAATTTTTCATTCCAATATTTGGGGGATTTTATTAAACCGTATAAGGACTTGTTTAGTTTACAAATTTCTCCAGTATGCAGTTTAATATACACTGTTTCTTTTATGTCACCATGGAGAAATGCTCCTACCACATCCATTTGAAAAACAGATTGTTTCATTTTGTTTGCTACAGCCATGAAAATTCTGAATGTTGCTAACTTTGCTACAGGGGAATACACATCTAAAGTTTCTTCTTGTTGCTGAAACCCTCTAACGACCAACCTAGCTTTATATAGTTTCCCTTTATCAGTGTCTTTAATTTTAAAAACCCATTTAGTAGAAATAATGTCCACTCCCTTTGGTACTTCTTTCACAACTGTATATGTATTGTTTTCATTTAATGTATCCATCTCTTTCTTAATTGCTTCTTGCCACTTTTCTCGATCGTCTCTGGTCAAAGCTTCTTCATATGTTACTGGTTCATTATATGTTGTCAGAAAACTAGTATCATATTCGTCTAACCATTGTGGTTTCATTTTATTTCTTAATGGTCTATTTTCTTGTTTTTTCAGAACACTTTCCTCTTGATTTCCTTGTCCTTGGTTGCTTTGTGTACTCTCTTCTAGGTTTTCCTGTGTTTGATTTTCTGGTTCTTCCATTTCTTCTAAATATTCTTCTATCATTTTATCATCAGTAATATCCTCTTCATAAGAACTGTGATGTTCCTCTTCTACAGGTCTTGTTCTTTCCACTTCTTCTTCTAAATGTTCTATGGATGCTTCAGGTTCTGGTTTGTTTTGCGTTTCTTGACTTTCAATATTTTCTTTCAAAAATACTACTTCTCTTTTGATTTGAACATCATTTTCTTCTGGGAAATATATTCGATAGCCCTTTGTTACCTCTCCGAACCCTACAAATACACCGGTTTTCGATTTTGCATCCCATTTTAATCTTTTTTGATCTGGTACTAATACTGCTACTTTTGAACCGAACCTATGCAAATTTTCAATATTGAATAAATCCTTGTTATACCACAACTCATATGGTGTTTTATTACTGACCCTACTTTTACCTGTCCTATTAAGAATATAGACTGCTGTGTTAACAGCTTCTGCCCACAAACTTTTCTTTAAACTACTACTTAATAACATTGTTCTAGCACATTCTGTTACTGTTCGCATTTCCCTTTCTGCAAACCCATTCTGTTCTGGTGTATATGGTACACTTCTTTGGTGTAATAAACTCTTTACCATTGTCAGATCTAATAGTTTTTATTTTATGACCTAAATTATTAATGACATACTGTAAAAATTTCTGTATGCACTTTACAGTTTCAGACTTGTGAGATAAGAAATAAACTGTTCTAAACGTGAATAGTCATCCTTAATTAACAGATAATAATTTGCACCACCCAATGAACTGACCTCCATTGGCCCACATAAGTCCATATGTAAAGTTTCACCTGGTTGTTGACCTCTGATTTCACTTACAGGAAAAGGTTGTTTATGTAACTTGCCTTTAAGACATTCTTCACACGTAGAGACATTATTATCTGATGGCACATTAATATTACTTCTCTTTAATATATTTTTAACCTGTTCTATGTCCTGATGACCCAATTTACTATGCCACTCTAACAAATTATCATTGACTTTACCAACACAAGCATCATAATTATTTTTGTACCTAAATTCCATATTATATAACTTATTTTTTCTACTAGCTAATGCACTTGCCTGATTATTTCCTTTTTTCTTAAAAATACAGTTCTCATTGTTCATTTCCAAAATATAGCCTTTATCAGTAGCTGAACTGAATGAAAATAAATTAATTTTGATATCTGGCACATACAAAACATCATACAGGGTTGTATCAATCCACTTATAACCATTATATGCTTCTAGACATATGTTGCCTGTACCCAACGCTTGAATGGTTGTACCATCTCCTATAATTATTTGTTTTGGTGATGAGCAATCTTTATAATTTTCAAAATATTTAATATCATGGCACATATGTTCTGAGGCACCACTATCCATAATCCACACATCACTACTTTGACATATTTGTGCATTCAAGGCTGGCGACAAACACACATGAAATGCATTATTACCTTTATTTTTATTGGACATTTCTTTAGAATTTTTAGGTTTATTTTTGAACCAACACTCGCTTAAATCATGTCCAGACTTTTTACATGAACTACAATATTTATTATTTTGAGTAAATTTACCTTTACATTCAGTCTTGTAATGACCTGCTTTACCACACTTATAACATTTTCGATTTTTCTTAAATGCTTGGAGAGCTTCGGAGCTTGTTCCGCTCTTCATACGCATTTCTTCAACTAGCAGCCTCGAAGATAATTCTGATAAGGTATGCTTCTCTGCAGGAACAGATTCCCATGCCGATATAAAATGATTATAAGTAACTGGCAGCACAGACGTAATCTTAGTTATCGCCATACTTGTTGATTTTTCAACACCTAAAGATTTCAGCGTAGATATAGCCTCTTCAAACCGCCCTAAAAAGTCGGCTACAGATTCCCGCTCTTGGAACTTTACATTGTAGAACCTTTCTTGAGCAATGTGGATAGACAGATTGCCTTTTTGTTCAAAAATTGTATGAAGTTTATCCCACACTTCCTTCGCAGTAGTACAACTCAGCACTTGATTTATTGTTTTTTCTGCTAATCTTGTTACTATGATACTTTGAGCCTTAGCATCACTATCGGCCCATGCCGCATATTCTTCTTTGACCTCAGCTGGTTTGGGAACGGAACCATCCACTATACCTAGGACTCCGCCCGCTCTTAATAGAACCTTGACTCGGAACTTCCACGCTGCCCATTGTCCGGGGTCACGTAACTTAACTTCTTTGAGATTTTCAAGAGTCGTAACTTCCATTTTTACTTTGATACAATGCACGCTTGACCACGCGCTTTTTCAATTTACCTGCCGCTTTGCCGCGACTATACCGGTTTTTCTTTTACTTCTTTTCGATGCTTGACTATAGTTGCAAAACTTCTGAAAAATTCTGAATAATTCCGGAATACTTCTGGGAAAGTTTCTTTAAATCAGAATTATTCAAAATGAATATAATTAAGTTTTTTTTTTTGCTGAAAAATCGTATTTTGCATCGATCGTCGATCGTCGCCGCCGCTGCCGCTGCGCTCCTCGAGTCGTGCGTGCAGGCAATGGCGGTGCGGGGTGCGGTAAGACGGGAGATGCTCCCCGGAGAAGTTTTCCCTCGCCCCGCGAGAAAGATTCGTACCCCGCAATCGAAAGTTTCCGCGGAATATTTCGCCTGAATAATTCAATGGGAATAAACGTGTTTGTTTGTGGTGTGGTGGGTGAGTTAATTATTGTTCAGTGGCACATACGTAAGTAAAATATAAATGTTTATTTTATTATAAATGGAATTGATTAAGTATATGTTGATTATTTATAGGTAGATAATTATGTTAGCCTGCGATTAACAGGATTTTAATTCATTTGTTTTTAGGTCGGTACCTACTTATTTCGAAATCGAATGCTATTTTGGAACGAAGTTCCTTATCGCGCGTTGTGAAAGGGGGTAGACGGAAAAAATTCTTACGAAAAGTTGTCACGACACTTTTTACCCGACACTTATTGCGCGACGCAAAGGAGGGTAATGTGTTTATTACCATGGAATGGAATGGAATGGAATGGACGACTGGACTGGAATGGAATGGAATGGAGTGGTGTGGAGTGGAGTGGAGTGGAGTGAGGTGGAGTGGGGTGGAGGGTCGAAAATCGCTTGAACCTTTTTTTTAACCTGCTATCGTTAAGCAAGTTAAAAAAACAGGTGCAAGCGATTTTCGACCTTATTGACATTTAAAATTTAGTTTGTTTTTTCTGACATTCTCGTTAGCTAACATTGCTCCATTAAAATCCGGTGTTTGCATAAATGTCAATAAGGTCGAAAATCGCTTGAAGGTCGGAAAACATTTGCTTAACGATAGCAAGTTAACTTCGTTCCATCCGGGTGTCCCTTGACACCTCTCAAGTTTTTTTTATGTCAGTCGTGGAATAAAAAACCAGGCCTAGCATATTTGATTGGTTTTTTTAAAAAGGGTTAGGTAAGTAAGTACCTATGTTTTTGGTTAGTTTGTATGTAGCTCTGTACGCATCGCGAGGATTCGCGAGTCGCATAGGTAGGTATTAATCATTACCTATAGTGCGTTGCAAGTTGCAACTAAGAATGTGCCCGAGTCCGCGACATCTTGTGACGGCTGTCAAAACTAACGATTTCGGTAGGGTCAGCAAAAAAAATATATTCATATACTTTTTTTTTTAATCAATAAAACAAATAGAAACGATAGCTGTATATCTTTTTTAGCTAATTATGACCGAAATGATTAAACTTGCTGTCCCCCGTGGTTTCACTTGCGGCTTTTGTTGCTGCTCCGCTCCTGTGGGTCACAGCGTGATGTTTTATAGCATAATATTATTACTCATTAATTTGGCTATCATATACAAAAATAATTATTTCAATCGGACTGGTAGTTCTTTCACTTTGATTCAACGAAAAATCAATCAAACCATCCGAAAAAAATAACTTTTTTTTGCAAACCGTACTAAGGTTTATTCCCGTTGTCCCCGTATGCCATATCCCCGTCACGGGGACAGCGGGACGTGATTAAATTTACTTCCCGTTGTCCCCATAGTGTATATTCTTTGTCCTCTTAAATCTGCATTCTGTTGTAAGCTTAGTTTTTACCATGGGAAAAAGAAAAGGGAAATAAAACAAAATTTATTTATATGTATTCGAATTATAATTTGAGGTAAAAAAAAACAAATAATAATTAAATTTGCACAAATAACACAACTTGAGAATTATAAATATAGTAGTAGAAGTATAAAATCAACAAAAATATCACAATCACTTGCTTAAAAATAATAATCATAGTACACACATAATACTCATCACATAATAATCATAGTACACACGTAATACTTCTACTACTATATTTATAATTCTCAAGTTGTGTTATTTGTGCAAATTTAATTATTATTTGTTTTTATTTTACTTCAAATTATAATTCGAATACATATAAATAAATTTTGTTTTATTTCCCTTTTCTTTTTCCCATGGTAAAAACTAAGCTTACAACAGAATGCAGATTTAAGAGGACAACGACACGTGAAAAGTTTACTTCCCGTTGTCACCGTTAGCAGAATATACACTATGGGGACAACGGGAAGTAAATTTAATCACGTCCCGCTGTCCCCGTGACGGGGATATGGCATACGGGGACAACGGGAATAAATATTTTCAAGTACCATTTGACAATTAGAGGTCATTGACGTGCACATTCTTAGTTGCAACGCATTATACCTACTTAACGCGTATAATAGCCTAGTCAATAAAAACAAATAAAGGCAAACCTCACCCTCTCAGCACCTCTTCAATAAGGTCTTAAAACATAGAACCGACTTCATTCAGTAAAGTCGGAACTTTATTGAAGTCGATTAAATTTTTTATTACTGTTAAGTAAATCTGTATTTTAAAATCTATTAAAATTTTAACTTTTCTTTAATTTCATTTTTTCAGATATAATTAGATGTGAAGGTAGATAACAAAGAAAAATGCCTCGACAAAAATCGAATGTATGGGAATATTTCGAAAGGAGCGGTGAGGTCGAAGGAACACAAAATGTCTTGTGCAATTATTGCCGCCACAAATTTAAAAGACCAAACGCTACCAAAATGAAAGAGCACTTGCTGAAATGCACTAGGGTACCATCAGATATCAGAACTTTATTTTCTACCAGTGGCAGTACTCATTCCTCATTGAATGCACGATCTGTCGCAACTCCTTCAACACAAATATCTAGTATAACTCCGGTAGAATTACACACTACAAACTCAAGCGCGGCAATATCATCACTTGACACCTTATCCTCTTCTTATGCTAATCCTTCCAATTCAAACCCTACATCATCCGAGATACGTGCGCTCTCTCAGAGATTTGATGAAAACTTAGATGCTGTTTTTGCACGTGCGATTTATGCATCCGGAATGCCTTTGTCCATATTTGAGTCAAAGTATTGGCAGGAGGCTTTTAGGATTGCTTGCCCAGATTACAGATTGCATTCCCGAGCTTCTATATCAGGAAACTTACTTGAAGCTGAGTATATCCGGGTTAAAGAGACTATGAGCAAAAAAGTTGCCGGTGCGAAAGCCTTGGGCTTAGTACTTGATGGCTGGACCAATATCAAAGGAAAGTCTGTTGTGAACTTCTTACTGACTACACCAGATCCAGTTTTTATTAAAAGTATAACCCCTGGGACTCGAATGGAAACGGCACAATTCTTAGCTGAAGAAATCAAATCGGTTATTGAGGAATTTGGGAGCAGGCGCTTTATGTGTGTTATTACCGATAATGCTTCCAACATGCGAGCTGCCTGGCGGATAATAGAGGAAACATTTGATAATATATCTTGCGTTGGATGCGCTGCCCATACATTCAATCTCCTTTTTCAAGACATCGCCAAAAAGGATTCATGCATAAGAATAATAAGAGATTGTAAAAAGGTGATTAAATACATAAAGAAAAGGAGCCGCGTCTTAGCTTTCTTCACAGAGAAGCAAAAAATGTTATACGACAACAATGTAACATCATTGAAACTTTATTCTAAAACGAGGTGGGCTGGAGCTGTCTATTGCTTGAAAAGCTTTAAAGAAAATCGACAAGCTCTTGAACTTTTAGCTATTTCAGAAGATGTACCAATTGAAAGAAACTTAAAAAACATAATTCTTTCAGCTGCAACCTGGACAAAAGTCGATTGTTGTCTAGACATACTGTCACCGATTGAGAAAGCTATCTCAGTTGCAGAGTCTAATCATGCTTTACTATCAGATGTACCTCACCTTTTCGATGGAATCAAACAAACAATCGAAACTCAGTTACGGTCCGATACAACCAGAAGTTTAGTAACTTATGAAGAAGAAATAGATATCGTAAATGATATTAATAAAAGGCGGGAATTTATTCTGCGACCTATTCATTTAGCTGCGAACTTGTTAGACCCCCGGTATATTGGAATGAATCTCCAGACCACAGAATTCGGAACTGCAACAGACTACCTTACAAAATTTGCTTCATTCTTAAACCAAGATTTAATTCAAGTTATGACTAATCTTGCTGAGTTCCGAACTAAATCTGGTTTTTGGAATAAACGTCAAATTTGGTTACCGGTCCAAAATTTAGAACCCAGGTTGTGGTGGCAAGGATTGTGTGACAACCAACCAATTGCATCTATTGCTATAAAGATATTAAGCGTACCACCTTCATCTGCATCGGCAGAGCGCAATTGGTCACTTTTTGCTCGAACACACACAAAATCGCGAAACCGATTAACTGATGATCGCATCAATAAACTCATAACTATAAGTGCTAATTTGCAATATGTAGACACAGTCTTTGATATTATTGAACCGGCAACTGATAGTGATGATGACTCCGTACAAAATGAGGAACTCTATGATCCATTAGGAAATTATGAGTGTGTAGACATAATGGAAGGTATTGTTTAAAAAAAATATAAATTACTAAAACGATCTATTGTTATCTATTTTTATCTGTTGTTTAATAAAACGAACTCTGTTTATAGCAGATCAGTGTTTATTCGTAAAAACAAATAATTTTGTAATCACTTTTAGTTTCGTTATTAAAGTTAAGTACAATCATTAATTTGTTTTCATTAATCAGTTCAATTTAAGGCAGAATCTTACAACTAAATCTTAAAAAAAAAATTATATATTTCAAAACGTAACAAGAAAATAGCTCTCAAAATCAACAAAATTATTCAAAATTGCAATCACTTTTTTATAGGTTTAACGTGGACCACCTGTATATCTTCTTTACTGTGACTACCCTTTAGTCCATCTACAATTTTTAAAATATGACGATAAGCAACTGTTCTCATGCAAGGATGTAAAAATTGCAACTCTGTATTTAGTAATTTACAAAAATGATAATTTCGATTGTCAATTATTCCACATTGCACACAGTCTTGGCAAGCAGACTCTGGAACCTGTTCCTTCAGCTGTGTTGTTGACAAATTATTTTCACTGACCTGTTTCGTAGGTGAACCAGTTACTGAGTCTTCAGAATTATGCGTCGCCGTAGGACTCGGAGGTGCAGAAGACTTAGATCCCTTTATTGAGGCCTCCTTTATGTCTTGCGATGACGGTGTGTCTTCTGGATCGTACACAGGAGAAGGGGCTCTATTCGTCCTTATTATCTTTGACGGCAAAATACTCTGAGACATTTCAATGTCTTCTGAGTCAAAAACGACGGGTGATAGTTCTCTTTTCTCTGCAAATAAAAGTATGGGAGATAAAGTAAATTTATTTAACGCTCTATACAAATCAATTTTCTAATAAGTATAAGTATCTAAGTAGTTAATTTTATCTAACTACTTAGATACTTATTAAAAAAATATTTTTATACAGCATTACATAAATAAAATGATGTTCGTTGTTAAGCGATTTTGGCATCATTCTATCGATGGTTTATTCCCGTTGTCCCCGTATGCCATATCCCCGTCACGGGGACAGCGGGACGTGATTAAATTTACTTCCCGTTGTCCCCATAGTGTGTATTCTGCTAACGGGGACAACGGGAAGTAAACTTTTCACGTGTCGTTGTCCTCTTAAATCTGCATTCTGTTGTAAGCTTAGTTTTTACCATGGGAAAAAGAAAAGGGAAATAAAACAAAATTTATTTATATGTATTCGAATTATAATTTGAAGTAAAATAAAAACAAATAATAATTAAATTTGCACAAATAACACAACTTGAGAATTATAAATATAGTAGTAGAAGTATTACGTGTGTACTATGATTATTATGTGATGAGTATTATGTGTGTACTATGATTATTATTTTTAAGCAAGTGATTGTGATATTTTTGTTGATTTTATACTTCTACTACTATATTTATAATTCTCAAGTTGTGTTATTTGTGCAAATTTAATTATTATTTGTTTTTATTTTACTTCAAATTATAATTCGAATACATATAAATAAATTTTGTTTTATTTCCCTTTTCTTTTCCCCATGGTAAAAACTAAGCTTACAACAGAATGCAGATTTAAGAGGACAAAGAATATACACTATGGGGACAACGGGAAGTAAATTTAATCACGTCCCGCTGTCCCCGTGACGGGGATATGGCATACGGGGACAACGGGAATAAACCATTTTTAATTTTAACTTAATACAATTGTAATACAATTATTTACAGCAATTATAATTTTATCATATAATTTCTTAGCTAATTACCGCCAATAGATCGTAGAAAACAAGTCAAACAAAACTCGAGATGTGTTTCGGTCTTCCACAGAGTATCCTCAGAGAATGTTGACCGCGCGGCGACCAAACACCGATGCTCTGTGGTAGAACGAAACACCGTCTCGAGTTTTGATTTGTTTTCGACGATCTGATGGCGGGAATTAGCTAAGAAATTTATTGAGTACCTATTAACCAACTTCGCTTCTTCATTGACTGGACTATATCATACTAAACTGGGCACATACAAACACACATACATACTGGAATCAGTCGATTATGAGTAGCTTATTTATGCGGTAAGTAAAGTTCACAAAACATACCTACATAAAACTTTCTAATCTCAAAATTATGAAATTGTATCCTTAGCGTACGAATTTCAGTCTAGTTTCCTCAACAAACTCGGATTGAGTTTCCTAGTATTTTTTTTTTTAATATAGGTAAATTGAATGACTGGGTGATATATTATTAACGCTCAGCCTAAATTGCTGGACCTAGACTTGAAATTTTACACATACTTAGCTAATAATTTTGAATTTTGCAGAAATAATTACCTACTTAATTGTTATTTCATCAGCCCAATACATGTAGGTAAATATTACATTACTAAATCAGTAGGATTATCTTCATCTACACTACATTAGCAATATAAACATACCTACCTACACCAATACAAATAAATACGTAGGTAAGTACTTACATTTATCCATTTTTAAGGGAATACGACGAATTGCGTACACGTTCAACTTTCCAATGCCCTGCCTGCCCAATGACTGCCAGTGGTCACTCGCTCGGATCGCACGCAACGCAAGTTTCGCGGGCGGCAGGGACACGCATGCGCAAACGGCACGGCGCCCGGCCCCCCGCGCCCCGCTCCCAGTCGCGCTCGCGCTGCCCATGACGCGACGTTGTGTGTGCTTGAATTGATGCGACGTGCACTCACAACCATAAACTTAATATACCTACCGCTCACAACATAACTAAAATAATCTATTTTACAACTTCCAAGCGCGAAATAGGTAGTAAGTTCGATTTTCCTGGGTTTTTTTTGACAGTTGAAATATTCCCAAAGCTTCGGAATAATTCCGAATACTTCCGAAGTATTCAACGGGAATGATTCGGAATTTTTCCCGCCAGCATCTATATGCTTGACCACACCTCGTTATTTTCTTCACAATCAATCAATCAATTCAAAAACATTTTCTACGGTATTTCGGACATGCCTGGGCCCATAACCTGTTGAATTATTTTGATGGATTGATTACTAATTTTTAAATAGAAAATAAGATACCTTTGGAGATACGACACATTTTATTAGCATGGAAGTTCTGTCAATGTCACAGATAGTGTATTACACAGATTAAAAATTAAACGTAATTACATCATAATATTTGTTGTCTTTGACAAAATTGATTGTCAAACAAGCTTTGTAACATTTAAAGATAACAAGAAATTGTTATCATGTGCTAAAAGCACACAAAAATACGTTTTTAAAGCAAAAAAAACATAAAATTTGAAATATACTTTTTTTTCTTCCTAATACTTTATTTTTTTCCTATCCAAACCACTTTTATACGTTTTATTTGTCAAAAAAAGTTGGCAACCCTAACTACAACTATAACACCAGCAGCGTTGCCAACTCAGCACTTAAAGTGCCAGATTTGGCACTATTTTCATGTGTCTAGCACTGAAATTTAAGAAACAGCACCTATCGCAAAATCTAGCACTAATTTTGATATGTTTGCTTACTCACAAAATGCAATAACAAAACGCAAATTAGTGTAGTCCTCTGCACTTCGGTAGGGGATTCCCGTAAACATAAAAATAAAAGCGATTATGGCGGACGGCGCGGACTCTGCTATATTTGTCTCTTTCTCATAAGATAACTCCTTCTTTGTCTTACCTTGCTTGTTTTTCATTCGTTTGTGTTTTTGATTTATTATGTCATAGTCTCTTTTGCGCTGCAGAATAATTACCTTATTATTCCTTTACTTACATAGATTTGTGTTTTATACGGTGACAGTGAGACGAAAATGGATGTTCCTTTAAGTAAAAAAGGTAGTTATGTTCAAAGTTATAGGAAAGAATGGGAGGACGATCCAAAACTCAAAAAATGGCTTAGGCCTGTTCTTGGGAAAAGCTCAAAAGCAATGTGTTCCTTGTGTAAAATAGAATTTAATGCAAGAATATTTGAAATTAAACGGCATTCGGAATCAAAAAAACATATTGATAAAATGAAACCATTTTCTTCGGGGCAGACTACACTAATTGTTGAAAAAGTTGATACCGACGCAAACCCAGACATACATCACGCAGAGGGTCTATTATCAATGTTCGTTGCAGAACACACAGCTGTCATGCCGATCGACCACCTTAGCCAAGTGTGTGCAAAAGCTTTCGCAGACTCAAAAGCCGCCTGTGATATGAAGCTCCATCGTACAAAATGTGGTGAGATTTTAAAAAATGTTTTGGGGCCGCATTTTAAATCTGTCTTAAAACAGGACATTGGTGATAGTAAATATAGTCTCATAATTGACGAATCAACAGACATAACCGTACACAAGTGCTTAGGCATCGTTATACGGTATTTCAGTTCTTCTATGAAGAAAATAACGTCGACGTTTTTAGCTTTGAGTCCACTAGAGACGTCCGATGCAAGAGGTATTGTAAATACTATTATTAAGACAGTGCAAGGTGAAATGGAGTTAAACCTTCAAAATTTAGTAGGATTGGGCACCGATAATGCCAGTGTCATGATTGGTATTAATAACGGCGTATATAAAATTATGAAAGAAGAATACGGTTTGCCACATTTAATTCTAGTTAAATGTGTTTGCCATTCACTCCAATTGGCCGTTTCTCACGCTTCAGAAGAAACTATCCCTCGTAACATCGAATTCCTCCTAAGGGAAACATTTAATTGGTTTTCCATGTCACCAAATCGACGTCAAGAATATGCAGACATATACGCAACTATAAATTGTGGACGACAACCACTGAAAATATTACAAAAATGTGCTACTAGATGGCTCTCAATCGAGTCAGCAGTGCAAAGAATTTTGGACCAGTGGTTGGAGCTGAAACTGTTTTTTGAGATTGCCAGAAGAAAAAATAACTGTTACACGGCTGAACTCTTATACGAAGCGTATTCTGATTTGCAAAATAAAGTTTATTTAATTTACATAAAATCAATACTTGGTCAGGTACAATCGGCGCTAAAAGCATTCGAAGGCGAAAATTCAGATCCAACAAGATTATTAGAAACTTTGATAAAATTGCTCGAGTTGTTTTGTGATAAAGTAGTGATCCCGGGAAGACGTCACTCTTTTAACATTTTTGAAGATAATGTTGCAGATTACCTGGATCCGTCTCCTTATCTTGGCTACAGTTTTGAGAACGCTATGCAATCCTTAGAAGATACCAAAAAGCAAGCATTAAGAAAACGTTGCGTAAATTTTACGGTAAAACTAATAAAACAATTGCAACAGCGGCTTCCTGAAAATGTAACCCTCCTGAAAGATATGAATGTCATGAGCGTCACTAACGCTTTAAAACCAAATAAAGGGCTCGTCGAAGTTGTGAAGTTAGCGGAACACTTTGTACAGAATCCAGAAACTATTGATAAAATTGTTGCCCAATGGAAAAGCCTAACTAGCAACACTTGGGAAAATGTGACTGATACAGTAAAATTTTGGGTTGAAGTGTCAGATTTTAAGGACGCAAGCAATGAAAATTCGTATAGGTTTCGTTGGCTTTTACAGTGCTCACATTGCCACATTCAAATGCGGACGTTGAGAGGGTTTTTAGCGTAATGAACATCGTAAAAAATAAATTGAGGAACAAAATTAACTTGGACTCCCTAAATTCAATTATTCGTATACGAACTGGACTCAAACATTTGAACAAAACTTGTTATACATATGATATACCTCAAGATATCCTTAAAAAAATAGGCAAGAAAGATATGTACACATTTAAATTTAAAAAGTCTGCTATAAGTGTAAATGAGCCACAGCCCTCCACTTCAACAGCTGTACAAGGAACCGCAGCAGAGACAGACGGTACAAGTAGTGAGGATGATCATTGGATTTAACGATAATAAGATTTTTAATCCTTCGATTTTTTTAAATTTTGATGGTCACATCCTCCAATTTAACTATATATTTTTTTTATTTTTGTTTAAATGTAACATAAAATAACTTTGATATTAATGTCATGACAATTTGAAAATTAAAACTTTTTATTCTACACGTTATTTTTCTTATTTCATATATTTGGCACTATTGTTAAAATTTTATACCAATTTAGCACTTTTTGAGATGTTACTTAGCACCCAACCGTGGCATTGAGTTGGCAACCCTGAACACCAGTGTCTGACTATATTTTTAGGAAAATGTTTAATGCACATTTTAATCTCTCCTTTCATGCTCCTATTAGTGATCATATGGAAATAAAGATTCGAGCCTCTGATTCTGAAGAGAAAATTTGCTGCAAGCCCAGAAAACTCTTCATCTATCTAAAGCCCAATCAGCCCAGGACAACTATGAGGCAGACAAACAATTTGCTAAGGAAAATCAAGATGTTAGGTACAGTCCTTGTATTCGACTTGGTGAAGACTCTGCCCACACCAGTTGGATCAACAGGAATTTGCTATTATAAACGACAACTACGGACCTACTGTCTTGGCATACACGATGCTTGTAATAACCATGTTACAATGGGTGTCTCGAATGAGACCATCGCTTCTAGAGACCCTCAGGAAATTGTATCATGCCTGTTGAGGTATGTCAAAGCAAATGTGCACACAAAAATTTGATTCTCTATTCTGATTTCTGACCAATGTGGGGGACAGAATAGGAATATCAAAATGGCTTTATTATGTCAGTATATAGTAGTCCATTCGGATTTTACTGTTGAGATCATTAACCATAAATTTTATGTAAGTGGACATTCCTATCTTGCTTGCGACCAGGACTCTGGTTTGATTGAAAAGAAAAAAAAGTTGTTTCAAAATAGTTATGTTTCTGATGATTGGCTTCAAGCGATCAAAGCAGCCAGACATAAAAATCCATTCAACATTATGAGAATGAAGAAGCAAGACTTTATGTCAACAAAAAAACTTGAGGAAACATTACTAACAGAAAACTGTTGAACGCTCAAAAGTTTTATGGCTAAACAACCAGGGCTTGAAGTATAACAAAATGAACCAGTATAGAATATTCTTCGAGTATTCAAACAACCCAGAGGTGCTGTTTCATTATCTTGATGTTTGAAAAAGAAATTCAAAGGTATTTATAGATATTGAGCTGGACCTGTTGTACCCCGATGGAAAGTTGATCAGTGTCGAAAAGAAGGACTTACTTGAACTCCTAAACTACATACCATCCATTCACCATGAGTCCTACACATCAACAAGGGCCAGTACTACTGTTAGAAATACAATATATCTACCCCAAGAACATGATGATGATGTTTAGATGACTTTATTAATGTTAAGTAAAAAATATTTTTTATGTAGCTTTGCTTTTGGTTAATTTTATTAAAAAAGAAATTTTTGGAGTAACTAGCACTTTAATTCAGTTATTATATAATCCCAAAAAGCCACAGTGGCCTAACTGTAAAAAAAAATACCTAAAACATAGAGTAAATGACTTGTTCCCTCCATAATTTGAAAAAATAACCACTTAAACTTAGAATATACTTATTGAAAACATTGAAAAATCATTAATTTGACCATAAAGTTAGAACAAAATCATAGCTTTCAGTTTTCATTTAAAATCTCAGTATTCATTATTGGTAGATATACAGTTATACTCATTTATACAGTTGCCTGCTTATTTGATCCCTTAAATGCACACTGTGCCGAAAATGGTACATTCATGCTTAATCTCAAATAACCCACCAAATTTTAGATTACCAAAGTGTTGCATGTCCTATTAATAATCTGTGGCTGTGGACTGTGAATTATTAAACTAAAAAATATCTTTCTGTGACAAATACCAATATTTTGTTGTATAGTGTGAATGTCAATACAGTTTGTACAAACTGTAGACACCAAACCGCCAAACCAAAATGAATAAAGACAACAAACCTTTAAATCAGCAGAAGTAATACTAATTACTCATATTTAAATATGTGACTAACCTAGTTATAGCAAGAGTTAGGACATTTTGACCTAAGACTGACATGGTTTTTAAGACGACTACATTTTGGATATTTTATTATTTTGAATCCACTAAGACAGCACTAACAAGACACTCACTGACCTTACCTGACTATATTGTAACATGAAAATAGCCTTCAGCACCACAAGTCAAATGCATACAACATGTTACAGTTAGATTTCTTATTTATGAAAGAACTACTTGTTGAACCATTACAAGACAACAGACATGTAATTGACAGATAGATGTAACTACCTTAAGATGCATTAACAAGGATAAAAAACAACCACCGCAACAACAGCAATAACAACCAATTACTTCAACCCGCCCCTAAGATAATCCTCTGACCAACATGTGTTTGACTTTCATGAAAACATTTTACAAAAAAAAATCTTCAACCATTGGGATTTTCCTGCGCAACACACACAGGGTTATTGCAGGCTCCACACACTTGCCAATCCTCGACAAACCAACGAAACCAACAAAAATTCAAAGAAATGGATAGAAAGGGCCAGGGCGTTTGGCTTGGCTTGTGTGGATAGGATTGCAAGCAAGTTTTCTGGCGATCCAATAGTGTATAAATCAAAGGGTATTGCGTCCACAAGTTTGTGCATTTGCTCACGTTTGCACACATCATCATTATTCAGAAATACTCGAAGCTCAAGGTACGAAGTAGTTAGTTGCTAAACACGTAAATAAGTAACCAGAAAATAGTTATTTGGTCGAGACAGCGACGTAGGTTAGGTATTGACAGTTGACACCACCACAGAGGACTTAAACTCCTTTTCTATTATATTCTATTTTTTATTATGGCAAGCAAAGCCGATATCACCTATTCTACCAGTGGAAAAGAAAGTGTGAAAAAAACAAAATGATAAACTCCTAACTCGAAGCGGAGGTTAACACTAGAAACTTTTAACAGACGGGGTATATTTTTATTTTTTGGAATCGAATGACCCAGCTACTGAGGCCCTTTAGTTAGTCTTTTTTTATAGACTTTTTCAGTCACTTTTTACAGGTTAGACTAGGGATTAGTTCATTTAAAGTGTTTTTACCTCTGTTTTTTTATGAATTTAGTGGTTTAGAACAATTTAATTATGATTAAGGGGATGCGTCAGGTAGCCCGCGAAATTCAAATTTTCTTAAGTTTATTGCAATTTGCTGGCAGTATCAGGTTGTATATTGATTTAATTATGATTAGCGGCCGTATCAAATATTTATTTATAGGGTTATTTATAATCATAAAAATCATCTATACATCTATAACTTCATATTACCCTATTGAATGACTATTTCATGAAATCATGACATTTGGGGGTATTTCTAACTTAAGGAGTTGTATTGCTGATTCTAATGATTATAATTCTGTAAAGCCATATTTAATAATGTAGCGAATCATATTTTGATCACCATTCAAGCTGATACAGACCTGCAAATTGCAAAAACCGTAAGACAATTTGAATTTCGCGGGCTATCCTGGCGCAATCCCCTTAGAGTGCAGCAAGCTTATCTGGCCCGGTGGCTTAAATTTGAACTAACGAAATCACTATGCAAAGTGACAAGGACTGTCATTCTTAGTTTACTTCGTTCACGAGTGTCTGTAAGAGTTTTGTGGGGTCTGTTTCTTTTCCTACGAATGCCTTTAGCGAATACTGTACTTCGCCCAGTATACTATTCATATGTATTAAATAGGTTTTATTTTATATATCCGAATAGATACGATGCAGCATTTCTGAGGTATAACAATAGGTTTTGGATTTGGAAATCTCAAAAAAAAAATTTCTATTCAATCCACTGCTTCAAAAGCACAGAGTACTTTATACTATACTGCAGAGAGAGAGAGAGTCTAGATACTGCTGGTTTGATTGATAGCCATCTCGTGGCACATTTTTGCAATATTTGAAGGGGTTTTTCTCCCGCAAATTATTGTTTCGTAAACTTTTGAATACTTTTGACGGTGAAATGGTCAACACGAATACCAGTTAGAAGTTTCCCGATATCTTGAGGAATGGTCTCTTCAGACGCATGTGAAACAGTCAGTTGTAAGCAGTAGAATACACCATTTTATTAAAACCAAATGTGGAAGATTATGCGCCGCGATGAGAATTTTGTAAACTCCATTATTTACTCCCACCATTACACTGGCATTGTCAGTACCAAGACCATCCAAATTTTTCAGATTTAAATTCATATCTTTGACTGTGTTTGCAATTGCATTCACTATATTCTATACCTCTTGCATCTGCGGACTCTAACTACACTAAAGCAAAAAATGTAAACAGTTTTTTATTTAAACTAAAATATTTGATGACCGTGACGAAAGTGAAAAATAACTTTAATTTCGGTAGTCGGTGGCAATAAAAAAAAAAACCAAACCAGGGACTTCCGAAATTAAAGTTATTTTTCTCTTTTTGTGTTATTTTTTTGGATGTCGGTTTTTTTTTTGTAAAAATGTTTCTTTATGATTTCTCTGCAATTCGTACGGTGTAATTTCAGGTCCTGTACTCCTTTGTAATCACTAAACGCCTTTTTAAATAACTCGCTCTGAGGGTCTACAGGAAGTACAGATGAATGTTCAAAAATGTTTAGAGACAATAAAGTTTCAGCAGTGCTTGAAGTAGCGGCGGCGACGGCGGTTTTATCCACTTTTTAAACTATGACTTGAACTGTTAGGCTGAAAAGGTTTAGTTTTGTCAGCATGTTTGTTTGACTCCAAATATCTTTTGATATCGTTTAGCCTTGCACTGAACTCGATCTTGCAATACACACATAGCTTTAGTATTATTTCTGGTTACTGGTCGTAACCATGATTTAAATTTAGGATCGCTTTCCCACTCCTTAATATAGTTTTGTTGATAGTTTATTGTTTTGAAATAGGCAAATACATATTGAACAACACGTACTTACTAAAAGTCTTTAATATTTTAGTCTTTATTAAGTCTTTTAATAAATGTTCAAGTGGCGGTGGGCGGGAGGAACTATCACACATTATTTTTAGATAGGATATTTTTATTTCGGAATATGATATTTACATAATATACTAGCTAACAAACTTAAAATAATAATAGTAATAACTATATAGGTGAATATAAAAACCAGCCAAGTGCGAGTCGGACTCGCGCACGAAGGGTTCCGTACCATTATCTTTAAAAACGGCAAAAAAATCATGTCTGTTGTTACTTAAATTCTTATTTTATTCTGTTTTTTAGTATTTTTTCAACAGAAATACATTATCTGTGAAAATTTCAACTAACTATCACGGTTCATGAGATACAGCCTGGTGACAGACGGACAGACAGACGGACGGACAGCGGAGTCTTAATAATAGGGTCCCGTATTAACCGTTGGGTTCGGAACCCTAAAAAGAGGAAAATGAACCAAAAGGCATCAAAGAACTCGTCCGCATCGCTATCAACAGGAAAAGTGCCCAAAAGATTAGAGTGATGTAATATGACATTACTGTCAGATTTTCTCATTCGATTTTGAACTTAACCTTTAATATTTTAAGGTTTAAAAAGTGGAGAAATTTGACAGTTTTGTGTAGCTTGACCAGCTGGCGACTGTACCTAATTAAAAATTTATTTTACATACTAAGATTGTGTTTTTTTTTAAATACGTTTTTAATTTGTCTTTTTTTGTATACCTAACTGTTTTGTTTTATTTACACAGTATTTACATTTTTAATTACAGCTAATAAATATTTATTGTCATAGTAAATATCATAGTGTCATAAAATGCGAGTCATAATTTAAAACATCACGTAGGCAGTCCGCGCTGTCTTTAAAACGAAAACCTTATTAGCATCAACAAAACGGTTCCAAATAATAGTTCACTTATTTCGCAGCCAGCCGACCGGCGCGGCGCATGCTCCTTCAATCTTACACACACAGTGAAAATTACCAAGATAATACGAAGTTTATTAACACCGAACGGCGCTCCGCGGCTCGCGCGTCCTTTTTGAGTGTCATATGTCATGCATATTAGTTCGAGTCATGTGTAATGCTACAGGACGCGGTCGGGTTATATGACACGCAATGCAACAATCGCAGTACACAAGTCTAGTCGTCAGTGTTGTATGGATCACTACTGAAGTTTGTGGACGACACGGCTAACCCCAAAGAGCGAGCGGGCCTTAAGGTTCTTGACCTAAGTCTATATGTAGTCTGTGGTTACTGGCAGCCGCCGTACCTCTATGTAGTCTGTGAGCCACCCCTGGGTCATCGCGTCGGCGAGCGCCCGCCCAGACGCCACGCGCCACCGCCGCGCGCTGCCACCTCCCATCGCCCTTGAGGCCACAAGACCCATGACAGTTCATAGAACGTTTGGGCACGGCACAATTGCCAATTAGGTCGAGTCATGTGTAATGCTACAGGACGCGGTCGGTTTATATGACGCGCAATGCAACAATCGCATTACACAAGTCTAGTCGTCAGTGTTGTATGGATCACTACTGAAGTTTGTTGACGACACGGCTCACCCCAAAGAGCGAGCGGGCCTTAAGGTCCTTGACCTAAGTCTATATGTAGTCTGTTGTTACTGGCAGCCGACGTACCTCTATGTAGTCTGTGAGCCGCCGCCGCGTCATCGAGTCGGCGAGCGCCCGCCAAGCCGCCCGCGCCACGCGCCATCGTCGCGCGCTGCCACCTCCCATCGCCCATGAGGCCACAAGACCCATCATAGTTCATAGAATGTTTGGGCACGGCACAATTGCGGCGGCAAGTCCCCTCTCTGAGGAGTGGCTTGAGAGGAGCCAGGACGTCCTCACCTTCCTCCTGACGCAGGTCCTCACCGGACATGGCTGTTTCGGGAGGTTCCTCTTTCGGATAAGGCGGAAGGAAACGCCCGGGTGTTATCATTGTGTAGATCGACTGGATGACACGGTGGAGCATACGGTGGAGGTCTGCCCGGCTTGGGCGGAGCACCGCCGTGTCCTCGTGGCGGCGATCGGCGCCGGCGGCGAGCTCTCGCGTCCGGCCTTGGTTCAGGCCATGGTACGGAGTGAGAGGGAATGGGAAGTCGTCACCTCCTTCTGCGAATTAGTAATGCTCGCGAAGGAGGAGGCGGAGCGCGTGAGGCAGAGGCAATCGCTGCGCCCTCGCGCCCCTAGTCGCCGCAGGAGGAGACACCTTGGGCGTCGGGGGTCGATTGCCGACTCCCGGCCACCGTAGGCGCGGGCTTGCGGACGGCGAGCAATAGGCAGCTCGTCGTCCGGTAAGGACCAGGCCCGGGTCGACGGCGCGTCGTGTTCCACGCTCGCCTCAAAGAGATGTCAGCATCACTGACGGGGTTCGATAGGGCCGATGCCTGCCTTGGTCGCGGATTGTTCGTAAGAATTACCGTGGCCCTGGCTCACAGGCAACTGAAGGAACACGCGTGGGTTTTAGTCAGTAAGAGTCTGACACGCCCTTCGGAGATGTCATTTGATGATTACCCAACCAAAAAAATAAAAAGTTCATAGAGGGTTAGCTAGGACCTTGCTAGGATATGTGTTCAATGCAGTTATGCTAACTTACTGCTTTAGATCTGGTGCATTTTCTGGCAACTCAGTGCTTAAAAATAGATTTTTGTGCCTAGCGTGCTATCTTGTGCATTTTCTAGGACCTTTTTTTTATTGGAGTGACATCCACATAAAACTGGCCCAATACAAAAACCGCGTCATGGACATAGAAACAGAAGTAAAACAGGCATTATGTTTTGTATTGGGCAATTTTCGCATAATCTGATCCTGATCCTTGATTGACTTGCTCTAAAATGTACGCAGGTATTATGCCAACTATTTGAAAATCGCCTAGGTGTGTATGGATTATTTGGCAATAATGACCATTCACATTTGATCTAATTATATAATCATTAAACTACTCAAATAAATCGGCGGGAATACGACTGTTTTTCGACGACGACGACGACGGGATTTCAAATATTCAGTAGTTAATTTCTTGTTTTTATCGTCAGAGCGTAGATATTTATTAATCGTATTTTCTGGAAAGCAGTTGGCATGGCAACACTGTTTCCGTGTCATATTCATATACTAATAGAATGATGGTCAAGCCACAAGAAAAAAAAGAAAAGAAAGAATGATGGTCTGTGGGTGTGGTCATAGACCGAGGTCATAGAGTCTGTCATAGAGTCTGTCAAGTCTGTGAGAAAGTGGCTATATAAAATGTACTCTGATCGAAAATGGCGGGAATAACATGAAGGAAACTAAAACCTGAGTAAAAAATAAATAATAATTGACCATCATGGAAATCATTGTCAAGAAATATGAAAATAAGTACCTAAAATAGCTAAATATTCTTTGTTCTTTGTATCAAGTTTGTACCTTGAAAAGTGGAAACCTAAATTATCAAGCCCAAACAAAGCGAGTGAATTAAGTGAATTGTGTAGTGAAAGTGTTGTGCTAAATAATACCTCCCGCCGCTTGACAGAATTATTAAAAAATAAGACTTGTTAGCGAGCAATATATAAATATATTAAAAACACTTTCGAAGAAATTTAGTGAAGGAAATTAAATAAACTAAAGACTTTGCTAAAAGGTCTTAGCAACCAGGCCATAAAATACTTATAAAAAAATAAAAATAAAATGTGCTCTGTGGAAAGTGGCGTTTGTCTTACAATCGTTTTGTGGTAGTGGTTTTCTTTGCTGCGAGTCGTTTGTCGTCTTTTCGAAATTTCGTGCTATTATTGATTTATCTAGAAACGAAATTCGTGTTTAGATCCAGCCAATCACCATTGTCTCATAGTCATAATCATATCAATCAATTAGAATCATGTGTTCTTTTGTCGAGAAGAGCAGGCAGCCAGTTCCATTCATATTTCTAATAGTTTGTCCAGTGAAAGGAAATGTTTTTTTCAAAGATATTACTGCTGAAACGATTCTGGTATGTCGTTTGTTCATAAGTTCAACTTCAGGACTGGTATGTGTGAAGTTTTACAAGCACACAAGACTTGTCTTGGTTAACGGTTGAGTTAAGCAGCAGATTGTATTCTGTAGGCGTAAATCTGTTGCTAAAGGCAGAAATCGCTAGTACTTATTGTTAAATCCTAGTTCGAAAGAAAAATAAAAGGGTACCTATATTTTGTTGTTGTTCAAAATGTGAAAAGAAACTAATGTTACAGGCAATAATTGGTACGTTGATAAGTTGTTTTCGGTCTTGAAATTAGAAAAAGAAATGGTAAAAGGTTAGATTTTGTTATTGTTCAAAATGTGATTCTGTAGGCGTAGAACTTGCTGTTGCTAAAGGCAGAAATCGCTAGGACTTATTGTTAAATCCTAGTTCGAAAGAGAAATAAAAGGGTACCTATATTTTGTTGTTGTTCAAAATGTTAAAAGAAATGAATGTTACAAGCAATAATTGGAACATTGATAAGTTGTTTTCGGTCTTGATATTAGAAAAAGAAATGGTAAAAGGGTAGATTTTGTTATTGTTCAAAATGTGAATAGAAACTACTTAACTACTTTCTAAAGTTGTAAGTATTATTTGGACGTAGTTATGCGAAAATGTTTCATTCCACAGTAAATTGAATTTGAGATAAAAGCATTTATGCGTTTCAATGGTATTCTTTTTTATTCTAACTAGTAAAGGCCAATACTAAAGGTTTTATTGTTGAATTATATTGTGTTTAGATAATCGTATGTTTAATTTTAGGCTATTCACTTTACAATAAGAAAAAAATATGTTATTGGTATTGGAACATTTTAACATAATTAATATTTACATGAACATAGCTTCAAATTAATTTTGCACAAACGTTCCAGGTACTTTTTATCCATCTGTACCTTAATATTTATGATCTAAATTTTACATATAAATTTTATTTTTTAATAAATATGTAAAACCTGAACAACAAATAAAAGAATAGTAATTACTTATGATTCTTTTTAATACTAGGTCACAATTTAAAAAACAGTATAAAATCTTGTGCTTTTGGGGAGGCCTACGTCCAGCAGTGGACTGCTATAGGCTGATGATGATGATAAAATCTTCATACGTCATACTCATCATCCTCTTGCATTTCGAAATCTGGTTCCCCACCAAACCCATCGACATCATCTATGATTCCCTCCGTACTCTTTAGGTTTTTATAAAATTTATGACAATCCTCAGGGATGTACTGATACATGGATTCTAAATCTGCTAATTTGGCTGGAGCAATGGCATTACCATCCGGCCACAACAAACAGAAATCGGACATGTTAATATTTCGTGATTCCCCTCTAATTTTTTTTTCAATTGTTAATTCCTTGTAATCTTCCTCAAATGATGATTCCATAAAAATTGAAGACACTTTCTCTTTTTCAATTCTTATTTCTTTTGTCTTTAACCAATTGACTTTGGTTTTGTCTGTGAATTTTTTTCTATTGATAATATTTTTTTCTAATTTTTCCGTACCATAAAAATCAGTCTTATTCATTTTAAATACTTCTAGAGGTTTTCTTTTTTTACACGTTTTAATTATGGACATATATTCTTCGGCTGTATAAATTCGTTGATAGTGTTTGAGAGCAGTTTCAATTTTGGAAAAGTCTGTGTCATTAGGCAGGAAGGTATGCCCAGACTCAAGAAATCGCATTGTAATGACTTTTAAAGTGTCATGTGAGTTTAGAAGTGCTTTCAACATGAGAACTATTTTTATGTTGCGGTTCTGCCCTCCACAACAATCGCTCCAAAGAATAAGGTGTTCAACAGTGGGCCTTAGTTTAGTTTGAATATATTTAATAAGGCACGATCCCACCTCTTGCGCACCTCTTCCTGCTTCCCCTTCAACCCATATGTAACAATGATCAATGTCATCTGAAGCACTATGGATGCCACTGTTGTAGAGCCACAATTGCCTTTTATAAAACACAACATTTGTAGGTATTCGTGGTAATGGTAAAGTTTTTTCCAAATCGAATGTTACACATTCAATAGTCGACTTGTTTCAAGCGTCTTCAAAATCGGAGTTCATCTGCTTCCTCAAATTTTCAGCCTTTTCTAAATGTCGAGTCTTTTCTGTTCTAGCTTGTTCTTTTTCCTCGAGGGTGTTAGCGTTTTGAATTTTTATGGCTAACATATCGCACTTATTGCAAGTGTCTTTTTTTAATGACTTACACCTAAGGTTAAACTTAGTGTAAAAAATCTTTTTGACTGATTCGAAGGAAGCGCACTTTTGCCCTTCACCATAAGTATTTGTGTACTCCTGCTGATATATATCGTAAATTTTAGGTAATGTCATCCCCGGTTGTAAATATAACGTGTCATTATTCTTTTCTCTTCTGTAGTGCGACTCATACTTTGGTAGTTTTGAAATAGTTTCGACTATGAAATTATACATTTCATCTGATAATTTATTCTTGCCACCTGTGCTAACTCCTCTACCATCCATTATGGGCTCCCTACTTCTAAGTTTTTTTAGTGCAGTGGTAACTTTTTGAGTAGTAATTTGATAAGTGTTTAAAAACATATCACGACATACCTTTGTACCATTAATAGAATAGACACGGATGAATTGCTTTGGCTTTTTTTTTGCCTCGGGAACATTAGTCATAGTGTAACTGCGTTTTTTATTTTCTTCTTTAATACATGATCCTAAGTATACACATTGTGCATTGTGGGACCCTAGACGCACAAATTTTTCGAACTCTTCCTTTCTATTCTCTATTGGAATCAAGCTAGCACAATTTTTTAAACATTTACAATTATATTCAGTAAAGGTTTTTGGTTTCACTAATTTATTTTTAGTGGTCGTGTATTCTAAATTATTGTATTTATTATGTTTTCTCTCAGATCTAAGTTGAGGATTAATTCTTTTACGGCCCCTTTTCGGTCTACCAGTTCCCAAATTAGATCGTAAATCTTCGTCACTTATAGATGAAATAAGTTCTGTTGTTTCTTCATTGTTAGGTTCTAGCATTTCTATACCCTCATTGTTGAGCTTTTCTTTTGACGGAAATTTCTTATTTTTAGTCACCTCATGATCTACACTATCACTAAAAGACAAAGAGGTTGTCGACTCATCTATATGTATTACTTTGCTATGTGAGACATAATCCGGATCTCTAAGGCTGTCATCACTATCACAATAGTCGGGTGCATCTACGTGTTTTAAAATATCATTATTTTCGTTAATGTTGTTAATTGGTTCATACTCAGCTAACATATTAAATAGTTGTTGCGTTTCTGGTGACATTGGTCGAAGAGGTGATGATAATGGCGTAACTTCATTCTGTATTTCTTGTAGTATAATAACAGGATCACAAGTATCTAAAACAATGTACATATTCACGTAACTTATCTATTGGCACAATTTATACAAATAAAAATAAAATAAAATAAATACTAACTGCGACCGGCGGTGTTACGTCGGTAAAGTGTAGCAAATATATTTAAAGGTTTTAATAATTTTATCTGCATCAGGGGACGTGTACTGTTGGGTTTATAATGTTAAAAGAATCATCTTACCTTGTAAATTATTATCCGTACTTTTTTTATTCATAAAATTTAGTGGAGTAAGTGGCGAATATGGTGGAGGAGAGCTTGAAGGCTGCGTGTTTGAATAAGGCGTAACTGGATTAGAGTCAGCTGAAAAAAAAAACAATATATGCAAACTGACACATATCTCATCATATCCAATCCTATCCCATCCCTTGTAATATACATATTTTTCATTTAACAGTAAATTAATTTAGTTAGCATAAGTCGTATAACCAATGCAAATAATAAAATTATTAAAATTATTTTTGATAGCCCCACCAAGAACAATAATCATGCTCGTATATCATAGCAAAGCACCAACAAGAATATACACAATACATGCAGAAGATACGATTCATATTGCAACATGCAATCCAAACCGATCTTCGACTCGAAACGCGTTAACTCCCTCTGCGGGACTTATTACGTTCACTCGTCGACCGCTTGGATGTGTAAGACATGTGAGAATGGACCTAAGAAATGTCGATACAATAAAGTTAATACGCCGTCAAATTCATAAAATATATTATGTGCCTTTAACTAAATTCCAACATACTTCTGGAGTCTGCAACATCGACTTGACCTTTGATCTGTCCTTGAGAGATAACTTTGTTTCTGAGGTCCATTAATTTTCGTTTTTTAGCTAATAACTGTTCTAATGATGAAATCTGTAAAAATAAATAACCAGAATTAGTTAAAATCGTCTTTCGATAAAACTAATCACCATAAATATATATAGTACTTATTACAAAATATTAAACAATCCTTTAATAGTAATACTTACATCTTCATTAGCTTCCATTGTTTATTCTAATTATATTGACACACAGTACACTACAAATTAACCACGGTTCACTGTCATAAACGTAATAAGGATAATTGCAAACAAAAGACGACGGAAACTACCTCTTCCACGACGTTTGTTTCAATAATGACCGTTGCGAACTCAAATAAGATTCAATGTCAAAAAGAAAATACTCCGTCTCGCTTGTACTAGTAAAAAGTTATTGAAAGATGCGTTCCCGGTTGGGCATAACTTCGGATTAATGTCATTAGTATATTTTTTTTGTCTAGGATATTAAAAGTTTCAAGTAATATTTTATTGGTAAATAACTACAAAGAAAATAAACTTTTTCTTTATGTGTTATAATTTATAAATATTTATTTTTAGTGGTCGTGTATGCAAACAGTTAAGGATGAAGCTAATTAAAGCGTGTTTAAAATGAACCCTTTAAAGTTGAAACATTTTTTTTCGAAACAGGGTTTTTATTTAGGTAAATAATAGTACAAAATTCATGAAACCTTTTAAGTTTTCAAATTATGGTATTTAGGTCTGAAACATAACGTTCCACAAATTTTGGAACGTTTATGCCTCGCTATTGTAATTTTGCAAAAACGTTCCAAATATACATGGAACATTTTTTCCAAAATAAAATGGTTTAACATGGTTTTGCTAAAACGTTACAAGATTGTTGTGGCGTTTTAACAAAATAAATATACTGTTTCGTAAAACATTAAATGTTCCTGTCCTCATAGTACGTTCTAGTTAATTTACACAAGTTATTATTTGATAAAGGTGGTGGGTTGGAACGTAAGTGAAAAAAATATTTTCTGATATAAGACTTAAAACTTGGAACCTTATTGCAAATCTGACTCTAAGTGTCATAAAAGGTAGTTTGATCACATTATCTCGATTTCGGGTGACTTGTGGGTTGGAACATTTCTGCATAACTACGTCCATTTGATACATTGTGGTTATTTTCGGTCTTGAAATTCGAAAAAGAAATTGTAAAAGGGTAGATTTGTTGTTGTTAATAATGTGAAAAGAAACTACTGTTGCAAGTATTAATTGACACATTGGTGTTGTTTTTGGTCTTGAAAGGTCATTTTTAAAGTACACACTGAAGGAGGTCTATTGTATGGTTATGAGGTGGGATATGTGTAGATCGGTTTTGTTCCTGGGTGCCCTGTTGGAGAGACAACGGTTTTTTGGATCAGGGGTTGCCCAATTGCTCCAGCACTTGTGAAAATGCTTCTTTGTTGGACATCGTGGGGTTCTTCTTGATGAGTGTCCAATACCTGTTGCATAGCACCTGGGGATCTGTGTTTATGATGCGGGAGTAAGGTCCTATTGCCTCTAGAAAGAAGTTAACTTGATTTAGGATCTTGGTCTCCTTGGCTGATGGAGGCTGATCAGTGAATAAGCCGACAGCTCCTGGTTGAGTTGTATTGTAGTAAAATTGGCCGAATCCTTGATGGGTTCCAGTTTGATCTGGGGATGGTTGTACGTCGACGTGAGAGTCTTGGGGTTTTGAAAGAGTCAGTAATGACTTAGACTCTAGAGCTATAAGGACCTCTTACAGTCTTGCTTCTAAGCCAGATAGAGTTGCTGTGATGTCTGTGGATTGAGATTTCCATGCACTTTCTGCTTTAGACATGGACTTCTTAAACATTGCCACAGCATCCGCAGCTAGCGTGAGATCTGCAGTCACTCCGGCCATTCTCTCCATCATATTGTTTATTTGCATCTTGTTAGATTCGTGGATGGCGCTCACCATCCCTTTTAGATATGCAGCCGGGCCGGATCCAAAGACAATATCATGATCCAGAGGGTCAGTTAGGAATTTGGAGACATGAGCATTTCTCAAAATTTTTGACCATAATTTTAAAAATCGTCTTAAAAAATAATATGTATATTTAGGACATATTATGTTAAATACAGCTAGCTAAATCTAGACAGATTCTGAATTTCTAATTGTTTTTTTGTTTTATTAGAGTTTTTATACAAAAAACCTATAAAATATAAGTTAAGGACGAAATAAAAATTCTTATTTTGTTACTTGGAAAGGAGTGAAAACCATAAAAAAACATGCAGACTGTATTATAAATTTATGTTTTTCTATGTAGATCATAAATTAAACAACATCTTGAAAAAGTAAAAATTGCGAAAAATATAATAAATTAAATTGTTTTTAGCAATACTGAGTATTTTTTGTTACCATTTGAATACTTTCCAACAAAAAGTTTAGTTTTCCTTTATGATAGGAAAGGAAGGATGCTATATTTTCTATTTATTATAATAATATTTATCATAAATTGTTTTAAATGATTGATTATTGCGTTTCATTTGAAAGAAAAAGAAATATCTATCTTATTTATCAGCATAATTTTGGGACAGTATCAAAACAAGAAGCTTGGGTAACAAAATTGGAAATGTAAGGCTTAGCATACACACTTGACACTTTATCATAAAATGAAAACAAAATAAGTTAAAATCAAAACAAAAATTAAAAATTTATTGCAAAGCTTTCAGTAAGGAAACAAATAAAAACTAATCAGTTGAGTCTTCATACAGTCTTAATTCTCTTTGGTTAAAATCAACATTTTTAATAATACCTATAAACAAAACAACATATTTTTTTAATGTCACGAAAACTAATAATTATTCGAATACATAAAATAAGTACGTAAAAAACAACGCCCTTGCAGAGCTAAATACTTATAAATATTTAAAATAAAGTTAAAAATTAGACATTACAAAATACACACTCATCCTCAGGGTAGTGGTCGTAGACACTGAAACTTTTGCATGCCTTACACCAGAATAAATTACTGTCTAGTAACAGTCTGATCTGTTCAGTATTCATTGCTACTACAAAATGTGGAAAAACACTATGCAATATATTATTAGTTGCACTTCCACATCCAAAACATTTTTCTGATAGTACGAAATGTGTGACTGACCAGGGCCATACAATATTATCTTCGAAAAAAGCAAGAAAGTCTGTCTTCTTCAGAAACTTATCAATATCAAGGTAAATCACCATTTTTGAGACGCACCTTGAGGTGATTTTCCTGAAAAATTAAAAAAAATAATCAGAAATCAGGATAAAAACCGCTGCTTAGCCGTTCCTACAACATTAATTTAATCATCTTCAAAACAAAAATCACATATGTAATCAAAATATGCTTGTCCTTCTGTGCACTTATCACAGTAATAATTTTTGCAAGACATACATTTGACCAGATGATGCAATGGCGTGGGATTTTTGCACTTATAACAAGCCATTTTTCTTGTCACAGGAATGTGCAATGATTTTTTCGCGGTATTACGAGTATATGTATCAAGTTTTGAATTTTTAACTGGATCTCGACTAACTTTAGATGTTGAAGGATATGGATCTATTGCATTAATTGTAGTATTAGGTGCAACGTTTTCTTTGGTTTTCATTAATTTGTATACATCATTTTTAATTGTCATTTCACTAAAATCCTCACCAACATTATTTATTTTACTAATATTTGATAGCACTGAGAGGACATTTTTATTAGAATCGATTTCTCCGATAACTGGGTTAGAGTAAATATCAGTCAAGTCTATAATATCAACGCGATTTTCAGCGGAATTATCTCCGCTAGCAACGTGTTCTTCTAGATCCAGATCATCAATATTGTATAATATTGGCAAATCATCATCTATCATCTCAGAATCAAGAATTTGCAACTCATTTAATTTCGGCGTTAACGTTTGGTTATCTGTGGGCTCATTATTTTCAGATTCTTGGTTGTTAACATGTGTAAAATTTGGGTATTTGTATGTTTGAGGATCATAACAACTACAGATTTTTTTACTACAAAAACAGCTGAGGATACGATGTTGAATTTCATCACTACCTTGTTCAGAAATAACTTGATGAATACTCATTGTCCCTTTTATGGTCTTTAGGCCAGTAGGTATAAGTTGGCTTATCGCTTTGATTTCTGTGTCAGAAACGTAAAACACTTTTACAGCTTTTACACAAGATTTCAACGTCAAGTACACATCGGTAGCGCTTATAATATCTTTTCCATATGCAATTTGCCTATCAAGAGCCCTCTTGACGACCCCTCCAATAGCGTCAGCCACACCCTTTCCGTGCCCACTTTCAAAAAATGACCACGAAATATCAACCTTGTAGAAAGACGAATAATATTTAATGAGAAAAAAGTTCTTTTTCTGACGGTATTGCGAGCTGGGCCCATCAGAAAAAAAATATATTTTCTTTAGATTAATAACTAAGGATTTCCCCAGTTCTATAATAGGCTTTAAGTGGGCCCATATGGCATGTGGCTGATGTATACTGGAGGGGGAGACCGTACAAAAAGACTTCTGTCCGCCTTTATAAAATATGACTCCCGTATGTAAAGTAACTTGCACTTTGGAGGCACCGAAGTGCATTGCCTGCACTTCTTCTGCCATTTTACATTCAAAGTTTTCAGAAAAATCACAATGCACAGCCATTTCATCATCATTTAAGTTTTCAATACAAGTTTTATATTTTTCTGTTTGATGCCACATATTAAAACTGTGAACCTTAAATAATTTTAAAGATGCTTCAAACGAAATTATTAGTTCTGTAATTGTACCCTTTTTAAATGATTTAACAGTTCTTTTAGTTTTCACTTCCTGTTCTTTTGTTCGTTTTTTATAAGTGTGCTCCTGAATTTCCCACATTTGCCATGTAATTTCTTGAGATGGTTTATCATTTTCCAAATTGTAGTCTAAAGCTACACTTTTACATGTTTCGCAATTGCCATACATACACGCGAATGATCCAGTATTACATACTACTTTATTTAGGAGATCATGAGTATTACTAATATCAACCACTTTGTGATGTTTAAGAGCCGCCAATTTAAAACTCATATTGCTGTGTTTAATACAGAGACAAGTATTTCTATTATTTAAGTTAGGTGAAATGATGTAAAATGGTCTGTACCGGCAAAAAGAAGCAAAAGATGCAGAGCCACCTTCTGATTTATATTTTTTGTATAGAATTTGTAATGAATTATTAAGGAATCTTATTTGCTGTTTGTTTTTTTTTAAAGTTTTACATTCACGTTTGCCAGAGGTGGCTCTGCTTACATCATCTCTGATATAAAACTATTATAGAATTTTTGAGCTTCCAAATCCTATTCTTTGTTTTCTTATCTCGAACTCGTTCACTTAGACCTATTTGTTTTGCAATGAACGACTTAGCTTTATTATTTTTCACGAGATCATTAGTAGCGATTTTCTTTATAACGTCTCTCTCTTTATTAGTTTTACATTGTTTATAGGTTGACTTTAGAGAAGCTTCTAAAATTTCATTCCTAGCCTTCAACTTGTTAAGTTCTACTTCATGCTTTTTCTTTTCTTGCATTTGGCTTTTCTGCGATCGGTATAATCTCTTCCTCATGGTTTCTAAAGCTCGATTTAAATGTATAATACGACATTGGGCGGCAGTGTATTTTTGTTTATAATTAATTCTCGATGTCCTGGAACTAGAACGTTTTGACGTGTTTGCAGTATTCGATGTCTGTTCGCAAGTTTTCTTCTTATCTTTTTGCCTTTGTTTTTCCGCTCTCCATTCTTTTCTTTTCTTATTTTTTTCTTCCTCTGTCATTTCTGATATCTTCTTGTACTTATATTTCGATTTTATTCTTTCTAGATTTTTCTTTCTTTGTTCTTCTAATTTTTCTGGGTTTAATTTTAAGCGTTCTCTATAACATTTCATCTTCTCAGCCGCCGTTAACGGCATTTTTGCGTAGAATAGGTGCGCTGGGTTGTTATAAATTTTTTTTACTGTGAGGATAAAATAACAATGTAACTGTCCATACCTGAACCAACAATTAAGTTTCTTAGTAGGTATCTTCCAAGTACTGGGCCTCTTATGATTTTTTTTTACGAGAATAAACTTCTCTCACCTGCAAGCAATTATATAATAAAATTTATTAGTCAAATATTTAAACAACGAACTCACCACGTTATACTAAACACGATCATGATGTTGTCAACTGCAAACCACAATGGACGATCTCTAATACACGTCTAACTCGAAACTTAAAGTACCTACGATCCTATTGTTGAAGCTCGGGAAGGTGATGTTAAACAAATAAACTAAATGGCATAACCCAAATGTCGGACCCATTACCGTACTATATTATATGCATGAATTAATATTAACAAGGTCCTTCATTTAATGCTCACCTTATTTTTTACAACACAATGTAATACATTAAAAATCTATTTGAAAAATAAAATACATTACTTTAGTGCTTCGGTCAGCTGACATTCCTACTCAACCGTTTTTATTTTGAAATGTATATATTGTAATATATGTGATGGTTATTATTTAGTTTAATCCTGTGATAAAATTTTCAAAAGCAATATAAACATAACAAAATATAACATTATGAAAATTGAGGTTAAACGAATATAGTCAATACTATAGTCTATACTTAGCTTTAAAAACTCCTTTTTTGTTACCCTTCGTTCTGGTTATACGTTACCACGCGAAAGTAACAAAATCAGAAGTAACGAAAGGATGGTTATAGATTTTCAAAAAAATACATATTCTTTAAAACTCAATAGTTAAAACAGTATTTTACATCAAATTGTAGTCCATAAAATTAACTATTTATCCATTTTAATAAGAATATTCAGTATAGTTGAACTTACCTTCACACAGTATAACAAAATCCGGAACGAATTCGTCGCAGTGCAGGGCACAACGTTAAGTCGCGGCTGTTGTCGACACCGAAATGACATCACAATCAAAATGGCGATGTGAAATGTCGTCAATAGTATTGCCAAAAGAAAAAACACTACCTAAATTAGTAGTTTAAAAAATCTTTCGACACAAAAATCGGTAACAAAAACTGAATTTCCGTTTTGGAATTTTTTATGGGACAATATTATTTTCCGAAAACTGATTAACTAACGACGTATTTCACTATATACTAAATATTAGGTCTTTACCTATGAAATTGCCGTTCTGCAGTACTGGCCATTTCAAATCAAAATAATTTTTGTTTGGCTATGAATTCTAATTTCAAATTAATTTTATTTTAAAAACATGGATTTTTTTTTCTAAAAGTAGTCATTTCTTTATTGATTAGTGTTACATTTTCATCGCATTTCAATCTTTTTCGTCATCATGGATACGTTAAAAATTCGAGTAATTATGGAATATGAGTACCGTCGTGGCAGCAACGCGGCACAAGCGGCACGCAACATCAACGACGTTTACGGAGCTAACTCTACAAACCAACGCACCACCTGTTATTGGTTTGCTCGCTTCCGTTCTGGAAATTTCGACCTGAAAAATGAACCTCGCGGTCGTCCGAAGACTTTGGTCGACAATGACGAATTAAAGGCGATTGTGGAAGCTGATGATACACAATCTACGGCTGAATTAGCAGCAGCTTTCGACGTTAGCGTCAAAACAATATTGGTCCATTTGCGTCAAATTGGCAAGGTAAAAAAGCTTGACAAATGGGTGCCCCACGAACTCAATGATCGCCAGCGCGAAGTACGCGTCGAGACGTGCCTTGCACTGCTCAACAGACACACAAATGAAGGAATTTTGAACCGCATTGTTACCTGCGATGAAAAATGGATTCTGTTTGATAACCGTAAGCGCTCAGCAAGTTGGTTGGATCCTGGTTCAGCACCTAAACAATGCCCTAAACGAAAACTTACCCCTAGAAAAGTGATGGTCACTGTTTGGTGGTCTAGCGCCGGTGTGATTCATCACAGCTTCTTACCAAACGGGGTGAGCATTACTGCAGATGTGTACTGTGAAGAACTGAACACAATGATGGAGAAGCTGGCGCATCTCCAACCAGCATTGGTCAATCGCTCGTCTCCGCTGCTCCTGCACGACAATGCGCGACCTAATACTGCACAGCAGACGGTCTCCAAGTTGCAAGAACTGGGGTTGGAAGCTCTCCGTCATCCGCCCTACTCACCAGACCTTGCGCCTACAGACTACTACTTTTTCCAGAATTTGGATAACTTCTTGGCGGGAAAAAAATTTAATACCCGAGAGGCAGTACAAAATGCCTTTGAAGAATTTGTTGCCTCCCGTCCAGCTGATTTCTTTAAGAAGGGCATCAATAAACTGCCACTGCGATGGCAAAGATGCATTGATTGCATGGGTGATTACTTCGATTAATACAAATAAAAAATTCATGAAAAAAATTCGTTTAAATTTTTTCATACAAAACGGCAATTTCATAGGTAAAGACCTATTAAAACATGTATTCAAATACTCTAAGTAGTGTTTTAAGACTATAACATATATTCAGTTTCTTAGAATGTAATGAAATAAATGAGTTCAAAATCACTCCGGTCACAATGGGACAACTTATTTTCCATACTACGAAAATTTTGGTATTTTAGATTATTAATTATTTATTGTAGTTAGTGTGGTTTATTTATAGTTTTGATATTTTTTCTGATAATTTAGTAATATCAATGAAGTTACGACAGTCATGTATATTATTTATGTTATCGTAGTAAAAAAATAATCAAAGACCAAAACATGGGACATCCACATTGCGGCTACGGTCAAAAAATTTGAGAAATGCTCACATAACAACTTAGACGATCATTTCCGAGTAGGTCCCAGTTGTTGTCTAGGCTGTTAACGACTTGTTGCGACACAACTTTGGAATCACGTAATGTAATGAGGACTTGTGCTCTCATGTTCTCGATAACCTTAAGGGTTGTCTTCGGCTCAATACAGACTTGTACCAGTTTTCCCCATTCGGTTCTAAATCGGTGTATCTGTTCTTTGTTGGTTGCTGTTTCGGATTGTTGTGCAGGTTTTGGAGAGGGATTGTGGGATGGCCTTGGGGGTGCAATCGGCTCTCCATGCTTTGTTGGAATGTTAATGCCCATGCTTTGTCCATGTTTTTGTCTATGTGCAAGTAATATATGGTTTTTAATTTTCTGACTACTATTAATAAGGAGCACCAAATCAAAAAAAAAAAAAAACTCAAAGAAGCGTGAAAAGAAGAAAGATCTTGCTCTTTTGCTATACAGACATTGCTTGTTGTAGGAACTACAGGTAACAATAATGCTAACAAAGCATAAGGCATTGTTCCCTGCACATACGGTTTAGCGGCCAGTCGTCTTCCCCGTGCTGTAATAATAATTTGTGGTCTGTAAAGAATACTTAAGAAGTGTCACTATGCTTATTAATCAAGGTCATCAGTCAATAGACATTATACAGTACACTGGAATTTTATTTACCACTTTCTCCAACTACAATATCATTAGGTATCAACATTGGTGACCCCGATGTGATAATAAAATTCCAGTGTACTGTATAATGTCTATTGACTGATGACCTTGACCAATAAGCACAGTGACACTTCTTACATATTCTTTACAGAGCACAATTTATATTTACGGGGCGGGGAAGACGACTGGCCGCTAAACTGTGTGCGCAGGGAACAATGCCTCATGCATTGTTAGCATTATTGTTACCTGTAGTTCCTACACTTGTAATTATCAAATTGCCCTCAAAAATAAGTCAAAGCATACATTAATTAGCATTTTTATTAGGCATAAATGGTAGTTTCTCTGCAAACTGGGCACCTCGTTTTAAGAAAGTTATCCTGGCAACTTTTTGTCATCATCATTTCAGCCTTGAATCACCCACTGCTGGGTATATGCCTTCCGTTTTTCTACCTTTTTTTTTTGCTTTTGAAGGATATGGGAGGGGTATAGAAGCAAAAACACCTCTTTCCGAGTAGTTTAGAGAAAAGTATAGAGAAAAACGCACATTTAAATCTCGGTATTATGGACGCCAATTTTTTTTCTAAAACTTTTATGCAAAACTTTATTTGATTCTTCGCAGTGAAAAAAAAAGAAAGAATTGGTTTAAAGGTTGAAAGCACCTATGTATTTATCAAAGTTTGTTGGACAATGGTGCATTTGCTTCTCATTCAACGTTGGATTTTGTTGTATGTGCAACTCAATGGAAAGACTATGTCAAGTGCACCTCACGAGTCAGCCATTTTGTTTGTTTGACAGTAGGATAAATGTACTGATTAAGGGCAAGTAGCAATCAAAATAAATAGATTTTTGTGACATTTATTAAAAAATAGAATTAACGTGAATAAAATAGTTTTTAAAACGAGAATTGCGAGGTCGTCTGCATAACGTATTGTGTAATAGCGATTGTCATTAGGTTTGGTGATGAGGTCATTAATCACCAGATTCCACAGAAGGCAGAAGGACAGCACCCCTCCCTGGGGGCAGCCTCTGGCTATCATGGCCAACTGCTGCTCATCCTCTAGGCCAGGGGTTCCCAACCTTTTCTTGGTCAGGGACCACTTTTATATTATTCTTGTTAGCAGGGACCACTATGTAGGTATAATAAAAATAAACTAATAATCAAACTGAATTAGTGTGTTTGTATTAATGTGATTTCTGTGCTTGCATCTTCTTCACGAGTTCGGCTATCCTAGGACTAATATTGTTACTCAAAGCTACACGCAAATCATCACTTACTTTCAAACGATTCCTCGCCTTGTTTTTAATTACCAACAAAGCAGAAAATCCTTGTTCACATAAATAAGTTGTTGAGAAAACCATAAAATAGCGCAAGGCGATTTCTCGAAGTTTAGTATAAGAAATTGCTTTCTTACACCAAAACGACTCAAGTGAATTAGATTCAAAGCATCCTTGCAGTTTCTGTCATTTTGGATTTCAATAAGTTCTTCCTGGATTACTTAAGTAACTTCACCAGCGTCCGTGCTAAAAGGGTTACGTATCAGTTTTTGCTAAATTTTAGCGTCTTCTGTATATTCTGGGAAGTAACGATTGAATTCATCAATTAACATTTGTAAATGAGTCTTGATATTTTCTTGTATATTTGCTTTACTAGCGTCATACTTTTTATCTTCCATAAGTGCTTTTAATGTCGCAAATGCAGAATAATTATTTTCTTCAATTTTACGTAACCACAACTGGAGTTTGCAAATAAAAGCGCGAAGTTTATCTTCAAAAATGAATATATTTGCGACGTTTTCTAATTGTTTATTTCCGGAACCTTGCAGTTGCATATTCCATTTATTTAAGTGTGTGAAAATATCCACAAGATAAGCCAAATTCAGCTGACATGCCGGGTTAGTAAACAGTTTCAACAGATCATTAATTTTTTTGTCAACCAGAAAAATCTCAACCTCTGCTCTCAGTTCATGTAATCTTCCCAACATATTACCTTTCGATAGCCATCGAACCTCTGTGTGAAAGAGAAGTAACTCATAGTCAGAGTCCATTTCAGTGCACATTTTTTTAAAAAGGCGTGTATTTAAGGCGCTGCTTTTGATAACATTTACAACTTTTATAGCCATTTGCATATCATTAAGGCATCCAGGAAGAGTCTTAGAAGCTAACGCCTGGCGATGTATGATACAGTGCGTTGTTATTACCTTAGGATGTTTCTGTTTTACTAACGTCGCTAGCCCGGAACGTGATCCCAACATTGCCGGAGCACCATCAGTACAGAGGGCAACGAGTTTATCCCACATAAGATTGTTTCTCAAAATATTCCGATATTAAGTTCATGACGTCGATACCTTTTGATGTTGTTTCCAGTTCCCGTGAAATTAATAATTCTTCTTTAATTATGTTGTCGTCGTCTAAAAAGCGAACAAAAGTAGTAAGATATTAAGTTCATCACACTGCAAAGCGAAAAATGGCGACTTTTTGATTCTTGAAACAAGTTGCTCCTCTATATCATTTGACATAAGTTCAATTCGAGCTTTGACCGTGTTATTGGACAGAGGTATATCTTGTATTTTTTTCTTGGCCTCTAATCCCAAAACTTCTTCGACGGCTTTGATTAAACACGGTTTCACTAGTGTTTCTCCGACTGTGTGAGGTTTTTTAGATTGTGCTATTATTTTAATAATCTCAAATGACGCTACTAATAATTTTTCCGATGTTGCAAATCTCGTACCACTAGACCCGAGTTTAATTTTTTTTAGGTTCTCTAATCTTCCTTCAAAGAATTCTAGCGGACGGTCAGACAAATTTGGATGTACCGTTTCTAAGTGGCGTTTTAATTTCGCTGGTTTCAACGCGTCATTTGCGAGAACGGTTGCGCATATAACGCATTGTGGTTTTATTTCTCCGTTACTTTCTATCGAGGTAAATCCAAGTTTTATATAACTTTTGTCGTATTTTCTCTTAGGCGCCATGTTCTGAAAATAAGATACAAAAAATGATACCGCATACAAACCAAGAAAATAAAAGCATAAGTTTTATTATAATATGATCGCGTAAGCTAGCTTATATAAAATATTTATTTTTTAAATAATATCCAAAGTAGTTTTAGTTTACAAACAATATACTACTTTGCCATAGGTACGATCCCGCCAAAAGACAAACAGTAATAGCCGCATTGAAAATATTCAATTAATAACGGCCCGAAAACGATCATTTTAATAATACCTACGGAAAGGGTTTATCAAAAAATATGTTCACTTATATTATTTACGAACAAATTCAATAAATAAAGTTAAAATCAACGGTCAGCAATGAATGGTTCACTTCCTCGCACAGTTAAGTAATACTAAATAGTATTACTGACACTCAGATATAACAAATGACAGCGCAACGCGAAAGTAATTCCTTGCACACGATGCACGTTCGATTGTAGGCAGATCGCAGACGTTGTATCGTCTTCGCCGAGCCGGCGCGGCGCACTGTGGGCTGAATTTCGCGTTTCATAGACATTCAAAATGTTTTTTTAAGTGTCGCTTTTTTTTGCTTGGAAACTAGTGGGAATACATATTTTATACCTTATATAAGCGTGTATTCACACGTACCACAACCACACCACGTCGCAGCGACAAAATGTGGTCAAGCCGTGGTTACATGGGAATAGTGTCGCAGCGGCTTTTTGCGGTTGCGTTGTGGTACCGACAAAATGTCGATGTGTTTGCATTGTCTGACTCTTGGGTCTGTCAGACTCTTACTGACTAAAAGCTACCCCGGTGTTCCATCTCACACCTGCGCCGGGGTTGCGGGAACGAACGAACTTAATTAACCTAACCTAACTTATTCTTTGTTTTTTTTTTATACTTACGTTCATTCTCTAACCAACATTGTTCCCATACATGAGGGCTAATTCTAAGGTACCACGGACATCGCATTTTTAATTCGAAGGATATTGTTCTCGACCTCACAGCTTGCTGTGACATAGGAACGTTACAATACATTTCTGTAGGATAATGGAAGACATAAGTGGATGAAGGGGTTATGATACAAATTGTAAATGTGAAGATAACGGGCACCAAAGTTTTGTTACTTATCATTGAGATAAATCTTTTTTCCTGTTGTTATTTTACTAACTATTTATGTCGAATTATAGTAAATACACGCAACTACTAATATGGAGTGAAAAAATAAAATAAATGTTTAAGAATATGTATTTATTGAAAAAAATATGTACATAACTCCTTCATTCAGCGCTGAAATATAAATAATTTGTATGCTTTACTTAACTTTCTTCGAGTGCGGCGCGCCGCACCTGTGCGTTCATTGTGCATTTCTATTGTTTCGAAAACATCGTAAAATAAGAGTCGGTAAAGGTCACTACACACGAGTTACCTATTTCGATAGTTACTTATGTTATTCGGTTGTTACATAGTAATACGTTACGCGTGTCAGGGTGGAATAATATTAGTTCGTGGTGTACCCACCACAACTCACTTTCCGAGTCGTGTCTATACGTAGCTATTATTGACATTTATTTGAGAGCGTGAAATAAAAAAAATAACCTAAAAAAAAACATTATTTATTATTTTTTGGTTTTTTTACCCACGCCTTTACCCTTAGGCGTGGGTAAATCTGTGCCGCCGAGACATTGCCGTTTGGCGGGCCGGTTGTCAATTATGACGGCTGCCCTCTTAGCCGCCCGCAGTGCAGCCGTCATATTTGACGCGGCCCCGCCACTGCTTCCGCCGGCGCCACTTCCCCCGGCACCGTCGCTGCTCCCGCCGGCGCCACTTCCCCCGGCCCCGCCGCTGCTTCCTCCGGGCCCGCTGCTCCCCCCAGGCCCGCCGAACGCAGCGGCAGTCGGAGGCAGTGACTCCGACGGGACCCAATCACTGGGATTGGTATCCTCGTCTTGTCTAACAAAAAATTTATAAAGATGTAATAGGACCTATTGGTTCGATAATTATCTACAGCAATAATAACTTCAAAGAAAACTACTTAAATACACATAAAAACATTACAGCTAAACCGTTGTTTTGTAGTTATAAAAATTATGAATACTTACAGAAATCCTCCAAAATCCATTGGAATCAATGTTTTTGTTTGTTTAGCAAACAAACAAGCAAAACAAATAAAATTACAATCGACAACATACTATCTTTTTATTTTATGGCCATTCAATATCAGGCTAAAGTCATCAGACCGTACTGCCTAGTTTTACGCGAATTGTTTTATTTGAAAATAATATTAATATCCTACGAATCTCAAATGCTCTTTATGCAATTTGCAGGTCACTAGCAGGTTGTATGTTCATCTAAATATGATTCGCAGCCGCATCAAATATTATTTATAGAACTATAATCATAAAACTCATCATTACAACTCTCATAGTTCTCTCGAGTTCATAAAAAATCGAATTTGGCGGGCTACCTTAGCGCTTCCCCCTTAATATTTTGTAAAATAATACGGTACGGCTGATGTATCTTGGCGAACGAACTAATCTATTACCAGCCTTACCTGTTGAAAGTCATCACTTTATGTTAGTGAGTGTGATGGAAATTAGAAACAAAGGGTAATGACAATAAAATAAAAAACTTGATGAAAAGTTCATAGTTTATTGGGGGAGCCCTGATGAGTCGTTTTGACAAGAACGATCACCAGGGCTCCCCATAATCAATTCGTTCTGTGAGCCACTGGAGCCAGACGCTGCGAGACGGTGGAGTTGGCACTTCCGCTGCTGGTGCAGGCCGGGGTCCGCTCCTGCAAATTATGATTTGTAGATAAAAAAGAAAACTTCTGAATATGAACCTACATTGAAAACCAAAATGTAACAAATATTTTGTTCCTGACCCGTGGTCTCTCCCGTAGTCCCTGAAAGGTACCACAGGTATTTTTTTTACCAGTGGTCCCTTCGACAAATACAATGCTGCCGAATTAAAATGGTAGTCGGGATCCCGTAGGCCTTGAAAGGTGAATTCAAATTGTACCTAAATCAAGTCTTAATCTAATGTTTACCACCTAAGTATATACATTGTGGAATGCAATATAGTATTGAGGATAAATAACCTATTCGCCCATAAACACATCTGTGTTAAGACTTGACTTCGGTACAATTTTAATCCGGCAGCATTGTATTTCTCAGAGGGACGGACCTTCCAGGGACTACAATTTCATTTCAGAAGCATTGTATTTCTCGGAGGGACCATGGGTAAAAAAATTACCTGTGGTACCTTTCAGGGACTACGGCAGAGACCACAAATGTTCTTGGTAGATCACGTATGTGCACTTAAGTAAGTATGTACTCACTGCATTTCCATGTATTCACCCTCTTCCGGCCTGTACACCAGCAGCGGGTGCAGGTGCTGTTCCAATCGCCGCATGCGTTCCGGCACGTCGGCGATTGGAACAAGCAACTGCCTGATCTGTCGAAGTAAAACAAATAATGAAATCATTTTTCTTCTGTATATTTATGTATTATTATTATTCCGTTATTCACTTTAACCTAATAGCGTAACACTAGGTATTGAATTATGTGGCACTATCTAATCAATAACGGTATATACCTCTTCCACCGCCTCCACCACCAGCTGCAGCGCACTCACCGTGCCGTGGGTCTGGTGCAGCACCTCTACGGTTTCATAGATCGGTCTGAAATGAAAAAAAACATTTAAAATAATAATTTAATTAATACAATGTAAACTGCTTCCATGAAATATTCATTCAGATGTTGATACTTACTCATCGGTTGAATCTGCTGCTGTATCAGCACCAGACCCACAACAAAATATTCGGCGAATGGCCTGGCTCCAGCGGCTCATTATATTTTTTATTATTTGTGAAATTAAAAATTTTTCAAAATTTTTCTTCAATACGCGGTTACAAAGTGAAATGTGTCAGTGTCAAATGTAAATCGTAGGTAGATCAACATTTTGAACGAGGGAATGAATGACAAAACAAAATAATGTTACCATATTATTGTTTTTTGATAATATAATACTATGTTATTATGATTTTTATATTTTATTAGATAGGTAATATAAAATTATATGATAAAAGAATGATTCCATGGAAAAGATGCATCATCATGATTTTGTGTTGATTTACCGTTCATAAGTCCTAGCTGCTTTGTTAGCTTAAAAATTCCTCCAGGCTGCGTATGATAACAAAAAATATTCCGACATCCTTTTGTCTTAAGGCTTAAACTTAAAATTTTGAACACAATAGATTTATGCACTATTGTACTCGGTACTAGGTATTTCAATATTGTATTATACTGAAGCCAGGTGCCGCGCCGGTGATAAAACATTTTAAATAACAGGTGCATTTGCGATTACTTTAATGACTTATGAACGCTTCTGTTGCCATACAACAAAAGCGTTAATGAGTCCTTAAGTAAAGATTACCAGTACTTGCTTAATCTAATTAGTTATTGTAATTACTATGTTAACAGCCCTTAATCTCTGCATTGTGATTGGATAATGTCATCATTAGCTTAGTAATGACTGAGTCGAATTTACAATAACACATCGAAAAGAAATAGAGTTTTATGATCAACTAGCTTCTGCCCGCGACTTCGTCCGCGTGGAATAGTTACTTTGGGCTAGCGCTATCTTTAACCCGCGACTTCGTTTACGTAGAGGGTGAAAATATATTTAAATAATACGTACGTTAAGGAGCTGTTTTAGGTACCTACATCACGGTTTTATCAGTACACGGAGAAAAGATTTCTTAAAATATTCCTGGCGAGTTTATGAATTTTTACTGGGGCTCTGCAGTAACGCGGGACCATATGCGCAAACCCAAGAAAATTTACCGGGTTACCCAGTACAAATCCTAGGGCAAAAAAAAAAAAATAAGGTCTTAGAAACTTTACTGGGTTACCGATTAAATTTTTACTGGGGTACTGAACGTCATTTTTGTCTATTTTTCCGTCAAAAAAACGGTGCTCGTACTAAGCCTGCTGGAATATTTCAAGAAATCTTTTCTCCGTATAAGAGTGGAACTTTAAAACGTTAGGTAAAAAGTACTGGGTCTTATAATCTTATATCATGCAGATTGTGGGTTATTCTCAAAAAAAAACTAAACGAATGTTATTTTAAGGTACTTCTGCGTACACTATATTTTTAGTTTTGTTTCCTTCCGGCATGGTATCTCGCAGAGATAAGTGGGGCTACCGCCCTTCCCCCTCATGATCGCCCGCCGGCCTAGCAACATTATTTTGCTGCGATGTTATTTTAAAACTGCGATATCTCCTAAGATATTCATTGAAATCAAATGATGTAAAGGGCAATTTTGTTTTAAATTAAATACTTATGATGAATAAAGTATTTATATGGATAAGGATTAATATTATGTTTATAAAAACACCTTCGCAAATAATGCATTATTTTAGAACAAATTTGGTTAGCATAAAAAAGTTTATAGTGAGCTAACCTTAAATGATAGACAGAAGCTGTTGCAGACTTTTTTTTAGAACTTTTAAAGGGGAACAATTCTGTAATACATGATTTTTGCGAAACTTTAACCGTTTACGCAGCGCACCCAGCGGAAGCTCTCAAAAGGAAAAAAAAACCCACGATTTTGAAACATTGCTCATTGGTGCTCCGTCCCTTTTGGTCTTAGCGTGATGATATATAGCCTATAGCCTTCCTCGATAAATGAGCTATCTAACACTGAAAAAAAATTCAAATCGGACCAGCAGTTCCTGAGATTAGCGCGTTCAAGCAAACAAACAAACAAACAAACTCTTCAGCTTTATTATTAGTATAGATAAGAAAATATGTAGGTATAAAAATATTTTTTATTTAAATAATATAACACTGTAAAAATAATTTAAAAATAAAACAGCTATGTATCCTAAAACAAACTAAAAAATTAAACAACTACTAAGAACTAAATTATAATAGGAAATTAATTAATTAACACGACCATTTAGTTACTAACAACAATAGAAAAGAAAGAAAAAAAAAAACATTTATTGGCCGATGGGTGGCATAACACAAAACAAAAAAAGAACAGAATAAACAAAAAATACACAAAAACAAGAAATTAACAAAGAAACTGCTTGTTAATAATAATATTAGGTACTATAAGACTTAAACTATATTTTCTTCATCTTCATCAATAACGACATCATGATCATTATTATCGTCATCATCTTCTTCAACGTCACTACATGCAGCAAGTGTATCAGTTGAAACGTCAATGAACTCCAATTCACTCTGATCAACTATGAGTAAATCGTCTAGTTCACTAAATGAAGACTTTTTGGCTTTATTTGTCATCTTCGGTCGTAAGCTGGTGAGAAGAGGATCGGAAGATAATAGCAGATTATGAAGAATGTCTTCATTAGTGGCGATGCTACTATGCTTTCGTGTATGATATTCTCTAAATTTACGAAAATCCTTGTTTCTTGCTTCAGATGCTTCTTCAGACAAAAAACCTATAGGTACTACTGATAAGTGGTCCACTATCTGTGATCCATGAATCAACAATTTGTGTAAACTTGCTGGCATGTTATACCATGGATATAATTCCACGAATAAATTTGCTGTTTCATCACAATATAATTTAAATTTTTGGACTTGAATTTTTTCGCCTGAGGAAATGCATTGCAAAATAACGGCGAGTCTTCTAATTAAATTAACGTCTAATTTAGTAATTTCCGCAGTCGTTTCAGGGTTTGCAAAAAACCTTCTTGCAGCATTTTCAGTGTTTGTATTGCCACTACCCTGCTTAACAACGTCTAGAAGTAAGCCTGTGCTTCTTCGGAAAGCTTCTTGAATGGCTTCTTTCTTATCTTTAACTTTTTTTTATTTTCGTCACCTTTTGCTTGCCATGATTTTATGTCCATTCTGTAAGCAATGTGTAATAAACACTCCATAGACCGAATCCAAGTATGCAATGAACTAAATCCATGCTTGTATAAATCTGTATTCACGGGTTTAGCTCTCACTTCTTCCAAGTTATTCATTTCGCTTGGGCGAGCTTTGCACAAATCACACACTGCTGCCGATGTACCAGATATGATTGAATGTACCTTACCATCAATCATGGTTAGCCATAGATTGTGAGTAACAGTAGCATTGCCGCAATCAGTCGGGTTCAGTTCACGAATCTCGGTCTCAAATATTTCCATTTCAGCCTTAACATTCGCTTCCGTTTCTTTCATAAATGTAAATGAAATCGGGCGACAATATGTGGTTGACGATGGCCGATCATTCTGCCACACTATACTTCCACTAGAAGTCACTAACTTAAGCGGTACAAGACTTGCCATAAATACACTGGATAAGTCTTGTTCACTTGTTGTTGTCGTTTGATGGTAAATGCTTTGACTTGAAGCTCCATCAAAACCCCATTTACTGTGAAGCACAAGTGGTTCACCAGCATCAAAATTTGATTCAAGTGAATCGATCAGCCTCCTAACTGTGAGATCAAGGAGGGCTTGGATCCGTATCTTTGCGGAAGTTTCAGTCACAGTTATGTCTTCTTTTGCCGGGTAGCATTTAAGCTTTTCTTTAACTAACAAGTAGTAGCTTGGGTATTTCGCATGACCTTCTTTTAAACTAAAGTCCCGAAGTGTGATGTAACGCCACTTGGATAACTGCAAGTAAACGTAAAGAGCAAGTGCTTTGTGAGTAGGAACTTCACGAAGCGAAGGATTCTGCTTAGTTTCCAGGACATTTAAAACTGTTGAGACGTGTTCAAGATTTTCCAGCAAATTTTTCGTTATTCTGGCCATATCATTTTTTCCGGCAGACTTAAGTATACTTTCAACAGTATGCAAAAAAAAGCTCATCCGGACGACTGCAACTAGCAACATTTTCATTAACACGTCTTCTTTTGTGTCTAGTCGATAAATCTTCAAAGCGTTTGCGAGGAGATGTATATGTTGAAGTTGATGCATCTGATTTTGATGGACAGACTACCTCTTCTGCCTCATTTTCATTTGCTTCTTCAGTGTCGACAACATTTTCTTTAAAGCAATCTGGCCAAACGATATCGGAATTTAACCACTCTCCGTTCTTGTTGATGAACCTGTCGACTGTCCTTCTTGATTGCACCCATTTGGTGTAAACCCTATAGCAAAATCGTCGACACCAGTTCTTGAGATCCGTCACATCACTTTCACTTAACTGGACGTTAGTACTCGACTTCAATGTGTTAAATAAATTGTCATAGTCACGAAGATCTTTATGATTACGAAGAGCAACGTAAAGATCTAGATAAGTAGAAAACCCACGGAAAGCCATAATGACAACACTTGATAGAAGTTATAATAACAACTGAATTACATTTGCTAAACACACTCAAATATATAGGGCAGCAAGTAGGCAACTAGCAATGAATTTGATAAGCTAATGATGACATTAGACAATCACAATGTAGAGATTAAGGGCTGTTAACATAGTAATTACAATAACTAATTAGATTAAGCAAGTACTGGTAATCTTTACTTAAGGACTCATTAACGCTTTTGTTGTATGGCAACAGAAGCGTTCATAAGTCATTAAAGTAATCGCAAATGCACCTGTTATTTAAGGAACTACTTAGGGATGACTTATTCTCAGTAATGAATATACTTAATGTACCTCCATTTCATCAGTTATACAATAAAAAGTATAGTTACTAAAAGCAAAATATCTCGGAAGGGGGTCGCTGGGGGGGGCACCATGTGTCCTTGAAGAAAATGTGGCATAAAATGGGTAAATAACAGTAGTGAAAACCGCAAATCGAAACAAGGAGGGAATCATGAGATACAGACATTTTTGTGACCATTTTCCATAGAAAAAGAACAGTTTTCATCGAATTGCTCATAAAGTACTGGTCAAATAAAAAAATTGTAGTAACATTTTTTGTAGTTCCATAATAGAGTAATGCAACTGTATATTTCATTTTTTTCAATTAAATACTGTTTCAATTTTTAATTCTATGTCCGACCTCTTGTATGGGGACGATCCACTGTGCGCCGCTCCGTCTCTCGGGACCGGATTCATTTGGTACCGCGGTGCCGATAAGGATTGTGAAGAGTCAATAAGGTTTCCGGATCCGCGTTCGGAACCGGCACCTTTGGATCAGTACCACCGGAGTTACCCACCTCTAGTTACCTGTAGTTCCTACACTTGTAATTATCAAATTGCCCTCAAAAATAAGTCAAAGCATACATTAATTAGCATTTTTATTAGGCATAAATGGTAGTTTCTCTGCAAACTGGGCAACTCGTTTTAAGAAAGTTATCCTGGCAACTTTTTGTCATCATCATTTCAGCCTTGAATCACCCACTGCTGGGTATATGCCTCCGGTTTTTCTACCTTTTTTTTTTGCTTTTGAAGGATATGGGAGGGGTATAGAAGCAAAAACACCTCTTTCCGAGTAGTTTGTTATAGAGAAAAACGCACATTTAAATCTCGGTATTATGGACGCCAATTTTTTTCCTAAAACTTTTATGCAAAACGTTATTTGATTCTTCGCAGTGAACAAAAAAGAAAGAATTGGTTTAAAGGTTGAAAGTACCTATGTATTTATCAAAGTTTGTTGGACAATGGTGCATTTGCTTCTCACTCAACGTTGGATTTTGTTGTATGTGCAACTTAATGGCAAAGACTATGTCAAGTTTGCACCTCACGAGTCAGCCATTTTGTTTGTTTGACAGTAGGATAAATGTACTGATTAAGGGCAAGTAGCAATCAAAATAAATAGATTTTTGTGACATTTATTAAAAAATAGAATTAACAGCGTTAATAAATTCGTTTTTAAAACGAGAATTGCGAGGTCGTCTGCATAACGTATTGTGTAATAGCGATTGTCATTAAGTTTGGTGATGAGGTCATTAACCCATTGAATGCCTACTACGCAATATTACGTAGCCGGTAATAATGGCAGAGGCCGAGTACGTATTATTACGTAGGTCTTCCCTATAGAATAAATGGTAATCTGTATTATTTGGCCTCCTTGAATAGACATTTTTACAGTCTTTGGCATCTCAAATAAAACACGTCATACAAAAGTAGTAACTTTATTATTTCTAAATTTCGAGGGTACTTTTCGGTTAAAAATTAAAGTATACTAATGAGCTCAAAAACGAAAACGGTAATACTTCTTACTAATTTAACAACAAAAAAAAATCAAACATGTTATTCTAATATACGAGGGTCATTCAATAAATACTTAGCCTACAAAAAGTAAACGAAAATTTTGGAAAAGTGGCAATTTATTTTTCAACATAGTCTCCTTTTAGTTCGATACACTTAGCCCAGCGATGCTCCAACTTTTTTAACCCGTCCGAAAAATAGTTTTTGTCAAACTCTGCAAAATAGGCCTCCGTGGCGGCGATGACCTCCTCATTCGATCCATATCTATTCCCGGCGAGTGATTTTTTCAGATTAGGAAACAGAAAGAAGTCACAAGGGGCCAAATCTGGAGAATACGGTGGATGGGGCAGCAATTCGTAGCGTAATTCGACCAATTTGGCCATGGCAACGGCAGACGTGTGAACCGGTGCGTTGTCGTGGTGAAACAGCACTTTTTTCTTCGCCAGATGGGGTCGTTTTTTCTTTAATTCGGCGTCGAATCGGCCTAATAAATCGGCATAGTAAAGCCCTGTAATTGTTTTACCCTTCTCGAGGTAATCGATGTAGATCACACCTTGTGAATCCCAGAAAACGGTGGCCATAACTTTTCCGGCCGATTTTACAGTTTTCGCCTTCTTTGGAGCACGTTCCCCGGTCTGGATCCATTGTTTTGATTGCTCCTTGGTCTCTGGTGTGTACCAGTGGATCCAGGTTTCATCGACGGTCACAAAACGACGCAAAAACTCCGCTGGATTCATCTTAAACAGCGCCAAACACGTCTCCGATGTGGTCTCACGGTTGCGCTTGTTTTCTGGTGTGAGTAAACGCGGCACCCATCGCGCCGACAGCTTTCTCATGCCGAGTTCCTCGTGAAGAATATGATGCACTGTTCCTTCTGAAATGCCTACAGTCTCAGCTAGCTCCCGAACCTTCAATCGGCGATCTGCCAATACGAGATCATGGATTTTTTTAATGTTTTCCTCCGTAGCAGCTGTTTTCGGTGCACCTGGACGTGGTTCATCAAAAACCGACGTACGGCCACGTGCAAACTCGTTGAACCAATTCTTGACGGTGGCCATCGATGGAGAAGAGTCACCGTACACAGCATCCAAGCGCTCTTTGATTTCGATGCGCGTTTTCCCTTCCAAAAATAGGAATCGAATCACCGAACGATATTGCTCTTTTTCCATTTTTGTAAAACCGATCGACACGTTCGCTTCCATAAGTTGTCAAATTAAAACAAATGAAGGGATTGGAATGAAAATTTGAAAAAAGAATTAAAAAAGAATGTGCTACACTGTGGTAAAACTCTTTTGAAACTACAGCGCCCTCTGGCGATGAGGCTAGGTACTTATTGAATGCACCTCGTAAATTTAAAAAATTAAACAAAACGAGGATCAGTGTGGTAAATTTTAAAACAACTGACTACACATAAGGCGGGCTTTTCAGGACAAGTAGCACAGATAAAAGATGACTCCTTCCGCTTTTTATTTTTGGTGCAAACTCGATAAGGTTTGGCTGGAATAGCTTTCTTAGCAGTACGTGGAAGTCTTTCTAAATAGTGAAAATTATCTATTGGTACACGAGTATTTATGTTGGCTGATGAGCGACTCACAACAGAAGGCGATGGCGTTGGCTCAGAAGGTCCTTGTATCAATGGCGATGGTAAGGGCAGAGATGGGCCTTCTTGGGCTTCTTGTTCTGGCTGTACTGGCGGCGTCTGTAACGATGTCACTACAGGTGTCAAATTATAATTACAATTCAGTCCTAAAAGATGTTTTATAAAATGTTCACGAAACTGTAGCAGTCGCATTTTAGAGGTGCGATCATTGTAGGCGAAGTAATCGATGTGCATTTTGTATGTACACTTCAAAAATGTGTAGTCCGAGCTTCTTGTGCCACCTAAGAGTTTTTCTTAGGCATGAATAATAAGAGACCATCTGGTCGCCTCTATCTACACTAGACATGCCTAAGTTGTAATCGGCAACGATGTTGGGCTTCAATGAGATTTTTCCATTCTTATTTCTTACTCTCACCAACTGAAGGTTATGTTTGTTAGAAATTACCAATACATCATGTTTATCTTTCCATTTGCACACAGTCATATCATTGCATACTTTTGCAGCTAATTCTCCATGCTTCAACTTAGCGTTGGTAACATCCACAGGGAGGTTCTTGCGGTTCTTGCGAAGTGTACCACATATGTATGTGTTCCTTTGACTTAGACGTCTAGTCAAATCAGGTTAATTATAAAAATTATCTGCGTAGATTACGTGACCTTTTTCCAAGTACCCTTCCATGAGATCTAATACAACTTCCGTGCTATGCAGAGTTCCAGGCGGAGGTTTTTCACTCTTGCCTCTGTAAACACGTATTTTCATAACCATTCCTGAGGATTCTCAAAGTTCATATAGTTTTATGCCGTATTTATGTTTCTTATTTTTTATGTACTGTCGAAAAATCAGTCTTCCTCTCCATAAAACCATTGACTCATCGATACTTAGGCCAACTTCTGGATAATATAGATCGGGCATAATATTGTTGAACCGATCTAATATTGGATTTTATGCCATCTTGATGTAGCTGTGGCATCGTTCTCGGAGAAATTAAAATTACGTAGCAATAATTGGAAGCGGTTTCTGCTCATCACTTTTCTAAAAAGTGGCAAATTATACAATTGGTCTAATCTCCAGTAATGACTTATAGAGGGTAATTGAGCCAGTCCCATGTAAAGCAACATACCAATAAACTTGCGCATTTCTTCAATATTTGTGTCTTTCCAATACCTAAAGCGGGCATGCTTTTGTACAGGACCAACCGTGCGATGTGCGTAGTTATTTGTTGCTTGCACCAAGGAATGTAAAAAATCGCATGAAAAAAATATGTCAGCCAATGCAGCAGGTGAAGGTGTAAGGCTAATCTTCATACCCGGCTCACCTGTAAATGCGAATCGCTGGGGCCTGGCGGTGCCTATAGTCCACTGGAACTCTGAATCACATGACGGTGCCTGGACATATGGTGCTGGCGCTTCATCGTCAGATGCTGATATGACAGAAGACGGACTACTACTCTCCAATCCGGACTGTCGATTTTCATCACGCTCCGGGACGTAGTTATTGTCTGACCCTGAAGAGAAATCCCCATCGTCTGACGAGTCTTCTTCATAGAGAACTCCAGCTGCTTCATTTTGATTTAATGCTCTTCGTAACGATTGTGTGGTTCGGCGACCGCGTAAAATACGACGACTAGATCGGCGTCCGCGCTACATCGCAAAAACTACCCTTATCAAACGTCTATCCCACTGCGCACGTGGCGCGATATTAAAGTTACGTAATAACTGCATCATTGGTGAAAGGAGCAGCGGGGGGAATACGCGATTGTTGAATGTACAGGAGTGAGTAGGATAGCTAGCAAGCTGTGTTTAATCGCGGTGCCAATGGTATGTAATTTTGCGTATACGCAATATTGCGTAGGTAAGCATCCTATATAAAATAAATGTTAGTGGTGCCAACCTACGCAATTTTTTTTTTTTTTATATTCCCCCGTCATCACAGGGCGTTGCGTGTTTCCTCTGACGTGATCAGAGACCTCTTTTTCTGGGGGTATATTTTATTTATTTATTTTAAGTTATTACAACTTGCATTTTAAACTACGTTTACTACATTAAACAGTTTCAAACAATATTACTATTATCTTATGTTATCTGTATATGAACAATCTATAACTAACAACTTATTCAACTATTTTTGGACCTATATTTAACAATTTTTATAGCTAATTATGCTGACCTAACTTCTTTTATTACCTACTGACTTCTGTGGAGCCTATTCTTTTTTTACTTATAGTTCTAACAATTTGCCTGATATTACTATATCTATAACATTTTATGGTTCCAGAACAATTTTATTTTACTGTTTTCTTATTATCTATTTACTTATCTTAATTCAGGAGGTAATTTTCAATAGCAGTCAAATCCATTTTATGCCAAATTGAGAAAAGTGAACTTTTGTATGCCGTCATGACGTACGCTGTTGTGACGCTTTGGATGGTAAGTTTAGTTTACTATGGAGTTCAAGATTATTAAACAATAACAGAAATAAAGTTAATGCTTCTATTTACAGAGAAAACTGTGATTAAAAAACGGATTTGACTTCCTTTGTTCCTAAGGTGTGGATTTGACTAATTTTGTTAAAAAGCTGTCAGGATTTGACTAATTTTGTTAGGAAGCTGTCAGGATTTGACTACTTTTAAACAATTCAACTAAACAATTCAAATAGGGTTGTCATTGGTTCTATGCTATAAGGAAATTGCTTAAATAATAAATGAAACAGTTGACATGAAAATTAAGTAATTATTTATTTAAACAAGATTTAAGACGTATCTTAATGAACTTAGTACCTATTAACATGGAACAGAATAATCTTAATTCAAGATCGGTTTTCATTATACTTAGTAATATTTTTATCTCACAATCATATGACACAACATAGTATAAACAACAAGTATTTATATCAAATTAAAATTAAAATCAATTAATGTTTGATCAATTTATGTTTATAAACAAGAACATTTTGTGAACATGAAATAAATAAATAATTATTAAACTTAATTAAATTATAAAAAAAAAATGGTTTAGCACCTTGTGCTAGTGATATCTATATCATATCGCCAACACAAGGTTCTTCAACATGTTCTTCGCACATTACCTCCTCATCATCATCCACATCATTAATATTAGCATTATTCCTGTGACAGTCTATAACAGTTTTGTAATGGTCGAGGTCCTCTCTTTGCATCCAGTCTTTGCCAAAATGTTTCGTTAGTAGCTTATCTACATCATTAATTTTTTATTTTTTTATTTTGGGTGAGGTGGTGATAGGTTCTGGTAATATGTCTGAAGCATATTTGCCTGGTTTAGTTATGGAACGTCGAGAACCGGTATCATTGTGGTAAAAAGGTTCACCTCTCACTATAATTCCTCGGGAATCTCCTTTCATTCTTGTGAATACGAACCTTTTACAAGACATTATTTTGAAGTGGAAAGCTTGGGTTCCCTTATGGATTTGTTGGCTTGCTGTCTTCCAATCACATACTTCAATGTCCTTCAGATGAAAAACAGTTGCATGCTTTTTTATTATATCAACATACTCATTAGGTTGTACAATGGTATTTCTCTTCCTGATCTCTTTTTCAGCAACACCAAACACCCTATCGGGGGGAATAAATGAATGCCCCGTGACGGGAAAAATAAGTTCCACCTTTTTTAGTGATCTCGGTGCACTACTGCTGAACCATTTGGAAACCATTCCTATAGTAGTGGAGTTCTTATTTTGTCCAGAGCATCCATCAGCCATTAGTCGGAGTACTTCTACCCCAGTGAAATCTACATTGTTTTGTAGGCAGTGATATAGTGCACTAGATAGTTCGTTTGACCCCTTTGCATGAACATCTTCGGTCCATACATAAGAAAATACATTTTCTTTTGTCAGTTCTGCATGGGAATGACCTACAACTATTGTATAGTTGTAAATGTACAACTGACGGGAATAATATGTGCTTTGGTCAGGGACTTTTGGTAACGGTTGGTTTTTGCCACAGTCAAAAGATAATATTTTTACTGTGGGATCAATGTCTGCCAGGAATGTGAAAAATGATTTGCTTCTTTTTTCGTGAACTGTCAGTTCAACTTGGATTTGGGCCTTGTTTGAATTGTCCTTCTCAATTTTGATTTTTTCCTTCAATTCTATACATGTGGAACACATGTCACTTCTTGGATGACTGAAACTTAAGTTAAATTTTGTGTTAAAAATTCTTCTAAAATATGACTCTTTACAATGAGAGAACTGTGATTTTTCTTCGATGAACATTTTGAACATTGATGCAATGCTTAACTCTGATGGCAGATAGGTACGCCGACTTTTAGATCGGCAGTAGTGCGATTCAACACCCTTAAATTTCTTTATAAATGAGACAATTGCATCTCTCAATCCTACGTTTTTGATCGACTTTCTATCCCCACCACGTCTTTCTATAGCCATCAAACCGGTATCTTGGTGTCTCATTAACACTCCTCTCACTCGACCCTTTTTAATCGATAGAGCATTCAAAAAAAAATTACGGCACACTGGTATCATCACCCCCTTAGAATCTCTTATATTGTAAACGATGCTCATATGTTTGGCATTGCCTCTTCCATTTACTAATCTTTTACGGACAGGGATAACAGTTTTGCAGGCTTTTATAATAAAATCATCTTGATACCGTTTATCAGGGTGAGCGTAGAACTGATCATGAAATCGTTTGATATCTTGCATTGATATATTAATACATCTATATGCCTCACTGTTATGTCTACACGGGTATCTCGACGGCAAGTTGGAACACGAATACCTGAAAAAGAAAAAAAAGCCTACATTAAAAACATTTTTTTGCTTGAAAAAATATTATTAGAAATAACATTAGATATTAGTGAAAACTTTGCACAACCCTAACTTCGGTAAACAAACCAAATGTTCGACAAATTACTGACCTCTTCTTCTTCTTTTCTCCGCGACTATTTGGTCCTGCAACAGATTTTCTCTTCTTGGCCTGATGGCTAGGCACTTCCTCAACACTTTTCTCCATTTTATTCACGTATTTATTCGGTTTTTCTAATAGAAATTCACTAATTAACACGACACAAAAAAGAAACGTTAGGCGCCCACGCGTCGCCTCAATGTATGGGGATCGCAAGATGGCGGTTGAGGTTTGGAGCGACGTGATTGGCTCATACGGATTTGACCATGTTTGAAAGTAAGCTGGTCTGGAATAGGCTAATTTTGAAAGTAAGGTTAGTTTTTTTTTGTATTTTTATGGGCTTTAAGCTGGATTTAGCTAGTTATGAACGTTATAAGGCAATGAAGATTTCTGTAAAGAAAAATGTTGTGTTTTTACTTTTGAATCTATGGATTTGGATTTGACCACTTTTGAAAATTACCTCCTGAATTATGTCATCGTATACAGGGTGACTTGTAATTAGCGCACAACCTTGTAAGGGGATATAGTACAGGTCATTTGCAACAACTTTTGTAGGAACACTCATATGCAAAAGTGCACCAACATTGAGTTATAATTTTTTTCGTGTTATTTTGAGAAACTCTTATGGGGTAACCTTAAAAAATTAATAAATAAAAAACTTGACATAGATTTGTTAATTTTCTTTTTATTATTTAGTCTATAACGTTCCAGTTACATGTCAGCATCATCAAATGTACATTATTGACATTATTCTAGACACAGTGCTCCAAAATCCAAAAACCTTCAACAAATTTTACTGGCATTATTACACAAAACAGCCTGTTTAAAAAAAACTCACTATGGCACTTGCTCTGCGTATTATTAAAAAAACATCTACATTTCATAAGCTTTCAAATGAGGTGTAAAAGTCTGACATAGCTAGTTTAACATTAAAGATATTAGCCAAAGAATAGAACAGGCTGGAATATCGAAAGTTTCGCAAATTAATGGCCATAATGTTTAAAACACAATAAATACAAATTTAACCCTTTCAGACCTGAATTATTTTTTTCTGTCCAATGAATCTAAAAAAAATCCTGTAGCTAGACTAGGGTAAAAAGACAAAGGAAAAAATAATGAAAAAAATCCTAGCTGTCAACTTTTCAAGAAAAAATAGTTTTTCTTTTAGTGTACAAATGTGCACATCCGTCCTACGTAATGACAAGACTAGTGTAGTAGAAGTTTCACTGAAATTATAAAATGTTTAATTTATAAATGTTTTTATTAGGAAATATTACTTATTTTTATAAAATTAACAAAACTAGATTACAATCCTTATAATAATTAACAAAAAATAGATTTCTTCTTTGGGATAGGTAAATAATTGGCACATAGGTAAATCAGTCATTCGCCCCATTCAAGCAGCATGATTCATTTTACGTATGAAATGCTAAGAAACAGTTTTTGTCTTTGGTAAGGCAAAGGTGAACTTTGCATTTTATACATTTAATCCGGCTTCTTCCCTTGCATCCCACCAATTTGCACCGTGTCCCAAGTCCCTCATCATGTGGAGGGAAATGCCCAACACCGTCTCTTGCTATATCCACTACAGGGCGAACCTCTCCTGGTCTTCTCGGAATAATTTGCGGTATTGGGCTACTGCCACTGGGCCGTCCTCTTTTACCGATGGTAATTTTATTCCTCAACACCAGACTTTCAGCCAGCTGACGACGAAAGTGAAGCAACCTGAGTTGTTTATTCTTTGGTATGCCTAGCAACTCATTGTCAATTTGGTACTCTCGGTATGCCTGCACTACAGCTAAATCAGAAGCATGAAATATCATGCGAAGGGTCCATTTTTTTGACTTTATGAAAGTCCTATAATAGCTCATGAGTTGATCTAATAGATCAACTCCTCCCATTGCGTGATTGTATTTCCTGACAACTTCGGGGCGTTCGACGTCTATAAATCTCTTCTCTTTTTTACACCACCTCTTGACTAAGTCTTTTTCACCAATACCAACAAAATTAGAAGCAAGATGGGTAATCTTATTATCCAGCCACTTGACCACAGTTACATCTTCGTCATAACTACTTACTTCTTGAGAAAATCCTCGAGGCTTTTTATTCATTTCTTTATCGCTTAGTAGCGATGGGTTGGCGAATCTATTGATACGAGCTGTGCATGCAGCCATAATGCCTTTTCGTTTCATAATTTGCAATAAATGATATGACGAAAAGTAGTTGTCAAAGTACAGCTCGTGGCCCTTGCTTTCTCCAATTCTCTTTGTGAGATGAAGGACAATAGCTGCACCATATCCAATTTTTTTTGTCAAATTGTTGTCAAGTTCTGGACTAGAGCTTTGATAAAGTATAAAATCATAGGCTTGCCCATGTTTACCACATAAAAAAAATATCTTGAGCCCCCATGGACAAGGTTTACCCTTTATATACTGCTTGGCAACATGTTTGCCAGTAAAAGGAACTATCTGCTCATCTACGCAAAGTTCTTTTTCAAGTGGTAACTCCAAACATCGATTCCTAACAGCATCAAATATTGGTCGAACTTTGTAAAATGCATCTTTGCAACCAGCTGGTATTCTTGTATTATCAACAAGGTGTAAATTATTACGTAGTTCAAAAAAGCGATCCCGTGCCATATTCTCTGAGAACAAGGGAATGCTGATGCCGGTTTCCCAGTACATTTTCAAGCACGGGTAGCTAAATATACCAGTAGCTAAATGTAACCCAAATAAAATTTCTAATTCTTGTGCAGTAGTAGGTTTAAACCTGAGTTTATTTGAATGTATTGCGTATAAGTTGGTCATTTCAGCCATAATTTCAAATAATTGTTTTGGCACGTACCGAAAGTAATAATCCACTGGAGCTTCAACTGTAGGGTCAACTGACATTGGTGGTAGCCAATCTGATGAAATAGTATTTAGGAGTTCCCTGTGTCTCCACCTAATGTTCTGTTTAGGCGTAATATTCTGAAGTATAATTTCATGAGAGGACTCCATTTCTGTTGTCGGTGGTACTTCGGGAACCACTTCATCGCAGGTGTCAGTAACTTCTGGATCATTCGTTCCAATCCACGATGAGCTGGGCCCTTCATCATCATCAGTGTCGGGTGGAAATACCTCTCGTTGGTTTTGATTGATGACATCTGCACCAACTCGGACAGACCGCAACTCCCTTTCAGATGTAAATCCAAACGGTTCTTCGTCATCAGACGATAGCTCCAAATCGGAAAGATCTCCTTCATGTAGGGCTTTCAAGGCGTCCGGTGAAAACATGTCGGTGTTATTTTATCTGAAAATGTAAAAAAAGCCTTATCTCAATATATAGCATCAATAACATTAAAATAAATAGTTAAAAACATAATTATTCAAAACTGATTTTTCAAATATAGCTTGAATACTTCAACAATCGTAAAAACATCGTTTACGCCTGATGTGTACATTTGTGTACAAATATAAAAATTGTGATAATTGATACAAAAATAGAATAACAAAGTCAAATTATATGTTACGTATGACCTTAGGAATATAACACATCAATTCATATTTTTGCAGTCCGTATATTTCGCTATTTCCTACTTTTTTTAAATAAAAATGATGAGCTTACCTACACAGCTCCAACTTCGGTCAGCCACTGGTCGAAACTTGTCGAAAAAGTCACAAAAAATGCTAAGAGATGGCGTTAGTAGTATCGTTTTTTGTAGTTTATATTGTGGACATATGGATACAACCGTTCTCATTTGCAATTGTCGCGAAATACTTACCAAAATATTTTTTTATATCTTATGTGTACATTTGTGTACGCCAGGTCTGAAAGGGTTAAGTAGAATGTGATCCACGCACTTAGTGGTGACAATTTTACAACACATTTTAACTTGATTTTAATTTTAAAATTTTTAGGGTAGCTGGTCCTTACTTCAAACTTCTCTTATTAAAAGAGACAAAAAGATCTAAAATTAGGAAATTTTAAAAGTGTGTTGTAGAATTGACGTTCTCTAGTCATCCTCAGTCATTCACTTAAATCTCATTTTCGAAATGACTCCCACCGTTACGCACGCAAATTCGCATCCTTTTCCTCAATTCGCTTTTCACCACCGCAGTGCTGAGATTTGCTCGAATTTGGTCAGCTCCCAAAATGATTCGCCGTCTTAACTCGTCAATATCTGGGACAGGCTGATTATCGACATAAACCAACGTTTTCATATGTCCCCAGACGTAATAGTCCATTGGCGTCAGATCTGGGCTTCTTGCTGGCCAAGGTATGGGCCCTCCTCTACCGATCCAATTATTGGTATAATTTTCGTCTAGCCAGTCTCTGATTTGTCGTCTGTAGTGAGCTGGACACCCGTCGTGTTGAAACCTGATAGCACGCAAGGTGGCTAAAGGTATGTCCTCCAGTAATTCAGGTAAAACATTTCTTAAAAAGTGTTCATAATATTCACCGTTTAAGTTGTCTGGCAGAAAAAAGGGCCCAATCAAATTATTGTTAATAATTCCCATTCACACATTTAGTGAAAATCTTCGTTGCGATCCTTTCGGTCGTTTTTTTTTTTGATTTCCCACCGCCTTTTCTTCCCAGAAATGAGTGTTATGGTAATTTGTGATTCCATCTTTGTCAAATTTTGATTCGTCGGTCCACAAAATTTGTTTTAAATAATTTGGGTCCTCTATGTCGCAGTTTAGCAGATATCTGCAAAATTGGACCCTTGCAACAGGATCACGGTCTTCCAGGACTTGCACTGGAGTGTAGTGATATGGATGACGCCCAGATTCATGGACCACTTTCCACACTTTATACTGTGATATTCCAAGTAAATTGGCCACTTGTCTTGTAGAGATGTTAGGTTCCCGTTGAAAATGACGTAGGATTTCTTCTTCATCATCAGCACGGTATATTCGAGGTCTGCCCGCATCGCCTGATAAAAAAAAAAAACTAATTTAAATAATCAATTGCGGTAAACAATAGGGGTAATAAACCAAAGCCCATTCAGTTTTAAAGGAGCCATTTCGGCCAAGAAGCCATTTTGACTGAAATACAATGACAAAATTTATTTATTTAATTGTTCTAAAATAATAAATAAAAATACGTGGTTTTATAATTATTTTGTAAAAATTAATAATTATTAAAAATGAAGGAAGATAACATAGGGAAAGTATCTGTACGTACCGCACCTGCTTTGCAAGTGTTTACAAAGAATTCACCCGCCACAATTTAATACTATTGTTATTGGTAATGAAATGACGGTCTAAGTGGAAACACGCAGCTAATACTGAATGCACTTACAATTTTTTAAAGATGATAACCCAAGTCAGGCCTTTGTTTGCTTACGAAGTTAAATTGCAATAACAAAAACATTTCGGAGAAAACTATCTTTTTTTTTTCCGGTACTACGTAAGTAGGTACAGCCAGAAGCAAATCACGATTGACAGTTGAACTGTGTTTAACTCTCTAAGAAGGTACAAAATCTAAAGTGCTTAAGCAGCTGTTGGCTGTAAACTTGCAATTTAATCGCAATTATTTATTAAATTACATTTTTTATTACATACCTTGACGTCTTTGAAAGCGTCCAGTCTCCCGGGCTCGTCGATAAACTCGAGAAAACACGCCTACATCAGGTAAACGGCGATTGGGGTATCTCTGTTGATATTCGCGCTGGGCAGCTAAAGCATTGCCTCTAGCTACGCCGTAAGTCTACAGAATATCGGCATATTCTTCATTCGTAAAATTTGCCCGTTGTCTTTGAGCCATAGTCCTTGATACGCGCCAAAACCACAGATGAGCATAACACACGGAAACCAGTTGAAAAGCCAAGTCGTCAGGAGAGCAATCAATCACAAAAACAGTCACAAGCCGGGTCGTCAGAGATAAAACAAAACTGCAGAGCACACACAAAAGCATCCGATCGCAACGAATCACAAGGACGGACTAACCTAAACAACCCAAAAGAGATTAAACAATGACCGGCTGTTTTTACCTGCTTAGTAGAGCAGGTAGAAACAGACCTTTTTTTGGCCGTGCGCCTTTGTTATGCGAATATCTTCCTTATTGGACTAGCTATGTTAGGGTTTTATATCTCATTTGAAAGCTTATGAAATGTAGATGTTTTTTTAATAATACGCAGAGTAAGTGTCATGGTGATTTTTTTAAACAGGCTGTTTTGTGTAATAATGCCAGTAAAATTTGTTTAAGTTTTTTGGATTTTGGAGCACTGTGTCTAGAATAATGTCAATAATGTACATTTGATGATGCTGACATGTAACTGGAACGTTATAGACTAAATAATAAAAAGAAAATTAACAAATCTATGTCAAGTTTTTTATTTATTAATTTTTTAAGGTTACCCCATAAGAGTTTTTCAAAATAACACGAAAAAAATTATAACTCAATGTTGGTGCACTTTTGCATATGAGTGTTCCTACAAAAGTTGTTGCAAATGACCTGTACTATATCCCCTTACAAGGTTGTGCTCTAATTACAAGTCACCCTGTATACTAAACAATATATAACCAACATAACTTACTTGACAGTTTGTTTATTACTTTTATATGTTTATAATACATAATTTACCAAATATATATTAAACATAACTTATTTATCTATTTCTGTTTACTAGTGTTTTTACTATTTGCACACAGTATTCCATAAATGTTTGTCTTAATTTGTTTATTTGCTACTATTAAATGTAAATTTTCGGGTTTTACGTCATAGTCAAGTATTTCTTCGGTTTCAAATCTAAGCTTCGCGTAGACTGGACAGTTGAACAGGAGGTGTGGAACAGACTCGGCGACTCCCGGCTCACAAACGCACGATGGGTCCCCCTTACACTTGAATCGGTGCAAGTATTCTGAGAACCCACCGTGCCCCGTCATCACCTGAGTCGTCAAGCCTGTCGGTCTGATTTTCCGCACTGTTCCTACGCAATATTACGTACTCTATAAATTGGTATCCCTGATGCCAACTACGAAGTATTACGTAGCGAGCCATTTGTATGGTGGCCACTGATTGTGACTTGACGGTTAGCTTCAGCATTCAATGGGTTAATCACCAGATTCCACAGAAGGCAGAAGGACAGCACCCCTCCCTGGGGGCAGCCTCTGGCTATCATGGCCAACTGCTGCTCATCCTCTAGGCGAACTACTAGTTTGCTTAACATGTTTGTAATCCAGTCTGTTAGTACCTGTTCTACTCCATGTCTGAAGAGGGCGCTGCTGATGCTGGAGAAGTTGGTTTTGTCGAAGGCTCCTTCGTTGTCTATGTGCCCAGGCATGAACCTTTCTGATGAATTGCTTCCTCTATCTGGCTGACTACTAGATGAAGAGCGGATTCGGTCGACTTACCCGAGCTGTATGCGTGTTGATTACCGTGTAGCGGTATGGTTTTCAGCGCGCCATCCCTCAGCTCTCTATCACCACAGCCTTTCTAGTCTTTAGTATGAAGGAGGTCAGGCTGATTGGTCGATGAGATTTGGCGTTTGTGTAGTTTCTGTAATTAACAACGTTATCTATAGGTGCACTTATAGCGTAACGACGGGTTGATAAAAAAAGTATTAAGAAATATTTCGGAACAAAGAGAGCCAACTGCATTTGAAAGCGGCGTTTTAGTTAAAAGGTGGCCCTAAAAATCATAACATTAGTATGATTTTATACACAAGTAATCCGATTTCGGGTGGATTTGGCTCACTTTCTTCAGTATCTTCTACATTAGCTTCTTGTGACCCTGAGACATATAGTAATTCCTTAAAATATTGCGTTCATTTCTTGTCTGCCATTCTATGCCGAAAGGTTTTTTAATAACGTTTCAACGTCAGCAAGTTTATGGGGTCCCTAGACGATCAAAATTGCTTGACAAGCATTTACGTGCTTGACAAGCATTTACGTGCTTGACAAGCATGCTTGACGAGGTCACGACTTCAAAAAACATTCTTGTCAAGCATTCGCATCATTGTGTCGGATAGAGTGACCCAGTGTTGAACTTGCGCTAAAACAGAAACATTTGCAAAGTAGTAGAATGTCTCTAGATGCAGATATGGCTTTTCTTGCTCTCACAATTGCTTTGTTGAAGAAAACAAAAAAGAAACGAACAAGACGATGGTCTAAGCAGTGGTATTTGTTAAGAGATAGATTTACCCATGAGCATTTGCAAAAGATTCTACAAGTGACGGAGCCCAATGATTTCAAAATTTTTTTGAGGATGGATAATGAAGCATTTGAGACATTATTGGAAATGGTTAGGCCAAACATTGAAAAACAGGACTCTAACATGCGACAGGCGATTCCAGCTAGTCAGCGATTATCTGTGACTTTAAGATTCTTGGCTACTGGCATGGATTTGGAAGATTTAAAATTTACTTGTGCTATTGCTCCTTACACATTAGAAGGTATAATAATGGAAACTTGTGAGGCTATCATAGAGAAATTAAAAGAAAACATTGCGGTAAGTAGAAATTAACACTTTATTTAGGTAGTTATCTTAATTAACAAAAGTATTAAGGAATTTTTTTAAAAAGATGAATATGTTCTAAGAAATTCGGCTGCTGTTGTATCTTCGTTGTTGTATTCCTCCAATATATTGGACTGATTAGAAAGGAATTGAATTTTATTGGAAGCGGAAGATTGTTGGACATTGTAGGACTGAGTAGAGGGCGACTGATAGGGCAGAGGTGATTGATTGAGAGCGGGAGATTGCTGAATATTGTGAGATTGATGAGATGGTGATTGATATGGCAGAGGTGATTGAATGGGAGCGGGAGATTGCTGAATATTGTGAGATTGATGAGATGGTGATTGATATGGCAGAGGTGATTGAATGGGAGCGGGAGATTCCTCGGAAATATAAGAATGGTTGGAACTAGGTGAGTTATATCTGAACATTGGCGATTGAGATGAAAGTGGACTAGGCAAAGGATTTTGTAAAAAAGTAACACCATGTCTAGTTAATGTGCCCATTTCTCCTTCAAATAAAACATCGTTAATTATCTTCTCAGCATATCGGCGTTGATCTGCAGCTAATCTTCTAATCTTGACAGCCCAACCTTTTGCGATGACATCAGCGTCATCTTCAGTACGATTCTTGAAATAGGAAGTAGCAGCAGAAAATAATTCTGATGTTTCACAACTATCTTCTTTTTTTTTCTTCCTTGATGTGGTTGGTGGTGGCATTTTATGAAACATATTTTTTATTTAAAGGTACCCAGATCTTCAGAAGGATGGAAAAAGATTGCAAAGGAATTTGAAACTCGATGGAATTTCCCTAATGTGATCGGGGCTGTGGATGGAAAACATGTTCGAATACAGAAACCTTATAACTCCGGATCATACTATTTTAATTATAAACAAACACATAGTATTGTTTTAATGGCTATTGTAAATGCTAAATACGAGTTTATAATGGTGGATGTTGGAGCAAATGGCAGAATATCTGACGGAGGTGTTTTAAAAAATACAGAATTTTGGTAAAAATTCACCAGCAGTGACAATTGTTTGAATCTACCTGAACAGTCAGAGTTACCATCAACAAATAAAAAAAAGCCATACGTTTTAATAGGCGATGAACCATTTCAATTAACTCCCAATTTCAGGAAGCCCTACAATAAAACTGTTTTAAGGTCGATTCACACATATCAGTGAACCCACAGTTCCGGCACAGTACCGTTACAGTTCCGTATCCGTGCTACAGTGGTACGTCAGTGCTTCAATTCACACATATCAGGCACAGTACAGTTCTCTGCGGGTCTTCGTGCACGACGTTCCCTTCAGACTGGCGTTGACGTCGATTGTGTTGATGGCACTCTTCAATAACACAGAATTAGCTATGATAGCCATTGCTTTAGACGAAGAAGAAGAAGAGAATCGAGGAAAAAAAAGAAAATGGGTACATGAAGCATGGAAGTTAAGAGAATCTGAAGGAGAATTCGTGACATTATACAAAGAATTAATTAAAGACGAAAGAAAGTATTTTGAATATTTTAAAATGTCGGAAAGCTGTTTTAATATTCTCCTTCAGAAGCTAGAAAATAAATTAGTAAAGAAAGATACTCGTTGGAGGAAGGCTATATCTCCTAGAGAGCGGCTAGCAATTTGTCTAAGGTAGGTAAACAGGACAGGACAGGTATGTTAAGGATAACTTTTTAATTAAAATTCTGAAAATATGTATTTAAATCAGTTTTATTACTTCGTATGTGGCACATAAACACATTATACTTTTAACACTTTGTTAAGTTCTAGAGCATTATCATTCGTTAACTGTATAGTTCATAACAAATTGCTGCACATCACTATGTTGAAGGTATGATTGTGTGGGATCTACTGTATTAGCCAATCCAGTAGAGTCAAGAATAGATTGCGATGTGAGATTTGTATTTGTTGGTTCAGTTGCAATATCTCTTGGATATAATGGTACATTTTGCTCTGTCATCATCTTCATCTCATATTTTTGCACAGTAGTAAATATTTCCGTCTTAGCCAAATTTAAGTAATATTGATTCAAACTCTTTAGTGTGGGTGCAATACCATTTAAAAAAGCATCAACTGGGTGGGTGCTCGACGCGTTCAGCTTTTTCTTGATTTTTTTGAAGAACATATTCCATTAATGAAGATGCTGAGGATGGTTTTGGTGTGCATTTTGTCGAACCTTTTCTCTTTCTTAAAGTAGATGTAGTAGATGGAGACGACAGTGATGGTGGTGATGGAGTGGATACATGCTTTGGTGATGGTGTGGGTGTGCGGACGTACAGTGGTGATGCAGTAGACACATGGCTTGGTGATGGTGTGGGAGTGCGGACGCACTGTGGTGATGGAGTGGATACGTAGCTTGGTGATGGAATGGATGCTTCGTTACTAGCGACAATGGGTATATCAGGTGAAATGGATACGGTATTTCGAGGCTCGTTGGTTTCGGAGTCAGAATTTTCTTTTTCTGGTTCTACACTTTGTACTGTCGGTCGTTCATTGAAATATTTTTTCAAAAAATGTAATTGTTCATAGTACTTGTATAATTACCATTGGTCTTCTTTTGTCTACTTTTAGTTTCCGTTTTCTTCAACGATTTTCGATAGTTGTCTCTTATGTTATTCCACCGTGATTTGCATGTTGAACCTGCAATGAAAATAATATTATACATAGATTTATTTGTTCCAGGTATCTAACAACAGGGGATTCTCTGAAGACAATTTCATTTAGTTACCGCTTGGGCCACAGCACAGCATATTCCATAGTTATGGAAACATGCAAGATAATAAAGGAAACTCTGATGAGTGAAATGCTACCTTTGCCTACAGAAGATAAATGGAAAATGATTGCCAATGACTTTAAATTGTTGTGGAATTTCCCTAACTGTCGGAGCACTGGATGGTAAGCACATAACAATTCAGGCTCCTTCGAACAGTGGATCTCTATATTTTAATTACAAGAAAACATTTTCAATTGTTTTGATGGCCCTTGTGGACGCGAACTATAACTTTATTGCCGTTGATGTTGGGTCTTATGGCAAAAACAGTGATGGTGGCATTTTTGCAAATTCCAACCTAGGAAAAAGACTACAGCAAGGAACTTTAGGTATACCTGGAAATTCTCCGTTGCCAGGAACATCAATAGAAACACCACACGTGACTGTGGGAGATGAAGCATTTCCTCTCAAAACATATTTAATGCGACCTTATCCAGGGCAAAATTTGAATGACGACAAGCGCATTTTTAATTATCGTTTATCAAGAGCAAGAAGAGTTGTTGAAAATACTTTCGGTATATTAACACAAAAGTTTAGAATATACAATAGACGGATCCAAGCTAACCCAGAAAATGTAGATAATATAGTACTCGCTACTTGTATTTTACATAACTTCATAAAATATTTCAATCCAAATACAACACATGCATCAGATTATGAGTTTAATCAACCTCATACAAGCAGTTTACTGGAAACTGTGCAACCTCAAGGCGGAAACGCCACAGCGGGCGCATTTCACGTTAGAGAAGTATTCAAAAATTATTTTATTTCTGAGGCAGGATCAGTACCGTGGCAAGAAGATAAAATATGATTTGTACTTTGTCTATTAAAATAAAGCAACTTACTTACACTGTATTATTTTATTTTAAAACTAGCGGCCCATCTCGACTTCTCACATGTTGTAAATGCAACAACAATTTAATCTTTTTGCGTCGGATTACTATAAAATCTACTATCTTTTAAAATCGGTCCAGTAGTTTGTAGGTTCAAACACATAGACAAAAATCTAATCTTTCCGCTTTACAATAGTACTGTAGATAAGTAAATTTTGACTTACCGTCTACATTCATTTGTGTTCCTATTTTGTTCCACAAATTGTTTTTGTGTTTTGTATCCATATACTTTGCATGAGATAAATCATACAAAACAGTATTCTCATGAACTAATTCAATCAACATCTCGTCCTCCATTTTGTTTTCGATGCAGCGGCGTCAGTGATCCGTGATAAAATATCGTCGTCGCCGATCACGTCCGTGATGGCCGGTGCCGGCACTGACACTGACGGTACTGAGACGACACTGACACTGACAAGTGTGAATACATCCATAGAGAATGTTTGAAAGAATAATTATCACTGATGCGGTACTGTGCCGGAACTGTGGGTTCACTGATATGTGTGAATCGACCTTTAAACAATGAACGCAGAATTTTTAACTATCGATTATCACGTGCCCGCAACGTTGTGGAGAATGCCTTCGGGATTTTATCATCACGTTTTAAGATATTTAAGCGATCTGTTAATTTAGATCCACAAAAAGTCAGTAAAATAGTTTTAGCATGTTGTCACTTGCATAATTATCTGTCAAAGTCAGAAAAATACATTCGAAATATTGACGTTGATTTTGAAAATATTAATACAGGAGAAATTAGGCCAGGCTCGTGGAGAACAGAATCACAAGAGTTGATCCCTACACCAAGGTTAAGGGGAAATCCTACTATTGAAGCCAAAGCAGTCCGAGATGAGTTTTGCGAATATTTTAATACAACAGGAGCAGTTCCATGGCAAAATAGATGCTTGAATACTGCGTAGTACATAATAGTGTAACATGATAAGAAGGGGAACTTACTTGTGATCCTTCCGAACCGATTGTTGGCGAGATTTCCGTTCCGTCTGCTATGAACATTAAGTCGTTGTAATAAAACAATTTTGGGCTATAAACTTCACTTGCTCCCATTCCAGACTTAATAGAATTTTTATATTTTGTATGTTCTCGATTAAAATTTGTTCGTAACAAATTAATTTTTTTCTTCAATTCCTCAATGCTGAAATTACTCTTATATCTTTTTAAAATATCCACCGTATTCATGAGAGCCATATTCTTTTTATTTTTGTCTTTATAGTCCCGAGCCTTAATGTCCCACAATATCGTCGCATCTTTGTATAATGATGTCAACAACAAAGTAAAATCACGATCACTAATTGCGCCGCTGCCGCCATCATCACCGCTGGCGCCGGCGCTGTTCGTGTCGCGTGGTCTCTCCATAACGTTCCGTAGTACACTGAATGTGTTGCTTGACAAGCATGTTCTAAACGATCAAGCATGCTTGACAAGCATTGCAAAAATATAATTTTTCATCAAGCATCGAGTTTGCTTGTCAAGCACATCAAGCTTCGTTCTAGACGGTCAAAATTGCTTGACAAGCACGTTAATTTAACGTGCTTGTCAAGCAATTTTGATCGTCTAGGGACCCCATTAGCACTCTGTATCTTTACTTTGTTTTTCGTGATAGGTTCAGGTACGACATCTTTGAATGATTTTCCTCTTTTCAAAACTGATTCGTAGATTTGTGACTCACAACGATCGTGTAATTCACCTTTAATCGTTATTTTGTTATTGGGACACCTTTTTATAAAGCCGGGTCCAGACGAGTGTAACGTGTAATGTAAGATTACGTGTAATTTAGCATCAACAGTGTGGACGGCACACGAACTCAAAGCGAATTGTGAACGCAAAAATATTTCAAAAGCTGTTTCCACTCAGTTGCTACGAACATGCCGAATAGGAAGGTCGTGATAGCTGGTGCGGCTTTTATTTTCATGTATTTACTAACTGAAGACCGCAAAAGTCGGAAGCGTCGATGGTGGAAAACTAATTTGTATAAAAGAAGATCTTCTTTACTTGTGGAACTAAAATCTCAACATATAAGTGGTCAATATAAAAACTTTACCCGGATGTCGCCTACTGACTTCGAATATTTGTTAACAATCATTGCGCCTAAAATATCAAGACAAGACACTATAATGAGATCTGCAATTTCGCCGCAAGATAGACTGGCTCTAACACTAAGATTTTTGGCAACAGGAGATTCATTTACAAGCCTTCAATACACCTTCAGAATTTCAAAACAGTCAATGTCTTGCATTGTACCAGAAGTTTGTGAAGCGATTATAAAAGCATTGAAAGAAAACATTAAGGTGAGTTTTACATATTTTTATTTATTTATTAAAATAACAAATTAAGCTATTGTATTAAGTAGGGTAAGCAAAATTAAGATTATTCTAAAATTAAAATTAGAAAGTTAAATCAAATTGTATCTTCAAATCATGTAGTACAAAATTTATTCTTTTCAAATCAGGTCATTCACAAAATCTACATCTTCATATGAAGTTTGAGATAATTCTGAGGGAACAGGTGAAGCATATGGAGCAGTAGGGCAACTTGTCTGATTCTGACCTGTTGAATACCCTGAAGTAAGTTGTGAGCGATTAGACAAAGAAGGTGGTTCATTGCAGTATCTTGATGAAGGAACCGAGCCTGTTGTATACCCACTGTAATTGAATGCCGATGGATAATAATGTTGAGAAAAGTTAGTGCATCCTTCATCGGCTTTGAATATTACGTCCATTATTGCTCGCTGCACGGCATTTTTAGTACTTCTGTTATATTGTTGCATCTTGCTGCATATAAAATTTGAAAAGAAAAGGGTTTCACTGTCAAAATTGTTTGGATTATTGTTTCGGGGTTCAGGAGTAGGACTAGAAGCAGCACTCTTAAGCAGGCCAAGAGCCTCCGAAAGCATACCCATTTTTTTATTTTCGTCTGATTTCTTTTTTTTGGGGGCCTGACCAGTTGGTGATATAAATTCTGAACTATTATCATTTTCTACACTTGTAGATGCACTCTGTTCCGGTTCATTTGTAATCTGTAATTAAAAAGAAATTCATTGTTTCAGCTGCCAAAAACAGAGTCAGAATGGATCCAGATCTCAAACAGATTTGATGAATTGTGGAATTTTCCCCATTGTGCCGGAGCCATGGACGGTAAACATGTCATTCTCGAGGCTCCGGTACATAGTGGCACAGAATATCGTAACTACAAATCGAATTTCAGTATAGTGATGTTTGCTTTAGTAGACGCGGAATATAATTATAAATTTCTGGATGTCGGATGTCAAGGCCGCATTTCAGATGGTGGAATTTTTAAAGAAACTGAATTATATAAAAAACTAGAAAATAATTCGTTAAGATTGCCTGCACATGAAGCACTGCAAGGTAGAAACAAAGTAGTACCATATGTTTTTGTAGGAGACTCTGCCTTCCCTTTACAAAACAATATAATGAAACCCTATCCAGGAGAATACCCCAAGGGATCGCCGCGAAGAATTTTTAATTACCGGTTAAGCAGAGCTCGCAGGATTGTAGAAAATGTATTTGGTATCACAGCATCTGTGTTCAGAGTTCTACGAAAACCTATGCTCCTTCAGCCCAAAACCGTGGAGACTATAGTCATGGCTATTGCACACTTGCATAATTTTTTGAGAAACACGGATTCATCTAAAAACTTGTATGCACCCCCTGGCTCACTTGACAGCGACCAAAACGGAAGATTATGTGAAGGTAGTTGGCGGAGAGATTGTGAAATGTCATCTTTACTTCCATTGAATAATGTACCTAGAAGAGCTGCCTCAACGGCAAAACAAATTAGGGATGAGTTTAATGACTATTTTATGAACGAGGGTACAGTTTCTTGGCAGAATACATATTGTTAAGTTTTTTTTATCAAGTCGAAGGAAACTAGTTCAATGCAGTTACCTCTGTGTTGCGTCGTTTCCTTGGATTATTTCGATCTCCTAAAAATGCCAGCGCCTCGTAAGCAAACCATGTACTTTTGTACGTTTCATCCCCACCTGTAAAATAAATTACAATAAATAAACAATACAATAGAATATAGTACATATATGTATAGTAAAATATAGTAGAATATAGTAATATAGTGGGTATACAATAGAAGTAATAATTGTACTAATAGCAAGTAAGTGATAATACCTAAGTAAAAACTAAATTAATAAATAAAAGTGTGTAATATGTAAAGCAACAGAAATTTCTAATAAAACATACCTTTTCCGGAACTATGGCTCTTCTTTACTTTTCCTTTTTCTCTTCGATGTGAAGCAAGCAAACTAATCATTTTGTTTTTGCATTCTTCTACATCTCTTTCCAATGAATGAGCAATATCACTCCAAGCATCGTGTTTCAGATTTTTTTTATAGTATTGCGGGTTTTTTGGATCCCAAATAACAGGTTTTTCTTGATACAAACTAATAAGTTCAAGCGATTGTTCGTCACTCCACATCATGAACGTACATACGACACAACCGTCACGAACGCCGTCCAAACGAGCACTGCGAGCGTCTTTGTGTTCGCGCGAAAAACCGACAGCCGATGGATCAACCCCGAGCGCCGCGCGAGCGTTACATGTAATGCTCGTAGTGCCGTCCACACGTAGAATTCGTGTTACATTACACGGTGGATTACATTACACGTTACACTCGTCTGGACCCGGCTTTATGAGTATCAAATTGGGAAGGTTGTACTGCGTTCGGAGTATTTCGTAAACTGTGTGTGTGTAGGTTGTGCTGCGGTAATGACGGGACGGCACAATAGGTGCCGTCCCGTCATTACCGCAGCATTATCGGTTCCTATACCGACCATATTTTGGATAGGTAACTCTTGAAATTGTAGACATTTTACTAAAGATGCGACAAGGCCGCTTGCATCTGCTCGCTCTACTGGTTCCATTGAGAGGATACAATAGCATCCTGAGTATAACTAAAATATCTGATAACAATTCCCATGAATTTAGTCACACTGGTGTCTGTAGATTCATCTAAGATGACGCTGTACTTCTGGTTGCCTATATTTTTTAAAAGGTGCTCTAAAGTGTGGTGCTAGTACCTCATTAATAAATCTGTGTGCATTTAGTTCTATGCATTCTTAGATCGGCAGATTTTGAATCTGCAAATATATCTTTGCACAAATCCGTTAAATGATCAATTTGAGAAATTGCACCGTGTTCCGTAATGAATAAAGCAAGTTTACCTTCAGCTTTTTTGACAAACCTATTTTCCTTGGGAGCTGGTCCAAAACTTATTTGCTGATTTTTTGACACTGTTTTACATTTCTGTTTGTTTTTTTGTATCTGCGTGTTTTCTTATATCGGCTATTCTTGAAGAGAATTCACTGTGGCAAAATGAGCAAAAGGCTTTAGTCGGATCACTTAGAACAGGTTTTAACTAGTTTCTGAACTCTTCTTGATGTTCCCACTCAGTTCTGAACTTCTGACTATACGCCTTCTTCTTTAAAGGCACATCCATTTCAGAAACTATTCAAACTTGAAAACGAAACGAGAAACTAGTTCTACTCAGAATAATAAGAGAATAAAGACCAAATAAACTTTAGATATTTATGATTATAATACATCATTATACTTTAAACATAAGATAAGATAGCACTATATTTTTCTCATGACAGAGTGAGATGCATAATCATGCGTATTAAATCGAACTAAATGCTGCAACATGGAACGTTAATTTTATGGAAATACCCGGCATTTCGTGTTGCCAGTGCAGGTTACTTAATTACTACATAACTTTCAAATATTTCTGGCTAATTAAAAATAGATATTATAGATTGCATCAACAAGTTAAATAATATATAATTGCTGTGTTGATCTTGAAAAAGTCGCTAAAAGTCACTAAATATTTTTTTGTCACTAAGTCATAAAAATATGTCACCATAAACAGCAAACACTCACTAGATCTAGTGACAAAGTCACAAATCTCTACGGAGAATGCAGGCGTATTTATGTTTATAATGAACCAAAGTAGGTAGAGTTCGTAACTCGATCCAATCTTATTTTAATAGCTTATCGCTTACAATAACACACCACCTACACCTGAGTAGTTACATTATTAAATTCCCTCTCAAGTTTTATGAAAAGGAACCTAGGTGCAATTAAAACAGTACACAAATAAGTTAATAACTTCTGAGGTTACAAGTGTGTCGAGTCGTATCCGACAGCTGATTCAAAAATCTAAAATCTTACCAGACATAGGCAATCGGGAAGATTTGGCTTTTGTAGGTACACACTGTCTTTGAGAATTTCATTATCTACAGAAAACTCATTGTCGTTGCCCAACCGAGCCGGAGGAATCACATCACGATCGACACTCGCGAGGTAGATACTTAGTGCCTCCCTATGATACTGTAGCACACCACTATGTTCTGTTGTTACTCCTGGTTGGTATACCTATAGTTTGGCATTGTTGCGTTTGTTGCCCGAAGCCCGCCGCGAACGCCCGACGAAGGCGCGTGCGGTGCAATGCGCGGGTCGTGCGGTACTGAACGAAGAGGCACGGGGTAGGGCTGCGTGCGCGCGGCGCGCTCCCATTCTACTCTTTGATTATTCATACAAACCGCGAGCTATCTTATGTCGCCACCCGCTTTAATGACAGTAAATACTACGTAGAAACTAGCGTAAGGGATGATAAAAAATGAGGAGCCAGTATTCATTGTGTGTGTCAAGTAATTTTAAATGATATTTTTTTTTAAGTAACATACTTAGACCAAATTCAAAAAAATGTTTCTATGGCTTCTATACCAGTAATTTCGCTTTCTTGTTGATTATTATCGTAATGGCTTTGGAAGTACAGCTCTTTACACTGACGCATGTATTCGTCATAATTTGATGTGTTAGGCTGATCGTAATTTTCTTGTTGTTCTTCCTCGATATTAAACATTGTGTTACGTATTGGGTTTAACAAAGTTCTTGCGCTTGCGGTGCGCATAGTAACATCTTCGTTTTGTTTATGTTGGTTTTGGGGTTTAATGGTTGTTAATAGTTATTATTAAATTGTTTTTGTCTCGTAGTGAATGGTGATGGCGGCGGGTGCGTGTGTCGAATTGGTTGATTGTTATTATTCGGTACCCAACGCGGAACATTGGGTACAATAGGTTGCCTTTGTTGATTAAGGTTTGGTGGCTGTCTAAAATTATTATATGCCGGTTTACTTTGCATTGTTAGTGGATAACTTGGTTTCTGTGTGTATGTGGGACGTTTATCAATTTTAATTTTGTATTATTTGATATCCTTCCCTGTCGAGTCGTCCAGCTTTCTCGCATGTTAGTTCTTACGGTTCTAATTTACAAATGTCCTCTTACGCAGATGGCATATGCTTGAGTTGTGTTAGCTTTGCTATGGGCTCAAGAAATATCTTTGCTCCAGAGACAATACTTTCTCCTTCGCAGATTAGTTCGTGAATATCGGGAATAAAATGTATAAGTCTACTTTGGTTAGGTTCTACGTTTTGTATTTTTATGACTATATCTTATATTTTTATTTCCCATCTCCCGAAACGTTGCAACAAAAGAGTTTTGATACTGGACCACGTAAAGTCATGGTGCCTCGATAGACTGCATTTGCTGCGTCTCAGACTAATCGTGACAACACTAAATTAATTTTAATGGTCTCATCACATGCTGTTCACGTTATAATCTTTCAGAAGCCCTAATAAAACCGTTTAGATCTCGTTCACTACCGTCACCTTTAAATATTGGGATTGGAATGTGTCGGGTTTCTATGGCGTTGAAACTAGTGCTTGGTTGATTTGGGATACTCATTGTAGATGATTTAATGAGGGGTTTTCCTGATGGGGTTCAGGCCAGTTTGTATCTTGTAATAAATAGGAAGTGTACTCACGTGCTGATGCAGGTTAACATCAGTATCTCGATGAGCTTCGTGCTGCTACGTACAGTGCAGGGTCTTCGTTTAGCGAAGTACGCTGGATTTGTCGCTGTGCAGGCGAAATCTTGTCATCAACTTCTTTTGTAGGTTTCGAAGGCAGATTTGACACTTTAAATACAGTAGTTTAGAATTCAAAATGCCCACCACTTGGGCGCCAGTTAATAAAGTGAGACTCAGATTTAAAATAAAATATAATTTTATTTTAATAATTTATGTTACACAAATGCTTAGTTCTACTACAAGTTTGGAAAGTCTTCGAAGACAGTGAAGTCGTTGCTTATATAGTCAATGATAATAGTGAATCCTCGTGGGGATGGAATATTAGTGACGATAACAGAATACTTTCGTGATGACTAGTCTATGATAACAGATTTGCGCGGTTGCTTGATGGCAGGGTGTCCTTATCTTCATCTTGTTGAGGTATGTCGATAACTGGATAGTTACGTGATGACTGGCTTACGATAATAGTATGACGTGGTTGTTTGATGACGGGGTGTCCTTCATCTTGTTGAAGTATGTTGTCATCTTATGTTGTACTGGTAGGGTCGTGATATTTACACGCGCCTCTCTTAGACGTCGCGTCGCGGGGGGAGTTAAACACCTCACTCCCCGCGCTTGACCAGACGGGGTCCGCAGAGGAGGGCCAGCACCAGTCGGAGGTTGCGTTGAAGAGCGCTTAAGTGCCCCCGTAGCTCCCGGTGCAAGTGTGCGAGGGAACACGAGGTGGTTTTAGTCATTAGAAGTCTGACAGACCCCTTCGCCCGCCCCAGGGCGGAGGACATCGGATTTCCATCCCGTTAACTAAAAAAAAGCCGCCTTATTTGTCACGACGGAGTGGTAGGGGGCGTTGTCCATGACAGTGATCGATGGCTCATGCAGGTTCGGGATAAGCTTTTCCGTGATCCACTTGGTTAAATTGTGGGCATTCATCTCAGAATGGTAGTCTTCGAGCTTCTTTTGTCCACTAAATATAAGTAGGCAGTTTGGCACAAACCCCTTTTCGCTTCCAGCGTGGACAAGTATGAAACGCTTTCCTTTCGATATATTTTCCGTGACGCCTTCCACGTTTAAAGATTGCCAACATTTTCGAACCTGATGCAAAAAATTGTACTTATTTATAAAGTAAAAATATTCAATAAGTATAATTATTGATTTTACAACAACAAAAAGTTTTACCTTATATGAAGAGTGAATGTAGGTCTCGTCAAGATAAATTATATCTTTTTACAATTCTTCTGGCAAATCTCTATTTTTTTAATAATTGCCAAGTACTATTCTCGTTTTGCTGCATTATGTGCTTGTTTGATTAGAGCCTTTCTGTTATTTTGACACTTCTTGTAAGAAAATCCAATCGATTTCAAAATATTACGCAGGACTTCTAAGGTACATTTAAAATCCAGATCTGTTTTGGCGACTACCTGAAGTTTCCTTAAGGTTGGTACCTCTTTCTTTACCGAGTAAAAGAATTTGATCTTTTGTCGAAGTGCTGTTGAAGTCATCCATTTCTTTCTTAGGACGGCCTGATCTGTGTTTGCCACGGGTTCCAAATTTGCCATTCGTATAGCCATCATATGGCCTTCATATACAATACGCCTCAGTGTACTCTCATATTATCCTGAAAGAAAGATTAAAAAAAAATATATACAGGGTGATTGGAAGATGGGTGCAAAGCTTTAAGGCGAAGATAGTACAGACAATTTAGAACCATTTAAGCCATGGTTGTCTTAGACGAAGTCTTACCAAATATTTTTAACCAAATTTTTAAGTTTTTTTTCGGAAATTCTCAAAATTTAATGTAAACTGCATAATTATGGCCAAATTGAATGATACATGAATTAATTTTTTATTTATTTAATTAAAGTAATGTGTAAGCAATCAAGCAAAACATGTTTTAGGCTTCTGTGTCATTAGACATTTTTTTTACAGACATTTAAAGCTTAGAAAAAATAAAAAAAATGTATTGTTGTCTTTTAAACCTTATTAAAAAAAAAAACGGAGGGTGCTTTTTTTGTTCAAACCTTTTTGAAGACAAGCTTGATAATCGCTCTTTCTTTTGAGGTATCATTTATGCGGATATCTTACAAATTATTGAAATTAGGGCCTACAAACCAATTTGAGGGAGACATTTTTTATTTTAGGCAGACTAATTAAAACAACATTTGAATTAAAATTATTTATTTTTCATGTTCAAAATGACGGCCGTGATTCCTAATACAAGCACGGCCCCGTCTTCTAACTTCTGTAGTCGTTATTTTCAACATCATCTCCTGCTTCATTGTCTCAAACGCTGAATTTATTCTTTGTATCAATTCTTCTCTAGTGTTTATTTCTATGTTGTTATACACCAGTTCCTTGGCCCGGCCCCACACGAAAAAGTCCAACGGGGTCAGATCTGGGGAGCGAGCGGGCCAAGGGATGGGTCCATCCCTGCCGATCCAGCTATCAGGAAAGCAATTCGACGCCCCCAAGCAATAACTCGGTAATCGAAAAATCAAAATTTTACAGGAGAAAAGATTTACTGATATCAAGTCGATAAGGCGTGCTCAATCTTTGTCCACTTTTAAAATTATGGTTAAAAAACACTTCCTCTCTCCTTAAACATCATCATTACATTTAGTTTCCTTGCTCTTGTTTCATGTTTATTATTGTATATATTATATGTAGATAAGTATAGGTTTTATGTATGTATGTATTTGTTGTATATGTAAATGGTACACCACTGACTACCTGCATTATTGTCTCTCCTTCTCCCTTGAATCCATCCAAAGGTTGTCTGTAAAAGATCGCTTTTAGCGATAAGACCGCCCATTGTGTCACCCTGTGTAAAATGTCTACATTTATATCTGTTATTTTTTATGGTGTACATAATAAAGAGTATTCTATTCTATTCTATTCTATTCTATTCTATTCTGATTTTATCAAATATCTTTTCATCGAGTAAGACTATTGAAGTCATTGATGTGTTAAATGAAAGCTATTTTTTTGCGCAATGTGACTATTACATCAAAATTAAATTCCTTTGATTAGAAACCTGGTAATTTATGAAATCAAATAAAACCTAAAAAAAAAAATTAAATATAACAGTAATAGTACTTAAGGGGTTATTGCAGTAATTTTATCGCATAAATTATTTCGTAACATTATATAATGGAGTTCTACGACGTTATTTTTTATCGTTGGGCTGATACGCAACGTACTTTTACGGAGTTATTGTGGTAATATCCAATAATTTTAGATACGGTATTGATAAATAACATAATTATTATGAGGAAAATTAGAATATACATTGTTATTGTTATCAATCGATAGTGACTTTTTTCAAGCATTTAAATGTAACAGTAGAAGGTAGAAACGATAAAAAAACAATATTTTAGATTAACCAATTAATACTGTATTAAACCAAAGAATGACATTTGGCACATGTAACTTAACGGGAACATTTATTAATAAAAATAATCCAATAAATCAAATCCTGTAATCAAATTTTAACCACATAAACTCTTCTAATTTAATAATTCTTCAGAAGTATTTTCATTCCCAGCTTCAGAACAGGACAAGGATTGATAGAAAGAATGGTAACTCTGAGGAATAGCTCCACTTTTACATAAACTCATAAGGTCATTATGCAAAGCTTTACTTATTGGTAAACGTTGGTGATATGCGCGTTGCAATTGCACATTATTCATACATGCAGCTGCATCTTGAGAACTTGTACCTTTTCTTCCTCGTCGTCTAGCTGAAGTAGCAGTGTAGTTTAACTCAAGCTCTGAATAAGTGTCTTCAAAATTATATTTAAAAAACAACTTGTTTACTTGTGAATCGACCACACTTACTTCCATGATGTCAGCCCAGCGGATTACATTTCCGTCTTTATCGCACCGCCAATACTTGTCTTCTACGAGTGGTTTTAAGTCGTAAACTTCGGACTGCTCTACTTCTTTGACACGATATTTTTCGCCAGTAACCTTTGCATTTAAAATATTGCTATAAATTTGGTCAGGGGTGTATAAAACTTTATTTTTTAAGTTTTTTTCTATGCATGCATGCATTTCCATGCATGCATGCATAGAAAAAAACTTAAAAAATAAAGTTTAACATAGTCAAAACGAAGGAGATTCCTCTCCTTCGTTTTGACTATGTCCAGTTTCAAAAAAACGATGGGTTATAGAAACACCCGAAAGCTTGGAAGCATATAGATAAAGGGCGAAAATGTAACGATTTTTGTTCTGCCCATAACATCCATCAGAATATAATGAAAATTTTGTTATACCTTTCTCACGTTCAGTTTTAAAAAAAGATAACAAAGCACTCCCTATTTCTGAACTACCTCTTTTAGCAATTTGGTACTGCCATACATAACAATATCCTATTTTTCGTACTGCATCGAAAACGGTAAAATTGTAGCATGGATATTTTCTTTTATAATGAAATACGCCTACTTCAGATTGAGGCACATTCAACACTTTTTGCAAATCAAATATTGCTACTGTCATATTACTTTTGTCAGCTGTTTCTATTTCTTCTTTTTTTAATGCTCTTACTTTTTCTTTTCTTTGTAAATGGAGTTTTTGTTTTTCCTCAAGGGTGGCTTTAGTAGTGTCGTCTGCTTGTTCATAAACGGAGCATGAAAAGCACTGGTCTTTTTTGGGTTTGAAAAATGAGTAGTTATATTGGGAGTTAAAAACTGTTTCGTATTGTCGTTTTGTTGCCATTACAACATCAGTGTAATTTTGTTGCGTAAACCACTCAATATAAAATCGATACATTTTTGAAATATTCAAGGTTTCTGAAAGATATTCTCGGTTTGAATTCGACCTAGTATAGTGCGACTTGACTTTAGGAAATAATTCAATATGTGTTTTAACAGTGACTTCTGTCAAGCTGTTCATTTTGTTAGGCCTATTATTATGTCTTCCACGTTTATCTTGAAGTCCTTCATCTGCTTTCATAACTTTTTCCATTGCTGTATAAATGACAAATTCTCCAATTTGTAGAGTATTCAAAAAAAATTTTTTACACAGGAATTTTTTCATTATTTGAATTACAGAAAAAATAATTCAAAGTTTGCGTGCGGTTGTTTTTACGGTCTAACGTCATTCGTTTAATTGTTTGTGCTTGGACATATCTACTGATATACAACCATTGATGTTCGCGATCAACCAGACTATAAAATTTGTCAAATATAGCTTGGCGTTCTGATGGACTAAATTTTTGGCTACAACCCTTTTTGCATGTACATGGGGAGCCTATAGATTTTTCAGGATACTTTTTTTTAGAATTGCACCCTTCGTAAGCTTTACCAGAATTTTTGAGGGTTTTATTTTTCTTACTACGCCACTCACTTCTGTTCTGCTTGCGTTTCCTAGTCAGTTTATTTTGTTTTTCCAATGAATGGGGTTGACTTTCTAGATTAGATTCAATACTAGTATCTATGTTTTCAATATTTACTAATAAATTATATTCAACCTCAACCTCATGATCGCTTTCCATTGCCACCATATGCGAGCAATCGGTTGAAGTTCTACCGGCCATTGTTATGTCGTTGTTACTTTCTAATTGCTTTTCCGGTCTTAATGTTTCATTTTTTTCTTCTTCACTACAAATTATTAAGCTTGGAGTGACCTTATTGTCGCTATTAATTCCCTTGGCAGGTGAGCAATCATTTGAAGTTGTACCAGTTAATGTGTCGTTCTGATTAATTGCTGAAATTTCTTCTGGTCTTAATGTATCATCCATATTTTCTTGGCTACTTATTTGAATTTCCTTTTCAATACTTCGTTGAGATAAATCTAAGTTTGCTATATAAATTTCTGAAGAAGAAGCCACAAAATCAGTGTCGGTTAAATATAGCGATAGATTTTAAATTGTTGATGGAGTGCTAATTATTTCTGGCAAATTTATTATTTTATTAATACATGCTGAGTCTCCGCTTAGACTTGAAACGCTACTTAATGGACTTTCCAATATGTTAGGGCGTGGACTCGGGGCATATTCTGAGTCGTCTGGCGAAAAATCTTCATCGGATTCCTGATCGGGAGCAACGTACTTTTGTTTCATTCTGGCTGTAATCGATAAAATTATCTGAGTTGTTAATTTTATTCCATTTAAAGGATTATGACACAAATTGATATCATCTAATTATGTTATCATCATTGCCAAATTATTGTTACACCAGTAAGGCATTGAATCTCTAAAAAAATGTGATGATTAAGACTATCTACAGTTAGGATCTAATACGTACCTCGTAACTCATATCTTGTCAAAACTGCATTTGAAAATTTTTCTTTTACACTAGATTCGGGATCAACTGCAATAATATTGCAATCCGTATCTGAAATGTTAAAATAATAATAATATCCTAGAACATTTAACACAACACCATCCGTCCCAAGCTAAGCAACCTAATGCTTGTGTTATGGTGACGAGATGGCTGATAAACTACTTATATACGTTTTTTTTTTTTTTGTAAATATATACATATTATAGATAGAAAAACACCCAGACCCAAAACAAATATTTGTAGGTCTTACAAATATTTGTTCTCTGTGGGAATCGAACCCGCGACACGCAGCGCAGCAGTCCAATTTCTCAGCCACTGCGCTAACCGTGCTGTCAGAGAGACAAAAAGATTTATATTGTCAATAACTAAAACGCGTTCTAAAACTATCAACTGGCACAGGTACCTACATAACTTTGTATTTATTAGATTGAGCTGGCACCGAATTGAAATCTGATCTGATCATTATATTTTTTAATTATAAACATTGTTGTGTAGTGTTAAATTAAAGTATAATTGAGAACCATTGCCTCAGCCTTGGAGACTTCTCCTGTATCAGGGGTGCGTTTAAACTCAAGGCCACAAACAGCCAGGCCAGGTATAACTATCTGTAGGTTATCACAAATGTTTGGTTCGTACGGGAATCAAACCCGCGTTAAGCTATTGCGTCAACCTTACCGACTACCCTTTTACACTTGACTTAGCTAGCATGACCTACGACATAACGACGAATTCACGACGTAAAGTTTCAATCATATTGTCACAATTACCTAAAATACAACTTATTATTCTTTATATAATGAGTTATTAGGTGTAATAAAAAATCTACAAACCTTTTGATAATGCTTGGACGTCAGACTCTGCACTGGTCGATGCCTTCGGAGTTATTTCTGGACATTCTAACTCTTGATGGGCTCCTATCACATAGTAAACAACAACGTTACTAAACAAACAATCATAAAGAACTCCAATAAAATGGTACTCGGTAATATTAGGTATTACTTACTTGTAAATATTGTATCCTCAACCATTTCAAGCATTCGTTTCACACGTTCATTTTTTAATAGTCTATTTCTTCTAGAATTCATTATCACTGTGCACTCTATAACTTCACAAATAACTTCACAATTAATAAAACTTAAATAATATCGAGCGCAGCGGAAATAGCTGCACGCAATCCAGAAATCCGAGTGCAACTGTTTACGTAAACAAACATTACGCAACAGGCCAACGGTCAAGGACACTTGTGGGGGGCGGGGCATTATCTATTACTGTATCTCATATAAAAAAAGAAAGAGACAATTCCATCTTGCGAACTATTGCGCGGCTCGACAAAATCAGTAAAATCCAGAGCAGAGCTAGGTGTATTAAAATTTGAAATAAATTGACCGTATTGAAATATTACGTACATTTATGAGCCAATATCAATCTTAAATAACATTGTTAGTGTGTATTACGGAATACGTTTTATAAAATTTATTTGACAAAAACTACGTACACACGTTTACCAAAAACTTAATGAAAGTTATTTACGCCAATAACTCGGTAAACGCAACTTACCTAAATAAAATACATTTTTTTTTATCGTACAGATCTATTACTGGTTTTTTGTCGATTTAAATTTGTGTCTAAATTCCCAACAACAAACACGTGTGTCATGATATTTTTGTAACTATCATTAGGAAAAATCTGAAAAAAATTGCCAATGTGTATTCTAGTCCATAGATGCCGAATTTGACATAACAGCATAAACCCCATAATAGCACATTACCGAGTTGTTGCTTGGGGGCGTCGAATTGTTGAGGTGTTCCCTTACATTTAGAGTCCAATGCGCTGGACAGCCGTCTTGCTGAAAGATGACTGTTCGGTCTCTTTCGAAGATCGGGACACCTGATTCCTCTACCAGCAGTGGTAAATCAATTTGCAGAAATTGCAAATAATTTTCGCCATTCAATGGATCAGGCAAAAAGTGGGGCCCAATCAATGTTCTGCCAATTATTCCAGCCCATACATTCACAGAGAATTTCATCTGAAATGACACCTGCTTCTTAAAATGTGGATTGTTGTCTGCGTCGGCCCATTCATGGATGTTGTGAAAGTTTGTAATACCTTCCCTTGAAAATTTACTTTCATCCGTCCACAAGATTGATTTCAGAAACCACGCATCTTCGATGTCTCTGTTGAGGAGGAAACGGCAGAACTGAATTCTTCTTTGAGGATCTTGCTCTACTAGACCTTGCACACTCCTGCCATGGAACGGATACTTATCATTTTGGTGCATTGTATGCCACACCTTCCATTGAGAAATGTTTAAATTTCGAGCTACTGCTCTAGTACTGGTAGTAGGATCCGCTTGAAATGCTGCTAAAATGTCTTCGTCGACGGCAGTTTCGTGTCTGCCCGGGTTGACTCCAGGTTCCACGCGGTGAAACCCATCTTGGGCAAGACGACGAAACGTGTTGTAAAACACTCGGACATTCGGTATCCTGCGATTCGGATAGCGCTCTTGATACATCCGTCGCGCCAAAGATCCATTGCCGTCTGCTCTACCGTACATAAATACGATATCCGCATATTCTTGATTGGAAAAAGTAGCCATAGTCACTTAACAATTAAGAAAAACGGCGTAGGAGCGCACTAAATGTCAACTCAACACAATTAAGTCAAAAATCAACACGTGCAGGAGCGCGAGGCTACGACTGGACACGGTGAAACAAAAAAGTTCAAAACTAACGCAAACAACACGTGCAGGAACGCAAAGGGCTACAACTGAACACGGTAAATTGTGAATCAACACGACAACGTCCACTCACAAGGGCAGTAGTCTGACTAATAAGTAAAAGATGTAACGGCTTTATCACAGACCGACTGACCCTGACTAAAGAAAAACGACTTTGTTGCCTCAGGAACTAAGACCATTTTGCTGTAAAAACCAACTCTTATCGCTTTTTGCTATTCATTGGGCGTTCTACCTGGAAATGCCGTCGCACCGCGCTCGGTGGCCATTGTTTAGAGAATCCCCTCAATGGGTTCCCCTCAATTGGTTCCTGCATGTGCCAAAAATTCTTAGAATTGAACAATGTTATCATTTCGAGCACATAAAGTATTCTTTTAAGCAAAAATTTTGTGTTTTGTTAGACTGCCTAAAATTTAAAATTTCTCCCTCGAATTGGTTTGTAGGTCCTAATTTCAATAATTTGTAAGATATCCGCATAAATGATACCTCAAAAGAAAGAGCGATTATCAAGCATGTCTTCAAAAAGGTTTGAACAAAAAAAGCACCCTCCGTTTTTTTTAAAATAAGGTTTAAAAGACGTATTGTACAATTTTTTTATTTTTCCTGAGCTTTAAATATCTGTAAAAAAAATGTCGAATGACACAGAAGCCTAAAACATGTTTTGCTTGATTGCTTACACATTACTTTAATTAAATAAATAAAAAATGTAAAGGATGTGGTCACCGTCTCCGGCACAAAGAGAAGTCCAGTCGTTTAGACAAGATTTGTATTTATTATTAACGTACACAGTACACCAATATGTTATAAATATATATAGGACGAGCTCTCACAACCTTTTCCCAAAAGGGACGAAGGAGGGGAACGGGGGTCCTCTAGACCAAAAAAAGGAGACAATAAGTCTAAAACTTGCTATAACTTAATAGCGGAGTCTCATGTAGCTATTCCAATTAGGACGTAACTCACGACTGCACCACTAGTTCAGTCTCACAAAAATCACATATTTTAGCGGAGGTCATTAACTCGCGGAGACTCTTAACACCGCGATTCAGAAAAATGACGTATTGCTACAGCGCCATCTAGTGTCAAGTAGCGGCATCATGTAGTGTCTCACTTATATAATGGGTGACGCTGGTGATTTAAAATAGGGTTTGCTACAATCTCCCCCTCAGTTCCCGAAGACGTCTTGGCGAGAGGAGCTGGAGATTTATTGTTTTCTAGGACGTCCACGGCCTCTTCTACTGGCGGGAAGTGTGGTCTGGGTAACCAACTTCTTCGCAGGTCGTCCTCTTTTCCTGAGCGGGTGTACAGGCTCAGGAACTTCAGAGTGGAATTTTCACCTTTGTAAGGTGTTAGGGCAGACGTATGATATAGTCCAATCGGACTTTCAGGAGTATTTGGTGAAGCTACTTTAAATGATGCAGGACCGTGCTGCTTCACTATAATATATGGGCCATCTCTTCGGGGCGCAAATTTAGCTGTTACTCCCTGATTCCCTCTGCTGATCGGGTGTATGTTGACAAGAACCATATCTCCTGGTTTGTATTGAGGATGGTTGCGTCTCTGTCGGTCAACGTATTCTTTACGAGCTTCTTCTTTCATTTCTTGAACTTCTCTTGCTTTCAGTAAGCTGTCTGCCAACGTTTTTAGTTTTGGGGTTATTTCGGGTATGATGTTTTCCGAAGTGAGTATATTCCTAAAATCAACCTCGTTATCCCTTGGTGATCTCAATTCTCTTCCGAACGTTAGGTATGCAGGAGTTTGTCCCGTGGTGGAACAGTTAGTGCTATTCATGGCGAATCGAATGGCAGGAAGTAGCTCTACCCATCGGTTATGTTCCATTCCTTGCACCATTATAGCCAGTTGGGTTTTTAATTCTCTGTTTCTGCGTTCCACAGGATTACTTTCAGGGTGATAAAGTGGGGTGTACTGATGTTTTATGTTTAAGCTATATGTTACTTGTTGCATCACAGCACTGACGAACTGAGTTCCGTTGTCACTTATCAGTCTCCTTGGTACCCCATATCTTAGGAACACTTCGTTTATTAGTGTCGTAGCACAATTTTCTGCTGAAGCGGTGGCCAAAGCAAATAATTCCACCCACCGCGTAGCTATATCTTGGGCAATTAATATCCATGTCATCCCGTCTTCAGTTTTCGGGAGGGGCCCAAATTAATCAAAGGATACTACTTCGAATCGTTGTCGGAGCGTAGTAGTCTGGAGTAAACCCGCAGGATTCTGGTTGGAGGGCTTGTATCTTTGACACTCCAAACAGTTTTGTACATAACTCGTAACGTATTTACGCATTCCACTCCAATAATACCTATTTGCAATCTTCTTGAAGGTCTTCTCAGCACCGTAGTGGCCGGCAAGAGGGTCATCGTGGTACGCACTAAGAACATTTCTCCACTCATGCTCAGGTACCAAGAGTTGAGCGTCATCTACCTCAGAATCAGGATGTAGGCGGTACAACATGCCATTGTTCATTAGGTAGCCTTTGTTACTCCAATAGGTGGCATCCTCCACCGTTTTTGTTTCCTCAAGAGCTTCAATTATTTTCTTAATCTTTTCGTCTTTCATCTGCTCCTCTCGTATTTCTTTAGTACTCCTTCTGGGCATGTCTATGGTATTTAGGCATATTTCACAGGTTTCTTCACAACACGGGGGCCTGGACAGCGCGTCCGCCACAGTGTTCATTTTACCGGGTTGGTAAACAACATTTACGTCAAATGACTGTAATTGCAAAGCCCATCTAGCCAAACGACCTGTTGGTGACTTCAAATTCATAAGCCACTTCAACGCTTGATGATCTGTAATAACAGTAATCGGTAAGCCCTCTATGTACGCTCGAAATTTGTCTAAGGCCCATACTACGGCTAGGGCTTCTCGCTCGGTTGTGGAATAATTTCTTTCAGTTGCCGTAAGTAATCTACTTGCGTATTCCACGGGGTGTTCTTCTTCCTTCTCCCCCTGGACGAGAACTGCTCCGAGTGCAAAACCACTGGCGTCTGTTTTTAGGATGTAGGGCTTGGTTCCATCTGCTTGTTTTAGAACAGGCGCAGTTGTAAGTCGTTGTTTCAGTGTGTTATATGCATCTTCTTGTTCCATATTCCATTCCCATTCTGCCTTTTTCTTCGTGAGCTTCGTAAGCGGTTGTGTTATACCCGAAAAGTTTTCAATAAACCGACGATACCAAGAACACATTTGCAGAAATGATACTAGCTGTTTAATGTTTTTAGGGATTGGCCTCTCAAGGATGGCTTTCGTTTTATCTGGATCAGTTTTCAAACCGTCCGGCGTTATGATATGCCCTAAGTATTTGATTGACGAACGCAAAAATTTACACTTCTCTTTGTTTGCCGTTAAGTTGTATTCTCTCATCTTCTGTAAAACTCTTGCCAGATCTTCAAGGTGGTCTTCAAATGTGGTAGAGAATAAGATTAGATCATCTAAATAAGCTAGAAGTTTCATGTTCCCAAGGGTTACCCGAAATCTATCGACTAGACGTTGGAAAGTAGCGGGCGCATTGCGTAAACCGAAGGGCATCCTTTGGAATTTATAGACGCCGAAAGGAGTAATAAATGCTGTTTTCTCTTCGTCTTCCTTCCGAATTTTAATCTCCCAATAGCCGGCTTTCAGATCTAGTGACGTCATAAAGGGGGTCGATTTAGCTGAATGCAACAGATCGTCTATTCGAGGCAGGGGGTAAGTGTCTGGTACAGTTATCGCATTTAAACTGCGCACTATGGAAAATATAGGTCGGTATCGGATCAAAAATCTGTAACTTCATGAATTTTTGTTGTATCGTGATGAAATTTGGCACAAATATGCAGCAAGGTTCGGAGATTCGAACGATGTGTAGTTTATAGGGTTTTCTTGTATATCTATGTATGTTTTTTTGCATAGAATGAAAGAAATGGGAAAAAATCACGAAAAAAATAGTTAAAAATTTATTTCAAGTGGAATACAAGTTTATAATGACTAAAAAGATTAAACCATGGTTAATTACAACAAGCAAAGTAAACAAAATATATATATATGAAAAAAAAATACTAAATTAAAATCATATTACTAATAGGTACATCCTATACTCTGGCTTCAGGAAATGATGTAGCTAGGTACAAATATAAGTAATAACTAAATATAAATATTATTTTTAACTTATACCACTTCAGGATCAGGGTCAGTAAATGTGGGTTCACTTTCAGGTGCCACGTTTAAAAGACTTAGTGCCTCTTCTTCAAGTTCTTTCACATTTCTTACGTACGGTTTTCTCAAACTTGTTATATATGGATCTGACGTGTATAAAAGCGTTTTAAAGACATCTTCATTTGTAGCAGATCGGGAACATTTTCTGGCATGATGAAGTCGTATGTTTCTGTAGTCTTTGTTGCGAGACTCTTGTGCGTCTTCCGATAGCTGTCCAATAGGAAGCACCGCAAAATGTTTGATAACGTTTTGCCCGTGTATGAGTATTTTATGAACGGAGGATGGCATATAATACCAATCGTAATTACTTACATAGATTCTTGCAGTTTCTATTGCATATTCCCCAAATTTTTCAGGGTCGATCATCATTCCAGAAGAAAGAACTTGCAAGATAATGTATAGGCGTTTAATCAATGCCTCATCTACACCTGTTATTTCCGATGAGCAAGTGCTATTATAGAAGAATCTTCGTGCGGTATTGCCATCGTTCGTATTCCCGCTAACTTGCCGAGGTTTGTCGACGATTAATCCCAACTCCTCCCTGAAACGTTTTTGAACAACTTCTTTCTTTTCTTTTTTTAATCTCTTATTTTCCTCAGTTGAAGCAGACCAAGTCTTAAACGAAAGATTATAGGAAATATGCAATATCATTTCCATGCAGCGAATCCAGGCGTGTAAGGTGGACAATCCGTATTGGTAGGCGTTTTCGTTTTCGGGTCTGGCAGTTACTTTCGATAGGTCATTCATTAGCCGTGGAGTAGCCCCACATATCGTGCATGTGGAACCAGATGGAGTATCTGTAAGGACCTGAGCCACCTTTCCATCGATCATCGTTAGAAATAGTTCATGCTTCACATTTACTACAACACCATCTTTGTTTATAAGTGATGCTTGTGCAGCCCTAATTTGTTTTTTAATATCATCAACAACTGCCTTGGTTTTTTCTGGAGTTTCCTTACAAAACTCAATAGAAATGGGTCTGCAAAAACGGACAGATGAAGGTACCGGATTTTGCCAAACAACGGATCCCGATTGCACATCAACTAATCTGATGGGGACTAATGAAGTGATGAACAAATTGGCATCTGAAATTGTTTCTGACTCTTCTGCAAGTATTTGCTTGTATTGGCTTTGACCAGATGAACCATCACATCCCATTTTAGAATAAAGGATCAATGTTCTATGTTGTTTTTGGAAAACAGAATCGATTTTAAAAATTCTAGCAGCAGTATGATCCAATAAATCTTGTATATTAATCACTTTAGCATAAGTATTCGTGATTTCGATTGTAGAAGATGGTGGATAACAGGATCTTTTTATTTCTTGTATTTTGTAGTAAGGCGGGAATATACAACACTTTCGTTCGTTGGTTAAGTTTTTCAGGTACATATATTGTGCTTTTGTTAGATCTAAATCTATAAAAGCACTCAATGCTTCCGTATCGGAAAGAATCTTCATCTGGTCTGAGTCGTTCCACTTACTTGAGATATCTAATTTCTTTTGAGTGTCAGCGGTTCTTAATTCTTCGACAAGATGAGCTTCTGTGTACTCACGTAAAGCCCGTAGTCCCTGCAGATAGGCGTTTTTTATATGCTCGAAGCCATAGTCTTGGAGTAGAAGAGTGTTTTTCCTCTTCTTGGTAGATTCTGAGGAGTCTCCATAAGCCACGCATGCTCGTCCTCGTTGGCCAGATGTTGATGGCGTAGAATATTGTTCAGAATCCGGTAAATTTAACGAATACCTTGAGTCCAACCAAGTACAATACTTCTGTAAAAATGTTTCTTTTTTCCGAGATGCCAGGGCCCAGCGTTTGTTGAAAATAGGAAGAATGTGCCTTTGTATGTCACTAATTATAAAACACAAGTTGTTTTCAGAAACATTCAGCTTTTCCACTAAAACTTTGGATAATGATTCCATGGTCTTGCCGCCCTCTATATAGGGGATTATGAAGTCTCGTTTGGTACAGCTGAAGGAAGACATTTTAACACTTCACAATCTGCAGAAATAATAGGCGTAGATGAGATTTGCTTCACTTGAAGTTACACTGATGTAGATGGTTCGAATAGTTTTTGCTTCCCTTTAAATACTCATTTTACAATATCGAATTGGTACCTACATCATTATTATCTTGTAATTTCCCACGCAAACCGAGTGCAAATTTGATAAGGTCCCTTTGTTATCACGAAATAATGAAGAAAATATCCAAAAAGTTCTATATTGTTCATGTGAATGGTGTCAGTGGTAAACCGCAAAAGATACTAATTTTCGGGTTCTGACTTTTATCAGTTTTTTTCTCATATCTTCTAAAACCGCAAATATCCGCAGCTGATTTTTTTTGCATTCTATTTATGAATAGTTAGACTACTAGTCGACGCAAAAAGTAGCGCTTGGGCAAACGTGGGTAATACTGAAAACCTTCGACGAAAAAACATACAAGTGAAAAAAAAGGTATGTCACTTTTTAAGTAATTACTGAAATATTTTTCTTTACTTTTAAAATCATTAAGCTGTATCGCAAAAAGCATAAAATAACCTTTCTAAAAATGTATAATACTGCATATCTGTACCAAGTATTTTTTTCACAATATGGTATTGAAACATGTATACGCAAAGACTTGAGTTTGGCACTTCTGTTTTCTATGTATTTCTATCTAAGAAAAAAAAAATAATTTCGCGTATTAAGAAAAAAAATCGTAATGAATATTATAATTTGACTATTAGAAAACCTAAAAGAATAGCCATATTAGCCAAATTATGATATTCGTAAAAAGCAGTTTTGATATGCGCTTGTTCTACCATTTTCCATAGTGCGTTGGTATCGTTTCTTGCTGCACAATATTTCAGCTCATTAAATGAGAAAGGAAACCAGATTAGCTATGATTGCCAGTGTAATATCACATATATATTTGAACATATTCTTCTAAGATATTTTTTCAGTGCTACTTTCATAAAAAAGTGTTTAAATACATCCTGCCAATCAAACTTAATCAAAAGAGACATTGCGTTTTTACCCTTAAATATAAATTTTATTGAAATATTTGGTATAGGTATTTTAGAAGAGGCAATTAACATCGATTAAGGAAACAGGAACTGTACCACTTGTGATGACCAATTTAGTTACAATTACGAGCTTTCAAAAATAATATCATTCGATTTGAATGGCACAGATTTAAATTCTCTTACTAATGTTCCTGTTACCATAACAGTAAAGAACAAAACCTACAAAATCATGGGCGCATCTGAATTCATTCCAGCATTAATTCCAAGCGGTCTTGGCCATTACCGATGTCACTGTTTTATGAATGAGCGTTTCTTTTGCTATGATGATCAACAACTCAAACTAATTGAAAGTACTGACCAACATATATATTTACATTCAGTAAGCTACATCCAAATGTCACTTACTTAAATAAAAGTATTATAATAGGTAATTACTTAATTTTGTAATCTCCTTTTTTTACTTAATACACATAAGCCATGTAATATAGCATTAACCGTACAACCTCGTTTTTGTTCCGTTTAAATAATGATATATTAAATAAAGTATAATAGTACTGTCTACATTTTGTTTTATTGTGTGGTGACCCTGCTCTATCTATTTTCATAGGATTAAAAAAAAATATTATCTCAGCTAAGAGGTAAGAAATACACAATTTTATATACCGTAAAATGGGGTGAATAGAAAGGATTTCAACTTTTGGATCGAAATTTTAGTATGTTTTTATCAATTTCGGAAAGTAACAGTTACAGTGTCTTGTGAGTTAAAGCGTAATAAACAGTTTTCAATTAAAGATTAACTTATTTTCCTTCTCATTTATTTAATAAATTACAATATGTACGCGTTTTCTATTTACCCGCGATATGGGTGAATGGAGTCGAAAAGGGGGTCAATAGAAAAAAATGCTAGGGTTGTCAAAATGTATTTATGGATCTAGTACCTACAAATTATTTATTCTTTGACCATTAATATTCAAAAAATACAACAGGGCTGGTAAATTACATTTTTAATGCAACACAATTAGAGCAAAACACCAGTATAAAAAACTTTTAATAAACATAACAGTGTATTTTATAGAAAAAACACTGTTTATTCCGTCAGTCAGATTATCAAAAAATATTAAGAATTATTATATTTTTACCCAATAAACATCCTTATTAAAAAAAATAAACGATCTTATAAAGTGAACAATTCCTTCTAAATACCTACTTGTGTATGTATGCTTATAGAAGCATACATAGGTACACAAGTAGTTATAGAATTGTCCTTTGCTTCAGCATAAATATAAACTAATATATATAATTATAGACTTCACATCATATATTGGCCTATGCCAATATATGATGTGAAGTCTATAATTAGCAAAGAAACTAAATAAAATCAACAAAAAACAAAACCTATGTGAAATAAATAAAGTCAAAAAATTAAGTTAACTTATTCTAATCATCAGTACGTAAGTAATTATTAAAATATTATCTGGAGTTACTAGATGATAATACTATATTTAAAGGTATGATTCCGAACTCGGCAACAAGCAGCTGTGCTGTTGCCGCAGTGCTGCCACTAAGGTGCTGCCCAACAGTGCTGCCTGCCGCGCTGATTCCGACCAAGGCGGCAGTGTCGCTCTGTTCACGGTGATGCGTTGTTGTGTATTCGTTAGTTTACTTTGAGTTGACAAGATGTCGATTGATGACGAACTTTTATTTTTACTTTTGGAAGAGGAAGAAGATGACGATGATTTATTGTTGCTTTATACCAATAGTAAAAGAAAAGCAACAGATTCGTTTTATAAAAGCAGACAAAGGGAAGGATGTTACAAGACGCTGATTAAAAACCATTTGATAAGTGATGACGTAAAATTCAGAGAGTACTGTCGTTTAAATAAAAAACAGTTCAGTTTTATTCATAGTTTAATTGCTGACGAAATTGAAGCAAAAGTTTCTCGCAAGGAAGTTATCAACGCTGAAGAAAAATTATTCTTAACATTAAGGTGAGTTAAGTTTATAAATTAAAAAAGTCTTGCAGACTATCATTGGTGTCTTGATTAGTTGTACGTAAATCTGTAGGTTCTGGTGATGATACATGTCCTGGTGATTGAACATCCGTAATAGGAGAATATGGGCCCGTAATATGTTGAACAGGGCTTTGGCCAAGTACTGATAGATGATGCGTATCTGTAGGGCCTGGAGATACATTCGTTGAAGACCCGGACCCTTCTGATGAAGTTATGTAATACGAGGAACTCAACGTATCTGATCTCTCCGTTCCGGTCGCAATTCTTGCTGCCAAGATTTCATAATCTGATACAACAGAGCTAATATGCCTTTTCGCTTCAGCCTTTTGTAAAGGCGGTAAACTTCGTAAAACGTTACCAATATAATTGCAGAAAAGTTGTACGTCATCATCCTTGCGTTGGACAATCGTCTTAATCAAATCTTGCCTTTTTTCATTTCTTTCTTTCCAAATGTTTATTATATTATCGTCGCTTTGTTTAAAGCGTTTTACTTTTATTGGAGTCTCATTTAGAACCAGTGATGTTTCCGTTTCCTCGGTATGTTCATTTTGTGATTCTCTTTCTAGGTGATCGAAATCAATACTATCCTCATTATCAGTGACATTCGGAGGTGAGGCTATTATATTCGTACCCCCCGATCTGTGTTCGGGAATATTGTCTAGGAACGACAACTGTTGGTACCTTTTGTCTTTTGCGTTTTTTGCTGCGGCTGACCCAGTACCCGCCTTATTTTTTTTTTTATATCTTGTATAGGAATCGCGTATCATTTTCCATTTTTTCTTGCAGTCATCACCTAAAACCAAGAACTTGAGTGAGGTATGTTTTTCTGGATGAGTTTGGTGTATTCTACGAACTTAAATACATAACTACATCAAACTATACTAGTATTGTTTAGATATTTATATAAAGGTAAACAATGATGTAACTTTTTAAGCAAAACACATTTCCTGCCTAAACTATTGTTGTACCTATTTAGATTGGTTTTAGCTGCATTTTATTTACTGAGTTTTTAAAATTAAAAAGAATAAAAGAAACACATAGACATTAAAGTTTAGTTAAATACCGAAACAAAATGAGTAAAGGATTTCATCATGTCTCTTCACTTTGTTAAATCATTATTATTATTATTTTATATATATCAAAATATTATTATGATTTTTACAGGTTCATGGCTACCGGTGAAAGTTTCAGATCTTTATCATATTCATACCGTATATCTGAGAGCTATATATCACGTATCGTGAAACGTGTATTGAAAGTTTTAAGGCAAGAATTAGTACCTCTCCTAATGAAGCCCCTGGAGGAAAACGACTTTACAGTCGTTGAAACATGTTTTTGGAATAAATGGAATATACCGAATTGCGTTGGAGGAATAGATGGCAAACATGTGCGTATCAAAGCTCCAAAAAATAGTGGATCCCTCTTTTTTAATTATAAAGACTACTTTTCAGTTGTCTTGTTAGCTATTGTGGATGCAAATTACAAATTTATAGCCGTTGATGTAGGAGCTTACGGCAAAGAATCTGACAATGGCATTTTTCAAAAGTCAAGAATGGGCAATGATATAGCAAACGAGAGATTTCATATTCCTCCACCTAAGAATTTGCCTGGAACAAATGTAACTCTACCCCACTTTTTAATTGGAGACGAGGCGTTTTCTCTTAGTAGCTTTATGATGAAGCCATACCCAAGAAGAACAGCGAGATTGTCTAGAGACAAAGAAATTTATAACTACAGATTATGTCGAGCTCGGAGAGTGACAGAAAATGCTTTTGGTCTTTTAAGTCAAGTTTTCAGAGTTTTCTATTCGCCTATCGGTATATCGACAGAGGTGGTTGACGACCTTATACTAACAGCTTGTTGTTTGCACAATTTACTTCGAGATGGTTACCTCGAAGAAAATAGCATTCCACATTATCAAACAAATAGTGACAATCTCCCTGACCAAAACATGATAGATTTAGTGGCTTCGGGTGGGTTTTCGAATAGCAATGGATTCGAAGTCAGAGACAAACTAAAAGATTTTTTCGTTACTGAGAACGGTTCAGTGTCATGGCAAGAAGCAGCAATTAGTCGAATATAGTATATTTCAAGCAAAATACATTTTTAACCGATCTCCACAAAAGCAGGAGCTTATCATTTGAACAGTATTTTTTGTTTTTCTTTTTTCTGTGTTACGGTTATTCTTTTCTAAAAAGATATTCATAAACTAATTTTATTCTGTAACTAAGTAGTAGGTATGTAACCATGAAATGAAAATAAAGTTAATATGAACATCAACTCACTTGTTTTATTGATTTTCTTCGATATATCCTTCCATATGTTTTCTTTTATTAAATTATTACGATAATTAGTATGACTGCTATCGTAAAGGGCTGGATATAAAGCCACATAGTTAATTAACTGTTCCTCTTCTGAATCAGAGAAATTCATCCTATTGTTGTCAATTTACGTCACATTCACGTAGGTACACTTGCTGCGGCGGCAGACGCGTCACTACTGGTCTGTCGCGGCGGTAGGGTGACACTGACGCGCAGCAGTGCTGCCGCTACATTGCTGCCGCGACATTGCTGCCTAGCTCGGAATGTAATCTCATATAAACTTATAGAAATTGTATGGGGACCAGTAGTGTCGCGGCAGCACTGCTGCGGCAGCACTGCTGCGTGCAGCGTGGTTCGGAATACTACCTTAAGTGTTATCATCTAGTAAGTCTTTTAGAATAGCCTCATCATCTTTATAATACTTGTTCGGCCTTGCAGTTTTCTTTAAAATTAGTATAGGCGCTTCAGGGGAAGCTGTTTTATATTTCTTAACATAACTAATATTTTTGCGAGTTTCTAAAAAGTTTATATTTTCTATTATCTTTATTTTCTCCTTTTTTATCTTTGGTAAAGCATTAGTTATAACTTCTGCTACAGAATATTCTTCTCCATTATTTCCTAATGGACAGTTTGATTGACCATCATGATCAGACTCATAGACATTATTTAGACCAGTTTCGATATTTTCAGCTGCTCATGTAGGGTTTATTATTAACGCATCACTTAGTGGACAATTTTCAATAGTTAGCTCTCCTCCACATTCCAAGTCATCTTCAAAATATACAGGCATATCCATCACAGGGTCATTGATGTCTATATTATCATTTGGTTTATCTGTAAATGCATTGCCTATGTCCATGTTTTCCTCTCTGATGTCATAGAATTCGCCTATCGACGTGCTTGTCTCTCTCTTTGTCTTCTTACCCTTTCCTTTTCCTTTAATACTTTTTTTAATGTTTATTGTTTCTTTAGGCAATAGATTTTCTTTTTCCACTGAATTATTAAGCTTGTTTATTTTTCTTTGCGGTTTTGATGTACTCGGGCCGGGTGTTGCTTCCGAGTCTACGTAATCCTCAGTAGATTCACTGACACTCTTTCCTGCCACCACATCGAGTTTCCGCTTTCTTTTTATTTCTTTCACGCCCATTGTACCATATCGCATGTCGTTTAATAAAGTTAGTACAGACTCATCCACTGCTTCCCTATGTCTATTGGTATCGGTCGACTGTGTTGGTATTCGAGATAGCACTTGTGTAGAATCTAAGGGATAGATACCAGTTTTTTTAAAACCCGCTTTTAAATTAGACTCAGCATTTTCTTGTATAACCTCCATTAATTTCTTTAATAATTTAGGGAAGCAACCCTTTGGCACACATGTCTCATTGCTGCCATCGGTTTTCTTCCACTTAAGAAGTATTTGCCGCCAGGCTGCCTTCATAGGCCTAAAAAAGGCTACATCGAGAGGTTGAGTTAGGTGTGTTGAATTGCTCGGTAAAAACACAAAATCAATTTGATGCTCTTTGCATAGTTTTATCATGTCAACCGACAAATGTGAAGATAAATTATCGCCTATTAGCAGCTTTTTTCCCGGTTTGTCAGCGAAGAATGGAATAATGATGGATTGTACCCAATCTTCAAAAATGGTACCATCGAACCATCCTGATGCCGAACGATTATACCTTGCACCTCTAGGCCCGTGAGAAACCCATGTGTTGTACAAATTTTGGGCTTTGTACACCACATATGGTGGTAAAATCTCGCCTTCTGCCGATCCAGCTATCATTAAGGAAACAGTAGCCTTTGAGTGGTTCATGACGCGTTCTGGATATTTAGTGCCGCGTTTCGTAATAATTTTTCTGCGCCCAGGATCGTCCGCGAGATTTGTCTCGTCATAATTGACGATATTTGATGCTGGAACATTGGCCGAAGATTTTTGTAGCTCTTCAAAATATTTTGTTACGATTTCTGCTGACACGGCAGCTCGAGACCTTTTAATATTTTGGCATATCCGTTGGGAAATTTTATCTTTATGTCTATTTAAAAAACATTGGATGAAATCGGGCCCAGGGAAATTATTTTTGAATCGCTTATGAGGAATTCCAATCTTGTCCAGGTACATTTTAACAATATATCTTAAGTCTAGTGTGTCCAGTGGATATCCCCATTCTGCACAAACATTGATATACTGGATGATATAGTCTTCCGTTTCCAACGAAAGGGCTCTTTGCCCACCTTGAGATTTGACTAGGCCTTTGCTGTGACGATACAACACTGATGGATGCATATTGTGTTTGATAGCTACTGTTTTTATCGAATCATTACCATTAAATAATCTTCCACCGCTTGCTTAAGAACATTTTCGTCATACCTTTTATAGCGCTTGCCTCCAGGTTCAGGTTTATAAATACGCGGCATTGTCCAATATAATCTGAACGAACAAAATACGCAATTATTTTCAATAGTCATAAAAATATGAACAATAACCTAAGTATTTCATAAAATAACAGTCACTAGGTACCTACAATCTACGTAAGTACAAAAATGTATCAGGTATAATTTTGGTTGGCAGCCCTAGCAATAACAAATCTAATCACCCCAGACGCATTGCTAATCACCCCTCGTGCAGTTCTATTCAGCCTTAACGCGTTTCTATTTACCCCCATACTCAATTCTTTTCACCCCTCAGGCGTCTTCTTTTCACCCCGAATTTATTCGATTTATAGGACATAACTTTTGGGCATATTTAGAACAGAAATCATGCTTAATTTGGCTTACCTTTAAGTTTTCTCAATAGTCAAGTAACAAACACTTTTCAACAATTCGTATTGATGGCGAAATTCAATCGTAGTACCAAACAGAAATAAAAGTTTTACACAACCCAAAATCGCAACCGTTAGTTGATCACTTTTACACATTATTTTTCGCATTTAGGAACAACTTCACTATTAATGACGATGTTGCCATAACAGAATCAATATTGCCGTATGTAAAAAAATCAAATGTAGCTAATTTCATGTAGCACAGTGAGAACATTAATGCAATGTAAAAAGTTTCGCTTTTTTTTCTATTCCCCCCTTGAATTCTAATCACCCCATTTTACGGTACCTATTATTTAGTAGAAAATTATTACTAAAAGTTAAGTACACTAGACTTTCTGATATTCCTCTCGTCTAGCAGCTAGCACACGCACATGTGTCAGTGGAGGAGAGGATTGAGGGACCAGTTTTAATCATCGCTATCTTCAAAATGCTTGGATTTTTGGCCCCATTTTTTTTTTTACAAAATGTTTTAAGACCTTTACTAAAACTTTATGCAGAAAACAACGGTTTTATTAATTTTATTCAGTAATATTCACTAAAATATTTATCTTTGTTATGTGGACTAAGGGACCATAGTTTAGTCGTTATATTTTTTTTATCTTTAATGCTTTGTGGTCTGTTATTCAGAAAATATCTTTACAAATTCTTTACTAAAAGTCTGTATTCACAAAACCTTTTTTTTTATGATACTTTCCGAGATCTGGCTGATCGTCTGTGAGAACTGAGGGACCACACTTTATGGGTCGAAATTTTTAATATATTTGCTTACAAATTCCCAGATTCGTTCTACAATTGTTTTAAGTCTGCTACTAAATCCTAGGATTTTCATTTCGCGAATTCCCATTGTGGACCCTCAGTTCACACGCACATGCGCTCCCCACCGCACGCGGCACGGCGGCACGGCGCCGTGTCGCGACACGACGCCGTGCCGCCTCCCGGTAGCGGTGCCGTGCCGTTACACGGTGGCCGGCGCCGCACCGCAGACATGTGTCCACGCCCTTACACGGTGGCCGGCGCCGCACCGCAGACATGTGTCCACGCCCTTACTCAATGTTTATCATGCATATGTGGGTTCTACTCTAAAATATGGTATACTGTGTTGGGGTAACTCTACTAACAGAGAATTTGCATTCAAAGCCCAAAAAAAATGTATCCGAAGTATATGTGGGCATAAACAGACCGATTCATGCAGAGCAGAATTCAGAAGACTAAAAATCTTAACCCTAGCGTCAATGTATATATTGGAAGCAGCCTCAATGACAAAGCGAGATATCAGTAATTATGAGACAATGAGAAGTACAAGATATAAAAATGACCTTAAGGCAGCTAAGAGTAGAACAGTTAAGTTTAAATCAAGCATATTTGGTTCCCTTCTTCCCCACTGCTCAACTGGATTGCTCAACTGCATAAAGTTGAGCAGTGGGTAATACCAACGGCTCAACTGGTAATTGCTCAACTATGAATAGTTGAGCAGTGGGTAATACCCGCTGATCAACTAAAACTGCACAACTATATTAATTATAGACTAGAAATAAAAACTTCAAATCTCATAATTAATATACTTCACCTGCTACAAAGAAATCTTAAAATTAAAATCAAAAATATTTCTTGTTAAGAGATAAGTGTTAACGAACTTAGTAAAAAAACTTTAATTGCCCTTAATATACGTCACCCAGTACTATGACATTTCAAAAGTAAAATCAAATTTTATTTCTTCTTTTTTCTTAAATGTGTTATCGTAATTTTTCGAGAGCGTGCCCAATTGAGATTTCTGAATTAATTAGTTGCATTTGTATGTTAAGAATTATATCATCATTATGTATATACTTCTTTCTTCTCCTGTTCGCTGTTTTATCTACAGCAAGCACGTCAATGTCAGCTAGTATTTTTAATAATCTTAACAATGTCTTGGTGTTTAGGTTTATAGATTTGTTTATTTTTGAATGCCAACCTTCGAGCACATTGTTAGTTCTATGTCACTCTCCTAACATACTGATTATTTTTATATAGTCTTTTTTCTTTAAAATTCCGTCCACATACTTCATAAAGGGTTGCATCGCAAGTTTCGTATTTTCATATTCGGTTTTAATGTAATTCCAACCTCCCATTATTGTTTGCTCACCTATTAATGGCAACACCGAGCAGAGACGAACGATCCTTTTTTCGTGTTTTGTTTTCTGACAGCCCAATTTTTTTGCGTTTCGCCAAATCATTTTAGTCCAGTGGTAGTAACAACCTTTAATAGTAACAGTAGGCCATACTTCTTTTATTGCATTTATCATCCCAATCTCAAAATCGCAGTAAAGTTTTTCAATATTCAGTTCTGGTAATTGCGATTTTAAAATATAAGGTAGGTAGGTAGGATCGGTGACAAGATGACTTGACGAAGTTTTCCAAACGCTGCCCAACCCAACTGGATCCTTCTGTCGGCTTCTTTCTCAAAGTTGTGTCTACCGAGCTGGATGACTTGCCCTAGGTAGACATAATCCTTCATAACTTCGAGAAGCGACCCTTCGATGTGGGTTGGACTCGGCAAGACGTGCGAATTGTACATGATTTTCGTCTTGTCCAAATTCATACTGATACCAACCCGCTGAGAGGCTCATTTAGGCTATGAAGCACGGTCTAACTGTTTCAGCGTCTCTGCTATTACGACGAGAAACCCAAACTATTATTAAGAGATATCTATTTCAAAATGTATACACTGCGCATAAATACTAAGTAATTATCTATTTATTTTTCACTTAGGGTAGGTTCAGATGACAAGCGCTCAGCGCGCGTTGAACGCGCGTTGAATTTTTGTATTGTGTTCACATGGTGCGCGCTTGTCAGGCGTTAAACGCGCGTTGTTGCGGCCAGTTTGAGTTCTACATTTGTCGAAGATGGACGTAGAAACAGTTTTATCGGTGATTTTATACAGACGGCAGAAACGACACAACAGAAGACGGAGATATTGGGTTCACCCAATTTTGTCAACCAGGCTGACTGAAAGTCAGTACATTATTTTATATCCTAAGTTAAGGCAATTTGAGCCCAAATTCTTTAACTACTTCAGAATGTCCATCAAGTCATTTGATGACTTACTGACTCTCATAAACGATGAACTCGTAGCAGATAAAAACGCTGTGCGATATAGCATTTCACCGGAAGAAAAACTCATAATTACATTGAGGTAAGTTTTTTAATAATCAACATAATCTATAAATCAAATAAATCAAATCAACTTGTTCAGGAACAATTTTTTTAAAGAAAAAATAACATTTTGTTACTCGCAGAATAACTCTAACTCTGATTCATTGCTGACATTAGTTGGTGCTGGCGATGGAGTAGGTGTTACTGGCGATGGAGACCCCATTGCTGTAGTATAACCATAATGTGCAAAATTATTTGACACACTAGACTGCTGTGATCTATAATCATGATAACGAAAGCCTTCAACAGAAGCTGATGACTGATGACGCTGCTCTTGTGATGAATAATTTCTTCGTTGTGATACCGGGTAATTTTGATTTTCATATGTCTGTTGTTGTGGTCCTTGAAATTCATTTTGGTTTTGCAAAATTAAATTATAAATGGCAATTTTAGTTTGAAGTCGCCTATATTCCGGAATTTTTTTAATCTCTTTAACGAGTGACAAACAAAACAGCTTGTCTTCATCGTCATCTTCTTTTGGATGAGACACATTTTTCTGTGCTAAACTCTGCTCTAATATGTTTGCAAATCTTTCATCAGCAGGATTTAATTTTTCTTTTTTTCTTGAAGTAGATTTAGGACTCTTAAAGCCAGAACTTATTTCTACTTCAGCAACCTCTGACGAAGTTGATGCATTATCTGCATCGAAACTACTTTCTGTATCTTTGTTGGCAATTGATGCCTGTAGAAATCGTAGTCTATTATAATGAATATATGTCGAAGTTTTGGAAGCTCCTGATCCAGATTTGACAGTCTTTATTTTCTTCACCTCTCTCATATAATTATCCCGTAAACTCTTCCACTTTTTTTGCAGGGATGACGCTGAAAAAAAAAAACCGTATTTAGTAATAGTTTATGTTTGTTTCCAGATATTTGGCCATTGGATGTTCATTTGGGACATTAAGCTACGACTATAGAATTGGCAAATCTACTGTGGCTACTATAATACCACATGTATGTGAAACTATTAAGGTTTTGCAGATCACATACAACAAATCAACCGGTCTACGCGTTTATTTTCTCATGATGAAAAAAATGTAGGTCAATGTATTCTTTACTAACACTTACCTACCCTCTTTAGATCATCAAAAAAAAAATTAATAATGTAAAGCGTGAATCTGATTATATACATAATTATTTATTATGACATATGAATTACTCATTACAGGAAAATAATAGTTGTTCAAACAGATATAGAGAAGTACGTATAAACGTAACATACCTACTTACTGCACCAGCGAAACGTCCAGGGAACAAATAAAAAAAGCTTTCTAAGTAAAATACGAGATGGCAGTGTATTCAATTCCGCGTCTTTTGATGGGTAGCAGTCTGTGTGCAAGTATAGAGATTAACGACATTAAAAAATAATTAATAATTATAAATGAATTGTAGATGTTGTTATATTGATATACAATTTATTAATTTATTTATCGTAAAGAAATATATACAACATTAGTTTTAGTATACGCAAAACCCGAAAAGGGGTCATTGTACTCATCATTTTGAACAATTTTTTCTATGGGACCAACCTTGAAATCGTGAAAAAAAAATCAGCTGTTCAATACATTTGTGTTCACTTAAATCGACAAAATGTATGGAACAGCTGATTTTTTTTTCGCGATTTCAAGGTTGGTCCCATAGAAAAAATTGTTCAAAATGATGAGTACAATGACCCCTTTTCGGGTTTTGCGTATACTAAAATTAATGTTGTATATATATTATGTATGTATGTATGTATTAATCTTGATATTTGCTAAGAAATTCATGGCAGGCGCATTCCGATAAAACATTTACATATTACTAAAAATCAGTAAGTATTTATCTACAATTGTAGATGTTACCTCGATATACAATAAATATACATTTGTTTATATTATGACTTGTGCATAATCAACTTGAAATAACCGTTATTTTAAAGTGGTTCTGCTGGAGAGTATGCTCTGTAGCATGACCACTTTGAATTGATATTTTCCAAGAAACTAACAATATACAATTTTTGATATTAAGCTACAAAAATATAGACATTATCTACATTTCATCCTGTAATTTTTATATAATATAGTCAAAGTGGTTCTGCTGCGGAGCACAACATAATAAATCAATAGATTTCGTTTTGTGTTTACCAGGGAATAAAAAAAGCAAGCTAATGCAAATTATTAAAAAGTTTAATTTAATTTTATCAGCAAAAATTGCAACAAAGTCCATAAAAACAATTTAAAACCTAGTGTTACCCCCCCCTAGCCCTGATGACTGCTTCCATGCGTTCTCTCATGGACCTAATTAATGTGACAACAGTCTCTTGAGGAATGTTGTCCCATTCTGCAACGACGGCATCTTGGAGGTCTTGGAGAGTGGTAGGGGCAGGATCACGTGCCCGTACTCGCCGTTTCAGTTCATCCCAAAGGTGCTCAATAGGGTTCAGGTCTGGACTACGTGCCGGCCAGCGCATAACAGGGATTCCAACTTCTTGCAGGTAGTCACCTACAATTAATGCGGTGTGACAGCGGGCGTTATCGTGCATTAACGTGAACCCACTGCCAACAAAACCCGCATAAGGGACAACCTGCTCCTCTAAGATCTCTGTTATGTACCGATGAGCAGTCAGCGACCCTTGCCCGCGAGCACTTCCAGTCCGAGAAACACACACAAGGTTCGTTTTGCCGTCGATTGACATGCCGCCCCAGAACATGCACGAGCCACCCCCGTATTCCACTGTCTCTTGAATACAGGCTTGTGCGAATCGTTCCCCTTGCCTCCTGTACACTCTTCTACGCCTGTCGTTGCAGAAAAGACACACCCTCGTCTCATCGGAGAAGAGCACAGCTCTCCATTGGTCTCTTGTCCAATCCACATGGTCACGGGCAAATTGCAACCGGTCTCACCTATGCTGTGCAGTCAATTTTGGCCCTGTAGCAGCCCTGTGAGCTGCAATTTTCTTCTCCCGCATTCTTCTTCTAATCGTGGAGACGCTTACAGAAGTTCTGCGAGCTGATCGCAGTTGTTGTTGCAGCTCAACAGCATTGGAGAACCGATTACGTAAAGACGTCGAAACAATGAAGCGATCGTCTCTTTCGGATGTGCACCGTTGTCTTCCAGATCCACGTCTTCGGATATAGCCACCAGTCTCTTGGAAGCGTTGGAACACTCGTCGAACGGAAAAGCGACTTTAGTTCAGTTGCCGAGCAACATCACAGTGCCGCATCCCTGATTGCAGTAATGCAATGACTTGAGCGGCTTCATCTGCAGTGGTATCCATTTTCTGGGGTATTTTCTTGCTGTAGCTGTTCACGTGTGTTCACTTCAAAGGTTGGATAGCGAATGACCCACATTTATTTATTTATTTATTTTTTTTTTTTGAAGGGCAAATCGCAGTTTTGACCACTGGGGGTCGTGGCTGCTTAACCGGTCTGTCCTGTGGTTGCCTTTCGGATTTTACTCTAAAAAGCTTCCAGCCAGGAGCGGAAAAATTTAAAACTAAAACCCACATTTAACCCGGGTCGCCCTTTTTATACCCTTGTAGGGAGGTGTAATTAGTGGCCGTTGTAATGCGTATTTTGACAACATTTTTTTTAACGTTACGTGCTAATAAGATCTGCTGTGTTTAGGAATTCTAACTAATGTTAATTTAAAGGTCGTTAAATATACTTTCAATTGATACTAATATTAATTAGGTTTAATGTATTCGTTGATGGCGGGACATGCTTGAAACTTATTTTCGGAGAGGTGCGATTTTTGTGACGCCGAGTGTAGATAGACTAGCTGGCTTGCCATTACCAATGAATACAGCAGCGTTACGGTCTAGAACTTTATTAAGCTGCGTCATCTCTTCAGTAGTATCTTTTACATCTGCCACTGCAACCATTGCTAAATCGATGTTAGGACCAAACAGCGCATTACTTTGTGGTGATAGGGTCACCTCAGCGTTGTTAATGCTCGATTGCGCATCTCGGAACAGTGATCCAACAAATCTTGGTGAGTACCCAGACAGTGTAGGTTCCCTTCTCGAGGGCGATTGTGGAGGAGTATTGAAATTGATCAAGGGCGGTGGCCCATATGAATCCTCCATTTCACATTCTTCAGGTGAGGTTGAAGGCGGGGACGGAGTCATGAGCATCGGGCTCACAAATGGTCCCAGAGACGTCATTTTGGCGAGTTTTTAGATCACCGTCTCCGTTTTCGCAGACTCCGTTTGCACCGTGGACACGGGTGCTCCATCTTCTTCCTCCTCAGGAAACAAGTCGTACTTCCGGCTGGGTTCATCCAAGAAGTGGAACAGCAGCTGCGGCACGTTAAGTGCTATGTTGGCATCTTGGATGAAGTCAACTCCTAAGAGGGTCCGGTTATCATGCGATTCTGACAGCACGATAAAATTTGTGGGGATTGTCCGACCACAAATCGAAACAGGTACCAAGGCAGTCTTGATTTGCTGTCTTCGTCGCAAGCCATCTGCTAGAGTAACTGTAGCATTCTCAGAATTGAAGTTGATGCCCTTTTGCTGCAATACTCAGTACAGTGACGTTGATGCGACACTTAATTTCGCTCCGGTGTCAATATGAGCTTGACCTTTGACACCACTGATTGTTATTTTCACTGTTGGTCTAGATCTTGATCCTGATGCAACTGTGGGACTTAATGCATAAAATCCCACTCCAACTGCTCCAACTTTGGTTTTTGTGCATTTTGGGCATTTACTCTTTACTACGCCGGGTTCACCACAGCCATAGCAATTGATGAAATTGAATGATTTTGGGCTTTGGCTCAGCCAAATACGAATGACGTAACAAAATCAACCCAAATGATTACTGAGTAGATAGACATTTTAGGTCAGGACACAATTTTTTTTTAATTTATCGACAAAGTTTATGATTAAATTAAAACTCTTTTTGTTTATGGTATATTTTAAAGCATGGAACGATGCAGTGTTACTTGGCAAATTTCACACATGAAGCAAGACTCTTTCCGACGTCTTTCATGTAATTTTGTTTGTTGACATACAGTTGATTTTTTGCCTTTTGTATATTCTGGCATATGGTCAGCAAGATGTTGTGCTGACAATCGTAGTGCTATTGTGGATCGAGAAGTGGTCGGAAGCGAGTATTCCAACTCAGGCGCTTTATATTTTTCTACATATTAACTGCCTAATAACTCCTAATTGAAAATCGGCCAAACTTGTATTTGCATGAATTATTTTAAAGAAGGCATGAGCATTAAGCATACATAGGTCAATGAGATGCAAACCGAGCTTTTTATGCCATATTTTAGATTTCCTTATACATTGAACTGAATGATAAATGATTTTATTTCTGTAAGTAGGTTTGTACAAACACTTTTACACGTCAATCATGTTTTTTTTAACTAGATGAGGTCGGCGTTTCCTATCTGACTACTCTGAGAACAAAGGCCGAAACAAACTTAGAGGTCACAGTCGATTTTGAAGTCCAGACATAATCTTGGTCAGATCATGCGAAGACCATGCAGATTGGTATCTGAAATGGTCTTTTGAGGAAAGAACCACACAGATTGACTGGACCTGTCCAGTCAGTGCACGCATTTGTCAGTAATCGTGCAGCTCGATTCAGGAAGTCAGGAATTAAGGAGCTCAACGATTCGACGAACAATACCAAAGAAAGGACATTTGGGTAGGCCGCATAAACTACTTAAACTGCCAGACCAAGAATAAAACTGAAACAATGACCCACATAGTCCTCATATTCACAATAATGAAAATAATATAATACTTTTTATAGTAAATATTCATGTCTAAAAGAGTTAGCAAACTAAAATCAACATTCACTGTGTTAATTTATTGGAGCAGCTCAATCCCAAGCCTTTTTGTCCTCAATATAGTCTTTCACAGTATAATAAGCTTTCTGGCATAGTTTCCACTTTACAAAAGATTTGAATTTATTAAAGCTTAGATCTTGAATGTGGCTAGGAAGTTTATTATGAAAACGTATACATTGGCATCTAAAGGAGCCACCTATTTTCTTGAGCCTGGTTGTGGGAACAAGAAATTTGTGTTTGTTTATATTGTGGATATCACTGTATTTTTTAAACAGATTAATATTTTTATGTGCATACAAAAGATTTTCATAAATATACTGAGAAGGCACAGTAATAATACACTCGAGAGCAATGAATCCGGGTCACTTAAAGAATGTTAAAAATCTCGGAAACTAAAAATGATAGGTTAATGCAATAAATTGTATTTAATAGACAATGTAATACTCCTTAAATGAAAGTAAAAAAAATATGAGTCACCATACATTTTATTAACACAAAATTACATAAAGAAAAAAACTGCTGATCTCTCCTTAAAACAAAAATAGGAAACATGAAATTTTTGAACTTTATTACGATTTTCTTGAATTTTAATACTTCGTATTGCCTCCTCGTGCTTCCATTACTGTGTTTACGCGGTTTGGCATGCTGTACACCAAGTTCCTTATACGATTTTGGGGAATATTCTCCCATTCCTCTGTGAGAGCAATTTTGAGCTCACGAAGCGTGATTGGGGGAGGGTTTCGTTATTTTACGCATCTGCCTAGCTCGTCCCAAGCATGCTCGATCGGGTTGATATCCGGGCTGCGCGCTGGCCACTCCATACGAGTAATGTTCATCTCTTGAAGGTAGTCATTCACAATCCTACCTGTATGAGGTCGGGCATTGTCATGCATAAATATAGCATCCTCACCTAAATTGACCATAAATGGACCAACGTGATCATTGAGGATTTCTTCCACATATCTTACGCTAGTTAAAGAGCCGTTTTCTATGATCACCAGCTCTGTGCGACTTTCAGAAGAAATTCCGGCCCACACAAGTACAGACCCACCACCGTAGGCTACTTTTTCTTCGATGCATGCTTGCTTGAATCTTTCCCCTGGTCTTCGATACACTCTGTGTCTTCCATCGTGCTTGTAGAGCATAAATTTTGATTCGTCGGAGAACATAACTTTTGACCAATCTTCAATACTCCAATTTACGTGGCTCTGGGCATATCTTAGTCTTGAAATACGATGCCCACGCTCCAGTTTAGGGCCGTTTGCAGGTCTAAGGGGTTTTAAGTTAGATTCAGCAAGCCGACGTCTTACTGTCCATGCACTTGGGTTACTTCCTCCGAGGCGTCGAAACTGATTTGTGAGTTCAGTTCCTGTGAGAAAGCGATTTCGAAGCATGGTGTTCACCAAGTATCGGTCTTCTCGTGCTGTGGTACACCTGGTTCTGCCCGTTCCTGGTCTGCGTAGGTTAGAACCAGTTTCTTCGTAACGTCGGAGAACTCTTTGTACTGTTGACAGCGACACACCGACAGTCCTGGCTGTATCGCGCTGACTCCGGCCGGTTTCCAGCATTGTAAGTATTCTGGTGCATTCTTCAGGCGTAAGCGACATAATTTCAGCTTGAATAATGAATATAGAGCACTATCAACATGGTTTATGTACCCACATAAATGACAGATTACAAACAAAAGCAAAACCAAATGCTGTAATTTCGTAGTTCCATCTTCGAAAGTGGCCCTTTTTCAAATTTGATTTTTTTATGATATAACTTTACAATAACTAAGAAGTTTTAATACCTTCATTTAAGGAGTATTACATTGTCTATTAAATACAATTTATTGCATTAACCTAGCATTTTTAGCTTCCGAGATTTTTAGGATTCTTTAAGTGACCCGGATTCATTGCTCTCGAGTGTATTAATCTCTTTAAATTTGTCTCTGAGGAGTGTTTGGGACTTATTTATAAATTGAACGAATTGCCCTTTTTTGTAAAACAAAAATTGAATATCGGCGGCATTTCCCCTCAACACTATGAAAATAACTAAAGTATACTAAACGGGCAGTCTCTAAATCAGTTAAATCACGAATTTTGCTAACGGCGTATGCTGCAGAGCTAAGCTTATTCGACAATTTGTCTATATGGGGGCCCCATTGAAGCTTGGCATCCAAAGTTATGCCTAAGAATACTGTGGTATCTTCGGGTTTCAACACTTCACCCTTTATGAGAACACTAGTTTCTACTTGTCTAACATGAGGTATCGTAAACTTAATACATTTCGTTTTTTTCTCGTTAAGAAGTAGGTTATTAACATTAAACCAGTTAACTACTATTGCGAGAGCGCTATTTACATTGTCAGTAACCAGCTGCTGACGTTTGAGTTTAAATAAAAGTGAAGTATCGTCTGCAAACAACACTATATCATGTTTATCCTTTATGAGGTAAGGCAAGTCATTTATATAAATAAGAAATAAAATGGACCAAGAATTGAGCCCTGGGGGACCCCCATTCTTACTACAGATCCGGGTGATCGTTTTCCGTTAACATCAACTCTCTGAATCCTATCACTTAAGTAAGAAGTAAGAAGATCTAGTGAGGCGTTTCGGATTCCGTAGTGGTGCAGTTTCCTGATTAATGTTTCATGAAAAACACAATCGAATGCCTTGGACAAATCGCAAAAGATTCCCAAAGCATCGCATTTGTCCTCCCATGCATTATAAACATGTCCTAAAAGTTCAACTCCGGCATCAGTAGTCGAACGACCCCTTGTAAAACGGAACTGTTTGTTATACAGTAATTTGTGTTTATTAAAAAAATCTTTGCATTTGATTCAAAATAAGTTTTTCAAAAATTTTACTAAAGGTAGGTAGCACTGAAATAGGTCTATAATTAGTAGGGTCTGATGTACTACCTTTTTTTTTTTTTTTTTTTTTTTGGGTGGGAAATCATCAAATGACCTCTCCCGCTCTGGGCGGAGCGGAAGGGCGTGTCAGACTCTTACTGACTAAAACCCACCCGTGTTCCTTCAGTTGCCTGTGCGCCAGGGCCACGGTAACTCTTTCGAACAATCCGCAGCCCCGGCAGGCATCGGTCCTATCGGACCCCGTCACTTTTGCTGACATCTCTTTGAGGCGCGCGTGGAACACGACGCGCCGTCGACCCGGGCCTGGTCCTTACCGGACGGCGAGCTGCCCATTGCTCGCCGTCCGCAAGCCCGCGCCTACGGTGGCCGGGAGTCGGCAATCGACTCCCGACGCCCAGGGTGTCTCCTCCTCCTGCGGCGGCTAGGGGCGCGAGGGCGTAGAGATTGCCTCTCCCTCTCGCGCTCCGCCTCCTCCTTCGCGAGCATTACTGCTTCGCAGAAGGAGGTGACGGCTTCCCATTCCCTCTCGCTCCGTACCATGGCCTGAACCAGGGCCGGACGCGAGAGGTCGCCGCCGCCGATCGCCGCCACGAGGACACGGCGGTGCTCCGCCCAAGCCGGGCAGACCTCCACCGTATGCTCCACCGTGTCCTCCGGTCGATCCACGCAATGATAACACCCGGGCGTTTCCTCCCGCCTTATCCGAAACAGGAACCTCCCGAAACAGCCATGTCCGGTGAGGACCTGCGTCAGGCGGAAGGTGAGGACGCCGTGGCGCCTCTCAAGCCACTCCTCAAAGAGGGGTCTTACCGCCGCAATTGTGGCGTGCCCTGCGCTGGGTTGCGACAGTCGCACTCTCCATGCCGCCATGAGATCCCGCCGGAGCTCTATTCGCTGTGCCGCGATTTCTCGCGGCAGCGGAGTTACGCCCCGGCGTTTCGCCTCCTCGCGCCACTCCCAGACGTGCGCGAGGACCTTTGCCTCCAGATCCCACGGCGGTAATCCGGCAAGGAGGCTCGCCGCCTCGCAGGAGACCGTGCGGTATCCCCGTACCATCCGGATGGCCATGACCCTTTGGGACGCTTTCAACCGGCGGGCTGGCCGGAGCCTTAGCGAACGCGCCCACACCGGTGCCCCGTAAAGGGCCATGGACCGCACGACCCCCGCGTAGAGCCTCCGGCAGGAGGCGTTTGGCCCCCCCAGATTGGGCAAGAGCCGCTTCAAAGCAGCCCCGGCCCGCTGCAGTCTGGGAGCCAAACGTCGGAAGTGCTCGACGAAGTTCCACCGGCTGTCGAGGACGAGTCCCAGGTACTTCATCGTCGACTCGACGCCGATGTGAACCCCTCCTACCGTTATTTGGGAACCCGACAGTGGCGCGTTCCGAGGACCGTGAAAACACATGGCCTCGGACTTGTGCAAGGCCACCTCGAGTCCCAACTGCCGGATCCTCTCGACGACTGTCGCAACCCCGCGTGTCATTAATTCGGCCGCCGCCTGGTGCGACCTCCCCTGCGCCAGGACCAGCGTGTCGTCAGCGTAGCACACTACGCTGACGCCGCTAGGGAGGTCGGCGCGCAGCACCCAGTCGTAACCGATGTCCCACAGATGCGGCCCCAGGACCGATCCCTGTGGGACATCGCACGACATCTCTCGCCGGTTCCATTCTCCCTGGTGACCGGGGTAAATAACCGCCCTATCCGTCAAATAGGCCTCGACCACACGACAGAGGTAGGTCGGCATCCGGTGATACCGGAGTGCCTCCCTGATGCAACTCCAGGGCAGGGTATTGAAGGCGTTGGCGATGTCTAGAGACACCGCCAAGACGACCCCACCCCGGGCTACAGCATCCCCCGTCGTGAGGGCTCGCACGCGCATGATGGCATCCACCGTGGAGCGCCCCCTGCGGAAACCAAACTGGCTGTCCGCCAAATCCGGCCCCACCCGCACCAGCTGCCCGACGAGGCGGTCTGCAATGACTCTTTCAAAGAGCTTGCCCACCTCGTCGAGCAGCACAATGGGCCGGTAAGCGGACGGAGAGTCCGCTGGGCGCCCCGGCTTCTTAATGAGGACCAGTTTCCCCGTCTTCCAACGAAGTGGGAACTGGCCCTCCTCCAAGCATGCGCTTAGGAGCCCTCTTAGTCGAGGCCCGAGAGCCTCCAAGGCCAGGACCCAGGCTTTTCCAGGTAAGCCGTCGGGTCCTGGGGCGGTATTCTTGGCACTTAGCCTACGTACCGCCACTCTCAACTCTACCTCGGTCACCTCAGGAGCAACGTCGTCATCGTCGGGTCTGTGGTCCGCAGTTGGCACCGCAGGAGGCGGAGCCATGGGCGGGGGAGTATGCTCCCCCCGCGAAGGGAACAGAGCGCTCACCACGCCCTCCACGAGCTGGGGCCGGAGACTCTGCGTCAGCGGGGGAGCCCATGGGCGGAGTTTCTCCCGCACCACCTTATATGGGCGTCCCCACGGGTCCCTGTTCAGAGTCCCCAGCGACTCCTCACGGGCCAGTCCCCTGGCCCGCAGGATCTCCGCTCGGAGGGTGATCTTCGCCACTCTGTAACCCTCGTACAGCTCCGCCTGAATGGCTTCCGTATCCGGAGGGCGGATACGGAGCCTGCGGTGCCTGGTGTACAGGCGCCGCGCGGCAACGCACGCCTCGCGCAGAGACGTTAATTCCGGCGACCACCAGTACACCTGGCGCCAGGCGCGTCCGGGCTGGACCCGGGGCATTGCCACGTCACACACTTCTGACATGGCCTCCCGGAACCACTCTGCCTCGTCATTGATGTCAGCAGGCCTGTCCGGTGATGACACCCAGGCCTGCACGATCGAGGCTTCCAGGAGGAGCTCCCGGTCCAGCTTCTTCAGCGCCCACCGCGGACCACTCGGGGCCTGTCGGACCAGCGCGCTCGAGGTCTGGACGGAGACGTCAAACCGGATGTACCGGTGGTCGGAGTACGTCTCCACCCCCTCCATGACACGCCAGTCAAGGACACGCGGTGACAGAGCGGGGCTGGCGAACGAGATGTCCACCACTGACTCGCCCCGCATCCCCACACACGTGGGGACAGAACCCCGGTTTAGGACGACCAGGCCTGTCTCCAGAGCCCAGTCCTCCACCATCCCGCCCCGTGTGTCCGTGTACCGGGAACCCCAAGCCGTGTTCTTGGCATTGAAGTCCCCGAGTACGAGCACGGGCAGGGTATGGTACCCGACGACGACGACTCTCAACTCCGCAAGGGAGTTGTGGAACTCGGCGAGAGTTCGGTTCGGGGAGAAGTATACCCCTACCACAACAATCTCCCCGAACCGTGCTGCCACGCAACCCCGTCCTCTCTTGACTGCCTCAAGCGACGGGGTACCGGCGGCGGCCGACGAAATGAGGGTCACTGAGCCGCTCAGGTCCTCCACCCAGTCATCCCTGGGCGGGACAAAGTACGGCTCAGCGACCACGGCGATGTTGATCGACCACTGCGCCATGCTCTGGAGCAACAGATCCTGAGCAGCGGCGCAGTGGTTGATGTTCGCCTGGAGGAGGCGTAATGGGGCCATTATTGGCACTCCATATCAGCCCCCTCCCGAGCCCCCTGTGAGGGCCCTGCCGCGGTGGTTGCGGCGGCTACGATATTGGGAGCGGCAGCGGCGGCGGCAGTGGCGGCGGGTGCGGCGGTGACGGCGGTGGCGGAGGGCTTGCCCCTGCCCCTGGCTTTGGCGGGTGGAGCGCAGGCCTTACTCCCAGCCCGGTGATCGGCCGGCTTGCCAGCTGCCGCACATAAAAAGCAGTGCGGCGTGGCATTGCACGAGCCGGCCTTGTGACCGGGCTGACCGCAGCGGAAGCAGTGATTGCTGCGGTCTACCTCCGAGGTGCATTGCACTCCCACGTGGTTGCCCACCTGGCAGCGGAAGCACCTCAGAGGTCTGGGTTCCAGCAGTTTCACCTGCGCAGAAACCCAGCCCACCAGGAGCCTTCGGCCCTCCCCGGCAATTTTTCTGGCCGCCGCCACGGGGCAGCTCACCGTCACGGCTTGCATCCCCGCGTGGTCAGGGCGGATGGTGCCTGCCTTTACCTGGTCGGCAGAGCACCCCCCAGTCCTAACGACGGCGGCCACCACCTCAGCCTCCGTCACGCAGTCGTCCAGGCCCAGGATGCGCATGTCAACGCACTTGGTGGGCCTGGAGACTCGGGCCTCGTCCGCATTTAAGGACGCCCTAAGCCTTTCGGCCAGAGCGTCAGCGGTCGGGCCGCTGGCCGCACCAGGAACCTCCAGCATCCGGGCCCCGGTCGCAGTGACCCTTACCCGGATGCCATTGGCGACGCCTAACTCTTCTAGGTTCACGGCCGCCCTAGCCTTGGTGAGCACGTCGCGGTAGGACACGCCCTTCTTCTCCGCCTCCGGCTGTAGTGTGATCACTACAGCTGCGGACTTCGGGGCGCGGAGCCTAGCCGCGACGCTTCGCTCCTTGCGCCGCTGCCGCTTCTCCTTTCTTTTGGCCGCCCTCGATTCTTTACCCGCCTTCCGCTTCTCTCCGGCTACTTGCCATTCGCCTTGAGCCGGAGGAGCTTTAGGAGGCGGGGGGGGCGGCCGTCTCGCCGCCGGGGCTGGGGCCCTCGCCGCCTGCGTAGCCACCCCACCCTTCTTGGGCTTGGGCGGTGCCGACTTAGCCATGGGCGGCTTCGCGAGATCTGGTGCTGGCCCGCCTTTCGACCGCCCTACCGTTACTGGCTTGGCCGCAGCGGCGGCAAACGATGCCTGCCGGCTCGCCGCTAGCGGGGGGCGCAGGACAACGGCCTCCAGAGCGGAAAATCGGCTCTGGAAGGCAGCCAGCTCCCGACGCACCAGGGTCAGAACCCGGTCCTCTGCAGGTAGCGGCACCGGCCGGCCCTGCCCATGCTGCGCCTCCGCCTGCGGCACCTCCCGGGGGCCGGCTGCCCGGAGGCCGGCCAAGTCTGCTCGGAGCTCCTCGTTCTCCTTACGGAGAAGCTCCATGGCGGCTGTCAATCGGGCGACCTCCGCCCGCATTTCCGACATTCCGTCCGACGGAAGCCCAAAGTGAAGGGCCTCCGCCGCCGCCATAATGGAGGCCGTGGCAGTGGGTATGACCTTGTCTTTAGAGGACTGAATCCTCTTCAAGGCCACACCCCTGATCGCAGCAACCACGACCTCCTCAAACTTGGCCACCCGCTCCATCTTGGAGCCGGCAGCAGCATCCGGTCCACCGCTCGACAACTCCGAGAATGTCGCCCTGCGACCGGCCCCTCCAGGGTCGTGGCCCTCCGTGGCGAGCGTCTCGGCTGCTTCGGCCGGCTCGGCTGGACTAGCTCGGCTCGGCTCGCTGTCCTCCTCGGTGTTGAGCCCTCTCTCTTTACGCTCATGAACCCCATCCCGCCGAGTTATTTTTCTGCGAGCAGATTTCCTATTGCCATCAGAGGACGACCCCTGGCCATCCTCTGGTTTGGGGCGCTTCTTCAAGAACTTTGAGTTCTTACTAGCAGCCCCCACCACTACGCGCTCCGGGCTCTTGAAAGAGCCCCTCGCGCCCGATGCGGCGTCGGACTCCGACCCCGCATTACTCCCCTCCTCTCCACTACTTTCCTGATGATTTTTGTTTTTTAAAAAAATTGGTTCCATATTTGTTCCCACGAGTGTGGGGGATGTAAAAAAAAAAAAAGTCCATCCTAGGCTACTACATTACTACTATTTTTAATTTTTGAACTCAAATAACGTGACTTGGCCATACTACAAACTTTTTTAAATAATTTAGAATAATTCTTAGCATATAAATTAAATTCAGCAGTGTTTATACAAGTTCGTTCATCATATAATTCATAAAGTCGTTTTCTACTCTTATGTATACCAATGGTGGCCCAGTCAGTGAAGGAAACGTTACTATGCACCGAGAAAGTCTTTGGAATGAATGTATTATCAAATTGTTTACAATACATATTAAAAAAATCATTATATTGTTTATTAGGGTCATCATTAGTCGACAAAAATGGTAATTTACTTAAAAGTTTAGTTTTAAATGTTTCCAAGCCATTAGTAGTTTTTGGGTTAACAGTGATATCTTTTTTAATAATTTTTTTGTTTATATTTGGAATAGTGATCAATTGTCCGCAATGATCCGAGTCTATTAAATTAATAATTTATTTGTGGGTTGGTATAATATCTGTAGTGTGTAGGGCATGTGGCACTAGTGGGAGTTATTCTAGTGGGCTCCAAAAATTGGTTAGCAAGATTGTATGACTGAAACAAACTTATAATTTTAGTATTTAATCCAGATTTCACTAATAAATTTACTTTAAAGTCACCACAAGTTATGATAGTCTTGTTTGAATTATAAATTTTGTGCAACACTTCATCCATAACCTTTTCAAAACAATCATATCATCCTGAAGGTGGTCTGTACACACTTAATATAACGAACTGCTCCAATTCTACACAGGCTATTTCAATTTTCCGCTCAACAGAGAGGCTCACAATATCCTTGCGGTCTTTAAATTTAAGCTGGTTATTTACTATAATTAACGAGCCACCATGTATAGCATTTATTCTGCTGAACGAACTACCAACCTGGTGATTACTAAAATTAAACATGAACTGGTGGCTTTTAAGCCAATGTTCTGTCACACAAAGAATATCTATATTGCTATAATTCAGGAATAATTCTACTTCTAAATCTTTCTTCAAAAATCCTTGAATGTTTTGATGCACCAGGTTGATACTATTTGAATTTTGTACACTTTCATTTGATTTATTATTTGCCTTTATTACATTTATGCAAGAGGCTACCTCTATTGTCTCAATTTCTAATATAAATGATGATCAATGTCATTAATTTTGACCAAATTATAGGCAGAATTTATTAAAAAGTCATTGCATTGCTCAAAAGAAGCAATTTGTTTAGCCAAGTTTTTGGCTGAGAAAGAAAAAAAAATATTATAGCGACACAGCTATCTGTCTTTTGTGACAGTTAGAAAGGTAGTACTTAACAATATTATACCTATCTTTCGTCGAATACAAATTATTACCAACATAATTGTGAGTATCAATTAAATGGAACAGATTATCATTATATGTCAAATTGTTCAATGTCATGTTAATGTCAAATCTTAGGTTATTTTCTTCCTGTGGCAAACTGTTACTATAAGGAAATGTAAACAACACATTTTTTCTTAGATTAAGGTTGCACAATGTTCTGTGATATTGGAGCAATTCTCCTTTGTTCAAATTTCCCCTATTTCCCATAAAAAATGATAATGTTGTTTCCTGCTTAAAGTTACATTTTATAATTTCTTTCATAATATCAAATAATTATCACAATTAGTGGAAAACCTAACATGGTTTTTCACTAATTATATGCTAAATCTATGTAACATTATGAAAATAAAAATAAACAAATGTTTTTTAACATTTCTTGATACAACCACAATTAGTTGAGACCCAATATTGATTATATGCTAAATAAATGTTAAATTATAACAAATAAATAATTGTTTATTGTCTTTAATTGTTTCATTTATTTAAAGTAATCATAGCAACAGACATTGATTTTATCATAAAACTATCCAGTGTAGGTTTTTGATTAAAAAAAAAATGGATTTTCTCAGGTTTATGACAATATAAAGTAATAATTTTGTGTTTTTTCAGCTCTTGATCAAAAGCCTAGGTTTTTTATGAAAAAAAAAAAACAGATTTTGTCATACACTAAACATAGCATACACATTCATTAATATAATAAATTAATCAATTCATTAATTTATGAATTAATTGACAAAATACTAAAGCTATTCTAGCACAAAAAAATATGGGATTATTAAAAAATTTAAATTATGGCACTATAATTTTCTAAAAACCCATAACGTTTTAAATACTTAATATCATTTACTTTTTTTTCTTATAGCATCGTTTAAAATACTTTTTTGCTTTACACTGCAGTACGTCCTCGTCACTGTCGATATCCTTTTTCCCAGATAATATTTTATTTAAATTTTTACAATATGTAAACATAAAAAATCTACATACAAAATTAATAAAAAAATCGATTAACTTATCTTTGTGAACTGAGCATGTTACAAAATTAAAATCTAGAAATAATAAAATAATTGTTTTTGTGTATTCTCTAAGGGCTTTGCGTTCTAAATTATTATTTAATATTTTATTTATAATATCTTGCATGTTTGAGATGCATGTTACAAAATCTGGGCTAGGGCTGGAAAGCCAACGACGATTGGCATATTCTCTTCTATTAATAAAATCATCTTCAATTTCGCTATAGAGATTACCCTTACAAATTTCGCAGGACCTAAATATCTTATTTTTCGATTTTTTTAAAAAGTATCCCGAAACATACTGTAGGGGCCCCATTATTTGGGGCTGACTTTTATCCTCTAAAGGTGTAAGGGTAATCTCATTTACAATATCTAAAAAGATATCACCAGTCGTCGCAGCTTCACTACTCTTTGTAACGACGAGGGCATGTAGTGCATTGCATTGGTCTTCTTCACAATTTGCTCCAGGGGCATGGGCACTGGACAGGCTATTGACCAATAAAGTTGTTAACGCTGATTCAAATCTTTCTGGCGTTGGATTTGTGTTGCGGCACCCATGGCTTCTTATGGCCCCAAAGAAATTTTCGATTGGGTCTTGGTTTAGGTGCCGCATCCATGAGGACGTAATATTATGGTCAATTTCTAAAAGTTTAACCAATGTTTCTATGTCTTCCAGTGTCCATATCCAATTATTAATACTAGGTACACTTGCAATTTTGTCTTTATCTGTTATAAATTTCATGGATTTCAAAACTTTTTTCGCTTTTGTCCAAAATTCGTGGTGTTTCGAATGAGGTGTAACAGGGCCCAGGAGTGGCTTTGAAAACCTGTTTTTTGTAAAGCTTCCATTGACAGAATCAAAAAGATTGTCAAAAAAAAGCAGAACATCTGCAGTTTCCTTGCATTCCGCTGGGAGGATTCTGTTATCTGTAAAATAATAATAATTCAATATTAGATTACTTTTTAGGATTTTTGTGCACATAATGTACACTTTAAGTATGTGTATAAAATTATGTATGTACCTATGCTTTGAATAGATATATAGAGAAATATGCTTGTATAGATGATTCATCAATATACATTTTAAATTACCAAGTAACTGAAGCCAGGTGATTATAATATTATGAATAATTTTGAATTAGAATTGAATTATTTAAATCCCGTGGTGTCAAAAATACATACAGAAAATAATCATTTATGATATAAGTAAGCTATTCAATTTGAAGACAACCTAATATAGCTGATCTTTAACACAAAAACAACACATCCTCGATCTTACCTGCAAGATATCCCATAGTACATGAAACAGTTATACTGAAAACTTGGCTGGCAAATTTGACTTTCATTTTCGTCCTCGCTGGATCCACATGGCTATCTGACAGCTTTGGCATTAATCGGATTCCTTTATAAGCGGGATTTTCTTGGTGCAATTGTTTGATGTGATCCCACTTAGCTGTCTTTTCTTTATTATCAGTTGTATACCTTAAGTTCTTCTCTAAAAGATTGTTGCGTATACCTTTTAGTAAATGTGGGGGATCATAGAGTGGAACAATTTTCTTATTATTAATTATTATAATATTTGTGTCTTCTTTGACTTCTTCTCCACTTCTCAGCATATGTCCCCTGGTTTCGTTCAGGAGAAGATTTAAGGCATGTCTATTATTTGTGCCTTGGTCACATACTGTAGCTACTACATTGAAGCCAGTTTCTTGAAGGTTTTCAATTATTGTTTTAATTTGCACAGCCAGCTCTGGGCCTTTAGTGGCAGACTGTGCAAATGTATAAGCAACAGGTTGCTTATATTTTCTCAAAAGACCCCTGATCATAAAAACCTGTGCGTGGTCTGCAAATTCGGGTTTTGTCTCCCGTCCATTATTTACAAAACCTATCACCAAATCTTTTCTTTCATTGTATGAAACGTTGGCTTTCAGCGACATTTCGTCAAACATTAAAACGCAGAGTTTGTCCGCTGGCTTCATTTTATTTGCTCTTTCTTTTAGCTGAGCAAATACATTGCTGTTAATACCAGGCTTTATATTGGCCTGGTTCAAAAATTTTTTCAATATGTTCTTAGAAGGCAAAACTAACATTCTTCGCAGAAAGCGATAGCCTTTTGGACTTTGTTTCAGCATGGCCAAAGCTAATAATTTTTCTTCAGTAGAAAATCTTCTGCCTTTTGCTTTTTTATGTTCTCTGAACTGTAGCATTGTTAAAATTTTAGCAGCGCTTGGCAAATTGTTTACAGTAGCTATAAAGTTGCTACTTTTCATGAAGTTTTTGGCTGCTTTTAATTGTAAGGATTGCTTACGGGCCCTGTTCCGGCATTTTGATAACTTAGTTCTGGTTGTAACTAATTTTTGGTATAAATTATGCTCCTTTTTTGTCAAATTTATATGTTTCACTACTTTTTTAGTAGTATATGAAGCTGCAAATAAAATTAAGCTGTTAGAAACATGCTAGGCTTGATAAAATTGCTTAAGAATATTATGATGATTTAAACATTATGTTATAAGTACTTTCCAATAATTTATTTTGATCTTAAATTATGCCAAGTAACAGATTACTACTTACCAGTATGGTCACCTTTACAAGTGTCATGTGCAGATACTGGTGTAAGTGTACATTCTTGCGTTCCAAGACTCTCAACAGTTGCATCAAGTTCAATAGTGGCTGGAATACAAAAGATATAATTAAGCTCATTTGCAGTAGTTACAAAGGTACAGTGCAGCCTTTTTCTGGCCATAAGATGAATAGAAGTGAAACTGATATAAGTAAAAGAAGCGGGAAACAGCGGGTATCAATAACAATATTATAAAGGGGCCGTGCACGAAATCTACTGATATTTACCAATTTTGTTCATTAGTTGTGAGAAAGGGAAACAGAATTTAAACAAACGTATTTGTGATTTGAAAAGTCGATTTTATTTTTTACTCGACTTCGGCGAAGGTAAAAGGACAGTTATGATTTTGACCGGTATGTATGTATGTTCATCTGTAATCTCATAACTTCTAAACTACTGATCATAGTTTGACAAATGAGGCATCGTTGGAAGCGTCCTGATCGTCCGCTGGTGATAGGCTATGTGACGTTACATTAAATTCAATATGGCGCCCTCTAGAGGAAAGAAATAATGCACGGAGCTTTAAGCAGGAAAAATAATTTTAATGTCGAAATTAGGAAACTGGTAGTTGGGAAAGATTTAATTATATGAACCAACCTTGTGATGGTTTATCGTTTTCTTTCAATGGAGTTCGGGATTCTGGTAGAGATCGTGGTCCTGCAACGAGAATAATAGACTAATTACTATAGGTGAATGTGTGTAGCTGTTGCTTACAATATAGCAGTATAAAAGAAATGCCCATTTGCACCGATCGAAAATGTTTGAAAGCAGATTTGTTTCTTTTTAAAAATAAAGGAATGTTTCCTTTGAGTAAAGTTTACTATCTCCAGTATTTATAGTAGTTTCCCTCCAGGTGAGGTTCAAAAATTCCACCCTGTATACTACTGCTGAATTTTTCACATATCCAAAACCAACAACTTTGTCGGCGTGATTAATATCTATACCCATGCCAAATTACAGTTTTCTAGTACTTAAGTCTTGGGATTACTAAGTGGAGCGGATATGTCAAAATATTGGAATCCTATTGATTGTTTAGACTTATCTACACTCATCTCCGCTCAATGCACCCTAAGGCCCTATCTATGAATAAAAATGACTAAGCTCATACTTTGGCTGAGCATTATTCCAGTCACTGTGGCAAAAGTGTCAAATTACAAGTGCAAGATAGAGAAAGAAACATAATTGGAGCCAAAACACATGCTAAGTAACGTTAATCAATCTCGGCTTAAGAGTTTTGATGAACTAACCTTTGGATGTTGATGGTAAATTTTCAACTTCCTTGAATGGTATTCTACCAGTGTGGGTGAATTTTGATATGGATAGTAGTCCTGCAACAACAAAGGTAAGGCAACTTTAATAAGATCAATACATACTTCTTAACAAACTGTGTGGTAACAGCGCATAACAAACTCTCTGAATATAATTTATAAATAAACTCCATTATCGTAAATGTTACACCTATTCACTAAAACAATACATTAATTAAAATAAAATGTTTTTGCAAAATACAAAAACCAACTTGGCCCTATCACGGATTAGAAAGCACATATCTTATGCGGAGGTAACCACTTATTGGATCTGTGTGTACAACATACTTGTTAAATTTTATTTAATGTTTAAAAATGTAGAGACCCTTAAGATACACACACAACAGCTTATTATACTACTAATATGGTTATATTATAAATAAATGGAACATACTATATACATACATTCTGCTACATAGTGCACCTACCTGGCATTAGTAATGTTGGTATCGCAATGTTGGAAATTCTGTTGTTACGGCAACAATATTTCTCTTCAAAATGAGCATGACATACTCGACGAAGCTTGTAAATATTTTCATTACTCAGACTCAAAATTTCTCCACCAATAGCATGGACCCATGCTCGAAAACGGGCAATGTCCTTTTCAGGGTTTGGAAACCAATGAAGAACTCTCTGCGAATCTGCAAAAAACACATTTTTTATTGAATATATTGCACATTGAATACAATTAAATTTGTTAATTATGGGTACTTAGGTGAATTTTACATTACAGAAGACAAACTTGTAACCTATGACATAGAATCACATTAATTTATTGTTAAATAATTTTTCAATAAACATAATTTTATCTTAAGAGCGTTTATTCTGAAAGTTGGCAACATCGCAAATAGATCTCATATATTTTGCTGTTTTGATTAATTTGGCAATATTACTGAATGGAAATAAGAAATGTGGATAACTAAGTACCTAAAATATTAATAATGAATTGTAATTATAACACTGACTTTGATGTTGTAACCATTTTAGGTGTAAAAAAGGCATTTGGAAAGTATCCAGACACATTTTTTACATCTTAAACTAAATATTCGGTATTAAGATATTAATTATTTCATAATCGATATTCTAGATATTACTATTATGTTAACTTACTATTATGTTTCTGTACGACAGTATACATACAGACAATATTCGTTACCACCGGACACCAAAACAGTACCTATACAGGTAGTAGTCTTAACTATTACTATCTTTATGGGTACTGTTTTAGTGTCCGGTACGTAACCGTTTGGTTACGTACCTTCAATTTCCACACACTGAGGCACACAACAACGTTTACTAGACATGGTAAAGTCACTCAGGAGCACTTTAAAGTCTTAAAAGAGTCTCTGTCTCGAACAATACTAGTGAAAACACTCAACGCTAATCGGAGGAGCAGGGCTCAACTCAACGAATTCACGGAGAAGCACTAGATTGATGAAAACACTCGACGTAAACCCGAGGAGCAGGGGCTCAACTCGGTAAATTACGGAGATTCGGAGAAGCAGAAGGTTGTAAGTTGTTGAATTTATCAACAAAAACGACCGGCGCTAATGACAGACGGAATGCCATTGACTGTTTGACAGGTTGCTTCAAGTTGCTTCATTGCTGCAAGTAAAAAGTACAAAATAACTACTACGATACGAAAGTAGTTAAATGCTTATTACAGGTTCAAGAATATCATTTGCATTTAAATTTATGCCAATAGTAATGATTTATTTGCTAAAAACATATTTTATGATTTTAATTAATAAATTCCGCGTATTTCTTACTTCCTTTGAAAGTTTGGTAGTTTATTTAATTCGACTATAAGAGTATTTATTTTATTAATGGTAACATTTGGCATTCCCTTGATGGAGTTTAATTATACAAAATTATAATAGTCACTTGGTCAGTGAACCTGTAGTGTATTGAAAGCTATTTTTAATTTAGTCGGTTAATGGCAGCAAGCTACATCTGCTTATACAAACGAGAAGTACTTGATTTTATAATACGTCAAAATTAAAAAGGCAATAAGACAAGGACCTGTTAGTAGATTACAGTACTCTTTCAATTTGGTATCATCATTTTCTCCTAGTTGCATGGTAAAATGTTCTAAGATTGTACAGCCTGAACCAGGCATACAGTAATTTATTATTGAGTGTCCTGGATATTCATCTGTCAACAAGTGGCCTAAATCCCTTCCAATCTCATCACAAAATAATACTGTTTCATTATTTACAATTTGTTTACATTGTTTAATGGAACTAATAAAAGAAGTAATTGTCAAATCAACACAAGGATGCGGTAAGGGGGTATTGCATGTTGACAATGAATGGTCTGGTGTAGGTACATTGGATGGTGTTTGAAAATGATCGCAGGTGTTCTTTTGTGAGTTGACCAGCTCATTCATTGCCAACACATATTCCCTCATTAGATGTTCAGAGGTATTGTATTTGTTAGTAATTGAACTAAGTTTCTCTTGCAGATGATCAAATTGAGATTGCAAGCCCTGTGTGTCATTGGTGTACCTCCTAGTGCTTTGCTCCAAATTAAAAGAACACATATCTAGTTGTTTAAGTAAATTTAACCTTTCTGTATTAAGTTTAACATTTTTGATAAAGAACCTTTGTCTTTTTACCATTTTCTGTGTTTTAACAATGTATTTATTACTTTTTATGTATTTTTTAAGTTTATTTTTACTGGTGACTACTTTTACTGAATTACATGATTTTGATTCATCATCACCTGTCAAATCAATAGTGTAAGAGGAGTTTATGGCAGAAGCCATTGACGGGGCAATCGGCACCAATTCATTGAACGGACTGATTCAGCGAGGCGGCGATGTTATGATTAGTAGTCTCAAGTTTTGTAATCTGACTTTGAGCCTCATGTAGCTGCTGTTGAAGTTAATATTTGTGACTAAGGGCTTGTTCATACTCTATGCTACACTGGCTAAACCCGTCCACAACAACTTGGAGCCTATCCCGGGCTTCTATGGCATCAGTGTATTGAATATATATCTGAGCCATTTCATTTTTCAACTTCCTATTCATTTCATGGGCATCAAAGAGCACCTTTTCATTGTCATCCATTTCCTTATCTAGTTGGTCGTAGTACTCGTTTGACGTCTTTAATTCGCTCAAAGCCTGATTGAGTTTTGACTCTTCTAGGCGAGCACGGACGCTGCGAGTCATAATCATGATTAAGATGAGTTTTATAAGGAAACGAAAACAATTTAAAGAAAGTAGGTAGTTGTGGCAGCAGTTTGAAAGATGATTAGTTTAAAAGTAAAAATGAAATTTAGATGAAAAGTAAGAAGTTCTGTCTCCAAACCAAAATGTTTAAGTTCTAAGGTCATTGGCATTAACAAATAGCCGTATTAATTGCTGGTGTAATTACAATACGCAAACAAACTAAAAGCAAGTAAAATATCAATTATTGTACCTGTTAGACCTGGTCACGCGGCACTGATTTTACACTAAATAATACACTGTATTACTAGATGTATATCTTTAATGTACCTTATTTAAACTTACAAAAATCGAACATATCGCAGAGGGTCATGAACACTCGGAGAATCTTAACACCGTGATTCACCGTGATGACGTATTTGCACAACGCCATCTAGGCATTAATTTAGGTACTAATTAAATATACTCCATCTATGCCAAAACATGTGAACTACGTTGAAGTTAATATACGTAAATAAAGGTTTAGAACTTGAACATGCCGCCCACCAAGGACATTATTGGGATCTTTGACTAATTTACTGGATTTAATAGTGTCTTTGGTAAGTGGCAGCCCGTTAGAAATTACAATACAAACAGTTCTTAACATCTAATTGCAATTTTCACAGTGAACTTAAACCTTAATAATGTTACAACAAGTACCATTCTTCCAATACTTAATCTAAGAACAAACATAAATTCAATTAACGTATAACCAACACTTGCGATGACAATAATCAAACTAGAATTCCAAGAATTAATTTGTAAAGGTTTATTCATTTACCGGTAGGATACATAGTTTTGAAGTCGGTCGTTTCAAGAGACCTTTACTAGTGCGTAATGTTACCACCCTAGTTATACCATCCGAACCAGGATGTTTTTCTACTATTCGGCCAAGCAACCAACAAGCAGGAGGTAAGTCTGACTCTTTAATTAGTACTATATCCTCGATTTTAGGCTCTGGAGCTTGAACAGACCATTTGTATCTATGAACTAAACCACTCAAATACTCTGTGGACCAACGCTGCCAGAAGGTTTGTAACATTTTTTGTATGTGTTGCCACCGAGACAACGAACCAACGTTGGAATTTGTATAATCAGGACTAGGAACATTAATTAATGCTTCCCCAACTAAGAAGTGACCAGGGGTCAATGGCATAGGTTCATGAATGTCTTCTCCACTAATGACGGTCATCGGTCTTGAATTTAGACAAGCCTCTATTTGACTTAATAGAGTACTCATCTCCTCGTACGTCAGAGTAGTGTTTCCGATTACGCGCTTCAAATGAAACTTCGTGGATTTCACTGCTGCCTCCCATAGTCCACCGAAATTAGGAGCTCGGGGAGGTATGAAATTCCACGTAGTTCCATGTGCCTCTACATACGTTGCACTATCTTGCTGGACAGCAAGTATCTCTCTGAGCTCTCTTGCAGCTCCGACAAAATTGGTTCCATTATCGCTCCATAATTGTGCGCAATGGCCACGTCTAGCTACGAATCGACGGAATGCTGCTATGAAACCTGATGTACTCATATCGCTTACTACTTCCAGATGTATGGCCTTAGTAGCCATACATACGAACACACAAATATACCCCTTATGTGAACGATGGCCTCGACCCTTGGCCGTACGAATTTGAACTGGACCTGCATAATCCACCCCGCTATGTAGAAATGCTCTAGTTGGAGTACAACGTGCCGCGGGAAGTGATCCCATCAGCTGATTGTAGGTTTCAGCCTTGGTCTTTACACACACTACACACCTACGTACGTGATCTTTTACTGCACTCTTCAATCTAATAATCCAATACGCTGATCTAATAAAGTTGGTCATCATCTGAGGACCACCATGCAATGTACGGTCATGTGCATCAGCAACTAACAATTTTGTAAGATGCGTATTATGTGGAAGTATTATAGGATGCTTTTGTTGATCGGACAGAAAGGCTTGTTGTAATCTGCCACCAACACGGATTATATCATCCTTGTCTAGAAACGGACACAGTGATTTAAGTTTACTTGCTTTATTTGTTGGTCTTCCTTGTTTTAACAGATCATATTCGATTTTGAACTCTATTCTTTGACACAGTCTTATACAACATTTTAACGCCTCATCTAACTCTGACTTACTTAAATACTCAGACCTCTCATTTCTAATCTTACATTTGATCTGAACGAAAATTCTACACAACGCTACAACTCTTAATAATTTCTTTAATGAACTAAACTTGACCCATGGAGAATCTTCGTTGCTTAGTACTAAATGACACTTGATATTTTCTTCTAAGTGTATATCTAAATTAACTGGTCTATCATATGTAATATTTGTGCTGTATAAAAAATTTGGCCCCTTAAACCATTGCTCCCTTTCGGATAGCAATGTGGGTAATACACCTCTTGATGCATGATCTGCCGGATTGTCCTTTGATGACACGTGCGACCATTGATCTGCTTCAAGTGTTGTTAAGATTTCTGACACTCGGTTCCCTACAAAGGTCTTCCATCGACTGGGGTGACTATTTAACCATGCGAGGACTACCGTTGAATCTGTCCAAGCATGGACCTTATCCCTTTCAATATTCATTGCTTTAGCCACATCCGATAACAAACGGGTCAAAAGCACTGCTGCACAAAGTTCCAGTCGCGGAATGCTTACTGTTTTTATTGGTGCGACCTTTGTCTTGGCGACTAAAAGGGTAATATAAATTTTGCCTGAACTATCTACATAACGAGTATAGACAACCGCAGCATAAGCTGCCTTTGACGCGTCGCTAAACCCGTGCAATTCGACTTGAGCCTTGTTTGATACTCCTAACCACCTAGGAACTCGCACGTTATGAAGCTGTATTAAATCGTTACGGTAAGTATCCCACTCATGTTTTATCGATTCAGGTGCCTCATCGTCCCAACCTATTCCTGATAACCACAGTTTCTGGATAAGTATTTTTGCCAGTATTATACTGGGCGCTATCCAGCCTAAGGGGTCAAACAGACGCGCAATATCAGAGATAATGCTGCGTTTAGTTACCCTTTCAGATCTGGATGGAAGCTGCACTGTATACTTGAACTCATCTGTACTCCGACACCAGGTAAGTCCTAATATTTTAGTATGATCTACCATTAGCTCTTTCTCTTCCTTACTCTCACATGACTCTATTTCCCTAAGTAATTCCTGGTTGTTGCTATTCCATTTCTGTAGCTGAAATCCTGCTTTACTTACTAACTCCTTCATTTCTAGGTACAATTGCTTTCCCTCTTCTACCGTAGAACATCCTGTCATTAGATCATCCATATAATAACTAGTGGGAACTCTTTCAGCTGCATTTGGAAACTCTTTTTGGTGGTCTAACGCGACCTGATGCAAAACCTTTACTGCCAGGTACGGAGCGGAAGCAACGCCAAAGGTCACGGTAAGTAGCTCGTAATCCTGTACTTCTTCCTCCAGACTCTGACGCCACAATATGCGTTGATATGCCACATCTTCTTCAGCAACTCTCACCTGTCGGTACATTTTAACTATATCCCCTGTAAGTGCTATACGATGAAGTCTCCAACGAAGTATAATGTGTCTCAAATCAGACTGTAAAGTAGGGCCCACCATCAACGTATCATTAAGTGATACACCTTTGCTGTTTTTACAGGAAGCATCGAACACCACGCGGACCTTGGTGGTGGACTTGTCTTCTCTAATTACGGCATGATGTGGTAAGTAAAACGCTTCATTTAATTTACAGTCTGGTTTCTGTACTCTCCTCATGTGGTTTAATTGTAGATATTCCTCTATGACCCTTGTATATTCTCTTTTTAACTCTGGATCTCTCCCAAACTTCCTTTCTAATGCTGTGAATCGTCGCATTGCTATTTCTCTTATGTTACCACCCACACAAGACGGTTTTGACTCTTGGAATGGCAGCCGCACTATGTAACGACCATCAGTAGACCTTATCGTTGTAGATGTAAACAGCCTTTCACATCTCTGCTCTTGTTCTGTAAATAACCTTTCACTGTGGGGCAGTTGATCTTCAATCTCCCAGAACTGTTTCAAGAGTTCATTTTGTTCTACGTGGGCGTGCAAAGAAGTAATTTTGGGTAATAAAGGTGATTCGTTATCCGCTTGAGTTGCACCAGATAGAATCCAACCTAATCTTGTACACTGTGCAACTACCGACCCTGTGGGCGCTTTCTTTAGACCTTGTTTGATTATTTTGCTATAAATATCTGCGCCTAACAAAATGTCAATCTTATTGGGCTCACTGTACTGAGGATCTGCTAACGATATCTGCCTTAACTCAGACCACACAAGAGGCGGTACTTGTTTCTCAGGAAGATACGTAGTTATGTTTTTCAAAACATATGCTTCTACTTCAAACTTGAATTGAGGATCTGTCACCGATCGCAAAACTAATGTGACCATGTGATTGGCTATTGTAGTCTTATTACTACCGAGCCCTGACACAATACCCTTAACCGGAACTCTTTTTAACCGTAAAAATTGTACCGTAGCTTCAGTGATAAACGAAGCCTGGGACCCCTGATCTAACAACGCTCGAACTACCTGATAATTTCGCGAAGCTGTTTGTGCCTGAACCAATGCTGTAGCTAATAATACTTGTCTAGTGCTAATTGTTTCCCTAGTAGAAACACAGGATACTATTGGTGTTGGGTCAACTGAGGTACCACTGTCAGCTGACTCAGAACTCGGTCTATTAGAGCTAAGAGTATCTATGTGCAACAGCGTATGGTGTTTCTTGTTACAGATTCTACAATTCGTTGATTTTTTGCATTGATAAACTAAATGATTACCGCCTAGACAATTAAAGCAAATCTTTTTACCCTGCACAAACTGTCTCCTTTGAGAGACATCCATCTTTATAAAAGACTCACAAAAACATAGTTTATGACCTTTACCACAATTTTCACAACCTATTTTTTTTTGTCCTGCAGGGGGGGAATTCCTACTATCTGTGACAAGCATGACCTTCTGATCTGATCTTTCTATCCGTGAACGATTATGCCACTGTGACGTTGCTTTCTGCGGTTCGACAAACTCCAGAGCCCTAAATCTACTTTCAAGAAACGTCTTGAACTGGCCTAAAGTTGGTAGGTCATTTGTCTCTTCGGAGGCAACCCTCAACTCCCACTGCTTGCGGGTTTCCGGGTCTAATTTAGCTGAGACAATGTGAATTACAATTATGTCCCAGGTGGTAACATCAATCCCCATATTACCTAACGCACTCATACAATCAGTGGTTTTATCTAAAAGATGTTTTAACGTTACAGCTGACTCTGTGTTCACTCTTTTCTGCTCAAACAATCGTTGCAATATACAATTCGCTAAGTGTCGTTTATTATTATATCTACGTTCTAACTGTTGCCAACCTAATGAATAGTTAGCCGCAGTTATGGGTATTTGTCTGAGCAGCTGTTCCGCTTCACCCGTTAAACATCCCTTAAGATAATGCAATCTCTGTACATCATCTAAGGTCTTATTGAAATGAACAAGTGATACAAACAAGTCACGGAAACTAGTCCACTCTTCATACTTTCCAGAAAACGATGGAATATTGATTTTAGGTAATCTGACATTATAAATTTTACTCTCATTGGTATCTATTGTTTGTTCTCGTGGTTCTGTTGTTACAGACTGTACTAATTGTAATTGAGTATCCTTTAATTCCGATTTGTATGCAATATAGATCTCTTCGGTTTCATCATAAATATTGGACGTAAAATATGCATTTATATCGTCTGAGGATTTTTCAATTATTTTCCTATGATTATCACTAAACCTTGTCCATTGTACTTCTAACGATTCTAATCGGGTTTCAATATATCCCCGAGTTATTCTCTCCTTAGGGGATTTTTTGTAATTAGATTTCCCTTTCTCTATTGTGTTTTTAATGTCAAGTTGCAACCTTATTAATGACTCCATGATAACGAAACAGTATAGGTGAGTGTCTTAGAGTTCTATTACAAATCTTAAACTAATTAAAAGCTACTCACAATTTTTCACTGCACTCACGTACTCTGTTCTGCCTATAGCGACGCGCTGCACTGGCGCTGATGGACGCGCCGCACTGGCGCTGATGGACGCGCCGCACTGACGCTGATGGACGCGCCGCACTGGCGCTGCTGAGCGCGCGCACTGGCACTGATGAGCGCGCGCACTGGCACTGATGGGCGCGCCGCACTGGCACTGATGAGCGCGTGCACTGGCACTGATGGACGTGCCGCTCTGACACTCGTGAGCGCGCGCACTGGCACTCGTGAGCGCGCGCACTGGCACTGCTGAGCGCGCGCACTGGCACTGATGAGCGCGCGCACTGGCACTGATGGGCGCGCCGCACTGGCACTGATGAGCGCGCGCACTGGCACTGATGGACGTGCCGCTCTGACACTCGTGAGCGCGCGCACTGGCACTCGTGAGCGCGCGCACTGGCACTGCTGAGCGCGCGCACTGGCACTGCTGCTGAACGCGCCGCACTGGCACCCGTGACCACGCACTTAGCAGTTGCGCGTACTGGCCGCTGCTACCCTCGAACTGTTCTCTGCCGCTGATCTCGAACTGTTCTCTGCCGCTGATCTCGAACTGTTCTCTGCCGCTGATCTCGAACTGTTCTCTGCCGCTGATCTCGAACTGTTCTCTGCCGCTGATCTCGCTGCCGCTCCTCTCGAACTGGGTGTTTCCACCTCGGTGCAATACTCACCAGCACCTTGGCACCATCAGCAGCGATCCACTACTGTGTCGGCGCCCTTCTCCGACGACCCTAACCTTGTGACAATAGTCACTCTCCGACTCGTAGGACCAATGTTAGACCTGGTCACGCGGCACTGATTTTACACTAAATAATACACTGTATTACTAGATGTATATCTTTAATGTACCTTATTTAAACTTACAAAAATCGAACATATCGCAGAGGGTCATGAACACTCGGAGAATCTTAACACCGTGATTCACCGTGATGACGTATTTGCACAACGCCATCTAGGCATTAATTTAGGTACTAATTAAATATACTCCATCTATGCCAAAACATGTGAACTACGTTGAAGTTAATATACGTAAATAAAGGTTTAGAACTTGAACAGTACCTGTTAACAAGATGACAGTGCAAAAATCACTTGAGCCGGTAACTGACACCGATTCGCATTGATAATTTAACACTGTAAAAGGATGTGGTCACCGTCTCCGGCACAAAGAGAAGTCCAGTCGTTCAGACAAGATTTGTATTTATTATTAACGTACACAGTACACCAATATGTTATAAATATATATAGGACGAGCTCTCACAACCTTTTCCCAGAAGGGACGAAGGAGGGGAACGGGGGTCCTCTAGACCAAAAAGGGAGACAATAAGTCTAAAACTTGCTATAACTTAATAGCGGAGTCTCATGTAGCTATTCCAATTAGGACGTAACTCACGAATGCACCACTAGTTCAGTCTCACAAAAATCACATATTTTAGCGGAGGTCATTAACTCGCGGAGACTCTTAACACCGCGATTCAGAAAAATGACGTATTGCTACAGCGCCATCTAGTGTCAAGTAGCGGCATCATGTAGTGTCTCACTTATATAATGGGTAACGCTGGTGATTTAAAATAGGGTTTGCTACAATCTCCCCCTCAGTTCCCGAAGACGTCTCGGCGAGAGGAGCTGGAGATTTATTGTTTTCTAGGACGTCCACGGCCTCTTCTACTGGCGGGAAGTGTGGTCTGGGTAACCAACTTCTTCGCAGGTCGTCCTCTTTTCCTGAGCGGGTGTACAGGCTCAGGAACTTCAGTGGAATTTTCACCTTTGTAAGGTGTTAGGGCAGACGTACGATATAGTTCATTCGGACTTTCAGGAGTATTCGGTGAAGCTACTTTAAATGATGCAGGATCGTGCTGCTTCACTATAATATATGGGCTGATTCCCTCTGCTGATCGGGTGTATGTTGACAAGAACCATATCTCCTGGTTTGTATTGAGGATGGTTGCGTCTCTGTCGGTCAACGTATTCTTTACGAGCTTCTTCTTTCATTTCTTGAACTTCTCTTGCTTTCAGTAAGCTGTCTGCCAACGTTTTTTAGTTTTGGGGTTATTTCGGGTATGATGTTTTCCGAAATGAGTATATTCCTAAAATCAACCTCGTTATCCCTTGGTGATCTCAATTCTCTTCCGAATGTTAGGTATGCAGGAGTTTGTCCCGTGGTGGAACAGTTAGTGCTATTCATGGCGAATCGAATGGCAGGAAGTAGCTCTACCCATCGGTTATGTTCCATTCCTTGCACCATTATAGCCAGTTGGGTTTTTAATTCTCTGTTTCTGCGTTCCACAGGATTACTTTCAGGGTGATAAAGGGGGGTGTACTGATGTTTTATGTTTAAGCTATATGTTACTTGTTGCATCACAGCACTGACGAACTGAGTTCCGTTGTCACTTATCAGTCTCCTTGGTACCCCATATCTTAGGAACACTTCGTTTATTAGTGTCGTAGCACAATTTTCTGCTGAAGCGGTGGCCAAAGCAAATAATTCCACCCACCGCGTAGCTATATCTTGGGCAATTAATATCCATGTCATCTCGTCTTCAGTTTGCGGGAGGGGCCCAAATAAATCAAAGGATACTACTTCGAATCGTTGTCGGAGCGTAGTAGTCTGGAGTAAACCCGCAGGTTTCTGGTTGGAGGGCTTGTATCTTTGACACTCCAAACAGTTTTGTACATAACTCGTAACGTATTTACGCATTCCACTCCAATAATACCTATTTGCAATCTTCTTGAAGGTCTTCTCAGCACCGTAGGGGCGGGCAAGAGGGTCATCGTGGTACGCACTAAGAACATTTCTCCACTCATGCTCAGGTACCAAGAGTTGAGCGTCATCTACCTCAGAATCAGGATGTAGGCGGTACAACATGCCATTGTTCATTAGGTAGCCTTTGTTACTCCAATAGGTGGCATCCTCCACCGTTTTTGTTTCCTCAAGAGCTTCAATTATTTTCTTAATCTTTTCGTCTTTCATCTGCTCCTCTCGTATTTCTTTAGTACTCCTTCTGGGCATGTCTATGGTAATTAGGCATATTTCACAGGTTTCTTCACAACACGGGGCCTGGACAGCGCGTCCGCCACAGTGTTCATTTTACCGGGTTGGTAAACAACATTTACGTCAAATGACTGTAATTGCAAAGCCCATCTAGCCAAACGACCTGTTGGTGACTTCAAATTCATAAGCCACTTCAACGCTTGATGATCTGTAATAACAGTAATCGGTAAGCCCTCTATGTACGCTCGAAATTTGTCTAAGGCCCATACTACGGCTAGGGCTTCTTGCTCGGTTGTGGAATAATTTCTTTCAGCTGCCGTAAGTAATCTACTTGCGTATTCCACGGGGTGTTCTTCTTCCTTCTCCCCCTGGACGAGAACTGCTCCGAGTGCAAAACCACTGGCGTCTGTTTTTAGGATCTAGGGCTTGGTTCCATCTGCTTGTTTTAGAACAGGCGCAGTTGTAAGTCGTTGTTTCAGTGTGTTATATGCATCTTCTTGTTCCATATTCCATTCCCATTCTGCCTTTTTCTTCGTGAGCTTCGTAAGCGGTTGTGTTATACCCGAAAAGTTTTCAATAAACCGACGATACCAAGAACACATTTGCAGAAATGATACTAGCTGTTTAATGTTTTTAGGGATTGGCCTCTCAAGGATGGCTTTCGTTTTATCTGGATCAGTTTTCAAACCGTCGGGCGTTATGATATGCCCTAAGTATTTGATTGACGAACGCAAAAATTTACACTTCTCTTTGTTTGCCGTTAAGTTGTATTCTCTCATCTTCTGTAAAACTCTTGCCAGATCTTCAAGGTGGTCTTCAAATGTGGTAGAGAATAAGATTAGATCATCTAAATAAGCTAGAAGTTTCATGTTCCCAAGGGTTACCCGAAATCTATCGACTAGACGTTGGAAAGTAGCGGGAAAGTAGCGGAATAGGCTCGATGTTGCGTCGCTGTCTCCACTCTGTCTGAATGGAGTTCAGATTGAATACGCAAAAACGGTAAAAAATCTCGGGGTGACCATGGACTCTTACTTATCGTGGACTACCCAAGTTGCTCAAGTCAGTCGCAAAGTGCACTACACGTTCCATTCGTTGAAATGCCTCCAGAGCTTCTTGCCCTTGAACACCAAAATCTCCCTTGCTCAAACTCTCATACAGCCCATCATAGACTACGCTGATGCCTGTTATTTGGATGCCACCGAGGAGCTTTTAAACAAGCTTGAGCGTTTGCAAAATATCTGTATTCGTTTTGTTTTTAACCTTAAAAAGTATGATCACGTTTCTAACTTTCGCAAGATACTCAAGTGGCTCCCTATTCGACTTCGCAGGAACTCTCGGATATTGTGTCTGCTATTCAACCTACTTCACAACCCTAAAACGCCATCCTATCTGCGGGAACGCTTCTCGTACGCCCGTCCTTTTGATGCGCCTTGCAGGTCGCATCTTAGAAATCTCCTCAAATCCCCTCCCCACTCAACCGACTTCTACTCCTACTCTTTCACTGTGCACGCGGTACGATTGTGGAATTCACTTCCGCCTGACATTAGGAACTGCCATACTATTGGAGTATTTAAAAGTAGAGTGAAAGAGCACTATCTTTCCACTTTGTCATAATTGCATATGTATTTATTATTTGAATTACATTATATTTGTATATATTTTAGTGATATTTATTTTAGTAGTATGTATGTATGTAAGTATATTCTCATATTGTATGTTTATATTTAAATTGGAAAATTATTTAAGATTTTATGTATATTGTTTTCCCTTCTACTCTTACACACGTTGTCTACATCTCTTTAATATACTCTCCTATCGCAGGTATGCTGGAAGAGATTTCTTTAGAAATAAGCATCACCTTTGTACGTATTTTTCTGTTCCTTTCTTCTTGTCTGTTTATATATGTGTGTACATAAATGGTTAAATAAAATAAAAAAGCTTGGTGTCGGTGTCCTTACAGAAGAAGGGCTTGGTGTCGGTGTCCTGACAGTAAAAGAGCTTGGACCAGGAGTTGCATTAGCACGAGATGATTCGGTTTAATCTGAGAATTGCAACTCTTGTGTTGAATCGTCAGTTATATCAGACAAGTTTGTGATCGTTGGTCTGCCCTCAAGATGAGACCTTAAAAATTCCATCTGTGCTTCTTATTTCCATGGTACAATTTTAGTTGAGGCTTGGCCACTCTTCTTATGGCGTCTCTTAAGGGCATTGGTAAAACAATTTCTCAATTTTCCCCATCGATCTTTGCAAATCTCCACTGGAAAAAAATAAAAAACACGTTAATAAATTTATGATTGTAATTTTTTCTTATGTTGCAGATTTTTAGCCACAGGGAATTCATTTCGATCATTGGCATTCAATTATAGAATGGAATGAATTCCATTCTCGCACGGTGCTGAAGCACCGTGCGAGAAATTGTAAGCGATGTCTGCGAAGAAATTTGGAACAAATTGGGCCCAATATTCATGCCAGAACCCACCACCGCGATGTGGGAAAAATCTGAAGAAGGGTTCAGAAATTACTGCAATTTTCCTAATTGCTGTGGTGCATTGGACGGCAAACATGTGAATATCACTTGTCCAATAAATGGTGGTTCAGATTATTGGAATTATAAAGGAGAAAATTCAATAGTACTCCTGGCATTAGTGGATCCTAAATACAAGTTCTTGGTTGTAGATGTAGGCTCATATGGAAAAAACAGTGGCGGTGGAATATTCAATAAATCTGCACTTGGAGAGTCTTTAGAACAAGGCAAATTAAGAATGCCTGCTGATAAATCTTTATCTCCCGATTTGGAACCATTACCACACGTAATAGTGGCAGATGAAGCTTTTCCCTTGAAGTCGTATTTAATGCGGCCGTATAGTAAGAATGATGTTCGCAATAATGAACCCAATAAAATATACAACTACCGGCTAAGCCGTGCTAGACGTATCGTTGAAAATTCTTTCGCTATTTTAAGAGCAAGATGGCGGGTTTTCGCCAAACCTATGGAAGTACAACCTGATATGGTGGACAAAATTATTTTAGCAACATGTTGCTTACACAATTATTTAGGTATTGATACTTTGCCATCTGACTGTCAAACACAAGATGATAATGAGACGCCATTGGGACCTACAGCTTTGGAGGACTTGGACACCTTACGCAGAAATTCTACACAACATGCTTTTTCTGTCCGAAATAAATTTAAGGAATATTTTAATTCCAACGAAGGGGCAGTGCCGTGGCAAGTAGATATTGTAAGGAGAGGAAGACAAAATACTTTGTAAATCTGTGTTAAAGTGTATTTTATAATAAATTGAATTGAATAGCAGCTTTGTATTAATTTCAACTCGACGCATTGCTGACAAAAAGGGTCTTGAAAGACAGACGGACGGACAGACAGACGGACAAACAAGGTGATCTTATAAGGTTTCCTGTTTTTCTTTAGAGGTACGGAACCCTAAAAACAAGCAGGTACTTACTAATAAATGTAATTAATGAGGTACCTATTTTTATGATAAATAATTAGAAACTGTATAGGTACTGATAGATAGTAGGTAAGTAAATGGGACAAATTACATTTTATTGAAAACTTACCTGTAGTATGCAATTGTTCTGCAATTTCTTCCCAAGCATTATTTCGAATACAATGATCACGATAATGAACTGCACTCATATCATATAACACTGAGTACCGTTTCACTAATTCTATTAATTCTTCATCCGACATTTTAAACCAATTTTTAAACAAAAACTAACAAAAAATATCTTTTCTTTTATGATAACCTTAAAAATGTTCTCGAAAGAACGCGTGGCGTCGGGTGTTAACTAGAAACACACTGCGCTGATTCGTCGGGTGGCGTGTCCTCCCCCCTCTCCCGGCAACACGCTGATCCAAATCGGTTGGATGTTGCGGCGTGTGGTCACATAGCGTGTTGTCTATGCGCTTCTGACTATATTAAATATATGGAATTGATAAGTACTGACATGCGTCGGGTGGCGTGGCGTCGTGTCACGTTTTGGTAGTATGTTTCCGCCTTAACTGTCAGTCTGTCGTAGTTTTAAGCATCGCGCTAATAATGGACAATTATAAAAATTGTCCATTATAAGGGTATGACCTTTATGTAAAAGTGGCTGTACTAAATCAAAAACTATTTTTGCCGTTGCATTCGTAGGTTGAAAGTCAGACAAAGTTTGTTCCGTCCTGTCGTCTTGTTCAGTCTGTTCAATGTTATTGTCATCATCGTTTTCGTTATTGTCATTATTGATTGTCGTCTTGGATTTGGCAGCATTTACCATAAACTTCCATAGATATCCCGTCGATGATTCGCATAATTCGTAACTTTTGACGCCAACTTGAGCCGCTTTGGTATTGATCTTCTGAGCAAAGCTCAATCGGCCGTGCCACTTCAAAAGTGACTCGTCTATGGCTGTTTCTTGCTCCGGGTAATATAGGCTGGCAAAAATGCGATTAAAATAGTCAAGTATGGGCTGTATTTTGAAAAGTCTTGTCTTTGTCGGTAAGTCAGTATTATTTTCAACAAAGTGCAACATGGATTTGAGGAGAAGGTATCTATTGTAGGTCATTATTTGATTAAAATAGGGCATGGTACCAAAGCCATTAAAAGAAAAGTACGACTCTTGGGGTGCTAGGACAGGAAACCTCCCCGTGTGTCCGTGGGCTGGAGTTTCCCTTGGATGCGTCTGGGGGAAAGGCCAGTCTCCGGGACGGTGCACCCTGGGGTGCGGGCAATAACTCTCCATTAAGTACTCTGTGCCTAAGGGGTCTTGTTGCCCGTACGCTAATATCCTGTCGGAGGAACGCTCCAACGTGTGTATCTCTGTTAAGCAGAGACGCACAGCGGCGGAGTAAGAGCGGGCTCGGTGTGCACTTACCCTGCCACCGGGCAGGCAGTAAGGAGTCTGCTCCTTCTGCCACCGTTAGTCTCGTAGCCCCGAAGATCGGCAACGTCATGTCTCTGACTTTTGACGGGGGTCGAGGGTCTTGGCTTAACCGCCCGGACCGCGAGGAAGATAACCTCTATAAAAAATTCCTCTAATATCAAGTTCTGGTGCGCGGCGAGGGTATGAATGGCTGAGGAGTAGTGTCATCTACAACTTCCAGTTGTAGGTGGCGCATCAGTCGCTAGCGCACCCCCAGCCAGAGTACCAGTGGACCCTCTGGTTGGGTTATAAATGTACACTTGCCTAGGGACAGGGGGTGAACCTGGGAATGACATTTTATATCCCCCATACTCGTGGGATTAAGTATGGAAAAATCAAACAAACAAAATAAAACAACAACGGAGAAGAGTAGTGGAGAGGAGCGATGCGGGGTCGGAGTGCGACTCCGCGTCGGGCGCGAGGGGCTCTTTCAAGAGCCCGGAGCGCGTAGTGGTGGGAGATGCCGAGAAGAGCCGAAGGCTCTTCCAGAAGCGCCCCAAACCAGGCGATGGCCAGGGGTCGTCCTCTGATGGCGGGAGGAGCGTCGTCCGCAGAAAAATTACTCGGCGGGGTGGAGTACACGAGCGGAGTACGGGCAAAGGGCGCACCACTGAGGAAGACAGTGAGCCGAGTTTAGTCAGCCCAGCCGAGCCGGCCCAGCCAGCCGAGAGGCGCGCCACGGAGGGGCACGACCCTGGAGGGGAACACTCCGAGTCGTCAGGCGGTGAGCCGGACGCCGCTGGCGGCTCCAAGTCGGAGCGTCTGGCCAGGCTGGAGGCGGCCGTGGTAGCTGCGCTAAAGGGTGTGGCCTTGAAGAGGATTCAGTCCTCTAAAGACAAGGCCATACCCGCTGCCGCGGCTTCCATAATGGAGGCTGTGAAGGCCATTCAATTCGGGCCTCAATCGGACGGGTTGTCCGAGATGCGGGCGGAGATCACCCGCTTGACAGCCACTATGGAGCTCCTCCGAAAGGAGAACGAGGAGCTCCGAGCGGATCTGGCCAGCCTCCGAGCAGCCGGCCCCCGGGAAGTGCCACAGGAGAAGGTGCAGCACGGGAAAGGCCGGGCGGTGCCGGTGCCCGCTGAGGACCGGGTACTGAACCTGGTGCGGCAGGAGCTGGCTGCTTTCTAGAGTCGTGGAGGCCATTGTCCTGCGCCCCCCGCTAGCGGCGAGCCGGCAGGTCTCATTTGCCGCCGCTGCGGCCAAGCCAGGATTAGCGGGGCGATTGAAAGGCGGGCCCGTACCGGCACCCGCGGGGCCGCCCCCGGCGAAGTCGGGGCCGCCCCCGGCGAAGTCGGGGCCGCCCCCGGCGAAGTTGGGGCCGCCCCCGGCGAAGTCGCCGCCTCCCAAGCCCAAGAAGGGCAGTGGGCCTACGCAGGCGTCAAGGGCCCCAGCCCTGGCGGCGAAACGACCGCCCCTCCCGCCTCCTAATGCTCCTCCGGCCGACGCCGAATGGCAAGTGGCCGGAGAGAAGAGGAAGGCGGGTAAGGCATCAAGGGCGGCCAAAAAGAAGGAGAGGCGGCAGCGGCGCAAGGAGCGAAGCGTCGCGGCTAGGCTCCGCGCCCCGAAGTCCGCAGCTGTAGTGATCACGCTACAGCCGGAAGCGGAGAAGAGCGTGTGTCCTACCGCGACGTGCTCACTAAGGCGAGGGCGGCGGTGAACCTGCAAGAGCTAGGTGTCACCAATGGCATCCGGGTGAGGGTCACTGCGACTGGGGCCCGGATACTAGAGGTGCCCGGTGCGGCGAGCGGCCCGACTGCTGACGCTCTGGCCGATAGGCTCAGGGCGTCCCTAAATGCAGACGAGGCCCGAGTGTCCAGGCCCACCAAGTGCATTGACATGCGCATCTTGGGCCTGGATGACTGCGTGACGGAGGCTGAGGTGGTGGCCGCCGTCGTTAGGACTGGGGGGTGCTCTGCCGAGCAGGTTAGGGCGGGCACCATCCGTCCTGACCACGCGGGGATGCAAGCCGTTACGGTGAGCTGCCCCGTGGCGGCGGCCAGAAAAATTGCCGGGGAGGGCCGAAGGCTCCTGGTGGGCTGGGTTTCTGCGCAGGTTAAACTGCTGGAACCCAGACCTCTGAGGTGCTTCCGCTGCCAGGTGGGCAACCACGTGGGAGTGCAGTGCACCTCGGAGGTAGACCGCAGCAATCATTGCTTCCGCTGCGGTCAGCCCGGTCACAAGGCCGGCTCGTGCACTGCCACGCCGCACTGCTTTCTATGTGCGGCAGCTGGCAAGCCGGCCGATCACCGGGCTGGGAGTAAGGCCTGCGCTCCACCCGCCAAAGCCAGGGGCAGGGGCAAGCCCTCCGCCATCGCCGTCACCGCCGCACCCGCCGCCACTGCCGCCGCCGCTGCCGCACCCGCCATTGTAGTTGCCGCAAACATCGCGGCAGGGCCCTCACAGGGGGCTCGGGAGGGGGCTGACATGGAGTGCCAATAATGGCCCCATTACGCCTCCTCCAGGCGAATATCAACCACTGCGCCGCCGCTCAGGATCTTTTACTCCAGAGCATGGCGCAGTGGTCGATCAACATCGCCCTGGTCGCTGAGCCGTACTTTGTCCCGCCCAGGGATGACTGGGTGGAGGACCTGAGCGGCTCAGTGACCCTCATTTCGTCGGCCGCCGCCGGTACCCCGTCGCTTGAGGCAGTCGAGAGGGGACGGGGTTGCGTGGCAGCACGGTTCGGGGAGATTGTTGTGGTAGGGGTATACTTCTCCCCGAGCCGAACTCTCGCCGAGTTCCACAACTCCCTTGCGGAGTTGAGAGTCGTCGTCGTCGGGTACCATACCCTGCCCGTGCTCGTACTCGGGGACTTCAATGCCAAGAACACGGCTTGGGGTTCCCGGTACACGGACACACGGGGCGGGATGGTGGAGGACTGGGCTCTGGAGACAGGCCTGGTCATCCTAAATCGGGGTTCTGTCCCCACGTGTGTGCGGATGCGGGGTGAGTCAGTGGTGGACATCTCGTTCGCCAGCCCCGCTCTGTCACCGCGTGTCATTGACTGGCGCGTCATGGAGGGGGTGGAGACGTACTCCGACCACCGGTACATCCGGTTTGACGTCGCCGCCCAGACTTCGAGCGCGCTGGTCCGACAGGCCCCGAGTGGTCCGCGGTGGGCGCTGAAGAAGCTGGACCGGGAGCTCCTCCTGGAAGCCTCGATCGTGCAGGCCTGGGTGTCATCACCGGACAGGCCTGCAGACATCAACGTCGAGGCGGAGTGGTTCCGGGAGGCCATGTCCGAAGTGTGTGACGTGGCAATGCCCCGGGTCCAGCCCGGACGCGCCTGGCGCCAGGTGTACTGGTGGTCGCCGGAACTAACGTCTCTGCGCGAGGCGTGCGTTGCCGCGCGGCGCCTGTACACCAGGCACCGCAGGCTCCGTATCCGCCCTCCGGATACGGAAGCCATTCAGGCGGAGCTGTACGAGGGTTACAGAGTGGCGAAGATCGCCCTCCGAGCGGAGATCCTGCGGGCCAGGGGACTGGCCCGTGAGGAGTCGCTGGGGACTCTGAACAGGGACCCGTGGGGACGCCCATATAAGGTGGTGCGGGAGAAACTCCGCCCATGGGCTCCCCCGCTGACGCAGAGTCTCCGGCCCCAGCTCGTGGAGGGCGTGGTGAGCGCTCTGTTCCCTTCGCGGGGGGAGCATACTCCCCCGCCCATGGCTCCGCCTCCTGCGGTGCCAACTGTGGACCACACAACCGACGATGACGACGTTGCTCCTGAGGTGACCGAGGTAGAGTTGAGAGTGGCGGTACGTAGGCTGAGTGCCAAGAATACCGCCCCAGGACCCGACGGCTTACCTGGAAAAGCCTGAGTCCTGGCCTCGGAGGCTCTCGGGCCTCGACTAAGAGGGCTCCTAAGCGCATGCTTGGAGGAGGGCCAGTTCCCACTTCGTTGGAAGACGGGGAAACTGGTCCTCATTAAGAAGCCGGGGCGCCCAGCGGACTCTCCGTCCGCTTACCGGCCCATTGTGCTGCTCGACGAGGTGGGCAAGCTCTTTGAAAGAGTCATTGCAGACCGCCTCGTCGGGCAGCTGGTGCGGGTGGGGCCGGATTTGGCGGACAGCCAGTTTGGTTTCCGCAGGGGGCGCTCCACGGTGGATGCCATCATGCGCGTGCGAGCCCTCACGACGGGGGATGCTGTGGCCCGGGGTGGGGTCGTCTTGGCGGTGTCTCTAGACATCGCCAATGCCTTCAATACCCTGCCCTGGAGTTGCATCAGGGAGGCACTCCGGTATCACCGGATGCCGACCTACCTCTGTCGTGTGGTCGAGGCCTATTTGACTCATAGGGCGGTTATTTACCCCGGTCACCAGGGAGAATGGAACCGGCGAGAGATGTCGTGCGGTGTCCCACAGGGATCGGTCCTGGGGCCGCATCTGTGGGACATCGGTTACGACTGGGTGGTGCGCGCCGACCTCCCTAGCGGCGTCAGCGTAGTGTGCTACGCTGACGACACGCTGGTCCTGGCGCAGGGGAGGTCGCACCAGGCGGCGGCCGAACTAATGACACGCGGGGTTGCGACAGTCGTCGAGAGGATCCGGCAATTGGGACTCGAGGTGGCCTTGCACAAGTCCGAGATGATTGTGTTTTCATGGTCCTCGGAACGCGCCACTGTCGGGTTCCCAAATAACGGTAGGAGGGGTTCACATCGGCGTCGAGTCGACGATGAAGTACCTGGGACTCGTCCTCGACAGCCGGTGGAACTTCGTCGAGCACTTCCGACGTTTGGCTCCCAGACTGCAGCGGGCCGGGGCTGCTTTGAAGCGGCTCTTGCCCAATCTGGGGGGGCCAAACGCCTCCTGCCGGAGGCTCTACGCGGGGGTCGTGCGGTCCATGGCCCTTTACGGGGCACCGGTGTGGGCGCGGTCGCTAAGGCTCCGGCCAGCCCGCCGGTTGAAAGCGTCCCAAAGGGTCATGGCCATCCGGATGGTACGGGGATACCGCACGGTCTCCTGCGAGGCGGCGAGCCTCCTTGCCGGATTGCCGCCGTGGGATCTGGAGGCAAAGGTCCTCGCGCACGTTTGGGAGTGGCGCGAGGAGGCGAAACGCCGGGGCGTAACTCCGCTGCCGCGAGAAATCACGGCACAGCGGACAGAGCTCCGGCGGGATCTCATGGCGGCATGGAGAGTGCGACTGTCGCAACCCAGCGCAGGGCACGCCACAATTGCGGCGGTAAGACCCCTCTTTGAGGAGTGGCTTGAGAGGCGCCACGGCGTCCTCACCTTCCGCCTGACGCAGGTCCTCACCGGACATGGCTGTTTCGGGAGGTTCCTGTTTCGGATAAGGCGGGAGGAAACGCCCGGGTGTTACCATTGTGTGGATCGACCGGAGGACACGGTGGAGCATACGGTGGAGGTCTGCCCAGCTTGGGCGGAGCACCGCCGTGTCCTCGTGGCGGCGATCGGCGGCGGCGACCTCTCGCGTCCGGCCCTGGTTCAGGCCATGGTACGGAGCGAGAGGGAATGGGAAGCCGTCACCTCCTTCTGCGAAGGAGGAGGCGGAGCGCGAGAGGGAGAGGCAATCTCTACGCCCTCGCGCCCCTAGCCGCCGCAGGAGGAGGAGACACCCTGGGCGTCGGGAGTCGATTGCCGACTCCCGGCCACCGTAGGCGCGGGCTTGCGGACGGCGAGCAATGGGCAGCTCGCCGTCCGGTAAGGACCAGGCTCGGGTCGACGGCGCGTCGTGTTCCACGCGCGCCTCAAAGAGATGTCAGCACCATTGACGGGGTCTGATAGGACCGATGCCTGCCGGGGTCGCGGATTGTTCGAAAGAGTTACCGTGGCCCTGGCGCACAGGCAACTGAAGGAACACGGGTGGGTTTTAGTCAGTAAGAGTCTGACACGCCCTTCCGCTCCGCCCAGAGCGGGAGACGTCATTTGATGATTTCCCACGCAAAAAAAAAAGAAAAAAAGTACGACTCTTCACTAGGTAAAGGATATAATCCCTGCAGAAGCATCAGAGCTAGGAAACTAATCATTTCTTGTCGGTCAGTTGGTGTCCAGCGGTGAAATCGTGAAGTCGGCGTCGTTTTGTTCTTTATGGAGTCCAATTTCTGTCTAGCGTATCTGTTTGTTTCATCACAGAGTGAGTCAATAAACTCTACGTCGAACATCTTTTTGAATATGTCTATTGGTGTTGTGTCAGTTACGTCAAACGTAGGTCCCGGAATTCCAGTAAAACTCTCCCGTTTGGCTTTAAAAGTAGATTTGTCCTTAGTCCAGTCAAATGTAAAACAGTCATTAGGTAAAAAATCTTGTATTGCTCTATCATTTGCCCTGTCTTCTGCTTGTAAAATTTGGAGCTGGTGGGGAGTTAAGTCGTCGTCAGTCGTTGTTTCCATCCGTCGCGGTCGTGTAGATGCTGTAGGGTATACTTCGTCGTCAGGCTCGTTGTTATTGTCTAAATCACTGTCAGAGTCTAACCAGTCACAAACTGTGTCTTGAAACGTGTTATCGTTGATACCTGGAAAATTTACATAAACATAAGACAAAATAATAATAAGCAACTATAATAAAAATACGGACTCCTAAATAATTGTTTATGCTTACCAGTCACTGACCGTCGTCGTTTATTGTTTGAAGCAGCTGGGATTATTATCTTTCCATAGTAGGTACATTAGGTGCTGTGAACGGACAAAAACATTATTCATCCGATTCATCTGTGTGGTCACATTGCCTTTTTCTAGGCGTACGGCACATATCCGCCAAGTTTGTTGCCGTGGATAGTCGACTTGGATCGAGGGAATCCATTGAACTGGGCGAATTTGGCACAGTATCGGCATCAGGCGTACCTATTATTGCGTCGAAATACAACTGGCCAAGCAACTCGGGGTTCTCGTCCAGTGGACGCTCCATGACTGTAACAATATACACATTTAAATACACTTGGCCTTCATATACATACTTCATTATTATTATTAGACTGTTAGCTGAATGATTCTGTGCTACAAATGGAGTCAAATCTAGGTAGGGATGACGATTAAGCAATCAACTTGATTTAACCTATTATGTAAGCTGCAAGTCAGCCAATGATTGAGTGAGTCAAGACGTGAAATGGTGCAAATACGCTTTATCTAAAATACACAGAAAACAAATAGTCAGTCAGTCTGTAAACTATTTGTATAACGGAGCCCAGTTTTAATATTAAATAGAAATATTTACATTCCACTTCCGCTGGAACAACAACAAGTCTATCTTCGAGTGGTGATGACAGCCTCGGCGCCGATGTCGATGGCTGCAGTGATGGCTCCAACGTATCGACGCAGCTATCGAGCTGCGGTGATGGCATTGACGTCGATGGCTGCGGAGATGGCAGTCTCGATGTTGACGTCGATGGCTGCGGAGATGGCAGTCTCGATGTTGACGTCGATGGCTGCGGAGATGGCAGTCTCGATGCTGACATCAATGGCTGTGATATAAAATCACATTCTTCCCGCTCTGGAGATGGTTTTCTGTTCATAAACAAAAAGAAATATATTTTATTCTGTTCGGGAAACTTACAGTTATCACATACAGGGTAATTCACGAAGCTTAGTAATAAGTTTTCACTAATAAGTAACATCGAGGTTTTATAATATAGGTGAGATTTTAAATACATACTGCGTTCGTCTCTTCCGCGGAGGCGCGTCGGGTAGAAGAACGCGCTGTAATTCAGCCGCCCGTTTCCGCTCCTGGTATTCTTTTTTTTGAGCTGGCGGCAATCCTGCAATACGCTTCTGCGTAATTTGCCGCTCAGCTCTTATCATCTGCAGCAGATTATCGCTGCAAAAATAATCAGTATTTGAATTATACTAGCAAAAGGTTGTGTAAAAGAGATCACTCTAGCGGTGAGGTTGTCTACATTGTAAGTAACATATGTTGTATTGTGTGCAATGATGATCAGAAGATAAGATAAATAAATACTCACGGATCTGCAGATTTCCCCTTCCCTCTTCCTCGCCCTCTTCCTCTCTCTCTACCACCACCCTCAGCCTGAAGGCCTGAAGTCGATTGCTCGTTTGATCTAAAATGTATGCATAGCACTTAAGTTGTATGTAATACATACTTTTCATGGTGAAATAATATTTGCATAACAATACACCATTCCGCACGCCAATACTAAGCAGTAAAGCTTAAAAGTGATTTTAGTGCTATAATGAAAAAAAAAATTAAAAGTCGATTAAAGTAAAAAAGTGTGTTAAGTATGTGCATGTATATGCGACAAATAATAAAACACTCATGCGTTAATATAAACAGCCCAGTAAAACAAATTAAGTAATTTGGAAAACAAAAATCCGACACCGATAATATCTCGTCTGTCTGCACAGACCTTGTACATGTAAACGTTAGAGTACACTCCAGTGTCCGCAGCGTGAGCGCGTGCAGTCGCCGTGTTTACTTACTTTGTATGTTTACTTTCCTTTTTTTTCCTGTGGCAACACTACAGCTAACAGCTGATTTAAATTTGTTCTTGTAATTTTAATCTTAATTATTAAATATCTTTGTTTTTAAGGCCTATTTCCAACTACTCATCAAGTAAATGGGATAATAATGTGTATTTTGTATTAGATTCACATACCAAGTGCAAAATAAGTGTAGATATTTCGGTGTAAATAGGTGACAGTTGCCGGCACAAGGGAACTTTGCATTGTCATCTTGCTACAGGTACAATACTTTATATTTTACGTGCTATTAGTTTGTTTACGTACTATTTTTTCACCAGCTATCACGTTGTTTATTTTTAATACGGCTACTTATTGATGCCAATGACCTTAGAACGTAAACATAACCTTACTTTGGTTTGGTGACAGAACTCCTTTAAATACCTTATGTAATTTATTTTTTCCTTTTAAACTAATCATCTCTTTAACTGCTGTCTTAAACCTTCTTTCTTCCGATTTCTTGTCGCTTCCTTATTAAAGTTATAATCATGATTATGACTCGCAGCGCTCGTGCTCGCCTCGAAGAGTCAAAACTCAACCAGGCTTTGAGCGAATTAAAGGCGTCAAAAGAGTCCTGTGACCAACTGAATAAGGAAATAGATGACAATGAAAGGGTGCTCTTTGATGCCCATGAAAAGAATAGAAAGTTGACAATTGACATGGCTCAGATATATACTCAATACACTGATGCCATAGAAGAACGGGACAGACTTCAACTTATTGTGGATGGGTTCAGCCAGTGTAGCATAGAGTATGAACAAGCTCTTAGTCACAAACATTTACTACAACAGCAGCTACATGAGGCTCAAAGTCAAATAACACAACTTGAAACCACAAATCTCAACATCACCGCCTCACTGAATCAAAGTCTGTTCAATGAGTTGATGCCAATTGCCCCATCATTGGTGTCTGCCATTAACCCCTCTTACACCATAGATTTGACAGGTGATGATGATTCAAAGTCATGTAATTTAGTGAGGGTAGTATCCAGTAAAAACACAAACAAAAACAAACTTAAAAAATACATTAAAATTAATAAATACATTGTAAAAACACAAAAGATGGTTAAAAAACATAAGTTCTTTATTAAAAATGTAAAACTTAATAGAGAAAGGCTAAACTTACTGAAACAATTAAATATTTATTCTTTGAATTTGAAACAAACTACTAGGAAATACAACATTGACACAAAGTACTTGCAATCTGAACTTGACCATTTACAGGAGAAACTTAGTTCCATGACTAACAAATATAATACCTCTGAAGATCTGATGAGGGAATATGTGTTGGCAATGAATGAGCTGGTAAACTCACAAACCAACAACTGTGAGCACTGTCAAACACCATCCATTGAGATGATGATCATTCATTGAGAACATGCAATACCACCTTACCGCAGCCTTGTGTTAATTTGACATTTCCTGCTATTAATAGTTCCATTATACAATGTCAAGAAATTGTAAAAAATGATGTAGTATTATTTTGCGATGAGATTGGAAAGGACTTAGGCCACTTGTTGACAGATGAATACCCGGGACACTCCATAATAAATTACTGTAAGCCTGGTTGTTCCTTATTTGACATTATGAGAGAAATTATTAAATGTAACTTTAACCAGGACACTACATTATTGATTTTTATGGGTAATAGGGGAAATGTGAACAAAAGAGAAATGCTCCAATATTATAGAACACTATGTAATCTTAGTTTAAGAAAAATTGTGTTGTTTACTTTCCCATACAGTAACAGTTTGCCACAGGAAGAAAATAACTTAAGATTTGAAATTAATATGACATTGCATAATTTGACATTTAATAATAATTTATTCCATTTAGTTGATACTAACAATTATGTTGGTAATAATTTGTATTTGATAAAAGATAGATATAATATTTTTATGTACTATCTTTCTAACTATCATAAAAGACAGATAGCTGTGTCGCTATCATATTATTTTTCTATTACAGCCAAGAAGTTGGCTAAACAAATTGCTTCTATTGAGCAAAGCTATGAGTTATTAAATAATTTGGTATCAAAAATTGACATTGATAATAATTTAAATTAGAAATTAAGACAATAGAGGCAACCTCTAGCAATAATGTACAGAATTGTAAAAATAAATCAAGTAAAACTTTAAAATCAGTAAATAGTATCAACCAAAACATTCAAGGATTTATGAACAAAGATTTAGAAGTAGAATTATTTATGAATTTTAACACTATTGATATTCTTTGTATAACTGAACATTGGCTTAAAAGCCACCAGCTCTTGGTTTAATTTTAATAATCACCAGATTGGTAGTTCGTTCAGCAGAGTAAATGCTATACATGGTGGCTCATTAATTTTAGTAAGTAACCAGCTTAAATTTAAAGAACGTAAGGATATTGTGAGCCTATCTGTTGAGCGAACAGTTGAAATAGCCTGTATAGAATTGGAGCAGTTTATTGTTTTAAGTGTGTACAGACCCCCTTCAGGATTGTATGACTGCTTTGAAAAGGTAATGGATGAAGTGTTAAACAAGATTTGTAACTCGAACAAGTCCATTATCATTTGCGGTGATTTTAATGTAAATTTACTGGAAAACTCAGGTTCTTGTAGTAAAATATTAAGTCTATTTCAGTCCTACAATCTTGTAAACCTATTTTCGGAGCCTATAAGAATAACTCCCACTAGTACAACATGCATAGATAATATTTATACAGACGTTATACCAAGCCACAAAGAAATTATAAATTTACTAGATTCTGATCATTGCGGGCAAAGGATTACTATCCAAAACCAAAACATCAAAGTGGCTAAAAAGGATATTACTGTTAACCCTAAAACTGCAAGTCGCTTGGAAGCTTTTAAAGTTAAAATCATTAATAAATTATCATTTTTGTCTATTCACGTTGATCCTAATCACCTATATGATGATTTCTTTAATTTTTACTGTAACCAATTTGATTCCACCTTTATTCCCAAGACTATTTCGGTTAATAGTAACGTATCTTTCAGTGATTGGGCTACCATTGGCATTCATAAAAGTAGAACACGGCTTTATGAGCTGTACAATGAAAGGACTTCTGTAAACACTGCTGAATTTAATTTATATGTTAGAAATTATTCAAAATTATTTAAAAAAGTTTGTTGTATGGCCAAGTCGCGTTATTTGAGTTCGAAGATTAAAAACAGTAGTAATGTAATTAAAACGACTTGGAATATTATTAATAGTGAAACGGGAAGATCTAGGAGCCGAAATACTGACTTCAGCCTGTCTATTAATGACAATGTAATAAAATTAGACTCACAAGTCGCCGCGGCCTTTGAAAATTTCTTTTCGGATATTCCCATTTCAACTACTAAATCCCTAAACTCATCACCTTCTGTTGCTGAGTCTTTGCTTAAAGAAAATGTTAATGTTTGCGATTCGGAATTTCATTTTGAAGATATTACTTGTAGAGATATAATTAAGACCTTTCACACTTTAAATGTAAAAAAGACTGAGTGCAGACCTGTGGGGTAATTCTGTAGAAGTTGCTAAGTCTGTTATTGACATTGTAGCACCTATTTTAGCTCTTATCTTTAATGATTGTATCGACTGTGGGGAGTTTCCTGACCTTATGAAAAAAAGTAAAATAAAACCTTTGTTTAAATCAGGTAGTACTACAGACCCCACAAACTATAGACCTATTTCAGTACTACCTACCTTTAGTAAAATATTTGAAAAATTAATTTTAAACCAATTGCAAAGATTTTTTAATAAACATAAATTATTACATACCAGTTTGGTTTTACAAGGGGTCGTTCAACTACTGATGCCGGTGTTGAACTTTTAGGACATATTTATAAAGCATGGGAAGATAAATGCGATGCCTTGGGCATCTTTTGTGACTTGTCTAAGGCATTCGATTGCGTTCTAAATGAAACGTTGATCAGGAAACTCCGCCACTACGGGATCCGGAACACCGCTCTGGATCTTCTTACTTCATACTTGAGTAATAGGATTCAGAGCGTTGACGTAAATGGAGAAAGATCTCCCGGATCTATAGTAACAATGGGAGTCCCGCAAGGCTCAATTCTTGGTCCTTTCTTGTTTCTTATTTATATTAATGACTTGCCTTACCTCATAAAGGATAATCACGATATAGTGTTGTTTGCGGATGACACTTCACTTTTGTTTAAACTTAAACGTCAGCAGCTGGTTACTGACGATGTAAATATCGCGATCTCAAAAGTAGTTAACTGGTTCAATGTCAATAATTTACTTCTTAACGAAAAAAAAACCAAATGCATTAAGTTTACGCTACCTCACGTTAGACAGGTGAAAACTAATGTATTGATGAAGGGCGAAGAATTGAATCTTGAAGTTAGCACAGTATTCTTGGGCTTAACTTTGGATGCTAAGCTTCAGTGGGGCCCACATATAGATAAATTGTCAAAAAAGCTAAGCTCCGCAGCATACGCTGTTAGAAAAATTCGTAATTTAACCGACATAGAGACAGCCCGTTTAGTGTACTTTAGCTATTTTCATAGTGTTATGTCGTACGGTATTCTGTTGTGGGGAAATGCCGCCGACATTCAGACTATATTTGTTTAGCAGAAAAGAGCTGTTCGATCAATTTATAAATTAAGTCCGAGACAATCTCTCAGAGACAAATTTAAGGAGATTAATGTAATGACTGTGCCTTCTCAATATATTTTTGAAAATCTTGTATATGCCCATAAAAATATAAAATTGTTTAAAAAATACAGTGATATCCATAGTATAAATACTAGGAACACACAGAAATTTGTTGTACCTACAACAAGGCTCAAGAAAATAGGTGGCTCATTCAGATGTCAATGTATACGCTTTTATAATAAACTTCCAAGCCACGTTCAAGATCTAAGCCTTAATAAATTCAAATCATTCATTAAACGTAAGTTGTGCCAGAAAGCCTTTCAAGACTCAAGGCGTTCCTATTGGAGAAATGTCTCTATTCGATAGACGATGACATAACCACATTTTAATTATTTATTTTTATTTTTTATTACCTAATGTGGGACTGGGTATTATTAGTAGGTATGTAGTAGCTTGTTGTGTATTGGATTTTTTAATTGTATTGAATTTGAATGTTCTATTTTCTATAATTATTGTTTTGTTAATGTGTTGGTTTTATATTTTTGATTATCGTGTTTTATTTTTTTCTTGTATTTTTGATTATCGTGTTTTTTATATTTTATTGTTTATGATTTCAAACACAATGTAAATTGTTCCTGAATAAAATTGAATTGAATTGAATTGAATTGAATATACCGTTAAAGATTATATTGAGGACAAAAAGGCTTGGGATTGAGTTGCTCCATTTTTTTTTTGCATACTGAATGTTTTTGTTTTGTAACTTTTTATTTTTGCATTTTTTTTTTAATTTGAATTTTACATAAACTTTGACATTTGATAATTATTACATATAGAATGACATGACAATTTACTTTCTGAAGTATAACATTATTATCAAATTATTGTGAATGTGAGGACTATGTGCGTCAGCATTTTTTTTTTCCGCTTTCTCAGGTAGTTTCAATGATGATCTGGCAGTTTGAGTGCTTTATGCGGCCTACCCAAATGATCTTGAGCCAATACCCTCAACTAGTGGAACCTCAAAGCAAACAACGCAGGAAGAAACAGAATCAGATGATCTCGGAAAAGACAAAGAGGATGTCCATGTTTCTTTTGGTGAATGTTCAATGGCTCTGCCGCAAAAAAAAGGCTCTGAGAGAGATACAAATTTGGAAAAAGGGAAAGGGAAAGGAAAAGGCCAAGGAAAAGGAAGAAAGCAGCATTCTGAAATTCTTACTTCAACTCTTATCAAAGAAGCCTTAGAAATGAAAAAGACTCTAAAAACTATCAAGACAAAAAAAGCTAAAGATAAACTGAAAAGAAAAACAAATCTAAAGAAAACGAAAACATCAAAAGTAGAGAAAAAAAAAGCAGATGGAAAGCAGTCGCACAAGAGAAAAATTTTAAACAGCTCGAGCTCTGACGATGAGTCTTTGATGCTAGGCGAAAGTGATGACAACGACAACGTCTTTTATGCAGAAGGAGAAACAGCTGTTACAAACGAGCTTTGTCTAATTTGTGGTGAATTTGGAAAAGATCGAGAGCTCTGGTATCGATGTATAGTGTGTGGGCAATGGGTTCATGCATTGTGCAGCGATAAAGATGTGCCAGATGGTTATATTTGTGGATTTTGTCATGCTAAATAGGTAAACCACTGCACTGACTGGACAGGTCCACTCAAATCTGTATGGTTCTTTCCTTAAAAGACCATTTCAGACACCAATCTTACATGGTCCTCAAATGATCTGACCAAGATTATTTCAGGATTTTTTATACCTGTTGACATTGATGAATTTTTATAAATATATTGACATGAATATTTACTTTGTAAAATAGTATATTATTTTAATTATTGTGAATGTAAAGACTATGTAGATCATTGTTTTATTTTTTTTCTTTCTTGATTAGTCTTAATCATAGTCTGGCAGTTTGAGTAATTTATGCGGCCTACCCAAATGTCCTTTCTTTGGTATTGTTCGTCGAATCGTTGAGCTCCTTAAGTTTTGAGTTGAGCTGCACGATTACTGACAAATGCGTGCACTGACTGGACAGGTCCACTCATTCTGTGTGGTATTTTTTCCTCAAAAGACCATTTCAGACTCAAATCTACATGGTCTTCACATGATCTGACCAAGATTATGTCTGGACTTTAAAAGAGACTGTGACCTCTGAGTTTGTTTCGGCCTTTCTTCTCAGAGTAGTCAGATAGGAAACGCCGACCTCATCTAGTTTTAAAATATGATTGACGTGTAAAAGTGTTTGTACAAACCTACTTACAGAAATAAAATCATTTATCATTTGAATTTGCATGTAATCACTGTGTATTATATTAATTGTATTAAAAGTATGTATTTATACTAAATCTAGATAGTATAATTAAACGAATGGCATAAATTCAATCACAAAATATGTGTTCACTTATGTTTTATCACTTAAAATTTGCGGCCATTTTGACATACGACGGACCATCTCCAATGTAATACAACATTTTTTAAACCATGACGCCAATGAAACTATGATTATTTTATATCATGGACACGAGCAAATCTTAAGGAATATCTTGCTATAATACACTATACGATCTAACTAATAAGAAAAAAGAACTTACGACATAACTGCGGACAATCCTCGCCGTGACGCACACACAAAATCACTCAAACTTCAATCTGAAGTATAAATACAGATTAAAAAGATTTGAACTGTTTACACATGTCAGTGCCAACTACGTTTAGTTCCGCGTCCGAAACGCCAGTAACATTGCAAAAAGGAGCTTTATTAAAAGGGTTTTAAAGCTGATTTTCATTAATTCCTATAGTCGACACTGTAGTGTACCCTAACGTAAGATGACAAAAACTTTTTGGACACTCAAGTGTCTCCTGACGTTCAAGTGGATAAGAGGATACTCTCCAACACCTTTATAGTTTGTCGCGAACTCGTCCCGGCGTCAGCAGTGTTGGCGAAGTTTTCGATCTTCTCACGATTCTTTTTTATATCGTAAATTGTTGCACGGCCTACACCATATTCACCAGCCAACTTCATCTGATTTTCACCACTATCCAACTTTCGCAAAATTTCCATCTTTTTAATTAAACTTAATGTTTCGCGTTTACGTTTTTTGTCCGCTATTTTGTCAAAGCGACGCTGCGAAACAAGAAAAAGCAAAACAAACACGTGGCTTCACTATTAAGGTTAGGCCCGGACTGCCGAGCGAGAGAAACTACTCGAACCCGCTCAGTAGCCCGGCGTTCAGCTGTGTAAAATGCCGGATTATAGAGCGGGCTACCCGAGTCCCAAAATGCCGGACTACTGAGCGTGCCGGATTGGCGAGCGCCGGATTATCGAGCGCCTACTGTATTAGCATTGTGATTATTAAAATAGGAATTTTCGGAAGCAAAACTAGTACTTGGTAGCAACATCTTTTGTTAGTTAATATTATATTCTACGTTCTCAATTTGATTCTCTACAGTTAAATTTAAATAAACTCTTATGTTCATCATTATCACTCATATTATTTATCTCTACTAGGTCGTTGTAGATTGCAACTGGTTCTATTGATATGTAAGTCTAAGGGTGCTTAAATAAAGAAACAGGTTTCCGGTACAGACAAATCTGTACGGTCGGTACCGATCGGTACAGTGTTGACTCGCATAAATTACCAGGTGAATCTGTCCTTAGTGACAATCATGGCCTCCAGTTCGTCGAACGAAGATTTTTACTTTTAGAAAGTACTTACGTCATATATAGAAAGAGAAGAACAGTTAGTGTATCTGATATTAACAGAAAAATAACTAAATATGGAACATATTATCATTTATTCTTAAAAGATATAAAGGACGATGAAAAGGAGTTTTATGATTATACAATGATGACTCAAGAAACATTTTACTACATATTAAATAAAATCGAACATCGCTTAATTAAGAAATGGTGTAACTGGCATGTTCAACCAATTTCACCTGAAGAAAGACTCGTTATCACTATTAGGTAAGTAATGAATAATATTTATTGATATAAAAATATGCGTAATATACTGGGTGGTATAATTTCAAAATGAAATGTCTTCTATACCGCTAATAATTGGGATGTCTACAGCTAATGTTCAAAAGAAATCCCTGACCTTTATTCATTCAGTAGGCTAGTATGTTTTATTTCTGAGTAGTTTTAAGCACAATGAAAAATATCCGAAATACAATTTCAATTTAGTGAATGTTATTTATTAGCCAAAATCAGCGAGAGGCAAAACATACAATACTTTACATGTCAACTTAAAATTAAAGTAATTATAATTAAAGTATTACTCCAAATGGTTAATTTAAAGCAAACACACTTAATTAAAAATGCTGTGTTTAAGTTATAGCTATAACCTTGGTTTTTGGCACCCCATGAGCCAAAATCAAATTGGAGATTTCACAATAGGTATCTGCTATAAAATTCGGCAAGAGATTGGTCATTCTGAGTAGATTCATTATTTTCTTCTGTAGATACTCGGTGGCTATTAGATTGATTGCATTCGTCTGCAGCTAGTCGGTTGCAGGTGGATTCTTCATATTCTACTGTGGCTAATTGGTTGCTTATAACAGCAATATTGTCACTCGAAGTTTGTGCAAGAGTTATTTGGTTGCAATTCTCTGGAGTACTATTACGGGAAACATTACTTAAATGAGAGTAGTTTGACATCGAACTAGATGGGTTACCATATTGCAAAGATTGGTACGCGAACTCGACGACGACGCTTTGAATGCGGTTTCTAAAAGAAAGTAGCATGTGCTGTGGAATTTTTTCAATGTGTTGTATGAGGCTTTTGAAAAATAAAAGATGTTCGTTGTCTGCATCTGTTGTTCTCTTCTGTCGGGATTTTTCCTTATCTTGTAAAAATTTTAGTTTTTGATGCTCAATGTCCAATAATTTGTCATTGATTGTTCTCTTCGGCCTTTTCAAAGCGGTTTTAGAAACAGGCATCGCAGGAGACACTGTTGGTTGGTCACTCGCATCGTTATCTTCCATATCGCTTAGTCCAGCTGAAAGAAAACAATCATTGTCATTTTTACTTTGGGTGTATTCTGTTTCACTATCAAGGCTCACAGCACTATTTGAATGAGATCTTTGTCGCGTCAAACTTCCAGTGGTTAGCCGCGCCTTCACCATACATAGGTTTGAGAAAAAGTAAGGGTTTAAAATATGGCCATTTGGGATATACTGTAGTTGCCTCATCTCCAGAGCGAGAAGGTGGAATCTTTCCTAACTCTACCGCAAATTGATCCTTAGATATCTCTATCTTTTTCTTATTTTATTTTCTGTAACAAAAAAGTACTGATATGTAAAAACTTTTTCCTACAGAGGTCAAATACAATTTTATTGTTGTAAATATCAAGGTAAATTAATTTAAAAATACTTATTTCTTTCTAGTTCAATCAATTTAAAAATAATTATTTATTTAAATCCCAATTATCAGGTTGGGTCTTATATATAACCCTGGCAAGAAATAAGTATTTTTAAATTAATTTAACCTGATGTTTACAACAACAAAATTGTATTTGACCTCTGTCTGTCTCATAAAATAATGAGCAGAATCATCCCTCCCAAGATTTAGTGTTAATTTTTGCTGCATCCTGTATACAGGGTGTAAATGTGTTTTTTATTTTCGGATACCTTGCAACTGGAGAATCATTCAAATCGCTTTCAAAAAAAATTCGAATGGGTGTAATAACATTAACAAAAATTATAGAAGAGACGGTTCTTGCAATATGGGAGGAACTGTATACCATACATATGCCTACACCCACCAGAGATATATTTTATTCAATATCTAATGATTTCAATAATATTTGGAATTTCCCTCACGTCATAGGTTGTATAGACGGTAAACATGTGCGCGTTATGTGCCAAAAAAATCTGGATCTATGTTTTACAACTATAAAAAATATTTTTCTGTAGTACTGCAAGCAGTAGCCGATGCCAATTATAAATTTGTAATGGTAGAAGTCGGGGGCTATGGTAAACAGAGTGATGGCGGTACCTTTAGAGCATCAGATTTGTATCAGTTTCTAAATGAAACGGAATTAGATATTCCATTGCCCGCTTATTTGCTTAATACCCAAGTCTCTGTTCGTTACGTATTTTTAGCCGATGAAGCGTCTCCTTTAAAAACATATTTAATGAAGCTCTTTGGGGGGCGTGATTTAACAGTGGACCAACAAAATTTTAATAGTCGCTTGTCGCGAGCGAGAAAAACAGTGGAATGTGCATTTGGTAGATTATACTCAAAGTGGCGTTTGTTATCTAAAAGCATAGAAACAGATATTCAACTAGCTGATAAGATCGTGAAAACTATGTGTTTGTTGCACAATATAATTATTGATAAAGAGGTTTTTGAGAGAAACTTGACTTCGGTAAATATTGTTAGACGAAGATGGCACAATCAAAGACTGAGTCCGCCTAGTAATGTTGCTACAAACGTCAGAAATAATTTTGTTCAATATTTCAAACATAATCACTTAATATATAATTAAATTAGGTAATACTTTATTATTAATATTTTATAACTACAAAATTAAAATAAATCGAATTGATTATTGAAAGTACTCACCATCCTGTTTCATTTCCAAACTGATCTCTTTCCAACACTTATCTGTAACATTTCTGTTGCTGTGGAACTTATGAGTTTTGTCCCATAAACATTGTTTATCAAGCACCAAGGCTATCAAAACTTCGTTATCCAAATCCATTTTCAATATTATTAGTGATTAAACGAACTTACCTGTAAGCGAAGTTCGGTCATAATTATACGAAGCGCTTCGTCCGAAGAGATTAGCTCCCTCCCTTCCACGCTTTTTTGATAATGTTTGAACCCTATGAGCCGTGGTAAGGACCAGTAATGTTAAACATTTTTTTGAGATTTCATCGAGTGACAGTTGGTCATTGGGGTATTTACGTCGTAAGAAATTTAGTACACAGTTAGTATCCCACGTTGCATTACATTTCGGCCTAGGTGGTCGTAGGCGAAAGACACCTTTAAAAAACCTAAGCATTCTATCGTCTTTAGACATATTTTGGCCCAAAATCAGTGATAAAGCTGATCGATATGAATTTAAAGTTCCATATTGACTACCATTATTAAAAATTTGCGTAAGAAAATATATTACCGATGGAACCGAGGCCTCGTATTTATTAACACCTGATTCTTTGCAGAAGGTCCACCATTTTTTTAGACATACGTCATATTGTTTCATCGAGTTAATTGATAAAGAAGCTATCATAATATCTATCGATGAAGGCGACAGGCATCGTCGTGAAAACGCCTCCCGGATAACACCCCGGCAACCAGGGTAAGCGTCGAGTGCACCTGCCGGTTGCTGGAATGGGATATCAAAACGTTATCATTAGGGATAAATATAATTGGGTCTGATATAAGCAGAGACATATATAAAGGGTACCACGGCTGCGTGGGCCATAAAGGAGCAATAAAAATTCCGTGAGCGTTATCGTTAATAATTTTCCTAAGACTTTTCAAAATAACTGAGAAGGGAGGAAAAGCATAGAATTAAGATAAACCCCAATCGATTGTAAATGAGTTTATAGCATAGGCGTCCGGATCTTTATGCCAGGAAACATATTTCGCAGATTTTTTGTTGATACGGCTGGCAAACAAATCTATATCGGGTTGCCCAAACCTACACAGTATTGAAGGCCCTCTCTGATAACTCCCATTCTATGTCTGGGTGATTACGACGCGACTCGGCGTCCGCGATGGTGTTATCACAAGATCGTATATATGAGGCAAATATGTAAAGTTTGCGTTCTTCGCACCATTTCCAGATCTCCCTTGACATACCAGTTAAGTGGGAAAATTGAACCCCGCCCATGCGATTGATGTATGCTATAGCAGTCTAATTCTCTATACGAAGAAGTACTTGACAGTCGTATAAATCCTTAGCAAAAAGTTTTAGAGCGATGAAAGCGGCTAATAGTTCTAAATAATTTATGTGCTTATCACGTTCGCTATTTGACCACTGACCACTTGCATTTTCACCATCGCAGGACGCGCCCCATCCCGTTGTTGAGGCGTCAGAAAATATTTCGATGCTATAGTTGTCATCTCTAATACGGTGCTTCGAAGTATCAATAACTTTTAACCACCAATGAAAATCAGGCCTTAATGAATCAGGGAGAATCATTTGCTTGTTATAATCTTCATTACCCATAAGATTAAAAAATTTGCAGCGCTCGAATTGTTTAGTGTGTACCCAGCCGTATTCCACAGCTGGGCAAGCTGACACTAAAATGCCTACTAATTGTGCGAAGGTTCTAATTTTGCAACTTCTCATGTTAATAAATTTACGGATCTCGTTTTTAATACGCGCTTTTTTATCTGTGGGTAAACTAATTTCTAAGTTGGCTGAGTTTTTAAATACTCCTAGGAATTTACACTTAGTAGAAGGATGCAGACCGCTTTTATCGTCATTAATAATAAAACCTAAGGAACAAAGGAGCTTCTTTGTGATTGCAACATTTGTTTTGCAATTATCGCGTGTATCTGCTAATAATAACCAATCATCTAAGTAGAGGGTAGATAAAAAACCCGCTGATCGCAATAATTTTACAACCGGTTTCATTATTTTTGTAAACAAGTCTAGAGCTGTATTCAAACCGAATGGCAATGCATTGAATTCGAACAATTGGCTATTAAGCGAGAATCTAAGATATTTCCTAGAACTTTCATGAATTTTAATAGAAAAATAAGCATCTTTTAAGTCTACAGTTGTCATGTAGCAGTCCTTAGTAACAAGTTTTATAGCGTTTCTTAGGTCCTCTAATTTAAAAATGATGAGTAATAATTAACTTATTTAAATTTTTTAGGTTTAATATGAACCTCATTTTTCCATTTGGTTTAACAGTGAGGAACACGCTAGATACGAATTGACCTGGACACGGATCACACTTTGATATGGCTCTTATATCTAATAGGCTATTAATAGCTTCGGAAAAATTAGTAAACTCGGTAGTGGAATAACTTTGCTCAGCAGGTACTACCTTCTGGATTACCTCAGAGGAAAATATGAGTTTGTATCCGTCAATCCACGACAGTATCGATTGATCGCTAGTTATAAGTGACCATTGTTTATAAAAGTATGTCAAGCGACCCGCATACTTAACTGGGTCTAGTAGCGGCGCTGCGGCTGGCGCTGTGGCGGCAACCTCTTCTATGAGCTGGCGGGCGGCGGCGGTGGCAGCCGCGGCGCAGCAGGCTCGCGACTCCTCGGCGCGGCTCCCAGCGGCCTGCGCGCTGGAGCAGGAGCTCTTCGGTTTAAATATCTTTGAGGCATTGGGTTGTTTGGTCGTTTTGGTAGATTTTTATTGACAGTGTCGGGCTTTAGTTCAGTACTCGATTTTTTTACGGCTTTAGCTGATTTTATCGTTTCTGACAGGTTGTCGCCGAATAAGAATTCATCAATCTTAGTGCTACTTAAAGCGTCCTTCATGTACCTTTTTAACGCAGATAAAATTGATGGTTAAACGAACTTACCCTAAGTGATGTTCGACCATAATTATACGAGACGTCACATCCGAAAGATGTATATGATTCACTTGGTAGTCCACTTTCTAATGTACTAGGCATCGCACAATTTTTAGAGCTAAAAAAATAAAATATATTAAAAGTAAGTAAATTGACTACGACGTAGTACCTTCCCCCACTGTGTTACCTGCGCCCGCGCCGCCGTTACTCTTGTCATTGTTTTCAGAGAGGAAGAGCCTATTTCACGACCTAATTTAGGGAGATTTATGATTGATCCTAGAATCATAGGGTTTGGGTGGGTTATAATATAAATCTTTCGGATGTGACGTCTCGTATAATTATGGTCTAACATCACTTAGGGTAAGTTCGTTTAACCATCAATTATACTACGACGTCACATCCTTCAGATTTATATGAATCACTTGATAAACATCTACCAAGTGAATCATAGAACCTGGAGTGAAATAGGTGAAGCATAAAGGAAGAGCGCGGAGGATTTGAAATAGAAACTCTCAGTTATGTTTACAAATCAACAATATTATTCATTAACAATTAGTTAATCTATGACAATAATTATATATATTTGTACTAAGATTATTTGGCAGATCAATTACAAATAGCCGTTGCAAAAACCTCATCATTATTATTTACCAGTGGTCTGTCGTAGAACTTTGCAAACGTTAGTGAGTTCCCAGACCAACCCGCTGACTTTTTAATAAGATCTACAGATATGCCTTTTCTTTTAGCGGCCTAGGTAGACACGTGGCGCGTACTATGCGCGGAAAATATAGTCGTATCTACCCCGCTTTCAGTAAGTACTAGTTTAATCCAGCGGCTAATAGAAGAGGCACTCGCATTGTGTATAGGTTTTTTAATAGTCAGTATGAGTTTATCAGTCTGTGAAGAATGTCTAAATTTCTGAGTTGCCTCTAAATATGAGGAAAAAGTCTTGCCAGGGCAAATTCCTACTTTATGAGGGAAAAAAGGTGTGTGCATGTTTCGCCCTAGTGCTGATGTTTTAGTAACATCAGTAATAATTATTTCAAAGTTTGAGCTATTGGCTCTAATATTACACTAACGAATTAATGATAGCGTCTGCACGCGTTGTGCAGTCGACAATGCAAGTAGAGCTACCAGCTTTTTAGTAAGTTTATCTAGTGGTGGGTCATCGTTTGGATACCAGTTTGAGATATAACCAAGGACCAGATTTGGGTTCCAAGTTGCCTGATATTTAGGGAAAATAGGGTTCTTTTTAAATACTCCATTAAAGAACCGGGAAACCCGGTCATCGTCACTTAACTGCCTGCCTAATATTAGAGCCAACGCTGAGCGAATGGAATTAAGGGTAGAATAGCTCGCCCCGTTTCCGAGTTCCACCGTTAGGAATTTTAGTACTAGAGGAATATTTGCACTATAACAGCATATGTTATTACTTGTACAAAAATACCACCATTTTTTATAAGCGCAGCTGTATTGTTTTAAAGAATTTTTTGCTAAGGACGCAATCATAATTTCGATAATTTCGGGTGTTAAGTCTTGTTTTGCATAAGCTTCTGTGATAATAGGGATGACACCAGGGTAAGTCGTGTCCAGAGAGGGTGTCTGGTTCTGAAAGGAGACAGTTGTAGATTAGGGTCAGGTTTAAAGTAAACAAGGTCGCTTTGTGACAACTTCAAAAAGAGCGGGTACCAAGGTTGACTAGGGCCAATATGGTACTACAATTATTCCCGTAGCTTTATCATTGACTATTTTTCGTAGACATCTTAAAATCAATGAAAATGGAGGGAACGAGTAGAAGAAGAATGAACCCCAATCTACAGTGAACGCGTCAATGTTGAACGCTTCCGGGTCTCGTTTCCATGAGATATACCTGCCACATTTGGCATTTACTCTAGTAGCAAATAAGTCGATTTCAGGACAACCAAACTTATAAACGACTTTCTTAAAAGCCAACAAGGACAGACTCCATTCGGTGTCGATGTTTTTTCGCCTCGATTCTTCGTCTGCCTCAACATTGTCTTTAGACTTTATGTATGACGCGAATACATGCAATTGTCTTTTTTCGCACCATTGCCAGATTTCGCGAGCTAATTCATTTAGATCCGAATATTGTACTCCACCATATCTATTTATATAAGATATTGCTGTTGTATTGTCGATGCGCAGCAATATCTCTTTATTGTGTTGTTGTTTGGCGAAGCACTTAAATCCGTTAAAAGCGGCTTTTAATTCTAACAAAATATGATAATTAGTTTCTGTATTATTCCAAAAACCATTTGCCCTTTCACCATTACAAAATACCCCCCAGCCTGTCAGAGAACCATCCGAAAATATTTCTAATTCATAACGTCCGTTGCGTAATAGATTTTTTTGTACGCATTATATTGTCTATCCACCATACCAAGTCTGGTTTTAGGCTAATAGGTAACATCATAATTTTATCATAATCATTGTAAGAGTTTCTTAAAGCTAGGAACTTTTCTAGTTCAAAGAGTTAGGTATAGACCCAGTCGTAAGAGACTGCCGGACATACAGAACACAGTATTCCAAGGAATTTAGCAAAATCTCTAATAGATATTAGTTTTTGTTTAGAAAGATTTTCGAAACACTTCTGAACTTTGACTCGTTTTTCCCTCGGTAACTTTAAAAAATAACACTGCGAATGCAGTTCGAAACCTAGAAAAGTCTGGGATTGTTTCGGTTCTAATTTACTTTTGCCAAAATTTATGACGAAACCCAAACGTTCCAATAATACCTTTGTGTCGGTAACGCATTTAAGGCATTCTTCATAATTATTACCGATACAAATAATATCATCTAAATAAATAGCCAGTATCAAGCCTCTATTTCTTAGTGTGGCAACCACTCGTTTCATAAGTTTAGTGAAAATATATGGTGCTAGGGATAACCGAACGGTAAACATTGAAACTCGAATATTTCCCCTTCAATCATGAACCGTAAATACTTTTTACTACTATTTTCAATTTTTTATAAAAAAATACGCTTCTTTAAGGTCTATGGTAGCCATATAGCAATTTTTTGTTATTAATTTTGTAACAGTTCTAATATCCTCTATTTTAAAATGTTGTGTAGCAATAAAATGATTTAAGTTCTTTAAATTAAGGATAAATCGGAATGAGCCATCCACTTTTGTTAGCCAAAAACATTTTTGACCAAAATTGGTCAGTTTCGGCAGAACGCTTAACGACTGCACCGGAAGACTGTAATTTATATATTTCGGCCTTTATATTGTTTATTTCGGAATTACTAAAATTTAGATTTTCTGGTATAACTGTTTGAACGACTGGGTTTATGAAGGGAATTTTTAAACCCCTTATGTAAGATAAAACTGCAGGATCGTCTGTTATATTACACCAGTTATCAAAAAAAATAGCTTAGTCTACCCGCATGGGGTATAGTTACCTCGTTTAAGGTTTGTGTGTCCTGAAGTTGGTCTTCGATGACGGTGTCTGGCGATGTGCACCTGACGTTAGACGTTTGTTCATTTGAACCTGGAAGCGAGGTCTCTGCCCACCCTGTCTGCGTGCTTGTTAACCTTGAGATCTGGGTGGGCCCCGCCAGTTTCCCTGCTGTGTGTATCTTCGGGATGTTAGTAGAGGGTCACTACGTTTAATCTGGAGTCCAGACCTTTCGGCAGTTTTTGATGCCTTTATTTTCTCTCCTAGATTGGCTCCAAAAAGGTAAGTATCCCTTTTTACGTCGGTAATCAGCTGTGTGAATTTTTTATCTAGGGATGTAATCACCAGTTTTCTTCTAGTTTTTGTATTTTCGTAATGCAGATCGAGCAGTATTTTATTGGTATCGGATATTTTCTTCAAAAGATCTATTTTATCTGTATCCCCTTCAATAATGGAGCATGCTGGGTTAGTCAAACCTGCAATTCCATAACCAAGATGGTTTTGTGCTTTTTCCAGTAACTTGTCTCTGTTTTTTACAGATTCACTTAGAACTGAGATGATTTCCGGATTTAACAGAGGTGCTTTGGCAAGCTTGAAGTTTTCTGGTACTATTGATTTTTCCAAAACTTCCTGCTTCTGTTCTCTCGTCAGACCATCGACTAGGATACACCCCCAATGTTTAGCAATCTCGTCAGGAATCGGTGGTCCAAAGACTTCGTCCTTTCCCTTCAATTCGCCGAGCGCTTCTAAAATCTCCTGTGGTAGGGATTCTTGGGTAGTGGCAGCAATAACAATATCTTTACTGGTGCTGGGACCTGCTTCTGAGAGCGGCGTTGGGACACCGATTTGTGTTTCATGCTCAATATACCCATTAAAGGGGGAGGTCCTGTTCGCATTTTCTAACGAAAAGCCAGGAGCTACCGCGGACCTGATAAGTTGTGTCGGCACATCCGGATCGTCTGATTGTGGTAAGTGATAATGACCGTGAGTCACCCGGTGATAATGGTCGGAGTCTGCAAGGAACAACGCGGACGTTGTTTTTAAATCACCCGAAACAATGGTATACTGCATTTGCAGTTGTGTATTTTACAGTCATTGGTTATAATCACGTTACAACACGAGACTGGTTATCAGCCATGATCACGTCATGGAGAATAACAGTGTCACCACAGGTACACTACATAAATATGCCGCCATAGTTATCTGTTGCGATTACATCGCAAAGAATAACCGGTAAGTACAAAACTATCAACCGCGCTCGCGTCGCGGAGAATAGCATGAGAAATATGCAGTAATTATAGTTTAAACTATATTACAATCGTTAACGTATAAGTTCATACCGTTAACTAAGTACCTTAGGATAGAATAAACACACGAAAGGAAAAAAAATATCTCATTAAATAACTTATTGACGGTAAATAGGTACTTAAATTGTGATAGCGTGTTTTTTAAACATCTGGTAACGAATATGATTATCTGTAGATGCATGAATCATGCGTAAAAGTAATTAGGAATAGTTCTAAATAACGTAAACAAGATGACTCACCTTCGCTCGTTTCCGAGAAGTGGTTAAGTTGCTTTTGTAACCGTCTTATTTTCTTTCGAATACGCGATTCCTTATATTCTTGTTTTCGTTTACCCATTATAGTAAACCAGGGATCACAGTTTTCACTAAATCACACGCGAGTTGTACACGAAATATTATAGATGTTCGATGCCCGCACAAAAAAAGCGAATGACAAGAGTAACGGCGGCGCGGGCGCAGGTAACACAGTGGGGGAAGGTACTACGTCGTAGTCAATTTACTTACTTTTAATATATTGTATTTTTTTAGCTCTAAAAATTGTGCGATGTACATTAAAAAGTGGACTACCAAGTGAATCATATAAATCTGAAGGATGTGACGTCGTAGTATAATAAAGTTTCTGCGGGTAACTGAGTCATAATGTTGGATGTCACAAAGGATTCGCGTAGCGTCCATTGGTTTGGTTAGTAACTCATTGCGTTTTGAAATGAGTTGACTTGTGATTACCTGGCCCAAGCAGGAGATAGCACTCGCCATTTGATCCTGTTTGACGACTATGGCCTTATCACGCTTCGGGTATCGCTGCTTTCAACTCCGCGTTCAACGCCGGTGCAGCAATATAACGACAGTTAGATGGAACCAATTATTTAGCTATTAATGCTTTTCGACAATCCTTGTCGGAACCCTCGGTAGCGATGTGCTGGAAGCGTTTAGTTATTTCTTTATGTAAATCTGGTCCATACTTCACAGATGTCGACGGGTCTTCCCCCAGGATGTCCGGTCCTGGTCTAGGTCCACGTCGATGATGTCCCCTGACACTTCTGGCAAGGAACTAGGTTTGTCCTGCAGATTTGCAGGGTCGATTGATATGACGGGATCCAGAGATATGATAGGATCAACTGAAATTTCAGGATCAGTTGGGTCACCAGGAACCGAGGTAGTCTCATCAGGTGGATTATTGATCTCCGGAGAGTCTTGTAACCATTCTTCAGGATCGATACCAGTGTATTCTAAAAAGAAACACGGAGTAGAAGTAATTGCGATTTAAGAATATTCTTTTCTTAAAAGGCGTACCTAAGCATCCTAACTAATCCTAACTTCCTAACTTCCTAATCCTAACTAATATTATAAATGCGAAAGTAAGTTTGTTTGTTTGTTTGTTACCTTTTCACGCCTAAACCACTGAACCGATCATCCTGAAATTTTGCATATACGTTGTCAGGTGTACAGAAACGGACATAGGGTACCTTTCATCCCGCAATAAAGGACTGTTCCCGAGGAAAACAACAATAACGTTCTTATGATAATAGATGGCGCCACGTGTCTTTCGAATCATGATTGAATTATAACCCGAATTGATAGTCAAAGTCTAAATTAACGCGAGCGAAGCCGCGGGCAAAAGCTAGTAATATAATATATCTTTAATTTGCTTGTAGGTAGAAGGAAAGTAGATAAATATTCACTGTATAGTAGATTTTACTATAATTTATTTCTGTTAGGAAAGTTTTTCGGACGGCAATAAAGGCCCAATCGGATCGTTTATAGCGATCGAAAATAACGAACGTTTAACGAGTAGTTAGGATACCGTAAAACATAAGTAGATGTTTTATAATCAGTCGTTGCGTTGGGATAGCCCACAGACAGCCCGGAGTGCAAGACTTATTTAAACGTGAATACGTTTAGCAATAACACTTTTTTATTGACTATGGGTAGTAAAGTTTGTGCGTCGGAAAACCCATAGGTAGCCCGGAGTGCAAAACTTAAACTTTAACGTAAATACGTTATTTTAATACTCGGTAGGAACACGTACACACTGTTACTAACCTGTTTCTTCATACGAAGTACTCGCGATCGGTGTTGAGTCTTGCGAAGGCGGATATAGACGCCGTAATCTGCGTTCATATTTTTGTAATTTCTTCGTTAGATGTTCGTAATCAACAACACTCTTTCTTTTTGACATGATTTTACAGTACAGTAAAATAAAATGTTAAACGTGCTGAGCGGCTGAACACTAAAATGTGAAAGACGAGAAATTCCAAGCCAAGTAGTCAGGAAAACAAAGATACCCGCAGTTAAAAAAAAAAAAAAAACTCTCAACTACAGTGTCTGAGTGGTGTCACTTGTGTGTTACTACATGTATATTATGTTCTAATCTCGAGGACGAAGCGTTAGTATAATTAAACACACACCCTACACCAGTAAATGCTTTAACCCGTATGGCTCGGTCTAGGTAGTCGGCACCGATAAGTAACAACCTGTTTCTTTATAAGTGAGTGAATGGCTTATATTGAAATATTATACCTGTGCCGGTCGGTACCGACCCGTACAGATTTGTCTGTACCGGAAACCTGTTTCTTTATGTAAGCACCCTAAGTTTGATTTGACAGAAAAGTTTTTATCGCGTATACAAATAGGGTTTGATGGCAAACTATTTGGTGAATTAGGTAATTGTAAAGATTGATGGTTTAAGTTATTAAGATCTGCTAAGCTATTACAATTGTAGCGGCATCTACAAACATCATGCAAAATCCTGCATCGCGCAAGCAGAGTTTACCGCGCAACTAGGATATATACAACGTCCCGACATCAAACGTCGGGCAGTTGCTCACCAGACACGACCCCCGTCTGGTCGGAAGATCCTCCTTTTTCTAGGGTATGAGTGAACTTTACGCTGTTCCTCATACCTCTATACTGGTGGCCCCGAACATGAACGTCAGCGCAGCCTTCGTGCAACTCCTTCAGCATGACGTCATCATCACTTCAAACTCAAACTCAAAGAATTTATTTTAATTAAACCATTTACAGGCACTTTTGAATTGACAAAGAGACGGTCATTTAGAAAGTTGAAGCTAGTGGCCCATTCCAAAACGTAGATCTCTATGGAGAAGACCGGGCTAGAAACTCCAAGGACACTCTTTTTTTAAAAAGATATATTAGATATTACAAAATCCTGGGTGCATTATTCTTGTAGCTTCTATTATGTGAGAACAATGAAAAAAAAAAACACGTGTGGCACTCGGGGACTGCCGCGGTAAAGCTATTGCATAGCATTTTTTATCAACTTATGCAATTATAATTATTTATTTATTTTTTATTCTTCCAGTATTTTCTTTTCTTTGGTATTAATTCAAATACAGTCGTACCATATACATACACGTTAAGCGAACGCTCGGCCGAGCTACATGGTAGGCGGAGTGGGGGGGTGTTAGGTTTTATTTTCGTTACGGAATTTCTTGATTCGGCCGCCGCGCTCAAAGTCCGCGATAAAAGCTATGCAATAGCTTAAAATATATTAAGAAACAATTCAAAATATAAGATTAATAATAAAAATAAGCCGTGGCAATTAAGAGATGACCAGTCTCAACAGACGGCGGCGGGTGCCCGTTCACGAACATACGCGTGGATCAGCACCATCCAGCTCAACCATTTTGTAGGGAACCGAATGATCCAACACACGCGCCACCAACAGTGAGACATTTAAGTGTATTTTGTAGGGAACCGAATGATCCAACACACGCGCCACCAACAGTGAGACATTTAAGTGTAGACTTCCTTCAAGCTTTCAAGCGGCGAGTCACACAGCCAGCCAACACCCACGGCTTCAACGGGTATCCATAAGATCTGTATCTCTTTAGTTATCTATGTTAACAAATAAATCCTGACCACCAGCATGACACCCGTCTGGTCGGAGGATCCTTCATTTTCTAGGGAGGTTTGAGTGAACTTAACACCCTGTTCCTCATACCTCTAAATAATTATCTCCCGCTAATATTAGGTGAACACCATCAATGTATTCGCACTGCTCGGAATTATTATTGTTGGTTGAAACATCATTATTATTATTATATTTTTTCTTTTATATGTTAGCATAGCTCGGGGTCATGAGATCCCGGTCCTTTGGAAGGCGTACGTGGGGCCGAAGCCAACTCGTAGAGGCCCCTTAAACTAGTGATGCGCGATGGCGAGAGGTTTTATTCGATTGTTTCGATTGTTCGAACATCTCGATGGTTCTCGATTGTTTTGACTTGGATTCGAGTCCGACTCGGTCTGTTATTGCGACTGGCGCATGGCGCGTTCATTCGAGAGTTGTTCCTCGATGGTTTAAAGTTTCGCGAGTTCTTGATTTGCATTGTGATTGCGAATCCAAACTAATTCTTTCAATAAGAGCAATCAAAAATAAGCAATACCACGACGGAAATAAAATGTAAGTAGTTAACTTACGTACGAATATATATATTTTTTTAATGACGTTGCCCCACAGTCCACAGTAGGAATTTCTCCTGTATCGTGGGTGCGTTTAATTAGATAGAAGGAATTATGAAAATAAATAAAACATATCGAGGTTTCTTATTAATTCATTATTTATGTAGCTTAGTTTTTTAATCTTATTAACTATCTATCTACCTATTTAAATTTAAAGGTAAAATCAGTCTGGCACGGGATAATCAACAATCTTAAATAACAATCACAAAATCGTTTCAGAAAAGTCTTAATCTCTATATTGTAATAATTTTTATTTCTAGTCTTTGTTAATATCAAATCACATACATATTACCTACTTATTTCGGTAACTACTTGTCTATACGGTTTTATTTTAAGAATAATAAACTTCTTACGAGTATATTATAGGAACTGAATCAGTCGGAATTCTTTTATATATTTTAGACAACAATAACAAAATCAACAAAAATATGTACTTGTCAACACAAATAAAACTACAGCTGTGCTAATTATATTATAGGTACATTCTAAGAGTAATAAGATTGTATAAAAACGATACGTAGAATTTATTTCATACCTAGGTAATCGAAATATCCAGACATTCTACTTATATTAGTTTTACATTCTCTCTCAAAAAAAGAAGTTGGTCTAATTTTTTTGGAGCCAATCTGTTTCGTCTATCATTAGTTATCATGCCAGCTTTTCTAAACATTCTTTCAGATGGTACTGAAGTTGCGGGCATGTTAGGTAATTACAGGCTAGTTTATATAGGTGTGGAAAGTATTAGAGTGCATTTTCCAAAATTCCAAGGGATTCTTTTTGCGATCGAAATATGGCATTTCAAGGTACTGTTAAATAGTGCATATCGATACCTTTAGACTCAAAAGGCGTAAACGCCAAAAGGCCACTTTTCAGGAAAAGCAAAAAACTAAAATATTTTAAGAAAAAAATCATAACTTTTTTGTTTCAAGACTGAGTAAGTTCATTTTCGGCCCAAATTATTAAATGTTTAAGATAAACAGTACGATTATATATTATTTAAGATAAATTAATAAATAAAGAAAATAGGATTGTATACGCCCCCAAAAAAATAAAAAAATTTTGTTTACAACCCAAAATTTGACATTGTCTGTAGAATGCTTAGGGTGTATATGTAGGTCACTTAAAGCGTCCTTTCTTGCTGAAAAGGGGTGTATTGACAGTCAACGGAGAAGTATGTACTTAATATTCATACCATTATGATAAACGGTTAAGGTTTAAACGTCACTACAAGCATCTATTGTTGTAAAGAAGGGGTATATAACACAGTCACCGGAGAAGTATTTAGCTAATAATTACACAATGCTTTTAACTGCTCGATTGTTATTTATAAATCAAAGTCATCTCCTTGTTATTATTTATTTTATAATTATGTGTTCATAAAAACCTCTACTGAAAAAGTTGGCCATCGTAATCTCAAACTTAATCTCAAACTTTTGGCTTAAGGTTACGCAAATACTAGTTGTCATTGAAAAACATGGCTTAGATTAATTTACTAGAACTAAAACCCAGATAAACAAGAGCTTGATACGGAATCAGTATAACAAAAAACAATTAACCATTTCAAAATCTTTATTATCATTATGACATTAATTAGAGTCTATGCCTGAGCCTGAGCCTCTGAAGAAGTGCGTTTTTCTATAAACTTTAGGGTAAGAGTTACGGGCACTTCTACTGTAGTCGCTTTTTCCCTACATTACTATAATTATAGATATTCTTTGTAATCGTTACAACATTCTTAATTATCACAACAAGAATAACTACTTTTTTAAATTATGGTAAAAGACTAGAAGCTCCATCTAAGACAAAATGCTTTTAACTAACAATAAAATTACTTTAAAAAAAGAAGAAAATAAGTAGGTTATTAAATGACCGCACAAAAAACAGGAAATATTATTTTTTATGGAAATCAATTGAAAATGTTGGAGCTCTAATCTACATCAATTTCTTGGTTTTCTTCGTAATCACTATGAGGAAAAAAGTCACAAACGGTTTCTTCACAAGGAAGTCGACGATACTCATCGTGATAAGTCTTTGGAATGGTTCCATTATCACAAAGTCTCATCAAATCTTTATATTTGGCCTTGGATATAGGCAATCTGGCATTGTAGGTAGGCTTTATTATAGGTCCTGGAATGTCTTGTCTGGAGTCATCAACCACTGCAACAGTATCTTTTGTGTTGTCTGTGCTTGCCTTTGACTTCCCCTTACCCTTACCCTTCAACTTACTCTTGGCTTTTGCTGTTCCTTCCCTTTTCCTTTTATAGTCTTTGTTCTTCTTCTTCTTTAGGGGGTTTTGGTTTCCGCACTTAGTCCTTCAAGTGGACCATTGTGCGTGGGTCATGGCGGCCGTCGGTGGTTACTCCAACCAGCCCACCTCCCTCCAGAAGTTGATGATGTCTCCTGGTCTGTTGAGAACATCTGTGTAGGATCTGGGTGCCCCGAGGGTTTGTGACCTAATCTGGGTGACGCCTGTGCATTCGAAGAGCACATGCGCTACGGTTTCCTCAGCCTCCATGCAAGACCTGCACAGAGGACTGTCCGTTATGCCTATTGTGTGAAAGTGTTTGTTTAGTGAGCAGTGTACCGTGATGGTCCCCGTCACCAGGCGCAGGCCGTTCCTGTCCAGACGTAATAGGCGTCTGGTTAACATGCCATCCAAGGATGGCATGGCATTCTTGGACTGCCTGCAGCCTGTTGTCGAGGTCCACCAGGTCTCCGCTTGTGTGTGGGTGTACTCCTGTAACCATCTTCGTAGCTGGTTGAAGGGGATGGGCGCGATGGGTTCGGGTCCACAGACTGACGCGCTGGATGCTCTTCTGGCCAGCTCGTCAGCTGCGTCGTTACCCAGTGATCCACTGTGTCCTTTAATCCATTGCAGTGTAACTGTGTTGCGATAAGATACCGCTACACGTTCCAGAGCATTGTGACATTCAAGTGTTATGCTCGACGTAATATACTTTCTCCCCAGGGATTGGAGGACTGAGGCGCTGTCGGAGAGTATACGTATATGGGTGTCCGTGACTCTCCTGGCCTCTATGGCGTGCACCGCTTTTATGATGCCCACACACTCCGCCTGGTAGACGGTGTTGAACTTTCCTAGCGGGCTGGATATGTTTATGTTAAGGTCGTGCGAGAAAACTCCGACTCCGGTTCCGGAGTCGGTCTTAGATCCGTCGGTGTATACTCTCAGCTCTCTCGGGCCTGAGTGGTCACAACGTTCTTCTGTAAGTGTTATGTTGTAATGCCTTTGGAAGTAGTGTAGTTTCGGGGCTTTGTCACAGGGTAATGCCATCATCGGTTGTCGTTTGATCGCAGTTTCCCTGATGCGTATGTGCTTGACTCTACAGTCTTTGCTTAGGGTCCCTGATATATGCAGCCTAAAGGTAGCCAGGGCGGCCTCCTCTTGCACGATGAGGTGCAGAGGTGGTAGTCCAAGCATCGCCTGTAGGGCCGCAGTGGGTGTGGTTCTCATGCAGCCAGTGATTGCTACACAAGCAAACCGTTGTAGTTTTTCAAGGTCTCTCTGGGCTGTGCTCAAATCTGTCCTGGGCCACCAGACTATTGAGCCGTATGTGATAATTGGTCGGATGACTGTGGTATATAGCCAGTAAGTGACCTTGGGACTAATCCCCCAATTCCTGCCAAGCATTCGCTTGCATTGCCACAGAGATATACTGGCTTTTGTAGTAATGTAGTTAGTATGTTTTGCCCAGTTCAGCTGTTTGTCCAAATAGATGCCCAGGTATTTGGTTTCGGTTGAGAGGCTTAGGGTAGTTCCAAAGAAACGTGGTAGTTGGAGTACCGTCAATTTCCTCCTTTTTGTAAAGAGAATTAGTTCGGTTTTTGTGGGGTTCACTGATAGCTGGTGTTTATTGCACCAGACATCTACTATTTTCAAGGCTTGGCGCATGAGGTTGCATAGGGTGTTTTCGTGGGTACCATTTATTATTATAGTTATATCGTCGGCGTAACCTACTGTGAAGTATCCTTTGTTGTTGAGTTCTTTGATGAGGCTGTCTACGACTAGGTTCCATAGAAGCGGCGAGAGGACTCCCCCTTGCGGGCAGCCTTTCGCTACAATGGCCCTTGTAGTGTCGTTCACTGTGACTTGTACAGCTCTCTGCTTGAGCATATTTGTGATCATCCGCTTAGGGTCGAATCTATGTTGTGTCTATCGAGGGCCATGTTGATGCTATTAAACATGGTTTTGTCAAAGGCGCCTTCTATGTCAATGAAGGCGGCTAGTGCTGAGCATTTGTAGTCCACTGCGCATTCAATTTTGGATACCACGCTGTGTAGCGCGGATTTGGTTGATCTACCTTTGGAGTACGCGTGCTGTTGTCTGTGGAGTGGTTTTGCCCGAAGAGGTCCGTCACGGATGTATCTGTTACAGAGTCTCTCCAGGGTTTTCAGTAGAAAGGAAGTGAGGCTTATAGGCCTATAGGCCTTGGGTTGTGTGTAGTCGGTTTTGCCGGGTTTGGGTATGAAGATAACTTTCACTTCACGCCATGCTAGGGGTATGTATCTGAGTGCTATGCAGGCCCGATAAATCTCCACCATGCGAGGTGTCAGCGGGTCAAGGCCCCACTGTAGTAGGGCTGGGAAGATGCCATCCAGCCCTGCGGATTTATACGGCTGGAAGGTGTTAATAGCCCACTTTATTCGATCTTCTGTTACTATACTTCGGGCTCTAGACCAGTCTTGATCCGTTGGGGTCCATTCTGGCTCAGCCTCCCACGACCTGTCTTCTAGGATTTTACAGTCTGGAAAGTGAGTCTCAAGAAGGACCCTGCTGGTTTCATGGTCATTTAGTGTGTATGAGTTGTCGGGTTTTTTCAGCGCAGCGAGGGTTCGGTCCTGATCCGATGATAGGATTTTCCTTACCCTTGCTGCTTCGTTGTTGGTCTCGATGGATTCACTGAATTTCCGCCATGCTGTTCTTCTGGCAGTTCTGATTTGCTTTTTGTATGTATATTGGGTCTCTTTGTATATCTCCCAGTCATCCGGGAGTCTAGTGTTCTTGGCTGTGTTGAATTGTTTACGAAGTGCGTCTCTGAGTTTACTAAGTTCTGCGTTCCACCAGGGGTTCCTGTCCCTGTTGGTTTTTGGCGCCCTTAGCTTGCAGCATGCATGGTATGCTTCGGTTAGGTATTCTGATATTTTTGTCACGGTGTATTCCAGTTGTGCAGGGTCGCTTATAGTTACTTGTGATAGGTGCCTGGCTAGTGAAGAGGCTAGGAGACTTTTGAAGCCAGGTACGTTTGTGCGTCGCGGGTTTCGTCTAGGTACGGGTTTCCTTGTGTTGGTGTTTAGTGTGAAGCGTATCCTTCTATGGTCTGAGCAAGAAGGCTCGTCCGATACGTGCCAGTTTGTAATGAGGTTCGTCGCGCCCTCTGTAGCAAGTGTTAGGTCTATGATTGTTTGTCCTCGGACTGTGACCCAAGTGGGTTCAGAGCCTCGGTTAATAATGTTAAGGTTAGTAGAGAATAAATAGGTGGATAGTACCTCTCCTCTGGAGTTGGGTGCGGCGCTGCCCCAGAGCTGGTGGTGGGCGTTGGAGTCGGTGCAGATTATCAGGTCCATTTTGGCGCGCTCACAGTGCTGCACTAGGTCGGCCATCTCCTTCGGCGGGCAGTTTGCGTCCTCGCCTGGCATGTATACCGAGGCTAGCACAACATCTGGAACGTCACCTTCAGTCTGGAGCCTGATAACTGTCAGGTCTCTGGAACAGAATTGAGTGAGTGTTGTGGTAGGAATTTCTTTGGGTATGTAGATGCAGGTTCTCGGTTTGTCTGAACTGTGTGCGTTGAGAATTATCTTACCTCCGATGTTACTGAGGCCGCATATTCTGTTGTTCCTGATCCACGGCTCTTGGATCAGTGCGATGGTTCGGGGCTTAACCTCCAAGGCCCTGCGTAAGCTAGCCGTTGCAGTCTGGCTGTGTTGGAGGTTGGTTTGGATGATGTTTAGGGACGACGATGGTGGTGGGGTGGGGTTAGTCGGAGAAGGATCCATCGGACAGTTTCTCCACTTCCCCCACACGCTGGTCGTCGTGTTGATCGCCCGGCGACGAGGCTAGCAGCTGCTCGCTCCAGCCAGGAGATGCGGGCGGTATGGTGTCCTCAACGTCGGCCATTGCCGCTCGGGCCATGACCTCCTCCAGTTGTGTGATGTCTGGGTCGTTGGTTTGTGTAGTTGTCGGTACTGTCCCTGTCCTGTCCGTACTGTCGGCGTCAGTGTCAGAGGGTCGGGTCGAGGGCCAGAAACGCACGTATATCGACCCCAGGAGGTACGATATCCGTCGCTCCCGGGCCAGGATCCTTTCCGCTTCCTCCGGTGGCACACCCAGGGTCAAATAAGCCCCATGGTTGTCGCCACCGACGGTAGTTGCCCTGTACAAGGACCACCTGGCGATGTCGTACCAGGTGTTCTGACGAATCAGAACACTTTGGAGCCGGGCTACGTCACCTCTGTAGCGAGGGACTAAAAGCGAGGCTCGGACACGGGTGGGCACGTCGGATTGTCGGAGTACTGTCAATGTGAGGTCAGTGTTGGGGAGTTTTATCGTGGGCACATTCTGGGTCAGCCAGGTCAGGGCATAGTCGTCCTCACACCACATCTGCACGGTGCCTTCCGCTACCAGTGGGTATCCGCGGAAGGCAGGGAGTGGTGTCGTCGGGTCGGTGTCCATCAACAAGCTCTCTAAGTCAGTTTTTATGTGCTCCGCCTCTTCCTTGGTCAGGTCTCTAGACGGGGGAGGGAAGCAGATAGCTACGGCCAGCCGCGCAGGGATATCCTTCGTGGCCCGCGCGTAGGTTCTCTGCTCCCCCTGAGCGGAGTGGACCCTCACGCGTTTGGCGTCCCCCTGTAGTGTGCTCGGTGCAGCCGATTCGTCACGGCGCACTCTCTTCACCGGCCCTGTACCGCTTGGTGAGGCTTCTTCCGAGAGAGTCCCAATCGCCACAATATTATTTTTCTCAATTATGTCAGCCCCATGGATTAATAATTTATGACCGGTTGACGACATGTAGTACCAGTCGTATAATAATACGTACTTTTCTGCTGTTTTGCGGGCATAATCTCTAAATTTTATTATATCGACCTGCTCTCCAGATGTAATTGCTTGTAAAATTACAGCAAATCTTTTGATGAGGTCTTCATCCAAACCGGTTATAGCTGCGGTTTTATTAGGAAACTCAAAGAATTTTCTTGCAATATTCCCGTCATTGGTGGTTCCCGAGCCTTGTTTTACTATATCAATCAACAGATTGAGCTCATCTTTGAATTTATTTTGAATTATTTTCCTCCTTGTCTTACTTTGTAGCATTTCTTTGTGCTCATCACTTCTCGCTGCCCACCGTTTGAAGTCGAGCCTGTATGCAATGTGTAACAGACATTCCATACAATTTATACGGGCGTGTAGGGATGACAAGCCAAATTCATACAGGTCAGAACACACAATTTTTGATGTTACAGCATCTAAGCGGTTCATTTCTGTAGGCTTTGCTAAGCACAGGTAGCACGATGCATTTGATCTAGCTTCAGAAAGGTAAGTGCAAACTTTAGCGTCGATCATCGTCATCATTAGTTCATGAGTCACCCTATTATTATTATTGCACTCTGTGGGGATAAGGGCCTCAACTTCTTCATCCATTTGTTTTTTCAGCTCAAGGACAACTGCTTCACTCTCCTTTACAAAAGTAAACTGAACTGGACGACAATACAAAACTGAGCATGGTTTTGGGTTCGTCCATAAGATGTTGTCTCCATCTGTCAGTTTAAGTGGCACCAAGGAGGTCATGAAAATGCTCGAGTCATCTTCCTCACCCTCCATTTTCTGCTTGTATCGGCTTTGGACAGAAGCACCATCAAATCCCCACTTGGATATCAGCTTCAACTGCTTGTTATGCTCTTCCTTAGAAAGGCTTTGAAGGATTCTTGTAACTGTGATATCAAGTAAAGCTTGAAGTGTAATCCTAGCCGATGAATCAGTAACTGTCACTGATTGCTTCGGAGGGTAGCAATCAAGCTTAGTTTGTTGCACTTTATAGTAAGATGGATAAATATCCTTAGCACCTTCCCGAATGGCAGCCTCTCGCAACGTAATATACGGGGTGTAAGGGGAACGCTTCCGAAGCCAGAACGTAGATTATATACAACCTAAATGCTAACGGATACCAATAAAATTTCGCTTTAAATTGGTTATTTTCAAAACTTCATATTTCGTAAACACGCAATGGAAACGGTACAAAACGTGAGGTCACTGACACGCAAGGCAAAATCGCGCGACCGCGCGTCGCTGGCGCCGAGCGCTCCGTACGGCAGATTCACGGGATTTATACGAAATTTACAAACACCTACCTACCCTTTTTATTCAAAATACCTACCCCTACAACACTTCACAAAATTACGATGATTGATGAAACAAGATTATGATTTTAATAGTATTCGAAGCTTACTGTTGTAGCAACATTAAAGCTGACAGAGGCATTTTACGTACCTATCTAAATCCTTTGCGACCTTATGAGGTGTGGCTCGAATTGCGCTCCATCCATTTCAATACAAAGCCGCGCCCGTCGCTGTGTCGATCCGTGAACTCGAGGCATTAGTGTAGGATCTTCAACACATTCTGCACGTAGTCCATCAAAAACGCTCACTATTCTGCCCCGCATTTCATCAGCACTGTCACATTCCCGATCAAACACTCTTTCTTTCACATACCCCCACAAAAAGAAATCTAAAGGTGTCAAGTCGGGTGAACGAGCCGGCCAGGCGTGCGGCCCCAGCCTTCCGATCCAGCGGTCATCAAACAGCTCAGTGAGACGCTCGCGGACGGAGCGCGTAACATGCGGTGGAGCTCCATCGTGCTGGAACCATGCTCGACGAAATTCAGCCAGCGATACATCATCTAGCATATCGTCTAAATGTACATTTATAAAATCAAGATATGCTGATCCATTGAGGCGCTGCGGTAGAAACACTGGTCCTAGAATTCGTCCATTAAGAACACCAGCCCACACGTTGACTGACCATCGGGTCTGATGGCCGGTTTCTTGAGTGGCGGACGGGTTCACGTCTGACCATACATGAGCATTCTTCCTGTTCCACATCCCGTTTCTCGTGAATGTGGACTCGTCCGTCCAGATAATGTGCTCAATGAAGCCAGGCGCACGTTGCTGTTGATCTAACAGCCAACGACAGTACTCACGACGACGAACGTGATCGTTTGGTAGCAAAGCATGTACTTTGTTTATTTTGTAGGGCTTCATTCTGTTTCGGCGCAAAACTTTGTGAACTGTCCAGTGAGAGACTGTTGGTTCGCCCCGGCGCCGCAATAATTTTGCCGCACTTCGTGTGCCCAGGCGAGGATTTTGGCGAATCACATTTAAAATCCGCTCCTCTGTCTGAACATTGACTTGTTGTCCACCACCTGCCGCCATTGGAGCAATCGGTCGATTTTCTAAAACTCGCTGAAAAGCTGCCGTTATCATGCGAGAGTCAGACGGATGCCGGACGTTCGGAAATCTGTCTCGGTAAATTCTCAACGCAAGAGAAGCATTGCCACGGGCTTCTCCTAAACACATCAACATGTTGCCGTATTCACGAGCACTGTAAACGTAAGCCTCAGGCATAGTTAATACTAAAAAAAACAATAACAACACTAAAAACGTAAAAATAAACACGTAACAATAATAACTAAAAACGTAACAATAATAACTAACAACTAACAAAATACGGTCAGCGATCGATCGATTTTCGCGCGTTCGCTCACGAACTGAGTCGGAAAGGAACTAACTAGAGTACTAGAAAATCAAACATGGCCCCTGCGTGCGGCGTATCTCAAACGTTACAGCCGCCGCGCGAACGCCGCGCGCCACCGACGCGGTGTCTTTTGATGTGCAAAGATCAACAAATTACAGAGGAGAAAATGTGAATGTTAAATGTTAAATCAGTAAACCCATTAATTGTTAGGAAATGTACTCTTAGTTTTATTACATTAAGTATTACTAACTGTTTTTCATTTTCTAACTTTTAAATAAGATTTAACGGGTTTCTTAGATTAAATTAATTTAATTATCCACTTCAAATTCTTCCTTCATTTAGTAAGTAAACCCAATCAGGGTTTACTTACTAAATGAAGGATACAGTTATTGCAATAAACGAGCGAGCGTCGTGTGACTAATCACGACACGGTACGTCAATTTAAAACTTTTGACGCTTCTGTGATGTCTTTACTTCATTATTTTGGCGGCGCTTTACAAAGGATGCCGCCTTGGTCACAGCTGCGCACCGCGGCGCGGATTGCCCGTGTGGTTAAGTGGACGACTCTCTCCTCTCTCAAGTGAGGTGGCCCGGGTTCAAACTTCGTCCTATACCAATGAGACCGAAAGTTATTAGTATGTAGTTACTTTGAGCAAGCAGAGCACAGTGCAGACAGCTACAATACGGTCACAATTATCTCTGTACCTCACTGGCACACGATGCCCATCTCGCGTCCTCCTTCACCTCCACACACTAGCCGCGGTGCGTCGCGTCATTACGGTTCTTTTAGTCATTTTTGTATTAAGTATCATTGTTTTGTTTTTGGACATGTATTGTAAAGTTTGCCGATATGTCGTCATTAACGCAAGGTCTACAGATTTGTACCGTGTTGTAGATAGGTAAACATTTCAATTTTGTTGCTGTGCAAAACTTTTATGAACGAATAACAAAATTGCTTGTGAAAAGTCAATGTCTTTGTTACAGCAACTTTTTATTTCCTTTCCCAATCACAGTACCTAGGTATCCAAGTATCTTTTGATATGGGTCTCAAGGATAAGCAAAATAAAACTGCATTTTTCTGATTTGTGAGCATAATAATGCGAACATTTGGATTAAAATTGTAACCCTGTTCAAGGGGTAAATCATTAAGGTTCTTGCATGAATGGAATCCGAAACCAAATCTTACTTCACTCTACTGTTGTAAGTAGAGTGAAGTAAAAATACATTAGATTCAAGCGATTGAGTAAAGATTAGGAGGATAGGAATAGGATCACATGGCACCGCCCAACGAGTGCCAACGACTATCGCACGACTCGGCCAGCTGTCGCGTCACGTGGACTTGGGGTCATCGGCCGCGTGGCCGCCGGCGAGCGCGCTCGCACTTTGAACTCGAGGATTCGCGCGAGTGTCAGCTGATATTTATTTACGAATACATTGCGTGTTAGTGTTGTAAAGAAAAAAAAATAGTTTAATCGCAAATAATGGTTTTATTTTACTGTTCTCACAGCATAGTGTACGAAAAACGGTGATAAAAGTAGGTAAAATTGTAAAAAAAAAAAACTGTTTTTTTGATGGCATCGTATCGAGAATCACTAGCCCTGTCACCTGTCTTCGTTTTCGGAAGCGTTTCCCTTACACCCAGTATTGCCACTTTGAGAGTTTTAGCGAAAGAAGCAATCCAAGCGCCTTTTCTGACGTAAATATGATTGTTTTCGCTGGTTTCTTAAGCGTTTCATTTAATTTAGCGGCTGTTTCAGGATTTTTCATCATGTATTCGATGACAGAGGCGATATCTCCATGCCCTTCTTCTTTTAAACGTGCTGCAGCTGCATATGCCAATTCACTGGAATCTTCGCCTGTGTGTTCATCAGATCTTCTCTTTTTTTGTTTACTTCCCAGATCTTCGAATGGTTTACGGGATCTTTTCGTCATTGTTCCAATGGACGTTGATGTCGACGGTTCTGGAGAGACTGAGGGCGCTCTTGGTATCTCATCAACACTTGGTTCTTGATTAACTAAAGTTTGCACAAAACTCGGCCAATCAATATTTGCTCCCAACCAATTCTCGTACTTTCTCCTGAAATTATCAAGGAATCGGTTGGATTTCTGCCACCTTTGTAAAGCGGCTCGCGTAAATCTCCGACAAAATTCTTTGAGAACAACACGATCTTCGTCAGACAGGCAATCGCCTATGCGGGATACAACTGCACTGAACAATACTTCATGATCAAATGAAGTACTCTCACTTCGTAGAAGAACAAACAAGTCTAAATTCGTGATTAAACTTTCCATTCTAAGATTTTATAGTCGCAGATTTAGTGTTAGCAGTTACACAGTTGTGAACAAACTAAATTATAAAACTAAACTTTAGCCCTTTTATTGAAAAACGCCAATAATTAGGTAACTACCCTCATTAGTTATCTTCTCATTAGCTAATGAAAATTTATAATTGTCACTAACTATTCTTAGAACTCATAGCACTGCTAATTAACAAATTAGCTTACTTATCAGGAAAAGTTGAATGTAATCCATAGTTGGTATTGTCGTGAGATATTGAAAATCATTAAATCACCTATAAAGACTCATTAGAAGAGTAAACAATTGGTAATTTGGTTGTATGAAAAGTTTTAAAACTCATGATGTGTTGATAAATATCTAGCTCAAGCATAGTTGTCTACGTGTGGGTGTACTATAAACCTCTGCCAACTCCTTCGGAAATATAGGAGTGATGCTATTTTATGTTACCCCAAGTAGCAAAAAAGTTGTAAAATATTAGAATTATACAACTAACAGACATGTAAGGGGTTTATAACAGTTTTGTAACAACTATGTTGTTGTATAGTAGTATTCAGTTCGACGCATTAGTTATATATAATTTAAGTCATATTAATGTGCCTGGTAAACGTCATCTCAATAATTTATATGACGGTCATATAACGTTAAGTCGAGTTAACGTTTCAGCCAGAAAATAGTGATGTGTCGCCATGTTTTGTAAATTTAGAACCTTTTATTCAACACTTAAATAACTAACTGTGATATAATGATTTTATAGTTAACTATTATAAAATCGTTATGAAAGGTCGTATATTTCCACCTTTAAGTAACTTTTAGGTTGAAACATTATTCATAAGTAACCTATATGTGTCATTTGATTATTTAAACAATAATTAGATACTTTAATATAACTCAGTCGCCATTTTTATTACGTATAATATTAACTATGGATTTTAAAAAGTGGAAAAGAATTAAACGAAGTGGTGGCTTTAGAAGAAAAGTAAATAAAAATTATCAATTATTATTGTTAAATACAGCAGCGATACCTACATTTAATCTGAAAGAAACTGTGCCCAACCAAGAAGAAAGTGGTAAAAATGAAAGTGGTTCCTTACATTTTTCAACAATTAATACGGTATTTGCTGGATCCGGTCAGGACAGGTGTTCTACAAATCAAATTTGTTCCGCTCATCTTCTTTTACCAGAACGCAGACTAGATAGAGAAAGTAAGTTATTGCATAAAAAGCTCCTTTAACAGATTCATTCGTAAGTTTATATTACCCAAATGTTTTTTTTTTAGACGAATTAAATAATTCCGATTTTCCTGAAGAAGACAACTGCATGGAAATAAGTGACGAAAGTTCTGAAGAACTTGATAAAGATGATCAATTCCGCCAAGATTTTAAAAAATGGGCAATCACTTGTAATGTTCCTCATGAAACAATACAAAAAGTTAGTGAAATAATTAACAGAAGATTACCTCATATTCTCCCCAAAGATCCAAGAACGCTTCTTCAAACTAAAACAGTATCATTAATTCCATTGGATAAGGGCTACTATTGGCACAATGGTGTAACTGAACCACTTAAAAAATATTTAGAACATCTTACTCTCATACCAGAAAGTATATCGTTAAATATAAACATTGATGGATTGCCAATATATAAGAGTTCTAGAGAACAAGTATGGCCTATACTATGCAATATATTTGAAATACCCTACCTGTCACCATTTGTAGTAGGCATATATTCAGGAAAAGGAAAACCTGCAGATTTAGAAGCTTACTTCAGACCTTTTGTCGCAGAAATGAAAAATCTTTTGCATAACAGCTTGAAAGTTACAACAAAAAATGGAAAAGAGTTATTGGTTAAGGTTACAATTAGAGCTTTTATATGCGATTCTCCTGCAAGAGCACTAATTAAAGGTAAGTTTGTTTTGCTCCTATTATAAGAGCGTACTCATATGCATTTTAACTCGTACTATATCACTACTAGCGAAAAGGTGGCCCTTTATTCATTTTATATGAGATGCCTAATGTCTCTTCATATTTATTTTTTATTGTTGTAAAAAGAAATAATTATTTGTATATTTATTTTCAGGAGTGTGTAATTTCAATGGAAAACATGGATGTTTAAAGTGTACCGTCGTTGGCGAGTATTCACATCAGTCTAATACAGTCATATTTCCTATGACTGATTGCCCCAGACGTAGTAACGACGACTTTCGCTCCAAGATGTATGGCCAGCACCATAAGTACGATTCTCCCTTACTTGAATTGCCAATTAACATGATAGAAGATTTTCCTGTTGGCGATTCACTCCATCTCATAGATTTAGGAATAATGAAAAGGTTACTCACAGGTTGGAGGGACGGTAATTTTGGTAAAAAAGTTACGAAATGGTGTGCAAGAGATATTGCAAAATTCTCCGAGTTTATGACGAGTTGTCGCTTGCCAAAGGAAATACATAGGTCGGTTAGAACTATTGATGTTTTAGCTCATTGGAAGGCGTCAGAATTTCGTACATTTTTGTATTACTTGAGTTTTATAATATTAAAAGATTTACTGTGTCCTGATGCCTACCATCATTTCTTGTTATTTTTTTGTGCAATTACTATTTTCTCTAATGATAAACATTTTAAGTTTCTTCGACTGGCTGAAACTTTACTTAAGTCTTTTGTTGAAAATTATGGTAGATATTACGGCAAACAGTATATAACCAGTAATGTTCACAATTTGACACATGTCATCGATGAAGTAAAGAGATTCGGTATATTGCAAAGCTTTAATGCATACCCGTTTGAAAACAAACTTTATTGTATCAAAAGAATGGTCAGACATGGAAATCGGACTCTTGCTCAAATTGCCAGAAGACTTATAGAGAAGAATAATATCGAATTAGAAAGTTACAATGACAAAGAAAAAAAAAACATACCGTTCATCCGTAAATGTAGAAGTAAAAATGGATTCATCACAAACTTGTATCTAGAAAGTTTTGTTTTGTCAACGCAGAGCCAGAACAAATGGTTTCTAACTACCAATGAACATCTTGTAGAAATTTTATTCATATATCATAACAAAGGAGATATAGAAATTCGTGGCAATTCTTTCAAGAATTTATCTGATGTGTTTGAAACTCCAATAAAATCCTCATTTTTGAACATTTACAAAATATGTAACTTCAATATGCAAAACAATTCCGAATGTTTATATACTGTCAATGATATAAAATGTAAATTAGTTAGCGTTACGTATAATGATACTATATTTTTTATACCCCTACTACATACTCTTTAATTGTAAATAAAAATCGCAAATACTTAAATGTTTTTTTTATTTGGCATCATTCAGACTTATAATTAGTAATTATAAAGTTGTTAATCATTTTAATTTAACTTGAAAGATATTACACAATACGAGGTGGAAGGGACACCAATGCTAAAACAGTTACCACGTATTCAGTACGCCATTCTGAACCTCCCCCACATGGAAATTTTTCATCGGTTATTTAAAAAACAATCAGCTGTTCCATACATTTTGACCGTGGAGGTTTTTGCATTATTGTAGGAAACAGCTGTTTTTTTTAATAACCGATGTAAAATTTTGTATGTGGGTGGGGCTCAGAATGATGTACTGAATACGTGGTAACCGTTTTCGCGTCGGTATCCCTTCCACCCCGTTTATAAAATAAAAATTTCAAAAACGAAAAGATAAAATAAACTTAAGATGTACAGTGTACATATTACGTACATACTGTCGTACATTTTTAAGCACTCTTCTCCAATTAAGATTATTTAATCAGAGAATAGTACTTAAAAATTCGTTATACAACATTTGAAAAACATTATCATCAACTACACTATCATTATTAGTATACAATAATAAAGTAACGTTCAGAAAAATAATCAAAAAAGATTCATTGTTTCAATGTGTCATTCAGTCATAACAGTATTATTGATACGACGTATGTACTTAAGATATATTAAGTATGTAGGTAATTATTGCATCCTTATTAAAACAACTGCTAAAACGAAAACAAAATCAACACAGTATTTTTGAGACAAACTGCAATTTACAATTAACAAATCAACATAATATAGCCAAAATCTTTTTAGAATGTCATCGTTAGATCAACCTAAATCTAAACATCTAATTATTTTCTATACCCTGTTTGCATAAGTAGGAACTTTTGGCACTTTAAACTTATTAATTAATAAAAATACTTATAATTTATACTCAAAAAATAGTTCAACCTATACTATTTCTTGTGAATCGAGATCATTATTGATTATATGAGAATTTTGTTCAAGGGACTGCGCATTTTGTTGAATTTCTTGAAGTACCAGTCTTTCGGTAATGGTATTATTAGGCATACTACGTTTGGGTCTAAATTTGCTAGATGATGCACGCAACAACTTTATTTTATTTCTTGTTTCGGCATGGCGCATAATATTTTTAAAAAAACATTCGCATTCTATCTTAGTATAGGTTTTGTCTGATTCATGTACAAGTTCAAAAAATAAATTGAACGTCCGAGTGTAGATTTTGAAACAAATTTTCGACGTTAATTTTTTAGAGCCTCCAGCCCAAGAGCATGTCGTCATAAATTTTCTAGTGAACATTATGTCCACTAATGCGTAAGCGTTGTTGCTCCCTCGTCCTTTTCCATTTCCACAAACTACTGCCAGTTTATTTTTGAATTTTGACACCATGGTTGGATCTTTGAGCTGATCTTCAAAGGCGTCAAGTTCTTCTTTATCCGATATTGGTTTAAAATCGTTTGCTTCTTGAATTTTAATTTCTGTGGTGCGTTGTACATATTCATCAAGCTGAGTACTTAAATGTGTCATTTTCATTAGTAATTTACTCTCTACACTTTGCACATATTCAAAGAGAACTTTCTGATTTTCTTGAATAATTCCTGTTATTTGTATCAAATTATCAAGTTTTTGTGAAATATCTTGATGATCTAGTTCAGCTGTGTGCAAAATAACACTATGTTGGTTTTGGTCTATTTCTTGATTGGAAGTTAAAACAACCACATCGTTAATATTAGTAGGATTGGACGTGGATGGTTGTAGATACTGAGCATTATTCTGAAAAAAAAAAGAATATAAATTATGAAATATGAATATAAATCACGATGATATCCTCATAGATAGCACGTATGAATAAGGCAGCCATAATTCTAAAATTCACATGGACCGTGTAGACTCGAGGTAACCCCTCGAGTCTAGACGGTCCATGTGAATTTCACCAACTCGACACGAGAGACCACCAACTAGACACACGTGTGTCTAGTCTTACTAGTACTTGGTATTTTACTTACAACACAAGCATTTGCAAGGTCATTGAAACACTCTTGAACGGCAATATTATCAATTGAGGTACATCCGCGTCGATTTAAATCTTCATTTTGTTCCTCTTCTGTGTCGCTCATGCTTGACATTTGAGTGACCTCTATCTCAGCACTTTCCAGTGAATTTATTCTACTTCTTTTCACGACACATTGAATTGTTGACCAAGATGCTTCGGGACATGAAGAAGGATTCTTTAATAAATCCTCCACTTTTCTTCTTGGCCAATACGGGATACCATTTTGTTCCCATTTTTCAGGCACCGCTGATAAAACTAACTTTCCCCTTTCTAAAGTTTGTACAATTTTGAAGGTCATATCTAAAACAAAACATTGTTATGGTTAAATATTGCTATACTTACACTAACACATCAAAAAAATCAAATTACATTAACAATAAATACTGAATATAAACACTACGTACTCGTACTACAATTGTAATGTATATTTGTAAAGTAAATTTGAAGCTGCTGCACTTCTTACACCAAGTATCAATCTATGACTAAACTAAAATTTAACGTAATGAGAATTCGCTTACGAAATGCGTAGAGCGAGACAGAGAAAAGGGGAATTCCCTGACAACAAACATTTATTATTGCGCGCGCGCGTCGAGACACGGCTCGCCTTTGACAAATTTTATATACCTACATGTATTTAACTGGCTCAGTGGCAACGATTGGGTGGTTAGGTAAATATAATTTATGCAACTAACCTTAAAAAATAGTGATGAATATTTATTATTTAGAAACAAAAAAAAAATAACAGTTGCAGTAACATTCGTCCTCAGGGAAATGGTCGTATATGGCATACTTCTTACAGTTTTGGCACCAAAAAAAATCATAGTTTAATAATTTAGTTATGCTTCTGTTATTATGGATGATAAAATGTTTGAATCTCGAGTCGGTAGGATGATTACATCCATGGCACTTCTGTGATAACTGAAAATGCGTGTTATCCCATGGCCATTTTAAATGTTTGAGCAACTTGAAGTCTTCTTTTGTTAAAAACTTATCAAAGTCAAAATATATCACCATGATGCCCCTGTAAAAATACAGATTCTTTGTATTCCCATGACTATACACACAGGTTTTTCTATTTTCCAACAGAGCTCTAATTGAAACCGTCATGGTGGAGGTCATAAATCGTATAAAACATGTATAAGACCAATAGTTATATACATGTCTAGTTGCAGTCGCCCAATGTCTTTTGGCAATATGGCGGAAACTATTGATGCTAATAATGTATTTTCTTTTTATAAAGAATATTGAAACACCAATATTATGAAGGCCCATTAAAATATTAACAACAATAACCATACATATCATCGAAAATTTTAGATTCCCAAGTATAAGTCACCGCTCTTCATCTTCCACCACAGTAAACTTTCTTTACATTAAATTAATAAAGATTATTAAAACATTTCCACTTACCTTTTTTTTAAGTTTTATCACAACACAATAACTTGTCACGCAAATTGTCTAGCTTGAACCACAGACCATGCAACCACCAGCATAACAAAACGTCTATACGATGATATGGTTATGTAAGAGTATTACTAAAAACTATTACAAACCTTACTAGTTAAACTTACAACGTCTACATGATTTTTACACAACGATTATTTTCGCTGATGCGACTGCAATACGACCCTTACACGATTTAAATGTTATATAATCTGCGCCCAAACCCGCGTTATATTTACGTATAAAAAACTATTATAAAACCATTTTCATATGGCTGAAAGTTACATAAAAAACGTTATTGTACCATTTATATGACATTATTTTGCTTCTTGGGACGTGTAGTTAAAAGTCCGTGTTCTTCAACATAAACACTAAAAGGAATCGTTTCATATGAAAAAACAAATGAAAATATTTTGACGATTTTTAAAAAAAACGGCATGAAGTTTTTCGTCAAATCCGCAACCAAAAAATTATAAATAATTAGCACTATGACCACCTCCAAGGATATTACGGTTAAACATGCCGTTTAGGAGATAATTCGATTTTTCATACTAGCTCCATACATTTTTTTCTTATAAAAATTATAACTCTTCCATTTGTGCACACATTTACTTCATATGACATTTTATAGAACAGTAATGATCAGCAGAAGTCATTTCCAGCAAAAAAAATAACATTTAAGAAATCGAGATCCTATGTCTTCTACAGCCGATTTTCGATCCACCGTGCGACGGTTCGACTCAGAATGCCCCCTAAGATTATTTTTTTTTTTTGGAATGCCAACTCGCAGTTTTGACCACTGGGGGTCGTGGCTGCTTAACCGGACTGTCCTGTGGTTGCCTTTTGGATTTTACTCTAAAGGGCCTCCAGCCAGGAGGCCCCCTATGAGGTTGGGCTCTCGCTTTTATAAGCAGTGACAAACAAGTGACGTCATCGAGCCGTTGGTACAGAAAACACGTGTTCAAAATTGTTCAACTAGACTATTTTACTTAATTAAACCGATATAAATGTATCAAAATATCTATAACTGAGTTACGAATATAAATATTGTAATATACATAGTGTAAAAGTGGTTTTAACAATGATTTTATGATTTGAATCACAACCGAAACAACTTCCGGAATCGAAAATATTTAAATTTACTTAAACAATTCAAAATATACTACTAAAAATTACAAAAAAACTTAAAAGATATAACACATGCTAAATATGTTTGCTGGAGCCGGAGGATGCAAAAAAAAACAATTTACTTTAGACTAATTTATCGAAATCAAGAAATTACAATTTATGACTTAAAAATTATGTAGGTGACAATTGGTCGATGTATGTACCAAGAATGAGTGAAAACGTGGAATCGTGGAAGGCATTGCCGATGTCCGGTCCCACGGTTACGAAATGCTGCGTCGGCAGCACGTGTAAGTCGTTGCGATGCGCAATAATGGTGTCACGATGTCCACAGTCCGTGTGTTATACCGAATCGTAATATCAGCGATCCTTATTTTACACCCTTGCGTAATATCTCCCCCCGTAGAACAGCAACTATTTGTTAACTGTTGTTAAAAATGTTGCTGTAAGATGACTATGGTCCATCTTGTTTCCAGCTGGATGAATATTCCTTCTTGGTTCCACTTCAGCATACATGTCTTGATCTGCGTTTATTTCTACAGATGCAGTCTCGATCTTCTTGTCTTTATTTCCCATCCAATGCCGGTATGTAAGAGCAATGGCAAGTACACCTGCACTGAATAGTATTATGTATACGGGTATGGTAGTATGGTAGAGGCTTCCATGTGATATCTTGCTAAGTCTTTCTGGAGGCTGTACTGAGACTTTCTTGTAACTTTCGTGGAGGTTCTCGAGGTTGATTGAATTAAGCTGTACCAATGATTCTTCGGTTCTTGATGTAGTGTTCTGGTCCCATAGTGTTCGTATTCTAAGTACATGTCCCTTAATTCGGTTGTCAATGTTAGCGATAGTGAATTCGGAGGTTCTTATCAGGCAATCTTGCGGTATTGTAGCTAAATAACTGCCTTGAAGTATTCTGAATTGTTCCTGTCCACATAACATCTGTACTTTTGCAGGTATCGGGAAGCTTAGTGTGTAATGTCTTTCGTCAAGTTGTTCCAAAGCTTGCTTGTGTAGAGCGACTGGCGTTAATGTACAGGAGTTGAGATGCTGTTGGGTAATGAGCTGCTGCACGCAGTCCGGCTTGTCTATAATCTTGAAACCGACTTTCTCTTCGCAGAGGTACCATGAGTTAAGCGTCGGACATTCTGTCTCTATGTACATAGAATATAATGGCGCATCCACACATGCCGCCGGCTTATGCCGCCGGGTTTCAGACCGCCTTGCCGCTGAATGCAGGCCGCCGGCTTTACCGGCGGTTGCCGGCGGCCTGCAGATGCGGTTGCAATTTTCGCAGTAGTGTTGTGACTTTCGTCGAAGTTAGTCGTGTACGTAGGATTGAAAGATGTTGGACTATGATATAGTTGCGTGTATCGCAAGTGTAGTGTTGTATGTTATTATTCGTAAAAAGAACCGCAAAATCAAACGAAGATATTGGGTCAGACCAAGTCTACGAAATAGGCCTAATGTGTCCCTGATACTTGAAGATTTTAAAAAGGATGACATAAACCGAAGAAATATTCGTTCGAAATTTAACACTTGTCTAAGGATCTCTAGTGAAGAATTTGAAATATTACTGAATTTAACTGGACCCATGATATCAAAAACTGACACCCGCTGGAGAAATGCTGTGTCAGCTTCCGATCGACTAGCAATTACTTTGAGATACCTGGCTACAGGAGACTCTTATTTTTCACTCGGTACGCTGTTTAAAGTGTCTCCACAAGTTATTTCTTTAATAATTCCAGATGTTTGTCAAGCGTTGGTATCTACATTATCCAATTATTTAAGGGTAAGTACAAATATCCGTAACACATTAGGTAGTTAGAAACTGAACCTTCCTAAGTAACATATCTATTCCTAGTCGAATTATAATATCTATGATTTTATACTGTACCTGGAACTTCACACACATTTTACATACATATAACTAGAACTACACACACAAATATCACAAACAATTTTATTTTACAGATGCCGAATACACAGGAAGAATGGCTATCAGTGGCTCGGAGTTTCATGCAGAAATGGAATGTACCTAATTGCGTAGGTGCCCTCGATGGGAAACATATACGTATTTCATGTCCAATTAATAGCGGTTCTGAGTTTTTTAATTATAAGTCATACTTCAGTATTGTTTTGCTAGCTTTAATCGATGCCAATTATAACTTTTTATACGTGGACATTGGATGTCAGGGCAGAATATCTGATGGTGGAGTTCTACGCAATTCAACTTTATTTGATATGATACGAGATGGAACTTTAAGTCTGCCACAAGCGATTCCATTACAAGGGAGAAATACACCTGTACCTTTTTATTTCATCGGTGATGATGCTTTCCCCATCTCACAGAATATAATAAAACCATTTTCTGGATATCATGCAAAAGGATCACCTGAGAGGGTTTTTAATTATAGAATTAGTCGCGGGCGCATGGTTGTAGAAGACGCGTTTGGCATTTTATCTAATAAATTCAGAATTTTACATTCACGCATTGGCTTACAAAATGAGAAAGCAAAACTTGTCGTGATGGCTTGTGTGCATCTGCATAATTTTATGAAGAGAAATGAAAGAACTACTGATGGAGTTTTGAACGAAGAGCAACAAAATATTCCGCAGATCGCTCTAAATGTAGAACCAAGTGTAATTAGAAATGAGCTAAAATGTTATTTTCTATCGGAACAAGGTCAGCTTCCTTGGCAATATCAAATATAATGTTTTAAAGAAATAAAATATGATTATTCAAATAATTGTTTTATTTAGGAATCAGAAACATTTATCAATAATTTTAAGCTTTTATTAAAATAAAATAATTCAACTGAAAATATTTAAACATTGATTTTAATCTATAACACTATTTTCGGTTAAATTATTTTCCAAGACTTGTAACAGACTTTCACTTGTGTTGACATCTGGGCTATTTTGCATTTCATAGTCTGCTTGAACAGAGTAAGAGCGCGAAGTTGAGGGCGATGGTGACATTGCTGACGTTGTAGGTTGGCCTGTGAAGTATCCTGGACGAACATTTTGATAACGAAGAGGCTGAGTAGTATTATTGGTATCAAAATTCATCGGACCCATTCTCATTTCTGCTTCATAGACAATATTCTGGATTTGATGTTGTACTGTACACATCGTGTAATGATCCATCTTCCTCAACTTGCTACTTATATAGTCTGCAAATATAGCAGCATCATCGCGTTGCCTTGCATTAGATGTAATCTCCCTCAGTAATTGCAAAGCTTCATCAACTTCAGGATCTCCCTCTATGTTTCGCTTTCGTGACCTCCTTGTCGAAGGTAGCGTAGTCTGGGGAGTGATATTAACTTGAGAAGACTGAAAATAAAAAGGAAATCTTATAAATAATTGCAAACAAGCTTTAACATTATGTTTTGAAATATCCAATCAGTATGTAAATATTTAATAAAAACCGGCCAAGTGCGAGTTGGACTTGCCCACGAAGGGTTCCGTACCATTATCTATGAAAAATGAACGTATCTATTACCTACAACTAGCCAGAATACAAACATTTTTCGGCAACAAAAAATAACTTTGTTTTTCATACAAATATATGAATAACAAAGTTATAATTTGCGATTTCACACGTTTATTGTATGTGGACCCCCTTAATATTTTTTTATTTTTATTTTTAGTATTTGTTGTTATAGCGGCAACGGAAATACATCATTTGTGAAAATTTCAGCTTTCTAGCTATCACGGTTTATGAGATACAGCCTGGAGACAGACAGACGGACAGACAGACAGACAGACAGACAGTGGAGGCTTAGTAATAGGGTCCCGTTTTACCCTTTGGGTACGGAACCCTAAAAACCAAGCTTATAAACATTACATGTATACAGTCACCATTGATGACGCCTATTCCTACACTATTGATGAGCGCTTATTCCCGAATACTTCGCTTTCGGTGAGCGTTTTGCCGACTGCATAAGGTTCAAATACGAGAGTATGCTCGTCCGCTCTCCGTGGTATTATATATTGTTACCGGGTTGTAGGTAGTAGGTATCTAATATTAATACGCGAGAAAAAATCTTTGTACCCCTATTTACGAAAATATTACTTAATGAAATATGTATTTTAAATTAATTATGGTCGAATTTCGATCAATGGGCGACCAACTAGTCTACTTGATTATAAGAATTTGATGGGTACTTACAATAGGTGCGTGGCTGTTCAGAGTCGGTACCGGTGCATTCTTGTTACTAAGAAATGATAACGCCTTATAAGCAAACCATTTCGACAATTGAACATCTTCCCGTCCAGATCCACTCCTTTTAGATTCTTCATATTTGCGTTTTTCTCGAAAATAATGGCTGGATAAATTCTTCAGTTTTCTCTCAATTTCTGATGATGCTATGTTGAACACAGAAGCAATATCCCTAATAGCATCATTTCTGTTGTTGCGATTCTTGAAATCCATATGCCTTGGGTTCCACAATGGTTCATTTTCTTGATACTTTTCTATTAATAAAAGTACTGCACTATCATCCCAGTGAAATTCTGTCATTTCGTTATTTACTTCTATGAAATTATACGACAACACTACCACTCCGTATCGAAGCCGCAAGCAAACTGCCGCCGGCAACCAAAAGCCGCGCGTGCCGCGGCTGAGATGCGGCAAATGCCGGCGGCACGGCCGCCGGGCATGTGTGGATGCGCCATAATCCATGAATTGCTATAAAAGGTGAGGTAGGTATAAGGGCCTTATTATTTCTGTTAGGAATTATGGATAACTTGTATAGGTTATAGGTTCTTGGTAAGGCAATCGGCACCTTTATAGCTATAACAAATTTCTTATCAATATATTACGATCCTATTTTTAGAATATCATAGTACTCTCGAAGATCGATATCAATGATTTCGTCTTTTGAGTATAATAACCCTAATTTGCTTATTATATTTGGATGGTGGATTTGGAGCCTCCTTTACTTGGTGTTGATGATTATTACGCTGTCGTAGGTCAACCCCTGAGCCTCGTGTATGGTGAACATGCGCGACCCTTCGCCGGACCCATATCCCTGGCTCATAAGAGAAGCTTTCTCCTCTTGTGTATGAACCAAGAACAGGGTGTTTTGGGCGGTGCTCGGTATTTGCGCTCCCGTGCAACCTTCCACCCTCAGGGAGTGGACCCGCGACAGCGACTACTTAGAGGAGTATATACCGAAGTATAGCTCGATCAGTGCAAACGCCACATCCATCGGATTACGGTGTGTGCAAAGCAACTCCTGGGTGATGCCTGCCACCAGGTTTGGATGGGTATACCTTAACTCGAATAGGTTCTCTCTGTCCAAAAATGGGAGCTGGTTGACGTCTCCGATAAGGACAACTTCGCTTGCTCCAGACAACTTTACTGACAGACACACCGACTTGCGTGCCGGGACTTTGTTTCATCACACCTGTTCTTCCTACATAGGGCTCTTGAACAAGTGCTACTGAAACTCCCCTCGCCTGAGCCGCCAAGTGGAATTCTGTGGCCAGCTTGGAGCGCTGAAGATTGACTTGGATGAATTTCAATCTTGCTGTCGGTCTTGTTGCGTTTTGGGGGGTGACTGGTTGGCTGGTTGGTGTGTCTTGGTCGCCCTTAGCAATAGGAAACGCGCGACCTCGCTATACCATCCCATTTTTGGCGTTCCTGGCAGTCTTCGCTGAATGCTGTGTGTGCCAGGTCGCTGCCCGTCCTGTGTGCTACTTTGCAGTTTATGCATGTGGGTTGTTTGCTTTCGGCTCGAGTGAGGCAGTCCCCTGCGTTGTGCGCTCCGCTGCAGTAACTGCAAGCTACCTTTGCGGCCTTACATATGGACTTGTTGTGTCCATAAGCAAGGCACTTTGTGCACTGTACGAGCGGGGACTGGTCCTCAATCGAGCATCGCTTTATGCCCACATGAACTTTCTGCACCGACGTGTAGCATTTCCAGAGCTCCGGGGAGAGCTCCAGAGCAGGGTGGCACTCATGGGGGTTTTTCGCGCGCTTCCTGTAGCGCACCTTTAGGGTCTGTCCATCTACAGCGGCGTTCTGCAGCAGGTGTTTATTTTGCGCCTTTAGGAGATCGACGATCTCCCCGTCGCACGGTGGATCGAAAATCGGCTGTAGAAGACATAGGATCTCGATTTCTTAAATGTTATTTTTTTTGCTGGAAATGACTTCTGCTGATCATTACTATTCTATAAAATGTCATAGGAAGTAATTGTGTGCACAAATGGAAGAGTTATAATTTTTATAAGAAAAAAATGTATGGAGCTGACATGAAAAATGAGGATATCTCTGGAATTGCAAGGTTGGCCGTTACATCCTTGCACACTGTTATAGTACTATTTATTTGTGAATTTTTGACATACTTAATACCGCGGCATCACTTGCGATTTTTTTTTTTAAATCTTCAAAATTAAAAAACTAAAAGTATATGATACATTTTAATGCTTAAATATGGCTATACCAAGTGTAATTTACAATATTTTTTATGCTTAGACCAAAACATTCTAAGAAATCACAAAGTCGTATTACCTACTTTGTGATTTTCATTTGAAATGACATGGTAATTATGAATTACGTAATACGTAATCTTGTCTAATGCCTCAAGTCCACATTAGCTAATGATTAATAAAACTTAATACCTATATACCTGTTAAAAGGATATGTACCATAATGAGAGTAATTAGATAAACGGTGATCATTAGTCAATAACAATAAATGGTAAACTATTGTATGATTAAAAATATGTAAGGTCGCCGTACTCTTTTGTAGGATAATCTTACCTAATCTATATTACTTTATTTTAAATTGTGTGGACCATAAAGAATATAAATGTAGGTGTGAAATAAATATACCAAACTTGAATTCACTAATTTATATTTTATTATAATATGTAAGAAAAACATTCAAAATCATAATAACATTCATTGTTGCATAAAATAAATAATAAATCATAGTTACTTACATTTTATGTTTAGACTTAGAGGTGCGCACTCTACAATCACTCGAACTGAACAACCCGTTTGCTTGTGTAACAACCGTTTTTATACGCCTACTAAGTGGCGGGAGTTATGAGTCACACAACACGTGCGTTTGTTGTTGCAAACGCACGTTTCGTTTTACGGTGAGCACAAACATACTAGATTTTTACATGTATTTATTTTAGCTTTTTATATTTAATTATACATCTATATTGTCAACCCTGTTATTGAACTATACATTCTGACAAATGAAAGCAAATTATTAAAAAAAAAAAATAACTTAACCTAACCTAACATAAACAATAAAAGTTAACTTATTTTATACTTCGTCACCATCAGAATCCACTTCAGAATCAGGCTCTACAATAGATATTACTTCTAAGAACTCTGTCGGAGCTTCCTGATCCTGAAGTTTCAGTAGTTCTACTGTTTCCTTAAAGTATGTCTGCCTCTTGTGGGCATTTAATTTTGGTCTTGTGGAAGAAATTAGAGGATCAGAAGAGACGATAAGCATATTGAGGATATCCTCGTTTGATGCTTGTCTACTCTTTTTCCTAGAATGGTGTTCTCTGAACCTCCTAAAGTCTTTGTTTCGGGCCTCTGAAGCTTCTTCCGAAAGACTTCCAATTGGTACAATAGCATTTTCTGCAATTATGTCCCCTCCGTGAATCAACAATTTGTGGACGGTTGATGACATGTAGTACCAATCGTACAGTTCCACGTATTTTTCAGCGGTTGTTCTAGCGTATTCTTTAAATTTCGCCACGTCTACAATCTCTCCAGATGTGATAGCTTGCAGAATCACAGCAAATCTGCGTATTAGGTCTTCATCTAATTCAGTGATCGCTGCAGTTTTATCAGGAAATTCAAAAAACCGCCTTGCTGTGTTCCCGTCGTTAGTTGTGCCTGATCCTTGCTTAACGATGTCAATCAAAAGGTTGAGATCATCTTTGAATCGATCTTGAATGAGTTTTTTTCGTGAATGCAATAACTCTTGATGACCTTCTCCTCTTGCAGACCACTTTTTGAAGTCGAGACGATACGCTATGTGTAGAAGACATTCCATCACATTAATGCGGGCATGAAGTGATGATAATCCGAACTCATACACACCAGAAGAAATGGTTTTTGACGCAATGACATCTAACTTATTCATTTCTGTAGGCTTAGCCAAACACAGGTAGCAGGCCGCATTTGACTTAGCTTCAGACAGATATGTACAAATTTTGCCGTCAATCATCGTCATCATTAATTTGTGACTAATTTCATGTCCTTGACATTTTGAGGGAACGAGAGCTTCAATTTCGTTATTCATTGCAGTTTTTTCATTTATGACAACGTCTTTGGTTTCTTTCACAAAACTAAACTGGACTGGACGGCAATACCTAGGTGAGCAGGGTTTTGGATTCACCCATACGGTATCACCGTCAGCTGTCAACCATCTGGTCTGGTTCAGGCCATGGTACGGAGCGAGAGGGAATGGGAAGCCGTCACCTCCTTCTGCGAAGCAGTAATGCTCGCGAAGGAGGAGGCGGAGCGCGAGAGGGAGAGGCAATCTCTACGCCCTCGCGCCCCTAGCCGCCGCAGGAGGAGGAGACACCCTGGGCGTCGGGAGTCGATTGCCGACTCCCGGCCACCGTAGGCGCGGGCTTGCGGACGGCGAGCAATGGGCAGCTCGCCGTCCGGTAAGGACCAGGCCCGGGTCGACGGCGCGTCGTGTTCCACGCGCGCCTCAAAGAGATGTCAGCACCATTGACGGGGTCCGATAGGACCGATGCCTGCCGGGGTCGCGGATTGTTCGAAAGAGTTACCGTGGCCCTGGCGCACAGGCAACTGAAGGAACACGGGTGGGTTTTAGTCAGTAAGAGTCTGACACGCCCTTCCGCTCCGCCCAGAGCGGGAGACGTCATTTGATGATTTCCCACCCAAAAAAAAAAAAAAAAAAGCTGTCAACTTTAATGGAAGCAAAGAGGTCATAAATATGCTGGAATCATCTTGACCACTCTCTATGTTTTGCTTATATCTACTTTGGTTAGATGCACCGACAAATCCCCACTTTGATATTAATATCAATTGTTTATCTTGTATCGCATCAGGACTACGAATAGTTTCAAAAATTCTGTTCACTGTTAAATCTAGTAACGCTTGTAGTGCAATCTTAGCAGATGAATCCGTTACAGTCACAAATGTCTTCGGAGGGTAGCACTGTAGCTTAGCTTTTTGCACTTTATAGTAAGACGGATATATCTCCTTTGAACCTTCTCGAATAGTCGTTTCCCTTAATGTGATATATTGCCATTTCGATAGTTTTAATGAAAGTAGCAAACCCAGTGCTTTTTCTGGTGAAAATATTGTTGAAGGAGCTGGTTTGTTCAACATTTCCTTGATTTTTTCTGCTGCTTCTGGATTTTGGAGCATATGTTCAATAACAGATGCAATATCCTCACGACCATCTCCTTTCAAAAGTGCTGCAGCTGAATAAGCTACTTCATTAGGGTCATCGCCTATATGTTCATCAGATCGTCTCTTCTTCTGCTTGTTACTTAGATCTTCAAACGGCTTTCGAGATCTTTTTGTCATCGTTGAAGTTGATTTCATTGTTGAAGTTGATGGTACAGGTTCAGGTACAGGTTCAGTAGAAATATTTTCACTTGTTGATTCTTGAATGAGCAAATTGGTTTGCACGCAGTTTGGCCAGTCAATATTTGCCTCAAGCCAATTACTGTAATCACGTCTAAAAACTTCACTTTTCCTGTGGGATCGTAACCATCTCTTTTGAACTGCCCGTGTAAATCTTCGACAAAATTCTTTCACGGTAACACTGTCTTCATCTGAAAGGCTAGAGCCCAGTCGAATAACAAGTGTGTTGAACAATAGTTCATGATCGAAAGACGAAGCATACTGATTGCTCAGAATAACAAACAAATCCAAATTTGTAATAATGCTTTCCATTATTCACGATCACTGAGTAAAAAGACACGGTAGGATAGATGTTAGTATTAGAAATGCTCTAAATGAACTGAAGTTGTGAATCCAATGTTTGACTATTTATTGTTATTGACTAATGATGGTATCACATTTATCTAATTACTTTCATTAAGTTAATCCTGCACTAATTGCTAAATTAGCGAGTACCCCAAATTATTTTGGTACGTATCCTTTTAACTAGGTATACAGGTATTAAGTTTTATTAATCATTAGCTAATGTGGACTTGAGGCATTAGACAAGATTACAAATTATGTAATTCATAATTACCATGTCATTTCAAATAAGTAGATAATACGACTTTGTGATTTCTTAGGATGTTTTGGTCTAAGCATAAAACATATTGTAAGTTACACTTGGTATAGCCATATTTAAGCATTAAAATGTACATATCATAAACATTTTTTATTATTTAATTTTGACGATTTTTAAAAAAAAAATCGCAAGATATGCCGCAACATTAAGTATGTCAAAAATTCACAAATAAATAGTACTATAACAGAGTGCAAGGATATAACGGCCATCCTAGCGATTCCAGAGATATCCTCATTTTTCATGTCAGCTCCATACATTTTTTTCTTATAAAAATTATAACTCTTCCATTTGTGCACACAATTACTTCATATGACATTTTATAGAACAGTAATGAGCGGCAGAAGTCATTTCCAGTAAAAAAAATAACATTTAAGACATCGAGATCCTATGTCTTCTACAGCCGATTTTCGATCCACCGTGCGTCGCTGTAGCTGGACAACACTCCCTTGATGCAGACGAGGGGGTTTTGTGCCTTCGGCTCCTGGACCTTGAGCCCTGCGTGCGACTGGAACTGGTCCTTTATTATGTTCAAGTCCGACTTGCTCGCGCACCTTAGGACCACTTTCTGGTTGCGCGCTTTCTGGACTGTGTCGACTTGGGCTCCACTTGTTTTGAGGTCCAGGGCGGTCCTGATCCTCTCGATCACGTTGTCTCCAGTGTGCTGGGGGTTCGTTGACGAGAGGATCGGGGTGTGGTTAGGTTGTGTGCGTGGTTTGGGGCCTTGGGTGTGCTGGTGACCTGGGCAAAGGTTTTGGGGCCCTGCTGTTGTTGGAGCGGTCTGTCCGCTTTGCCCAGGTCTGCTATCCCTTCTCGATGTTCTGGAGGGTCTTTTTTACCTCCCCGACTGCGATCTCCGCTTCCAGATTCAACGCCGGGGGCGCCTGGATTACCGGCTCTTTGTCGCGCAGTACGCGGAGGTCTGCCGAGACGATCTCCAGCCTCTCGGAGATGGGTTTGAGATGTTGTGTCATGTTTATGGGTGGATGTGGTGATGGGGGGGAGGCTACAGGCTTGTTGGCGATGGCCTGTACTTGGAGGTGCAGTCTCTCCATGTCCTCCTCAAATTTGGTGGTCGTGAGTAGGCCTATCTCCCGGCTAATCGGGTCCGTTCCCTTGGCCGGTTGAGGTCCTTCTTGAGCCTTTCTAGGGATTTCTGGAGCACGTCCAGCTGGTTAGATACGCTGTTCATGTTGCTATCTAGGCGTGAAAGGCCGGCCGCCATTGTCTCCCACTTGGGATCCTCCGGGCTCTTGCGCCTTCCTGCCTGGTCCTCTCGTGCTCCTTCTGGTTCTTGAGGCTTGCTGAAGCGACCTCGTCTTTCACCTCCTTGATGCCCTAGAAGGCCTCAAGGTTTTCGTGGCCGAGCCATTCCCGGATCCGTTTTGCCTCTTTTTTGGTATCAGAGACGTCCGTCCTTAACATGGAGAGCTCCACCTTCATCGTCGTCGTCCTTCTTCTTCTCTCGAATGTGAGCTCTCTCGACCCGCACAAGCTCTTGCGCGTGTCGAGAGCGCTCCTTCTCGAGGTTGTGCTTATGACGTGCTCTCGAGTCCGCCAATGACAGGGACGTCTCGTACAGGCCCTGCAGGCACTCGTGGACTTTGACCTTACACTCACGTTTCACGTTGCCTGCAGCTTCCAGAGCGTCTTTTGCCTTCTGAAGCAGGTTGTTTGCTTCCCTTGTGGCCAGGTCCATCTCCACCCCCGTGCCTGTTCTCGGTGTTCTATAGAGGAGGCTCGTCCGTCCACTCAGGGGGCGGTCGGTCGTGCTCGCTGTGGAGGCCACCGAGCTTTCCTCGTCCGAGATGATCTGGTAGGGGGGAGAGATGCCGCACTGCTCCCAGTCTATGGCCAACTCGGCGATCCTTATGCGCTGCTCCGTCCGGGGCGTCGGAGGCGACCCGGGCACCGATGGTAGTGGCAGTGGCGGTACCCTGCTCGTGACGTCCGGCTCCGACGCTGCCCTTGGCGCCTGTGGCCTCTCTGATGGATGCGCCGGCTTGTCCGAGACGACTGACTTTGCCGTATTTTTTAATACCTTTTCCCTAAGGGATTTTGGGGCTTTTACGGTGTCCGTGGAAGCCTTGCGGGAAGTGGTGGGCTGTTAGGAGGACATTGTTGAGGGATTTTTTTTTTTTTTTTTGTGTTGCTGGTAGTGGAGGTTATGAGGAATATATACACTGATACTTAAAGCTAGAGTTGGTTAGTAAATTTCCTATGCCTGTGTAAGATTAATAATAATACTAATAGATTGATGGACTCACGGATGTTCCGCTGGTGGTCTGTGTTTGCTGTCCGATGAGGAGCCCGATAATCGTTAGAGCTCGTTGATGTTAGCTCTATGTAAGCACTGGTGGTGGTCCTCAGTGGAATCCTGTGGTGTCGACGTGTCACTGCTCGTGTGGGGTGTGCAGATTGGGGTTTCTGTTGGGGCCAAGTCGTAGAACTTCTTGCGCCCTTTCAAACGAGCCCAATCTCGGCTTTCCAGGTCCAACGGGAGCTGAGTTAGCCCGAGGGGGAGACGTTGGGGGGTGAAGGAGGGGGTTGGGGGGTCTCGTGTGGTGACTATTGGGGGGGTGAAGGAGACAGAGGGGTAAAAAGTTGAGGGGGGTACCCTTACTCAGGTCTTTAGTGGAAGGGGTAAGGTGATATAGGTAGGGGAAGTTATGTTGGTGAGTGGGGGGGGTAAATTGGAGGGGGGATGGGGGTGGTGCGGGGTTGGGGTTATGGGGACCCTTGATGACTCTGACAAGGTCCTGGACTTCCAAGTTGGATGAGTCCAAACTCGGGGGGGTGGGATTAAGGGCTTAGGAGTTCCGTCGGGGCTAACCTGGTGATGGGTCGTGGAGTCGTCACGCTGGTCCCTGGTCTGAAGGCAGATTCTTCGGCCGGCTTCGGAGTCTCCAGTAGTGGCTGGGATGGCTGTCGGTACGTCACGCCTCGTGTATAGGAAACACGTGTGGTAAAAGTGAGGTTGGTTTTCACTAAATAAACACGTGTTTTCACGATTTTTGTCGATATTCGCACCTTAATAACTCCCAACCTGCTGATCCGATTCGCTTGATCTTGATGTTGGTAGATAGACCTCTGCCGCGACTCTTAGGATTATTGTTCGTAGCTCGACTGAACTGACCTTGGCTGCGTAGTTCACCGCTGAAGTTCTGGGGGTCCTGCTTGGCAACCCGATGTAGTAGACACTTGCCCACACGAATCCTGGTGAATCGACACTTCACAATTCCACTGGTAACTTTTTTGTGCTCGTAGCTCAACGCGACTAATTTTGGCGATTTTTTTTCGTGGAGCTGTTGTTAAACGTGCGATGTATTATCGGTTACTCCAACTGTATTATCGGTTTTCAACTATTGACAATGGTTGATAGTCCACTGCAATCATACGTATTAAATCTTTGTCGAATTCGCGACGTTCATCGTCGTTTACCTCAGTCTGCGCTAAGCCGTATAATCTCATCTGCTTTATTCTTTTTGGAGGAGGTGCACTCTGGTTTGTTACTTGCGTACTATTAGGTCTTTACCTATGAAATTGCCGTTTTGTATGAAAAAATTTAAACGAATTTTTTTCATGAATTTTTTATTTGTATTAATCGAAGTAATCACCCATGCAATCAATGCGTCTTTGCCATCGCAGTGGCAGTTTATTGATGCCCTTCTTAAAGAAATCAGCTGGACGGGAGGCAACAAATTCTTCAAAGGCATTTTGTACTGCCTCTCGGGTATTAAATTTTTTTCCCGCCAAGAAGTTATCCAAATTCTGGAAAAAGTAGTAGTCTGTAGGCGCAAGGTCTGGTGAGTAGGGCGGATGACGGAGAGCTTCCAACCCCAGTTCTTGCAACTTGGAGACCGTCTGCTGTGCAGTATGAGGTCGCGCGTTGTCGTGCAGGAGCAGCGGAGACGAGCGATTGACCAATGCTGGTTGGAGATGCGCCAGCTTCTCCATCATTGTGTTCAGTTCTTCACAGTACACATCTGCAGTAATGCTCACCCCGTTTGGTAAGAAGCTGTGATGAATCACACCGGCGCTAGACCACCAAACAGTGACCATCACTTTTCTAGGGGTAAGTTTTCGTTTAGGGCATTGTTTAGGTGCTGAACCAGGATCCAACCAACTTGCTGAGCGCTTACGGTTATCAAACAGAATCCATTTTTCATCGCAGGTAACAATGCGGTTCAAAATTCCTTCATTTGTGTGTCTGTTGAGCAGTGCAAGGCACGTCTCGACGCGTACTTCGCGCTGGCGATCATTGAGTTCGTGGGGCACCCATTTGTCAAGCTTTTTTACCTTGCCAATTTGACGCAAATGGACCAATATTGTTTTGACGCTAACGTCGAAAGCTGCTGCTAATTCAGCCGTAGATTGTGTATCATCAGCTTCCACAATCGCCTTTAATTCGTCATTGTCGACCAAAGTCTTCGGACGACCGCGAGGTTCATTTTTCAGGTCGAAATTTCCAGAACGGAAGCGAGCAAACCAATAACAGGTGGTGCGTTGGTTTGTAGAGTTAGCTCCGTAAACGTCGTTGATGTTGCGTGCCGCTTGTGCCGCGTTGCTGCCACGACGGTACTCATATTCCATAATTACTCGAATTTTTTACGTATCCATGATGACGAAAAAGATTGAAATGCGATGAAAATGTAACACTAATCAATAAAGAAATGACTACTTTTAGAAAAAAAAATCCATGTTTTTAAAATAAAATTAATTTGAAATTAGAATTCATAGCCAAACAAAAATTATTTTGATTTGAAATGGCCAGTACTGCAGAACGGCAATTTCATAGGTAAAGACCTATTATTAATCGAGCTGACAGTGACCGTTGTTCTGGGTGTGGAGCTATAACCAGCAATTGATGTTGAAACCACGGGCATTGCGGTGTCAGCTGACGATATAGTTGTAGGTAATACGGTATTATTTCCCGTTGCAGTTGAAGTTTGTTCTTCTAATGCTTGCGATAACTGAATGAGATGTTTCCTTTTTAGGTGATCATTGAGGTTAGTTGTATTGCCGAAGTACTTGTAAACAGTTTTACACAATTTGCATTCCACTGATGTCACTTTACCGTTAAGCAATTGGTTATTAAAAAATTCCCACACTATTTATTGATCTTTTAAAAATTCGTGGCATTTTCATGAATTTAAAATTAGTTAAAAATAAAACAGTGCACCGTAATCGTAATTATAGGTAAACGTTCGATTTCGAACGTGATTGAGGTTCGAAAAATAAATAACAATTATTTAAATTTTTATTCATTAAAATATTGGAAAATAATTCATCAGACATTACTGAAGATGATGAAAGGTCTTCAAATTGAGAGTTTTGGTCATCAGCCGCTGATGTAGAGGGGCCAGTCGCTGATTTAGAGGGGCCAGTCGCTGATGCAGAGGTAGAGGGGCCAGTATTATAACCATATTGTCCACGGTAATCATAAAGTGAATTCTGTGATGAATATCCCCTGCTCGCAGGATATATGTGATTTGTCATCCCTTTAAAGTATTTAATTACGTTAAGTATTTCTGTCTTAGCATCTAATTTATACTGCTCATTATTTTTTTTAAACTCGCCAACTAATGACAGAAAAAACAATTTATCTTCATCTTCAACAATGCGCGAATTCTGTGATTTTTCATCGAAGCGTTTAGCTAATTTTTCAATTAAGACGTTCTCATCTGTGATTGTAGTATTTAATTTTCTTTTGTTTCTTTCTTTGTTTATTTTATTTTGACGATTTTCACTTTCTTCAGACGTAATTTCAGCGTGCTCACTTTCTTCTAAACTGTTTGTTTTATCGGGTCTATCTTCTATTATTACCTTTAAAAAAGACATCTGCTGATAATATGCATATGGCCGAATGTTTAGGGCTGCTGAACCACTCTTTGGTTTTATTTTTTTAGCATATCTGGTGTACCCATCTCTTAATGTCTTCCATTTTTTCTGTATTAACATGGCTGTAACAACAAAAAAAATATTTATTGGTACAATTATTGATTAAAAAATATGTTTTTACAGGTATTTGGCAACTGGATGTACATTTATGGATTTGCAATATAGTTTTAGAATAGCATCAACAACAATTGGTAAGATAGTGAGGAATGTTTGCAGAAATATATGGATACATATGAAGGATATGTGTATGGAACAACTAGCTGAAGATAAATGGAAAGACATAATAAATGGTTTCAAAAAAACTTCTAAGTTTCCGAGCTGCCTTGGCGCCGTTGATGGCAAACATATTAGAATAATACAACCCGCGCAAAGTGGATCGTCATATTATAACTATAAAAATTATTTTTCGATAATGCTTCTAGCAGTATGTGATAGTAATTATATGTTCACTTTCGTGGATATAGGCTCGTATGGAAGGCACGCTGACTCGACTATTTTCGAAGAGAGTTGTCTATATAAAATGTTACAAGAAAAAAAGTTAAATATACCTCCACCTTCTGCAATATCGCATAATGGACCTGTATTACCGAATGTGTTTATTGGGGATGAAGCATTCAGCTTGCAGGAAAATTTTATGCGTCCATATGGTGGAAAGAATTTACCAGAGAAAAAAAAAATTTTTAACTATCGGTTATCACGTGCTAGGCGATATATTGAATGCACGTTTGGCATTTTAGCTAATAAATGGCGGATCTTCCATAGACCACTTAACGTCAGTGTTGATTTCGCAGTGGATATAGTAAAAGCATCATGTGTCCTTCACAACTACGTAAAACAACGAGATGGAAATAAATTTGAGGATACGTTTGAGGGTCTTCCTCACTCTATAGTACATTCAACCCAGCAAGTTCGCCCAGGTGGGCCTATGTTAACAACAATCCGTGAAGAATTTGCTAATTACTTTGTGAGCGAAAAAGGCAAACTAGATTGGCAATGGAATATGATATAAATGAATAAATATGCGTGTGACTTTATAATATGACATAAACTTAATAAATGTGTGTGTAATAAAATGACTGACTTTTTTACTTACCGATTTTATTTTTTTCTTGATTTGTTTTTTCATCAAAGTTCTCAATAACTTGGGCGCAAATAATTGCCCATGCATTGTTCTTCTTTATTTTGTCGCTGTGCTCCTTAAGCTTATAGTTCCACATAATTTCATGTGTTTTAATTGCACTTATAAGCGCATCACTATCGCAAACACCCTCCATTTTCAAAGATCAGTCGACAAATGAGACGAGACAGAGAGACACTAGACGCCGCGAGGCCAGAAGAGAAGGGAGGGGGAGGTCGTAGAGCTGTCGACTGCTCTAGAGCCGCCGACGGCTCGAGCAGTCAGTGCATGCCTCGCGACTGCTCGCGAGCGGTCGACAGCACGATGGAATTTCATCATGTAGTTGACGGCTTGAAGCGGTCGCGACTGCTCGAGCAGTCGTGTATACGGCAGCGAATGAATGGCTATAGTTCACCGCGCGGTCGCGGCTTCAAGCAGTCGGTCATAACTGCTTGAAGCAGTCCGTGTACGGCTGGCCTTAGAGTCACACTGAGAACACAAGTGACAAAATTGGTGCATTTCATGTTTTTTTCAAGCACTTCACTTTTTCTGTCTACCCACTTGAATAAAACGTTCAAGTTGTCGTTCGAAACATTTAAAATTACTAATAAACATGTCAACTACACAGTCAAATGCTTTATTTTGGTTGCCATTAACCTCTTCAGTAATTGTAAGACAAAATTAAAAATATATGAGCGTGGGCCCTATTTTGTTTTGAGTACTTTATATATAGTGGAAAAGTGTATACATATATATATGTGTGAAAAGTGTACCTATTGTAAAAGTCTTACGTTGCCGAAGGTGTGGGGAATCCAATGACAAGGCACGGTTTTCTTGTGATACACTTTATATATATTGTTCCACAATACGCCTATAGCTCAGGCACAAGCTGACAGTGTTACCAGAAGGGGAAAGAGTAAAGATATATAGGTAAGTGAACTACTTTGTCGCGACTGCCGGAAGTAAACAAAAGCAAAAGCGCGAGAGGGCAAACGACAAATGCTTCGTGTCGACGACGTGTCTCCACTGGGGAGCGGCCGCGGGCGATGCCCGCGTGCGGCTCGGACACCCGACCCGCGACCGCGCGCGTCCCTCTCAACATTCCAGCGCTTGCGGCGATAAGGAACCGGTCACCGAGGCGCACTAGCTCGATCGGTATTGATCAATTTCAATGAGTGTCTGTTTGTCTGTTTGAATATTAAAGTACATAGTTATATACTGAGAACTTATGGTTAAATTAATAATACACATACATTCAACGGATGTGTGGAGTCCGCCACATCACCCCTCTCCATTCCCCCAGAGACCGTCACTACGGGCGATAATAGTTTGGGAAATGCACCCTACGGCCTGATCGCGTCCGTCCGACACTAGGGTCATCGGCTTCAGGAGGAGAATTGGTGGCATGTGTTTGTTGTGGTGTATGCTCTGTGTTTGTGTTTTTGGTATTACTGTTAGTGTTGTTGTGTCTGATTGTGATGTGTGTGTCATTCAGTATGAAGGCTGGTTTGATTCGGTCTATCGATACCGTGACTGTTTTACCACTAAGAAGGAGTTTGAACATTTTTTCCTCCCTGTCTTTAACTATATGAGGTCTAGTACAAGATGGCCTAATTGACCCGGAAGAGGCATCATCTCTTAAAATACATGAGATGCTGTGGCTAGGTCTGTTGGGGCGTAACTCCCAACAGTGAAAATGTCACGTTGATGTTGTGTATTGGGATGTTATGTTATGTTGAATGAGTAAAAAACCTATTGGTACAAAGGTTTTAATGCTACAAAAAATAACATGTTATAAGGTTATTAACGTACAATTAATGTTGGATTAAATAAACTGCAACGTTTCACTGTAAGTAGGGCAAATTAGTTGCATGTACAGCGTAGCTCGTACATATTGCCCACTCACAAAGATAACTTAAATGTACACCGGAAGTTGTTTTAAAACCAAGTTAAAATGTTAAATACAAAGTCATAAGTTATTAATTATGGTAATTCACAACGCGCAATAGGCGACGTTGCTTTATTGAGTGTGCGTGCACTCGATAAGTGCGCTGCGCTACTGTCGTCTATGACGTTAAATAAGGCGTTGTCCATGATGCTCGCTGTCGACCTTCTTCGGGGCATCGGGTTAGGAACAGATGGAGCTTCTGGTGTCCGTCGACTTGCCCAATAAAATTCAAAGCATTTTTTTTTTTTTTAAGTAAACCAATTACAGGCACTTTTGAATTGTCAAGGGGTCGGTCAGTCAGAACGATGAAGCTAGTTGCCCATTCCAAAGCATAGTAGGTACCTATGGAGAAGAACGGGCAAGAAACTCCATGGACACTTTAAATCAAAATATGGTTACAAAATATTGGTTACATCATTCATGTTGAAATTATGCATATGAGAACGATGCAGAACGTTAAAAGCGTCCGTAATAAAGAGACAAAAACAATTCAAATATTAAATTAAATTAAAACAAGCCGTGGCAGCTAAGAGATGACCAGTCCCTACTGATGGCGCCCGTTCACGAATGTGACATATGGATCAGCACCATTTAGCTCAACCATTTTGAAGGAAACTTAATGCTCCAACACTCACGCCACCACCAGCGAGACATTAGAGTGAGCATGACATACTCTTAGCCGCCAGGGCATATTCAAGTCAATGAAAGACAAACCTAGTAAATGGTAGCTTTATTTATAGTTGGCATAGTACTCACACATTTGCTATGCAATTATACAATACTAGATTATACAATGTAAAAGACTGAATTCATACAATGTACAGATAGTTTTTACAATCTTCAGTAGTTCCAAATGCTAATCAATTAGTTAATGCGCCCTTGTGGAGCAGGGCCATCATTGAGCCAAGCATTTTTATCAGCGATGTAATCCCCCAACTTATAATATGCTTGACTGCATAGTGTGCGTTTTATACAAGATTAAAATTTCGTTTCATTCAGTTAAAGTATATGGGGAGGTATTTTATTGTATCATTTAAACAGTATCCCATGAAAGATGAGTATACTTTAGCCCGCCTGAAACCTGGTTGAACTAATTGGTCCCTATTTCTAGTGATATAATTGTCTTTCACCTCTTTTACTAAAAAGATGTAGATTTTTCCTTACGTACATGATGTTTTCATAAATATATTGACAAGGTACCGTCATGATGTAAATATCTCTAAACCGTTCCCTTAGAGAGTCACACCTGCGGAGGTCATATATGGCTCTGATGGCTCTTTTCTGCAGAATAAAAATAGACTCGACGTCTGCAGCCCGTCCCCATAGTAAAATACCGTATGACATAATACTATGAAAGTAACTAAAATAGACTTGCCTCGCGGTACCTACATCAGTAAATTGACGGATTTTTCTCACAGCATATGCTGCTGAACTTAGCCGTCCTGCAAGGGATGTTAAATGAGGACCCCATTGAAAGTCTTGAGTCGAGCGTGATCCCCAGGAAAACAGTTTTATCGACGAATTCTAGTTTCTCTTGATTTATTCTTATCTCACAATTAGTACTTTTGACATTTGGTTAAGAAAATCTTATACACTTAGTTTATTTTCCCATTTAATACCAAATTATTAGCAGTGAACCAATTTTGGATCTGGAGTAGGGCGTTATTTACGTCGTCAAGATTTGATGCACGTCTATTAATTTTAAACATTAAAGAAGTATTGTCAGCAAATAACACCATTTGTGGTTGGGTTTTTAACAAAGTTTGCAAAGACGGTTGTAAGCGTATATTACGCCCGCAAGTGCTGCTGCGGCAGCTAATAGGTAGATGAAAACGTACAAGCCCCGATGCAAAATAGTTCGTCTAGCATGGAAAGTAGTGCAAAGCGTAAAATATAGAAAGTAAATATTGGTAAAATAATTAAGAACGTTTAATAAAAAGTAAACCACAATTTGAGGAACATTTTAAAGTTTATTTTAACATAACTGAAATTCTTTCATGACTTTATAGAACATAAAAAATTTAAAAAGATATTCTAAAAAACATAACGCAAAAGTATTCGTCTACCCTTGTCAGTCACGGAAAATAGTTCGTCTACCACTTAGTTGTGTCGCCTTTGCTCTCAATGACAGCTTTAATGCGAAGAGGCATGGTTGCAACCAACGCTGCACACTCCTCAGGCGTAATTGACTCCCAGACAGCCCACAGTTTAGCCTTTAAGACGCTCTTCGATCTTGATGGATTTTTACGGAGGACTTTTTTCATTTTCCACCATAGGGTTTCGATTGGCGACAAGTCCGGGCTGTTAGATGGCCATTCGATTGTAGGGATGATTTTCGCAAGTAGCCACGTCTTTGTTGTCCTTGCAGTATGGCAGGAAGCACCATCCTGTTGAAAAATGAAGGAATCTTGATGCTTAAGTGACGGAATAGAGGGCAGTAAATTCTCTTTCAAAAGGTTTTGATACCTTGCAGCATTGATAGAACCATCCACAAACTGCTTACCACCAACGCCTTGTGCAGACATGCAGCCCCATATCATAACGAGACGTCGGAAACTTCACTTTGCGTTTGAGACAATCAGTATGAAATGCCTCATTTTTGTTCCGAATCACTTTTTTCCTTTCATCGCCGACTGTCACTTCAAATTTGGACTCGTCACTCCAAATGATACTACGCCACTGATCGGAAGTCCAATTTAAATGATCACGAGCAAACTTCAACCTCTTTTTCTTTTGTACAGCAATCAACAGTGGTTTCTCCTTAGCGGTGTAAAATCCGTAACCCATTCTTTTTAGGACTCTTTTGCAAGTATCAAATGAGACGTCTTTGTGAATCATGTCCTTTCATTGCACCGTGAGTTCTTCAGCTCGAGCACGACGATTATTTTTGATAATTTTCTTCTGGATTCTGTTTTCTACTGCACTTGTGATGCGTGGTCGACCAGTTTTCTTCAAACAAGAAGTCGTTCTATTCTTTTTATAGTGCTGAATGATAGATTGGACTGTAGACCTGGGAAGTATCAAGTCTTTAGATATTTGGTAACTTGATTTGCCAGCATCGACCCCACAAACTATTCGCTTCCGAAGCTCTTCACACACGGGTTTGCCACGACCCATTGTTATTTGAAAACGAATGAAAAAAACTGAAATTTTCAGAATGTATACTTTCTCACTTGACAAATGACACAGAATTACTTTTACAAATTTAAATTATGCAACATAATTGTACAAAGAAGGAATAATCTTATTTAACTCACCGATAGACGAAGTCTTTTGCATCGATTAACAATTAGACGAACTATTTTGCTTATAACTTCTTCGAATTTAAAACAGGATATGTATAAATTTAAAAAGCTAAAGTAGTTTATTGGTTCATAATTAAAAAATAGCATAAGTAACGCGACATGTGATAGTAGAACAGCTTAATATTTTATATAGATATACAAAAATAATGAAGTTAGAAAAAATCTCACAGAGAAAATTTCACACTAGACGAACTATTTTGCATCGGGGCTCGTATATGTGGACATCGTGGTGTATTGCATGATCTGACAGGATGCCTTCTGATGTTGCGGCTTTCATTTGCTCTACTTGTTTGCCAAGCTCTAGCAGTAATGCTCTCTGCTCTGTTACCGTCTCATTCTCGTGAATATCTTTTAAAACCGGTACAGGTAGGTTTATGACATTGTTGATTGAAGGAATTTCTGCAGGACCTGCATCGACCTGGGCTTGGATTTTGTTTATTTGTTGCCTTTGAGGATAAACAGCAAAAGTTTCACTACTAATTATGCAATCGTCATTGTTTGTTATGACACCGGCCTTGTGTAGTAGCTGTGTGGAAACTTGATGCCCACAAGTAATAAGTATTTTGCATTGTTGACAGCAAAAATATAGGTAATTATTATATTGTTTAATTTCAACCACTTGTCTGGGCATGTTTCATGTTTGGTTTCGCAGTGAAGAGATTCCTTGTTCTTCAAGCAGAGGCTCTCGTCAGACTTCATGCGGTATACGGGTTTCTGTAGTGCACACAATCGAGTTGTCGCGTCATTTGTACGCATTGATGTATTTCCGATTCCGACATTGGTATGTACAAATCCTTTTGCTAACATTTCAGTATCAGGTATTAGGGTGACCATATTCACGTTCTTGTTTTTCGGTATTGGTATTGCTCGGTATATCTCGAAGTTATCTCTGCTGATTAAGGGTACCTTTACCTCGATTATAAGGTATCGTTCAGTCATTTTTGCCTTTACTGTAGAAGGTGATACAGGCGAAACAACTCTGTTGGAATGTTGGTGATGGGTAAGACTAAATCCTTGGATAATTGACCCGAGATTATGTTCAATTCATCCCGAAGCTGTTCCGGTGCGTTGAGATGTAAGTTGATCTTGCCGTTATAGATGTTTGTTATACACTCGGTGTCACAAAAATCGCACCTCTATAAGAATTCCCTTCAAAGTCATTTTAACCCTATTAATCAACGGTAGACAAATGACTATAAGGTATCATTGGAATGGCAATTTATTTAAATTTCAGAATAAATCAATAGATTTCGTTTTTTGTTTACCAGGGAATAAAAAAAGCAAGCTAATGCAAATTATTAAAAAGTTTAATTTAATTTTATCAGCAAAAATTGCAACAAAGTCCATAAAAACAATTTAAAACCTAGTGTTACCCCCCCTAGCCCTGATGACTGCTTCCATGCGTTCTCTCATGGACCTAATTAATGTGACAACAGTCTCTTGAGGAATGTTGTCCCATTCTGCAACGACGGCATCTTGGAGGTCTTGGAGAGTGGTAGGGGCAGGATCACGTGCCCGTACTCGCCGTTTCAGTTCGTCCCAAAGGTGCTCAATAGGGTTCAGGTCTGGACTACGCGCCGGCCAGCGCATAACAGGGATTCCAACTTCTTGCAGGTAGTCACTTACAATTAATGCGGTGTGACAGCGGGCGTTATCGTGCATTAACGTGAACCCACTGCCAACAAAACCCGCATAAGGACAACCTGCTCCTCTAAGATCTCTGTTATGTACCGATGAGCAGTCAGCGACCCTTGCCCGTGAGCACTTCCAGTCCGAGAAACACACACAAGGTTCGTTTTGCCGTCGATTGACATGCCGCCCCAGAACATGCACGAGCCACCCCCGTATTCCACTGTCTCTTGAATATAGGCTCGTGCGAATCGTTCCCCTTGCCTCCTGTACACTCTTCTACGCTTGTCGTTGCAGAAAAGACACACCCTCGTCTCATCCGAGAAGAGCACAGCTCTCCATTGGTCTATTGTCCAATCCACATGGTCACGGGCAAATTCCAACCGGTCTCTCCTATGCTGTGCAGTCAATTTTGGCCCTGTAGCAGCCCTGTGAGCTGCAATTTTCTTCTCCCGCATTCTTCTTCTTATCGTGGAGACGCTTACAGAAGTTCTGCGAGCTGATCGCAGTTGTTGTTGCAGCTCAACAGCATTGGAGATCCGATTACGTAAAGACGTCGAAACAATGAAGCGATCGTCTCTTTCGGATGTGCACCGTTGTCTTCCAGATCCACGTCTTCGGATATAGCCACCAGTCTCTTGCAAGCGTTGGAACACTCGTCGAACGGAAAAGCGACTTAAGTTCAGTTGCCGAGCAACATCACATTGCCCCATCCCTGATTGCAGTAATGCAATGACTTGAGCGGCTTCATCTGCAGTGGTATCCATTAATAAGACCTATATTTAAGCAAGGTGTGCACAGTGATTACTCAAATTATAGGCCAATAGCTATACTGTCTGTAATAAATAAAATTATGGAAAAGTTCATTATGAACCAGGTAAGTGCTTTCTTGGAAAACAACAATATTTTGTCAAAGGCTCAACATGGTTTTCGACGTGGACGGAGCACGGCGACGGCTCTGGCACAGTTTGCGGACGACGTCAATGAATGTTTGGATCAAAGGAAGCAGGTGGTGGTGGTCTACATTGATTTCAAAAAAGCGTTTGATACCCTTGAGCACCACCAGCTGCTTCAAGCCATGGAGGAATGTGGCGTGGCGGGACCACTTAACAGGTGGTTCCGTGCCTACCTCACAGGCCGGGCACTGCGAACCGTCATTGACGGCGTCATTGGAGAACCCAGTTACGTCACATGCGGTGTGCTAACCGGTTCCGTGTTTGGTCCTGTCGGATACATCATGCATGTCAACAGCATGTGCAATGTGGTTAGAAACTGTCGCATATACATGTATGCCGATGATACTTGCTTAGTGTATGCAGATAAAGAATTAGATGTAATTGAAAGGAATATTCAGGAGGATTTCACAAATATCATTAAATGGGCCCATGATAATGGGATCATAATAAATATAAATAAAACTAAGTGTATGCGTATACGGTCTCCTTATCTTAAAAATTGTGAGCGTCCGCCGCGTGTGGTGGGGCATACGAGGGTCATTCAATAAATACTTAGCCTACAAAAAGTAAACGAAAATTTTGGAAAAGTGGCAATTTATTTTTCAACATAGTCTCCTTTTAGTTCGATACACTTAGCCCAGCGATGCTCCAACTTTTTTAACCCGTCCGAAAAATAGTTTTTGTCAAACTCTGCAAAATAGGCCTCCGTGGCGGCGATGACCTCCTCATTCGATCCATATCTATTCCCGGCGAGTGATTTTTTCAGATTAGGAAACAGAAAGAAGTCACAAGGGGCCAAATCTGGAGAATACGGTGGATGGGGCAGCAATTCGTAGCGTAATTCGACCAATTTGGCCATGGCAACGGCAGACGTGTGAACCGGTGCGTTGTCGTGGTGAAACAGCACTTTTTTCTTCGCCAGATGGGGTCGTTTTTTCTTTAATTCGGCGTCGAATCGGCCTAATAAATCGGCATAGTAAAGCCCTGTAATTGTTTTACCCTTCTCGAGGTAATCGATGTAGATCACACCTTGTGAATCCCAGAAAACGGTGGCCATAACTTTTCCGGCCGATTTTACAGTTTTCGCCTTCTTTGGAGCACGTTCCCCGGTCTGGATCCATTGTTTTGATTGCTCCTTGGTCTCTGGTGTGTACCAGTGGATCCAGGTTTCATCGACGGCCACAAAACGACGCAAAAACTCCGCTGGATTCATCTTAAACAGCGCCAAACACGTCTCCGATGTGGTCTCACGGTTGCGCTTGTTTTCTGGTGTGAGTAAACGCGGCACCCATCGCGCCGACAGCTTTCTCATGCCGAGTTCCTCGTGAAGAATATGATGCACTGTTCCTTCTGAAATGCCTACAGTCTCAGCTAGCTCCCGAACCTTCAATCGGCGATCTGCCAATACGAGATCATGGATTTTTTTAATGTTTTCCTCCGTAGCAGCTGTTTTCGGTGCACCTGGACGTGGTTCATCAAAAACCGACGTACGGCCACGTGCAAACTCGTTGAACCAATTCTTGACGGTGGCCATCGATGGAGAAGAGTCACCGTACACAGCATCCAAGCGCTCTTTGATTTCGATGCGCGTTTTCCCTTCCAAAAATAGGAATCGAATCACCGAACGATATTGCTCTTTTTCCATTTTTGTAAAACCGATCGACACGTTCGCTTCCATAAGTTGTCAAATTAAAACAAATGAAGGGATTGGAATGAAAATTTGAAAAAAGAATTAAAAAAGAATGTGCTACACTGTGGTAAAACTCTTTTGAAACTACAGCGCCCTCTGGCGATGAGGCTAGGTACTTATTGAATGCACCTCGTAGCTATGAGTGCCTGCACGATGACGGCGCGACGTATTGTGCGTGTGCAAATATTGAGGTGGTGGAGGAATACAAGTACTTGGGTTTAGTTATAGACAACAGCTTCTCGTGGAAAACACACATAACACACCTTTGTGACAAACTCCGATTAGTGCTTGTAAAATTCCACCATCTTAGTTTTGTACTGGATAGGGCTACTTTGCACACGGTCTACTATGCGCTGGTTGACTCGCTACTTTCATATGGACTGGCATGTTATGGTAACACATTCAAAACATATTTAGATAAAATAAAATTATTACAAATCAGATTTATGAAACTTTTAGTTGATAGAAACACAAAAACACGTTGTAAAAGTAGTGATTATGAAGAATTATTCTTAGAGTGTAAGATGTTGCCAGTTCATCGAAAGGTGGTATTGTTATTGGCTATAGAGAACTATTGCAAGGATGAGTTTAAAATCGAGACGGTATGCATAAGACCTAAAAGGAATAAATGTATCAGAAGATTTGTGGTACCCACTTGTACTAATTATTATGGGCAAAGATGTAGAAAATGCTTAGTGCCAACAATTTTTAACGACATACCTTCCGATTTAGAAAATAGCTGTACCACGAAAGTATCTTTTAAAAACAAAATGGGGAAGTTTCTTTTTAGCACCTTTTGTCAAAACTTCATGACTGGAGATGTGTAGATTCCGGTTATGATTGTTTGTCGTTGTTTAAATTTAAATTTATGTCATACTATCTGATTTTTGCGGCTTCACCATTGTGAATTTAAATTCTGTTGCGCAACTTCAAATGTTTTAACTTTACGCTTATAGTCAGCCTTTGTTTAAAATAAGTGTGTTTAGTTTTAGGTAAAAGATTGATATAATACTAACAAATAGTTACATCAATATTAAAATTGTATATGGGAGCTACATCTGCCAACAAACTGTTTTACAGTTTGGCAGGAGTAAAATATTTTGTAGTACGGATGTAACAACGAATAAACGCTTTTTTTCACGTGTGTTCACTTCAAAGGTTGGATAGCGAATGACCCACATTTATTATTATTATATATTTTTTTTTTTTTTGAATGGCAACTCGCAGTTTTGACCACTGGGGGTCGTGGCTGCTTAACCGGACTGTCCTGTGGTTGCCTTTTGGATTTTACTCTAAAGGGCCTCCAGCCAGGAGCGGGAAAATTTAAACTAAACTTACAAGTTAGATGACCGCACGCTAAGGGCACCCCCTGTGGGGTACGGACCTCGGCTTAGGGCGTCATCGAGAGAGGGCAGCGCGATATTGGGGACGGGCTGGATCGAAGGGTTTATAATATCATGATTATTAATCGGGGAATTTAAAGCTACAGGCTCAGCTACGGCGCGGGCTGAGGCCTCATCGGACTGGGGACGGGGGGAACGGATGCGGGGGGGTCGTCGCGTGGGACCTCGTCGGCGAGGTCGGAACGATGGCGGTCTGTGTTTGATCACTGTACTGGTGGCCCTACTGCTCTCCTGGAGGAGGGTTATGGGGTCATCGGGGTTGACTAGGACATGCCGGGGACGGCGGGTACGACTGATTCGGGAGGGGACATAACTGGCAGCCGCGACAACCAGAGGGTTGCGGTGAGTGGCGACGGAGTCGAAGAAACGCTTGGATAGGCGTTTCATGTACTGACTGATGGTCGGGATTCTAAGATCGAGATGGAGACTTTCGTTCCGAACGAACCAAGGGGCACCGGTCGCCCTGCGGAGGAACCGGTTTTGGAGGGTCTGCATCCTATGGATGTGATGGGGCTTCGCTTGTGCGAATACTACGCTCGCATAGGTCATGATGGGGCGAATGCACGCTGTGTAAATGCGCAATTTGCACCTAAGTGACAATTTGCTGCGTGCATTCAGGACGGAGTGGAGCCTACTGAGAGCGAAAGCGGCGCGCGAGCGCGCCTGCTTTATGTGCTCCGAGAAGGAGAGGTGCTGGTCTAGGACGACGCCCAAGTATTTGGCTTGCTTCTCCCAAGGGATAGGCTTGCCGAACATGGTCAGCGGACGGGGGAGGAGGGGTCTGAGTCGCGGTTTCGAAAAGAACACCGCTTGACTCTTATCGGGATTGACTTCGATTCTCCATTTCCTAAACCAGTCACCGAGTTGGTTGACTGAAGTTTGGAGAATACGAGAGATCGAGTCGCGGCCTACGCCGGTGTAGTAAATGGCCGTATCGTCTGCGAACAGAGCCAACCGAGCCTTTTTACTCTTGGGGATATCGCTGGTGAATAGCGTGAAAATGAGAGGGGCGAGCACGGAGCCCTGAGGGACTCCGGCGCGGATGGGGCGGGGGGAGGATAGCGGTCCTTCGATGCGATAGCGAAAAGTGCGATTCGACAAAAAGTCTCGTAAGATGAGCACGAGACGATCCGGCACTTCAAGTTTGTACAGCTTATATAATAAGCCGTCGTGCCAGACTTTGTCGAACGCTTTCGCTATATCGAAGAACACGGCACCGGTCAAAGAACCGCGTTGGAAACCAACGCTTATGTGTTCGATGATCCGGTGGACCTGTTGCACGCACGAGTGTTGGGTTCGAAAACCGAACTGCTCGTTGGGAATGAGACCCTTCGTCTCGGCGTAGTCTCTGAGACGCTTATAAATAAGCCTCTCATAGATTTTGCCGAGGACGCTGAGCAGACTGATGGGGCGGTAGCTGGAGGGAGCGGTTTTGGGCTTGCCCGGCTTGGGAATACCGATGACAGTGGCCTGTTTCCACGATTGGGGGAAGATGTTATTGCTCAAGGGACCATTGAAGATGGTGGTCAAGAGCATGATCAGATGGGCGGGGAGGAGCTGTATCACCCTATTGGTGATACCGTCCGAACCGGGGGCTTTGCGGGGCTTGAGACCCTTTATGAGATCGTGCACTTCGTCGGGAGTGACGGGAGGCAGAGGAAACTCGGGGTCTTCTACGGGGGGGACGGAAGCTCTCCTTTCGACTTCGGCTTCCACCTCAGAGAGGTGGGCCTGGTTTACTGGTTGAGTGCTGGGCGAGCATTGGACCTCTAGACTATCGGCGAGGCACTCGGCCCTGTCGGCATCATCGAAGGCGATGGTGCCGTCAGGGCGGGTCAGGGGGGGCATGGGGGCTACTTCTCGGGATTTGAGTTTCCTCTGAAGCTCCCAGAATGCCAGGTGGGTGGGCTCTAGTTCGCTCAGCATCTTGTCCCAGCCCGCGTTACGTACTTCCGCCTCGCGGTTCCTTACAGTTCGCTGTAAGTAGCGCATGTGGGTTCGGTTAGCGGAGCAGGGAAAGTTGCTGTACGCACGGACAGCCGCGTTCTTCTCGGTCAACAGCTCACGTACATCGTCCGGCAATTTCCAGCGATAGTCATCCATCGCTGGAACTTCCCTTGAACAATCGTTCAGGACGGATTGTACGTGTTCTGTGAACGAGCCGATCGCGGCCGTCGTGTCTGCGACAGAGTCGAAGAGGTCGGGGATAGAGTCTAAGTGGGGGGACGTGTTGGCTTTCAGGCGTTCGCTTACTAACCTCCAGTCCGTTACCACTCTCGTGGAGGGGGTTGGTCGGGGTCGGGGAGACCTATGCGAGGGGCTAGTCTCATTACGACTGGTCGGTGGTCAGAGTCAAGCTCTTGTAACACTTCTATAGAGGACAACCGTAGGTTGATACTCTTCAGGAGTGCCACATCGAGCACGTCAGGGGCGTGGTCAATGTTATGGGGGAAGTGGGTGGGGGTCATCGGGGCGATGACGTCAAAGTTAAGGACGGGACAGAGGTCGAACAAGTGCCTCCCTCGGTTAGAGATTTTGGCACTGTTCCAGGCGGTGTGCTTGGCATTGAGATCGCCCGCTATGATAACGGAGTCACTCAAGCCGAGCAGGAGGGTCATGTCGTCAGTCAGGTATTGAAAGTTCTCTAAGGTACTGATGGGGGAAGGTAAGCCGACACCAGAGTGATCGGCTGGTGACCCGTCATGCCTAGTCGACATATGGAAACTTCTAAACGTGAGAGGGGGGGGGGGTCTATTGGGATGCAAAAGAGCGAAGCCTTGTAATAGATCATGGTGCCGCCCAAGTGACACCGAGTCCTGTCGTTGCGAACTACGCGGTAGTTAGCGATCGACGGCCTACGGTGGTGGGGTTTTAGGAACGTCTCCTGTATGAGGAGGACGTCTATATCGTGATCGCGGAGGAAGGTCGCGATTTCGTCTCGCTGACCTGAGATGCCATTGGCATTGAAATACCCCAGTCTGAGGGATCGGGGTTTAATACGTGCAACGATTCCTTTATCCATTAATGGTTTTAGGTTTGTTGGAGAAGGACATTAGTGCTTGCGTTATCTCCGGATACGCATTGTAAATTTGCTGGATAGCGAAAAGATCACAGGAATTTCTTGCTGTGACGATTTCGCTAGTCATCTTGCGGGCGCGAGGGGTGAGGAAGACGAGGAATGTGCTCGAGATCACATTGAACGCGTCGAGAGGGTTAGGCCCGACCACTGGAGGAGTGGGTGCGGGCGGGCGGGGTGGGACCGGCGCGGGGGGAGCGGCTTTAGGAGCCGGGGGTGGGTTACCGCGAGGGGGCGCGGGCACGGGCGCGGGCGCGGGCGCGGGCTCGGGTGCGTGGGCACGGATGCGGGGGTCCATCAGCGGAGGGGTGGGGGGAGGGGGAGGTTGTTGGTTGCGCCCCAAGGCCGGGAAGGCCTGTTGGTGGTGCAGGAGTTGCCAAGGACTGGGTCTTTGGGGACTCAGTCGCTCGGGAAGTTGGGAGGCGGGGGCTTCCCTTTGCTGACGGGTGTCGGTACGCTTCGTCAGCTTAGGGGCGGTCGATTTTAGGGGCTTTGGGACAGCCACGGTAATTGGCTGGGTGCCCGGAGTTCCCACAGAGCACGCAGCTGGGTGGCTCCGTGCACAAAGTCCTGTCTTTGGGGCGGGAGCAGTCGGAAGTGCCGTGCTCGCCCAGGCACTTGACGCACCTGGGTGTCGCATGGCAATTCCGCTGGGAATGACCGTAAAGTTGGCACCGGTGGCATTGGCCGACGATGCCGGTTTTACGCGGCTTCTGGATGTCGAATCCAGTTAGGCAACAGATCGACTTTATAGTGAAAATCGGGTGGTGTCCCTCGACGGCGGGACATACAACAAGGACCATGTTGTATGCCTCGCCGCTTCGGGCGCGGTGCATGCGGTGCACTTCCGCGACGGGGACGTTTTGCGACAGAAGGTCGTCTTTTATATCTGACGTCGCGATTTCCTTAGGGATGCGATTTATGACCACGCGGGTCTGACGGTCCTCCGCAAGGGAGTAGGTTTGGAAAGAAACTTCCCTGTCTCTGTGGAGTTTCGTGAGGGCCCTATAATCGGTGGCATTAGGGACTTGAACCTTAATGCCCTGCTCTGTGGCACGGGCACTGGTGAAGCCGATCCGGAGATCGATGCACCATTTGGACACGGCGGTCCACTTCCCCTTGTCCTGAATGAACACGGGAGGCGGGGAGGGGGCCTGTTTCGATTGGCTATCGGAAGCCTTGGACAGGGTGGGGGGGGGTTGACGCGGCGGCGGAGGGAGCGGGGCGCGCGGTCGGGGCGGGGACAACGGGGGTCTGTGTCACGGGCGCGGGGGAGCTGATTTTGGGGGTTTTCCCTGCCTGGGAAGAAGATACGAAGTTCTTCTTCCTCTTGGAGGCGGAGGTGACGGTCTGAAAACCGTCATCCTCGGACGATGAGGTGGAGGAGGTCTGGGCCTCCGTATCAGAAGGATACGGAGTGACCGGGCGTTTATTAGAGGTAAAGTCAGTGTCCATGGGACCTGACGAGTTCTCCGAGTCTATGACGGGCATAGAGCACGGAGGGGAGGGGGCTTCCAGTGCATCGCTAAAGTTAGCGATGCCTGGGGGGTCGGAGGGACAGGGGGTGGGGGGCTGCATAGCAGCGAAACGGGCGCCATATTTGGCGAGAAACTCGGGGTCCTTTAGGAGGACCTCCTTAACAAACGTTAAAAGGACAGCATCCCCCATGATTGGGGGTGCGAGAGGGTTGAAATTGGGGGATGGTGGAACTGAAGGTTCCCGCCTATCTTCCCTATGCCTAGCTCCCCGGGTGGAATTGCCCGGGGATGTGTCACACCCTCCCTGTCGGGTATAGACAGGGAGGTTGAGTGCCTATGGGTGAGCCCTAAGCTAGTATACCCGTCGCCAGTCTTATTGTGCGAACGGGGCCCTGTCAGTCTAGCGCGAAGGGTGTAGACACACCCTAGAGACACTAGGTGAGTAGCTGAGGAAGGAAAACTGTCACCAGAGCCGACTAGGAGATCCCCCAAGGCCGGTTAACTCTGAGACCCGTCCAACTGACTGCCTAGCCCTGAAGGGGTTCGGTGGGTGTGATTGGGTCAACACCCCACTCAGTTTCGTTGGCACCGTAAGGTATCCACCGAGGACCACGAAACTGTGGTTTTGCCCGGAAGGGGCCTAGTGAAGCTACTCACACAAACGCGCACGTTAAAGAAACAGTACCAGTGCCTTGAAAAAGGCAATTTTTATAATTGGATCAAAAGCGATTGATTAATTAAAATTAATTAATTAATCGATCGATGATCGGATGCAGCCGGGGCGGCTGCGAGGGCGGCTGCGAGGGCGTTACGTTAACGTAACGAGAAATATTAGGCTAGCGCCACTGAGTCATGAACGGGGGAGCGTAAGCACGACCGTTCAGGACGAGTGTCGAGAGCGTAATGACCCACATTTAATTTTTTTTTTTATTTTACAGTAGGGCAACTCGCAGTTTTGACCACTGGGGGTCGTGGCTGCTTAACCGGACTGTCCTGTGGTTGCCTTTCGGATTTTACTCTAAAGGGCCTCCAGCCAGGAGCGGGAAAATTTAAAACTAAACTTATAAGTTAGATGACCGCACGCTAAGGGCACCCCCTGTGGGGTACGGACCTCGGCTTAGGGCGTCATCGGGAGAGGGCAGCGCGATATTGGGGACGGGCTGGATCGAAGGGTTAATATCATGATTATTAATCGGGGAATTTAAAGCTATAGGCTCAGCTACGGCGCGGGCTGAGGCCTCATCGGACTGGGGAGGGGGGGAACGGATGCGGGGGAGTCGTCGCGTGGGACCTCGTCGGCGAGGTCGGAACGATGGCGGTCTGAGTTTGTGCACTGTACTGGTGGCCGTACTGCTCTCCTGGAGGAGGGTTATGGGGTCATCGGGGTCGACTAGGACATGCCGGGGACGGCGGGTACGACTGATACGGGAGGGGACATAACTGGCGGCCGCGACAACCAGAGGGTTGCGGTGAGTGGCGGCGGAGTCGAAGAAACGCTTGGATAGGCGTTTCATGAACTGACTGATGGTCGGGATTTTAAGGTCGAGATGGAGACTTTCGTTCCGAACGAACCAAGTGGCACCGGTCGCCCTGCGGAGGAACCGGTTTTGGAGGGTCTGCATCCTATGGATGTGATGGGGCTTCGCTTGTGCGAATACTACGCTCGCATAGGTCATGATGGGGCGAATGCACGCTGTGTAAATGCGCAATTTGCACCTAAGTGACAATTTGCTGCGTGCATTCAGGACGGAGTGGAGCCTACCGAGAGCGAAAGCGGCGCGCGAGCGCGCCTGCTTTATGTGCTCCGAGAAGGAGAGGTGCTGGTCTAGGACGACGCCCAAGTATTTGGCTCGCTTCTCCCAAGGGATAGGCTTGCCGTACATGGTCAGCGGACGGGGGAGGAGGGGTCTGAGTCGCGGTTTCGAAAAGATCACCGCTTGACTCTTGTCGGGATTGACTTCGATTCTCCACTTCCTAAACCAGTCACCGAGCTGGTTGACTGAGGTTTGGAGAATACGAGAGATCGAGTCGCGGCCTACGCCGGTGTAGTAAATGGCCGTATCGTCTGCGAACAGAGCCAACTGAGCCTTTTTACTTTTGGGGATATCGCTGGTGAATAGCGTGAAAATGAGGGGGGCGAGCACGGAGCCCTGAGGGACTCCGGCGCGGATTGGGCGGGGGGAGGATAGCGCTCCTGCGATGCGATAGCGAAACGTGCAATTCGACAAAAAGTCTCGTAAGATGAGCACGAGACGATCTGGCACTTTAAGTTTATACAGCTTATATAATAAGCCGTCGTGCCAGACTTTGTCGAACGCTTTCGCTATATCGAAGAACACGGCACCGGTCAAAGAACCGCGTTGGAAACCGACGCTTATGTGTTCGATGATCCGGTGGACCTGTTGCACGCACGAGTGTTGGGTTCGAAAACCGAACTGCTCGTTGGGAATGAGGCCCTTCGTCTCGGCGTAGTCTCTGAGACGCTTATAAATAAGCCTCTCATAGATTTTGCCGAGGACGCTGAGCAGACTGATGGGGCGGTAGCTGGAGGGAGCGGTTTTGGGCTTGCCCGGCTTGGGAATACCGATGACAGTGGCCTGTTTCCACGATTGGGGGAAGATGTTATTGCTCAAGGCACCATTGAAGATGGTGGTCAAGAGCATGATCAGATGGGCGGGGAGGAGCTGTATCACCCTATTGGTGATACCGTCCGAACCGGGGGCTTTGCGGGGCTTGAGACCCTTTATGAGATCGTGCACTTCGTCGGGAGTGACGGGAGGCAGAGGAAACTCGGGGTCTTCTACGGGGGGGAGGGAAGCTCTCCTTTCGACTTCGGCTTCCACCTCAGAGAGGTGGGCCTGGTCTACTGGTTGAGTGCTGGGCGAGCATTGGGCCTCTAGACTATCGGCGAGGCATTCGGCCTTGTCGGCATCATCGAAGGCGATGGTGCCGTCAGGGCGGGTCAGGGGGGGCATGGGGGCTACTTCTCGGGATTTGAGTTTCCTCTGATGCTCCCAGAATGCCAGGTGGGTGGGCTCTAGTTCGCTCAGCATCTTGTCCCAGCCCGCGTTACGTACTTCCGCCACGCGGTTCCTTACAGTTCGCTGTAAGTAGCGCATGTGGGTTCGGTTCGCGGAGCAGGGAAAGTTGCTGTACGCACGGACGGCCGCGTTCTTCTCGGTCAACAGCTCACGTACATCGTCCGGCAATTTCCAGCGATAGTCATCCATCGCTGGAACTTCCCTTGAACAATCGTTCAGGACGGATTGTACGTGTTCTGTGAACGAGCCGATCGCGGCCGTCGTGTCTGCGACAGAGTCGAAGAGGTCGGGGATAGAGTCTAAGTGGGGGGACGTGTTGGCTTTCAGGCGTTCGCTTACTAACCTCCAGTCCGTTACCACTCTCGTGAGGGGGGGTTGGTCGGGGTCGGGGAGAACTATGCGAGGGGCTAGTCTCATTACGACTGGTCGGTGGTCAGAGTCTAGCTCTTGTAACACTTCTATAGAGGCCAACCGTAGGTTGATACTCTTTAGGAGTGCCACATCGAGCACGTCAGGGGCGTGGTCAACGTTAGCGGGGAAGTGGGTGGGGGTCATCGGGGCGATGACGTCAAAGTTAAGAAGGGGACAGAGGTCGAACAAGTGTCTCCCTCGGGTAGAGATAATGGCACTATTCCAGGCGGTGTGCTTGGCATTGAGATCGCCCGCTATGATAACGGAGTCACTCAAGCCGAGCAGGAGGGTCAGGTCGTCAGTCAGGTATTGAAAGTTCTCTGAGGTATTGGTGGGGGGGAGGTAAGCCGACACCAGAGTGATCGGCTGGTGACCCGTCATGCCTAGTCGACATATGGAAACTTCTAATCGTGAGAGGGGGGGGGGGGGTCTATTGGGATTCAATAGAGCGAAGCCCTGTAGTATATCATGGTACCGCCCCGGTGACACCGAGTCCTGTCGTTGCGGACTACGCGATAGTTTGCGATGGACGGCCTACGGTGATGGGGTTTTAGGAACGTCTCCTGTACGAGGAGGACGTCTATATTGTGATCGCGGAGGAAGGTCGCGATTTCGTCTCGCTGACCTATGATGCAATTGGCATTGAAATAACCCAGTCTGAGGGATCGGGGTTTAATACGCGCAACGATTCCTTTATCCATTAATTGGTTTTAGGTTGGTTGGAGAAGGACAAGTAGTTTTTAACACTTAAGTCCTGGAATCGGTGTTTTAGACAATGTAAGCAGAGAGCCGTGTTTAAATGGACATTTTTATGGGTATAATGAAATTAAGACTACGAGTATTTTTTTGGTGTTTTAATTTAAAAAAGACAAAAAAATTAAAATGAATAACGAGTATGACCTCCCCTTGTAGCGATTACGGCATGTTATTGTCTTGGCATGCTTTTCAACAGGCTTTTGATGATCTATTCCCATCCAATACCAAGAGCTAATACCATTTGGTATTAGTTTATTTCCGAATTTATTTTCTATTCCCAACGAGTACCACATTTTTTTAAATAAAAAATCTATTACTAACGAATACCAAAGCGTGACTTTTTGTACACTCAGCTACACAAAGTTTTATTTTATTTTCTAACATTTACATACTATACTATCGTAATTGAATGCTAAAACTTTTCACACTACATATAGTACGCGCGTTATCATCTGAGTCGTCAGGTCATAAAAGTCAAAAGGGCTAGGAATGTGCAGCGCGCCGGACCCTAGTTATCGATAAACGGCTACCTGCGCACGTGCTAACGATGAGTCACTAATAGTCTGTACAAGTTGTGAACAAGATACGATAATAAACGTTAATTATCGATAATATGTCTTTTATTGTCAGGCCCTTTACTAGACGGCTCCATAAGACCCATAAGTGCAAGCGAGATAGAAATAGAGAAATGATTTATGGCTCTAAGACTCAGATGATAACGCGTACGCACGTACTATAACAAATAAGTAGTTCAAATGAATCATTTCTCTTTACCTGCGAAAAAGGGTCGATTTTTGTCTATTGTTTTGTAATTCGAAGCAATCAATCAGAGTTGAGTGCAAAATAAGTCTTGTTCTCAGACAGACAACTCAGTTCAGTACATTTCCGTGCCTGCGGCGGGTAGTGCATACCTACTCAGTGAAAGTGATATATTTTTATAAAGTGAGTATTTTAGTGTAATTAAATTGCTATTTACTTATCTTGTGTGTTCCTATTTTTTTAATAGGTATTATCATATTAGGTAGGTACCTAATTAAAAAGAAGCAAAGATAGAGTTTAATGTGTGAGTAATATTTATGTTTTATATGTATATTTGTTCATCACATGTATATGTTTATCACAGAAATGGCTGATGAAGCTGATAATCAGCCTTCAACATCTTCGGGAAACCCAGGAGGACTGACGTTTATAAAAAGAAATGGTGGCTTAGTTTTGCTGAGAGCTGGTTACCAGTACACTAAAAAACGGGAAAATAAAAATGGATCGAGCCATTGGAGATGTGTGAAGGTTAAAGAGTGCAGTGGATCTTTGCAAATTAAGGTATGTTTTAAGCATCTACATTGATTTTTTAGTTTTTAGTCAGTCAATCAGTATTTGTATTGATATATTGCTGTCTCTGCAGGTTGGCAATATTTCCAATGAGAAAAATCATAGCTGCGAGCCCGATGAAGTAAAGAACTTGATGGCGAAGCAACTGAATAATTTACGAGAAACGGTATTAAAGTCTGATTTCACCCCAAGGATTTATAACACATTTAAATCCCAATTCTCTGAAGCTGAACAGAATTTGGTGAAAAATATCCCATGATTTCAAAACACGAAAACAAAATTGTATAAAGCTAGAAACAAGGAAGCTGATGTGTCTAAAATAAAGTGCAAATCAGTAGATGAAATAGAAATCCCTTTACAATTCCGAGATTTTGTACTGTATGATTATAAAGACGAGTCTAATACCCGAATAATTATTTTGGCCCATCCAAATCAACTAGCGCAAATTGCAAAAATTAAAGCTTATGAATGTGATGGGACGTTTAAATGTTGCCCTGTGCCATTTGTCCAGTTATATTCTATCCATGGAGATCTTGGAAGCGACGAAGAACACACTCGCATAGTTCCCCTAATTTATGTTTTACTGAATTCTAAAACAGAAGAAACATACAAAACTTTATTTGAAATTTTGAAACAAAATATTCCTGGATGGGAACCCTCTAAATTTATGACAGATTTTGAACAAGCAGCAATGAACGCCATTTCAGCTGTCTTTCCCTCAGTTGAGGTAAAAGGGTGTTACTTTCATTACTCCAAAAATGTATGGAAAAAAGCAAAAGATCTGAATCTGACAAAAGATGCTATCACCCGAAGACATATAAGACTTTCATCTTTACTGCCTTTACTTCCGCGAGACTTAATATCACAAGGCTGGTGCTACATTATGGAAAATAGTCCTGAAAGTGTCGCAATTGAAACATTTAATAACTACATGGTGTCGCAATCCTTGGAAGACGAGAGTTTTGTAGACACTTGGTGTGTTTATGGTGAACCCCATCGAACCCCGAATTCCGTAGAGTCTTGGCATATGAAATTAAACTCCACTGTGCCCAAAAATGCCAATTTATATCAGCTTCTAAAAGCTCTGAAAGAAGACGCAGATTTGCAATCAGTGGTTGTTAATCAATACATGACCAATGCACATGACGCAAAGCGACGTGCAACGGAAACTATAGCGAAAAATCGGTGGATCACATAGTTACTGACCAACTCCGTGAACAGAAAATTAGCGTTGGTCACTGTTTAGAAAAATTAAGGGTCTAACTTCTATTTGGTGAAATTTTAAAATTAAGCTGATTATTACCTACTTAAAAATGCGTAAGTACTACTTTTAAATGTTAGCAAATTATTTATATTTGACGTCTTTGCAAAAAAAAAATGCTGATTTATTACTACTAAGCTACATAATTATTTTAAAAGTTGATTGTCTGTGATATTTTATAACCATTGTTAGATTTTCAGTACTTTAAGTATTCATATTCGATTTTTTGTCAGTTTTTTAGGTGATTTATTATTATGAATATACGCTAATAGTTACATGAAAAGTTGATTATCTGTGATATTTTATAACTATTGTTAGATTGTAAGTACGAGTAAAATATCCATTTTTGAAATTTTTGCCAAAAATATTGTTACATTAAAAGTTGATTATTTGTGATGTTTTATAATTTTGTTAGATTTTCAGTACTTTAACTATTCCTATTCGATTTTTTGCCAAATTTTTAGGTGATTTATTATTATGAATATACGCTAATAGTTACATGAAAAGTTGATTATCTGTGATATTTTATAACTATTGTTAGATTGTAAGTAAAATATCCATTTTTGAAGTTTTTGCCAAAAACATTGTTACATTAAAAGTTGATTATTTGTCATATTTTATAATTTTGTTAGATTTTCAGTACTTTAACTATTCATATTCGATTTTTTGCCAAATTTTTAGGTGATTTATTATTAAGATACGCAATTATATGTGATTTATATTCAAACCCTAATCTTGATTAAACATTACTTAAAATCACTCAAAGCATTTTAATTTTACTGAACCTGACTGTATCTGATTTCTTCAAACTTGTTTTGGTATTGGTTTTAAAATGTGGTACTCGTTGGGAATAGAAAATAAATTCGGAAATAAATTAATACCAAATGGTATTAGCTCTTGGTATTGGATGGGAATAGATCCTTTTGATGATGTCCTGTGGAATGTGTTCTGACTCAGTCGAGATTTTATTTATTTATTTATTTATAACAATCTTACCTACACTATCATTACAGATCTATGATCCAATGCGACAGAGTGGCCTTACTAACTTAATCCTAAATCTACACCTTGTACCTAGTTAAAAAATATCTTAATCTAAATAACTTATTACATATAGTGTAACTTTTGCGAATTCACTCAAGTTGCACCACAATACATCAACCCTCCCGTGAACCTCATTCACCACGCGTATGGCTCTAGTGAGAGGAGTTCTCGCCAGTAGGTTGGTCCTGGCTGCAGGTACAGCGAGCAGGGGCGGGCGTTGCCGCCTCCACACGTACCGGTCGGGCACGTACAGCTGTAGGTGTCGCAGCACTCCCGGGTTATGCGCCACGCCACGTAGTAGTTTCACTACATACGCTACGAGTGAAAACTCCCGTCGTACTCTTATTGTGTTATACCCTACCATACCCAGAACAAATAGTGTAGGGTACATCAATGGGTATAATGGATATACCCCATACAACTTGTAATACAAGTGTCGCGTGAACTTATTTTGGATACGTTCCAACATAACACTATATTTCGCCTCATGAGGAGCCCAAATGAATGCGCTATGTTCGAGGTGACTTCTGACTAATGCGTCATATAGTACCCTTAGTGTCGTGATGTTGGTGAATCCTTGGGACTGCCTGAGTACGAAACCTAGGTTTCTGTATGCCTTCTTACATATCTTATTGATATGCTCACGGAAAGTTAGTTCCTGAGAGAAGACTACCCCTAAGTCTCGTACCTGAGACACTCGTTGCATCGGCACATCCTCAACCTTGTACTGATAACTCAAGGGAGTTCGCGCGCGGGTGAACGACATCACCGAACATTTAGCAACCTTAAAATGCTGTTTGTTGTCATTGCTCCATTCGACCACTCTGTCAATGTCTTCCTGTAGGCGTTCACAATCCGAGTGATCCCGAACCTCGAGCAGCAATTTCAGATCATCCGCAAACAATAAACAAGTCCCATGTCTGATGACTTCCGGCAAGTCATTTATCACAGATCACATGTTTAAGCTCCCTGATGTTTTGTAGAAGTAGGTGGACAGACCGTACCCGCCTTTTCGGGAGGTCTCAGACGTGCTCAATGCGGTTAAGGTCGGGGCTCCGCGCTGGCCAATCCAAACGACGAATACCGACCTCTTGCATATAAGTATTTACGTCGCCAGAACGATGGGCCCGAGCATTATCGTCCATGTAAATGGCATCGTCACCAATTACAGTCAGTGCGGGTTGTGCATGTTGACAAAGGATTTCTATTATGTACCTTTGCGCATTTAGTGAGCCATTTTCAATGAATACTGTCTCGGTACCATAGCTGGAAGTTACGCCCGCCCAAAACATAACCGGCCCTCCACCATGAGGGGTGATTTCCTCAAAACACACGTCGGCATAGCGTTCCCCTGGGCTTGGTAATACTCGCCGATATAATACTCGGTCCTCCCTATTCAGACAAATTCGAGCCTCATCGGAGAAGAGTACGCTACTCCAGTTACCTAGTGTCCAAGATAGGCAATTTCTAGCGAACCTCAATTGTGCAATCCGGTGCTTACGGAGTAACTTGTGGGCCCGCGCTGGTGGTCGACTGCGTATATCAGCCGCTAAAAGCCTTCTCCTCACTGTCCATAGGCTAACTTGTGCTCCTCGTATCTCTTCAAGGTTTCTTTTGATGTCTATGTAACTGCATTTGCGGTTCCTGAGTACCTGAGTCACTAAAAAGCGGTCGTCTCGTGGTTATGTGCAACGTTTTCTCCCAGAACCTTGCCTTCTCTGAACGAAACCTGTCTCTTGGTATCGAGTCAGGTTCTTTGGACGGTTGAACGACTCTCGTTTAACCGCTGTGAGACGTAACATTGGCTACAGCCCTCTTCCAGCAGTTCTATAATCTTACTAGCTCTTATTGCTCTTTCTGCCATTACAATCGACACAAAGATATCTGTTTTAAGTCACAATAAGGCAAGATTATGCGACAAACATAAGTTATTCTACAAAAAATAACGAGAAGTTAGTTTTAGTTGCCTAAATAACCTTTTAACCACAAACCCGCGAAAATTAAGTAAAAAGACACAAACAGTTTTTTTTTTCTTTTGTTTTCGAATTTTTGTTTCGAATTGGAAATATATTTTTTCATACCCAGACTCTTTATTAAGTGCCAGTAACATAGTTTGACTATTAAAACCTCTTTAGAACTAAATTATTACCAATAACGTAGAAAAATCAAAACCGCCCGTTTCTTTGCAAAGGAGTGTATCTTCTATAACTTCATCATAATTCACAGACGCCGACGTTACTGTCAACGATGTTGACGGAGATGCTGAAGATGTTGTTGGTTGTGGTTGATTTTTGTAAGAGTACTTTGTGTTTTTGCCAATAGCTGCAATGACATCTTTTGGTAATTCATAATTGTAACATTTTACATCAGTAACTTTTAGTCTATTTCTGATAAAAATGATGGCATTTAGAAGTGGACCAGCCATCCCGTTCCGTAGTTTGTTTTTCATAATGTTCATAATACTGAAAATTCTTTATATACCCGCATTAGAATGGAGTAAAGTTCAACTAGTTCTCCAAAGACATTTATTCCAGCTGCGTTTCTGTACTCATCTACCTCAAGCCAAAATTTTATAACATAATTTGTATTTTTCGACTGGACAAAACAGATGTTGTGCCACTGGTTCAATATCTTGTCAATGTCACAAGCATTATAGCCAAGTTCTTTAGCTAGTTCCGAAATGGAATTGTCCTTACCTTGGCATTGAATCGTCTCTGGGGCTAATCTTGACATCAACTCCAGCACAGTATAATTGGTCGGCAGTCTTTGTTGAATTTCCTTTGCTAGCTTCACATTAAATTCAATACAGTGACGTTTTATGGCTGATACAGCATCAGATGTTAATGATGTTCTTTCACTCTCCGACTCAAAGAGGTATCCCATATACGGGACCGGATTAAGGTTTCGGTCGATGTTAACGTTTAAAAATTCCTTATCTGTGATGGCTGCATTCGGCAACAGTATTCTGTTGCAAACTGAACGTAATAGTGTAATCAGTACATTTAATAGTCGAAGGAGATTTGCACTTTCCCTTAAATAAGGTTTTCACAGCGATCTGCACATCGTTCGGTACACTTCTCAAAAATAGCAAATACAAGCAATTAGATTCGTCCTTGTACATAGAATATAATAGATCTGCAGTGTAGCATCGATCTCTCACAAGCCCAAAATGTTAAGTCAGTTCTTTCCATTGTGCCAGAATTCTTTGGACTGCTGATTCAATGGATAACCAGCGTATACTCGTATCACATAAGTTTCGTAAATTTCTTGATATTCATTTTTACGTTTTGTAGAGTGGGCAAACCAATTGTAGGTTTCTCTAATCAAGAATTCAATATTTCTCTGTTCTGACGCATGTGATACTGCTAGTTGCAAAGAGTGGCAAGTACACCTGATAAGAATCAAATTTGGTATATAATTTTTCAGTATTCTATACACTCCATTATTAATTCCAGTCATGACTGACGCATTGTCTGTTCACAATTCAATAATTTCATTTTTATCTAAACCATATTTTTGTAAGCAAGAAAGAAGAGCTTCAACAATTTCCACAGCATCGCTGGTTTTAAGTGGTTCTAGAGCCAGAAACGAACAAACTACTTTTTTTAGTTTTCGACTGAAATACCTGATTACAATACCCAGTTGCTTGTTCGTACTGATGTCAGTTGATTCTTTAATGATTAGACTGTATTTCCGCTGTCCTATGTCCTCTATTGGTTATTCAACGAAATGTGGCGTCAAGACATTTTTAATACCTTCATACACTTATTACGATGCATTTTTAAGTCGTCCGTTGCATTGGAATCGGGGAAAGCCGATTTTACTAAATCTGTTAAATGATCAATACAGGAAACCTGTGTTCTGTAATGTAAAGAGCGAGAATTCGTTCAACATTGCGCGATTTTTGGTTTAAAAACTTTTCACCGGACGTCAATTTTATCGTTTGATTGCCAGATATAATATGCATTTTTGTTTGTGCTTTTTTATTTCAGCATGTCTTCTCAAGTCTACTAATTTTGCTAATAATTCTGATTTACAAAGTGAGCAAAACGCCTTCGCATCATCACCATTTAAGCCAGGTTTGGAATTCATCTAGTGATTCTCACTCTTTTCTATACTTTTGTGCGTATTTTTTTTCTTGAGTGGAACTTCCATTATTGGATATTATTTACAGCTTCAAGACTTCACACATTGGTGCAAAAAACGACTCTATCAAACTTTAAGACTTTCAACAACACGAACCAAATTCCGGACATAGAATGACAGATAAAAAAAAAACATCAACTAACGATTACGCCTAAGGATTCCCCGGTCATAGAGTAAGCATAGAACATTATGAAATTCCGGAATGGTAGGGGATTTTCCTCTCAAAAATGTTTGCCAGATTCCATATTGAAAAACCGCTAAAAACCACTAAAAAGAATAAAAACGCTATACAGTGTGTCTGGTCACCGGTGTCCGACCCGTTAAGGCGAAGCAATATGATCAACTTTATCAACGAATCCACGATAATAAGGCATTTTACCCCTACTATTTTATACCCTACCTACATTTAAAAAGTAAAAAAACAACCAAATTTTTGCACACTTTATGGGTTTCATGTATTTTTTAAGGTTTTAATGGGAGTTTTTGATAAACCTTTTTGTGTCAATTTATTGCCTACGTTTGTAACTATTGAACGAAAGCAATTTTATGCCTGTGGGACGTCTACATCGATAGATATTGCAAAATAAATAAACCCGTCCACATTCAGTGAAAAAATTAAATAAAATGGCCGCCATTTCAAAACAGTAGGGACAAAATGCCCTATCCTGGATTTGTCGATAAAATTGATCATATTGCTTTGCCTTAACGGGTGGGACATCGATGATCAGACCCACTGTATAATGAAAAAATACCTCTAGAAGCCTTGAAAAAGCACCAGTTCTGGTGAGAAAACAACCAAGGTGGCGTCATGTTGTCCAACGTAAGGCCCCTAGCACGTGGCGTATTTTAAACGCACAGACAACGCGCAGATGACGCGCGTATACGCGTTTCAAACGAGATTTGAACGCAACCTTGTAACCTAAGCACACGGGGCAATCGTGAAACGGGCCTCTACTACGCGTATACGCGCAGATACAGCAATACAGACGCGCTGTAGTCGCTCGTAGCTTCCACGTTTTGGTCAGAGACTCGTCGTCAGTTGTACAATGGCGTCAGTTGAGACAACACTGCTTATGCTGGCTTTAGTACTGCTTTTAAAGGCAAAAATACGTAAAAATAAGCGAATCTATTGGATAAACCTATTTACGTGTGAAAGAAGATTTGTGTGGTCATTATCATACAATGTTTACAAAATTGGTAAAACATAGAAGATGGGATTCTTTTTCTAAATGTTATTGAATGTCATATTCGTCATTCCAAGAACTTCTTTTGATTCTAAAACCGGAGTTAAATCATTAAAATACAGTAATGAGATCATGTATATCGGCAGAAGAACGTTTACTCATCATATCGAAGTAATAAAACAACCAGTTTTTCTTTATTCATTTATTTATCTATTACAACTCTAAATTTTCAATCGTATAAAGTTATAAGATATAATCAAGTACCCTCAGATTATGAATAAGAGAATAAGATTTATTTATTCATTATCATATAATATAAGTTACGATGTCGGAGTCATTTCTAACCGATTCATAGCTATCCTAATTTAGTAGTGAACTACTAGATGTATATTCATTTCTTGGTGCCGATTGATTACTTGGAAATTCCGGTTTAAATTCATACTGATATCCAGACTGGTTTCCTTACCGATGTTCATATTGCAATCCATCTTGGTATATATTTCCATGTAACGTTCTCGATGACTGTCCCATGTTTTTGTATTTACGAATTAAATTTATCATGTCAGGTTTGGCCTCCAACTTAAATTCGTCTTCGATGGCAGAAACATCATTAGCTAACGAAATTAAGAACAGTTTGTCGAGATTTTCAGATAAAATTGATTTTTTTGTTTCCTTAGACTTAGATTTGCAGTACGAGCTTCACACAATTTTTCTTGTGAGTCTTCATGTTTTGGATTCCTTTTAGACTTCTTCGGTGTATTTGGCTTTTGAAAATCATAGTCTTCGTCATGTACCTGTGCTGCGTCATCATTTTGACATGAGTTGTTTGAACATTGACTTGAAGATCTTATTTCCGCAAGCGGGTCTAAAAAAGTTAGCAAATTGGAATATATGTAGAGTCTTCTAGGCTTAGCTCCAGATCTACTGGCATAGTTTCTGTTCTTTGTTTTGTCTCTATTCCACGCGTCCTAAATGCTCTTCCATTGTTTTTTTTAAGTTCTATGACTGAAAACAATAATAATAATTAAAAAAAAGATCTGGTATTTAGCTACGGGTTGCTATTTCTCAGATATTCACTATGACTTTAAGTGTGGACAATCGATGGCACGCGTTATAGTCCGAGAGACAATAAAAATAATATGGGATACATTAAAAAACATCTGTATTTCTTGAAAAATATATTTTTGTTCATTTGTGTAGCTGGAATCCCAATTTCTAATCAAACAAAAAAAGACATTCAGGATATTCCTGTATCCTTTAAATGCAATTTTCACTGTTTGTCCTGACCACAAACATTGGCTATGAAATTCTCTAACAAAAATGATGTCCAGCATTTTATAGGCGCAATTAATACCGTGGCCTTCCGATTTGCTACACAAAAATGAGTACTGTAAATGCAGCTTTCGCTTTTGTGTTTTATGAAATAAGGTATTTTCTAATTGATTTAATTCTTCGCCATTTGATACAGGCTTTATCATAAATGCTTCTAGTTCAAATTTTGGTTGCTTAGTCTTGTAAAACTGTCATCTATAAGAACAATAAAATCGGACATCTGCTGGGTTTCTTTTTTAATTTTTTAATTATTTGTTTCTGTGTTTCGTGAATAATGTTTTAGTTATCCATGATGATTTTATGATTATTTCAAATTTGGTTTTGGTTTTCAAAGAGTTGATTGTACTTGTTTAGTTCCATCTATATATATATTGGTGGCAATAAAAACAATGACATTGAGATACTCAGTAGTGGTACTGAGTATCTCAATGTCATTGTTTTAAGATGTCGTTGCACTCGCCTGTATACTATCTTGACAAAGTATATGCAATCACAAAATTACGTAGTGTGAATAAACTTCTGACATAACATTGGAAAATCTTGAATAAAATCTCAATTTTATTAAACAGGCAGGGAGCTCATCGCATAACATAAATAAGTGATAAGTGATTTTATTGTAATTTTGTTCCTTGTAATAAAAAGTATGTTAATTGTATTATTACATGTTGTAGTGTCACCAAGAAAGGCATCCATTACTTCATATGCGAACCAACTCGGCTGGTACGCCGCGAATCAACTCGGCTTGTACGAGTACGTCGGTGCCGGCTCCAGAGCTCAATGATGTTTTATAATTACTTTTGTATTTTCTATAGCTAGGATAGCAGGAAATTAGTTTTTAGTTTTAAAATGTCATTTGCTATTTCCATCATGGCGCTGATACGCATCCATGCGTTTCAGACTTTTATTTTGTTTTTATGATCTTTACACTTTGCATCCCATAATTGTGAACGACGCGACGTTTGACATTTGACATTAATTTTATCTTTGACTGTATATACTTAATGCTGCATGCATACAGCGTTCACTTTGGTAGTATTCCAGAAATTGCAGCTCTAAATGGTTAGTCCACTGTTTACAATTTTTTTTCGGTACAAACCTAACCTATTCGAATTGACACAACCAGACACTGCCGTTGACAACAACGAACTGAGTGACGCGCTAGTGTGGAGACTAAACCTGTTCGTGTGACTTTCGTGCTTCGCGGTCCTTTTGACGCGGCACCAAAAACCGACAAAAATCGGGGAACAGTGTGTGAAGCCGCGAAAAATGTGCGAAACGGCTCCACACTTTGTGTTCGTAGACATTTCGCGGTATCGCGCGCGATTCGCGGAGGAAGTGTAGAGCAGCCATTAAAGAGAAAAGACTTGTATTTTTGTTTGTAATTATAAATTAAAAAATACTGGACCAATTCAGTCGTTTGCTATATTATCACTGAGTAATATAGGCTATAATTTATAAAGATAACACGCGAGCGAAGCCGCTGGCGGAAGCTAATTAACACTGAAAATTATACTGAATAATAAAAAAAGCTTTGTCAAAAACATTTACCTACAATTTTTTTTTGCACATTTCTTTGAGATAGTTCACTTATTGTTCGCGACGATGTCACCCAATAGTTTGTAGTTTGCACAAAGTATGTAATAACTTAGAATCCTATAATTTTGAATGTAATTAGCTTCCAAATAGCATCTAAGTATCGTGAAATCTCAGTTAAGTAGGCCATATAGTTAGAAGCATATGGTGTTTTTATTCGTCCAGGTGCACTAGACCGAGACCTAGCCCTGGACGTAACTTTATTGATCGTAATCTTTAGAAAAAGCTTGCTTAGCTGGGATAATATATTGTGTAAACAACTGTGTGAAATTGGTCTAACCGACACTCGTTCAGAGGCGCTTCACGCCCTGAAGAATTGAAACCACAGTGTTTTAAATACTTAAATTTTGTAGGTCAATAGACCAGCATTGAAGGCTGTAAAACTAGATTGTAATTACTTTTGTATTTTTACCGCAATATAACGTAATAAGACAGTTTTCTGTAAAAACAAAATATAGTTTTTTGCCTGTGAAAGTATAATATCTCAGATTGTGTATTTAAATGTCGTAATAATTATATTTTTAACACATAAGCAGTATTGTAAACTCTCGTAAAGTACTTTAAAATCGCCCAACGATTGCATATTTCGATGTATTATTATACAAATTGTACTATTAACTTAATGAAAATAAACGATGATAAAGGTTTAAAATAAGGAACCAAAACAGAGTCCTCTTTACGGTAAAGGTTGGCCGTGTCTTAGTAAACGTGGTTTAATGCTAGGTGTGTAATTAATTCAACGTGTTTAGTGAATATAAATTCCAAAGTGTTATAAAAGCAAAATATTGTATTACTTTGCGTTTAAGAGCCAGTGTTAGAATGTATTCCTAGTTTATAAACGCAAACTATGATGACAGTCAGCTGTCAATAGAAATTGACGTTACCTATGTTTCCTTCCGTTTTGCTGATTCATGTTTTTAAGACATCGTTTATTAGGTTCAGCAATTAAATCTCTTATAATCGTTTAAAACTGTTTTGTTTCTGCCGAAATCTCCAACACCATCAATCACATTTTCATTTTGATATCAAAAGGAGGTGCTGCTTTTCAAAATCAGTCAACATATCCGTTACTTCCTTCAAATATTGTATGAGGCGCAAAGCCGTATGATCGAGCAAAGCTTGAAAATTTCTTTGCGTCCACCTTGTAATAATGTCCACTGGCTTCTTGTAAAATTACCTTCCAGAAATAAAGACAATGCTTCTCGTGGTGTGTATTTTATCACTACAGGTTCCTTTTTAGAGCAACCTATTTTTCGGAACATCTTAGCTCTCGTTGGCGTTGAAGTAATTCCTTTTATCATCTCCGTTGTGTCTTTATTGCCGGAAGTGCCCTGACTCACACGTGCAGCAAAAGTCAACTCTTCGACAGGTACCTGAGCCCGTAATTCTTCTGTTCTCCGCCGCTTGCTCATTTTACGCAATTCATGGAATTGTTTAACAGAGCGACGATCGGGCTTGTGTGACCACGAAGGGAGCTCCAGTAATGTGTTTAGCCATTCTTCGTTGCTTTTCAAAAATCGTTAATCAATGTAACGAGCTGCTGTCCATTTCTACTTAAAAGTTAATTCCGATAAACCTTTCCATTCGGTACCAAAATGTTTGCTCAGTAATTTATTCACATCATTTAATTTACTTTTATTAACAGCAACTATGCTGGGCAGTATAATCGGATTTATCGGGTAAATTCGTTAGAGATGGCCATAGATTTTTTAGGCTTAAATAAAACTGAAAATATTGAGATCATAATTAAACTTTTATTTTTAAGAAAATCAACAACAATCAGTCTTTAAAAAATCAGCATAAAGATATGTTTATGATATTACGAACATACATAAAAAAAATATTTAAAAAAAAAACAGAACTGGCCGTCTCACCACATATATTCGGGAGTGATGGCCGTAGTAGTACGGGACAGACGGCCGGTACTGGATTTGCCTCTGCCTTTCCCTTTTCCTTTGATTTCTGCTTCCTGGAGGTCCTTTTTCTTCTTATGTCCACACTTAGAGCACATGTCATCAAAAGGTGTACAATTGTCATGTACCCACAGATTACAGATTAAACATTGAAGCCAATCTTCAATGAGATGGGTTTTATAATAATTTTCGCCACCTCCAGCACAATTATCAGCTTCGTTTTCTGCGTCTTCTTCACCAGATGTGTCACATAATATTGGTTCTTCCTCACTAGTGCTACTTTCAGACCTTCTGTCTATCTGTTTGACAGCTTTTCGTTTTTTTGCTGTGCTTTGTTTTCAGTTTCCATCCCTTCCATTTATACTAAACTCATTTTTTCTTGCCTAAGTTTCCGCTTATTTTCCTTCTTAATCTTTCTTCTTCTTTAGTTTTTCTTAGTGTTATGTGGTTCTCCGATGTCAAGAGCATACCGACTTGCTTCCTACGTTTACGGGCTTCTATAACTTTTTGTGGAATAGGGGACATGTCTTAAAATTCAATAAGGCGTCCATTTATCCATGCTACTATTTTGCTCAGTTTAAGTCGCTGCTTTTACAAGGGATTCATTTTCAATATTCTCCTCCATATCTGTTGGATCAGGTAACGTTTCAGTTGGAGGGTGGACAGAAAGGGAGTTGGGTATAGCAGTCGAGTCACCAATGAAAGCATAATCAGGTATTGCCGTTGGATCAAAAGGAACAACTCCAGTTGCCTTAAATCCAGAAATTGCGTTTTCTGCTGAAGCTGCTTTACCCCAGGCTTTATTTAACAAGGTTCCAAATGACAATCTTGTAATTCGGCGTCCTGGATTTTGATTTATCCATAAACGGCATTGTTCATAAAAAATTGATTTGAGGGATTTAAACACTGCTCGATTAAGGGGCTGTAAGTAATGTGAGGTGTGGCTTGGCATAGAAAGCAGAATAATTTCGTTTTCATTGGCGTATTCAAGCATTGCAACTGAATTACAATGGGTAGAGTGGCCGTCAAGTAACAGTAAAACTTTTCCCGCTGGCTTCCTCGGAACGAAACGAATTTTAAGCCAATCTAAAAATATTGCTGAAGTAATATAAGCAGATTTTTCGGACATAAACACATGAGAGCCAGGTGGCATTCCATCTTCAAATTCTTTCTTTTTGTTTTCACCCTTCATTATACACCCAGGCGGCAAAAATGTTCCTTCTGCATTGCAACATGCTATGATAGTAATGGTCTCACCCTTTTCGGTGGATGTTGCTGTAGATACAGCGTTGGCACCTTTTCGGTGAGAACATATCCAGGGCGATTATTAAGCCGTAGGCCTGACTCGTCCATATTAAATACGCAATTGGGTTTCGACATTAAATCATTATCAATCAAAGTATTTTCTAACAAACTAAAGTAAGTATTCACTTCAACTCGATTTATAGCCAGACACCGGGCCATGGAAACTCCTTCCGACTTCCTCAATAAAATATCCGGGTTTCTACGCAAGAACATTTGGAGCCTTTTCCTTACTTTTATTAAATTTGTGTTTTACCTTTAACTGCTCAGCAAACTGGAAAGCAATCATTCTTACGTCCTTAATTGTTAGTGGAACACCTTTTTCTTGCACTGATTTAATGACTCCGTGGCTGCCGTGAATATGTTGACATGTCTAAAATGACAATTTGTCAGGACAGCCATTTTAAAGGTTTGACCTCTTCTGGTAAATCGGTAAATTAGTTAACAGTATTATGTTTTAGTTGTTTTAGGGGTTATTTTATACCATCTTTTAAATGATGACAATAAATAAACGAAATTCCCCGTAGTTTGCATAATAATAGACTTGTCAAGTCGTTCACCATCGAGTTATCAACTTATTCACCGAGTTGTCAACTTATGCACCAAAAGTTATCAACTTATTCACCTTCTGAGTGGGGAATATTAGTATGTAAACAATGTTATTAGTGACAAACACAATGAGGACCAATCAACCAACTGATGACGAATATAGAATATTTGTTGAATTGTTGAAGTACCTACTGTACAATATCGGTACAAAGTGCCTTGGAGCCTGTGATACTTAAATAAAAAGCAGTACCTCAGAGCGAGACAATTTTATTCAGTTAAACCCGAGCTGTATACACCCTGGCGGGTAACGAAACCATACCGCGATCTAATTCGATCCCAACGCCATCTATCGAGCTAGCAGGTAGTTTTTTGTACTAAATATTGAATATGGCTGTGGAATAGCGTTGGGATCAATCACACACTTATTATTATAACTTCTACATTGAACATTCCGCCCACCAAAAGGAATATGTTCCTTTTAGTACCGCCCACCATGAACAAACTCAACAAATTCAAGAACAATGGACTGTATGATAATTATTATGACAAATACTAAATAGTGGACGGCTTCATTACATGAGATTTCAATATGGTTAACAGATATGGTTCCGATCAGAACATGACAACTACAACTAAATTTTATCTACTTTACAAGGTAGTCTGACAATATACAAGTAAAACATTTTCATAGCATTATTTGGGTTCGTTTGAACTCCATCAAAACACAGAGAAATAAGTTTAATGATACACAAAATAACACGGGATTTAAGACAATGTTGCACTAAAAGCAAAACATACTAAAACAAACAAATCTTAGCACAAAATAAATGCTTACAATTTCAACAACATGTGACTTATTCAGTAACAGGAAGGAAACACAATTTTGAAATTGGACGTTTAATCGTGGTACCCTTACAACGAATAGTGACAACGCGCGTCAAGCTGTCCTTACCCGGATGCAGCTGTATAATTCTACCATATAACCATTTAGCTGGAGGTAAGTTATCTTCTTTTATTAATACTACATCACCTATTTTAGAATCAGAGTTACGAACATTCCATTTATGTCTTTGGAAGAAATGTGTCAAATATTCCTGTTTCCATCTACGCCAGAAGTGCTGCACCATACGTTGTACCAATTGCCATCTGCGTAAAGTACCAGCTGTGGCATACTCATAATTGTAGTCGGGTGCCACTACCAATGGATGACCTACCAAAAAATGGCCAGGAGTTAAAGGTACAGGATCCTCTGGATCGCTACTACCCTGAGACAAGGGCCTAGAATTTAGGCATGCCTCAATTTGAGAAAGAACTGTGGACAGCTCTTCGAACGTCAAAGTGGAGTCACCTACGACGCGCTTCAGATGGTGTTTAACACTTTTGACTCCTGCTTCCCACAATCCACCAAAATTTGGAGCGTGGGGAGGAATAAAGTGCCATTCGGTTTGAGAGTTTGCAAGAGCAGCTGCAATGTCTTTAAACATTGAACTCTCTTTGTTGAAAAGTCTCTGTAACTCCTTCGCAGCGCCCACAAAATTGGTGCCATTATCGCTCCAGATTTGGCGACAATGACCACGCCTTGAAACGAACCGTCTGAACGCTGCCAGGAAACCCTCAGTCGTTAAATCTGAAACAGCCTCAATGTGTACTGCGCGCGTGGCCATACACACAAATAAACAGATGTATCCCTTATACGACCGGTGTCCACGACCCTTAGAGACTCTCATATTAATGGGGCCCGCATAATCGACACCGGAGTTAAGAAACGGTTTACTTGGGGTCACTCTGCAAGCCGGAAGCTCTCCCATCAACTGTTGTTTTATGGTCGCAGCATGTCGAATACAGGGAACACAGCGACGTGTATGAGCTCGTACAATATTTTTTACCCGACTGATCCAGTACTTGGTGCGTATAAAATTGAGTACCAGTTGCTGTCCTCCATGAAAAGTCCTTTCATGAGCGTCGGCTACAATTAACTTGGCCAAACTTGAATCATGAGGAATAACAACTGGGTGCTTTGTATCCTCAAGTAGTTGAGAATAGCGCAATCTCCCCCCAACGCGCAATATCTCACATTCATCAATAAATACATTTAATTTATATAATGAACTCGTTTTGTCTAATGGAACTTTATTTTTCAGGGCTATAAATTCTGCATAAAACCATTGCTGTTGGCTTTGCCTGATACATACATCTAAGGCTTCGCGAATTTCTAAAGCTGACAGGTATGCTGTAACTTTAATGTTTGCTTTTCGAACTCTTGTTGACTGCAAAAACCTTTTACAGTACGCAACAACCCTCACTAAACGTGTAAGTGATGAATACCGAGATCCCCAAATGGCTTCAAACTCAGACACGAGGTTGGCAGTGTGTACCTTAACAGGTTTCTTCTCCTCATTAGTGCGTATTGCGCTAGGTCTAGTATATTCTATATGATCATTTCTTAACCAACCCGGTCCTCGTTTCCATAGATCATCATTAAGTATAACAGCTGAGGAAACTCCACGAGAAGCGATATCCGCTGGGTTGTCTGTGGATTTAACATAAGCCCATTGTGTATTGTCTAGTAAACTAAGGATCTCTGAAGTGCGGTTAGCCACGAAAGTTTTCCAACGACTTGGATGATCATTTAACCAGGCCAAAACAACAGATGAATCTGTCCAAGCATGGATATTAGCCTTTGAAATGTTCATTACTTCAGCTACTTCGATCAATAGTTTTGCTACTAAAACAGAACCACACAATTCCAGCCGTGGAATGGATATCTGCCTAATAGGAGCTACTTTTGTTTTGGCGGTTATGAGATGTGAGTGAATTTGCGTAGTAGCATCGATAATACGACAATACACTACAGCCGCATAAGCTATATTTGACGCATCGCTAAATCCATGTAGCTCTATCGTTATGTCCTCTTCCCTTTTGCCAATCCATCTGGGAATGTGAAAATCCACCAGTTTTTCTAATTCTGATCTGTAATATCTCCATTCTTGTGAGAGATCTGGTGGCAGTTCATCATCCCAGCCTATACCACTAATCCATAGCTTTTGTATGAAAACCTTCGAGGTTATAATGCACGGCGCTATCCACCCTAATGGATCATAAAGCCGTGATATTTCTGATATGACCGTTCTTTTTGTTTCAGTTGCAGCAGGAGGTGACATCTTCACAGAATAATCAAATTCGTCACTGTTCCGGTTCCAGGTAAGTCCCAAAATCTTAGTTACCCCATCAGTTTTAATTTCCAAATCTCTACCAGAATTTTCCTTTAAATTTCCAATAAGCCCATCCTATTGCTTGTCCATTTCTGCAATTGGAATCCTCCTTTCTCTAACAAACTGTTCATTTCACAGTAAACTCTTTCAACTTCTGTTTCAGATTGGCAGCCAGTCATCAGATCATCCATATAGAAGTCTGACTTCACCCTTTCAGCAGCCAATGGATACTTGCTACTTTCATCGCATGCAACTTGCTGCAATGACTTGACAGCCAAGTAAGGGGCGCATGACGTGCCAAAGGTGACAGTCAGAAGTCGGAAGTCCTCTTATCTCTTTGTCAGGATCCTCTCTCCAGACAATTCTTTGGAAATCCGCATCCGATCGCGCTACTTTGATTTGGCGATACATTTTTACTATATCCGCTGCCAGACAGATTTGATGCTGTCGCCATCTCATGACAATATGTCTCAAATCTGCCTGGAGAGTGGGTCCTACCATTAAGGTGTCATTTAAGGAAACCCCGTTTGTTCCCTTACATGACGCGTCATAAACCACTCTTACCTTGGTGGTCAGCTTATCTTGTCTAACCACTGCGTGATGAGGCAAATAAACAGCATCACATTTATTTCTTTCAGACTCGTCGATGATTTTCTCCAAATGGCCCAGCAATAAATACTCCTTTATCACATCAGTATACTGTTGTTTTAATTCAGGATACCTAACCAACTTCCTTTCTAAGCCTAGCAATCTTTTCACAGCTATATTTTTAGAATGACCGTATTTACAAGGTGGATCTTCTGTACGAAAAGGTAATTTTACGACATACCGCCCATCTTCATCTCTTTTCGCCGTGTTTGCGTAAAACTCCTCGCAAGCCTGTTCTTCAGGCGTTAGAAGCTTTTTCGTTAAAGTAGGCTCAGAATCTAGTTCCCATAAACGTTTTAACATTTCGTTCTCTTCAATTTGAGTGTACATCGCGATCACAGTATTATGGGAATCCAGAGACCTATCTGTTTTACTAACCTGGCCTGACACAATCCAACCTAAATGCATGTCTTGTGCGACCGGAGAGCCCGCGGGGCTCTTGATCAGACCTTCCTTTAAAATACGGCAATATGTTTCAGCTCCTAACAAAATGTCGATTTTATTAGGGCAATTGAACTTTGGGTCGGCTAGATGTATACTGTGAATTTCTGGCCAATTCTCGAGTTCAAAGTTTGTATCTGGCATAACTGAGGTCAGTGAGCTTAAAACATGCGCAGTTACATTTAGGGTAAAAGAGGGATCATGCAACGATTGTATATTAATATTTACCGCATGTCTAGAGACGATATCGCCATGACCACCTCCTATACCTGCAATAGTAGTCTTCGAGACTACTCTCTTTAAACGAAGTAATTGCGCTGCTGCCTCAGTTATAAAAGATGCTTGTGATCCTTGATCCAATAACGCTCTCAAAATTTGAGAGGACCCATTTTGTGATTCGGCCTTTACTAGAGCCGTGGCTAACAAGACTTGACCCTGTGCTTGTCCATTCACAAAATGAGTTGCTATATTTGCACTGACCTCATGTACTGTCTCTGAGGTACGTTCATGTGGGGTTGCAGGCACCACTGGCGCAGCAGCCGCACTGGCTCCACTAGCAGGCACCATTGGCGTAGTAGCTCCACTGGCTCCACTAAGGTTTTTAGGATGCAACAACGTATGATGCTTCCGCTGACATATACGGCATTTTGAAAGAACACGGCAAAATTTTGAAGTGTGGTGACTGCCCAAACAATTAAAACAGACACCCAAAAACTGTGAAATGGCACGACGTTCGTCAATATCTAGTTGACAAAACTTCTTACAATTGGTGAGCTTGTGACTCTCAGAACAATGTGGACATGAAACATTAATAGCACCATGCATTACTTTAGCGTGAGATGTAGACTTAATATCGACCTTTGGTTTATGTTTAGGTTCAACGCATTCAAGGGCTCGAAAACGCGTTTCTAAAAACTCGCAAAACTGTTTAAAGGAGGGTAGATCGTCGGATGATTTACTAACATGCAGTTCCCACTGCTTCCTAGATTCTACGTCCAACTTCAAGCTTACAACATAAACGACAATAACGTCACACGAACTAACATCTATCCCAATATTGGCAAGTTCGTGCAAACAATCACTTGTAACATCAAGCAAATCTTTAAGCGCTTTCGATGATTCGCTTCCAATATTACGTTGGCCAAATAGTCGATTTAATATGCATGTTGACATGAATTTCTTATTGTTGAACCTATGTTCTAACATTTCCCAACATTTTTTATAATTTGCATCCGTTATAGGAACATGTCTTATAAGCTGCTCTGCTTCACCTGACAGCTGAGTTTTTAAATAATGGAGACGTTGTACGTCATCAAGTTTTCTATTATTGTGGACTAATGATAAGAACAAATCTCGAAAGGACGACCACTCTGTATATTTTCCACTAAAAGTAGGTAAAACTATTTTTGGCAAGCTTACCACACTGTCAGATGAACCATCGCAAACTTCTTTAGTGGAACAATTAATCTTTAATTGAGATAGAGCATTTTTTAATTCAACCTTATACGTTAAATATGTTTCATAAACCTGTTCATGAATGTCTTCCTCAAAATATTCATGCAATTCTTCACCCTCACATTCGCCTACTATGCCTTCGTATTTTGCCGTAAAATTCCTGAATTGGGTTTCCAACATCTCTAGACGTGTATCCACATAATTGTAATTTATCCGATCTTTCGGAGACTTTTTGAAGTTTATCAAGCCCTTCTCAATCTGTCCCTTCACATCCTTCAACTTTCTCAATTCCTTTTCCATGTTGTATTTCAACAGATTTTTTTTCTAAGTGTCAAACGTGCGCGAATTTTCTAAGTCCAGTGATGAGTGAATTTTTCTAAGTTCCAACAAGAGATAAATTTTCTAAGTGTTTGAGACTTATAAACTCGCTTCAAAATCGGGCATGGATTCGACGTCTGGTCGTTTTTATCGGAACTATTCTAAGTCCCTGACCGCCCACCGAATTTTTTCCAAGTTCATGCAATGTCTAAATTCCCTTACTTTGAAGTATTTTATCACATAAATGTACTCACAGTTTTTTGTCCATATATTCACTTTACTCACTTCACAATTCGCAACACGTATTGTTCACCGACAACTAGCGCCACCTCGTGCCAAGTAGCGTAACTTATCCTAGTTACTTGTGTTCTTCCAAAACCGCCCTTCGGCTCGTATGGACCATGTACAATATCGGTACAAAGTGCCTTGGAGCCTGTGATACTTAAATAAAAAGCAGTACCTCAGAGCGAGACAATTTTATTCAGTTAAACCCGAGCTGTATACACCCTGGCGGGTAACGAAACCATACCGCGATCTAATTCGATCCCAACGCCATCTATCGAGCTAGCAGGTAGTTTTTTGTACTAAATATTGAATATGGCTGTGGAATAGCGTTGGGATCAATCACACACTTATTATTATAACTTCTACATTGAACACCTACTACTTACTCAAATCAAGCAAAGTTGTTCTAACTGAACAAATATTAAATTAAAAACCACGAACCTATCAGTTTTCTAGTGTTAGAGCAATAAATAAAATAAATAAAAAATTGTAAATTGTTTTATTGGGCCAAACAACGGACACATACTTATTAAAGAAAGAAAAGAATAAAGAAATAATAACGTTACAATGACAGATACGTCAGGTACACAGATACCAGTATGTATACCACAGTACCGTTCATATTTCATTGGACCTCAAAATCTTCTTCATCTGGGTTGTCCTCGTCCAAATCTGGATCATTAGATGCGGAGACATCACCAACAGTTTTTATTTTAATATAAAATTCCTTGAAAGAATCATCAATCAGGTCAATCATGTCCATCAAATCCTTTTTTTTTCTCTGCGCTGATTGGCAAAGCCTCCTTGGAGATTTGGCCCAAGTTAAAGATATCTATGGTGGTTTTTCCTCTTTTCCTAAAACTTATTAACTTGAAAGGGGATTCGCGATCCAGGGTTTTCTTAAAATACATTTTTCCTACGCTGCTTTTATCATATTGCAGCCATTTAATAGGTTGCCACAAAAATTTGTCTCCCGAATCATCCAGTTTTTTGAGAGTAAAGGGTCCTTTCTTGGATTTTAGTTCGGTAAAATCCAAGAAATCATTTACCGTCATCACCACGACCTTGAATGGCTTCTGCACTTTGCAAGTCCTCACCAACTGCACCCAATCATATAAATTATTGATTCTCATTTGTGTTCTCTTTTTTGTTTTTTCAATAATCGCATGGTCAGAGTCACACTCCATATGTGTGTGCCCACTGAGGAGGAATTTGTGGTTTATCTTTTGCAGCGTCGGATGATTATTAAGCAAAAACATGAACATCATCGCCACGACATTGTTTTTGTTTTGGCCACCACAAGTGTCGGAATAAAAATCAGTTCTTTGACTTCCGATGGCAAACTGTTGCAGAAGTGCCACAAACATGACGCAATTTGGTTTGCTCTTCGAGCTCCTATAGTCTCGTCCCACATGTAGCATGTAGCGTCATTATTGCTAAATCGTGTATTGTCAAATTAAAAGACCAAAGCTGTCGTTTATAAAACGAGACAGACGTTTTTAAATATGGTGTCGGCAAGCACTACTGTAGGTCAAATGCCCTTTTTTTTTTTTTTTTGGTTGGGAAATCATCAAATGACCTCTCCCGCTCTGGGCGGAGCGGAAGGGCGTGTCAGACTCTTACTGACTAAAACCCACCCGTGTTCCTTCAGTTGCCTGTGCGCCAGGGCCACGGTAACTCTTTCGAACAATCCGCAGCCCCGGCAGGCATCGGTCCTATCGGACCCCGTCAATTTTGCTGACATCTCTTTGAGGCGCGCGTGGAACACGACGCGCCGTCGACCCGGGCCTGGTCCTTACCGGACGGCGAGCTGCCCATTGCTCGCCGTCCGCAAGAGGTCAAATGCCCTAACAGATGAATCGGCTTTGGCGTTCTCTTTATCCACACGTTTTTCAGCATAAGCTTTTTCAGCTTGATGTTGGTGCTCAGCTAATTCAGCGGATAAATCTACTTTGCGGTCTTCATCTGCAACTTTAATTTTAGCGTTTAACACATCGCACGTATTGCATGTGTCTTTCGATGGTTGCTTAAACGACAGATTGAAGTCGTGAAAGCATTTGGAATATAATTTTAAAGAGACAGGATTTGATGAAGTATTTTTATACTCTCTGTACATTTTAGCAATTGAAAGGTCAGCAGCTAAATATTTCTTACTAGTCGAATTTCTACAATAGTGGCTCTCATAACTAGGAAAGCTCAAAATGTGGTGGTTGACAACCGAAATGTCTTCGATAGTCTTCTTATTTTTGGGAGGTTGACGACCTCTCTGATCCTCATCAATGATTCCGTTAGAGGATAATTTCTTTTTTTCTATAATTATATTAACAAATCCCTTGGTCTCCTAGTATTTTACAAAAACACTCTTTACAAACCGGTTTGTTCTCATTATAAATCTCTAGCATGTACTTACAGTAGTACTCTCTATTTAATGTCCTGCTGCCCGTTTTTTGAGAATTTTTTGGTAAAATCTCTACTGACTTACACACAAATGCTGCCCTTCTATCTCTATCTCCAAGTTGCCAATAATTTTCAAAACATTGCGTCTGTTCAGCCTTTGTAAACCTTTCAACACATTTTAATCTACATGAAATCAACTCTTTTGGTTTTCTGTCAGGAACTACTTTACCTTTTTCCGTTTTGTAACTCTTTCCTGTATTCCTCAGTGTTTTGCTTGCATTTCTCTCCACTCTTGATCTTCTTTTTTTTGTGTTATTATTAGTATTTTCTTCACTAGTACTTGGCGTTTCCATAATTAAAGTTACATTCTCATTTCTGTCTATTGTATTTTCTACGATCATTGTAGGTATTTCTATCTCATCTATAGTATGAGCTGCATATTCTGTATCCCTTATGTCCTCTTCCATATTCATTTCAGGTGAAACACTTTGTTTGCCCGTGTTTTCGTTTGTTACACACGTCGAGCTTCCTGTTTCTTTGTTCTGTGTATTATCCATAGATAAATTTTCTGGTCTCTTTTTCATCATCACATGATTCGCAATCAGTTGCTGAATCATCTGTTATTATTTTCTTAATATTAAAATCAGGATCACGAACACTGTCGTCACTGTCATTTTCTTCGGAAACTTCACTGTTTTCTATAATGTCTGTACTATCGAATTGTAGTTTTGGGTCAGTAATTAATACGTTATAAAGTTCTTCGGTTGCTGGGGACATTAGCGGAAACGGAGATAATGGATCATCGTTCCTCAATAACGAAGAGTGTGACAGTGGTGTGGCAAGATTAGGGTCACCAGAAGCAATAAAAATTAACAATCAGACAGGTAGATAGATTACTTTCGCATTTATAATAATAATAGGTCTTTACCTATGAAATTGCCGTTTTGTATGAAAAAATTTAAACGAATTTTTTTCATGAATTTTTTATTTGTATTAATCGAAGTAATCACCCATGCAATCAATGCATCTTTGCCATCGCAGTGGCAGTTTATTGATGCCCTTCTTAAAGAAATCAGCTGGACGGGAGGCAACAAATTCTTCAAAGGCATTTTGTACTGCCTCTCGGGTATTAAATTTTTTTCCCGCCAAGAAGTTATCCAAATTCTGGAAAAAGTAGTAGTCTGTAGGCGCAAGGTCTGGTGAGTAGGGCGGATGACGGAGAGCTTCCAACCCCAGTTCTTGCAACTTGGAGACCGTCTGCTGTGCAGTATGAGGTCGCGCGTTGTCGTGCAGGAGCAGCGGAGACGAGCGATTGACCAATGCTGGTTGGAGATGCGCCAGCTTCTCCATCATTGTGTTCAGTTCTTCACAGTACACATCTGCAGTAATGCTCACCCCGTTTGGTAAGAAGCTGTGATGAATCACACCGGCGCTAGACCACCAAACAGTGACCATCACTTTTCTAGGGGCAAGTTTTCGTTTAGGGCATTGTTTAGGTGCTGAACCAGGATCCAACCAACTTGCTGAGCGCTTACGGTTATCAAACAGAATCCATTTTTCATCGCAGGTAACAATGCGGTTCAAAATTCCTTCATTTGTGTGTCTGTTGAGCAGTGCAAGGCACGTCTCGACGCGTACTTCGCGCTGGCGATCATTGAGTTCGTGGGGCACCCATTTGTCAAGCTTTTTTACCTTGCCAATTTGACGCAAATGGACCAATATTGTTTTGACGCTAACGTCGAAAGCTGCTGCTAATTCAGCCGTAGATTGTGTATCATCAGCTTCCACAATCGCCTTTAATTCGTCATTGTCGACCAAAGTCTTCGGACGACCGCGAGGTTCATTTTTCAGGTCGAAATTTCCAGAACGGAAGCGAGCAAACCAATAACAGGTGGTGCGTTGGTTTGTAGAGTTAGCTCCGTAAACGTCGTTGATGTTGCGTGCCGCTTGTGCCGCGTTGCTGCCACGACGGTACTCATATTCCATAATTACTCGAATTTTTAACGTATCCATGATGACGAAAAAGATTGAAATGCGATGAAAATGTAACACTAATCAATAAAGAAATGACTACTTTTAGAAAAAAAAATCCATGTTTTTAAAATAAAATTAATTTGAAATTAGAATTCATAGCCAAACAAAAATTATTTTGATTTGAAATGGCCAGTACTGCAGAACGGCAATTTCATAGGTAAAGACCTAATATTAGTTTGGATAAGCAACTAGCTGTGTCTTACGGCTCTGTCCTATTCCAGGGTCTACCAAAGTTCATCAAAATCTGTCCAGCAGTAAGAGATGTACTTTATTTCAAACACACATTCATACACATAACTTTCGGATCTAAAATAGTGTACCTAATTACTAGAAAATAATACTACAATAGCCAAAGTTAAACCGTTTACTACTCACCCAATATTTCTCGATTATGTTTTTGTGTTTGTTTCAACATTAGAGGAGTAAGGGGAGATATCGATATCGGCTCATTAGAGATTGGAGCACTATACTCATCTGAAAAAAAATGAAGTAGTGTATCATTTATGGCTAGTTCTCAAAGAACGATTACCCTCGATGGGAATCCAGGTGTATTAGTATCTGATCTACTAGATATGAGCGCCGCCGTGAGCTCTTTTGACAGCGATGGCGTCATTTGAAATTTTCTGAGATGGTGTAGCGGCTGTGTCAGCGGCGTGGGGTAAAAAAACCGGCCAAGTGCGTGTAGAACCGCGCATAGTAAAGGGTTCCTTGTCGGGATGAATATTCCTTTGAAACGCTTGCTCATATTCGCTTATATAAATTCGACATTATAGCCATACGAATATGGTTCATATTCCTATAAAACGCGTACTCGGCGCGTGCTCATATCTAATACAGACGCAAGCACATCAAGCTACCCAAAACTATCAAATTTTTTCAATCAACTTTGGACATTAGGCTTTAGCAATAAAGTTGAAAATCGATTAAAGAAATTGACAGATTGTAGTAGCTTGATGTGCTGGCGTCTGCACCTACCTAATACACCTGGATTCCCATCATCTATATACATCTAAGTCAACAGTTTCTAGTCAACAGTTACAGTAAGTTACATACTTACCACTCCATTTGAAATAAGATTAGAAATTTTAGTAAACCTTTTTACCGTCCGTTCAATCAATTTTAACTGTTATTACGTCGGTAAAAAAAAAATTTAACGGCATTAAAAGCAAAAACGTGGTTACAATACCAACTTTTTACTGCAGTTGCCATTTGTCATGCCAACAACGCAATAGAAGTCAAAATCGGTTGAACGGACTGTAAAAAAGTTTATTAAATTTTTTCATCTTATTCCAACTGGAGTTTAGTTGAATATGCCGGCGACGGCGACGTTCGAACGAACGCAAAAATGTCGCGACGGGATTTTATCGCGCACTGGATTTTCAACTCTCGGTGTTGAGCCGAGCATTGAGAATCTAACAGAGTGCATTCTAGCGCGTCGAAAAAACACACTGCTGGATTTTCAACTCTCGGAGCTAAGCAGAGCGTTGAAGCGTCGCAGCACGCGAGGGGGAGGCGGCGTCTGCATCCTCCTGCAAGACCATATCGAATTTAAAGAGATAACTGATATAACGAATATGTCCATAGAATATATTTTAGAAGTGTGTGCAATCGAGTTACCCAAAGAAAACATATTATTAGTAACAATGTATTGGAATAGAAGAGAGGAAGAAATATTTATTAATCAGGTAAAATGTATCTTGAATCATATAAACAATAAGTATTATAAACTTAACATAATTATAGGTGGAAACTTTAATATAAATATCTTAGAGAAAAATGTAAAAACTAACCAATTCTTAGGCCTAATGCTAGAATATAAACTCACGCAACACATAAAAACACCCACACGAATAACACAAAATACATCTACATGTTTAGACTTGATATTTACAAACACTAACACAAACCAAATATATACAACAGTAGAGGAACTAGGTTTTTCAGACCATAGCGGAACTATTATACACATCACCACACCAACACCACATTTAGCTGCACAAACAACTTTGTATGTTAAAAAAAGATTATATAATAACGCGAATATTTTAAAGTTTAAGTCTAAATTAAAAGAATACGATTGGAATAAAATACTACCTAAAAACCAAAATATAAATGAGAATTATAAAGCATTTCATGATACACTAATAAATATCCTTAACCTTTGTATACCTATATGTAAAGTCAAATTAAAAACCACATTTAAAAAATACTGGCTAACAACGGGCATTAAGATCTCCTGTACAAACAAAAGATTGTTAAAAATACTCACACTTAAAACAAAAGATCCTATCATTACAAATTATTATAAAAACTATGAAAAGATATTAAAAAAATTGGTTACTGAATCAAAAAAGATGCAATATATAAATAAAATAAAAAAATCTAATAACAAGGTAAAAACCATGTGGAGTATCATAAATGAGAGAACAAACAAAAAACATAAAAAAGAACATACTAATATTAAATTGCAAATAGATAACGACCTTATGTCCAAACCTAAACAAATAGCCAACATTTTTAATAATTTCTTTGCGACCATTGGAGATAACACCGACAATTCTTCTGGTAGCACACCGGGTACCACCTCTGTACTAAATCCCACACAGAACACGATGTTTCTTGGCCCAATAGACGCTTGGGAAGTAAACAAATTAATAAAAAACCTGAAAAATAAAAATAGTCACGGGATTGACGAAATACCACCAACGCTTCTAAAACAATGTGCAGATGAACTCACGTTACCGTTTTATCTGCTACTGAACCAGTCATTTGAAGAAGGTATCTTCCCTGATTTATTAAAAATATCTGTAATAAAACCAATCCACAAAAAAAAAGCGAAAACAGATCCTAACAACTATCGTCCCATAGCTCTCTTACCCTCAGCCTCAAAAATCTTTGAGAAAGCTATGTGTGACAGTATTTATACGTTTTGTGAAAAATATAATATTTTTGATGACTGCCAGAATGGCTTTCGAAAAAACCGTTCCACAACTCTGGCAGTCTACAAGTATATCCAAGAAGCACTTAACATTATAAATAACAAGAAATACGCTGTTGGATTATTATTAGATATGACTAAAGCCTACGACAGAGTACAATTTGGGATATTGCTAAACAAATTATACGGAATAGGTATACGCGGAAAGGCTCACGAATGGCTAACGTCCTATCTAAAGAATAGGGAACAATTAGTAGAACTAGAATACTTTGACCATAAAAATAATGAAATTAAACAAATCCGATCACATAGTAAAACAATTAACGCCTCAATCCCTCAAGGAAGCGTAATAGGATGCCTTTTATTTTTAATATATATTAATGACCTACCTAAAATCATAGAAGGGCCATGTGTCCTATTCGCCGACGATATATCCATATTAGTCTCATGGGGTACGTATTTGAATATCGAAGATTAAAATACCTACTGTTAAAATATCGATGTTCATAACATCGAAAATTTAAATATCGATTATATCAAAATGTCGAAAATTGTTATACCTAAGCTTAAAACGTCGAAGATTGAAATGCCGAGTGATTAAAATTTCGAATGATTCAAAATATCGAATGACATTATGCCTAAGTTCAAAATATCAACATTTCATACATCTAAATTCATAATATCTACGTTAAAAATACCTACTAGTTGAAATACCGAAAAAAAATTATATAGGCAGTATGAGTGTATTCATAAATGTAGGTAGATGTGAAATTCTCACACCCTGCAAACCCGTTGCTATTAAGAGTCATTAGTCTGTTTACTGCGTAAATGTAACGTACAGTTTATAGAATATTATAGATTTATTATGTCGGAACACGTATTAGAAGTTTTAAAAACTCAAAAAGGTGGATTTAAAGTGCATCTAAATGGTTTTACTTATACGAAAAATCGATGGAGCCAAGATAAAATATATTGGGATTGTGAATATAAAGTAAACCGTTTATTTAAGTGCAAATCACGATTAATAACCAACATTTTTACGGAAGTACATTGTGCAACATTGATATCGTGCAGTGGCGAACATAATCATGAAGGGAACCCTATGAGAGTGAGTGTCGCTGCTAACATTGATAATTTAAAAAGTAAAACGGCAGAACAACCTACCGTTAAAACTTGTCAAATATTACAAAATCATATTGCATCTACCAGTGCCGCTATTGCAACGAAGTTACCAACTAAAGAATCTTTAAGGCAGATGATTATTCGTGAGAAAAAAAAACAACTAAAAATACCTATGGAACCCACAGAGTTCGACTTTGACATAGATTTCGAGTCGACAATGCTCAATAAAGCTAATTTTGTCATTAAACAAAGAATTTTTGCTCAAAATAAAAGGGTTGTACTATTTAGTACAAAGGAGTTAATGAAATATCTGAGTGAAGCAAATTACTGGATAATGGATGGTACTTTTGCAATCGTACCACAGATATTCCAACAATTATATACAATTCATGGTTCGATAAACAATCATGAAAAAACATTTCCTTTACTGTTTGCGCTTTGTACCCACAAAGATAAGCCGTCCTACGACATCATGTTTGATTTAATGATTGAGTACTGTACAGAAAATGAAATTGTATTGAACCCATCACATGTAATCTTGGACTTCGAAAAAGCTCCAGCCTTAAGTTTGCGCCAAAATTTCGAGTCAATTACTTTGAAAGGATGTTTTTTTCATCTGAGACAAATATTGTATCGTAAAATCCAAAAAGATGGATTGGCTTCAAAATACAATACCGACAATAAATTCAACCAGGAAATAAAGTGTCTTTTAGCGTTGAGTTACATTAACCATAATAATGTAGTTATGTATTTTAACGATTTAATAAAAAGTCTTTCAAATGACAACCTCAGAATTGCACAATGGTTTGGTGAAAACTACGTCATTGGCAAAAATAACCAACAACCAAAGTATAGTCCAAACTTTTGGTGTCAAAATCACCAATCTACGATACCGCGCACTCAAAATAGTGCTGAATCCTTCCATCACCATATTAATGAAATATGTTCTAAAAGACATATTGGTTTTTACCGTTTAATATCAGAGTTAATGAAGGAAACAAAAGTAAATTTAATTGAAATTCAAAAAATCCTTAACGGAGAAACAGAGCCTAAAAAAAGGAAGAAGACGAAGTGTGCGAACACGATGAAAAAAATTAGTAACATATTGGAAAATATTACAGAGTACTCTTTTGTGGAATTGTTAATGGCTATAGCTTCAAATCTTTAAAGTATTTAGACCGGTATTTTTATAGTTGATTTTTGACTTATGTTTTCGATTATTATTATTCAATAAAGAGAAGGATTTTTTGTTTAATATTTTGTATTATTGTCACTGATTATATTGTACATTTGCGTACAAATGTGTTTTATTTTGGGTTTTTATTATGTAAAAATAGGAAAGGAGGTTTTCCTTGTTTTTTTTGTAACCCACCTAGTAACTGATTACCATCTAGCAGCAAACAAGCATGCAGCAATCATGCAACATGCAAGCAAGCATGGTTTCTGTCACGGCTCCGGCGCTGCAGGGCTCCGGCAGTCCCACGCGAGCTTAACGTCGCAGATGGTCTAAACGCTCACCACCGCAGCTTCGGCTTGTTGGCCGGCTTCGCCGGCCAACCTCAGCTGCGGCGGCGGGTGTTAAAACCACCTGCTCCTCAGCTCGCGGGCTGCCTCGCCCCTCCGCGCCTACGCGATTCTAAATTACACTCTAGGGGTAGGGCAGACAAGACTACGTGGAGTCGGTTTTGCAGCGATACGTTTCTGTCACTAACTTTAGTAGCACAACATATTGACTTTCAAGAAAATATTTTAATTTAAAGACCTAAATAATACCTTCACGATTGACCTATGCTTGTACACTAGACACTGATTTTCATGGATAAAATAGGTCAAAATTGTTCCAAAACCGAATTGGGGCACCCCGAATTTACGTAGTCTTTTGGCTGTTACCCCTAGAGTGTATATAAAAATCCGGAGGCGCGAAGGGAGGACAACCCCCGCCCGCTGTAACAAAGCATAGGCACCCGTGGGAGCCGTAGCGGCTGAGGCTGGTCGCCGGAGGCGACCAGCAAGCCGAAGCTGCGGAGGTGAACATGGGTGCCTATTCTTTGTTACGCAAGGGCGAAGGGGTTGCACTTCCCGTAGCGCCGGAGACGTTGCAGAAGCAACCTTTTTTCCACTCATACTACTTACATCAAATTTTTTTCGATATTTTAAATGTTGAAAATTAACCCATTTTTACACGTAGGTATATTCATTTTCGATGTTCTATGTACCCATCGATATTTAGGACGTTCGATAGTTTGTACTTCGATATTTAGGACATTCGATAATCTGTATTTCGATATTTGGATCTTTCGATGTAACTTTTGTAGATATTTAGATTTTAGATATATTGGACGTAGGATATTTAACCATTCGATACTATAAACTTTCGTTATTTTAATTTTCGGTTTTATGGTCGTTCGATTTTTCCATTTTCGATGTTATGAACATCGATATTTTAACAGTAGGTATTTTAATCTTCGATATTCAAATACGTACCCGTCTCATGCCAAGACTATGTAAATATAGAAAAAACCCTTAATTCCATTCTTACAAAAACTTGCAATTGGATGAACGAGCATAACCTCGAGATAAACTACTCCAAAACAAAATTAATAACTTTTCACCCTTACCAAAAAACTCCTCTAACTTTAGATTTTACGTTCAATGGCTCAAAATTAGAAACTGTTAACGAATTTACATTACTCGGACTAGTTATAGACACACACGTAAACTGGAAATCACACATACAGAAAACTCACTCAAAGATTTCTAAATTCTCATACGCCCTCCGTGAAATAAAAAAGACCACCAATTTTCAGACAGCCCTCACCACCTACTATGCTTATGCCTATGCATGGCTTAGCTATGGTGTCACTCTTTGGGGAAACAGTACAGATGCACAAATACTGTTCACGCTGCAAAAGAAATTGGTCAGAATCCTGGTAAACATTGAGCAAACCGATAGTTGTAAACCTTTCTTTCAAAAACACAATATTTTAACCCTTCCGTGTATATATATCTTAGAAACATGCAAATTTGTGCGAAAACATCACGAGTTCTACTCAAAACGTGAAGACATCCAGTCGCGCTATCTACTCAGACACCGATCTAGGCTAAACATACCAAGTTCTCGACTAAAAATGCACTCAAAAAGTCCCTATGTAATGTCCATTAAAGTATATAATAAACTACCCGGATCAATAAAAAACGAAGAAAAAACTCACACATTTCTAAAAAAACTAAGAGATTTTTTGTTAAAGAAAAGCTACTACTCATTAAATGAATATTTAAGTGATATACATATAAAGTCATAATTTTAGTAGTCAAAATTAAATATTTATATTATATTTATTAATTATTACAAGATCTCCCAATAGATACCTATTTATATTCTATATTATAAATACCTACTATTAGTTTATCTTAGAAATTACCTACCTACTGTATAATGATTATAATTTACAAGTGCTTCCTCTCTCCTAACTCACTGATTTGCTGTGCCCGACAGGGTCCATGTGATCTAATTTTAAGTTTTACCACCTAAGTACTACATGTGGAATGCAATAAAGTATTGAGTATTGAAAATCCAGTGCGCGAAAAAAACGCCGCGATATTTTTACGTCCGTGCGTACGTCGGCTAACTCCCAACCTTCATCAATACCTACATAAAAGGTGGCAAAAAAGTTTTTTGTGAGTATAGATCTGTTTCTTACCGTTTCCATCCATTTGATTTATTCGTTTGCGCGATGATTTTAACTTTATTTCACGAAGTTCTGTTAACTTACGTTTCCTAGCCATTAATTCGTCAATCGTCGGATTCTGCAAAAACCAATTACCTATTTAAATACCTAGGTATCAATTACTTAAGTAGGTAGGTATTCCCTCTGTTAGGATAATACACTAAGGTAGATAAGGTTTGGTAGGTACTCACTTTTTCCTCCATTGCAAATCACAAACTATACAACAAACTTATGAATTGAAATGAAAAATAAAACACAGAAAAACAAAGACACAGTTACGCAGTACATAGGTTTCTTGTTACGTAGTCGTAACTTTCGATAAAAACTCAAAAACAAACGAAATCAAAATCAAAACACAGAGTTCCCGCCACATTCCCGCACACGCGGCTTCTGAACTGACGTTTGTTTACCAACACAAGCAACAGCAAGTTGCGCTAGGGACGTGCCTGTGCCACGATACATTTTTACTTTTTACGGAAGCGTCTTGACAACTCGTTTTTTTTTTTTAAATACAACTTAGGTTCACATATTGACAACTAAACATATTCATTTAATGTCAAAGTTTTTTGTAACCGACATTTATTGATAACTATACTTATTACTTAGAAATACTTCGGTTGGCTATAACTGGACATCTCAATATATCACGATTTAAACAGAAATACTTCAGTTGGCTATAACTTGACATCTCAATTTGTCAAATAAAAGAGAAAACTTATATGTGTATAAGTTGAGATATCAAATAACGAATAATATTTTGGTCACTGGCTATATGTTGATATAACGAAATATCAATGTTCGTTCACAAAAACATGTGAATCGTTAATTTGACATGTTGTGTTGTCTGGTAAAACACGTAAAAATGCGAGATGTCAACATAATACCATAGTCGATTGCTCCAAAAGTTATTTATATTTTGAGCTGTCAATTTTTTTCATATAAATTCCTAATGCGTAGAACGTATTAAGTCAATAAAAAAAAAACATACAAGTCGAGATGTCAATGTATTCACGCCAGCCACGGAGTGACGGGAAGTTTATTTTCATTCTCTTCCCCAAGCATGCATGTTGGTCCCATGGGTCCCTTTATATCATTGTTGTTTTTGTATCGTCTCTCAAGGGTTTTTCTTTTAAACAGTTTATAGCGGCTTTCAATGAATGTTCACTCCAGTTCCCTCTAGTAGCTACAGCTTTTCTTTGCTATCGGTTTGGCATCTATAACGAAAAATACAAGCGTTAAAATAGTGTAAAAAAGGATTAAATAATATGGTCATCTTTACCTGACTTTATCATGGCAATCTCTCCTTTTTTCCGGGTGAGATGGCCCCTACAAATTTTAAACTTACGAATAACATGTACTTTACCATTTTGAGCTTAGAATGAAGAAAAATATTCACGAAACACAATACACTCACAAATACTATAAAATTTTACCACTACTTAATGAAACGAAGGCCGATTTACTTACTTTTTTATTTATTTTTGCGCAAGGTTTTGCTCTCATGTTGTTCCGTGGCGGCGCACGAAGTGTACTGAGCTAAATACAGCGCCACCTTGTGATAAATGAGCAAATTATATTGATTGGGCAACTCTCACATACAGCCATCTCTAACGAATTTATTGCAAATCAGTTGTAAGGGCACAAATGAACTCTGAAATATAGATGAATCACTGTCTGTACTGTTACCAAATTTTTGTTTAAATTGTTGTTGTTGGGAACCATCACAACCCCATTTTGATAATAGCTCTAAAGAGCTTATTTCTTCTTGATTTATACTTTCTAGTACTTCATCTAAGTACATACATAACCGTGCAGACGTATGATCTAAAAGATCCTGCAAGTTTATTTCAGCACATGTTTCAGTAACTCTCATCGACTCGTCACGCGGATAACAGTCTTTCTTGGCCTTTTTAACAAGTGAATAACACGGATAAATGTTCTTGTTTGCAGTATGAATAACTTCGTATTGTTTTCTTGTCAAATCAGCTTCCACGAAAATAGCCAATGCTTGTGATGGTGTATGCTTTTTGACTACCACGTTTTGTGTGGAATTATACCGTGTTCTGTACTTTTTGGCTCTTGTTGGCGTTAAAGTCATATCTTTCATAACTTTAGCCGCGTCACCATGTCCTGCAGCACGTTGACTCATTTGGGCTGCATAGGTTAACTCTTCACAGGGTATTTGTTCCCTTAAATACTTTGTTTTGCGCCTCTTTGCTTGATCGCTCAATTCCTTGAATTCTTTTGTTGGTCGGCCGGCTTTTGTTGTTGTCCACGCAGGCAGTGTAATAAAAGTATTGAGCCATTGTTCATTTCTTGTTAAGAAGCGTTCTTCCTTGTTACTGGCGGCTGTCCATTTTTGTTTAAATTGGTACTTAAACGATTTTAAGGCACTTCTCGATGATCCTTGTTTATTTTCAGGGCATTTCGTGATTATTTTAAGGCGATTTTCTAAAAACTTAAACTTTTTGTCTATTTTTCTGTCTGAACATTGTTTTATGACTCCATAGAGTGATTTTCTAGTCATCTCCATCGACGTCATTGGCCGCTTTTATAATTCGCCGTCGGACGGCACGGCACGTTTTCACCGTGGACGTCCCCGGTAAGCCGTGGCCGTCGACGGCATGCCGTGCCGTGGAACGCTTTTATAATTGGCCGTGAAATCATTTACGCTTTGCGTCTCTAAAGTGCGGTCGTCATGTTCTCGAACAGACAGCGACTACTTCTTCTTTACTTGTTATATTTACGACGTAGAAAAAGACATATTACAGGATGTTGCCAATACTTTCTGTATTGGCAACATCCGCTATTAAAAGTAAAATATTTAGAAGGTTCATACTACACGCTATTTGATAAACTTGAGGAAGACCCAAAGATGTTTTTCAATTATTTTCGGATGTCTACAAAAACATTTTATTACATCTTTTCTCACCTGAGCGATGATTTAAAAGTTCGTCGGACACACGTTTCGCTACCTCCTGAAGAAGCACTAGCCGTCACATTGAGGTAAGTCATCCAGAGTAATTCATATGAAAATTTCATCCAGTTTCTAGTAGTTAGATTAGTACTAGTGGGAAGTTTTTCGTTCCAACAGTCAATTGTGTTGTAATTTTAGACCAAACAAACTGAAAAAAAAAACTGTTGCAACAAAAGCTTCTTACTATTCTATCAATGGATAACTTGGCAGGTTAGAAAATGGCATAGTAGGATAAAAGGTGTATTAGGTGTCTGCGAGTGAGTGTTTGTGTGTATGCACATTTCTCTCATCTTATATATACATAGAAGAATAAAAATGACCCTAATTTATGCTTTTAATCATTTAATCTTATTCATCGTTAGTAATTGTATCAAATAAATTTTGATATAAATTCGGTTCCACCTGTTCTGTTATCTGTGTATCATCGCCCTCTGCTGAACGATAAATGTGTTGAATGTCATGAATAATTATGTTAGGTGGTTCTTGATCACGTCGTCGACGAGGCAAGGTTAGCTGTGGGCTTTGTAAAGCAATATTATACATTTGCGGTGCTTCCTTCTCCATCACAGGTTGGGTATCGTTGTCCTTTGGTGGACAATGAATTTGAGCATCGTGATAAATCAGGTTAGGTATAGGGGAAGATTGTGAAGATTCCTGAGTCAGAAACTGTTGGTCATTTTGATAGTGCGCATTACAAAGCACTCTGGACTTGGACTGTGGACTCTGTATCACAAAAGGCGTTTGCTGAGTTTGTTTTCGCAATTTGTTTGAAAATGTTGAATCTTGTGTCGCTTTCTTAAATGTCTGTTGATTGTTAGCATTAGATTTAGATAGTTGTGGTGATGGATTAGTTGCAGGGTCACTCTTTGCCTGTAACCGATTTTGCTTAATTTTTTTTATAGAATTTAAAATATCCAATTGTAAATCATTTTTTTTACTCTCGGACATATCGCTTAAATATGGAACAAAGGATATAAAGAATTTATCATCAGGGGATGTTTGTGTCTCTGGCTTTTTCAATACTTCAATTATTTGCGATTCAATATTTTCTAATTTTCTTGACGGCATTGTAACTTTTTTGGACTTCTTTTTGGTTGGTGAACGATTTACATCATCAATATACTCATCATCTGTTCTATCATTTGCTGCATTTTGCCCAGTAATAGAGCTATCAGCGTTACTAAGTGAATCTGAAGTATTTTCTTTTTCGCTACATTTCAATAAAAATTGGAGATGATGAGCATAGATGTATGTCTTTTTAGATCCCTGCCCTGACTTTGTTTTTAGGGATTTAAGAAAGGAATCTTTTATATTTATCCACTTCGTTGTAATTTTTTCTCCTAAAAGATAGAAAAATAGGTTAATAAATAATAAATTTTCTGTTTCAGATACCTGGCAACTGGTTCAACATTGACGGATATTTACTACAGCTATCGAATCGGTATTGCAACTCTCAGTGAAATAATACGTTATGTTTGTCAGAAAATATGGATTTTATTAAAACATCAACATCTTCCAATACTGACAAAAGAATCCTGGCAAAAGATTGCTAGTTGCTTCAAGAAAAATGCTCATTTTCCATATTGCCTAGGAGCAATCGACGGGAAACATATCAGGGTACAAAATTTTCCACATACAGGTGCATTGCATTATAATTACAAAGGATATTACTCCATTGTACTCATGGCTATATGTGACTCTGAATACAAATTTATATATGTTGATACCGGAGCATATGGAAAAGATTGTGATTCTGCCACTTTTCAAAATACAACTTTTTGGAAACTACTGAACAGTCATGATCTAGAAATACCAAACCCGCAGAGTTTACCACCAGAAAACTTAAAAGTTCCGTACATTTTTGTCGCAGATGCAGCTTTTCCAGAAAATGAGCAAATTTTAAAACCATATGGTGGGCATAATCTGAGTGTGAAACAACGAGTCTTTAACTATAGACTTTCTCGAGCGCGACAATATGTTGAATGTTCATTTGGCATACTATGCAATAAATGGCGTATACTGCATAGGCCACTAAATGTGTCAAAAATGTTTAGCATGGATATAGTAAATGCCTGTGTCGTCCTACACAATATTGTCAGAGAATTTGATGGATATGTCGCAAAAGATTACGTTATTTCAAACAACCATGATGGCTTGACCAGTTTACTCTCAAGTCAAACAAAATCAACACACAAATCAGTACGTGGTGTCCGAACATGTTTTGCAAATTATTTTGTTTCCGATGAAGGATCTCTGCCCTGGCAACTACAAAAAATATAAATCACTCAACATTTTATTCTGTCAAGAAATAAAAAAAAATATCTTACCAACTTGTTTCTTTTCACTCGTAGTTAATTCATCATAACCTTCTTCCAAGAAACGAAAAATTTCATTCCACGCCCTTTGCTTTACAATTTTATCTTTAAAAGAGTCTAAAGATTTATCCCATAGCCATGGCCTTGTTTCAACAAGTTCCAGTAGAGTAATTATATCGTATTTAAATAACGCCATTTTTGCGTGTATTACGTTTACTTACAAAAAGTAAACTGGCGCGGGGCGATAGCAGCGGGCGGCGCGAGCGCGCGGTGTGAGGGGCGGCTGACTATGCACGCACACAACTACAAATTCCTTTGTACGTACACACTACACTCTCAAAACTGTCGTCACGATTTAGCAGGGAACGCAGTGTGCCACGGCGACGGCATTACCGTTCACGGCATGCCGTTGCCGTGGACGGTATATTAAAAGAGTCTTCATACAATTCCATACATTTTGCTCCCCTGCTTCGCCGTGACGGCAAAACCGTGCCGTGCCGTGCCGTGCAACGGCGAATTATAAAAGCGGCCATTGAAGATTCTGGAATAGAAAAATAAAAATATAATATGGTTTTATAAAAGCTGATTTCGATTAATTCTGTAAAAAAATTAAATAAAAAAATGGCGTGTACATGCGGAACATTTTCCTTTAAAAACCTTATCAAGAATAATAAAACTATATGTTACATCTAAAATCATAAGTTAACTGGGTTTAACTCATAAACAAAAACACCTTTAATTACAGAGTTTACTAAAAAATTGTTGCATTTTTTATGGACTACATTTAAGGTGCAAAATGACCCTTAAATCAAGTTTAATAACAAAATAAAAATGCTTTTATAAAGTAACTACATACCTTCTTCCAAAATATCCATAATGGTTATCACACAATTTCACCAAACACAGACTAAATGCAATTTAAAAATCACGTTTTAACTGTAGTGTCGAGAACAAAGACATTCGATTCACGCAACGACTGGGTTCCGACTGCTGCTACGGTTGGTGGAGGGGCGGTGCATGGCCAAGTTGGCCGTTTAGTAACGTAATAGCTATTGGGCTTTCAAAATACAATAGTTGTAAAGCAATGTAACAAAGTTCGAGTTTTCGACTTTTGATCGGTTTTTTAGATCAAATACTCGTCTGTGCGCTGGTCAGTATTATACATTAAAAACTTTTTCATCAAGTACTCCACTCTATAATTTTTAATGCCAAAAGTACTCAGATTTTTTTTGGCATATTGGCACTCTCTTTTTGTTAATAAATACAGAATAGTTAGTTTTGAAGGGTCCGTACCCATGCTTCACGTAGGTTCTCCACCTGGGCGAAGCACGGGAACCATAAGGTCCCATGCTTCAACTGATGATTAGTACAGTCAAGTAATTAAGAAAAATACATAATTTAATATATGAACAATAGGATTTATTTTAAAGATTTTTTTCCAAAAAATGGCCCAAGAAATTTCATTATTAATTAATTGCAGTTGCGAATCTAAAATAAAATGGTCTTTTTCACAGTATTCCTTGCGGCGTTCAGTTGGTGGTAGGTCTAAAGAATCGGTATTTTGCGATATCACTGTTAGCAATTTATTTAGGGTAACAAATGGTTTTTTGAACTCTTTATTGTGTTTGGAATTCCAACACTCCGCTACGTTGTTTGTACGATGCCTCTCGTTGAATACACACCATTCATTTATATTTTTATTAATATATATTTTTTCAAAATATTGCATAAATTCCCGGATCTTTGCATTTTGAAAAGTTTTCCTCTCTGACAAAATATACTGCCATCCTTCTGCAATACGATCATGGGGCAATAGAGGCAAGCTGGAACATAGACCTACAATGCGTGTGTAAATTTTATTTTTGATGCCAATATTTTTGGATTTCTTCCATATATTCTGTGTAAAATGAAAATAACACCTTTTTATTATAATATCTGGGAAAAATTGTTTTAAAGCATTTGTTGGTCCTGGTTCAAAATCTGCGTGTATTTTTTTGGGTTTCCAGTTCTTAATACTGTGTGTAATAAGGTCAAATAGAGCACAATATGACTTCTCTGTTTTATTGCTCATCAAAGCGTAAATCAAAGGCTCAGTCTTTGTATAAGTACTATTACTTCCATCATCACCATGCAATACAACTAATTGATAAAATGGCTTTGGAGCACTATAAAACGTACCATCAAAGAAATATTCTTCAATGACCTCCGTCTTTTTTCATGCTTCCTTAGAACAAAACACTATTATTCTCGTCTGTTCAGAGTCATTTGTATAATCGGCTAATAACAAATGAAGAAATTTGCCGGGGACCTCAACCTCCCAAATATCTTTAAACAATGTTTTGCTTGACTGAAAACCTTCTTTTCTTTTCGTATTCATAATGTTTTTTACTTGAAAAAGAAGGAACTGGGGTAACTAAATTGAGACCTTTACGGTACAGCGGTTCTACGGCCCTTTTATAAATTCTAGTTAAAGGCTCGTTGGAAGTAGTAGCTTCTTCTTTAGCCTTTTCTATAGCTAACAATACTTCTGTTTTATCATGATCCGGCAGACAGCAACTATTATCAGCATTTTTGTTCTGTGTTCCATTTGCTTAACTACTTTGCCATCCTAAAATAATATATAATAGGTATATAGTTGGCCAATCATTGGACATCACGATTGGACTAGTGGGATTCAAAAAAAAAATATTTATTTTGTTCTAATTTACAATAACTGTTTTTATTTATGTCACACCTCTTTTTTTTTGGGTGGGAAATCATCAAATGACCTCTCCCGCTCTGGGCGGAGCGGAAGGGCGTGTCAGACTCTTACTGACTAAAACCCACCCATGTTCCTTCAGTTGCCTGTGCGCCAGGGCCACGGTAACTCTTTCGAACAATCCGCGACCCCGGCAGGCATCGGACCCCGTCAATTATGCTGACATCTCTTTGAGACGCGCGTAGAACACGACATGGATAGCTTTAGATGATAACATATTAATTAAGATAACTCGTACCTGTAAAGTGACTGAACCAAGACATTTCACACCTTTCTTCTTTTTGGACTCACTGCACACCCAAAATTGGTTACCATTTTTATATGTCTTGTGCTTATAATATTGTAGACCATCGTAGATTAGTACGATTCCACCTTTTCTTTTTATAAAAATCGGCTGTGGGGAGCTTGTATTCTCAAAAATTTGCTCCTGAGATAACATTACTCTAAAATTATTCCTTACAACTTCTTGACAGCGGCAGAAACAAAAGACTCAAGGCGTTGAATTTATTTTTCTTTAATTTTTTGCACCACAAAGGTTTGTAAATAATACTCAAACTATATTCTGTGCACCACAAAGAATTTAAGTAATTAAATAATATAAATTGAATATAATAAAATATTAATTTTAATTAAACTAATTATTTTATTGTAAATATAAATTCACTCCTATTAAATAATGGCTACAATTTAAATGCTCACCAAAATAATTTTTAGACCCTAAGAATAAGTACCAAGTAAAATATGTTAACTTCAAATAAAATAAACCCACTCTATACCGAGGTGCCTAAAGAACGTTTTAAGTTCCGAAATAATTATACACTCATCAGAGAATTGTACGTGTTGTATTTATATTCTTTTTGCCTACCAAAATGGATAAATGCTCACCAAATATTGTTTAAGTTGCTCACCAAAAATAAATTTGCTTCTAATGCAAGGGTGGGATAGGATGCAAGAGCGAGCGAAGCGAGCTCGGGACTTGGGCCTCCCCGACTCGGACAGGTTAGGCTCGTTGTTTTTTTTTTTAAATCACCCAGAAGTAGGAGCGCCGCTGGGCGGAGCTCCGTCGACTACGCCTTATAAATAAAAAAGGAAAATAGGTTCATTTCTACGATACTTTATGAAACACAATTTGGTGAGCAATTATTCATTCTGGTGGACACAATTTGGTGAGTATTTCGAATTTTTTGGTAGTTAATAGGTACTTTTCTGGTAGGCGTTTAAACACAAGCCTTAGATAATTATTGTTTAGATCTTTTGAATCATATAGGGAAACAATTTACTGCATCACTGTACAATAACGTCATCAGTTGGAGCACGGGACCTATATTGTCCCCGTGCTTCACCCAGGTGGAGAAACTAGGTGAAGCACGGGTTCGGACCCGTTTTGAATTTCTTCTTGCCTTTAAAGTTAGATCTTTTTTGAGTTATTTGTATTGAACACAGTTTGAAAAGAATTATATCTTGGTCATGCTTTGTCGGGTTCTGATAATAATCCCGATGTATTTTTGCTATATCATTCATTGTCAATGTTGCACATTTCAAAGCTTTCGTATTATGTTCGCATACTCGAGTTGGCATGTCTTTTGACGAATATCTAAAAATAAAAAAAATCGTTTTAACATAGAATAGAATACAATACTCTTTATTATGTACACCATAAAAAATAACAGATATAAATGTAGAAATTTTACACAGGGTGACACAATGGGCGGTCTTATCGCTAAAAGCGATCTTTTACAGACAACCTAACATAATATGTTTATTTAAACTAAAGGACCATGGGCAAAAATGTATGGACCCTGGTCCAATATACCAACAGTGTTACAACCTATGCCAAATGAAAGGATTTGAAGAGTAAAATATTTCATGTATTTCGTGTTTAAAACCTAACCTTATTTTATTTAAATGGGTGAATATTTAATTTCGCGCACATTTGATCTTTTGGAGAATAGTCAAAAAAATGTGCCTGATCATGTTCGTTAAATGTTTTTTTGAAAGGGTTTAGTAATGTTATGTGAAATATAATAAAGGGACAGTAATCAGACTTTTAGTTTTGAAGATATTGACGTTTGTTTTTTTTGAAGGAACGGTAATGAGATTTAACACAAACGGTAATTAGATATCTATTTATGGTAATGAGGTAGAAAAATGGTAATTAACAATACAACAACATTTTGATAAATCAGCCTTTAATTGTAATAAAACAAACCTGTGAACTTCGAAATAGGTACATAATTTTTCTTTCTTTCTTTACATAATAATAAAACTATAAAATTATACAGAAACAAAACTTAATCATACAGAAACTCTAAAATAATCTTTGATATTGTAGCTTGAGATGCACTTCAAAATAATAATTAAGGCAATCTTTATTTTGATATTAATAATTAATTTACATTGACATTTTTTTTTAATTTTTTTTTTAAACGTGACATAATAACAGCTTGATAAAATTAGCCTTTAATTGCAACAAAACCAACCTATAATTTAACTTCGAAATACGTACATGTTTTTCTTTCTTTCTGTACATAATAATAAAACTATAAAATAATACAGAAACAAAACTTAATCATACAGAAACTCTAAAATAATCTTTGATATTGTAGCTTGAGATGCACTTCAAAATAATAATTATGGCAATCTTCATTTTAATATTATTAATAATTAATGTATATTGATTTTTTTTGTATTTTTTTAAACGTGACATAATAGCATAGGAGCGATAATTATTCTGAAATTTTAAAAAATCAGTAATTTCTGGCAGCTCCGTAGCTTATTCGCTCTTATTAGAAAATTATTTTTTTAAATATTTTGTCGTTGAAATAATTTCCATGTCACTATCCGATCTGCTGTCGCTTAAGAATCGCTTTCGTAAATATTTAATAAGAATCCAGAATGGTCTTTGTTTACAGAAAAATGAGTAACTGACCTTACAATACTGATCTTCAAAGATTTTGTAAAGATTTTTTAGTGAATCCAATAGATACCTTTTTTGTTTTAGTACCTTGTCTCGTGTGATTACTTCTTTTCTTCCAGCCGTAATCCTTGAAAAGTCATCACGTTCATAAAACTCCTGTATATTTTTTTTAACGATTTCGTAGTATTCATTAGATTGTACAATTGATTCTTTTTTGTCTCGGACACAAAATTTTTTTACTTCTGTCAAAATTCTGTAATCTTTTAATATTGATTTATCCCCGGTAACTGCATCGCTAAACTCTTTTTTGCCTTTTTTCGACTGTTGTTTGTAGTTACATTCCACCGTCTTCTTGATCGCTTCACCAAATAATATTTTCTTTTTAGCTTCTGATTTATCTTTCAATAATAGATCATTTACTTTCGAATTAGGACTTTGCAGTCGTTTTTTTAACCTCATATTATGTTTTTTATAACTTTCAACTTTTTTCTCCAATGTATTTTATCTTACTTTTAAACGCCTTAGTCTTTTGTAACATAATGTATCTTAATCTTCTTACCTTCTTTTTTAATTCTTCGTTAGTGGATATTTCTTGAGCTGCTTGAGATGTAGATGGTTGAGGATCCTCCACTACGCGTTGATTCTATGAACGATTGTATCTCTGTACGGAGTTTACTTCAGCGCTATCTGCTCCAGGTAAATCTTCACTATCACTGCCACTTGGGCTATTTGCATTCATCAATTCGACACCACGATTGCGTAAAAGTTTTTTATTGTAAAATTTATTGAAGTTTTCCCTACATTTTTTTCTTTGCTGTCTCCTGGCTCTTGGCGTCATATCGCCTGTTACAACTTTAGAGGATGTAATGGTGCCAATCAAAGTTAAGAAAAAAAAAACTCCGAAAATTAGCGAAATCAGATTTAATATACGATGAAGTTACACGTACAACGGTTGTCAGGCAAGTGAACGATGACATTGATTATTACTAATACGTGCCGCCACGCCTATGCAAATTTTAATATTAAGTGTTTTTACAACTTCTTGCTATTTATTTAGACCAGGCGTTTACGCCTGAACATATTCCGGGGCGTTGAAAGGTAGCTTTCAACCGTTTAAGTCTTCAGCTGAGGGAAGTTTGCAGAGTCGCACAAAGGCGCGTCGCACGCAGCCCTTGGTGGTGAGGATGTCTGCTACTCTGGATATCCCGTCAGGTCCAGGGGCCTTACTCCCGACAGCTTCGAGTTCTGAATCAATCGAATTCGATTCGAATTAAACGTCGATCCATACTCTTGAATCCGACACTAGCGCACGATCGTGCGGTGGATCGAAGCGAAACTAATTTGGATCGACTCGATTCGTTAGGATCGAAAAGTTCGTACTCCACACGCTATTTGACTGTAAATAAATCGAGTTGTAGGATCGAATTATACGTCAAATTACACGATAGCAAAAAAGCTACTTTATGCAGATCGAGTGAGAGTTTTTAGTGTTAATAACTGCAATATTTCTTCAAATTCTTTATTATTATGGCTCGCCTTGCGTCGTTTTTTCAATGTTATTGAGGAATCAAATCGTATGGATATTCGTGCGAGAAGAAATATGCAAAGGATGAGTCGTTATAACACCACGGCTATGGAAATGGATTCGGAAGAATTTCGGATAAATTTTCGTTTGGCGAAAGAGTTGTTTGATGTGTTAGTAGAAGATTTTTCAAATAAAAATAAAAATATATATTAATAAATAATTGTCCCAAACAAAATATTTTTCTTTCTTTCTTTCTTTCTATTTAACACCATTTCCAGACCAAATCATTTTCAGATTTTGGTTGCATTATCGTTTTTTGGTATTGGAAGCTAAAGAATAGTAGGAAGAAGCAATGGCACGGTAATGTCTCAGCAGTCAGTGTCAAAAGCTATAGGGGAGGTTACCAAAGCATTAAACTAGAAAGATATATTGACGAAATATATCAAGTTCTCCTAATCAGCCGAAGAAAGAAATACTATTAAAAGAAAGTAGGTGGATACAATGTGTTGCTTACAATATTTTTATATGTGACAACATGATTATAATAACAATTTACCTACTTATATCGCAATGCTTATTACAGATTTTATGAAAAGTTCCACATCCCGGGTATGTTAGGTTGCGTTGATAAATAATAATAAATCATATATTATTTCATAAGTTTTTGTTTGATAAGTGTAAATAAAGCACTAGGGTATCGTTTTTTACGTGGGAAAGTGATAGAGAAGTAAAAACATTCAACCACTTAAAAGTTACTAACCAAAGACTTATAGCACTTGACGGTGACGTAATCCGCCGGATACGCATAACAACGCTGATAATACTCGAACTTATATCGATCTTGGTTTTCGATTCGAATTGGTTCGGGAGTAAGGTTTTAAATCGAGTTCGGATCAGAAACGAGTTCGAATTGGAAACAAAATCAAAGTCGAATCGTTTTCGGGAGTAAGGCCCCAGATATGAGGCGAAGTACGCGGCCCAATTTCCAAGCGAGAGGGGGCGCGTTGTCGTCAGCTAGCAGCACCATATCTCCCACGTCTAGCTTTGACGTGTTTGTCCGCCATTTTGTCCTTTGTTGTAATTCAGAAAGGTATTCCTTCTGCCATCTTTTCCAGAAATGTTGCCTCAGCTTCTCAAGGCGCTCATATCGTCGCAATTGGCTTTCCTTCACGTCTTCCAGGTTTGGTGTTGGCAGAGCGATCAGCGGTCGGCCAATGATGAAATGTCCTGGGGAGAGGGAAAGGAGGTCGTTAGGACTGGATGAGAGGGGGCACAAGGGACGGCTATTGAGGATTGCCTCCACTTGTGCGAATAAAGTAGAAAGTTCCTCGAACGTCAAGTGACATTCGCCTAAAACTCGTCGTAATAAATGTTTTGCCGACTTAACCCCGGCCTCCCACATGCCACCAAAATGAGGAGAATAAGCCGGAATGAATTTAAAATTGATAGATTGCTGACTTGCAAAATCAACTAAAGGTTCATGGTTCTGTTTGATGAATGAGCCTATTTCCTTCGCGGCAGCTACAAAATTATTACCATTGTCACTGAATATTTCAGTTGGCTTGCCACGACGAGATATAAATCGTTTTAATGACATTACAAATGCATCCTTGGTTAAGTCACTAACTGCTTCAAGGTGTATGCATTTGTAACGAAGGCAAACAAAAAGACATAAGTAACATTTTACAATGCGACAGCCGCGTCCTTTACGGTTTACTATGTAAAATGGGCCAGCAAAGTCAAGGCCCACGGATAAAAATGGATAGTCTGGCGTTATTCGTTGAGACGGCAAGTTACCCATTTTAGGTTGTAAAGTTGTACCCTTTAAACGCCTGCAGCGTACACAGTTATTTACTGTGCGCCTCGCTAGTATCCTACCATTAATTGGCCATATCGTTTCTCTGACAGTAGCCAATAACATTTGAGGACCGGCATGCATGGTGTTAATATGTTGTCTAATAAAATAAAGTTTTGTTAAAGTATGCGCTGCATGAAGTAATATTGGATGTTTCTTTTCGAATGAATAACTGGACGCATCGATTCGTCCACCGACCCGAATTAACTTGTATTCATCTAAGAAAGGCGATAATGCTAATAACTTACTATTTTTATTTAATTGTTTACCAGTTACCAGCAGGCCGTATTCAATAGGAAACGATTGACCTTGGGCGATAATACAAAGCGAGCGGAATGACTCACGCAACTCATTAGCGGACAACGTGCCAACTCGTTTGTTATGTTTATTTTTTAAATTAAATATGAATCTAAGAACGTAAGCAAATGACCGTTCTAACCTAGATAACGATGAATATTTTTCAAAATCGATAATGGGTGACTTTATGACTATCGGATGCGCCTTTAATTCGGGTACTATTTCTAAGTCTTTTAGGTTGGATTTAGGCCATTCGGTTTCGTTATAAATTAAAAAACAAGGCCCTGTCCACCAGAGTGATATCGACGTTAGTCTCTTAGCATGCACTCCCCTTGATACTAAATCAGACGGGTTTAAATCTGTAGGTACATATCGCCACGCTGACGATGAAGTCAATTCTTTGATTTCCGTGATACGATTAGCCACAAATATTTTTAATTTACTGACGTTACTACGTATCCAGCACAACACTACGTTTGAATCACACCAGTGTATTAGTTTGTCTGGCTTGTACCTTAATGAATCTACCACTGATTTTGCGAGTTGAGAAGCGAGTAAGGCGGCGCACAGTTCCAAACGTGGTATGGTAGTGCTTTTTAGTGGAGCTACTTTAGACTTTGCGCACAATAGTTTAACCGTGACGTCACCGTTAGCGCTGATCGTTCGCATATAAATACATGCGCCATACGCATAACTTGATGCATCACTAAACGAGTGTAATTCGATGACCTTTGGTGAGTCACCTAAAACTAACCTCGGTATGCGTAGATTGTGCAAGTATTTTATGCTTTCAGAGAAATCGATCCATTCTTCCTTTATATCTTGAGGGACAGGCTCGTCCCAGTCAAGTTTAAGTTGCCAAAGCTTTTGTAACATTATTTTTGGCCTTATTACAATGGGACCTAATATACCTAATGGGTCAAATATCTTGAACGCGTTTGACATAATAAATCGCTTAGATATAATATTATGATTAGTGTCGTGGGAAAATCCCTTTATAGGAAAGCTCAAGGTATCACTGGCAGGGGCCCAGCCCAAGCCTAGGGTGCTTGAAGACTCACTAAAAATGAGCTTGTCCTGCTCATTGATAGCAACATTATCAAATATGGACGGATGATTTGTTTTGTATTTTCTTAAATTAAAACATCCTGACCTTAATGCCTCAGATAGAGCGTTTTGAATATACTTTAATTGCTGTGGATCATTTGATCCAGTAATTAAATCATCAACATAGAAATCCTTTTGAATGATGGTGCGAATTAGTTCATCATTCTGTTCTTGACCTACCTGCCACAAGCAACGTGTGCTAAGGTAGCTTGCACTCGCTGTGCCGTAAGTTAAAGTGTTAAGTTGAAGTGTCTGAATCGGTTTAGACTCCTCGTCTCTCCACAGAATGAGCTGCAAATGCCTATCATCTTTGTGTACGAGCACATTTCGATAGAATTTTTCTATATCGCCCGTAAGTAGGTATTTGTATTGCCTGGAGCGTAACAAAATAGAGAAAAGAGGTGCCCCGAGGCAAATGCAACTAGAAAAAATAAGGTTCCAACTTTGATTTTGTGCAGTTTCATTTTTATTATAAATTTACTTTATTTGATTAATCTACACGATTATCAATTTCATTAATATTATATTTAACCTAGTTCTGAAAAGAAAGCCCCTTAGGAATTGATATAATTAAACTATTTTCTCGTAGAGGTAGAAAAAGTTGCAATTACCCCGATAAGGGGCAAATGCAACTAATGACAATCATAGTGTTTCTGTTGGTCTTAAAATTATGATATAAAAAAGTTATTCAACGCAATGCGATAACGTAGGCGATTTTGAAACGTAAGTTAACGTACCTAAGCTCAGTTTGGAGTAAAATAAATATTTCCTAACTTCAGGGGCAATTGCAACTATTTCGTTAATAGTTAGTGTTGTGAATTTACTTTTCACTTTTGTCGATATACGAATTTTATGGAATGTTTGATACGAGGAAAATAAAAATAACAGCAGGATATATGGCACAGTGTTTTAATAGGAAAAGAAAGAAAGTTACGAGTTATCAGTCTTCATAATTGAGAAGTAACATTTTAACAATCACATTAAAAAATCACACAAACAGGAATTTCTTGTTCCTGAGAAATATTAAGTTACATTTTAATTTACTCAGTACCTACACTACCTACTTTTAATAAAAGAATAGTAACAAAACTTACGAGTTGTCAGTCTTTATAATTGAGAAGTAAAATTTAACAATCACATTAAAAAATCACACTAACATAGGAATTTCGTGTTCCTAAGGAACATTAAGATTTAAAACTTTTAAAACATTTTTATTCACTAAATATCCACTGATAATTTAACAATGAAAAACAACAATTTAGTTAACTTACTTATACTCAACAACATCAATATCATTAGGAAAAATTACTTGCGAGTTATCATGAATGAAGGTAGGATTTGGGAGGCAAATTATTACGTCACTTTTATCAATGATAGAAATGTCGTTATCAATCAATTTATATTCCCTCTTACTTTTCTGAGACTTAAATCCTTGAACAACAAATTTGTCATCAGTGATATCCTCAACTAAGCATACATATTTGTATGTCTTTTTCCCCTTAGAAGACTGGAATTTCGCCAAAACAAATTTACCTATTTTTGGGTATAGATTAGATGAATATTGTGTGCTGGATGTTGATGGTTCAGAATCTATGACTATTTGTTTATTTATTATTTTTTTTGGTTTTGTTTTCTTTTGATTTTTCTCTTGGTTTTTTTCCTTTTTGGTGCGTGCAATAACACACGTTTTATCCTTTTCATTAACATTTTCTTTATTTGAAATATGTGCCTTTTCTGTTTGGTTATTTATTTCTTTCTTCAATAAATTTTCCTCTTCCAGATTACATATTATATTTTGGTTATTTGTATCTGTTATAGTCAATGGGCGAAAACTATCGTCTGCAGATTGTGCTTCTTCCAAAGTATTTTGGCGCCAGGAATCAATGTCTTCTAGTTCTGTAGAGCTGTTTGACGTGTAGGAGCACACGCTGTCACTATCCGATATTTCACGTCTTGTGGTTTTTCTGTTAATTTTTGTTTTCTTTTGTTTTCGTGGAATTTTTTTAGGATTATTAGATTTGTTATTTTTTTTAAGACTTTTTTGTGCTTTTCTTAATTTTGCTTCTTCTTTTTCTTCTTTCTCTTTTCGAATACGACTCATTACATCCTTAGAAGTTAATATTTCAGCACCATTAATGCGTTTCTTCGGATTTCTTGGTGGATCATTGCGAGCTATTGTTTTTAAAACTAATTCTTCAAAAGATACACGTTCCTCCACACTATTTTGGTTTTCCCTTGGCTTAACTACTTTACAATCCAGTATTTTTACTCCAGATGACCAAGCTGTTTTAGTCTCGTTTATTTTTGGTGGCAGTGTAAAAGTTTTAGGATCTTTTACAGTCCAGGACTTCACACAAGGGACTTCTACAGTTTCTTCACAATTGTCTCGGTCCCTTTGTTTAAAGTAACCATCTTTTTCATCTATATCCTCTACTTTTTTGTCATTGATTTGAATACCACCAATGATTTGTTTATTTAATAATTTTATAACCAAACCTAAAAGGCTTGGCAATTGTGGGTCATAATCATTTCGGCTGACGACATTTGAAATCTGGTCTTCTGGTTGCTCTTCAACTCGATCTGGTCCATTTGATATCTGTTCTTCTGGTTGCTCTTGTACTTGATCTAGTTCTAAAGACTGTTGCTGTAGATGATATTCCCATTTAGACCATGACAACGCATCAAAATTTTCTTTCGAGATGGCGTTTGGGTTAGCAGGAAATGATCCCGTCTTAATAAAGCCATTTTCGATAATTACTGGGTTTAAATTGTCCCATATGTTTGTAAGAATTCTCGCGAATTCTGACTTAGGCAATTTAGCCCCTACATGAAGTCTTTGCCATTTGATAAGCTCACTCTCCCAACGATCTTTTAAAGGTTTCATGGTGCTGCAATCCAAAGGTTGCAGTATATGGGATGAGTGCGGTGGTAATTTTAGGATCGTTATCCCATTTGCTACAGCAAGTTCTATTACACTTAGATCACAATGAGTTGAATGCCCATCATATATGAGGAGCACCGGTCTTTCAGAGCCGATCGCGGGAATGAAAACGTCTTTAATATATTTTTCAAATATAGATGTTTCCATCCAGCCTTTTCTGCTTACTACGTAAGCTGTTTTAACTGTTTCATCTTGGTATACCCATTCACTCCAAAGATGTTTACCCTGGAAAATTATTAAAGGTGGAATCTTTCCACCCAGGGCATTTGCAGCCAAAAGGACGGTGGTATTGTCTCTGCCAGGTGAGCTAGTAGTTCTTGTCGATCGGTATCCGACCTGTCCCATTACTTTAGCTTTCGATGGATCACAGCAAAAACTGGTCTCATCTAAGTTGTATATATTTTGAGGTTTTGCAGTTAGTTCTAATTCTTGTTGCGTCTTTTGTAATAAATCGTAATAGTTATATACAATGAAAGGATTGCAAGCCTTTCGCCTTGCGGTCTCCACGGATTGGGGTTTTTTTAATGATAGATTATTTCTGCTCCTAAACCCCTTGCACCAGTCATCGCCAGGGATGTCGTTTTTGAACGGCGTAATAAAGCCATTTCTTTTTATGTAATCCGATATCAAAACTTTGACCTCTTGCACCGTTAAAGGAAAACCAGTTTTTTCCATTATGTGAATATATCCGGCTATTTTTGTTTCTGTGTATTTAGTGAATACAGTAGGCCTACCGCGATATGATTTTACCACTCCTCGTGATCCGCGTAATCGGTGAACCAAAGTAGACCTCGGAACTCCGTAGACGTCAGCTGCTTGATAGGTGTTTAATTTATTGCTTCTAACATCTTCTAGAGCTTTTAACAAGTTTTCCTGGGTATATTTGTTTTCCGTTTTTCGTTTATAATTCCGGACCATCTAAAACAATAGATTAAATTTATTTATGAAGCGAATTCGCTAAATTGGCCAGTCTTTATGACATCATCATTATCAATACCTAATCCAGTAATGTACACAACTACACAATATCAATAAAAGTACATATTTCACAGAATTAAAACATCGACATGGCCCATCACTATTGTTTCATGGTTTCATATAAACCAAAACGGGGTAAATGCAACTAACCTCAAAGTTACAATTACCCCATTTTAGGTTATTATCAGGGAAAATGTAACTAAACACATATCTTGTTGATGCTTTGACGAATCTTTAAGCAAAAAACAATCATAGCTACTTACGGTTGTCAACAATACACTCCACTTGAAACACCAGCAATAAAACACTCTAAAACATATTTTTTGTAGATTTTAATCACCACGTGCGTTCGAACAAAACTGTTTCAAAATGGCGGTTTGACAAATCAACCTGTTTTACCTTCATTATTAGCTGCAGTGCTGCCACCTGTTATTTTTATGTAACGACAATGGTATGCTCAGTAATCTAGAGATGGCGTTATATTTAAAAATGTAATATTATGGGAGATATTTAATTTAGTTACAATAACCCCGTAGTTGCTTTAGCCCCGGGGCACCTTATCTTGTACTGTGGGGCCTACCATTAATATATCATTAAGGGAACAACCAGAGGAAGATGGAGCAGACCCATCAAACACTACACGAAGTTTTGTGGATTCACTTTCCTGCTTTAAAACTGCGTGATGGCATAAATAATAATTAGGAATTAATATTTGATTATCTAACAAAGATAAATGACCTAGTTCGGCGTATTCCTTAATAAATTTATTATATTCTATTTTTAACGTATTATTACGTTTAAATCTCTTTTCTATATTTAGGAATCGCCGCTTAGCTACCTTGTAGGTATCACCTAAACAATCAACTGAATCCTTAAGAGGTAGTTTTACGCAAAATCTACCTGAGTTAGTTCTTGTGGTATGAGTAATGAAATGTTTTTCACAATAAATTTCACTTTCACTCATAATCGATTTTTTGGGTACTTCTTCTAATTCCCAAAATTTACCTAGCATTTTTTCAATACCCTGAGTACCATCGTTGTTTTTAGACACTACGCTATGGTTACAGTTTACGCTTTGATGCGGCGTTGTTGAGTTAATGGGACCGGATACTATCCAACCTAATTGCGAGTTTCGTAGCTTAGGATTATTGGTTCCCAAAGAAATCTGTTCGTTCCCTAAAATATCCCAAAATATGTCAGCGCCTATCAAAACATCTATGTCAGCAGGCTGATTGAACATAGGATCAGCCAATTGGATATTTTCTGGCAATTTTAGGGCACTAATATCGACGGGAATTCTCGGTAAACGACCCGTCAGTTCCTTTAAAACGAAGCACGAACAATTTATATTAAATTTATTATTTAATGATTGCAATATAATGTTGCAGCTTTCAGTGACATTATTTGCTTGTGAGTTGCCTATACCAATGACCTTTAGCGAGTCAATATGATGGGACTTTAAAGATAACCTTATCTTTAAGGATTCGGTTACAAAAGAAGACTGACTGCCACAGTCTAACAAAGCACGAACTTTGACCTTTTGCTGGTCAAATGGGTTCGATACCTCGACCATGGCAGTAGATAATAAAAGATAACTTGTGTTTTTATTGCAATAATTAGCTACTATCTCATCTGATTCCTCAACGTGCGCAGTCTGAGTTGTCAACGTTGGCGGACGGTGTAGCAAGCTATTATGCCTTTCGTTGCATTCAGGCTCTTGACATGACCTAAAGCGACAGCTATTAACAGCATGACCTTGTCTGAGACAGTTAATGCACAGTTTATACCTTGTCACGTCTGACATTCGCTCATCAATGCCCTTAGCCTTGAAGGCTGGGCAATCGTAGATACGATGGCAGCCGTCACAAACAATGCATGTGAAACCCTTTGGTTCCTTATGCTTAACATTACTACTAGTGCTTGCAAAAGACTTAACCGCATTACTTGGCGTCTTATTTTGACTATGTTTATGTGTTTGGTTATTGTTGGTAGTAGAACGCTGAGGCGCCTTAGAGCCCATAATATTATCAACATGATTATTATTTCGGTGTGCTGACTCGAGCACATTAGCACGATCTGTGATGAATTTAAAGAAATGCTCTAATTTCGGTCTTCCGCTTACATTACTGGTACGATACTCTTCCCATTTTAATAGAGTGTGACCATCCAACTTTGCTGATAAAATGAATATAATCAAGACATCCCAATTATCCGTTGGCTGACCTAAACTAACCAACGCACGTAAATTCTTGGTGATGTGATCGACTAAGTACCTCAAAGAACGTTCTGACTCGCGTGGAAGCTGCTTTATATTCAATAAAGAATTGAGATGATGATTAATTAATATGTCATTATTATCGTAACGATTGCAAAGCAACTTCCATGCTTCACTGTAATTCTTAGATGAGATCTCGAGATTAGAAAGGACTCGAGCTGCATCGCCTTGTAAGTATGAGTTTAAATAATAATATTTATTAATATCTGGAATACGATCATTATTGTGTATTAAACTTTCAAATGTATCTTTGAATTCAAGCCAGCGGAAATGATCACCATTAAATCGTTGAATTTGGATTTGCGGAAGCTTCAAACCTAAACTAGGATGATCTTCAGAACAGCATGTAGTATTATGAACGGAATGACGTCTTAATTCGAGTTCAGCCCTTTTAGAAAACTTGGATATTAAATTCTTAGCAGTAGCTATATTAATCACTATATCCTGTTCAATATTATCACGTTCGTCAATTTCAACATCAATGTTATCAGGATCCAGAACCTCTATTTCACTTTGCAAATCGTCGACCTTGACTGATAAAGCTTCAAACTTAGCAAGCTTTATGCTCAACTCTGTCAATTGAATTTCATTTAACTCGCTGTCGCTTGAAATACTACTGAGGTAATTTTTAAATTTAGTTATTTGTCCTTTGGCGGACGCCCTCTTCGTAAAAAGTTCTTTAAAACGCTTACTTTCAGACATTGGAAAAAAAAGAAAAAAAAAAGATTGATTAATAAATGGAATGGGCTCACGTTCCTCGTTTCGGTGTCACCTGAGAAGCAGAGAAGCTGGGCGAGCACGCTCAGCCGCTAACGCTGCTAGTGAGCTGCGGAGGACTTTGACCCCGCAACCGACCCACGCGGTCTGTGATCTCGCACTCGCGGCTAGATCTGAAATAGTCGGCAAATCTCGTTTAACTTTGAGTAAAAACTAAAGCTGTTCTAATGTTCCTATTTTATTATGAACGGAACGCCAAAGACACAATAAATTAAAAGAATTTATGAACTTTATATATATATTTTTTTTTTGAGTTAAAAGGATAGATATTAATTGGAAACAGTAGCATATAAGTTTTAGGTATTATTAGAATCGTTTTAATTGATCGGATGCTACTTCTATATGATTGATTTCTATTGACGGTACATGAAAAAAAAATAGTTCGGTATAATTTCGCAATTAACGGAATATTTATAAAATTTGTAATACTTAATTTACTCGAATATACCTTGATTCACACAAATGGAATACAATAGTCAATATTTCAAATAGGTAAGTAATAGGAAGGATAGACAAAGGATGGACACTCAACTTTGGTACGACACGTTGACGCTCCACACGAGGTGATGCTTTAGCGGCACCACTGGCTCGGAGGCTGGCTTCTTCAATTGTCCAGACAGCAATTCCCCACACGCTGGACTCTGTGGATTTTCGATCTTCCACAGCAGGCTTCAAATCTTGAGGTTGCTGCCGCGCACGCGTTGTCGCGATGCCCCAATCCAAGTCGTTATTTCGTAGATTTTACATTAAATACTTAGTCGCGATTTTTACTAGTTCCCCAAATGGGCCACCATGTTACAACTTTAGAGGATGTAATGGTGCCAATCAAAGTTAAGAAAAAAAAAACTCCGAAAATTAGCGAAATCAGATTTAATATACGATGAAGTTACACGTACAACGGTTGTCAGGCAAGTGAACGATGACATTGATTATTACTAATACGTGCCGCCACGCCTATGCAAATTTTAATATTAAGTGTTTTTACAACTTCTTGCTATTTATTTAGACCAGGCGTTTACGCCTGAACATCGCCTATTGACAGAATTTTTTTTTCTTCCTTTCTTTTTAGATATCTTTGGCGTTCTTTTTCTCTTTGTAAAGCATAAAGGACAGGGTCTGATTTAATATTTTCATATTTTTTTCTGCGTGCTATTTTTGCCCTTTCTAGTATTTCTTCTCTTGTATGTCTTCTTCGAGGCATTATGGTCTAAAACAAATATTATTGTTTATATGGAGACATTATATGACGAAGGACAAACAATCACAATATGTAGGTAAGTCCCTTTTAGTCTGTGAGTAATATAGCCTGTGCATTTTTTCTTACTTGTCTTACTATGAAAAATATAATGGTGTGCCGGTAACCAAAGACAACTGATAAGATTGAGTATTGAATATAATGACTAAATGAATATTATCTTATTGTAAGTATTAGTTATATCCCAAATAAGACAAGTAAGGAAAAATACAGTGTATACAGAATTGAATCACAGAATATAATCATTACCGTTCGTTTCTTCTCATTACCATCCGAATCAAAAAGAACGGTAATTAGAAGAATGGTAATTAGATTCATAAATATTTTAGATAAATTACCGTTATTTGAAGAGGTACAACATTGTTAAGTTTATCAGCGGACAAAGAGACTTATACCGAATACATCTGGCAAATAATTCTTTGATAAAAAGAAATATAACTACCTTTCATAACACGAACGGTATGCAGAAATATTCCGGACCACGTCACTTTTCGCACAGGTGAACTTAAATCCAATATTTTGTGCGAAGCGCAGTGCCCAAGGACGCGTAAATATTAAAATATCGGATCGAACATACCGTCGAATGGTAATTATGGGAAAGTGTAGGGACATTTTTCAAAGTTGTATGAAACCGCTTAAATATGATCTTCCTTCAACAATAAATCGTCTTTGTATAGATTAACTATCCTGTTATTCATATAAGTAATGAAAATGTCGTTCTTCAAACACAGTTTTTAACAGGATGTGCCAATTTACTAAAATCTGGTAAAAGGGACACAAATGGTAATTAGATTTTAGATTCTTTGTTTTAAATTTAGTGCATTTCTAATAAAAAAAAAGATGTTCTTAAGATTGTGCCTAATAGAACACCATGTTAATTATACAAAAACAACGTTAGGTTCAAGTTCTTTCGGCGTTTCATATACTCTTTATCGTCTGCCGTGTAATATGCACCAAATGAAATATTCACCCAAATATTTTAATAAAAATGGTCAAGTATTTGATCACAGTTTCGCCGGGTGGTTAGTGTCGGTATTTTCAAGAATACTTATATATTACATAATTTTTAGGGTTCGGTATTTCCAGCAAAGCAGATGGGTAGAACTTAAAGTATAAAAGAAACAACAAATGTTATATTGTAGCTTTATTAATAGTTCTGTATAATCAGTGTTATCTCCTAAAATAATTACAAAAATAGCTTAATATAATATTATAACTAAATAATTATTCAACAATAATCTCATCTAAATGTAGTGCCGGTCTATGAAATCCTTCCAGTCTACCCAGCCCCAAGTACCATATTATAGAGATTACATGCGCACAGCTCCCTATAGTGCGTCTACTCGTAAGACATGTACAATAATAATGTATTATCGCTTCTCGGCCTACTTGATCGCGGTCAATTAATGTGTAAGTGTAATATGTTTTTGATCTAACGTGTCGAGATTGTACTCGTCCCCTGAGTAGCCATACGTTAGTTTGCATGATATGACATTGCTGCAAGTCGTGCAAGTTACTTTGCCGATATATTTCTATTGTATAGAGACCGCTTTCACGCAAGTGTTCTCTAGCGTACGATCGTGCAAGCTTAAGCTGATAAGTGCCAAGAGCAATGAGAATCAAATCATCTATGGTTAATACGGGAAAGTCTTGCAACTGGGGAAGATTTCCTTCCATTGTTTCAAACGCGACTGGCTGTCTATTAAGATTTTTTAATGTTACGTACTCATATAAAAGGTTTGGAGAGTTCATCTTTATGTTTATTATGCTCAAAATGTCACGAGCAAGTCTATTATCAGTAGCTACTTTATAAAACGCATTAATAAGCGCAGCTGCAATTTTAAAATCAACAAACGTGAGGCAACGCTCTATTAAAATAATCTTCCCGTAACAATTTGAATCGGTTCTTAAACTTGCCATTAACCACTTCCACCACCCAACGAATGATAGTCACTAATCTAGATTTATTGGCCTGCTCTGTCGTCAATTGGCTTTCATTCCTATCCTTTGTTGGAGGAAAATGTGTTTCATATCCTAGCGATTCCAGGTCCATGATACAGTCTCTGAAGCCTCGATCCAAAATGAATACATCATTTGGTTCAAAGAACATTTGAAATGCATGAGTCTCGTCTACACACAAGTTGGTTATAATCGTTGCACCACTGGTTGTTGCGGCGTATGGACCAAGGACATCTATTATGTAACCGTCACTGCAAACAATTAAAAAGGGTTTCAACAAGTTTTGAAACTTGTGGTGACTGTATGTTAACTTTTGAAAAAGAAAGTTGCTACTTTTTTCAATGTAGACATATGTTCCATCACAAATGACTATGGCTGTTGTGTTGTTGTCATTACCAAAAATACTCCTCGGTAAAAACAAATTCCTATCCAACATATTCTGTCTCGAAATATTGTTCATGCCTAAGTACTTACAAAATCGGCCGTTAAATGTTGTCTGGCTAGTGCTAGTTTCCTTTCCAGGGTTCTGCGTGACATATTAAACAGGCTTGATAGTCTTTCATTAGACCCACCTGTACGCAATTTCGATAAATATACGCCAATTATAGTACGAGGATGATTAGTCACTGGTGTCAATGAAGGAGTTTCTTGTAAAAGCACATCGAATTGCCCAGTAGTGAGTCCAGTCCAAAAGACCATGTCATTGACACTTAACGATCCCAACAATTCAAATTCGATCCCAGCTCCTTGATTAAGAGCTGATATTAACATATTAGACATATCTGTGAAAAAGTCAACCGAAAAATCGTGCGACACGTTACAGTGCTCAAGTAATGAATCCCACACGTTACCTTCCAAATGCTCTTGACAGACTCTTGCACTAATCGGAATGTACAAACGCTGTGTACGTAGAACATATAATTTAATTGTGGTGGGTATTCTTTTTCGTTCAATGTTGTGACAATAGTTGAAAATGCAATGATGTGCTGTGTTTGGTGCTCTAATATATTCGGGGGAATAAAACATTTGTTCAACAGAAATGTTCTCCGCCGCAGGTTCCACGTCGGCCACCGCAGGTTCCACGTCCTCCACCGCAGGCTCTTCAAAGTTTTCTTCTGCATTTTGCATTGTTGCAAAAGCAGCATTAATCCTTTGCCAGCAACGATGGCATACACTTTGTGTATTATTATACACAACCTGAAAATAAATATGCCAATATGAGAATAGTTAAAGGCTGCTGAAATATGACATTTATCCCACTGTGGTTTTTGTTTAATAGGCTTGCTTAAACGGATAGTAGTTAGAGCGTAGTATTCTTATTATAACATAACATAGTGGATAGTGTTTTCTTTCGTTATAAAGACAATTTGCTGTATGGCATAGTAGTCAATTTGCTCCTGACTGAATAAGAGTGTGTTTCTATGTTTTATGACAGCAATGACATATAAAAAATACACAGATTTTTAATATAATATCTAAAAATATATAAATAAGCCCATACCTCGATCAAGGCATTTTGTCGCACATATTCTGCAAACTGAGGTCGACGTTGTGGAATATTTGCTCCCAAAATATGCCTTCTTGTTCGTACTACGCGCGAGCGCAGACATAATACACAGCGGCTATCTGCCATTACACTATTCACCAAGAGCGTTTGCTAAAATCGTGTTCAATTAGAAGTCCGATAGTCACATGTACGTAAGCAATATCGAAGTCAAATAAAACGGGCCGGGGTCAGAAAGTCGCAAAACAAGCCGATAGTAACACAAAAACAAGGAGCGTAAACAAGGTGTGAGCAAGGACTGACTTCACATTGCTTTGTTCGGACCGCACGAATTGCGGGCGGGCGAGCGGTATGAGAGAGGGGGAAATGTGTGCATACCGACGCGAAGTACGCGCAGGTACAGAAATAATAGAACAAAAAGCTTTTGTATAGTTTATGATGCTAAGAATTTTTATGCTTTTTTGTTTACAAAATGTACCAAAACACCATGTTCGCGTCGGATATTGACTTAGGCGTCATAGTATAAAATAAAGTGTACACCAAAACCGTTCATTTGGTATCACATCCAACGTTGTTGAGGGATTGGACCAAAATTACTCAATGTCCTTTAAAACAAATCTAATATATAAAATTCTCGTGTCACAGTTTTCGTTGCCATACTCCTCCGAAACGGCTTAACCGATTTTGATGAAATTTTTTGTGCTTATCCGGTATCTATGAGAATCGGCCAACATCTATTTTTTTTTTTTTTTTTTTTTTTTTTTTTGTTAGGTAGGGTAGGTAGGTAGGTAGGGTAGGTAGGTAGGGTACGCCGTAGATAAGTACCGCAACCCGTGCGAAGCCGGGGCGGGTCGCTAGTAGTGTATAAAATAAAGCTCCCAAAATTGGCATTAAATAATAATGCGTACATTGGTAGGTATTAAATTAAAATGTATTTTGATATTGTCATAATTGAACTCAACAATCTTACCCGTGGCGGTAGTAGACGGGCAGTACTTACCCATGACGCTGCGAGGGTCAAAAAACGCCGCCATCTTTCATCAAGGCTCACGTGACACTGATCGCCCGCCCCGGCACCACGATTTTGTTAGCGTATGCGAGACACCCACACGGTCGATCTATGCCGGTTGCGTTCGCAAAAAGTTAACAATTTGGCGCCAGATTTTTTTAAAAGTAAAACTCACGCTCGTTTCAGCGCGGGTGTAAAGGGGTAAGTAGGTTTGTACATAGACTTTTACATGTCCATCATATTTTTTAAACTAGATGAGGTCGGCGTTTCCTATCTGATTACTCTGAGAAGCAAGGCCGAAACAAACTCGGAGGTCACAGTCTCTTTTAAAGTCCAGACATAATATTGGTCAGATAATGTTAAGACCATGTAGATTAGTAACTTTATAACAGATAATATTAACAAACGTTCTGTATTCCTACACTCACCAAAAATACAATGCCATGATGATGCAGCAGCTCTTTTATAAATATGTGAGATTACGAGTATTTTAGGGCGGTGTACAACATTATGATCCTGTAGCAATAGTTGAATGGATTGTGGTGGTGGTGTAGGTATTGATAAATTCCTTTAAGTCATAGAAGTTTCTGATACACTGTCTGCCTCATGTCTTGATCTAGGAACATCCATATCTTGTGATCTTACTGAGTCTGTCTCCTTACACATCTATAGGCTAGTCCAACAACGTAAGCAAACTCTTTTATGTTTACACAAACATGAAAGAGTTTGTTTACGTGGTTTAGGTACACACCTAAAACCAAAAAATAAAAGCTTAAATCCATACATACTTAACGTTTGCTAGAATAACATTTATATATGCAGGGTCTTAAACAATTGTGGTATATGAATGAAATAAAAGACACACAGATACACATGGACAACTTGGAAATAGCATGCTCCATATTTCATTGGGTGTTTGTGTACAATTCGAGAACTATTTCATTATATGAATGCAGCAAGTCTCATTAAAAGTAGAGATACCTGCTTAGTAGGTATGCACGATATGATGACATTTCCATCAGGGCTATCAATTGATACTTTGTGTGTCTTAGCTTTTAATATGGAAGATCCACAGAAAAAACACATAACCCCTTACTGCATGAATTATGAAGGAGGTACAATTTTTTTTATGCATCATAATTTTTTATTGATCTAAAATAAAAAGTACAAATCGAAGAAAAAAAATTACAACCGTTATTGGTGAAATTACAGCACAAAGCCATTTGTTAAAGATATAAATGAAATTTGACTCGCTTGGAAATAAGTTGATTTAATACCGAATTTCGGTTACAAATATAATTTAAAGGGATCATGCGGTGCGTCCGCTGATGACCGTATCTGTCCGCGAGTAGTCGTGGAGGCGCGGTCGGTGGTTCGATCAGCTGTGTCTGACCCCTCCACCCGCGCACCCCCCGCTGCTGCTGGTACACGCGTATGATGCGTGAACACCATTTATGGTGAGAGTCAAAATGGCGGGTGTACCATAGCGAATTAAATTATACCAATTACCAAACAAATGTACCTAAAACGTACTATTTTTAGTACCTAGCTCTAAAAAATCTGTACCTCTTTCAGAACGAAATTATTTCGAAATTAAGGTACACCCGCCATATTGACATCAAGATGGCGGGTGTTCTATAATATTTTATTATTTAACCATTACTCATAAAATGTAATTACACTAAAAAATTGTACCTAAAAAGTACCTTAAGTAAATAGAAACACAGACTTGATCAGTGGGATAGTTCCTGAGAAATAAAACAACCGTGTCTCGTTTACTTATGTTTATTATTATTATGAATATTATTGATCTAGGTACATATTTATATATATTTTAGGGATAGTTATTAAATTATAAATCATGAATTTAATAACGCGTCAAAGTTATTAAGTACCTCTTTATTTTCGTCCATACATAATGCAATTAGCGATAAGTGAATTCGGAGTTTTGGTTATAAAATTATTAAGATCATCAAAACATTTCCATTCAGCATTACGACGACAATGAGCCCGATAGTGACCAATATTGTTTATGTCTGTAACATCGCCGCCGGACGGTAAAAACTCAATTAATCCAAGAACTTCGTATTTTGTATGATTGAATGTTATTTCCATAGGCATGTGTTTGATTCAGCTCAAAAGCTATTGTATTACTTAGTTCGTGTTTTAATGTTCGTATGCCGTTGCAGTCATTACGTCTACATTGTACAATATTATTTTCTTCACATAACATAGACTCTGCCGATTGATTGAGCATTGATATATTTGGCATGTTAAAATTAAGTGGCAAAAAAGCAATTTTTCTTTGTACTTTGTTAATGCCACATTCAGTATTCGTACATGATTCTTGTACAGAGGCACTGTAAATTGCGTCGATCAAAATATTCTCAAAAATATAAGCTATATTGCATTCGCAAGAGATGAAAACTTTATGATTAATATCAGTTTTTTTTAAATATGGCTGAAGAAGGTGAGCACGGTACTTGTATAAATCTGTTCTGGTAGTTTTGACATTAATCATTTTTTTTATGAACTGAGAAAATTCATTTTGATGATTGAGTACATGAGTATTTAAATAAAACCCTTCAACACACCCTACTGCAATTAGTTGTGCAACCGATTCGAATGCGCAAGTATTCGATACGTGTAAATCCTTCATGACAGTTCGTAGTCTTGTTCCATTTAACAATAGTGGCACAGGTTTATGCATTTTCACTCTTTTTTTCTTCGTGGCCTTTCGAGCGTCACCTTTGCCCTTCCAATTTTCAGAAAACGATGGCGTTTTAGAAAAAATTGAGTCTGTTGGGAAATCATCTTATGTTTTATTTACCTTTGCTTTCGTATTTTTTCTTCTTTTCAAGTCACCCTTCTCTGTAGTTTCTACTTTACCTATAGCTTCTTTTAATTCCCCATCTATAAAATCTGCATGTTTGACGATAAATTGGTCCAATCTCAATCTATTGGATTTCACGTCAATATGACATAAGTATCTCTTCAGCGTTTTAAAATAACTTTCCACGTTGGATGAAGACGCAGTTTGGTTTTCTGAATTATATATTGGAATCATCACATTTGACCACAACGGTAGTTGCTGTACTAACCGGGTTAGTGTTGGTATAAAAGTAGGCATGTAAAATAAGTTTTCGTGTGATAAGGAGTCACTGTCATCATCTGTTAATGTAACTAACAAATTTTCGCGATCTAATTTGTCCTGATACCATTTGGGAAATGTAAGTTCCTCTTCTTTAATTTCTTTCAATATAAGTTGTTCTGGCAAACTATAATGTTCCAAGTCTTTATAATCTGGAAGATTCATGGTTTTGCCGAATATTTTTAACCTTCTTTTAGCTTCATCGCATGGAGATCCAATACTATCGTATTTATTGAGAGCTACGGTTATTATATCTAAAATTGTTTGTTTTGCAGTTCCGTAGTCATTTAGATTTTTAAGATACAAAATACATTTACAATAAAACGCTTTAGTTCTTTGGTCCACATTCAGAAAACAGTTAAGGTTGTATATCGTTTTTACAAAGTGGCTTGTGTTGATGCGAACATATAAGGCGTCGGGTGATGTCTCATCAGCGTCAAGTTTCCTGAACGATTCTACAAGATAATCATTAGTACACTTATGCTCAGTAAAAGCTTTGATCGTGGCTCCTATTAGTGCTGAAGATTGGTCCAAAATCACTTCCTTAGGAATTGATTTCTGATTTCTCCAAGTTTTTAACCAGTTTAATATAGTATCCATCGTCTGAGAACTAGAAATCATTTGAGCAACCGGAACACTTCTTTTATTTTCTTCGCTGTACATTATAGCAACATACAGCAAAGAGTAATTTTTCACAATTAAATCAGTTTCCTTAAAAATGCTACCAGTTGCGTCGATGCTCAGTATAACTCTGTGGTTTTTATGATATTGATTGTAGTATATTTCTTGTAACGTAGACCAATAGTAAATATAAAAATGTGGATGAATTGTTATGTGTTTAATATAATCGTTATAGGGTTTTACGTTTTGAGCCATGTACAATAAAGCCAAAATTGGATCTTTATGGTAATACTCACTAAGATTACTTTCATGTTTTATCTGTCGTAAAGTTCCATGTGAAGGTAGATGGGGTGGCTGTGGATCCCCAACTTCCATTGCGTAACTAATTCATTGTTTATGAACTGTTATAGGAGACTCATGTTTCATTTCTTCCATCAATTCTTTGCGCTTTATGGGTGACAATTTGATTTTTTTTCTTATATTATGTTTAACATTTTTATCAAAATCTGTAATTAAACTGTTGCAAGAAGCAATATTTTCTGTAGGATATGTAATCACTATTTTTATTTTAGCATTGCATTCTTTACATGCACCGAGAAAAGTCACTCTTTCATTGCATTTAACATAATAGGTTTTAAAGCACCAACTGCAAGGAGATTTGGTTTTTTCCCAAATTTTTTCCCTTAACAAGTCTGCCCACTCATATTTAGGTAATATCCACTTTTTTTGTTTAACTGGATTATTGGCTCTCATACGAACAGAGCATTTTGAGATTGGCCGAATTCTCCTCCATTGATATAAATCAAGTGAAAAATTAAAAGATTTACCTTCTTCAGTACATGTAGTTTTATCCACGACGTAAAAATTTTCTTCGTTATTTTCTTCTTCAATCTCTTTTTCTGCATCAACATCTTTCGTAATTAATATATCTTCGTCTTCCGTTTTATTCTCTGAACCTACATAATTTTTATCTTCACTGTTTTCATCCTCCACGGGAAAAAAGTTTTCAAAATTTCTTTTAATCGATAAAGAAAGTGCTTTAGGTGATATTTGTCGTTGAAGTTCACTGGACATTTTTGAAAATATTTCACTACACGGTGAAGGTAAATCATGAATCGATGGGAAATGATGTTTGTATTTACAAAACACTTTTTTCTGTTCGTTTAAATCAACAACATTTTTTTTTCCGCGTTTCATAGTGTTAATTCTATATAATCGCAATGAAAATTATATTAATGAAAATAAAGTTATCTGCGTATTGTAAACTATGAAGCTCGTATGATGAATCAGCAAACTGAGGGCAAATTGCAAATTGTTTATCAACTACCCGCAACATACTTTATCATGAATTTGCATTTACGAAGCTAGTTGCGGACGGTTGGTAGTAACTTATTAATATAATAATTATTCGTATGCATTTAATTCGTAATTAATAAATATCCGTAAAACATAGATGTATAAATAACTATATCAATATATCATGATAATTATCGTGTTTCCTTATACACAAGAAGAGCAGTGGTGGCCCAGTGGTAACGGCCCCGACTTACGAGTCATAGGTCGTGGGTTCGAACCCAGGCAGGCGCTTTACTTTGTGTAAATAATTTCATCACCACTGCTCTCAAAACGGTGAAGGAAAACATCGTGAGGAAACCGGCATGTCCTAGAACCAACAATTCAAAGACATGTGACATCTACCAACCCGCACTGGGCCCGCGTGGTTACAGCCCAGTCCCTCTCGAAGAGAGGAGGCCTGTGTCCCAGCAATGGGAACATTATAGGCTGATTATGCTTATACACAAGACACTGTTGTTTTATTTCTCAGGAACTATCCAACAGATCAAGTGAGTGTTTTTTTTTACTTAAGGTATTTTTTAGGTACAATTTTTTGGTATAATTATATTTTATGAGTAATGGTTAAATAATAAAATATTATAGAACACCCGCCATCTTGATGTCAATATGGCGGGTGTACCTTAATTTCGAAATAATTTCGTTCTGAAAGAGGTACAGATTTTTTAAAGCTAGGTACTAAATAGTACGTTTTAGGTACATTTGTTTGGTAATTGGTATAATTTAATTCGCTATGGTACACCCGCCATTTTGACTCTCACCATTTATGGCTTGGTATGCACTGCCGTAATTATCATCCCTGCATATGTGGCTTCGCATGCGTTTAGCAATTATACTGTATGGAAATCTTTAAAACAGTTTCGTTTGTCATTATAACACAGATATACTTCACATTTTTCACACTTGGTGAAAGAACGGAACTTTGAGCAGTTTTGGCATAACTGTCGATTTTTCATCCACGAGGGGAAATTACTGATGTTATCAATTCGTACAGAATTCAGCGGGATGTCTTGATGCCTATCAGGAGCTTTTCGAGACTTTTAAAAAGTCTCTACGTTTAATTTTGCTGTTGTTGATAATTTTATACAATACCTATGCGTTTATAGCCGCCAAATCTAACAGATTATAAAATGTATGAACTGGCCAACATCGTCTAGAAGCCGCTCATTGAATCGACAACATCTACTCCATACTTCTTGCAGTTGTAGAATAGTACTGTTTCTGGTTTTCTCTTTGAACTAGAACTTATTGTTATATCTTGATTCATAGTGCTGAGCATTAGAACTTTTTATTTGGCTTAGTCTGATAAACAGTCAAAGTTGTGTCAACAGTTTTTAGGAGAGACGTCTAGTATAATTCTTCTTTAGCGGTTTTAACGGAAATAGGTATTTCTCTTCGAACTCTATTTACAGTGCCTACGATACTAGTGTTTTTAGACTTCAAATATCCCGCTAGTAAGTCATTAGGTTTGTGATTATCTTTCCCAAGGGAACGCATTTATTATATAATTTGCGTCTTTGTCAACAGCCATCCAAAGCTTTTGGCCATACTAATCTGGCTTTGAGCTCATGAACTGGGTAAATCGGCAACGGAACGGCATTTAGATGGAAAAAGCTGTTAGTCAATCGTTATATACGGCCCGGGTATGTAACAAGCTTGTGCATTCGCGATAAATTCATCTTCGTTGAGTCTTTGGCGTCTACTAGATTTATAATCGAATCGTAGGTATTTCATTATCTCACGAAAACGATTTCGAGACATTGTTGCCTTTATTATAGGATTACCCAATTTTATCGACTATAATTAATCCAGATCTAAATTACGTGCAGCAATTGCACCACGTATGTAAAGTACAGCAATAAATGCTTCCAATTCTTCCATCGTCATATACCAGTCATTATCTTGTTATTCGCGTCGCGCTTCTTCCATAGTACACTCTAAGATATGCTGCATAATGTTTTTGGAAACTATTAGTTGCCAAGCACTTTTACAAGTTTCATCCACGTTGCGCTTAGCGTGTGAAGTTGATCCAGCGCGATCTCTAAAATCATTTAGGCATCAATACCTATCAGGTGTACCACCAGCTTCAATTACTGTCCAGGCAGTACCATCGAGAGAAACAAGTGTTGAGCCTGATGTCGTTTTTAAACGAGAGTTTGTAAATGTACTACCTGCAGACGGCCGGCCGCGATGGCCTCGAACTCCTCGACCTCGTCCTCTTCTATGACTTGCCACTTGATCTTGGGCTTCAGTCACGACGACGCTCGTCAAACTTGTTGCTTCTGAAATATAAAAATAGAATAAAACAACAACAAACACATATAATAAACTAACAACACAAAACATAGCACAAAACAACCCACAAATACATAAATTAAGAAACAAGAAATAAATAGCGCTGTATTCCAATAGAGTAAAATAAAAAAATATTTACCTTGAGGTATTTCTCTCTAAATAGTGTCATCAGATTCGTCAGAAAAAGAATTGAAACTGTTTTCTAACTCGTAGTCGTCGTCAGAATATTCCAAAGGCTCGCCAACTGATTCGTCCTCTAAAATATCATTCAAACTGGACACAATTTATTGCGGTTTCAATCTTCTGCGACTTTGACTAGACATAACTATAATAGTGCATGAGTTATGCGCTTGTAAAACAAAAGCGTACACTCTTTACGCGAAGCGACGACGAAGTGAATAGAAAGAATGCTCAACTGTTTAGTCGCCCCTCCACCCGCGCAACTAGCCAGGAGCAATGACTTTACGTCGAATTATTGCTTAGAATCTTGGCGGGACAAAAACGACCCGGCGGCAATTCTAAGTAAATCGCAAATTATTTTATTAACTTTTGTTTTTATTAAATAGAAAACATATTGAATTTAATAATACAATAAATTATAAAAAGCCAAAAAGTTTCACGGTCTTGACTAGAAAAAATAAAAAGTTAGAGACGATGAAACTTGCGGGTGGGACAAAAATGGAAAGATGGCGCTTCTAGTGTTAATGTGGCATATAATTTATGCGGCCTACCCAAATGTCCTTTCTTTGGTATTGTTCGTTGAATCGTTGAGCTCCTTAAGTCCTGACTTCCTGAGTCGAGCTGCACGATTACTGACAAATGCGTGCACTGACTGGACAGGTCCACTAAATCTGTGTGGTTCTTTCCTCAAAAGACCATTTCAGATACCAATCTGCATGGTCTTCGCATGACCTGACCGAGATTATGTCTGGACTTTAAAAGAAACTGTGACCTCTGAGTTTGTTTCGGCCTTTCTTCGGAGATTAGTCAGGAAACGCCGACCTCATCTAGTTTAAAAAATCTGATTGACGTGTAAAAGTGTTTGTACAAACCTACTTACAGAAATAAAATCATTTATCATTTAGCTTCCTGAATGAATTCCTGGGTCTGTTTAGTGGAATCTAAGTTTATTACTAAATTGTGTACATAGAATAATTTGGCTAATATTTCTGCTGTATCCTTTTGCTCTGTTATTTGATTGAGGTGATGTGAAATAGTTGCTGAAAGCAGAAAGAGGCTTGCAGTTAAACCAAAAACAACTCTCCGGTGACTGTACACCAGCTTTTCACCTGATCCATTCTTCCACCAAAAAAACTTGAGGTAGTCCCTATCTTGCGGTGTCACTGACACTTGCAAAAATGCTTTTGCAATATCAGTGGTTATACCAATACAACATTTGCGGCATCCTATTAATAATATTGGAATTTTATCAAGGAAATTAATCTCTTTCTCTAAGTAGGAGTTTAATGATTTACCCTTTTTACCTTTTGCAGACGCATCAAATATTGGACGCAACTTTGTGGTAAGGCTGGCCTCCCTGGATACAGCCCTATGAGGTAAATCATGTACTGTACCTATGTCTCTCTCAGCATCAGGTAATTTTTCTATAATGCCTGCCTACTCCCATTCACTTAAAATGTTATTATAATCATCAAACTTATTACCTGCTTTTAATTTTCTTGTTGTAGATTCCAGTCTTAGAATGGCTAGCTGTTCGTTGCTCAGAAGATCTTCATGCCCAGTCTTCCATGGAAGATGCACTCATACCTGGCTTCAGAGTCGACTTGGACATTTTCTTAAAAAATTGCTATCACTTCCTCTTTTCTTTGTTGCTTAGACTGACTGCACCTGCAAGGGATGACCCCTTAATGAATGCCTAATATTTCTAAATCCCAAAAGTTCATTACATCTTGTGAACAAAATAAAGATATTAGTATATTGATGTTTGTCACAGATATTTTCCCCTGTAATGTCCACCCTAATTTTGTTTTAATGGCGGTTAAACCATTTTCGAGATGGACAAAGAAATCGATCAGTAACAGCCCTGCATAATCAGCTCCTATCAATAAATAGGCCTATATCAGAGCTCTCACTTCAGTCAACCTAATGTTTTGTTTGTTTAACAATTTTATTACTGACTCATTATCCACTTTTGGAACATTTTTGCAAATACAAGATTGCTCTAAGGCTGACATATCATACTTACTTGAATGAATTATCAGTACTTTACTGTGAAATTATAAACATTGTACTCTTTAAAGGATACAGTGACACCTCCAAATAAAGAATAACTTAATTCTTCTTTCCCTGCAGCTGGTAGTCCGAGCGAGCCACGGGAGGAGTTATATTGTATTAAATTTTTATTTAATACAATATAACTCCTCCCCTAGGTTTTTACCTATTAATAAATTGTTGTATAAGTTTGGTTAATTCATTAAATTTCTGTACAATTACATTAGGATGGTATTACTCAATTTTTGTTATTAAAAAATAAAATACAGTGTTAGAAATTTTCTAACAGATAAAAGATATACCGTAAACACTTTTTCCTAATAAAGTTAAATTTTAAAAATATATCAACTCTTGCTAGTGATCACAAAACTTTTTTTATGTGTATGGGTGTTCCTTTGGTAGCATTTATTTATATTTATTTCAAGATCTTTTCTAAATAAAATAAAAAAAACATTTATTTCAGGTACCACATAACCCATATTAGAATATTAGAAATTAATCAATAATAAATACAAAATCACACATACATGATTACAAACGAATAAATACAGTATAAATACAACATCAACACACAAATTAAATAAATGAAATTCATATTCAATCATAATTAGTTAATTATCATTAAAAACATGACCTATTCCAAGATGGCTCGGAACAAAATCTTGAGTAAGACATTCTCTTGCCTTTTTAATTTTGTTGCGAGCTCTCTACGTGATGTTTTAAAAAGCGTCGCCAGTCTCTCGTTAGGTTTACCAATTCTGAGTTTAGTTTAATACACACCTAGAACTGTACGTAACTGACGGGCCCTTTCTGATAGACTCGGTGTTTCCGCCAAGATAGCATCGAACTGTTCTAATGTCACACTGGTCCATAAATTTAATTTCTGAGTATCCAGATTCAAAATCGAAACTAGGGGCATCGTTAATGGTATTTACCAACATGTTCGTCATGTCAGAAAAAAAAAGAAGAATTTAAATAATTCGTAACGTTGATGTTGTCTAATATTTCGTTGATGTTAGTGTTCATTAAATGATCTTGGCATAAGCATGCACTCGTTGGAATATATAGGTGATAGTTATATACCAAACACACTTTCATTGAAGTTGGGATTCGCCAAAGGTCTTCGTTTGTGCACTGTCTGTAATAGCAGCTGCGAGAAGAATTTGATGCCCTCATATAATCCCGAACGTAAAAGTCCTGTTCTTGATTTGCTACATCCTGATCTTGTTCATAAACACCATGATCTTCCACAACGACGTTTTGTACATTGACATCGTCTGCGTTTCCGATGCGACCTTGTCGCGTAGGATTGTTAGCTTTTTGCCAGCATCGATGGCACAGATTCAGATTCATTTATTTATTGTAAAACATAAGTACATTATAAGTTCTTATTTGGTAATACATTGAGGGCGCTATGTTTTGCCTCTAGGGCGTACAAAAGTGGTAATACACGCAATATAATTAAAACAAGAAATTAATATAGATATATGAACCACAAATAAACAAGTAAATAGATCATCTATCGCATTAAGAATTGTCAATTACACTGAACAATGTCGCTTAGATAACTAAATAAATTATGCGTAAATGTCCGCACTTGTAATAAAATGAAAATTGTCAGCACTTAAAGGAAGAAAGAAAAAAGAAAAGAAAGAAAGAAAGAATGTTGAAGAAATTGAATGAAGTCATAAATTAAAAATAAATATCAGAAATTTTATAACAGCATGTCATTCAAATATTCGGTGATTGAATAGTAGCATTTTAAATGTATTTATGCATAATTATGTTCATTTTTCGTTTTAGTTCAGATTTAGACGACTCTTCAGAATACGTTCTGTTTTTTAATATACAGCATCTCTTAATGCTAATATGGAAGACACTATTTATTATATAACTTAATTCTTTGTGCTCTGCGCAATCTTTCAGGAAGTCATAATTTGTAGAGTCCTTTAGCAATTGTGTTATTTTCATTTTGATATTCTCTTCATCCGCCTCTTTTCCTAAAAATATATTCATTAAGCTTGCACTTTTTTCTACACAATCTATTAAATCCTTTGAGGCGTATATAAAGCATTTTTTTACAGATTCATATTTTTATTCTATAAAATTATGCACTCCCTCTGGCGTTTCGGAGACAATTTTTTTTTTTTTTTTTAATAATGAAGCCACCGACATACGCACTTGCTTGTAGTTAGGGCATGCTATCCGGATATCCAAATTATCCGAATATCCGTCGAATATAATATCCGGATATCATTAGTCTTACTATCCGGATAAAACGAATTATACGGATAGTTTCTTTTGTAGTAAAGCACATTCATTTTTTAAATTTTATTACAACAGAAATCAATAATAATATAACATTTTATTTTAATAAAATAGGTATTCGCAATTGTGACATTGTGACAACGATGGTTTATTATCATTTGTTTACGTAAACTACTCTACAATCAGTCAAAAAGTGCCCAAACTGGTAATTTTAACCATACCAAAGAGATCGATAGAACTATGTCAAATACACCATCGATGGTGTATTTCATTGTCAACTGGTGCTCACAATGAAGATTTCTCTCTGCATAAACTCTTTGCCGAGTACAAATTCTTTTATAAGGGGGTCATCTTAGTCAGGTGTACAACCGCCTCATGATAATTCCTCCAACCAGCATCGAAGCTGAAAGGGTTTGTGTTGGGGTTTTACCCTTTGTATTATATGTATTGGATGCTATTTACAGGTCGAGGGATTCGTAGTAGAATTTAAAACCTCATGACGTTCACAATAATTACATTTTTATTGCAAATAGCACACAGAACAACGTCGTTACAGTATCAGTTTTTATAGGCAAGAAGGACAGTGTTGCCATGAACATATAAAATAGAAATCAGTGTTGTCAATAAATAAAATTAATATTCTGGATGTTACTACTCTTAACAGTTTGTTCCTCCACTTTACACAATAATCAATTGAGAACATCTCTAAACGACGCAACATTGGATTGCTTGAGTTTCCATAGGTCTCATTACCAAATAATGAAAAAGTCATCATCAGCTTAGCCTTTTCTCAACTATGTTGGCGTCCGCTTCCAGTCTAGCCGAATGCAGCTAATTACCAGTATATTACATGGAGCGACTGCCTATCTGACCTTCAAAACCCAGTTACTAGGTAACACGATACCCCATCGTGAGACTAGTTTTTAAGACTTTCGGGCTTCTGACGACCTGTAACGACAGTCAAAGAACCACAAATGACGACCGGAACCAACGAATTAACGTGCTTTCAAAGGCACGAAGAGGTCTCGATATGTAAAGATGGTCACCCATCCACGGACCGACCTCGGCAAAGGACATCACCCAGATTGGGCAAATTTTTATTTTGCCGCCCAATAAATATAAATACTGTAGCAAACCCTATTTTAAATCACCAGCGTCACCCATTATATAAGTGAGACACTACATGATGCCGCTACTTGACACTAGATGGCGCTGTAGCAATACGTCATTTTTCTGAATCGCGGTGTTAAGAGTCTCCGCGAGTTAATGACCTCCGCTAAAATATGTGATTTTCGTGAGACTGAACTAGTGGTGCATTCGTGAGTTACGTCCTAATTGGAATAGCTACATGAGACTCCGTTATTAAGTTATAGCAAGTTTTAGACTTATTGTCTCCTTTTTTTGGTCTAGAGGACCCCCGTTCCCCTCCTTCGTCCCTTCTGGGAAAAGGTTGTGAGAGCTCGTCCTATATATATTTATAACATATTGGTGTACTGTGTATGTTAATAATAAATACAAATCTTGTCTAAACGACTGGACTTCTCTTTGTGCCGGAGACGGTGACCACATCCTTTACAATACCTTATTTAAATAGAATTCAACATTATAAACATTTTTTATTACTATACCAAAGTTCTAAGTCAATTCTCTGAGCTTATATTTAGGTTTGAACATATAACCTCAAAGTATTACTCAGTGTAGATGTAAAGCAGATTTTTGTTTAGTCAAAAGTGAGTATTGTAGTCAGATGCATTTTTAGTTTCACGTGCATTATAAAAAGTCCCGGAAAAAAAAATACAAAAATATAACTTTATTAAACATTTCAATGATCTCTACTTATAAGTCTCCTGGTCTAACAAAAATGTTCTCTAAACCTTCAGCAGAATGTTTATGACAGACAGATGCTTTGCATGCCCCATGTACCACACAATACATATCATATGGGAGCAGCAGCCGATAGTTCTTCTGCCATTATGGCAAGTGCAATAATAATGCGCAATAGCTTGCCTGCCTGTGAGAGCTGTGTCTATGCCTATATAAACATGATATGTTCGTAAACGGATATGCCGGGACTGGGTTCGCCCTCGAAGTAGGTACAGATCCCTCCCTTCAACTTCTCGCAGATGTTCAGCAGGTATTTGTCCTCCGATTTCAATGACAAACATACCAGTTGCCTGTATGTGCTCTGTATTATAACTACGTGCCTGTTTAAGTTGGTATATACCAAGGGCGAACAAAATAAGGTTTTCTTCCGTTAACATAGGGAACGTGATTTCAGACAGATTCGTATTTATTGGCTGAAACTGTGCACATCTTCCGTTATAATTGTATCTGGTTACCAGATCGCCCAATGTATTTGGAATATTAATTCTTTTTTGAATTATTTCTAAAAATATTGGAACATGGACATTGTTCAACCACTTGATGATAGGCGTTTAATATTGCTGCTGCTATCTTAAAATATTCAAACATGTGCGATAAGGAGCGATTGCAATGAACGATTCTTAATAGTCGAAAATCTCTTTTAAATCGTCCATTAATGACTTACACCACCCAGCGGCTTATGGTAACGAGGCGTGACATGTTTGCTTGTATTGTAGTCAGTTGCGTTTCATTAGCATCCTTTGTTTGGGGCATATGCACTGAATATCCATGAGATTGTAGAGGTAATGCTGCGTCTCTAAAGCCGCGATCCAGGATAAATACGTCTCGTGGTCTATAAAACCAGTGACATACACTTTCTTCGTGCTCAAGAATAGAATTCATTATATAGGCGTCAGAAGTTGTCGCAGCGTGTGGTCCAGACACCTCTATGATATGGCCGTCGCAGCATACAAATAAAAAAGGCTTCGTCAGATTTCTATATTTATGTTGACTGTACGTGAGTCTTTGAAAAAAGTAGTCGGAGCATTTTTGGTTGTATATATATATGTACATGCAGCATATAGTATGTAGCATATAGTAATAGCGTTTCCTTGTTCTATTGGGCTTTCTGTATTTCCATGTAACGTTTCTGGTAACAATAAGTTCGTTTGTGCTACATCTTGACGATTTAAATGGTCAAATCCTAAGTGTATAGGAACAAAATCACGAATTAACGCTTCACGACCTAAGGTCAATAATCGTTGTAAACGGGATTCGCTTGTTCTAAAAATCAAACCGAGACTCGCTTTAGAATCCCCTGTTCGAAGTTTCGCTAATATTGCAGCCAGTATAGTTTTTTGTGTCTGTTACTATTTAAACTGGATATTGTCCAGTAAATTGGAAAACTGTTCATGAGTAAGTCCAATCCAAGTGTGGAATTCGTTTACATTTATAAGTTCATATTGTTCAAAGTTGAGTACATCTGTTGTTATTTGATTTCGCATAATAGTCGGAGCGCTCACTATTTCAGAGGCCGTAAAATCTTCTACGAGATTATCCTGTAGAGGAAGTGTATGCCAGAGCTTTTGCTTCATAAGTTCTTGACACACCCGAGCATTTTCTGGTATCAATAGAATGTAACGTCCGATCAGAAGAACAACCATACTGTTTGGAATTCGAAGTCGGGTGACATTCTGGCAATGTTGAAAAACACAATTCACAGTTGTGTTTGGAGTACGAACGAATCCTGGTAATGTCAGTGTTGGATGGATACGGGTTACTTCTGCAGCAGGTTCATCCGGCAGAGCATCGATGACTTGATTTAGCTCGCGAACTCGTCGTTGAAAAGTCCTTTCAAGTCTTTGCCAACATGGACGGCAAATGAAGTCTGTTGGTTCTTCCTGAGAATAATAATAAATAAAAACTATTTAATACCTACTTTGATTAAAAAGCCTTTGTTTATAAACTACAATGATTAAAAAACTTCATAGAGGAGACAAGACTTATGCCCAGTAGTGGTGTAGTTACGTTATGCGTTCAACTGGAAAGAGATTAGCATGGTATCCGTACCATGCTAATCTCTAAATGGTAGCAACTCCGGTTGCTACCATTTAGTTTGAGTTTACCTAAAAAAATATAAAATAGGTTACCTGTCTCGCAACCAGCCCTTCAATAATGATCTGCGCCATGTCGCTGTGGTGTTCTTCTCGTGAAGTCCACGTATAAGTCCTTCGACCTTCACATGGTTCACGACAGTTTATACACAACAAACAATAACACGATAAAAAACACAAAATAACGATAAAACTGGGAGCACAGCACAAGCACAGTAGCCGTCCGATGTAACAGAAGTTGCATGGAGAACTAAAGGCAAGCCGCGCGGTGAGTGCGAGCGAGATAGCGTGTGACGCAGACGCAGGTAGGTAAGTAGCTGCTACCTTTTTTACATTCTGACTCGCACATTATTCCGAGAAATATAACAATAATTAGGATTTATTCCACAAACTGAATAGATGTTTTGAGTTTAAATACATACACCGGCAAAATTAGAGGAACACAAAAAAAGGTGCCTTTTTTTAAAAACTTGTGGGTATTTCGACAAGTGGTTCCGTTATTTGAATGATTACCCTTTTTTCATATAACATTATGGGCTTTTTTGTCATTTTTCAACCTTCTAACAGAAATTGTACCCTCTTAAGTGTTTGTTTACACTTTACGCTTCTGAGTGTTTTTGATAAGAAAGTTGGTTTATGCAGTCAATGGTGACCCTAGCTCATTTTGTTTGTTTTGTTTGGAGACTAAACATTGTATTGCATCCAGAATTAGCGATTTATCTGCAACTGAAGTCGCCAGGGCCGTAACAATCATTGAGGAAGGTCACACCTACCGTTCAGTCAGTCAAACGTTGCGTGTATCAGTATTCGTGATCCACCGTAATGTGCAACGGTACAGACAGACAGGATCTTACGTGCGCAGGCGAGGACAAGGCAGAAATCGTGCAACCAGTGCCGTAGACGACCGTTTTATAAGGGTAGAAACAATGATTTCAAAAGGAAGGATACGCCCATCAGAACATTTTACATAAACCTTCTTCATACAAGAAAAAACTAACGCCATCTATGATAACTCATACGAACTACGTGAGTTCCGCGTTGCATAGGCCGACGACGTAACCTTGTACACACGGCTACATTTATTTATTTCTATACAATGCGAATCTGGAAATTGTAGCTTGATTATGTAGCCGTGATTTTTTAATCACATTTTATCGGAAACAATTTAAGGCGAAAGCGTCAGAGTAGCCCGCGAAATTCAATTTTCTTACGTTTTTTGCAATTTGCAGGTCAGTAACAGGTTGTATGTTGATCTAAATATTATTCGCGACTGTAACAAATATGACTACCTTAGCGCTTCCCCCTTAAATTCCATTGGGATATAGCGAGCGCTATGTATGTATATATAAAGTTTGCTATGATGAAATTATGTGTAATAAACAAAAATCAATGATTTAAGTTTTTTCAAAGTAAGCATTCTGCGTAATGATTATTCTATGAAATAATAATATATGAAATTTTTTATGTGAACGAGATTCTAATAAATTATTCTCCATAAAACAACGTACAACCATTTAATAATTATAAGGACCTTGTAAAGCTATTTGGTGAAAAAAAAAGTTTTATTTAAAGGACAGTAATTTTTTACTGCCCTTTAAATAAAACAATTTTTTTAAATTTTTGTCTTTCAGTTCCCTTCCCCGTGTTTTCCGTGATAGACTCGTGATGCATTCTGACATTTATATATTTCTTAATGATAGCTCGAATAATATGCAATCTGTGATTTAATGTGGCCGGCTGATCAACAGAGTGCAAATTTAAAACAGAAAAAGTGCTCATTCCTACAAACTTTGCTAGAGTTTTGGTGGATAGGATCATATAATCACTTTTTGTCATAAATTGGGGTCTATTATTATGTCTTATATTTTTTTCGGTTTCTAGGCAAACCTCGAACAGGTCAGAAGAAGGAAAACAAAGTCCGCCCATATTTGTCAAATCTATGAGCTTATGAAAAAATAATTTTTCGTTACTAACTAGACTGTTTAAACAAATTTCACACTTTATCTGTTTTGTTAAACTTCTGGCTACCCATCCGGCAATATATCCAACAATGAGTTCTATATTTTGTGAGAGGTGTCCAAAGACGTTTTCGGTTGGGTTATTCAAAGTATGCGATAATTGAGCACAGTTATTGGAATAAACTTCATCACTATCCTCCTGATATTTATCTGTCAATGTCTGGTCCATGGGCATGTCTTCTTCTTCGTGACGATTCATTTCACTGGTACAATTAATAGCTCTTACAGATGACACAGTTAAAATTGGAAAATTGTCCAAAGGAATGCTATTACCAGTAAATGACGATTTTAATGATAGGTGATTCATGCAACGCCTATACGCTCCTTTAAGTTGTATAGCATTTGGGTTATCATTGTAACCTCCGTGCTTTCTTATCAAGCTAAAAAATAGCTCTAAGTGATCCTGAGACAGGCGGTACGTCGAAATGTACTTCAATTTAGAATCTGACTCTACTAAGTTTTGATAGAGAATTTTTAAACTCTCCAAGCACACAATCAATCCTAAGAATCCGGTTTTGCTTTTAGTTTCCAAAATTGTTTTTTTTCTTATAATCAATACTATTCGTGGTTGTCTGTTATGTCTTCTAATACTCCTTTTCACATTTGAGAAAATTTTTAGTCCTTTAATGTAATCAATAGCCTCCTCAATAAAATTAAATATTGTCACTTTATTTTTTGGAGAAATGGATCTCTTGTAGCCAGATTGATTGAATCTACGAGAATTCAAAATATCGAATATATTATTGAAAAAATGAATGAACTCGACTGTAGCACTGCTTTCTGAAAAATAACTACTATGTAATATTTCGTTGCAGAGTGTCAGTGCTTTTGCAACACTTCGGCTTAACAATTGTGTCGCTAATTTTACTTTCATTATCTGGTTTTTAAAGTATATGTGTCTGTAGGTTAATTTATTAGCAAAATTTAGCCGCTGGTTTGTTTGGAGTTTAAAGAGCCGAGTCAAAAATTTCCATTCGATTCGCTGACCCTTCCCGTTGAAAATTATCTTTTTTTTTTCAAACACGTTTCTTACTAATTTTATCATGTGACATGCGTCCATGAAAACTACAACATTTACTTTTGTGACAGGGTGAGGGAAAGTTGTTTTTAATTGACCTGTACTACTTAAGTTGCAACCCAGAATGTTTGCAGCTTTTACATTCGTGGGACATCCATCGAATGTTAGAGCTTCGACATTGACACCGACGGAATTACATTTTTCGAGACAAATATTAATAGTATTTGCAATAAGTTCACTAGTAAAACCGTCCACTAGAAAATAACCGACTGGTATTTTCCAATTTTCAGAGAGACAAACGAGCATCATTATAAAAGTTTTGGTAGCTTTCTTTTCTTTGTCAATTTTTCCATATCCCATGTCTACGTGACCAACATTTCTTTCGCCTTTCCATAATTTGGCCTGTCGAATGTTCATCTCGTCAAAAATTAGACAGCATTCAATATTTTCTGACAAGCTGTCCCTCTTGAGTTTAAGCATTTCAAACGATTCCTGTGTGAATCCAGGCTCGCCGTTAATGGAGCTATACCTATAACAAAAAGTACAGTCAAACCTATGAAGTAAGAAACATACGCGTCCTGGTTATACTACGTAACTAGTCTTAATTAAGTTACCATTTGGTCAAGGTTCTTGGGTGAGGAAGACAACAATCAAATTTTCGTCGTACATATTTATATGCAGATGGCGAGTAAAAATTTAATGTCATAGCAAACTTTCGAAGGGCGGGTGGATAAGCTGGTCGCAATGTTTTTGTTAGATTGTTTCTATTTCTACGGTATCTATTTTTTAGCACTTGTAGTCTGTATAGCTCTGTTATTTCGGCATTTGTTCCAAGAGCAGACTTAATTTCCTCAGTTATGTACTTCTTTTGTTTCAAATCTTTAATTATATATTGCAGTGATTTGTTTTTCTTTTTTAACCTCGCATTCTGCTTCTGTAATTTTTTGATCTTCTTGGCTGATAAAATTTGACGTTTTTCTAATCTATTAATTCTTTTTTTTAGTTGTACTTTCCTTGGCGTGTCAAATATTGAATTAAGATCACTGATGTCAACATCAATTTCCTCTACTTGTGAACTTTCTGCTGGGGTTAAAGGCCGGAGTTCTTCGTTCCCACAATCCTGTAAATAATAGTGAAATAAAAGTAGATAGGATTCTGAATATGGAGAAAAAATAATAATTTAGTTTTATTTTAGATTAGTATGCGTGAGGCTAGTACCTCATTCTCAAATCGCGGTATAGCCGATCCTTTTAGCCTTCGTAGTCCAGCTTTTGAAATATCAACATCTCTGTCATAAAAATGAGCAGAGCATACTCTTGTGTTTTTATGAGGATTGAAATAAGGCTCTTTTCTTTGTTTACTAATAATGCGACTCCAAATCTCTTTACGCGTTGAATCATTTGGAAATCTGTAATTTAAAAATTATTTGAATCGTAATTTGCCACCGCATATTTATATTTTTTTAAATCTCCTCCTATCCATTTTTACCCGAAGCAAGCTTCCGGTAAAAATGTCGCAAACTGAGCGAAGCTACTACCGTCGTCAATGACGTAGCTTCGCTCAGTTTGCGTGAATAAATGAAAACAGCATTTCAAAATATTTTATGAATTCGATTTTCATATCATTTCTAGACTTCCTCTTAAATTTTTGTACTCTTTTTGTTTCACTCTTATGTTGAATATAAAACATATTAGGTACTTACCAAAAAACATTCAAAATTACTTACACTAAGTTCCTAAGACAAAAATAAAACACACTTACTTACTACTTCACGCGCTGCCGACAGCGCGCGACATGGCCGCCATTGTGGATTTCGGTGGTAAAATTATCACTTTAAAAATATGTTTATTTGATAATTTAATTGCAACAAAAATAATGTAAGATTACTTACCGATGATACGATATCCCATGTTCCTTTTTAACTTTTGTGTCATAATTTTTGCAGCCTTTTACCACGCAACTAGGCATTTTAATGACAGTACTACGCATCCGCGCGCGGACCGCGTTCGACTGAGTCGCGCTGGCCCTAAACTGATATTTTAGGGCCAGCGCGTTGGTGCCATTTCGCCGCGCGGTTAGCCTGGTCCTTACTATATATGGCTATGGGTAGAAACTTTAAGAAATCGTCGTCAAACAGCGGTTCAGACCAGAAACCTCTTAGAAGAAATGCGTAACGTACTATCGGCCCAAGTTAAGCATGCTCACTTAAGAAAATATTCCTGCGAGAGCGCAGCTAGTGACAAACCACACCCCTTCCTAGTTTCCCCCAATTAGAGACAATATGCATTTGTGTGAGTAATGAGCGAGTAACATAAAATAACAAACATTAGCTAGAGCGCGGCAGTGCCAATTTGCTCTCGCTAATTTTTGACGCTTCCCTTAAATTCCTATCGCCATTTCATTTTACGACCTGTTTATTTCTATCGGACTGATTGCCTGCCTAACTGTGACCTCTGCTTGTATACCGGACTGTGATCGAAAGCCTCTTCTTGACCCTAGCTTGTATCCTGGACTGTGTGTGTATTGTGTGTGGGCTGTGACTAACGTGGTGCAACCATGACGACCCGAAACCTGATTCAGGAAGAAAGGAATCAAATTATTGTTTTGCATAGACAAGGGTTAAATATATCCCAAATAGCAGTGGAGTTGAACATGCAAGTAAGTTATGTTTTTGTATTCAGATAGAGGGAGAGATATAGAAATAAATAAAGTGATAGTAATATTATTATTTCATAGTTTGCATTTTTCCTTATATTGCAATTTAAAAACAAATTCCATGAAAAATATTGGTATTCAGCTGCATCCGGTTAGACTGGAAGCCGGCCCCAACATAGTTGGGAAAAGGCTAGGCAGATTTATATATAAAAATAATAACATTATTATAACTTTCAGATGGTATCTTTTTAAATTCTCATAAGATATTACCTACTTATAGTAATGCATTCAAATAAGATTGTTCTTTTTATTTATTTTTGCTTTCAAAGACGTTGTTGGAGCCTTTTATGACCCGATAATAAATCCTAAACCAAAACAACCTAAACAATGGTGCCTTATCTCACAGCGTCGTTGCCGCATTTTAATTAGAAAAACCAGAGCGCATTCGTCGCATTTCTAGAGGCTTGATCATTATATTTCAAACTACAATTTTTTTTCGCCCAAGCACAAGATAATTGTTTTTTATAATTATTTTTAACATTTATTTTATCATAATACTGCAGATGGAAAGTAATTGACAATAATGTAAATTTTTGTTAGTAGTGCTCGTAAATACTTACCAAAAAAACTTAAAAAACATTGCACACATAGTTTTAAATACTAACGATTTAGTGCTTGGCTGGCCGATAAAATAGCAAGTACTTACTATTTTTTCGGCCAAGCACTAGATCGTTGGTATTTAACCACGAAAAACCTTTAGAAATGCCACGTTGCCAGCCCGCACGGGATAAACACTTTTAAATAGTAGAGATAAAGCACAAATGTGCTTGGGACAGTTTCATACAATGTTGGAATTTACGCTATGGCATTTTTCTTACTCATAGGTATACGAGGTGTAAATTGCAATATCTGAAAACCTCTTAAGGGGTCATTGTACTAATCATTATGAACAACTTTTACTACGGGACCAAACCTGAAATCGCGAAAAAAAAAACAGCTGTTCCCTACATTTATGTTCGCGTAACTCGTCAAAATGTATGGACCAGCTGCTTTTTTATCGCGATTTCAGGTTTGGTTCTCATAGTAAAAGTTGTTTATAATGATGAGTAATGACCCCTTAAGAGATTTTCAGTTATTGTATTTACAACTTGTATTTTAAAATATAGTTATGAATGTTATAACTACTTAAATTAGTTATAGAAAAGTTAAGAGTTTATTTATCATGAAGTCAACCAAAATGCACACCTTAAGTATTTCAATACTTATAATTTTTATTTATAGTGTACTAGTTGTGCCCTTTGAATAAGACTTTTGTAGTGTACTCGTATTATTATACTTAGTTCCTATATTATGTAAAAAATCGATGCTGATTGTTTTTTTTTTTTTTTTTTTTCGTTAGAGAACAACGGTGCGCCGCTGGGTGCGAAGATATGAAGAAGGAGAAATTACAGAACGCGTTCGTGCACCTCGACCCCGGGCTATAAACGAAAACGAGTTAAATAATATGATAGCCACGTATGAAGAGAACCCGTTCACACCCACTCGCAGTTTCGCACAAGAATACGAAGTTTCGATGCAAACTATTAGAAACGAGTTGCATCAAGCTGGAGTCCATCACAGACGTCCCGCAAAAAAAATTATTTTGACGCAGGAGCAGAAAGCTGCTCGCGTGCGATTCGCTCGTGACTACAGGGACTTCGATTTCTCTTACGCCATATTTTCTGATGAAAAGTGCTTTAGGTCTAGCCAACAAGGTCGTCGGAATTTATGGCGTGTAGATAACACAAGATACGAACCTCGAAATGTGAACCCAAATGCAGAATCGGGAAGAATTGTAGTGAACATGTGGGGCTGGATGAGTGCTGCTGGACCAGGCGAGCTCGCTTTTATACCAGGGAGGGCAAACGGCCAAACGTATTTAGAGGTGCTACAAACCATCATGGTACCCACAGTGCGCACGGTGTATCCACAACTGGACGTGCCAGAATTTTATTTTTTCCAGGACAATTGCCCGATACACCGTGCGCGGGTTGTTCAAGAGTGGTTGCGAGGGCAACCACAAATTAAAACAGTGCCATGGCCCTCCCGATCGCCAGACTTAAACCCCATTGAAAATTTGTGGGGTTTAATGGTCCAGAGATGGGATAGTAGAGCAGAAAGAACGAAGGAAGCACTTGTCACACATTGCGAACAAGTTTGGGACACATTCAGAGGTTCGAATTTGTGCGAAGTCCTGGCTAGGTCCATGCGTAGCCGTTGCGATGCTGTGATAGATGCGGGAGGAGCAGCGACGAAATATTAAGTTAATATAATTTTTAACATGCACTATGTTAATTAACGAAAGGCGTTCCCGTTAACCCGCAATAGTCCAAACATGCTACAATTAATATTACCATTTAAAAATTCGCGAAAAAAAATCAGCTGCTCCCTACATTTTGTTAAGCTAGGTACGAGGGGCGTTCAATAAGTACCTAGCCTCATCGCCAGAGGGCGCTGTAGTTTCAAAAGAGTTTTACCACAGTGTAGCACATTCTTTTTTAATTCTTTTTTCAAATTTTCATTCCAATCCCTTCATTTGTTTTAATTTGTCAACTTATGGAAGCGAACGTGTCGATCGGTTTTACAAAAATGGAAAAAGAGCAATATCGTTCGGTGATTCGATTCCTATTTTTGGAAGGGAAAACGCGCATCGAAATCAAAGAGCGCTTGGATGCTGTGTACGGTGACTCTTCTCCATCGATGGCCACCGTCAAGAATTGGTTCAACGAGTTTGCACGTGGCCGTACGTCGGTTTTTGATGAACCACGTCCAGGTGCACCGAAAACAGCTGCTACGGAGGAAAACATTAAAAAAATCCATGATCTCGTATTGGCAGATCGCCGATTGAAGGTTCGGGAGCTAGCTGAGACTGTAGGCATTTCAGAAGGAACAGTGCATCATATTCTTCACGAGGAACTCGGCATGAGAAAGCTGTCGGCGCGATGGGTGCCGCGTTTACTCACACCAGAAAACAAGCGCAACCGTGAGACCACATCGGAGACGTGTTTGGCGCTGTTTAAGATGAATCCAGCGGAGTTTTTGCGTCGTTTTGTGACCGTCGATGAAACCTGGATCCACTGGTACACACCAGAGACCAAGGAGCAATCAAAACAATGGATCCAGACCGGGGAACGTGCTCCAAAGAAGGCGAAAACTGTAAAATCGGCCGGAAAAGTTATGGCCACCGTTTTCTGGGATTCACAAGGTGTGATCTACATCGATTACCTCGAGAAGGGTAAAACAATTACAGGGCTTTACTATGCCGATTTATTAGGCCGATTCGACGCCGAATTAAAGAAAAAACGACCCCATCTGGCGAAGAAAAAAGTGCTGTTTCACCACGACAACGCACCGGTTCACACGTCTGCCGTTGCCATGGCCAAATTGGTCGAATTACGCTACGAATTGCTGCCCCATCCACCGTATTCTCCAGATTTGGCCCCTTGTGACTTCTTTCTGTTTCCTAATCTGAAAAAATCACTCGCCGGGAATAGATATGGATCGAATGAGGAGGTCATCGCCGCCACGGAGGCCTATTTTGCAGAGTTTGACAAAAACTATTTTTCGGACGGGTTAAAAAAGTTGGAGCATCGCTGGGCTAAGTGTATCGAACTAAAAGGAGACTATGTTGAAAAATAAATTGCCACTTTTCCAAAATTTTCGTTTACTTTTTGTAGGCTAAGTATTTATTGAATGACCCTCGTATGCGAACATAAATGTAATGAACAGCAGATTTTTTTTCGTGAATTTTCGAATGGTCATATTTTGGTAGCATGTGGACGCTATACTATTGCGGGTTAACGGGAACGCCTTTCGTTAATTAACATACTGTATAATTACATTATACAGGGTTATTTTTCTAACACCTGGTAGGACTATATTAGTACAACCACTTTTGATCTATGACTTTTTAGAATACCAAAAGTAAACTTTCAAGTTTTTGTTGTAATATTTGTAATAACACTTTTTAGATCTGTATTTTGTAGTAAGTACCGCTGCGACCCTGCATTCGCAACGCACTGTTTGTTTATTTAACTACTTACATATTTTGGTACCGCGTAGAGTTGTTCAAATTTAGAGCGATCAAAATAAATATTTTTAATTGTATTATGAAATTATTTTTTTATGAATTATTAAAAGTCATACAACAAAAGTTGTTATTTATGATGTTAGTATTATAGTCCTACGAGCTTATTAGTGTTTTATCATCAAATGACTTCTGCCGCTCTGGGCGGAGCGGAAGGTCGTGTCATACTTTTACTGACTAAAACCCACCCGTGTTCCTTCAGTTGCCTGTGCCAGGGCCATGGTATCTCTTTCGAACAACCCGCGACTCCGGCGGCTTGCAAATAACCCTGTATAGCTATTTTTATTAGGTTTATTTTTATTATTCCAATTTGTATTATATTACTTCGTTGATTAATGTCACAGGGTAGACTGTAGACCGTAATCATAGTTTAAAATATTGCCAACGATTTTGAAGTCTTCTTGTAAAATTATTGATGTCAATTTAGTGTCATGTTGCCTTTATTGGTGGATTTGTTGTTTTATTTACAATCAATGTTGTCGTAAGCCCCGATCTCGTTAGTTTGTTATTTTACATATTCAGTAGTGTCATCATATCCGTCCACCTCATAAATAATTGATCTCATTTGCTTGATAAACCTAGTCTGTAGTGTAATGTAATTATTGCAAATTATAAAAATTATTAAGATTCTTAAATTTTACTAATCTTAAAACTTTTCAATTTCATTAGAACTGCACGAGCAATATTCTCCTAATCTTATTTACTGACAGGCTTTTTGCCTGTTGTTGTTGTGTTGTCTGTTTGTCATTGTTGTGTTGATTTCATATTTTGAACTTTACGATATAAGTGTAGATAAATACAGTTTATAAATGATATTATGAGTAAGAATCTTTTCACTTATAATATTTTGCATTTTGATGATAATTTCTGTGTAATTTTTTGTTATAATATGTTAATTTCTGGATGAATCTTTAATGTTTTGAAAAAGTCTATTAAAAATAAATTAAGTTACTTATATTGTTTTTTTTTCTACAACAGCAAATCCTTAAAATTGTTCTCAAGTAGATTTTAACTAACTGTTTATTTTTTCACACTGAGATTACAGCCGATAGTTTCATACAAAAAGCACTTACTATACATCTTTTATTATACAGATAAGATTTAAATATCAACCTAAATAAATCTTTAATCCTGCATAATGTTAAATGAACACAAACTAAAAATATATATTTCACTAGTACCCAACATTTTATTTCAATCCTTTCACTCTCACTGCTGCCAAGGCACAAATTATAGTTTAGTTTAATTACTTGATAAGCTTCTGAATTTTAAAGTGGCATAGGAACTGAATCATTGTTAGATTTGTCAAAAAAAAACTTAACATGCAATGCCGGTAACGCGCCTGTAGCGTTGATTTCGCTTAAAATCATGAATTGTCAAACTTTGACTAGAGCATGAATTATAAAAGAGTAAAGTGTTGGTTTGATTATAATCCAGTCTTAAAGTGCTCATCCTGCACGGCATGCCTGGGCATTTTAATTGCAACGATACCTTGTTCGTTATACAGGCTGAAATTTAATTCATGGGTATCCTCTTAAGGGGTCATTGTACTAGTCATTATGAACAACTTTGACAATGGGAACAAATGAAATCGAGAAAAAAAAATTGCTGTTCCCTACATTTTGTCGAGTTATGCAAACATAAATGTAGGGAACAGCTGATTTTTTTTTCGCGATTTCAGGTATGGTCTCATAGTTGAAGTTGTTCATAATGATGAGTACAATGACCCCTTAAAAGGATGCCCATGAATTCAATTTCACCCTGTATTATTTTAATGAATAAAAGGTAATATTACAATTACCTACTGTTAAAAGTATTAAACCAAATACAAGGAACAACTGCAAAACATTTGAGATAATCCTAAGGTAATAAAAAAACGTATGGCCCTTGTATTAAGCCGTCCTCTATTGTTTAACCGAATTTCCAGACATTCCCACTAAATAACAATGGGTCTTAGATAATGAACTTATTTTTATTTCAGTTGCAAGAGTTGTGCGGCTTGCGGCCTTGCGTTAGCTACAAACAAAAAGCTCTGATAACATTGTATGAACTGCGCAGAGTATTGGTTCAAATATTACTGTAATTTTCAAGTATTCCCAAATTGCCCAAGTATAAACAAACACATAGAAATTTAGATAGTTATTTACTTTTAATAAAGTCGATTAAACACAAAAAATTTCAATATAAACATTTGATACCTTCATGCAGTGCCGGTCAACGCACCTATACCTAACGTATTCAGGGAGCCGTGAGATAAAAGGTAAACAAACCATAAATGTCCGTTCAATCGATTTTGAATGCTATTGTGTTGGTGGCATGACAAATGGCAGCTGCAGTAAACAGTTGGTATTGTAACCACTTTTTTGCCTTTAATGCCATCCATAAGCCTACGGAATAGAAGTCAAAATCGGTGGAACGGACTGTAATAAAACGGTTCGTTTCAATGTCTCATCTTATTGTGAAGGGAATATGGTGCGGTTGCTGCGGCATGCGGCATCACATAGGATATGGTGAAAATTGGAGAGGCAGTGAAAGTGTTCATAAATAACCTATATCTATAGACCCGATAGAGAGAGGAAAATATTAAAGTGGATTAATACATATAAATTGTAGTTTATTAGTTATTACAAATTATTTTTGTAAATACTGCAATATCAATAATACATTTTCTAAACCAAACAAACAGAAGATATGAGTACTAAAATTAATTCTTGTCCATAATAAAAAAACAATTCAATTCAATAACAAAGAGCTCACGCCGCCGCCGCGCCGCGCTGGCCGTGCCCATTAAAAACTCGTCTCTTAGCAGAAACAAGTGAGCATAGTACTCTCCTAGTGTGAGTGTCACACATTCTATACATGATTATACTAATACGAACACCACTAAAATACGCTTTGTGCATCCTATTGGTCAAAACTCGTGCATTGTGCGATCGAGTCGTGAGCCGTGCTATGAGATTATCGCCTTAGAGGTGAGCATGCAGAAGTTTGGCCGATAGTACGTGTTAGTGAACGAACAGTGAAGAGAAGGTTAAATGAAGTTGGTTTGAAGTCATACGTGCCAGCAAAAGCGCCAAAACTTGAGGTGAGTCATCGAGTAGCAAGATTAGCGTTCGCTCGTCAGCATCAAAATTGGTCCGATGAGTGGAGTCAAGTTTAATTCTCCGATGAAAGCCGTTTTTGTGTAAATTTCATTGACGGAAGGGAGAGGATGTGGAGATATCGAGGAGAACGTTACCATCAAGCAAATTTTTCCGAAACAACTGCTTACGGTGGAGAGTCTGTTATGGTGTGGGGTGGTATAAGTTCCGTAGTAAATCATGGACATTGTTACTAGGTGGCGTGGGTGTGTTCATGACTCACGATTGTTTAGAGTAAGTCGTTTGAAGCAGAGATTTGAGGCTGGTGCATTCTCAGGCATATTGCTAGAAGACAGTGGCTATGCTTGCACACACTATTTGTTGACTCCATTACGGAATACTACAACACCTCAAGAGGAACGATACAACAGTGCTCACACTAGGAACAGAAATGCAGTGGAAAGATGTTTTGGGTTGTGGAAGCAGAGGTTTCACTGTTTATTAAGAGGCCTTTACTGCAACATAGAAACTGCAAAAAAAAACTATTTTGATATGTCCTGTATTGCACAATATTTCCATAGATATGAAGGAAGATGTGTTTCATAGTTGGCTTGATGACAATGAACCTAACACACAAACATGAAGCAGTAGTTTTACTAGTGAAAACAATGTACGTGGAAATATTAGAAGACGACAATTCATTCAGACATAAATTTACAATAAACATTTTAACATTTAAAAATAATGTATTTATGAAATAACATTTTTTAACTTCACTGTAGGGTCTGAAAATAAATATTAAATCATAAATATAAGTATTAATGTAACTCTTTTATAATTATAGCTTAGATTTTTATTTATATATTTATAAAAGCTTTGGTTTATGACATTTGTATTTTTAGTAATATTGTGAAGTAAAATCTCCCATAGTTCATACCTGTTGGTATTATGTGTAATATTGTCGGTTAAGATTTGTATGATAGTATTAAATAGTAATTATAAATAAGAATAAGATACTAATAGTATTGTAAATAAAGTTTATTTCTCTCTTGTTTGAATCTAGATATATATTTTATTGGAGTAGAAAATATAAAGATTTAAACCTTTGAAGAAAATATGTATGTTAAAACAAAATTTCACTCACCGTTTAATATTTAATAAGTACTAGAGTTCTTCCTATTTTCTAATAATTCTATGTCCAGCTCCAGTTTTTTTTATTTTTTAATCAGCAATTTTAATATTGTACTGATGCTCCACTTCTAGCATAACTAATTGCTTATTTTAAATTGAGTGTTGCTCCTCAATATTGTTTCTTGCATTGTTTCTTTTCTGTAAAATATTTAGGTACCCTTTATATTTTGTACTAGGCAAGTAATAAGAATATATTCTAAGGTAATCTTGCTTACTTGTTTTGAGGACCCTTTTTCTACTAATGTTCTCTTTTTTTCTAGAAGTAGTAGTTCCCACGTTTTCCTTTGAGGTACCTGAAAGTATTTTATTTATTATGTATAGACTGTAGAAAGAAAATAAAATCCTTTAAATTCATGTTATATATTTTTTGAATGTTCAAAATGTGGTCAAATTAAAAGATTACAATATGATAATTTAAAGAAGAATTATTATTTTTAACTTGGTCCATTATAACTTCTACCACATCATTGGATTCAGGAGGTATGATTATTGGAGAAAAGTCTGTACTAGGCCCAGCAGTTATTATTTTCATTATCTTCTGGGGGGTTTAATTCACCCGACAAGTGTGTCGTTCATTGTTAAAGTAACACCCTCCCCACCCCCACCCCTCACCCTAGTAAGTAGTAACCTCCTTGAAACTGAATTTTAGAATACAGAGCTTTTTGCGAATTATAGTGTAGGTAAAAAAATATAAGCATTCATTCAATGTTTTCATTTTTTTCATATTTGATACAATCAAAGATATAATAATTTGAAGTAACTTATAAAATAAAAAATAAAACTAATTTAATAAATGAACTTAAACTTTTTTTTCTGGAGATACATCACTGTTATAATGACATGTTCTGTTTTAATCATAAGTAATTTCGTCATCAGATGAACGTTCATCGGTATTACGTGTGCTTGAACGAGTTGGAATATCTATTGGAAGATTTTTGTAGTAATGGTGGTATATTGGCGGAATGTATGGTAGAAGATCAAGCATATAAGGTCTTCTTTGCGTTAGTAACTGGTCTTCTTGATGCATAGAGTTGTTCTTGCCGAATTTTATAAAAGTGGGCCGGTCGTTCTTGCTTTTTTTTTACTTAAATCTACTTTATAAAAGGGTGTGTCGGGATTTAGTGTTTCTTTAAATTGAAATTGTAAAGAATAATTTCTCTCAAACCTCAGCCATCTAATATTTAGCCAATTAAAGTCATAACCGCAAGTTGTTTTTTTTTTCTATTTGTAATAGAATTTTCTAAGATGGTGGTATTTAAAAATTCTGCATTTTTCATTTCGGTAACAACAAAATAAGGTTCTTTGCGTTTGGCTGTTTTTATAATATCGACCCATTGGTCTGGACTACAAATTTGTCCATGGCGGCGACTAGCGCTCTCTATTATTCCAAATTCCCCATCATTGGGAAGATAAGAATGTCCTGATACCAAAAACTTGTGGTCAATGGTGTCAATACTAGTGTCAAGGTCTTGTACAAGCTTCAAAAGGAAAAGGGTTGTCTTGATATTCCGGTTTTGTCCAGTGCAAGAATCGGAATACATAATGACATGCTTTTGTAATGCTGCATGAGTTTTTAAGTGCTTAACAAGACGTGCTGCTATGTCTTGAGAACCTCTTCCACCTTCAACTTCGTCCCAGACATTCATGTATCCAGTGTTATTATTAAAGCAATGTATTCCCAGATTATATAAATAAAGATTTCTTTTATAGTATGCCACTGAGGTAGTTAATTTTGGGTAGGCTAAAGCTTTCTGCAGATCAAAAGTTATTGTTATATACTAAGGGCAACACCAGTCCTGCAAAAATATGTATGTTTTTGACAGATGTCATCTTATGGAGGGAAATGTGAATGTCATAAAAAGGCAAATGACTCTAAAGAAAGTGATAAATAAAACACCTATTAAAGTAATAAATTAAGTGGTTTTACTAAAATATTACAGTTATATAGTACGAGTAGTAGTGTATAGTAATTAGTATGCTTCATTAACCTTTTTCGAATCATTTTGAAGGTTTTCTCTTGCTGAATCTGCTTTTCGTTGATGAAGTTCTCTTTTGTTGTCAAACTCCTTCTTGACGTTTTCATCATCAGCTCCTTGTATTTTCAAAAGGAAGTCATCACAAGTCTTGCATGTGTCTTGCCGCGGGGCCTTAAAATGGAGATTAAACTTGGTGTTGAATATTTTCATATAATACTTTAGTTTCTTAGGTTCAGTCATTTCACCACTTTTATAATGAACGACACAAGTATTAATTATTAAATAAACTATATAATATTTGAAACAGTGTTTTATATAATACACTTCTTTATAATAAATAAAGAAATATTATGCTTACCACGGTTTTTATTGCGTCACTGTCGTAGTCGTTGAATTCCACATCAAAATCGTGTGGAGCAATAGCCATAATCGCCATATCTTCTTGAGAAGGCGACTTGTCCTTTTCACCCTGGTTCTGCATCTGATAATGCCTATGAGCGGACAAGTTAGCTTTAGCCGCAAGCTTCATTCTCTTCCACGCCAATTTAACTTCACCATCAGACCCATTTCTTCCCATGAGTTCATTAATTCTGAAAATATTTCATGAATATTGTTAATTTGCGTTGACGAAATAATAACACAATCACAAAATAATAATAAAACGAAACACTTACTTCTTTGCTATATTCTTCCTGTTGAGGATAGTTTTTAAATAAGACTACTCAACCTTGTTTGAAGAATGATGAATGTAGATATATTCAATAAGTGAGAAGGCACATTACATTTATAATGGTAGACGCACGATCGCGACATAAATATGCGTATTCGACCGGTGTCTCTTGCCGACTAAAGATGGCGCGCGCGCTGCCGGCGACCGCGTCCGGCCCCCCGCGCTTGTCCCGCTGCTTCCGCCGTCTCGTTCAGAAACGCGCTTATGGACGCGTTCATACTCCGCGCCGTTGAAATCCTTTCAACTAATAATTTTGATCAGCCACAGGTAAGGGGCATATTTTATTGATTGCCCGTTTGATGGTGCCTGTAGTAGTATGGATGTCGGCTACTCTGCAGGTCCCGTCGGCTCCTGGATATAATTTGGTGACGCGACCCATACGCCAGTGGAGCGGCATCAAGTTGTCCTCTTTAAGTATAATAAGATCTCCGACATTGATAGGTTTGCATTCCTTCTTCCATTTTGCTCGACTTTGTAGTTCCGCCATGAACTCCCGTCGCCACCTCTCCCAGAACCGCTGCCGTATTTCTTCGATGAGCTGGTATCTGTTGGGTCTAGACGTTTTCACAGGTAGTGAAGGTACTGACATCAGCGGACGTCCGATGAGGAAGTGCCCGGGGGTTAAAGGATTGGTATCAGTGGGGTCTGACGACAGGGTGGAAAGGGGTCGGGAATTGAGGATCGCTTCTATTTGAGTAAAAAGCGTCGCTAACTCTTCAAACGTGAGGGAGGCATTGCCAGCTACGCGTTTTAAGTGGAATTTCGCGGATTTAACGCCGGCTTCCCATATTCCACCAAAATGTGGAGAGTATGCCGGAATAAACTTGAATTTAATAGCCTCGTTAGCTGCATAATCTGAGACAGCATGAACGCTGGACTGGATCACCCTACCCAACTCATTGTTAGCGCCAACAAAGTTCCTTGCGTTGTCGCAGTAGATGGTATGTGGCTTGCCGCGACGCGACACAAACCTGCGCAGACATGATATGAAGGCCTCAGTGGTAAGATCGCTTACAGCTTCCAAATGTAAGGCCTTAGTAACTAAACATACTAATACACATAGGTAGGCCTTGGTGATACGATTACCTCGTCCCTTTTTTGAAGAAATCATAAAGGGCCCAGCAAAATCGATCCCACAAGAATTAAAGGGAAAGTCTGGGTTGACTCTAACACTCGGCAAGTCGCCCATTAAAGGTTGTGCAGTCTGACCTTTCATTCGAGTACAGACAACACACTGTCTAATGATAGTGCGGGCTAAGATCCTGCCACCTAGTGGCCAAAATCTCTCGCGAACAGCCGACAAAAGCAATTGTGGACCTGCGTGCAATAAATGTAAATGTTCATATTTCATTATAAGTTTAGTAAAATGATGTTTAGCATCCATTAAAATTGGGTGCTTTTTGTCGTATTGACAATCAGACTGACTTAACCTGCCACCCACTCTTATTGAACCATTGTTATCTAACCTTGGATTTAAGGATAGCAATTTACTTTTGTGATGCAGTTCTAATCCATTTTGAAGGTTTTTTATATCCTTTGCGAATGACTCAGATTGACTAACTTTAAGCAATTGTATTAATGAGTTCTCAAGTTCGTCAGCTTGCAAATGTCCTTTTAATTTTAACTGTGTGCTTTTACAATTGTTAATAAAACGTAAAACATATGCATAAACTCTTTTAAGTCTGATGTAACTCGAATATTTTTCAAATGATATTGACGGACAACTATTTTTGGATGTGTCATCAACAGAGACTAATACTTTGACTTCAGGCAATTTTTTAAGTGTTGTGTGAGGTTGAGTAAGCCACTGGTTCTGTTTTAGAAACCTTCCCACCATAAGGATGATGACTGCAGCTGCTGTGGGTCTACACCCCTAGAAGCTAAATCAGCCGGGTTTAACTCTGTAGGAACATGTTTCCATTCAAACTCTTTTGTGATTTCATTAATTTTATTGACTCGGTTACGTACAAACGTCGGTAAGACTTTGCTCTGAGTTTTCAGCCACCCGAGTACAACTGTGGAATCAGTCCACATATATTTTTTGGTAATATTGCATGGTACAGACTGTAATACCTTTTCACTTACTTGAGCCCCTAACAGAGCAGCACACAACTCCAAACGTGGGATGGTGAGCTCTTTAATCGGAGAAACTCTAGTTTTTGCACAGAGTAACCTTACTGTAACATTCTGTTTACTATCTTGAGAACGCATATAAACACACGCTCCATATGCCTGCTGACTTGCATCTACAAAGCAATGTAGCTCTGCTGACTGAGATTCTAAATTATTACTTAATACATAACGAGGTACTACAATATCAGATAAATGATGCAAGTTTTGAATGAAATTGAACCATCTTTTTGCATAAGGCTCAGGTACGGGATCATCCCAATTTAATTTTGCAATCCACAATTGTTGCAATAAAATTTTTGCTTTTATAATACAACTGCTAACTAACCCGAGCGGGTCAAATACTTTACACGTTGTTGAAATAATAATACGTTTAGTAACCTTTGTAGTGAAGTCAATTCCACTTGGAAAGCGCAACTCATCAGCCTTAGGCGACCATTTCAGACCCAAGACATTAGCTTCGTCATGAAAATTAAGACAATTAGATGATTCTGATATGCCACCTAGGATACGAGAGTTTGTGCGAAATTTTCGTAATGGGAAACAAGCTGAATTTAAAGTTTCAGTGACATTTAAATAAATATGTTTTAATTCCTCTTCAGTTGAGGCACCTGTGTTAAGGTCGTCGATATAGAAATCATTCTTTATGATATTTGAAACAACCTCATCCTGACATTTATCAGCCAGCTCAACCAGACACCTAGTAGCTAAAAATGGAGCTGAAGCCATCCCATATGTCAACGTATTGAGCTGTAAAATTCTAATAGGTTTATCGACGTGATCCCTCCACAACACAAGCTGCAGGTGCCGCTGTGATTTATCTAAGGCTACTTGTCGGTACATTTTTTCGACGTCTGCTGTTAGAACAAACTTATGTATTCTAAAACGAATAAGAATCGAGAATAAGTCACTCTGCACCGTGGGACCAACTGCCTGGATATCATTCAAAGATTTTCCTGAACTGGTTTTAGCTGAAGCGTCAAATACTACTCTCAGCTTTGTGGTATCATGTTGTTCCCGAATGACACAATGATGGGGTAAGTAACAACCAAACTTAGGTTTTTCGATTTCACTTAAATGTCCCAAGCTACTATATTCTTGTATAAATTCACTGTATTGTTTCTTAACTTCAGGGTTTTTAATTAACTTATTTTCTAGACTCAAGAAACGTTTAATTGCAATAGAAAACGATTTGCCCAGTGCTTGCTCTGGGGCCTCCGTCAGCGGCAGCATGACTGAAAATCGTCCCTCTGGTAAACGACAAGTGTTTTTTATAAAATGGGACTCGCAATATTGTTCATCAATTGAATAATTATTTGAACCTGTAGGTAGTTCTTCTACTTCCCAGAAATTTTATAAAGAGTCATGGATATCCTGAAGTGATACCATTTTATTATGTTTTACTAAATTACAATGTATATTATTATAACTAAAATAAGATTCACCAATAGGGCCAGCAACTAGCCACCCTAAATGGCTATCCTGTAATATGGGCTTATTCACACCTAAGACTATTCTCTTAGTATTTACAATTTCAAAAAAATGGTCTGCACCAAGCAAAATATCTATTTCGGCAGGCTCATGAAACAAAGGATCTGCCAGAACCACCCCATTGGGCAGTCCCAAATGCTCAACATTTACTTGAATGCTGGGTAAAGTTCCTGTAATTTTAGGAATTATTAGGCAGTTGACAGTTGTATTAAATGAACTAATTCGAGATTTTAACATTATCTTGCATTGTTCTGTTACTTTACATGCTACATTATTTATACCACTAACATTAAAAGAATTTATTTGATTTGCTTGTAACCCTAGCCTTTCTTTCAGATTTTTTGTTATAAATGAAGACTGGCTTCCAGTGTCTAGCAATGCACGCGCATGGTACGTATTATTGTTATGTGTATTCATTATTTCAACTTGTGCAGTACATAATAAAACTTGGCCTGACGAGCGAGCTGACAAACTGACAGGAAGAAGACTGGTTGATGGCCGAGTGGCTTCCGCCCTTTCTGTGACAACATTAGCAATTGTACTGTTGTTATGCAACATTGAATTATGTTTTTCCTTACAGGTCCGGCAAGAACTATTCAATGGACATTCTGAATTGTTGTGACCACTACGAAGACAGTTTCTGCACAAGTTATGCTTAGCCACTTCAGACAGCTTCTCATTCAAACCCAAAGCCTTAAATTTATGACACTGATGTACATAATGTGATTTGTTACAGATAAAACATTTTTTAGTTTGAGAACCAACCAAAGTAGTTGTTAATGACTTGACAGATTTATTTTCCTTACCGTGATTCGAATCTTTATTGTCATAATATCGACTACTGTTTGCTGTCTCTAAGACATTTGCTCGATTATCTAAAAATTTTACAAATTCGTCAAGAGAAGGCAGGTGTGTCAAATTACCTTTGTGTTCCTCCCATTTGCTTTTAGTTCTGGGATCTAACTTTGCTGAGACCAAGAATATAACTAGAGGATCCCAGCCAGTTGTGGAAATTTCTAATATATTCAAAGCATGTAAATTTTTTTGAATCTGATCCATCAAATATCTTAAAGCTTTGAAAGATTCCCTTTGGATCGGATTAATACTAACTAAAGCCTGCAAGTGATTATTTATAAGAATATTTTTGTTATTGAATCTGTCACATAAAGACTTCCATGCAATTTGATAGTTGGCTGCGGTAAAGTCTATGGACCTCACTATAACACTAGCACCACCTACTAACGAATTTCTTAAATAATGAAACTTATTTATTAGTGGTATTGAATCATTATTATTAATTAAAGAGTCAAATGTATCTCTGTACTCTAGCCATTTAGAATAGTTTCCATCAAAAGATGGCAAATTAATGGTTGGTAGTTTAACCGAGTTGCTCATATTGTTGCAACTGGAATGTACAGATTCACAGTTTTCTTTCTTATTTAGTGAACCAATACTTATTAATTCTTGTGTAAAAGAAATTATGGAGTAGAATTCCCCTTCTGTACAATCACGCTCTGAGACTTGTTCATCAATATTAGGAGCGATCTCCTCTATCTCAGATTGTATTGTATCAAATTTAGACATTAACTCTTGTAACTGTGTGAGTCGCAAAGACAGCTCTCGCACTTCTAAACCAGTAAGACTAGAGGCTTTCTCAATTTGGAATTTACATATGAAATTTTTAAATACTGTTAATCGACTACGTATACCACCACGTCTGCGAATTAATGTTTTTATCTCATTACCCTCCACATTAGGAGAGGCAATCGTATCGTCCGGCATGTTTGAAATTTAAATACAGTAGGTACATTAAACAACACGCTCGAAACAATGAGTTGGGCACACGGAACTACGTAAGTAGGTAAATAATTGTGCAATCCCACCGGTTAATCCAGTCCAGCAGTCAAACAGCTCAAACCACACCGCTGCCGCTGAGCCCGCCAACAGCTACCGCGAGCACGTTGGCAGCACGTGGCAGCAAGCGCGCCGCGCGGCACGAGGCACGAAATAAGTACTTCAGCGCGGGCAGTGCACGCGGACCCGGATACGCTGGAATGTTCGGCAAATGTCGTTGAATAAAATATAACGACAGGATTTTACACGCCTAAGTAACCAATGTGTAACTTGTTTTTTAATATTCTTAGGTATTTAGAATACCTAGAACTTAAAATATTATCGATATCGAATAGAATTAGATGCCACATGCGCCTCAATTATTGTTTGTATTTGTGCGATTAAGCCAAACAACTAAATGGGTACAGTATAGTACCTATGGCAGCGAGGTGCGCCAGTATAGACGTACCTAAGCTGATAAAAGTAAAAGGCGTAAAATTTGTTTGTATTAGTGCGATTAAGCCAAACAACCAAATGGGTACAGTATAGTAACTGTGGCAGCGAGGTGCGCCAGTATAGACATACCTAAGCTGATAAAAAGTAAAAGGCGTTAAACCTCCCCATGCGCTTACAAAGCAGCTAGGCTTATACACAAAACAGGAATAGGTAAAAGGAGGGAATAAGGAACGGGCTTACTTCCACACAACGCCGCTGGCGCAGATAGTTCGTAGCACAGCGAAAACCCACGCAGCGAGCTCTTTGGCAGCACGTGCAGCAACCTCACACAACGCCGCTGCTGGCACTGATAGTTCGCAGCACAGCGAAGGAAGACCCACGTTCAGACGACGGGTCGAACTGGAGTGTTCAGCTTCACCTTCTAGCAGCCACCGCCGCCATCATACGAGCAGAAAGCGCGTCGGTTGTCCACGTGTTTTTTCTTGACTGGTTCTTATGTTCACGGTCGCCATATGTTGAGGATAGTTTTTAAATAAGACTACTCAACCTTGTTTGAAGAATGATGAATGTAGATATATTCAATAAGTGAGAAGGCACATTACATTTATAATGGTAGACGCACGATCGCGACATAAATATGCGTATTCGACCGGTGTCTCTTGCCGACTAAAGATGGCGCGCGCGCTGCCGGCGACCGCGTCCGGCCCCCCGCGCTTGTCCCGCTGCTTCCGCCGTCTCGTTCAGAAACGCGCTTATGGACGCGTTCACTTCCACTGTTGACCCTTTTTAATATTGGAGGAAGCTTTCGTGCTTTTATCCTCGATTGTGTGGCGCGATTGTGCAATCATCTCGCGTAGTATAACCAAAATCAATTTTGGGTTAGCTTAAAATCAATAAATTAAAAACGGATTTCAAGTTCATCGAAGTAATTTGTTTACTTACTTTTTCCTCGGTACTCCAATTCTCAGATCGGTTTTTCTTTTGTTGGTTCATCACAATATAATGTTAAAATTACTATAGAAGGTAATACTATTAACAAAGAGGCATTTGTACTTATATAGACTTCGATAATTTAAAAATTCCAACGCTAAATTAACTTTGTTCAACTTGCGATGGGTTTGTTTAATGCTATGGTTTCATATAACGCGTCAGAATGTTACGTTTCGTTACACGTACTTAGATGTATTATTAGTAATTAATACGACACTAAGTAATGTGCTTAAACCTATACAAAACTGCAATCGAAGAAATAACTAATATTCCATGCAAATTAATAGTCTCAATATTTTTAATACTCCGAAACATCATTATAATCATTAGCGTATTAACAAAAGTTTTCTTTTCTGAGCATTCGGAACGTTGCAATAGAATGATATCATGGTGAACGAATACTATTTGTATTAATCTGTGGTTGATATAAAGCAATGGTTCAAATGAAGGTACTAAGTAGAACACGGTTTTTTTAAGTTTTTTAATACGGTCAAATTTAGACCATGGTTCTGCAGATAAGCCTGAGTAGGGTAAAATTCGGGGACCTGGATCAAGGAGATTCAGGTCACCCCAATTCACCATTAATTTATTCATCATTCAATGTTACACGTATTGGTTTTATTTATAGCTTTGACTATTCATTCATTCATTACATCAATGCAGAGTTTTTTAAGACACTAAATACCAAACAGTCATACGATACCTTCATTCACGAACGAATGTAAGGAGCTCATCGTTATCAGTTTTGAATGTAAGACATTGCGTATTTTGAAAGGTAGATTTTATTGAATCTTGCTCTGTTCCGTTTGTTTGCTTGTGATGGTTTGATGAACTAGTGTTCAATATTTTCTGATCGGTCATATCTTGAGTAAATATTATCTCGCCACTAGCGTTCTTGAAAATAAGTTTAGGAATGCCTTCCAAATCAAATTTCTTTGAACGAACCATGACGTAGGTAGGTAATATAAATATATTATCTCTCGAGGTGAAGCAAATATATGCGTTATATAATTAAGATCGATCTATCACACTGCAATGCTAAGAGTATAATGCTGCGATGGATATGCCTGTATTAATTATATAATCGTTTCCTTTCACAGCATTCAAATACAAACACTTAGGGTAATGTATAGCATGTTGCATCCAAGGATCGTCATAAATCTCCCAATCTTCTATGATACCCCCGCAAGAGAAACATGCTGCTTTATCATTAATACTATTTCCACAATAAAAGAATCCAGCGTCAACCATTTCCATCACTAATCTTTTCTTTTTATTAATCACCCCCCAGTAATAATAAAATGAAACTCACGCATTTTATATGTGTTATACATATCATATCGGGGTTTGTATTCAATATGACACATGTCCTATTTATTTACTTTTTAATTCTTGATACTGATAATTATAAACGTATAATGAGTCAGCACCGCTGTTGTCAGCAACTTATATGATTGAACAGGATTGGGAGGGGATAGAACACTGTAAGATATATTTTACCTTAATATAGGAAATAAACAAGAAAATATTTATTTTTCTATTTTATTTTCCAAGCACCACTTATTCAAACACAATACATTTTTTAAAGCACATACAGAGTCATGATAAATACAATTATATACATCTTGAGAATATTTATATTGATCGTGCAAACTTATCAAACCAGGACAACCTTCACCTTCTAAATTGAATATATTACTATTACTATTTTCTAAAATATACTTTAACCACAAAACTTTTTCTGGGCCTTTGACGTAGATACACTTATCTCTTAAAATATCTATAATCAAAGTCTGATAATCGGAATAGGACACAAATCCTTCATCCCAATGTATCTTTCTGATACGTTCAAGCCAACTAATTTGCTTTTTTTCTGATTTCGTTAAATTTTTAAACGGTAATGGTGGCTTAATTAAAAACACTTGTATTCTTTTATTATGCAATATAGCGATTTCTTTTATTATAAATTCATTTGCTTCTATTTTAAAGCCTTGAATGTCTACAATAGCAATCATGATAACCTACGCACAATGTTACTGAGAGGCTTGTATTCCACAAGTCGATCGTTAATAATCAAACAATATGCAGTCGTCTTATCTGGTATTGTTGTAGAATATTCAATTTCCAACCTCACGTCCACCGGACTTGTTTTTAGGCTGTCGTTTTGTCTTGAGCAGTCTAAGATAAAGAGAGGGGCTTTTTCTTTGAACCCCTTTAGGTCAAGCAATGGGTCTACTGGACAGTTGTAATATGACTGACGAAATTTTACAAACATTTCGTATAATATACTGTATTTGTTCTCAGAAAATTTTAAACTTAAAGGCTCATATGGATAATATTGAGAATTCAAAAAAAGCGTTACGTTAGCTACTTCACAATGATCGAACACTGAACTGTCTTTAGTTTTATTATTTTTCCTATTAGTTTGTAAGCAAAAGATTACATACCTAGGTTTTTCCAATTGTGAAGCAGTTTTAACTGACCAAGAATGCTTCGTGGTTTTAGGCAGTAACGGATACTCATATAAATCCCAATTTCGAAAAGCCATCTGAATAGGTTTATCTCTTTCTAAATGTTTTAAAAGTGTTAGTCGTTCTCGATCAGATACTTTTATTTGCGGCACTCTCCAAATCATCAGTAAGAATAACGCTATTTAAGTTAGTGTTACTTTTGTTCAATATAAGTTCATGTTTGCAATTTATCACAATTTTATTGTAATCCTCTGCAAACCCTAAAAACTTATTAAGTGGTATCACAACACTAAATAATTTTAGTGTTGTGATACCATCCATCACTTTGAAATCCCTCTAAATTCCAACCCCATAAGGCAGCAACTTTATTTTCCGCTTCATTTAATGAGATGTATGACTTTATTGTTGACGTTATTCCCGAGTTTTTTATGCGGTCTATTTCAATACCATTTATTTCGTACCTGATGTCTTGAAACAAAGACAAAACAGCATTATTAGTGAACGTAACAGTTTTCTTGATCGGATTCCCATCTTTACCGAAGAGCTTTGCTTGTCCTTCGACATAAATTGAACTGGCTGATGGTAACACATATATGTCTTGCTGGTGGACGGGAATTCTGATTTCATCGTTTTCTCTAAAGCTGTTATTATAGGGATTGTACGAATGGACTTCATAACTTTCGATCGAAGTGTCGAAGTGTGGTGATTCAGTAATTTGTAGTATATTCATATTTTAAACCCTAGGGCTTTAAGAAAATCTAAATTTGCTTTAGTTAATTTCTTAACTTTTTTCTTACGTCTTTGCACTTTAGCAATCGTCGAAGAACTAAGATGTTTTTCATTGACTTGGGTGTTTTTATAATGAACTATCATTTTGTTTTTCTTAAATGAAGACGTAGCTGAATATGTTCTCCTCTAAAGTTAATACAGTGACCAAATTGATCTACAATCTTAACAGATATCGAAGATATTATATTTTTGTTAACTGGAAAGTAAATAACATTTTGTGGTATTTCCATGCACCGATGACCTGGATGAGTATCAGTCACAAATTCGTGAATGAGTTGGTAATCCGTTGCAGTACGAACCGTGAACAAGATCACATTCGATGCTGATCAAAGACAGACTACTGTTAATACTGGTAATTCTTTGGTATTGTTCGTCGAATCGTTGAGCTCCTTAAGTTCTGAGTTGAGCTGCACGGTTACTGACAAATGCGTGCACTGACTGGACAGGTCGACTTAATCTGTGTGGTTCTTTCCTCAAAAGACCATTTCAGACACCGATCTACATGATCTTCAAACATTATTGCCGAATTTATATATACACATTGACATTGATAAATTTTATATATACAATGACATGAGTATTTACTTGTAAAGTATTATATTATTTTAATTTTGTGAATGTGAAGACTATGTGGGTAATTGCTTTTTTTTTTTTTCTAATTTAATTTTAATTATGATCTGGCAGTTTGAGTAATTTATGCGGCCTACCCAAATGTCCTTTCTTTGGTATTGTTCGTCGAATCGTTGAGCTCCTTAAGTCCTGACTTCCTGAGTCGAGCTGCACGATTACTGACAAATGCGTGCACTGACTGGACAGGTCCACTCAAACTGTGTGGTTCTTTCCTCAAAAGACCATTTCAGATACCAATCTGCATGGTCTTCGCATGACCTGACCAAGATTATGTCTGGACTTTAAAAGAGACTGTGACCTCTGAGTTTGTTTCGGCCTTTCTTCTCAGAGTAGTCAGATAGGAAACGCCGACCTCATCTAGTTTAAAAAACATGATTGACGTGTAAAAGTGTTTGTACAAACCTACTTACAGAAATAAAATCATTTATCATTTATCATTTACTGGAAATATTTGGTCTTGAATTTAATACTGAAAAGTATAGCAAACCACACTCGTATTGGTCTGATAAATGCAGTGGTGGTTGAAAGTATGTAACTAATTCCGATTTATTTCCAGAGATGGTAACCGTAGTAGACATGCTTGTATACTGAACTCTTTTGTAAGATTCTGTTTATTTTATTCCTTTACTATACCAAAAATTCATCAAAAAGTTTAAACAAAGATGTCCACAATTGAAAGGATGATCGCGCTGAATATTATCATAATTATAGTGAACTTCGGAACCCACATATTTTATAAATTCCTTAGGAGGCTTAAGATTTCCATAACTGTCAAAATATTCAATATAATCATTGTATTTTGCATAGGCTACCCAATGTGAACCAGGATTTTATGAGCTATCTAAATCAATAACTCCACATTCTGTTTTAAAAGGGTGTCGAGGGAGCTCATCTCTCATAAATACACCTCTAAAATACGGAATATTATTTCCATACTTCAAAATGTCCAAATTATTCAAGGCTCGTTTGGGTAGCCGGTTTTTTAGGTTTTTCTTTCGATACGAAAATTCCGAGCCCATCTTTATGTGGTTTAAAATGTAGTCCTTTTCCGATGCAAAGAGCCTCCATCTTTTCATTGTGTCTCTTCGATTCAGCATACAACTTTTTTGCCATTTTGAATTCATTTATGGTTTTAGCAATACCAGCTGCACCGCCTGCTAAAGCTCCGGCTGCAGATAATCCCGCAAAAATAGGAATCAAGGGTAATACTCCACCAGATTTTGGTATAGGAATAACACGAGGAAGTTTAATGGATGCATCATTAGCTAATTCTCTGACAGCGGCCATAGCTAATTCTATTGCCACTTTTTTGCATTTTGGTTTTATTTTTTTTCATATATCTTTTTGTTTTGCTGATAACATTTTTAAATTTATTTTTCAACCCTTTTCTAGGTGTAATTTTAAAAGAACATTTTTTTATCCTTTTATTTAGACCAGAACCAGTTTTAAGGGGTTATATACAGTTAGACGGCCGAAAAAAAGTGAATTTTCCAGATTTTTTTCTGAGAAAACTTTTAAATTTATTGATCCAAAAATTTATACACATATTATGGTATCTTTTAACTGTATTTTAAGACTTAGTACTAGTAAAAATATTTATTTGAAAAAGAGCTACAGCTGATCTCCAGGAGCTCCTCTCAAAAAAGACGTTTTGCGGTGACCACTATATCTCGGAACTGGATCATCTGAAATTAAAAAACCAAACAGATTTCGTTAAAATAATGTTAAATCTAGTAATTAATCGAAGGAATAAGCAAAATATTTTTTTTTGACAAAATGGCGGTTTCTCAAAAAAAAAATCGATTCTTCACCGAAATTTCGGCCTTAAATTGTTTATAAAAAAAGAAATATTTATCGGAGAGAAAAAATCTTCGATTAATTACTAAAAAATATATTTAAGAAGGTCGTGTTAAAATTTGAGACTAATCGGTTTAGCCGTTTTCGAGTAATGTTGGTCACCGACTTTGAAAACACCATTTTGAGAAAAACGCGTTTAAAGTTTGGAATGCACTTTACATGGGATCATTTTTTTTTTTAACTTACATGGAGTTGTCTATTCAGGACCATATAATACACCCTCCGCCGATTCAGCAGCTTCTAATAACTCAAGCTGATGTTGTCTGCGAGCCATTCTTCCATCTCGGGTGCTGTCACGCGCTCTGAGATCGGAAATGCTCACGCGCTTCTCATCTTCTTTTTCGGCATATGAATGCGCATTGGGCCCAAGTGTAATTCCTATTGCATTCATATAATACAATAGTGATGCCATTCCTTCATTAAATATGCCAGCAGCTATGTATGCAGCAATTTCCACAGTTTTCGAACCGGCTGGAACAATTTTGGGAGAGATTTTCCAAATCAGTTGATTGTAGCTCTCGTTGTTGTTTTGGTTAAAACCACCTACACATCTCTCCAATAAATTCTCACTGCTGAGATCTGTGAAAATCAGATGTATAGCCTCAGCAACATCTTTTGGTAATGGCTCATAATCATGTTCGAAAGTGGATAATTGATTGGCAGCTGCAACCTTCTGCCAGTCGCACCATGATTCTGGTCCTTCCGGGCACTTGTCGTGCTGAGGTTCTTCGTCACTTGAACAATAATGGTAATATGTGGCCCATATAGCATTATACATTTTTTGAAGGGAATCACAATTTCTCCTTATTGCTAAGCCATAATAAACTGTCAACTTATCGATCATCTTTCCAGTAAGTTTTCCTTTTCCACCGAGAGTTTTTTTTTGTATTTTTTTCCTTTTTTGTTTACAACTGTTTCAACATTTTTGTTGACACAATCTCTGAGTCGCGTGCCCATTCGTTTCTGTACGTGTCCAATACATTCTTTTTTTACAACTTCTTGATCACCATAAGGTGCAGCCTTTAAAATTCCTGAGTACGTTTTGGAGTCACCGTCTCCGATGTAATTTTTGTACATGCCTCCAAGTTTTTTCAATGAACATTGGAACATTTCGATGACTGAATCAACTTCCATTTTCCCAGAAGAACCAGAATGATTTGCAGTGCAAGTATCTTCATGTTCTGCAGACCATTCCTTATATTCTTCGGTACTGAGTTTCTTCTTCCAAGTTTCAACTGTTTGCAGTAGGAACTTTTCACAACAATATCTATGATTTTACCAGAATAGTATCCGATCAATGATGTCACACCGTACAAGGAACTAAACCCTCGCTTTTTCCATGTACCATCGCCAGATACAGTTAATTCTGTCGAATCTTCATTGCCTTGATGTTCGGAAGTCAAATGTTTTTCTTCAGTACAAGCCTGTTGAACCGGTTTTTCGGTGGCTGTTTTTATACTGGAGTGAATATTATCTATTATCAAATCGTAAGTGGGCTGTGATATAAAGGCTCGCATGTCCATTAATCCACAAAATTTTGCTGCACCTTTTAACCCTAATCCGAAGACTTCATGACAAATAAAAATCGTCGATTTATTTCATAAGAATGCGCGACAAAAGGACTAGAATTTATGTTACGATCTGCACACTTATCACACAGCAAAACAATTTTAAAACCAACTCCTCGTTCAGAAGCAGTTTGAAACTTGACATTTCCGTCACAGATCTTACATTTCACATATTCAGAAATTGCTGCAAATACTGTAATAAAATTTAAAATGCGATACTCAATAGACGGATCACGTGGAACTGAGATTTCCTCTTGTTCTTTAAATTTTTTCGCCGAAGCACTGAAACTACTTTCATCCGTTTCAGCTGTTTTTGGATTAAAAACATTTTTGCGCTTTTTTGTTCTCGACTTACGTATGTTAAGAGATTTTCTCATTTCTCTGGAAGCCTTCATTTTCACGAAAAATTACACAAAAAAAAATGAACAAACTCACAAGTTTACTGCTTGGCTTTGTTGTTTATACTGACTACCACTCTTAAATATTTTCCAGTTTGGGGACAGAAAAATTCAAATTTACATTTCAGGTATAGCAAAACACTAACACACTGTTGCTTTACACATCTAAATACATTAGAAGGGAGAATTTACAATAGGCAGGTGCATAAAAGGGATAGCGTTCCAGGTAGGCGCTGCCGCTCCGACCTTGTACTTCCAAGCACTCTGAAACGCCTTTTCAAATTTGCTTGTAACTTTGAGAATATTCACCGGAACGATATGAAATTTTCTGTGTGTATTCTTAAATATATGTACACTAAGAAAAAAAAAAACGATTTTTTGAAAATTGTAACTGTATATAACCCCTTAATTTTTGTTGACATAGTGCTGCCAGTTTTTCCCCTACACTCGCATCCGGGGCGACTGCTCGCTCATTTGCCATATTTATCAAAACTAAATCTGCCTTGTGACGATCCTTTAAGTTTGAAGACTTATGATAGGCAATATCGTGTTTTTTGCAATATTCGTCTAATTTATTAACGCCTTTATCTCCACGTGTATGCCTTTAATTAATTTAGTGCCAGGCCCGCAATAATTGTATCCGGGTAAATGTAACTCAAATGATAAATTATTTATAAGCCAATTGAGAAGACTGCTCTCTCCAGTACACATGATAAGACTGATGCATCATGAGTTGAACATTTAATAAATATTCGATTTATCAATCCAACTGTTTTCAGAAGAAGACAAACCTAACCATTTTACTAAAACCCTATTTCCTTTACTTCTAAGAACTTTCTCGACTAGATATAAATTAGGATGTTTTGTCTATTGCAGCTCTTGCACATAAAATGCACCTAAAATGGGTTGGCCCCTGATTGCATCTTCATTTAAGTAGGTAATAGGAGTTGTATTTTGTATTTTTCGAATTTTAAATATTTCTGTCGACCAGTTAGGAGTATACCCCTTTTCAAATGTTCTTTTGTATTTACTGATACGTACATAATCACCCACTTTAACACGTTAACTGCCATGTCAGGCACCGGTGCCTGACAGACATGGCACCTGTTAAGGCCATGTCAGTCCCGGGTGACTGACGCCACAGTATGTAATTTAGATGATCCTAGGGAGCTGTCCGGCACGTTTAGCTCGTTATTATCTATTAAAATTGACTGACAAGGCCCTGCAAAAACTATGTTCAACTTGGCCTAACGTTTTTATATTTAGAACTGGGTTTATTTAGGTTTTATTGGGAAAAATAAAATGCGACACAATGAAACTATAAAAACTTTTTATTGTTCGAAATAATCATATATTGGGCTTATACAGCTTAGAAAATTATAAAAAAATGCAATTTAGAGTAATGAAATGCAAAAATCAGTCAGAGAGGCCAAGGAAAAGTTAAATTTTTTTATGTTCCTCGTTGAAACAAGATAGGCAAAAATGTGGTTCATTAGGGCATTGTGGGCAGTAAGTATTCACTTGCTTAGTCTTCTTTCTAGCATAATTTCTGTCTATTGTTTGAACATTTACTTTATAACACCGTGAACAGTACTTTCTAGATTTTTTTACAGGTCCTTCTTTCTTTTTTAGCTCATGCTTTTGCCTCCTATTTCTTGTCAATGGCATGCCAGGATTACTGTTTTCTTTGCCCGATTCTGTTAGATATTTGCACAACTTTTTCCTATATTCTACTATCCCTATTTTAGACTTCGTGGTATCTTTATAAATTATGTAAGAATTTAGTAATGCAGTGTTCAACAACAGTTCAACAGCAAGTTTTCTGTACCATTTTACAGTTTTTCTAAGAGGTGTTGAGTATGCGATCATCTGATCAGATAGGTCTACAGAAGATTTTGCGTTGTTATAATCGACTACAATTTTTGGTTTTATTATTTCTTTGTCTCTTTTGTAAATCCTTGTAAATCCAATAGAATGTTTCGTAGACAGTAAATAAACATCCCTTTTATCCTTCCTTTTCATACATATCATACCATCTTCATTTTCTTTAGCTCTAAACTCTCCTTTTTTTATCTTTCCGTTTATAACATCTTTAGGCAAATATTTTCTATTTTTACGTAAAGTGCCCACAAGATGCGTTTCTTTATCCAACAATTTGCGTCCAAGATCAATACTGGTATACCAGTTATCGGTATATAATGTATGACCTTTTTGAAGATATCCTTCCATAAGTGACATCACAACATTGGTTGGGGTTGTAGTTTCGGTCTCACCTCTCTTTTCCGCATATATTTGAATTCTGTTAGTGTAGCTTGGATTAGTACATAATTTAAAAACTTTAATTCCATATTTGTGCCTCTTCAATTTGATATATTGTCGGAATATAATGCGACCCCGAAATGGTACCAGAGACTCATCAATACAGAGATTTTCTTGAGGATAGTAATATGTTTCAAAGTTCAGATTCAAAGTATTTACCAATTCACGTATTTTGAACAGACGGTCGCCGTGTCTTTGGTTATCGTTGTTAGAAAAATGTACCATTCGTAACAAAATTTCAAACCTGTTACGAGACATAACCGTACGCGGGAAAGATTGGCAAATCAGGGGGTCTGTTGACCAATAATCAGCTAGCTTAGGCAATCTAACTATGCCCATATATAAAATCAAACCAAAAAACCTTTTGATTTCATCTCGGTTTGTATCAGACCAACTAAGCAGTCGCGATCCTCGTTTTATTTGATTTTTTGAACTAAGTTTAGTAATTGTCTGAGCAGCAAATCGGTTGGTTTCCATAGCTATATCATGAAACACACTATCCGGAACTAACAAAGAATAGAAATCCTCTGGTTTGAATTTTGCCATCGTATTTCTCAAACTATAAGGTTTCAAACCAGGGCACTCTGTGAAAGGTATAATTCTTCTTTGCTTACCCGCTGGTTCATACCATAAATCGGTCTCAAGCCTTGTGCTAACCTGCTGTTCTGGGTTTTCATCTTCGTCACCACTTTCTATCACATATCGCCTCTTTCTGTTTTCTCGCCTATGCAAAATTACTTCTGTATCGTCACATATTTCACTACAACATGGAATTTCTAACAGCGGGGAATCTCTTTGAGTCAGTTGTTTTTCTAGTTCGTCAATTGCTTGCAGATCTACCAACGATAATTCAAAATCACACGTATTATCAATAATGGACATGATTACAATAGCTATCGTCACATAAAATCTCCAAAAACACAAAAAAACTAGAGCAATGGGTGCGCGCACTTACTTCCGCAGCTAATTCGAAGCGACTAAATAAATACTGTAGGTACATCGCATGGCACGCGCCGGACAGGTTGCAACCTGCAAGGAACACACGCGTAGGTACTTTTTTTCAAACAGCCGAGCGCCGCACCGAGTGATTTCCCGCGCAAATAAATTGGCGACCTGCGGACGGTGCCTGACAAAATGCTTGACATGGCCCCATAGCTATATTTTGTTTCGTTTGGGCCTCGTCAGGCACATATGCCAGACATTTTATTTTTTTGCTTTATTTTACATTATAGTCACCGGAAACAAATTAAAATCGTCATATAATGTGATTTACTTGAATATACAACCAAAAAATAAAAATAAAAAAAGACGTCATCATAATTTTACTATGGCAGTTAACGTGTTAAACTTGCTTTTTATATTACCGGTTTTTACTACCCTGAAATATCTCTCTAATATGCACGTTTTATTAGTATTGTCCACGTTTGCTGGGATTTCCGATGATAATCAATTGATGATCAATTGTCCGATGATAGGCGTGATTGTATTTATAGATAACATTATTAAGGCTATTATCTATCCAGTTATAGTCACCTTTTAAACTAAATTCCTTATACAGTTTAGATTTTAATGTTCTGATAAAACACTCAAATATTGATGCTTTTTTTGTTGAGAAGGTTGAATAATGGTTTATACAATAAGATTTCATAAGTTTTTGAAATTTATTGTTATAAAATTCTGTTCCATTATCCGTTTGCAGATTTTTGGGGACACGCCCTTTATCCAACAAAATCTTGAAAGTGTTAAATACAACATCTTAGGTTTTACTTTTCAAAGGAAAGGTCCAAGCGTATTTCGAAAATGTATCAATAACAGTAAGAATAAATCTGTAATTTTTGTTTTCTTTAGAAATTGATTGCATATCAATTAAGTCTGCTTGCCAAAGGTCATCTATATCTTTCATAATAACATGTCGACGTGGAAAGTTTACCCTCGCATTTTTATGAATTTCGTTTACCACATCGGCTTTACTCATATTCAAAACTCAGTATTTAAATATTTGAAGTGAATCCAGCTATGATACTGAATGAAAACCATCTTATTGCTATTATTTATTCTTTAATTATGTCAGCTTCTTTTAATTCTTCGATTATCGATAGTATTTCATTATCATGGTTTGTATTGCCAGCATCTTTTGAAGCAACTAATAGTTTCAATCTCTCAACTAATTCGTTAGGGTCATCCCAATATACCAGATCTGTATTTTTTTTAATATTTCTTTAACATTGCCATCTATCCCCCCTTTTTAGTATGAATATTATAGTTTGACGTTTCGGAAAACAATGGTCTGATTATTTCACGATATTTTATTCCCTTATCACCTTTTTTTTGACCTCCAGGATTGAAGTCTCTCTTATGAATATTTGTATGATGCAATATATCCTTGTAGACAAGTTTATCTTTGCTGGATATTAGTTTTAAATCAGGTTTTTTTCGAAGTAAAAGTTCTTTCAGACCAGGTGTTAAATTGTAGGATTTATCGCCGATTTTAATCAAAATGACACTATCGTTATTTAAACTGTCAATTTTAGAAAATGATACTACTGAATTTCCCACCAATAAAGTTTTGTTTTCACTTCGTATTCCAAACGGTATATTTACATCATCATAAATATCATCGATATCCTGACCATCTAATGAAATTTCTAAATCGTCGGCTAATTCCATTGTAGGAAACTTTTTAACTAATTTTGCAGAATTAAGTTTTGGTTCGTAACAGTCCTCAAACTTTGTAGATGAGCTGGTATTAATTGCATCCAATTCAATATCTCCGGAATTAGTGAGTGATGTATTTTCTAAATGTTTTATTTTTTCCATAGTTATATTCGAATCAATTAGAGTTTTAAGGGGGTCTGTGACAGGTTTTAGCATTTTATCGAGTGACAAGTTTATTGAGTGTTCCTGGTCCTTCATTTGTTTTATTTTATTATTTATGGAGTCTACAGACTTCATTAATTCCTTTTTTAATATTTTTCTCCATTTTTTATGTCAACTGTATTCAGCTAAAGAACCAAATATACTGAATTTGATTTTATATGTTAATTACTTATATGTAGTACATATCAATAGTCAGTCAAATTTAAAAAACATATCAAAATTGTGTCTGTACCGTCCGTTATTTAATGACGATTCTTTATTAATAAGTAGAAAATTATAAGGTTTATTCCAAACAGTTTGACAAATATTTCTGAACTCTTTCCATTGTAAATCAGAACTAACGTGCTCTTCATAAATATGTTTTAAATTCACATCATCTTGTTTGAATATAATAAGAAAATTAACATTGTCACGTAACAATTGCTTCGGAATTTTAGAATAGGTTTGAGATAAATAGAAACAATCTATTTGTTTATGCCTACCCATACAGAAATAATTGCGGATATTTACTTGATTTTCACACACAACATCATCAAAAATAAATACAGAATTTGTTAAAGGTTTACTTGGAGAAATGACATCTTTATCATCATTGAACTCGAAATAGTTAATCTGTGGCACTCTTTTTAATACTTCGATCAAGAAACGGTATTTTGGTTGAAAAGTAGTTTTAGAGTAGAGATAAAGATTTCTAAATTTGAGCCCATTTTCATGCAGCAGTAAACTAATCATAACATTCGTTTTACCACAGTTTGATGGACCACATATTATGCAGCGAATGGTATTTGGTAATAAAGCGCTATGTCTGATGTGGTGAACACAGTCACTTAATCTTATATTATTAACATTGAGAGATATGGGTTGTTTGATCAACCTCATATTGTATATTAATCTAATTACCACCTAACATACACTTATATACTCGGTACTACATGAACAAGCATGAACTTAAATTTGATGATGATGATGTAAATAACGTTTAGGAAGTTGAATACGTTTGAATAAAAGTCCATTGTTTGAGACATATAATTTTATTATAAGTTCGTCGTAATAGTACCATTATATATTTATTTGTGTTACATATCTTATTCTAAAATAATTATCATACATCATTTCTAAACAATACATTAATTTATTCTTATTTTAGTATTTTAAATCATATATTTCAAATGAATATAATTTAGAACAGTGGTTGTCAAGATGTGGATTATATGTATAATAATTGGTGCGCAATTTAACGTAATAAGATCAATAAAAAGTTTAACGAACATTAGTTTAGATCATTGCATCACAATACCCCCAAGGCAAGGTATGAATGTGATCTGAAAGTATCTGAACTATGTCATCGTTTCTATTTAATACTTGTTTACTAACTTGTTGTGAGTACAATATATGTTTTATAGACCTTATCATATTCATTTTAAACGATTGACTTTTATCTAATAACAATGAGTCATTATAATCTGTTAGTTTTAAATGCTTAGTGACAGACTTTTGAGTTGATTCTAGGTATGCTATATTGATTATCTATTGGGAAATTACTAGTGTCAAATTGTGTTATATTATCGCGCATATCATAATAAAAGTCGTCTGTATGAATTAAATAAAGTAAACTGCCCGTATCAGTATAACATAGTTCAACGCAGTCTCCGTACTTTTTTTAAAATAAAATCATAGTGGAACTGATAAAGGTGTTGTTTAGCGTACTCTAAAACTGTAAATCCGATATAAATAGGTCGATCTAGTATTATTTTATCCCGATTCAATTTTATGGCTACGAAATCCTCTGCAAATATTGATACACTTTTTAAATTAGGTTTCGAAATCAATTTTTGTGCACAAAGCTTTTTATTTGTTAAGTTTTCCTTATCATTCCATTTGGTAACCAGTTTTATATCTACTTGTTTTCTTCTATTTTCTATAGTTTTACCGAATACTGCATTATTTAGAAGTTTAAAAAAATCTATTTCACATGAAGTTTTAGATACGATACGCAAATTGGTATTAAGATCTATATATTTCTTTAAAAAGTTATCTTGCCTGAATGTAAGTATGCGATGATTTTTTTTTTAAACTAGTCCATTTTTAATGCATTGTTTTAAATGTACGTAATGGATGACATAATGAAATTTGTCATACAGATTAGCAATTAATTTTGCTGTTTTCCCTCCTGGGGGCACAAATTTATCTACAGCAAATGGTAAATCTTTATGCTGATCATGAATACAATCCGGGTAAGATAAATCTACTCCTAAGATAAAACCATATAAGTTATCATCGGATATATGCAATACATTAAATATGTCGATTTCATGCTGACTTAATAATCTGAACTCTGAAATAGGCAACTTTTTAGTCATTGCATAACCATAAAGATTATTACAATCCAGATATACTAAATAACTTGTGGGTTTTGTATCATTATAATGAGGTAAATATTTGTTATTTGCTTCAGCATGACGAAGGAAGCATTGTGCTAAACCCCCGCGTATGCCTTTTTCAAGAAATGTATAAATTTCTAAGTTGCTAATGAGCTCTAATTCAACATTAGTGTAAAGAAGCATTGCATCCCAGCTTAAACTAGGTGAAGTCACATAGTGAGCAGGATCTAGTTTGTAAAAATGTAAACTTGTCTCTCTAAACTTTTCAAATATGTCACATAACAATAAAACATCACATTTCAAATACAGATCATTATACTCGCCCAGCGTTTTTATATTAAAAGTATTCCAAATATCTTTAGCATGAGCATATTCATCATCTGTTATAGATTCCATAGTTAAACTATTATAAAAACTAGCTTTTGAAGGTAGTTGTCTTTCATCAAATTTTGACCAGTCATCCATACAATCATATGGATAAATGCCTTTCTTACGTAATAGCTTAAGTTTACTTTTGTCCGAAAACTCTCTACACAAATTGACAAAATCGTTCTCCGACAGACTTTTGCTTAAAGAATCTAGGCTTAAGCTAAGAAAATGAAATGAATCTATAAATTTAATCTGTATTGAGCGAGTACCTTTTGTTGTTTTAATTAACTTAGCTATTGTCAGATATTTTTCTTTCGTGTTTGGTATTATTTTAACTGAGCCTTCAGATTTAGCCAACTCTTTAATAAATATATGCGAGTCGTAACCACTTAGATTATGAAATACCACCGGTATGAATGGACACACTCTGTATATCAAATTACAATTCGAATGAGCGGCTCCTCTATACTCGGAAGTAATATGATCATGATCATGGACTTTATCTCCAGACAATGTCTGATTACATATATGACACATAGTTGCATTTTGATATTCTTGTTTTTGATTATATGTCAAAGGTTTCATTGATAAATGAGTAGACAAAATTTTGTTTAACCGCTTAACATCTTTTACTAAACGTTTAATAAAAACTTCGACACAATCTTTACCTCTGTATATGACGTACAGGGTGGGCCAGTGATTAGTTTACATTTAAAAAATTTACAGAAATGAAACGATAAGCTTTATTACTAAAATTATTTATTTACTAGGTAATCAATAAATGGGAAATTACTTTTTAAAAATAATATCGTTTAAATGACGACCGTCGCGACTTCGGCATTCCTCTAAACGAGATCGGAAATTTTCCAATACTCTTCTGCACATAGACCGCGGGATTGCTGACATCTCTTCTGTAATCTTTGCTTTCAATTCAAGCAGTGTTCTCGGTTTATGGATGTAGACACGATGCTTCAGATATCCCCATAAAAAGAAATCAGCTGGCGACAAATCAGGGCTCCTGGGTGGCCACGGGATATCGCCTCTCCGAGAAATCAGCTTTTCCGGGAACATCTCTTTAACGACCGGCAGAGACTCATTAGAGGTGTGGCAAGTGGCTCCATCTTGCTGAAACCATGTTCTTCTGTTGTATCCAGTGAATTCCTGTAGCTCAGGAGCCAGAAACACCCGTAACATGTTCACATATACGGTTGAGTTGACAGTGATCGTACGGCCGTAACAATCTTCAAAGAAATAGGGACCAATGACTCCTTTAGATGAAATTGCTGCCCATACAGTCACCTTAGGTGAATGAAGGGGCCTTTGATGCTTAGTTTTGGGATTTTCGCTGCTCCAATATCTGCAGTTCTGTTTATTGACGTGTCCGTTCAGGTGGAAGTGGGCTTCGTCAGAAAACAAGATGTTGTCGAAGTTACTGAAGCGCTCTAACATTGTTTGTGCATAAAGTTTGCGTAAATTGAAATCATTAGGCTTCAATTCCTGCACTAACTGGATCTTGTATGGGTGTAATTTAAAAATCAAATTTCAAAATACGGCGTAAGGATGTGCGGGATATTCCTAATTCAGCCGAACGTTTGCGCGTCGATAAATCCGGATGTTGTCGAACTGATCCTGAAACTCTCAGCACATTCTCTTCACTCCTAGAAGTCCGCGCGGCGCCGGCTTGCTTCAAATTTAGTGTCGATCCCGTCTCTTCGAACTTCTTAACCCATTTCTTTATTAAAACGGTACTTGGACACTGATTTAGATCGTGTAAATCGTACTCGACGCGAAACAAGCGCCTTACAACAGTAGGCAAACCATTATTTAAATAAAAATTCTTTACGCAAAAAGCGCGCTGCGGCCCGGTGAACCGATCCATGGCGACTAAATTTCCGAGAAACGAGCTAGCCACTTGACCCCTCCCCGCGCCCCTCGCTGCTCAGGTTTGCGCGGGAAATTAAATTTAAAAGTAAACTAATCAATGGCCCACCCTGTACTTGTTAAGTTTGTTGTTATGAGAACAACATATGTAATATGCAAAACTTGACGGTTTATGTATTTTCAGTGTGGTAGTATTTTTAGAACTATTTTCATTGCAATTTATTAACAAACTTTCAAAATCAGCATAAATAATAAAAGTAATTTTAAGTTTTCTTTCATAGTTGTTAAATTTCAATATGGTATGTTTTTCTGGTAGTATAGTCAGTACTTTAGAACAGAGTGATTAACATATTTTTGTTCATTTGTAAAAAATTGTAAACATGAATCACATAAAAACACTTTACCATGATGGTGAGTAACCTGGCGACGTGCGAATCTAATGAGATTTTTTATTAAACATAATGTCTTTTACCATTCCGTTCAATATATAATAAATGAATATGATTCTCTTTTTTCTTATTTGTCATATATAGAGGTCCAATAATAGTGCATTTGCTGTCTAAGCCATATACGCTAATGCTTATTGTACGATTAATCAATTCAAAAAGTTTAATATCATTATGTGAAGGAGGTAATAACATTCCTTAAATATTGAGTACCTCGCTATAATGTGGATAGGATGTCGTTCTACACACATTTTTTACACATGGAAATAATGCGGCTACGACACACCATAAGAAACAACATTCATCATTATTTCGTAAATTCAGACAACTTTTAGTATTTTTGATTATTGAGGGTAAGTCAATATACGTACCGCCTCTCATAGGACAATATTTACTTATATTCATTTCAATATGGCTTAAGGAAAGGTATGTCCATCCTGACTGTACATGTTCAAATTCAGACATTTTCTGCAGCAAGACATGTATTTTATTTGAAAAAAAAACTCATGTATGCATGTATTTTTATAGATAATATCGTATTTAGTGTTAAAAGATTTCACCTCGATTTGTTCATAGTCAGATTTTATTAGGAGAAACTTAGCATATAGCTCAAAATTTACTTTTATACAGTCATACGTTTTTAGTATCATAGATATTAATTTATGAATATTTGGATGTATAGAATTCAGGATCGCCTCAGGAGTGAGGTACTCATCATCCTGACCTGTACGTGTACATGTCTGACTGTCACTCGAAATCGTCTCGTAGGTGAGGTGATCCTCATCTTGAGTTAAGTTCACACGAAAAGTTACGATTCTATTTTCAAATGCTGTTGCCACAACAAAAACATTTTTAAATTCAGTACTCAGTAAGCTATTTGTCTTGTGGACATTAGTTCTTTTATGATATGCATACTGATTTCGTGGTATTTCAGTTTTGCTTTTGGTACAAGTTATAATTGTACTCATAGGTCTTCAGTGATCTCTGAACTGTACAACTGTGAAATAAAACAATAGATATATGTAAGTTATATTTATATTATTTTAGTGATTGCATACTTAGCTAAGCTACATTTAGGAAAATATATATAGAAAAAAAAAAAAGTTCTAACTGGGCAGTTGCAGAAATCTTTATCTACTAAGGATATAAACGCTTTAATATGACGCCAAATCTCAGTATCTTCATCAACTTTTGTTTTAATTGTAACTATAGAGTTGCGCCACCTATTGACCGGTGGTATGTCTGCAATCTCTTTGCAGTTATAAATCTTTAGTTCAACGTAGTATGGCCCTGTTTTTGTTTCGCTTATTTTCCTAGCATAGCCTTTAGCAACCCTCTTTGTGAAATAGGAATACAGTGGAGGTGATGTTTTACCACTTGATGTGGATCCCCTCTCTTCCTCCTCATCGCTTTCACCACCGAACAGGTCCCGTGCCGTCAACTTATGATCAGCTATCGGAACCGGGTTGATTCGAGGTTTTTTCGATCCAGACGCCTTGGACCCATCAGTAGTTTTGGACCGCTTGCTTGTGGACTGTTTTTGTTGCTTCGACTGCGGGGTCACATCACATTCATCATTGGAAGAAAATAATTGAGGCATGGACGTGGACCTGAAACAATATATAAATAGTATTTAAATTAAACTGATAGTGAACTGAAAGTCTGACTGAGAGTCTATTATATATATAGTCATAAAAACATTATAAGCAGTGATAGTCTAGTGATAAGTATGACAACTGGGGTGTCAAGTCCATAGTCTCGAGTTAGAATCCAAAGCATACACTTGTGATTGATAGATTAGAAGGTATATAGAATGAAAGTTAAATTTGTATAATTGTTATTCATTTATTAATTCATTCAATCATTTATTCAATTGTTCAATCATTGTGTCATTCATAAATTCATTCATTCATTCATTCAATCGTCCAATCATCCTGTCATTCATTAATTTAACAAATAATTTAAAAAAGAAAACAATAATAAAAAAACACAAAAAAAAAATGCATTAATATAAAAAAATAAAATGATGATGATGATGATATAGTAATTTAAAAATACTTTAATCAATCATTCATTCATTTAATCATTCATTCGTTCATTTAACCATTCGTTAATTTAATCATTCATTCATTCAAACATTCATTCATTCATTCATTCATGCATTCATTCATTCATCGACTAAACTTGGTATTGACATAATGAACAGACATCTAATACAATAAAATAATAATAATTATTATTATTATTATGTTTTACTTACATTATGAGGTATTTTTCTGGTTCTGTTTGAAGCGTGTTGGACTATAGGTGATGATTCTTCCCTAGAGAGAGCGATTATTGATTTTGTCTTGCATCGCTGTGGTTTATATACAACAAAATTATGTCATCCAGAAAATAAATGCTTATACAGCAAAACAAGATATCTTATTTATTTGATATACTAAGTAAGGACCGACCGAAGGTTCGGTTTCGGTTTCGGCTAGTTTCGGCCAAAAAATCTAGTTTGGGCCACAGTTTCGGTTTCGGCCAATATTTGGCCGAACCTTCGGCCCCGCCGAAACTAGGTGTTCGTGAATTGTCGCGCATCATTCGGCTAACTTCGAGTGAGTGAACGTGATTGCCAGTAGAGTTCGCTAGCCAGCGCGATCGTGATCGTAAAAGTACATGATTGTCGTAAAAAATATACTCATCTTTATTGAGACTGATAAATAATAATTATCACTGATAATTAATTATAATGGTAAGATAATTATTTAAATAGTAAGTTAAATACTAGATCTCATTAGAAAATAACAACACAAGTTATCTAATCATTAAGACTATTGTAAACATAAGCAATTAATGTTGATTTTTGAAAAAGTTTGACAAATATGTTGATTGTGTTTTTTTTTTAATTTTAATTGTTAATTTTACAAATAAAGAACTATTTTTGTTAAGTACATACTTTAATTCTAGCATTTTATTTTTTACACGTGTTAACTGTCTATATATGCGTAAAAATACAATAGATTTAACATGCTATAAAAATTCAAATAAGTTTCGGTTTCGGTTTCGGCCGAAACTGAGACCAAGACCGAAGGTTCGGTTTCGGTTTCGGTTTCGGCTGAAAATCCTGTTTCGGTCGGACACTAATACTAAGCAAGTACCATGACTGCACTCGTTCTAATTACTTATCGTACCTACATTTCTTTTCATACAAAAATCTTCAACGAACAAACAAATTCACTGACCGCATAATCGATATAGTGACTTACCTTGAGCATCAAGTAACAGTAGAGCTCTGTCAGCATTTTGTCCAAATATAATAAAGAAATATTAAGGTCATGGTACACTGTCTGCAATGTTTTATTTTAATCATGTGTTACTGTATTAAAAAAGTGTAGAATAATTTCGGTTGGCTAGTGTAAACGCATCCTAAGTGTAACATACTAATAATTTCCTATGGTTTTGTTCCACAATACATACAAAGATTAAATGTTTTTATTTTGTTTAGAGAAAAATATTGGTTAATTTTACTATCAAAAACAATGACGTGAGTAAAACCGCAGGTAACCACTAGTCATAAGAATATTCTATATATTATTGCGTTATTTTGAACTCTATCAGCTACAACAAATTTCATATATAAATCGGGGATAAAAACAATACGACTTAACTTTAGTTCTTTATTTATTTTAGTGTGCTACTGTTTATACTAATGCTACAATGTCGGTAAGTGCCTAATTTAAAAAATACATACTTTAAAATATGTTATAGCCTTAATGATACCAGTACCACAACAATAATGTGTCCTGTTTCAGATACCAAGCTGGGTTTATTCACCAACTTCACCTCCATTAATAATGGATCCAGATGTGGTCGATAGAGCCATAAATTATTTGGATATGGACGAACGGCACCGAACCCCACCTATTCTAAATACAACTAATGATAACAAGAAAGAGTTAATAAGTTTTTACAAAACAATTTCCATCGGTGGTGCTAAAGTTATACGGATCGAAATCTACAACGCAAACCAATTTGAAAATAATTCTATGTGCCACTGCAGTGCGGAAATATGTGTTCAGCATATTGTGAAGGACATTAACAATGATAGCATATACTTACGTGTCGAAGACTTGCTACCATATTTAAATAATACTTTTTATCAATCCTTGTAAAAGAAAACTGAAAAGAACATTCATAATTATGTTAATTCAATTAAGTATATTGTTTATATTAATTATAATGTAATGTGAACTAATAAATAATTGCTAATATTATATTACAAGAAAATTGTTGTTTCATTTCAGTAGCATAATCGCTATTTGACCGTGCGATTCCGTCATCAAACGAGCGCGACGCCCGCGCCCCGACGGGTGGTCGCTCACGTTGTAAACAATCCTTATTAATTATGAGTATGTTTCTGAGTATTTCGGTTACACGTGATGTATTTTTTATTGCTGATGAACAACCTTTTGAACTATGTTCATTTCGTTTGAATGTATGGTTGCTTTCATTCATAAAATTATTTGTAAGTAAATTGATGATTAGGTAGTGCTTTTGCTGTACATTGAATGATGAATAAATTAATGGTAAATTGGGGTGACCTGGATCTCCTTGATCCAGGTCCCCCAATTTTACCCTACTAGCCTGGACTTGATAGGACAGGTTTAAACCAAGGTTTATTAAGTTTTTTGTAATAAGACTGCAATGACTTTTAAAAAAAAGTTTGTTTTTTATATACATTTGCAGATGATCTGAAGATCGTTTTATGTTTGTGGATTTTTGCCTCTTCTTAGGTCTGGTGTCGACGCGTTTACTCCATCGAACAGTTCGTACATATTGTTAATTAAATTAGCCATTGCCGAGGCTTCAGTCGGCATGTCTCTTGAAAATTCACAATAAACAAATTAAATCTATATGAAGGGCTAGTTTGTTGCTCAATACAGGACTAAGGAACTAGGTAATAATTAAAAGTACAATATCATTTCTAGATGGTTTTATCCTTTATAAAAGAGACAACCCCACATTACCCATACTGTTGAAACAAATGTGTGTAAGAAAGAGTGCTGTCGTTAAATGTTCATAAGTATCATGCATAATTATGATCTGAGTGATTAAATGAATTTGACTTTGACTATAAAATGTTTCTTACCTCCAGCAATTTTGGTATATATTCCTGCTGCAACTGAGTGGCTTAAAACTTGTGCCACAAGTTTTACCTTCATTTTTTTCTTTGAATTAGGGTCAAGGTTTTCTTTACTTAAGCATGCTGCTAATATAAAATTGGGATTACTGTTGTCCATTTCATAAATTTGCCTGACGTGGCTCCATTTAGCAATTCCTGTAAAGTAATTATTAAAAGTATTATAACTATTAAGTCAAAATTTTCTTTATTTTATAAAAAATATTAAGCTCTACATAAGTACATATTTATTATTAAATATTACAGCAGCATTATTCGGCAGCTGGCGTAAGTTCAGTTTTCATTTTACAAAAGAGGGCAATCCGTGCGATCTATAAAATGGATCCTCGCGAGTCTCTTAGAAACAAATTCAAAGAAATCAATATACTACTAACTCTGCCTTCTCTTTATATCTTAGAAAGTATTTTGTATGTTCGCAAAAACTTAGGACTTTTTCAAAATAAGAAGCGATTTCCCTAATAACACGTAGTAAAAATGAAATTGTAATACCCAAAGATATTTAAACGTCAAAATTGTTTGGTTAAACAGTCGCTAATCATTACTTAACTTTAAGCAGTGTTTATAAATAAACGGGCATGTTAACAACATTATCATTCTGCTGTAATATAATAATATGTGTAACACATAACATAATGTCTGTATTTAAATACACTTTTCAAGCGTTAATTGTACTAACCTTATGGCATTGAACACTAGGTACAGCTGTTCTGAACAACTTCTTCTCATTAAGCATGTACTTTTAAAATGGTTGCTGCAAAGCATATTATGTTTAGAATGGAGTCCATCCTGGAATTTTGGTGAAAACCAGGCTTCGTTTGGGACGCAATGCTTTGCCCATAATTCACAACTGGAAATTAAAAAATATCAAAATTACGTACCATAATAATCATGTTCCTAATTAAGCTATATCTAAATAAAAATCTAAACTTTCTGTATTAGCTTTGATTGAAAGAGATGTACAATATTAAATACGGGAATGGTGTAGGCAAGAAAAGTTTTCATAGTAAGTACCTAATCATTTTTGGTAACGAAAGTTAGGACTTTATCAAAGGGTATCAAGTGCATTAGGTATGCATACATGTTCGTTAGTTTGTTGTAGTTAGAAGCTGGATTAATAATAATTGTGGTATTCTATGTCGTCTAAAACGAATAGCATGGAAAGTACATAAGTAGGTACATACCGCAGAGTATTTTTAGAGCCAGGCTTTGGAAACCGATGCAAAGTGATGCTGGGATCTTTAGAAGATGAAGATCCACATATTCAACAGATTCTAGTGTTTTCTTTCTGCGAACTCATCGCGAATTTAAAACAAAGTCAAAGTCAAATCATTCATTTCAAATAGGCACATAAAAGGCACTTTTGAACGTCAAAATTTACAAAAAAATAGAATTGATTCTAGTTGCCCCTTCCAAAAGGTAGTTTCGTATGGAGAAGAATGGGCAAGAAACTCCACCGTTACTCTTTTAAAATGTTTTACAATATTATGTAAGTTCACATTAATTATGTAATCATATGTGAAGACGATGCACCTAGAATAAAATTACTATACCACAATAGGTAAAAAGAATGAAATACAATGCAAAGGCAGGTAAATTAATTATGTGATAGATACATGGTGCTCACATATTTACAAATATTGAAAAGTAGATGATGTTTCCAAAAGGAGAATGGCGAGGTTGCATGTACAATGCGACCCACTGTTGAAACTTATAACTAGTTGTAGAACTATATAAAACTAGCAAAAAAGCAAATGGGCAGTAAGTTGTAGAGGCTGGGAGAAAAAAGATATGCAAGGTGAAAGATTATAACCTAAAACGAATATAATAGTGATAATAAAATGTCTTTTTTATACTAAGTAGTTTCAAAAAGGTGTTCAATCAGAATAAAAATATTTAAGTACCAACCATTACCATCGTGGATCTGCATCTCTCTGGCCAAATATAGGTACTTACCTTCTCAAAATAAAAAATACATACCTACTATGTCTGGGAGCTAGGAACTATAGTGACCTGGTCAAAACGAGATATGAAATACTGTAAGCATTGACTGGATTGATATAGGATGAAACTATAATTATTATTGGTAAAAAAGTAAGTTGAAAGAAGCGTACATATCTAGCAGAATATGTAGTTTTAAGGCTCAATTGGCGCGATGTGTCTAGTTGCGACCAAGATTCTTTCTAAAGTCGGGTCATACCTGCGTGTGGAATGGCGTGCTATACACCCACATTTTGCCAGTTACATACGTTTAACTCTCATCTATGAGGGGTGAGCCAACTGTCACTGACCGGGCACATATTCAGACTTCGGGCTGATACTGAGAATTTCACCTTGCCTGATTTGGGAATCGAACCCAGGAGAGGGGTCCTGGGTTCGATTCCCAAATCAGGCAAGGTGAAATTGAAATGAACGTGGGGACGTTCGGCAGTCGTGCTAACGATCACTAGACCAACAAAGTAGTCGAAAACGAAATAAAGATACCTACTAGGAATAAATATCTATCTCCTGGAACTCCCTCCGTGAAAAGCAATTAAGCAAAGATTCGATTTTACAGACTATTAAGAACTTGAATTTTTAAACAAGAGGTTTGTTGAATAAAACAATATTTATATAAAAACAAATCTTTTATTTCGTTTGTGATTATAAAATACAGGTTGTGATAAAAAATTGGATAAGGGCAGGGAGGATGATGATTTTAATAAGTACTGATACTTACAGTAATTGTATCTTCATTCTTGTTACTGTTTGTTCCTAGATAACCTTTAATACATTATTTATCTAATTAAAAGGTTATCTAAGAACGAAGCTGGTGCAGCAACGTAGCTTTGGTGTCTGGCATAACCCATGTACCACAATATGCTCATTATATGAGAGCAACAGCCTACTGTCCGTGTCCCTACGGGACAGTGGCAATAATATCCTAAAATGGCACTTCGCCCCTCCAGCCTTCTATCAACTGCGATGTATGTAAAATAGGACTTACTTCCTATATGCCTCGATTTAATTCTGCAACGTATAATAATTGGTTGGCTGTCATTAAATATCCCTTCTAGAGGTGTGTTGTCCTGGCAAACTTCTAAAGCATAAATTTCGTGGGCTCTAAGGTGCTCCCCAACATATGATTTTGCTTGCTTTATTTGGTATGTACCCAAAGCGATTAATTCTAGGTCATCTGTTGTCAATTCAGGGAATTCTATATTTGAATGTGTAACATTTTGGAACATTGTATGTCTCATATTTAAATAATTATGTTGAACAATTTCAGCAAGTTCATTATTTTCAAATATTTTTGCTTCTATTGTCTGAATGACCTCATGGACATTTGTTCGTTCCCTGAATTGAACAATGAAATGGTTCAATAAGGCAGCAGCAATTGAAAACTCTTGCATAATATGAGGGCACCTTTTATCTAAATAATCTGCACGGAATATTTTAAAATCCCTACTGAACCTTCCATTGACAGCTTCAACCACCCATCTATTCATCGTCACACATCTCGAGATATTGGCTTGGAGAGTCGAAAGTTGCCTTTCCCCTGTCGAAATTGTTTCGGGCATATGTACTAAGAAACCTTTGGTTGCCATGTTGTCTGCACAGTCTCTAAACCCACGGTCTAAAATAAAAACATCATCTTCTCTAAATAAATCCGTAAAGGCACCTCGCTCTGACATAAGGTCATTCATGAAGGAAGCATCATTTTTGGTGGCTGAATACGGACCCACTGCCTCAATGATGTAACCATCACAGCAAACTATACGGAAAGGTTTAACCAAATTATAATATTTGTGAAGGGAATAAGTTTATTTTTGAAATAAATAGTTACTACTCTTTTGAGTGCTTAAATATGTGCCATCAGCAATGGCAATTAAACGTTTTTCTTCGGTGGGCGCTTCAGGATTGCCAAAAAGATGATCAGCAAGCAAAGAATTTCTGGCAACAAATTCTTCCTTGGGCTTGTGTGCCCATTCCAAATGTCTAGGCACATAGTCCTGGCAAAGAATTTCTCGTGCCTGCTGCATATATTCTTCAAGAGTTTGTCTGGGTATTTGAAATAATGCTGAGATTCTTTCATCACTATCTCCAGTCCGCATTTTACACAGAAGTGCACTAAAACCGCTTTTTATTTTATGATTGTTTAATCGCGGTACTTCTATTAATATCTCATGATATTCATCTTTTGTCCGTCCAAACCAGTACTTAAAAAGATGGTCATCAATACTTTCGGGGTTTAGAAAATCCAATTTTGAATCATCTGCTAGTAAATACACAATTTCTTCTATATGTGCAGCACTAAATGTTGATATAGCATTTTCACTAGCATACAATTCATGAAATAAGTTGGCACTTAAGTGAAAATAGCAAATTCTGGCATTTCTGGGTATATAGAAATTGAAATAGAGAAGATAGGTATAATATTGTTAAGTACTATCTTTCTAACTTTCACAAACGACAGATAGCTGTGTCGCTATCATATTTTTTTTCTTTCTCAGCCAAAAACTTGGCTAAACAAATTGCTTCTTTTGAGCAATGCAATGACTTTTTAATAAATTCTGCCAATCATTTGGACAACATTAATGACATTGATCATCATTTAAATTAGAAATTAAGACAATAGAGGTAGCCTCTTGCAAAAATGTAACAAAGGCAAATAATAAATCAAATAAAAGTGTAAAAAATTCAAATAGTATCAACCTGGTGCATCAAAACATTCAAGGGTTTTTGAAGAAAGATTTAGAAGTAGAATTATTCCTGAATTATAGCAATATAGATATTCTTTGTGTGACAGAACATTGGCTCAAAAGCCACCAGTTCATGTTTAATTTTAGTAATCACCAGGTTGGTAGTTCGTTTAGCAGAGTAAATGCTATACATGGTGGCTCGTTAATTATAGTAAATAATAAGCTTAAATTTAAAGACCGCAAGGATATTGTGAGCCTCTCTGTTGAGCGGACAATTGAAATAGCCTGTGTAGAATTTGAGCAGTTCATTATATTAAGCGTGTACAGACCACCCTCAGGATTGTATGATTGTTTTGAAAAGGTTATGGATGAAGTGTTGCACAAAATTTGTAATTCAAACAAGTCTATCATAACTTGTGGTGACTTTAATGTTAATTTATTAGAGAATTCTGGATTAAGTACTAAAATTATAAGTTTGTTTCAGTCATACAATCTTGAAAACCAATTTTTGGAGCCCACTAGAATAACTCCCACCAGTGCCACATGCCTAGATAACATTTATACAGATATTATACCAACCCACAAAGAAATTATTAATTTAATAGACTCGGATCATTGCGGACAATTGATCACTATTCCAAATATAAACAAAAAAATGACTAAAAAAGATATCACTGTTAACCCAAAAACTAATAATCGCTTGGAAACATTTAAAACTAAACTTTTAAGTAAATTACCATTTTTGTCGACTAATGATGACCCTAATAAACAATATAATTATTTTTTTAATATGTATTGTAAACAATTTGATAACACATTCATTCCAAAGACTTTCTCGGTGAATAGTAACGCTTCCTTCAGTGACTGGGCCACCATTGGTATACATAAAAGTAGAAAACGGCTTTATGAACTATATGATGAACGGACTTATATAAACACTGCTGAATTTAATTTATATGTTAAGAATTATTCAAAATTATTTAAAAAAGTTTGTAGTACGGCCAAGTCACGTTATTTGAGTTCAAAAATTAAAAATAGTAGTAATGTAATTAAAATGACATGGAGTATCATTAATAGCGAAACGGGAAGGTCATGCAACCGATGTAGTGACTACAGCCTTGATATTGATGACAGTATAATTAAATCAGATTCACAAGTCGCCGTGGCCTTTGAAAATTTCTTTACAAATATTCCTGTATCCACTACTAAATCTCTAAACTCATCACCCACTGCTGCAGAGTCTTTACTTAAAGAAAACGTCCCTGTTTGTGATTCTGAATTTCATTTCCAATATGTCACCTGTAAAGATATAATTAAAACCTTTCAAACGTTAAATGTTAAAAAGACCGCAGATCTATGGGGCAATTCTGTGGACATTGCAAAGTCGATTATAAACATTGTATCACCTACTTTAGCTGGTATTTTTAATAAGTGTGTTGACTGTGGTGAGTTTCCTGATCTTATGAAAAACAGTAAAATAATACCGTTGTTTAAATCAGGTAGTACATCAGATCCTACTAATTATAGACCCATTTCAGTGCTACCTACTTTTAGTAAAATTTTTGAAAAACTTATTTTGAATCAAATGCAAAGATTTTTTAATAAACACAAATTACTGCATAACAAACAGTTCGGTTTTACAAGGGGTCGTTCGACTACTGATGCCGGAGTTGAACTTTTAGGACATGTTTATAATGCATGGGAGGACAAATGCGATGCTTTGGGAATCTTTTGCGATTTGTCCAAGGCATTCGATTGTGTTCTTCATGAAACATTAATCAGGAAACTGCACCACTACGGAATCCGAAACGCCTCTCTGGATCTTCTTACTTCTTACTTAAGTGATAGGATTCAGAGAGTTGATGTTAACGGAAAACGTTCACCCGGATCTGTAGTAAGAATGGGGGTCCCCCAGGGCTCAATTCTTGGCCCATTTTTATTTCTTATTTATATAAATGACTTGCCTTACCTCATAAAGGATAAACATGATATAGTGTTGTTTGCAGACGACACTTCACTTTTATTTAAACTCAAACGTCAGCAGCTGGTTACTGACAATGTAAATAGCGCTCTCGCAATAGTAGTTAACTGGTTTAATGTTAATAACCTACTTCTTAACGAGAAAAAAACGAAATGTATTAAGTTCACGATACCTCATGTTAGACAAGTAGAAACTAGTGTTCTCATAAAGGGTGAAGTGTTGAAACCCGAAGATACCACAGTATTCTTAGGCATAACTTTGGATGCCAAGCTTCAATGGGGCCCCCATATAGACAAATTGTCGAAAAAGCTTAGCTCTGCAGCATACGCCGTTAGAAAAATTCGTGATTTAACAGATTTAGAGACTGCCCGTTTAGTATACTTTAGTTATTTTCATAGTGTGATGTCGTACGGTATTCTGTTGTGGGGAAATGCCGCCGATATACAGACAATTTTTGTTTTACAAAAAAGGGCAATTCGTTCAATTTATAAATTAAGTCCCAGACACTCCCTCAGAGATAAATTTAAAGAGATTAATATTGTTACTGTGCCTTCTCAGTATATTTATGAAAATCTTTTGTATGCACATAAAAATATTAATCTGTTTAAAAAATACAGTGATATCCACAATATAAATACCAGGAACAAACACAAATTTCTTGTTCCTACAACCAGGCTCAAAAAAATTGGTGGCTCCTTTAGATGCCAATGTATACGTTTTTATAATAAACTTCCTAGCCACATTCAAGATCTAAGCTTTAATAAATTCAAATCTTTTATAAAGCGGAAATTATGCCAGAAAGCCTACTATACTGTGAAAGACTATATTGAAGACAAAAAGGCTTGGGATTGAGCTGCTCCAATAAATTTACACAGTGAATGTTGATTTTAGTTTGCTAACTCTTTTTAGACGTGAATATTTACTATAAAAAGTATTATGTTATTTTCATTATTGTGAATATGAGGACTATGTGGGTCATTTTTTTTTCAGTTTTATTCTTGGTCTGGCAGTTTAAGTAGTTTATGCGGCCTACCCAAATGTCCTTTCTTTGGTATTGTTCGTCGAATCGTTGAGCTCCTTAAGTTCTGAGTTGAGCTGCACGGTTACTGACAAATGCGTGCACTGACTGGACAGGTCGACTTAATCTGTGTGGTTCTTTCCTCAAAAGACCATTTCAGACACCGATCTACATGATCTTCAAACATTATTACCGAATTTATATATACACATTGACATTGATAAATTTTATATATACAATGACATGAGTATTTACTTGTAAAGTATTATATTATTTTAATTTTGTGAATGTGAAGACTATGTGGGTAATTGCTTTTTTTTTTTCTAATTTAATTTTAATTATGATCTGGCAGTTTGAGTAATTTATGCGGCCTACCCAAATGTCCTTTCTTTGGCATTGTTCGTCGAATCGTTGAGCTCCTTAAGTCCTGACTTCCTGAGTCGAGCTGCACGATTACTGACAAATGCGTGCACTGACTGGACAGGTCCACTCAAACTGTGTGGTTCTTTCCTCAAAAGTCCATTTCAGATACCAATCTGCATGGTCTTCGCATGACCTGACCAAGATTATGTCTGGACTTTAAAAGAGACTGTGACCTCTGAGTTTGTTTCGGCCTTTCTTCTCAGAGTAGTCAGATAGGAAACGCCGACCTCATCTAGTTTAAAAAACATGATTGACGTGTAAAAGTGTTTGTACAAACCTACTTACAGAAATAAAATCATTTATCATTTATCATTTATGAAATCTTTTATAATCTGTTTTCTCAGTCCATCAGGCACACGTCGTTTTTCGCTGTCGTTACACTCCAAAAACAAGCAACGACGTGCTGTATCAGCTGCTCTTCTTAACGTAGGTAATGTTATTTGTTCAGCAGATGTTACCTGCAATGGAGGTCTGGTGGTTGACAGACCAACCTCTTCAATATCTGCTGTGTCAGCTGCTTGTGTTGTAGGTAATATTTGGTCATCAGATGTTTCATTCAGTGCCTGTCCAGATGTCGACGGAATGACCTCTACAACTTGCTCCATTTGTTGCGAAGATATAGGCTGTGCACTACCTCCTACACTAGATGTGGAAGGTGCAACAGGGGAAGAACTTCTATGAGAGCTATCAAACACTCTCTGTGCACGTAAATAGCAAGGCACACATATTTCATCAGTGTTCGTTAACTGAAACAATAAAAGTGAAAAGTTTTAAAAAAACAATCACAAAAATAATAAAAATACAGATCTTTTGAGTATGTACGTCATTATTAGTCATACTTTTTTTTTATAACATACCTGGCGGGGTCTTATCCATTCAGACACAACGTTTCCTATTTGCACTTCTCTTTCAGACATCTCTGGTCTGAGGACCAGTCTACTCCTGATTCTCAAAATAGATCTTCCACACCCAGCACACACATTACGATGTCCAAGTTGCTGTTGGGTGTTATGTTCAGGATCTTCATTTGGGTTATGATTTATCAACTCCCAACAGGAATGACAAATAAAGTCGTCTCCAGTTATCTAAAAATAATTATAACCACGGTTTTAGAGTTATCAAATACACCAAGTTAATGTTATAATCATGTCAGTGGTTCAAAATCAAGAATGTGATCACTTCTTATCATCCTGTGGGTGACGATTATTTATACTTTTAAGTTAAATGTAATTGACGGCGATTCTTGCATTCAAACGGAAACAAAACCACGCCACAGGATGCTACTGAAGTAAATGAGCTTAAGAACCAATTTATGTATAGTTACTTACAATACTTATATCACGGGGATAAACCCATCTCTGAACTCTCTCAACTACCTGGGCACTATCGTCGGACAAACGATGTCTGCGTAATCGGGCAATGCGCAATTGACAATTCACACAACGCATTTTAACGGGTAACTAAGTCCAAACCACTTGCAAATCGGAGTCCAAAGGTAAAATCGGTTGTCTAAGTCGGTATGTAGAATAGTCAGTCCAAAGGTAAAGCCAAGTCGTCAAGAATCCACAAAATCGCATAGAAAATAATAGATACCCCACGTTAGTCGTTGAAAACAAACAATGGAATAACAATATTTGGTTTTGACACTGACAGCAAACTCCTATTGTCAGTATAACGGTCCATTCTACGCTATCACAAATAATCGTAATAATTACAATATTGTACATTTTTGTTTAAAAAAATTGTAAATGCATTTTTAATAATTATTAACTTTTGTATGTATTTCTTATATTTTAGAAGTTTTGTTTATTAAAAAAAATTGCAAGCGCAAACGTCTGCAAATGTAAGAACGTAGGCAAATCATGTAATTATTAGTTTGGAATGTAATACGAAACACGGTGCGTTTAATAACTACATGATGACTTATTTATTTATTTATTAAAACATGGAGGACTTACGGCTTAAAAACGTAATAAAAAGGAAACAATAGTCAACAGGAAGCCAATTACAAGTCTTCGCGTGTAGAATTAGACTGGAAATTTATATACGAGCATATAACAGCAATACGTAATAAGTACATTTTGTTGTTTAAGAAATTAGGTATTTGACTAAAACTATTTGGTTTACATTCTATAGAGACATATTAGATTTAAAAGAAAATAAGAAGGCAATTAAGTTAATAATTGAAACTTATGGTTAAGTGGCTATTTAAAAAAATCAAGGCTTAAGCACCTTCTAGCTAACGTCACACTAGTCGCAAAGAGATCCAAGTCATACTGCTTACATATTACATTGAATTGTTTGCTTGCACGCACAATATAACTATTCTGCCCGTAATTCGTAGAGGTATAAGGTACAAATAAGGGCGGATTAAATCGAAATGATTTATTTGGCACATTAAAATAAAATTTAGATAATAGCTCGGGACTGTCAATATTATTGTTAAATATCTTTAACAGAAACAGACAGTCGGCAATCCTACGTCTATCTTCAAGTCGCAACAGATGGTACTTCTTACAGAGTCAGAGATAATCGATTGAATGGTATGGAATCTTTTGATGGTAACAAAGATATTTAATAAACCGTCTTTGGATATTTTCAATGCAGTCGATGTACTGATGATAACGTGGGTTCCAAATCTGAGATGCATACTCTAGCTGACTTCTAACAAAGGTGCAGTACAATATTTTTAGTGTTTTAGCATCTAAAAAGCATTTAGAGAGACGCATTATAAACCCGAGCAGTTTAGAGGCTTTCTTGACAATGGCGTCAATGTGTGTGTCAAAAATTAACTTACTATCATGGAGTATGCCCAAGTCACGAATAGTATCACACCTCGGCAAAGTTTGGCCCAATAGAGTATAAGTGGTAGCTAGGACTGCACGTTTCCTAGTGTAAGTAATAACAGAGTACTTTAATGGATTAAGATCCAGTTTGTTAGCCCGACAATACTCTTCAAGATGACATAAGTCAGCCTGAAGTATTAACGCATCTTCGTGAGATGAGATCTTGGCAAAGATTTTCATGTCATCGGCGAAGCATAATAATTTGGATGAATGCAGACACTGGTCGATATCGTTTACATAGACCACAAATAAGAAGGGACCGAGCAATGAACCCTGGGGCACTCCGCTGGGCACAGATACCCATCCAGACATGTAGTTATTGAGTACTACTGCTTGCGACCTATTATCATTATATTATATTATTATTATATTATACGACGCGAACCACCTCAGGAGCTCTCCACGAATGCCTATGTATTTTAGCTTCATTATCAGGGTGTCGTGGTCGATCCGGTCAAATGCTTTACTATAATCAGTGTAAACCACATCGACGTGCTTGCCGTCATCCATAGCACTAGTAATAAAATCGTTAAATAAAATAAGATTAGAAGTGGTAGACCGTCCTCTCAAAAAACCATGCTGGAAAGAGCTGAACGAGTTAGCAAGGGCGGGATATACCTGATTGTAGATAATCCGCTCAAATATTTAGCTATAATGCACAGTTTCGATATAGGCCTATAATTAGTTAATACACTTTTAGACCCCTTTTTATGTACGGGTGTAATAAAAGCAGATTTCCAAACTCTTGGGACAACACCTTGCGATAGAGACTTGGAGAACAAAATTAGATAGGTAAGGCAATGGAAGGCGCACATTCAATGAGAAATTTAGATGATATATTGTCAGGGCCAGCGCCTTTCGATGAATCTAACTTGCGAAGTAAATCGGCCACACAGTCGATCTTTACTTCTATGTGACAAATATCAGATGATGGGGGTGTAGTGGCGACAGAGGAGGAAATAAGGGCTGAATTGGGATTTATATTTGAGGTGTAGTTAATGAAGGTAGAGTGAAAATAAGAAGAAAAAGCCTCACAAATAGAATCACCAGTGAGCAATAATTCATTGTTGTAATTTAGTGAATTAGGAATAGCGTTAGAGTTATAGCGATTTTTAACAAAGGTCCAAAAGTACTTAGGGTTATTTTTGATTGATTTTTCCGTTTCATTGAGGTAACATTTATAACACGAAGCTTCCATAGTCTTAACTCTTTCGCGCAAGAATTTAAAAGTTAATTCATCGGATTTATTGCCATAAGTCTTGAACTTTTTCAAATATTTATACTTTTCCTTAATAGTTCTGATGAGCGAAGTACTGTACCAAATTGGGTATGTATTATTACGTATAAGCTTTTGCGGTATATGCCTATTTTGAAATTCTTTTATAGTGTCCATAAAGTACGCAACTGAATCATCCAGAGATCGAGACGAGAACTGACACTCCCAATCAACGGCATAAATCTCATTATTTATAGACTCAAAATCGCCTTTGCTATAGATATACCGTAACCGCGGTGCATGGTCCAGGGGAGGTAATTCAAAGATATCGACAATAATTAATAAAGCGGGATGATAAGGGTCAATAGCGACTAGAGGGTCAACGCACTCACTGATACAGGCTAATTTATTTGAGAGGACCAAATCCAATACTTTCCCACACCTATTGACCACTCCGTTGTATTGACCAATGTCCAACGTACATACCTCGTCAGCGAGTAAACATTCGTCACTAGTGGCGGGGTTCACTGGGACTAGCGAAATATTATTGTTACAAGGAACCCACGAGATTCCACTCATATTAAAATCACCTAGAACTAAAAACACATCGGAAGTATTATTTAAAGTTATATGGTTCAATTTTGTCAGGAAATTATTAAGTTGATTCGAGAATGGAAAGCCTTTGTTTTGTTTACATAAATACAGAACGCAAATATATAGGTTTACGTGATCTCGTGAGTTCAGTTTATTAAGTCGTATTTTAATCCAGAGATCCTCTGCCGAAGAGTGAAATAGCGGCTGTGGGGTAACAGGTAACTCCCTACGCGTCGCGATAAGTACACCACCGCCTCGCGTTTGTCTAGTCATAGCATAATTACGGTCACGACGCCATACCATATATCGGTCATCAAACAACTCTGAGTTAAAAATACCATCGATTAGCCACGTCTCTGTTAAAATAATTATGTCATAAGAATTCAATAACACCTGACGATAAAACGAGCCTGTTTTCGTTCGCAGTCCCCGTACGTTTTGGTAATAAACAGTCAGACGCTGTCCACTGTTATCAGCCATTACCAATATATGCAAAAGAAACTGTGTAAGCAGCAATATAATATAATACGATTAGCCAATTCATTTCGAAACAATAATTAAAAACGTGTAAAAGAGACAAATATTTGTAAAGCGGGTGGAAGCAAATTAAAATAGCAGCAACGTATTTAAAATCACCCGATACTGAGCGAGCAGGCAAGCACCAATACAAGACGTGCGTATGCGTAAGCGAGATAGACATGTTATTATGAGTTGGATCTTCAATACAAACAGCGCGATAAGGAGAACAATAGAAGCTCATTAGCGACGCAGAGGTGTTAAACCTTTTACAATAACAAACCAAGAAACAATTAAGTTGAGATCTTAGATAAATATTAAAACTAAAACATAAAATTGGAAATAAACAACTACATAATCGTAAATGCACGTAGTAACGGTTTAAACAATTTTGTTTAAATCCGTTTGCTTTCGAATTATAAAGGGTTTGCAGTTGACATCTTTGCGTACATGCATTTTGCCATGTTTCACCCATACAAATTCGTAACACTTCTCCTTAGCGGTGGTTTTAGCTTTATTCAAAAGCTTTTTGGATTCAACGCTTAAGTGGTCATTAACATAAACACGCTGTGGTGCTCCCTGAAAACCCAAGTCAGAGGTGGACAGATCCTTATCAGCGCGTGCAGCCGCAATAAAATCTTCTTTTATGTACCGATTAAGGAAGCTCACTAACACTAATTTCTCCTTGGAGTTTTGCATAGGCACCCTAGAGATATAGTTAATCTGGGTCTTCGGACAACCATAATTGATTTTGCGGCCGATGGCTTCAACAATTGAGAATAAATTCTCATCTTTCTTAAGGGGCACTCCTTTGATCTCCACGTTATTTAGCCGGGATCGCTGATCGTGCGACGAAAGCTCTAGTTTTGACGAAGCTAACTCAGCTTGCAATGATGAAACTGTATCCTGAAGCTTCCCGAACTCTGAGGCTTTTAACTCTAAACTAACAAGCCGAGTGTCGAATTCATCGAGCCGGCCACTAGAAAAATCATAGCTTTTCTTGAGCTCGGTCAACTCATCCTTTATCGATCTCAAGTCGCTGACTAAAGTTGGTAAGTCAAGTAGCTGTTGCTTCATTTCACGAATCTCACTGAGTACTGTATCAAGTAAGGCAGTAGGTTGTGGAGAAAGCAAAGCCGGCGATGACAATTTACACGTAGCGCATTTCCATTGAGCTCTTCGGTCCGCACCCAACTTCCTCCAACCCCCTTCAGATATATTTGCACAAGAGAAATCCAGGAATTTTTTGCAGCTTGCACATTGAACACCGTCATTAAATTGCTCATTACAATTTGCACACGTCTTCATCATGAATCAAATACGAGAATGTTTATGACTTTATGGAACCGTAAAAAGGTTGACGATATATTACTTTGAACGTAAAGCTACAGTAATGCGTACTGCGCTAGTGCGTGCTCACACGGTACTGATACTTATTTTTAAGTAAATAAAAATCTTTTCTAACTTTTAATTCCCATCATCTAGTGACTCAATATTTTTTATATAATCCTCTTACAAACCCTTAATTATAATAAATATGAACTTGCAAGTGAATGACACTTCGTTAATTTATAAATAATCTGGGTCCAAACTCGCCATCCTTCTTTTAACAAAAGTAGTTAAGTACATAATGTAACAATCAATGTCATAAAAATTATAAATTATACAATTAAATTAGCAACCAGTTTGATTTTGTCTACACTCTAGATTGTCCTATGGAGCAGAACCAGCATGTTTCCAAGCATTCTTATCTAGCATATAATCCTCTTATTTGTAATATGCTTGTTTACAAAGTGTACTTTTTATATGAGTTTTAAATTTTCTTTCATTTAATTGCAATATATCACAAGGTATTTTGTTGTAACATTTAATACAGTACCCCATAAAAGATGTATGTACTTTAGATAATCTAAAAAATGGTTGATCTATTTTATCTTTATTTCTAGTATTACAGTAACACAAAATCAAACAAGAGTCACTGTCTCAAAACCGAGTCTATATCTCACAAGTACACACTTAATTTCACCAATACACAGTCACGGATAGGGAATGCAATCTCGTACGAGATTTCCGCCTAGCGAGATCTCGCGAGACTCAAAACCCAGTCTCGCGAGATCTCGCAAATTACGGGATCTCGCGAGATTGGGAGAATCGCAATTAAAACATATGCAAATGCTTGTTTTAAGAACTAGTAATTGACATGATATGTAATTAAATAGAAACTGCGTTGCTTAGTTATAAAAATAATGTAAGTTTTATTTTAAAAATCAACAGAGTACTTATTATTTTGTCTCTAACTCTAATAACACTTGTTTATGTCTATAATTATTATACCTACTGTAGCTAATCAGTTCAAATTCTTACAATATTGGTAACAAAACAATAATTATCTATATTTAGTCTTTTGTAAATTATTACTTTAGTTTCAATAATTAAGAGTAATAGGAACATTACTTATGGTAAATAAATACAACAAAACAAAAACTTAACTTCACAAGTTCTTAAATAAATGTTGTGAGATCGTATTAATCAAATAAAAGAAGTTTAAAGTAGAAGTCAGATGAAGTTATCAAGGTACGGAAAGGCAAGTTAGTTTGTCTGAAAATGGCTTCTCAAAAAACACATCATGTCGAGAGTATCATCTGACAGACGACTTTTGATTTTGCATGCCAAATACCCTGCTGCTGAAAAAGCTCGTTCTGCCTCAACACTTGTGGGAACCACAGTTGAGAGGCAGTTATGTACGAAGTTTAAAAGTTCCCCTCTTACTCCACCAGCTTCGTACAAATTCATTTCTTTTTTTATTAAAATGTCTAAAGTATTTGTTGTAGAATTTGTTGAGCGAGCAGTGGGCTGTTTCAGTGCTTTCAGCAATTTTTGCAGCTTTTCATGAAGTGTGATATTTTTTTCCGCGGAGACGGCAGAAAGAGGCATTGTAGTGTCTTCAATATCGAAGCCTTCATCGTCCTCTTGTGCAACCAGTGCAACAACATCGACATCCTGCGTCTGTGAGTTATAATTGTACTGTGTTTTGCAGTGCAATCTTTCTATAAGTTTTTTAATTTCTTTGCGGATAGTGGTCTTCGGGGAAATAATGAATATTTCATCTTGCGCATACTCTTCCAAATCATTTTCGTATTGGGTAAAGTTCCTTAAATATAGCAATACTGATGTCAAACATGTGCGGCGCTCAGATATACGGATTCTTAAGGATTCGGCCAGCTTTTTTGCCAGTGGCGTCGACGTCGACTGTTCTTCCAATTCGCGTATCACGAACCTCAAAGTAGTTTCAGCAGTAACTAGGTCAGAATCTCGGTGACATAAGACTTCAACGGCGAGTTTGACAGGCTCGAAAATTCGCTTTAAGTTCGTCAAAACTGTACACTCTTCTGCACTCAAAGAGTATTCTGAATCGGTATCAAGACCCAAGTCAATTAAAGCCTTACTTACACATAGTTTGACTTTATTGAATGTCGATATCATGTCAGCAAGGCTGGACCACCGAGTCTTGCAATCAAGATGTAGCTGTAGGTTTTTGTCAAATTCTTGATTAATGTAAATTTGCAGGAGGTCGTTTTTTGTGGGTGAATTCTTAAAAAATAATAAAAAACATCATCTTCATCATCAGAATTTGTTTCTGTTTCTTCTCCTGGCAAGTTCGGAATCTCATCTATTTCATCTTCAGCAGACACAGGCAAATCTTGTTTTTTGTATATGCAATCTATTATGGACAGTTGAATGCCGTGGGCGTAACAAAGCTGCTGTAGAGGACTAATCAAACGCCCTACCTTGGTCATTACAGAAGCTCCATCCGTCGTAATATTGACCACATCATCGTCGAGAGACAGGCCAAATTCCGATAGTATTTTCTTCAAAAGGTCTACTGCAGTTTCTGCAGGCATGCTGCCGTATATTCTGACCAAGCCTAAATTCCAAAAGACAGCTTTATTGTTCTTACACGTATGTATATTTACGTTCATGTAACGTCTATTTTTAGACGAAGTCCACTCATCAAAAGTTGATGTAAAGCGGTGGTTATCGTCCTTTAGCTCAGCAAGATCACGTTGAACTTTTAACTTTAAGGTCATTCCATAATTCATCACCATAAGTTTAATTGAATTAGGAGATGTTGGTAATTTGTATCCTGCAGCACTAAAAAGGTCTCTCAGGTCTTGCGAGGTACAAAACACACGAAATGGTAAACCGTCTTTAGCAACCATCCTTGACACTTTCATCTCCTTTGAATTATCTTCACTATGAAAATGATCCGTAATTTTTCTCTTTTTTGTTGATTTTGATGATGGGGCAGTCAAAGGCAAAGGTTGCTCTTGCTGAAGAGTATTTTCGGCTGGAGCTGGTTCAAAAGCCGAAGAGTTTGATGCTGATGGCCCGGGAGTGGCGGGAGCACCGTCGTTTGCCTGCATCTCAACCTCAACACTTTTTTTAGTATCCATCTGATGTATAGACTTCAAGTGTGTATGTAAGCCTTTTGTAGAATGGTCTTTAGTTTTCAAAATCTTCGCACACAGTTTGCACTTTGCAGTGAGTCCATCTTGATCGCGTAAACAATGTTTCCATACTTCTAAAGAACTTTTATATTCACTGTACACTTTTGACATGGTTGGTAGTTAGTTGTATTGTAATTGTAGTGTAATATTTCTGCGAAACTAATTAAAACACAAAACTGTCTCCAAAACAAATTATTTCGTTGCAATTGTAAACAAACGCACGCGCGCCGCCTTGCAAAATGAGCCGGACCTCGTCCCCCGCAAGCCCGCCTACCCCTCTTGTCCTGTGCCCGCGCCAGGCGCGGCCGCACGGCCCGGGCCAAGATTCAGTTAGCGCGCAGCCGCGCTATGAAATACACGTCGTCACGCTGCATTTGTCGATCTCGTTATCTTGCGAGATCTCGTACGAAATTTGACGAGATACAATCTCGTAAAATATGGCCGGGATCTCGCGAGATCGGGATCTCGGCGAGACGAGATTGCATTCCCTAGTCACGGAGGAGCAAGCTCGACTGAACGCTATCAATGTATGTAGAATTAAATGGAAGTAGTTTATTTATTACAAATAAACATAAGTATAAGACAAAAAGGTGCGCAAGCGGCGACAGACATTTTTCTTCTAAAGTTTTTTTGTTTGTGACGTGACGTCATCAACGTCATAATCACTATGACGTGCAAACGTTAATGTTGCTACACAGTAATACCCCACATTATTTTCAAAAATATGTAATAATCAAATTATATGTTATATTTCTTAATAAAATATATTTGTTTCACATTAGAATAATAGCAAAGGGTATTTTCAAGGGCAATTTACTTTAAAAATCAATTAATAAGCTCATTACTATGGAGAATACGAAATTGTATTTTTGGTGGCAACATTTGTACATTATGTATATATTCATCTTGTTTACTCTGATGTTGTTGTCTCTCTCTTGTTTTCAAGCCCACCTACATACTGTTCGTAGAACAAAGTTGACAGACCCAGCGGTCCGGCCGGTACTCGACCTCTGGCTTGGGAGGAGGCACGGCAGAGGGTCTACTCTTTTTCAACGAAAAACGAAGTATCGGTCGAATTCCGCGTGTTTTCTACCACGTTTCTATTCGTTCTGAAGTTTCAATGAAGTTTCATTCGAACGAACATTTTTTGACATTTAGTTTCTCTAAACCTACTCTAATTCATAAATGCTGCGAACGAAAATTTTAACCTCAAATTGACGAAACCAAAAGTCTTACCTTTTGATTTTCGCTAGTCATTCAGTAGTGCGGATTTTGTTATATATTTGCTTGAAATAATAATAATAATAATAACTTTATTTGCATCATAAAAGTACAACCATATAATTAAGTATTTTTAACATTTGGTAGGTAGACACTACAAACGTAAATAAATAGGTTTCTGCACTTAAATACTAATCAATAATGTGATATGTGATTTCTCACCTTTCTAACGTCTTCTAAATGTTGTTCGTTAAGTACTTTCGTAACATAATACTATTCAGTACGTATTTAACCACTGATACACTTAGGTACTCACAGCCAATAATTACTTACACTGATATTGTTTTTTAGGTTGTAGCATTCGATTCACACTGTCCTCCGTACTAGTCGAAACTGTATCACGGTAGGACATTCTTCCTCTTACACAATTAACCAGTTCTAAATACAAAAATAGTATTCCACTATTATTTCACAGTATAATAATTTAGTATCTATGATATTATGTTCCAATGTTAACAGGTAGGTATCAGAACATTTTGCATTATCTACGAACAAAAGTGTACAGGTAGTGTTAAAATAATTTTAGTATAAGGAAAGTTTACAGACAATCGTTAGATTTTTATCCTCTATGACTTAAATTATGATTTTCGTAGGAACTAATATAAACATAGTTAATAGCTGCAGGCACAAATAATAAGTGTAGAATTTTAGATGTTATGAATAAGTTATTGTTTAAGCTAGTGATATGAGTGTGTGTGAGCGTGATGATTTGAATATGGATTTAGATGTTTGTCAGGTGTGGTGTGGTGTGGTGTGTGTGTTGTGTGTTGTTTGTTCGTGTGTGTGTGTTTGTTTAAGTCAAGCTTTTCAACAGCTTTTCCGTTTTATCATAGTTAAGTTGTTTTAAATATTCAACAAGAACTTTTGTACAGGCAAATGAAGTCATATTTCGTAGGTTGACGTAGAGTGTTATCTTATTATATAAGAATGGACCTAAGTATTGCCTAAATTTACAAGCAAATGCGGTTTTGTAAAATGGGACTGAGTATACTATGTCATTTCTTCGTCTTCCTGTGTAGTGGGGGAAGGGGGGGGGGAAATTCTTTTGACTTAGTGTAATACTTAATATGAATAACTGTCTTACTGTTAGTACAGGCAATTCACTGTATAGTTATTCAGTTGAGAATGTCATAAATTTCAGTATAGCACGCGGTGAGCGTTCTATGCTAATCATTGTTGACTTAGATGAGCCTCCCCATGTGGAAATACAATATGTTAAAATTGGATTGATGGGATGGATGGATTGAAGCATTTTGGTGATGCTTGATCTTGCTTTCTGCGGGATGTTTCCAGGCTCGTAAATTTATTTTTCTAAGTAGTCCAGGAAATCCTGCAAAATCGGTAGCTCTCTCGAATTTTTAAGGGAGTCTATGTAGTCTCCGTAGGTTTCGCTATCAAGCTTCTATGACAATAAATGCACGAGAAGCGGATCCCAGGTGCTGATATCAATCCCTAAGTTCCGTATGGCATGCAAGCTTTCTAGCGCTACATCATGGAGTTTTTTAATATGACATAGTGCTTGATGTTGCATACTAGATAAACCTAGCATGGTATTGATAATTGATGTAAAGATTAGCTTCTTATTGTTATACCGATGGTTTAAGATTTCCCAACAGGTATCATAGTTACTGGAACTAATGGGAAGATGCTGAATGAGTCTTTTTGCCTTGCCCTTGACCTTTCCTTTCAAAAATTGCATTTTTTGGGCTTTCGACAAGGTAACGTTGCTGTGAATAGCTTCGGTAAAGAGGTCTTTGAATGACGTCCATTGCTTCCTGAAAATACAGGTATATCCATTTTCGGTGTGGAGTGCTCTCTATGTGATACACTAAAGCTTTTTGTTGATCATTTTCTTTAAATGAATATATGATCGCTCATGCTGAGTATAAACTGCCTCGTAATCATCGTCCTCTCCACCTATCTCGCTATCAATCTCCCAATGACGAGAGTCAATTTGTGACCAGCGCGCTTGTAAAGTTCTTAAAGCGTCCTCCATTTCCCATTTATCTGACTTGGAGTCTAGGTCGATAAAACCCGCTGATCTCTTAAATGCTTTAAAATTGGCTGCTTGTTTACGTATCATGTCATCTAATTTGCTAGTTGTGCCTCTAGACTCCATGGTGAGTAAAATGCTGGCTTTTCTTGGCTGCTCATAGCCCGATGGTCCTGCTTCTGCTTCCTTTTGCTCCTGTTGTGCTGCTAGAGTACTTCTAACGGTGCTCAAATAACTTACCGGACAACTGCAGGCGTTGTTCGCTGATTAGAGATTTGGCGGCTGTATAATGTTTGCTGACCTTTTCATGCTCCGAATTTATAAAATAAATATGATCATTGACCCCATATTTACAGATAGCTAAGTGATTATCCTGAAAATCTGACCAATACTTCTCTAACATCTCTAATCTTCTTTTAAAATAGTCGTCCGATTTCCTATCGGCGCTATCCTTTTTTATGTTTATCAGTATTTTTCGGATTAACTCGTTAATTTCAAGTTTTGGATAGTAAAGATCCTCCATTTTGCTGTATGTTAGTTTTGAAGTAAAAAAGGAAAGATCTTACTTGAACAATACTGGCTTTTGACTGCCGCTGGTTTGTTGTTGTCGCACTCTGAATCCTGTTGCTCTGCTATAACTGGACACTGTTGTCCTGCTGCTGTAGATACCGATTGCTGCTGTTGTAAATACCGATTTGCTGCTTGCTACTCCGGATGCTGATTGCTTCGTGCTTGAAGCGCTGATGTTCCGTTGCTCGAGATGCTCAGGAACGTTGCTAGTGTTAACTAGTATTGTAACTTCACCCTGTGCTGCTATAGGGTTTTGCTACCAATAGTTTGCTAAAGTTCTGCGGTTACGACACTATGTCCACAGTTCACATACATCACTGTAATCCAATATGCTGATTTCCGAACGAGATCACTCACATGATTCTAAATACACGTAACTCCCCAAAGAAAACGAATACTAAAACTCGCGAAGTCCCGCCCGATAGCTCGAAGGACCATGTAGAAGGTTGGAAGATACTCAATGATACTGCTGCGTTTAAGGTAAAATAAATGTATTTAACGGACGAAAGGTTCTAATATAAAGGAGCGAGGAAGCACACGCGATGACCGCTAATTGTGTACTAATTGCTAAGCTAATATTAATTAATGAAGTTACGTCAAAATGCTTAGTCGTCGAAAGTGTATGGTTTCACCGTACAAGTGTCTAGGTGAATTTTGCCGAAAATAGAATTTTGATCCGTATATTTATATTTTCAGCATGGACATTACGAGAAATGTTTAATAAACCAGTGTTAAATGTAAAATTTAAAAAATAAACCAAAATAATTTATAACTTTTAAGTTAAAGTAGAAACCGTAATTTACTTTATATGACATCATAAAAGACACATTATTATTCATTCCAATCGTTCACGAAAATTGTCTCTGGATTCTTCTTCTTTTGCGTGTCCAAAAACAAAATAGAGTCAATAACGAAACAACGTTTAAATTTCGTCCGTTTGCGAAGTTTCGTTTCAGAGAAAGAGAGTAGACCCCCTGGTCGTAGTTGTAAAATAAAAACCACAGACACAGAGAAATAAAACACGTGAACGTACACTGCAGCGAATTGATTGTGACTAAGGTTCGGGCGACTACCTGCGTGCCGATAAGGACGCGAGCGCGGGTCGGGCAGGGTAGTTTGTAACCGTTATTTTATGTGCATGCGCCGCTGCTGTGCACTAATTGATAGATAAATGAGTAGGTGTCACAACAATAAAACAGATCGCTGCACTCGGGCGCTCGAACCGTGGTAACACGCTACACGTCACACTGGGCGTGGCCTTCCCGGCGCGATCGCCCCACCGCCCGCTGCCGGCCGGCCAGCGCCTTTATAAGACGACCACCGCGTGGACGCAAGCTACCCGTCCCATCGCCATGTCCGGCAAGCCTATCCCTTGGGAGAAGCGAACCAAATACTTGGGCGTCGTCCTCGACGAGCACCTTTCCTTCTCGGAGCACATAACGCAGGCGCGCTCGCGCGCCGCTTTCGCTCTCGGTAGACTCCATTCCGCCCTGAATGCACGTAGCAAATTGTCACTCAAAGTAGTGCAAATTGCGCATTTACACAGCGTGCATTCGCCTGATCATGACCATTGCGAGCGTAGTCTTCGCACAAGCGAAACCCATCACATCCATAGGATGCAGACCCTCCAAAACCGGTTCCTCCGTAGGGCGACCGGTTCCCCTTGGTTCGTTTGGAACGAAAACCTCCATTTAGATCTCAAAATCCCGACCATCAGTCAATTCATGAAACGCCTATCCCAGCGTTTCTTCGATTTCGCTGCCACTCACCGCAACCCTCTGGTTGTCGCGGCCGCCCGTTATACCCCCTCCCGTATCAGTCATACCCGCCGTCCGCGGCATGTCCTAGTCGACCCCGATGACCCCATAACCCTCCTCCAAAAGAGCAGTAGGGCCACCAGTACAGTGCACAAACACAGACCGCCAGCGTTCTGACCTCGCCGACGAGATCCCACGCGACGACCCCCGCGTAACCGCCCCCCCCCCCCGACTCTTGTCCGATGAGGCCCCAGCCCGCGTGGTAGCTGTGCCTGTAGCTTTGAATTCCCCCGTTTAATAATAAATACTCTAAACTTTCGATCCAGCCTCTCCCACCTTGCTGCCCTCTCTCAGTGACGCCCTAAGCCGAGGTCCGTACCCCACAGGGGATGCCCTTAGCGTGCGGTCATTTAAATATAAGTTTAGTATTTAATTTCGCTCCTGACTGGAGGCCTTTTGATTAAAATCTTAAGGCACCCACAGGATAGTTCGGTTAAGTAGCCAGGACCTCAGAGGTCACAACTACGAGCTGCCATAACAAAAAAACAAAAGAAGGACGCAAGCTATAGTCCGGTTAAGTAGCCATGACCTCAGAGGTCACAACTACGAGTTGCCATTAAAAAAAAGTATTCGCTGCGCTCTCGGCCTGCTTCAACCTCTCTGGTTGGAGAGCTCCGAGAACCAGTAACAAACTAGCGCACGCACAGGGCCGCGCTCCCTGTACTGTACTAAACTAAGTGATCTATATTGTTAAAAATAAATAAACAACTTCTACGTTAGTTGGATATATATATATATTGTGTTTGTTTAATCAAACCTGTTACAATCTGGCACACAACGCGAAGCCGAATCCAGGCATCAAGATTGAAAACTTGCGTCGTCTGCCACATCTAAACATCAAGAAGCCCATGTCAGACGAGCAATTCCAGCAGCTCCTGGGTACAATCCTGGCCAACAAAAGGGGAACATATGCGTCCTGCACCTTTACGTACGACGGGAAAATGAACACGGATGCAGTGGAAGCCTTCATAGCCGCAGCTACCGTTTATAAGTCAACGGAAAAGATAAGTTACTCAGACGCACTGCAAAGTCTCCCACTATTACTTCGAGACGAGGCAGCAGTGTCGTAACAGGGAGTGAAAACCAGTGTGGCACAGTGGGAAGATTTCTGTAAGAAGCTTCGCTATACGTTTGCTCCTAAAAAACCAGCATTCATGGTGTGCCACCAGATGACGCATGAAGTTCAGGAGGCGAACATCACGACGAAGGCATTTATTACCAAGAAAAGGTCCTTGTTTTCATCGGTTCTTCCTCCAGCACTCACTGAAGCGCAGCAAATTGATTTGACCTTCCCGCTCATCCGCTTGGAAATACGAAACCGCATGCCAAGAGATACGGTGCCAACATTTGAGAAGCTTCTGGAGACGGCACGAAGAATCGAAGAGACCTTGCAGGAGTACGCGGTTGGTTCACATACAGGCAAAGCCAACAAAACGTAAGATAACGCGGAGGAAGGTGGGGAAAAATGTTCGAGACATAGACGACATCGTCTGTCTAATCCGCGAAACCGACTCCGAGGATATCCCAGTCTTCGTGGCCCCCGACCTTGAGAAGTTACCCCCGGTTCTGTTCGACCATGTCGACGTGACGAGGCTTTTGAAAGACATTGTTAAGCTACAAGATCTCGACATGATGAAAGAGGACTATGCTTCAGTTGAGCAGATGGACCTGTTGAGAAGTGAGGTGCAGTATCTTTCATCAGGATGGTGCAATGTAAACCCCAGAAGAGGGGCATATGTCGCAAGACTCGCAAGCTACGAGTGCGATAGTGGTCCCATGGGATTGACGCTAGAGTGCAATGAAGGCGTTAGTGAATGCTATGAACAACAAAGTACATTCGAATCTACACTAAAATCCAATTTTCACAAATATAATAAAAAGGATACTTATTTGTGGAGGATGGATTAAGAATGCAATTCCTCCTCGTCGCCGGGAGAGCGTGTCTTAGGCGCAGACGACACCCAATTAATGGCAATAGACCTCCCACCACATGGGACTTAACACCAGTGACGAAAAGTGCGTGTACCCACAGACCTACTGTAACAGGAGAATATCTCTGCTTAACCCTTTCGGAATAATAGGTGTAATTATATGTATGTTTTAACCAAACAAGGCAGTACACCATTACCATAAATTCGCATAGCATAAATATTTATGTTATCTCAAGTGTGTTACTTTTGCCCATGCCAAAGTCTTGTTGCGCCACACACGGAATTTAATAAAATTGTGACCTCTTCCCATTTTCGTTTTGTCTGATGGCGACTTTGTGCAGAACGTAGATGCCCCTTGGCAATTCCGGGATTTTCCTCTAAGAATTGCACCACCTTCTCCATTTTTAAAAATGATGGACAAGACATTATCAAGTCACACAAGGATTCTAAAAGTACATAAATATTAATCAAAAACTTATAAACGTATACGCACGGTAAAATTCATAATACATTAAAACACTTACGTACTGTGGAATGGGGTGTCATTGATCAATTTAAAAATTCAAATGTCCGTATTTTCGAAAATACAAACGTACCGAAGACGAAAAAAAAATTGGAATATCGGTTTTTACTATACCATCGATACAATGAATTAGATTCTTTTTTAAACAAATAATATGTCGATGAAAAATATAAATGTGAGTGGTCAATGTTAAACCGTACGTGGGGTTACTTTGATACCCCCTAATGCAAATGAAAGTAACCCCTTTAAACGTTATTATTTCGAAAGAACAAAAAAAATCGGTTAAGTGCAAAAAAAGATATTAATTTTTTTAAAGTTTAGGGGTGACATTGATCAAGGCAATAAAAATACTTTTTGAAAAATCACCTTTATTTTAACGTTTCATTGAGATATATTAATTGTAAAAACATAATTGGGAACATTAATCAGTCAACATCTTAAATGTTAAATAAAAATAGAAAAATAATCAAAAAAGTTTCCTTGAGATCAGAAATATTAATTGTATAAACATAATTAAGATGGTCAATCAGTCACCATCTTAAATTAATCTACATTTCTTGAACATTAATATCAAATGGAAAAATAACAAATTCACCCTCCTCTACAGGTTTCGGTAAAAAAGATACAATATCGTCGTGATCTATTTCAGAAATATCATTCGGAATTTTTTGAAATTTCTTTTTATGTACAGCTGATTTAAACCGTTCTACAAGTAAAGGATCTGTTTCAGTAATTTGGCAAACATATTTATAGGTCTTTTTACCACGTCTCGAAAAGAATTTCACCAATAAGAATCTTCCTAAAGTGCACTCTGTCTGCTCGTCTTCGTATTCTACTATATCTTCGTCAGGGTAATTTTCAATCAGTTGTCTATCCGGGATTTCCTCACTGTGTACACCTGCAGCTCTGACTTGAGATGGACCCGATTCAACCAATGCTTGAATTTCCATTTCTTGATGATTGGAATTTGAGGCGTTCTGTTCATTACTTTGCTGATTTTCAGATTGGGACGCTTCCTCTCTCGTTGCAATACTTTTTCCAGGAGCTACATTCAAACGTCTCTTTCTTCTTGCAGGTTGGTTTGAAGTGCTTCCATATCTTGATTCCTTCAAGAAATCTGTCAAAGTGCTTTCAACTTCGTGTTCTTCAATGTGTTCTCTTGGAAGGCGATTAAGAACCTTTTGTTTGTTGAAAGGATAAATGCCAGTTGCACAAAATCCATTTTTTCGAGCGCTTTTGTCAGAAGATACGGGAATGTATCCTTAGGAACAGTTGCCAATTTTGCATTTTGCATTTTCCAATTTGTCAGCACTAGGCGCCAGGCTGTTTTCATTGGGCGGAAGAACGCCACATCCAGAGGTTGGCATAAGTGCGTCGAATGTGGCACTAAACATACAAAATCAATGTTATTTTCCCCACAAAGTTTTATGACCTCTTCATCTTAACTGAGAAGAAAGATTATCACCGATAAGAACTTTACGTCCAGGCAATCTTTTTGTATGAGGCAAAAAACTACTTACAAACCAATCTCTGAATGTTGGGGCGTCCATCCAACCACTGACTGTACGGTTAAATCGTGCTCCTGCTGAGCAACAAGGCTTATTACAATTTGGTGGTGCGCATGGAGCTGTCTCTTTCCACGTGTCATAAAGGTGTAGACTTTTATATATGATATAGGGTGGTAAAAGCACCCCATCAGCAGACCCACAAATCATTATCGATGTTGCACTCTTAGAAAAATTTATCGCCTTTTCCGGGTATTTGACACCTCTACGATATATCCCTATCTTCTTCCCTGGATCATCACTTAAGTTCGACTCGTCGTAATTGAAAATATTCGAGTCAGGCACACCTTCCACAGTTCTTTCAAGGTTGTTGAAATATTCCTCGAGCTCGAGCTCGTTTGATATTAGTAGCAACCCGTTTAGAATATTCGTTTTTGTGTCGCTTCAGTATCGAGTATGCCCAGTCTTGTCCAGGCAGGTTGTTTTTAAATTTCGAAACTGTTCTGCCTTGTCTGTCTAAAAGAATTTTAGCAAACATGCGCAAATCTAAGATTGTAAGGGGATATCCTCATTCAGAACATTTGGCACAAGCTTTCAATATAGATTTCTCTTCATTTTCAGAAAATACTGGCTGAGCACCCGGCTTTTTTATAAATTTTCCGTGGTATTTATTGAAAATCGTACCATACGGTATTTTAAATTTCTCTGAAGCCCCACGTAAGGTCATACGACCTTCTACAACTGCAGCTACTGCTCGTTCTAACACGTCTTTATTATAATTCCGATAGGCGCGAGCGCCTAAACGCTTCATGTATGTTCTTGGCATAGCGCTGAAATTAAAAAAAAGCATATAAAGCAGCCATCATTGCAAATATATTGATAATTTACGTTAAAAAAGCACAAACAGCAAAATTGCTAGTTTATGGGGTGAGATTGATCAATGACCAAAGTAACCCCATGCCTATGATCAATGACACCCCGTATAGAAAATAAACCGCCACTGAATAAAATTTTTGAGGTTAGAATACAAAAACAACTTCTTTCTACACACACACCATCACACATACACATTCCACATACACATAACAACATAAACTATCATTTTTTTCTAGCAACTTTCATATCCAATCTGCTACCCTGGAAGTTATTTTAACCCCTAAAATACTTTAAACACAATACTCACAGTTTTTTATGAAAATCTCCGGTAGCGATCTGTTTGTACGTGCAGCGCTTGGGCAATGTCAAAGAGTGACATTCAGTGCTGCCAACGCAAAAGACGAAATTTTTCGGTTGCGTTCAGAAATTAAACAATTCCTGTTTTAAAAAAATATAAAGTTTTTATCAATGTTACCCCGTGAATCAAACTAATCCCATTCCACGGTACCTTAAAGTTAATCAATCTTGTACTTTCACTAATAATATTATTTAAAACTAATTTATTTAAATCATATAGCAGCAGACACACAAATAAACTTTTGGAAAACCGCGCTCTTCGCATACGATTTCACACTTGACAGCTCGTGGCACAGACTAACTAAATACAAGTCGTGTTTCGGTTCCACCTTATGCCCAAAAATAAAAATTAATCATATTATTTTTTCATACGTTTTTGTTTGATAAGTGTAAATAAAGCACTAGGGTATCGTTTTTTATGTGAGAAAGTGACAGAAAAGTAAAAACATTCAACCACTTAAAAGTTACATATGAAAGACTTATAGCACATGACGGTGACCTAATCCGCCGGATACACCTAACGACGCTGATTGATAATACTTGAAATTATGTCGATCCTGGTTTACGATTCGAATTGGTTCGGGGGTAAGAGGCTCTACTCTGAAGTGCACATCCGAATGTTCGGGACCGAACACGACCGAAGTTTACATTGTTGTCCTACTACGATCAAAGTTCGCATTGGCTCAGTGCGGTCGGCACCATAATCGATATTCGCAAGAGTGTCGGACCGAATGAAATGTAGTGCTAGAGTTGAACGTTTTATCGATTAGTCATTAATATTCATTTTGATATAATGTAACTGTTGAATTACAGAGTAATATATTTTTGTATAATAAGGAAATTGTACTTTGCTTTTAATTCAGTATTTCTACCTACAAACATTGTAATATTTCTCAAAAAACAAAATACATACTTATTTGTAGCAGACATACTGATTGTCTATGTCTTTGCCGATTGTCAAAATAAAAAAAGTCAAAGGATGACAAGTAAACAAACAAGCGGTGCTTGAGTTTTTTATTATTGCAAAATCCAGGAAAAATGTACTTAAACTCAAACCAAATCTCGTCTGTCGCTGTCTTTAAAGCGATAACCATATTTCGGTCGTTTATTATCAAGTGGTGACTGAAGTGTAGTGTTCAAGTTAAGTTATAAGATATCAACAAAAATCAAGCAAAAAATACTAAAAAAGGGTCGTAACGGTACTTCGCCTCCTTCTCCGTTACTGTGAAAGTTCCGCAAGAAATCGTACCTCCGCCGCCTTAAAATTTTTGCGGAGTTGTAACGGACATTTATTTACGTCGTAAATTCGTAATACAATGCGCGAGCAACGAGGCTCGACGTCGCGACCGTTTGGCTGCGTGTTGAATGCGAAATGGTCAAGAATCAACTGGAATGGAAATAATTAATTAGTGAATATAATAAAGAAAACCAGATTAAACGTCGACCCTTTATTGTGGTGGAGAAATAATAACATTAAATATAAAGTTTTTGCTCCCATCGTTCGCACATACTTATCAGCGCTTATTAGCAACTCACCAGATTCGCAACTCACCAGATTCGCAACTAACCAGATTCGCAACTCACCAGATTCGCAACTCACCAAATGTACAATGACACACAAAATCACAAAAAAATTACAGAATGGGTACTTTATTCACAAAAAATATAATACTAAGTTTATTCACCAAAAAAATAAAAGAAAATCGAAACCAAAATAATTATTTACTTATAAATTAAAGTCTCATTCATCATTGAATTCTCATTAAATTCAATTTACTATAAAAAAATATGTTTACTTACTTAATTCACCTGGGTTAATAATTCACCTAGGTGCATTAACATTACTTTTCGTAAATATTATTCACCTGGGTGCACTTATACTAAAAGTAAACTTTATTCGCCTAAATCACCTGGGTGCATCAAAATTACATTAGGCAGTATACAAAAATAATGTTTTACAAATAATTACGAAGCCAAAAAATTTTTGGTTAAAAGGAGAATGGGCATTTTGGTACTCGCTCCAATAGCAATCATTGTGGTGTCCTTGAATAGGTCTTTTAATCAGGAAAAATATTTACTATGGCGACTTGTCCCAAATCCTTGTCCGAAAACCGCGGGAAGCCCCCAAAGTTCCAGTTTTAGTTGATATCATAATTGCAAATACGATAATATTACATACCTATCATGGTGGAAAATACGAAAAATAACAACGTAAAACAACATTATTTAAAACGAGAAATGTATTGTGTTACTACTCATGCATAATATGTCGTGATATGATATGATAATGGTGATGATTTTTGAAAATATGTTTTTTTTACATAAAAAAGTAGTATTACATTTAAGATTTCTGTTTTTTTTTACTACGGTGACTATAGACCTCGGGGATAGGTAACCAGTTGCGGGGTGGGGTGGGCGGTACGCGGTGCCAGTGGACAGCCTTTTGTGCCGCGTCATATTTCATTAGTCGTTGTATCGTTCTGTGCGTGAGACGACGTTCCGTAGCTATTTATTCTACCTAGTATTTTCTTATACGTTTTCATCACTGACCCCGGCTCCCCTTTTGGACATTGTTACCCGCTATAATTGTTTATCTTGGCTAGTGTTGTGGGACTATTGTTGTGCTTATCGTTTTGGAACATCGTTATGGAAGAACATCACAACTGTGTGATGTGTCGGCGAGGCCTACATCATGCTAGATACCAACAGCATGTTTTAACTGATGATCTTCCAAGAATGCGCCCCGAGTTTGTGGCGTATATACGAGAACACGCCGTTTTGGAGGTTAGTACTTCATTAAACTATATCGCACTTCACCAGCTTCAGTTTTTCTTTTAAGAAGCGGTTTGTTTATATTATTATTGTCTGTTATATTTTTATACTTGAGCCATTACAAATGTGCGAACTGAGCCATAAATCATTTAAATCGGACCTCTTGCTCTCACTTACAGGTCTTATTGAACTGCCCTAGTGTTGTGTGTAAAAGTGCGTTTCCAGACCGAGCTGCAAACTACCAACTGCACGTCTTTATTTTCTATGTAGAGCGGCTGTATGGTCCGCGGCTAAGGAAGTTCACTTCATAGAAAAAAAAAAACACGTCCAGCCCCAGCCACCTGCGTCCGAGCGGCATCCCTTTATATAAAACATTACTTGTGTGGCTTTTCTCACAATCCTTAGATCCTTTTATGACTCAGTTCGTACGTTTATAGTTCTTCTTATTGAAACACTTCTCAGACCACTTATTATTGTGCGTTTGCTATTGTTATCTATTCACTAAGCTGTCGCTTCGGCTATACATAAGATATTTTTTTACTTGAATTACTTAAAATGTGAAAACAATACAAGTATGCTATAACTTTAGACTTGAATACATACAGACCGCATTGTTTTAAATGTTTTCATAAAAATACAACATAACATCAACAAGATCGTATTTTACCATTTTCAGGTAGAGTTCAACAACACACGAAGTGTGTGTCACCGATGTTGGCAGAGAATTGACAACATTGTAGGAAGACCACCTGTCATACCAGAAGTAGAACAGAATGTACGAGAGCTTCAGATTCCAGATTACATTCGAGCTCCAAACACTTCAGGGCATTGTATCTTTAACACTTGCCAAAACGTAACCCGCCATCGAATACCAGAGACGATCAAGATTCACATTTTCTGTGAATATAAGTTATATATTCCTGACGGTGCTAGAGTATGTGGACAACACCTTGAGAGCAATGGTTGGGAACAGCTGCTTCAATTCTGCAATGTCACACATAACTTCAATGCACACCAGTTTAGTGACGTTTGTGACATTTTGAGAATGGCTTTACATCGTGGACCTAGGCTAGATTTCAACACGAGAGGTGCTTTAACCAACGAGGATATGCACTTTTGTACAGGACGCAACTGCGAACAGTATGATTCCATATTACAACAAACACCCTCACTAAGTGAGAGGTGCAAGGAGCCTCGAACTGCGTTAGGCATATATCTGACGAAACTACGTACCGGAGACTCAGATGAAAGACTAGCGACGTTATTTAATATGTCACGAAGAAAGCTGGAGCGTTTTTTAACTATTGTGCGCGAATGCCTCATAAATGAATATGTAATATTACACTTGGGAGTGGACCATATGAATAGAAAGGACGTTTTAGAAAAGAACCTCACTATACCAAGAGGGTTATTTGGCAATGAAGACAACAGTAAAGCTATCGTGATATGCGATGGAACTTATATATATATCAATAAAAGCTCGAACTTTTTGTTCCAGCGTCTATCTTATAGCCTGCATAAGTTCCAGAACTTGCTGAAGCCGTTTTTACTTGTGTGTACCAATGGCTATATAATTGATGTTTTGGGACCATACGCTGCCATTAAGACCGATGCGAACATCATGAGCGACATAATGAATTATGGAGAAAACCCATAACATTGCTTTCTTCAACCGAACGATGTCTTCATATTAGATCGCGGCTTCCGGGACAGCTTAGATGCTATCGAAGCATGTGGGTATGAATCCTACGTTCCGCCATCTAAATACAGATGGGAGACACAGCTAACTACTGCGCAAGGTAATAAAGCTCGTTCAGTTACAATATGCCGGTGGGTAGTGGAAGTGGTGAACGGGAGGTTCAAACGAGATTTCAAGCTTTTGCGGCAAAAATATTTTAATAAAACACTACCAAAAATGTTCATTGATTTTAAAATCGCCGCAGCTATGTTAAATAACTTCCACATACCCGATGATAACACGACGATTATCGATGATAACATTCACGCAGAGGCCTTCCTAAACATAATCAGGGAGAGAATAGATTCCCCGAATCTACTTTATGATTATGTAGAAAGAAACCGTTTGAATAGCAGAAGAGCGGATTTTCAAAGAATAGAAAGTCACGAAATACAGAACTTCCCACTACTGACGGAGGAACAGATTATTTTACTTTCTTTGGGCACCTATCAACTGAAGCTAGCCCGATCCTACTGCAGCGAGCATTTATCAAATGGACTATATATTTTAGAAATATATAGAGAAAGCACACTCCAAGATTTAAATGAATATGGCATAAACGAAGATGCTTGGCTTTTACGCGGACGCATACAGTCGCGTCACGTACGGTCAAGAACATATTATTGTTATGTATTGGTAAAAAACAATGTTAATGAAAACGAAACCAATATCCATAACATTTTATGCAATTATTACTGCACGTGTTTGACCGGACGACGAACAGTCGGCACTTGTGCTCATATAGTTTCAATCGTGTGGTATCTAGGATATGCCAGACATGAAGGCTTCACTGCTCCTGCAGCGTTCCTCTACGATGTCATTATTGATAATAATGTTTAAAAAAATAAATAACGTTTCTTACTTTTCTATTTTTTTTTTCTTTTTTTCCTGAGTGTTTATTCACTTTAGTACCAATTAATCAACACGGACATGATAATATACAAGACAACGATATAATATCACCATTATCTTAACAAAATCAAACAAAAACAAAAAAAATTATTAAATACTTAACACAAAATAACTCCGTTCCGACAGCAAATGGAGACAAGCGACTCAGTTATCATTAATCCTTGTAAAAAGACCTTTCCAATGATATATATATTATGGCTATTGGGCCGAGTACCAGGCTTCATACAATTTTGCCCATGATCCTTTATGCAGAACATAGTTAATTCAATGTTACGCTCTTGATCTAATTAGTCAGTTAAAGTAATACAGTTGTCCGTTGGGTTAGATCGACGAAGCCATGCTGCGCGGGGCTCCTATTTCTGTGTGCAGGGTTTAAAGTAGCCTAACCTAACCTAACGTCGGGGTGGCCCAATATTCCGAGGTCGCTTAGCACGGTTCCCCTTTCTTCAACTGCCTAATTAGTTCAAGAGCGAGCGTAGCGAGCTCGGTATCTTAGAGCACCCCGAGGTTAAGTTAGTTTCGGTGAATAAAATTTAATTTAAAAATATAGACTGAACTTTTAATTACACACTTTATATATAGCTACAATTAGTGATTAAAGTCTACGATTAGTATAGTTAATGCACCTAAGTGAATTTACCCAGGTTAATTAAGACACTGAATGTTTCTGCCACAAAATCAAAAATAACAATAATTTATTCACAACAAAAAAATCCAAACAACCAAAATAATACGGACCTTTTACATATTCGCGATATGTCACTTGGATACCTTTAATTCCAGCACCATCATGAAGGGTCGAGGAATTTTCAAATTTAATATGAGTCAATATTGTAACTCAAAGTAGCCAGATGCGTCATACAATCACTTACACTAATTTTACTATTTAAGCAATCCGAAATAATGTTCTTAATTCTTTCATCTTTTTAACTTAAGGGCGCGTTTGCAAATCGGACAAAATTATGCTGTTTTTCGGTACATTTTGGGACAAAAATAAACCGAATCGAATATAACTAATAACTACCACATATAGACTGATTCCTCATCTTCAAAATTATAGTAAGATTTTTGTTCAAAATTATAGTTTTTATATTGAAAAAACGACTTTTCGTTGCCTTTTTCCACAGAATTAACGATACCAGGTTGAGTTTAGGTACATTTTTTGTTCTATAATCAACATATTTTAGGATTTCTAAAAATACTACAAGTAGGCAGATATATTCAATTCTAAACCTTGGAAAAAAAATTGTTTAAAAATGTCACAAATAGTCGCAAAAAAAATAAAAATCGAAACATACTTTTTCACCTATTTTGCTATTACGGATGAATCTTAACGCAATCGATTAAGGGTTATTTTATTTTTGGTCCCTGTTTTGATTTATTGCACAAACATTTCGAAAAATGTCTCAGTCCACGCTCGGCCGCCGTGGTGAGAGGACCCTTTATTGCCTGTTTGCAGCGGCTCGTGTGGGAAAAGATCGCTGTACAGACACAAAATATTCGATAAACCAAATTTGATACTTTTGACAAGGTAAGATAATTTTGTATTCACAGATTTTTATTATAATATTTTATTTCGGTAAAAGTAAGTACGGTTTATAAATGCCTATTCGTATGGGACTTGATGAAGTGACCTGAAGGTGTATTTAGGTGACTGCTACTGGAACTCCTCGGCGAGTAGAACAAGGTGTGCCGAGTTTGGGCTCGTTTTCTAAGTTACGATGAGACCTTACCTCCGGGCTTGATGGAGTGACCTGAAGGTGTACCTCGGTGACTGCTACTGGAACTCCTCGATAAGTAGAACTAGGTGTGCCGAGTTTGGGCTCGTTTTGTAAGTTACGATGAGACCTTACCTCCGGGCTTGATGGAGTGACCTGAAGGTGTACCTCGGTGACTGCTACTGGTACTCCTCGACAAGTAGAACTAGGTATGCCGAGTTTGGGGTCGTTTTGTAAGTTACGATGAGACCTTACCTCCGGGCTTGATGGAGTGACCTGAAGGTGTACCTCGGTGACTGCTACTGGAACTCCTCGAAGAGTAGAACTAGGTATGCTGAGATTGGACTCGTTTTGTAAGTTATGATGAGACCTTACCTCCGGGCTTGATGGAGTGACCTGAAGGTGTACCTCGGTGACTGCTACTGGAACTCCTCGAAGAGTAGAACTAGGTATGCCGAGTTTGGGCTCATTTTGTAAGTTATGATGAGACCTTACCTCCGGGCTTGATGGAGTGACCTGAAGGTGTACCTCGGTGACTGCTACTGGTACTCCTCGACAAGTAGAACTAGGTATGCCGAGTTTGGGGTCGTTTTGTAAGTTACGATGAGACCTTACCTCCGGGCTTGATGGAGTGACCTGAAGGTGTACCTCGGTGACTGCTACTGGAACTCTTCGAAGAGTAGAACTAGGTATGCTGAGATTGGACTCGTTTTGTAAGTTATGATGAGACCTTACCTCCGGGCTTGATGGAGTGACCTGAAGGTGTACCTCGGTGACTGCTACTGGAACTCCTCGAAGAGTAGAACTAGGTATGCTGAGATTGGACTCGTTTTGTAAGTTATGATGAGACCTTACCTCCGGGCTTGATGGAGTGACCTGAAGGTGTACCTCGGTGACTGCTACTGGAACTCCTCGACAAGTAGAACTAGGTGTGCCAAGTTTGGGCTCGTTTTGTAAGTTATGATAAGACCTTACCTCCGGACTTGATTGTTTATAATAAAGTGCATTTTGAATAACTTTCATAACTCAATTGTTGTTTTAGATGCCGAGATATAAGACATTTGGCAAAACCTCTCGAAAAAGAGTTCGTGCTTGTAGACAAAACTTAGAAAAACGAAGACGGTTAGTATTTGTTTATTAAAACGTCAAAATCATAATTTGGAACCATTATTGTCATAAGTTCTTTTCTTTACAGAGTTTCTGAAGGTAGTCGCAATTCTCGTGATTCATCTGCGGTGTATCCAGAAGGATATGATCAAACGAGTTGTAGTACTTCCAATGAAAACAACTTCGCGACGTCTAACGTAAGTTATTAATAATTATACATATGAAATTACTAACTTTTGTGTTGTGTTCACTTTATTACATTATTTTGCACAATAAATAACAACTCTAACAAAAATTGTTTTCTTTTTAGACCTCCAAATATGAAGAAATAAAACCGTTCCAAGTTTCAGGAAGAAGAATCATAGAACTGGCTTATTTTATGCAACAACTTCAAGAAATTGGAAATCATAGTTCGATGTTCAATTGTAATTTAAGTACTGTTGCACTAATAAATGAAAAAAGGATTGGACTTAGCTCAACTTTTTATATGAAGTGCCAAATGTGTGGTGCTAAATTTATGTTGAAATCTTCCAACGATTCGGAATATAAAATGGACGTGAACGAGGAAGTCGTGGCCGGTATAATGACTATTGGTGCTGGGGTTACGCAGCTAAATACTGTTCTGTGTCATGTAAATATGCCACCAATATCAGTACGATTGTACCAATCTAAGCACGACATAATTAGTCAATGGTGGATAAAACTGCGCAGCACTATATGGTCGAGGCTGGTAAGGAAGAAAAGGATCATGCTTTATCTATTGGGAGCTCTAATGATGATGGAATGGCAATGATACCTGTAACGGGTGATGCATGTTGGTCCAAGCGTTCGTATGGAACTAATTATAGTGCCTCTTCTGGAGTTGGTGCAATTGTAGGAATACACTCAAAGAAAGTTCTATACTACGGAGTGAAAAATAAGGTCTGTAATATTTGTTCACGAGCAGAAACAAAAGGAGCACACCCACCGAAACATACTTGTTTCAAAAATTTTCAAGGTCCTTCTACTGCGATGGAAGCAGTTATAATAACGGAGGGGTTTAAAAAATCTTTAGCTATGCATGGACTTATTTACAACCAGTACGTTGCCGATGGTGATTCAAGCACATATGCTAGTATCCGGAATGCAAGGCCATATGTTAACGTAACAGTGGGTAAAATTGAATGCAAAAATCATTTATTGCGAAATTACTGCAAGGGCCTGTTATCAATTTCTAACAATACTGCTTACCACATACGTGCCAGAAAAATCCTAAAAGAAAATTATTTACGGATACGTTGGAGCATTGATAGCAGCGTCAAATATTGGACCAGTAAGGACATTGCTTTCGAAGAAAAAGTACGACACATTAAAAATGACATAATGAATGGTCCCTACCATATATTTGGTGATCACTCCAAATGCGCATCGTATTTTTGTACCGAAGACATTAAAAAACGTAATGTGAATATGGTACCAGAATTAACAGCATACGGCGTCTTTCAAAAAGTTGAAGATTTGGCCCAGCGTCTTTCATTGCATTCATACAGTTTTGTGTACAATGAAACGAATAATGCGGTGGAAAGTTTTAATGCACGAGTTGCAAAGTTTATAGGAGGTAAAAGAGTAAACTTTTCCCAGCGGGGGTCCTATCTTGCTCGTTGTGCTGCAGCCGTTGTTTCTTATAACACGGGTGTGCTACAGTCGGCCGTACACAAATTTATTTTTGACACAGAGGCTAATCCCGAAATAGTCCACCTCGAAGAAATGCGTCAAAAAAGAAATGAAATAAGACTAGAGAGAAAAATAAAAAAGAAAAAAATTATCAGGCCTACAATATCTAAGCAAGATGCCTATTATGGTGAAAATTGCCAAAAAGTTGACATGGATGAGGAAGAATATAACGAAGCCAAAATAAAATTTTTGAAGGCATTAGAACTTTCGGAGGTTGCAAAGCACAATTTAGAAAAAGATACAATATTACAGAGCGGAAGTCCATTATGGTTAGAAACGCGAAGAAAGCTTCTAACAGCGTCCTGGTTCGCGACAGTCTGCAAACGTCGCCCAACAACAGAATGTGGTCCGCTAATCAAACAAATATTGTATGGGAAAGATCTTAGCAATGTGCCGTCTATAAAACATGGCAGAAGTAATGAAGAGACTGCACTTCGAGAGCTGGAAAAGGCTTTGAATACCCGTATAGAACAGTGCGGGTTATTCATAGACGAAGAATTTCCATTTCTAGGAGCAACCCCAGATGGAAAATGTGAGCTAGGCATTATAGAAATCAAATGTCCATCTTCGGCATATTTGATGGAGCCGAACGACGCCATCAAACTTAAAAAAGTTGATTTTTGGTTGCCTACAGCTAATAATTTATTCGTAATAAATAAGAAACATAAATGGTATTACCAAATCCAAGGGCAGCTGCGTATAACTAGGCAAGACACTTGTGTGTTTGCTATTTGGACTGGCCCTGGTAAAATAAAGTACCAGTGCATAGAAAACGATCCACAATTTTGGAAGGAGAAAATGGAAACATATTTAGTTAGGTTTTACAAAAATTGTCTCCTCCCAGAATTGATTGACCCAAGACAGGCGAGAAATATGGAGCTAAGAGCACATTCTTCACATACTCAAGCAAATATTCTGAAAATAAAGAATTGATTACGTGTAATTTGTTGTTTTAATAATCATCAAAGTATACCACCAGGTCACTCCATCAAGTCCGGAGGTAAGGTCTCATCATAACTTACAAAACGAGTCCAATCTCAGCATACCTTGTTCTACTTGTCGAGGAGTTCCAATAGAAGTCACCGAGGTACCTACACCTTCAGGTCACTCCATCAAGCCCGGAGGTAAGGTCTCATCATAACTTACAAAATGAGCTCAAACTCGGCACACCTAGTTCTACTTATCGAGGAGTTCCAGTAGCAGTCACCGAGGTACACCTTCCGGTCACTCCATCAAGCCCGGAGGTAAGGTCTCATCATAACTTACAAAACGAGCACAAACTCGGCACACCCAGTTCTACTTATCGAGGAGTTCCAGTAGCAGTCACCGAGGTACACCTTCAGGTCACTCCATCAAGCCCGGAGGTAAGGTCTCATCATAACTTACAAAACGAGCCCAAACTCGGCACACCTAGTTCTACTTATCGAGGAGTTCCAGTAGCAGTCACCGAGGTACACCTTCAGGTCACTCAATCAAGCCCGGAGGTAAGGTCTCATCATAACTTACAAAACGAGCCCAAACTCGGCACACCTAGTTCTACTTATCGAGGAGTTCCAGTAGCAGTCACCGAGGTACACCTTCAGGTCACTCAATCAAGCCCGGAGGTAAGGTCTCATCATAACTTACAAAACGAGCCCAAACTCGGCACACCTAGTTCTTCTTGTCTCGACAAGTAGAACTACAGAGCTCCAGTAGCAGTCACCGAGGTAGACCTTCAGGTCACTCCATCAAGTCCGAAGGTTAGTAAAAAAGGTACGAAACATTTTTTTTAGGTACCTATGTATTATAAAGAAATAAGAAAAAAAAAAAAAACTTCCATAGTATCAAAATTAGTTCACTTGACTACTATTCCCGCAGCTAACCGTACGTACACTTGTGTGTGTGAGCCGTGTCAATGTAGTAATTCGATTCTATACCTATCAATTTTGCGAACGCGTCCTTAATACTTCTTTTGTTATCCTTAAAATGCACAGCAGTTTTTTTAATTTTGATATCTTGGACATTCGCTTCTTTTTTTTAAATAAAAATACCTTTAAACAGTGATGGTTTGGTTGTTATTTTTGTGGTTAAGGGTCTATGCCACCTTTCGATGGTGTTAGTGGTCCTATTCTTTTCTCCATAACAACTAAAAACATCACTGGTTACATTTATGATCCATTGATTATCAAAATAGTTCTTGAATTTTGTAAAAGATTCTTTTTGTGGTGCTATTTCACAAATGCCCAGATATGCTTCAGGAATTATTATTGGTGGTAGTAAGGGTAATAAAGTGCAAAGATGCGTAACTTTTTTGCCTTCGCGAGTATTGATCAAACCAAATTTTTTGCTCATGTTCCAATTAGCATTCTGATAATGATAATAATATCCCTTAAATAATGCGTCACAAAACACTTTTTTCACCGCTTGCATCGCTGTAATTTCATAGTCACATTTGTATGTTTTTAGTTTCAAGCCAAATTGTTCCTTTAGTACCCGAAAAAAACGATTATAAGTATTTTGGCATTTGTCAGGAAGAAATACGTAAACTAGGGGCACAAAAGCAACTGCATCTTCATTGTGTGATAAGTCCGCATGTATTGTGTAAATTTGATAGAACGGCTCAGGTGCCGCTCGGACAGTGTCATCCCCGTAGTATGTACTAACAGTTTTCAACTTTTGTTTGCCAGTTGAGTACCAAAAACAATGATTTTATTGTCATCGCCGTCGTCAAATAAAAATACATCCTTAACAATGTGCTCCGGTAATTTTACATTCTCAGTATTAGTTATTAAACCACGGCCTACTTTTAAATACTTTGCTCGTGCCCTATATAAAGTATCCTTCTTAGAAAAAAACTGAGGAATCTCATGCACAGCCATTTCATTATTGGTCACATTGTTATAAAAATGTTCTTCGAATATTTTTGGCACAATATTTAAATTGACACATACTTCCTTCTTGCATTCGTCCATTGTAGCATCAACTAAATTTCGGGTCTGGTCTTGAGTACATGAATGTCTTCCTTCTCTTACAATGACATTGTTAGCGTTCAAAGTAATTGAGGTATTGCATTATTTTTGATTGGAACATCTCCAATTAGTGGTTCCCGATTTGTTTTTTACATTAAAATTATACTTATAGCCCGCATATAATAAGACTATGTTACCTCTTTGACTCTTAATACATTTTACACTGCTCTCAGCCATGTGATTTCTACAATTAACACAATTCACAGTTATAAGAGTAAATTTAATAAATTTATCTCAAGCCTCGATATACGCAAACTAGAAAATGCATTATGTCAGTGTCACGTCACAATACTTAATAATGTACAGGAAGAAAAATAAACATGTTTATGAAATGCGGTTGTCTATCAGCAATTTAATCCGACCTCATATGCATTTGAATCGATTTTATCAGTTTATGTGATGGCGTTGTCTACCAATAAAATAGTCGTAATAATTTATTTGAAACTTATAACATTTCTTTGTTGGATAGTACATTATCTGATGAGTTGCGAATCTGGTGAGTTGCGAACCTGGTTAGTTGCGAATCTGGTGAGTTGAGAATCTGGTGAGTTGCTAATAAGCGCTTATCGGCGCCGTCAAGTTCAGTGCTAAGTGAACAATTATTTAGTGCAGATGGCTTTGTTTATGAACCCCTAAAAAATGGTTTTAAAGTTGACAAAGCCGCAAAACTGTAGTTTGTGGAATATAATTTGCCTCTCCTTAATTTTGATTAATATTAGGTAATATTTGTATTTTTAAGAAAATGTACTATGAATGTACCTATTTAAAATAAAGATTTTTGACTTTCTATTAATTCAATAAATAATGAATTACAATTTTTTCGACTTTTACTTTCACCTTTGTGGCAGGCTCAATTGCACGGCTATTACGCTTTCGGAGTAACAGAGGCACTATGTCCTGGCCGAGTTCTTCATAAAGTGTTCGACTAAGTCAGTAATTAACTACAAATTCAAGGTCGGGCACTAAATTTGTATTTAAGTAGTCACGAAGTCGTCTGCGATTCCTTCTACGCTCCAAACGCTTTTCTCTGTGAGCTTCTTCCACTAAAAACATACGTACAGCCATTTCGGTACAATTATAAGTATGGCACTTAACACTTTTAGCAAATATAAAACTCAAGATAATTGTAATAATTCATTCAATTCGATACTTACGATACTCAAAAGATAGTTATTTTGCTGTCGTGAATTTTGACATTAATTTGCCGATGTAACTCTTGTGATCCAACCGCCTAACGAGAGCCTCGACAGATTCTGATCGAGGCTTTCGGCCATCAGGCCATTGGCCAATACGACAATGGGCACGATGATAGCCGAGCTCACATTCCACATATCAACAACCTCTTGTGCTAAGTCAAGATATTTAATTTGTTTCTCTTTCTCAGCTTTCACGACGTTCTCGTCATGTGGAATGGTAATATCGACAATCACTGTGCGGCGCGCTACTCAAACTATCACCACTATATCAGGCATATTGGTGACAATAGTCCAGTCAGTAATGATAGATCGATCCCAGTACGTAGCCAGGATACGGACGCTAAGAAATCTACACCGGGCTCGTTTCGGTGCCGTCGGTTTCGTTTTCGGGCTTGCTCAGAATTTTGTGCACTTATAGAGGTATGAGGAACAGGGTGTAAAGTTCACTCAAACCTCCATAGAAAAGGGAGGATCCTCCGACCAGACGGGTGTCGTGTCTGGTGGGCAACTGCCCAACGGTTGATGTCGGGATGTTGTATATATGCTAGTTGCGCGGTAAACTCTACTTGCGCGATGCAGGATTTTGCGTGACGTCAGTATGACGCGTAGCTCGCATGTGGCGTTTGTAGATGCCGCTACATCACTCCCCCCCGGAGACCGGAGGTCGATAGTGGGCTGAGTCGTGTATCTTGCGATGCTTGCCAGGGCCAGGTGAGGTTCCAGTGAGTTGGAACCGGGTGTCGCATAGTTCAAGGTGAGTCGGAACTGTCTGCGAAGATTCCCCAGTGAGTCGGGGTGGCGCTGCGTTATGCTCCAGTGCGTCGGATTTGGTACAGCGCCGGGTTGAGGCTGACTGCTGGCGTCGACCAGGAGAGGGTTTAAAGGCTCCGCTTGTGGACCGGCCGAGAGTGCAGTGTGCTGTGCCAAGGTTGCTGAAGGGGCTGAGGGTGATGACCAAGTATGCGCGGTCGCTGCATGCTGGTGGTCAGGATACCCGTGGAAAGCCGTGGGTGCTGGCTGGCTGTGTGACTCGCCGCTCGAAAGCTTGAAGGAAGTGATGATGACGTCACGCTGATGTACTTGCACGAAGGCTGCGCTGACGTTCATTTTCGGGGTCACCAATGAAGCAGTAAAGGGTTGCAGTAAATAAGCAAACACAACAGCTTACGGAAAGGAAGAAATATATTGTCCAAGAGTTTTCAAAGTTCACAGGGCACAGATAACACAATAGAAGGCGAAATGAAGAGCACAGAAAGAAAGCGATAGGCACAGTTAATAGATTAGCACGTCTAGGTACGAGACTTCTAAAAGCACTGGATAAAAGTTTATAGGCACACTAGGTACTATTGTCGAATGTTTACCGGGTACGAGCGAGAGCGACATGCGCTTACGACCAGTGAAGATTCTCGACTAATACCTGCGAGCGCCGCGAGTTAGAAAGAGATAGATAGACAAGGCGTGGGCGCTCGCTCAGGTAACCGGTCCGCATTCCACAAAACTATATAAAAAATATCTAATAACAAAATTATCTGTTTGTACTGATGTTTTACTTTTTAAATGTGCTTTAAAGAATGTTATACACTCGGCGTCACAAAAATCGCACCTCTCCGAAAATAAGTTTCAAGCATGTGCCGCCATCAACGAATACATTAAACCTAATTAATATTAGTATCAATTGAAAGTATATTTAACGACCTTTAAATTAACAGTAGTTAGAATTCCTAAACACAACAGATCTCATTCGCACGTAACGTTAAAAAAAATGTTGTCAAAATACGCATTACAACGGCCACTAATTGCACCTCCCTACCAGGGTATAAAAAGGGCGACCCGGGTTAAATGTGGGTAATTCGCTATCCAACCTTTGAAGTGAACACACGTGAACAGCTACAGCAATAAAATACCCCAGAAAATGGATACCACTGCAGATGAAGCCGCTCAAGTCATTGCATTACTGCAATCAGGGATGCGGCAATGTGATGTTGCTCGGCAACTGAACTTAAGTCGCTTTTCCGTTCGACGAGTGTTCCAACGCTTCCAAGAGACTGGTGGCTATATCCGAAGACGTGGATCTGGAAGACAACGGTGCACATCCGAAAGATACGATCGCTTCATTGTTTCGACGTCTTTACGTAATCGGTTCTCCAATGCTGTTGAGCTGCAACAACAACTGCGATCAGCTCGCAGAACTTCTGTAAGCGTCTCCACGATTAGAAGAAGAATGCGGGAGAAGAAAATTGCAGCTCACAGGGCTGCAACAGGGCCAAAATTGACTGCACAGCATAGGAGAGACCGGTTGCAATTTGCCCGTGACCATGTGGATTGGACAATAGACCAATGGAGAGCTGTGCTCTTCTCGGATGAGACGAGGGTATGTCTTTTCTGCAACGACAGGCGTAGAAGAGTGTACAGGAGGCAATGGGAACGATTCGCACAAGCCTGTATTCAAGAGACAGTGGAATACGGGGGTGGCTCGTGCATGTTCTGGGGCGGCATGTCAATCGACGGCAAAACGAACCTTGTGTGTGTTTCTCGGACTGGAAGTGCTCGCGGGCAAGGGTCGCTGACTGCTCATCGGTACATAACAGAGATCTTAGAGGAGCAGGTTGTCCCTTATGCGGGTTTTGTTGGCAGTGGGTTCACGTTAATGCACGATAACGCCCGCTGTCACACCGCATTAATTGTAAGTGACTACCTGAAAGAAGTTGGGATCCCTGTTATGCGCTGGCCGGCGCGTAGTCCAGACCTGAACCCTATTGAGCACCTTTGGGATGAACTGAAACGGCGAGTACGGGCACGTGATCCTGCCCCTACCACTCTCCAAGACCTCCAAGATGCCGTCGTTGCAGAATGGGACAACATTCCTCAAGAGACTGTTGTCACATTAATTAGGTCCATGAGAGAACGCATGGAAGCAGTCATCAGGGCTAGGGGGGGTAACACTAGGTTTTAAATTGTTTTTATGGACTTTGTTGCAATTTTTGCTGATAAAATTAAATTAAACTTTTTAATAATTTGCATTAGCTTGCTTTTTTTATTCCCTGGTAAACAAAAAACGAAATCTATTGATTTATTCTGAAATTTAAATAAATTGCAATTCCAATGATACCTTATAGTCATATGTCTACCGTTGATTAATAGGGTTAAAATGACTTTGAAGGGAATTCTTAAAGAGGTGCGATTTTTGTGACGCCGAGTGTATAATGTTAGGTTATAATTAAGTTTTTAATTATATATATATATGTTAGGTTTAAGTATGTATAGCGTATAGTTATAAATAATGTATTACAATTAAAAAATTTACTGTAAATAGTAGTACTTTTTGTTTGTTTGTTTATATAATATTGACTTAATTTACTGAATATACCTTATAATTTAAATAAATAATAAATTGAAAAAGTAGCTACCCTACACCACCGCCCTCCAGAGACCGTCCTACGGGCGATAATAATCTGGGAATCTCACTCTGCGGTCTCTCCGGCGTCAGGCACGCCATTGTCACTTGTATTCTGAGTGGGAGTGTGAGTGAAATTTTGTGGCGAGTTAGTGATTGGTGCGTGCGTGTGAGTAGATGTGTGAGGTAGTGAGGGTTGTCTTGAGTGTGTTATGGTGTCAGGATCACGCAGTATGTAGGCAGGTTTTATTCTGTCGATCGATACGGTGACCATCTTACCTTTCACCATTAGCTTGAATGCTTTGTCTCCTCGTTGTATGACCTCATAAGGACCAGTGTAGGCACGCTTCAATGATCCGGCCACAGTGTCATCGCGAATGAAAACGTGTGTCGATGTGGCCAAATCCTTATAAACGAATGGTGAGCGACGTCCACCATGACGTGACGCTGGAGTAGGTTGCAAATTATTTGCGAAGCTCCGTAGGCGCGCGATATAACTGGTGACGTCAGGGTCTCCTTGGTCCTCTGGGCTGAGAAGGTCTCCCGGTAAACGTAGTGTTTCGCCATACACCAGTTCTGCTGGCGTTGACTTTATGTCCTCTTTGAAGGTACTGCGTACACCTAATAGTACAAGGGGAAGAGACTCGACCCAGCTGCTATCAGCGTGACAGGTTATAGCTGCTTTAAGCTGCCGATGAAACCTCTCCACGAGCCCATTAGCGGCTGGATGATAGGCCGTCGTCCTTTTATGCTGAAAACCAGCTATTTGCGATAAGTGGCAAAACAAGGCAGACTCAAATTGCCCCCCACGGTCTGTAACGACGTTCGTAGGGCAACCGAAACCCGGCGCTGTACCACATCCGACGCACTGGAGCATAACGCAGCGCCACCCCGACTCACTGGGGAATCTTCGCAGACAGTTCCGACTCACTGCGAACTATGCGACACCCGGTTCTAACTCACTGGAACCTCACCTGGCCCTGGCAAGCATCGCAAGATACACGACTCAGCCCACTATCGACCGTCACGACCGCTACACACTTGTATTAGCCGTATTTCTTCTTGCTTCAGCTTCTTCAATAATTTTTATCTTTAAGTTTTTAGGATTTGGTATATCATCCATGGATTTTATAGCAATCCGAAATTTTTCAAAAGATTGAGACAAATTACAGAGCATCATAATGCTAGGTAGATCTTTATTCATTTCTATGTCCATATCTCCAAGCTTATCGACGATATCCATAAACTTGTTCAAGTGCTCCGCTATATTATCACCTTCTTTAATGTTTCTTAAGATTCATTATTTCAAAAGACTTGCATTTCGTGCAGGACCTTTGTTATGGTAAATACTCTCAAGCGTGTCCCAGACATCTTTGCTAGTTTGACAGTTCTTCACTTGTTTCAGTTCGCTTGGTGAGATTATCAGAAATAATTCTGCTAGTGCCAAGACATCCTTTTCCAAATATTTATTTAGTTCATCACCTTCACCAGTAGGTTTTTTTTATTGTTTGTGAGACGTAATTCCATAGACCCTTTTTATTAGAAGGGCTTTTGCGTGTATTCGCCATGTGTCATAATTCTCCCTTTTTGTGGTTCAATATGTATGTGACTCATTTTTACTCACGTTCATACTGGACCCATAACCTTTTCCTCACATTTTTATTATAAAATTAAAAACATATACCAGTGTTTATATATATATTTATATATATAACAGTGCTTCTGGATATTATAGCGCAATCACAGCATTTGAAACACACATTGAAACTAAACTATCTTTGAAAATCACAGCTTTTGTATTCAATAATATCAGTAATCAACCTTAACACTATAAAATATCTAGCTTCAATAATCACAACCTGTATGGTCAATAATATCACAGTAATCAACTTTAAAAATATAAAATATCTAGCTTCAATATATCTTTGACAATCACCCCTATGTATACACTTATTAGACTATGTAGTTTTAACAATCACAGCTTGTATGGTCAATAATTGCACATTAAATCATCTATACTTTCTCCAAACTAAACTGTCAATCATATAAATTAAGAGAAAAATTAAAAATTCAATGTCAATAAAAAAGGCAAAATAAAAAATACCTAAAAGCCTAATAAAGAAGAAATGTTTGCAATAAAAACTTTCAATGAAAGTTGGTTTTCTTTGTATAACTGTACAGTTCTCATAATAATTTCTTCACGGATTATTGATTTATTTTGCCTTTTTCTCAAGGGTTTATAGTGGTGGACACTGGACATCACTTGCTTCTTCTCTTATGAATTTAAGAAATTCCAATAGTCTTGGTCGTTTTGTTTTGATTTTTGTATTAACCTTGCTGTGCCAAGATTCTACCAACTTGATTGTTCTGTTTCGCACAGCTTCACAATTCCAAATCAGTTTCAGTTTAGAATTGTCTAGCCATTATGTCACAAAATAGTCATTGAATTTTTCAATTTTGTCACTTTTGGGTGATGTAGACATCACCGTTAGTCAAGCATCATCTAAATCTTCTGCTGGCACGAAAGCTACCGAAGCATATTTTGTCGCGTGAGCTATTTCTGCTGGGGTATCCTTTGATATTCCCAAAGTGTTACATCGCTTCTGTTAAGCTTGCCGGAAATGAAAGTTGCAGCCTCTTAGATCTGTACATGGTAGACATGTATTTATTGCATTGAAGATGGCTGTTTCAAAATCAGCTACAATAATTTCCGGCTTCCAGTCAGGTAAATGCTGCTTTGTCAAATTAAAAAAAGTTTCATATGTAGTTTGTTGCTTGTCAGAAAGAAGTGCAAAGACAACAGGAACCGTATGAGTTTTCGTTTCTGAACTGTTTAGCTCCACGTGTAAGGAAAATATTTGGTAGAATGGCCGCGGGCAGCTTTTGAATGTCCCGTCAACGAAGTAAATTCTACCATTTTTTAACAGTTCTTTGCCTTCGTTGTTAGCAAATGCTATGATGCGAATTGTTGAGGATTTGTAATCAAATAATAAAAAGTTTCTAGAAGCGTACCAGACAGCTCTACTTTCCTCGCGCAAGTTTGGGAGTGGCGCGAGGAGGCAAAACGCCGCGGCCGGGGCGTAACTCCGCTCCCGCGAGTAATCGCGGCACAGCGAACAGAGCTCCGGTGGGATCTCATGGCGGCATGGAGAGTGCGACTGTCGCAACCCAGCGCAGGGCACGCCACAATTGCGGCGGTAAGACCCCTCTTTAAGGAGTGGCTTGAGAGGCGCCACGGCGTCCTCACCTTCCGCCTGACGCAGGTCCTCACCGGACATGGCTGTTTCGGGAGGTTCCTGTTTCGGATAAGGCGGGAGGAAACGCCCGGGTGTTACCATTGTGTGGATCGACCGGAGGACACGGTGGAGCATACGGTGGAGGTCTGCCCGTCTTGGGCGGGGCACCACCGTGTCCTCGTGGCGGCGATCGGCGGCGGCGACCTCTTGCGTCCGGCCCTGGTTCAGGCCATGGTACGGAGCGAGAGGGAATGGGAAGCCGTCACCTCCTTCTGCGCAGCAGTAATGCTCGCGAAGGAGGAGGCGGAGCGCGAAAGAGAGAGGCAATCTCTGCGCCCTCGCGCCCCTAGCCGCCGCAGGAGGAGGAGACACCCTGGGCGTCGGGAGTCGATTGCCGACTCCCGGCCACCGTAGGCGCGGGCTTGCGGACGGCGAGCAATGGGCAGCTCGCCGTCCGGTAAGGACCAGGCCCGGGTCGACGGCGCGTCGTGTTCCACGCGCGCCTCAAAGAGATGTCAGCACCATTGACGGGGTCCGATAGGACCGATGCCTGCCGGGGTCGCGGATTGTTCGAAAGAGTTACCGTGGCCCTGGCGCACAGGCAACTGAAGGAACACGGGTGGGTTTTAGTCAGTAAGAGTCTGACACGCCCTTCCACTCCGCCCAGAGCGGGAGGGGTCATTTGATGATTTCCCACCCAAAAAAAAAAAAAAAGGCAGCTCTACTTCATGCACATTGTTGAAGCTTGTTTGGGACACATTAAGACTTGAATTTCTGATTGTATACATTTTAGTTTTCAATATTGAAAATTCTGGGATGTCATCGTCTAAACTGTAACCCTCCTCAGTAAATTCCTTTACTGTTTCGTGATAAATTTGAGGAATGGGTATTATCTCTGAAGCTGCTCGCTCCATACATTTCATTTCCACATTTTCCGATCTAATTGATATACTATCACATGTATGATCGTTTTCCCTTAAAATATCTGTGAAATCAGGTCTCTCGAATACTTTTAGTTTTGCATTTCTTTATAGGGTACTCCCACAATTCTTGGTCCATTTGCGGTCCACATGCGGTGCAAAATATATCGGTAACAGGCTCGTGTTAAATTTTTTTCTGAAACAATAAAGTATTCCGTTAGGAAAACAAATTTTAGATATGCCAAATTGCATAAATGTTTTACGTTTATCAATGCAGTGGGTAAACGATTAGTGGTTTTGTAAAACAGCTTAAAATGAAACGTCAGATTAGAGATTTTAGTTTTAAATTTTGTCACTCGTGGCTCTGTGTGTCATAACAACACTACGAGTAATGGCGTCCGAAACAGAAATAAATAAAATGAATAATATGAGTAAAAATTACCTTAACTCAAGTGAAAACAGTGATTTTAAAGACAAAATTAGATAAAGTTATCAGTCATTAGAAACACTCTTATGGTGACTGCAGAAAAGCCATTCTGCATTACGTCTAAACATCGGTAGCAATTTTGTAAAACGTAGCGCAATCGAGCTGAACGTTGTTCAGTTGTAACGATTTGAGACTGTTACAAGTTTGGGATGGCTTGCAGTATTTATCATAAGTACAGGCCGTTTGTCTACCCATTTGGAGACATAAACTTTGTTTTTGCGAACCCATACATGTTGATTTTTTTTCAGTTTTTTTTTAATCAATTCCTTGGGGTTGCTTTTACGGTTAGCACGTAATGTTCCAGTTGTGTGGGTTTTTAAATTGAGAAGTTTTTGTGAAAGCTTCGCGGATTTGTAGTAGTTGTCCATAAACAGCCAATGTCCTTTTAATAAATATGGTTGCAACAGCGTCATTACTATCTTTTCAGTCTTTTTTCCTCTTATTGTTTCGCTATCTATGTCTTTGCCAGTGTACATGGTAATATTTAACATATATCCATCGTCAGACGTCAGTTCTTTTACGAAATGACGTCTGATGCCATATTTGGCTTTTTTGTTTTTAAAATATTGCCTGAAAATCACTCGTCCCCTGAACAGCAACAATGATTCGTCTAAACTAAGTTCTCTGTTAGGTTTGTAACATTCCTGGAAATGTCTCGATAAAGTGTCAATAAATTGGGTAATCTTTTCTTTGCCTTTTGAATTGAGTTCGGCCACATACATACACTTTAAAAGTTGCTCAAATCTTCGGCCTGACATCGAATATTCAAATATAGGATGATAATATAAAGGATCAGTACGCGTGAAAAGTTTCCGTTTTTGCGGAACGTTAACCTGTCCCTTCAAAAGACATAATCCAAGAAATTTGAGCATTTCTTGCCGATTCGTATCTCTGAAATTATAGTTGTTCTTTCTAGTTGGTCTTCTTTATGAACATAGTGCTTGCCCATAAGCATTCGTTTTTTCAACTATGTAGTTTATAATGTTTGGCGGTAATTACTTACCAAATACTTGTTCAACTGATGAATTGGGGCCAATTTCAAACTGAACTCCTGCAGAAAGCTCATCAAATTCAAAAAACGGGATTTCAGCTATTGTTTCTTCCCATTCTGATTCCTGTTAGGGCGAGGCTTCTACGGATGGATCACCTTCAGGGCTCGCAGGATCTGATATCTGAGGCGGCGCCTCGCGACGTGGGCTGCTTTCAGGGCTCGCAAAGACTACTATCTGAGGTGAGGTTGGCACCCCACGATGTAGGTTGCCTTCGGGGCTCGCAGGTACTAGTATCCGTGGCGAGGGCTGCCCTTCAAGGTCTTCGAAGTCTGGAATCTGAGGCGAGAACGGTATCCCGCAATATGAGTTGCCTTCGGGGTCCTTAGGGTTTGGAATCTGGGGCGAGGGCAGCATCATGAGATGTGGATTACCGTCAGAGTTCTCAGGGTCTATATTCTGAGGCGAAGATGGTGCCGCGCAGTGTGAATTGCCTTCGGGATGTTCAGAGTCGGGATTCTGAAGCGAGGGCGGCACCTAGTGATGTGGGTTGCCTTCAGGGTCCACAGGGTCGGGATCCCGAGGCGAGGGCAGCACCTCGCGATGTGGGTTGCTTTCTGTGTCCTCAGGGTCGGGACTCTGGGGTGAGGGCAGGACCTCGCGATATGGGTTACCTTCAGGGCCCTCGGGGTCTGGATTCTGAGGCGAGGGCGGCACCTTGCGATGTGGGTTGCCTTCTGGGTCCTCAAGGTCTTGATTTGGAGGCGAGGTCGGCGCCTCTCCACATGGAACATCTTCAGGGGCCACAAGATTCTCCGAAATCATAGACAAGAGTGGCGCTCCACGATGTTGGCTGCCTTCGCAGCTATCAGAGTTCATCCTGGTTGGTAAGGACGGTGTGAGCAATGAAGAAAAGCTTGAAACGTCACTAATATTATTTATAAGGCTAGATGAATTAATAGAGATTGTGTTAGCATCTTCATCGTCGGTGAATTTCCTTTTTTGTGTTGATTCTTAGCACTCGTGGAACTATCGCGCTTTCGCTTATTTTTATGGGTATCAAAAATACTTTCATCACTACTTATATTACTTTCCTCTTGATCTTCGCTATAGTTTTAATTTTCAGAGTAATCAGACCTGGTTTCATCGCTACTACAGTTCTCAGAGCTTCAATCATGTTGGTCCTTTTGGTCACCCGCTGGATCATAATCTACATCAGAAACTGAACCATCAGTAGCATAGGGGTCCGGCGAAGTACCACCAGAGGAAGTTGGCTCAAATATTTGTATGTTGTTTCGTGCTCTTTTTTCCATCTACAACAAATAAATTAAATTAATTAAAGTGTAATTATCAGTATAAATATTTTAAAGCAACCTTATATACCTATATTTGACGGCATAAAACAACATTGTTATCAAATCTACACACACATACGAAATATTATTTAGATCGGACAACAGGACGTAGGTCAAATGTAATTTACTAGATTTTATTACAGACACACACAAACTGTCTTAGCGACACTGAAATAGGTGAACTTAAATAAAAGCTAGTAAAATTAACATTACTAGTCAAAAAACGTGTAAATCTTATATAAACAACATTTAGTACTTACTGTTATGCCCGAAGAACATGTTTGTGATGTATCCGAGCTTGTATTGTCACCTTTTTTATTACTTTTCTTTCTTCTCGCTCGCTTTATTTTGTTCATCTAAAACAATGGAATTTCTATAATTAGAACTAAAATAAAACTACTCTTGTTGCTCAAATATGAAAATAATTATTGTATTCTATATAATACACACTCTATTATTTAAATCCAGTATAAATTATGTGATAACTTACGATTTAAAAGTTTCATAACTCAGGAGCTCACTTCACTGTACACGTGCGTCGCGTAACGGTGCACAGCCCGACTGACAGTATGGCGGCGCATACTCCAGTTGCCGTCTATGGACGTTCTGCGTTTGTGAGTAAGTGTCTTTGTATGTGTGAGAATCACCCACAAAACGCTTAAAATGTCGATGCTGTGTGACACTACGAAATCAATATTTTGATATGTTTTGGCACTGTGACGTCACTATAGGGACATTATATGGGAAACGGACATTTCCTTACGTACTGACTGATAGAGAAACATAAAATTTGACGTATCGATACGTTGTGCGACATCGTATCTCGATTTTTTTTTCTGCACGCGAAAATGTTAATTATATTGTTGACATTTCCTCCAATTCCATATGCCTCAAGTTTATTTAAGAGTGTACCATAATGCACATAGTCAAAGGCTTGCGTCATGTCACAAAATACGCCACAGACCGGTTTCCTCTTATCCACGTTAAATGTAACATTATTTGAATTTGGAATTAACTTTTTTTAATACCCAGACACTTTATTAAGTGCTAGTAACATAGTTTGACTATTAAAACCTCTTTAGAACTAAATGATTACCAATAATGTAGAAAAATCAAAACCGCCCGTTTTTTTTGCAAAGGAGTGTAGATTACATCACAGGTTTTAATATTTTTGTAAATATACACACAGTAGTGCTGTACACAAACCATAATTTCATACAACTTTTTAAATTCAAATCTAAGGTGTCTTAATTTTCTGTCTTGTCCAACTACTGGAACTAATAAATAAGATTATTTTAAATCAATGGTTGTCATGAAGCTATTTTTATGTACCAACCTAGTAGAGGTAAGTAGTAAGTGTTCCATCTTGAAAGGAGACAAAATTATTCAAGGATATTTAAAATGAACCTAAATTTACCATTAGGTTTCGGTATTAGAAATATGTTTGAAAGGTATTGGCCCTCTTCAGGTTCACAGATCGTTATTGCACCTAACTTTAATAAATAATTAAATGACTTCTGTACTGATATTTAATTCCACAGTTTGAGAAAAAACATTTGAAGGTTTTCTGGTTTGAACAGGTACAGATGTGACTGGTATGTGGTAGCCTTGGACCCAATTCAGAACAGTCACATCATTTGTAGTAATCTGCCAACAACTTAAGTGTATAACTAGATTACCAGCATGTTTTACCTGTGGTGAAGTTAGCGCCATTGGCGAGCACGCTGGTATTCCCTCTCGGAGCGGTTTACAGGTGCCCGTTTCAATGTCTTTTTAGGTGGCTGATAGTGGTTCGTCTTCTTTGTTTGAGACTGCACTTGAGGCCGTTTCTGCCCCCCACGCATTTGTTGCATTGTGTTCTTCTGTTGTGAGTTATAGTGGCAGTTCTGCGGCACTTTATATCCATTTAAAATGTCTTTAACTACCTCCCTATCGTTGAGTAAGATGGTTTCCCATCGTAATTTATGTTCGGCCATACCTTTGCTTTTTGTTTCAATGTCTAATACAACAAGCAAGGCTTGTGGGATTTCATCCGAGTTTGTGATAAGTATTGCTATATTTACTTCTTCAGTAACCAGATTTGAAATAAGTACTTACTGTTAACTGCTTGTAACTCTAGACCAATAGGTATACTTATAATGCATACACTAAATCAAAGATTTTGTCTTGCAGGTGTGTTGATTTGAGAGTGGATTATGTTGACAATCTCAGGAGCGGGCTCATTATCTACAGCGATACGATAAAATGCATTTATTATGGCCGCACCAATTTTAAAATCGGCGAACATGTTAGGTAACGTTTTATTAAAATATTTCTGTCTCAACAACTTAAATCTATTTTTGAATTTGACATTCACCGCTTCCACTACTCATCGGCAAATTGTGACTAAGCGGGACTTATTTGCCTGTTCAGTAGCTAATTGGGTATTGTTCCGGTCCTTCGAGGGAGGCATGTGGGCTTCATATTGGTATGACTCTATGCCATCGATGCTGTTCCGAAATCCCCTGTCCAGAATGAAAACGTCACCAGGGTTTAAAAAGCAATGCAGTGCATGTTCTTAATTGTCCATTATTACTTGCATTATTGATGCATCGGAAGTAGTTGCGGCAAATGGGCCAATTACATCTACGATGTATCCATCACTGCACACTATCAAAAATAGTTTCAACAGGTTCCTAAACTTATGATGGCTATAGCTTGCACGTTGGAACAAAAATTCGCACTTTTTTTCTATGTATATATACGTTCCATCACAAATCAAAATGGCGTTTGTAATTTCGTCATTTCCGAAAATCCGTTTTGGAATTAATAGGTTTCTCTCGAGAACGCTGATCATTCCAAGATTTCTTGGAACAAAATCATGTGACAAACATTCTCTCGCTATTTTTATTTTTCTTTGAAATTTTAAATAATGTTGACAGCCTTTCGTTAGTTTCGCCAGTCCTTAGGTAGGTGCAAAAACAGTTTGCGGATGACGATCTCTCTCTAGCAGAGACAGCGTTTCTTCCAGTAAATTATTAAATTGACCACTGGTTAGACCGGTCCAAAAATGTAGCTCATTTTCATCTAATCCCGTAAAGGATTCAAAATCGAACCTTGGGCTATTATTGACTGCTTGTATCAACATATTTGTCATGTCTGTAAGAAACTGTGAGTTGAAATAATGGGTCACGGTGACAGCATCAAGGAACTCCTCAAATTCCAAATGATGACTAACTTCAGGTACAAAGATTTTTATTATAGAAGAGGGGTGGGTGACAGCGTTTGCGGGGTAGAAGAAGGGGGTCGCTGATATCGTGTTTTTGAGTTGCGTATGCGCTGCTCTAGACGCCACCTGCAGCCGACCGTAAGTATATTTTTTTTACTGATTTCAGTAAAGAGAGTCATTGCCGATAAATATGTACTAAGTATTTTTGTTTGACCTCAAAGTACCAATAAGATTTTACATAAATGTTTTTTTTAAAGATATAGGAATACATTATAGGTACAATAACAAATATAATAATTATTATAAAACTTTAAAAATCAAAATTATGGTTTACAACATGATATTTTGTGCCAAAAATAATAACATTAAAACATATTTTTTTTAGGAATATCCCGTATTTTTGAGAGATGTCGTCATAGCAAAAATTTATCACCTTACCAAGATGGTTTGACTGAGATACATTTTAAATCTGTTGGTCGGTGTAAGGTTTGGGGGGACGTTTTGGCGCATCGTCCTTTATTTTGTTTATTAGAATTCTATATATCTACACGGACGAGTTCGTTGAAGACGAATACTACTGTTTAAAATTGTTTTCAAGATGAGCCGTGTAATAAAATTTAGCTCCTATTAACGCACAACAAAGCTCTAACCGAGGAATACTAATTGCCTTTAAAGGTGTAAACTTATTTTTGGCCCACAACAAATGTACAGTAACGTCAGAGTTGGTACTATAAGTACGTAAATAAGCACGTATAAGTACGTTATTATTATTGAAATTTTATTTCTAAAGTTTCTCAATTTAATTGTACTAATATAAAATAAAATAAAATAATTAAGTAATAATAATGTTTAATGCATGCTATTTTAGGATGATAAGGGCAGGCGGATGATAATTGCAATGTTTGTAAAAGGCTGCTAAGTCATAAGTACTAACATAACACCAACATTGTAACACTTAGTTCGCAATAAACGTTTTGACTTTGACTTAAATAAGTGCCGCACCATATGCGTCTTGGGACGCGTCGGTGAATATATGAAATTCTGTATATTGAGTGTTATCACCTTTTAAGTGACGAAGAATGCGAACGTCCTTTAAAAATCTAAACGTAAAAATAAAATGATTCTAAGTGTTAACAACATCCCTAGAAACCGGAGTACCTATCCCAGTCAATTTTACTTAAGGCCCTACCTTGAAAATAAATAGTAGTTTCATGGGCGTGGCTTATTTCCCCGGCACGCGGGGAGTGGTGATTCTATCTTCCGCGGTCGGCTGCCACATCGCCGCTACGAACTTACCTGAACCAGTAGCCAAAAGTGAAACTAACAAAATAACTGACCGAAATTTAAAAAGGTTCCTTACTGGGCTTTGGCTTTGGTAACGTTAATTTATCTCAGTCTATGAAATTTTCACACTATGTACCTAAGGAGTAGACAAAAAATACAAAATATTTAATCAATAACCAAAATATTTATTTTATTACTTGGCTAGTTGAGATAAGAAGTAATCCTTCTTATCAAACGACTTTATCGACCTTTTTATCAAAACAGAGTTAAGTCACTTTTTGGCCTCCGTGGAACTAAACAATTTTTTTCTATTCAATATCTTTATTGTGGTTCATAGGTAGGAACAGTAGCGGTCATAAGCAAGGCTCGGAACCGGTTAATACCGTTTATTTTCGGTTTTGCTCCGAACTATTCTTAAGAACGTGAACGATTTAAGAACTTTATTTTAACCTAAATTAACCGGTTTATTCGACGAGCGGCGTGTCGTTTATACGCTTTGCAACTTGTTAGGATGCGAACGGCACATACGCTATTTCTTTTAATTCGATTCGTGTGTCGACGTATGACTCTGGGGGTCTACTTTATAAGCACGAAATCCGTAGTTTCCGCCGACGTTACGGGCGTTACCTACTCCGTATAACCTACGGACATCGGATTAGTTTGTGGCCCGACCTAAGAATGAATGACACCACGACGTGACAGTTGTCCCTAGTCCCGATGTGTTTTTGCCTGTCCGAAGAAGTTAATCGGGTGTAGGATTCAGTTCAAAGTTTCAAACTACTTTCGGACGGGCCCGTATCTTCGCTGACGGGCTGAGAGAAGAGGCCCCCTGATCTGCGCAGTGGATTTAATTACCAGTTAATTAAACTATTTGTGTTTAACATAGACAGAAAGCGAAAGAATTTAATCTATACATATTTTGACTACAATGAAAACAATAAAACTTCAGTGTCTAATAGAAAACTGTGGACAAGTTTTACGAGTAAGTAAACAATTGGTTGATATAATTATTTGCTAACTAAAATGTTTAAAATTCGCAGGTAAACCTATGAGTGCCGCAGGAGGAGACACCCTGGGCGTCGGGAGTTGATTGCCGACTCCCGGCCACCGTAGGCGCGGGGTTGCGGACGGCGAACAATGGGCAGCTCGCCGTCCGGTAAGGACCAGGCCCGGGTCGCCGGCGCGTCATGTTCCAGGCGCGCCTCAAAGAGATGTCAGCACCGTTGACGAGGTCCGATAGGGCCGATGTCTGCCGTGGTCGCGGATTGTTCGAAAGAGTTACCGTGGCCCTGGCGCACAGGCAACTGAAGGAACACGGGTGGGTTTTAGTCAGTAAGAGATTGACACACCCTTCCGCTCCGCCCAGAGCGGGAGAGGTCATTTGATGAATAACCAACCCAAAAAGAAAAATAAGGTATACCTATGAGTGAACAGTGTGTTATAGCGAACATGATGGAAAATTAGGTCAGAATTTATTCAGTCGAAATATAATAACATGTAGGTAGTTAGCTTATGTTGTGATCTAATTATATTCACTGTTCACGAGTGACTTTGTATGCGACAATTTTATTTTGTTAGCAGTCATATAAAAAAAAAATCTCAATGTAAAATATGAATAAGCAGTTAAATTTTATTGTGCTGAGGGACTCACCAGTAGCATCAGGATTTTAGTGACAGAGTGAGAGTGATAGATATAAAGTAAAGTGCGTTTATGCCACCAGCACACAGTTTCGTTTTATTTTATTTATTCAAAAAAGATGTAGGAACATCTTATTTAGACACAAATCTCCTGCCAATCTTCACTGCAGTCTGTCGGCAGTATTCTCGTGGATATAGTTATCATTAATAAATGTATGTGACTATTAAAATAATGACAAGATAATAACAGTAACATTGGGCAACAAGTTAGTAGGACATAAATATATTATTCGGCAGAACAAATTGTCCAATATGTGCTTATTACGTAGTTCCTATATATGTCGCAGAAATCCACTACTTGTTTTACAAAACAATTCCGTTATGTAAAACAACTGAACAATGTTCAGCTGAATTCACCTGAACGTTTTGTTAAACATAACGCAATGGCAAACGTTTAACAAAACTGCTACCGATGTTTAGATGTAATGCAGAATGGCTTATCTGCAGTCATAATAAGCGTTTGGGGTGGCTTCTAATGCCGAATTGGACGCAGTCACAACCTAGGACACCCTGACCATGTGGTTTATTTAGGTTAGGTTAGAACGGTGACCAACGTCGCGCGAGCCGAGCGTGCGCTACTTTCAAATTGGTTGCAGTTACTTGGTTATTAAGTATTTTTAGGACTGACTAAAGTTATCCGAGTTTTATGGAAAACTCTTTAGAACTTAAATCTACAATCTGACGTTTCATTTCATGATGTTTTACAAAATCTCTAATCGTTAACTCGCTGCATTGATAAACGCAAAACATTTATGCAATTCTGCATGTTAAATTTCAGTAATTATGGAAATAATGCAATTATGAATAATCGTGATGGAGGTTGTATACCTACATGACAGTGTTTTAAGATTCGAGTAAAAACCGTTTAGAATATGTCACTTGAAACTGTTCCGTCAAGGAGAAAAAGTCGTTGTATTACTCGTATAATAATTGTGGTGTTAATAAATGTGTTCGATCCAAATAGCCTCTTGATTTCAATAGGTTATGGGCCCAGCTCCAGGCTCCAAAAACGCCTAGAAGCTAGAACACAATACATACCTACGAGTAAGTATCTTAAAAAGGTGTCAAAAGCTACTTGAGCCTGCATGTTTCGCACATGTGTATAGTGCGAAGACAGCACGTGAAGTTTGGGTGAGTCTCAGCGAGGCTTACGAAGACAAGGGTTGGGACAGACGAATCAGATTGCAACGAGAGTTATGGCAATGCCGACTAGAAAATTGCGAAACCATGGAAACATATATTTCCAAAATAATTTGTTTGATGCAACAACTTGCGGACATTGATGCAAAAATCTCTGACGAGTGGATAATTTCTATATTATTAAGCGGTTTATCGTCAGATTATTTATCCCATTTATAATGGCGATAGACAATGGCGGAAAATAAATTTAACTTGAACAGTTAAAATCAAAGTTGATGCAAGAATCAAGCCGACAGATTGAAAATGGTCAGAATAGAGAGCAAGCTCTAGTTACAACGGCGCAAAATAAAAAAAAGTTTGAAAAGAAAAAGGCATTTATATTCAAGTGCTTCAAATGTCATAAAGAAGGTCATAAAGCATCTGAATGCAAAGTCATTAAGAGACCGAATCCATGCTTGAGTATGGCGAACACGGTGAAAAAGGACCGATGGTACTTGGACAGCGGCTGCTCGAACCACATGACGAACGATGCCGGAAAATTGTTGAATTACAAAAGGCAACAGAATGATTTAAAGATAAAAGTTGCAAGCGGGGAAGTAATGAAAGTTATAGGAATAGGGAATGCCATTCCGAAAGTAAATAATACCACTGATTTTCTATTAACGAATGTTTATCATGTCCCCGGACTTTATATGAATTTAATTTCAGTAAGCGATCTTGTAAAGGAGTTCGCTGTAAAATTTGACCAAAAAGGTTGCTCTATTAAAAATAAAACAGACCAAATAGTAGCAACGTGCAAAGAGGTTGATGGAATTTTCGAGTTGATTGAAAAAGAAAATTGTGTTGTCAACTTGATTTTGTCAAAAGAAATTTTGTCAAATATTTGGCATAGAAGATTAGCTCATTTGGGATAAAACTATATGAATTCATTGAAAAATATATTGACTGGGTTGAATTTTAAATCAAGTGATAAAATTGAACCATGTGTTCCGTGCATAAATGGAAAAACTTGTAAGAGCTCTATCAAAAATCAAGGTACACGCGCGAAAGAGGTTTTGGAAATTGTACATAGTGATTTATGCGGACCGATGGAAGAATCATCATTCAGTAGATCTCGATATATGCTGTTGTTTATCGACGATTATACACGTAAGACGCATGTTTACTTCTTGAGAAATAAGAGTCAAACCTTCGATAAATTTCGTGAATATAAAGCGGAAGTAGAGAAGCAGACAGGAAAGTCGATCAAGTGTCTCAGATCTGACAATGGTAAAGAATTCTGTAACCAAGCCATCGATAAGATTTTAAGATCAGCTGGTATAAAGCATCAGAAGACGGTTCCTTATACGCCTGAGCAAAATGGTGTGGCTGAGAGGGCGAACAGAACTATCATAGAAAAAGCAAGAACGTTGCTTTGTGAGGCCAAACTTAGTAAAAAGTATTGGGCCGAAGCGGTATGTACAGTAGTATATTAAAGAAATAGAAGCCCGACTAAGGCAGTCATGAATAAAGTACCTGAAGAATTTTGGGTCAGATAAGAAAATAGACTTGAGTCATTTGAAAATTTTCGATTGTCAAGCATATGTTGTCAAATAACATTCTCAAGAAATGTTAAATTCTTGGAAAATGTTTTTCCTGAAGATGGTACCGACATGAAGAAGAACACAGTCGTTCCTATTGATATAGAGGAGGAACGGATAGAACCTGTGGTTGAAAGTGGTGCGTCTAGTAATAATATACAAGATGAAGAAGAGTTTTATGAAGCGGAGTGTATTGACACTGAGGTGGCTGCAACGCCTGATGAAACTGTTGCTACCACGAGCAGTACAGCGGAACCAGAACGAAGATACAATATTCGTGAGCGCAAGCTTGTTATTTATAATGCTATCGCAAACTGATGGCGATCCAATAAATAACAATTGAAGAAGCATTGGCAAGGCTTGATTCTAATTTATGGCAAAATGCTATGGATGATGAAATTAAATCATTAAATGAGAAGCAGACGTGGACACTAGTAGATTTACCACGGGACAAAAAGCCAATACATTGTAAATGGGTTTTCAAAATTAAACGAGACAGTGACTGTAAAGTGTCGAAATATAAGGCCAGGCTAGTAGCTAAAGCATTTACGCAGGTACGTGGAATAGACTACAATGAAACATATTCTCCGGTCGTAAGAAGCTCAACCTTACGATTACTATTCTCATTAGCTGTAGAATATGATTGGCTCATTGACCAATGGGATGTTACAACTGCTTTCCTGTATGGCAAGCTAAAAGAGGACATCTACATGCTTCAGCCTAAGGGGGCGATTGTTAAAGGTCAAGAGGCAAAGGTATGTAAATTGCAAAGATCGTTGTATGGACTCAAACAAGCGTCAAACGTTTGGTTCCATGAGCTAGATCAGGAGATGTACAATTAGGCTTTGTACAATTGAAAATAGAACCTTGTCTTTATCAAAAGATGTTTAGCGATGGAAATAGAATAGTGGTAGTCAAATATGTTGATGACATTTTTATATTTTATTCCAAAAATAACGAAACCGAGAAGCAGAAATTTAAAAATGGCTTGCTTAAAAGATTTAAAGTTAAGGATTTAGGTCTTGCTAAACACGTGTTAGGCATGAGACTTAAGAGATAAAAGTGCGATTTATCTTGATCAAGAACCCGTACGTTCTTAATGTTTTGAAAGATTTTGATATGACGGATTGTAAATCAGTCATTACCCCAATGGAAGTAGGTCTCAAATTAGAGAAAGCTTCAGATTTTGGTTGTAAGTTGCCATATCAGATTCTCATAGGTTGTCTTAATTATTTAGCTCAAAGTACTAGGCCTGATATCGCGCACGCTGTTAGTGTTTTGTCACAATTTAGTTCATGTTACGATGAATTACATTTTAAAGGTGCTAAACGGGTTCTTAGATATTTAAAGGGGACGTCAAACTTTGGACTAACTTTTAAGAAAACAGGTAATCTAGAATTAAATGGCTACGTAGACGCGGATTGGGGTGGGTCATATGATACGAAATCTTGTACAGGTTTAATTTTTAGACTAGAAGATAATATAGTATTTTGGGAAAGTCGTAAGCAAGGGTGCGTGGCGCTGTCCTCCATAGAGGCAGAATATATAGGCCTCAGTCAAGCATCGAAAGAAGCTATTTATTTAAGTTTGTTAAAAAGTTTAACAAAGGGGACTTGTATCAAACCGGTGGTAATTTATAATGACAACCAATCAGCACATAAAATAGCAAAAATAAGATGAACCATAACAGGACTAAACACATCGATATTAGGTTTCATTACGTTCGCGAAGCTATAGTCAATGAGGGGCTCAGGCGCAAAACGTCTCTTTCGCAAAATGTCCCCTGGTCGTAAAACGTCTCTTTCGCAGAATATCTCTTTCGCAAAATGTCGCGCCAGGGACTTAAGAATAAAATTTTGATTTTCAAAACAAAAAATCATTTATTAAAATTATAGTGCAATTATGATGTAAAAATTTTGGTACTTAAATTTACTTAAGAATGTATTCCAAATAAAAAAAAATATTTTGATACAGTTAAAAATAATATTTTGGTTCAATTTAAAGTTCAGTGATGGCAACATTTATAATAATATGTGAGGGTAGTTAGAAAAAAACTTATAAATGTATGTGTCATTCATTAATAGCCGAGCTGTGTTTTGTCTGTTACTTTTTATTGAAAAACAGTAGTGAATTTGAGTTTTAATATGGATCAAGAAATCGAATACATTCGTAATCAAAAAGGACATAGAACATTTATACATTGTGAGTACAGATATCATAAGAGCAAAACAAATAAAAGTGGAACTACTTTCTGGCGGTGCATAAATAGGCGAGACTGTAATGCGTCACTAACATTAGACAAAACAGGAAAAATTATCATTAAACTGAAATCAGTTGATACATGTGAGTCAATGGAATTTAAAAATATAATTAAAGAACACGTAACATTATTAAAACATATTGTTTGCAAAGATTTTCGCCCCATACAGCAAATTTACGAAGAAAATGATAAAATAATTCGTAACAAAATACCCAATAGTGAACACTATCGAATTCCTACGTTTAAATCAATTAAAGACACTTTATATAGGGCACGAAAGTCTTATTTGAACGTAGATCGACTACAACATACCAGTACCGAAACTGCAATTGTACCAGAAGTTTTAGGTAAAAATTTCCTTATTTGTGAAGATGGACAAAGTGAAAAAAATTTGGTATTTGCAACACGTTTGGGAAAGAAAATTGTGAAGAAACCCGGATCCTATTTTGCAGATGGCACGTTTATGTCAGCTCCGCCACCTTTTTATCAGTTTTATGTCTTACATTTGGACATTGGATCTACAAAAAAGTGTACAAATATAATCCCAGTAATTTATACATTGCTACCCAATAAATCCCAAGAGACATATACGCGGTTATATAACATATTAAAAGAAAAATTGGGTATAATTATTAAAACATTTAAGAGTGATTATGAAATGGCGCAAATAAACGCTGTGAAATCAGTATTTCCTGAAGCAAAAATAACAGGATGTTATAGACATTACAACGCAGCAATATGGAAACACGTAGAGAAAAAAGGATTACTGCGTACACGGGAAGGGCGAAATATTGCAAGAATGGCTGCAATAATAGCACTGGTACCGGCTGAACAAATCCCTGCAGCTTGGGGGTACATTTTAAGTATAGCTCCAGATACTCAATACATGATGAATTTTAGACGTTATTACGAAAAACAATGGTACCCAAAAATGCCACCATCCTTACTAAGTTGCGCCTACCAACGACACCGCACAACTAACGCGTTAGAAGGGTGGCATCGGCGTATAAATGCAGGCCGCATACCAAAAAAGCCAAGTTTATACATATTCATAGATAAATTGCGAAAAGAAAGTAAATATTGGAACAGAAAAATAACTGATAATTTATTTACAGAAACAAAAAACAGACAGAAGAAATATATGGACTTTGACATTAAATACAAAAAACTGTTGAAACAATTTGAGCGTAAGGAACTGACGCTTCCACAATTCTTAAAAAAGATTATTTTTTCACAAATTTACGAATAGCTAAATTTTGGTTTTTTGCTGAGTAGGTATCAATGTTTATTTTGATTTACAATACTTCATTAGCAAGTAATGTACATTCCAGAATGAAAATAAGTACATTTATGTTTTTTTCTTCTTAATGAAAGATTTATTTTCATAATCATTTATGAAAATAATAATTTATGTAGCAAATTTTAATTAATAACCAAGGTTTATTTTAGTGCGAAGATTTAATTTTTTTATCATGTATGAAAAATACTTAGTTAATCTTTAGTTACTATTAGTAATAGCTCCTATTATATTATCTGTGGATATGTTTACTAACAGTATTGATTCTTTTCATCTAAATTTTGAATGTGTGTAAAATGTTTGATACCTATTGATATTGTTTTTATTTTGAATACATACTTAAGTAAATTTAAGTACCAAAATTTTTACATCATAATTGCACTATAATTTTAATAAATGATTTTTTGTTTTGAAAATCAAAATTTTATTCTTAAGTCCCTGGCGCGACATTTTGCGAAAGAGACATTCTGCGAAAGAGACATTCTGCGAAAGAGACATTTTACGAAAGAGACATTCTGCGAAAGAGACATTTTACGAAAGAGACATTCTGCGAAAGAGACGTTTTACGACCAGGGGACATTTTGCGAAAGAGACGTTTTGCGCCTGAGCCCAACCCAACCCAACCAAGCCCGGTTGAGGTAAAATATATGCCTTCACAAGAAATGGTAGCAGATATGGTAACAAAATCTTTACCAGGCTCTAAAGCAATTTTTAGAAAAACTATCTATTAAGGGGGCGAGCGATGTGTGATGTAATGATGTTAGCTAATATTGTTTTTGATGTGATTTTATTTTGTTTGTGTTTAGTATTTTTTGTTATAGAGCTGTGTTATGAACAGACTTCAGTAATCTCCAGCTGAATATACTGTGTACTTAGGACGTGCACACACTGAGTAGTTTAAGGGTGCGTGCACATGTAGGTAATATGTTAGGTAGGTACTTAATGTAATCTTGCGCATGCATCTGCTATAGTGACAGTGTTTTAAGATTCGAGTAAAAACCGTTTAGAATATGTCACTTGAAACTGTTCCGTCAAGGAGAAAAAGTCGTTGTATATTATAATAATTGTGGTGTTAATAAATGTGTTCGATCCAAATAGCCTCTTGATTTCAATAAATCGCTAAACGTTATTCAGCTGTTTTACATAATAGAGTTGTTTTGTAACACAACTTGGTTATGTAAAACAGCGGATTCGACAATCCGTCTGCGACATATACATTCAATATGCTGACTATCGATATAGATTTTTCAGAATGTCATTATTAAAATAAATGTTTATTTTTTAATAATTATAATTTTTGTTTTAGGGAAATCATGGTGATAATTTATTGAGTAATTTCCACACACAACCCAGACAGCTGCACGACCAAATCCATCAAAAAATTAATCAAAATAAAGTAAATGTACCATAGAAAGAGCATGAAAACTATATAAAAGTAATGTAGTAGTAGTAATGTAGTAATGCAGCATTGTTCCCAGTTAGTTACGATTAATGGTCAGCCGTTTTCCCGTTTTCGATTTTAGAGGATAACCCTTTTAAAATCTTAATATCATCGATACCAAATTCAAGTTCACTATCTGTGAATATTAAAAAAACATTAAAACAATGATCCAAGAAATTGTTTACAATATACACAATAATGTCCATGATGATTTAAAGGATAAACTTTTATCGTTAAAAATTGATGTAGCATTGGTAAAATCTAGAAGATTTCTCGGTATAAACATTCAGTATATTGCAAACGGTAACACTGTGCTTAGAAACCTTACCGTTCATGAGTTAGATGAGAGAAACACTGCCGATTTTCTAAAAGAAACAGTGATGATAGTCCTAAGTCGCTTCGGTATTGAGCTTAAACAATTCTATTTCGTAACCTATGATAACGGAGCTAATATGATTCGAATTTCAAAGCAATTTGGAGGAAGAGATGCAAGGGAATACATCTGAGGTACAAGACTACTCTGACGACGAAGATTCTGAGGATGACACTAAATATGAGATGCGGTTCGCCGAAGCAGGTAACTTAAATCTCAATATTGATAATCAACGCCAAAACAAATTGACTACAGTGTATTGTGCAACGCATACATTACAGGTCGCTATAAGAAATGCTTGTTGCGAGCTTCTTGATCTGTTAGAATAAGAATATGATAATGTCGCCAGATAGCTCGTCCACTCCGCTCACCAAATAATGCTCTTCAGTTAAGAGTGCAGGGCTTACCACAAGCGATCATCGGTTGTCCTACGAGATAGGATTCTACAGCAGACTTGGCAGAGAGCATATTATTTTTCAAGGATTTCTTGAGTGGACGCATAGAACCTGTGTTTCAGACATTTGCTGTTGAAGATACAAGCAGAAACTTAATGAAACTCTTAATGGTTTTAAAACCATGCCGTGTTCTGTCGAAAACTATACAACATGAACAATTCGACGTTTGGAGACTTCTGTTGCTAAATTAGTCTTAGTGTTTCCTATTATTTATTTCAGACCCTTTGGGTGATGTTCCTGGTACTCAAGATACAACACTGGAGTTCAGTTCAGATAAACATGATCCTTTCAGTGACAGCAGTGAATCTTATCTGGCACCACAATCATCAAGTGAATCAGAAGATGAAAATATTGAAAATATTTCCAGGCATATCAACAGTACGTCAATTGGGGAAGGAGGATCTTCATCAAGTTCACAAAATATGGGACGGGCAGAAGCACTAAGTTCTCGCAAACGAAGAAGATGTGGAAGAGGAATGTTATTAGGGAAAAAGACACAAGGGCGAGGAGTATGTTAGTTACAGTGGTAAAACCATGTCAGCAAAAATTTTTACTCCTATTTCCTGTACTTGCAAAAGGATGTGTAGCGAGCATGTTCCTGTAAGTATTCAAGAGAGTATTCATAATAAATAGTATTCTTTTTTTTAAAGTGCTGCAGATATCTAACACAAGGTTGAATTATGTCCTTAAAAAGAAAAAAGACCCACAAACAAAAATGGTAATACCTGATAAGAGAGGGAAACAAGTACCTGGGCATAAAACCAAAGACGAAATCTTAGATTTTATAAAGCAACATATTGAAAGTATTCCCCGCTATGTGAGCCTCTATGGTGAAAGATCATCTGACCACCAATATCTGGAACCCAGCTTGAATCTACAAAAAGTATACTCATCTTATGGGGACAGATGCAGGCCAACTGGTAAGGAACCTGCAAAAATAAGCTACGAAAGAACCATTTTTAATACCTACAACTTGCATTTTTATATTCCAAAAAAAGATACACATACAACATGTGATATATGTCACATAGAAATTGAAAATGAACACGATATTGAAAAATGCCTGAGTGTGGAAGGTTATGAAAGTGATTAGATAGATATAAGATATTATTTCGTTGGCAATCAATAATAAAGTGATTTTCATATAAAAGTTCTTTGATTTCCCTTCTGCAATAATATTATTATATTTTATTTTAATAGCAGAAGTTATCCAAGTTCATAATATTCTAGTGAAGATTAAGTTAGGTTAATATCTATCATAAAACATAAACACTTTGCAGCTAATATATTAAATACTCGTATAATCAATGAAAATGCGATTTGATTAATATTTAAAAAGTTGGAAAAAGGTCACTTGGATTACTTCTGCTCTCAACTAGCCATTTATATTATACAACATGAAGTTAAAAATAGTTAATTAATCAACTATATTTATATAAAATGGATGTTGGTAAATATATTTAAAAAAACATTTATTTCAGGTTCTCCCATATTACAATCACAAGTATTACAATTACAAACACGAAATAAATACAAATCACAATATAAAAATAAATAAAATGTCATCAAATCATTGATGGATTTATTTATTATTGTATATGAGATTGATAAACTCCATCACCGTTTCACCGATCACCATACACTGGCTTGGTAAATCACATTTTCTAATCAAATAATCAAGTTATAATTTACGATCAAATTAATCACACTAGCGAATCACACACTGTAGGTTACACACACAACTATACGGAACGCGGGACAGTTTCTAAACGTGTTCACTGCTTGACCACCAACAACAAACTCTGCTTTAAAACCCTTTGTAGACTCGTGTGACATTTCTGTAACAAACCTCAATAATCCCGCTAAAATATATACTAAACATTTAAGTTCATTCAAATCAGTGTTACTGTATTGTTACATACCACACCGAACATTTTACTATCAAATACAAATCATAGATGGCGTAACTTGTTGATTTTAGCGAGTTTGTATTTCGTGCGTTGTTGATGAAAGTGACAAGTGTAAACTCGTTGAAAGTTTGAATTTTATAAAAAAATATACTAAAAGTGTATACAATTGTATTGTTTTCGTCGAAACTTATAGGTAAGTGAATGATTTGGTTAATATATTGTTAACAAAGCATATTTTTTCTTTTTTATGTGAAAATCGTAACTTTATATATTTGTAACATTTCTGTTACATTGAGTGACGATGGAAATATTAATTGTAACTAAAGTATGTGGATATTGATGTAAAATTATCTCATATTATTTCTGAATGGGGTGACTCTCAATGCGGGATAGTGAAATATGTGACATATTGCACCAAAATGATAGAGAAGACGGATTAGAGTGCGATGACGACAGCGTTATTGATCCAGATTTTCAGCCGTTATTAGAAGATTTAGAACTTTTTTCTGATTGTGAAGAAAATACTGGAGTTGATATAGATGCAATTATTGAAGAATCTGAACGCAGTGAGCCTATTTCTGGCCTCTCGTCTGCAGATTCTGGACAGCAAGATAGCCAATCAAATAAAGCTTCGACTAATCAAAAGTGACAAAAGCGGAAACACAATGGAAAAAAAAGAACCTAGTTCTAAACGACCAGCAGTTGCGATTTACGGGAAATACTACTTTACCGCCTAATTTACTTGAACTTGATACACCAATTCAATTCTTTTTATATTTGTATTCCAAAGAATTGATAAGTTTTATTACTGAACAAACAAATCTCTACATTATACAAAAAAATCCTAACCAATCCTTTCAAATAACTGATACCGATATCCAGCAGTTCATAGGTGCAACTTATATGATGTCATTGATACATTTGCCAAGGGTAACCAGTCATTGGAAAACATCTATTGGTACACCCATGATTCAAGAAATAATGCCAAAGCAAAAGTTTGAAAAAATTAGACAGTATATTCATTTCAATGACAATTCTAATTTACCCCCCACGTAATGCAACTAATGGTGACAGGCTTTTAAAAATTAGGCCTATCGTAGAAACTTTGAATAAAACTTTTAGTGGAGTTCCATTGAAGGCATTCCTTTGTGTAGACGAACAGATTTGCTCCACTAAGGCAAGAAGTAATTTGAAAAGGTATAATCCCAAAAACCACACAAATGGTGTTATAAGATTTTTGTAATAAGTGGGGTCTCAGGTTTCGCCTATAAAATTGAACCTGAAACTGGAGCTGAAAATGCCGTGCTCTCCGAAGAACCAGATTTAGGAGCATCTTCAAACGTCGTAGCCAGAATGGCGCGTGAATAATTACTTTACTTCCTTGGCATTACTGGAGTACTTAGCTAAAGAGGATATATTGAGTCTTGGGACAGTACGACGCAATCGCATTCCAGATTGTAAACTACCCACTGACAAGGAAGTAATGAAAAAAGAACGCGGATTTGCTGTTGAATATGTAGCGAATATGGACGGAATTGATGTGTCAAACGTTATATGGAAAGACAACAAAGTTGTAACGCTCGTATCATCTTTTGCTGGTGAATTGCCGAAGGCCCAAGTCAGACGTTACGCTAAGGCCAATAAGAAATACATCAACGTTGATCGCCCTCATGTCGTCAAGGGCCAAGGGGATGAATAAAGAATATGTTGATAAGTAATTCAACCTTTTAGAAGAAGTTTTGAAAGAAAATGAACTTTTTGACAAACCCGGCTCTATTTAATAGAACTTTAATAATAACTTTAATATGGACGAGACAGGCTTGCAGCTAAATAATAAGCCGGGGAAAGTAGTTGCCGTGAAAGGATCGAAAAATGTTCCTAATATAACTGCTGGGGAAAAAGGTGAAACCATTTCTGTCATCGCTTGCTGCAGTGGAGAAGGTGCTTTTCTTCTACCCTATTGTATATTCAAAGGCAAAAATAAAAAACCTGAATTTGAGGATGGCATGCCACAAAAATCAGCATATGTGAATTCAGAAATATTTTTTGATTGGCTGAAGCATCATTTTTTGCCCAGGAAACCCCAAGGTAAGTGCTTGTTGATCCTTGATGGACATTCTTCACATTGCAGCAATGTGGAAATGTTGAAGTTTGCTGAAGAAAACGGAATCATTTTGGTTTGCTTACTCAGTCACACAAGCCATTTCCTTCAGCCGCTTGATAGATAGAACGTTTTTCAAGTCCCTGAAATGCTTTTATTAAGACGAATGCAATAAATTCATTACTGCTAACCCATCAAGAAAACTAACACGCTTGCAGTTTTGAAAGATTCTGGCTTCAGCTTAGAATAAATCAGCTTCAGTAAGCAATGCAACATCAGGCTTCTCAGCAACTATATAGCAGCAGCTATACCAGACTATGCTTTCTTAACGTCAAGTAACCAAAACAATGACAATAAGCTACAAATTGCCGCTATAATTCAACATGATCAACCTTCTAAGGAGTCAGCCCTTGCACAGCCAGCAACCGTTCAAAAACCATCAATCACTAGTAAAGCTGTTTCTCCAAAAGCGACGTCAGGACAGATTTTGGATATAGTTTCCCCAATCCCTATCATAGAAAAAACTGCAATTGTCCGTCAAGAAAAATAGCGGGAATTTTGAACTCTACTGAAAATATTCAGAATTTAAAAGAAAATCAATCAAGGAAAATGAAAAAGGAAAATTCTACTGAAACTAAACAGACTTTAAAAGTAACACAAAAAAAGAAGGGAACTAAAAGACAAATTTCTGCACAGAAAGAAAATAAAAGACAGAAAAAACAAAAAATTTAAGACATTTCTGATGAAGATAGTGAACAAGAGGTTATAACTCTGCGTGATAGTCCTGAATTAACAGAATGGGATGACAACGAATGTGCAGGCTGTGGTGATAACTATGAGGATATCCTGAGTCAAGATGAATGGCTGCTATTATTATTATTATTCATTTTATTTCAGAATCAAAAAATATTCCATACATTGTTAGTACATCATACTTATAACTATGTTAGTATATTATTATTGAATGTCATTATTGAATGTCAACATTATTAATTATACATTATTACACACTATTTTACATTAAAAAGGACCCCTCCAGAACCGTGAACGGTATTCCAGTGCCTCACAACCGGACAATCAACCCTTTCCAATATGGTAGTCAGAAGGCCGTTGGTGCTGCCCCGCACGCGGCGCATCAGGGAGGCCACTCTTTTCCTTACTATAGCCCTAAAGCAGTCTGTTCTGTAATGTGTGTATCCGCCACCTTAATTTTAATAATTATCTGTGCAACTTTAAAAAGGTAAGAAAATAAAATAGACAGGAGTCAGTGCTACGAAAAAAATGGTGGTTTTATTATTTCGTCCTCACTCAAAAATATAAAGCGTATCTTCGATCTGTGTGACAAAACACTAACAAAATACGTGGGCAAGGCGTCCACAATCTGGCGACCGTGATCATGGATCAAAAAACGAAGGTACGCTCAGTATTGCGTCGTCATTTTACGAAGTCTGCGAACGTATTCGAGACTGTGCTGGACGCAAAGGACTACAACGAAATCGAGACGAAATCATGCTATAAATTTATGGAAGAATGCCACAAAAATTTGAGCACGTTAGATAGCGAGATTCAACAACTTTTACTAAGCTCAAGTGATTGGAAAGAAAAAGATCTCGATGACGAATTGAATGATGTTTCTAAATACGAAACAAGATGGATGCTCTTACAAACGCGATACGAATCGATTTCGACGACGAAGCCGTCTCCAAGATTCACAGACAAGGATCGCGAGGTGAAACTACCGCGTCTACAATTAAAAACATTCAACGGAAACATAAAAAATTGGTTGACCTTCTGGGGCTCATTCCAAAAAGTTGATAACCTTGAAATTGACGAAATAGACAAATTCCAATATCTATCACAGGCGATGGAAGAAGGAACTGATGTAAAGTCATTTGTGGATAGTTTTCCGTTGGCAAATACGAGCTATAAACAATGTCTCGAAGAGCTCAAAGCACGATATGCTCGTGAAGATTTACTAATACAGGTGTATGTGAGAGAGTTATTGGCATTAATATTGAATAAAGAATCAAATGATGATCTAACCTCACTATATGATAAACTCAATGCTCAACTGAGAGCTTTACACATATTAGGGGTTGCAAAAGACAAATTTTCTGCCTTTCTTCTACCAATGGTGGAGTCAGCGCTGCCAACTGATACCCTGAAAGCCTGGGAGAGAGCAAGACCAGAGAAAATGGATGATGTACTCAGCTCATTATTGGAATTTCTAAAGAAAGAAGTGGAGAGTGAACAGAGAATAACCATGGCTAAATCAACATTCGACACAGAGACAGGTCAATCTCTCAAAACAACAGCAGGATGCTTTATGGTAAATACTGTACCAACTCGAAGAGAGCGAACTGACAGAAAGTGTATCTGGTGTGAAAAGGATCACTCAAGCATCGAGTGCTATAAAATATCAAAAATGTCTATTGAAGAGAGACAAGAACATTTAAAAAAGAAAAAAGCCTGCATCTTATGTCTAAAAGTTGGACATCATGCAAAAGTATGTAGATGTTTCATTAAATGCTATGTGTGTGGACAAAGGCATTCTCCTGTTTTATGCACTGGGACATCTTCTGAAAAAACAGTGAATGACAATAAAACATATTCGAAGTCCCAAACAAAGGGTGACCATAAGACACACCCAAAATCGGAACAGAGTGACTCTGCTGCAACTTTACAAAACTTCTCGCAGAATAACTTGAAGACATCAAAGACAACAACTCTATTGCAAACTGTAGCCGTGAAAATTCATTACGGAGACATAGTAGCGACAGTGCGATGTTTGTTTGACAGTGGCTCACAAAGGTCGTACATCAAGAAAGAGGTAGCAGAGAAGCTCGGACTACCGGCTGCAGGGAAAGAAGAATTAAGTCATTCCTTGTTTGGAGGTGTCACTGTATCCTTTAAAGAGTACAATGTTTATAATTTCACAGTACAAAGTACTGATAATTCATTCAAGTATGATATGTCAGCCTTAGAGCAAACTTGTATTTGTAAAAATGTTCCCAAAGTGGATAATGAGTCTGTAATAAGATTGTTAAACAAACAAAACATTAGGTTGACTGACACTGAGAGCTCTGATATAGGCCTATTGATAGGAGCTGATTATGCAGGGCTGTTACTGACCGATTCCTTTGTTCATCTCGAAAATGGTTTAATAGCCATTAAAACAAAATTAGGGTGGACATTACAGGGAAAAATATCTGAGACAAACAGCAATATAGTAACGTCTTTATTTTGTTCACAAGGTGTAATTAACTTTTGGGATTTAGAAATATTAGGCATTAATGACCCATTGCAGGTGCAGTCCAAGCAACAAAGAGAAGAGGAAGTGATAGCAAATTTTGAAGAAAATATCCAAATCGACTCTGAAGCCAGGTATGAGGTGCATCTTCCATGGAAGACTGGGCATGATGATCTTCTGAGCAACGAACAGCTGGCCATTCTTAGACTGGAATCTACAACAAGAAAATTAAAAGCAAGTAATAAGTTTGATGATTATAATAAAATTTTAAGTGAATGGGAGCAGACAGGCATTATAGAAGAAGTACCTGATGCTGAGAGAGACATAGACAAAGTACATTACTTACCTCATAGGGCTGTATCCAAGGAGGCCAGCCTTACCACAAAGTTGCGTCCAATATTTGATGCATCTGCTAAAGATAAAAAGGGTAAGTCATTAAACTCATGCTTAGACAAAGGAATTAATTTCCTTGATAAAATTCCAAAATTACTAACAGGATTCCGCAAAGGTTGTATTGGTATAACTGCTGACATTGCAAAAGCATTTTTGCAAGTGTCAGTGACACCGCAAGATAGGGACTACCTTAGGTTTTTTTGGTGGAAAAATGGATCAGATGAAGAACTTAAGGTGTACAGACACCGGAGAGTTGTTTTTGGTTTAACTGCAAGCCCCTTTTTGCTTTCTGCAACTATTTCACATCACCTCAATCAAATAACAGAGCAAAAGGATACAGCAGAAATATTAGCCAAATCATTCTATGTAGACAATTTAGTAACAAGTTTAGATTCCACTAAACAGACCCAGGAATTCATTCAGGAAGCTAAATGTATAATGAATAAAGCAAAGTTCAATTTGAGGCAATGGGTAACATCCCCTTTACAAATAAATGAAACTAAAGATAGAATGATCCATGTGTTAGGGTTTCAGTGGGACACTGTCACAGACGAGTTGTGTTGTAATTTAAATACTTTGCCGCCATATACTGAATTACATAAAATTACCAAAAGAATTCTATTGTCTTTGACACAAAAAATCTTTGATCCCATCGGATTTACATGTCCAGTCACCTTGGTTTCGAGACTTATTTTACAGCAAATTTGGAGCATGAAACTAACATGGGATGAAGAATTACCGGATGACATTCAATCACAATTTAAAAATTGGTATAAACATATTGAATGCTTAAATAATTGCAGATTACCACGAAGACTGTCAGCTTCACAGCTACAAGAATGTGCAAAAAGCCTGCATATGTTCTGTGATGCTAGCCAGGTTGGATATGCAGCCTGTGTCTTTCTGAGAACCGAAAACAAAGGTATTGTGACTGTTCGATTAATTTCTGCAAAATCAAGAGTATCGCCTCCAGAGAAAGTGACGATACCACGACTAGAGTTGTTGGCAGCACTAATAGGTGCGAGGTTACTAACGGAAGCGAGAAATGATCTAGAATTGAATGACTGCAAAGAATTCTGCTGGACCGACTCTGGAGTGGTATTATGTTGGATTAAAAGGGAACTGCCCTGGAATACCTATGTAGGGAACCGTGTCAGAGAAATCAGACAAAATACCAAGACAAACAATTGGCATCATATTCCAGGATCAGACAACTGGGCAGATTTAGCATCCAGGGGTTGCAACGCACGTGCGGTCCATGGCCCTTTACGGGGCACCGGTGTGGGCGCGTTCATTGAGGCTCCGGCCAGCCCGCCAGTTGAACGCGTCCCAAAGGGTCATGGCCATCCGGATGGTACGGGGATACCGCACGGTCTCATGCGAGGCGGCGAGCCTCCTTGCCGGATTGCCGCCGTGGGATCTGGAGGCAAAAGTCCTCGCGCACGTTTGGGAGTGGCGCGAGGAGGCGAAACGCCGGGGCGTAACTCCGCTGCCGCGAGAAATCACGGCACAGCGGACAGAGCTCCGGCGGGATCTCATGGCGGCATGGAGAGTGCGACTGTCGCAACCCAGCGCAGGGCACGCCACAATTGCGGCGGTAAGACCCCTCTTTGAGGAGTGGCTTGAGAGGCGCCACGGCGTCCTCACCTTCCGCCTGACGCAGGTCCTCACCGGACATGGCTGTTTCGGGAGGTTCCTGTTTCGTATAAGGCGGGAGGAAACGCCCGGGTGTTATCATTGCGTGGATCGACCGGAGGACACGGTGGAGCATACGGTGGAAGTCTGCCCGGCTTGGGCGGAGCACCGCCGTGTCCTCGTGGCGGCGATCGGCGGCGGCGACCTCTCGCGTCCGGCCCTGGTTCAGGCCATGGTACGGAGCGAGAGGGAATGGGAAGCCGTCACCTCCTTCTGCGAAGCAGTAATGCTCGCGAAGGAGGAGGCGGAGCGCGAAAGGGAGAGGCAATCTCTGCGCCCTCGCGCCCCTAGCCGCCGCAGGAGGAGGAGACACCCTGGGCGTCGGGAGTCGATTGCCGACTCCCGGCCACCGTAGGCGCGGGCTTGCGGACGGCGAGCAATGGGCAGCTCGCCGTCCGGTAAGGACCAGGCCCGGGTCGACGGCGCGTCGTGTTCCACGCGCGCCTCAAAGAGATGTCAGCAAAATAGACGGGGTCCGATAGGACCGATGCCTGCCGGGGCTGCGGATTGTTCGAAAGAGTTACCGTGGCCCTGGCGCACAGGCAACTGAAGGAACACGGGTGGGTTTTAGTCAGTAAGAGTCTGACACGCCCTTCCACTCCGCCCAGAGCGGGAGACGTCATTTGATGATTTCCCACCCAAAAAAAAAAAAAAAAAAGAAAAGGGGTTGCAACGCACGTCAGTTGCTCGAGGTTCGTTGGTGGGAAGGTCCAGCCTGGCTCCGACAGCGTCCAGAAATGTGGCCGCAATCTGCGCTTGTTGTGGATGAGAAAGTAGCCAACACAGAACTGAAAAAATCCTTATGTAATGCTAACACATGCTGTAAAGAAAGTATGATACATTCTCTGTCCAGCTACTTCTCTAAATACACAAAAATAATAAGAACGACAGCATGGATTATGAGATTCATCTTAAATGCTAGTCGCAAGAACGACAAGAGGAAAGGAGAATTAACTTATGAAGAATATGAAAAAAGCTGAAAAGAAAGTCATTAAAATTATACAAGAAGAAAACAAAGAATTAATTGAAAAACAGTGTGGAAAAACAATAAAGCTGCATATTGACACAGACAAACTACTTAGAGTACAAACTAAATTGTTACTTACCGATTTTCCAAACGACACGAAGTCTCCGATGATCGTACCAGCCAAAAATGTTGTCATCCGAAGAATGGTGGAACAGCGTCACATACAGCTACTACATGCTGGCACTAACATGATGATCACTGATTTGCGAAAACGATTCTGGATCGTCGGCGTCAGGCTTCTAGTGAAGTCGGTCATAAATGATTGTGTAATATGTAAAAGACACAGATCTAAGCCAACACAAGCGCCTACAGCGCCGCTACCTATAGAACGGATTCAACTTAACGCCCCCTTCGAGGTGACAGGTGTAGATCTGGCGGGTCCGCTATATCTGTTAGATGGTACAAAATGTTGGATCGTACTTTATACATGCGCTGTTTACCGCGCAGTACATTTAGAACTCACACAATCTTTGTCAACAGAGGCATTCCTAAGAACGTTTCGTCGTTTTATAGCACGTCGAGGACGTGTAAGAATAATGATTTCTGATAATGGTACGAATTTCACAGGAACAAAAAACTTGTTACATGATGTTGATTGGAATGAAGTGCAGCGACAATCAACTATACAGCGCATAAAATGGAAGCTGAATGTCGCTACGGCAGCCTGGTGGGGTGGTTTTTTCGAGCGCCTAATCAAAACAATGAAAGGAATATTGAGACGTGTTCTAGGTAGGTTAACAATTTCATACGAAGAAATGGAAACAATACTCTGTGATTGTGAAGCCATCATCAACAATAGACCTCTTACCTATGTCGAAGACGACAGCGCCAACTCGCTAGAACCCCTCACACCGTCATGCTTCTTACAAGCTCTACCTCAATCGGACGTGACCGATCTGGATCATATTGATGCAACAAGCCTAAACAAACGGGTAAGGTACTTACAGAAATTAAGGGATGATTTTCGTCAACGTTTTAGAAATGAATATTTAACTACATTGACACAGAGAGGTAATCATAAACACGAAAGTTTAAAAGTAGGGGATATAGTTTTAGTTGAAGGAGAAGACAAAAGGGTAAAGTGGCCATTAGGACTCGTTATAGAAACTTTTATTGGGAAAGATGGTATCAGCAGAGCTGCAAAAGTAAAAACATCTGCTGGATACAAGACTAGACCCGTTCAACGCTTATATAGACTAGAAATTTCTTCTTCAGAGGTGGAGGGACCACAGGATAAGTGTAGCAAGGATCCTATTGGTAAGAAATTTAAAATTGTTATCAACCCAAGTAGTACACAGGTAACCAAGGATGTGACACCGGAAATCCCGACAAGCGAGGTAAGTGCACAAAAGACAACTCGAACAGGTAGGATCCTCAGAATGCCAAGTAGATATGTTGTATAATTCATGTATGCTAAATGATATGTAATCATAAACAGCATTTTCTTTAAATTTGGTAACTAGGATAGTCAGATTTCTCCTTGTCAGTCATCTAATGTAAAAGCCTATGATTATGATATTATGGTATGGCAAGTACCTGTAATGTGTTTTTTTTAGATTAGATAACGGAATCTTATATTGATGTTCATTTGGTTTAATCATTATTGTCCAGTGCTAGTTTAATTTTTAATACAGAATTGTAAAACCTTATAAGAACATAGTATTATGGAGATTATGTATCCTATTCCTTACTTACTGGTACTTAGTAAGTTTACGATGTTTTTTGATAAATAGACATTGATCTAATTGTTTGTACCAGTTTTATTTTTATATGAATGTAAAGTCGGATACACATTGTTGAATTTGTTTTCTGGGTGTGGAGGATGTTCTGTAATGTGTGTATCCGCCACCTTAATTTTAATAATTATCTGTGCAACTTTAAAAAGGTAAGAAAATAAAATAGACAGGAGTCAGTGCTACGAAAAAAATGGTGGTTTTATTATTTCGTCCTCACTCAAAAATATAAAGCGTATCTTCGATCTGTGTGACAAAACACTAACAAAATACGTGGGCAAGGCGTCCACACAGTCAGTGCTAGCCTTAGCAAACATACCTGATGCACTGCAAAAGCGAGGCAACCCCAACAGCATCCTAAAACCATTATTGTACAAGACCCGCAGGGCATTGAAAGATCTAAGCGTATAGCGGACCCACAGGCTGCAGGTATAAAATGTCTGGCAGTATGCTTTAAAAAGCGCAATTTTAACATCTTTTGTACACCGTGCAAACCTGCGCGCCAGCATATTGCATCTCACTGCCAACGCCCTACGTTCCCGCTCAATATCTAAATCATCTGAGAGGTCCTCGGTGACCCAGTGCCCCAGGTCCTTAAATTTGGTGACCCTACTTAACGACATTCCTCCAAGCCTGACCGGTGGAACGGTTTTCGGACTCTTATTACCCGCCTTGAAAATAAGTAGTTCACTCTTCTTACAGTTATACCTGAGGCCATGTGACCCCGCGTACCTCTCACAGATCCTTATGAGGTAGTTAAGGGCTGTGACAGATGGGCTCAGCAGCACCATGTCGTCGGCATAACTAATGTTGTTCATACATACACCATCCACCGAACAGCCGACACCGGCCCCGCTGAGCTCACCTATCAGTCCATTGACGTACAGGTTGAAGAGTCTTGGTGAAGTCAGGCCTCCCTGTCTCACTCCACACTCCAACCTGTACTCCGACGAACATGAACCCGCCCACCTAACATTATTGGTCTGGTTGCCGTACCAATATCTCAATATATTTATTACCTCTCTGGGTGTGCTGGTTTCCCCCTGGAGCTTATCCCACAGCACGTCATAAGATACCAGGTCAAATGCCTTCGACAGGTCCAAAAAACAACCGTAAACAGGCGTCTTCCTCGTCACATAGTACTGGACAGTATGCTTGAGTCGCAGTACCGCAGTTTCAGTCGATTGCCCAGCCCTGAAACCAAACTGGGCTTCATGGAGATCTATATGCTCACTTAGCCGACTATCAATCAAACCATCCAGCACCTTGGCGATCACTGTAGCCAATGAGATAGGTCTGTAGTTGTCCCTGTCGGAGGCATCACCCGTCTTGTTTTTAAGTATAGGTATAACAGTGGTCTTCATAAGCTCCCTGGGTAAATATGAATGGCCTATACACAAATTGAAAAACATGACCAACACCCTAGGTAAATGTACACCAGCGCACTGCAAGTGCTCGATGCTAAGGTCGTCATGTCCTGGAGATTTACCTCTAGTCATATTTTGGATAATATGGGCGACTTCTTTCGCCTTCAATCTAAACCGCTCACAATCTGCAACCTCAGCATCGAGCACCTGTGGCTGCACACACTCTAGGGGAGACACTACCCTAAAATGATCCTTAAATAATTCCGCTATTTGACAGGGCTCGCTCCTACCCTCAATACTCACAGGGACACGCGAAACAGCTTCCAGTTTCTTGGTGTGCTTCCAAAAGTTTTTGAAATCCCTGTCTTTGTGGTGTGTTGCTAAGATATCCATTTTAATTTTATCCTTATTGTCTTGACACCATTTTAACTTAGATTTAAAACGCTTACGGGTATCACGCATAGTATTATATATATCACCCGACTCTGGTTTGCCATGAAGCAACCAAGCCTGAAAGCTGCTTCGCGCGTCTACGTGAAACTTTCGTACATGCTTGTTCCACCCAATAACATATTTTTGCTTTGCCTTTTTCCTTTTACTATGGCTCATTCGCGAAGCTTCCGTCAAACAACTAACAAAACTATTATACAACTTATCAATAATTACATGATGAGAATTATCAGCACAAACATTATCAGCACATAGACCAAGTTCCACCGGGAAATCAATGTCTCTTAATGTAGCTGTACACAGCTCCCTATATATTCTTATCTGTTCAGCGTCTCTCTCACCCCATCTCACTTCGCTGTAAATATTCCCAGTATATTGCACTTTGCATGGTAATATTCCCAAGTTGCAATACACTTCCAGTGGAAAATGGTCCGACCAGAAAACATCATAACCTACCTTAATATCAGTCACACATTGCCAAGCTGGGATCCCTTCTTTTCGCATAATGTTCTTTGTCCTAATATACTTCGGCATAACGATTTTGGCACAATTTGTTTTGGCATAATAATACTTCGGCATAATTTTTTTAGGCATACATTTTATGTTGGCATAATCATCTTAAAGACTAATTTGTTTTGGCATAAATTTGATTCGCATAACGTTAGTAGGCCTAATGACTATTAGCATAATATTGTTGGTTAAAAATTTAATATGCTGTGCAACAAAAGTCAGTGACAGAACCGAATTGCTGCAAAACCGACTCCACGTAGTCTTGTTTGTCCTACCCCTAGAGTGTAATTTAAAATCGCGTAGGCGCGTAGGGGCGAAGCGGCCCGCGGGCTGCGGAGCAGGCGGCTGCGAGCGAGCCGCCGCGGCTGAGGCTGGCCGGCTAAGCCGGCCAACAAGCCGAAGCTGCGGTGGTGACCGAAAGCCGTCTGCGACGATTAGCACGCGTGGGGCCGCCGGAGGCCCGCAGCGCCGGAGCCGTGACAGAAACCCTGCCTGCTGCATGCTGCATGCTTGCTTGCATGCTGCATGCTTGCTTGTTTGCTGCATGCTTGCTTGCATGCTTGCTTGCATGCTGTATGCTTGCTTGCATGCTGTATGCTTGCTTGCATGCTGTATGCTTGCTTGCTTCATGCTTCCTACAGCGAAAAAAAAACCCACAAAATTGTTCATAAAAAAGTTATGCTTTAGAACTTTATGCTTAATAAATTTATGCTTTAGAATATTATGCTTAATCATTATTATGGTTAGAGAAATTATGTTTAAAAAAATTATGCGTAAGCTGTTATGCGTAATTATATTATGCGAAGATATAATTATGCCAAACAAAATTATGCTAAGTTATATTAGGTCTTAAAATTTTATGCAAATGGATAGGGAACCTGCCAAGCTGCCTCCGTTGTCAGACAGTGATCAAGCCATCGCTTACAGTTATCATGACTTTCACTTATAAAAGTGTGTGTATCTGACAAAACGTCCAGCTTCATCACGTCCGCACAGAGCCAGCTTCGCTCCTCACAAAAGTTGGCTAATTCCTTAAAGAATAACTCCCTTGGATGGGCATTAAAGTCCCCGAGAATAATAGCGGATTCAATATCACAACTTTCAATTACCGCATGTATTTCACTTAGCACATCTGTGAATTCTAATAAGTTATCCGCACTATCCGTTGGCATGTACACTGAAAACACTAACGAACTACGCTCACCGGCACATACCTTAACAGCTGTCAGTCTGGCGCTATTACACGGCACAACCGTTACGGAAGAGAAAACACCCTTTCGCCACATTAGCGCCACCCCACCGTACGGCCGACCACGCAGCATGCCTGTTGATGTATCCACCGCTGACTTACTGGTGTACTCGAAGTTCATATCGATGCTTCCAATGAATGCTGTATCATGAGGCAGGAGCCACGTCTCCTGCAGGGCAATAACGTGTGCAGTCTTACACAGCTCTTTTATCCCCTCCACGGATCTCGTAACAGACTTGCAATTGAAACTGACCATTTTGATATTCTGATTATTTGTAGTGTCCATCATGCTATGCATCATTTGTGAACGCTGGTCCCATGAAGGCTGCACCAACTACCACCACCACCAACACTAACTAGCGCGGCGTAAGCTGTCGCTCGTAATTTTCTCGCCATGAGCAATGAACTTGTGGCAAATGAGCTGCTGGCGTTCCTGCAGCAGAAGCTGGATGTGATGGACGAGGTGTCCGCTGTCCAGATCTGCGCAACGAACTTCAGCGAGGACGACATAGCTGCTGCCAAGCTATAGGTTATAGCTTAATTCAAGAAGCAAAAAAAGAGTGTTATCCTCCTCCAGAAACGTGCACGGTAACGAGTACCTGCGCCGAAATCCAACTGCAACCATTAATTGATATTACCATTAGGCGCTTATCGGTATTCTTAGAAGAGGTCTTATAAACAATAAAAGAGCAAGAGCAGAACACTTTGAAGTTGATATGTAAATGGGGCTGCGATGGATCCCAGCAAGCACAATATAAACAAAAGCTTGAAAAAAAAAAAAAAAATAAAAAAAATAAAAAAAATAAAAAAAAAAAAAAAATAAAAAAAAAATGAGGCTGACTCTGATGCAAATATTTTTCAAAGCTGTTTTGTACCTGTGCGACTAGTTTACGGCAAGGACAACGAAAAGGTGTTATGGGAAAATCCAACCCCTTCATCTCCCCGATTTTTTCGTCTAATACGATTTCGCTTCGTCAAAGAGACAACTGAACCAATGAAGAGATCAGTTATGTCAAAAATTCTGTTGATAATTTGGTTGCGACTGAGGTGGATATTAACGGAAAAAAGTTTTTGATTCATTCCCAATTTGTAATGACAATGGTTGACGGAAAAGTTTGCAATGCAGCTACTGGAACAACATCCACGAGTCGCTGCTATATTTGTGGAAAAACTTCTAAAGAGTTTAATAATTTGGAGGACAAAAGGAAACTCTCAAAAGATGCTACTGAATTCGGACTGTCTATTTTACATGCGAGAATAAGATTTTTCGAAAGCATTCTGCATTTAGCGTACAAATTGCCCGTGAAAAAGTATCGGGAGAGAAAAACAGACGAGGAAAAAGAAATGGAAAAGAATAGGAAAATTGAGATACAGACCAGGTTTCGCAATGAAACTGGCTTATTAGTAGATATGCCGAAAACAAACTTCGGAAATACGAATGATGGGAACACCAGCAGGAGATTCTTTGAAGATCCGAAACTAGCTTCAGATATTACAGGGATAGATTATGAGTTAATATATAGATTAAAAGTTATTTTAGAAACGATTTCGAGCGGATATACTATAGATGTAGAAAAATATGAAAAATATGCGGAAGAAACTGCTTGTTTATACATAAAACTCTACCCATGGCACCCGATGACACCCACACTGCACAAAGTACTTGTACACGGATCAGATATAATAAAAAATGCATTGTTACCTATAGGACAATTGTCTGAGGAAGCAGCAGAGGCACGCAACAAACATTTTAGGACGTACAGGCAGGATTACTCAAGGAAATTCTCTAGAGAATCCTGTAATAGAGATATTTTAAACAGGCTTCTTTTAAGCTCAGATCCATTTCTTAGTGCCTCAAGGGCAATAAAAAAAAAGAAGATGTCTTCGTTTCTGCCTGAAACATTAAACATGCTTCTGTCTGCTACACCAAACCCAACAGAATCAGAAAGTGAGAACGAGGAGGTGAATTGATTTGAAAAAGTATGTATTGTTATTGGTAAATTAATTAAGTAATGTATGAATATGTAAATATATAGTGTGTGTATATAAGTGTATGTAAGATTATGTAAATATATAGTGTAATGTAGATAAGTGTACGTAAGAATATGTAAATATATGGCCTGTTATTAGCACTTCTTTTTGTTGTATTTGTGTTTTGTTGCTTTTTTTATGAAATTATAAAAGTTATTGTCCGTATATATTTCGCTTGTTTTATTTCCGTCATTTTAAACCAGAAAACCCGCACTAATATTTTTGGCCGGCTAGATTAATGAAATACCCCTATGTGCAACGTCTGACGGGTCAGCTAAGTAGGTAGGTAGCTAGAGTAGGTAGGTAGGGTAGGTAGTTAGGTAGGTAAGTAGGGTAGGTGTTAGATACTTAGTGTTACCTGTGCGAAGCCGGGCCGGATAAAGTTAGTTGTATCATTTTCATAACTGGTGTACTGGTAACGAAGTACCTATCTTTAGAATCTATCTCTCATTGGCAGTTTGCGTGGGAAACGTGGGTCAATAATTTCTGGCAGAACACATTTGAAGTAAAACTGTGTCAGCTTCAATATTTTATCATCAGACCAAAAGGTTGGATTTTTATCTATCTTTTCATACAGCAATCCCTTTGGCGTCCAAAGAACAAAGTAACAAAAACTCTTCTTCGTAATTTTCAGTTGGGCTTGGACCTGGTAATAATAGTTATGGTTTCTTTTCAACGTGATACCACCTCCATCTTCTGTACAGAAGACTACTTTTTTACTTTTTATAGCTTCTAATGGCGTCAACGCAGAAGCCGAAGATGGACATTTTATTTCTACAATTCCGTCGTCTCCAATCAAACCATCTGGACTTGCACCAAGGAAACAGTAATCATCATCAATAAATAACCCACAAGGAGTGATAGCCATGTTTAGCTCGTTTGATAATTCTTTTAAAGCTGTTATTTCATTCGCCTTTCCATATCTTGTGGAATCATTTCCAGTAAATGTCGAATATAGCATTGTTTTGATTATGGACGTGCATGGGGTCGTAGGCTTCATTTTACAAATTTGACCAATCATTGAAGCAGTTATTTTTTTCTGCGTTCCACAATCCATCTATCGGAGTTAGATTGGGCAACAGTGTCTCTTTCTAAAGATATTATTTCCGATTGTGTCTTTTGCAGTGAGTCAAGGAATTCAGTTTTTTTTGTTATGAATACGTCCATCGACAAATCAGGGGGCCTACTCCCTAAGCACGAAGTCCGTAGCTTCGGCCTTCGTTACGGGCGTTTCCTACTCCGTATCACCTACGGACTTACGATTAGTCCCGAACCCGAACTAAGAACGAATGACAACACGATTTGACTGTTGACCCTACTCCCGATGTGTTTTTGCCCGTCCGAAAAGTTGAATTTGACACTTGTATAGACGGATCATTATGTCATTTGATACGACATCAAAATAGTTATCGTGCTGCCTACGAAAGTTAAAATTTGCCAAAAACTTGAACCTATGGCTGCATTTTTGAATGCTCGATGAAGCTCTACACGAAGAGCGGAGGCGATACCGATTATATTTGCGCCAAAATTTTCGGTTGGCGAGTATTCCCGACGTTAAGTTCTTAAAGAACTAAAGGCTGGAATTATTTAAAGACTTGTGTGAGCATATAGTACCTCTTTTGCCTCAACAAATACGAAGAAATGGTGTGGATCCAATAATGAAGGTAATTGTTTGATATAAGAATGAAGGACTAAAGCTAAGGTTACCTATACTTATTTATTGAAGATTCTGCAATTAATTGAGTTGTATTTACTGGTGATTTTGTTTACTTTTAGATCCTTGCTGCACTCAACTTTTATGCTCGGGGGAGGTACCAAGGTGCAGTGGGCCTTAGCAGACTTACATTTGGAATTTTAAAAGGCTGATGGAGATGCCTCTTAGCAGCTAGAGAGCTGCTTTATAAACCCATCACAGCAGGTATTTGTCACAATTCTATATTTTTCCTTATAATGCATTGAACAGGTGAACAGTATTTTTTTCATAAATTTCAGAGCAAATATTATTTTTGCAGGTAAAATTGTCATTGCCTGCTGTCTTACGCAATATGTGTAATCGGGCAGGTTTAGAAGCAACTTCCCTCTCTGACTCTCTGAGGAAGACCTACAATTAGAGTGCAGTAGACAGGGAGGATAGCGATATGAGTATATGCCCGCTCATAAAGCTCTTCAGCAAGGGCAAAGAGCGAGAGACAGATTACCGGAATTGCTGGACAGAAATAGGTACTTATGCAATCTCACAAGAAAACTACTCTACTAATAAAATATGTCAATAAATACGTAGGATGTTTGTATTTATAATATTGATTTGAGTATTTATTTTACAAACTGTTTATTTGGTTTTCAGGACATAATGGGTGTTGGGACTGGCGCTGGACGATTCTGACATAAGAAAATGATTTCCACAATAAAAGTATTGTTTTTATAAACAAAATGTTTTCTTTTTATTTAGCACCAATCAATTTGAAAAAAAAAATACATTCAACAACACAATGTAACAATCAAAACATAGATTTTCTTTTATTTATCTATGTAGTCTTAAATTATTCCTAGGAACTTAGTTTCTCTTACTAGTCTACTTCAATATCAAATACCTAATATCTGAATAAAATTAACAATCAACAATACACTATAACAATGATAACACAGATTTTCTTTTATATATCTATTGAAGTCTTAATTTATTACTAGGAACTTAGTTTCTCTTACTTGTCTATTTCAGTCTCAAATACCTAATATCTGAATAAAATTAACAATCAACAATACACTATATGTTTGCTTTTATTTATCTAATGAAGCCTTAAATGATTACTAGGAGCTTAGTTTCTCTTACTAGTCTACTTCAATATCAAATACCTAATATCTGAATAAAATTAACAATCAACAATACACTATAACAATGATAACACAGATTTTCTTTTATGTATCTATTGAAGTCTTAATTTATTACTAGGAACTTAGTTTCTCTTACTTGTCTATTTCAGTCTCAAATACCTAATATCTGAATAAAATTAACAATCAACAATACACTATATGTTTGCGTTTATTTATCTAATGAAGTCTTAAATGATTACTAGGAGCTTAGTTTCTCTTACTAGTCTACTTCAATATCAAATACCTAATATCTGAATAAAATTAACAATCAACAATACACTATAACAATGATAACACAGATTTTCTTTTATGTATCTATTGAAGTCTTAATTTATTACTAGGAACTTAGTTTCTCTTACTTGTCTATTTCAGTCTCAAATACCTAATATCTGAATAAAATTAACAATCAACAATACACTATATGTTTGCGTTTATTTATCTAATGAAGTCTTAAATGATTACTAGGAGCTTAGTTTCTCTTACTAGTCTACTTCAATATCAAATACCTAATATCTGAATAAAATTAACAATCAACAATACACTATAACAATGATAACACAGATTTTCTTTTATGTATCTATTGAAGTCTTAATTTATTACTAGGAACTTAGTTTCTCTTACTTGTCTATTTCAGTCTCAAATACCTAATATCTGAATAAAATTAACAATCAACAATACATAGATTTTCTTTTATTCTAGACTAATCTCAAATTAAGAATCAACATTATACAATCAAAAGATTTTTTTTAACCAATCAACACATACCATTTTCTATTACTTGTATAATTTAATCTTAAATAATTGCTGGTAACAGACAAGCTTTCATTCAGTGAATTATTGAGTTGGAAGACCAGACTCCAAGCAACAAAAGAGACGAGGAGCTCGGGAAATAAAACGGAGAAAAAAAAAATATGTTACTGCCTGCATCATCCAACTGCTGGGCAAAGGCCTCTCCCTGTGACTTTCAAGAGTTATATGTATAGCTAGCAATTTAAATGTTTCTAGTTATGTACTAAGTTACAAAGTTCCACAATGACAACCCTTATTTCATCAGGCAAAACATTTCTCCCGGATTCAATTAGTAGTCTTTGTTCTTCCACCTCAATACTTCGACTTCTTGCTGAGTCGGCAGTGAGGTGTTGCCGAACTCGTGGATGTGCACGACGAGAATTTAATGCTGTAAACAAATTAAAATAAATCTCAGACAGTTTTGAGTAATTTTCTGAAACATGACTTACATAATCTCTTTTCTACTAAACAATAATACTTACTTCACTAATTTTGCATTGGCAGCTCCCGCTCCAGTGCATCAGTGAATATTGAGGGTTGCTCTTGGGAAAGTGGGTTGGCAGGTATAGCAGCAGATATTTGGGTGGGTGTGATGGCTGCTGAGTCTTGTCTTACAGGTGGACCTACAACAAAAACCAAAATATCATTGACGGGTACAACAAATATATAATTATGTGTTTGTTATTTATTGTTATTGAATTTTTTTAAAGTCATGGCAAAGACTCCATGTAACAGCATTATAAAAGCATTAATGCTTTTGTTTTTACCATTCAAACATACTATCATAAATTATAAATTTAATTATTACTTACCGATGGAAAAGCTGGCACTCTTGCCTTGGCTTGTGGCTGTCCAAAACCCTCTCCCATAATTAATAGTATCCTCAATTCCACTTGGGAGAGGGTTGTTGCTACCGATGGGACTTCACCTGTAGCACATGCTGAACGTCTGGCAGCTTCAGCAGCTTTATTGGCTAAATGTTTGTTATCAGCCCGCACCTAAAAGTTGGTTAATTTTAATTACATAAAAAACGATATATAAGCCAGTATACTCCTACAGATAATCATTTGGAGGATGACTGATTATCATTGTATGCACTTTACTGATGACAAGACTTAAAAATCAAATTAATATTGACGAGTAATGTATTATACTCACCCTTTGCCACTGCTCCACAGACTTTGTGCAACTTCCTATTGAATTAAGGGAGTTGCACAGGTTTTCCCACAGACTTTTGAACGAATTCTTTCGTCGGCACCCCTCAATAGTCCGCGTACCAACTCATTATTCTCACTCATGAAATTAAGGAGGGCCTCTATTTGCGCGTGAGTTACTGCTGGAGCGATTGGGGCCATTTTACAACATTAATTAATATTTAATAACGAAAACATCCCGCGTCGTGTTAATAAATTGCGAATTGATGCAATTATTTAGTGTGGTTGTAAATAATAATAAACACTGACATGACATTTCATTTGAAAATTGCCGTCAAAAAGAAAAAAGGCAAAGGTATTAACAGGGTAAAGCTACAATCCGGACAAAAATGGCTAAAATAGTTCAGTTCTATATTTGGAAACATAATAAACAGTTTATTGTTAAAAATGTGGTAATTTTATAACGATAACAATATTATTTTTTGTTTATTAAGCTTGAAAACCACAAAGTAAGTAAACCGATAATCGACCGGTAAAATAGCGCAACTCTATCGTCATGCGCCATTCGTTCACGAATAGTGTCTATGATTCCGTTAGAAACCTAATAGTCCGAAATCCATAGGGAGTAGGGTTTACTGCATCGTATCGGACTACCTTCGGACGGGCCCGTCTCGTCGTTAACGGAGTTAGAGAGTAGACCCCCAGGCTCACTTGTTACGTTGCCGTAATGCTGGTCTGCCGGCTTTGACCGCTTTGTTCGCTTTATTCCCCGTAGTGCATCTTCAGCTCTCCGTTTTCTTTTATTTTTACTTACTTTTTGCTTTTTTGCTACAAATTTTTGAGTATATGTATTTTGAATGTTGTCCTCACACATTATCTTTTTCTGTATCTCTTGCACTAGCTTGTAGTATTTAGTGTTGTACTCGGAAACTGCTGCGTAGCACCTTTTTTCATATGTTCCTCGAAGGGAAAAGTTTACTCGCTTCCCAGCAAGGAACTTTGCTATGATTGAGTTAAAATGTTCTGCAGGATTATTCGTTTCTTTTAGGAGGAGACTTTCTGCATTCTGTGTCAACCATCCTAGATTCTCATACATGTCAGTCCATATGCCACACGCTTTCAGTTGAGGGACTAAATTCATCTCCACTATATTTTCATTTTTGCAAAAATAATTTTTGCACGAATTGTGAAAACCAAAAACGTGACATGGACCGTTCAGTAGGTCCTCCTTCAAGCTCTTTATTTTTCCTTCTAATGGTAAGTCCAGCTTTGCACAGTGTTCTATAGCTCCAGTAACTGCTTTATGTAGGCGTCGAATACGGTCACTCAGTGCTTTGCGTAGTGTGGTAGGTAGGTCTGTTCTTATTTTCGGTCTTTTTTACGATTTTTCTCAATTTATTTGAGTAATTCCTCATCAAGTGATTGGAACATTCTATTTTGCTTATATAGATATAATGGTTAATATGCTTTTGTGAAATAAAGACAAAATTGCGTTTTCTGAAATAACAAAATTACTTTTATGCACCACACAATTAAATACAAAGTTTTAACACAATTTACTCTAAACAGTAACTTACCTGAAATAACAAAAAACAACATTTAAAGCCTTTACTTCTAGTTTAGGAAATTACTGTTACACGTTTTTCTAAAATCACATAACCTATCTAATACTTATTAAAAATGACTTCAATACTGACAGTCGGTGTCACTGACATGACACTGACATCTATTAGAGGTCTGTAGATAATAAATTCTTAAAGAAAAGGAACGACACTAGTGTAGTGATATTCTTTACATCTCCCACCCTCGGAGAGAACAAATCAAAATGATTGTTCGATTAAGAGCTAACTACTTCTGGAGATAACTTTGTAACATGGTAGAAGTTTGACTCCGCCTTCTTATGTCCAGCATCAACTTCATAAATCGAATTTGAAATCTTTCTTAGGATTTTGTATCGTCCAATCCTTAATTCATCCATTTTCTTCCTATTTAGCCGGTTTCCGTTTTCTACATGTACTCTATCACCCACTTCGAATTTATACTCTTCTCTATGTCGATCATATATTTTTTTATTATAATTGTGAGATTTCATTGAATTTTCAAATGCTAGTTCTCTGTCTCTTTTGAGATCTTCTATTGTGCATCTTGATTTCAATTCCAGTGGCAAAATATCCATTTTCTCTCCTTCCAAAAGATATTTTGGAGTAAACTTAGTGACTGTATGTTCCGTTTCGTTATATTTTTCTACACATTTTTGTGCAATAGTTGTCCATGCTGTTTTCTTGTCCCCTTCATTTATTTTGCATCTTATCCTATTGACTAAAGTTTGGTTTAGCCTTTCATTAATTCCATTTGAAAATGGTGCGTCCACAGCAGTAAATACCATTGTTATGTTTTTCGTTTTCAGGAAATCTTTAAATTCTTTGGAATTTATGCCGGGGTATTGGTCTGTTAATACCATATCAATATGATTGCTTTGTGTCACATTTTTTACCAACTTGATAAAATCATTGGAGTTTTGATTTTTTGATGTTAAAATATAAGCATATCGTGTAAAATGATCAACCAAGAGATGTAAGTATTTTTTTGTAGACCGTGATCCTCTGAAGCCTCCAAGTGTATCCATTGATATAATTTCAAATGGGCGTGATGCTGGGCCTAAATGGGACATCAAACCAAATTTTGAATTTATTCTTGATTTGTTTTTTATACAAATGTCACATTCATTACAAATTTTCTTAATATTTGCGATGATATTATTTGCTGTATAGAAAGGAGTTATTTTATTTATCATCTGGGTTCTCCCAATGTGGCAGTAAGTATTGTGGACATTTCTAATAAGTGTTTTGCTAAATGCTTCTGATAGTATAATTTTTTTTCTTCTTTTTGTAATAAATGTTATTCTCCAGTATAAACTTTGATTTTCCATCTTGTAGATTTAGATTTGTGTCTTGGTCCTTTTTTATATCTTCCATGTTTATTAAGTTTACAACTTTAAAAAAATCTTCAGTATTGTCGTGAGGTTCCAAGACTGGATTTCTGCTTAAGCAGTCTGCTTCTTGATTTGACTGTCCTGGGTTATATTTTATCTTAAAATTGTATTGGGATAAATAATATGTTAAATCACCTAGTTCCTCATCAGTTCTAGACTTGATGTTCAGATTTTCCAGTGGTTTATGGTCTGAATATACTATAAATTCTTTATTCATAAGCCAGTGTTGCCAATATTTTACAGCTTCCTTAATTGCCAGGCATTCTAAATATATTGCCTTCTTTTTCTTTTGAGTCTCTGTAATTTTTTTTGAAAAGTAAGCTACAGGTTTATTTACTCTGTTTCCATCTTCCTGTTTTAACACAGCTCCCACTCCTTTAATACTAGCATCAGTGTAAATTTTTATTGGTTGTTCTGGGTCAAATATTTTTAGGATTGGTTTTGAGCATAGTAATTCCTTTATTTTATCAAATGATCTCTGGCATTCTTTGGTCCATATAAATTTTTAATGTTTCCGTAATAAATTGTGTAATGGTTCCAGGATAATTGCATTGTGTGGTACAAATTTATGATAAAAGTTTTCTTTCCCAAGGAACTGGCGTATATTTTTCCTTGTCTCTGGAATGGGGTAGTTTCTGACAGCTGTTAAATAATCTTTGAGAGGTCTAACTGAATTATTTTCTATTATGTGTCCCAAATATTTGGCATGATTGTTTGCAAAAGTGCATTTCGAGAATTTCAGTCTAAATCCTTCTATTTGTATTGCCTCAAGTAGTTTCGATATATGTATTATGTGTTCCTCGAAACTTTGAGAAAAAACTAGGATATCGTCGATGAAATTCATTGCAAAATCGGTGAGTTCATGTTTTCTTATTATGTTTCTCAATATTCTTTGGAAAATAGCCGGAGCTGTCTTTAAACCAAATGGGAGGCATGTCCACTGGAAATGGCCTTCTTGCGTGACGAATGCCGTCTTATATCTATCTTGAATTATCAACGGAATCGACCAAAATGCTGAATTTATATCAAAAGTGGAATAATACTCACAGTTTACAGTCTTCACCATCAAGTCTTCAATCAAGGGGAATGGCTGTGATTGAGGAACAACAATTTTATTCAATTCCCGGAAATCTATACACAGTCTTGATCTTTTCCCATCTTCTTTCTTATACGCCAGGGCAACCGGAGCAGCGAAAGGGCTATATGATTCCTCGATTAAGTTGTTCTTCAATAGTTTTGATATTTGATTTTCGATTTCTTTTCTATCATCAGCTGTGCATCTGTATGGGCGCTTGTAACAATATTTATCTCCTATCAAGTCTATGTGAGCTTCATAACCTCGTACCGTACCAACGTCGTATTTGTCCTTAGCAAAGACTGGTTTGTATTTTTTTATTAATTTATCAATTTCAGTATGTTTACATAAATCTAGGTGGTTTACTGAAATTTCAAATTCACTGAAGTTAATATGTTCATTAAAATTTACTTCACATCTGTTTATATGGTTCATTTCTTGTTTCCGTACCTCAGAGTATAGAGAAACATCTTGTTCATTTTTGTCACCTAGTACATCAGGAATTTCGACATTCATTAAATAGTAAATATTTGTTTCAGAGTCTTTATTTTTGTCATCCTCTTCATTTTGGACTTTATTCTCTTTTTGTGGATTATTCCATTGTATGATGTTCAATTCTTCATTTTGGATTAATTTAAATTTTTTGATACAATCCAAACCAATGAGAAAATCATAGTGAAAATTTTCATTATCTATCACAAAAATATTCATTTTTCTTTCAATGTTATATATTTTTATTTTCAATGTTACCATACCTTTTGTTTTCTTTTCACCATTAATAGTTTTCAAGTTTGCTGTTTGTTTATTAAGTATGTCTTCTTCTTTTTCATGTATTTCCAATAATTTTGCATTAATTAACGACACATTTGAACCTGAATCATAAATTGCGGTAACTTTTAAAGTGTCATTTAATAATAACTTTACTTTTATTAATGGTGGTACTTCTAGTTTTTTGGATTCTCCTTATTTAGTTCAATTTCTAATTCAGAGTTATTCACACTTTTCACAACAGATTTTTGATTTTTCCCATTAAACCAGCAGGTTTCCTCAGGGTGAAAACGTTTTCCTTTTTTCTCAGTGACACAAATTTGGCATGGTTTTTTTTCTTCATTTTGTTTAGTTTTTATGTCAGTGTATATGTAGTTCTTTTTTTCATATTTGTTCCTCCCAACAAGATGTTCTAATTTGCCTATCTCATTGTAGAGTTCTTCGGTTTCTTGTAATGTCTCTCGGTCAATTTTATCACTTAGATAATTAGGCAGGCCTGCGGCTATAAGGTCTACAGGGTTACTGGTAACTCGACGTATTCCTTGCAGGACGTCATAGTAGGGTTAAAATGCAACAAATTAAGCCACCAAATGTTCTACCGAAATTCAGTAGTTTTTGAATTAGTTAAGAGTTTTAGTTTTTTAATGAAAAATCCCAGATTAAACCATTTGAAACCAATTTAACAGGTTAAACGCCATAACGGACACCACGTGTCCGACAGTACACGTTCCTCCGGGGCTGCACCAATACATCACGAATCGTTAAAAAACTGTTGGGGTGTTTTTTTCCAAATATTGTTAGGAAATAACTCAAAAATAATGGGCGTTGTACGGAAACAGCGATATAATTATTATTTTCTGAGATGTGAAATGGCAGACATCAGTGTCCGTCGCGGCCTGCCAGAGCGTCCGACCGTTTTTCCTTGCGCGGACGCCGCGCGGGTCACACTGTCGGCTCCTCCCCCGCGCTGCGCCGCACCCGCTTGCCCCAGCGACACGCGTCGCTCGTTCATCTGCCTTTGCGCTCGCCTATCAGAATGTTGTGCGTTTCTTTTGACAAAATTAGAGTTCCGTAAGCGTTAGACTCGTCATTTATTTTTTCGTCATGGAAGAATTCGACAATTTTGTAGTTACCCAAGAAGATTTAGAACAAATCGAGAACATTGAAATAAACTTATTGAATTCAAGTTTTCACATATCTTCTGAAGATGAGGACGAAAATATTTTAGCATTGCCGTCGAACAAACGTCGCCGCCGTATCATCCGCTCGGAAAGTGAGGACAGTGGATTAGAAAATACTACACCTGACTTGCCGGAACTCACTCACAGCGATGGCGGTGGATGGGGACCGCCAGAAGGTAAACAACGTCGTTTGATTGCATTCACTGACCTTTCGGGACCATCATACGCTGTTCGTTCTACAATGGTAAATAAGTCTCCAGCTGATTTCTATTCGCTTTTTGTCTCTGATGACATCTTGCATTTTTTTGTTTCTACAACTAACAAATACGCTATTGAACAAATATCTAAGAAACCTAATGCTTCTGCTGGTGCACGTATCAAACAGTGGGTTCCAACTAACTATGCAGAGATGAAGAAATTATTAAGCTTGCTTCTCTTCATGGGTGTGGTCAAGCTTCCAAAATTGTCGGACTATTGGTCGAAGGACGAAGTTATTAGTCATCCTTTTCCTAGAACTGTTATGTCACGTAACTGCTTCGAAATTTTGCTTCGCATGTTGCATTTTTCTGAAGATGATGAGAAAAACAAGTCCGATCGTCTTCATCGTGTAAGGAAGCTGATGAATGATTTGAATGAGTCTTTTCAGCAACATTTTACTGCAAATGAAGACATTTGCATCGATGAGAGCATGGTGCCATTTCGTGGAAGGATCATATTTAGACAGTACAATAAACAAAAGCGGCATAAGTATGGTGTGAAACTGTTCAAGTTGTGCTCCACTCCTGGATATACACACAAAGTTAATATCTACGCTGGAAAAAACATCGACAATATAAACACAACACCCACAAATGTTGTAATAAATATGTGTGAAGACTATTTTAACAGGGGGCATACTTTGCATACCGATAATTGGTATACCAGCATTGATTTGGCGCGAAAACTTTTAGACAAGCAAACTCATCTTGTAGGGACGCTCAGGAAAAACAGGCGGGGGCTTCCTAAAAAAGTTACTAGCACAAAACTCAAGAAGGGCCATTATTATGCTGAAGAGAGCCGAGATGGAATAACGGTGTTGAAGTGGAAGGACAAACGCGATGTTCTTGTTTTATCCACAAATCACTCTGTGCGCTTCGTCGAGATTACAAAACGTGGAAAGGTTGTGAAGAAGCCTCAAATTGTTTTGGATTACAATAAGGCTAAAGGAGGTGTGGACTTAGCAGACCAGATGGCTTCTTATTCAACTCAACTTCGCAAATCCATCCGATGGTATAAAAAGATTGCATTAGATATGCTTCTAAATATAGCTCTGATCAATGCTCATGTTTTGTACCAGTCTGTAAACAAAACAAAAATAAAAGTAACAGATTTTAGGATTGCAATTTTGAAATCTTTCTATGCTAATCAACAAGCAGATGAACCAGCACCAACAAGACCGAAAAGACAGAAACATGTTTTGGCGAAGTTAGATGGTCCATCAAGAAAGACTAGACGAAATTGTGGGGAATGTTACAAAACGAATGTCAAAAACTTGGGTCGCCTACAAGCACGAAACAAGACAAAAAAAGTGAACACTTTTTGTAGCGTTTGTCCTGAAAAGCCAATTTTGTGCCATGATTGTTTCTTTAAAGTACATTAATTTTATTATTTTCTTATATTTTTATATTTCTATGTTCATACTGAATGATTGTAGTTATAATGACTGATTTAAAGACTTTTATATAACATTTAACAATTGTTGTATTGTTGATATTTTAAAAAAAAATTAACAATTGTTGTAATGCCAAACATTTTGTCATAAGTGAGATATTTTGTTGATCTCTTTAATTTTTTATTTTGTTATCTTTTTGACCAACAGGGTGCCAATTAATGTACCTGTTTTGTTGATCTCTTTAATTTTTTATTTTGTTATCTTTTTGACCAACAGGGTGCCAATTAATGTACCTGTTCGCATATTTTAGAAGTTAATTATTATTTTCATAGTGCATAAATACATCTCATAAACGATTGATCTCTTTCTTTACCATTAAACATTATATAAAAATATCATTACTTTAATTCATTTCAATTTTCAAATTTAAATACATATGTAGAATGTAAATGTTCAAATAAAAAAGGTAGTGTTTTATATTAACCTATAATGGATAAGTAAGCTGAAACAAGGTAAACCTTCATATTTTTCGTTACAATGTGGCTTTTGTGTAGGTATATTATTGCCTACTGAACCCATTCCTTATTTGAAACGTACTTGACGGATAACGATTACAATTGTAACGACTTTCTATTGGTTTAAAATGATTAAAAATTAGCGCCTATCTAAATATAACATCACTCAATTGAACTATTTAAAATACTACCTATAAAAATTTTGGGAACAACTTGTAGAAATGCCTGTAAATTCAAAGTCCTTTCGTTATTTTTTGTGCCAAGTGACTAGGCTGTACTATGGGGCCGCGCGGATCACTTGCCGTAGTAAAAACAGTCGAAACGATGTCCGTCGGCCGTCTAGAAGCTTTTGTAGTGATCGAGACCATGCGGACACACGGTGTCCGCCGCGGCCCCCCGAACCCGACATATTGGCGGTCACATGGTGTCCGCCGCAGCCCCCTGGGCTAAATATGGTTTTTAGTGTGGCGTTCAACGTGTTAAAAATGATTTACGGCGCGACTGTACTGAAATTTAAGTTATTATCATAGTTGACGCCGTAGCAGACCTTTGTTAATGATTAAAAGTTCAATAATGCCTAAAACTTTGGCAAATATCACTAACCAAACATTTAACTTTTTGTAATTTTTGGTATTACTTCATAAAAAATGTAGTCTAGTGCAAAAAAAAATACTACACCTGGTGTACAAATTACTAAGAAAATATCCTTGTCTTATCAGCTATCCAAAAAGGTATGAAAGTTAATACAAAATCATGGACTACATTATGAAAATCGTTTTTGATTTAGTACAGGCGTGCGTTTCACAAAAAGGTGATTATTCGAAAAATCAAAAACAAAATCGTGAACATTATTATTCTTTTTAATCAATATTAAAAACTTTAATTACACACATTTCACACGTCTTGTTCGATGTGCTGCCCTCGGTTTCGAATACATGTTCTTATTCGCTTCCTTACTTCGGTTTTTGTTATTCTTGAGGTGATTGTTGCCCTCATCTGGTCCGCCGCATTTGTAATTCTCTCCCTTAGTTCTTCAATTGAATTTACTGGGGTCACATAAAATAGATCTTTCATATGACCCCAGACGTAAAAGTCTAGCGGCGTCAGAACAGGGCTTCGTGCAGGCCACGGAATCGGCTCACCGCGCCCTATCCATCGGTTTGGATAGTTTTCATCCAGCAATTGTCGAATTGTGATTCGGAAGTGGGCTGGACATCCGTCATGTTGGTAAATCATGTTTACTCTTCTTTCTTCCGGTACATCCGTGAGCAGTGCTGATAAATGATTTCTGAGGAAATCTTCATAAAGTTCCCCATTTAGTGTTCGGGGTAAAAAATGTGGGCCAATTAATTTGTCGTCAATAATACCCATCCAAACATTAAGCGAGAACCTTCGCTGGGATGCGGTTGGTTTCAGTTTTTTAGGGTTTGCTTCTGCTTTCGGTGCCCAGTAATGTAAGTTGTGGTAATTTGTGATACCATCACGATCAAAACATGACTCATCGGTCCACAGAATGTTTTTTAAAAAGTTTTCGCTGTCGGCGTCGGCACTTAGCATAAAACGACAAAATTCAAGCCGTCTCGACGGATCTCCTTCTTCTAATGACTGGACTGGTTGGTAATGGTATGGATGTCGGCCTGACAAGTGAACTACAGATCAGACTTTCCACTGTGACATACCAAGCTCACGCGCTACGATGTCTGTCGATGTGTTAGGATCGTCAATAAAACGTTGAAGAATAAGCTCCTCGTCCTCAGCCGTGTATCTCCGGGAACGACCAGTGTCAACTTGCCTGCTTCTTTGGACGCTGCCAGTTTCAGATATTCGCCGATAAGTCGATCCGAAGACACTAACGTGGGGGAGTCGGCGGTTGGGAAAGCGAAGTTGATATTCTCGCCGCGCCTCAGCAGCGTTACCGTCACAAAGTCCGTAACAGTACATTATGTCAGCGTATTCAGGATTAGAATATGCAGCCATAGTCAGCGCTTATGAAGGCACAGCACAGCACAAGAGCAAGATACGCAGCAACAGTTAGGGAAATAGCCAGTAACAAAACACGAGCTTGCGCGATGTAGAGTTGAAACTAACTAACGCTGACGACCAAATTTTGCAAAATCGCACCCCCTGTCATGCCGAGAGAACAATAGCGACCAATCACAAAGCTCCCCGAGTGGTTGGAGTTCAAGCGCAGGTAAAAACTACGAATAATACGAATACGAAACAATAGGTTGACCGTCTCGCAATTTTACCTGCCCCCCATAAAACTCTTCTCTTCCCTGGCACACATGCAAAAGTATTGACAATCATACCTTTCTGAATAACTGATAAGACAAGGATATTTTCCTAGTAATTTGTACACCAGGTGTAGTAGTTTTTTTTTGCACTAGACTACATTTTTTATGCAGTAATAGCAAAAATTACAAAAAATTAAATGTTTGGTTAGTGATATTTGCCAAAGTTTTAGGCATTATTGAACTTTTAATTATTAACAAAGGTCTGCTACGGCGTCAACTATGATAATAACTTAAATTTCAGTACAGTCGCGCCGTAAATCAATTTTAAATTGGTTTCAAATAATTTTAATCTGGGATTTTTCATAAAAAAACTAAAACTCTTAACTAATTCAAAAACTACTGAATTTCGGTAGAACATTTGGTGCATTTTAACCCTACTATGACGTCCTGCAAGGAATACGTCGAGTTACCAGTAACTCTGTATAAGAGTACCAGTATCAATCGTCTTTCTAACCTCTAATAACAATTTTTCTTTTTTTAATGCATACTCAAGCAATGAACCCGTTTGATATTTAAATCCAAGAGCATATCTGATCGGAGACCAACCCTTGTTTCCAAATGTTTCACAGAAGCTTTTTCCCATTTAATCCACTCTGATTCTACTGTAAATTTCATTAACATACAACTGTACCAATTCACACTAGAATATTCTTAAATTGTTTTAAAATTTCAATTTTTTTTCTGTCTTCATCAATATGGAAACGTTCACATTCTTTGTTGAAATCCTTAATCCATTGGTGAGCATTTGCATTTCTACCAGTAAATTTTTCAATCACAAAATCTTTTGAAATTTTCCCCAAATTTTGAGTTTCAGATTTTTTTTGCTTTTCTTCGAGTAATTTCTCTAGTAGTTTCTCCAATGTTTCATTTGAGCTTCTAGTTAAAGATTTTTGTTCATTTATGTTTTCCATAATCTCTTCAAGGTAAAAATCATTGAACTGTATATTTTGTTCCCCATCTAAATATGTCTTTGATATCTCATCAGTTAAATTTATCCATATTTTCCTTGTCTGATGTCTTTTATTCAATGTTTTTCTTATCTTTGCATAGTTAGATGTATTTGTTATTAATTGGCGTAAAGTTGCAGGTTGATATTCGGCCGGTATGCCAAAGGTTTGACCATCAGGTGTTCCTATTGAGGTAATGCAAATAATGTTTGATTTTCCATCTGATGCTGTTTTCACACAAAAATCAAATCTTAATTTCTCCATACTTCTTGATATATTTGCAGAAAATGTTGTTTTATAATGGTAATATGCTTTTGTAAAATAAAGACAAAATTGCGTTTTCTGAAATAACAAAATTACTTTTATGCACCACACAATTAAATACAAAGTTTTAACACAATTTACTCTAAACAGTAACTTACCTGAAATAACAAAAAACAACATTTAAAGCCTTTACTTCTAGTTTAGGAAATTACTGTTACACGTTTTTCTAAAATCACATAACCTATCTAATACTTATTAAAAATTACTTCAATACTGACAGTCGGTGTCACTGACATTACACTGACATCTATTAGAGGTCTGTAGATAATAAATTCTTAAAGAAAAGGAACGACACTAGAGTAGTGATATTCTTTACATAGATATTTGGTCCATAGGGCATTGTATCTCTCAAAGCATTACACACGCTGCTATCACCATTGCCAATCAATTTAGAATACTTTAGTCTATGCATACTAACACTAATTTTGAATCCCTCTACGATCGCATCAGTTTCCATTTCAGTTGAAGGGCCAAACCAGTTTTTATAACATTTGTGAGCAAGAATTTCAGTTTTCCGCTTTGCAGCTATAGCACAAATGCAACAATAAGAGTTCCTGACCCCAATGAATAATATTTTCCGAGTCCTAAACCCTATGATGCAACCAACTCCCGACAAGGAATTGAAATTTGTCCCGTAACTTCGCTTACCCCAAGATCCATCTGTTATTACGGTTATATATGGTATTCCGTCTTTGTCGACATCACCTTGCTCTATCGCCAATTTTTTTTCTTCTTTGCCAGCTTCAAGCATGTGTTGCAGAGCGACATCTTTGTGCATATCACCTAACTTACTACATATTTCGATATAATATCGCTCAGACATATTTGGCATATTTACACTAGCACATATTTCGTCCAATTGGGCGTATCCATTCCCAGTTTGGAAAACGCCTTCTACTACACTGGCATTTATATAATCTTTTTGGGTGGGTTCTTGAGAAAGTATTATCTTCTCTATCCTGCACATTTTACATACAAAATGAAAGCTCGACATAAATCCTACCCTTTTTTCTTTTATAAAATTCATAGAAGTGAAATTACAATCAAATGGATGTTGCGACATGCTTGCAAGCTGTCTAAATACATAGCCGATGTTGACTAATCGATTCCCCTCTAATGACGATGTTTCTTTGTCATTTTCTTGTTCTTCTGTAACAATAAGCTCGTCGTCTGATACAGATGGTGTACTAAAGTTAGTCGAATAGTTGATTACTTCTTCAGCTAGTTCTTCATTTTCGTTAATAATCTCGTTATTTTGTTGATGATGTTGCCTACAAAAAATTACACAATTTTAGATCTCCAACATGAACAAAAAGCAACCCGTGACATGTCTTTTTTTTATGTCCATATATACTGTGAAGAAATCACTCACCTTGACAATAATGGCATTAATGGCGATCAATGTTGTCATTATAATGGTCATATCCCACGATCGCATTTTCATCAAAAACTTTGTTCTGTGCTTCATTTGTCACAGTAACTTCTTGAAGTGGTACCCTACCCTGAGTTAGCCTAAAACAATAAATAAATCTATTTATTCTTTAAACAATAAAACCAAATTATTATACAAATAACTATTATTGTTACCGACTGTACCTAGTTTGACATTCGCTTCCTTGTTCGTTATGTACAATTGCTTGTACTTCAAGCGTTATACAAGATATATCATCATCCACAAGAGCGTCTTCTAAGAGAACATGTGCGCTACCTCTGAAAAATTAAACATAATTAGGTAGGTAGGTTGTCACTGTCATCCGTCACCATAATAATCATAAACTACAACTAACTAACTATATATTCCACTTTTTTAGCCTTTTTTCATTTATAAACCTGGAAAATAAAATAAACCTTAATTCCTATGTTCATTGCCTAAATAATAATTGAATAAGAGCTGACTAAATCTGGAATACGTTAGTGGTAATAAATTGTTTTCTTATTAGTTCCAATAAGGGAATGAGGTAGTTTGTATTGTCTTGTAATGCTCAATTTTAAATTAGTACGAAAAATTTGTCGACAAAATTTTTCCTCGTACCAATTATACAACAAACCAACCTGTTGTTACACCTGAAAAGTAAATGTGAACATCTTTTGCTATGGGACCAACCTTGAAATCGCGAAAAAAAATATCAGCTGTTCTATACATTTACGTTCACAGAACTCTATGAAATGTAGACAAAGATTTTTTCCCGTGATTCCATATTTGGCCCAATATCCATTGTAAAAGTAGTTGATAATGATGAGTACATTGACCCCTTTTTGGTTTAGGTATGGTTAACAAAAACTAAGATAAGTATAATAAAGTCCTGCGTCCCGTTTGCAACAATCAAAAATAAAAAAGTAGAGTAAATAAATTCTTACGTATGATTTTTTTTTTCTTTTGTGGGTCCGTTCTTTTTTGACTTCGAGCCGAAAGACGTAAACGTTTTTTGGTACCTTTTCTGTAATCTAGCTGGGTGTTCTCTGTAAAGTTCAGTGAATTATGTTGTTGTTTGAAAAATTATGTCTGTCCGACATTGGCTATACCTACTGATACCTATTCCCACGGAACATATATACTCGTATACCCTGACGACGGGCCCATTCCTGTCCGGTAATGGAGGTAATTCTCAGCTGTAATACGTCCACTATCTACTCCTTTCTTCTAGATACTTGCCTACCTATCTACATACATGTGCGATAACAATAATTTGTTAGGTAGTTGGTAAGTAGGTACTAACCTACCTATCTACATAAGCAATATCAAAATTTTGTCAAAAAAAATTGATTTGTGATTATTTACACTTAGTTATCTACTCTAGCTCTAGTATTTATGTAACAAAATCTACTTAGCCATTTTACAATACGAGTTTTTAGTTTTTCCCACTACCTAGTAAAATCGATCTTTTTCAAACTGCCCCCGCAAAATCCTTATCAAACAAATTCGGTGTCCGTAGGTTCGTTTCACATAAAACCACTAAACCTTTCGAAAGCTAAATCAGTGTCCGGTATAAAAAAGCAAGGTTGTTGTAGTAGGTAAAACAGAATTCACTAAATACATAAATGCAATAGATACGATGCACACTCACGTACGCGCAGTCAACAAATTCAATACCTACTAACAAGTCCGAGAGCCGAGCGGGCGCGCCATCGGCGATCGTCATTCAACTCCCCCGTCTCACCCCGCCCCTACCCCGCACGACTCGCCTCCCGGGCACCTCATGCCCCTCGTTGACTAACAAGCAAGTGAGAACGCGATATCATTGAACGAAAAATAGTGCGCGGAAACGTAAAACTTGTTCCAGGAAATACGTGTTTTTGAGTAAGCCTTAAAAGTTTGTGAAATAAATATTTGTCATTTAGATTTTCCATTACACCTGCGAGGTTTCTATAAAGATGTTTTCTTTACTTTTACAATTTATGAGCACATTATGAACGGCCAAAGTTCAGGTAAAATTTGTGCAAAAAGCAGATTTTTGGAGGCTTATATTGAATTTGTTTCTCCAAATTTTGATTTTTTGCTTGGATAGAAACCTAGATAAAGTGCATAAGATACCTATTAGTTAAAAAAAAAATATTAAAGATGTGTTACAACGCCATAATCACGTACGAGCGTTTGTATGAAAAGTATGACGGGTTGGCCGCTCTTAATATATACTTAATGTTATCGTACTTCCGACGTGGCACATGGGCCTTAAACATAATTGGCGAAATGTGAGTGTACGAAAGGTACACGTCTGCTTGTCCCGTCGGGAATATATAGGTGTGATGTTATCTTACGCTAATTTACTTTCACTTAAATTTTATTAGGTAGTAGGTATCTATAAAAGAGGACAACCTACATTATACCTATTACTAAAATAAAATAATAGTAAGTAATAAGAAAAATATTTTACTAAATTATTAACAATTCTCATCATATATTACAGTAGATTCTGTCCGCGACTTCGTCCGCGTGTAATTTCTTGGTTCCCCCGACGTATTACTTCGTTTTCGCTTAGCGTTGTTTTTCTGACTTTTCTTTCTTTTTGCTCGGCTCCTAAGGGTCCTAGCGTGATGTTAACAAGTGTATAGCCTAGAATTGGGCTTTCAAATGCAAAAAATATTTTTGAACTCCGACTGGCAGTTCCAGAGATTACTTACATACAAACTTACAAACAATATAATATTAGCTACTATAGATTATTTTAACATTTTAATTAATAAGTCTGTTTTTGTTTAGGTTTGCGACTCTGATTTAAATATTTTAAGCGTCGTGCTAGCCACGTAGGGGCCAACCATGACTCGTATGGAACCACCATCTACTTGGATCAACTGCATCAGGCTGAAAACGAAAACGTTTGGCTTTTAGGTAAGTCAAATCATCAGTCAATAATACTAATGATAATGATATAACGGCTGATGGACGCTACTGAAGATTACTCGCAGCCAAATTCTGGGTTTGACTCGTATATAGATTGCCATCGACACGCTAAGAAGAATAATAATATTAACATAACTTTTAAATATAATGAAATTGGGAACATCAGTGTTTAATTTGAGTGTTAGAGCAATAAAATATGTTTCAGGTGACTCAGGTTATCCCCTAAGATCAACCCTGATGACACCAATATTGGACACGAAGCCCGATACAACAGTACTACAATACAACCCAGTATAACAATACTACACTGAACAGCATTGTCTGGTACGCAATGCAGTGGAGCGCACCATTGGAGAGCTTAAGTCTCATTGGCGGTGTTTGTTAGTAGATCGGAAGCTATATTACCACCCCACTATGGCTGGCTATATTACGAATGATTGTGTGGTATTACATAATATCGCTAATACTGCCAGGCTACCAGTAATGGCATTAACACCTCAGGATGAGCAAAATGAAGCGAATATGCAGATACGAAATTCGGGAAAATCAAATTCAACCATTGATATAATATAAAGATAAATAATAAAGTTAAAAATGTGTTATTCATCATTAAAAAAATCTGTTTCAGTTAACAAACACGCAAATAGAAACTGCATCACGAAGAAATCACCACCTCGTTGCTGGTGAATCAGTACGAGATGCCCTTGTACACCGGCTTTGGTCAGCACGATGAAACATTTAGTAAATTTTATTTTGCCTTTATTTTAAGTTTTAGTGTTAGTTAAATATAGTTTGTTTTCCTCATTGTATTTCTTTATAAATTACATAAATGTTAATGATATACTTGCTTTTTTATTGCTTATTGCTTGTACAATAAATTCATACTTTATATCTATGGGACACCAATATGGGATAAATATCATTCAACTGCATCAGCGAGCTTATGCGGTTATGCGCTATTTGCTGGTTCGCACGAGCAGTAGCCATATCAGCTGCAGCACGTTGCAGCTCCACCTGAGACAAAACTCTCCGAGCCTAATCTAGTGAAGCGAGAGGGCGACCTAAAATACGTTATATAATTAAAAACATCTTCGTATTCAATAGTGATCATAAGTCTTAACCGCAATATAAATAGCTGTAGGGTTAGAAAATTCCACTCACTGCGGTATCTTGTCTGCCGACTGCGACGAGGCAGTGGCACTGTTGTAGCATCGGCCGGGCTAGGACTTGGGGCTGACGCATGAGTCTGGACTTGGGGTTGCAGTGATTTCGACAAGCGGTTCAACACCGACAGAACTCCCACTTTCAGTGTTGAGCATATCCGCAGTCGCATCACTACTTCCTTTTTAAAAATACACAGAACAAATTTGAAAAGGTATGTTATTATTTTAAAGTCACACGAGAGTTACATACTAAGTGATAATAAAGAAAAAATACTCACTGTCCTCGTTCTGCACCCAAAACTGGTGTCTGCTGATGCATGCCTGCTGCGGTAGACTGTTGGTCCTAAAAAAATATTATGTAGTATTTATAATACTTTATTTGTTAGCCAGACTATTGCAAGATTTTAAAGTAATTTCAAATTATTACCATATCGACGGCAACTCCAGGTAAAGGGTCGACGGCTACTCCATGGACATTCTGGCCAAAACCCTTTCCCATTACTGATAAAAATCTCAGCTCCATGTTAGTGAAATATCCTCCACTAGGAGGTCCTCCGCCTGTTGTGAGAGCATCGGCGTTTATGCCAGCAACAATCTTTTTCATTTTACTTTTGTAGTTACTGACGTACTGCAAAACAATAAATGTATATTTAAAAAAACCGACCAAGTGCGACGGGAAATAAGATGAAGTTGTGACGACACTCTATGAGAAATATGAATGTAAATATTCAAATACGTACTTACAATAGACCAATCTTTGGGCATCTCTCGGGCAAATCTCCCTCGGCATTGCAATCCAGCTAGGTCGGACTACTGGCGAGAAGACTCTGCTCTACCGCGGGCAGTATTATTGTAACCCCGAGCCCTTGCCAGGTTAGGGCTACGCTTCAAGAAGTCGAGCAGAATGTTCCACTGTGCCTCAGATACTCTAGCTGCAGGTCTCTCCATTGCTACAAAATATTACGTACATTTAAATACTTTTTTATAGCGATAAAATTAAATATTGATTTAAGATAAACAAGTATGCACTTACTTTGCATTTGAAAAATAATCCAACTCGCACGAAATACTAAATTTTTGAAGTTTTAAATTTCTCTCGACAACATAAATGACATAACTCCAGGCAGTGTTGCTACCATCTGATTTCGATTTTCCCCAGACTCCTCGTGAAATTTCCCTAAATTAGGCACTTTTCATTTTTTTTTTCCGCTTTATATTTATTCTACGAATAAAACACAAATTTAGGTGAATTATTATTATTTATTAAAGTAGACTATACATCTACATACGTAGCATTATTTGTATTCGACATCTCCCTTCCGCGTACACAAATCTATTATTATTAAAAATATATTATTACTAGCTGCGCCCCGCGGTTTCACCCGCAGCGGTATGAAATATACTTTACAACTTATTCTCAGACCAGACCAAATATACACAAAAATATTTCATAAAAATCGGTCAAGGTGTTTCGGAGGAGTTCGATAGCAAAAACTGTGACACGAGATTTTTATATATTAGAATTGTTGCTAACGATACATCGGCACACCAAGTTACGTTCGGATACACGCAGTCCCGCATTAAATTCTTTTGAGAACCTAAAATCAAAACTTTCTGTAAAAAATCCCCTAAACGTACAAAAATCCTCTATATCTAGGGGAAAATACCCTAAGGTGGGGACACTGACTCAAGGGATAAACTAAAAACTCTTTTGTATGCGTTGCCAGACTGTAAACGTTTTATTTTTCTAATTTCCATTTTCATCGCTTATATGCGGTCTTTTTAACAGTTTTAAAGTATATTATAATGAAATAACATTTAAACTCTAGAAATAATAATAAAAAACCAATTTTATTAATAAAAACTGTTTCTTTAACCGGTAAAATTACGGTCTTAGTTTTTTTCATGCGGCAATATTAAAATTTACACCCAATATGATTCTGATATGAATTGAATTCAGTGTGATTCAGCTAATATGTGTCACCATTTCACGAAAATTAGAGGAATTTCTAATGATCTGCTGGGAATTGAAACTTTCAGTGACATTTCATAAAATTTAACGTTATGGTAGGTACTATCGTCCTATCGTATTTTATTGAGATCATAAAACAACATCAACGGCAATCACAAGCTAGTAGTAGTATATTATTGGGCATTCTATACCACTATCGGCAAGTTGCTCGGCGAGTGCGCCTCGCTGCCGATAGTGGTATAGAATGCCCAATAATTGATAATCTACTCGCCTCTCCACTCGACCGAGACAGTACATTGTACTGAGAACTTGATTTGGAACGATTAACTCGACCAAATCGATACTCGACTCGCCACTCAACTCGACCGATACACTCGAACGAGACAGTTAATTGTGTCGCGTACTGGATGAGCTTTACTCCATACGTCTGACCAGTATGCGGCGTTTCGGAGAACGATGAACTATCGACTCGACTCTCCGTTTACTTACTGCACTCGACCGATCACTCGAGTTTGTATTCGCTGTTAACAGAATGTCGAGCGAGAGTGATGGTGGCTGATGATTGTAACAAACCAAAGCTTGTGACTAAAGCGTTAACGGGTTGTTACTGTAAATAATAAACAACTGTAACTTAGTTACTTGGTTTAATTATCATAAAATGTTGGTTTGTCTGGAAACAAAATATCAGCCGCACGCACGAGCTCTTGTAGTTTTCGCCACTGAGGAGAGTCCGCGTCGGTCTGGAACTTGATTCGGATGAGCGCTTTCTTCCACAGCTCGGCGGAGTCGGTGAGGCGAGCGTCGTCAGCCTTGTACACCTTGCAGTCGATGTAGTACTCTCCGTCAGTGGTCGTTGCTCGGCGCTCACAGCCGCTGGCTACGCGGTTCACAAAGAATGAAGTTAGGTGATCCGGTGAATGTTCTTTGTGTGGGATGTCGCGGTTTTTACTGATGCCGAATATGTCCATGCCAGTGTTGGTTTTTTTACTGAAATAATAACGAAAACTGTTATTAGTTAATGTTTAGAACGAGAGATGCACAATCGCATAATATTTTATGAACGACACCACGGATATTTCTGTAGAAAATATTACAAGTGACTAATCAGCGAATGGAATACTTATGCAAATTGCACTATTATAATTCAATTAGTGGAAACGTACTACTTTACTGTTTTAATTTAATCAGAACTAGGAGATAATAAATTCAAAATATTATTCACCTGCTACGAGCTACGGTTGTTGTTTGTGACTGCATCTTGCGTTTCCCATTGCTGTCTGCAGACGGTTTGCGACAGGCCCTCACTTTGTGTCCAGTGATCGATGCTTGCGAGTAATCACACTCAGAGTCTGACCTGAAATAAAAATAGAGGAAATGTAGTCACACAATTATTATTAATTAATCCAATGGAGTAATGTCCATTGCGCCGGGCATACTATAGGACACAAGTGTTCGGGCAAACACTGGTTCTCTAATATTTAAATGGGATAGCACTGAGACTGAGCTCGTCATACTATGTACAGATCAGGTGATCTGTGAAGTAACGCGCTCACAAACAAATATATGTAGTTATAAATGACAGGCTAATCACAAGTGTGATCCATGAAAACGAACAGACTATTTTATCAGACTTACATTTTTTCCGATCAGAAGTTCCACTCGGTTTGATGACTTGGCTGGTGATGACAGCAGCGGATGGCTATCGACAATGCCGTCACTGATATTGTAGGCGACACGGAATGTTTGTAGACCGATTATACAAGAGCACTTCGTTGCACTTGCAGACTGCGAATACTTTGTACCGAACAGAAAAACTTGTGGCTTATAAGTTAAAATCGAATTATAAGTTAGGAATGTTAAATCCACTACAATCAATCCGGTATTGCTTTGTTAAAGTAACGTTTTCTATAGTCGTATTATACGCGTTGGTAAAATGAAGACGAAGAAAAATTTTATACTGTATCGAATATCGATGCGGCGAAATAAGCTAGGGCTGACCAAACGATAGCGTGAACGGAATCGCCACAAACCAGATGGATTTTATAATTTTAAAGAAGTAAATAAATGTTTCCAAGGTAATTATTTCATCATCTACATTTAGGTTTCGTGTAGAAAAAATGAACTTACTGCCGTCTACCGCGTACTTCTCTAGATTTCCTAAAATAAATAGATAATATAATTCCTATAACTATGGTAACGGTCATGAGGAAACCATGAACGTTATATGATATCGTCATCGTCATGTCGTCTATCGACATAGGTACTATGATATATTTTAATCGATTTAGTGCATTGTGTGAAATTTGTATATTTGAATGCCTACCAAGTTGTTACCAACCCTACCAAAATAGCTGATTATTGTGATCGCGAAATAAATAATTATGTTTAGCACACGTGTAAGAATTAGGCAATAACAACTTTTATGATGAAATATTTTTCTGCTTTGTAGACAAAAAAAACCCTAAAATATTATTTATTACCTCAAAAGTCTTTCGGAGCGAGCACCTTTCTAAACTGTTACAGTACAATCAAGTTAATTATTATAAATAAATATTTAATTGATCACACACCAGAAACAACAACAATTTCATCTCCTGGAGCAACTGTGTTCGTTATATCGGGGTGCTGAAATATACATACATATTTGGATCACGCAAATACATAATCTTATGTATGAATCATTTCATACTGTGCAGGTAATTATCAAATATAACACAACAATAATACGATAACTATTTAGATCATTATAATAATTATGACTATTTTTCATTCTAGAATTTACAGCTATTTACCTAATTCTTCATCGGTACCAATAAACCATTTTTTTTTAGTTTCAGATACATTCTGTCGAAACATAATATTAATTACTGACTTGCCTGTGAAGAATTATTAAATTACCTGAAGTATACCTACATATTTGGAGCACGCAGATACACGTACTCTTATGTATACATAGTTTCATATTTTGCAGGTAATTATGAAATATATTTTTCTTCCCAGAATATACCATTGTCTTACCTAATCAGATTATATACCTAATGCATCCATTTTTTTATTATTTCAGATACATCCTGCCTAAACATAATTACCGACTTGCCTGTGAAGAATTACACGAGGATCTTGAAATCAGCGTAAAATTGTCCTGACCAAGTTGTACTAATTATATTGTCTGCAGGTAATTATGAAATATATTTTTCTTCCCAGAATATACCATTATCTTACCTAATCAGATTATGTACCTAATGCATCCATTTTTTTTTTTTATTATTTCCGATACATCCTGCCTAAACATAATTACCGACTTGCCTGTGAAGAATTACACAAGGATCTTGAAATCAGCGTAAAATTGTCCTGACCAAGTTGTACTAATTATATTGTCTGCAGGTAATTATGAAATATATTTTTCTTCCCAGAATATACCATTATCTTACCTAATCAGATTATGTACCTAATGCATCCATGTTTTTATTATTTCAGATACATCCTGCCTAAACATAATTACCGACTTGCCTGTGAAGAATTACACAAGGATCTTGAAATCAACGTAAAATTGTCCTGACCAAGTTGTACTAATTATATAAAATATTTTGTCTGGTATACCTAGGACGGTGAATATTAGTTGTAAGTATTATCTAATCCAAATTTATTGAAATAATAATTTTAAGTGTTCTTGGATTTCAAACAATAACATAATGCCTCACTGCTCTGATTGTAAAGTATTTGTAGACAATCGTCGATGGTCTGGTCATTTACGTAGCAATGTACATAAAAACAATAGTTCTACCCCTATGTATGATAATGTTGCAATTATTAATTCTTCTTTTAAAGAACGAATCAAAAGTTACAAAATCTTAGCGACAGGTGAACAAATACATAGTTTTCCTGAGGTGTTTCTCAAAAGTATTAGTACACAAGTCAAACATTTAATAGACAATTCAATAGAGAAACACACCTCTGTCAAAATAAATTTTGAACTGTTTGCTTCGTTTCTTATGTATAAAAATGATCAACAAGAAATAAAATCATTCCGTACAAACAACATTATTACACATTTTAATTACGATTTTGATTCTATTTATAAACTAACTATTGATTTACTACTAAAAAAAATTGAAGAATTTGAGGAAAGGGATAGTGGTTGGATTTTTTTATGCAATTCACATTTAGAATTAAATATTAATAAATATCAACCACTCAGCGGATCTAAATTTTTAACGTTGCCGAAATTCATAAAAAGTAAAAGAGCTTGTTTGAATATTCGGAACAATGATGAGTATTGCTTTTTGTGGTGTGTTGTGGCGGCATTGTACCCCACAAATAGACATCCCGATAGGATTTCGTCTTATCCCCGCTTTCAGGATGTTTTGAATGTTAATAATTTGACATTTCCAATCACATTTTCGGACATAGCTATCTTTGAGAAAAATAATCCTTCTGTTAATATATATGTGTATGGTTTAAAAAATGAGAAGACAATTATTGGACCGCTTTATACAACGTTGAATAATAAGTCTAATAAAAGTATCCATCTACTGTTTATAGAAAACAATAATAATTCTCATTACTGTCTTATCAAAGATTTATCTCGTTTAGTTAGAAATCAGATGACCAAACATCATGGTAAACTATATTTCTGTGAAACTTGTTTATTGTTTTTTCCAACGCTTAGTCAAATTGAATCGCACTTGTGTGGGGGGGTCGTCACAGTTTTACCAGAACAAGGTTCATTTTTAAAATTTAAAAATTATGATAGGAAACAAAACATTCCATTCGTCATATACGCCGATTTCGAAACGTTACTTGAACCCATTTCCGGCGATGATTTCAACACCGCTAATACGTCATACTCTAAACGCCACGTGCCGGCTGCATTCGCTTACAATGTCGTGTCATCAAATAAAAATGTTAGCGTTGAAGGCTATAGAAGTTATCGCGGCAATGATTGTGTTTCAAAATTTATAAATTTTCTTACTGAGGATGTAAAACAAATACATCAGATTATATCCAAAAGCGAGCCTATGATATTCACTGATGACAATTCTCTAGAGTTCAAACGTGCCGTTAGGTGTCATATTTGCGACAATTTACTCTTGACCGATAAAGTAAGAGATCATTGTCATATTACAGGCCTGTATCGAGGTGCAGCACATCGACACTGTAATTTGCAACATAAAGTACCTAAATTTATACCAATATTTTTTCACAATTTATCCGGGTACGATTGTCATTTATTTATAAAAAAGTTAGGCGAAATTCCTGGCCCAATTAAAATAATCCCTAAGACTAAAGAAAAATACGTCGCATTTACCAAATTTATTCCTATTGCTGATAACGAGTTTATTTGTATAAGATTTTTAGATTCATTCAACTTTTTAGGGACAAGTTTAGACAAGCTCGCTAAAACATTGCAGGTGGAAGATTTTGTTAATCTTCGATTTCATTTTTCTAAAGACAGACAGTTTAATTTACTGACAAGAAAAGGTATATATCCTTATGATTACATGACCAATTGGAAATGTTACGATCAAAAATCATTGCCGTCTAAGGGTAATTTTTATAATTATTTGACTAACGAAGACATTACAGATGAGGATTATAATCACGCACAGGCTGTTTGGGCTGAATTCAATATTAATAACCTCGGCGAGTATACGGATCTATACTTAAAAACGGATGTGCTTTTGTTAACAGACATATTTCAAAATTTTCGGAAAACCTGTAAACAATATTACAGTCTTGACCCAGCGTTTTACATTACTGCACCTAGTTTATCTTTCGATGCAATGTTGCTAAAAACGGGCGTTCAGTTAGAACTCGTGTCGGACTTAGCTATCATCAGAATGATACAAAGCGGTATACGCGGCGGTTTGTGCATGTGTTCCCATCGGCATGCTAGAGCCAATCACAAATACATGCCTGAATATAATCCATCACAACCTGAGAGTTTCATAGTATATTTAGATTGTAATAATCTTTACGGTTTTAGCATGTGTCAGTATTTACCATACTCTAGTTTCAGATTTTTAAGTGATAACGAATTAGCAAATTTTAATGTTACCACTATAGAGGATAACGCAAACTGGGGCTTCATATTAGAAGTCGATCTATTGTATCCCGAGCATTTACATAATGACCATAATGACTTACCATTTTGTCCCGAAAAATGTGTACCCCCGGGAGGTAAAACAAAGAAATTAATAGCTAATTTGTATAATAAGTACAACTACGTGATTCACTACGTTCATTTAAAAAAATGTTTAGAACATGGTTTAATATTACGTAAAATTCATAGAGCAATTACTTTTAGACAGAGTCCATATCTAAAACAGTACATAGAGTTAAATACTCAATTAAGACAGAAAGCAAAAAGTTCCTTCGAACAAGACTTTTTTAAGTTATTAAATAACAGTGTTTTTGGAAAAACATTAGAAAATACTGAAAATAGAGTAACCGTACATTTAGTTAATCAATGGTGCGATCAGTCCAATCGAACTAAGAAATTTATATCCGCTGAGAAACTTATAGCCAACCCCTATTTCCACAGTGCATCTATTTTATCAGAAAATTTAGTTGCAATACAAATGAAACCTGATCAAATTATTTTAGATAAACCTATATACATAGGTTTCACTGTATTAGAACTTTCAAAAGCACACATGTATTACTTTCATTACAATATTGTAAAGCCTTTTTATAAAGATCGAGTGCAACTATGTTACACAGATACCGATTCCTTTGTCTATAAAATATACACCAACGATTTTTACCATGATTTGAAATATAATTTTTTACAATATTTTGACAGCAGTAACTATGAAATCACAAATGATTTACAGATACCGCTAAAAAATAAAAAGGTTCCCGGTCTCTTTAAAGATGAAATGGGAGGAAAATATATTACTGATTTTGTTGGTTTGAGATCGAAACTTTACTCTATAAGAACCCCTAATAGTATCATTAAAAAAGCAAAAGGAGTAAAATCATGCGTGGTCAGGGATTTAAACTTATCAGACTATGAAACCATTTTATTTAATGGTGGAGTAATCCGGAGAAAAAATAATATGTTTAAATCAATAAAGCACGAAATATTTACTCGGACTGTCAACAAAGTTGCTTTATCTAGAAATGATGACAAACGATCGATATCTGTGGATCAAATATCAACCCGAGCCTGGGGTCATGCATTTATTTTTAAGAATGAATTACTTTGATCATAATTTTAAGTTAAGTGTTACCTACTCATAGTTTAGTTTTAGGAAATAATAAATGTTAATGTTATACAAAAATTAAATAAAATGTGAATTATTATAATTATTGACTTGTTTCATATATGAAATCCTGTTTATTTCAAAATATCATTACACTTTTTTTTTTTTTAAATCGGTAAACATAGTTAACACTGATTGCAGTTATCTCACTATGCACCTAAAATACCATGCATCATAAGGTTGATTTTCGAATAACTTACGTTTTACGATTAAGTAACATGCTTACAAGGCGTTATTTGTCATTGTATAAGTGTTACCTACGTTGCAGTTCATTGGCCTTAGCTTAGAGACACAAACGCTTAGTTGACAATATTAGTATGACATGTAATTATTTAGTTATTTTGTCATCATTTATGAAATATTATTCGACGCGAACACCTGTTTAATACTTTTTTAACTTCCATCAAAAGTCATCATGTCGGTGAGTAAAATATTTTTAATTCGTTTTTTTATGATTGTTTCATAACTAGAGATTGTGTTCGCAGCTGTGTTGTGTTGCATTTTTCCAGAGCCTATTGTCACTAATCTAAACTAAATCTAGACTTTCTCGATTGAAAACCCAATTAAAACGCTATACTAGCGGAATAGTGGTATAAATTGTGTTTATATTTTGTTCCAGAATTCTGACACCGAGATTGTATTCAGCCAGTATGCTCAGGATCCTTACGAGGGATTCTCCGAGATGTTTCGCAGTGAACCCGGGCAAAGCAAACAAGTCACGAAAGATAAAAAACCAAAACAACGGTGCAGGGATAAATCGATAAAGCAAAAACCTACAAAATCCTTCGTTATGAGTCGACTACAGCGAAAAGGGATTAAGTTAATAAAAATTTCAGTGGTAGATCTGTGTAACAACAATCCTCAAACCATAGACAGTGATAGTGACAGTGAAAACGTTATTATAAACGCTCAATATATTGTTCAAGATCCCATCGACAGTGTTATGGACGAAACTGAGTCTTTAGTTAAGAAAATATCAAAATCTTTAATAGGTACTGACTTTTATTAACCGTTTTTGTAAAGTAGTTAATATTTGTATTTTCATTATGATGTTTTATTTAATTTTGTATTAGGTTGTGTTATTTGTGGAGTAGCGTGGGGGTGTTTAACAAAATAAAAGCAAATTTACATTATTTTGATTTTTATTTAAAAACCTTAAAATCAATAATCTAAATACATTACACATATGGAGCACATACATTTATACCCATTCTAAATATTTCCTTAAACAAAGCACATTTTTAAGAGCACAATGCTTTAGATGTTTATTACAATTAAAATTAGATCTTCCTTCACAGTATTTTTTATGCAAAACAGAGAAACTAAGACATTGTTCTGTACCAAGGTCTGATACTTTACAATTCACACACAGTTCCTTTATCCAATTCACCTTCTCCAAACCATTTACAATAATTTCCTTATTTTCTAGATATGGAACGATTATACGCCGAAATTTTCTATAGTCAATATATCCCTCATTCCAATAAATACCTCTATTTCTTTCCAACCATTTAACTTGTCTCTTTTCGTCACTTGTTAAGTATTTAAACAAGTATGGCGGTTTTATTAAAAATGTTTGCGTATAATCACGACTTGCAAAAGCTAATTCTTTTATTATAAAATTATTGTTCAGGTCTTTAAACCCTTGAACATCTAATATGATAGTATTCGGATTCATGATATTTTTCTCACAATATTACTCAATGGCTTGTACTCAATTATGCAGTCGTTCAATATAAGACAGTATGCAGAAGTTTGATCTGGTATATCGGAATCACTCTCAATTTCCACTCTTACATCCACAATAGGACCTGTCTTTACATTATCAGCTTGTCTAGAGCAATCTATGACAAATAGCGGCGCCAAATCTTTGAATTGTTTCTCACTTAATAAGGGTTCCGAGCGACGTCCGTAATAAGACTGTTGAAATCTGATGTATTGCTCGTATAATAAAGCGATTCTGTTATTCGCGAAGCTGACATTTAGGTTTTCATACGGGAAGTAAGTTGAGTTTAGGTATACTCTAACGTCACGAACATGACAGTGATCGAACTGGGACATATCAGAACTTGAATTGTTTTTTCTATTTGTTTGTAGACCCATAATTATGTATCTTGGTTTCTCTATTTGTGAGGAAGTTTTGATAGACCAGGTATGTTTTGTAGTTTTAGGTAAAGCCGGATATTCGTACAGATCCCAATTTCTGAATATCATTTGGAGTGGTCGATCTTTTTCTAACAGTTTTAGCAAACTTATTTTTTCTTTGTCGGACACTTTTACATGCGGTACACGCCAGATGATTTTATTTATCTGAACGTCATCTACAAATTCCCCGGTGTTAAGTTTCACAGCATTCAGATTAGTGTTACTTCGTAGCAATATCAGTTCGTGCCTACTATTTATCACGACTTTCTTGAAATCTTCTGCAAAACCGATGATGTTACAGAGTGGTATAGAAGCAGAAAAACTACCCCCATTAATATTTTTTATTCCATCGATATTCCAGCCCCATGCATTAGCTATCTTTGATTCACTTTCACTCATTGATATTAACGATTTCATGGTGGTAGTTATGCCAGCGTTTTTTATTCTATCAATTTCCACTCCATTCAGCTCATATCTTATATCTTGGAATAAGTAGAGTAGAGCATTATTCGTAAAATTAACACTAGTGGCTTTCTCTTTCATATCCTTTTTACTTACGACAACAGTTCCTTCCAAATACAAGGTACTAGCTGAGGGAAGTATATACAAGTCCTGTTGGTTAATAGGTATGCGGATTTCATCGTTTCTATTGAAACTAGTTACGTAGGGCTTGTAAGAATGAAATTCGATTCCTTCAACAGTGTTGTCATAAGTCGGAGCAGATAAAACGTCTAAGATATTCATTTTAGCAAACCGATCGCTTTGAGAAATGCCTTGTTTTCTTTAGTTAATTTAATTTTCTTCTTAGGGCGAGCTCTTATTTGGTAGGAAGCTTGAGTGGAACTGACATTTTTGATTTGTTGATGCATATATTTATTGTAGTCAATCATTTTTTTCTTCTGAGATGCAAATACAGCTGCACTTCTTCACCGCGCAAATTGATTAAGCGGTTATTTATATCTAACAGCCTGATATGTATACAGCTAATGTTGTTTTGGTTAATTGGAAAGTATATCGCGTTTTTCGGGATTTCTATAATCCTATATCCGGGAGGCACGTTGAGTGCAAATTCGTGGATAATGTGACTGGGTTCTCCGTTTGTGTACGAGCCGCTTACAATATCACATTCGATCCTGATCACTGTTGTAGGTAAAATGTTGACTGGAAAGTGCGATACATGCCATTTATTTGCTTTTAAGATCTGCTTATTAAACCCTAACAAATTCCTAAACGTACCTTCTTTATTAAAATTTATATCTTTTGTACAATATACAGCAGCTTTTAAAGTATTGTTATTGCACTGTAGTTTGATTGATGCATCTTTCATTTCAGATTTTAAATAATCATTAATATCTTGCAATTCATAGGTGCCGTCAGGTATTTCAATAACTTCGTTAGAACCATAATAGAACTTATTATTCGTTTTGTCAATGTTTGGAATAGAATTAAATGTTGCGAAATGCAATAAGGCACACTCATACTGTTCATATAGTTGCAACGTGTTAGGATAGTAAGTAGATAAAGTTGACGAGTTTCCAGTTATCGATAATGTGAGTGACATCTTGCAAATGATTCAAATAAAAGAAAAGCATAAGTTTTATACGTTTTATTTCCAAAAATTCCATAGATATTCTAAACATAAGTGTCCACAATTTACAGTGTTAAATTTCTGATATCTTGTATAATTATAAAAAACATTACAATTCTTAAAATATCGCATTAATTCCATTGGAGGTTTTAAATCTCCGAAGCTATCAAAATATTCACAATAATTGCATACTTTTACATAAGCTACCCAATGCGTGCCTTCGTTCTTAGAGTCGTCCAAGTTAACGACACCACATTCAACCCGTTTTGGCGTCCTTGGTAACTGATCCTTCATGTATACTCCTCGAAAGTGAGGGATGTTGCGTGCAAACCTTTGGATGTCTATATTAGTGAGAGGACGATTAGGTAGCTTATTTTTCAGTTTTTTGAAGACTTAATGAATAAACCATTACCATTTTTATGTGACTTAATGTACAAACCCTGGCCTAACTTTAAAGACTCCATAGCCTTATTATGTCGTTGTGTTTCTCGCAAATTTTGCTGACCTGCTTTGTATTCGTTAACAGTTTTTGCAATACCAGCCGCACCACCAGCTAAAGTTCCTAAAGCTGATAAACCCGCAAAAATTGGGATTAAAGGTAGAATACCTCCAGTCTTTGGTAAGGGTATCACTCGCGGCACTCGAATTTTCTGAATGCATGGAATTATTTTTTTTGCTGCTGAGTAAGCAGCGTTAATTAAAGTTTTACTGTCCTTTGGATTCAGTTTCTTTATTTTTGCTTTTATTTTTGACACGAAACTTTTAAACGTTTTAATGCCAGAACCAGATTTCAGTTTGGCTTTCATAACTTTGCTCACTAACCATGAACTAAGTTTTTCACCTTTCCCAGCATCGCTCGATTTAAGTCTTTGTTTAGCCATATTTAGTAGTTGCAAATCAGCTTTGTGACGATTGGGTAAGTCTGTATGGTTTGCATATGCAATGTCGTGATGCATACAAGCTTCGTCTAGCTTATTTACACCTCGGTCACCTCGTAATAAACGTTTCTGCAATTTAGTTCCGGGACCGCAATAATTGTAGCCGGGTAAATGAAGTTCGAACGGTAGATTATTAATTAAGGTATTAACAAGTTCACCTCCTTGCATTCTCTAATGTGTCATGAGAGAAATGATGCAAAAGTAATCGTTATATAATTATTTTAATCCACTATTGCAGTTTTCTCGATCCAACTATTTTCTTCGTTGTTTAGACCCAACCATTTCACAAACATTTTTGATCCTTTTCTTTTTAAAACCCTTTCTATCAAATAAATACCAGGATAGTAAGATTTCTGAAGTTCTTGCTCGTAAAAGGTTCCCATTATGGCTTGCTTTCGCTGATCTTGTATATGATATGTTACTGGTATGGTATGATTAATTTTTTTTATAGTAAATATTTCAGTTGACCAATTAGGTGTATAACCTTTTTCAAAATGGTGTTTGTATTTACTGATACGAACAAAGTCACCTACTTTGAACTTAGGTTTTCTACGGACGGTTACATGATTTAAGGCTTTTTTAATATTTTCTTTTATAACAGACTCGCAAGATTTATTGACTTCAATTGGTTTAAATTTAATTGTACGATGTTTTGTATTGTTATATATCTTTAACGTAACTTCTAACGGTATACCTAACCACATATAGTTTCCGTTCAGACTAAAATATTTATATAATTTATTTTTAAGAGTTTTAATCAGTCGCTCTACGATCGAAGCTTTTTTGGTAGAAAACGTTGAGTAATGGTTAACATTGTAAGTCTTCATAAGCGTTTGAAATGAGTTGTTATAAAATTCTGTTCCCATATCAGTTTGTAAATTAACCGGTTTGCGATTGCTGTTAATCAGTATTCGTTTAAATGCATGAGTAACATCAAGTTTATTTTTTGATTTTAATGGCTCTGCCCAAGCGTACTTTGAGAAGCAGTCAATCACCACTAAAATGTAATTATGACCTTTATTATATTTTCTTAGATTTTGCATGTCCATCAGATCAGCTTGCCATAAGTCATCGATCCCCTTTAGAATGACAGGACGTCTAACGAAATTTCTTCGTGCTGCTTTGTGTATTTCATTAACAATTTGCTGTTTTGCCATTACGGAGTTTTTTGTAGTAATTTATCTACCTCTGCTTTGGTATAAAACTTATCTTCCAAATGAGTTGAAATCTCAGGTATCTTTGCTTTTAAAGTAGCCTGAACTGTGCCTTTTGTGTCTTTTATGATTTGAGAGCGCAATGAACCAATCATGTTATTAAATTCTTTTAACATATTAGCATTCAATCGATCTACATAATCCTTGTTCACGGTCAGGTTATTTAATTCTTTTAACATGTTAGCATTCAATCGATCTACATAATCCTTGTTCACAGCATCGTCTGCTTCTACTGGAGATCGAACTCCTCTTAGTCTTGATATTTTTAAATCAAAATCTCCGTTTTCTAATTTTAACAATGCGTTCTCATTAAACTCAAATAACTCTGATAAACGCATTCTTTTGTGAATGTAGTGTCCCAATTTGTCTACGTTCATATTTAAGGTGTATTGTATCGAGAGGCTGATAATAAAATAAACACATTTTAAAATATTTATTTATTTATAACTTTACTTTCACGCAATTCTTCAATGATAGATATAATTTCATTATCTAATCCTGTGTTACCAGCATCTCGAGATGCAATTAGTAATTTTAACCTATCAACCAGTTCATTTGGATCGTCCCAATAAACAAAATCAACGTTTTTCCTCCACATTTTTGTAAAGGGTAGTCCTTTTCCTTTCGATTGGTGGTCCTGAATTGTACTTCGTATTTGGAATAGAGGCTTAATAATTTGCAAATATTTTTGTCCTTTATTACTTTTGATTGGTTTACCAGACTCATAGTCTCGTCGATGTGCGTTTGTGTCAAGTAGCATCGACTTATAATGTTTCATATCACTCTCTGTAACCAAGCTTAAATCGACGTTCTTTTTCAACAGCAACTGTTTTAAACCAGACGTATTTCGGTATCTGCGTCCAGCTACGATGATATACTCATCACTGATCGTTATACGAGCAGAACCTAACATCAATTTTTCGCCCTCTACTCTGACACCAAACGGAATATCGGTCAGAGCTTCTGAGGACACTGACCAGGATGACGAATCAATACCTTGGTTGTTTTCAACTAATGATTTGTACGAAGAGTCACTTTCGATATCAGATTCATATTCGTCTTCATTGTCGTTATTATCATTGGTTCCTTTACTAATTGTGGGTTCTTTTTGCAAAGTTTTATCTATACACGGAACTTCGGTTTCTTGATTTTCTATATTATGCAGAAGAGAAGCTTGCTTACTGACATTAGCAATTTGGTTGAGTGGTTCTGTTACCGGCTTGAAAACTGATTCCAGTACTTGCTGATTGTTAAGCTCAACATCTCTCATCTTTCGCACCTTCTTCTTAACAGCATCTGCAGCCTCAACAATTTGTCTTTTCAGTGATTTTTCCATAATAACAAAAAGTTCGTGATTGATTAAGCGTTGTCTGAAGAATAATAATATCGCGAGGGTAACAGTCTTAAATGTAAGTTTTTTTTAATCAAAGACAACAAAAGTGTCAAATTTATTTCTATAACATCCTTTATTTTTGGAGCAATCCTTATTAATCACTACATAATTGAAAGGTTCACTCCATATTTTCGAACACATTTTACGAAATTCAATCCATGTCATATCAGTGTTGACATGTTCTTCATAAATATGTCGTAAATTAATTTCATCTTGTTTAAAAAGTATGATTAAGTTCGCATTATCTCTTACTAACTGCTTGGGGATTTTACTATATGTTTGGTTCAGATAAAAACAATCTATGCATTTGTGTCTTCCCATTGCAAAATAATCACGCATGTTATTTTGATTTTCACAAGCAACATCATCAAAAATAATCACGGAGTTGGGTTTTGCGTCCTGAACGCTTAGTACTTCCTCATTTCCCTGATATTTCTGGAGGGAAATACCGGGAACCCGCTGCAAAACTCTTTCTAAGAAAATGTACTTGGGTTGGTGCAGAGTTTTTGAATAAACATAAACATTTTCAAATCTTAATCCATTTTCGTGTATAAGAAGACCAATTAATAAATTGGTTTTTCCACAATTGGATGGACCACAAATGATACATCGTACTGAGTTAGGTAATAATTCTCCATGACGAAAACTAGTCTTACAAATATCATCACAGACTGTATCAACATGCAGCGATTGCGATTGTTTTACAAATTTCATGATTACTGTTGGAAATGAACCGATTAAAAATGAGTGAATGTATATAGTACGTTAACATTTATAAACTTACCACAACCTCTTTTGCGTTACTGGCTCATTGATCGAGTGGATTGTTCATTATTAAGCATTCTGTACCACCCTTCAGAGCGATAGCAAACTCGCATGATCATTGGTTGTATACAGTTATACACTAGAGAGTAAGTAAACGGAGAGTTGATGGATGATTATCGTTGCTCATCAAGTACGCGGCAAAATGTACTGTCTCGGTCGAGTGGAGAGGCGAGTCGATTATCAATTATTGGGCATTCTATACCACTATCGGCAGCGAGGCGCACTCGCCGAGCAACTTGCCGATAGTGGTATAGAATGCCCAATAATATACTACTGCTAGTGTAGGAATCGAACCTGCGACGCTCGGCTATCATAACTACCTACCACGCTAGACAGCTGACTGTTTCGGCGGTTTCTTTTGTGTGCGGACGGCGCGCGCGCGCTGCGTTGCCGCTCTTATAAGCTCGCGCTTAGGTGCAGCGCAGACGGCACACTTCTTGTGCGATCGAGTCTGCGGCGCACAAAAAGTCTGCATGGCGCGCAAAAAGTCAGTCGCGGATTTTTCACAGACTCAACGCACACGACGCACATCTTCGATCATTCTGTCGGCAGAGCTGTAGGGACGTAGACGCTATGGAAATCGTGCAGAGATCGCGAAGTATTATTTTGTACATGAAGTACAGAAATAGAGAATTTTGGGTACATCCTATACTTCCGGAAAGATTACTGAAGGGACAGTTCCATACTAAACATTCAATTCTGAAAAAACATCAGATTTTTTTTTCAAATTTTATAAAATGTCTGTTACTACATTTGATGAGTTGCTATTTATTTTAAGACCTGCTTTGACTCATTCAGAAACAACAATGAGGAGGTGCATTGGTCCAGAAGAAAGGCTGTCTGTGACAATCAGATAAGTAAATAAAATATATATATTTATATAATGAAACAAGTGAATGTCGCTAACAGACTAAAAATATATTTCATAAAGAAAAGATACAACTCATTGTACCACAGATAACGTTACTAGTAGTATTATTTTAATACATCATAACAACACCCCCACTTATCAAAATAAACAAATAAAATCATTTTGGTACAATTCCCAATTTATGCAGAAACTTATAATGTTTAACAGCACATAAACCTTTAGTGAAAACATCAGCTGTCATTTCTTCAGTACATAAATATAGAATTATTATATATTTATAATTAACAACATCTCTTACATAGTGATATTTTACATCAATATGTTTTGATCTATTGTGACTTTGATTGCTTACTGACGATTTTAATGCACTTTGATTGTCACAGTAGATCTCAATCATATGATAACTGCCTATAATTTCATGAAGAAGATTTCTAAGATACACTGCTTCTCGAGCTGCCTCAGACAGAGCAGTATATTCTGCCTCCGTACTGGATAGTGATACTGTCTTTTGCTTCCTGCTTTGCCATGAAATAGCAGATCCAGACAACATGAAGCAAAAGCCTGTATAAGACTTTCTATCTAAAGCGTCACTAGCCCAGTCACTATCTACAAAACTCTGTAACTTGCTATCATCCTTACAAAATTTTAAACAATAAGTTTTTGTATATAACAAATATTTTAAAATTCGTTTAGCATAATGCCAATGTGTATGATTGTAACAACTATTAAATTGGCTGAGATAACTAACAGAATAGGAAATGTCTGGCCTAGTTAGTACTGCCAAATACATTAATGATCCAATTAACTTTTGATATGGAAGTTCAGTTATACATTCATCAGCTTTCTCAACATTTAATTTACATTCAATTGGCGTTTTATATGTTTTACAGTCTGACATATTGAACCTAGAAGCTAACTGTTCAATATATTGCTGTTGATCTACAGTTATTACATTTTTATTTTTGTCTACATTTATCCTCATGCCTAAATATTGCCTTACAGGTCCTAAATCTTTTATTTTAAATTCTGCACCCAAAACATGTTTTAAATTATCAGTTTCAACAGAATTATTAGAAAATATTAAAAAATCGTCAACATAAAAGGCAACAATAAGTTTAATATCACCCTTTGTTTTTGTGAACAAACAAGGCTCATACTGACTATTTTTGAAATTCAAGTTACAAAGTAAGTAAGTACTCTGTCATACCACGCAAGAGAAGATTGTTTTAAGCCATAAATTGCTCGTTTTAATTTCAAAACCTTTCCCCCACTTTTGTTCACAAAACCATTAGGTACTGACATATAAATAGTCTCTTTTAAGACACCGTTTAAAAAGGCTGTAGTTACATCTAAGTGATCAATACTCATATTCAACTTAACACTGAGAGCAAATAATAATCTAAGTGTGGAATGTCTAACCACTGGAGAGAAAGTGTTTGTATAGTCAATGCCAGGTTTCTGCGAAAAACCTGTAGCCACAAGTCTAGCCCGGAACCGCACATTATTGTCCACTTCAAACTTTTTATTAAGCACCCACCTGCACTTCACAATGGTCTGATCGCCTGGGTTATCAACGAGCTCCCAAGCATCGTTGTCTTCACACGACTGCAGCTCATCAGCCATGGCGCGCTTCCACTGTTCACTCTCAGGCCCCTCGAGAGCCTCTGAGAACTAAATTTCTTTAGATGCTGGAACAGTACTGGAAAGACACATATAGCCATATCGATCAAGTTTTCTCCTGGAACGCTTGCTAGGTAATTCTGGGTCCTGCTCTGGAGTTGGTGTAGCCTGGAGTTCTTGTACTAAGTCATCTGGAGTTGGAGTTTCTGTCAATGTTTCACTCCCATCCTCATACACAGAAAGATCTGAATGACAGTCTTCGGAGTCTGAAACATTCTGTGATGCTTCCCCCACTGAATCTGTATTCACTTCCTCTTGTATGCCCACTGCAGGTGTCTCTTCATTAGGAATCCAGATAGCCAATTCCTGGTTTTTATTTTTGGTATCTAATTCTTCTTCCATAAATATCACATTTCTGCTGGTAACAAGACTCTTCCTGATAGGATTGTATAGCCTGTAGCCCTTAACATTTTCACCATATCCAACTAATATGTGTTCCACAGACTTCTTATCCCACTTCAAACGTCGCTACTTAGGGACATGTACCATAACTCTACAACCGAACAAGCGTATGTGGCTCCCATACCACAATTCATAAGGTGTTTTCAGAAGTCCTGATGCAATGGACCTGTTTTTCAAATAGACGGCAGTGTTCGCTGCTTCCGCCCAAAATCTTTTGTCTAGCTTTGCATCATACAGCAAACATCTAGCCTTCTCTACCACAGTACGGTTGGCCCGCTCACATAAACCATTCTGTTCCGGTGTATAACTATTAGATCTTCGATGAATTATGCCCTCTTGCTTTAAATAATTCTCAAACTCTTTGTTGGTGTACTCTAGTCCATTGTCTGACCTTAGTATTTTTATCTTTTTATTTAACTGATTTTCCACCATTGTCTTAAATATTTTGAAGTAAGTAAATGCTTCATTTTTCTTTTGAAGAAAATATATAAATGTCATCCGACTAAAATCATCAACAAACAGTATAAAATATCGTGCACCATTCAATGAACTGGTTTCCATTGGTCCACAAAGATCAGTATGGATTCTGTGTAGCGTCTCTGTGCTCCTTTCACCCACATGTGAAAAAGGTAATCGCTCCTGCTTTCCCTCGCAACAAGTTGTACACTGAGATTTGGTTATGTCAAAATTGTTTTCATATGACAAACCATCCACCATACTTCTCATTTTATTCATGTCCTGACTATTGATGTGCGCTAACCTTCTGTGCCATAGTTTGCCACTTAACGCCGGTGCAGCTAACATACAACTCTGTGTGTCCAATCTCAGCTTATATACACCATCCGATAAATCAGCTGTAGCTACCAAAACATTGCTTTTGTTTCGTATATAGCAGTGTTTTTCATCAAAACTGACATTATTACCATTTTTAATGAGTTCACTTACAGATAATAAGTTTGTTGTCAAACTAGGCACGCATAGTACATCTTTCACAGTAATGTTGAATTTTAGGTTAGAAACTATGTCGACGTCTCCAGAACAAACAACTTGCACTTTTGATTCGTTTGCTACCACAATTTCAGGTAAACACGGTGTACAGTTCATATTTTTAATCCAAGATTTGTTCGCTGTCATATGTGCGCTCGCTCCGGAATCCACGTACCACTGTTTTGTTAAACTTTCCATTCAGGAAAACGACATTAAACACGCATTTGCTATTATTTTTCTTCAATAACGGGCACTGATTTCGATAATGACCATCTTCTTTACATTTATAACATGTTATTGTTTTCTTAGATGAATCTGTCATTGCTGTCACTGTTTTCTTGTTTGACATTGAGGAACCGCCAAAATATTTCTTTGGCTTAGTGTTGCCAGAGTGAAATTTATTTTGCTCCGGTTTCCGCGCTGTCATTGTCACTGACTACCTCCATGTCAAGTAATTTCGACTTAATGACATCTGCAGTTATCGAAATACCCGAATGTTCAATTGCCATGATCATGGGTGTATAACGATCAGACAAACCTGCTAATAGTAATGTACGACCCATTCGTCTGTAATTGTAAATCCCGTGCCATTTAACCGCTGTGCTGTCTCGACTATTTGAGTCACATATGGCGCCATATTATCACAGTTTTCTAGTCGTATAGATATCAGATGTCTCAGCAACGATATTTTTCTTGTGAAACCAGAATCATCATACATAGTTTTCAATGTAGTCCATAATTATACTGAGCTCTTGGTGTTCTTTACATGCACGTACAATGACGGGTCAATAATCAATATTAGCTTTGCCTTCGTTTTTGCATCGTCCACTGGCTTAACCTCAAATTTTGGCGTCGGTTTGATGTACATGTCCATCCCTTCGAGCACCTACAAATTTTCAGCCGCGAAGCTCCACTCATCATAATTCTCTCTTCCTTTTAGTTTAGGCACACTGGCAATATAATTCGTAGTCATATTTCCGCGATTTCACTTTCACTAATTATCTATTTTAAACAAAATAACTGATAATTTCGGGATGGCCCATAACCTATAATGAAACAAGTGAATGTCGCTAACAGACTAAAAATATATTTCATAAAGAAAAGATACAACTCATTGTACCACAGATAACGTTACTAGTAGTATTATTTTGATACATCATAACAACAATTTATATAATCATAATTATATTATTTATTATTTCTCTCAGCAACAAACTAAGTTTTTTATTATTCAAATGACAAATAGGTTTCTGAGGTACTTATTATTTAAACCAAAACATTATGAACAAACAAAGATTTTCTTTTATTAATTAGGGAAGTACTTGTTTAAAAAAACTACCCCAATGCATATTTCTAAGCCTGGGTGTTGCTTCTAATATTTGTTGATGTTCTCGTTTACTTATGCCTATAAAGTACTGCACTTGGTTATCAGGGTAGTTTTGAATATTCTCATAAGAGATGTTACGAAGTCCTTCCATTAATATAAAAATAATCTCTTCTATGTGTATGGAAGTAAAGTTGTTAAGGCTATACTCAGCAGTATAGAGATTTCCATAATTTGCCTCCTGTCTATGCAGAGAACAAATACGAGCACCTCTTGGTATAAAATATTGCTACCAGTAGTATATTATTGGGCATTCTAGACCACTTTCGGCAAATCGCTCGGCGAGTACGCCTCGCTGCCGAAAGTGGTCTAGAACGCCCAATAATCGGTAATCGACTCGACTCGTTCATTTGTTCATTCGTTCGAGTTCTTAGCATTCTGTCCCACAGATCGCTCGTACGCGAAATCTGTTACTGTTTCAGTTTATAAATAATGTTGTAATAAACACATGCACTCATTGTTAATCAGTTTGTTGACAACAGTAATCATGAAATTTGTAAAACAACCACAATCACTGCATGTAAGCACTATTTGCGATGATTTTTGTAAAACTAGATCTCGTCATGGAGAATTATTACCTAATTCAGTACGATGTATCATTTGCGGACCATCAAATTGTGGAAAAACAAATTTACTTATTGGACTTCTTATACATGAAAATGGTTTACGGTTTCAAAATGTTTATGTCTATTCAAAAACCTTACACCAACCAAAGTACATTTTTTTAGAAAGAGTTTTACAACAGGTACCAATTATCTCATTCCAGAAATATCAAGGGAATGAGGAAGTTATAAGCGTTCAGGACGGAAAACCCAACTCTGTGATTATATTTGATGACGTTGCTTGCGAGAATCAAACTAACATGCATGATTATTTCGCAATGGGAAGGCACAAACACATCGACTGTTTTTATCTCAATCAAACATAATATGTTTGATTGAGATAAAAAGCAATATTATAGCAAAATCCCTAAACAGTTAGTAAGAGATAATGCTAACTTAATTATATTATTCAAACAAGATGATATTAACTTGAAGCATGTTTATGAAGAACATGTTAACACTGATATGACATGGCTTGAATTTCGTGAAATGTGTTCTAAAATATGGAGTGAGCCCTTTAATTATGTTGTAATTAATAAAGATTGCAACAAAAATAACGGATGCTATAGAAATAAATTTGACACTTTTGTAGTCTTTGATTAGAAATACAAATATTTAAGATATGGTACTTACATGATATCATTATTCCTTGGTCAACTCTTCATCGATAACTATTATAGTCCGTAAAATCGTAATAATGGAAAAATCACTGAAAAGGCAAATTGTTGATGCTGCAGAAGCTGTAAAGAAAAAGGTACGAAAGATGCGAGATTTGGAGACTGAAAATAAGCAAGCATTGGAATCAGTTTTTAGACACAGGTCTAAAAACTGATTCCAATGCTTGCTGTAACAGAGTCTCAAAATTTTTTAGTTGACACCAATAAGCAAACTGACCTCTTGCGATCTAAAGAAGTTGAAGAAACAAAAGTTTCGTTTAAAAAAAATACTTTACAGAAAGACAGTTCTAATAACGAAGAAGATAGTAATGTAGAAGAAAATGAATGTGATACCGACAGTGGTGAGTCGTACCAATCATTAGGAAACAATAATCAAGAGCGTAATACATCATCCTGGTCAGTATCTGCGGAAGCACTAACAGATATTCCATTTGGTGTTCGAGCGGAGCGAGGACAATTGATGTTAGGTTCTGCTGTCATAACGATCAGCGATGATTACATCACCGTTACTGGACGGAAATATCCAAGTACTCCAGGACTGAAACAATTATTATTGAAAAAGGACGTAGATTTAAGCACAATTACAGAGTCTGATATGCAGAATTATAAAATGATGTTGATTGCCACAAACGCACATCGTCGAGACTTTGATTCGAACAAACCAATAAAAAGTAATAAGGGACAAAAATATTTGCAAGTTATAAAACCTCTTTTCAAACTGCCGAATACTATTCAAAACAGTCAAGCAAAGGGGAAAGGGCTACCCTTGACAAAAATGTGGAAAAAAAATATAGATTTTGTATATTGGGATGATCCTAATAAACTTGTGGATAGGTTAAAATTATTAATTGCATCTCGAGACGCTGGTAACACTGGATTAGATAACGAAATTATATCTATTATTGAAGAACTGCGTGAAAGTAAAATTATTAAGTATTAAATAATTGGTATAAATTTTTCACCGTTCATTTTATTATCAACCTTTAAATATAATACACCTTAAATATGAATGTAGATACATTTGGACACCATATTCATAAGAGAATGCGTTTCTCTGAATTATTAGAGTTCAATGAAAATGCATTGCTAAAATCTGAAAGTGGTGATTTTGATTTGAAAAAATCTAGATTAAGGGCGCGTTTGCAAATCGGACAAAATTATGCTGTTTTTCGGTACATTTTGGGACAAAAATAAACCGAATCGAATATAACTAATAACTACCACATATAGACTGATTCCTCATCTTCAAAATTATAGTAAGATTTTTGTTCAAAATTATAGTTTTTATATTGAAAAAACGATTTTTCGTTGCCTTTTTCCACAGAATTAACGATACCAGGTTGAGTTTAGGTACATTTTTTGTTCTATAATCAACATATTTTAGGATTTCTAAAAATACTACAAGTAGGCAGATATATTCAATTCTAAACCTTGGAAAAAAAATTGTTTAAAAATGTCACAAATAGTCGCAAAAATAATAAAAATCGAAACATACTTTTTCACCTATTTTGCTATTACGGATGAATCTTAACGCAATCGATTAAGGGTTATTTTATTTTTGGTCCCTGTTTTGATTTATTGCACAAACATTTCGAAAAATGTCTCAGTCCGCGCTCGGCCGCCGTGGTGAGAGGACCCTTTATTGCCTGTTTGCAGCGGCTCGTGTGGGAAAAGATCGCTGTACAGACACAAAATATTCGATAAACCAAAGAACAATGGCGAGGAAATTGTTGATAGAATTAGTAAGCGTCTACTTATGTGACCGTGATAGATACCGACGAAATAATTTACTAAGTTTTATCAAATCAAGCTTTTGGCCTATCGAAGTCTGGCAAAAAAGTCGTCATTAATGAATACTTAGTTGACTAGTTTCTTAATGATAAAAATAATCATGGCTTAGTTTTCTTTTACTGGCTTGACTTCATGACTTTTGGCTAAGCTGAACTTTTAATGTTACCATGTAATAAAAATCTTGGCAAGTTACATAAAATGCTTTGCTTTACGTATTGCATTAATATACTTAGGAAATACATTTCTGCATCAGAATATAAATATGAAGATAAATATATGTAATTGTTTGTGCTTAGAATAAAGCGGACATCATTTGACTTGACATCATTTGACATCACGGAAATGAGTGTAATTCGAGTGTGGCAACATCGCCAACAAAAAACAGATGACATTTCTTCTGTCAATCAACCGACCGACCTACTGACAACCACAGAGTACAATTTTCTGACAACTTGTCGTTTGTTGCTTGCGCGTGTTTCTCGTTATTTTGTGTTTCCCATCGATTTGCCGTGATTTTCTACTTTTTCGACTGCTTCTGCTTATGGACTCTGAGATTTACTGTTAACTAGTGCTTGCCTAAGGATTCTGATTATTTGCCTATACGACGACATTTTTCTGTGGCTCTGGATTACGATTCTGCCTGATATCTTGGATTTTGTTGTGTGTGCATATATTTGTTTACCACGATGGGAAGCCGGGTAAGGCCTACAAGCTTACACGCATCATGTATGTCTACTGCAACATCATGTGTAAATAAATTGCGCCGATACCCGACATTGGCACTTACACGATAGTCGCTGCTTTAATCTGCAGCTGGGTATACCCTCAAATTGTAAGTATTTCTGGCGACTAGTCTTACAAGATAGTGATTATCTACATTGCATAAAACTGTGTAACAAGTATAGTACAAGATTATTTACCCTAGCTGAAAACATTGTTTGATTTCTGTTAGTGGCCAACTATTAAAAATCATGATTTTAAATGAAATATGTAGCCGTTTAAAGCTGTGTAATAAATAAAGGTCAAAGGAGTGTTTTTTTTTTTAATACGAGTAACGTATTTTGCTTTTACCATAAATATCTTGAACTACAATTGACAAGTTTTTAATTACTAAGTACGTCTATGACATTGGTCTAGAAATATTAATAAATCATTCTAACTTATTAAGAGTATTATCGTTTATGTTTTTTAGATTTTGGAAGATGACTATGTCTACGAGGCATGCAGAGATCTTGCAATGGCTGCAGTTAATAATAACTTACAAAGACAAGTTTCTGGCAGAGAAGAAGCTGAACCAAGTACAAGCGGGTCGAGCAGGAATAATAGAGTACTGTGGTAGTTGTTTAGTCGCAAGACGAACTGTTGGATGTTGCACTTATACAATCACTGTAATTATGGTATCTAGGATGGGCCAGACATTACCCACATAAATTAGCACCTGCAGGTTTTCTTGATGATGTTGTGAATGATGAGCAATATTTATTAAAAAATATACATAGTTTGTTTTTTTAATCTATCCCCTATACCCGTACCATATAATGAATCATATATATATATGACGGAGAAGGTACGTCTCTCTCGTTGTCATTAGCCATATTTTAACTACTGTGGGCGTACTATGGGAAGTGTTGGTTATTGCGCAATAGAAAGACCGTTTGCTGTTCAAACCAAATTATAATTTACGAACAAATTAATCACACTACCGAATCACACACTGTAGGTACACGACACAACTATAAGTACACAACGCCAAGGAGTAATAGTGTTCTGTGCAGAACACGCGACGGTTTCTAAACGTGTTCACTGCTTGACCGCCACCGACCAACTCTGCTTTTACTCTTTTTTTTTTGTGATTGGCTTCTCGCAGGTCAACCTAGGAGGTTGTCGACTGCTTAACTGGACATGTCTGTGGTTGCCATAGAAGACTCACAAACTAGGCGACAACACGCTAAGGGCACACGCTGCGGGGTACGAGCCTCGGTTTAGGGCTACGCTGGGAGAGGGCAGCAAGGGACAGGCTGGATCGGAATTATTATTAGGGGACGAATTTAAAGCTACAGGCTCAGCGGCGCGGGCTGGCTCTAGCAAGGATCGGGGCGGACGTGGATTGGAACGTCGCGGTGGGCCTCGGCGGCGAGGGCGGAAGGACGACGGTCTGTGTTTGTGTATCTTTAAAGTACTGGTGGCCTTACTACTCTCCTGGAGGAGGTTAGTGGCGTCGTCGGGGTCGACTAAGGTATGCCTCGGGCGGCGAATTTTACTAATGCGAGAGGGAGTGTAACAGGCGGCTGCATTAATTAGGGGGTTGGGGTGTTTTATGCCGCAGTCGAAGAAACGCTTTGAAAGGCGTTTCATGAACTGTTGGATGGTGGGAATTCGGAGGTCTAAGTGAAGATTCGCACTTCGGACATAGACGGGGGCTCCCGTAACCTTTCTGAGGAAACGGTTCTGTAGGGTCTGCATCCTATGAAGATGGTGGGGCTTTGCGTGTGCAAATACATCGCAGGCATAGATCATGATGGGACGGATGACTGCGGTGTAGATGCGCAATTTGGATTTGAGAGACAATTTACTGCGGGCGGTTAATAAGGATTGAAGTCTACCGAGAGCGAAGGCGGCGCGCGAGCGAGCCATCCTTATGTGCTCACTGAAGGTAAGGTGGTGGTCGAGGACCACATCTAGGTATTTAGCTCGCTTCTCCTAAGGGATCGGCTAGCCATACATAGTGATCGGACTGGTCTGCTTTTACCCTCTTTACTCGAGCATTATATTGTAGACTCTGTCGAGCACTGCCTGGTGGCGTTGGCGTCCCGATTAGTCAAAGTAAAGTACCTACGTCGCATGTGGGCCATGTGGCAGACCTTCGCACGTCGCGATCGGCTAGACTTATAATTCTGAAGCCGTAGTCCGTAGTTTATTTTGCAAAAAAAATGCATTTCTATGAATTATATTTTAAGTGGTAAGTAGTATTTCTATATTTCTTTTTCGATTAGGGTCTGTTGTTGACTAGACATAACCTCTATAACTTCAAACTGGAATATCTTTAATTCCTGACTTCCTATAAAAGTATGACTAAAGACAAAACTGTTTAGGGATTCGAACTCTGTATTTTTACATATTTTTCATAGGCAGACGCAAAAAAAAATGTCAACAAAATTTTGTTTGGGCGGTTGCCATTGTCCTTTGATACTTTTGACAAGGTAAGATAATTTTGTATTCACAGATTTTTATTATAATATTTTATTTCGGTAAAAGTAAGTACGGTTTATAAATGCCTATTCGTATGGGACTTGATGAAGTGACCTGAAGGTGTATTTAGGTGACTGCTACTGGAACTCCTCGGCGAGTAGAACAAGGTGTGCCGAGTTTGGGCTCGTTTTCTAAGTTACGATGAGACCTTACCTCCGGGCTTGATGGAGTGACCTGAAGGTGTACCTCGGTGACTGCTACTGGAACTCCTCGATAAGTAGAACTAGGTGTGCCGAGTTTGGGCTCGTTTTGTAAGTTACGATGAGACCTTACCTCCGGGCTTGATGGAGTGACCTGAAGGTGTACCTCGGTGACTGCTACTGGTACTCCTCGACAAGTAGAACTAGGTATGCCGAGTTTGGGGTCGTTTTGTAAGTTACGATGAGACCTTACCTCCGGGCTTGATGGAGTGACCTGAAGGTGTACCTCGGTGACTGCTACTGGAACTCCTCGAAGAGTAGAACTAGGTATGCTGAGATTGGACTCGTTTTGTAAGTTATGATGAGACCTTACCTCCGGGTTTGATGGAGTGACCTGAAGGTGTACCTCGGTGACTGCTACTGGAACTCCTCGACAAGTAGAACTAGGTATGCCGAGTTTGGGCTCATTTTGTAAGTTATGATGAGACCTTACCTCCGGGCTTGATGGAGTGACCTGAAGGTGTACCTCGGTGACTGCTACTGGAACTCCTCGAAGAGTAGAACTAGGTATGCTGAGATTGGACTCGTTTTGTAAGTTATGATGAGACCTTACCTCCGGGCTTGATGGAGTGACCTGAAGGTGTACCTCGGTGACTGCTACTGGAACTCCTCGAAGAGTAGAACTAGGTATGCCGAGTTTGGGCTCATTTTGTAAGTTATGATGAGACCTTACCTCCGGGCTTGATGGAGTGACCTGAAGGTGTACCTCGGTGACTGCTACTGGAACTCCTCGAAGAGTAGAACTAGGTATGCTGAGATTGGACTCGTTTTGTAAGTTATGATGAGACCTTACCTCCGGGCTTGATGGAGTGACCTGAAGGTGTACCTCGGTGACTGCTACTGGAACTCCTCGACAAGTAGAACTAGGTGTGCCGAGTTTGGGCTCGTTTTGTAAGTTATGATGAGACCTTACCTCCGGGCTTGATGGAGTGACCTGAAGGTGTACCTCGGTGACTGCTACTGGAACTCCTCGACAAGTAGAACTAGGTGTGCCGAGTTTGGGCTCGTTTTGTAAGTTATGATGAGACCTTACCTCCGGGCTTGATGGAGTGACCTGAAGGTGTACCTCGGTGACTGCTACTGGAACTCTTCGAAGAGTAGAACTAGGTATGCTGAGATTGGACTCGTTTTGTAAGTTATGATGAGACCTTACCTCCGGGTTTGATGGAGTGACCTGAAGGTGTACCTCGGTGACTGCTACTGGAACTCCTCGAAGAGTAGAACTAGGTATGCTGAGATTGGACTCGTTTTGTAAGTTATGATGAGACCTTACCTCCGGGCTTGATGGAGTGACCTGAAGGTGTACCTCGGTGACTGCTACTGGAACTCCTCGACAAGTAGAACTAGGTGTGCCGAGTTTGGGCTCGTTTTGTAAGTTATGATGAGACCTTACCTCCGGGCTTGATGGAGTGACCTGAAGGTGTACCTCGGTGACTGCTACTGGAACTCTTCGAAGAGTAGAACTAGGTATGCTGAGATTGGACTCGTTTTGTAAGTTATGATGAGACCTTACCTCCGGGCTTGATGGAGTGACCTGAAGGTGTACCTTGGTGACTGCTACTGGAACTCCTCGACAAGTAGAACTAGGTGTGCCGAGTTTGGGCTCGTTTTGTAAGTTATGATGAGACCTTACCTCCGGGCTTGATGGAGTGACCTGAAGGTGTACCTCGGTGACTGCTACTGGAACTCCTCGACAAGTAGAACTAGGTGTGCCGAGTTTGGGCTCGTTTTGTAAGTTATGATGAGACCTTACCTCCGGGCTTGATGGAGTGACCTGAAGGTGTACCTCGGTGACTGCTACTGGAACTCTTCGAAGAGTAGAACTAGGTATGCTGAGATTGGACTCGTTTTGTAAGTTATGATGAGACCTTACCTCCGGGCTTGATGGAGTGACCTGAAGGTGTACCTCGGTGACTGCTACTGGAACTCCTCGAAGAGTAGAACTAGGTATGCTGAGATTGGACTCGTTTTGTAAGTTATGATGAGACCTTACCTCCGGGCTTGATGGAGTGACCTGAAGGTGTACCTCGGTGACTGCTACTGGAACTCCTCGACAAGTAGAACTAGGTGTGCCGAGTTTGGGCTCGTTTTGTAAGTTATGATGAGACCTTACCTCCGGGCTTGATGGAGTGACCTGAAGGTGTACCTCGGTGACTGCTACTGGAACTCCTCGACAAGTAGAACTAGGTGTGCCGAGTTTGGGCTCGTTTTGTAAGTTATGATGAGACCTTACCTCCGGGCTTGATGGAGTGACCTGAAGGTGTACCTCGGTGACTGCTACTGGAACTCTTCGAAGAGTAGAACTAGGTATGCTGAGATTGGACTCGTGTTGTAAGTTATGATGAGACCTTACCTCCGGGCTTGATGGAGTGACCTGAAGGTGTACCTTGGTGACTGCTACTAGAATTCCTCGACAAATAGAACTAGGTATGCCGAGTTTGGGTTCGTTTTTTAAGTTATGATGAGACCTTACCTCCGGGCTTGATGGAGTGACCTGAAGGTGTACCTCGGTGACTGCTACTGGAACTCCTCGACAAGTAGAACTAGGTGTGCCGAGTTTGGGCTCGTTTTGTAAGTTATGATAAGACCTTACCTCCGGACTTGATTGTTTATAATAAAGTGCATATTGAATAACTTTCATAACTCAATTGTTGTTTTAGATGCCGAGATATAAGACATTTGGCAAAACCTCTCGAAAAAGAGTTCGTGCTTGTAGACAAAACTTAGAAAAACGAAGACGGTTAGTATTTGTTTATTAAAACGTCAAAATCATAATTTGGAACCATTATTGTCATAAGTTCTTTTCTTTACAGAGTTTCTGAAGGTAGTCGCAATTCTCGTGATTCATCTGCGGTGTATCCAGAAGGATATGATCAAACGAGTTGTAGTACTTCCAATGAAAACAACTTCGCGACGTCTAACGTAAGTTATTAATAATTATACATATGAAATTACTAACTTTTGTGTTGTGTTCACTTTATTACAATATTTTGCACAATAAATAACAACTCTAACAAAAATTGTTTTCTTTTTAGACCTCCAAATATGAAGAAATAAAACCGTTCCAAGTTTCAGGAAGAAGAATCATAGAACTGGCTTATTTTATGCAACAACTTCAAGAAATTGGAAATCATAGTTCGATGTTCAATTGTAATTTAAGTACTGTTGCACTAATAAATGAAAAAAGGATTGGACTTAGCTCAACTTTTTATATGAAGTGCCAAATGTGTGGTGCTAAATTTATGTTGAAATCTTCCAATGATTCGGAATATAAAATGGACGTGAACGAGGAAGTCGTGGCCGGTATAATGACTATTGGTGCTGGGGTTACGCAGCTAAATACTGTTCTGTGTCATGTAAATATGCCACCAATATCAGTACGATTGTACCAATCTAAGCACGACATAATTAGTCAATGGTGGAAAAAAACTGCGCAGCACTATATGGTCGAGGCTGGTAAGGAAGAAAAGGATCATGCTTTATCTATTGGGAGCTCTAATGATGATGGAATGGCAATGATACCTGTAACGGGTGATGCATGTTGGTCCAAGCGTTCGTATGGAACTAATTATAGTGCCTCTTCTGGAGTTGGTGCAATTGTAGGAATACACTCAAAGAAAGTTCTATACTACGGAGTGAAAAATAAGGTCTGTAATATTTGTTCACGAGCAGAAACAAAAGGAGCACACCCACCGAAATATACTTGTTTCAAAAATTTTCAAGGTCCTTCTACTGCGATGGAAGCAGTTATAATAACGGAGGGGTTTAAAAAATCTTTAGCTATGCATGGACTTATTTACAACCAGTACGTTGCCGATGGTGATTCAAGCACATATGCTAGTATCCGGAATGCAAGGCCATATGTTAACGTAACAGTGGGTAAAATTGAATGCAAAAATCATTTATTGCGAAATTACTGCAAGGGCCTGTTATCAATTTCTAACAATACTGCTTACCACATACGTGCCAGAAAAATCCTAAAAGAAAATTATTTACGGATACGTTGGGGCATTGATAGCAGCGTCAAATATTGGACCAGTAAGGACATTGCTTTCGAAGAAAAAGTACGACACATTAAAAATGACATAATGAATGGTCCCTACCATATATTTGGTGATCACTCCAAATGCGCATCGTATTTTTGTACCGAAGACATTAAAAAACGTAATGTGAATATGGTACCAGAATTAACAGCATACGGCGTCTTTCAAAAAGTTGAAGATTTGGCCCAGCGTCTTTCATTGCATTCATACAGTTTTGTGTACAATGAAACGAATAATGCGGTGGAAAGTTTTAATGCACGAGTTGCAAAGTTTATAGGAGGTAAAAGAGTAAACTTTTCCCAGCGGGGGTCCTATCTTGCTCGTTGTGCTGCAGCCGTTGTTTCTTATGACACGGGTGTGCTACAGTCGGCCGTACACAAATTTATTTTTGACACAGAGGCTAATCCCGAAATAGTCCACCTCGAAGAAATGCGTCAAAAAAGAAATGAAATAAGACTAGAGAGAAAAATAAAAAAGAAAAAAATTATCAGGCCTACAATATCTAAGCAAGATGCCTATTATGGTGAAAATTGCCAAAAAGTTGACATGGATGAGGAAGAATATAACGAAGCCAAAATAAAATTTTTGAAGGCATTAGAACTTTCGGAGGTTGCAAAGCACAATTTAGAAAAAGATACAATATTACAGAGCGGAAGTCCATTATGGTTAGAAACGCGAAGAAAGCTTCTAACAGCGTCCTGGTTCGCGACAGTCTGCAAACGTCGCCCAACAACAGAATGTGGTCCGCTAATCAAACAAATATTGTATGGGAAAGATCTTAGCAATGTGCCGTCTATAAAACATGGCAGAAGTAATGAAGAGACTGCACTTCGAGAGCTGGAAAAGGCTTTGAATACCCGTATAGAACAGTGCGGGTTATTCATAGACGAAGAATTTCCATTTCTAGGAGCAACCCCAGATGGAAAATGTGAGCTAGGCATTATAGAAATCAAATGTCCATCTTCGGCATATTTGATGGAGCCGAACGACGCCATCAAACTTAAAAAAGTTGATTTTTGGTTGCCTACAGCTAATAATTTATTCGTAATAAATAAGAAACATAAATGGTATTACCAAATCCAAGGGCAGCTGCGTATAACTAGGCAAGACACTTGTGTGTTTGCTATTTGGACTGGCCCTGGTAAAATAAAGTACCAGTGCATAGAAAACGATCCACAATTTTGGAAGGAGAAAATGGAAACATATTTAGTTAGGTTTTACAAAAATTGTCTCCTCCCAGAATTGATTGACCCAAGACAGGCGAGAAATATGGAGCTAAGAGCACATTCTTCACATACTCAAGCAAATATTCTGAAAATAAAGAATTGATTACGTGTAATTTGTTGTTTTAATAATCATCAAAGTATACCACCAGGTCACTCCATCAAGTCCGGAGGTAAGGTCTCATCATAACTTACAAAACGAGTCCAATCTCAGCATACCTTGTTCTACTTGTCGAGGAGTTCCAATAGAAGTCACCGAGGTACCTACACCTTCAGGTCACTCCATCAAGCCCGGAGGTAAGGTCTCATCATAACTTACAAAATGAGCTCAAACTCGGCACACCTAGTTCTACTTATCGAGGAGTTCCAGTAGCAGTCACCGAGGTACACCTCCCGGTCACTCCATCAAGCCCGGAGGTAAGGTCTCATCATAACTTACAAAACGAGCACAAACTCGGCACACCTAGTTCTACTTATCGAGGAGTTCCAGTAGCAGTCACCGAGGTACACCTTCAGGTCACTCCATCAAGCCCGGAGGTAAGGTCTCATCATAACTTACAAAACGAGCCCAAACTCGGCACACCTAGTTCTACTTATCGAGGAGTTCCAGTAGCAGTCACCGAGGTACACCTTCAGGTCACTCAATCAAGCCCGGAGGTAAGGTCTCATCATAACTTACAAAACGAGCCCAAACTCGGCACACCTAGTTCTACTTATCGAGGAGTTCCAGTAGCAGTCACCGAGGTACACCTTCAGGTCACTCCATCAAGCCCGGAGGTAAGGTCTCATCATAACTTACAAAACGAGCCCAAACTCGGCACACCTAGTTCTACTTATCGAGGAGTTCCAGTAGCAGTCACCGAGGTACACCTTCCGGTCACTCCATCAAGCCCGGAGGTAAGGTCTCATCATAACTTACAAAACGAGCACAAACTCGGCACACCTAGTTCTACTTATCGAGGAGTTCCAGTAGCAGTCACCGAGGTACACCTTCAGGTCACTCCATCAAGCCCGGAGGTAAGGTCTCATCATAACTTACAAAACGAGCCCAAACTCGGCACACCTAGTTCTACTTATCGAGGAGTTCCAGTAGCAGTCACCGAGGTACACCTTCCGGTCACTCCATCAAGCCCGGAGGTAAGGTCTCATCATAACTTACAAAACGAGCACAAACTCGGCACACCTAGTTCTACTTATCGAGGAGTTCCAGTAGCAGTCACCGAGGTACACCTTCAGGTCACTCCATCTAGCCCGGAGGTAAGGTCTCATCATAACTTACAAAACGAGCCCAAACTCGGCACACCTAGTTCTACTTATCGAGGAGTTCCAGTAGCAGTCACCGAGGTACACCTTCAGGTCACTCAATCAAGCCCGGAGGTAAGGTCTCATCATAACTTACAAAACGAGCCCAAACTCGGCACACCTAGTTCTTCTTGTCTCGACAAGTAGAACTACAGAGCTCCAGTAGCAGTCACCGAGGTAGACCTTCAGGTCACTCCATCAAGTCCGAAGGTTAGTAAAAAAGGTACGAAATATTTTTTGTAGGTACCTATGTATTATAAAGAAATAAGAAAAAAAAAAAAAACTTCCATAGTATCAAAATTAGTTCACTTGACTACTATTCCCGCAGCTAACCGTACGTACACTTGTGTGTGTGAGCCGTGTCAATGTAGTAATTCGATTCTATACCTATCAATTTTGCGAACGCGTCCTTAAGAGGAATTAGATCTCCTGTAGACATAGATGATGCTGTAAACAAAGATTACGTCGATCGATTGTATGATCAGATAATAAAGGAAGAGAATAGAGTGACTGGATTGTTGCGTGCTCAAATCATAAAAGATGTAAAAATAACAGTCCAAGCCACTTTAAAAGCGAAGATACCTGAAGTTTTAGTTCAGTTGGAAGATAAGTTTTATAACAAAGCAGAAGTCCAGAAATTACTTGAAAAAACTCCGTGATGGCAAAGCAACAAATTATTAATGAACTTCACAAAGCGGCACGAATAAACTTTGTTAGACGTTCAGTTATTTTAAAAGTCATTGATGACTTATGGCAAGCTGATCTGGTAGATATGCAAAATCTAAAAAAGTTTAATAAAGGATATAATTATATTTTAGTGGTAATTGATTGTTTCTCAAAGTATACCTGGACAGAACCACTAAAATCCAAATGTAAACTTCTACGAGTAATCGAAAACCTGATCATTTACAAACAGATTCTGGGACAGAATTCTATAACATAACATTCCAAAAGCTTATGAAGAGCTACAATATTAACCACTACTCTTCGTATTCTACCAAGAAAGCTTCGATTGTAGAACGGGTTATTAAAACGATTAAAAATAAATTGTATAAGTACTTTAGTCTCTTTGGGAATTACAAATGGTTAGGTTTACCATTAGAAGTTATTCTAAAAACCTATAATAGTACAAAACATCGTACAATCAAATTTAAACCATTCGAGGTAAATAAGTTGAACGAGTCAAAGATAAGAGAAAATATTCAAAAAACTCAGAAACTTACATCACGCCGATGTCAACCTAAGTTCAAAGTAGGTGAAAATGTTCGGATCAGTAAATACAAACATATTTTTGATAAAGGTTACACTCCTAATTGGACAACTGAAATATTTACTGTAAAAAAGATTAATAAAACCATACCAGTAACATATCATTTAGAAGATCATCGAAAGCAAACCATTAGAGGATGTTTCTACGAACAAGAACTTCAAAAAACTAGCTATCCAGATGTCTATTTGATAGAAAAGGTTCTTAGAAGGAAAGGAAAGAAAGTTTACGTGAAATGGCTTGGCTTAAGCAACGAAGAAAACAGTTGGATTGATAAAGATGCAATTATGGATTAGGATTATGAATATATTAGGTCTTTACCTATGAAATTGCCGTTCTGCAGTACTGGCCATTTCAAATCAAAATAATTTTTGTTTGGCTATGAATTCTAATTTCAAATTAATTTTATTTTAAAAACATGGATTTTTTTTTCTAAAAGTAGTCATTTCTTTATTGATTAGTGTTACATTTTCATCGCATTTCAATCTTTTTCGTCATCATGGATACGTTAAAAATTCGAGTAATTATGGAATATGAGTACCGTCGTGGCAGCAACGCGGCACAAGCGGCACGCAACATCAACGACGTTTACGGAGCTAACTCTACAAACCAACGCACCACCTGTTATTGGTTTGCTCGCTTCCGTTCTGGAAATTTCGACCTGAAAAATGAACCTCGCGGTCGTCCGAAGACTTTGGTCGACAATGACGAATTAAAGGCGATTGTGGAAGCTGATGATACACAATCTACGGCTGAATTAGCAGCAGCTTTCGACGTTAGCGTCAAAACAATATTGGTCCATTTGCGTCAAATTGGCAAGGTAAAAAAGCTTGACAAATGGGTGCCCCACGAACTCAATGATCGCCAGCGCGAAGTACGCGTCGAGACGTGCCTTGCACTGCTCAACAGACACACAAATGAAGGAATTTTGAACCGCATTGTTACCTGCGATGAAAAATGGATTCTGTTTGATAACCGTAAGCGCTCAGCAAGTTGGTTGGATCCTGGTTCAGCACCTAAACAATGCCCTAAACGAAAACTTACCCCTAGAAAAGTGATGGTCACTGTTTGGTGGTCTAGCGCCGGTGTGATTCATCACAGCTTCTTACCAAACGGGGTGAGCATTACTGCAGATGTGTACTGTGAAGAACTGAACACAATGATGGAGAAGCTGGCGCATCTCCAACCAGCATTGGTCAATCGCTCGTCTCCGCTGCTCCTGCACGACAACGCGCGACCTCATACTGCACAGCAGACGGTCTCCAAGTTGCAAGAACTGGGGTTGGAAGCTCTCCGTCATCCGCCCTACTCACCAGACCTTGCGCCTACAGACTACTACTTTTTCCAGAATTTGGATAACTTCTTGGCGGGAAAAAAATTTAATACCCGAGAGGCAGTACAAAATGCCTTTGAAGAATTTGTTGCCTCCCGTCCAGCTGATTTCTTTAAGAAGGGCATCAATAAACTGCCACTGCGATGGCAAAGATGCATTGATTGCATGGGTGATTACTTCGATTAATACAAATAAAAAATTCATGAAAAAAATTCGTTTAAATTTTTTCATACAAAACGGCAATTTCATAGGTAAAGACCTATTATAACTGTGTTTGTAAGGATTTTTTTCATTCATTACACTTTTGACTATGCAAGGCGGTGGACTAGTTAATAGTGTGATTAATAATCTACCGTTCGAACTTCATTTGCCTGGTTATAACTATTGCGGACCGGGTACAAAACTTGAGAAGCGATTGTTGCGAGACGATCGAGATGTGAATAAACTAGACGAAGCTTGTATGCATCACGACATTGCATATGCAAATCATACAGACTTATCTAATCGTCACAAAGCGGATTTACAACTTTTAAACATGGCTAAACAAAGACTAAAATCAAAAGATGCAGGGAAAGGTGAAAAACTTAGCTCATGGATAGTGAGTAAAGTAATGAAAGCCAAACTAAAGTCGGGTGCTGGCATTAAAACATTCAATGCTTTTGTGTCAAAAATTAAGAAACTGAAACCTAAAAATAGTAAAACATTAATCAACATTGCTTACTCAGCTGCAAAAAAGATATTTCCAGACATTCAGAAGATTCGCATTCCACGAGTTATACCAATACCAAAGACAGGAGGAGTCTTACCTTTAATTCCAATTTTCGCTGGATTATCGGCTTTAGGAAGTTTAGCAGGCGGTGCAGCTGGTATTGCGAAAACCGTAAACGAATACAAGACAGCTCAAAAAAGCTTGCAAGAATCAGAGCGACACAATAAGACCATGGAAGCTTTAGCGTTGGGCAAAGGGTTGTATATCAAGCTTCATAAAAACGGTAAAGGGTTGTTTATAAAATGTTCAAAAAACTAAATAAAAAGCTGCCTAATCGTCCTTTAACTAATATCGATATCAGTGAGCATGCACGTGACATCCCATACTTTCGAGGAGTCTATATGAAGGATCGGTTACCAAGAACACCAAAACGTATTGAATGTGCCATCGTTAACTTAGACGATTCACGAAATGAAGGAACGCATTGGGTAGCTTATGCTAAAATAAACAATTATTGTGAATACTTTGATAGCTTTGGGGATTTGAAACCTTCGATGGAATTAATGCAGTACTTTAAAAATTGTAATGTTTTTTATAACTATACTAGATTTCAAAAATTTAATACAGTAAACTGTGGACACTTATGTTTAGAATATCTACGGAAATTTTGGAATAAATACGTATAAATATTATGTATTTCTTTTATTTCAATCATTTTCATCATGTCACTCACCTTGTCGATAACTGCAAACTCGTCCGATTTATGTACATATTATCCTAATACATTACAACTTTATGGATCTTATGAGTGTGCCTTATTGCATTTCTCAACATTTAATTCAATTCCAAACATTGACGAAACGAATAATAAGTTATATTACGGCTCTAACGAAGTTCTTGAAATACCTGAATGCACTTATGAATTACAAGATATCAGCGATTATTTAAAATCTGAAATAAAAGATTGTTCAATAAAAGTACAGTGTAATAACAATACTCTAAAAACTTTGATATATTGTACCAAAGATATCAATTTTACTAAAGAAGGAACATTTAGGAGATTATTAGGGTTTAATAAACAGATTTTAAAGCCAATAAATGGCATGTGTCTGAGTTACCAGTCAACATTCTGCCTACGACTGTGATCAGGATAGAATGTGACATTGTAAGTGGTTCGTACATAAACGGAAAACCCAGTCACATTGTGCACGAATTCGCACTCAATGTGCCACCTGGATATAGAATTATATAAATTCCGAAAAACGCCATATACTTTCCAATCAACCAAAACAACATAAGCTGTATACATATCAGGCTATTAGATATAAACAATCGATTAATAAACTTACGTGGTGAAGAAGTGCAGCTATATTTACATCTTAGAAGAAAAAATGATTGACTACAATAAATATGTGCATCAACAAATTGGGAACGTCAGTTCAACTAAAGTGATCAAGCAAATAAGACCTCGGTCTAAGAAAAAAATAAAATTAACAAGAGACAATAAGGAATTTCTTAAAGCAATTGGTTTGCTAAAATGAATATCTTAGATGTTTTATCTGCTCCAACTTACGACAACACTGTTGAGGGAATTGAATTTCATTCGTACAAACCCTACGTAACAAGCTTCAACAGGAACGATGAAATCTGTATACCTATTAATCAACAGGATCTGTATATATTACCGTCAGCAAGCACTTTGTATTTGGAAGGAACTATAATCGTTAGCAAAAAAGATTCAAAAGATAAAGCGAGTAGTGTTTCTTTAACAAATAATTTTCTGCTCTACTTGTTTCAAGATATACGATACGAATTAAATGGAGTGGAAATTGATAAAATAAAAAACGCTGGTGTGACTACTACGATGAAATCATTAGTGTCTATGAATGAGAGTGAATCGAAGATATCTTATGCATGGGGTTGGAATATCGATGGTATAAAAAATATTAATGGAGGTAATTTTTCTGCTTCCATACCCCTTTGTAACATTCTCGGATTTGCAGAAGATTTTAAGAAAGTAGTGATAAATAGTAGACACGAATTGATATTGTTACGAAGCAATACTAACCTCAACGCTGTAAAACTGAATACCGGTGAAGTCGTAGATGATGTTCAGATAAATAAAATTGTTTGGCGTGTACCGCATGTTAAAGTGTCAGATAAAGAGAAAATTAGTTTGTTAAAACTGCTAGAGAAAGACCGACCGCTCCAGATGATTTTTAGAAATTGGGATCTGTACGAATATCCTACTTTACCTAAAACAACGAAACATACTTGTCGATTAAAACTTCATCGCAAATAGAGAAACCGAGATATGTCATTATCGGTTTACAGACAAACAGAAAAAACAATGCAAACTCTGATATGTCTCTGTTCGATCACTGTCATATTCGTGATGTTAAAGTGTACCTCAATTCAAACTACTTCCCATATGAAAATCTTAATGTGAATTTTGCTGATAACAGAATTCCTTTATTATACGAGCAATACACTAGATTTCAGCAGTCATATTACGGACGCCGCGCGGAGTCTTTGTTAAGCGAAAAACAATTTAAGGACTTGGCTCCGCTCTTCGTTATTGACTGCTCCAGGCAAGCAGATAACTTGAAAGCAGGCCCTGTTGTGGATGTAAGAGTGGAAATTGAAACTGATTCGGTTATACCTGATCAAACTTCGGCATACTGCCTTATATTAAACGACTGCATAATTGAGTATAAACCGTTAAGCAATACCGTGAGGAAAATATCATGAATCCTGAAACTATAATAGTAGACGTTCAAGGCTTTAAGGACCTCTTCAACAATTTTATAGTAAAAGAATTAGCTTTGGCCACTCGTGATTACACCCAAACCTTCTTAGTTAAGCCTCCATACTTGTTCAGATACTTAACAAGCAATGAACAGAAACAAGTCAAATGGCTAGAAAGAAACAGAGGCATTTATTGGAATGAGGGAAATGTTGACTATAGGGAATTCCATCGTATTATCGTTCCATACTTACAAAATAAAGAAATTCTTGTCAAAGGCTTGGAGAAGGTGCAGTGGATAAAGGAGCTATGTGAAAATTGTAAAGTATCAGAACTTGATGAGAGTCTGTGTCCTAATTTATCTATTTTGCATAAAAAATACTGTAATATAGATTCGAATTTAAATTGTAACAATCATTTAAAGCAATGTGCACTTAAAAATGTACTATGTTTAAAAAAATATTTAGAGTGGTAATGGTAATTAATATGTAACTAACATAAAAGGTTATTGTTGTTTTTTAAATAAAACATGTTTCTCTGGGTTGTATAACAAGTACTGTGGAGGAAAAATAAATAAATTGCAGTAATCTTTTTTCATTGTGCTCGAAAAATGTGTTGTGTATTAAAAAAATGGATTTTAATGAAAATGTATTTTAGGTTTATTAAATAAAAAAATAATTTAATCTTAAATATGTGTTTATTTCATTAGTTGACCTGTCTAATTACATTGTTCCACAATAAAAATAGTTAAATTAAAAGAGTTTATCAAAAATAACTTTAATTGCATAACCATAAAGATTCAGCATAAGTTTATACACATATAATTAAAAATACTCCGCCCCCCTAAGACTACCCACTGACCTAACAATCAGTAAACCCAAAAAATATAAAATTAAAAATCACTGTCTATCAAAGTTTTTGAAATTTTTTTAACTAACGATTCCGTATCGTCCATAACACTATCAATAGCATCTTTAACAATGTATTGTGCATTTATTATCACGTTCTCACTTTCACTATCACTGTCACTAGTGTTGTTATTGCAAAGATCAACAACTGATATTTTTATCAGTTTTATCCCGCGTCGATGCAGTTTACTCATCACGAAAGATTTTGTTGGTTGTTTCTTATGGGAAGGCTTTTCCCGACGTTGTCGCCGGGACTTCTTTTCTTTTGTTATTTGACTGCAGTGAGGGGGTTCGTTGCAAATCATCTCAGAAAGTCCTTCGTAAGGATTCTGAGCGTACTGGCTGAACTGAACTTCTGAGTCGCAAATCTGAAACAAAATGATTAACATCTTAATCAGTGAAAATATTTGGTACATTAAGATTTTAAATTAGTTTTAATTTTTAAATATATACATATTTTACTTACCGATGACATGATTATGACGTACACTGATAGACCAAAAAACTATAATATTGTACACAAGTACTCGGTGAGAGTAATATTTTATAAATACCCTAAATATGTACTCTGATGGTTTTAATTATATTGTAAATGTAGCACGTTATGATCATAACACATATTGTTGAAAGTAAATCTTATCCACATACGAATAAAGGTGAAGCTTTGTGGAAGCATGTATAAACTTGAACATCAACAAAATAGCAAGCTTGCATTTATAAATATTATTAAAAGTAAATCTTATCTACATACCCATAAGGTTAAGCTTTGTTGCAGCATGTATAAACTCGAACCTCAACAAATAGCACGCTTGCATTTATAGTGTTATTAACCTCATCGATCATAGTGATCGAGGATTAACATACAATATATCACATTTCACTATCGTAAACTAGCATCGCCCTGCGATGTTACCTACGAATTATTATATATTACGAGGTGCATTCAATAAGTACCTAGCCTCATCGCCAGAGGGCGCTGTAGTTTCAAAAGAGTTTTACCACAGTGTAGCACATTCTTTTTTAATTCTTTTTTCAAATTTTCATTCCAATCCCTTCATTTGTTTTAATTTGACAACTTATGGAAGCGAACGTGTCGATCGGTTTTACAAAAATGGAAAAAGAGCAATATCGTTCGGTGATTCGATTCCTATTTTTGGAAGGGAAAACGCGCATCGAAATCAAAGAGCGCTTGGATGCTGTGTACGGTGACTCTTCTCCATCGATGGCCACCGTCAAGAATTGGTTCAACGAGTTTGCACGTGGCCGTACGTCGGTTTTTGATGAACCACGTCCAGGTGCACCGAAAACAGCTGCTACGGAGGAAAACATTAAAAAAATCCATGATCTCGTATTGGCAGATCGCCGATTGAAGGTTCGGGAGCTAGCTGAGACTGTAGGCATTTCAGAAGGAACAGTGCATCATATTCTTCACGAGGAACTCGGCATGAGAAAGCTGTCGGCGCGATGGGTGCCGCGTTTACTCACACCAGAAAACAAGCGCAACCGTGAGACCACATCGGAGACGTGTTTGGCGCTGTTTAAGATGAATCCAGCGGAGTTTTTGCGTCGTTTTGTGACCGTCGATGAAACCTGGATCCACTGGTACACACCAGAGACCAAGGAGCAATCAAAACAATGGATCCAGACCGGGGAACGTGCTCCAAAGAAGGCGAAAACTGTAAAATCGGCCGGAAAAGTTATGGCCACCGTTTTCTGGGATTCACAAGGTGTGATCTACATCGATTACCTCGAGAAGGGTAAAACAATTACAGGGCTTTACTATGCCGATTTATTAGGCCGATTCGACGCCGAATTAAAGAAAAAACGACCCCATCTGGCGAAGAAAAAAGTGCTGTTTCACCACGACAACGCACCGGTTCACACGTCTGCCGTTGCCATGGCCAAATTGGTCGAATTACGCTACGAATTGCTGCCCCATCCACCGTATTCTCCAGATTTGGCCCCTTGTGACTTCTTTCTGTTTCCTAATCTGAAAAAATCACTCGCCGGGAATAGATATGGATCGAATGAGGAGGTCATCGCCGCCACGGAGGCCTATTTTGCAGAGTTTGACAAAAACTATTTTTCGGACGGGTTAAAAAAGTTGGAGCATCGCTGGGCTAAGTGTATCGAACTAAAAGGAGACTATGTTGAAAAATAAATTGCCACTTTTCCAAAATTTTCGTTTACTTTTTGTAGGCTAAGTATTTATTGAATGACCCTCGTATAACCTTCGCTCATAATGTAATGGTTAGCAATAATTAATTAAATATTATGTTTAGAAATAAAACAATAAAAAAAAATAAAAAAAAAAATTTAATAAACATTAATTACACTTATGTACTTATAATCTACAGATACATAATAATAACTATACCTTATATACTATACTTAAACATCATTAACAAATTCATAGTTGAGTGCTAATGTTCTTATTGCTATTTTAATTCAAATTATTCTAGTTATTTAACTTTTAAATTCACATACAATGTAATTAAGCTTATCAGTTACATAAACAATTATAACTTATTTATCGACGAGCCTGTTGGTCTAGTGGTTAGTGACCCTGACTGCTATGCCTGATTCAATTCATGCATCGATGCGGGATAAAACTGATAAAAATATCAGTTGTTGATCTTTGCAATAACAACACTAGTGACAGTGATAGTGAGAGTGAGAACGTGATAATAAATGCACAATACATTGATAAAGATGCTATTGATACATAATATTTAATTAATTATTGCTAACCATTAAATTATGAGCGAAGGTTATAATTTATAATAATTCGTAGGTAACATCGCAGGGCGATGCTAGTTTACGATAGTGAAATGTTAATAACACTATAAATTCAAGCTTGCTATTTGTTGAGGTTTGAGTTTATACATGCTGCAACAAAGGTTAACCTTATGAGTATGTAGATAAGATTTACTTTCAATAATATTTTACAACTGATATTTAAATAAATAATGACGAACGTCGAAACGGATGTTGTGATCATATTACAATCTGGATGAAGAAACTTCAACGAGTCGAGGTTTCATTACCTATTATTTAACCAACTTAAAAAAGGAGGATGATATTTTTGAACAAGTTTCTGATAAATAAAACAAGTACATGGTCACACATTTTATTTATATTTCTGCAATCAGTAACTTATTAAAAATATACTTAAGTATAATATCTATACACTATACATACATAAGTTGACATTTATTTATATTTTCAAACAATTATTAAAATTAAAGTATACAATTTTATCTAATTTAAATCTAACACTAAACTTAATCATATTTAGGTAAATATTTACCTTATTTACAATTGCTTCAAATTAGTTGAGTGGCCCCAGGCCTGCGTTGATATTTTGTTTGCAGATATCGCTCGTTTGTCGTCGTTGTTTGATAAGGCAATTTTATTAATACTTTGGGTAAAAATTTCGTGCTTGATAGATTTAAAAATTATATTTTTTTTACGAATCACTCCACCATTAAATAAAATATGTTTGTAGTTCGTAATGTCTAAATCTCTCACTACGCATGCTTTTACTCCCTTTGCTTTTCTAACAATTTTATCTGGGGTTTTTATAGAATATAGTTTTGATCTTAAACCAACAAATTCAGAAATATATTGTCCACCCATTTCATCTTTGAATAGCCCCGGAACTTTTTTGTTATTGAGAGGGATATTAAAAACGTTTTGTTTTTGATAATTGCTGGTACCAAAATACTGCAAAAAATTCAACTTGAGATCGGTATAAAAATCATCGGTATATATTTTGTAGACAAACGAATCGGTATCTGTATAACACAACTGTACTCGGTCTTCATAAAAAGGTTTAATAATATTGTAATGATAGTTGTACATGTGATTTAGAAAGCTCTAATACAGTGAAACCGATATAAATTGGTTTATCTAGAATAATTTGGTCTGGTTTCATTTGTATTGCAACTAAATTTTCGGATAGAATAGATACACTATGGAAATAGGGGTTGGCTATAAGTCTCTCAGCGGATTTAAATTTCTTAGTTCGATTAAATGTGTCATTCCATTGATTAACTAAATGAACGCTTACTCAGTTTTCAGTATTTTCTAATGTTGCCGAATACGCTGTTGTTTAACAACTTAAAAAAGTCCTGTTCGAAGGAACTTTTAGCGTTTTGTCTTAACTGTGTATTTAGTTCTATATACTGTTTTAAGTAAGGACTTTGTCTAAACGTAATAACCCTATGAATCTTACGAAGTATTAAACCGTGCTCAAGACACTTTTTTAAATGAACATAATGTATAACGTACCTATACTTATTATATAAATTAGCAATCAGTTTTTTTGTTGTACCTCCAGGCGGTATACATTTTTCAGGACAAAACGGCAGCTCATTGTGAGACTTATGTAAATGTTGAGGATACAAAAGATCGACTTCCAATATATACCCCCATTCAGCGTTGTCCTCAACATGCTCTACACATAATTGATCTATTTCATTTTGGATGAGAAATCTAAAACTAGAATACGGTAAATATTGACACATGCTAAACCCATACAGATTATTACAGTCTAAGTATACTATGAAAGATTGAGGTTCTGTTGCATTACACTCAGGCATATATTTATGATTCGCTTTTGCATATCGATGGGAACACATACACAACCCACCACGTATACCGCTTTGAATCATTCGAACCATGGCTAAATCCGACATGAGTTCTAACTGAACCCCTGTCTTAAGCAACATTGCGTCGAATGACAAACTAGGAGCAGTTATGTAAAACGCCGGATCTAGTTTATAATGCTGTTTACATGTTTTTCGGAATTGTTCGAATATATCAGTTAATAAAAGCACATCTGTTTTTAAATATAAATCTGTATAGTCACCCAAATCGTTAATACTGAACATATTCCAAACGGTTTGAGCATGATTGTAATCGTCATCGCTAATATCTTCGTTGGTTAAAGAATTATGAAAATAACATTTAGGTGGTAACGATTTCTGATCGTAACATTTCCAATCTGACATGTAATCATAAGGATATATGCCTTTCCTTGTTAATAAACTAAATTGTCTTTCATCAGGAAATTGTTATTTTAGATAAACGAAATCTGGTGACTGTAAAGTTTTAGCGAGTTTGTCTAAACTTGCGCCTAAAAAGTTGAACGAATCTAAAAATCTTAATTGTATATACTCATTACTAGCAATAGGAATAAACTTTGTAAAAGTTGTGTATTTTTTCCTTTGTCTTTGGTATAATTCTAATTTGCCCAGGAATTTGACCTAATTGTTTTATAAATAAATGACAATCATAACCAGATAAATTATGAAAAAATATTGGCACAAATTTAGGTACTTTATTTTGTAAGTTGCAATGTCGATGTGCTGCACCACGATAACGTCCGGAAATATGACAGTGATCCCTTACCCGATCGCTTAAGAGCAAATTTTCACATATATGACAGACAACTGCGTGTCTGAAATCATAAGAATCATTTGTAGTAAATAACATAGGTTCGTTTTTTGTTAAAATGTTATGTAGTGCTTTAAGATCGTCAGTTAAAAATTGTATGAATTTGGAAACACAATCAGTACCTCGATAACATCTATACCCATTATTGGTATTATTAGTAGATGATACGATATTGTAAGCGAACGCAGCAGGCACATGGCGCTGCAAGTTTGATGTCTTGGCGTTTTCGGACTCGTTGTAAGAAATCGGATACAGCAATGTTTCGAAATCAGCGTATATGACAAATGGAACGTCTTGTTTTCTTTCATAATTTTTGAATTTTAAAAATGAACCCTCATCGGGTAATATTGTAACAACACCACCACACGAATGCGTTTCAATTTGATTTAAATTAGGAAAAAATAATAAGCACGTCTCGCAAAAATATAATTTACTGTGGTGTCTGGTTATCTGGTTTCTAACTAATCGCGGTAAATCTTTAATTAGACAATAATGAGTGTTTGTATTATTTTCTAAAAATAAGAGATGGATGCTCTTAGATTTCTTATTAGTAGTTGTGTACAACGGTCCAACAATCGTCTTATTATTTTTTAATCCATAAACAAAAATATTTAAGACAGGGTTATTTTTCTCAAATACGACTATATCAGAAAATGTGATTGGAAATGTTAAATCGCTAATATTTAAAACATCTTTAAAATGGGGATAAGACGTTACTCGGTTAGGATGTTGAGTTGTGGGGTACAAGGCAGCCACAACACACCATAAAAAACAATTTTCATCCCTATTTTGAATATTTAAACATGCTTTTTTGTTTTTTATAGCATTAGGCAAAGGTATAAATCTAAACCCGCTGAGAGTTTGATGTTTATTAATGTTAACTTCTAAATGAGAATTACTTAAAAATGTCCAACCACTATCTCGATGCTCAAATTCTTCTATTTTCTTTGTCAGTATCTCGACTACTGATTTATAAATAAAATCAAAGTTATAATAAAAGTGAATAACAACGTTTTTGGTAGCAAACGACTTCAATTCCTGCTGATCATTTTTAAATAAAAGGAAATACGAAAAAAGTTCAAAGTTAATCTTAACAGTTGTATGTTTTATTAGTAACTGATCTATTAGAGTTTTAACGTATACCTTTACACTATTGAGGAACATTTCTGGAAAATTAATTGTTTGTTCGTTAGTTGCAGTGATTCTGTAACTCGAAATTCTACCTTTAAACGAAGAGTTTATAATTGAAACGTTATCATGCAGAAGGGTCGTACTACTGTTTTTATGTACATTAGTACGTAAATGACTTGACCACCGTTGATTATCTACAGACACATTACAAACTGTACAGTATGGCATTATTATTTGTTATCGTTTGATTCACAATAATAAAGTCGTTCAATAAAACTCAAGTAAATACGTACTTATTACTAATATTAAGGATCTTATACAGATACGTTGCTTTTGGGTTGATACTTCACGCGTCGACGTTGGCAAAAGTCGTTCGAGACTAGGTCTGACTTACTCTCGTTTCCTGTTCGTATTGTACCATCACATTAATTGGTAAAATAAGTTAGCCATTATACTAACGCTTCGTCCTCGAGATTAGACCATAATACACATGTAGTAACACACAAGTGACACCACTCAGACACTGTAGTTGAGAGTTTTTTTTTTTTTTTTTAACTGCGGGTATCTCTGTTTTCCTGATTACTTGGCTTGGAATCTCTCGTCATTCACATTTTAGTGTTCAGCCGCTCAGCACGTTTAACATTTTATTTTACTGTACTGTAAAATCATGTCAAAAAGAAAGAGTGTTGTTGATTACGAACATCTAACGAAGAAATTACAAAAATATGAACGCAGATTACGGCGTCTATATCCGCCTTCGCAAGACGCAACACCTCCGATCGCGAGTACTTCGTATGAACAAACAGGTTAGTAACAGTGTATACGTGTTCCTACCGAGTATTAAAATAACGTATTTACGTTAAAGTTTAAGTTTTGCACTCCGGGCTACCTACGGGTTTTCCGACGCACAAACTTTACTACCGGTAGTCAATAAAAAAGTGTTATTGTTAAACGTATTCACGTTTAAATAAGTCTTGCACTCCGGGATGTCTGTGGGCTATCCCAACGCAACGACTTATTATAAAACATCTACTTATGTTTTACGATATCCTAACTACTCGTTAAACGTTCGTTATTTTCCATCGCTATAAACGATCCGATTGGGCCTGTATTGCCGTCCGAAAAACTTTCCTAACAGAAATAAATTATAGTAAAATCTATTTTACCGTTAAACTATACAGTGAATAGTTATCTAATTTCCTTCTACCTACAAGCAAATTAAAAATATATATTATGCTTAGGTACGCCTTTTAAGAAAAGAATATTCTTAAATCGCAATTACTTCTACTCCGTGTTTCTTTTTAGAATACACTGGTATCGATCCTGAAGATTGGTTACAAGACTCTCCGGAGATCAATAATCCACCTGATGAGACTACCGTGGTTCCTAGTGACCCAACTGATCCTGAAATTTCAGTTGATCCTATCATATCTCTGGATCCCGTCATATCAATCGACCCTGCAAATCTGCAGGACAAACCTACTTCCTTGCCAGAAGTGTCAGGGGACATCATCGACGCGGACCTAGACCAGGACACTATGGTCATCCTGGGGGAAGACCCGTTGACATCTGTGAAGTATGGACCAGATTTACATAAAGAAATAACTAAACGCTTCCAGCACATCGCTACTGAGGGTTCCGACAAGGATTGTCGAAAAGCATTAATAGCTAAACATTTGGTTCCATCTAACTGTCGTTATATTGCTGCACCGGCGTTGAACGCGGAGTTGAAAGCAGCGATACCCGAAGCCGCAGCAAAGCGTGATAAGGCCATAGTCGTCAAACAGGATCAAATGGCGAGTGCTATCTCCTGCTTGGGCCAGGTAATCACAAGTCAACTCATTTCAAAAAACAATGAGTTACTAACCAAACTAATGGACGCTGCGCGAATCCTTTGTGACATCCAACATTATGACTCAGTTACCCGCAGAAACTTTATTTTATCTGCGTTAAAAAGGGACATGAAGGACGCTTTAAGTAGCACTAAGATTGATGAATTCTTATTCGGCGACAACCTGTCAGAAACGATAAAATCAGCTAAAGCCGTAACAAAAACGAGTACTGAACTAAAGTCCGACACTGTCAATAAAAACCTACCAAAACGACCAAACAACCCAATGCCTCAAAGATATTTAAACCGAAGAGCTCCTGCTCCAGCGCGCAGGCCGCTGGGAGCTGCGCCGAGGAGTCGCGAGCCTGCAGCGCCGCGGCTGCCACCGCCGCCGCCCGCCAGCTCATCGAAGAGGTTGCCGCCACAGCGCCAGCCGCAGCGCCGCTACTAGACCCAGTTAAGTATGCGGGTCGCTTGACATACTTTTATAAACAATGGTCACTTATAACTAGCGATCAATCGATACTGTCGTGGATTGACGGATACAAGCTCATATTTTCCTCTGAGGTAATCCAGAAGTTAGTACCTGCTGAGCAAAGTTATTCCACTACCGAGTTTACTCATTTTTCCGAAGCTATTAATAGGCTATTAGATATAGGAGCCATATCAAAATGTGATCCGTGTCCAGGTCAATTCGTTTCTAGCGTGTTCCTCACTGCTAAACCAAATGGAAAAATGAGGTTCATATTAAACCTAAAAAATTTAAATAAGTTCATTATTACACATCATTTTAAATTAGAGGACCTAAGAACCGCTATAAAACTTGTTACTAAGGACTGCTACATGACAACTGTAGACTTAAAAGATGCTTATTTTTCTATTAAAATTCATGAAAGTTCTAGGAAATATCTTACGATTCTCGTTTAATAGCCAATTGTTCGAATTCAATGCATTGCCATTCGGTTTGAATACAGCTCCATACTTGTTTACAAAAATAATGAAACCGGTTGTAAAATTATTGCGATCAGCGGGTTTTTTATCTACCCTCTACTTAGATGATTGGTTATTATTAGCAGATACACGCGATAATTGCAAAACAAATGTTGCAATCACAAAGAAGCTCCTTTGTTCCTTAGGTTTTATTATTAATGACGATAAAAGCAGTCTGTATCCTTCTACTAAGTGTAAATTCCTAGGAGTATTTATAAACTCGGCCAACTTAGAAATCAGTTTACCCACAGATAAAAAAGCGCGTATTAAAAACGAGATCCGTAAATTTATTAACATGAGAAGTTGCAAAATTAGAACCTTCGCACAATTAGTAGGCATTTTAGTGTCAGCTTGCCCAGCTGTGGAATACGGCTGGGTACACACTAAACAATTCGAGCGCTGCAAATTTTTAAATCTTATGGGTAATGAAGATTATAACAAGCAAATGATTCTCCCTGATTCATTAATGCCTGATTTTCATTGGTGGTTAAAAGTTATTGATACTTCGAAGCACCGTATTAGAGATGACAACTATAGCATCGAAATATTTTCTGACGCCTCAACAACGGGATGGGGCGCGTCCTGCGATGGAGAAAATGCAAGTGGTCAGTGGTCAAATAGCGAACGTGATAAGCACATAAGTTATTTAGAACTATTAGCCGCTTTCATCGCTCTGAAACTTTTTGCTAAGGATTTATACGACTGTCAAGTACTTCTTCGTATAGACAATTCGACTGCTATAGCATACATCAATCGCATGGGCGGGGTTCAATTTCCCCACTTAACTGGTATGTCAAGGGAGATCTGGAAATGGTGCGAAGAACGCAAACTTTACATATTTGCCTCATATATACGATCTTGTGATAACACCATCGCGGACGCCGAGTCGCGTCGTAATCACCCAGACATAGAATGGGAGTTATCAGAGAGGGCCTTCAATACTCTTAAGTGTAGGTTTGGGCAACCCGATATAGATTTGTTTGCCAGCCGTATCAACAAAAAATGTGTGAAATACGTTTCCTGGCATAAAGATCCGGACGCCTATGCTATAAACTCATTTACAATCGATTGGGGTTTATCTTATTTCTATGCTTTTCCTCCCTTCTCAGTTATTTTGAAAAGTCTTAGGAAAATTATTAACGATAACGCTCACGGAATTTTTATTGCTCCTTTATGGCCCACGCAGCCGTGGTACCCTTTATATATGTCTCTGCTTATATCAGACCCAATTATATTCACCCCTAATGAAAAGGTTTTGATATCCCATTCCAGCAACCGGCAGGTGCACTCGACGCTTACCCTGATTGCCGGGGTGTTATCCGGGAGGCGTTTTCACGACGATGCCTGCCGCCTTCATCGATAGATATTATGATGGCTTCTTTATCAATTAACTCGATGAAATAATATGACGTATGTCTAAAAAAATGGTGGACCTTCTGCAAAGAATCAGGTGTTAATAAATACGAGGCCTCGGTTCCATCAGTAATATATTTTCTTACGCAAATTTTTAATAATGGTAGTCAATATGGAACTTTAAATTCATATCGATCAGCTTTATCACTGATTTTGGGCCAAAATATGTCTAAAGACGATAGAATGCTTAGGTTTTTTAAAGGTGTTTTTCGCCTACGACCACCTAGGCCGAAATATAATGCAACGTGGGACTAAATTTCTTACGACGTAAATATCCCAATGACCAACTGTCACTCGATGAAATCTTAAAAAAATGTTTAACATTACTGGCCCTTACCACGGCTCATAGGGTTCAAACATTATCAAAAATTTGTATAGAAAATATCAATATAATGCCATCCAAAATGATTGTAAAAATTCCCGATTTGATAAAAACTTCTCGAGTGGGGTCTAAGCAACCCCTGTTAACTTTGCCCTTTTTTAATGAGAGTGTAGAAATATGCCCCGCTAACACATTACTTTTTTACATAAATAAAACCAAAGATCTCCGCAAATCTGGCATCCTTTTTATAAATCCAAAAAAGCCACATAGCTCTGTAAGTACGCAAACACTTAGCCGCTGGATTAAGTGCACATTAAGCAATAGTGGGTTAGATGTGTCTATGTTCTCGGCGCATAGCACGCGCCACGCGGCTACGTCGCGGGCGCATGCCCTTTGGGTTAATATCGATGAAATTCGCAGGACTGCCGGCTGGAGCGGTAGTTCTGAAACGTTTGCTAGATTTTATAATCGCACCATTACTGATTACGATGAATGTTCTCTAGCTAGGTCAATAATCAATCAATAAGAAATAGAATAGTCTTCATTTACTAATAACTGTCTTTGTTGCAACTTATTAAATAAGAATAAATTGTACTCATGCACAAAATTAAATTAATTTACTTTTTTTGATCGTTTATGAAACATTAATTATTGAAATATCTGTAATCTAAGATTTGATTCATTTGTGTTACTTGCTAATTCTGTTTCCAGAATAAATAATTTTAAAATAATCACAGTGCGTTCTTAATATTTCCAGAAATAACTCTCAAAATCTACATGTGTATTATGGTCTAATCTCGAGGACGAAGCGTTAGTATAATTAGTGATTAAACGAACTTACCTGTAAGCGAAGTTCGATCATAATTATACGAAGCGCTTCGTCCGAAGAGATTAGCTCCCGGTCCCACGCTTCAGCTACGCCCTTACTTCTCTTTCAGAAAATATTAAGCAACGCTTATTCCTCTAAACTAAATGACGAGAGATTCCAAGCCAAGTAATCAGGAAAACAGAGATACCCGCAGTTAAAAAAAAAAAAAACTCTCAACTACAGTGTCTGAGTGGTGTCACTTGTGTGTTACTACATGTGTATTATGGTCTAATCTCTTCGGACGAAGCGCTTCGTATAATTATGATCGAACTTCGCTTACAGGTAAGTTCGTTTAATCACTAATTATATTTCTGAAATTAAACAATATAATGATAATCGGTAACCACTAGACACAAATGCTAATAAAAGTAGAAAATATAGGTATTGGCTTCAAATCTTACCTAGATACTTCGTGATTCGACGTTGACAAAAGTCTTTCGAGACTAGGTCTGACTTGCTCTCGTTTCCTGTTCGTATTGTACCATCACATCAATTGGTAAAATTAAGTTTACCATTATATTTCTGAAATTAAACAAATATAATGATAATCGGTGACCACTAGACAGAATGCTAATAAAACATAATAGACAATATAATGAATTTATATCTTACCAACAAATAATTGTGTTTTATAATTTTCTAATCGACGTTCGTTTTTAAGAAACCTTGGAAGTCAGAATGTCGATATTTTTGTATTTTTTTTATTTCAATGAAATTTGTGAAAAATTACTAATCTTTATAGACAATTTATTTTATTCTCGATTAAAGAACGAGACATAGAACGAGTAATCATGAGGTCTTAGTCAATAATGCTTTGAAATACCTATCAAATTTGTAACCAAATAATTTTATATGATATTGCGTAAAAATTACACGTGTGCTCAACCTACTTATTTTTCCAGTAAGTTGACACTTTTATTTGTCCAAGCTATTTTACCTAAGGTTACCACGAGTTTACATTTATGCACTCGAGCACATTAAAAATGTTCGATAACTAATGTAATCGGTGTGACAACCCTGAGCGCTTTTACTACATCAACACTAATCAACGTCGATGCTCCTGAAATATCACCTAACCAATTATTTTTCGTTTGTGTATAATACGACCAAGAAAAAAGTTGTTTTTTACATAGTTATTTGGTCAGTTGTACATATTCTGAATATAGCGATATTATTGTAAGTTTCTGACTTATAATCAGTGTGTTATCGGTGTGCTCTATACAATCGACTCGACGAGCGTGCCAGTAGAAATCTTCAAGACTCCAAGTACTTATCAGTGATAGTTAGACAGTAGCTGCTCACTGCCACTGTATCAGCCAACCGACTCAACGACATAGTCACTGTGCCTGCCGACCGACTCTTCAAACTAATTATTTGGTATTCCTAAATAATTAAGTGAAAATGTAAGTATAAAAACCAGCATTCTCCACAAACTTCTGACCCTGCATGGTCAACCAAACATTTTTTAACTTTATGTATTTATTTCAGGTCAGACTCTGAGTACGAAACCTACCTATCAAGTGATGTGATGGAGCACGACTCTAAGTCTAACCGCAAACCAACTCTACCAGTCCCTAGGAAACGGAAGTCAACAAAGCAAAAATTTACGCATCCAAGGTAAACTTTACGATTTATTTGCTACATTGTTTTGTCAATCAATTGCATATGACAGTCGCTTGATGCAAGCGACTGCTATGCTGATGTCGCGGGTTCAATGCCGGTTCGAGATTAATATGTGTACATGAATTTAATTAATAGCAATGATTTGTTATGTTCCTGTGTATATAAAGTAGTATGTTTTTACTAATAAACAGTATTTAATTGTAATGTATATCCGCTGTCTACTATTCATAGGACATGGTAGCGTTGTGTAGTATGTCTCGTCTCTTATTCTTGTATATTTTGTTTTAAAGCACATTCAGGTTAAAACTATAAATAAATTTGGGTGCGAATTAACAAGAGATCAATTTGTTTGTTTCAGTAAAACATCGAAATCTGACGTCGATATATTTGACATCAGCCGCAAACATAACAACGGGAGGGCAACAGCGAACAGCGAAACCTCTTCTCTCCCGTCATACTTCGTGAACCGAGTGGCCAACGGCAGTGAGCGGCGAACGACAAGCACGAACGGCGAGTACTACATCGACTGTAAAGTATACAAAACTGAGGACGCGCGCGTCACCGACTCGTTGGAGCTGTGGAAAAAGGCGTTGGTCCGCATTAAGGTCCAGACCGACGTCAATTCTATACAATGGCGTAAACTACAAGAGTTTATTATATCGACTGATGCTTTATTTCCCGAACCACCAACATATTACGATAAATAATACATTGTTTATCAACGGAATTATAATATTGTAATTTGTGCTCACTAAAAATAAATGAATCTCATTAGCATAAGTGTTTCATTCAACCTACATACATGTACCATCCACTATTGTGATAAGGTTGAAAATCTATTAAAGAAATTTGATAGATTCAAAGCGATGGTGAAATCGGTTCGCCGAGTGATCTGTGGGACAGAATGCTAAGAACTCGAACGAATGAACAAATGAACGAGTCGAGTCGATTACCGATTATTGGGCGTTCTAGACCACTTTCGGCAGCGAGGCGTACTCGCCGAGCGATTTGCCGAAAGTGGTCTAGAATGCCCAATAATATACTACTGCTACCTAATTAGTACTTCTCGCCTGGTTTCTTCGGGCACAACATTTCGCTCTGGTTCCATGCATTCTTGGAAAATGCAATGCATTGGTGTTTCAGCCGCTCTTCTTATATTGGGCAACACAATAGACTGGTGTCTTACTTGTAGTCCTTCTGGAACATGTAAGCTCAATTCTCGAGCTTGGTCCGAGCAAAATCCACAAACTTCATTCATGGATGACATCTGTAAATAATTCATTTCATGAGATGGCCATAGATATCAAAACAGCATTGATGAAATACAAATTAAACACTAACTTTGATAGACATAAGTTGTGCCCAACATGTTCAAGCATAAAAGAAACAAACAAAAAAGTGGTAGGACACAGCGAGATTCCTGATTGAATTTGAGCAACCCAAGCTGGAGAATGGTTCTTGAAATACAATAATGGGTTTCCTTCACCATACAGAAAACCTTTACCAAATAGCTATATTGTGTTACTATGAGTAAATAAGTTTATTGCTCATTGGAGTAGAGGAGAAGCGCTCATTTGACAATGGAAGGAACAGTATCCTTTTGTTGTTAGTAAAGCCAACTTCATGAGGGTCCCAGAGTTAGCAGCATATAAGAGCAATGCCAAAGGGCATAAACACTTGCCATGCAAAGGCATGGCAAGTGTTTATAAGCTAGTTAATATACATATATTATCTTATATTTACTTGCTGGTGCTCCAACAAACGAGCAATGTTGTTGGGATTCCACTCTTCATCTGACCACATACAGCACACATTAAAACGGAATGATCACCATCCACGTGATCAGGTGAAGGAGGTTGAATGCCTTCAACTGGTGGAGCAATCCTAGTTCTTCTAGCTCTTAGCCAACATGGCACACAAGCTTCATCTTCAGAATATAGCTAAAATAAAAAACATAAATAAAGAAAAGCTTCTACCAATCATACATGGTAATAGTGAGAAATAATTTGTATTATTTTATTGCTTAGTTTAAATCAAATAAAGATAATTAATAGCAATTATAGTAGGTACATGTTTTGTATACCTCTCGTGGTTGGATCCAAGTAGAAACTGTATTAGCCACTCTTTGCTCTTCTTCGTTTGCCCCTTCAATCAAAATCCTGCGGCTACTAATTCTTAGTATGGATCGTCCACATACAACACAAACACTTTGATGGCCAACTCGTCTTCTCAGCATATTATCAGAAGAATGTGGATGAGTAGCTAGCTGCCAGCATGCATGGCAAACATGGGCAGCAGGTGTTATCTGGAAATAATGAAGTGATTTGGAGTACTGTTGAATATTATTTTATATACTTTCCTCTCCTTTTCAGCGGTCATACTATCAAGAGTAATTCTTATTCTTACACTCTTAGGCAAACCAAGTAAAGATACATGTAAATAACTATTTGTATGTTATACATACACTTACCGTGTTTCTTGGTTTTTCGAATAGTATTCAGATTAGTTTTAGCAGACATACATATTTTAGTGTGGTATGGTCTGGTTTAAATGGTAAGGACTACTTTTCAATATGTAAAACTTATCACAGAGTTCGTCACTAGCCCACTCATTATGCAGAATGTTATTTGTAAACTACTTACATCTCTAGGATATGTCCACAGTCGAATAGTATTGACGAGATCTTCACTCTCATCGGATAAAGCGTGCCTTCTTATTCGGGACAAGCGAACGTTGCAATTAACACATTGCAAACTCGTCATTTTAATAAAGCACGTAAACACACAGCACAGTTAATAAAGCGTCCTTTCGCGAAATTACTATCAAGAGATAGAGTACGGAGGAGCAGATGCTGAACTCAACGTAAAACGGCCAGATAATTAGTTAAATTGCTCGGATGCAGTTACAAACCACAATTCAAAACAATTAAACAGCAAAGAACTGAACTGAAAGCACAGAAAGACAGATCAGCCGTCAGATTTTCTTTACTATTATTTATTACTTTACTTATATTTTCTATATAAGGTGCAGGTGGTACTATAATTACGCTATTCTTATTTGGAACGGAGCACAATTCATATAACTGATACTCAGTAGTAAATGTAACAGGAAACTTTATGACTACTACAACTGTGGACTCGGTAAAAAATTAAGCTAAGTTAAGAATCTCATAATAATTTCTAATATTTAAGTCAATTATTTCGTTGGAACTATAAATACGTTTTAGTTGGCTTATCATATTTTTAAGATCTTTGACAGAAAGTATGGAATGATGAACTGATTTATCTCGACTAAAGGCTAATATATTTTCTATTCTACTAATTTCACTCAGTAGTTCTTGTACATTTTCGGTCAGAATCACGAAAAGTTGCACAAGATGAGTGTAATGGATTATTCGCTCATTATCATTATTAGTCATATTCATGACATAAGAAAGAGCTTTTTCCAATTTTTGTTGATTAATCGAAAGATTGCGGATTATCTGGTTTTACTGAATCGACATTTCATTATATAAAGTAATATGTTTGTTAAATGATTGTGACAAAGTTTGATCATTTTTACTTAAGGTATGTAATGCATTTTCAAATTTCAGAGCATCATCCTTGTCTAAATTTCCAGAAATACTTTTGATAATTGTGCCTATTGGATTGATCAGGCCTCTCTTAACTCTGGTTGCTTATTTTATTTGAGAACATTAACAAATTCGTACCTATATAGTGTTTTGTGCAGTGTTTATTTACCTATGATTGCTAATTATTGCATGTGACAAAATAATCTATAATATAGATATGCCTCCTATTAGACGAAGCAATTTAGGTAGAAGAACCCGAAATGCTACAAACCAAGCTAATTACCGATCTAATCATGCTGCACAAGAACGTAACGGCCGAAATGAACGTGAAAGAATTCGGATATCACAAACGCGTGAAGCGCGAGCGCGACATTCAACTAATAATCGCGCAAGTTTGAATCGAGCTGCTTTCAGGTACGATGTGTCAATTGACTACAGTAACTACCGATGTGTTGTTATTGGTTCGATGAACTCGGTTTGCTCACATTGTAAGGCATTGAAATATAAAAACGAAGCTAATGGATTGTGTTGCGCAAATGGTAAAGTGAAATTGATACCATTGGAACCACCACCAGAGCCATTGTACTCATTGGTATCAGGAATAGGAACAGATTCCATACACTTTTTGACAAATATCCAACAACATAACAATTGCTTTCAAATGACTTCATTTGGGTCAACAAATGTAGTACGGAAAATTTTATGCCAACTTTCAGGGTATGTATTATAGCAGTTAATCATAATTATTTTAGCGAACAATATGTTCTGTCACCTAAGTTAAGATGTGTCACTAATCATAATCATCACTTAGTCATCATATTATTTGGTGATTCATTTTTAGCAACACTTTTAATATTTTGAAACACAATATAATTATTTGATAATAGATATTAGTTACAACTAATTAGGAGACAGATATAATTTTTAAGAAAAAATATATATTTAAGTTTGATCATTGACATAAATGATCCATAAATTTATAACCCACATTGATTATTTATTTTATTTTATAGTGTTTGGTGCAAAAATAATATATTTTTTTTAATTTACAGATACAAGGCCAAATATGTCATAGAGCCGGTTCAATGTTACCAGTGTCAGATAGCAACTACAAATTCCTGCAAATTTATTTTATGGGCAATTCAGCACAAGAAATGAATATGCGTTGTGCACATAACAATTTAGTAAAGAGGTCTATTGTAGAACAATTACAAACTTTATTTCATGAACACAATCAATTGGTTATATTGTTTAAAACTGCCCTGGATCTGATGCCATCAGATAATCACAAAATTGTAATCAGAGCTGATAAAACACCTGCGGGTCAACATGTAAGACGTTTTAATGCACCAACTATTGATGAAGTTGCTATCGTTGTAGTTGGAGAAAACTTGGAATCCCGTGATATTGTTTTACATCGTCGGAATGATCAATTACAACGTATAAAGGAAACACACCGCTCATATGATGCACTGCAATATCCCATTATATTTTGGCAAGGTGAAGATGGCTATGATTTCTCAATAAAAATGATAAATCCCATTACAGGTAATTAAAATATTAGTTTAGCTATGGCGATAATATCTTAGTAACTATATTATGTATTTTAATTTTATATTTCAACAATGTTATTAAAACAAAATCTATTTACAGGTTCTGAAACGAACAAAAAGTCAGTTCAATGAACTATTATTCATACCGCCTAATGATTCAGGAAAACGAAGACAATCATATATTGAAATGTCGGCGATTATATCACAAATATATTGTTGACATGTATGTCAAAATTGAAACGGAGAGATTAACATTCATCAGGTTGAATCAGACCAAACTCCGATCTGAAGAGTATATTCACCTTCGAGATGCGATTAATACTGATGGAAATGCACAGAATGTTGGTCGGATGACTATTCTTCCAGCAACATACATCGGAAGCCCTCGACATATGCATGAATATGCTCAAGATGCCATGTCGTATGTTCGTCATTATGGTACAGCAGATTTTTTCATCACATTTACATGCAATCCACAATGGATAGAAATCAAGCAGGAGTTATTCCCTGGGAAATCACCCATCGATCGTCATGATATAACAGCAAGAGTCTTTAGACAAAAATTGAAATCTTTAATGGATTTCATCGTAAAAAATTATGTGTTTGGTGAGACACGCTGCTGGATGTATTCTGTGGAGTGGCAGAAACGAGGATTGCCACATGTACACATTTTGATTTGGTTGGTTGAAAAGATAAGGCCAAATGAAGTTGATGCAGTGATATTAGCAGAAATCCCTAATGTACAAGTAGATCCTGGATTGCATGAGGTACGAGGGTCATTCAATAAATACTTAGCCTACAAAAAGTAAACGAAAATTTTGGAAAAGTGGCAATTTATTTTTCAACATAGTCTCCTTTTAGTTCGATACACTTAGCCCAGCGATGCTCCAACTTTTTTAACCCGTCCGAAAAATAGTTTTTGTCAAACTCTGCAAAATAGGCCTCCGTGGCGGCGATGACCTCCTCATTCGATCCATATCTATTCCCGGCGAGTGATTTTTTCAGATTAGGAAACAGAAAGAAGTCACAAGGGGCCAAATCTGGAGAATACGGTGGATGGGGCAGCAATTCGTAGCGTAATTCGACCAATTTGGCCATGGCAACGGCAGACGTGTGAACCGGTGCGTTGTCGTGGTGAAACAGCACTTTTTTCTTCGCCAGATGGGGTCGTTTTTTCTTTAATTCGGCGTCGAATCGGCCTAATAAATCGGCATAGTAAAGCCCTGTAATTGTTTTACCCTTCTCGAGGTAATCGATGTAGATCACACCTTGTGAATCCCAGAAAACGGTGGCCATAACTTTTCCGGCCGATTTTACAGTTTTCGCCTTCTTTGGAGCACGTTCCCCGGTCTGGATCCATTGTTTTGATTGCTCCTTGGTCTCTGGTGTGTACCAGTGGATCCAGGTTTCATCGACGGTCACAAAACGACGCAAAAACTCCGCTGGATTCATCTTAAACAGCGCCAAACACGTCTCCGATGTGGTCTCACGGTTGCGCTTGTTTTCTGGTGTGAGTAAACGCGGCACCCATCGCGCCGACAGCTTTCTCATGCCGAGTTCCTCGTGAAGAATATGATGCACTGTTCCTTCTGAAATGCCTACAGTCTCAGCTAGCTCCCGAACCTTCAATCGGCGATCTGCCAATACGAGATCATGGATTTTTTTAATGTTTTCCTCCGTAGCAGCTGTTTTCGGTGCACCTGGACGTGGTTCATCAAAAACCGACGTACGGCCACGTGCAAACTCGTTGAACCAATTCTTGACGGTGGCCATCGATGGAGAAGAGTCACCGTACACAGCATCCAAGCGCTCTTTGATTTCGATGCGCGTTTTCCCTTCCAAAAATAGGAATCGAATCACCGAACGATATTGCTCTTTTTCCATTTTTGTAAAACCGATCGACACGTTCGCTTCCATAAGTTGTCAAATTAAAACAAATGAAGGGATTGGAATGAAAATTTGAAAAAAGAATTAAAAAAGAATGTGCTACACTGTGGTAAAACTCTTTTGAAACTACAGCGCCCTCTGGCGATGAGGCTAGGTACTTATTGAATGCACCTCGTAGTTATCAAAAATATGATACATGGTCCCTGTGGAACTCTTAATCCAAATTCACCATGTATGATAGATGGTAAATGTTCAAAACGATATCCACGGACATTAATATCGGAAACAATTACTGGTAATGACGGTTATCCACTGTATCGTCGACGATCGACAGCAGACAATGGAAGATCAACAATTGTCAAATTAAATCAACAAGATATTGAAATAGATAATCGTTGGATTGTCCCATATTCACCCATTTTATCAAAGACCTTCAAAGCACACATCAACGTAGAATCTTGCCATTCAGTGAAATCTATTAAATACATTTGCAAATATGTAACCAAAGGGAGTGATATGGCTGTGATTGGAATTGGTGGAGAGAATTCCAATGATGAAGTTACACAATACCAAATGGGCCGCTATGTTAATAGTAATGAAGCAGTATGGCGAATATTTTCTTTTCCTATTCATGAGAGACACCCTTCTGTTGTTCACTTAGCTGTGCATTTAGAAAATGGACAAAGAGTGTATTTTACAGCACAGAACGCAGTACAAAGAGCTGCTCAGCCACCATCTACTACATTAACCAGTTTTTTTGAGACATGCCAAAACAATGATTTTGCACAAACATTGCTATATTCTGAAATGCCAAAATATTATACTTGGAATCAATCCTCAAGGAGATTTATAAGACGGAAACAAGGGAAACAAGTTCAAGGATACCCAGATGTGTATCCCACCGATGCCATTGGTCGAATTTATTCAGTACATCCAAGCAATGATGAATGTTTTTATTTACGACTGCTATTAGTCAATGTACGTGGCCCAACATCATTCCAACATTTACGAACTGTTGATGGTGAATTGTGTGGATCTTACAGGGAAGCCTGTCAACGTTTGCAATTGCTAGAAAATGACGCTCATTGGGATCAAACTCTCAATGATGCTGTAATATCATCACACGCTCATCAAATACGAACATTGTTTTCTATAATCATATCTACATGCTTCCCATCAAACCCAATTGATTTGTGGATCAAGTACAAAGATAATATGTGTGATGATATTTTGTATCAAATACGAAATAGGATGGGAAATCCAAATATACAAATCAGTGAAGAAATTTACAACGAAGCATTGATTTCAATTGAGGACATGTGCTTGATGATGTCAAACAAACTATTAATTCAATTAGGCCTGGCCGCGCCCAATCGTCCAATGCATGATGCTTTTAACCAAGAGTTGAATCGAGAAAAAATGTATGATCTCAACACTTTAAAAGAATTAATTCAAACGAATCTTCCACTGTTGAATGAACAACAGAAGTATGTATTTGAAAATCTTATGAAAGTAATAAATGATGAAACTGGAGGGATTTACTTCTTAGATGCACCTGGTGGTACAGGAAAAACTTTTTTGATTTCATTAATATTAGCAACGATTCGCTCACAAAATAAAATTGCACTTGCACTCGCTTCGTCGGGAATCGCAGCAAGTTTGCTTGAAGGTGGTCGAACAGCCCATTCAGCATTAAAATTGCCATTAAATATGCAAAGCAATGAAACTCCGACCTGCAACATTTCTAAGAACTCTGCAATGGCAAAGGTCTTGCAGCAATGTAAATTAATTATTTGGATGAATGCACGATGGCACATAAAAAATCTTTGGAGGCTTTAGACAGAACATTAAAAGATATACGGAGCAATCATAACAAATTTGGTGGTGCAATGATTTTATTAGCAGGAGATTTTCGTCAAACATTGCCAGTGATTCCACGATCAACACCAGCTGATGAACTCAATGCATGTCTAAAGTCCTCCAATTTGTGGAAACATGTCAAGTACTTCATTTAAGCAAGAATATGCGTGTCGAATTAAAAAATGACCAATCTGGAAACATATTCTCTGAACAACTCATTGACATTGGTAATGGCAAATTTCCTATAGACATGTTGACTGGCTGCATTAACATTCCTCAAAGTTTTTGTCAGTTAACTCGATCAAAAGATGAACTTATTCAGAAGGTGTTTCCAGATGTTTCTCAAAATTACAGAAACCATGATTGGTTGAGCGAACGAGCTATATTGACTGCAAAAAACATAGATGTAAATGAATTAAATTTAAAAATACAAGAACAAATTACAGGCGAATCGAGGATACATAAATCAGTTGATTCGGCTACTAACCAAGATGATGTAGTGAACTATCCACCAGAATTTTTAAACTCGCTGGATTTGCCAGGATTGCCACCTCACAATCTTCAATTAAAGGTTGGATCGGTAGTTATAATGTTGCGAAATATCAACCAACCGCGTCTTTGCAACGGCACACGGTTAGCGATAACTAAACAACGTGATAGAAGCAACTACACTCGGCGTCACAAAAATCGCACCTCTCCGAAAATAAGTTTCAAGCATGTGCCGCCATCAACGAATACATTAAACCTAATTAATATTAGTATCAATTGAAAGTATATTTAACGACCTTTAAATTAACATTAGTTAGAATTCCTAAACACAACAGATCTCATTAGCACGTAACGTTAAAAAAAATGTTGTCAAAATACGCATTACAACGGCCACTAATTGCACCTCCCTACCAGGGTATAAAAAGGGCGACCCGGGTTAAATGTGGGTAAGGATTCGCCTGTGGTCACACACAGACTTGTCCTGCTTAGTCCCGTACAAGTTTTTCCCGCGCGGACCGTGTTTTTATTTTATTGAAGTCTCGGTGTGTAGTCACTGCTGCGGTCGCGGGAGACCACGCCCCCGGGATGCCGCAGCCCGGCACACGCGGCTCGTCGGGCCGCGATGCCGGGACCCCGGAGTCCCGCCCGGTGTTGGATCGGACGATGTCTCTGCCGAACATCGGCGATGCGTCGTCCGGTGCACCACCGGCCGGCTCCACCCGAACGAAGGAGAGGAAGAAAGGAGGAGGAGAAGCAGCCTCAAAGAAAAGTGAAGAGGGAAGGAGAAGCGGAGGGACCAGTGCCGCTGCAGCCGCCGGCCCACCGACGACATCGGCGCCTGCGCGCGTTGCGCCGACGCCGTCGTCGAGCCGCCAGCACGCGGTACCCGTCCGCCCCGCCGCGTTCCGCCCGGTGCCGATTCAGGCCCCGGGGCCTGCCGCGTACCCGCCCCGCGCGCCGCAACCGCGCACTGCGGCACCGCCCGCGCGCTCTACCGCGCCCGTGCGTGCTGCCGCGTCCGCCGAGCGCGCCGCCGCGGCGCAGCAACAGCAATTTCCCGCGCTACCTACGCGCACTACCCCCCCCGCAGCCACCGCGCGTCCCCGCGCACCACCTGCGCGCACCGCCGCCGCGCCACCCGCGCGCTCCGCTGCGCCGCCGCCGCGATTTGTGTCGCCGCCTGCGCCCTCCGGTGCCGCGGTATTCACGACGCCCAAGACGACCCGAGCTGTGCCAGCTTCGCGCACCGCCGCGCCCGGTCCCCGCCTCTCGCTGGCGGGCCCGGCGCTGGCTGAGCGTGAGCGGCCGGCTAGTGCTGGGTCGTACGCACGTCCGGCACGGATGAGTGCCCCGGCGCCGGACTCACCGGCGCCCCCCCGATCCTCCGCCTTCGACTCGCCCGCCATGCTGTCGGCATGCTCTTCGCGCGTAGGGTCGAGCATGTCGCTGGCATCTGCGGGCTCGGCCGCGTCCGGTCGCGGAGACGTGTCTCCGGATACGACGCCGCGACCCGGACGTCGGCCCATCGAGGGAGGAGCAGCCACTGACGCTGCGATGTTATCGCCGGCGTCACCGACGCCCTCGCTGGGGTTTGACTTCGAGTTCCGGCTCGAGCCCAGACCCCAGCGACAGCGACGAAGAAGAAGCTCGGACGAGACGGCCGACGAGGAGGCGAAGCGGCTCTGTCCTGACCCGTCGCGGCCACAGCGCGATAGCGCGCCGCGGGGTCGGGGCACGCCAGCGTCACCGACATTCGCTGACGCGGCGCGCCGCTCGCCCCCCGCCTCACCTTCACCGACAACCGCGGGGGTAAGTACGCGTCCTGTACCTTCCCCCGCCCCTCCTGCCACCCTTGCACCCTCTGATGCCCCTTCCGGGGCCCCGGCGACGACCTCTGCGAACCTACCGCCGGGGTCGAAGAAGAAGCCACCACCCAAGAAGCCCCGCTACCCTCCGCTGGTAGTAGAGAAGCTGCCGAACTGGGCGACGCATTTCCGGGCCATCAGTGTCAAGCTGGGCCGGCCTCCGAACGCTCGTCCATACGGGGGTGGAGTTCGCTTCACCCCAGACAGCGAGGAGGAGTATAGGCTGGTCCAGCGCTACCTGACGGGCCTGGAAAAAGACAGCGGCGTCTCCTGGTTTGCGTACTCGCTGCCAGCGGACAAGAACTTGAAGATCGCCATCAGGGGGCTGCCTGCGGACACAGACCCCAAGGAGATCGAGGAGGAACTCCGGGCGTTGGGGTACCAGCCGGAGTATGTGCGCCACATCAAAGGCGCACAAGGACGACCCGGCTGTGTTTTCCACGCCATCCTTAAGAAGACCCCTGACGTCCGAGCGATCTTTGACACCACCGTGTTTATGTACATGCGGGGTGTCAAGATCGAGGCATGGAGAGGGAAACGTGGGCCCGCACAGTGCCACCGGTGCCAGCGCTTCAGACACAGCTCGCACCAGTGTCACCGCCCGCTCGCTTGTGTGCGATGCGGGGGCGAGCACGCGGCACGGGACTGCCCACGCCCGCGGGAGGAGCCGGCCACCTGCGTCAATTGCGGGGGGCCGCATCCCGCGTGCAACAACAAGTGCCCCGTATTCCAGGCAGAGTCCCGGAATAAGCGAGCGGGGACCGCCGCCATTTCCACAGCTGCACGCCGGCCCTTAGTGGCCACCGAGAGGCTACCAGCAGGGCCGGAAGAGGCCCCAAGCACGACGCTTATGGCGGCGGCGAACGGGCCCACTGACAGGACCGATGCCACCTCCTCGAAGCGGAGGAAGAAGAGGAGGGGGGGTAAAGGAAAGGGGAAGAAGCCCAACCCCCCCCCTGCGACCCAGGAAGAGAAGAAACTTACGGCCGCCCCTGCCTTAGTCGGGGCGCAGGTTGTAAACAAAGCGAAGAGTACTGTTACTGGTACCGGTGGCGCCGGCATAGCGCCGCGAGGTAATGCGGAACTAACTTCCGAAAAGTTCCGCATACCGACGAGAGGTGTCGCTACCGGTACCAAAACAAACATTGAATCAGAATCACAATCCCGAATGACCAATAGAGAATTTACAACCTGCGCCATCAAACTTCTGATGGACCTGATCAAGGCGATAAGGCAGGGTCAAGACATTGAGACAGTCATCCTTGACGGTCTGGCCACGTTACTAACCTTGTACCATGGCTAGACCGTTAAGGATAATACACTGGAATGCCCGCGGCCTTAAGAATAAGGTCGCCCTCCTCCGCCATCTCCTTCGGGAACAGGATATCGACGTGGCGCTCATAAGCGAGACGCTCCTGGGACCCGAAGATAGGGTTAGGTTCCCAGGTTACCTCGCTTACAGGAAGGACGAAAGGTCGGCCCACACCCGGTACCGTGGTCTGGTGGTACTGGTGAGGCGAAGAGTCGTCCATCAGGAACTCCCCTTGCCGTCGCTCAACACGTTTTACGCGCTGGGTGTACAGCTGCACATTGCCGGCGAGGATATTAAGATCTACGCTGTCTACAAGCCGCCCGCAGCTCCATTGGACATGTTAGAGCTGCGGGCCCTATTGGAAACATCATCGAACACAGGCGCCACCATCCTCGCCGGTGACTTGAATTCAAAGCACCCAGCGTGGAACTCAGCTATTACGAATACCCAGGGGAGACGGCTCTTCGCGGACGCGGAAGCCTTCGGGTATACGGTGTCCGGCCCGGAGACACCCACCCACTACCCGGACACAAACAGATACCAACCGGACGTGCTGGACATCGTAGTCCACCGAGGGCTACACTGCCAGATCACGCAGCAAGTGATTGACGACGAGCTACAATCTGACCACCTACCTGTACTCGTCGTCATATCGGGAATGCCGGCCCGACTGAAGCCATTAGCGCCACGTCGTACCACGGACTGGAACAAGTTCCGAGAGAAAGTAGAGACCACTACGCCGACTCGGCCTATCGTCACCGCCGCGGACGTAGAACAAACAGCGGATGATGTCACTGCTTGCATACAAAGCGCCTTGCAAACGGCGACTAGCACGCAGCCGCAGGGGAGAGGGCTACTGCCGCCCCTGCCGGCGCACATTAGCGCAATGATCGCCGTCAAGAGGCGCGTTCGCAAGCAGTGGCAACAACTGAGATGCCCGACCATCAAGAGGGAACTCAACCGTCTCGCGGAGAGGGTGAAGGCCGAGTTACAGGCGCACACCGCCGCGGGCTGGGAGGAGCGAATTGATGCCACGACGGACAGCTGGCCGTCGATTCACAAACTCTGCGGCCAGCTTACGAGTACCCCAGCCCCGGTGCGACCGCTGCTCAACAGCGACGGGGCGCTTAAGTACGTAGCGGAGGACCGGGCGGAGGTCTTCGCCGAGCACCTGGAGCGTCAGTTCCGCCCCAACTCGACCCACGACACCGAACATGTCGCAGCAGTCGAGAAACACCTGGGAGACTACTTCGCAACGCCGATAGCTCCCGATGAAGACGCTATTTATTTCTCGCCGGGCGCAGTCCGACGCGCCATCCTTAAGACGAAGCCCAGGAAGGCCCCCGGTGCCGACGGTATCACCAACACAGCGCTGCGCCACCTGCCGTACCGTATGGTAGCGGCGCTGGCGCGCCTGTTTACGGGGATACTGCGCACGGGGACCTTTCCCGCTTCGTGGAAGGAAGGGCGCGTCATTATGCTGCCCAAGGCGGGAAAGAATATCCTGAAGCCGGAGAGCTATCGGCCGATCACGCTGCTGCCGACGGTCTCCAAGGTGTTCGAAGCACTCCTGCTGCGACATCTCCTACCGCACATTGCGCCGCGCCCAGAACAGTTTGGGTTTCGGGCGGAGCACAGCACGACGCTCCAGCTGTCGAGGGTACTGCACCACCTCGCAGCCGCAGCCAACAAGAAGGAATACTCGGTGGCAGTATTCCTCGACATGGAGAAGGCCTTCGACCGTGTGTGGCACGACGGCCTCATATACAAGATGGCCACCTCGGACGCGCCCCGTCGCGTTGTTAAAGTGGTCTCTACTTTTCTCTCCCACAGGACTTTCAGGGTGGTGGTCGACGGAGCGCTGTCTAGCGCCCGCCCGGTGCTCGCTGGCGTGCCGCAAGGTAGCTGCGTCTCGCCGGCGTGTTACTCGCGTTACACCGACGACATCCCCACAACTCCAGAGTCGACGCTCGCGCTGTACGCTGACGACGCCGCGTACATTACTACCTCGCTTAACGCGAAGTACGCGGCCGTCAAAATGCAGCGCGCCCTGGACCTCCTTCCCGACTGGCTGGCAAAGTGGCGGCTGTCGGTTAACGTGGGTAAGACGCAGGCGATGGTCACCGGGTTTGCGCCCCTCCCACCACCCTTGCAGCTGCAAGGAGTCGACATCGATTGGTCGCCCCGGGTCAAGTACTTGGGTGTGACCATCGACCGTCGGCTCACGATGGGGCAACATGTCCGCAACGTCGCCGCGCAGGGTAGGGTCGCCCGCAACCTGCTCCGCCCCGTGCTCTCGTCCCGCATCCCGGCGCGCGTCAAGTTGGGCGTGTACAAAGCGTACGTGCGCCCAATCTTGACGTACGCCGCCCCGGCATGGTTCGCCCTCACGTGCGAGTCGAGCCGAAAGCTGCTCCGCGCGCAACAGAGTCTTGCGCTGCGGACCATTGTTGACGCTCCTCGTTTCGTGAGGAACGAAGTTCTTGCCCGGGACCTCGGGATCGAGAGCCTGGACGAGTTTGTGCGGCGCCTCGCGAAGGGAATGTTCGCGCGTGCCGACGCATCCGCTTGGCCCCACGTCAAGCAGATAGCGCCCTGGCATGCGCGCCCCCCCGACGCGAGACCCCTGCCCCGCGACCTGTTAGCGGACAATTGACCCCATCCCCCGGACTGGACTCCCGAGTAAGCTGCACACAGGTTACACGCGGCTTACTCGACTCAACTGAACTCCACACTCACCTACATGCATCCGTTGCATAGCGTGTTCTAAGTTAATATAGGCACGTTACGTCATCGCACCACAGACAACACGTCTAAACAATCGCCTAAACTCACACGCGAAGGCGCCGCGCGGGCGGCGATTCGCGTTGACACTGAGCGGTGTTACACACAACACAATACCGCTCACACACGCACGACGACTCCTTAGCCCGGACCGTAACCGGCTAGCTCTGGAAGCGGGGCGGGCGGGGGTCATACACCTACTCTGTAGGAGCGTCGAGTCGGCACCTTCGCCGCTGGTCGTCTTCGTCGGGCCTCCCCCAGGTAACTGGGGGTCTCACCTGGCGGGGACAGACCGCCGAGGTGTCGTGAAGAAAGCGACGCTATGCTATTAGCGTCGCGGCGCGCCTACAGAAACACATTAGCAATCACACATATGGGTACGCGTAGCTACGCGCACCTAATAAGCCGCAAGCATCTGTTGCGCACACTAAGAGGGGCCCGTATTGACGGGTCCAAAACATGCCTCCGCGGCCAGAGGGCAAAGCGCCCTGGCACCGCTCGCCACGCCCCCTTGCGGGGGCGTCGCGACTTCCAAGATCTCGAATGTGGGTAATTCGCTATCCAACCTTTGAAGTGAACACACGTGAACAGCTACAGCAATAAAATACCCCAGAAAATGGATACCACTGCAGATGAAGCCGCTCAAGTCATTGCATTACTGCAATAGGGATGCGGCAATGTGATGTTGCTCGGCAACTGAACTTAAGTCGCTTTTCCGTTCGACGAGTGTTCCAACGCTTCCAAGAGACTGGTGGCTATATCCAAAGACGTGGATCTGGAAGACAACGGTGCACATCCGAAAGAGACGATCGCTTCATTGTTTCGACGTCTTTACGTAATCGGTTCTCCAATGCTGTTGAGCTGCAACAAGACGCTTACAGAAGTTCTGCGAGCTGATCGCAGTACTTCTGTAAGCGTCTCCACGATTAGAAGAAGAATGCGGGAGAAGAAAATTGCAGCTCACAGGGCTGCTACAGGGCCAAAATTGACTGCACAGCGTAGGAGAGACCGGTTGCAATTTGCCCGTGACCATGTGGATTGGACAATAGACCAATGGAGAGCTGTGCTCTTCTCGGATGAGACGAGGGTGTGTCTTTTCTGCAACGACAGGCGTAGAAGAGTGTACAGGAGGCAATGGGAACGATTCGCACAAGCCTGTATTCAAGAGACAGTGGAATACGGGGGTGGCTCGTGCATGTTCTGGGGCGGCATGTCAATCGACGGCAAAACGAACCTTGTGTGGGTTTCTCGGACTGGAAGTGCTCGCGGGCAACGGTCGCTGACTGCTCATCGGTACATAACAGAGATCTTAGAGGAGCAGGTTGTCCCTTATGCGGGTTTTGTTGGCAGTGGGTTCACGTTAATGCACGATAACGCCCGCTGTCACACCGCATTAATTGTAAGTGACTACCTGCAAGAAGTTGGGATCCCTGTTATGCGCTGGCCGGCGCGTAGTCCAGACCTGAACCCTATTGAGCACCTTTGGGATGAACTGAAACGGCGAGTACGGGCACGTGATCCTGCCCCTTCCACTCTCCAAGACCTCCAAGATGCCGTCGTTGCAGAATGGGACAACATTCCTCAAGAGACTGTTGTCACATTATTTAGGTCCATGAGAGAACGCATTGAAGCAGTGATCAGGGCTAGGGGGGTAACACTAGGTTTTAAGTTGTTTTTATGGACTTTGTTGCAATTTTTGCTGATAAAATTAAATTACATTTTTTAATCATTTGCATTAGCTTGTTTTTTTATTACCTGGTAAACAAAAAACCAAATCTATTGATGTATTCTGAAATTTAAATAAATTGCCATTCCAATGATACCTTATAGTCATATGTCTACCGTTGATTAATAGGGTTAAAATGACTTTGAAGGGAATTCTTAAAGAGGTGCGATTTTTGTGACGCCGAGTGTATACTGAAAGGAAAGTATAAAGGAGAAGACGTACTCATACCGCGCATCCCAATGATTCCGAATGATGTGCCGTTTGACTTTAAACGACTACAGTTTCCAGTTCGGCTTGCTTTTGCTATGACCATAAACAAGTCCCAGGGGCAATCATTAAGTGTTTGTGGTATTAATCTGGAAAACCCATGTTTCTCACATGGTCAATTGTATGTTGCCTGTTCCCGTGTTGGAAAACCATCAGATTTGTTTGTCTATGCGCCAGATAATCAAACAAAAAACATCGTATATCACAAAGCACTACAATGAAAATAAAACTGATTTTTGTTAATAATTATGATTCATATGATTAACTATAAAGAGATTACTTATTTTTAAATGCTTATATATATATGTTTTATTTAATTATATTTCTTATTCACAACGCCCTATCACCAGGGTGACAGTTCTGTTCATGAGAATTTTTTGCCCCGACTATAAAATATGTAGGAACAAAAAAATGACACATTACAAATCATTTTGACAGGCTATATTTGGCAGTACGAAGTCTGCCGGGTCAGCTAGTATATATATTATATATCCTAACTAATATTATAAATGCGAAAGTAAGTTTGTTTGTTTGTTTGTTACCTTTTCACGCTTAAACCACTGAACCGATCATCCTGAAATTTTGCATATACGTTGTCAGGGGTACAGAAACGGACAAAGGGTACCTTTCATCCCGTAAAAAAGAACTGTTCCCGAGGAAAACAACAATAACGTCCTTATGATAATAGATGCCGCCACGTGTCTTTCGAATCATGATTGAATTATAACCCCAATTGATAGTCAAAGTCTAAATTAACGCGAGCGAAGCCGCGGGCAAAAGCTAGTAATATAATATAATATAATATATAATATATATATAATATATATAATATAATATATATAACGGAGCACCGGGACCATTCCGATTTTTAGAAATCGTGACGTCAGCAGAGCTGACGTCACCATCTCCACCGCCAGACTCACTCATTGCAAAAATGAATACACCCAATTGATCTTCTCACGTTTTATTCTTATTACTAATCTAACACAATTAAAAATAGCCTTAAAATTTAAATGAATAATAGAAAAATCGTACTCACAAGATATTTTTGTAAAACACTTGTCTTCACAACGTTCTCCTTGACAATGTGGCCTCGCAGCGGCGCGCCCTATCCAATACCAATATGGCGTCGTCGTTGCGAAGTCATTACACTTGTTCTTTTTTACAAATTTCAGTTAACATTGATTTAAGTAACAAACTATGATTTGTTAATTCGTTTTACTATTTTTAGCACTCGATTTTAACGTTGAATTAATTCTGTATTGCTTAAAACATTTTAAACAGTTTTAAACGCGCGCCATGTTTTTTCTTTGCTTAACCAATTTATAGTAGTTTAATCAAGTAAGTTTGAATAAGCAAAAATTAACCAAAAATCATTTTTAATCTAACGCATACCGCTTATTAATCAAGAAACGAATTTAGAAATAGATAGCTTGTTTTTAAACCTAAGTTTGAATAAAACCTTCAGTTATGGTTTGCTGTTAAGTAACCGCAAATCATAACACGACTTTTTACATTGAAAAATATCAAACTGACTACAATAATCAAATCTAAACTAATTTAAACCTATCCAGTCATATTTAACTGTTAAATTGTAACTTTAAAGTTAATATTTTTAAAGTTTACATTAGCCCTGCGTCGACACGGCCATTCTGCGAGACGGTGTGCGTGCCCTGCACCAGTCGCGGTTCTGAAAATGAAAATTATTTTTTCTGAACTAGGTATCCGTTCACAGGTACACTAGCTGACAACTTGTTTGTGGTCGGAGCTGCTATAATAGAATGTAGCCTGAATTTTTCAATGATAACTCATTCCAACAATCCAAGTTATCAGGTATTACTTTTATACCTTGTTAACCTTAAACATACGGTTATGTAATTAGGCATTCTAAGTTATAGATATCGAAGTAAATATGGAAAAGAATAAAGTTCATATGAGTAGTTAATAAATAGGATTTGCTGTAAATAGGGAAGTGAGTGAAGATATTGAAGTGCTTGTAACGCTACATGCTTACTCACACGTTTATTTAGTTATGTCAACGCAAATGCTCCACGCATACATGCATGACTTGATTTCTCGTAGACAGGGATGATGCTGTGGTGCTGGGCGGTCTTGTACGCCGTGGTCCACAGAGGCTCTAAAGGAATAGGGAACTAGGGTGATGCTGAGGCCTGGGCCTTATGTTTATGACCGTGGTCCTCAGAGGCTCTAAAAGGAGAGAAAATATAAACAAAGTTCTTACGTAGCTATTTATACAGCTTGTTAGGGTTTGGTGCTGTGGTGCTGAGCGGTTTCGTACGCCGTGGTCCACAGAGGCTCTAACGGATTTGGGAAGGACGGTGCTGTGGCCTAGGCCTTATTTTGACCGTGGTCCACAGGGGCTCTGAAAACTTATATTGCAACTTTGTCGATAAAAAAAGAAACTCACGGGAATGATGCTGCGGTGCTGAGCGGTCTTGTACGCCGTGGTCCACAGGGGATCTAAAGGATTGGAAAAGGACGATGCTGTGGCCTAGGCCTTATTATTTTGACCGTGGTCCACAGAGGCTCTGAAAAGTGTGTAGGAGGGAAGTGGGTAATACGGATTGTACAGTCTTACTATTTTGTAGTTTATGATGTTATCAGCCAGTCAACAAAGATAAAGTCCAATAACGGGTCTCCTTAGTGTTGTTGCTGTCTTATAAGTCATTCAAACTCAAATTCACAGTTAGTATCAAGATAACAGTAAAAGAGGAGAAACTCACATTTTTTTTTTTTTTTTGAACATCCAGCGTCTTGGCAGCTTAGCAGGTAGACAGCTGTGGCTCCTTCGATGGCGGCGTACTAATGATCTGAGATATAGTTTGTTGTAGTGTCTCATCGACCAAATTCGTCGATGAGTCATCAGCCAACCGGGGGGCCACTTGCTGAGGGTCATCTGCGTTATTCGTCGACACGGTTTCCTGCTCGCCTGGTTGTGGTGCTCGGCGCAGCTGGTCGTGAGCGACCTTACGTGGACGCCCTCTGCCGGTCACACGCTTCACTATGTATCGGTCGTTGTCCAGGATCCTATATACCTCGTATGGCTCGCTGTATTTCAAGTCTAGAGACGTCTGATTTCGGGGATTGTTCTTGACGAGTACGTAATCTCCTCGCTGAAACGGACGCATTTTCGCCTTGCTCCTGTCAAATCGCTGCTTGTCATATTGTCCCGCAGCTGTCATTTTCTCTTGCACGTGTTGCTCAAGCAAGTCAAAGTCTATGCATTCGTTATTAATATTTACTAACCTTAGTAGTTCTGGGGGTACACTGTGTTGGCGGCGGGTCAGTAGAGTAAGCGGTGCGACCCCAGTCACTCTATGTGGAGTGCAGTTAAATGCGAGCTGTAAAGCTTCTAGCGCCGTTTGCCATTCTTCAGTGTCGTAGTTTTTAATCATGGTTAATGCGTTTTTCAAAGTGCCCATAATTCGTTCGACCTGTCCGTTTGCTCGGCTTACTCCTGGCGCAATGGAATGTATGTCGATTCCGAAACGGTCTGAGTAGACTTTAAATTCACCAAGGAACTCTCGACCTCCATCCACCACGACTTGTACTGGGGTTCCGAACAGGTGCACGACACGTTTCAAAGCTGCGAGGCTGCTGCTTGGGCTCTTGTCATTTGAGTAGCTAAGCAAGATGTATTTGGTGTATGCGTCAATCGTAACAATTACATACTCATCTCGTCCCTCAGCGCTTCTCGTACCCAGCTTGCCAGTAATATCCATGTGGACGACCTGGAACGCTGCAGTGGGCTTCTGAATCGGATGAAGCTGGGCTTGGATAGCGCCCGACGGCCCTTTTGAGGTCTTACATACAACACAATTGTCCACAAACCTCCTGATGGTTGTATTCATTTTGTGGAACCAGTACGTTTCCCTCAGCTTCTGTAAGGTTTTCTCCCAACCGGGGTGTTGCAGAGCGACATGGAAAGAGTTTATCAGGCTCCACTGGAATGACCTAGGGACTACAATTGGTTTATGTATACCGAGTATAGGATCCGTGAGAGTCTTCTTAAGCACGCCTTCTTCCAGAATGTAGCCTTCGGCCGGGATGTCGCCGCTCATGGTGTCTATAAGCGGACGCAGCGCGTCGTCGCGGCGCTGCTCAATCTGCAGCCATTCAGTGTCTCTGGTCATGAAGTTGACAGATATTTCAGTGGATGGATTCCTACTGAAAAAATCCGCGTGCTGTAATCGCTCACCTTTTCTATACTCGACCTCGAACTCGTAATTCTGCAGGAAGGCCCACCACCTATGGATTCGAGGAAGGAGATCCTTTTTGTTCTTGGACGCTTTCAAGGCGTTACAGTCTGTTATTACCTTGAATTTTCGGCCGTATATGTAATGCCGAAAATGCTTGACTGCCCTTACTACCGCCAGGGTCTCGAGCTCGTACGAGTGGTAGCGGCTCTCGGCGTCGGTGGTGCGCTGGCTCATGTACGCGACTGGATGCTGGCGACCGCTTACGGTCTGCACGAGCACCGCCCCGTAGCCGATGCTGCTGGCGTCCGTGTAGAGCTCGATTGGTGCGTTTTCCTGAAATAGCGTAAGGGTAGGCGCAGTAGACAGGTGTTGTATGATATGGTTTCGAGCCTCATCATGCCTTTCGTTCCATTCCCACTTTACATCGTTCTTGGTCAGTTCATAGAGGGGAACCATCACACGCGAGAAATTGGGAATGAAGCGTCTGAAGTATCCAGCCAATCCGTTAAACTGTCTAACTTGTTTGACAGTTTTTGGTATAGGTGCCTTCGTTAAAGCCTCCACCTTTCTTGGGCTAGGACTGACTTGTCCGTCTGCAATGATATTGCCCAAATACTCGATGGAGCGTTTAAAGAAGGCAGTTTTATCGACGTTGATCGAAAAACCGGCCTCTTGGAGGGCAATCAATATACGTTCGATATGGGTTAGGCCCTCTGCGAATACCCTACATTTCGATAAAACGTCATCTACATACACCTGGCAAACCTGGTCTACCGAGCACAAGAGGTGAGCTAGGGCCCTATTTATACAACGCTGATAAACTGACACCGCGTTACTGAGTCCGAACGGCATGGTCAAATATTCATATAGACCATCCGGCGTAACAAAGGCCGTTTTCTCAATCGAGCCCTCTGAAATCGGTATTTGATGGAACCCAGCTGCCATGTCTATTGTCGAGAAATAATAACCCCCCGCCAGCTGATCTATTTGATCTGAAATGATCGGTAACGGATAGTGGTCCCTCAAAGTGTTCCTGTTTAGTTCGCGGTAGTCCACGCACATGCGGTCCTTTCCATTTTTCTTTTTGACCAATATTATTGGGCTGGAAAAAGGTGATTTACTTTCGCGGATAATTTTATGCTCGAGTAATTCGTTGACTATTTCCCTGACTTTTTCGCGTTCAACTGGGCTCAATCGGTAAGGCCTGCGTTCGACACACTTGTTATCATCTTTTAAGCGTATTTCGAGCTCACCGGTATTGACGCGTGAGTGAGGGTACCCGTGAATAAACAAGTGTTCGAATTTGTTCAACAAAATTTTCAATTCGTTGATTTGATCGTCATTAGTCAAGTCACAATCTAGGCTATAAAATTTTTCACTCTGAGATCGCAGGTGGTAAACAACCGGTTGATGAACCAAAGTTGCACCCCGAGAGTTCACTAACACGCTTAAGTTGTTTTTCTCCAAAAGATTAAGACCTATCAAAATGTCTGAGCACACTTCGTAGTCCGGCACCACGTGAAATTCAAGTTCTATCCGTAAACTATCGATGACACAAATCGTCGTCAATGTTGAAAGAGATATCACCGTAAATTGACCTAATCCCTTCAAGTAGCTTACTCGATCAAGTCGTTTGCCGGGTAGTTTGGCAGCTACAGACTCGCGTATTACTGAACATTCGGCTCCACTGTCAAAAATCGCGAGTATGTTTAAATTCCCAGCTAACACTTGCATTGAATTCAATTTAGATGTACCTATACAGTTGACGTTGGAAACCACTGCGCGTTCTCGCTTATAACACGTTTCATAAGTGTGACCTGCCCTTGAACAGAACGTGCACGTGGGTTTACCTATATTTTGGGGTGCGGTTTTATTATCCTGTTGACGCAGTTGAGAATTATCATTTTTGTCACGGTAGCGACAGTCACGAGCATCATGCCCGGGTTTTTTGCAGATTTGACAAAACAACGAGGGCTTATCAAAACGTGATCGCTTAGCGAGACCCGGATGTGCACCTGATGTACCCGGCTGAGGGCGCTTAATGCTTCGTATGGAAGATGCAACCGAAATAAGTTCTGGTACCGATGTGGCCCTGGCATTTAACAGTTCGATTCTCAACCGCTCATCTCCAATGCAACCGATAACTGCCTCAACTGCGTCATCATTCGATAACTTATCCTTAGTAATACGTCTCCATAATACCCAAGCTTGTGACAAAAACTGCGCGATGTCTTTAGAATTATCATAATTATGTTCCCTAAAGCGCACAATGTCCCGGGAGTATCTATTCTCCGGTTCAAAAGTTGTTATCAGAACATCACGCAATTCATGCCACGTGGTGGTAGACACAAGCCAATTGTCAACCCATAACCTCGCACGGCCTTTGAGCAAACTACCAGCTTTCATTCGCACTTCATAATCGCTCAGGCCATAAGTTTCCATGGCTGTGGTAATATGTTGACACCACTCTCTAACCCCAATATTGGTGTCCGGATCGTATGACGGCAAAAACACATCATTTATTTTGACTCTTGGCGTTTCTGATTGTGTCGTGATGCGATCGGACATGTGCTTCATCATTTGCAACATCTGAGTGAAAAACTCCGTCGGTACTCCATTAACAGAAGTAGTTAAGTTTTCATTATTTAAGCCAGATGGACGGGCAGAAGTGGGGGCCAATCCCACTTCTGATAACGGAGCACCGGGACCATTCCGATTTTTAGAAATCGTGACGTCAGCAGAGCTGACGTCACCATCTCCACCGCCAGACTCACTCATTGCAAAAATGAATACACCCAATTGATCTTCTCACGTTTTATTCTTATTACTAATCTAACACAATTAAAAATAGCCTTAAAATTTAAATGAATAATAGAAAAATCGTACTCACAAGATATTTTTGTAAAACACTTGTCTTCACAACGTTCTCCTTGACAATGTGGCCTCGCAGCGGCGCGCCCTATCCAATACCAATATGGCGTCGTCGTTGCGAAGTCATTACACTTGTTCTTTTTTACAAATTTCAGTTAACATTGATTTAAGTAACAAACTATGATTTGTTAATTCGTTTTACTATTTTTAGCACTCGATTTTAACGTTGAATTAATTCTGTATTGCTTAAAACATTTTAAACAGTTTTAAACGCGCGCCATGTTTTTTCTTTGCTTAACCAATTTATAGTAGTTTAATCAAGTAAGTTTGAATAAGCAAAAATTAACCAAAAATCATTTTTAATCTAACGCATACCGCTTATTAATCAAGAAACGAATTTAGAAATAGATAGCTTGTTTTTAAACCTAAGTTTGAATAAAACCTTCAGTTATGGTTTGCTGTTAAGTAACCGCAAATCATAACACGACTTTTTACATTGAAAAATATCAAACTGACTACAATAATCAAATCTAAACTAATTTAAACCTATCCAGTCATATTTAACTGTTAAATTGTAACTTTAAAGTTAATATTTTTAAAGTTTACATTAGCCCTGCGTCGACATATAATATAATATATAATATATAATATAATATATAATATAATATATAATAATATTATAAATGTGAAAGTGTGGATGTTTGTTACTCAATCACGCTAAAACGGCTGAACGGATTTGGATAAAATTTGGCACATGGGTAGACTATGACCTGGATTAGGACATAGGATACTTTTTATCCCGATATTCCCACGGGATCGAGATTTCTGCGGGTGAAACCACGGGGCGCAGTTAGTTATGTCATAAAATAATTATATGACGGCGCTACAATGTTTTGAGAGTGTCAAGAAACGTCAAAATGACAAATGACAGCGGATATTTGACAAGAGTGGATAGACGTTTCTTCACTCTGACGTAACTCCGGGCTCTTTTACACACAGCCGTCAGACGGGGATAATCCGTTTGCATCGCGCTCAAGCAAGACGTGTTCGGTGGAGAGTCGCTGTATTTCGATTAATTAAAAGTGCTGATTACAATTCTGTTAATAGTTTGTTAAAAATAATAATCGTGCATCGTTGATTATCTTCAACACGTGGTTTTAATTCTCCTCGCCCGCCTACCCACGATAGCTCGGCAGCCGCAATGAACCCAGAATTGATTAATAATGGCCACGTGCCGTTATATATTGCTATTGTTTGTTTAAGTTATTTATTTATTTTAAATATTTTCTATAAATAATGGATTATTCAAAAATATTAAAATACGTTTTTTTTCAAAATTTGCTTATGCCAAGTAAATCGTCTAAAGTGACACTTTGGCCTTTTTACTAGCTTTTTTCAGTATAATTAAAATTAAAAAAAACGACGTATATAGGAATATCTACATTAATTAAAAAACTAATATATATACAAATAAATCGATGTATCTAGGATAACGAACATATGTTTCGTAGTAACTGTGCAAAGTTTCACAAACATTAGTTGAAGCATCTAAAAAATACATCAAATTGAAACTTTGAGAGCCTCTATTGAAAAGTTGTCAATTTGCACATTGGCCCTTATACATAGGACCCATCGATATACAATACTTCACTTCAAAGTTTGTATGTTTTTTGTATCTGGTATAAACGTGAAAGTTTGTGAGAATGGATGGATGGATGTTTGATACTCTTTAACGCAAAAAGTACTGAACGAATTTTAATGGAATTTCAAAGTAGTAAAAAAAAGTAAAGTAATAAAGTAGTGATAAAGTTATACAGCAGCGAATATGATAATGGTGATAATGTTCAAAAATTGTTTTTAATTAAACGTTTTTGATTTCCTATATTTAATGCATTTTTGTTTTACAGCTGGTATCAAACGGATACTGTGGGAGGAGATCACAGAAATATTTGTTAGTGAAAATTCAACTATAAATGAAAAAAAGAGTATGAGAGAGAGAGTATTTATGTTTATTTCATTGTCTTCTCAGGGCAAGTCTATTTTGCCACGGAACTACTCCTTCGCCACCGAAGTAGTCCGCAAATCGATCCCTGTCTTGTATAGATGTTCTATTTCCTCTTGAAGGTTGACATGTAGGTATTTCTTACATTGTTACGGGTACATGCAACGTGTCTTCTAATTTGAACCCATCACGCTCCCTTACTTAGTTGCGGAGGACGCAACATGCTTTTATGATAGCAACAGCAAATTCCTTACGCACATCAATAGGACGGTGAAAAATTCGCCACTTGCTGGCTAGTATGCTGAAAGAACATTCTATGTACCGACGCGCACGGGAAAGACTGTAGTTAAACATTATTTTCTTGTCTGTCAAATTTCTTCCGGCATATGGTGTCATTAAATCTCTCTAATCTCTGTCTCTGACACAGAGCAAGCTTCATCGCCAACAATGACAAAAGGCTAAGGCACACCTGTTTCTGTAATTGATCTCTTGTCTGGAATATTTAGCTCATTGTAAGTTTTTCATAAAACTTCGTATTCTTGAATACCGAAGAGTCGCTGCATTTTCCATAGGCACCGACGTCTATGGATATAAATTTGGAATCAGCGTCACATATAGCCATAAGTACTACAGATAAATATTTTTTGTAATTGTGATAAAGTGAACCGGTGTGGCCTGGCTGAATGATTCTTATGTGCTTTCCGTCCTCCGGAAACTGGATTTAACTGGATCCTTCACTTATTTCTAGCCATTTATCTTTATTAAGTTTTGGAAATGTCATGTCTTTAACATTTTGCCATATGGCAACACAAACTTCATGTACAATATCTCGAACAGTAGTGTGACCAATACGGAACGAATGACTTAGTTCTCTAAAGGAGCATCCACTCGCAAGGTATCTGGAACAAATAACACAATATTTAATTTAATTTGAGAAATTATAAGTGCAGCAACAAAAGTTCTCTTTAGCACCTGCAACCTAACATCTTTTTTTTATGTAGGCAACGAGTTAATATAACAGCTTCCATTATATTAATACATCATCTTTACTATTCCAACAGAATATTAAAAAACCAGCGTCAATTTATGAACATAAAATAACATGACTCAGAGCTACCGATAAATATATTTACTTCTGAATTGATAACTAAGTGACTAATGTTGTAAGTGAGCTACTTTATATATTTTAGAGATTCAACATCTGTCTGCTAATTAAATTAAATTTAGATCAAGATTAGCTGTCAAACTTTTTTATTCAACAACTAAATTAATAAATCATATTCTTTTTTCATCAGAATTAGCAGCAGAGAGCTAGAGCGTACATACATACTTTGCCAGATTGAATCATTTGGGTTAGGTTAGGTTAGAATAGTGGCCAATAACGGCCAGATCCCCTCTATGTTGTTATTTGGTTTTAATTTTCCCTAAGGTGTGTCCAAATAAATACAAACAAACACAGATGCAGATGTTTGTTTTTGATGACAATAATTTTTGTATGTTCAATTGGGTAAGTATAATAGTCAAGTCATCAATTACATATGATAATGTCAGTACTTGAAATCAGGGTTTCATTGACCATTATTTAATGACAATAATAATGTACTTTTATGTTCAATTATAGTAGATTCACTCATCAATTACTTATGCTAACGTATAAAAATATAGGTGACTATATGAAATTAGAGTACGTTAAAATTATTTTATAGGTGCTGTTGATACACTTATTAGAACCTGGCAATGTGTAGACATATCACAAATTTAGTTGCTTAAGAATTATCACCATGCTGCGGCATATTAACAGTAGCTTGTTTTACAATATATGGTCGCTTGAAAAGCATTTATTAGACGCTAACCGTCTTATTCCAAAACGCGATCTAAATTTAGTACTGGGATTATTGCTAGGTTTAAACCATGACTTAGTAAAAGTTTATTATTAAAAGAAATTTATCACTAGTTCATGAACTATCTGTGGTACTAAAGTTAGTCCGCCGAGACCCCTAGTTTATCTATGGATTTAACTTTGGTACTAATTTTTTTGAGGTTAGCGTTGATAAATATTGTGTGTTGTACAAATCGTTAAAAATGGATAATAATGTGATTGACTTGATGGATTTGGAAGAATTGGATATGCTGGAGAAGTCTCGGCGACCTTACAGACATCGTCATCGTGTGAATCCTTTTGAATTGAGTGACGAAGATTTTAGATATAAGTATAGGTTCATAAAACGTATTAGAGAAAAAATTGTGTAAGTTTTACGTGAGGATTTATCCCACGACCTTCGAGGATGCTCATTGAGTCCTGAAGTCCAAGTGGTTTGCGCATTACGCAACTGGGCTCGCCATGAAGTGAGTACCCTTGGTCAAAGCTAACGTAACATTGAACAAAATCCAAATAATATACTAATATTATTGTTTTAATCGTAGATTCAAGACGATACAGCTGATTTACATGGCGTATCTCAACCAGTTGTCAGCAATACATGTAAAAATGATGGCACGGTTGGCACAGTGGTTAAGCGATTGACTGCTGCGCTGAGTGTTGCGGGTTCGATTCCCGCACGGAACAAATATTTGTATGACCAGTAGTTGTTCCGGGTCTGGCTGTTTGTGTATGTGAGTTTAAATGTTTGTAAACGCACCCACAATACAGGAGAAATTCCTAGTGTGCGACAAAGTTTAAAAAAAAAATAGGTAGCAGACATTTTGTCACGTATGTCCCGAAGATTTATCAAAATGCCTACTACTCTAAATGAACAGGAGGAAACTATTAGAAAATTCCGCACTATTGCTGATTTTCCTACAGTAATTGGGGCAATAGACTGTACTCATACAAGAGTAAAGAAAATAAATGCTGATGGGGGTCAGTTATATATTAATAGAAAAGGATTCTCTTCAATCAACGTACAGGTAATTTCTAAAAAAATATTTTAAGTTGTGATTGCTGTAATTGTCTCAATTGACAAAGTACTTTTTATTTTGATCCCAAAATGCTCGACACAATAGAGAATAACTTAAATATTGTCTTAATTACCAATGTCATATTAAAATACCAGAGAGGAATATAAAGTTCTAACAAACTATCACTTTGCAGGTGGTTTGTGATGCTGACCTGAAAATCATGGACATTGTTACCAGATGGCGTGGCAGTGTACATAACACCAGAATATTCTGAGAATGTAGATTAAAACAGAGGTTTGAGGCTGGCGCATTCTCCGGAATATTATTGGGTGACAGTGGCTATCCTTGCACTCCATATTTATTTACACTATTGCTTAACCCCACAACACCACAAGAAGAGAGATATAATAGCAGCCATATTCGTACCCGGAACACGGTAGAAAGGTGTTTTGGTTTGCTACAGCAACGGTTTCGTTGCCTATTACAGGGTATGTTTGGGGATATTGAAACCAAAAAAAACATTTTTGCATGTGCTGTTCTCCACAGTCTTGCCATCGACATGAGGGATACATGTTTCCTGGCGAGGAAGATAACATAGAGCAATCTTCATCTAGGGAACCTATAATACAAAGGTATATTCCACCTTCTGTAAGGGGAAATATTAGGAGAAGGCAGTTTATTGAAACTCATTTCCAGTGAACATTTCTTCTCCCTTAAATGTATCATGTTGTAAAATTACAACATACAATTCAAACGGCCTCAAAATCATCGGTATGCGTTTAGTGCATGCTGTTTAGAATTATCACTAACAGTATAACATATTTTATCGAATGGCAACACATTTTATTCCTTCGCGACTGTCAAATGTCAACTTGGCAGTGACAAAGCAAAGACTATTGTGAATTCTGGAGCTGGTGAAAATTGTGTGGTTGTTTTGTTATGTAATGAATTGATTTTTGAAGGTGAGTACAAATAAAAATGGTTTTTATATCGAAAAAATCATCTTTTTTTCGATACAGTTATTAGTTTGAAAAATAAACATTTGGTTTTTTATGAAATCTCGTGGATATTGATGTTGTAAATCTACAACACTATGCATTTACTAGAGAATGTCGCTGTTTAGGTTCTGATCACCAAATTCTTATTTTTTCAGATGTCATCCTTGAATCAGAAGCAAATAGATGACGGAGAGAGATCTGAAGATGATCTTGAGGAGTCTGATGCAGAAGAACATGAGAATTTTCATGAAAATCGAGAAGATATACTTCATGATCTTGAGAATCCTATTGAGGAAGAAAATGATGAAGATGATGATGATCCTATTTTGGCAGAAGACCCACCATTGATAAATGAAAACCCTGCAAATGATCAAGTGCCTCAGGTTCCATTTCCATCAACAAGATAAGCCAGTCGCCGTGCTACCATGAAAGGACTTGTTTGGAAGGTGAAAAAGTTTGTTTTGAATTCTGACCAGACTACTTTTCTTGGCAACACCACATACCCACCAGAACTGAGGGATCAAAGCACTACTGGCACCATATAGTATTTTTTCGTATTTTATTACATCTGAAATAATTCAGAAAATCATAGAAGAGTCTAATCTATACTCTGTTTAAAAGAATGTGACAAAACCATTGAATATTTCTGAAACTGAACTAAAAACATTCATGGCAATATTGTTATACATGTCTGTCATAAGATATCCCAATGTTAGGCTTTACTGTTCTAACACTGTAGGTTTTGAACCAATCAAAAAAATTATGACAGTCAACAGATTTGAGACTATTAGAAGATATCTTCATTTCAACAACAATGAAACACATTTACCCAGGGAACACCCACAACATGATCGGCTCCATAAGATTTGCCCTATACTTAGCTATCTAAATGAGAAATTTGCAACAGTTCCTATGGAACAAAGATTATCTATTGATGAACAGATGTGTGCTACAAAAGTAGCACACTTCATGAAACAATATGTACCCAATAAACCACATAAATGGGTTTAAATTATATGTAATATGCAGTGTAAAAGGCTATGCTCATAAATTTGAGATCTACACTGGTCAAGAGAATGAACGGTTTCAAGATGAACCAGTTTTTGGACCAGTGATGATTGTTGTTATCCGGCTAGCCAGAGGTGTCCCAAGACATATCAACCACATAATATATTTTGATAATTTTTATACCTCTGTTCCACTAGTTACCCATCTTGCTAAACAAGAGATCTATAGCCTGGGTACTGTAAAATCTAACAGACTTGTAAACTGCAAACTACCTGACAAAAAATCACTGATGAAGAAATCTGTTCCCCGGGGTAGTTATAAAGAGCAAATGACTACCTTTGAAGGTGTTGATTTGACAGCTGTAAGTTGGAAGGACAATAAACCTGTCACTTTCCTATCTTCATATGTTGGTGCAGCACCTGTTTCTCTAGTAGAAAGATTTGACAAAGCTAATAAGACCAGGATCTAGATTACGTGCCCACGTGTAATAAAAGAGTATAATGCCCATATGGGCGGGGTGGATCTTCTGGATAGCTTCATTGGTAGGTATCGTACATCAATGAGAATCCGTAAGTAGAGATGTAAAGAACTCGAGTCTTTTGAGTCCTAAATTTTAGGCTCAGCTGACAAATTGCACAGCTCGACTCGTTACAACAACACCCCCAGACTAGAACACTTAAGTCTAGACCACTTAGATCACTTAAGTCTTGATTCGAGCTCGAGTCGTTTCACGCGACGAGTCGCGCTCAAGTTCTTTTCCATTTGGAGTTCCTTTATAAATAAATAGGGAATAAAATATAAGTCAGAATAAAAATAATATAGGAAGTCGCGGGAAATAGCTAGTGTCAAATAAACTTTCCTATTAAAATAAAAGAGGTAAATATAAGAAAAAATATTTTACTCATCATGAAACATGATTCTAAACATAAACAAATCACATTAAGTACCTAATTACTTAATATACCAATATTTTTCATTATATAAACGTTTAATCAAAAAAGTCTAACCATGATGCTAGACACATTGTAGCTTGCATCGTCTTATTACTAAGTCTGTTTCTTTTTTTTGTGATTAAATTACCAGATCTTGAAAATGCCTGTTCGCTCGGTACACTTGTTGCCGGAATACTGAGTATATCAAACGCACATTTTTGAAGGTGTGGTAATCTATTAGCTTGTTGTGTCCACCATAATATAATATCAGTGTTTTCTATTTCTATTGGCACAATTAAATACTCTTGAAGTTCATCCGTAATCAATGTTTTATTCCTATAAATAGTCGAAAAAATACTTTTCTTTGAACTGTCTCCGGTTTCTGACTGTTCATTTATGTTACAACGTTGATCGTATTTCGTTTGGTAGAATATTTTCAATAACTGAAGTGGCCCAAGTTCCTCTCTTTCAGAAAAATAGTTATTTTTTAGACGGGGGTCCAAAATGACTGCATATTTTGCATATTCTGTCCGCAAGACTGATATGTATTCATTTAATTTGTCAGCCATAGCATGTGCACAAGCATTCAAAAAATTGTCGTCGTCATAATTCTGTGAAATTTGATCCATCAGCACATCAATTATAGGTATGACGTATACCAAACTAGGGTATTTTGATTTAGAGAGTAAAACGGTGGCATCATAATAAGGTTTTAAAAAATCAATCAACTTTTTTATTTGTCCCCAATCCTCAATTAGATACTTCTTGAATTCCTCAAATTTTTTGCACATATGATCCAAAACAGCACGCATGTTATAGGCACGTTCCAACACTAAAAATGTGGAGTTCCATCTTATATGCATTTCTTTAAGTAGTGTTAATCGTGATATTTTCAACAAATCACAAATATCAAAGAACAGTTGTTTTTTCTTTGGTGAAAAATTAATAAAATTTACCAATTTCGATATATCTGACACGACATTATTTAATTTTTGTAATCCTTTTTTAACACTTAGGTTCAATATGTGCGCTAAACATCTAGTGTGAATGGCATTTTCATAATCGCTATGGAAAAGTTGTAACAACTGCATAGTCTTTATATTGGAGGCCTCATTATCTGTTGTTATAGACATAACTTTATTTTGCAACCCATAACAGTCAAAAATTTCCGTGATTTTTATTAATATTTCACTACTTGTATGCGAAAAAGGTATAAGATCGAAATCTAATATGATAGCATTCATTTTTGATTCATGAACAAAATGGGCTGTAATAACAATGTACGGTTTGTTCGTCACTGATGTCCAAAAATCAAATGTTAAAGACATTTTATTTATTGACTTTATGCATTCTATTAAGTTAGTTTTTGTGTTACCATAAAGTGTTTGTATATTCAGATTCAAACTTTGGCGTGTTATTCCCTGGTAATTAGGCTTTAATCCTTTTATCATTTTAATAAAGTGTTCTTCTTCCACAATACTATGAGGGTAAGCACCGTGTATTATAAAGTTTAGAATCAGCTTATCGTACAGAGAGTACTTACTTGTTCTGTTTTCTTTGTTTCTTCATCGTGAAGATTAGTAACGTGTCTTTTTAAAATTGTATGCGACGTTTTAAGTGAAAACTGTTTCATACATTTTTTGCATTCATAATGCAATGACGTTTTATTATAATTTGTATTCTTAACACTTTTTGCCCGTCTACGTCCCGAATCCAAAATCATTCCAGTCGGCGAATCAGTACTGGGAATCGAACAAAATGAAGTACTGGGTTCTTCTTCCACGGACTCCATATTCATTCGTTGACACAATTGATTTAAACAGGAAAACTACAATCTTAAACAATATCATGTAAATAGTATTTTATAATAGCTAATGAACCGTACAGTACGATTAATATAATATAACTCGGCCGGTACGAAACTACGAAGTTAGCCACAGGTAGTTAGTTGCGCAGAATAATAATAAATATTGAGGGTAAAATAAAAAAATGTTGGAGCATTGTACCTTCATACGAAGTATTTAAGTTTATTGAATTGAAGCACAAGTAGTAATTGCATAATTACTTGTATTACTTGGTTACAAAACAAGGAAACCTAGATCCACATGTTCTGGGGTCATAGTTTATTACAAGTGACAACATTTAGTTCTTTGAGAATTATTTAGGTCGTGTCAAAGGTGGTGCGTTAATTTTTTTGCAAAAAATGTCCAGTGCTGACGGTGAAAGATCTACCTCTCCTAGCATTTTAACAGGATTATTTCGAAAGAAAAGAAAATTATTAGAGTCGACCACTCCAGTAAAGGCCGATAAACAAACGCAGGTTACGTATGGAGATATCCTAGACTCGAATGTGTATAAAAGAAATAGCTGGGACTCGTCTGATGTACGCCCCCGCACAAGCTTACTAAAAGATATTGACTTTGGTTTGGAAAAACCATGTGATCCAAGGAATCAAGAGTTTTCTAAACTGATAGCGTTTGAGATGGATCGAGTACCCGAAAGAAAACGTACTTTGACTTACTCCAGGATATTAGACTTTATACGGAAAGTACGAGAGGAAGATAGCTTAAAGAATGTTAGTTTGCCTAGTTTCACTGATTCTGAATTATCTGAATAGCATAACGCATAACAAGGACAAAATAAAAAAAATCATTCATTATGTTGTAATTATTTATTGTCTCCATTTTTATTCCAATAACAATAGATAATAACCACAGAAGTAAAAACGTAAGTTAAGTAAATACTCGTAAAATAACTAACAATAAAAATTGATCCGTACCGACATAATAAATAGTGTCACGTTTTTATCCCTCTTGGGGTACACACAGAACCTAATAATGCCATGCCTAAAGGTCACATTTAGCATGTTGCCACATGAACTATGTCTATGTATTTTTAAATAAATCAACCTTGATACGCTCAAGACTCGATACACTAGAGCTCTTTTTAAGACTCGAGTTCTTTTTGAGACGTGAGCTTGTTCTTAAAACTCGAGCTCTTTTTGAAATACGAGTTCTATTTTGGCGCTCGAGTTTTCGAGAAAGGACTGCAGATCGGCTCGACTCAAGGCTCTGAGTTTTGTTAGTACACCGACTCTTGTAAAATTGAGCCGAGTCTATCGAATTAAGACTCAAAGACTCGAGTTCTTTACATCTCTAGCCGTAGGTACCACCCTACGTATATTTTACCATCTGTTGGATATGACAGTAATAAATTCCTGGCGTGTTTATAAAGACTTGAAAGGTACTGAAGCAACTTCGTCAGTTCTGAATTTGTGTCAATATAGACTGGAACTAGCTGAGGTTCAAGCTAATATATTAGGTCTTTACCTATGAAATTGCCGTTCTGCAGTACTGGCCATTTCAAATCAAAATAATTTTTGTTTGGCTATGAATTCTAATTTCAAATTAATTTTATTTAAAAAACATGGATTTTTTTTTCTAAAAGTAGTCATTTCTTTATTGATTAGTGTTACATTTTCATCGCATTTCAATCTTTTTCGTCATCATGGATACGTTAAAAATTCGAGTAATTATGGAATATGAGTACCGTCGTGGCAGCAACGCGGCACAAGCGGCACGCAACATCAACGACGTTTACGGAGCTAACTCTACAAACCAACGCACCACCTGTTATTGGTTTGCTCGCTTCCGTTCTGGAAATTTCGACCTGAAAAATGAACCTCGCGGTCGTCCGAAGACTTTGGTCGACAATGACGAATTAAAGGCGATTGTGGAAGCTGATGATACACAATCTACGGCTGAATTAGCAGCAGCTTTCGACGTTAGCGTCAAAACAATATTGGTCCATTTGCGTCAAATTGGCAAGGTAAAAAAGCTTGACAAATGGGTGTCCCACGAACTCAATGATCGCCAGCGCGAAGTACGCGTCGAGACGTGCCTTGCACTGCTCAACAGACACACAAATGAAGGAATTTTGAACCGCATTGTTACCTGCGATGAAAAATGGATTCTGTTTGATAACCGTAAGCGCTCAGCAAGTTGGTTGGATCCTGGTTCAGCACCTAAACAATGCCCTAAACGAAAACTTACCCCTAGAAAAGTGATGGTCACTGTTTGGTGGTCTAGCGCCGGTGTGATTCATCACAGCTTCTTACCAAACGGGGTGAGCATTACTGCAGATGTGTACTGTGAAGAACTGAACACAATGATGGAGAAGCTGGCGCATCTCCAACCAGCATTGGTCAATCGCTCGTCTCCGCTGCTCCTGCACGACAACGCGCGACCTCATACTGCACAGCAGACGGTCTCCAAGTTGCAAGAACTGGGGTTGGAAGCTCTCCGTCATCCGCCCTACTCACCAGACCTTGCGCCTACAGACTACTACTTTTTCCAGAATTTGGATAACTTCTTGGCGGGAAAAAAATTTAATACCCGAGAGGCAGTACAAAATGCCTTTGAAGAATTTGTTGCCTCCCGTCCAGCTGATTTCTTTAAGAAGGGCATCAATAAACTGCCACTGCGATGGCAAAGATGCATTGATTGCATGGGTGATTACTTCGATTAATACAAATAAAAAATTCATGAAAAAAATTCGTTTAAATTTTTTCATACAAAACGGCAATTTCATAGGTAAAGACCTATTATGTAAATAATGCATCTGAACTCTGTAACAAACGAGGAAGGCCCAGCACCAGTAACAGCGTTGAAATGGCAAGACAAGCCAAGAAAAGTAGAGGACCAGTTCAGCATGTTCCACCTAAAGATATCAGGACAGATAATGTTGGTCACTGGCCTGATGATTGCGCCCGCAGTAGATGCAAAATGCCTGGGTGCAAGGGATATACACAAAGTGTGAGAAGTGTGGAGTAACCCTTTGCCTTACTAAATCTAGGAATTGTTTTAAAAACTTTCACATGTAATTATTTCTAGTAAATGCATAGTTTTGCATTTATGAAACAGTTGTTTTTTTTAATAAAAACCAATTTTTTTTTTTTTTTTTTTTTATTATTATTTTTCCCTGCCTAGGCATGTACATGTCTACTACATATATTTTTCCGACGTAATAAGTATTAGAGCTGTCTTTGTAAACACAAAGTCATAAGGTAAACGATAGTATTAAGTGGGTCTCTCATAATACTCACTTGTAACGTACCTGGAAAATAGATTATAAGTAATTGGGTCTCGAATAATGACCTAGCTGTCACTTCTGCGATACTGTATGTGCTCGAACGTGTTCAAATATTAAATCTCTTTTAATCTTAATTTGGTCTTTGCATTTCCGCCCCTATAATCCATCAGGTTACGGGCCCAGACACCGAAATATGCACGTCAATCGTAATATAACCAGTCTAAATACGAAAGCAGAAGAAATTATAAACTATAACCTCTACGCATGAACACAAAGAAAAAAAAATGGCCGGAAATGCTTCACCCTTGCAAAGCATCGAGAAACTCAAAGGTATAGATAACTATTCTACATGGAAGTTTTGTATGAAGATGATACTAATTCATGAGGACCTGTGAAAGAAACACTACACGAAAAACAGAAAGGAACACTGAGTGATGCAGACATAAAGAAATCGCAGAAGGCACTTGCATATGCCTGTCGGTTCAAACGAGTGCATTCCCCCATGTCAAGAACGCAAAGGATGCACGTGAGGCGTGGAACAACCTGAGCAAAGCCTTTGAGGACAAAGGGCTGTGCCGAAGACTAGGTCTGTTAAAAACGCTATTCAGCACCAAATTAACAGAGCATGACAGCATGGAAAGCTACCTTGGCAAGCTGCAGGAACTGTCAAAACAACTGTTTGATATCAATTCACCTCTAGATGATGAATTCTTGGCCGTCATCATGCTCAGTGGGTTACCAAGTAATTATGATCCGCTTATTATGGCACTTGAAAATTCAAACTTAAAGTTGTCAAGTGACATGGTCAAAGGTAAATTATTACAAGAATAGGACCGCAGAAATAAAACTGAAGATATACCATGGCATTCGCAACAACCAGAAAAGCACCAAAATGTTATAAGTGTAAAAGGACTGGACATTTTATGAAAGACTACCAGAGGAATAATAATAAGAAGCCAGAGAAAGACAAGAAAACAGATAAGGATAAACCTCCCAAGGATTCATCCAAGGCTCTCTTAACGGCGCTCTCCGTCAGCTTCCAGCATGGTGTATGGTATGTGGATAGCGGTGCATCAAACCACGTGTGCAACGACCGAGAAAGAATCTTTTGTGATTTTAGTGAAGAATCTTTTGTGATTTTAGTGAAGTAAACGTGTCACAAGTGAGTGTTGCAAACGGTGAAAAATTACCGACAGCGGGACAAGGTAATGTGCGTGTTAAATTGCAAGACTGTGTGAGACCAATTAGAGACGTTTATTACGAGTATGTGCCTAATCTTTCAGCAAATTTGCTTTCTGTTAGTTCTTTAGTGAAGAAAGGTTATACAGTAACTTTTAATAAACAGAAATGTATTATATCTGATGAGGATGAAGTTTTGGCAACAGCCACTCATAGGAATGGTATGTATCAACTTGACGCCATTGATCAGCCTTTGTGTGGGGGGGGGGGAGGTAATACCAGTTTTGCTTCTTACAGTACAGTTGCCAAAGAAAAACAGTCTAGTGATGAGACTGTTATGTTTTCTTCATCAAGCTCATCAAAAGGTACAGTGAAAGAGTCGCAGGAAATTTGGCACCATAGACTTGGCCATTTGAATTCAAGGAGAATGGCACTGATGAATAAAGGTATGGTCACAGGTATTAAATATAATTCTGATGTTTTTAATCGTTGTGTTGCTTGTGTTAGAAGAGTAAATTGGGTGATAATTATAAAAATAAGATTCAAGTAAATAATTAAGTTTTATTATCAAAACTAAACCTTTATTATTCACGAAGGTAAATTATAGTGTAACAATAATAATGACAAAAATATTCTTATATACTTCAAACAACATTATTAGGGATAACATAACATCTGCCGGGGCTGCGGATTGTTCGAAAGAGTTACCGTGGCCCTGGCGCACAGGCAACTGAAGGAACACGGGTGGGTTTTAGTCAGTAAGAGTCTGACACGCCCTTCCGCTCCGCCCAGAGCGGGAGACGTCATTTGATGATTTCCCATCCCAAAAAAAAAAAAAAAAAGGGATAACATAACATATTAGGGAGAACACTACATAACTATGATACTATATTCATAGTTCATAATATTCAAATTAAAAAAATCATAAACATAATATTTAAATAGGTACACAAAATTCATAGACATTTAACTAACAAGAAAGGTACTTACTTAGCTGGCTATTTTTATAGCCGTCAGTATTTCAACAGAATTTTATATTTTGCTTTGTTTTAGGGGAACAGAAAAATTATCGATTGGTAGGCGTATAGTAAACATCAGTCATTTCTTTAAATCACTCCGAGAAATATCAAGCCACGGACCTTTGGACTGCGGTTTAAAGTCAATTGAAATCGTATCTGAACGTTTGACAAGTTTGATGAATAAATTAAAACTGAAATGTCGTTTATGCAACATGAGTTTTATAATAGAGGGAGACAACACCCCAGAAGAAATGAATTTAAATATATGTGCCGTAGCTGGTTCAATAGCCGCAGGCTGGACATACTCAACTTCTGGAAATTACGTCAACTCTAGGACTTCCTGAGATCTCACAAAAAGTATTCACCTTTCATATGGATATAATAAACAAAAAATGGGAATTTGAAGCGTTAAGATCCATGAACGAAGCTGCTGAGGCTGGAAAGATGTGCTGCCGTAGAAGAGGGTAAAGTAAATGCAAAGGGAATACCGATAATTGATGTTATAGCTGACGGATGTTGGGGAAAAAGATCTTACAAGAAAAATTACTCCTCACTGCCAGGAGCAGCAGCCATACTTGGTAAACGTACCAATAAAATATTATTCATGGCTGTCAACAATAAATTTTGCTACATTTGCGCTAGAGCAGAAAATAAAGGAATCTCGACCAAGGATCATATTTGTTATAAAAACTATATAGGTAAATATTTACTTGTGTGTTACATAAAAATCCTACTAATATTATAAAAATGTGAACCTATCAATGATGTTTGTTTGTTTGTCTTATAAATTAACTAAACGTAAGTGGTTCACCTTATTATTTTGAAATCAAACTAAATATCTTGTAAGCGAAGCACCATAATAAGGGCTGGTGAAATTATTGTTTGATTTGTAAATCAGAGTACCTATAAATAACATATTAAGAAAACAATAATATGATTATGTAAAGTCAAATACATTTTGACCCACGCTGCGCACTAGGGCGAAGGTAGTGGGTGCGGGTGATAGTTGGCCGGAAATAGACACTCAATAGGAATGAAAGGGAGAGTCTAATTCCGGTCAGGTTTGAACTCGACCTCGACAAGTCTGTACTAGTCCCCGGGCGAGTCTATAATACGTGCTCGTAAGTGGTTAATGAGGGAAAACAAGTGACCTGCACCCACTACTCGCTACAATTAATAAAACTATAGAAAAGGTGCATAATTTCGAATATTGGTAGTCGTCGCAAGTAGTCGTCGTAAGTTCTTCAAAGTAACAAGTAGTCGTCGTAAGTTCTTCAAAGTAACAAGTAGTTGTCGGAAGTTCTCCAAAGTAATAAGTTGTCTCTTCAAGTGTATCACCAAGTCGCGAATTGTACCTAGGGCAATAAAGTACTATAGGGTATCTAAAAATGCATTGTAAGTTAGCCTTTGTGTCATATTTATATGCCATCGGCGTCTTTGACTATATTTTAAAGACTGTAATTTTGTGTGATCTGTTTTCTGTGCCTTCCCTGAACCATTCAGGTATTACCTAACTGTATATGTGCGTGTATTGTCCTGAAACTGTGGTGTACTTCGCCGTGTAAAAGTGTTTGTGTTACGATAGCCGCCTCACGGTATTATAACTTGCTGAATACTGTTCATTTTCGTGTATTTACTTGCAATACAAGTGTGATTTCGCCTATTAACGTGGTTTCATTACATAACCTTCGTCATGGGAACACCGTCACCCCCGCCTACAACACCTGACTCCCGCTTACCTTACATATCTATTACATAAATTGTTAAAGTAACCACATTAGAGAACTTAAACCGTAATATAGGTTTCGTATACTGAAAGCTAAATTATTATACTTTTTTTTTGTTTACAGGACCATCTGCCGGCATGGAGTCAACGATTATTGTCGAGGGATTTAAGAAAAGCATTGAAATGCATAATTTGATATATGGCAGAATTATATCAGATGGTGACGCCAACACATATTCAAAGCTTTTGCAAGAAAGACCGTATGAAAATTTAACAATTGAAAAAATTGAATGCCGAAACCACTTGCTGATAAATTTTTGCAACAAGCTGCAAAGTCTTACAACAGACACGAAATTTCTTATACGGTTCAGGAAACTCCTAACAAAGAAAATAATCTTAACCATGCGAAAAGTTGTAGTAACTGCAATTGCAAAATACAAGCATACTGATAATGCAATGCAACTCCATGCTGATATAATACTTGCTGCAGAACATGCTTTTGGACAACATACCACGTGCAAAGGATACTTTTGTGGCAAACTAGGCGAAATAGAGGATATTGATAAAGACTTTTATACGAACACTCTGTGGCAAAAAATTAAATTGATATTATCACAGCTAGCCGCACACTCGCGCAGTTTGTTGCACGATGTCGATAGCAACTCTGTAGAGAGATGTCATAGCATTGTTGCTAAATTCGTAGGTGGCAAAAGAATAAACTTTCCTCAAAAATTTCAATATCAAATGAGATGTACTGCGGCTCTACCTTTCAATACAAAAACACCTTTGAGCATCTTGCATAAATCTATTGTAGGTAGAAGTCCAAGAGGACAAATACATAAATTTGAAACAAACAGAATAAAGCGACTGAAAAGATCTAAGAAATATACAAAGAAGAAGAAAAGAAAACCGGAAAATCAAAACGCCTCTTCCATCAATTATGGACAGGATTGCGCGAAACCTGATATTTCAAAGGAAATGCTGAAGGCATCAAAAAGAATATTTTTGAAAAATTTAGAGAAGAATGAAGATGAAAGGATAAGAATTGAAAGAGGTGCAATACTTCAAAGTGAGTCAAGTGAATGGCTCGAACTAAGAAGAAATTTACTGACGGCTTCAAATTTCGGCAAGGTAATCAAAAACCGCAATGACATCAGTTGAGCTAATATCGTGAAGAATTTAATTTATAAAAACCCAATTGACCACGTCAAATCAATTAAACATGGCCTAGAAAATTAAAGTATTGCTAAACATCAATTAGAAATAGAAAAAGTCAATAAAAATTAATCCCTGTGGCCTATTATTCATTGATGAAGAGATCCCATTCCTAGGTGCATCACCGGATGGTATAATAGACGAAAGAACAATATGCGAAATAAAATGCCTCATAAGTGCATATAAATTAGGGCTGGAAAGGGCGATAGTAGAAAAAAAAATAACTTTCTATAAAAAATTAAAAGATAATAATAAATAAGGATCACAATTGGTATTACCAAATCCAAGGCCAACTCCATATAACAAAAAAAGAAAAATGTTTATTTGGTCTATGGTCGGGAGAAAATAAGGCAATTCAAACAGATGTTATACACAGGGACGACAACTTTTGGGAAGTAAAAATTAAAAAAATAATCTAATTACTTTTTACACAGTGTGTATTTTACCCGAATTAGTTGACCCTCGACACTCACGAAAAATGCCAATAAGAGATCCCGATTACATAAGTCATTCTATTGAAATAAAAATAAAACGAAGGGAAAACAAAGAAAATCTTGCTAACAGGTGCACACAAAACAATTTTGAAGAAATAAAGGATGCTACACATGATACAGAAGTGCAAGAAAAAAATATTTCAATGTCTTCGGAAAAAAACCAAGACGACGATGACGATTGTGATTACAATGTTGAAACACCAAATGCAAAAAGAATGTGTTGTAGAAAATTAAACTTCACAGAATTTTGAAAGCAAATGATATTATTTGGAATGTGTGTTTTTATTTTGATTTTATCAATGTTCGCTTACCTGAATAAAATTAATCCCAACATCAATCACTGACATTCAATACAGTTTCTCTCTCACTCACTCTCGCTTTCTATCTTTCTGAACATAACAACTTTCATAACACAAAAAAAAATTGGACCCTGTAAATGGACCATCCTGTATAGTATAAGTCTGGATTAGGCCGGCCTAATGCAGTCCGTTTTGAAATATCGATTCGGAATTTCGAAGGTAGCAATTCCATACAAAATAAATTCAGAAGACAGAAAATTTGTAAAGGTGAACTACTGTACGTGCTTGATAGATCCTTGATTTCGTATGGATTTGCTGTCTTCAAAAATTCCGAATCGATATTTTGAAACGGAATTCCGTCTGTATGTGGCCGGCCTTATTGAACTAAAAAGTTCCGGACGCACGACCGCTTGGGGCTTCTAGATAATAAATAGAACTGGAGTCAAAGGTCATATGGGGCCCACAAACCATATCGATACCACGGGACTCAAAGGGCGTATAGCACATTTTGGCTAATTAGAGTTATTTACACCATCTTGTTTAGTTTTTCTTTATCGATCGATTTTTTGGTTTTCCTGAAAAGTCGTGTTCACTCTTTGAACCTCGACGTATCGATATGGTGCGCATTGTGGTTCATTGGCTCCATGAACCCCATATGACGTTTGAGCTTCGTGCAAGCGGTACAAATATGGCCGTCAGATTTGTATATTGCTCAGATTGTCCACTCGCTTTATTCTGCGTTTTTTTTTAAATCTTTTCAGAAGTAGGTACTAACTTATTCACTTTTATTTGTGAGTGAAGTCGCAGATAAAAGCTTATAATAACTGTCTACATTCCGCCGCCCGGTTACATTGATAATATTTTCTATTTTATTAACATTACAACGAGTTCTTAGTTTGTACGAAAATATCCTAACTAATATTATAAATGCGAAAGTAAGTTTGTTTGTTTGTTTGTTACCTTTTCACGCCTAAACCACTGAACCGATCATCCTGAAATTTTGCATATACGTTGTCAGGTATACAGAAACGGACATAAGGTACCTTTCATCCCGAAAAAAAGAACTGTTCCCGAGGAAAACAACAATAAGGTTCTTATCATAATAGATGGTGCCACGTGTCTTATGAATCATGATTGAATTATAACCCGAATTGATAGTCAGTCTAAATTAACGCGAGCGAAGCCGCGGGCAAAAGCTAGTATTTTATATACAACACTGCTCTGAAATATGCTACGGGCTACCCACCTATATGCGAACGTCGCGCGTCATGACACTATGGCAGCCAGCCCTACAACAAGAAACTTCTTGACCGCTGCGCGCGTAATTATGATGAGGGGCGCGCGGGGCATTCTCAGCGGTAACGCCCATTTGAGCAAGGTCAACGGCATAATACTGAGCCTTAACCAGAAACAACAACTCACGAACAAACCACATAAAAGTACTTTTAAAACAAATGATTAAATTGTCCGTGATAATTTAGTGTTTCCTAAAATGGATGAACCCACAATTTTCTGTTTCTACGCCGCCGCCCGCCGTCGTCGTATGAGAAAAAGTAACAGTGGTGCTTCTTCCTCAAAATCCATGTTGCTACTGATTTGAATGACGAGCAGTTGGTATCAACTGCTCCAGCAGTTATCAATGGCAGATTCAAGCTTTGACTATTACTGCAAGAGCGGTCCGTGTATGTTGATCAATCGCTAACTGCTCGAGCAGTCCGTTTTGCGGCCTTTAGTCTTTATTTTTTTGAATGGGTATGATACGTCCATGGAAAAAGTTGTTTCATGCAACAGTAACTGATCGTTTGCAGTAATTTTTAATATAGTGTATTATCGTTCATTTGTGACTTATAAGCTACATGTTTTCGGAGTACTCGATACATACTAATGGCAGTCTGCAAGTGTGGAAGTAATCCTGAAGAAGTTGCTCTGCGATCAGTCTTACTGTACACCACCAGTTACTGTCAATATCAGTGTTGATAAATATCCGCTGCCACCGTCACCTGCTGCTGTCAGTCACTGCGCCTGCGTTCACAAACCCATCAAACCGATTGGGCATAACTGGAAAAATGTAAGTCATAACATTCCAGTCGTTTCATGGTTCAGAGTCGTATTTGTATTGTAATGTGTATAACTAAATGTTTTTTTCTTGTCTTTATTTCAGGTCTGACTCTGAGTGTGAATACTTTCGACAAGCTCCGGTCACTGAACAGAAATCCAGCCGCAATCCGTCTGCAGACAACAATGGGAAACGTAAGTCGCGCACGCCTTCAACAAATTTAACTCGTCCGAAATATCTATACAATTATGGAATTATTTAGTGTTATACGGAGGACAATAGTATAGAATGCCCAATAATACCCTACTACTGGGTACACTTGATCCCTCTGGGACACATGGTACATTCATTTTAAAAACCAATCACGCTTGCTAGATTACTAATAAGTAGCAATCCTGTTTGTTTATGGCACGGTATGACTTTTAGGAAACACCACAAATGTCAAAACTGACAGTTTGTGACATGGCGACCGATAAGTGACTTTCGTGTCGTGAAAAAATATTTTTGTTTATAAAAAAATCGAATACCATGTTTTAGAATTTGAGTATTAATTATTAGAACTGCTATTTCATGTGCAATGATTGCGTAAAAAAATCAAACACACTGGATATTAAGGTTAAAAAAGAGGTTATCTTTTTCATTTGTTCGATTACTGAGGAGAGATGATACAGAGCGTAGTGGGAGACTTGATCCGGGGGACCAAGTCTCTCATAGATGAATGTGATCATTATCAAAATTTGTGAATGATATAGCTTTCAAAGTTTTCAACTAATGTTATTATTGCAGTTCAAAAAATGCCACGAATAGATAAGACGAAACAGGGTGCTAATAAAAGGGAAAAATGTACCCCCAAACATTAAAAAACGCAGTATATGATGTCGTATTTGCTAGCAAATCAATTAGAAGCACGGCAAAAACTTATAAATTATCCCCTATGATATTAAAAAGATATGTCAAGAAAAAAACAGATGCTGTTGCTGCTGGGGGTACCTCCCCCGAATACGAGCCTAATTATAGGCAATCTACATTTTTTTCTAATAAATAAGAAAAATATTTATCCGAGTATTACATCAAAGCAAGTAAAATGCCTTACCTAAAAAGCAGCACGAGAACTTGCCTTTGAATTTGCTGTAAAAAACAATAAAACAATACCACCGAACAGGCAAGAAAACAAAATTGCCAGCTATGAGTGGTTGCCTGGGTTTATGAAACGGCACAATGATTTATGTTTGCGAATTCCGGAAGCAACAAGTATGTAGCGGTTACCACTCTTAGTTTATAAGAAACAATCATATTGTTAATATACGCTTACTGTAAACACTACACATTCCACATTAAGCTCATCGCATAACCTCTTCTCAATTATTTTATAATTAGACATGTCAGTTGTCACTGTCAAGTCATTCGTCATAGACTACATCGTGGATTAAGAACTAGAGTAGGGAAAGGGAAGGGCAAAAAAACAAAAAAAAACCACATTCGCTTTTTTAGTTCCCATATGTTTATGTGCCATAAAACATCAGTGACGTAGTAAGTAGATTGCTTAGTACAAAAATCAAGTATATAAAAAAAAAAATTGTTTGCTGCTAAAATGAAGTGTTTCTACTTACAATAATCTTGACATTATTTTGTCAAAAAAGTTACGAGCACAACGAGCGAAACTCGATTTACAGAGCGAATAGGACACCGAAAATGCCTTCAATGTAATCGCTCAAATAACGTATCTTGTCATACGTTTTTAACGCAGAAAGTTTGATTATGTAGCCTCAGTTTATTTCGTGCCAAATAAGCGTAAAGTACCGTTACTGCTTATGGGACCTTGTTTCGTGCGCTTCCGTCATTTTTATCCCTGCTAAAAAAACGTAAGGTTGCGATACGCTACTATATTACTAAATAATTAATGCAATCAGTTTTATTTAAATAATAGTGTAAAAGCTATATACGTTCTTTAAGCACGTAATAAATCTCCGTTGGTCTGATTCACTTTCGCGTCTAATACTACTGTACGTTAATTTGACACCAAAAAGTTTAGGTAGGCCCAGCCGGTTGCGTATGAAAACACGACGCGGGGCGCTCCTCGCGATTGTTTAATACCTAGACTCTACGCATTTTTTTTTCGAAAAACCATTACCTAAGCTAAAATTTGATAAGTTAAGTATAGTGCCAAAAACAGTGAAGATGAATCAAACTCAAACTCAAAGCATTTATTTCAAATAACCTAATTACAGGCACTTTGAATTGTCAAGGGGTCGGTCAGTCAGAAAGATGAAGCTAGTTGCACATTCCAAAGCGTAGTAGGTACCTATGGAGAAGAACGGGCAAGAAACTCCATGGACACTCTTTTAAATCAAAATATGGTTACAAATTATTGGTTACATCATTCATGTTGAAATTATGCATGTGAGAACGATGCAGAACGTTAAAAGCGTCCGTAATAAAGAGACGACAACAAATCCAATATTAAATTAAAATAAGCCGTGGCAGCCAAGAGATGACCAGTCCCCACTGACGGCGCCCGTTCACGAACATGACGTATGGATCAGAACCATTTAGCTCAACCATTTTGAAGGGAACTTAATGATCCAACACACACGCCACCACCAGCGAGACATTTGAGTGAGCATGACATACTCTCAGCCGCCAGGGCACATTCAAGTCAATCAAAATACAAGAACTTGGAAGAAGATTTTAAAATCGCTAAATCATCATGCAGATACGGATTTCGACATTCAAAAGGTACGTAATAAAAGTGAGCTCGCTTATACTTTTTAACAGTTTCAAATAATTAAGTGAATACCCATTAACACGTTATCTGCCATAGTAAAATTATGATGACGTCTTTTTTTATTTTTATTTTTTGGTTGTATATTCAAGTAAATCACATTATATGACTATTTTAATTTGTTTCCGGTGACTAATGTAAAATAAAGCAAAAAAATAAAATGTCTGGCATATGTGCCTGACGAGGCCCAAACGAAACAAAACATAGCTATGGGGCCATGTCAAGCATTTTGTCAGGCACCGTCCGCAGGTCGCCAATTTATTTGCGCGGGAAATCACTCGGTGCGGCGCTCGGCTGTTTGAAAAAAAGTACCTACGCGTGTCATAGTTCATTCCTTGCAGGTTGCAACCTGTCCGGCGCGTGTCATGCGATGTACCTACAGTATTTATTTAGTCGCTTCGAATTAGCTGCGGAAGTAAGTGCGCGCACCCATTGCTCTAGTTTTTTTGTGTTTTTGGAGATTTTATGTGACGATAGCTATTGTAATCATGTCCATTATTGATAATACGTGTGATTTTGAATTATCGTTGGTAGATCTGCAAGCAATTGATGAACTAGAAAAACAACTGACTCAAAGAGATTCCCCGCTGTTAGAAATTCCATGTTGCAGTGAAATATGTGACGATACAGAAGTAATTTTGCATAGGCGAGAAAACAGAAAGAGGCGATATGTGATAGAAAGTGGTGACGAAGATGAAAACCCAGAACAGCAGGTTAGCACAAGGCTTGAGACCGATTTATGGTATGAACCAGCGGGTAAGCAAAGAAGAATTATACCTTTCACAGAGTGCCCTGGTTTGAAACCTTATAGTTTGAGAAATACGATGGCAAAATTCAAACCAGAGGATTTCTATTCTTTGTTAGTTCCGGATAGTGTGTTTCATGATATAGCTATGGAAACCAACCGATTTGCTGCTCAGACAATTACTAAACTTAGTTCAAAAAATCAAATAAAACGAGGATCGCGACTGCTTAGTTGGTCTGATACAAACCGAGATGAAATCAAAAGGTTTTTTGGTTTGATTTTATATATGGGCATAGTTAGATTGCCTAAGCTAGCTGATTATTGGTCAACAGACCCCCTGATTTGCCAATCTTTCCCGCGTACGGTTATGTCTCGTAACAGGTTTGAAATTTTGTTACGAATGGTACATTTTTCTAACAACGATAACCAAAGACACGGCGACCGTCTGTTCAAAATACGTGAATTGGTAAATACTTTGAATCTGAACTTTGAAACATATTACTATCCTCAAGAAAATCTCTGTATTGATGAGTCTCTGGTACTATTTCGGGGTCGCATTATATTCCGACAATATATCACATTGAAGAGGCACAAATATGGAATTAAAGTTTTTAAATTATGTACTAATCCAGGCTACACTAACAGAATTCAAATATATGCGGGAAAGAGAGGCGAGACCGAAACTACAACCCCAACCAATGTTGTGATGTCACTTATGGAAGGATATCTTCAAAAAGGTCATACATTATATACCGATAACTGGTATACCAGTATTGATCTTGGACGCAAATTGTTGGACAAAGAAACGCATCTTGTGGGCACTTTACGTAAAAATAGAAAATATTTGCCTAAAGATGTTATAAACGGAAAGATAAAAAAAGGAGAGTTTAGAGCTAAAGAAAATGAAGATGGTATGATATGTATGAAATGGAAGGATAAAAGGGATGTTTATTTACTGTCTACGAAACATTCTATTGGATTTACAAGGACTTACAAAAGAGACAAAGAAATAATAAAACCAAAAATTGTAGTCGATTATAACAACGCAAAATCTTCTGTAGACCTATCTGATCAGATGATCGCATACTCAACACCTCTTAGAAAAACTGTAAAATGGTACAGAAAACTTGCTGTTGAACTGTTGTTGAACACTGCATTACTAAATTCTTACATAATTTATAAAGATACCACGAAGTCTAAAATAGGGATAGTAGAATATAGGAAAAAGTTGTGCAAATATCTAACAGAATCGGGCAAAGAAAACAGTAATCCTGGCATGCCATTGACAAGAAATAGGAGGCAAAAGCATGAGCTAAAAAAGAAAGAAGGACCTGTAAAAAAATCTAGAAAGTACTGTTCACGGTGTTATAAAGTAAATGTTCAAACAATAGACAGAAATTATGCTAGAAAGAAGACTAAGCAAGTGAATACTTACTGCCCACAATGCCCTAATGAACCACATTTTTGCCTATCTTGTTTCAACGAGGAACATAAAAAAATTTAACTTTTCCTTGGCCTCTCTGACTGATTATTGCATTTCATTACTCTAAATTGCATTTTTTTATAATTTTCTAAGCTGTATAAGCCCAAAATATGATTATTTCGAACAATAAAAAGTTTTTATAGTTTCATTGTGTCGCATTTTATTTTTCCCAATAAAACATAAATAAATCCAGTTCTAAATATAAAAACGTTAGGCCAAGTTGAACATAGTTTTTGCAGGGCCTTGTCAGTCAATTTTAATAGATAATAACGAGCTAAACGTGCCGGACAGCTCCCTAGGATCATCTAAATTACATACTGTGGCGTCAGTCACCCGGGACTGACATGGCCTTAACAGGTGCCATGTCTGTCAGGCACCGGTGCCTGACATGGCAGTTAACGTGTTAAAGTTTATCCTTTTTTTTTTTGGATGTAAGTAAATCTGTAATGCCAAAGTCAAAGTCAATTCATTTATTTCAAATAGCCACATAAAAGTCAAAATGTAAGTATGTAACTAAATCCGTATTAACTAAGTACCTACCTTCTTAATTTCAGATGTCGGACGCCAAAAATCAAGAAACAACATGCTTCTTTTGACACGAAGGTGTAGGTAATTCTGCCGCGCTAACAGTAAGGGCAGCAAGTCGTTTTTTTTCAAAATGAGTTAAGTACCTATCCTGGATCGCCACGTAATGCTCTATAAACTGGTATTACTCCCGTTTTTCTATATTCACTGGAACCTCAAAATATCATTAAGCATAACAGCAGTAAGTCAATGAAATGATTTTCTTTACTTAGCATAAAAGCAGGAAATATACTTACTTCACGGTAATTAGTGTACCTCCGACATTTTTATTCTATTTTGCTAATAATAAAAACAGTAAGTGAACATACTGTTGTGTAAATGAGCGTAATCAAAAACTTTTAAGTATTGGATACTTAGAATATCAGCAGTAATCACACTTACTGCTTTAATGTCAAGCATACTTTGTAAGCTGATTTACCTTATCTCTAAGTATATAAGCAGTAGCCCCACGTACTGCTGTAACGATAGGCATTTTTTTACTATTTTTTCACTATCTCACTAATAATATCAGCAGTAAGTACAGAAACTACACTTATAACTAGCAAAGTTAATTAATTAGTTCATTTATTGACAAAACAAAATAACAACAACTCAGTCTACTGCGGTCATATCTAGTATCCATTAATAAATATTATTAAATAACTGCAGAAAGTTGCACTGGGTATTCATTTTTACGAAGACAATATAGACGTTCAGGGCAAGAGGGGTGGGTTAGAGGGGAGCTGGAAGTCAAACGGCGCTCGCGCTTGCCTCCCTTTCGCCAGTGCGGTAAATCCTGTGGGTGACATGAGACGTGTCGTTGCGTGCTCCCGATTTGGCGCCATAATTTTACGTAAGTATTTTTCTCTGATATTTGTTAGTTTAATATGATTAATGTGTCATATGCTGAAAGTACGCTTTAGGTATATCTTTATGTATATAATTCTTCGGTGGTTGGAAAAGACGCGACTTTTTTACGATTGCAAATAAATTATAAAATGTAATTCTTTGGCGATCACACTTATTTTTGTATGACGGCTCTTACGCCGAGCAAACATCTTGCTAGGAAATAGAGTGTAAGAGCCGTCATATAAATGTTTTAGTTAGCGCCAAAGTATTAAGTTATGTAATTCCTTTGGCAATCGTAAGAAAGTCGCGTCCGTGTCTCCCATGTTGCTGCGGTTAGACAATGGCTTAGTTAAATGAAATGATTCTTATAGTATTTTTTAAACTTGTAGGTAGGTGATACGTACTACTGTCTTACAGAAAGAGTTTTACGAATTTATTATTGCTATTTTCAGATTATGCATTCCAGAAGGGATAAAATCATGAAAAAATGTGAGAAAGCATCAAAAAGAAAAAGATATATTGTTACTGATATAGACAACATTTTTGAACGCTGGTGTGATTTTAGCAAGCATAAAGATATATATTATTCCCAAAATCAGTACTCAAACAACTATAGAGTCGCAGCACAGTCATCTTGGTCCTTTCAACAAATAGAATTCATGCTAGATAAAAATGACGAAAAATCTAAGAATGACCCAATGTACAGATGGCCAAAAATGCCATTACCTACCTCAAAAAAGCGTCAATTAGTAAATGATAAATGATTTTATTTATGTAAGTAGGTTTGTACAAACACTTTTACACGTCAATCATGTTTTTTAAACTAGATGAGGTCGGCGTTTCCTATCTGACTACTCTGAGAAGAAAGGCCGAAACAAACTCAGAGGTCACAGTCTCTTTTAAAGGCCAGACATAATCTTGGTCAGGTCATGCGAAGACCATGCAGATTGGTATCTGAAATGGTCTTTTGAGGACAGAACCACACAGTTTGAGTCGACTTGTCCAGTCAGTGCCCGCATTTGTCAGTAACCGTGCAGCTCAACTCAGAACTTAAAGAGCTCAACGATTCGACGAACAATACCAAAGAAAGGACATTTGGGTAGGCCGCATAAACTACTTAAACTGCCAGACCAAGAATAAAACTGAAAAAAATGACCCACATAGTCCTCATATTCACAATAATGAAAATAACATAAGACTTTTTATAGTAAATATTCATGTCTAAAAAGAGTTAGCAAACTAAAATCAACATTCACTGTGTAAATTTATTGGAGCAGCTCAATGTCCTCAATATAGTTTTTCACAGTATAGTAGGCTTTCTGGCATAATTTCCGCTTTATAAAAGATTTGAATTTATTAAAGCTTAGATCTTGAATGTGGCTAGGAAGTTTATTATAAAAACGTAAACATTGGCATCTAAAGGAGCCACCAATTTTCTTGAGCCTGGTTATAGGAACAAGAAATTCGTGTTTGTTCTTAGTATTTATATTGTGTTTAGTAAACGTAGGATTTGAAGAAGAAGAAGAATCTAATTTCAACATTTTAAATTCAGACGATTTGTATTGCAATGAGGAGATTCCCCCATCCGTTGATCAGGAAACTGACGTTGCTGCATGTAAAAAATATTTATGTCGCGATGAAGAGCTTGCACTGCTCGTTGACCTGGAAAAAAATGATTCGAGGGTACCTATCGATCCTTGCAATAATATCCCAAGTCCTCTTCTAGATCAACATTTATCTCAAGTGAATACGCAATCCGATATTCCAGAATCTATTGACCCTTACGCAAATTCTGATGACGACAATGATAAAGATTACGACCCAGAAGAAGACTTGAACTGTAGCGCTGCATCTGACGAAACAATATGCCTAGAAGACAAGCAAGAAACCGAAATCAGGATCCTGAAACCTATGCAAGTCAAAAATCCTCGTCAACATTGCGAGTTCCTTCAGTGTTTTTCAATAGCAAGTAACAGCTGTATTAATTGTTCTTGTCTCCTTTGCTTAGACCATTTTGATACTCAGCAATTCAACACTTGTGAAAAGCACCAGCCATATGCTACTATAGACCATGATACATCATTTATAGAAAAAGTAAATAACAAAAATTACATAAATTTATCGCCAATCAACAATAAAAATGAAATGAGAATACACAGATAGCTGTGAGTATAAGAATTGCAAATAAGAGATTTTTAGCGCTTGCGGAAAATGTCTTTGTTATCTTTGTTACGAACATTTCATTTCAGAAACAACTTATAATGATTGTAAGAATCACACTTTAGTCCAAAAAATTGGAAGAAAGACAAACCAAACACAAAATACGATAAAAAAGAATGTACTAAAGACCGGTAACAAAAAAGTAAACGAAGATACCCCACTGATTAATAAAATCACAACACTGGCAGAAGAAGATACAACATAGATTGATGGAGACACAACACTGACAGACAAAAACTTAACACAGACAGATAGAGACATATCACAGACAGACATAGATCTATTACAGACAGACAAACATACATTGCAGACAGACAAAGATACATTGCAAACAGACACAACTAAAGCCCACTCAAACAAAAGATGGACAAAAAAGAGAACCCAAGAAAAAGAAGGAAGATAGAAGAGTCAATAACTGAAAGGAAAAATAAAAAGATTAAAGCCGAAACTGAAAAACTTACCGTTAAAGACGCATGTACAGAAAAATGCAAAAAAAAATGTACGAAAAATTTTTGTGAAAAAGATAGAAAAGAAATTAATAATGAATACATCTCTGAGTTGGGAATCTAAGGGAAATTATATTAAATCTCTTGTCACGGCTAAAGAAGTTAAATGCAGAAAAGTTACAAACGCTGAAAACCCGACACGCACCATAAACTATATTTATACTTTTTATAAGGACAAGACCCAAGTAGAGGTGTGCAAAACTTTTTTTTTAACGACTTTAGGATACAACGCCAAACACGACAAAAGACTGATGTTAGCTTTAAAGAGACCTATAGACAAACAAAATGATCAAAGAGAACAACACGATAGAATACTTAAATGTGACAGAGAATTAATAAAAGGACATGTTATGAAGTATAACCCTGTAATTTCACATTACAGGCGTGAACACGCCCCCAATCGCTTGTATTTGCCGAGCGATATAACGATAACTTTAATGCATCAAGATTTATGTGATAGCTATCCACAAGAGGTTGCTTCCTTCGAGGTCTATAGAAAGGTCGTTCGAGATGAAATGAATATATCTTTTGCTCACCTCGGGAACGAGGAATGCGAAGTTTGTGCTGAGTACAAAGGACACCATGAAAATCATGCAGATACAGACAAAGACTGTGATTTCTGCCAGCAGTATATACTTCATAAAGCCAAATACAAGGCAGCACGTAAAGCGTACAAAACAGACGTCAGTGAATCTGAAAACAGCACAAATACAATTTACTATTCGGTCGATCTGCAAAAAATAATCATGCTACCTCGGATGAATCAATTCAAACGTACAATATTTTTTCCATGTATTATTGTGCTCAACGAAAGTTTCGTACCTTTAGGTAGTTCTAAAAAAGGTAACAATATACCATTTGCAGCTGTTTGGAACGAAAGTGTTTCCGGTAGGAAGAAGGAAGACATTATATCCACAATTAATGCATTTCTGTTACATAAACGTGATGCTGAGCAAATAGTAATATGGATGGATAATTGTTGCGCCCAAAACAAAAATTGGGCTCTTTTCAGTTTCTTGGTGTACATTATCAATAGCCAGCATATAAATGCAATACAAATTACACTTAATAATTATTCTTCGCAACACAAGATACGTCGAATTGAACCAAGAGTTTACCTTAAAAATATAATGGTGATAATAGCAAATCGGGGCGAGTATCAGCTCAAATATAAGCTCAATCATGACGCGGAAGAAGAACAATGTTTGGACTTTCTACAAACAAAAATTTTGAAACATCAACAGTTCCCGGAATATAAAAAAAAAATATCTGCTAGAGGAATACCAAAGTCGACCAAAGATGAGATTATAAGCAAACTATTGAGCTTAAAGCCAAATAACAGAAAAGGGTTTTGGTTAAACTTGCCGGTGTCAGAACACGTCACTTACATCGAATATTTTTTTTTTTTTGTAAAAGTGTTTATAATATACTGTTACCTACGCAATTATTGTACTGTAAGTACAACTGTTCAAACATCTTAGAATAAGTATAACACTTTTGTGATTTTATAATAATGTGTCTTTGATCTCAAATTGTGTTCACATGATTTAGTTTTAAAGTATTTTTTAATAAATAATTATGTAATGCTAACTCTCTGCATTTAAAATAATCTACTATATAAAAATAAGTCGGGTTTTCCTTCCTGACGCTATAACTCCAGAACGCACGAACCGATTTCCACGGTTTTGCATTCGTTGGAAAGGTCTCGGGCTCCGTGAGGTTTATATCAAAGAAAATTCAAAAAATAAATAAAAAGAAAAGCGGGAAAATCTTTTTTCACATACAGCGCCATCTCTGATACATAGCATGTCCTACAAACGAATATTTTAAGTAGATAGCGCCGGTGCGTGATACATTGTTTGACAGCTACTCATTGTTCTCTGCTCAGTTAATTTCATGTGACAAACCGGTATTGTATTCAATGAGAAATTGTGAAAAAAAAATAAAAAAAATAAGTTATTCGTTTCCTAACATTTCAATTGGAATCAATCACGTGTATTATGCAAATTTTTATTCAATTTCAATAGCAGGCATTTGTCTTTAAGGTGGTAAGTTGAACTGTGTAAATTATGTGGATCGTGCATTTGAGGTTAAATTCAACAATCTGTCAATAGTCCAAAATGCCTAGAGGACGACGTGCGAACATCGGCCGCCGCACAAGACATGCAAGCCAGCAACAAGTGTATTCACAGAACTTAAGCGAAGAAAGACAAAATATAATAAGAGAAAATGCTGGATTGAGACAACGCGTGAGCACACGAAGATCATTGGCATCATACAATGGCTTGGCATTCCAATATGATCGCACTGCGAACTACAGTAATGATGAAAATTTAGATATTGGACCAATGACGACTATATGCCGATATTGCAATGCGTTAAAGTTCAAAAGAGAAACGGCTGGATTGTGCTGCGCAAGTGGAAAAGTCGAACTGGGTCCATTACTTACACCACCACAGCCACTGAAACCATTGTTCGATGGAAGTGATCCCTATTCCAGCCATTTTCTTCAACACATCCTTGAATACAATAACTGCTTTCACATGACTTCCTTTGGAGCTAATATCATTCGAGAAGGCGGCTTCATGCCGACTTGCAAGGTAAAAGATACAACACACATAACCAATCACTCACACCAACACAATGAATTGCAACACATAACAACTACATATACACCACACACTACACCATCATACGATCAGAAGTTACACCGTATTCTTCAACAAATGATTGTTTGCAATTACAGATACAAGGACAAATATATCATTAGCATGGTTCAATGGTGCCAACACCCGATGAACCGCATCAATTTCTGCAAATATATTTCATTTCGTCGATGGTGGATCAGCTAAATGTGCGGTGCAATATACAGGGAACACAAAAGTTAAAGAGACGAATTATTGAACAGTTGCAAGCATTTTTTCACGCTAATAATGCTGTGGTTAATATGTTCAAAACAGCATTGGAACGAATGCCATCGGATACGCACAAATTTGTCATAAGAGCGGATTGTACCCCAACAGGTGAACATGTGCGAAGATTCAATGCACCCACCGTTAATGATGTTGCTGCAATTATTGTTGGCGATCCAACTAAATCGCGAGACATTGTCGTTCAGCGAAGAAGCAATATCATGCATCGTGTAAACGAGACACATCGTTTGTACAGTCAACAGCAAAAGTAGATGATCAAAATCAGAAATTCAATACTAATGAACGGAGTTCGCGTCAGAACTGTGTAGCGTCGAAGTGATTCAAAAGTATGTGATTGTAAAGCATACCAAACATTTACTACTAGTACAGCTGCCATATATTCGTGATCAGTTTTGACTCCAAAAGTTATAAACTCAATACGCATCAGAACTAAGAAACGGTTTTTTTTTTCAAAACTAGTGAACAGTTAAAATCAAAAATTAAATGATGAAACAGGCCACGTAATCATGAGGCAAATAATTCATCCATACTTATTAACTTATTACATGTAACTTATGTCAAATGTGTAAAAGTAGCTGATGTGATACAAAACGACAATTCAATAAATATGCATTCTGCATGTTTGTGAATTTATGTCAATGTTCAAAACTAGCTGATGCGATACAAAATCATAACTCAATGATTGCTTTTGCCCAGTTGGCTACAATATATTAAAACCGGAAGGTAGATTGATATTTTTATCTTCAGGGCATTATTTATATTGACTTGTTGCGCTTTTGTCGCACTGTTAGCGTTGAGTGCGTCTGTTATCTATTGCATTGATTTATTATAACCAAGAACTAGTAGATTAAAAATATGACGCACCATATAACAGAGCATGAACGACATAGAATTATATCATTGCATGAAGACGAATTGAGTGTTAGTGATATAATGAGAAGAGTAGGTGTCACGGTAAGCAATTCATTACTTCTTTATAATCATCCAAACTAACCTAAAAAGCTGCTTAAAAAGCTGTTTAAAAAGCTGCTTAAAAGGTGATCTCCAAATCATGTATGTTATAGCTTTATGTAATTGAAATAAACATTTTATTTTATTTTATTTTTATTGGAATATCTCCTAACATTTGGTGATTGGAAAAAAGTGAAGACACTTTTAATTTAAAGCTGTCAGTTTAGTCTACTAGTCTAGATTAAACCTATAATTAGAATTACTATTTTTCTTAGTTTAAAAACTATTTAGATATATTTGTAAGCGCCACGTCTGCCCATGGACAGGAGCAGTGCCAAACAGTTACCAAGTAATTACTGTCTGGCACTGCCCTGCGCCCGCCACACCGAGACGACAGTTATTAGGTCTCATATACCCAGTAATTACACTATTATTATTATTTATGACTACATATTTAAGTATTTCCCTATGAAGATGTTAATAATATTATCCTCTTTGATTTGTTTGAAAGGGGGACGAAGCGTCCCCCACACTGCACAAAACGGAAATACCATACTTTTAATAACCGACGAAAAAATCAATATATTAATATATTATGATAAATATACATTATATTGTTCATTTCAGAGAAATACTGTGCACCTTTGGATAAGAAGATGGGAAAATGAGGGTCACGTGAACACACAAAGAAAGTCCGGTCGTCCTCGTTGCACAACAACTACGCAAAATCGAGAAATTGTAAACAGGATGAGAAATGATGGGTTTACGCAAATCAGAGATATCGCCACTCATATGAGAGTGTCTCGCGAGGAGGCGAAACGCCGGGGCGTAACTCCGCTGCCGCGAGAAATCACGGCACAGCGGACAGAGCTCCGGCGGGATCTCATGGCGGCATGGAGAGTGCGACTGTCGCAACCCAGCGCAGGGCACGCCACAATTGCGGCGGTAAGACCCCTCTTTGAGGAGTGGCTTGAGAGGCGCCACGGCGTCCTCACCTTCCGCCTGACGCAGGTCCTCACCGGACATGGATGTTTCGGGAGGTTCCTGTTTCGAATAAGGCGGGAGGAAACGCCCGGGTGTTACCATTGTGTGGATCGACCGGAGGACACGGTGGAGCATACGGTGGAGGTCTGCCCGGCTTGGGCAGAGCACCGCCGTGTCCTCGTGGCGGCGATCGGCGGCGGCGATCTCTCGCGTCCGGCCCTGGTTCAGGCCATGGTACGGAGCGAGAGGGAATGGGAAGCCGTCACCTCCTTCTGCGAAGCAGTAATGCTCGCGAAGGAGGAGGCGGAGCGCGAGAGGGAGAGGCAATCTCTACGCCCTCGCGCCCCTAGCCGCCGCAGGAGGAGGAGACACCCTGGGCGTCGGGAGTCGATTGCCGACTCCCGGCCACCGTAGGCGCGGGCTTGCGGACGGCGAGCAATGGGCAGCTCGCCGTCCGGTAAGGACCAGGCCCGAGTCGACGGCGCGTCGTGTTCCACGCGCGCCTCAAAGAGATGTCAGCACCATTGACGGGGTCCGATAGGACCGATGCCTGCCGGGGTCGCGGATTGTTCGAAAGAGTTACCGTGGCCCTGGCGCACAGGCAACTGAAGGAACACGGGTGGGTTTTAGTCAGTAAGAGTCTGACACGCCCTTCCGCTCCGCCCAGAGCGGGAGACGTCATTTGATGATTTCCCACCCAAAAAAAAAAAAAAAAAAAAAAAAAAAAAAAAAAAAAAAAAAAAAAAAAAAAAAAAAAAATATGAGAGTGTCTATGACCACTGTTCGTCGACGTCTAACAGACGCAGGATTACGGCACCGTCAGCCAGCACGGAAATTATCATTATCATCCTTGCACAAACAAGAGAGACTAAATTTTGCGCAAAGATATTTAGATTTTGATTTTCAAAATGTAATATTTTCAGACGAAAAAACATTCTCTTCGAGTGAACAGGGTCGCCTCACACTATGGCGAATAAATAACACGCGCTACCATGAAGAAAATATTGTTCCTAATAGAAGTAGTGGACGAATTAATATTGGCTATTGGGGATGGATGTCCGCTGCTGGACCAGGAGAGTTAGTTGAAATAGGAGGGCGTTTAAACAGTCAAAAATACTTGGAAATAATTCGAGACACGCTCATACCCACTGTTAATATTTCCCACCCAGATCTTGTGCCTTTCTCATTTATTCATGACAGTAGCTCAGTGCACACTGCACGAATCTGTAATGTGTGGTTTCAAAATAATCGTGACCTCATAAGAGTTCTTCCCTTTCCCCCAAAAAGCCCAGACATAAACCCTATTGAAAATCTCTGGGGCCTCATGGTTCAGCAGTGGGACTCAGATACACCCCGCACTCGGGTCAATATACAACGTCATGTGGTTGAAATATGGGAATCATTTAGGGGTTCGAATGTATGCCAAAATATGGTGGATTCAATGAGGGAAAGACTACAAGCGATAATAGATAATAACGGGGGACACACCCGTTACTGACTATCCGTGATTTGGATATGATGATTATAAAATTGTTCTTATATAAATTAAAAAATAAAGATCATATTATAGGTGATAAAATTTTTGTTCCATATCTACAATAAAAATTGTTATCTATATTTGTTTTTTGGTTACGTAATTTTTGATTATAATAAATATGTGACGACTTTTTTTTTCTTGAATCCGACGTCAAATTTCGTTCCCACAGAGAACAATGGTAATTATATGAGCAGAATAGTTTTAAAATAATCCTGAATATTATATACCTACCCTTCCCAGGGTTCAAAATTAGTATACTAAAGCAAATTTCCGTTAAAAACGTAAGAAAATTATATTTCTTGAACATTTATAATATTTGAATTATTTAGTAATCAATAAATTTTCAATAATATTACTAATTAATAATAATAGCATTATTTTTTATTTTTGTCCTCTGCTCCGAGCTGTTTTTCCGTAAAACATAACAAATTAAATTACTGGGATAATTAAAAAATAAGTATGGATGAATTATTTGCCTCATGATTACGTGGCTTCAGTTTCATCATTTAATTTTTGATTTTAACTGTTCACTAGTTTTGAAAAAAAAATTCACTTCTTAGTTCTGATGCGAATTGAGTTTATAACTTTTGGAGTCAAAACTGATCACGAATATATGGCAGCTGTACTAGTGGTAAATGTTTGGTATAATTTACAATCACATACTTTTGAATCACTTCGACGCCACACAGTTCTGACGCGAACTCCGTTCATTAGTATCGAATTTCTGATTTTGATCATCTACTTTTGCTGTTGACTGTACGATGCGTTACAATATCCAATCATTTATTGGCAAGGGCAAGACGGATACGACATCACGTTGAAGATGGTCGATCCAATTACAGGTACAATATTCACACACTAATTATTGCTATTATTGCTATTATTGGTTTCTATTAACAATTCATTTAATTTTGCATTTTCAAGCGTATCAACGAATAAAAATCTAAGCGCAATGAATTACTATGCGTATCGTATGATGATTCGTACACATGAGGAGAATGTCATTCTGAAGTGCCGTCGGCTATTCCAGCAATTCGCTGTCGACATGTATGTCAAAGTCGAGACCGAACGTTTAGCGTTCATCCGATTCAATCAGGCAAAGCTACGATCTGAGGACTATATACACTTGCGTGATGCTATTCATTCAGATGGTGATGTTCAGAATATTGGACGTCTGACGATTCTCCCATCATCTTATATCGGAAGCCCACGCCACATGCACGAATACGCTCAAGACGCTATGACGTACTTGCGAAATTATGGAACTCCGGATTTATTTATTACGTTCACATGCAATCCGAAGTTGACGGAAATTGAACGTGAGTTGGAACCGGACCAAAAACCGCAAGATCGCCATGACATAATCGCCAGAGTATTTCAGCAAAAACTCAAGGTTATGATGGTTGTGCTTACTAAGTATCGAGTTTTTGGTGACACACGTTGTTATATGTACTCGGTGGAATGGCAGAAGCGTGGACTACCGCATGCTCATATCCTAATTTGGTTGCTGAACAAATTACATTCAAATGAAGTGGATGACATCATATCAGCTGAAATTCCTGATCCAGTCACTGAGTCTGATCCCCATCTACACGACATTGTGACGACACAGATGGTGCATGGACCGTGCGGTGCATTAAATCCATTATCGCCTTGCATGGCTGATGGAAAGTGCACAAAACGATATCCGCGACCGTTAGTTGCTGAAACAGTCACAGGGAACGATGGATATCCAGTTTATCGTCGGCGTTCAAAAGAAGATAATGGTCGAACTATCAAAGTTAAAGTTCAAAATCAAGAGATTGAGATCGGAAATGAATTCATTGTACCTTATTGCCCGCTGCTATCACGAATTTTCGAAACACATGCAAACGTTGAGAGTTGTCATTCGGCCAAATCAATCAAATATTTGTGCAAGTACGTCACAAAAGGCAGCGACATGGCTGTGTTTGGTATTGCGTCGGAAAATGCGAATGACGAAATCAGCAACTTCCAAATGGGCAGATACGTCAGTACTAATGAAGCACTGTGGCGATTATTGTCATTTCAAATTCATGAAAGATATCCCACAGTTGTACATTTAGCAGTGCATTTGGAAAATGGCCAAAGAGTTTACTTCACTGAGGCTAATGCGGCACAACGAGCTGAGAGACCACCATCGACAACATTGACTAGCTTCTTTGCAATGTGTGAAGCAGATCCATTTGCAGCGACGCTGATGTACGTTGAAATGCCCAAGTATTACACTTGGAATCAATCAACAAAGAAATTACAACGTCGCAAACAAGGAACACCAGTTCCAGATTGGCCACAGGTGTTTTCCACTGATGCACTAGGTCGCATGTATACTGTTCATCCTAGAAATGATGAATGTTTTTATTTGCGACTGCTGTTAGTAAATGTACGTGGACCAAAATCATTTGCGCATTTGAAAACTGTGAATGGCCACCAATGCCAAACATATCGAGAAGCATGTCAACTATTGGGTTTGCTGGAGAACGATTCTCATTGGGATTTAACACTTGCGGATTCAGTTGTTTCATCAAATGCGTACCAAATACGAACGCTGTTCGCAATTATCATCACCACATGTTTTCCTTCACAACCAATTCAGTTATGGAACAAATACAAAGACGACATATGTGAAGATATCTTGCATCGCTTGCGCATTCAAACGAATAATCCTGACATCCAAATAACCGATGAAATCTACAATGAAGGATTGATTCTGATTGAGGATCAATGCTTGACTATTGCAAACAAGCTACTGATTGAAGTAGGAATGATTGCGGCCAAATCGATCGATGCACGATGCATTCAACCAAGAATTAAATCGAGAGCTGCAATACAATGTTGATACATTGCAGGAATTCGTTCGAAATAATGTGCCGTTGCTGAATGAACAGCAAAAACAAGTATACGAAACATTAATGCAAGCGGTGGACAATAATACTGGTGGTCTATTCTTCCTGGACGCACCTGGAGGAACAGGGAAAACATTTGTCATTTCATTGATTTTGGCCACTATTCGATCAAGATGTGACATAGCTTTGGCGTTAGCATCATCTGGAATTGCGGCGACTCTTCTAGATGGCGGTCGTACTGCACATTCTGCGCTTAAGTTGCCACTCAATTTAAACACAATTGATACTCCAACATGCAATATTTCCCGATCCAGTGCAATGGGAAAATTGTTGATGCAATGCAAGCTGATTGTTTGGGATGAGTGCACAATGGCACATAAGAAATCACTTGAAGCACTTAACTTCACACTGAAGGATCTTCGGCGAAATAACAACATCTTTGGCGACTTAATGATATTGTTGGCAGGCGATTTCAGGCAGACGTTGCCAGTAATTCCCCGTGGAACGCCTGCAGATGAATTGAATGCTTGCCAGAAGGCATCACCTTTATGGAATAACGTAAAAACATTATCGCTAACCACTAATATGAGAGTTCAACTTCAAAATGATCAAAGTGCTGCACAATTTTCCAAACAATTGTTAGCTGTTGGAAATGGAAAAGTCCCAGTTGATGCGACATCTGGATTAATTACTCTTACCAACGACTTTTGCCGATTTGTAGACTCTCAATTAGCTCTTATTAAAAATGTTATCCCAAACATTAGTGAGAATTATCAGAATTATGCTTTGTTAAGTCAACGAGCAATTCTTGCCGCAAAGAATAATGATGTACACGCACTGAATTTCACCATTAAATCAAAAATTGCTGGCGATTTGGTGACATACAAATCCGTTGATTCCATAACAAATCTAGATGATGTAGTAAATTATCCAACGGAGTTTTTGAACTCTCTGGAGTTACCAGGATTTCCACCACATAACTTGCAACTCAAAATTGGTACAGTTATTATGATATTGCGTAATTTGAATCCACCGCGACTTTGTAACGGTACTCGACTTTCGGTAAAAAGACTTATGCCGAATTTGATTGAGGCAACCATTATTAACGGAAAGTACGTAGGTGAAAATGTATGTATTCCTCGAATACCAATGATTCCGACTGATCTTCCGTTAGACTTCAAACGATTGCAATTTCCAGTTCGCCTAGCGTTCGCAATGACAATTAACAAGTCGCAAGGCCAATCGCTTAGTGTTTGCGGGATAAATTTAGAAAATCATTGTTTTTCACATGGGCAGTTATACGTTGCGTGTTCACGAGTTGGGAAACCATCCGCTTTGTTTGTGTTAACGTCAGACCAAAAAACAAAAAATGTGGTTTACCAAAGAGCACTTCAATGAAACGGATAATTTGCGGACACGTATAACGCTTCGATTCAGTATTTACTTTGGATTCACTTTCATTTACTTAGAGAAGTTCAACTAAATAACACTTCATTTTTGTAATCGAAATGAATTCATTACTGTTGTGAAATGAAATAAAATTTTTCCTTTTCTAATATAAAACAAAAAAAAAAAAATTCTTCTTCTTTTAATCACCAAACGAAATGTTACATAAAACGAAGCCATCTGGTGGCGAAACGGAGTTCGCCGGGTTTGCTAGTGCTAATATATTAGCTAGTTTTGGTACTTTTTTCTTGAATTATTAACATAAAACTCCATAGGAGCATTTATAGTTGCAGATTTTATTACAAGACTGATTATGGTATTACAGGAATAGGTGCAGGAGTAGGTACCTATTGGCTCTAAGTATTGTTTAAAATAGTCTAAGTTTATTGTGTCTGTAATTTTGATAAGAAGTTTTGAACAATTAAAGTTTTGATTGTTGTAATTAAACATATTCTTTTATTTATTACTCATTGCTACCATTTCAACAAGTACAAACACTCATTAACTCAGTCCGTTTCACTTCATATTAAACAAAAATAATAAATAAATAGATTTAGGTATAAAATATAGTAAGTTACTTACAAAAAAAACCAAAAATGCTTTAGAAATTAAACGGTATTAACTTTAATTACATACTTTCAGAGCCTTGTACGAAAAAACCTGTACGTAATTCACTACATTTCAAGGTATGCATAGATTTCTCAATAAATGATCTTTAAATGATATATGTATAATCAATCATGCTATTTAGCTAACATCTTATCTTTTTTTGACCCCAAAGTGACACGTAATTTCATACAAAATGTAGATATCGTATGTATGGAATACTTAGAATTAAAGCAGCAACTAGGGTACTTACTGCAGTTATTCTAAGCAATCAGTATAAATAGAGTTAACTCGTACTAGACATAATAGGATTTTTCGTCAGTAAAATATATTATAATAAATAAATAGCAATTATTAACTTGGTATCATGAAAGAACTCCATTCAAGCTACATATTGAAAAAATCAGACCTACTAAAACTTGTAAGTTAAAGTAGAAGTAAGTAAAAATTTTATCGATAACTTTGACCGCCATTTTCTCAATTTTGAAATTTCCGACTGCTCTTACCCTTTCTGATTTACTGCTCTTACCCTTAGCACGGCAGAATTGAGGAGCCATAAAAATTGGATCGTGCATATACAACTTTTTAAGATATCTAGCTGAGAAAAGCCCAGGTTGCGATGTCGTATTCTATTCTGATAATTATTGCGGACAGCAAAAGAATAAGTTAGTAAACTACCTTATTGTGTAATTTACATCCTAACTCTAAATTAACTAGACGGCGTTTAAAGCTTGCAGAATACGACTATAAAGTAGTTTACAAGAGTCGTCAGAATACTAATGCAGATGCAATATCTCGTGTTAAAATATTTCATGGTATTATGGATTCATTAGCAATAAATTTAGATGGCAGCCTCATAAAACCTAGCGTTCCCCAGTCACATATAGGAACAGAATTAGATAGTATGAGCACAGTGTCGGCCGAGCCTGAATTAGTCTCTACACGGCATACACAACCAGACAATGAAAATAAGGGCATACCTATAATATCAGATGCTATAGATAGGCAGCTGAAACAATTCCACATAAGATCAACACCCGGCGCAACATATAGAGTAGGCAACAGATCCACTAACTCAAAAGTTGTCAGTAAAGATGTTTTTATTCCAGTTAATAATACAGAATGTAGTGACCTACGTCCTAAAATCTAAGTTAATTATTACATTAAAACTAAAACTAAATTAAATATAAATTATGTATTTCTTAAATAAAATTAATTATAATTTATATACACATATTTGCAAAAGAACTTAAAACTAGACTCATTTATAATCAACATGTAAAATAAAACTATTTACATTATTTAACTTAATATTCAACAAACAGATCAGTACAAACATTGTATTAGTAGCTGGGTCAATCCGCGGAATTCCATTATTGGCGAATATATGCTAATAATAAATTAAATATCAAAACTTCATTTTTTTTTTTATTTACATTACGTTTCTTACATGTTTTTACGTAAGGCGCCAGTATCATAAATAGTATACTCCCTTTATTTAATGTATTATTTAAATAAACACGCACCTAACGTCATTACCACTTGCAAAAATAAAACGAGTATTAAACTTCCACAATTACTTCCAAAAAATTGCCAATGTACTTTCCGTTTTTAGGTCGATTCACACATATCAGTGAACCCACAGTTCCGGCACAGTACCGCATCAGTGATAATCATTATTTCAAACATTCTCTATGGATGTATTCACACTTGTCAGTGTCAGTGTCGTCTCAGTACCGTCAGTGTCAGTGCCGGCACCGGCCATCACGGACGTGATCGGCGACGACGATATTTTATCACGGATCACTGACGCCGCTGCATCGAAAACAAAATGGAGGACGATATGTTGATTGAATTAGTTCGTGAGAATACTGTTTTGTATGATTTATCTCATGCAAAGTATATGGATACAAAACACAAAAACAATTTGTGGAACAAAATAGGAACACAAATGAATGTAGACGGTAAGTCAAAAGTCCAAGGAAATTATACGGTTGGAGAAACAAAAGATTGCTAGAAGAAAGAGATACGCTGAAATCAAGGAAGATCCAGTTCTCTACGAGTTGGAAAAAGAAAGAGAAAAAAAAGATATCAGAAAAGAAAGGATGAGAAAAAAATTAAAAGTGTGAATGAAGAATCGCCTCGCGATCAGCGGGAAAAACGGAAGAAATGGCGCGAAGCTTCCAGGAAATACAGACAAAAAAAGAAAGAAGAGTCTAAAAAACAGCCAGTGGTTCCTGAGGTAGTGACTATTGATGCAACTATTAATGACTGCAATGAAATAGAGGTAAAGTGTGGAGATCCATTAAAATTAAACGAATTTCCTAAGGCTGAGGTAAAACTCCGAAGAATTAGATACATAGAACAGAAGAAAAGAAAGTCCCTTATAGGAATAATTAAGAAGCTTAAAAAGGAGAACAGTTTATTGAAATTAAAGCTTAATATGTACAGGAGAGAAAAAAAGAATAACGAAAATAATAAAGAAGGGTCAGCTGAAAAAGTAAAAAGAGTGATAAATAAAGTAAAGACTAAAGAAGAGACTCCAATTCGACAGTTGGTACAAAAAGTGCGCAAATTTTATCTTGATGACTTAAACAGCACAATGGGAGCAGGAAAAAAAGAGTATATAACAAGATTTAAAGTACAAAAGCAAAAACGCTACATGACCAGCACACAAAAAGTATTGCATCAAAAGTTCATGACTCAATATCAAGTAAAAGTTAGCTATAGCTTTTTTTGTAAGCATAGACCGTTTTGGGTGTTGACTCCTAAAAGTGCCCAAAGAGACACATGCAAGTGTATTGTCCACGAAAATATTGATCTCATGACCAAAGCTCTGAAGATATCGTCTATAATAGACGAGTCAAACTGCGATGCATTAATTAAGAGTATGTGTTGTTCTATATACGAAGAGAAATGTCTGAGACGAGAATGTCAGTCCTGTAAAGATAAGTTAGTACGGCTGAAGGAATTTTCTGATGATCAAGACATTACTTACTGTAAATGGATACGTGCAAGAGAAACAATTAAAACAAAGAAAAGCCAAAAAGTTGTAACAATAATGAAAAAAGAGGAGGTAATAGCCAAGCCAAGAGAAATAATTAATGCTTTGATTGCAAGTTTACCAGCACTTTTTAAACATATTTACAAAATCCATAATCAATATATCAGCATGAAAAAATTAAAGGATTCGATGCCTGTAAACTGTGCTGTAATTCACGCAGACTTTTCTGAAAACTAAGGATTAAAATTTAATAAAGAAATACAATCTATGCATTTTGGTGGAAGTCGAAAAGAAGTTAGCCTTCACACAGCCATAATATACAGTTTTGATTTTGGAACTAGTTCAACAAAACCAAAATCTTTTTGTACAACGAGTTCTTGTTTGAGACATGATGCTCCAGCTGTTTGGGCACACTTCATTCCTTTGATACGAACAGCTATTAAAGATAACCCATTTATAGATACCTTACATATTCAAACTGATTCCCCGATTTCCCAGTATAGGAATAAATACATATTTTATATGATTCCACAAATTCACAAAAAATTCCCACAAATAAACATCATAACGTGGAACTATACTGAAGCCGGTCACGGCAAGGGCGCTGCCGATGGTGTGGGGGGAACAATAAAGAGAACAGTTGATTCCTGCGTCAATCATGGTATTGATGTAGGCAACTATGACCAATTTATGCATGTGTGCCGAGAAAATATAACCAATGTGACCATGATTGATGTAACGGAAGAGAGCATCAGAGAGATAGAGAAGAAAATCCCAGAGAACTTACAGCCATTTAGAGGGACACTAGAAGTTCACCAAGTGTTGTGGAAAAAAGGAATCCCATATCGTCGTTGCGCGTGCAAAAGTCGCTATGTGTTATTTAGTTAAATTCCGTTTCTTATGCAGTTTTAATCGTTATTTCAATACACACATACTGTAAAAACAGCTATGTGATAAATGCAATATTTAAAGAGTTACGGAATGTAGCTATGTGACATTCATACATAGAAATTTCCATATAAACACGCTAAGTGTTATAATTTACATAGCTAAAATAAGTTTACTAAAGTGGAAGTAAAAATTGCGCCCGATATGTGCTTCACTGCACATAGCGAGTATTTTGGTCAAGTTCAGACTCGCTCGATCACGAAACGCACAGGTCGTGTGTCACATAGACAGTTTTGTCGATGTAATTGCTCATTGCAATTCTAGCAGTGAAGGAGAACGCATTCAAAATTATTTGCGCTATACTAAATAGTCGTAAAAAAATAAAAAGGTTGTTTGTAAGTGTGTAACGTGCTTACGTATTTATAGCAGTACCGAAACCGACCGAAATAATGTAAGTAAATTAATATAGTAAAAGTTTTGTTTTTCTAACTACCTAACAATTTTACAAAAAAAAATCATACATAACCTCTAAACTAACAGACTTATTGTATAAATTGCTGTTTCAAGTTTTACATTTTCGTTTTGTTCGTTATACGTTATTGATAAATTAATTATACCGTATAAATTGTTTGTAATTAACAATACATTAACAATGTTAATATAATTATGTCACGAGAGTGTACTAACACTTTATATTTTGGGTTTCTTTTTTAACACTAAAGCAACATGTGTGCTAGTCTGCTAAACGTAACATAATAGTTAATTATTATGAAGTAATTGATGGCGGTTTGTTATAATATTACTATGTACGGATTTTGCTTTAGTTGCTTTTATTTTTCTGGGTATTTACGTGGTGTGTACTAACGCTTTTTATTTTGCTACCTCTTTCACATATATTTTTAAATATGTCAAGATTTTATAGAAGCAAAAAACTAATATCTTTATGTAGAGAAGATGAACGACAGGAATCAATTAATCGGTTGGCCAGAGAGCTCGAAAGAGAATCAGGTTTACTGTTTCAACCATCTGAAATATTGCCATCCAACAGTGAGGACCAAGATACAATGGACATTACTAGTGTGCATATTGAACATCCAAATAATATTTCAACGGCTGGAGTGGAAACTACTGCAGTTTACACAGGTACTACCCAATCTATAATAACTACAACAGCAGTTGATATTAGTGAGATTGTTAACCCCTGCTTGATAACCCAAAACGATTCTGAAATACCCAGCAATGGAATCCTAAGTTCAGGAGATTCGAATGAAGTATCTTATCAGTTAAATGATCAAAATGGTTGCTTAGAGCCTATAGTTCTCGAAAAAGAGAATATTTCTAGTAATTTACCTGAAAAAGAGGGATTTACAAGTGAGACAAGAAAGAGGAAGAAAAATCAGAAGATGAGGCTTTTGGGAAAACATTATACGGGACATAAGGTCAACAAAGTTGATAACGTTACAAAATTAGAAGAAATTTCAAAAAGCGACAGGCAACTAAGAGAAAAGCCATGTACTCACGGGGCAGAAAAGAAGTCGGACAGGAGTTATTTGTGTGCTGCAATAAATGATGAAATCAGGAAAGATTGTTTCAGATACTTTTGGCAACTACCAACATGGGACGCTAAAAAATCATACATAAACGGACTGATTCAGGCAAGAAAGATATTACGACGACGAAAAATTTCTATAGATGTACAGTGAAAATCTTTTGGGTTTGATTGCTATTTACCAGGCTTTAACGGTGACAAGGTTCGTGTTTGTAAGGAATTGTTTCTGGCGACGTTTGATTTGAAAAAAGATATGTTTCAGCTTTGGATTAGATCTAATATAAATATATCAGAAAGTAGTGAAGGAACCCCTGTTCGAAGAATAGATAAGGTCCCTAACACACCAGGAACTACGACTAGGGCACTCAAATCTGATTCTGTTCATAAGTGGCTTGAATGTGTACCGAAAGTTCCAAGCCACTACTGCCGAGCAAATAGTTCCAAGATATATGTTGAAGAGTCTTTCGAATCTTTCAGCCACATGCATTCTGTGTATACTTCATGGTGCCAGACTAATAATGTGGATGCTGTGAGGAGAAAGAAGTTTCAGGAGATTTTAAAAGAGAAGAAAATTTATATTTTTAAGCCACGCAAAGATCAGTGTGACATTTGTGTTGGCCACAAACAAGGGAATATTCCTGACGACGTTTATCAGCTTCATATTATAAAAAAAGATGAAGCTCGAGCAGCTAAAACAGAAGCAATTAACCAAATTTCAGACGATGTGATTGTAGTATCAATGGATATGCAAAGTGTTTTACTATGTCCTAAGCTACTTGTTTCAGAGCAGTACTATAAAATGAAACTAGCGCTACATAATTATACTTTTCATGTTAAAAACGACAAAAACGTATATTTATATGTGTGGCATGAAGGCGATGGAGGAGTAACCGCAAACAATGTCACTAGTTGTATAATTGATTTCATAGAAAAATATTGTTGTCAATACAAAAAAGTAATTTTGATATCCGACGGATGTGCCTACCAGAATAAAAATAAAACACTTTGCAATTCATTATCTAACCTCAGCACTGCAAAGGGCATTATGATGGGATCCCTTCTTTTCGCATAATGTTCTTTGTCCTAATATACTTCGGCATAACGATTTTGGCACAATTTGTTTTGGCATAATAATACTTCGGCATAATTTTTTTAGGCATACATTTTATGTTGGCATAATCATCTTAAAGACTAATTTGTTTTGGCATAAATTTGATTTGCATAACGTTAGTAGGCCTAATGACTATTAGCATAATATTGTTGGTTAAAAATTTAATATGCTGTGCAACAAAAGTTAGTGACAGAACCGAATTGCTGCAAAACCGACTCCACGTAGTCTTGTTTGTCCTACCCCTAGAGTGTAATTTAAAATCGCGTAGGCGCGTAGGGGCGAGGCGGCCCGCGGGCTGAGGAGCAGGCGGCTGCGAGCGAGCCGCCGCGGCTGAGGCTGGCCGGCGAAGCCGGCCAACAAGCCGAAGCTGCGGTGGTGAGCGAAAGCCGTCTGCGACGATTAGCATGCGTGGGGCCGCCGGAGGCCCGCAGCACCGGAGCCGTGACAGAATAACACTCATGCTGCATGCTGCATGCTTGCTTGCATGCTGCATGCTTGCTTGTTTGCTGCATGCTTGCTTGCATGCTTGCTTGCATGCTGTATGCTTGCTTGCATGATGTATGCTTGCTTGCTTCATGCTTCCTACAGCGAAAAAAAACCCACAAAATTGTTCATAACAAAGTTATGCTTTAGAACTTTATGCTTAATAAATTTATGCTTTAGAATATTATGCTTAATCATTATTATGGTTAGAGAAATTATGCTTAAAAAAATTATGCGTAAGCTGTTATGCGTAATTATATTATGCGAAAATATAATTATGCCAAACAAAATGATGCTAAGTTATATTAGGTCTTAAAATTTTATGCAAATGGATAGGGTACCCATTATGATAGAGCAAATTATCCTAGAAAAAGGGCACACGATGATGGAGGTAGACAGCGTACATTCAACTTTAGAAAAAAAGTTTAAAGGCCCCATCTACTCTCCATCTGACTATATATCGCGGATGAGAGATGCCAGACCATCACAACCTTACATTGTACATCACCAATCACAACCTAGAAATGCAGTCTTAGGTTATTGGTGTAATTGTATAGCTGGAAACTGGACTGTTGGATGTTGTGCACATATAATGACCATTCTTTGGTACATGGGATGGGCGAGATATCAAGAAAGCATTGTTCCACCAGCTGCATTTCTGGATAATGTATAGTAACATTGAATGATTAAATGTATAAAATATTGTATTTGGTTTTATTCTGTCCAATATACCTTTGCTACAAAAAAATTTAGTAACTGCTGTACCAGTTTTTCCAAGTTTTACTATGATATAGGTACCAATCACCTAAGACAAATATATGCACCTCAATTACTACTATTTAAAGTTCAGGAAATTACAATTTTATGAATAAATTGTAAAATCATGATGAAAACTGAGTGAAAAAATCAACTTTTCCAACCTTCCTAACTTTATTCCACGACTGCATAGCGATACGTAACTTATAATTCTTAATTATTGAAGATCTGCCCTATTGAACGACATAGATTTAATCTCTGTACATTTTGGGGTACAGGTCCTAACAATTTTTGGCCATCTCCTTTGTATGATCTTTAAACGTCTGTAAAAAAAATGTCTAACGACACAGAGGCCTAAAACATGTTTTGCTAGATTGCTTACACAATACTTTAATTAAATAAAATAAAAATTAATTCATTTATCATTCAATTTGGCCATAAATAAATAAGCAGTTTAGTTAAAATTTTGGGAATTTACGAAAAAAAATATATAAAAATTAGGTTAAAAAATAATGGTAAGACTTCGTCTAAGACAACCATGGCTTAAATGGTTCAAATTGTCTGTACTATCTTCACCCTAAAGCTTTGCACCCATCTTCCAATCACCCTGTATATTAACTTATGTACTATGTGGGGAAAGCGAACGCGCATTGAGACGTGGAGGAAAATGCGTGGAGGGCTCACTCACAATGACTGGCAATAAAAGGTTCAACGAACTTAGTGTTCGCCCTTGTCTCAAGTCGAATACGCGCTCGGGTCCAATCCAAAATCTAGTTCACTTATTATACTAAATTAGCTACATTTTTTCTATGTTATATCTGTTTTGTTCGCGTTAAATTGTCCTCCGTATCGTGTTATTGTTCTATATTATAATACTTTAAAGGAAGTGCCGAGGTAGGCAGAAATACAAGTCTTTTATCGTAAATCACTTTTATTTAGTTTTACCCTGTAACACTTCATTGGTGACCCCGAGAGGAACACAAAAGTCTAACGGAGCCAACATGTTGATCAGAGTAGATCAGGGAGCGACGGCTGCAGGAGAGACAGCAGAGAAGCAAGACGTCTGCCGAGTCAGCGTCAAATTGCCGCCATTTTGGCCAGAGGAACCAGCACTTTGGTTCGCCCAGGTTGAAGGTCAGTTTACGATCGCCGGTATCATTGCCGACAGTACTAAATTTTATACTGTAGTGGGCCAGCTTGACCACCGTTATATGAGGGGTATAGTTTCAGAACCCGCTAAGTCCATTTTTCTCACCTAGCAATATTTTTATATCACTAGTAACTTTATTATTTCCCGCACAATTTCGTATTATCAGATCGTACCATACACAGCTATGTCCAATAGAAAATTCACTTTAAAGTAGGCTGTTAGCTTCAAACACCGCCAAGTCCATCATAGTTCAATTCAAAAAGCGCGAAGTCCTTACAAGCCAATAGCGAGCCACCATTTTGGTCACGTGATACACAAAACTGTTATGGCTGCGGCTTAGTTTTTGTTGTGTTATTGTCGTGAAAAAGTTATTTTTTTAATTAGATACTGTGTTATTTTCAAAGTAAGTGTGCTATCTTTACGAAGATGGATACAACCCCGATCGTTGTTGATAAAAGTAAAGCTCGGAAACGGCAGAGAAATCCGGAACAATGGAAGAGAAACCTGCAGAAATTAGAGAGGTATCTACATACCTCTAGACACTACTATGAGAGGTTTTGATCATAGATTTCAAATATTTAAATATATTTTGTTGAAACTATTGTTTCTTTGTATTTTTCATTGACTTTTTGTTTATTATAATATTTGACGTGTCCATGTTTATTTACATGAGCCGATTCCTAAGTTTTGGCGAGTTTGTTATATACCTACCTACGAATTGAAATCGTTGAAATTACCGACTTGTACATACAAACTTGGTTGTTTTTTTAGGCAGGGAGTATGCCTGTTGGCATTATATTAATTTAATGACCTTTTTAGTATTTTGTTTAGTCCGTTGATATCTGGGTATTAATTTTAATTGGTTCATGTGCAACTTTATATACATATAGAAGCAATACGAATGATGTAACCAAGATATTGTAAAACTTGAGATTGAAAAGAGTTTCCATGGAGTTTCTTGCTTGTTCTTCTCCAAAGAAACCAACCTACGCTTTGGAACAAGCAACTAGCTTCAACTTTCTTTCTGACTAACCGACCGACTTTTTGACAATTCACAAGTGCCTGTAAATGGTCTAAATAAAATAAATGCTTTTGATTCTTCTTCTTCTTTCTTTTCAGATATTCGGCAAAAAAATTACCAGAAAAACCTACCTGTACTCATAAAAAAAATTATCAGTGTACCTCTCTCACAATGAGCGATTTGAATGCCTTTCATTCTCGTTATTACAAAAATAAGGATAAAAGATCACAAGATGCTTTTATATTAAAACATATTAAAGGATCAGATACTTCTAGACGCCGCCCAAGACAGGGTAATCGCAAAGGAAAGGAGTTAACTACGAAATATTACGTTTACAGCCGCTCATCGAAGAAAATGTTTAGAGTTTGTCAAAAGACATTCATTAATATACTCGATATTAAAAGGTGGCGAGTTGAGAGAATATCAAAAAATTTTTTGAAAGAAGGACTTATGCCAGACGATAACCGAGGGGGAGACCGTAAATCACACAAATATTTAGGAAAGAAAACAGCAATAATTGAGGTTATCAAAAAACTTAAATGTTCTGAGCCTCATTACTGTCGAGGAAGTAGCGCAAGGCTTTATTTAGCTGCTGAATTGAGTATCAACAAGTTATTTAATAATGTGGTGGAGAAAATAAACGTTTTTTTATTATTATATTATTATTATTTACATTTTACAATGAACAAGCAGAAGAGCAACTAAAAGTTAAAAGAAGCTACTTCAGGACTGTTTTCAACACTAATTTTAACTTGGGATTCGGCTCACCTCGGACAGACGTATGCTCAGTTTGCTTACAATATTCAGAGAAGATCAAGGTGGCTGTTAATGAGAGAATTAAAAATGACTTAATTATACAACAGTGTGTCCACAAAAAACGTGCTAAAGCATTTTTCAGTTATTTAAAAGACGATTCCCCAAATATTTTCATATTTTCTTTTGACTGTCAAAAGAACATGCCACTCCCTAAAATTCCTGATCAAAGCACATACTATTCGAGACAGTTCTATCTTTACAATTTCACAATAGTTGCAGGCTCTTCAAAATCACAATTAAATAAAGAAAACACTTTTGCGTATGTTTGGACAGAAGACCAATTTCCGAAAGACTCAAACTTGATAGCCTCAGCCATATATCATCGTTTAAATTCAACATCGTTTCCAGATGAAATTAATACTTTAAGATTAATGGCTGATGGCTGCGCAGGTCAGAACAAAAACACTACCGTAGTAGGAATGTGCCTCAAGTGGTTGTCAGAAGCCCCACAGCATATAAAGAATATTGAAATTATATTCCCTGTTGTGGGCCACTCTTTTCTCCCCGCAGACCGCGTTTTTGGGAGAATTGAAAAGGAGTTTCGCAAAAGAGACACAATATTAGAGCCGAATGGTTATAATAATATTATAAAACAATACTCAACGGTTATTTCCGTAGGCGAAGAATGTGCAGTCACAGATTGGAAAGATGCTGTTAAAAATATTATAAAACCTGTTGGCACTTGGCATGCGCCTTTTTCAAAGTGCAAGCGTTTTTGTTTGAAGCGGTCACGGAAAACTGGCAATACGCTAGTAAAATGTGAGCTGCATTATGTTGCAAATTTAGGCATTTATAAAAATGTTTGCAAAAGTGGCAAAATGGCAAACATGATCGTCCCGAAAGATATTCATTGCTTATCGGGAACACTAAAACCATCTAAAATTAAAGATGTCGATAAGTTATTGACTTCACATTTTGATGTCAACTGGAGAAGTTACTCAGTTCTGTCTTTTTATGATAAATTAATACCAAAGACGTCACTTGATATAGATTTTCCCAATGCGGATGATGAAAATGAACACTTATGCGAAGAACAAGAAAGTGTACCTGACCTTATTGTTTAAAATGATAGAATGATTATTTCATGGCTTATTTTGTGTTCCACTGTCGGGCAAAGACCCCTTTCTCCTTATGTTACTCTATTTGATTATTAAATTTGTTTAGTTCAGTAAATTAAAGTGTTTAATAAAAAATATTTGTTGATTATTAAATTTGTTTTTTTATTTCTATACCAATATCAAAATGGTTTAAGTCGGCGTATACATATTATTAGTCGTAGCAAATACAACAATGTCCACGTACGTCAGATTCAAAATTAACAATGTCCAAACTTCAGTTTCAAAATCAGCTAAGTCCAACACATTATTGCTTTTTATACGTTTGTAAAACATTATAAATTAATAAATAAGTAACTAAATGTAGTTGAAACGGTAAATTTTTCAAAAGGTACAGAGACATCATTAATTAAGTAATGCTACAAGAAGTCATCACAAATTTTCTATTTCTGGACTATGAATGTCACTGGACTTAGCGGTTTTTGAAACTATACCCCTCATATGTTGGAGTCTAGGGACATTATCGAGAACCCGCCAAGCCAGGACAAGTACGGAAAGCTGAAGGCCGAGCTTATACATAGGCTCTCAGATTCGCGCGAAAAAAGGGTGCAACAAATCCTCACCCACGAGGAGCTAGGCGACCGTAAACCGTCACAATTTCTACGGCACCTTCAAGCCCTGGCCGGACTAAATGTACCAGAGTCGTTTCTGGCCACGTTGTGGTCGAGCAGACTACCGACCAACATCCAGACGGTTATTGCGTCGCAACCTAATCTCGCTCTCCAGTCTGTCGCAGATTTAGCTGACCGCGTGCACGAGATCGCACCTGCGCCCGCCCCGGCGCTCGCATCACCTCCCGCCGTGGCAAGCACGAGCACCTGCAGCGAGATCAGCGAGCTGAAATAGTGCATAGCAGAGTTAAGGGGTTAGGGGTAGTCAGAATTTTCAAAAAATTGTTTTTTTTTTTGCATTTTCTTAAAGTATAGTATCTTAAAAATATTCTCTGAAAGTTTGAAGTGAATCCGACAAATATGTTTCGAGTTATTCATCGAAGAATAAAAGGCTCTCGAACGGTCTAATATTTCCGAGAACAGGTAGCTAGCGGCAGCTGCAAGCAAACGTTTCTTGGGTTCTATTGTTATGAATATCTGACCGGTTCGATGTATAGTAGGATATATATATATATATATATATATATATATATATATATATATATATCCTACTATACTCATCAAAATAATAATGAGAGCTTCAACCAACTAGTGTGGAAATATGCCCAAAAACTATCAATACTAGTTTTACCATTGTTCAAATTGCTGCATACGTAGCTATGAGTATATTTAATGAAGGTACAAAGTCATTATTAGTAATAATGAACACACTGGGACTTAGTTGTGGGCCTAATTCACATCGGTATACTGAAAAAACCGATAGTGCACGTGTAAAAGTAGCTGATCAGCGCGCTAACGACAACACTCGCGAAGGTAGAATGCGACGTAGACAACAACAAATTGATGTTTTAGAAAGTTCTACAACGGCTGAAGAACTCTTATATGGTCCAGGAATAGATGACTCAGTGTAAGTATTGAAATTATTCGTATTACTGTACATCAATTGAATGTAAAACTTTAAATGCGTTTTTCTCAAAACTATGTTTTTTGAACTGGTGACCACTGTAACTCAAAAACCGCTCGATAGATTTGAATGAAACTTATACAGCTTTTAGAAAACATAAAAAGCTAGTGCCTGATCGAAGGATTTTTTTTTTTTAAACTTAATTTTTTATGAATAATTAATTGTTGATTTTTTCCCGAAAATCTGCAAAAATATTTCCAGAGACCGCCATTTTGTTAATTTTGAAAAAAAAAAAAAAAAGCTTCGGTCAGGCACAAGATTATCTATCCATAAAAATAATCTTTTTTGTTTTATTGATTTTAGATGAATCTCCAAGGAGCTGTAATGGTCACCGCAAGGACCTATTATTAAAACCTGTTCAACTTAGACCGCCATAACTTGTAAAATATTTTTTTTTTTTGGTATTTAAGTGAAGTAATGTTAAAGTATGATGAAATGACACTATGTTTTTACTTATGTGAAATAAACTTAATTAATAGTAAAAAAAAAAAAAATTGCATTTTTTCACGCCCCTGACTACCCCTAACCCCTTAACGAAACAGGTAGCGGCGTTACAAACACGTGGCCAGACACATCATCGCTCGCGATCCTCTGACAGGTTCAGGCGTGGTAGCAAAGAGTCTACCCCAGGCCGCCGCGGCCGCTCACGTTCTAGAAACGCGTGGCGAAGGGTACTGCTGGTACCACAATCATTTCGGCAACAAGGTCACGCGGTGCACCACGCCGTGTACGTTCGCGAAAAACGCCACCGGCAGCCGGAAGTAGCGGCAAATGGCTGCCCCAGTAAACCACGCCGTCTATTTGTATCAGACCGGACAACTAAAACCACGTTTTTAGTGGACACAGGGTCCGATCTTTGTGTGTACCCACGTACAGCACTACAGCAGCGGCGCAGCAAGACGACATACCAGCTTTTCGCGGCCAACGAAACCGCCATTGACACGTACGGTTGGGTCGAGCTCCATTTGAACCTAGGGTTCCGCCGCACAGACGAGTATTTGATCTAAAAAACCGATCAAAAGTCGAAAACTCGAACTTTGTTACATTGCTTTACAACTATTGTATTTTGAGAGCCCAATACTGCCCAACTAAGCGCAAAAGCGGTATCTTAATGAAAGCAAGTTTCGAGATAATTGAAGTAATGTAAAAATAGTTTTTTTTTACTTTTTATATTGACTTTTTTGTTTTTTAAATAGAATTTATATTGACTTTTTTGTTTTTTAAATAGAATTTATATAATATATTGGGTCTATTTGCTATCACAATTGTTAAAATATCAAAAATGTATGTGAATATACCTTATTCATTACTGCTACACCGCTTAGTAATTATAGAATTAAAATTTGAGTTACCGCTTTTTCGTTAGCTCTTCTCCTACATGTCAGTATACAAAAAAACAATATGAATTTAGTGTCGAATAAAATATGTATTGTTTTAAAGAAAAAAATCAATCAAAGTATATTTATAAAGTATTTTATTATTCAAATTTATAATGGCATAAAAATATTTAAAAAAAAAACAGATTCTATGAAATCTAGTCAAAAGTAGGGCGTTCTCTCCAAAAGGACGTTCTATTTTGAGGTATAATATTTTGAAAAAATTTCAAAATATTTTCTTTTTTGCTTTTAGAAGTGCCTGCCGGCGTGGTTTTCTTCTTCGGTGGTGGCAAAACTTGAGTTTTCAAAATTTTATTTCCGTATATGCTCGCAGTGATAGGGTCTTTATTGAATGCGTCCAAACAACGCGTATTCAAATATACGGCTGGTTGCCTACATAATATTGATATACCTCTAATACCCTTACTGATTTAAGGTAAAACTGAGATAGGGAAATCTTTGTTAAGGTTTTGTTCATATGTTTTGAACAAGATAGCGTTAAAAGGCTTAGTTCATTAGATGCGTATTTTTTTAAGCTATCCGATGGCATAAAAATCAACTTTACGATATTTTTTGAGATATCGCTTTTGCGCTTAGTAGGGCAGAATAGCTATTACGTCACTAAACGGCCAACTTGGCCACGCACCGCCCCTCCACCAACCGTAGCAGCAGTCGGAACCCAGTCGTTGCGTGAATCGAATGTCTTTGTTCTCGGCACTACAGTTAAAACGTGATTTTTAAATTGCATTTAGTCTGTGTTTGGTGAAATTGTGTGATAACCATTATGGATATTTTGGAAGAAGGTATGTAGTTACTTTAAAAAAGCATTTTTATTTTGTTATTAAAATTGATTTAAGGGACATTTTGCACCTTAAATGTAGTTCATAAAAAATGCAACAATTTTTAGTAAACTCTGTAATTAAAGGTGTTTTTGTTTATGAGTTAAACCCAGTTAACTTATGATTTTAGATGTAACATATAGTTTTATTATTCTTGATAAGGTTTCTAAAGGAAAATGTTCCGCATATACACGCCATTTTTTTATTTCATTTTTTACGGAATTAATCGAAATCAGCTTTTATAAAACAATATTATATTTTTATTTTTCTATTCCAGAATCTCCAATGACGTCGATGGAGATGACTAGAAAATCACTCTATGGAGTCATAAAACAATGTACAGACAGAAAAATAGACCAAAAGTTTGAGTTTTTAGAAAATCGCCTTAAAATAATCACGAAATGCCCTGAAAATAAACAAGGATCATTGAGAAGTGCCTTAAAATCGTTTAAGTACCAATTTAAACAAAAATGGACAGCCGCCAGTAACAAGGAAGAACGCTTCTTAACAAGAAATGAACAATGGCTCAATACTTTTATTACACTGCCTGCGTGGACAACAACAAAAGCCGGCCGATTAACAAAAGAATTCAAGGAATTGAGCGATCAAGCAAAGAGGCGCAAAACAAAGGATTTAAGGGAACAAATACCCTGTGAAGAGTTAACCTATGCAGCCCAAATGAGTCAACGTGCTGCAGGACATGGTGACGCGGCTAAAGTTATGAAAGATATGACTTTAACGCCAACAAGAGCCAAAAAGTACAGAACATGGTATAATTCCACACAAAACGTGGTAGTCAAAAAGCATACACCATCACAAGCATTGGCTATTTTCGTGGAAGCTGATTTGACAAGAAAACAATACGAAGTTATTCATACTGCAAACAAGAACATTTATCCGTGTTATTCACTTGTTAAAAAGGCCAAGAAAGACTGTTATCCGCGTGACGAGTCGATGAGAGTTACTGAAACATGTGCTGAAATAAACTTGCAGGATCTTTTAGATCATACGTCTGCACGGTTATGTATGTACTTAGATGAAGTACTAGAAAGTATAAATCAAGAAGAAATAAGCTCTTTAGAGCTATTATCAAAATGGGGTTTTGATGGTTCCCAACAACAACAATTTAAACAAAAATTGGGTAACAGTACAGACAGTGATTCATCTATATTTCAGAGTTCATTTGTGCCCTTACAACTGATTTGCAATATTGGTGACCAAAATAAGATTATTTGGCAAAACCCAGTACCTTCTTCTGCAAGATATTGCCGACCCATACGAATCCGTTTTGTTCACGAAACAAAAGACATCACAAATGAAGAAATTTCCTACACAGAGAATCAAATCAAAAACCTGAAAAAAAGTGAAATACCGAGGACAAATGGTGGTTATATTGAAAATAAAGCACACGTTAGCCTTTACCATGATCGATGCAAAGGTTTGCAATGCTGCGACAAACACTTTATCTACCATGAGGTGCTATATATGTGGGCAAACATCAAAGGACTTCAACAACCTGATTAAAAAAAACATAGAGAATCCCGATACTCTTAAATTTGGGCTGTCGACACTACATGCCAGAATTCGATTTTTTTAATCACTTCTTCATTTGTCATACAAAATACCTTTAAAAAAATGGCAGGCAAGGACTCAAGAACACAAAAACATAGTGGCAGAAAGTAAGAAGAAAATTCAAGAGGCTTTTAAAGAGGAAATGGGGCTGCTAGTGGATATTCCGAAAGCAGGGTTTGGGAACACTAATGACGGGAACACCTCAAGGAGATTTTTCTCAAATCCCGAAACTTCTTCCCGCATTACTGGGATTGACATCAATTTAATAAAAAAATGCAGTGTCATATTAGAGACTTTGTCAAGTGGGCTACAAATTGATACACAAAAATTTTAAAACTTTGCTGAACAAACTGTAAAGCTATGTGGATTGTATGAGTGGCACCCCATGTCGCCTACAATGCACAAAATTTTAAGACATGGGGCCACAGTAATTGATCACGCTATTCTGCCTACTGGCCAGTTGTCGGAAGAGGCGGCTGAGGCCAGAAACAAACACTTATGTATAGGCAAATTTTTTCCAGAAAGTTTTCCCGTGAAGACTGTAACAAAAATGTGCTAAACAGACTTCTGCTAACTTCATATCCTGTTTTGAGCAGTACCAGGCAACGGCAACGGAAGAAAAGTAAGCCATTTTCCGTTGAGGCATTAGAACTCTTGCTCCCGGAGACATCGTACGTCTCGTCTACAGAGTTTGACAATGAGGAGGACGATGGATCTAGTGAAGGTGATTCTGACTAGAAGATTTTTGTGTAAAAACTTTTCATGTAAAATTGTATGTGTGTATGGTATTTTAAATACAAAATTATCACCTTAAACTACTTTTTATTTTATATCCAGTCGATAATTATCACAAAATAATTTTGATCGACTTTTTTAGTCAAATACTCCTCTGTGCGCCGTGTGTATTCGTGGAAGATCGTGGTCGCGGACGTAACGAAACCCATCATAGGTGCAGATTTTTTAGCGCATTATAATCTTCTAATAGATGTAAAGCATTACCGCCTCATCGACGGGCTGACCCAGCTGTCCTCTACGGCGTCTCCAGCGGCCGCTTCAGCAGTAGACATTGCCTCGGTCATGTCAGTTGGTGGTAGCACGGAGTACCATGAGCTGCTTCGGCAATACCCGGAGATCACGCACCCTGCGGGTAAACAAAAACAGGTCAGTTATGGTACCGTACATCATATACGCATCACACCGAGTCCACCCATTTTCGGTCGACCCCGCCGTCTGGCACCGGACAAGCTCAAGGTCGCTCAGAATATGTTGAATGTTGGCGAATGGCACTGCACGACCGTCTGAAAGCTCATGGTCGTCCCCTCTTCATCTCGCTCCCAAGAAGGACAACAGCTGGCGGCCATGTGGGGACTACAGAGCATTGAACGCTCGCACTGTCCCGGACAGATACCCCATCCCACACATCCAGGACTTCACTCACCATCTGGCTGGCAGCAGAATATACAGTAAAATTGACCTTATCAAAGCGTACAACCAATACCTGTCCAGTCAGCTGACATCGACAAGACAGCCATCAACCACACCGTTCGGGCTGTATGAATTCCCGTTCATGACCTTTGGTCTCAGGAATGCAGCGCAGACATTCCAGCGATTCATGGACGAGGTGCTCCGTGGGCTGTCGTTCTGCTATTGCTACTTAGATGGCATTCTCTGGTTCTCAGAGACGGCAGCCCAGCACACCGAACATCTGCACCAGTTTTTGAAGTGGTTGTCCGACTACGGCATCATTATAGACTCTGCAAAGTGTGAGTTCGGCCGGACCTCCATTACCTTCCTAGGACATGAGCTGTCCGCAGAAGGAATTCCTCCCCTGCCGGAAAAGGTGCAGACGATCCAGGACTACCCAGCTCCCAAGACCGTCAAGGAGATGCGCCGCTTCCTGGGTATGCCGTAATTTTTACCGCCGCTTTGTCCCAGACGCCGCTCGCTTGCAATCGCTGCTTAATGTCGTCCTCACAGGACCCAAAACCAGAGGAAAACAAGACATTACTATGACGCAAGAACTGCTAGAAGCCTTCAATGCTTGCAAACATGGTTTGTCCCAGGCTGCTTTGCTTGCACACCCAGACCCCAATGCTGAACTTACTATTTTCACAGATGCGTCGGACACCTCAATGGGCGCAGTGCTGTAGCAGAAGGCAGGAGACTCTTACCGGCCATTAGCATTTTTCTCCAGGCGATTTTCCACATCGCAGAAAAAGTACAGCCCGTATGACAGGGAGCTCTTAGCCATCTACGACGCAGTCAGATACTTCCGACACATGATTGAAGGTAGACAGTTCACCATATACACGGATCACAAACCCCTGTCATACGCGTATGTACACAGTAGAGAAAATTACTCACCGAGGCAGTTCCGCTACTTCGATTTTATAGCGCAATTCACTACGGACATCCAGTTTCTTGCAGGCAGGGACAATGTGGTTGCAGATGCAGTGTCGCGCGTGGAGGCGATAACATTGCCAGCGGTGGATTACTCGGCTCTGGCACATTCCCAGGAGAGCGATCCGGAGCTGCAGAGCCTCCTGACCTGCAACAACACGTCACTGACGTTAAAAATAGTATGCTTCCCAGACTCAGCAGTGGAGCTGCTCTGTGACGTCTCCACTGGTAACACAAGACCTTATGTTACAGAAGCCTTCAGAAGGCAGGTATACCAGAAGCGGCATCAGCTGAGTCACCCTGGCAGACAGGCCACGGTCAAATTGATCTCAACACGTTTCGTTTGGCCTGGCCTGAAGAAGGACTGCAGGGCCTGGACCAGAGAGTGCGTAGAGTGCCAGAAGAACAAGGTCTCGCGGCACACATCCTCTCCCACCTCCCCATTCTCTGTTCCTTCCCTTCGTTTTTCCCATGTCCACATGGACATAGTAGGGCCACTAACGGTATCAAACCACTTCAGATATTGCCTCACCGTCATCGACCGTTTTACTCGCTGGCCGAGGCATATCCCATCGCCGACATCACGGCTGAGACATGCGCCTGCACCTTCATCGCTGGCTGGGTGTCTCGCTTCGGTTGCCCCCATCGCATCACTACCGACAGGGGGCAACCAGTTCGAGAGCAAGCTGATCCACACCATCGCAGCGCTCCTCGGTAGCCAGCATCGTCCGTCCAGCACGGCGTACCATCCAGCCTGCAACGGCATGGTCGAACGCCTGCACCGCCAGCTGAAGGCGGCCATCCGATGCCACACCGACACCAACCGGTCCGAGGTTCTTCCCCTGGTGGTTGTGCCCCTAGTCGCCGCAGGAGGAGACACCCTGGGCGTCGGGAGTCGATTGCCGACTCCCGACCACCGTAGGCGCGGGCTTGCTGACGGCGAGCAATGGGCAGCTCGCCGTCCAGTAAGGACCAGGCCCGGGCGGGATTTGATGATTTCCCAGCCAAAAAAAAAAGACCACCGACTTCGCGGCGAGACTCCGACATCAAATGGCGAAGCTGCCGACAGAACCGGCAAGTCGGCATGGCGCGAAACCATTTTACGTGCCCAGCAGCTTAGCGTCATCAACACACGTCTTCCTGCGTCATGACGCCGTGCGCCGACCATTCGACCCACCATACACCGGCCAGTTCAACGTGCTACAAAAAGGCGAGAAAACTTTCAAGATTGAGGTAAAGGGGAAACAAACAACACTAACAATCGATAGGTTGAAACCCGCTTACCTTAACAACGACGATGACTGCACTCCCAGCTCGACGACAACATCAATGGGGGCAAACACAGCTCCGCCATTAAACATCGCCGCCGAGAGAAAAACCCGAAGCGGGCGAACTGTACGCGTCCCGGATTACTATCGCCCGTAATTTTGTAACTACGGTCTCAGGAGGGGGGTAGTGTAGCGGTTATATCACTTAGATTATAAGAAATAATAATTTTGTTAATTTAAGCTAACTGAAAACGGTACACGTACACAAGCACATTACATAACCTCTCATCGCCTATTTTCTATTCAGACATGTCACTGTCACTGTCACATCATTCGTCATAGACTACATACGACCCTCACCACATTATCTATGACAGCTAATAATGACTAACAAAAACATTCCTAAAGTTCTATAAATATTTATTTGTTATATTTCACAATACACACAATATTTTTAATCATATATAACAATACTAACAATTATTTACACTTGACACAATATATATTAACTTATGTACTATGTGGGGAAACCGAACGCGCATTGAGACGTGGAGGAAAATGCGTGGAGGGCTCACTCACAATGACTGGCAATAAAAGGTTCAACGACCTTAGTGTTCGCCCTTGTCTCAAGTCGAATACGCGCTCGGTTCCAACCCAAAAATCTAGTCCACTTTTTAAACTAAATTAGCTACATTTTTTAGAAAATGTTAACCGTAGTTTCACGGCAGCTAACATAGAAGACTTTTGAGAGTTATTGAAAAATGATAACAATACTTGAGATTTTTAAAATATTGAACAAATGGATGATCATCTAGTGTGAAATTGGCTGGGACGCATGAAAGAGCAATTCAGAGAACTCTCAGATTTTCAAAAACGTGCTACATCACTTGGCGCTTATTTAATGAAGCTCAGAACAGGAGATTCAGATGAAAGAATCTCTTCATTAACAAATATTGGAAGAAGTACTCTTGCAAGATTTATTGCTAAAGCACTAGAGGTTATGGTGGAATGCTTTGTGCCAGCACATTTAGGGTTACAACATATAAGTAGAGAAGAAGTTGCAGCAAGAAACCTTTATATTCCTGAGTCTTTGTTTGGAAACCCTGGGACTAATATGAAGGATAGAACGGCAATTATTATAACGGATGGAACATATATTTATGTTCAGAAGAGTAGCAATTATGCATCTATTAAAGTATTCTTGGTGCAGCAGGTTAAAATCTCGCTTAAAACGTCCATTGACCACTTCCACTACCCATCGACATAGGGTCACTTTACGGGATTCGTTTGCATTTGCTGTACTTAATTGATATTTACCTGGTTCTATTGAGAGGATAATGAACAGAGTAGTTAAAACTTTGTAAGAGGGAAACTGCGATGGCGGCGGTCGCGAAGTTTTTCTAACAGCAGCTTATAATTATTTGCTTTATTTCCTACAAGTGTTGAAGCCGAGCGAGCCTTTTCATCCGCCGGATATTTTTGTAATAAATTAAGAAGTTCTCTAGATGACAAAACCTTAAATGCCCTGTCATTTCTGAGATCACATTTTCAAGAAGAAAGGTCGGGACGGAAACAAATGGTTTGACTTAATTAAGCATAAGCTCTTGATTTTTTTTATATGTTATTTATTTTGATAATTCCTAAGGCCCCGTTCCTATATTCGAGGAACGAGTCGTTTTGCTTACGGGTGGTATAATTGTTTACGAGGCGTAACACAAAACCCATTCCTATAAAATACTATTCGTTAACCAAATAACCGACGTCTAACTAACGGATGGGAGGGCGTTAGTTAGTAAGCATAGTGTATGTTGGAAGGCGTTCCTATAAACTTCTACAGTCACTGAACAGTCAAAACAACGACGCGTTACTGTTTTGTTTACTAGTCGAATTCGGTCAGTTTTAGAATAGAATAGAATAGAATACTCTTTATTATGTACACCACAAAAACCAAACCAACCCAAAACCAATCGTTTGCGTTTTATTTTAGTTAAAATAGTGTTTGGGGTGATTTCCATGATAATGTCAAGCTCTGAAAGTGATAGAGAAATCATGGCTTTGTTATCCGACGAGGATACAGATGAAGAAGTGGGAAGAAGAATTTATAAACAAAAGGTTGATTATTTTTTCGTGCTTGATTGCCAAGAATTCCAGCTGAGATTTCGGCTCGATAAACCCGCTGTGGAACAATTACTCAGTGAAGTTTATCCTTATTTGAGAGTGAAAGGAAGACGTTTGTACATAATAAATAATAATACTTACTACATAACCTACAAATTTTAAATCAGTTGCATGTTATATTTACTCAAATTCAAAATAGTTTTTGTTTTAGAAACCATGGAATACCACCACCACCAGTTGCTACTTACTCTACGTTTCTATGCACTAGGAACAATGTTATTATCAGTCACTGATTTTATAGGTGTGTCGAAAACATCAGCTTCTCGCATTGTGCGTGATGTTAGCTGTGCTATAGCACAGCTTTATAATACATATATTCACATGCTTCCAAATACTGAGCAGGATTTTTATAATATATCCCGCTTTCCACGTGTTCTTGGAGCTCTTGATGGTCTTGATGGTGTTGGACACATTAGAATACAATCACCATGTTAGATTATACATACTTAGCTTTATACCTAACAATTTCATTAATTTAACTACTTAAGATTAATTTTAATTAGAAGTGTTTTCACTTTTAATGCAGGTTCTCAAATTGATGAAGAATTCAGAATCAGAAAGGGCTACTTTAGCATCAATGTGCAAGCTGTATGCAATGCTAATTTATTGTTCATGAATATTGTGGCACGTTGGCCTCGTACAGCTCATGATGCCACCATATTTAATCATTCTGAACTGCGAGGTAAAGAAAATGATATTGTTTCTTATACTTTATTGTTGGGTAATCAGTTTCTATTTATGTGCATTTATAACATATTATTCCTATTATATTCTTTGCTTGTTTCCAGCTCAGTGTGAAAGTGGATTATTTGGCAATAAATGGTTACTTGGAGATAGTGCATATCCACTAAAATCATACCTTTTAACACCTTTGTTAAATCCTCCAACACAGTGTCAACAACTTTACAATGAAGCTCATATTCGTAGAAGGAACTGTATTGAAAGGTACTAGTTTATGGCTTATTTTTGTTAACTGTCTCATACAATTAATACTAACTTTTGTTTTAGATGTTTTGGTGTTTATAAACTGTTGTTAACGAAACATGGATCCGACAGTATGACCCGGAGTCAAAACAGGAGTCAATGTAGTGGATAGAAAAGGGAGAAAAGCCGCCTCGGAAATTCAAAGTGGAAAGATTGGCATCCAAGCTCATCGCCAAATTTTTTTGGTATTGTGAAGGTATTTTGTTCATCGACTCTCTTCCGAAAAATATTCACAATGAACGAAGACTATTACGCCGCATTGTTGACAAAAGTGCGTCAAGTGGCTGTCGAGAAAAGGAGAGGCAAACTGGCGAAAGGAGTCCTGTTTTTGCAAGACAATGCGCCCGTCCACACTGCGCGAGTTGCAAGGCATGCCCTCGCGGAGACAGGATTTAAAGAAATCAAACAAACACCCTACAGTCCAGGCCTGACTCCTAGCGACTATTTCCTCTTTTCGAGTTTGAAAAAGAACCTTAGAGGACGGAGATTTTCCAGTGCCGATGAAATGAAGGCGGCGGTAAACGAACATTTTGAAGGCAAAGACGGCGAATATTTTTTGACCGGGTTAAAAGCCCTTTTTAAATAATGTAAAAAGTGTATTGAAGTAGAGGAAGACTACATTGAAAAATTTTCTTATTTTATACATTTCTATTTTATTTATTTTTAATACCTTAGGCTCAAAACTTTTCAGCCACCATAGCCGACATAGACACCCTAAAATATGGAATTACTGCGAACAGTTACATATAAATACAACCATGAAAATTTTAGATGATACAGTGTAGAATAACAGCGTAAAAGTTTCAGGTGTAGAAACTACAAACTACACTACTGCCATTAAAACTTCCTCAATATTTGGAATCCTGCTAGTTATTATTGCGATTTGGAAACGTTGCTGGATCAAACGCAATCCATCAGACACACTCCAACTACTAACAGATGAAGTAAGTTGATCCCGTGGTTACACAATGTTTTATGACGAAAGCGATGTATCGTCGTGTGGACAGTCCCATCGTTAATCCGTGACTTTTTGAATATCCCGCCTCTTTAATTGAAATAGCAACACTGCTACTGTTAACAGGCAACTGTCTGTTGACTCAAAATTTAAAAAAGCTGCGTCATTTAGTTTGTGTTTGGCAACTGTTGATAGAAGACCACCGCGTGTTTTGAGAAAAAAATGGGAAGAAGTGAATTTCGTGTACTCCACCATCAAAAAAACCATCACTCAAACCAAGGCTAAGCTTGATAAATATTATAGGGACTCTGCACCATCCATTTCCATGGTAAAGAAGTGAGTTACAGAATTTTGATGTGGCCGTACAAGCACGGAAGATGCCGAACGTTCTGGACGCCCAGTTGAGGTCTCTACATCCGAAACAATTGAAAAAATTCACGATATGGTTTTAGCCAATCGGAGATTGAAAGTGAGAGAGATTGTGGAAGCCATAGGCATGTCACATGGCTCAGTGGTTTCAATTTTGAATGATCACTTGGGTATGACGAAGCTTTCTGCAAGATGGGTGCCGCGTTTGCTCACAATCGACCACAAACGCAACCTTGTGACACATTTGCAGGAATGTTTAGCGTTGTTCCACCGCTATATGGACGAGTTTTTGCGCCGTTTCGTAACCGTGGATGAAACGTGTATCCACCACAACACACCGGAGACCAAACACCAGTCAAAACAGTGGGTTTCTCGGGGTGAATCAGCGCCAAAGAAGGCAAAGGTGGGTTTGTCAGCCAATAAAGTCATGGCGACCGTTTTTTGGGATGCACTCAGTACAATCCACATTTACTACCTGCAAAAGGGGAAACAATCAATGGCGAATATTATACCAACTTATTGGATCGATTCAATGAGGAATAGAAAAAAAATAAAACGACCGCAATTGGCCAAGAAAAAAGTTCTTTTCCACAAGGACAATGCCAGGGTGCACACATGTGCAGTTTCCATGGCAAAAATCCATGAATTGGGTTATGAATTGCTCCCTCATCCGCCCTATTCTCCAGATTCAGCCCCGAGTGATAACTTCTTGTTCCCAAACTTGAAGAAATGGCTCGGCGGAAAGAGATTTGACTCCAACGACGAAATCATCTCACAAACAAATGCCTATTTTGATGATCTCGACAAATCATATTTTTCCGAAGGGATAAAAAAAATTGGAGAAACGTTGAACTACTCGTAAGTGTATAAAACTCAAAGGAGACTATGTTGAAATATAAAATAACTTTTTCTCTAAAAACCTGTGTTTCATTCAAAAAGTCACGAACTTACTGACCCGCCCTCGTAGATAGCACATTACTTTTGATGTTTCGCAGTAAGCACAACGCTTGTGATGAAATACAAAAAGAATAGGTACTAACATAAATTAGTTTTGGCTTCATTTCGAGTACCTATAAACGCCTAGAACGCATTGTGCTCAATTCAGAAACTTTCACAAATCAAATTCGTAATATAATTAGCTTACATAATTTATGTTCACCCAAAGAGAATTTCGGTTTTAAAGCCGTTCATACATTAAAACAATTATGACTCGCATTTTACCAGCCATTCTACCTGAACATGCTCTTACGAAGAGTGTTATCGGAGATTGCAGAAATAGAGCAACACCATTACAAGGAGATCGTTCCCCGAGTTACTGAAAGTAGCCGAATGTACAGTGACGCTATCACGATGAATTTGTTTATACGGAATACGCGGAAACACAATTCTCAGGTTCCACATATCGCTACAACCAACACGAAACAAAAACTTGGGGATTTCGGTGACAATAGACATTAGACAGATATAAATACGACGATCGTGCGCAGTGGTGTCGTATTTAAAGTGTCAAGAATTGTTTATTGGAAGTTCGCACCGCTCAAGCGTTGTCGCTACCCAGTCGATCTACAGCTCATCGTATATTTAGTGTCAATTGACGATGGGGGTTTAACTCACGTCTGGGACGAACTATTCGCCAAGGATTCTACAGAACCAAATCAGTTGACTGCTTGTCTTGTGTACGCGAGTATCTTTATTCCAGCAATGGTCGTCAAGTCGTTCAGGACATTCTCGATAAAGAACATATTAAAGCTTGTCAGTGCGCCGAACATAATTGTGGAATTGTGGGGATCGATAGGTGGAAGAAAACGACATACGAGATTGATTGTACCGAGAGGGGAGATTTAATATTTCGATCAAAAAGCAAGTCATCTTAAGAAGGAGATTATGAATTGGTGGATTCAACTTTTCAAGCCAATGACGATTCAGATGTAACAATGTGGAATAAAATACAAATATTATTATATTACTATGCAAAAACGGTGCTTTCACAGAACCAGAAGCTATGTCGCTGTTTGCTAAATCAAATCAAGGGATTAACTTTATTTGCACAAAACAGTACGCCGAAAAAATCCGGACATACCTCCACATCGCCCGAGTTCTGGTATTTTCGGAATCGATAAAACAACGATTCGAGCGAGCCAAAGCGAAGTGGGAAGAGGAAAACGAAACGCTTAAAAACGAAACAGACGAAGAAGAAACAAAAACGAAGTTTAAAGAAATATTGACATTAAACAAGATTGACGTATCAAAATTCTTCATAGAAACGTTCAAGCACTTTACTAGAGAGTGAGAAGATGAACAACCTATTATTCCTCGGTCCACCATCGCCGGGAAAAACAATGATAATGAACAGTCTAGTGGAGTGTCATTTTAATTATTGCAGACTAACGGGTTTAATGTCTAACTCTAGTTTTAACTTCAGTGGTTTGTTACATACTAACGCGTGTTTAATGGACTAGTGTAAACTTACAGACAATCAGTTCGAACAATGGCACTGTTAGCATCCGGGTTACCGATGTCAACAGATGTAAAATATATAGATGTGATGTATAAAATGTGACATATATACAGGTTGTCTCAAAACGATCCAACTATTTGAAGAGTGAGCGAGAAGCAAACAAGGCGCGGGGGAGAGGTGCCGCGGGCGTCGTTTAGGTACTAGAGCGTTCCTTAAATTTTTAGTTGCCATCATGCCATACACGGGAGAGCAATGCTCGTTTTGCGTGCGCGCGTATTTCGAGAACAATCGATCACTCATTCGAGTTCAACGGATGTATCGGTTACATAATCGACTGCGCAACATTGTGGAAACTCCAAGCAATGCAACAATTTTAGCTTGGATCCAGACATTCAATACTACTGGAAACACTATTGGCGAAATCCATCACAGCCGTTAAAGGACAGCAAGAACGCCTGGAAACATTAAGTCAGTTAGTTGCAGATTCTGTAAGTCGACAGCCTCGACTCAGCGTTAGAAAGCGTGAGTCTCAGCTGGGATTACAAAGAGCGACAATTCACCGCATAATGCGATCTGATTTACACCTAATGGACTATAAAATTCAAATTGTGCAAGCTCTTCATGAAAATGATTACATTACAAGATTGAATTTTGTGAATGTAATGTTAGAGAGATTTAAAAATGTCAACAACATGTTCTTTATCAATGAGGCACATTTTCATTTGGACGGATACGTCAATCGTCAAAATTGTCGTTTTGGGGAGAAACGAATCCACAGACTTTGCATAAACGCCCGTCGCATGGCCCCAAAGTGACCGTATGGGTCGCTATGTCAGCGAACTGCATTATTGGACCGTACTTTTATGAAGATAACAGAGGACATGCAGTGACTGTAACTTCTGCACGCTATGTCGACATAATATGCAATTTTTTCGGGCCTCAACTGGCCTGAACGGTGGACCACTACTTACGCCACTCCCTGTATATTACGCTGTCTCTCTCGCACATTAGTCAAGTAGAAACGGGTTTGGTGGGCGTTGTAGTTGCGCTTTACAACGCAGTCCCTCGTCATTTGTCGTTGCGATCTGTGCGTTCTTCGAGTTTCTATTTTTCTTATCGACTACTTTTGCATGTTTACTGGTTTGATTGTTTGCTTTTGGATTGGAATTTGTTAAAAATGGAAAGGGGAAATAGTTGTGTTTCATGTGAACGATTTGTGTTACGCCGCAGAAAACATAGCCTTACACAATTGTTTTTTGAAAGTCATCGAGATCACGTCGAGTTATTATTACAAGAAATAATGCCACGTGAGGTAAGTTTCTTAACTATTTTGTTGCAAAATGCGGGCGCTGTTATTTATGAAGTGATATCGAGTCAATTCAATAATTAAATAAAACACATTATTGCTACGATTGCATTATACACTATATCGAACCTCAAGCGCTCAACTATTCTTTCATTATGGTTAGGAGTTTTGACGTGAATACGTCTTTAAAATTGCTTTCACAGTGGGAGGCAAGTCAAAAAGACGAAAGATAACAAAATCGGGAGATATAGTTTGATGTTGCAGCTTCATACCAATTATCTATGTTGTAATCTAAATTCAATTACACCATTAGATAGCTAGAGGATCAAAGAATTCATTACGCCAAGTGAGCACTGTGACGCATCGCGTGTGGTGGAGGGGGAAGCGCCGCCATTTTGAGATAATTTTGCTGCGTATCGAGATTTCCACTTGTATAGTTTTTTTTGTTTAGAGTTTGACTCGGAAAAGCTACGACGTTCGTTTAGGTTTAAATCGCCAGCTCTCGTAAAAATCTATCGATTGTATACAAAACATTAGTATATAATAGTGACAGTGAATATAATGTGTTAAAATAAAAAAATAAAAAATATATAATATTGGGCTATACGCGTCAAAACGCCAAATTCAAATACAGAGATCGTATACGGTTGGAAAGGGCTTCTCAAGAGCGATCAAATGGTACCACTAAAACACCATATGTTTTTTTGTTATTAAGACTACATTCTTCTCTTTGTGTCAAAATGTACCTGTTTGCTTTGTTTTTTTTTATCAATAATACGGTGATTCTAAACAAACAAACGGGTAGAAACCATCGTTCTTAACCGCTCGCTTGCTTCTGGCAACGATCGTTTCCAATACAAAATTCACTTGCTTGCTCTTGGCAACGATTGTTGCCAAAATTAAATTTCTATTAAACCATTTTAAACTCTATTCTAAAGCACTTAAAGTCTTTCCAAAACGTTTTTAAACTGTAGACTAATAGATGATCAACATCTGTACGCAAGTTTGCAACATCTTAAAACGAATTTTTATTTACTATTGAGAAGTGAAGTTTGGAGTAGCCATTTTGTGTTTTTCTGTGATCAGCGTCATTGTGTGCTCCAAGAAAAAATGCCGTAAGTATTCTAATTTATTGGTTTTTACTAAAGTTAAGGTATCAAATTAATCTAGAAAAGCTATTCTATGATATTTTAATATTTTATTTAATGATACTTTTAGTGAAATATGCTAAAATCGAAAGGAAGAATGCGTCTTTGTTGACGTTGTTTGTTTACGTATTTGAAAGTGGTAATTTGTCGTAATTACTTCAAACTGTGGGAAACTATGTGTGAAATAATAAAGTTTAGACATAATTTCATCATAAAAGGTAAACTGGTCATAACTATATCTTGTAGATGTGCCGGATTACATGAATATTGGCGACAAGTGAGAACATTGTAACGAAATATTGCTCTGACAGCAATCGTTTCCAGAAAGCAAAGTAAGTTTTACTGTCAGGGTTGGCACATAACATGCGGCTTTTTTCACGTTTGTTTCATTCGTTTCATTGTGATGCTATTATGCACATAGGTGTTGGTTGGTGACTTAGTTTTTCATTAATTCTATTTTTTTAGATTTTTAAGAAAATTGTGTTGGGGGTAGGTACAGTAAACAAGAAGTCAACCTACACGATATTTTTTTAAACTAAGTTCTTTAATTGCGGTAGGATTATACTGGCAGAAATCGTCACGCGTAAAGTGTGAATTTGGTCAAAATTAAAATCCAAGATGGCGGCTGCACAAAAATAATTTTGTTTTAAATCACACTTGAGGAGGAACTTCGTTCCTGACGAGGGTGCTCCGACAGCACAAGCTTTTTTTCTATTCTTTTCACTATCGACAATATCAATTAAAACAAATTAATGATGTGGTAATTTGATAAGCGTTTAACTGTACCTATCTTTTTATTGTATATTTTATTATAAATTGTATTTTATTTTCATATTGAATACTACGGTGGTGTTCGCATCTGTATTTTTTACTCATGGAAGTGGTGGTGTGGCTTGTAGAGGGAGGGGACAAAGAGGAAGAGCGGGGAGGGGAAATAAACGAGGGGGAAGTGGCGGGGGAAATGAAAGTGGGGGAAGGGGGAGTGGAAGAACGGGGCGGGGGAGGGGAAGAGGACAAGGAGTTGAAAGGCAAACAGAAAGCGAAAGCAGCAGTCAATTAGAACCTGTTGCAGGGCCAAGCTCAAGGTATTGTATTATTTTTCAAAAAATGTTTTGAAGGTTTAAGTGTATTCTTATAATTGACCTTCCTTATTTATATTTTTAGAAGCTACGAAGAAGAAATAGAGGTGATGCGCAAATCCAAGGCAAATACAAAAAAACATCTAGCGAACCTCGACCCGGCAGTCAAAAAGGAACTCGACGCACGCAAACGGATGAAGCAACTGTCGCGGTCACTCCTTCCTGACGCACCGCCGCGGAAGCGACAAAACTAAGTATATATGTGCCAGCTTAAAATAAGAAAAAATCTACTTAACATGTGATTAAAAAACATCCAAATTTTAGAAAACCTTCTCCTGAGCGCAACGATTGCCGGTTGACTGCCGGCATTCCTTTTACACCGCCAGCACCCAAACTACAGCCTTGGCAAATACGGTAATATTTGACAAAATATTGTTAGTGAAATAACTACTGAACAATTATTAATTGTTTATTTTTTACAGCAAAAAGCAAGCCAATGCCGCAACAGCATCTGTAAGAGAGGAGGCAGGGCCAATGGGCACCGGCGACGATGTAGTGGCGAGACAGGATGCATATATAACTCCAATCAGGTACATTATAATCTACTGATCCCCGGAACTTTTTTTACCTTTGCGATTATTATGACTTATAAAATATATTTTTAGCACAATCAGCATTGCCGAAAGCTCAACCGTGAGCGAGCTTTTGGTAGACTTCACCAGTGGCCTTGTTTAGCCGCACAGAGACAATTTACCCAGTTCAATCGCGATCGTTATGTCAACTGTTCGAAATTTGTTAATTAACTCGTCACTAGATGGCGTTGCTCCATTTCGATCGATTTGTACATCGCGGTGTCAAGATTCTCCGCCGATAATATAAGGTCTTTGTATTAAGATAGCTTTTTAACCACTTCAATTCTAAGGTGTAACCACTACATCTACGAATAAACCAGGCTTGAGGTTAGTGTCGGTTTTTTTGGTCCGCACTCCCAAGTAAAAAGTGAAATATACTTTCAATTAACCCCAGTGTACTAACCCCCTAAGTCGAGGGTTATTCATGGTCCTTCGAGTCGGAAGTGGCAAGGGCTGCTCCAGCGGTATCAGGTGTGTTCTCCTAATTGGACGGAGAATCATCAACCCCATACGCTCCTGCTGAGTGATCTTGGAAGGTGAGAGAGGGAGATAGCAATACCGGATCCAGTTGCGGGAGGTACGGAGGAAGGAGTACCAAACAGCGGCAAGCAAGCTGCAGACGACTAAGGTCGTAAGGAAGTGAGTGATAGTGCCGAAAATCGTGAGTACTTTGTGAATTATTATGTGTCAAGCAAAAGTGAACTTTATTGCCTAGAAGATTTAAACTTTAATTTAGTAAATTTTGAACTTAGAATAATTTAATGTGTGCATGTTTAGACTTAGGTAGATTTAAGCCAATTGTGTTCAGAAGGGGAACTTATGCCCAATTTTTTTGTAAAGTTTAAAGTGTCAAACACTTAAAACTCTAAAAGTCCAAAAAATTCATGAATTTTTTGGACTTTTAGATTTTTAAACTAACTTGTTTTATAAATTGTTTGGATTACATACTAACTTCAAAATGTCTTTGCAATCACATGTTAAAGTACAGGATGATATTTACGCTCGGTTGTTAAGAGCTAAAAGTAATTTTAAAAAGTCGCCAAAGGATAGAATTACCAAGCAGTATATAGAGACCAGGTTGGAAATTGTTGAAGAGTTGTGGGCGCAATTTAGTTTAACACATACACAAATTGTTAAGGATTTTGAACCTAAGGAATTGATATCTTCACCCTACTCTGTAAAAGAAGTTTATTTTAATACTGAAGAGTTATATTTAGATTTAAAATGCGAGTTAAAAACTGCATTAAATGACATAAAGGGTAGTGACGTTTCTCCGGTTGCGGGGTCATCATCAAATAATGTTTCCGAAGGAAAAGGCACATACATAAAGTTGCCCAGAATAACTATCCCAACATTTTCGGGGAAATATACTGAATGGCCGACTTTCCGAGATTTGTTTGTATCGGCAATACATAAAAACAGCACTATTGATAATGTTCAAAAGTTACACTATTTAAAAAGTTATTTGACTGGGGAAGCCGAGCAGCTCTTACGTCATATACCAATTTCAGAAGCAAATTATGACAGGTGCTGGACTCAATTGGAGACCAGGTATAACAATAAAAAATATTTGTCTCACTGTATTTTGAAAACTTTGCTTAGTCAAAAGAATATAGTACAAGAGTCAGCTAGTGATTTAAAGGAATTAATGGACACAACATCAGATTGCCTAAATGCACTTACTAATTTAGATATTGATATAGCTTCATGGGATATTTTGATCATTCATATCATAACGTTGAAACTAGATTCAGACAGTAGAAAGGACTGGGAACTAAAGGTAACTAGCAACACTGATTCAGATAAGCTGCCTACATTTGAACAGTTTAAAGATTTTTTAACAAGCCGTTATAGGGCATTTGAATTCCTAGAAACTAAATCAAGTAAAAATAATGTTAATGTTAGTAAGGCAAAGGTTTTTCACACGGCAACCAATGCGGCCATGGTTTGTCCGCTTTGTAATAACGAGCATAAATTAAGAAATTGCAAGCAATATGTTAGCCAGGATGTGGACACTCGGCGTAAGTTTGTGCAAACTCACAACTTATGTTTTAATTGTTTGGGGCACAACCACTCTGCCAGGTTTTGCAAATGTACAGCCACTTGTCAAGTATGTAAGCGTAGACATCACTCCTTGTTGCATCCTAAAGGTGAGCAGGAGTCTAAGGGAGAGAAAGGAAATTCGTCTAGCGATAGTGTTTTGCAGACGAAAGAACATACAATTGGAGTAGAAGCTGAAAACAAGGTAGTAACTTGTTTTTCTAAAGGTACAGCGAATAACCAGGTCCTATTAGCTACGGCTCTAGTGAGGGCTGTATCGAAAAATGGGGCTAGGTATACAATCAGAGCCTTGTTAGACCAAGGCTCACAGGCCTCTTTTGTGACAGAACATACTGTCCAGAGTTTAGGGTTACAGAAAAAACCAGCTAAAGGCTTAATAACTGGTATAGATGCTAATAACAAATTATTACTGAATTCGGTTGTTGAGGTTACAATTCAGTCTAGGGTCGATCCATCGGTTGAACTTGTAGTCAAAGCATATGTTCTCAAATCGATTACGTCTTTATTACCTGGTAGGGAAACGGTATATTTAGATTGGGCACAAGTTAACGATATACAATTAGCGGATCCTAGATATAATAGACCGGATAAAGTGGATATGTTGTTAGGAGCTGAAATTTATAGTCAAGTTTTACAAAACGGGTTAAAGAAAACTCCTGGTGGTAGCACTCTAGCTCAATGTACTTCATTGGGATGGATTTTATCAGGAACAGTAGCTTCCGCTGCTCAGAGTACATCAAATATTACAGTGATGCATGCTCACCTTGGTGATGATGAAATCCTGAAAAAATTCTGGGAATTAGAAAGGGAACCACAAAATAAGAAACGTATACTTACCGAAGAAGAAACACGATGCGAAGAGATATTTAAGGCTACAACTGTAAGAGACAATGACGGTCGTTACGTAGTTAACTTACCATTCAAAGGTCAAGATCCGTCCTGTAAATATGGCGAAGCAAGAAAAGTAGCTATTAACAGATTTTACGCATTAGAAGCTAAACTTAGTAAAAACACAGATTTAAAAACAAAATATGAGGAAGTGATTAACGAATACTTGCAGCTCGGTCACATGAGGCCAATAACCAAAGCAGAAGAACAAAATCAATACGCAGTGTACTTGCCTCATCATGCGGTTGTACGGAACGATAAAGACACAACCAAGGTTAGGGTTGTCTTTGATGCTTCCTGCAAGGGAAAAAATGGAATATCACTCAACGATGACCTAATGATTGGTCCAGGGCTGCAACCAGATCTGAGACATTTACTGATTCGTTGGAGAACGCACCGTATTTGTCTAGTTTCAGACATTATCAAAATGTACCGAATGGTGCGCGTGGCCGACCATCATACCGATTTTCAACGCATCGTGTGGAGAGACAACAAAAAATCTTCAATTAAGGATTATAAATTACTTACGGTTACATTTGGTACCTCTTCGGCGCCCTATTTAGCAGTTCGAGCGATGCAACAAGTAGCGCACGATGAAGGAGTTAAATATCCACTAGCAGCTGAAAGAGTACTTAAGGACTACTACATGGATGATCTTATGAGTGGTTGTGACTCGATAGAAGAAGGCATGCAGATCTATAGCCAAATGAATAAGTTATTAGCAAAAGCAGGATTCATCTTACAAAAATGGTCAAGCAACAGTAGTGAATTACTAGAGAAGATCATCGGTGAAAGGCACTCGTACAAAGGTCAGGATGGTGTAGAAAGGGAGATCAACATAAAACAGGATGAGATATTAAAAACGTTGGGACTTACCTGGAACCGAAGCTGCGACACCTTCCAGTATTCTGTTCAGTTGCCTCTGCTGCAGGAACCTGTAACTAAAAGGAAAATGTTATCAGATATAGCAAGACTATTTGATCCTTTGGGATGGGTCGCTCCTGTGATCGTAGTAGCAAAAATTTTAATTCAAAAATTATGGATTTCTGGAATTGGCTGGGATGAGGAAATACCATATGAAATAAAAAAGGAATGGTTTACTTACCGGCAGGAGTTGAAAGGTTTAACGGAATTTTCAATACCTCGATGGTTGAAAATGAAACCCGGTGACAAGCAGGTTGACTTACATGGATTTTGCGACGCGTCAAAATCAGCATACGCTGCGGTAATTTATGCACGGGTAATAGATAGTGACGATAGTGTTTATGTTACTTTGATCACGGCGAAAACTAATGTCGCACCTATAAAAACAGTATCAGTGCCTCGATTAGAGTTGTGCGGAGCAGTCCTCCTAGCAAAGCTGCTTTCTGAAGTCTCCGAAGTGATGGGAATCGGTAAATCTAATTTGTACTATTGGACCGATTCAGAGATCGTGTTAGCGTGGTTAAATAGTCATCCCAACAAATGGAAGACATTCGTGGCAAATCGCGTTTCTGAAATTTTGAGCATCAGTGAACCACAGCAATGGAATCATGTTCAGTCAAAAAGCAATCCTGCGGATTGCGCTTCACGAGGTTTATATGCGTCGGAATTTGTAAATTTCAAGTTGTGGGTAGAAGGTCCTGAGTTTCTGAAGGATAAAATTAATCTATATGGCAAACGCAAAGCAGTAACAACTAATATAGAAGAACTAAAGGTGCATGTAATATCAGACGATAATTTTATTTGGGATAAATATTCATCACTTACCCAATTAGTTCGAATGGTAGCATATTTAAGACGTCCTTTAGAGTTGAGAAAACCGAAAGCTGAAAGAAGGTGTCTTAAATTTATAACGGCAGAAGAATTGAGATTGGCGTTGGAGACATGTATCAGGGTATGTCAAGGTCAAAACTTCGAAGCGGTAATTCTGGATCTGCAAAAAGAAAAGCCTCAAAGAAAGATGTTCAAGTCTTTAAATCTTTACCTCGATTCTGTTAAAATCCTGAGGGTGGGCGGCAGATTGGAACGTTCCGATCTTGACATGGATCGTAAAAATCCAATGTTAATCCCAAGTAATAGTTATTTTACCAATCTTCTAATTGCCGACGCACATAATAGGAATCTTCATGGCGGTCCTCAACTGATGCTCAACTACTTATGCACGAAGTATTTTATTCAGGGAGCTAAGCGGTTGGTTACTGCATACGTGCGAAAATGTGTAATTTGTTTGCGTTATGCAGCTTCTACTCAACCTCAATTAATGGGTCAACTACCACCTGCACGGGTTACACCAAATAGGCCGTTTAGGAGCAGCGGGGTAGATTATGCTGGTCCTATTCAGTTAAGGGCATCAAGGGGTAGGGGTCACCATGCGTATAAGGGATACATTTGTTTATTTGTCTGCATGGTGACTAAAGCTGTCCACATTGAGGTTGTAAGCGACCTAACAACAAAGGGGTTTCTTGCCGCTTTCAAAAGGTTTGTGGCAAGACGCGGTCCATGCAAGGATATATGGAGTGATAATGGAACAAATTTCCAGGGTGCTTCTAAGGAACTAGACACATTACTTCGCTCGGAAAATTCAGGTATAGCTAGGGAAATTGCTGCGGCTTTAGCTACTGAGGGTACCACATGGCATTTTATTCCACCACATGCTCCGAACTTTGGCGGATTATGGGAGGCCGGAATAAAATCATGTAAGAAGCATTTGAACAGAGTAATAGGTAGCTCTACTTTAACTTTTGAAGAGATGTCCACTTTATTAAGCCAAGTAGAGGCATGCTTGAATTCGCGTCCCTTGTGTAGACTGACCGATTCGAACTCTTTTAACGCTTTAACGCCAGGGCATTTTCTTGTGGGCGAGCCAATTGTCAACGCGCCTGACCACAACTATGAAGAGGCTAATATTTCCAGCTTGAAGAGGTGGCATTTAGTCCAACAGATGACACAACATTTCTGGCGTCGCTGGTCCAACGAATACTTGACCACACTGCTCCATCGTTATAAATGGTCTAAGCAAAATCCTGAACCGAACGTAGGCGACATCGTTTTAATTAAAGAGGACAACTTACCTCCTTGTCGGTGGCTTCTTGGCAGGGTGGTTGAAAAACATCCGGGGTTGGACAAGCTTACACGAGTGGTCACACTTCGCAGTCATGGTTCCATTTTTAAAAGACCAACGTCAAAACTGTGTGTCTTGCCTATTGCCTAAGAAGCTGTTAGTAGTTTTAAATCATAATTTTTAAGCATTGTTTAGACATGTAAGTAATTGTTTATGTTTAAGGTTATATGTATATTGTAAGGGTAATGTAAACTGTTTAATTAGCAATTTAACATTGGAAGGACATAATGTTTCTCAAAATGTCCTTGGTGGGCGGAATGTTTAGCCGCACAGAGACAATTTACCCAGTTCAATCGCGATCGTTATGTCAACTGTTCGAAATTTGTTAATTAACTCGTCACTAGATGGCGTTGCTCCATTTTGATCGATTTGTACATCGCGGTGTCAAGATTCTCCGCCGATAATATAAGGTCTTTGTATTAAGATAGCTTTTTAACCACTTCAATTCTAAGGTGTAACCACTACATCTACGAATATACCAGGCTTGAGGTTAGTGTCGGTTTTTTTGGTCCGCACTCCCAAGTAAAAAGTGAAATATTCTTTCAATTAACCCCAGTGTACTAACCCCCTAAGTCGAGGGTTATTCAGGCCTATTGAGTAAGTATACATAAACTAATACCAAAAAACTGATTTTTATATGCAAAGTTTTGTCATATCCATACTTCTTTCAGAAACTGACATGGAGATTTGGCCTTGTGTGCCTCTTTCAGATACGGCATCACAACAAAAATCTGGTAATGCTTTAATTTACCCGTAATACTGAAATTTCATTTATTTTTGGGCAGATTTTTCCAACGTTGTAATTTATTTTAGATCCAGTTACGACCTCGGTGGCAAAAATGGGTGAGGCACCACCGGCTTACGTAAAGAAGATAGACTTAGGTATGTGTATATTTGTGGTAAATTACTTATTTATAGGTATATTGTTTTTGTTACTTTGGTACTCATTAAGTGTTTGTTTCAGGTTCATATACAGAGAAGACTGTCTCAGATTTAGAAAAGTAGCTTGATACTGCAGAGTCGGACGACGAGGTGGATGTGGTAGACGAACAAATAGACAGACTGACGACAGACATGCCTCTTCAACATCAACTGACGCCAGCTCACATCTTAGAGGATGTTGAGACAAACTTGCGTACATGGCTGATAAACGATGACAAGGACTCTGACCGACTACTTGCTGAATTGATTCCGACTGACCATTTGACGTTCGACTGGGTACAAGACCACACCACTTTTCGAGGGAAGCGCGAAAGTTTTACGGGAATTGCAGGACCGACCTTCCCAGTGACTGACGACACAACCCCATTAGATATATTTTTGAAATTTTTTGACGACGAGCTCTTTGACTTGATAATAAGACAAACACATAAATACGCGACCCGACAGATTGACCAACATTTGACGCCTCACTCTAGACTCAACTTTTTTGTAAATGTCGACAGAGGTGAGATGGCCAGGTTCCTCGCAATTCTTATCCTGCAGGGCTTGTTATCAAGTCCAGTTGAGAAAAGTTATTGGGGGGAAAATGGCTATTTAACTCTCAAATACTTCAGAGACATCATGACCTATAACAGATTCATTTTAATAAAACGACTTCTTCATTTTAGCGACTCAACCAACTTTCCGACTTTGCGGACAGACGAAAAAAAATTGCGGAAGATAAAGCCTGTGCTGGATCTCTTGCAGAAGAAATTCAGCTCGTTGTATCTTCCGGGACAGGAAATAGCCGTGGATGAATCGCTCCTCAAATGGCTAGGGCGGTTGTCATTCGCACAGAGGATCGCTACGAAGGCTGCCAGTGTTGGCGTTAAGTCCTATGAGTTGTGCGAATCAAACACTGGCTATTTGTGGAATTTTTTATTTACACTGGCAAGAAAGACGGACAGACAGACAAAACAGACGGACTGACAGAAAACCTGACTGATGAACGAACAGACGGACCGACAGACACACCGCCAATACTCACCAAAGTGACGTCAAAAATTGTCCATGATCTAGTGAAGCCCTTGCACAATCGTGGGCACACTTTGGTCATAGACAATTTTTATAACTCGCCCTTGCTCGCCCGGTATTTAAAATCGCAGGGGACTGACTGCTTCGGAATTCTCCGAGTGAACCGAGAGTTTGTGCCCGAAGCCATTAAGACGGTTCAAAAGAACGAGCTGAGGGAGGGCGAGATAGTCCAAAGTTATACGGAGGATTTAAGTGTCGTCATGTGGCGCGATTCCAACGTGGTGTCACTCTTGTCCACCTACCATGATGGTGTCATAGGAGGAACTGAAAAATATGGCCGGTTTAAGTACAAGCCATAGGTTGTGCTGGATTACAACTGTGCAATGGGAGGTGTCGATAGGAAGGATCAACTACTATCGGCATTTCCCATTGAGCGAGTCCGAATCATTGTGTGGTATAAGAAGGTGTTCCGACGCCTACTTAACGTCACATTAGTGAATGCCCACATAATTTTTCAGACTCGCCACAAGCTGTGCAGTCCGCGAGAGTTTAGGAGGCAAGTGGCAGAAGCTCTCATTAAAATCTCTCAACCACCCGCAATTGCACGGCCCGTCACAGTTGAGACCGTGAAAATGGCACAGGCCCACAAGCCAAAAACTCTACGACCCATTTTAAAGGGGAATCATTTTATTTGCTCGGGTCCCTGTAAGTTGGCACGGTGTGGGTGAAGCAAGAAAAGCCGCACAAGCTATATTTGTAAGCAGTGCGGTGTATCGCTCTGCTTAGAAATATGCTTCGAAGAATACCACACTGTGCCATAATAAGTCATACAGCAGTCCTTATTTTTCACTTCCTAATCCTAATCAATATTATAAATGCGAAAGTAAGTTTGTTTGTTAGTTTGTTACCTTTTCACGCCTAAACCACTGAACCGATCATCCTGAAATTTTGCATATACGATGTCAGGTCTACAGAAACGGACATAGGGTATCTTTCATACCGAAAAAAAGTACTGTTCCCGAGGAAAACAACAATAACTTTCTTATAATAATAGATAGCGCCACGTGTCTTTCAAATCATGATTGAATTATATCATCATAGAAACTTTAGCAGTGTGTTGAGTTTTTTTAATTTTTTGTTTAAGTACCTAATACCTTTTTTGAGTAGAGAGTGTAGCAGTGGAGTACCGATAGAACGGTTTTTCATCCTCCTAACTGTAATTCCCCGAAGAACTCGAATTGATTGTCAAATTCTAAATTAACGCGAGCGAAGCCGCGGGCAAAGGCAAGTTTGATCATAAAATAACTGAAACAGACTTACCTAATCGTGTTTCAGCTATTTTACATGTATACTCACACATCACATACACACACACTCATCACATACATACTTACACTCATCACGTACACACATATATTTGGTTACCTTTTAGTCCTAAGTTTAATTAATAATACTGAAACCGTTGCATTTGTTAACATATATTTTACAATCCATATTATCTGTCGAAAGAGACTGGATCCTGCGACACAGGGTATCCTAGTGCGGGATCCCGTGTCAACCTAAGTGTTGTATTGTAACACTTGTATAGGAATCAAAAAAAAAAAAAAATATATATATATATATTAACATATCTCGGGACCATTGGGTCCCGGACCTTTGGAAGGCGTACGAGGGGCCGAAGCAAACTCGCAGAGGCCCCTTATTTTTTATTATTATTATTTATTATTGAGTTGTAAGAATAAAATTACGTAATATTAATGAAATATATATATTTTTACATTCTATGTTTTTTTTTTCAAACCCGGTATGTTAAATAAAGTCGGAGGCAACCCTAGCTTCTAAAGCCGCCATCTTGCGATTCTTGATGCTCCTTCACGGTTGTTGCGAGTTTTTAGACTGAAAGTCGTCATAAGTATTAGTTTTTATTTATTATAAATTTAACAATATTTAGTAGTTTTTTTGGCATAAAAATAAATTATAGGATTAGATCTATTCATAACATGATTGAAACTGGTTAAATAAGAGCATAGTGTCGTCGTAATTTTTGTTTGGAATCGCTATCTTTTTCTTTAAAAAAACTCTACCTTTGGGTTTTTTGTCATTTATATCAGGATTTCATAGATTTACGGGAAACTTTTCACAGTTTTATTAAAGCTATTAAACAGACCTTTCTCAACATAGTTATATTTTTGTTCTAGGTTCTACAGTTTTTGTGTAAATTGGGTATGATTATCCGTCTAGTTGTAGTGGTGAATTGTGCAACTGCTTATAGATTCTTTTATTTTTTTTATGCAGATTTTCTACCACTATCATTATTATTTCTTATTAAATAGTACAAGTAACTATTCTAGTTTATAACAATGATGAAAAACTATAAACCTATCGCGCGATTTTTTTCACAAATTCACGTTATTCGACTGAAACCGGCAAAATATGCTCGACCTTAACTTTAGTCTCATTTTAAATATTATACACACAACTTCTTTTAAAATAACAAACGTAACTTTATTCCTTAACTTATCATCTACACAAAACAGTAAACAAAATTACGCTGGGCCACTCAGATCGATTGTAAATCAAGTTATAACGAGGGCGGCCGCGTCGAGTGTATAATGTCAAATTTTGTGAGCAAAGTTCGACGGTTTTGTTGCAATCGAAAGCAAGCGACCGGTTAAACGACTTAATGAGGCAAGGGCATTTATTTAATTATTTCTACTGGTTACAGATTTCTTTTGATGGCTCACGATCATTATGCCATGCTTGCTGGGTGAGGTTGGATCGTGCTCTACATAATCAACCCAGACGCGAGCCACCCCAACAAGTCCAAGTACAGCCACCCCAACAAGTACAAGATGCTGATGGCGAAATGCAAGACGCGGGCATACAATTGAATCCCGGTTTTATTAACCTACAAGGCTATTCTCGTGCAGAAAATACAGCAAGACGGTGCATATTTCGGAACTGCAGGAATATGGCTACGCATATAGTACCATCGTATGTAAAATTTCATTTGTTACATAATGATAATTTTTACATACCTCCACTTGCCAGAGTTTGTCATCCGCATTTAGTAATAAATGATTGGGAAGAAGTAAATGCTCAGCCAGTCATGCAATTTAATAGCGCTCATGTACTTGACATAATCAATATATATAAGTGAGGGTTGGAACGAAACAACCAACTGGATTTCGAAAATATTGATGGAATTGAGGGCAATGAATTAAAACACTTCTGGACAGGAGTAACTAAAGATCAGTTCAATAACATTGTACAACTAACTCCGTCGCTTCGAAGCAGAACCGGTACTCCTGCTACAGTGTTAGGGGTTTATTTAACAAAAATAAGAACTGGTATACCCGATGAACGTTTGGCTACAAAATTCAACATGTCAAGAAGAACGTTAGAAAGAAAGTTAAGCATGGCAATGTTTAACAGGGGATTTTGTGCCGCATTTTCTGGGATTAGATCATTTGACCAGAGAAGAGGTGGTAGCTCGAAATCTTTCAATTCCTGCTCATATTTTCGGAGGCCACCACGACTCGGCTATTTTGGTGTTTGACGGCACTTATTTATACATTCAAAAGAGCTCCAATTTCCTGTTCCAACGGGTAACATACAGCCTTCATAAATTCCGAAACCTAGTGAAACCTTTTATGGTAGTTTACACATGACATGACATGATGTTTACAGATGGTTACATTTTAGATGTTATAGGGCCCTTTGCAGCAACAACTTCAGATGCCACAATCATGCGCAGCCTAATGGAAGAGCAAACTTCTGCTTGGCATGGTTTTCTTAGGCCCAACGATGTTTTTGTACTAGACCGTGGCTTTCGGGACTCGATTCCCAGTATTGAAGAATGTGGCTACAATCCTCAGATGCCACCAACTAGATCTAGAGGAGAACAATTGACTACAGCAGATGCGAATAAGTCAAGACTCATCACAATGACCCGTTGAGTGGTCGAGACCATAAATGGTCGATTCAAAAAAGATTTTAAAATCTTTCGGCACGTCTATTTTAATGTTTCTCTACCAAACATGATGACAGACTTCAGAATTACTGCGGCAATCATCAATGCAACTCTACGTCCATACGAGGACAGAATTTACGCCGAACAGTTCATTATTATTATTAATGAAAATATCAATAGAGAGAATGAACTGGCGGAGTATGTGAGACAGCACAACTTAAATAGGCTAAGCGTTGATTTCGTGCCAATTGACGCCAATAATGCTGCTTTTGATGACTTTCCACAACTCACATATGAAGACTTAATTCTTTTCACTTTGGGGACGTATCATTTAAGGATCGCTCGATCGTACTGCCATGAACATTTGCGACCAAACGGTCTCTTTATTGTGGAACTGTATCGACACGAAGAATTAATTAACAACAAAATATTAATCGGAGGCAGAATGCAGTCACGACACGTGAGGAGCAAACAGTATTATACATATATATTGGTGAATCCAACAGTACATGGTAGACAGAGTATCGAAGGGTACTACTGCTCTTGCATCCACGGCCGCCGCACTATTGGAAGCTGCGCGCATATAGCCAGTGTGGTTTATTTTTTATCTTGGGCCAGACATCAAGAACAAACAGATGCACCGGCGGCCTTTTTAGATGATACCATTGTACCTTTAGACATTGACCATGTTGAATAAAACTGAAAATAATGATTATTTACAAAAACTAGTATTATTTTTTTCCCAACACAAAAATGTTTGGTAAACAGTAATAATAAATAGCGCAAAATAATTAAAAGTTAAAAATAAATGATTAAGAAGTTTTTTTTTAATTATATTAGCCTATAGTGTCCCACACTAACAAAATTATTGGTCGTGAAATGAAAATTGTCACAACTGTACCCAGTCTACCCTACTTAACTACTTTAACTCACACACTACATTAGTACTTGTTAAAATTTTGGAAACATCTACTTTTCAATATTTATAAATATGTGAGCACCATGTATCTATCACATTATTAATTTACCTGTCTTTGCATTATATTTAATTCTTTTTACCTATGGTATAGTAATTTTATTGTAGGGCATCGTCTTCACATATAATTACATAATGAATGTGAACCTACACAATATTGTAAAACATTTTAAAAGAGTAACGGTGGAGTTTCTTGCCCATTCTTCTCCATACGAAACTTCCTCTTGGAAGGGGCAACTAGAATCAATTCTATTTTTTTGTAAATTTTGACGTTGAAATGTGCCTTTTATGTGCCTATTTGAAATAAATGTTTTGACTTTGACTTTGTAGAGGCGTTTTTAGAGGGTCAAGATACATTTTTTTTTTAAGGGAATTATAGCTTTAGAAAAAAGGTGGACTAAATGTATCGACGTTAGGAGACTATGTAGAGCAGCGGTCCTCTAAGTGTGTTCCGCGGAACCCTAGGGTTCCGCGATACCCCTGTAGGGGTTCCGGAAGAATTTAGAAAAACAATCAAAACACCTCTCTCTGGTCACTGGTCGAACGTTTTGACTCCGCCCGCCACGCGTATACTTGTGAGCGCGCAGTCCCTTTGATAAAAGCCGCCAACAAGCGACTTTCGGCTCTATCTTCAAAAACATAAAGTCGAGATTGTTTACCACGCATTTTTTTGTATTTCTATTTTTATTTCCGCTTTTTGTTTATCAAAGGCGCCGACTCGAGTATTTTTGAGAATGTTCGAGTTCGATTCTAGGACTAAGTATAAAAGCGGCGATCGCGCGTCGCGCCTCGTCGGTCATTTAACTTATAAGTTTAGCAATAATTTTTCCGCTCCTGGCTTGAGGCTTTTTAGAGTAAAATCCAAAAGGCAACCACAGGACAGTCCGGCTAAGTAGCCACGACCCCCAGTGGTCAAAACTATGAGTTGCCATTCAAAAAGTAAGATAAGTTCGTACCTACCTACTTACAAGCTGGCTAGCCTGCTGCCTGATTGTAAGTTCTACTGCCTGCTGTATTCTGATTATATCAGTTTTGTACATTTCTTCTTTGGACTAAACTTTATCTCATAAACGCAGTAACGATTGTGCATTATTTTGACCCCACCATCCTGACGTGTAACATCATTAATAAAGAAGAATGGAACGTTGGCTTAAAGGTGTTAAACGTGTTGCAACAACATCTTCTAATGACGCTGCATGTTCAAAAGCAGTACGCGCGGAGAATACAGCAATTACCGATCCAGACGATGATGCCACGACGTCAAGCTCCACGGTTTCAAAGACGAAAAAAAAGAAGTATGATGAATCATATATCATTTTCGGATTTGTTGATTCCAACGGCTCACCTTTCTGCATGTTATGTAGTAAACTGCTTCCTAATAGTTCCATGGCACCTGCCAAATTGCGCAGACATTTAGAAACTGTACACCCCGAGTCTAAAGACAAGAAAAAAGAATTTTTTGTTCGTAAAAAAGAAGTTATTGGAAAGTCAAAAAAATATGATGCATGTAACACAAACTATCAATGAAAAGGCCACGGAGGCATCATATTTAGTTAGCTATCGCATTGGTTGCAACTTGGTTGTTCCGATTGTCTTTTATGGCGGATATCTTTCAAAAACTGAACGAATTGAATTTATCATTGCAAGGTAAACAGACAACAGTGTTCCAGGCCTATAACAAAATAACTGCCTTCAAAGGAAAATTAGATTTTTGGATTATTTGCGTTGGTAAGAGAGAAATAGAAAGCTTTACGTCACTCAGTGAGTTTGTTAGCGATAACGACTCAGAAATGTTTCAAGATGATGTGTTTGAAGAATTGGTCCAATATCTCACTTCGATGCGCGCATCTTTTGAAAAGTATTTTCCCGAAGAACAGAATACAAAAATGAAGCTGAATTCATGGATTCATAATCCTTTTTTACCCAACTTGCAAAAGCCCGAAAGTATGTCAAACGAGATATATGAATCTCTTTTAGAAATGTCATCAGACACAAGTATGGAGTCACTGTTCAAAACGACGCCTCTCAACGATTTTTGGTGCAGAATCCGTGATGAATATCCAATGCTTGGCAGAATGCCTCTGAATATTCATTCTTCTCCCGTTCCCAACAACATATTTGTGCGAAACAGGATTCTCAACCTATGCAGCCAAACAAAATATCGCAATAGACTGGACGCCGAACCTGATATGAGACTTCAAATGTCTTCTATCAGACCTGATATCAACCAATTGATGAAAAATAAAAAACAGTTTCATACCTCCCATTAGTTAAGACTTTTTCATTTTTAATATCTTCTATTATTGTACTTGCCATGTGGTAAAGTAAGTAATAACTAGTAACTGTTACATTGTACTTTTATTATGCTTATATAATAAAGAATACAGTTTTAAAAACTATTGTTTTATTGTAGGGTTCCGTCAAGTATTTTGCTTGTCAAAAGGGTTCCGTGACCAAAAAAGTTTGAGAACCGCTGGACTAACATATCGACGCACGGTGGATCGAAAATCGGCTGTAGAAGACATAGGATCTCGATTTCTTAAATGTTATTTTTTTTGCTGGAAATGACTTCTGCTGATCATTACTATGTACAAAAATGACACCCGAGTTAATTCTGCCCAAAAACGAAGGAAATATATTTTTTTTACGAAAAATTTGTATGAAGCTAGTATGAAAAATCGAATTATCTCCTAAACGGCATGTTTAACCGTAATATCCTTGGAGGTGGTCATAGTGCTAATTATTTATGATTTTTTGGTTGCCGATTTGACGAAAAATTTGATGCCGTTTTTTTTAAAAAATCGTCAAAATATTTTTATTTATTTTTACATGTAAAACGATCCCTTTTAGTGTCCAAGTTAAAAAGTTCGATATGTTATTAACCCAAATATTAAGAACACACAAAACAAGAAAAATTAAATAAAAAAATTGCTGTTTTTTGACACATTTTTATTAATTTAAATAAAAAAAGATTATCAAACTCTTATTTAAGTAACATATAAAGTTATATTATATACAAAATAATTTAATTTAAGGAATTAATACTAAGCATTTGTAAAATAAAGTAAAATAAATAAAAAAAAAGACAAAATATCATTAAATATTACAGAAAAAAACCCAAACAGACTCAAATACAAATTTACAAATAAGTACATATATAATTTTTTTACAAATTTTCCTTATCACTCTCGTTGTCAGACTCCAATTCTGAGTCAGCATCCAGATTGGATATATCCAAAAACTCGAACTCAGTTTCCTGAAATTGAATTAAGTCGAGAGTTTCAGCAAAAAAGCTCTGCTTTTTCTTGGCATCTAACTTAGGCCTTTGTGCACTTAGCAAAGGATCCGAAGAAACAACAAGCATATTTAAAATGTCTTGATTGGAATCCTGCCTGCTTCTTTTCCGCGAATGATGTTCTCGAAACCTCCTAAAATCTTTGTTTCGAGACTCTGAGGCTTCTTCCGAGAGAGTCCCAATCGGCACAATATTATTTTTCTCAATTATGTCAGCCCCATGGATTAATAATTTATGAACGGTTGACGACATGTAGTACCAGTCGTATAATAATACGTACTTTTCTGCTGTTTTGCGGGCATAATCTCTAAATTTTATTATATCGACCTGCTCTCCAGATGTAATTGCTTGTAAAATTACAGCAAATCTTTTGATGAGGTCTTCATCCAAACCGGTTATAGCTGCGGTTTTATTAGGAAACTCAAAGAATTTTCTTGCAGTATTCCCGTCATTGGTGGTTCCCGAGCCTTGTTTTACTATATCAATCAACAGATTGAGCTCATCTTTGAATTTATTTTGAATTATTTTCTTCCTTGTCTGTAGCATTTCTTTGTGCTCATCATTTCTCGCTGCCCACCGTTTGAAGTCGAGCCTGTATGCAATGTGTAACAGACATTCCATACAATTTATACGGGCGTGTAGGGATGACAAGCCAAATTCATACAGGTCAGAACACACAATTTTTGATGTTACAGCATCTAAGCGGTTCATTTCTGTAGGCTTTGCTAAGCACAGGTAGCACGGTGCATTTGATCTAGCTTCAGAAAGGTAAGTGCAAACTTTAGCGTCGATCATCGTCATCATTAGTTCATGAGTCACCCTATTATTATTATTGCACTCTGTGGGGATAAGGGCCTCAATTTCTTCATCCATTTGTTTTTTCAGCTCAAGGACAACTGCTTCACTCTCCTTTACAAAAGTAAACTGAACTGGACGATAATACAAAACTGAGCATGGTTTTGGGTTCGTCCATAAGATGTTGTCTCCATCTGTCAGTTTAAGTGGCACCAAGGAGGTCATGAAAATGCTCGAGTCATCTTCCTCACCCTCCATTTTCTGCTTGTATCGGCTTTGGTTAGAAGCACCATCAAATCCCCACTTGGATATCAGCTTCAACTGCTTGTTATGCTCTTCCTTAGAAAGGCTTTGAAGGATTCTTGTAACTGTGATATCAAGTAAAGCTTGAAGTGTAATCCTAGCCGATGAATCAGTAACTGTCACTGATTGCTTCGGAGGGTAGCAATCAAGCTTAGTTTGTTGCACTTTATAGTAAGATGGATAAATATCCTTAGCACCTTCCCGAATGGCAGCCTCTCACAACGTAATATATTGCCACTTTGAGAGTTTTAGCGAAAGAAGCAATCCAAGCGCCTTTTCTGACGTAAATATGATTGTTTTCGCTGGTTTCTTAAGCGTTTCATTTAATTTAGCGGCTGCTTCAGGATTTTTCATCATGTATTCGATGACAGAGGCGATATCTCCATGCCCTTCTTCTTTTAAACGTGCTGCAGCTGCATATGCCAATTCACTGGAATCTTCGCCTGTGTGTTCATCAGATCTTCTCTTTCTTTGTTTACTTCCCAGTTCTTCGAATGGTTTACTGGATCTTTTCGTCATTGTTCCAATGGACGTTGATGTCGACGGTTCTGGAGAGACTGAGGGCGCTCTTGGTATCTCATCAACACTTGGTTCTTGATTAACTAAAGTTTGCACAAAACTCAATCAATCCAATACCAATCAAAATTGCAATCAATATTTGCTCCCAACCAATTCTCGTACTTTCTCCTGAAATTATCAAGGAATCGGTTGGATTTCTGCCACCTTTGTAAAGCGGCTCGCGTAAATCTCCGACAAAATTCTTTGAGAACAACACGATCTTCGTCAGACAGGCAATCGCCTATGCGGGATACAACTGCACTGAACAATACTTCATGGTCAAATGAAGTACTCTCACTTCGTAGAAGAACAAACAAGTCTAAATTCGTGATTAAACTTTCCATTCTAAGATTTTATAGTCGCAGATTTAGTGTTAGCAGTTACACAGTTGTGAACAAACTAAATTATAAAACTAAACTTTAGCCCTTTTATTGAAAAACGCCAATAATTAGGTAACTACCCTCATTAGTTATCTTCTCATTAGCTAATGAAAATTTATAATTGTCACTAACTATTCTTAGAACTCATAGCACTGCTAATTAACAAATTAGCTTACTTATCAGGAAAAGTTGAATGTAATCCATAGTTGGTATTGTCGTGAGATATTGAAAATCATTAAATCACCTATAAAGACTCATTAGAAGACCTAATCAGTGTAGTTACTTAATCACTTCTTTTCGGACTCATTAGAAGAGTAAACAATTGGTAATTTGGTTGTATGAAAAGTTTTAAAACTCATGATGTGTTGATAAATATCTAGCTCAAGCATAGTTGTCTACGTGTGGGTGTACTATAAACCTCTGCCAACTCCTTCGGAAATATAGGAGTGATGCTATTTTATGTTACGTGTAGTTAAAAGTCCGTGTTCTTCAACATAAACACTAAAAGGAATCGTTTCATATGAAAAAACAAATGAAAATATTTTGACGATTTTTATAAAAAACGCCATGAAATTTTTCGTCAAATCCGCAACCAAAAAATTATAAATAATTAGCACTATGACAACCTCCAAGGATATTACGGTTAAACATGCCGTTTAGGAGATAATTCGATTTTTCATACTAGCTCCATACATTTTTTTCTTATAAAAATTATAACTCTTCCATTTGTGCACACATTTACTTCATATGACATTTTATAGAACAGTAATGATCAGCAGAAGTCATTTCCAGCAAAAAAAATAACATTTAAGAAATCGAGATCCTATGTCTTCTACAGCCGATTTTCGATCCACCGTGCGACGGACTGACCAACCGCTAAACGGATGTGGCATGCAAATAGTTTTACTAAATGTTTTCTTATTTTTTTACAGGCTGTTTTCTTGCTGCGATGCAAAACCAGAACAAGAAACAGCAACCAGCCCAGGAGGAAGGGAGCCGCCATCGCCGAAGTTGGCCATGCCGCCGCTGACGCGTCCGCCACCGCCCGCACCCTCACCGTCATCATCATCCGCAGGGTGCCAATGTGGTGTATGTAATGCTTTACATACACCACCTTGGCCATGCCATGAATTGGCCATGCTGACGCCGCCGCCAGCGCCCCCGCCTTCACCGGCTTCGTCGACAACACCAGGTTGCCAATGTGGTGCATGTGATGCACACCACATTGTGAACATATTTATTTAGTGTTAAGTTTTGTTAAGTATTCAACATGACCTAAGAAAGAATGCAGTACTTGCAAGAATACCCTTAAACAGAATGCAGTAATATCCACTACAGACTGTATTATTTTGTTTTAAATTCAGTAGACAAATTGCTAAATTAAAACGCAGTACTCCACATTACTGCATTTATGTGTACTAAAGGCTTGCGAAGTCGTAGCAGTGCGAGCCATTGCCGCGTTTTGTCTTAGTAAATCAGTTCGGCGACGTCATTCGGTGGAGTAATACCTACGTGTGCCACGAGCGGGGCTCCGGTGCGCCTCTTGTTGTTTTTTCGACGCAACGAAGTTTGGGCGAGTTTACCTAATTATGATAGTCTACTCTAACTTCGATCGAGTAGTTTACAGCAGTTTAATGACATTTACATTAGTTTGATATTAATGCCAGGAAAGTTATAGGTAGATACAGAAGTCAATCTAATACTCGTAGGTACTATCTAAATTGTCCCAAGATATTTATTTATCTGAACTTTGTAATGCAAAAAATTAGCAACAAAAACAAAATTCTAACTATTTAGTGGACGGTTGTGAATTATCGTTTTCAACCGACTTCTTTAAGCCACTATAATTAGTTCATTTGCGACACCAAATATTACGTAAGTTGAAAACATATTTTTGTATACATTGTTTTGGTTTTTGTGTTATTTGATGACGTTATGTAAATAGAGCAATCCGTTTTAAAGTTATTAAGGGTCTTGTATTTAAAGAACAAATGGTCAAATGTACCTACAATTTGATTTATGTTTTTATTCTGTAAACTTTTTGTGTTGTAATAGTTTGTTAATATTGGGGAATAAGTTAATTATAAGTTAATTGGTTTTAATATTGGAGGATAAGATTTTAGCAATGCGGGTGGGTAGGTGTACTTGCGGATTCAACAACACTAGCGCGAGCGCTTGGCGCCGTGCGTAGGTTAGGGTATGAAAAGTGATATACCTACATAAACGAATTAGACTTCGGTACCAATTTTTTTTTTTTTTAGTGCCTTCTGCGAGCGCTTGGCGCCGTGCGTAGGTTAGGGTATGAAAAGTGATGTACCTACATAAACGAATTTGACTTCGGTACCAATTTTTTTTTTGTAGTGCCTTCTGCGAGCGCTTGGCGCCGTGCGTAGGTTAGGGTATGAAAAGTGATGTACCTACATAAACGAATTTGACTTCGGTACCATTTTTTTTTTGTGCCTTCTTCATAATTCTTCCTTAAAATTATTCCTATCAATTCTTACTTAATCCATATGCAATATTTAATAAATCAATCTGTATCTGTAAATCAGTGTTGCGAGGTGCGGATGTTTTAATTTTGTTATTTTTCGATCAATAAACGAAACTTCCTAAGCAATACACTAACTTATTACCGATTTCGACAGTGAGTAGTGTACGTATCTTTAATAGTTTTATGCTAGTTCTTGCTTAATTAGTATCTAATAGATGTCTTATATTTCAGATCATTGTTTTGACAATGTGTACCAAAAACTTCCGCAGTCGAAGCATGTTATGGTACGTTTACACGCTTGCCAAGCCTTGGCAAGGATCGACAATCGCAAGCATGTAAAAAGGGCGTTTGGCTTGGCTTGCGTGGGCTTGTGCCTGCTTGCTTCCGATCCAGTCGAGTGTCGGTTTTTTTACGCAGATCAAAGGGCGTTTGCGGCAAGCGCTTGTGATGCATTTACATGTTGGGCCGCGTTTAGTAGCCATTGTGATCTCGCGGCGAGTACACGCTTGCTTGATTTTACAAAAAATAAATAAAAAATGAGTTGCTGGTCGAATGAGGAGAGTCTTTCGTTTCTGGAACATTACCAAATGGAACCATGCATCTGGAATCCGAATGATGCAAATCATAAAGATAAGAAGAAACAAGCAGATGCATGGATTCGTCTTGCTGAACTTACTGGAAGGCCAGTAAAGGAAATAAAAAATAAAAGAGATATTGATGACTACTTTTCGCAAGCACTTGAAAAAAAACGTGAATCTATGCGTTCTGGCGCAGGTATGTTCCTACGATACATTTATAATTATTTTGATAGTCTGCTTAGCAAGGTGTAACTTATGTTTAAAAGCATTGGTTAGTTTCTCGATTATTCCGCAACTATCTCGCTCTAATTTTCGATGTTTTTATTTTATTTTAGGTGCCGAAGAAATATACAATCCAACTTGGTATGCTTACGAAACCATGGAGTCATTTTTACTACCAGTATATACTTCCAATGAAGGGATAAACACCGAAACAGTAAGTAAATAAATTTATTTATTCTAAATAAAAAAAAACACCGTTGGTTATTATACCTACATTTATTTATACATTTTTATCAACTTATCCAATCCTATTAAAATATGAAGTAAATTCTTCCCTGACTTCTCTGGCGTTCACCGGAGATCTTCGTGGTATTTGTGGTAAATTTTGCAATGCATTATATTCGTCGTTATCTCTACGCCATGAACCAAGGGTAACCATATTTCCACTACTGTCATATACGTCAAACGAACTCTGAGGAGTATATCGATTTGAAGAACTTTTACTTGTTCTCAAAAAGTTATGTAGTAATACACAAGTCATCGTAAATTCCGTTAGTTTGTGGTTCTAAATTGATAGGGCGTCTGAATATTCTGAAAACTGAGGTTAAAATTCCAAACGTATTTTCAACTACAACTCGGGATCTAGATTTTTGGTTAAATAACCTTTTTGGTGAGCCTACTTCATGGTTTCCAGGGTAGGGTTTCATTACGTGTTGACTCAATGCAAAAGCACCGTCAGCTAAAAACACGTATGGAATATTAATATTCGATCCTGGAAGTGGACATGGTGGTGGAAAATCTATCTCGTTTCTAATTATTCTTTTCCATAGTAAACAATTATTAAAGACGCCGCCGTCACTTATTCTTCCTTGACTCCCGATGTCTGCGAATACAAATTTGTATTTGCTATCCACTAAAGCCAAAAGGACAACGCTAAAAGTTTTCTTATAATTAATTGAAATACTCTGTTCCACTATGCGTTGGGCTTTCAATTACTACATGCTTGCCATCCAATGCATCTATGCAATGTGGAAATTTAGTCCTGAATCCTTCTTCTATATTATGCTCGGTTGGTGATATTCATTGTGTTATGTGCCTACCCGTTAAAAATTATTTTTTCTGTACGCTTGTTATTTAAACATAAATTGTAAATCTTGTTTCTCAGTAAGTGAATTATTGTTAATTCTTATGAGGAAATAAAGTTCTTAAACCAGATATTAAGCCATCCTTCTGCTGTGGTGGGCATCTGTAAAAAGAAAGTAAATGAAGTGTAAGTTTAAGTATATTTTTTTTTGCAGCAATCACAACAAATAGAAGAAGATACAGATCAGACAGAGGATGACCCTCTGATAAGAGACCGTACAAGTACGGTTACCACACCATCCAGACCACCATCTAGATCACCATCCAGACCACCATCCATACAAGCTGTTACTAATAAACGTCGTCGCCCTGCTTGTGAAACGGCTGAAAATCAAATGGCCGTGGCTTTTGGACAATTAACAAATGTTTTGGGTCAAAGGCAGAATGAAAATATACCTGCTCACAAAGACGATGATTGCGATCTATACGCAAAATTATTGGCTATAAAGCTACGTTAACTGTCAACTGATGAACGAAAAATTATGATGTACCAAATAGATGGGTTGTTTATAAACAGAATCAGTCAAAAATCAAATGAGCGTCATACACCATACCCTCAATATTATTCTCGACCGTCGTCAATGGCTGGTGCATATTCAAAACCATCTCCTCAAGTCATTCCGAGTCGGCCAACATCAGTTAATAGTGTTTATTCTGAACCTATTCATAACAACCAAAGTTTTTTTCCCTCTCCAAACACACAAACTTCTTATTCAGCGCCAGACATGGCAAAACATATACCAACTCCAATAGCTCCAGCTCCGTCTACATCAACAGCACCCTCGTCATCTATTCGTATCATATCGGACCAAATCATCAACCCAGCCCCATGTGAAACCAACATTATAAACATGGCTATGTTGAATGCTTTCGAAGATTTTGATTCGTCGACATAATTCTTATTTAAATTAATAAATAATTAAACAATAAAGCAGTCGGCTAACATACATTCATAGAACAGATTTCCTATGATTCTATAAATAAATGTATAACATAATGTTTTGTTTTATTCCTACCTTAACTAGATCCTTTAGAATTTCATTAAGAGCTCGGCAAACTTCACGAATGATTATTGATATCATAGAGACAGATACTTTAAACAAGTAGTGAAGGCGTTTGTAAGAATCACCAGATGCCAAAAATCGTAGCGTAATGGCAAGACGAAATTTGGCTGGTATAGCTTCTCTGAAGTCTGTATCATGCTTGGATATCATTGGTGAAATTTTTTGCAGTAAAAACTCAAAATCAGAATAGCTCATTCGGCAGAAGTTATCAAACTCTCCAGATGGTTCATATAAAAGTTCATTAAATTTCTCTTCTATAAATTGTCTGTAACAAATAAAATATATCGTAGGTATTGTGGTATAACTCAACTGCAACAGATAATGGTTAAATCAAAATAGTAGTTACCTGGTACGATTATGATGAATCTTTTTCATCCACCATCTTCGCTGTCGTCGAGCTCTCCTTTTTTTATTTCACTTTGCTTACATTTCAAATAAAAGTACGTTAAACCAAATGCTAATAGCCGTCACAAGTTCGGTGTCCGCCATGCTTGGATGTATATTGCAGACTGACGCATTCACAAGCGTATAAACGCCTTTCAAACGCCAAACGAGATTTGTGGAGGCTTGGGACTGTTTGCAGTTTGCCATGGCTTGGCAAGCGTGTAAACGTACCATTAGACATGGTGCTGGGAAAATCGAATGAAGTCACTGAACCACCTTCTGCTTCAAACGTTAAAGTCACGGAACTGCCTTCTGCTTCAAATGTTCAAGTCACGGCACTACCTTCTGCTTTAAATGTTCAAGTCACGGAAATACCTCCTGCTTCAAATGTTCAAGTCACGGAATTACGTTCTGCTTCAAATGTTGAAGTCACGGGACTACCGTCTGCTTCAACTGTTGAAGTTTTTCCAGTCAACGAAACAGAGTCAAACAGGCTTCCAAACAGGCACCTCTCAACAGTTTACTAGCAGGACCAAAAGTCAAAGGAGCACACCCAGTCACTATGACACCAGAGCTACTGGAAGCTTTCAACAGCAGCAAACAGAGTCTTTCAGAAGCCACACTCTTGGTAAACCCAGACCCTTGCGCAGAACTGAACATCTTGACGGATGCATCTGACACAGCAATCGGAGCTGTACTGCAGCAGCGCAGCAAGAGGGAATGGCAACCACTGGCATTCTTTTCGAGGAAGCTCAGCCCTTCGCAAAAGAAGTACAGCCCGTATGATCGAGAGCTATTGGCAATATACGAGACGATCAGATACTTTCGCTACATGGTCGAGGCACGCGTATTCCATATCACAACGGACTTTAAGCCACTGACGTATGCGTTCGCAAGACCACACCCAAACTGCCCTCCCCGACAATTTAGGTACCTAGATTATATAGGCAAATTTACGACGGACATCAGGTACATAGCCGGTAAGGACAATGTGGTCGCGGACACCCTTTCACGCATTAATGAGCTTCATCTGCCCTTAGATTACCAGTCCCTGGCCAGGGAAACAACAAACCGACCCCGACCTACAGAACTTGCTGAAGGATGGATCGTCTTTGAAGCTGAGGAAGATGAAACTACCAGAATCTAACGTGGAGATCTACTGCGACGTAACGGGTACTCCACGCCCAATTATTACAAAAGCGTTTCGCAAGCAAGTATTCACTTCCCTCCATAACCTCAGCCACCCTGGGCGAGAGGCAAGCGTACGGTTGGTCACGGAAATATTTGTTTGGCCAGGGGTTAGGAAGGACTGCAGACAGATGGCCAGAGAATGTGAAGCGTATTAGAAGAGTAAGGTGACACGCCATACCTCAGCCCCATTACAGGCATTCAAGCCACCAACGGCACGTTTCCGCCACATACACCTTGATTTGATTGGTCCCTTACCATTGTCCTCTAATTACAGGTACTGCCTCACGATTGTTGACCGCGCAACGCGATGGCCTGAGGCGTACCCATTGCAGGATATCACCGCAGAGACCTGCGCCGCTGCTCTCACCACCGGGTGGATTGCACGGTTCGGCTGCCCCGAACATATCACCACGGACCGCGGGAGACCGTTCGAATGCCGTACCTTCAAGAGCCTAGCCACACTCATAGGCGCCACACACCATCTAACCACCTCTTACCATCCCCCAGCTAATGGCCTCGTCGAGAGACTACACCGTCAGTTGAAGGCCGCGATCATGTGCCATGCGAATTAGAGCTGGACAGAGGCTCTTCCTTGGGTGCTACTAGGCATCCGCAGTGCATGGAAGGAAGACCTAGACGCAACAGCCGCAGAACTCGTCTACGGCGAACCACTACGCTTACCTGGACAGTTCTTCACAGAAACCTGAAGGGATGTCGTGGACATGAGTGACCTGGTCAGCAGGTTGCGCACACACATGACCAAACTGACGCCACAACCGACGTCGTGGCACAGGAGCGTCAACTGTCCCTTCTACAGGGTGTCCGGTGGCAGATTTATGTTTTTAAAGCAAATATCTCGAAAAGTTATAAACGGTGCGGGGGGAGGGCGGTGCTATTCGACGCTCCGAGAGTGCGGATTGTCAGTCACAATGCCGCAGTGGTCGGGACAACACCGAGCGTACGCTATTGAGGCGTTTTTTAAGAGTGGTGATTCTTACATGGCAGCGCGTCGACAATTTTGTTTACATTACAATATTCGGCGTTTGAATGACGCACCTAGTGTTAATTTGATACGATCATGGGTGGAAAGGTTTCGCACAACATCTTCGGCTTTAAATACGCCTCAGCCAGGGCCCAGCAGAACATCAAGGACTGCTGAAAATATTGAAGAAGTTGAAAGAAGTTTGCGTCGAAATCCACGACTCTCGCTGAGAAAAAGAGCGGCCACTTTAGCACTCCCAAAAAGTACTGTTCACGAAATTTTGAAAAAAGACTTGAAGTTCCATCCTTATAAGATTCAATTAGTCCAAGAACTGAAAGAAAATGACTTTAATTTACAAAAAAAGCTTCTGTGAACAGATGTTGGAGAGATTTCGCACCGTCAACTGCATTTTTTGGAGCGATGAGGCCCACTTTCATTTAAATGGACACGTAAATAAACAAAACTGTCGCTACTGGGCACCACGAACACGTAATCCTCGTCTGAAACACCAACGTCCATTACATTGCCCAAAAGTTACAGTTTGGTGTGCATTATCCACAAACGGAATTATTGGGCCCTATTTTTTTGAAAATCCTAGGGGACAAGCCATTAACGTCAACGGTGAAAACTATAGACTCATGATGATCACCGAGTATTTTATACCAAATTTGCGAGCACATCATTCCTTCTCGACGCATACGTGGTTTCAACAAGATGGGGCGACTCCACATACCGCCAGAACGTCTATGGATTTGCTCCGCCAAAATTTTCCACAAAAATTTATCAGTCGCTTTGGAGACATCCCGTGACCACCAAGGTCGCCAGATTTAACTCCTATGGATTTTTTTTTATGGGGTATCTTAAAAGTAGAGTATACGTCAATAACCCTCAGACTATCATGCAGTTGAAGGAAATCATACGATTCTACGTCAGAGCGTGGCATGATCAAAACAAGTTGCAAAGCTCCGCCTACTACATGAAGTCAGTCGGACTTAGCCCCGCCTCTCGGAACATGGCGCCCGCGCATCTACTGTACGGACACTAACGAGGCAAGATGGCGGCGGACTCGCCTATTGTCTACGTTAACGAGAGGGCGTCAACTCCTGCGCAAAACGGTCAAGCGCGAACCGTTATTATTATTATTTAGTTTTAATGCATTAGTATAAGTACCGTGTATTTTGTAAGCATTATTCAGGTCCACCGGATCATCGAACACATAAGCGTCGGTTTCCAACGCGGTTCTTTGACCGGTGCCGTGTTTTTCGATATAGCGAAAGCGTTCGACAAAGTCTGGCACGACGGCTTATTATATAAGCTGTATAAACTTAAAGTGCCAGATCGTCTCGTGCTCATCTTACGAGACTTTTTGTCGAATCGCACGTTTCGCTATCGCATCGAAGGAGCGCTATCCTCCCCCCGCCCAATCCGCGCCGGAGTCCCTCAGGGCTCCGTGCTCGCCCCCCTCATTTTCACGCTATTCACCAGCGATATCCCCAAAAGTAGAAAGGCTCAGTTGGCTCTGTTCGCAGACGATACGGCCATTTACTACACCGGCTTCGGCCGCGACTCGATCTCTCGTATTCTCCAAACCTCAGTCAACCAGCTCGGTGACTGGTTTAGGAAGTGGAGAATCGAAGTCAATCCCGATAAGAGTCAAGCGGTGTTCTTTTCGAAACCGCGACTCAGACCCCTCCTCCCCCGTCCGCTGACCATGTACGGCAAGCCTATCCCTTGGGAGAAGCGAGCCAAATACTTGGGTGTCGTCCTAGACCAGCACCTCTCCTTCTCGGAGCACATAAAGCAGGCGCGCTCGCGCGCCGCTTTCGCTCTCGGTAGGCTCCACTCCGTCCTGAATGCACGCAGCAAATTGTCACTTAGGTGCAAATTGCGCATTTACACAGCGTGCATTCGCCCCATCATGACCTATGCGAGCGTAGTATTCGCACAAGCGAAGCCCCATCACATCCATAGGATGCAGACCCTCCAAAACCGGTTCCTCCGCAGGGCGACCGGTGCCCCTTGGTTCGTTCGGAACGAAAGTCTCCATCTCGATCTTAAAATCCCGACCATCAGTCAGTTCATGAAACGCCTATCCAAGCGTTTCTTCGACTCCGCCACCACTCACCGCAACCCTCTGGTTGTCGCGGCCGCCAGCTATGTCCCCTCCCGAATCAGTCATACCCGCCGTCCCCGGCATGTCCTAGTCGACCCCGATGACCCCATAACCCTCCTCCAGGAGAGCAGTAGGGCCACAAGTACAGTGCACAAACACAGACCGCCATCGTTCCGACCTCGCCGACGAGGTCCCACGCGACGACCCCCCCGCATCCGTTCCCCCCGTCCCCAGTCCGATGAGGCCTCAGCCCGCGCCGTAGCTGAGCCTGTAGCTTTAAATTCCCCGATTAATAATCATGATACTAACCATTCGATCCAGCCCGTCCCCAATATCGCGCTGCCCTCTCTCCCGATGACGCCCTAAGCCGAGGTCCGTACCCCACAGGGGGTGCCCTTAGCGTGCGGTCATCTAACATTTAAGTTTTAGTTTTAAATTTTTCCGCTCCTGGCTGGAGGCCTTTTAGAGTAAAATCCGAAAGGCTACCACAGGACAGACCGGTTAAGCAGCCACGACCCCCAGTGGTCAAAACTGCGAGTTGCCCTTCCAATAAAAAAAAAAAAGCATTATTCCCCATTAAGCTCTCGACACTCGTCCTGAACGGTCGTGCTTTACGCTCCCCCGTTCATGACTCAGTGGCGCTAGCCTAATTCTTCCTCGTTACGTTTACGTAACGCCCTCGCAGCCGCCCCGGCTGCAACCGATCATCGATCGATTAATTAATTAATTTTAATTAATCAATCGCTTCTGATCAAATATAAAAATTGCCTTTTTCAAGGCAGGTTCTACTATTTCTTTAACGTGCGCGTTTGTGTGAGTAGCTTCACTAGGCCCCTTCCGGGCAAAACCACAGTTTCGTGGTCCTCGGTGGATACCTTACGGTGCCAACGAAACCGAGTGGGGTGTTGACCCAATCACACCCGCCGAACCCCTTCAGGGCTAGGCAGTCAGTTGGACGGGTCCCAGAGTTAACCGGCCTTGGGGGATCTCCTAGTCGGCTCTGGTGACAGTTTTCCTTTCACAGTTACTCACCTAGTGTCTCTAGGGTGTGTCTACACCCTTCGCGCTAGACTGTCAGGGCCCCGTTCGCACATTAAGACTGGCGACGGGTATACAAGCTTAGGGCTCACCCATAGGCACTCAACCTCCCTGTCTATACCCGACAGGGAGGGTGTGACACATCCCCGGGCATTTCCACCCGGGGAGCTAGGCATAGGGAAGATAGGAGGGAACCTTCTGTTCCGCCATCCCCCATTACCAACCCCCCCGCACCCCCAATCATGGGGGACGCTCTAATTGTAACCTTTTTTAAGGAAATCCTATTCAAGGATCCTGAATTCCTCGCCAAATATGGCGCCCGTTTCGCTGCTATGCAGCCCCCCACCCCCTGTCCCTCCGACACTCCAGCCATCGCTAGCTTTAGCGATGCTCTAGAACCCCCCTCCCCTCCGTGCTCTATGCCCGTCATAGACTCGGAGGACTCGTCAGGTCCCATGGACACTGAAGTTGCCTCTATAAAACGCCCAATCACTCCGTATCCTTATGATACGGAGCCCCAATTCTCCTCCGCCTCCTCGTCCGAGGATGACGGCTTTCAGACCGTCACCTCCGCCGCCAAGAGGAAGAAGAACGTAGTCTCTTCTTCCCAGGCAGGGAAAACCCCAAAGATAGGCTCCCCCGCCGCCCCCGTGACACCGACCCCCGTAGTCCCCGCCTCGACCGCGCGCCCCGCTCCCTCCGCCGCCGCGTCAACCCCCCCCACCCTGTCCAAGGCTTCCGATAGCCAAACTAAACAGGCCCCCTCCCCGCCCCCTGTGTTCATTCAGGACAAGGGGAAGTGGACCGTCGTGTCCAAATGGTGCGTCGATCTCCGGATCGGCTTCACCAGTGCCCGTGCCACAGAGCAGGGCATCAAGGTCCAAGTCCCTAACTCTTCCGATTATAGGGCTCTCACGAAACTCCTCAGAGATAGGGGAGTTTCGTTTCATACTTACTCCCTTCCGGAGGACCGACAGACCCGCGTGGTCATAAATCGCATCCCTAAGGAGATAGCGACCTCCGATATTAAAGACGACCTTCTGTCGCAAAACGTCCCCGTCGCGGAAGTGCACCGCATGCACCGCGCCCGAAGCGGCGAAGCGTACAACATGATCCTTGTTGTATGCCCCGCCGTCGAGGGACATCACCCGATCTTTACGATCAAGTCAATTTGTAGCCTTACTGGATTCGATATGTAGAAGCCGCGTGAAACTGGCATCGTCGGGCAATGCCACCGGTGCCAACTCTATGGCCATTCCCAGCGGAATTGCCATGCGACACCCAGGTGCGTCAAGTGCCTGGGCGAGCACGGCACTTCCGACTGCTCCCGACCCAAAGACAGAACTTTGTGCACGGAGCCACCCAGCTGCGTGCTCTGCGGGAACTCCGGGCACCCAGCCAACTACCGTGGCTGTCCTAAAGCCCCAAAATCGACCGCCCCTAAACTGACGAAGCGTACCGACGCCCGTCAGCAAAGGGAAGCCCCCCCCTCTCAACTTCCCGAGCGACTGAGTCCCCAAAGACCCAGTCCTTGGCATCTCCTGCACCACCAACAGGCCTTCCCGGCCTTGGGGCGCTACCAACAACCTCCCCCTCCTCCCATCCCTCCGCTGATGGACCCCCGCATCCGTGCTCACGCACCCGCGCCCGCGCCCGCGCCCGTGCCCGCGCCCCCTCGCGCTAACCCACCCCCGGCTCCTAAAGCCGCTCCCCCCGCACCGGTCGCACCCCGCCCGCCCGCGGCCACTCCTCCAGTGGTCGGGCCTAACCCTCTCGACGCGTTCAATGTGATCTCGAGCACATTCCTCGTCTTCCTCACCCCTCGCGCCCGAAAGATGGCTAGCGAAATCGTCACAGCAAGAAATTCCTGTGACCTTTTCGCTATCCAGCAAATTTACAATGCGTATCCGGAGATAACGCAAACCCTAATGACCTTCTCCAACCAACCTAAAACCAATTAATGGATAAAGGAACCATTGCGCGTATTAAACCCCGATCCCTCAGACTGGGGTATTTCAATGCCAATGGCATCATAGGTCAGCGTGACGAAATCGCGACCTTCCTCCGCGATCACAATATAGTCGTCCTCCTCGTACAGGAGACGTTCCTTAAACCCCATCACCGTAGGCCGTCCATCGCAAACTATCGCGTAGTCCGCAACGACAGGATTCGGTGTCACCGGGGCGGTACCCTGATCTACTACAGGGCTTCGCTCTATTGCATCCCAATAGACCCCCCTCCCCTCTCACGATTAGAAGTGTCTATATGTCGACTAGGCATGACGGGTCACCAGCCGATCACTCTGGTGTCGGCTTACCTCCCCCCCACCAATACCTCAGAGAACTTTCAATTACTGACTGACGACCTGACCCTCCTGCTCGGCTTGAGTGACTCCGTTATCATAGCGGGCGATCTCAATGCCAAGCACACCGCCTGGAATAGTGCCATTATCTCTACCCGAGGGAGACACTTGTTCGACCTCAGTCCTCTTCTTAACTTCGACGTCATCGCCCCGATGACCCCCACCCACTTCCCCGCTAACGTTGACCACGCCCCTGACGTGCTCGATGTAGCACTCCTAAAGAATATCAACCTACGGTTGGCCTCTATAGAAGTGCTACAAGAGCTAGACTCTGACCACCGACCAGTCGTAATGAGACTAGCCCCTCGCATAGGTCTCCCCGACCCCGACCAACCCCCCCTCACGAGAGTGGTAACGGACTGGAGGTTAGTAAGCGAACGCCTGAAAGCCAACACGTCCCCCCACTTAGACTCTATCCCCGACCTCTTCGACTCTGTCGCAGACACGACGGCTGCGATCGGCTCGTTCACAGAACACGTACAATCCGTCCTGAACGATTGTTCAAGGGAAGTTCCAGCGATAGATGACTATCGCTGGAAATTGCCGGACGATGTACGTGAGCTGTTGACCGAGAAGAACGCGGCCGTCCGTGCGTACAGCAACTTTCCCTGCTCCGCGAACCGAACCCACATGCGCTACTTGCAGCGAACTGTAAGGAACCGCGTGGCGGAAGTACGTAACGCGGGCTGGGACAAGATGCTGAGCGAACTAGAGCCCACCCACCTGGCATTCTGGGAGCTTCAGAGGAAACTCAAATCCCGAGAAGTAGCCCCCATGCCCCCCCTGACCCGCCCTGACGGCACCATCGCCTTCGATGATGCCGACAAGGCCGAATGCCTCGCCGATAGTCTAGAGGCCCAATGCTCGCCCAGCACTCAACCAGTAGACCAGGCCCACCTCTCTGAGGTGGAAGCCGAAGTCGAAAGGAGAGCTTCCCTCCCCCCCGTAGAAGACCCCGAGTTTCCTCTGCCACCCGTCACTCCCGACGAAGTGCACGATCTCATAAAGGGTCTGAAGCCCCGCAAAGCCCCCGGTTCGGACGGTATCACCAATAGGGTGATACAGCTCCTCCCCGCTCATCTGATCATGCTCATGACCACCATCTTCAATGGTGCCATGAGCAATAACATCTTCCCCCAATCGTGGAAACAGGCCACTGTCATTGGTATTCCCAAGCCAGGCAAGCCCAAGTCCGCTCCCTCCAGCTACCGCCCCATCAGTCTGCTCAACGTCCTCGGCAAAATCTATGAGAGGCTTATTTATAAGCGTCTCAGAGACTACGCCGAGACGAAGGGCCTCATTCCCAACGAGCAGTTCGGTTTTCGAACCCAACACTCGTGCGTGCAACAGGTCCACCGGATCATCGAACACATAAGCGTCGGTTTCCAACGCGGTTCTTTGACCGGTGCCGTGTTTTTCGATATAGCGAAAGCGTTCGACAAAGTCTGGCACGACGGCTTATTATATAAGCTGTACAAACTTAAAGTGCCAGATCGTCTCGTGCTCATCTTACGGGACTTTTTGTCGAATCGCACGTTTCGCTATCGCATCGAAGGAGCGCTATCCTCCCCCCGCCCAATCCGCGCCGGAGTCCCTCAGGGCTCCGTGCTCGCCCCCCTCATTTTCACGCTATTCACCAGCGATATCCCCAAAAGTAGAAAGGCTCAGTTGGCTCTGTTCGCAGACGATACGGCCATTTACTACACCGGCTTCGGCCGCGACTCGATCTCTCGTATTCTCCAAACCTCAGTCAACCAGCTCGGTGACTGGTTTAGGAAGTGGAGAATCGAAGTCAATCCCGATAAGAGTCAGGCGGTGTTCTTTTCGAAACCGCGACTCAGACCCCTCCTCCCCCGTCCGCTGACCATGTACGGCAAGCCTATCCCTTGGGAGAAGCGAGCCAAATACTTGGGCGTCGTCCGAGACCAGCACCTCTCCTTCTCGGAGCACATAAAGCAGGCGCGCTCGCGCGCCGCTTTCGCTCTCGGTAGGCTCCACTCCGTCCTGAATGCACGCAGCAAATTGTCACTTAGGTGCAAATTGCGCATTTACACAGCGTGCATTCGCCCCATCATGACCTATGCGAGCGTAGTATTCGCACAAGCGAAGCCCCATCACATCCATAGGATGCAGACCCTCCAAAACCGGTTCCTCCGCAGGGCGACCGGTGCCCCTTGGTTCGTTCGGAACGAAAGTCTCCATCTCGATCTTAAAATCCCGACCATCAGTCAGTTCATGAAACGCCTATCCAAGCGTTTCTTCGACTCCGCCGCCACTCACCGCAACCCTCTGGTTGTCGCGGCCGCCAGTTATGTCCCCTCCCGAATCAGTCATACCCGCCGTCCCCGGCATGTCCTAGTCGACCCCGATGACCCCATAACCCTCCTCCAGGAGAGCAGTAGGGCCACAAGTACAGTGCACAAACACAGACCGCCATCGTTCCGACCTCGCCGACGAGGTCCCACGCGACGACCCCCCCGCATCCGTTCCCCCCGTCCCCAGTCCGATGAGGCCTCAGCCCGCGCCGTAGCTGAGCCTGTAGCTTTAAATTCCCCGATTAATAATCATGATACTAACCATTCGATCCAGCCCGTCCCCAATATCGCGCTGCCCTCTCCCGATGACGCCCTAAGCCGAGGTCCGTACCCCACAGGGGGTGCCCTTAGCGTGCGGTCATCTAACATTTAAGTTTTAGTTTTAAATTTTTCCGCTCCTGGCTGGAGGCCTTTTAGAGTAAAATCCGAAAGGCAACCACAGGACAGACCGGTTAAGCAGCCACGACCCCCAGTGGTCAAAACTGCTAGTTGCCCTTCAAAAAAACAAAAAAAAAAGCATTATTCCAATCCCGACAAGAGTCAAGCGGTGTTCTTTTCGAAACCGCGACTCAGACCCGCCCTCCCCCGTCCGCTGACCATGTTCGACAAGCCTATCCCTTGGGAGAAGCAAGCCAAATACTTGGGCGTCGTCCTCGACCAGCACCTCTCCTTCTCGGAGCACATAAAGCAGGCGCGCTCGCGCGCCCCTTTCGCTCTCGGTAGGCTCCATTCCGTCCTGAATGCACGTAGCAAATTGTCACTTAGGTGCAAATTGCGCATTTACACAGCGTGCATTCGTCCCATCATGACCTATACGAACGTAGTATTCGCACAAGCGAAACCCCATCACATCCATAGGATGCAGGCCCTCCAAAACCGGTTCCTCCGCAGGGCGACCGGTTCCCCTTGGTTCGTTCGGAACGAAAATCTCCATCTCGATCTTAGAATCCCGACCATCAGTCAGTTCATGAAACGCCTATCCAAGCGTTTCTTCGACTCCGCCGCCACTCACCGCAACCCTCTGGTTGTCGCGGCCGCCCGTTATGCCCCCTCCCGTATCAGTCGTACCCGCCGTCCCCGGTATGTCCTAGTCAACCCCGATGACCCCATAACCCTCCTCCAGGAGAGCAGTAGGGCCACCAGTACAGTGCACAAACACAGACCGCCATCGTTCCGACCTCGCCGACGAGGTCCCACGCGACGACCCCCTCGTAACCGTTCCCCCCGTCCACAGTCCGATGAGGCCTCAGCCCGCGCCGTAGCTGAGCAGCCTGTAGCTTTAAATTCCCCTGTTAATAATCATGAAATTATAAACCTCTCGATCCAGCCTGTCCCCACTCGCTGCCCTCTCTCAGTGACGCCCTAAGCCGAGGTCTGTACCCCACAGGGGGTGCCCTTAGTGTGCGGTCATTTAAATTATAAGTTTAGTATAAAAAATTCCGCTCCTGGCTGGAGGCTTTTTTGAGTAAAATCCTAAAGGCACCCACAGGACAGTCCGGTTAAGTAGCCACGACCGTGGTCAAAACTACGAGCTGCCATTCCCAAAAAAAAAAAAGCATTATTCATTACTGTTCCATATCTCATAGTAGCAATATACTCTGTCGCTTCTCACCCGGCATTTCATTTCATTTCATTCCGTCGCCTATCGCTTCAATAACTGTTCACTACAGCTACAAAATAACGCAAGTAGTATACCGACCCTGTAACCAAGATCGATACTACTTCACATTGAATTCAATTTGTATTCAATTCATATTGAAAAGAGACCTACCGAATCTAGTTTTGGTGCGCTGCGCCATTCTTTGCAATTGGTAGTATCAGCAGTAACAAAGCAATTTTTACCCAGAAATCTCGCAACAGTACCTATGCGCAGCTATCCCCTCCACGTTTCGTTCAGCGCTAAGCGCAATACACACTGAGCCCGCCGGGCCGCCGACAAAGCCCGGCGACACAACCCGGCGGCCTGTATGAAAAAAATCATGTCGGCAACATGCGCCCGCGCGTGATTCCCGCCGACATGTTGGCGGCTTGGGTACGCCTGCGCTCAGTTGCCCGGCGACGCTCGACCTGTAGTGACGTGCTTGTATTTTTTTTTACGACATGGAGTGGGACTACGAAAAGCGTCTTACGTTAATTAATCTTTATCATGAGAAGGAGGTATTGTGGAATCCAAAACACCCAGATCATAAAAGTCGACCAAAGCGTTTCGAGTCATTGAATGAAATAGCAAACCATTTTAATACAAATGTATCAGAAATAGAAAGACAAATTAAAAACTTGACAAGTCAGTATTATAGAGAGAAAATAAAGTGACCGACTCAAAAAAGTCGGGTAGCGGTACAGATTGTGTTTATCAGAGCAAGTGGTTTGCATATAAATCATTTAGTTTTTTGCAAAACAAGAATACTCCTACTGCCACGATCGATTCTGTAAGTAAAAATGCATTTATTATTATTAACCGACTTCAAAGAAAGGAGGAGGTTCTCAATTCGTCGTAATCTTTTTTAGGGTTCCGTACCCAAAGGGTAAAACGGGACCCTATTACTAAGCCTCCGCTGTCTGTCTGTCCGTCTGTCTGTCTATCTGTCTGTCTCCAGGCTGTATCTGATAAACCGTGATAGCTAGAAAGCTGAAATTTTCACAAATGATGTATTTCCGTTGCCGCTATAACAACAAATACTAAAAATAAAATTAAAAAAAAGGAAAATATTTAAATATTAAGATAGATACGTAACCCTTACGACGAGTACGGAACCCTTCGTGCGCGAGTCCGACTCGCACTTGGCCGGTTTTTTTTTTTTATGTATGTTCCCCGATTTCTCAAAGACGCCTGGACCGATTTTGAAAATTCTTCTTTTGATTGAAAGAGTACACCTTCCAATTGGTCCCATAAAAATTTCATCCAATTTGAGTCAGATCTTTTTATTTTGTGAGCATTTTTTTGATTACTGCTATGTGGATGATGTAATTATCTTTTTATGTTTGTTACCTCATAACTTTCGACTGGGTGAACCGATTTTGATGATTCTATTTTTATTCGAAAGCTGGTGTTTCCCTTGTGGTCCCATTGTCACCATGTGAATGTCTGATGATGGGATCTTGGAGAAATCGAGGGAACTCTTCAAATAATAACAGCAGATCAACCGGGATAGCTGCTATCGCATATCTATGCTTTGTTTACGCAATATAATACGTTCTATTGTCACCATGTCAATTTCTGATGATGAGATCTTGGAGAAATCAAGGGAAATCTTCAAATAATAACAGCAGATTAACCGGGATTGCTGCTATCGCATATCTATATAATATCACGACTGTACTCACTAAAAAGGGTAAAATAAAAAACTTAAAAAAATAAAATGAAACCGACTTCTAAAAAAACATAAAAAAGTATAAAATGCAGGGTGTCTGGCGGCAGATTTACATCTAAAAAATCGAATGTTTCAAAAAGTTATAAACGGTGCGGGGGGGAGGGTGGTGTCATTAGAACCACTGATCGTGCGGATTTCTCAGTCACGATGTCGCAGTGGTCGGGTGAGCATCGCGCATTCGCTATCGAAGCGTTGCAAGAGCCTCGATTCTTACGTACTCGCTCGCCGGCAGTTTTGTTCACATTTCAATATTCGACGGATAAGCGATGGACCGAGTGTGAATTTAATTCGTTCGTGGGTGGAGAGGTTCCGCGCAACTGCTTCGGCTATGAACACACCACGGCCAGGGCCTAGTCGATCGTCAAGGACCCCGGAAAACATCGCACTGGTGGAACGGAGTTTACGTGAAAATGCACGACTTTCAATACGGAAAAGGGCAGCTTCACTGGGACTTCCAAGAGATATTGTTCATGAAATTTTAAAAAAGGACATGAAGTTCCATCCTTTTAAAATTCAAATCATTCAAGAACTAAAAGAAAATGACTTTGTGTCACGCAATTTTTTTTGTGAAACCATGTTGGAGCGTTTTCGCACTGCGAATTAAATTTTTTGGAGTGACGAGGCTCATTTCCATCTAAACGGACACGTTAACAAGCAAAACTGTCGTTACTGGGCTCCAAGAACTCACAATCCTCGATTGAAACACCAAAAACCATTAAGGTTTAAGGTTTAAAGAATCTTTATTCTCAATTAAAACATATTACATTGCCCAAGGGTAACTGTTTGGTGCGCTTTATCCGCGAGTGGGATAATTGGGCCATTTTTTTTTGAAAATGCACGGGGCCACGCGACTAATGTCAGTGGTGAGAATTATCGACACATGATTTCGAATTTCTTTTTGCCGCGCCTGCGAGCTCATCCATCGTTCTCATCACACACGTGGTTTCAACAGGATGGTGCGACTGCACACACGGCCAGAGCTTCAATGGATTTGTTGCGCGAAAATTTCCGTGAAAAACTGATTAGTCGCTTTGGGGACATCCCGTGGCCACCAAGGTCCCCCGACCTAACCCCAATAGATTTTTTTTTGTGGGGCTACCTCAAAGCGCGAGTCTACACCAACAATCCGCGAACTGTTGTGGACGCAATTGAACCGAGTTTACTGCAGCGTGTGGCGCGGAATACGAGGCTCCGTTTTGAACAGTGTGTGCAACAAGATGGAAGACATTTGGATGACATCATATTTAAAAAATAAAATCTGCATTATGACTCTGTATTTTAACACTTTTATTAAAACTATACGTATAAAGGTATTTATTTTATTTTATTTTGAAAACCTAAATCTGCCACCAGACACCCTGTAACTTTTCTTTCGGAAGTCGGTGACAAAAAAGCAAAGGAAATAAGAAAAAAAGTCACCGACTTCCCAAAGAAAAGTTATTTTATACATTTTTGTGTTTTTTTAGAAGTCGTTTCATTTATTTTTTTTAAGTTTTTTATCCAAAATGTTTTATTTTTTATTTTACATAACAAAACAAGTTCAAAAGTGCTGACCGTGCATTATCTTTACTTTCTATGTAACACAATACAACAGATTAAAAATATTTTAATTTCAGGAGACATCAAACGAGAGCAGTGTTGTACAACCCCAGCAAAATGATTCATCTCATTCATTTGCCGATGACACGATTAAACGTCCCAGAAAAAATCTAAACAATGAAATGATTTCACAAGCTCTGAATATTATGAAATCTGTCTCCGATCGACAAAATCAAACACAAGAAAAAGATGAAGACACTCTTTTTGGAGAATATATTGCAGCAAAACTGAGAAAAATGGATAAATCAACAAATGCAATAGTAAAACATCGAATTAATAACATTATTTTTGAAACCGAAATTGGATATCAGACAGATATGTATGCAGATTACGCAAGACCCTCTAGCTCCCGTAGTCATCCAGGGTACTAACTATACAGGTTCTCCAAATGATCAGCCAAATGCATATCCTTCTAACCGCTCATCGTCTGTATATTCTTCTATTACGAGCCCGGATCATCAGCATTCTACCACCACAAATCCTGATAATCAGCCAAATACAATTCCTTCATCTCTATATCCCATCAACAGCCCTCATCCGCAACTTCCTGGAGTTGAATCTTCGGTACCAGTAGCGCTTGATGAAAGTTTTAACAGTGAACGTATAAGCAGCCAAGATATAGAGAACGTTTTTAAATCCTTAAATGACAAATAATTTACTTTCTTTAAGATCTTTATTATATTGTTATAATTTGAAACAAATATAGCTTAGCATGAGAAAAGTTATCACGAAATAAATCTGTCTTTTGAAATGTTATGATTTAGTAAGAGTCACTAATTGTAAACACAAATTAAAATATAAGTAACTATCATTATTATGTTTTTTTATTAAATCTTTAAATTTAGATTTTGATTAAATTGATCATTGATCATACTGCCATTCTAAGCTTCCGACATCTGAGAGAAAATATTCAACCAACTCGTTCCTTGTATCTTCAGGACACAGTTCATATTGACCTCTCTTGGCAAGGCAACAAAACAATTATTTTCAGGAGTTACTGTGCGCCATTCACCTAGTATGATTTCTCCGTTATTATTTTCAGAATCATATTCGTTTCGCTGTATTTTTTTTAATATAATTAAACAAATGTACACAGGCCAATGTCACTATAGCAGTTTTTTGTGGACATAGCTGAATAGGTCTCTTGAATATTTGAAATTTGCTGGTTAACTGCCCAAACACATTTTCAACTACTCTTCGTCCTCGACATATACGATAATTGAAAACTCTTTTGGGAGATCTTTTTGTGTGATTACCATCGTAAGGTTTTATAATGTGGGTTTGTAATGCAAAAGCATCATCACCCAAAAAAAAATATGGCACTGGTACATTTCTCCCAGGTAGAGGTTTGTTGTCCGGCAAATTTAAAGAATTGTTATTTAACATTCTACATAACGCAGAGTTATTATAAACACCATCTGAAATGCGACCCTGACATCCCACATTAGCGTATAAAAACTTGTAATCTGCATCCACTAATGCAAATAGTACAATACTGAAATAAGTTTTATAGTTAAAATATTCACTTCCACTTCTTGGTGGACATTGAATTTTCACGTGTGACCGTCCATTGATCCAAGGCAATTAGGAACATTCCATCTATCCAGATATCGATCTGCAACGTTTTTCCATTCGTTTGAAGTTCTCGGAATCTAAAATAAGAACATTAACTAAATTATACTTCGAACTAAATCAAACAGCACAAAAAATATACATCTATTTAAAATTTACATTTATATTTATTAACATTTTGATTTATTTACAAAAAATAAACATTTAATGTTACCTTTACATACTCCGAAAGGCCATCGATTATAGCTTGGCATACTTCTGGGATAATGTATGAAATAATTTGAGGATATATACTTTAAACACGTCACAAAGGCTAATGAATGATTCGCCCGTACTCAGGTATTTTAATGTTATTGCTAATCTGTCTTGTGGCGAAATTGCAATTCTGCAATTTGTATCTTTTTTAACTATTCTCGGCCCAACAATATTCAATAAATATTCAAAGTCGGTATTAGTTAATTTCATGAATGTTTTAAAATGTATGGGATTTTGTACAATCAAGTCATCTGCTTTCAAATCTCTTAATCTGTCATAATTGCTATAACAATTGCGACTCAGTAAACTAGGTCTAACCCAACAGCTTCGTTCCCTTTGGAGCGATCCAGCAATAAACATTCCACAAGCTGCTATCAACAGATCACTGCCATCGTCCATTTTTAAGATTATTTCTATTTGCTGAATTATCGAAGATACACCACCAAAATTATATAACACAATCACACAACCTTTATCGACACGCGGCAATCACTGACTGCCCAAATAAATTTCTCATCTCAAGCCGCCGACATGCCGCCGACCAAATTTTCCGACTTGTATTAAGTGAAGCCGCCAACTAGACCGCCGACAAAAAGTTGCCGACATATGTCGGCGGCCCGGCGGGCTCAATGTGTATTGCGCTCTAGAGTTACGTGCCGCGACCTGTATCAGCGATGATCATGACCCTTTAAAAATTATACAATCATGTCAAATTACTTGGCTTTTTATAGAGTCCGCAGTTGCACGCATTTACACACAACGGTTGAATCTAAAAACACACTTTAATTTAAAGACAGATGTTACACAGCAGAATTGCTGCATGGAATGTATTCAGATGATGTGAATTATGTATGCATACATTACATTTATGTATCCAATTCTCACTGTCGTTAACAGAGTCAATAAATTCTTTGAATCAAAAGACGCAGATCACTCAAAACTATAGGCGAATTGACGAATTTAATTGACTTGTGTTCAAGATACCATTGCCTACCCAGAAGGTATATATCATTACGCAGAGTACAATTGAGATGTTGTGAATGTCAGAAAGCATATCATAAATTATTTATTCCTCAATCTCACCTCATGCATGTACCTCAGGAGGAAGGAGACAATTTCTTACGCCATAACTGCTTTTGTACAGAAAATAATGAAAGTATGTCTGAGAACAAGGAAAATGAAAGTGACAAAAAGAAAACTAGGAATTTTTAAATATAATAAGATCAGGACAAAAAGGATTACGGTTGAGCTGCTTAAAACTTTAATTCAGATGAATAAGAGTAAGTAATTTGATAACATTTCATAATTAAATTGTTTGGCTAATTACTGTGACTTGTCATGATAATTACTGTGATTTAATTGCCAATTGCCAAATTTGATTGAATTTGAGACCGTTAAGTTTAGTGGTTTTCTGGTGGGTCACGAGGCCACATTTGTTGGGTTCTTAAAACTAAAGTTGGCAACACTGCTGAGAAATATAATGATTATGTGTTAATTAATTATTAAGAGAAAAATGTCTAATTATGAAAAGCAAAAAAAAGTTAGTCAGTGTTTTTGATTTGAGATTTTTAAATAAATTTTGTTACTAAGAATTATGCAGAATAAAACCATTGTATTGGCGTTCCATTTGGTTTTAAATTTCTGCCATATCTCAGAAAGCTGGAATAAGACCATCCCGATAGAAGCATTCTGCAAGTCTTATTTCTTTTAATTGTTTTATAAAGCAGAACGCAAGTTCTGTAATTCATGTACAAAACTAGGTATTTTGGTAGATTCAAATAGCTTATTTTGTAGCCTTTGTTGTATACTTTGATACAACCCAGTACCAGGGCCTACACAACTCCTATGCTTAGGGACTCCCAAAACTCTTAATCTGCCACTGCAAACATTGCAAACTTTGCAGCTCAAATACAATGACAAACTCAGTAAAATAAAGTTTGAACAATGCAATGGTCCACTACACTATGCATAGTTCCATGTTTTCAACAGTTTTAGAAGCTCTGCAGGGCAGTAGTCATTAAAATTGATGAACCCACTAATAAAAATTATTTTATCCTGCAGGAGCCCTTATACGCATTTAAGGGTATACAACTCCACCAAGCTAAGTTTGCACCTCGCTGGAATGCGGCGCCCCGCCCACTTAGCCGCTCGCCTTCCCATAATCGCCCTGTCGCGTCAGTACGGTTAGAATCTTTGTCGCCGACACGCGTCATACGAGTTTTCGTCTCCCTATTCGTTGGATTTTAAATTTTTTAACTGTTCTTGTTAGGTTTTTTGTTGAAGTTTTGTTGTTAGCACTGTGTTGTTATATTACTGGACTGTTTTTGTTAAGTTTTTGTTGAACCTGTTGCTGAACGGTTAACGTTCATTTTTTTTACCTCGAGTGGATTGTTGTGGTCAACAAAAATGAAAGGAAAGGTGATACAAAGTGAAGGGAGAAACATAATCCTGAAAGTATTGAAGTTTTTCGAAGAAGAAAAAGCTAATAAAGGATGACCTATCCGGTTGATAAAGTTATTCAGCGAACTTGTGCCGCAACCGGCATATCTAAGAGGACGCTAATGAATATAAAAAAGGAAACAAAACAATTATCGCAGCCAGCTGCTTTACCAGCTTTTCTTCGCCACAGCCTACTTCTTCGCCACGTCCAAGTACTAGTGCCCAATTAAGCCCACCCAAATTGTTGAAACTAGGTAAAAAACGCAAACAATGTCCTATAAAAATTGTACTTGACAGTTTTAACCTCTATGCTCCGAGGAATATTATTAACTAATTTTACAGCGGCAGAAAAGAAATCCTAACTTTAATAAATTCTCAAGATTGCAAAGAGATCTGAATTTTCCAGGCCAAAAAGAAACATTAAGGAAAATCATTACTGAGCAACTGGGATACAAATTTAAAAAGTGCAAGAACGCCCACTGTCTTAATACAAAAACCCGATATAGCTGCTTGGAGAGCTCGCTACCTGCGGCGAAAGAAAGAGAAAAATGACCTTGGCGCTGACAAAAAACCGGTTACGTACCTCGACGAAACCTGGATTCATTCACATTACACAGTGTGTAAGTGCTGGCGAAATAGCACCGACTGCAGCGTTAAAAAAAAATTAAATCCAGGTCAACGGTGGATTATTGTTCACACTGGGGGAGAGAATGGGTTTATACCGGGCGCAGATCTTCTATATAAATACAAAAGTACTACAGGCGACTATCACCATGAGACAAACACAATTTTTTTTACAAAATGGCTTCACGAAAAATTGATACCAAACCTGCCATCAAATGGGATTGCAGACATTGACAACGCACCCTACAATTCGCACCAAAGTGAAAAGGCACCAACATTTAGTTTGTGTTTGGCAGCCGTTGATAGCAGACTACCGCGCGTTTTGAAAAAAAAATGGAAAAAGTGAATTTCGTGTGCACATTAAGCTTTATTTTTTCGGAAAAAAACCATCACTCAAACCAAGGCTAAGCTTGATAAATATTATGGGGACTGCACCATCCATTTCCATGGTAAAGAAGTGGTTTACTGAATTTCGATGTAGCCGTACAAGCACGGAAGATGCCGAACGTTCTGGACGCCCAGTTGAGGTCTCTACATCCGAAACATTTGAAAAAAATCACGATATGGTTTTAGCCGATCGGAGATTGAAAGTGAGAGAGATTGTGGAAGCCATAGGCAGCATCTGAAATGGCTTAGTAGTTTCAATCTTGAATGATCACATGGGTATGAGAAAGCTTTTCGCAAGATGGGTGCCGCGTTTGCTCACAATCGACCACAAACGCAACCGTGTGACAATTACGCAGGAATGTTTGGCCTTGTTCAACCGCAATATGGACGAGGTTTTGCGCCGTTTTGTAACCGTGGACGAAACGTGGATCCATCACAACACACCGGAGACCAAACAGCAGTCAAAATAGTGGGTTTCTCGGGGTGAATCGGCGCCAAAGAAGGCAAAGGTGGGTTTGTCAGCCAATAAAGTCATGGCGACTGTTTTTTGGGTTGCACGCGGTATAATCCACATTGATTAACTTCGAAAGGGGAAACCAATCAATGGCGAATATTATACCAACTTATTGGGTCGATTCAATGAGGAATTGAAAAAAAACGTCCGCATTTGTCCAAGAAAAAAGTTCTTTTCCACCAGGACATTGCAAGGGTGCACACATGTGCAGTTTCCATGGCAAACATCCATGGATTGGGCTACGAATTGCTCCCTCATCCGCCCTATTCTCCAGATTTAGCCCCGAGTGACAATTTCTTGTTCCCAAACTTGAAGAAATGGGTCGGCGGAAAGAGATTTGACTCCAACGACGAAATCATCTCGCCTATTTTGATGATCTCGACAAATCATATTTTTCCGAAGGGATAAAACAAAATTGGAGAAACGTTGGACTAGTAAGTGTATAGAACTCAAAGGAGACTATGTTGAAAAATAAAATAACTTTTTATCTGAAAACCTGTGTTTCATTCAAAAAGTCGTGAACTTACTGACCCGCCCTCGTAGATAGCACATTACTTTTGATGTTTCGCAGTAACCACAACGCTTGTGATTAAATACAAAAAGAATAGGTACTAACATAAATTCGTTTTGTGTTCATTTCGAGTACCTATAAACGCCTAGAACGCATTGTTGACAATTCAGAAACTTTCACAAATCATGTTCACTTAAGGAGTCGGAAAGCTTTGTTAGTTTTTTCACCCAAGGAGAATTTCGGTTTTAAAGCCGTTCATATATTAAAACAATTATGACTCGTATTTTACCAGCCATTCTACCTGAACATGCTCTTACGAAGAGTGTTATCGGAGATTGCAGAAATAGAGCAACACCATTACAAGGAGATAATTCCCCGAGTTACTGAAAGTAGCCGAATGTACAGTGACGCTTTCACGACGAATATGTTTATAGGGAATACGCGAAAACACAACTCTCAGGTTCCACATATCGCTACAACCAACACGAAACAAAAACTTGGGGATGTCGGTGACAATAGGCATTAGACAGATATAAATAATACGACGATCGTGCGCAGTGGTGTCGTCGTATTTAAAGTGTCAAGAATTGTTTACTGAAAGTTCACACCGCTCAAGCGTTGTCGCTACCTAGTCGATCTACAGCTTAAAAACAGTAAATATCACTTCCTCACATTGCGAGCACCATCGTAGGTATTCTCTCCCTTAACGGATCTGAAGGTCCAGGCCTATCTATCACGTAAGAGGGTGGATACATAGGCCTTTGTAGAGTGGCAGTCTCCTCCGTTGTTGACCTGGAGACATATGCAGGGTGGAGGGTGGTTTTGAGTGACCTCCTTATGTACTATATTCAAGGAGGGATATTGAATCATCTATTGGCATATTTTGTTCTCCTCCATACAGGACATTATATGTATATAGGATATTCTTAAAAAGCGAATCCTATCAAGTCTCACTCAACCCTTCTCAGACCCTCCATAAATCGAAAACGGCTCTGGTGGTTGCATGGGACGAAATTCCCCAAGTAAACATTACGAACATCATCCAGAGCATCAGGATCGCATGCTGGCGGTGATCAGAGCCAGAGGTGGACTCACGTTATTAATTTTGCGTAAAATGTCTTTAAGTATTTTGCGGTTTTGTTATAAAACCTTTATTTTAATGTTTACAGAATAATATAGGAAACGGAAGAGTCAGAAGATATTCTATCAACGGCGGAAGCAGCGATAGAGTGGGAGACAGTGGTGGAAAAATGGGAACAGTCATACATCAAGTCGGGACGTATGCGGCAGCCTCGCGCCGTGCATGATGGGGACGCGGCCGAAGATCCAACTGGCACATCGTATACTTTAGTGTCAATCGACAGTGGGGTTTTAACTCACGACTGGGACGAACTATTCGCCAAGGATCCTACAGAACCAAATCAGTTGACTGCCTGTCTTGTGTACCCGAGTATCTTTATTCCTGCAATGGTCGTCAAGTCGTTCAGGACATCGTCAGGTCTCGATAAAGAACATATTAAAGCTTGTCAGTGCGCCGAACATAATTGTGGAATGCTGGGGATCGATAGGTGGAAGAAAACGACATACGAGATTGATTGTACCGAGAGGGGAGATTCAATATTTCGATCAAAAAGCTAGTCATCTGAAGGAGAGTATGGATTGGTGGATTCAACTTTTCAAGCCAATGACGAATCAGATGTAACAATGTGGAATAAAATACAAATATTATTATACATTTATGCAAAAACGGTACTTTCACAGAAGCAGAAGCTATGGCGCTGTTTGCTAAATCAAATCAACGGATGAACTTTATTTGCACAAAACAGTACGCCGAAAAAATTCGGACATACCTCCACATCGCCCGAGTTCTGGTATTTTCGGAATCGATAAAACAACGATTCGAGCGAACCAAGGCGAAGTGGAATTGGAAAACGAAACGCTTAAAAACGAAACAGACGAAGAAGAAACAAAAATGAAGTTTAAAGAAATATTGACATTAAACAAGATTGACGTATCAAAATTCTTCATAGAAACGTTCAAGCACTTTACTAGAGAGTGAGAAGATGAACAACCTATTATTCCTATTATTCCCATGGCCGCACAGTGGATCGTCCCCATACAAGAGGTCGAACATATAATTAAAAATTGAAAAAGTATTTAATTGAAAAAAATGAAATATACAGTTGCATTACTCTATTATGGAACTACAAAAAATGTTACTACAATTTTTTTATTTGACCAGTACTTTATGAGCAATTCGATGAAAACTGTTATTTTTCTATGGAAATGGTCACAAAAATGTCTGTATCTCATGATTCCCTCCTTGTTTCGATTTGCGGTTTTCACTACTGTTATTTACCCATTTTATGCCACATTTTCTTCAAGGACACATGGTGCCCCCAGCGACCCCCTTCCGAGATATTTTGCTTTTAGTAATATACTTTTTATTGTATAACTGATGAAATGGAGGTACATTAAGTATATTCATTACTGAGAATAAGTCATCCCTAAGTAGTTCCTTAAATAACAGGTGCATTTGCGATTACTTTAATGACTTATGAACGCTTCTGTTGCCATACACCAAAAGCGTTAATGAGTCCTTAAGTAAAGATTACCAGTACTTGCTTAATCTAATTAGTTATTGTAATTACTATGTTAACAGCCCTTAATCTCTGCATTGTGATTGTCTAATGTCATCATTAGCTTATCAAATTCATTGCTGGTTGCCTACTTGCTGCCCTATATATTTGAGTGTGTTTAGCAAATATAATTCAGTTGTAATTATAACTTCTATCAAGTGTTGTCATTATGGCTTTCCGTGGGTTTTCTACTTATCTAGATCTTTACGTTGCTCTTCGTAATCATAAAGATCTTCGTTACTATGACAATTTATTTAACACATTGAAGTCGAGTACTAACGTCCAGTTAAGTGAAAGTGATGTGACGGATCTCAAGAACTGGTGTCGACGATTTTGCTATAGGGTTTACACCAAATGGGTGCAATCAAGAAGGACAGTCGACAGGTTCATTAACACGAACGAAGAGTGGTTAAATTCCGATATCGTTTGGCCAGATTGCTTTAAAGAAAATGTTGTTGACACTGAAGAAGCAAATGAAAATGAGGCAGAAGAGGTAGTCAGTCCATCAAAATCAGATGCATCAACTTCAACATATACATCTATTTATTTATTTATTTCTCCTCGCAAACGCTTTGAAGATTTATCGACTAGACACAAAAGAAGACGTGTTAATGAAAATGTTGCTAGTTGCAGTCGTCCGGATGAGCTTTTGCATACTGTTGAAAGTATACTTAAGTCTGCCAGAAAAAATGATATGGCCAGAATAATGAAAAATTTGCTGGAAAATCCTGAACACGTCTCAACAGTTTTAAATGTCCTGGAAACTAAGCAGAATCCTTCGCTTCGTGAAGTTCCTACTCACAAAGCACTTGCTCTTTACGTTTACTTGCAGTTATCCAAGTGGCGTTACATCACACTTCGGGACTTTAGTTTAAAAGAAGGTCATGCGAAATACCCAAGCTACTACTTGTTAGTTAAAGAAAAGCTTAAATGCTACCCGGCAAAAGAAGACATAACTGTGACTGAAACTTCCGCAAAGATACGGATCCAAGCCCTCCTTGATCTCACAGTTAGGAGGCTGATCGATTCACTTGAATCAAATTTTGATGCTGGTGAACCACTTGTGCTTCACAGTAAATGGGGTTTTGATGGAGCTTCAAGTCAAAGCATTTACCATCAAACGACAACAACAAGTGAACAAGACTTATCCAGTGTATTTATGGCAAGTCTTGTACCGCTTAAGTTAGTGACTTCTAGTGGAAGTATAGTGTGGCAGAATGATCGGCCATCGTCAACCACATATTGTCGCCCGATTTCATTTACATTTATGAAAGAAACGGAAGCGAATGTTAAGGCTGAAATGGAAATATTTGAGACCGAGATTCGTGAACTGAACCCGACTGATTGCGGCAATGCTACTGTTACTCACAATCTATGGCTAACCATGATTGATGGTAAGGTACATTCAATCATATCTGGTACATCGGCAGCAGTGTGTGATTTGTGCAAAGCTCGCCCAAGCGAAATGAATAACTTGGAAGAAGTGAGAGCTAAACCCGTGAATACAGATTTATACAAGCATGGATTTAGTTCATTGCATGCTTGGATTCGGTCTATGGAGTGTTTATTACACATTGCTTACAGAATGGACATAAAATCATGGCAAGCAAAAGGTGACGAAAATAAAAAAAAAGTTAAAGATAAGAAAGAAGCCATTCAAGAAGCTTTCCGAAGAAGCACAGGCTTACTTCTAGACGTTGTTAAGCAGGGTAGTGGCAATACAAGCACTGGAAATGCTGCAAGAAGGTTTTTTGCAAACCCTGAAACGACTGCGGAAATTACTAAATTAGACGTTAATTTAATTAGAAGACTCGCCGTTATTTTGCAATGCATTTCCTCAGGCGAAAAAATTCAAGTCCAAAAATTTAAATTATATTGTGATGAAACAGCAAATTTATTCGTGGAATTATATCCATGGTATAACATGCCAGCAAGTTTACACAAATTGCTGATTCATGGATCACAGATAGTGGACCACTTATCAGTAGTACCTATAGGTTTTTTGTCTGAAGAAGCATCTGAAGCAAGAAACAAGGATTTTCGTAAATTTAGAGAATATCATACACGAAAGCATAGTAGCATCGCCACTAATGAAGACATTCTTCATAATCTGCTATTATCTTCCGATCCTCTTCTCACCAGCTTACGACCGAAGATGACAAATAAAGCCAAAAAGTCTTCATTTAGTGAACTAGACGATTTACTCATAGTTGATCAGAGTGAATTGGAGTTCATTGACGTTTCAACTGATACACTTGCTGCATGTAGTGACGTTGAAGAAGATGATGACGATAATAATGATCATGATGTCGTTATTGATGAAGATGAAGAAAATATAGTTTAAGTCTTATAGTACCTAATATTATTATTAACAAGCAGTTTCTTTGTTAATTTCTTGTTTTTGTGTATTATTTTTTATTCTGTTCTTTTTTTGTTTTGTGTTATGCCACCCATCGGCCAATAAATGTTTTTTTTTTCTTTCTTTTCTATTGTTGTTAGTAACTAAATGGTCGTGTTAATTAATTAATTTCCTATTATAATTTAGTTCTGAGTAGTTGTTTAATTTTTTAGTTTGTTTTAGGGTACATAGTTGTTTTATTTTTAAATTATTTTTACAGTGTTATATTATTTAAATAAAAAATATTTTTATACCTACATATTTTCTTATTGATCATAAAACTCTATTTCTTTTCGATGTGTTATTGTAAATTCGACTCAGTCATTACTAAGCTAATGATGACATTATCCAATCGCAATGCAGAGATTAAGGGCTGTTAACATAGTAATTACAATAACTAATTAGATTAAGCAAGTACTGGTAATCTTTACTTAAGGACTCATTAACGCTTTTGTTGTATGGCAACACAAGCGTTCATAAGTCATTAAAGTAATCGCAAATGCACCTGTTATTTAAGGAACTACTTAGGGATGACTTATTCTCAGTAATGAATATACTTAATGTACCTCCATTTCATCAGTTATACAATAAAAAGTATAGTTACTAAAAGCAAAATATCTCGGAAGGGGGTCGCTGGGGGCACCATGTGTCCTTGAAGAAAATGTGGCATAAAATGGGTAAATAACAGTAGTGAAAACCGCAAATCGAAACAAGGAGGGAATCATGAGATACAGACATTTTTGTGACCATTTCCATAGAAAAATAACAGTTTTCATCGAATTGCTCATAAAGTACTGGTCAAATAAAAAAATTGTAGTAACATTTTTTGTAGTTCCATAATAGAGTAATGCAACTGTATATTTCATTTTTTTCAATTAAATACTTTTTCAATTTTTAATTCTATGTTCGACCTCTTATATGGGGACGATCCACTGTGCGCCGGGAAAAACAATGATATAATGAACAGTCTAGTGGAGGTGTCATTTTAATTATTGCAGACTAACGGGTTTAATGTCTAACTCTAGTTTTAACTTCAGTGGTTTGTTACATACTAACGCGTGTTTAATGGACGAGTGTACATTTACAGACAATCAGTTCGATCAATGGACACTGTTAGCATCCGGGTTACCGATGTCAACAGATGTAAAATATAAAGATAGATGTGATGTAAAAAATCTGATATTATATACTTGTAGTAACTATCCTATAGAAATGTATTGTAACGGTCCTATGTCACAGCAAGCTGTGAGGTCGAGAACGATACACTTCGAATTAAAAATGCGATGTCCGTGATACCTTAGAATTAGCCCTCAACCCCAGTTTGAGAATGAATGTTAACATAAAAAAAAACAAAAAACTAAGAATAAGTTAGGTTAGGTTAATTAAGTTAACAATTTAAAACTCATATAAAAAGTACACTTTATAAACAAGCATATTACAAATTAGAGGATTATATCCTAGATAAGAATGCTTGGAAACATGCAGGTCCTGCTCCATAGGACAATCTATAGTCTAGACAAAATCAAACTGGTTGCTAATTTAATTGTATAATTTATAATTTTTATAACATTGATGGTTACATTATGTACTTAACTACTTTAACTCACACACTACATTAGCACTTGTTAAAATTTTGGAAACATCTACTTTTCAATATTTATAAATATGTGAGCACCATGTATCTATCACATTATTAATTTACCTGTCTTTGCATTATATTTAATTCTTTTTACCTATGGTATAGTAATTTTATTGTAGGGCATCGTCTTCACATATAATTACATAATTAATGTGAACCTACACAATATTGTAAAACATTTTAAAAGAGTACGGTGGAGTTTCTTGCCCATTCTTCTCCATACGAAACTACCTCTTGGAAGGGGCAACTAGAATCAATTCAATTTTTTTGTAAATTTTGACGTTGAAATGTGCCTTTTATGTGCCTATTTGAAATAAATGTTTTGACTTTGACTTTGTAGAGGCGTTTTTAGAGGGTCAAGACACATTTTTTTTTTTCTAAGGGAATTATAGCTTTAGAAAAAAGGTGGACTAAATGTATCGACGTTAGGAGACTTTGTAGAGCAGCGGTCCTCTAAGTGTGTTCCGCGGAACCCTAGGGTTCCGCGATACCCCTGTAGGGGTTCCGCGATACCCCTGTAGGGGTTCCGCAAGAATTTAGAAAAACAATCAAAACACCTCTCTCTGGTCACTGGTCGAACGTTTTGACTCCGCCCGCCGCGCGTATACTTGTGAGCGCGCAGTCCCTTTGATAAAAGCCGCCAACAAGCGACTTTCAGCTCTATCTTCAAAAACATAAAGTCGAGATTGTTTACAACGCATTTTTTTGTATTTCTATTTTTATTTCCGCTTTTTGTTTATCACAGGCGCCAACTCGAGTATTTTTGAGAATGTTCGAGTTCGATTCTAGGACTAAGTATAAAAGCGGCGATCGCGCGTCGCGACTCGTCGGTCATTTAACTTATAAGTTTAGCAATAATTTTTCCGCTCCTGGCTTTAGGCTTTTTAGAGTAAAATCCAAAAGGCAACCACAGGACAGTCCGGCTAAGTAGCCACGACCCCCAGTGGTCAAAACTACGAGTTGCCATTCAAAAAGTAAGATAAGTTCGTACCTACCTACTTACAAGCTGGCTAGCCTGCTGCCTGCTTGTAAGTTCTACTGCCTGCTGTATTCTGATTATATCAGTTTTGTACATTTCTTCTTTGGACTAAACTTTGTCTCATAAACGCAGTAACGATTGTGCATTATTTTGACCAAACCATCCTGACGTGTAACATTATTAATAAACAAGAATGGAACGTTGGCTTAAAGGTGTTAAACGTGTTGCAACAACATTTCATGCACATCCACGGTTTCAAAGACGAAAAAAAGGAAGTATGATGAATCATATATCATTTTCAGATTTGTTGATTCCAACGGCTCACCTCTCTGCATGTTATGTAGTAAACTGCTTCCTAATAGTTCCATGGCACCTGCCAAATTGCGCAGACATTTAGAAACTGTACACCCCGAGTCTAAAGACAAGAAAAAAGATTTTTTTGTTCGTAAAAAAGAACAGTTATTGGAAAGTCAAAAAAATATGATGCATGTAACACAAACTATCAATGAAAAGGCCACGGAGGCATCATATTTAGTTAGCTATCGCATTGCACAAGCAGGTGTAGCGCACACTATCGCTGAGAATTTAATAAAGCCATGTGTGTTAGACATAACAAAATGTATGCTCGATGAAAAATCTGTAAAGCATCTTTCTACTGTACCGCTATCAAACGATACTGTTTCACGGCGAATCCATGATCTGGCAAGCTACGTCAAACAAGAACTAGTTGCACGTCTACAAAAAACACGATTCGCCTTGCAAATGGATGAGTCAACTGATGTCACTGGTCTGGCTATCTTGCTGGTTATCGTCAGATATCCATATGAACGTTATTTTGAAGAAGACATGCTTATGTGTTCACCGCTGCCCACAAACACTACCGGGGAAGAAATTTTTAATAAAATAAACATATTTTTTAAAGAAAATAATCTTAGTTGGAACGATTGCATTGACATTTGTACAGATGGGGCCAAGGCGATGACAGGTAAAACAGCAGGAGCAGTATCACGAATAAAAAGTAAAGCGCCTAATTGTAATTCCAGCCTTTTGCATAGACAAGCACTTGCGATGAAGCAAATGCCGTCAAATCTAAAATTAGTTATGGATGAAGCGGTAAAAATAATTAATTTTATCAAATCACAACCACAACAATCCCGATTGTTCTCATTATTGTGTGAAGATTATGGCAGCAAACATAAAACACTGCTGCTCCATACAGAAGTGCGATGGCTGTCTCGGGGTAAAACTTTAACAAGGCTATTTGAACTTAGAGCCGAGTTACAAATGTTTCTTTCAGCAGATACAGTTTCTTTTAATTTGAAAGACCGTTTGTATGATAAAACTTGGTTGTTTCGATTGTCTTTTATGGCGGATATCTTTCAAAAACTGAACGAATTGAATTTATCATTGCAAGGTAAACAGACAACAGTGTTCCAGGCCTATAACAAAATAACTGCCTTCAAAAGCAAATTAGATTTTTGGATTATTTGCGTTGGTAAGAGAGAAATAGAAAGCTTTACGTCACTCAGTGAGTTTGTTAGCGATAACGACTCAGAAATGTTTCAAGATGATGTGTTTGAAGAATTGGTCCAATATCTCACTTCGATGCGCGCATCTTTTGAAAAGTATTTTCCCGAAGAACAGAATACAAAAATGAAGCTGAATTCATGGATTCATAATCCTTTTTTACCCAACTTGCAAAAGCCCGAAAGTATGTCAAACGAGATATATGAATCTCTTTTAGAAATGTCATCAGACACAAGTATGGAGTCACTGTTCAAAACGACCCCTCTCAACGATTTTTGGTGCAGAATCCGTGATGAATATCCAATGCTTGGCAGAATGCCTCTGAATGTTCATTCTTCTCCCGTTCCCAACAACATATTTGTGCGAAACAGGATTCTCAACCTATGCAGCCACGAAAACAAAATATCGCAATAGACTGGACGCCGAACCTGATATGAGACTTCAAATGTCTTCTATCAGACCTGATATCAACCAATTGATGAAAAATAAAAAACAGTTTCATACGAGGTGCATTCAATAAGTACCTAGCCTCATCGCCAGAGGGCGCTGTAGTTTCAAAAGAGTTTTACCACAGTGTAGCACATTCTTTTTTCAAATTTTCATTCCAATCCCTTCATTTGTTTTAATTTGACAACTTATGGAAGCGAACGTGTCGATCGGTTTTACAAAAATGGAAAAAGAGCAATATCGTTCGGTGATTCGATTCCTATTTTTGGAAGGGAAAACGCGCATCGAAATCAAAGAGCGCTTGGATGCTGTGTACGGTGACTCTTCTCCATCGATGGCCACCGTCAAGAATTGGTTCAACGAGTTTGCACGTGGCCGTACGTCGGTTTTTGATGAACCACGTCCAGGTGCACCGAAAACAGCTGCTACGGAGGAAAACATTAAAAAAATCCATGATCTCGTATTGGCAGATCGCCGATTGAAGGTTCGGGAGCTAGCTGAGACTGTAGGCATTTCAGAAGGAACAGTGCATCATATTCTTCACGAGGAACTCGGCATGAGAAAGCTGTCGGCGCGATGGGTGCCGCGTTTACTCACACCAGAAAACAAGCGCAACCGTGAGACCACATCGGAGACGTGTTTGGCGCTGTTTAAGATGAATCCAGCGGAGTTTTTGCGTCGTTTTGTGACCGTCGATGAAACCTGGATCCACTGGTACACACCAGAGACCAAGGAGCAATCAAAACAATGGATCCAGACCGGATAACGTGCTCCAAAGAAGGCGAAAACTGTAAAATCGGCCGGAAAAGTTATGGCCACCGTTTTCTGGGATTCACAAGGTGTGATCTACATCGATTACCTCGAGAAGGGTAAAACAATTACAGGGCTTTACTATGCCGATTTATTAGGCCGATTCGACGCCGAATTAAACAAAAAACGACCCCATCTGGCGAAGAAAAAAGTGCTGTTTCACCACGACAACGCACCGGTTCACACGTCTGCCGTTGCCATGGCCAAATTGGTCGAATTACGCTACGAATTGCTGCCCCATCCACCGTATTCTCCAGATTTGGCCCCTTGTGACTTCTTTCTGTTTCCTAATCTGAAAAAATCACTCGCCGGGAATAGATATGGATCGAATGAGGAGGTCATCGCCGCCACGGAGGCCTATTTTGCAGAGTTTGACAAAAACTATTTTTCGGACGGGTTAAAAAAGTTGGAGCATCGCTGGGCTAAGTGTATCGAAGTAAAAGGAGACTATGTTGAAAAATAAATTGCCACTTTTCCAAAATTTTCGTTTACTTTTTGTAGGCTAAGTATTTATTGAATGACCCTCGTACCTCCCATTAGTTAAGATTTTTTCATTTTTAATATCTTCTATTATTGTACTTGCCATGTGGTAAAGTAAGTAATAATTAGTAACTGTTACATTGTACTTTTATTATGCTTATATAATAAAGAATACACTTTTAAAAACTATTGTTTTATTGTAGGGTTCCGTCAAGTATTTTGCTTGTCAAAAGGGTTCCGTGACCAAAAAAGTTTGAGAACCGCTGGACTAACATATCGACGGACCGACCAACCGCTAAACGGATGTGGCATGCAAATAGTTTTACTAAATGTTTTCTTATTTTTTTACAGGCTGTTTTTTTGCTGCGATGCAAAACCAGAACAAGAAACAGCAACCAGCCCAGGAGGAAGGGAGCCGCCATCGCCGAAGTTGGCCATGCCGCCGCTGACGCGTCCGCCACCGCCCGCACCCTCACCGTCATCATCATCCGCAGGGTGCCAATGTGGTGTATGTAATGCTTTACATACACCACCTTGGCCATGCCATGAATTGGCCATGCTGACGCTGCCGCCAGCGCCCCCGCCTTCACCGGCTTCGTCGACAACACCAGGGTGCCAATGTGGTGCATGTGATGCACACCACATTGTGAACATATTTATTTAGTGTTAAGTTTTGTTAAGTATTAAACATGACCTAAGAAAGAATGCAGTACTTGCAAGAATACCCTTAAACAGAATGCAGTAATATCCACTACAGACTGTATTATTTTGTTTTAAATTCAGTAGACAAATTGCTAAATTAAAACGCAGTACTCCACATTACTGCAGTTATGTGTACTAAAGGCTTGCGAAGTCGTAGCAGTGCGAGCCATTGCCGCGTTTTGTCTTAGTAAATCAGTTCGGCGACGTCATTCGGTGGAGTAATACCTACGTGTGCCACGAGCGGGGCTCCGGTGCGCCTCTTGTTGTTTTTTCGACGCAACGAAGTTTGGGCGAGTTTACCTAATTATGATAGTCTACTCTAACTTCGATCGAGTAGTTTACAGCAATTTAATGACATTTACATTACTTTGATATTAATGCCAGTAAAGTTATAGGTAGATACAGAAGTCAATCTAATACTCGTAGGTAATATCTAAATTGTCCCAAGATATTTATTTATCTGAACTTTGTAATGCAAAAATTTAGCAACAAAAACAAAATTCTAACTAAGTATTTAGTGGACGGTTGTGAATTATCGTTTTCAACCAGTGCACAGTGCGATATTTTTTTAATCTAGGAGGACAATATTAAAAATTCACACTTTTAATTACCGGCCTGCCACTTTCTTAAAATCAGTAACAATAAACCATATTTCAAGCACACAAGAATTGTTTTCCTAGAAGTCGAGTCGAACAATAGAAAAAAGGGTCAGACTGGCCAACTACCTGCGTTTATACAGTCGCTTAGAGTGAATGGTAGCGTCATTCGTCTGAGTTTGTTCGATGAATACGCTGTGTTTCCTTCCGTGTGCTAGTTGTGATTAAGTGTTGTTATCGTGTTCGTTTGAGTCTTGAGGTAAGTTTACATATTCATTTTATTACAAATATCGTTACATTAAATAGTCAGAGCGAAGGGAATATTAGTATTTTATTTTTTCTAAAAAAAATGCCTAGTACTGTTTGTAATAAACTTTTAACACATTATATGAAGCTATATGAGTCTCATGCCATATTTTTCTAATAGAAGCACTTGTAAACTCTATGAAACATGACAATTTGCTGGCGCAAAGTTGCGACACTCATACATGTTCTTTCCATTTTCAGAATGACGTTCGAGATTTCACGAATTTCATTTTTCGATGTTTGGTTCGCCAATGCGAAAGAATGTAGAATGGATGCTTTGTTGCATCATATATTGCAAGAGTTTGGTAATCCATCTTTCACAGATGAAATAATAAATAAATTAAAGGCAAAAATAAGAAGCTGTGCCCAGCAAATTGAAGTAAAATGGACGAAATCAGGCAGACATCGAGACCGCTTTTTAAAAACGAACTGTACTTGGTTAGAATAAGGTTTTTCGTTTAACAATATAATCACAGAAAATGTCACAAACATTTCATTGGATGGACCTAGTAGCCGACCCGGAAGACCACAAAAAGACTTCTACAGTTCCAGCCATAAAACCCAAATGCGACGTATACAACATCTTCTAGATTCATCGAGTGAGGGAGAGTTGTCTTGGGCGACCGAAGTGCAGCTTCGCAAGAAGGGTAAAAGAGATTCAGCGGCCATAGTGAAAGAGCTGTGTGAGTTTTCACCCAGAAGAGGCACTACACTGAAGAGCGCGCGAGTGTGTTTCTCAAAAAAAAAAAAAAAATCCGCGGACCAAGCTGTGGCGTTGATTGTCGACGCCAATCTGTCGACCTATCAATATGATGTAATACGACAGCAAGCAAAACTAATAAATACCAATATATACCCAGCATATTGTAAAGTTAAATTGGCAAAAAAACTTTGCTACCCCAATGACATTGTAAAGACCTAACTCGGACTTTAAATAAAAGGCAGTGGACTGTAAACTAACTTATTATTATATTTCCAAAATGGAAGGTACAGAAAGACTATGGCGCGCGTGTGTCGTCGGTTGCGTTCGATGGTGAAGTATCGGCCCTTCGGTTCCTCTGGTGTACCCGCGTAGCGCGTCCCGCGCGCCCGCGCAGCCCCGCCCGACGTCTGACACGAAGGTAGCCGACGGCGCCCGAACATCCTCCCCGGGTTGAAGTATTCAAGTGAGAGGAAGTGGGCAGATATTGTTGTAGGCTCGCAGCATTGTCCCCTTCTTCGTCTTCAGCTCGACCACGCGTGAAGCCCCGTCGCTGCCGGGGAAGACCTTGGTGACTCGTCCCAGTGGCCACACAAGTGGCGGTTGTCCCCGTTCCTTAATGAGAACAAGGGTTCCTACAGCTAGCTGCCCTGTTGAGGATGTCCATTTCGTTTAATGCTGTAGCAGAGAAACATATTCTATATGAAATCGCTTCCAAAAATGTTGTCTGATATGCTCCGTTCTGTGGTAACGCTCCAATCGCCCGATGTCAATGTCAGCCACCTGTGGATGCGGAACAGACATGAGTGGTCGTCCAATTAAAAAATGTGAAGGAGTTAGAACATTAAAATCTATAGGATCAGAGGACAGCGGGGTAAGAGGACGGGAATTTAAGACTGCCTCTATTTGACTCAAACATGTGGCCATCTCCTCATATGTAAAGTGCGATTGACCGAGAAGCCTTTTTAAATGGTGTTTGGTCGATTTGACAGCGGCTTCAGCAATGCCGTTGAAGTGGGGAGAATAAGGAGGCGCGAAAGTAAATTCGATACCTTGCTGACAGACCTCGAATTCTAGATTTGAATCTTGTAGAAATTTCCCCAATTCATTACACGCCCCGACGAAATTTGTACCATTATCTGATAAGATGCTTTGGGGCTTGCCACGGCGAGACACAAAGCGGTTTAACGCAGCCATGTAAGCTTCCTTAGTAAGGTCTGTGGCGAGCTCGATATGAACAGCTTTAACTGCAAGGCAAACAAAAATACATAAATATGCCTTGACAAGTCTACACCCTCGCCCTTTGCGATCCGCTATCATTACTGGCCCGGCATAGTCAACACTGCATTTAAAAAATGGAAACTCTAATTGTGTCCTTGAAGAAGGCAATTGACCCATTATAGGTTGCACAACTTGACACCTGTATTTAAAACATTTGATGCATTTCTTAACTGTTGATTTGGAAAGATTTCTGCCACCCAGAGGCCAGTACATTTGCCGTATATTTGCTAATAACAGCTGGGGGCCAGCGTGTAATAGATCAGAATGATATTTATTAAAAATAATTTTAGTGATATGGTGTTTACCACATAATAGAATGGGATGCTTGACATTGTACTCGTACGGAGAGTTATCAAGTCTCCCGCCTACACGAATGATGCCATCGCTATCAATGAAGGGACTCAAAGAAATAAATCTATTTTTACGAGGCAATGATTTACCTGATTGCAATAAGGCATACTCTTCTGGAAACATGTCAATTTGAGAATGTTTTAAAATAAAATTTAAAGAATTTTTAAGTTCTTGATTAGATAGGGAACCTAGAAATTTATCATGTTTTCTTTTTAAATTGTGAATATATCTTAGTAAGTAGGAAACTACTCTCTGTAAATGATTAAAATTGGAAAATCTATGAATTAAAAGGTTGATGAATGCTTGATTGTTATGTGACTGATGATGTGAAGTGAAACTATCACTAGAGTATGATTGTTGATGAATTGGATGATCAATGAAGTGAGATGACACAACTTCAGGTAAATCCTGTCTTACGTTTTCATTGGGCATTCTTGGCCAGTATTTTTCATCTTTGGTCAAAAAATTAGGACCTGACCACCACAAAAGACACTCTCTGATAAGGTCAGCCTTCAGCCCGCGAGAGACAAGATCTGCCGGATTATCCTTAGACGGCACGTAGGTCCACGTATACCCAGTAGTGCTCTCTTGTATTTCATCTACGCGGTTACGTACAAATGGCTTCAATAAGTTTGGTGCCATTGTCAGCCAACTCAACACTATTGTTGAATCGCACCAAAACCGACATCTACTGAAAGACAAGTTAAGAGAATTCAGTACATTAGTACACAGTCTTGTTCCCAACAACGCTCCACATAGCTCCAGCCGGGGAATAGTCGTTGGCTTGATTGGCGCCACCCGATTTTTAGAGACTAACAATTGTACTTTAACTGACCCATTCTCGTCCACCGATCGAACATATACACAAGCACCATATGCGCTTTCAGATGCATCTGTAAAAACATGTGGCTCGTGTGCGGTCGAATTGTCACATAATACCCACCTTGATATTTTTAATTCATTTAGGTGTGGGAGCGTATCTTTAAAGGAAACCCAACGACTATTTATGTCATCTGCAACCCGTTCATCCCAGTCACACTTACGCATCCATAACATCTGCATTATAATTTTCGCCTCGACAACACAAGGACCTACAAGACCCAATGGGTCAAAAATCTGACTGATCACTGACAATATATGACGTTTCGTTACATGTTTGTTGTTGTCGATTCCAATTGAGAATGTTAGCACATCTGACTCACAAAGCCAATGTAAACCCAGTGTTTTTGAAGACACGTTTCTATTCACGGACAAATCTAAACTTTTCGAACCACCTGAAACACCTGTTATTTTAGCTAAAATTTCTTCACTGTTAGACTGCCATTTTCGCAGATTAAAGTTCGCTGAAGCAAGAACAGAACTGACCTCCTTACCCATCGCTATAACCTCTGAAATGGAGTTACCACCACTAAGAAAATCGTCAACGTAATGGTCACGTTCGATCGACAACTTCGCGTTTTTACTAGTGGCAGCTGCCGCCAGGCTAACTAAGCACTTCGTTGCTAAATAGGGAGCAGAGGCCGTACCATACGTAACGGTATTAAGACTATATACCTTTAAAGGAAGCTTAGGATCAGTCCGAAAAATTATTTTAAGCAAGGAACGTTGCACAGGTGTCACCAAAATCGCCCTATACATCTTTTCGATGTCTCCAGAAATTACATATTTATGTTGGCGAAAACGTAATAATATTGAAAAAAGGTCATCCTGGACAGTAGGCCCCACCATTTGGATATCGTTGAGCGATAACCCAGATGTGGTTGCAGCTGATGCATCGAACACTACCCGAAGTTTGGTGGTAACTCTTGACTCTTTAACAACCCCATGATGTGGCAAAAAATATTCAAAGTTACCATCTGAATGAGGTTTCCTCAGCATGCGATCCTCTGTCATGTGTCCCAAACTCTCGTACTCCTGCATGAAAGTGATGTATCGCTCCTTAAAAACAGGATCACGCTGGAACCGACGCTCTAGCGATAAAAAACGACGTTTAGCCATTTCATACGATTCGCCTAATATACTAGGATCCTCCTTCAGTGGCATGGTAACCACAAACCTACCACTATCATCGCGGATTGTATGTAAACGGAAACTTTCTTCACAAGCCCGTTCTTCCTGAGATAAGGAATGTCTTGATGACACGGAATCAAGCTCCCAAAACTTACCTAAACTGTCATTGAGTTCATTCAAAGACATGTTACACAAATATGACTGACTTTTTGTAGATGGATGTAATGGAAGAGCCACTGAGCCTGATACTATCCATCCGAACTTAGTGTCACGTAATGTGGGTTAGTTTTTACCTAGGTTAATAGATGTAGAACCTAGCACGTTCCAAAATACTTCGGCACCTACAAGAATATCTATTACGGACGGAACGTGAAACGTAGGGTCAGCCAGTTGTATGTGACGGTAAAGGAATACTATATTTATCTATCAAAGTAGACGGCAATATTTTTGTAATTTCAGGCAATACAAAACAGCTTATGTTCGCTTTATAATCACCGCTACGAGATTGGATCATTATATTACAAGACTGTGTAGTAGTTGTAGTCTGACTGTTTATACCTGTGACCGTGGAGCTCGTGCTGCGTCTAGGCAATCCCAGTTTATCAAATAGCGTCTGAGTTATAAAATTGGCAGTGCTACCATTATCGAGCAGGATCCTGGCGTCGACCTTGCGGCCTCGGTTATTCACCACCGTCACCAACGCTGTGGAAAGTAAAATATGCGAAGCAGTATAAACTTGTAAAGAAACATCACTAAATAACTTGACATTTTCTGGGGGGCATGAATTGGAAAAGGCACCTCCAGAAATGTCAGTAGATAAGGCAATACTACTTGGCATGGGATCCACAAAGTTAGATGATTTGGAATCTTCAACATGTAAGAGCGTATTATGTTTACCTTTACAATACTTGCATCGTGATAATCTACATCGCTTTGTTAAATGGCCAGGACGTAAACAATTGAAGCAAACCTTAAAATCTTTCGCTTTAGCTATACGAGTTTCAACTGGTAAGGCACGGAATTCTTCACAAACATATAAAAGATGAGTTTTTGTACATAAGGGACATTTTATTTTATTTATTGAATTATGATTATAAGTTTTATTTGTATTAGCACTCTGATTAGTTGCTAAAACCAAAGATTCAGGACTATTTTGTATTGTTGTATTAATATTGTGTGTTTGCCTTTGTATTATATTCCAAAGTTTCCAATAAATCAGCCTTTTTACTAATAAATGAACAAAACTGTGACAATGTAGGTGATTTTGGTAAAGTGTTCCGATGTTCCTCCCAATCTCTACTGGTAACAGAATCTAATTTAACGATCATCATATACACAATCAACGTATCCCAGTACTCCGTGGGCTCATTCAATGTTTTTAGAGCTCTTATGTTTTTATTTATGACGTCAACCAAACGCCGCAAAAAAACACAAGACTCCCTTGGAATGTTCTCAACATTGAACAATGCCTGCACGTGGTTATTAATAAGAAGTCTACTATTATCGTAGCGGTTACATAGCAACTTCCACGCCATTTCATAATGCTCACTTTTAAAATCAATATTTTTAATAACTTCCACTGCATCTCCTTTAAGCGATGCACGAAGGTAGTGGAACTTGCTAATATCATCTATGCAACTACTGTTATGTATTAGTGACAAAAATGTATCTCTATACTCAAGCCAGTACTGATAACCACCATCAAAACTAGGCAAATTAATTTTGGGTAAGCGTATATAGTTACGTTGGAACGATTCACCTGTTTGTTTGCCTGCCGAGCCCGCTACAGACCCATTACCACCGGCGCCGTCGGCGGCGCCAGCCAGCAAACTACGTGCCTGCGCTGCTAGTGCATGGTACCGCTCCTCAAACTTGGCACGCTCCGCATACGCCTCGTCTGGCTTGTCCGACAGCACCTCGATTTGCAACTGTAAATCGTCAAAATCATCGTATATGGCATCAAATTTACTCAGGCGTCCCTCCAACTCAATGCGCTGCAGGTCAGAAATAGTCTCACAACTAAGCAGAACACTGATATAATTGCCAAAGTTCGTAAGCTTAGCCTTCATAGCACTGCGTTTCCTAATTAGCAAATCCTCATTGGCCATAATGAGAAGGATATAACAATGTGTAGATTTGAACAATCAGCGAAGCGATAAACAATGAGCAGTGATTAATATTTGCACAAAGAAAAAATACGTTACGTATGAATAGAAGCGTGACCTTGAAACACTTTCACCGCACGTCGCCAATCAGCTGATGCGACCGTTATAAATTATAACGGTAAGTTATAGTTAAGTACTGAGAATAATAAGCAATGCGTGAATGCAATAGAATAGTGAGACACAAATTATTGTATGATTACAGTAATGTTTGACTCAAATATCGAGGTGAAAATGGACAAAAAAGTATATATATGTAACACAGTAATCGTTAGAAATGTTTGGAAAGGAAATAGAAGGGATATAATTGGAACAAACTCACAAAACGTCCTTATCCTTATCCACAAGATGAACTGATTTGATTCCCTCGAAGCGATGACTCGGCGTAATTCGACTAGGGCAGTCGTTCTTGCACCACCGTCGTATTCGAAGACTTCGGGAAGATGTACGAAGTTCTCTTCTTGCTTCTTGAACTACGATGACTTCAAAAAAATGTCGTTACGAATGATGACACGACGCTTTTGAACCGACGATGACGAAGCCAAAATGCTCCAACTGTACTGCCAGTCGCCGACCGTTTTGTACTTTTCAAAACACGGCGTAAAAGAGGCTCGATGGACCAAATTGTAAAGACCTAACTCGGACTTTAAATAAAAGGCAGTGGACTGTAAACTAACTTATTATTATATTTCCAAAATGGAAGGTACAGAAAGACTATGGCGCGCGTGTGTCGTCGGTTGCGTTCGATGGTGAAGTATCGGCCCTTCGGTTCCTCTGGTGTACCCGCGTAGCGCGTCCCGCGCGCCCGCGCAGCCCCGCCCGACGTCTGACACGAAGGTAGCCGACGGCGCCCGAACAGACATCGATGTTACAGAAACATATGCAGAAATAAAACTACAATCTTTAATCGATCATACGATTACAAGATTATGCAAGGCGCAAGAAGATGTTTTAAAAACTATAAAAAATGTACGAAACCTAGAGATAATAGTGAAGTGGGGTTGTGATGGTGCGGAACAAAATAAATATAAACAAAAATTTTCTGAGGAACAGTGTAGTGATGAAAGTCTTTTTAGTATATCTATGGTACCCCTGCAAATGTATGTGGAAATTAACAAAATTATTATATGGCAAAATCCTTCGCCGTCTTCGACCAGATATTGCCGACCAATAAAGATTATGTTTGCAAAAGAAAATGCAAATTTGATAACTACAGAAGTTGATAAAATCAAGAGTCAAATTGAAACTCTAACACCCACAAAAATTTCAGTTAATGGCGTGGAGATGTTAGTAAAGGCTAAAATGATATTTAGCATGATTGACGGCAAAGTTTGCAATGCTGTTGCTTCTTGTGCATCTACACAAACTTGTTATTTGTGTGGTGCAAAACCAAAAGAAATGAACAATAGAGATCTGATTATAGCCAAGACGGTCAAACCAGATTTTCTGTTATTCGGTTTATCACCGATACACGCATGGATACGTTTTTTTGAATGAATTTTACATATTTCATATCGCCTCGGTATTAAATCATGGCAGGCCAGAGGAGATGAAAGCAAAAAGATCGTGGCAGAAAAAAAGAAAAATGTTCAAGAAAAGTTTAGGAGTGAGTTGGGATTGTTGGTTGATATGCCTAAACAAAAAACTGGCAATACTAATGACGGTAACACGGCACGAAATTTTTTTTAGAAATGCTGAAAAGTCTGCAGGCATAACAGGCGTCAGTGTTGCACTTATAAAACGCTTTCATGTTATTTTAGAGTGCATAAATAGTTTTGGTTTTCCGGTCAATTGCGACAAGTTTGACGGATACAGTAAAGCAACTAGTGATTTAGGGCTATGCTACACGGGCGGTTCTCCCGCCGCGGGAATCCGCTTCTGAACCGCACTAGACTCAATTCTTATGGACATTGTATGCTACAAACTACACGGCGCGGTTTCCCGCCGCGGTTTGCAGGCGGGAGAAATTCGACCGCCGCATGCAGCGTCAAACCGCCGCTGTTTACCGCCGTTCTAAACTACACGGGCGGTTATCCGCTATTGCGTCATTGTGCGCGGGACCTTCTCGCTCGCTCGTCGTGTGTGCGCTTGCGTGGCTGGCTAGTGACGCGTCAAAATGTTCGACACAGAGCGTTTTATTATTGAAGTCCAAGAAAGACCTGCTTTATATGAAGTGAAGTCGAAAGAATACGCCAATCGAGAGTTAAAAGCGAAGTTATGGATGGAGATAGGACAGGAAGTGGTTGCTCATTGGGCTGATTTAGGCCCAGAAGAAAAAAACAAAGCTGGTAAGTTTACTTATTATTTTATTTCTTATTTTAATGTATCATCCTGTTTTGCCAAGGAACCGCTCCAGGGCCATTGAAATATTGAACAAACGAATCTCTTACTGAAATGCCACTAGATCGGCCTCCAACTGCCTGGACTTCGTCGAATTCTTCCATATCACATCGAATCGTATCTTCAAATTGATAACCATCTCTGCGTCTTACGAAATTGTGTAATACACAAGCAGCTTTTATAATGTGTTTTGCACTCTGTGGATTGATTAAGATGCTTGAATGAAAAATTCGCCACTTGTTACTGAGGATACCAAATGCACATTCCACAAAGCGGCGGGCTCTAGACAGTCGATAGTTAAAAATTTTCTTAGGCGTGTCTATGTTTCGTAAAGAAAATGGTCTCATAACATTTTTATTTAAACCGAATGCAGCATCAGCTACAAATACAAAAGGCACAGGAGGATTTCCTATATTGTTAGGAAGATGAATTGGCTCCGGTAAATCCAATTGAGAACGAGTTAACCTTTGCCCGAAATTTGAACTTTTAAAAATTGAAGAGTCACTTTCTCGACCTGGAGCACCAATGTCAATGAATGTAAAACAGTAGTCTGCGTCAACCACTGCCAATAAAATAATCGAATGATATTTTTTATAATTATAATATTGAGATCCAGCATTCGGAGGGCAAACAATTCTCATATGTTTGCCGTCAATGGCGCCAACGCAATTAGGAAAGTTCGCTTCTTTGTAAAATTTCTTAGCAATGTTTATCCATTTTTCCTTATTTGGTTTTGGCATCTCTAAAGGTCCTAATTCTTGACAAATAGCTTGACAGGTTTCTTTTACAATTAGTGGTATAGTTTTTCGAGAAATTTGAAAATCGTACTCCAAATCAGTGAATGTTGCTCCCGAAGCCAAATATCTGAAAAATAAATAAATGCCACATTAATAATACATTTCTTTTTTGCAGTAAAGGAACTAATGAAGAAGTGGAAGAATATCAGAGACAGCTATAAAAAAGAAGTAAATTTAGAAACTACCACAGTGTCGGGACAATCGGCTCCAAAAAAAAAAATACGTTTATTATGATTTGTTGTCCTTTTTACGCCCTAGCGTCAGTATTGCAGAAGAACGTGAGTCCAACGTATCTCCAATACCTTCGAATTCATCACAAAATCAGGATTTTGAAGAAGATAATTTGATGAGACCACCGCGACAAAACCGAATTCCTATCAAAAGAAAGAAACAAATGGAAAGTATCCAAATTCCTCAAATAACAAAAATTTTGAACGAAAATTTACAATTACAAAAGTTAAATAACGATAGTGACGCAAAAGGAAATCGAGCATTTCTTATGTCCTTTGTACCCATTATGGATTCCATGACTCCTGATTTGGCTATGGAAACTAGATATGAAATTACGAATTTATTCAGAAATATACAAAGAAACGAAAGAAACCGCAGTATTCCTAGCAACTTGTCCGAGTTTATTTACCATAGGAACCAGGAGCCATCTGGGAGCTCTGGGTCTAGAGCATATCACGAGGGCACATTAACTCCAATGACTAGTGTCGCATCGCCACAAAACGATAGTACTGCTTCGGACACATCAACGGAAAATGATGAATATTTTAATGTTCTGAACTACTTACCCCAATAAAAAAGATTACATAATAAAATAATGTTTTTATTTACCTGAGAGTTACAGCCAAACGTTCCGCAGGTGTGATGGATCTTCGCATATTTGTATCCTGTTTCTTAATACGTTGGCTTATAATTGATAGAAGTTCATCAAATGAGTTTACAGACATTCTATAGTAAGAGAAAAACTTATGAGGGTTATCACGGTGTGCACTAAACATTGAATGAAATATTCCCGAAGTTAAACGGTTACTAAACACTGGTTCCACCCAAACATTGCGGTTTACTTTATTTTTTAACAATTCTAATAATATAAGAGCTGCAAGCGCAGTTGTCATTGGCGGATCCATGTTGAAATGAACACAAAACACAGCGGTAAACCGCGTCCTGTGTAGGTTGCTGGTTTGCGGGAGCTTTGTCGAGCGGATTCCCGCGGCGGGAGAACCGCCCGTGTAGCATAGCCCTTATATATTAAGGAATACTCCTGGTACCCAATGCCTGTAAGCGTGCACAAAATTCTCTTCCGCGGAAAAGATATTATTTCGTCGTGTGTTGTCCCAATTGGTCAGTTATCAGAGGAGGCACAAGAATCTAGAAATAAACATAATAAGAAGTTTAGAGAGCTGTTTACGAGCAAGACTTCACGAGTCGATCCTAATATGGATTTAATCAATAGCCGCGTCCAGACCGGCTGAGCGCGGCTCGCGAGTCCCGCTCGCGAGTCAATAGTTCGGCCGGTGTGGACGGCGCTCGGGCTTCCTCGGGCACACGTTGGCTCGGCCGAGCGCCGCTCGGCCCCGAGCCATGCGTTGTCGGTTTTTGCCGATGCTCAAAGGCGGCTCAGTCTGAGCTGCTCGCCCGGTGTGGACGGACGTAACGACACTCGCGAGCCAGAATCAAAAATGGATAAAGAAGACAGTATTCGCTTAATACAACTTTACGGAAGCTTCAAAATGTTATGGGATTCGAAAGATCCAGATCATTTAAATAAAAGCAAGCGAGAAGATTGCTGGAGGAAGATCTCTAAGGAAATGAAGTTACCTATACCCGAGTTGAAAAAGAAACTTGACTCATTGACAGGTTCATACCGACGCGAAAAGTCAAAGCAGAGAAAAAGTAATATCACTGGTTCAGGTAAGGATTCTTTTTAACACCTTTGCTCGTAAAGCTGATGTAATTCCACCGGTTTTAAATATGTAAAGCGGGTCATAAAAAACACGTACCTACTCGGCGCGCGGCGCCAGTCAGTAGGCAGCGCTAGGGCGCTGTTAAAATGGCGGGAAAGCAACAGTGTGCATTCACAGATTGAGTTTATTTAAATGTTTTTTTTTTCTGTTTCCTCGCAAATGTGTTAAAAAACGTCGTACGATATACGTGCGTATTGGTTATAACATCTTAACGCACTAATATCGTAATTTACTATTATTTACTTAAAGTGAATGTTAGATTAGTTAATCTCATTATCAAATATCAATATGTACAACATTTACTATAGGACACACCAAAGGAAACGAAAAATAACCTATAACGTCTACATATTTGTTACAGGCGCTGACGAAATTTATATATCGAAGTGGTTTGGTTTCAAATATTTTGACTTTATGTCAAATAAAGATGACACAGGAATTACACAAGAAGCCGGAATAGATAACGCAAGTCCTTTATTTATGTTTATTTTCAAAATTAGTTAAACATTAATATTGATGCTGCCATGGAATTATTCCGTTTGTTACAAAATGTGTTGCTAAATGTAGACGAATATCTTTAGCACTAACAGTACCTCTGCGCGGAATGGCCGTTAGAGGTAATAGTGCTGTAGATGGAATATTGTTTCTCCATTGACCTGGAATAAATGAACCATCAACTTCTCTATCATAATATTCTGGTGGAATAGAATAGTTATTTCTTCGTAAGTAATTATATAAATACACTGTTGCTAAGACAACTTTTGTAGCTTTTTCTGGCTCTAGGAGGATAGGTTTCCTAAGGACTCTGTAGACTGAACTTAAAATACCAAAGGCATTTTCAACGACTCTGCGAGCTCTGCTAAGTCTGTAATTAAACACTCTTTCTTTGGAACCCGCCTCTGGATTACCTTCAAATGGTTTCATAGTATATTTGGTAAGCATAAAAGCTTTGTCGCCCAATATGAAATATGGTATTTTCATTATGTACGGTATTTGTAGTATCTGCGCTTCAGGAATGTTCAGTTGACAGTTTTCTAATTTTCGATATAAAATCGTATTTTTAAAAACTCCGCCGTCGGAAATACGCCCTTTACTTCCGACATTAACAAACAAGAATTTGTAATTAGCATCCACGAGAGCGAAGAGCACTATACTAGGAAAATTCTTGTAGTTGTCGTAATCAGTACTTATATTGATGGGTCTTTGAAGAGTTACGTGTTTCCCGTCCATAGCCCCTATAACATGTGGGAAGTTCCATTTTATTTCAAATTCATTTGATACTGCTAGCCATTCTTCTTCTGTGGACGGTGTCTGCAAATAACAAAATAAACATTATTTTTACAGAGCAATCCTTCTCAACAACCAGGACCATCACAACAACCGACGCCATCCCCACAACAACCCGAGCCATCCCCACAAGAACCCACGCCATCCCCACAAGAACCCACGCCATCCCCACAAGAACCCACGCCATCGCTACAAGAACCATTGCCATCGCCACAACCATCGCGAAAGAAAAGACGGCTGAATACGAATGCACAAAATGATTCTCTTGACAATTTATTGAAGGACACTTTTGCCATAATTGAGAAAAGTTCAACTTCCATAAATGATCCATGTGTAGCATTCGGTAATCATATTGCACATGAACTCAGAAAATACGATCCTTACACTCAATCATGTGTTAAAAATGCTATTAATACTATTATTCACGAAGCGGACATGGGAAAATATCAGATGTATAGACCAGGATATTACACACAACCACCCACTACCACGTCAACCATAACTTCCGGTGAAAATCTGCAGAACACACAATTTACTCCTGCTACTACTACAGAAACATCAGACTTTAATTTTGGTGACAGCTCCGTTATTTAAATATGAGGCAGATAAATAAATAATTTGATTGCTTAATTACCATGATTTTTATTTACCTTAACGTAATCACGGAGGGCGTCTATAATTGCATCACACGTTTCTGGAACTATAGTTGATATAGATTGTTTCGATACTCTAAAAAGATATTGAAGACTGCTATAGGAGTCTCCTGTTGACAAATATCTCAATGTTAGCAGCACTCTTTCGGATACAGTTATTGCTTCTCTGTAGTTAGTGTCACATTTTTGTATTTTCACAGCCACTAAGGAGCACAAATATTCAATGTCTCCCGCAGACATGCGTGTAAAATTTGAGACTGAATGGTCGATTGTTAGTTCCTTTAACAAACTGTTACCGTATTGGTTTCGGTTTTGGTACAATTTTTTAATCCAGAGTTTTCGTTTCGTTTTTCTTTTTTTTATGATATATCCAGACAACATAAGCGCCGCAGCAGCTAACAAGACGTGGTTTTCCATCGTTATACGGAGAGAAACTGAATGCTCAAACCGGCTCACCTTGGCTTGCGAGCGCGGCTCGGAACTTTTCACAATTAGCTCGGGTGCCACGGCTCGCGAGCAGGAAGTCTGAGCGCGGCTCCCGAGCCGCGCTCAGCCGGTCTGGACGCGGCTAATAGGTTGCTTATAACGTCCGATCCATATATAGCAAGTTTACGTCGTTTGCCCAAAACCAAGCGTGGCCAAATTACTCCAGAAGTACAAGAGTTGCTAGAAATTAGAACTCCACCAATGGAAATTGGTGAAGGTCAATCAGACGAATTTGGTCAAGATTCTAACAGAGATACAGATGAATCTGATAGTGACTCTGATTAATTGGTCCGCTTAGTGCAAGTGAAGCAATATAAAGCCCTAAGTTAATATTATTTTTTTATTTTAAACCGTATTATATTATTATTGCTTTATTAATTATTCATTGTTGTATTCTACACACGTAATTCTTTTAAGTATTACGTTTCAATCTGTTCTGTGCTCGAATATATCGTAAATCAATTGTATGTTTTTGATTTCTCATTTATTATATAATGTAAGAAAGGATAAGCTGAGCTGGCGATACTGTTCCTGATACCTGCGGTCTGCGGGCGGCCAGACTCACTACGCTTTAGGGACTCGGTGCGATTCGGACGTGCGTGAACTTATCGGACTGTAAAACTGTAGAACATTCTCGAGTGCCAATAAACGGTGTTACTTTGTTGTCTTTTGTTGGTTTCACTTCTGATCCTCTTCTCCTTAAATCAGAAGTGGGATCACGAAAGACACTCACGGCCTTATCGCGGAGCTATTCTGATGAAAGTTTTAGTTCACCACTGCGTGGTCTGTGTGTTTCGTATTTAAGTGAATGTGCGGTAGATTGTGACAATTATTGTAAATCGTGAAGTTTCTGGCGATTTCGTTCTAATTGAATGTGTTTTAGTGTGTTAGCATAGCGTAGTTAGGAATATTGCGGATATTACATTGTAGTTAGAATATTGAGTAATCCTTTGTTCTTTGTCGTGTGCAAGTAAGTAGTGTTCGCTGAGAGTAAGGGCCTTGTGCGACTCGATTACGTCATGCCAAGAAACCTGAGCTCGCACCGGCAACAGTCGCGGTCGCGGGGAAGAACCCGAACGCGAAGTATTTCTCGACGCAGCAGTCTTGATCGCGAACGTACACGTCATCGGCTACACACGCCGCCTACGCCTCGTAGCGCTCGTAGACCTCGTAGCACAGACTCGGTACGTGATATGTTAGGCGCTATTCTAACTCGGTTAAATGCGTTCGAAACTAACAATGTTACGAATCTATCGCTCACGCCTCAACATATCGCTCCGGGTACGCGTGGTGATACCGATGATCAAGTAGAAAAAGAAGGTGAAACACCTCCGGGCACGCCACCACCTAGCCTGATACGTCATCATCAGCATAATCGATCTGATTGCGGTAAAGTGGCTGCGTTCACGGGCGACGGGCCCTCGCCGGCGAGGCCCGTAAATGAACAATCACCGGAACAATTAATGACGGATGTGTTTGGCAATGCGTTACGTTCCCTTAATAATGCGGTACGATCTAATCAACCGTACTATATTTCAAATTTTGACCCTACTCTGCATGACATTGATGTTTGGTGTCAAGAGGTAGACCGGGCTAAGACAACTAATAATTGGAACGATAATGAATGTCTTTCTCGGATCGGTAACTGTTTGAAAGGTGATGCTCGAACATGGCTCAACGAGTGGGTCACAAATGATCGTAGTTGGAGTAATTTTAAAAAAGAATTCAAGCCATTGTGTCCAAAAAAAGTTGACGTAGCTAATATTTTGTTTGACGTAATGAAAACTAGCTCTGACCATTATCCAACGTACGCTGATTACGCACGTCGATCATTACTTCGTTTGCGTATCGTGGCAGGTTTGAGTGACGAATTAATGTCCGCAATCGTTATTCGTGGTATTACGGACCCCCAAATTCGAGCTGCTGCAACTAATGCGAATTTGATGCCGAATGATTTAGTTAAATTTCTGTCCATTTATGTTAAGCTCGGTACTAACACCCCCAAAAGCGATTCAATTCAGCATTCAATACCAAACCGGCGTGATCATTTTAAGGTCAAGCGCTCCGACCTGAATAGAAAACGATTATTTGAGGAAAAGAAATGCTTTTCTTGCGGTCAACCCGGGCACGTACTCGCTAACTGTCACAAACGACTGAAGGTCAGCGTCAGTGCTAGTGGTTCCCCTTTTGCCCAGACACCCAATACTCAGGCTACGTCTAATCAGATTAAAACAGATTCGTGCTCATTTTGTAAAAAACCCGGCCATAAGATTGAAACCTGTTTTGCAAAAATAAGATAAGAATCGCGAAACAAAAATAACGTGAATTTTTGTCAGGAAATGAAGAACAGAACCCCTAAAAGTGACATCGTAGTTGCGGTTGTACAGGGCGTGCCTGTAGACGTTTTGATTGATAGTGGATCGAGCATATCTCTCATTTCGTCTTCGTTAATTAAACATTTTGATACCTCTCGAAAACCGGCGTTTCGTATCTTAAAGGGTATTGGAAGCCAAGAAATCGAGTCCACTTGCTATGTTACCTTGCCTATTGAATTTGATGATGTCACTTTAGAAGTTGATCTGTTTGTGGTATCAGCGGAATATATGAATACCCCAGTCATAATAGGAACAGACGTACTGAACCGCCAAGATATTACCTACGTTCGAACTCGAGATCGACAGTATATTACTCGTAATATTGAAGAATCGGCTACTGTTTCGAAAGCAAAGTTCGATGGACGGACTTCGATAAATACAAGTCTTGTCGGTGATGACTTGAACAATTTGCTGGCTATTATTGATGAGTTTTCTGAACACTTTATAACGGGAACAGCCAGCTCGACTGTTAAAACAGGAAGTATGTCCATCAAACTTAAAAGCGATACCCCTGTTAACTACAGGCCCTACCGTCTCTCTCAAGCCGAAACGTTACGCGTTCGCGAGATTGTTAAAGATTTATCGGATAAAGGCATTATACGAGAATCCGAATCTGAATTTTCCAGTCCCATACTTCTTGTTAAGAAAAAGGACGGCAAAGATCGTATGTGCGTAGACTATCGAAAGCTTAATGAAATTACGATCAAAGATCGTTTTCCTTTGCCATTAATAGATGATCATATAGATCGTTTGGGGTCCCATAAATTCTTTACGAGTCTTGACATGGCAACAGGATTCCATCAAATTCCAATGGAAAAAGAATCAATTCCGCGGACAGCATTTGTTACACCAGAAGGCCACTACGAGTACTTGAAAATGCCATACGGTTTGGCTAATGCCCCTGTGGTATATCAGCGTATCATCTCAAATACCCTTCGCGGTCCTATTGATTCTGGTAGTCCTTGTTTATATCGATGATGTGCTAATTTTAAGTAATTGATTAATGAGGGCTTCAAAATGTTGCGTGAAGTACTCAAAACTTTGATCGATGCGGGATTTTCGATAAATCTGAGCAAATGTTCCTTTCTATCTACCAAAGTCGAATACTTGGGTCGCTCAATCAGTCAGGGTCTAGTACAGCCAAGCCCACTTAAAGTAAAAGCTCTAACTGAGGCCCCTGTACCAAAGAATGTGAAACAGGTGCGTCAGTTTTTGGGATTAGCAGGATATTTTCGAAAATATATTGCTGGTTTTGCGTCAAAGATAGCTTGTATCGCACGTCTTACAAAGAAAGACGCTTTGTTTGAATGGGGTGCTGAACAGGAAGCTGCTAGGAAAGACATTATTGACCATCTGACTAGTGAACCAGTTCTTGCTATTTATGATCCGACGTTGCCCATTGAGGTCCATACAGACGCCAGCGCGATCGGTTATGGGGCAATATTACTCCAAGTACACAAATCGGGTCATAAGCGTGTAGTAGCTTATTTTAGTAAATTGACTCAGGGTGCAGAACCAAACTATCACTCATACGAGTTAGAGACCTTGGCGGTGGTCAAAGCCTTGCAAAACTTCAGACATTATCTGGTGGGTGTGCCTTTCACGGTTGTCACTGACTGTAATGCCCTTAAGTTAACAAAGAAAAAGAAAGATTTGATGCCGAGAGTGGCCAGATGGTGGATGCATTTGCAGGATTATGACTTTTCTCTTGAGTACCGCAAAGGTACTTCCATGTCACACGCCGATTATCTAAGTCGGAATCCAGTAAATGTGGTTCGTATTGAGAAGCCTCGGACTTGGGCTCAAATAGCACAAGCCGCAGACGAGGAAACTTTAACCCTCATCGAGCAGCTAAACGATGGCAAGTTAGATCCAAACCAATATGTTAAAAAGAATGATCTTCTTTATTACAAGTACTCTCCAGTAGGAGAACAGCCACGTCTTCTATGTTTCATTCCCAAAGGCCATCGACTTAGCCTACTTCGTGTATTTCATGATGAGCATGATCACCATGGAGTGGACAAAACCCTTGATCTCATATTGAGATATTTTTGGTTCCCCGGTTTAAGGTCATTTGTTAGAAAGTATATTGACCATTGCATTGTATGCATGTCGCAAAAGAAATTGCCTCGTGCTCCACTCCAGCCAATTCATTCTTGGCAGAAACCAGATTCTCCCTTTGAGACCATCCACTCAGACGTCTTGGGTCCTTTGCCAGAGTCCAACGGACATCGATATGTCCTTATCATTGTCGATGCTTTCTCAAAATTTTGTCTTTTGTATCCTATGATAAGGCAGGATGCGAACGAGTTGAAGCGTCATTTTCATAACGCTATTTCATTATTTGGTTCACCAAAGCTAATTGTCGCCGATCGAGGTCGGATGTTTCAGAGCACCGAATTTCTTAGCTGGGCGAATGAGCTTGGTAGTGACGTCCACTTAATCACGCCCGAGATGCACCAGTCCAATGGGCAGGTTGAGCGCTATTGCCGCACCCTGTTGAACATGATCCGCATTCATTCCAATTACCGGAGGGAAGAATGGTCCAGCGTAATGTGGAGGTTACAGCTGGTGTTGAACATGACCAAACACAAGACGACTCAACGTTCACCCCTTAGCCTTCTCATCGGGACGAATACAGCAACACCACTGATTCGTAATCTTGTTCGTGATGTGGCAATGGATGATTCAAGTCCTAACCGAGAAGCACTGCGCGAAATGACAAAACAAAGAGCTTCAGAGCGTTTGAAGCGAAATCAAGAGCGACAAGATGCTTTAATTAACAAGAACAGACGACCACCTCGTGTCTTTGAATTGAACTCACTGGTTTTCGTAATAAAAAAGGCACAGTCCGCAGGGAAACTTGACTCTGGTATGCGCGGTCCTTACCGTGTGATGAAAGCTTTACCTCAGGGGAGGTATGAGCTGCAACTCGTAGCCAATTGCTATGGAAAAACGACCCAGGCGGCAGCGGAGTTTATGGTGCCATGGAAAGGGGAGTGGACTCCAGACACATGCATTGCTTTTTTTGAAAGTGAGTTTCATGTCATTTTTATATGTCATTTTGCCTGTGTGAGCAGACCTCACAAGACCTGTGTGAGCAGACCTCACAAGATTTGTGTGAGCTGACCTCACAAAAACCTGTGTGAGCAGACCTCACAAGACCTATGTGAGCAGACCTCATGAGATTTGAGTGAGCTGACCTCACAAAAGCTGTGTGAGCAGACCTCACAAGACTCGTGTGAGTAATCCCCTTAAGACCTGTGTGGGCAGACCCCACAAGGCTTGTATGTGAGCAGACCTCATGAGATTTGAGTGAGCTGACCTCACAAAAGCTGTGTGAGCAGACCTCACAAGACTCGTGTGAGTAATCCCCTTAAGACCTGTGTGGGCAGACCCCACAAGGCTTGTATATGAGCAGACCTCACAATCTCTCTGTAAGCAGCCTTCATGCGAGCAGACCTTATAATTTTGTATGGCCTTGAAGGTATGACCATAGAAGATCGTCCTTTGTACAGACACTGATCAAGAAGGTTCCGAGTCTACTATGGTTGAACAGAGAACATCAGGAACCTCCGACGAGCTGATGTCTGATACATCGAGAGACCAGCTGATCGAAGAGTCGTCGATTGTCAACGTTTCATCAGAGAACGAGGACGTTCTTATGTCAGGAAAGGCCGTGTAAGAAAGGATAAGCTGAGCTGGCGATACTGTTCCTGATACCTGCGGTCTGCGGGCGGCCAGACTCACTACGCTTTAGGGACTCAGTGCGAATCGGACGTGCGTGAACTTATCGGACTGTAAAACTGTAGAACATTCTCGAGTGCCAATAAACGGTGTTACTTTGTTGTCTTTTGTTGGTTTCACTTCTGATCCTCTTCTCCTTAAAATAAAATATAAGTCATTGATGTTTCATTTCAATATTTCACTGCTTATAGTATTTTTTTATTGTAAAAACAATCATACCCGCGTTTTGTTTACTTTTGTGTGTCTTTAATCAACAATAATCAGTTTAGTAGAATTTTGACATTCTCGCCGGTCGTTTTGTGTGAAGGATACATTCGTTTTAAAACGTTGTGAAACCATTTCTTCGAATAAAACCTGGGTGTTGGGGTGCTGTAATTTAATTTACATTAAAAAAAATGCCTCTGGACGCAGCTGGAGCAGCCAGGGCTGTGGCACTTGCAGACGCTGGGTTTAGTCAGCGTCGGATTGGACGAATGCTTGGATATCCACGAACCACTATACAAGATGCTATCCGGCGTTACAGAGAGACCGGTTCCTACACAAGACGACCAGGGCAAGGTCGTAGAAGATGTACATCAGAGAGAGATGATCGTTACATCGTCTCGAACGTTCTTCGAAATCGGTTCACCACGGCTTCTGAGGCTCGTAACCGCTTGTTTGAGGTACGAAATGTAAGTGTGAGCCTAAGAACAATAAGAAGAAGGTTAGCAGAGAGGGATCTGAGAGCATTTCGACCAGTTCGAGTCCCAGAACTGACCGCAACTCACAGAAGAGCGAGACTTGGATTTGCTCGAGAACATTTAAATTGGACTTCAGAACAGTGGAAGGCAGTTCTCTTCTCTGATGAATCAAGAATCGCTTTACGAGGTCCTGATGGACGTCAGCGCGTGTATAGACGCCGCGGTGAAAGGTTTGCTGAATGTGCTATGGTTGAAACAGTAGGCTACAAGGGAGGCTCAATAATGGTGTGGGGTGGCATTTGTTACGACGCCCGTACAGAGTTGGTCATCTTCGATAGAGGCAGCGTTAATGCTCACAGGTACGTGACAGAAGTCCTAGAACCACATGTCATTCCGTTTGCACCATTCATTGGCGACAATTTTGTTTTAATGCACGACAACGCTCGTGCACATACCGCGACAATTGTCAACGATTACTTGGACGCCGTCAACATTCAGCGATTACCATGGCCAGCTCGGAGTCCTGACCTGAACCCAATAGAGCACGTATGGGACAACCTGAAAAGACGGATCCGTAGTCGTACACCAACTCCTACAACCATCAGTGAGCTAAAAATTGCAGCTGTTGAGGAGTGGCAGAACATTCCCCAAAGCGACATCCAAGACATAATGGACGGGCTTTCAAATCGGTTACAAGAAGTCATTAGGGCCAGAGGAGGAAATACACGTTATTAATCCGATAATTTATTGCCCAATTTTTTTTTATTAACCCTTTTCTCATCTTTATTTTTTGTAAGAAAACTTCATGTTCTCATTTTTTTTGTTTGTCGTAATTAAACCATTTTATAACTTACATAATTATGTTTTATTTTTTATCGTAGAGGTTCACCCAATGTAATATTATAACAAAATTGATTAAAACACAATGGAATTTTGAAGAAATTGACAAAATGTAGGTGGCCGGATAAATGTGCCCCTGAGTGTAGCAATATTACTGTATAAATGAGCTCTAGCAGTGAGGAAAGTGATGTGCGTAGCGATGCTGGTCCGTCAAGATCAAGAGCTAAATAGAAATATCGGCAACAATTCCGTGATGAATGGCTCCAAATACAAGACTTCCGTAAGTGGTTAAAGCGTGACAAAAAGTCGGCTTATAAATTAATTTGCACTGTTTGCGATTCTTCTTTGATTGCCGATCTGGGTGCTATCAAAAGACACAGTGAAGGTTCTAAGCATAAACTTCGTCTTCCTAGCTCATCAAATGTGCGTACCAATGATAATATTTTTAAAAGTCAGCAACATGCAAGTGATGATGATCAGCGGAAAATCGCAGAACTGAAATTATCGGCATTTATGGCAGAACATAAAATATCGCACATAGTGATGGATCACCTCGTTGATTTACTTCCAAAAGCTCTTCCAGATTCTAAAATCGCAAGTAACATCAAACTGAAACACACTAAATTACAAGCAGTAATAAATAACGCTATCGGGGCTTCTGAAGAAGAATGTTTAGTCGAAGATTTAAAACGCGAAAAGTTCTCAATAATGGTAGACGAAAGTACCGATGTTGCCAGTGTGAAAACAATGTGTGTTGTAGTCAAATATTATGATCCTAATTTAGCACGTATCGTCGGGACACACGTTTATATGTCTGCAGACAATTTTCATCATCAAGTTGAAAATCAGCTTCAAAAAGCAAAAAAGTGTATGATTTGACGATTTTGTTGATTGCGTACAGTTAGCAAATTCAGGTAAAGTTAATGTAAAGCCCATGGAAGTTTCCGATTTTTTTCAATACAAAGATCACTCATCTCAAGCAAACTTTTGCAAACTTTTGCAAACGTAAGCAAACTTAGGCACTATTTTAATTTTATTAGACGTTAGTACAGCTTTTCCCTGCTGATTTCTATTTTTCTTTCCTAGTTTATACTTCTGTGACTTATTTACTACAGTCATAAAACTGTCATCGTTGTCGTTTTCTACCAGTGTATTGGTTAATAAAGGACTGCTATTCCGTTGTATCGGGCTAAGTTTGAAGCTCATTTGGTGCTGAACGGTTTCTGCAAATGTCCTATCCTTGTTCGAACGATCAGCTGACAAGCGGTCGGGGTCACGCACCTGCGAGTGCGCGGGACGCGGGACCGGGGGCGCAGGAGCGGGAGATGGAGAAGCGGCCGGCGCGGGGGAGTCGTGATTGCTCGATGTTTTCAAAAATAAATAGTTAGATGATTTAATAACCGAAGATTGTTTACTTTGTTGGCTGAGTTGCGGGATGGTCTTGATGTGTTCTATTTCTTGTTGCAAATTCGTTAACTCGGTAGATTTAACGTAATCACTCTGAATTCGATGGACGTCTTGTTTTAACATTAAAATGTTTCTAAGTAGGCTCGTGACGTCTATGTAATCGAATGTTACTGGCGGCAGGCGGTGTAGCTCTTTAGCCACAAAAGTAGGGAGTGTATCGGGTTCAGATTCTTTAAGAATCTTTATGATGTCTTGAAGGAGACGCTTGTTTTTGCCGTCCCCCTTTCGCGTGGAGCGAGAGTTGGTCGACTCAGCTAGAATAGTTTTAGCTTTTATAATTTCTTTTTCGTTAAAATTAGATCCACAAATTTGTAGCAAGCTAATTTCGTCCATTATATCAATTTTGCACTGCAGAAAGCATAGTAGCTCATTGATCACCAGGTTATTGCATTGATTCGACATTGCAAGCGTTAAAGCACGTTATCGCGAATACATAAAGCGATGCAAAGCGAGTAAAGGTGGGCATTCACGATCATGCCATCTTGTCAAATGGCATGATATACGTCCAAATATTGATTGCGAATGTGAAATCCTTTTGGGATGATGTAAAACTCTGGATTTCCATTCGCATCAAAATCCATCGCGCCGCGCCGTGGCGTCACGCCGCATCATCATGCCGTCGCATCGTGAGTGGGGATACACTACGTCATGCCATCGCGCCGCGCTGCCCGTGAATGCGCAAACCGACATCCATTTTGTGTTCATTCCGCATGGAGACGTGTTTCGTGCAAGACGTACCTACTTGTTTGTTTTGTGTTACCAAAATGGCGTCCGGGCGCGAGGCGATAATCGAATTTATCAATAAATACAAGGAACTAGAATGTTTGTGGAAGGTGAATGACAAAGATTATAGAAATAAACATAAGAGGTTAAACGCCACCGAACAGCTATTACAAATAATAAAAAAACAGAGCCTAGCGCAAACATGGATAGTGTAAACAAAAAAATTAATTCACTGAGGAGTTCATTCAACAAGGAGCATAATAAGGTATGTCTTATACAAATTACATAAGTATCTTTGAGTTTTATAGGGTTTAAATGATAAACAAGTCTCCATTAATGAAACCTGTTTTTTTTTGTTAAGTAACTGCAATAGCTAATTATAAATCATGGTTTTATTATATATTATGTACCTACTTAGTATTCAAAGTAACTTCTTTTTTTTAACACACTGTCAAACAACAATATGCACACAAATCAAATATTCAATCAAGGGTCGATCAACTCACGTCGAGTTCTGCTAAAAAGTCTTTAAACTTGTTAAGGTGAACATTTCGAGCTACTATCATCCATTCAATAAATTACAATGGAAAACATAGTTTTATTACGGGAAATTACTTATTTTTACCTGACTGTCAAAACTGCAATTTACCTATCATTATTATTTTTAAGTGGTTTGTAATTAATACTGTTACAATACGGCCGTAAACAACATAATAAAGTAAACATAGGCTCTGCGCAGGTAGGTTCCTAAAACAGTTACCTACTGCTCACCATCTGCGCACCACAAATTCCTAAAAACAATTATTTTTATTACTGCGCAACCTTTTGAACGAAGTTTAGACCCACAAAGATACGACAGCCGTATTGAAATAGTGATTATAAGTACCTAACTAATAAAATATTTGTTGCAGGTTAAAGCATCTTATCGATCAGCAGGCTTACTCTTCAAACTAATTTTAATTCCAATCTAAACCCAATCCGATTCCAATGTTAATTTTGCAGTCACGTGATTCGGTACTCTTGAAAACAATATTGTCAACATTGGATTGAAATTGGGATTGCCCCGTGATTATTTTGTTACACGTGAAGTTAGCAATGTTACGGGCCGCAATAGTGTTGTCCAACTCATTACGATAAACCGGTAATAGGGCTTTAAAATGCTTTATCCTTTAAATAACAAGGCTAATAAATAAATATTATATAAATAGTTGTTTAATTGATTAATTGTAATGTATTAAATTCATTTGGGCGTAGGAAATTGGTTAAAATCATAAAATTAAGCATGACATTGGCTACATGCGGTACGATCGTTGCCTACACTATTAAAAAAAAAAAGACGGCGTATAAGTTCTCCAATTTCAAAAATAAAGTGAAGTGGTTTTAGGAGTGAATTCCAAATGCAAGTTTGTTTAGAACATTAACTTAAAGATATTGTTCGTGTTTGGTTCATTTTAAGTAAGAAATAATAATTACTTAACTAATATTAAATTAACGTTTTATATAAGAGGTAAGTAGGTAAATATACAATCTTATTAACTTTGAAGTAATGTTTTACTTTATATATTTTTTTATTAGTGAAATATTTTTGTTTTGTCAATGTACATCGTTATTTTTTGGTCCATATTTTATATACTTAATTATATTATGTTGTACATAATAAAACTTTTCCAATTTCAGTTACAATGTCAAATCGTCCTAGTTACGCCCAACTAGAAGGTTTGGTGGAATTCTTGGAGCAAAACCCAGGCATTGCTAAAGGTTTGCTTCGGACCGCTCAAGGCAAATTAGAAACGAAGAGGAAATGGGCAAATTTGGCAACTAATTTAAATTCTCTCGGAGGAGCAAATAAAAATGGTCAAGGCTGGGCTAAGGTAATTCAAAATAATGAAGTAGGTATTAACAATAATTATAAACTTACAACAATTTCATTAAAATTAATGCATACTTAAATGAGTAGTAGTAGTAGTAAATATGCAGTACTTAAAAGAGACTGACCTCTGAGTTTGTTTCGGCCTTTCTTCTCAGAGTAGTCAGATAGGAAAAGCCGACCTCACCTAGTTTTAAAATATGATTGACGTGTAAAAGTGTTTGTACAAACCTACTTACAGAAATAAAATCATTTATCGTGTTTTTAGTATTGGGCTGAGAAGAAATGTACCATAAAGAAGCAGTGTGCAGAACTCTCAGCTTCAATGAGGCGTACTGGTGGTGGGACAGCAGAAAACTTGCCAGCATTGTCTGCCTTAGAAAATAGATTGGTGGCGGTGATGGGTGGACAAGAGTTTGCGACTGGAGATTCGAGATGGGTAGTCAATCCATTTCCTCAATCAGTAAGTAATATATTTTAATATTACCATTTTTTCACACCTATGATATTTATTTTTAGATTTTTTTTATTTATGTATCTAATAAGTTATAATAACCATTTTATTGTTTCAGACTCGATTTACTGAGTCACCAGTTGCTATAGAGGATTCATACAATGTACAAGTACAAGAAGACACAGAAATGCATTCTTTGCTTACCATTCAAATATCCCCTATTCCTGGCACGTCACACAATGACGCAATACCAGCATCATCCACAAGTAAGTCTTTATTCGAATTTGTTTAAGAATGTTTAAACATTTTGAATAAGCCATCCATCAGTCACACAACCCGACATAAGTGTGTAGCAATTGAAGTGTTTTGGGACTAATCAGTATTATTTATTGACTGGTTTTTAGTAACAACTCAGAACTTTGAAACTTTTTTTATATTTCAGTACCTGCGCCTCCCACGCCTCTTCAGAGTACCGTACCACCAAGACCCCGCCGGCACGGTACTTTAATTCCGAGGCCATTGGATGCAAATATGGAACAGTTTGCGAGTATCGAAGCGCGGCGGGTTGAAGCGGAATTAATTACAGCGCAAGCATTAGCTCAACTATCCGAACACATTGGCAATTTCGCAAGTGCTTTGACGTCTATTGCTAATGCAATTTCGGATATAAATATGGTAAAATTTTTAGGAGTTTATATAGACTGCAATTTTAACTGGAAACAAGAACTTATGCATATAGAAAAGTCAATCAGTTCAGCATGCTATGTTCTAAGAAGCCTTAGGAATGAAGTCGACATGAAACATCTTAAAATGGTCTATCACGCACTAGTCGAATCAAAGTTAAGATACAGTATAATATGCTGGGGTGGAAGTTATGCATATAACATTCAAAAAGCTTTTGTTCTCCAGAAAAGAGCGATTAGGACTATAGTCAGGATACGACAGGACGAATCGTGTAAACCACATTTCAAGGAATTGAAAATATTAACGGTCCCAAGTTTATATATTTTGGTACTTCTAACGCGCTTGCAAAAATATATACACGAGTTTGAAACAGAAGAAGAAAGAAGGAAAAGGGAAAATACAAGAAGAAAAGACTTGCAGACAAAACAGTCGCATCATCTTAATATCTTCAAGCATGGTTTCTATTATAAGTCAGTTAAAATATTTAACAAACTGCCTACTGAATTAAAAAACTTAGTTTATAATCGAGAATTTCTAAAACAACTCAAGCAGTTCTTGTTGGACAGGTGTTTATATACTTTGGACGAATTATAGATAAACAATGTTATCACAAATGAAAATATTAGACTTATTAGACAAATTATATTAAGTATTATTATTTTTAGTTTTTATAAATACTGTTATTCTAACAAATAATAATTACTGACATTTAACAGACATTTTAAATTTATTATGTTTTTTGTTTTTTTGTGTTTTTATATATTGTTTTTTTTTTTAATTTTTATTACGAGGATTATGGAATTTATATATGGAGGGATTATTTTGTAACTTTTTAAATATTAAATATTATGTAAAATTCAACACAATGTACATTGTTTATGAATAAATAAATAAATATAGCTAGAAAAATGCCAAATCCTTGACAAATTTTAATTTTTTTAGCTACATAAACATTATATTCAAAAGGCATTAGCGATTGCTGTCAAAGCTTTATTATTGCTAAAGTTTTAGGATAGTAATTAAACTTTCCGCTTCAAAAAATTATTCGATTTAATTTCTTATTGTTTATTTTTGTCATAGTTTAGTAAGTAATTAAAAGTACATTTAAGTAAAAAAAACATTTATTTATTTCTCCATTTTGGTCTTAAGCCTTAATGTTATATTGTTTCCTTTTATGCTTAGGTACTTAGCAATATTACATTTAGGAATTACTAATTTATAAACATAAAGTATAGAAATACAATGTCACAAATAGCACGAAATACATTATCAAAGATAAAAGTATTTTTTTTTAACTAGTACAAAATTTAAATCTAAAAAAGACCTATCTAAATCTTACCATACCTTTTTACCTACCTTCTACTCGCCCACAACTGCTGAACTAAAACATTTCGCTTTTCAATGGCTCGTCTTAGTTCGGCAGCTGTGCTGCTAGTTGATTCTTGAGAAGTGACAGCTGGGTAATCATTTCCATACTCTGCTGTATTCTCCACAAGATCAATACCTACTCTATGGATACACATGTTGTGTAAGACACAACATGCATTAATTATTTTGGCTGCTACATCAGGATGATAATGTAGCACTCTATGCCCAAGTAAGCACCGCCATCTGTTTTTGAGTACACCGATGGCACGTTCCACTGTATTTCGTGCAGAGCAGTGCAATTTGGTGTAATATTGTTCTGGGGAGCCTTCAAGAGCATCTACTATAGGTGTCATCATTTACTCCCTCTGCGCATATCCAGAATCACCTGAAAATTAAAACTAATTAAAATATATTCACAATCAGAAAAAACAAATTTCTGGTCTGACTGTAGTTATTTACTTGCCTAGTAAAAACACGTTTTCTCCATTATTGTTCAAATCAATTAAGTGTTGTTTCACAGGATGCTGATTCCAGACAAAACTGTCATGTGATGCTCCTCCAAATGAAGCATCTACCGACAGAATTCTTAAATCTGCATCACTTATCTGAAAATATATAAAACAAGGACATTTAACAAAGGGGAATGCCAGGAAAATGCCTAAAATGGACAGCAATTCCCAATAGTGATAAATTCTATTTCGAATAAAATACAACTCATCAATTTATTCTTCAGTTCGTTTAAGTAGGGTATAAAGGTGATTATTATTTCAGTATTTATTTCGATTTCCGTCGTACAGTTCTTCAATGACATTCAAGAACACTCATATTTGACATTACCACTATTTAGTCTGTGGTCTTTGTTAGACCATCCATCAACAATCAATCAGCAAACCGTAAAGTAGCTTCATAATTAATTATAATAACATATTTTATAAATCTCACAATCTAAGTATGCCAATCAAAATACATAAAATCAAATTATTTTTTAAAACTACAAAAAAGAAAATAACCTAGGCAGTATGAGATGTGTCCTTTGCCTTTACCGTTTGACAAAACCTTGTGACAATGATATGACGTTTAATTTTTTCATCATTATATTTCATTGTTTTGTTTGTGTTACGTTGAGTTATTACGATACTGTGTTTTATATTTATGATATTTTACGACGACTTTGGCCATATTTTAAGGATTTTGATGTTCCATCTGTACATGATACCTATTTTTGAACCCGGACTGAAATTGGACCCGCTTAACACGACGACTTGGCTTTTTGAACACGGACTTTGAACCTGCTATATACGACGACTCTGCTTGTGTTTTGGACTTGTCCCCCATTTCTTTACAAAAATGGATTCTGTTCATTGCATTAATTGTTATCTCGATATAACACGAATGAGACGTAATCCTTTGTCAATGCAAAATGATGAAGTACGTTGTTTAATACAGCAATGGATAACACCGCAACTTGTAAGTATTATGTTTTGCTGGTTTTGTTTACATTATACGTAAAACACAATTATTACACAAGTAGCTTTAGGTATGTTGAACTCATAAAAACCACTGAAAAATAGTTTAAATAATTGTTTTTTTCTTTCTCTTACAGATTGATCAACACAGTGTTATTTGTGATGCATGTCTCCGATTATCTATCTATCCAAAGTATAACGGAAACACCAGGGCCTAGTCGCCCAGATAGACAAGTTGGTCACCGTCATGTGTGTGTTTGCTGTGGACAGTCAGTTCTACGACAACGATCACATACAATGGGAAGTAATACTGACCGTGAAAGGCACATAATGAATGTAGTAGCTCACCGAATTCAACCACGACAGGTGAGAAATCTGCTTCAATAATAATGTTTAGTTGAATGTGCATCATATTCAATATTTAAGTCATCAGTAAAACTAACCTGATTTTGGTTTTTGTTACAGTTACGTTCTACAGATTTGATCTGTCATCCATGTTGGCAACAATGCAACCGAGCTGCGTCACCTTCTGTTGCTTCTTTGCAAAGTCTAAGTCAAGTATCCACAGACAGTGTAAATGCATCTCAACTTGAAGTTTCTCATAGTGAAGAATCTCAAATGGTGACAGGCATACAGTTACCTAATTATGGAAGAGCAGTTGATACTCAAAGTCATTGTTTCTATCCGGGTTGCAATATGACAGATCGACATGTGGTACCACTTTCACTCAGGGTATGGTTATTTAAGGACTATAAGTATTATGTCCCACGGAATTCCAAAATATGTAATTATCATTTAAACAGTGACTTATGGCATGAAATTCCGGCATGGGAAGATGTAATCCATGTATTCAATGTGAATCACATAGAAGATTTTGCGTCGTTTGTGAATTATGAGAGCCGATCATTGGATTTCGAAAATATCAACTCGATGGAGGAATATATGTTGTGGTACTTTCTTGGAATGAGTAAAAGTCAATTTACTAGTTTAATGAGCGAGGTTCCCCGTCTGGCACAAATGCATAGAGGCTCTACTGCCCTTGCGGCCTACCTAATGAAACTAAGAACTGGGGACTCCGATGAAAGAATATCGTCTCTACTTCAAATACCCAGAAGTACTCTAGAACGACTTATGGCTGAAGCAAGAGTCAAATTAAACCAAGATTTTGTACCCAGAAACCTAGGAATTGGACATATGACCAGAGAAGAAATTGCAACCAGGAATTTAATAATTCCCAATGGACTGTTTGGTGAAGTTGATGGTCAAAGAAAACCTGTAGTCATCGTGGATGGAACATATATCTATGTACAAAAGAGCTCTAATTATCTTTATCAAAAAGAAACATATTCGCTACACAAATATAGAAACCTCGTAAAGCCATTTATGCTTGTTTGCTCCGATGGATATATTCTTGAAGTGTTAGGCCCTTATCCCGCAACAACTTCCGATGCTACTATAATGTTCAATGAATTTAATGATCCGAATAATAGACTAAGGCAATATTTTCAAGATGGGGATGTGTTTATATTGGATAGAGGGTTCAGAGACGCTGTTCCACTTTTGGAGTCATGTAATTATAGTGTCCACATGCCATCAACATTACAAGAAAATGAATTCCAATTATCAACTTTAGAAGCCAACAAAAGCAGGAAAGTAACCATTTGTCGCTGGGTTGTAGAAGTCGTAAATGGAATTTTCAAGCAGCATTTTAAAATATTTCGCCAAGATTTTTTTAACCGAGCATCCAAACATTTAATGGTTGATTTCTCTATAGCGGCAGCATTAGTTAATAGATTTCATTCAAGAATAGTTGACAGGCCAGATGCTGCTGATATTCTCCAAACAATAAATACTAATATGTTTATGGAAAACAGGCTAGCTGATTATGTAATAAATAATAATTTAAATCGACGCAGAGCGCAATTCCAAAGTATTAATGTGAATAATAGTAATGTTGCTGATTTTCCACAACTGACTTACAGCGAAATGGTTTTGATTGCATGTGGCACTTATCAAATAAAGCAGGCTCGATCCTACTATGGTGAGCATACGCGAGCTAATGGCATGTATAGTATTGAGGTTTGCACGGAGATGGATAATTTATTGATTGAGGAATTAGCTCTTCCAGATAATTGTTACTTATTGAGAGGGAAAATACATAGCAGACACATTTCAACCAAAGTATATTTTGTGTATATGATAATTAATAATTCTTTAACTGGTAGGGATGCTATACAAAATCGTTACTGTAATTGCCTAGTGGGACGTCGGACTGTTGGTACCTGTGCCCACATTATGTCAATTATATGGTACTTAGCTTGGGCGCGGTACCAATCCAACATCCGTCCTCCTGCACAGTTCCTCGATGATTTATTAATAGTGTATAATGATGAATAAAGTAATAAAATGATTTGTGTTGAATTATTTTTTCAATCCTTTAGTAACCTTGAGACATAACCTATCTTTTAGCAAAAATATTCTAAACAATGTACTCCCTAGTTTTAGATAATTATTGAAATTGTCATTGAGTTTCGTTCGATTTGAAGGATAATTTGGCGTAGATTTCATTCTTGTCTATTTCAGGCATTTTTTTGTATGGGAGATGGGCATTCCCCTTTGTTATGAAGTGAATTACAATTAAATATTAATCAAAAGTATTGCCTTACAATCAGAACATTTCTTGAGTGGAAATGTTTGCGATTAAAAAATCTCTCTTCATTTTCTATAGGTCTAATTATGGCTACATGAGTGCCATCAATACATCCTATAACAGATGGTATGTGAAATTTTTCATAAAACCTGGAACATAAGACATAGTATATGGTTACTATAGGTACTATAAAAACAAGGCATTTTAGATAAACAATTTCATATAAATTATCTAAGTTCAATAAATAAAATTAGGTATTTGTCATTAGCATTACCTCCTTTTTAAAGCATCTCTTTCCTGACGAGTTTGAGGAAACTTAATCCATTTACTTTGTACTATTGGATGGTTAAGAGCTGCTGTTACATCTCTAACAGTACGAGAAACAGATTGCTGTGACATTAGGGTCCCATATGTGCCTCCAACTAGTTTTTGGTAACTTCCCGTCGCATAAAAGGACAATGCCACTAAAACCTGCATGAATTGAGGCGTATAGTTGCAAAACCCCCTAAAACACTTTTTTTATAAATTAACTTTTTTACATCAACGGACAGTATTTCAAATTTACTTAGAAATAAGAAAAAAAAATCTTAGCAAATCCCACTATAAGCGTACAAATTTACAAGGGCTAATTCGTGTTTAGTAGCAAAAACCGCTATAACGACATGTGTCACTTTCAAACGGCCCTAAAACCAAATACACCAATCAGAGCGCTTCATTCATTCGTTCGCAGTATGGCGATTTCTGTTGTTAAGTGGTGAATTACGTGCGGTAATATTGTGTTTTTAGTAATAAATAATGGAGGAATTAATGCAAAATGTTCAAAAATCGGAACTTGGCAAATCCAGGAAACGTCCTGTTATAAAAGCTAAGTGGAAACGAGAGGTAGCACGTGAAAAAAGGTATGTTGAATGTTTACTAGTTTGCACGTTCTGTTAGTATTAGGATGATGTTATACAAACCTGCGATAGTAGCACTAATAAAAAAAGCTTTTATAATATTATTTTATTGAATTTCATTAGGAAAAGATAAATGATAGGTATTTAGAAAGTATATTTTTAAGATTTTATTATAGTTCTTTGTTTAGTGAGTCGAGTTTTAATTTTAATTTGTTTCGTTCAGGTACAAGCCTGCGGGTTTTCCAACATATCCTTCATGTAATCACAACCAAAAGGCATTTAAATGTAAGGAACTAACTATGCAAATGATTAGAAAATTTTACGAGAAATTCTACAAATGTTCCACCAAAATTACCCAAGACAATTTTATTTTAAGTTTTTGCTCAGTACAAGAAGCAAAACGTATTAAAAATGAAAGCAATCGAACAAAGGCTATAAAATACTACATTTTAGGTAATAAAGGTGCCAAAGTGCCAGTGTGTCAGAAAACATTTATGGGTGCTCTGTTAGTTAAGAAAGATCGAATACAGGGTGTTCTGAAACGATTTCATGAAAGTGGGGGACAAATGCCTCAAGAAAATCGGGGCGGGGATAGGAAAACTGACAAGTTTATTGCTAGAAAATTGTCTGTTCAGAGGTTCATTGAATCATTTAAAGGCCAAGAGAGTCACTATTGCCGAACTAAAAATATGAATAGATTGTATCTTTCGTCAGAACTAAACATACGCAAAATGTGGCGCATGTATTACCAATCTCATGAACCGGACTTACAAGTAAAACAACATTTTTTCAGAAAAATCTTTAACCAATGCTATAATATCGGGTTCGGAACACCAAGAACCGACGTATGTTCAACGTGTACAGAGATTGGTGAACGTTTAAAAACAGAAACAGATACGTCAAAAAAAAAACAATTAATTATTGAAAAACGTATTCACAGATTGAAATACAAAGCCTTTTACAGCATACTGCGGGAAGAAGTTGATGGGCTTTTGACAATTTCTTTTGACTGCCAAAAAAACCAAGCACTTCCTAAATTACCGGATCAGTCTGCTTATTATAGCAGACAATTTAGTTTCTACCACTTCGCTATAGTAGCAGGGAACTCGAAGGCAAAATTGACGCCAAATAATGTTTATTCCTATTACTGGGACGATACAACCCACGCAAAAGGCAGTAATGAAATAATCAGTGCTGTATACCACTTTCTGCTAAATATTAATATGACTGACAATATTAAGGTATTAAGAATAATATCAGATGGATGTTCTGGACAGAACAAGAATACCGGCATGATCTCAATGCTCGGTAAATGGCTTTACTCAGAATCGCCAAGGCACCTTAAAAGAATCGAATTGATTTACCCCATTGTTGGTCACTCATTTATTCCCCCAGACAGGGTATTCGCCAAAATTGAAAAGGTTTTAAAAACTAAAGAAGTCATTACATCACCAGCTGAATATGTGTCCGTATTGCAAGAGCATACAAAATGTACAGATTTAGCATCAATTGCTGTATATGACTGGAAGACTAGTTATCAAAATATTATAAAGCCTACTACTAGTTGGCATTTTGCTTTCATGAAGAGTAAACGAGGTTTTATTACCCGGACTAAGACTGAAAATGTATTTGTGCAAGGAGAAGTTAATTATCGGGCAGAAAACAATATAAAAATGACGATTACCAAGAAAGAAAAAAAAATTACTATGGTACACCCTAATATAATTCAACCTAATAAAATAATTCCGAATGCTGCCAAATTACACGATGTTTTGAAATTATTAAAAACCCATTTCGGTGATAATTGGGAAACCTTGGACATATTAATTTTTTATAAAAAAATTAAAGAAAGAGCACAAGAACAACCGGAAAATATGATTGAAAATCCTGAAAGCAATGACCATAACACGTCTGACTTGTGTGAGCCTGGATTTGCGGAAATTAATGACTATGTGTAATATTTCAACTAAGCAAAAATAAAAACTTTTAATTTCTTTTATACATACTCGTACTTCTTGTTTTATTACACTTAATAAAACTAATCACCACCGTTCTTTGTTAACAACAAACTATGCATAAACCCATCCAAGTTTAATTTTATGTTGCTTGCAAAGTCCCTTATAACGTAACGAGTCAACATCAAATGCCACTATAATGAATGATGAGTTTCAAAATCCACTATATTGAAACAATTTTATTTAATCTTCTTTTTTCTAAGACTATATTGACAGTTCCATTTTTTTCTTTGGTGTTATCGTGCTTCCTTTCGTAAAAATGTTAACAGGTACAATTAGTACTGTGCATTATTAAGTAATAAAGTAAAAAAAAAACTTCCTCATTTTTTTCCGAGAATCATTTTAGGGGGTTTTGCAACTATACGCCTCAATTATAGAAGTATTAAGCTCTTGATCTACCAAACAAGTCATGATATCATTGATAACAATCATGAATTAAAGACAACATAGGTACCTTATATTTTGGTGATATATCACTTCTTCTCTTAGGAGTTGGCATAAAGGGCTTAATGTTTTCATAAATTTCCTCAAATAAATCCTTGCTCACTCTATAATTCGCTTTAAATTCGTCTTCATTCATAGAAAACGCTTTGTCCGTATATCGCATAATCCGACGCTCATCTCGTCTTTGTTTTAATTGTTTTTTATGAGAATTACGTAAAACACTGTATATTACTGCTAATCGAGCCATATTATACACTTAACACTTACAAAAAACCACATAAAACTCAAAACAATTTCTAAAAAGTTACACTTTTGTTATTGGAAAAATCCTAATCATCACACAATCCCAACACAATACTAACGCAATACACAGCTGTCAAAATAAACTCAAGAGTAGCGTTTACCGCACGCCAAGCCCGATCCCGATTCCACTTAGTTCCCCCAAATGGACACGCAATTTTAACACAATTTGGCGCTAGCGTCGAACTCAAGAGTACGAAACGTCAAAATTCCAATGTCGATCGATTGGAATTGGAATCAAGAGTAAGCGCCCAGGGGCCGGAACCGATGAAGTCCATGTACCTAAATTATGGTACTATGATTTATTGCTATTTTTGGCAGATAGAGACATTGAAGTGACAAAATCTAGTAGTATTGCTGAAGTATTAAATGAAACGACACCTGAAAATGAGGTAAATATGTTATGAATAAAAAAAAAATAGCAAGGGTTGTAAGGATTTATTTACTTTTTTCATTTTAGGTTTAATTTACTTTTTCATTTTGCCAACTTACTGCGCCATCGCCATTAAAATAGCGTACAAATTCCTCTCTAACAAACTTTGCATCGTTACTGAAGTTTCCAGTAGTTATATCCAATGGTTCCAGATTTATCACTGGAACGGTTTCATCAACAGCATCATCGTCTATATCAAATTGATCGATTTGTGAATAGTGGGGGACCAACCTCCTTAAAAAATTGTGTAGAATACAACATGTCAAGACCACAAGATCTATACGATCAATAGATAAATTGATGGGAGTACTAAAAATTTTAAAACGATTCGACATTATTCCAAAAACATTTTCGATTACTCTTCTTGCTCGTGACAATCTATAGTTTTATATTTTTCTCTCTTGCGTAAGAGCATGTCTGCCGAATGGCTTTAAAAAGTCAGGTCTCAAAGCAAATGCTTCATCACCAACAAACACATATGGTAAAGCTGTAGAACTATTCAAAGGCCTCTTCTTATTAGGTATATTGCACTCGTGATTAATTAACTTCTCATAAAAGTTAGTTTCTTTTATAGCTCCACCATCTGATATTCTACCATTCATTCCAGTTTCGCACCAAATAATTTCGTAGTTGGCATTAGCGCAAGCCATGAGAACAACACTAAAAAACTTTTTATAGTTAAAGAAACTGGATCCAGATCCAGCAGGTGGTATGATCCGGACGTGTTTTCCGTCAATAGATCCGAGACAGTTAGGAAACTGCCATCTTTCTTCGAATCCTCTTGCGATAACTCTCCACTCTTCTTCTGTTGCAGCTACCTGCAACAAAAATAATATTATACATTCTAAATGCTTATTTTTTAGGATATCGAGGACTTCGCAGATGTGGAGCCACCTTCGCCTTGCTACTCCCAAAGTAGCACCAGTACAAACATGTCGAACTACTCAAAAAGAAGCATCCGCCAGAATGCGTCACAGCAAAAAAATGAGAGAGCAAAAAAAAAATTAAAGACAACGGCTACTGAAGTTTTGTCAAAAATTTCCAACAGACTAGATGTTCAGAAATCTAAAAAAAAATACAGTGCTTTTGGAGAGCATGTGGCTGAAAAATTGAGAGAGATGGATGAAAGAATGGCTTTATATTGCCAAAAATTAATAAATGACGCTATATTTCAAGCCGACTGTGGTAACCTAAATTATTCATCACGTATTGTCACCGAGTATCAACACTCACAGGTCCCACAGTCCCAGCTGCCACAGACCCAACTGCCACAGTCCCAGCTGCCACAGACCCAACTGCCACAGTCCCAGCTGCCACAGACTCAATTGCCACAGTCCCAGCTGCTACAGACCCAACTGCCACAGATCCAACTGCTACAGGCCCAACAGACGCAGACCCAACAGCCATCAGCCCACCAGCCACTGACCCAACCATCACACATTCTACTACCACCAGTCCAAATGCCTCTCGAATCACATGCTACATACAGGGCCACATTATATAACGACAGTAATGAGAATACTATATCTCTGCCTGAAGTCGACGACGACGCAGTTTTGAACAAGTACATAGAAGCATTACGTAACAAATAACGTATTATGTTACATTAATTAATTGTAATGGGCTACCATAACATACATAAAAATGTGTAATTAATTCTATTTATTGAGTTTTATTCAACGCCACCTAAGCCTACGCCAGCTAAGCAAAACCAACTTAGCTTAGTTAAAAAGAAAAAGAATCCTATATCTTATTTGAATGTACAAGCAACATAATAAAAAAAAATGGTTGGGTTTAGAAATGTGCTACCTTGTTAACATGCAGGGTAGCATGTTTCTAAACCCAATCTTTTAATTCTATTTAATAATATAGCTAGCAACTTTAACTGGATTAAAATAATATATTAAAAATACATACCTTCATATAATCCTTCAATACGGTGAGAATTGCTTTACAAGTTTCTGGTATAATTACTCCCAAACGTTGTGGAGATATTACAGTTGGAAACTTTAGCTCCTCATAGATCATTCCTGATGCTAAAAAACGAAGAGTGGCACACAGCCTCTCATGAGGACTTATTGCTTGTCTCATATTGGTGTCTTGTTTAGTTATAAGTGGGGTGACGAGTTGCAGTAGTTTAAAATATGTAGGCTCGTCCATTCGCAGATAATTTCTCCAATCACTTGGCTCCAATGACAGTTCATTTAACAAATTGATGTGTGTGAAAGTGTCCCTTTTCTTCAGCCACTCTTGCACCACTTTTTTTTTGGTTTTCTCGTTATTATATGATGAGAAACAACCGCCACACAAAGTAAAAGTTCTTCTTCGGAATCAGAGCTCATGTCAACTTCTTTCGACCCGGTGAAACACGTAAATGAAAGAAAATTTGAGTGATCGTGAATGTGATACTTGTTTTGCGTCCATCCATTTGACTTAAGCCATTTGGAGCCACGCCGAACGGCGCGACCGTGAATGCCTAGCTTAAAACACAGCACAGGCAGCGGAGTTGCGTTTAGTCATGCCAAGCTGCGTAAAGCACTTGCCAGTGCTTGCCGCGGGCCGTTGCGATTTGAAAATTGGAACTGTCGGAATGTTATTTTGCTGTCACACTAAATTCACAGTTTACTTGCGCAACAAAATTACACAGTGGGTTTGTTTACTTCTTTATGAATAAAAGGATGCATGTTACACTATTAACAGTTCACTTTAGACTACTTTTTGCTATTTTATTGACTGGATGAAAAACAGACGCGATGTCGCTCCTAGCGCTGCGCGAGCAAAACACGAAAAACTCGAAGCAAAACTGCTGTACCTGAGCCAGTAAGAAATCAAAAGCCGCGAGGAATGACATTGGAGAGAAAGACTGGTATACTTAAAAAACTAGCTAACATAATACCTGAAACGAGACTGTTGTTTTGGCAAAATCTGCCTGTAAACGATGCTTCTGTAGATCGCATTGCAAATAGAGAGTCTGCAGAATGAATATTTATTTAACTTTTTTTTTATAGGATTTTTTGTTTGGATGTTTTTTTTAAGTTTATAACGTTACATTTTGTTTGATAGCTTGTATTTAAATAATGTTTTCAACGTTTTAAAAATGTTGTTTAAGGTTTATATATTAGGTCTTTACCTATGAAATTGCCGTTCTGCAGTACTGGCCATTTCAAATCAAAATAATTTTTGTTTGGCTATGAATTCTAATTTCAAATTAATTTTATTTTAAAAACATGGATTTTTTTTTCTAAAAGTAGTCATTTCTTTATTGATTAGTGTTACATTTTCATCGCATTTCAATCTTTTTCGTCATCATGGATACGTTAAAAATTCGAGTAATTATGGAATATGAGTACCGTCGTGGCAGCAACGCGGCACAAGCGGCACGCAACATCAACGACGTTTACGGAGCTAACTCTACAAACCAACGCACCACCTGTTATTGGTTTGCTCGCTTCCGTTCTGGAAATTTCGACCTGAAAAATGAACCTCGCGGTCGTCCGAAGACTTTGGTCGACAATGACGAATTAAAGGCGATTGTGGAAGCTGATGATACACAATCTACGGCTGAATTAGCAGCAGCTTTCGACGTTAGCGTCAAAACAATATTGGTCCATTTGCGTCAAATTGGCAAGGTAAAAAAGCTTGACAAATGGGTGCCCCACGAACTCAATGATCGCCAGCGCGAAGTACGCGTCGAGACGTGCCTTGCACTGCTCAACAGACACACAAATGAAGGAATTTTGAACCGCATTGTTACCTGCGATGAAAAATGGATTCTGTTTGATAACCGTAAGCGCTCAGCAAGTTGGTTGGATCCTGGTTCAGCACCTAAACAATGCCCTAAACGAAAACTTACCCCTAGAAAAGTGATGGTCACTGTTTGGTGGTCTAGCGCCGGTGTGATTCATCACAGCTTCTTACCAAACGGGGTGAGCATTACTGCAGATGTGTACTGTGAAGAACTGAACACAATGATGGAGAAGCTGGCGCATCTCCAACCAGCATTGGTCAATCGCTCGTCTCCGCTGCTCCTGCACGACAACGCGCGACCTCATACTGCACAGCAGACGGTCTCCAAGTTGCAAGAACTGGGGTTGGAAGCTCTCCGTCATCCGCCCTACTCACCAGACCTTGCGCCTACAGACTACTACTTTTTCCAGAATTTGGATAACTTCTTGGCGGGAAAAAAATTTAATACCCGAGAGGCAGTACAAAATGCCTTTGAAGAATTTGTTGCCTCCCGTCCAGCTGATTTCTTTAAGAAGGGCATCAATAAACTGCCACTGCGATGGCAAAGATGCATTGATTGCATGGGTGATTACTTCGATTAATACAAATAAAAAATTCATGAAAAAAATTCGTTTAAATTTTTTCATACAAAACGGCAATTTCATAGGTAAAGACCTATTATTAAGAACATGCAGGCGCGTGTAATGATCTGCCTTATTGGAATGTGATAAGTAAATAGTTAACCAGTTTTTGCTACTAAGTCATGCCAATGAAAACAAAGACTCAATATTAGAATTACGTTGAAAGAGTCTTATTTAATTTAGAAATTAAGAAAGCGCTAAATGGTTCGTAGATGATGCCGATATTGTACCTACTTAATGAATGTTAATTAACAGTCTGACTGAATTTTGTTATTTTTAGTTTATATGTCGTGATTATTATTTTCTTATTAAAACTAAATTTGCAAAAACATGTTTTTTTTATATTGCACCCTAATGCTGCATATTATAAGAACATGCAGTAAGTTTTTAACATCCGTATAGTTTACTCAATACTTTATTTGCATTCCACGATGTAAAAACTTAGGTCGTAGCTAAGAGATAGAAACCTTATCCTTAAAATGCACCTATATAATAAGTCCTTGAGAAGATACTTAAGTACACTTCAACTTAGTTCTGAGCATATAATAATGGCAATAATTACTAAAAAATAATGCAGTAATCGACTTGTGCTAAGACATAATGCAGTAATACGCGCAAGTGCTGCATTTAGTTTTAGTATCCTGTGACTCGGAAACGACTTGATACTAAACCGAAACGCAGTAATACGTATTATAATTGCATTTATTAGTAAATTAAATAAAGGAAAATTATCTTGTAAAAGCTTGATTTTTTTCTAATTTTTCGATACATATATGACCAATAAAATATGAACAGCTTGCTCAGATGATATGAAATATGTTTTTTGCGTTTATCTCGTTACCGCCATTTTGCGATTGCTGCATTCTTAGTTATGACGACAGTATCATCAAGTGATTGTGGACAATGTCCGTGTTCCAAGATTTTTAGAAATAATTCAAGAAAGAATTAATATTCCAAATACATTGGGCGATCTGGTAACCAGATACAGTTATAACGGAAGACGTGGACAGTTTCAGCCAATAAATACGAATCTGTCTGAATTCCCGTTCCCTATGTTAACGGAAGAAGACCTTATTTTGTTCGCCCTTGGTATATACCAACTTAAACAGGCACGTAGTTATTATGCAGAGCACATACAGGCAACTGGTATGTTTGTCATTGAAATCGGAGGACAAATACCTGCTGAACATCTGCGAGAAGTTGAAGGGAGGGATCTCTATCTACTTCGAGGGCGAATCCAGTCCCGGCATATCCGTTTACGAACATATTATGTTTCGTCGGTCGAATCACGAAAGGGCGTAACCAACAAAATTTTGGAAATTGAGCAATCCATCAGCAAACTCTAGATGTCAAGATTTATTATGTCGCGAAGAGGCATAGCCAAAATCTCGGTGTAAATGGACTTAGAAGTAGTTGCGAAGAGCCCTATCTACTATCCCGTTTAATTTAAAATATCGCGAATAGGCGTATCATCACTTACGCCTGCCTGTACAAGCATAGTAATATTTTTTACGAAGTGGCGTAACGTAATTAGGCGCGAGAGCAACAAAGACTTGTCAATGTCATTCATTATCTGTGCAATTTGTAAGCTGCAAATTTTGTTTGTGATAGTTACAATAATTAGTTTCATTGTTTAAAGTGAATACATACGTAGATAAATAGTTAACTGGAAGTTTTCATTTTACAAATCACAAGGTAAGTTAATAGTTACAGTAAATGGTTTTCTATTTCACGCATATTAGTCGTAAATCTGCATATTTTTTAGGTTAGGTTTTTCTAACCGCGTAATTTGTTATTGTAATATTATTTTTAATAGCTAGATATAAAATAAAAGATATACTAGAATAGATTGACTATCCTAAAGTTCTTGAAACTGTGATTTGTAAATGAATTAGTTATTTTAAAAATAAACACCAACCATGAGGTTCCTCAGTTATTAGAAATTCCTAAGGGGTCCCTAGCTTTAGCAGCATATTTAATTAAGCTTAGAACTGGGGATTCTGATGAGAGGTTGTCAACTTTATTAAAAGTGTCTAGGCGAACTCTAGAAAAGTGGTTACACCAAGTGAGAGATCTGCTGTATGAGTATTTTGTACCTAGACACCTAGGTTTAAATCATATAAATAGGCAAAACATAGTGCAAAGAAATCTGTTAATACCTAACACATTGTTTGGTGGGAGTAGATAGGCCCATTGTAATATTTGAACATAACATATTGTTACATTGAAAAGAGTTCGAATTATTTATATCAAAAAAGAACATATAGCATGCACAAATATCGCAATCTTATGAAACCGTTTTTAATGGTATGTACCGATGGGCATATAATTGATGTGCTGGGCCCCTATCCAGCCACCACTTCAGACGCTGATATAATGAAAAAGGAATTTTGAAATGAAAGACCATTACGGGAATACTTCCTTCAAGGTAATGCTTTTATACTGGATAATGAATCACGAAAGCCCCTAGCTTTCGTGATTCATTGCCCTTGTTGCACCAATGTGGATATAGGACATATGTGCCTGCATCATTAGAAGAGGGTGAGACACAGCTTTCCACTAGTGAAGCAAATAAATCGAGAGCAGTCACCATATGTCGTTGGGTAGTGGAGGTAGTAAACGGCAGATTCAAAAGAGATTTTAAATTATTACGGCAAAATTATTTTAACGTAGCTAGTAAAAGTTTCATGAAAGATTTTGAGGTGGCTGCTGCTCTTTTAAACAATTTTCACCCTCCTATTATTGATCGTGTCGATGCTGGGGAAATATTAGTACAAATAAATATGAATATGAATACAGAAAATGAATTAGCAGAATTTATTGTAAGAAACCATTATAATAGGCGTAGGGATGATTTTCAAACAATAACTGTACAAAATGATAACCTATATGATTTTCCCCAGCTTACCGATACTGAGCTAATACTAATATCACTAGGCACATATCAAATAAAGCAGGCACGTTCCTATTTTGGTGAACATGTAAGGGGCAATGATGGCTATGTGATAGAAGTGTGCAGGGAGGTCAGCAGCAGCCTACTTCGAGAGCTGTCAGCTACCAATACCTCATTGCTACTTAGGGGCCGCATTCATTCGAGACATATAAGTCGAAAAACGTATTTTGTTTACATTTTAGTCGACAGCTCTCGCAGAGGTAGTGAAGCAATAATAAAATATTATTGTAACTGCATCGTAGGCAAACGGACTGTAGGCTGCTGCGCCCATGTAATGTCAATAATATGGTACCTTAGTTGGGCTAGGTACCAAGATAATATTGTACCACCTGCACAATTTCTAGATGACATTCTAATTATAATTGAAGATGAATAAAATATACTAATTAAAAACGATTTTTATTTTTAATTATTATCTCCTTACTCATGATTTTTAATAGGTATTTGTGTTTCCTAATTTCCATCCACTCTACAAATATAATTAAGGCAAGTCAAAGTGCCGCTAGTGGCACTCGATCCCTATCGGATTAAGTGCCAGGGTCCGTTTAGGCACAAGAGAATGTAATGTTTTCGGAATTTGGTGTTATTTACAGCGAACTAACCGTGTATACAGTGCCGCTAGCGGCACTGTATACACCTTCTATAATTGTAACAGCATCCTATCTTTAAAAAAAACAACTACCTATCGCACAATGAGGTTATACATCGCACTTCAAAAATCAGCTGTTTTGTTACGTAACCTCACTTTAACAAAATCTCTTTTAACTCGGCTCTCAGATTGCTAAAATCCGCAAAATTTTCAGTGATGGTTTGATAACATAGTAGCTATTATTTGACACCAATTTCATCTCTTTACATCCAGGCCCAAGATTGTATGAAAGCGTATCCGTCTCCTCTATTGTTTCTTACAGATACGTTCAGCATTTCGTCCAAACGGATATTTTTCGTAAATAATGGATGTTTAAGTGCCGTGGAAGGACGGAACTCAAAATGTAGTCAGTACACGAGAATTATTGCCGATTAAAAAAAGTGGAAAGATTACACTTGGTACGAAAGTGAAAATGTTGTATGACCGAAGATAGTGGTATGGCACACACAGTAACTGTTATAGAAGCATTGGAATCATCATCATCTGAAGATGAACCACTTTCATTTTATGTCTCTAAGTATCGTGAAAAAAATTGCTGTGAGTACGTAAATTGCCATTTTGACCACTTGTGCTGCTTTCTTGTGCACTGAGCATTACGAAAAAGAAGCTTCCTGTTCTAACCATGTGGTTAATAAGACATCTACACCAGAAATTGAGCACTGCTTTTATGACTCTTTCAGTAATTTGGAAGATAATCTTTTTGATACACGCACTGAAGATACTTATACTAGCACGAGACATGAATACCAGAAATCCTGTGAGTTCTCTATTTGTACGGAAGAGGTATTTAGTGCTTGCCATCGGTGTTCGTGTCTGCTTTGCTATTACCATTTTATCAATGATGAACTGCGACCATCATCAAACTTCGAAACCTAGCATGATAATGACCAACCCTGCTACATTTGAACCTAACCAAAATGATATAGGTCAGACTTGTGAATTCGCCAACTGCACTAACCCGATTTTAAATACATGCTTTGAATGCTCCTGTTTACTGTGTGATATTCATTTTGAGACTAAATCATGTAGTGATCATGCTAAAAATTATATAAGCCAGTTGAATTACCCGTCTACTGATTTAGGAATTCATGAAATGGAGAATGTTTCATGCAACCATTGTCCTATCTGAGTCGCGACCCATCAGCCAGTATTATAAGGCAGGTTTAACAACAAGGTGTTATAGCTCCCGCAGACTTTGTAGTAGATGGCGCTCCAAAAGAAGGAGAAATATCAAAACCAGTTAGAAAAAACAAATACAAGGAATCCAATTTTTTGTGAGACTGGTAAAGAACATATTTCACCATATACCAAAAAAGTAGTACCTGGAAAGAAGGTTGGCCCTGTATGCAACTTAGAAAATTGCACAAAGCAAGGTATGTATTGTTATCGTTGTGATGAAAATGTACGGGAAAATAATTATATTCATGGATTTGTATTCCTTAGCAAATCTAACTTTGCAAAGAGAATATATCACAAGATATGTTGACAACAAAACCGGTAGCACGTAAGACTACTGCCACAGAATCTCGGCGTCAGTTTACTAATTACTTTACTTGCCACTAAACGGTCAGAGAGAGAAAGTATGTATAAATATGTTTCTGAATACCTTGGGTATTTCAGAAAAGACTTTCCGTACGTCTATGTTAAAATTGCAACCCACCGGAATAATAGAAAAAGAAAAACGAGGAGGAAAGCAAGAAGTCTACCGAGAACGGGATATTCAGATGCGAGCACTCATTACTGAGCATATTAACAGGTTTCCGCGTGTCGAATCCCATTACTGTAGAAAAGATAGTAAAAAAGAATACCTGCACCCAGATTTAACATAAAAAAAATGTACAATATGCTTTTGCAGGAATATAACGAAACCGTTAGTATAACACTTTATAGAAACGTATTCCGAAGCATGAATTTATCCTTTCACAGTCCAAAGAAAGACCAATGTAGTTTGTGTAATACATACAAGGAAGGCACAAGTGAAATAAAAGAGAAGCTTCAGGAGAGATATCATAAACACATAAAGGAGAAAGAAGAAGTACGGCGAATCAAAAATGAATGCAAGATTCGAGCAACACAAAATACGAACACTTGTTGTGTTTCGTTTGATTTATAACAAGTAATTTATCTGCCGCAATGTAAAGAAAGTGCAATTTTTTAGAAAAGACGTTTGTTAAATTTTAACTTCACGATTTATGACATAAGGTCGAAAGACTGTGCGTGCAACTTACGGAACGAGACCATCAGTATGAGAGGTGCATCGGAAATGTCTACTTGTGTTTATAATTTCTTAACAAACTGTGATAGGAAGGGTGTGAAAGAAGTATTCATGTTCACCGACGGCTGTGTAGGCCAGAATAAAAACTCCACGATGCACAGTGGATCGTCCCCATACAAGAGGTGTGACATACCGGGTGGCCCATAAGTCCTTTAAAATGTAAAGGACGATGGGAAGAAATGTCCCCACCATCCAACAGATTTGAAATAAGTGTCATTTGAAGCATCTAGTAGGATAGATCTTTTTTTATTATGGCGACGTACTTCAAATACGCGAGGTTTAGGTTTAATGATACATTGTTGTTTTATATATTTTTTTTCCTTTTTAATTACATTGCGCATAAAATAATTATACCTACGCTGATAGCGTAGGTACAGGAAACCGCTTTGGGCTTGTCGAGACATGCACAGAGGTCCTACGTCTCCTACCCCTCCCCTGCCTCCCTCACCCCTCAGGTATCGCCGCACACGCACCGACCAGTCAGGTAGTCGCAGTCGTCACTCGTTTGTTATTCGCTACGCACGTGATTATCATTATCGGCTTGTTTACGACGCTCAAAGACCCTTGCTTGTTTACTGGACTGTGAGAATATCTTTGTGATTGACCTTGGCACGTTAAAGTTCGATTCACACATATCAGTGAACCCACAGTTCCGGCACAGTACCGCATCAGTGATAATTATTCTTTCAAACATTCTCTATGGATGTATTCACACTTGTCAGTGTCAGTGTCGTCTCAGTACCGTCAGTGTCAGTGCCGGCACCGGCCATCACGGACGTGATCGGCGACGACGATATTTTATCACGGATCACTGACGCCGCTGCATCGAAAACAAAATGGAGGACGAGATGTTGATTGAATTAGTTCGTGAGAATACTGTTTTGTATGATTTATCTCATGCAAAGTATATGGATACAAAACACAAAAACAATTTGTGGAACAAAATAGGAACACAAATGAATGTAGACGGTAAGTCAAAATTTACTTATCTACAGTACTATTGTAAAGAGGAAAGATTAGATTTTTGTCTATGTGTTTGAACCTACAAACTACTGGACCGATTTTAAAAGATAGTAGATTTTATAGTAATCCGACGCAAAAAGATTAAATTGTTGTTGCATTTACAACATGTGAGAAGTCGAGATGGGCCGCTAGTTTTAAAATAAAATAATACAGTGTAAGTAAGTTGCTTTATTTTAATAGACAAAGTACAAATCATATTTTATCTTCTTGCCACGGTACTGATCCTGCCTCAGAAATAAAATAATTTTTGAATACTTCTCTAACGTGAAATGCGCCCGCTGTGGCGTTTCCGCCTTGAGGTTGCACAGTTTCCAGTAAACTGCTTGTATGAAGTTGATTAAACTCATAATCTGATGCATGTGTTGTATTTGGATTGAAATATTTTATGAAGTTATGTAAAATACAAGTAGCGAGTACTATATTATCTACATTTTCTGGGTTAGCTTGGATCCGTCTATTGTATATTCTAAACTTTTGTGTTAATATACCGAAAGTATTTTCAACAACTCTTCTTGCTGTTGATAAACGATAATTAAAAATGCGCTTGTCGTCATTCAAATTTTGCCCTGGATATGGTCGCATTAAATATGTTTTGAGAGGAAATGCTTCATCTCCCACAATCACGTGTGGTGTTTCTATTGATGTTCCTGGCAACGGAGAATTTCCAGGTATACCTAAAGTTCCTTGCTGTAGTCTTTTTCCTAGGTTGGAATTTGCAAAAATGCCACCATCACTGTTTTTGCCATAAGACCCAACATCAACGGCAATAAAGTTATAGTTCGCGTCCACAAGGGCCATCAAAACAATTGAAAATGTTTTCTTGTAATTAAAATATAGAGATCCACTGTTCGAAGGAGCCTGAATTGTTATGTGCTTACCATCCAGTGCTCCGACACAGTTAGGGAAATTCCACAACAATTTAAAGTCATTGGCAATCATTTTCCATTTATCTTCTGTAGGCAAAGGTAGCATTTCACTCATCAGAGTTTCCTTTATTATCTTGCATGTTTCCATAACTATGGAATATGCTGTGCTGTGGCCTAAGCGGTAACTAAATGAAATTGTCTTCAGAGAATCCCCTGTTGTTAGATACCTGGAACAAATAAATCTATGTATAATATTATTTTCATTGCAGGTTCAACATGCAAATCACGGTGGAATAACATAAGAGACAACTATCGAAAATCGTTGAAGAAAACGGAAACTAAAAGTGGACAAAAGAAGACCAATGTTAAATTATACAAGTACTATGAACAATTACATTTTTTGAAAAAATATTTCAATGAACGACCGACAGTACAAAGTGAAAACCAGAAAAAGAAAATTCTGACTCCGAAACCAACGATCCTCGAAATACCGTATCCATTTCACCTGATATACCCATTGTCGCTAGTAACGAAGCATCCATTCCATCACCAAGCTACGTATCCACTCCATCACCACAGTGCGTCCGCACTCCCACACTATCACCAAGCCATGTGTCTACTGCATCACCACTGTACGTCCGCACACCCACACCATCACCAATGCATGTATCCACTCCATCACCACCATCACTGTCGTCTCCATCTACTACATCTACTTTAAGAAAGAGAAAAGGTTCGACAAAATGCACACCAAAACCATCCTCAGCATCTTCATTAATGGAATATGTTCTTCAAAAAAATCAAGAAAAAGCTGAACGCGTCGAGCACCCAGTTGATGCTTTTTTAAATGGTATTGCACCCACACTAAAGAATTTGAATCAATATTACTTAAATTTGGCTAAGACAGAAATATTTACTACTGTGCAAAAATATGAGATGAAGATGATGACAGAGCAAAATGTACCATTATATCCAAGAGATATTGCAACTGAACCAACAAATACAAATCTCACATCGCAATCTATTCTTGACTCTACTGGATTGGCTAATACAGTAGACTGGATTGGCTAATACAGTAGATCCCACACAATCATACCTTCAACATAGTGATGTGCAGCAATTTGTTATGAACTATACAGTTAACGAATGATAATGCTCTAGAACTTAACAAAGTGTTAAAAGTATAATGTGTTTATGTGCCACATACGAAGTAATAAAACTGATTTAAATACATATTTTCAGAATTTTAATTAAAAAGTTATCCTTAACATACCTGTCCTGTCCTGTTTACCTACCTTAGACAAATTGCTAGCCGCTCTCTAGGAGATATAGCCTTCCTCCAACGAGTATCTTTCTTTACTAATTTATTTCCTAGCTTCTGAAGGAGAATATTAAAACAGCTTTCCGACATTTTAAAATATTCAAAATACTTTCTTTCGTCTTTAATTAATTCTTTGTATAATGTCACGAATTCTCCTTCAGATTCTCTTAACTTCCATGCTTCATGTACCCATTTTCTTTTTTTTCCTCGATTCTCTTCTTCTTCTTCGTCTAAAGCAATGGCTATCATAGCTAATTCTGTGTTATTGAAGAGTGCCATCAACACAATCGACGTCAACGCTAGTCTGAAGGGAACGTCGTGCACGAAGACCCGCAGAGAACTGTACTGTGCCTGATATGTGTGAATTGAAGCACTGACGTACCACTGTAGCACGGATACGGAACTGTAACGGAACTGTAACGGTACTGTGCCGGAACTGTGGGTTCACTGATATGTGTGAATCGACCTTAAAGGACTTCGATTTTGAGAACATTTTGGCACAATTATGGATACAGGACGCCGATGTGTTATGTGTCCGCGTTCTGTCCTAAGGCAGAGAAGACACATTTTGGAAGATACTTTGCCTCAAAGTTCACCAGCGGTGGCTGACTATATTTCTCAAAATGGACTAATAGAGGTTAGTAAGTAATGTTATTTTTTTCTTTTTACATGGTGTCTGGCGGCAGATTTACATTTAAAAAATTGAATATTTCAAAAAGTTATAAACGGTGCGGGGGGGAAGGTGGTGTCATTAGAACCACTGATCGTGCGGATTTCTCAGTCACGATGTCGCAGTGGTCGGGTGAGCATCGCGCATTCGCTATCGAAGCGTTTTTCAAGAGCCACGATTCTTACGTACTCGCTCGCCGGCAGTTTTGTTCACATTTCAATATTCGACGGATAAGCGATGGACCGAGTGTGAATTTAATTCGTTCGTGGGTGGAGAGGTTCCGCGCAACTGCTTCGGCTATGAACACACCACGGCCAGGGCCTAGTCGATCGTCAAGGACCCCGGAAAACATCGCACTGGTGGAACGGAGTTTACGTGAAAATGCACGACTTTCAATACGGAAAAGGGCAGCTTCACTGGGACTTCCAAGAGCGATTGTCCATGAAATTTTAAAAAAGGACATGAAGTCCCATCCTTTTAAAATTCAAATCATTCAAGAATTAAAAGAAAATGACTTTGTGTCACGCAAATTTTTTTGTGAAACCATGTTGGAGCGTTTTCGCACTGCGAATTCAATTTTTTGGAGTGACGAGGCTCATTTCCATCTAAACGGACACGTTAACAAGGAAAACTGTCGTTACTGGGCTCCAAGAACTCGCAATCCTCGATTGAAACACCAAAAACCATTACATTGCCCAAGGGTAACTGTTTGGTGCGCTTTATCCGCGAGTGGGATAATTGGGCCATTTTTTTTTGAAAATGCACGGGGCCACGCGACTAATGTCAGTGGTGAGAATTATCGACACATGATTTCGAATTTCTTTTTGCCCAGCCTGCGAGCTCATCCATCGTTCTCATCACACACGTGGTTTCAACAGGATGGTGCGACTGCACACACGGCCAGAGCTTCAATGGATTTGTTGCGCGAAAATTTCCCTGAAAAACTGATTAGTCGCTTTGGGGACATCCCGTGGCCACCAAGGTCCCCCGACCTAACCCCAATGGATTTTTTTTTGTGGGGCTACCTCAAAGCGCGAGTCTACACCAACAATCCGCGAACTGTTGTGGACTTAAAAGAAAATATTCGGCGAGAAATCGGCGCAATTGAACCGAGTTTACTGCAGCGTGTGGCGCGGAATACGAGACTCCGTTTTGAACAGTGTGTGCAACAAGATGGAAGACATTTGGATGACATCATATTTAAAAAATAAAATCCGCATTATGACTCTGTATTTTAACACTTTTATTAAAACTATACGTATAAAGGTATTTATTTTATTTTATTTTGAAAACCTAAATCTGCCACCAGACACCCTGTAACTTTTCTTTCGGAAGTCGGTGACAAAAAAGCAAAGGAAATAAGAAAAAAAGTCACCGACTTCCGAAAGAAAAGTTATTTTATACATTTTTGTGTTTTTTTAGAAGTCGGTTTCATTTTTTGTTTTAAGTTTTTTATCTAAAATGTTTTATTGTACATAACAAAACAAGTTCAAAAGTGCTGACCGTGCATTATCTTTACTTTCTATGTAACACAATACAACAGATTAAAAATATTTTAATTTCAGGAGACATCAAACGAGAGCAGTGTTGTACAACCCCAGCAAAATGATTCATCTCATTCATTTGCCGATGACACGATTAAACGTCCCAGAAAAAATCTAAGCAATGAAATGATTTCACAAGCTCTGAATATTATGAAATCTGTCTCCGATCGACAAAATCAAACACAAGAAAAAGATGAAGACACTCTTTTTGGAGAATATATTGCAGCAAAACTGAGAAAAATGGATAAATCAACAAATGCAATAGTAAAACATCGAATTAATAACATTATTTTTGAAACCGAAATTGGATATCAGACAGATATGTATGCAGATTACGCAAGACCCTCTAGCTCCCGTAGTCATCCAGGGTACTAACTACACAGGTTCTCCAAATGATCAGCCAAATGCATATCCTTCTAACCGCTCATCGTCTGTATATTCTTCTATTACGAGCCCGGATCATCAGCATTCTACCACCACAAATCCTGATAATCACCCAAATACAATTCCTTCATCTCATCGCCGCATTGCATTGTTCAAACTTTATTTTACTGAGTTTGTCATTGTATTTGAGCTGCAAAGTTTGCAATGTTTGCAGTGGCAGATTAAGAGTTTTGGGAGTCCCTAAGCATAGGAGTTGTGTAGGCCCTGGTACTGGGTTGTATCAAAGTATACAACAAAGGCTACAAAATAAGCTATTTGAATCTACCAAAATACCTAGTTTTGTACATGAATTACAGAACTTGCGTTCTGCTTTATAAAACAATTAAAAGAAATAAGACTTGCAGAATGCTTCTATCGGGATGGTCTTATTCCAGCTTTCTGAGATATGGCAGAAATTTAAAACCAAATGGAACGCCAATACAATGGTTCTATTCTGCATAATTCTTAGTAACAAAATTTATTTAAAAATCTCAAATCAAAAACACTGACTAACTTTTTTTTGCTTTTCATAATTAGACATTTTTCTCTTAATAATTAATTAACACATAATCATCATATTTCTCAGCAGTGTTGCCAACTTTAGTTTTAAGAACCCAACAAATGTGGCCTCGTGACCCACCAGAAAACCACTAAACTTAACGGTCTCAAATTCAATCAAATTTGGCAATTGGCAATTAAATCACAGTAATTATCATGACAAGTCACAGTAATTAGCCAAACAATTTAATTATGAAATGTTATCAAATTACTTACTCTTATTCATCTGAATTAAAGTTTTAAGCAGCTCAACCGTAATCCTTTTTGTCCTGATCTTATTATATTTAAAAATTCCTAGTTTTCTTTTTGTCACTTTTATGTTCCTTGTTCTCAGACATACTTTCATTATTTTCTGTACAAAAGCAGTTATGGCGTAAGAAATGTCCGTATTTATGCAAAATGGAACCACACAGCAAACACACACTTTTGAGATATCAAAGGGTTTACAAAAACATGTGCAGCACTGTTAAATGAAGTAAAATTACTATTTCTTTTATTGAAATATGTTGATAAATTACTAAATTTAGTATGTGTAATTATAATTTTTTGTTGATTACTGGTATACTTTCAAAATAATTAAGAAATCGTGCATGTGGTTCCTTTAAACATTAAGTAATTAATAGGTTTTCTCATATACAAAAAAGAACCACAATCTAGGGATTTGTTGATATAAGTGAAACAATGTGATTTATAATCGGGATAAAGCTTTAATTTATCAAAAATACACGTTTATTCGACGTTATCATCAAATTGGATTTCGAAATCCACCGTGTCTAGTCCATCTATGTCGTCTTCTATGGTATTATCACAATCGAGACCATTATAAAAACTCTGTGCATCTTGTGGTATGAGATGTAATATGGATTGAATATCGGCTAGTTTCGCGGGTGATACTGGCTTCCCCGACGGCCACAAGGGAACTAAATGTTCCATTAAGATTAAAGCTGGTCTGCCACGAACAGGTGCTCTCCCTATATTAACTTCTACAGCATTATCAAAGAAGTCTGTTTTAAAATAAATTGAGTTTGGTGAGTCTCTTTCTATGTATATATTTCCCGAGTTTGTAGCCAATTAATACATTCTTTGTTAATACCACGTTTTCTATTAATAATCATTTTTTCAACCTTAGAAGTTCCCAGAAAATCTGATTTTGCCATTACTGTCACTTTAAGAGGGTTCTTTTTCTTGCAATCTTTCATAACTTGTACATAATCATCAGGAGTGTATAATCTCGGATATTTTTTCATTGCAGATTCAATGTGGGAAAAATCTCTGTCATTGGGTAGGTAACTGTGTCCGGGAATCAAAAACTTTTGTGTTATTTTTTTCAAAGTGGGATGACAATGCAAAAATGGTTTTAACATCAAAACTATCTTTATGTTACGATTTTGTCCGCCACACGAATCGCTCCATAAAATTAGTTCCTCGACGTCTTCAGAAATATGCTCGCCTAAGTATTTTAATAGACAAGAGCCGACTTCCTGAGCACCCTTCCCAGCCATTCCTTCTATCCAAACAAAACACCCACTTGAGTTGGTTTTTGCCGAATAAATACCCATATTATACAGCCAAAGCTGTCGTTTATAGTAAATAATTCCAGTAGGTATCTTAGGCATTGGAAGCGTTTTTTGTAGATCAAACGTGAGACATTCTATTTCCTTACATTGAGTAGCCAGAACAAAATCAGCCTTCATTTTATGCCGCGCCTGTTCCCATTTTCGGCAATGTTCTTCGCGTTCTGTATGGCTGTTTTTTCCTCAGCAGTTTTGCAATGAGTTAATTTCGCTTGTAATGTGTCACACTTGTTACACGTGTCTTTTTTAAGAGGCGCTCGTTTAAGATTAAAATATGTGTAAAATAACTTTGTATACATAGCCTTACTAACCTTTTCAGCTTCTCCTACATGTTCACAATATAAATCGTACATCTTGTCTAAAGTCATGTCTGGCATAAGATCGGGCATCGCGATGGGGCGGGGTGTGAGGGCGGGGTGTGCGGGCGGGGGAGTACACGGCGTCTGCTGCGCTCGCTTCGCCTTCCTTAGTAACTTTTGACTCTCCGCCGCGCAAGCACGTGTGTTGTTATCTTGCTACCAATCTCTCATCCCGTTAATTTGTTATCGATCATTATTGTTCATTCTTTTTGTTATCATTGTTATTTCGGATATCATGGCTTCGTATCCTAATAACGAATACGCAGACATAATGTTTTGTTATGGTTTTACCGATGGAAACGCGGCTGCGGCTCGGCGAGAATACCAACGCCGCTTTCCCGATCGTCGACTTCCCCACGTTACTGTTTTCGGGAGCACCTATCGACGATTGTCTGAAACTGGCAGTGTTCAAAGAGCACAATTCAACGCTGGCAGACCTCGACGGTACACGGCTGACGAAGAGGACACCATTCTTCAGTGTTTTATTGATGACCCAAACATCTCAACGAACATTGTTGCAAGACAGCTCGGTATGTCCCAGTGGAAAGTGTGGTCGGTAGTACATCTATCAGGTAGACACCCGTACCATTATCAACCTGTTCAAACATTGCACGAGGGAGATCCTGCCAGGCGACTCGAATTTTCTCGGTTTATGTTAAACGCTGACGCTGACCAGGAACATTTCCTAAGAAATATTGTGTGGACTGACGAGTCAAAGTTTGACCGGGATGGAATAACGAATTACCATAACTTACATTTTTGGGCACCTAAAGCAGGCAGGAATCCAAAAAAACTAAAAGAAACTGCGTCGCAAATGAGATTTTCCCTGAACGTATGGATGAGTGTCGTTGATAATTATTTGGTGGGCCCTCATTTCTTGCCCCAAAATTTGAACGGCGAAAATTACGAGGAGTTTTTGAGAAACAACCTAGACGATTTGTTGGCGGATGTTCCCGAAGAAATAAAAAACAACCTCATGTTTCAACATGATGGTTGCCCAGCACATTACCGGATTACTGTCCGACAGTGGCTAGACGAGAGATATCCAAACCGATGGATTGGGAGGGGAGGGCCAATTCCGTGGCCAGCACGAAGCCCTGATATCACACCACTTGATTTTTACGTTTGGGGTCATATGAAGGCATTACTTTATGTGACCCCAATAAATTCAGTCGAAGAACTTCGACAGCGAATAATAAACGCGGCGCAACAGATGAGAACAACGTTCACATCAAGAGTGACGAAAACCGAAGTTAGGAAGAGAATTCGAACCTGCATTCGTAATCGAGGGGCTCATTTTGAACAAGATGTGTAAAATTTGTAATAAAATTTGATGTACATTTTTTTATGCATTTTATTTCATACAAATACAAATGACCCTTTCTCTCCCCGCGCCGATTCAAACACATGCCTTGGCACGAATTATGTATTTTAAAATTGACTTTTATAGCTTTCTGGAAAGCTTACAGAATAAGCAAGTTGTTTTAGTTATTTGTACGATTAATGTCATATAAATTTTTGTGACGAGACAACATTTTTGAAGCGTAAAATGAAAATATTGGTAAGATATTATTCTTATATCGCTCATTATTTTCATTATTTTGTTAAATTAAGTAGTTTTAATTATGTCCATAGCTTAATTGAAGTGCCAGCTACAACATCATTTTTAATGGTACCCATTCAAATATGTAGTTTTTTTTTAAATTTGGAATGAAATGTCAAATTTTGGGTAAATATCGAAAAACCCTTAAAATTCTAAAATCTCGAAAACTATTGAATTTCGGCCATACATATGGGGGGTTCAATTTGTTGCATTTTGGCCCCCTTATCAGCCCCTGACGGATATACGTCGAATTACCAGTAACCCTGTATAGGATATTCTTAAAAAGCGAATCCTATCAAGTCTCACTCAACCCTTCTCAGACCCTCCATAATTCGAAAACGGCTCTGGTGGCTGCATGGGAAGAAATTCCCCAAGTAAACATTACGAACATCATCCAGAGCATCAGGATCGCATGCTGGCGGTGATCAAAGCCAGAGATGGACTCACGTTATTAATTTTGCGTTAAATGTCTTTAAGTATTTTGTGGTTTTGTTATAAAACCTTTATTTTAATGTTTATAGAATAATATAGGAAACGGAAGAGTCAGAAGACATTCTATCAACGGCGGAAGCAGCAATAGAGTGGGAGACAGTGGTGGAAAAATGGGAACAGTCATACATCAAGTCGGGACGTATGCGGCAGCCTCGCGCCGTGCATGATGGGGACGCGGCCGAAGATCCAACTGGCACATCGTATACTTTAGTGTCAATCGACAGTGGGGTTTTAACTCACGACTGGGACGAACTATTCGCCAAGGATCCCACAGAACCAAATCAGTTGACTGCCTGTCTTGTGTACGCGAGTATCTTTATTCCGGCAATGGTCGTCAAGTCGTTCAGGACATTCTCGATAAAGAACATATTAAAGCTTGTCAGTGCGCCGAACATAATTGTGGAATGCTGGGGATCGATAGGTGGAAGAAAACGACATACGAGATTGATTGTACCGAGAGGGGAGATTCAATATTTCGATCAAAAAGCTAGTCATCTGAAGAAGGAGAGTATGGATTGGTGGATTCAACTTTTCAAGCCAATGACGAATCAGATGTAACAATGTGGAATAAAATACAAATATTATTATACATTTATGCAAAAACGGTACTTTCACAGAAGCAGAAGCTATGGCGCTGTTTGCTAAAACAAATCAAGGGATTAACTTTATTTGCACAAAACAGTACGCCGAAAAAATTCGGACATACCTCCACAGCGCCCGAGTTCTGGTATTTTCGGAATCGATAAAACAACGATTCAAGCGAACCAAGGCGAAGTGGGATTGGAAAACGAAACGCTTAAAAACGAAACAGACGAAGAAGAAACAAAAATGAAGTTTAAAGAAATATTGACATTAAACAAGATTGACGTATCAAAATTCTTCATAGAAACGTTCAAGCACTTTACTAGAGAGTGAGAAGATGAACAACCTATTATTCCCATCGCCGGGAAAAATAATGAACAGTCTAGTGGAGTGTCATTTTAATTATTGCGGACTAACGGGTTTAATGTCTAACTCTAGTTTTAACTTCAGTGGTTTGTTACATACTAACGCGTGTTTAATGGACGAGTGTACATTTACAGACAATCAGTTCGATCAATGGACACTGTTAGCATCCGGGTTACCGATGTCAACAGATGTAAAATATAAAGATAGATGTGATGTAAAAAATCTGATATTATATACTTGTAGTAACTATCCTATAGAAATGTATTGTAACGTTCCTATGTCACAGCAAGCTGTGAGGTCGAGAACGATATACTTCGAATTAAAAATGCGATGTCCGTGGTACCTTAGAATTAGCCCTCAGCCCCAGTTAGAGAATGAATGTTAACATAAAAAAAAAAAAAAAAACTAAGAATAAGTTAGGTTAGGTTAATTAAGTTAACAATTTAAAGCTCATATAAAAAGTACACTTTATAAACAAACATATTACAAATTAGAGGATTATATCCTAGATAAGAATGCTTGGAAACATGCAGGTCCTGCTCCATAGGACAATCTATAGTCTAGACAAAATCAAACTGGTTGCTAATTTAATTGTATAATTTATAATTTTTATGACATTGATGGTTACATTATGTACTTAACTACTTTAACCCTTCTTTGCATGATGATGGAAATTTCAATCATAATATTTAGTCAACAAAAAAAGGTACTCAAAACCCTTGTACTGTAAATTTGTTGTTGCTGGCAGCTTTTTAAGCGACTATTGCGTACAACAAAACGCAGTTGTCAAAAAATAGCAAACGTCACTGTGAATTACCAGGCCTAGAACTTGTCATTCCGCTGTTTGTTGTGACTGGAAGAAAGGAGCGAGATTTTAAATTGTTTTATGGAAATAAACGGAGATATAAAATACAATAAAAGTGAAAATGAGTGAAAAAAAGGTTTGTTTTCATGTTTTTGTTATTTTATGTACAATTTATATCAAAACACTGTGAATAAATTTCTCAAAATTATGTGATGGAAATTTACATCACTATGCAGTAACTTCACTTGTAATGTATGGCAAACATTTTTTTGTAAATGTTTATTTTATGTTGTTTTTTAGGGAAACTTGAATGAAAGAGATATTGAAGATTATCTTAGTAAGTTAGAAGGCGGTTGGCTCTCAGAAGATGGCCTTGATGACCAAGATTCCGATGATGAAAACCGTGATGCTGATGAAGTTATAAGAGTGTTGCAGGAGGAGAACGATGATGATGATGATGATGATGATGTAGATGAAACTGCTGACATTGATCCTCCTCTTGTAGAACCAGAAGATCAAGAACCCTCTCACCCATCAACTTCATCCAATTTGCAGTCTTCATCCAGTTTTCCATTTGACAAAAGAAGCTTGATTTGGAAAAAAAGGAATCTGGTGTTTGACACAGATAAAATTACTTTCTTAGGGAGTTCTACTGCTTCAGGTGGTCTATCACACCTAGAAACTCCATATCAATGTTTTAACCATTTTATCACTGAAGATTTTATCAAAATATTAGTAGAGGAGACAAATTTATATATAATACAGAGTAATCCCAGTTCATCTATAACATTTACAGAATATGATTTGTATAAGTTCTTTGGTATATTATTATACATGTCAGTAATCAAATTTCCTAGCACAAGATCATACTGGTCGCCAAAGTTTGGATATGAGCCCATTTCTTCAACAATGCCACTGAACAAGTTTGAGAAAATAAAGTTATCATTACATTTTAATAACAATGATCTTCACAAACCTATAGGTCATCCAGAACATGACAGGCTTTATAAAATCCGCCCTGTTATCAAGCATCTCAATGAGAGGTTTGCCACAGTGCCAATGAATCAAAGACTTTCTGTGGATGAACAGATGTGTTCTACCAAAATAGGGCATTTTTTAAAACAGTATCTGCCTAAGAAGCCCCATAAATGGGGCTTCAAATTATATGTTCTCTGTGATTTGATGGGATATGCCCATAAGTTTGAGGTATATTCTGGACAAGAGAATACAGAGAAACTCCCAGATGAACCAGATCTTGGTGCAACAGGAAATGTTGTAGTTCGTTTGCTTCGAGGAGTGCCAAGAAAGCAAAACCACATCATATACTTTGATAATTTTTATACCTCTTTGCCATTGGTAGTTTTTTTAGCTAAATCAGGAATTCACACAGTGGGAACTGTGCAACAAAACAGGATACCAAATAATAAACTTCCAGAGAAGAAAAATTTCATGAAAAAATCTGTGCCCAGAGGTAGTTTTGAGGAAAGAGTGTCTGTGCATGATGGTATAGATTTGAGTTGTGTGGCTTGGAAAGATAATAAGATAGTAACCCTGTTATCTTCTTATTCTGGAGCATTGCCTGTAACTAAAGTCAATAGATTTGACAGGATAACAAAAGGAAAAATTGATATTACTTGCCCGTTTATTGTCCAAGAGTACAATAAACATATGGGAGGAGTAGATCTCATGGATAGCTTTTTGGGCAGAAATCATATAAAAATGAGGTCTAAAAAGTGGTATTTGCGTATTTTTTTTCATCTATTTGATCTAGCTATTATAAACTCTTGGATTGTTTATAAAAAAAATGCTCAAGAAAGAGGTGAACCTAAAAAGAGTCTGCTTACAATGGGCCAATTCAGAAATGAATTGGCCTTTGTGCTATGCAACAGAGGAACCACCAAAGAAGCTAAAAGAGGGCGTCCTAGTACCAGTGTACTAGAAGAAGAATTACAATAAAAAAAAAGAAAAGGTTCTCCAGCTCCACCACCTCCAAAAGACATAAGAAAAGATGGTGCTGAACATTGGCCAAAAGTAGGTGGGTCACTCCGGTGCAAATTTCCCAAATGTAAAGGCTATTCCACAATTTCGTGTAATAAATGTGGCGTCAATTTATGCTTAAATAAGAATAATAATTGTTTTTTAAATTATCATAAAGAATAAAGAAGATTGAGTAAACTATATTTTTTATTTATTTAGTACTGAGCTAAATATGTGACAATGCATGATGATGTAAATTTCCATCATATTGTTTTTTACATAATACATATTTTTATTTACACTAGGATTTTTTTTAATATTTTTCCTTTAATCTAGAGCATTAATTACATCACCCTGATTTATTTAAAAAAAATAGAAAAAATCATGCAAAGAAGGGTTAACTCAAACACCACATTAGTACTTGTTAAAATTTTGGAAACATCTACTTTTCAATATTTATAAATATGTGAGCACCATGTATCTATCACATTATTAATTTACCTGTCTTTGCATTATATTTAATTCTTTTTACCTATGGTATAGTAATTTTATTGTAGGGCATCGTCTTCACATATAATTACATAATTAATGTGAACCTACACAATATTGTAAAACATTTTAAAAGAGTACGGTGGAGTTTCTTGCCCATTCTTCTCCATACGAAACTACCTCTTGGAAGGGGCAACTAGAATCAATTCTATTTTTTTGTAAATTTTGACGTTGAAATGTGCCTTTTATGTGCCTATTTGAAATAAATGTTTTGATTTTGACTTTGTAGAGGCGTTTTTAGAGGGTCAAGACACATTTTTTTTTTTCTAAGGGAATTATAGCTTTAGAAAAAAGGCGGACTAAATGTATCGATGTTAGGAGACTATGTAGAGCAGCAGTCCTCTAAGTGTGTTCCGCGGAACCCTAGGGTTCCGCGATACCCCTGTAGGGGTTCCGCAAGAATTTAGAAAAAAACTCAAAACACCTCTCTCTGGTCACTGGTCGAACGTTTTGACTCCGCCCGCCGCGCGTATACTTGTGAGGGGGCAGTCCCTTTGATAAAAGCCGCCAACGAGCGACTTTCGGCTCTATCTTCAAAAACATAAAATCGAGATTGTTTACAACGCATTTTTTTGTATTTCTATTTTTATTTCCGCTTTTTGTTTATCAAAGGCGCCGACTCGAGTATTTTTGAGAATGTTCGAGTTCTAGTCTAGGACTAAGTATAAAAGCGGCGATCGCGCGTCGCGCCTCGTCGGTCATTTAACTTATAAGTTTAGCAATAATTTTTCCGCTCCTGGCTTGAGGCTTTTTAGAGTAAAATCCAAAAGGCAACCACAGGACAGTCCGGCTAAGTAGCCACGACCCCCAGTGGTCAAAACCACGAGTTGCCATTCAAAAAGTAAGATAAGTTCGTACCTACCTACTTACAAGCTGGCTAGCCTGCTGCCTGATTGTAAGTTCTACTGCCTGCTGTATTCTGATTATATCAGTTTTGTACATTTCTTCTTTGGACTAAACTTTGTCTCATAAACGCAGTAACGATTGTGCATTATTTGACCCCACCATCCTGACGTGTAACATTATTAATAAAGAAGAATGGAACGTTGGCTTAAAGGTGTTAAACGTGTTGCAACAACATCTTCTAATGACTCTGAATGTTCAAAAGCAGTACGCGCGGAGAATACTGCAATTACCGATCCAGACGATAATGCCACGACGTCAAGCTCCACGGTTTCAAAGACGAAAAAAAAAGAAGTATGATGAATCATATATCATTTTCGGATTTGTTGATTCCAACGGCTCACCTCTCTGCATGTTATGTAGTAAACTGCTTCCTAATACACTCGGCGTCACAAAAATCGCACCTCCGAAAATAAGTTTCAAGCATGTCCCGCCATCAACGAATACATTAAACCTAATTAATATTAGTATCAATTGAAAGTATATTTTTTTTACCTTTAAATTAACATTAGTTAGAATTCCTAAACACAACAGATCTCATTAGCACGTAACGTTATAAAAAATGTTGTCAAAATACGCATTACAACGGCCACTAATTGCACCTCCCTACAAGGGTATAAAAAGGGCGACCCGGGTTAAATGTGGGTCGACATGGAGAAGGCCTTCGACCGTGTGTGGCACGACGGCCAAATTTACAAGATGGCCACCTCGGACGCGCCCCGTCGCGTTGTTAAAGTGGTCTCTACTTTTCTCTCCCACAGGACATTTAGGGTGGTGGTCGACGGAGCGCTGTCTAGCGCCCGCCCGGTGCTCGCAGGCGTGCCGCAAGGTAGCTGCGTCTCGCCGGCGTGTTACTCGCGCTACACCGACGACATCCCCACAACCCCAGAGTCGACGCTCGCGCTGTACGCTGACGACGCCGCGTACATTACTACCTCGCTTAACGCGAAGTACGCGGCCGTCAAAATGCAGCGCGCCCTGGACCTCCTTCCCGACTGGCTGGCTGGCAAAGTGGCGGCTGTCGGTTAACGTGGGTAAGACGCAGGCGATGGTCACCGGGTTTGCGCCCCTCCCACCACCCTTGCAGCTGCAAGGAGTCGACATCGATTGGTCGCCCCGGGTCAAGTACTTGGGTGTGACCATCGACCGTCGGCTCACGATGGGGCAACATGTCCGCAACGTCGCACGGTGGATCGAAAATCGGCTGTAGAAGACATAGGATCTCGATTTCTTAAATGTTATTTTTTTTTTGCTGGAAATGACTTCTGCTGATCATTACTGTTCTATAAAATGTCATATGAAGTAAATGTGTGCACAAATGGAAGAGTTATAATTTTTATAAGAAAAAAATGTATGGAGCTAGTATGAAAAATCGAATTATCTCCTAAACGGCATGTTTAACCGTAATATCCTTGGAGGTGGTCATAGTGCTAATTATTTATAATTTTTTGGTTGCGGATTTGACGAAAAATTTCATGCCGTTTTTTTTAAAAATCGTCAAAATATTTTCATTTGTTTTTTCATATGAAACGATTCCTTTTAGTGTTTATGTTGAAGAACACGGACTTTTAACTACACGTAACATAAAATAGCATCACTCCTATATTTCCGAAGGAGTTGGCAGAGGTTTATAGTACACCCACACGTAGACAACTATGCTTGAGCTAGATACAGGGTGTCCCATGGGAAATTTCAAACTTTAAATATGAATTAAAAGATTACGGTTGGCAGGAGAGGGGCGGAGCGAGCGGTAACAGGAGCGGGGGTCGTGCGGATTATTTAGTAGCAATGGATCGTTGGTCCGGTTCGCACCGCGCTTACGCTGTGGAAGCGTATATTCAAAGCAACGAATCGCCGACTGTGGCAAGGCGAAGATTTTGTGCTCGATTTAATATTCGTCGTATGAGGGAAGCTCCAAGCGTACAGCTTATTCGAACATGGGTTGAGAAGTTTCGGCAAACCGGATCTACAGTAAATAATCCATTACCTGGCCCGTCCAATGCGATATCAAACGAAGAAAATGTAAATTTAGTGCGGAACGCAGTCATCCGAAATCCACGGCGATCGATTCGTAAACATGCTGCTGCTTTGGGCCTTAGTAAGTCATCCATACATCGGATTATGAAAAAAAAACTTAAGTTCCATCCTTATAAGATGCAGTTGGTTCAATATTTAAAGCCTAACGATTACAGTTTGCGAAAAACATATGCCGAAACAATGCTACAGCGATTTCGCACTATTCGGACACTTGGTAATATAATTTTTAGTGATGAGGCTCATTTTCATCTGCAAGGCTATGTGAATAAGCAAAATTTTAGATATTGGGCTCCAGGAAACCCACATGAGAAACATGAACAACAACTTCACAGCCCAAAGGTGACAGTGTGGTGCGGAATGTCTATGAACGGAATTATCGGGCCATATTTTTTTGAAAATAATTGTCGCTCAGTAACTGTGACATCTCAACGTTACTGCAACATGATTGAAATATTTTTGAACCCAGCATTGCAGAACCATCCAGGATACAATAGAAGAACCTGGTTTCAGCAAGATGGCGCGACAGCTCACACGGCAAGGGCGTCTTTAGAGACTGCGAGGCAAATTTTCGGAACAAAAATTATCTCAAAGTTTGGAACCATCCCGTACCCACCAAGGTCGCCTGACCTCACGCCCTTGGATTTCTTTTTGTGGAGCTTCTTGAAATCTAAAGTATACGACCCGCCGCCAAGGAATTTGAGTCAACTCAAAAGGAATATCCATACTCAAATAAACCAAATCACGTCAGAAACGTGCAAGAAAGTTTTTCTCGCGATGAAGCGTGCGTTGGAGGAGACTGTACGAGCAGATGGGCGTCATCTCGACAGCATCATTTTTAAAACTTAAAATCCGCATGATTTCTTTATTCATTTCTATCATTAAAAGTTTTCTATAATCATAGATTTTTTTTTCATTAATTTTTTAAGTTTGAAATTTCTCATGGGACACCCTGTATTTATCAACACATCATGAGTTTTAAAACTTTTCATACAACCAAATTACCAATTGTTTACTCTTCTAATGAGTCCGAAAAGAAGTGATTAAGTAACTACACTGATTAGGTCTTCTAATGAGTCTTTATAGGTGATTTAATGATTTTCAATATCTCACGACAATACCAACTATGGATTACATTCAACTTTTCCTGATAAGTAAGCTAATTTGTTAATTAGCAGTGCTATGAGTTCTAAGAATAGTTAGTGACAATTATAAATTTTCATTAGCTAATGAGAAGATAACTAATGAGGGTAGTTACCTAATTATTGGCGTTTTTCAATAAAAGGGCTAAAGTTTAGTTTTATAATTTAGTTTGTTCACAACTGTGTAACTGCTAACACTAAATCTGCGACTATAAAATCTTAGAATGGAAAGTTTAATCACGAATTTAGACTTGTTTGTTCTTCTACGAAGTGAGAGTACTTCATTTGATCATGAAGTATTGTTCAGTGCAGTTGTATCCCGCATAGGCGATTGCCTGTCTGACGAAGATCGTGTTGTTCTCAAAGAATTTTGTCGGAGATTTACGCGAGCCGCTTTACAAAGGTGGCAGAAATCCAACCGATTCCTTGATAATTTCAGGAGAAAGTACGAGAATTGGTTGGGAGCAAATATTGATTGGCCGAGTTTTGTGCAAACTTTAGTTAATCAAGAACCAAGTGTTGATGAGATACCAAGAGCGCCCTCAGTCTCTCCAGAACCGTCGACATCAACGTCCATTGGAACAATGACGAAAAGATCCCGTAAACCATTCGAAGATCTGGGAAGTAAACAAAAAAAGAGAAGATCTGATGAACACACAGGCGAAGATTCCAGTGAATTGGCATATGCAGCTGCAGCACGTTTAAAAGAAGAAGGGCATGGAGATATCGCCTCTGTCATCGAATACATGATGAAAAATCCTGAAAGCCGCTAAATTAAATGAAACGCTTAAGAAACCAGCGAAAACAATCATATTTACGTCAGAAAAGGCGCTTGGATTGCTTCTTTCGCTAAAACTCTCAAAGTGGCAATATATTACGTTGCGAGAGGCTGCCATTCGGGAAGGCGCTAAGGATATTTATCCATCTTACTATAAAGTGCAACAAACTAAGCTTGATTGCTACCCTCCGAAGCAATCAGTGACAGTTACTGATTCATCGGCTAGGATTACACTTCAAGCTTTACTTGATATCACAGTTACAAGAATCCTTCAAAGCCTTTCTAAGGAAGAGCATAACAAGCAGTTGAAGCTGATATCCAAGTGGGGATTTGATGGTGCTTCTAACCAAAGCCGATACAAGCAGAAAATGGAGGGTGAGGAAGATGACTCGAGCATTTTCATGACCTCCTTGGTGCCACTTAAACTGACAGATGGAGACAACATCTTATGGACGAACCCAAAACCATGCTCAGTTTTGTATTGTCGTCCAGTTCAGTTTACTTTTGTAAAGGAGAGTGAAGCAGTTGTCCTTGAGCTGAAAAAACAAATGGATGAAGAAATTGAGGCCCTTATCCCCACAGAGTGCAATAATAATAATAGGGTGACTAATGAACTAATGATGACGATGATCGACGCTAAAGTTTGCACTTACCTTTCTGAAGCTAGATCAAATGCATCGTGCTACCTGTGCTTAGCAAAGCCTACAGAAATGAACCGCTTAGATGCTGTAACATCAAAAATTGTGTGTTCTGACCTGTATGAATTTGGCTTGTCATCCCTACACGCCCGTATAAATTGTATGGAATGTCTGTTACACATTGCATACAGGCTCGACTTCAAACGGTGGGCAGCGAGAAGTGATGAGCACAAAGAAATGCTACAGACAAGGAAGAAAATAATTCAAAATAAATTCAAAGATGAGCTCAATCTGTTGATTGATATAGTAAAACAAGGCTCGGGAACCACCAATGACGGGAATACTGCAAGAAAATTCTTTGAGTTTCCTAATAAAACCGCAGCTATAACCGGTTTGGATGAAGACCTCATCAAAAGATTTGCTGTAATTTTACAAGCAATTACATCTGGAGAGCAGGTCGATATAATAAAATTTAGAGATTATGCCCGCAAAACAGCAGAAAAGTACGTATTATTATACGACTGGTACTACATGTCGTCAACCGTTCATAAATTATTAATCCATGGGGCTGACATAATTGAGAAAAATAATATTGTGCCGATTGGGACTCTCTCGGAAGAAGCCTCAGTCTCGAAACAAAGATTTTAGGAGGTTTCGAGAACATCATTCGCGGAAAAGAAGCAGGCAGGATTCCAATCAAGACATTTTAAATATGCTTGTTGTTTCTTCGGATCATTTGCTAAGTGCACAAAGGCCTAAGTTAGATGCCAAGAAAAAGCAGAGCTTTTTTGCTGAAACTCTCGACTTAATTCAATTTCAGGAAACTGAGTTCGAGTTTTTGGATATATCCAATCTGGATGCTGACTCAGAATTGGAGTCTGACAACGAGAGTGATAAGGAAAATTTGTACAAAAATTATATATGTACTTATTTGTAAATTTGTATTTGAGTCTGTTTGGTTTTTTTTTTGTAATATTTAATGATATTTTGTCTTTTTTTTTATTTATTTTACTTTATTTTACAAATGCTTAGTATTAATTCCTTAAATTAAATTATTTTGTATATAATATAACTTTATACGAGGGTCATTCAATAAATACTTAGCCTACAAAAAGTAAACGAAAATTTTGGAAAAGTGGCAATTTATTTTTCAACATAGTCTCCTTTTAGTTCGATACACTTAGCCCAGCGATGCTCCAACTTTTTTAACCCGTCCGAAAAATAGTTTTTGTCAAACTCTGCAAAATAGGCCTCCGTGGCGGCGATGACCTCCTCATTCGATCCATATCTATTCCCGGCGAGTGATTTTTTCAGATTAGGAAACAGAAAGAAGTCACAAGGGGCCAAATCTGGAGAATACGGTGGATGGGGCAGCAATTCGTAGCGTAATTCGACCAATTTGGCCATGGCAACGGCAGACGTGTGAACCGGTGCGTTGTCGTGGTGAAACAGCACTTTTTTCTTCGCCAGATGGGGTCGTTTTTTCTTTAATTCGGCGTCGAATCGGCCTAATAAATCGGCATAGTAAAGCCCTGTAATTGTTTTACCCTTCTCGAGGTAATCGATGTAGATCACACCTTGTGAATCCCAGAAAACGGTGGCCATAACTTTTCCGGCCGATTTTACAGTTTTCGCCTTCTTTGGAGCACGTTCCCCGGTCTGGATCCATTGTTTTGATTGCTCCTTGGTCTCTGGTGTGTACCAGTGGATCCAGGTTTCATCGACGGTCACAAAACGACGCAAAAACTCCGCTGGATTCATCTTAAACAGCGCCAAACACGTCTCCGATGTGGTCTCACGGTTGCGCTTGTTTTCTGGTGTGAGTAAACGCGGCACCCATCGCGCCGACAGCTTTCTCATGCCGAGTTCCTCGTGAAGAATATGATGCACTGTTCCTTCTGAAATGCCTACAGTCTCAGCTAGCTCCCGAACCTTCAATCGGCGATCTGCCAATACGAGATCATGGATTTTTTTAATGTTTTCCTCCGTAGCAGCTGTTTTCGGTGCACCTGGACGTGGTTCATCAAAAACCGACGTACGGCCACGTGCAAACTCGTTGAACCAATTCTTGACGGTGGCCATCGATGGAGAAGAGTCACCGTACACAGCATCCAAGCGCTCTTTGATTTCGATGCGCGTTTTCCCTTCCAAAAATAGGAATCGAATCACCGAACGATATTGCTCTTTTTCCATTTTTGTAAAACCGATCGACACGTTCGCTTCCATAAGTTGTCAAATTAAAACAAATGAAGGGATTGGAATGAAAATTTGAAAAAAGAATTAAAAAAGAATGTGCTACACTGTGGTAAAACTCTTTTGAAACTACAGCGCCCTCTGGCGATGAGGCTAGGTACTTATTGAACGCCCCTCGTATGTTACTTAAATAAGAGTTTGATAATCTTTTTTTATTTAAATTAATAAAAATGTGTAAAAAAACAGCAATTTTTTTATTTATTTTTCTTGTTTTGTGTGTTCTTAATATTTGGGTTAATAACATATCGAACTTTTTAACTTGGACACTAAAAGGGATCGTTTTACATGTAAAAATAAATAAAAATATTTTGACGATTTTTTAAAAAAAACGGCATTAAATTTTTCGTCAAATCGGCAACCAAAAAATCATAAATAATTAGCACTATGACCACCTCCAAGGATATTACGGTTAAACATGCCGTTTAGGAGATAATTCGATTTTTCATACTAGCTTCATACAAATTTTTCGTAAAAAAAATATATTTCCTTCGTTTTTGGGCAGAATTAACTCGGGTGTCATTTTTGTACATAGTAATGATCAGCAGAAGTCATTTCCAGCAAAAAAAATAACATTTAAGAAATCGAGATCCTATGTCTTCTACAGCCGATTTTCGATCCACCGTGCGTCGCCGCGCAGGGTAGGGTCGCCCGCAACCTGTTCCGCCCCGTGCTCTCGTCCCGCATCCCGGCGCGCGTCAAGTTGGGCGTGTACAAAGCGTACGTGCGCCCAATCTTGACGTACGCCGCCACGGCATGGTTCGCCCTCGCGTGCGAGTCGAGCCGGAAGCTGCTCCGCGCGCAACAGAGCCTTGCGCTGCGGACCATCGTTGACGCTCCTCGTTTCGTGAGGAACGATGTCCTTGCCCGGGACCTCGGGATCGAGAGCCTGGACGAGTTTGTGCGGCGCCTCGCGAAGGGAATGTTCGCGCGTGCCGACGCATCCGCTTGGCCTCATGTCAAACAGATAGCGCCCTGGCATGCGCGCCCCCCCGACGCGAGACCCCTGCCCCGCGACCTGTTAGCGGACAATTAACCCCATCCCCCGGACTGGACTCCCGAGTAACCTGCACACAGGTTACACGCGGCTTACTCGACTCAACTGAACTCCACACTCACCTACATGCACCCGTTGCGTAGCGTGTTCTAAGTTAATATAGGCACGCTACGTCATCGCACCACAGACAAACATGTCTAAACATTCGCCTAAACTCACACGCGAAGGCGCCGCGCGGGCGGCGATTCGCGTTGACACTGAGCGGTGTTACACACAACACAATACCGCTCACACACGCACGACGACTCCTTAGCCCGGACCGTAACCGGCTAGCTCTGGAAGCGGGGCGGGCGGGGGTCATACACCTAACTCTGTAGGAGCGTCGAGTCGGCACCTTCGCCGCTGGTCGTCTTCGTCGGGCCTCCCCCAGGTAACTGGGGGTCTCACCTGGCGGGGACAGACCGCCGAGGTGTCGTGAAGAAAGCGACACTATGTTATTAGCGTCGCGTCGCGGCGCGCCTACAGAAATACTATAGCAATCACACATGGGTGCGCGTAGCTACGCGCACCCAATAAGCCGCAAAGCATTTGTTGCGCACATTACGCGGGGCCCGTATTGACGGGCCCAAAACATGCCTCCGCGGCCAGAGGGCAAAGCGCCCTGGCACCGCTCGCTTTCAAGAATGTGGGTCATTACGCTCTCGACACTCGTCCTGAACGGTCGTGCTCACGCTCCCCCGTTCATGACTCAGTGGCGCTAGCCTAATTCTTCTCGTTACGTTTACGTAACGAGCTCGCAGCCGCCCCGACTGCAACCGATCATCGATCGATTAATTAATTAATTTTAATTAATCAATCGCTTTTGATCCAACTATAAAAATTGCCTTTTTCAAGGCACTGGTACTATTTCTTTAACGTGCGCGTTTGTGTATAGCTTCACTAGGCCCCTTCCGGGCAAAACCACAGTTTCGTGGTCCTCGGTGGATACCTTACGGTGCCAACGAAACCGAGTGGGGTGTTGACCCAATCACACCCGCCGAACCCCTTCAGGGCTAGGCAGTCAGTTGGACGGGTCCCAGAGTTAACCGGCCTTGGGGGATCTCCTAGTCGGCTCTGGTGACAGTTTTCCTTCCTCAGCTACTCACCTAGTGTCTCTAGGGTGTGTCTACACCCTTCGCGCTAGACTGACAGGGCCCCGTTCGCACAATAAGACTGGCGACGGGTATACAAGCTTAGGGCTCACCCATAGGCACTCAACCTCCCTGTCTATACCCGACAGGGAGGGTGTGACACATCCCCGGGCAATTCCACCCGGGGAGCTAGGCATAGGGAAGATAGGCGGGAACCTTCTGTTCCACCATCCCCCAAAACCAACCCTCCCGCACCCCCAACCATGGGGGATGCTGTCCTTGCAACGTTTGTAAGGGAGGTCCTGCTAAAGGACCCCGAATTCTTAGCCAAATATGGCGCCCGTTTCGCTGCTATGCAGCCCCCCACCCCCTGTCCCTCCGACACTCCAGGCATCGCTAACTTTAATGATGCACTGGAAGCCCCTTCCCCTCCGTGCTCTATGCCCGCCATAGACTCGGAGGACTCGTCAGGTCCCATGGACACTGACGTTTTCTCCAATAAACACCCGGTCACTCCGTATCCTTCTGATACGGAGGCCCAGACCTCCTCCACCTCATCGTCCGAGGATGACGGTTTTCAGACCGTCACCTCCGCCTCCAAGAGGAAGAAGAACTTCGTATCTTCTTCCCAGGCAGGGAAAACCCCCAAAATCAGCTCCCCCGCCCCCGTGACACCGACCCCCGTTGTCCCCGCCCCGACCACGCACCCCGCTCCCTCCGCCGCCGCGTCAACCCCCCCCACCCTGTCCAAAGCTTCCGATAGCCAATCGAAACAGGCTCCCTCCCCGCCCCCTGTGTTCATTCAGGACAAGGGGAAGTGGACCGTCGTGTCCAAATGGTGCGTCGATCTCCGGATCGGCTTCACCAGTGCCCGTGCCACAGAGCAGGGCATCAAGGTTCAAGTCCCTAACGCTTCCGATTATAGGGCCCTCACGAAACTCCTCAGAGATAGGGGAGTTTCTTTCCACACATACTCCCTTCCGGAGGACCGTCAGACCCGCGTGGTCATAAATCGCATCCCTAAGGAGATAGCGACCTCCGATATTAAAGACGACCTTCTGTCGCAAAACGTCCCCGTCGCGGAAGTGCACCGCATGCACCGCGCCCGAAGCGGCGAAGCGTACAACATGATCCTTGTTGTATGCCCCGCCGTCGAGGGACATCACCCGATCTTTACGATCAAATCTATCTGCAGCCTTACTGGATTCGATATCCAGAAGCCGCCCAAAACTGGCATCGTCGGACAATGCCACCGGTGCCAACTTTACGGCCATTCCCGGCGGAATTGCCATGCGACACCCAGGTGCGTTAAGTGCCTGAGCGAGCACGGCACTTCCGACTGCTCCCGCCCCAAAGACAGGACTTTGTGCACGGAGCCACCCAGCTGCGTGCTCTGTGGGAACTCCGGGCACCCAGCCAATTACCGTGGCTGTCCCAAAGCCCCAAAATCGACCGCCCCTAAGCTGACGAAGCGTACCGACGCCCGTCAGCAAAGGGAAGCCCCCGCCTCTCAACTTCCCGAGCGACTGAGTCCCCAAAGACCCAGTCCTTGGCAACTCCTGCACCACCAACAGGCCTTCCCGGCCTTGGGGCGCTACCAACAACCTCCCCCTCCCCCCATCCCTCCGCTGATGGACCCCCGCATCCGTGCCCACGCACCCGCGCCCGCGCCCGTGCCCGCGCCCCCTCGCGCTAACCCACCCCCGGCTCCTAAAGCCGCTCCCCCCGCGCCGGTCGCACCCCGCCCGCCCGCACCCACTCCTCCAGTGGTCGGGCCTAACCCTCTCGACGCGTTCAATGTGATCTCGAGCACATTCCTCGTCTTCCTCACCCCTCGCGCCCGAAAGATGGCTAGCGAAATCGTCACAGCAAGAAATTCCTGTGATCTTTTCGCTATCCAGCAAATTTACAATGCGTATCCGGAGATAGCGCAAGCGCTAATGACCTTCTCCAACCAACCTAAAACCAATTAATGGATAAAGGAATCGTTGCGCGAATTAAACTCCGATCCCTCAGACTGGGTTATTTCAATGCCAATGGCATCATAGGTCAGCGAGACGAAATCGCGACCTTCCTCCGCGATCACAATATAGACGTCCTCCTCGTACAGGAGACGTTCCTAAAACCCCATCACCGTAGACCGTCCATCGCTAACTATCGCGTAGTTCGCAACGACAGGACTCGGTGTCACCGGGGCGGTACCATGATATACTACAGGGCTTCGCTCTATTGCATCCCAATAGACCCCCCCCCCCCTCTCACGATTAGAAGTTTCCATATGTCGACTAGGCATGACGGGTCACCAGCCGATCACTCTGGTGTCGGCTTACCTCCCCCGCACCAATACCTCAGAGAACTTCCAATACCTGACTGACGACCTGACCCTCCTGCTCGGCTTGAGTGACTCCGTTATCATAGCGGGCGACCTCCTTGCCAAGCACACCGCCTGGAATAGTGCCATTATCTCTACCCGAGGGAGACACTTGTTCGACCTCTGTCCCCTTCTTAACTTCGACGTCATCGCCCCGATGACCCCCACCCACTTCCCCGCTAACGTTGACCACGCCCCTGACGTGCTCGATGTGGCACTCCTAAAGAGTATCAACCTACGGTTGGCCTCTATAGAAGTGTTACAAGAGCTAGACTCTGACCACCGACCAGTCGTAATGAGACTAACCCCTCGCATAGGTCTCCCCGACCCCGACCAACCCCCCCTCACGAGAGTGGTAACGGACTGGAGGTTAGTAAGCGAACGCCTGAAAGCCAACACGTCCCCCCACTTAGACTCTATCCCCGACCTCTTCGACTCTGTCGCAGACACGACGGCCGCGATCGGCTCGTTCACAGAACACGTACAATCCGTCCTGATCGATTGTTCAAGGGAAGTTCCAGCGATGGATGACTATCGCTGGAAATTGCCGGACGATGTACGTGAGCTGTTGACCGAGAAGAACGCGGCTGTCCGTGCGTACAGCAACTTTCCCTGCTCCGCGAACCGAACCCACATGCGCTACTTACAGCGAACTGCAAGGAACCGCGTGGCGGAAGTACGTAACGCGGGCTGGGACAAGATGCTGAGCGAACTAGAGCCCACCCACCTGGCATTCTGGGAGCTTCAGAGGAAACTCAAATCCCGAGAAGTAGCCCCCATGCCCCCCCTGACCCGCCCTGACGGCACCATCGCCTTCGATGATGCCGACAAGGCCGAATGCCTCGCCGATAGTCTAGAGGCCCAATGCTCGCCCAGCACTCAACCAGTGGACCAGGCCCACCTCTCTGAGGTGGAAGCCGAAGTCGAAAGGAGAGCTTCCCTCCCCCCCGTAGAAGACCCCGAGTTTCCTCTGCCTCCCGTCACTCCCGACGAAGTGCACGATCTCATAAAGGGTCTCAAGCCCCGCAAAGCCCCCGGTTCGGACGGTATCACCAATAGGGTGATACAGCTCCTCCCCGCTCATCTGATCATGCTCATGACCACCATCTTCAATGGTGCCATGAGCAATAACATCTTCCCCCAATCGTGGAAACAGGCCACTGTCATCGGTATTCCCAAGCCGGGCAAGCCCAAATCCGCTCCCTCCAGCTACCGCCCCATCAGTCTGCTCAACGTCCTCGGCAAAATCTATGAGAGGCTTATTTATAAGCGTCTCAGAGACTACGCCGAGACGAAGGGCCTCATTCCCAACGAGCAGTTCGGTTTTCGAACCCAACACTCGTGCGTGCAACAGGTCCACCGGATCATCGAACACATAAGCGTCGGTTTCTAACGCGGTTCTTTGACCGGTGCCGTGTTCTTCGATATAGCGAAAGCGTTCGACAAAGTCTGGCACGACGGCTTATTATATAAGCTGTACAAACTTAAAGTGCCGGATCGTCTCGTGCTCATCTTACGAGACTTTTTGTCGAATCGCAAGTTTCGCTATCGCATCGAAGGAGCGCTATCCTCCCCCCGCCCAATCCGCGCCAGAGTCCCTCAGGGCTCCATGCTCGCCCCCCTCATTTTCACGCTATTTACCAGCGATATCCCCAAGAGTAAAAAGGCTCAGTTGGCTCTGTTCGCAGACGATACGGCCATTTACTACACCGGCTTCGGCCGCGACTCGTCTCTCGTATTCTCCAAACCTCAGTCAACCAGCTCGGTGACTGGTTTAGGAAGTGGAGAATCGAAGTCAATCCCGATAAGAGTCAAGCGGTGTTCTTTTCGAAACCGCGACTCAGACCCCACCTCCCCCGTCTGCTGACCATGTACGGCAAGCCTATCCCTTGGGAGAAGCGAGCCAAATACTTGGGCGTCGTCCTTGACCAGCACCTCTCCTTCTCGGAGCACATAAAGCAGGCGCGCTCGCGCGCCGCTTTCCCTCTCGGTAGGCTCCACTCCGTCCTGAATACACGCAGCAAATTGTCACTTAGGTGCAAATTACGCATTTACACAGCGTGCATTCGCTCCATCATGACCTATGCGAGCGTAGTATTCGCACAAGCGAAGCCCCATCACATCCATAGGATGCAGACCCTCCAAAACCGGTTCCTCCGCAGGGCGACCGGTGCCCCTTGGTTCGTTCGGAACGAAAGTCTCCATCTCGACCTTAAAATCCCGACCATCAGTCAGTTCATGAAACGCCTATCCAAGCGTTTCTTCGACTCCGCCGCCACTCACCGCAACCCTCTGGTTGACGCGGCCGCCAGTTATGTCCCCTCCCGAATCAGTCGTACCCGCCGTCCCCGGCATGTCCTAGTCGACCCCGATGACCCCATAACCCTCCTCCAGGAGAGCAGTAGGGCCACCAGTACAGTGCACAAACACAGACCGCCATCGTTCCGACCTCGCCGACGAGGTCCCACGCGACGGCCCCCCCGCATCCGTTCCACCCGTCCCCAGTCCGATGAGGCCTCAGCCCGCGCCGTAGCTGAGCCTGTAGCTTTAAATTCCCCGATTAATAATCATGATATTAACCTTTCGATCCAGCCCGTCCCCAATATCGCGCTGCCCTCTCCCGATGACGCCCTAAGCCGAGGTCCGTACCCCACAGGGGGTGCCCTTAGCGTGCGGTCATCTAACTTATAAGTTTAGTTTTAAATTTTTCCGCTCCTGGCTGGAGGCCCTTTAGAGTAAAATCCGAAAGGCAACCACAGGACAGTCCGGTTAAGCAGCCACGACCCCCAGTGGTCAAAACTGCGAGGTGCCATACCAAAAAAAATAATAATAATAATAAATGTGGGTCATTCGCTATCCAACCTTTGAAGTGAACACACGTGAACAGCTACAGCAAGAAAATACCCCAGAAAATGGATACCACTGCAGATGAAGCCGCTCAAGTCATTGCATTACTGCAATCAGGGCTGCGGCAATGTGATGTTGCTCGGCAACTGAACTTAAGTCGCTTTTCCGTTCGACGAGTGTTCCAACGCTTCCAAGAGACTGGTGGCTATATCCGAAGACGTGGATCTGGAAGACAATGGTGCGCATCCGAAAGAGACGATCGCTTCATTGTTTCGACGTCTTTACGTAATCGGTTCTCCAATGCTGTTGAGCTGCAACAACAACTGCGATCAGCTCGCAGAACTTCTGTAAGCGTCTCCACGATTAGAAGAAGAATGCGGGAGAAGAAAATTGCAGCTCACAGGGCTGGTACGGGGCCAAAATTGACTGCACAGCATAGGAGAGACCGGTTGCAATTTGCCCGTGACCATGTGGATTGGACAATAGACCAATGGAGAGCTGTGCTCTTCTCGGATGAGACGAGGGTGTGTCTTTTCTGCAATGACAGGCGTAGAAGAGTGTACAGGAGGCAAGGGGAACGATTCGCACAAGCCTGTATTCAAGAGACAGTGGAATACGGAGGTGGCTCGTGCATGTTCTGGGGCGGCATGTCAATCGACGGCAAAATGAACCTTGTTTATGTTTCTCGGACTGGAAGTGCTCGCGGGCAAGGGTCGCTGACTGCTCATCGGTACATAACAGAGATCTTAGAGGAGCAGGTTGTCCCTCATGCGGGTTTTGTTGGAAGTGGGTTCACGTTAATGCACGATAACGCCCGCTGTCACACCGCATTAATTGTAAGTGACTACCTGCAAGAAGTTGGGTTACCTGTTATTCGCTGGCCGGCGCGTAGTCCAGGCCTGAACTCTATTGAGCACCTTTGGGATGAACTGAAACGGCGAGTACGGGCACGTGATCCTGCCCCTACCACTCTCCAAAACCTCCAAGATGCTCGTTGCAGAATGGGACAACATTCCTCAAGAGACTGTTGTCACATTAATTAGGTCCATGAGAGAACGCATGGAAGCAGTCATCAGGGCTAGGGGGGGTAACACTAGGTTTTAAATTGTTTTTATGGACTTTGTTGCAATTTTTGCTGATAAAATTAAATTAAACTTTTTAATAATTTGCATTAGCTTGCTTTTTTTATTCCCTGGTAAACAAAAAACCAAATCTATTGATTTATTCTGAAATTTAAATAAATTGCCATTCCAATGATACCTTATAGTGATATGTCTACCGTTGATTAATAGGGTTAAAATGACTTTGAAGGGAATTCTTAAAGAGGTGCGATTTTTGTGACGCCGAGTGTAGTTCCATGGCACCTGCCAAATTGCGCAGACATTTAGAAACTGTACACCCCGAGTCTAAAGACAAGAAAAAAGATTTTTTGTTCGTAAAAAAGAAGTTATTGGAAAGTCAAAAAAATATGATGCATGTAACACAAACTATCAATGAAAAGGCCACGGAGGCATCATATTTAGTTAGCTATCGCATTGCACAAGCAGGTGAAGCGCACACTATCGCTGAGAATTTAATAAAGCCATGTGTGTTAGACATAACAAAATGTATGCTCGATGAAAAATCTGCAAAGCATCTTTCTACTGTACCGCTATCACACGATACTGTTTCACGGCGAATCCATGATCTGGCAAGCTACGTCAAACTAGAACTAGTTGCACGTCTACAAAAAACACGATTCGCCTTGCAAATGGATGAGTCAACTGATGTCACTGGTCTGGCTATCTTGTTGGTTATCGTGAGATATCCATATGAACATTCTTTTGAAGAAGACACGCTGATGTGTTCACCGCTGCCCACAAACACTACCGGGGAAGAAATGTTTAATAAAATAAACATATTTTTTAAAGAAAATAATCTTAGTTGGAACGATTGCATTGACATTTGTACAGATGGGGCCAAGGCGATGACAGGTAAAACAGCAGGAGCAGTATCACGAATAAAAAGTAAAGCGCCTAATTGTAATTCCAGCCTTCTGCATAGACAAGCACTTGCGATGAAGCAAATGCCGTCAAATCTAAAATTAGTTATGGATGAAGCGGTAAAAATAATTAATGTTATCAAATCACGACCACTACAATCCCGATTGTTCTCATTATTGTGTGAAGATTATGGCAGCAAACATAAAACACTGCTGCTCCATACAGAAGTGCGATGGCTGTCTCGGGGTAAAACTTTAACAAGGCTATTTGAACTTAGAGCCGAGTTACAAATGTTTCTTTCAGCAGATACAGTTTCTTTTAATTTGAAAGACCGTTTGTATGATAAAACTTGGTTGTTTCGATTGTCTTTTATGGCGGATATCTTTCAAAAACTGAACGAATTGAATTTATCATTGTACAGTCTTACACTGTACATGTTTTGCTGACGCGGTGGTTTGCACCAGACGTGCGTCATTTCTATTACTATAAATATACATACATTACAATAAATCAGCGAGTGCGATTACTGCTACGCGGTGACTAACATTAGAGAAAGGAATCGTCAACAATATTACTTGTAAACACTATTTATACGTAATAAACCTAACGGGAACTAAGTGATCTTTTCTCTACGCGCTTCAACCTTAACAACAATAACTCTGCAAGTGTACGAACCGTACAATCATTGCAAGGTAAACAGACAACAGTGTTCCAGGCCTATAACAAAATAACTGCCTTCAAAAGCAAATTAGATTTTTGGATTATTTGCGTTGGTAAGAGAGAAATAGAAAGCTTTACGTCACTCAGTGAGTTTGTTAGCGATAACGACTCAGAAATGTTTCAAGATGATGTGTTTGAAGAATTGGTCCAATATCTCACTTCGATGCGCGCATCTTTTGAAAAGTATTTTCCCGAAGAACAGAATACAAAAATGAAGCTGAATTCATGGATTCATAATCCTTTTTTACCCAACTTGCAAAAGCCCGAAAGTATGTCAAACGAGATATATGAATCTCTTTTAGAAATGTCATCAGACACAAGTATGGAGTCACTGTTCAAAACGACCCCTCTCAACGATTTTTGGTGCAGAATCCGTGATGAATATCCAATGCTTGGCAGAATGCCTCTGAATGTTCATTCTTCTCCCGTTCCCAACAACATATTTGTGCGAAACAGGATTCTCAACCTATGCAGCCACGAAAACAAAATATCGCAATAGACTGGACGCCGAACCTGATATGAGACTTCAAATGTCTTCTATCAGACCTGATATCAACCAATTGATGAAAAATAAAAAACAGTTTCATACCTCCCATTAGTTAAGATTTTTTCATTTTTAATATCTTCTATTATTGTACTTGCCATGTGGTAAAGTAAGTAATAATTAGTAACTGTTACATTGTACTTTTATTATGCTTATATAATAAAGAATACACTTTTAAAAACTATTGTTTTATTGTAGGGTTCCGTCAAGTATTTTGCTTGTCAAAAGGGTTCCGTGACCAAAAAAGTTTGAGAACCGCTGGACTAACATATCGACGGACCGACCAACCGCTAAACGGATGTGGCATGCAAATAGTTTTACTAAATGTTTTCTTATTTTTTTACAGGCTGTTTTTTTGCTGCGATGCAAAACCAGAACAAGAAACAGCAACCAGCCCAGGAGGAAGGGAGCCGCCATCGCCGAAGTTGGCCATGCCGCCGCTGACGCGTCCGCCACCGCCCGCACCCTCACCGTCATCATCATCCGCAGGGTGCCAATGTGGTGTATGTAATGCTTTACATACACCACCTTGGCCATGCCATGAATTGGCCATGCTGACGCTGCCGCCAGCGCCCCCGCCTTCACCGGCTTCGTCGACAACACCAGGGTGCCAATGTGGTGCATGTGATGCACACCACATTGTGAACATATTTATTTAGTGTTAAGTTTTGTTAAGTATTAAACATGACCTAAGAAAGAATGCAGTACTTGCAAGAATACCCTTAAACAGAATGCAGTAATATCCACTACAGACTGTATTATTTTGTTTTAAATTCAGTAGACAAATTGCTAAATTAAAACGCAGTACTCCACATTACTGCAGTTATGTGTACTAAAGGCTTGCGAAGTCGTAGCAGTGCGAGCCATTGCCGCGTTTTGTCTTAGTAAATCAGTTCGGCGACGTCATTCGGTGGAGTAATACCTACGTGTGCCACGAGCGGGGCTCCGGTGCGCCTCTTGTTGTTTTTTCGACGCAACGAAGTTTGGGCGAGTTTACCTAATTATGATAGTCTACTCTAACTTCGATCGAGTAGTTTACAGCAATTTAATGACATTTACATTACTTTGATATTAATGCCAGTAAAGTTATAGGTAGATACAGAAGTCAATCTAATACTCGTAGGTAATATCTAAATTGTCCCAAGATATTTATTTATCTGAACTTTGTAATGCAAAAATTTAGCAACAAAAACAAAATTCTAACTAAGTATTTAGTGGACGGTTGTGAATTATCGTTTTCAACCAGTGCACAGTGCGATATTTTTTTAATCTAGGAGGACAATATTAAAAATTCACACTTTTAATTACCGGCCTGCCACTTTCTTAAAATCAGTAACAATAAACCATATTTCAAGCACACAAGAATTGTTTTCCTAGAAGTCGAGTCGAACAATAGAAAAAAGGGTCAGACTGGCCAACTACCTGCGTTTATACAGTCGCTTAGAGTGAATGGTAGCGTCATTCGTCTGAGTTTGTTCGATGAATACGCTGTGTTTCCTTCCGTGTGCTAGTTGTGATTAAGTGTTGTTATCGTGTTCGTTTGAGTCTTGAGGTAAGTTTACATATTCATTTTATTACAAATATCGTTACATTAAATAGTCAGAGCGAAGGGAATATTAGTATTTTATTTTTTCAAAAAAAAATGCCTAGTACTGTTTGTAATAAACTTTTAACACATTATATGAAACTATATGAGTATCATGCCATATTTTTCTAATAGAAGCACTTGTAAACTCTATGAAACATGACAATTTGCTGGCGCAAAGTTGCGACACTCATACATGTTCTTTCCATTTTCAGAATGACGTTCGAGATTACACGAATTTCATTTTTCGATGTTTGGTTCGCCAATGCGAAAGAATGTAGAATGGATGCTTTGTTGCATCATATATTGCAAGAGTTTGGTAATCCATCTTTCACAGATGAAATAATAAATAAATTAAAGGCAAAAATAAGAAGCTGTGCCCCGCAAATTGAAGTAAAATGGACGAAATCAGGCAGACATCGAGACCGCTTTTTAAAAACGAACTGTACTTGGTTAGAATAAGGTTTTTCGTTTAACAATATAATCACAGAAAATGTCACAAACATTTCATTGGATGGACCTAGTAGCCGACCCGGAAGACCACAAAAAGACTTCGACAGTTCCAGCCATAAAACCCAAATGCTGCGTATACAACATCTTCTAGATTCATCGAGTGAGGGAGAGTTGTCTTGGGCGACCGAAGTGCAGCTTCGCAAGAAGGGTAAAAGTGATTCAGCGGCCATAGTGAAAGAGCTGTGTGAGTTTTCACCCAGAAGAGGCACTACACTGAAGAGAGCGCGAGTGTGTTTCTCAAATAAAAAAAAAGAATTTTCCGCGGACCATGCTGTGGCGTTGATTGTCGACGCCAATCTGTCGACCTATCAATATGATGTAATACGACAGCAAGCAAAACTAATAAATACCAATATATACCCAGCATATTGTAAAGTTAAATTGGCAAAAAAAACTTTGCTACCCCAATGACATCGATGTTACAGAAACATATGCAGAAATCAAACTACAATCTTTAATCGATCATACGATTACAAGATTATGCAAGGCGCAAGAAGATGTTTTAAAAACTATAAAAAATGTACGAAACCTAGAGATAATAGTGAAGTGGGGTTGTGATGGTGCGGAACAAAATAAATATAAACAAAAATTTTCTGAGGAACAGTGTAGTGATGAAAGTCTTTTTAGTATATCTATGGTACCCCTGCAAATGTATGTGGAAATTAACAAAATTATTATATGGCAAAATCCTTCGCCATCTTCGACCAGATATTGCCGACCAATAAAGATTATGTTTGCAAAAGAAAATGCAAATTTGATAACTACAGAAGTTGATAAAATCAAGAGTCAAATTGAAACTCTAACACCCACAAAAATTTCAGTTAATGGCGTGGAGATGTTAGTAAAGGCTAAAATGATATTTAGCATGATTGACGGCAAAGTTTGCAATGCTGTTGCTTCTTGTGCATCTACACAAACTTGTTATTTGTGTGGTGCAAAACCAAAAGAAATGAACAATAAAGATCTGATTATAGCCAAGACGGTCAAACCAGATTTTCTGTTATTCGGTTTATCACCGATACACGCATGGATACGTTTTTTTGAATGAATTTTACATATTTCATATCGCCTCGGTATTAAATCATGGCAGGCCAGAGGAGATGAAAACAAAAAGATCGTGGCAGAAAAAAAGAAAAATGTTCAAGAAAAGTTTAGGAGTGAGTTGGGATTGTTGGTTGATATGCCTAAACAAAATACTGGCAATACTAATGACGGTAACACGGCACGAAATTTTTTTTAGAAATGCTGAAAAGTCTGCAGACATAACAGGCGTCAGTGTTGCACTTATAAAACGCTTTCATGTTATTTTAGAGTGCATAAATAGTGGTTTTCCGGTCAATTGCGACAAGTTTGACGAATACAGTAAAGCAACTAGTGATTTATATATTAAGGAATACTCCTGGTACCCAATGCCTGTAAGCGTGCACAAAATTCTCTTCCACGGAAAAGATATTATTTCGTCGTGTGTTGTCCCAATTGGTCAGTTATCAGAGGAGGCACAAGAATCTAGAAATAAACATAATAAGAAGTTTAGAGAGCTGTTTACGAGAAAGACTTCACGAGTCGATACTAATATGGATTTAATCAATAGGTTGCTTATAACGTCCGATCCATATATAGCAAGTTTACGTCGTTTGCCCAAAATCAAGCGTGGGCAAATTACTCCAGAAGTACAAGAGTTGCTAGAAATTAGAACTCCACCAATGGAAATTGGTGAAGGTCAATCAGACGAATTTGGTCAAGATTCTAACAGAGATACAGATGAATCTGATAGTGACTCTGATTAATTGGTCCGCTTAGCGCAAGTGAAGCAATATAAAGCCCTAAGTTAATATTTTTTTTTTTTTTTTTTTTTTAAACCGTATTATGTTATTATTGCTTTATTAATTGTTCATTGTAATATTCTACACACGTAATTCTTTAAAGTATTACGTTTCAATCTGTTCTGTGCTCGAATATATCGTAAATCAATTGTATGTTTTTGATTTCTCATTTATTATATTATAAAATATAAGTCATTGATGTTTCATTTCAATATTTCACTGCTTATAGTATTTTTTTATTGCGTGAAATAAATGTTATTACTCATTTAAAGCATACAATAATTTTGTCCACCTAGATTTTAAAAATATCGTAGTGTGCAGTGCTTCCAGATTCACTGTAATTACAGTAGATTTACTGTATTTTAGACTTTTCTACTGTATACTGTAATGATAAAATACAGTGTATGGAATATACTGTGTTTAATATTCATATAGCTTTATCAATTCTAATACGTAAAACGAAACGCAGCTAATTTACACCCACACCCACTGACCTTTATCCATAGACAATGTACAGTAGGTTTGTAATAAAGTTGCGGGGAATTCCCTGGCAAATCGGAACTATCGAGGAGTACTCTGTTACGCAACTAGCAATAGTAGTCGTCCGTCTTTGTCTTACAAAGGAACATTGGATTTTTCGTCGTATTTATTCATAACCTTATTGTTTAAATAAAGTCTAAACTAAAAATTTATAGCAATATTACTGTAAAAATGAGCTCTAGCAGTGAGGAAAGTGATGTGCGTAGCGATGCTGGTCCGTCAAGATCAAGAGCTAAAAAGAAATATCGGCAACAATTCCGTGATGAATGGCTCCAAATACAAAACTTCCGTAAGTGGTTAACCGATTCATGGCCAATGACTCAACAGTTGAGTCATTAAAAAACCTTTAGGAAGGCCGATGGCTCAATTGGTGAGTCAAACCAAAATTGTATAAAAAAGGATATAAAAAAAAAATATCACTTTAACTACCATTTTTCAGATCTCATTAAACATTTCCGTGAATATCAGACCTGGCCCTTCATTTTACAGAATATTTTTAATAGTCAGGTGTCATAAACCTTTTGTTAGCCGATAGCCGAGGTGGCCGATTCATGGCCAATGACTCAATAGTTGAGTCAAACGTGTGCCGACACGTTATGGGCCGAAATGTTATGTGCACATGGGTGAAGTTAAATCTATCTACTTCGATTTTTATACATACTATCTGTATATTTTTATACAGGTATTTCTCTAATAAGATGATATTACAAACAGCCTAACAAATGACGCAAAAATACATTTAACATGGCAACATTACGCTGCACCACTAGCGCCACATGCGAATGCGTCTCCATCTTGCGGTAGCGTGTATTATGAACTATTATTAACTATTCTATTCGGCAAGAAAGTGCAATGTTGCCAGCTTAGTGCTTTCGGCACTAGATCTAGTGCATTTCTTGATGTTTTAGCGCTCAAAATTCCATAACAGTGCCTAGTGCCTCGAGCGCATTTTTAAAAGTCTGCAATTTATCACGCACGTTGGTAAAAACTATTAGTTTTTAATAATTAACAAGATATTGATTTTATTTATTTGGTGGTCTTTTATTAAAAATAGCACAAACCTAGTGCATTTTAGGTTTTGTTTAGCGCATTTCTTACAATAGCAGTTGGCAACACTGAGAATGTGTCATTGTGTCTGTCACTGTCTGTCACTGGCGTTACTTTGTTGTGAAAATTTCCGCTATGGATATCACGTTTATCTAAAGTTCCTGATTTTTCTGCCTAACCTGGCTGTGATTTTTGGATTTGTTATTGATTTCATATAATGTGACCTAGCTGCAATTCAAGGTTTTGTTATTGGATTTTTTTTATTGTGACCTAGCTGCGATATATGGACTCTGTTATTTATATGTGACTTTGAACTGTAAGGTGTTGCATTACCTATTGTGATCCCGGTTCCAAGGATTCCGAATTTCTGTAAGTATATACATAATTACCATTACCATTTTCACTAGATACATATTTACTACTCGCAGAAGTTAACTTGACACATGGAAGGAATGTGGCCGCTCTCAATTTAATCAAATAATTTAATTATTTTAACATTTAATTTTAGATTTTGCAATTATATGCTCATAATGAATAAAAAGTACATTGTTTCGTTTCATAAACTTTTATTTTAGAATGCAACATTAAATAGGATATGTAAAGGAATTGTCCCTATATTACCCGATTAACACATGATTTAAAATCAACTATAGTCCAATCAAATAAATAAAAATTAAAGTGTTTTTTTTTTAAATGTACTATATGTTTTTTTTTTTTTGTTATGTAAATGAATATTATTTTTCAGAAATATGGATCAACCATCCACGTCCAGACAAACAATTGAAGACATGTTGGGTGCAATGACATCTCCAAGAGAATGCATAGCAGTACCCGGTGACTTTTCACTGACAGACCAAGACCTCTATGGTATTTTAGATGAAGGTACTTATCTAGAAATGCATGATGAATGGATAGACATCATCGAAGAAGAAGTTGTCACAACAGAAATTATAGACACTCAGCAAGCAGGTGTTGAATCTTCTTCAATTTGGATAATTAAAGAATTTTTTTTTTTTGCATATCAATGGATAGACATCATCGAAGAAGAAGTTGTCAAAACAGAAATTATCGACACTCAGCAAGCAGGTGTTGAATCCTCTTCAATTTGGATACCAGGCAATCCAACAGAAGTTAACACATTTTTATTTACCGGTAACCCTGGTATTAAACAAGCCATGTCAGGTACACAGCCTATTGATTATTTTAATATTTTATTTAATATGGATTTCTACACTCTTTTATTGACGTGTACAAATAGAAATGGAGATATTCTTAAAAGAAATGCCAGCGGTCCTTATGCAAGATTTCGTAGATGGCAGCCAGTGACAATAGAGGAGTTTAAGGTGTTTCTAGGATTAGTCATGCTTATGGGTGTCATTAAATTGAATAGATTGACTGATTACTGGAATAAACATTATCTTTTTGATTTAACGTTTTCAAAGTACATGTCAAGAAATAGATTTTGTATGATTTTGAGAGCACTTAATGTACAAACAGAAGCAGGAAACCTAAGCCTCAATAAAGTGAAAACCTTAATCGAACTATTTAATAAAACGATGGAAAACTTATATTACCCTGCTAGAGAGGTTGCAATAGATGAGTCGATGATATTATGGACCGGTCGTTTAATTTTCCGTCAGTACCTTAAAAATAAAGTCCATAAGTATGGTATAAAATTATATATGTTAGCAGATAAGCACGGTATTTGCATGAAAATACATTTGTATGCTGGGTCTCAAGACCAAGTCGTGGGTGGAAGAGACCATGTAAAAAAAGTAATGCGTGTTTTAATGAGCAATTACGTTCATAAAGGCCACTCTTTATATGTGGATAATTATTATTCAAGTGTAGGTATGGCTGAAGAATTGTTAAATAAAAATACTTATTTAACTGGTAGGTACGTTACAATTTAATAGAAAATGCAATCCTGCACAAGTCATGAATACCCGATTACAGCCAAATGAAGCATGCATTATGCACAATAGTAAAAATGTTACGGTTACTAAATGGAAAGACAAGAGAGAAATTAGTTTTGTAAGTACAGAGCATACTAGTGAATATATACCAACCCAAAATAAATATGGAAATATTTCCTTTAAACCAAAAGTGCAAGTCAAATATAATAAATACATGAGAGCCATTGATAAACATGATCAACTGTTGAGTTACTATTGTGCTGAACATAAAACATTAAGGTGGTATAAAAAAGTTATCATTCATGTGATTCAAATTAACATAATTAATGCTTTTTTACTGTTTAATTTAGACAGAGAAACAAAGATTAGTTTGTATGATTTTAGGCTTCAAATTATAGAGTTTCTCTTGCCTTCTCTCTGTTTCTCTTCTCTTTTCTCTTGGTTTCTTAACCAAGCGTAGAAAGATGTTCTGTGCCAGGTAGGGTTCATGTGCCTGACCATTTGCCTAAAACAGGTGGAAAAAAAATTAGGAAGAGATGTAGACAGTGTTATAATACATCAAAAAAAAGAGTGCAAGTTTATTTTGGTTGCCCAGATTGCCCAGGCTTTCCTGGGTTATGTCTGGGGAATTGTTTTAGACGCACGCATGCGTCTTTTCACTAATCTCGCAGCAATGGACGAAGGAGAGAAACTCGCTAAACACACACACGGTTTCTTCTCTGATCAAAATTAAATATAATTTTAAGGACCTAAGTTGCTCCGACTTTTACAAATTCTTATTGGAAAAGAAAGATATTTTAAAGAAAATTGGAAAGTCTGAAAAATACCAAAATATGTAAAAAAATTTTTTTTTTTTCGTGTTTATTTTGATCTCGTTATAATTTTAACTTGTTACTAAGTAATTTTTAATTTAGAATTTATGAATACCTTAGGGTTTGGATAGGTACTTAACCTACCCAACGGAACTACATATATGACATAAAATTTGTTGAGACATATGTATGTAGTTTATTTGTTATTTAAAAAACCAAAAATTATAATTATATATTTTTTAATTACCTCATAAATAGAAGAGTGTAAAATGTTGACTATATTATTTTTTAAACAGTAGTTTAAGTTGATTGTGTCAAACATTGTTAAATAACTAGCAAACAAGCTGTTTAAATGAATACATTTTATTTTTATTTTTATTGTTATTTTTTTTTCTGGGATGTCCGGGATAAATACTGAATTTCATCCAAATGTCCGGGGTTTTTGAAGTGTTTGTCCGGGGTCGGCAATTTAGGTGATGGCAGCCCTAGTCATGGGTAACGTTGCACCTTAGGGCTATTACGCACTGTCGACTAGTCGCCGGCGACTCAGTTGTCGACGACTGTAATATTGTATAGTTTAAATAGGTGTTTACGCACTAGTCACCGGTTGCCCGGGCGACTCGGCGACTCGCCGCGCAGTGGCGACGCACAGGCAACTGCCGGTCGCCGGCGACCAATAGGAGCACGGTTTCAAATGAAAGCATTCACACTGCGAGCAACTGTCGTAACGACCGGACGGCCGCGCACAATGAGTTTTGACACGGATAAATTTATATCGGAAATACAATCCCGAAAAGCTATTTGGGATTTACAAAGTGAGGAATATGCTAATCGGGATTTGAAGAAAAAACAGTGGGAAGAAATAGTGGAATTATTTGGAGGTGAAGAATTATCAGACGAAGAAAAAAAAAACTCAGGTAAGTAAGAAATGCCATTTATTTTTTATTAATTAATACTGCTCATCTGCCAAGATAATTGACCCTCAGTTGTAAAGTAATCAGCAAATACATCTCTGTATGATGCACCACGTCGCGTAGCTCTTTGGAAACCGTTTGGGACTTCTTCAAAGCCAGGAATGCTCAGGGTATCTTCAAATTTATATCCGTCTCTTTCTCGGACATAGTTGTGAAGAGCGCAACATGTTTTGATGATGCATGATACTAGATCTAAATTCACGTTGATAGGTCTGTGAAAAATCTGCCACTTGTTTGCTAATATGCCGAATGAACATTCAATATGGCGTCGTGCACGAGAAAGCCTATAATTAAATATTTTTTTCTTTGTTGTTAAATTTGATCCACCGAACGGTCGCATAATTTTGTCAGTTTGTCCAAATGCTTCGTCACCCACAATAACAAACGGTACTGGTATAGGGTTTGTCGATGAAATGGGCTTAGGTTCGGGTATTTGCAAATCATTGTTCATTAGCTTTTGATAAAACGTTGAACTTGTAAATATAGTTGAATCGCAATCCTTTCCATAGGAACCAACGTCTATGTATATGAACTTATAGTCAGTCACAAATGGCAAGCAAAATTACAGAAAAGAAGTGTTTGTAATTATAACACAATGATCCACTGTTGTATGGTTTTATAATTCTTACATGCTTACCATCTACGGCACCTATGCAATTTGGAAAATTGGCCCGTAAATGAAAATCTTTTGCGATTTTTAACCAATTTTCTTTTGTCGGTTGCGGTAAACACATGTCTTTTAGTACAACCCATATAAAATGACAAACTTCTCTTATTATTTCAGCTATAGTTGAAATCCCAAGTCTGTAGGAGTAATGTAAATCTACAAATTTACAACCGCTTCCAAGATATCTGGAATTAAAAAATAATTTAAATATATACATTATTTACAGGTCATTCACTTCAAAAGAAATGGAAAAATATAAGAAGCTGCTTTTCGCGAGAAGTACGAAGATTAAAAAATACTAAAAGCGGATCTGCTGCTTCCCATAAAACTCCCTATATTTATTATAATCAGCTGTTATTTTTGAAGAATACCGTTGGTAATTTGAACACAGAGAGTAACATTGCTGAACAAGAACATTTGACAAATGATCAAGAACCTTTAGGACCTTACTCGAGAGAAAATATAGTCGGAAGAAAAAAGAAAAAAACGTCAGATGATGGCACAAGCGAACTGTTAACCACATTAAACAAGTGTATTGAAACTCGCAAAAATAAGGAGGATATTTTGGAACAAGATGAGGACAGAATGTTCCTGATGTCCCTATTATCATCATTTAGGGCAATTCCGGAGCACAAAAAGTCAGCTGCGAAAATGCAATTAATCAGTGTAATCGAATCATTCCGATCCTCTACTCAAAATAATATATATCCAAACACAATGTGGCGAAATTTTAATGAGTACGAGTGTGAGCGTGGTTACTTCACACCGGAGGCCGGGCGTTCAACAGCACCAAGTCAACAATCACGCCCTGAAGCACAACATTATTATACGCTACCAACTTCAACTCCTTCAGAACGTGAACGCCCAGAGTCGCGATTTTCTACTGTCACTTCAAATACCTCGCAAGATTCTGACATTTTGGATCTATTTTGAATATTTCCTTTTGTTGTGCGTTCGTTTATAATATTGATTTCATTAAGTACTTTAAAAAAATACATGTTTTATAATTGAATCGTTAATGTTAATGTTAATGTTTTTTAATTGTCATCGAAGAGTAGACTTACAGATAGTGCCATCCACGAAGACGCGCCCCACTCTTTGTTCAAATGCATGTGTGCTATCTTCCGCATGTGTTAAACATCTGTCGATACACGCTAATTATCGATGAATGCAAACGCACACTAATAGAAATTGACTAATCAGGAAAGAGTATTATGAACAGCACGAAAGATGCTCTATTTAAATTTAATCGCGCGTCTTCGTGGATGGCATTATCTGTAACTCTAAACACACTCCCGGACAAATCTATCGGCCCACCTTGAGTTTTAAGTTTTGACTGGAGACCAGCTAAAAATAAATGTTAGGAGGAGCAATAAGTTTTTGCAGGTGTGAAGCTAATTTACTGGCCATCGTTTTCGTAAAAAACTGCATAAAAACTTATTGCACCACTTAACATTTATTTTTAGCTAGGGATTGTCAACACTTTAAACACTAGGTTTGGCCGATAGATGTGTCCGGGAATGTAATGTAAATTGTGTTAAAATCCCGTAAAAAATAAATGTTAGGAATGAATTTTATTTGAATTGTCTCTTACCTTAGTGTTATAAAAAGTTTTTCTTCCGGAGAAATACATGGTCGCATATTTGTATCTATGCCAGTTATATGTGGTTTTAGAAGACACAATAAGTCATCAAACGAACTCACAGACATTCTTGCATAATTAAAAAATTTACGAGGATATTTTCTAACGTCTTCATAAAATATTTTAAACATTCCCTTTGACCTCCGTTCTTCTAACAAAGGATGCACCCAATACTCTTTTGATTTTTTTTTTTATTTTTCTTTCTTTTTATAATTAGTAGCGCCGCTACTATTGCAAGTTCTTCAACGTCCATTCTGCACGAATGTACTTGGAATACTGTCGCTCGGCTCGGTCTCCGGCCCTGTTTCCCATGTTTCGGTCGCCGAGGGACTGAGTCGCCGGCGACTAGTCGACAGTGCGTAATAGCCCTTATTCATAGTTTTATACAGTGTGTCCGCACATGGCCTAGCAATATTCTAAATACTTAAACTATTTTAAAGTACAATTACAATCTAGGCTTGGGTCCAATAAACTTCCCCACTATGTGGCAGCCATTTAGTTTTTTGTTTTTTTGTTGAAATATTCTCTATGAAAGTACAAAAAAAAATCATATCTCTCAAAGTTTTAGTCATACTGAAATAAAAATAGGCTTATTCGAAAGCCAATAATATTGTCTACCGTTTGCTTTACAAAGCAATGTGTCACAATTCCATAACCTTTGACAAAAAATGAGAATGTCGAAAAAAACGAAGTATTCGACCCAACAACTACACAATTCTACAACCCGGGCGCGATAACTAGACACCTGGCACGAAACTCAACCCCCCTCCCGCTGCCCCGCGCGCGACCCCGCTCTCGTCCTTCAGTAACGTTAGCAATAGCATAGCTGTTACCGTTGCACGTACCCTTTCTTGAGTTTCGGAGTCATTTGTTTGTTTGCTGTTATAATTATTTTGTTGAGTTTTTGTTTATCGTTACGTTTGGACGTTTTCTTGTTACCGTTGTTAAAATTATACGATGGGTAAAACCATACACAGTAAAGAGAGGGCCTTAATACTCAAGGTGTTGGCTTTTTTTGAACGTGAGAAGGAAGTTAGCAAATTCCTGATTCCTGTGGACCCTAAAAAAAGTTATGAGCATGAAAAAGTGAATAAAAAGTTTATGATTCCGGTGGATCAACCGATAAATAGAACTTGCGCGGCTACTGGTATATCTAAAAGTACATTAATGAGAATAAAAAAGCAAGTAAAACCAGTGACACCATCAATTGCACCGGTGCCGAGTACTTCGACGTCTGCCCAATTACCCGGACCATCAACTGAACCGTCAACACCTGGCAAGAAGAGAAAATCACGGAAAAGAATAAATTTAGACAATTTCGACTTAGTTGCCCTGAGAAACTTAATCAACAGTTTCTACACTGTCAAAAAGGAAGTCCCTACGCTGAAGAAAATATTGGCCGCTGCAAAAAAGGATTTGAATTTTCCGGGTAAGTGTGTTTCTCTAATATTTTTTTTATCAAACAAGTACCTATGCCAGTGACATCGTATATGTGTCAAGTACTGTCAAGGTGTTTTTTTTTGTTTTCTAAAGAATGTTTACGGTTCCGTACGCTATGCAGTTCTCGAAAATATTATACCTACAAAAGAATTCCCGGAACTGCGAGCCGGCGCACGGTGGATCGAAAATCGGCTGTAGAAGACATAGGATCTCGATTTCTTAAATGTTTTTTTTTTGCTGGAAATGACTTCTGCTGATGATTACTATTCTATAAATGTCATATGAAGTAATTGTGTGCACAAATGGAAGAGTTATAATTTTTATAAGAAAAAAATGTATGGAGCTGACATGAAAAATGAGGATATCTCTGGAATCGCAAGGTTGGCCGTTATATCCTTGCACACTGTTATAGTACTATTTATTTGTGAATTTTTGACATAATATCGCGGCATCACTTGCGATTTTTTTATTAAATCTTTAAAATTAAAAAAAAAAGTATATGATACATTTTAATGCTTAAATATGGCTATACCAAGTGTAATTTACAATATTTTTTATGCTTAGACCAACACATTCTAAGAAATCACAAAGTCGTATTACCTACTTTGTGATTTTCATTTGAAATGACATGGTAATTATGAATTACGTAATACGTAATCTTGTCTAATGCCTCAAGTCCACATTAGCTAATGATTAATAAAACTTAATACCTATATACCTAGTTAAAAGGATACGTACCAAAATAATTTGGGGTACTCGCTAATTTAGCAATTAGTGCAGGATTAACTTAATGAAAGTAATTAGATAAATGTGATACCATCATTAGTCAATAACAATAAATAGTCAAACATTGGATTCACAACTTCAGTTCATTTAGAGCATTTCTAATACTAACATCTATCCTACCGTGTCTTTTTACTCAGTGATCGTGAATAATGGAAAGCTTTATTACAAAGGAAAATGCCCATTTGAGGCCCTCAGTGGACATTAGACTAGAGAAAAAATACTTTATGCATTAATTTTGCCATAAAAAAATATGTATTTACTTTCTTCCAAATGAGCGCCACTATAATCTGCAAAAAATCGTTAAAAAAAGTAATTTAATTGAAAAAACCAGAAGATTTTTGTTTTTGACGCTGGCAACATATTGCCAGCATCAAAATCATATTTTATGTAATATCATTAATCAATTGATTTGAATCGATTTATACACAAATACAATAACTGATTACAACATCAGTGATGTTGTAATCAAAAACCAACTAACATAAAACATTTAAGAAAATGGAAATAAAAACTAGCGTGTACTCGTAAATAAAAGAATAAGAAAAATAAATCAATTATCGGTTGTTTAAAAAAGTAATCGATTTAAATGTTATTATTTTTTCGTGACAATAAAAACACTGAATTGAAACTGACACTGACACTTTGCTTGTTGCTTACGCTCAATGTGGATGTGTTTAGATTTTTCTTCGATTTGTTTTACTGCGACCTGGCTTTGTTTTATGGACTTGATTCTGATTTTCACCAACGACTTTGGCTTTGTTTTATGGATTTTGTTCTCACCTTCAACGACAACTTTGGCTCTGGAATCAAGGATCACGGCTGCATTCGATTTTGGATACCGATCAATAACGTTTATTACAATGACTGAAGAACATTGTGTGAATTGTGGTCATAACCTGACCGAGATTCAAAATCATACCTTGGAACCCGAAGAAATAGGCGTGATACAGCAGTGGGTTGCACCACAGCAGGTAAATATACAAATTATAAAATGATTTTGTTATTGCCTCCATCTTCATCCAATTATTTACTGATAATAACATTATTTTAGGTGTCAAGAGATAATCTTGTTTGCCACAACTGCTGGTTGGTAGTAACTGCTAGCCTTACTCCTCAACAAGAGCCGGAAGGATCTGTACCTCAAAACAGCTGTATTAATTGTGGACGGTCTGTTAGACGGTTAAGAAGTCATATACTAAGAACAGATACCGATAGAGAAAGTCTCATTAGAAATGTAATTATGGAATGGATTCAACCACGAGAGGCAAGTTTTTAAAATACTTTACAAAACAATGTATGATAAAATTAAAATTATATAATAATAATACTAATTACTATAATAACTTTTTAGGTTTTATCATTAAGTCGCATCTGTCATCCTTGCTGGCAGAGAGCTGACAGGGCCGCTGTTCATTTTGTACATGAATCAGCATCAACATCTTCAGCTGCGACTAATGAATCAGAAATCATTCTGCCAAGTTACACGCGGGCTGCAAATACAGAAAGATGTTGTCTTTTTCCGGAGTGCCATGGAACAGAAAGAATGCACCTTCCTACATCAATTCGTGTGAGATTGTTATGTGATTTATCTTTTTGTTCCTCAACACTGCCGTATCTGTGACTTTCACCTTAGAAACTGTACATGGGATAGTTTAATTGTCGAAAATGGAAACCATACCTTCACGGCTGCATTCATAGAAGATTTGCTATCATTGCTAAAAAATCAGATAGGTACTCGTAATAATATTGATTTTGAAAATATTGAAGACAGCGATGATCACTTAGTTTATTATTGGCTTGGTATGTCTAAACATCAATTTAGACGAATATTGGATGAAGTTCCTCGGCTAAATAGCAGCCACAGAGGAGCTACTGGGCTGGCGGCTTATTTAACAAAACTAAGAACTGGTGATTCAGATCAAAGACTTTCTACGTTATTTAAGATACCTAGAAGTACTTTGGAAAGACTAATGAGTAATGCTAGAGAACTTCTTACTCAAGATTTTGTACCACAAAACCTAGGTCTACGGCACATTACTAGAGACAACATTTCTCAGAGGAATTTAATAATCCCTAATGGATTATTTGGAAGCACAAACCAAGCTAAACCTATTGTAATCATGGATGGAACTTATATCTACATCCAGACAAGTTCAAATTATAAATATCAAAAACAAACATACTCTCTTCACAAGTTTAGGAATTTAATGAAACCATTTATTATAACTTGTTGTGATGGATATACAGGGTGTTTGGTGCATCGTGTGCCAAATTAAAATGGTCGACTGAAGGGGTCATCCGCTAGCCTTTCAGACCCCTTAACACCCCTCATGCTCTGTGGATTTTTTTTTATCGACTTTTTATTGTTTTCCAAAAAAAAGACCCAAATTTTACATTCAAATACAAATTTAAAAAAAATATAAGGCGTAGACTCTGAATTTTAATTTTATTTCGATGTGTATTGTTTAAGAATACTTTTAAATACAAAATTAGTGATATTAGTCACCTAGTTTTTTTTTTAATTCACTCGCAAAGGTAAAACTTAAATTAAAGAAAACTTAAAGCTGTACATGTTACAGCTATTTATAAGGCTACAAAAAAAACCAAAAGCGACCGGGATCTTCCAACTCCCTCATTAATTCTCCAGTCTATCCTCTTTCTAATTATGTGCCACATGCCATAAAAGTATTTTAACAACTTTGTGAATTCGCTAGAATTGTGAATCAAGTCACATAAAACTACATTCCAAATTCTAATGAAAAAATATTTATTGCGGAACTGTTACTTGAGAAAGAGGTAAAATTTGTTTTCTCACTCTTTCACAGTAAAATCTATCTTCTATCTCTTTCTTGCATACCTTAAATCGGTTTGAACAAATCGCGCCGCCCGACCCGCCATTTTTTTAGTCGAGACATGACTGCCTCTGCTACCTAACGTGTGTGCTAGTTCACCATACTCCGCGATTCTTTTATTACTTTGTTATCGTTAAGTTTTGCTGGTTCTTGTTACATTTATTTAATTTTTGTTGTTATTGTTAAACTTTGAGTTTTTTGTTATTGCAATGGCGACATTCTCTAACGAAGAATATGCGGACATCATGATGGCTTACGGAGCCGCTAATGGCGTCGCTCGTGCAGCGCAACGACTTTACCAGGAACGCTTTCCTGGTAGACGATTACCTGGCCGCAGAGTCTTCCAAGACACATACCGACGCATACGCGAGACTGGCAGTGTTACTTTTAATGAACCAAGGGGCCATATTGTGCGACATAATGTTGAAGTAGACGAGAGAATACTGGCACTTTTTGAGGAAGACCCTACAAGAAGCATTAGAAATGTGGCATCACATCTTGATATTTCAATATGGAAAGTGTGGAAAGTACTTCGTCAAAACAAAAAGCATCCATTCCACTACACTCCGGTGCAAGGTACGTAATTTTAAACTAACTTTAAACCCGTGCAAGCTTTGTTTGACCTTGCCTTTGTTTAGCAGGTAATGGGTATGGTATGGCGTCACTTCCAGGTAGTGAATCTATTAGCACGAACAGCGGGTCCTTTCTTGTGCAATTACTTATTGCCCAAGAGAAATTTAAAAGAGTTTTTTGTTTGTTGCAGGTCTTGAGGGTGGCGACTTTGAGAGACGAGTGGCTTTTTGTCGGTTTCTTTTACACACGGATGTGGATGATCCTGATTTTTTAAAAAGAATACTGTGGACGGATGAATCCAAATTTACCAAGGATGGGATCCTCAATTTACACAATTTGCACCACTGGACAACGAAAACGCAAAACCCACGTGTTAAAAGACAGAAATCTTCTCAAAGAAGGTTTAGTGTAAACGTTTGGGCAGGAGTGATTGGGAATCAGGTAATTGGACCGCATTACCTGCCCGATAATCTCAATGGCGAAGACTACCTGGAATTCCTACAAAATGACCTGCCCGAATTAGTGACCGATGTGCCCGTATTTAATGAACGTGTGCCCATTGTATTTCAAAATGACGGCTGTCCCGCGCATTGGCGATTGACTGTGAGGGAATATCTCGAAAATGTGTTCCCCAATGCATGGATTGGACGCGATGGCCCTATTCCATGGCCGCCACGTTCCCCAGATCTAACTCCGTTAGACTTTTATGTCTGGGGACGTGCCAAAGAGTTGGTATATGCCACGGAGGTTCCAACTAGGGAGGTATTAGTCCAACGCATAGAAGCGGCATTCAATACTATTAAGGAGGAAATACGACTTCGTACAACAACTGTTGAAATACGAAACAGGTGTCGGGCCTGCATTCGCAACAGAGGCCAACAATTTGAGCAAGATTTGTAACAATGATCAAATAAATGTTAAAAATGCAATTTTGTTTTTTTATTTCAAGTAAATCCCACGAAAGATACAGATATGAGACACGAATTTACCTAACCATAAGAATGAGATAGCAGATTTATAGGTTTGACAGGTATCATTTAAGAGATTTTTTTTTAAATCATAATTTTGAATATTAGCCTTAGGTGACTCGATTCACAATTCTAGCGAATTCACAAAGTTGTTAAAATACTTTTATGGCATGTGGCACATCATTAGAAAGAGGATAGACTGGAGAATTAATGAGGGAGTTGGAAGATCCCGGTCGCTTTTGATATTTTTTTTTTGTAGCCTTATAAACAGCTGTAACATGTACAGCTTTAATTTAAGTTTTACCTTTGCGAGTGAATTAAAAAAGAACTAGGTGACTAATATCACTAATTTTGTATTTAAAAGTATTCTTAAACAATACACATCGAAATAAAAATAAAATTCAGAGTCTACGCCTTATATTTTTTTTTAAATCTGTATTTGAATGTAAAATTTGGGTCTTTTTTTTGGAAAACAATAAAAAGTCGATAAAAAAAAATCCACAGAGCATGAGGGGTGTTAAAGGGTCTAAAAGGCTAGCGGATGACTCCTTCAGTCGACCATTTCAATTTGGCACACGATGCACCAAACACCCTGTATATTAGATGTGATGGGGCCCTATCCGGCAACAACATCAGATGCCGAGATTCTTAAAAATGAATTTAGTTCACAAAATGCACCAATGAGGACATTCTTTGAACCTGGTGATGTATTTATATTAGACCGAGGTTTTAGGGATGCAATACCACTTCTAACAGAATGTGGGTACTCTGTTAAAGTGCCAGCATCACTTGAGGAAGGTGAATCCCAATTATCCACTGTTGATGCTAATAACTCAAGAAAAGTCACCATTTGTCGCTGGGTTGTTGAGGTCCTAAATGGTATATTTAAACAAGCATTTAAATTGTTTCGGCAGGAATTTTTTAACCGGGCAGCTACTCACATGATGCAAGATTTTGCAGTAGGTGCAGCATTAATTAATAGGTTTCATCCTAGGATCCTAGATAGATCTGATGCTGCTCAAATATTATCAATAGTTAATCAAAGAATGTATATCCATAATACTTTAGCAGATTATGTAAATGAATATCATTTAAACCGCAGGAGGGCTCATTTTGTTAATATTGTGGTGTGGTGTCACGTACATCATACACGTGCATCACATACATGTACATCAGCACATATGTAGTTTAAGTTAAGATAGATATGTTCATCGAATAAGTAGAAGGACATCACGTACATCTAATATATAAAATTCTCGTGTCACAGTTTTCGTTGCCATACTCCTCCGAAACGGCTTAACCGATTTTGATGAAATTTTTTGTGCTTATCCGGTATCTATGAGAATCGGCCAACATCTATTTTTTTTTTTTTTTTTTTGGTAGGTAGGGTAGGGAGTTAGGGAGGTAGGTAGGTAGGTAGGGTAGGTAGGTAGGTAGGGTAGGTAGGTAGGGTAGGTAGGTAGGGTAGGTAGGTAGGTAGAGTAGGTAGGTAGGGTAGGTAGGTAAGGTAGGTAGGGTAGGTAGGTAGGGTAGGTAGGTAGGGTAGGTAGGTAGGGTAGGTAGGTAGGGTAGGTAGGTAGGGTAGGTAGGTAGGTAGGGTAGGTAGGTAGGTAGGGTAGGTAGATAAGTACCGCAACCCGTGCGAAGCCGGGGCGGGCAGCTAGTATTATGTATATAAACTGAACCGTTGAACATTAAACATAGTTCTTACTAGTTGATACACGGACCTCATTGTGTTTGACTAACCCCCTCCATCTCCTCACATCGCATGGCGACCCTGCCAGTCGACTGGATGGCGTTCTAGTTGCTTGATCGAAGGCTCGGAGTAAGTTACTTCAGTCAGTTCGAAGCCAATAGTTCCAAGCCATGGGTACGACGTCATCGAAGGAAGAAGTGATAATCGCCCAGACGGCATCGGGTGGTGCAAATGCCGCGACGGTGACGCAGGAACAGCTGACAACGGTGAGCGCTATACTGTTGTTCATCGCCGTGTGTTTGGCGGTGGTGATAGCTGGCGTAGCACTCCGGACATACAAGAGGTGCCACCAAGGTTGGGTAGAAGAGAAGATTCAGCAGCGAGAGGTGCAGAAGGCGGTGCAGATGGCCTAACCAGGAGCGCGTGGAACAGCGGAAGTAAGTGTCTGCGATATTTTAACTCAAGTGTAGTGACGTGTGCCAGCAAGTGATCGTGATGATTTACCGGTTTAGAGACTATATTGTTTTAAATGGAAGTAGAATTAGCAACATTATTACTTCAACTTAAGTCATTAAGGGAGTCTATCGTTAAATTAGGTCCTAGTAGACGGAAGGGCGAAAATTTTGATAGGAAGATAAGCCAAGTAAAAACACTTCACGAAAAATTTAAGAGTGTAATTTCAAGTTGTAGTAAGTTTTCCGAGGAGATAGTGCAATTAGTAGGAAAGATAGAAAAATTGTATTCAGATACCATCAAGTTTGAAATTGAAAACGAAACCGAACTGAAGATGGGTTCCGAAAGGTTTTCGTTGAAAACGGCGGTCAGCTTGCTCCCTAAGGGGCAACGCAAATAGAAGACGGCGAGACGAAGGTACGGTACAGACACGGCGCAGATACGGTGCAGGCGCGATATCTGCGCAAACAGACGCGGGGACGGTACGGCACAGAGTATTATTATACAAGGTGCTATTTAGTGGAAATAACATTTAATACACCTCCTTTCGGTTTTTTTTCGAATACTAATTCCCTCCTTTTGTATCATTATAATTCCTATGTACAGTCGAGAGCACATCAAGTGTAACATTGCGCTACGAAAGCCGCCACTATTACAAGTGCAATAAAGGCGTGCTCAAGGTCAAACTGTATAGCTTGATGTGCTGTCGACTGTACTTATGTTTGCAATATGTAACCGCTATGTTTGCTATTTAACTACTTTAAAATACGAATAACATCGAAATACATAAATCAAATCATAATAAGTTAAATTACATCGGATTTTCATTAAAATCATGGATTAAGGCTGATTTACATTGATACAGTAGCTGGCGCCAGCTACTGTATCAATGTAAATCAGCCTTTAAATATCCATATGGACGAAAATTTGAACAGTTTAAAATATATCGCTACGTATCTTTGTTCATACTGTATATAATGCGAGACGCCGCTTGCGCCTACATCTGCTGGCGACGTGGCGGGGGGCGAGGAGCGGCGTGCCTGCGCCGTCCGCTTGCCGCCTTCAGTCACGAACAAAAGATAACGCAAGACGCACGTCGCTTCGTATACAGGATGCGTGACGATATTGAGTTTAATATTGAGTTTTGCGAGTTAATTGAGCAATACCCGAATATCTATGACTACACTAAGACAGGGTACAGTAACAGAAATGTGCAAGACAAAATATGGCAAGAAATAGCAATAAAAGTCGGTGCAACAGGTATGTATTTTATTTAAATTTTAAACATTATGTCTAGTCTGAAACGGAATCGGAGATCGTTGTGTTAGATATGTTGTAAGATATTCCCTGATATGGTAGGGATTTTCTCCCATTAATCGCATGTTAATGTTTGCTCCTATCAAATTATTTCTAAACCGTGGATTTGATTTTTTACCATCACATGTGCGAATTACGTTATGCAACACACACATTGCTTTTATAATATTATCAACATATTCTGGTTTGCAGCAAATAGGCGTGTAAAGTCCACCAAACTTTGACGCTAACATACCATAGGCACATTCTACTGACTTACGTGCCCTTGACAACCTGTTATTATAAGCTCTTCTCTCATTAGTCAATTGATTTCGACCATATGGTCTCATAATATTTCTTTTTAGTGGAAAAGCTTCATCTGCCACAAAATAAAAGGGCACATTCTGTGTTTCTCCAGGCAAAGGTGTAGGGTTCGGTAAATCGAGATCGCCTAGATCCATAGCTTGTCCAAAAGAGCTAACTTGTAATACTCGCCCATCACTATTTCGGCCGTATTCACCAACATCTATAGTTAAAAAGAAACCATCTGCATCTACAACTGCTAACAATACAATAGAGAAATATCCCTTATAATTTATGAAAGTCGAACCCGAGTTGATGGGCGCTGTAATTCTAATATGCTTTCTATCTAAACTCCCAACACAATTCGGTAAATTCCAGAGAGTGTAAAACCGTTCAGCAACTTCTACCCATTTTTGTCGTGTAGGTACAGGCATATATTCCGGCTGTAGGCATTCCCACAAAACGCTAGAGGTTTCATGCACAATTTGCCGGACGGTACTGCCTCCTCTCAATACATATCCAGAAAGTGATGTAAACGAACAGCCATCTGAGTAGTATCTGTAACAAAAATAAAATAGCAATAAGTATGTAACATTTGTGTGTTTAGATTGAGGTGCCACTTTTCGCATCGTAAAGTGGCTAATGGAGTTATTTAGTAGTAGTTTAGAAAATTTTGTAGAACGGATATTGGATTTTGTATTAGAATACTTCAAAAGTTAAATGAATATAAAGGTGGCACCTCAATCTAACTGTTTGCATTGAGGTGCCACTCAGAACTGGGAAAATTATGGATGAAATTTTATCAAAATTTTGTATTATTTTGTAGTACTCCAGAATTCTGGAGTACTACGAAATTTTGATGAAAACTCATCCATAATATTCCCAGTTCTGAGTGGTACCTCAATCCAAACAGATTGAGGTGCCAACTTTATATTCATTTAACTTTTGAAGTATTCTAATACAAAATCCAATATCCGTTCTACAAAATTTTCTAAACTACTACTAAATAACTCCATTAGCCACTTTACGATGCGAAAAGTGGCACCTCAATCTAAACACACATTGTAACTAATCTCCTTAAATATTTTTCAGCCCAAGAATGTAAAGAACGGTGGAAGAATATTCGATGTAGTTACAGCAAAAACAAGAAAAGGCTAGATTTGCCATCTGGATCAGGTGCAAAGACGATTAAAGAGTACTACCTTTCACCACATCTACATTTTTTAGACAATTACTTGAAGTCCCGACCAACCAAAAGCAATCTAAGCAAATATGATTGCACAGACGGTAATGATAGTGAAGAAGTCGATGAGACACTGTTTACTGGTCAACTAGCTTCTGAAAACACAAATTCGGATTCCATCTCCAATCAATCCACGCCAACACCGCCACTGCTACCACTATTAAATAAATCTAGGGCAATCTCTTTAAAAGATGTTAATAAATCAGCACATGAATATTTCAGTCAAAGAGCATTACAAATGAAGACCATACATAGAGCTGAGCCTGAAACAGACAGCGATCTAGCTTTTTTTCAAAGCATGCTTCCAGATATGAAATCAATGACACCAGCCCAAAAACGAAGATTTAAAATGGGCGTTCTCAATTTATCAGAGCAAATTTTAAATGACCCAGTACCTAGTTATCCTAGGACACAGCCGTATTATCCACGAACACCTTCTCGAGAGACAGATTATGATCCTAATGAAGGTGCAACCCAGCAGACTCTTACATCCAGAGCTAATACAAGTCCAGCACCTTCGTTTACCTCGACTCAGCAGACAGCTAAACATACTGCAGCAGCTAACAAAAATCCGGAAACTCAGCTGACTTTGATATCCGGAGAGTATATAAATCCAGCACCACCGGCGGCAGTGGCTGTAATTGAACAAATAGCTGGGCCTTCAAGACACCGAACTTATGATGAGAAAGCTTATTATCAACTCAGCATTTCAGAATATCAGCAAACGCGGACACCGGGAGCTTATGAAAGAGCACAATCCTTAGCACCTCCGGCAACTCCAACTACATTATGTTTGCCAATATTTTCACCAATAACTCCAGCTACACCTCACCCGAATCCAGAGACATCTATCCAATCTCATGAAGACGAAATAAGTGATTTTAATGAGAACTATCCAATGCCTTGAACTTTATTTATAAATGGCTCTTAGTGCGACAGCTAGCTTGAGTAGTCATGTGCTGTCCCTGTCCGCATGCGCTGATTCTGTATTGTGAGATAAGGACAGCACATGATGACAGCTTGACAGATACTCAAATTAGCTGTAACACTGAGAGCAATTTATAAATACTAATTGTAGCAAAGATGCTAAACCAAAAACATTTTCAATGAATATTATCTTTTGATTTGTCAATAAAAGTTTGATCTGTAAAAAATAGTTTCACTTACCTTAAAGTTATCAGTAGTCTTTCTTCAGGGCTGATTGGTTTTCTCCAATTTGTAACTTGCTTCCGAAGTCCTTCTCTTACTTTTGACAATACGATATGGTAACATTCCAGTGACATTTTATAAACTGTGCGAAAACGATCAGGATATTCATATAATGTTTCCATTATTTTATAGTACCTGTGCTCTTCTGCATTTCTCCACACTGGATGTATCCAATACCTTCTTGGTCTTTGCTGTAAATTAATAATCTGTAGCAAAGCCAGTGCATCTTCATCTTCGTCTGAAGAGGAATACATGTCTTATCCCGTCAATATCACGCTCTATAATGACTTAACTTGCCGTATCGTCCCCGCGTCTGTTTGCGCAGATATCGCGCCTGCACCGTATCTGCGCCGTGTCTGTACCGTACCTTCGTCTCGCCGTCTTCTATTTGCGTTGCCCCTTAGATGACTGGGGTTGAGCAGGTGACCCAGGATTTGATTGATGCTGTTGAGTTATACAGTACTATGTTAGAGAAGGTAGACAGTACGCTTTTGATTAAGTTCGTACTGAGCACGCGACTAACACCGGGGGCTAAGATGCGGCTGTCTTCTAGTTACGCGACGGTGGAAGGTCTGTTAGCGGATATGAGGAAGCATTTGTTGACGGTGAGGTCAGACGTTGCAATGCAAGCCGAGCTTGCTCGCGCTACGCAAAATGGGAAATCGGTCTCAGATTTTGGAGCCGAGATAGAAAGGTTAATTGGTGGGCCTTACCATTTCTCAAGCCGGGGAGAAACCAGAAGCATATACGATTTTGCGGCCTTTGAACGAGAAGTATGCCATTAAAAAGTTTGCTGACGGTCTTCGTGATCGGCGTCTTGGAACGATTGTTACGGCACGACATTTGACTTGTTTGAAGGATGCTATTAGAGTAGCGGAAGACGAAAATTATGCTTCGTCGGGACAAGTCATGGCGTATCAGCGTGGGTTTTCTGCGGGAAATAGGGACCGTGGAAATGGCTATAGGCGGCACATGATAGAGAATAGGCACGTGCAACAAAGGAGTGTTGGGCGTACGTATAAAAATGAGCGTGTCTGGCATAATGGTGGAATGCGCGGGCGTAGCAATAATGCGCATCGTGGACGGCAGACTCAGCAAGGTCGGCAGCGCGTAGCATGTTTAGAACATGTGCGGGCTGATGCTGACTCAGGCACAATGTCAATGTCACGGAAGCATGAAGACGGGGAAGTGAATGGGACGCAGTTTTTTCGAGGTTAAACATGTTTTAGCGTGTAATAGTGTTAATTGAGTTAATTTTCTAGTAGATAATGTAGATTCAGAATGGTTAGTAGATACAGGTGCGTCAATATCAGCTATAAAAAGCAGTTACTTGAAGGGGAATGTTTTGTGCAGTAAGGTAGTTAAGACAGAATTAGTGATTAATGGTGTAGGAGGTAGTTTACGAGCTATAGGTTATGTTTATTTGAAGTTAGAATGCGGGCAATGTTTGTTCGAGCATAGATTTTATATATTTGACGATTTACCATGTAGTTCGGTAGGCATATTAGGCCAGGACTTTTTGCAGAAGTATAGTGGTATTGTAGATTTTTCGGGAAACAGGTTGTCTCTTTAGATCGTGAGCGGTGGATGGTTTCAATGCCACTTAAATCCTATGATTACTTGTTAACTATTTCTCCGCGTTGTGAGATGATTAAATATATTCCCGTTAACCGAGCGCAAGATTGTGTGGTGTTTAGGAAGGAATTGCGTGAAGGGGTATTCTTAGCCAATGTGGTAGCTAGATCTAAGAATGGGATGATGCCCATTAGGATTTTGAATACGACATCTGAGGAAGTTGTTTGTAGTATGTCCGATGTGGAGGTTTTTCCATTGAGTGATTTTGATTGTTGTAGTTCTGCGGAGTCAGAGGTGAACGTTAAGCGGGTTAAGGAAGTATTTTCTTTGCTTAAGCTAGACTATTTGAAAGCCGAAGAGCGGTTGTCGGTTGAGCAAATATGTGCTAAGTATCCAGATGTTTTTTGTCTTCCGGGTGAATGTATATGAGCAGTCGATACGATTGAAAAAGAATGTTACTCCAGTTTACAGGAAGCAGTATAGGATACCTTATGTACAAAAGAGGGAAGTTGATAAGCAAGTGCAGGAGATGTTGGATAGTAATATTATAGAGGAGGCGGTTAGTGAGTGGTCTAGTCCTATTTTGGTAGTTCCTAAGAAGGCGGATCGAAGTGGAGAGAAGAAATGGCGAGTAGTCATAGACTATAGGCAATTGAATGAGAGGATTCAGGGCGATAAGTTTCCTTTGCCGAATATCAATGAGATCTTAGATTCGTTATCGGGTGCTGTTTACTTCAGCCACTGCGATCTATCCTAATCATATTATCAGTGTGCTTTAGATGAAGGGAGTAGGAGGTACACTGCTTTCACAACAGATAAGGGACAGTATCAGATGTGTAGGTTACCGATGGGGTTGAAGATAAGTCCAAGTTCTTTTAGCAGGTTGATAACTGTAGCCATGTCTGGATTGAATTATGACAAATGTCTAATTTATTTGGATGATTTAATTATTTTTGGGCGGAATTTGGATGAGCATAACCGGAACCTTACGTCAGTTTTTTCTCGTCTAAGGAAAATCAATCTTAAACTGAATCCGTCAAAGTGTGAGTTTTTGAAGAAGCAAATACTTTATTTGGGGCACGTTATTTCAGCAGAGGGTATTTCACCGGATCCAGAAAAGGTAGAAGTCGTTAAAAAATACCCGCGTCCGGCGACGGTTGATGAGGTAAAACGGTTTGTGGCGTTTGCTAATTATTATAGGAAGTTCATACCGAATTTTGCTAATATAGTAGTGCCTATGAATAAATTGTGTAAAAGGGATGTTGAATTTAGTTGGTCTGATGAGTGTGAGAGATCGTTTTTGTCACTTAAGGAAGCGTTGGTAAATCCACCGGTATTGGATTATCCAGATATTTCGGATAGTAACATTTTTATATTACAGACCGATAGTTCGGGGTATGCAGTAGGAAGTGTGTTGTGTAATGGGAATGGGAAACCCGTTGCATATGCTAGCAGGTCTTTAGGGAAAAGTGAGTTAAATTATCCTATAATAGAGAAGGAGTTATTGGCTATAGTTTGGTCAGTTAAGTATTTTAGACCGTATTTGTATGGACGGAGGTTCGTGGTAAAGACGGATCACCGGCCACTGTTGTATTTGTTTAATATGACGGATCCATCGAGTAGGTTAACTAAATTTCGTTTGTGTTTGGAGGAGTATAATTTTGAGGTCAAATATATTAAAGGGAAAGAAAATGTGCTAGCTGATGCACTTTCCAGGATAGTAATCTCTAGTGATGATTTGAAGACGATGCGTGAAAAGGCGATATCGGTAATGACGAGGGCGCAGCGTAAACAATTGGGAGAACTAAATGATTGTGATAAGAGTTCTGTGGTGTCTAGGACTGATCACCCTAGGATCGTAGAAGTTCTTAAGAAACAAGGAAATGATATTGAAATATGTTTCAGTGAATGGGAGAAAATGTTACGTAACACTACTAGTAGGAAAATATTTTCAAAGTCGCGCAAAATAATGTATATGCCAGGAAACTCGAGTATTTATATAGACTATGAATCTTTATCAGCATCATCGCGAGACGAGTTGCCGAAAGACATAGTAACTTTTTGCATTGGAAATGGCATAAAAGAGGTTGTTGTTTTGAAAAATCGTTATAACGTTGAATTTATTACAGAAATGGCCAAGTATTTGAAAGAGAATAGTAATTCGATATGTGGAGATTTTAAGATGTGCATAGTGAAGAGTGTACGGAGAATAGAAGACAAAGATGAGAAGAAAGTCATTTTGAATGATTTTCATATTTTACCTACGAGTGGTCATTCAGGAATACCCAGGATGGTAAATAATATAAAGAAATATTATTATTGGCCGTCTATTGAGAAAGACGTAGTGGAGTACGTTGGTAAATGTGATAAGTGTAAGAAACAAAAGTTTTCGAAACATGTTAGAGAACCAATGACAATTACAACAACTGCATCTTCATCTTTTGAGAAGATTTATTTAGATATAGTAGGTCCACTTGATAGGGATGAAAGAGGTAATGTTTACATATTGACTCTACAATGTGAGCTAACGAAATTTGTCGAGGCTTATCCGTTACAGAATAAGTCCGCAAATGAAGTAGCAAAAGCATTAGCAGAGAATTTTGTTTTGAGATATGGAATACCAGGAACAATTGCTTCAAATAGGGGTTCTGAGTTCATTTCAAAAGTGATGGTTAAGCTATGTAATATTTTATCCTATCAACATCGTATCATCATGAGAGTATAGGGTCTTTGGAGAATGTTCATAAAACTTTAGGAGCATATTTAAGAATACAAACGGATAACAATCCATCATCGTGGAGTTCATGGATACCGTATTGGTGTTTTTCATATAACACAACAGTTAATACTGTGACAAAATATACTCCTTATGAGTTGGTTTATGGTAAAGTTTGTAGGTTAGCTTCTCGAGGAGGCCGCTATTGTCCAGGCCTGGATCCGGGAGTCGGCGGTGAGCGGACCCGTCGACGTCGAACTGGAGGCGCTGTGGTTCCGCGGGGCGATGACGCAAATTTGCGACGCGTCCATGCCCCGGGCCCACACACAGTCAGCAAGGCGCCAGGTGTACTGGTGGTCCGCCGCGATCGCACAGTTACGCGTCGCGTGCGTGGCGATGAGACGCCAGTACACCCGATATCGGAGGAGACGTCGTCGGGTCCCTGACGAAGAAGCCGCGCTGTATGAGGTGTACCGCGCGGCTAAAGAGACTCTGTGGCTGGCCATCGGCGAGGCGAAGACGCGAGCCAGGGAGGAGATGCTGGAGACTCTAGACGGGAATCCGTGGGGGCGCCCTTATCGAGCGGTTCGGGGGAAACTTCGAGCCGCGGCGCCTCCACTTACGGAGAGTCTTCAGCCCGAGCTGCTGGAGGAGGTAGTCGCAGCCCTCTTCCCGGCAAGAGCGGAGCATACTCCGCCGCCGATGGCTTTGCCCACAGCCGCAGAGTCTACAGAGGAGAACGCCATTAGCGTCCCAGAGGTGACACAGGCAGAGATGAGGGCGGCCGTGATGCGGCTCCGGGCCAAGAACGTGGCTCCGGGGCCCGACGGGATCCACGGCCGTGCATTAGCCCTCGCTCTGAAGGAGCTGGAGCCCCAGCTGAGAGGACTCTACACAGCGTGCCTCGAGCAGGGCCAGTTTCCCACTTTGTGGAAAACCGGTCGTCTGGTCCTGCTCAGGAAGGTGGGGCGCCCTGCGGACTCGCCGTCCGCATACCGGCCCATAGTGCTGCTAGACGAGGTGGGTAAGCTGCTGGAGCGGATACTCGCAGCCCGCCTCGTCGGCCACTTGTGCAGAGAAGGGCCGGACCTGGACGAGAGCCAGTTCGGCTTCAGGCATGGGCGCTCCACCATACACGCTATATCGCGGGTGAGAGTCCTGGCGGAGGAAACGGTGTCCCGGGGTGGGGTGGTGGTGGCGGTGTCCTTGGACATTTCCAACGCCTTCAACACCCTGCCCTGGAGTTGTATTCGAGAGGCACTGCGTTATCATCGGGTGCCTCTCTACCTCCGCCGCATCGTTGGGGCTTATTTGGCGGAGAGGTGTGTCACCTACGTGGGACGCGATGGCGTCAACCAGCGCAGCATGTCGTGCGGTGTTCCACAGGGCTCGGTCCTGGGCCCGCTCCTGTGGAACATCGGGTACGACTGGGTGCTGAGGGGCGAACTCCAACCGGGCGTCGACCTGACGTGCTACGCTGACGACACGCTGGTCACGGCCCGGGGGAGTTCGTACAGGGAGGCAGCGTTGCTGACGACGGCTGCGGTCTCACAGACGGTGAGCCGCATACGGCGCCTCGGCCTGGAGGTGGCCCTCAACAAGTCGGAGGCCATGGTGTTTCATGGTCCCCGGCGGGCGCCACCATCCGGATCCCACATTGTGGTGGGGGGGGTTCGAATCGCTGTCGAGCCCACCATGAAGTACCTTGGGTTGGTGCTCGACAGCCGGTGGGATTTCGGCCCCCACTTCCGGCAGCTGGCGCCCAAGTTGTTGGGCGCGGCCGGGGCGCTGTCAACGCTGCTTCCCAATCTGGGGGGCCCGAGCGCCGCTTGTAGGCGGCTCTACGTGGGGATCGTGCGGTCGATGGCCCTTTACGGGGCCCCGATCTGGGCGGCTGACCTGACGGCCGGCAGCATTGCTGTATTGCGAAAGCCGCAGAGAGCAATGGCCGTCAGAGTCATAAGGGGGTACCGCACGATCTCCTACGAGGCGGCTTGTGCACTGGCCGGATCCCCGCCCTGGGACCTGGAGGCGAAGGTGCTCGCGTCACTGTACCGGTGGCGCGAGGAAGCGCGGGCGCGGGGCGAGCGACCGATACAGCGACAAATGGAGCAGCGTCGGTCGCAGCTCCGCGAGGTCCTGGTGGCGGAATGGCGGGACAGGCTCTCACGCCCTACCGCCGGCCTCGTCACCATCGAGGCGGTCCGGCCGGTGCTCGACCACTGGCTCGGGAGGAGGCACGGCTCCCTGTCGTTTTGGGTGACGCAGGTGCTCTCGGGGCACGGTTGCTTCGGGAAGTACCTGTGTCGCATAAACAGGGAGCCGGACGCCCGGTGTCATCACTGCGTCGACTGCCGGGAGGACACGGCGCGGCATACGCTGGCAGAGTGTGCCGCTTGGGAGGAGCCGCGCCGTGCCCTCATCTCAGGAGTAGGCAGTGACCTCTCGCTGCCGGCCGTTGTGAATGCGATGGTCGGCGGCGAGGAGTCCTGGGACGCGGTGGTATCCTTCTGCGAAACAGTGATCTCGCAGAAGGAGGCTGCGGAAAGGGAGCGAGAGATCTCATCCTCTCACCCGGCCCGCAGCAGGCGCACCGGGCGTCGGCGGAGGGCGGACAACGCCCTCTTCCAGCCCCCCTAAATGGGTCCAGGGGCGACGGACTCGGGGACGTCCGTCGCCCCCCATACATCAGGACCCGAGGTGGCGGCGCGTAGTGTTCCACGCGCGCCCCTCTTAGACGTCGCGGGGGGAGTCAAACACCTCACTCCCCCCGCTCGACCGGACGGGGCCCGCAGAGGCGGGCCAGCACCAGCCGGGGGTTGCGGAAGATTTGTACGTTCCCGCGACCCCCGGCGTAGGTGTGAGACGGAACACCGGGGTGGTTTTTAGTCAGTAAGAGTCTGACAGACCCCTCCGCCCCCCCAGGGCGGGGGACATCCATGAGGATTTTCCACCCCGGAACAAAAAAAAAAAAAATGGTAAAGTTTGTAGGTTACCAAGTAGTCTTAAAGGTGATAGTGTTGAACCATTGTATAATTTTGATGATTATCCTTTAGAATTTAAGTACAGGTTACAAAGGGCTCACAATGATGCAAAAGAAAATTTAATAGCAAGTAAATTAGTAAGGAAAGATTGTTATGATAAGAATCTCAATTCTGTAACTTATAAAGAAGGTGATTTGATATTCGTAAAAAACGAGATAGGCAATAAATTGGAAAGTATTTATAATGGACCATGTGAGGTTATTAAGGATGAGTCACCAAATGTTAATATTAAATATAAAAATAAAGTAGACGTAGTTCATAAAAATAGAACGAAGTTGTATTGTAAAAGTTAAAATATAAGTTTTAGTGTAATGAAAAAAAAAAAAACAATGTAACTTAGTTTTTTTTTTTTTTTTCTCTAAGAAGGGTTATGTGGTGTGGTGTCACGTACATCATACACGTGCATCACATACATGTACATCAGCACATATGTAGTTTAAGTTAAGATAGATATGTTCATCGAATAAGTAGAAGGACATCACGTACATATTATGTATATAAACTGAACCGTTGAACATTAAACATAGTTCTTACTAGTTGATACACGGACCTCATTGTGTTTGACTAACCCCCTCCATCTCCTCACATCGCAATATTACCGTTGGCTCTGACAATTTAAATGACTTCCCTCGATTAACAATGAATGATTTAATATTAATTGCATGTGGTACCTATCAAATAAAACAAGCTAGATCATATTATGGAGAACATATTAGAGCCAACGGTATGTATAGTATTGAAATATGTAGAGAACAAAATAGCAACATACCAAGCGAATTAATTAATGAGAACTGCTGGCTTTTGCGGGCCAAAATACAAAGCAGACATATAAGCCGTAAAATATATTTTGTGTACATTAAAATAAATAATAATTATGCTGGCAGAGAGGCAATTAATGGATACTGTTGTAATTGCATAATAGGAAAACGCACGGTAGGTTGTTGTGCACATACCATGACTGTCCTTTGGTATATAGGTTGGGCAAGATATGAATCCAATATATGCATGCCCTCCTGCGCCATTTTTAGATGATTCGCTAATTGTATATGACAATGAAGAGAATATAGATATTTAAAATAGCAAATGTGTTTTTTTATACCCTAATAACTACAATTGGATAAAAATATATTTTGAACACCCCTCCAACCTCCTCCAAACATAAAACCAAGCATTGAAAAAAGAAAAGTTCTTGAAACACTTTTTCATATAGAAAATTAACCTCAAAACGTTTTTTTATTTTTTTATATTTCTAAAACAGTGGCGTCAATTTGAATATGTTTTTAAGATATTCAATACTATTAAGATTTTAAAACACTCCATTTTTATAGTAATATTCGATGTCCATCTTGGGCCTCGGACACTATGGAGAGTAGGCTTTCCCCTTTGGATTCGTTTGTTAAATTGTTATTCTGAGCAATCAGGATGCTTCGTCTTTCGATCATGAACTATTGTTCAACACACTTGTTATTCGACTGGGCTCTAGCCTTTCAGATGAAGACAGTGTTACCGTGAAAGAATTTTGTCGAAGATTTACACGGGCAGTTCAAAAGAGATGGTTACGATCCCACAGGAAAAGTGAAGTTTTTAGACGTGATTACAGTAATTGGCTTGAGGCAAATATTGACTGGCCAAACTGCGTGCAAACCAATTTGCTCATTCAAGAATCAACAAGTGAAAATATTTCTACTGAACCTGTACCTGAACCTGTACCATCAACTTCAACGATGACAAAAAGATCTCGAAAGCCGTTTGAAGATCTAAGTAACAAGAAGAAGAAGAGACGATCTGATGAACATATAAGCGATGACCCTAATGAAGTAGCTTATTCAGCTGCTGCACTTTTGAAAGGAGATGGTCGTGAGGATATTGCATCTGTTATTGAACATATGCTCCAAAATCCAGAAGCAGCAGAAAAAATCAAGGAAATGTTGAACAAACCAGCTCCTCCAACAATATTTTCACCAGAAAAAGCACTGGGTTTGCTACTTTCATTAAATCTATCGAAATGGCAATATATCACATTAAGGGAAACGACTATTCGAGAAGGTTCAAAGGAGATATATCCGTCTTACTATAAAGTGCAAAAAGCTAAGCTACAGTGCTACCCTCCGAAGACATTTGTGACTGTAACGGATTCATCTGCTAAGATTGCACTACAAGCGTTACTTGATTTAACAGTGAACAGAATTTTTGAAACTATTCGTAGTCCTGATGCGATACAAGATAAACAATTGATATTAATATCAAAGTGGGGATTTGACGGTGCATCTAACCAAAGTAGATATAAGCAAAACATAGAGAGTGGTCAAGATGATTCCAGCATATTTATGACCTCTTTGGTTCCATTAAAGTTGACAGCTGACGGTGATACCGTATGGGTGAATCCAAAACCCTGCTCACCTAGGTATTGCCGTCCAGTCCAGCTTAGTTTTGTGAAAGAAACCAAAGACGTTGTCATAAATGAAAAAACTGCAATGAATAACGAAATTGAAGCTCTCGTTCCCTCAAAATGTCAAGGACATGAAATTAGTCACAAATTAATGATGACGATGATTGACGGCAAAAGGTCATGGCCATTATCCGACCCGGTTCAAAAATGTTTTTGTACAAAAACGAAAATGGTGGTAAATAATGCAGGTATAACCCACTTTTCATTATAAGTAAAAAGAAAAAAAAAAATCAATGGAGAGATCTTGCAGTAGACCAATAAAAATTGGATAATAATTAGCTGCACCAGCAGTTTCGCCCGTCTGTAAATTATTTTATCCCATGGAAACATGTCACTGGGATAAAAATTATACTGTATATCTCTACACGGCAGTTTAATCAAAACCGGTTAAATGGTTTAGACTTAAAAATTAAACAAACAGACTTACTTTGCCATTGTTTTGTTAAATAAAAATATCATCATCACACTCATAAAGCAAACTCGTTCGGTCAGGTAATAACACGCAGGTATATTGCTGTCTCTGTTTTACCCGAGTTGATAACCAGCTTTGTTGCGCTCGCGCAATAACAATGCCATGCCTGACCCACAGCAGGTAGAAAAACATCGGCGGCGCCTCCCCGACCTCTCCCTTCGCAGTCCTTCGTCATTCGTCGTTGTGATCTGTGCTATTATCCGAGTTTCTATATTATTCCGATACAATTAACTACTTTGGCGTGTTTACTTGAGTGATTGTTTGCTTCTCGATTTGGATTTTGTTGACATGGAAAGACTTAATAGCTGTGTAGCGTGTAACCGATCGGTGTTACGTCGCAGAAATCACCCTCTTACTGGAGTTTTTCTCGAAACATATCGGGAACACGCCGTGCTATTACTACAAGAAATAATACCATACGATGTAAGTTTCTGCGCTTTAAACTTATTATCTAAACGTATAAACAATTTATTTATATATTGTACAATATTATAATATAAACTACACGCGTGTGCTAGTTTAATGACGCCCAAATTGTTTATTTATTATTCTCTTTGTTACAAACTGCTCACAGTATTTTAGAATAATAATTATCTTCTACGGTGTTCAGATTTCTTTTTAAATGAGAGTGCTGTTAGAAGGGTATCTACACTTTCCTAAAAGTCGTGTAAGAATTTATGGTTGGATTTTAAAATGAATTTAGGCATCTTCAGACCAGTCTGCTCCACCATTTTTTGTATACTTTTTTTTTTCCCGGTGATTAATGTTAATGATTATTTCGACATTTTCAGGTTCCATTTGATGGCTCAAGGTCAATTTGCCATGCATGCTGGGTTAGACTGGGTCGTGATGTGCAACGTCAGCGAGATCAACAGGTTCAAGATCAACCACCCGAACAACCTGAAGACCAGCCAAACCAACAAGATCATGATCAAGGTCCATCAAACCAGCAAGGAGAACAGGCAGTATACAACGACGGCCAAGACGTAAGACAAGGGTTACACGATCAGTTTGGCGTCAGTTCAGTCCATCAGTTTGCTCAGAATGACGCGAGAATTATCGTCTAACCAGTTGACTGACGGACTGATGGTCCAGAATGACAAAAATTAAATATTTTAAAATATTTTTATCATTCTGTTGTGATTGACATCAGACTGATGCCAGACTGATCGTGTAACCGCTCGAATCATTCTCGCGTCAGTCACCGTCCGCGACGCAATGGAGCAAGACGTGCCAAACGACGAAGCGTTGCCGCCGCCGCCCGCGCCGCTGCCGAGCGCTTCACTCCCGCCACCGCCAATCGAGATAGAAAAAGAATTCATTCTCGCATTCGAGTCCTTGCCAGAGTTATGGGATAAAACCCATACTTTTTATATCAATAAATACAAGAGAAATGACGCTTTGCGAAAACTCCTCAATATATATATAAAAATTAAACCCGGGGCAACTATAGAGGATGTCAAAAAAAAAATAAACGTTTTACGGTCCAACTACAGGAGAGAGCTGAAGAAAATTATTTCATCGCGAAGATCGGGGTCTAGTACAGATGACTTATACCGTCCAAAAAGTTGGGACTTTCGAATATCTTAAATTTTTGGATAAATTTGAGCAGCCTGTTCCGGTAGATCGGGTAAGTAAGACCATATTTTCTATGTATAGTGTAGGTACATAATGACGACCTCTGTAGCCTAGTTGGTAGTGACCCTGCCTACGAAGCTGGAGGTCCCGGGTTCAAATCCCGGTAAGGGCATTTATTCGTGTGATGAGCACGAATATTTGTTCCCGAGTCATGGATGTTTTCTATGTATTTAAGTATGTATTTATCTATATAAGTATATATATATCGTAGTCTAGTACCCATACTACAAGCTTTGCTTAGTTTGGGCCTAGTTCGATTTGTGTAAGATTGTCCCCAAATATTTATTTATTTATAATAAGGTAGGTAGGTAGGTAGATGTTAATAACTCACAAAATAAAACAAAGTAGGTATAATGCTGTTAAATTATTATTGTATGTTCTCAATTCACTATTGAAGGTCATTTTTGCTAATTTCCAATTTACCCTCATGACTAAAGTAATGGCAGAGTCTTTCTCTTATCTGTTTGGCATCATTAGTTGAATTTCGGGTAGGAGTGGGTTCCAAATCGGTCAATTCAATATCAGTAGCTTTTGTAACTTTCCAGTTTGATGCCAAGTAGCGACGGGATTTGGTTTTCATTAAGTAGTTATGTAAATAACAGCAAGCCGTTCCTATGGTTGAGGCTTTTCGTGGCTCAAAGCATATTGCCTTTTGAAATACACCGAATTTTTTTGTTATTATACCAAAAGCACCTTCAATAACTGATCTAGCTCGTGACAGCCGCCTGTTAAATTCTTTTCGCTCATTATTATTGATACATGCACTTTGTGGATATGGCTTCATTAAATTTTTCCCTAGTGCAAAAGCCTCATCAGATATAAAAACAAAAGGAAAACTTTCGGTTGTGTATGGCAATGGCGATGGTTCTGGTATATCTAATTCGCCTTTACTATAGAGATCCCAGAATTTTGTGTAAAATAGGACACCACCATCCGATACTCGACCATTCGCACCAACGTCAATCATTATGAATTCCTTATTTGCATTTGCCAGTGCCATCAAGACGATACTAAAATGACCTTTATAATTAAAATAAAGTGACCCTGAGTGTTCTGGTCTTTGGATCTTGACATGTTTACCATCCAAAGCTCCCAAAGAATTCCAAAATTGATATTTATCACCAAAATCAGCGGCAATTCTTTTCCATTCCTCTTTTGACGGCTTCTGAAATGGAAAAAAAATAGTAGAAGTTAATATAGTACGATTTCTTTTTTCAGGCTAGTGATGATAATCAGAATGAAGCTGAATCTGATCAAGCTCAAAAAGAGCAAGAAGTTGCTGCGACTATTTCTTCATTCGTGGCAGCCACACAACCACCCGCAAGACCGCCTCCTCTTAGTTCCAAGAAAAGTGTCCTTAAAACACAAAATGAATTACTGGAACGAGCATGCAATTATTTATCAGAACCCCAAGTTAGTGGTGCTCGTTCAATAGCATTTGACTGGGCAGAAACGTTAGAACGGCTGACCCCTACTCAAAGATTATATGCCAAGAAGGCCATTAATGATGTGCTATTTGAAGCGGAATTGGGAAATTTGCACAGATACTCAGTTCAAATAAATGTAACATCAACCCCTTCACCTGCACCATCTCCCTTTTGCCCATTTCCACCTGAATCATCTTCCTACTCACACACAACATCTCTCGAGTACATCCAAAGCCCTGTCACAGCTTCTCCCGCACAATCTCCCAACTATATCCAAACCCCAGTCACAGCTCCTCCCGCGCATTCTTCCAACAACATCCAAACCCAAGCCAGAGCTCCTCCCACACAATCACCAATCTATATTCAAACCCCTGTCACAGCACAATCACGCATCTACACCCAAACCCAAGCCGCAGCTCCCGCACAACCTCCGGTCTACACTCTTCACATTCCGTCCCCATCTTCTATGTCTCAAGACAGCGAATATACAGCTGGTTCGTTATTCGCTCAATTTGAAGCGGAATAATAATATGATGATTAAATTAGTAACCTAAACAATTACATAGTGTCATTTTAATTACATTGTTGATTTGTAAGCAAAATAATAAAAAATTATTAATAAATCGTTTTTTTTTACTTACCCTTATACAGGGTGTTTGGCAGAACGTTGAACATACGAAAATGGTGGGTAGGTGGGGTCATCTGCTACTTACTCAGCCCTAATTTATTTGGCCCTGGCCGACTGGGTATTTTTAAAAAAAAAAAAAGTTTTTTTCTTGTTTCACCACTTTCTTAACTTTTTAGAGAATTTTTTTTTTTTATTAAAAATGGGCAATAAAACAGGCAATTTTTTTTTTTTTTTAATCTTTGATGTTGGCAGATTCTTATAAAATTATTGCTTTGTTCAGATGTTAGCTAGAAAAAAAGTTATGAGTCCTCAAACTTACAGAAAGATGTAAAAAATACTTGAATGCTAATTTCAACTTGCATTTAAAAAAAAAACAAAAAATGATTGAGGAGTTCCAATTCTAGCAAAACATCCCTAGTGTGTGAGCTTTCTAATGGTATGTAATTTGCTTTTATAAAAAAAAAACTTTAAGAGTTATTTCATAATTTTATCAAGCAGGAAATTATTGACGAAACTCTACCTTTACGGAAAGTTAAATGTTTTGCGAAATTTAATACTGCAAAGTTGGTAAAAATTATGGATCGACGGCTTGCCAGTAGCAGTGGTGCAAATTGACATTCACTATTCCCTTGAGATGGTTACACAAAGCAGGTAGAAATTTTGTTTCACTCTTGCGCAGTCATAGCGTATTTTTGCTCTCTTTCGCTCTCGTGGCACCGCACACTGGTCCCGAATGATAAAAAAGTGGACATTAAGAAATTTTTGACAGAAGGTCAACGGATTCGGCTGATTTTTTTTTTGTAGACAGCTGATGCAATTACAAATCACTTTTATAGATTGAGTTTTTGCCAAATAAGCCGTATTTTCAGAGAAAAAAAATATTGAAATATTTTTTGTATGAAAGAAATCCTAATTTTGTCTTTATCTTCCAAGATTCAAACGTATTCAAAATAAAACTTAGCGCAGCTTGTAGAGGTGCTAATTGCTCACCACTTTGTCATAGACACTCTTCTGCGATTTTGTGCTCCTTTTGAGTTACAGGCACTTTAAATATTTTTTGTATAAAAAAATTCTAATTTTGTCTTTATCTTCCAAGATTCAAACGTATTCAAAATAAAACTTAGCGCAGCTTGTAGAGTAACTCTTACAAATATATGAAATTATCAGTATCAAATAAACAAACAAGGAAATCTCAAAACGTGTTCAGACATGTTTATGTACAGGTAAGTTATTGTGTGACTCGTATGTAAATTTTTTTTTGTATAGAGTCATTGCTTAATTACCCTATAAGTGACGATTTCGGCTCTATTTGGTCATCTAGTCGAACGCGTCGAAAACGCTGAATGATGAATAGGTATATAAATTGCAATTAAAAATTCCCTTTGTAGTTTTGCGGTATTTATGTAGGAGCACATCTTAGTATGTTTTATTTTCTCGTGACTCATCCAAATTGCAAGAATATTTGGCTCATTATCTAACTACCCCATTAAGTAATGAGGTAGTTAGGTAATGAGCCATTATCTAACTACCCCATTAAGTAACGGGATAGTTGGGTAATGAGTCATATATCAATAGTATAAGGGCAAGCGGAACCCGTTTTTGTTCATTACGCGTCTTGTGCTCGTAAAAACAACACAATTTTTTATCAACTATCACCACATTGTAACTTTTAGTTATTTGCCTGTAACATTTTTGTATCAAAATGACTACATTTGTGACTAATTTAGACATTTTTTCTTTTTTGAGTAATAGTGGGTGCCTTAAAAATAGTGATTTACTGTGTCAAACCATTATAAATCGTATTTCAAGTGAAATTCCAAACGAAGAGCTCAGTATTATCAAAAAGTTTTGCCAAAATTATACGTCAAACCTAGCTAGAAGATGGGACAATTCAGGTAGAAACGAAAGATTTGGTGTTAAAAACAAGGAGTGGTTGGAGTCTAAAATTTTGTGGCCAACTTTAACTTCTGTGAATTTTCCTATGTTGTTTGATCCAGAATATACCATAGAGGACATTTCAGTAGACGTAGAAGAGCATAATTTATCGTACGAAGAGGAAGCGGGTGCATCTACATCAGAAGCTACCACAAATACTCCCAGAACTAGAAATAAACGACCATTTGAAGATTTAACAAATAAGCAGAAGAAAAGACGTTCTTTGTCTCTTTTGGAGCATTCCGAAGAAGAGCTGCTGAGAGCTTATTGCTAAACTTAATGAAAACGGGCGCACTGTTTGTTCTAAAGTTATTAAGTGCCTCTCAAATAAGCTAGAAAAGGTGCAAGAAGTAAGTGACTTTTTATATAAAGCTTCTGATAAATCGATTTCCGAGGAAGACACCTTAGCTCTTGCCACAGCATTGAGTTTATCAAAATGGCAATATCTAACTTTGAGGTCCATTTTAAGTACAAATGGCACAGCGGCTTTTCCATCTTACCAGAAGTTACTGTTGAAGAAGAAAGAATGCTATCCAGCAAAAGAAGATATTGTGATATCGGAGTCAGGAGCTAAAATTAAGTTACAGGCAGTTCTAGATTTAACTGCCGAGAAGATTTTGAAAGTGACTGGTTCAAATACACTCGAGAGCAATGAATCCGGGTCACTTAAAGAATCCTAAAAATCTCGGAAGCTAAAAATGCTAGGTTAATGCAATAAATTGTATTTAATAGACAATGTAATACTCCTTAAATGAAGGTATTAAAACTTCTTAGTTATTGTAAAGTTATATCATAAAAAAATCAAATTTGAAAAAGGGCCACTTTCGAAGATGGAACTACGAAATTACAGCATTTGGTTTTGCTTTTGTTTGTAATCTGTCATTTATGTGGGTACATAAACCATGTTGATAGTGCTCTATATTCATTATTCAAGCTGAAATTATGTCGCTTACGCCTGAAGAATGCACCAGAATACTTACAATGCTGGAAACCGGCCGGAGTCAGCGCGATACAGCCAGGACTGTCGGTGTGTCGCTGTCAACAGTACAAAGAGTTCTCCGACGTTACGAAGAAACTGGTTCTAACCTACGCAGACCAGGAACGGGCAGAACCAGGTGTACCACAGCACGAGAAGACCGATACTTGGTGAACACCATGCTTCGAAATCGCTTTCTCACAGGAACTGAACTCACAAATCAGTTTCGACGCCTCGGAGGAAGTAACCCAAGTGCATGGACATTAAGACGTCGGCTTGCTGAATCTAACTTAAAACCCCTTAGACCTGCAAACGGCCCTAAACTGGAGCGTGGGCATCGTATTTCAAGACTAAGATATGCCCAGAGCCACGTAAATTGGAGTATTGAAGATTGGTCAAAAGTTATGTTCTCCGACGAATCAAAATTTATGCTCTACAAGCACGATGGAAGACACAGAGTGTATCGAAGACCAGGGGAAAGATTCAAGCAAGCATGCATCGAAGAAAAAGTAGCCTACGGTGGTGGGTCTGTACTTGTGTGGGCCGGAATTTCTTCTGAAAGTCGCACAGAGCTGGTGATCATAGAAAACGGCTCTTTAACTAGCGTAAGATATGTGGAAGAAATCCTCAATGATCACGTTGGTCCATTTATGGTCAATTTAGGTGAGGATGCTATATTTATGCATGACAATGCCCGACCTCATACAGGTAGGATTGTGAATGACTACCTTCAAGAGATGAACATTACTCGTATGGAGTGGCCAGCGCGCAGCCCGGATATCAACCCGATCGAGCATGCTTGGGACGAGCTAGGCAGATGCGTAAAACAACGAAACCCTCCCCCAATCACGCTTCGTGAGCTCAAAATTGCTCTCACAGAGGAATGGGAGAATATTCCCCAAAATCGTATAAGGAACTTGGTGTACAGCATGCCAAACCGCGTAAACGCAGTAATGGAAGCACGAGGAGGCAATACGAAGTATTAAAATTCAAGAAAATCGTAATAAAGTTCAAAAATTTCATGTTTCCTATTTTTGTTTTAAGGAGAGATCAGCAGTTTTTTTCTTTATGTAATTTTGTGTTAATAAAATGTATGGTGACTCATATTTTTTTTACTTTCATTTAAGGAGTATTACATTGTCTATTAAATACAATTTATTGCATTAACCTATCATTTTTAGTTTCCGAGATTTTTAACATTCTTTAAGTGACCCGGATTCATTGCTCTCGAGTGTATTAATGGTGGTGTTTTGAAGCTAGTTAGTAAATGGGGCTGTGACGGAGTTTCTTCACAAAGTTGTTACAAACAAAAACCAACTGGTGACATATTTTCAGAATCTTCTGTATTTATGGTTAGTTTTGTGCCACTTCGCCTTATGAGTGACAACGATGTGATAGTATGGGAAAATCCGCGCCCTTCTTCAACAAACTATTGCAGACCAATTATGTTCGAATTCAAACAAGAAACAAAAGAATATATTCAGCAAGTAGAAGCAACATTACAAGAAGAAATTCAGAACCTTCTACCAACAAAGTTATTTGATGGCGAATTTGAAGTATTTCATGAATTGCATATGACGATGATCGACGGCAAAGTATGCACGGCACTTTCACAGACACAGTCTGCAGCCAATTGCAACATTTGCTTAACAAATCCGAAAGATATGAACAACTTGAACCTCGTTTTTAACAAACCAGAAAACCATGATATGTACAAATCGCCACCCCCGGAGAACAAAATGATAACCGTCATTACCATAGTTTTAGTGTTATGTCATATTTGAGGTCTACGGTGCCTAATACATCTACACAATTTTTTTCGTGAATGTCCTGCCTGTATTTAAAAAGTTATAAAATATTGCAATAATATTCATCATCAATTTTCTACCCGAAAAATAATGTATCATAGTATTGGTAAAAAAGTTTCTTCATAAAATATATGCCAAATACTTTTACAATAGGATTCTCGGAAAATAAATAGATAAAATAAATTGTTAACGCTATTACCATTTTGTTCTCGTAATAATACATTTAGGCTCGGTGACTAACATGTCCTTAGTAAAAAGTACTGAGAAAAGTAAACACGGAAACATCTTGCCATTCTTTTCGGTCATAGGTGCATAGGTGCATTAGAGAGTGATAGCACGATAATTCATTGCGTGCGGCGCTCGGCACGTGGCAATGTTTGTTTACCTACTCGACCTTCTCTAGTGCACTTGTAACCGTCATTGCGTGAGCGTAATTTCTTTTTAGCTGCGGTTGTTTCTATTATTTTTGTGTAAATTCAGTGTTTTTTTAAAGTGAAAAGTGTTAAACCTAATTGCAATAATAAAATGAATAAACGGAATCCTCGTTTAGACGTTATTATGAGTATGGTGTCTAAAATAAGTGACGATTCCAAACATCTTACTAATGATGGTGAGTACCGACTGTGCCTTTTACACAGTATCATTGTCTTTTAATTAGTGATAGGTAGATAGAATGGCCATAGAATCTTATTTAAGTAAGTAGGTACTCGATCTGTGACCCGATGTTGATAGCTGCAAATTCGACACACCTACCTACCTAGATACCAACTTGCTTATTTTTAAATAGGTACCTACTTCGAGTGAAACAGTTGATCTTCCTTGGAACCTACCTAATGCTCATTACCTACAATGAAGTTTCTTTGCGTTAACTAATCTATATGCATGTCAATTTGTCATCACTGTTTGTTATTATCTAGGTATTAATTCAATGTCATTAAATCGTATCGTTTAAATGTTTTAGATCACAACCCACCCCAAAATGGTACTACAGATCAAGACAAAATAACGAAACATGAATATAATTTACGCGGTAAGTGTTAAATATTATTTTATGTTTTTGGTAGGTAGGTAAGTAGTAATTTTTGCCTGTATTTAAAATAATTATACTAAAAATAAACTCCTGCCTCGATGGTCGAGTGGCCGCAAGCGCGGGTCCTAACCTCGAGGTCCTGGGTTCGATTCCCGGGTCGGGCAAAGTGTTATTGGGTTTTTCCATTAAGTTGGAACTTCTCAGTAGCAGCACGGAGTCTGGATTTGTGCCCGGTAGATGACAATAGGCTCGCCCCCTATTACATGGGACTTAAAACATAACTGGCGAAACGTGGGTGTATTACACACCTCTGCCTAACCCTTCGGGGAATACAGGTGTGATTGTTATGTCATGTTATGGTTATGTTAAAATAAACAAAAAGCTATCGTATTATGGGTACCTACCTACCTCATTTTTTTCTAGCTTAACCTAGCTTCTTATATTTTTTGCTTTTTTATTTAATGTAAGTATAAAAAAGCAAAAAATATAAGAAGCTAGGTTCACCAAACTAATCTATATTTCTATATTAATATTATAAAGCAAAATAGTTTGGTTGGTTGAACGTGGTAATCTCAGGAACCACTGGTTTGAGTTGAAAAAATATTTTTGTGTTAGATAGTTACTTAGTTCATTTATTGAGGAAGGCTATATCTATATTATATAATATTATAAAGAGGTAATATTTTTGTTTGTAAGTTTGTATGTAAGGGCTAATCTCAGAAACTACTGGTTCGAATTAAAAACTCTTTTGTTCTGGTCTGCAGAATTAACAAAGAAAACGTACTACAAACCAAATGATAAACAAGGGAATGAAGACTTCTCTCCGAGTTCATCCGGTGAATATCTGCCAAGTCCAGAGAGACTCCAAATTCTAAGACAGCGGAGTCAAAGCTCATTAAGTTTTGGAGGAGATTCGGACTATTTAACATCAGCTGCTAATAATATTACAAAATCACCATCGAGCATATCAAACATATCTTCCATTTTTAATGAAGTAGATTTTGTAGCATCACCTTTGATAGTGTATGAAAATAGACCATTGTCAGATACAAAAAAAATGCTCGGTAATGAAAATATTAATAGAAATGTAGCATCACCTTTGATAGTGTATGAAAATAGACCATTGTCAGATACAAAAAAAATGCTCGGTAATGAAAATATTAATAGAAAAACTTTATCAAGACGTAGTTTAAACTTTTCTGCTATCGCTGAGGAAGACAATAATATGGTCGACGCATCTTCCAGTTTTGCAAGCATTATCTACCCAGGGGAAGTTGAACAGAAAGACTTAAATATTTCTATGGGCAGTGAACTTACTGTAAATAAGGAAAATTTTATTTCTATTACTTTTGAATTAGAAGAGACTTTGCAACCATGTGACTCTTCCAACGGTAAATTGACTGAGTGCACCTTAGTTAGTTACCAAAATGTGCCATCAAGCTCAAAAGATTTCGATTTGACAAATGTTTCTCAGTCAGAGGTAGAGGTTAACCATTCAGCAATTAATTATAATATTATTAGTTTTAATGAAGATGATTACCAAAGAAATAACATAGACAGTTCCGGTGAAGTGATAACTCAAGCTGAAACTGCTGCTGCAAGCTTAGAACAGGTATTGTGTGCTACTAACGCGAAAAAATTGACAAGAAAACGGGTTCGAAATGAAAGAGAAAAACAAGACAATAAGAGTAAAAGGTTAAAGAATTCAGGAGAAGCTTACGTAGGTTGCAGGTCAAAGAAAGAGTTTAAGAAAAAAACGATAAAGGCTGAATGCAAGTGTCAAAAAAAATGTGGAGACAAGATCAACCAACAGCAAAGAGAAACTATAATGCAGCAATACTATCAACTCGCTGATCATGAGTTACAATGGCAATTCATCGCTAAGCATATAATAGCTGAAGACATAAAAAAAGTGACAATAAACCGAAAGAACAACCGCACTCAGACTATTAAATACTATTTTTATTTAGACACAGAAAAAGTGCAAGTATGTAAAACATTCTTCATTAATACTCTATCTATATCACATCAAACAGTTTATACAGCCTTAGAAAAGGTAAAATCTGATAAAGGTTTGAGTGACAATAGAGGTTGTCATGATAATAGACCTCGCAAAATGTCACTTGAAACCGAAGACAATATTAAAGAGCACATTCAATTATTTCCTACTGTGGAGAGTCATTATACTCGGAAGAAATCGGCCAGACAATATCTGTCCGAATTACTTAATATATCTAAAATGTACCGGTTGTACGAGGCTTGGTATACTGAAGGGCACTATTCTTGCCGCATGGCATCTAAAAGACAGTACGAAACTATTTTTAACACCAGATTTAATTACTCCTTTCATCGCCCCAAAAAAGACCAATGTGGTCAATGTGCACTTTACCGACAAGCTGATCCTCGTACAGAAGAAACTCTGCGAGAGAAATTTAACCAGCACCAGAAGAATAAAGAACGCGTGCGTCAAATAAAAAACGAAGAAAAACAATCAGCTGACCTTTCAGATACAACTGTTGCAATCTTTGATTTAGAGAAGGTGTTGAATATTCCTCAATCTCAAGTGGGAATATTTCACTATAAGAGGAAATACCCTGTGTATAACTTCACAATATTTGACAGTACTCGACTGAAAGGTTACTGCTATGTTTGGCACTACGCAATCGCAAAAAGAGGAGCAATAGAAATTGGTAGCTGTTTATGGCAATTTCTCATGGGTGAAGCAGGAAGAGGTATCAAAAACATCTCATTTTACTCTGACGGTTGCGGAGGTCAAAATAAAAATAGATTTATTTTTGCATTCTATATTTTTGCCGCTCAGAAACTGAAAATCAATATCACACACCGATTTTTCGAAACGGGGCATGGTCAAAGCGAAGGTGACTCAATGCACTCTAATATAGAACGAGAGCTAAAACATCAAGTTGTTTATACACCTGAACAGATTTACGCAATTATTTTGAATGCAAAAGTTAATGGTGAGAAGTACACTGTGAAGGAAATGACACAAAATGAGTTTAAAGACATAAAAGAATTAATCAAGAATAAGAACTGGGCCAAAGATGAAGAGGGACATAAAGTAGCATGGTCTAAAATAATGGAAGTAAGTGTCTTGCATTCACAGCCTACAGTTCTACGTTTCAAGTATGATTATGATGCAGATTATTCTCGGTTGAATGTCGAACCGCTTCCAAGAATTGCGCCAAGAAACAAGCGGGGTAAACATAATGCTTCAACCTCTCTTACAGAGATACAATTATTGAAACCAGCTTACAACAAACCCCTTTCAATAAGTAAGGCTTTACACGGCGACCTTATGAGTCTCTGTAGGGCAGAAGCAATCCCTAGCTACTACCATGCCTTTTATAACTCCCTCACATTTGCTAATTGCTCTGAAGAACTTAATCATGAGGATTCCGATGAAGTTCACGAAGACTGATTTTTTTCTTATGGTTTTTTTCTATACTTATTAATTAAAATAATAGTTTATTAGAATAACGTTGTTTCATTTTAAACCCTAGAATAAAAGTTTAAGTTTCTGTTACCTAATTATGCAAATTGAAAATTAACTAGAATAAAATTGCAAATGATATTGTTTTCCATTAATCTGGCATCCATTTTTCAATGAATATTATTGTAATGTAATATTGCAATATTCATAGGTTCTGGTAATTGCCGCGATTAAAATTGTAAGTGTATATTAATAAACTAAAACAGTACAAGAATTTTAGTATCTTTTTAAATTCGAAATATCTTTAGTTCAAATAACCTTAGTAAAACTTCTTTAAAAGCATTATAAAGCATAAAAAATTAGCTACCATTGTCCTATTTCTCGTTTCTCTACACAAATTAGTTGGCAAGATATAGTCGAAAATCTGTTTTTTATTTTTCCTGAAAAGTAGTGATTTTGCTATTACCATTTTATTCTCCGGGGGTGGCGAAATATGGTTTATCTTCACTTCACATGTGGTTGCGATGCATGGAATGTATTTTGCACATATCTTACAACTTAGATTTCAAAAAATGGGCGGCTCGGGGTGAGGACAAACTGCTCCGAAAATCAAGAAAAGAGTTAACGCAGCATGAGTTTTTTGTTGTAACTGGCTTAATGATTGATATCGTCAAACAAGGCTTTGGGACAACAAACGATGGCAATACAGCTCGACGGTTTTTCAATGATTACGAAAGGTCAGCTGAGATAACAGGAGTTAATGCTAATTTGATTAAGAGATTGCTGTAATTTTGCAGGCAATATCTTCTGGGAGAAATGTAGATATTGAAAAATTTAGAATTTATTGCAGAGAAACAGCAGAACTTTATGTCAGCGAGTACTCGTGGTATTACATGCCTTCGAGTGTACATAAACTTTTAGTGCATGGTGCAGATATTTGCCAGCATTTTTCTTTTATTCCAATTGGTATGATGTCCGAAGAAGCCTCAGAAGCAAGAAACAAAGATTTTCGTTCAATCAGAGAAAAGCATACTAGAAAGATAGGCAGAATGCAAACAAATGAAGATATTTTACACCAGTTACTTATCAGCTCCGATCCGTACATTACGAACATAAGACCGAAGTTCACCAAAATTCAAAAGCAGCAGAGGTTTGAAGAAGCCGAAAATCTTCTAAAGGATGACGTTTCACCCAATGAACTCGATTTAGAAGTTGCTGATGAGGAAGAAGTAAACGTCGACATTGAGAATAATCCCCCACAAGATCCGCTAGCATAATTCACATTGTAACATACGCACGTTCATGTTAGTTGATCAACAGATAAGCACGCCAAGATCCCTGCCCTAAATCAAATACATATTAAGTGATAAAGTATAAAATAAATAAATAAACAAAACATGCATGTAAAGATAAATTAAGCGTTAGGGTTACAGGTAGTTCAAATTTTTTAAGTACGCCTTAATACAATACCTATATTATTATATAGGTTTGTATTTTGACGGTCCTAAGCCCGTTAAAGTACGAAGGAAAAGTTTTAATTGCAATTTATACCTTTTTATCATTCAGCGTTTCCGACGCATTCACTAGCGTTAGATGACCAAATATAGCCCAAATTGTAAGTAATCGGCTAATTAAGCAATGACTCATTACCAAAAAATGCTTATAATCTGAATATGAGTCACACAATAAATTACCTGTACCTGAACATGTCTGTACACGTTTTGAGATATCCAAGTTGTTTATTTGATATATTTAAAATAAGACTTTTTTTAATAGAAAGACATTTATAAGAGTTACTTATTAATGAAGAAAATGTTATTACATCTTAGTCTATCTTTAACAAGATTATTTCTAATCCGCCTGAATTAATTTTTTAACTCTGAAAATACGGCTTATTTAACAAAAAATACATCTTTAAAAGTTACTTGTAATTGTATCAGCTGTCTACAAAAAACTAGTAAAGCTCATCCGACAACGAAAAATTTAAAGTGCCTGTAACTGAAAAGGAGCACAAAATCGCAATTGAGTGTCTATGGCAAAGTGATGAACAATTAACCCCTCTACAAGCTGCGCTAAGTTTTATTTTGAATACGTTTGAATCTTGGAAGATAAAGACAAAATTAGGATTTTTTCATACAAAAAATATTTAAAGTGCATGTAACTCAAAAGGAGCACAAAATCGCAGTTGAGTGTCTATGACAAAGTAGTGAGAAATTAGCCCCTCTACAAGCTGCGCTAAGTTTTATTTTGAATACGTTTGAATCTTGGAAGATAAAGACAAAATTAGGATTTTTTCATACAAAAAATATTTAAAGTGCATGTAACTCAAAAGGAGCACAAAATCGCAGAAGAGTGTCTATGACAAAGTAGTGAGCAATTAGCATCTCTACAAGCTGCTTTAAGTTTTATTTTGAATACGTTTGAATCTTGGAAGATAAAGACAAAATTAGGATTTCTTTCATACAAAAAATATTTGAATATTTTTTTTCTCTGAAAATACGGCTTTTTTGGCAAAAACTCACTGTACAAAAGTGATTTGTAATTGCATCAGCTGTCTACAAAAAAAAAATAAGCTGAATCGGTTGACCTTTTGTCAAAAATTTCTTAATGTCCCCTTTTTTATCATTTGGGACCAGTGTGCACCGTGACGCCTCAGAATGAATTCTTTTCTTTTATTCAGTCGAGACTTAACTGCCTCTGCGATCTCACGTGCCCGTTACGCTTACGTTTGTTTTTGTTCACTTCGTTTTCTTTTATTGTTATCACTAGTTAAGTTTAAGTTTAAGTTTGTTAAGTTTTTTGTTATTACTGTTACCTGTTGTTATTGGTAAAGAAATGGCTGCTTTTACCAGTGAGGAATACGCGGACATGTTGTTAGCGTATGGAAGCGCTAATACAAATTCGCGTGAAGCGCGAAGAATTTATCAAGAGCGTTATCCCAACCGCCGAGTACCCAGTCATCAGACGTTTGCGAGTACTTACCGACGTTTACGACAAACCGGTAACCTGAACTTACAAGAACCACGAGTGAACGCAGAACGACCCGATGCTACCATTGACGAACAAGTTCTTGCCGAGTTTGACGCGGATCCTACCAAAAGCATTAGACAGATAGCTTCAATACTTGGCTTAAGCATATGGAAAGTGTGGTCTGTTCTCCGGCAAGATGGTAGACATGCTTTTCACTACACTCCAGTGCAAGGTAAGATTAAGCCGTTTATGCACTGCATCTGATACGATTTTGTGGAATGTAGTAAATTATGAGACAGTTCAATTGATCGTTCCATTTAACCTTGATTTCGTCACTTTCTTTATTAGTTGTTTTGCCTCATGTTGTTTTTAGCGCATTCAATTCTAATTTCAAATTAAATTCAATAAACTATTCCTATTCGGCCGCATTCACGTAACAATCAGGCGGCCAGCGCTTACAGGATTCGGATTTCGGATTCGGTTTGCGCAGGTGGTCAGCGTAGGTAAACTTGCCAGCACTTATGGGTCCTTTTTAGAACAAAATTGGAAAGTCGCACGCCCTTTTGTGAATTTGGTCTTACGTCTTTATGGCTAAGCCATAAAGCCAATTAGTGTACTTAAAAATTGAAGATGAAAAATTTGGATAATTGTAGAGTTTGAACTCGGAGGAAGAAAAGATTCAGTATTGAAATCAATTCTTAGACATGTTTTGTTTGTTCTAGGTCTCGATGACAGTGATTTTGGGAGACGTGTGCAATTTTGTCGCCATTTGCTGCATACCGATGTGGACGACGTTAACTTTTTAAAAAGTATTTTGTGGACAGACGAGTCCAAATTTGACAAAGAAGGGATTGTCAATTATCACAATATTCACCATTGGGCACTTAAAAATCAAAACCCACACGTGAAGAGACAAAGAGGCTTCCAGAGGAGATTCAGTGTGAATGTCTGGGCAGGAGTGATTGGCGATAAGCTAATAGGGCCTCATTATTTGCCCGACAACATCAACGCGAACAACTACTTGGATTTTTTGATAAATGATTTACCACCATTAGTGGAAGAAGTGTTCCAAGTAGACATAAACAGGCCTATTGTCTTTCAACACGATGGTTGCCCAGCTCACTTTAGTCTAGTTGTACGTGAGCATTTGGATAATTGTTTCCCAAATTCGTGGATTGGCAGGGGAGGACCAATTCCCTGGCCTCCGCGATCGCCCGACCTCACTCCGCTCGATTTTCACGTGTGGGGAAGGGCAAAGGAACTAGTTTACACTACAGAAGTAGAAAGTCGGGAAGATTTGATAAATCGAATTAATGCTGCTTTCGAAGTTATGCGACAGGAGATGCTGCTGCGCACAACAACTGTAGAAATCAGACGTAGATGCCGCACCTGTATTGCGAATGAAGGGCGTCAATTTGAACATCTATGATTTATTATTTAAATAAATTATTTAAAATTATTTAATTGTTTCATTAACGCACCTAACTGGTACAGCATAATTTCAATCGATCATTTAATTTTTACCAACTTTGCAGTATTAAATTTCGCAAAACATTTAACTTTCCGTAAAGGTAGAGTTTAGTCAAAAATTTCCTACTTGATAAAATTATGAAATAACTCTTAAAGTTTTTTTTTTATAAAAGCAAATTACATACCATTAGAAAGCTCACACACTAGGGATGTTTTGCTAGAATTGGAACTCCTCAATCATTTTTTGTTTTTTTTTTAAATGCAAGTTGAAATTAACATTCAAGTATTTTTTACATCTTTCTGTAAGTTTGAGGACTCATAACTTTTTTTCTAGCTAACATCTGAACAAAGCAATAATTTTATAAGAATCTGCCAACATCAAAGATTAAAAAAAAAAAATTGCCCGTTTTATTGCCCATTTTTAATAAAAAAAATACACTTTAAAGTTAGGAAAGTGGTGAAACAAGACAAAAACTTTTTTTTTTTTTTTAAAAATACCCAGTCGGCCAGGGCCAAATAAATTAGGGCTGAGTAAGTAGCAGATGACCCCACCTACCCACCATTTTCGTATGTTCAACGTTCTGCCAAACACCCTGTATAAGGCTGTAGGACATAAATTAATACTTCGCATGTCTGAATAATTGACTGACTGATGGCAGCAGGTGACATTACTGCAGAATATTTAAGGTCTTTAATATTCCTTCCAGTAGCAAGGTATCGTAAAGTGACAGCTAATCTTTCTTCGGCGGATATTGCTTTCCTCATACAGGTAGCTTGTTTTTCCAAATATGGTTTGACCCTTTGCAACAGATGATCGTAGCAGGCTTCTTTCATTCGATAGTAATTTTGGAAGTCTTCTTCTTCATTCTGTTGTCGTATTTCATTTAATAAATTAAGATGCGTGTAATGTTCTCTTTTTTGTAGCCAGGTTTTCATCCATCGCTTCCTTTTTACGCGTTTCTTGAGCAGTAAAGCGATAATTATAATAGCACAGGCTCTTTTTTTCTTCAAAATATCCATGGCTTGGCAGGATCAGGTGACTCACTTGACTGTCGTCTTCACTTTACAAATGCTGACTACGTAAGTTTTATCAGTCTGCTGTCAGTCTAGACTGAGCGTGTAACTGTGTTTTTCATCCATCATTCTGGCATCAGTCTAGCCGGACCAAACTGATGGACTGAACTGACGCCAAACTGATCGTGTAACCCTTGTCTAAGACCTGGCTTCATGCCCTTACAAGGATATTCACGTGCTTCCAATACCGCAAGAAGGTGCATATTTAACGGCTGCAGGAATACGTCTAGTCATCTAGTGCCCACGTATATAAGGTTCTACTTGCTTAATACGAATAAATATTATATACCTCAAATTGCTCGCGTTTGTCACCCGCACCTGGTGCGAAATGATTGGGAGGAGTTAAGTGCTCAGACGTCATTGCTGGATTTTAATAATGTTCATGTATTAGACATTTTTTAAATGGGGGTTAGAACGAAGTCATCAATTAGATTACATTGTTTAAATGGGGGTTAGAACGAAGTCATCAATTAGATTTTGAACATATTGAAGAGATAGATGACAGTGAACTGCATTTTTGGACTGGAGTTACGAAAGTTCAGTTCAACATGGTTTTAAGTCTAACTCCATCTCTACGTACCAGAACGGATAAGCCTGCAACCGCTTTAGGCATATACTTAACTAAAATAAGAACTGGTGAACCGGACAGAAGATTAGCTACAAAATTCAAAATATCGAAAAGTACGTTAGAGAGAAAACTTAATATAGCTAGAACATGTTTAACTGATGATTTCGTTCCACGTTTTCTTGGCGTAGATCACATAAGTCGAGAAGAGTTTATTTCTAGAAACCTTACTATTCCAGCTCATATTTTTGGAGGCAACCATGACGCAGGAATTCTTGTATTTGACGGCACATATCTTCATGTGCAAAAGAGCGCTAACTTTTTATTTCAAAGAATAACTTATAGTCTACATAAATTCCGGAATTTAGTCAAACCATTCTTGATAGTGTGCACAGATGGCTATACAGGGTGTCCAAGAACCTGGCATCCAACTGGATTCCCACGATGCCCCAAGTTCTAACAGTACTCAGAAAAATATTTAAAAAAATCCACCCCATGTACTTACAGAATTATACTGATTTCAAAAAAAAAGGGGAAATGAGCACCCTGTGACATACTTTTGAATGCTGTGACTGCTAATGCTGATAATTTCGATATTTCTTGGAGGTTTTGTAATCTAGGGTATTGCTGTGTCTAAATAGAATGTAAAAATAAAGTACTTATTGTACCATTTTAAAATAAAATATTATTTTAACTAAAGGTGATATGGAAAACTATTGAATTTCGCAACTTTGACCGACTGTAGTGTAAAAAAAATGTACCAAAATAGTATGGCAAGTGACGTCAAATTTTGACGCGTTTATTCCTCTTTTTAAAAAGGTATAATACTTACACATTAATTTGAAAAAAAAAAATTTTGATAATATTTTTACTCAACAACCCAATTTTTACGATGTCTTACAGAATTCTTAGAAAGAAAAATTTACGACGAATTGAATCTAACCTCTAAAGAATTACTATTGTATGCTCATAAAAATAACAACAGGCCTCTCAAAAAACAGGTTAGACCGTAAGGGACGGTATGTGCATGCATCTCACCATAGTGATTCGTTATTACAACAGGAGGGAGCAAGACAGAAACTATCTTTGCGATTTGCTGGTTCTTCTTTATGGTACCCCATTATTCAGGTAAGAGTGAGGGAGAAAAAGGTTAGAGGTGCGAGTGAGATAGATAGTGACGCTATCTGGGATCGTGCTATTTAGGATAACAGTACGGTCAGTACGCGTCACTGCCTCCTGCCGTTACTACGCACCTCTCTCTTATTGTTACCATTGATCACGTACTACGATTTAAAGCTTTGTTTATTGGACTCGATTACTCTTTGTGCTCTGGACTTTGAAACGAACTCTTTACGACGACCTTTGCCTGTGTTTGGACAGTTTGTGTTTTGTGTGTGCTACCATGGCGACCTACACTCCGCAAGAATACGCAAATATGCACTACATTTATGGAGAATGTAGAGGTAATGGACGAGCTGCAGCGAGACTTTACAGAGAAAGGTATCCGAGGGCTACGCGATATCCCGACCATCGAGTTTTCATTAATGTGCACAGATCACTATGTGACGGGCGGTTCCCCAATCAAGTAGCTGGTGAAGGACGACCCGTAAATGACTTCATACGCGATGAAGTTTTAGAGGCGGTGTCGGCAAATCCAAGCATCTCTGTGCGAGGAATAGAAGCTGATACGGGGATACCGAAGAGCACAGCACACAGTATTCTCCAAAAAGAAGAATATCATCCGTACCACGTACAGCGAGTGCAAAGTCTTTTACCTCGAGACTATCCGAGCCGAGTCGCGTTTTGTGAAACAATCCTGCAAAAACATCGAGAAGACGAAAACTTTATCGACAAAATTTTGTGGTCAGATGAATCAACATTTAAGAAGGATGGCTACATGAACCTACACAACTTGCACGAGTGGCATGTGGAAAATCCGCACTTGATGCGAGAAGATAGATCCCAGTACCGGTTCAAAGTGAACATGTGGACCGGTATTCTCTGTGGGAATATTATTGGTCCATTTGAGATGCCCGAGAATTTGACTGGCGAATCATATTAAAATTTTCTTCAAAATGATTTGCCAAACTTACTAGAAGAGACCCCACCAAATATGTGGTTCCAACACGACGGCTGTCCAGCACATTTTCGCGTATCCGTTAGAGAGTTTTTGGACGAGCAATACCCGAACAGGTGGATTGGGCGATCAGGAACAATCCCGTGGCCAGCCCGCTCACCTGACTTAAATCCGCTGGATTTTTTTTTCTGGGGAACTATGAAGGAGCTCGTTTATGCGAAGCCCATTAATGACATCGCTGACCTTCGTGAGAAGATAACACAAGCAGTGCAGGTGATACGTCAAAAAAGTTACTCGCGAAACATAAAGCGGTCCTTTTTAAGGAGAGTGAGAGCTTGTATTGCCGCGGGTGGTCAACATTTTGAACATTTATTGTAATAAAATATCTTTAAACTAACATTCTTTGCTTTTATTCTACTGGGAACCCATCTACCTGTGTGTATTTCCTTCTTGCTCACTCTTGGAACCGAAGTAAATAATAGTAGTAACATAACAGTTTCTAAGATAAGAAAGGGTCCGACAGTTACCGTTAGTAGGTAGGCACTTCGTAAAAATTGGGTTGTTGAGTAAAAATATTATCAAAATTTTTTTTTTCAAATTAATGTGTAAGTATTATACCTTTTTAAAAAGAGGAATAAACGCGTCAAAATTTGACGTCACTTGCCATACTATTTTGGTACATTTTTTTTACACTACAGTCGGTCAAAGTTGCGAAATTCAATAGTTTTCCATATCACCTTTAGTTAAAATAATATTTTATTTTAAAATGGTACAATAAGTACATTATTTTTACATTCTATTTAGACACAGCAATACCCTAGATTACAAAACCTCCAAGAAATATCGAAATTATCAGCATTAGCAGTCACAGCATTCAAAAGTATGTCACAGGGTGCTCATTTCCCCTTTTTTTTTGAAATCAGTATAATTCTGTAAGTACATGGGGTGGATTTTTTAAAATATTTTTCTGAGTACTGTTAGAACTTGGGGCATCGTGGGAATCCAGTTGGACGCCAGGTTCTTGGACACCCTGTATAGTTGATGTCATAGGCCCATATGCAGCAACAACCTCAGATGCTACAATTATGCGCAGTATCATGCAAGAAAACTCAGTTTTCCATTGGTTTCTAAGGTCTAATGATGTATTCATATTGGACCGCGGATTTCGGGACTCTATTTCAACAATCGAAGGTTGTGGTTATAATCCACACATGCCACCTAGCAGACCCAGAGGAGAACAATTATCAACGGCCGAAGCCAACAAATCGAGATTGATAACAATGGTCCGATGGCCAGTAGAGACCATAAATGGCCGTTTTAAAAGAGACTTTAAAATATTTCGGCACACGTATTTTAATCTTGCGTTGCCTAATATGATGACGGACTTTAGGGTTACTGCTGCACTAATTAATGCAACCCGACGTCCTTACGAAGATAGCGTATACGTAGAGCAATTTATAAATATTATAAATGAGAATATAAATAGAGAGAATGAATTGGCACAATATGTATAAGAAAATAATATGAATAGGCAAAGAGTAGCCTTCGTGCCTATTGATGGTAATGATCCATCTTTCGGTGATTTCCCTCAACTTACATATGAGGAATTGACTTTGTTTACATTGGGAAGTTATCACTTGAGATTAGCCAGATCTTACTGCCACGAGCACATGCGACCAAATGGTCTGTACACATTAGATGTATACAGACACCGCATGTTGGTTGACAACAAAATATTAATTAGAGGGAGAATACAGTCTCGACATGTCAGGAGTAAACAATATTATACTTATGTTTTGGTGAATGCAACACGACATGGTCGAGAGAGTATCGAGGGATACTACTGTTCATGTATTCATGGCCGCCGCACTATAGGAAGTTGTGCCCATATTGCAAGCGTAGTATACTTTTTATCCTGGGCCGGACATCAAGAAAATATTGATACACCTGCGGCTTTCTTGGACAATGTAATTTTAGATATTGATGAAGCTGAATAAACATTTAAAAAAATATATATTGTATTTTCTCCTCCCTAAAACCACAAGTTATAAGTTTTCATACTAGATAGATTACATTTTTTTATTATTATTATTTCATGATCCCCATCAGCCACAGTAATGCGCCACATATCATTGAAAAGTATAATCATCTGTCTTTGATTCCCGCCATATTTCATTTCTGTACACCGTGGGTATATTTTTCACACTAAATGGGCCATGACCTTTGTACATATCTGTCTGAAGCTAAGTCAAATGCGGCCTGCTACCTGTGTTTGGCTAAGCCTACAGAAATGAATAAGTTAGATGTCATTGCGTTAAAAACCATTTCTTCTGGTGTGTATGATTCGGATTATCATCACTTCATGCCCGCATTAATGTGATGGAATGTCTTCTACACATAGCGTATCGTCTCGACTTAAAGTGGTCAAAAAGTGGTCTGCAAGAGGAGAAGGTCATCAAGAGTTATTGCATTCACGAAAAAAACTCATTCAAGATCGATTCAAAGATGATCTCAACCTTTTGATTGACATCGTTAAGCAAGGATCAGGCACAACTAACGACGGGAACACAGCAAGGCGGTTTTTTGAATTTCCTGATAAAACTGCAGCGATCACTGAATTAGATGAAGACCTAATACGCAGATTTGCTGTGATTCTGCAAGCTATCACATCTGGAGAGATTGTAGACGTGCCGAAATTTAAAGAATACGCTAGAACAACCGCTGAAAAATACGTGGAACTGTACGATTGGTACTACATGTCATCAACCGTCCACAAATTGTTGATTCACGGAGGGGACATAATTGCAGAAAATGCTATTGTACCAATTGGAAGTCTTTCGGAAGAAGCTTCAGGGCCCGAAACAAAGACTTTAGGAGGTTCAGAGAACACCATTCTAGGAAAAAGAGTAGACAAGCATCAAACGAGGATATCCTCAATATGCTTATCGTCTCTTCTGATCCTCTAATTTCTTCCACAAGACCAAAATTAAATGCCCACAAGAGGCAGACATACTTTAAGGAAACAGTAGAACTACTGAAACTTCAGGATCAGGAAGCTCCGACAGAGTTCTTAGAAGTTATATCTATTGTAGAGCCTGATTCTGAAGTGGATTCTGATGGTGACGAAGTATAAAATAAGTTAACTTTTATTGTTTATGTTAGGTTAGGTTAAGTTAATTTTTTTTTTAAATAATTTGCTTTTATTTTTAATCATACAATAGTTTACCATTTACTGTTATTGACTAATGATCACCGTTTATCTAATTACCCTCATTATGGTACATATCCTTTTAACAAGTATATAGGTATTAAGTTTTATTAATCATTAGCTAATGTGGACTTGAGGCGTTAGACAAGATTACATATTATGTAATTCATAATTACCATGTCATTTCAAATAAGTAGGTAATACGACTTTGTGATTTCTTAAAATGTTTTGGTCTAAGCATAAAAAATATTGTAAGTTACACTTGGTATAGCCATATTTAAGTTTTAAAATGTGTTTCGAAACATTTTCGTCTGCAAGTTGTCAAGCAGACCTCGACCCGCCCATTATGATGTCGTCCAATGGTTTTACAAAAAGGGCTTTGTCTTAAAATGGTTTTCATCTCATTGGGCAACAAGGTAATGGGCGGACGAAAACCATTTGTTGAGACAAAGCCCTTTTTTATAAATCATGCTTGAATAACATTTATGACTTTTAAAATCTTAGTCAGTTCTCTGAATTTTGGGTATCACGCCTCAGTTGCATCTTGCACATCTTCCGCGACGTTTTTATTGTATCTGAGTGATTTCTGTCTGTGAGATATTTTGTTGATAGCCATGAGTTCGCGTAGGAACCTTGGTAATCTGGAGCGCACCAGCATCATTCACCTGCGAGTAGGGTTACCATCTGACCGGATAAATCCGGTCTTGACCGGATTATTAGGTCCTAGACCGGACTCCGCTCGGATTTTACGTCAGACCGGATTTCTTACATACACATCCTCGCACTCGAGCAGCTCAAGAGTTACAGAATTTCTGAAAATTTGTCAGTATTTTTTTAGTATTTTGCCACACAACGCAAATGTGGAGCGGGTCTTTTCTTTTATGACTTCACAGTGGACCAAAGAAAGAAACAGACTTTCAGTGGAGTCAATAAGAGCCATATTGCTTACGCAATACAACTACAAACATGTGTCATGTGAGCAATTTTTTTGTGAAATAGCTGGAAAAACATTTTTTTTGAAAGCGGTTGCTAGCAATCAGAAAAATAAGTACTTATAAATAAAATATAATTTGAATAAAAAGAGTAATAAATACGTTGATTTTTATTTGAAACATTATGGCCGGATTTTTTTGTCAAAATCAGGATTTTTAGACTTGGCAGACAGGTTTTTGCATTTTTAGGCCTGGTAACCCTACCTGCGAGATACAGGAGCAAATATAAGCCAAATAGCTCAAGAGCTGAATATGTCGGTGAGTGATAAATAATTTAGATTTTCTTTTATGCGTCAAAATAATTAAGTATCGAACTATTTTTATTAATATCATTTCAAACCTGTAAATGTTAAATTAAAGAGTGGGTTACGAACTAAACTCTTTTCAAAATAAGATTAGAAATCCCTTTTTGCAGTTTACTCCTGATTTTGACATCTATTCCTTACACATAAGGATGACATTGAAAGCAAAAACGTGTTTGCAATACCAAATATTAACGCACTCTCTCATTGTTTGCTTTATTTTTTACAGAGAAACACTGTCAAGCTGTGGCTCGCTCGCTTTGACAACGAGGGGCACGTCGAGTCTAGAGCACGGGTGATGCCTCCACGTGTGATCACACAAGACCGCTTGGACCGGATGGTGACCACATACGAGCAGGAGCCATTTACCCCTACGCGAATGTATGCAAACGAATTTGACTGCAGTCTGCAAGCAATTCGTATGGCTTTACGCCGGGCAGGCATTCGGCATAGAATTCCGGCCAGAAAATTTGTATTGTCGGATGCTCACAAAGCGGCAAGGATTCGTTTTGCACGAGATTACAGGGATTTTGATTTTTCACACGCCATATTTTCTGACGAAAAGACTTTTAAGTCCAGTCAGGTTGGTCGTCGGCATTTATGGCGTGTGAATAATACGCGCTACGAGCCAAAGAATGTTCTGCCAAATAGTGAGTCCGGCAGAATTATGGTCAACATGTGGGCCTGGATGAGTGCAGGGGGGCCTGGAGAGCTCGTTTATATTCCCGAACGGGCAAACGGCGCAAGTTATTTGGAGTTATTAGTTTTTTGTTATTAGTTTTTTGTTATTAGTTATTTGCCGCATGACCACCATAAGGCTGCATTTCGTGTGCAGTGACCAACGGCTACCTGCGGCGTGCTTGGTTTCGTCAACCAATAGTATTACGTTAAACCTACGTATTTGTTTGTTCAGAAATATAATAATAAGAAGAGTTTTTTTGGAGAAACATGGCTATAGGGATGTTAAGTTATATTGTAGATATAAGACGAAATAGCTTTTTCTGACAGCACCTTTTCTATTTCTATTCTAATAAACTTTTAGGCACATGATTATAATACTAGTGGTCCCTTAAAGAAAGACTGACTGGCAACAGATTCTGTGCTTATGATTTTTTTTTTATAATTTTGAAAGATGATGTGATGGAATGTTACGAAAATTATTTAATGTTAAGCGGGCATTATTATCATGTTGCAAAATGTTGCTCCAAAAAAAAGGAGCTTCGGTGTGGATGCACTATAAGAGAACATATAATAATAAGTCAAATAATACCGAATATGTCACAATATGTCATGAAATAAAATACTCATTAAGAAAATTTATATTAAAAGATAAATTAATTTCAAATTGTGAAGAGCGGGAAACCCCTTGCAGGCAGAAACAAAAAACAGAAACAATTTTTGTCGTCACGTTTACTGTCACAATGCCGCCTGACGTTTGTTTACGTTACGTTTTAAGATTTATGTCTGTTAAATGCGCACTCACCCTTATTGTAAATAATATCGAATAACTCTAAATATTATAATGGACAGGCGGCGTTTTAGATCGTAGATCTCCTGAGTCAAGTGTTAAGCACACCATGGTTATTTTTTCATCATTTGCTATTGTGGCCGGCACACAGTCTGTCAGTCACAAATTAAAATTAAAAAGTAAAAGTGAAAGTTCCTGAGATGTCGTGGTGAGTACTCTAATTTAACAATGCTTTTTACTTTTAACACATTCACAGTCTACTACCGGACATAGGCCTTTCCCAAATGGCGTCAGATAATATTTTAATCTAATAACAATGTTTTAACTGCACGCCTGGTCTAGTGGTTAACACGAAACAAATATTTGTGTAATCCATAAGTGATTGTTCCGAGTCTAGGTGTAAATTGTGTCTATTAATTTATACATATGTTTGTAAAGTCCCCGCGACAAAGGGCGTGTATCCTAGTGCGACATATGTCCTTAAAATAAAAAAATGTAATCTAGTAACGAATATTTTTTTATTACAGGTTACTGTGTTGTTTTAAACGCACAAGTGGTGGAGGCACCTCGAGTGGCCCAGAACCCTCCAGATCCAGCCCTCCATTGAGCTCGACGAGCTGGAGGCAGAGCTGGAGCCAGAGCTGGAGCCAGTGCTCGAGCCAGAGCTGGAGCTCCATATTATCGAGACTACCACCGCCACCAGCACCGCCGCCATCACTGAATTCGGCCCCACCAAACGGTGGGGCCGAATTCAGTGATTCAGACTCTCTATCGTCGTCGCCGCCATCGACGCCGCCACCCTCACCACCAGCACCACCAGCGCCGCCACCGTCACCAGCTTCACCACGGCTGACGCACGCCAGTCGCAAATGCCGATGTGGCGCATGTGATGGCGGCCACATTTTTAATTTTTTTATTTAAAAATATAGAAAATTGTTAAAGAAGGTCGTAATTATTTAATGGGCCACAAAATTTGCAGAAATGGATTCATTTAAAAGAAGGTCATGCGAAATACCCAAGCTACTACTTGTTAGTTAAAGAAAAGCTTAAATGCTACCCGGCAAAAGAAGACATAACTGTGACTGAAACTTCCGCAAAGATACGGATCCAAGCCCTCCTTGATCTCACAGTTAGGAGGCTGATCGATTCACTTGAATCAAATTTTGATGCTGGTGAACCACTTGTGCTTCACAGTAAATGGGGTTTTGTTTTGATGGAGCTTCAAGTCAAAGCATTTACCATCAAACGACAACAACAAGTGAACAAGACTTATCCAGTGTATTTATGGCAAGTCTTGTACCGCTTAAGTTAGTGACTTCTAGTGGAAGTATAGTGTGGCAGAATGATCGGCCATCGTCAACCACATATTGTCGCCCGATTTCATTTACATTTATGAAAGAAACGGAAGCGAATGTTAAGGCTGAAATGGAAATATTTGAGACCGAGATTCGTGAACTGAACCCGACTGATTGCGGCAATGCTACTGTTACTCACAATCTATGGCTAACCATGATTGATGGTAAGGTACATTCAATCATATCTGGTACATCGGCAGCAGTGTGTGATTTGTGCAAAGCTCGCCCAAGCGAAATGAATAACTTGGAAGAAGTGAGAGCTAAACCCGTGAATACAGATTTATACAAGCATGGATTTAGTTCATTGCATGCTTGGATTCGGTCTATGGAGTGTTTATTACACATTGCTTACAGAATGGACATAAAATCATGGCAAGCAAAAGGTGACGAAAATAAAAAAAAAGTTAAAGATAAGAAAGAAGCCATTCAAGAAGCTTTCCGAAGAAGCACAGGCTTACTTCTAGACGTTGTTAAGCAGGGTAGTGGCAATACAAACACTGGAAATGCTGCAAGAAGGTTTTTTGCAAACCCTGAAACGACTGCGGAAATTACTAAATTAGACGTTAATTTAATTAGAAGACTCGCCGTTATTTTGCAATGCATTTCCTCAGGCGAAAAAATTCAAGTCCAAAAATTTAAATTATATTGTGATGAAACAGCAAATTTATTCGTGGAATTATATCCATGGTATAATATGCCAGCAAGTTTACACAAATTGCTGATTCATGGATCACAGATAGTGGACCACTTATCAGTAGTACCTATAGGTTTTTTGTCTGAAGAAGCATCTGAAGCAAGAAACAAGGATTTTCGTAAATTTAGAGAATATCATACACGAAAGCATAGTAGCATCGCCACTAATGAAGACATTCTTCATAATCTGCTATTATCTTCCGATCCTCTTCTCACCAGCTTACGACTAGGGCTTCCATTCCGTAATTACGTAAGTACGCAGTTACGTAATTACGCAAAAAAAATAACTCCTGACAAGTCCGTAACTGAGGGGTTGAAATCCGTAATTACGTAAGTCAAGTTGGCAACATTTTTTTTAAACAGTATGACATGACAAGACAACCCAGCCAACATTGAAACAGACCAAGCGGGTATTACCCCGTAGAGAATAAAATCAATCCGGAATATAATCTGTAATTCTCGGTACTTCCCCGCAATTTATTTCAGCTTTGGATAACGTAGGGCACTTATTCTCTTTGACATGTAAGAAATAGAGTATAATTTTGATAAACAATAGGTTCACAGGGAATCCCCGCGTCTTTCAATGTGTGAGTTTAGCTCTGAACTCTAATGTATGTAGGAAATAAAGTCTCAGTACTCATTCGTCTGTTATTAGACTTATACGTTCACACACAGTTCACACCTCGAAGTTCACGACTGACCTAATGATATTAACCTGGTCGATAAAGTATTTTTGTTGAGTGACTATGACATGTTACGTGTAATTTTGAACACTTCCTCGCTGGAGATATTTCATTTAAGTGTAAGGAACTAAGGAACTACAACAAATATGTAAGTACCTGAATAAAATCTATTATTTTATTTTTTCCAGAAAGTTAGACATACTTAGTATAAATTGTGATATCACTGTTTCATTATAGAATCAGCTTGAATAGGTTCTACTAATTAATGTGGTATAGGTTTAAAGTCGCATGTTTATATTTTTGTCCGCGCGTAAGTAGCTCAAAAACTATCGTTTCGTTCGACGATAGTTAAATGTTAAGGCTGGCACCGACTTAAAAAAAATTGTCGGCGTAAGGTTTATCTCCTTTTTCATTAATAAATTAAAGTTGTGAAGTCGGTTTATTTTCTAAAAATATTTTTATATTTGTGTTTGTCATTCTACCACGTCAAAACGGAGCAACACAGTTCAATGTGATTTTTGTATAGATAGATACGAGGTGCATTCAATAAGTACCTAGCCTCATCGCCAGAGGGCGCTGTAGTTTCAAAAGAGTTTTACCACAGTGTAGCACATTCTTTTTTAATTCTTTTTTCAAATTTTCATTCCAATCCCTTCATTTGTTTTAATTTGACAACTTATGGAAGCGAACGTGTCGATCGGTTTTACAAAAATGGAAAAAGAGAAATATCGTTCGGTGATTCGATTCCTATTTTTGGAAGGGAAAACGCGCATCGAAATCAAAGAGCGCTTGGATGCTGTGTACGGTGACTCTTCTCCATCGATGGCCACCGTCAAGAATTGGTTCAACGAGTTTGCACGTGGCCGTACGTCGGGTTTTGATGAACCACGTCCAGGTGCACCGAAAACAGCTGCTACGGAGGAAAACATTAAAAAAATCCATGATCTCGTATTGGCAGATCGCCGATTGAAGGTTCGGGAGCTAGCTGAGACTGTAGGCATTTCAGAAGGAACAGTGCATCATATTCTTCACGAGGAACTCGGCATGAGAAAGCTGTCGGCGCGATGGCTGCCGCGTTTACTCACACCAGAAAACAAGCGCAACCGTGAGACCACATCGGAGACGTGTTTGGCGCTGTTTAAGATGAATCCAGCGGAGTTTTTGCGTCGTTTTGTGACCGTCGATGAAACCTGGATTCACTGGTACACACCAGAGACCAAGGAGCAATCAAAACAATGGATCCAGATCGGGGAACGTGCTCCAAAGAAGGCGAAAACTGTAAAATCGGCCGGAAAAGTTATGGCCACCGTTTTCTGGGATTCACAAGGTGTGATCTACATCGATTACCTCGAGAAGGGTAAAACAATTACAGGGCTTTACTATGCCGATTTATTAGGCCGATTCGACGCCGAATTAAAGAAAAAACGACCCCATCTGGCGAAGAAAAAAGTGCTGTTTCACCACGACAACGCACCGGTTCACACGTCTGCCGTTGCCATGGCCAAATTGGTCGAATTACGCTACGAATTGCTGCCCCATCCACCGTATTCTCCAGATTTGGCCCCTTGTGACTTCTTTCTGTTTCCTAATCTGAAAAAATCACTCGCCGGGAATAGATATGGATCGAATGAGGAGGTCATCGCCGCCACGGAGGCCTATTTTGCAGAGTTTGACAAAAACTATTTGTACATAAATGATTATTTTATAGTGCTTACGATGAGGCGCTATCCACTACAAAAAAACAAATAAAAAAAACCAAAGATGCCCTATCGAAAATGCCGCCATCCGTTAAAAAGGAGTACATAGAACGGAAAAAAAATAAACAGCTTGAGAGGGTACTGCTTCCAGATGCACCACCACGTAAGCGGTCACGGTAAGTAATATTTTTAATCGCTGTAATTATCATAATTTGAAAAGATTTAATTTTTTTTATAGAAAAGATTTATTTTGCTATAGGAAGCAGTCTCCAGATAGAACAGAATGTCGGCTGGTGATGGGGACGCCTAGTACGCCACCACCATCAAAACCTAACCCGTGGCAAATAGAGACAGAAAGATCCACTATGACAAGGTGAAATTTTGTATTTATCACATTGTTAAAAGCCTCTCGCAAAATATGAAAAAGAGTAAAATATTAATCTTAGCCATTGTATGAATTAATTTAATTTTTTTCTACAGTAGATGTTCGCCATTGCTAGACAGTCCTTCACGCCCTTCTAGCCATGCAAGTTGCGACAGCTACGTGGAAGTTCCAGGTTTTCCGTCACTTCATGTTGATTGGTCTACTGGAAACCTTGGTAAAAAATCAGTATATTATTCATTCTATTAAACTATAATATGTTACTAAAATGTCTACCTTCTTGTTTTAGTGCCCGATCAACCTTTCGCGGAACCGTCCACCAGCACAGCCCAGCAGCACAAGCAGGGTAAGTAATCAGGGTCATTGTTAATCAGGTTAAGTTGATTGTTTATAATTCAAAGTCTATTCTGTCTTCATTGTTCTTTTAGTAACTGATCAAGACATCTTCGCGAAGCCGTCAACAAGCACGACCCAGCCGCACAAGTATGGTAAGAAATTATAAATTGGTTCTGCTATGTTATGTATATTTTTCAAACTGTACAATATTTTTATTTCTTGTTTTAGTATCCATGGAAGGAGTATTTGCGAAATCATCCGCCAGCACCTCGTTTTCCAGTAAAGGCAAAAATATTATCAGGGGAAAAGGTGAGAAAGGTTATGCCAGACAGTTTACTGATTTATTTAGCTAAATCGTTCAATAATACTATCTCCACAGGGATTCATAGATTTCCGAGAAACAGAACTTTATTTCTTTGATCCAGATCTGCACAAGCCTGAGTCGAGCCAACAATTAACTGAGTGGTGCCATCAGCTGGAAATGGAGGATAGCGATGAAGACGACGAACAGTTGTTGGGTATTGACGAGGGCGAGGCTATTCCAATTTCCATATTGGAACCTGCCCACTTGCCAGGGGAACTGAACCATAATGCGATCGAGTGGATTACTTGTAATGACGTTGAATCTGACCGGGTTATGCGTGAGTTGTTACCGACTGACAATTTGACTTTTGACTGGTCTAGTGATCCAACATCTTTTCGAGGGCAAAGAGAGACGTTTTCCGGGAAAGCAGGACCTACTTTTGACATGGATGATTCGATCAAACCGTTAGACGTCTTTCTTAAGTTTTTTGACCAGGAACTTCTAGATTTGTTAGTTTACGAGACCAATAAGTACTCGACTTTTATTATTGACCGAGACCTGACGACTGAACACTCGAGACTTAAATATTGGACCAACACCGATCGGGGTGAAATTGCCGTTTTCCTCGCAATTCTCATTTTCCAAGGTCTTTGTCCACTGTCCGAGGAAAAAGATTATTGGCGGGAAAATGGCTATCTCACCTTGAAATATTTCAAAACTTTGATGACATATAACAGGTTTGTGCTCTTAAAACGACTGCTTCACTTAACTCCCGCCAGTACCACTGGTGACATGACCACGGACCAGATTAAGTTGCGAAAAATACAGCCTATGGTTAACCATCTACAGAAGAAGTTTAGTACGCTATATTTTCCGTCGCGTGATATTGTCATTGATGAGTCACTACTAAAATGGCATGGCAGGCTAAACTTCTCTCAGAAAATCGCCACAAAAGCTGCCAAAGTTGGCATAAAAACTTATGAGCTTTGTGAATCCTCAACGGGCTATTTATGGAACTTTTTTATTTATACTGGAAAGGGACAGGTGCAACAAACAGACAGACAGACAGACGAAGGGTCACAGAATGAAATTGACGAACTGATAGACTTGACAGATAACGTGACTGGACAGACAGATCAACCACCACCACCTTCGCAAGCGACTGCGCGTATAGTGTACGATCTCGTCAAGCCTTTACTTGGTAAAGGATATACTATCATTATGGACAACTTTTATAACTCGCCATTATTGGCGAGATATTTAAAACATAATGGTACAGATTGCTTCGGGACCCTTCGCTTAAACAGAGAGTTTGTTCCTGAGGCAATGAAAAGTGTGTCCAAATCCGAGTTACGACCTGGCGAGATGGTACAGAGCTACTGCAATGACGTGTCGATTACAGTCTGGCGTGATTCTAACGTGGTAGCCCTTATTTCTACTTTCCATTCAGGCAAAGTTGGTGGAAAGGAGAAATATGGCCATTACAAGTACAAGCCACAGATTGTACTGGATTACAACCTTTCCATGGGTGGAGTGGATAAAAAGGACCAATTTTTAGCCTCTCATCCCATGGAAAGGTCACGAAATAAAGTATGGTACAAGAAGGTATTCCGGCGCCTTCTAAATGTCACTGTCCTGAACTCCTTAATTTTATTTAAAACTAGCCCCGGTAACAGCAATATAACACATCGTGCATTTAGGACGCGCCTTGCCGAAGAGATAATAATGACGTTTATGCCAAGCAAAGTGGAGTACCCGATCCAAGTGATCAATGAACATCCCTCGAAGTCTCGGCGACCTCTTCTTTCTGGCAACCATTTTGTCGGTATGGGAGCAACAAAAAATGGGCTTTGTGTTTTGTGTCGTAAATCCCGCTCGAGATATATCTGCAAACAGTGCAATCTCACGCTCTGTTTGCAGATTTGTTTCGAGAACTACCACACGAAAACTTAGGTTGTCATTTTTTTTTTTTATTATGTTTTATTTACCTGTCATTGTTTTATTTTTAATTATTTTTACCTTGTGTTATAGTAGTTTTATTTTAGGTGTATCGTCTTCAAATATAATTAAGGTATACAAAATATTGTAAAACATTTTAAAAGAGTAACGATCGAGTTTCTTGCCAATTCTTCTCCATACGAAACTACGTTTTGGAAGGAGCAACTAGAATCAATTCCATTTTTTATATATTTTGACATTCAAAAGTGCCATTTATGTGCTTGAAATAAAATGATTTGGACTTTGACATTTGGGTCACAATGTAACACTTATGAATGTCTATTTAGGTATAACTTATATTCATATGCTATGTGGGAGTAACGATATAGATTGTATGTATAATTCTTGTATACGATCAACTGTATACAAAAATGTTGATATAATATATTAAAATTGTATTTCTATAAAAATTGTTTTACTTTACTTACATTATAAACTTTTATCAAAAAAGCATCATCAAACCTAACCATCATCCGCCAAAATAATATTTATAAATTTAAAATCTGTCGCGTATACAATGTGCATTGTGTGCCGTCAACCTAACCCCCGACACAAGCTCGACGCCCAGCTGCAACACGCGCTCGCTGTTTTTTACCGTTACTCTTTGTTGTATTACTCGTAAATTAGAAACGTTATTGTAATGTTACGTATACTGTAAAAAACTACAGAACTTTCTCATTAAAGCTATTGTAATTATTATTTTAAAACTTTGTGCGGGTTTTGTTAATATAGCTACCAAAAACGAACCAAATATAAATTGAAAAATAAACCCTTACTTCTTTTCTCGTTTGTATGATTTTAGTTTCCAAAAATATATATATGTTTTTAATAGATTATTAGAGGTAAGAACTTTATCTTTCTAGGGCTAGGCATATTTTTGTTCTAGGTCTTCTAGTTTTGAAGTTAAGCTGTCTTTTCTGCCTTACCTGACTTAGATGCGGTTTGCGCCGTCTTGCGAAATTGAATGCGAAGTTTGCGATTTTTTCTGGTAATGTTTTTAAAGAAAACATACATTAACTTTATTTTAGATGTAAAGATAAACTACTAAAGAAAAGAAATAAAGTATAAAATACACATGTTACCGATTTAGATTTTAATGTATTTAAAAAAACCTAAACAATACGTTAATATTTCCGCCTGTGAATTTTGATCACTGTTTGTGAATTATTTTAACCCTACGGAAGCGCATATTTAAAACTAAATAGATGGTTCCTTTAATCAGCTTCTCAGCACAGTTATCTTTTTATTGTAGAACCACTCCATTGAGTCATAAATCATGTTTTAGTCGCAAGCGGCGAGCTCCTAAAAAAAGCGCGCAATCTGAAGCAAGTGACGGTCGGCGCCCGAACAGGCGTAAACAACTGAGTGGATAAGTCATTAAAGTAATCGCAAATGCACCTGTTATTTAAGGAACTACTTAGGGATGACTTATTCTCAGTAATGAATATACTTAATGTACCTCCATTTCATCAGTTATACAATAAAAAGTATAGTTACTAAAAGCAAAATATCTCGGAAGGGGGTCGCTGGGGGCACCATGTGTCCTTGAAGAAAATGTGGCATAAAATAGGTAAATACCAGTAGTGAAAACCGCAAATCGAAACAAGGAGGGAATCATGAGATACAGACATTTTTGTGACCATTTCCATAGAAAAATAACAGTTTTCATCGAATTGCTCATAAAGTACTGGTCAAATAAAAAAATTGTAGTAACATTTTTTGTAGTTCCATAATAGAGTAATGCAACTGTATATTTCATTTTTTTCAATTAAATACTTTTTCAATTTTTAATTCTATGTCCGACCTCTTGTATGGGGACGATCCACTTTGCGGCGGCGGCCCGGTGGCTTGTGTTCTATTGTGTTTCGCATTCACTCTGTCTCGATCGCTCGAATACTTTTTTGCATAAAGCGTACTCACGATTTTGTTGTTTTTTTATTACTATTTTATATAATACCTGGTCTAAAAATTTGGTAATAGAATATTTTTACGACGAGGAAATGAACTTTAATTATAAAAAATACTCTTTTTTTACAGGTGAGAGGACTACTTTGCGGCTCATCTTAAAGGATCATTTGGGATACAAATTTAAGAAATGCAAGAATGCCCGATTGGTTTTGATACAAAAGCCTGATATCGCTGCCTGGAGGGCTCGCTACCTGCGACGAATGAAAGAGAATAACGACCTCGGATCGGACAAAAAACCGGTGACGTATATAGATGAAACCTGGATACATTCTCACTACACAGTGAGAAAATGCTGGCAGAATAGTAGCGACGCTAGTATAAAGAAAAATAGCAATCCCGGCCAACGTTGGATTCTCGTTCATGCGGGTGGCGAATATGGTTTCATCCCCGGGGCCGAGTTATTATACTGGGTGTAAGGGAAACGCTTCCGAAAACGAAGACAGGTGATAGGGCTAGTGATTCTCGATACGATGCCATCAAAAAAACAGTTTTTTTTTTTTACAATTTTACCTACTTTTATCACCGTTTTTCGTACACTATGCTGTGAGAACAGTAAAATAAAACCATTATTTGCGATTAAACTATTTTTTTTTCTTTACAACACTAACACGCAATGTATTCGTAAATAAATATCAGCTGACACTCGCGCGTATCCTCGAGTTCAAAGTGCGAGCGCGCTCGCCGGCGGCCGCGCGGCCGATGACCCCAAGTCCACGTGACGCGACAGCTGGCCGAGTCGTGCGATAGTCGTTGGCACTCGTTGGGCGGTGCCATGTGATCCTATTCCTATCCTCCTAATCTTTACTCAATCGCTTGAATCTAATGTATTTTTACTTCACTCTACTTACAACAGTAGAGTGAAGTAAGATTTGGTTTCGGATTCCATTCATGCAAGAACCTTAATGATTTACCCCTTGAACAGGGTTACAATTTTAATCCAAATGTTCGCATTATTATGCTCACAAATCAGAAAAATGCAGTTTTATTTTGCTTATCCTTGAGACCCATATCAAAAGATACTTGGATACCTAGGTACTGTGATTGGGAAAGGAAATAAAAAGTTGCTGTAACAAAGACATTGACTTTTCACAAGCAATTTTGTTATTCGTTCATAAAAGTTTTGCACAGCAACAAAATTGAAATGTTTACCTATCTACAACACGGTACAAATCTGTAGACCTTGCGTTAATGACGACATATCGGCAAACTTTACAATACATGTCCAAAAACAAAACAATGATACTTAATACAAAAATGACTAAAAGAACCGTAATGACGCGACGCACCGCGGCTAGTGTGTGGAGGTGAAGGAGGACGCGAGATGGGCATCGTGTGCCAGTGAGGTACAGAGATAATTGTGACCGTATTGTAGCTGTCTGCACTGTGCTCTGCTTGCTCAAAGTAACTACATACTAATAACTTTCGGTCTCATTGGTATAGGACGAAGTTTGAACCCGGGCCACCTCACTTGAGAGAGGAGAGAGTCGTCCACTTAACCACACGGGCAATCCGCACCGCGGTGCGCAGCTGTGACCAAGGCGGCATCCTTTGTAAAGCGCCGCCAAAATAATGAAGTAAAGACATCACAGAAGCGTCAAAAGTTTTAAATTGACGTACCGTGTCGTGCATTTCATAATACACTTGGGAGCAAATAAATCGAGCCACTTCCTTTTTCACGCATTATGGTAATTATTTTTGGTATTAAGGAACGCATCGATTCGAAACATATATCGCCTAAAAGGGTATTTAATAACCTTTACAATGAGGGTAGTTAGTTGTCAAAATTTCATTTTTATTAAAGTTTAAAGGGTAGAATAAAATTATCGCATTTAATTTGCTTATGACATTTTTATTGTACTCTGTTAAGAAAAGATTAAATTTGAGGTTTTTGTTAATCATACCCATATTACTTGTTATTGTTGTCTTTATCTGTGTCTGTGTAATCAAAATAACCTGATAAAATGGATACTACACCGACGGAAGCTGCCCAAGTTGTAGCTTTACTTGAGGTTGGACACGGACAACGTGAAGTGGCACGCAGACTTCATTTGAGTCGTTCAAAGGTACAGCGGGTATACCGCAGGTATCTGGAGACTGGTGCTTTTGTTCGGCGACCTGGAACTGGCCGACCACGGGCAACAACAGAACGTGACGACCGCTTTATTGCAACCAATTCGTTGCGCGACCGTGGACTTAATGCTGTTCAGCTACAGCAAGCGTTACGTGACGTTCGAGGAGTCGCAATCAGTAGGTGGACAGTGAGACGAAGACTAAAAGAACGAAATTTAACATCACACAAACCAGCAACTGGCCCAAAATTGACTGTAGCTCATCGCCGATCTCGCTTGGAGTTTGCTCGAGAACACATTAATTGGACGTTAGAAGACTGGAGGTCAGTTTTGTTTTCTGACGAGTCAAGAATCTGTCTTTTTAGCAATGACGGGAGAAACCGAGTGTATAGACGTCCTGGTGAAAGATTTGCCCAATGTTGCATTCGAGAAACGGTGAGTTTTGGTGGTGGTTCTTGTATGGTGTGGGGAGGAATTTCTCTAGACGGAAAAACGGAACTTGTCTTCGTCGACCCCGCCAACGATGGCAGTGGTAGACGTGGATTAACAGCTGACCGATACATAACTGACATTCTTGAAAACCACGTAATGCCGTATGCTGGTTTTGTCGGAGAAAATTTCTTGTTTATGCATGACAATGCGAGACCTCATACCGCGCAGATCGTTACGGAATACTTGTCTGCGATCGGGATTCAACAAATGGTATGGCCAGCACGAAGTCCCGATTTGAACCCGATCGAACACCTATGGGACGAGCTAAAACGGAGAGTCCGAGCCAGGGTTCCCGCTGTTTCATCCATTCCCGAGCTTAAAGTCGCTGTGCTTGAAGAGTGGGAGAACATACCACAATATGTCATCGTAACGCTGATCAGATCGATGACTAATAGGCTACAAGAATGTATCAGGGCCCGGGGGGGTAATACCAGTTATTAAGAATATTTTTTTTGCTATAATTTTGTTTTTTATTGTTTTTATGGACTGTTTTAGCCCTACTAAATTTTCTATCAAAATTACCATTTTTCTTGCAGAGCCAATAATTTATCATTCAATAAGGTTATTATTCAATAATTTACCCTCATTGTAAAGGTTATTAACTAAACTTTTAGGCGATATATAGTTCGAATTGATACGTTCCATATTACCAAAAATATTTACCATTTTACGTGAAAAAAGGTAGTGGCTCGATTTATTTGCTCCCAAGTGTAGTTTTGAATGTAAGTCGTTAATCGATAGTGAATTAAATAATGTAAAAGATCGCCGACTTTAGCTGTATTTAACAAACATAATAATAATCGTGTGTACAGTTTCAAGCAAATAGCGCGCGTGAATCAATTGAATTTTAACTTTATAATATCAATGTAATTAGTCACACGACGCTCGCTCGTTTATTGCAATAACTGTATCCTTCATTAAGTAAGTAAACCCTGATTGGGTTTACTTACTAAATGAAGGAAGAATTTGAAGTGGATAATTAAATTAATTTAATCTAAGAAACCCGTTAAATCTTATTTAAAAGTTAGAAAATGAAAAACAGTTAGTAATACTTAATGTAATAAAACTAAGAGTACATTTCCTAACAATTAATGGGTTTACTGATTTAACATTTAACATTCACATTTTCTCCTCTGTAATTTGTTGATCTTTGCACATCAAAAGACACCGCGTCGGTGGCGCGCGGCGTCCGCGCGGCGCCTGTAACGTTTGAGATACGCCGCACGCAGGGGCCATGTTTGATTTTCTAGTACTCTAGTTAGTTCCTTTCCGACTCAGTTCGTGAGCGAACGCGCGAAAATCGATCGATCGCTGACCGTATTTTGTTAGTTGTTAGTTATTATTGTTACGTTTTTAGTTATTATTGTTACGTGTTTATTTTTACGTTTTTAGTGTTGTTATTGTTTTTTTTAGTATTAACTATGCCTGAGGCTTACGTTTACAGTGCTCGTGAATACGGCAACATGTTGATGTGTTTAGGAGAAGCCCGTGGCAATGCTTCTCTTGCGTTGAGAATTTACCGAGACAGATTTCCGAACGTCCGGCATCCGTCTGACTCTCGCATGATAACGGCAGCTTTTCAGCGAGTTTTAGAAAATCGACCGATTGCTCCAATGGCGGCAGGTGGTGGACAACAAGTCAATGTTCAGACAGAGGAGCGGATTTTAAATGTGATTCGCCAAAATCCTCGCCTGGGCACACGAAGTGCGGCAAAATTATTGCGGCGCCGGGGCGAACCAACAGTCTCTCACTGGACAGTTCACAAAGTTTTGCGCCGAAACAGAATGAAGCCCTACAAAATAAACAAAGTACATGCTTTGCTACCAAACGATCACGTTCGTCGTCGTGAGTACTGTCGTTGGCTGTTAGATCAACAGCAACGTGCGCCTGGCTTCATTGAGCACATTATCTGGACGGACGAGTCCACATTCACGAGAAACGGGATGTGGAACAGGAGGAATGCTCATGTATGGTCAGACGTGAACCCGTCCGCCACTCAAGAAACCGGCCATCAGACCCGATGGTCAGTCAACGTGTGGGCTGGTGTTCTTAATGGACGAATTCTAGGACCAGTGTTTCTACCGCAGCGCCTCAATGGATCAGCATATCTTGATTTTATAAATGTACATTTAGACGATATGCTAGATGATGTATCGCTGGCTGAATTTCGTCGAGCATGGTTCCAGCACGATGGAGCTCCACCGCATGTTACGCGCTCCGTCCGCGAGCGTCTCACTGAGCTGTTTGATGACCGCTGGATCGGAAGGCTGGGGCCGCACGCCTGGCCGGCTCGTTCACCCGACTTGACACCTTTAGATTTCTTTTTGTGGGGGTATGTGAAAGAAAGAGTGTTTGATCGGGAATGTGACAGTGCTGATGAAATGCGGGGCAGAATAGTGAGCGTTTTTGATGGACTACGTGCAGAATGTGTTGAAGATCCTACACTAATGCCTCGAGTTCACGGATCGACACAGCGACGGGCGCGGCTTTGTATTGAAATGGATGGAGCGCAATTCGAGCCACACCTCATAAGGTCGCAAAGGATTTAGATAGGTACGTAAAATGCCTCTGTCAGCTTTAATGTTGCTACAACAGTAAGCTTCGAATACTATTAAAATCATAATCTTGTTTCATCAATCATCGTAATTTTGTGAAGTGTTGTAGGGGTAGGTATTTTGAATAAAAAGGGTAGGTAGGTGTTTGTAAATTTCGTATAAATCCCGTGAATCTGCCGTACGGAGCGCTCGGCGCCAGCGACGCGCGGTCGCGCGATTTTGCCTTGCGTGTCAGTGACCTCACGTTTTGTACCGTTTCCATTGCGTGTTTACGAAATATGAAGTTTTGAAAATAACCAATTTAAAGCGAAATTTTATTGGTATCCGTTAGCATTTAGGTTGTATATAATCTACGTTCTGGCTTCGGAAGCGTTCCCCTTACACCCCGTATAAATGTAAAAGCAAGACAGGCGATTACCACGACGAGATGGACACAAAAAATTTTGTTAAGTGGCTCAACGAAAAGTTGTTGCCAAACTTGCCTCCAAACGGCATAGTTGTAATAGATAACGCGCCGTATCACTCAACACAAGCCGAAAAAATACCTTGCCAGTCATCACTCAAAAGTGAGATGCAAAGCTGGCTTACCAAAAATAATATAAGTTTTGATGAAAAGATGACGAAGCCAGAATTATACCACATCATAAAATTAAATAAGCCAGAAAAAAGATATGTGGTAGACGAACTGTTGAGGGAGCATGGCCACGAGGTTGTACGTCTGCCACCCTACCACTGTGATCTAAATCCAATAGAATACATCTGGAATTTAGTTAAACAAAGAGTGGCAGACAAAAATATAGATCAGTCTGAAAGACTTATTGAAAAGTTGACTAGAGAAGCAATCCAATCAATTTCAGTTGCGGACTGGAAAAAAGAAGTTAATCATGTCCAGAGACTGGAGGAAGAATACAGGGTGAAAGATCGACTGCAAGAACACCGAGAAAGGGAATTCATTATTTCTCTTGGAGGAGAAGAGACTTCTTCTGAAAGCGAAAGCGAGGACACGTAAAATGACAGCGATTATAATATGTCTGGTATAGAAGAATTGAGTGACGATTCGTTATAATTTTAATAATAAATGAATATAACATCCTTTTTTGTTTTAACGGGTGTTTTTTTTAGAGGCATAGAACTTTAAGTTGGCAACACTGTTTTAATTGGCGGCTATTTTGTCAGCTGTCAAGTGATTTGTGTATAGTTTGGTTTGGCATTTCAACATGAATAGACTGACGCCTGAACAACGCTTCCAAATTGTGCAAATTTATTTTGAAAATAATGGTTCTGTTCGAAATACGTATCGCGCGCTACGCCCATTTTACGATCAACATAATCGTCCATCAGAGCAATTAATTCGACTAACTATGGACCGTTTTCGCACTACGTTTACTCTAAATGATAATACGCATCCACAGAGACGTCGTACAGTGCGTATAGAAGAAGCCATTGCTGCTGTAGAGCGTAGCGTAGAGGAAGACCCGAATCAGTCTATCCGCCATCGTGCACAGGAATTGGATATGTGTCCATCCACTTTATGGAAGATTTTGCGGAAAGATCTTTGTTTGCGTGCTTACAAAATCCAACTCGTGCAAGAGTTGAAGCCACACGATCACCTAACAAGGCGTAGATTCGGTGAATGGGCCCAAAACAAGATTGCCGTTGATCCCGATTTTCATAAGAGAATTTTGTTTAGCGATGAAGCTCACTTTTGGATGAATGGCTACGTCAACAAACAAAACTGCCGTATTTGGAGTGAAGATAATCCTCAAGTGTATGTTGAGACACCGTTACATCCAGAAAAACTGACTGTTTGGTATGCTTTATGGGCTGGTGGAATCATTGGTCCGTACTTCTTTAAAAATGATGCTGGCCAGAACGTTACAGTCAATGGTGACCGCTATAGAGCCCTGATTACTGACTTTTTCGTTCCTCAATTGAACAACCATGATGTGCAGGAGCTGTGGTTTCAACAAGACGGCGCAACATGTCACACAGCTCGGGCCACAATTGATTTACTGAAGGAAACGTTTGGTAACCGCATTGTTTCACGTTCTGGACCCGTGAATTGGCCCCCAAGATCGTGCGATTTAACGCCGCTTGACTATTTTCTGTGGGGATATGTGAAGTCGCTAGTCTACGCCGATAAGCCCGAAACGATCGACCACTTGGAGGACAACATTCGATTTGTGCCTCGGTCGTCCCACAGAGTCTCGTCCCACATAAAAAATTCCCCACTTGTCCCAATTTGTATGCCTCGCTCGTCCCAAAACTTAATTTTCAATATTTTATTCCCCGCTCGTCCCAATTCGTATGCCTGGCTCGTCCCACATTTTTTTCATATGAGTTAAAGGAGATCACCCATTCTGGGCTAATTTTTTTTTTTTGGGTGGCCCTCGATAATTCTTACATATTTTAAAAATATGTATAGAATACATTATGTTTTACTATGGCACCAAAGACGAGAACAATTTGGGTTCGAAGATTAATAGGATTAATAATTATTAGGAATTATATTTGGTACAAGTAATACGTTTTGCGCGTTCAGGTAAAAACCTGTTCTAATCTTGCACGCTCCGCGCGTCCCTCACTTCCCCCGTGCTCTGTGCCGTTTACTTGTAACACAATAGACACGCGCGCGCGAGTCGTCTCAGTCCGTTCAGTGACGCATCATCTGTTGCCTTGTTCACTACTCACTGTTTTTGCGAATCAGCTTATTTCTCGGCGTGTGTTATAAGGACTGTTTTTTTTTATAATCTGTGACCATTGCGCAAATAACGGACTTGATGTTATCATGGGAACGTGTGTGTGTTGTAATCGTTCAGTTGTTAATAGAAGACGATCTTTATTGACGTCTGAGTTGTTTCAAAATAGGCCGCACTTACGATTGTATATAACAGAAGTTATACACCCTCGACAAGTAAGTATATAAGTACATATTTTTTGGTCAAATGTTAAAAATGTTTGTACTTAATAATTAATGTATGTATGTATGTAGGTATCTAAGAATTACCTGTGTACAACCCGGTTAAAATATCTCTGCACCTGGCGTCGATGACGTCACTTTTGTATTCTGATAAGGCGTGAAAAAGATAAGGGCACGTGTTTATTTGCCCGCTGCCTTACGATCTCGCCCCTACAAGGCGTCCTCGTGGTCAGGCTTTTAGTTACGATTTTTAAAGTGAATCAGTAACCGCTTTGAGTAAATCAATGCCAAAAAATAGATTCGAATTCATTTTGTTGTTTCTTTTCAGATTCTTCTGAATCATGAAGAATTTATCTGCCGTCCTTGTGTACAACGAGCAGACAGGAGAAGAAGAGCTGACGTTCCGCCAGCAGCTGACGTTCCGCCAGCAGATAACGTTCCGCCAGCAGATGACATTGCGCCTGTTGATGCTGCTGTGCCTGTGGAAGTCGCTGAGCCATCGGCCAGAGACTCTTCTGTCCAAAGTAGCAGATATCGACGTGTTCCTTGCACAAGTTCGCGCTGCTTAATATTTGGTTGTCAAAATACCACCCGGCGTCGCTTGCCGAGTTCTTTACGGGCGAATGTTTTATGCAAGTATAACATATACATACCTAAAGATAGTCGTGTTTGTCAAGAACATTTGATCAGTTTTGATTGGGAACAATTACAGGAGGCACCAAATCTATGTACCGATTTTAGTGGGGCTTACTTAGATGATATAATAGATGTGTTAAAAGAAGAAAGGAGTTCCTTTCTAGACTTTGTCAATTATAGGCAAATGAGCCAAACAGAATTATTTTACTGGACAGGTCTTAGTCATGATCAGTTTCAACTTATATTGTCTGAAACACCTAGTCTGAGAAACCAAAAACGTCCTGAAGCCTGCCTAGGCATTTTACTAGCAAAATACAGAACTGGTGATTCGAACCTACGTCTAAGTAACATGTTCAGAATGCCAGAGTCTACTCTACAACGAAAACTTGGAATTGCTAGAAAATGCTTGCTTCGAGATTTTGTTCCTCGTCATTTAGGATTCGATCACATTAGTCGACAGGAAGTAGTATCCCGGAACTTATTAGTACCAGAAACGATTTTCGGTAATCCTGGGTCGCCGCCGGAAGAGAGAAAGGCAATCGTAATATGCGACGCAACATACGTTTATTGTCAGAAAAGCTCCAATTTCTTTTTTCAGCGGGAAAGCTATAGCTTACACAAATATACCAATTTACTGAAGCCATTTCTATTTGTAACTTGCGATGGATATATAATTGATGTGACTGGCCCATATTCTGCTACATCATCTGATGGTCGTATCATGATGAATATGGCAAGAGACGAGAGTGGTTATGTGTTCAATTGGTACTTTCAAAATGAAGATGTCTTCATCCTTGACAGGGGCTTTCGAGACTCAGTTGCATCCTTAGAAGAATGTGGCTATTCGTGCTATTTACCACACTCTAAAGAAGTCGGTGCACTACAATTATCCACAGCTCAAGCCAACGAATCAAGACTTGTTACTATGTGTCGTTGGGTAATCGAAGTGGTGAATGGAAGATTTAAGCGCGATTATAAATTGTTCCGTCAAGATTTTTTCAATAGAGCTATGCCTCATATGATGGATGATTTTAGAGTAGCAGCCAGTCTCGTCAATGCATTCCATCAACCAATAATAGATAGCATACACGCAGAAGACTTCTTGGAAATCATACAACACAGGCGAAATATAGAGAACGATCTTGCCGATTATGTCATAGAAAATAATATGAACAGGCAAAGAGTTGTATTCCGACGAATGACGGCTGATGACCCAGAACTAATAGATTTTCCTCGTCTGAATGAAGAAGATTGTATTCTTTTTGCTTTGGGCACTTATCAGCTCAAATTAGCCCGATCATACTGTGGCGAGCACATCAGAGACGGGGTTTACACGATTGAACTGTATAATGATCCTAATATTATCAACTTGCCTAATGTTAATAATACAACGAGACTTCTAAGAGGTCGTATTCAATCGCGACATTCGAGGGCCAGGACGTACTATGTTTATATTATGGCAGATTATACGGAAAATGGCAGAAATGCAATTAAAAAATATTATTGTACGTGTCTTACTGGCAAAAAAACTCTAGGCTGCTGTGCTCATACCATGTCAATTATTTGGTTTCTCGGCTTGGCAAGACATCTAGATGAGCCCTTACAAACACCGGCAGGTTTTTTAGATTATGTTATCGTTCAAGATAATGAGCATAATATGTAAGATCACTGTATAAAAAAAACAATAAATTGATACTTTTGTACCCTTTTCTTTGTTTTATTATAATCCGTACAACGCCTATTATATATATCTAGTTGGTTAGTAGATAGCAGTGTTGTAATCATAAAATATAAAAAATAGGGATCGAATTCAAAATGTATATTTTTTTAGCTGTTTTTCCTAACCCAAAAGTTGCCTGGTAGAAATTACTGCCAAGCAATAAGGCCGCCCGTTGCATTATGTTCTTTCCATTTTGTTATTTTATGAATACCAAAAACCATGAAAATCGGTCCAGCCGTTCTCGAGTTAAAGTGTTCGAACAAACCCGATTTTATTTTTTAAAGACCGTTCTATATCTTTGTCCCTAAATTAATTATAACGTTGTCACCATACAATTTTCTTTCTACTCCCCTGTAACCTTTCAAATAAAATGTATTTCATTCCTGGCCGCCAACTTTTTTTTTTTAGCCCGAGTCGCCCTACTAAATGAGTGATCTCCTTTGATTTAATTGTACAGTCAGCCTAAAAACCTGACTGACCAGAAAGATAAATAACCTCATGTTGCGGAAAATTTGATGAACTAATTCAATCCGAGACTCCACTATAATATAAATTATAAAATTACAAGTTACGCCACCATGACAGTTTTTTTCTGATCAAACTTTAGGTTTAGATTGAAGGCATTAATAAAGTACACATAGCCGACCCTAAGTACAAACCCTGTGCACCCCACTGCTTAGACCACTACTATTATTATTAACCTAGAACAAGTTTTTGAATGTTTATAGCTTCGGTATTTTTGTGCGACCGGATTAGAGCTTGCTCTCTCGCTCTGCTTTCTTTGTATTAATCAATTGACCAATGACGTGGCTTTGCGTTATCAGCGCAATCGGAGCAAATGCGGTTACAAAGTGCATCTGCTAATTTTAAATATGAGGTGTTTACATTAAGCGTGGTGTATTCATAGAGTGAGGTTCAATATTTGTGAAGTTTTAAAGGGTAAGTAATAATTATAATTTTGTCGATTTTTTCATATTTTGTGAAGTCACGATAAATGATTTGACTTATATCACTATTGTGGTAATTATTTACTTTTATATTAGTTGCTGTCTAAGGATTATGGTCTTTTATTATATGCATACTTAACTCTGTGCCTCCTGTGAAAAAGAGTACATCGCTACTTTTTAGGAGACGCAAATAAAATTTTGAAAAATATTTTTTTTCCTGTTTCCTAGGTCCTGTCATGGAGTTCTTTATCTATGGCCCTGTTTCACGAAATCGTCTAGTATTTTTTTTTTAAATGAGTAACCCTTTTTCACATTAACTAGAAATTTGAACAAATAATAATTTGATTTGAGCCCTAATTCACATTAATTTTGTTTACCCATTTTAACAAACTTCAAAAAAAGAGGATGTTCTCGGTTATACTGTATTTTTTAGGTTAACCAATTTTGATAAATCTTCTTTTATGTAAAAGCTGGTGCTTCCCATATGGTCGCATTTTAATTTAGTTAACCTCCTTCATAAAATGAGGATGTTCTCAACTACAAAGTGTTTTCTGGGTGAATCAGTTTTGATGACTCTTTTGATTCGAAAGCTGGTGCTTCCCGTGTAGTCTCATTTCAATTTGGCTCAGTTCTGACAATAGCATGTATGATAAAACCATATTCAACACGTTGAAGTCGGTTTTCAGCTATGATTTTTAATCATTATAGCTATTCACGATTCGTATCTACGAAACGAAACTATTGTACATAGTTTCGTTCGGAATACCTTTCTTAGACAGATGAAAGCTAATTTTTAGCTCTCTTATATTCATTTAAAAACGAAAAGGGTATATTGGACTTGGTACCCCTTTTTACAGGAGGCACAGAACTAATTCACGTTGTATTTGCAGGTGATCAGATATAGAGCCGTGGCTTCTTCATCCTGAAACATGGAGCCAGTGGCTTCATCATCCCGAGCTGATCTTCAGACTGGCTGCAGTCTGGCTTCTACATCCCAAGAGATAACCTTTATTGAATCACAAAGAGGTGTGCCTATTATTTTGCATGCCGGTTACGAATATACGAAAAAGCGAGAGAACAAAAATAGCTCAATCGTCTGGAGATGTGTGAACAGAAGGTGTCATGGAGGAATGGTGACTTCAAATAATAATGTGACGAAAATTCTTCGTCATGACATTTGTACGCCCAGCATAGCAAGAAATGACATCAAAGAAGAAATACATCGCTGCAAGCAAGAAGCAAAATCTTCTGAAGGAAAATCGATTCCTTCTGTCTTCAATTCAAGCATAAAAAAATTATTGGACAAAGGTACTGACAAGATAGAAAAATTACCTGAATTATCGAATGTTAAGAACAGCTTGTATAGTGCTCGAAACAAAGCCCAGCAAATAAAGAAAGCTACATTTAAAACGCCGTTTGAAGTAAAAATTCCAGTAAGTTACATGAGTTTTGTTTTATTTGATTATGAGTACAGAAAAACAAGGATATTAGCTTTCGCTGATGTAAATAGTAAAGGACTTCATCAACACGTGAAACATTACCTTGCAGATGGTACATTTAAGTGTGTAGTGAAACCATTCAGACAATTATATGTGATTTACGGTGACCTTGGCAGCACAAGTGAGAAAATTCACGTCGTGCCCTTAATATACATCTTATTAATGGACAAAAAAGAGTCCACATATGAGACTGCGTTTGCTCTTATCAAATCGCAAATTCCAGAATGGCATCCGATTTCATTCAGAACAGATTATGAGAAAGCAGCCATGAACGCAATCCGTAACATCTTTCCGGATGTAATATGCAAAGGCTGTTACTTCCATTTTAGTCAAGCACTTTGGAAGAGAGCAAAGGCGTTAAAGTTAAATAAAAAGAGAATGTTCAAAAAGCATATAGCTCTATGCACAGCGTTAGCTTTGCTACCACCTGAACTTAAATGCGATGGATGGCTATATATAATGGAGGATTGTCCGAAAACTCTCAATATTGAGAAATTCAATGACTATTTTGTATCGGCATGGCTTGACAACGAATATTATCGAGGCAAATGGGATTTTTGGGGGGATATCTACAGAACAAATAACCCAGTGGAAGGCAGTAACGCTAAATTAAACAGAACATATTCGGGAAAGCTGAACATCATTAGCTTTTTGAATGTGATCAAAAACGACGCTGTTCTTTCTTTAGCTCGCCAAGGTAAACCTCGGCGTGCTGATGATATAGCTCATGACAAATATATATTTGATTCTGTAACGGCAATGTTGAATGGCACTATATCACTGGGCCATTGCCTGGAAAAAATCAGCCCTTTTGTTTATTAATGATATTAATGTGTCTATATTAATGATAAGTTTAAAAATGTTGATTTTTTGGAGATTTAATTGTTAAAATACTACTTTCTCATAAATAGTAGGTTGATTAAAATACTGTGATTGTAATTTGATTGTGATATTAGTTACGTAATAAAGATTTTTAAATATAAATATTTCAATTTATGTTGAAATACCACATTAACATAAATAACATAACGTGGTACTTCTATAAGGTACATATAGGTAAATACAAATGTGTATACGGTCTATAATTATTTGACTGTTACTTATATACAAATGTTGATTTTTTGGAAATTTAATTGTTAAAATACCACTTTTTCATAAATAGGAGGTTAATTAAAATACTGTGATTGTGATTTGATTGTGATATTAGTCACGTAATAAAGGTTTTTTTAAATAATTAGTTCTAATTATGTTGAAGTATCTCAGATAAATATTACATGTGTAATACATATATATATCTTAACGTGGTACTTCTATAAGATAAATACAAATGTGTATATTGATAGGTGTAACTAATAGTACTGTGATTTGGATTTGATTGTGATACTAAATAATAAAGATTTTCCTAAATTGCAATAGATCTTTTAATTATTAAAATTAAAAACATGCATCGCGGATGCATACCTAGAACTGGAAGTATTTAATATCTTTATGTTATTAGAAAAAACTATTATTTCAATTTATTGGAAGATATAGTACAATATTTTTTGTCAACTGTACTTTGAATTTGCCAGGAATGTGGGACGAGTGGTGACTTTAAAACTCAAGTGGGACGAACGAGGAATTCTTTGGAATGTGGGACAAGATAGTGGGACGACAGAGGCACAAATCCAACATTCGCCGCGTTATTGCCGATATACGGCCACAAATGTTGGAAAAAGTGATTGAAAATTGGATCTCCAGATTAGATTACGTCCGATCCAGCCGTGGCGGTCATATGCCAGAAATCATATTTAAATTATAATGCCATAAGATTATCTTTTGAATAAAGTAAATTTCATGTAAATTTTACAAATTTTTCCTTGTTTTATTCCATTTCAAAGTTCTATACCTCTAAAAAAAACACCCTTTATTTCTGTAAGAAATTAATTGTTCTACCTACTTCTTACTGGGTCAGAGCCCATTCGTCCCCTAAAATTCGTCCCCCAGCATTAAAGTTGTAGATTCGGCCCCTATATAGGTGCCCATTGGTCTCCTGGTAGGGGACCAATTAATATTTTAATAAAAAATATTATTTTTAAGGTACCCATTCGTCCCCTCTAATATATATACATTATAAGTTAAAGATTCGGCACCTATTCAGGTGCCTATTGGTCCCCTGAGATAAAATTAGCTATATTTTACATAAGAAACGGTTAACATAGTACACTTGTGAACAGTTTATTAACGGCATTAATTTAATAACTCATAACAGATCATTGAAAAAAGAGCTATGATGAATGATAATCCGTCATGATAATAATATAACCTGTCGATAGGCTTACGATGTAAAATTGTCTCACTACGAATGGCTTGTTAAAAAACGGGTTACAAATAATAGATAAGGTGTTTAAAATTGGTAAGTACTCTCCAGATGTGCGCGGGGTGTGGAATGCCGAAGCGGGAGGGGTAATTTTAGCCAGAGTATATGCGCGCGAGCAAATAACAAAGGCGTAGCCCAAAACAATAGACGCTCGATGAAAGGACTTGCACCTGATTGGCTAACACTAGACAACTTCGGCGTATTTATTCCAGGAATGTGTTACTACATTTAGTTTACTTATAGTTGCAAATCCAAGCGTACTGATTTTTATACTGTCTCGAGTGAAAGTTTACTCATTAGTGTATCCTGTAGGATTACTTATTAAATTTAATTAGTGAGTGAAGTGATCAGTGCATGTACGTGAAGGAAAAATACGTAAGTTCTACTATTTACCTATATATCCCTATTTCAAAAGACTTGAAAAATGCCCTTGGAACATGCCTTGGAATGCTCTGTAATAGTGCTATAATTGTATGTTTATAAATAAATAAATAAATAATTGGAACGATGACACAGAAAAAAAAATTCAACTGCTGCTACTTTTTAATAGTTACTATTAAATACTTTATTTTCTTTTAAGGTAAAACATAGATTTTTAGTATGCTACTGTGTATGCACTCACATAATTTTCTATTTTGTATGATAAAATAATACTTTTTCTACTTTTTCAGTGATTTTCATATCTATATAGAGTAGATAAATAGTTTGTTTATTAATCGATTCAATCACACCATCATATATAAAAACAGCATGTTTTGATAATAATGTTGCTTTGATTTATTTTGCATTAATTCGATTGGATGTTTGGAAAGCAAGGGACATACGATTTGACATAGATGTGCTGTGTGAATACAACATCTTAAAACTCTTGTTTGAATATAGTATTCGAAGATAAATGTTTTACATATCTGGTAAAAACTATAATAACAACTTATATTAAATAAATGTTTTTACGGTTATTATAAATTAAATAAACATACATGTCAAACAAGCATATTATAGTTAAAGTAGCATATTATGTCGAGGAATGTTATTATTTGGTAACTTTTTCTTACAGAATAATGGCTGATGAACCACAGTGCAGTAGTGGTTTGACAGGAATTGAGTATATATCCTCTGAAAGAGGTAGACCAATTTTATTGAGAGGAGGGTATCAGTTATATATGAAGAAAAAATACAAAAATGGCTCATTTTATTGGAAATGCACTCAAAGAAATACTTGCCATGGAAGTATCACAATTCAAGAAAACCGAATCTTAAAAGAAACACCTCACTTATGTACACCAGATATAACAAAAAATGAGCTCAAGAAAGCACTTAATTCATGCAAGAATAGAGCAGCCAGAGGAAACGAGTCACTACTAAATATATTTGACGAGGAAATGAGGGAATTTAAAGACAAAGGACTAAACCATGTACAAAATATTCCCGACTTCCAAAACCTTAAACATGGACTCTATAACGCAAGAAGAAAAGCAAATGGTGCCAATCGGCTGATTTTTAAAAAAGCAGAAGAAGTAGTTGTACCTAAAAAATATGAAGACTTTTTAATATGTGATTATCAAGATGGTTCAAACCGAATTTTAATATTTTCTGTGGTAAATGAGGTGACAATGTCAAGTTTCTCCGATTTCTTTTTAGATGGAACCTTTAAATTTGTAATTCATCCATTTGTTCAGCTATTTAGTATTCACGCTGATATTGGAAGTTCTAGCACCAGTACAAATGTTGTACCGTTAGTATTTGCGCTGCTTTTAAATAAAAAGCAAGCTACTTACGAAATTCTATTTCATATGCTTAAGGCCCGTTTTCCCAATTGGTGTCCACGTCAGTTTACCATGGATTTTGAGATAGCAATACAAAACGCGGCACAAAAAGTTTTCCCAAATACGCTGATTTCTGGATGTTATTTCCATTTTTTGAAATCCCTGTGGAAGAAAGCAAAACACTTGGAACTCAAATCTAGACTACATAAGCGACACGTTGCCCTTTGCGCCTCACTAGCTTTAATACCAGAACAATATATAGATGACGGTTGGCTTTATATCATGGAGGACTGCCCTCAAAATAATCTAATTTCAGCTTTTAATGATTATTTTGTCGAGAACTGGCTCGATAATAAAACTATAGCCAGAAATTGGAATGTATATGGACAACGTCATCGGACGACTAACCTTGTAGAAAGTTGGCATTCCAAAATTAATCGTAAAATTAATGGTAGAAATAAACCAAATATTTTGAAATGGTTAGACACTCTACATAAAGAAGCGAATTTATCAAAAAATAAAATGGATCAGGTGCAAAGGGGTGTCCAAACAAATAATCGGACTCCTGAATCGATTGAAAATGAAGCGAGAATAAATCGCATAATTAGCCAATTTTTTGAAAATCAGATTTCACTAGGCCACTGCATGGAAAAGCTATGCATATATTATTAATTTAAAATGAAAAAACAAATATAAGATTAGTTTTATACTAAAATAATGTTGATTGGTTTAATCTTCAATAATTATTGTGATTTTAGTCATTTTTTGTTATAGTAGTTATAGTTTGTTAGATTTAAGTTATTATGATTTTGCATGTAGTTGGTAAATATACAAAAAATACGGTGATTTTAGCCAATTTTTATGTAGGTTTTATGTACTTCTAGTTACAATTTATTAGATTTAAGTTATTACGATTTTGCATGTAGTTGGTTAATATACAAAAAAAATATATATGTTGATTTATCTAGTCTTCAATAATTACTGTGATTTTAGTATTTTTATTGTACTGTTATAATTTTTTAGATTTAAGTTATTATGATTTTGCATGTATGTAGTTGGTAAATATACAAAAAAATAAGAAGTGAGTATTTACTGTTGATATGACATATATATATGTATATATAAAATATAACACATTGTGTTCTATTTTTTTGCATATTTTATATTTAATGTTGATTTATATGATGGTCAATCAAGGCTGATTTTTGTAAAAGAGTTGTATTTTGTTAGTTTCTAGGACATTGTGATTTTGTATGTGTTAATCTTATTTGAAATAAACATGATATCTACGGAATTACTATATTTTTTATTTTAGCCTTTTCTGCGCGACTGTACCAGGACTACTAAGCTGCAGTATACACATATACATGTACTTATATTAGAAGAATGAATAAAAATAAATATTCATCAGAGGACGAATGGGCCCCTTAAAAGTTCCAGGGGACGAGTGGGCACAGGGTGCGAATCTTAGGGGACGAATGGGCTCTGACCCTTCTTACTTTAACAAGAATGAACTTAATTTTATTAAAAAAAATATTAATACGAATATTGGTAAGTTACTGCTCCAAATTGTAATGATAATGAAGCCAAAAATACTACATTCGTCATTAGTACTTGTTATATCTCAGTAGGTAATAAATTATAAATCAGTACGTACAAAAAGTACAGCACGCACAATCATTTGAGTCTACTAGAATCAAAAACCGCAATGTCCATAAAAAACTGAAATTGTGTTGTCTATGGCATATGAATCTCCAGTGAAAAAATAAAACATTTATTTATTCAATATGGAACTAAAACCGCAATGTCTCATAGAAATTCACATTTAAAAATCAACGTTTGCTACAAAAACAGCATTGTCCACTTGTGTACGAGTATGTATCTGAATAAGCATTGTCCATCACAACCAATCACAGTCGCGTAAACAATATGGCGGATTATGATATTTGCTGTTAGGAGTGCTCTCGTTTATTTTGGTTTTTGATGTGATAAAACAGATTTGTAAGCTATAATTTTTATAGATAAATGAACTATGGAATGTTATCCCCAAGTGGTGGACAATAAAGATGCTCGAAAACGCCGAGTTGATAGAGAAAAGTGGAATAAAAACAAGGCCAAAAATGACCGGTGAGTAAATAACAATCAGATAGTTTTGATACTTTGTTTATAAAGTTTTCAAACTTAGTTTATAATGACTTAGTATCGTCTTTTATTGTACAATTTATTTACAAAAATGAAATTTTCACCCCATTTAAACATAAAATTTGCATTTTTTTATACAGTTCATTTATGATTGTTTGTATTTTATTTATAAACTATTAAAATATCTTTGCGAATAAAATCAAAGTCTTCTATATTCTTTCATCATTTCAACACCTAAATTTCATACTTAGATATTGTATTATAGTCTGAGAATTAGATTAACGTTCGGCAGGCCCTCTAATGGCAGGTAAAAATGTTAAACAAACTAAATGAGTACCTACCTACAGATCTGAAATTTTGTTGTTCCAGATATGCTCCAAAAGACTTACCTTTTAAGCCAACATGTTCACACAAAGACAAAAAGCTGCAATGCTCTGAAATTAGTATGAATGACTTACAAACTTTTCATGAATCTTTTTATGCCGTAAAGGACAAAGTAAAACAAGATATGTTCATATTAAAACATGTTATAGCTGTGCAAACAAAACGTCGTCGTCCTCGATCTAATACTAATCATTACAATACCAGAGCTATGCAAAGAATGTACAGGATTTACTGTAGATCTAAAAAAAATATGGTATTTGTTTGCCAAAAAGCTTTTTTACAAATATTGCACATTAAAAGGTATCGGATAGAAAATGTGGTAAAGAAGTATTATTTAGAAGGCAAATTCCCAAAGGAAAACCGTGGAGGTGACCATAAGTCACATAAATACAAAGATAAGAAACAAAATGTAATTTCATTCATAAAGAAATTTAAATGCACTGAAGCTCACTATTGCAGAGGCAATTCTAAGCGTATGTATTTGCCGTCAGAATTGAGCATAAATAAAATGGCCAAAATATATAATGACCAGACAGCCGAACATCTCACAGTAAAGGCCTTATATTTCCGAAACATATTTAATACATGTTTCAATTTAGGTTTTGGGTCACCACGTGTTGATGTATGTTCAACTTGTTTGCAGTTGACGGAAAAAATTAAAGTCGCGAAAGAGCCTGATAAAAGTCGGTTGATGATTGAAAAAACGGTCCACAAGAGACGTGCAAAGGCATTTTTTGATATGTTGAAAACAGAAGACCCTTCAATAAAAATAATATCCTTTGACTGCCAAAAAAATATGGTACTACCTAAAATCCCTGATCAGAGTACCTATTACTCGAGACAACTTTATTTTTTTAATTTCACAATAGTAGAAGGCAGTTCAAAATCATCATTGACGAGGCAAAATGTATTCAGTTACTGCTGGACCGAAGATGAATATGCAAAGGATTCAAATCTAATTTCATCTGCAGTTTTTCATCGACTTTGTAATACTGAATTTACACCTGAATGTAATTTACTTCGGATTATGGCTGACGGATGCGCCGGACAGAATAAAAACTCTATATTAATAGCTATGCTTTCGAAATGGTTAGTCCATCATGCACCAACGCAAATTAAAATTATAGAAATAGTGTTCCCCGTAGTGGGTCACTCATTTCTTCCTGCTGACCGAGTCTTTGCCCACATTGAAAAGCAACTGCGAAAAATGGAAAATATAATAAATCCTAGTGAATACATAGATGTAGTAAGTCAACATGCAACGGTTATTAACGTAGCAACAACATGCCAAATCTTCGACTGGAAAAGCACGTCAAAAGACATATTTTTAAATGTTGGTAAGTGGCATGTACCTTTTGCTAAATGCAAAAGATTCTATCTAAAAAGAGCCAGCAGATGTAGTGACATGGTGGGCCTTCGAGGTGAATTGCACTATCGACAAGACTTAAGTCAGTATAAAAGTATTTGTAAAAAAAATAAAACCTCTGCAATGATTGCACCAACTTTAATGACACAAGGAGTGACAATAAAACAGTTAAAACTGAGGGACGTTGGCCAATTACTTAAAACTCATTACGGCGATGATTGGCGCAGTTTAGATACCTTAGGATATTTTGCTCGAGTACTGCCACACGATATTCCTGTACATCATAATGTTGGTGACGACGGAGACCACGATAACCCTGAAGAGTCGATGTGCCAAGTCCAAGAGGAGCTACCATCATTAATAATTTAGTTTGATATTTCTTTATTTTATTTTTTTTAATTAATTAAACATTAAGTATGTACTTAGAATTTTTTATTTTTAAATAAAAGTACCGCCAATTTTTAAAATGATTCAGATCACCAATATAATGTACTACACTCACAAACAGGGTCGTCAACAATTTTTAGTTTGGCGAGATGGGCTGGGGAACAAACATGTCCTAATCTCATGCGCGTCAGATTTTAGTTCTTTAATTAAATAAGTACTTAATATTTTATATTTTCAAATTCTGTATATCCGTTAAACTGCTAGAAGCTTGAAATGTGAGCGCGACCCATTGTTTAACTGTTGTGTCTACTAATTGGTCAAACGAGCCAGTATATAAACAAAGTAAATCGACATTAAATAAAACATAACCTCTCGTTATGATCTTTGTGAGTATGTAACTATTTTGGTTGCATATTGATTACATACTCACACAGTGTAGGTACAGTATTTGACTGGAGAACCGCCGCAAAGGATACACTGTTAAATGTCGGCAAATGGCATGTCATGAGTTCATTCCGACGAACAGACAGACAGACGCGGCCGAAGGACTTCAATTTATAATAAAATGATGTAAGGATTATAGTCTTTGCTATTCAAAGTATCAATACTAACCAGGCGTAGTACATAACAATAGGTATGTTTCAAAATAAGCAATGTCCATCAGACGCGTGCAACAAAAACAGCAAAGTCCAGTGGTTTGTTTCAAAAACAGCAAAGTCCAGACTATTTATTCAATTTTCTTGTTACTGTGATGAATCTAAGTAATTCCAATAATATGCGACCATTACATGATATATTTACTGTATTTTTGTTATACTACATAAACCTCAAAATGTACAAACAACTAATAAATCAAAATATATGTATTGTGGCCAAAACACGGATATGGACATTGCGGTTTTTGATTCTAGTAGACTCATTTTTTTGCACTCAGTACTATAGACAAATGTCATTTGAGCCAGGTGTCTAGTTATCGAGCCCGGGTTGTAGTTAAGATAGCAGTGCCTAATAGGTAATAGGTAATAGGTAATACGGGCTGGTGTCCGCAACTCCACGTCAATGCGCGTATTTTGCGTACGGGTGGGAAAATCGATCATTCGATCCACCCCAGCTCCTCGAAGAAGGCCAGCAACGCCTTGGTGTTGCTGACAATCTCACGTAGGGTACCTGGGTTACCGAAGTACTTTGCCCTGTACGTGGCGACCACCGGGCAGTTTAGAAGCACATGAGCTGCTGTTTCGTCGTCCTCCATGCAGGCCCTGCACAGCGGACTGTCTGTGACTCCTATGACAAAGAGGTGTTTATTAAATGACCCGTGGCCAGTTAAAGCTGCTGTAACTGTGCGCAACTGTTGTTTAGTTAGTCGGAGAACCTGTTTCGCAAGGCGGCCATCAATTGTAGGGAGGGCTTCCTTAGCCTGCCTGCACTCACCTTGGTCCACCCACAGTTTGTAATGTTGGTCCCTGGTGCGTTTCCTTACCAGAGTGCGTAAGTACCCGAAGGGGAGTGGCACGATGGGTTCAGGTCCCACTGGTGCCACGCTCGACCCCCTTCTGGCAAGTTCGTCAGCTGCGTCATTACCTAGCGAACCGCTGTGTCCCTTGATCCATTGAATGGTTATGTTATTGAGGCTACCCACCTGGTTGAGGCGCTGGTGGCACTCGTATATTAGCCCAGAATCAACTGTGTGACTGTTTAACGCTTGTAGAACAGCCATGCTGTCTGAGAGTATGCGGATTGAGTGGTCCTTAACTTCCCTGGTCATGATGGCCGAAGCGGCTAGAGAAATACCCATGCACTCGGCCTGGAACACTGTGTTATGGACCCCCAATGGTGTGGCTATGTGTATGTTGAAGTCCTCCGAGAAGATCCCAGCACCTGTGCCACTACCTGTTTTAGATCCATCCGTGAAGATGCGCAGCTCTGCAGGGCACAAGCCCTCGCAACGGCGATCCTCGTACAGTTGGATTTTGTATTTTTTATCAAAGATAAATTGTTTGGGTACCCGGTCATTAATGGCTTTAGTAATGGGGAACTCCTTATTGAGTCCCTCTAGCAGCGCGGTGTGTGGTATGTCACTCTTACCCCAGAGGTCTATTGCATTTAGCAGCAGTGCCTATTATAATTTAAGAATATAAAAAAACCAATGAAACAAAGAGATTTCGTAACTAAATTTAAGAATATAACATTATTTCTTTAAAAAATATGGTTTATTTTAATTTTTACCCATATTTCGACCAATGATACTATTAAAAAAGGTTAAGCATAATATCACAGGAGCATAGTTCGAATAAGGAAAGTATAACCTTGTTCAAAAAGCTTCCACAATGGAGATTGCTTGTGAAATATACCCAGGCGCAAAGTTACCCATGGTCATGGGTAACGTTGCGCCTTATTCATAGTTTTATACAGTGTGTCCGCACATGACCTAGCAATATTCTAAATACTTAAACTATTTTAAAGTACAATTACAATCTAGGCTTGGGTCCAATAAACTTCCCCACTATGTGGCAGCCATTTTTTTTTTTTTTTTGATATATTCTCTATGAAAGTACAAAAAAAAATCATATCTCTCAAAGTTTTAGTCATACTGAAATAAAAATAGGCTTATTCGAAAGCCAATAATATTGTCTACCGTTTGCTTTACAAAGCAATGTGTCACAATTCCATAACCTTTGAAAAAAAATGAGAATGTCGAAAAAAACGAAGTATTCGACCCAACAACTACACAATTCTACACTCCAACAAATCTCAACAATATTGTTACAATTATGACAGCAGTACAAGAATTTTTTTATGCAGAACAACCAACCACAGAAATTGAAAAACAGGTAACCAAGACCTTTCCTTGAATATTTGCTGAAGTAGTAATGGCCGGGTTACACATGTCATTTTACATGCACAAATTAAAATTCTCACGAGTAAGCATGTAATGCCATAACAGCAAAATGGTACACCGTGCAAACCGTTAGGTATAGTGCGAATACCACATGACTGTAGAATGTGAACAACTAAAGCAAAATGATTAAAGACAGCAAACTTTTAAAACAGCAGAAGTAATACTTTTTACTCTTATTTAATTAAATAAGTTAGGTTGGTTAATGAGCAAAATTAGGTGGTAACCCACGAGTGAACTCCCAGTTATAGCAAGAGTTAGAACACTTCAGCCCCAAGACTGACATGGATTTTAAGAGAACTACATTTTTGGATATTTTAATATTTTCAATCCCCTAAGACAGCACTAACGAGACACTGACCGACCTTACCTCACTGTTGCAATTTGACTAAAGACTAGCACCACAACTAATACATGTTACAAATAGTTTTTTTATTTTTTTATAAATGATTTAACAAATTATTGATCCACTACATGACAACAAATTTTAATGACACAGATTTACCTGCCATAAGATGGATTAACAAGAATAAAATCAACCACCAGAACAACAACCTAATAATACAACCCGCCCACAAGAAGCCCCTTTGCTGACCAACATATTTATTTCAAGAAAAGAAAACCACATTTTACAACCAAATTCCATCTACCACTAGGATTTTCCTGTATCAGAAACAAAGATGGCGATCGAGTGTATAAATCAAATGGTGTTGCATCCACAACTTTAGCCGTTTGTTGACGTTTGCACACACTACCATTATTTCGAAATATTCGAAGCTCAAGGTACTAGCTGAAGGTAGAACTTTAAAATACTCTAAATTATCTACTTATTTAGATGAATTTATCTTCAAATCGAGAGCGACTCAACATAATACAGACACAGTAAATATTTTCTGCAAGTAAGCAACGTAGTATCTCTATTCTCTATGTCAATAGGGTTGACAGATGTGATTTCTCAAATTTCCCCAGATACAACCTATTTTTTCCCCAAAATGATACCTTTTTCAGGATAAACCCCCACATTGATTTGGCGGAATTTACAGGCAAATACACAATAAATGCTATTTTTATATTATTTATTGAAAAGGCACAAAAGTTTCCAGTTCTTAAACCGGACCTAACAAATGTAATAATTCTACATCTTCTTCTCCCGCAGAGTAGGCGTTTTCGGAATTGAACCGGTTTGTCATTTTAGCAGTCGACTCAAACTGTGAACATCCACCACGGGCTGCTGATCCGTATCTCACCCTTCTTATGTGATCTGTCGATTTGGTAAGCAGTCAGTTTCTTAGCTTAATTTTGACCACGTTCATGATAGAAAAACCTCTTTCCACACTTGCTTTGGCGAAGGGAAAACTCAACATGGATGTGGCTAATTTCACTAAGTGAGGAAACGCTATTTCCCCAGCAGCATTTTTTTGTGATAGAAATGCAGTTCAAAATTCTTCAGCCGATTCAGTTTTACTCCACGGTTGAAGAGGAAGTATTCTCCACTCTTGTAAGGATAATAAATAGATATGTCATTCTTAGTCAACCCCAAATTTCGCCAATGTCAATTTTTTTTCCCCTAATTTTCCACAAAGGTATCATTTCCCCAAATATAATTTTTTCCCCAATATCGCGAAAAAGAACCCTATTCTGGCAACGCTGTCTGTGATGTTGTGGAGTCAGCGAATCAGCGAGCGAAACATTGATAGCTGTGTGCACAGATAACTCAGAATGACATAGATAACTATATTAGTAACAGTTAGTACGGCAGATTTATTCTAGAAATTGTCATCAAACAGCACCTTATTACGCCTTACAATAAAAGTATTTTAAAAAAGCGCACCGTACGAATCATCTGTTCATAGATTAAAAGTCGAACTGCATCAGCTAGAAAGCAACATAAGTATCTGTCTAATGTTTTGTACAAAAAACAAACAAAGAGCTTAATATAAATCCACTCGGCTACTTACTCATGACTACAAGTAAACCGAACTCCTTCGAAAATAGGTAACATGAAATAAAAACTTTTTTACAAAAAAACAACCGACTTCCAAATAAAACACAAAAAATCGTGAAAAATTACTTTAATTTCGGAAGTCGGTGGCCAGAAACGAAAATACAAAACCAACGACACCGACTTCCCAAATTAAAGTAATTTTTCACGATTTTTAGTGTTTTATTTGGAAGTCGGTTGTTTTTTTGTAAAAATGTTTATATTTTTCACTTTTTAGTTGTGGTACCTAGCCCACACACATTCGTATACCACTACTTGGGATGTAAATAACCGTGACAGGAAATTATGAAAACATCATAAATATAAACTACATGGAAAAAAAATATGCAGTATTAAGGATAACTCAAAAACTACTGGTCAGAACTTTATCAAATTTAAATGGATTATAATTACATGTGAAGCACCAGCTTTCAAATAAAGAAAGAATCATCCACATCGGTTTAGCCAGAAAAAAGTTCTGAGCTAACACACATTAAAAAAAAACAGTCGAATTGAGAACCTTCTCCTTTTTATTGAAGTCGGTTAATAAAACAATTCACACATCCCACACAAGCACACGTTTCTATAACATCACACACCACAAACACTACACACCATTATACACTACATATTCACCAAAAACTCTTATAAATTACTCTACGTAAGGAATGTTTTACATGTTTAAAGTTTTCTTTTTTTATTTTCATTTTCATTTCCATTTTTATTATTTGTATGTATCTTGCATTGATTCTTATTGCGTAAAAATCGACTCATGTAATTGGGAGAAGACACTGGCTCCTGTGACACAGGTGCTATACGTAGCGTAGGAGTCAAGGCCTCGCTATTTTTGTTAAACATTATTTATGCCAATATAGAAATAAATTATTATTATTAGTTATAGTACTGCGGGCTAACCAAAGGCTCTTATATCACGAGTTCGACCCTGACACCAGGCAGCCCAGATACCAGATCTTTTCCAAGGATACTGAGGAATTTTCTGTCAATTTCAGACAGTTCCAAATTTATATCAGGTCCATCTCTTGTTTTTCTTCTGCTATCGTTGATCAGCCGGTCTTTTTTTTATTTGACCTTCCTGTCTACCCAGTACTAAAAATAAAATAATATTTTTATCACACACAATATATTAGTAGGTATTTATAATTTGGGGAGAAAACTACAATATGAGAACATTGCAGTGATCTGGTAAAAAAAAAATACCTTTGACCATTCGGATGCAGACTTAACAGCTTCTTCGCCAGCAGAATTTAAAATTTCTGCAACCCTTTCCTACTTTCGCTTGCTATGCTCCAGTGCTTGGGTGAATTTATTAAACCCAACTGCAATTTCTCTATGATTATTTAAGAAATCCCACAGGTGAAGGAGTTGGGTCATAATAACATGAGGATTTGATCGTATTTCACTAAAAATTAATAAGAAATAGGTTGCATGAAGTCAATCTCCGTTCCCTAAGGCCGCTACGTGTACCACCTATTGACCCCGCAATCGCAGAGCCCGTTTACCATTGGGTCGTGAACACAGAAATTGGGCAGAAGACGAGTGACGTTATGAGTGTTTTTCTGACGAATCTTGCTTTGGTATGGCCAGATACTAGACGTACACGATATAGTAGGACTGTTGGACGCCAAAAACGTTGAAAATCATGCCAAGAAGTCCATGCATACAGTGGTGGAAAAATCATGATAAGGGCTGGTATTTGGATCGGCAGAAGAACCGAATTGATTTGAAACAGAGGTCATCTCAGTGCACAGATTTACGCTAAAACGATTCAAAATCAAAATCAAAATATTTTATTTCACATAAACCAACATGGGCACTTATGAAACGTCAGAAGCTAGGTGCACGGTTCCAATTGGTTGTTTTCTATGGAGAAGAGCCGGCAAGAAACTCCACGGTTACTCTTTTAAAAATAAGGGGCTCTTACAATGTTTCAAATTATAGTGTTGATAATGGGAGGACAGGATTGTATCAGATATTGTCATTCCATTGCGGACCCAATTTGGTGCTTCATTTCTGCTTATGTATGATAATGCACATCCACATACTGCCAGAGACGTTGCAAATACACTTGCTGCAGCTAATATCATTGTTCTACCACGGCCTGCTCAATCGCCAAACTTGAATCCCATTGAGCACGCATGGGATATACTCGAAAGAAGTGCTCTGTCGAATGTGGATGCCGTACACACACCAGAAAATCTTTTTCGCCTGTTATATTGGACGTGGGAGGCCATTCCGCAACATGATTTGGATGAACTCATATTGAGTATGGCTGTGAGTATTGCCGAATCGCTGCAATAAATGTTTTAGAACGCGTTAACAGCGGAAATACAGACTACAATTTTTTTTTATACCATAAAAACCGTTAAAACCTTTTATTTTTATCTATGAAGGAAACAACCCATACTTTATATTCAATTACAAATGGGGAAGAAATAGCAAAGCTATGGCAGCGGTGGCGCTGCTAACGCATGACTCAGAACATCGCAATGTCATTTTTATCTCTCAATGTTTTTCAGGTTTTAAATAATTATAACAGGAACTAGTATGTGTGTTTTGTTATTTTAACGAACAATGTATTCAACGTGGACTGTACCTCAGTTACAAGCTGAACTAAAGTACCGAGGAGGCTCACTAAGAGGCTGAAAATCGGATCTGGTCAGCAGGTATTTTCAGCCTATTTTCTTGTTAATAATGGAAGCAAACAGCCCGATTTTATAAATAGCAACGTATTTCATTAATTATCGTAGTAATTAGAAACTTTTTATGGACTTACACAGAAGTTTTATAACATATTTGATATTTCATGAGCGAAACATAACCTAGAAATTAAATCTGAATTCACTAATTTCATTCATTAATTTTAAACTAAATCTGTTACAGAATCGAATCATTTGATCGTAATTTTAACTTCGGGATACCACAGCAGCATGAAGCTGATGATACCAAGATGGATCTTCCATTTCCAGAGACTTATCACGATATTAATAGCAGCTGCAAAATTGCGTATCTTAGTCGCCCTTTCCCATAGATTTTTAATCGTAAGTCTTTAAGAAATGAATGATTTCCGTTGTTCTTACAACCGATTACAACACAATGCGACATTTTTCTGTCAGATTCCTTCCAAAGTTTTTTCTAAACAAGTTTTGTATGTAATTTGACAGCTAATGTCATTTTCTGTGAGTCAAACTTTACCAGCGATATCGTTGGCAAAAGTTGTCAGTTTTGCTATGGACCAGGATCTGATAGTTTCATGATAAGCTCGCCAATACTCTGTGCAACATTTTAATGTCACGATTAACTAAGGTAAAAATCCAGCATGAGCAAATTTGCGAAAAGTCTTTTTTTATTCAAAAGCAGTTAGTACTTCGTCGATCTATTAGAAGAAAACGTTTTATTTAATTATTCTAAATACATATTTTTAAATAATTTCAATATCAAAAAACTCAAAGCATTTATTTCAAATAAACTAATTGCAGGCACTTTTGAACTGTCAGGAAGAGGGCAGTAAAATATATTTTTTAAATACCTTGATCCTTAAATACTTCTGATGTGAATAGTTACAATACGGTCAGATGTTTCACTCCGGCGCCACCAACCGCATTCCACCCCGTACACCTTAGTCGGCGGCCGACCTTGAGCGAGAGAAATGGGCCACGTGGCCAAAACACATTCTAATAGAGATTTGTTATGTTTTTTTTTAAATCTTTTTATGAATAAGGGTATGAAACTAAAAACGCCTTTTATTATAAATCCATAGAGGTTGGTGAGAATCCCTTCTCTGTGGTAAAAATACAAATATTTTTTTGGCACCACCTGTTATTGTTGCATGACTTATCTACACACGTTCAAAATCACGTTGAATCTTTCAAGTTACAAAGTTGTTTTGAACGGGAAATTTAGCTTATCAGTGCTTCCAGATAACGTATCAAGGTATTTTTTTAGACAATAATAGTTTAAACATACCTATATACACAAAAAAATCATGTAAATAAAAAAAATCCGTAAGTATAGTGAAAATAGATTAAGATTAAAATTTTTGAACGTTGCCTATTAAAAAGACAATGACATTACAGTAGGCCACAGACAAGCGATAGAGCGTTACCAGTCAACTTTGTTCAATAATCGTTCACATATTCGTATTACTAGTATTTCTGTCGCATATAATTTATTTCAATTCAGAAGCTGGCCAGCTTTTGGGCATATCTCTATGTAGTCTGTGCTTTTGGGTCTAAAATATTATGTTCTGTGAACTGTATCATCTGTCAAAGTGTCAACGATAGCTATGAGACGAATGAATTGAGTATTTCAGTTTTTAAAATGTTGTTAATAAGTTTGTGAACATTGTCATGGTTGTTTAATTTTTTTTAAAGTAAAACTTCTTTAGCCCCGTTGTGATTTGAAACTCCATGAAATAATAAGCGACTTTAAAAAGAGACAAACACATCTTTAGGATTTAGCGTGCGAGAGATTGAGATAGAATACAGTTTTGAAGTTCACATTTTTTAAGGTTTCACTTCTATGGCGTCTGAACTGCAAACAATGTTTTTTTCGAACGCTTGTTTTTGTTTTACTGGACTTTGATCTTGTACGTTTACAAGACCCGGCCTTACCCCTAAGACGACCCATTGACCCCGAAACGCATTCCTGTGCCTCGTTTGTGCAGTTCAACTTTAGAACTTCGGCATGTGTGAAACACACAAGACACAATCACACAAGACTTGTCTTAGATAACGGTTGAGTTAAGCAGCAGATTGTATTCTGCAGGCTTGTAAAACATGCTGTTGCTAAAGGCAGAAATTGCTAGGACTTATTGTTAAATGCTAGTTCGAAAAGGAAGGATAAAAAGGTAGTTTGTTGTCCAAAAATGTGAAAAGAAGTTACTACTGTTGCAAGTTTTACTTGATACATTGTGGTTGTTTTTGGTCTTGCAATTTGAAAAAGAATTTGTAAGGGTAGATTTGTTGTTGATCAAAATTTGAAAGAAACAACTGTTGCTAGTATTATTTGAAACATTCTGGTGGTTTTTGGTCTTGAAAAGTCATTTGTTGAATATAAACTGTAGGTGGTCTATGTATGTAGGTACTTGTAAAATATTATTTTAAATGGTCCGACTACTACTAAGGAGAAGTACTAAATCAAACTCGGAGAATGAGTTTGGTCATTTCTTGGAACTGTTAAATTTCTTGAAATCTGTACACGCTATGCTAGAGATGAAATTGAGATGTAATTAGTATTGTTCAGCCCTCTGACCCTCAGTGCCTTCACATGATAATGCTGACTGTGTTCCAGGGTATTTATATTTTAAGTATTTTCAAAACCTGTACTTACTTACCTGGTTTTAAATAATTCTGCTAAAAGTTCTTGTTTTGTCTGTTTTTCTTGTCTGTTGTTCTGTCTTATCTTGGTTTGGGCACAATGTAGGAAAATATTGTTTTTTCAATTCTTAAAGAGTAAATCATCGAAACTGATAAGAGCTTACTAGGTTTGGACACACAATGAAACTTTACGTATTTGATTTGATAAACATTAAAGCCATTTCGTAATGCACAAGAAATGTCACTACTGCCTGTGACATGGATTTTTATATTTTTTGTTTTATTAAAGTATATTGGAAATGGTAAAAGTAACACCAAACTGCATTGTCAAGAACCAATGTTTTCATTAGTCTTGGCCACTAGTACACAAGCTGGCCACTGGATCCCTTCTTTTCGCATATTTTTTTTACTAATATATTTTTGCATAACCCTTTTTGCATTACTTTTATTAGCATAATGATACTGTAGCATAATAATACTTTGGCATAATAATACTTTGGCCTTATACACAGATATATAAATACAGGAGATATGCTTTGTAAGGGCGATTCTCTGTAAACTCGTAATGGCCCATACAGTCTCTGTCCTGGCATATTTTTTTTGAATTTTCGTAAAAATATAATAGTATTGCTTAGGAAAGTAACTGTTACTTTTAGTACACAAGAGGGCCAATTGAATTTATATGTATTTTTGAAGTTATTTTAGATTTTTTGATAAATCGCGACAGGGGACTGTTAGGTGCAACAGGAGACTGTTTTGTGCATGACAGGGGACTGTTCGATGAGACAGAGGACTGTTGTATATAGAAATAAGTCATATTATTGGTATCAGTCATTTATTATTTAATACCATATTTACGTATCAACATAAAACAATTATATTTCAAAATTTTCTTAAGAAAAAACATAACAAAAAACATAGCTTCTCTAACAAAATAAAAACTTTAATATCAAAACTATGGTACTAGAAACTTTTTGTACCTGAGATCAACTTAGAAAAATGACTACTATAAAAATTCTGTACGCAGTCTTTTATAAAGTAGGTACTATTAATAAAATTAGGTATAACACAAATAGTCTTTCCTCTCAACAATAACAGTAATATAACAATGTAGTAATTTGAAATGAGATCTGCAAAAAAGTATTTTTCTTAAAACTAATAAGGCACATGCATAATCACAATGAGCTTAGTTTATCATTAGAAAAATAAACATTAGCGCTCGAAAACATCTACTTGAGTAGAGAACTTATAAAAAATTCTCTTCCCTTTTAAAATCAAGTTAGGATTATCTAACTTTTGGATAACCTGATCAAACGACACGTCTGAAATGTCCCTATCATCTATTTTAAAGGTCTGCACCTTCTTGTCACAAATTTTTAGAAAAGTAACCCGTATGTCATTTTCATCTTCATCAATTTCATTAATTACAGCTGCATAACGATATTCCACATTTTTAGCTGAAAATTTTACAAGAACGTAGTCTCCAGTATTGTAATAAGAATTTCGAGTGCCACTGGTTCCGGCTAAATCATCATCAAGCGTGTTTGGTGTTGATGTTTCAGCTGCTTCCAAGTTTTCTTCCGATTCAGAATCCGTAAAAACTTCTTCTACTGTTAATTTGGATTTTAGGTCAAAGTTGATACTGCCTATCTTAAAATGTTCACAAGATTCGCTGCAAAAGCAGCTGAGACTTTTCAATGTTAAGGTTTTACAATATGTCGGCAAGCCGTGGATAAAGCTGGAATAAAGACCTGCGGCCTGGTGCACATTTAAGGTGCCTTTAAAAGACTTCTGACCGGACGCTTCCTTTTCAACTTTATCGATCATTGCCTGGATGTCATTACCGTCAATTGGAATACATGTGATGCCAAGGCATCGCTCTTGGATTGATTTGACAAACTGATCAATATTGTTGATATCACCTCCAGAATTAACAACAAAATCAGCTGTTCTTTTGCACGTTGCTCCGACACCGTCTGGTGCGCCTTTCCCGTGTCCACTTTCTGTGTAGTTCCACGTAAATTGTTGAACCTCTGGGATGTCTTCAGCGAGTTTAGTTGCCATGATACAAAACATCGTTTTATTACGATACTGCGTAACAGGGCCATCGCTCAAGAAATGTACGCGTTTGATGCCACTTGGAAGAGTCTTGAAAATCGGTCGCAGATGTGCCCAAATGGCTGCAGGTGAATGGGCTATGTTCTCAGAGACTGTGCAAAAAGATCGGATTGAATCCAGTAGGTAAACTACGACGGTATGCAGACTCAGTTGAACTCGAGATCCACCGAAATGAAAAGCCTGTATTTGCTCCGCGTACTTCGTGCAATAATTTTCACTAAAATCCATGTGAAGCAGGACATCTCCGTCTTGTAGATTTAGCTTTAAATCATTCATGGCGTTATATTGGTGTACAATATTTCTTTGATGGTCAAAAAACTTTATTAAATCTTCCTGCAAATGTGTTATGAGCTGTCTTGGATGTATATCAAATGTTTTTTTCAGATATTTTGTTACTATTCGAGGCTTTTTAGTCTTAAAATCTTGAATTTCTTGCCTCTCGGAAATCCACATTTTATATTTAATTACTTTGCTGTTGTCAAACTCTTTATATTCGGGATTTTTAATGCTGCAAGCAGAACAGATTCTCGATAAACAGTCTTCGTTGTACCGATTGCAACACAAGTCTTCAAGCAGCTTCTGGTAATTATTGTAGGATATGATTTTGGCTTCATATAGAGCGCAGAGTTTCAGGTCTAAGTTGTTGTGGGTTATACATAAGCATGTATCGCGATTTTGAGCGTTTGGTTTGACTACCCAGAATGGGCGCAATCGGCAGAATGTCTGATAACTTATTTTTAAATTCTCAGCCACAAATTTTTTATATAGATTAAGAATTGTATCGAGAAGGTATCTTTTTTGTTTTTTCACATTCTTCCTAGTTATAAATTCTTTTTTACCAGCTGCCATACGACTGTTACTATCATCTTCAAAGAAATTCTGAATTGCTCGTTTATAAGTTTTAGGTATTTTAATCCGGCGAGTTACAGGTACATCCAAGCCACTGAGTTTTGATTTTTTGTTGGTTCTATAAAATGTCGCGTTTTCTTTAGGTATCCAATGCCTATATTTTTGAACTAGACTACCAGATACGACCCTTTGAAATATTTGTTTATCTTTCGTACGTTTTAATGTTGAATAGTTTTCATTCAACTGTTTACTAAGAACATCGCAAAATAATGCTTTTTTTACTACTTCCTTTCTCGTATCAGGCTTATCTAACATTTTTACTATCTTCGTATTAGGTGTGTCCTTAACATTTCTTTTTTTCCTTGTTTCAAGTCTTCTCAATCTTTTTTTGTATTTCTCAAGTTGTTTCTGTAAATATGCGATCTTTTCATTTCTTTCTTTGTTATATTTTTGTCTTCTCCTTTTGGCTTGTCTTTTTCTTTGCAGTGAACTAATATTGGATATTTCTGGACTTGGAGCTGCAGAAAGCAGAATTGGAACTGGAGTAAGCTGTCTTGAAGGGGGAGTATCGACTTCAGGATCCGATAATGGTGTATTTTCACGCATAAACGTATTAGTAACGCTGTTCAGTCTCTTTCGTTTAGATCGGTATACAGTGCAGTGTTCTTTCCACGTCTTTAAAGCAGCCCTGTGTTCACGCTGTGTCATATCTTTCACTAATTTTCTCAAACCTTTTTCTTTCTTTCTCTGATATTTTAACCTCTCCTTTTCTTTCATCTCTTCTTTCTTTAGAGGATCATTTTTTCTACGTTGATATCTTAGTCTCTCTGCTTGTCTTTTTTTCTCTAATAATTCCTCTCGTGATAACTTTTTCTTTTTAGGAGCCATCTTTAGTTTATGCGATCACCCTGTAACATAATTTACGTTCAGTGAGGTACATTAATGCGAAACATATTCTTTAGGCTTCCATGTTTCTTATATGAATAAATCTTCGACAAGCAAACGAATTTATGTATATAAAACCGTTTAATAATGTCCAATTTTATGAGATGTACAGTCCCCTGGCACATAAAACAGTCCCCTGTCATATTGCCAGGCAGGGGACTGTTGCCAGGGGACTGCGTATTTTGGTTTAAATTCAAAATATTTACAAAACTATTGAAACATGATTCAATACGAAGCTACCGACAAATTTGGACACAAATCACAGACATTTATACAATTTATATAAATATTTAATCTAATTAACATAATTAAAATCACTTACCAGAGGACTGTATGTCGCAACGACCAACACGCGTACTCACACCACAAATTGCGCTCGGACACTAAATAAAATGGTGGCCTGACGCCGTTCTCGGCAATATTACGAACTTCATACTGGTTGCGTTTCATTTCACAATAAAAAACGTTTGTAAACACAACAGATTTTTTCTATTTTAGGTTGAAATTTTCGACAGGGGACTGTGTAAGAAAACTTCGGACAACATTAACATGACATGATTACATTTCAAAAATAAAAAAGTAGATCTTGTTTTATGAAATAAATAAAAATTAATTATTCTATTTTTAGATATGAATTGCAAAATATATTTAGTGTTCATAGTTTTTTTTTAAATATTATCCTAATGTGGGAATTCGTGAAAAGGGACAGCCAGGGGACTGTGTTTTTAGGGTTTCAATATTTTTTGAAAAAAAAAAAGTATAATTGTTTTCGTCATAAATATAATAGCACTATAAAGTTCAGCGTTTAATTTAAATTAAGAGGCATAATTATATTTGTATGCTTTATTATTTTTGTTAAACTCGGTCCGGACAGCCGTTTACGAGTTTACAGAGAATCGCCCGTAAACAAATGTATTCGTGTTCAGATGTCGCCGTGTTCTCCCCACTTTTTTCCCCACAATTCACTAACACAAAAGCAAAAACTATAAGAACGGCACACAAGCTCATATTTCTCCCGCACACAAAGAAACTTACAGCAACACTAATAAACTCAGTAATAGAACACATGCATACAGGGGGCGGGGCTTCTACCTGTAGCTACAGACTCAGAATAAACACACATCGCAACTAGTGATGTGAAGAGGTAATCGTAGAAAAAATAGTATCGATGAAATTCAGTTACCTTTAATCTGCTCTTTTTATATATAAAAATACAGTAAGTACTATTTTGTCACCTGAAGTCGAGGTGTTGGTGTGAATTTTAGTTCATGACAATTAATTTTATTCCACACCTTTTTAGTCGCGATTAAAACTAGCCTGCACCCTAATTACGTAACTCACTAACGATCGGAATTTGAATCATTCTGAAACAAATTGCTAATCCATTGCTTCATATGTTCGAAATTTTTGTCTTCTCAACACCGAAAATAACGCAATGAATGTTGTTGAGCTGTCAAAATGAAACAAACTACAATTGATAGTGTGTTACGCAATTAGGGTGCTGGTTTAGTTTGACAATCCAAATTTTAGGTGAAAAAACGTCAAGTTCAGAATAGCTAAAATGCCATTTTCACTAAATTAATAACACGGTGCAATCTCAGTGCTGTCAAAATAAAATATAGTTAAGTCGTGTCAATTTCAGAATAGGAAATCGTCGTTTGACAGGAATAAACTAAATTTTGGTGATTTTTGTCTAGTTTGGGGGCATTTGTGACTTGAGAAGAGAAGGAAGGGATATCAACTTTTCGAATCTAGACTAGGAGAACACAAGTAAAACTTCAAGATTTTATTGATATGGATTTTACTGACCAGTAAAATGTAAATATGTATTTAAAACTTGCCGCTTAGACAGTTTAGGTGTTGCATTCTTAGTTAAATAGTTTAATCTTACGTTTACATATTTTTCCATTACGGCTTTAATTAGTATTATTAAATGGTTATTCATTGGCGATTGGTTGTATTGGTGAAAATTTATTTTTTCAAAAAGATTCATGCCTATAAAATGCGATAAGGATTTTGACATGAGCTCCTGTCTAATATTTTTCGATGTAATTTTTGTGTTATCAGATGAAAGAATAGAAGTTTTTATTATTACTTCCATCCGTTTACATATGGTTATTACGTCATTGGATGGAAATATTAGGCCGCCTTTATCCTTCAATTTTATAAATCTGTGGTGCTTGTCGTCAACTGTATCTGCAATCAAACCGCTACAGCATGTATCACACTTCAATAATTTTAGCAAGCGATGAACTATAAATCCTGCTATGTATGACACTACCTGGCTACTAAATTCTGTGATGTCTTGTACAAGTATACTAATTTCCTCATCAAATATGGCTTGTTCATACAGCAAACTCATCTCGTCTTCATCGTTACTTTCGTCTAACTTGCATGGTTCGATTGTCAGATTTATATTTTTGACAGCAGAGGAGCACACCAAAAATGAAACCTCCTCTAGAGCTGTGCAGTTTCCCTGATCTACATCCCTAAGCTCCGACTTTACCAAGAGCTTTTTATATATCGCTTGAAACTGTCGCGCTGTGGGGTTAGTGCTGCATCCACCATGAGACCTTATATGTCCAAACATAAGCTCCAAATGATCTTGGCTGATCTTGTAAACTGGAACGTACTTAAGTTTTTGGTCCTTTTCAACTAGTTGTACATACAATGCCTTAAGGCTTTCTATGCACACTAAAAAACCAATAAATCCGGTTTTTCTTGGTGTACTGATGGCCTTTGTACCATCTGGAAGCTTTATAGATGTTAGATACCGTTTTGCCTTTTCTAAAGTTTCAAATACCTTGTCTTTGTTGCCTTGGTAAACTGGTTTTTTATAATGAAGTTGGGCCATATGCCTTGAATTTAACACATCGAACAAGTTGTTGACAGTTTTTAAATATTCGACGGTGCCTTCTACGTCATGAAAACCAGTCATTTGAAGTTCACAACAGAAATTCAGGGCATCTGCAACACTGTTGCTAAATAATTGTGACGCCAAGCGAACTTTCATTTTTTGGTTCTTGAAATAGATGTGATTTTTTCTTATTTTGTTTGCTAAGTGCAGTTTTTCTTTATCTTGAAAGTCATACAGGTTTTTTAAATGACTCCATTTTATGTACCTATTTGAAGCATCCATAAAGCATCCATATGCTTCGAAAGCATTTCTCAATAACTTCAGCATGTGGCATGGATCGAGAAAAATATGTACAAGTTGACGAGTAACGGGGTGTTCAAAATAGGATTTTATGTTTTCAACTTCAAAACAACATCCGAGTTTCTTAGCCATAGTGATGTTGGCTGGACAGCCGTCCAAAGTCATTGAGGTTACTTGAATACCTGTATCTTCTAGTAATTCCAAACATTGTATGACAAGATTGGACCGCTGTTCCCCTGTGACACCATCAACGAGAAAATATCCGACTGGTATTTTCCAAGCCCCATTAATTGCGGTAACTAGAAACACAAGAACTTCTTTGGCTTCGGGTAAACAATCCCCTTGTTCTGCTGAATTCGATATGTCGACATACCCATGCATTTGTTTTCCGTCCCACTCCACACGATTTGTTTGATTGCCATTTCGTCTAAAACTAAATTACACAACAATTTGTGATTTGTGCAGGCACTTTTAAGTTTAATTGCTTTTAATGATTCTTGCGTAAATCCAGGCTGAGCATCGATGGATTGGTACCACTTTTTTATTGTTCGAACATGAGGCAGAGCTGTTTGGAATTTTTTCCTTACATACGCGTACGCCTTTGGCGAGTAAAAGTGAAGAGTAGTTGAAAAAATTCTTAAAGCAGGAGAATACTTCTGGGTAGTGCATTGCCCCGATGAAACATTTCTCTCATAACGCTGGATAAGGTCGGTTACCCCAATGTTTTCTAATTGCGTAACGTGATCAGCGCTAATATAGTTTTTTTCATTGAGATTATTCAAAATTTCTTTTAAATTAGCGATTTTTTTCTGATACCGGCTGGTTTTCTTTTGAAGCCTTTTAATTTGTATTTTTTGTGTTTTTATTAAATTTTGTTGTAAGGAAATCATTTGGCGTAATTTACGCTTTCGAGGTGTTTCAATGAGATCGTTTTTACCCGGATTTTCTTGATTCTCCAAAATGCTATTTTGTCGAGTGTTCAAGTTGGTACCGAGACCATCTGTTATAGACATTGGAGCATTAATTTCTGAATCATCGATTGGGGGTTTTGAAGCAACGTTCTGTAATTTAAAATAAAAATTACGAGTTGAAATAAAACTTAGGTAGGTACTTAGTTTTATTAAGTCAGGAAAAAAAAAATAGGTGTTGTACAATAGTTTAACTTACCAAATTAGGATCCTTTTTATCCAATTCTTTGGACGTGGAGGGTTCCATATAATTCGTCAACACCATACGCAACTTCAATGTTGGGACCGACCATTCGAAGAGCCGACGAACTTTCTTCAAAGGTTGAAAGCACTTAGGCTCAAAGTGAGACGAACATATCGTGTTATTTTTTGTGGGAAACCAGTTTGGACCTTTTCCTGTTGCATTTATCCACTTTTCTTTTATTTTTGGATCCTTCGGATAGCTAAAATATTAAAAAGGTGTGAATGGTGATGATGATATCAATGATACATGTGTAAGAGTACCGCAATAAATTAAAAACCCATACTTGATTCAATAAAAGATAAGTCGAGTAATCAAGAAATAGTAATGAATTGTGTTTTCAATAATTAATTATATCATTTTTACCTCACATTAGTAAACAACAGCTATATAATATAAAGTTCCATGCAGCAAAAAAAGTCTAATTTTGTTCCCTTGTGTAATCATTCGAACTAAGTAGGATCGTATAAAATATCGACAACCACAAAAGTGACATCACATCTCTAATTATCTACCTAACAATAATAGCCGGCAGCACCCGCTTCACGAAACTATCGTGTGAGTGAGAGTATCAGTAAAACACTTATCCATTGCGCTATTAGACCAGCCGATTCATTGATCGATGTGTATTAAGCAAGCAATGGTTTTAGTTCCTAATGAAAATAATTGCTTTTGGTACTTTATCGTGTTTCTAGTATCACGAAGTAATGTTTTAATGAATTTAATAAGAAAAACAATCATATTTGTATACTTACGTGTGAAATGAGATGCCATCTTTCGTATAATTCACAATAGAGGTGTTATTTTTGCAAACAACCACTGTACAACGCGGCATTTTGTAAAAAATCACAAGCAGTGAAGACGTCGCAAGTTGACATTCGACTAATGGCCGAAACTGGCAACAAGCCGCTTTGCGGCTAGATGCGTTCGCAAGCGCCACGCCTCCTTGCCATATCTCCTGTATTTATATATCTGTGGCCTTATACAATGGTTAGGTTAGGTAAATTTTTTGCAATAAAATTATGGCAAAACATTTATGCGTAATGATCATTATGCTGAATTTCATTATGCCAATGTTATATTATGTCTTATTTTAGGCAAATGGATATATCGGTGTTAGATGTAAATTTTCTACTGTATGTTGTAGAAAATGTCATTTATCAAAAATGAAACTGAAACGATTAATCAACAGTGGATTGGCCCATGAACCGTTGGTCAACATTATCTTTAAACCATTACCTTTCATCCAAAGGACTTTTCACCCACAGATTTTTCGCCAACATAATTCTACGTCAGTGAAGGCTTAACCAACAGAATGTTTTGACCAATAACTTTTCACCCAAAGAACAATTGCCCAACAGACACCGGGACAGGTGAAAGTAAATAAATATTGTACAAATAACTTAAAAAATATGATAATTTTTAAATACCTACAAAGTTAACAAATAAATTATTTTCAATGACTAGTCTGACTGTATGTAAGATGTTCCTATAACAATATTTTTTGTTACCTACAATATCCAGTAATGTGGGTAGATTGAAACATACTACTTGATTAACATTTCTTTGTGTAGTTGTAAATGTGTCCGTGAGAGTGTCCATGTGCATTGTTAGTTAAAAGTACCTACTTAATCAAAGTGCACTTAGTGCCTGTGAGTTCGTCAAATCTGAACGTGGAAAAGATATCTTGGTATACAATGGTTACTGTTATCATTTACATGGCAAACGGGATACGAAGTACTATTGAGGTTGTGTGAATATAACAACATCTAGTTAGAATGTGCTTAGCACTACTTTGTTCATTGATAACATATAAACTGTAATGAGTGTAATTTTGTATATTTAACAACTTCCCTGTCAAATGAGTCGTATATGACTCACGAGAGTGTAGGGTCATTTCGCCAGTTCGCGTCCATTTAGTGCAGTTGGCAAGTTTGAAGGAGAAGATAAAAATGTTCCATCACTAGTTTCAATGAAAAAGTTATGTAATGTGTTCATTATATAGAGGGTTCGCTTTCAGTTTTGTTCGAAACTATTTGTGTATTTTTTTATAAATAGACAAACTTCAAAAATACTCGTTTTACACACTTTGCGCCCAAAAAATCTAAATTGCGTCCACCCATAGACCATTTTGCGTCTACCAGCTAAGAAAAGGAATGTAGGGGTGATATTTTTAAGATAATGTAAAGAAAAATTGTATATAGTGTATAGTTATTTGAAAATCAACATCATTATCAATAATAAATCACTATAAAGAAAATAAGAATACCTATTTATTCTTCTCAACGTTGATAGAACTTAAAACAAAACTACTTAAAAAAAACGAAACATTATTCTGAAACAGGTAATTAATAATTTTCAACTTTTTAAAGGTTGCAGGTCAACAACAATCAGTTCTATTAATTTTACCCTAAAATCACGATATTACAATATCACTGAAGATCAGCCTTGATTGATACGTTGTTGGCTATATTCAGTGGCGTAGCTAGGTAACCAAGGGCCCTGGGGCAAATCAAAAAATGGGGCCCCACTAATATCTAAACTTGTTAGGTTTTATCAAGTAAAAATATTAAATATACAAATACTTTAAAAATGCTAAGCTACTTTTTCATCAGCTCTTTTTCGTGTACTGCAGGGCAGGTAATAAAAATATTAAACAGTAACAACATAAATTACAATTAATACTTGGTGTAGGTATTGGGCAATGAAACGAAATAGAAAAGATTAAATGGTTTATTATATAAAGGTCGGACCTACCAACTGACTAAATAACAATTATATTTACAATCTTTTCCTGGCTTTAATTTCCGCAAAAGTATCAATGATTTCGGTTAAATCCAGGCTTGATGCGGTTTTGTTTTCAATCCCTATTAACGATAAATGTCGGAGTCGAGTTTGGCCCATACTGTTTCTTAAATATTTTTTTATTATTTTTAATTTGCTGAATGACCTTTCAGCTGATGCAGAAGTGACAGGAATTGTAAAGAATAATAACATTGCTGTAAATACTTCCGTTAGGTCGCATTCTAGCACTCCATATTTGCTCATTATTTCCTTACATAATTGGTGAACAGTCCATGCTTGAGTTAATTGAGGTAAAACTAGGTGGTAAATATTAACAAATTGAAGTGAAAAGCTAGGGCCTATTATATCTGAATATTTTCTTTGGAATTCGTCACACTTTTGTGATAAAGTTGCTTCATCAACATGTAATAAAAATGTTGGTGTTAGAAACTCAAATATTTGACAGACTGCAGTCATACCAGTAAAACGTATTTAATTGAGCTATTAATGTATACATACTACATTATTGAAAATCTCAATTTTAAATATTTCCTCTCTGTTTGGAAATTGGTGATCGATGTGATCGATTGGTGATTGATGGCTAATTCATCAAAATGTTTTTTAACTTTCCTATGCCTTTTTTCTTGAAAATGGGTATCTATACCATATTTTCTTGCAGTTTCACTGGCTTTGCACTTGAATAACTCGAAATCATTTCTATAAATTTGCAATTTTGCTTTGGTATCTGCTAAAGCTTTACTTGCCTCGCCTAAATTGATGTCGCATTTTTGTAAAGTTTTCGATGCATAATTGATGTCATTCAATACACTGTGCATGAATTCGCAAAGCAACACGAACTCGAATTTTAGCATTTTTGTTTTAATACTCTCTGCTTCACTACGCTCATCTTTATTAGGACTCTTTAGAACTATTTCTGATAATGCTTTGATAATATCAAAAAAAACGAAGTTTTATTGCAGATATCGTATTGGACTATACCATCTAGTCGGATTTAGTTTTTTTAGAGTGGTGTCCGATTCGCCAGTGAATTTTGACAGTAGATCCCAACGTTTGACGCTGTTTCCGAAAAAGTTAACAAATCTTGCAATGTTGCGAAAAAAATCTGTATTTCCACACAACTGCTAACGGCATCATTTATCACCAAATTTAAATTATGAGTGGCACAATGTACGTACTCCGCGTTAGGCTGGATATCCTTAATATGTTTTTGTACACCATTATACACACCATTCATCACACTGGCTCCGTCATAACCTTGACCCACACATTTTTTTAAATCAATATTTTTGTCGATAAATAATGTAGTCACTTGGTTGACTAAATCTGCTGCGCTATGTTTGATAGCTGCATAAAAGCCTAGAAACACTTCTTTTACTTCTATATCAATTGGCTGTCCATTTTCCGATCTGATTATTACTGCATACCTCACAACAATGCTTAGCTAATCTACCTTCGATATGTCCTGTCCATTATGATGGCGAAAAACGGTGACGCCCTAATTTGTTCTAGTAGTTGGGTTTCGAGTTTGGTCCCCAAGCTCTCAATCATTTTATTCTGAATTGTTGCACTCAGATATCTTGTAGATCCTAAAAACATAATAAAACACAATTTCAAAAAAGTCCTGATATTGAAACAATCGTCTTCTACGATGTCCGTTTCACCGTTCTGGCTTCATTCATTCTTCTTTCTTTGTCCAGGCGGTTTTTCTTTGGAATGCGCTCCCTCTAAACATCAAGATGGCAACCAGTCGATTATCTTTTAAAGTGAAGGCACGTGAGCATATCCGTCAGAGGTTGGCCGAAACATCTCAGCGTTGATTTGCTGGATTCGTTTTTCTCCTCTACCGATCGTTATTTCTCCTGACAAAGTTTATTTTGTTATATGTATGTATGTATGTATGTATGTGTGTATTAGTATTCATGTATTAATATTTATTCTTGTATTTTATAGTTATTTCCGTACTATCTATCCCGTATATTGCACCTGCCATGTTTAGTCTCTGCAGCACCCTAGGGTTGACTGGTAGAAAATGTCTCAGGCATTAAGTCCGCCTTTGTACAGTATTTTTTTACTTGTGCATGAAGTTTTAATAAATAAATAAATAATAAACAGTTAATAATTATAAACATAATAAAATGATAAAAAACTTAGAAATAATAATTATTACCTTTGGGCATATCCAAAACTTGCCGCAAAATGTGATCATATCGGGCGAAAAGCTCTACAAAGGACAGAAAATGTCCATGGTATCCTTCCTGACTTAAGTCTTCTCAAAGCCAAAGAACTCTTTGCTAGGGTAAGTATGATATCGAATAACCTTTGAAGAACCATTTTCCAAAATAATGCTTCTTTGCGAATTTCATTTTCAAGTTCCTTGTCGATAGTATTAGTATCATTTTGTTTCCAAAATTGATACACAGCACATGCTTCCGTATGGCCACTCGAACAACTGTGTTGTTTAATTCTTTCTGATAAATGCTTCTAACCCCGAATTCCCGTACACCAAACATTATTTCTTTGTGACGCAAATAACCAGCAGGGTTGACAATAGGCAGCGTCTAGTATTTTGGAATAACCCAACCAAAAACGATTAAGTGGTCCATAGAAACGTAAGTACGATTTTGAAAAACCCCTATTGTTCTGGTTGATGTCTGTTGGAAAAGGTCCTGAAGGCTGTAAAGGCCCCATATCAAGAATTTGACGTTTTTCTTTATCACTTAATATTTTGTTCGTGAAGTTTCCCAAGTCATAAGAAGATTTATCGTACACATTTTCGAAAAATGTAGAGGTCTGTGGTTCCTCCAAATCCTCCGCTCTTATGTGTACCATGCAAACATCATCCACATTCACATGATCGGCGGCGGAGGAGTCTCCAACTGCAATAATTGTCGAATCTTCTTCAGTAGGCTTCTCAACCAACACTGCAGTTACCACATTACTTGAGTCACTATCAATAGAAATATTTTGTCCAGAAGTACTTGCAGAAGGCTGACTAAAATCTTGTCAATTTTGGGCAATTTTTGTTTACTATCTTCTCTTTCTTGGCGTTGTTTGCGTTTAAATGCACCACTGGGTTTCTTCTATTGTCCATAATTTTAGTGTATTGACCAGTACTAAAAAGTTTATTGACATTAGCTTACTTACTCCTGATACAGCATTAATTTTTTAACCGTTCTCGAAAAAAAAATCTTGACTCGAATTCACAATAAAACGCACATAGATGAATAATAAAACGCACATCGATGAATCATAAAACGCACATATCGCTATATAATAATAAAACGCACATATCGCTATCCATCAAATTGACAACACTGCGAACCCACAGAAAGAATTTAGGGGAATTCCCTAGGTATAACTTTCGAATTTCTCTCAACTGAGTTGCCATGATTAAAGTCGGGTTGCAACCTGTCATATTTATTTTGAAAATGGGAAAAATTTTCAAAAGTTCAGTTCGATCGAGATTTTCTGGTAAGGATTCGAGGTCCCCCTGAGCTTGAGGGCCCCGGGGCACTGCCCCGCCTAGCCCCTAGGTAGCTACGCCACTGGCTATGTTATAGCAACAAAACAACACAATAGTTTTGTCTAATCCTACTACTAAAAGAAATGTTGAATCATAATACACTCGAGAGCAATGAATCCGGGTCACTTAAAGAATGTTAAAAATCTCGGAAACTAAAAATGATAGGTTAATGCAATAAATTGTATTTAATAGACAATGTAATACTCCTTAAATGAAAGTACAAAAAATATGAGTCACCATACATTTTATTAACACAAAATTACATAAAGAAAAAAACTGCTGATCTCTCCTTAAAACAAAAATAGGAAACATGAAATTTTTGAACTTTATTACGATTTTCTTGAATTTTAATACTTCGTATTGCCTCCTCGTGCTTCCATTACTGCGTTTACGCGGTTTGGCATGCTGTACACCAAGTTCCTTATACGATTTTGGGGAATATTCTCCCATTCCTCTGTGAGAGCAATTTTGAGCTCACGAAGCGTGATTGGGGGAGGGTTTCGTTGTTTTACGCATCTGCCTAGCTCGTCCCAAGCATGCTCGATCGGGTTGATATCCGGGCTGCGCGCTGGCCACTCCATACGAGTAATGTTCATCTCTTGAAGGTAGTCATTCACAATCCTACCTGTATGAGGTCGGGCATTGTCATGCATAAATATAGCATCCTCACCTAAATTGACCATAAATGGACCAACGTGATCATTGAGGATTTCTTCCACATATCTTACGCTAGTTAAAGAGCCGTTTTCTATGATCACCAGCTCTGTGCGACTTTCAGAAGAAATTCCGGCCCACACAAGTACAGACCCACCACCGTAGGCTACTTTTTCTTCGATGCATGCTTGCTTGAATCTTTCCCCTGGTCTTCGATACACTCTGTGTCTTCCATCGTGCTTGTAGAGCATAAATTTTGATTCGTCGGAGAACATAACTTTTGACCAATCTTCAATACTCCAATTTACGTGGCTCTGGGCATATCTTAGTCTTGAAATACGATGCCCACGCTCCAGTTTAGGGCCGTTTGCAGGTCTAAGGGGTTTTAAGTTAGATTCAGCAAGCCGACGTCTTACTGTCCATGCACTTGGGTTACTTCCTCCGAGGCGTCGAAACTGATTTGTGAGTTCAGTTCCTGTGAGAAAGCGATTTCGAAGCATGGTGTTCACCAAGTATCGGTCTTCTCGTGCTGTGGTACACCTGGTTCTGCCCGTTCCTGGTCTGCGTAGGTTAGAACCAGTTTCTTCGTAACGTCGGAGAACTCTTTGTACTGTTGACAGCGACACACCGACAGTCCTGGCTGTATCGCGCTGACTCCGGCCGGTTTCCAGCATTGTAAGTATTCTGGTGCATTCTTCAGGCGTAAGCGACATAATTTCAGCTTGAATAATGAATATAGAGCACTATCAACATGGTTTATGTACCCACATAAATGACAGATTACAAACAAAAGCAAAACCAAATGCTGTAATTTCGTAGTTCCATCTTCGAAAGTGGCCCTTTTTCAAATTTGATTTTTTTATGATATAACTTTACAATAACTAAGAAGTTTTAATACCTTCATTTAAGGAGTATTACATTGTCTATTAAATACAATTTATTGCATTAACCTAGCATTTTTAGCTTCCGAGATTTTTAGGATTCTTTAAGTGACCCGGATTCATTGCTCTCGAGTGTATTATGATTATGAGACAATGTATGATTACTATTGCCTTCGAATTTTAATTAATCACACAAGTCACATTCAAAATAATCACACAAGTCACATTCAAAAGAATTATCTTTGGCTACTGAATAACTTAATCCTAGAAATCGCGTGCATTTCAGATGATACCATCTAATACACTTGTCACAGCCAATGTTTTTCTCATCGTCATCTTCTACATCAGAAATTAATACATCGTCACATTCAGCACATTTCATTAGCTCCACGGCTGGTACATTTTCTTTCTCAGATTCCACATCTATCGACTCTATCGTTTCCTGTGTGACTTTTATCTTCTTTTTTCGTTTGGGAGCAGTTTTTTGAACCTTTCGAGCTCTCTCCTGTTCTTTTTCTCTATTCGTTCTAACTTTATTTTTCGTATTGCTTCCTATTTTTCGTTCTTGATCTGCTCTTTATATTCGTAATACTTTCTCCATGCAGCAGAAGATATGGCTGCTGGAGTCCTTTGCTTATTAGGTTTTCTTGCTTCTTTAGAAATTTCAGGCAGCATCATGGCGCATTTACATTAGGTCGGTCACCGAAGGCGGCGGCCGCATTCGGTTTAACTGAAACGCTTACCTAAATTGAGTTGTTTACATTGGTCGGTTAACCGAATTCGGCGACTTGATTGATGCGGCGATTGTATATTGAACAGTCGGGTTGCAAGCATCGTCATGAACAGTCTTGTGTTAGAAGGATTTTTAACTGTGTGCGATGTAATACAAGAAGTTTTGAGGAAAAAATTGAAAAATAGGAGTACAAAGAGAAAGAGAGTGTGGATAACACCTCTATTAAGTCAACGGTCTTTGTTAGGAGCTTCAGTGTTGTTGTGTACTGAATTCAAAACTGACGATGATTTTTTATTATTTTTTAGAATAGATAAAAACCAATTCGAATGGTTACTGAATGAAATATCTCCGATTATAGAAAAACAAGACAGTACATTCAGAGAGTGTTTAAACGCTAAAATAAAACTACAAATAACTTTACGTTTTTTAGCAACAGGCTATTCTTACAAAAGTCTTGAGTTCCTTTTTAGAGTTTCTGACAGTGCTATAAGTTTATTTATTCCAGAAGTATGCGATGCCATTTTTGAGACGTTAAAGTCATTTATCGAGGTAAGTGGTTTATGTAGTAATTAGTTTAATGTAGTTAATGTAAGTAAAACAATAAATTTTTTACAATCAATATAATTTCATAATTACGAAACATAGGTATTATGAATGTTGGATCGTTTCCAGAAATGATCTTAAAGCTACTTGATCATGCATTTTGAGAATCTTCTAGGTTCGAAAGAGCACCAATCACATTTGAGATAGAATCGTTGCTTGTATTTAGCTCATGTTTTCAATTGCTATGTTACTTTGGCTACTAGTACTCATAGTAGTACTCGTAGTATAATTGGGTGTGAAATATTCATGTACTGGATAATTACTTGTAGTATGTGATGTTGTACATTCCTCAGATAAAATCCTCAACTCAAATTCTGTAATACTCGTGGTTTGTTGGATTATTGATTTTGCTGAAATAAAGTGTTTTCTCGGCATTTGTCGCAACGAAGACGCAATGTATTTGCCAAATATATCATATTCATCTTCCTTCATAGTTACAACTTCTTTTCTTAAGTTGTCCAATTTCTCCAATGCCGCAGCACTCACGTCTTCAGAGTTCTCGTTACCTTTATTTCCCACCACATGGTTTCTTTTGCGTTAAGTTTTTGAGGTAAGTTTCGAGAATCATGAGAAAAATCAGTTGTATGTTGCGATGTAGTTAAAAAGGTATCTTCCGTTAATGTGAGAGTTTGCGTGACATCACTGCCTGTACCTCTGATTTTGAAGCATAATCAAAATTTTCATCCTGAAATATAAAACATTTAAATTAGGTACTGGATCATCATGGTTGTTAAATAGGTAAGTCAAAATAGGTAATTTTTATTTTTTTCATTTCAGATCCCGAAAACAGAAGAAGATTGGCTTAAAATCGCTAAAGGTTTCGAATTGAAATGGAATTTCCCAATTTGTATTGGAGCACTTGATGGTAAACATATTGTGATTAAGGCGCCACCAAACACTGGGTCAGATTTCTTTAATTATAAAAAAAATTACAGTATAATATTATTAGCTTGTGTAGATCACGACTATTGTTTTACGTATATTGACATTGGTGCAAAAGGCAGAGATTCAGACGGCGGTGTTTTTGATCACTATCCCTTGAAAACGGCAATTGATAACAATGCTCTTAATATTCCTGAAAGATACGTGTTCGTAGCTGATGCTGCATTCCCACTCAAAAATTACTTAATGAAACCTTACCCGGGTCATGATCTTACTGTTGCTGAAAAAATATACAACTATCGACTATCGAGGGCTCGGAGGATTGTCGAAAACGCCTTTGGCATATTGGCTTCGCGATTTCAAATATTTGGAAAACATATCAATTTAAATATTAAAAATACGGAGAAAGTCGTGAAAACATGCTGCTGTCTTCATAATTGGCTGCGTAAAACATCCCCTGCACATGCACACTTTGCATATTCAAATACCTGGAGATCTAATTTTCTATCATTTGTTGAAGAAAACAATATGGACTGTAGTGAAGCAAGACAAAAACGAAATGCTTTACGTGATTATTTTAACAGTGATACTGGCACTGTTTCTTGGCAAACAAATTGTCGTGCGGCGGACTGGCTCGCGCTCTTCGAACTGAGCTGCGGGCTGCGGGCGGCGGGCGACGGGCGGGGCACGGCGCACTCGACACCGACAACGGGCTCGACCGAATACGGCCAAACCGAATACGGCCAAACGAATACCTGTTTATATTAGTCGGTGACCGAATACGGTTTAACCGACTAATGTAAATGCGCCATCAGGTGGTTTTTAAATGGATCACAGGTTTTTTTTTGGCTTGAATCGCCAACAGCTTCTGAAGATGGTTGTACTAGGGGAGAGTTTTCTATAGGTAAAACGATGGATGGCGATACAATTGATACTGTATGAATCAAAGAAGTCAGCGGTTCTGGCGTTTGTTCCTTAGTAGGAGTTTCTTTTTCAACACTTGACGTAGTGGGAGTGGGAGTTGATACTATAACATCTTCTAAGGGTAGAATTAGAACGTCGTCTAAGAAAGGACACGATAGAGTCAACATCAAGAAAACATTGTAGAAACAATTTATTTTCAAAAGAGTAACCGTGGAGTTTCTTGCCGACTCTTCTCCATAGGAAGCGACCAATTGGAACCGTGCACCTAGCTTCTAACGTTTCATAAGTGCCCTTGTAGGTTTATGCGAAATAAAATATTTTGATTTTGAAAAATAACTTTTATTATGGGACCAACCAACAACGAATTGTCTTGGTACTTAACGTTTAATTGCTTCAGCAAAAGCCTTTAAACCTTCTCCTATCGCTTTAGCAGCCTCCACCACCAAGTGATCCCTGTCACTGTTGCGTTCCATGACAGCAATCATTCGCCTATTGAGATCCAAACGCTGCTGTTCCAACCTCAGAAATTTCTCAGCCATGCCCATTAATTTTGTACGTCGCTGAGATGGTGATGATGCTTGGACATTCCTTCTTGTCGGCTGCGAAATCCTGCGACGCCGTCGTCTTGGAGCTGATACAAAAAAAAACATAAACTAGTTTATAATTTGCAAATATTTTATGCGATGAAATCATAAATTTCTATAACACCTACTTGAAAGAGCAGAAGATGGAGGTTCGGCAATAACAGGCTCAGGCATGAGTACAACATTTCACATAAATGCGACGCTGTCACAGTAAATCTCTTACTACCCACATTTTTTTGTGAATAATCGTCCGCTTTTCATTTTCTTGTCCCTGATGATCCAGGATGTGACATTTTCACATTAAATCAAACATAAAATAAAATATCAAATTATAATTACAATTTAAAAAAGTTACGTAATTTCCGACGTGCGGTCACAGAGACCGCGGTTCAACTTCGAACACAAATTATTCGCGAGAACTGCACGCTGAGATACAACTACTACCCGCTATGACGCCGGCGCAACTGAACTCGAAGGTACTGAGACGGTCAAGTCGGGGGAAGCGGGGAACAGTGCAATCTAGCAGTTTAGAAAACCGCAGCGGTCTGTGAGACCGCATGACGGCAGTTAAAGGTTAAAACAACAGGGGTGACTACGACCTTTCTTTCCTACATCCATACTAGCTTTTAAAGGCTCTTGTGTGTAAACTGATCTTTTTATTCGTTTTCGGGTTACAGGGCCTAATAGTTCAGTAGGTTTTCTACTAGATGGCATTGTTATTTGAATATTGAAAAAAATTGACAATGATCCTTCTTTCCCTGTACCCTTCACATATGATTTATGGTAATTAATTGATATTTTGCCTGAACGGAAATTAGTGGATTATTACATGCCTTCACAGTTTAAAAGTACTACAGTAACACTAGGATAATTTTGATGGAATCACAACAAGCTACTTTTAGTTCATACAAAAACACGTTGAAGTTTTTAGTTGGTGCTACACCTGGAGGTTTGTTCAGTTACTGCTCAGAGGGTTATGGAGGCTCCACATTAGATAGGCAGATGATTGAGCGAAGCAATTTGCTAGAAAAGTGTGATAGTGGCGACAGAATAATGGCTGATAGAGGTTTTAATGTTCAAGATATATTTGCAAACAAGAATATTGGAGTAAATATTCCTGAAATCATAATTGACAGGAGTTAAAGTTAAACATGATAGACAACCAGCAAGCCAAAGAATTCATATTGAACGTTTGATTGGATTAAGTAAGACTTTCATTATATTAAAAAGTGTTTAAAGGATTAAGTAAGACTTGCACTAGAATATTTTTTGTTTGTATAATGCTATGCAATTTTCGTTAAGGTATAGTTAAGACGAATAAATAAATATGTTATTTGTACAAATATACTTTTTATTTATAATTCCTATATATGTATTTATCAAATACTGCATTCTTAAAATAATGTTCATAGAAATAAACAAGCTTCCCCACCATGTTATCAATAAACTGGTCATCCCTTGAAATATAGATCACCTTAAAATCTTTGAATGTATACACTGTGACATTTGAATCACCGTTTTTCTAGAACAAACGTTGTTCAGACCATGGTCTACTACTATTCTATAGCATCAAATATGTTATTAAAACAAACTAAACTAGGCGTTTTCAAATTAGTCTTATGTTGCTCAAACGTGTTCAAACATTAACCGTAACATCAAAGTACTCATAGCGGTACCGATATGGCATTCAAAAGAGTTATGCGGAGTCCACGTGGACTACAAGGATGTCCGGCCAATACGGGCCGAAATGCAAATAAATCTTTAGCCAATGACATGCAATAATGCGAAGTACCGCTCCGCCCATTTCTTTTGTTGACTGCCACTAGGCGCTCGAACTACTCGGGCGGTAGCCAGTCTACCGCGAAATCTCTCGAGCGAGCCACGCATATGCATCCGATATTTACGTCACAGGCACGCATCGCGCGTTTGTTGTGAAAATGAGTTCAAACTATTCAAATGTGGAGTGGTTGGACATGGTGCGTTTTTACGCAATTGTTGGTGACAATCTGGCGGAAGCTAGGCGCATGTACTCTCAACCTGATCATTTAGCGGCGCTGCGCAGGCGAGGGATCTTGAACCCGCAGATTCCCACACCTGCTACAATACTTGCAGCTACACAGCGGCTACTGGATCATGGCCAATTCACAGTGCCGAATCATGCCCAAGGACGTGGTATAGGTCCTCAGTACTCAGCCGCATTCGAAGAGCAAATACTCGAGTACTTCGCACGCAACCCACGGAATAGTACCAGAGATGCAGCAAGGCGATTTAATGTCAGTCAATTTTACGTATGGAGCCTGCTGAACCGATTGGGAAAACATCCATACCATTTCCGTCGCACGCAAGGACTTTATGACGCTGACCCCCAAGCACGCATAGTTCTGTGTACGTGGCTGCTGGATAATCCAGAAGCGAATATTCTGTGGACGGACGAGTCTACCTTCACGCGCGTAGGAATATTTAATATTCATAATGAACATTATTGGGCGTTTAACAATCCACACGCAATTAAAGAACACTCTCACCAAATTCGGTTCAGTGTCAATGTGTGGGCCGGAATAATTAATGACGTGTTAATTGGGCCAGTGTTTATCGACGGAAATTTAAATGGTGCCACCTACTTGGACATGCTCACAAGCGTGATACCAAACCTAATGGAAGACGTTCCCATAACTTACCTTCGGCAATTGTACTATCAACATGATGGCTGCCCCGCACACTTTGCGACTCAAGTACGCACGTACTTGAATAATGAATTTGGTCAAAGGTGGATCGGGAGAGGTGGCCCTGTGGCATGGCCAGCCAGGAGCCCCGATTTAACTCCACTGGACTATTATTTGTGGTCGGAGTTAAAAAGGCTGGTCTACACTGATGAAGCCACAAGTAGGGACCAGCTTAAACAAAAAATTGAAAGTGCGTTCGAAACAGTGAGGAGTGATACAAACATTTTGCGAAAACTAAAACACAACTTGCAAAAGCGTGCTCGACTGTGTATTGAAGTCAATGGACAACATTTTGAGCAATTACTTCAATACACGTAGGAAGTGTAAATTATTGTTATTTTGTGTAAATATCTAGTTGATTCTAAATTAATCGTTGTAAATAGTCTGATTCCAATTTTTTAAATACGCCCGAAATACTCGCTGTCAATTTTGTACCTACATTCTGAACTGTGATTTAAGAAAGTAACTATGTAGGTAGGTACCTACATTATTCACCAAAATTAATAATTAACTTCAGCTAGAATTTCTGACGGTCCTAAGCCCGATAAGTATGAAGGGAAAATTGGAGTCAATGTTGTCTTGGTGCACACGGAGCTAACCCGGTTTTGTGGTAAGTTTTGTTTTTGTCTTGTCCCTGTAATATCCCAATAAATAAATAATACCTAATAATGTCACGTTCGATACAACAGGTACCCGTACCTAGTACCTACAGGAAAGACTTAAAGCATGTCTGATAGTACACACGGCTACATATCAAGTTATACATTTCCAGTATAAGCTGATCTCGCATTGTAATAGGATTTCCGTACAATGATATGCCAGCTTATAATTGAAAATTATAGCTTGATATGTAGCTGTGTATCTACCGTAAGTTCGCACCTAGAACGAAATGATAAAATTAGAGGTCAACCACCTCACCGTGCCGTCGGTCGGTACGGTGCGTTACGTTGTGAAATCCTGCGTAGCTAGTAAATACCTACCAAAGTTTACGATTAATAGCCAAAGCCATACCAAGCCATAAAAATCTGTTTTAAAATAGCCACATAACGGTTTGTAATCTTCAAAATGTAGAATGCTTATTCATATCTAAAGTAAATGCAACAGAATTTACTCCGTGAGGCAAAGTCTGGAAGCTCTTTATTTGATAATTGTTACTTGTAAACTTTTTATTGGTCTGAGCTAGTAAACTAAAACTTCTAAAAACCCAAGCGATTAGGCCGCCAGAGTTCTCGGAATTGAAGTGTAAACATACCTGTTTTTTTAGTCGCCTGCTCAGCTGTGTGAAATGACGTCATGCTATTGTAAACATTGTGTGTTGAAACATTGTTCGGGGACCTCTTCGCACAAATTTTCCACAAAAAATGTTTACTAAAAAGACCCGCCTGGGTTTTTTTTATTGATAAGTGTAAAATAGGGTATTGTCATGTTATGAGATTAAACACTTTTTGAAATAATGGTTTAATTTTTTAATTAACGACCTTGTTACAAGAAACGGGGATAAATTCCTTCACACTGACTTCTTACTAGAATTGATAATAAATTACAAGGTAAAACAGGACTAACACCAACATAATAAGTTAGCCTATTGCATATCGATTCTAAAAACACAACTTTTAGTCATCTCACTTATGTAACTTTCGAGATATCGTCGTTTTAGTCAAGGGCGCCGTTATCGCGCAGTGCCGGCTAGAGGTTCCGTGACAGATGCGCGTTTCGCGCGTAAATCGCCGCGACAGTTGAGACGCAGTGATAAAATACCTACCGAAGTTAACTTTTAACTTTGGTAGTTTGTAGTAAGACGTACAAAAATAAGTTCTTACTAAATTCCGTTTATGGAGGTACCTTTCCCTGTAGAGTGTAGACAATGCTGTGACAATGTGTGTGTTGTACCGTGCGTAAGTCGCTCCCCGCGCCATAAATACTATGAGACTCGAGCGCCGCCGCGCCGCAGTGTCTGTGTTGCAGGGAGTAACGATAATCCCGGCATTTTTAACTTTAACTTTTTGTGTTTTTTCGAAACCCAATAACGTGTCTATTTTTTATTGGATGCTATAGAATGGTAGTAGACCACGGTCTGAACAACGTTTGTTCTAGCAAAACTGTGATTCAAATGTCACAGTGTATATAATCAAGTTGCAGATTTTTTTTCTGCACAATACATTAAATCTCTGTATATTTGGTAATAATAAACACATGTTTTCTTTAAAAACAGCTCTCCATTTTCTTCATATAAATAAGGAACAGATGATTTTGTAATCATTTGGTTCCTGCTTGCGTATGAACACTTTGCTTCAATTATGGTCTCTTCTCCTAACAAACCGTCAGGTGATGCCCCTAAAAATGAGTATATTTTGATACAAAGAGACCACACACTCTGACCTCTGGAATATAAAATTTATCCATGAATGATTTAAATGCAGCACAGCTTCATTAATTATTCCATGTGCGGTTGCACGTGACTTGAAAGACTGTGGGACAAGTAATTGTTCTGCAAATTTCTTTTGCCTCTGAGGTTCAAATGGCACACTGTGTGTAAACGAATGGCTGTAATACGGTTTTGATATTCTTCATGCCATAATGGATTTTTTGTTTGACCTCTGGTTCGAGTTTCAATGCTCATTATTTCTTCATTCGAAATAGAAATTAAATTCAGTTTGTAACAAAGAATATCTCTTGCATCATCCTTGTCATAGCCATGGTCGTTTCATATCCCATAAGGATTTGCTGGAGCAAACCTTTGTTTTAAGGGCATAGTGCTTGTTGTTGCTCCAATACAAATATTAGGAACTCTGGCATTATAATTTTCTTTATTAATATTAGTTAATGGATAGGGTTGAAACAAAATATTTGTCAATTTTCTTTTAGATGGTAACTTCTCTGCTTTTAAAGGTGAAGCTGTAAAAATCTTCTTTGGCCTACGAAACCGTTGTAATTCTTGTGTACCAACAATATGTAACAACACGTTCCCTTCTCGTTGCATTTGTTCAGCTGCAAATAAAACTACAACCACATGCTTGCAATGAGCTTCCTTGCCACTGCCAACAGTACATTCACATGTGGTTTCGTCAACGCTGCCATCATTCTGAAGCTTTATATTAACTTCATACTGGAGTTTCTTCATCGAAGCTTTACAGATACCTTTAAGGTATCTTCTCTTATCATACAGGATCTCAAAACAAGAAGATATCTTGATTCGTATAGTTGATATCCATCACAAGTTTTCTTGTTGAATCTGTAATACCAGATAAATAAGCAAATTGTAAGATCCATCATAATGACAATATAATAACTACCTACTTGAAATGGTTAACACATTTCTTTGACTATTTCATCAGATTGAACTTACCTGTTGAAGAATACTCGTAGATGAATGTGTTCTTTTGTTAAAGGTGGCAATAATGTGACGGTATTTACATCATGAAACATTTCCTCCTCTTACAATTCCAGCTGCGATTCAGGGCTGTTACATACACTGTCGAAGTTGAAATTCCTGTCATAAGCTTCCAACCTGTGAAGAAAAAAATGGTTTCATTTCTAATATCCTTACATTTTGTTAACAAGTAACCTTACGTCTTGTTTATCATTAGTATCATTAAAAAGCAAAAAGTTAGTGAGTTAAGTTTGTTTTATAACTTATAAAACCATAATATTGTTCAGAATACAGCTAAAAGTTGATAAAATGTTAAATATAATATACCTTACGACAAGATCGGCTTTCTTTCCTTATTGCGATGCTCCTCTTTTTTTTAACTCCTCCTTTAACTGGGCGATACGCCAGGTAGAATACATTGTGAATTAACACAAATTGACGACAAAAACACGCAAATACTTAAATAATAGTCCACACAATGTACACGTTTTTATCAACAACTTTTGACAGGTAACAATCACAGGGCGCCATCTTTCAGCGAAGCTTCCGGGAATCAACCCCATTAGAATATAAGATACTTTTTATTCCGATAGTATGTTCTTGTGGGATATTTTTGACAGTCTTTTGTTTCCGACTCACGCAGACGAACTCGCGGGGAAAAGCTAGTTAATAATTTTGCCATCGTTGCCATCTTTATGGCAGCTCGTAGATGTGAACTCTGAGATCCTGGCTACTTAACCGAACTATCCTGTGGGTGCCTTAAGATTAAATCAAAGCCTCCAGCCAGGGGCGAAATTAACACTAAAATTATTTAAGTGACCGCACGCTAAGGGCACCCCCTGTCGGGTACGGACCTCGGCTTAGGGCGTCACTGAGGGGAGGGCAGCAAGGTGGGACATTCTGGATCGAATTGTTTAGAGAATTATTATTATCAGGGGAATTTAAAGCTACAGGCTCAGCTACGGCGCGGGCTGGCGCCTCATCGGACAAGGGTCGGGGCGAGGGACGATTACGGGGGGTCGTCGCGTGGGACCTCGTCGGCGAGGTCGGAACGATGGCGGTCTGTGTTTGTGCATTGTACTGTTGGCCCTACTGCTCTCCTGGAGGAGGGTTATGGAATCATCGGGGTCGACTAGGACATGCCGCGGACGGCGAGTATGACTGATACGGGAGGGGGCATAACGGGCGGTCTCGACAACCAGAGAGAGGGTTGCGATGTGTGGCGGCGGAATCGAAGAAACGCTTGAAAATGCGTTTCATGAATTGACCGATGGTCGGGATTTTAAGATATAAGTGGAGGGTTTCGTTCCGAATGAACCAAGGGGAACCAACCGCCCTACGGAGCAATCGATTTTGGAGGGTCTGCATCCTATGGATGTGATGGGGTATCGCTTGTGCGAAGACATCGCTCGCATAGGTCATGATCGGGCGAATGCACGCTGTGAAAATGCGCAATTTGCACTTGAGTGACAATTTGCTGCGTGCATTCAGGACGGAATTGAGTCTACCGAGAGCGAAAGCGGCACGCGAGCGCGCCTGCTTTATGTGCTCCGAGAAGGAAAGGTGCTCGTCTAGGACGACACTCAAGTATTTAGCTCGCTTCTCCCAAGGGATAGGCTTGCCGAACATGGTGATCGGACGGGTGATAATTAGGTAAAATGGGTGACATATTTATATTTCTGGTAGCTTGTTTATCGGTAAATCGCTATAAGTAGGTAATTAAAGTGGGGGTAATTGATGAAGAAGTTTTTGCATTTATGACCTAAGGCGGTACCACCGTGCGGCGTAAGGAAAGGTGCTTTTGGTGAAAATAGCTGTCGGTTAAAGATTATTAAGTTCAAGCGTGTTCCGGCGAACCATGACTTCGGTAAATCTTAGTATCGGCCAACCATTCATTCTTTGTAGCGTTATTCGGCGAAACGTGCTGTCGCTAAATAATAGTATCGACTAATAGTTTTTTCGTATTACCGTTCAACGGTGAACCATGCTTTCTGTAGACAATTATATCGTTTAAGGGTAATTCTATATACCGTGCGGGACTCACTTATTTCCTCAAGTTGTTTAATAGAATAGCATTAGGGTCATGACACAGACGTTGCTCGTTGATTTAAAATGATTCATTTTTTAGTTGAGATCACGTGAATGAAACTAAATAAATGTGGAAACAAAAGTAAAAAAATCAATTTAAATTATAATAGTATTCTAAAAGTACTTATTACTTTGTACTTGAAACATAACTATTATAATAATACCTATAGGTTCTTTTAAAACTTAATCTAAGATTATCTTTATTCCTCTGAATCAACTAAGTCAGAGTCAATATCTGTAGAATCATTTGTTATCAGGTTATGATAAATATCATACACACATGGGTTAATATATGACAGAAGTGGAATTAAATCTCTTTTTTTTGCACGGAAATAGGGATTGGGCCGGTATAACATTTGTTGACAGAGGTAATGGTACAAATGTGGTAGTTCTTGTTTCTTTTAGCATGTCATTGATATGAATTCTTCGTTATTATAATTTTCCTTGCATTAAAAACCTGGATATTGCCCTTTTGTGTACAGTTATCAGTTACAGTTCACTTTTTTCTTTATGAACTGGAGTTTAGAGAATGCAGCGAAATTGTAAAATTCATTTTCCGTCATCTCATAACAGAAAACTTGCTTTCAGGATTTGAGGCCGTGTGAACCAGCTGATACCAATCACGCGGATGGTGTAGGTTGAGTAAAGACGGGTTCGTACCGATATTTATCAGTATTAGCTAATATGAATATATTCATCTAGTAATATTATAATATCTTAACTAATATTTGAGTATCAGTGATATTTAACTTAGACCTAATATTACATATCACTGCCGTATTAAATTAGTGTTCAATAGACTGTATCTCGGTATTTATTATTAATACGAGTATCTAGTTATTGATGTTAAATTGTTAATACTGTTACTAATTAATGACACAAAATTTAATACATCGTATCGTGGTGTGGGGTCGAAATAAAAAAATATATATCAAAAACTTACTTTTTATTTGTGTTTAAAAACATTATTTTTTTAACCTTCTCTGATGATAGCCGAGTACGTCGGTCGGAAATTAGCTCTCCAGATTTAGAAAAATCCTTTCACAAGGCACTGAAGTCGCCAGTACACAACAGTGTTTTTGAATAATTTGCTGAGGGTAGGATAGGATATAAAAACCGGACACTAAGAATTTATGTTCTATAGTTGTTAATTGAACCTAGTTTTGGATGGCCAGTAAGGGTGAGGCCAAACGAGCGTAATTTTGTGAGTCGTGAGTCGCAGAAATTTTGCCTGACAGAAATTCTGTTGGGATGCTAGACGAGCGCATTTTATTCAGTTACTATCGAACGTTTATAGCGGATGTTTGTGTCGTGCAATGGAACCATTGAAAATTTTGTGTATTTACGAAGCATATTTAGAAGACGAAGAAGTAGATAATGCCAGAAAAAGATGCTGGGTAAATCCGCTTAATAGTGAAAGACTGATGCTTGGACAGTTCCACACTCTATATGAACGTTTATGTGCAAATCCAGATATATTTGAAAAGTACTATCATTTGTCATTACATGTTTTTCAAGAATTACTACAACTCTTAAAACCTTTTATTACTAAATCAAACACAAGCATGAGACTAGACATCAGTTCGAAGGAAATACTAATAATTACACTCAAGTAAGTTTTTAAAGTGTTTAATAATATTTAAAGGACATTGCCCGGCGCCCATACATTGTTCGCCCTGGAACCAAGAGCATCACAAAATGATGTGTTGTATTATCGATCGTTAGTAAATTCCTGTATGATGTTTTTTTTATAGCGGACTAGCTTCAGAATAGATATATCTCAAAAAAAGTACCAGATTTTGAGGTTATAATTGAACCACGAATATTATGGTTTTTCATAACTCCGTGAATTTTTAGGAAACAGAAAAACAATAAGCTAATGCATTTAGCTATTTTTAGCTATTTATACTTATCTAGATAATTAGCCTAATCTAAAGCCTAATTGCGTTAAAAAAAAGCGTATGTAAGTGCAACATAAAAATGCATAGAATCTAATTAACATACCTACTTTCTTACCATGCATTGGTTTTGGAATGAGATAAAATGTTTGTGTGTATTAATGTAAAAATTGAAATGTACTTATACGTACTTATATAATGGCAAGATAGCAGATATTTTTAGCATGTAAATAGGTACAGTACGGTAACGTAGCTAGTACCTAAATGTATCAGGATTTAGGCTGGTTTCAGTCACTTTGATAGACGCGCCATCGAACAACAATCAAAAAACAGCGCTCGCTTGAACGGTGTGACCAGTGTTGCCAGATCAGGAAATTGAAAATGCGGTAGTTTTGCTTCAAAAACGCGGATTTTCAACAAAAAATGCGGAATTTCTTGTTTTAACATTTACATCGATTTTTTCACTAAATTCATACGCTTATTCATTAAAAGGACAAGGGAGCTTACAAATAAAAGAGTAAAAACACAACATGTGAGTAAATCTTTCTTGTAAACATTATTAACTTATCATCAGTCATTCGAAGGAAAACACATCCCCAGCATCGTCTCCAGATTCTCCGACCTCCGTTTTTGCGAAGTTATAAATTTGTTTGGCTGTCATTTTTAACAACATGTTTCGAGATGGTTTAAAATTTTTGCAGCAGCCCTCATTTTTTCTAACTGCCTGATCTGCTAAAAGAACTCCATTTACGGTTGGCGTTATTAATCGATTTCGGTTGTCGGTTTTTATGTTATTTATTTTTGAAAATTTCCTCTCACAATCGGCATTTGAAATTGGAATGGACAGAGCTGCGAGTGCAAACTCCGGAAGATGTGTGAACAGCCGTTCTCCAATTTCGTCTTTGTGCTGCGCAATCTGTTAAAAAAAATATTCATTTCATGATTCATCATAATCATCCTTTCAGACTACAAATGTCCGCTGCTGAACATACATAGGCCTAATCTCTATCTTGAACGATCAATTGTCGCTTGTATCCAATGCCTTCTTGCACCCTTTGAACTAGGAAATCAAAGAAAAGAACTAAGAAATCAAATGAACTATTATATACCAAATCGGTTAATCTCTAGTAAAATAAGCCTGTGAAATAAATTCGCATACTTATGTCTTTACCTTATGCCAAAAATGGTCGGCTTCAGTAGAAGTTATTATATCGTTTGGAAGACTATGTTTAAGAATCGGTAATCTTCGCCATTCGTCATCAATTGCTTGCAAATTTCCGTCTGATTGGTCAGTGCAGCGACTCAAAAGCATAGCCAATGGTAATAAACTGGGTGCTTGTTCCCTTGTTTTTTGGGACAAAGCCTGTTTTGGACTCAATAATGGTAACTGTGTGAGCACGGGATCTCCGAAATCATATCTGAAAAAAAGTTCAAGTTTGTTTTTATTTTTGTTGGTTTTAAATAACAACTAATAAAACAACGAAACAAAATATAACCTCGCTTTCATTTGAAGACATGATGTAATGAGAAAATTTTGGCATTTCATTCGAAAATCAGCTATGATATCGGGTCTCTGCATTACTTCTGATAAAGATATTTGTCTCATAGTAGCCACTCCTAAGTAAATCTGATTTCTGTCTAGGAACTTGCTGCTGTCGTCAGGCTGGATATCTGATAATGGAGTCTGGTAGACATAATCACTTTTCATATACATAATTAGAAACTCGGTGTACGTAGTCGTCATCCTTTCGTGTACAACTGTTACAACGGTTTTTTCAGACTGGAAGTATTCATTCAACCGAGTAAATTTTGGAAGTACCCATTGTAGAAACAAATAGTAGGCTTTCACAAATGGGTCACATAGAGCACGATGAATATCTTCTGTGATTCTCAGATGTTCCGTAAGACATTTGTCAGTGAAAAATAACTTCAGTGGTTCCCACATTTCCAGCATGCGGTCTATGACTGCAGCAAGTGAAAGCCATCTTGTCTGACTTGGATGCAACAATTTGAGAACATCCAACTGAAAGAATTTTTGGAATTGTGCAAACTGAGCCTGTCGTTTGGACGAATTTTTCAAAAAGTTGTAACAATTTCTTGCCAAATCTTCACAAGTTCTGGGTAGTCCTTTACATGCTTCGCTAGCGCACAAGTGTAAAGAGTGGCATATGCATTTCACAATGCGTATTCCAGGACATAACTCCATCATACGGGTTTTAACCGAATTCGTATTTCCCATCATCACATTGCACCCATCGGATGCAAAACCAATAATATTATCTATTGGAATGTTTTTTGTTTTAAACGTGGTAATCATTGCTTCGTAAAGTCGGGCAGCAGTGGCACCTTTTTCAGCGCCCGCCGGATCATTTTCACTAAAAACCTGTTCTAGTTCCCAAAAACGGCTTACAATGCGCCCTTGGATCTCGTCATAAAACCGAACCATTATACACGCTGTCTTTACACAAGCAATATCTGTTGACTCGTCAGTTAAAATAGAAAACTTTGATTTTCGTAATTTTTCCGAAAGTACCTCTTTTTCATCGTGACCAATAACGTTGATTATAACGCCTTTTATTTTAGTGCGCTTCATAGCAAGAGATTTCGCTATATCTGAGTCTGGAAAAATGTCTTTTAACACCTCGACTAGGTGATCCATGCGTGAAAACGGTTCGTCATGGGCTGCAAAGTAACCTCCAAGTTTTATTTCTGCATGTTTCACTTTGTCCTCCAAGGGAGTAGATTTTTTATTAAACATGTCTACGACACTTTTTTGGGCGCTTGGAGCGCAAGCTTTAATTTTAGCTTGATGTTTTGCAGTTAATGCGTGCCTTTTAATATCAGATCTGCAAAATATTTTTTTTATTAAACTGTGTTCAGTACTACAGTTTTGAGACTTTCAGATTTCCGCACAAATGAGAAATATGATAGCGCCTGGCAACCCCACACCACAGAGAAAAAAATTTTTGGTATCTATGAACGATTCCAGCGCGGCGCGAAAGTGAGGTGACCAACGAGCAAGCAACAACTGTTTGTCTCTTTCAAAAAAATATAAACAGAGACCATGTAAATGTATAAAAACCCGGCGGCAAAGTTAGAAATGGCCATCAGGCCTCATTTCAAAATACAAATTATTCTGCTGAATACATTGAGGTACCTACTATGTACTAACGTTTACATTGATCTCAATGAGTGAATAAGAATTATATGTTAAAAATGTACTCACGTTTCCGCTCGAAATGATTTTGTGCATAATTTGCAGACAGCTTTAAACCTATCAATTGGATCTGGACGTATCCATTTATATGTTTCCTCCAGATTTTTGTCGTATTGCACGGCGAACCTATGTGCACTTCGTTTTTTCTTCGAAGAGGATGGGCCCGGCAACCCATCATTTGTATTGTCACTATCTGTGTTAGTATCACTAACGATCTCGTCACCCATTATTATCGTCCACCCGTAGCCGCCGTAGCAAAAGCAACACCAAAAAACACCCACCAATAACCACCACCAGAAAAACAGTACCTACTGTACTGTACCACACCGTACTTACAAAACAAACGCTATGTTCAATGAAACAATCAACTTACAGAATTTTTAAATGAACACGTCAAACTGATACGAATTCGCGCGCTTGCCTTGTTGTTGTAACAGTTACGGACACAGACTAGACTTCACTCACTCACTCACTAGTTCACTACCAACGCCAGAATCTAATAGCAGGGTAAGTATATACAAATTAAACGCGTGCAAAAGAGAAGGCACGATAGGCGGAAGTCGTCGCCTATCGTACTTCCGCCGACGATCAAACGAACGAATGAACGCAACCTTGTTAGCCTCGACGAGTAACGGAGTAACCGCCAACATGAGTGAGAAAAAAAAGGGGTTGTTCTAGCAGATTTGAAAAAAGCGGAACCGCGTAGGTTAAAAGCGGAACGCGGATCCTTTGTCAAAAAGGCGGGGTAAAAAGCGGAAAAGCGGTGCATCTGGCAACGCTGGGTGTGACTATAAAACGCGACTACTACTACATTTGTAAGCGTGTGCGTCTGGACGGCGCTGTTCAAACGCGTGACTATGAATCTAGCCTTACCACTATGGTACTCGTAGTAAGTTATTTTTAAACCTAGATTAACTTATTATGTTTGAATAAGAAATAAAACACAGATTTTAAATTCATGTTTATTGTTCTTCTTCTAAATTGGCAATTAAAATATTGTCTAGAAACTGTGCAGGGGGGTCGATATTATTTTGATGTCTCGCAAAGCTCAAATACCAAATAATGGTCATAACATGGGCGCAGCAACCGATGGTTCTGCGCCCAACGATGCAATTACAACAATATTGCACGATTGCTTGTCGACCTATTTGTGATGCATCTATTAAAATATAAACAAAATATGTTTTATTGCTGATATGACGGCTGTGAATTTTGCCTCGTAATAACCATATGGTTTCTGAATGAATTGGTTCTAATTCATCAATCAAATCCTGATCGACCTCTCTGCACACTTCAATAATATACGAACCATCGTGTCTGATATGTTCACCGTAGTATGAACGGGCTTGTTTAATTTGATAAACACCTAATGGTATTAAAATCATGTCATTAAAATCCATTTGTGGAAAATCTAAAACATTTTCATTATTGACAGTAATACTTTCAAACTGGGCCCGTCTTCTATTTAAATTATTTCGTTCTACAAAATCAGCCAATGAATTAGTCATAAACATTCTTTCCTGTATTATGGAGATAATTACCCTCGCATCCTCTCTGTCTTCTAGAACCGGGTGAAACTTGTTTATTAATGCTGCTGCCACCTTAAAATCTTGCATCAAATGATTAGATGCTCTATTAAAATATTCTTGGCGCAGCAGCTTAAAATCTCGCTTAAAGCGTCCATTTACCACTTCTACTACCCATCGACATAGAGTCACTTTACGGGATTCGTTTGCATTTTCTGTGCTCAATTGATGTTCACCTGGTTCTATTGAGAGAGGATAATGAACCGAATAGTTCAAACTCTGTAAGAGGGAAATACTGTCACGAAAACCTCTGTCTAAAATCATTACATCACCTCCTCTAAAATATTGTCGCATAGGTTTTGAAGAATCATAAAATTCATCTTTTAAAATGTCAGCATCTGATTTTGTGGCTGCATAAGGGCCCAGTACATCTGTTGCTTGGGATAAGGTTCACTTTGCTTTGTATAGGATTTTAATAAGAAAAGACGTGTGTTGTACTACAAGTGTATTGAGCTACTAGTTTTGTTTGAAGAAATGCCTATTAAATGGGTTCCCTCTATCTGGCAGAATTTTGATGCTCCGAAATTTATTTGGCATAACCCACTTGGCATAATCTTCTTTAAACGAATATATATATGCCATAAAAATCATTTAATATAATTATTGTTTGGCCGAACGTTTATATGTCCGAATTTACAAAGGCATACTTTTAAGACGGCAGAATTTGATTTGGCATAATTACTTTTGGCAAAGCTTAATTTCGCATAATTTCGTTTCACATAACGTTTATTTAGAGCAACGATTATTTGGAATAATTTCACTTGGCATATTAAGAAGATGGCAGAATATCATTTGGAATAATTTTATTAGGCATAATTATTGTCATTTCTATAAAATGTAATCATATTCTTAACCTTAAATTAAAATTAAAATATTGTCTTAAAAAGTCAATATGTTGTACTACAAAAGTTAGTGAAGTGACAGAACCGAATCGCTGCAAAATACGCACACGCTGCACGTAGTCTTGTCTGCCCTACCCCTAGAATGTAATTTAAGCCCGCGTAGGCGCGGAGGGGCGAGGCGGCCCGCGAGCTGAGAAGCAGGTGGTTTTAACGCTCGCCGCCGTGGCTGAGGCTGGCCGGCAAAGCCGGCCAGCAAGCCGAAGCTGCTGTGGTGAGCGTTACGACCATCTGCGACGAGAAGCTTGCATGGGACCGCCGGAGCCCCGCAGCGCCGGAGCCGTGGCAGAAACCATGCCTGCTGCATGTTGCATGCTTGCATGCTTGCTTGCATGCTGCATGTTTGCTTGCATGCTGCATGCTTGCTTGCATGCTGCATGCATGGTGTGTGCTTTTTTGCATGTTTGCATTCTACATGCTTGATGCATATATGCATGGTGTGTGCTTTTTGCATATTTGCTTGCTACATGCTTGATGCACGCATGGTGTAAGCTTGTTTGCATGTTTGCATGCTTCTCACAGGTAAATAAGAACCACATAAATGTTCACAATCAACTGTTTAATTGAGTTCAGTAAGTAATACAAAGTAATACATGCAGAAAAATAATTAAATAAGCATTTAAACAAAAAAACTTTTTACAAAAGATCTAGCAATAACCATTATCGTAGTAAGTCCGTGGCGAAAAAAAAATAGTGTTCAATCAATGGTAAGAAATACAAAATTATTCTAACTATGAATTTTCCGTAATGTGATAGATGAGTCTTTCAATTATTATGGATATGAAAAGTATGCCAAAAGATGATTCTAACTGTAAACTTTCTGAGATATGATAGTTCTACCTTTTAATGATTATCGATATGAAATGTATGTATGCCAAAAGACGTTTCTGACAGTGAACTTTCTGCAATATGATGGTTCTACTTTTTAATTATTATGGATATGAAATTTATGCCAAAAGACGATTCTGACAGTGAACTTTCTGCAATATGATGGTTCTACTTTTAATTATTATGGATATGAAATTTATGCCTAAAGACGATTCTGACTTACAAAATTATGCGTTTTTAATGTATTATAAATGAGTGTATGCCAAACGATTTTCTGCGAAATGAAGTTTATGCTATGCGCTGTTATGCAAAATAATATTATGACATAAAAAGTTCTGCTATAAAGGGTAGACCCCTATTAAATATATGTTAATGACCTATATATACTTATTACTAAGTAGGTGTGAGCATTGAACGCAATACGTCACAACATACCGCCCACCAAAAGGCCTGTAGGTCTTTTAAGAAACAATGATTGCAAAATGATACATATTTATAAGATTACCACTAAACGTTATATAAATCTGTAGGTGGGGGTCTGTAATATTAATATTTAACATACATAACAACAAAGTTAATAGGTACTGCATTTCTAAAGAGCATATTTTAAACAGTGTGAATCAACAATCAATAAATTTACTTTTCTTTAAATCATTAAATAATACACTAGGTTCCATTGAGAGGCAATGGACATAATTTTGTAACAGTTCTTTTTATTACGGAACTACCACTTTTGACACTATACACCCTCGTCAGACCGTCCGGACCAGGGTGCTTCTCGACGATTCGTCCCAAGGACCATTTTCCAGGTGGCAAATTGTCAGTTTTTATCAAGATAACATCTCCGATCTTAAATTCATCTTCCCTTTTATGCCACTTAGGACGCTGTTGCAATCTGGATAAATACTCATCCTGCCATCGCCGCCAGAAGTCGTGAACAAGTTTCTGTGAATGTTGCCAGCGAGACAAGCTGGACAGCCTTATGTCTTTCATATCGGGTGATGGGACAACAATAGGTACCTCTCCAATTAAGAAATGTCCTGGCGTCAGTGGATTCGTGTTGTCTGGATCAGTGTCGTTAATAGGACATAACGGACGGGAATTCAAGCAGGCTTCTACTTGGCAGAGTATCGTCGTCATCTCTTCATATGTCAGGTGAGTTGTTATAATTCTTTTCAAGTGGTATTTTATAGATTTAACACCGGCCTCCCATAATCCACCGAAAGAGGGACTGTAAGCGGGAATGAAATGCCATTGAGTACCCTCTGTGGCTAGTGTTTCTACAATTTCTCCAGTAAACTTTAAGCTTGTATCGTTCCAGGCATCTCGGAGCTCTTTTTCAGCTCCCACGAAGTTTCGTCCTTGATCGCTCCACAGGTGATTACATTTGCCTCTCCTGGCAACAAAACGTCTAAAAGCGCCGATAAACGCTTCTGAAGTAAGATCACTTACAAGCTCTATATGGATTGCCTTTGTGGACATACAGATGAATATTGAAACGTAGGCCTTTGTTGTCCTGTTTCCTCGGCCTTTAGATAACAAAATTTGAAAGGGCCCCGCGAAGTCTACACCACTTTTCAAGAATGGCCTAGATGGAGTCACTCTCTCATTGGGTAAATCTCCCATAATTTGAGCTCTAGTAGTAGCACTAAGTCTAGCGCAAATGAGGCATTTATGAACATGTTTCTTAGCCATTGATTTTGCCTTTAAAATCCAGTATTTTGAACGTATAAAACATAACATTAGTTGAATTCCTCCGTGAAGTGTCTTATAGTGTGCGTCGGCTATAATCAGAGGTGTCAATGTGTTTTTATTTCCGAGAATAATTGGATGTTTTCTTTCATCGGGTAAGTTTGCGTGTCTGAGGCGGCCGCCCACCCTGAGGATATGTTTATCATCAAGATAAGGGTTGAGGGATCGCAACGGACTTCTCCTTTTCACTTGTTTATTTATCTTCAATCTTTCTATTTCTTCCGTGTATTCTTCTTCTTGAACTCTTTTTATACAAATTGTCAGTGCATCTTCTAATTCTTGTGTAGTTATTTGTTTATTTATGTTCACATTGACCTTGTAGTTCAAGAATCTTTTGCAGTAACAAACGACCTTGAGTAATTCTGGTAAGTTGTTAAAATTTTCAAATTGTGTAGTTATTGATTTCTCTTGTTCTTCTGTGCTGAGGTGAGTAATAACTTTCTTTGTTTTAATTTCCATGTCTGTTGTCATAACTTCCTGTTTATTAATCTTTATTTCTTTTTCAGATAACCAACCTGGGCCACTCCACCACAAGTCACATTTCTTCAGTTCGGACAGCAACATTCCTCGAGAAGCTAAGTCTGCAGGATTATCACTCGACTGTACGTGATACCAGCGCTTGTTATTTATGTTTTCTACAATTTCGACGACGCGGTTGGCAACAAACGTTTTCCATCGATTGGGATCACCACATACCCACGCTATAACTATAGAGGAATCTGTCCATGCATACATATCTGAAGTTGGAATTTTCATTGCTAGTCCAATTCGTTTCATAAGCTTGGAGAGAAGTAATGCACCACACAACTCTAGTCTTGGTAAGGATATTGTTTTCAGGGGTGCTACTCTTGTTTTAGCAGCAATGAGTTTTATTTCAACCTTGTTATTTGTTTCAGTTCTTATGTATACTGCTGCAGCGTAAGCCCGTATCGAAGCGTCACTGAATCCGTGTATTTGTATATTTGTTTTGTTTGTTTCCGTTGTACCAAGCCATCTCTTCACTTGTACATCGTTTACCCTAGCAAAATCCGATCTTATCTGTTTCCATTCTTCACATAACGTTTCACTTACGTTCTGATCCCAATTCACCTTTTCAAGCCATAGTTTCTGTAACAGTATTTTTGCCATCACTGTACTCGGTGCAAGCCAACCAAGTGGATCGAAAAGCTTTTGTATATCAGATAAAATACTGCGTTTTGTTACATTAGTATTTTCAGATTTTGGTAAAGTTATGTTGTATTGAAATGAGTCAGTTTTCATGTTCCACACAATGCCCAATGCCTTTATTGTTCCATCAAGATTCATGTCTACATGTGCGTTGGTTGATCTGTTTTCTTCATCTATAGACTTCATAAAATTAATATCGTTTGATGACCATTTTGTGAGTTGAAACCCGCCCTTTTGTAGTATGTTTGTGACAGATTTGGCTAGAGAAATAGCAGTTTCAGTTTCATCAGCTCCATCAAGCCAGTCATCCACGTAAAAATTATTCTTGATGGATTGCACAGCGAGTGGTTGATCCCTTCCTTCATCATTAGCTGTTTGGTGGAGTGTTCTAACAGCTAAATACGGTGCAGATGCTGTACCGAATGTGACCCTCAGCAGTCGGTATTCGTGGAAATCATCACCCTCGTCGGATCTCCAGATAACTCGCTGGAAGTCTGCGTCTTCACGAGTCACTAATATTTGGCGATACATTTGTTTGATATCGGCCATGAAGCAGACACGTTTCATTCTCCATTTCATTAGATGGTTCCTCAAATCATCTTGCAGCTGCGGACCTACCAATAATTCTTCATTTAGTGAAATGTTGTTTGTGCCTTTGCAGGAAGCATCGAAGACAACGCGTGTACGAGAGGTCTCCTTGTCAGAACGAACTACAGCGTGGTGAGGTAAGTAAACTGATATTGTTTCTTTTTCTCTTTCAGGTATCTTCTCCATATGTCCTTGTTCTATGTAATCATCTATGACTTTTGTGTATTCCTTTTTCAGGTCTGAAGACTTCTTAAACTTCCGCTCGAGTTGCAAGAATCTTTGTTTGGCTATCTCCTTTGTGTTTCCTTCAGGTGTTTGTAACTTTGTACTCGTGCTCATTTCATTTAGTTGTGGACTGTATGTTTTGAAAGGTAATTTGACTATGTACCTTCCTTCCTCATTTCTTTTTGTTGTTTTCTCGTAGATATCTTCACAAATCTTATCTTCTCTTGTTAAATGTCTGTCCTTGTCCATCTCTATTTCCCATATCGATTTCAATATTTCGTCTACATCAACTTGGTGATGCATCACAAGGTAGGTTTGGTTTTGTGGTTTTTCATAGATATCTCCGAAAATAATCCAACCCAGGTTTGTTTTTTGTGCGATTGGAGTGCCTGGTGGACCTTTTATTAAATCTGGCTGTATAATCTGTGCGTATTCCTTGACTCCTAATAGCAGATCTACAGAACCAGGTGTTAAGTAACTCGGATCAGCCAAGTTTAGCCCGTCGATGTGAGGCCATGATTGATTGACAATTGTTTTGGTGGGTATCTTAGTGGTCAGTTGTTTCGACATCACGTAGGCTTGGATCGGTAAACTATAGTTATGGTCCCACTGTGATTTTATATTAAGCTGTACCACGTGTTTGATCTCTGTTCTAGAAGATCCCACTCCTACAACACTTCCCTTGAATGGCTGTCGTTTGAGTTTCAATAGTTGAGTAGCTTTCTCACTTATAAATGTAGCTTGAGAACCCTGGTCTATCAGCGCGCGTAGTGAAATGATTTGACCCTCTGTATTTGTTGCTTCCACTACAGCAGTCGCTAACAGTGCTAATCCATGTCTAGTTGTATGATGCGACGCGATCACTGTGTTCACTTGAACTGCATCCTTCTCTTCAGCTACATGCTGTGAAGCCAACGGTTGTGAGGTGCTCGATGTAGCCGCTGGTTCTGTGCTCTTAGTCGCATGTAGTAAAGAATGATGACGTCGGTGACATTTCTGACAGGACACTGGTAGTTTACATCTCTTTACAGAGTGTCCAAGTGCTAGACAGTTAAAACATAAATGTTTGTTCTTGACATATTCGGTTCGCTCATCTAGTTTCATATCAATAAATTTCTTGCAGTGACACAACGTGTGGTTTTCTTTGCACATGATGCATGTCTTCTCTGTACTTGGTGTGGCAACATGATAAGAGCGTTCTTTTACTTGCTTCTCTCTTGTATTATTGTTAGCTGTAAAGCCTGTAACTAATTCCAACGTGCGGAACTTGGACTCCATGAAATTCTTTAATTCACTCCAAGTAGGCAATGCTTCGCTGTCTTTCTTATAGGCATACTCTTCCCAGCCTTTATGTGTCTCTGGGTCAAACTTCTGAACAAGCAGAAATATTATTACATGATCCCAAGAGCCCGTAGTTATTTTTAAATTTTCCATGTTATTTAGGCATTCTGTAGTTGTATCTAACAAGCCTTTTAATTGGACGGCTGATTGCGAAGTCATCTTCCTCTGGTAAAATAATCTTTTCATGATGCAATTTAATATTATGCGTCTGTTACCATACCTTTTATTCAAAACATCCCATGCAGTTGCGTAATTACTGGATGTCACTTGTATATGGGTCAATAACGCTTCAGCTTCTCCACTCACACTTGTTTTTAAATAATGTAATCTCTGTACATCACTGAGGTTATTATTTTCGTGCACCAAAGAAATAAACAAATCTTTGAAAGTCGGCCATCCTTCATAATCTCCTTTAAACTTAGGTAATTCTATTTTTGGTAAATGCACTATGTTTTGCGCTGCATGTGTTACGTTCATACTAGAATTTCTCGAATCCATCGATGTCGATTCTGCTAACGACGTAAGCATATCTTTCAAATCACCTTGTAATGAGCTGTATAATTCTTCATAAATAAAGAATTCTTCGTTCAAAAAGTATGGCAAAATTCCCTTTTGTTCTTTGGGTGTTATCTTTACTAACCCGTCATGTGCGTTCTTGAATGACATCCAATACTCATCAATAATTTTCACACGTGCTTCTATATAACCTTTTGTCAGTCTTCCCTTTGGACACTTTTTCAAGTTTGTTTGCGTTTTTTGAAGTAAGTTAGCACCATCTTCCAAGACTGCGAGATATTGTTGTTGTTCTTTCGTAGTATTCATTTTGTTTCACTATATTTCCTTTAAACAAATCTTCAATAAAATTGTTCGTAAAACTTGGTAATCTTTCGTAGTAGCGCTAATTACTTATTTGCAAACATATTCATAAGTATCTATTACCGCGAGGTGTTTTTTCTACGAATCCTTATCGCTGTGGAATGCGGTTCTTTTGTTCAAGCGGCCAGATGTTTACCGCTCCGTAGTTGTTGCGTTCGGCTCGAATACGACCATATGTTGCTTGGGATAAGGTTCACTTTGCTTTGTATAGGATTTTAATAAGAAAAGACGTGTGTTGTACTACAAGTGTATTGAGCTACTAGTTTTGTTTGAAGAAATGCCTATTAAATATATGTTAATGACCTATATATACTTATTACTAAGTAGGTGTGAGCATTGAACGCAATACGTCACAACAACATCAATTATGTAGCCATCACAACATACTACTATGAACGGTTTGACAAGGTTCCTATATTTATGAAGGGAATATGTTTTCTTTTGATATGCATAATTGCTACTCTTCTGAACATAAATATATGTTCCATCCATTATAATAATTGCCTTTCTATCCTCCACATTAGTCCCAGGGTTTCCAAACAAAGACTCGGGAATATAAAGGTTTCTTGCTGCAACTTCTTCTCTACTTATATGTTGTAACCCTAAATGTGCTGGCACAAAGCATTCCACCATAACCTCTCGTGCTTTAGCAACAAGTCTTGATAGAGTACTTCTTCCAATTTTTAATAATGAAGAGATTCTTTCATCTGAATCTCCTGTTCTGAGCTTCATTAAATAAGCGCCAAGTGATGTAGCACGTTTATAAAAATCAGGGAGTTCTGCTTCGAGTTCTCTGAATTGCTCTTTCGTGCGTCCCAGCCAATACCACACTAGATGATTATCCATTTGCTCAATATTATCAAAATCTAAAGTATTGTTATCATTTTTCAATAACTCACAAAAGTCTTCTATGTGAGCTGCCGTGAAGCTTCGGTTAACATTTTCAACATCGAAGAGTTCTGACCATGACTGCCTTGCCAAATGCAATTCACATATACGACAATCTCGTGGTATATAGTAGTTATGATCACTAAAGAGCCTCGCCCTTAATGCAAAAGGAACTACTCGCTGTGAGGTACTATTACATAGCAGAAATACACATCTGTTATGTGTATCAGATGCTCTAGAGTAATTTGGCAAGACTATTCTTTCAGTATGCTGTGAAACTGCATTGACTCCTGACACAGGTAAGATATCATTGACAGCTGTGGTGTTTGCTCTTTGAAAGCATCTATTACAAAGTAAATCTGATGGAAGAACCTAGAAAAAAAAATGTTGGTTACACATGGCATAAATGTATAGTACAATAAATTAAAAATGTTCGATTTAAAAAAAACATGTAAAAATATAAAAAGATTGTAGCCCACCGGTATCGGGAACAGAGTCCAAGCTACCGGTGGTGTTATGAATTTCTTGCAATAGTTAACCAATCAAAAAAATCATTCACCTCTCTCGGTTGAACCCAATTTCGCACAACATCTAAAATATGGCTGTTACTTTCTGCTTGCACAGAGTGACTTTGGATTCGTGCCACTGAACAACCACATACCACACAAATATGTTCATGACCAACCATTGGTACATCCTGCAAATCTTGTGATGTTGTGGTATCTCTATTAACAAATAATGTGTGACAGGCATCACATATGTAGTCATTTGCAGTCACCTGTAATAAAAAACATGTTATAATTTGTTATTTTATACCTTCCCTTCTATACAGAGTTATTATAAATGTAAATAGTTTCCAATGGTAGAAAAAGCTTACAACACGAGTGGGTCGTTGCTGTATTTGCACAAGAATGGCATCATTATGAAGAATATGTCGTCTCTGTCTATTGAAATGAATACCACAATTGGCACATCTCGATTGATTGCTTGTTGTTGGAGTATCCCTTGATGAAGATGGTGTTGAATAATGCCTCGCAGCACGATCACATTTTTGCCAACAAGGATGACATATATAATGTGATGCACGTATCTAAAAATCAGATATCAATGGCACCCACTGCAAATGCATTGTTAAATAATTATGACTTAGTAATATTTTTTTTTAAATATTGTACCTCCAATGGCACAAGTCTTTCTGTGATGATATTTCTGATATTCACATTATGTTGAGTGTCAGTTCTCAGAGCAATCAGTTGATGTGAACGTGTACGAGGTGCCATCATTCTATTGCAGAGTGGACAATTTCTACCAACATTTGTTACTGAAGTGTTTGTCGTCTCTTGAGCTCTTGTCCAACATGTTGTGCATATGAGATCATGAGCTTGAACCTAAAAAACAAACATAGTTCACTTGATTTGATAAGGCGACCTAGCAGATTGTTTCCTATTATTATTTATATTATTTATGAAAATACTCACAATACATTTTTCTTTTTTTTTTCGAGAAGAAGATAATTGCAAACATCATAAAGAAACTTATTTATAATATGTAGTTAATACAAGTCTGAGAGAACGCAAACAGAATCATTTACATCACGGGTCCCGAGATATGCAGACAAAGTAGAAATATAATTACCAAGAGAGGTGCAGTCCATTGTTGTACACAGTGACGAATCTGTTCATTTTCCAACAACATGGAACCACTAGCAGAGCCGCAATTTATACAAAATACACTGTCCATTGCGAATTCGTAAGTCCGTTTGTGAGTGCCAGGTTATCGTTTGAGCGGTACACAGTTCCGAAAATCACAGCCAGGTAAGTCGTTCGTAAAAGCAATCAGTCCGTTAAAATAGCCAAGTCGTATTTTAATAAATATTTATAGTCCCGAAAGTCACCAAAATACACCGATACGATTACGAAGAGCGAGCGACGCCAATGTATACCCTAAGTCATCAATTCAGATAATTTAAGTAAACAAAGAAATGTCATTGTCAAAATGACAGGACAGTGGTACAAAACAATTTAATATTAAATTTTTCTATCTTTTCATTACAGTTAACTATTTATACGAGCTATGCAAACAAAATATCGTAGCCGAACAGTGTTTGTTCTGTGTCGGAGTCGCGGCTTATTATCATCATAATCAGCCCTTTTAAGTCCACTGCTAGTCATAGGCCTCCCAAAATCGCCGTTTTCCAAAATCCAACATGTGGCAAATGTATTGCCTGCAAGCTTCTTACGATATGAATCTATGAATGAGAGTTTTAATATGTGTGTTGTTGAAAATGTAAGTCGTTAAATAAAACACAAATTTAAGAAATTGCATTTATTAGACCACACACATACATCAGTCATTTAAAATTACGTCAATCTGATTTCAAATCCTTAATAACTAGTTGTTCAGATTAGGATTGGCTATAAAAAAATATTTTTCATTATGTGTCTGAGTCTGAACAACTATCGGATTCGGAATCAGATTCGTTCACACTTATGACAAACCTATCAGTAACTTCATCAATTATGTGGTCGAGTGTGCACATTTCATCTTCTACTTTTACAGTATGTCTAATACAGTCTGCCCATTTCTGCGGTGTCACTTCTCTTAAACCTTCTTCTAACAATTGTTTTATCTCATTCATTTTGAAAGTTTTGTTGTTTCGTGCGACATACCCCTTTACCTGAGCCCACACCAATTCAATAGGGTTTAGCTCACAATGGTAAGGAGGCAGTCGCAGGACAGTGACACCGCACTGGGCTGCCATCTCATCCACTACATACTTATTATATTCTGATTTATTTTTCTTAACGATTTCCAATAACTGGGCTTTAATCATTGTTTGCTCGAAGGAAATATTCTTTTTGTGAAGCCATTCCTGTATATTGGCTTTTCTCCATGAGGTAGTAGGGGTCTGCTCAACTTTCCGGCTATGGTATGGAGCATTATCCATTACCAGAACAGAGTTTTGCTTTAATTTTGGTAAAATCTCCTTGAACCATTCTTCAAAACATTCCGCATTCATCTCTTGATGGTAGTCTTCAGTGTTTTTTTTTGATTCAAACAAGAGCAGACCCCCTTCAACAAAACCATCTACACTGCCTATATGGCTTATAATTAATCGTCTGCCTTTGCCTGACGGAGCTTTCAGCCCTGTTGTCAATCCATCTAGGAATGCTTGTTTTGATGATTTTATTTCAGTGTCTACCCATATCTTTTTTACTGTATGGCCTATAACAAAGAATATTTTATTTTATTAACAAGTTGATAAGCATTACAGTTCAAAAACATTTTCTGGATGGGACTGTAAGAATTTGGCAATTGTGATCAAAGAATTAGTGTATGTTAATAGATCTGCGAGAACCAGTACCCACTCAACGCAACTGATTAAATACTGGAAGTTGACCCGAAGAGAATTAGGGAGAGGTATAGGCAGATATTTTACATATTATTATATTATTCGTACTCATAAATAACAATTATTACCTTCATTGAGCCAGGTCTCATCTTGGTAATAAATATGTTTTTTATCTCTGCGATGTTGCTTTATCAAATTTAAATACTTCTGTCGCCACAGCATTATGTCTTGCCGGTCAATAAGGCAACTTTGACGTTTCCGGTTCACATATCTAAATTTTAAATGTTTCAGAATTCTTCCCAGTGTTTTTTGTGACATAGTTGGTAAGTCAGAGTCCTCATTCACAACTTGTAGAACCTGAAAATAAAAATTAAATGTTATGATGATCACTGAAAGCCAGGGATGATAGTGACACTATGTATTATCATAGGCAATCTGCTTATGATGGATAGACGATTAAACTCTGCGGACGATAACAATGGAATTTATATTGCCTTATTACTTGACGGGTAACAAGGAGGCCCTAGTTCCGTAGACTGGTGTCCACTTGAGATAGACTCTACGAGAAAACTTGGTTGTAAATAATAGTTATTCTTAGTAAGGTATAATAGTAGAAAACAGGTACCTATACCCACAGAATTTTATATAAATCTACTTTACGTAATAGGTATTCAAAGAAATTCTCACCTTTTTTAATGTAGGTGCCTCATTTCTGCGAAAAAACTGGTGTACGATTCGTCTTATTGCAGACATGGTAAAATCGTCCATTTTTTGGACGAAGTTGGTCTTTGGACCTTCCTTCTTGGGAGAACTCAGGGTTTGGGTTGTTTTATGTTCTTTTACAATTCTTCCCACTGTCACTGCTGATATGCCTAATAATGTAGCAGTTTTGGCAGCACAGTCTCCTAAAGACCAGTATTCGTTAACAGGCCAATTCTTGTATGTCTGCTTGTAGACATTCATCACCATGAGTTTTTCAGTGGCACTCAGAGATTTTCGAGGCCGCTTTTTGACAGGCGACAAACTGTCGGTGGCAGCGGCCTTCGAGGGACCCGGCTGGGGCTCCATTTGTCAATTAACAAATAAAACTTAACAAAAACACAACTAAAACAAGGAAATATAACAACTAACAACAAGATGAAACAGTTAACACGATGATAATAAAGCACAATTAACAAAGACGCAGCGAATAGTATTATCCGGGAAAAGAAAACGAATGTTGTGAAAAGACGCGACTTTGTAATTATGTCAAACGAAATTTGAGAATGTTGGGAACTCCGGTAGTGTTACCAGTATCATAAAATATTTTATACCACAAAATTTTCTTTTTTTAATAACTTTGTTTAAAACCGAAAACTTATAAAAATTAACACGGTATAATAATTTTTTAATTATTATTTTAAAAATCAGAACTTAAAAGCAAATCTAACCTTGTTTTCCACCATTTTATGTGAATTACCATTAAGACGATATTTTTTTGATCTGTTATCACATTTGTTTACATAAATTATCTGAATTGATGACTTAGGGTTTAATTGACAGTGAGAGACAGAGACTGACAACTTGACATGCAAGTGACAACCAGGGATGTAAAAAATAATCGATTTTTATATTAATCGATATTTTTGTCTTATGATCCATTTTCACAAATCGATTTATTTTAAAGAGAGAATAATCGATTATTTAGTCATCGATTTTTCCCCTCCAAGTCACATCCCTAGTGGCAACTGACCACTTAGTGACGTTAAAAATAGGAGTGCCAAAACGATATTTCCTAAGATTTACTATGGCCATACGTTACCTCAATTAGAGGTATATTATGTAATACCACCTAAAGAAGTTTTGAATTTGCCGCGTTTTCTCAGGTCACGCTTTCATTTGCCAGACTCTAGTAGGTTTTTAAATTATACTGAATAATTATAATGGGATAGTGATTGAATGTTTTTATTGAAGCTTTTATTTGCACTGTAATTGAAATAAATTCAAAATGTGATAAGATTTTAAAAAATGTAACAGTAAAAAAAAAAATGTTGATTACAGTCAATTGGGCATCCTTAATTATCTTCGACACGTCAATGACACATGGCTTATCGTTTGGCAAAGATGGCGGCGATTAATGATAGTAGTCGCATAAAATACTTTTAATGTTAATTTTGGCATGCAGCTAGTCCATGTTATAAAAGTATTTGCAACTAATTTAAGAAAATAGACAGTTAATTATCGTGTATGTCCGATACTTAAAGTGCACAGGGCGATTTATGACATTGTCCTTTTACAAACATTGTATTACAAAACATAACTTGATGCTGTTTATTATGTTTCATCAAATGTATTTATAATATTATATTGAGTGTATTGATTGGTTTCATTATATTCATTTGTGGTGTATCCTCTTTTGATTGGTGACGGGATGTATTGATTGCTATTGTGTGATTCAGAAAAAGGTGATGAAAATCGAGGCCAGTTTGATTGCGTGACCTGATCTGCAATTTGTTACTTCACTTTATTTAAAGCTTTCATCATTTCCATGCGAAATTCGAAATTTTGTCTCTCTGACGTTTTTGACATCTCCGGCAAAAAAGATAATAAAAAATGTCGGTTAGGGTCATCATCAATCTTACAATTATGGAGAAGAGATTCTTGAAATGGTGTAATTTTTTGGTTTTTATCTTTTGTTCGGGACACCGATGGTTGCGATGACACTGTCTGCTTTGATGTCGAAGGTAGGTTTTGGTATACAGATGTTTCCATTGACACTGGCTGCGATGAAAGTGGTTGAGATAGAGCTTGTGATGATGGCGACTCGGATTGATCATAAATGTTTTCTTCATCGTTTTCGTTACCAGTTACATTACTGTCATTATCCGTGTTTACAGGAGTAGCTACATTTGAAGACGAGTTCCTCGAATCTTTGGTTACATTTAAAAACTGCAACAATTGAAAATATGGACATGACTTTTTCTTCGTCGCTGCACTACCACTTCTTTCTTCATTTGCTATTTTATTTTAACGGATATAATAGTCTCTTGCTGTTTTCCATTTCTTTAGCAGAAAGTTCACTGAAAAATAAAAATTATAACTTTAAGGGGGGAATGTGTGAGGAGATAAACTAAAAGCGAAATATATCTAATAACAATGGTTTATTTATAAAGGGCAATGCCCATCACCCATACAAAGAAATGCCTAAAATGAACAACAATGAAATAAAAGCCAAATTGCACTACAAATCCTAGGAAATCCAATGCAATTTCAATAATTATCAAAAAACTAGGTAGAAGCCAGTTCCAAACATTTTTGTACAAAATAGGTTAAGTCAAGGTCAAGGATTAATATGCAATAATTAAACAACAAAAAAGCATTTAAATTATTCATTAATCATTAAAAAAATATATCATCAAGAAATGCAGGAGGATAGATATTGGATTAGTACTGGGCCCATGTTAATACCAATGGTTCGCCGTTTAAATGATGACTACATATTTGTGAATTCTTTGGTACATAATGATAATACAGTCCTTGAAGAGCCACACCTTTAATGAAAGAGGTACCACATGTCTGTCTCTCATATTACGTCCTGGATAGAAACAATGACTTTCGAGTGTCGACTGCTCTTCCATAATTAGGTAACAAGGTGATGGATCTCATTTGAGGAACTTCTTTCTTTTTCTCATTTGAGGAATCTCTATACTTACAGCTTGTGGTGCTATCCATGCCTGTATTAAATAACGTACTTCATCATTTTGCACTGATAAGAGAATACATCTCATCTTTGCAATATCGAGATAGCAATTAAGATAGTGTAGGTTTCTATCCATTTGTTTAAATGTACACTGGGCACAAGTCCAAAACAACAGCAGCGTTGTATCTACAGCAGGTTCAGGTCCGTCGTCAAAAAGCCAAGTCGTCATTTAGGCGTATCCAATGTAAGTCCGTGTTCATAAATGGGTATCGTGTGCAGAAGTATAATCAAAATCCTTAATAAATAGCCACAGTCGTTGTGAAATATCATAAAAAGCAATCCGTAATTCCGCAAAACATGAATCAAGTAATATAAAAGGTACTCTGTGTCAACTATACAAACGAAAAAATTAAAACCAGTAATGTCAAACTGTCAGTAAGGCAAAATACATGTGATTCATACAGCCTACGATACCTTTTTATTTTGAAAATAATTTGATTTTTAATTAATATTGACATGTATATATTATTTTAATTAGATTTAGGTTACATATAGGTCGAGTTATATTAAATTAATGATAACTGTGCACTAATTCTATAAAATAGTTCGTTAAGGATTATTTGAAGATTCCTGTTTGCCTGAATGTCACTTACCCATGTCAAATAAACACTAACCTCCAATAAAAAAATAAGAATGAACTATACGGATATCAAGTTAAATATTTTAAAAATCATTATATTTTTACCCTAGATAAACAAACTTGAGAATTATTTCATTATACATAATAAATTCTAAATAGAATTATGGACTATTAGTAGTTTCTGTCCATTTCAGGCATTTTTCGGGCGTTCCCCTTTAAACTGATCTTAACTACAATAAAAATATCCTAAGCGAAAGCCCTAATATCGTCGTATTTTATGAGCCGATTGTGCGGTTTCGCTAACGAAGTCAACACTATAAGCAAATAACATACGCTGCTTAGCCGGTATCCGGTAAGATGCGGGGGCGGGAGATGACCGACCTAGGTCGCTGCGGAGTAGTGCACCCGAACCGTACCGAACGCAGACAGATTGAACTGGCTGGGGCTCGAGCTTTTATAACTGCCGAGGGACTCGGCGGTGCGTGCAGCGGGGTGGAGAGGTCGCGCACGGTTGCTCGGCCCGCGCAGGAGTCGTATCGATGCGACGCTGTTGTTGTGGTGTTACAGTCTCCCCCTCTGGTCCCGTTGACGGCCCGGCGAGGAGACCAGTTTGTTCTTCTGGAACTGCCTTCTGCTTTCGTGGTCTGCCGCGTCTGCGCATAGGTCTTTCAGGATTAGGTGGATAGAGGGCTGAGCCTTGGTAGGGGCTCAGCGCTGAGGAGTGATAAATACCCAACGGGGTGTTGCTGTCTTTTGGGTGTGCGACTTCATAGGAGCAAGGCCCATGCTTCCGCAGGATGACATAGGGCCCGTCGCGACGTGGAGCCAGCTTCGCTGTTTGATAACGAGCTGCGTTGCTCTGGACATTAGCGGCCACCATGACAAGATCGCCAGGAAGATAGGCAGGAGCAGGACCTCGACGCGCGTCCACCACGTTCTTTCTTGATTCTTCCTTATGCTCGTGTACCTCTCTCGCCTTTTTAACAGTTTCTGCTAAAGAATGAGTTTAGGGGTTATTTCGGGAATGAAATTCTCTGATAAAGCTATCCGTGGAAGATCATGTTTGACATCATCGTTTGTCCTTAATTCTCTACCAAAGGTTATATATGCTGGGGTATAACTCGTGCTAAGACAGTTCGAAGTATTCATCGCATATCTTATGCTTGGAAGGCGTTCCGCCCAAGAGCGATGATCATCTTCTACCAAAATTCCAAGTTGCGTTTTTAAGTCGCGGTTTCTTCTCTCGACTGGATTTGTTTCTGGATGGTAAACAGGTGTGAACGCATGTTGAATGTTGAGACAGTAAATCAGTTTTTGCATGTTCGAGCTGGCAAATTGTGGTCCATTGTCGCTTGTTAATCTTCTTGGGACTCCCTTCAGCTGTCGCTTGCTCTAAAGCAAATAACTCGACCCACCGAGTAACGACGTCTTCAATGATAAATATCCAGGTTTTACCATCAGGAGTCTGAGGCAAAGGGTCGAATAAATCGAAAGATATAGTTTCAAATCTTTGTGCCATGACTGTAGTTTGCAATAATCCTGCTGGCTTCAAGTTACTTGGTTTATATCGCTGACACTTGATGCAGTTTTTGATATATTTTTCAGTATCCTTTCGCATGCCTTGCCAATAATACCTGGTTGATATTCGGCGAAAGGTTTTATCGGCTCCATAATGACCTGCAGTAGGTTCATCGTGATAGTATGAAAGAATAGTGTCTTTCTCATGTTGAGGTATAACTAATTGAGCACTCTCACTGTCACTATCTTGAATGTAACGGTGCAGCATTACATTGTTCATTATGTACCCTTTATTTGACCAATAAACAACATCCTCATCTCGAATTGGCTTCTCTAAGGCATCCATGATCGTCTTCAATCCAGTGTCTTGCAATTGCTCTTGCCTTATTTCCAGTCCAGAACGACGAGGCATATCTATGGATACTATACATAATCCACAGTCTTCTTGAGACTCCTTGCATGGAGGTCTTGAGAGACCATCAGCAATGACATTGCTTTTACCTGGTATGTAATTAATGGACAAGTTGTATGGCTGGAGTTGCAAGGCCCATCTGGCAAGTCTCCCTGTGGGAGATTTCATGGACATCAGCCATTTTAAGGCTTGATGATCGGTGGCGATTATCACGGAAGACTCTTCTATGTAACCTTTAAATTTTGATACAGCCCATATAACAGCCAACGCTTCACGTTCAGTAGTGGAGTAATTCCGCTCTGCTTTAGTCAATAAACGGCGGGCATATTCCACTGGATGCTCATATGTGTCCTCCCCCTGCACCAAAACAGCTCCTATAGAAAAATCACTAGCATCCGTTTTAATCGCATATGGTTTACTAATATCTGCTTGGCGTAAAACAGGGGCACTAGTTAGGCGACGTTTGAGCTCACCAAATGCATCCTCTTGTGGAGGTCCCCACTCCCATGTTGCATTCTTTTTAGTCAATCGGGTGAGTGGTTGAGTGATTTTTGCAAATTCTGGAACGAAACGACGCACAGTTTACGATTTGACAAAACTAGGTGGACAAAAATCGGAAATGCAAGTAAACGATAATAAATGACTGTAACTTATTGGTGGAGAGGGTAATAATAAAATTAAAACCAAATGTGATTTTTTATAACAATATTTATTTAGTTTTTAGTAAAAAATTTAAATCTTTGTGTTTCTTGTATGTGTTTTTTTGTGGCAGTTTCCTTAATAAAGTTATATATGGGTCAGATGACATCAACATATACTTGATTAAATCGTAATTCGTTCTGTGACGCGAAGTTTTTAATGTGTGGCCCAATCGCACTTTTCTCATCTCTTTATTCTTGGCTTCTGAAGCCTCCTCAGACATTTGGCCTAGAGGTATGATTGAATGTCTCATAATGTCTGCGCCATGTACTAAGATCTTGTGTACAGTCACTGGCATGTTATACCAATGGTAAAAATTTAAATATATGTCGCGAGTTTGTTTACAGTATGCTTGAAACTTGTCTGGATCAATTTCGTAGCCAGAAGCGATGCCTGCAAGAATAGTCCCCAAACGTTCGATGAGGTTCTCATCTAGACCTGTGATACGCGCTGTTTCAGAACTATTGTAAAAGAAAGCCCGTGCAGTATTTCCATCGTTACTTGTACCGAATCCAGGTTTGACTTTGTCAATAATTAGACCTATTTCCTTAAACTTCTTCTGAATTTCTTCCTTTCGTTTCTTTTTCATTTCCTGCATTTGAGATCCTCTTGCTTGCCATGCTCTAAATTCCATGCGATAAGAAATATTTAAAAGGCACTCCATAGTGCGAATATATGCATGAAGACTTGATATTCCAAATTCATACATGTTTCGATCAGGTTGTCTCTGTTTTGTATTTAAATTCATTTCAGCTGAGGTTGCTTTGCAAATAAAGCATCTTTGCGTAGAACTATTCTCAGACAAGACATTGCATACTTTGCCGTCTATCATAGAGAGGATCATATGATGACTAACAAATATATTAGAGTCATTTATCTTCAGATGTGTTGGCATTAAGTCTTTTATCTGTTTTTTTATGTATTCACATTCCTTTTTAATTAATTGGTCCGTTTCTTTCTGGTAGATAAATCTTATTATTCTACAAAATCTTGGAGAAGATGGACGAGGATTTTCCCAGAGGATTTTATCATGGTCACTATCTGCCACAAGTCTCAAGGGGACCAACGATATAATAAACATGTATTCATCGGTGCTCTCTACATTTGCAAAACGTTGTTTATACAAACTATGTCCTGAAGAACCGTCACATCCCCACTTATACATCATAGTATAATTTTGCTCCTTTGTCGAACTCAACAATACTTCCCCGAGAACATTCTTACATATTCTTGTAGACGTGTGATCTAAAAGAGCTTGAAGCTGAACCTCTGCCCATGTATCACTCAATGAAATGAGTTCCACGGGAGGATAGCAATCTTTTTTGGCTCGTGCTAATTGATCATAGCAAGGATATAACTGGTATCCCCTCTCCTTAGCTTCCTGTTGTAAACTCTTATACGTATGAACCGTTAAATTATTCGAAATGAACATAGCTAACGCTTCTTCAGCAGTATAAGGCTGTTGCTTTTTCTCAGAAAACACACTGCTTCCACTTACAGAATGAATACGTCTTCGAGCTTGCTTATACGTAGTTGCACGTCTTGGTGAAGCTATTGATACTTCTTTTATTAAATCAGCAGCGTCACGTTTGTCACTCGATCTAATGCTCAATTGTGTAGCATAAGACAACTGTTCTTTGCTATATTCTCGTAACAAATTTTGGACTTTACGCGTTTTTGTCTTTTTCGAACTGTCTTCAAAACTTTTTTGCGGTCTGCCACGAACGGAACTTAATTGTGAAGGCACTGTAATCATGTCTAAAACCAAATCTTCACTGAGCCAGCCCTCATAAGAATGTAAAAACAAATCCAGCTTTCTTTGTTTACGCTCCCATTTTTCACGAATTTTTTCACTTTCATTTTTCATTAAAGCACGCAACAGCCTTTCTGCTTCTTGACTTAGGACCGGATCACCAAATGTCGTCTTCACGAAGTTAATAATTTGCGTTAAACGCCCCTTAGCGGGTATTGAACGCCAAAAATCAAATAAAGACTTTCGCTTGATGCGGGCCCCTACAACAAAAATAAAAAAAAAAGTAGATTAGCGCAAAAAAACGCAGAATTTAATGATTTACCCAAGAAAATAGGATAAATAAGGAATCTGTTAAGACTATAACCATGATCTTGCAGCATATTGCAACATACTTTATGCTTAAGAATACTTTTGAAAACGGGAAAAGTATGTAATTAAAACTGTGATTTTTAAAAGCCTGACATTATTATCTAAATTAAGCAATACATGATAAAATTATAACTTAATAGAAAGATTATTACCTCCGATTGAAGATTCCATCACTAAAATTTTTTCGATACCACACAAAACACTCAGAAACATGCAAACACGATGACGTTACCGGTCGCACTGAGCGCGCACTCGACTACCTGCGATCGGAAGGGTAACTTTGGCTATTGTTATCGAAAGGGTCGCCGTGTTCAGGAATTATTGCTTTGTGTTATGTGTTGCCAGTGTTATTCAAAATTAAGAAACAAGTGATAAAATGTATTTATTTAGAAATTTTACTTTTATGTTTTTGTCCACCTAGAATAATCAGATCGTAAACTGTGCGACGATACCATGAATAAGTCTGAAGGAAAGATTGGATCTGGCGGATGTTTTTGGGTGCTGGTATATCTAATATAGCTGATATTTTAGCTGGATCTGTTGACAATCCCGCTTAGGTTATAACATGTCACAGGTATAAAATATGTTCGTCACAAAATCGACACTTTTTCCTGTTGACAACCACATTATTTTCTTGCAGAAGTTGAAATAATCTTTCCAGATCTTGCAGATGTTGCTCAAATGATGAGGAGAATAGGATCAAATCATCCAAGTAAGCTAGCAGTTTTACACCATCTAGCTGCAACTTCAACCGGTCAATAAACCTCTTAAATGTAGCCGGAGCATTTCGCAAACCAAATGGCATTCGGTTAAATTGATATAGCCCGAATGGTGTTACGAAGGCCGTTTTCTGTTGATCCTCGTCATGAACTTTAATCTGCCAATATCCAGCCCTTAAATCTAAGGAAGACATGTAGTGTGTTGGTTTGGCTTCGTGCAATAGGTCGTCTATCCTAGGCAAGGGATACGCGTCAGCTACAGTCACACTATTTAGTTGACGGTAATCGATACAGACTCTTATATTACCATCTTTCTTGGGGACCATCACAACAGGTGCTGCCCAAGGAGATTTTGATGGTGTGATAATACCTTCGTCCAGCATGTTATTCACTTCTTTCAGTAGGATTTCCTTACGCTGTGGTGACATTCTATATGGAGGAACAGCAATTGGTTTGTGACTACCAGTTTCTATGACATGTTCTACTACACTCGGCGTCACAAAAATCGCACCTCTTTAAGAATTCCCTTCAAAGTCATTTTAACCCTATTAATCAACGGTAGACATATGACTATAAGGTATCATTGGAATGGCAATTTATTTTTTCAGAATAAATCAATAGATTTCGTTTTGTGTTTACCAGGGAATAAAAAAAGCAAGCTAATGCAAATTATTAAAAAGTTTAATTTAATTTTATCAGCAAAAATTGCAACAAAGTCCATAAAAACAATTTAAAACCTAGTGTTACCCCCCTAGCCCTGATGACTGCTTCCATGCGTTCTCTCATGGACCTAATTAATGTGACAACAGTCTCTTGAGGAATGTTGTCCCATTCTGCAACGACGGCATCTTGCAGGTCTTGGAGAGTGGTAGGGGCAGGATCACGTGCCCGTACTCGCCGTTTCAGTTCATCCCAAAGGTGCTCAATAGGGTTCAGGTCTGGACTACGTGCCGGCCAGCGCATAACAGGGATTCCAACTTCTTGCAGGTAGTCACTTACAATTAATGCGGTGTGACAGCGGGCGTTATCGTGCATTAACGTGAACCCACTGCCAACAAAACCCGCATAAGGGACAACCTGCTCCTCTAAGATCTCTGTTATGTACCGATGAGCAGTCAGCGACCCTTGCCCGCGAGCACTTCCAGTCCGAGAAACACACACAAGGTTCGTTTTACCGTCGATTGACATGCCGCCCCAGAACATGCACGAGCCACCCCCGTATTCCACTGTCTCTTGAATACAGGCTTGTGCGAATCGTTCCCCTTGCCTCCTGTACACTCTTCTACGCCTGTCGTTGCAGAAAAGACACACCCTCGTCTCATCCGAGAAGAGCACAGCTCTCCATTGGTCTATTGTCCAATCCACATGGTCACGGGCAAATTGCAACCGGTCTCTCCTATGCTGTGCAGTCAATTTTGGCCCTGTAGCAGCCCTGTGAGCTGCAATTTTCTTCTCCCGCATTCTTCTTCTAATCGTGGAGACGCTTACAGAAGTTCTGCGAGCTGATCGCAGTTGTTGTTGCAGCTCAACAGCATTGGAGAACCGATTACGTAAAGACGTCGAAACAATGAAGCGATCGTCTCTTTCGGATGTGCACCGTTGTCTTCCAGATCCACGTCTTCGGATATAGCCACCAGTCTCTTGGAAGCGTTGGAACACTCGTCGAACGGAAAAGCGACTTAAGTTCAGTTGCCGAGCAACATCACATTGCCGCATCCCTGATTGCAGTAATGCAATGACTTGAGCGGCTTCATCTGCAGTGGTATCCATTTTCTGGGGTATTTTCTTGCTGTAACTGTTCACGTGTGTTCACTTCAAAGGTTGGATAGCGAATGACCCACATTTTTTTTTTTTTTTGAAATGGCAACTCGCAGTTTTGACCACTGGGGGTCGTGGCTGCTTAACCGGACTGTATACCCACATTTAACCCGGGTCGCCCTTTTTATACCCTTGTAGGGAGGTGTAATTAGTGGCCGTTGTAATGCGTATTTTGACAGCATTTTTTTTTTTTAACGTTACTTGCTAATGAGATCTGTTGTGTTTAGGAATTCTAACTAATGTTAATTTAAAGGTCGTTAAATATACTTTCAATTGATACTAATATTAATTAGGTTTAATTTATTCGTTGATGGCGGGACATGCTTGGAACTTATTTTCGGAGAGGTGCGATTTTTGTGACGCCGAGTGTAGATAGACTAGCTGGCTTGCCATTACCAATGAATACAGCAGCGTTACGGTCTAGAACTTTATTAAGCTGCGTCATCTCTTCAGTAGTATCTTTTACATCTGCCACTGCAACCATTGCTAAATCGATGTTAGGACCAAACAGCGCATTACTTTGTGGTGATAGGGTCACCTCAGCGTTGTTAATGCTCGATTGCGCATCTCGGAACAGTGATCCAACAAATCTTGGTGAGTACCCAGACAGTGTAGGTTCCCTTCTCGAGGGCGATTGTGGAGGAGTATTGAAATTGATCAAGGGCGGTGGCCCATATGAATCCTCCATTTCACATTCTTCAGGTGAGGTTGAAGGCGGGGACGGAGTCATGAGCATCGGGCTCACAAATGGTCCCAGAGACGTCATTTTGGCGAGTTTTTAGATCACCGTCTCCGTTTTCGCAGACTGCGTTTGCACCGTGGACACGGGTGCTCCATCTTCTTCCTACTCAGGAAACAAGTCGTACTTCCGGCTGGGTTCATCCAAGAAGTGGAACAGCAGCTGCGGCACGTTGAGTGCTATGTTGGCATCTTGGATGAAGTCAACTCCTAAGAGGGTCCGGTTATCATGCGATTCTGACAGCACGATAAAATTTGTGGGGATTGTCCGACCACAAATCGAAACAGGTACCAAGGCAGTCTTGATTTGCTGTCTTCGTCGCAAGCCATCTGCTAGAGTAACTGTAGCATTCTCAGAATTGAAGTTGATGCCCTTTTGCTGCAATACTCAGTACAGTGACGTTGATGCGACACTTAATTTCGCTCCGGTGTCAATATGAGCTTGACCTTTGACACCGCCGATTGTTATTTTCACTGTTGGTCTAGATCTTGATCCTGATGCAACTGTGGGAATTAATGCATAAAATCCCACTCCAACTGCTCCAACTTTGGTTTTTGTGCATTTTGGGCATTTACTCTTTACTACGCCGGGTTCACCACAGCCATAGCAATTGATGAAATTGAATGATTTTGGGCTTTGGCTCAAATTTGGAGTTAGACATGGAAAGCCAAATACGAATGACGTAACAAAATCAACCCAAATGATTACTGAGTAGATAGACATTTTAGGTCAGGACACAATTTTTTTTTAATTTATCGACAAAGTTTATGATTAAATTAAAACTCTTTTTGTTTATGGTATATTTTAAAGCATGGAACGATGCAGTGTTACTTGGCAAATTTCACACATGAAGCAAGACTCTTTCCGACGTCTTTCATGTAATTTTGTTTGTTGACATACAAAACAAGGTCTTGATTTTTTGCCTTTTGTATATTCTGGCATATGGTCAGCAAGATGTTGTGCTGACAATCGTAGTGCTATTGTGGATCGAGAAGTGTTCGGAAGCGAGTATTCCAACTCAGGCGCTTTATATTTTTCTACACTCACCGGCACGGAAACTTGGCCACTCGTGATTTTGCTGATTATTTGCATAAACAAAATTTGCGTTTGCATTTATGACAATAAATTAAGGGTAAGTGGCTTTAATACGTGTCTCTTATGCTTTAAGAACTCAGAAATTAAAAGATTACCTCAGCAATAAATCAGTTTTTAAAATCACGCACTTTCACTGAAATTAGGATTTTTTCACTATAAATTTAAAAACACTACAAAATAAAAATTAAGGTCTTTTTCATTATTGTCTATACGTTTTAATATCGGTTGTTTCCTCCTCTAGCCCTGATAACTGCCTGCATTCGATCTGGCATACTTTGGATGATGTTTCGGACATCAACTTGCAGTATACTGCGCCAAGCGGCCAGCGCTGCAGTTCGGAGCTGGTTTAGAGTTTCCGGCGGGTTGGAGCTGGACTTTATCTTTCTTTTGAGCATGTCCCAGATATGCTCAATTGGGTTTAAGTCTGGGCGACGAGCTGGCCATTGCAATTTTTGTATGCCAACCTCTTCCAGATATTGGTAGTCAGAGTCGGAGGTTTCCTATCTGAGAACAAAGGCCGAAACAAACTCAGAGGTCACAGTCGCTTTTGAAGTCCAGACATAATCTTGGTCAGATCATGCGAAGACCATGCAGATTGGTATCTGAAATGGTCTTTTGAGGAAAGAACCACACAGATTGAGTGGACCTGTCCAGTCAGTGCACGCATTTGTCAGTAATCGTGCAGCTCGACTCCGGAAGTCAGGAATTAAGGAGCTCAACGATTCGACGAACAATACCAAAGAAAGGACATTTGGGTAGGCCGCATAAACTACTTAAACTGCCAGACCAAGAATAAAACTGAAACAATGACCCACATAGTCCTCATATTCACAATAATGAAAATAATATAATACTTTTTATAGTAAATATTCATGTCTAAAAGAGTTAGCAAACTAAAATCAACATTCACTGTGTTAATTTATTGGAGCAGCTCAATCCCAAGCCTTTTTGTCCTCAGTATAGTCTTTCACAGTATAATAAGCTTTCTGGCATAGTTTCCACTTTACAAAAGATTTGAATTTATTAAAGCTTAGATCTTGAATGTGGCTAGGAAGTTTATTATGAAAACGTATACATTGGCGTCTAAAGGAGCCACCTATTTTCTTGAGCCTGGTTGTGGGGGAACAAGAAATTTGTGTTTGTTTATATTGTGGATATCACTGTATTTTTTAAACAGATTAATATTTTTATGTGCATACAAAAGATTTTCATAAATATACTGAGAACGCACAGTAATAATATTAATTTCTTTAAATTTGTCTCTGAGGAGTGTTTGGGGCTTAATTTATAAATTGAACGAATTGCCCTTTTTTGTAAAACAAAAATTGAATATCGGCGGCATTTCCCCTCAACACTATAAAAATAACTAAAGTATACTAAACGGGCAGTCTCTAAATCAGTTAAATCACGAATTTTTCTAACGGCGTATGCTGCAGAGCTAAGCATTTTCGACAATTTGTCTATATGGGGGCCCCATTGAAACTTGGCATCCAAAGTTATGCCTAAGAATACTGTGGTATCTTCGGGTTTCAACACTTCACCCTTTATGAGAACACTAGTTTCTACTTGTCTAACATGAGGTATCGTAAACTTAATACATTTCGTTTTTTTCTCGTTAAGAAGTAGGTTATTAACATTAAACCAGTTAACTACTATTGCGAGAGCGCTATTTACACTGTCAGTAACCAGCTGCTGACGTTTGAGTTTAAATAAAAGTGAAGTATCGTCTGCAAACAACACTATATCATGTTTATCCTTTATGAGGTAAGGCAAGTCATTTATATAAATAAGAAATAAAATGGACCAAGAATTGCCTGGCCCTGGGGGACCCCCATTCTTACTACAGATCCGGGTGATCGTTTTCCGTTAACATCAACTCTCTGAATCCTATCACTTAAGTAAGAAGTAAGAAGATCCAGTGAGGCGTTTCGGATTCCGTAGTGGTGCAGTTTCCTGATTAATGTTTCATGAAGAACACAATCGAATGCCTTGGACAAATCGCAAAAGATTCCCAAAGCATCGCATTTGTCCTCCCATGCATTATAAACATGTCCTAAAAGTTCAACTCCGGCATCAGTAGTCGAACGACCCCTTGTAAAACGGAACTGTTTGTTATACAGTAATTTGTGTTTATTAAAAAATCTTTGCATTTGATTCAAAATAAGTTTTTCAAAAATTTTACTAAGGGTCTGAAATAGGTCTATAATTAGTAGGGTCTGATGTACTACCTGATTTAAACAATGGTATTATTTTACTGTTTTTCATAAGATCAGGAAACTCACCACGGTCCACACAATTATTCAAAAATAACAGCTAAAGTAGGTGATACAATGCTTATAATCGACTTGGCAACGTCCACAGAATTACCCCATAGATCTGCGGTCTTTTTAACATATAACGTTTGAAAGGTTTTAATTATATCTTTACAAGTGACATATTGGAAATGAAATTCAGTATCACAATCAGGGACGTTTTCTTTAAGTAAAGACTGCAGCAGTTGGTGATGAGTTTAGAGATTTAGTAGTGGATACGGGAATATTTGTAAAGAAATTTTCAAAGGCCACGGCGACTTGTGAATCTGATTTAATTATATTGTCATCAATATCAAGGCTGTAGTTATTACATCGGTTGCATGACCTTCCCGTTTCGCTGTTAATGATACTCCTTGTCATTTTAATTACATTACTACTATTTTTAATTTTTGAACTCAAATAACGTGACTTGGCCATACTACAAACTTTTTTAAATAATTTAGAATAATTCTTAGCATATAAATTAAATTCAGCAGTGTTTATACAAGTTCGTTCATCATATAATTCATAAAGTCGTTTTCTACTGTTATGTATACCAATGGTGGCCCAGTCACTGAAGGAAACGTTACTATGCACCGAGAAAGTCTTTGGAATGAATGTATTATCAAATTGTTTACAATACATATTAAAAACATCATTATATTGTTTATTAGGGTCATCATTAGTCGACAAAAATGGTAATTTACTTAAAAGTTTAGTTTTAAATGTTTCCAAGCCATTAGTAGTTTTTGGGTTAACAGTGATATCTTTTTAGTAATTTTTTTGTTTGTATTTGGAATAGTGATCAATTGTCCGCAATGATCCGAGTCTATTAAATTAATAATTTATTTGTGGGTTGGTATAATATCTGTAGTGTGTAGTGCATGTGGCACTAGTAGGAGTTATTCTAGTGGGCTCCAAAAATTGGTTAGTAAGATTGTATGACTGAAACTAACTTATAATTTTAGTATTTAATCCAGATTTCACTAATAAATTTACTTTTAAGTCACCACATGTTATGATAGTCTTGTTTGGATTATAAATTTTGTGCAACACTTCATCCATAACCTTTTCAAAACAATCATATCATCCTGAAGGTGGTCTGTACACACTTAATATAATGAACTGCGCCAATTCTACACAGGCTATTTCAATTGTCCGCTCAACAGAGAGGCTCACAATATCCTTGCGGTCTTTAAATTTAAGCTGGTTATTTACTATAATTAACGAGCCACCATGTATAGCATTTATTCTGCTGAACGAACTACCAACCTGGTGATTACTAAAATTAAACATGAACTGGTGGCTTTTAAGCCAATGTTCTGTCATACAAAGAATATCTATATTGCTATAATTCAGGAATAATTCTACTTCTAAATCTTTCTTCAAAAACCCTTGAATGTTTTGATGCACCAGGTTGATACTATTTGAATTTTTTACACTTTCATTTGATTTATTATTTGCCTTTATTACATTTATGCAAGAGGCTACCTCTATTGTCTCAATTTCTAATATAAAGGATGACCAATGTCATTAATTTTGACCAAATTGTTGGCAGAATTTATTAAAAAGTCATTGCATTGCTCAAAAGAAGCAATTTGTTTAGCCAAGTTTTTGGCTGAGAAAGAAAAAAAAATATTATAGCGACACAGCTATCTGTCTTTTGTGACAGTTAGAAAGGTAGTACTTAACAATATTATACCTATCTTTCGTCGAATACAAATTATTACCAACATAATTGTGAGTATCAATTAAATGGAACAGATTATCATTATATGTCAAATTGTGCAATGTCATGTTAATGTCAAATCTTAGGTTATTTCCTTCCTGTGGCAAACTGTTACTATAAGGAAATGTAAACAACACATTTTTTCTTAGATTAAGGTTGCACAATGTTCTGTTATATTGGAGCAATTCTCCTTTGTTCAAATTTCCCCTATTTCCCATAAAAAAATGATTATGTTGTTTCCTGCTTAAAGTTACATTTTATAATTTCTTTCATAATATCAAATAAAGAACAACCAGGCCACAGAGTACTTTTTAATATAGGTATAGAGGCTCTACTCGACCGGTTCAGAAGGAAAGCGATTGGTGGCGCCACCTGCAACTATAAACCTACAACTTTCCTGCTATGTATATAGTTAGATCTATACGTCTACCATCATTCCTGATTTCAGGCTGTTTTTATTATTAGTTATTTTATTTTCATAACCCCATAATTTATTTATAGATTTCATGATTCAATTAAGGGATTATTTACGGCTGCAGAAAATAACATAAAATAAAATCCTATTATAGTTAAAATCATTTATTTTACAATAAGTATTGGTACCATAGTTGTAGTAGGTCATATTAGAATAATTATAATTAGATTTCCTAATACCTACATAGTTAGAAATTGGACACGTCAACAACACATTACTTATTAAAAAAATAGTACTAGAATGGTACGCTCTAAATGATATACCAAATGGCATGATTTGAATAAATAAAACAATTGAGACAATAAACAATTATTTACTTATTTGTTTTAATTTTACATATATTTAGCAATTATTCAAGATTGGTTCTGCACTAATAATAATTGTTGTTGCATCAACATTATGCTAAATTAGATATTGATTAGAGATACATGTATGTAAAATTATAAGATAACAGTTTTCTTTTATTTCAAATTATTTATAACATTTCACATGTAATATTATCACAATTAGTGGAAAACCTAACATGGTTTTTCACTAATTATATGCTAAATCTATGTAACATTATGAAAATAAAAATAAACAAATGTTTTTTAACATTTCTTGATACAACCACAATTAGTGGAGACCCAATATTGATTATATGCTAAATAAATGTTAAATTATAACAAATAAATAATTGTTTATTGTCTTTAATTGTTTCATTTATTTAAAGTAATCATAGCAACAGACATTGATTTTATCATAAAACTATCCAGTGTAGGTTTTTGATTAAAAAAAAATGGATTTTCTCAGGTTTATGACAATATAAAGTAATAATTTTGTGTTTTTTCAGCTCTTGATCAAAAGCCTAGGTTTTTTATAAAAAAAACCCAGATTTTGTCATACACTAAACATAGCATACACATACATTAATATAATAAATTAATCAATTCGTTAATTTATGAATTAATTGACAAAATACTAAAGCTATTCTAGCACAAAAAAATATGGGATTATTAAAAAATTAAAATTATGGCACTATAATTTTCTAAAAACCCATAACGTTTTAAATACTTAATATTATTTATTTTTTCTCTTATAGCATCGTTTAAAATACTTTTTTGCTTTACACTGCAGTACGTCCTCGTCACTGTCGATATCCTTTTTCCCAGATAATATTTTATTTAAATTTTTACAATATGTAAACATAAAAAATCTACATCCAAAATTAATTAAAAATTCGATTAACTTATCTTTGTGACCTGAGCATGTTACAAAATTAAAATCTAGAAATAATAAAATAATTGTTTTTGTGTATTCTCTAAGGGGTTTGCGTTCTAAATTATTATTTAACATTTTATTTATAATATCTTGCATGTTTGAGATGCATGTTATAAAATCTGGGCTAGGGCTGGAAAGCCAACGACGATTGGCATATTCTCTTCTATTAATAAAATCATCTTCAATTTCGCTATAGAGATTACCCTTACAAATTTCGCAGGACCTAAATATCTTATTTTTCGATTTTTTTAAAAAGTATCCCGAAACATACTGTAGGGGCCCCATTATTTGGGGCTGACTTTTATCCTCTAAAGGTGTAAGGGTAATCTCATTTACAATATCTAAAAAGATATCACCAGTCGTCGCAGCTTCACTACTCTTTGTAACGACGAGGGTATGTAGTGCATTGCATTGGTCTTCTTCACAATTTGCTCCAGGGGCATGGGCACTGGACAGGCTATTGACCAATAAAGTTGTTAACGCTGATTCAAATCTTTCTGGCGTTGGATTTGTGTTGCGGCACCCATGGCTTCTTATGGCCCCAAAGAAATTTTCGATTGGGTCTTGGTTTAGGTGCCGCATCCATAAGGACGTAATATTATGGTCAATTTCTAAAATTTTAACCAATGTTTCTATGCCTTCCAGTGTCCATATCCAATTATTAATACTAGGTACACTTGCAATTTTGTCTTTATCTGTTATAAATTTCATGGATTTCAAAACTTTTTTCGCTTTTGTCCAAAATTCGTGGTGTTTCGAATGAGGTGTAACAGGTCCCAGGAGTGGCTTTGAAAACCTGTTTTTTGTAAAGCTGCCATTGACAGAATCAAAAAGATTGTCAAAAAAAAGCAGAACATCTGCAGTTTCCTTGCATTCCGCTGGGAGGATTCTGTTATCTGTAAAATAATAATAATTCAATATTAGATTACTTTTTAGGATTTTTGTGCACATAATGTACACTTTAAGTATGTGTATAAAATTATGTATGTACCTGTGCTTTGAATAGATATATACAGAAATATGCTTGTATAGATGATTCATCAATATACATTTTAAATTACCAAGTAACTGAAGCCAGGTGTTTATAATATTATGAATAATTTTGAATTAGAATTGAATTATTTAAATCCCGTGGTGTCAAAAATACATACAGAAAATAATCATTTATGATATAAGTAAGCTATTCAATTTGAAGACAACCTAATATAGCTGATCTTTAACACAAAAACAACACATCCTCGATCTTACCTGCAAGATATCCCATAGTACATGAAACAGTTCTACTGAAAACTTGGCTGGCAAATTTGACTTTCATTTTCGTCCTCGCTGGATCCACATGGCTATCTGACAGCTTTGGCATTAATCGGATTCCTTTATAAGCGGGATTTTCTTGGTGCAATTGTTTGATGTGATCCCACTTAGCTGTCTTTTCTTTATTATCAGTTGTATACCTTAAGTTCTTCTCTAAAAGATTGTTGCGTATACCTTTTAGTAAATGTGGGGGATCATAGAGTGGAACAATTTTCTTATTATTAATTATTATAATATTTGTGTCTTCTTTGACTTCTTCTCCACTTCTCAGCATATGTCCCCTGGTTTCGTTCAGGAGAAGATTTAAGGCATGTCTATTATTTCTGCCTTGGTCACATACTGTAGCTACTACATTGAAGCCAGTTTCTTGAAGGTTTTCAATTATTGTTTTAATTTGCACAGCCAGCTCTGGGCCTTTAGTGGCAGACTGTGCAAATGTATAAGCAACAGGTTGCTTATATTTTCTCAAAAGACCCCTGATCATAAAAACCTGTGCGTGGTCTGCAAATTCGGGTTTTGTCTCCCGTCCATTATTTACAAAACCTATCACCAAATCTTTTCTTTCATTGTATGAAACGTTGGCTTTCAGCGACATTTCGTCAAACATTAAAACGTAGAGTTTGTCCGCTGGCTTCATTTTATTTGCTCTTTCTTTTAGTTGAGCAAATACATTGCTGTTAATACCAGGCTTTATATTGGCCTGGTTCAAAAATTTTGTCAATATGTTCTTAGAAGGCAAAACTAACATTCTTCGCAGAAAGCGATAGCCTTTTGGACTTTGTTTCAGCATGGCCAAAGCTAATATTTTTTCTTTAGTAGAAAATCTTCTGCCTTTTGCTTTTTTTATGTTCTCTGAACTGTAGCATTGTTAAAATTTTAGCAGCGCTTGGCAAATTGTTTACAGTAGCTATAAAGTTGCTACTTTTCATGAAGTTTTTGGCTGCTTTTAATTGTAAGGATTGCTTACGGGCCCTGTTCCGGCATTTTGATAACTTAGTTCTGGTTGTAACTAATTTTTGGTATAAATTATGCTCCTTTTTTGTCAAATTTATATGTTTCACTACTTTTTTAGTAGTATATGAAGCTGCAAATAAAATTAAGCTGTTAGAATCATGCTAGGCTTGATAAAATTGCTTAAGAATATTATGATGATTTAAATATTATGTTATAAGTACTTTCCAACAATTTATTTTGATCTTAAATTATGCCAAGTAACAGATTACTACTTACCAATATGGTCACCTTTACAAGTGTCATGTGCAGATACTGGTGTAAGTGTACATTCTTGCGTTCCAAGACTCTCAACAGTTGCATCAAGTTCAATAGTGGCTGGAATACAAAAGATATAATTAAGTTCATTTGCAGTAGTTACAAAGGTACAGTGCAGCCTTTTTCTGGCCATAAGATGAATAGAAGTGAAACTGATATAAGTAAAAGAAGCGGGAAACAGCGGGTATCAATAACAATATTATAAAGGGGACGTGCACGAAATCTACTGATATTTACCAATTTTGTTCATTAGTTGTGAGAAAGGGAAACAGAATTTAAACAAACGTATTTGTGATTTGAAAAGTCGATTTTATTTTTTACTCGACTTCGGCGAAGGTAAAAGGACAGTTATGATTTTGACCGGTATGTATGTATGTTCATCTGTAACCTCATAACTTCTAAACTACTGATCATAGTTTGACAAATGAGGCATCGTTGGAAGCGTCCTGATCGTCCGCTGGTGATAGGCTATGTGACGTTACATTAAATTCAATATGGCGCCCTCTAGAGGAAAGAAATAATGCACGGAGCTTTAAGCAGGAAAAATAGTTTTAATGTCGAAATTAGGAAACTGGTAGTTGGGAAAGATTTAATTATATGAACCAACCTTGTGATGGTTTATCGTTTTCTTTTAATGGAGTTCGGGATTCTGGTAGAGATCGTGGTCCTGCAACGAGAATAATAGACTAATTACTATAGGTGAATGTGTGTAGCTGTTGCTTACAATATAGCAGTATAAAAGAAATGCCCATTTGCACCGATCGAAAATGTTTGAAAGCAGATTTGTTTCTTTTTAAAAATAAAGGAATGTTTCCTTTGAGTAAAGTTTCCTATCTCCAGTATTTATAGTAGTTTCCCTCCAGGTGAGGTTCAAAAATTCCACCCTGTATACTACTGCTGAATTTTTCACATATCCAAAACCAACAACTTTGTCGGCGTGATTAATATCTATACCCATGCCAAATTACAGTTTTCTAGTACTTAAGTCTTGGGATTACTAAGTGGGGCGGATATGTCAAAATATTGGAATCCTATTGATTGTTTAGACTTATCTACACTCATCTCCGCTCAATGCACCCTAAAGCCCTATCTATGAATAAAAATTACTAAGCTCATACTTTGGCTGAGCATTATTCCAGTCACTGTGGCAAAAGTGTCAAATTACAAGTGCAAGATAGAGAAAGAAACATAATTGGAGCCAAAACACATGCTAAGTAACGTTAATCAATCTCGGCTTAAGAGTTTTGATGAACTAACCTTTGGATGTTGATGGTAAATTTTCAACTTCCTTGAATGGTATTCTACCAGTGTGGGTGAATTTTGATATGGATAGTAGTCCTGCAACAACAAAGGTAAGGCAACTTTAATAAGATCAATACATACTTCTTAACAAACTGTGTGGTAACAGCGCAGAACAAACTCTCTGAATATAATTTATAAATAAACCCCATTATCGTAAATGTTACACCTATTCACTAAAACAATACATGAATTAAAATAAAATGTTTTTGCAAAATACAAAAACCAACTTGGCCCTATCACGGATTAGAAAGCACATATCTTATGCGGAGGTAACCACTTATTGGATCTGTGTGTACAACATACTTTTAAAATTTAATTTAATGTTTAAAAATGTAGAGACCCTTAAGATACACACACAACAGCTTATTATACTACTAATATGGTTATATTATAAATAAATGGAACATACTATATACATACATTCTGCTACATAGTGCACCTACCTGGCATTAGTAATGTTGGTATCGCAATGTTAGAAATTCTGTTGTTACGGCAACAATATTTCTCTTCAAAATGAGCATGACATACTCGACGAAGCTTGTAAATATTTTCATTACTCAGACTCAAAATTTCTCCACCAATAGCATGGACCCATGCTCGAAAACGAGCAATGTCCTTTTCAGGGTTTGGAAACCAATGAAGAACTCTCTGCGAATCTGCAAAAAACACATTTTTTATTGAATATATTGCACATTGAATACAATTAAATTTGTTAATTATGGGTACTTAGGTGAATGTTACATTACAGAAGACAAACTTGTAACCTATGACAGAATCACATTAATTTATTGTTAAATAATTTTTCAATAAACATAATTTTATCTTAAGAGCGTTCATTCTGAAAGTTGGCAACATCGCAAATAGATCTCATATATTTTGCTGTTTTGATTAATTTGGCAATATTACTGAATGGAAATAAGAAATGTGGATAACTAAGTACCTAAAATATCAATAATGAATTGTAATTATAACACTGACTTTGATGTTGTAACCATTTTAGGTGTAAAAAAGGCATTTCGAAAGTATCCAGACACATTTTTTACATCTTAAACTAAATATTCGGTATTAAGATATTAATTATTTCATAATCGATATTCTAGGTATTACTATTATGTTAACTTACTATTATGTTTCTGTACGACAGTATACATACAGACAATATTCGTTACCACCGGACACCAAAACAGTACCTATACAGGTAGTAGTCTTAGCTATTACTATCTTTATGGGTACTGTTTCAGTGTCCGGTACGTAACCGTTTGTTTACGTACCTTCAATTTCCACACACTGAGGCACACAACAACGTTTACTAGACATGGTAAAGTCACTCAGGAGCACTTTAAAGTCTTAAAAGAGTCTCTGTCTCGAACAATACTAGTGAAAACACTCAACGCTAATCGGAGGAGCAGGGCTCAACTCAACGAATTCACGGAGAAGCACTAGATTGATGAAAACACTCGACGTACGAGGGTGCGTTTTTAAGTTCGCGGAATGAGAGGGTTGTAGGGGGGGGATTAGACTCATTATGGTTGTAACGTGTTCAGTGACTCATAATTAGTATAAACACAAGGTTTCATTGTAATTAGACTATTAGTCTTTGAGTTATCGTCAACCAAGCAACATAATCGGGAGTGAAAAGTTAAATATGGAAAAAATTGAATATCGTGCCGTTATAAAGTTCCTTACCAAGCAAGGAAAATCAGTTGCGACTATAATGAATCAGATGTCATTGGTTTACGGTGACTCTTGTCCAGGAAAAACCATGGTTTACAAGTGGCACAGTTTATTTAAACAAGGAAGGGAATCCCTTGAAGACGACCCGAGGCCGGGCAGGAGCATCGAGGTGACCACGCCAGAACTTATCCAAAAAGTTGAAAAAATTGTACTCGACGATGCTCGACTAAAGAAGAAACAACTCGCAGAAATGGTTGGAGTATCCGATGCAACCATTTTTAAAATCCTGCACGATCATCTTGGCATGACTAAGGTCAGCGCAAGATGGGTGCCGAGAATGCTCACGCCGCCGCAAAAACAACAGCGCGTAGAGTGTTCACGTGCATTTTTGAACCTCTGTAATGAAGATAAGGATGCTGTATTGAGTCAAATTGTTACTGGAGATGAAACTTGGGTTCATCATTATGAACCTGAGTCGAAACAAGACTCCATGCAGTGGCATAAAAAGGGCTCAGCACCTCCCAAGAAGTTTAAGGTGTCACAGTCAGCTGGGAAACTCATGGCAACGGTCTTTTGGGACTCGGAAGGAATATTATTGATCGATTACAAAGATAAAGGTGTTTCTATAACCGGAGAATACTACGCTTCAATATTAGAGCGACTTAAAGAAGCCATTAAAGATAAAAGACGGGGAAAATTGGCGAAAGGTGTGTTGCTTTTGCACGACAACGCGCCCGTCCACAAGAGCCGCGTTGCGTTGGCTGCCCTGCATAAAGTGGGCTTCGATATTTTGAATCACCCACCCTACAGCCCAGACCTGGCCCCGAGTGATTATTACCTGTTTCCAAAAATGAAAAAAGAGCTCCGGGGTAAAAAATTTACCACCGATGATGAAGTCAAGGAGGCAGTTTCGGCGTATTTTGAAGACAAAGAGAAAACTTTTTTTTATGAGGGTATAAATAAACTAATTGAAAGATCTGAAAAATGTATCCGTCTTGCAGGTGAATATATTTGTACGGGCAGCAGCTCCGCACACTGAGATGTAGGATGTAGGTGGGTGAATCACTCGGGATGTGTACAGGAAATAAAATCACTGTTTTGTGTCCGATAATGATTGACCATTTATTTAATAAAACAACGAATTATATAATGCCAAAAGTAGGTGGCTTGTGGCGGGTGTAATAGCTTAGTCAGCGAATGTACATAAATCGGTGAATTAGCAACTGCTTGATCAGGTAAAAACTAAAACAATAAATATCATGTGGCGATGCTCGTACATCCTGCCGACTATAAAAGTACAAATGTCCAGTAAAATGCATTATCCAAGGGTAAGTAAAGTATGTAAAGAAAGTTATTGGAAGGTTCTATGTCCGTCGCTAACTGTCATTGGCGACGTTTCGCGATCCACCTTGCTGCTGTTAGGAAGATGTCTGGTGACCTCTTCTAGATCCGGGGTGTCTGCCTTTGCTTGTCCTTCCGTAGGGAGATGCCGTTCAGTAGGACTTGGGGCCATCTCAATCTCTTCCTTGTGCGCCTGCGTTCCTGTTCTGTTTCCTTGAGGTGTACGGAGACAGCGTGCTTTAATTTGGACGCATACCCATATGCTGAATATTGTTGCACAGGTTATCATACAGCCGTACAGGACGTAGTGATGTTGCTCCGCCTCCACGGAATTAACCATTTGTATGTCCTGTTGTTCTTTAACCAGCTCAATTTTTCTCTTAAGACTCTTTAGTTGTTCTTCATGTGTTTCAAGTTCCATATTTGTTATATTTGTAATTTGACTATTGCTTGTTAATAGTTCGTTTAGATTTATCTCTGGTACGTAGATCTCTTGCTCATTTCCTAATTCCATGGTGCTTTGCATTTTGTAATGTGCGTGAATCAGATGTTTATCGCCGCGCATCATGCAACCTGTAGCTAAGGTGATGATGCCTGTATTTTGTAGTGTCTGTGACGTAATTCCCGCAGGACAGAAAATGCGCATAGTGCATTCCTCGCAACACGTAAACAACCAAGCTCCCTTACTGTGCAGTTTTTTCCAGTCATTGCTGCAATTCGATACCTTAGTGCGGCAGGTTGTTACTCCTCGATTGTTTATTATGCCTGCTTCGCACATTGTTGTGGCTGTTTTTATACTGTATATAGGTAGGTCAAGGTTGCATAGCAACAGCTGATTTGTGTTTACTTGTTCGCACGATGAAAGATGTTGTTGATCCAGTGGTATCATCATGTCTAGCTTCATGTTAACGGCTATGTATTTGGTTGTTGGTATTATGTTAATCATGGAGGTTCCCTTTATGTTGCGGATTGGGATGACTTCGGTTAGTTCGTACTGTTCGTCTGCTACTAACGGGATTTTTACTTCGAATATGATGAAGTCTTCGGTTAGTTTTCCTTGCACACTTGCTAGTTTATACATTTCCCGGATACACTTGAACTTGTTTGAGCAAGGGAGAGATAATCCTTTTGGGACTTGTCCTGATATGATGTTCAACTGTTTTTCGAACGCATCGGGTTTCAACAGGTGAGTGTCGACCTTGCCGTGACGAAGATCTGTAACTAGGCTGATCAACATGTCTTGTATTCTCCGCAAGTTTGTTACCATCATGTTTGCGGCAAGTGCAGTAGCAGTAAGGAACGTTGCTTGGTCTTGTTCGGTTTTCAGTTGTTGGAGCGAGTCTCTGAGACTTTTGTTGATGACAATGAACTGCCGGTTCATTACTTGCTCGTTCCTCTTCAGAAGGTTATATTCCCCTTCGATTATTGAAGTCTGTTGTTTGTACAGATTGTACAAGTGGTCTTCATTGCTGTGCAGTAGTTTGATGTCGTTGTTGTATTTTTCGGCGAATTTGTCATCAAGTACTCCAAATAGAGAGTTGGCAATGTTCCCAATTCCGTTTATGAGACCTCGCTTGCTACGTATTCCGTGGTCGGATTGTAGTACTTCGTTGTAGTGTTTGAGCTCGTTTAGTTCGTGCTCGAGTTGTGTGGATATAGTCAAGTACGCTATATTTCGTTGACAAAGTCCGTGTAATTGCTGGACGTATTGTTCAACGGCAGAAGTACTTTTCCAGTAAGTTGACATGTTGTAGTATACTACCAGTCTCCATTCGTCTTGTATTATCTGTAAGTCTGCGGCTTTGTCAAAGTATACAAGGCGGGTCGGGTCTAGAGTTGTTACATTGACGAGTTGTTGCATGGACGGTGTCACACACGTAACCATCAGTACTAGTAACGTGCTTAGGTACTTGAGGACGTTACAGCTGGAAACACCCTTCTGTGCCCGTCTAGGGCTCACCCGACGTTGAGATGTTGATGACGTCGCCTCTGGTTGTGTTGGTTTGTTTTCTGTGTTGTTCCCGGTTTCAATTGGTAATCGGGACAATTTCGTTACGGGTCTCTTCATTATGTTGGATTTAGTTTTGAGCGTGACGACTCGTACCAAGTTATCCGGTCCAGGATGCGTCTCTATAACTCGCCCTAATAACCATCGGGCTGGGGCTATTTGTTCTTCCTTTACAAGGACGACGTCATTCACGGCAATGTTGCGTGTTGGAGTTTGCCATTTCCCTCGTAATTGTAATGTTTGTAGGTAATCTTTGGACCATTTCTTCCAAAATTCCTTGTACATGTTTTCTGTCAGGCGCCATCGTAAAGTTAACTGGCTGTTGTCACTCTCTGACGTCATCGGAGGTGCCAGAACCGGTCCACCGACTAAAAAGTGGCCTGGTGTCAAGTAATCGATGTCGTCGAGGTCGTTTGTTAGGGCGACAAGTGGCCTTGAGTTGAGGCAGGCTTCAATTTGTACTAGCAACGTAGTAAACTCTTCGTACGTAAGCCTTTGTTCCCCAAGGACGCGTTTTAGGTGGTGTTTCATACTCTTGACTGCAGCTTCCCATAGTCCTCCCGCTGTGGGCCAAGATGGTGCGTTAAAGTGCCATTCCATACCTTTTTCGGAAGTGTTGTTGATGAGGTCGTCGTTAACTAGAAGCTGCAGTGCCTCCTGGCGTTCTTTGGCTAGAGCTCTTGCTGCTCCGACAAAGTTCGTTCCGTTGTCACTGTAGATATGTTTTGGTGTTCCTCGTCGTGCGCATAGCCGCTTCAATGCTGCGAGGAATGTTATCGTGCTGAGATCTGACACCAGCTCCAGGTGGATGGCTTTTGTGCATAAACAAATGAAAATCGCGATGTAGGCTTTAACTGTTTTAATGCCGCGACCTTTGTTAGCCTTTATTTCAACGTGTCCCGTGAAATCCACGCCCGTGTGTGTGAATGGCCTTGAAGGTGTAACTCGAGGCGTTGGTAAGTGTGCCATTTGTTGATTGCTGCGTTGCGTTTTGTAGCGGTGGCAGGTGACACATTTGTTGAGTTGCTTCTTGATTGGTTTCATGCCGCCAAGTATCCAATATTTGTTACGAAGGTTTCCCAAAGTAAGCCTGGCACCGCCGTGGAGAGTATTCTTGTGGGCTTGGTCAATCAGGAGGTCTGATAACTTGTGTTTGTTTGGTAAAATTATTGGATGTTTTTGGGAGTCGTTTAACTTAGCATGTTCAAGTCTTCCTCCCACTCGAAGAATACCTTGTGCGTCTAGCATTGGGCTTAAACTCAACAGTTTGCTTGTAGCCCGTACCTTGTTATGTTTGTGTAGGTATGCTATTTCATCGCCAAATGTATTGTTCTGTGTAGTTTTCACAAGCAGGTGCTGAGTCTGCACAATGTCTTCCGTAGTTAAGTGTGACCTGTGTATGGCTCTTGTTGCGTCACGCGAGTTGTTTATGAATCGTCTGATCCAGCTGATGACTCGGGTTGCATAAGTCATCGTGCTGTATTTTTGCAGTAGTTGCTCGATGAGTGGCGCGTCTATTGTTTGTATTGCGCAGGTTTGACCTCGTTTATTTTTCTCTTCGTTCGTTGTAAAAATACCTTGTTTGGGTATGTTGTTGTTTTGAAGCCAGGTTGGGCCTTTCCACCACAGTTCGTGAGCTATCAAGGCTGATGGTGAGATTCCTCTGCTTGCGCAGTCCGCAGGATTGTCTTCGGACTTGACATGGGCCCAGGAGTTGGGTGGTGTTATTTGGATAATTTTTGTGACTCTGTTGGCTACGAAACTCTTCCAACGGCTCACATCACCATGTAGCCAGCCAAGCACCACCATGGAGTCCGTCCAGCAATGTATGGTGTGGATCTGCGAGTTGATGGAGTTTTTTACTTTTTCGATCAGTCGGGCTAGTAGTACTGCACCACATAACTCCAGTCGTGGCAGAGAAATAGGCTTTTTCTGTGGGGCTAATTTTGTTTTAGCTGCTACTAGCCTTATCATCTGTTTACCTTCTTTATCAGTGGTCTTGCAATATATGACACATGCATAGGCTCGTTCTGATGAATCACAGTAGCCATGAAGTTCGAAGGGTTGTTGGGTGTCGCCGATCCAGCGTGGTATGGTTATGTCGTGTATGTGTGCGAGCTGATTGCGGAATTGCTCCCATTCTTGCTGTATCTTTAGTGGGAGTTTATCATCCCAGCTCGTTGTAGTTGACCAAGCATGTTGAAAAATTAGCTTGGCTTTCACTGTTACCGGTGATAGCCAACCAAGTGGGTCATACAGTTTTGATATATCCGACAGTAGTGTGCGTTTTGTGTCGACATCACGTTTGTTGCAGAGTGGTATTTGTTTGTAGGTAAACTGATCCGTGCGCGGGTTCCAAGTGATGCCCAGCGTTTTGTTGGTGTCTGCATCCTTGAAGTCGAACATTTTTTGGCTTATCAATTCATCGGATAAGCCTTCAAGTAGGCGCGTTTCGTTGCTAGCCCACTTTCGTAAGTTGAATCCACCGCCCTTCAGCATTGTTATAAGTTGACTTCGAGCTTTCTGTGCTGTTATGAAGTCGTGACTCCCGCCTATTAAGTCGTCCATGTATAGCTGATTGGACAGAATAGCCGCCGCCAAGGGGTACTGTGCGCCGTCATCCTTTACCAGTTGCCTTATGGTGCGCATTGCCAGGAAGGGAGCGGACTTGGTACCATATGTTACTGTAGTCAGTTGTAACTCTTGTAATGGCTCTGTGACTGAATCCCTCCACACTATTTTTTGTAAGTGTTGGTCTTTTTCCTGAATACGTATTTGTCGGTAGAATTTCTCAATATCCGCTGTGTACACGTATTCAAATGCCCTCCATCGTAGAATAATAGCTTGTAAGTCTTGTTGTAAGTTAGGCCCGCATTCCATCAGTTGGTTTAAACTGTGTCCCGAGCTAGTGGTTGCTGATGCATTGAAAACCACTCGGAGTTTGGTTGTCGTTGAATCGGGTCTCATTACTCCATGATGGGGTAGGAAACAGCTTGGCGTGTCCGGCTCTGTGCACCTTTTCATATGTCCTAGAGCTTTGTATTCGCCGATGAAAGCCTTGTAGCTTGAAGCGAGGGTTTCGTCTCTTGTCAAACGTTTTTCCAATTGCTTGAATTGCGCGACTGCTTGTGGCTTTGATCGTCCTAAATATTGCTCGAAATTGGTCTTCATGGGGATTCTCACTTCATACCGCCCATCTTCTTGTCTTTTTGTTGTATCAGCGTACAGCCTCTCGCAGTACTCCTCATCGACAGTCGTAGACTGGTCGTCTGATATTATCTCTTCAATTTCCCAGAAACGAGAGATATCGCTAGTGTCCACCACGACATGACAGTTGAAAGTATTCGTATTTCCAACTAATACCCAGCCGAGCTTTGTTTGTTGTGCTATTGGTGCGTATATGTTTCCTCGAGTAATGTTGCTCATGACTATGTCGCCATATACCCCAGCATCAAGTAGAATGTCAATCGGCCTTGATAAGTTGAATTGTGGGTCGGCCAGGTTAATGTTTTCTATGTGAGGCCAATCTTGTTTTTCGAAGGAGTAGTTAGGCAGGTTGTTGAGTAGTTTAGCCATTACTAATGCCGGCGTTGAGAACTCGTAATCTCCGTAAAGGGACTTACAGTCCAACTGAACGGTCCCGTTGCTCTGGCTGGCAAATGCTCCGATCCCTGACACAGTTGAGTTGTGGTTGCGTCGCGGAAGCCCAAGTCGTTGCACAGCCGATTCTGTTATAAGGTTCAGTTGGGAGCCTTGGTCTAGAAGGCATCTAAGTACGGTGTAAGTTCCATCTGCAGCCTTTACTTTAAGTTGTACTGTAGCCAGTAAAACTTCGTTAAAATTTCCTGACACGTGATTGGTTTTTCGCTGCATGTTGTTGTTTGTCACGCCTTCGGCCATTTGGCTTGACGACAGTGTCGCTGACGTAGTATCGCGTACTAGGTCATGTAGCGTGGTGTGATGTGCGCCGTTACACACTTTGCATCTTTTCTGCGAGTTGCATTTCTTTCCGTTGTGCGGATACATGCAGTTTTTGCAAATGTTCAATTGCTCAATTGTCCTAATTTTTATGGCTGGCGTCATTTCTTGAAACTCTTTACAGTAGAGCAAGATGTGGCTTGTTTTGCAAACTGGACAATTTCTGTCGGAGCTTGTATGGTTTGCTTTGGGGTAGCGTCTGTATCTGTTGTACGCATCCCTTGGTACTGTTGTCATCGAGGCCCCTTTATTTGGGGTGACGTCGGCATCTGTTTGTTTGTTGGGTTTACTTGTTTTCTTCACTACTGACTCCAGCGCCGTGAACTTCCCTTCGATGAACTGGATGAATTCCTTGAAGTCGGGAAGCCCTCTTGGATTTTTCCTCGCCTCCATGTAGTCAGCGTAGGTCTGAGTGTCTAGTTTTGCTGCCAGAATGTGCACCAAAATCGGGTCCCATGTTGCCGTGTCGATGCTCAAGTTACGCAACGCGTGCACGGTTTCGAGACTGGTGTCGTGTAGGCGCTTCAGCTCGTACGCGTTTTGATTTTGAATCGTAGGTTGACTCATAAAAACTTGCATTTGCTTGGTGAAGAGCATCTGCAAGTTATTGTACCTATGGTGGAGGATTTCCCAGCAGGAGTCGTAGTTGCTCTCGGAAACAGACAGATGTTGCACAAGGCGCTCAGCTTCTCCTTTTAGCTTCCCTTTCAGGTGTTGCATCTTCTGCCCCTTCGAGAGGGAAGGGTTATTATGGATAGCCGCGATGTATAGATCGAGGAATGTCGGCCATTGTGTGTAGTTTCCAGAGAATATCGGTATTTCGATCCTTGGCGCACTATCCCGTTGTTGGACAGCGTGGTTGAGTTTGCGGTTGAGACCTCGCTTTGTGCACTCGTATGTTTCTTCGTACTGCGAGAACTCGAGCTCGTAGTTTACGTCGCTACCGACGAGAACGTTGTCGAGCTGCCAGTGCACTTCGTCAATCGCCCTCCATCGCGATTCGAGGACCCTAAGCTTGTCTTCTATCTCCCATTTCTCAATAATGTCAGCAGTACGCAAGTTGCTGACGAAACGTGAGAAGGCTCTAAAGTTGGTTGCTTGTTGATTTTTTAGCTCGTCCGATCTCGATAGGACTCCAGTGTTCTTGTTCTCTTCTTCGGGGCGACTCGCGAGTTCCGCAGTGCTTGTTGACCATGTTTGCAGCTTATGTTGTATGTTTGAGTAGTTCGACTTGACCCTGTCGTATACTTTTGTTGTGTAGTATATGTCGGTCTGGTCTATGGCGCCCTGTAGCACGCCATGATTCATTTCGAATTCGTTCCAGTGCGCCTGGAGGGTATCCAGTCTGCCCCGGATGTATGTGGCGGTTTTGCGGTCAGGGCCATCTTTTCCGAAGTTGACACCAATTTTTCGGATGCCCTCTGCGATGATTTCCTGCCGCTTGAGAAGTTCTTGTTGCCTGGCGTCCATAATTGTTGCACGAGTATGTATGCGTGTAGTGGATGGACGTTAGCTCTGTTGACTTCACTGTTGTATTGTTGTATGTAGTTCCCGAACCACCAAATGTTGATGTTTCCCACGGCGATCGCAGGGTCCGAAGGAATCTCTCCGTACGATATTGTGCGCCTTCTCAATCTGACTGGGGCGATCCGCTTGTTTAAGACCTTTCAAACCGCTTCGCTATCGTAAGTAGAAACACTTCGTACCTGTGCGACTTGCAGGACTGTTTGCTCCAGTAGTGGCAATCCGGCTCGAAGGACCATAAATGTACGGGCAGCAGCTCCGCACACTGAGATGTAGGATGTAGGTGGGTGAATCACTCGGGATGTGTACAGGAAATAAAATCACTGTTTTGTGTCCGATAATGATTGACCATTTATTTAATAAAACAACGAATTATATAATGCCAAAAGTAGGTGGCTTGTGGCGGGTGTAATAGCTTAGTCAGCGAATGTACATAAATCGGTGAATTAGCAACTGCTTGATCAGGTAAAAACTAAAACAATAAATATCATGTGGCGATGCTCGTACATATTGAAAAGGAAAAATAATCAGATTTTTTTATTTCTACCCCTTATCCCCCATTTCGCGAACATAAAAACGCTCCCTCGTAAACCCGAGGAGCAGGGGCTCAACTCGGTAAATTACGGAGATTCGAAGAAGCAGAAGGTTGTAAGTTGTTGAATTTATCAACAAAAACGACCGGCGCTAATGACAGATGGAATGCCATTGACTGTTTGACAGGTTGCTTCAAGTTGCTTCATTGCTGCAAGTAAAAAGTACAAAATAACTACTACGATACGAAAGTAGTTAAATGCTTATTACAGGTTCAAGAATATCATTTGCATTTAAATGTATGCCAATCGTAATGATTTATTTGCTAAAAACATATTTTATGATTTTAATTAATAAATTCCGCGTATTTCTTACTTCCTTTGAAAGTTTGGTAGTTTATTTAATTCGACTATAAGAGTATTTATTTTATTAATGGTAACATTTGGCATTCCCTTGATGGAGTTTAATGATACAAAATTATAATAGTCACTTGGTCAGTGAACCTGTAGTGTATTGAAAGCTATTTTTAATTTAGTCGGTTAATGGCAGCAAGCGACATCTGCTTATACAAACGAGAAGTACTTGATTTTATAATACGTCAAAATTAAAAAGGCAATAAGACAAGGACCTGTTAGTAGATTACAGTACTCTTTCAATTTGGTATCATCATTTTCTCCTAGTTGCATGGTAAAATGTTCTAAGATTGTACAGCCCGTACAGCCTGAACCAGGCATACAGTAATTTATTATTGAGTGTCCTGGATATTCATCTGTCAACAAGTGGCCTAAATCCCTTCCAATCTCATCAAAAAATAATACTGTTTCATTATTTACAATTTGTTTACATTGTTTAATGGAACTAATAAAAGAAGTAATTGTCAAATCAACACAAGGATGCGGTAAGGAAGGGGTATTGCATGTTGACAATGAATGGTCTGGTGTAGGTACGAGGGTGTTTGAAAATGATCGCAGGTGTTCTTTTGTGAGTTGACCAGCTCATTCATTGCCAACACATATTCCCTCATTAGATGTTCAGAGGTATTGTATTTGTTAGTCATGGAACTAAGTTTCTCTTGCAGATGATCAAATTGAGATTGCAAGCCCTGTGTGTCATTGGTGTACCTCCTAGTGCTTTGCTCCAAATTAAAAGAACACATATCTAGTTGTTTAAGTAAATTTAACCTTTCTGTATTAAGTTTAACATTTTTGATAAAGAACCTTTGTCTTTTTACCATTTTCTGTGTTTTAACAATGTATTTATTACTTTTTATGTATTTTTTAAGTTTATTTTTACTGGTGACTACTTTTACGGAATTACATGATTTTGATTCATCATCACCTGTCAAATCAATAGTGTAAGAGGAGTTTATGGCAGAAGCCATTGACGGGGCAATCGGCACCAATTCATTGAACGGACTGATTCAGCGAGGCGGTGATGTTATGATTAGTAGTCTCAAGTTTTGTAATCTGACTTTGAGCCTCATGTAGCTGCTGTTGAAGTTAATATTTGTGACTAAGGGCTTGTTCATACTCTATGCTACACTGGCTAAACCCGTCCACAACAACTTGGAGCCTATCCCGGGCTTCTATGGCATCAGTGTATTGAATATATATCTGAGCCATTTCATTTTTCAACTTCCTATTCATTTCATGGGCATCAAAGAGCACCTTTTCATTGTCATCCATTTCCTTATCTAGTTGTTCATAGTACTCCTTTGACGCCTTTAATTCGCTAAAAGCCTGATTGAGTTTTGACTCTTCTAGGCGAGCACGGACGCTGCGAGTCATAATCATGATTAAGATGAGTTTTATAAGGAAACGAAAACAATTTAAAGAAAGTAGGTAGTTGTGGCAGCAGTTTGACAGATGATTAGTTTAAAAGTAAAAATGAAATTTAGATGAAAAGTAAGAAGTTCTGTCTCCAAACCAAAATGTTTAAGTTTAAAGGTCATTGGCATTAACAAATAGCCGTATTAATTGCTGGTGTAATTACAATACGCAAACAAACTAAAAGCAAGTAAAATATCAATTATTGTACCTGTTAACAAGATGACAATGCAAAAATCACTTGAGCCGGTAACTTACACCGATTCGCATTGATAATTTAACACTTATTTTGCACTTGAAATGTGAAACTAATACAAATAAACAAATTATTATCCTAATTACTTGATGAGTAATTGGAAATAGGCGTTAAAAATTAACAAAAGCAAATTCAAATCAGCTGTTAGCTGTAGTGTTGCCACAGGAAAAATATGAACAACAAATACAAACAAACAATGTAACAACATATCAGTATTATCAACTGTCCCCTTTTTTTATTGTAATCTATGATTATTTCCGGTTTCATTACAGTCAGCCCAGTTAGTTTATTGCATTTATTTGTAGGTCCAAACACAGCCGTGTGACATGTAGAGAGCATATAAATGTCTCTTTCCTCTTTATACTTCAGAGCCATCAGAGGTTTATTGTATAGCGCGTGAATTTCTCCTTTTTTTAAAGGTTTAAAATTTCCTGCACCAGCTTTCTTAAGTCGATTGAGCCGCACCGTGCCACATGCATATGTTTTTCGATTGTGTAAGTATTGATACAGTTTAGGACTACTGTACCAGTTGTCTGCATAAATTCGTCGGTTTTCATCGGTTAAGCCTTCTAAAAGTGTCGTAACCACGGCGCCAGTGATTCCTAAATTATTGGGATCCTCTATTTCTGTTCGTGATCCACAGTAAATTATAAATTGAATTATAAATTTAGTCTTAACATCACATATTATAAATAGCTTAGTACCAAAACGGTTTCTTTTATTTGGTATATATTGCTTAATTGAAATGTAACATTTAGAAGGCATTATACTTTCGTGTAACACACGTCTCGATATGGCGTAAGAGAACTCCTAAACTGTTTTTGATGTGTTGCAGCAGAGGTAGTATGTCTAAAATAGATCAACCGATATTTCTTCACTCTCAGTAACCTAGGCGATGACTTGTGGTATAGCTGAGTTGAGTTGCTCACTGGATAGCTTGTCGAAAGAGCTACACGACAATATATAGTTTAAAGACCGGAGTAACTTTTAGTTAACTACGCAGATTTTTTCTCGACAAGCACACAGTGAGTACGTGTTATCGCGCCAAGACATCGACGCGCACGCGACGCAGAATGTGCTGTTCCATCGTGTAGATACTTCTTGTGTCAACTTCAAAGGGGTAGAATCGGGGTTTCTTTCTTTCTGGGCTAATCTAAGCGGTCGCCACCCTACAGATGATTTCTTAAAAAAAATCACAATTGTTTTACATTTGTTAGTTATTTCCTCCACCTGCAAGCTTAGCACGAGCACCGTTTTGTCGACGGAAAAATAGACAAAAATGACGTTCCGTGAAGACTACGACGGCAGTAAAGTAGAAAGTCAACTGCACTTTTGTTTTGTTTCCACGTCTACAGGACGTTGTACCGCGTAACAGACGGGATATGACCATTCTTCGTGTCTATCCAGCAAAAACGGCACTCATGCGCAAGAGTATCGGCTGCATGGCGCCTACTATATTTAACATATTGCCTAAACGTTGGAAGGAACTAAATAGTAGGGCATTCAAGCGTCAATTGAAAATGTTTCTTTGGCAAAAAGCATATTATAAGTGTCTCCGAATTTCTAGCCAATTTTTTTTTTATTTTTTTTTATTTTTTATTGAATAGTTTTATCTTTTTCCTGACACTAATATTACATATTATATATGAATATGGGATTTTGCCATTGTAACATAAAAATCATTTCTAATTTATAAATTTTCAGAATTATAAAATTTGAGACTATTCTAGGTAATTTTTCGATTTTTCTGTGTTATATATTTTTTTTTTTTTCAATTTAATGGAAATATTTATACGCCGATACTTATGGCTAAACATGATTGGACTCAAACTATGTACTCGTAATATCTTGCATGCTCTTGTATGTATACAATGTTTAAACAAATACAGAAATCTTATCTTATAGCTATACATACATGGCAGTTTATTTATGTTTCTTCACTAATATTATTTATTTCGTTAAAATTAAACACAAAATCAAATATTAGAACAAAACTTTATATAGTTATTAGAAACAGCACATAACAAAAGCGTCCAAAAACAATGCTCAGAAATGTTCTAACACATAAGATGGCTCTTCAAAAACCTTTGAATTACTAAACCAAAATAAATGTGGATAATTACAAAAACTAACCAAGGAAAAATCAATGCAACTATAATACACAACAAGACTAATGCGGAGGAATTTTTTGACGTCATTTATTAGTTTTTTTAAAGTTTTAGTTAGGTTAGGTTAATTAATTAGATGTAAGTTGTTATTTATGTACTTATAATTTCAATTCTGAATAAATAATGTAGATTAGTGTCACAATACTAATATATTGAACAATTTGTTTATTGTTCAAAATATTATTCTTATATTGAGTATCACAGAACAATTATAAGTAGCAAACTATTATTTATATAATTTTTAAACTATTTACTATACAGGGTGTCCCGTAAATAATGGATCAAACGTAACGGGTAGTCAGCTCACCTGATTTCCAACAACTAATTTGAAAAGTTTTTTATTATTTTCAATTTCGGTCTTTTCACGGTGAAAAAAAATCTTTTCAATTTAAGTTTTTTTTTCTAAGGCAAATTAAACGTTATTTATAAAAATGGTATCCTATTACATTATTAAGCTATTCAGATTTTTTTTACAAAAATCATACCTAAAAATGTTATCATTTGCAGCGATAGCATTAAAAATACGGAATTCTGGTAGAGAAAATGCAGAAATTCGAGAAAAATTATGTCTTCAATAAAAAAATTATATCATTGCGGTTTTTTTTAAACTATTCAAATTAGTTGTTGGCAATCAAGTGAGCTAGCTTCCTGTTACGTTTGATCCATTATTTACGGGACACCCTGTATATATTGTTTGGAGAAAAGTATTGTAGCAAAGAAGGCAACTATGTCTTCTAAACAAGTGCGGTCATGAAAATATAAACTTATTTAAGTACAACAATTATACTAAAACATTATAGAATTTATTATTATTTAATTTGTTTATTTTTCTGTCTCTTGCTGTAATATACGTATTTAAGCTTGATTCTGAATTTCATCAGTCGAATCTATATCTTTGGTTGTGCTGGTACCACTTATTAACTTATTGGTCCACTTACACCATTTGTGGGCAAAGAACCTACTTGAGAAATTTAATATAAATTCTATCAACTCTTTTCTGTGGTAACTACTCTGAATAAATTGTGTATTTACATTAGACATGGGCGCCGTCCCCGAATATTGCGGCGGCGGCGCGCTGGTGAATCTAGCTCGGCGGCGGCGTGGCGCCGGCGGCGTGATTTTTTAATGTGCAATATCAAAAATATCTTTAAAAAAAGCAACAATGCAATTATTCGCTTTATTTATTAAAAAAATACAAGAAAACAATTATTCAAATTAGGTAGAAAATTATTTTTCAATTTATTTTTTTGCGTTTCTTATAATTATCGTGAATAAAAATTATTTTATTCACCCTTTGTGGACTCAACCGGGATCTTTTTGCAGAAAGTACCATTCCAGCTACAGAAATTACCCTCTCACTCGGAGTACTTGTAGCGGATATACACAGCAAAGCCCTGGCAAAGGTCGACAGCTAAGGAAAATCTTTCTTCTTTTTGTTCCAGAACGATAAAAGATCCTCATTTTAGATATCAGTTGATCCAACAGCGGAAGCGAGATATCGCCAACATTCTTGGTCTAATGGCCTTCAATTCCATGGCCAGCACCATGTTTTTTAGAGAGTTTACTCAAAAGTGATGAAGAACTGCTAGTATTTAAAGAAACCGAAGTGTCCGTTTCGTTTCTTTTATAATTTCCGGGCAAATCATGCAACTTTATAACTTCCTTTATATAAGAGGCAAGGAAGGAAGCCTTCGTCATATTTTGTGACTCTAAATATAAATCTAACTCTTTAAGACCCATGAACCGCTTGTCCAAAAGAGCTGCAGCTACTACTGGTTTACTAATAGGAAATCTTTTATCAATATTCGCCAGCATGTTACGTTTTAAATGAAACAATCAACGATTCGTCATCAGCAAGTGATTTTAAAACGTCAACTACACTCGCGAGCAAAAGTATGGAATCACTTACTTGGAATTGATTCCTCGCGATCTTGAGTACTTAATAACTAGTTAAGAATAATAAAAATGGTAACATTTTATAGGTTTAACTGTTAACTTTAAATTGATACCAAATTCATTTAAATCACACCAGTATTCAAGGAGCTAACTCGGATTGAGTGAAGGAGTTAGGAAAATATAAGGATAATGGAAAAATAATAAATGAAGAAAACAACAAAATTAATCAATAAAAAAATTTTTTGGCCTTAAAATTAAGTTTCAATATTTTGTGTTCCCTCCCCTCGCCCTAATAACTGCTCGAAGACGGTTCTTCATTGACCTAATCAGCTTCTGAATCGTTTCTTGCGGGATACCTTCCCACTGCTCTATCAAAGCCGATTTCAGCTCATTCACACATGAAGGAGCAGGATTTCTGGAACGAACCCTCCTCTTCAGTTCATCCCACACGTGCTCGATGGGATTCAAGTCCGGGCTGAGCGCTGGCCATTCCAATGTGGCGATACCGACTTCTTCGAGGTATTCAGTTGTGGCACGGAAAGTGTGACAACGAGCGTTATCTTGCATAAGAGGGAAGTCATCACCGATATATCCCGCATAAGGAACGACATGTTCCAGCAGAATATCGGAAATATAGCGGTCTGAAGTTAGGCTGCCTCCTCGTCCCCCCTGACACCAAAACAAGCTCCGTTTTACTGTCGAAGGAAATGCCGGCCCACATCATTCAAGAACCGCCCCCATAAGCCACTGTCTCAGCGAAACAGCACTGCGAAAATCTCTCTCCAGGCCGCCTGTAGACCCGACTCCTTTGGTCACTGCCGTGCAAACACATTCTGCATTCGTTGGGGAACAGGACTCGCCTCCACTGCTCAACCTCCCAATTAACATGGGAGCGAGAAAATTGAAGGCGTGCTTGTCGGTGACGTGTCGTCGGTTTCGGGTTTGTGGCAGGCCTTTTTGGTGTCAAATCAGCTTGCTTAAGTCTTCGACGAACTGTCCACTCGCTGGCAGCTACCCCACGAACATTTTGGAGCTCCTGTTGGAAGTCGACACCAGTCAAATGTCGATTTCGGAGAGAGGTTGACACGATTAAACGGTCATCCCTCTCCGATGTGCACCGACGCCGTCCAGATTTTGGTCTCGGGATAAAGCCACCAGTCTCCCGAAAGCGTTTATAAACTTTTGAAACACAAGATTGGCTTATGTGGAGCTGCCGTGCGACAGCCCGCTGGCTGAGCCCTTCTTGCAATAGGGCGACGATTTCTGCTGCTTCTGTAGGTGTAGTTAGTATTCATTGTCTTCCAAGTTCAAGGGTCAAAAGTAGCGGAGATGTGTACGGTCAACGTGTGAAAGCCGACTGATAAATATTTTTTTTTTTTTTTTTGAATTGCAGCTCTTAGTTTTGACCACTGAGGGTCGTGGCTACTTAACCGGTCTGTCCTGTGGGTGCCTTTAGGATTTTACTCAAAAAAGCCTCCAGCCAGGAGCGGAATTTTTAATACTAAACTTATAATTTAAATGACCGTACGCTAAGGGCACCTTAAGGGCACGCTAAGGCAACCCCCTCTGGGGTACGGACCTCGGCTTAGGGCGTCACTGAGAGAGGGCAGCGAGTGGGGACAGGCTGGATCGAGAGGTTTATAATTTCATGATTATTATTCGGTGAATTTAAAGCTACAGGCTGCTCAGCTACGGCGCGGGCTGAGGCCTCATCGGACTGGGGACGGGGAGAATGGTTACTGGGGGGTCGTCGCGTGGGACCTCGTCGGCGAGGTCGGAACGATGGCGGTCTGTGTTTGTGCACTGTACTAGTGGCCCTACTGCTCTCCTGGAGGAGGGTTATGGGGTCATCGGGGTCGACTAGGACATGCCGGGGACGGCGGGTGTGACTGATACGGGAGGGGGCATAACGGGCGGCCGCGACAACCAGAAGGTTGCGGTGAGTGGCGGCGGAGTCGAAGAAACGCTTGGATAGGCGTTTCATGAACTGACTGATGGTCGGGATTCTAAGATCGAGATGGAGATTTTCGTTCCGAATGAACCAAGGGGAACCGGTCGCCCTGCGGTGGAACCGGTTTTGGAGGGCCTGCATCCGATGGATGTGATGGGGTTTCGCTTGTGCGCATACTACGCTCGCATAGGTCATGATGGGACGAATGCACGCTGTGTAAATGCGCAATTTGCACCTTAGTGACAATTTGCTACGTGCATTCAGGACGGAATGGAGCCTACCGAGAGCGAAAGCGCTCCGAGAAGGAGGGGTGCTCGTCTAGGACGACGCCCAAGTATTTGGCTCGCTTCTCCCAAGGGATAGGCTTGTTGAACATGGTGAGCGGACGGGGGAGGGTGGGTCTGAGTCGCGGTTTCGAAAAGAAAACCGCTTGACTCTTGTGGGGATTTACTTCGATTCGCCACTTTCTAAACCAGTCACCGAGTTGGTTGACTGAGGTTTGGAGAGTGCGAGCGATCGTGTCGTGGCCGAGGCCGGTGTAGTAAATGGCCGTATCGTCTGCGAACAGAGCCAACTGAGCCTTTCTACTTTTGGGGATATCGCTGGTGAATAGCGTGAATATGAGAGGGGCAAGCACGGAGCCCTGAGGGACTCCGGTGCGGATGGGGCGGGGGGAGGATAGCGCTCCTTCGATGCGATAGCGAAACGTGCGATTCGACAAAAAGTCTCGTAGGATGAGCACGAGACGATCCGGCACTTTAAGTTTGTATAGCTTATATAATAAGCCATCGTGCCAGACTTTGTCGAACGCTTTCGCTATATCGGAGAATACGGCACCGGTCAAAAAACCGCGTTGGTAACCGACGCTTATGTGTTCGATGATCCGGTGGACCTGTTGCACGCACGAGTGTTGGGTTCGAAAACCGAACTGCTCGTCGGGAATGAGACCCTTCGTCTCGGCGTAGTCTCTGAGACGCTTATAAATAAGCCTCTCGTAGAGTTTGCCGAGGACGTTGAGCAGACTGATGGGGCGGTAGCTGGAGGGAGCGGATTTAGGCTTGCCCGGCTTGGGAATACCGATGACAGTGGCCTGTTTCCACGTTTGGGGGAAGATGTTTTTGCTCATGGCACCATTGAAAATGGTGGTCATGATGAAGTGAGCGGGGAAGAGCTGTATCACGCTATTGGTGATACCGTCTGAACCGGGGGCTTTGCGAGGCTTGAGACCCTCGATGGGCTCGTGCACTTCGTCGGGAGTGACGGGAGGCAGAGCAAACTCGGGGTCTTCTACGGGGGGGAGGGAAGCTCTCCTTTCAACTTCGGCTTCCACCTCAGAGAGGTGGGCCTGGTCTACTGGTTGAGAGCTGGGCGAGCATTGGGCCTCTAGACGTCGGCAAAGCACTCGGCCTTGTCGGCATCATCGAAAGCGATGGTGCCGTCAGGGCGGGTCAGGGGGGGGCATGGGGGCTACTTCTCGGGATTTGAGTTTCCTCTGAAACTCCCAGAATGCCAGGTGGGTGGGCTTTAGTTCGCTCAGCATCTTATCCCAGTTCGCGTTACGTTCCTTCGCCACGCGTGTCCTTACAGCTCGCTGTAAGTAGCGCATGTGAGTTCGGTTCGCGGCGCAGGGAAAGTTGCTGTACGCACGGACAGCCGCGTTCTTCTCGGTCATCAGTTCACCTACATCGTCCGGCAATTTTCAGCGATCGTCTTCCATCGCCGGAACTTCCCTTGAACAATCGTTCAGGACGGATTGTACGTGTTCTGTGAACGAGCCGATCGCGGCCGTCGTGTCTACGACAGAGTCGAAGAGGTCGGGGATAGAGTCTAAGTGGGGAGACGTGTTGGATTTCAGACGTTCGCTTACTTTCCTCCAGTCCATTACCATTCTTGTGGACGGGGGTTGGTCGGGATCGGGGAGACCTATGCGAGGGGCTAGTCTCATTACGACTGGTCGGTGGTCGGATGTTAGCTCTTGTATCACCTCTATAGAGTCCAACCGTAGGTTGATACTCTTTAGGAGTGACACATCGAGCACGTCAGGGGTGTGGTCAACGTTAGCGGGGAAGTGGGTGGGGGTCATCGGGGCGATGACGTCGAAGTTAAGTATGGGACAGAGGTCGAACAAGTGTCTCCCTCGGTTAGAGATCTTGGTACTATTCCAGGCGGGATGCTTGGCATTGAGATCGCCCGCTTTGATAACGGAGTCACTCAAGGCGAGCAGGAGGGTCAGGTCGTCAGTCAGGTATTGGAAGTTCTCTCGAGGTATTGGTGCGGGGGAGGTAAGCCGACACCAGAGTGATCGGCTGGTGTCCCGTCGTGCCTAGTCGACATATGGATACTTCGAATCGTGAGAGGGGGGGGGATCTATTGGGATGCAATAGAGCGAAGCCTTGTAGTAGATTATGGTACCGCCCATGTGACACCGAGTCCTGTTGTTGCGAACTACGCGATAGTTGGCGATTGACGGTCTACGGTGGTGGGGTTTTAGGGACGTCTCTTGTACGAGGAAGATATCTATTTCCTCGCGTTGACCTTGGATGCCATTGGCATTGAAATAACCCATTCTGAGGGATCGGGGTTTGGTCCGTGCAACGATTCCTTTATCCATTAATGATATTGGGTTGGTTGGTAAAGGACATGAGGCCCTGCGTAATGTCCAGATAGATACGCGTTATAAATTGATTGGATGGCGAAAGATTACCGGCATTTCTGGCGGCAACGATTTCGCTAGCCATCTTGCGGGCGCGAAGGGTGAGGAAGGCAAGGAATGTGCCTGAGATCACGTTGAACGCGTGTAACGGGTTGGACCCGACCACTGGAGGAGTGGGTGCGGGCGGACGGGGCGCGACCGGCGCGGGGGGAGCGGCTTTAGGAGCCAGGGGTGGGTTACCGTGAGGGGGTGCGTGCACGGGCGCGGGCGCGGGTTCGTGGGCGCGGATACGGGGGTCCATCAGCGGAGGGACGGGGGGAGGGGGAGGTTGGTAGCGCCCCAAGGCCGGGAAGACCTGTTGGTGGTGCAGGAGTTGCTAAGGACTGGGTTTTTGGGGACTCAGTCGCTCGGGAAGTTGGGAGGTGGGGGCTTCCCTTTGCTGACGGGCGTCGGTACGCTTAGTCAGCTTAGGGGCGGTCGATTTGGGGGCTTTGGGACAGCCACGGTAGTTGGCTGGGTGCCCGGAGTTCCCACAGAGCACGCAGCTGGGTGGCTCCGTGCACAAAGTTCTATCTTTAGGGCGGGAGCAGTCGGAAGTGCCGTGCTCGCCAAGGCACTTGACGCACCTAGGTGTCGCGTGGCAATTCCGCTGGGAGTGGCCGTATAGTTGGCACCGGTGGCATTGACCGACGATGCCGGTCTTACGGGGTTTTTGGATATCAAATCCAGTTAGACTACAGATCGACTTGATCTGAAATATCGGGTGGTGTCCCTCGACGGCGGGACATACAACAAGGACCATGTTGTACGCCTCGCCGCTTCGGGCGCGGTGCATGCGGTGCCTTTCTGCAACGGGGACGTTCTGGGACAGAAGGTCGTCCTTTATCTCGGAGGTTGCAATCTCCTTCGGTATCCTATTTATGACCACGGGGGTCTGGCGATCCTCCGGAAGGGAGAATGTATGGAACGAAACTCCCCTCTCTCTAAGGAGCTTCGTTATCGCCCTATAGTCGGCGGAGGTGGGGACTTGAACTTTGATGCCCTGCTCGGTAGCACGGGCATTGGTGAAGCCGATCCTGAGATCGACGCACCACTTGGACACATCGGTCCACTTTCCCTTGTCCTGAATGAATACGGGAGGAGGGGAGGGGGCCTTTTTGGACTGGCTTTCGAAGTAAGCCTAAGCCTAAGTAAGCTTCGAAGTAAGCGGCGGAGGGGGCGGGGCGCGCGATCGGGGCGGGGACAACGGGGGTCGGTGGCACGGGGGCGGGGGAGCCTATTTTGAGGGTTTTCCCTGCCTGGGAAGAATAGAAATTCTTCTTCCTCTTGGCGGCGGAGGTGACGGTCTGGAAACCGTCATCTTCGGACGATGAGGTGGAGGTCAGGGCCTCCGTATCGGAAGGATACGGAGTGATCGGGCGTTTGTTAGTCGGTACGTCAGTGTCCATGGGACCTGACGAGTCTTCCGAGTCTATGGCGGGCATAGAGCACGGGTAGAGGGGGCTTCCAGCGCATCGCTAAAGTTAGCGATGCTTGGAGGGTCGGAAGGACAGGGGGTGGGGGGCTGCATAGCAGCGAATCTATCGCCAAACTTGGCCAGGAAGTCGGGGTCCTTAAAAAGGAACTCCTTGAAAAAGGTTAAAATTAGAGCGTCCCCCATGATTGGGGGTACGGGGGGGTTAATATTGGGGGATGGTGGAACTGAGGGTTCCGGCCTATCTTCCCTATTCCTAGCTCCCCGGGTGGAAATGCCCGGGGATGTGTCACACCCTCCCTGTCGGGTATAGACCGGGAGGTTGAGTGCCTAATGGTGAGCCCTAAGCTTGTATACCCGTCGCCAGTCTTAATGTGCGAACGGGGCCCTGACAGTCTAGCGCGAAGGGTGTAGACACACCCTAAAGACACTAGGTGAGTAGCTGTGGAAGGAAAACTGTCACCAGAGCCGACTAGGAGATCCCCCAAGGCCGGTTAACTCTGGGGACCCGTCCAATTGACTGCCTCGCCCTGATGGGGTTCGGCGGGTGTGATTGGGTCAACACCCCACTTGGTTTCGTTGGCACCGTATGGTATCCACCGAGGACCACGAAACTGTGGTTTTGCCCGGAAGGGGCTTAGTGAAGCTACTCACACAAACGCGAACGTTAAAGAAACAGTACCAGCTGCCTTGAAAAAGGCAATTTTTATATTGATCAAAAACGATTGATTAATTAATTAATTAATTAATCGATCGATGATCGGTTGTAGTCGGGGCGACTACGAGGGCGTTAAGTAAACGTAACGAGAAGAATTAGGCTAGCGCCACTGAGTCATGAATGGGGGAGCGTAAAGCACGACCGTTCAGGACGAGTGTCGAGAGCTTAATGATAAAGAAAATCCGATAACACGTGCTTTTTTATAGGGGGTCAATAAATAGGACGCCATTCGCGACGTATCATACAATTGAAACATATCTTTTTCCTTACTTGTTCACGTAATCCAGGATAGCTTCTTAAATAATAGCGTGATTTGAATGAATTTAGTATCAATTTAAAGTTAAGAGTTAAATCTTTAAAATGGTACCATTTTTATTATTCTAAAATAGTTATTAAGTAGTCAAGATCGCGCGGAATCAATTCCAAGTAAGTGATTCCATACTTTTGCTCGCGAGTGTATTTCATAGCGAAATACAAGTGCAACATTCATAGTGCAGGTCTTTTGAGATGAAATAATTTCGACTGCTTCACGGAATCGCTTTAAAAACTTGACTAAGTCTTCCAAGAGAATCCACTCATTTTGAGTAATCCTCAGCTCATCTTTTCCTACTTTTCTTAACATGTTGTTTATTGGATCACGGTTGCAAACTTGAATTAAACTCTCCAGAATTTCTAGAATGCTGTACCAAAGTGTGGGCGTAGCTGTCTTAATTGAAGGAATATTCCTATAATCATCCGTTGTGATAAGTGACATGTCTTCTTCCAACCCATCGGTGCCTGCTTCAGAAGCTGTCTGCGGATTATTCTGTAAAATAGGGTCACTCTCATCAATTTCTATTGTTTCCACTACTCGTTCAACAGCATCCAAAAATTCTTTCTGCAACTTTTCTGCTTCTAACTCCACCTCTGGTAACCGGTAGAGTACAGTCTTGAGATTTTTTTTACATTTATTAACCAGTTCTTTTACTTCTGGGACACTAACACTATCAATACCATCCACGGTCACAAGGTTACGAAGGCCGTGTCCGAGGCACAGATGGTGCTCCATATTTCCCAAGGAAACTGCCCGTTTTACGTTGCTGCCAGCGTCCGTTACAGCGTAGATATTTTTCGCATCCAGTCCAAATTTTTTCTTTACGTTCTGGATCATTTAATTTATCTTTGGTCCTGTTTTTTTTTCCTGTCACAGTGTGAGTACTCAAAGTCAATGACTTCAGTTGAAAATCTGCAATCAAGGAAATAATTAGAATACATAAGAAACAGCATAATATAATTAATTCCGTTTAAATATCGTATAAGAGAGATTACTCTGAATGAAAATTATCTACCAGCTGTCAAATAATGTAGTGTGAACGAAATATAATTCAGTTTCCAGTATTGATCTGTCCATAAATTAAAAGTAATAGCACAGTGTCGAGGCGCGTCCATGTGGATTCTGTCTTTTACGTTGCTCAGCATGCACTCGTATACATCAGACAGCGCTGTACCACTCACAGTATGTCGTGAAGGAAGGTCGTCTTCATTTAAAATTATGTCGTATTTCTAAAATAAAAGAAATGCTTGAGTTCGGTAAACATAATAAATGTTGTGTAATATCAGAAAAATAAATTGAAATAGATAGGTGGTACCTTAAAAAAATCGACCATCCCTTCATCCAAAATTGAGTCAAACGGAAGCAAAGATTTGGAAAACCAAAGAGCTACATCTCTAGCCAGTAGCCCTTTGTCATGTTTCGGCGTGACTTTTGAAGTTTTTGAACAAGAAGCAGTATGAGTTTTAGCAGGACGCTTAGTAGTGAAAAAGTCTTGGATGTTAGTTGTGGCTTTATTAGCAGAAGTAGGTTCATCTCGAATTTCATGATCATCTCGCAGGTGACGAGTTAAATTTCCAGTACTGACTGTTATACTGTAACTTTGTATTTTAACACTGTAACAAAGGTCATGGCCCATTTAGTGTGAAAAATATACCCACGGTGTACAGAAATGAAATATGGCGGGAATCAAAGACAGATGATTATACTTTTCAATGATATGTGGCGCATTACTGTGGCTGATGGGGATCATGAAATAATAATAATAAAAAAATGTAATCTATCTAGTATGAAAACTTAACTTATAACTTGTGGTTTTAGGGAGGAGAAAATAAAATATATATTTTTTTAAATGTTTATTCAGCTTCATCAATATCTAAAATTACATTGTCCAAGAAAGCCGCAGGTGTATCAATATTTTCTTGATGTCTGGCCCAGGATAAAAAGTATACTACGCTTGCAATATGGGCACAACTTCCTATAGTGCGGCGGCCATGAATACATGAACAGTAGTATCCCTCGATACTCTCTCGACCATGTCGTGTTGCATTCACCAAAACATAAGTATAATATTGTTTACTCCTGACATGTCGAGACTGTATTCTCCCTCTAATTAATATTTTGTTGTCAACCAACATGCGGTGTCTGTATACATCTAATGTGTACAGACCATTTGGTCGCATGTGCTCGTGGCAGTAAGATCTGGCTAATCTCAAGTGATAACTTCCCAATGTAAACAAAGTCAATTCCTAATATGTAAGTTGAGGGAAATCACCGAAAGATGGATCATTACCATCAATAGGCACGAAGGCTACTCTTTGCCTATTCATATTATTTTCTTGTACATATTGTGCCAATTCATTCTCTCTATTTATATTCTCATTTATAATATTTATAAATTGCTCTACGTATACGCTATCTTCGTAAGGACGTCGGGTTGCATTAATTAGTGCAGCAGTAACCCTAAAGTCCGTCATCATATTAGGCAACGCAAGATTAAAATACGTGTGCCGAAATATTTTAAAGTCTCTTTTAAAACGGCCATTTATGGTCTCTACTGGCCATCGGACCATTGTTATCAATCTCGATTTGTTGGCTTCGGCCGTTGATAATTGTTCTCCTCTGGGTCTGCTAGGTGGCATGTGTGGATTATAACCACAACCTTCGATTGTTGAAATAGAGTCCCGAAATCCGCGGTCCAATATGAATACATCATTAGACCTTAGAAACCAATGGAAAACTGAGTTTTCTTGCATGATACTGCGCATAATTGTAGCATCTGAGGTTGTTGCTGCATATGGGCCTATGACATCAACTATATAGCCATCTGTGCACACTATCAAGAATGGTTTGACTAAATTCCGGAATTTATGTAGACTATAAGTTATTCTTTGAAATAAAAAGTTAGCGCTGTTTTGCACATGAAGATATGTGCCGTCAAATACAAGAATTCCTGCGTCATGGTTGCCTCCAAAAATATGAGCTGGAATAGTAAGGTTTCTAGAAATAAACTCTTCTCGACTTATGTGATCTACGCCAAGAAAACGTGGAACGAAATCATCAGTTAAACATGTTCTAGCTATATTAAGTTTTCTCTCTAACGTACTTTTCGATATTTTGAATTTTGTAGCTAATCTTCTGTCCGGTTCACCAGTTCTTATTTTAGTTAAGTATATGCCTAAAGCGGTTGCAGGCTTATCCGTTCTGGTACGTAAGATGGAGTTAGACTTAAAACCATGTTGAACTGAACTTTCGTAACTCCAGTCCAAAAATGCAGTTCACTGTCATCTATCTCTTCAATATGTTCAAAATCTAATTGATGACCTGCGTGTTATTACCTGACCGAACGAGTTTGCTTTATGAGTGTGATGATGATATTTTTATTTAACAAAACAATGGCAAAGTAAGTCTGTTTGTTTAATTTAAGTCTAAACCACAGAACCGGTTTTGATTAAACTGCCGTGTAGAGATATACAGTATACTTTTTATCCCAGTGACATGTTTCCATGGGATAAAATAATTTACAGACGGGCGAAACTGCTGGTGCAGCTAATTATTATCCAATTTTTATTGGTCTACTGCAAGATCTCTCCATTGATTTTTTTTTTCTTTTTACTTATAATGAAAAGTGGGTTATACCTGCATTATTTACCACCATTTTCGTTTTTGTACAAAAACATTTTTGAACCGGGTCGGATTATGGGCCATGACCTTTCGCAAAAAGCCCATCACCTTTAAACCGCCATTGATGTAATTCATGCAAAAGAAAGAGAGTGATAGAAAAAAGGAATCTCCATAATCTGCACTTAAATACATGATTCCCAAATGTCAATGTACTAAAATGTAGCTTACATTTTCGCTTATTGTTAAAATGTATTCTTTATTCACGAAAAAACGTTTTATTATCTGGTTCCGAATTATTTTGTTGTGTGTCGTCCGACTTCATGGGTTGAGCAGAATAAACATTCTGTCGACCTTGTTAACCAACGAACTCCGCTTCTTCCTCTTACATTAGTCTGTGCACGGTCATTATAAAACCCCCGGTTATAATAACTTCCCCTGTGAGGTCGGCTAGGCCGATTTCGATTAAACTTTGCTCGTGTACATTGCTGATGAAAGCCTCGGTACCCGCGTACAGGTCTACCTCTATAATAATTTCTAGACTTACCCTGCATGTTGAGCACAGCGTGGGACGTCTGGGGCTGCGACAGCTCCTCATCCTCTGCTGCGCACACGGCATCTTTTAGATTTGCGTAATTCCTAGCTGCAATAATCGTGCTTAATCGTCTGTTTCGCAACCCGTCAGCAAACTTTTTTATTGCCAACTGTTAATTTATGGGCCTTAAAATCAGTCAATCATTATTCTTGAACACAGATCTCCTTATTGTTAGTATTTGCACTTTGTTTTTATTGTTTAAGTCACTGTACGGTGGAGATTAACAATCAGCTTTTGTTTTGTTATTCTGTATCAGGAATTAGTAATAATAGTTTTACTGCTCCCTTATGTGTCCATGTTCACTATTTTACACTATTCACGGTTCAGATGGTAATTAAACTATTTTTTTTTTAAATTTTAAATGTGAACTTGTATTATTGTGTCAACTGATAGGTGACAACCAACTCATTTAGCTTCAATTTTGCATTTCTAGTCAACCTAGTCTTCAGTACAAAAGTAATATAATGAATTTTGCAATCCTTACTTTTAAGAAAACTATCATACATCTCTATTCCTTCTATGATTTTTTCAACCGTCTCATCTTTGTCGTCCATTACCGGCACTAAGATAGCAGCCGTTTTTATTAAATGGAATGTTTCCATTTTTGCCGTATAATATATCTCCCTATCTGAACTAGTCTCCGGTAAATCTTTGCTTATCTCTATATTTTGTGTGTAAGTTTTTATTTTTTTTGTAGTTTCATAGGTCATGTAGGTTCATGTAGGTCATTTGGCACTAAGGCGAGAATTTTACTAGCACGGTTAGGCTGTTGACAAAGAAAAACAAACCAAACTCAGGCCCACAACCAAAATAAAAAAAATGAAGCTTTTTGGCGTTGTCCGCCACAGCGGACATAGGAAATAAAGTACTAAATCTCTATACAATTAGCAAAGTTCGCTGTGACGGACAAAACAGTTTAGCAACAAAAAACACCATGAAAATTAAAAAGAGCGTATTTGTTTTTGGGTTATAATTATTTATAGAATAATTTTCTAATAGCTGAGTCGAGATTTCAAGGCATTCATAGGCAAAAAAGAAAAAAAAGAATTATAAATACCTTGAGCAAAACAGGTGGTCGTCTTGGCGCCGACATTTTGTGTCACGACTGACATAATGCAGTGTTGTCACGCTCAAAATATATTTTCTACTATTAGTTTATGAAATTAAGTTATATTTAGTCGATTTGAAATCGATGAGAATCGAATAAAAAAAATAATAGAATTTATTTTTTGTTGACGTCCGTCACACCGGACTTTATCAAATTAAGGGTTAAATACGTACTGATAAAAAAATTGTGCTGTTTTCTTGCTCACATAATATTGATCTGCTAACACCAGTTTATTCAACGTGTTTTCCTTATATTTATCTCTTCTTTCACTTCCCAATTTCCTTAAATCTGTATTCTTTCTAACTTCGAGCAAATATTTTCTAAATGCAATTCCATAGGGTTCTAAAGACAAAGACATAAAAAAAAACAAAATCAAAGATAATTAAAAATATTTATATACTATAGTATGCTATAGATATGAAACTAATGTCCATAATGTAATTGCTTAACCTTTTTTTTCGCTTGCACTTCACTTTTTACACTTTCTGACTTTTTGACACTACTCATACGTTTTTAAGTCCGATGTCGGCTTCAGCGCTTCCTGAAAACATGGTTCCCCCGGCAGCAGCTCCTTGGAGAGAGTCTGGACACCATTCGCCTCAGAAATTCGGCGTTAATCTGCCGTTGCATCCACTTTTGCTGATTACTCCGGTACCGGCGCCATATCAGATACAGCACGCCCACAGCTGCAGCAGCCAAAATAATACCTATTAGTACCATAATAGTATGGTATCTATTTGCAAATGTTGTTCCGATTCCTGGGAACTCGCACGGTTTTGCCCGCTTTGTGCGATTATTATTTCTTTCTCCTCCTGTTTTGTATAACTTTGTCCCATTGCCAGTTTTCTCCTTCGTATTTTCGTGAAGTATTATAATTATCACTATGTATTATAATGTTCACTTGCACGAATTAAGTAAGCGACAATGGAAGTATTTAAAAAAATAACTTTATTCGGACAGAGTTACAGCTAAACAGTAATTAATCTTAATCTAATAAAATATTGATCTTATATACTAACTTGATTGCTAACGTAGTACATGCACAACGTGATCAGATATGACGCATGTCCTAGATAATTATGAACGCTGATCCAGCAATGGAATATTTGGAAATAATACATCTAGTAAATACTTATTAGCTGACAAAGCTAATATTGGTAGATTGAGGTTCCTTAACTCCTCCCTCCCTAAGAGAGAAATTATCCGAAGATGTCGCAGACGGTTTCGGAGAATTTCGACAGAAGTTTATAAACTGAAATTTATACACTATAAAGATAACTACTGCAATTATAATAATCATATACTCGAAAATGGTCCATATACTAATTTCTATTGTCACTGTTTGGGTCGTATCGTCTATTTCACTAAATTTTGCACTTTGTAACACTTCTTTCACATCACTGAAGTCTACATTTCTTAGATCCACTTTCTTTGACCTTCTCTGGATGTCCTGTTGTAGCTCTGGCATCTGGATCAATGGCAGCTGGAGACTAGAAACTGTAGTGTTTGTGGTAGCGGCAACGATGACTTCGCCTATTTGTGTCTCGCATTGTTGGCCAGGTGTCACGATGTAGGTCCCCAGAACAGTGTATTTCAGAATTTCTGTATTGCAATTCTCGGTAATGATGAGATTTTCCTCTGAGTAAACCAACCATTGGTTGTCGGTTACTTTTTGTATTTTAGTTTTCTCTATTTCAATGTGGTTCTGTATGCAGTTTTTGTAGTTGTTCTTCATCAACATTATTTGTTCAATGCAGGTCTCAGTTGGATACTGGGCTAAGTTAGTTTCAGCGCATAGAAATTTTCTATTTTCAATCTCAGCACATGGGCTTACCACGGGCATGTATTTCAATCTATTCACCATCAGGTAAGGGTATTTTGGTATAATGGTAAAGGTATTTTGAGCATGGAATATAGGAATGGGTATAACCTTGTAATAATTATATGTTTCGTTATCTATTAGGGGAACTTCTAACACAAAAACTAACTTGTTGTTATTTATGTATGATATTACGTTCTAATTTTATTAAATTATGTTTGCTTACTGGATATATTGTTCTAGCATGTTTAGCAATGACTTCTAACGTATTATGTAATTCTGTACTATTTATAATGGATTGGTGCAATGTATTTAATTTGCTAAAGGCTATTGCCGTCTCAATCTCTTGTATGTTTTCGTAACAAGTTCGAAAGTTACTTAAAATTTGATACATAGTATTGAATATGTGGAAAAGTTTATTAAACCTGAACTCATGTTCAACAAATTTTTCCATTTCATTGGTATGTAAACCCAAATTTTTAATATTTGAATTTATTATTTCAGAATCATTTACTAATTTATCAAAAGCTTTTTGCATTGATGACACTTTACGTTCGACTACATGCTCTTTGTTCTGTATCATTTGAATTTCTCTATCGTATTTAATTGCATCATCTTCATCTAAATTTCCCGAAATAGCTTTTACAAGTGAGCCTAATGGATTGATTAAAGCTCGTTTATTCCTATAATGAAAAGGTAAGATTTGAAAAAATCTACCCTTAGTTAGTTCAATTAGATATTCTATTTGACTTTCTATTCCTAAGGTTTCGTTACTAACTCTACTTTCCTTAATTTTTATTTTTAAATTACTAAAATCCCGAATATTATTATCTATTTGTAAGCCTAATGATTCTAGATCTACAGTTTTATATATTGTCCAATAACTATTCCTCTTCACTGCTACTCCCCGCTTTATCGCTGCTATCCTCGGATTCTGACCGAGGTTGTCGAGGTCCAGCGTGAATGTTGGCACCACTAGTACCAGAAGTACCAGGCATCATCTGTGGAGGACGTTTTACATTTTTTAACGCTACTCTAGTTTTCCTTTTCTTTACTTCTACTGGCACTATATTTCTTTCAACTTCACCAATTACTTTAGCTTTTTCATATCGCGGTTTTTCTTTAGCTTTTCTAATCCTAGTATCTTTCATATAAATACTATCGTCTGGCTCAAGTACAGGTATCGTTTCACCACATTTTTTATTAATCATGAGATTGCGATGGCGGTAGTCGTCACGTAAACATTGTGCTCCCGAAATAAATTGTTAAAATAATATAATATTGAACTATTTTGTGACCAATTTACGACTAAAGTGAAGAAAACAGTGCAACTAATGTGTGAAAGTGTTAGCTGAACATAATATAATAATAATAATAATAATAATAATAATTTATTTCAAAAAGTAGTTTGTACATGGTATACAAAGTTGTCTTATATAATTAGATGTTATAAAAAAAATAGAACCAGTACAACACATATAAAAATGGTCATGGGACTCCCTTTCCTAAACTAGGCAGAAAATCTGTCTGTATCTTAGGAAAGAGTATCCCTTCACAGTGAGTCTTATTACGGTTACAAAAAAATTTTTTGGTACGTGCAGCAGGCGAACAAAGTACTTAATGTTAAAATAAAGTATAAAAAAAAAAAAAAAAGAACAAAAAAAAAAAAAAGATTAAATAAAACATGAGTGTGTGTGGGTGTATGGGCGTGTGGGTGTGTGTATGGTTGTGTGTTGGTGTATGTGTGGGTGTGTGTGTGTGTGTTTGAGTGTATGTGTGTTTTTGCGTATGCGTGTGTATGTGGGAGTGCTTACATGCCTGTGTTGTATGAGTAAGTGGATGTGTTGTGTTCTGTGTGTAAACCTATCTCTTTACTGTATAGTGGTTAGAAGATCTTCGGTATCACTATATGTCAATATCTGTAACCATGAATTTAACTTGTTTTTTAACTCGCCCTTTGTCAAGGCGTAAATATTTAATTGTTTGTGGGCTTTATTATACAGCCTTGCACTTAGGCCATTGAACTGGCGTCTTGCGAAGGCAGTCCTGCAAGAGACAGCAGGACATAGGGGAAAGCCACGACGCCGCTGACTGAAAAACTGCTTATTAAACAAGATCATAGAGTGCTTGTAGAGGATTGATCTTAGGATGAATAATTTCCTAACAGTTAAGACATTGCATTCTGAATATAGCATATGTGTAGGGTAGTCACGAGGTTTGAAGTGAATTACTTTTAGCACAGCCCTTTGAGCTCTTTCGAGTTTTAATAGCTCAGTTTTATGAGTCCCTCCCCACACAGGGATACAGTACATCAGGATTGTTTGACACAGAGCCAAATAAACCATACGGAGAGTATTGTTATCCGCTGAAAACCTTAAATTTTTAAAAATATAAATTATTTTTCTGGTGCGAGAGGTTAATGACTCCAATTGAATGGTCCAGTCTAGTTTCTCATCGATGAACACTCCGAGATATCTTATGGATTTTACCATAGACAATGAGATACACTTACAGGGTTCTGTCTTTTGCTGACAGTTATGGGCTTTTAGATTTCCGGTTTCTTCAGCTGGTTTTGATGTATGCGGTAGAGTGAAACGTAACAATTTGGTCTTATCAACGTTTAAGGTTAAAAGATTACTTGCTAACCAATGCATTACTCTCCGCAATGCGTTTTCCGAATGCAATTTAGCGTCATCCCAATTCTTACCATATGCCACTAGTGCAGTGTCGTCTGCGTAAGTGAAAATATCACAGTTGACGAGAGGCAGATTACAAAGGTCGTTTATATAGATTTGGAAGAGGGTTGGACCCAGAATACTTCCCTGGGGGACCCCAAAGGTTATTCGTTCCTCTGCGCTAATTGTATTGTCGATCTTGACGGATTGTCTACGGTCAGAAAGATAATCCTTAAAGATTTCAAGAGCTAGACCACGTATACCCACATTTTCCATTTTCTCTATTAGTTTGGAAATACAAACAGTGTCGAACGCTTTACTGAGATCTAGAAAAATGCCATAACATTTCAATTTTTGGTCTAGTTTGTCAGCTACCGACTGCACAAGATCGACTACGGCATCTTCCGTAGAGATGCCATGTCGGAAACCATATTGATTATTGGCGAGAATGTGGAATTTGGTTAAATAATTGGTTAAGCAGTTGTTAAGAACTCGTTCCATGATTTTAGACAAAGCGCTTAAGACAGAGATGGGGCGATAATTTGAGATCTGATCTTTATCTCCAGTTTTGTACACAGGTGTTACTAACGCAGTTTTAAAGGCCCTCGGGAAAATCCCTTGTGATATGGCAAGGTTGCAGATATGAGTGATAGGGGGCACGAGGACGTTTCGAGCCATTTTAATTAATTTGGCTGGTATGTTGTCCCATCCCGTGGCACAGTTATCCCGAAGTAATTTGATAATTAACTCCACATCACTTTCACTAACCGGGAGAAGCGCGATCGAGTTTAGCATGCTGTGTTTAGATGTTAGGTCTCCGTCTGTAGCGAAAGTAATTATTTTAGATGCCAACGTCTTACCTACTTTAGCAAAATAGTTATTTATTACGTTAACTGAGGATAACGGGTCCGTAGACAATGTTAAGAGATTTGTGGCTGGCTGCTTATTTATCTCTGTATGAGTGAGTTTTTTAATGACCTTCCAAGTTTCTTTGCTATTATTTTGAGCTCTAGTAAATTGAAGTTTTTCATCAGAACGTCTAAGTTTATTGATAAGTCGATTACAAAAATTTCGGTATCTTGTGTAAGTAATTTTGAGAGTAGTGTTTTCCGGATCTGAATTAAGCTTAAGATGCATGCTATCTCGGTTTTTGATGCACCGGATGAGACCAGGTGTCATCCAAGGCTTGATTATTCTATCCTTTCTTGAAATTTTGATGGTGGAGGTATGGGTTAGAACAATGCCTTTGAGTGTAGTGATTAAATTATCTGCAGCAATGTTGGCATCAGTAGCGTTCATCACTGGGGCTAAGTCAGCGTTTCCTACATCCTTTACAGCATTAGAATAATTTAAACGCGTGGTTGTCTGTGGAACTAATTTTCGGTTCACTTTAATTTTATCCAAACATAAGGCCGTAGCATGATGATCTGTAATACTTGTTTCTAATACGAAGGAGTTTGATGAGGATTTAGATTTGATCAAGATATGGTCTAGGCAAGTGTTTGAACTTGGTCTAGTGGGATGTAGAAAAGCTGGCAAAAGACCCAATGTCGCTATATGTAGAAGATACTCGTGTGAATGTGGGTCGTCGTTGTTAGGTTTAATATCAACGTTTAAGTCTCCCATTACTATAACAGATTTGCTGCTTTTTAAGGCAGACGCAGCAGTTTCCAAGCTATTATAGAAATTAGTTAAGTTAGTATATGAAGGTGAACGATATATACCAATGATTGCAGTGTCTTGAGTACGACAAATTAAGCAATTTGCGTCCACAAAGAAAGACGGTTCTGTTACAGTACATTGAAGGTTATTTTTAACGTATATTACTACACCATCATTTTGGATTGGGTTTTTTATAGTGGAATACGCGGTATAACCACCCAAAGTTGGGGTTGGACCAGCATTTTTTAGCCGGCATTCCGTCAGTATTATAAGATCGAATTGGACAGGCATCTGGGCAAGAACAATTAAAAAGCTGTTAAGGTTTTTGTGAACACTACGAATATTAATGTGAATAATTTTTAATGACGATTGTGCTACCTTTTGCAAAGAAGTGTATGCGCGTGGGGCACAGACTTGAAAAGTAGCTACACTATGTTGATCAATTTCATCAAGGATATTTTTTATACAAGCCATTTATAATTAATAATAAAATTTAAAAATAGGTGTAAAGGAAAGTCTATTTGATGTGTGGAAATAGTTGGAATTAATGTTTTTGATTTAGTGTAGTGTGGAGGTAATTTCGTAAGTTTCTGTAAAGAAAGAAGTATGGGTGAAATTAGTAAAATAGGTAAGATTAAAAAGGGCTTAATATAAGATAAATCGTAATTGTAAGCTAAGTGGTGTGTAAAAAAAGAAATGTAATGTGTGCGAAGTTCGCTTGTTATGTAAAAAGTTTCTACAATTATAATTACGAGACATTTACATACTATTTTAAAGTAGTAGACAGCCAAAAAACGAGACAGGGTGATAGTGTAGCACAGATCGAATAGTCACTTTTTTTCAGTATGTTCGCTAGACAGTCTTCCGTCCTGACAGAGTAAGTTTCCTTGCACTCTGGACTTTTGCGTAGTAGAATCTTGCCATTTGAAATCCAGCAAAATTTGAAACTATTCTTCTTGGCAAAGTCTCGAGACTGCAGGAATAATTTCTTCATTGATCCGGGAAGATATTCGTCGACATATATCGGTTTCTTATCGCCACATATGCCTACTACTTCTGTATTCAATTTGTCTTCTAATTTTCGGGTTTTGTTGAAGTTGCGAGCTGCCGACAGGTAGTTGGTTTTAGTGTGCACAGAAGAAAACTCGGTCACAATAGTTTTGTTCGTCCCAGGTTTGGCTGGTAAGCGATATATATCGCGTATTTCGGACGCTGATACTTCAGAGTTGATACTTTTCCCGATCTGAGACACAATATTGATCATCTCCTCGACAGATTCGTTTTCTTTGTTCGGGATATTTCTAATTTCGACAGCAGATGACCTCGAACTCAGTTTGATATCTTGGAGTTGCCTCTCGAGCTTGTTGATTGTTTCAGCATTTTTATCTCGGGTCTTCTCAAGGTCCAGGATTTGAAGCTTCAGGTCCTCATAGTGAGTGTACATATATTCCATCGACTTCTCGATTTCTGAGTTTGTTTTTTGTATTTGATGCACTTTTTCCTTGACATCAGACATTTCTGAGAAAATTTTGGCAAACGTGACTTCTTGTTGTGTTTTCATAGTGGTCAAAGTAGTCATAATAAGTTCAAGTGAGACCTTGCTCGAGGATTCCTGTGAGTTAGGTGACGATTCCATGCGCGGCCGCTTAGTTCTCGCAGTAATGTTCCTTTGCGGGGAAGGGGGAACTTCCGAGTCAGAGTGTGAGGGCTCCCTGGTTAGGTTTACATTCGTAGATTTTGACGGTGAACTCTTTTTCACGTTAGGCATGTTAAATATCAGAGCGTGTTAGGTTGAATAGTAAACAAAACAGTACATGCGTCTTTATCTGCTACGGCACAGCGATATTGCGTACAATGTAGACAGTGACGTATATGTAGCGTAGCACTCGTAGCGCTCGTAGCACAGCTGTAGATCACTCGTAGCGGCAGTCGGTATCGGCTACGCCGCGCGCACCGTAGGAGACAGTAATATTCAACACTCACAGTCACTTGCGCGGTGGCGCAGCGGCACAAGCATCGACGTCCCACGCAGCACGTCTCGGGTTCAAAACTCAACAGCCAGCCGGCCAGTCAAAAACACTTTTTCAAGTTTAATGCTGTTGTCCCTCTCACAGACCGCCCACAAGGCGGAGTTAGTCCATATAAACTCCACAAGAGTGACAAGAAATTCAAAATTAACGCAGCAGCCAATAGGATTAATTTAAAATTAAAATCAGAATCAAAAATTAGCACACGTCCACCCGCGAACACGACCAAAGTCGAACCGCCAATATACACCATAAACTAAATAATAACAACGTTTTTAATATCTTCCGTAGATGAGCTAAATTCTGTGTTTAAATAATAATACTGTGTTTTCTAACAATTTATGATACCTATCATTTGGGAAGAAAAGTGCAAAGCAAAAATTGCCTCAAAAATAAAAAAAACAATTTATAAAATCGAAGTGACAGTGGCTGGAAAAAAATATTTTTAAATATCCGTCATCATAACGAATTATTTATTTTTATTCTGTACTAGCAATATAACTGGAATTTCAACACTTCATTTAACTGCTACAATGGCTCGTTTAATACAACATCTACCTAGGTAGGGCACATGGCCCGGGTTCGAATCTCACCAGCCGATTGACTTTTTGGAATGTTAAAAATCTTGAACTAATTTATAACCGAGAAGTCTAAATAAAACTATCAAACAACACTCATAAATCATAATGGATGATTATCCTAACGTTACCCAAAGAAGACAAAATACTCATAATAGAAATATGACGTCTTCTAGTGACTGCGAATTCGAGGATGTTTCATACCAAAGTTTACCTAACGTAGTAGGAAATAGTGATGACAGTACAATATTGAAGGAGGAGATAGAAAAACTAAGACTGGAGTTGCAAACCGCCAACTCAGAAATTGATAACCTAAACTTTGAAAACAACACACTTAAAAATAATTTAGTAGACTGCGGAAAAAAGATAAAACTACTAAAATCGATAGGAATACAAGAAAGTTCAAACAAAGAAAACTTACCGAGACAGTTCTATTCGCCTCAATATCAGCGGAGAGTACGGACACTTATAATGAAAACTGGTTTACCTAGGACTTCTTCCAGAGAATACATAATACAGGCCTTAAACTTAATAAGCCCTAAAGCTGATGTATTAAACAATTCCGTAGCTGACAAAAATAAGTCCCCTGGTGTCGAAAAGCGGCTTTCATTCGTAGCTGCCATACGTATGGCTGAAAACCTACAGGATAGTGTCTTAAACAAAACTATCCTAAATTTCTCCAAAGAGGACAGTTGTGAAAATGAAGAAAGTATTAATATATTGCACACACCTATTGATGAACTGACTCACGACAATCCACGCAGTAGAAATACTTCCTCACGCAAGTGTAAAGATAATGAAGCAAAAAAAAAAGTTATGATATTATGTAATGAACAAGGGAATGGACTACGTCAATCACTTAATCAGCTGTTGGGATCGGATTATACGGTATTCTCTTTTATAAAATCTGGTACTACATTGGAAAACCTCATCAATTCATCAAAAACGGAAATAGCTAAATTCAATATGAATGACTATGTTATTGTTGTTGGAGGCCGCCATGAACGCAACCCATATGACACGGAAGTGTCATATGCATGGCTATCATCCATCAAGAACACAAATATAATTATTAGCGAGGTTCCATCAAATAGATATCTTAATGAAACAAAACTTAATTACATGTTAAGGTTTATCTGTGGAAAGTATGACAATGTTATTTTTATGGATATGGACTACTCTAGATATCGGCCCCGAAGAACACACTTTATACTTAATTTATCTAGATCTTTGTTAAGGGAAAGGCACTGGAAAAGGGAAAGGCAAAGGGAAAGGCACTGGATGCGCACTTATCAGGCTGCTCATTTTCTTTGTCGTGTAATGCATGGTTTCTAATTGGCATGCCACGTGCATTTCTACTGTCTACGATTTCTGGCAGTAAGCATTTGAGGTAAAACTGTACCAGCTTTGGCTCCATACTTGCTACCCAGAAATTGTCATCTCTTTCTATGCGTTCTATGTACAAAGGCTCATTCTCACCTGCCCAGATTCCAAGAAGACATACATGCCGTCCTGTGACATGTAGTTGGCCCTGAATTTGGTAGTACCAATTGCTCTTTTTATTTATGGAACAGGTATTCGTATTTTTGTTATATTTTAATATTTGAATTTTATTTTTTTCAATTGCTTTTGCCATTGCTTTTTTGGAAGCTGTGATAGGACACTTTATTTCAACTATCATGTCATCATCTATCAACCCGTCAGGAGTGGCCCCAATAAATGGGTGTATGGAGTCGATAAATAATCCGCAGGGCGAGATCTCGACATTCTCCTGTCTCTGCAATTGCAGCAGCGCCTGTTTTTCATTCTCTATTCCATGAGCAATGGAAGTCACATGGGCCAAATTTTTCTTATATAATATATTTTTTACCAAATTAGCTGTACTTGATGATGATTTTCGTTTGCATATTGGGCCAAAATTCGATGCTGTAATTAGTTTTCGTCTTATCTCCAACCACTCACTACTTTCCCTTTGCAATATACATAGTTGCTCGTTCTATTGACCTTTTGTCTGCGGTAAGCGATTCTAGGTTTTTTATGAATTCTTCTTGCGCCATTTGTAGTTCTTCTTGTGACATGTCTGGTGCAGAACTGGCAGGGCCATAATCGTGTTGTTTTTTGTTTGTCTCTTTCAAAGCTCTTTTTTTCTTGACTGGGTGCTCTAAAAAATACTTCCGTTTAAGTGCTCTCTTTTTTTCCATCTCTTCAATATTACCGCCGGGATCTTTGTCTGTGAATACTTTTTGGATGGACGAAATAGCAGATTTCGTGTTAAACGAGACTACTGCTGCTGAGCATCTACCTTGGTAGCCTCGTTTTTGGGCTAAATTGGTCCTTTTCCCCCCAATAAACTTAGCTATAACGCTATTAAAGCATTCGACAATATTGGTATCCACATCTTCAATTAAACTTCGCGATTTAGCTGCTACACTTGAAACAATTGCATTGATTCGAAATGCGTACGTTGAGTTTTGTATCTTTTTGAGTTCGTTTTTGTCATTGTCTTTTTTTTCACAGTAGTAGCTCTGGCACATTCTGTGATCGCCGTAAGCGTGTGGCATCGAATTGACAATATCATTGTGCAGAATCGATATGGCAACATTTCTAGGATTCTCAGATGCCTTGTGATGTTTTATGCATTTCACAATAGCTTTCCTCATTGTCATTATTCTTACGTTGGTAAGCGTTTTTCGATATTGTAGCAAATACTTGGTTTCCGTTGTCAGTCCACGTAATTTTTTACAGAAAGGAGAATGCGCAAAATTGCCCCAGCTCCGGCGCAAACGGAACCTATCCAGGATTTTTGTACGTTTTATATGTATACAAAATACATGTATGTGATTTCCCCAATTAGTGGCTAACATAGAAAAAAAGTGCCTTGATTTTGCACATTTTATGTTGTTCAGAATGATGAGTACAATGACCCTTTTTCGGCTTTAGGGTAGACAAAAAATAAGATTATATTTATATTTATATATCTATATATATTATATAAGTATAGAAATGTAAATAATGTATTGTATATTCAATAAATAATACTTAAGAATTTTTTTTTCTCATTTCTCAGTAGCATAGGCCGCAGTCTGGTTTTGTGACCAGTCGATGGCCCCTTTTTCATGGTCTTTAAATATATCTAGCAAAATACGGGTGTACTAAGTACCTCTGCCTATCCCTTCGGGGAACAAAGGCGTGATAATATGTTATGCGTGTGGGCTGTGTGTTGTGTTATGTAATGTTGTCTTATTATATTTAAATGGTAGGTAATAAACAAGACTTGATATTTAATGCGTTTATTCTTTCAGATCATAATTCTAGGTCTATTAAAATGTTGTCTAAAAAGGCAGCAGGATGCTCAAATTCTTGTTCGTTATGTCGGGCCCAACCAAGGTAGTACAAAATACTGATAACATGGGCGCAACTTCCTAGTGTCCGACGGCCGTGAATGCAAGAACAATAATACTCCTTTATGGCGCTCCGACCCTGTGTCTCTGTACAATACAAAATGTATGTATAATATATCTTGCTTCGCACATGCCGTGATTGTATTTTGCATCTTATTAAAACGTTTTGCTCATTATTAATTACAACTCTCTCTGAATGTCGATAGTATTCAATTTCGTAAACTCCGGTTCTTTTGATGTGCTCGCTGCAGTAAGATCGCGCTAGCTTCAAATGATACGTTCCGATAGCAATTATAATTAAATCTTCGTGTGAGAGTTCAGGGAAATCCATATTTTGGTTATTAGCGTCCAATCTACTAAATGTGACTCTTTGTCGATTTATATTATTTGCTTCGATATAATCTGCCAGTAGATTTGGTTTATTCAAGTTCAATCGAATAGATTCCATGAATTCAGGTGTATATTGGTTGTCCTCGAAGGGTTCTTGAAAGCAGTTGATAATGGCTCCTGCTATTTTAAAATCATTAATGGTATTACGTGAGGCGCGGTTAAAAATTCTTTGCCTGAAAATCTTGTAATCTCTTTTGAACTTTCCATTAACGGCTTCAACCACCCATCTACAAATAGTCACTAGTCTTGACTTGTTTGCTTCTATGGTGGTCAATTGAGTTTCGCCTCTTCGTTTCGTCGGGGGCATACGTGCATCATATCCATAGGTTTCTATGAGTGGTATCGCATCTCGGAAACCTCTATCCAATATTAGGATATCGCCCTCTTCAAATAAATAATTGAAAGCACCGTATTCAGCCGGTAGGTCGTCATTTTCTAATATTTTTTTCATGATGTCAGCATCCGTGGTTGTAGCGGCATACGGTCCCTTTATATCTATTATATGACCATCAGCACTAACTATTATAAATGGTTTTATAAGGTTTCTATATTTATGTAAGCTGTAGGTGCGTCGCTGGTACAAAAAGTTAGAGCTTTTTTCAATAAATAAGTAAGTGCCATCTAATATAATGATGGCTTTTGGAGACTCTACACTTCCAAAGATGTAGTTCGGAAGGATTCTGTTTCTTTCTATTATCTCGTTCCGAGTTATATGATTTAGCCCTATGTGCAGTGGCACAAAATCAGCCAGTAGGCATGCTCTGGTTAAGTGGATTTTTCTGTCTATGCTTCTCCTTGATACACAGAAAATAGAACTCAGCCTGGAGCTTGGTTCTCCTGTTCTAATCTTGCTCAAATATACACCCAAGTCTACTTCTGGTGAATTCGATTGTTGTCGTAGTGACGGAACTTGATCCAGAAGCCGATTGAATTTATTATGGTTTAACCCAGTCCAAAAATGAAGCTCAACCTCCGACATTTCGTTAATGTCATCAAATAAAGATTTCCTTGTTTCAAGGGCACGTGTGTAGATGTTTACAATGTCCATAAAACTATCAGCATTAAAATCATGTTGTTGATGCGTTATATGTTGTGTCAAATCTTCCATAGTTATGGTTGTCAAATGTCGCTGGCAGATCCGAGCACGATCTGGTATGTAAAAATGCAAATAGCTGAGGAGGTATACCTTAATAGAATTTGGTAGTTGGCGTAATAGTACGTTTTGACAGTGGCTTATCATGCATCGCCGAGATGTATTAGCAGCTCGAGCCATTTCGGGAACAGGTATCGAAGCTCTAACCCGCACTGGATTAGCAGGCATGGGTGGTTGGTCTTCATTTGAAATGGAGTCAATTCTATGCCAGCATGGATGGCATATGGATCGCGTACCGTCGAATGGCACCTACAAAAAGCAAAAGAGACGATAACGAATGGTTCAGTGGCTTTCTAGTTCTATGATGTATATTGAGTCATTATAATAATATGTTAATATGTTAGTCGTTAAGGTATTTATGTTATGGGTCTTTGTTATCTAAAAAAAGGTAAGGGTTGTAGGTTGGGTTTGTAAGGTTTCATCAATATTAATAACATAAAAAATACTACAAGCTCCAATAAACTTTTGCATTTACATTTCGCCAGTTACACAGATTTGTACAGATGGTTCACTGCGCAAAATCATTAGGCAAGTAACCAAAAAACGACTCTTGCTACGACACAAAAAAGTTAAATTCAGGTCGCACAGCGCTAATTAACTACAGTTATATTCACTTAGAAGTTGCCTCTCTTTGTATCGCATAACTCTTATATCTTCTGACTACGTTACATTCACTGAATTGGCCCGACAAGGCGAGCCCACCGCATACTTGCAGTTTCATACCTAAAATGCGGGTTGCGCCTTCTGTACAATTCTGTGCCAGTAGTAAGTAAATCGGTAATAGGTTAAAATAGATAATAAGTAAATATCTTGGAGCACATCATAGAACGCCATCTAGACTTAACTAAAACTAACTACGACAACGGATAAAAACATACCTAACGTTTTTTTGTAAACACACATGTAATATTATATTATGATACATAGAAAACACCCATACCAAAACATACACACATAGAAACCTATTCATGGACTTTATATTATTATCCTTTACATGTTAAACAACTGCATATTATTTTAAGAAACTGTAATCATATTAAACATGTACTTGACAGATTTTTACCTCTTGTGGTGGTTCCATGTTACGTACAATATGTTCCACGAAGTTTGCACGATTTTGTAGAAAACGAACATTAAGAACGTGTCTACGTATTCGCCGAAGTGATCGATGACACACAACACAATGATTGAGGTCTTCCATATCAACATCCAATCGTTTAGCACTTTCAGGTCCGTTGAGATATAAGCCAAGTTGTCGTTAAAATAAAATCCAATGAAAATAACAAAAACACAGAGCACAACGAACGCAAGCGAAGTCAAGACTGCGACTGCGAGTGCATGCCATGATTATAAACAAAGTAAGTTGTGCCCGTGTCGTCTCTACTCTTCTCCCTCTAATATAACTAAAAGAGCGAGACGGCAATAGCAGCGATCTGCTACCTGCGAGTCCGTCACGTTTGCACCTGGCAAGCAATAAAACTCATTATTCTTTTAAACAATCAAAATGGTATGCAATCTTGTACGTATTTAAAAATAAGAGCCAAGTATGTCAAAAATATAGTTTTAAGTCCGCCTAGAATTTAAATGTAAGTGATTCTGTAGCCATTATTTTATATTTTACTCGATTTTTGCTAATATCGTGATATAAAATTCACGCCAAAAAAAGGCATTTTTTTCTATGTAAGCCACTGATTGGGGAGATCACATATATTTCTTTTTTATATACATGAAATGTACAAACATCTGATATAGGTTCCTTTCGCGCCGGAGCTAGGGTAATTTTCTATGAAATTTGCGCATTCTCCTTTCTCAATATATGATTGCGGCACTCAATTTTCTCAACTGTCACATTTTGAGTTTCATAGGGTTTGGCGTTGAGTATTTTTGCGTATGTCGAAGCATCACCATCCCCTATCATTCTATTGTAAATTAGACCGTACATAGAAATTGAAGATTTGAACCCTTCTAGTATTATTTCAGTCTCCATTGAACTCGAAGACCCCTGAAAGTTTTTGAAACAAACATGTTCCTTATGAGCAATATTTTTACTTTCTGCTCTGGCACACACCGAACAATACTTATTTTTTACTCCAATATAAAGGACCTTTTTAGTTTTCCTCCCGATTATTGCCGCAGTACCGGAAGAAGCTTTATAATTGGTACCGTACGACGTCGCACACCACGATCCATCTACAAAAACATCAATTATAGGATAACCGTTTTTGATTCGGCCTTCTGCAATAGCCATCTCTCTTTCTTTTTTAGCAGCAGCCTCCATAGATGCACATGCTGTTTGTTCCCATTTTTCATAAACTTCAGTTTGTAACTTGTTGTAGTAGTTTGGAGAAAATATAGGAACATCCATAGAAGAGCACAGTTCTTCAAACTGTGCAAATCCAATGCCAGTAGCCACGATACCAGTAGTTGCAGCTATGTTTAAATTTACTCGCTCAGTATTCTCAGTATCTTCCGAATGGATCTGTAGCGGCATCTACAACGCCACATGCGAGCTACGCGTCAGACTGACGTCACGCAAAATCCTGCATCGCGCAAGCAGAGTTTACCGCGCAACTAGCATATATACAACATCCCGACATCAATCGTTGGGCAGTTGCCCACCAGACACAACACCCGTCTGGTCGGAGGATCCTCCCTTTTCTATGGAGGTTTGAGTGAACTTTACACCCTGTTCCTCATACCTCTATACTGGTGACCCCGAATGAACGTCAGCGCAGCCTTCGTGCAAGTTCATCAGCGTGACGTCATCATCACTTCCTTCAAGCTTTCGAGCGGCGAGTCACACAGCCAGCCAACACCCACGGCTTCAACGAGTATCCTGACCACCAGCATGCAGCGACCGCGCATACCTGGTCATCACCCTCAGCCTCATCAGCAACCTTGGCACAGCACCCTGCACTCTCGGCCGGTCCACAAGCAGAGCCTTCAAACCCTCTCCTGGTCGACGCCAGCAGTCAGCCTCAACTCGGCGCTGTACCACATCCGACGCACTGGAGCATAACGCAGCGCCACCCCGACTCACTGGGGTACCACCGCAGACAGTTCCGACTCACCGTGAACTATGCGGCACCCGGTTCCGACTCACTGGAACCTCATCTGGCCCTGGCAAGCATCGCAAGATACACGACTCAGCCCACTATCGACCTCCGGTCTCCGAGGGGGAGTGATGTAGCGGCATCTACAACGCCACATGCGAGCTACGCGTCAGACTGACGTCACGCAAAATCCTGCATCGCGCAAGCAGAGTTTACCGCGCAACTAGCATATATACAACATCCCGACATCAATCGTTGGGCAGTTGCCCACCAGACACGACACCCGTCTGGTCGGAGGATCCTCCCTTTTCTATGGAGGTATGAGTGAACTTTACACCCTGTTCCTCATACTTCTATAGATCAGACAGGTTTCTTGACACATACCGCATTGTAATTTAAAAACTGAAGTCAGCCCTAGTCTTTTTTCGCTAATCAAGCGAAAGCTACTAATTTTACAATCAAATAGACTGCTGTGACGCGCTTTTTCTTGCAGTTCTCGCAAAAGAAAATTTATGTCGACAATTCTTCGTCCTGAAACGGGTTGAAAGTCATCTTCTTTGTTTTCCACTTCAACAGTAAAATCATATGAATCAGGACTGACACTGAAACAATAAAAGGAAAAAAGATAGCATTGCCACGTTGTATGGTATGCTTTGTCTTTGGGCAAAATAGAGGCCAACATTTATATTAGTTATACTTAGTTTTAAGATTATATTAATATCTGTTTTATAAGTGTTTCCCTATACATAAATTCATACAAATAAACATATTCCAGATATTAAAATTCATTAGAATTTGGAAAACCGACTTGGCTAGTTGAGAAGTTATTACAGGTTCAGGAGCTCCAGGTGAAACAAGTTCGTAATATTTTTTTTTTTTTTTTTAGTCGATTATTAATACTAATAATAAAATACACTAAACTTACTCATTAGGCAAGTCAACAGGATCCAGTGCAATAGAAGCGGTATCAAATTCTCTAGTTCCATCTTCACTGGTACTTTCCGGTGCTTCAGAGTGTCTGAAAGATCAATGCAAAAAAAGCCACTTTAGCCGCATTTGCAGGGTTATCCATATTGCTTAGTTTCATAGGTACCTATGTGGTATCTTATATATAAAATTCTCGTGTCACAATGTTAGTTACCATACTCCTCCGAAACGGCTTGACCAATTTTTATGAAATTTTATATGCATATTCAGTAGGTCTGAGAATCGGCTATTATCTATTTTTTATACCGGTAGGTAGGTATGGTATGGAGGTAGGTAGGGTAGGGAGTTAGGGAGGTAGGTAGGGTAGGGAGTTAGGGAGGTAGGTAGGTAGGTAGGTAGGGTAGGTAGGTAGGTAGGTAGGTAGGGTAGGTAGGGTAGGTAGGGTAGGTAGGTAGGGTAGGTAGGTAGGGTAGGTAGGTAGGGTAGGTAGGGTAGGTAGGTAGGGTAGGTAGGTAGGTAGGGTAGGCAGGTAGGGTAGGTAGGTGGGTAGGGTACGCCGTAGATAAGTACCGCAACCCGTGCGAAGCCGGGGCGGGCAGCTAGTATTATAATAAGAAGCGAAGTATAAAAACATATTATTTAAAAAAAACAAAAATCCCGTCTGCAAAAACATAACTGAAAAGAGAAAAACAAGCATTATAATCTATAGAATTTTGGTATGTGCAGGCAATTTCCCGCAGGAAGTCAGTCAGTAAGTCGGTAAGTTAGCCGGTAAGTCAGCCGGTAAGTCAGTCGGTAAGTCGGTCGGTAAGTCTGGAGATAACAGATATCTACACTAGTCATTATTTTGTGTGAAACTACAAAAACATCAACAACCTTGCATTACTATTATAATTTGTACAATAGATACCTACAGTAGGCGTGCGAGTTGAATTGATGCAGTAGGTACTATCGAGGAAAGGCATAACTAAGCAGATCTAAAACAAAATCCAGTGAACACGATGACCAAATCTGTTAACGCCCCTATTTGCGTCGACCAATGAAACAGTAATATTTTGTCGTTTTAGTTTTTTTGATGTTCGTGTTTTTGTAGGCTCTGTTACAATGATTAGTTGATCACAGATGTCTGACCTTTATTCGACCACTAGGAATAGAACAAAAGAAACAAGATGAGAAAGTTTTTAACTTTAATGTTTTTATACTTTACATTTTGTTTCAACTAATATCTCGGGTTCAGTCAGTTGCAAATTTGCAGAGTTTTCGGTGACAACAACAAACATCTGGCAAAGTCAAATGCAGCGCGGTCGTCACTGCCTAACAAATATCCACCTTGCTGCAGTTGAAATAAGGTTTAGAATAAATCGATAAGACCTAAGATTATTTTAAAGCGTTTCTTTAGGCACGGATTACAATAATTTTAAGCGGTTCATGAGTAAGCTCCTAGTTTATTTACTCAAACTGCTTTGTCTAAACGGTGATTGGTAATTAGGTGCATTCCTTGAAAAGCGGTTATGACTAGAGCTAATTTAAAAAAACCAATATGACCGGTGGTTATCGAGTTTTGTGCTTTTAAAGTGTTATGGAAATTGTCCGCCACTCACCAAAATACTGTTAATTGTGAGAAATCTACTCAACTGAGATGCTAATTTTATACTTTTCGGATAGCATAGAAAACCCATTCATCAAAAAAAAACCTTGTCCCAAACGTGCTCGAACTACGACCGAAGGAAGATTCCCATTGATATTTTATTACCAATGAAAAAAACGTACCTTTTTCATTTACAAAAACAAGGGACTCAGCAATAATCTGATACTGTGATGCTATTGGTTGATGATATTTCTATAGCGACCGAGCGCTGCAAGCAAAAATAGTCCTCACGGTGCTTAGTTATGCTTTTCTTCGATAGTACACTAGGTACGTGTCTGACGCTCACGTAGTAGAACCTACCTACGAGTATAGCGCCTGAGCGAGAAGCAAATACTGCCGTCGCGTCGCGTTGTCGCCATTCTAAATCCCATTGAAAAAATCGAGTTGTAGGTTAGGTACTTACTGTTCGCGGGTGCACTTTTTTGTAAATACGCCTTTGCATCTTGGTATCGATGAACTGCAAAGATAAAAGTTTCATTTGCAAAAATGATCTTTGTTATAGTTGTGTTACTGTTCTTTCTGTAAACTGTAATATTAAAAACGAGTAGGTAGTTATAATATACGTAGAAAAATTATAATCAAACTTACCTTATTTTTTTTTTGAGCTTCCGCAGTTCTATCCTGAATATTTTTTTCTTCCTTCTGTTCTTATTCCCCATAATTTAATCTTTAATACCTCTTATATTACAACTTAAACTAATATCTACAGTTAAATTATTAATACTAGAACCTAAAACTATATAATATTCAGACTGATTTTTAAAATTAACACACACGGAAAACAACAATAATAATTTATCGTATAATTTGCGGGGAACGTAGCGAGCTAGCAACAGCGACACAGGTCCGACCTCAAAGACGCCTGGCCGGCTACTGAAACGAAGCGCGCGGGCCGCATTATTATATAATATCTTGTTAAAACATTAAAAAACTGTTTTGAGAAAAATGAACCGTAGAATATTCTTCGTAATTTCATTGCCTATTTTTTGACATGTTTTTCGGGAGTAAACGCGTTGGGTCTACTTCAAGTACGACTTAAAAAAACAATCAAAAATTCGCGAAACAGGGAGTTTTCATGATTTTTTTTGATCAAGTAAAGTTGACAATATCGTGTTTTGAACCATAGAATAATCAAGAATATTTATTAAACTACAACATATATTTTTATCAGATCAAAACAAATAATATTTGATTGTTTAATGTTGAATCAAAATAGGTCGATTCTGAGAGTCCTGGCCTTAAACTGCCCATATTTTCAATGGTTTTTATCCAATTAGTTATTGATGGTACAGTACTAGGACTCCCTTTTGACGTCATAAATGTCATGGACTTTAAAATTAATTTGGCTTGCACCCACATATCTTTGTGTCCTGATTTAGGTGTAACATTTCTTAAACTCTTTCTCAGACTGGACGCCTAAGTTTTTCATACTTCCATTTAGGGAGTCAGATAAATTGTCAATAAAGATAATAAAAATGTATGGCTACGCCGTTTTGCTACCGTCGTGGAGGTGATGCGAATGTTTAGTTTCTGAAGTAAGTAACGAAACAGCCAAGCCATACATTTTTACTGATAGATTTTGTGAAGTTAGGGTCGGTAGAGTTAGGCCGTGTAGATTCAGAAGCTTGGCTCTACGTGAGATCTGATATCTTTTTCATAGGGCAAACCTTATGTGGTCGTCTTGGCAACATTTTACATGAAATGTTTTTGGTGGGATTTCAGTTCTTTTTGTAAGTTGCTAGGCAGTCTTTTTAGTGTTTATTTTTTTCTTCTTTTTTTTGGGGTGTGTTTCTCGCACATCAGCAGTGCCGGTTTTCATAGCCCATTCACTGTCTTTGCCTTTTTTCTTTGATGGTTTACTGATTACCATAAGCGATAAATCAGGGCGATATTTCGCTCTTAAGCGAACAACTATATTCAATTATAGCTAACTGTTGTGCTTTAATACTAGCAAAGTCTATATTTATAAGGTGAACACCTTGTAAATTGGTCACTCTAGAGAGTGCTACATAGGTAAGCCTGCCCACAAGAGAAAGTGGATGACCCAATATCAATGAGAGCATTATTCAAACTTAGACCTTGACTCGTATGTATAGTAATAGCGTAAGCGACACAGATTGGAAACTGTTCACGGTAAACGAATGCTCTACTGATAATTTAAAATTTAGATTTTAAAGGTGCTAGTTCGTGTTTAAGACCATTATTAAAAAAGATCACAATTCTCCTTGCCTTCTTCTTGTCGTTCAAATCCCATTCTACTTTATCAACAATGCCTATAGCACCATTGACAAGACCCAAAGAAACGTCAATATTTCGTTTAAGCATAACTTTCACCCCTTTTTTAATAACTATAGTTTTTTCTAAGCCTGCTGTCATACAAAAATCCTCCTCGTACTTTTCAATGCACTCGCGAGCTCTTTTTATAAGATGTCTAGAACAATCGACACTATCTTTTTTTTTTATTTTTTGGGTGGGAAATCATCAAATGACCTCTCCCGCTCTGGGCGGAGCGGAAGGGCGTGTCAGACTCTTACTGACTAAAACCCACCCGTGTTCCTTCAGTTGCCTGTTCGCCAGGGCCACGGTAACTCTTTCGAACAATCCGCAGCCCCGGCAGGCATCGGTCCTCTCGGACCCCATCAATTTTGCTGACATCTCTTTGAGGCGCGCGTGGAACACGACGCGCCGTCGACCCGGGCCTGGTCCTTACCGGACGGCGAGCTGCCCATTGCCCGCCGTCCGCAAGCCCGCGCCTACGGTGGCCAGGAGTCGGCAATCGACTCCCGACGCCCAGGGTGTCTCCTCCTCGTGCGGCGGCTAGCGTCGCGAGGCCGCAGTGATTGCCTCTCTCTTTTGCGCTCCGCCTCCTCCTTCGCGAGCATTACTGCTTCGCAGAAGGAGGTGACGGCTTCCCATTCCCTCTCGCTCCGTACCATGGCCTGAACCAGGGCCGGACGCGAGAGGTCGCCGCCGCCGATCGCCGCCACGAGGACACGGCGGTGCTCCGCCCAAGCCGGGCAGACCTCCACCGTATGCTCCACCGTGTCCTCCGGTCGATCCACACAATGATAACACCCGGGCGTTTCCTCCCGCCTTATCCGAAACAGGAACCTCCCGAAACAGCCATGTCCGGTGAGGACCTGAGTCAGGCGGAAGGTGAGGACGCCGTGGCGCCTCTCAAGCCACTCCTCAAAGAGGGGTCTTACCGCCGCAATTGTGGCGTGCCCTGCGCTGGGTTGCGACAGTCGCACTCTCCATGCCGCCATGAGATCCCGCCGGAGCTCTGTCCGCTGTGCCGCGATTTGTCGCGGCAACGGTGTTACGCCCCGGCGTTTTGCCTCCTCGCGCCACTCCCAAACGTGCGCGAGGACTTTTGCCTCCAGATCCCACGGCGGCAATCCGGCAAGGAGGCTCGCCGCCTCGCAGGAGACCGTGCGGTATCCCCGTACCATCTGGATGGCCATGACCCTTTGGGACGCGTTCAACCGGCGGGCTGGCCGGAGCCTCAATGAACGCGCCCACACCGGTGCCCCGTAAAGGGCCATGAACCGCACGACCCCCGCGTAGAGCCTCCGGCAGGAGGCGTTTGGCCCCCCAGATTGGGCAAGAGCCGCTTCAAAGCAGCCCCGGCCCGCTGCAGTCTGGGAGCCAAATGCCGGAAATGCTCTACGAAGTTCCACCGGCTGTCGAGGACGAGTCCCAGGTACTTCATCGTCGACTCGACGCCGATGTGAACCCCTCCTACCGTTATTTCGGAACACGACAGTGGCGCGTTCCGAGGACCATGAAAACACATGGCCTCGGACTTGTGCAAGGCCACCTCGAGTCCCAATTGCCGGATCCTCTCGACGACTGTCGCAACCCCGCGTGTCATCAGTTCGGCCGCCGCCTGGTGCGACCTCCCCTGCGCCAGGACCAGCGTGTCGTCAGCGTAGCACACCAAGCTGACGCCACTAGGGAGGTCGGCGCGCAGCACCCTGTCGTACCCGATGTCCCACAGATGCGGCCCCAGGACCGATCCCTGTGGGACACCGCACGACATCTCTCGCCGGTTCCATTCTCCCTGGTGACCGGGGTAGATAACCGCTCTATCCGTCAAATAGGTCTCGACTACATGACAGAGGTAGGTCGGCATCCGGTGATACCGGAATGCCTCCCGGATGCAACTCCAGGACAGGGTATTGAAGGCATTGGCGATGTCTAGAGACACCGCCAAGACGACCCCACCCCGGGCCACAGCATCCCTCGTCGTGAGGGCTCGCACGCGCATAATGGCATCCACCGTGGAGCGCCCCCTGCGGAAACCAAACTGGCTCTCCGCCAAATCCGGCCCCACCCGCACCAGCTGCCCGACGAGGCGGTCTGCAATGACTCTTTCAAAGAGCTTGCCCACCTCGTCGAGCAGCACGATGGGCCGGTAAGCGGACGGAGAGTCCGCTGGGCGCCCCGGCTTCTTAATGAGGACCAGTTTCCCCGTCTTCCAACGAAGTGGGAACTGGCCCTCCTCCAAACATGCGCTTAGGAGCCCTCTTAGTCGAGGCCCGAGAGCCTCCGAGGCCAGGACCCACCCAAGTAGCAAAAAAGTTGTAAAATATTAGAATTATACAACTAACAGACATGTAAGGGGTTTATAACAGTTTTGTAACAACTATGTTGTTGTATAGTAGTATTCAGTTCGACGCATTAGTTATATATAATTTAAGTCATATTAATGTGCCTGGTAAACGTCATCTCAATAATTTATATGACGGTCATATAACGTTAAGTCGAGTTAACGTTTCAGCCAGAAAATAGTGATGTGTCGCCATGTTTTGTAAATTTAGAACCTTTTATTCAACACTTAAATAACTAACTGTGATATAATGATTTTATAGTTAACTATTATAAAATCGTTATGAAAGGTCGTATATTTCCACCTTTAAGTAACTTTTAGGTTGAAACATTATTCTTATGTAACCTATATGTGTCATTTGATTATTTAAACAATAATTAGATACTTTAATATAACTCAGTCGCCATTTTTATTACGTATAATATTAACTATGGATTTTAAAAAGTGGAAAAGAATTAAACGAAGTGGTGGCTTTAGAAGAAAAGTAAATAAAAATTATCAATTATTATTGTTAAATACAGCAGCGATACCTACATTTAATCTGAAAGAAACTGTGCCCAACCAAGAAGAAAGTGGTAAAAATGAAAGTGGTTCCTTACATTTTTCAACAATTAATACGGTATTTGCTGGATCCGGTCAGGACAGGTGTTCTACAAATCAAAGAAGATTGGCAAAACCCCATGTACTTTGAGTGTCGCATTTATACTTCGCGTGCATTAGTAAAAACACCCGAAAGAGATGGATCTAAGGCCTAATAAGATAAAGTGTAATCATAGCATATTTTTTTGTAATGGGATTTTAACAGAAAATCGATTTAAAGATTTACCAAATAAGTTAGGTTATGTGTGTTGCGGAACGTGTATTGATATACCTATTGATTATTGAGCAAATGAATTCATTTTAGAATACAATGTAGGTACTTATCTACATAAGTAAAGTATGATAGCGCTTTTCCTTTGAGGTGAAACGGATACGATGTATAGGTACTTATATGTAACCTACCGGAGGTTGTTACCTACACCAAAAGGTTTATGCCTTTGGATGTTGCTAGAACATCAGGCGAACCGCACCTATGCTTGTTTGCCATCTCTGTATAGTAGTAGGTACCTATGTATGAATGCCGTGCTTTAGGAGAAGCCTAAGTCCAGCAATTGAGTGACGCAGCAGGTTGGTGATTGATATTGATAGTTAGGTATATATAGGTAACTCTATGGTAGGAAGGTAATAAAGGATGTTATTTTATAAAATGAAACAATCACTTTTTTTCTAACATTTAATACATACTTAAAGTAGGTAGGTACTTATTTTACAATTCTTTATGTATCTAGCCTGAGTAATACTTGATCAAGAAACTGTGCAGGTGGAGTTATATTGTCCTGGTGACGCGCGTAGCCCAGGTACCATACTATGCTCATTACGTGAGAGCAACATCCCACAGTGCGCAAACCAACAATGCAATTGCAACAATATCCAGTGATGGCAGTCCTACCCACTTGTTGCCGATCAATTGTTATAAACACAAAATAAGATTTTCGTGACACATGCCGGGACTTTACTTTCGCTCGAATTAAATAAGAACTTATTCCCCCTAACCTGCTTAAATTGACATGGTCCTCTCTGCAAACTTCTATTGTATACAGGCCGTGAAAACGTAATTGTTCACCTATATATGACCTAGCTTGTCGAATTTGGTAAGTGCCACAAGCAAAGAGGACCAATTCTTCTATAGACAGATTGGGGAATACAATATTTGTACTTGTTATTGTTGTAAATAAAGAGTTCCTTCTATTCAGATTCTCTTCTTGCACTATTTCTGCTAAAGTATTGTTTACGAAAAGCCTTTCATTTATAATATTTACTATTTGTTCCGCATTATTTGGATCCACAAACATTGTGGCAAATGCATTATGCAGTGCTGCTGCAATGGAAAAGTCCTTCATCATGTGAGGGCATGCACGGTTAAAATATTCATGCCTGAATATTTTAAAATCTCTTTTGATCCTGCCATTAACGGCTTCCACAACCCATCTATTTATTGTCACACAGCGAGATCTGTTCCCTTCTAGCGTGGTTAGCTGAAATTGTCCTGGTGACTGGGTTTCAGGTAGATGGGCGAGGAAGCCACGCTGATGTATAGCGTCTACACTATCTCTAAAGCCTCTATCGAGAATAAATACATCGTCTTCTCTAAAAAAATTCAAGAAACTCTCATTATTTAACAAATCTATCATTATAGACGCGTCGTTAGTAGTAGCGGGATATGGCCCTGCAACATCCAGGATGTATCCATTGCAACATACCATCATGAAAGGCTTCATTAGATTTCGACACTTATGGAGGGAATAAGTCTCTTTTTGAAATAAATAATTTGAGCTTTTTTGTGTATAAACATAGGTGCCATCACAGATAACAATTGCATTTTGTCTTTCCAGTGGGAGATCAGGTCTGCCATATAAACTATTCGCTATATATGAGTTTTTAATAATGACATTACTCCGGCTTATATGGTGCAGTCCCAAATGTTGAGGCACATACTCCTGAGCTAATATTTCCCTAGCCTTGTTCATCAGGGTTTCCACTGTGCGCCTTGGCGTTTGAAATAAGCTCGATAGCCTGTCTCCAGAGTCTCCCGTCCTTAATTTGCATAATAGTGCAGTTAATGCAAAACTTCCTCTGTGCATTTCACGAAGTCCTCTCGTTTCGTTCATTATTTGCTCATGTTGGGATAAGGAAATTCCCAGAAAATAATGTGCCAAATATTCTGGCAGACTCTGGATGTCTTCAAAATTAAAAGCACTTACAGGTTCGGATAATATAAATACCATATCTTCAATATGAAAACGATTAAAATGGTCTAGTGTGTTTTCAGATGTGTACAATTCACTAAATATGTTTCTACCCATGTGGTAACCGCATATCCTTGCACCTCTTGGTATGTAAAAGTTGCAGTCACTGAGCACACGTCTACGAATTATGTCCGGAATATTGTATCGCTCAGGATTCCTGCAGTCAAGGAATAAGCAGTGCCTTCTAGTGTCAGCAGCTCGTCGAATGTTTGGCAGTGTAATGTATTGCTGCTGTGGTATTTCCTGATTTCCCAATTGTTGCACAGGATTTTCTTCTGGAATTTCAATTTCAGATAAAACCTGGTGGTTGGCAAGCTCCCAGCAGGCGTGGCACACATAATCAGTGTCCATAATCTAAAAAGAAAGAATTTACAATTTATTTCTTATTGAATTTTCAACTATAACTTACTAAAACAGTTAAGAAATGATGAAAATAATAGCCCCTAACTTACGTTTTTAGGATATGTCCACAGCTTTATAACTCTCATAAAATGTTCACTTTCTGAAGACAGACAATGCCTATTTTCTGCAGACAGCAGCTGTATGTCACAGTTCACACAGCAATCTTCAATTTCCACATGTTGAGGGTTTTGGTGTGAGGAATCAGCCATATCCTCTGAAGCACCACTGTTAAATTCAGCGTTTTGGGTGTTAGTGCTGCAACGCAATATTCTTTGAGCTCGTAGCCAACATGGCTCACATGCTTCATCATTAGGAGTAAGCTAAAACAATAGTTAATACAATCAATAATTTATAACAACAGAAATAATAAGTAAATATTTTTATAAAGACAAGAAAATATATTTACTTGACGGTGCTGTATCCACTGTGAAATGATAGCAGCAACTTGTTGTTCTTCATCAGTACGGTTTTCTCTCAGTACTAAACGACTTCTGCTTCTCAAAATGGAACATCCACATCCAACGCAAACCTTTTGATGTCCAACTTGTCTTTCAGGTGCTACTTGGTTAGTTGCATGACTTGCTAATTCCCAACAAGCCTGGCATATGAAGTCAGCATCAGTTGTCTGCGAGTAACAAAATAATAAAAAACTGTTAGCCTTTGTAACACTCTGAATAGCCTTGTCAATCACACATACAGAGGTTTAACACACCGCTGTTATTGTGTAACTCATTTGAGTATTTTTAATAACAGTAGTGTACAGTTATAATGACAGCGAAATATCAAAAAGAAAACATATATTAGTAATACAAAATAAATAAATAAGTCATACTAAGTGGAAGTTGTACAAAGCATCTTCTTATAAAATAAACAATTACACATTTAAATATGTTAGGTATATAATTTAGTATAGTAGAGAAAATCTAGTCTTAGAAAAATAGATCATAATAAGTATAGCCTGTCAATATAAGTAGATTCATAAATATATTTTACTATAATTATCATTTGCTAATAGGGTAGGAAAACATCTTGGGACGCCATGGGAGACAAAGGTGTAATGTAATCACACTCTTAACAAGTACCTGTGTGTCATTTTTTTTTCATTTACCTTTACTTATATGAAGTTTGAGGGAGTTGAAAGTGGTCCAAAACCAATACTGCCTTATCAACTATTATAAATCTTCTGTAACTGTAGACATTATTTTAGAAATGGTCTGAATATTTTTACTCACCTCCCTTGGATAAGTCCATAACCTTATAATATTAAGAAGGTTTTCGTTTGAAAGACGATGACGCGGTCTCGTTAACCGAAGTTCGCAGTTAACACACCGAACGTTAGAACGAGACATGTTTATAATAACAAATACGAGTCCTGTCTCAAAAAAAGTGTTCACTATCACAACTAACTACTCAACACGCAGGAACTCGAAAGCTCAACTGAACGCGGAATAAACAATGCAAGTAAACAATAATGAAAGCAAACAAATAACAGACGCCACACAGATCGCAAGATACGTAAGACGACTGTGACAAATCACAGATGACAGTTGTCAGAAATGCGCATTGTTTAATGTTGCCAGGTAAAAACTGTAAAAACTAACGATTATGTTATGTTTTCTTTAATTACATAAGAAAATAGTTTATAGTTAAGATTGGAATATTGCAATCGCATTAATGTCTATTAATATAAAAATTAAAAATGTGTTCAGAATGTTATAATAAAATGATTGATAGTTTTTAACCATCCAGCCAACATTCATATTCTACTAATGAGTAATATTCTACTGAAAATGGCAATGACTACTTCAACACCGCTGCTTTCCGTTTAGTTATTGCTACTTTTACTTCTGATTTAACAAAATATTTATTTATCATTTTTTTCTCTTTTCCCACATAATAAAAAAAAACTTTAACCTGAAAAATAAACTACTGTACTCGCTCTATAAAATGCATATAATTTAGTCTATGCTCGTTTCTCAAATAGACCGACACTGAAACTGCCGTTCTTCTTTGTTCCGCTCATCTTCTTTTACCAGAACGCACACTAGATAGAGAAAGTAAGTTATTGCATAAAAAGCTCCTTTAACAGATTCATTCGTAAGTTTATATTACCCAAATGTTTTTTTTTTTAGACGAATTAAATAATTCCGATTTTCCTGAAGAAGACAACTGCATGGAAATAAGTGACGAAAGTTCTGAAGAACTTGATAAAGATGATCAATTCCGCCAAGATTTAAAAAAATGGGCAATCACTTGTAATGTTCCTCATGAAACAATACAAAAAGTTAGTGAAATAATTAACAGAAGATTACCTCATATTCTCCCCAAAGATCCAAGAACGCTTCTTCAAACTAAAACAGTATCATTAATTCCATTGGATAAGGGCTACTATTGGCACAATGGTGTAACTGAACCACTTAAAAAATATTTAGAACATCTTACTCTCATACCAGAAAGTATATCGTTAAATATAAACATTGATGGATTGCCAATATATAAGAGTTCTAGAGAACAAGTATGGCCTATACTATGCAATATATTTGAAATACCCTACCTGTCACCATTTGTAGTAGGCATATATTCAGGAAAAGGAAAACCTGCAGATTTAGAAGCTTACTTCAGACCTTTTGTCGCAGAAATGAAAAATCTTTTGCATAACAGCTTGAAAGTTACAACAAAAAATGGAAAAGAGTTATTGGTTAAGGTTACAATTAGAGCTTTTATATGCGATTCTCCTGCAAGAGCACTAATTAAAGGTAAGTTTGTTTTGCTCCTATTATAAGAGCGTACTCATATGCATTTTAACTCGTACTATATCACTACTAGCGAAAAGGTGGCCCTTTATTCATTTTATATGAGATGCCTAATGTCTCTTCATATTTATTTTTTATTGTTGTAAAAAGAAAGAATTATTTGTATATTTATTTTCAGGAGTGTGTAATTTCAATGGAAAACATGGATGTTTAAAGTGTACCATCGTTGGCGAGTATTCACATCAGTCTAATACAGTCATATTTCCTATGACTGATTGCCCCAGACGTAGTAACGACGACTTTCGCTCCAAGATGTATGGCCAGCACCATAAGTACGATTCTCCCTTACTTGAATTGCCAATTAACATGATAGAAGATTTTCCTGTTGGCGATTCACTCCATCTCATAGATTTAGGAATAATGAAAAGGTTACTCACAGGTTGGAGGGACGGTAATTTTGGTAAAAAAGTTACGAAATGGTGTGCAAGAGATATTGCAAAATTCTCCGAGTTTATGACGAGTTGTCGCTTGCCAAAGGAAATACATAGGTCGGTTAGAACTATTGATGTTTTAGCTCATTGGAAGGCGTCAGAATTTCGTACATTTTTGTATTACTTGAGTTTTATAATATTAAAAGATTTACTGTGTCCTGATGCCTACCATCATTTCTTGTTATTTTTTTGTGCAATTACTATTTTCTCTAATGATAAACATTTTAAGTTTCTTCGACTGGCTGAAACTTTACTTAAGTCTTTTGTTGAAAATTATGGTAGATATTACGGCAAACAGTATATAACCAGTAATGTTCACAATTTGACACATGTCATCGATGAAGTAAAGAGATTCGGTATATTGCAAAGCTTTAATGCATACCCGTTTGAAAACAAACTTTATTGTATCAAAAGAATGGTCAGACATGGAAATCGGACTCTTGCTCAAATTGCCAGAAGACTTATAGAGAAGAATAATATCGAATTAGAAAGTTACAATGACAAAGAAAAAAAAAACATACCGTTCATCCGTAAATGTAGAAGTAAAAATGGATTCATCACAAACTTGTATCTAGAAAGTTTTGTTTTGTCAACGCAGAGCCAGAACAAATGGTTTCTAACTACCAATGAACATCTTGTAGAAATTTTATTCATATATCATAACAAAGGAGATATAGAAATTCGTGGCAATTCTTTCAAGAATTTATCTGATGTGTTTGAAACTCCAATAAAATCCTCATTTTTGAACATTTACAAAATATGTAACTTCAATATGCAAAACAATTCCGAATGTTTATATACTGTCAATGATATAAAATGTAAATTAGTTAGCGTTACGTATAATGATACTATATTTTTTATACCCCTACTACATACTCTTTAATTGTAAATAAAAATCGCAAATACTTAAATGTTTTTTTTATTTGGCATCATTCAGACTTATAATTAGTAATTATAAAGTTGTTAATAATTTTAATTTAACTTGAAAGATATTACACAATACGAGGTGGAAGGGACACCAATGCTAAAACAGTTACCACGTATTCAGTACGCCATTCTGAACCTCCCCCACATGGAAATTTTTCATCGGTTATTTAAAACACAATCAGCTGTTCCATACATTTTGACCGTGGAGGTTTTTGCATTATTGTAGGAAACAGCTGTTTTTTTTAATAACCGATGTAAAATTTTGTATGTGGGTGGGGCTCAGAATGATGTACTGAATACGTGGTAACCGTTTTCGCGACGGTATCCCTTCCACCCCGTTTATAAAATAAAAATTTCAAAAACGAAAAGATAAAATAAACTTAAGATGTACAGTGTACATATTACGTACATACTGTCGTACATTTTTAAGCACTCTTCTCCAATTAAGATTATTTAATCAGAGAATAGTACTTAAAAATTCGTTATACAACATTTGAAAAACATTATCATCAACTACACTATCATTATTAGTATACAATAATAAAGTAACGTTCAGAAAAATAATCAAAAAAGATTCATTGTTTCAATGTGTCATTCAGTCATAACAGTATTATTGATACGACGTATGTACTTAAGATATATTAAGTATGTAGGTAATTATTGCATCCTTATTAAAACAACTGCTAAAACGAAAACAAAATCAACACAGTATTTTTGAGACAAACTGCAATTTACAATTAACAAATCAACATAATATAGCCAAAATCTTTTTAGAATGTCATCGTTAGATCAACCTAAATCTAAACATCTAATTATTTTCTATACCCTGTTTGCATAAGTAGGAACTTTTGGCACTTTAAACTTATTAATTAATAAAAATACTTATAATTTATACTCAAAAAATAGTTCAACCTATACTATTTCTTGTGAATCGAGATCATTATTGATTATATGAGAATTTTGTTCAAGGGACTGCGAATTTTGTTGAATTTCTTGAAGTACCAGTCTTTCGGTAATGGTATTATTAGGCATACTACGTTTGGGTCTAAATTTGCTAGATGATGCACGCAACAACTTTATTTTATTTCTTGTTTCGGCATGGCGCATAATATTTTTAAAAAAACATTCGCATTCTATCTTAGTATAGGTTTTGTCTGATTCATGTACTAGTTCAAAAAATAAATTGAACGTCCGAGTGTAGATTTTGAAACAAATTTTCGACGTTAATTTTTTAGAGCCTCCAGCCCAAGAGCATGTCGTCATAAATTTTCTAGTGAACATTATGTCCACTAATGCGTAAGCGTTGTTGCTCCCTCGTCCTTTTCCATTTCCACAAACTACTGCCAGTTTATTTTTGAATTTTGACACCATGGTTGGATCTTTGAGCTGATCTTCAAAGGCGTCAAGTTCTTCTTTATCCGATATTGGTTTAAAATCGTTTGCTTCTTGAATTTTAATTTCTGTGGTGCGTTGTACATATTCATCAAGCTGAGTACTTAAATGTGTCATTTTCATTAGTAATTTACTCTCTACACTTTGCACATATTCAAAGAGAACTTTCTGATTTTCTTGAATAATTCCTGTTATTTGTATCAAATTATCAAGTTTTTGTGAAATATCTTGATGATCTAGTTCAGCTGTGTGCAAAATAACACTATGTTGGTTTTGGTCTATTTCTTGATTGGAAGTTAAAACAACCACATCGTTAATATTAGTAGGATTGGACGTGGATGGTTGTAGATACTGAGCATTATTCTGAAAAAAAAAAGAATATAAATTATGAAATATGAATATAAATCACGATGATATCCTCATAGATAGCACGTATGAATAAGGCAGCCATAATTCTAAAATTCACATGGACCGTGTAGACTCGAGGTAACCCCTCGAGTCTAGACGGTCCATGTGAATTTCACCAACTCGACACGAGAGACCACCAACTAGACACACGTGTGTCTAGTCTTACTAGTACTTGGTATTTTACTTACAACACAAGCATTTGCAAGGTCATTGAAACACTCTTGAACGGCAATATTATCAATTGAGGTACATCCGCGTCGATTTAAATCTTCATTTTGTTCCTCTTCTGTGTCGCTCATGCTTGACATTTGAGTGACCTCTATCTCAGCACTTTCCAGTGAATTTATTCCACTTCTTTTCACGACACATTGAATTGTTGACCAAGATGCTTCGGGACATGAAGAAGGATTCTTTAATAAATCCTCCACTTTTCTTCTTGGCCAATACAGGATACCATTTTGTTCCCATTTTTCAGGCACCGCTGATAAAACTAACTTTCCCCTTTCTAAAGTTTGTACAATTTTGAAGGTCATATCTAAAACAAAACATTGTTATGGTTAAATATTGCTATACTTACACTAACACATCAAAAAAATCAAATTACATTAACAATAAATACTGAATATAAACACTACGTACTCGTACTACAATTGTAATGAATATTTGTAAAGTAAATTTGAAGCTGCTGCACTTCTTACACCAAGTATCAATCTATGACTAAACTAAAATTTAACGTAATGAGAATTCGCTTACGAAATGCGTAGAGCGAGACAGAGAAAAGGGGAATTCCCTGACAACAAACATTTATTATTGCGCGCGCGCGTCGAGACACGGCTCGCCTTTGACAAATTTTATATACCTACATGTATTTAACTGGCTCAGTGGCAACGATTGGGTGGTTAGGTAAATATAATTTATGCAACTAACCTTAAAAAATAGTGATGAATATTTATTATTTAGAAACAAAAAAAAATTAACAGTTGCAGTAACATTCGTCCTCAGGGAAATGGTCGTATATGGCATACTTCTTACAGTTTTGGCACCAAAAAAAATCATAGTTTAATAATTTAGTTATGCTTCTGTTATTATGGATGATAAAATGTTTGAATCTCGAGTCGGTAGGATGATTACATCCATGGCACTTCTGTGATAACTGAAAATGCGTGTTATCCCATGGCCATTTTAAATGTTTGAGCAACTTGAAGTCTTCTTTTGTTAAAAACTTATCAAAGTCAAAATATATCACCATGATGCCCCTGTAAAAATACAGATTCTTTGTATTCCCATGACTATACACAAAGGTTTTTCTATTTTCCAACAGAGCTCTAATTGAAACCGTCATGGTGGACGTCATAAATCGTATAAAACATGTATAAGACCAATAGTTATATACATGTCTAGTTGCAGTCGCCCAATGTCTTTTGGCAATATGGCGGAAACTATTGATGCTAATAATGTATTTTCTTTTTATAAAGAATATTGAAACACCAATATTATGAAGGCCCATTAAAATATTAACAACAATAACCATACATATCATCGAAAATTTTAGATTCCCAAGTATAAGTCACCGCTCTTCATCTTCCACCACAGTAAACTTTCTTTACATTAAATTAATAAAGATTATTAAAACATTTCCACTTACCTTTTTTTTAAGTTTTATCACAACACAATAACTTGTCACGCAAATTGTCTAGCTTGAACCACAGACCATGCAACCACCAGCATAACAAAACGTCTATACGATGATATGGTTATGTAAGAGTATTACTAAAAACTATTACAAACCTTACTAGTTAAACTTACAACGTCTACATGATTTTTACACAACGTTATTTTCGCTGATGCGACTGCAATACGACCCTTACACGATTTAAATGTTATATAATCTGCGCCCAAACCCGCGTTATATTTACGTATAAAAAACTATTATAAAACTATTTTCATATGGCTGAAAGTTACATAAAAAACGTTATTGTACCATTTATATGACATTATTTTGCTTCTTGGGCAGGCTTTTCCAGGTAAGCCGTTGGGTCCTGGGGCAATCGACACTATCTGTGGCTACGAGTTTAATTTTCGGATGAAGAATACCTTGTAACATGGCATCATTAAGTTGCTGAGCCATATTTCTTGTCGGTAACAAATAAGACTTTCAGATATTTCACGCAACCTACCTTCATTTGACTGTGATTTAAGTGTAATAAATCGTTCTGATAATATACGTCGGTCTTCTTGAGTAGTGATTCCTACTCTTATTCTTAGGAGTATTTCCACGAACGATAAATCACTCAATTGCCTCATGTTCTGTGTTAACTCCTGGTACGTGAAGAGGTCTTGCCAGAGGTTTGGAAAATTAAGAGCACCTATTAGCTTTGTAATTTCGCGAGCCGACAATTTTATAAAAGGAGAATTTTCTCTTACAGGCGGAAGCTGTAAAAGATCTCCAAGGACTAGGATATTCCGTTTACCGAACCACCCGTTTTCTTCATCAATAGTATCAAATATTTCTGCTAGACGCAGGTGTATGTAAGCTAATGTGACATTTGATATCATTGATGCTTCATCAATTATAAATAGGATAACATCTTTCAAATCCGATCGAAGAACTTGAAGTGTTACGGGGTAAAACTAAATAAAAGTGATTTACGGTAACAGACTTGTATTTCTGCCTACCTCGGCACTTCCTTTACAGTATTATAATATAGAACAATAACACAATACGGAGGACAATTTAACGCGAACAAAACAGATATAACATAGAACAAATGCAGCTATTTTAGTATAATAAGTGGACTAGATTTTTGGGTTGGAACCAAGCGCGTATTCGACTTGAGACAAGGGCGAACACTAAGGTCGTTGAACCTTTTATTGCCAGTCATTGTGAGTGAGCCCTCCACGCATTTTCTTCCACGTCTCAATGCGCGTTCGGTTTCCTCACATAGTACATAAGTTAATATATATTGTGTCAAGTGTAAATAATTGTTAGTATTGTTATATATGATTAAAAATATTGTGTGTATTGTGAAATATAACAAATAAATATTTAGAGAACTTTAGGAATGTTTTTGTTAGTCATTATTAGCTGTCATAGATAATGTGATGAGGGTCGTATGTAGTCTATGACGAATGAAGTGACAGTGACAGTGACATGTGTGAATAGAAAATAGGTGATGAGAGGTTATGTAATGTGCTTGTGTACGTGTAGTGTTTTCAGGTAGTTTAAATTAACAAAATGATTATTTCTTATAAACTAAGTGATATAACCGCTACAAACTTGTAACACTTCGTCCGAAAGTGGCTTATATTTTGGCGTTTGTTTATGTTCAACGGGTAATTGAAGCAAACGGTGAATTATCAAACCATTTACATTAAAAGCCGCAATACCTGTTGGAGCGGCTACAGCAACTTTCTTATTTAAATGTTTATTAACCCAGACTTTTAGAATTTTAATAATAAAACTTTTACCTGTCCCTCCTGTACCACTTACAAAACAACGGAGAATTTCTTTTCCATTGGATATAGTTTCCGTTACCATATGGAACTCTTTCTTTTGGTATCTATTAAGTTTATTCATAATTTCATCTAAATCGTTTGTCTCTTCATCAATTTTTATAACATTATTGAAGTCATCCATTGCATTGACCGCTTCTAGTGCTTCAAAATGTAAGGGATTATCCGGACCTTCATCATCATCGACATTTTCGATCTCCTCATTTAATTCAGTCAATTTAGTCTCCACCATTTTGAAAGCCTTTTGTAACTGATTTTGTAAATCAACGCGTAAATTGACATGTGTAGCGCGCACCGTTTCCGAACGTCTCAAAACCCTAAATTAATCACAGCGCCGCTAAGTTGGCAGCGAGCGCGCATCCAAGACGCCAACCTAATAACAGCGTCCCGTCGCCCGCGCCTCAACTACCCCTCTCGCTCTCTTCCCCGGGTGAAATCAAAGGATACGCACGCGCGCCCGTCTGCGTCCTGACGCCATTATTATAAGTAACTTCCTGCTACCTAAATTGTAAAATATTGTAAAAACGTGTGAACTGTGTGTTTTACTAACATTAAACTGTTATTACCGAGTGTGCGGACATTTTCAATTCCACGAACCCCCTACAAGTGGCTGCCCAACGTGCCGCGAGTGGTAATAAATAAGTGCTCGTTCGAACTCAATAATAATCTGCGTTATTCGCGTGTGTTCCCCATCACCATGCCGCGGACGCGCGGAGATCGGGCGGCAGCGGTCTCAGGTGACGAAGCCGAGACCGACGGCGACAATGAAAGTTTTTCACCAGGGCAAGTGGCCGCCATGATGGCCGCCATGCAGCAATCCCAAACGGAAGCGTTCGAGCGCCTGTTGGAAAAAGTTATCAGTCGCCAACCGCCATCCCCAGTTCCAAACTCTGCGTCTGCACCACCGGCCGTCGGCAGCGGCACCTTCACGCACTGCACCGCCCGGTTCGGCGGTGACGCCGACGAGTCCGTGGACGCCTTCATAGACGCCATCCAGAGCTACAAGGACTGCGCTAATGTCTCGGAGGAAAATGCCCTCAGGGGCCTTTCTATGGTGCTCACGAATAACGCTGCAATTTGGTACCAGGGAGTGAAGAAGGAGATTCATACATGGAATGATGCCATAGAATTGTTAATCAACACCTACGGTGATAAAAGACCCCCTCACCGTATATATATTGAATTATTTGAACAAAGACAAGGCGATCAAAATACGGACGTGTTCGTCGCTAAATGCCGTGCACTACTTTCAAAAATTCCCGCCAATGAGATATCTGATAAAGCGCAAGTCGACATGGTATACGGCCTACTTGACGCACGGATACGAAAACACCTGAGAAGGGAGGATTTTACGAATTTCTCGGGTATGCTCCGCCTCGCCCGTTCCATTGATATTGAAACGCGTACTCAGACGCAGCCGCAGCCCGGCCCGCCATCCAGCGGCCGCTCCACAAAGTCGATGGGCGCCGTCGCCGGCCCCGCCAACCGCAACGGCAGCACAGCGCGGGCACCCGCGCCGCAGCCGCGCCGCTCCACAGCGCCAGCAACGTCGAGCGCGGGCAGCATAGCACCGTCGTCGAATACGGGTGCTAACGATAACGCGTCGAATCAACAAGCGAAACCTAGATGTGTTTATTGTAAACAATATGGACACGTGCGTGACGAGTGTGTTAAATTAATTAATAAGAGCAGTAGTAGTGATAAGTCCCTAAATTGTTATGGTTGCGGAGCGAAAGGAGTAATGAGGTCGCAATGTGCTAAATGTAACAATAACTTGTCATTTTCATCTGTTACAATCGAAACTTATTCAGATTTGATAAGTGAACACAAAGTTATTATTCCTCCTACATTCTCAGATAGCACTCCAAGTCATTACATTGCCCGTAGTCGTAGTAATAGCATCTATCTAAATAAACAGCCGCGTTTACAATCGCAACCATGCGAACGCATTAATAATAATAATTTCTGTTGCGATTGTCGAACTCGTATAAGTACTTATAAGTCAGGTGAATGTTATCCGTGTTCTTGTGATAATGTACGTTTGAAAGTTCCGGTATTATCTAATGAATCGATCTCAGGTACTCTTTTCGACTCATCTCATAGGGTAGATGTTCCTATTTTCGATTATTATGATAGTGACTCACCTGATAAGGTAGATGTGCCTGTTCTCGTTCATTGTGATAGTGACTCACCTGATAGGGTAGATGTGCCTGTTATCGTTCATAGTGATAGTGATTCACCTGATAGGGTAGATGTGCCTGTTCTCGTTCATTTTGATAGTGACTCACCTGATAGGGTAGATTTGCCTGTTCTCGTTCATTGTGATAGTGACTCACCTGATAGGGTAGATGTGCCTGTTATCGTTCATAGTGATAGTGATTCACCTGATAGGGTAAATGTGCCTGTTATCGTTCATTATGATAGTGATTCACCTGATAGGGTAGATGTGCCTGTTATCGATAATAATCTTAGTCACTCACCTGTTAGGGTAAACTCACCTGTTATCATCTCGACTCGTAGATTGTGCTGCTCAAACGTCGACCAGTCTAACACGCCTTCAGTAGTTTCTGCATTTTGCGCTGACACTACAGCGACTACTACCTGGGGTGGTGTGACTTCTACGGTCTCTCTCTCTGCGTCACACGTTCTGCCAACGAACGCACGTTCAAAGCAGCAAAGGCCAGTGCTCAGTATCCAGGTTCTTGGTTTACGGGGCATGGCTCTCATTGACACAGCCGCTAGGTGCTCCATAGCGGGACATACACTTTATAAAATATTTAAGGAAAAGGGACTTACCTTTGGTTCCAAGCAAGTTAATGTGAAGCTGGCTGACGGTGTCGTCCGTTCACGTGAAGTTCTGGTGGCAAGCGTCGACGTCATCATCTCTGTGGACAAAAGTGTTCGAGTGGACTTCGTGATTTTTCCGGATGCTGATAACAGCGATACTCTTCTTGGTATCGACTTCCTCAATGCTGCAGGTATGGTTATTGATTTTTCTGCTTCCTCCTGGCACTTCTCTGGGTGCACGCAGACTTACCCGCTCGAGTATGAGGGTGAACCAATGGCACAGTCCAACCCAATCGCTGTGTCTTCTATGTCGTTAACACGTTGCCTGCCATATGGAAATCCGAATACATTTGCGTTTTTCATCAGTCGCTTAAATGACGTGAAATGACTTATTTATAAGATTTCTATATATAATATATGTTTTTATATATTTTTTTTGTATATTATGTGCTGTTTTTAATCCGCCGGTCATTTACACCCGGCGCGGCGCAAATGTAATATTTTTTTCATTGGAGCCACGCCGCACATAGGAGTAATTCACATAAAAAACCGGACAAAATTATTTTATATTTTATTTTACTATTTTATGAAATAAAAGTCAATAATTCATCATAATTAGGCATTTATTTAAAAAGAAAACAATTAAAAAAAAATTAGAAATATAAGAGAGTATTTACTCTTAAAACAGGATTGGTTTTCAAGAGGATAATCATGAGGAGACCGAATCAATCAGAATCACTGTCTCCGAGTTCACATGTGATTTGGTCCTCAACATCTTCGTCGTCGGAACTGTCACAATTCAGTGTTTTCGTGAGCAGCATACTAATAGCTTCCTGGGAAAAAGACTTGCTTTTCTTCTTCCGTTTTATTCGGTTGCAGCTGATGAAGGGATCAGATGTCAGCAACAGCCTATTTAAAATATCTCTATTGCAGTCCACTCTTGAAAATTTTCTTGCAAAGTCTACGCGATATTTACGGAAATGTTTGTTCCGGGCTTCAGCAGCCTCCTCTGATAGCTGTCCGATAGGTACAATGTGACTTGATATTACTTGAGCGCCATGCATCAGAATCTTGTGAACTGTAGGTGACATAGGATGCCAACCATACAATTCCACGTACAGTTTGGCAGTTGTGTGAGCAAAGTCATCGAATTTCGCCGGATCAATATCATATCCGCTTGATATCACTTCAAGAATGATTTGGAACCTTTTTATCAAATCTATATTTATTCCAGTAATCCGAGATGAGCATTGAGGATTGTCAAAAAATCTTCTCGACGTATTTCCGTCGTTACTATTGCCGTAACCGACTTTGGGTATGTCAACAAGAAGGCCCATCTCTTCTTTGAAGCTTTTTTGTATTTTCTGTTTTGTTTCTTTCAAAACATTTTTGTCTTCTGCCGTTCGGGCTTGCCACTTCTGTAAGGGCGCTTTGTACGCCAGGTGCAACAATAGTTCGAAGAAACGAATTCTCGCGTGCAGAATGGAGAGTCCGAATTTCAGAGACTCTTCACAAACATTACTTCTTTCAAGTTTGTTGAAGTCCTTAGATGTCTGTCCACATATGTAGCATCTCATTGTTGAAGCCGTATCAGTCGCGGCATTGCACACCTTTCCATCGACCATTGTGAGCAAAATGGTGTGATTTATTTTAACGGAATCTTCCATACCAGTTGTTTCTTTGAGATTCCTTGCTTGTTCTTCAATATAGGTGATTTCTTCCTTTGTGATATCCTTTGTTTCGTGAATGAACCGAGCCCGGATAGGACGACAGAATCTCACTGAAGAAGGCACTGGATTTTGCCATACAAGTTTTCTTGTCTCTCCACTAATAGAAACAACCATTCTCACAGGTACAAGAGAACTTAAAAATATGTTGGCATCATCGTCGCCAGTGTTGGCAAATGTCTGCTTAAACTGTGTCTGGCTAGATCCATCACAGCCCCATTTTGATATTAAGGTAAGATGTTGTTTCTCAAACTCTGATAATGTTTCAATCACTTCTTTTAAATACTGAAGTAGTCGCAAAGCTGTATGGTCCAGCAAAGCTTGAAGTTCCACTTCAAAGCTAGTTTCAGTAACTTTTATGCTATCTTCGGCGGGATAACAGTCCTTTTTCGCTTTTTGTAAAAGCGAATAGCAAGGATAAATTTCTTTTCGGCCACCTTGTATTAATTCCCACTGCCCTCTTGTAAAATTACCTTCTACAAATAACGCTAATGCTTCTTGTGGTGTGTATTTTCTCGCGATTGGTACTTTTTTAGCTGACCGTATTGCTTTTCGGAACTTTTTAGCTCTGGTAGGCGTTGACGTTATTTCTTTCATAATCTTAGACGCATCAACATTTCCCGAAGTACCTTGACTCACGCTTGCAGCGTACGTCAATTCCTCAACAGGTACCCGGTCCCGTAAATCTTTTGTTCTTCGACGCTTGCTTCGATCACACAATTCTCCGAATTCTTTTGTTCGTCGGCCTGCTTTGTGGGTCCAAGAAGGTAGTTCCAGTGATACATTAAGCCATTCCATATTGTTTTCTACGAATCTCTTATCAGTATTACGGGCTGCTGACCATCTTTCTTTGAAACTGGTCTTGAAATATTTCAAAGAACGGGTAAGAACACTTGTTTCTTCGGGTGGACATGAAGTTAGTTGCGCAAGTCTTTCTTCCAACAACGAAAATTTTTCTTCAATCTTCTTTCCTTTGAACTCTTTGATAATAGTATAGAGCACCATTCTGGTGATTTTTTTGACTCTTTCCGAAGGATCTATGACAAAAGAAAACAAAAAAATAAGCTTTGTCAGTATAATTATAATCTTCCCCATATTGTTTGAACCACTATAAAAAATTATGGGGTACGTTGGGGGATCATTTTATTCATGTTTCTACTTCCTTAGAGTCTACATTTTATGCCCACATAAAAATTTCGAGGCGACAAGGCGCGACACATAAACAAAAACACTAATATATTTCAAATTTCTTTAAAAAAAAGTCAAAAAAGTGCCGCTGTTTATTGATGGCTATACAAGTAATAAATTTGGAAGAAACGTAGTAAAATAAACTTCAATCTATAGTACTAACCTTCTATATCCATGTCCGAATAGTTAGTCTCCTGTCGTTTGCTACACGAAGCCATTTTAGCACAGAAAACTGATAAACACAAACGAGAGCGCCGAGAACAAAGACACGCGTACAGTGCGATGACTGGGTTCCGACTGACGTTGTGTGGCACTTGCGCGGGAGTTGAGGGTTGGGGGTCTGCCTTTTGATCAACCGGTTATCGTAGGTAAAGAAACATGTATTTTGGGTGCGGTTGGATTAACATCACTATTTTCAATTTTGTCCGGTTTTTTATGTGAATTACTCCTATGTGCGCCGGTCAAATCGCCGGTCATCCTTGTTAGTCGCGTAAAAATCCCCGCCAGAACGTCCATCCTGCGCCCGAGCGAGCGCGCTACTGATGAGTGAAAAATAAAGAAATATTAGGATAGTGCATGCTGCGTCCCTTCCCCGCTGCCCCGCATTACATTTCTTCCGCGTCCTGTGCGAATGTTTTTGTAATTGTAGGTAAACAACTCAGTGCAAAGTTTTATTTGTCACAGATCGGAGTGCGCGCTAAATGGTCACCTAACATTCTAGTTTATTGTTATTATTATATGTCAAAGCTATTGAACATGTTATTTGACGAATTGGATCTAACTTTAGATGATTTTCGTGAAATAGAATATATTGAATCCCAATTTCGTGAGACGGAGAGTCTTTCAAGTGATAATGAAGAGGTTATTCGGTTTTCTAATCGCCGTGCAAGGAAGCGCTGCATAGTGCCATCTGATACTGAAGACGAAGAAATCCTTGTACCCTCACCGTCAGAGTCTGGTTACACTCCAAATACGGAATGGCACGAACCACAAGGTAAACAACCTAATATAATACCTTACACTGAAATTTCTGGTTTGAAGCCGATGCATTTGCGACACGCTTTAGCTGGCGGTCAACCTGCAGATTTTTATAATTTGATGGTACCAGAGGCTCTGTTAGAAGATATAGCTAGACAGACCAATATTTTTGCCGCGCAAGTTTTATCTAAAAGTCGATTATCGCGCCAATCCAGGCTACACTTGTGGAAGGACACTGATAAAACTGAAATCAAGAAGTTTTTTGGTCTTATAATTTGGATGGGTTTGGTAAAATTACCAAAACTGGCACTTTATTGGTCTAATGACCCAATGAACGCTCAACCGTTCGCTAAAAATATTATGAGCCGCAACAGGTTTGAAATATTACTGAGGATGTTGCATTTTTCTAATAACGAGGAGGCTCGAGAAAATGATCGTTTATCGAAAATAAGCAATCTTCTTTGTGCCTTGAATGCTAATTTTGCTTACCACTATACACCTAGTGAATTTCTTTGTGTGGATGAGAGCATGATTCCATTTCGTGGTAGAGTAATCTTTAGACAATATAATAAGCAAAAACGCCATAAATATGGTATCAAACTATTTAAATTATGTACTGTTCCCGGATACACTTGGAAAATTGAGGTTTATTCTGGAAAACAGCTCGATTCTGGTTTTTCTACACCGACAAATGTGGTGCTCAGGCTGTGTGAGGATTTACTAGGAAAGGGCTATTCTGTATTTGTAGACAATTGGTACACAAGTTTGGATTTGGCAGAAAAGTTAATTGACAATGAGACACATCTTATTGGTACTTTACGTAAAAACAGAAAGTACTTGCCGAAACAGGTGATGGAAGCCAAATTAAACCCTGGTGAGTTTGCAGCCAAAGAAAACAGCAAGGGAATTACAGTTATGAAATGGAAGGACAAACGTGACGTTTGTCTACTGTCAACTAAACACTCTATAGGATTTATAAAAACTAAAAATAAGAGAGGAATAGAGGTGATTAAGCGGAAGATAATTATGGATTATAATAAAGCTAAGGCAGCAGTAGACCTCTCGGATCAAATGACAGCGTATTCTTCTCTGCTTCGAAAATCTATCAAGTGGTACAAGAAGTTGGCCTTAGAACTGCTTCTAAACACAGCTGTAGTAAATGCTCGGGTTTTATATGAAGCTACCACAAAAAAGAAGATACCTATTATTGAATTTAGACGAAAACTGTCACAACAAATGATTGACTCAAACCCACGTGATGGAGCTAACATTCCATGTAGGCCAAAGAGAATAAAACATTCTCTTGTAAAAGCAGACGGAAAGGCTGTGACGACAAGAAAATTTTGTGTAGGTTGTTACAAAAATAATTCACAAACGCATGGAAGAAAAATTGCCAAAAACAAAACCAAAAAGGTTACGACATTTTGTTCAGTTTGCCCAGACAAGCCATATTTGTGCAGACCGTGTTTTGATAAAAATCATTAATTTTCTGTTTGTTTTTTAATTTTAAATTACTTTGATCTCAACACAACATAATGTGTCTCTAAATAACACTAGTCCTTGATTTGTAATAATAAAAATATTTTAAAAAGTATACTGTCTTTAATTTACATCATAATTTTGTTTGACTCGCTACAAAAACATTCATACAACCAAAAAATTATAAAAATATTTTGAGGCCAAGTTATCTAAAGTGATCATTGGGGCCGCGCCGGCCACTTGTAATGGTATTTTGCGTTACACGCATGGCCGTCAGCGAGCAAAAGGTGTTCAAGTTCACCTTAGTTGTGGCGGTCATTTAAGCCCCCCATGGCCCAAACGCTTCTACCAAGTGCCGGTCATTTGGACCCCCCATGGCAGCTAACGTGTTAAGACCTGACGAAGGTTTGTTGCTTACCTGTAATCAACGCCAGCAGCTCACAGATTTACTTCAGCACCATGAATATGCCTTCCGTCTAGGAGGAGAGGCTACGCGTTTCGCCGAGCATCATATTGATACGGAAGGTCATGCGCCTATTGCGGTGCCTCCTTACCGCCTCACGCCCGCAAAAAGGGCCGCAATGGAGGCCGAGATCAACAAAATGCTGAACGATGGTGTTATCGAGGAGTGCGAATCAGCGTGGGCCGCACCCGCTCTCCTCGTCCCTAAGAAGGATGGCTCGACTAGGTTCTGTGTCGACTATCGTCGACTGAATGCCGTTACTAAAAGTGACACTTACCCTTTGCCGGTCATCGAGGACCTTCTTCACGCTACCAAAAGGGAAGGGTACATGAGTACCATAGATCTTCGGTCAGGCTACTGGCAAGTGATTGTATCACCTGCAGACCGGGACAAGACAGCGTTCGTGTCGCCTTTTGGTACGTACCGTTTTATTCGCATGCCGTTCGGTCTTAAGAACGCTCCCGCCACTTTCCAGAGGTTAATGGACCGATTTCGATCTGGAAGTGCTTTGAAGAACGTTACGTTATTAGTCTATTTAGATGACCTGTTGGTCCTGTCAGAGGGGCCGTTTCAGAAACACCTGGAAGACCTGGACGCTGTGTTTAACCGCCTTCGTGTTTTTGGATTGCGTGCTAACAGGGACAAGTGCAACTTTGCCTGTAACCAAGTTAAGTACTTAGGCCATCTTATTACTCCCAAGGGTATAATGCCCGATGAGTCCAAGGTGCAGGCTATTCAGCAGATGAATGAGCCAACCAACCTCAAGCACCTGAAATCCTTCCTGCAAACCTGTTCGTGGTTTAGGAAATTTGTGCCAGGGTTTTCCGAAATAGCTCAACCGCTCACCAAGCTTACTAAGAAAACTGAACCATGGGTTTGGACTGAAGACCAGAGGCGAGCCTTCAATGAGTTGAAGAAGAGGCTCATTACAGCACCAGTTCTCGTACAGGCAGACCACAGTAAACCTTTTATTATTCATACCGATGCCAGTAATTACGCACTGGGTGCCGTCCTCTTGCAAGGTGAAGGTAACGACGTGCATCCCATCGAATACTCTAGTCGTTTGCTGACTTCTGCTGAACGTAAGTACTCAACTACAGAGCGAGAAGCCCTCGCCGTAGTTTGGGCCGTAGAGAAGTATCGCCCATACATTGAGGGTCACCCAGTAATCTTACGTAGTGACCATCAACCACTGAGGTGGTTATTAACCTTAAAGTCTCCCAGTGGCAGGTTGATGCGCTGGGCCCTAAAATTACAAGTTTTTGATATAAAGTACGAGTATACTCCTGGTAAGTTAAATGTCATTGCCGACACACTTAGCCGTCCTAACTGCAATGAGTCTTCTCAAGAGAGCTGCGGGGTCTGTTCGGTGATCATAGATTTACCTCGCAAGAGTCCAGCTGATCTGCGATCTGCTCAGCTAGAAGATCCTGAGGTGAGTAAGATCATGAAAGATATAGAAAACACCACTGACCTTCTGCCTTCTACTCGCTGGTTAGAGCGCGGTTACCTTATGGACCAGGGTGTCCTCTATCGTCTCGCTCCTGACTCGGAATCCGAGGAGCCGCAATTAGTAATTCCTATATCCATGCTTAATGACGTTATGGATGAGTTCCATAACGCCCCTACTGCTGGTCACCAAGGTGTGGATCGTACAATTGATCGCATCAGACAGCGATACTACTTCACAGGTATGCGTAAATACGTTACAGACTATTTAAAAAATTGCGTCGACTGTCAAAGGTATAAGTTCTCCAATCAAAAGCCCACCGGTCTTTTGCAGACACCTATTCTACATCAAAGGGGTGAAGTATTGGCTGTTGATCTGTTCGGCCCCCTACCAGAAGCTGAAACCGGAGAAAAGTGGGTATTTCTTGTCGAGGATACTGCCACACGATGGGTGGAGTTATACGCCCTCAAGGAGGCTACAGCTGAGGTACGAGGGAGCGTTTTTATGTTCGCGGAATGGGGGTTAAGGGGTGGAAATAAAAAAATGTGATTATTTTTCCTTTTCAATATATTCACCTGCAAGACGGATACATTTTTCAAATCTTTCAATTAGTTTATATATACCCTCATAAAAAAAAGTTTTCTCTTTGTCTTCAAAATACGCCGAAACTGCCTCCTTGACTTCATCATCGGTGGTAAATTTTTGACCCCGCAGCTCTTTTTTCATTTTTGGAAACAGGTAATAATCACTCGGGGCCAGGTCTGGGCTGTAGGGTGGGTGATTCAAAATATCGAAGCCCACTTTATGCAGGGCAGCCAACGCAACGCGGCTCTTATGGACGGGCGCGTTGTCGTGCAAAAGCAGCACACCTTTCGTCAATTTTCCCCGTCTTTTCTCTTTAATGGCTTCTTTACGTCGCTCTAATATTGAAGCGTAGTATTCTCCGATTATAGTAACACCTTTATTTTTGTAATCGATCAATAATATTCCTTCCGAGTCCCAAAAGACCGTTGCCATGAGTTTCTCAGCTGACTATGACACCTTAAACTTCTTGGGAGGTGCTGAGCCCTTTTTATGCCACTGCATGGAGTCTTGTTTCAACTCAGGTTCATAATGATGAACCCAAGTTTCATCTCCAGTAACAATTCGACTCAATACAGCATCCTTATCTTCATTACAGAGGTTCAAAAATGCACGTGAACACTCTACGCGCTGTTGTTTTTGCGGCGGCGTGAGCATTCTCGGCACCCATCTTGCGCTGACCTTAGTCATGCCAAGATGATCGTGCAAGATTTTAAAAATGGTTGTATCGGATACTCCAACCATTTCTGCGAGTTGTTTCTTCTTTAGTCGAGCATCGTCGAGTACAATTTTTTCAACTTTTTGAATAAGTTCTAGCGTGGTCACCTCGATGATCCTGCCCGGCCTCGGGTCGTCTTCAAGGGATTCCCTTCCTTGTTTAAATAAACTGTGCCACTTGTAAACCATGGTTTTTCATGGACAAGAGTCACCGTAACCCAATGACATCTCATTCATTATAGTCGCAACTGATTTTCCTTGCTTGGTAAGGAACTTTATAACAGCACGATAATTTTTTTTTTCCATATTTAACTTTTCACTCCCGATTATGTTGCTTGGTTGACGATAACTCAAAGACTAATAGTCTAATTACAATGAAACCTCGTGTTTATACTAATTATGAGTCACTGAACACGTTACGACCCTAAAGAGCCTAATCCCCCCCCTACAACCCACTCATTCCGCGAACTTAAAAACGCACCCTCGTATGTGCCAAATTAATGATAGAAGAGTATTTCCTTCGATATGGTTTTCCCAGGCGTGTCATCTCTGACAATGGTGTGCAGTTTATATCTGCAGTAATGCAACAATGCATGTTTCTATTTGGTGTCAAGCAGAACCTGATACCACTCTATCATCCTGAGGCCAACCCGGCCGAAAGGAAGAATCGGGACTTGAAGATCCAACTGGCAATGCTGGTCAGAAATGAGCATCGCATTTGGCCCCAATTCTTATCACAGGTACGGTTCGCCCTCAACACCGCTACTTGTTCGACCACGGGACTGACACCAGCATACATGACGTATGGCCGCGAAATGCGGACACCGTTTGATGCACAGCACGATATGCGCGCAATACTGGATAAGGAAACGTATGTACCTCAGGCTACGCCATACTTGTCTAAATTTATTGACTCTTTGAAGGAAATTCGAGACCGGGTTGAAAGACGCCAAGACCTTCGAAAGGAATATGCTGACGCTGCCCGACGCCAATCTCCAGTTTTCCAGGTTGGTGACCAAGTATTGCTAACCACTCATTCTCTAAGTAATGCGTCAAAAGGTTTAACTCGAAAGTTTATGCCTCAGAGAGATGGACCGTACACCGTCAATAAGGCTATTAGCCCCACGACCTACGAGTTGATCGATAGTCAGGGTCAGTTGTTAGGTCGTTTTCATGTTTCGGACCTTATTTCTCTCATTAGTAACCAGACTAACACTATAGAGCCGGTCCAACCTCGTCGTCTACGAGGACGGCCGCCTAAAGCCCAAAAGAAGGCGCGCTCTTAGTTCTATGCCAAATCACTCTCGGGCCGATGACGTGACTTGGAGGAGGAGAATGTAGCGCGCACCGTTTCCGAACGTCTCAAAACCCTAAATTAATCACAGCGCCGCTAAGTTGGCAGCGAGCGCGCATCCAAGACGCCAACCTAATAACAGCGTCCCGTCGCCCGCGCCTCAACTACCCCTCTCGCTCTCTTCCCCGGGTGAAATCAAAGGATACGCACGCGCGCCCGTCTGCGTCCTGACGCCATTATTATAAGTAACTTCCTGCTACCTAAATTGTAAAATATTGTAAAAACGTGTGAACTGTGTGTTTTACTAACATTAAACTGTTATTACCGAGTGTGCGGACATTTTCAATTCCACGAACCCCCTACACATGTCTCATTTATTCCTTCATTTCATCTGTTACAGAATTAATTAAAAGCCTCCGTATATGTTTGAAACCCCATTTTCAGATCTTACTGATTTCGCCATGGCCTGAACAATAAAAGCATTGAAAAATAGTACTTTCCCGGTACTTGTTCGGCATCGTACATATAAAAGTTTATAAGATAAGGCCTGTCTCTTTTCTTTAAGTAAGATTTACCTCCATCTAATGTATAATACTCTGCTGTTTTAGAAACCGAGCGCGTTTTTACTACATCATGGTATTTTGAAAAATTAAACAGATTTTCAGTTTCTAATTCTTTGGGCCTAGCTGGATATTTGTCGTCTATCCACGATTCATAATATATGTTGGTAGAATCGGGATTGAGCATTGTCATTTCTGTTTTAGATATCACCCTTCTATTTCGATACATGTTAACATCTAGCCATCTTATAGTTGTGTGGGGATCAGTACCGTACAATGAAATACCTAACACCGTATCTCTGGCCTCTAATGCACCGCACTCACGATTTGACAGCATTCTTAGACCGATGTTAAACAATCGACTTCTCATGCTCTTTGTAGAGTTTATATCGTCAAAATCAATCAAAGCATGTGTCTTTTCTGATTTTGTTGTATACTTAGTGACATAGTAGTTCAGGATAGCAGTATTTTCACCCACGTATTGAATATCAATGTGGCTATTCGATGCCAATAATATAGCAGCATTGTAATCGTTTATCATCTCTGATTCCTTTTTGCGTACAATATTGTATAGCCGCTTGTTTGGACAAAGGGCTTTTCTAGCCGCTACTGCTTCAGCTGTATCTCTAATTGTAAGAGTATCGGTCACGGGACGTGGGAAACCAAATCGACACACGGATATAAACCCTTTTTTGACTTTTTCCGTCTCATACAATATTTATTATGTTTGTGGGTTTGGTATCCCACGACACGTTGGTGAAAAGTTGGTGCAAGATTTTTTTTTAGGTAATTCACATGTAAATATATTTCGATATGAAAGCTGCTACCTCGTCGATTGGCGAATCATGAAGCACAGGAGCTCCTTTTACCCACAGCAACAAATGAAAATGTTGAGCACCACGAGATTGATATTCACGCCTCCAAAAGTAATGCTTTATATCTCCTAGAGGCTTGCTGGCTGAAGTGAGAAAATCTAAAATTGCACGAAATTTGTTGTCAATGAAACGAGTAGTAGATACCGGATCTAGGGCTACTAGTTCGCTAGTTGTTTTATTGGCCATTTCACTCGAGTTGACTTCAAGTAAGTATTCCCTTAAGTCGTCCCACATTCCGATGGACTCATAGTAAGGAACCAACTGGCTGGCCCATAATGTTGTATCATGCAGTTAACGTCATTTCGGGGCTTTTTCCAGTATTGCTCAGTGTTTCTTAACTTAGCGAATATAGCAGTCAGATCCCCTTCTAATTCTTCGTTATTTAACATCTGTAAGTATTGTTCAGCAGTTATTTTTTGTTTTTGATTAACTATATTATTTTATAAAATATTCCCGAATTCAATTGGCGTACATTCGTATCATGCAGTTAAAAAAATAAGTATTCAAACTCAAACTCAAACTCAAAGCATTTATTTCAAATAAACCAATTACAGGCACTTTTGAATTGTCAAGGGGTCGGTCAGTCAGAAAGATGAAGCTAGTTGCCCATTCCAAAGCGTAGTAGGTACCTATGGAGAAGAACAGGCAAGAAACTCCATGGACACTCTTTTAAATCAAAATATGGTTACAAATTATTGGTTACATCATTCATGTTGAAATTATGCATGTGAGAACGATGCAGAACGTTAAAAGCGTCCGTAATAAAGAGACGACAACAATTCCACTATTAAATTAAAATAAGCCGTGGCAGCCAAGAGATGACCAGTCCCCACTGACGGCGCCCGTTCACGAACATGACGTGTGGATCAGCACCATTTAGCTCAACCATTTTGAAGGGAACTTAATGATCCAACACACACGCCACCACCAGCGAGACATTTGAGTGAGCATGACATACTCTCATTTTCGATATTGTTGATCTAATCGAAATCGTGAATGCTTAGACATCAATCTGGTATTGATGTATTCACTCGACGTTAACTTCTGTGAGCGTGTATGAAACTGGCCATATTTTCCATCTGGGAATAAATAAGGGAAACATTTTACATCTAGATCCTTGTCTGTAGAATATATAGGAGCTGCATTAATTGTGTTCATTTGATAGAGGTCTGAAATTAATGCATTTCTTCTTTTTTCATACAGTGGATATATGGTGTATTGCTCGTAATCTATTAAATTACTATTTGCCTTTACCTGAGTCAAAAGTGTATCTAAAGCATTTTCATTATTTTCATCCCGGTTATTCGGTTTTTCGTTTCGATTACGTGTTGTAAATTATTATCACCCTTTACGGCGCAAGAACATATTTTTGTATTTTTTTTATTGAAAATGGGTATAGACGAGTTATATAATGATGGGAAAAATAATGAAAAAAATTATATGTAAGAAAAGGTAATTATTTTTGAAAAAAAACATGGTGATGTAGATGTGCATCATGGTGTTAAAACATATAAAATTTTACGAAATGTGAAAAGATCGAAAACAGTTGTTATTTTTGTTAAAACACAAGGCTATGCCGCACTTTTCACATTATGTTTGGGCTGTTCCAGTACAACCTGAATATTTACACCTAAGCCTTTTGTCAGTCCAAACGGGCCAGTGCCCTAACTGATCCAATCCGACGTCTTTAGGCGGGATATGCTGACAAGGCCCTTTCTTCTTTTTGTCCTGGATGAGTGCTTCTACGTCGCTAGTGCGTTTCAGCCGGTTCACCCTTTTATATTTGACTAAAGTCTCAGCAATTTCTAGTCGGAAATCAGCAGAATTTAGCACCCTCTCAGTATTTGCCGTGTCAGCATGAATTCTTCTATATAGCAGCCAAAAATTACACATGGTCATGTCAAGAAAATGGTAAAAGAGTCGCATAAACCAACGTTTGCTTCGGAGTCTAATTTTATAATGACCCATTACGCTGTCCATTAGGTCTACACCCCCCATGTGTCGATTGTATTCTGCGACAGTAAAGGGCCGTTCCACAGTGATGTATGTCTTTTGAGACTTGTCGAATCTACGAACGACAGATGTGGGGTTTTTGCCAGCAAAGTTGGATACTAGGTGCACAATTTTATTATCTCTCCAGGCCACCAGGGATATGTCAATACCGTTATAGCTTCCGACCTGTTCAACTGTTGTGCCTCTAGGTTGCTTTTTCAGCTGTTTTTCTTCTGGGAGTTTGCAGTTAGAGATGTGGTTTCTCCTAACGGTACCCAAAGCTAAAATACCACGGCGTGATAAGAACTCAATCAAGGGTAAAGATGTATAGTAGTTGTCAAAAAACAGTCTATAGTTTTGGTTGGTAGGAATCTCTCTGGCAAGTCGCACCACTACATTAGATGAGGCACCTAATTGAGGCTCGTCATCTGCGCATATATTCTCCTGGCCACTGTAAACCTCAAACTTGTGACCATATCCAGTCACACCATAAATGACGAAAAGTTTGAAACCCCACTTGTGGGGTTTGTCTGGCAAATATTGCCTTAGAGCACTTCGCGCTTTGGTTGAACACATTTGTTAATCAACTGACAAATGCTGTTCAAAGGGCACTCTTGCAAAGTTATGGTTCAGTTTTTCAATTATCGGTCTGATTTTATACAGTCGCACAGTTTACGATCTGATTATTCTAGGTGGACAAAAACATAAAAGTAAAATTTCTAAATAAATACATTTTATCACTTGTTTCTTAATTTTGAATAACACTGGCAACACATAACACAAAGCAATAATTCCTGAACACGGCGACCCTTTCGATAACAATAGCCAAAGTTACCCTTCCGATCGCAGGTAGTCGAGTGCGCGCTCAGTGCGACCGGTAACGTCATCGTGTTTGCATGTTTCTGAGTGTTTTGTGTGGTATCGAAAAAATTTTAGTGATGGAATCTTCAATCGGAGGTAATAATCTTTCTATTAAGTTATAATTTTATCATGTATTGCTTAATTTAGATAATAATGTCAGGCTTTTAAAAATCACAGTTTTAATTACATACTTTTCCCGTTTTCAAAAGTATTCTTAAGCATAAAGTATGTTGCAATATGCTGCAAGATCATGGTTATAGTCTTAACAGATTCCTTATTTATCCTATTTTCTTGGGTAAATCATTAAATTCTGCGTTTTTTTGCGCTAATCTACTTTTTTTTTTATTTTTGTTGTAGGGGCCCGCATCAAGCGAAAGTCTTTATTTGATTTTTGGCGTTCAATACCCGCTAAGGGGCGTTTAACGCAAATTATTAACTTCGTGAAGACGACATTTGGTGATCCGGTCCTAAGTCAAGAAGCAGAAAGGCTGTTGCGTGCTTTAATGAAAAATGAAAGTGAAAAAATTCGTGAAAAATGGGAGCGTAAACAAAGAAAGCTGGATTTGTTTTTACATTCTTATGAGGGCTGGCTCAGTGAAGATTTGGTTTTAGACATGATTACAGTGCCTTCACAATTAAGTTCCGTTCGTGGCAGACCGCAAAAAAGTTTTGAAGACAGTTCGAAAAAGACAAAAACGCGTAAAGTCCAAAATTTGTTACGAGAATATAGCAAAGAACAGTTGTCTTATGCTACACAATTGAGCATTAGATCGAGTGGCAAACGTGACGCTGCTGATTTAATAAAAGAAGTATCAATAGCTTCACCAAGACGTGCAACTACGTATAAGCAAGCTCGAAGACGTATTCATTCTGTAAGTGGAAGCAGTGTGTTTTCTGAGAAAAAGCAACAGCCTTATACTGCTGAAGAAGCGTTAGCTATGTTCATTTCGAATAATTTAACGGTTCATACGTATAAGAGTTTACAACAGGAAGCTAAGGAGAGGGGATACCAGTTATATCCTTGCTATGATCAATTAGCACGAGCCAAAAAAGATTGCTATCCTCCCGTGGAACTCATTTCATTGAGTGATACATGGGCAGAGGTTCAGCTTCAAGCTCTTTTAGATCACACGTCTACAAGAATATGTAAGAATGTTCTCGGGGAAGTATTGTTGAGTTCGACAAAGGAGCAAAATTATACTATGATGTATAAGTGGGGATGTGACGGTTCTTCAGGACATAGTTTGAATAAACAACGTTTTGCAAATGTAGAGAGCACCGATGAATACATGTTTATTATATCGTTGGTCCCCTTGAGACTTGTGGCAGATAGTGACCATGATAAAATCCTCTGGGAAAATCCTCGTCCATCTTCTCCAAGATTTTGTAGAATAATAAGATTTATCTACCAGAAAGAAACGGACCAATTAATTAAAAAGGAATGTGAAAAAATGATGTGATGTGTGAAGGAATGATTGAAAGAGAGAGTTGTCGTCCACATTTCTTAGATTTAAACATCCTTACAGTACCCAGTCTCTATGTTCTAGTCCTTCTGACTAATCTTAAAAAGTACATGCATGAATATGAGACGGATGAGGAAAGACTGGTTAGAGAGAGCACACGTAGGAAAGAATTGAGAAATAAGATAAGTCCACACTTCAACATTGTAAAGCACAGTTCATATTATCAAGCAGTGCAATTATTCAATAGGTTACCACTGCACTTAAAAAGTATGATTTATACATCTGCATTTAAAACAAAGCTTCAAGCATTCCTACTAGATAAGTGTCTCTACTCCGTTGACGAAATGTAATATTATGTTGTGTTACCTTGTGTTTTCTCCTGTCAACTCAAGTAAATATGTTACTAGAACCGACTGTAATTGTTATTTTGTGTAATTATGACATTATTTTTAAATGACAAATGTATTATTATTCCTATTAATTATTTGAGTTGACATTAACTATTTCATTTAATTATATATAATTTTTTATTTTTTAATCATTTTCTATTCCTAATCTTGAATTCTTAATGAGTTGACTTTGAATTTTTTTTTTTTTTATTGTAATAATTTTTTATATTTATCATATGAATGTATTTTTTTTTGTGTCTTTAGAATATTTCAAACACAATGTAAATTGTTTGTGAATAAAATGAAATGAAATGAAATGAAATGTGAATACATAAAAAAACAGATAAAAGACTTAATGCCAACACATCTGAAGATAAATGACTCTAATATATTTGTTAGTCATCATATGATCCTCTCTATGATAGACGGCAAAGTATGCAATGTCTTGTCTGAGAATAGTTCTACGCAAAGATGCTTTATTTGCAAAGCAACCTCAGCTGAAATGAATTTAAATACAAAACAGAGACAACCTGATCGAAACATGTATGAATTTGGAATATCAAGTCTTCATGCATATATTCGCACTATGGAGTGCCTTTTAAATATTTCTTATCGCATGGAATTTAGAGCATGGCAAGCAAGAGGATCTCAAATGCAGGAAATGAAAAAGAAACGAAAGGAAGAAATTCAGAAGAAGTTTAAGGAAATAGGTCTAATTATTGACAAAGTCAAACCTGGATTCGGTACAAGTAACGATGGAAATACTGCACGGGCTTTCTTTTACAATAGTTCTGAAACAGCGCGTATCACAGGTCTAGATGAGAACCTCATCGAACGTTTGGGGACTATTCTTGCAGGCATCGCTTCTGGCTACGAAATTGATCCAGACAAGTTTCAAGCATACTGTAAACAAACTCGCGACATATATTTAAATTTTTACCATTGGTATAACATGCCAGTGACTGTACACAAGATCTTAGTACATGGCGCAGACATTATGAGACATTCAATCATACCTCTAGGCCAAATGTCTGAGGAGGCTTCAGAAGCCAAGAATAAAGAGATGAGAAAAGTGCGATTGGGCCACACATTAAAAACTTCGCGTCACAGAACGAATTACGATTTAATCAAGTATATGTTGATGTCATCTGACCCATATATAACTTTATTAAGGAAACTGCCACAAAAAAACACATACAAGAAACACAAAGATTTAAATTTTTTACTAAAAACTAAATAAATATTGTTATAAAAAATCACATTTGGTTTTAATTTTATTATTACCCTCTCCACCAATAAGTTACAGTCATTTATTATCGTTTACTTGCATTTCCGATTTTTGTCCACCTAGTTTTGTCAAATCGTAAACTGTCGGTCAGAATTTGGCTGACCGTATGGTATCATTTTAGAGTTATCATTGAAATGTAGTGTTTCTCTCAGCAACTCAAACCGTTTTAGAGTCATGGTCTCGCGAATGTGGGTATATCCATACTTCTCTGACCAGTACATTCGCACATTAGGCAGATGAATTATGGACATGAAGTAAATAATTCCAACGAACTGTCTTATTTCCTGGCTTGTAACATTGATAGGTCTACTGGCATCTTTTTGCACCCTGTACAGGTTTGTTTCGTCTCTTATGAGATCCATAATATCCTCAATGAATAAATAAGAAAATGCCTGATAAGGCGTCTGCAATTCCAGTGTTTCATTTGGTAACTTGGAAGATCCCCGGAACCTCAGCTGGTCTTCGTTCAGCTCTAAGTTTTTAGTTTTCCATATGGTATTTGTCTTAGGAACACGTGTGCTTCGAGAAATGGGTTCAGAACTGGTACTGGAACAGTAGGAAGTGTCTCATATGGATGAACCGTAGTGCTGGTGTTGGTCTCAGAGATCGGTGCAAGATGATATTGTCCTGATCTTCTGGATTTGTTACGTCGGGTTCTTCATACGAGTCTTGACGTAAATACGGATCATTCAGTTCCAATACGAGGTGCATTCAATAAGTACCTAGCCTCATCGCCAGAGGGCGCTGTAGTTTCAAAAGAGTTTTACCACAGTGTAGCACATTCTTTTTTAATTCTTTTTTCAAATTTTCATTCCAATCCCTTCATTTGTTTTAATTTGACAACTTATGGAAGCGAACGTGTCGATCGGTTTTACAAAAATGGAAAAAGAGCAATATCGTTCGGTGATTCGATTCCTATTTTTGGAAGGGAAAACGCGCATCGAAATCAAAGAGCGCTTGGATGCTGTGTACGGTGACTCTTCTCCATCGATGGCCACCGTCAAGAATTGGTTCAACGAGTTTGCACGTGGCCGTACGTCGGTTTTTGATGAACCACGTCCAGGTGCACCGAAAACAGCTGCTACGGAGGAAAACATTAAAAAAATCCATGATCTCGTATTGGCAGATCGCCGATTGAAGGTTCGGGAGCTAGCTGAGACTGTAGGCATTTCAGAAGGAACAGTGCATCATATTCTTCACGAGGAACTCGGCATGAGAAAGCTGTCGGCGCGATGGGTGCCGCGTTTACTCACACCAGAAAACAAGCGCAACCGTGAGACCACATCGGAGACGTGTTTGGCGCTGTTTAAGATGAATCCAGCGGAGTTTTTGCGTCGTTTTGTGACCGTCGATGAAACCTGGATCCACTGGTACACACCAGAGACCAAGGAGCAATCAAAACAATGGATCCAGACCGGGGAACGTGCTCCAAAGAAGGCGAAAACTGTAAAATCGGCCGGAAAAGTTATGGCCACCGTTTTCTGGGATTCACAAGGTGTGATCTACATCGATTACCTCGAGAAGGGTAAAACAATTACAGGGCTTTACTATGCCGATTTATTAGGCCGATTCGACGCCGAATTAAAGAAAAAACGACCCCATCTGGCGAAGAAAAAAGTGCTGTTTCACCACGACAACGCACCGGTTCACACGTCTGCCGTTGCCATGGCCAAATTGGTCGAATTACGCTACGAATTGCTGCCCCATCCACCGTATTCTCCAGATTTGGTCCCTTGTGACTTCTTTTTGTTTCCTAATCTGAAAAAATCACTCGCCGGGAATAGATATGGATCGAATGAGGAGGTCATCGCCGCCACGGAGGCCTATTTTGCAGAGTTTGACAAAAACTATTTTTCGGACGGGTTAAAAAAGTTGGAGCATCGCTGGGCTAAGTGTATCGAACTAAAAGGAGACTATGTTGAAAAATAAATTGCCACTTTTCCAAAATTTTCGTTTACTTTTTGTAGGCTAAGTATTTATTGAATGACCCTCGTATGTACGAGGGATCAGCTACATCATCGTCGTCCAAATAGTCTAAGCCATCCTCACTATCTTCACATAGGTTTAAAAGATTTTCCAGTTCGTCAGTCGACAAACGTGGAAGCCTAGAACCTGAACGTGGAAGCCTCGAACTCATATTGAGCCTGGAATAAAAAGATACGTATTAGAAAAAAAGTAATAAAATATAACAGTTTACCGCAGTGATGCATTATTGCATCAAAACAAAACTCGGAACTGATCTCTGTAAATACAATATAAAACATTTGAATTACATCTAATTAGTGAAAATCAATATCTTACCGTTACTCTACAGCAACTTCACGTCGATATTTTCAGTATAACTATTTAAAAAAAGCAATTGAAATCGCGTGCGAACTACACAAACCGATTCTGACGGGTTCGTCCCTTCGAGTGGCCATGAAATAAAAATAACGCCATCTAGCGGTAAATGAGGTAACTGATTCGATAGAATGGTTTGCTGCAGATATGCATTGCTGCGTTAAAAGGTATTTTATTCGTTTCTTTGAACAAATTTGTTAGTTCGAATGGTATGATGCAGAACTGCAATTCAGCGCTATAAAGGGTTAATTGTTTGAAGTAAATTAGTGGGAACGTCTGGTAATTTTATTTCAGAGTAAAGAGGATTTATTTGTTTCAGGTAACGGAGTGAAGCATAAACTTTATTGATGTCTACTACACTCGAGAGCAATGAATCCGGGTCACTTAAAGAATCCTAAAAATCTCGGAAGCTAAAAATGCTAGGTTAATGCAATAAATTGTATTTAATAGACAATGTAATACTCCTTAAATGAAGGTATTAAAACTTCTTAGTTATTGTAAAGTTATATCATAAAAAAATCAAATTTGAAAAAGGGCCACTTTCGAAGATGGAACTACGAAATTACAGCATTTGGTTTTGCTTTTGTTTGTAATCTGTCATTTATGTGGGTACATAAACCATGTTGATAGTGCTCTATATTCATTATTCAAGCTGAAATTATGTCGCTTACGCCTGAAGAATGCACCAGAATACTTACAATGCTGGAAACCGGCCGGAGTCAGCGCGATACAGCCAGGACTGTCGGTGTGTCGCTGTCAACAGTACAAAGAGTTCTCCGACGTTACGAAGAAACTGGTTCTAACCTACGCAGACCAGGAACGGGCAGAACCAGGTGTACCACAGCACGAGAAGACCGATACTTGGTGAACACCATGCTTCGAAATCGCTTTCTCACAGGAACTGAACTCACAAATCAGTTTCGACGCCTCGGAGGAAGTAACCCAAGTGCATGGACAGTAAGACGTCGGCTTGCTGAATCTAACTTAAAACCCCTTAGACCTGCAAACGGCCCTAAACTGGAGCGTGGGCATCGTATTTCAAGACTAAGATATGCCCAGAGCCACGTAAATTGGAGTATTGAAGATTGGTCAAAAGTTATGTTCTCCGACGAATCAAAATTTATGCTCTACAAGCACGATGGAAGACACAGAGTGTATCGAAGACCAGGGGAAAGATTCAAGCAAGCATGCATCGAAGAAAAAGTAGCCTACGGTGGTGGGTCTGTACTTGTGTGGGCCGGAATTTCTTCTGAAAGTCGCACAGAGCTGGTGATCATAGAAAACGGCTCTTTAACTAGCGTAAGATATGTGGAAGAAATCCTCAATGATCACGTTGGTCCATTTATGGTCAATTTAGGTGAGGATGCTATATTTATGCATGACAATGCCCGACCTCATACAGGTAGGATTGTGAATGACTACCTTCAAGAGATGAACATTACTCGTATGGAGTGGCCAGCGCGCAGCCCGGATATCAACCCGATCGAGCATGCTTGGGACGAGCTAGGCAGATGCGTAAAACAACGAAACCCTCCCCCAATCACGCTTCGTGAGCTCAAAATTGCTCTCACAGAGGAATGGGAGAATATTCCCCAAAATCGTATAAGGAACTTGGTGTACAGCATGCCAAACCGCGTAAACGCAGTAATGGAAGCACGAGGAGGCAATACGAAGTATTAAAATTCAAGAAAATCGTAATAAAGTTCAAAAATTTCATGTTTCCTATTTTTGTTTTAAGGAGAGATCAGCAGTTTTTTTCTTTATGTAATTTTGTGTTAATAAAATGTATGGTGACTCATATTTTTTTTACTTTCATTTAAGGAGTATTACATTGTCTATTAAATACAATTTATTGCATTAACCTATCATTTTTAGTTTCCGAGATTTTTAACATTCTTTAAGTGACCCGGATTCATTGCTCTCGAGTGTATTTCCTCCCAAATAATCTTAGATTTTGTTGGTCGTCCCCGTATCATTATGTAAAGTTCTTGGTGTGTATTTATAGGATCTTCTGGTTTCGGTAATTTATTCAATGTTTCTTCTAAAGGTAGGTGGTAGGTGAAAAGTTTTGCCCTTACATTTTTTACCATTTCTGTATTTGGTAAAGATTTATTCGCTACAGGATTCATCGATACAACTACTTGGAAAGCCTTTGCACGTTGTATTAAGAGCTTTTCGTAATCATTTAACTGGCTTATCTCCAATGGAATTGTATCGACACACAGGTCATTAAGTATACATACAGCTGGAAGTTGGTTAGCTCGAATCTTTGTGAGAAACGTCTGTTTAAATATAGAGGATACATTTCTGCCGGTGATTTGCAGTAAATTTTTTCAAATATTACTTTTAGTTTAAATAAGAACTGTTCATCCAAAGCACATATTGCATCACTACAACTCCAGACTAGACCTTTACCATGCTTTTCCGTTTTCTCAAACACAGCTTTGCCTGTGTCATCAACTGCAATAACATTTTGGTTGGTGTAAACCTTGTACATATGCTCCCAATAAAACGGTTTTTGATTATCTCGATGCTCAAGTTTTCCCAGAAACGTCTCAAGTTTTTCATAAATAGTTATATTATCAGGATATTCTCTTAGCTTTTCTAAAGCCGCCACACACATATTCTTCAAAGTTTCAGCTGTTTTTAATAGATTACCCAATGTTTGTTGTCTATTGTAAAGAGACCATTTAACAAGTCGTTCTGCCTCCAGTCTATCGTTTATTTTATTACTCAAACCTTTTATTATTTGCTCATTATTTGTTATATTAAACAGTAACTTCTCATTCAGCCAATTCAGCGAAAATAACCAACAAAACCACATTCGTTGTATTACTATGGTACTTTAACTGCTCCAAATCTGCGTTGTTATTACCGCTGAAGCGAAGCCGAAGCTGTTTGAGCTATAATGACTTCTTCCTTACTCTGACTTTTCCCCATGATAATATTGATTATTATTGATGCCACAAAAAAACACCGTTTTTTCTCACAAGACTTTGTTTGCGACTACATTTGCGGTTCATCGTGGAACGGTATCCTTATACGGAGAAAGGAATCAAAACAAAGTCCAGGGGACTATTACGTCACGGTCGCCAAATAAAAAAATAAAGAAAAATGTTTATTTTCATTATTACATGGTGTAAATGATACAGTTGGAGGCGTCTCCTTTTAAGCATATAGATGCCTGTGCCAGGAGGCACCGCTCTTTTTAACTCTCAATTAATGAAACATGCTACTAAACAAAAGTTAAAGTTTATAATTAATATTTTTTAATTTATTATCATTAGTCTGTTGGTGTGGGGATTGGAGCGAAATGATACCAAGGCGAATGATGAGTAAATACTGTCTTTATTAAAATGATGTTACATGTTTTATACTGTAAGGTACGTATATCAACTAATAATATAAAGGCGACAAATTCTTGAATATGCTCATCGGTTTCCGGTTGGTTATCCACGAATGGTTGAAGTAACCGATGATGTCTTCTTCGTAACAAGTAATAATTACAACACATGCAGTTTCTTCTTTCAACTTGCATTTTGACAGAAGAAACAGAAAGTCCAAAATGAGATAGACAAGGCCACATACATTTAGAAGAGATAGCCAATGTCACAGAAGAAGATATCCAAAACAAATGCACAGTTCGCACCGAAAGCAAACAAACGGACGATTGCTAGGTAGAAATCTTTTACTTGCTCAGTGGTTGTTGCGTCAGAGGTGCCTTGTTCCACGACGCATTCAACCAGGTGCAAAATAGGCAACAAATCGTGCTATCGCTCAAAACCCTGGTCGCATGGTGCTGAGAGTGATGAATAGAAAAGTAATTGAAGGAAAAAAACAATGTTTTTTTTTTGTTTTGTTATATCTTTTTACTGACAGCATATTATTTTTTTGCTTTTATTATAAAGTTTATTCTATATTTAGCGGACTATGTAGTTACATAGGTCGCGTTAGAGGTGGACATTTGGACCAAATTCGCCCATTGTCATTTTGTCGTATTAATCTCGAGTGCAATGCGAGATTTAATAACGTCAGATTTGGAACTGTTAGAATGTATAACAACGAACTCTTTAAAAAAAAAAAAAAATTTACTTCCTAAAATCGAAAACTCGTTGATTGCCAAATCCGAACTGGCTGGTTGCCCGTGAGCAACGATGTTCTAGAAGGGCTGGTGCTGAATAGGCACTAGTGTCAGCAATTACTAGTGCAAAGTAGGGATGTAACAACTCCCCCAACAAGATTAAACTTATATTTTAAGCTAAGTTTCAGGGAGATATGCGAAGTCTTGGGACTGGAATTTCTTTTAATTCCTGAACTAGAAGCTCAGCTCCGCAGCTCGATTCACTATCAAATTCGATTCTTAAAGTTCATTTAGAGGGAAAACGCTCTCGCGCGAATCGAGCGAATCGAGCTTATTAAGCGGTTGTGAATAACTGCGCACTGTGCAGGGTCCGTTTCATCTGTCCCTGTTCCTTCTACTACCTATAACATAAATTAGAGGTTGTAGAAGTAATCTGCGAATTTATCACGTATGTGGTAAACCACAATAGGTGCCCTTCTGTTTTGAGAGGGATCAATATCAATCATTTGACGATCTGGACACTATGCTAACAAAGCCTGTTTGTAATCGTCTTCGCAATTCCGCAATCTTAAATAGTTATGAAGAACGCCACAAAAAGACACAAGAAGAGGTATTTTATCTCCTTCAATTCTAAAGGCCTTAAAAATATCCTAAATTCTATTGATGAAAGGCCGAATGCATGTTCTACAACACGGCGTGCTACACATAAATGTTTATTGTAAGTATCCTTCCGTAATTCATCTTTAGACTGTCCGTAGGTCCGTAGGGCTACAATAAATAAGTTGATAAAGCAAACGCCTGAGCAAACCCATTAGCTCCTCGCAATTCGCTCCTGTTGAATTTTTGACCAATTAGCGACTCTTCAAATAGTCCTCCGTCGCTGTTTCGGCCATACCCTCCGACATTAACAGTAATACATTCATATTCGGGGCCAGCAACAACTAAGTGGACAGTGCTGTGTTTTTTTGAATATGAAAAAACATGCCAATCCTGCGTTATAGGGACACTATTATCACATGCTTACCATTAATTGCCTTGATACAATTAAGGAATCCCCATTTTTCTTTGAACTTTTCTGCCACAGTTTCCCAGCGTCTTTTTGTAACATCTGGCATATACTGTGTCTACAAGTTTTTCCAAATTGCTTTACAACCTTCGGATATGATTTGTGATGTAGTTGACACTCCAATACGAAAGCTATGCGCTATAGTATATAAGCTGTCCCCTCCCCTGTAGCTAGATATCTGTTAAATAAAGAAACAGTACATTTTGGGGCATGTGAGCAAAGTTTTTATTATGTACCTTTTAAGTGTGTTGAAAATCGTATTTTTATACGCGTGGGCATTTTGTCATTGCACTCGAGACGGGATTGGAGCCCGAGCCGAAGTATCAAACGACGATTTTCAACCCACTTGCAAAGGATAATTTATTTATTTACTCAGTTTATATTTACACAAATATTTTTGGCATAAATAGGCAAGAAGGTTCTTTGCCGTGATTATAAAAATATCGCATATCTTTAACTTGCATACAGTGTGTAGTTATCTGTGGCGTACTTTCCTACACTAAAAAAGTTTGAAAAAAGCTGTTAAAAGCATGCGTGTTCAATACACTGCGGTGTGTGAACCACAAGCGGTGCAAAAAAAAGAGCCACTTTTCGAGCAAGTGTGTTGAAAACAATATTTTATATACGTTTATACATATTTTTTTAGCTGTTCTGGTAATTGTTTAAGTGGAAGGACCTTCGTGACAGTTACTCGCATCACTTAAGGACCCAAAAAATAACTACAGGCCAAGGAGCCAGAAACGTTAAATGGCAATGAGCCGAGGTCATGGCGTTTATGAAACAACATCTAAGCTTTGCACCGACGATTTCTAAACTTTTCGAGAATGTGTCTACCGAAACGACTCCAGAACACATATCTGAAGTTGAGGCATCAACGCCGTGACGACGACATCCTCGTGCTTCAGAAGACTGCCGGAAAGCCCTAATTTGAATACGGACCGAGTTTTGCAGTACCGAGCTACAAAAAAAGTACCAATTCCAAACAGCAAATGCCACGACCGTCTTTATGGGATACGCCAGGGCAATTAAATTAATTGCCCCCCGGCGGCAGTCGAACATAAAATCAAAAATCGCTTTAATAATAACGGAGGAGGAGCTTCCTGATTTACGAGAATCATTTGATATCGAACAGTCTTATTTACCACTCACAACCACACCAACACCACCCCATCGTACGGAGACTCCCCCTCACCTCCTCACTCTACCACCCCCCCATTCTCTTATCTCCTTACCAGATCTATCCAATTACTTATAATTACCAAAACACTTTCTATCCATCAACAATAACCCACCAAAATCACCACACACTAACACCTCATACTCACAGCAACATACACCATACGGCCATACAGCGACATACACCTCGTTTTCCCAGCAATACATACCATACGGTAACACCAACATAACACGGACAACATATACCAACATTTAATTCTACCAGCAACAAACATCATACGGTAACACCAACCAATCACAGACACCTCACTCTCCCAGTAACACACACCACACCATACGGTAACACCGGCCAAATTCGGTTACCACACATTCACCATCCTTTGGCACTGACCCCGATCAAGAAGGAACTACTTTAATGCGTTCATACTTCTCTAGATATGCTTTAGACGAACTTTTTATACAATAAATTAAGGCGGAAACCCAAGAGAACTAAAATCAACATTTAAACATCCATGTGCTGATTATGAGGTGGCAGAGTTCCTTGATATTTGCCATATGATTAAATTAATACGGAATCATTGGGAGTCAAAAGAAAGTTTTTTGTATGATGACCACAAAATTGATTGGTCGTATGTGAAAAAACTCGAATTGTTGCAAGAACAAACAGGTTTACATCTAGCTAACCGTCTTTCGAAAAAGCATTTACAATTCCGGAACTCCATTATGAATATTAAATTGGCCACCCAGCTCCTGAGCTTTTAAAATATTTGCCAAGTGCAGGGCAGTTCTACTCAGCATGTTAACCTGACAGGTTTTGTGTTTGTACCATGAGCATTTCCCGCTGACCTGCAGCATGTCAACTTTTGACCTGCTACATAGTCGCTGGTCAGTACGCTGGCAGCACATATTAAACAAGATTATTATAAACAGTCGTTCTAAAATACTTTAGCGGCTTTACGGTTTTTAAAGAAATGAAATATGTTTTTATAATAACAGCTTAAAATAAAAAGAGTGATGAAAGAAACATTGTGTCGTGGCAAAAAAGGAATTTAACATTATGTATGCGAGCGAACGCCCTTTTTACAACAACAAATTCACAAGAACAAAAAATTTAACAAATTTGACACTTCACATTTATTTTCGAACGCATTACGCACGTCAAAGGAGAAAATGTAGAATTTACGAGGCGATTTTGACATTTAATTGGATTAGGTTTCGCAAAGTTTATAGATTAGCCTTAGAGTATTGAAAGCAATATAAACATTTGATTTGTAGCCGTGTCTGTAAATGGTAGGCAAGTGCAGTTAGTGACTTTTGTGGCTATTGGTTCAAGACGAGTTTTTTACGAACAATTGGAGAATTTGTGGGATTTTTTAAATACTCACAGAGATATCGCTATGGGCTACAATAAGTGCTCAAGCTCGAGAAATGTCCCGAAGAATGTGGACAGAGGTGGCTGAAAATTTAAATTCAGTTGTTGGTGGTGCTTACAAGGATTGGAAAACTTGGGCAGCTGTAAGTTTTATAATTAAATAAATTATAAACATAATTGCCTGAATTAATTATGTTAATTATTAACAAACCATAGGCAAACTATATAAATAGGTATTTATAATTTTCAGTGTCGGATAGATTACAAAGGGAAATTGAAAAGAAAATGTGCCACTATCAGAACATCACAATCACGCACAGGTGGGGGACCATGTGAAACACCTGCCTTAACAGATATTGAAAAAAAAAATTGTCAATTCTTGGTGAGGATTATGGTGTGGGTCTTCCAGGAATTCAAGTGATCCCATTTGACACAGAAAGCACTCATGTAAGTAAGATTTTTGTAAATAAAATTAGATTTAAATTTCCAATTTTATTAAAGTAGCAATGTTGTCAGTAGGTACTCCAATTTGTTATTAAAATAGATATTATTCACAAATGTCACATATATACAATAAAAAAACTTTATAATTCTCACATAATTAACAAAACAAATTGGGAGCCAGAGCTTTTGTTTTGATACTGTTATACCTTTCTCAATATATGGAAGTGGGGGCGTATGAGAAAGGAAACTATATTTAATGTTTAACTAAATTATTATATTTTATCAAGGAATTTTCCTAATTACATTGACAGGCTAGAGCCCTGCCTATCTCGTTTCTAAACAAACTACCATCACTTTTCCTTCCTTATTTCAAACTTGCTTGACTGTTCGAGAGTAACCATCGATAATATATTACTAGCCAGTCAACATAAGATTGACACATGCAGATAACCTCTACAATACACAATATCTAAGAAAGTTAACAATAATACCTACCTACCCTATAATTAGACCTAGAGTTAAAAGAAAAATACAACAATTGGACGATTAACAACAATTATACCTACTTGTTAGTCTGGTTACTAATAGAAAGTGTAAGTTTTGTATTACATATTTTCAGGCATCGACATCAAGTGCTCCTCGAGATCAGTCTCCATCTATTCTGATAATGCCTGAGGTTGTGGGAGAAAACATCATCAATCAACCAGCAACTACACAACCCATTCAAGAACCAATGACATCTACTCAGTATCGGAGACGGCGGCGTCGGTCAGCGCCACTGTCTCAAGAGATGGCAAGAAGTGCTCTCGCCGAATCAAGCCGCTTGCGAGCAGATGCAACGAAAGAAATAAGCACAGACTTAAAAAATATTGTAAATGTTCTTTCTCGTATAGCAGCAACATTAGACAGCATCAACAATAGGTAATTAGTTCCCGACGTAGTACATTTTACTTTAAAATTACAAATGACGACAAATATTATATTAATGTTAACGATTAAAAAAAAATATGGTACTTGAATTATGTTCTTACATTCTAGGTTACTTGTCGGCGTGCCCACAAATGAGCAATGAGCTGCCTTCTAGTAGAAAGACCGTGTTGCAGTTCAAGATTTTGGGCCCTCCTGGAAGAATGTGCCTCTAAAGTGCCGTCTGTCATATTTTGTGTAGAAGGTTGCAATTGTGCTTCTTGCAAAATTTCTTCAGAATCCAACTCCTGCACATGTTGTGCAGTACAACACAAGCATTTACAATAGATGCTGCTACTTGAGGTTCATAATGTAGAACCCTATGCACAAGTAGGCATCTAAAGCGCGCTTTAAGAAGCCCAATTGTTCGTTCTATCACATTACGAGTTTTCACGTGCAAACCAGTATAGTAAGCTTCAGGTGAATCTGGAGGAGCATCTATAATAGGAGTCATCATGGTCTTCCTTAATGGATATCCAGAATCACCTACAAAAATTAAAGCAATTGATAATTGACATAGATGTTATCAGAAAATCTTTGTACATGTATTTAGAACAACTTATTTTCGTATTTACATACAAATCAAATCAAATCAAATCAATTTATTTGTGAAACATAGGTTTTATGATAGATGGATCTTAAGAACTAAATAGTGCGCTATGTCTTGTCAATTTTGACATTCAAATATTTTTAGAGGAAACATGCGTAGTCAATTATCAATTATAAAATTAACATAATGAATTAAATAGTTGGTTTACACTAAATTTCAATATTAATTAACATTATCATTTAAAAAGTCTTCAATTTTATAATAACATTTGTCAATTAGCAATAATGTGAGAGCTTTTTTAAACTTTACTAGAGGCATATTTTTAATATTGTCTGGTATTTTATTATAGATCTTTGGCGCAATGCCAAAAAAACTCTTTTGCATTAAAGATGTCTTGCATTTTATATTACATAACTGTGACAAATATTGAGAACGTATTGGCTTTCTTTTATTATCAGACATTTTTTCGAATAAGTGGGGCTTGTTTTTTATAAATATTGCAGATTCCAAAATATACAATGCTGGTAGTGTTAGTATTTTCAGTGATTTGAAGGATAGTACACAGCTATCAGTAGTCTTTAATCCACACATAGATCTTATACAGCGTTTTTGTATCTTAAATTTAAGTTCCCTGTCAGTTGACTGTTCCCAAAATACAATTCCGTACCGAAGCACTGAAGCGACTAGTCCATGATAAGCTGTCAGTAACGTGCTGATATTTACCTTTTTAGACAATTGATAGAGTGCGTACGCAGATTTACTCAGTCTGTTACATAGGTGTTCTATATGTGGTTTCCATGTCAATTTATCGTCTACCATTATACCCAAGAACTTAGCAGTATTAACTAATTCTATTTTTTTATTTTTATGAGTCAAATTAATAGTGGGATTTGCCCGACGTTGATGGAATTGCATGATTTTTGTTTTATCTAAATTTATTACTAAATTGTTACAGTTAAGCCAATGTATTATTTTTGTCAGTGAGTCATTAATCTCGTTTTCATAATTATTGGGATTAGTGCATTCTATTATGGCTGTGCTGTCATCGGCAAAGAGAACCATTTTTTGCTGTGTCATCTTTGGGAGGTCGTTGATATCTATTAAGAAAAGTAACGGTCCAAGCACGCTGCCCTGAGGTACGCCATACCTTAGGAGTCTTGGTTTCGATATGTAAGTGGTTTCAATTTTAGTTTTAGGACATAATCTACTAATTTCAGTACATTGGTATCTATTGCTTAAGTATGATTTTAGGAGGTCGAGGACATTACCTCTTATACCATAAGCATGTAAAAGCCAAAAGCCAAATTTTATTTAACTCCTCCATATGAGCTTTCAATGGATGGTTGGTCCATATGAATGAATCGTGAGTTGCTCCTCCATTGCTGGCATCTACAATAATTATTTCCATGTTTGAGTTGCATATCTAGAATTGTAGGTAGTCTTTAAGTTACACAATATCACTAACTAGGATACATTTTTCATGGATCACAGAGGATATTTCTCTGTGATATATGAAAAAATAACTATGTTCTAATAATCTGTTGTTCCTGTTTGATGCCATTTAATTTGTGTACATATTTATGTGTATAATACACATTACTACACACACACACATTACTTTATTACTTAGTAGGAGTGAAATAGAATAATAGTTTTTATATTGACACATTGCTATGTTTACATAATCCTAATCCTTCCTAACTAATATTATAAGTAAAAGTAAAGTAAGAAAGTAAGTTTGTTCGTTTGTTTGTTACCTTTTCACGCCTAAACCACTGCACCGATCATCCTGAAATTTTGCATATACGTTGTCAGGTTTACAGAAACGGACATAGGGTATCTTTTATCCCGAAAAAAAGTACTGTTCCCGAGGAAAACAACAATAACGTTCTTATGATAATAGATGGCGCCACGTGTCTTCCGATCATGATTGAATTATAACCCGAATTGATAGTCAAAGTCTAAATTAACGCGAGCGAAGCCGCGGGAAAAAGCTAGTTCAAAATAAAAATACAATACAATAATTGGAACTGAGTTTGGTGAGAATCAATTATGTAGTGCTAAAATTAAAACAATGCTCTCCAATTTTAGTGTCATGTTTTTTTCAATCTATTTATTTTTTGTCTAATGTGTGTGTTACATTAACCTAAGATTGTAATTGTGGACGCCTTGCCCACGTATTTTGTTAGTGTTTTGTCACACAGATCGCAGGTACCCTTTATATTTATGAGTGAGGACGAAATAATAAAACCACCATTTTTTTCGTAGCACTGACGTCTGCATATTTTATGTTCTTACCTTTTTTTAAAAGTGTTGCACAGATAATTATTAAAAATAAGGCGGCGGATACACAAGTAGTTGAAATATAGGGTATTCAGATCTTATCATTCAGATCTGAATACCCTATATTTCACAGTTCAACCATTCGAGTATTCCTATAACTATTCAAGTGACCCCTTAATCATTTCAGTTTATTCCTCTGTAACCTCATAATATATTTAATTATTCAAAATGTTCACCATGTCTCTGTTTTTCAATCAAAGCCACTTATTTCTTCGTCAAGTCATAAAATGGTCTACTAACAATATTTTAGACTTGTTTATTCAATAACATTTTTTAAAATTAAAATGCTGTATAGTAGAAGTGTAAGCATACTCATCAACAGCATTTGTTCGTGTGTGTAAATGAACAGAGCAGTTCAATATGAACTACTCATTATAACAAGCTGTTCAGTATGAACTTTTGATGGCGGTAACTGTTATAACAAATATTGCTAGTGTTTAAGAAATAAAACTGATAAGTAGGTCAAGTTAAAATATTTATTTCTACATAATTACAAAAATAATATAAAGTACATTTTGATAAGATACATTTTTTTAAAGCAATGATACATTTCTTACTTACTATTATTTACATTTTTCACTAAAGAATACAGGTAAGTTTATAGATTATAGATTCATACTTCAATTTATAAGTAGGTTTAACATTCTATAAATAATCATTCATACGTAAACTAGGATCGTTCTTATCTTACTGACAAAACACTTTATTTTCTTCACACCATTTATTCAGGCAAAACACATTTTTTAAGGCACATATATTGGTATGATGCATACAACTTATAATGTCAGATGAATCTGAATAATTGTTATATAATGTTACCAAACTTGGACAGTTTTTACTTTCTAAATTGTATACATTATTAATTTGGAATATATCTTTTAACCATGACACTTTTTCGTTTCCTTTAGTAAATATACTCGTAGATTTAGTTTTAAAAAAGTTGGCAAAGTTTGCTTTATAATTCAAATATGGTACAAAGCCTTCGTTCCAGTTTATTCCTCTGTTTTTTTCAATCCAAGTCACTTGTAACCGTTCTTTCCTCGTCAAGTCATAAAATGGTCGAGGTGGTTTTATCAACAGCACTTGTATATGCCCTTTGTACATTATTGCTATTTCTTTTGGAATAAACTCGTTTCCTTCACTCTTAAACCCTTGAATATCTACGATGGCATTCATGATAATTTTCTCACAATATTACTCAGTGGCTTGTATTCGAACAGTCGATCGTTTATTATTAAACAATAGGCAGATGTATTATCTTGAATATCTTCAGAGCATTCAATTTCTAATCGCACGTCAACTGGCCCAGTTTTAAGTGAATCGTTTTGTCTTGAACAGTCAATCACAAAAAGCGGAGCAATTTCTTTAAACTGGTTTAAGCCAAGCAATGGATCAATGCCAAAGTTGTAATACGACTGACGAAAATTAGCATACATTTCATATAATATACTATATTTACCTTCATCAAATTTCAGATTAAGTGAGTCATACGGATAGTATTGAGAATTCAAATATAATTTAATATTGCTTACATTGCAGTGATCAAATTTCGAAGAACTTTTAGTTTTATTATTTTTTCGAGCTGTTTGCAAACCAAATATAACAAACCTTGGTTTTTCTAGCTGGGAAGTTGTCTTTACTGACCAGGAATGCTTCGTTGTTCTTGGTAGTAATGGATATTCATACAAATCCCAATTTCTAAATGCTATCTGTATAGAACGATCTCTCTCCAGGCTTTTAAGCAATAATAATTTATTACGATCAGAAACTTTAATATGTGGCATACGCCATTGTATTTTTTGTATATCTATTTCTACGTTATCATTTTTGTCTAGAAGCACACAGTTCAATGCCGAGCTGCTTCGTTGTAATATAAGTTCATGTTTACAATTGATTATTATTTTGTTATAATCTTCTGCAAATCCCAGTATTCTGTTCAATGGCACGATAACACTGAAATATCCGTTTTTTAATTTCGTACCACCTAAGTTCCATCCCCAGACTGCTGCAGCTTTACTTTCACCTTCATTCATAGAGGCATACGATTTTAAGGTTGTTGTAATACCAACATTTTTATTGCGATCGATTTCAACACCATTTATTTCATACCTAATATCTTGAAACAAATATGAAATTGGATTATTTATAAAATCAACATCTTTTTTTATTGTTTTCCCTGCTGGATCTTTAGTAGATACACTTGCATAGCCTTCTATAAAAATGGAACTGTTGCAGGGCAATACATACAAATCTTGATGATGAATGGGTATTCTGATTTCATCATTTTCTTTAAAACTAGTATTATACGGATTGTAGCTATGGATCTCATAACTTTCAATAGAGTTGTCATGTTGCACTAAATCTGTTATTTGAAGCATGTTGTTATTATTTTAATTTTAATCCAATATGTGTGAGAAATCTTTTATTCTCTTTAGTAATTTTAATGTGTCTTTTAATGTTTATCGCGTTGACACATCTGACTTCTTTGGATATAGGAAGTGAAATATTACATGTTCTTCTCACGATAGGTGTTTTATTAAAAACTAACATCTTGTTTCTATGTTAAAACAAAATAGGTAGTATTACTATTATTAAATTTTAGCTAAACTATTATTTTCAATGTGAGTAGTGATTATCATCACAGGCAATCTATGAATGTGCGTAGAGTATCAAGAATAAACTTTTATAACTTGTCCTAATTACGTTACAAGGATATCCATTTACATGAATAAAAAAACATCAATTTGCTATGATACTTTATTGTCTTTCCAAAATGACGTAAGAAATTTTAAACACAAGTGTCCACAATTATACATGTGATCACGCTGAACGTTTTCATAATTATACTGAATATTATTTCCAACATATTTCATAAATTCTTTTGGAGGTTTTAAGTTACCATAACTGTCAAAATATTCTACGTAATCATTTATCTTGCCATAGGCTACCCAATGAGTACCAGAGTTTTCAGAAGAGTCAAGATTGATCACTCCACATTCTATCGGCAATACTTCATCTGGTAATTTATCTCTCATAAATACACCACGAAAGAATGGAATATTATTCGAGTGTTTTATTATATCAATATTGGTTAAAGCTCTATTGGGTAGCCGAGATTTCAGTTTTTTTTCTCTGTTAAGTAAATGCCTAAACCATCTTTGTAATGGTTGAGATGTAATCCTCTTCCAATGAACAATGCCTCCATTTCCTTATTGTGTCGTTCTGCTTCACGCAATTGCTTCTTAGCTGTTTTATATGCATTAATTGCTTTTGAAATACCGGCAGCACCTCCTGCTAAACTACCAGCAGCGGATAATCCAGCAAATGTTGGTACTAAAGGAAGAAATCCTCCAGTTTTTGGTACTGGTATAATCCTAGGTAATTTTATTGGTGTATCTGATGCGAATTCTTTAGCTGCTGCGTATGCTAATTCCATCAATGCTTTCTTACATGATGGTTTTAATTTTGTAATGTGCTTTTTAGTATGGGTAACAATTTTTTTAAGAGTTTTCTTAAAACCAGCTCCTGTTTTTACTTTATTGATGTTTTTGTTCAATGCAGATGAAACTGTTTTTTTGTTGTCTATAATAACTCGTGTTGTTTTCATTGCTATTACTTTATTTTTCTCCAAAGTAATAGAAACGTATTAAATAAGTACAAATACAGGTCTATTTTGTTTTAAGATCAAATACGTAATGAATAGAAAAATATATGTATTTGCTTAAATACATTTGTTTTACCACTTAAAATACATTTGTTTTATCTATCCAGCTGTTCTCGCTAGTAGGAAGTCCGAGCCACTTCACATATACTTGATTCCCTTTTCTTTTCAATACTTTTTCAACTAAGTACAAATCAGGATGGCTGGTTTTTTGAAGTTCTTGAGCATAAAACGCTCCTAGTATTGGTCGACATCTTGCATCTTCTATCAAGTAAGTTATCGGATTAGTTTCTTGTATTATTTTTATCTTAAATATTTCTGTTGACCAATTAGGATAATAGCCTTTATCAAAACATCCTTTGTATTTACTTATTCTTACAAAATCACCAACACTAAACTTCCTACACTTACTGTTTTTTCATACATTCAGCCATACGAATATATCTTTTCAGTATGTCTGTTTTATTTTCATGATTTATAGAGGCTGGAGGTTGTCCCACAGTTCTATGAGTAGTGTTATTGTATTCACATACAATTTTGTTGAGCGTTCCATTCATCCATTTATAATTCCCGTTAAGACTAAATTCTTTGTATAATTTATTTTTTAATGTCCTTATTAATCTTTCAACAATTGAGGCTTTTTTAGTGGAATACGTTGAATAATGATTAATGTTGTACTTTATAACAATATTTTTGAATTTATTATTATAAAACTCTTTTCTCAGATCAGCTTGCAAATTTCTTGGAACACGTCCTTTAAGCAATAGACTTTCAAATGCTTTTGACACCTCTTGCTTATTTTTTTGTTTCAAAGGAACTGTCCAAGCATATTTTGAAAAAGTGTCTATGATTGCTAGTATATATTTGTTACCACCATTCACTTTTGAAATTGCTTGCATATCCATTAAATCTGCTTGCCAGAGATCGTCGATATCTTTAAGTATGACCTGTCTTCTTGGAAAGTTAACTCTAGCACATTTATGAATTTCATTTATGACATCTACTTTGCTCATAATGCTTATTTAATTTTCCTGAAATTTCTTTCAACACAATGTTTTTTTCAAGATGTCTTACTTTATCGTTTAAAATTGAAATCCGTTTATTCAGTTCTTCTATTTGCAAACAAATATTAACTTTAAGTTTTTCGATTTGCTCTTCAGTAGTATTTTTAATCTCAACTCGTTCCACACTTATGTAACTATCAGTTTGATTTATACGAACAGAATTAATATTTTTATGTTCATTCATGTTGCATTCAACTTTGATAACTGAGAACGTTCCAAGGGTTTTTAGTCTTTTATAATATCAGCTTCTTTTAACTCTTCTATAATTGATAGAATCTCATTGTCATGATTAGTATTACCAGCATTTTTTGAAGCAATTAGAAGTTTCAACCTTTCAATTAGTTCATTAGGGTCATCCCAGTAAACGTAATCGGTATTACTTTTATATTTTTTTAATTTAGGTAAAAATCCACCGCTTTTTGTTTTCATTATATGTCCATCATCTTGAACATAACTATTTTGCAAAAACAAAGGTTTAATAATTTGACGATATTTTAAACTTTTATCACCTTTTATTTGACCATTAGGATGAAAGTCTCGTTTATGCGCGTGTGTATTATGAAGCATATCTTTATAGACAATTTTATCTAGTTCAGTGACCAAATTAAGGTTAGGTTTACTGCGTACCAAAAGTTCCTTTAGACCTGGTGTTAATTCATAGGACCTTTTATCAATAGTGACTATATTTGTTTTGGGTGAATTACAGGTCTTATTTGCAAGAGAAAACGTAACCTTGCTATTCCCCATCATCAGTTTTTTATTTTCACTACGTATTCCAAATGGGACATTCATATTATCATAGATTTCCATCATATCTTCTTTATTTAGTGAAACCAGTGTATCATTAGAATCTTTTAAAGGATTTTTTGGAAGAACGTCTTCATAACACTCAGAATCTTCATTTGAATCTATTTTTATGCATTCTTTAAAATTTTCATACTCTGGAACGTAATCTGTTGATGAGCTAAATCTTTCAAGCGAGTTACTGTCATCTCTCGAAATGTCAAATATTGGTTTAATTATATCATTCGCTTTAATTAATGTTTCTAGTGGATCTGTTATTGGTTTGAAGACCTTTTTAAATTTTAAATGAGCTGCATCTTCTTCATTTTGCATTGTTTTAATTTTATTTTTTATGCTTTCGACTGACTTTATCAATTGTTCTTTAATATTAACCTGCATAATGTTTTTTTCTTTTTTTTTAATAACGGCCCATCCGTTATTTACAGATATCAGATTTCGATTGGTATATTTTCTGCAGTGAGTTGGTATTTATATGCACTTTCTAAAAGTATATAAATATGTCAAACCCTTGTCTGTATCTACCCTCATTTAGAGGACAATCTTTATTAATTAACAAAAAGTCAAATCTGTCTTTCCAAATAGCAGAGCAAAGTTTTTTAAATTGAAACCATTCGATATCTGTGTTTACGTGCTCATTGTATATATGTTTTAAGTTTATCTCGTCTTGTTTGAAGATTATTAAAAGATTAACATTATCTCGTATAAGTTGTTTAGGTATTTTGGAATAGGTTTGTGATAAGTAAAAACAATCTATCTGTTTGTGTCTCCCCATTGCAAAGTAATTACGAATATTGATTTGATTTTCGCATGCTACATCATCAAAAATCATTACTGCATTAGTTAAAGCATCATTTGGGTGTATGACTTCTTTATTATCATTGAAGACAAAGAAGTTAGCACCTGGTATGTAACTCATAACTTGTTTCAAAAAACAATATTTTGGCTGGAAAGCCGTCTTCGAGTATAAGTAAATATGCTTAAACTTGAGACCATTTTCATGTAATATTAAATTAAGCATTATGTTAGTTTTCCCACAGTTAGATGGACCGCATATTATACATCTAATAGTGTCTGGTAAGAGTGCGCTATGTTTCACTTTACGTGTTTGATTTTCTAATTTTATATTATTAACTTCTAAAGTCTGTGGTTGCTTGATGAACTTCATTGTCAAAATGTAAAATAAATGTAAATGACATGCGTATATATATATATATATATATATATATATATATATATTTAAAGGGATCAACAATAAATAAAACAAAGTTTGATGTAATTACATATACCTAATTATAGGTACCTTTATTAACAAATTAAATCATACTTAATGCTATAAAATAATAGCTTAAAGTTAAAAAACTAGTAATAAAAATAATACACATTAACAGATTATACATCACTGGAATAATCTACAAACATAGAATCACAATGCCCCCAGGGTAATGTATGAATTTGATCCTGTAATACTTGAACTTTGTCATCGTTTCTTTCTAAAACTTGTTTATCTACTTGCTGAGTGTATAAAACATGTTTAATTGATTTTATCATATTCATTTTACATCTATGCGTTTTATTTGTCAGAAGTACATTGTTATAATCATTCAATTTTAGGTTACAAGTTACATACTTAGAAACACCTTTAGCTTTTTTAATTTCAGTCTTCACACTGTCTATAAAATATAATTTAGCTCTTAAACCGGTAAATTCTGTGATTAAATCGTCACCAACCTCATGTTTCCATAATCCAGGAATTTTAGCATTAAGTTGCGGTATGTGATATGGATTATTCATTCCAAAATTACTGGTATCGAACTTGGTAAGATCATCATGCATATCATGATAAAAATCATCTGTATAAATTAAATATAATAGGCTATCAGTATCTGTATAGCACAACTCAGCATTATTTTCGTATTTATTTTTAATAAAGTCATAATGAAATTGGTATAAATGTTGCTTCGAATATTCCAAAACGGTAAATCCAATATAAATAGGTCTATCTAAAACAACCTTTTCCCGGTACAATTCCACAGCTACGAAATTTTCTGAAAAAATTGATACACTTTTTAAATTTGGTTTACATATCAATTTTTCAGCGCCAAGATGCTTATTTGTTTTATTTCTGGTATCTGTCCACTTTGTTACTAATTTTACATCGGCTTGCTTACGTTTATTTTCGATAGTTTTTCCGAATATGGCATTATTCAATAATTTGAAAAAGTCCTTCTCGAAAGCAGTTTTGGAATTTTGACGAAGCCTAGTATTCAGATCAATGTATTTTTTGAGAAAGCATTCTTGCCTGAAGCTAATTATACGATGAATCTTTATTAAAATCAGACCTTTTTTCAAACATTCTTTCAAGTGAACATAATGAATTACATACTTTTGCTTATCATAGAGATTTGCAACCAATTTTAATGTTTTTCCATAAGGAGGTACTATTTTATCCACTGCAAAAGGTAAGTCTTTATGCTTGTAATGTAAATAATTTGGATAATTTAAGTCTACTTCCAAAATATAACCATAATCACTATCATCTGACACATCATTTACATCAAACTTGCTAATTTCTTTCAGACTCAAGAACTTAAATTCTTTTATAGGAAGTTTCTTCATCATAGCATAGCCATATAGATTATTACAATCAAGATATATTAAATAACTACTTGGTTCGAGCTCATTAAAATACGGTAAATATTTATTGTTTGCTACAGCATGACGTAGAGTACATTGTGCTAGCCCACCACGAATTCCTTTTTCTAATAACTCGTACATTTGTAAATCACTTATCAACTCAAGTTCAGTGTCGGTATATAGAAGCATTGCATCCCAACTTAAGCTCGGTGATGTTACATAATACGCCGGATCCAACTTATAGTAATGTAAACTTGTTTTTCTAAATTGTTCAAATATATCACATAGTAAAAGCACATCACATTTTATGTATAAATCTGTATATTCACCAAGAGATTTTATTTCGAATGTATTCCAAACTGTTTGAGCGTGTAAATATTCTTCATTAGTTATATGTTTTTCGCATAGACTGTTATAAAAATGATACTTTAAGGGAAGTTTCGTCTCATCAAATTTAGACCAAGAATCAATATAGTCATATGGATAAACACCTTTTTTTCGCATTAAATCAAATTGTCTTTTATCAGTAAACTCTCTTGATAAGTTTAAAAAATCGTTTTCTGATAAACTTTTACTTAGTGCATCTAGACTAGAACTAAGAAATTGAAAGGAATCAATAAACTTTATTTGTATAGGTTGATTGTTTTTTTCTGTATTTATTAGTTTTATTATTGAAAGGTATTTTTCTTTAGTTTTCGGTATTATATTAATAGAACCTTCATACTTTGCTAATTCTTCAATGAATAAATGTGAGTCATATCCAGACAAATTATGAAAGACAACAGGAATGAATGAACAAACTCTATACATCAAATTACAATGCGAGTGCGCTGCCCCACGATACTCGGATGTAATATGATCATGATCTCGGACTTTATCATTCAGTAATAATTGTTTGCATATGTGACATGTAGTCGAATTTCGATAATCCATCTCTTGTTCTGCTGATAATGGAGTCATTGGCTTTTTACTACTTAAAATGTTATGTATATATTTAACGTCTTTTATTAAATATTTAACAAATATTTCTACGCAATCTATACCTCGATATGTAACATACTTGTTTAATTGATCATTATGTGCGCAACATATATAATAAGCGAAACATGAAGGTTGGTGTGTTTTTAGTTTCTGAGTATTCAAAGAGTTACTTTCACTATAGTCTATTAACATACATTCAAAATCAGCATAAATTATGAAATTAATTTTTTGCTGTCTCTCATAATGTTTGAACTTTAGTACAGAATTGTGTTCAGGTAATATAGTTAAAATCTTAGAGCAGTTATGAGTCTTGTGTCTATTTTCGTTACTAAATAGTTGTAGACATGCATCACATAAATAAAGTTTTCCTTTAGAACGAGTCACTTGACGTCGCACTAGACGTATTAAATCTTTAATTAGACAGTAGTGTCCGATAGATTTTTTTTCTATATAAAGTAAATTAAAATGATTTTTTCTTCTATTTAGTGTTATATAAAGAGGTCCAGTCACAATATTATTTTGTATACCGTATATATTTAAACTGATGTTGGAATTATTTTTTTCTAACGTTTTAATATCATTTATCGTAGGAGGAAATGACATTCCCTCAATATTTAAAACAGAGGTATAATGGGGGTATGAACTTGTTCTGCAAACATTATTTTTAGCTGGGTATAATCCAGCAACTATACTCCATAGTAAACAACAATTATCATTATTTTTTATATTTATACAACTTTTCGTGTGCTTAATAGCTGACGGCAGTTCTATATAAGACCCACCTCTCATAGGGGAATACTTGTTTATATTAATTTCGAGATGACTCATAGAAATAAATGTCCAACCAGATTGACAGTGCTGGAACTCGGTTAATTTATTATTTAGTTTGTTTATTACTTTGGTTAATAATTCATTCAAATCAGTGTTCTTATTTAAAATTTCATATTTGGTATTAAACGACTTTAATTGTTGTTCGTCTGATTTTGATAACATAAAATAGGCAAACAATTCAAAACTCAATTTTATGCAATTGTGTTCATTAAGTGACATATTTATCAATTCTGTTATATTTATTAGATGATCACCCAGGAACGCCTCTACACCGAGGTACTCGTCTTCCCGAGTGACATTCAATCTGTATGTCATTAATCTGTTTTTGAATGCTGTTGCAATAATATGAATATCTGTGAACTTGGTATTCAATAAACAATTTGCTTTGTGTATATTCGTTCTCATATGATAGGAATACTGATTTTCTGGTATTTCAATTTTACATTTATAACAGGTTATTGACTTTCTAGATCTCGGTTTGCTGTTGAGGTGTGTAACTGTAAAAAAGAAAACCAATGACGAGATTACTTATACAATATTTATTAATACTGCAACATCATACTTATAAAATATAGTATTAATAAGACATATTATGTATGTAGGTAAATACAATTAAAAATTAAAAGAAGATACAATTTAAACTAAGTATATAAGCAAATATCGACTGACACCTAGTTAATCATAGGCACCCATGTGGGTGATAGCACAGTTTTTAAAATCATTTTGAGTTGCTTTAACAAACTCCTTTATGTGGGCCCAAGATTCTTTATTTTCGTCTAATTTCGTCTTAATGGTAGTTATGGCCGAGCGCCATCTATTTATAGGCATTATTTTTTTTATTTCTTCCGTATTGTAAATTTTCACTTCAACATAATATTTTCCTTCTTTAGTCTCACTTATCTGTCGAGAATATCCCTTGGCCATCCTTCTAGTAAAATATGAGTATAGTGGTGGTATATTACCAGTTTTGTGGGATCTCTGTGTTGGGATGACGCTTTCTTCAATATCACTGTCTTCACCGAATAATTCACCAGCTGTAACTCGAGCTGACGGTGATACTGGTGAAATGATCGGCTTCGATTTTTTCGCGCTTGTCGACTCTTCGCTCAACTTGCTGGACCTTTCCCGCTTCGTTTTTCTTTCTTCAGTCTTCCTCTTCGACTTCGCCTCTTGTTCAGAGTCATCGCTGGAGAGGAAAAGGTCGTTGTTAAGTAGTTTCGACCTGTGAACAAAAAACAAATAATTAAATATTAGTGCATTGCAATCAATCCATTTCCTTCATAATTCCTACATTTGAAAAGTAACTGATCGTGACAAAGATAAATAATTAACAGATACAAATATCGTTTGATTTTGTGAAGGAATCGAATCCAGGACACAAAATGCTTACAAAATCGATCAGTCAGCCACTGTGCTGACCATGTTAATAAAAAAAAAAAAAAATAAAAAAAAAAATACAAATCTAGCATTTGATCTGTGCAGGAATCGAACCTGCGGTACAAAAAAGCATCACTCAGCCTCTGAGCTAAGCGTGCTAACTATTGACGGTTAACATTTTAATACTTGAATAAATCAATTAATACATGATTCTGACTATTCAATAGTTAGATATGATTATGAATAGGTACTTACATTCTTGATTGATGCTTGCTTAGGAGACAGGTAGCTTGATTAGGAGCTCGGAGCGTTGATTCCTTGCAGAGAGGATTCGTTCCAGAGAGGAATTGTGCCGGAGACTAATTTGCGATGCGTTTTTATAGGCCTAAAATCACGTCATTCAATCCAAATTTGTAAAAACTGCATACTTGCAAAAATTGTCAATTACCTACACGAGCGTACAAATCGTAGCGGTTTTAAGTTTACAGCGTTTTATATAAGACGAATGATAAGCGATTTTGAATCTTATGTAGGTACTTACTTAAATCAACAAGAGTGAATTTTATACTTACTTAGAAAAAAAAAACAAAGTTTGGAGATGTGACGAGTCAGAATCCAGCGTTTAAAACGCAGCGATTATAACACTCGTCTGGAGATTGAAATCCATCTTTGTGCACGTGTCAATAATTCCTAGCCATATGGAGGCAAGAGGAGCCGTCAGTTTCGGATTACTTTACATACATAAAAACAAAATTAAAATGAACCTTAATGACAAAAAAAATGGATTACTACCTATATAAATCAATCCAAGATACCAAAAAAATCATTCGAATTGACTTATCTGCTCTGCGATGTCGGTAAGTAAAATATCAAAAAGTATTTTAAATTACTTATTAATAAAAATATTAAAATGTGTATTATAAATGAATTTTAATATTTTCACAGGGGTCTATTCTAGGATAGTTCATTTGTCTTCGTTAACTTGTAATTTAAGTATTATTTAATTAATATCTACTTCTTTGTTTCAGATGTCCAGCGATATTTTCCCCACTAATTCTTCATACTCACCAATTCCTGCTGAACAAGCCCTACGTCAAAAAGTGGTCAACTATTTGGAAAGAGAAAGACCATTTCAACCATTTCAATTTGAGGAAACACCACCTTGCAGCAATAGTAACAACAGTAACAATAATAAAAGACGAAGAAGTGATGTTGTTTACTCATACATACAGAAACCATCAACCGGTCATCGTAGTAAAATAATACGAATACAAGTTTTTGACGCGGAAGAATTCACAAATTCACCATGTGATTGTAATGCCAATATATGTGTCCAACATGTTGTGGGGAATGTATTTAATGATGATATTTATAAATGTGTTAAGGATATTTTAAGCAAATTGCATAAAAAAATGTGAATAAACAATCAATTCAATCTCCGTATGGTTGTCTCATATTCATGAATAAAGAAAGATTATTATAATTATATTTCAGCTGTTTTATTTCTATCACTCCTGTTAGTAAAATATCAAAATAAAAGTCACCACCACACCAAACAGACAAACAAACAAATAGACAAATACTTAGTTACACATTAATTAAAATTACTTAACACTTCTTTATGATAGGGTACACTTACATTTTATACACATACCCATACTTGTTATTGTATGAACAATAACAAGTCATGACATGAGTCTGTACTCATAATGTAAACCTATTCATTTGTCGTAGTCGTAGGTATACATTAGGAATGTGGTATATTGGTTTAATCGAAATACTACATGCTGATTTCTGATGTAAATTAATAATTATAACTTTATAGCTATGAGGCACACGATGGGTAGAAAAGAATACGATCTGCTTCCTTTACGGGAATGGGAATGTGTTTGTTATGTAAACAATCAGTCGTGCTTAGCAACTGATTATGAATAAGATTTTTAAACGACGTTGGTATTTGTATTATACTCAGAGACCACATTAACCCATAATAAATTCACATCACTGCATCATACATTACTAAATGAAAATTTTGTCTCCCTGCAAGGGAAGGAAATACCTACATGTAACTTATAAATACCTAATAGGTAACTCTCAGTAATAAATATACACCATCATAGAATAAAATCCCAATAGTAGAAGTTTAATTCCGAATGGAGTATTATAAACGATAGTAAGATTAGTATAAACGATCTTGAATAGATGTCTCATTTCGATCTGAATGCAACAGTCACTTTGAATAGATGATTCTGAATACAATTAACATTCGTTTTGAATAGAGGATTCTGAATGTCGAATAGTCATAGGGATACTCGAATGGTTGAACTGTGAAATATAGGGTATTCAGATCTGAATGATAAGATCTGAATACCCTATATTTCAACTACTTACACACATTACAGAACATCCTCCACACCCAGAAAACAAATTCAACAATGTGTATCCGACTTAACATTCATATCCTTCTTCCATCGCCTGTGATAGATATTGGAATTTGTCGATTTCGTAAATTTCAAGGTTACCAACTTTTTGGAATGAACCCCAGAAGTTCAACCAATTTTTTATATTTCCGTTGAATGTTTTTAATTGTAGACGCGGTAGTTTCACCTCGCGATCCTTGTTTGTGAATCTTGGAGACGGCTTCGTCGTCGAAATCGATTCGTATCGCGTTTGGAAGAGCATCCATCTTGTTTCGTATTTAGAAACATCATATAATTCGTCATCGAGATCTTTTTCTTTCCAATCACTTGAGCTCAGTAAAAGTTGTTAAATCTCGCTATCTAACGTGCTCAAATTTTTGTGGCATTCTTCCATAAATTTATAGCATGATTTCGCCTCGATTTCGTTGTAGTCCTTTGCGTCCAGCGCAGTCTCGAATACGTTCGCGCGCCCCGAAACGCTGACGCCGCATAGTGACGCACGTCATATGAAATTTACCGGATGCTTGTGACCCTTTCCGAAATACGTAGATAATAATGATTATTCTGTATCTAACATCGGTCGGAATAGGAATTCTATTTTATAATATTTGTATATTTGTTGTAATTTACTCTAATTAAATCTAGTTAGAAATAATTTTGGTTTTTTTTGGGGTCCTCCGACAGCGACGTACATATTTCGCTCCATCTAGAAATTATATAATCAAAGCGGCTATGTAATGATTTTAGAGCGTTCTCTTTACGAAATGCTCAGAAAGCGACATGTCAACAGTTCGTGTGGAAACAATAGGGTCAAGATTTAAAGACTGTTCTGCTCTGCTCTCTATAGTTCATATATCCAGTGTTAGAATTAGACGACGACAGTAAAGTGCTTGACTGTATTCACAAAACAGCCACACAGCCATAGAGGCAATAGTCATGTCTGCGGGGGATGAAGAATTGACAGAGGACTTTTCATACTTTCCGTAGCAATCAGACCTTGGACTAGTGAAAAAGACCGTTTACTCATCAGTTGCCAATCCCGGTATGTTCTTCCTCATTCATTCAGTCTGTCCATTATTGGGCTCACCAAGATCAGTGAATTCTAGATTGAATTTAGAAGAAAACATTCAAAATAATGTTACTAATGCAAAATTGACCGCATTCGCATTCTCCGAGAACTTTCAAATAGAGAAGATGTTCAAGACGGTAGCAGTACAATTAGAATAAGCGAAGGATACTGGTGAGGGAGGTACTCCAGCGGGTTTAAATGCACCAGAATGGTACACCTGGTTCGGGGAATTCAAATTTGTGATACCGCAGGTTGTCCAAACAGCCATTGAACAGATGAAATCACGCATCGTTAAACCCCAGAGAGAGCTCTATGGGTCAATTTATTAAGGCTCATTTTGAATTCTTAGTTTACATTTCTTCCTATTCTCTCATTAAAATTCGTCCAATCATATAATATTGTATTAATAAGTTTCTCAGTATTCGTGTGACCTAGTTTTGTTAGTTAGATTAAAGCATTGTATTTCCCGGCTGTGTTTGCTCAATTCTCGAACTTATCTACATGTATATTACTCACGGTTCTCATTGAACGCTTTGAAATTAATATTCTGCTTCTTCACTAACCCGTTCAGCTTGCTAGACCCTCTCTCGGAATCCATATTTGAAGTTGATTTGAAAATATTTGGTAATGGTTAGTATAAATTAATAGTTCGATCTGACCTTATATGCTCCAACCGACCGTCTCTGCAATCCAAGGTTCTCCGAATTTCAGCGATCTTCTGGTTCGCGTGGCACTGTTTCACTTGGTACTCACTGGTAATAAAATGCTCGAAGGACCGTGTAGGAAGTAGTGCTCAGCGCTATGGTGACCTATCACACATTTCTCGTATTGGTAGGATATGGTATATGTATATGGTAAAAGTTAGTCTTGAATTATAAAGCAAATAGCTATATTGAATCCCTATCACACTTAGTTACACGAAATGGTAAACTATATCACTAACTTACTGGTAAACTGTATGGTAATGATGTGCATTATCAGTCATACATATTTTTGTTAAATTTCAGCAGTAATTTATGATCAATCTCTAGGCTATAGCAAGATTGTTCACCAATCAGTTGCTTTGTATGCAAAAGACCTTCAATAGTGTTTGTATTAAGTCTATTGCGTTGTTTTGTTTCATTAAATTAATAGATGAAAAGATTCTTTCTACGGCTGCACTAGAATGAGGTAGACTTAAGATTGCGGAAACAAATTTGGACAGCGTAGGATATAATTGATTGTTGTAGTTAGCAGGATCACGGGCTGCAATGACTTTACACCAAAAGGTTTCGAGGTCTTCGGAGTCATCAGGCGTTAGATCTTTATTGTTACGCAAAAACCGCCACTCAGTGTCTAGTTGTTGCAGCTCATCAACTGAGATCAAATTTGGAAACTTAACTGCTAAACTGACCAATGAATCAATTCTACGAGACTTGACAACTTGTGGGTCAATAAACTGTATGTGTTTGATTACATCATTGTTGAAATTGTAAACCTGCTTTGCCCTTTCAATAAAAAAATCAAGGCATTTGAGTTTAAATGTTTTAACATCTTCATGATTTAGAGCGTTTGAACTCGTAGAGCCAAGAGAGGCTGCAACCTTTGCTCCTTAATAAAGATTATCTATTGACTTGTAACGTCGCGGATTGTCAACCTGAATTAATCCGACTTCAGTTCGCGAAACATATCCATCGTCCACGTAACATTCTAATAAAGTTTTAAAAACAGTTACCAAGTTTTCATGCATCTTATGAATGTGGCCGCTCTGACTGCATCAGCTTGTTCATGCCTTTAAAAAGTTCTAACGAAAATTCCAGAAAATCTAGATATAGCTTATTATATGGATTGTTTAATCTGAACAAGATCGAATCAGCATTTAAGTGATCCGTAACAGCCGCTTCGGTGAAATGTAATTTTAGTGCGTCATACTGTTCCAAAATACGGGATACTGCTGCTCTAAGAGAAAGCCATCGAGTTTAAGCTAGATGGAGGATTTTATGAGGCTTTAGATCTAAAAACTGCTGAAACTCTTTTAGAATTCCGGTTCTTTTGAGACTATTATTAAAATAATTGTAAATGTCTCGTATGAGAGTTTCAGGCTCTCTTGACAATTTTAAACAAGCACATGATGCACACAGATGAAATGAGTGGCATACACACTTCCAATACAAACAAGTGAGGGTTTTCGGCGACTAGACGGGATGATAATGAGTTGTGCTGTCCCATCATGGCATTCGCACCATCAGCTGCAAATCCGATAATGTTTTCCATTGGGCTATTATTCTCCCTAAAAACTTTTTTAATATGTTCGTACAGCCTTTCAGCAGTAGCCTCTTCAAGTGGTATTAGACAAATAAATGCATCCTCAACTTTGGTTTCAAAAAAAAGTGCTATCATGCATAAATGCTTAACACAACCTCTATCTGTGCTTTCATCTACAATTAAAGAAAATTTTAGTTTTTGTAGTTTTTCTATTATCATCTGTTTTCCAGTTAAGCCGGTCACATTTTTTACAATAGCTGTAGTTTTTGTTCTATCGCAACATATACTTTTGGCGATCTGAGAATCCGGACATACGTTTTTTAATAATTGTGGCAAGTGTTCCATAACATTCATGGGAATATTATGCTCAGCTATAAACGCTGCGAGCAAAATATCTCCTCTTTTGACTGGTTGATTATTTTCTTTTGAGAATAAATCGGTCAATAATGTTTGCCAGCTAGATCCACCAGGACTTGAACTTGCGCGTTTGTTTGTTTTAATATGTCGAAAGAGATCACTCTTACCAGCAATTCCAATTGAAAGATCTGTTTTACAGAATGTACAAAAAGCAAAATATTCACCTTTATTACTCGGTCTCAACCAAGTCTCATAACCAGATTCTTCCATCCAGTTTCTGTTAAACTTTTGCATCACTCTGGGTTTTTTAGATGCCATAATGGTTCAAGGAACACAATCAGTCTGCCTGAATTATTTACGACAAATACATCACGAGAGCGCTGTATCTTGGAGAGCACACAAACATTTTTGGTTAGGGAATTCCCTATTTCAAACTAGTAATGTAGCCATATTAAAAAAAATTACGACGTTTGTTTAAAAAATAAATTACCCATAAATAATAGAAGCACACAACATTTAATATTATTATAATTACGGACGGCATTCGAGTTTGTTATTTATTTTGTTATGTTCCGTTTTAAGCAGATTCGGCAATTTAGTCCATAGAATGTGAAAATTCTGTATAAATATCTGTATCCAATGCTAATCTGTATAGCACATCGAAAATCTGTATAAATACGGAGAAATCTGTATATATGGCAACGCTGGTTTAGTTGCTTACTAATTTATTTATTACGTTTCAGCACCAAGTGAGGACGACGAGATGAAAATTATCGATCATAAAGGAGGAGAAGCGGTGCTTTACAAAAGTCATCATTATCATAGACTAAGAGACTACAAAATGGTCACACTATACTAAGATGGTCCTCTTATAAACTGCAAAGGGACTGACATTTAAGGTGAATTTATTTTCATTTTTACCAAGTAAGTCGGTACAATTTCTGAAGTTCTCTTTTTATCGTTTACTTCATTCTTTTAGGGTAAAACAAAATCTTAAGTCCACGGATCATTCATGTCCAAAAAAATAACAATCATACTATAGTAATGGTAGAAAAAGATAAACGTAAGAAAGCAGCAATCTGTTCTGATAGCCCAATTCCTCAATTGTATGAAGAGGCGATACTACAGATGAAACGTGATGGGCATAAAAAGGAGATCATAGATAGTGTGTCTATCGGGCATCAATCACGGTCTATGATGCTAGATATAAATCGTTCGAAACTACAAAGAGCATTTTCAATAATATACATGAGGTCGATGTGTCGAAAAAATATCTCGAATTCCTTTTAGCTGATTTTCATGACGTTCGAATGCAAAGTTTTGTGTTTTGTTTTCCTGGAAATAAAGAACAGCTTAAAAATGTGACAGAATTTTTGTCGATGGAACTTTTAGCAGCTTCCGCGATCCTTTTATCCAACTATTTACTATACATGGGGACATGGACGGTTCTTCAGAATCGATACATGTTAACCTATTTTTATTAAGCCATTGCGTTAACGTCCGACAAAAAAACGGATAAGTTATAGATATTTATGTGGAATGAATTTTGAGTAGAAGGGAACGTACGCAGATGTACGAGATGAGACGTGTTAGGAAGAATGCAAGTTTTATCAAGTTTTCTTTATTATTTGCAAAAATATAGAAGTTTATATCAAAGTTATTCTATTATTTCACCTCACGATCCCACAAACTTGGGGGATCCTCCGGGATCGCGGTGAAATAAGTGGAGTTAGTTAGGAACGCCGAACGACTCAGACGCAGGCACGACCACGACGCACGCCGATTGATTTCGAAGATCCTAAGGACAACGACGACGTTTACGACGACATTTCTAGTTATGATGACTACGAGGAATTACGATGACGACGAATAAAACCGACCAGCACTTTTACGATGCGGCAGCGATGGCGTCGGCACAGACGGCAATCACACGGCAACATGCTACACCTTACGGAACAGCTCATACCAAAATTCAGTGCACAAGACGAAACGCATATAGTATCCATATGGATACGGGACATCGAAGAAAAAGGCGAAATATTTAAATGGAGTCCGACTCAATTATTGTTAGTGGCGCGACGTTCGCTAACTGGCACAGCAGCACTATGGCTACGCTGCGAGAAAGTATATAAATCATGGGATGAGTTGAAAGTGGCTATCAGTAAAGAATTCGCGGATACCATAGATGCGAAGAAGATACATGAATTGATGAGCACAAGACGTAAGAAGAAAGACGAAAGGGAGTGCAACATACTTTAAAATTATTTAATCAAAATATCCAAGGTTGCGCTTCCAAATTACTGGAAATAGAATTGTTTTTTGAAAATACTAAGTTTGATGTCATTTTTTTAACAGAACATTGGTTAAAAGATCATCAAGTAATGTCAATTAATTATGAAAATTGTTGTGTAGTTAGCCATTTCAGCCGAAAACGTATGATACATGGCGGGTCATTAATATTAGTTAAAAATTCAATTAAATCGAAAGAACGAAAAGACGTCATCGGACTGTCTGTCGAGCACACCATTGAATTGTCCTGTGTTGAGCTTGATAAGCATGTTATAGTATGTGTATACAGACCTCTAAGTTAACAGAATCTATCTGTGTTTGATTCTGTAGTTGAAGATGTGTTAAAGAAACTTAGTACTAGTAGTAAGTCAATACTGCCGTGTTATATCTAAAATGCCGTTATCCAACATCTGGCCGATTTTCAACTTTTGATGCTATATTAATCAGAAAAAAATTCTCTATCGATCTGTATTTGCGGTTTTTTGATAACTTGAATAGTTTTTTAAATAATTTATTATAAGAATGCCACTAAGTACCTTTTTTCTCGTGCATAATAAGCAATAATGCCATTAAGTAACTGTGTGAGTCTAAACTGCCGCTAAGGTATATTAACTCATATTTTTGCTACAAATTTTTCATAAGGTAGCTTCTCTAGACTGTCGTTAAATGTCTTTTGTACATTATAAAGCGGCAAAAATACTTTAACTGCTTTATTGTTATTCTTTTTTTTAACATAGAAGTTTACCTTTATTAAACTATAACGTTGTTAACCGAAAAGACTAGACTTAAATGTGATTAACGACGCTTAACGGCATTACAGTCTAATACTCGATATACTTATAGTTTGCCTTAATGCACGCTATAAGCCATTAGCGGCATTACCAAAATTAAATAAAAATAATTTGCCCGTCACAGTTAGACTAAAGTGCCATTATCTCACACTAATACACAATAATGCCGTTAACTACTCTTGCGCGGGACTACGATCTTGTTCGGAGATCAGGGGTCGGGGGTGAAATTATAGTGCGTGGCAGGCGCTTGCGGGTGAAGGACGCGCGTCGCTCCGTGTCAGTTCCCGCCAATTTCGTAAAAATGGCAAACAATCACTTCAGGTAAGTTAGTTTTTTAGCTCGCAATAATTTTGTGCTCATAATATATTGACTACACGTGCGCGATTAGTTAAGATTGAGACCCAGCAACGTGAAATGTGCACGATACAAATTTCGACTTACAAAATGACCAAACACAATATTATATGTGCGTGCATACGACGTGTTCTGCTTAGAGTTTTGGTTAACCCGCCTTTATCAGACAAAATCTATTATTATTTAAATATAAAATAATTAATTTGCCAGTAAATAAAGTGTACAAATATAAAAAATATTTTTGTGTGTTTAGTACAAAGTATGTTTTCCTTGTTACAGAAGCTCTGCTATTTCCAAACGAGCCAAAAGTATTTTAGATATGGTAAAGGAAAAACCTGAGATTACTGCTATTGAGCCAGCACTAAACAAAACCATAGAGTCCAAAAAATATAGTAAACCTGAGCACGGTACCACTGACTACGTTAGCAGTATATATACGAGATCTTATTCAATGACCGGCGGCATTTTTAACACATTTTGTGAAACACAAACTACATACAATTCGCATCATTTGTTGAATTTAGATACAAGTAAATCAAAACAAGCTCTATTCAACGAAAGTACGATCAATCAAACTATTACTAACCAAGTCGACAACACACCCATCGAAGTAGATTTAACATGCAATGAAGTAATGCCACCAGACGATTTTCTGCTTGATAAAGAGGTCCAGTTGAATATAGAAGAAACGTTTGAAAATAGTCCACCTGATTTCGATTCAGACGACTCAGTTCTCGACAAAGATTACTGCCCATCCGACTCCCCAGAAAGCCCCATGTCTGATGTGTCTGAAAGGAAAACACAGACAAAGAAGTACAGGCTGCAAACCGGATTGTCAACTGATGTAACTAAGAACCCTCCTCCCACCCCACCTCTACCACCACCCACTCCACTCCTCACCACCAGCTCCAATCCTTCTATTAACAAAATACAAACTTTGGAGCGAAGTCGTAGAAACTCAATAGGTGCTACTTGTTATGCGAAAACTACCTCCGAGCGACCATGCCTCCGCAAGCGTAGCAATACCATTGATGGCAATTATTGTTCCACATTACCTGAAATACCACAACCACCACGCAAACGAAAGAAATATGACATTCCGTTACAACAGCGGAAATTGGATGCCAAAAATAAAAATAAAAGGGAACATAGTGTCAAACCTGGGTGCAATGAAAAGTGTCTCAGGAAATGTATGACTCTGTTGAACAAAGAAGATAGAGAAGCCATTAATAAAGCATATTGGGATATGTCATGGCAGGAACAACATGCCTTTGTTGAAGCACACATTTATATAGCAGTTCCAAAAAGAAAAATTACTAGCCAACCAAAAAGGCAACCAAAAAGAAATTTTATGTTCAAAAAACAAGATGGCACCAAAAAAGAGGTATGCAAAATATTTTTCCTTACAACTCTCGGATATTTGAAAAATAATGACAGGATCCTGCATAGAACTTTTAGTGGTCTTTCAACTGATAAACGTGGTAAACACCAAAAAACACCAGCATTTGATCGCGATATACTGAATCGACACGTTGAATCGTTTAACCCATTAGAACCACACTATAGGCGTGAACATGCACCTCTGCGACGATACCTGCCAAGTGACATAAACATAACTCAAATGCATAAACATTTTTGTGAGAAATACCCTGATAAAACTATTTCGTACAGCTTATACAGATCACATGTTAAAAAAATGAACATATCCTTTACTGATCTTGGTAATGAAGAATGTGAATTATGCGAAGCTTATAAATTTCACAAAAAGGAAACATCACATGATGCCAGTATCCAGATATTTGAACAGTGTACAGTTTGTGTAGGTTGGAATGAACATCACCAAAGGTACACCAAAGCACGAGAGCTTTACACAGCACACAAAGCAGAACCACAAAATAATTCACAGGTAATCTACAGCGCTGACCTCGAAAAAGTGATCATGTTGCCCAGGTTGGAGATGTTTAAAGCTGCAATTTTCTGTCAGCGCCTTGTAGCATACAATCAGACCTTCGCACCACTTGGCAAGATTACCGCAGCGTGTAAACCCCTCACAGTTATTTGGCATGATGGCATTGCGGGCAGAAGACAAGAAGATATAATGTCTGCATTTTATCATTTTATTTTGCGTAATAGAGATTTTGAGCAAGTACACATATGGCTAGATAATTGCAGCTCGCAAAACAAAAATTGGCTTTTATATTCGATGCTCATTCACATGATTAATAGTGAAACCATTGGTACAGAAAAAATAACTCTGTATTACTTTGAACCCGGCCACACTTTCATGAGCAGTGATCAAGTGCACCACCAAGTGGAGTTAGCCATGAAAAAAAAAGGTAAACTTTACGATTTCCCTGATTTCGAAGAGTGTGTATCTTCCATTAATAAATCAAAAGTAATCGTACAGTCTATGTCGCCAGAAAACTTTTTGAATGTACCAAATTATTTGTCACAAAGAAGAATCCAAACATCTAACCCAAGAGCTTATTTAAAAAATATGGTTGAGGTATGTTTCACTCGTAAAAGTTATGATCTCATGTATAAAAACGATTTCAATGATACAATGTATACTTCTCTTCGGTTCATGAATGATAAATATTTGAAAAACCCACATATAATGGTATTTGAATTCAGGACTGAACCGAAATGTATCGAACCTAAAAGAAAAGCTGACATTCTTGAAAAACTATCGAGCATAATTCCCCCTCACAAATTGTTATTTTGGAAAAACTTACCAACAAAGGAAAATGAACACCCCAGTACAAGTACCTACTGATCGCAATAATATAAATAGACTGACGTAAGTTTCTTGAGACTGATTAAATACTTTAACTAGGTAGTATAAGTAGTATGATTAAACATTGTTATATTGTTTTAAGGTGTTTGGTAAAGTAGTTGTAAGTAAATTTAATTTACTTAATTAAAGTTTGTTTTGTATAACATTTTTTGTTTTGTACACAAAGACGTAAGACGATCTACAATTTTCTGTTCAACTAAAAATTATGTTATCCTAATTGAAAGTACAAGTAGTACCTAATTAATATTAATGATTGATGTGATATTTGCATTGGTTAAGAACTTAAAGTTCCTAAGAAATTTAGTTTAAAAGTTTAAAATAAATAATTACTGTGATTGATTAAACCATGGTTTTATTAAAAATTGCCTATATTTTTAATAACTTTAACTACGGGGTTGTTCAATGATATGTTCCAGTCATTTTTGATACTGTTACGCTATAAAGCCGTTAAGCTATAATGTTTTTAGTTTAACCGCGTTTAAGCGTGGCAATGAATCAATTGTTTTGCTCAAATTTTAATGCATTTGTAGGTTAACAGTCTTAAAAGTAGTAAAGTACCATTAACTGCACTAAAGTCTAACATGAGTCAGTTCCATAATACCTCATGATAAGCTAAATTCAAGTTAAGTGCTATAACGGCATCTCAGTTAGTCATTAAGAAGTTTTTTTTTTGTCTTTTAACAGACAATGTTTTTATATGAAATAAAAACACTAAAATGCCGTCACGCTATATGTAGCGGCATTTTAGTCGATGATCCACAAGATTTTGGCAACACCGAAGATAAACTAAAACGCAAAAAGCGTTTTATCATAGAAATATATTATATTTACAATAATAGCAGTAGAATCATTCGAAAGTATTTTATTAGATCTATATTTTGGTACCTCCACGTCTTAAATAAGTGTTGTAATTGTTTAGTTATATCGGTTTAAAAAAAAACCCGGGTTTTTAAAGGTTTATTCAAAACAAGGATTTGGTAGTTAACGGCATTATAGATATAACACGGCAGAATAGTCATATGTGGAGATTTTAATATTAATTTATTAGAAAATAACTCGAATACTGTTAGATTATTAAATCTTTTTCGGGTCATTTGATTTGTCAAATGTTTTTATTGAGCCAACCCGAGTGACAGCTTCTTCTGCCACTTGTATAATAATATAGATAATATTTTTTGTAATTGTGATTATTTACACAAACAAATTGTAAATAAGTTGACATCTGATCACAGTGGCCAAACAATAACATTTTGCTCCTACATGCCTTTACAAAAAATTCAAATAAGGTTTAGGCCAATTACATGTAAAAAATTAGAGCAATTAAATAATTCTTTAGCCAGTACATTATGTGATCAAAGTTTTAATAATATAGGTGACCCAAATGAGTTCTACGCCGAGTTCTTTTCACTATTAAACACGCAATTTAATGACACTTTTCCACTAAAGACTAAAATTATTTACACAAACTTTTTATTTAGTGATTGGACGACTCCAGGTATTCGTAAAAGCAGGGAAAAGCTATTTGAACTTTATGGTCTAAAGCAACATATGAATAATACAAGATTTCATCGGTATGTTGCAAAATATTCAAAAACTTTTAAAAGTGTGTGCAAACTAGCAAAAGCTCTTTATATTAGCAATAAAATAAAATCAGCTGATGATAAAATAAAAACTACCTGGCAAATAGTAAATAATGAAACAGGCAGAAAAAAACAGCGTAATACAGAATTTAATTTAGAGACTACACATGGCCTCATCAACTCTGATGTAGAAATAGCTCAGGAATTTGAAAACTTTTTTACTAATATTCCCCTTAAAACTACTGAAGCTTTAAATTCCTCACCCGCGCTTTCTGCTGCCTTACTTACAAAGAATGTAAAGGTATGCCCTTTGGAGTTTAGGTTTCAGCATACAAACCCCCAAGCTGTTATAAAAGCTTTTAAAGATCTTAAAATTAAATCAACAGAGGATCTCTGGGGAATGTCTGTAAAAGTCTGTAGATCTCTCATCGAAACCATTGCTCCCTATTTAGCTTTCATATTTAACAATAGTGTAGACCAAGGAGTTTTTCCGGATCCTTTGAAACACAGTAAAGTAGTTCCGTTGTTCAAATCCGGTGATAGTAAAGAACCCAACAATTATAGGCCTGTGTCAATTCTGCCAGTTCTCAGTAAGGTGTTTGAAAAGTTAATGCTTAATCAAATGTTACGTCACTTTACTAAAAATTCCATCTTTCATGAACAACAGTACGGTTTCACCAAAGGACGTTGTACCACTGACGCTGGTGTCACCCTACTAAAGAACATTTTTAACGCCTGGGAAGGAGCACAGGATGCCATTGGAATCTTTTGCGACCTCTCTAAGGCGTTCGATTGCGTAAACCATGAGACACTTCTGCTGAAACTAGAGCACTATGGGATTAGGAATACAGCTCTTGATCTACTAAGGTCATACCTGAAAGATAGAAAGTTTAAAGTTCAAGTAAACGGCATGAACTCATTAGGGTCTGAAATGACAATGGGCGTTCCTCAAGGTTCGATATTGGGTCCATTCCTCTTTTTAGCTTACATTAATGATTTACCCCAATTACTGCAGAATCAACCGAACATGATGTTATTTGCAGATGACACATCATTGATCTTTAAAGTAGACCGACGGTCACAAAATCTTGACGATGTGAATAACTCTATTCTTCAGGTCCAAGATTGGTTTATGGTAAATAATTTGGTACTAAATTAAAAAAAAACCAAATGCATTAGATTTAAATTACCTAATGTTAGAAGTTGCGAATGTGACATCATATTGAATGGAGAAAAACTAGAATTCATTAATCAGACGGTTTTCCTGGGAATCACGCTAGACGAGAAATTACAATGGGGACCCCATATAACATATCTTGCGGGGCGGTTAAGCTCGGCCGCTTATGCTGTTAGGAAGATAAGACAGTTAACAGATGTAGAAACCGCGCGTTTGGTCTATTTTAGCTACCTCCACAGCATTATGTCATATGGCATTTGCATCACTCTGTGGGGTCGGGCTGATGACATTGAATCCATTTTCATTTTGCAAAAGAGAGCTGTCAGGGCCATTTACAATCTATGTCGTCCCGAATCTCTTAGGGAACTATTTAAAAAGATAAATATTATGACGGTACCTTGTCAATTCATTTATGAAAATATTATGTATGTAAGAAAAAATCTACATCTTTTTAATAAAATAAGTGATAGACATAATTTTAATACTAGAAATAAAGATAAAATAGATCAACCATTTTTAGATTATCTAAAGTACATACATCTTTTATGGGGTACTGTGTTAAATGTTACAACAAAATACCTTGTGATATATTGCAACCTAAATATGTGAGCACCATGTATCTATCACATAATTAATTTACCTGCTATTGCATTATATCGTCGTCTTACTTTCTCAACCTCGTATCTATAAAATCTTAAATGTTCAGGAGACACAAAAAACTGTTTCTTATTTTTTAAACTAATATTATTTAAAATCGTTAAACTACACTTTGATAAACACTTGTTGAATACTACTTTTGGAGCTGGTTTTACCTTAATATCATTTTTATTTTAATTTATAAGTTAATTTTTATAGATACGAGGTTGCTGAATTTAGCTTTTCAATACTTTCCATTCACCGTGTGGCTAACTTACGTGGTAATTGAATTAAAACTATGATATTATTACAGTATTTTTATTATAAAAAAACAAACAAATAGTTACAATTCAGGTCTCACTCGTGGAGCAAAGTGTCATAGAAACTATGGTAGTCTTTAGGAAAAAGATTTTTCATGCTTTGGAGGTCGTTGAATTTACGTGTAGTTATGGGTAAAGACAGACTGTATAGTTTTCCTGCTTCAGATGTAGAGGGTCGGGTTGAACGTTGAGGCAACAGTTTCCAATCGTGGTCAAAATTCAGTTTGTATTCTATTTTAGAATCAGTGTATTTCAAAGTTCTAATATCGACTACACAAGGATCTCCAGCTTTCGTGCCCGGTCTTATAGATTTATAACAATTTGTTTTTGAATAATCAAGAAAGAAGTCATGATCAATGTAGCGCACTTGATAGGGTTGTTTTGGTCTTGCTTCTTTAATTATTTGAATAAAATCTGCAGGGACAAAAAGTTCTTTTTGCTTCTTCCTTGTCTCGATGGTAGCGTGGACAGAATCACATTCCATTTGAGTGTGTCCTACCACGAGATATTTTTGGGTAACTTCTGTTTTATATTTTGTGGCAAACGCAAGCATAGCATTGGCAAGCGTTACATTGCGATTCTGTGCACTGCAACCATCGCTGTAAATAATAATTGGTGTATTTTTATCGTCTAAGCCTTCGAGAAAATGCATGAGACATGACGTAAAAATATTTGCGTCTAATCGTCCTTCAGCTTCATGCCATACGTAGCATACGACACTGGCATCTTTTTCGTTGTAGATAGTGAACTGATGCACACAAAGTTTTAATTTGAAATATTGTGCTCCTGCTTTAATTGACGGAATAGTTTGCACAGCTTGCAAGTCGACGGTAAACATCTGGAGTTCTCCTTGTATGCAACTCATCTTGTCCCTCTTTTTTTCTTCTCTTGCTCGCTCTTTTGCTTCTATATGTGCTTGGTATACTTCTTCTTCAATATTTTTTCGGTTTGTAGAGACCCAAGTTCATCTCATTTACAACACTTAAAAAACACTTGTAAGTAGCCTTTTCTTCATCTGGAATGTTGTTATCCTTAACATACTCCTCAAAAGTTCTATATAAGTCAGCCCATGTAGTATAATCTAAATCAACATACATTTTGTTGCTGCTTTGTCGACAGTAATGAGAGGGCATTTTAGGTACGGCATTCAAAAAATGTCTGATGTGTTCCAATTTCGTTACATTTATAGCTTTTTGTCTCATCACCGGAGGGTTTTTCTTGATCATCCCGATCTTATTTTTTGCCTTCTTGGCCCAATTTGTGACAGTCCAATCACCCAGGCAAAGAGTGCCTGTAAACATTGTTTTACATACAGGCTTTATCTCACCGTCTACTTTTAAAGAATACTCTAATGTTTGAGTTCTTTTACTCGGAATACCTTTCGTTTGTGTTTGTACCGGTTTTAGTGAGACCATTCCATTAACATACATTTTGCGATCATCCCATGTCATGTTCCAGAAAGATTTAAAAATTTCTGTTCTCTCTGCATCTGAAATTTCATTGCATTTTTTTATTTTACTTTGGGAACATTTTGTTGAAACGCATCTGGCTTGCATTACTCTTTGATTTCGTACTTCCACCCCCACTATCCCAGAATTCTTTACACGTTTGATCGAAGAATACTGTTGACCTTTTTGTCTTCTTTGTTTTAGTTGATTTCTACCCCAGCGTGTTTTATCTGCTTGTCCTTTCTTTGCTCTTTTTCGTTTTATTAACCCACTAGTCTCATCCAGAGCCACGTAAGATGTGTCCATATCCGTTCCTGAACTATCATCATCATTATCAGGAATGAAAGTTGAATCACTGTCTGATCCAGATAAATCACATGAAGAGATATCATTACTCGAGGTAGGTATTGGAATAAACTGACCAGTGATATCATCCAAAATGCAGTGTGTTGGATCAATATTGCGCTCGTTTGTCGACGTCGGACAATCTCGTGAGGCTTGAAGAATAAAACATCCGGATCTCTCATCTAAAACGAAATTCACTTTCTTCTCTTTCAGTATCAAGATGTTTGCAGTATTGGTATTAGAAGCAGAACCAAAAGAAGTGACTGTATCATTTAAAGATACCGTTCTGACTCCACCATCTTCTGTGTTTTCTTTAGTTAATACATTTGCGGTATCGGTACCAGACAAAGAAGCAATAGAGGTTACTAAATCATGAGAAGACCCCGTATCAACTCCACCACCAGAACCAGAAGCCATAGACGCTACAGACTTGTTAAAAGACCCCGTACGATTTCCATCGTCTTCTTTCTTGTCTTTAGTAGCTAAATTTAGCAACTTTAAAGCACGGCCGTGCATTTTAAGGACCTGAAAAAAAAACAAAAGGACATAAAAAAAAACTGTTAACAAAAAAAGTTAACCGCTTTCAAAAAGAATAAAATAACTTGATGACGGAAACTGTTTAGGAAGTCGGAGCCTTTGGTCTAGATCAATTTACGGAACTGGCTTTTATTTCACTCTTTTTAGTGTATCAGCCGCCTAAAATGATGACTACCAGACGCAAACCCCTCACCTAACTACGAAACGTGAAAAAAAAACCGTGTACGTGCCTATAATTTTTGAGGGTTGCCCTCGATTTTCCTGGGATTCCATCATCAGATCATTTAAAAAAATGGGACTAAATGACAAGCACCAGCTATCGAACAAAAAAAGAATCATCAAAATCGGTTCACCCAGTCAAAAGTTATGAGGTAGGCTCCTCCTTTTTTTGAAGTCGGTTAAAAATGAAATAACTGTAGGGTGTAAACTATTTTATAGTATTTCTTCCTTCATCCGCCATAAAACTTTGTGAATACTTACAGCTCAGTACATTTAAAACTATCGTAACCATACGAAACTAATGAATAAAGTACATAAATACTACATAAATAGCCATGTATATGCTATTCACGAGAGGTAGGCAGAAACACAAGTTAACCCTAGCTGCGTTAAATCAAAGTGAAAGTAACCTTAAAGCTAAGTAAGTAAAACAATTATTTTTAATCAGTTAGTAACTAAGAACTACCTGCTAACAAACAACAAACATTGTAGATATAACTTACCGTTTAACGCACTAAATTTTGCACTCCCACAATATTTAAACTTATTTTCAATCAAGAACAACAAACGAATCTAAAAGTTATAAGATCCAACTGCAACAACTTTCTTTGCAATATAGACGAACTTCACACCATAAGAGCGGCAACCTCGCTTCTCGATTAACAAAGTAATGAAAAATAAACCCAAAGGCCATTGGCATAAGATCGCAAGACCTCGTAAGTTAAGATACGAGTTTTGTGCAGTTATGAAAATGGTATGAATGACTTGTGTGATAATTGCAACGCTGTTTGCGACTAACTTCGTGCTTATATTGAAATAGAAGTTTGTTACAGTTAAGAGGCATCACTCGTAGCTGAGATACGAGTAAGAAAAAAAATTATCGAAAAATTGAGTTACAAGTTTGAGAAAGTAAGACGACGATATTTAATTCTTTTTACCTATTGTGGTATAGAATTTTATTCTAGGTGCATCGTCTTCACATATGATTACATAATTAATGTGAACTTACATAATATTGTAAAACATTTTAAAAGAGTAACGTAGTTTCTTGCCCATTCTTCTCCATACGAAACTACCTTTTGGAAGGGGCAACTAGAATCAATTCTCTTTTTTTTTGTAAATTTTGACGTTCAAAAGTGCCTTTTATGTGCCTATTTGAAATAAATGATTTGACTTTGACTTTGAATCATGTATTGTCTACATGCTAATAATGGAAGAATTAGGTAAACGTAGACGAATACGACTACGTATCTATCAAATATATTGTTGACGGCATCATAGATGATGAGATAAATAAGATTATGTTATATGGTGTCACAACTTACGTGGACCTGAAAGAAAAACTAAAGTTGTACGCGATGTTCAAGAAAAATTCCGCTGAAGAAATTTGACTTAGTAAGCCGCCTAATGACACACAGAACAGCAGTAATAATAGGAAAAACGCGGCTGCAATGACGCCATGTTTCAACTGTGGAGAAAAGAGTCATACGTCAGAAAATTGTCCTCATCGGTCGCAACGAAAAAAGTGCTTCCATTGCAATAGTTTCAGTCACATTTCTCCACATTGCCCATTGAAAAAGATGGCGAGTTCAGATTCGGGTTTGAAGCAAACAGCAACAGCGCATACGTCAACATGGGACATTTGGCAGACTTCGGGCACGATCGGAGGACACAAACAATTTTCGAAGGTTGGCACTACTGCTGAACAAGAACAACGAAGATCAACCAATCAGATGTCGAAAAGAGCATTCTTCAACTTGATGCAAGAGGGCACCACCAGCAGCGCGAAAGACGAAGTTCAAATAGATGTTCAGGGCGATGTCTACATAGCAACCACCGGTGTGAACACAAGCGCGAATGATTTGTGTTACGATGTTGGCAATATGAAACCACGGAGCAGGGCACCGATTGGCTATAGTGACAGCGACCATGTTGTTGAGTTTGACGCACAATGTAAATAAACAAAACAAGGAACCTGATGATGATATACTGGTTGTACGCCTTGTACGTTGTATAAAACTACTAAAAACAGTGTTTGTGCGCGGTAAAACGGGTAGTGCGTTAATTGATGCAGACTGTGACGTAAACTTGATGTCAAAGGACTTTTATAACGAACTTAACAGGTTAGATTGTGTAATACAGTGTAATGAAAACAACATTACGTTAACTAGTTTAGGTATTCGCAAGTAAAGGCATGTGGTTTTATCACATAAGACATAACGATTGATAATTGTTTATACCGTGACACTACGTTCTATACAATGCCTAACGACTCTGTGCCATTCCAAATGATAATTGGTAATGATTTTTTACAAAATGTTATGATGTTTTTGAAAGATTGTATGGTTTGGTTGTTGCCGAAAGATGATTGGATGAACCCAAACTATGAATGGTTGAAAGATGTTGCATGTTTCTCGAGTTCTGTTGATTGTTTAGCTCACGTCAGTAATCCTGCTGTGAAAGAAGTAACAAGGTTAGTAACAAGCTATGTGCCACAGAAAACTAAAGAAACTCCAATAGAATTGAAAATTGTTCGCAAATATGACTTACCTATATCTCAGCGGCCACGACGAATCTCATTCAAGGAAAAGAAGGATGTGGATCGCCAAATCCAAGAATGGCTTGACGATGGCATTATCAGGGTGAGTTACTCAGAATATTCTAGCCCATTAGTATTAGTTAAAAAAAAGGATAGTGGTTTAAGAATATGCATTGATTATAGAAATATTAACAGTAAAATGGTTAAAGATGAATACCCACTCCCTGTAATAGATGATCATATTGACAAGCTGTCCTCAGCTAGAATATTGAAACATTATTATTTATTGTCCTGATTTATTTTAATACGGCATTTTTTGTTACGGAGAATCACTGACTCCTAAGACACAGGCACATACACCTAGTTTAGGAGTCAGAGTATTTAAATTATTATGACCTAGTTATAAGCCTTATTTGCTCATAATCTTTGAATCAAATTGTAATGACTGTTTTTGGTGAAATAAAGAATTATTATTATTATTATTTAGTGCATTAGATTTGAAAAATGGTTACTTTCATTTACGTGTACAAGAAGATTCAATTAAGTATACTTCTTTTGTAACGACAACCGGACAATATAAATGTTTACGTGTACCTTTTGGTCTAGCGACTTGCCCCAAGGTTTTTACAAGATTTATCACAATCATATTCGGAGAATTGATTGCCCGAGGTATTGTTATTGTTTTTATTGACGATATTTTAATTCCAGCGGAGGACGAGTATCAGGCTTTTGAGCGCCTAAAGGAAGTTCTGAATACTGCATCAGAATATGGGTTGAATATCAACTGGGAGAAGTCTCAGCTGTTAACCAGAAAGGTGGAATACCTAGGCCACGTTATTGAAGGTGGTGCAGTAATGCCGTCGCCGGGGAAAACATGCAGTTACCAAATTCCCTGAGCCTCAGAACTTGAAGCAGCTGCACAGTTTTTTGGGACTTTGTTCCTACTTCAGGAAATTTATACCTAAATATACTCAGGTAGCACAACCGCTCACCGATATGCTGAGGAAACAATGCAAGTAAAGATGAAGTTGGCTACTAAACCAGTGTTAAAGATCTATGACCAAAGAGCAGAGACAGAGCTCCATCCTAACGCATCAGGTATTGCCTATTTAGCAATTTAGGTGCAAAGAGGTGATGATGGGTATTTGCACCCAGTTAATTATATAAGCCGAAGGACTACAGACGCGCAGGCCAAGTACACAAGCTATGAGCTTGAAGCACTGGCTATAATTGAAGGTGTGAAGAAGTACAGACACTACTTATATGTAAAATTCTACAAGATTGTCACTGATTGTAAAGCTTTTCAAATGACACAAAACAAGAAAGATTTAGCATCATCAACAAGAGCTGCTCGATGGATTTTATTCCTACAGGACTACGATTTCACAGTAGAACACCGTGACGGTACTGGAATGAGGCACGTCTACGCATTGAGTCGAAACCCCTATGTAACAGCCATAACATCTAGCTTACACCAGGATATAAAACGAGCGCAGCAGTGTGCCGAGGGCCTTAGCGCAATAATAAAAAAAATGGAAGAAGGAAAATCATTTAAAGATTACAATCTGAATCAAGGGTTACTTTATAAAGGATTAGAGCAACAACTTGATATACCTAGTACAATGGAAAATGAAATCATAAAGAGGGCACATAGTAACAGGTCATTTTGCAAAGAAGAAAACTTTAGATCTAATTAAGGATTACTACATTGAAAAAATAGGAAAGAAAGTTGAGGATTATATAGCATCATGTATCCCACGTTTACTGACTAATAGAAAAGAAGGAAAACAGGAAGGTTACCTTAACCCAATTGAGAAGGGAGACACCATTGCATACACTGCATATGAATCATGTTGGACCCCTGACAGAGACACATAAGCAGTATAATCATATACTTACCATTATTGACGCCTTTACGAAGTTCGTATGGTTGTTCCCGTGTAAAAGTACCACAACGAGGGAAGTTTTGAATAAATTGGAGATATTACAGCAAACTTTTGGAGTCCAGAAAGGTTCATCACAGATAGAGGTACTGCTTTTACTAGCAACGAGTTTCAACAGTATTGCATGAAGGAGCGAATAGAGTTATGTCATATTACTACTGGAGTACCTAGAGGTAATGGTCAGGTGGAAAGCGTTCACAGAACTATTATACCAGTACTTACCAAGCTATGTGTTGAGAAACCAGGATTGTGGTACCGGTATGTAGGAAGAGTGCAGATGGCGTTAAACAGTACTTACCAGAGAAGCGTGAACATTACGCCATTTGAGATGCTAACAGGAAAGAAAATCAAGAGACAAGACGACATAGAAATATATAAATTACTACAACAAGAGGAACGGGACAACTACATAGAAAATAGGGAAGATTTGAGGAAGAGAGCAAAACAGCAAATACTGGAAGTACAACAGGAGAATAGGAAGAACTACGATAAGCATAGAAAGGACAGTAAGAAATATCAAGAGGGCGAGATAGTTGCTATAAAGAGAACTCAGTTTGAGCCAGGACTCAAACTCAAACCTAAATATTTGGGACCTCATCAGGTCACAAAAACAAAACGACACGACAGATACGACGTATAAAAAGTAGATATGATGGCAGAAGGTCCAGTAAAAACCAAAACATCTGCAGATCATATGAAAAAATGGCCAGATAACAAGGAGTAAGATCAAGTAAGTATGTGAGGTTCATAAAGTATGTTTGTTGTATGTTGACTGCATGAAAGTGATAAGTGGTGTACGCACCAGGACTTAACTTAGTACGGCCTTATCCCAAATGCGTACAGTGTGGCTATGTTTAAGGCAATCGAGCCTGGTACCGAATAGCTACCTACGACCCTAATGACTAAAAACCTAGCCGTATAAATTTACCTAGCACCCTAGTTATCCTAACACCCTTACCCTTACCATACAAACCATACCAAACGTGAGTTACGTTGGTTATACGTGCGGGAAGTCTGGGGGCCTACTCTCTAAGCACGAAGTCCGTAGCTTCGGCCTTCGTTACGGGCGTTTCCTACTCCGTATCACCTACGGACTTACGATTAGTCCCGAACCCGAACTAAGAACGAATGACAACACGATTTGACTGTTGACCCTACTCCCGATGTGTTTTCGCCCGTCCGAAAAGTTGAATTTGACACTTGTATGGACGGATCGTTATGTCATTTGATACGACATCAAAATAGTTATCGTGCTGCCTACGAAAGTTAGAATTTGCCAAAAACTTGAACCTATGGCTGTTTTTTTGAATGCTCGATGAAGCTCTACATGAAGAGCGGAGGCGATGCCGATTATACTTGCGCCAAAACTTTTGGTAGGCGAGTATTCCCGACGTTGAGTTCTTAAAGAACTAAAGGCTAGAATTATTTGAAGACTTGTGTGAGCATAATTATAGTACCTCTTTTGCCTCAACAATACGACGAAATGGTGTGGATCCAATAATGAAGGTAATTGTTTGATACAAGAATGAAGGACTAAAGCTAAGGTTATACTTATTTATTGAAGATTCTGCAATTAATTGATTTGTATTTACTGGTGATTTTGTTTACTTTTAGATCCTTGCTGCACTCAACTTTTATGCTCGGGGAAGGTACCAAGGTGCAGTGGGCCTTAGCATACTTACATTTGGAATTTTAAAAGGCTGATGGAGATGCCTCTTAGCAGCTAGAGAGCTGCTTTATAAACCCATCACAGCAGTTATTTGTCACAATTTACACTATAACTATATTTCCCCTTATACCTAATGCATTGAACAGATGAACAGTATTTTTTTCATAAATTTCAGAGCAAATATTATTTTTGCAGATAAAATTGTCATTGCCTGCAGTCTTACACAATATGTGTAATCGGGAAGGTTTAGAAACAACTTCCCTCTCTGACTCTCTGAGGAAGACCTACAATTAGAGTGCAGTAGACAGGGAGGGCAGTGATATGAGTCTATGCCCGCTCATCAAGCTCTTCAGCAAGGGCAAAGAGCGAGAGACAGATTACCGGAATTGCTGGACAGAAATAGGTACTTATGCAGTCTCACAAGAAAACTACTCTACTAATAAAACATGTCAATAAATACATAAATACATAGGATGTTTGTATCTATAATATTGATTTGAGTATTTATTTTACAAACTGTTTATTTTGCTTTCAGGACATAATGGGTGTTGGGACTGGCGCGGGACGATTCTGACATAAGAAAAAGATTTCCACAATAAAAGTGTTTTTATAAACAAAATGTTTTCTTTTTATTTAGCACCAATCAATTTGAAAAAAAAAATACATTCAACAACACAATGTTACAATCAAAACATACATTTTCTTTTATTCATCTATTGAAGTCTTAAATGATTACTAGGAACTTAGTTTCTCTTACTAGTCTACTTCAATATCAAATACCTAATATCTGAATAAAATTAACAATCAACAATACACTATATGTTTTCTTTTATTTATCTATTGAAGTCTTAAATGATTACTAGGAACTTAGTTTCTCTTACTTGTCTATTTCAGTCTCAAATACCTAATATCTCAATAAAATTAACAATCAACAATACATAGATTTTCTTTTATTCTAGACTAATCTCAAATTAAGAATCAACATTATACAATCAAAAGATTTTTTTTAACCAATCAACACATACCATTTTCTATTACTTGTATAATTGAATCTTAAATAATGGCTGGTAACAGACAAGCTTTCATTCAGTGAATTATTGAGTTGGAAGACCAGACTCCAAGCAACAAAAGAGATGAGGAGCTCAGGAAAGAAATGTTGCAACATTGTGAACAATGTTGCAATTATAGAGCAACGGAGAAAAAAAAGATATGTTACTGCCTGCATCATCCAACTCCTGGGCAAAGGCCTCTCCCTGTGACTTTCGAGAGTTATATGTATAGCTAGCAATTTAAATGTTTCTAGTTATGTACTAAGTTACAAAGTTCCACAATGACAACCCTTATTTCATCAGGCACCACATTTCTCCCGGATTAAATTAGTAGTCTTTGTTCGTCCACCTCAATACTTCGACTTCTTGCTGAGTCGGTAGTGAGGTGTTGCCGAACTCGTGGATGTGCACGACGAGAATTTAATGCTGTAAACAAATTAAAATAAATCTCAGTCAGTTTTAAGTAATTTTCTGAAACATGACTTACATAATCTCTTTTCTACTAAACAATAATACTTACTTCACTAATTTTGCATTGGCAGCTCCCGCTCCAGTGCTTCAGTGGATATTGAGGGTTGCTCTTGGGAAAGTGGGTTGGCAGGTGTAGCAGCAGATATTTGGGTGGGTGTGGTGGCTGCTGGGTCTTGTCTTACAGGTGGACCTACAACAAAAACCAAAATATCATTGACGGGTACAACAAATATATAATTATGTATTTGTTATTTATTGTTATTGAATTTTTTTAAAGTCATGGCAAAGACTCCATGCAACAGCATTATAAAAACATTAATGCTGTTGTTTTTACCATTCAAACATACTATCATAAATTATAAATTTAATTATTACTTACCGATGGAAAAGCTGGCACTCTTGCCTTGGCTTGTGGCTGTCCAAAACCCTCTCCCATAATTAATAATATCCTCAATTCTACTTGGGAGAGGGTTGTTGCTACCGTTGGGACTCCACCTGTAGCACATGCTGAACGTCTGGCAGCTTCAGCAGCTTTATTGGCTAAATGTTTTTTATCAGCCCGCACCTAAAAGTTGGTTAATTTTAATTACATAAAAAACGATATACAAGCCAGTATACTCCTACAGATAATCATTTGGAGGATGACTGATTATCATTGTATGCAGTTTACTGATGACAAGACTTAAAAATCAAATTAATATTGACGAGTAATGTATCATACTTTGCCACTGTTCCACAGACTGTGCAACTTCCCATTGAATTAAGGGAGTTGCACAGGTTTTCCCACAGCCTTTTGAACGAATTCTTTCGTCGGCACTCCTCAGTAGTCCGCCTGCCAACTCATTATTCTCACTCATGAAATTGAGGAGGGCCTCTATTTCCGCGTGAGTTGCTGCTGGAGCGATTGGGGCCATTTTACAACATTAATTAATATTTAATAACGAAAACATCCCGTGTCGTGTTAATAAATTGCGAATTGATGCAATTATTTAGTGTGATTGTAAATAATAATAAACACTGACATGACATTTTATTTGAAAATTGCCGTCAAAAAGAAAAAAAGGCAAAGGTATTAACAGGGTAAAGCTACAATCCGGACAAAAATGGCCAAAATAGTTCTGTTCTATATTTGGAAACATAATAAACAGTTTATTGTTAAAAATGTGGTAATTTTATAATGATAACAATATTATTTTTTGTTTATTAAGCTTGAAAACCACAAAGTAAGTAAACCGGTAATCGACCGGTAAAATAGCGCAACTCTATCGTCATGCGCCATTCGTTCACGAATAGTGTCTATGATTCCGTTAGAAACCTAATAGTCCGAAATCCATAGGGAGTAGGGTTTACTGCATCGTATCGGACTACCTTCGGACGGGCCCGTCTTGTCGTTGACGGAGTTAGAGAGTAGACCCCCTGTTACGAGGAGACCTACGGTAACAGACGGAATTTGGGAAGGAATAGGGGTTTGTGTACGTCGTGCAATGTACACAGGAAATGGTTTTCTTACTGCCGATCCCACAGACTCATAGGATCGATGACGGCTAAGGGTGTCTTGGCCACAGTAAGAGGAAGTACAGGAGATAAATCACGCTCGACTCCAGCTTGATGACTAGTTTTTTACAGTAATTAACTTAATTATATACTAATTTTATGGTCCATACACATCGATACTTATTTAGATGTGTGTTTATATGTATCGAGCCGATGAGGCGAAGATCTCAGTAGGTCACTTCTTAGCGCTGACGGTGCGATGCTGTTGTTGCATGTTCACGGTTGAACATTCTGGCGCCTCTCAGGACCTGGACTCCAGTTGGTATAGCTCGATAGTTTCGTGTTGGTGTGGTAAACTGTATATCGGTTCCGTTGTGATAGGTGGTTGGCCTGTTGTTCGTTGGGTAGATGTTCCGTTGATAGCGAGCAGGTTTGGTTCTCTTGCTGGTTGCTTAGCTGGCTCGGTACCTGTTCTTGTGGTCTTGTGCTGCATTGTGGCTCCAATCCATCTCAGTATTGCTGGACCGTAGCACACTAAAAATATAAAGATTAAAAACATGATTACACAAGATAATGTAGTTGTTAAGTATGTGTGAGACGTAATTTGACTCCAAACAGTACTATCTAATTCGGTTTGTAAGGCACTTTCTTTATTAATTAAATGTTGAAAAATCTCTTTTGAGTTATCTATAACTTCTTCTTTCGTAATGTTTAGCATGGATTTGGTCATCACATGCGTGTTAATGGGAAAATCTATTTGTTTTGAGTATGATGTTACAATCGGTACTGAAACAACTCTTTTGGCAGTTAGTATGTTATTTGTTGTTTTAATGACGCAGTTATCTGCGATTCGTATTACACCAACATTTTGAAGTTCAAGCTCTTCTCTTTGTCCATCACAAAGTATTGAAGTGGTAACCCGATCTCTTACAATGAATAACCAAGTGTTTGGCATGTGAAGTTGTTTTCATATTATTTCATTTGATAAATAGAACGTTTTGGTAGGACATTTCGTATGTGTTTGGTTTTTAAACAATTGATCAACAATGCAATTTTCATTTAATTGCATGTTTTTCACGGCCCCAGGAAAGCAAATAAAATGGTTGGTCCATTCTAAACAGCGTTTGAACTCCTCATAGTTTAAGTCAAAATATAGTTCGTTGTTGTAATCTAACCCTATGTAAGATTTAGGTACTTCTAGACTTTGAGCAGTTTTATCAGAGTGTATCTTTGGAACTGGTGTAATATACATTAATGTATATTTGGTTATCTCTTGTATAGAAAAATAGGAGTAGACTTTTATATGAGTATGGTTTTCAGATATCTTGGTGTCCAGTAACTGTTGTTGAACGATTTTTAAATTAGGAGGTAGCTTTTTGTTTGCTGATGATATTAGGTCACTGACGTTCTTTGGTGTTAAAACACTATATACTGTTGCCTTGGTTAAGTATATTTCTAACAATCCGTTATAGTAATCCATGATTTCTTCCATGTAATTACATGCTAATTGGTAAGTCTGCATAATGCGTATGTTTACACTGTTGTGATCGACTGTACTGAACCAATGGTTGTAACTTTCCATGTAACCTATAACTTGGTTTAGTTTATTCTGAAATCCTATGAGTTTCTGTTTTATTCTTTCTTCAGTTTTGTTGACTTGTGAGATTGTTGATATCATAAATTTGGTTTGATGATTGGCAGCTTCAATTAATTGTTTTTGGTTTGAATTTAAAGACTCTATATCTCGGTATGCCTCATCATTCACTCCGAAGATCGACGTGAGTAACTGTCCCAATATACCCCTTTTCTTTCTAGTTTGGTTCACTTCTGTCAAATATTCTTTTGTTCGTTCAAATTTGGATTCTTCTTCTAACAAATGGTGATGTAATTGCTTGCAAAATGCGGAATTTGTTATTTTTTCTACATTTGTACAGTCAGCGACAAAAGTCAATGAAGACTTTAAGTTTAAGTTTTAAAAATCCTAATTATTAAGCTAAATATTAAATTAAGGTCGGAACAGGAGTAAAAGGAAAATAATATTTACTCTTGGTTATTATATAAAATGCTGAAATACAATGTATCAATTTAGATGACGTACTAACGTGTAAAAGTAGCAGTGTTATTCGACTTTTGTTGCTGACCGTACATAGTTGACTAAATTGTGACGTCATTGTCTTTATTTTGACAAAGTCTTGCTCTAGATGTTGTTTTTCATAATTTATTTCTATCCTGAATATTCCTCTGTCAACGCTTGCCGTTCCTATTTGTTCAACATAAAATCCTGGTTGTACTGTTTTTAACGAGTATGTCGTTGTGGTTGATTTTGCTGAACCCAACATTTGTAAAATGATGAAAAGCAACGTGAACCATTTGGATATTTTATTACATCGTTTGGGTTGATTAGTTTTATTATTTCTTCGGATTGTAGCGGTATTAGTTAGTATTGCATGCACAGGTTCATTACTATTACTATCACTACACATATTCGTACCGATTGGCAATGGTATTAATGTGTGGATTGACCGTTTTTGAATTGTTCCTGTCGATTTTTGTAGTGTCACCACTCGGGTTAAATCGTCGTTACCCGTATGTATTTCCTTTATTTTTGCAAGCGGCCATTTGCTAGGAGAAACTTTTTCGTCTTTTATAATTGCTAGAGTTCCAATTGACAAGTTTCCTTGATTAGTTTTCCATTTGTACCTCTGTTGTAGTTGGTGTAAATAATCTGTAGTCCAGCTTTTCCAGAAATCCTTTTTCATTTTTTGGATCTGTTTCCATCTGTTTATGTGGTCTGTATTAGTTTCCGATAGCGGGTCTGGTACCCCTACTGCTTCTCTTCCTATTAAGAAATGACTAGGTGTTAACACGATGTTGTCGTTTATATCTTCACTTAGTGCACATAATGGTCTTGAGTTTAAACATGCTTCAGTTTGTTGTAAAAATGTGCTCATTTCTTCATAAGTGAGTGTTTGCTCTCCTATCACTCTACGCAAATGGTGTTTCATAGATTTTACTCCTGCTTCCCAAATCCCTCCGAAGTGGGGAGATAATGGAGGAATAAAGTGCCATTGTGTTCCAATGTTCGTCAACGTATTTTGAAAGTCGTCAGACTGGGTTATGTCTAACATTTCTTTATACAAGTAATTGGCAGTGCCTACGAAATTCGTCGCGTTGTCACTGTACATGTGTGATACTGGACCTCTGCGTGCCATAAACCTTCGTAGTGCTGCTATAAACGTTTCTGTTGATACGTCGCCTACCAGCTCTAAATGTACCGCTTTCGTGGATAGGCAAACAAATATCGCAATGTAGCCTTTGTATGATTTGTGGCCCCTACCTTTCATGGTTCTCACTGATATTGGTCCAGCATAATCCACGCCTGTGTGACTGAATGGGTACGATTCCGTCACTCTTGGTTTTGGTAATGAGCCCATTTTTTGTGAGGCGGTAGATGATTTGTATCTAGTACACTTTACACATTTTCTAATGCTACTCTTCACTGTTCGCTTTCCTCCAAGTATCCAATATTCTTGTCGTATGTACGCTAAGGTCAAACTATTACTTCCATGTAATGTGGTTAAATGGGCATCACGAACTATAATTAGTGTTACATGATGGTCATGAGATAACAGAATTGGGTGTTTTTGATCATATGGTAGAATGGAGTTTTGAAGTCTTCCTCCCACTCGCAGTAAACCCTCATCATCAATGAACGGATCAAGGCATGATAACCTGTTTCCTTTCTTCAATGATTGTCCAACTTTAATGGTTTTGTACTCCTCAGAAAATACCTCTTGTTGTACTAGAAAAAGGACTTTTTTAGTTGTTAAATTAATTTCCAAACAACTTAATGGTTTTGTGTGTTCTTGTTTATTTACGAATCTGTAGCAATAAGATAATACTCGTATCATCCTTTGGAAGCTTGAAAACCTTATCCAGATTTCGTTCTTTGGTATAATAGTTATATGATAACATCGTTTAATCTCCTCACATATCTCTGGTACAGTTTTTGTACTAGGAATGTTATCACTTTTTAACCATTCTGGTCCATTCCACCACAGAGATAAATCTTGTAATTTATTTGGCGAAACTCCTCTTGTAATTAGGTCTGCTGGATTTTGTAATGTATTCACATAATTCCATTTAGCTTGTGGTAATATTCTTTGTATTTCGGATACCCTGTTAGCTACGAACGTCTTCCATCGCTCAGCTTCACCTTTGATCCAGCCGAGAGTAATCATTGAATCCGTCCAACAATAGATATTCGCGATTGGCATTTCCATTCCCGTGACAACTTTTTCCATCAGTTGGGCTAATAATACTGCAGCACATAACTCTAATTTTGGTAATGTAGTTTTTTGCTTTTTTGGCGCTACCTTTGATTTAGCTTGTAGAAGGGTTACGTCAAATATATTATTATTTTGTATCCGACAGTAAATCACTGCACCGTAGGCTTTTTCAGAAGCATCACTGTACCCATACAGCTCGACTTTCGAATTATTTGAAAAATGACACCATCTTGGGATGGAAATCTTCTCAATTGTTTTTAGTTGTTTTTGTAGTTCAATCCATCTTGTTTTAATAGTTTCCTCTACGGGCTGATCCCACTCTAAGCCATTTGTCCAAAGTTCCTGAATCATGAGTTTCATATTTATGATGACAGGTGCTAACCATCCCAGAGGATCAAATATCTTAGCGATTTCCGATAAAATAAAACGTTTTGTTGGTTTTTCATTGTGATTAATAGTAATCTGAAAACCGAACCTATCCTCTAATGGTGACCATAATACCCCTAATGATTTTCTAGCTTCATCTAGCGGTATCTTCATCACTTGGTCGTCCTTGCTTTCATTAGGTATATTTTCTAACAATTCAGTACTGTTTGACGACCATTTTCGTAAATTAAATCCGCCTTTCCGTAGCATTTTTATTAAGCTTTCTTGTAACATTTTTGCTGACTCAACACTAGCATCTCCTGACAATACATCGTCCACGTAGAAATCCTGGAGAGTTTTTTGGCTGGCTATTGGGTAGTTCGCCTTCTCATCAATAGCGAGTTGTTGCAGTGTCTTAATCGCTAAGTATGGGGCAGCTGCAGTTCCATACGTTACAGTAGTTAATTCGTATTCGTCGATAGCATGTTTCGGAGACTTCCTCCATACTATTCGTTGGTATGTGCAGTCTTGTTCGTTAACATTTATGTATCGGTACATTTTTTCGATGTCCGCCATAAATGCTATTTTGTGTTTACGCCAACGTAATAGTATAACTGCCAAATCTTGCTGTAGTCTTGGTCCCGTAAACATATTATCGTTTAGACTCATATTAGTACTTGACTTGCTTGACGCATCAAATACTACTCGTAGCTTAGTAGTTAGTGAATCTTCCCTGATTACTGGTTGATGTGGTATGTAGTATTTACCTTGGTCATAGTCAGTTCTAGTAACTTTCCTCATATGGCCCATTTCTAAGTACTCATTGAGGAAGTCTTGGTATTTTTTTCGTAAATTATCGTTTTTATCAAACTTGCGTTCTAATTGTAATAGTCTTGCAATAGCTTTTTTGCGTGAATTCCCGTAATCTAAGTCGGAATTCTTGAATGGGAGTTTCACTGTGTATGTTCCATCTGGATTTCTTATAGTAGTTTCTCGGTAGTAATTTTCACAAATCTGATCCTCGTTGGATAATTGGTACTTTTCAGGAATTTCTTCTAATTCCCAAAATCTGTTTAGTTGTTGCACTTCTGCAGTACGTGTCATCATACTAATAACTGTGTTAGTATTGGTAGTAGCGCCGCAAATACCGGATAGAATCCACCCAAATTCGGTATTTTGAGCGATTATTCCGTCTTGCACCTTGTGTAACCCATTTAGTAGTAAGTTACTATATTCTTGTGCCCCCAATATCATATCTATTGGTCCTCTTTTGTAGTACGTAGGATCGGCAAATAGTTTGTGTTGTAAACAATCTGATTCTAGTTCTGGTAAATTTTTCTCTGGTAAACAACCAGTTAGTTTTGGTAGTATTATAAGTGAGACAGGTAACCTATATTCACTCGGAAATCTAGGCTGTAGCATGACATTGATGGAGTTTTTCGATGTCTTAGGTTTCTCGTCAGCAATCCCGACCACTTCGGTATGTATCTTCACACGTGGGTATGACAATAGTTGGGCAACCTCTTCTGTGCAGAATGATGCCTCTGAACCTTGATCACATAGCACCCTTAGTAAATGTGATGTCCCATCCGACGAGTGAGTTTTTATTAGGGCCGTTGCTAGTAGTGTAGTTTTTGGTATATTAGTTTTGTTAATAGTAGACACGTTAGATACAGTTCTCGTCATGGATTTACTTGTCGATGGGGTCGACAAGCCGAACTTTTTTGGTTCATTATTTGCGTGTTTTATGGTAATATTATTGTTGTTTTGGTGTAAATAGGAATGATGACCTCTTTTCCCACAGTATCCGCAACTTTTATTGCTGTAACATGGTATTGACGTTTCATGAGTCAAACAATTTTTACACATCTGTTTTTCGTGTACGATTTTATTGCGATCTTGCACTGACAGCATTTTAAAACTAGTACATTGGTAAATGCTGTGTTCGTGATTTTGGCAAAACCAGCATACGCGTTTATCTAATTGTTTGGTTATCGAACTTGGTGACTCATGGCGCCATTTGTGAGCTACAGATTCTTCCCTCAACGAGCTTGAAGTTTCCAGACACTTAAATCTTTTTTCTAAGAATTGCATCATTGCTGACAATTCTTGTAATTTATTAGGCTCTTTTAACTGATGTTCGTATTTTTCATCAGTTTCGGAGTCCCATATTCTACTAAGTATTCTTGTCAAAATAGGGTCCCAAGATGAAATGTTGATGTTCTGATTTTTCAATGCTTCCAGGTTTTCGTTGAATGTATCATGCAGATTTCTTAAGTTCGAGGCATTACTTTTCTTTATTTTCGACATACTTAGAATGATGTCGATATGCTTAGTAATGATTATTCTTTCATTTTTGTATCGTCTTGTTAACAGATTCCATGCAGTTATGTAATTAGCATCACAAACTGTTAAATGCTTGATCAGCTTAGCGGCGTCACCTTGAACATGCGTTTTTAAATACTGCATTTTTTCTGTGTCACTTAAATATTTTTCTTCGTGTACTATTTTCAAGAATAAATCATAAAAAGAATTCCATGACTCATAACTTCCACTAAATGTTGGTATTATTATTTTTGGTAACTTAACCGAGGTATTATGGTTGTTGTGTGTCGATTTTCGACCTACTATTGCAACTAACTTTTCCATCACAAGATCGAATTCCGTTTGTGTTTGTTCAAACATCTTTTCTTGAAAATAGCTATGTTCCAACGTACTATCTTCCATTAGAATGAGTACATGTGTTTCTTCAATTTCTTGCCACTGTTTCTGTAAATTCGTCATTACAGATTCTAAATACCAACTCGCTTTCTCTCCAGTCATCGATTGAGTAGCCGAGTGTAACTTTTTCTGCATCTGGTTAATCCGAAATAATTGAATAAATAGTTTCGGTGAGCTGACGCCTTCTTCCTCTTCTGGTTCTATATCTTCTGGTTCATACAGTTGGTTTACCACCTGTAGTCTTTTCTCACACTTCAACAGATATTCAATAGCCTGCGTATAATGTGTAGTGATAGAACCAAAATAATTGGTCGTGATGTATTTGTGATCACACAACACATCTTGGTTTTCTAGTCGTGAGTGGTTTTTTGACGTTCTAGTATATATTTCTGTGAGTCGAGTTCTTCTCTCCGTGATATATTTTAGAGTTTTCCTTGATGCTGAGTCTTTCTTGATGTTGGTGAATATTTGTCTTAGTTCATTGTAATCTGCTTCTTGGCTTTTTATGACTTCGTTTATTTCTTGTATGTCCATTTTCCCTAACTGTCCCTAATAGTATTGTTTGTTAAAACCGTGACCTAATTGCCCTTTGATACAATAAGTGCGATTTCTCTGAATATTAGTGAACCCAATTGTCGGTGCCGATTTCCGATCCGCTATCGTACAACTGGCGTGCAAGTATGTCAGTCTTTTTACATACAACAACCAAGCGCTTGTTGTGTACGCTAGTTTGAAGTACGTCTAAACGTCAGTCAGTCAGTATTAGCGCAAGTCAAAAAGAAGAACTTTTTTAATATTATTATTTAAATGTTACAATGTTAAAACACCGATTAGTAACCTTACCCTGGTTTCCCTAAAAAACTTGCTCGAAGGACCAAATGTACGCACCAGGACTTAACTTAGTACGGCCTTATCCCAAATGCGTACAGTGTGGCTATGTTTAAGGCAATCGAGCCTGGTACCGAATAGCTACCTACGACCCTAATGACTAAAAACCTAGCCGTATAAATTTACCTAGCACCCTAGTTATCCTAACACCCTTACCCTTACCATACAAACCATACCAAACGTGAGTTACGTTGGTTATACGTGCGGGAAGTCTGTTACGAGGAGACCTACGGTAACAGACGGAATTTGGGAAGGAATAGGGGTTTGTGTACGTCGTGCAATGTACACAGGAAATGGTTTTCTTACTGCCGATCCCACAGACTCATAGGATCGATGACGGCTAAGGGTGTCTTGGCCACAGTAAGAGGAAGTACAGGAGATAAATCACGCTCGACTCCAGCTTGATGACTAGTTTATTACAGTAATTAACTTAATTATATACTAATTTTATGGTCCATACACATCGATACTTATTTAGATGTGTGTTTATATGTATCGAGCCGATGAGGCGAAGATCTCAGTAGGTCACTTCTTAGCGCTGACGGTGCGATGCTGTTGTTGCATGTTCACGGTTGAACAAGTGGTAAGATTTTTTTTTGTGTTTTCATTGTTTTGTTATGTTCTAGATTCATAATTACACAGAGTTGTTAACGATAAACATTACAGGTAAATTGTAAGTGGTCATATTGTGTCACTAAGATGTTTTGTATTTCTTTGTTATGCAAACATTTAATCTTAATGTAAGCCTAACTGCAATTACTGCAGTATAACAGATTACATATTTAAAGTAGAAGGAAACGAATCGTACATTAATGATGTGTACATGGCATTCAAAAATATTAAATCACGTCTGGCCTTTCTGCTACCTGGTTTTTCTTCTTTGGTTGATAATAATATCAGGGACAGGATTTTGAATGCAGTTGATAAACGCAGAGAGAACTGCATAAAGCCTATTAATCTAGCAGCCTATATGTTAGATCCAAAATGTCAAGGCATCGAACTGAACGAGGATGAAGAAATCGTTGCCATGGATTTCATTCATGAGAAAGGAAGGCAGTTAAATTTAGAAGTAATGACAGATTTAGCCAATTATAGAGCAAGAGAAGGCTTTTGGGCAAAATCTTTTATTTGGACCAGCCTCCAGAACATGAAACCTTTAACTTGGTGGAAAGGAATTTGCAAACACAAGACTCTAAGCAAAGTTGCAGCTTGTCTTTTAACTGCTCCCTGTACATCGGCTGCAACAGAACGAACCTTCAGCATTCATGGCAATATCCACAGCCTTAAACGGAACAGGTTAACTACAGAAAGAGCTGCAAAGCTTGCCTACATATCCTATAACTGGAATTTATTACATAATAATCAAAAAGACGAAAAAGTAGACGAAGAAGAAGAAGAACCCATTCCGAGTCCTTTTATGATGAGCCCATTAACCATAAGAAACATTGTACCTCAACCATCAACTTCTGGAAGAAATACAAGACAAATAGAGTTTTGCGATATTACAAAAACATTCTCCGATAACAGTGACTTAGACAGTGACTAAATTAGTCTCGATAACATGTTACTATAGAAGAGTATTTAAACTTGATGTGCTAACTGTATCTTTTGTTACCCATATACTTATATTTCAAATTTTAAACCATCATTTTAATATTTACACCAACCTGTTGTTGATTAAATGATTTTAGAGTTGATGTTTTTGTTTTTATTCTGTACTTTCCAATTTAATAATCATAGAAATGAATTTACCCGCCATTTGGAAACTTTCCCCGGTAAATACCCATTTTGGGAATATTCCGGGTGGAATGATGGAAACTTTCCGAGTCGCCCATCACTAGTTCGGATTGCTACATAATAGATATTTACGAGTCCATATAAAGCGACCAACTCGGACGCAAGTATAATGCAAGATACTCGTATTATCCAAGATGAACAAGACGCAATCCATTATTATTTTCGATCCGGTAATGTTTTCATTTTGGATAGAGGATTAAGGGTCGCCTTGCCAGATTTTAGAAGTTTCGACTACACGAATCATACGCCTGAATCTTTACATCCCGGCGAAACTCAACTAACCACCATGCAGGCTAACAAATCCAGGCAAGTAACTATGGTTCGCTGGGTTGTGGAGATCGTTTTCGGACGCATCAAGCGTGACTTTAAGCTATTAAGGCAAGAATATTTCAACGTTGCCCTGAAACAACTCTGCCCGAATTTCCGAATAGCTGCTGCGCTGTTCAATGTTTTTCACATGCCGGTGCACGACAGCGTATATGCGGACCGGTTTATTGATAATATTAACCACCGCATAAATATCCCTAATAATCTAGCAGAATATGTAAGAGCCAGTAATATGAACCAACGGCGTGCAGCTTTCACAGCGATTTCGGGGGATCTTCCAGAATTAAGAGGATTTCCACGGCTGTCACTAGAAGATTTAATAATTTTCTCCCTCGGAACATATCAACTAAAGCTAGTTCGTACTTCCAGAATTAAGAGGATTTCCACGGCTGTCAGTAGAATATTTAATGATTGTCAAGTAGTAAAATGGTTGGATAATCCTTTAATGGTTTTACATATTGAATAGTGTTTGAAAAATTGTAGAAACAACGCTTCATTAGACCATCCAGAAGGATTAGCTCCACCAATAGTTCCATCAGGAGCTTAAACAAGCATAAAATCCTTGAAATTTACACGCGGAAATATGAGCATAGGAGGAATGAATCCACCTCCTGCATTTATTGCAGCTATCATTGTGACTGTATTTCCTTTTCCTCCGCTCGTCATTGCACCAACTTGTTTGACACCTTTGGGTGCTAATATTTTTGGTGGAACATGGACTGTTGAAATGCCACTTTTATCCACATTCCAAATATCAATCGCTCTTAATTGTGGGCATTTGGACAAAGCTTTTTTGTAATTTTCAAAAGTCAATTGCACATTTTGTTTATTAAATGCTGTAGAACGGGCAAGGCTAGTGGCTTCAGGCTTGCGTAAAGCTAATTGCTTTTGAAGTCGTTTACGGAAAAGACGTAACCAGTACTCCCAAGCCATTTGGTCTTTGTCCCATTGAGCTGGATATTTTTTATTGTTTTTTGTCGCGAACTCATATGCCAACCTCTTAACGTCCTTTAAAGTGAGTCCATACTGTAACTTTGCTGCTTCTTGTATGTAATCCACAAGCAAGAGCTCTTCGTCACCTGTAAAAACTTTTTTCACGGCTAAATTATCATGAAGGTCGCTCGCATCTTTACCAGTATTCAAGTAGTGTTCATAATGCCTCTTTAAAGTACATTTTGACAAGTTAAAATGTTTGGCAGCCCCTCTTAATGAGAATTTTTTTCTTCAACTAGTTTAATAGCACTAGAAAGTGCTGTTTTAGCAATAGGAGTCCGTTTGATGTTGTCTTTGCTTCGAGGCATTTTACTTGTATGAAAAACAACAAAATAATAAGTATGTGTGTTCCTAAACAGAATTAATAAGAATACATTTGAATGTAGGTACCTTGACCATATGACCAAAGTACAACTGTTTTACTATGGTCAAGGTACAACACCCCTACCCTTTTATGGTTTATTCGCACATGTAAATATGGAGGTTATTATTAACTCAAATAAGAATACTACATTCTAAACTTGGCTAAATTACTTGTTTAAATCAAATGGTTTTAAAAATGTATGTAGTAAATAACAGAAGTAATGAAAGAAATGAAAAATATTAAATATCTTACTTTTTTGCAGCGAAAACGTTAAAGTGATCTCCAACAAATAAAATGGTACGGTTTTTGGCGCCCTCTGGTGGATGCCCCCGAAAACTTGCGAAAGCGGGATATTCAAAATCGATTTCTTTGAGATGTTTATTTAAAGGTCCACGAAAGCAGAACTGAGAAACTGTAACCGATGTTTAATTGTGCAATTTTACTGGTTACAATTTTTCAGCTCCGCTTTGGTGGTCAAGTAGCCTTATCGTTTAAATTAACATAAAAGGTGGATAGGAGACAATTCTTGCTAGTAAAAAACTATGAATTTTGACGTAAATCACAAGTTTGTGGTTTATTTGCAAAAGTCAAATGTTTTTACTAGTATTTTTATAATAAAAACAGTAGTGTGTCTTTTATGTCAAAATTACTTTATTATAAATCACACAATAGGTACTGCATACAATTATAGGAATTATTAAAATGGGCAGCCGAATTTATACCTATCAACAAACAACATAAGTTTACATAAGTAAAGTGAGTGATGTTTATAAATTCCACCTTTATCATGGCTCAAAATACCTACTAAAATGTAACATAATAAAATCAAATTAAAATAATAACATTTGCAAACAAGTCAGTTAGTACCAAAGACATCAGTATTTTAGAATAAAATAGAATACTCTTTATTATGTACACAATAAAAACTAGATATAAATGTAAAATTTTACATAGGGTTGACACAATGGGCGGTCTTATCACTAAAAGCGATCTTTTACAGGCAACGTTTGGATGGGTTAAAGGGAGGAGAGACAATAATTCAATGATGTACCATTTACTTAAACAATAAATAAATACATACGTACATAAAACATATACTTATCTACATATAATATACAGGTGACTTGTAATTTGACTTATTTCTTCCAGGACGTGAAAGTGTAACCCATTTGCAACAATTAAGCATCCCATAAAGCCTAGGCGAAAATTCATGGGATTAAAGAAAACCCAACTTTTGTGTATTTATGACAATTTCTCAGAAATCTTGACTAAATATCACTTTTCTTTAAATTCTTAAGTTGAATGGCCCTCATTGCTATTCCATTGGGTACCTAATACTTTGACAAACATTTCGATGGAACTAAATTCTCTAAGATATCAATTAGTTAAAAGTTATAGGAAGAAGTTTATTAACCATTTTCATAAAACATCTACATACATGAACTTTGAGACAAGTGAGTGAGACAAGAAAGGTTTGTTAAATTATTAGGTAGGTATCCAATGGAATAGAAATGAAGGCCTTTCAATTTGCCCGGCGGACTCTCCGTCCGCTTACCGGCCCATCGTGCTGCTCGACGAGGTGGGCAAGCTCTTTGAAAGAGTCATTGCAGACCGCCTCGTCGGGCAGCTGGTGCGGGTGGGGCCGGATTTGGCGGACAGCCAGTTTGGTTTCCGCAGGGGGCGCTCCACGGTGGATGCCATCATGCGCGTGCGAGCCCTCACGACGGGGGATGCTGTGGCCCGGGGTGGGGTCGTCTTGGCGGTGTCTCTAGACATCGCCAATGCCTTCAATACCCTGCCCTGGAGTTGCATCCGGGAGGCATTCCGGTATCACCGGATGCCGACCTATCTCTGTCGTGTAGTCGAGGCCTATTTGGCGGATAGAGCAATTATCTACCCCGGTCACCAGGGAGAATGGAACCGGCGAGAGATGTCGTGCGGTGTCCCACAGGGATCGGCCTTGGGGCCGCATCTGTGGGACATCGGGTACGACTGGGTGCTGCGCGCCGACCTCCCTAGTGGCGTCAGCGTGGTGTGCTACGCTGACGACACGCTGGTCCTGGCGCAGGGGAGGTCGCACCAGGCGGCGGCCGAACTGATGACACGCGGGGTTGCGACAGTCGTCGAGAGGATCCGGCAATTGGGACTCGAGGTGGCCTTGCACAAGTCCGAGGCCATGTGTTTTCATGGTCCTCGGAACGCGCCACTGTCGGGTTCCGAAATAACGGTAGGAGGGGTTCACATCGGCGTCGAGTCGACGATGAAGTACCTGGGACTCGTCCTCGACAGCCGGTGGAACTTCGTCGAGCATTTCCGACGTTTGGCTCCCAGACTGCAGCGGGCCGGGGCTGCTTTGAAGCGGCTCTTGCCCAACCTGGGGGGGCCAAACGCCTCCTGCCGGAGGCTCTACGCGGGGGTCGTGCGGTCCATGGCCCTTTACGGGGCACCGGTGTGGGCGCGGTCGCTAAGGCTCCGGCCAGCCCGCCGGTTGAAAGCGTCCCAAAGGGTCATGGCCATCCGGATGGTACGGGGATACCGCACGGTCTCCTGCGAGGCGGCGAGCCTCCTTGCCGGATTACCGCCGTGGGATCTGGAGGCAAAGGTCCTCGCGCACGTTTGGGAGTGGCGCGAGGAGGCGAAACGCCGGGGCGTAACTCCGCTGCCGCGAGTAATCGCGGCACAGCGGACAGAGCTCCGGCGGGATCTCATGGCGGCATGGAGAGTGCGACTGTCGCAACCCAGCGCAGGGCACGCCACAATTGCGGCGGTAAGACCCCTCTTTGAGGAGTGGCTTGAGAGGCGCCACGGCGTCCTCACCTTCCGCCTGACGCAGGTCCTCACCGGACATGGCTGTTTCGGGAGGTTCCTGTTTCGGATAAGGCGGGAGGAAACGCCCGGGTGTTACCATTGTGCGGATCGACCGGAGGACACGGTGGAGCATACGGTGGAGGTCTGCCCGGCTTGGGCGGAGCACCGCCGTGTCCTCGTGGCGGCGATCGGCGGCGGCGACCTCTCGCGTCCGGCCCTGGTTCAGGCCATGGTACGGAGCGAGAGGGAATGGGAAACCGTCACCTCCTTCTGCGAAGCAGTAATGCTCGCGAAGGAGGAGGCGGAGCGCGAAAGGGAGAGGCAATCTCTGCGCCCTCGCGCCCCTAGCCGCCGCAGGAGGAGGAGACACCCTGGGCGTCGGGAGTCGATTGCCGACTCCCGGCCACCGTAGGCGCGGGCTTGCGGACGGCGAGCAATGGGCAGCTCGCCGTCCGGTAAGGACCAGGCCCGGGTCGACGGCGCGTCGTGTTCCACGCGCGCCTCAAAGAGATGTCAGCAAAATTGACGGGGTCCGATAGGACCGATGCCTGCCGGGGCTGCGGATTGTTCGAAAGAGTTACCGTGGCCCTGGCGCACAGGCAACTGAAGGAACACGGGTGGGTTTTAGTCAGTAAGAGTCTGACACGCCCTTCCGCTCCGCCCAGAGCGGGAGACGTCATTTGATGATTTCCCACCCAAAAAAAAAAAAAAAAAAAGGCCTTTCAATTTAAGAGTCTTGAGAAAAGTGATATTTAGTGACAAATTCTGGGAAATTTTCATAAATACTTAAAAATTGGGTTTTCTCGAATCCCATGAATTTTCGCCTCAGCTTTATGGCGTGCTTAATTGTTGCAAATGAGTCATACTTTCACATCCTCGAATGAATACGTCAAATTACAAGTCATCCTGTATACAATAACATCAATATACATATATAAATTATCAATAATTGTTATCAATCAAAGTTTTGTTTTTATCATATTTTATATTGCCTTAAATCGACTACTGTTTGGTTTAATAAAGCAGCATTACTATGCTGCTTTGTTAAACCAAACAGAAGTAGATTGAGCCATACTTGGCTCCTACCAATCACGCTACTAGTTACACATGTTTCAATAAATATATTTTTTTCTTAAGTGCTATTGTGGCGGATTCTTGAGAAAAAGATCTATTTTTCTTAGTACAAAATCTTTTAATTGTTATGTGGAAGACGCTTTTAATTATATAATTTATATTATGCTCTTTGTGCTCCGTGCAATCGTTTAAGAAGTTAAAATTCACGGAAACTTTTAATATGTTTAATAATTGATAATGATGATGATGTGCATTAGTTGATAAATACTCATCAATAAAAGTGGCACAAAATTCCACACAGAGAACAAAGTTTTTACTTGCATAATTTAGAGATCCTTTAAAATCATTATATTCTTTAAATTTAATAAAAGAATGCATAACAGTTCGGTCTGATGTTGTAAATATTGTTTTACATTTCTCACTGTCAATTTTATAATTTTTTATCAAAAATCCACACACATAAGCACATTCACCATTCTCCTTAAATTAGGGTTGCCATACGTCCGGAATTTTCCGGACATGTCCAGTAATATAAGTCTTTGTCCGGAATGCGGAGGGAATCCTAAACCGTCCGGAATTTATTACATTTTAGTAAAGAGTGAAACTAAAAAAATTATAAATCAAATATTTTTATTTCAACATAAGGTAACAATCAACATTATTAATATAGTTATTCATTTTGATCATTTTACTGATATTTAGTGCTCCCAGAAATATTTTTCAAGACTTCCAAATCTTTAATAATAGTTTTATGGAACATTTCGCAACTCATATTTTTTAAATTATACTTCGTTATGAGAATCGACTTGACAGACTCTACAGAAAGTCTGTTCCTTTCTTTTGACCATTGGGTTCCCATCAGGGAAAAAACCCTTTCAACATTGGCATTTTGTGCCTGCATGGCAAATATATATGAGCATATCTTGAATACTTGCGTGAGTTTTCCTGGTCCAGCAGCATTCAGAATACTTGTCCATTGGTTATTGGCATTCACCTCAAAAAAATCTTGACTTTGTTGCTTAATCATACTATTCAAAACTGTGATTTCATCAAACAATATGCTATCATCTAAATTTACCCCTTTTCCAATGAGAAACTGTATTGATGGAATAATATTGTCATACAGAATAGTAATGTCTTTTTTTATTAACATCCATTCAAAAATCTCCAAGTCCATTAAAGGTTGCCGCCATTTGTTTAAATAATCCCGACAACATTTATAAGATTTTGGATATCATTCAAAAAGTCCTCTTTCTTCTCTTTGCTGCTACAAGTAAAGATTAAATCTCTTACTTTAAGTGGAACAAATTTCGCATCTTCTCTTGCTTTCAGGATATCATCAAGTGTTTTCAAAATCTTTGCGATGTCCATGACAGAATTGTTTTCTTTTTCAATTTCTAAAATTTTAGGCTGAAAGATAGCCATCAAGCTATGAACGAAAAACAAATAAGATTCGCACAATTCATTTTCAAAAAAGTTTACGAGGACAGTTGGCACTTGTGGAGTAGATAGGAAATACGTTTTCAGAGGCTCATATATCTTGAGAATTCTCTCAACTGCCGGAAAAAGGCTCAGCCACCTGGTCTTGCTGTGTGACAGTAACTTCTCATAGTTAACTTCAATGTATTCACAAATGGTTTTCAGTGCCTCTGTTCTGACAGTGTAAACAGAAAAGTAGTTGAAGAGTTTCATCACCAATACATCCACATCAATTTTCAGTGCGTCTGTTCCATGCTGCACGCTATTGTGTAATATATGAGCTGGACAGCCAACTCCAAAAATATTTTTTTTTAATTGATGTTGTAGAATTGTGAGCACGTTTTGCCCTGATGGGCGATTTATTCCATCGAAATTTACATTTGCGTTGTCCGCAGTGAATGAGATACATTTTTCCGACAAATCATATTTTTGTAATGTTGTCATAATAATTTCAGCAATAGTTTCGGCAGTTTCATTCGGGGTACTATGAATATCCAATAATTTTGTTTGAATTCCTCCATTTTCGCAATCAAAATACTGTATCATTATTGGGAAAATCTTCTCAGAGCCATGATTGCTTGCGTCACGTCAGTAGCATCTCCGAGATAATAAATATTTTTCAAAGATAAAGTCAGGTTTTTAACAACCCATGGACTTATTACATCATTAATTATTGCTTCGGTTTTGGTTCTTGAACAAGTCATCTCGCTTGCAATATTAGAGTCGGGAAATATTACTTTCATCAGTCGCCCACTACACTCCATTGAATTATAAGATTGGTGGTGCTTAACGGTATGAAAAGCGAGCGTACCTTCAGCAGCAGACTGTTTTTGTTTACTTCCTGAAGACGACGATGCAAAACTGTCACTGACTTAGTATTCACGGTCGTAAGTCTAGTCTTGTGCTTATTACTATTGATATGCGTTTCAATATCAGATATCCCTTTATGTTTTATAGATATATTACAGTTACAAATCATGCAATAAGCTTCTGTGGGTTCTCTTCCTTCTTTCATAAAAGAATATTTGGTTTTCATCACTTCCGTAAACGTGCATTGTCGTTTTCTACCACTTGAACCTGACGCCATATTCGTAATCTTCGACACGAATACACCATAAACCAATAATATGACGAGCTTCAAAAACGCTTCTAATCACTGCAAAGACAACAAAGCACTGGCGACGCGCGGCCGCGGCAAGCGCGGGCACATTAGCTAGCGCGGGCGGAGGGGGAGAGGCGCTTTCCCCTCCTCGCTTCTTCTTCGCCCGAGTTCGTTTAAACTACAGTCACGTAAGGTCAGCGAGGGCGCAAGAAAAATCCAAAATTAGCTTCGTTTATTCATATGCACTGTGCATACCGTCATTAATAATAGGTCTTTACCTATGAAATTGCCGTTTTGTATGAAAAAATTTAAACGAATTTTTTTCATGAATTTTTTATTTGTATTAATCGAAGTAATCACCCATGCAATCAATGCATCTTTGCCATCGCAGTGGCAGTTTATTGATGCCCTTCTTAAAGAAATCAGCTGGACGGGAGGCAACAAATTCTTCAAAGGCATTTTGTACTGCCTCTCGGGTATTAAATTTTTTTCCCGCCAAGAAGTTATCCAAATTCTGGAAAAAGTAGTAGTCTGTAGGCGCAAGGTCTGGTGAGTAGGGCGGATGACGGAGAGCTTCCAACCCCAGTTCTTGCAACTTGGAGACCGTCTGCTGTGCAGTATGAGGTCGCGCGTTGTCGTGCAGGAGCAGCGGAGACGAGCGATTGACCAATGCTGGTTGGAGATGCGCCAGCTTCTCCATCATTGTGTTCAGTTCTTCACAGTACACATCTGCAGTAATGCTCACCCCGTTTGGTAAGAAGCTGTGATGAATCACACCGGCGCTAGACCACCAAACAGTGACCATCACTTTTCTAGGGGTAAGTTTTCGTTTAGGGCATTGTTTAGGTGCTGAACCAGGATCCAACCAACTTGCTGAGCGCTTACGGTTATCAAACAGAATCCATTTTTCATCGCAGGTAACAATGCGGTTCAAAATTCCTTCATTTGTGTGTCAGTTGAGCAGTGCAAGGCACGTCTCGACGCGTACTTCGCGCTGGCGATCATTGAGTTCGTGGGGCACCCATTTGTCAAGCTTTTTTACCTTGCCAATTTGACGCAAATGGACCAATATTGTTTTGACGCTAACGTCGAAAGCTGCTGCTAATTCAGCCGTAGATTGTGTATCATCAGCTTCCACAATCGCCTTTAATTCGTCATTGTCGACCAAAGTCTTCGGACGACCGCGAGGTTCATTTTTCAGGTCGAAATTTCCAGAACGGAAGCGAGCAAACCAATAACAGGTGGTGCGTTGGTTTGTAGAGTTAGCTCCGTAAACGTCGTTGATGTTGCGTGCCGCTTGTGCCGCGTTGCTGCCACGACGGTACTCATATTCCATAATTACTCGAATTTTTAACGTATCCATGATGACGAAAAAGATTGAAATGCGATGAAAATGTAACACTAATCAATAAAGAAATGACTACTTTTAGAAAAAAAAATCCATGTTTTTAAAATAAAATTAATTTGAAATTAGAATTCATAGCCAAACAAAAATTATTTTGATTTGAAATGGCCAGTACTGCAGAACGGCAATTTCATAGGTAAAGACCTAATATTATATTTACAAGAAAGTCAGGAATTTTCATCAAATGTCCGGAATTTACTCCGGATTTCGATTTTTTTAATCTGGCAACCCTACCTTAAATACTTCTTGGTGAATGTTGCCGTCATTTAATCTCCATACCGAAGATGAGGCTGAAGTTTCTTCGGTATGGCTTTCAGGCTGATTATTATTTTCAAAAAATATTTTTAAAATTGTCAATAATGACCTCATTGTTGTCGAGCTCACAGTTTCCACCACCAATGTGAGAAAGGTTACTTAAGATAGAAGTTTTTAAGCCTGCGACAAACTGGCCAGTGGTAAGACTGCAGTTTGAACCACAATTTCCTCGAATGCACCCAAATAAATTTTCTAATGGGTCTTGTTGTAGCCTTCGAGTCGCTAGACTTTTTATAGATTTGTGTTATTTATTTATTTATTAAAACTTCATGCACAAGTAAAAAAATACGGTACAAAGGCGGACTTAATGCCTGAGGCATTTTCTACCAGTCAACCTTAGGGTGATGCAGAAACTAAACATGGCAGGTGCAATCAACGGGATAGATAGCATGGAAATAACTATAAAATACAAGAATAAATATTAATATATAAATACTAATACACACATACATACATACATACATACATACATATAACAAAATAAACTTTGTCAGGAGAAATAACGATCGGTAGAGGAGAAAAACGAATCCAGCAAATCAACGCTGAGATGTTTCGGCCAACTTCTGACGGATATGCTCACGTGCCTTCACTTTAAAAGATAATCGACTGGTTGCCATCTTGATGTTCAGAGGGAGCGCATTCCAAAGAAAAACCGCCTGGACAAAGAAAGAAGAATGAATGAAGCCAGAACGGTGAGACGGACATCGTAGAAGACGATTGTTGGTGGAACGAAGATTTTTACTATGGGCAGAGCATAAATATTGAATTTGGGAGGTCAGGTAAGAAGGAGAAGTGGGTTTGTTGAGAATAGAGAACAACGTGGACAGTGCCCTCAACTCTCTGCGCTGACGAATGGGTAACCATTTTAAAAGCAGTCTGTGCGCAGACACATGGTCATACTTACGAAGATTAAAAACAAATCGAATGCAATTATTGAGAAGGCGGTCAAGTTTATTGAGGAGATCTGCATTCAGGTCATAGTAACACACATCACCATAGTCAATTATAGGAAATATTAGAGACTGTACAAGCATTGCCTTTATGTGTGTCGGGAGAAGGTTTTTCAATCGATAGAGCGACCGCAACGTCCCGGTGACTTTTTGACTTACAGTCGTGACCTGCTTTCGCCAGTCAAGACAAGTGTCGACATGCAGACCAAGATTCTTAACATCGGAGCTAAACGGGATGACTGAGTTGTCGAAGATTACAGGCGGCACAGTTAAGCCATTCAGCTTCCTCATACTGTAGGAGCTCCCTACTATGATAGCCTGACATTTTGTGGAGTTAACGGCCACGCCAAATCGATGAGACCAGTTTTTAACGACATCTGAATCCCGGTTTAACTCCGCAATCGCATCGGATATGTTGTCAATATATGCCCGGCAGTAAAGCTGTAAATCGTCAGCATAAAGATGATATGCAGTCCGAAGCTCGGTGGTAATGAGGTTAATAAAAATGGAGAATAAAAGAGGAGATAATATACCGCCTTGAGGGACGCCAGCTGCAAGATCATACCAATTCGAGGAAGAGTCTCCGGCATAAACAGACTGCTGACGTTCCCGAAGATAAGAGGAAAACCATTTCAGTACCTCCGGAGAGACCATAAGATAGGAAAGGATGGATAAAAGGACTTCGTGACTGACGGTATTAAAGGCATTGGAAAAATCGTTATTGGCGCAAACTCTCCCACAAGATTTCAACTCCATTAAGCGTCCACAGCCAACCTATTTGCGATGGTGGTGTGCATTTGGAACTTATGAATTTAAGTGACTGTAAGCATAATTTCATTTCACTTATAAATTTAAGATGAGGTGATAAAATTTTTAAATTGGTCGCGAAAGGTTTTCCTCTCCGCAGATCCACCGTGTCGCTGTTCAGAGTGTCAAACAGCTTGTCCATTCTGGATATAATATCTGCCGTCACAGCCGCGTCAGCAGTTAATTCACCTGTAATAGAACATATCTCATTTTATTATGATGATTTAAAATATGTATAAGAATGTATCAATTTATTTACTACTAGCTTCCGCCCGTGGCTGCTCTCGCGTTGTCAGGATGAATACTACTCTATGTCATTACCCAGGGTTCAATTCATCTCCATACCAAAAAATTTCAAAATCTGTTCAGCAGGTTTTTTGCAGTACGTAGAAAACATAACAAACAGTCAGTCAGACAGACAGTAATATTATTTGTAGTATGGATTTTTTAAACAAATAGCTTTTTAAAGGGCCTTCGGCAAATTTGTATGGACTCTGGACCAAACTCTCAAAAGTGATGAAACTTATGCCCCAAACTTTGGGGTACTATTTAATATTTTATCATAAAATGTAAAATACGATGAATTGTACCAAAATCTATTTTATAGATTGTTTGGATGCTATTATTGTCTGTATATTAGATACAAAAAAAAATTGTATTTAAAAAGTGTCTATAAAAATCTTAGTGGACCAAAACAAATGTTAACCAATGTATGAACATGCAAACATGTTATTTTTTTATTTAAAATATAGAACACAATATTAGTACCTACTACTACCAATATATTTTTGGATGTACCAAAATACCATGTTCGCGCTCGATTTCGACTTGGCTGTCATAGTATGAATGAAATAAGACCCCAAAAGCTTTCACATGGCATAAGTTGCATGACTGTTTTTGACGTCTCCGGCGCCGGAACCCTAAAGATATCTAGGAATCCTTTACATGCATACATTTCAATAAACCAAGTTACCTTGTGATATTTTAGCAAACATGCCAGCAGCAACTGTATGGCTCAGCACTTGAACAGCTAGTTTTACCCTCATCTTTTGTTTGGTATTGGGATTCAGATGTTCTTGTCTGAGACAGGGTGCAAAGACAAAGTTTGGATTTGAGTTGTCCAGTTCATAGAATTTGACAATGCGATTCCATTTGGCTACACCTGAAACAATATACATATAATTATCATGACCAGTGGGATAATTGCGTAACAGACTAACAGTAGGAATGGGTTTCATTTTGACAGTTCAACAACATTCATTGCCTTATTTATGTTGTTGAGCAGACAAATTTTTCAAACATATGAAGCAATGAATTAGCAATAGGCTTCAAATGATTCAGATTATGATTGATAGTGTTACGCAATTAGTGTGCAATTTAAATACGTCACATTGAATAGGTTTCTTCTTGAATCAAGAACTGCTAGTTATTGGTCATCTTAGCAGCGGATTGGTAGGAGTTGGGAGTATACGCTTAGGGGCACTATGAGACGAAAACATAAAAAAAATTGCTTATATTTTTATTGGGTAGTAAATTTTTCGTTTTGTATTTGTCCGTAATCTTCTAATTTTATTGCAGTATCGGGCTAACCTTGACCATAGAAACCATTTACGTTATAAGAAGCATGGCCCTACGATGCACCGTTTCCGAGAAATAGGCCTTCGAATATTATTTATTACGCTCCATAGCGCCCATTATTACACTCCGACACAGGTATCTATAAAATGTAATGTTTACCTGTTCCCTGATTTCCATCAGCTGATGTTATATTTGTTGAGCATTGTATGTCATACTTTAAAAATAAATTTCTGAAGCATTTTATTAAATGAGGTGGATCAAAAAGTGCAACAATTTTAATCTTATTTATTTTAAAATGTGGACAGGTAGCAATTGCCCCTAAAATGCGTAAAGCCCTTCTATTGACTCCATCCATGTCACACACAGTGGCCGCTATGTTAATGCCATGTTCATGACATTGTTCAAGCACCTGAAAAAGAAACATAATTTTATTTTCTTATCCTTGCCCTATTGGGAAAGTTTATGAAACTGCACCATAGAGGTAGTGAATTATTAACATTATATATTTATACAGTGAGTATAAATTAATTAAGCTTACCTCTTTTATTGAGACTGCTTATCTATCGGCAGTGACTGAAGAGCCCGATAAATAATATGCCATGGGTTGCTTTATTTTTTTTCTAATCCCAGCAACCATGAATACTAGTGCATAAGACACTAGTTGTGCTGTTCTACGCTGCACACCGTGGTCTTGGAAGCCTTCAATGCTATCTTCTTTCACATTATATTGTAAATGTTTTTTTAATGCTATTTCATCAAACATCAATATGTATTCATTATTAACAGCTTCTTGGGCTGAAGAAAACTTCCCAATAATTTTAAACAGCTATTTGTTAATGCCAACATTAAGTATACATTTTTGCAAGAGGGTAGATTTTCATTTTATGATTTATTTTGACAATTTTTGTGAGAAATTTTATTTTCCATCAAAAATTTATAATAAGCTACTAAATTACGATCTTCTTTAAAAAACAAAGGTTATTGTATATGTAAATTGTGATTTTAATACCCCATTCACGAGAAAAATCGATAAATAGAAATATTATGTTGAAGTGAATGATAATGTGTAGCAGTAAATGACACAATACGTTGAACTCAATGACAAAGTGTTGAAGCTAATGATGCAAATAAAACATACTAAGTATAATCAGCTTTTATTGATGATGAATCACAAGATAAACATAAAAAATATGAATCGAAAAAAAAAAAGATTTTAGAACAAAGAAAAATAAACAGTCTCTATAAAATAATCGGTCTCAGACTTTGAAATTGTTTAACTCGAAGTATAAATCACGAAAAACTTCGATGTTTATTAACAAACTAAACTACCTATATTATACGAATGAACTTCTAATAACAATATTTTTTTAACTTAAAACAATCTTTGATCATTTAAACAAGAATCCTGCTAAGAATAATGTAATTACAATCAGTCTACTAAAAACTGTGATCATTGAAACAAAAAGCCTCTCCGCAATAATTTACTTAAAAAATTATCGGTCTTTATTAGACTATTATTTAAATATTTTTCCTTTTTTAACTTAAAGTTTAATAAAACAATCTGTGTTGATTTTAACAAAAAAACAAAATAAATCAATTACTTACAAAATATTCTTCACATTAGTAAATATTTTCGATTAAAATTATTTATAGACATTTTGACATGATTTAGATGTAGAAGGTCGGTTCATATAATGCAAGTTCAATTCATTTTGATTTTTGTAAGTTATACGAGGGTCATTCAATAAATACTTAGCCTACAAAAAGTAAACGAAAATTTTGGAAAAGTGGCAATTTATTTTTCAACATAGTCTCCTTTTAGTTCGATACACTTAGCCCAGCGATGCTCCAACTTTTTTAACCCGTCCGAAAAATAGTTTTTGTCAAACTCTGCAAAATAGGCCTCCGTGGCGGCGATGACCTCCTCATTCGATCCATATCTATTCCCGGCGAGTGATTTTTTCAGATTAGGAAACAGAAAGAAGTCACAAGGGGCCAAATCTGGAGAATACGGTGGATGGGGCAGCAATTCGTAGCGTAATTCGACCAATTTGGCCATGGCAACGGCAGACGTGTGAACCGGTGCGTTGTCGTGGTGAAACAGCACTTTTTTCTTCGCCAGATGGGGTCGTTTTTTCTTTAATTCGGCGTCGAATCGGCCTAATATATCGGCATAGTAAAGCCCTGTAATTGTTTTACCCTTCTCGAGGTAATCGATGTAGATCACACCTTGTGAATCCCAGAAAACGGTGGCCATAACTTTTCCGGCCGATTTTACAGTTTTCGCCTTCTTTGGAGCACGTTCCCCGGTCTGGATCCATTATTTTGATTGCTCCTTGGTCTCTGGTGTGTACCAGTGGATCCAGGTTTCATCGACGGTCACAAAACGACGCAAAAACTCCGCTGGATTCATCTTAAACAGCGCCAAACACGTCTCCGATGTGGTCTCACGGTTGCGCTTGTTTTCTGGTGTGAGTAAACGCGGCACCCATCGCGCCGACAGCTTTCTCATGCCGAGTTCCTCGTGAAGAATATGATGCACTGTTCCTTCTGAAATGCCTACAGTCTCAGCTAGCTCCCGAACCTTCAATCGGCGATCTGCCAATACGAGATCATGGATTTTTTTTATGTTTTCCTCCGTAGCAGCTGTTTTCGGTGCACCTGGACGTGGTTCATCAAAAACCGACGTACGGCCACGTGCAAACTCGTTGAACCAATTCTTGACGGTGGCCATCGATGGAGAAGAGTCACCGTACACAGCATCCAAGCGCTCTTTGATTTCGATGCGCGTTTTCCCTTCCAAAAATAGGAATCGAATCACCGAACGATATTGCTCTTTTTCCATTTTTGTAAAACCGATCGACACGTTCGCTTCCATAAGTTGTCAAATTAAAACAAATGAAGGGATTGGAATGAAAATTTGAAAAAAGAATTAAAAAAGAATGTGCTACACTGTGGTAAAACTCTTTTGAAACTACAGCGCCCTCTGGCGATGAGGCTAGGTACTTATTGAACGCCCCTCGTATCTTCTAATACGACAATTTTCTTGTTGCTCTTATTTCTTTTAGGTGCAGTTCCGGCTAACGTCACTACATTTTCTGAACTATAATCATCATTTTTAACATTTTGTAAAATTTCGTAAAATCCTAGGTGTTTGCCGTGTACGCAACGCTCATCAATATTGCAAAAGAAACAACTTACTTTTCTAAGAGTAATTTTTGTGGAGAACAAATCCCAAAGTACCTGGTGCACAGAAAGGGTGCCTCTAAATGGCTTAAGATTCTTTGGAATTAAATTTTCTTTTTCTTTAATAGCATTTTCCGTTACATTTATAATAATTATGTTTTCTACGTTCTCTTTTATTACTTTATAAAATGTTTCGAAATCACCAATATCTCGTCCGTAGTTTATTATTTTATCTGCAGTTCTTTTTAAAACCGCTCCTACACCATCAGGGGCACCCTTTCCATGCCCCGCCTCTGTATAATTCCAAGTAATTCTGGAAACATATTCAAAATCAGTTCGAATCTGTGATATTACATAAAACATGTATTTGTTTCGATACTGTGACACGGGTGAGTCTGACAAGAAATGTAGCGTCGTGATAAAGGGATTGCTTTCCATAGCTTGTTTTATCAATGGAATTAAATGTGCCCAAATAGCTGCCACATCGTGACGAACACATTTACTGATAGTGCATACCGATATTGGTCGAACTGCTCCTAAACAAAAATCGTGAGTGTAAATTACTGAGGTATGCAAAGAAACTTGTTGTCTGCTTCCTCCAAAATGAAATGACTGGACTTCTTCAGCATATTTAAGGGAGTAATTTTCGGAGAAATCTACGTGAATAATGGCTTCTGATACTGTCAAATTTTCTTTTAAATGTTTTATTGTTTTATATTGAGCTTCAATGTTATGGATATGTAAGAGAAAAGGTTTTATAACAGATTCTAATTCTTTGATAGCTTCTAATGGATTTGTTGTTATTCGATCTTTAACTGTTAGTACTCTTTTCTGTTTAAGCCCCTTTTTTGTTACTACCTCTTTGGTTGCTTTTCTCCACTTAAAATAAGTCAAATCAGAGTCATTCGAAAACTCTTTGTAGTTAATATTTTTATTTTTACAAGAAGGACACTCTCTTAGTAAACACGCTGGGTTCCTGGGTTCACAACATAAATCTGAGACTAAGTCATGTGAGTTTTTTTCTCCTATAATATTCGCATTACTTAAAGCTTTAATTAATAACTCTATATTGGTGTGTTGAGTACACAAACATGTCTCTCTTGCTGTAGGTTTGGGATAAAGTACCCAAAATGGTCGGTGTTTTGTAGAAAACGAGTAACTTACTTTACTAACATTTGTTTCAGCTATAAATTGTTTGTGTAAAACTTTCAGTGGAGCTGTAAGATATCTTTTTTGCTTACGCGTTTTGTTTCTAGTGATAAATTCTTTCTTACCAGCACAGAGAGTACTAACAGCGTCATCATTGTAAAAATTTTCAATTGATTCTATCACTTGTTTTCGAAGTAAGCGAAATTTCGTATCTTTTCTAGACCGCAAATTTGAAATAGCATTAGTATTTATGCGTTTTTTCTGTTGAGCTAAGTTTTGACCGTTACCTTCAGTCTTATTATCAGATAAGTGACTCTCGTTGAACATTGCTTTCAGTCTTAATATTTTCATTCTTTGGTTCTTATTAATTTTCTGTAGATTTTTTATAATGGTTGTCAATCGTATTCTTTTCTTCAATTCTTGATATCGTACCATCCTTTTTGCTTTTTCTATGTCTTCTTTTGTGAATAAGCCAATGGGATCGTCTGTGGGTTGGGCGATATTTTCAGAAATTTTATCAGCTTCAACATGAATTACGTTTGGAATTCTTGAAGATACCTGTTCAAGCTTACGCTGTCTATATTTCTTCGAATTTTCCTTCCATTGTTTACGCAATTTTCTCTGTTCACGTGGACTTTTCTCTGTGATGGGAATTTGTTTCTTTTCTTCTTTTCGTTTTCTGTACTTAGCACGCTGTTTTTCTTTTTCTAAGGCATATAATTCTGGGTCGTTTTTTATTTCTAAGTACTTGCGTCTTTTGCACAGCCTTTGAAGGGCCAAACGCTCTGCTTTCGTTTTAGCCATACCTGTATAATAAAATAAATTATAAACAAATTAATAAGTTTTAAAACGTAAATTAATCTATATTATATAAAACTCTCCGTTACTGGGTAACTGACTGACTGACTGATTGACTGACTCACAGAGAACGCATAACCGAAACTACTGGTCGTAGAGAGCTGAAATTAGTTTCACTAAGAAAGGGTTTCCCGAAATTCCCACCGGAACGGGAAAAAACGGGATTTCAAAAAAAAGAGCTCGGGCGAAGCCGCTGGCTGGTACTTAATAACTTTTTAGTCAGTAATCCACAATTTAATTATATACAATTAAATTGTGGATTATAAATAATATTGATTTAAAATTATCCAATTTGTTGCTTCTAAATCATTAATCTCGACAATACATCATTCAACACAACAAAAATGTCATTTTCCTCAAAAATAATCATTCACCTCATCAAGAATTACACAGTGAATGATGTTACGATAAATGACGAAACGTTACAAAACAAGTTACAACGTGACGAATTAGACGAAGACCTAGACAATTATTATACTCTTCAGTCAGTACACAATACTTAGTATCTATGATCACTCATTTTCTAAATCAAGAAAAATAACTTACCAGAAATATGTCCAGTCGTTTAATGATGAAATTTTCTGACAAACTTATATAAAATCTCTTTAAAACGTAATTTCACAGTCGACACGTGCAGCTTGGTGGACAAATCAACGACGACTGAGGGGCCGCGCGGGGTAAGGCCCCCGGAATGCGTTCGGATACTTGAATTTAGTTCTTTTGATCGACAAAATTTATCAAACAAAAATCGCGGAAGTTAATGATGAAATCTTTGTGACAAAATTTTAAATGCTTAAATAATAACATAAGGGGTAAATTCCGATGTAACTAATATAGTAATTGTTCAGTATACACTATAATTTTTACATATGGGGTGAAATTAAACAAAATTTAGGCAAGAACTTTTGTAAGTTTAAATATTTTATCATACTTATATTATGATGTTATTTATTACTAGTTACAAAAAAAAATACAAATTATAAACTGAAGTAAATTTTACGCAATGCTTAATGGATATTTAAGCCTTATTGTGGAAGAACAGCAAAAAAATGCTATTTTGAAAATCTACCCAAGAGCACTTTTAGAGTTGTTGGAGCCGGAAGGCAAAACATTCGCCTTAGTAATCTGTAGCAAGTGGGCGACCTTTTAAATAGTCTTAATGCTGTAATTTTGTCTTCAGCAGTCCATCTACGTCCCTTAGCACACTTCTTAAAATTTCTAATTTGTGCTTGCAATAATAAAGCAAAAGGAGATGGAAAACGGTGAGCCCAAATGTAATAACTTGAGATATGATCTAAAAAATTAGCCATAGTTTTTTATCTTAGAATATGAAAAATCACCTCAATTCTCAATCTAGAAGCGGAGAAATATGAGAAAGATAGTTTTCGTGAGATTATCGATTGAGTAATCGATTACACATTAACGAAAATAAAACCTTTGCACTAAATAATTAACTCAAAGTAACGAAATGCACTATATATACTTATATGCAATATAGTGCATATAATTATAGTCATATTAATAAATAAAATATCAATTAATTACTGAAAAACCAACTTAATGACTATCGATTTCATATCGATTAAAATCAATCTTCTATTTTTAGTCTATGTCACTGGCATGACAACTGACTGACATTGACACTAGACAGTTGCCGACTGCTCATGTTTGCTAACTCGTATTGTGTTTTCCGATGCGTTTTGAGTGCTTTCCCGATTATTCTTCATTTTTCACGACCACTGCTTTGTATTTTACGGATTCTGACCCTGCCTACCTTGTACGACCTTGCTTTCACACTGGAAACCGAAGATCACACACACATTTGACTTGGAAATGTTATTTTGAAATTTACCGCCGGCTTGTGGATTGGATATTGTTCAAACTATGGATCGCTGTGTGAATTGGGGGATAACAACTGGTCACTGCAATACAGTGTCAATACATTTTCTACTAAATATAATAACTATTAGTGCGAAAGAACATATTTTGCACTTCGGTAATCCGCTGTTAGTTAAAGATTGTAACATAACCTCACTTTTACTTAATCTTTTATATCGCTGTTCTCAGATTGACAAAATCCGTAGAATTTTTAGTGAAAGGTTGATAATATGTATTATATGCTATTAATTGACACCACTTTCATCTTTTTACATCCAGGCCCAAGATTGTATATAATCGTTTCAGTCTCCTTTGAGCTTATTTTATTAGTGTGTTTCACCACAGCGTCACTGGTGCTCAATTTTTGCAGATAATTCTTGGTTTTGATTTGCTTCAATTGCTTTTTCAACAGGCAAACTTTTCTCAAATATTTCTCGCATTTCATGAAATTTTTATTTTCAATCTGAATTGTGTTACTGATTTTAACGGGTCCTGGGAGATTAACTGTTGAGAGGTAATATCTATTGGATACATCCACAAGTTGCTGTGATGGACCAGCTACAGGTTCGATAATATTATCAACTTGTAGAAATGGCATGATTATATCCTGCAAAGAAATTATAGCATTAGTTATATACAAAATTCGAATGTATTAGAAGAGATTTTTATAGTTTTAACTTAACATCATCCTCCTGCCCTTATCTCAATTTATTTCGGGGTTTGCATACATGTCTGTCAGCTCACAGCCATCATCTCAGTGTTCAAGTTTTCCCTAGCTATATCATCTTTCACACAACCCATCACCATTATAGGTACATTATATCTATAATTATGTTTCAGTGTTATATATAACCTTAACACATTGAATGGCACACATTATTGAAGCAAAGCTGCTTAATACATGTCTGGGATGGGCCCCTAGAAAAAGTATAATGACACAGTGCGGTGATGCAATGCACTTCATTGGCTCGGCATTATGCATATTACACAGCAGTGCATATTGTTACTCAAGTGGAATGAGCTAGAGAGTACAAAAGAATAGAAGTGCGACAGGTACCATCCAGTATGAACACTTCTCCATTACTCATATATGTATAGCTTTAGCATGATCATCCTATAATGTTGCCACTGCTGGGACACATGATTCCTCCCTTCGAGATTGAGTGGGCTATAATAAAGAAAGCCCGCGAAACCGGCCCAGGGCAGGTTGGTAGATGTCACATGTCTTGACAAGCCGGTTTCCTTCACCATTTGGAGGGCAGTGGTGATGAAATTATGTACACAAATTAAAGCGCCTGCCTTTTTTTTTAGGTGGGAAATCATCAAATGACCTCTCCCGCTCTGGGCGGAGCGGAAGGGCGTGTCAGACTCTTACTGACTAAAACCCACCCGTGTTCCTTCAGTTGCCTGTGCGCCAGGGCCACGGTAACTCTTTCGAACAATCCGCAGCCCCGGCAGGAATCGGTCCTATCGGACCCCGTCAATTTTTTGCTGACATCTCTTTGAGGCGCGCGTGGAACACGACGCGCCGTCGATCCGGGCCTGGACCTTACCGGACGGCGAGCTGCCCATTGCTCGCCGTCCGCAAGCCCGCGCCTACGGTGGCCGGGAGTCGGCAATCGACTCCCGACGCCCAGGGTGTCTCCTTCTGCGGCGGCTAGGGGCGCGAGGGCGCAGTGATTGCCTCTCCCTCTCGCGCTCCGCCTCCTCCTTCGCGAGCATTACTGCTTCGCAGAAGGAGGTGACGGCTTCCCATTCCCTCTCGCTCCGTACCATGGCCTGAACCAGGGCCGGACTCGAGAGGTCGCCGCCGCCGCCGATCGCCGCCACGAGGACACGGCGATGCTCCGCCCAAGCCGGGCAGACCTCCACCGTATGCTCCACCGTGTCCTCCGGTTGATCCACACAATGATAACACCCGGGCGTTTCCTCCCGCCTTATCCGAAACAGGAACCTCCCGAAACAGCCATGTCCGGTGAGGACCTGCGTCAGGCGGAAGGTGAGGACGCCATGGCGCCTCTCAAGCCACTCCTCAAAGAGGGGTCTTACCGCCGCAATTGTGGCGTGCCCTGCGCTGGGTTGCGACAGTCGCACTCTTCATGCCGCCATGAGATCCCGTCGGAGCTCTGTCCGCTGTGCCGCGATTTGTCGCGGCAACCGAGTTACGCCCCGGCGTTTCGTCTCCTCGCGCCACACCCAAACGTGCGCGAGGACTTTTGCCTCCAGATCCCACGGCGGTAATCCGGCAAAGAGGCTCGCCGCCTCGCAGGAGACCGTGCGGTATCCCCGTACCATCCGGATGGCCATGACCATTTGGGACGCGTTCAACCGGCGGGCTGGCCGGAGCCTCAATAAACGCGCCCACACCGATGCCCCGTAAAGGGCCATGGACCGCACGACCCCCGCGTAGAGCCTCCGGCAGGAGGCGTTTGGCCCCCCCAGATTGGGCAAGAGCCGCTTCAAAGCAGCCTCGGCCCGCTGCAGTCTGGGAGCCAAACGTCGGAAATGCTCCACGAAGTTCCACCGGCTATCGAGGACGAGTCCCAGGTACTTCATCGTCGACTCGACGCTGATGTGAACCCCTCCTACCGTTATTTGAGAACCCGACAGTGGCGCGTTCCGAGGACCATGAAAACACATGGCCTCGGACTTGTGCAAGGCCACCTCGAGTCCCAACTGCCGGATCCTCTCAACGACTGTCGCAACCCTGCGTGTCATTAGTTCGGCCGCCGCCTGGTGCGACCTCCCCTGCGCCAGGACCAGCGTGTCGTCAGCGTAGCACACTACGCTGACGCCGCTAGGGAGGTCGGCGCGCAGCACCCAGTCGTAACCGATGTCCCACAGATGCGGCCCCAGGACCGATCCCTGTGGGACACCGCACGACATCTCTCGCCGGTTCCATTCTCCCTGGTGTCCGGGGTATATAACCGCCCTAACCGTCAAATAGGCCTCGACTACACGACAGAGGTAGGTCGGCATCCGGTGATACCGGAGTGCCTCCCTGATGCAACTCCAGGGCAGGGTATTGAAGGCATTGGCGATGTCTAGAGACACCGCCAAGACGACGCCACCCCGGGCCCCAGCATCCCCCGTCGTGAGGGCTCGCACGCGCATGATGGCATCCACCGTGAAGCGCCCCCTGCGGTAACCAAACTGGCTCTCCGCCAAATCCGGCCCCACCCGCACCAGCTGCCCGACGAGGCGGTCTGCAATGACTCTTTCAAAGAACTTGCCCACCTCGTCGAGCAGCACAGTGCACCGGTGGTGTTTAATTTTGACAGCTACTAATCAATTGCTTAGCGACCTCTTAGCGCTAAATAGCGTTTATAAATAAGAATTTTGCTAATCAGTTGCTTAGCAATTGATTAAAATTTAAGAGACGTTTATAAATAAGACTGTAAATGTTCACTTGCCAAACATTAGGTTTGCGTTACATTTGCGTGAAGAGTTTGTTTCTTATGTAGGTAATAATTTGGCTAACGGAAAATTGTTTGGGAAGTGATAATAATGGCAATTTTTTTAATGAAACAATGTTAACCCAGATATTACGAATCACCAAAACATTCACAAATTTGGATTAGGGGGCCTAATTCACAAGATAAACGTATCATAGCAGGTTCAGACGGTCTATGATGGTGCATGCATGCATCTATTTAACCAGTTTTATGCCCGGTTTCTGAAGTTCCCAGATAAATTCTCATTAGCTATTGATTCAATAAAGTTATGCATAGGATAAACATCGGTTAACTGTCACTACGTTTCTGAATACGGAACTAACCATTCAATAACTATGAAACCGATAACTAGTTCCTTAGTTTGCCGCTAGATGGGTCTGTATAATAGATCGCATCTAAAATTTATTTTATTATTTTAATTCGTCTTTAATACTAGTTTTATATATAACAATATTTTTTTCGAGGGTAAATAAGTGACATAACACTGTTTTAGTTAAAAAATATGATAAGTCGTTATTTATGGGCGGATGTACGAACTACATCATTGTCAACAATTTTTTTAAAGTTTCACTTGACACTTCATTATAATATAATAATAATAATAAAATAATAAAATCGTTTATTTATAAGAGGGACACACTTACAATAAATACCTTTACAATTAAAATAGAGCACAGTTGCTAAATTGCCTGAACTAGGTTGAACCTGTGCTTCAGGCTAGAAAGTGCATAAATACATAATGTAATAAATTAACAATGAGTATAAAGTTACAACTAAAATAAAACTTAGGTAAATAAAAGTAAAATTGCATGTTAGCGTTTCTATTTGCAGACAACAAGTAGATCTTCTGTCTGTGCATAATTGATGGTTAGTAAAAACTTAAGTATAATGTTTTTACAGCTATAGTAATTTAATTTATAGATACTTAGTTTTTTATTTAATCTATTGTACAGAAATGGGCCTAAGAATGTGAAAAATCTTTCAACAAAGACATGTTTTGAGGGGGCATTAGATATGCATACTATATCATTCCGTCTCTTGTTAGTATTGTCAGCATTGTAGGTAAGCATGGTGTGCTGTTTTAATACCAAGTGCATTATGAAAAGCTGGCGAACTGTCAGTACGTTGCAGGATTTATAAAGCAGATCTGTGGGAAAGAAGAAGGGATGGAAGTTTGCTACCTTTAAAATAGCTCTCTGAGCTCTTTCAAGAGGAAGCAAATTAGTTTTTGGTGCGCCACCCCAAGAAGTGATACAGTATTGAATTATAGATTGACATAGGGCCAAATAAACTTGTGTGATTAATTTTGAATCTGCTAATGTTCGCAATTTCTTAAAAACATATATTAGTTTGCGCACTCTTTTAACTAGGCTTTCAATACGTTTTCTAAAAGAAAGTGTGTCGTCCATTATTACCCCCAGGTATTTTATGTTGCTCGTTTTGAGGATAAAAGGACAAATACATATGTTGCCTGTACGGTTTCCACATTGATGGGCATATAGATGAGGGTTAGTAATGTTTTGTTGAGGCTTGCGCATGGAGAAGTTAATATATTTTGTCTTGTCGGCATTTAATGTTAGTAAATTGCTTTGAAGCCAATTAGTCACAGTATTAAAACCTAGTTGAGCGATTTCAAACAGTTCGCTACTGGATTTAGCGGTAAATATTAACGCCGTGTCGTCGGCATATGATATAATTTTGCCGTCTTTAATATTTAAATTACACAAATCATTAATATAAATCAGGAATAGGGTGGGGCCTAGAATACTTCCCTGAGGAACACCAAAACCAGTATTTTTCTTGTCAGCACTTGTAATATTATCTATTCTAACACATTGGTACCTGCCGTTTAGATAGTCAGTAAAAAGTTTCAGCGGCGTTCCCCTTATTCCTATGGTCTCTAATTTATTCAGCAGAACAGAAACAGACACCGTGTCGAAGGCCTTGGCCAAATCGAGAAAGATTCCCAAGGTCTGGTTTCCTTTACCGAGTTCTTTTGAAATATAATCAGTAAGGCTATGCACCGCATCGGCTGTCGATAGTTTGGCTCTAAAACCAAATTGCGCAGGGGATAAGATGTTGTTTTTTTCTAGGTAATTAACTAGTCTACTGTTTATGATTTTCTCTAGTATTTTTGACATTGAGGGGAGTAAGGATATTGGCCTGTAATTATTAACTGCGTCTTTACTTCCAGATTTAAAGATAGGGATTACAACTGCCTTTTTTAGACAACTAGGAAAAATTCCTTCGGAAAGACAGATTCGAAATATATGCGTTAAGGGAGGTACCAAAATATGCTTAAAGAGTTTAAGGATCTTATTGCTTATATTATCCCATCCAACTGCACAGTCATCCTTTAGCCCAGAAATGATTCGGGTTATTTCATCTTCATCAGTGTCCAACATAGCAAAAGATTTCGGGTAACAGCTATTGTCTGAATTTTGAAAAAGTAGTTGGTCGCAATATTTCGGAATCTGTTCGGCAAGGATTTTTCCAATATTTACAAAAAAGTTATTTACTTTGTTAGCTGATAAGATTGGTGAAGGATTAGTAAGCAGTAAACTCGAATTTGATTCACGCTGTTTAGACATATTGGTGACATTTTTAATATGTTTCCAAAGTTGTTTGCTATTTGTACCTGCTCTATTTAATTCGTTTTTATCGTAATTGTTTTTAATATTCTTTAGGAGATTGTTACAGAAATTCCTGTATCTTTTATATATGGTTAGAATTATTACATTATCAGGGTATCTCTTGGTTTTCTGATGAAGTTTATCTCTGTGTCTTATACACCGAATTAGTCCGGGAGTAATCCATGGTTTAATATTATAAAGTTTCTTGTTTACTGTAGAAACTGTCGTGTTACGTAATATTGCTTGTTGCACATGTTTTATTAAGTACGATAAAGCCAAATTAGCGTCAGCAGTATTGTAAACTAGGCTAAAATCAATGTTGCATAAATCATATTCGAGTTTGTTTGTGTTTAATTTGCTAATAGTCTGAGGACGAATTAGCTTAGGCAGCGTTAAATTTACAGTTAGTAGGACTGCGTGATGGTCAGTAATTGTCGAGTTAGTAACAAGCGTAATATATGATAGGCTGGTTTTGATCATCATATGATCGAGGCAGGAACCGCTCTGATGAGTTGGCAATGTGTGAGCGGAGAGAAAACCATGGTATAAGCAGATATTAAGGTAATCTTGAGTACCTGCATCGCAGTTTTCGGAGCCAATATTTATATTTAAATCACCTGTTAGTATAACATTCTTAAATGGGCTTAGTGCTTGAAAAATCTGATTTAAGAATTTGTTAAAAGGATCTAAGTTTCTAGCGGAAGGGGATCTATACATAGCTATTATCGCTGTGGTTGTACCAATTTTCATGACTAAACAATTGCTCATACAGTCAGGTAGAGTATGTTCCTCCACTGTGACCTTTAATGATTCCTTAGCAAAGACTACCACACCATCATTTTGATTGTGGTTTATTGTGGTATGCAATAAGTTGTACCTCGGTATTAATGGAAGGTTATCGTAGCGATTAGATAGCCAGCACTCGGTAAGTACCATTATATCACAATCAAAGTTAAGTCTATGAAGAAAAATGTTAAAGCTATCTATGTTCTTATAAATACTACGAATGTTTTGGGTCAATACGGTTAGTGAATTTTGATAGTCGGAAAGATATTTTCTGCAGTCCTCAACGTCACATGTCTTTGACACAGTTAAAAATGTGTTATCTATATCGGTAATTAAGTTATCATCCATACTAAACTATAATAAGTTAAGTCTAAAATATAAACAAGTATGTGGCGCTCTTAGGCGCCTTCATAATCTATCGAATTAATATACCTGTATTCGGCAGCTTTTTTAGCCGGGCAATCTGTGTCTCCCGTCTTGTGGTTGGCTTGTTTTTTAAAGCGCAAACATGTAGCACATTTTGGTGGATTCACTTTCTTTGTGCAGTCTTGGATTGTGTGCCCTTCTTCACCGCAATGTCCGCATGTGGGGGCAGTTATTTTGCATGTCTTGGCTGCATGACCGTACTGCTGGCACTTGTAACATCTAGTTACCAGTGTGAAGTCTCGTACTGGGCAGGACGTCCAATTTATAAATAATCTGTCCTGTGTGATGAGGGCTTTTCGAATGATGGCTGGAACTTCTATAATATAGTTGCAATTCTCAGCATCTTTCCTGCCAGATTTGTGGCTCAGTTTTATTGAGGTCAAAAATGTATCTTGGGACATAGTCGGCAATTTGTCGGCCAAATTCTGTTCATAAATACATTTATAAACCTCATTTTCAGTCATTGATGTGGGAACTCCTATAACTATAATGCGAGGTTTGCGCTTTTGAGGTTCGTCGACAGTAAGCCCTGACGAAGCGAGTTGGACTGTTTGTTTGAGCTTATCTAGGTCATCTTTGGTCTCGGTGCTGATTATAAGTCCTCCTTTTCCTATTTTGCGTACGCCTCGTACTTTCAGCTTCATTTCTCCAGGGCATATGATTTTTTGGACCATGTTCTTCGTTTCTTCACTGGTCTTTGAGTTATCACAGGGATAAATCGCTACGGAACTAAAAGTATTGGGACGAACAAAGTTGTTGGACCCCTTCTTCACCATATCTGCAAAAGATGTAGTAGCCGCACTCTGCTTTGTACAGGACTCCTGAATCGTCCGGTTCATCTCCGTAAGACAGTCCGATAGGTCTCGAGCTTCGGTCATAGTTTTAAGGGAGGTATGGGTTTGTATGGCTTTTTGCTTAAGTGACTGGTATTGAACAGCCATTTGCGAAACTCCATGTCCTACTTTTCGGCAAAGATTGCTTATTTTTAGCTTCTGCTCAGCGTTTAGCTTTCCATCAGAAGCAATAGCACATACCTCATTCAGGCACTGCTCAATAGAACTCATCCAGTTCTGGATCTCCGGAGTGGACACTACTTCAACTGTATCATCTTGGTCCTGTCTTGGTTGTTGGGGCGGTGGCGATGCCGGGGTCGGTACCGGGATCGGCGTCGGTGGAGGGCTGCGTCGTATCATCGCGCTCGGATTGAAGGGGCTGCCTTCCATATATCACAATATATTACCAAATAATCAAGTCAGTTCATTATTTTAACTTATCACTTAAAATGTTTCTCTGTATAACACTAATACACTAAAACTAGGTCACTATTTATGCAAACGTTAATTTATTTTATTTTTTTAAATGCATCGATGTGCACGTCTGTATACTTTGAATGCCTTCAAATACCATTGTTTCTGGTGTGGTGGTATTAATATTGATTTGCCGTTTGATTTGAACCGATAGAAGTCTATATTTTGTCTTTCCAACAGGGCTTTAAATACCGGTAAATGTTCGTAACGTTACCTCTATTTGACAGAGTTACCGTTAATATTTAAATAACGGTAATAGATTTAACGTTATTTATGCTACATTTTAACGTTAATGTTTACTTTCGTTAATTGTTAAATAACGTTAATTTTACCGATATTTTTTAACTGTTATCTTGTGAAGTGGAAGTAATGGGGGCGGAGGTGCGCGGCGGGCCACTCGCCGCGCCGCTGTTGCCCTCTCACGCGTCGCTGTGATGCTGTGCCGATGAAAACATTGTCTGATTCTTACGCGTGAGTAGTATACGAGGGCGGCACTGAAAATTTCGGGAATCAAGGAAGTGACACAACATTACTATTTAAAAATGTATTTATTGCTTTTCGAAGTATTCTCCGCGAAATTTGACACATTTTTCCATACGATGGAACCAAACATTGAAGCAACCATTCCATTCGGAAGTTGGGGTCTCCAAAATAGCCGTTTTGTAGGCGTCCACAGCTTCTTCAGGTGATGAAAATCTCTGTCCACGCAATTTATTCTTTATTTTAGGGAAAGTATAGAAATCATTAGGGCTTAGGTCGGGGCTGTACAGCGGATGGTCTAACAATTCTATGTTTTCTTGCTCTAAAAACTCTTTTGTTCTGTGCGCGGTGTGAGAACTCGCATTGTCGTGATGGAGGATGATGCGGCGGTTGCAGTTCTCTTTACGGAGTTCAGAAACGACCTGTGGCAAACAAATGCTAGCATACCATTCTGCATTAACCGTTCTTTGTCCCTCAAGAGGAATAGTCGTAACATGGCCGGTTTTGGAGACAAACGTGGCCACCATTTTTTTTGCAACACTCCGTGAACGATCAATTTTTGTTGGTTTTAACTCATTTTCGAACACCCAAACTCGTGACTGGTTTTTTGTTTCGGGTTCGTACGCGTATATCCAGGATTCGTCACCTGATACGATGTTGTATACAGCATTTGAGGATCCTGAGTGGAATCTTTCGAGAGTTCTGACGCACCAAGTAACGCGAGCCGCTTTTTGCTCTTGACAGAGCGAATGCGGTATCCATCGGGAAAACAACTTTTTTACACCTAATTGTTTATGCAAGATTATTTGTATTTGACACATGCCAATGTCTAAAGTTGCCTGAATTTCGCGGTATGTCACATGTCGATCTTCCACAATCAGCTTACGCACAGCATCAACGTTTTCTTGGGTGACTGCAGTTTTTGGACGACCTTGACGGGGATCATCACTGAGCTTGACACGTCCACGTTGAAATTCAGCAAACCAGCGATAAATTGTGGTTTTGGATGGGGCTTCATCACCAAATGCAGAAATCATCCGGTCACCACACTGTTTTTGTGTTAAACCACTTCGAAAGTCATAATAAATCATCGCTCTTGAATTTTCTCGAGTCAATTCCATTTTCTCAACGACTAAACAAGTTTGACAAAACTTTGTGACAAGACCGAGAATCTTTTTTTAAATAAATAAATGGCATTCGATTTTTAAAACCAAGGAGTTTTTGATTAAAAAGATTTTAATATGACAGGAACAGTGGAAATATTCCATTCCCGATACTTTTAGTGAAGCCCTCGTAGTGAGCTGATTTAGTCAGTGAAATTGTAACTGACAATTTATCCAATATCAAGATGAGTGAAGACAATAATCAAAGTAATTAATTTACTTATTTATAGTTATTACAATAGTCGTTGTAAACATGCAGGATCTAATAGTCTAACGCGCCGCCGCGGCATGTCGACTGTAGTCACCGACCGCCGCGTGCCATTCGTATGTATGAGCGCTTACATTTACGCATTTCAGGCATCCCCTGATCGCGAGGAGGCAAAACGCCGGGGCGTAACTCCGCTGCCGCAAGAAATCGCGGCACAGCGGACGGAGCCCCGGCGGGATCTCATGGCGGCATGGAGAGTGCGAATGTCGCAACCCAGCACAGGGCACGCCGCAATTGCGGCGGTAAGTCCCCTCTTTGAGGAGTGGCTTCAGAGGCGCCACGGCGTCCTCACCTTCCGCCTGACGCAAGTCCTCACCGGACATGGCTGTTTCGGGAGGTTCCTGTTTCGGATAAGGCCGGGTGTTATCATGGTGTGGATCGACCGGAGGACACGGTGGAGCATTCGGTGGTCTGGCCGGCTTGGGCGGAGCACCGCCGTGTCCTCGTGGCGGCGACCTCTCGCGTCCGACCCTGCAGGCGTAGCATGACGCTTTCTATTCCTTGGAAGACAATACATAGCTATTTCAAAGAGACATTTCGTTTCTCTATTTTTGACATCGCACCGTAAAAATCCTTCTACAATCTGTCATTTTGTCTTTCGTTTCTTCCAATGTTTGCTGTCTAGGTTCTTTATACAGGGTTACTGGTAACTCGACGTATTCCTTGCAGGACGTCATAGTAGGGTTAAAATGCAACAAATTAAGCCACCAAATGTTCTACCGAAATTCAGTAGTTTTGGAATTAGTTAAGAGTTTTAGTTTTTTTATGAAAAATCCCAGATTAAATCATTTGAAACCAATTTAAAAATGATTTACGGCGCGACTGTACTGAAATTTAAGTTATTATCATAGTTGACGCCGTAGCATACCTTTGTTAATAATTAAAAGTTCAATAATGCCTAAAACTTTGGCAAATATCACTAACCAAACATTTAATTTTTTGTAATTTTTGCTATTACTGCATAAAAAATGTAGTCTAGTGCAAAAAAAAAAAAATACTACACCTGGTGTACAAATTACTAGGAAAATATCCTTGTCTTATCAGTTATTCAGAAAGGTATGATTGTCAATACTTTTGCATGTGTGCCAGGGAAGAGAAGAGTTTTATGGGGGGCAGGTAAAATTGCGAGACGGTCAACCTATTGTTTCGTATTCGTATTATTCGTAGTTTTTACCTGCGCTTGAACTCCAACCACTCGGGGAGCTTTGTGATTGGTCGCTATTGTTCTCTCGGCATGACAGGGGGTGCGATTTTGCAAAATTTGGTCGTCAGCGTTAGTTAGTTTCAACTCTACGTCGCGCAAGCTCGTGTTTTGTTACTGGCTATTTCCCTAACTGTTGCTGCGTATCTTGCTCTTGTGCTGTGCTGTGCCTTCATAAGCGCTGACTATGGCTGCATATTCTAATCCTGAATACGCTGACATAATGTACTGTTACGGACTTTGTGACGGTAACGCTGCTGAGGCGCGGCGAGAATATCAACTTCGCTTTCCCAACCGCCGACTCCCCCACGTTAGTGTCTTCGGATCGACTTATCGGCGAATATCTGAAACTGGCAGCGTCCAAAGAAGCAGGCAAGTTGACACTGGTCGTTCCCGGAGATACACGGCTGAGGACGAGGAGCTTATTCTTCAACGTTTTATTGACGATCCTAACACATCGACAAACATCGTAGCGCGTGAGCTTGGTATGTCACAGTGGAAAGTCTGGTCTGTAGTTCACTTGTCAGGCCGACATCCATACCATTACCAACCAGTCCAGTCATTAGAAGAAGGAGATCCGCCGAGACGGCTTGAATTTTGTCGTTTTATGCTAAGTGCCGACGCCGACAGCGAAAACTTTTTAAAAAACATTCTGTGGACCGATGAGTCATGTTTTGATCGTGATGGTATCACAAATTACCACAACTTACATTACTGGGGACCGAAAGCAGAAGCAAACCCTAAAAAACTGAAAGCAACCGCATCCCAGCGAAGGTTCTCGCTTAATGTTTGGATGGGTATTATTGACGACAAATTAATTGGCCCACATTTTTTACCCCGAACACTAAATGGGGAACTTTATGAAGATTTCCTCAGAAATCATTTATCAGCACTGCTCACGGATGTACCGGAAGAAAGAAGAGCAAACATGATTTACCAACATGACGGATGTCCAGCCCACTTCCGAATCACAATTCGACAATTGCTGGATGAAAACTATCCAAACCGATGGATAGGGCGCGGTGGGCCGATTCCGTGGCCTGCACGAAGCCCTGATCTGACGCCGCTAGACTTTTACGTCTGGGGTCATATGAAAGATCTAGTTTATGTGACCCCAGTAAATTCAATTGAAGAACTAAGGGAGAGAATTACAAATGCGGCGGACCAGATGAGGGCAACAATCACCTCAAGAATAACAAAAACCGAAGTAAGGAAGCGAATAAGAACATGTATTCGAAACCGAGGGCAGCACATCGAACAAGACGTGTGAAATGTGTGTAATTAAAGTTTTTAATATTGATTAAAAAGAATAATAATGTTCACGATTTTGTTTTTGATTTTTCGAATAATCACCTTTTTGTGAAACGCACGCCTGTACTAAATCAAAAACGATTTTCATAATGTAGTCCATGATTTTGTATTAACTTTCATACCTTTTTGGATAGCTGATAAGACAAGGATATTTTCTTAGTAATTTGTACACCAGGTGTAGTATTTTTTTTTGCACTAGACTACATTTTTTATGAAGTAATAGCAAAAATTACAAAAAATTAAATGTTTGGTTAGTGATATTTGCCAAAGTTTTAGGCATTATTGAACTTTTAATTAATAACAAAGGTCTGCTACGGCGTCAACTATGATAATAACTTAAATTTCAGTACAGTCGCGCCGTAAATCATTTTTAAATTGGTTTCAAATGGTTTAATCTGGGATTTTTCATTAAAAAACTAAAACTCTTAACTAATTCAAAAACTACTGAATTTCGGTAGAACATTTGGTGGCTTAATTTGTTGCATTTTAACCCTACTATGACGTCCTGCAAGGAATACGTCGAGTTACCAGTAACCCTGTATGTATACTATTTCAGAAGAAAGATTTCTATCCCAAGCGTCAAAATCACTCTGACAACTGACTGTTGTCTAAGGTAGTCAAGACAATTTGATTTTGTAATCGCCATGCTAAAGACAGTAGCAAACGTTTTACTCGACGGCCCCAAAGTATAAATATGGAATGGAAAAATTGAATTTTTCACATTTTGTACGGAAAATGTGAAAAATTATTACCTACATGTTCAGTTTTAGGGGTTTAAGAGTTTCATAAAGGGGGTCGAAATTTTAATTATTTTTGCGATAGGACACACCATTTTCGAGATATAAGCAAAATAAAAGAAGAACGTGAATAAACTACTGAATTTCGTAAAAAGTGCAGTTGACTTTTTCTACTTTGCTGCCGTCGTACTGTTTTCACGGAACGTAATTTTTGTCTATTCTTCCGTGGACAAAACCAGTTTCTATAATAGTCATGCTACGCGTGCTGTTTCAGGCAATGGTACGGAGCGAGAGGGAATGGGAAGCCGTCACCTTCTTCTGCGAAGCTGTAATGCTTGCGAAGGAGGAGGCGGAGCGCGTGAGGGAGAGGCAATCGCGGCGCCCTCGCGCCCCTAGACACCACAGGAAGAGACACCCTGGGCGTCGGGAGTCGTTTGCCGACTCCCGGCCACCGTAGGCGCGAGCTTGCGGTAAAGACCAGGCCGGTTCGACGGCGCGTCCTGTTCCACGCGCGCCTCAAAGAGATGTCAGCACCATTGACGGGGTCCAAAAGGGCCGATGCCTGCCGGGGTCGCGGATTGTCCGAAAGAGTTACCGTGGCCCTGGCACACAGGCAACTGAAGGAACACGAGTGGGTTTAGTCAGTAAGTCTGACACGCCCTTCCGCTCCACCCAGAGCGGGAGAGGTCATTTGATGATTTCCCACCAAAAAAAAAAACTATCCCCGTGATGCCTGAAATTTGCCATAGGTAAATGGGCTCAATTAGGGGTAAACCAGTTTATTTTAAAGTCAATAGCAAGTTATCGCTTGCCCTTCAGGAAGAAACCTCGTCTGAAATACCCAACCAAAAATGTTGCGTCTCGAACAAACCAATTCACTGTAGGTATTACACACGAATGAAGCGCGATGGCGCGGCGGCGGCGCGGCTAAGCGGCAACAGTGCATCTATAGTGATCCAACGCTATGCCAAAGCGAGCGCACAAAAATGTAAATCTACGGAACGGCAACGTAGCTAAATTAACGGTAAAATTAACGTTACTTGTGTATTTTACGTTAATGTTAATTAACGTTAAATTACTGTTAATATAAAAAAGTAACGTTACATTTTTGTAACGTTAGTAAGGTATCACATTGAAATTAACGTTACTTAACGGTTATTATTTTGTTATTTGGTAACGTTAACAAGCCCTGCTTTCCAATCGTTTGTGCTGTATCCATTCTTTTGTAAATTAACATAATGGAACCTGGAAAACGTAGTAAAAATTTTACTGAAAGAGAGAAGATGCTTCTTATCGAAGTGGCTAAAGAATTTGTCCATATAATCGACAATAAAAGAACGGACGGTACGTCTGTAGAAGCCAAGAAACAAGCTTGGATGGCGCTGACGAATAAATATAATGCTGTGTCGGAAATTGGCTTTAGGACTGAAAAGCAGTTACATGCCTTATATGATAACATAAAGAAAAAAGCGAGAAAAAATATGAGCGATGACAAGGTAAGTCGTATCCCTGTTAATGTACTTTTTACCTATTTGATTAACCCTTGTTTCGACGGAGTTCTCAATATGCTAATTTTACAAATTCTTTTCAATAGCTAAGTTTCTATAGCATATTAGAGTCTCGTAAAAAAGTAAAAAAAAATATAACACTTTCCATTTTTGAGAAAAAGGGGGTCCGTCACAGCGGACTCCGTCGAAAACATGGAGACTTACAAGAAAAATAACTTGTCCGCCCTGGTGGACTTTACCACTTAGGAGTACAAATAAAATTACGAAAATGAAACTAAAGGTAAGAAATGAAAATTATGTTTATTTAAAATCACATATTAGCCTTTTACGTGAAAATTAATAAAACAGTTACGTGGAGCTTTTCCCGTCACAAAACATAGCCGCGTATTACATTTAAAACAATATACAGTTGTTTTCTTATTGCAATTCACACAACGACCTTCCTCCTTCATAGATGGGAAGTGCCCCACATTATCAAATCGGGTATCATCAGGTCTAGGCTTGCACACATGGCGGACCCAAGTACCTTCAGCTCGTTGGTAGGTAGCAGCTCTGTTGTTAATCTTATAGTATCTATCGCACTTTTCAAAATTGTTATCAACAAAATGGATAAATCGTCGAATTTGCTCGTACCTTTTCAAAGGCATAACTTCTGCTATTTTATTATATCCGAACTTCATGCTCCAGTAATGTAAATAAGAGCTCAGAGGTACAATACCCATCGGAATGTGTATTGCCAGAAAGTCACGCAACTCATTATCTGTGAGCTGTATGGATCGACCAGTTCTTTGGACTGATTAGGCGTTTGTTTCATTGACAATATCTGTTATGATATCTGGTGAGAAGAAAGAAAAGAAATATTGTAAAGGTGACAAAACTTCGGGGGCATCTCCAGACATAACCAGATCTTCTATTTGAGCTTTGTGTAAAAATGTACCCTTTTTCCATTTGAAGTCAAGTGACAACTTCTGCAGTTTTCTTGGCCTCTTTCTAGCTACAAAAGTAGCCGTTTGTCTTCTTTTTCCAGTGACTGGGGATGGGGTATTTAAAGATGGTAATGACGATAAAGAGGGCAAGTTTTGAAAGTTTGGTTCTTGTGCTGGATTAGATAGAATTTCTTGTAAAATAAGAGTTACAGGAACATTGGATAAATCTGGGTCTTCGTCTGTTTCAGACTGGTTTTCAGGTATTGCTTCAGGAGAGTCATCCAAAATATTCATGCGCTCTAAAGAAGAAGCAAGCGATGGTGCAGGCGAGGAGGAGTTAGAACCATGCGGCTCATTAAGCTCATTTCCAGAGTTTGACCTGTCACTTGTTTCAGATGGTGCACGCTCTCTAGGTACAAGTGCTAATATTTTTTTAGAGCGTTCATGCTATTGAAACAGTCAAAGAGCAAAAGAGAAAAAGCTAAGCAAACCACCACAACAATAAAAATTATATCACGAGAATTTAAATTTGTACGTAATTATAGGTAATTTATAGATTTACGTATTTATTATTTAAATATTGATGAAAGGCATGCTCATTGTTATAAAAAACCATTGATATTTATTTATAAAACTAAATACTTTGCACTGACATGAAAGGAAATACACATATCTATTTATTACTATGTTATTGACAAAGTCCGCTGCCATGGACAAGTAAAACTTCGTGTGCATTGCCGTAGTTTCGGTATGGTCCGGCGTGGCGGACAACTACTTAGCAGGTTTGTTTTTAGTCAATAAACTGCAATTACTATATTGTTTTGTTAGTGCATATATGCGTTATTTATCTGGCAACGAATATCACACCAAAAATCCAATCTAAAAGAATAAATAATATTAAAAAAAAACATATAAATACCTTGAGCAAAGTTGAAGACTTCCGTGTCGGCGCCTTCTTCCTCAATAAGCGACAGATGACAAGTTGCCAGATCGTAAATTTATTTTTCTCCCTTTCCTTTATTATATTTTCTAACTTTTATTTAAGATAAATGAAATATAAACTAAATTAAAATTGCAACAGAGTTTTTTAAAGTACTTGTCCGTCCTACCGGACTAATTCGAAATAAGGGTTAAAGTCCTCTAGGTATATTTTTAGTGTACAAAGTGCAAAGCAACCCCTTTTTTTAAGCGTACAAGCTATATTATCACATGCTACCAATAATATGTACATAATTATATATTTCTTACGCAGTTACGCCTCAGAGTAATATATTCATTGACTATCATTATGTAACACAATAGTGCCCGATTGTAATTTATTTATGTTAAATTTTAATTTCAGTCTGAGATGTACAAGACAGGGGGTGGAGCATTTTGTCCTAAGACAACCGCAATTGATGAGAAAGTTGTGGCCTTATTAAGTCCTCAATTCAAACCATTAAAAAATTAATTTGACTCATCCGCGCCATATTACAACTTAGGTAAGTCCAAAGTCTTTCTTCTAATATCATAGAATACTAGAGTTGAACATTTCTTGAGCAAGTAATCATTTAATTACTAAAATATTGATTGCACTTCTGTTTGGTTAGATTCTTCTCATTTGCAATATTCTAGCATAGGCATCTGTACCTGAGCAATCAAAATAATGTTTCAAACTCCTAAGAAGTTTGAACTGAAATGGATGGAGGGATAATGAAACTAAATAAAATAAAATAATCACTTATTTATTTAAATTATTGTTATAGAAGAATGTTATAAAAGTACGGCACTAGATTTTAAAGCGGGGAATGCTTTAAAATCTAGTGCCGTACTTTTATAATTATAAAAAACAATCACAAATTCCCATACAACATACTCAAATAGCAGGCTTTGGTATAATTATATAATATCATGTTAAAACGAAAAGGAGGTTTGAGCAAAAGGAGTATGTAAGGATCGTAGCAGGTGGCGTTCTGTAGTTTCTGCCAACAACCATGTAATGTCTTGAATGCTCTTGTATAAATACACGGTTTAAAAAAAATAAAGAAATCTTCTCTTATCTTATCTTATCCCATGGGGAGAAGGTGTGAGTTTATGTATGTACGCATGTGTATATCAAGTTACACATATCAGTATAATCACATCATATAGCGTTAAGTGTTATACTATGTGAGTACAATCATCAGGTACACAGTAGTATTTTTTTTTTACAATTTATTCCTTACAGATATTGAAACACAAGTATTAAGTGAAGATGCACATCCTGGTACTTCTCAAGACATCCTCATAGTATTGGATACAAAAGAAGGTTTGGTGTCTGAAACCCAATCAACTTCTAAGCAAGTTGAATTTTCCAAAAGTCCAATTTCGCCAGTTATGAAGGATTTCGAAAGCACACCAAGAAGGAAGAAAAAAAAAAAAACTGAAACGAAGAAAAAGAGTATAAATAATCTAAGTGCTTCAATAATAAAAAGAACAAATCAGACGCAAATTAATGAAGATGCCATAACAACTAAAAGGTTAGAAATATTGGAGATTCAACTACAACAAGAAAAAATGAAATTAGAAAAAAAAAATTTACTCGATGTTGATATTGAATTAAAGAGAATTCTTCTAGAAAATGCAAGAATGGACCTAGAATTTAAAAAGAGATATTTTAACTTATGATGGGTAATAAATAGTATATTAAAATTCTTCTCTTTAAATTCTTGCATTTTCTAGAGACATTATCTTTAACTTTACATACTAATACAATATACAGAGATACTCAAGTTCATTTGCGTTTTAATTTCCATTCCCATATTATATACAACATGAACATTTGGCTGTTTATAGTTAGCTTAAGTTATGATATTTATAAAAGAAAACCTTTACCAACCTAAAATATTGTTCCAACAATAACCGACGAAAATGGTTTCCTTCAGAGGAAAGGTGTTGTTCAATAGATTCTGTAATAATATCTTCTTCAGGAGCAGAATCGATTATCACAGTATCATTTTGCTGTAGAGCTATATTATGTAACACAGCTGTTGCAACAATTACAGCCAATGTGTGATCTAATTTTAATCTTAATCTTTGAGAAAGACATGCAAATCTTCTTTTCCACACACCAAATGTCCTTTCAACTGTGTTTCTGGTCTTGATTTGTGCTTCATTGTATAGTTTTTCCGCATTTGTAGCTGGATTTAAAAATGGCGTCATCATGAATCTTCCACAAGGATAAGCACTGTCTCCCAAGAGGTGACCTTCTATCTCGTTGTTATCTAGGCGCGCTCGCAGGAATGAGTTATGATACACGGTACTGTCATGTGTTGATCCATGCCAGCGAGCATCTATATCACGGATGTGTAAGTTTGCATCACAAACAACTTGTACATTAATAGAAAAGAAACCTTTTCTATTTCTAAATAGTTCTTCTTGCTCACCTCCAGGAGATTGAATTGGTATGTGCGATCCATCTACACAACCAATTACATTTGGAAATCCAGCTATATTAAAAAAATGTACCTTGACTTTTCTCAGGTCTTCAAAATTTGGCATAGCTATATAACTTGTAGCCAGCTTTGCTATTTCCTTACTTACTTTATAAACCACTCTGGACACAGTGGTTTTGTGAACGTTAATGTCATCACTTGGAAAGTACCTGTAGCGTAAAATCGTAATGCAATAAAAATTTGTTCCAAAACAGACAATTAATATTTGCGATGCGTAACGGGAGTTAAAGCAGGGCTGATGATATCACTTAGGTGTATCACAGTGTTCTTATCGAAGCGATATCTCAATTTAAATTCTTCATCCGTAAACATTTCGAAAGGATTTCTCCTAAGTCTTAAGTTTCTGGGTACTGATATATTCAAAATAAACTCCAGTACTTCCAAATCAGACTCTGATGAGCTACACATTGTTTTCTCCTTTGAATAATTTTAATATTTAGCTTTCACTGGCAACTTAATTCAATAAATACACGTTATAAATAGGTATAACCTAAAAGTTGATGTAGTTTGCTATGAAATGAAACGTCAATTTATAGTTGTGGAACCGATAAACGGCACATAATGGTCAGTTAAGTTAACATAAGTTTAAACGCAGTTTATCTTACATTGCGGTGTTCGGAAACGCACTTTCACAAGTCATCGAATCCATAGCGCTATTAAATAGATAAACTACCGATACAAGTGCCTCAGAAACCAGGCATTAGAGGAGCACTTACCGAAGAATATTTGCTGAACCAGGTTTTGGAAACCTAAATAACGGTCATCGACAGGCGAAGAACCACACTTAAAACATTTCCTTTTATTCTCCTTCATTTTTGAAAACACAAACTATAGTCACTATCTCGTACACAACACTCAGGTATTTCGGCACACAGACGGAGGAACCTAGGCTCTACTCAACGTCTTTAATGGCGAGAATAACACTTAACGTTGCAAAAAGAGATGATTACAAGAGAATTCACAAGAAATAACATCAACATGCGCTTACGCCGGCAGACATTTTTCTTGTGAAGAAAGATGGCTGCGGGGCTGCCAGGTACATTTAATAAAATCTTACCAACCTAATTTTGTGAAATTAATAAATTTAGAAAATAAATAGCATCTGCCCGATGCGTTGCAATAAATTAAATTTATTATTTATTTATTGGCTTGATTGGTAACCCTTTTGTTTATATAAAGTTAAAACCTACGCTATATGAGGGTATATCTATTATATGCGGCATGTATTATATTTATATATATTGAATTCTAATAAAATTTACATTGAATAAATATGCGAAATATTATATCGGCTAATTTGTTAAAAGAAAGAAAGAAAAATAGTTTATTCTGCACAAACAAAACGCACCTAACAAATGAACGACATTAATTTAGAGACACAAAATAGCCAAAAGCCTTCGTATTAATGATACAAAAGTAACAATAACATAACATAATAATTTAAGGTAGTTTTAGCAACATCTAAGCAACTTTTTAGTTTTACTAAAGTTGCCAGCTTTGAAAACGTCATTATTAGAGACCGAAGATTTTAGGTCTCATATAATAGAGGAAAACTTGGCAACACAGGTCTAGCCCCCGTAGGCATTCCTAAGTTTACCCAACGAGACGACCCCGCCTGGTCTTAGCTGCCACGGCTTATTTTAATTTAATATTTGAATTGTTTTTGTCTCTTTATTATGGACGCTTTTAACGTTCTGCATCGCCCTCACATGTATAATTTTAACATGAATGATGTACCCAATATTTTGTAACCATATTTTGATTTAAAAGAGTGTCCATGGAGTTTCTTGCCCGTTCTTCTCGTTAGGTACCTACTACGCTTTGGAATGGGCAAGTAGCTTCATCTTTCTGACTGACCGACCCCTTGACAATTCAAAAGTGCCTGTAATTGGTTTATTTGAAATAAATGCTTTGAGTTTGTGCAAAAGGTGAAGGTGTGTATGGATAAGGTGTAGATCTGGCTGGTGATGAATGTGTTACGGATGCATTGATCTGACCTGAATTTCTATGTAAATTATTTAGTTGTGCTTCAAACAGTATATCATGTATGGCTTTTTCTGCATATAATTTCTGGGTTGGATATACTAGAGCGAGCGGATTAACATCTGGTTGTGTAGATACTGAGGGCTGGGACAATAATGAGCAGGCCCTATCAAGTAACTCATTCTGTTTTGCTAGAGTTCCTGAATTCTTCCTTATCTTCATCGGTGGACTTTCATTAGTAATGGATGAAATGACCAAAGAATTGTCTTCTTCACTTCTGACTTCAGATGAACCATTATCCTAAAAAGACGAAATAAAATTGGTGTTATTTTTTTGACGCTGACAACTACTGAAGATTGGATTTGATTGAATGTTAAAGTTGCCAAAACCATGTAAGATGCCCAATTCCACAGTTATTTTGGCCTATGTATTTTTAAGTGAAGAAGCTACTTCTCTCGGCATTAATCTTATGAAACCGTATCCACAAAAAAGTTGCACTGCTGTAGAAGATTTTTTTAATAAGCGCTTATCGTCCGATCGACAGGGGGTTGAATGTGCATTTGGTTTAATGGCTACAAAATTTCGCGTACTGCATACGCCAATATACTTGGAACCGCAAAAAGCGACATTTGTGACCATTGCTATTTGTTACTTGCACAATTTTCTACTCAAACATAAAGATAGAAAATACATTCATTTAAAAGACGATAAGGACACATTGCGTGAACTCGAATCATCTTTAAACTGAAATGCTTGTACAAACGCCAAAACAGTCAGAGGTAAGTTTCGGCAGTACTTCGTCGATATGGCACGTCTTGACAGAACAGTTGTTTAACACTTATGTTACTTAATATGTATTTTACTTAAGACCTAATAAACTTCTTCAAAGGAAGAAAGAAGGAAGTTTCTTTATCTATTTCTATACTTAGTCTACTTGTAGCGTAACATATTGTCCTTTAGGTCACTTTTATTCCGGCTTTTCGTGCAACTGTTGTCCTTGTTATTCTGTCGACTATACCAATAATTAAGAAGCTTATGTACCTACCTTTTGCAGCTTTGGTTTTTCAATTTTGGCAAGGAATTGCAGTAGATTAAATGTTGAGGATATTGGTTTATAAACGCCATTAGCTCCACTACCCGACCGTTTTGAGTTTACAATTTTCTTTAACTCTTTTCAGTAAACATAGACAAATGATAAATTACTTAACTATCCATACTAAAAATATCTTCAAAAGATAAAAAAATATCTCGTGTTAATCCAGGCCATAACATATGTATAGGTACCTAAGCTATGTTTCATCCTACTTTCCCCATACTTACTTAAAAATCATTAATACCGACTTATTTTCTCACAAACTTTCGCATTGTAATGTACTTTGCTGCAGCTGTCTGTTGGAAGTAGGTAAATAAATAATCTTAATAGTCCTCCTTTTGGCTATGCCATAGTCGGGTAAAAAGTAAAGGTTTTTAAGATTATTACCTATAATATGTAGTTCTAGTTCCTACCTACTAAATACTAAAAAGCTACCTACCTATAGTTGCTTCGATGCCTGTAAATTTTTCCTCACGTCATCTCTTGTCGCATTTGGCTTGATGTTTTTATAAATTAGCACTAGCTTGTCGAGGTCTTTACGTTTTTTTATAGTATTTCAACATTTTTTATCCTTTGGGTTCCATAAGGACGGGAACGGTTCAAATGTGAGAATAAACTCTTTTAAATCTTGACCCTGACGTTCCTCCATGGTTGCACTGAACTGACAAAAAAAATATCACGAAGCGCTTACATTTCAATATTATCGCGTATCGTATCGTGGATTTCAAGATTTCCGAATAATCTGTGATATTATCACGATACTGCGATTCGGCCTATAACACTATCAATATTATCACAATATCGTGATAATATTGACTGTGTAACAATTGACAAAAACCACGAGAGTAATAGACACGTAAAAATATCAAAGGATCAAAACCGCTTACTGGCATACTGGCCATCGACGACTCCGGAGTCACGCACACACGCGGCCGAGCTCTCCCACGTGTGTGCGTGTATGTGTCGAATACCTAATTCGGTCCATCTCGATAAATATACGGCCTTTTAAATAAAGAAAATAGTTTTGCTTATGTTGGACAGAATACCAATTTCCGAAAGACTATTTATTTTCAATTTGATAGCCTCAGCCATATACCATCGTTTAAATTCAACATTATTCCCGGATGAAATTGTTACACTAAGATTAATGACTGATGGCTGCGCTGGTCATAATAAAAATACTAACGTAATAGGAATGTGCCTTAAATGGCTATCAGAACTCCACTAGCATATAAAGAACATCGAAATGTTATTTCCTGCTGTGGGCCACTCTTTTCTTCCCGCAGACCGCGTATTTGGAAGAATAGAAAAGGAGTTTCGCAAAAAAGACAATATTAGCCGATTACTCAAGTCTCATTTCAGTAGCAGCAGATTGAAGCAGAAGGAGGTCATTAAAAACAAAATAGACATGCGCAAAATGTGTCAGTGAAAATAAATGAATGAAGTATATCTTTTCGCATAACGAAGTAGTCCACTCATTTAGTTCAGTACTTCATTTACTTCAGCAAAACAGAACGAGTCCATAGTCATAAGTTATCGAAGGTGTAATTGATAAGTTAACACAAATAATGCACTTCACTAGTTCTGTTATAAACCTATCTCCTAGATTTTCCTTCATACTTTATACAGGCTTAGGATTGTCAACCATGAAATATGAATCAAAGCACTATTTTTAATAAGGAGTATGTATGTCTTGTTCTTTTTTTTTTCTTAATGGGCTTTTTATCTCGGTTGACATATTTAAATATCAAAATATGTAAGTACAGTTATTTAGAATTATAGGATATGTACATACCTACATATTTACATCCGTTGCTGATTATTTGCAATTACTGCTCACAAATAACAATTGGGATAGATTTTTGGTTGTTAACCGTGTCCTTCTTTCATTCAATATATGCCCGGCTTTTGAAAAAATTCTTTCGCATGGGACAGAAGTTGCCACTAGGTGCAGTCTTTTTAAAGCGTATTTAAAAAGAATTGGGTAGAATGACCAGCGTTCGTGCCACCAACGCAGTGGATCATTGCAACGTTGCAAAAGTGGTTCCTGGAGATATTTGTCTAGCTCCACAATGCCAGCGGCCAAAGGAGTTGTGGGTGTCAACTTTGCAACTTCTTTGTCAAATTGGTCCCATATCGTCGCTTGTCATACTAACTGACGGAACTAACTTTGAGGTGACTCTTCAGGACAAGCTTTTTGCGGTTTCGCACTATATTTGTTGAATTGTAACTCTCATAATAAGCGACTGATCAAAATAAAATTGCATGAATTATATTATTATTTGGTTATTCTTCCTATATATATATATATATGTGAATTGTAAATATTACTGTTAGAAAAAAAATATAAGCATTTAAAACAGATATGTAACTTTTGTTAGGACTTTGTAAAAAAAAGTGTTTTCATATCCCTTTCAGGCAGGGAAAAAAAAATCTTGCGTAGCTCGTTTTCGATCTTATATCCTAAGTACCCATGTCCAAAGTCATCCTAGAAAAATAATAAAAAAAATCCCGCCCCCTCCCCCCCTGAGAAAATGCCATGTCACGATAGTGCGATGTCGGCTTTACCTTGTCTATCAGAATTTTGTTAAGGTATAATTTTGCTATGTATATTTTTGTAACTTATAATGAAAAAAAGGCATGATTATTCGTAATTATTTATTTATATAATAAAAAATTAATTAATCAACATTTGAACTAAAAAATAACTTCTTGAGATCAATCATTTCTTAAACATTTTGGTACAATCACTTTGAAAATCTTAGGAAACTTAGCCTCTAATTATTGCTTATGAAAGGATGTGAAACAGTTGCCTTTTCTGTTAAGACAAAGATACACGTTGCATTTTTCACATCTTATCTTGGATCTACTTGTACACCCTTCCATTCTACAGGATCGAGGGTTTTCGATCTCGTCAAATATCGGGTAATGTTCATAACCATCGTGACGTTTCGCCTCTGAAGGTACATTAGCCGGTCGGTATCGCTTGGCAGGAATATTTGGGTCGACATTTTCCGGATCTTGAGTCTCCAAACCTTCCATGTTTTCAACAGGATCTTGTTCTGGCCTTGGACGATCAGGGGTATTGGTAAGACCATCAGCTATTTGCAATTTGAATTGTAGTAAGTCAAAGACTTGGCCTCTATGTACGTGAGTCGTCTGGCAGTGTATTTTGTATAAACGCCAAGCATTTGTGACTGCAAGATCAAAAAAATGTAACATGATCTTCAAAGTCCATTTTCTAGTCTTCATAAAAGTTCGATAATACTCGATTGATTGGTCGAGGACGTCAACTCCTCCCATGTTCCGATTATAATTGGCAATGATGATAAGGGGCTGCCTGACATCGGTGTACGCATTCTCCTTTTTATCCCATCGCTTCACGAAAATATGATCGTCTGCCGAAGTGCAATTGGATGCCGCCAGAACGGATTTGTTGTCCATCTAGTGCACAATTACAACACCATTATTTACGAACTGTTCAATATCTCCTCGGTTCATTTCACGGTCCTTTTTAAAAGTCATATATTTTTTTTCAGGTATTCTATTCATCATAACCGTTCCTGTGCCATGCATTCCTTTTTCAGATAATCTTTCCAAGAGAGGTATTGACGTGAAATAACGATCGAAGTAAATGCAACTTCCTGGGGGAATGGATTTGGAAAGGTGCAAAATAACTGCTGCACCCACACCCAGAGATTTATCTGGGAATCGGGTGTTAGCCCCTTGATAGACTTCAAAGTCGAGCATTAGACCATCGCTTGTTGTGGCTACAAAATCTTTCAACCCGGTGGGTCTAGGTTTAGACTTTATGACTTGGCGTAGACCTTTTGGGCACAAGCCGCAGAAGGGGATCATTTGTTCGTCTATAGAATAGTAACCCGGTAGCCTTTCTATTTTCTCACAGGCATTTTTTACCTGATTTAATACCGGTTGTACTTTCCACAGACTGTTCTTATTACCAACTGGGGCGATATCTTCTTCCACCACATGAAAATTAGTGCGCAACAGCTTCAGTCGGTCTCTTGGAATGATATCAGCTACTAATGCCAGTCTCATTTCTTGCCTCCAGTACATATGAGGTCGTGGATAAGGTATACACCCCATTATAAAATGCACACCAATTAACTTCTTCATTTCTACAGGATTGGTATCAAGAACCCTTCCAGTTTGCCTCAAGTAGTAATTATTTGTGCACTAAGCAGCTTTCTCATAAAATGCATCGTCAAAATAGTCCTCGAAGTATTCGAGAGGCGTTCTAATGGTTTGTTGTTCCCGTGGCGGAAAATTATGTTCTTTTTGGTCAAATCGAATAGATTTCCATAGCCTTCGCCTAGACGGATCCCTGTTGCGTTGAGCTGCCTCGGACTGAGCACGAACGCTAGGTGGCGGAGTACCAGATAAATCAGGTAGCTGATCATTTCTACTCATGCGGTCCCTCGTGCGGTACCGAGAAGTACCATGAGATGTGCTTGGTGCGCTTGATGAACGATTAGGTAGATGATGCCGGCGACTTACAGAACGACCACGTTGAGAGAAACCACGATTTTGTTGCGAAGGTCCTCGACCTCTCTGTGAATCCCCACGACCACGATGAGATCCAGCGCAGACTGTATTCGGACTAGGACATATTATTTCTGGTACCTGAATGTTAGTGGCTTCCTCTTCTTGCTCGCTGTTAGAAATTTCGTCGTCCGAATACGACTGACTCGCCACCCGATCTGGTACAACCTCAATGCCTTCCTCTTCGTGACATTCCTCATCTTCGAAACCCTCTATCTCAGACTCGTTTCCGTCTCCTATCAATTCTAGTAAGTATTCCGAGGTTAACGTTCTTTCTGCAACAGAAAAAAGAGCGTTTTGTAATTTTTTTACCTATTAAAAACATTAAAAACATTGATCTAATTTTTAATCAACATAAATTTTGATAGATGAGTGAAAGCCGGAATCGCACTATCGTGCGTATTTGAACTAACAACCAAGTATCTTCGTGTGCGATAGAGGTATGCATTGAACTATAGTTGTCTCATTGACTTGACTTAATTACCTATTAAAATCGCACAATCAATGTAGTCAATCACTATTTAAAATATTTTTAATCATTACTTACTTTTTCCACGCGCGTCGATCAGCTGCACCGCCATTTTGAAAAGGGCAGAAATCCGCGACAACTTCTCACAAGTATAGCCTTTGCGGCAAAGTTCACACTATACTAAACGCAGTATCGTGTGGTACCGGCCGCGTCCCGTAAAGTTGATCGAGCGCGCGAAAATATTTTTGTAAAGTTGAACGCAAGATCATATAAGAGCGTCGTTAAAGGGATATAGTTTTCAGATACGTCTGTATAAAAAAGGATAGTAAAATAACACACAAACCTCAGAATCAACTTTTATTTATTAAAATGGCTCATTATTTTGTACTTATTAAAAAAACAGTTCCTAGTATCTTATATTAATACAAAATATGAAATGAGATCCTAAAGTTTCGTAAAAACAGTCTCTTCTAATTTAAATTCTCATAATTATTTATAGAGCAAGAGCCCGTGAACCCCAGACCTTCGTTATTTTATAAAAGCTGAAAGTTTGTCAGCGCATGCTCCCAACACAGGTAAGAACGATGGACTATTATGAAGTTTGGGTTACCGTGGCTTTGGCAGGTAAACGGTACTAAAGGTGTGTAAAATACCGATCTAAATTCATCAAATAATAAAGTGTGATTTTTTGGTATTACCTTCAGAATATTATTAAAAATCACGTTATTGATTGCCAGACACTTAACATCGTGGAATTCATGAAATTATAATTCTACTTATGTTATAGTATAAAAGCTGATTTTTATATACAGGATGTCCAAGAACCTGGCGTCCAACTGGATTCCCACGATGCCCCAAGTTCTAACAGTACTCAGAAAAATATTTTAAAAAATCCACCCCATGTACTTACAGAATTATACTGATATCAAAAAAAAAGGGGAAATGAGCACCCTGTGACATACTTTTGAATGCTGTGACTGCTAATGCTGATAATTTCGATATTTCTTGGAGGTTTTGTAATCTAGGGTATTGCTGTGTCTAAATAGAATGTAAAAATAATGTACTTATTGTACCATTTTAAAATAAAATATTATTTTAACTAAAGGTGATATGGAAAACTATTGAATTTCGCAACTTTGACCGACTGTAGTGTAAAAAAAATGTACCAAAATAGTATGGCAAGTGACGTCAAATTTTGACGCGTTTATTCCTCTTTTTAAAAAGGTATAATACTTACACATTAATTTGAAAAAAAAAATTTTTGATAATATTTTTACTCAACAACCCAATTTTTACGATGTCTTACAGAATTCTTAGAAAGAAAAATTTACGACGAATTGAATCTAACCTCTAAAGAATTACTATTGTATGCTCATAAAAATAACAACAGGCCTCTCAAAAAACAGGTTAGACCGTAAGGGACGGTATGTGCATGCATCTCACCATAGTGATTCGTTATTACAACAGGAGGGAGCAAGACAGAAACTATCTTTGCGATTTGCTGGTTCTTCTTTATGGTACCCCATTATTCAGGTAAGAGTGAGGGAGAAAAAGGTTAGAGGTGCGAGTGAGATAGATAGTGACGCTATCTGGGATCGTGCTATTTAGGATAACAGTACGGTCAGTACGCGTCACTGCCTCCTGCCGTTACTACGCACCTCTCTCTTATTGTTACCATTGATCACGTACTACGATTTAAAGCTTTGTTTATTGGACTCGATTACTCTTTGTGCTCTGGACTTTGAAACGAACTCTTTACGACGACCTTTGCCTGTGTTTGGACAGTTTGTGTTTTGTGTGTGCTACCATGGCGACCTACACTCCGCAAGAATACGCAAATATGCACTACATTTATGGAGAATGTAGAGGTAATGGACGAGCTGCAGCGAGACTTTACAGAGAAAGGTATCCGAGGGCTACGCGATATCCCGACCATCGAGTTTTCATTAATGTGCACAGATCACTATGTGACGGGCGGTTCCCCAATCAAGTAGCTGGTGAAGGACGACCCGTAAATGACTTCATACGCGATGAAGTTTTAGAGGCGGTGTCGGCAAATCCAAGCATCTCTGTGCGAGGAATAGAAGCTGATACGGGGATACCGAAGAGCACAGCACACAGTATTCTCCAAAAAGAAGAATATCATCCGTACCACGTACAGCGAGTGCAAAGTCTTTTACCTCGAGACTATCCGAGCCGAGTCGCGTTTTGTGAAACAATCCTGCAAAAACATCGAGAAGACGAAAACTTTATCGACAAAATTTTGTGGTCAGATGAATCAACATTTAAGAAGGATGGCTACATGAACCTACACAACTTGCACGAGTGGCATGTGGAAAATCCGCACTTGATGCGAGAAGATAGATCCCAGTACCGGTTCAAAGTGAACATGTGGACCGGTATTCTCTGTGGGAATATTATTGGTCCATTTGAGATGCCCGAGAATTTGACTGGCGAATCATATTTAAATTTTCTTCAAAATGATTTGCCAAACTTACTAGAAGAGACCCCACCAGATATGTGGTTCCAACACGACGGCTGTCCAGCACATTTTCGCGTATCCGTTAGAGAGTTTTTGGACGAGCAATACCCGAACAGGTGGATTGGGCGATCAGGAACAATCCCGTGGCCAGCCCGCTCACCTGACTTAAATCCGCTGGATTTTTTTTTCTGGGGAACTATGAAGGAGCTCGTTTATGCGAAGCCCATTAATGACATCGCTGACCTTCGTGAGAAGATAACACAAGCAGTGCAGGTGATACGTCAAAAAAGTTACTCGCGAAACATAAAGCGGTCCTTTTTAAGGAGAGTGAGAGCTTGTATTGCCGCGGGTGGTCAACATTTTGAACATTTATTGTAATAAAATATCTTTAAACTAACATTCTTTGCTTTTATTCTACTGGGAACCCATCTACCTGTGTGTATTTCCTTCTTGCTCACTCTTGGAACCGAAGTAAATAATAGTAGTAACATAACAGTTTCTAAGATAAGAAAGGGTCCGACAGTTACCGTTAGTAGGTAGGCACTTCGTAAAAATTGGGTTGTTGAGTAAAAATATTATCAAAATTTTTTTTTTCAAATTAATGTGTAAGTAGTATACCTTTTTAAAAAGAGGAATAAACGCGTCAAAATTTGACGTCACTTGCCATACTATTTTGGTACATTTTTTTTACACTACAGTCGGTCAAAGTTGCGAAATTCAATAGTTTTCCATATCACCTTTAGTTAAAATAATATTTTATTTTAAAATGGTACAATAAGTACATTATTTTTACATTCTATTTAGACACAGCAATACCCTAGATTACAAAACCTCCAAGAAATATCGAAATTATCAGCATTAGCAGTCACAGCATTCAAAAGTATGTCACAGGGTGCTCATTTCCCCTTTTTTTTTGAAATCAGTATAATTCTGTAAGTACATGGGGTGGATTTTTTAAAATATTTTTCTGAGTACTGTTAGAACTTGGGGCATCGTGGGAATCCAGTTGGACGCCAGGTTCTTGGACATCCTGTATAATACTTAGGTAATAATTAGATGATGTTTCCTCATCAGCCAGACATTTTTGATAGTTCCAACCCCTTGCCAGACAATGATGTAGGGTCGCTGTAGGAGCGAGCGTGAGACAGTATATGTATGGTGGGTGCGAGTGAGATGGCGAGATAGGTCTATCGCGATCCCTCACTGCGCAGTTGTTATTTCTACTGCGCATGTATTGTTTAGTACTTAGTACATGTTTACATCAGCTAAAATAATCTTATATGCTATTTTCAAGTATTATTAATTGAATAGTTATTCTAAATTTACAAAATAAAATATTCCGAATATATACAGACTATAAAGTATATTCAATATATTATTAGTGTATGATACGTACATTATATGCTTACAATTTGTTTATGTGATTTTTTAAATGAAAGTGATTTTGTTTAAAAAATTAAGTCATGGGTGATATATTAATTTGTGTTATTTGTAAGAAAAGTGGTAAAATAATATTATTTTCTGACGAGACATTGAAAAAATGTGAATTAATTTTAAAATTGCGAAAAAAACATAACCTTATATATAATGACATCATTCTTCCACGTGAATATACAGAGAGTGGTTATCACAGGGAATGTTACAAATCATTCACAGGACTGATGAAAAAATATTTTACCCCAGAACCTAAAAATTCTAAAAAGACTGTTGAAACAGAGCAAGAAAAAGAGCCATCTAAAGACGTAAATATATCAACAGACGATTCAATACCAGGTCCATCGCATTTGTCTGAGTTAACTGTATCACACCCACCTTCAGCTTCTCAATCAACAGAACTTCAACCTTCCCAGGCAGCTGTGGACATTCGCGGACTTGAAGAAGTGAGTGAAAATGCTAATGCAACCACAGAAGTAAATAGTTCGATTCAAAGTGATACCAGTGTTGATATAAGTAAACAAATTTGTTTATTTTGCAATAAAAAAAAGAAACAAGTGAGATCAAAAATGCTTCCACTCCATGAAGGTGATAAAAACCAATTTCAGTCTCGTATAATGTCTAGCATTGAAAATCAAAAAGAGTATAATGAGTTGTTAAGTAGATTGGAAAGTATTGCAAGTCCGAAAATATACTATCACACTGACTGTATTCAGTTTAATAATAAAATATCTTCATTGGCGAAAATATCTGTTAAAAGTGATTGGCATCATTATCGAGAGTACCACCAAGAATCTTTCAATGAAATTTGTAGCATCATAGAAGAAGATATTATCAACAATGGCCGCTGTCATTTATTGATTCATTTACATGAATTATATAGTGATTCATTGGAGAGAATTTATGCAGAGAATTCCATTGAAATGGATACTACTTTTACTGCACACCACCTAGAAGAAAAAATTGATAAGAAGTTTTCCAAAAATGTTAAATTCTTTACAATCCGGAATAAAAAAATAATAGCACCCAATTATATGAAGACGATTGACGAAACAGTATTGGACAACTTAAAATCTGAAAATATTATCCAAAAAGCGGCATTAGTCTTACGAAAAACTATTTTGACAATGGACAAGAAAAAATTACCATCTAAAAATCTTTCAGCACAGCATTTAATTGCAGGTGAAGCTTCTATACCGCAAGAATTATTTGATTTTTATTCTACTCTCATAGGAGGTTCTAGACAGAAACGAAAAAGTGGCTTAAAATGTATTCGTCAAGTACGGTCTTACTGTCAAGATATTATGGTATTATTCGACACGTAACAATAACAAATAACACCAAAAATACGCATTTTTATTAACCTTTCCACCTCTATAAATGGAATAACAGTACATTTCGACCTATATAAGCGGGGGCCTCTGTAAATGAGACAACGATAATGTTAAACCTCTCTAATTGGAAAACTGGATAAATGAAAACCTCTTTAAATGGTACAAAATCCTTGGTCCCTTGAGATCCCAATTAACCAGGTTTCACTGTATATACTTGATCCGGTGTGTACAAAACTTTGTTTTTCAGAGCTCTTTCAATACATGCGTTCATGGAGTCGGCTTCATTTTGGCTATGCCCACCAACAAAAAACCGATGGGTAATGTCAATTTGAAGAATCATTGCAATGTAAAGATAAAATGCAAAAATGTATCTGTTTTTATTCTGGCCATAACAACCATCGGAGTAAAATATAATTTTGCGTATACCTTTTTCGTGTACGGTCTTGACAAATTGAAACAAGCAACTCCCTATTTCGATGCACCCTTTTTTTCCGATTTGAGCTTGCCAAACGTAACAGAACCCTAGTTTGTTTAGAGCGTCAAAAACTGTAAAATTATAAATCGGGTATTTTTGTTTGTAGTGGAAAATTGACACTTCAAGACTGTGGTACATTCAAAACTTATTCTAAATCAAAAATGCCCAAAACGGTGTCATCTTTATTTAGTGTTTCTTTTTCTTCTTTTTTAATTTCACGAACTCTTTCTTTCATACTCAAATGTTTCCTGTAATTTTCTTCTAAAGACGCCTTTTCAACGGAGTCAGCTTGCTGATATTGTGAACATAAAGTACACTGATCCTTTTTAGGCTTAAAAAAAGAATAGTTGTAGTTAGTATTAAACACTCTTTCATACTGTCGTTTTGAAGCCATCTCGACAATATCTGGATAGTTCTGATTTGCAAATCATGACTTGTAAGGTCGGTACATTTTTGAAATATTAAGGGATTCAGACAAATATTCTCGTTTAGACTCTTTTCTCGTGAAATGCGATTCTACTTTGGGAAATACATCAATATGATTTCTGATACTGTCGTCTGTATCTAGCTTCATTTGATGTGGTCTATTCTGATGCCTGCCTCGTTTATCGATCAAACTTTCATCTCTTTTATTTTTTTCCAAGGCCGTGTAAATCATTTGCTCAGTAATAGAAAGGGTGTTTAAAAAAAATACCTTGCGTACTTAGATTTCTTCATCTTTGAGGGGAAAATAATATTTTAATGTTCGAGATCGGTTACTTTTCTATTTACGGTTACCCTTTTAACATCATTGGATTTAACATGTCGTGTAATGTATTGCCATCGAAATTCTCGATTGGCTAGTTTATAAAAATTAGTATGTAGAGCTAACCTGTCTTCTGTATTGAATTTAAACTGCAACCTTTTTTACAGGCACAATTACTTAAAATATTCTTTTTCTCATGATGGTTTTTATTACGAGCACCTTCATATGCTTGGCCTGAATTTTTAAGTTTCTTGTTCTTATTATCTCTCCATTCACTTGGGTCTCCTTTACGTTTTCTACTCCGCTTTTTTGGTTAGAGTTAATTTTGATTTTCGGATTAAGATACTTGGTTCGTTAGTTCGTTTATGTCATTGACAGCAGGCACTTCTACAGGGATAGCTTGCATTGGTGTCAGGTTCCTCGTCAACAGAATTCAGACTTGATTGATCAATTAAATCCAAAGGGTAGTTCATACTATTGTTAATGTCCTGTTCTATCAAATTTACTTCAGAATCCTCTAAAAATATTCCTTCTACGTCTAATTTCTCTTGATCGGCTTCGCTAAGTGTAGGTTCATCACAGGTTTGGTCAGTCGTAACTCACACGATACCTCACATCTACACTTGGTGTACTCAGAGCAACAATTCCATAAAGTGACGCAAGTAGCTTTTCAGCGACATTGCGTCAGCATCATGCTCTTATGGAGACATGGTCCCTAGCAGTTCTTTCGAACTGATAATCGTGACGAAGCGGCTTTCCCTGCGGTAACCGTGCGACCGTCCTTGTCTAGCAACGGGGCGGCCAGTTCCAGCGGCATCATGCTCTTTTTGAGACATGGTCCCTAGCAGTCCTTAGACTAGATATGAAATAGATGTGGTCCCCCAATCCCCTTTTTTTTGGGTGGGAAATCATCAAATGACCTCTCCCGCTCTGGGCGGAGCGGAAGGGCGTGTCAGACTCTTACTGACTAAAACCCACCCGTGTTCCTTCAGTTGCCTGTGCGCCAGGGCCACGGTAACTCTTTCGAACAATCCGCAGCACCGGCAGGCATCGGTCCTCTCGGACCCCGTCAATTTTGCTGACATCTCTTTGAGGCGCGCGTGGAACAGGACGCGCCGTCGACCCGGGCCTGGTCCTTACCGGACGGCGAGCTGCCTATTGCTCGCCGTCCGCAAGCCCGCGCCTACGGTGGCCGGGAGTCGGCAATCGACTTCCGACGCCCAGAGTGTCTCCTCCTGCGGCGACTAGGGGCGCGAGGGCGCAGTGATTGCCTCTCCCTCTCGCGCTCCGCCTCCTCCTTCGCGAGCATTACTGCTTCGCAGAAAGAGGTGCCGGCTTCCCATTCCCTCTCGCTCCGTACCATGGCCTGAACCAGGGACGGACGCGAGAGGTCGCCGCCGCCGATCGCCGCCACGAGGACACGGCGGTGCTCCGCCCAAGCCGGGCAGACCTCCACCGTATGCTCCACCGTGTCCTCCGGTCGATCCACACAATGGTAACACCCGGGCGTTTCCTCCCGCCTTATTCGAAACAGGAACCTCCCGAAACAGCCATGTCCGGTGAGGACCTGCGTCAGGCGGAAGGTGAGGACGCCGTGGCGCCTCTCAAGCCACTTGTCGTCAAATATTGCCCTTCGACTAATGGCTGGCATAAGTGCCACCCATTATACAATTTCAAGGAAATAAGTGTTTTGTTATTAAATAGGGTAACATGTCAAACTGACAGATCATAAAATAGAGATTTCATGTGTCTCTAAGAGTCCCGAAATCGTGGGAAATTTTTAAAACAAATATAATATTTTTGGAAGCTTATGGGAGCGTGTAAATTAGAGGCACGACAAAGATTAAGTTAAAGTATATTACAGCAAAGATTGATAGTGATACAGCAATAGGTAGAAGTTTAAGATAGAACGGAAACGATTTTAAAGCAAGAAAGGATACACAATAAAGTTGTTTAGAGATCGATATGAGAAATGGAAAATACGTGAGCTAATAAGAAATTATGTGGTAGCGAGCCAAAGCAACGTGGGTTCGCGACGAGGGCTTCTGGCTGACTGTCCGGCGGTCGATGCCGTCTGCGTCTTGAGCGGGCTGCGGAGGCGGTGCGGTGCGCGGTGACCGGGGTGAGGTAGGCTAACCGGTTTCCGCGGCAAGCAGCGCTCGCACAGGTAGGCGGCGCGCGCCTTGCGCGCACCTTCACGCCCACAAGTAGCAACAGGGTAGGTAGGTACACATACTGTGAACAATAAGAACTGTTAGTGTGGGTCTATTAAATTGACACCACAGGACTCCCTTACGAATAAAAGGGCCGCTTTATTTGTATCGTTCAGGGAACCTCACTTTGCGTCCTGAAAGAGTAGTATGCACTGGTCGCGCATCATGTGTCTCATGGCTATGTGTCACAACGCCATCACGCCATGCATATGCTGGTTTTAATCTGTCGATTGACACCTTGACGGTTTTGTTGTTTAACAGTATGTCGAATGTCTTTGGACTTCTTGTGACGACCTTATGAGGGCCACTATAAGGTGGTTTTAACGATCCACGAAGCAAATCTTGGCGCAAGAACACATGCGAAGTGGTATGTAAATCCTTGTGCTCAAATACCCTATGCTGTGAATGGTCCGATGCTGGACACGGGCGTAGGTCGGACATGCGAGCTACGCGTCAGACTGACGTCACGCAAACGTTGGGCAACTGCCCAACGTTTGATGTCGGGATGTTGTATATATGCTAGTTGCGCGGTAAACTCTGATTGCGCGATGCAGGATTTTGCGTGACGTCAGTCTGACGCGTAGCTCGCATGTGGCGTTGTAGATGCCGCTACATCACTCCCCCCGGAGACCGGAGGTCGATAGTGGGCTGAGTCTTGTTATCTTGCGATGCTTGGCCAGGGCCAGTTGAGGTTCCAGTGAGTCGGAACCGGGTGTCGCATAGTTCGCGGTGAGTCGGAACTGTCTGCGAAGATTCCCCAGTGAGTCGGGGTGGCGCTGCGTTATGCTCCAGTGCGTCGGACGTGGTACAGCGCCAAGTTGTGGCTGACTGCTGGCGTCGACCAGGAGAGGATTTGAAGACTCTGCTTGTGGACCGGCCGAGAGTGCAGTGTGCTGTGCCAAGGTTGCTGATGAGGCTGAGGGTAGTGACCAGGTATGCGCGGTCGCTGCATGCTGGTGGTCAGGATACCCGTAGAAGCCGTGGGTGCTGGCTGGCTGTATGACTCGCCGCTCGAAAGCTTGAAGGAAGTGATGATGACGTCACGCTGATGTAGATGCACGAAGACTGCGCTGACGTTCATGTTCGGGGTCACCAGTATAGAGGTATGAGGAACAGGGTGTAAAGTTCACTCATACTCTATGGAAAAGGGAGGATCCTCCGACCAGACGGGTGTTGTGTCTGGTGGGCAACTGCCCAACGTTTCTCGTGTAGAATTCGCGACGCCCCCGCAAGGGGGCGTGGCGAGCGGTGCCAGGGCGCTTTGCCCTCTGGCCGCGGGAGCAAAATATAGTGGACCCGTAACTACGGGCCCTTCTTGGTGTGCGCAACAATGGCTTGCGGCAATGTTGAGAGCGCGTAGCGCCGCGCTCCCATATGAGTGAATGCTATTTGTTTTCCGTAGGCGCGTCGCGACGCTAATAACATAGCGCCGCTTTCTTCACGACACCTCGGCGGTCAGTCCCCGCCAGGTGAGACCCCTAGTTGCCTAGGGGAGGCCCGACGAAGACGACCCGCGACAGAGGTGCCGACTCTACGCTCCTACGGAATTAGGTGTTTGACCCCCGCCCGCCCCGCTTCCAGAGCTAGCCGGTTACGGTCCGGGCTAAGGAGTCGTCGTGTGTGTGTGAGCGGTATTGTAGTGTGTGTAACACCGCTCAGTGTCTACGCGAATCGCTGCCCGCGCGGCGCATTCGCGTGTGAGTTTAGACGCTTGTGTAGACGTGAGTGTCTGTGGTACGTCCGCGTAACGTGCCTATATTAACTTAGCACACGCTACGCGAACGGATGCATGTAAGTGATGTAGAGTTCAGTTGTTTCGAGTAAACCGCGTGTAACCTGTGTGCAGCTTACTCGGGAGTCCAGTCCGGTGAATGGGGTCAGTCGTCCGCTAACAGGTCGCGGGGTAGGGGTCTCGCGTCGGGGGGGCGCGCATGCCAGGGCGCTATCTGCTTGACATGGGGCCAAGCAGACACGTCGGCACGCGCGTACATTCCCTTCGCGAGGCGCCGCGCAAACTCATCCAGGCTCTCAATCCCGAGGTCCCGGGCAAGAACATCGTTCCTCGCGAAACGAGGAGCGTCAACTATGGTCCGCAGCGCAAGGCTTTGTTGCGCGCGGAGCAGCTTCCGGCTCGACTCGCTCGTGAGGGCGAACCATGCCGGGGGCCCAACGTTTGATGTCGGGATGTTGTATATATGCTAGTTGCGCGGTAAACTCTGATTGCGCGATGCAGGATTTTGCGTGACGTCAGTCTGACGCGTAGCTCGCATGTGGCTCGCATGTGGCGTTGTAGATGCCGCTACATATTTTGTTATTAATTAGGAATAGGTGACAGACAGTCACAACTGAAAGGAAATAGTAAATTTGTTGTTGTATATAGTTAGTTTTAAGTTTTTACCTTTAGTAAATTTCTATTTGCATGTATCTTTACTTACTATTCAGTATTAAATCTAATTTAAAAGATTTTATAAGTTCATTAAATAAACAAATAGAAATGAATAGATCCACATTTTTAAATAACACGTACTTAGTAAATTCAAGCAAATCAGGTACCTTTAAATGTATTGTCGTTAGTCTTTAAGTAATTATGTGAATTATTAAGTGCTTTTACTTACTATTCCATATCAATTATAACTCAAAAGAACGTCCGAAAATAAAAAATGAAGCTTTTTATTTAAAGTATTTTTTTCATTTTTTTCGATCCATTTATCTAGCAGTGTTGCAACTTTATGCAAATGTTCAAATCATCAAACGATAGTAGACTGGACAACCCCTAAGAAAAATATAGTTTCTAAGCGGGATCACACGCCACTTGGCAGAAATTTAATTTAATTTGGTCCGCTCCATACAAAAAAATATCAAAATGCATTTTTCCACCCAAAGGAGCAAGTTTAGGAAAAAAATTATCAGAACAATTATTATTAAGGTTAATGAGCTCTATCGATCCGCATAAAGAAAAAATAAAAAAACAAAGTTGATCCCTAAGTCACTAAAATCATCGTTTCGACCCACTGTGCGCCGTGGTATTGTAGCTTTGGGTACCGTTAGGAGAAACCGCATCTCTAACTGCAAACTCCCAGAAGAAAAACAGCTGAAAAAGCAACCTAGAGGCACAACAGTCGAACAGGTCGCAAGCTATAACGGTATTGACATATCCCAGGTGGCCTGGAGAGATAATAAAATTGTGCACCTAGTATCCAACTTTGCTGGCAAAAACCCCACATCTGTCGTTCGTAGATTCGACAAGTCTCAAAAGACATACATCACTGTGGAACGGCCCTTTACTGTCGCAGAATACAATCGACACATGGGGGGTGTAGACCTAATGGACGGCGTAATGGGTCATTATAAAATTAGACTCCGAAACAAACGTTGGTTTATGCGACCCTTTTACCATTTTCTTGACATGACCATGTGTAATTTTTGGCTGCTATATAGAAGAATTCATGCTGACACGGAAAATACTGAGAGGGTGCTAAATTCTGCTGATTTCCGACTAGAAATTGCTGAGACTTTAGTCAAATATAAAAGGGTGAACCGGCTGAAACGCACTAGCGACGTAGAAGCACTCATCCAGGACAAAAAGAAGAAAGGGCCTTGTCAGCATATCCCGCCTAAAGACGTCAGATTGGATCAGTTAGGGCACTGGCCCGTTTGGACTGACAAAAGGCTTAGGTGTAAATATCCAGGTTGTACTGGAACAGCCCAAACAGAATGTGAAAAGTGCGGCATAGCCTTGTGTTTTAACAAAAATAACAACTGTTTTCGATCTTTTCACATTTCGTAAAATTTTATATATTTTAACACCACGATGCACATCTGCATCACCATGTTTTTTTTTCAAAAATAAATACCTTTTCTTACATATTATTTTTTTCATTATTTTTCCCATCATTATATAGCTCGTCTAAACCCAGTTTCAATAAAAAAATTAAAAAAATATGTTCTTGCGCCGTAAAGGGTTAGAGTGCAACTATGAACCCAGTTTAAACGATATAAGTGTTCAGGGAAATATTATGGGTTCAACTGAACCTCAGCCGTGTCCAAGTCAGACAATACAGGATTTTCAGGAGGCACAGAAATCAAAAAAGCAAAAAAAGAATTAAATCTTCAAACTCAGCGTCAGTTGCCGTACGTACTAATATCGGAACCACCTTTAAAATTACTAATTGACACCGGCGCGAACGAGTCTTTATAAGTCCAGAAGCTGTAGAGAAATATTTTCCGAATTTTCCCTTAAATTACGACCTGTTTTAAGTTACCAATGTACACGCGGTTAGTAGAAATAATTATTCTATAAAACCTTGCTTTACGGAATTTAACAATCCAGAGTTTATAAAGTTATTTGTATATCGTTTTCATGAATATTTTGACGGTTTAATTGGATTCGATTTGATAACTAAATGGGACTCCAATATAGACTTAAAAGATCAGAGGTTAATAATGCGCACATCATCAAATCCTATCCGTATGTATAATTCCTGCAATGTGAATTTATATGAAGACATATGTAATACCTGCTCCATCTTCGAAATTAGTTAGAATACCGATCGACGCTCCAAACGGTGCAGCATTAGTCAGTGAACAGACTATTTGGAATATTGTCGTACGTGAGTGCCTTACTATTGTGGACAATAATCGCGGCTACTTAGAGATTGAAAATACGAGCCGAATGATATTATAATATTACTTGACCGAACAGCGCACGCAAGTTTATTTAATATCGAGTGCATGCGTTTTTTTTTTTTTTTTTTTTTTTTTTTTTTTTTTTTTTTTTTTTTTTTTTTTTGGGTGGGAAATCATCAAATGACCTCTCCCGCTCTGGGCGGAGCGGAAGGGCGTGCCAGACTCTTACTGACTAAAACCCACCCGTGTTCCTTTAGTTGCCTGTGCGCCAGGGCCACGGTAACTCTTTCGAACAATCCGCGACGAGTGCATGCGTACCGAACATTGTACCACGCGAGTTCAAGAAGTGATAATGCGATTACGAACAGATCATTAAAACGAGGAGGAGAAAGTCAACCTTATAGCCCTCTGCTCGAAATATGCTGACGTGTTTTACATCGAAGTCGAAGCGTTAACCTTTACCAATCGAATAAAACATCGTATTAAGACTACAGATGAGGTCCCGGTTTACACAAAAAGTTACAGATACCCGTTCATTCATAGTCAGGAGTTTAGCGATCAGATTTCAAAAATGTTAGATCAGGGAATAATAAAGCCTTCAGATTCAGCATGGAGCCCACCCATTTGGGTGGTCCCAAAGAAAATGGACGCCTCGCGCAAACAAAAATAGCGTTTAGTAGTTTACTTCAGAAAACTAAATGAAAAAGTGTCGTTTGTTGTGAGTCTCGTGCAGATGCTCCAGCAGCTTCCACCAATGAGTAAGTATCAACATCTGAATGGATATTTCATGTAAGCAATATAAATTGTATTGATTAGGTACTTATTATTATTTTAAATGTTTTTTTCATTTCAGACCGATTTATGAAACCGTGGAGCAGCTGCACCAGACTCACGGCACGGTGAATGCGCTGCAGTTGGTGGTGGAGGCGATGGGCGAGATATATACCGTTATGGATCGTTTAATGCCACTTTTGTTAAATAATTGAATACCCAGTTTTAGGCAATTAGGTTATAGTTAATAACGGAATCATAATAATACACCACGTTTTTACGGTCACTCGAAACGCTACGCGTACGTACCTATACAGAAGAAAAATGATATTATTTGTTTTACTTCGACAGATCAGGCAATTGTTAGTTCCAATCGCTGACGTGCCGGAGCGTATGCGGCGGTTGGAACAACACTACAGGCCGGAAGAGGGTGAATATATGGACATGCTGTGAGTATATGGACATGCTGTGAGTATATACTTACTTAAATGCACATACATGATCCACCAAGAACATTCGTGGTCTCTGCCGTAGTCCCTGGAAGGTACCACGGTTATTTTTCGTACTCATGGTCCCTCCGAGAAATACAATGCTGCCGAATTAAAATTGTAGTTTCTCCTGTAGTCCCTGGAAGGTACCGTCCCTCTGAGAAATACAATGCTGCCGGATTCAAATTGTACCTAAGTCAAGTCTTAATACAGTCAAAGGCATTATTTAAAAGGATGCAATACTTTTTATACGTGTTTGGCGAATAATTTATTTATCCTCAATACTTTATTGCATTCCACAATGTATATACTTAGATGCTGAAGAGGTATGTAAACGGCCGTTGTAGATATCCCGGAATTTCACCAGGGACTGTAGTGTAAGGTGTTTGAGCAATGCAGGCGATAAAAAGCGTTATGATGATAGGCGGAAAGGTGATTTTACTATGCACTAATTACGATGACAAGAACCAAAATAAACGACTTTATTACTCTTTTAAACTAATGAATTTAATATTTACTTTACACACTAATAATCTAAATGCAAATATAAATTGGGAAGAAAACTAAAGCAGGTAAGAATTAATACATAAGCAAGCTAAAGAACGCGCGCGCGTGTAGACAACCAACTGAAGAGTACCGGCCGGCCGCGAGCTGCCGTGCGCCCGCGCCCCGTTGTTGATTTCTCCGGTACATTCTCGAAGGAAGGCGGAGCTTGCGCGTCGAGACAAAGGATCACGCCATTTGACGTCACATATAGGACACGGTCCAAGATTCACAAGCGGAGCGGACCACGTAGTGGGTTGATGGTCACTATCACTACAGTAATACCCCGCTGAGATCGTAACTATTACGATCGATAGTAGTCCGGGAACCGGACCACTCGTCCCGTTCTCGTCATCTTTGCCGAAGTCTGGTTCGTGTTCCTCTCTGTTGTTGGCACTGATGTGTTGTCCACGGCTGGTGCGGGTGGATCATTTAGGGCCATGTATGCTGGCTTTAATCGATTTATCGATACGGTCGCTGTCTTTCCTTGCACGTCTATGTTGTATGACTTCGACCCTCGACGTATGTCGTTGTAAGGGCCTAAGTAAGAAGCTTGTAGTGGTCTGTGTACCAGCCCCTGCCGAAGAAATACGTGAGTACATGTGGCGAGATCTTTTAGTATGTAGTATGTGCCAAGTGGTTGGGTGAGGTGTGAGTTTTGTCATGTGATCGCGGAGTCAGCTGATGAAATTTTCGTAGTCCACGGGAACTGGTGGAGAGGTTGAAAAGAATTGTCCAGGCAAGCATAGCGGCTCGCCGTAGACTAGTTCTGCTTCTGAGGTTTGGAGATCGTCTTTCCACGCGCTGCGGATGCCCAGGAGAACCAGAGGCAGCGCCTCGGTCCATCGCGTGTTGGTGTGGCAGGTGATAGCTTCCTTAAGCTGACGGTGAAGCCTTTCAACAAGGCCATTGGCCTCGGGATGATACGCGGTGGTGGTATGGTGTGTGGCGCCTATGAGCACCGTCATCGCTTTAAATAGCGACGACTCAAATTGCCGACCTCGATCGGTCGTGATGAGCTCGGGGCAGCCGAACCTGGCTATCCAGCCAGACACGAAGGCGGTAGCACATGCCTCCGCTGTGATGTCTTGGAGTGGGTATGCCTCAGGCCAACGTGTGAATCGGTCAATGGCGGTGTGGCAGTACCTGTAACCAGAGGAAAGTGGTAAAGGTCCGACAATGTCCATGTGGACATGCCGAAAACGAGCAGAAGGTAAGCTGAATGTTTGTAGTGGTGCTTTGGTATGACGATGTATTTTTGCTCGCTGACACTGTAGACATTCTTGTACCCACTGTCTACAGTCCTTTTTAATGCCAGGCCAAACAAATCGCTGCGTGATTAATCGTACTGAAGCCTTGGCGCCTGGGTGGCTAAGATTGTGCAGGGCCTCGAATACCTATCGACGGTATTTTTGCGTCAGGAAAGGCCTTAGTTGTAATGTGATAGTGTCGCAATACACAGACATGTGAGAATCTGAACCTTTGACCTGTTCTAGTCTCAAAGATGTTCCGTTTTGTAGTAGATTTTGCAGTTCCTCATCTGTTGCCTGGTCCTGAGCAAGAGCCTGGTAATCCAAGTTATTTGGTGACTGCTCTTCTATACGCGACAACGAGTCCGCCACGACGTTGTCCTTCCCTGGAATGTATTTGATGTCCACACTAAATTGACTGATGTAGTCTAAATACCTCAACTGTCGCGGGGTACAGTTATCTCTTCTTGTACTGAAAGCAAACGTTAGTGGCTTGTGGTCAGTAAATATTGTGAATATTCGTGCTTCTACCATGTGTCTGAAATAGCGAACGGCTTTATAAATGGCTAGTAGCTCTCGATCATACGGACTGTACTTTGTTTGGAGCAGATTAGCTTCTTTGAAAAGTATGCTAGTGGTTGCCACGCATCACCTTGTCGTTGCTGCAGCACCGACCCGATAGCCTTGTCCGAGGTGTCGGTGTGGATAGCCAATTCCGCGTTAACGTCTGGGTGGGCTAAGAGAGCTGCTTGAGCCAGGCCTGATTTACATTCCTGGAATGCTTTCAGCTGCTCTGTCGTCAGTGTTATGTTTTGTGAGCCTTTCTTCTTTGGTCCTGCTAAAAGTTCGTTTAGGGGCGCCTGTAATTAAAAAAAAAAAGTAAAAATTCATTTATTTTCCACACTATTCTAAAGACAGTATAGGTACATAAAATAAATGGAGTGGACTCGAGCCTAAACTAGGGCAGCCCTGTATTTCAGGACTCCAGGTCTTCCTCCCGCGGCGAGTAAGTTGGTACCAATTACAAATTACAACTAGAGGTTTAGTTAATTAATAATTATATTGTTTGTGTTTGGGTGAGTGGGTGTGTGTGTAGTTAGTGTGTTCGTGCGTGTATGTTTTGAGTGGGTGTATGTGTAGTGAGTGTGTTCGTGCATGTATGTTTTGGGTGTGTGTGTTGTGTGTGTGATGAGTGAGAGTACGGTTGCGCTCATCTGTGTTTGTGGGAGTATGTATATAAATGTATGCGTGGTTATGGATAAGTGAGCTTTGATTGCTCTTGATTTACTGCAGACAGAACAGAGATGTTATTTAGAAATTATAAGTAAGGATTCCGTATCATTGTAATTTAAATTCAGAAGATATTTTTGTATAATAGATTTACATTCATGCGTGAGTTTTGGGAATATATTTAAAAAAGAGTTGAGTTTATTATATAGATAAGGAGCAAGGAAGCATGAGTGTCTCGTGAAGAATGCCGTGTTGTGTTTAGTTGCCTTGCATATTCTGTTATTTCTACGTGCAGGATATGTTGACTTAGCATCGTAAGTTAGTTCTTTATGCTTGCGAAGTGTGGTGTGAAGGATGAATAGTTGCCTCACTGTCAAGACATTGCAGTCCTTATATAGGCTCATCGTGGGATAACGAAAGAGTTTTCTGAGCATTACTTTGAGTAATGACCTTTGTGCGCCTTCAACTTTTATGATTTTTGTCTTGCAGGTCCTACCCCATACCGGAATACAATAACCCAAGATTGATTGAACCAAGGCAAAGTAAACCGTTTTTAACATTTTCAATTTGAGTACATTTCTGAGTTTTCTAAAAATCCATATCATTTTACGCGTACGCGCAGACAGAATATCTAGTTGTGCATGCCATGAAAGGGTATCATCTATTTGAGTGCCGAGATATCTAATATTGGTGGTTTTTACTATTGGTGCGCAGGAGCATGTTAATGACTGGGTATTATTACAAATATGTGCTTTTAAAGTGAAGTTATTTGGTTGTGTTGTTTTATTCATCGAAAATGTCATATATTTTGTTTTATTGACATTTAATGTTAGTAGATTTTTATTTAACCACAGGGATGCCTGATGAAGTCCTTTTTCGGCAAGGTACCGTACCTCAGCCCAGGAATCTCCCTGAAATATGAGCGCAGTGTCATCCGCGTATGCGAATATTTTTCCCTTTGGCAGTTCATATTGGCAAAGTTCGTTGATATATATCAGGAAGAGCCCTGGGCCAAGAACGCTTCCCTGGGGAACTCCACAGGTGATGGGGAGGGGGCAGCTAATGTAGTCGCCTATTTTCACAGATTGGTACCTGTTGGTGAGAAAATCTTTCACGAGTTGCAGAGGTAAGCCGCGTATGCCGATCGCTTCAAGTTGTCAGAAGTAGGTTTATTGAAATAGTATCGAAGGCCTTGGCTAGATCCAGAAAAACTCCAACACATTTCCGACCCTGGTCCAAGTTACTTGCTACAAAATTTGTAAGCTGTATCGCCGCATCTTCTGCAGACTTGTTAGATTGGAAACCATATTGAGAATCTGATGTAATATGTTCTTGTTTTAGATAACTCATTAGGCGTTTGTTGATAAGCTTTTCAAATATTTTGGACATTGCAGGCAAGACCGAAATCGGACGACAGTTCTCGACACTGCTCCTAGACCCACTTTTATGAATAGGATGAATTAGTGAATGCTTGAAGCAGTTTGGAAAAATACCTTTGTTTATACATAGGTTAAAAATATGAGTCAGTGAGGGGCTCATTACATTTTTTATGCGTTTTAGGAATGTGGTAGGTATGCCATCATATCCAGTAGCGGAGTCATTTTTAAGATTTTGAATTAATGACTCGACTTCGGTATTATTTGTTTCCAGCAGTACGATTGATTTTAAGTTACGATCTGTTTTAATATTACATTTTATTTTAGATATATCGACGGATTTAGTGATAGTGTCTACAAGTGTTTGACCAGTGCTTACAAAGTACTGATTTATCTTATCTACGGATTGCTGGACTTCGTGTGGTTTAGTACTTAATAATAATTCTTCCGCTGGATTTTTGTTTTTAGTAGTGTTGGTGATTTTTCGTATCATTTCCCAAATTTGTTTTGGATTCTTACAGTTTTCAATCGTCGAGGTTTCATATTTCTCTCTGACCTTATTTAGAACATCATTACAAAAGTTCCTATACCTATAATAGGAGATCTTTAGAACTTCATCTGAAGGAGAAGCCTTCAGTTTTTTGTGTAGGGCGTCGCGGTGGGTGATGCATCTGAGTAAACCGGTAGTAATCCATAGCTTAAGTACTTTCTTCCTATTAGGAACTTTACGAACTGTAGTGTTTATATCTAAAGCGTCTTTGACGTACTTTATCAAAGTGTCAATTCCATTATTTGGATCATCTATATCAAGAATACTTGATAAATCAGTATTCACAAGTGTATTCACCGCGTTATCATAGTTAATAATTTGTCTGTATTTTGGGCCTTTGTCTTGTTTTGGTTGTGTTAACCCTTTATAAGGCAGAGGTAATATTTTTCCCACCAATTTTTCCAATATTTTACTTAGATTGTAATTTGGCTTAGATTGTAAAGGTACGGTTTTTATTCGTATGGCAATATTTCAATTGACTTTGTTGGCAATAGAGTAAAATTACAATGTAATATGTATGTTGGCAACACTACCTAACAATAATCTAATGCCTGCAAAACTGTTTCTTGTACGTTGTCGTTTAACTAAATTAAAACTACAGTTCGTAGAAATCATAACCTTTTATTTATATAACAATAGGTTATGGGCCCAGACATGTAGGGAAGTTTCAAAAATTAAGTAAACAGACAGAATAATACTGCGAGTGAAATTACCGGCACGTGGCGTTTTAGAGGTTATTAAAATAGCGGCCGGGAAGGTGTAAGGATAAGGAGGAATTATTGTTGATCACAAGCAGGAAGGAAGGCAAGAAGAATGATGGATAGCAATCTTAGCATCACTAAGTTGGAGGGTTCCAGGAACTGGAATGTATGGAAGTTTCAAACGAGAGTCATATTAAGAGGCCAGGATTTATTGGACGTGGTCGAAGGAAACCTGAAAAAGACAAAAGAAAATGAGAAAGCGTGGGAAACGAAAGATGCTAAAGCGCAAACGTTGATAGTCACACGTATCAGTGACGAAGTTATGATACACATAATTTCATGCAACACATCTTCTGAAATGTGGAAAAAGTTGATAGCTGTGTATGAACAAAGGAGTGAAACGAACATACATATTATCCAGCAACGTTTCTTTCAGTTCAAATACGAAGAAGGAATTCAGATGTCTATATTCTTATCAAAAATAAAAGAAATGCAAAACCAGTTGCAGCAATTGGGGGAGGAGATTACCGAAAAGTTTGTTATAGTAAAGGTACTGATGTCATTGCCCGAACGCTATAAACACTTCGTATCTGCCTGGGAGTCGGCACCTGATGAGAAACAGACGTACGATAACTTGGTGGCAAGGTTGTTAATCGAAGAAGAACGCATGAAGGAAAAAGGTGATCAAATACCAGAAGCATCAGCATTTGTTGCGAAGAAAACAGTGAACAAAAAGAATGTTAAGTGCTACAAATGTAATAAACTCGGGCACTATCAATCGGAGTGCAGAAGTAAGATTAAAGACAGTGATACGGCAAACAAGTTTGGTAAAAGATGTTTTTACTGTAATAAACCCGGTCATCTTAAAAGTGAGTGTAGATATCGGCTAAACAAAGACAGCAATGCATTTGTGATGTTAGAATCAGTTGATAATTCGGATGAACAGTATATGCATTCAAAGTGGGTGGTAGATACTGGTGCAAGCGAACATATGTGCCGCGAAAGACAATTGTTTACGTCATATTCGTCTCTTGATAAGAAGTCCGTGATTGTAGGAAACGGAACGACAATTAGTGCATTAGGTTGCGGACAGGTGGCAACACAGGTATTCAATGGACATATTTGGATTGAAACTACGATAGAAAATGTATTGTTTGTACCGGAACTTAAAATTAATTTATTATCTGTTAACCGTGTGACAGAGAAAGGTTATGTTATGAAGACTAATCAAAACAAATGCACTTTCTACAAAAATTAAAGGCTCTGTGCAGTTGCAAATCGTTGTGGAAACATGTATATAATGGACTTGCGTCTCAAATATAGTGCTGCAAATACGACTCAAGTGAAATTAAACCTTAGCGATTGGCACGAAAAACTCGCGCATCAAAATATTCAACATGTGAAAAAGGTACTTGCAAGCAATCATATTGAGGCACATGATGACTTCGTTGGTCACTGTCAAGGATGTTTGGAGGGCAAAACTCACCGTTTGCCTTTTAATTCGAGTCAAACGACGACTTCAAGGACGTGCGAATTAATTCACGCAGACGTTTGCGGCCCCATGGAGGAGACATCCATTGGAGGAGCGAGGTACTTTTTGTTGTTGAAAGATGATTTTTCCAACTACCGAAGTGTCTATTTTTTGAATGGGAAACATCAAGTCAAGACCTATATTGAAAAGTTTATAAAAATGAGTGAAAATATAACTGGAAACAAGATTAAGTATTTCCGGAGTGATAATGGTTTAGAGTTTATTAACAAGGATATGGAAAAACTACTTTCTCACTGTGGAATTATACATCAGACTACAGTAACCTATACTCCAGAACAAAATGGAAAAGCCGAACGTGAAAATCGGACATTAGTTGAAGCGGCTAGATCCCTATTGTATGCCAAAAGTCTACCAAAGAAATTATGGGCGGAAGCTACAAACACTGCATGTTATGTATTGAATCGGACAGGGTTAGGTTCTGATAAAGTCAAAACTCCATATGAGGCCTGGACGGGCAAAAGTTTTAATATACAAGACTTGAAGATCTTTGGTACACCCGTGTTTGTACATACCCCGCAGCAGAAGAGAACAAAGTGGGATTCTAAAGGTGAAAATGGAATAATGGTTGGATATGGAGAGGAAACCAAAGGATATAGGATATATATCGAAAAGAAAAACACAGTTCAGATAAAGAGAGATGTAGTATTCTTAGAGAAGCCTAAAGAAATAAATCACAATGCACCACTTACATTGTTCGAAGATAAACAAGAAGAGACTGAAATACCAAATCAGTGTATGGAAGAAAGCTGTCAAGAATTGAGTTTGGTAAGTTCTGAGTCTTCTGACCATGGTAGTTTGTATGAACCATACTTAAGTGAATAGTGCAGCAGTGATGAACCAGATGAGACTTCACAGCCTGAGAAGAGGGAGCCTAGTAGGCGTATAAAGAAGAAAACTTTATATTACCACTGCAACAATGTAGTCTTGGACGAGGATGAACCCAAGACATACCAAGAAGCTATGGAACGAGAAGACGCTTCAAAATGGAAAGAGGCAATTGAAAGAGAGATGAGCACACTGATGGAAAACAGGACATGGGAATATTGTGAGAAGCCAGAGAACTGTAAGGTAATTACTAGTAAATGGGTATTAAAAATTAAAAATATTAATGGTGTAAAACAATACAAGGCTAGGTTAGTGGCTAGAGGCTTTGAGCAAAATGATGATATAGATTTAAATGATATTTATGCACCTGTAGCTAAGTTGACCACTTTCAGATTGTTTGTTTCCATTGCAACTATGTTAAACTTACCTATTCACCAGATGGATGTCACTGGAGCTTTTCTTTATGGGGAAATAAATGAAAATGTATACCTACAATTGCCAGAGGGGTTGTTTAATGAAAATAACAATATTGTTAAATTGAAGAAATCATTATATGGTTTAAAAAAATCCCCTAAGTACTGGAATGATAAGTTTAATACAGTAATGATTAGAGAAAACCTTGTGAAATCAAAATGTGATTCATGTTTATATGTGAAGTGTAATGGTAAAGATAAACTGTTTGTGTTATTGTATGTAGATGACATTTTAACATTTGGAACAAGTGAAAACAGTGTAAATGAATTTAAAGAAATGTTGTGTAGAGAATTTAAAATGAAAAATTTAGGTTATATATCAGATTTCATTGGCATTCATGTAAAGCAGAATTTAAAGACAGGTGTGACTGAATTATCTCAAAAAGTCTATTTAGAAAATATTTTGAAACGTTTTCAGATGGAAAACTGTAAACCAGTATCATCCCCTATGGATCAAAATTTTAATGTTAATATATTTATAAATTGTAATGAAAAGTCAGATAAAACTCTTGAAAACTTATGTAGAAAAATAATAGGTTGTCTTATGTATGCAGTCTGTGGTACAAGGCCAGATTTGTCTATAGCTGTATCTACATTAAGTAGGTATCAGAACAAAGCTAATGATGCATTACTATCAGCGTTAAAGAGAGTGTTAAGATATATTAAACATACATTAGATTACAAACTTGTTTATAAATGTGATGATAACATTAATTTGATAGGGTATTGTGATGCAAATTGGGGTGGAGATTTGTTGGACAGAAAGTCCACAACAGGTTTTTGTTTCATGTTTAAAAACTGTCTAATTGCATGGTGTTCTAAAAAGCAATGTTCTGTTAGTCTGTCCTCAACAGAATCAGAATATATTTCTATGAGTATGGCCGCTAGTGAGGCATGCTGGTTAATAAATATACTGAAAGATTTATTTCCTAATGTAAACATGTGTCCAGTAACAATATTATGTGACAATCAATCTGCTCTGAAAGTAGCCATGACAGATATTGTTAAAAGGTTGAAACACATTGATATAAGATATCATTATATAAGAGAGTTAATTAAGGAAGGAAAAATTGTTGTTAAATATATTAAAACACAGGATCAGATAGCAGATGTATTGACAAAGCCATTGAATGCTAATTTGTTGTTAAAATTTGTTAAAATGTTTGGTTTAAATAGTTAAGATAAGTTAGAAATATTACATTGAAGGAGGGTGTTGGCAATAGAGTAAAATTACAATGTAATATGTATGTTGGCAACACTACCTAACAATAATCTAATGCCTGCAAAACTGTTTCTTGTACGTTGTCGTTTAACTAAATTAAAACTACAGTTCGTAGAAATCATAACCTTTTATTTATATAACAATAGACTTTTAATTCAATATTTTTATCTATGATGATGACAGGTCGCCATACTTTTTTTTCTTCGGTTGACGTTCTCAATGTGAAAAACTGGTGCATTTTTGTACAACAAGATAAATCTTTATAAATCTTCATTTTCTGCGATTCAAAAACGGTAAGATGTTATTATTTCTAAAGACAAATGTTTATTCAATTAAAATTTAGGCATATTTTCAACTTGAGATTTTGCATAATTTGATTGTATGGGTTGGTTGTGGTGGGAAAAATATTCCCTTTGCCTTGGCACATGTAAATGTTACTTTTTTGTTTCTTGTAGATTTGTTCGAAAATGAGTAGAAAGATACTACAAGATTTGGATATAATCAACGAATTAAATGAGCTTTATGGTTTACCCGACGATCCCGAAGTGTCAGATGACAATTTAGAATCTGATGAAGAGACTATCCACATAAGTACCGCAAAACTTCAAAGTATCTTAGAAAACTTTGATGAGCCTAACGATGGACCTTTACCACCTACACCCGATCTACCTAACAGCCCAGCATCCCTTGAAATTCAACCCTGTGTTGAATGTCAACCTAAACCATCAGTCGAAAGTGATCGCCCTAGACGAGTAGCAAGAGCCCTTGATTTACCCAGTGCCTCTGGTACGCAGCAGACTTCAAGGACAAGACCAGAATTACCAGTAGATAATACTCATGCAGATAGCCCAGAATCCTTTGAATTTCAACCTTCTATTCAAAATAATCGCCCTACACTAGTAACAAGATCCCAAGCTTTACCCAGTTCTACTAGTACGCAGCAGACTACTTCAAGATCAGCATCTCCAGTAGATAATACCCATTCAGATTCAGAAACTGACGATTCAGATGGCGAAGAGGAAACATGGAAAAAGACTAAGTGGACCACCTTTCGACCGGACCCTAGCGTTTACGATGAAATTCCGTTGCAGCCCGAAAATATGTTTAGCAGCCGTATTAGACCTGTGAGTTTGTTTGAAAAATATTTTACTGATGAGGTATATGATTTGATAATATATCAAACAAACTTATATGCAGAACAGAAGAATGATGCAAATTGGACACAATTAGATAAAAAGGAACTGAAGGCTTTCTTGGGTATTTTTATAATAATGGGGTACAACATCCTGCCTTCGATGGACCTTTACTGGTCTACAGACCCTGGATTCCGAGTAGACGAAATCACAGACATTATGACTATAAAACGTTTCAAGAAAATATTGCAACATTTACATCTAAACGATAACACCCAACATCCAGAAAGGTCAAGTGAGAACTATGACAAACTTTACAAAGTTCGCCCGTTGTTGGATCACGCTTGTCAAAATAATGCCAAAGATTCCTCATCTCAAAGTATTGATGAATCCATGATTTTGTTCAAAGGGCGGTCTTCGATGAAGCAGTACATGCCCGTCAAGCCCATCAAAAGGGGTTACAAAGTATGGTGCCGATGCGATAGTAATACTGGCTACTTATACGAATTTTACATCTACACTGGAAAATTAGAAGTGGGTACAGAAGAAGGATTAGGATTCAATGTTGTGAAGATGTTGACAGAGAAACTGATTGATAAAGCATTGGAGGAATTTCATATCATTGTGACATGAATGGCATCTTTGCTACAGGAACCGTACGAAGGCACAGAACAGAGCTGCCCAAACTTGTAAAATCTAACCCGAAGCTTCAAAAAGGGCAGTACAAATGGAGAGTCAAGGGCAATGTATCTTGCCTGATTTGGAAAGATACTAAAGATGTCCTTCTGATGAGTAATGCATTCCATCCCAAGTCTGGCAAAACGACTATTTTACGGACTCAAAAAGATGGCACCAAAACAGCAATTGACTGCCCTTTAGCCATAAAGGAGTGCACGAAAAGAATGGGAGGGGTAGATCGCTTCGACCAGCTAAAAGGTTGGTAGACGGAGTAAGAGATGGTGGGTCCGCATCTTCTACTTTCTTTTAGATACAAGTATAACTAATGCATACTTGTTGTATTGCCAAAACAGAAATGTGACAAAACTCTCCATTCTTGAATTCCGAGTATCTGTTGCTAGAGGACTGGTCAGTGGATTCTCGAACAGAAAACGACGTTCTGGTCTGGTAAATTACGTCTCCAGAAAGAAATCTTGTTTATCGGAGAACCGTCAAAAGTCCTTACACGTTATTGCCGAAGAAATTCGCTACACCAACGTTGGGGACCATATGCCGGTGGAATTGCCGAGCTACAAGCGCTGCAGAATGTGCAGCACTAAAGAAAAGGACAAGCGTTCCAAAATAATGTGCTCAAAGTGTGGAGTTGCCCTTTGCATATTACCATGCTTTACTGCGTTTCACAAGGAATAAGTAATACCACATCAATCCGCTTCAATCAGAATAGGTGCTAATTTGATACCGACATTTGCGGGAGCAGGGAGGGCAGAGGGAAGTGACATCCCACCTTTTTTTTTTTTTGTTCAGTTTTTCTTTTCATTTTAAACGCATAGACACCCAATGTGACATTTTGTGTCACATTGGGTGTCTATGCGTTTTAGAAATACAAGAAAGTGATCTAAGTTCCGATAGATACTTCTGACATTGTGTGTTATCAATTTTAGGTTACTGCCCGAGGTGTTTAGTAAGTGAGTACAGTCATTAGGCTCCACTATTGCTGATTCTGAAACGGTTGTACTGTCTAAATCATTTTGTATTTTAGAGATACTGTTGTTGTTATCCGTTGTGAATGTGATGGCCTATAGCTAGTGGTATATCTGAGTGAAACAATTGGGTACAATATCTAAATAGATAAATAAAATTACATATAGACAATACAGCCCCGCAGAAATTCCTTCGATAAAATCTCGTATACATTATCTGGGTATGTATAGTTATGTGCGTATGATATTTGTTAAGGTTACTTAGGTTATACTCGTAGTATTTGTATTGTGTGAGCAGTGTACTGTATGCAGAACAAAGGTGAGTAATATTGTTAGAATTGTGTGTGTGAGCGAGATAGGATGTGTGAAATGTGTACAATTGTGTTGAGTATGTGCGGTATAAGTAAGTTAAGAATATAAAACTAAGTAGTAAACAAAACAATATAGAAAAAAAGACTGAGCAAAATAACCTGAAGCAGTGCGTGTAAACCCTTAGGCCATTAAGTAATTTAGTTGACATCAGTTTATTTAGATCCTCTTCATTAGATAATCTGATTGCTTTGGCACCTTCTTCCTTGCGTAAGTATACGAAGCCATGAGCGGTCCAACAGTACTTATAGTTGTTATCGTTGGAGTACGTGCGAGCCCTTGCAAAAATTCTCTTAATTTCCGCGGTTAGGCTTTCCGATATGTAGATGGGTTCACCAGGACCGTCAATTTTGGCATGTGTAGTTGACAAATAAGTTTTTGACTCCTGTTTTAATTTTTTCACGGTGTCTAACAAAGCTTCCTTTTTTATTACCGTGGAAAACTCGACGACTATGGGCATTTTAGACGATTCGAGTTATAGCGAAATACGTCCTTGACATCAGTATCTTGAATATCAACGTTGATAGACGTTCCAATACATTTCATTATTTTGATTAAATCTTCCTTTTTTTCTTGATCGCGCTTAGGAACATTCCGTACCTCAACACAAGACTTTCGAGCGACACGTTCCAGATTTTCAACCCTGTTCTCTAATACGTTAATATATTCCATTTGTTTTTTCCTTTCATTCTCACTGTATTCCAATTTAACCAGAACTTCATCATATTTCAGGGACATAAATTCCATAGACTTTGTGATATCGCTATTTTGTTGCTTTATTTCTTCTATGGATGAGTGTAATGTAGTAAACTTATGATTTTCCGCCTCCGCCGCAGACGAAAACATTTTTTTCATGTCGGCCATAAAGGTTTTTAATTCTTCTTCCAATACGTCCCCTCGTTTACGCTTTTCTTGTCTGGTTGTTATATTATTCAACGGTGTACTTTCACTAAGTCTGATATCTGATAAATCGGGTGCAGAACCGCTGCATTCCTTCGGCGGCGTGCGGGTAAGCGACATAAAAATATTTTATTGAGTAAACAAACACTCACTCGTTAGCCGGGGGTCAGCCTAAACTGGTGGCAGTCGGCGATTTAGTACAGCTTTCCAATCCGTCCAATATAACTAGATCTCCGGTTAGAAATATGTATTGCACCGCTTCGCAGTGTAGGTGTCAGCGTAAGTTGGTCGGTATCGTGGATTTGGTACAATATGTCGTTCCGTCCAATATAATTAGAACTCTCAATGACCGCTCGCGCGTGTAATTAGCTAATAGACACGTCCGAACGCCTCGGACATCCGCGGGACGAGTCAAGTAATTCTGCTGCTTGCGGGACAAAACGACGATAAAAGTTTACCATTCCCAGGAACCGTCTGAGCCCCTTCAAAGTTGTGGGTGGTAAGTAGTCCTGATTGCTTGAACTTTTGTTTTCATTGGACTTACCCCTACCTCTGAGACATTGTAGCCTAAAAAGGTTACCTCTCACTGTCCAAAGACGCACTTGGACGCGTTGATGGGAAGTCCATACTCTTGAAGGCGATTAAAAAGCGTCCTTAGGTGCTGCTGATGTTGCTCTAGTGTCTCTGAGTGCACTAAGATGTCATCAATGTATCCATAACAAAAGTCTAATTCTCTGAGGACTTCATCCATGAAGCGTTGCGAGTTGGAATGTTTGTACTGCGTTTCTAATTCCAAAAGTCATATATGGAAAGTCGAACATTCCAAATGGCGTTGTGATCGCCGTCTTGGGTATATCTTCACTGGCGACCGATGTTCATTATATGCTTTGATAAGGTCTATGGTACTGAATATTTTTTTATGTGACAACTGATGGGCAAAGTCCTGAATGTGGCGGACCGGGTATCTGTCGGGAATCGTGCGTGCGTTAAGCGCTCTGTAGTCCCCGCAGGGTCTCCAGCCATCGTCCTTCTTTCGAGTCAAATGTAGTGGTGATGACCATGGACTCTCAGATCTATTTGCCGTGCCGGTGCGGAGCATTTCCTCAAATTCCCATTTAGCTATTGCTAACCTTTTAGGGTTCAGACGGCGTGGGTGTCCATAAACTGGCGGTCCAGGCGTTGTCCTGATGTGATGGGCTGTGTTGTGTTTAGGAACCTCAGGCTTACCTGCTGGCCGGGTAAGGTCCGGCTATTGTCTGAGCAAGTTCATATATGTTGTGTTGTCGGTGTTGCCTAATGTGCGGACCGATGCAGTTACTTCCCGACTGTGCTGCTGCTGCGCTGGGACGGCTAGCGTCGTTATGCCATCAACTGGTCGCTTATTGTGACAGTCTACAAGTAAATTGTAATATATAAAAAAATCCACCATTATAATTGGTTTTGACACGTCTGCTATAATGAACCGCCATTCGAAAGCTCGACGCAGACCTATGTTTAAAATATGGGTAACATACCCGTATGTGTTTATTATCGTGCCATTGGCAGCATACAACTGGTACTTGGTCTTCTCTGTTGCTGCAATTCTGGTAGCCGAGCGTGGATAGACACATACGTCTGAGCCTGTGTCAACCAGTAATTGCTGCTTGATGGTGCTGTCCGTGACAAATAGGCGGCCTGCGCTTTGTTGACAACCGCTTGCGGCCACTAGCGGTTGCTCGGAGAGTTTCCCGCCTGGAAGTTGTAGGGTTGCTCACATTTCCTTGCTTTGTTCCCAAAATTAAAATGATACCAACAGTGTGGGTGGTTTTCTGGGCGTTCTCGTGACCGGGACCTGCTACGTGATCGTGAGCGTGATGGGCGTGTATGGGCATGCAAACCGGTTAGCCGGATATCCGAAAAAACCGGATAACCGACTGATTTTGAAACCCGGGTTTTTTAGGATAAAAAAACGGACTTTTCGGCTTCTTTTTAATAAATTTTCCCAAACAAAATATTAAATTTACCACTGACAAACGTTGACAGGACGGCGAGGCGGCGTTAGTTTAGTTCCTATTTCGGCCACGTTAATTTAGATCCTTGTCGCACTACTAATACAACTATGCCACGCTGCCACCATTTTGTTTTTGGGTCAGTGTGTGTATAGTGACATGAGTTAGTGAGACGAGTGCACGTGTTGTGTTTGTTGGTGCTTAGTGGTTACATTACAGATATTATTTTAATCAAGGTAAGTTTGATCACATTATTTTATATCGCCCATATATTATGCATTGCTAATATTACAATGAAGTGTATGACCAAATACTGAAATGTAATCACAGCAGGGATGTTTTGCATATTTAAGTAATAAAGTAGTTTTGTATATTAATACATAGCTAAGTAGTCTTACAAAGAGTGTGCATTTAACTAGACTACGTCGCCTAAAAGTTCCTTCCAGTTGTCCGTTATTATTTTCAAGATTATGATCATGAACGTTTGCTACAATGGCACTTAATATTTACAGAAAGAAAAATCATGAAGAGGCGATGTAGAGGATGCCGAAACAGCAAAGACTAAAAATGTGAAAATAAAAAATCTGCGGGTGATAAATCATCAGTACGGTTTTATTTTTTGCTTGCCACGGACGGTAGCACTGCCAAATGCAAAGAATGCAATAGAATATTAAAAGCAGCAGGCAGTTCTACATCAAGCTTACGAAACCACTTGCGCAGTAAACATCTAAATAGATTTAAAAGAAAATGCCAAATCTACAACAGAACCAACACCAAGCACAAGTGCAGTAGACCCAATATGTTTTCAAAGATAGTCAAGATACACAAACAGATCTTTCAAAGCCAAAAAAACATAAAATTACACTTTTTTTTTTTCAAAATTACATTCTGTTGAAAACGTCGTATCAAAGATGGCTGCTTTGGATGGCCTGCCCTTCAAAACATTTTGTTCTTCCGAGGAGCTTAGAAAACTTTTTATCAAAAGTGGATAAAAATTACCAAGCTCACCAAATAGTCAAAAATATGATCATTAAAGCAAATGAGGAGTTAAAAAATTAGAGGAACTGAAGTCAGATGGAGTGAGATTTGCCATCACTTTAGACGTGTGGACGTCTAACAGAAACCGGCGATACATCAATATAAATTTATTTTCACCGTATTTTAGTGACAGTGCTGGCTACAAAAACTTAGGGCTTGTGAGAATCAGTGCAAAAGGGACCGCGCGACATTGTTTAGAAATGTAAAAAAAGAAACTGTCAAATTTTAGACTTTCGTTGGATGAAGACATCGTTTGTTTGACCACTGACGGGGCCAGCGTTATGTTAGCCTTAGGCCGGGCTGCTAGGGTTAACCAGCAACTTTGCATGGCGCATGGGATTCAATTAGGCATAATTGATGTGCTATACAAAAAAACTACTGAAGTGACTAGAGAACTTGGAGAACCGAGTGAAAATGAAGGAGAAGGTAGCGATAACTCTGAACACAGTGATGATGAAGATGGTGGTTTTGAGTTTGATGTCAGAGTTGATCGACGTAATTTAGTGCAAACATTGTTTTATAAAGACATTATAGACAAAGTAAGAAGTGTTGAAAAAAATGTTTAGAAAATCACCAACGAAAAATGACATTTTAAGTAAATATGTCATGGCAGACCATGACAATAAAGTTCTGAAACTTATACTGGATTGCCAGACTGGGTGGAGTTCGATGGCAGATATGATTACGCGTTTAAAAAAAATAAAAGATGCTGTATCGAAGGCATTGAAAAACTGTTGTGTTACATTTAGTGGTATATTTGCGAAAAGACGCTATTTATGCTGTGTATGTCTATTAATATAGATACAATGCGTCACCGCTGCGCTTTTGGGTGTAAGGACACTGGTAAGTATTTTTTATTCGGCCTGCTAAAACAGAACTCTTCTGTTTATCATGTTAGAAAATCCAAGGGGAGACAGTTTTCAATTGAAGAAAAAGTGATGTCCTTGTCACTATTAAAAAAGAGTCCAAAGTGCTACAGGCAAATATTTTGCGTGGCCATCAGCAAAAGCCATGAAGCGATTGTTGAGCCAAATTAAATTAGTACCGGGTATAAATCCCATTATCTTTGAAAAGATAAAAAAGCGGTAGCTGAAATGAATGTGCCAGATCGACTCTGTAGTCTTATGTTCAACGAAATGTCTAGTACGCGACAAATTCTTTTAAATGCACATAAGGATGGTTCGGAACATAGCCTCATCGTGGTTAACACGGTATGTGATCAAAGTCCTGTTAATGTTGGCGCTATAACCAAATTGGACTATAACCGAATAAAACTAAAGCCGCCTATCTTCGTCAAGGCAAAGAGTGGCGTTATGAAATGTTCCGGGTTAATCGTCACAGCACAATCCCACTGTATACCTCTCATAATACCCCTCATTTAATAAAAGGTCTTAGAAATAATTTGCTGGCCAAAGATATGACATACGTCACATCTAATGAAAAAAAAAACATAAAATGGGAATATTACCAAACGATATTTGTTGCTGACAAGTCATATGGAGAGTTGCGTCTTCTCGACAAAATTACAGAAGAACACATAAATCCTGATAAAAATAATAAAATGCGTGTGAAATCGGCGACACAAATATTTAGTCACAGTGTTGCTGTTGTGACAGAACACTTGACGGCAAGGAAAGATCTTCCTGAAGATTGTCGTCAAATAATAGAGATGACTTTATTAATAGATAATCTATTTGATTCTTTAAATGTGAGCAGTATGTTCATACCAAATGGTAAAATTTATAAAGGGCCTGTCAAACGCAATTCGCCTCATCATGAACTGTGGCACTAAAAAAATATTTAAAACTGTAAAATATATTAAAAAAGTTAAAACTAGGAACAAAATCCGTCTGACTGAGACGACTATACCATCTGTGACAAATCTAATTAAAACTATAGAGGGCATGGAAAGTCTTTGGAAAGTGTTGTCTGGTAAATATGGTTTGGATGCAATGTTGACACGGAACTTCAACCAAGACTCTGTCGAAATTTTTTTCGGGAACATCAGGAGTTATGGGGCAAGGAATAATGCACCTAATACAGTAGCTTTTGAAGGAACATTCAAAGCTCTTTTTAACCGACTTCAAAAAGGAGGAGGTTATCAATTCGGATGTTTGTATGTTCGGGCATAACTCCGTCATATATAGACGGATTTGCAAAATTCTTTTTTTGTTTGAAAGGGTATACTCTTGAGGTGGTCCCATTGTTACCAAGTCTGAATCCGATGAAGGGATCCCATGGAAAACGAAGGAAATCCTCAAATTTTATAGGCACACCAATAGCGATTTGGGTATTTTTTATAGTTACTCGTGCATTTGCTCTCGAAAAGCACCATTCCGTGAAGTGGAACTGATGATGAAGACCAGAGGTGACCACCGGAACTACTCAATAATAAGTATTTCACGGGTTGCGATTCGATTACTTTAATATGGTTGCTAAGCAATTTTTGCTCGTCACAATGCAAATGGTGAAATAGAGCTGATGGTGGCTTCACCATCAGCTCAGTTCTTTTTCAGGAAAACTTAATAATTAACGCATCGGAAAAAGGAATATTTTGTAAAGGCAACAATTTAAATGCTCACCAAAATATTTTGTAGACTCTAAGACTAAGTACCAAGTAAAATATGTTACCTTCAAATAAAATAAACCCACTCTATACCGAGGTGCCTAAAGAACAACGTTTTAAGTTCCAAAATAATTATACAATCATCAGAATAATTGTAGGTGTTGTATTTATATTCCTTTTGCGTACCAAAATGGATGAATGCTCACCAAATCTTGTTTAAGTTGCTCACCAAAAATAAGTTTGCTTCAAAATGTAAGGGTGGGATAGGATGCAAGAGCGAGCGAAGCGAGCTCGGGACTTGGGGCACCCCGACTCGGACAGGTTAGGTTAGAAGAAGGAGCCCCGCCAAGCGGGGCTTCGTCGACTACGCCTTATAAAAAGGAAAATAGGTTCATTTCTAGAATACTTTATGAAACACAATTTGGTGAGCATTTATCCATTCTGTTGGACACAATTTGGTGAGTATTTCGAAATTTTTGGTAGTAAAATAGGTACTTTTCTGGTAGGCATTTAAACACAAGCCTTTTGTAAAAGGTGATGAGCAGTTGACATTAGGCTATTGTAACTTAGATAAATTAACACATGAAATACTAAAAAGTGAAAAATAAAAAACTTTTTTACAAAAAAAAACAACCAACTTCAAAAAAAGACTCTACATAGTGAAAAATAACTTTAATTTCGGAAGTCGGTGGCAAAACACTAAAATACAGATCCAAGGACACCGACTTCAGAAATTAAAGTTATTTTTCACTATGTAGAGTCTTTTTTTGAAGTTGGTTGTTTTTTTTTGTAAAAAAGTTTTTTATTAAATAATTTTAGGTCTCCTCATTCAAGGAGGGCAAACTGATGAGGATTCAAATAAGTGCCTCCAGACACTAGATTTTTTTAAGGGAGAAAGTTGATACTCCTGACGTTCCTGAGGAAAGTGAAATAATTCATTTTAATAGTGAAATTGGCTTTGACCAGTCAAACATAACTAAGGCTGGTCAAAGCAATTATGTCTGTGGTTGGGTTCTAAAAAAATGTTGTAAAAAGTTGTCAAACTTGTAGATACACTTTACTAGAGAACACAACAAATAATCAAAGTGTAACACACGTTTAGTTTACCATTTATTATTATCACATCCTACCATGTATTAGATTCATAAGTAACAGAAGTTCACTGATTAAGTTGTTCGTAAAAGTTCCACCGCTCCATACTAGATGGCGCTGTGCCTATGACGCGCATTTCTGAATCGCGGTGTTATGATCCTCCGTCACTTAATGACCCTCGCCGGACCAGTGAACTTCTACAATACAGCTAACCAGACGGTGCATTCATGAATCTCGTCCTACTTGGAAAGGTTACATGAGACATCCCTGCTAGTTGTAACTAAATAAATTCCCTCGGGAACATTTTTGGATAAAAGGGACTTCATTCCCCGACCTTCGTCCCAGGACTTGGTCGTGGGAACTGTACCTATTATATAAATCCAAAATACCAATTTTCTTCTGTAAAACCTGTAACCGCTGCTGAAACAATATATCAACTGAAAACTTCACCTGGGTTTCCTTCGAGTGTGCTACCCCAACAGATCCTCCTACAAACTGGCGACCAACGTGGGGCACGAAGAGAAACCGAAATACGTCACACGTTACGGACGAATAACAACGACACCTACAGAAAGGAGGAAAGCAGAGATGTCGGTGACCATGTCCGATACTCAGTTCGAGGTGCTGCTGTCGAAGCTTTCACCAGGAAGACACGGCTCTTTTACAACCTGCAAAGCTGAATTCGACGGGACCAAGGACTCCGAAGTGACGGAAGCTTTTCTGGCGGCAGTATCAGTCTTTAAACAAATAGAAAATGTAAGTGATGCAGAAGCGCTCACTGGTTTACCACTGCTCCTCAAGGGTGAAGCTGCAGTGTGGTGGCAGGGAGTGAAGAAACAGGTCTCCACATGGGCAGACTTTAAAGAGCGTTTACGTCATGCTTTTGCCCCAAAGAAACCTGCTTATATAATATTCCAGGAAATCGTTTCAGAAAAGCAAGACATCCGCACAACCACTGAAAGCTTCATCGCACATAAGCGAATGCTTTTTGCTCAACTTCCGGAACCTGAGATACCAGAATCCCATCAACTTCATATGGTATACGGTCAGCTGAAGCATCGAATACGTGACAAGATTCCGCGGAACTCTGTTAAAAGTTACGACGAGTTATTAGAAGTAGCTCGGGGCATCGAACAGATGTGGATTGATAAACCGGATAACGGTGACGAACGCAAAGAAGCTAAGCCAAGACCGACCTCGAAACCCAAGGTGAAGTGCGGGTTCTGTCATTTCATCGGCCATGCTACCGAACAGTGTAGGAAGCTGAAAAAGAAACAGCAAGAGTTAGAGGCAACTGAGTCCGTTCCTGAGAGTCAATCTACAATAGCTTCAAACAAAACGACGCAGGCTCCATCTCCATCCACACCCAAAGTGTCATGTTATGGCTGTGGTACACCCGGTGTAGTTCGCAGTAACTGCCCAACATGCTGTGCAAATAAGCAACGTTCACTACCGTCAACAAACCTAGCCTTCAGTCCGGTTAACGTCCAATCGGATGTAAGAAACAGGCCAATAGTATTTATTGAGGTAGATGGCATTAAAGGGACAGCATACGTCGATACTTGTGCAAAAACCAGCATCGCATCGTACCAGCTATACAAACAGCTGATGAACAAGGGACACCAGTTTCACGAAGAGACAGTAAAGATCACTCTGGCAGATGGCATCGGGAAAAACCAACGAGTACGGAGAATAACAGTTTCTGTGAAGTTAGAGGACCGCATCATACCGACAAGCTTCATTGTTTTGCCTAATTCAAGGGACAATCGAACCCTACTAGGTGTCGGGTTTATGCAAGATGCAAAAATGCTACTCAACCTTCCTCAGTTTACCTGGGAATTTCTTGATGCCGAGTCGACCTACGAGTTATATGAGGAGGACTTTGTGGCCTTTGAACATACAGATAGCAACTCGGCCAATGTTGCTCTAGATACCACAGAGGCGACGCCTTCAGCGGCTATTGCATCCTCAAGTGCTGCTGCTCTTCCCGAGAGTTCTCCAGGATATAAATTGACACCACTCGAGCTGTCACCTGCTAAGAAAGCTAAAAGGGTCTTCGATGGTTACTTACCTGCTTTCGCAGAATTTATGATGCATGATGCGGAAATGAATGTAAAAGAAGCGGAAGTCAAATTATCCCCGCATTCAAGTCAACTCTTTCCTGGTGAAAACGATCCTACGGACTCTGATGGTGATTATCATTTTTGTAGTGTTGATATGGATGATAGGCAAAAGGAAATGTTAAATAAAATAATAGTAGACTACCGAGATGTTTTTATTGATAACAATAAACCATCCTTGCTTGGGGAGCACTGCATCGTGACAAAGAACGATATTCCAATATCTGTACCTCCCTATAGATTATCCCAAACAAAGAAAGATATTCTTAAAGCTGAATTACATGAAATGATGGAGAAGGATATTATTGAGCACTGCTCTTCGCCCTGGGCTTCGCCAGTGGTTATGGTACCGAAACCTAATGGAAAAGTTAGAGTATGTATCGATTACCGACGCCTAAACGCTATCACTTTGCCCGACACTTACCCTATTCCACGAATAGACGACTTGTTGCACGCTGCGAAGCCAACGCCTTACATGACATCACTCGACCTGAAATCTGGTTACTGGCAAGTTAAGATCAGGAAAGAAGACGAAGAAAAAACAGCATTCATCACCCCTTTTGGTCTTTACAAATTCAAGAGAATGCCATTTGGTCTACGCAATGCACCGGCTACCTTCCAGCGACTTGTCGATAGATTCCGTGTTACTCTAGAACATGTTAATATGCTGGCCTATCTCGATGACTTGCTCATATTCTCCAGCACCTTTGAAAGCCACCTTTCCGACCTGAAGGACGTACTACAAAGAATGAGAGAATATAACATCACTGTAAACAAAGATAAATGTAGATTTTTCTGCTCGTCGATAAAATATTTAGGTCACATCATGACGCCTGAAGGACTAAAGCCAGATTCAGATAAAACAAAAGCTATCTTAGAAAGACCAACACCCAAGAATCTTCAACAGCTCATATCCTTTCTACAAATGAGTTCTTGGTACCGACGTTTTATTGAGAATTTCTCCGCTATAGCCCAACCCCTTACGAAATTAACAAAGAAGGAAGCCCGTTGGGTATGGAATACTGAACAGGAAGAGGCCTACGACACGCTTAAAACCCGGTTAACTACTGCCCCGGTGTTGCGGCAGGCCGACGAAACAAAGCCCTATACCCTCAAGACCGATGCCAGTGGCTACGCGCTGGGAGCAGTTCTGGTCCAGGGGGAGAAGGAAGATGAGCATCCCGTTGAATACGCGAGTAGATTGCTCACGTCAGCTGAGAGAAATTACTCTACCACTGAAAGAGAAGCGCTAGCTGTAATCTGGTCATTAAATAAATTTAGAGCATATGTTGAAGGTCAACCGGTGACTGTGGTAACTGACCACCAAGCTTTAAAATGGTTAATGAATTTAAAATCGCCAACCGGACGTTTGGCTAGATGGGCATTACAACTCCAAACATTCAACATTATTAATATTAATTACCAACCTGGTAAACTGAATACCGTGGCTGATGCATTATCAAGACCACCGTGTTGTGAGGATAACCCTACCTGTGAGATTTGTTCTGTAATCGTAGATATGCCTACGAGGAGTATTAAAGAAATCCGAGAAGAACAAATGAAGGATGCCAAAATTCAGAAAATAATAGGAGCCTTAGAGGAAACTAATGGAACACAAGATGCTGTATACTGGAGTAACAAAGGATACCTTATGAATAATGGTATGCTATACAGGTTACATCCTGATTCCGAAGCTGATGATGCTCAACTCGTGGTACCCGGTCACGAGTGGGCAAACGTTCTCAGTGCTTACCATGATGATCCATTAGCAGGTCACTATGGGGCTGAGAAAACTTACAAGAAGATAGCCAACAGATACTATTGGAGTGGGATGCGTAGCTATGTTGCCAGTTACGTGAAAAATTGCTTAGAGTGCCAACGGTATAAACCCTGTAATCAGAAACCGGCTGGATTACTACAAACTACAAGCATGTGCCAACGATTCGAAGTAGTATCTTTTGATTTGTTTGGACCTCTACCACAAACAGAAGATGGAAAAACTTGGATATTAATCATTGAGGATGTCGCTTCCCGTTGGGTGGAACTTTTCGCTTTAGTTACCGCCACCGCTGAAGCCTGTGCAATAACTCTGATCAACGAAGTTTTTCTAAGATATGGGATGCCGCGCCGAGTAATAAGTGATAATGGAACTCAGTTTGTGAGTGCTGTAATGCAACAAGTTATGTACAGTCTGAACATAAAACACCAGTATACTCCGTTGTATCACCCTGAAGCTAATCCCGTTGAACGTAAAAATCGCGACTTAAAGACCCAACTAGCTATAATGGTACAAAGAGAGAAACATAATATATGGTCAGAGCTTTTGCCGGCGATTCGTTTCGCTATGAATAGTACTACTGGTTCTACAACAAGTAAAACCCCGGCGTACTTGACGTTCGGAAGGGAACTAAGATCCCCACGTGACAACGAAGTTGACTTTAGAAACATAGTAATTTCTGAAAATATAATACCAGAAATAACTCCAAAACTCGTACAATTAGCAGAGACCTTAATCAAGGCAAGAGAAGTACAAGAAATGAAGGAGGAGTCACGCAAAGTATATGTTGATAAGCATAGACGTGAACATCCTCAGTATCAACCAGGCGATTTGGTACTTGTTAACCTACACCCCGTGAGCAAGGGAGCCCAAGGTGTAACCGCCAAATTTGCGCCACGTAGAGATGGACCATACGTCGTCCTTAATAAACATGGACCCACCTCTTTTAAAGTAGCTTCTCCAAATGATCCTACTAACCCAATCGGCCTCTATCATGTTTCAGCTTTGACTCCATATAAAGGTGGAAGCCTTGAAACAGTTCCAGAACCCGTGCTACCACTTCGACGAAGAGGACGACCTAGAAAGGAGAAGGTTGCCAACAAGCCTTCACCTGGGCCCAAACGAGGACGTGGACGCCCGAGAAAACAATAATCCCACTATCCAGTCCACCACGCCGAGACGTCTTTGAGGACTGAGGGGGAGATTGTAACACACGTTTAGTTTACCATTTATTATTATCACATCCTACCATGTATTAGATTCATAAGTAACAGAAGTTCACTGATTAAGTTGTTCGTAAAAGTTCCACCGCTCCATACTAGATGGCGCTGTGCCTATGACGCGCATTTCTGAATCGCGGTGTTATGATCCTCCGTCACTTAATGACCCTCGCCGGACCAGTGAACTTCTACAATACAGCTAACCAGACGGTGCATTCATGAATCTCGTCCTACTTGGAAAGGTTACATGAGACATCCCTGCTAGTTGTAACTAAATAAATTCCCTCGGGAACATTTTTGGATAAAAGGGACTTCATTCCCCGACCTTCGTCCCAGGACTTGGTCGTGGGAACTGTACCTATTATATAAATCCAAAATACCAATTTTCTTCTGTAAAACCTGTAACCGCTGCTGAAACAATATATCAACTGAAAACTTCACCTGGGTTTCCTTCGAGTGTGCTACCCCAACAGATCCTCCTACAAAAGTAATATATTTATTAAAGCCAAAGAATATCAAAACGAGAAATGGCTTTGCTATCCTAGCAAAGAAATTTAAAATTATTTTCTTTGTGCTCTTGTATCCGATGAAGAACATGAACAGATTCATAAACATTTTTGGAAGCTGAAGACTTGGTCAGAGAAGATGGCGTTTATAAAAGCATCAGCAGTGAGAAGGTGTATAAGACGACGACGCGACGTACATCTCAGCAAAGGTCTACAGGCACAAAAACAAAGTGGCCACGATATCTTCACCAGTAAACTGGACGCAAAATGCACTACAGTGAGAGCGTCAAAATTATTTTTTCTTAACACACTTTGCATTGGAGAAGACAGTTTTCGCCGCTGGACTAGACAGGTTGATACTTTCGAAGAAAATATTGAGGAACAGACTGCAGAAAACACTGCGTAAAGTTCAAATATTATTGCTAAGCCAGGAAGAAACGTTGAGTTGACAAGAACTATTAAGATATGGCTGGATATTTTACCAAAAGTGCCGAGCCATTACTATTGTTCTAGCTCAATTTTTGTTTATGTTGAATCGATCTTTCGATCTGAACTCCACATGCATCAGGTTTTTAAGGAATGGTGTAAAGAAAACCACTACAGAGCTGCCTCTATAAATACATTTTCGAAGGTAATGACTAAAGAAAATATCAGCATTCACCATCCTCGCAAAGACCAGTGTGACACGTGCTGTAGTTATAAAACTGGTAACATTTCCAAAGAAAATGATAATCATATTGTAAAGAAAATTGAAGGCCGTGAAGCCAAAAAGAGTGCCGTAGCTAGTGCAAACGAAAAGGTTGTGGTTATAACAGTGGTCGTTCAAAGTGTTTTGCTTGCCCCAAAGCTATTGACTAGTGCATTGTACTACAAATTAAAATTACAATGCCATAACTTCACGGTTTATAACGTGCTATCTAAAGACGTGAAAATTTACTTTTGGCACGAAGCAGATGGTAATGTTACTGCTAATGAATTCACATCTTGTTTATTAGACTACTGTCAAAACCTGCCACTTTCCACAGAGCGCGTTATCATCATTTCTAATGGATGTGGACACCAAAACCGGAATCGAATTTTGTCAAATGCTCTAAGCGATTTGGCGCAAAGAAGGAAAATTTGTATCGAACAACTTTACCTGGAAAAGGGGCACACTATGATGGAAGTTGATAGTGTTCACTCCACTATTGAGCAATACATAAAACCACCAATATTCGCTCCCAGTGATTACATCACCCGAATAAGACAAGCTCGACCGCAAAAGCCCTATGATGTCAAATCCATTCACCATGATTTCTTTCTAAATTTCGAAGCGATGGAATCGAACCTAAATCCATACGGCCTGGCAAAAAGAAGGGAGATCCTGTGGTGGTAGACATTGGAGGTCTTAAATATTTACCTGATGAATCCGTATTTTATAGGTTAAGACATGTCGATGAGTGGTCTGTACTTCCACAGCGAAGAAATAACCAAAGAGACGGTCTGGTATCTCCGAACCGATTGTACAGATCTCCGTTAAAAATGACTGAGACCAAATTTAAACATTTACAGGAACTGAAAATGGTAATAGATCAGGATTATCATCTGTTTTACAATGCATTACAATTTAATCCGGGTACTTAATTCATAATTATATCCATAATTATATGGGTACCTGAGAAAATAATGGTACTTAGATTTCTAACGTTTATTTTATTCGAATTTTTGATTCTACTGTTATTATATCCTAATTAGTGTTTTCTGAGAAGTATATTAAAAAAAAAAAAAACTAGTAGTTTTTATTTTATTTTTTATACGCATGTTTGTTCAAAAGCTCTGACGTGATACGTAAAGCGCAACGAAAATCTCTTATGTGTTAACTGAAACAGTTTTTTTTTTTTACTGCCGTACTGCTTATAATTTCAACTAACAATAGCAAAATAAAAAGCAGTAAATCAAATGGCTGATACCTATATTTTTTGTTGTAGTTGGTTTCATTATATTTTTTTCAGTAGACGGTTTTTATCGATTTTCTCATAAAGTTGAATTTTACACATAAGAGGTCTTAAAGTCGCAACGACGAGATGAAAAAGTCAAATTTGCGAAACAAACAAGCAAAATTTCCTCTGTTTGCAATTTTTTGTTATGTGGAGAGGGCTTTGAGAGTGTCATTAATATTTTTCTGTGACTTCAGACTATGTTTGTTATTTTTTTTTGTTGATGTTGCGTGCTTTATTTAAGACGATTATAAACAACTAAAATCAAGGTCATTAAAAAAAACGTGTTTTATTTTCAGAGTTGATCAAAAAGTCTCACAAAAAATCCATATAGACCGAAACAACCGTGGATGCCAGAGATATTAGAATTCATAGTAAAATGTATTAAAAAGTGTTTCCTGGCGGACACACTAGCCTCCGAATAAAGCACTGCCTGTTTCCCAAAGAAAACACGCAGCCTCTGAAGGTGGTACTGGAATCGGCTGCCTCCATGATCTAGTGGTGAGAGCGCTAGCTTCTCGATCTGGAGGTCGCGGGTCCGATTCCCACGGGGAACAGCAACTTTAGTTAGATGTTGTTTCTAGCTGGGCATAGCTGATCACCTGATTGTTCAAAAAGAAAGATAACCATGCTATCGGAGGAGCACGTAAAATAGTCGGTCCTGCGCCTGATTTCTCGCTGCTCGTGTTTGTCTACCGTCCCATTGGGTTATGAGAGTGATGGAACAGTGAGTGCACTTGTGTATTGCATTTGCATGCGTAGGTACTGGAACACTATAAACAACTCCCGCGCAGTTGGCTGGTTTCAATTAGATCGGCCGCCGAGAATATCGGTCGGGAGACCATTATACAGAAGCATAAAGATGAAAAACAAAAATTGAAAGAGGTACAATACTTCAAAGTGAGTCAAGTGAATGGGTCGAACTAAGAAGAAATTTACTGACGGCTTCTTTCGATAAATTAAACAGAAAACGCAATGACATCGTTTCTGCTAATATGGTAAAAAAAATATATATAAAAACCCAATAGACCACGCCAAATCAATTAAACATGGCCTAAAACATGAAAGTCTTGCATAACTCAATTAGAAAAAGAATAATCTATAAGAATTCATTCCTGTACCTATTCATAGATGAAGAGATTACATTCCTAAGTTCATCACCGGATGGTATAATAGACAAAGATACAATATGCGAAATAAAATGCCCCATAAGTGCATATTAATTAGTACTGGAATGGGCAATAGTAGAAAAAATATAGCTTTCTATAAATTTTTTATAATAATATTTTTTTAATAAATAAGTAACACAGTTGGTATTACCAAATTCAAGGCCAACTCCATATATTACAAATATAAAAATATTTATTTGGTCTATAGTCGGGAGAAAATAAGGCAATTCAAACAGATATTATACACAGGGACGACAACTTTTGGGAAGTAAAATGAAAAAAAAAAAACAAATTACATTTCACACAGTACATTTTACCTTAATTAGTTGTGTCGTCTCGAATCAAACGCCGCCACATCCATTTAAAAAAAAAAAAAGTATTTGGTCTCTATGGAATTGTTTTGTAATTTCTAACAAACCCAACTAAATTCTTCTAGGCCTAACCCCGCTACATCCCGAGTAATTTGAATTAAAAAAATGGATTTCGTTCCAAACTCCGCTACATCCATTACTACTCACTATCACTCGCCGCCACATCCGCATTAACCAATCAGAACGTTTTATTTTGAGAGATAACTGTCATGGCGTAGTTGTAGCTCGCAATGGCCGTCAAGGCGTTTGTTCCGTAATTTTGTTCTGTATTTTTGTGAATAATTAAGTAAACAATGGCTGATTTAACAAAAAAAATTGAACCCGTTGCTCCTGAGTATGCAAGGAAACGGGGTGTAAACAAAGAAAACTGGAAAAAGGAGAAAAAACGAAGAGAACTGTGAGTAAAATTCTTATTGAATTTGCTATACAGGTTGTTTGTTTACAATGTTGTCATTTTACATGATAGATGTATTAATATATCAATGCAAGATATCAAACGATTTCATGATCAGTTCTACGCTCACCCTGATAAACGGTATCAAGATGATTTTATTATAAAAGCCTGCAAAACTGTTATCCCTGTCCGTAAAAGATTAGTAAATGGAAGAGGCAATGCCAAACATATGAGCATCGTTTACAATATAAGAAATTCTAAGGGGGTGATGATACCAGTGTGCCGTAATTTTTTTTTGAATGCTCTATCGATTAAAAAGGGTCGAGTGAGAGGAGTGTTAATGAGACACCAAGATACCGGTTTGATGGCTATAGAAAGACGTGGTGGGGATAGAAAGTCGATCAAAAACGTAGGATTGAGAGATGCAATTGTCTCATTTATAAAGAAATTTAAGGGTGTTGAATCGCACTACTGCCGATCTAAAAGTCGGCGTACCTATCTGCCATCAGAGTTAAGCATTGCATCAATGTTCAAAATGTTTATCGAAGAAAAATCACAGTTCTCTCATTGTAAAGAGTCATATTTTAGAAGAATTTTTAACACAAAATTTAACTTAAGTTTCAGTCATCCAAGAAGTGAGAGTGTAGAATTGAAGGAAAAAATCAAAATTGAGAAGGACAATTCAAACAAGGCCCAAATCCAAGTTGAACTGACAGTTCACGAAAAAAGAAGCAAATCATTTTTCACATTCCTGGCAGACATTGATCCCACAGTAAAAATATTATCTTTTGACTGTGGCAAAAACCAACCGTTACCAAAAGTCCCTGACCAAAGCACATATTATTCCCGTCAGTTGTACATTTACAACTATACAATAGTTGTAGGTCATTCCCATGCAGAACTGACAAAAGAAAATGTATTTTCTTATGTATGGACCGAAGATGTTCATGCAAAGGGGTCAAACGAACTATCTAGTGCACTATATCACTGCCTACAAAACAATGTAGATTTCACTGGGGTAGAAGTACTCCGACTAATGGCTGATGGATGCTCTGGACAAAATAAGAACTCCACTACTATAGGAATGGTTTCCAAATGGTTCAGCAGTAGTGCACCGAGATCACTAAAAAAGGTGGAACTTATTTTTCCCGTCACGGGGCATTCATTTATTCCCCCCGATAGGGTGTTTGGTGTTGCTGAAAAAGAGATCAGGAAGAGAAATACCATTGTACAACCTAATGAGTATGTTGATATAATAAAAAAGCATGCAACTGTTTTTCATCTGAAGGACATTGAAGTATGTGATTGGAAGACAGCAAGCCAACAAATCCATAAGGGAACCCAAGCTTTCCACTTCAAAATAATGTCTTGTAAAAGGTTCGTATTCACAAGAATGAAAGGAGATTCCCGAGGAATTATAGTGAGAGGTGAACCTTTTTACCACAATGATACCGGTTCTCGACGTTCCATAACTAAACCAGGCAAATATGCTTCAGACATATTACCAGAACCTATCACCACCTCACCCAAAATAAAAAAAGAAAAAATTAATGATGTAGATAAGCTACTAACGAAACATTTTGGCAAAGACTGGATGCAAAGAGAGGACCTCGACTATTACAAAACTGTTATTGACTGTCACAGGAATAATGCTAATATTAATGATGTGGATGATGATGAGGAGGTAATGTGCGAAGAACATGTTGAAGAACCTTGTGTTGGCGATATGATATAGATATCACTAGCACAAGGTGCTAAACCATTTTTTTTTTATAATTTAATTAAGTTTAATAATTATTTATTTATTTCATGTTCACAAAATGTTCTTGTTTATAAACATAAATTGATCAAACATTAATTGATTTTAATTTTAATTTGATATAAATACTTGTTGTTTATACTATGTTGTGTCATATGATTGTGAGATAAAAATATTACTAAGTATAATGAAAACCGATCTTGAATTAAGATTATTCTGTTCCATGTTAATAGGTACTAAGTTCATTAAGATACGTCTTAAATCTTGTTTAAATAAATAATTACTTAATTTTCATGTCAACTGTTTCATTTATTATTTAAGCAATTTCCTTATAGCATAGAACCAATGACAACCCTATTTGAATTGTTTAGTTGAATTGTTTAAAAGTAGTCAAATCCTGACAGCTTCCTAACAAAATTAGTCAAATCCTGACAGCTTTTTAACAAAATTAGTCAAATCCACACCTTAGGAACAAAGGAAGTCAAATCCGTTTTTTAATCACAGTTTTCTCTGTTAATAGAAGCATTAACTTTATTTCTGTTATTGTTTAATAATCTTGAACTCCATAGTAAACTAAACTTAACATCCAAAGCGTCACAACAGCGTACGTCATGACGGCATACAAAAGTTCACTTTTCTCAATTTGGCATAAAATGGATTTGACTGCTATTGAAAATTACCTCCTGATATATAAATATATATATAATATATATAGTTAGGAAGGATTTATAATATTAGTTCGGATTAGGATAGTTACGATTAGGATTAGGAAGTTAGGATACCCTATACATTTTGATTCCTTTTAGAGTGTCGACATATACGTTTTATGCGGCTTTTTTTAACGATAACTTAGAAGTTTGATTTTTTAGCAGCTTCGAGGGACTGTAGACTTGAGTATATGGTTTTATTTTCAACTCTATACCTCCACGCGTTCCCGAGATAAAGAGTCTTGACAGACAGACGGACACCAAAGTGAGGTACGGAACCCTAAAAAGACCAATGTGACCAATGTCATATTCATAAAAATATTGAAAATCCTACAGAACAACAAATAATGAAGTTTGAAAATCACGTCTCAAATAAGAAAATATGTCGCAACCTTAAATTGATAGACAAGACAAAGTACATCATCGCAGGGCAAAATCGTCACAGCAACTTTTGACTTCTAGGTTTTAAATGCACCTGATGGTCAACTAATGCCCGGTTCCTTTATTACACAAGCCGTCATTGGACCAACGTTACCACCCGTTATTCAACTACCGATACAGATGCAAGACGCGTTCCAGAACGCCCTGCCTCCGACGAGTATCCGTAGTTAAACCGCCTACGTCTCGTTCGTCGATGGACCTCTTGCTCCTCTTTACGTTTAGTTATATGAAAACATCGTAAATCAACCATGCAACAAAAATTATACGTTCTCTTATAATATATGAGTATTAGTAAAAATTACCGTACAATTACCGTAATTTTATTTACATTGACATCTAGGCTTAAAATAAGTATAAATCATTAATATTTAAAGTTTGATGTTATGCGTGCACGGTGTGAACAAAACGCGTGACACCACAAAGCTTAACGCGCATGATAGTAGCGTTTAGTAAATAAACAGGCGCCTAGCTTTATAAAATTTACAGAACATTTTGATTATGCAGATACATTTTCAGGTAGTATATACCAAGTTAGTAGGTAGTTGTGAAATAAAATGGACAATAATACTTATATACTTAATACTTTTGTCTAATACTACACAGTATGAACCGTGTTATTTTATTTCACAGAAAAATAAAGCCATGACTAAGGATGAAAACGATTGTCTTGTGGAAATAATAGAGTTTAACAAAATTATTACCAGCAAGGAGATGAATGCCACCACAAGCAAGCTCAAAGATGAAGCATGGATTTCCTTAGCAGCTGCCTTCAATGTCAGGAACGGATCTATCCCCAGGCAGAAAGACCAGTTAAAATCAATAAAGGGCAACTTGAAAAAGTTAGGTCATAAAAGAGCCCAACAAATACGAATGAATCGTCTAAAGGCCTATAGGCTTTTTTGGGTTAATCCTCCCATATTATTATTATACTCTTTGTAGGTTTAAGTTTTTTTTTTCTCAACATGGATTGAAATTGAACATAATTATACACAATGGTACCTAATTTAATACTAAAATATTATGTTTTTGTTTAGACTGGTGGTGGAAAGCCTGATTACATACCTCCTGATGAAACTTTAAGACAAAGTAGAATACTTCTTGGGGTCAACATGCAATGGGTTTGTTGTACCTTTTTTGGTGTGGAAGTTTTAGATGAGTATGGTGATGGCAGTGAATGTCTCAGTATTGACATTAATGATAAAACTCCTGATTTTGACCCCTACTACGAGTGGAGGTATAGATAATACTTATTGTTTTGCTATGTAGCGTCGTTTGATATTGCACGTAAATTAATACGATTTAAGACTACTTGAGGTAACACATTATGTGGTGTGTTTTATATGTGCCATAGTACAACTGTATAGTCCTTAACTGTTTATATTTGCCTACTATGCATTATTTACAATTTCAGGTCAAAAACGAAAAGCCGATAAAGATGTTCAAAGATTTTTTTGTCTGGCATGCCTACAATGTCCAATCCACTAAAAACCAAAGGTAGCCATTTACTCAGGACATAGTTGCCGTTAATAATAATTCTGTAAAAATCTTATCACCATCTCTAAATGCTAAGTCCATTATTTCTGTAAAAAAAAAGAAAAGAAAATTATGCCAGTCGACAGCAATTCAACATGGCTGCGAAAAAATATTATGATAAGAAGGCAGAAAAAATGTAATTAGGAGTAAAGTTACTTCGAGTAGAATGAGCAAATAAGGAAAATAATTGTAACTATAATTTAAATAAATAATTATTAAATATGGCAATATATATTTGTGTTCATGTTTTTCACTCTTATTGTTTCCCTGTCACTATGATCTTCCCGCGCGACGGATTTTGGACGACCAAGACTGCCGATTGTTGGGTGAGGTACGGCGCGGATGACACGCAATCGCCACGCGCGGCGCAGCTGCCAGTGAAGGTCTGAGTATGGTGCGCGTAAGAAAAGTTTTACCAAATATTAAATTGTTTTTTTCTGTAAATAATTAAAATAGCATTTTTTGTTTTTAATTCTTGTGTTTATATGTCGACCATCCTCACGAAATCTTAGAGTTGATTTATTAACACTTTATATTATTATAATATAATAAATTAAATGTTCGAAAAAATATTGACCACCTATTTATTATAATATGGGTCACCATTTATAAAATTTAATTTATGCGGATATTAATATATTTGTAGATTATTGAGTTACAAACATAATCATTAATAAGTTTGTATCAAATATTTATAATGTCTACTTACTTAAAACTTCGTAAATACAACTTTACGTTTACGTTTATACGTTTCTAAAGATACTGAGAACAAAATGGAATAAGATTTTAAAAAGTTGTATGCATACTTAACAAAACGTACCATGTTTCTTTAATAAATACAGTATTAATAAACTTGAAAAACTGGAGGACATGCTCTCATTTCAGTAATATACTATTTAATTTTATCTTTAAAGTCGGATAATGATCCATTTTAAATAATAACAATTTTAATCGATAACTTTCAGAGTAATAGTTACTTTTCACTATGAAAGTAAAATGACATAATGGATATTTTACCTTTTTAGTCAGATTGTTGTGTAGAGCGGGATCCATAGTTCAGATCCGTAGTTCATATCCGAGTTATCAGAGGCCGAAAAAGCTATTAGGCGTAAAATATGGCGGCAGCTGAAACAAACTCAGTTAAAACACAATGGCAAACCAAACAAAAACTCTAGTAATATAATTATAAACAAAGATATTACAGAATTATCAAAGAAAATGAAAAGAAAAATAGATAGTCGGATAGGAAACGCCGACCTCATCTAGTTTTTTAAAATATGATTGACGTGTAAAAGTGTTTGTTCAAACCTACTTACAGAAATAAAATCATTTATCATTTAGATATATTGAAAAATAATGTAGATTCTCTATGAAAAAGAGTTTATAGATACAAATTGTTATTGGCATCTACGCAAAATGATAGAGATGACAGTAAAGAAAACGTTGAACCTTCATCAACGACAACTTCTTCAATATCTAAAACTGAGCCCTTCATTCAGCTGTTAAAAGATATGCCTTCGCCAGAAAAGGATAAGATAAGAAGAGTTGTACTCGAAAAGAAAATAATGAGCGAATCCTTAACAAACTTTTACTAGATCACTGAAAGTAATATTTAAAAAAATGATGTCAACAATGCTGTGATTCAAAAACATAAATTGAAAACTACATAGATTGGGTTTGTGTATTGGTTTAAAAGATTAGCCCCGTAATACAATAACACAAGAAAATACCAAATATGCAGAGTTTGCCAGCATAAAATGAGATTTATATTTATAAGATAACGTATCTCGAACAACTGTTGGAAAAAAGTGACAAAGACCGTAAAAAAATGAGGTTGCAAAAAAGGTATCTATCTACTTTACAACATAACTAATTTATATAACAAGTTTAAACAAGATACAGGAATTAATTTATCTTATACGATTTTTTTTAAGAAATAAGCCCTTTTATGTAGTCAATTCAAAACTTTCAGATCGCGATACATGCGGGTGTAAGAAGCCTTTAAATATTGAATTAAAATTTTCCTCCCTCAAAAGATTATCAGTTCTAATTGGACTTGGTGAAATATTTAGTTGGCAATTCAAACTCTCAGCAATGTATGTATGGGTAATGTGCAATCTGTAAAGTCAAAAGAATAACATGTGAATTAACTACAATTACACTTGATGAGCGTTACATGGCTGGAGTGGTCTATTAAAGACATATAATATAAAAACAATGATTTAATAAAGAAATGTAAAATAAATTAAAACTGGCACTTTACAAGATTTAGGGAATAAATTGGAACAAGACCTAAAATATTATAAAATTAATTTATACAATACCAGCCATCAGTACAAAATGTATAAAGATATGAAGGATAATCTCAAAACGAACAAAAACCTTTTATATTGTGATTTTTCAGAGAATTTTACTTGTAAAATATTTCAAGAGGTCCAAGCAGTTCATTTCGGGGGCTCTCAATATCAGTTAACTTTCCATATGAGTGTGATATATCAAAATAATAAAAAAACCACAGAGCTACTGTACTTTTTCAGATGCAACTGACCATTCGCCTGGGCACATTTAAAACCCATTTTAACTAAACCAATTTTTGAAGTGAAAAATCACCAGAAATTGACACACTAGAGTTTGGCCAACGAAAGCTGACCACGAATTATTTTCTAAACTTTTAATATGGCAATATTTTAGGACTGTCAAAATTGTCACATTGACGTTTCGTACTTGAGTCATCTTGTGTTTACGTGCATCTTATTTTCGCTGGTTCTATTTAAAATAATGCCGAAAACAATCAAAAGTTCGACGAGGAAGCTTCTATTTACTATGATTGACAAATATAAAGACGTAAAAACTGATTTAAATCAGAAATCTGCAGAGAAAATACGACGACTGGATTCCATCATTTCACTTTTAGGTTAGTTTTTTGAATTTCTAATATATCAACTTGATACTTTTCGACTATTTTGCTTTTGACTAATTTTTCACGGTGTATCTACTTTTCAGGAAATATTAACAACGAGGAGACAAAACTTAAAATTGTGGAAACAGTAAAGAAATTGAAAACTCTTGAAAAAAATGAAATGTCGACTTGTGAAACACAGTATTTAGAAAAGATATCTTCAATGACAGGTACCTATTCACTCAGTCACTTTGAAGGGTTTATACATATGATAATGACATGTGTATGGATGGCTAAATAATAAGCAGTCTTTTTATTTTATTGTTTTTTTATTTTATGACTGAGTGTACTAACCAAAAACTTAAAAGCCTCTGGTTTAGTATTATTAAACTGCAACATAATTTATTGTATTTGTTCTCTTCAGATGTAAGTGTGAAGACCCTAAGAAGAATCAAAATTGAAGAGTCTAAAAATCAAGGACAGTGGAATACTCCGGGGAAAAATCGTCCACATTCAACAACAGTTTCCAATTTAGATAATTTTGATATTTCGGCTATAAGAAACAAAATAAACGAATTTTATGGAGTGAGAAAACAAGTCCCAACACTGAGAAGCCTGCACAATGAGCTGAAGGAAGCAATTGGATTTATGGGATGCCGTGAAACCCTTAGAAATTTTTTACATAAGAACGGGTTTCACTTTCAGAACAATAAAAATGAACGGGCCTTACTTACTGAAAAATATGATATTGCGGCATGGAGACACAGATTCTTAAGAACAATACATCAAAAGAGAATAGAAGGTAAACAGATTGTTTACCTTGATGAGACATATGTACATCAGAACTATAAAGTTATAAAATCGTGGCAAGGACCTTCAACAAGTGGTGTCACTACTAATATATCGTCAGGAAAAAGACATATCATTGTGCATGCAGGATCGGAGGAAGGGTTTGTGCCAGGTGCGTTATTGGTATTCAGCACAAAATCCAAATCAGCTGACTACCATGATGATATGAATGCTACCAACTTTATGAAATGGTTTGAGGAAATGTTGATACCAAATCTCACTAAACCTAGTGTAATTGTGATGGACAATGCAAGTTATCATGTGAAACAACTGAACAAACCCCCTACTATGTCTGATTCTAAAGCTAATCTCCGAAAATGGCTTCAAGAGAATAATATTCATTTTGAAGAATATCATACCAAAGCTGAATTAATGTGTTTGGTCAAAGATAATAAACCTGAAACTGTTTACGAAGCAGAAGAGCTTCTAAAAAATTACAGTCATACCCACAATCACGAAATTTTGTTGCTGCCACCGTATCATTGCGACCTCAATGCAATCGAGCTTGTATGGAGTCAGGCAAAGAGAAAAGTAGCAAGCAAAAATTTAGGAATACCAGGGGCTGAAATGCAAAATTTAATAAAATAATGTTTTCTTTCCATAACTGCTGATGATTGGAAGAAGTACACTGATCATGTACTAAATGTTGAACATCAGTACAAATTAAGGGACCGTGTTGTTGAAAATGAACTTGAACGGTTCGTAATACATGTTAGGGACAGTAGCAGTAGCAGCGAAGAAAGCAATGAAGATGATTCAATATTATCAGGTGTAGAGTTCTTGGAATCCGATTTCGACTATGACTTATAACCCCTATGTTTTGTGTTTATTTAATTGTGTCATCAAATCAGTGGTATCTGTTTCATTAAATAAACCTATAGTAATAACTTTTTCTTTCATTCAACTTTTTCTACAATATGTAAAAAAAAACCCGTCCGATCCGAAAGGGGCTTAAAGGCCACATGACTCTCAGTACGATACCTAACAACACCCTGAGGGATCGGACAGGGTTTTTTTTACATGATGTTGTCTTGAATAATAAATAGTATCAACTCCGTTTAAGCAGTGCATAGCAAGTGTTGCATGCTCTTGATTTTTTAAAATTCCCGCCTTTTTTCTTGGACAGCTTTCGTTGGTCAGACTCTACACGTTTTTTCCTGATGGGCCAACGACACAGTACCGGCAAAAGAAAAACTTTTTTATTTAATATAGTCATTAAAAAAATTGGTTTAACTGGGACTTACATTTTTTTAACCCTTTATCGCATACTGTATCAAATATGATATACTACGAGTTTCCACAGATAAATATTTTTTGAGCCCTATATACAACGTGTTGATGGCTGATAGATAGACTATGATTGTATCCGAACACGAAAAATATGTTGGCAGATTTCTATCTTGTCTGTGGTTTGTTATTTCTGTCACCGAATATTTCAAACCGCCATTTCTGTCTGTGAGTGCGGTTTGTGGATTGGAAAAACCGATTTTTGCAATTTTTTCCTCTAGCTAAAATTATTTTTGTGTTTTGCGAGTGAATAAAATGGACCCTAAGAAGTTTTACGGAAAAACATGTAAGTAATATCAAAAACTTCTTGACGAAAAACAGACTAGAACTTTGTATCTGAAATGATACTATATGCAGTTATGATAAGCATACGTTTTTCAAATATGATACTTCATGCGTTAGAGTTTGTGCCAGTGCTTGGTCACATATGAGACTACATGCAATAAGTGCATCGTACAAAGTTACTAAATGTTTTATAATGATTGATGGTGAGAAAGTAGAACAAGTGAACGAGTTTATTTATTTGGGAAGTTTTACATTATGGGTACATCCCATGTAATAAAAATATGTCTTTTTTGGTATTCTTATTTACTGCTGCTACGTTTGGAGCTTATGTAGGTATTTAGTGTTTTATTTATTTTCAGGGACTCGGCACGCAAGCGGGCGTGATATTCCTTTAGATAGCGATGATGAGGACCTAACCGATGATGAATATTATGGTTTACCGCCCAAAGGCGTAACCATCGAAGAAACAGACTCGGAGTACGATTTTTCTGATAAAAGTGAAGATGAAGGGAGTGTCACTCAAGATGCATTGGAGGCAATATATCTCGAAGATGATTTTGAATATGAAAGTACGGGAAGTGCTGAAACTATGAATGACATCCTAGAAGCGTCAACATCAACGGGTATAACGGATAAAACAGAAAAACAAAGAAACAAACAAAAAAAAGACAAAAAAGATAAATTAACTTGGACCGACAACACACTACTTATGACAGCGATGATGTTGCATTTATGGGCTGCACCAATCTACCTGATAACATAATGAGCCTGGAGACACCAATAGCTTTTTTCAAGTATCTGTTTCTAACTAAAGTACCCGTCACGAGAAGCTATAAATTATGTAAGCAAACATCTTTTACTAAGTAAACATTTTATACTGCGAGATAATAATAAATTGACCATATTCAATCGACATGAAATATAGACGGGTTATATGAAAGTAACAACCTATTTAATGTAGTCGGATCATATTTTAACGACGCACAGCGCTATCGTTTGTGTTTCTTGGTACCGGAACGCGTCCGTCGCAGGGATTGTAAACTATCGGGACGCCATTTTGAAATAAACGCGTCATTCGAGTTTCGAATGCGTACGAGATTGTTTCATTGCTTTGCATATATCGCGGATCTGGTTGTTATTGTTAATTTTGTTATTGTTTCGTTATCACTTTTTTATTGTTGTTACTTTAATTGTTGCGTTAATTTTATTTGTTATTACGTATAATGGAGCCAGTAGCCAGTACATCTAAGGAAATAAATTCGCCACGAAAAAAACGTCAAAAGGTGCGTAATACAATTTATCTAAAATATATAATAATTAAAAAGAAAGAGTTGTTTGTTCAAACGCGCTAATCTTTGGAAACTTAAGGTTAATATTATTAGAAGTAGGTTTTAAATTGTGAAGTAATTGGTTAGGTTAATTGGTATACCTGGAGATATAGCTTGAGCTTCGTGTGACAAGTGACTACAGGTGATTTTTACAGGTGACGAGCTTTACGGCTAATGAGAAAAATATGGTGATCAACGAATATAAGTACGTGAAAGAAAATTGGCCATCGAATGAATATCCCTACAAAACCGAAATAAATAAAAAAACAGCATCGATTTTGGGAATTGGCATAGCATCTGTGTATAATATATTAAAAGAATATAAATCAGAAGAGGGAATAAAATCACCTATCAAGTCTAAAGACAGGCCTAAATTTTATCAGAAAGTAGACGATTTTGATAAATCCGTAATTAGGAAAAAAATACACAGTTTCTTTTTAAATGGTTGGCCATTTAAAAAGAAACTGTGTATTTTTTTCCTAATTACGGGAAAAAAATACAAATAAAATAAATTGTTGGTAATTGGTTACCAACAATTCCCAAGATTCTTCAGGCAGTCAATGACGATGAAGATATGCCAAATTTTAGCGAAACAACTCTCAGGCGGCTAATAAAGCATTTAAACTTTAAATATATAAAACGACAGCGAAATAACGCACTTATTGATAGAGATGACATAACAATATGGCGGCGAAAATATTTGAAATCTATTAAAGACTATAGACAACAAAATCGCCAGATATTTTACATGGATGAGACATGGGTGAATGCAGGTTAGTGTGTTTTTTTTTATTGCAGTGAAACGGCAGACTACCATACGGTTCGCCTGATTGTAAGCAAATACCGTCGCCTTTACCGTGAAGTGATGTGTATGATACTGCAAATCTATTTGCAAAATATAACCCACGCGCCGCCGACCTTGAGACATTAGTTCTTAAGGGCTATCACAAGTGTGTATTAATAATAATGTACTTCAACTCTTTTACTGCGCAAGACGCTAATTAACAAATGCTTAATTGTTTTTACAGGACATACCGTAAATAAAACTTGGGTAGACAAACAAGTTCAAAGTAAGAAGCAGGCTTTCCTAGAAGGACTTAGCATTGGTGCACGTAACCCAACGTCAAAAGGTAAACGATTAATAATTACCCATATCGGCAATGAGAACGGTTTTGTAGAGGGCGGTGAAAATATATTTGAATGCAAGAAGACGGGAGATTACCATGAATCAATGGATGCAACACATTTTGAACAATGGTTTGAAAACGTTCTCCCAAAACTTGGAGAAAATGCAGTAGTGGTAATGGACAATGCACCATACCACTCAAGGCGTCTTGAAAGAATTCCTACTACTGCCTGGAAAAAAAATGATATACAAAATTGGCTTGTAAGTAAGAATATTTCTTACGACGACAATGAAATTAAAACTGAATTACTGCTAAAAGTAAAAAATGTTAAAGACAATTTTAAAACTTATGTAGTGGACGAGCTTGCAAAAAAATATAAGGTGGAAGTATTGAGACTCCCGCCATATCATTGTGAGCTTAATCCAATTGAGCTAATTTGGGCCAACGTAAAAGGATATGTTGCTCGCAAAAATACAAATTTTAAATTTGACGAGGTAAAACAATTATTACAAGAGGGACTGCAGCAGATTACTTCGGAAAATTGGAAGCGTTGTGTGGAGCATGTTATCAAGGAAGAAGATAATTTTTATTCCAAAATCGATGAGATGATTGATAAAACTGTAGACAGCTTCGTGATACATGTCACTGATTCTGACACAGAAATGGAAACATCTGAATCTGTCAAATAATTATTCTTAAATAATATATGTTAATTAATATTTGTTACTTAATAATTTATTAAATCTTAAACAAATTAATTTTTTTGTTGGTCCAAATGTTGTGAACTCCTGAACACTTGTTTACAAAATTTATAGCTTCTCATGACGGTTACTTTAGTGCTATTCATCTCATACATGAACAGAGCAATCTATATGCAGAGCAGTTGCAACCGGAAAAAGCAAATTCTATAACTTGTGACGACATATCGAAATTTATAGGAGTTATCATGTACATGTCAGTTGTACATTTACCATCTACGCGACACTACTGGGGTGAAGGAACGTATATCGAAAAAGTAGCTTCTCTCCTTACTTGTAACAAGTTTGAAGAAATCAAACGGTTTTTGCACTTTTTTGATAAAACTGACCCAAATTGCGATCGACTGCGGAAATTAAGACCGCTTCTGGATATTTTGAGAGCACAATTATTAACAATCACTAAAGAAACGTACCTAGCACTAGATGAGCAAATTATACCCACAAAAGCCAAAACATCTGGTTTTCGACAATATAACGCAAGAAAACCCCACAAATGGGGATATATTAACTATGTTCTGAGTGGCGCATCAGGATTCAGCTACGGCTTCGACATCTTCACAGGACAACACAACTACACATACTACAAAGGACAACACACTACAAAATATCGCGGAACGTACATGGGGGTTCAATCGATGGGTATTAGTGGCCCCTGACCACAGAGCTTCGCTGGTACAGGTTTCCAGGGACAGTCTGTATATACAACATGTAACATAATTAACGCACATCCTGAAATTAGTTTGTTCGCAATCGTTTACTGAATCGATTTCTATAATTTTTAATATAGGTAATTTTTTATCCCAAAAATAATTAAAACTACATAAATTACAGTCACACTACCCTTGTACAGTCAAAACAAACTGAAATGAACCGTAACTCAAGGCAATAAGACTTTTAGGAGTGCAGTTTTATTTGTATTAATACAAATTCCATCATTCAATACAAAATAAAGAAAAATGAACCTTATTTCAAGCACGTTAAAGTCTTTACAAATAAAGTTAAGTAAACTTGGCGATTTAACCGCACGCACACACTAACAGGTACTGGACAAAGGACACAATAGACAAGCCAATAAAATACAAAATATTTCGTACTTGTTTTCGTTCCCTTTCTCGTGCAAACTAAAAACCTGGGATAGAACGAGATAGTCGCCGGCGCGGGCGCTAGCGCGGCTAAGATGAAAGCTAATAGCTAATTTCAATGTAAACAATATTAGTCACGCGCGGACCTTATTAGTGGAAAGTGTTTTCGTAGAGTGTTTGCAAATAATTTTTCGCACGCGATGTCTTTCCAATACACAAATGTTCAGTACACCGAAATGGTGAGGACTTTAGCACGATGTGGTGATAGTGAGTCTCTAGCTTGGAGAACATTCAACCAAAGGTTTGGTACAAGAGTAGACCGCAGAACTATGTTAGCTGCTACTCAGCGGCTTCGCGACCACGGAACGTTCCGTACGAACACGGCCATCGACAGCGGAGTAAATGTGCGTACACGTACTCGTCTTCAAAACGAAATACTGGACTATTTTGATGAGAATCCCTATACCAGTACCCAAGAAGCAGCGCCACGCTTTGAATGTAGTCATATGCATCTGTGGAGAACACTTCGTGGTGATAAAGAACACCAATTCCACCTCAGAAGATGCCAGGAGTTGACACCAAACGATTACGCACCACGCTTGCATTTCAGCCGCTGGTTATTAGAAAATTGGCAGCGGAACATAATTTGGACAGATGAAAGCACATTCACACGTGTGGGGATGTACAATCAACACAACACACATTTATGGATGCACGAAAATCCTCACGCATGCAGAGTGGATTCCTTCCAACACCGTTTCTCAGTTAACGTCTGGGCCGGTGTCATTGGTACATACATACTGGGGCCTGTGTTCTTACAAAGATTAACAGGAGACGCATATTTACTGTTTTTACGAGAAACTCTACCTACGCTGCTAGAAGACCTACCTCTTCATAATTTACAAGAGGTATTCTACCAACACGATGGTGCCCCTGCTCATTTCACTAGGAGTGTTCGACAGCACCTTGATGATGAGTTTGGAGAGCGCTGGATCGGTCGCGGTGGCCCTGTCCATTGGCCTCCCAGATCAGCTGATTTGACGCCTCTTGACTTTTTTTTTGTGGGGACGTATTAAATCATTAGTTTACTTTAGTGAGACAACAAGTGAAGAGGACCTAAAAAATAGGATAGTGAACGCTTTTGAAATAGTGAAAAATGACACTGAAGTGCTTTCTAAATTAAAACATCAACTAAGAAAACGGGCATTAAAATGTATTGAACAAGGTGGTGGACATTTTGAAAGTGTATTAAAAAGACAACGTCGTATGAGTGTTTAGGCAATTAGTAAGTTAAGTAATTGATTTTTTTAATTATTGTAAATATCTTGATTCGCATCTTTTAAACACGCCGTCTTTGAATAATGTTGTCTTATCGCCTCTTATTTTTAGCAGTTCATTATTATTTACATTAGCATAACATTTTATAACGAATATTGCCTATTGGCATTGTATCCTAATCAATAAACAAAATTATTTAGAGTTGACAGTCCAAAGCCTGAAAAGTGTGATGGAAAGATGCAATCAAATGTTTACTAGACATAAATAAACAACTTTGTGCTCGGAGTTCGGACATCAGTTAATGTTCATATTACTTTAACTAGTAAACCCCCAGTCACTTATGACGTAACATCTGTCCGTGTGTGTTGTTGACCCTGCTCACAAAAAAAACGTAAACAATCTTGTACTGTCGGCTTTTTTTGGCACTGATACCTATAATTGTGTCGCGGCGTTTCGAACGCGAGCGGATACCTACCAGGCTAGCAAGACTCATACCTACGTGTGCGACTGTGTGCGTTCGTGGATTTGTACTATGACCACAACATTCTTCCGGAATTAGTATAACTATTTTAATAAATAATCAATGCTTATACATATTTAACTAAAAATTCAGTGTATGTATTATGATTATAACATAATATACTAATTGGGGTGTTTGAGGGTGTGCGTTAATTACGTTACATGTTGTATATATATTTTTTTTTAATTTTAATATATTCGAAATCCTTAAGTGGGCAATAGCTGTATGGTTTACCCTGTATAAAAAATATATATTGGGATTATATCTCTGACAAAAATGCTTGGCTCAACGCTGGCCCTGCTCCACAAGGACGTACGAGTATATACCGCAAATGAATCATGTGCTACGCCATGCCATGAGCAACAATTCGTTAGCCTGGATTAGATATAAGCGGGTGCATATTTTAATTTCTAAACTAATATTATAAAGATAAATAATTTGATTTTTTAATGCTCGTATCTTTGTTTGTTACCCTTTCACGGTAAAACTGTTGAACGGATTTGGATGAATTTGGCACACGGGTGGACCATGACCTGGATTAGGAAATAGGATACTTTTTATCCCGATATTCCCACGGGATCGACACTTATGCGGGTGAAATTGCGAGGCGCAGCGAGTAATTAATATTTTTTTAGATGAAAAAAAAACCAGGTTACACACCCGATTCACCTCACGAACTACATAGGCCAATCTAGAAATCTCATAAGGCCCTCTTGTAGTACGGTGTGTCCAGTGCCGTAACTAGGGCGGTGCCAGCGGTGCCCAGGCACAGGGCGCAGACCCTGGAGGGGCGCAGAAATGACCAGACCAGTATCTAGTTTTGTTTCATGCATGGTAGTTAGTAGGTACATTTTGTTTTATTGCGAATATGGTGTAGACGCGCCCTCTGTACTATCTATATCTATATGGCATTTTTCAAGCGATCTTGAAACAACAACACTTGTAAAGGTGGTTTTATATTTGTCTGATGTGTCGTGACGTGACGCGTCAGAACGGTATCGGTTTCATACATTTAGTACTAGCTGGTGCCCGCGACTTCGTCTGCGCAGGATTAGTATTTCGAACAATATGTTTATAAATTGTAGCCTATGTGTTATTCTGATGTATAAGCTATATTATTGTAAAGTTTCATTAAAATCCATTCAGTAGTTTTTGCGTGAAAGAGTAACAAACATCCATCCATCCATCCATACAAACTTTCGCGTTTATAATATTAGTAGGATGGTAATGTTCACACTAGTGCGTAACGTGTTGTGGTGTGATGGCTTATGTATGGAACCGATACAGTTCTGACGCGTCACGTCACGACACATCAGACAAATATAAATCCACCTTGTCTTGCTCGCAATATTACATACACAAACAAAAGTACCTATACCGTAACTATGAGACAATTTCTGTCTATATTCATTTGGAGGGCGCCACTTCTAACTTAGAAGTTCTAAGCAAATCTGTCAATCTAGCTGAGGACCTGAGGAGATGTACATATAGTTCACGTTACGCTGTCATTGCTGTCAGCCACATTCATTGGTCCTCCCTTTATCTTTGATTTTATTCATTAACTACGTGCGGCGTTACTGACGCACTAGCGTGCGAGAGATAGATAGAAAATTCATCGTTCGACAAGAGTGAAAAGGATGACTTACAAAACTAAACGATTCACAAACGTTCCATTCTGCCGCGCCGTCCCACCCAATGTTCGGGGATTCCCCGATACATCGAGAATCACGCATTCAGATAGCCGGCCGGGGGCACTCGGATTGATTGTCTTGCTTCTCAACCATGGTCATTATTTGTATAAAATTTAATTAGTTTAAAGTAAAATTGTGTGTGAGAGTGAATAAGTTTATTGTTGATTTGTTGTTCGTTGATAAACTCGTTTGGGTAAGTTAGAAAATTGTATTTAAAAGTTTTACAAAGAAAGTTGTATATAAGTATATTTTTTCGGTTAAAATTTTTACGTTGATAGTGAAATTAACTGAAAATATTTTAAGGTCGGTGGGAGTAAGTAGGAGCGGCCTGTGCCCAGAAGTAGGACATTTAATACGCTGATAATATCAAAAAATTATTTATGACTTGTAAATGTTATTACTTTATATTATTATTAAGTGTTATTACTTTCCTAAGTAGGTATTTTTAGGTGGCATTTTTATGTTGACCATTTTTATGCTCGAGTTCGGTTCGACACACAAGTATACATATAGACAGGTACTTGTGTTGAGTTCCGAACTACTCGTATATACTAGACTAGGCCTGATTAGCGATTCTTCTTTCAGAAATATTACCTGCCGGCTACCGTAAGCTAAGCACGCATGCTATAACAAACAACATATCTCAAAAACGTCCATCCGGTTCTAAATTTCGTAAGAGAAAACGCGTGAGAGAGATGGAAGCAAAAAAAATGGGAAATACGTTACGAAAGTGGACCGTCACACAACCAGAAAACAGTCAGGAAGATGTGTCCAATAACGACGTTTTGGCCCACCCTGGTATGTCTGGAACTAGATCTGGAAACAATTTAAAGATAGAATATAAAGAAGACAGCCCAGTCAGCCCATTCCAGCAAGACTTGACCTTGCCCATCACCACTAGTCCAAGTTCTGAAATTCAAATTAAAGAAGCAACTGCAACTGATAAGATCCAGTTAGACATAAACGATCCTGTTTCATGGTTACCATTAACTGACCACATTCGTTGTTTCCTTGTTGAGAAAGGTCCTGATCAAGGAAAAGGTAGTCAAAATATTTCTTCAACTGAAGACGCAGGACGAAAATTTCATATGCATTGGTTTACAAAAAAGATGAGCAATGGCGAGATGGTACCAAGGCCTTGGTTGATTTACAGTAAAAAAAGAGATGCAATATTTTGTTTCCCATGTATACTTTTCGGTTCTTCCTCGACTAAGCAAATAATGCCGGCACTGGCTGATGCACAAAAAGAATTTAATGATTGGCGTCATTTAAGTCCACGTATTCCTGAGCACTAAAACTCTACATTTCATAGAGAAAATTGTATTAAGTGGAAAATGCTTGAACAGCAAATAAAAAGTAAGACCACAATAGATGCATCCTTACAAAAGGCTATTGATCAAGAAACAAATAAGTGGAGACATATTTTAAAAGTGTGTACTAGCATAATTTTGTTTTGCGCGGAAAATAATTTACCCCTCAGAGGCTCTCATGAGCATATTGGAGAATCAGGATCTGGAGTTTTCTTAAGTGCCGTGGATATGATTTCAAAATTCGATCCTGAACTTAGAGCGCACATCGAATCGCTTAATAAAGGAAATATTTCATATTTTACGCCTTATATTCAAAACGACCTTGTAGATATTCTTGCCTCTGAGGTCAAAAAACAAATTTTAGACGACGTTCGTGCGGCAAAATACTTTTCCATACTTTTTGATTGTACGCCAGACGTATCGCATCAAGAACAGATGTCACAAATACTGAGATTCGTAAAAGTATCCGAGCAGAAAGTTACAATCGAAGAACGATTCATAGATTTCATCCAGTCTCATGAAAAATCGGGCGAGGGATTGTCGAAAGAGATTTTAGAGAAATTAGAAGTTGATGGATTGAATATTCAAGATCTTCGTGGCCAAGGCTACGACAATGGTAGTAATATGGCCGGTAAATATAACGGAGTCCAAGCCAAAATAAAACAAATTAATGAAAATGCTGATTACGTGCCGTGCGCAGCGCATTCTTTGAATTTATCTGGCGTACACGCTGCTAGTGTGACACCTGACATGATCACATTTTTTGGATTAATCCAGAAAATATTTGTGTTTTTTTCGAGTTCAACGGTCAGATGGGAAACTTTAATGAAACACTTAAATATTTCATTGAAAAAACACGCCGACACTAGATGGGCCTCTAAAGCTAGGGCCGTCAAAGCTTTGAACACGCAAATACCCCAAATCAGGTGTGTGCTAAAGATTCTAACTACCAATGATTATAATGCGGAAACAATCGCTACAGCTAAAAGTATAATGGACCTAATTAATTATAAATTCATATGTACTCTGCAAATTTGGGATCAAATTTTGGAATCTGTTGACTTGACAGAGTGAATGTAGCTCTACAGTCTAAAATCATTACTATCGACAAAGCCTCTGAATTAATCAAGGGATTAACAAGCCAGATTCAGAATATTCGCGACACTGTGGACATTGTTTTCGAAAAGGCAAAAAGAATTTGTGAACAATGTGACATTGAAGACAATTTTCCTGAAAAGCGACGAAAGCGAGTAAAAAGACACGATTTAAGTGAAAGTTCAGACGCCGGCTACTACATTACTCAGCAACAAAGTTTCAAAATTCAGATAAATGAAGCAATAGATACAATAATTTCTGAATTAAAATGGCGATTCGAAAAACTACGCGACATACACCACTCTTTCGGTTTTTTGACCGTAAAACACATAACTACATATTCGGTTGAAGAACTAAAAAAACATGCAGCTGATTTGAGTATCAAATATTCTGCAGATATAAATGCCACAGAATTTTGGGCCGAAATAGAAACTTTGAAGAGTCAAGTTGAAGCGACTACATTATTTGATAAATGTGAATGTCAGTCAAGTATGGGTCTTCTCAAAGCTATAGTGGAACTGGATTTAAAGGAAATGTTTCCCAATGTAGTAGTCGCTATAAAGATATTTTTAACGATGCCAGTGACTGTAGCTTCCTGCGAGAGATCATTCAGTAAGCTCAAATTAATAAAGACGTACCTGCGCTCGACGATGGGCCAAGAAAGATTGTCTGGCCTAGCGATTTTGTCGATTGAACGCGACATAGCACGGCTCCTGTCGTATGACAATGTAATCAAGGACTTCGCAATGAGAAAAGCGCGGAAAGTAAATCTTTGAGTAGGTAGCTGTCCTTTTCTTGTGATTACGGTTTACCTTAGCCTTGGGTCTTTACTATCGAGTACTTTGTGTCATTTCTGTATTTGAGCAAATATTTTTGAATAAACAATTTTTATCTTAAAGAAATCTACTAAGTACCTATACCTTCGTAAACAAAAAATAGATAGATTTATTTTTATGCACATTTGTCCACTTTATTGTCAGAGCCTGGTTAGAGCATTTTTCAAGGGCGCAGTTTTGAAAGCTCGCACCGGGCGCATAAAAGGCTAGTTACGGCACTGGGTGTGTCTTAAAGTGCGTCTCGGCGGTCACTGGCCGGCCGGTGTGGGCGCTTGAACTGCTACATTTTGTATATATTTAAAAAGAATAACGTAATAATAAAACGTGATATCAAAATGCCCTAAAAAACAATTAGCCTTATCTTTTAATATAACTTTTACATGGTTTCATGATGGAATCTCTTCAAGATTAACGTTTTAAAAAACGATTTAGTATCATCTTCATGTTTTTAGGGTTCCGTACCTGAAAAGAAAAAAAACGGTACCCTTATAGGATCACTTTGTTGTCTGTCTGTCTGTCAAGACCCTTTATCTCGGGAACGCGTGGAGGTATCGAGTTGAAATTAAAACCATATACTCAGGTCTACAGTCTCTTGAAGCTGTACAAAAATCAAACTTCTAAGTTAACGTTAAATAAAGATACGGCCGTTTATGCCGCAAAAAACGTATACTTCGACACTCTCAAGGGGACAAATAAGTAAAAAATCTTTTACCGCAAGTTTTCGTCTGTATTAGTCAAATATTATCTGTTTTCAATCAGGTACGTGTTAATCTGCCATAAATTAAATTTACTGTACTTTTGATATGTATAAAGGTTCTGGGTATAATTCTGACCGTTTTTTCATAACCTCACTTTTGTTTTAAAATTTCGGGTTGGGGTTAGTTAAGCTAAAGTTGCTCAACTAGTCTCACGGCTTAGAACAAAAGTAATGTATGTTTTTTATTTTTTTTAAGGATGCGGACTTATAAAAGAAAAACTACAAGTTCTTACACTACTCAATACTTAAATAATGCTGCAAAGGCTGTCGTCAATGATGGGGAAAAAAGTGTGAATGCCGCCGCCAAAGAATTTGGTATTAAACGGATGACTTTGACAAGATTTTTGAAGAATTTAAATGAAGGACGTGATTCATCCATGGGTTATGCAACACCAAGGCAAGTATTTTCACCCACACAAGAGGACTCTTTAAAATAATTCTTGTTGCGAATGCCATCAATCTTCTATGGATATTCCCCAAAAGACGTTCGTCGCCTTGCCTACGAGTGTTCTGCTACATTTGGCATTAAAATTCCATCCTCCTGGACTGCAAATACGATGGCCGGAAAAGAATGGCTTACGAAGTTTCTAACACGAAATCCGGAGCTATCCATCCAAAAGCCAGAACCCACCAGCCTTGGTAGGACAACATCATTTAATGCGCAGAATGTCAAAGTATTCTTTGAGAAACTGGCGGAAGTAATCAATAAACATGGATTTAGTGCGTCAGACATTTGGGATGAGACAGGAGTGTCCACTGTGCTGACGCCAAATAAAATTATTGCTGCCAAGGGTAAGCGCAACGTCGGCGCCATGACTTCTGGGGAACGAGGGACTAACGTTACAGTAGTAACTGCTGTATCTGCTTAGGGAAATACAGTTCCTCCTGTGTTTGTGTTTCCGAGAAAACAATTTAAGAGCCACTTTCTTAATGGTGATTCCCCTAAATGTATAGAAGCAGGCAATGCCAGTGGATGGGTTACAGACGAAACATTCCATCAGTTTATGCAACATTTATATAACGGAGATTCGTTATCAGTGGGTCGCGACATCGGAAATAACACTCACAAAACCTTCGTTAATACACACTGAATACAAAATAATCAAAGATGCCTGAGATATGGCTCGATTAAGAACTTAGGAACGCGGGAAGTTTAGCGTGGAGTAACGAATGTCTACCCAGACTGCCGGACCGATTCAAAGTGTCCTCACTCAACTGTCACCACACACGTAGCCCTACCCCAGTTACAGGTTAGCCAACCTACCTGTCAACGTCAGTACCTGTCAATGTCGAATAGCTGATTATACTTCCGAATTGGCATTTGACTCGACTATTCGCTCGGTGTCGCCATTACTCCACGCTCATCCCCAAGTTATTACTTGACGTTCCCAAACGTTAGCTGTCAAATCAACTACACAGTTCCTCCAGTGAAAGATAGATGGCGTTGATCCAGATTGATTGATATGCGTCGACGCTTCGACATATAAAACATGTACAACCGTCCATGCAGCACCGTGTTTTGTTAATGTTAGATAATCACTTCTCTAATTTGAACGTGGAGACACTAAGTTTGGCCAAAGAGAACGGAGTTGTAATGTTGTCTTTTCCACCGCCTTGTAGCCATAAACTACAACCTTTGGATGTGTCTGTATTTGGACCATTCAAAAAGTATTTCGCTGCTGCTCAAGATACATGGCTCTGAAACAACCCGGGCAAAACCCTTACAATTTATGATTTACCAAAAATTGTCGCTGATTCGTTGCCGTTTGCTCAGACAAGTATAAATATTGTCAACTGTGTCCGAAATACTGGCATCTTCCCGTATAATGCAAACATTTTAGTGAGCATGAGTTTTACCATCATTTGTGACCGACCGTCCAGAACCGGAAACTGCCGAGCTGGAAAAAGATGGTCTAGAGCAAGCTGTAATGTCCAACACTGAACCTAATACCACTCCTTCTGCCTTCAGCAGCCAAGCTGAACCTGAACCTGGTCCAAGCAACAAAGAAAACTAGCCGGTCGATCTAACACATTTATTTTCCCCGGAAATTGTTCGACCATACCCAAAGGCAGGCCCTAGAAAAGCAGCCAAAGCTAACAGACACTCCCGAAAGAACGCTTTAGAAGAGCAACAAAATAAAACTACAAAAACAATATGTAAAAAAAGCCAAGAAAGAACATTGAGAAAAAAAGTGTCTGTAGAAAAGTACTCCTGTCAAGTGAGGAAAGCAACGATGATGATTATTCCTGTCTGATTTGTTGCGAAGGCTATTTGGAAAGTTTACCACGAGAAACTTGGATCCAGTGTCAAGTTTGCAGGGGATGAGCACATACAAATTGTGTGCCAGGTGCTGGTCTTACTTTCGTTTGTGTCAATTGCAACAGTGACAACGACTATTTAGTTTCTAAGATCTTATTAATATTTTCTTTTAAGATATAAGCTATATTGATAGTAACATAAATATTTAAGTCTGATTTTGAACAGAAAGACGGAATCTAATCCCAAAGTAAATATTAAGATACATTGATGTTTTGTTGATTCTATTTTCAGTTAATTATTCAAAGAAAATTACTTTAAGTTTGGTTGTTTTGTCACTAAAAGACTTTAAATAAAGAGTTGATATATAATATCGACTTATACTACAAGTACAGGGAAAAATCTGAAAACTATACATTTGCAATTAAAACATAAAAATATAGTCTTTATTTAAAGTACGTAATCAATCATCAAGGTTAAACAACGGTATGCACGGTTATAATTGTATGGGTGAACTTTTACTAATTTGTAGAGAAGAGAAAAATTTGAAAGCCATATATTTTTAATTAAATCACAAAAAAAAAACAGGGTCTTTATGCAAAGAACGGGGGTACAAAATTTTAAGTGAGCTAACCGTGTAATGTGGGGTATTGTATGAAGCGGCTTCATTGGCACAAGCTTATTCAGATTTTTAATTACTTTTATGTTTTTCGATTTATGTATATATCGATTTGTGTATAATAAAACTCATGCGTGCAAAAAGAAATGGTCTTGCCAGTTGGAGGAATGAATGCAGAGAGAAAGAAAATGTTGCTATAGTGTATTCACGGAGACGAGTTAGTAGAGCGTTATCTCACTCACACAATTTTTTAACTACGATTGGTCAGTGATAAACGCTAAGGCGGTGTACACAGTACGAGTACTTTTTAGTCTACTCATACTTCCCGTACTGTGCAGACGTGCTCTTACTTGTGACTGTATGCTCAACTTGTGAATCGGCTGGTGTATTGGATTTTATGATTGATTGCTTTCTTGACGACTTGGCGGCTTGTGAAAAGGACTTTTCATTGTGAACTGAAATAGTGCGATAATGGTGGATATCGAACAACCTGCTGAAAAAAGAAAACGGCGGGCTTTTTTGTCTACCGAGAAGACTATGATTTTAAATATGTACCACGCAATGAGAAAAGCAGACTCTTCGGCCTCCAAGGGTGACATTCTGAAAGCTGTTGCATCTTCTTTAGGTGTTCACTGGGCTTCTGTTCATAGAATTGTAAAAGAGAAGAATGATAGTGGTGAGTTAAAATCTCCGAAGAAATTGAAGCAACGTTTGTCAATTGTTGATACGATTGATAACTTTACAAAATGTGCCATCAGAAGTATAGTCCACAATTTCTTCGCGCAGAATGAAATACCTACTCTAGATAAGATTTTAAAGAAAATCAGTGATGATGGCACTTTGGGCATTATAAAGAGAACGACGTTACATAAAATATTGAAAAAAATTGGTTTTAAATTCTGTAAGAGAAGCAGAAACAGCTTATTGCTGGATCGCGATGACATATTCTTTTGGAGAAGAAATTATCTGCGAGCTATCAAAAATGCACGAAATAATCATCAAAAAATCTACTATTTAGATGAAACTTGGGTGAATGAAGGTCACACTACCTCAAACGCTTGGGTCGATACCACAGTGAAAAGCAGGCGAGACGCTTTTATTAATGGACTAACGACTGGCTTGAAAACACCTTCAGGTGTGTATTTTTTAAATTTAATGGTCAATGGAAATTTTTAAGCGGCGCAGGTGTGCTAATGACCCGTTTATTGTTCTTTTGTCATAAATGAGCATTATCATAATAAAATACTTTTTCCCAATTTTTGTATAGTAAACTGGCCCAGGTGCGCTACATCCATTGTTATTATTATCATTAAGTTATTGTTATATTCTCATTGTTGAAACACGTGTTTTATAACATGTTTGTATTCTCGTTACAGGAAAAGGCAAAAGACTAATTATCACTCACATCGGGAGTGAGGATGGATTCGTCGAAGGTGGTCTAAATATGTTTGAGTCGAAGAAACAAGGCGACTATCACAAGGAGATGAATGCCGAAGAATTTGAAAATTGGTTTAGAGAAGTTTTAAATAAGCTAGATGATAATTCTGTGATAGTCATGGATAACGCTTCCTATCACTCTAGGAAAATAGAGGGAATCCCAACGGCCAAATGTAAAAAACAGGATATATTTAATTGGTTACGCGAAAAAAATATTAGCTGTAACGCTGAAATGTTGAAACGTGAATTATTAAACATCGTTAAAAATCATAGACAGCGATATGACGCTTGCATTATAGACGAAATGGCAAAATCACAAAACAAAACTGTATTGAGACTGCCGCCGTATCATTGCGAATTAAATCCAATTGAGCTAGTGTGGGCTCAAGTTAAAGGAAATGTAGCTTCACACATGAAAACACACAAAATGGCAGAATTAAAAATTTTATTAAACGAATCAATTCATAATATTGACGCAGAGAAATGGAAAAAATGTATAAAGCATGTCATAGAAAAAGTTGAGCCCAAAATGGATGCCATGGACAGAAATGTAGAAGCAATGACTGAAAGATTCATAATAAATGTAGGAAACGACGACAGTAGTGATAGTACGGAGAGTGATGATGATGATGATATGTTATAAACTTGTTTATGTAGATATTATAATATAATAAAGAAAATTTAATCATTAACTCTCGATTTTATTTCTTTCCTTCATATCCATCCAGATATATAAAAAAGTAGGTACCCATAAAAAAATTCTATCAAATAAATGTCTCTCAATTTATACGACAGACGAAGCCGCAGGAATAAACTAAGCGAACTTTTAAGAAGCGCTGTGTGAACGCACATTTACATTTCTAAGGTATTGTTAACGCCCACTGACCCTAAAAAAGTTTTTTTTGTCTTTGTCATTTGTATGATAATGTGCGATAGAGAAGGCGCTATACTAACTCGTCTCCGTGAATACACTATAGGCATTGGAAAATGTTAAGCTTGATCACAATGTTGCAACAACCTAACAAATTACTTAGTAATCGATTACAATTATACTTACTAAAATGGCAAATTATTGCAGATTGAATATTAAGTTGATACAAAATTAAGTTTATAACATTTATGTTGAATTTACTTCAACATAGTTGGGGCCGGCAAGTTACCTATACAACTAAACAATGAAATAAGAACTTAATGAATAAACTAACAGCCTTACTAATAAAGATTTACACACGACGTATACCGGAGTTATAACGTTTACTCTACCAATAAAAGATATTTGACAGTTCAGTTGTATACATCTGGTATACCGGGAGTTCTTATTGTATGAGAAAGTACAACAACTGTTATTCAGTCCACAACCCTTGTTTAGTGAGCGTGTAACCGTAGTAGCCGGACATCTGTCGGGCTATTGTACTAACTTTTAAGAACGGTCGCATTCAAATCTCAGTCTCAATGATGGATTATTTGCATTATTTCGTTATTTTTGATGAAATGGATCGTGAAGAACTACCAAAAAAACGAAAATGTTACAAAAATCGTTTCGATCCTTTTACTATTAACGAGACAGACTTTTAACCAACAGTATATTACGAATGTAGGTCGAAGAGTGGCTAACGCTTTGGCAAATAAAGCGGCACAATTTATGCGCATGCCTGGGACTCTTGAAGAGCAAGAACAAGTAGTTTCTGGATTTAGAAATATTTGTGGCTTCAGAAATGTGATTGGTGCTATAAAAAAAAACACACCACACACACACACCCGCACGATCGATTGCACACATATTTAAATTGGGACACTAGTTTGACATTTGAAAGGTGCGTTCTTAAATGACAAACAAAGTATGTTTAATTTTTTATTTCATTGTACCGTAAAAAAACGTACAATTATTTTAAAATAAATTTCGAAACAACATTTTGGGCACAATTTGTAGTATTTATTAAAAATAAACAGTTTTTATGCTGTTTACAAGGTTTTCTAAATGTCTCTACAATTTGGTCATCAAGTTTCAAAACGTTTCCGAAGAATGTTGCCAGTGACTTTTGTTATAACGAATTTATAACTATACAATGCTTACACACCCATCATTGGTAAAGGGAGTGTGTAACTCTAAGTAAACAGTTGTTAACCGAGTATTTTAAATATTTTTATTAGTAAGGTTGTAAGTATTTATCTTCTATTTATAAAGGCATTGGACAAAGTTTTCTTAAAGAACAAGTGTAGATTTTATTACCAATTTTACAATCAGCTACCCCGAACTTATCATCTGGGCCGGTGTAAACTTTTACAATCCTGACCATGATAATGGAGGCACATTATCTTGTTTTACAATTACTAAATCCCCTACATTTAAATTGGGATGTGTCTGATGCCACTTGGGCCTGCTTTGTAACTGTATAAGATAGTCCCTGACCAAGCCTTCAAAAAGTCTTGTTTAATTTTTGAACACATGTTCCAGAACTTAAGTGTGTTGATGGGTACTCCGGTAAAGTCTCGGAAAGGAGGTCAAGGAGCTGCCTATTAAAAAATGTCCTGGCGTTAAAAAACCAACATCAGAAATGTCTGAGGTCATAGGCAGCAGGGGCCGAGAGTTCAGCACAGCTTCAATCTCTGTTATGATGGTATATAGACCTTCAACCGTTAAATATAAACTACCTACGATCCTTTTAAAGTGATACTTAAAGCTCTTGACGCCCGCTTCCCAGAGCCCCCCGAACTCAGGAGAATAACTCGGAATAAAGTAAAATTGTATCATATTTATATTACAAAACTGTTCTACAGAGTCTCTGTGAGCCTTTGACGAAAACAAATCATACAAACCCTTCAAATAATTAGAGGCTTCTTTCAATATTTTTGTATTGTCACCAAAAATCTGAGTAGGCCTACCGCGCCTTGCAATAAACCTTTTGAGACATCCCAAAAAAGTCTTAGTAGTGAGGTCACTAACAAGTTCTATATGAACCGCTTTAGCAGCAAAATAAACAAACAGCGCGACATAGCATTTAGTTTGCAGAGGTCTTCTAATCCTTGCAGACTTCATATTGAACGGACCACAGAAATGTACACCTACGACCTTGAATGGTCTTTAATGAATAAACTTTAGTTCGGTATACAAGAGGATCGGCACCGTCACTGTGTGTGTTAATTTCATGAGAGTTATTACCACTAGGAGTAATAGTGTTCCGTGGTTATTAAAGAATAGGCTGTGGTCTGCCCATGTGATTTGACAGCCACCATAAGCATATAGCAAAGCAGATTTCCCTGTAGTTATCCACTTGTAAGCAACACTTTAAGCCACGAATATAATTATGAATTTGAATACATTTCATAATACATAATCATTATTTTCAGGATTATCTAATGATGCGGTTGTGACAGCAGATGTATTATCGAAAATAGACAAGATGTTCGATTCTCTAAATAGTGATACAGTGGATCTACGCAGAGGAAAGCCATTTTCCATGAACCTTAAAGACACTACACCTCATCTGGAGTTCATAAAGGAAATGAAATGTTTTTTCCAAAATATTAAATTTATAGGTGCCACGCGTACACCACCATCACAAGAAGGATTTCTATGGACGCTAAATGGTGTGGAAAGATTGTGGAGGACTTTGCGCCAAAAACACAATACTAGTAAACGTTTAGCCACCAGAAGGTTACAGCAAGATCCTCTGGAAAATTTATTTGGATGCATCCGAGCCAATTGTGGCGCAAATTGCAACCCTACCACTGGGCAGTATCTTGGAGCCCTAAAAATTACATTGCTGAGCAACCTGTCCCACAAAGGCGTTGGAAATTGTGAACTTGACAGTAATAGTGTCATAATAATCATTTTAAATTATTTTTAAAAGCCGAAACTAAGGAAAGCAATGAAGATGAAACTGTTACTTTAGATGAAGGCCCATCTGAAAGAACAGTTGCATCTTCCAGTTGGGATCAGGAATTCGAGTGTGATGAAGAAGAATTATTATTAAATGTAACTAGCGAAATGCAAGCATGTGCCTATGTTCGTGACTTTGTAATAAAACATTATAAAAATACCTGTGAGAAGTTCAGATTGATCCTCACTTCTGAAGCCCACTCATACATTCATACTTTTATAGAATTCAGAGAATATAGCAATGTTAAAGAATCATTCAATTACCCTGATCAAAACCTTGTGCTCTGTGTAGAAGTATGTGCCACCGAAATCAATAATTATTTAGATAAAAATGCTCATAAAATAAAAATAAGGCAAGACATCACTAATATTTTAAAGGGCACAATAAACTTCAACTTTTTAAATGATTGCATAGAGCACAAAGAAGAAAATATTTGTTATACGGGTGTGGCGTAAATAATGGATAACCCTGAATCTGCCTGTTGGGGACCCAAAGCCCAATAATATAAAAAAAAATTCAAACTCCGGAGTCGATGGGTACGCGCAATTTTTTACTTTTACAATTTTTTTTTTAATTGCCATTTTTGATCACTTCCTTGGCCACAGTGTTCACAAATGAAGGAATTTTCACCATCTGATTTCGGTACAATATTCTTAAATAAACGTGCTATAAGATGTGTATTACAGTGTTAGAGAACCTCATATGGTTTTCTTTTTTAAATCGTAACATTGCAGAAATTGAGTTTATGTAATTTTGTTCCCTAACTTTGAGTTCGACTGGTGTAAAAAAAAATATGGAAACCTAGCTGCCCATTTTTTTTTAAACTTGTCCGTTTAATGCGGATTCTAAAATGCTAAATCAATTTTTCATTTCTTTATTAGATACAAAGTTATAGCTATTGATACGAGAAAGAAAAAAAAAACTAAATATGATTAAGTGTTTAAAACTATCGTAACGGGCGTTGATTTAACCTAGAATGCACTACCTGCGCGACCGACCGCCATTATGTACCGGGAACTGTAAGTACCTGCTTAGCCCCCACACAGTGGTGCGTGAAAAGGATAGACCAGACTAACAAGCGGAGGATGAAAAGGATAGCTGTTTATTGTTCGGCAACTAAGCATTAGTTATTAAGTTTCACTCAGTCACTCAGTACGATTTCGATTCAATACTTTCGCATCGTATGCGCCGCTTCTGTTACTGTGTCTTTCCGTTTGTTTGATTGTGCTTTGATTCTGGACTTGTGTTGCCTAGCGATTTGGACTTGTTTAATTGGTGATCCTAAAAACTTGGCATACCGTGATCGATCCTAAAAACTATCTTTGCGTTATAAAAAATCCATCTCTTAATATTGTATAATTGCATAGCACATGTTTGAGCACTATGTTCTTACTATAAAGCTACAATTTACTGGGTATGTCTTTCATTGACTTGAATTTTCTGAATTGTTTTTATCCTTTTTACTACGGACGTTTTTAACGTGCACGTCTTTCTACATTTTCTTTCAACTAGATCCATCTTTCTGACTGACCGACCCCTTAACAATTCAAAAGTGCCTGTAATTAATTGGTTTATTTAAAATAAGTGCCTCGAGTTTGAATTTGAATAAATGTTTGTCACACACACTTAGTTTTATTTCCCTTTGCTTCATTTAAATACCCAAACACTAGCTCTGTAGGTAGAGCAAATTGAAAAAAGAGCAAGAAAGGGGAATAGCCATGGTCCCGGAACGAAATTCTGCATGTACCCTTGCCTACTTCATCATAAACCACGTGTACGTGATCATATTTGATGATACGACACAAGACATGTGTCTCAACAGTATTGTAGTTTAGCTATCACAACTTCTTTTTTCAAAAACATGGGTACACGCACGATTCAACACCGATATAGAACACAATAATATCAGTTTTAAATAATGAGCTTTCGAGAAAAAGTCTATTCCGATATGTTTTTAATTATGGTTGAATTTTCTTTTTTTTTTCGTAAATTATTATTTCACTATTTTAATTAAGTAACTTCATTTCAATATTTGTGTAATAAAAACAATAATTTAAAACCACTTAGTATCAACCGGACACAAATTATCGCTTTCAAAACGAACTTTCCTGTCAATTAAAAAATGTTTGGTCACCCTATTAGAAAGAGATAAATAGCCTCGGTATGCATTACCTCTCCCTGCTCGTGTTTTTGGTACGAGAGCTCAGTCCGGTTTGTAAGTATATTAGGTCCATGGTCGAGTGTGTGGATTTTTGACCCAGCTTAGACATTATTGTAAATAATGTCGAAATCACGAAAGGTAAGTCGAGCTATTTTTAGGGTTCGGTGGCAAAAAACGAAAACACAAAACCAAAGACACTTAATTCCAAAATTAAAGTTTTTTTTCAGTTTGTAGTGTTCTTTTTTGGAAGTCGGTTGTTTGCTTTTTTGTAAAAAAGTTTTTGTTTTATCTTACATTTTAAAGATGTCTTGAACTAATGTAATTAGCCTTTGGCCGTGTTATGTTAATGTAAAACAAAAAATACATGGAAATGCTCTAGTGCAGGGATTCCCAAACTATTTTGGACAAGAGACCCTTTTCCAAAATGAACTGATACGTCTCTAGTTTTTTTCCTATTGATACAAAATACTTACCAATTTAAAAACTTTACGGTTGGTTAAGTGAGTAAACTTGACATCATTTTCTCATCAAAAACTAACAAAATAAATAGACATAAAATTCAGTAAATATCAAGTGTAATCAATAATTATTCATACAAATTACGTAAAAATACTTAAGTATGTAATAATTTTTTGAAAAATACATTAAAATCGCAAACTAAAGAAAAAAAGTTCTGTGTGATGGATGTAACACGTAACATAACTTATACAGTGTCTAAGTTTTAAATAAGAATTTGTTTTAATTAATAGGGGTACATTTTTAGACTTTTTTGTTGACCCCTGGGAAACCGATATCGACCGCTTTGGGAATTCCTGCTCTAGTCTGTACTCTCCTTAACATTTCAGTTGGACGTACGAGTACATAGCGCAGATGAACCATGTGTTAAGCCCTCGCATGAGCAACAAATCGTTAGCCTGGATTAGATATAAACGGGTGCATATTTGAATTTCTAAACTAATATTATAAAGAGAAATAATTTGTTTTTTTAAATGCTTGTACGTTTGTTTGTTACGCTTTCACGGTAAAACGGCTGAACGGATTTGGATGAATTTGGCACACGGGTGTCCATGACCTGGATTAGGATATAGGATACTTTTTATCCCGATATTCCCACGGGATCGACACTTATGTGGGTAAAATTGTGAGGCGCAGCGAGTAATTAATATTTTTTTGATGAAAAACGCCAGGCTACAAACACCCGACTCACCTTTTTTTTTTTTCTTGAGTGGGAAATCGTCAAATGACCTCTCCCGCTCTGGGCGGAGCGGAAGGGCGTGTCAGACTCTTACTGACTAAAACCCACCCGTTTTCCTTCAGTTGCCTGTGCGCCAGGGCCACGGTAACTCTTTCGAACAATCCGCAGCCCCGGCAGGCATCGGTCCTATCGGACCCCGTCAATTTTGCTGACATCTCTTTGAGGCGCGCGTGGAACACGACGCGCCGTCGACCCGGGCCTGGTCCTTACCGGACGGCGAGCTGCCCATTGCTCGCCGTCCGCAAGCCCGCGCCTACGGTGGCCGGGAGTCGGCAATCGACTCCCGACGCCCAGGGTGTCTCCTCCTGCGGCGACTAGGAGCGTGAGGGCGCAACCATTGCCTCTCCCTCACGCGCTCCGCCTCTTCCTTCGCGAGCATTACTGCTTCGCAGAAGGAGGTGACGGCTTCCCATTCACTTGGACACTAACTTGAAGATTGATTTGAAGGCATTCAAAGCATACAGACGTGCTCATCGATGCATTTTAAAAATAAAATAAATTAACGTTTGCATATATAGTGACCTAGTTTTAGTGTATTAGTGTAATACAGAGAAACATTTTAAGTGACAAGTTAAAATAATGAACTGATTTGATTATTTGGTAATATATTGTGATATATGGAAGGCAGCCCCGTCAATCGGAGTGCGATGATACGACGCAGCCCTCCACCGACACCGATACCGGTACCGACCCCGGCATCGCCACCGCACTTTGGAAAATCGTAGAACAACTGCTGATTAAAAATGGTTATTGTCAATGTCGTTACTGGCAGGTTTTTTTTATTTTCCTCAATAGTTTAAGGACCAAACTAGACTATAATATCAAAACATTATACATATTATATGAAATAATTTTTTTACAACACCACAAACTTTATAGTTTTGACGGACAAACGGACGGATAAACGAAGCTTTTACAACTAAAAATTGTAGTAAATGTTATGAGAAAAAAATACAACAAAAATTGCACGTTTCGAAATCTCCACACCGTTACGTATACTGCAGTGTATGTCGTAAAGGTATTCACAGGGATAAGAATGGTGCAAAGAATATTTTGTTATAATTTGAATACAAGTCAAAAAATAATAAGTTGTCAAAAACGAACTGTTGCAAAGTTCGAAGGAACATTCTATTCATTCGGGCATTTGACGTTTATAGAATCCAGGCCAGGAGGAGTCAACTACGTTTGGATTGGTTGGCTCAGCTTGAGGGTTTCATATAGGTATTCCAGTACCAAAAACAAATGATAAAAATTCGACGGTAAAATGGCAACATCAACGTTTTCAGTCTTAATGTCAAAGTTTAATTTTTTTATTCAAACGGTTCAAAACAGTTAACATGTAACGGGTGATTCATTTAGAGGTACTTTTTTATCTATGGATTTGTTGACAGATAAAGCGTCAGTCGTGTTATTCTATCATGATATTTTTGTTCAGTATAGCTTGACATTTCATCATGGAAAGACTTAGGCCGACACAGCGTCTACAAATTATTCAGCTGTATTACGAAAATCAGCTCTCTACGAGGAATGTGTTTCGTGCACTTAGAGCAACTTATGGTCCACATAATCGGCCTACCGAACGCACGATTCGCTATACGATCGAAAAGTTTGAAAGCCAATTTACATTATTAGATAATACACGACCAAATAGACCACATCCAGCACGTAGTGAAGAAAATATTGCGGCGGTAGCTGAGAGTGTACGCGATGACCGCGAAGAATCGATTCGGCGCCGTTCGCAACAGCTTGGCTTGTCGTATGCGACAACTTGGCGTATTTTACGTAAGGATCTTCGTTTAAAAGCATACAAAATTCAACTTGTGCAAGAATTTAAGCCGACAGACCTACCGAATCGTCACCGATTTAGTCTTTGGGCTCTTGAAAAGCTTGAAGAAAATGCACTGTTTTCGACAAGAATTTTGTTTAGTGATGAGGCACATTTCTGGCTTAACGGATATGTCAACAAACAAAATTGCCGTATTTGGTCTGAAGAGCAACCTGAAGAGATTCAAGAGCTGCCATTACATCCAGACAAAACAACGGTTTGGTGTGGTTTATGGGCCGGTGGCATCATCGGTCCATATTTCTTCAAAAACGAAACCGGCCAGAACGTAACTGTCAATGGCGACCGTTATCGTGCCATGATAACTGAATATTTGTTGCCTGAAATTGAAGCCCGTAATCTCCAGGACATTTGGTACCAACAAGACGACGCTACTTGCCATACAGCCCGTGAAACCATGGCTTTATTGCGAGAACAATTGGGTGAACAGATAATTTCGCGCTTCGGACCGGTGAGTTGGCCGCCTAGATCCTGTGACATCACACCCCTAGACTTTTTCCTTTGGGGCTATATAAAGTCCAAAGTCTATATGGATAAGCCGCGTACGATTGAGCAACTGGAAGCCAATATTACTCGCGTCATTCGCCAAATACCACTTGAAACGCTCGGACGCGTCATTGAAAATTGGAACTGCAGGATTGACCATGTTAACCCTTAAATTGATTTGGTCCGTTTTAAAGGACACAATATTATCACGCACACAGACACAGTTGTAACACTCCTAAGCGCTATGAGCGGGTGGAAGGGTAGGGTACTAGCTATCTCTTTCGCGCGCGTGCATGTTCCATTAGCGAAACGATGAATGGTCGCGAGTACTGATCATTTGAAAAAGTGCAACGGTCAGATTTGTTTACGCTCCGGTTCTAATTGATGACAATTGTAAGTATTTTGGTTGTTTTGATTGTAATGTTATATTACTAGTTAGAATATGATTATAGCTTTAGTATTTTGATATAATTTTTATAAATATTACTGTATTTAGAATAAAAAACTACGTTTATTTGTAGTGTCCCACAAAACGGACCTTGACAACTTGAAGTATAAACTAGTATATTCTTGGACTGACCCATGTAACGGACATTGTCATTTAGGCCTAATTTCAAGTATTCTTTTTATTGTCCTATAAAACGGACGACGCCAGTTAATTGTCACTTTCAACTTCATCGTTATAATTATAATATTTTTTACTTTTTTATCAAATTTTACAGGAGCATGGCTTGGCGATCAAAAAAAATCTTCTCACTATTACCTCCGGTGGAATCTGAAGAGTCTGACATTGAGTCTGATGACGATTTGGAAGGCAACTTTGAGCGACGTGAGTATTTTCACAATGACGGCAGTGATTCATCTTCGCTCCGTACCATATCTCCAGCATTATACGATATATTAGCCGATCTCAGTGACGAGGATGACGAACAAATGAATGCTGCAGAACAGCCATCACAGACCACGCAAGATGAATCTTCTCCACTTCCTGGTAAGCCTTCAGCCCCATCATGTTACATACCAGAAACACCTTCACCAATAGTTGGTGCATCACCTTCCTCCAGTTTTTCCAGACCAACGTTACTTTCAAATACGGCAACACGTCGCACCAGACAAACCGCCACCATAGACTCGTCGCCTATGCCTCCACCAGCAACAACCACACCTGTAGCTAAGAAGCGTAAAATGAAGCATTTAGATTTTGTATTTAAAAAAAGATTATATACCGGAACCGTATACACATCAGACTCCCCCAGCTTCAAGGAACGTCATGACCTCCTTAGCCCTAAGCAATATTTCCAAAAATTCTTCACCAATGAGCTACTTGATATCATAGTCGAAATGACTAATTTATATTCTGTACAAACTACCGGGAAATCTATATGTGTGACCCGAAAAGAAATGGAAATATTATTAGGCATAGAAATACTTATGGGTATAGTAGACTTACCTGCAGTTGAAGATTACTGGAGTGCTGATCTTAAGTATGAACAGATTTCATCCGCAATATCTCTTAAACGATATAGATGGATAAAACGATACTTGCACTTTTGTGATAACACAAATGTCGACAAAAACGATCGCTATAATAAAATTGCCCCTGTCATGGAATATATTCGTAAGCAGTGCCTGAAGATAGAAGAAGAACGTTCCTTCGCAATCGATGAAATGATAATACCTTACAAAGGTAAAAAAGCTGGCAGCAGAAGGCAATACATGCCAAAGAAACCCAACAAATGGGGTTTTAAATTTCTAGTACGTGCTGGTACTTCAGGCATGGTTTATGATTTCTTTGCTTACGATGGCGCAAACACTTTTCGAGGTGTCCAATTTAGTGAATGGGAAGAAGACTATCTTGGGGTTGGAGGCAAAACAGTTCTCCAACTATGTAGAACCATTTCTAATCCAATTCTTAGCACGGTATACTTTGATAATTGGTTTACGTCGCTTGAACTCATTTATTATTTACGGAATGAAATGGGAATTTTGTCTTTAGGAACCTTACGAAAAGATAGATTGCGCAATTGTACACTGATGACTGATAAAGCTATGATGAAAAAAGGACGAGGAACATTTGAGGTAGTGTGTGACAACGCCAAGAAAATAGCCGTGACTAAATGGGTTGATAATAAATGCATTCATATAGCAAGTTCGTTTTGTGCCCAAGACCCAGTGACTACAATAGAACGGTACGATAAGAAGCAAAAAAAGAGAGTACTGGTACCATGTCCCAATGTAATAAAAGTGTACAACACACACATGGGCGGCGTCGACATTGCTGACATGTTAATTGCTTTATACAGAATTCGTATGAAAACAAGACGTTGGTACATGTCAATATTTGCCCAACTATTAGACATCGCACTTAACAACAGCTGGCTACTACATCGTAGAGACTGTGTTCAACTAGCTGAAAATAAATTAAGACTGAAGGAATTTCGTGTGCACTGTGCTCTTGCGCTTATGAATACCTGTACAAAATCTAGATTCAACGTAACGACTAATTCACCTAAACTGGCCACAATTACAAAACCGGTCCAGCCGAGACCAGTAGATGATGCACGGTTAGACTGTTATGATCATTTTCCAATCTATACGTCACAGGGCCGGTGTCGTCTCTGTAAAAATGGTAAAACCATGATTATGTGTACAAAATGTCAGCAAAGACTTTGTCTAACTGCCAAAAAATCTTGTTACCTAAGATTCCACAAGGAAAAGTAATTATTTTATTTTTATGTTCTGTTATTTTTCGAGAAGTTGATTGTTTTGTTTATGTTTTTTTTTTTAATTTTATTTATTACAATAATTTTGAGAGCATTGTTAGCTTATTAGCTTAGAACTAAGCTAAAAATATTTGTAACTCAATTTCTTTAATGTTTTAACTAATATGTTATGACTGATGTCTAAAAGACTGATTCTAGAATGTTTCTAATTATTATTTGATGTTAATTGTTAATTACACTATTGAAAATGTTTATTCTTTTCACGTACCACCACTTCACATATAATACGCTATGTCCTTTTTATGTGACGTAGTTTTATGTACCACAACTGGACATATAATGGACAATGTCCGTTTTATGTGACACTTTAAAAAAAACAATAAATATACAAAAAAAAAATATTTTTTTTCTTTATATCCTTTTTTATCCTAATTCCAACCCACATACGTAATTTCAACCTTATACACACAAGAAATCTAAGGGTGACAATTTAAGGGTTAACCGCAGTTACGGACAATATTGAAAGAAATATTCTTTAAAAAATAAATGTCAAGAATGATTGTTTTGTATGATAATAAAGATAACCCGATACATTTGTAAATATTTTTTTTTTTTAGTTTAAAAAAAAGTACCTCCAAATGAATCACCCGTTACTTGAGTTTATTTGTTTTTGTTGTCGTTTTTCCTGTATTTCGTGTGATTTTCTGTTCATATTGCGTCGAGTTGAGTATTCTCCTCCGCCTTTACATCGAGACTCCGCGTACGGGATACCTTAACCCTGCATTCGTCGTTTCAGTAGCCTAGTGACTCTTATTTTGTGTTCCTTGGTCAGTGAATCGGCGAAAAATTATGAAAATGTGAAAAATGCAATGCATCCACAGCACAAGATTCGGAACTAGTTTTATATCGTTTTCCGAAACCAGGACCTTCCAACGTACAGCTGTATGTATAATATAATCCAAAATAAAGTACCAATTTTTTTTTTTTTTTTTTTTTTAATTTTTTTTGTGTTGTTGATCAGAAAATTCAACCAGAAAATTATGTTTTCAGTTTCGTAGCATGGTCAAAGTTTTGTTACCCAGAAGAGAACTGGAATTCTGTGGAATTTCAGAGAACCCTCTATGTAAGCCATAAAATGCTTTGTTCCAAGCATTTTCCCGAAAGTGCATTTGTTCAAGATCATTAGCAAAGGAAAAAGCTGCATAGATATTCCATTCCGTCTGAACTCTCCACCACATCAACACACAGCTCTCAAGTTGAGACGTCCATTGCTGAAACTGGAATCAGTCGACAGCCTGGTACCTCAAGAGTATGTGATTCAATCAACTTATCTGATACAAGTTCTCGTTTTTATTAAGAAGTACATAAAGAAAATACTTATTTGAATTAAAATCTAGTTGAGCCTAGGGTAATAAGTAAACATGATTAAATCTAATAAGTATGTCTATTAAGTATTTCAACTTTGATTTGGCCAAGATAAGCTTTACTAAAGAGAACTAACTAGTCTTAGAATTCAAAATTGTTTTTCAAATATGGTCTTTAGAGCTGCATAAGTTTACTTAGAGTTTCAAAATCCTTTTATTATAAACGGTATGTCCATGATAAATGCTACTTAAGCATTATATATTCTGAACACAGAATTTTTAAAGAAAAAGTTAATAATTAATGAATTATGTTATGTTGAATGTCTTAAATATATATGAAGCCAAACCACTTAATTCATTCAAATGGTTTAGTCTGTTTTAGTATTCACATTCAGAACAGCCTGGTACTTCAACAGCAAATAGGTCAACTTTTGATATTATACAGACTCCAAACTTAGCTGGTGTAAGTAAAATGTGTTTTATTAACCCTGCAGTGGTCGCGTGGACTACACATGTAGTCCACTAATACAAAATCAAAAATTTCTCTAAAATGGTAAGCGTTAGTATCATGTCCCGCTAGGTACTTTTAAATGATCAATCGACAGACGCACTCAGTGGAGCGCAAGCGCCGCGCCGGGCGCGTGCGGGCGTGTCACAGTACCTCCGCAAAGTTCATGGAACACATACGTAGTCCGCGCGACCAATTACGTAAGTATTTTTTAAGTATGTATTTTTTTTGTTCTCATTTATTTCAAGTTAAATTGACAAAAATGCCTACTTATAACTTTGTTTTATTATATTCTGTTGTTGTATATTGATGTAACATTAATATTTTTAGAACAAAAATGGAAAATCGACAAACTGCACAGGTTGAGGCGTGGTTGAATGAAGTTGATGACGAGAACGAAGATTATCAAGCTGAGTCAAGCTCTGACGAGGAAGTCGATCATTTGGAAGAGCAGAATCATGAATCTGAATCAGAGCAGGAACAAGACATTGGAGGAGAGGGATCGGGCGAAAGCTCTGAAGATGATGAGCCACCTCAGCGAAGACGGCGTTCTGACTTTTACATCGGAGTTGACGAAACATTGTGGTCAAAAACAATTCCTGTGAACAGAGGAAGAACGCGAAGGCACAATATAATATTTGTGCCTCCTGGTCCAAAAGGAATAGCCAGACAAAAAACTAGTATTCAAGACTGCATGTCTCTTTTCATCGATGATGAGATAATCGAACTGATAACTAAATATACCAATAAGAAAATAAACCACATCAAGGTAAAATATGCAAGAGAAAGAGACTGTAAAAACACAAATGAAATTGAAATAAGGGGTTACATCGGCATTTTACTATTGGTTGGTGTGATGAAAGTAAGTCGATCAAGCACTGCTCAAATATTCGAACACGAGAAGCACACTGGAATTGACGCGATATATTTGACTATGTCTGAGCAAAGATTCAAATTTCTGACAAGGGTTTTGCGCTTTGATGATAATGAAGACCTACCAGTTCGTGTAGCGATTGATAAACTAGCTCCAATAAGACAAATTTTTCAATTGTTTCTTGCCAACTTTCATCGTTACTTTGTTCCGAGTGCTGAAATGACTTTGGATGAACAATTGATAGCTTTTCGAGGTCGCTGTTCTTTCAGGCAGTATATACCTAGCAAGCCGGCCAAATACGGTATTAAAATTTTTGCCTTGGTTGATGTCCATTATCCTTATACATTGAATTTAGAAATATATGCAGGCCAACAACCCGACGGACTATGGAAAATGGTAGAACAAGCGCATATCAAAAATGCTTTTTACGAATATCATAATTTGGCTAATATGGCTATTCTTTTAGGTTTTCTAATAGTCAAATTATAATATTCATTACGATTTTTTTTCTTAATACGCGAAATTATTTTTTTTTTCTTAGATAGAAATACATAGAAAACAGAAGTGCCAAACTCAAGTCTTTGCGTATACATGTTTTTAATACCATATTGTGAAAAAAATACTTGGTACAGATATGCAGTATTATACATTTTTAGAAAGGTTATTTTATGCTTTTTGCGATACAGCTTAATGATTTTTAAAGTAAAGAAAAATATTTCAGTAATTACTTAAAAAGTGACATACCTTTTTTTTCACTTGTGTGTTTTTTCGTCGAAGGTTTTCAGTATTACCCACGTTTGCCCAAGCGCTACTTTTTGCGTCGACTAGTAGTCTAACTATTCATAAATAGAATGCAAAAAAAATCAGCTGCGGATATTTGCGGTTTTAGAAGATATGAGAAAAAAACTGATAAAAGTCAGAACCCGAAAATTAGTATCTTTTGCGGTTTACCACTGACACCATTCACATGAACAATATAGAACTTTTTGGATATTTTCTTCATTATTTCGTGATAACAAAGGGACCTTATCAAATTTGCACTCGGTTTGCGTGGGAAATTACAAGATAATAATGATGTAGGTACCAATTCGATATTGTAAAATGAGTATTTAAAGGGAAGCAAAAACTATTCGAACCATCTACATTAGTGTAACTTTAAGTGAAGCAAATCTCATCTACGCCTATTATTTCTGCAGATTGTGAAGTGTTAAAATGTCTTCCTTCAGCTATACCAAACGAGACTTCATAATCCCCTATATAGAGGGCGGCAAGACCATGGATGGAATCATTATCCAAAGTTTTAGTGGAAAAGCTGAATGTTTCTGAAAACAACTTGTGTTTTATAATTAGTGACATACAAAGGCACATTCTTCCTATTTTCAACAAACGCTGGGCCCTGGCATCTCGGAAAAAAGAAACATTTTTACAGAAGTATTGTACTTGGTTGGACTCAAGGTATTCGTTAAATTTACCGGATTCTGAACAATATTCTACGCCATCAACATCTGGCCAACGAGGACGAGCATGCGTGGCTTATGGAGACTCCTCAGAATCTACCAAGAAGAGGAAAAACACTCTTCTACTCCAAGACTATGGCTTCGAGCATATAAAAAACGCCTATCTGCAGGGACTACGGGCTTTACGTGAGTACACAGAAGCTCATCTTGTCGAAGAATTAAGAACCGCTGACACTCAAAAGAAATTAGATATCTCAAGTAAGTGGAACGACTCAGACCAGATGAAGATTCTTTCCGATACGGAAGCATTGAGTGCTTTTATAGATTTAGATCTAACAAAAGCACAATATATGTACCTGAAAAACTTAACCAACGAACGAAAGTGTTGTATATTCCCGCCTTACTACAAAATACAAGAAATAAAAAGATCCTGTTATCCACCATCTTCTACAATCGAAATCACGAATACTTATGCTAAAGTGATTAATATACAAGATTTATTGGATCATACTGCTGCTAGAATTTTAAAAATCGATTCTGTTTTCCAAAAACAACATAGAACATTGATCCTTTATTCTAAATGGGGATGTGATGGTTCATCTGGTCAAAGCCAATACAAGCAAATACTTGCAGAAGAGTCAGAAACAATTTCAGATGCCAATTTGTTCATCACTTCATTAGTCCCCATCAGATTAGTTGATGTGCAATCGGGATCCGTTGTTTGGCAAAATCCGGTACCTTCATCTGTCCGTTTTTGCAGACCCATTTCTATTGAGTTTTGTAAGGAAACTCCAGAAAAAACCAAGGCAGTTGTTGATGATATTAAAAAACAAATTAGGGCTGCACAAGCATCACTTATAAACAAAGATGGTGTTGTAGTAAATGTGAAGCATGAACTATTTCTAACGATGATCGATGGAAAGGTGGCTCAGGTCCTTACAGATACTCCATCTGGTTCCACATGCACGATATGTGGGGCTACTCCACGGCTTATGAATGACCTATCGAAAGTAACTGCCAGACCCGAAAACGAAAACGCCTACCAATACGGATTGTCCACCTTACACGCCTGGATTCGCTGCATGGAAATGATATTGCATATTTCCTATAATCTTTCGTTTAAGACTTGGTCTGCTTCAACTGAGGAAAATAAGAGATTAAAAAAAGAAAAGAAAGAAGTTGTTCAAAAACGTTTCAGGGAGGAGTTGGGATTAATCGTCGACAAACCTCGGCAAGTTAGCGGGAATACGAACGATGGCAATACCGCACGAAGATTCTTCTATAATAGCACTTGCTCATCGGAAATAACAGGTGTAGATGAGGCATTGATTAAACGCCTATACATTATCTTGCAAGTTCTTTCTTCTGGAATGATGATCGACCCTGAAAAATTTGGGGAATATGCAATAGAAACTGCAAGAATCTATGTAAGTAATTACGATTGGTATTATATGCCATCCTCCGTTCATAAAATACTCATACACGGGCAAAACGTTATCAAACATTTTGCGGTGCTTCCTATTGGACAGCTATCGGAAGACGCACAAGAGTCTCGCAACAAAGACTACAGAAACATACGACTTCATCATGCCAGAAAATGTTCCCGATCTGCTACAAATGAAGATGTCTTTAAAACGCTTTTATACACGTCAGATCCATATATAACAAGTTTGAGAAAACCGTACGTAAGAAATGTGAAAGAACTTGAAGAAGAGGCACTAAGTCTTTTAAACGTGGCACCTGAAAGTGAACCCACATTTACTGACCCTGATCCTGAAGTGGTATAAGTTAAAAATAATATTTATATTTAGTTATTACTTATATTTGTACCTAGCTACATCATTTCCTGAAGCCAGAGTATAGGATGTACCTATTAGTAATATGATTTTAATTTAGTATTTTTTTTTCATATATATATATTTTGTTTACTTTGCTTGTTGTAATTAACCATGGTTTAATCTTTTTAGTCATTATAAACTTGTATTCCACTTGAAATAAATTTTTAACTATTTTTTTCGTGATTTTTTCCCATTTCTTTCATTCTATGCAAAAAAACATACATAGATATACAAGAAAACCCTATAAACTACACATCGTTCGAATCTCCGAACCTTGCTGCATATTTGTGCCAAATTTCATCACGATACAACAAACATTCATGAAGTTACAGATTTTTGATCCGATACCGACCTATATTTTCCATAGTGCGACGGTCCGTTTCGCATGAGCAACGAAAGACACGAGGTCGTTATGAGACTGGCTCAACCTGTGCTTGGGAAAAATAATAATATTACCATGGATAATTGGTTTTCTTCACTTCGAGTTGCAAAACAACTTTTTGAAAATGGCACCAGCATGGTCGGGACTATTCGAAAAGATAAACGAGAAGTCCCTCGCGAATTTCGTCTCGCAAGAGGAAATCCACCAGGTTCGTCAAAATTTGGGTTCCACCCACCATGTACAATGGTATCATATGTGCCGAAACCCAATAAAGTTGTTATACTGATGTCAACCATGCACAACGATGCCACAATTGATGCCGCTACTGGAGATAGTCAGAAGCCAGAAATAATAACTTATTATAATAGGTCAAAAAACGGAGTTGACCTGGTTGATAAAATGTGTTCTTTGTATAACGTTTCGAGAAACTCTAGAAGATGGCCTCTAACGGTGTTCTTTAATTTGCTAAATTTGAGTGCACTCAACGCATTATGCATTTACACAGCAAACAAAAACTATGGAAATGTTTGCCGTCGTGACTTCCTGATCGACCTGTCTCTGGCTTGGATGAAACCATTGGCTCAGAAAAGAATTGAAAAAAAATCATTGCCAAGATCCCTAACAATAAAAATAAAAGACTTTCTAGGTATTACGGATGCAGAAAGACAACCACCAACCTCGGAGGCAACGTCAAGTAATGTAGTGCGCCGTTGTCATGATTGTGGAAGAGCGCGCAATAAAAACACCAGAAAGTCGTGCACAGCGTGCAAAAAGTTCATTTGTGGGGATCATTCTAAGATACTGTGTCTTTCCTGCACAGAAAATATTATAAGTAATAATTTTTTTATAAACAGATTTATTATCATCTTAATCAGAGCGAAACCTGTGATTTTTGCGCCAATTTAGAAAAGACTTTTATTTTTTTTGTTAATTATGACACAAAGGTTGTGATTAAGTTTTGTTTATTATATCTAGTGAAGAAAACTGTACTGATTATATTTTCATAAGTAAAATAAATAAATAATGCTAAAATATTTTTTTATTTAAATTTAAAAATGGACTACGTATGTGGTCCGTGCGACCACTTTTGTCTCAGTTAGATGCGCGACCTCTGCAGGGTTAATAGTTTTAGTTTTTTAATGATTCATACTAAAATTACCATCTTTATGAGATCACTCATGCATCCGACCATCCGCATCGCCACAGCTGTTTTTTCAATAACTATTTACATGCTGAAAGTAGCCTAACGCAGAGCAAAGTGCACTGACCACTTTCAGTACATTTGATAAAAGTCTTTATTTGTTTTAGTATATTCAAGTATTTTGTATTTATTTGTGCTTATATTTATGTATCTAATATATCTCCTTGATGCGTAGGATACGTGGGAGTCCCAACAGCATCCTAAGCGTTATTGCTGAAAGACCGGACTGCCCTTTCCTGGCGCACTGGTCCCGTAGGCATGCCTGCTTGCCCCGTGCAGAGGGAAAATTTATGAACTAAATTTATGAAGTAGATAAACTTTTTTTTGATTAATTTATTTTGTCTAAGGTTACTAACATAGTTGTAAGCTTTTCTGTTACTAACTCATTATGGATTTTAATTATGTCCGAAATAAATGATTATTATTATTATTATTATTATTATTATTATTATATCGCACCTTTAGAATTGAAGTGGCTTAACTCAAAATTTTAAGAAAATGTCTTTTATACATTGAACGACTTATAAACATGTATTCTATCAGTTTATTTAAATAATTTTAGTCCAGAAAAGGACAAACGTACTATTTCCGTCTCTTTCAAATCACGCGCTTAAAGCGCGTCCCTCGGTATCTAAGAACCCCCTTCAGTGTTGCGTCGACAGTGCTAAACGTTGAGTGCCGCGCGGTTGCTCCGTGAGCGACGTAAACTGTAATCCGCCGTTTTAATACTAAACGTAAGGTAAGTTATTTGTTCGATATTTATTTTTGTAATGACTCTTCTTGGTGTTGGACGTTTCAGTCCTGAATGATAACACAAGTCAACACGATTTTTGAGTCTGAGTTCTGTATGTCTGATTTTGATTAATTGTGTGTAACTAATGAAAGGAAAAATACTTTTATCTAATAAAGTTTGCTTTTGTAGTTACTAGAACGAAATTTCAAAAATTAAGAAAATCAGTTTTTTATGTTTCAGTAGGAAGTAAAAGCAAAAAAAAACTTTAATTTATATGTTAATCGCTTTTATTTACAAAAAAAAATAAAGATTAAACTTTAAATATAGAAAAAAAGCACAAAGAAGCATTAAAAATGAATATTTTTAGTTTTTCTTCTGTGTAAGCAGGGACTTTCTCGTATAAGATTCATTCTCATTATATTGTCCTCCTCAATACCATGCTGGAAATAAATTAACATACATAAATAGAAATCATTTAATACAAATCGAACATATTTTACATAAAGTTCCTTAAAAATTGTGATGTATTATTCTCTTACCTTCTAAAGTGTTTTTGCAGTTACTACATGAGAAATGAGGTGCCCATATTTTATCTTGACTTCGAATAGGAAGATTAAAATAAGCTTCATAAGCTTCACGGAGTTTTATATTTGATGTCAAACCGGTTTTTGTAGCTCATACTTTAATGAATTCGCCACAATTGTAGCAAAAAGAGTCAACGTCATTTTTACACTTTTTGGAAGCCATTTTAGATCGCGAGCCACACAAATGACGTCGTTTCCTTGTAATGCGCGCGCGCACACTACCGAGACTACCTGCCACTCCCCGCTTCGCACCCGTAACCCCCCTTCGCCCCGTCCCTTGCGTGCTAACGCCGTTGCTACTTGAAGTGTCTATCAAAATCTTAGAATATTTATTTTTCCTTGTTAAATGTACAAAAGCAAACTTTATTTGGTAAAAATGGATCCTCTGGTTACTTTTCGATGTAGACAATCAGAAAATAAGCATTTAATAGCAAACCCAAAAAACATATAATTTTTTGTTGACTTGTGTAATAACATTGTGGTGCCGTACTTTTATTACTAAACATTGCATGATTGATCGAGTCTTATTTTATACAAGCTGCGCCATGCGGTTTCACCCGCAGAAATCTCGATCCCGTGGGACTATCGGGATAAGAAGTATCCTAAGTCCTAATCCAGGTCATAGTCTACCTATGTGCCAAATTTTATCCAAATCCGTTCAGCCGTTTTAGCGCGATTGACACTTTCACATTTATAATATTATATTATTATAGTAAGATTATGGCTTTACTAACCGATTTTGTCCTTACGGAGACGTTTACATAAATGTGTTTATTCTTTACTGAATGCTGTGTGGCTTAGCCAGCTTTATTGTAATTGAGTCTTTTTATTTTTATTTCAGCTAAAGTTTGAGACTAATAATGAAAAGAAGAGCTGATCACATTTCGCAACTATTAAATATCGGGAATGAAAATACAATGCAAGAACAGTATGAAGAGATGAGAACAGCAAGTTCCGGAGGTTATACTAGTGTTCAAAATGAATCCGAAGAGTGTGATAAGGAAAACTTTTTGAAACTACCCTTGGATAAGGCGACGGATGGAAGTACTAGTAAAAATCATGAAATTTTACCGCAAGTGGAATCTGAACAACGGATTTTAAGGATGTTAACAATTAGCTAGTAATTCGATATATATATATATATATCATATTCATAGTTTCTAATAGGTATATGTATATCCCTTTATTTAAGTAAATATTTACTACAAAATTTTCGTTATTGCACCTACTACTGTTTGTCTCTGCATCACCTAAAGGTGGCGGTTCGCGCCGCGACAGAGACAGGAGACCGCGACCGGAGACCGCGACCGGCGACCGCGACCGTTACTTAACGTTAGGAAATGTATAAGCGACAGTTCGCGAGCGAGACAGAGACAGGAGACAGAGACGCGAGACAGGAGACAGCGAGACGGTCGCTGCCTCCGGACCAGTAGTGTCTCGTGTCGCGCTCGAAAAGCACCTGTGTTTAGTGTAAAAAAAATGAATACTTTTTTCTGACGAAGACTGTGAAACGCTGATTGAACTGATCAGACAGCACCCTCCGATATATGATGCACGACTAGACTCCTACAGAAACGAAAATTTGAAAGACAATATTTGGATGAGCATAGCTGAAAGCATAAATAAAACAGGTGAGTTATTTTTATTTTTTTTATTTTGCATAGAATTAATATTTAAAAGGAAACATGTGGAATCAACTTAAACAAGCCGTGTGACATGTTGTTCTTGCCAGTCTACCGCTCCTTGCTATGACATAAAGTAATCGGTTAATTTTGCTCTAATATCTAGTCCGTTGCTGTTCGAAAACCGTCCTGTTCCACGTAATGAAACGAAATTTGAAGGTAAATTTTCTTCTTGGTTCCATTGATGTACGGACATTTGAGCAGGTTCTAAAAATCCATCTCTTAATAGGTTATGCAAGCAACAGGCAACTAAGATCATATCAGTGCATATTTCTGGCGCTATTCCGATAGGCGTGTAAAATATTCTAAACACCTGAGACAGCAAACCGAACGCATTTTCCGATACTCGTCTCGCACGACAAAGGCGGTAGTTAAATATTTCTTTGCTTAAATCGTTTTTTGCAACTTTTCTAGCGTAAGGTTTCATCATAAAAGTATCAAGACTAAATGCTTCATCTCCAACTAAAAAATGTGGTAATATTATGTTCGAATTTGGTAGATTTTTTGGTTCTGGAAAATTAAAATCATTTTTCATGATTTTTTTTCCCATTGTAGACTTTTGGAATATTCCACTATCTCCTTTTTGCCGTAAGAGCCAACGTCTACTGCAATGAACTTGTAATTATGGTCTACAATAGCCAGAACAACAATCGAATAAAATTCCTTATAGTTAAAATACAACGACCCACTATTTTCAGGGGCTCTTATTCTCACGTGCTTACCATCAATTGCGCCAGCGCAATTGGGGAATTGCCATTTGTCCCAAAAGCCTTCAGATATAAGCCTAAAATCACTTTCTTTTGGAATAGGCATTAGAATTGGCACTAAAACAATCTTTAAATGTTTCAACACCTCTTTGACTATTTGTGAAATATAAGAAGGTGATATACGAAATGCGAATGATAGCGAAGCATATGTTTCTCCATTTGCCATAAACCAGAAACAAAAAAAAGACTTATATTATTATTTATATATTACAGATTCGGAATGCCGTAAAAAATGGAAATTAATCAGGGACTCCTACAACAGATACAAGCGCAAACAGAAAAATTCAACGGGATCTGCAGCACCAGCTAAAAATTCAAAGTGGCAATTTTATGAACGTTTGAGATTTTTAGAAAACACACCATCAGAACGGCAAAGCTCCACCAGTGTAGATCCAGAACAGCAAAGCTTCACCAGTGTAGTACAAGAAGTTACTAATACCTCCTCAGAAGTTGTACATGAAGATACTCCTCCCGTAGCCGCAGACGCGTCAGTACGTAATACTATTTCAAGGGAGTTGGTAGAACCTGTACCAGGAACTTCTACACAAGAAAGGTCTATACCACAAAGTAAAAGTTCCGAAAAATCAACTATCAAGAATACTAAGAGAAAAAGACAAAAAGAAGATGAATTTATAAAATTTATGAAAGACAGACATGAAAGCCGAAATAGTACGCTGGAGTCATTGAAATGTCAAGGTCAAGAATCATTCGATGATATATCTACATTTACTAAACACATTGAAACTATGCTAAGAAAATTGAGCGCTCGATCAAGAGCGATGGCAAAATCCGAAATATTTAATATTATCTCCAAGTATGAGATCGGAGATATCGATGGACAAGGTGGACACCAAACACCAAGTGATTTATCACGTCGCCAATTGCCATGTACTTCAACTTCATCGTATAATACGAGTACATATTCGCCAATAAGTGTAGCCTCCACAGAACACCAATCACAAAGTGAATTGATTGACTTAACATCTCGCCAATTGCCAAATATTTCAAGTGAACCATTTAGAAGCATTTTTCACGACGAATACGACCAGAATAACTTAGATGATTTGACAAACTTACCTTAGAGTTAGAGCTAATTTTTCTTTCAACGATATTTTTCCTTTTTCACGCATTGTTTTCTTTAGTAAATTTAATAAATAATCAAACTGTGTTTTATTTAGCCGAAAATACTTCCTGAATGTATTGTCATCACACATTAGGTGCTTCATCACTAATAGCGAAAATGATCCTTCTTGACCTCTAGTTAAATATAATTCCTTAATAGGTAACCTTCTTTTAGTTTTGTATTTGTAATAATAGTATAAGAGCAAATCATCGTCTTCTTCTTCCTCCAATAGAAGTTCTACAACTTGGTTTTCCATCATGACACAGAACACAACTGACTCCATCGACACACACTCCGTACTGAGACCGAGATACTTGTCACGGTCTCCAGTCTCGGTCTCGACCTACAGTACATGCAGAAGAGACCGAGACACTTGTCGCGGTCTCCCGTCTCAGTCTCTGGTCTCGGTCGCTTGTCTCTGTCGCGGCGCGAACCGCCACCTTAAAAGTTGACTGGTAGAAAATGCCTATGGCATTAAGTCCGCCTCTGTACATTTTTGTACTTAAAGTATTAAATAACTAAATAATTATGAAATTGTGAAATGAACAGGTTCGACTGTTCCTAAAATTGTGAATAATAATTTATGTTCATACTTATTTTAGATTCATCTGTTTTTTGTTTTAGGCTAAATCCACTGAAAAAACTGATACAGAAAACCGCCTACTAAACAAGTGCCGAAGAAACGTACGCAAACTATGCAGCTCACAAAAAATAAGGAAAAAAACTGACAACACAAGATTTTGGAAGCCCTCATTGATGATGATGCAGTACAAGAGTTGTCAACTGACCTGACTAATTCTTTTGCTGTTTTATTACAAGGGCTTGTTAATTAAAAGGGTTGTTTTATTAAAACCTGGCAACAACAATCATGATTTTGATGTTGTGAAAAGAATAGCTGCCAAAACAATCCAGTAGATAATGAGTATAGTTTGTTGTTTGATGAAATGTCAATTAGATTTTTTTAATTACAATTCAAAATCTGATCAGATAGACGGATTTCAAGACCATGGAGAAGAGCATGGATGAGATCCACAAATAGCAAGTCATGCTTTAGTATTCATGATTTTATGTATAAGGAAAATAATTAAACAGCCTGTGGCATATTATTTGTCAGAAGATCATGTCACTGCAGACAGATTAATGCTCTTGATCAAAGAGGTATGTTATTGCATTAAAATTATTTTTTTCTTTTTAATTAACTGAAAATCATTTTCTATTTTTAACTGATCATGATCCAGCCAGGCACACCACAAGTGTACATGTGTGACACTATGAACAGGTCCTTTACATATCAATATGAATGAAAATGATTGAATTTTAACTGACTTAATTTTCTTATTACAGATCCTCCACGCTTATTTTGATGCAGACATCACAATTGCTGCAACTGTTTGCGATATGAATGGGGGTAAATAGAAGAGCACTTTCACAATTAGGGGCATCTGTTGAACAACCATGTTTTAAATTTGAGGACCATATAATCGTAGCTCTGCGCGATACGCCCGCCCCATCTTCTCAAATTTTTTAGAAATTTATTTCTAATATACAACATTAAATGCAGCACTAATGTTGAGTGCAATGAAAAACAAATCGCAGGTAATAATATATTTAAGTTTTATACTCTCTTGGAGAGTATTTTCACCAGGAAATTCTCTTTTTATATTAACACACTCTTATTAGGTTGACTATGTAAAAGATAACAATGTAAAAAAGTTAGTAAATCGATTTTGACCCACTGCTATTTGTCATGTCGATTTAAAACAACAAACTTCTACAATTCTGTTGACAATACAATAATATGTTACCATCGAGCTGGTATGACAGTGAAGCTGGTATAGTAATGTGGTCATAGGAACATCTCACTGGCTTACAGTAACCACATAGTAGAAAATAAGGACGATGGGCGTTAGCGTCCTCAAAATTGAAACTTAGTCAGACTTGAGACATATCTCATTTAAAAGGTCTTGGTTTACTAATCATTATTTACTATGGCGACGCCCGTCAAAATTACAAATGTCAGCGAATCACAATGTTGAAATCGACATTGCGAATTGGTTTCTTGTAAAAATGAAGATGTTGCTCTAGTCTCCTAGAAACTGTTATTGCGCACTTATATATAACAGTATTTGCACAATTATTAACAAGGCGCCCCACGCTTCAAATTAAAATAGGTAATATTATGTACCTATATTTCAGGTTTTAGTGCGTTACTCATATAAGCGAGTTGTGAGATGATTAATATAAATACGTCTTTTTCAGATATCGCCAAGTGGAATCACATTAAAGAATTCTATGAATTGGATAACAACAACCCATTTTTCGTGTTTGCGCCTGCCCTAACGAAGAGCCACTTAAATCCAAACAATAAACAAAAAATGAAGTTGAAATTAGCCGCGCAATATTTGAGCCATACAGTGTCTGCTGGAATTACCCAAGGTGTGTTGATATCATTATGTTATAAAATAACCATGAATAAAAAAAATCACCTCAAAATCATTTCCAACCTATTAAGGTTCCCACTGCTAGGACTTGTATCTTCTCTCTGATGGAGGAACTAGGCTATAATCCACCATGCTGGCCCAGTGAATGGTGAATATGTCTTCGAAGTTTTGATCATCTCATAATTACTTAGTTTTGTTACAATAGTTCCACCCAAAGCAATTTTCTTTTATCAAAAGTCAGATCTTTATTGCAATTAAAATGTTTATACTTTTACATTATTTTTAAAGTATCTATTTTTACAGGAGAGCTGCCAACAGAAGCACTTGCTACGTTCAACCTGCTGAACAAAATCGACCAATTGTTTTACAGTTTAAATGCGGACAAGTTTAAAAAGAGGCAGAAAATATTTGAGAAATATTTCAGACCGGAGCCCTCATTTTGAATATTTTAAAGAAATGTCATTATTTAAAAAAAAACACTGTTAATTTATTGGTGCAAAGTCGAGAGCACCTTCGCTGGATGGATGGATCCAAACAATGGCGGGAGTGGAAAGAATATGGCGGAATTTGAAGCAAAAATATCCCGAAATTAACATTAACAAACATTTTAACAAGCTGCCACTTGAAGTTCCATACGCGTTAGTAAAATTCAGCTGTTATCGGGTTGTTTAAGTTTGGGCCACATTCTGTGCCGCTGACACTATAAGAGACAGACCAGGTGCCAATTTAATATTATAAAATATTAGACGATTTTCATATGTTAATAATCATTTAGCTGATTTTGTGGAAGCCAATCATTTAAATCGAAGGCGTAAACAATTCGTGACCATAAATGCAGATAGGAAAACATAACTGAGGTTACAACTCACAATGATTTATTATTTTTGGCATGTGGAACATAGCTAAAACAGGCACGCTCTTATTATGGAGAGCATATAAGAGTGCAAGGTTCTTATATGTAGTACTGAAGTGTGCCCAGAAAAGAGTAACAGTGTTCTAGAAGGATTTCCTTCGACTAATAACAGCATTTTAATTAAAGAGCGAATCAAAAGCCGACATATAAGTAGGAAGATCTATTTCGTTTATATAATTATTAAGAATGACGAAACTAGATTAGAAGCAATACGTCAATATTGCTGTAATTGTATATCTGTTCGGAGGACAGTAGGGTGTTGTCTACACGTGATGACAACAAATAAATAAAAAATTAATAAAATCCGCCAGCCACATTCCTAGAAGACGTGGTTGTCATTTATTTAAATGAGAACGAATAAATATCAGAAAACTCTAAGTGTGTTTCTCTTAAACTTTAATTTGTATACAAGTATATGATTTATAAAAGTCCAACTGAGTTCTGTGTTAAAAAATTTGGTTGTTTCTTTATCTATGATATCAACCCTAATGTCTATAATTAGTTTCTTTCATGGGCGTCAGTGGCCAAAACCTCTTTATCGAATGGGCGTTTCTCTTTAAAGATTATGTACGAAAGATTCATTGAAAATCAAAAGTCAATTTCAGGGTAAACATGTTCTTTGTCTAAATATAAGTCAGTATTTTACAAATAATTTAACCTAGGATTTGGGAATCCTCATGATGGTGGACGCTATCATGCGCGTGCGAGCCCTCACGACGGGGGATGCTGAGGCCCGGGGTGGGGTCGTCTTGGCGGTGTCTCTAGACATCGCCAATGCCTTCAATACCCTGCCCTGGAGTTGCATCAGGGAGGCACTCCGGTATCACCGGATGCCGACCTACCTCTGTCGTGTAGTCGAGGCCTATTTGACGGATAGGGCCGTCATCTACCCCGGTCACCAGGGAGAGTGGAACCGGCGAGAGATGTCGTGCGGTGTCCTACAGGGATCGGTCTTGGGGCCGCATCTGTGGGACATCGGTTACGACTGGGTGCTGCGCGCCGACCTCCCTCGCGGCGTCAGCGTAGTGTGCAACGCTGACGACACGCTGGCCCTAGCGCAGGGGAGGTCGCACCAGGCGGCGGCCGAACTAATGAAACGCGGGGTTGCAACAGTCGTTGAGAGGATGCGGCAATTGGGACTCGAGGTGGTCTTGCACAAGTCCGAGGCCATGTGTTTTCATGGTCCTCGGAGCGCGCCACTGTCGATTTCCCAAATAACGGTAGGAGGGGTTCACATCGGCGTCAAGTCGACGATGAAGTACCTGGGACTCGTCCTCGACAGCCGGTGGAACTTCGTCGAGCATTTCCGACGTTTGGCTCCCAGGCTGGAGCGGGCCGGGGCTGCTTTGAAGCGGCTCCTGCCCAATCTAGGGGTCCAAACGCCTCCTGCCGGAGGCTCTACGCGGAGCTCGTGCGGTCCATGGCCCTTTACGGGGCGCCGGTGTGGGCGCGTTCATTGAGGCTCCGACCAGCCCGCCGGTTGAACGCGTCCCAAAGGGTCATGGCCATCCGGCTGGTCCGAGGATACCGCACGGTCTCCTGCGAGGCGGCGAGCCTCCTTGCCGGATTGCCGCCGTGGGATTTGGAGGCCAAAGTTTTCGCGCACGTTTGGGAATGGCGCGAGAAGGCGAAACGCCGGGGCGTAACTCCGCTGCCGCGAGAAATCGCGGCACAGCGGACAGAGCTCCGGCGGGATGGAGAGTGCGACTGTCGCAACCCAGCGCAGGGCACGCCACAATTGCGGCGGTAAGTCCCCTCTTTGAGGAGTGGCTTGAGAGGCGCCACGGCGTCCTCACCTTCCGCCTGACCCTGACGCAGGTCCTCACCGGACATGGCTGTTTCGGGAGGTTCCTATTTCGGATAAGGCGGGAGGAAAAGCCCGGGTGTTATTATTGTGTGGATCGACCGGAGGACACGGTGGAGCATACGGTGGAGGTCTGCCCGGCTCGGGCGGAGCACCGCCGTGTCCTCGTGGCGGCGATCGGCGGCGGCGACCTCTCGCGTCCGGCCCTGGTTCAGGCCATGGTACGGAGTGAGAGGGAATGGGAAGCCGTCACGTCCTTTTGCGAAGCAGTAATGCTCGCGAAGGAGGAGCCAATCGCTGCGGCCTCGCGCCCCTAGCCGCCGCAGGAGAAGGAGACACCCTGGGCGTCGGGAGTCGATTGCCGACTCGCGGCCACCGTAGGCGCGGGCTTGCGGACGGCGAGCAATGGGCAGCTCGCCGTCCGGTAAGGACCAGGCCCGAGTCGACGGCGCGTCGTGTACCACGCGCGCCTCAAAGAGATGTCAGCACCATTGACGGGGTCCCATAGGACCGATGCCTGCCGGGGTCGCGGATTGTTCGATAGAGTTACCGTGGCCCTGGCGCACAGGCAACTTAAGGAACACGGGTGGGTTTTAGTCAGTAAGAGTCTGACACGCCCTTCCGCTCCGCCCAGAGCGGGAGTGGTAATTAGATGATTTCCCACCAAAAAAAAAAAAAATATGGGTAAACATGTTCTTTGACTAAAATATAAGTAAGTATTTTACAAATAATTTAACCTAGGGTTTGGGAATCCTCATGAAGATACTTGTTCGGCTTGCAAGGAGTTGTAAATAAAAATAAACATGAAAACTTTTTTTTTTTCTGGATAAGGTTTTTTTTAAATTACCAAAATAAAAATAAAGATGGTTATTGTTAAAAATGTGCTGATATTAGATTAATTTTGGTTATATTAGAAATACCATTTATTTTTTGTTAAATATTACATAACTGTCTCAAAATCATTGGCAATACTCATTGAAGTTAAAAAATTTTGAAATGTTCGAATTACTAAGTATCAGAAACAAAATGAATGTACTCAGGCTAAGGAAACTAATAATTTATAGAAGGAATTATTTAATACTAATTGCAACCCTCATTCCTTAATAACAATAGACCTTACTGAAGATTCTATATTGAAACATAATAATAGTACAGTAGGCGCTCGATAATCCGGCGCTCGCCAATCCGGCACGCTCAGTAGTCCGGCATTTTGGGATTCAGGTAGCCCGCTCTATAATCCGGCATTTAACACAGCTGAACGCCGGACTACTGAGCGGGTTCGAGTAGTTTCTCTCGCTCGGCAGTCCGGGCCTAACCTTAATAGTGAAGCCGCGTGTTTGTTTTGCTTTTTCTTGTTTCGCAGCGTCGCTTTGACAAAATGGCGGACAAAAAACGTAAACACGAAACATTAAGTTTAATTAAAAAGATGGAAATTTTGTGAAAGTTGGATAGTGGTGAAAATCAGATGAAGTTGGCTGGTGAATATGGTGTAGGCCGTGCAACAATTTACGATATAAAAAAGAATCGTGAGAAGATCGAAAACTTCGCCAACACTGCTGACGCCCGCCGGGACGAGTTCGCGACTAACTATAAAGGTTGGAGAGTATCCTCTTATGGGGGACGCGTTGTATACGTGGTTTCTTCAAGAACGAGCCCGTAATACGCCTCTTACTGGAGATATTATTCGTCAAAAAGCTTTAACTTTTTATGAAAAAATATATAAGAATGCCAACTTTAAAGCTAGTGATGGATGGTTCCAGAATTTCAAATCCAGATATGGAATACGTTTGTGGACTGTAACCGGGGCAAAATTATCTAGTGACACATCAGCCGTCGCTCCATTTGTCGAGAAGTTTAAGAAAAAAGTTGATGACCTTAGTTTAACATCGGATCAAGTTTATAACGCTGACGAAAGCGGCCTGTTTTGGAGAGTTTACCTAACAAAACTTATGTTTACAGAAAGGAGTCAGAAGCTCCAGGCAGGAAAGTGTCAAAAGACAGGGTCACTATTATGCCCTGTGCAAATGCTAGTGGCACTCATAAGCTTAAGCTGCTGTTTATAGGAAAAGCGAAGAATCCTAGAGCATTCAAAAATGTTAATCTTCCACTTGTGTATAAAAATCAAAACAAGGCATGGGTAACTAAAGAATTATTCATTGATTGGTTTCACAATGATTTTGTGCCTGAGGTACGTAAATTTTTGAAAAGCAAGAATCTTCCGCCTAAAGCTGTTCTGTTGTTGGATAATGCACCTGCCCATGGACCAAATGATGAGTTATCATCTAGGGATGGTAAGATTCAAACACTTTTTATGCCACCTAATTGCACACCGTTACTTCAACCTATGGACCAGAATGTAATTCAGATGATAAAATGTAACTACAAGAAGAAACTCTTGTTGAATGCAGTTATCCGGGATGATGATGTCACTAAAACACTGAAGGACATGAACCTTAAAGATGCGGTCTTTAACGTAACTGAAGCGTGGAACATGGTACCTCAAAAAGCGATTCAATCGTCGTGGAAAAAATTATGGCCTTCACTAAACCAAAATTCTGAAGAAGAAGAGTGGGATTCAGAAGACGAATTACCTCTTGCAGAACTGAAGCAAATGTTGTTCCAAAGTAATCAGACAGCGTTGACTGAACAAGATATTAAGGAATGGTTTGCGGAAAACTCGGATTCTCACCCTGTAATGACCGATGAAGAAATAATAAATGATGCTGTTTCTAGCTCTGAACAAGATGATTTGGAAATTACCTTTCTTAGTCCCACGAACACCTCAGTGAAGGCTGAAGATGCCCTGAAATCAATAGATGTCAGTATCCGCTGGGGAGAGGAAAATAACGCTATTAACGACATTTTACTGAATTTGAGAAAGTTAAGAGAAATGATAATTAAAAAAAAATATTATGGCAAGAAGCAAGCGAAAATTGACAATTATTTGGTCAAAACGTCATCTTCCTCTTCCGCAACTGAAAACGTCACAAATGATGAACCTGTGTAATAATGTACCTACATATTTGTGTTTTTTATTTTTATAATAAATTCACCTAACCATATTAAAATAGTCTTTTACTGTGAATCTATGATATGTAGACTTTATTTTACATTGTACATGTGTAAAAAGCTTTTACTTTCTATACAAATTCGATAATCCGGCAGTTCCGACAATCCGGCATAGAGGGAAAAAATCGGGTGCAGGATTATCGAGCGCCTACTGTAGTTATAAAGTAAGTCAAAATAAAATTAAAAAATATGCAAAACTAAACAAAATCATAAATAGATGCAATAAATTCAGGAAACAACAAAAACACAGTTCTAATAATATTAAACTAAGAAAAAAACGTGTTTTTCTAATAAATAAATTAAAAAACTATGAAATTAAATTAGAAGATAGTAAAGAGATTTATCAAATTGACACTCAACAATTACAGTCTGGAATTGAGGTACTTGAAGAGTCACTACATTTACTTTATATTAAGTATGTGAGCTCTCAAAAACGAATAAAAGAACACATCCTTGCTGTAAATGAGTTAGTGGAAATGTTTAATGATGAGGCAGCTAGAGTGGACCCGATGACTTTGAGCAGCACTCATTGTTCTTGTCAAAGGAAATCCAACCTCGTGGCTCCCCAGCCTGAGGCACCGGAGGACCCGTCCCAGGCTGGGGAGCTCTTGACTGTATCCCCGATCAAGATACACCACATCTTGTACAGGGTTCATCTCAAGTAGCACAGACAGAAACTTGTGCTCTGGCTTGTTCGAGTAAAGTTTGTTATTCTTCCATTATGTTTTCAGATAGTTTAGGGAGAGGGTTAGGTAAATTATTGAGCAACAACCTTAGTCAATCTTCCGTTAATTATTGTATGCCTGGGAAGTCCTATGAAGAGATAATGTTATCAATAACTGGGAATAAATATGATCCGAAAGCCATTATTTCTGTATTTATAGGTAATAGTACTAATGTAAAAAAAGATGACATCATTGACAATGTCACTGAAATCTTGAAGGTTAATTGTCAGAAAATAATATTGTGTGCTTTTCCATACTTTGAGCACTTGTCAAGTAGGCAAAATCATGATATACATATGCTAAATAACCATATGCATTTATTAGTTAATCACTATAGTGACAAACTTATATTTTTTGACACCAACACTTTTGTTGAGAAATTAATATCGACTAGGGATACTGCGTATCTGCCTATTAGTTTTAGATGTCAAATAGCATGGCTATTAGCGTTTAATATAAACTCAGACATAAGTAGTATGTCGAAGTCTGCTGTAATTAGCACCACAAAAATTTGTAATAATACTAATATTAAGGTGGTTAGCCATAATAGTTTAAACTAGTCAGTAAGACAACAGGGGGTACCAGTAATAATGTTATTAATCTCGCCATCAACAAGGTACCTTCTAGCACTCAATTATTTAATGGTAAGAAGGGGGCTAAGCAGAATTCCTTGACATTGTTTCACCAAAATATTCAAGGTTTTTCTTCCAAAAAATTAGAAATTGAATTGTTATTAGAAAAAACAATGTTTGATATTATTTGTATAACTGAGCATTGGTTGAAAGATTATGAAATGCTAATTAATTATGAAAACTATAGTGTGGGCAGTTGTTTTAACCGAAAATCCATGCTGCGTGGAGGTTCACTAATCTTAATTAAAAATTGTATAAAATCTAAGTCTCGTAAAGACATAGTTGAACTATCGGTGGAACATAGCATTGAACTGTCCTCTGTTGAGCTAGATAAGCATTTTATAGTGTGCGTTTACAGACCACCAAATTATCAAAACTACTCTATATTTGAGTCAGTAATGGAAGATGTTTTGGCAAAACTTGCAATTGGTAATAAATCAGTAATTATTTGTGGTGACTTTAATATTAATATTTTGGAAAATAATTCAAATAGCAGTAGATTCTTAAACCTCTTCAAATCATTAAATCTGTCAAATGTGTTTTTGGAACCAACGCGAATAACTACGGCTACTGCTACATGTATTGATAATGTTTTTTGTTGCTGCGACTATTTAGATAAAGCCATGGTAAATTATCTCCCTTCTGATCACAGCGGTCAAACTGTTACTTTTGAGTCCAACACACCAATACAAAAAGTGCAGATACAAACTAGACCAATAACATCGGCTAACTTAAATAAGTTTAATAGCGCTTTAGTTAGCAAGTTAAGTGCTCAGGGCCTAAATATAAATGATGGTAATATTTTGTATAAAGAATTATTTTCATTAGTGCAAACAGAGTTCAATAATTCTTTTAAGAAGAAATCTAAAACTATTTGCCCTAAGTTTTTATTCAGTGACTGGGCAACTTAAGGCATCAGGAAAAGTAGGGAAAGATTATTTGAACTGTATGGCCTTAAGCCGTATATTAACACGGAAACTTTCAATAAGCATGTTGCTACTTACTCGAAAACTTTTAAAAATGTCTCCAAAGCAGCTAAAGCGTCATTCATTAGCAACAAGGTTAAATCAGCAGACAATGAAATAAAGAGTTTGGAAAATTATTAACAATGAAAAGAACAGGAACAAAAGGCATAATACTGATTACACACTGGACACTTCCCGCGGTCTCATTAGCGATAACATCGATGTTGCTCAGGAATTTGCAACTTTCTTTACTAATATTCCAATTAAAACTACAGAAATTTTAAATTCCTCGCCCTTTCTTGCTATTGATTTATTAAGAGCGAATGTTTCAGCCTGTCCTATAGAATTTAAATTTAAACATATAAATAAGCCCTGTGGTCGTTGTAAAGGCATTTAAGCAACTTAAGATTAAAATTACAGAAGATCTGTGGGGCATGTCTACTAAAGTTTGTCAATCTATTATTGAGACAATTGCACCCTATTTAGCTTTAATATTTAATTTATGTGTAGATCAAGGGGTATTCCCAGATTTAATTAAGTATAGTAAAGTAATTCCACTTTTCAAATCTGGGGACAGCAAAGACACTAATAATTATAGACCCGTATCGGTTTTGCCAGTTTTCAGCAAGGTGTTTGAAAAAGTAATGTTAAATCAAATGCTCAATCATTTTAATCGTAATAACATCCTACACGATCAACAGTATGGTTTCACCAAAGGACGTTGTACAACCGACACCGGTGTTACATTATTAAAACATATTTTTAACGCATGGGAGGAGGCACAAGATGCAATAGGCATCTTTTGCGACCTATCCAAGGCATTTGATTGCGTGAATCACGAAACACTGGTCTTGAAACTTGAGCATTACGGACTGGGTAAACTTGCCCTTAGCTTAGTAAAATCATATTTGAATGATAGACTGCAGCAAGTTCAAATAAACGGTCTAAATTCATTGGGCTTAAAAGTCAAAATGGGTGTACCGCAGGGTTCAATATTGGGTCCGTTCCTTTTTTTAGTATATATAAATAATTTTCCTCATTTACTGAAAATTCGACCTCAAATGGTGTTATTTGCTGATGATACATCACTGATTTTTGAAATAAATAGACATGCACATGAGCTTGACGACGTAAATAACGCCATGCTTAAGGTTCATAATTGGTTTACTGTAAATAATTTGGTATTAAATGAGAAAAAAACTAAATGCATAAGATTCGCGTTACCGAATGTTAGAAGTAGTAAATGTCACGTTGTATTGAATAATAAGATACTAGAATTCGTCGAAAAAACGGTTTTCCTGGGAATTACGCTTGATTCAAAGCTACAGTGGGGTCCTCACTTAACATCACTTGCAGGGCGGCTAAGTTCAGCTGCTTACGCTGTTTGGAAAATCCGTCAATTAACAGACGTGGATACCGCGAGACTAGTATATTTTAGTTACTTTCAAAGCATCATGTCTTACGATATTCTGCTGTGGGGACGGGCTGCGGATATTGATTCTATCTTTATTCTACAAAAGAGGGCTGTCAGAGCCATCTACAACCTCCGCAAACGCGAATCTCTAAGGGAACTGTTTAAAAAAATTAACATCATGACGGTACCTTGTCAATATATATATGAAAACATTATATGTTCGAAAAAATCTACATCTTTTTAGTAAGATAAGTGACAGGCATAATTTCGACACTAGAAATAGGAACAAATTAGATCAACCACGTTTCAGGTTATCTAAAGTACGTACTTCTTTTATGGGGTACTGTGTAAAATGTTATAATAAAATACCACTCGATATTCTTCAACTAAATGAGAAGAAATTTAAAACATGCATTAAACGCACACTATGTAGACAAGCATATTATAAGTTCAATGACTATATAGTAGATAAAAATGCTTGGCTAATAATGCTGGTCCTGCTCCACAGCCACTCGGGCGCACTAGCTAAAATTCGAATCTTTGGAAGAGATACTCCTTTCTTATTCCCCCTTTTATTTTTCTGACATTGCGAACTTAATGTTTGTTTATTTTTTATAAAATATGTTTTATTATTGAATAACTCAATAGATATTTTAATGATTCTTTTCTTTTATGTAGTCAAATTTTATTCATTGCTCAAATACATAGCAAACTATAGTTTTGTATAATTTAGAAGCATTTTTCAATTTTGTAAATGTGAGTACCATGGATTCGTTTATTATATAATTATGTTGACTTGACAGCATGGCAGTAGAGACTATGTCATGCTCACTTAAATGTCTCACTGTTGGTGGCGCGTGTGTTGGATCATTCGGTTCCCTACAAAATGGTTGAGCTGGATGGTGCTGACCCACGCATCATGTTCGTGAACGGGCGCCGTCAGTTGAGACTGGTCATCTCTTAACTGCCACGGCTTATTTTTATTATTAATCTTCTATTTTGAATTGTTACTTTTTTCATTGTTCTCGCATATAGAAGCAACACGAATAATGTACCCAGGATTTTGTAATATCTTGATTTAAAAAGAGTGTCCTTGGGAGTTTCTTGCCCGTTCTTCTCCATAGAGATCTACGTTTTGGAATGGGCAACTAGCTTCAACTTTCTGACTAACTGACCGACTCTTTGACAATTCAAAAGTGCCTGTAAATGGTTTAATTGAAATAAATGCTTTGAGTTTGAGAGTTTGAGTTTGAATTTACGGATGGGGATTTCCTCAATCTTCGTTTGGTTTATGTTTTGTTTGAATTGACTGCATGTATCTTTACACCTAAACATAAAAAAAATGTGGAGACTTTATCAAAGAAAAGCAGGATGATAAAAATCTTAAAGTGCGTCATTGTTTTTTTCGAAGAATTTTTGTGGTACACTACAATATTGGTTTTAAAACACCTCAAGTTGATGTTTGTTCAAAATGTGTTGAGTTGTCGGAATAAATAAAAAACGAGAAAGTGGAAACTGAAAAAGTAACTCTCATGACGACATTACGAATTCATAAGTTGAAAGCCAAATGCTTTTACATGTTTTTGCGGGAGTTTAATTACGAAACATTCACGATTTCGTTCGACTGCCAAAAAAATCAGGTTCTGCCTAAAGTTGCAGACCAGATTGCATAGTACTCACGGCAGTTGTACAACTATAATTTAACTATCGTGATAGGCACAAGTACAAATAAATTTCCGAAAGAAAACGTACGCATATATACGTGGACTGAAAATGTCCACGCTAAATCATCAAATGAAATTGCATCGGCAGTTTTTGATTTGCTCTCACAGACAGATTTGACGGGAAAAAAAAAGATCCGAATGATGGCTGATGGATGCGGTTCCCAGAACAAAAATAGCACAATGATAGCTATGGCTGCCCATTGGCTAACAATTTGTGCTCCAACAAATATTAAAACTATTGAACTTATTTTTCCTGTACCCGGGCATTCATTCATGCCGGCAGATCGAGTGTTTGGGTTGATTGAAAAAGAAGTAAAAAATAAGGAGGTCATAATCGATCCATCTGAATATCAAAACATTTATGAGAGTTATGGGGTTGTTACAAAATTGGGTGAAGGCTGTAAAGTGAAAGATTGGAAGACTTATGGTAGGGAAGTGATGAAGCCTCCAGCACAATATCACTTTAAATTTAACGAGTGCAAAAGATATTACTTAACAAGAGTCAAAAATAAGCCGGGGCGGTTTTTACTAAGAGGCGAAACAAACTATAAAAATGATATGGGTGTTCCCAAAAGTATAATGAAACGAGGTGTAACCTCGATGTCTGATTTTGAAGTCAGAGACGTGCCACCATTACTTGTTAATGTGTCTGCCTTAAAGCTTGCCGACGTGAATAAATTGTTATGCAAACACTTCGGTGATAATTGGAAAACAGAACTTGGTTCCAGCCAGCTAAAGTTTTACAAGAATGTTTTGGACGAAACCACTCCTGGTGAAGGCGAAAATGAAGAACCCTGTGAATATTTAGAAGAAGTTGGAATTACTGTTTAATTTTTATTAGCTTTTAAATGACATTTTTGTTAATTCAATGACATTGTGTTCATCAGTTTTCAATAAAGAACACATTCCAATCTATTATCTGGTTGTCTGTTTTGTTCCTGTTGTTGAAGGACCATTATTAGGAATATACATATATTACATAATTAATAATACCTACCTTTACTCATACTGATAATGCTGACAGTTTTGCATAAAACCGTCCACAAGGCCAGGTCGCATGAAACCAAAACCGCCTCTATCCTTAGTAATACAATGCAAAACCGCCTCTATCCTTAGTAATACAATGCAAAACCGCCTCTATCCAACGTTTAAATGCAAAACCTACTCTATCCAGATTTCAAAATATAATATTAAAAAAACAGTTTGCTATGCTTTTAGATAATGTGTATTTATTTAAACATTAGACTATTTATGATCAAATGAAATCTAGTTGTTAGATATAACGTTACTCTAGTAGTTGAAACAGGTATTAGGCGTATTATGAAAAAAAATAAAAAACTGGACAGAGGCGCTTTTGATTCTAGACCCCTCAAATATGCCGAAACGTGTCGGTTCAGTTCGAAAACCATCAAGTCGTGGGAAATCTTTTTAACAATGTTGTTTCCATTTCGAAATTACGTAGTAGAATGTACGTTCTGCTCCAAACGTCTTACAAAAAACGGCACAAGAATGTCAAAGTATCTAGAAGTCTGCAAAAAATACCCAGACTCTGTAAAAAAAAAAAAATATGAAAACAACCACAGAAGTTCCACAGCGTAAGCACATTTTTTTTTTTTGTATTTGCCGGTTTCCTCACGATGTTTTAGTAACAATTAAATTGAAATAAAATTAATCCGCGCAAATCTGCTGTTTCGTAGTCCATGTGTAATCAAATAACTATGTCGTTAGTGTTCTGTACCTTACCGCACCTTCTTTTCTTTCTAGAAGTATTCAGCATATTAAATCAAAGGAGAAAGACAAAAATCGGTTCGAATCATATAGCGTCAGACAGACTTTCTATATTAAGGTTAATTCATAGTAAAAAATAGAATGAATTATACAATGTAAATAAAATCTGTAGAAGCACACCGTGTTATAGTCATTTTAAATAGTTAATCAATTCATCAACACATGTCATACTTACAATTTCAATTAAAAATGTTGCCAATAGCAAAATAAAATAATATTGATACGATATTGCACTTGCAAATCGATTATAATAATATCAATATGAAGCTATGTAAGTGGATTTATTACTTACATAAGTCTTAACTCGTACTTCTTATAATAATAAATAGTGTTACGTTATATTTTTTAATATATATTTTATAATAATGTAATAATTAGAAATAATTTAATTTGAATATCGTTTCCGTTTAGAATAGTTTATTTCTAATGTTATTATAGTGCTGGCAACACTTTATTGTATATGTCAATTTGTCATTGTAATTGTCAAAAAGTTTTATTTCTCCTGCGTGATATCACGAACGACGAAGTGTTTCCGTATTTTTTTTTGTGAATTTTGTTTTGTTTTGTTTATTGCCGTGTTCCGGACTCCGATTTTTCTACCACTTACGACTACCTTGGCTGTTTAAACTGAACCTGAACCTGTATTACTCGCTGACCCGGCTCGCCCAACCGAACCTCTGAACCTGCCTTCTTGTTGACCTGGCTTTTCTCACACGAATAACTGAACCTTTAGTCTACTAAACATGATTCGCTGCATCAATTGTGGAGTAAATGCCTTTCGGATGCGACGATACTCGTTTGAAACTGAGACTGAAGAGATTCAGCAACTGATCCTGCACCAAAATGCTCTTACTGATGTAAGTTATATATCTATCGTGAATATTGTAATAACAACATCTACATTGCGATTGCTAGTTACAAACAAAATAATAAATAGATAAAAACAAGTCATTGAGCTATAATAAAAACTGTATCAACATAACCCATATAATAATTTGTAGCTCATTAGCAATGTTGTATTAAGACAGAAACACAATCTAATATTTTTGTTTTTTTTTACAGATACCTTTGGATAGTGTTGTGTGTCATGCTTGTTGGTTGCTACTACATCAATCAATTGACACACCAGGATCGTGTACCCATACTGTAGGGCATAGAAACTTAGGCCCGAATTCCTCTGTCGCTGATGTCGGTCGCGCGTACGAATATACGTTGTGTTCTATGAAGCACCACACTGTAAAGCTGACATCAGTGGCGCGCGAGTTGCTACGCGCCGCTGATGACGCGCGTCGGTCGACTGACGCGCTATAGAACGCTATGAGCGTCCTCACTCTGTTCCCGACCGTCGGCACGCGCGTGTAAATATCACGACCCTATCAACACAACACCAGATGACGACATACCCCAACAAGATGGAGATAAGGACACCCCGTCACCGAACAACCACGTCATACTACTATCGTAAAGCCAGAGTCACCATATAACTATTCAGCTATCGGCATACCTCAACTGAATGAAGATTATGACATCCTGTCATCAAGCAAACGCGCCAATCTGTTATCATCGACGAGTCATCCCGAAAGTACTCCGGTATCGCCACTCAGATACCACCCCCACGAGGATTCCATGTTATCTTAAACTATATAAGCAACGACTTCACTGTATTAGATGTCTTTCCAAACTTGTAATAGAACTAAGCACTTGTGTAACATTAAATATTAAAATAAAATTCTTTTTATTTTAAATCCGACTCTAACGCCATTAACTGGCGCCCATTGTGGTGGGCAATTTTGAACTATAAACTCCTGTATTTACAGTATCAAACGTGCCTTCAGAACCTACAAATGCGTTGATGACAAGACTTCGCCTGCACAACGATAAACGCAGAGTACTTCAGCCAAACGAAGACACTGCACTATACGTAGCAGCACGAAGCTCATCGAGATCAAGCGGACGTACGACTACACTCGACTCCAAAGATATTCGATGAATTGGACGAAGATACTGATGTTAACTTGCATCAGCACGTGAGTACACTTGCTATTTATTACAAGATACAAACTGGCCCTTACCCCATCAGGAAAGCCCCTCATTAAATCACCCACGATGAGTATCCCAAATCAACCTAGCTCTAACACCATAGAAACCCGACACATTCCAATCCCAATATTTAAAGGTGACAGTAGTGAACGAGATCTAAACGGTTTTATTAGGGCTTGTGAGAGATTTATAACGTCAACAACATGTGATGAGACCACTAAAATCAATTTAGTATTGTCAAGATTAGCCGGAGACGCAGCAAACGCGGTCTATCGAGGCACTCATGACTTCACTTGGTCCAGTATCAAAACTCTTTTGTTGCAACGTTTCGGGAGATGGGATATAAAAATAGAAGATATAGTCATAGAAATACAAAACGTACAACCTAACCAAACTAGACTTATACCTTTTATTCACGAGATTAACGAACTAATCTGTGAAGGAGAAAGTATTGTCACGGGAGCAAAGATATTTCTTGAGCCCATAGCAAAACTAACACTCCTCAAGTACATGCCATCTGCGTACGAAGATATTTGTAAGTTAGAATCGTACGAACTAACATGCGAGAAAGCTAGACGACTCGACAGGGAAGGATATCAAATAATAAAAAATAAAAATGATAAACGTCCCACATACACACAGAAACCAAGTTATCCGCTAACAACTCAAACTAAACCGGAATATAATAACTTTAGACAGCCACCAAACTTTAATCAACAAAGGCAACCTTATGTACCCTTTGTTCCGCGTTGGGTACCAAATAATAACAATCAACCAAATCGACACACGTACCCTCCATCACCATTTACTATGAGACAAAAACAATTTAATAATAACTTTCAGCGATCGATAAACCCCCAAAATCAACAAAGACAAAACGAAGATGTTACTATGCGCACAGTAAGCGCAAGACCTTTGTCAAAACCATCACGCGACACTTTGTTTAATATCGAGGAAGACCAACAAGAAAATAACAATCAGCCAGACACATCAAATTATGACGAATACATGCGTCATTGTGAAGGGCTGTACTTCCAAAATCATTACGATAATGATCAAGATAACGAAATAACTGAGGATTTTCCCTCGACCCTTATTCAAGACACACCCACATAATACATTACCATCACGATAAAACTCCACAGTTACCTTACATTAACTTGTCAGAATTTAACGAAAAAATGTTACTAGATACAGGAAGCACACGATCTTTTATTCGACCGCACCTCGCTAAAGAATACATAGATCAAGGACTTGCACAATATCTAGACGAATCATTCGCCGTGCAAACCTCTCATCACACTACACATCACGTAGGTAAAATCATTGTCCCACCTATGAAACAAATCTTTGGGAACTGTAGCCAAACCATAGAATTTTATATGTTTGACTTTTCCCATAAATACGACTACCTTTTAGGATGGAATGCCATGTCAGCATTGAAAATATCTATTAATCCAGGAGAAAATCAATTAACAACTCCTGAACGACTAATACCATTATTTTACACTGAAACACAATTAACACTAGATGAAATAATCAGTAGTAATCAAGAATTATTCGCCGATAACGCTTCTAGCACTTCATTTAATATAGTCCAACATAAAATCACTTTATTACGCGAAGAGCCTATATATCAACGAGCATATAGACTCCCAGAAATCCAAAGAAAAGAAGTATCTAAACAAATAAAAGAAATGTTGCAAAACGGTATCATAAAACACTCAGACTCACCATGGTCAAGCCCCGTACATCTAGTAGAAAAACATACCGCTGAAGGTCAATCAAAGAAATGGCGTTTAGTAATAGACTATCGAAAACTAAACGAACAAACTCGAGACGATAAATTCCCTCTGCCTAACATAGAAGACATCTTCTCTAAGTTGAACGGTTCCAAGTACATGGTGGAACTCAAGTATGGTTCCACCATGGACCTAACGGCAGGTTACCATCAAATTGAAATGCACCCCGATTCAATTCCCCTAACAGCGTTTTCAACTCCTGACGGACACTACGAATATACCCGTATGCCGTTTGGCCTTAAAACTGCGCCAGCCACCTTTCAGCGAATAATGAATAATGTATTGCGACCCCATCTAGAACAAGGACACTGTCTTGTATACCTCGATGACGTCATCGTGTTTGCCCCAAACAAACAGGAGCATCACAAGAGATTACAAGAAGTATTCGACACACTAAAACGATACAATCTCCGAGTAAATAGAGATAAATGTAAATTCTTCCAAACCTCCGTAAAATTCTTAGGTCATATCTTGACCAGCGATGGCCTACAGCCATGCCCTGAAAAAAGAAAAGCAATTAAAAAATTTCCCATTCCAAAGACAGTGAAAGAAATCAAATCCTTTCTCGGTCTAATGTCATACTATCGTAAATTCATACCTAATCTTTCAAAAATAGTTAAACCCATTACGGAATGCACAAAAAAGTCTAAAAAGATAATACACGACGAGAAATTTAAACAAGCCTTCGAACGCGCCAAAGAACTCATTATCAACCCGCCAGTACTATCGTACCCGGACTTTGATAAACAATTCACTATCACCACAGATGCTAGTGACATCGCATTGGGAGCTGTTATCTCACAAGAAAACCACCCGATTGCGTACGCCTCTCGAACACTAAACGAAGCCGAACAAAAATATAACACTACCGAACGAGAATTATTAGGAATACTATTCGCACTAACTCAATTTCGTCCCTACGTCTATGGACGAAGGTTCATATTAGAAACCGACCACCAACCACTCGTATGGATAGCCAAACTTAAAGAACCTAACACTAAACTCTACCGATGGAGACTAAAGATACAAGAGTACGACTATGAAATGAGGCATCGAAAGGGAGCAACCAATCACGTAGCAGACGCACTATCACGTATAGAACTGAACTTGATGTCTGAAGTTCAATCTGATTGCGCCACAATACACAGTAACCACGATGACTCAGATACCGGCTTTGCCATTAAAAACGAACATCCGCCGCGACGTATGAATAGAATCTATATCTCTAAAGCTGCATACCAGGTAACAATGATACAAAAACCTAACAAAGCATACGACTATACGGTTAACGTAGATAACCCAGATGAATTCAAAAAGTTCATTATTGAACACCGCGGACAAAAAAGATATGCACTGATATGTAACGACAAACCTTTTTGTAACCAACTATCCGAAATATATAGAAAAAACTTTAACAAAAACATCGAAATAATATGGTTTACGGGATTACGAAAAGAAATAACAGATCCCGAAGAAATCACTAAAGTCATTCGACAAACGCACGAATTTCTTCAACGACATGTAGCGAACCCCGCGCTAATAAAAGAAATCTCAAAAGAATACTATATCGAAAACATTAAGCAGGAAACTGCAAAATACCTAAAAAACTGCACTATATGTAACCGAGTAAAATATGACCGAAAACCAATTAAACCTTTAATGGAACAAACACCTACACTTAGCAAACCTATGGAAAAATGGCAACTCGACACATTAAGCTATGAGAAGGAAAAATACCTAACTGGTATAGACCTCTTCTCTAAGTGGGCTTTTATGGTACCCCTAACCGAGTATACGTCCCTTAAAATCATTGATGAACTAACCAAAATATTCAGTCTAATAGGTACACCTAAAACAATATCTTTAGACAACGACCCAGTATTTATTAGTGAAGCTATTAAACAATACCTAAAAACATTAAGAATCGAACAATACACTCCTACACCTCAACACCATACTTCACACGGTGATATAGAGCGATTACATTCCACATTAATTGAAAAATTACGCACGCAAAAAGAAGTTAACCAACAGTTAGATATACCACTAGTAATGCTCGCCTATAACTCTACAATACATAGCACTACTAACAAAACTCCGAACGAACTGCACTTCTTGCGAGAAATAAACTTACCCCTAGAAAATGTAGTAACATGCGATTACCTTAACCAAATAAAAAATAAAATCCAAAAATCTAAAGATAAATCCTTACTACAAGCAAATAAAATGAGAACACCTACCTTACCCGAACTACAAATAGGTACACTGTTCTATAAGAAACGACACGATAGGAGTAAGAATAAAAACGCCTTCCTAGGACCTTACCTTATAAAACAAATACAACCTAGGAATAAAATCATATATTTTCATGCGCATAAAGATCGCCAAGTTCATATAAGCCAAATACGCCTTCCAGATGCTGGTGCGAGATCACTCAACTCAGCGGAAGAATTATAACGATATCAAAAGGAAAGGCATGGATCCAAGAAGACGAATGGACCCTGATCCATCCAATAAATCTCCAACCTTTATATAACGAATATTATAAGATAAGAACACTATATCCCCTAGCTATAGGAAGTAAGATAGAAAAACATAGGTTAGAATTTTTAGAAAATAATCTTTATAATTGTATTTCCCATATTCAAACACCCGTTAGGAACAAAAGAGGATTGATCGACGGACTAGGTTCTATAATAAAAGCCATCTCAGGTAATCTTGATAATAACGACTTAATAAATATAGAAAACAAATTTAGTCTAACCACCGATGTGCTAGAAGGATTAAATAAAAAGATTAGTAATCTCTCAGCTCAAATAAATGATTTGACAGATGAATATTTGAAAAATAATATGGAACATAACGTAATATCTGAACTACTGTTTAGTTATCAAAGCTTAACCGACATATGTAACAGTCTCAATGAAGCTTATGTATTCGCCCAACACGATATACTTCACCCTTCAATTATAGATCAAGTACATCTTACAGAGAGTATAGACAGAATACCTAAAGAAATAAACATATTAAGAAATGTACTCAAGTTAGAAGCTCAAATCAAACCACATGTAACACTACAATCAAACATAATGTTCTTCCAATTACCCATACCAATCATATCCCAAAATACCTATAATCTAGAACAAATCCTTCCTATAATAAATATGAATAAAACTCATTGCACTATCCCTAACCTTATGTCTGGCCAATATCTTGTAAGAGATGATCAGGTGTACGAAGCGACTGATTGCAAGCAGAGCATCTGTAACACTCGAGTGCCCAAGGAATGCGTTCGCAACAGTATCCTGCGTCAGCAAAGCGCCTGTGAGGAATTATTAATATTCTGTCCTATAGTTTATTCCAGAAAGATCAAAGACAACCTCTACTATAGATGGAATCTTGAAGAAACCCCAATCAATGATAGGTGCAACAGAAGAAAACTGGTCCTGAAAGGATCTTACATTGAGGATAACACCGAATGTTTCACAAAGGAAGAAAAAACTGCAATCAAAATCTACCAAGGACTTGAAACAGAAACAATGAACGACTACCCTATTGCGATGACCACAAACGAAGATGACGTAATCAAACAAATAGAAGCTCTACAAAAGCACCAACTTATTACAACTCAAGCGTCCCAGGTCAAAATAGGACTCTATATACTTTCTAGCGTGATATCTGTCTTCATCATCACCTGCGTAATCCGTCAAGCCAGACGAATATACTCGAGATTGGGAGGGAGCTGTAAATATCACGACCCTATCAACACAACACCAGATGACGACATACCCCAACAAGATGGAGATAAGGACACCCCGTCACCGAACAACCACGTCATACTACTATCGTAAAGCCAGAGTCACCATATAACTATTCAGCTATCGGCATACCTCAACTGAATGAAGATTATGACATCCTGTCATCAAGCAAACGCGCCAATCTGTTATCATCGACGAGTCATCCCGAAAGTACTCCGGTATCGCCACTCAGATACCACCCCCACGAGGATTCCATGTTATCTTAAACTATATAAGCAACGACTTCACTGTATTAGATGTCTTTCCAAACTTGTAATAGAACTAAGCACTTGTGTAACATTAAATATTAAAATAAAATTCTTTTTATTTTAAATCCGACTCTAACGCCATTAACTCGCGCGTACAGTCGCCCGCCACCATGAACATTGATACCGAACGTGTGATTGCCGAGGTGCGCCAACGTCCTGCATTGTGGGATTTATCGAATGAACTTTACAAAGATCGCGATGCCAGAGCAAAATTTTGGTTACAAGTTTATGAAGCACTTTTTCCCGAATTCAATAATGAGGGCGATGATAAAAAAAAGGAGATCGGTAAGTAAAAGATAATTGTGTTTATAATAATTTTAAAATAATCTATCTGTTATTATAATCTATGTGTTTAAAATAATCTAGTCTAATGGAATAACATGCTGTCAATTTCAGAACAAAGCATGGCATATTATAAACCTAACTGCATCGGATTTCCAGGAAATTAGTCCCGCTGTTTTGATATCAAAATGACGGGACCACTATTCAGTTACCATAAAGTATATTCTATTCTATTCTAAGATTAAGAACTGTATTACCTATGATGCACTTCAACTCGAATGTACTTTCGTGGAGCAACGCGGGGATCTTGCGGGGGGTTGGGCGACGCGATAGATAATTACGAGAGCAACTTGAAAATGTGATTTTTTGTTTGTTGAGATATCTTAACGATTTTGGTGTCAAATGAAAGGTCTAGGTCTAAAACCATTTTATCCGTTTGAATCATGTAAATTGGTTCACGCGTTTAGGAGATAATAATATTAGTACCTACCTAGGTATTAGTAAAAATATAAACAACAAGAATGTTTGATGATTTACGAGTAGTTCTACGAAGTTTTTAATTAATGCTAAATAACATTAAACAAAGAGGTAGATTGTTGTTCTCATTATATGGTCAGGATGATGATGAGATGATGAGTGTTGCACATAGTTTATGTTTATTAATTATTGGATGGTGATGAAAAAGACACACAAACACTAATTGTACCTACACGTTTAATAATGTCCATACACAAAAGTTTTATGTAGAAACGACAATTTAAAACAAGAGACCACACGAATTACAATAAAATCAGTCGTTGTCCGTTCCACGTCGTTGGCGGGAATGCGCAATTAGCGTGGGATGTGTAGATATTATTTCTTAGTAAATATACTCGTTTTGCCATGGCAAAGAACCTTCCGGTGAAATAAAGTAGTTAGCGAATAAGTCTCTTAAAGTATCGCCTGTCCGATTCATAATGTTATAGCTGTTTAGAGGAACATTTTCTAAACCAACAATTGACATAGTATCAATAACATCATATCCATCACGAACTCTTATAAAGTTATGTAATACACAACATGCTTTGACTATTTTGATGCTGTTAATCAATGAAGTCCTCATAGGCCTGTGAAATACTTCAAATTTATTAGACATAATACCAAAAGTAGATTCTATGTAGCGTCTTGCCCTACTAAGACGGTAGTTGAATATTTTTTTCTTGTGAGTCATATTACTACGAGCGTATGGTTTTAAAATATGACGTGATATTCCAAACGCTGCATCCCCTACAATCATGTAAGGAAACGGTGTCCGGCTGTTATCTACTTGTCTTGGTTCTGGTAGGTTTATTTCGCCGCTTTGTAATTTTGCATACAAGTTACTGTCCCTAAATATTATTGAGTCAGAATCTGTTCCACAAGCACCCACATTAATATACTTAAAACAGTAATTAGCGTCACACATAGCCAACAGAACGATTGAATAATATTTTTTATAATTACTGAATAAACTTCCACTGAATGCAGGGCAAATAATACGGACGTGCTTGCCATCTATCGCTCCAACACAATTCGGAAAATTTGCTCGTGATTCGAAACCCTCAGCGATTCTCAGCCAATCTTCATGTGACGAAGGCAGTCTTAAAGTTTCGTCGTGCAGAACATCCCAAATTTTTGTACATACTTCTGTAACGATTTTGCCAATAGTTGATTCTCCAAGCCGATAGTGGTAATGTAGATCTATGTAGGTATTGCCGGTCGCAAGGAATCTGTAAAGTGTAATAATATGTAGTAAATTTACTCTTTTTTCTTATTTTTTATTGTTTCAGAAAAAAATGTGCAGCAACGATGGAAGACTGCAAGAGATGCATATATGCGTTGCAAAAATGTCTTAAAAAATACTCCCTCCGGATCAGGAGGAAGTAAAAAAAAGGTGTACATATATTTTGAAGATATGAAATTTCTTGATAAAAAACACCAAGCTGAAGTTGAGGACTCCATCGAAAGTAATCAGGCTACACCGAGCGCAATTAATGAGGATATCCCAAGCATATCTAATCAAGACGTGCCAAGTACGTCCAGTCAGGACATACCAAGGAGCACAGGACTTGAAGTAAATACAGAATTACAGAAAATTGTTGCTCAAGAAAATTCTACAGACTCTAATTTTCGTAATAAACATTCTAATAAAAATCAGCGAAAAAGAAAACAGACGGACACTGATGAATTCGATAAAGAGATGCTAAAGATGTTCAAAGATAATGCAAAACTTTTTAAAAATGATGACATGATTTTTTTCATGTCTCTCCTGCCAATAACAGAAAAGTTTACAACGCATCAAAAACTGATTTTCCGTACAGAAATGCTCAAAAAAGCAATGGAAATTAGTAATATGCACAATTCATATGACATAACCAGTAGACCGAATTCTTCAGATTCTTATTTTTCTCAACAGTCTGAATCGATTTTACGCAGTCAAGATCCGATCAACGTACATGAATATGAAACTTTCCCTGATATGTCAAATACCGTTTCACAAGAATGTGTGATGTACGATGTACGTCCCACTACTTCTTATACATTAAACTCCGGATCCCAAATTATTTCTCAAGGATACCAAACCATCCATGGCATTACTAGGAAAGCCAACGAGGACAAGTAAAATGTGTCCTTCACCTAAATAAATAACAATTTTATTCTTTTTTGCAAAAAATAATAAAAAACTAATACAAAAATGTATTGTTTTCTTTCTTATTATTATGTTCCAATAATAGATTGATATTATGTAACTCACCTCAATGTAACAGCAAGTCGTTCCACTGGAGGTATAATTTCTCGATACATGGAGCAGTTTCAGGTGATTTTCTAACTTTGATAACAGTTCATCAAAAGTTTTTACTTTCATTCTAAAATAATTAAAAAACTTTTCCTCGTCCTGACGTAGCTTTTCAAATAAAGTAGAAAATTCACCATTCGTCACCCTATCAGCAACAATTGGGTGAATGTGATATCTTTTTTTTTCTATATTGACGCCGTCTCCGCTTGAGTAAGTATGCTGCAGCAACTAAACAATTTATAAACGGGTTCATAATAATATCCCAAATTCAAACTCCGCTTCACAAATCCACAACAAATCCACTTGGAGACTCCTGTACCGTGGAGCGGTCAGTATCGCACTACGGATGTTTTCATTGGCGCTGATGGTCAGCGCGCTACGCGACTGACGGTACGCGACCGACGTCAGCGACAGAGGAATCCGGGCCTTATGTGTACACTGTGGAAGATCTTTGTATCGGTCAAGAGTTCATACATTATCAAGCAATACGGAAAGAGAAGCACGTATAAGAGCTGTGGTTGCAGAGAGGATTTTGCCACGCTCAGTACGTATTCATATTAATATTTTATCAAAATGCTCTAAAATGATAAGCAAAACTTTCAATATCACTAACATTTATTTATTTTTGCTCCTAAACAATATTTGTAATTATGCTGTACTTTTATAAACATAACATCACGCCTGTATTCCCTGAAGGGTAAGGCATATCGGTGTTTATTTTTTTAATAATTTATTTAATATTTTGTTACAGCTACGTACATCTGATCATATTTGTCACCCTTGTTGGCAGAGGTGTGATAATTTGGCTGAACATTACACTGAACCATCCACATCATCTTCAGTACAATCGCAACCATCTGCAAATCCATTCCTACCATCAACATCTGAAGAATCCATTGTTGATCTTCCGGGTACATTGTCTGGGCAAGTAACACAACCTGTTGAAATCAGACCTTCTCCGTCCCTCCCTCAAGAAGTACCGACAATAGTTTTGTCTCAGTATGGGAGAGCATCAGACACGCAGGCCCGCTGTTTTTTTCAGGTTGTAACCATACTGAAAGACTTGTAGTGCCAGTGCCAGTGCTTGTGTGTCTATAAGAATAAGACTTTTTGCTGATTTTAAATTCTATGTCCCAGCAGATTGTCGCATCTGCAATTATCATTTAAGAGGTAACTTATGGCACCAATTAAATGAAATTGAAGTGAATCATACCTTCACAGAGGCATATATAAATGACTTCGTGTCATTATTAAAACTAGAGACATCAATTGATTTTGAAAATATTGACATGATGGATGACCATTTAGTACATTTTTGGTTTGGTGTAAGCAAAGAGCAATTCCGTACATTGTTAGCAGAAGTCCCTAGATTATTTCAAATGCATAGAGGGTCAACCGCACTAGCTGCATTATTATTAAAATTAAGAAATGGAGATTCAAATGAGCGAATTGCAAGTTTATTCCAAATGCCTCGCAGTACTTTGGAGAATTTAATGGCTAAAGCGAGAGAGTTGCTCCAACATGATTTTGTGCCAATGCATTTAGGGTTACGACATATGGCGAGGGCAGAGATTGCAAATAGAAATCTTTTGATCCCTAATGGTCTTTTTGGAGGTACAAATGTGAGTGGAGAGAGACTACCAATTTTCATTGTTGATGGCACTTATATATATTGCCAAAAAAGCTCATATTATAAGTATCAAAAGGATACATACTCTTTACATAAGTATAGAAACCTTGTGAAACCATTTTTGTTTGTGTGTTGTGATGGGTATATTGTAGAGACTCTTGGCCCCTATCCAGCAACTACATCAGATGCTGATATTATGAAAAATGAATTTATAAATGAGTCTCAACCGCTAAGGCAGTATTTTCGCGATAATGATGTTTTTATTCTGGATAGGGGTTTCAGAGATGCAGTATCAGTTTTAGAAAATAGTAACTATAATGTTCATATGCCACTGTCATTACAAGAGAATGAAACACAGTTGTCAACGTTAGCAGCAAATAAATCAAGGACAGTAACCATGTGCCGTTGGGTAGTGGAAACAGTAAATGGTATATTTAAAGAACAATTTAAAATATTCCGCCATGAATTTTTTAATAGAGCATCTTCTCATTTGATGGTAGACTTTTCTATTGCTGCTGCGTTGATAAACCGATTTCATTGTCGTTATAAAGACAGAACTAATGCTGCACAGATTCTAGAAATAATAAATCAAAAAATTTATCAAAATAATGTTTTAGCTGATTTTATAAACAATAATAATTATAATAGGAGAGCGCACTTCACAAACATAAATGTTGATTCACAAAATATAAGTAACTTTCCTCAACTTACACAGGAAGATTTGATATTAATTGCTTGTGGTACTTACCAAATAAAACAAGCACGGTCTTATTACAGCGAACATATTCGGCACAATGGTTCCTATACTATTGAAGTGTGTAGAGAGGCGCATCTTAGCAACCTACGGGAAGAATTGTCACTCTCCCAAAATCACTGGCTCTTTAGAGCCAAAATTCAAAGCAGACATGTAAGTCGAAAAATATATTATGTTTATGTTATAATTAATAATAATGAAAGTGGGAGACAGGAAATTGAGCATTATTGTTGTAATTACATAGTTGGGCGAAGAACCGTAGGTTGCTGTGCACATACAATGACAATATTATGGTACCTCGGTTGGGCTAGACATCAAACAAATATAACCCCTCCAGCTTAAATATGATGATGTACTGTTTGATAAATAATAAATTGTTAAAAAGTATACATGTGGTTTTTTTTTATGCATTCTTAAATAATGTAGGTATGTTATATTTTTACTATACAAACATTTCTGCGACGAGAATGTGCCAAAAGTCATTAATTTAATTAATCGGTTAATAGTTGTCACGTTATCGTTAAAATCCAAAGTTTTAATTGGTCAACTTTGATGAACTATAAGTTTTTTTGGTGTACTTCTAATAGAAAACTAATTATACTATCGAATTCTATAATTATTTTCCTTTTTTATGATATACTGTTCATCTTTGTCGGTTCTGGCCGAGTCTTGTAGGAAACCTTGGCATTCCCCTTTGTTTCTCTGATAAATATAAATATAACTTAACATTTTGGGTATATTTTTTAATTCATAACTTTTAAGCTAATTAACTTATAAATAACTTTAAAAAAGTGTCTTTTCATTAAATACCTGTTAATTGATCTAAATAAACCAAAGTCCCGTTTTGAGTCAAAGAATAAATGGTCACATTAGTAACACACAACGTAGCGCGTAGGTACTACTCGAACCCCACGTGCCGCCGTGCGCTGCCGACAAAGTGAAGACCGATTCTTAAATGTTCAAAGCAAAATAAGCGGTCGCGCGTAGTGATAAGGCATAATCTAGCCCGCACGCGGCGAGTGCCTCCCTACGCACCCCTGCCCTACGCCGCCGGCTGTCTCAACTCAGTTGTACCGCGACCGTCCTATGCCCAATGCGATTTAAACGTGATTCGCAAAAATGGATCGACATTACGATTATTCCTATTTGGAGTACGTCTTTATGGTGCAATCATACGCCAGGGCTGACTATAACTCCCCCGCTGCCGGCGACTACTCGCAAAACTTGGAGTTACTCCGTCTTCGCGGGATTCTGAACCCCCAAGTCCCACAGGCCCGGACAATCGTAGCAGCGACACAGCGGCTACTTGATTATGGCCAGTTCGAGACACCAGCGCATGCACAGGGCAGAGGTCGATCAGCCGTTCTTTCGCCAGAGCTCGACGACGACATCATCGAGTACTTCGAACGGGATCCTTGTCGAAGTACGCGTATGGCTGCGGCTAGGTTTGTATGTCTGGAAACTGCTGAACTGTGAAGGACTACATCCATATAATTTTCGTCGAGTTCATGCACTCCACGAAAACGATGCGCCGGCCAGAATTGCTTTTTGTCAGTGGTTGAAAATCAGAATCATAACGTTTGTGGACGGACGAAGCAGGATTTACGCGAGTAGGACTGTTCAATCAGCGTAACGAACATTATTGGCAGCCCACATGTTATTCGCGAGTGTGCGCATCAAGTGCGTTTTAGTGTTAACGTATGGGCCGGTATATTTAATGGCCATCTCATTGTACCGCATTTCGTGACAGGACACTTGACAGGTGCAACTTACCTACAATGCTACGTAATGTTATCCCGGACTTATAAGACGATGTTGCGCTAGCGGTGTCCGTGGATAATCTGTACTACCAGCATGACGGGTGCCCGGCTCATTATCAGCGCGCAGTGCGAGAACACCTGGACTCGGGTGTTTCCCCAGCGCTGGTTTGGACGCGGCGGGCCAGTGCCTTGGCCAGTTAGAAGCCCGGACCTGACTCCATTGGACTTTTACTTGTGATCTGAGCTCAAGCACCTGGTGCATTGTGAAGAACACGAAATTCGTGACGCGTTAATAGCTGCGATAGTGGACGCTTTTAATATTATAAGACGTGACAGAGACACTTTGTTAAACTGAAAGACAATCTAATAAAACGTGCTTGGTTGTGTACTGAACGCAGTGGCTTGCACTTCGAACAATAACTCCGTTACCGGGAAGTGTAAGTACCTACTCGTACCTTTGTAAATAGCGAAGATTAAAAAATAGGTTAGTTAATTAAAATCATTGTAAATAATCTGATACCAATTTTTTAAATACGCCGTAAATACTTCATCGTCTATCTCAGAAAAAAAATTTTTTGTAAGTTAATAACTTATTAAACTTGTTTTTCAGTTTCGTGTACAGTAAGTTGTAGGTAAAAAAGTATTTATGACGGTCCTAAGCCCGTAAAAGTATGAAGGGAAAATTGGAATAACTTTTAGGTAAATACAGTGTAAACTACATTTATCGCCACTCGATTTAACAACAAACTCCCTAAAACGTCGAAATTACATGACTGGTTGGTTTACCTTGTTGTCCATACAATATACACTCTATGTAGCATCGCACCCACTCTAAATAATCCCCTAACCCACTCTAATAATGACGTATTGGTGTCGACCAATACGTCATTATTAAATAATAAACAGTACTTTTTAAGTTACCGAAATTAATAAGAACGGCAGCTGTGCACGTTCTTTTGTTATTTTGTTGCTTTATTGTCTAGCACGTATTTGCCTCGACTGTCGGCCTCTTACTTAGGGTAAATACGCCAAACATCGCCCCCCCCCCCTCCCCCAAACTTCAGCCGTCTGCACATTCTCAGCTTGCGTTAATTCAAAAGGTAATTAAGTGGCCATTTTGCCACTCGAATTGCAACCTTAGTTCATACTCTATACTTACAAAACGTTACTATCCGATTACGTCACTCGCTCTTCGCACACTGAGCATCAGTAGGGATGGTGCCGTTGAAGCCAGTTTCGTAGTTAAAGTAGTTGACTTGTTGTGAAAACCCACGCTCCGTGGATTGATATTACAACGAAGACGTTTTTTTTTTTAGATTTTATGCTTTGTTATCCATAAAACGTTATTTTTACTATATTTTGAGATAGATTTTTCAATGTTTTGCCGTATTGGTTTAAGGGAAAAATAGGGGGCCGCCATTAGAATACCAGTTTTGACTTAAAACCGGGTTCTCGACCGGGGCCGACTTAAAGTAAATGCAGTCTGTTTTATAAATTTCAATTCTACCAATTCTTAATAGGTGAATTTGCAAATCTTATAGGTAAATAAATCTATTTTACATTTAATCGCCCCATACCGGCCGAGGTGATATTATTTGAATCTCGAGAAATAAGGTACACGAAAGAGGGACCGACTTTATAATGACGGCCAGCCTCGAATTCGAGCGCCACTATAGAGGCTGATTACTTTTGTATTTTTTCATTGATTGTGTAAGTCATTATTAATTTATTTATCAAACTTATTTTCTCAAAATAGAACATGCGTTATAATAATTTATTAATAAGTAAATATTATAATGTACGACTAAAAAAGGTTTACCATATTCAGAAGTTGCGGCTAAAGTGTTTATTTGTCACCATTGCATTTTAATTGGGTTAGATTTACATTCTCATAAAGATGCCTAGTAGTTTCTTACGTCAAAAGAAATTTATGTTTTGTTTAACTTTTTTTAGATTACCTTACTCAAACAAAAACACGTGTGGCACCCGAGGACTGCCGCAGTAAAACTATTGCATAGCATTTTTATCAACTTATGCAATTATAATTATTTATTTATTTTTTATTTATGCAGTTTTTTTTTTCTTTGATATTAATTCAAGTACAGTCGTACCATATACATACACGTTAAGCGAACGCTCGGCCGAGCTACATGGTAGGCGGAGTGGGGGATGTTAGGTTTTATTTTCGTTACGGAATTTCTTGATTCGGTCGCCGCGCTCAAAGCCCGCGATAAAAGCTATGCAATAGCTTAAAAATTGTTTAACTAGGTTGGAGTGGGGGGTGTTAGGTTTTATTTTCGTTACGGAATTTCTTGATTCGGTCGCCGCGCTCAAAGCCCGCGATAAAAGCTATGCAATAGCTTAAAAATTGTTTAACTAGGTTGGAGTGGGGGGTGTTAGGTTTTATTTTCGTTACGGAATTTCTTGATTCGGTCGCCGCGCTCAAAGCCCGCGATAAAAGCTATGCAATAGCTTAAGAATTGTTTAACTAGGTTATTACACTTAGGTTTGTTACAGGTAGAATAATCTTTGTTGATTGTTGTACATCGCGAGTTCCTATAAGCCCAAAAAGTAGACTGCTAAGTATGTACATAATAGAAGTACTATTTTTTTATATGACTGCTTTAATTAAGCCTTTTTTATTTTATGAAGCTGAGTTGCTTTTCGATCAAACTCAAAGCATTTATTTCAAACAAACCGATTACAAACACTTGAATTCTCAAGGGGTCGGTCAATCAAAAAGATTAAGCAACATATGTAGTTGCCCATTCCAAAGCGTAGTAGGTACCTATGGAGTAGAACGGGCAAAAAACTCCATTGACACTCTTTTAAATCAAAATATGGTTACAAAATATTGGTTACATCATTCATATTGAAATTATGTATGTGAGAACGATGCAGAACGTTAAAAGCGTCCGTAATAAAGAGACAAAAACAATTCAAATATTAAATTAAATTAAAATAAGCCCTGGCAGCTAAGAGATGACCAGTCCCTACTGACGGCGCCCGTTCACGAACGTGACGTATGGATCAAAACCATTCAACTCAACCATTTTGAAGGGAACTTCATGATCCAACACACACGCCACCACCAGCGAGACATTTGAGTGAACATGACATACTCTCAGCCGCCAGGGCACATTCAAGTCAATGAAAGGCAAACCTAGTAAATGGTTGCTTTATAGTAGGTACATAGTACTCACACATGTGCAATGCAATTACACAATACTAAAATATTGATTTTAATTATCAATGCATATGAATAAACACATTTGTGTTTACCACTACATAATCCTTTTTTTTTTTTGTTAACCGACTTTTTAGTTTGACAAATATTTAATTTTATCATAAATACTGTTACGAAGACGTTAAAAGTTTATCAAACAATCACTTTTGCTATTTATAAGTATTATTTTAATTCCTTTGACTTTTAAAAATTCTATTCTGTTGCGTGCCTCGTTGGTCTAGTGGTCGCAAGCGCTACTGCTGAGCATGAGGTCGTGGGTTCGATTCCCGGGTCGGGCAAAGTGTTATTGGGTTTTCCATCTGGAATTTCTCAGTAGCAACCCGGATTCTGGATTTATGCCCGGTTGATGGCAATAGGCTCGCCTCCTATTACATGGGACTTAAACATAACTGGCGAATTGTGGGTGTACTTACTATAGGTACACCTTGATTCGGCGTTTGTACGTTGTACCGAGTGGACGCGTGTCGGTTGTCCTCGGATTTTTGCTTTCGAATTTTTGTATTGGCTAATTTAAGTGATTGTGAATTCCTTGTCACTCTTGCCTGTCCCTTACCAGTTATCAACGCCCACTGGGCGGTCCTAGAGTGAGATATACACAATTTTGTCACCTACTTTAAAATCTGACTTTCGAAAAGTGACTGTGATTTGCTGGATTCGAACCCGCTCCCACAGCGCGGTGTGCTGTTGCGGTCCGACTCCCCACCCGCTGCGCTACGGTGCTAGTGACGTGGGAACTTGAATAAGCTACTCGCTATCTGCTACGCGGCGCCGCCGTAGCCGCTGACATCACTGCTACGGATTGCCTACGCGGCTACGAACACGAAGTACTTTCGGCCTACGCTCTACGACTCCGCTCGCACGGAACGCCGTCTCACGGCGCAGTGCGCACGCACTTATCGAATGTGACGAAGTCTACGAGATCTGCTTGCCTCTATTTTTCAACTATTTGGAAACATGTCCGCCGTAAGACGCACTCCCCCGTCAACGCCGAAAACGCAAATAAACAGCCTTAGCCAGTCCCAGACCAGATCGGAATCGGATATAGCCAACGCAGTGGTGAGTGATTATGTAAATACAAACCGAAATAAAAGAGCCCGGAAGGCAAACTCGCCACAAGGCGCTGCTACGCAAGACCTTCAAACTCAATTCGAAGATTGGAAGGAAGAACAAGACTCTTCAATTGCAAAGCTACTTGCGACTCAAACCGCTGTGATGACTAAATTGGCGTCTGATATTGATGAAATAAAATCTCAGAACACTCAGATTCAGGCATCTAATATGGTAATACACAAGTCTAACGAGGAGATAGTTAAATCTATGTCTTTCTTAAACCTGCAATTTGAGGAGCTGAAAAAAGAAGTTGAAGACCTAAGAAAAGAACGCCGGGAACAGAGACAATATATAGAAAGTCTAGAGAAAAGACTACAAGATCTACAACATAAATCCAGGTCGTCGGGCATTGAAATCCGTAATATACCGCAATGTAACACTGAAACCACTGCCACTCTTGCAAAAACAGTATGCAGCATTGGCGAAGCTATCGGAGTATCCATAAAAGACTCTGATCTGAGGGATATTTATCGCTTGCCCGGGAAACCATCGGGTGCCCCTACCACTACACGACCGATAATAGCTGAATTTTCGTCTGTTATGAAAAAGGAAACACTCATATCTGCAGTTCGAACATTCAACAAAGACAAGGACAAGGAAGATAAATTAAATACTGGTCTCATTGGCATTCCAGGAACTTGCCAGCCGGTTTATGTCACGGAACAGCTTCCGGGTAACACCAAAAAACTGTTCTACCAATCAAGAGAGTTTGCGAAAATCCACAAGTTCAAATTCTGCTGGGTATCCAACGGGAACATATTTTTGCGCAAAAAGGAAGGAGACAAACAATTGTTAATCAACTCTGAAAAATGTCTTCTGGATATAGACTACACTGGCTTGTGACTGGTAATCCTTATAGTTAAGATTATTATATTAGCATACACCTGTTTTCTATTATTGTTTTTCTATATTGTATTTGTTTCTAAATCTAAAAGAAGCCACAATTTATTTAACACTCACATAACCACACAAATAAAAACTCACCTTGGAAAACGCACTCTATACAAAAATACACTCACAACTCACTCCCACAAAATCTGGTACAACAACTACTTTTACACAAAAAAGCAAATATTAAACGACATAATGTTATATACTAAACAAATCCTAACAATAGAAGTCGTACATTTGAGTCACCACACGTTACTTCTACTCTCTCCCAATGGCTAGCATCAATAGTATATGCGGTGAGTTGGACTCGCTGACAGTGGGTAACTCATCTAACTGTGCCCCAGAAGATTGTATTGAATATGTTAACACTACCAATACTGGCATAAAAATACTACACTTAAACATCCGTAGCTTAAATAAAAACTTTGATCAACTCCAGGTACTAATGCACTCAACAAAACTTGATTTAGACGTGGTTATTCTTACTGAATGTTGGCTTAGTAAAGTCAGTAATATGCCTGATTTGGCTGGATATGACTCATATTTTACTGAAATAAATAGTAACCAAAATGATGGTATTGTTATCTTTACAAAACAAGCTCTCCGAACCACTGTGTGGGAACCTCAATTTGTCGGTGGGAATTGCTTGGTATCTCATTTAATTAACCAAAATATCGCTATTGTAGCAGTTTACCGATCCCCGTCATACAGTTCCAAGGAAAGTACCGAAAGTTTTTTGGATAGTTTAAATAGTGTCTACGTAAGCCTCTCCTCCTACAAAAATATAGTCCTCATAGGTGATATTAATATAGACCTCAAACCCAATAGTACAGATGACCGCTGTTTCAACTATCTCATCCTAAATGCTTCCCACGGTCTTCTTCCAACCCACAGGTACAACACTCGGCTGGATAACTGTCTAGATCATGCACTCGTTAAAACTACCCTTCCTGTTACTACCCTTGTACTAGACTCTCACATTACGGACCACAAACCGGTGCTACTTAATATTGCTAACACAAACCCTGATAATAAACCACTCCACATAGCTACCCGCATAGACTACGATGCAGTTAAATTAGATTTAGAAAGCTCGGATTTTACCCAATTGTACAAAACTATTGACCCCAATATATCCATGAATATGTTTATAACTATTGTTTCTTCAGTAATTGATAAACACACTAAACAAATTAAAATCCCAAGAAAAAAAAGAATAATCAAACCATGGATAACCACCGGCCTATTAAAGTGTATACAAAACCGTGACCGGTTGCACAACAGATCAAGAAAAGATCCCAATAATCTTATCCTAAAAATTACCTACACGCGGTACCGGAATTTTTGTAATGATCTGCTCCGGAAACTAAAAATAGCCCATGAAAAACGCGAACTTGAAAAATCTCGTAACAACCCCAAATCCCTTTGGAAAACGATAAAACAAATCACCAATACCACTAAAAAGAAAACTAGCCCAGTAGAACTGTTGGACATCTGTGACAACGCTCCTTCATCCGTAAACGAAGTATGTAGGTTTTTCAGTAACATAGGCACTAACTTGGCAGGAAAAATCTTGTCCCAATCTCACCAACCTACAAGCCCACCAAAGAGATCATGTCAAAACATTTCGTCCAGCCCCGCAAACTCCCTTGTGATACTTGAGGTTGATGAATCAGAAGTGGAGTCTCTTATTCTGCAACTGCGTAATGATTGCGCAATTGGTTGGGATGGCATATCCCCTTTGGTGCTAAAGAGTTGCCGCCAGACCCTGACGCCACCGTTGACGTTTATCCTTAACTCCTGCATTAAAAAAGGCATCTTTCCTGATGCGCTAAAGAAAGCTATCATCCATCCAATTCATAAGGGAGGGAACAGAAACTGTGTCAACAATTACAGACCCATATCGGTCCTATCAGCACTCTCGAAGATACTGGAAAGAATCCTAAATAACAGTTTAAGCAAATTCCTCAACAAACATCAGCTCATAGCTGATAATCAGTATGGATTTCGCACAGGTATCTCTACTGAAGACGCAGTTCTTGAACTAACACAATTGGTTGCGAGGAATCTTGACAGTAGAACCAAAAGTCTTGGGATCTTCTTAGACCTCTCTAAAGCATTTGACACAGTCTCTGTTCCCAAACTTATCTCTAAATTGGAACTTCTAGGGGTACGAGGAAGTACCCTCAACATTTTCAAAGACTACCTCAAAAACCGGACCCAACGAGTAAAAATTGGAGAGCATATAAGTGAAGAAGTTTCGACCACTTACGGTGTACCTCAGGGAAGCATTTTAGGCCCCACCCTCTTCCTAATATACGTCAACGAGTTGTGCAGAATGACCATCCCCAACTCCAAGATCTTTGCGTATGCTGACGACACCGCAGTCATAGTTCACGGACAAACTTGGGAAAGCGTTAAGCGCTACGCAGAAGCAGCAATCTCAACTATTATGATATGGCTCAACCATAACTTGCTTACCCTAAACTGCGACAAAACATCTTACATTCCCTTCGCTATCCGGCGTAACAACTTGCCCGACAAATCCTTCTCCATAATAGCGCACACCTGCTCCAAACAATCCCCGCAATGCTCATGTCCGACGCTTGTCAAAACGGATAATGTGAAATATCTGGGTGTCCAAATAGATGGAGGATTGCGATGGGACAAACATGTTGACGCTACTACCACTAGATGTTTAAAACTTTTGCATATTTTCAAATCCCTTAGAGACTCGGCTGCGCCTGATACCCTGAGGATGGTGTACTATGCATTATGCCAATCCGTCATTGGATATTGCATTGCAGTATGGGGTGGTGCAAATAAAACCAGTCTTCTGAGGATCGAAAGAGCGCAGAGAGCCGTACTGAAGGTGATGTCGCGCAAACCTTATCGCTATCCCACTACACAATTATACGCTGATTCTAAAGTACTCTCAGTGCGTCAGCTTTTTGTACTGCAGTCTACTGTTCGTAAACACGCTAGCGTTCCCCCAACTGACCCTAGAAAAAGGAAGAAACTACCCCTAAGTACTCCTCACAAAACCGCCTTCGCTCAACACCAATATTACACATTGAGTACATACATATACAAACAAATACACAAAAACCTAAACATTGTCGATCTAAATAAATATGAAATAAAATCAAAATTAAAGGGATGGCTACTGGAACAGGACTATCTACAGACAGAATCCTTACTTAAGTACGTCTCCTAACTACCTACATATCCCCAATCACACACAACACACCAACACACACACATATACATACACACGCACACACAACACACACACGCACATATACACACACGCACGCACACACACACACACACACACACACACACACACACACACACACACACACACACACACACACACACACACACACACACACACACACACACACACACACACACACACACACTCACTCACACATCACGTATAACATATATGCTACCACTTAGATTAACTTAACTTAAATTAGCTTTATATTCATAATCGCGCAGGTAGATCGACACAGTCTACTATTATACTTATACCATCACTTTTAAGCTGAATCACTGTCTCTCAAGATACAGGTTACCTAGTTTGAGAGGCAGGGGTTTCCATATTGTGTACAGATTTTAGTTCCTAGATTGTATTGCATTGTGTTACTACCTAAGCTCATTCAAATTGTGTTTACTTGAAACATTTTAAATCTGTGTTTTTGTGAAATAAAGTTTTATTATTATTATTATTATTATTATTATTATTACCTCTGCCTAACCCTTCGGGGAATACAGGCGTGATGTTATGTTATGTATTTATGTTCTGTTTTAAATTCCAATTTTTATCACATAGTTATTATTCTTTATTTAACTTTATCGTGATCTTTGTGCAAATCAAACGTTTAATATACAATTAATCAAATACAAATGTATACTTAGTGTGATATTATGCTTCTGCCAAAATAAATCATATTACTTAATATTATTTTAAATGTCTTCATTTTAAACGCTCTATACCCGGCCGACATTTGGGAAAACTCGACCGAACATGGGCCGTGAACGGCCGACTATAGGGATTTTTCGTTCTCGACGCATTTAAACCTTAATACTTTTTCTTTTAGTAGAAAAGTCAACCATATGCTTATGAACATAAAATTGATTTATCGACCTGTCTAAAAGCGCATCACAAGCTATCCTTTCGTTGCAAACTGATGCGAGCCAGAGCGATCCAGTTAGAAAATCCGTAAGGGGGCCGACATTTAGCGTATTTCCCTACCAAAGATTGTATAATGGTAGCTTAACAAATTGACACACAACATAATGACATGCAAATTTTTGGTACTTATACAATTAGATAATTTTTATTTAAACTGAAGGAATTCTTTTATTGTATAGAAGGAATTCTCAATTAACCAGCTGCGTAAAGCCCTTCTGAAGCGGACCTTTGGAATTTCTTTAATTTGGTTAGGAATCTTATTATAAATCCGAATACACATAGGATAGCAACTTCGCCCATATAGTTCCGTTTTCATTCTAGGAGTAATTAATATATTAGGAGATCTAGTTTTAAACTTACATTTATCTCCCAGTTTTTCAAATATCTGTGGGTGAGATTTGGTAAATTTACATACTTCCTTAATATAAGTACCAGTTAATGTAAGTATTCTAAGTTTTCTAAACATCGGTTTACAGGATGTAAGTGGGTCTACATTACAAATCGCACGTATAAACCTCATTTTTGCGATGAAAGCTCTTTCGAGATGCACCGAGTTTCCCCATACCAGTACACCATAACGCAGTATTGAACCAACATATGCATGATAAGCCTGTAATGTGGCTTGTCAACTTGTTAGGTTAGATAAATGCCATAGAACATAAGCAATCTTACTGAGTTTTCCACATAACTTATCAATATGATTAATCCAGGAACACCTCTCATCTAGATTTATCCCAAGAAAAGTCATACTATCTGATTGTTGTATTTGTCTACCTTTATAAGTGATGTTTAGATCCAGTTATTTCCAGTTTTTGTTGCGAAATTATACATATTTGGTTTTATCTATGTTAGGTTTAAGGTTATTCTTTTCCATCCAAGTTATTACTTTGCTTACGGTAGTATTTATTTCCTCATTATAGTTTACTTTATTTTAAGGGATAATTACGGCCACATCGTCTGCAGAGTATGCAGGGATGATCTGATGACTTCTGTCAGGTCATTGATATATATAAGAAAAAGTGGGGGGCCTAAAATACTGCCCTGTGGAACGCCTGTGCAATTGTAACTTAATTTGGATTTAAATGACAGTTTGTAAGACTGTAAGACTGTAAGAAGTTTGTAAGACAGATTGATTGTAAGAAATACGTTATTTTGTTTTTTGTGATTACCTTGCACGTGTTTACCTCGGCTGCTAGACAGTCGTTAGTTTGTTTTGCATTGTCTATACGTTATCAATTTATCATATTCTATTAGTTGCTCACAAACTTATTAGTTAATACTTATTATAATTGTAAAATAATATTGACTTTTCTTCTCTCCATTTTACCACAACTCTCAATGACGCCACAAAATGCGCAGTCCCTTAAGTGCTGTTTAGAGTTACACTGTATTGTTTCGTTAACTCAGGAGTAGGTAGTTATCAGCTGTAGCGCGAGGGTCAACGACCGCGCCTCGCACGCCCCCGCCGCACAGTGGTTCGAAATCGACGCTCTGTGGACATTGAAATCAAAATTTCTTTAGACGAGAAATAAAAATCAGAATGGCTTTATTTCAGTATTATTTATAATATTTGGTAATATGACAGCTATAGACAGCACCATCTCCGAAAAAAAAATATTTAATATTTTTTTGTATGAAGGAAAACACATAAGTCGTTTTTTCTCATAACTTAATAAAACTTAAAGCCTGCGGCTTACATGGGGTGTTGTCCTACATGAGGCGATTCCGAAATGCTATAACACGCACACCCATGCGCGCCGCTTCACTCACAGCAGAGTGTTGAATTTCGAGAAATTCAGTTAGAGATTTTTACGTTGATTTACGTGTGATCTTGAAAATATACAAAGTAATTGACTTTAGTTTGCTAATTTGATTAGTTATAATGAGAAATAATGGAATATACAATATAAAAATACTAAAAAAAACACTCAAATTGAGACACATTTACAATATAAATAGATTTTGCAATCTTTCTTATAATAATTTAATTCGGTGTTAGTAGATACACAGTTTGACTTCTTAATTAACATTAAAAAAAAAAAGTACAAAAACTTATAACTAATACAGAAAAATACTAAGAATAAGCAATTGTATAATTGAGAAATATATTATTTCACCACTTCACTGAGAGCAGAGTAATGAACTTCAAGAAATTCAGTGGATTTCTCGAAGGAATTCAATACTATATTATTTGATATCTTTGGGATAGGTGCACATACCAATGGGCAACGATAATTACATAGTAATGATTGTTTGATGTAAGCTGTTCGTAATCTCAAGTTTAGCAGGAAATCAATGCTTAATGCATGCTAATTAACTTATGATGGTAATTTAGTCTCATCTCATTAGTGCATGTTGCAAATATTGTTAACGAGTTAAGATACATTAGTTAAGGGCTATTTTTACGAAGTGTTTAACTAACTACTATTAATTAAGATACGATTAAGAGGGTACTTTTATATAAATAGGGACAACATCGTCAAAATCATTAGTTTTTGTCAGCAACTGTTCGCGCTATAACATTAACTTCTTGCTTACGTACTTACTTATTATCATGGAAGGATTTTATACAAATTTGGACATATTCATATTTGTGAAAACAAAAAGTTGCTTTTCGCAGCCTAGTATTTTGTTAGAAGCACTTCTAACCAAAGCGACAAATTTGTCTGAAAAAGAACAAAAAAAATTAAAACAGTTTTGTCAAGTGTATATGTGTGTTTTGCATAGAAATTGGAAATCGTGTAATCGAACAATGCATACATTTGTCAAGAAGTATGAGACATGGCTAGAAAAAGAGATCAAATGGCCCAACTTCATTAAAGACAGATTTGTACAAAGTGAAGAAATTGGATTGGTATCAATCGACTCTGTTACTGATACTGTTGAACCTTCAACCTCAAGTGCTAGTGGTATAAATGATGGTGCATCCACGTCCAAAGTAACTACATGTACTGTTAGCACTACAACACTAAAAAGGAGCCCAAGAAAACCTTTCTCAGAATTATGCCAAAAACAGAAGAAGAGAAGAATAGAAGAACTTTTAACGCACGACTCTCAGGAACTTGCATATGCTACTGCAGTGAGATGTGGTGAGGAGAATGAGGACGTGAAAGATTTAATAAAATATATTACCGAGCATCCTGAAAAAGCAGCAGAGATCAAGAATTTTTTGAAAGGCAAGACAACTACTAACAAGTATTCAGCAGAGAAAGCGTTGGGTATATTTATTTCTTTGAAATTGTCGAAGTGGCAGTATATAACTTTAAGGGAAACTGCGAAAGAAAGTGGTGTAGATTTGTACCCATCATATTATTCGGTTTTAAATGCCAAGAAGGCATGCTATCCTCCTGAGAGCGATATTGAAGTGACCGAACGAGGAGTTAAAGTAAAACTTCAAGCTATTTTGGACATCACTGTCACTCGACTTGCCAAAACATTAAACTTGGACCATTTGCAAGATAAAGAACTGATCTTAATCTGCAAATGGGGCTTCGATGGTGCGTCAAATCAAAGCAACTACAAGCAATGCATGAATGCAGATGAAGACGACTCTAGTGTTTTTATGAGCTCTTTTGTACCCTTGCAATTGATGTGTGGTGAGGATTTGGTCTGGGAAAACCCAAAACCTTCTTCTACAATGCTTTGCAGACCAATTTATTTCAAGTTTGTCAGCGAAAATAAGTTGGACATGAAGGAGGAAATGGGTTTGATCGATGCTGAAATTAAAGCATTGAAGCCATCTATCATTGAAAATAATATACAAGTTAAACATTCAATGTTAATGACCATGATAGATGGCAAAATAACGTCTCACCTGTCACAAACCTCTATGCAAACATGTGACATCCAGCTGTACCAAGTGAAATGAATGATTTGGAGAAGATTCACATGTAAGTTGAATATTGGAAATGTATGTTAATTTTTTTTATTTTTTTCTTATTGAAAAACACTTTTAACCTTTTTATTCATATTTTAGGAAATCTGTATCATCTGATATTTACAAGTACGGTTTGTCGACTTTGCATGCATGGATCAGATCCATGGAATGCCTGCTGCATATCGCTTACCGATTAGATTTTAAAAAATGGCAAGCCAGAGATGAAGCTAGTAAAGCAGCTTTGAAAAGTCGCAAACAGACGATACAGCGAAAATTTCGAGAGGAAATGGGACTCCTGGTGGATATCGTAAAACAAGGTTAGTTGATTTATTTATTTTGTATAATATCAAAGGGTTTTTTAGTTAGTGTAATACTATAAAACTTATCTTATAATGTTCTCTTATCAGTATTTTTTATATAAAGGTGCTGGGACCACGAATGATGGCAACACGGCTAGAAAATTTTTCCAGTGTCCTGAGAAGACTGCAAATATCACTGGATTGAGTCAGGAGCTCATCCAAAAATTCGCAACTATTCTCCGTGTTGTATCATCAGGACAGTCTATTAATATTGATTTGTTTGCCAATTATCTCGACGAAACTGCGCAGCTGTATGTGGAACTGTATGGCTGGTATTTCATGCCTTCCAGTATCCACAAACTTCTGCTGCATGGAGCTGAAATAATAAAACATTTCAACATTTTGCCTATAGGAAAGCTATCAGAAGAGGCATCTGAGGCCCGAAACAAAGATTTTAGAAAACTCAGGGAACATCATACGCGGAAATTTTGTCGCAGAGCGACAAACCATGACATCTTTAATGGTTTCATCGTATCCTCAGACCCATATTTGTCAAGCATTCGACCTAAACTGACAAATAAGAGTAGAAATGATTTAACTGAAGAAATGAAGTCTCTTCTTTTAATTGACCCGGATACCATGGATAAGGAAAACATTGAATTTGTTGAGGTGCCAAGTATGATGGATTCTGATTTTGAATTCTTTGATAGCGATGACGAAACTCAGTAGACAAAATTTTAATGTTTGATGTTTTTGTGTAAATTTTATATATTTCTCAATTATACAATTGCTTATTCTTAGTATTTTTCTGTATTAGTTATAAGTTTTTGTACTTTTTTTTTTTAATGTTAATTAAGAAGTCAAACTGTGTATCTACTAACACCGAATTAAATTATTATAAGAAAGATTGCAAAATCTATTTATATTGTAAATGAGTCTCAATTTGAGTGTTTTTTTTAGTATTTTTATATTGTATATTCCATTATTTCTCATTATAACTAATCAAATTAGCAAACTAAAGTCAATTACTTTGTATATTTTCAAGATAACACATAAATCAACGTAAAAATCTCTAACTGAATTTCTCGAAATTCAACACTCTGCTGTGAGTGAAGCGGCGCGCATGGGTGTGCGTGTTATAGCATTTCGGAATCGCCTCATGTAGGACAACACCCCATGTAAGCCGCAGGCTTTAAGTTTTATTAAGTTATGAGAAAAAACGACTTTTGTGTTTTTCTTCAACAAAAAAATATTAAATATTTTTTTTTTCGGAGATGGTGCTGTCTATAGCTGTCATATTACCAAATATTATAAATAATACTGAAATAAAGCCATTCCGATTTTTATTTCTCGTCTAAAGAAATTTTGATTTCAATGTCCACGGAGCGTCGATTTCGAACCACTGTGCGCCGTGCGCAGTCGTCCCTTCGCGCTGTATTACTATTGGTTCGAGGTAGCTTTCGAGTTTTGTTTTTCACAATTGTAAATCTGGCATTTATACATTTTTATTTTTTATAAATCGATTGTACTACCAAGAAAAAATCATTTTGCTGCTATACTTAACGACCTCTCCCATTTTTCGATGCCCACCAGCAATGTGCAACTAATTCGAGCGCACATAAAGAGCAGACATACATCGTCAAAAGTGTATTATTGCTATAGTTTAATTGACGAGATCAATGATGGGCTCAATTCGTTCAACATTATTGCTGCTCAAGTTTTACTGGGCGAAAAACAATCGGCAGTTGCGCCCACGTTGTTTGCCTAGTTTGGTTTTTGGGATGGGCTAGGCACCAAGACGTTGTGAGGCGCTGCTTTATTTTTAGATTCAATAATTATAGACGATGATGAGGATGACAATTGATTAAGTATTTTAATGTTTACATGAGGCCTAACATTTTACAACTTAATAAATGATCCCCTATGTAACGAATAAATAATTGATTGATTGAATGTCTATCCTTAACTAAGTGTTATAATAATAATATAATCTATTGTTTATAATATACCGTCTTTTATTTAAAAAATAAGCTGTTAGTTATGATTTTTCGTCAATGTAAAACCTATAAAATAGTTTTTTTTTTTTTCGTTTCTGAAGCCCTTTGGGTTACAGACTAGTATTAGTCTAAGGAACATTATGCACTATGATTCAATATTAGGCAGCACTTGGTCCAACGTCCATCCAAAAATGGTCAATACCCTTTACCGTTAATGTTTGATCTTGTTTTGATTTATTTCGTTGGTTTTTTATTATTACTGAATTTTTGATCTTGTTTCGGTCCTTTTAGTTGATTTTACACTGATTGTCTTTTTAAGCAGGCGGGCTTTTTTAATTTATATTTTCGAATGTTCACATATACACGTCCTTCCCCCACAATAAATTTACAGTGACTGTTGCACATACCAAAATAGAAACTGCATTTGAGTCGTATAGAATCAAAAACAGCAATCTGTCAGTTTTATGCAATTCGAGTTATGAATATGGTAACACTGTCTTTTTAAAATATTTTTTACTTATTTAGTCACATCGTATCAAAAACAGCAATATTCCACCAAAAACCTGAATGTAAAATCCATATTGGTATCAAATACAGCAATCTGCATACGATGAGATTCAAAAACAGCAATCTGCTAGCTTCGATCAATCACAGGCGTTCATTGATCATGACGTCAAGATGGCGTCTGCATTGATTTTGTCATAAGATCCGTGTGCGTATTTTGTAATTTTATTGCTAAAATAGTTTTAAAAAAATTCGTTTGGAGGTGAAAAAACTTAACCTCCTCGGACCTGGCATCCCCTATACAAGACCTTTTTTCTAGTACTGTCCTCTAGTGTTTGTCATGATAAAACTTTGTATATTTTTAGTACTGTTTCGAGAATGAAGATGTCGCTAACTTAAAAAAATTGGATTATTGTGTTTGGCGCTAAAATTCGTGAACTTTTGTGTAATGTGTAAGATAAAATTAGCATATTTCATTCAAATTTCCACAAATATTTTGGTGAATAACTCACCCGGTAGATGTTTGTCCCGTAGAGGGGACACTAGGTCTCAGTGTACGGCCTTAGTGCCCGCTTAAATCGAGCGTCCAGCGGAGCGGGGCGTGCGGCGTTCGTGTCAAACAGATGCATTAACACGTAGGTGTTCTGAGTGGCGGCCGAGCGGAGCGGGGGCAGCAGCGTTCTTGTTTGCGTCGAGCGGGGCGTCGCGTGCGAGTTCAAACCAGTTTGTGTTTGCAGCGGTGACGAGAGCGTGCGCGCCATGTCGTTCGAAGATATTATTACAGAAATTGAACTTTAACCAGAATTATGGTCAAAAACTCATGCCCTATATAAAAATAGAATAATTAAACAGAAAGTGTGGCATGAATTAGCAGTAAAACTAACACAACACACACAACACAGCCTTCTTTGTTTAATTATCTCACTTGGACCTTGTCTCGAGTTATACAAATATTTTAACCACACATTTTCTTCTAAATACATATCAATAATATAGTACGACCCTGACGCCATGTTGAAAAATGTGATCAGCTCACGCGAACGCTAAGCGTGCACTAAGGTCACTGGGCGAACGCTCCTTCGCCGCTTGCACGCAACGCTGAACGCTCCGCTGGACGCTCTTTCACTCAGTCCGTACACTCAGACTTAATATTTTACTCGTATAGGTATTTTAATCGTTTTTATCTGATAGTAGATGTTTTGTTTTGCAGTGCGTATGAGTAATAGAGAGATAGAAAGAATTCTAGAGTTTGATGGCGATGACTCCTCTGTTGAGGGCCTGTCTGATGATGACTTCGAAGTCAGTCAAGATCTTGAACCTCGTCTGCAAGAACCGGACGATGAAGGATCAAATGATGACTCAAACGACGATGATGACGACGAACCAATGGCTGCTGTTGCTGCTCGTCAGACTTCAAATCGTCGGTTATATTTCAAGCATGAAGATAATTTCACTCCATATCCACCAGGCATATACTGTCAACCTTTAGCTGCAAGTCGCGTTAATTTATTACAAGAACCAATAGAATATTTTTCGAGATACATTCCTGAGACAATGTTTGAAATAATAAGTACCAATACAAACCAGACTTACTTTTTAAGGAAAAGTCAAAATCTAAACACAACTAAGGAAGAAATTAAATTGTTTTTTGGCATATCTATAGCTATGAGTTATTTGGGATTGCCAAGGATTAGAATGTATTGGGCAAATAGGACGAGGGTTGCAATGATAGCAGACCGCATGACTAGAGACCGTTATTTTAAAATTAGGTCAAATTTGAAACTAGTTAATGATCTTGACGTAGAGGAAGCATCCAAGCAAAATAAATTTTGGAAAATTAACCCTTGATTGAAACTGTGAGAAAAGCTTGCTTAGAAACTCCAAGATCTCAACATATTAGGTCTTTACCTATGAAATTGCCGTTCTGCAGTACTGGCCATTTCAAATCAAAATAATTTTTGTTTGGCTATGAATTCTAATTTCAAATTAATTTTATTTTAAAAACATGGATTTTTTTTTCTAAAAGTAGTCATTTCTTTATTGATTAGTGTTACATTTTCATCGCATTTCAATCTTTTTCGTCATCATGGATACGTTAAAAATTCGAGTAATTATGGAATATGAGTACCGTCGTGGCAGCAACGCGGCACAAGCGGCACGCAACATCAACGACGTTTACGGAGCTAACTCTACAAACCAACGCACCACCTGTTATTGGTTTGCTCGCTTCCGTTCTGGAAATTTCGACCTGAAAAATGAACCTCGCGGTCGTCCGAAGACTTTGGTCGACAATGACGAATTAAAGGCGATTGTGGAAGCTGATGATACACAATCTACGGCTGAATTAGCAGCAGCTTTCGACGTTAGCGTCAAAACAATATTGGTCCATTTGCGTCAAATTGGCAAGGTAAAAAAGCTTGACAAATGGGTGCCCCACGAACTCAATGATCGCCAGCGCGAAGTACGCGTCGAGACGTGCCTTGCACTGCTCAACAGACACACAAATGAAGGAATTTTGAACCGCATTGTTACCTGCGATGAAAAATGGATTCTGTTTGATAACCGTAAGCGCTCAGCAAGTTGGTTGGATCCTGGTTCAGCACCTAAACAATGCCCTAAACGAAAACTTACCCCTAGAAAAGTGATGGTCACTGTTTGGTGGTCTAGCGCCGGTGTGATTCATCACAGCTTCTTACCAAACAGGGTGAGCATTACTGCAGATGTGTACTGTGAAGAACTGAACACAATGATGGAGAAGCTGGCGCATCTCCAACCAGCATTGGTCAATCGCTCGTCTCCGCTGCTCCTGCACGACAACGCGCGACCTCATACTGCACAGCAGACGGTCTCCAAGTTGCAAGAACTGGGGTTGGAAGCTCTCCGTCATCCGCCCTACTCACCAGACCTTGCGCCTACAGACTACTACTTTTTCCAGAATTTGGATAACTTCTTGGCGGGAAAAAAATTTAATACCCGAGAGGCAGTACAAAATGCCTTTGAAGAATTTGTTGCCTCCCGTCCAGCTGATTTCTTTAAGAAGGGCATCAATAAACTGCCACTGCGATGGCAAAGATGCATTGATTGCATGGGTGATTACTTCGATTAATACAAATAAAAAATTCATGAAAAAAATTCGTTTAAATTTTTTCATACAAAACGGCAATTTCATAGGTAAAGACCTATTATTAGTGTAGATGAACAGATGATACCCTTTTGGGGTCAAGTGTCGATGCGTCAGTTTATTAGAGGAAAACCAAACCCCTGTGGTTTCAAAAACTTTGTATGCACCACTCCAGATGGTGTGCCTCTAGACTTCTTTATGTACGAGGGCAAAGGAGACACAATAACCACAATCGATGAAGCTGAAGGTCTTGATATTGGCGGAAAAGTTGTGTTGAAGTTATCCGAAAGTTTGCCTGAAGGAGTAAAGTTATACATGGACAGATATTTCACTTCGATAAATTTACTTGACAAGTTACGTGCAAAGAAGATGCAAGCAACAGGTACTCTTCGAAAGTCTAACATACCCAAAAACTGTAATTTCAATACTGACAATGAGTTGAGAAAACAAGGACGTGGTTCTTCAGACCAACTCGTTCGGAGTGATGGAAATGTGGCATGTCTGAAGTGGTTTGATAACAAACCAGTAATAATGGCATCATCTGTTGATTCAAAACAACCCATCTACAAATGCAGACGTTGGTGCAAAAAAACAAGACAATATATCGAAATTAACAGACCATTTGCAATTGAGCAATATAATACAATGATGGGAGGGGTAGATATGTTGGACAGGGTCATCAGTTTTTACAGAATTAAAGCACGTTCGAAAAAATGGACAGTTCGGATGATTTTCCATCTCTTTGATTTTGCTGCAGCTGTGGGATGGCTCGTTTACAGAAACGAAGCAAAACTATTACGAGTAGAACGCCCAAAATAAAACATTCTGGACTATTTAGATTTCAAGGTGGAAATAGCAAATTCTTTGCTTTTCTTCACACCAGCGAGGGAACAGATACAAATATTTCAAGAAGTCGATTCAGACGACGCGTCAACAGAAGCACAACCGTCAGCCGTAAAAGAAAATATTTGCCTCAACCTCCAGTTCAACTGAGGACATCTATGGCTGGTCATTTGCCATTAATTGACGAACAAAATGATAACCACAGATGCCGAATGCCAGGCTGTAAAAGCAAGAAAGCTAGAGTGTATTGCTCTACATGTAACATGCATTTATGTCTTGTAGTGGGAAGAAATTGCTACAAACGATATCATGAATCCATTTAAGTAACTGTTGCTTTCTTGTTTGAATGTCTTAATTAATATTCTTTTAGTTTTTTTGATACACTATCGGCATGTTAAAACCCAAAGTCTTGTATAGGAGACACGCAATAAAAAAAAAACTAGATACCCAATATTTTTTTCACATTTTTTTTTTCGTTACTTTATGACCTATAATTCTACCTATAAAAATTAATTTCATTAGCAAACACAAAGTATCTTGGGTCTGAGGAGGTTAACATGGATGTACATCCCACACGTGTAAACAATAGATATGCGAGAAAAAAGAAAAGAGATCCCGTAAATTGGAAAGCAAATGTTGCCAAACGTGCAAGGTAAGATTATGCGATTTCTAACTCGAGGGTTGTCAAATGACTAACTTATTGAATAGATATTGATATTTTGGTAAGAAAATCGAAATTAGTTTTTAATTTACGCTATGCATTCTGTTTTGGATTCTACAAGTTATAGTTTTGATTACATTATTATCAATATTCCTACTACAGTTTGTTAACCCGACTGCACGAAGGAAAAGAAGCGTATTGATATGCTAATATCAATACGCTTCTTTTCCTTCGTGCAGTCGGGTTACCCGACTACCCGACTAGAATACCCGACTGCTAAGTCGGGTATTCTTTTGTAGGTATATTCTAAACTAGTGGACTGATTCCCACAAAGTAGGTATCAAACGATTCATGAGTGTCGTAAACCAATAAAAAATATTAAGGGTGCGTCATATCAGGTGTTAGCTGGCAGTCGGATTGAATTTTTAAATTACCTACTAGTATAATACCATTAGTAAGTGAAATAAACATACATATGACGGAATGTTCAAGCGGCTGAGACACCACGTGTCGTTGTTGATCCGTCATCTGCTGGTCCTTCATCATGGGCGTGAATGTGCAGGTGTTTGGAAAATAATACTCGCAAAATAACCCAGTTAATTTACTTTCAAATATCGCAACGAGACTTAACTATAAAATTTAATGATTACAATGATTATCACTGATTAAGTCTAATCACAACAATTGTTAAACTTGCATTTAGAGCCAATGGATTTGTGCGTGTGCACCGCGTGACGATCGCATCACAAAGTGCTCGCCATCGCCACCATGACACTCACAACCCCATTCGGTGTTACCCGCTCTAAGTTAAAAATACCACTAAAGAAATAAATTCTAAACCACAGAGTAAAAATAATCGATTACAACTTTTAAAAAGTGTTACAATAAATTGACTAAATAATCACGCGCCGTCACATATTTTCAATAGTTCTAAAGATTCATTTTTTTTTTCAGATATTCATCGAAAAGTTTACCAGATCGTGTATGTGACCATAACACAAAAGCATTAAAGTGTACAACTCTCACGATGCGTGATATACAATTAATACATCAGAAGTTTTACAAAAGACCTACAAAACTTGATCAAGATGTTATGCTGTTCAAATTATGTTCAATACAAAAAACAAAGAAAAGGCCGGAATTTAAAGGCAAGAAAAAGTTTACAACTTACTATTCTGTATTTGTTAACAAAACAAAAGTGCCAATTTGCCAAAAATTCTTCCTTAATATTTTTGGAACAAAGAAGTATAGAATAGAGTATTTAATGAAAAAATATTATGAAACCGGAGTTTCCCCGCGAAACTCGTGGAGGAGATCGCAAGGCTATAAAATATGCGAGATCGCAAGGCTATAAAATATGCGGATAAAAGAAACTCGGTTCACCGCTTTATTCAAAGTCTTAATTGCATTGAGGCACATTATTGCCGCAAAAACAAACATGCTGAAAGAAAATACCTCCCTTGCGAATTAAATATAAAAAAAATATTTCTCATGTACAATACGGACCAGCAAAATTCACAAATGGGGGTAAAGCTATCATATTTTCGACACATTTTTAATACCGAATATAATATAGGATTTGGCACACCGCAAACAGACGTTTGCTCCAAATGTTTGGAATTAAGAGAAAAGGTAAAAAGAGAACAAGACGAATCTCAAAAAGCTACACTGATAGCAGAGAAGAGAGTTTACACATTACGGGCTAAATCATTTTTTGAAAACTTGCGAGAAACAACATCTGGTCTAAGAATTATATATTTTGATTTTCAAAAAAACCTTCCTTTGCCTAAGGTACCTGATCAGTCCTGCTATTACAGTCGTCAACTATACTTTTATAATCTAGCCTTTGTGGAAGGATCTTCTGATTTACCTTTAACAAAGATCGTGTTTTTGCGTACTTATTGTACTGAAAACGAATTCGGTAAAAATGCTAACTTGGTGGCATCTTTGACCGCCTTAATCAAACTGACAAAACAGGCATTACATGAATACGTTTAGTTGCAGACGGATGCGGCGGGCAGAATAAAAATAGTATCTTAATTGGCATGTGTTGCAAATGGTTGGTAGAAAATATTGACGTCAAGGTTATAGAAATCATATTTCCTATTACCGGTCATTCTTTTATCCCCGCCGACCGTGTTTTTGGCATAATTAAAAAAAAGTTGCGCAGGAATGATGTCGTACTTGACCCAAAAGAAATTTCAGACATTATATCTGAAAACGCAATATTAAGATAAATTGGCACAGACTGCCCAGTCTATGACTGGAAAATAGCTGTCAAAGACGTATTGAAACCAACTACAAGTTGGAGTATACAATTCAATCAGTGTAAACGCTTTATTTTACGTCGTTCTAAGCAACGAGACATGTTCTTGTGAGAGGCAAAGTTTTTTACAAGAGTGATATTGCCAAGCCTCAATATATTTTTAAGCCAAGAAAAGATATCAAAATGATCCATCAAGTCACTATACATAATACAATCGCAGTTAACAAGGCAAAATTGAATGACGTGAAAAAGTTACTAGGAAAACATTTTGGAACGGAATGGGAAAGTTTACCGGATATGACGTTTTACAGAGAAACCTTAGCAAGCCAGGAGGCTTTACAGGAAACAACTGCTACAGACGAGATTTACTGTAGTGAGACTGTCGAAGATTCCGAAATTTTACGTGTGTATTTTGATATGAAAATCTCCTTCATTACTTTAGTGATGGCAAACTAAATAAAAAGATTGTTGTAAATTATGAAGTTTTATTTATTGACAACCCTATGTGTGTTTCATTTTGGCAAGAATCAAAGACAGCAATCTAATCATTGTTAAGTATCATATTCAGCAATGTTTGGAAGTCAATATCACAAACAGCAATCGGATAACTTTAGTTATTAACTATTAATTTAATTCAAATTGAATCTATTTAAATTTTAAAAGAATGAATTCAAAACCTAAAACATACGTAATTATAAATACACATAAAAAAAAAATTGCTGTTTATAATAATGAAACTACTTTTCCTAATTACCGTTAATAAGTCAAAAGTCAGATTGCTGTTTTTGATTCTATACGACTCAATGATCGCAATATTTACTGCATTGGCACAGTGAGATTGACAAGGAAAGGAATACCTGACGACTTTACCCAAAAAAAAATCACTGACAATGCTGAATTGAAAACAATGAAAAAAGAACTGTCAAAACATTCTCCAGGTGAATTTACTTTTAGGTATGATAGTCCTGTGGGATGCATCAAATGGCGTGATACTAAAGATGTGCATGTGTTAACATCAGCAGCAATCCATCAAGTGTCTGTAATCAAAAGAAGGCAAAAAAAAAATGGCACACTAAAGGATATGTTCTGTCCGACTGCAATAGCAAAGTATACTGAACACATGGGAGGAGTTGATAAATTCGATCATTTTAGGAGCTCTTATCCAATAGGGAGAAAATCGCGGAAAACATGGCTACGTTTGTTTTGGTTTATGTTCGGAAGCTAATTTTAAATGCTTACATACTATATTGTGAAGATAAGAAGAAAAAAAATATTCATAGTGATTTTAGACTTCGTTTAGCAAGGGCTCTAATAAATGAGTTGGTTAATTTTGTTTATCTATGTTGCAATTTGAACAATACTAATTATTATACTGTCACAATTTTAGAATAGTGTTGTTTACCATCTCAGATACACGGAAAGAAAACATACACCCGGAAAATTTATAAAAAAGAAAGGTGGTCTAGGAGTGCCTGATGAAATCCGTATATCAAGGCCTGGTGAACATTATGGTAAAAAAGGGAGTTATAGGTGTAAATATTGTAGCACAAGAGCAAAAGAAGTGAGGACCTATTTTGAGTGCAAAATATATGAGGTGCCTTTATGCTTTGTCCCACGTTGGGAGTAATTTCATAAAATTAATGAGCAATAAAAAATTTAAACATACTGTTATTTATTTTACCTGGATTTATACTAGCCTATTTATGAAAAATAGAGAGATTTGCTCTATTTGTGAATTTTAGTTTATTTAAATTAGTGTTGTTCTAATTGGGCAATGGTAGAATAGCTCCCACATAAATTTAAATTAAAAAAACCAAGAGTAAAAAATAAAAATATATTTTAATCAGTTTCTGAATATATTATAATCAGTACACAACACTTTTCCCAACCCCTCTATCAAACCGATTCACGGTGCCCGATTAAGGGTTAAAAGTTTATGATTATGATTTTAGTGAAACTGGTGGACTTTTTTGCAATTTAGCTCTTGAAAAAATAAAAAGTAAATCTAAAAACTCGAATCAAAATGTAATAATAAAAAAAAGAATATTTAATAATAAAAATAATATTGCTTTCAAGAAAAGCATAAGTAATAAAAACTGGGTGAATATGGGAATAAATAGTTTTATAAGTTGTCTTATAAAAACATTCCAATATTGTTACCGAAAGAAATCCATTAGAATAAAGCCTTTTAAAAATACCTCACTACAATGGATTACTAAAGGCGTTAAAGTTTCAAGTAGAATGAAGAGAGTCCTATGCTCAGGTACAGTAAATAATGCAAGCCTAAAAAAGTATAAAACCAACTATGTTCGAATTTATAGAAGAGTTATTCAGCAACTCAGGAAAAATGCTATAATAAATAATTTAAATACGGCTACAAATATAACTAAACGGACGTGGAAACTTGTTAATGAATGTACAAAAAAATCAAAAAACACGCAATGTAGAAACTTAATCCTAAAAGTGAACAACAAAATGATAACTGATCCCCGGCAGGTCGCAAATCACTTCATTGACAGTTTTGTGTACAAATCGTCTCTCGCTAGCAAGGAAAAAGAAAGAGCGATGAGTTTTCTAATAGAGAGTACAAAAAGGGTAGAAAGTGATTTAACCTTTTGTACAACTACACCATCTGAAATTGCAAAGATTATTAGCAAAATGGCCAATAAGAAATCTTGTGGGTTTGATGATTTACCAATATCGATCTTGAAGGAGAATATGGACTCTTTGGCAGTCCCACTTTCTATTTTTTTTAATAAATGCTTCGAAGAGTGTGTCTTTCCAGACCAGTTAAAATAGGCTAAAGTAGTTCCTATATTTAAAAAAGGAATTAAGTCTAATCCGAAAAATTACCGACCTATATCCCTTTTGCCAACCATATCAAAAGTATTTGAGAAAATCATTAAAACGAGACTGATGGTACATTTAAATACAAATAAAATTATTAATTTAAGACAATTTGGGTATCAGTAAGGCGTCGGTTGCTCAGATGCAATAAATACTCTTATAAATGACATAATTAATAAATTAAATGACAAAATGAAAGTGGCAGGGCTATTCATTGACCTTAGCTCTGCTTTTGATACGATTGACTATGAATTATTATTGACTAAACTTGAATTTTATGGCATCAGAGGCAAATCCTTACAACTTTTAAGATCCTATTTACATAATAGACAAATGTTTGTCGAAATAAAAAACATCGATGATAGTAATCAAGAAGTCATATACACCTCTAAAATTACAAACATAAAACGTGGTGTGCCCCAAGGCTCTATTTTAGGACCTATATTATTTATTATTTTTACAAATGACTTGCTTAATTTTATGCATTATGTTCAACCAGATGTAAAACTGGTTGTATTCGCAGATGATACAAATATAATAGTTGGGGCGAATGATTTAAAACAATTGACCAAAAATGTTAACAAAAGCCTACAAAACCTCTGCGAGTGGTTTACAGCCAATAACCTTTTGCTAAACACAAGTAAAACGAACATCATTTTATTTAAAACTACAACTCGCCATAATGACACTTTGGATGTAAAAATCAAAGAAGACAAGATCGAATTAGTGGACAAAGTTAAATTTTTAGGCATTACCATAGATATGTATTTTAATTGGAAACAGGAGTTAGCTGCTATTGACGCCTCAATATCATCAGCATGTTATGCTCTCAGGAGCCTTAGAGATATGTTAGATATAAAGCAACTCAAGGCTATATATTACGCGCTGGTAGAATCTAGACTAAGATACAGCATAATGCTTTGGGGAAACAGCTACAGTTATAACTGTGAGAAAGCGTTTATTTTACAGAAACGAGCCATACGAACTATAGTCAGGATCTCACAAAGAGACTCATGTAGAGAGCACTTTAAAGAATTGGACTTTTTAACAGTACCTAGTTTGTATATATTGGTAATCTTGAATTACTTGGCTAGGAATATTCATGAGTATGAATCTCAAGAGGAGCGTAAGATAAGAGAAAGCACAAGAAGGAAAGAATTTAAACACAAGATGGCACCGAAATTTAACATAGCTAAGCACTGTTCCAGATACCAAGCAGTAGAGTTATTTAATAGGTTACCAACTGATTTAAAATTATTAATTTATAGCTCGCACTCTTTTAAAACTAAATTAAAGGCCTTCTTGTTGGAAAAATGTTTTTACTCGGTATCGGAATTTATTAGTGATAAAAGTAGTCACTTAAAATAATAGCAGTTGAACAGATTTAATGATTCTAAATTATATAATTATACTATGCTCATTACTAAGACCTTAGCGAAATGATTTCTAATTTTTTTTACTTTGAATTTGACATACTTGCTAATAATTGGACATTGAATTTGACATTATACTTGCTTTATTTTTCACATTGTAATTGATATTTTACCTGATAATAATAAATTAGACTTTTTATCTGACACTGTACCTGCTATGAACCAGATATTGTATTTATTTGTGTCTCTTTATTATTTTGCTGACATTGTATTAATTTGCTTAATGTAGTTGTTTCTGCATGTGTTACTTCTCTTTTTAATATGTAATGTTCAACACAATGTAAATTGTTAATGAATAAATAAATGAAAAAAATGAATGAATACGCTACTTTAACTGCAAATTCGTCAGCAAGTGGTAGCAAAAATGACGATATTCTCACTTCCATTGATTCTTCTAAGATACTGGCAATACCAGACACGTCAAAACAGAAACAGTTAACTTTGAAGGAGACAACCGAAAGGAAAATGTTTGGGGTATTAATGATCCGAAATCAATAAAATATCATTATTTCAGGTGTATAGAAACAAAGATGGTAAAGTCCACAAAATTCCAAAATTGAGATTTATATGGCAACACAATCTGTTTTGTATCTATATTTACCCCAAAAAATCATTTATTACCAATTCTGGTAAACTCCACTGTTATTTCAAATTGAAAATTGACTTTACAAACAAACCTAGTAAAGTCCAAGTGAATTGAGTTCCATATCGCGTAAAGTCCATTTCGACCAATAGGAAGGCTCCATTTGACTGACAGTTGTCATGGCCGCCCTTGGCGTTGTAATGCTTTTTTGCTGTCTGCGTTGCCGAATTTTATAATTTTAAATAGAAAAAACTGTTCTTTTGTGAAAAAATTGTGGTGCCCCGAGGAGAAGGAGAGCCACCCCACCAGGGTCAACAAAAATGAAGCGAGGAAACGGACTGCACAACCAACTAATTGGAAGAAAAACATCGCAAAGAAAAACAGGTATGTTCCAGGGTCGGACTTAGGTAGATGGTCTATGCAGTGGGGGGCAATCCGTCTAACTGATATTTTGCTAAAAGAATAATAATGAGTAATACATAGCAGATTAAAACTTATTTTAATTTTTTTGAATAAATTGTTTTGTTGAAAAGTAATTTTTTAATTCAAGTTAACCTTTCGCGTGTTTATGATGCACACGTGTGCATCATGTTATTTCAATGCCCCAACTGCTTATGATACACCATGTGCATCATGTTAAATGAGCGTTTGGTTTTCTAATAGAAACGCAATACCAACCTCATGCCAATAATACTGGCTTCATTATTGGATACTTAGAAGCTGTTTGCGAACGGAACGAAAACTTAAAAAAAATAAAAAAGACGCGCGAATTGTACTTGAGTGACATCAAACTTCGGCATTAAACTGACAGGCGATGAATTCCAAGAAACAGTAAGTATTTTATTGAGATTTATACATAGAATTATAGATAAATTACTCTAGAATGTGTGTGAAGTTTATTCATTAGAAATCGATGAAATATTTGACCGATCGCATTGAAATTATGAGGAAGCATCGGCCACTCGCCGAAGATTGCGTCATATTTTTCGTCGATTATTGTGTAGATATCTTGATTTTTGAGTAGAAACAATTAGTTTTAGATAATATATATCGTTTATTATTATTTACAAATTAGATTTAGTGATTAGTTTCACATTTGTCATCATTCATACCTATTATTGACAAAGCTAACAAATATTTCGAAGGAAGTCCGCCATGTTTGATTGGCACTCGAACGAAATAGTGTTGTCCATGCGTGGTTTGTGTGAGTCGATGTTCGATATTTTTTTTTTGTTGATTACAAAATTATATGCGTTAGAAAGTCATGGGTTGTTATTTTTAAAAATATTACTTTTCTTTTATTGAACATAAACTTACTTGCTTTGTTGAGTAGTGGTGGTGAAAGGCGAAATAGGGTTTTTTTTTCGTTGTGTTCATTGTTTTGACATTTGCATTTATTTTTGTTTCTAGAAGACTAGCAAGGCTCCGATCGGCCAGCACTGACCGATCGGATGCAGAGAACGAGACGCGACCGTCGTCTTGCGCTTACGATCGGAGCGCGGTGGCACGGCGCGACCGTATAGTAGAGCTTGCTACTCCAGGGTAAATGTTGTTTTAATAACTGTTCGCAAGGCGCTGCCCGACTTTCAACCCCTGGGGTTAATACAAGTTGTCTGTACTTTATATGTAAAAAAAATATTGAACATAATCTTACTTGCTTTGTTGGGTAATGGTGGTGAGAGGGGGATAGAAGGAGGGGTATGTTTTTCGTTCCGTTCATTGTTTTGAGTTTTGTTTTTAGAAGACTGGTAAGGCTCCGATCGGTCAGTACGGACCGATCGGATGCCGAAAGCGAGTCGCGGCCGTCGTCCCGTGCCTCCGATCGAAGCGCAGTGGCGCGATCGAAACTTCTATTTGATCTCGCCGCACGGATGCCACCCTCGGACCCGGTGGTGAAGAGCCCTCCACGGTAAATATCGTCTTAGTAACTATACGCATTGAAGCTTTGCAGACATCTTAGTACTTTGTCTGCGATTTATCTTATTTTCACAGATTGTGCGGGCTCCCTGTGTTCATCACACCGAGGGGGTCTATCCGACCGACTGGGGCGTCAATTCAAATTGAAAAGACCCCCAGCGGTACCATGCGGCGAGTTCAAAGTGAGCAAGAGGAGCCACTCTTGTAAGTATTTAAATTTTATATTATAGGTTCTTTTGTATAGGAGGCGGTGGTGATGGTGTTACTTCAATTGCTTTTCTTCTTTCACAGTCAAAGTGTCTACGAAAGGGTGGAAGCGATGGACATGTCGGATGAGGAAGCTGAGCAGTTGTTGGAGCAGGACCCGCGGCATGTGCATCGCTGGCTGGAGACGTGTGATCAAGGGGTTTCCCTCTTAGTACCTCCATCGACTAGTGCCACCTCAGCGGTAGCATCTTTCGATGTTTCCCCTGTAAACGCTGACATTGACATCGGTCCCGAAGTTGAACCGCGCCCCTCAACTTCTGGAGTGACGTCGAAGTCTAGGCTGGTGCCTAGAAGATTGGTTGACTATGGCAGTGATTTTGATAGTGAGTATGATGATGAGTTTGATGGCAAAATCACTGATATAGTCGGTAATGGGAGGGGAATTCCCAGTGATGATGAGTTAGACGAACCCACGCAAAATGTAATCAACGATATTGAGCAAGGAATGGACAACGCAGTCGATGATCTTTTTGGTATTTCGACAGAGTTTACTTGGGAGGAAAGTTACGAATCGTTCAGGGGAAAACCTGAAGAGTTTTCAGGCCCTGCTCCTGGACCGATTCGTGACTACGATTCGGGGTATGATGCTTTTGCCGATATCTGGGACAAAAGTATCATAGACCGAATTGTCCTGGAAACGAATCGTTATGCCAAAGAGACCACCGACGCGTTGAAGGAAAAAGGGGTATTAAAAACAAACTCTCGTATTCATCAGTGGACCGAGACTGATGGAGACGAGATTTTGCTTCTTTTCGGGATATTCATGTTGATGGCTATAGATTCCCGGACATCACTGCATGAATATTGGAAAGGTCGACATCTCGCTATGCCGAACTTCAGGTCCATACTTTCCCATAATCGGTACATTTTGCTGAACAAGTTCCTTCATTTTGTTCCAAATGGTGGAACTGTTTCAGTAAATACAGTGATGTCCGCGAAGCTGAAAAAAATTGAACCCATCATTGTGCATCTCCAAGGGAAATTTAGTACCCTATACAATCTGGGGCGCGACATATCTATCGACGAGTCATTGACCTTATTCAAGGGCCGCTTGTCCTGGATACAAGCAATAAGGTCAAAGGCTGCGCGGTTTGGAATTAAATCATACGAGCTATGCGAATCCAGCACTGGCTATATGAGTAAATTCCAGATCTATACAGGTAAGTCCGACACATTCGGTAATACGGATGCGTCTCTTGGTGCTGATTTAGGGGGTAAAACTACTAAGGTCGTCCTTAACCTCCTGCAAGGTCTTGACCGTCGGGGTCATAACGTAACGATGGATAATTTTTATAATTCTCCATCGTTAGCGCGATACCTTAAGAGTCAAGGCTTTGACTGTTTGGGGACACTTCGAGTAACTCGCCGTAATGTGCCTGCTGACATCGCGAAAGTGTCGAAAAACGTGCCAAAGGGGACTATAATAGCTCGCCATAGTGGTGATGTTTCTCTCGTGTCATGGAAAGACACCAAGGTGGTGACTATTATATCTACCTATCACAATGCCGACACTTACGTTGGATTGAAGGCCGGGAAGACATTAGTCAAGCCCGTGTGTGTGAGGGACTACAATAAAACAATGGGAGGGATTGATCTCAAGGATCAAAAACTCTCAATGTACTTATTGGAAAGAAAGAGAGGTGTAAAATGGTATATAAAATTGTTTAAAAGGTTGCTGAATGTAAGTATACATAATGCTTTTGTGATGTATGTGAAGTCTTTGCAACGTCGTAACTTACCAGCGTTGAGTCATCGTGACTTTCGTTACCAGCTCGCAGAAGCCATTATTTCAAAGCACCGCCCCTCTGGAGTAGAGGCTCTTGCTGGCCCGGTACCGACACTAACGAGACTAAGACGAGATATTTTACACCGTCCAAGACTTTTGAAAGGAAGGACTAATAGAAGGAGATGTGTGATGTGTTATAGAAGGAGAAAAGAGCAAAAATCAATTAATTCATTTTGTATGACTTGTGACGTTTACCTTTGCTTGGAGGAAGACTGTTGGGATAAGTGGCATACCTCAACAGAGGATCTGGAATCCAAACAAAGGAACCGTGGGCGAAAAAGGAAACCAAATGAATAGTTGTTTTTTGTTTGAATGTTGATGTGATGTGAGAGAGTGTAGAAGACGATGTATGACTGTGACATTACGGCACCCACTATATCAACACTGAGCGCTCAATATTTTTCTTTCCATTTCATGGGTTCGGCTAGCATTTATACACGTATCGACTCCAGCACTTTTAGGTTTAAAGAATTTAGGTTTTTAAAACTGTATTATGTAAAGTAAATATCTGTCAGTTTTTGGTACCCATAATCAACTGTATAACTGTAAGTTTCATGTAATTTTACTTTCCTGATAAACCAGGACCCATTTTTATTAATATTGCCTTTATATTTTTGTTGGTTTTGTTTATTTCAAAAATGCTCTCTCGAAACAATTCTTTCTTCACTCCAGACAAAAACCTACGACTAAAACTGTATTGTGGGGCATTTGTCTCCTAAGATGTCTAAGTGTAAGTTTTATGTAATTTTACTTTACTAATAAACCAGTGCCCATTTGTATTATTATTGCCTTTTATACTTTTGTTATTGTAAATAAATGTATTTTGAAACATGGCTTCACGATAGCTAGCTATATGTAAGCGGGCACGCCCTTTATGCCTGGAGGCTTTTATTTGGGAAAGTCGCTTGAGTATAGATTTCGATGTTTTTGTGCTTTTTTTTATGGTATATTGGCGTGTGCTAGCTGACATATGGCAAATAATTTAATTTAATGCTTTTTGTTGTGTAAAGTAAATTATCTTGCATACTACTGTATAGCATCAAGTTTTCTAACCGAACAGACAGCTGTGCTGCTGGGGAGTTTGTTGCGCCACTTCTTCTTCCCAGCTAAAGCACTAGGAAGTGGTGAAGGGCGGGCGTTTTGGGGGACTGTCTTATGTAATTTTGACGTTCGAAAAGTGCTGATTCTCAGCCCAGTTTGAATAAATGACTTTTGATTTTGATTTATGATTATATTTGACGAGTTTTGTTTATTTAAAAAATGCTCTATCGAAACAATCCTTTATTCTTCACTCCACAATAGGATACTTGTTGGTTCGATCCCATGAAGTAAAACCAATACAAAATTAGTTGTGACTCCAGCAACAATATCTAATAAAATAAATAAAGTAGATATCAATCAACTGTGGAGGCCATTTTGCAAAAAATCATACATCTGCATCCCAATTAGATTACAATAATTATTATTAAATACCAAGTTAATGAGTTTTTAAATATTTTTTCATGGTAATGCTTTACGTATTTTATCCGTATAGGGTACCTAACTTTTTACTGAGTGAACCGATGTGTGATGTGATTTTATATATAACGGGTGATTTTTTGCTGGTATCTTTTTGGCAACACTGTTTTTGACAGATCACGCGTGAATCGTGTCTTGTGTCATTGTCAAACTTGTTCAGTTTGGTCTATAATTTAACCATGAATCGACTTACGAACGAACAACGCTTGCAAATTATTGAATTTTACTATCAAAATGCATGCTCGGTTAAGAGAGTGCATCGCGCACTTCTTCCAATTTATGGGCAGTTTGGTCGGCCTACTGAGGCAGCTATTCGGAAGCTTGTGACTAAATTTCGAACCCAGTTTACATTATTGGACATTAAATCACGAACACGCATACGTAGAGTGAGGACCGAAGAAAATATTGCGGCTGTATCCGCCAGTGTTAGTGATGACCGTGAAATGTCGATTCGCCGCCGTTCGCAGCAATTGGGCCTCTGTTACTCCACTACGTGGAAAATTTTGCGAAAGGATTTGGGTGTAAAACCTTACAAGATACAGCTGGTGCAAAAATTGAAGCCACACGACCTCCCACAACGTCTAACATTTGGTGAATGGGCATTGGCAAAGTTGGAGGAAGATCCACTTTTTTATCGAAAAATTGTGTTCAGCGACGAAGCTCATTTCTGGTTGAATGGATATGTCAATAAGCATAATTGCCGCATCTGGAGTGAATACCAGCCAGCATTGCAAGAGCTACCACTGCATCCCGAAAAATTTACTGTTTGGTGTGGATTATGGGCCGGTGGCATCATCGGGCCGTACTTTTTCAAAGACGACAATGGCCGAAACGTTACTGTGAATGGCGAGCGCTACCGTGTGATGATTGGCGATTTTTTTTTTGCCCAAAATGGAAGAATTGGACATGCCTGACATGTGGTTTCAACAAGACGGTGCCACATGCCACACGGCACGCGAAACAATGGCCCAATTGAGAGCCGCCTTCGGTGAACAGTTTATCTCACGTTTTGGGCCCGTCAATTGGCCGCCTAGATCGTGTGATCTAACGCCTTTGGACTATTTCTTGTGGGGCCATGTTAAGGCTCATGTCTACAGGGATAAACCAGCAACGATTGACGCACTGGGAGCCAATATTGAAGCATTTATTCGTGATATACCGGCTGATATGTTGGAGAGTGTGCCGAAATTGGGCCTTGCGAATGGGCCATCTAAACCGGAGCCGCGGCCAGCATTTGCATGAAATCATCTTCAAACATTAAATTATATTGATCGTTCTATCGATTCCAATAAAGATTTCATAAAATTTTTCAAATGTTTTGTGTTTTTTTTGAAAATCAAATCCTATACCTCTTAAAAAATCACCCGTTACTAACTGTGTTATTATTAGTAAAATGTTATTGCTAATGTTACTTTTAAATTGATCCCAATTTATTTTGTATGTATTTTTATTTCAGGTACTCGGCAAAAACGTTGCCAAGACTCCCTCAATGCACGCATAGTTGCAAAAAATTACAGTGCAATCTTGTGACGACAAAAATGTTGCGAATGTTTCATGAAGCTTTCTACAAAAATGCTAGTAAAATTCAACAAGACGCACTTATATTGAAGTGCTGTACAGCTGTTGCCGTTAAAAGGAAAAGGCCTCGTAATGGTAAGAAATCACCTAGAGTTCACGACTAAATTTCACATCATAGCTGATCGAAAAAAGATACCTGTCTGTCAAAAAGCGTTTTTAAAAATATTAAACATTAAAAAAGGACGAGTACTTACACTGGTTGCGAAATCGTTCAAAACTGCAGAATTCCCGGTGGAAAAAAGAGGTGGAGATCATAGAAGTCATAAGTATACCAGAATACAAGAGTCAGTTCATACATTTACGAGAGTAAATTAAAATGTCACGAACCGCATTTCTGCCGCAGTCAGACATCGGTGCGAAAATACCTGCCAAGTGAATTAAATATTCGAAAACTATACAAAATGTACAAAAATTCATTCCCAGGACCATATGCGAAAGAATCTTACTTCAGAAAAATATTTAATACACAGTATAATTTGGGTTTTGGTAGCCCACAGACAGACATTTGCTCAACCTGCTTACAGCTCAACGAGAAAATTAAACTTGAAACGGATCCGCAAAAAAAGCAAAACCTCATGATTGAGAAAAGGGTACATACCTTAAGGGCTAAAGCATTTTTTTCCCTCTTGAAAACAGCTGAAGACGGTGTATTAATCCTCAGTTATGACTGCCAAAAAAATATGGCCTTACCGAAACTGCCAGACCAGTCTTGCTATTACAGCAGACAGCTTTATTTGTATAACTTTACGATTGTAGAGGGGACATCAAAATCATCATTAACAAAAAACAATGTTTTCGCTAATGTATGGACTGAGGAAAGTTTTGCTAAAGACTCAAACGCAATAAGCTCAGCTGTGTACAACCGCCTCAATAACACTAACCTCAACGGCATTCACACTGTTAGGCTGATATCTGATGGCTGCGGGGGCCAAAACAAAAATAAAACTATGGTGACCATGTGCTGCAAGTGGCTTATGGAACATCCGAACGTCAAGACGGTGGAACTCGTTTTCCCAGTCACCGGGCACTCCTATTTACCGGCAGACCGCGTGTTTGGTAATACTGAAAAAAGATTTCGAAGGATGGACACGATTATCTCGCCAAATCAATACATCGACATAATTTCAGAAAGAGCAACGCTTTTGAAAATTGGTGATGATTTCCCAGTATACGATTTTAAATCTGCTGCTGAGACTATAATCAAAGCACCTGGACAGTGGAAAGTTAATTTCTCGCAATGCCAGAGGTTTTATATAAAACATTCCAAACGTGAAGGCAATGTACTTGTCAATGGCGAATTATTTTACAAAACCAATACAGGGTCGTTTGAGAATAATTGCAAAAAAATTAAAAATATATCTATGTTGGCAATAGACAAACATATTTTGCAGAAAAGTGTTCCTGTGAAAAAACTGAAGTTGCGAGATGTCGATTCATTGTTAAAATCACATTTAGGCGATGATTGGAGAAACCGAGAAGGCATCGACTTGACATTTTACTCTCAAATTTTGGATAGTCAAGCTGACGAGAATATTCAAAGGAACGAACCTGAAGAGGAAAGGTGCGAGCTACAGGAGTCACCATTTTTAGTTATATAAGTTTTCTCATTACGTTTTCTTACTAAATTATAGATATTGATTTTTATCAAAAAAAAAAAATTGTGATTAATTTCTATTATCTGACTTTCATTACCTTCACCTATCTACAAGTTGATTGCCAAGGCGAATTGATGCCTTTTTTTGTTATGTAAAAGGTAAATGCCTGAATCCATCCCTGTCCAGAGAGTTGGCAACAAATATAAGAAAGTCCTAAACATTCAGTTACAAACTTAGTAAAGTCCAAGACTTGGTAACAAAACTGGGAAAGTCCATCTTAAAGGAGAATGGGCGGTTTTGGGCGGTCGGCGGCCAGTAATGAAATTAGTGTCAAATGGAAGGACTGTTAAAGTACCCGTCACGAGAAGCTATAAATTATGTAAACAAACATCTTTTACTAAGTAAACATTTTATACTGCGAGATAATAATAAATTGACCATATTCAATCGACATGAAATATAGACGGGTTATATGAAAGTAACAACCTATTTATTGTAGTCGGATCATATTTTAACGACGCAAAGCGCTATCGTTTGTGTTTCTTGGTACCGGAACGCGTCCGTCGCAGGGATTGTAAACAATCGGGACGCCATTTTGAAATAAACGCGTCATTCGAGTTTCGAATGCGTACGAGTTTGTTTCATTGCTTTGCATATATCGCGGATCTGGTTGTTATTGTTAATTTTGTTATTGTTTCGTTATCACTTTTTTATTGTTGTTACTTTAATTCTTGCGTTAATTTTATTTGTTATTACGTATAATGGAGCCAGTAGCCAGTACATCTAAGGAAATAAATTCGCCACGAAAAAAACGTCAAAAGGTGCGTAATACAATTTATCTAAAATATATAATAAGTAAAAAGAAAGAGTTGTTTGTTCAAACGCGCTAATCTTTGAAAACTTAAGGTTAATATTATTAGAAGTAGGTTTTAAATTGTGAAGTAATTGGTTAGGTTAATTGGTATACCTGGAGATATAGCTTGAGCTTCGTGTGACAAGTGACTACAGGTGATTTTTACAGGTGACGAGCTTTACGGCTAATGAGAAAAATATGGTGATCAACGAATAGTACGTAGTACGTGAAAGAAAATTGGCCATCGAATGAATATCCCTACAAAACCGAAATAAATAAAAAAACAGCATCGATTTTGGGAATTGGCATAGCATCTGTGTATAATATATTAAAAGAATATAAATCAGAAGAGGGAATAAAATCACCTATCAAGTCTAAAGACAGGCCTAAATTTTATCAGAAAGTAGACGATTTTGATAAATCCGTAATTAGGAAAAAAAATCCCAGTTTCTTTTTAAATGGCCAATTACCAACAATTCCCAAGATTCTTCAGGCAGTCAATGACGATGAAGATATGCCAAATTTTAGCGAAACAACTCTCAGGCGGCTAATAAAGCATTTAAACTTTAAATATATAAAACGACAGCGAAATAACGCACTTATTGATAGAGATGACATAACAATATGGCGGCGAAAATATTTGAAATCTATTAAAGACTATAGACAACAAAATCGCCAGATATTTTACATGGATGAGACATGGGTGAATGCAGGTTAGTGTGGTTTTTTTTATTGCAGTGAAACGGCAGACTACCATACGGTTCGCCTGATTGTAAGCAAATACCGTCGCCTTTACCGTGAAGTGATGTGTATGATACTGCAAATCTATTTGCAAAATATAACCCACGCGCCGCCGACCTTGAGACATTAGTTCTTAAAGGCTATCACAAGTGTGTATTAATAATAATGTACTTCAACTCTTTTACTGCGCAAGACGCTAATTAACAAATGTTTAATTGTTTTTACAGGACATACCGTAAATAAAACTTGGGTAGACAAACAAGTTAAAAGTAAGAAGCAGGCTTTCCTAGAAGGACTTAGCATTGGTGCACGTAACCCAACGTCAAAAGGTAAACGATTAATAATTACCCATATCGGCAATGAGAACGGTTTTGTAGAGGGCGGTGAAAATATATTTGAATGCAAGAAGACGGGAGATTACCGTGAATCAATGGATGCAACACATTTTGAACAATGGTTTGAAAACGTTCTCCCAAAACTTGGCGAAAATGCAGTAGTGGTAATGGACAATGCACCATACCACTCAAGGCGTCTTGAAAGAATTCCTACTACTGCCTGGAAAAAAAATGATATACAAAATTGGCTTGTAAGTAAGAATATTTCTTACGACGACAATGAAATTAAAACTGAATTACTGCTAAAAGTAAAAAATGTTAAAGACAATTTTAAAACTTATGTAGTGGACGAGCTTGCAAAAAAATATAAGGTGGAAGTATTGAGACTCCCGCCATATCATTGTGAGCTTAATCCAATTGAGCTAATTTGGGCCAACGTAAAAGGATATGTTGCTCGCAAAAGTACACATTTTAAAGAACAATGCCCAGATATGGCCTACCTCGAACACATTTTGAAAGATTACCAAAAAATATAAGTTTTTAAAATAGGAATTATCCGTTTAAGGTCTATCTCGAACTATGACGCCGTGATCTTATCAAATAAATAAGTAATTTATCTTGTAACAATACGAGTTTGACTTTCAGCCTATCTTTAGGGTTGCCATTTTATAGTCAATTTAATATCGATTTAATTTAATCAATCTAATCGATTACCGAATAATTAATATTTATAAAAATCAACTTGTATGCTCAGTGGCGTGCAATCGAAGGGAGACTGATATCCAGCAGTGGAGTCCTAAGTTGATGATGATGATGATGAACCAGTGTACACTTCAGTACAGTGTGTTCAGTGTATTTTATATCTGTAATTTTTATGGTGTACTTAATAAAGAGTATTCTATTCTATTCAGTCCTCTTTCATGTACATGACTCTTTCATGTTTCATGTACATGACTTCGCTGACAAAGTATACAGAATAAAATATAATACTGGTATCTGGGAAAAATATACTTAAAAACTGAAACCCGAAAGCGAAAAAAAATGCAAGCAAGCAAGTTGCAAGTTGTCGGCTACTATTTAAATTAGAACTTGAGCATTTGTGATCTTGACTTCGGGAAGCGCTCTTTTATTATTTTAAATACGTTAATCGGGTTTCAGTTGTTGTATTTCTATGGTTAGCGAAAAGCTTTTCTGATGCCACGGCTATTTTAGTTTATTTGAACGAAACCTACTCCACCAAGACAAAACAATTATGTTCATAAACACCTCAGACCAGAGATATAGTCCACACATACATAAACATGCATGGTAAAATCACTGTATCCTTTATGGCTTTGCTGTAGTTAGATAAAAATTAAATTAATCAAGACCAACAATCGATACAACTAATCAATTATATTTCAAAATATGGCAACATTATCCTTTGACTGATGACAGATTTGACAGTAAACACTAAACTGTAACTACCTACTCATTAGCGCGCTCGCCATCGTGGTTTGTGTATATCGCTATAGTTATTTTCTTTTGCTGTGGTTTGTGCTCTTTTCTGACCCTTTTTTACGATAATGGACTCCGATCAACCTCACCCGAATAACGACCCTCGCGCGAACTTGGACTCTGGCTCCTCTTTGCATGACAACCCTGATGTGAATGTGGAAACTGCTGGCCCCGCATCTAATGACGACCCTTGCACGCAATTGGACCCTCACCCCGCTTTTACTAATGATTACCCCGGCGCGAATATGGACCTGAGCAGCTCTGCTGTCCCGAGCACGTCGTCGCACGGATTAACCGGCGCAAGCACCGTTCGCTGTGCGAATTGTAGAGTGGATATGAGGCGGTTGCGATCTCATCAATTGGAAATTGTCGAAGTGCGATCAATTGTACAGCAATGGGTTCTTCCACAACAGGTAAACATTATATTACTTACTCACCTACATTAAATAAATTAGAAAACTAAAACCTTTAGAAAACTATGATAATAATAACCAGTACTTATGCAAGCTTTTAGTCATTTAATTTATTACGAAACATTTTCATAGTAAATAATATTTTTAAATAAACATTTTTATTTTTTAATGAGAAACTAACAAAATCTTACAGCATATTATTATGTAGTATTTTATGCTACCCAGTTCTTTATTTCTCTAAATAATAATCAATTGCATTTTCAGGTGCATATCTCAAGCAATGATTTTGTTTGTCATTCATGTTGGACTGCAGCATGGAATGAAATGCGACATCCAGCTGACAGCGTCTCACCTTCCGCTGCTCGACTCATTTGTGTTGGCTGTGGTCGCTCACTACGTAGACAAAGAAGTCACCTGTTGTCTCAGGATTCTCCACGAGAAAACCAGATAAGGGAAAATATATTTAGACAAATTGCTCCACGTCAGGTAAGATTTCAAATAGATAATTCTTGTATTTCAGTTTATGGTATGAATTATTAAGATTTATGATATTATTCAATAATTCATGCATTGCTCTAGTCTAAGCTCTTACTTTCTAGACTAAGATGTATAGCTACATTCCTTCCCTGGACAAACATTATTATTAAAATAATATAAAACATTATAAAAAAAGTCGGTACACATTTTAAGGTTGGCTGGTAGCTGTACCTAAGAGACAGAAAATATTATATTACTTTGTTTCAGTTGCTGAGCTCGTCTTGCATCTGCCACCCTTGTTGGCAGAGAAGTGATAGAGCAATTACACGTTCACATTCTATCATTTCAAGTAACCAGTCAGTGGATTTAGATGAAGAGACTGTAGACCTTGACAGTACTGAAACAAATGAGTCTACACAAAATACACCTCAAGGGCAAGGGATAGAATCCACAGTATTTTTACCCAATTATGTAAGAGCACCTGATACTCAGCGCTGCTGCTTTTTCCCTGGATGTACAGGTACTGATCGCCCTCGCCTTACTGTTCCGGCATCACTAAGAGTAAGACTTTTCTGTGATTATAAATATTATGTACCCGCACAATGCAGAATTTGTAATTATCATTTAACTAGCAACTCATGGGACCTATTAGGAGATTTTACACAAAACCCAATACAAACTTTTAGTTCATCCCACATCGAAGAGTTTGCTTCTCTGCTGCAGCAGAATATGTATGCACATTTCGATTTTCAAAATATAGATGAAATCCCAGAACATATTGTGCATTATTATCTTGGGATAACAAAAGCACAATTTAACCAATTACTTGCTGAAGTACCCAGCCTGTCAAACAAGTATAAAGGAAGGTTTGCCCTGGCGGCATATTTAATCAAATTAAGAACTGGGGACAGCGACGAACGTATTTCTTCTTTGTTAAGTGTACCACGAAGTACATTAGAACGTTTAATGAACATGGCCCGAGAGATACTGCACCAAGTTTTTGTGCCCCAAAACCTGGGATTAAATCATTTGACTAGGACAAGTATCTCTCAGAGAAACTTATTAATACCAAATGGTCTATTTGGAACAGAGGAAAGTCATCCAATTGTTATTGCCGATGGGACTTATATTTATATTGAAAAAAGCTCTAATTATTTATACCAAAAAAACACTTATTCTCTACATAAATATCGAAACTTGGTAAAACCATTTTTACTTGTTTGCTCAGATGGGTACATTATAGATGTGTTAGGCCCCTATCCAGCAACAACATCAGATGCCGATATTATACGAAATGAATTTTCTGATGAAAATGGTCCATTTAGACAGTTTTTTCAAAGTGGAGATGTGTTTATACTGGATAGGGGCTTTAGGGATTCCATTTCATTATTAGAGAGATGTAATTATAGTGTACATGTACCCATGTCCCTACAACCGGGTGAAACACAGCTATCTACCATTGATGCAAATAAATCTAGAATGGTAACGATGTGCCGGTGGGTAGTTGAAACAACTAACGGAATTTTTAAAAAATCGTTTAAGATATTTCGCCAAACTTTTTTAACAGAGCTTCACGCCATTTAATGGTAGACTTTTCTGTAGCTGCTTCTTTAATTAATAGGTTTCACCTTCGGTATAGGGACAGGGACGACGCAGTACAAATATTACAGACAGTTCGTGAAAATCGGTACAGAAATAATGATCTGGCAGACTTTATTGAAGAAAGGAATTTAAATAGAGTAAGAGTTAATTTTTCAAGCATTGAAGTCATAACAGACAATGTAAGAGAATTCCCACAGTTAACTGAAAGTGATTTGATTATGTTTGCATGTGGGACATATCAATTAAAACAAGCCAGGTCTTATTATGGAGAGCACATTAGATTAAATGGATGTTATCGTATTGAGGTTTCTAATGATAGGAGAACCAGTATTTTGGAAGGTTCACTTTTTCAAAATAATTGTTTATTATTAAGGGCCCGAATCCAAAGCAGGCATATTAGCCGAAAGACATACTTTGTCTATATTTTAATAAGAAATAATGCCACTGGAAGAGCAGCCATAATATCAGTACTGCTGTAATTGTATTGTAGGCCGGAGGACTGTAGGTTGCTGTGCCCACATTATGTCTGTTGTCTGGTATCTTGGGTGGGCACGGCATCAAACCAATATAGTTCCTCCAGCACAGTTTTTAGATGGTGTCTTATTGGTATATGATGCTGATGACAGTACTGAATAAATATTTTTTTCTTTCTTTTTTTAAAAGATTACTAGCAATGTGTCATTACTTGTGATATTCTTGTTGACCTCTCCAGCTAAGCTAAATATACTTTTGTTAGGAGTGGGTCCACGTCAATAGTGCAACTCCTAGATAGCTTTTTATATTGATAGTGGTATTGTTAGGAGTGGTGGTGGTGTTCGGGACAAATGATAAGCATTCATTAATAAAATAAAAAATACAATAACTCCAAAATCTTTTGAGCTATCCATAAGATATAACTGTACCAATTTTTCACTGTATGAAATGGAACCATTTAAACTTTTAAGGTGACTATTATAGAGAAGGTTAAAATGAATAAATAACTTTGAAATGAATAATTACTGTGTCAAAAATTATGTACTTACCATTCAAAAGTGATTGTAAGTGTATAAAATAAGTCTGTGCTTAAGAAAAATAAATGTAAAAAAAAAATAAACTGTTTTATTTCCAAATGGCGACTTATTTTCATAACTGATAAGTACTAGAAAGTGTTCATAACAACTTAAGCGATAATTCCATAAACTATTTATCAGTGTCCACTGTAGGCCACGGTTGTTCTAATATGTGGGCATTGACCTTTGACGAGGTAAAACAGTTATTACAAGAGGGACTGCAGCAGATTACTTCGGAAAATTGGAAGCGTTGTGTGGAGCATGTTATCAAGGAAGAAGATAATATTTATTCCAAAATCGATGAGATGATTGATAAAACTGTAGACAGCTTCGTGATACATGTCACTGATTCTGACACAGAAATGGAAACATCTGAATCTGACGAATAATTATTCTTAGATAATATATGTTAATTAATATTTGTTACTTAATAATTTATTAAATCTTAAACAAATTAATTTTTTTTGTTGGTCCAAATGTTGTGAACTCCTGAACACTTGTTTACAAAATTTATAGCTTCTCATGACGGTTACTTTAGTTAGGAATAACTTTTAGTATGGGCGTTATGTTGTAGTTCATTTAGAAAAAAGATATTTAAATATCAGTACAATGTAATTGTATAGAGCAATGTCGCATAATTATTTTATTATTAGTGTGTGTATTGCTTATTCTAACTTCAAAATGTCTCTTGACACGTGTTATTTTACTTATTATCATCAACACAACAAAGCCCACCGGTTCGACAACTACCTGCTCACGTGGAGGACCAATCAGACCCATGCATTGTTTGAAGAAAATTCCGCAAACGCTCAATATATTATTGAAGCTATTGCCCCACAGCAAGTAAGTTTTTATTATGTTAATAATAATAGTCTTCATAGTCTTGGTCACTCTTAGGGCCTCTTTCACCACCCTCAAGTAAAGTGTCAAGTAGGCTAACCGCTAGTTAAAGTCACCCGTAACTGCATGTGCGGATTTCACGACGTTCGAGTAGCACTAATCATAAGATTTAACTGACCCGTAACTTACTTGCCACGACATCTGCCAAATAGCGTATTTACTTTACGGTTAAAAGTTGTGCGTTGTCAAAAACGACAACGGGTAGGTACTTATCAGATATACCAACGATTATTCTAAAATGTATGAATAAAAATCGATTTATTTGATTTGATTGGTCACCAATTGGATGAATCAAAATATTCTACAGCGCAACGAGTACCTTGGATTCGAGTATTTAAATTCCGTGTTGATTATTTTATGGACTTAGAGGAAACAGTTTTTTTTTTTGCTTAATTTCGTCTATCGAGGTGTGCAATAAACCAAGTGCTTAACTTTATAAAACATAAAATAATCCCTAAATCGCAAAGCTGAGTGGTATTTTTTTAATTATTCAAATGATATTACTATTACCAAACAAACCAACACAAAAAAAACCCAAACAAAAAACAACTTTAAAAAAAAAACTACCTAACTTCTAAACAATAGGTAACCATACCCTTGTACACCCTGAAATCGATTTCTGTTACGTCATTAACTAATAAAAAATCAACCAATGACGTTTGACGAGTAACATTGACATATTATTGAACGAATATAACGTATGATTCGTTACATCATTCACTTAACCAGTAAGTTGTTACTCGAAGCTTTATTTTCGTTTGTGAAATTGACAAAAGATACTCGTAACTTTTACTTGCCAATTAACGTTAACCGGGAAGTAACTAATCAACGCTTTACTTGGAGATGGTGAAAGAGGCCCTTAGACGAACATAAAAGTGCCGCAGTAAATAACATATTACTCCAGTTGTCACAGCGAAAAATGAGCTTTGAGTTCGTATGAATGGGCGCGCATGCAAACATGAAAATGTGCACTCGACAATTAAAACCTTATAGTATGGTCTTTATTATCTGAGTCGTCCTGTCATAAACATCAACAATAGGAATGTGCTAACGACTTGCGAAACATCGACAGTTTGCTACCTGCTTAAGCGCGGTCTATGAGTCATAGTAACCATTTTGTTTTACCTATATAAAACTTCAGACGATATTTTTATTACGTTACATGTACCTACTCTAGGTATTTAGTATACTTACAAGTTAACGTTTTTTTTTTCAGATTGAATATAACGGCCTGGAATACGTTTGTCGACCATGCTGGCAGCGAGCTCAATGTGCTGTACAGCCTAATCCAAACCCTGCCCCGCAGGAATGTGTACTACAGATTGAAGAGTATTCTAGAGTGCCTAACGATGCAGCGGTATGTATGTTTGAGAGATGTAGAGGTACTACACGTCATCGGATTCCTCAAAATATACGGATATCACTTCTTATGGATTCCAACTTATATATACCAGAAGAAGCCAGAGTATGTGAAACACATCTAAGGGCCAATGACTGGGATGAGATCATTGATAGTCCAAGTCTAAGACATGATTTTAATAGTACTCATTTCTTACGAGAGAAGCTGTGTCAAGAAGCTCTATTCTAGATTTTGAAAATATTGAGAATATGGACACCAATGAAGTACACATTCGCTTGGGTATTAGTCGAGAACAATTCTTCGATATTTTGGAACAAACGCCTTCCTTGTCTAGTTCGCATTCAAAACAGCTCTAGCGATTTATTTGATGAAGTTGCGGAGTGGTGAAAGTAACGAAAGACTTGCCACGCTCTTTCAAATGAGTAGAAGGACTCTAGAAAGACATTTAAAAACAGCAAGAGATTGTTTATTTGCGGAGTTCGTGCCTAGGCACCTGAGTTTCGATCACGTAGACAGAAGAATGCTCGTTGAACGCAATCTCTACGTACCGAACGCTCTGTTTGGAAATCCTAATTCAACATTAGAAGATAGGCGTGCAATAGCGATAATGGATGATACATACATCTACATTCAGAAGAGTTCCAATTATTCTTTCCAAAGAAAAACGTATAGTTTACACAAGTTTTCCAACCTTTTAAAACCATTTATTATAGTAAGCTACGATGGTTATATTTTAGATGTTTGTGGACCATATGCGGCTACTGATTCAGTCGCAACTATATTACAAAGAATGTTATATGACGATGAAGGTACATTTCATTGGTTCTTTCGTCGTAGCGATATTTTTATACTAGATCGTGGGTTTAGAGACGCACTTCCCGATTTGACACAATTCAATTACCGTAGAGGCGGGTTACTTTGACCCTAGGGCATAACTTTGGCCCAAATTGAGAAAATGTTTGAACTGCCCACCGTGTCGCGACCACACAACTAAACGTCGTAGTTCCTTCGGTAACTAATAGATGGCGATAGGAGACGCATTCTTGTGGAACTGTTTTATCGACTCAAGTGCACGTCGCTACATGTTCGCGCCATTTGAAGTTTTGACACTAACACCGGTGTTTTTTTCTGCTGCAAACTTTGATGTGTAATGCTGTATTTTGGTAAGTTTTCCAATTGGATTGTTATTTATTTTCTTAGGCATGTATGTAGGAGTATGGCAATTGTTTTTAAATACCATTTAGTTATGTTTTGAGACTTAAATTACAGATCTAGAAAATCGGTATACATTGACCACCTTTTCGGGTAACTTTGGACCTGCGGGCCAAAGTAGCCCTGCGAAGTTTATTAGCGAAGAACTTTACATTTTTGATCAATTTGTTACAGAACTAAATTAAAGAGCTACATTCCTGATGCCATCCGTGTACAGACGAAAGCCTGGCAGTGGTCGATATGTCGACTACACCCAGGCAGATTTAAAAAAATGTCTGGATGCAATCCAATCAAAAGTGCTCACACAAAGAGCGGCTGCAGAGTTGTTTAACATTCCTCGCAGCACTTTGAAAAACAAATTAACCCGGAAGCACCCTAACAAACCAGGTAAACCTACTATATTTACTGAAGAGGAAGAAAAGGCGTTTGAAGCTCACATAACAACGCTTTCGGAATATGGGTTTCCTCTGACAGCATTGGACCTAAAAATTATAATAAAAAATTACCTTGCATCCCAGGGAAGAGTTGTGAAATTTTTTAAGGACAACATTCCTGGTAAAGACTGGTTGGCTTCTTTTCTTTCACGACATCAATCTCTTTCACGGCGACTTGCTAACAATATTAAAAGAGTTCGAGCTCAAGTGTCGGAAGAAGTTATTTCCAATTTTATAGAAAACATCGACAAAGAACTAGAAAGCGTTCCACCCGAAAACATATTCAACTACGATGAAAGCAACCTTTGTGATGACCCAGGAAAAAAGACTATATTATGCAGAAGAGGAACAAAATATCCTGAAACAATAATAAACGCTACAAAAGTTAATTTTACTGTCATGTTCTGTGGCAACGCCGCTGGGGAAGTAGTTCCACCGTTCGTCGTTTATAAGTCGGATCATCTCTGGTCAACTTGGACTGAAAATGGTCCCGAAGGCGCTCGATACAATAGAACAAAGAGAGGATGGATGGACAGCGCAACATTTGAAGACTGGTTTCTCAATCATCTTATGCCAGTTCTTAAGAAGAAAAATGGAAGAAAAGTGGTGATTGGAGACAACCTTGCTTCACATATTAACAAAACAGTTTTGAAGGAGTGTGAGAAGCACAATGTTAGTTTTATTTGCTTGCCACCCAACGCAACACATATACTTCAGCCCCTAGACGTGGCATATTTTCGACCTTTGAAGTGCAAGTGGCGGCAAGTATTACTTCAATGGAAGAACAGTCAACTGGGTAGGAAACTGTCGACTACACCTAAGGATCAGTTTCCACGACTATTAAAAACCGCTTTGGATTCTTTGACCGAGACCAAGGCGAATTTGATTGCTGGTTTCAGAAAGACAGGCATACACCCCGTAGATAAAGAGGAATCATTAGCTAGATTGCCCAAACAGGATCGAATTATAAACGCAGCTCTTATCGGAAACTCTTTTATGCAAACATTAGTACAGAGCCGAGCTGAGGCGTGCCCAGAACAGAAAACAATTAGGAAAAAGAAACTTAATGTACCACCTGGAAAATCAATCTGTGCTACTGACCTTGCAGAAGCAGGTCCATCGGGTTTACAGCAGGCAAAAACTATAAAAGAAAAGAAAAGGGCAACAAAACGAAGACAACGCAACGTTTCTTTATCTTCAAGCTGCAGTGACAGGACCATCAGTCTAGCTTCTTCCACTGAAGACCACATAATGCCTTATGACTCTGAGGATGATGTTCTTCTGGCCAACTATGTGAGTCAGATTAGTGATGCTGATGCACCTGCATTTCGAGACGGATTTTTACTCCATTCACCTGTTTTTCAGCGAGATGTCATAATAGCCCAGATCGAGCATGAGAGTGAAGTAGTAGAGGACTGTGACTCTCCTGTTCTTCAATTAAAGAGATGTAGAGCAACAGCTACTTGATGGTTTTAAAGACTTCACTCCCCTTCAATCCATAGAGGATGTACAGATCGGTGAAGAAAAATGTAGTGAAAGAGAGAAAATTCTAGATTTACCGGTCTTTGAACCTAAATCGAAACTGCAAGTTGAAGATGCCGTTGGAAAGAATAATAGAGACCATTCTGCTCTTCATCTGGGAGAGACAATGCAGGTGGATGTAGAAGGTTGTCGAGACAAAGACTTGCGGGTCTCGCCCGTACGTCAAATCGAAAAGTTAAAGCAGGATACGTTAGAGCCACCAGCTTTTCGTGGAGCTTCACGTCCTCAACTTGATCTAGACCTTGTTGTAGGCGACCATGTTCTAGTAACTAGGAATTCACGCAAATACCCAGGTCAAGTCTTATCAGTATCCGAGGAAGGAGCCTTTATAACATGTATGAAAAGAGGTAAGACATACTGGCGGTGGCCCGCCATTAAAGATGAACAGCTTTATAGTTGGAACCTTATAGTGTGTAAGATTGGACCTCCTAAATTTGAAAAAAAGGGTTCTTTCTCTGTTCCAGAAATGAATGAGTGAGTGAAGTATTAGATTAGATTATGCTACTTAGTACCTGTTGTAAACGTTGATTCTCATACCTACTTAAGACTGAAATTATAATTTTATTAGACTGAAAATTAAAATATGTTTACGAAGGTTACATATTAAATCTAAGATCGTTACGTTAAACCCGTATATGATAATATTATTGTAATTTTTGAAAGTTTGTTGCCTTCCTAACATTTTTTGAGATATTTTCTTACTGTAAATCTTTTTGAAATATAAAATGTTGATTTTACATCGTATTTTAATTTATTTCGAAGTTTTTTCTTACATTAAACTTCTCCTGGATATTCAATCTTACCGCCCTTGATGGTTTCTTTGGCCACTGATAGCTGCAAGTGCGATTTTTCACCGATAAAGTTCATGGGGTTAAAGTAACCCTTTCCTAAGAACAACTTTGGCCCAAACTTTAACAAAAAAAATAAAAAAAAACACTTTTCATATTTTCAAAATTCACTTCGCATCTTGTTGATTACATCCTTGAGCTTCTTTATAACGTATAAGAACACTAAAAAGATAATATCAATACAAACTACAGAACAAATTCGAAAATTATTTGAAAAAAATAGCTAAAGTAACCCGCCTTTACGGTACTCTGCTTATATGCCTGAAAGTAAAGATCGCGGTGCAGATCAGCTCACAACCGAACAAGCGAATAGGTCTAGATTGGTCACCTTATGCCGATGGGTGGTAGAAGTAATAAATGGTCGATTCAAGCGTGACTTCAAATTGTTCCGCCAGGATTATTTTAATCGGGCTTTAAACCATATGTTTGAAGACTTTAAAATAGCAGCTTCACTAATTAACGCTTTCCAGGTGCCCATACATGACAGCGTACATGCAGCCACATTTGTGGACATTATAAATGACCGCTTGAATCGACCAAATCACCTGGCGGACTATTTTGTTCGTAATAATATAAACAGACAAAGAGCAACGTTCCAAAGCATCACCGGTGATCAGCCTATTTTTGACGATTTCCCAAATCTTACAGAACATGATCTTATTTTGTTTGCCCTCGGTACGTACCAAATCAAACTAGCCCGCAGTTATTATGCTGAGCACCTGGTACAGGGCTTGTATAATATTGAAGTGTACCGAGAGCAACAAATAAGGCGTCTTAGCGACTACATTTCAGAGCAAGACGTTTGGTTATTACGTGTCCGAATACAGTCTAGACATGTTAGGTCTAGGATTTATTATTCATATATTGTTATTGACCGACAAATGAACGGACAAGAAGCTATCGCTCATTACTATTGTTCCTGTCTGTGTGGAAGGCGCACGGTTGGATGCTGCGCACATGTTATGTGCGTTGTGTGGTATTTAGGCTGGGCAAGAAATCAAACCGAGGAGATTCGGTTACCAGCAGCGGAATTAAGTGCGATTATAGAGCATGAGTAGGCACTATTATTTTATATACAAGCTTATAGCCCGCAGCTTACCTGGCGTGGTTTGTCGATAAAAAGTATCTTATGTTGGTATGCGTCCCTCTACCTATTTTTGAACAAAAACTAAGATTAATCCGTTGTTTCATATTGTAAAGCATCGTATGTAACCAATTGTAATATGGTATGGTAATTGTACATACTAATAATGTAATATGTGAATTATTATGTAATAAATATCTTTCAGGCTATCTAGAATTGTTATTTTACTTTCCTTTTCTATTTTTGCATTGGACATAAGCCATAATACTAGATAAAACTATATAGTGTTCAAAAACAAAAAGGACTTTTATCCGTTTTAGAAGTACACCACAGTGATAAAAGTTCTACACAGTAATTGTAGGACTAAACCACATCAATAAATAATAAAATAATTCTTGGCCGCGGACCGCCCACGCTCCATACAAAATTGCCCATTCTCCTTTAAGGTTTTACTCAAAAATATTGAACTGAGCGTGACAAACAGCTTATAATTCCATAATGTATTATATTCTGCATGTTTAAATAATGATTAACGTTAGAATAGTTACTGACAATTAAAAAAAAAAAAAAAACATTTTCTGATTTTTTTTGCACTGTGGACGTAACCATCTTTGATTCTATACACCTGATTTAATCGGTGAAATGATTGCCTTAGATAACGAACCATTGTCACTTGTTGACGGAGTCGGCTTTAACAGGCTTATGGAAATAGCAGTACCGCAATACAAAATGCCTGGTCGTACTTATATGACAGCAAAAATATACTCCCGATATTTATAATAGAATTTGCTCTAAAATCAAAGCTAGTATGTCACAGGCAACAGCAGTATCTGTATCATCTGATATGTGGGCATGTCAGCACAAGAACCAAAATTTTTCAAGTTTTACTGCGCACTGGATATCTCCAGATTTTATACTCGAACATGCTGTTTTGCCGTTTGCTGGTTCACTTACTGGTACCAATATCGGAAGAGAGCTCAATGCTATTGCAAAAAAGTGGAATATCCCACACAGTAAGATCCATATTCTTGTCCATGACAATGGAACCAATATGATTAAAGGAGTACGAGATGCAGAATATGATTCAGCCAAGTCTTTTATTCATTCACTACAACGAGTTATCCAGGAAGCGCTAAAATCTCTATCGGAAATAGCACAAATGATAGCCGCTGCAAGACAATTTGTAACTCATTTTAACCATTCAGGTATAGCACAAGAAAAGCTGAAATACATTCGTCAAGAACTTAAATTGCCAGATCGCCAATTAGTACAAGATGTGAGCACACGTTGGAATTCAACATATTATTTGATGAAGCGATTATTAGAACAAAAACGAGCCATCTCTTGGTGTGTAACTGACCATGATTCTTTTAACAATTTAACACCTACTCAATGGGACTTATTGGAACAATGTATCAAACTCCTCAAACCGTTCGAAGAAATCACAAAAGTAACTAGTTCAGGTATTTCTTGCATTTCGGAGGTGATTCCACATGTTGTCACGTTATTGAAATACTTGGGAAAGGACGAGACTTCACAGAGAACACCAGACTTATTGAAAATGAGATCTCCACTGCAAGCTGAACTTGAAGCACGATTCAACTTCGATGATAAGTATCTGCTAGCCACTTTTCTTGACCCCCGTTTTAAAACTTGTTTCTTGGGAGTAGTTCAAACACAAACAGCAAAACCAAAAATTCTTATAGATGCTCTGAAAAAGAGTTGTGATGAATCTAGTAGCACCGATGATGATTCATCTCCACTTCGAAAGAAAAGGAATGTCAATGAAAATGACAAAACCATTGAGACACATGATAGTTTCTGGAATTGTTTTGACGAAGTCGCTGCAGAAAATGTACGTTCAGATGAAGGTGTAGAACAGAAAAGTTCGGTTGCAAATGAACTAGATTTTTACATGGCATCTGTTCTCCTAGATCGGACAGCAGACCCTTACTAGTGGTGGTCAGCAAACGCAAAACAATATCCAACCCTTTCACAATTTGCTGAGATTTATTTATCATCTCCCGGTAGCAGTGTATATAGTGAGCGGCTGTTTTCGGAAGCAGGTATAATTTATGAGGAAAAACGCAATCATCTGCTATCGACAAATGCTGAAAAAAATATTTTCATTCATCATAACTTACCACTGGTAGATTTTAAATATTAATATGTTAATTTGTTGGTTAAATAAACATCTTTATGGTGGCACTTCACATCGCTATTCGTGTGCGCGTATTTGTCTTATTCGCCCAAATAGGACGATGTGAAGTAGCTCTATTCGTCTATATTTGCCTATTCTCACGAACAAGACGAATACGCCAAATACCCGAACACCCGTATCCGCCGGCTGTCGGTTTTTTGCAAAATGTCAAAGGATTGCGAATATGGCGAATATGTTCGTTTACCGGCTACACATCGCTGGCTCAGTAGCAAGGAACATATTTACTCTAGGAGCTCAGTAGTGCGCGGTGCGCGACAGCCGCGGACGTGTAGAAATATTTGTAGTTTGTTTACAGCATGTTCGCGCCAAAATGGACTGAACAAATGACCTTGTTATGCGATTTTTGGAATATTACCAAATGCATCCCTGCATATGGGACCCGCAAATTGCCTCTCAAAATAACACGTCCATCGTTAAACTATAGCAAAAATATTCGTAAATTTTCGGCATATTTGCTGTTCATGAACGATGTGTGGTCGCTGTATTCGTGTTATTCGGAATTCAACACGAATATAGCGAACAAATACGAATAAAAACGCGAACATCGAATACCGATGTGAAGTGCCATCATTATGAGTAATATTTTTGCGTTCTTTTATTTCATGATCTGCTATTCGGTATTCGGCCGAATAGTTTGCAATATTCGGCCGAATATCGAAGACCGAAATAAAGTGGCCGTATAGCCGAATACCGAATAGTTGCCGAATATTCGTGGCATCTCTGATCACTACCCAAGTATACGGTCGTATTGGGCAGGGAATGTACGATTCCACCCAATAGCAGACACAATGACTGTAAGGTCAGGTGGGGTAAGTGAAACGAAGAGGTAAGTGAAACACCCAATCCTATACAATAAACTATACAGTTCAGCTGTAATAGTGATCGGTCGATAAAACAGGTTCGGCAAAGAGGTTTCAATGTTCTAGCACAGATGTCGCTACGATCATTTTACGAGGTTTTTTATAGAAAATAAATCTGACATTTGGTAAACTTCAAAACACGAGTTGGACGTGCTTAATCTTGTCGCTGGTGTCAAGCAATTTAATAGTGTTTATGAAGATTTTAATAGGTAAGTAACGTATTTAAACTATAGATTTTATGTTGTAATAGTTATTTCTAGCTAAAACGTGAAGGCAATTGAATTATAAGGCGTCCGAAATTCTAACCTCCAAAAGTACTGATTGGGGAAAGTGAAACAGTGATGGCCGGGGTAAGAGAAACATATCGGCCACTTCCCCCGTGCCAGAGTACACAAACATTTTTTTGAAAAATAATTTCTTGTATAATGTTTAGTTTTACTAGGAAGGTACCTACTTGATTTATTGGTTAACGTCTTGGCATTTCGTTGGCGCAAAGTTCTAGTAACCGGGTGGTTATGGTAAATTTGCAGAAGGATAAAGTTTTCATTAAAATCGGATAGGCAGTTTGAATCCCGAACAAAAAGACAAATAAAAAAATCGTTCGAGGACCTCTACCTAATTAGTCGATAGCTATCATAGCTTTTCATATCATATCTATATCATAATTTTTCAATGCATATAATAAAATAAAATATTAATTATCGGACAATAATGTAATCATTGTACAAACAAAACCTTTTTACGGTTTTTAAGTAATAGTAGATAAGTTAATTTAAATAAATAGTTTTTTTTTTCCAGGTTATGTAAAGCATGCCTCGAAATTACATCCGAAAAACTGATAAAGCTGCTTACTCAAACGAAAAACTGCAAGATGCAATACAAGCAGTCAAAAATGGAACTATGTCTGCTTACACTGCTTCCAAACATTATAATATTCCAAGATCAACTATAGTTAACCGTATTTATGAACGCAGAGGATTTAAATCTAATACCTTGGGCAGGAGTACGGTTTTATCACGTGAAGTAGAGGAGTCGTTGGCTAAAAATATCCATATTATGGAAAAGTATGGGTTTGGACTAACAAGGGAAGAACTCCTGGAAGTAGTTGGTGAATATGTCAACAAAAATTGTGTTGCCAACCCATTCAATAATGGAGTGCCAGGCGAAGATTGGTTTCTGGGGTTTAAGAAAAGGCACGGACTATCGGTCAAAAAACCCCAGCCAGTAGAATACGCTAGGAAAAATGCATGTAGACCTGATATTATATGTCCTTACTTCGACTTACTAGAGGAAACTATTAACGAATTAGATTTACAGAATAAACCTGCTCATATATATAACTTGGACGAAACCAGTTTCAGTAAGGATCCTAGTAAGTCAAAGGTGGTGGGTCTTAAGGGCTTCACGTCAACACGTACAATTTCGTCACCCGGGAAGGACAACACGACCGTCCTGTTAGGTTGCAATGCGCAAGGTGAAAAAGTTGCTCCCCTCATCGTATACAAAGGCAAAAACGTCTGGGATGAGTGGACGACTAAGGAAGCATACCCGGGGACCGTTTATGCGGCAACTTCTAATGGTTGGATGGAATCCCAAGTATTTGAAACTTTTTTTGATAAAGTGTTTCTACCAAGCGTTGGCCACAAACGGCCGATTTTATTAATATACGACGGTCATAGTACGCATGTGGGCATAAATATAATAGAGAAGGCTCGTGCAGCTGGAATAACCATACTTAAAATCCCACCGCATACTAGCGATGTTCTCCAACCGCTAGATTTATCTGTTAACAAATCCTTTAAGGATAAATGGGACGCTGTCTTGGTGAAATGGCAAAGACAAAATATAGGGAAAGTCTTACCAAAAAAGGATTTCTCTAAGATGATTGGTCAAATATGGGCTGCATTAGAACCCAGTGTATGCTCGGCAGGATTTAGAAAAGCAGGTATTTATCCACTTAACAAAAATGCAGTACCACAAGAGAAATTCAATCAGATTCTGTTGCGGGAATGGCACTCAAAAACAACTAGATCTAAGGACCCTGACGTTGAAGTTGCAGTTGTTGACTCGGTGCTTTCTAGGGAAATATATCGAGCATACACAGCAACTCACGAAACATGTCCTGATTTATGTCATAATGACGATGACGTAAGCCTTGTTTTCCAGCAACGAAATGAACTTTTTCAACTTACTGCTAACCAGCCCGAACTCTTACAAAAAATTGCATTGATTAACATTAATAAAGTAATTTCTGGTACAGATGCTGGTGCATTACAGCAAAGTTACAATAATAATGAATTGTCGATTATTCATCGAACCTCATCTGAACATATCGAGTCTGTAGCTGAAACACGAAGTGTATTACAGGAAAGATTTGCAGTTGGTAGCAAGACGAATTGGAGCGAACCGTCAACTTCGACTTTTCATCGAAATTTTACCGAACATGACATCAAATCGGTGTCTCAAAGACAAGATCACCTAGAACATAATCACTTCTTGGAAAACCAACACACGACTATAGAATCATTACTGGTGAATAATGACCTTAATTTTTCGTTAGAAAATTGTGTACCAATTTCCAAGTATCATGATATATCATTGATAAACAAACCAGAGACTGCACCAACCACAAATTTACATACAGGTTGTAGTGATTGTGTACCAATTTCCAGGTATCATGATATATCATTGATAAACAAACCAGAGACTGCACCAACCACAAATTTACATACAGCTTGTAGTGATACACGTAATTCAAGAGTCCAAATTCTTGATGACCGCATAGTGACATGTGAAGTTTCATTTGAAGATCTTCTTCTAAAATCTGTAAAAGGTGGGACTTCAACCAAAAGAAAAATGACGAAGATAGCTACAGGTGCAGCATTAATTACACACGACGAAGTATACAAAAGGTGTAAAATCATAGAGGCTGAAAAAGAGCAAAAAGTAAGGATAAAGAAACAAAAAGCAAAAGAAAAGGAAGAAAATAGAGAAACCTATGAACAGTTAAAAATATCCAAGGAAGGCAAGAACAATGATGCTAATAATAAAAATGCAAAAAAAAATATTAAGAGAAACGTCAAAAAGGTACAGAAACTATCTATATCCAGTGAGAGCGAAATTGAAATCAATCTGGATGATGAAAGTGATGCAGATTACGGAGAATATTGTAAGGATCTTTTAGATGATAAAGAAAACGAAAATTATATAGAAAATGAAAACTTAACCCTAGATAATGGGCAAAGGGTTTTAGTAAAATTTGCAATTAAAAAGTCGGTGAAGCACTTTGTTGGCGTAGTACTACATAGGAACGGTATCGGTTATCCAGTAATTAAATATATGAGAAAAACGGTGTCGAATATAGAAGGGCAAACAGTATTTACTTTCCCAACCATTGATGACATATCTGAAATTCGTCATACAGAGGATATTGTTGAAAGACTTCCTAAGCCCATTATAGGACGAAGAGGACAAATTATATTTAAAATGTTATTCAAAACATATAATATTCAATAACCTTAATTAGGGAGCTTAGAAATGGCTCAGAATACTAACAATGTTTCGACTGCATATTATTATAACATAGGGCTACAATTACCAAAGAGCAATGCTATGATTAAAGTAACCAAAAAGTTATGCTTGATACAAACCAAATAGTTCGACATAATTTATGATCTCAGTTTTTTTTTATGTAAGGTTTAATCTTTTTAATAGTTCCACAGACTCAATAATATAGATATTCTGGCGACAGTTTCAGTTACCCCATATATGGGGGGAAGTGAAACTAAACCATAGTCAGCTTAAATTTGATGATTTCATCGATGAATGCACAACTATAGAGCTTGGAACTCGAATCATAGACGGCTGATTAAAGGAAGATTACGTCGCATCAATCGTTATTATAAATTCGAGTCATATTACTGTACTAGAGCTGTTTACATAAAATTAAAAGTAAAGTATGTTTCACTTACCCCACCTGACCTTAAATAGATTTGAAAAAATTAGACAAATACTTCATTTCAATTATAACAGTTTACACTTTTCTCCTGAGCACCCTAACCATGACAGATTACATAAGACCAGTAGTTGACCACCTCAATCTCAGTTCAAAGTCTGTTCCTTTTGATAACCGTCTGTCACTAGATGAACAGATGTGTTCCACAAAACTGTCCCATTTTATGAAACAATATCTCCCTAAGCCCCACAAATGGGGATTCAAGTTTTATGTACTTTGTTGTCTCATGGGCTATGCTTATTCTTTCGAAATATACACACAATTGGGACACACAATTTGGAAAGGAAACCTAATGAATTAGATTTGGGAGCTGTATCCAATACTGTAGTACGCTTGCTTCAACCTGTACCAAGGCAAGTCAACCATATAGTCATCTTTGTAACACCAACTTGTCTCTTTTTCATTATCTATACAAGGAAGGAATTTATTGTTTGGGGACAGTGCAGAGAAACAGATTAGGAAAAGCATGAAAGTTGCCAGACAAGGGGGTACCTACTCAAAACATCAGTACCAAGAGGATCTTGCGAAGAAAATGTCACCACTTTCGAAGGGGTTGATTTTTCAGCTATACGCTGGAAAGACAACAAACAGGTCTTGCTGTTGTCTACGTATGTTGGTGCAGTACCTGTGGGCACTATCAACCGTTATGACAAGAGGCTAAAAACCAGCATAACCATATCTTGCCCTAAAGCAATATGCGAGTATAATAGCAGCATGGGCGGTGTTGATACTATGGATAGTTACTTAGGTAGACATAGAAAAAGAATGAAATCCAAAAATTTAGCTAATAGACTGTTCCATCATATGCTGGAAATGGTTGTCATAATAAGTTGGGGTCTATACAAAAAAGTTATGACGAAGAAAGACACCAATCTCAAAAATATTATGAAGTTAGTCGATTTTAGAACCATATTGACGGACACAACGTAAAAGAGGCCGACCAAGTCTCAACAGACCAACAAGTGCTACCCAGAAGAAGCAGAGAGTTGGTACACAAAAATATTACCTCCTCAGGATGTACGCAAGGATGGTGATGGTCATGACAAAAAGTACCACGAAAAAAGGAATCAATGCAAATACTCGACAAGTAAAAAACTCACTTCAGTCATACAAAATGAAATGTTTCTCTTTGCGACAACAGAAAGAACTGCTTCCAACTTTTTCACATGTAAACCGTTTCTATGCTATTTTATTTTCATAATAAATTGATATTTCACTAGAAAACCCGTTGATCTTATTTCATACTAAAATGCAGTGCCTAATGCATATATTATCAAAAATTATAATAAGTTTTTTTAATTAATAATAATACCAGTAAAAGCGATAGGAATTTTTTAAACATTTTTCCTTGATAATTTAGCTTATTTTTTATCACATAAGTATATTTTTTTCAATCCAAAATAAAAAATCATGCACCTAAGGGTTAATGGCCTTACCCACATATTTGTCAGTTTTTTCTTTGTCCTGTAAACTATGTAAAAATGGACTTGGCAGGTTTACAAATTAGACCGACAATAAGTTTTTTTTTAAATTAATGTAATCTAACAAAATCCCCAGTTTTACATTTTTAACAGGCGTTCTGCTTTAAGTACAGAGGCCAAATCGTATAACGCCCGTTACGCACGTACATGGCTGTATATTTTTGTAGTTACTGATAATAAATATAATAGAATACAATACATTACAAAATTAGATTGCAATACATTTTATTTAAGTTAAAACAATGACATTGCCATGCTTTCATAATAATTTTGTGTTTTTTGGCAAGTAAAGGTGTACGAACAACTGTACAAAAAACATGGAATTACCCATAAAATATAATGACCTGTAACTACAAATATACTAATATAACAATGTAAACATGACAGTTTATAATACCAGACCTCTTTCAATTATTATTTGATGAAAATCCACTTAAAAAGCAAAAGTACGAACTGGTAGAAACATTTGAATTACTATTTCAAATAAGACAACTGTAAAATCAACAACGAAACTGTGCAAAGAAAATTTCTCAACGTATTTATTCTTGTAACATAACCAAGATGATGACTGTAACGCCAACTTGACCTTGAACGTAAAGACAAATTCTGTAGCAACAAACGACTTTTTTTGCTTGATACAGTGAGTACTATACCAATCAAAGACATTTCTATTATTAATTACAAAAAAAATTGAGCAAGACACCACCGAACCTAACGCAATGAAATCGATAACATATTTTACCTAACCTCACAGCGACCAGGCGACCTGCCCGCTCGCCTGCATGATTTTGTTGTTGAAATAATTGTAAATAATTAGAATTAATTGTAATTTTTCGAATTTCTATTCTGGATTAGATGTTGAATCACAGACAATTACAGAGCGACCATAGAGTATAGTAACTATAAAGGAAGACCGACTGACTCGGCCACAGAATACATAAATATACTCAATCGAGTCCACTCAGGGCAGAAATGATTTTCTATGGAACGTAAAAATATACTATTTTCACAAACTACATTTTCTTTTTAAATCGATTTTGTTACAATTGTTTTCACTCTGACGCTTACCGCTGACGTTCTACTGCAAAATGCAGTAGTTTTTAAATACAAAATGGTCGTCTATGGTTCCCCTAGCATCTGGTGCAACAATGTCCTAGTTTCTCATTCATTCGTAATTTTGACATTGTCTATATTTTGTCTTTTCTTCTCTGTCATTGTCATTTTCATCATTGTCATTGCTCTGGATAGCCGTTGAAAATTATTCTTGTTCGTCACATTTTCTTCAAAAACCGCATCTTTAGATAATAAGGATTCCATTTCGTAAAAGTGAATTACAAATATGGAGGTTACGGATGAAAACTTGGCTACACTAGCGAATTACCTTCAACAGACGCTAAACCCAGACACCAACATAAGGCGACCGGGTATGTAATATTTTCTTTGTTTTTTGTCCAAACAGTAACCCTTACATGTAACTAATTTACTCGTTATTGTGTCATAATAACATGAATTGGTCAAGCTGACAACAGGAATATTCGCGTTAATTTCTTACCAAAACTCATGATAACCTTAAAGCTTAGTCCTGAATATTACTCAGAATTTCATAATAATAATAGTGACTATTGTAAACTTATGAATTATAGGGATAGGGACCTACTTAAATAATAATAGTTGGCAAGTACCTAAAAACGAGTTTATTCTTAGGTACTTGAATAACTTTATTTTGTATTACAAACTTATTTTTCACTCGCAACTGGCCGTTACACTTACAGCTCAGTCGCATCAAAATAACGCACCATAACGTGCCAGCATGAGACTGAACTGTAATGTTTAGCTAGTCAGGCCCGAGGTGGCCCGCTAGAGGGCCAAAACAATAGATAATCAATTGTGTCTCATTAACAATGCTTGATGAGTTAATAGAGATATGTTTGAGTGTATGGCCATAAGAAAGAAAGAATACAAAAAGATAATTAACTAGACTATTAATTAGCCAACCAGAACCAACTTAAAATATTCTACTTGCAATAGACAATAAAAATTAAGCTCACCAGTCATTAGCTCTAGCATAGTTATTATAGCCAATCACTGCAGTGGTTGTTATGCCAGTAATAAAGGTTTACAAACTTAGGCCAATTTCACCTTTTGTTAATAATTTACTATAATATAACAGTATACGACGATCATCACAACGTATTATGTTGTGATGCCCAATCGTTAAGGCGTCGCCTCTCATGCATGAGGTTGTGGGTTCAAATCCAGGTAAGTACCAATGTGACTTTTTCAATTCATAGGTACTTATCCTTATGTACTTATCTTGGAAATTACTAACATTGGCGAAGGAAAAACATCATGAGGAAACCTTTACTCACGGTTAATATAAGTCTTAAATCGCAGACCCGTCTTGAGGAAGCGTGGTGATTAATGCTCGTGCTTTCTCTGTATGAGACGAGGCCTTTGCCCTGCAGTGGGACAGTAATAGGCTGGTATTATTATATTATTATTAAAATGTATTGATGACTGCTTTGCATAGTACAAATGTATATTTGTAATGTTAATTACTTTGCTTATTATTGTATAGAATCAAGTTCTTCTAATTGAACAGACAGCTGTGCTGCTGGGGAGTTTGTTGCGCCAATTCTTCTTCCCAACTAAAACGCTAGGCAGTGGCGATGGGTGGGGGTTTTGGGGGACTGTCTTAGATCCACTTGCCCAGCTAATCACTAAACATGTATTAATTTCCTTTGCAGCTGAAAAGTTTTTGGAGAGTGTAGAAGTAAATCAGAACTATGCCATCTTGCTGTTGCACCTCATAGATAAGGAGACGGTGGACCTCACTATCAGGGTGGCTGCCGCAATTGCCTTCAAAAACCTGATCAAAAGAAACTGGCCTGTTGTAAGTAGAAGCCACGGTGACATGACAACCGAAGGCCAATTCCCATATTTAAAAACATTCAACATCTAATTACAAACTTATCTCAGTGACAATGTGACAGCTTGTAAAAAATTTAGGTACAGTACAACTATTTTCTTAATGTCCCTCGGGAAATCATGGCATTTCCGAAATCAAACTAATACTAATTTCCATGTCCATCAATTATTAGATTTATCGTGTATAATAATTTGAATTCAGAACCAAGTACTTTATTGTTGTTTTGTTTTGACGTAACAACAATAAAGTACTTAGTTCCTTACAAAACAAATTCTAATTTAAAACTTGACTTTAATCTTCGAGACAGGTTTTGTGTTACTATCCCAAAATGTTCTTAACACTAAAACTGACTTAAGAATGGAGCTTAAGGCCCGGTGCACCAAAAAACACAATTACATTGATAATTTAATAACGTAATTCTGTCTCTGTCGGCTTCAAACAATTGACAGTAACAGAACAATGTTTTAAATTCGTTTTGCGCTAAATCTGTTTAGTGATTTGAGGTGAAAGCGGGCCTTAGTTAATTTTGTTACCATATTGAAAATTATAATAATGTGTGGTCTTAATAGGAAGAAGATGGAGTGGATCGCATCCATGCATCAGACAGAGCCACAATCAAGACCCTGATTGTGTCGCTTATGCTGAAGTCTCCCGAAGCCATTCAGAGGCAGTTCAGTGATGCCGTCTCCATCATCGGCAAGTGCGACTTTCCTGAGAAGTGGCCAAGCCTCATACCAGAGATGGTTGAGAAGTTCGGTACTGGTAAGTATCTTTTTTAAGGGTGGAAAAGTGCGCAGTTTTCACTGGCAAACAATTATCAGGCAAACATATGTGAGCAGTGATGGCCCAGTAGCGAGCACTAGTGGCCCAGTATTGAGCAGCTGTAGGTCGTTGATCCGAACCCAGGCAGGCACTTTAATTTGTGTAAATTATTTCATCAACAATGCTCTCAAAACGGTGAAAGAAAACATACTGAGGAAACTGGCCTGTCCTAGAATTAAAAATTCAAAGACGGGAATGTGACATGTACCAACCTGCACTTGCCCCGCGTGGTAAATTACGGCCCACTCCCTCTCACAGAGAGTAGGCCTGTGTCCCAGAAGTGGGAAAATTATAGGCTGATTATGCTATTATGCTAAACAAATATCAACTTGTGTACGATGAAATAAAGTTCAAAATATTTAACGTCCATTAGTTCTAAAGAGCTTCAACATGGATAGGGGTCGAAGCTTGTTTATTATCGTCAAAGTTATTTATATTCGACCTTATTTTATGAGTCACAATGTTGATATTTATTTCACGGAGAAAACTCCCCTGCACTGCGCTACGTCCCAAAATTACCTTTTCTTGCTTGTAAGCGTTTTAGGTAAATTTTTACTTGTACCATGCATATGACTTCTAACTTTACGAATATTCAGTCAGCAACAAATTACGCTTAACGCTTTTTCTAACAGTGTTCAAAATTTTAATAATAATTGTGCTAAATATTTCTATAAAATCAGAACAGAAATCAAATTTAATTAATATTTATAAAAATATTGTTCGTGTATCGTTCGTATGGTTCTCATGAGGCGATCTGTCCCAAAACAATACGTCATTTATCCTTAACCCATTGAAGAACACTGAACGGGACACAATAGAAGTTTTATTGTTATTTTAAAACAGTAACCATGGAGTTTCTTGCTGGCTCTTCTCCATAGAAAACGACAAATTGGAGCCGTACACCTAGCTTCAGACGTTTCATAAGTGTCCATATAGGTTTATGTGAAATAAAATATTTTGATTTGATTATTACATCAGGCCCTGCAGTCTCGACATTAGATAGCGACAAAAATCTGTCGCTAAGTCGTATCGATGTCAAATTCCTTCAATAGATTTTCAACTTTATGTCTTAGCATAAGGTTGAAAATCTATTAAAGAAATTTGACATCGATTGGACTTAACGACCGATTTTTGTCAGTATCTATGTTGAGACTGCCGGCCGGCCCTGGGGGCGTCTAGTGTCCCGCAAAGTGTTAAATGTCTCGGTAACGTGCCACTTTAGGAGACTACACATTTAAGTTATTTCAATCCAAGCAATTTTTTTTTTTGAGCTATATCATAAAATCTACTTTGTTCAAACTAGGGCTGAGAATCAGCACTTTTTGAACGTCAAAATTACATAAGACAGTCCCCCAAAATGCGTGCCCTTTCCCACTTCCTAGTACTTCAGTTGGGGAGAAGACGTGGCGTATCAAACTCCCCAGCAGCACAGCTATCTGTTCAGTTAGAACTTGATTCTGTACAATAGTATGCAAAGTAATCAACGCTATGAAACACAAAACATTAAATGTCCAGCTATAACCCCTTTTTTGACTTTATGATGTAGGATCATTTTAATTTCCAAGATAATATTTACATAGTTTAATTCAAATTCAAATATTTTTATTTGTAGAACATAGGTAAAAGTACAGATGTCAATATTAATAAAATGAGCGCTATGTCTTGCCGTCAACGGTGTACAAATATTCTAATTATAATTTCTTAAGACTAATTGGTAAAAATAATAAAACAGTCAAATTAATAATTAAACTCAATTAAGTATAACAATTAAAAAGCAAAAATATTAAATAAAAAGCGGTTCAATTCATTAAAAGCTAACAGTCTTAAAATAATAATTGGTACAAGTATATAAAAAAGGGAGGGGAAAGACTCTTAGGCCGTCAAAAAATCCGTCCGCATCGCTGTCAACAAGAAATGTGCCCAAAAGGCTGGCAGAATTGCCACGATGTATGGCGATGCTGATTCTTTGACCAAAAAATGGGCCAGCCGTCTGGTCACGTGAAAAGTCGACCTTAAAAGCCTTTTGAATGTCACGGTCTACCTTATCTTCGACGGCGCGTCGTGTTTCACGCGCGCCTCAAAGAGATGTCAGCACAATTGACTGGGTCCGATAGGGCCGATGCCTGCCGGGGCTGCGGATTGTTCGAAAGAGTTACCGTGGCCCTGGCGCACAGGCAACTGAAGGAACACGGGTGGGTCTATGGTCTACCTTATCTCATCCCTCTTAAATTTGATTGTTTCAGGTGATTTCCACATCATCAATGGAGTGCTACGAACGGCCCATTCTTTGTTCAAACGGTACCGTTACGAGTTTAAATCACAGAAACTTTGGGAAGAAATTAAGCATGTCCTTGAGAACTTTGCTAAACCACTTACGGATTTGTTTGTCGTAAGTACACTTTTGTTTTTAATGACGTAAAGTTCTTACGTAATCGGTTATGTTAAAGAGTGCCTCCTAAGGGTACGTTCCGAATTGCACTGTAATTGATTTGAGCGTGCTTACACCTGTTCCGAATTAGCGTGAGCGCGATAAAGATGTCCCGTGAATCGTCATAGATGACGTCATGAAATACGCCATCTTGCGATAACGCTGACCATGCCTTATGTTATTATCATCGTGAGCGCTGTCAAAAATGACAGTTGTGTGTTGAGTTGTTTTGAATCACATCTTTGGTCTCATACATCTCAACAGAAGTGCCAATGCGCTGAAATTCCATTTTCAAAAAAAAAAAATATCCAGTCGGTCTTTCTTGCGCAGGGTTTGGGGTGGACGTTGAGCGAGCACTGAGAGCGCATTCACGAGCGTTTCGAATTGTAGACAGCTCTCAACTGTCATAATTGTGATATCTAAATCGGAACGCAAATGATTGATGTGAGCGCTGTGAGCGATTATGGTGTAATTCGGAATGTAATCTAAGCTACGGTTTCCTAAAAGAGCGGTGGCCGTCAAATAACGGCGGCAATGACGCGTGTCATGTAAATTATAACAGCGGAGTTTAACATTACAATGTCACAAAACGCTCTTTAGGAAAACACCAACTTACTTTTATAAATAACGTTTCTGTGACGTCATTCGCCAGTAAATTGCGGACACTATGTGGCGGGCACCGCTTTTCTGGAAAACGGTAGCTTAAGTTTTACCCCGCGTTCATATGACACTCATTTGTTCGGAACGTTCGCTGAGCATAAATTCCTTGTTCGGATTCCCAGGCCGGGAAAAGTGTTATTGAGTTTTTCATCAGGAATTTCTCAGTAGCAGTCTGTAGTCTAGATTTGGCTTGGTTGATGGCAATAGGCTTGCCACCTAGTACGGTTATCAAAATTGATAAGCAACCAGGGTTATCGGATATAGTAACAGAAATAGAAATAGAAAACATCCATCGGTTTCTTAACTTCAACTATACTTGATAACCCTGGTTACTTAAACATAACTGGCGAAACCTGGGTGTACTATAGGTATACCTCTGCCTACTCCTTCGTGGATTACAGGCGTGATGTAATGTATGTTCTGTATTTTTATGTTGCAGGCTACGATAGATTTGACGTCGAAACACGCGGACAACCCACAAGCGTTGCGCGTGATCTATGGGTCCCTAGTATTGATATGCAAGGTGTTCTACTCGCTCAATTATCAAGACTTGCCAGAATTCTTTGAAGATAACATGCCTATCTGGATGCCAAATCTACTCAATCTATTACAAGTCAAAGTACCTTGCTTGGAGACTGATGTGAGTTCATAATATATTACAGTACAATTATTTTTGTAATCTTCCTCGGGAATGATCGCATTTCCGAATACAAACGAATGCTAATTTCAGTACATCAATTATTAGATTTATCGTGTTTAATCATTTGAATTCAGAACTAAGTATTTTATTGTTTGTTACGTCAACACAAAACAACAATAAAGTACTTAGTTCTGAATTCAAATTATTATACACGATAAATGTAATAATTGATGGACATGGAAATTAGCATTCGTTTGTATTCGGAAATGCGATGATTCCCGAGGGACATGCTTCTGCCCGCGACTTCGTGCGCATGTAACATATCCTATGGCACTCGGCAATAGCGTAGCTTTATATCGGTGAAAGGATTGTTTGAATTTTAATGGGATTGTCCTTCGACAAAAATGACAAACTTCCATACTTCATCCCCTATTTAACCATTTTTTAGGTTGAGTCATCAAAAATCCTTCATTAGTGCTCACTTTCGTTATATAAGGAACTGTTGTGAAAAATGTCATGCTTCTAGACCCAGTTTGGGCTGTGTATTGTCTGTATGAATGTGAATTTAAGATTTTTATTGTAGTAGATTATTCACTAAGGGGTTAAAGCAGTGTCTAATATCACGGGCGCTCGTTCGATTCAAGCCCGCCCAAGACGAAACCACTTTTATCCCCGAGGAGAATACTCTACTTTTCACACCTGCGAGGTAATAAAAAGCAATGTGCACGAACGCATGTGCATGTGTGCGTGTGTGAACGGGCGCCGTCAGTAGGGACTGGCCATATCTTAGCTGCCACGGCTTAATTTAATTTAATTTAATATTTGAATTGTTTTTATCTTTTTATTACGGACGCTTTTAACGTTCTGCTCACATGCATAAATTCAACAAGAATGATGTAATCAATATTTTGTAACCATATTTAGATAAAAGAGTGTCTGTAGAGGTTCTTGCCCGTTCTTCTCCATAGGTACTTACCTACTACACTTTGGAATGGGCAACTAGCTTCATCTTTTTGGCCTACCGACCCCTTGATAATTAAAAAGTACCTCTAATTAGTTTATTTTAAATAAGTGCTTTGAACTTGAGCTATTATGACTTACCTTAAGTTAGGTTTGCGTGACATATAATTTGACATTAGCGAGCAGGTGGTGTGAAAAGTACGTTCTCTTTTCAGGATGACGACGAAAAGCCGGGCGTTTTGGAGCAACTTAGGACTGAAGTATGCGAATGTGCAGCGTTGTATGCTCTGAAGTATGAGGAGGAGTTTGGGCCGCACGCGCCGGCGTTCGTCACTTGCGTGTGGACAGTGCTCCTGGCCACCGGGCCGCAGCCGAAGTACGATGCGGTTAGTACAGCTCCCCTGTTCTCGTCGAAAAAGTATTTATTTAAACTCTTACAAGAAGATTACACAAACTCTTCATTTTCTTGCCCTTGTCCCAATGGGGGCTGTCATTTTTGTGCTCACCAGTTGGCGCCACTAGCGAGTAGGACCTGTCAGCACTTCTGTTTGATGTTTTGGATGTGTTTAAATACCCATAAATGTATATTATGATTATTTTATTGCATTTTAAAAGTTCAAATTAATATTTAGATTATAATTTTCCCAAAATTGGCAAGCATGAAGCAGACAAATATTGTTCTTCCTTCAAGTGCTACCTAATTAGATCCTAACTTTTTACTTAAAATCTTAATCCTAATTAATCAGGAATGGCACAACCATTACGACAATTATGAATCATTAATTAAAATCCGTGATAAAAAAATCCTGCAAACAGTGAACGTTTAGTACATTTGACATCTAGAGAGGTCTCTAGATGTCAAATGTACTAAACGTTACGAAGCGCTAGTGTAGAGTAAGGTTACTCTACACTAGCGCTTCTAGCGGCGAACTCAAGCACAATAGCCCTCATTTATTCGGTGTCGGCACAACATGTCATGTTCTTCCAAACCTCTATTAGTCACCATCTCAGTACTCTCCCCCTTTTACCCATATCATCTTTCACACAGTCCATCCATCATTCTTTTGGTCTTCCCTTGGAAGATTCACGAGAACATCACGTCTGAGTCGCCAGTATAGAGGTATGAGGTACAGGGTGTAAAGTTCACTCATACTCTATAGAAAAGGGAGGATCCTCTGACCAGACGGGTGTCGTGTCTGGCAACTGTCCAACGATTGATGTCGGGGCGTTGTATATAATTATTTTCGTTGCGCGGTAAACTCTGCTTGCGCGATGCAGGATTTTGCGTGACGTCAGTGTGACGCGTAGCTCGCATGTGGCGTTGTAGATACCGCTACAACACAAACAATATAAATAATACCAGCCCATTATTGTCCCATTGCAGGGCAAAGGCCTCTTTTCATACAGAGCCGACATGAGCATTGATCACCAACTTGCTCAAGATGGATTGGCGATTTCAGTAATTATAGTAGCGTCCATCAATTCCTGTAACGTACAGACAACAAATTACTAAATTTCCCATCATTTGTGGAACAGCACCTCTTACACTCCAGGGCGGAGTCAGCTGTGAATCTCCACCTGAGCAGGTTTTCCTTGCTTCGGCCTACTGGGTCCGTGTTCCAAGGGCTCCAGCATGCGTAGCATGACCCTTCTATCTCTACTCTATGAAGAGAAGACAAATCACTTTCTTAACTTAAAACTCATTCTTTTTTTGAATTTTGACATCGCGCCGTAGAAATCTTTTTCTAAAATCTGGTATTTTGACTTCCGTTTCTTCTGTTTCTATAGTGGCCATGCTACGCATGCAGGTTAGCCAAGCCAACTCATGTCTAGGTAGGGAAGCACTGCCTCGCCACAGATTTCGTCTTTAAGACGTTATAAAATGTTTCCATATTATTTTACAGTTAGTATCGAACGCGCTGACTTTCCTAGCGAAAATTGCGGAGAAAAATAACTACAAGAGTTTGTTCGAGGACCCTGCGACACTTAGCAGCATTTGCGAGAAAGTTGTCATACCTAACATGGAGTTCAGAGGTAATTTATTGTTTCCTAGCGACCCACCTTTGCTTCGCACGCTTTTTAACACTTAATTTCTTAATAAAAACCGTTGATTTTGAACCGATTTTCACCATCATTTAGAGAATTTAGTCCGGAAGGTTTATCTGTATACAGGGTGACAGGTACATCCACACACAACCTGTTACCATGGATTCAGTACATGATTCAGAAATGCCTAGCGTTGAGAAATTACGTCAGTTATTAGAAAATAAATTTTCTTTTCCATACATTTTGACCGCATAGGTATTGCACTTTTCTATGAAAAATTTTTTTTTTTTTGATAACCTACTAATTTCTACGCTAGGGGGTCTAGAATCATGTGCTGAATCCATGGTTACAGTTTGCGCGTAGATGTCCGTGCCACCCTATATACATTTATATTTAACTTACAAGTGAAGCACAGAAATCTGAATGTTTTGACATATCGCTACATCGGTAGATTGCACCCGTGTGAAGCAGGGACGGATCGCTAATATATTCATAAAGACTTCATTTTTTAAGGCAGTAACTGACAACCTGAGCTTTGGTTTCTTAAGAAAGCGGTTCTGTCATAGTATAACGGCCTTCATCAACATCTGTCATTTACATCAGTATTTGACATTAAGTCAAACCCTGCTGCCCAAAGATTTAAATCGCCAGATTTGCTCTCACCGTAGATACGCGAAAAAGTGTCCGTACTGAGAAGAGTGAGCTCACACATTATTAAATAGCGCTTCCATGACAATCAAGACAAGTCACTGCGTCATTGTGTGTCAGAGGTGTCAAAACGAAACAGAAACGTGACTATCTTCTAACGCGGTAGGGTGAATCTAACGATTTAAATCTTTGCCGCTGACATCAAAAATCCTCCTTCTTGAAGTCTGTTAAAAATATTAACTGACCACCAAAATGTTAACCCCATTTTTATTTAAAAAAAAAAACTCTATTCCAATAATCTAGAATCGGACATGGAATTATTTGAGGATAACCCGGAGGAGTATGTGCGTCGGGACATCGAAGGTTCAGACGTGGACACCCGACGCCGCGCCGCCTGCGACCTGGTGCGGACACTCGCGGTGCACTACGAGGACAAGATGATGAACATCTTCGGGCAGTACGTGCAGGTACGCGATACGTCTGTCTCTCTCACACTTCTCCAAAGCGTGTCGATGGCAATGTAAATGGAGTCGGCCCAGAATTCGACTACAAGTTTGTCGCCATCAGTTCCTGTAACGTGCAGACGACAGGACACGATATAAAGTGTCCAATCGTTTGTAAAACAGCACCACATTTCTACTCCAGGGCGGGGTTATCTATGAATCTCCACCTGAACAGGTTTTCCTTGCTTCGGCCGACCTGAGGGCCTAGAAAAAGTAACATTCGATTAGCGATGACGCTAGTAAAAAAGCCAAATCGAATGGATTTGACATTAGCTATGGAAATGTCACATGATCATATGTCAACGAATAGAAATTAGCTATAATGTTAACAACATTCGATTCTATGACACGAATTGATAGCGTTGAACGATTACTTCCATAGAGATGCGTAGCCAAGTGGCACTTTTTGACAAGCGTTATCGCTAGTTTTCGATTCGTATGATGGAAACATTAGCGAAAGCGATAGCGATTGTAGAAATAGAATGACTCCGAAGCGAATGCCATTGTCTGTTATGTTCTCTCATACTAATCTTAGAAAGAAAAACAAAAAAACCTTATGCAGAGCAAACAGCTTGCACCCGACGAGGCCTATATCCAAGGCCCTAATGCACCAAATTCGCTAAATACGTTTAACGTATTTAAAAACATCGTTTTGTTTCTGTCAGCCGTTTGAAGATGACAAAGACAGAATGACGTTTTTTTTAGCGCTAAACGCATTTAGTGATTTCTGGTGCAAGCGGGCTTGATAAGTGCGACTGGACTGCGGTTGACATATACAGGATGAATGTTTGAGATGGGGCAGTAACGGCAGATAAAACCAAAAGTGATAAGCAGTGATCGGAGTAGGTAGATTGAACTGGGGTCATTGATCTGAAACGTATATATTACTATGGACATTCCTCCGGAATTGGTGGATTATTAAAAAAAAACCGGAACTTATGTAGGAATTGTATTCTGCCAGAGTGGAAGGAGTCATTTGATGATTTGCCATCCTCAAAAAAAAGGTAGGAATTGTAATAAAATGAGCAATTTTATTCTTTATTATTCTTCCTATTTTTTTTTTTGTCACGATTTGACAAAACCCAACGACCAAACAGAACAAACTTTAAATTTTGAATTGAGTAGTAATAATATCACTACCAACATTAACAATATTTAATTGAATCCGGAAATACCGGAATTACTTTCCGGAAAAATGGCTTATCCATGTTATTCTTTCTGTGTGCATTTATGATACAAGTACTAAAAATCAATCTACCTACTCCGATCACTGGTGATAAGTAACCAGGATCGTCGGATATAGTTTAAGTTCAGTAAGAAACCGATGGATGTTTTCGAATGAAATTGAATTTGATAAATTACCTGTTTGTTTTCTATTTATTAAATTAAATGTTATTCGAAAACGTTCATCGGTTTCTTACTAAAGTTCAACTTTATCGACGACCCTGGTTACTTATCACTTTTAGTGACCGTACTTTAGCCTCTGTTGCTACAGCTAAACGTTCTCACGAGACTCTTAAGATCGTTTTGCTGTAGCTCCCTGTATATCATATATAATAAATTCGTCAGATGTCGTCGATCGACCGCGGTAAGGTTGCATCCTAAAGCGAAAGCGTCAAGGTAGCCCGCGAAATAAAATTTTTATTACGTTTTTTGCAATTTGCAGGTCAATATCAGGTTGTATGTTGATTTAAATATAATTCGCGGCCGTAACGAATATGTACTTATATCCTGACCTAACCTAACCTAACCTGACGCTAACCAGGAAAGAGAAAATTAAAAAAAAAAAAAAAAACACTTGTTTTGTACAGAGACATGACGCTACGCGGTGCCGCGCGGACTTTTATAGGATGCCACACATTGTGCTTATAAAGCACATTAATTAAACAGCTTTCACTATGTTACTAGAATATACAAGAATAAAATATTATTTTTTATGTTAAAATCAATCTGCCTACCCTTTTCCCAACTACGTTGGGGTCGGCTTCCAGTCTAACCGGATGCAGCTAAATACCAGTATTTTAAATGAAGCGACTGCCTATCTGACCTCCACAACCCAGTTACTGGGTAACAGGATACCCATTGGTAAGGTAGAGGGCCTAGACAAATGGTATTCGCGTCGGAGCGACTCTACAATAGCGATTTCTACAATCGCTATCGCTTTCGCAAATTTTTCCATTATACGAATCGAAAACTAGCGATAACGCTTGGCAAAAAGTGCCAAATGGCTACCCATCTCTGTGTAAGTAATCGTTCAACGCTGTCGATTCTTTTCATAGAATCGAATGATGTTAAAATTGTCCAGCTAATTTCTATTCGTTGACATATGATCACGTGACATTTCGATAGCTTATGTCAACCCCATACATTTTTTGGCTTTTCTACTAGCGTCATCGCTAATCGAATGTTACTTTGTCTTGGCCCTCTGGTTGGCTGATTTTCCGGCTTCTGACGACCCGTAACGACTGTCAAAGATCTAAGAATCACAGCCAGGACTAACGAGCTAACGGCTTAGCGAGCTATCCAAGGCACGGGAGGGGTCTTGGTATTTAAAGATGGTCACCCATCCACGGACCGACCGCGGCAAACGTAGCTTAACCTGATTGATCGACCCGTGCGGCTATCATTACGGCCACGAGCTCCTTTTTATAAACACCATGTAAATTGCAGACATAAGTGTAGAAATTTTACATAGGGTGGCACAATGGGTGGTCTTATCGTCAAAAGCGATATTTTAAAGTCAACCTCTGGATGGACTAAAGGGAGAAAGAGAGAATACTGCAGGTAGTCTGTGTTACTAGCTCAGAATCTTCCATTATGTTGTTTTCAGCTGATGCTAACGAAGTACGGGGAGATCGGCGCTTCGGCGTGGCGCGGCAAGGACGCGGCGATGTACCTCGTGACGTCACTGGCGTCGCGCGGCAGCACGCAGGCGGCCGGCGTCACGCGCGCCTCGCCGCTCGTGGACCTGGCGCAGTTCGCGATGGCGCATGTGCTGCCCGAGCTGCAGAGACCTGACGGTGAGCATATCTCTGCTGGGGAGGTCGCGACACTTCTTCCTAGCTAAAGCACTAGGAAGTGGTGAAGGGTTGTCGTTTTGGGGGACTGTCTTATGTATGTAATTTTACGGTTCAAAAAATGTTGATTGTCAGTCTAATTTGAATAAATTACTTGATTTTGATTGATACTGTGATGTACCTGTGACGTCACAGGTGTCGCGCGACAGCACGCAGGCAGAGCATACCATACTAGTGTCAATCTAACTACTTAGAGACCTCACGCTGCAAACACCAACTGGTCCGTGGACCGTAGGTCCGCATCTTAATCGTAGCGACCAAGGTTGCAACCAGGCCCTGCAGTCTCGACATGAATAGCGACAAAAATCTGTCGCTAAGTCGTATCGATGTCATATTTCTTTAATAGATTTTCAACCTTATGCTTTGGAAATAAAGTTGAAAATCTATTAAAGGAATTTGACATCGATACGACTTAGCGACAGATTTTTGTCGCTATCTAATGTCGAGACTGCAGGGCCAGGCCCTGCAGTCTCGACAAATATAACGACAAAAATCGGTCGTTAAGTCCTATCGATGTCAAATTTCTTTAATAGATTTTCAACCTTATGCTTTGGAAATAAAGTTTAAAATCTATTAAACTAATTTGACAACGATACGACTTAGCGACCGATTTTTGTCGCTGTCTAATGTCGAGACTGCAGGCCCAGGACTACTTTCGCCACGCGGGTCTAATACGGAATAGTGTATGTCACATTTATCAAATCCATTTCATCATTTTGAGAGCAGTGGTGATGACAAAAATTGGGGTTTCTGAGATGCTGCCCTTTGTTACAAAATACAATGTTATAGACATACTAACATGAAGATTCCTTCTTAATCAGTTTTCCCTCAATTTTTATTTCATATAAATGTACTTACCGATTTTACAAATCTTTCAGTGTTACCAATTACGGATTTATTGTATTATAAACCGTGTGCAAGATGGGATTTTAAATCCGAAAAACTGAACTTCCATACACTGCATACCGTACCAGCGCCTGCGCTTCCATACATTCCATATACTTTTTCTTTCTTAAAATTTATTAGGACTATATAAAAAATGACTTCTATTTTGATACTTCCCGTGACCCAAGAGCTGGCTTTTACCTTGGCCAGAGGCTAAGCATTGCTATACAACGTAGCAATGCCGGTAGTCTCTTGCGCACATTACCAGTCGACAGCAATGCTGAGGAATTTTACGACGCCATATTTTTCGTTTTTTAATAGTTTTATACAAAGTATATCTTCTATCGTAAACATGGGAAACACCTGGATGAAGGACGCATGGAACCAGGAAGTATGGCAGAAAAAGGGGAGGCCTATACCCAACGGTGGGTGATTCCGGGCTTTTCTTTTTTTGGGGGGGAAATCATCAAATAACCGCTCTACGCGGAGCGGGGGGGAGTGTCAGACTCTTACTGACTAAAACCCACCCGTGTTCCTTAAGTTGCCTGTGCGCCAGGGCCACGGTAACTCTTTCGAACAATTTGTGACTCTGGCAGGCATCGGCCCTATCGGACCCCGTCAATATACTGACATCTCTTTGAGGCGCGCGTGGAACACAACGCGCCGTCGACCCGGGCGGGTGATTCCGGACTGAAACGATGACGGTAAAGTATTATCAAATGGACTTATTAACGTGTACCTATTGTTTCAGTAAACGAGTTGCCTGTTTTGAAGGCAGACGCCCTCAAGTACGTGATGACATTCCGGTCACTGCTACCCAAGGATCTTATCACCGCCGCCGTGCCTCTGCTGGTGAGTGCTGTTTTAACAGACTTCAATAAAAATGGGGAGGTTACGTTATTCTGGGGTTTTTTTTTTTCCATATACACCGTAAATTTGTACATTGTACACCGGTTTTTTTCCGTGAAAACTGGGCTGCTGATTTACGTGATTCTATTTTCATTTGATAGAGGAAGCTTGCGCGGTCGTCCAATTCACAAACTTTGCTTGAGTGGTTTGAGTTAGCTTCAAAAATACTTTTAGAGGTATGAGGAACAAGGTGTAAAGTTCACTCATACCTCCATAGGAAAAGGAGGATCCTCCGACCAGACGGGTGTCGTGTGTGGTGGGCAACTGCCCGACGATTGATGTCGGGGCGTTGTATACAGGGTGGATTTTTGAGATGGAGCAGCAACGGCAGCTACCTCAACCGTTGTAGCTACAGGAAAACGGTCTTAGCAGACATTTCTTAACTTTTTGAGAAATTTGCATTCACAGATTTTGAAAAAATGTACAGTCTGCAGAAAAATGGGCCATTTTCACAAAAAACTTTTAAGCTATTGCATAGCTTTTATAGCGGGCTTTGAGCGCGGCGACCGAATCAAGAAATTCCGTAACGAAAATAAAACCTAACACCCCCCACTCCGCCTACCATGTAACTCGGCCAAGCGTTCGCTTAACGTGTATGTATATGGTACGACTGTACTTGAATTAATTTCAAAGAAAAAAAATACTGCATAAATAAAAAATAAATAAATAATTATAATTGCATAAGTTGATAAAAAATGCTATGCAATAGCTTTACCGCGGCAGTCCCCGAGTGCCACACTTGTTTTTTTTTATGCCAATCGATCATGTCTCATATAAGGATCAAAAACTTCTATTGGACCAACTGAGGTTTGAGTACTAGAAAAGTCAGAAATCGCAAAAAACTTTTCCTATACATTTCGTAGGACATGAGACTACAACTTACTGTTTTACCATCGATAAACTGACAGCTACAGGGAGACTAATCGAAAAACAAATAAAAATAATAACTTCTACTTTGGGTATTATTTCACCTTAAAATTAAAAAAAACTTGAAACTTTACATTTGGACTCACCTAGAATTTTTAACCGACTTCAAAAAAAGGAGGAGGTTCTCAATTCGACAATGTTTTTTGTTTGTGTGTTAGCTCTGAACTTTTTTCTGGGTGAACCGATTTGGATGATTACTTTTTTAATTGAAAGTTGGTGCTTCACATGTGGTCCCATATAAATTTGATCAAGTTCTGACTCGTGGTTTTTGAGTTATCTTTAATACTGCGTATTTTTTTCCACTTAATAATTTCCTGATAATTATAATAATTTATAATAATTAATTAATTATGATAATTTCCTTAATATTTTCTTGATAATTTCCTGTCACTGTTATTTACATATCAAATAGTGGTCTATGAATTTTTGTAGGGTAGGTACCACAACAAAAAAGTGAAAATTAAAAACTTTATTACAAAAAAATAACCGGCTTCCAAAAAAAACCACAAAAAGACGTGATAAATAACTTTAATTTCGGAAGTCGGTGGCCAAAAACGAAAATACAAAACTAAAGACAACGACTGCAGCACATTATCAGCTGCTGGTAGCAGCTGATAATGTGAAACGATGAGTGCCATAGAGAATCGTGGTAAGTGAATCTATAAGTTCCAAAATACTCTAGTATTTCTTTTTATAAAGTTCATTTTTTAATAGTCTCACTTAAAAAATCAAGAGGCGTGAGATCAGGATTGCGAGGTGGCCACGGCATAGGACCATATGTTCCTATCCACTGCCTCTCGAATTGCCGGTTCAAATTAGAACGGGTTTGGCGGCTGTTGTGTGGCGGTGCGCCATCTTCATCTTCAGCTGATCATTTTTCTCACGACATTTCGTAAATCATAAGTAACCAGGCAACAAACTATCATGATTCTGTTTTCAAAGCAAATTAAATTATGACGCGTATTCGTTCGAAATTCAAAGCAAATTTTTTTTTTGTTTGTTTTCGGCCAGTTCATTGTAGCGGTTCACTGGAGCGGTTAGTCAATCAATAATAAAAAGTAGGTTGTAGTCTCATTTCCTACGAAATGTATGGGAAAAGTTTTTTGCGATTTCTGACTTTTCTAGTACTCAAACCTCAGTTGGTCCAATAGAGGTTTTTGATCCTTATATGAGACATGATCGATTGGCATGAAAAAAGTTTTTGTGAAAATTGCCCATTTTCCTGCTGACTGTAATTTTTTTTTTCTAAATCTGTGAATGCAAATCAAATTTTCTGAAAAAGTTATGAAAAGTCTCTTAAGACCGTTTTCCTGTAGGTACAACGGTTAAGGTAGCTGCCCTTGCTGCCCTATCTCAAAAATCCACCTGTATATGTTAGTTGCGCGGTAAACTTTGCTTGCGCGATGCAGGATTTTGCGTGACGTCAGTGTGACGTGTAGCTCGCGTGTGGCGATGTAGGTACCGCTACATACGTATTTAGGGTGGTCGCTTATTTGATGGAAGATAAGTCGCGTTACGTTACGCAAGAACGGACAAGTATATAGCTGTTACAGAGTATTAAATAATAGTCAATCTGCTATGGTACTCATGATTGTATGGACCAAGACACACACACAACACAGAAAACAGTCAGAAGGAGTCACATTAACAATAGGCACTCACAGTCACAATAATCACAGCACATATACAGTGACAGTTATTACGGACTAGCTTTTGCCCGCGGCTTCGCTCGCGTTAATTTAGAATTTGACAATCAATTCGGGTTATTCGGGGAATTATAGTTAGGAGGATGAAAAACCGGTCTATCGACCTCTAGACTCACAAAATGAATTAGGTACTTAAATAAAAAAGCTCTTAACACACCACTAAAGTTTCTATAATAATATAATTCAATCATGATTCGAAAGACACGTGGCGCCATATATTATCATAAGAACGTTATTGTTGTTTTCCTCGGGAACAGTACTTTTTTTTTTCGGGATAAAAGGTACCCTATGTCCGTAACAACGTAAATGAAAAATTTCAGGATGATCGCTTTAGGCGTGAAAAGGTAACAAACAAACAAACTTACTTTCGCATTTATAATATTAAGTTAGGATAGTTAGGATTAGGATTGATTCACGTAAACAATAGGCGAACGAGGTGTCTCTGTCACACTAAATCTCTCTTAATCTTTATTTTTTAAGAAGTCTACTTCTATCATGTGTACGGTGCTGCACACGGAATTTTAATTTTGGGCGTGTTTCCCTCACAGATCGCCCACATCGGCGGGCGCGGCGTGGTGCGCACGTACGGCGCATGCGCCATAGAGAAGCTGGTCGCGGGCGGCATGCTGCCGCGCGCCGCGCTGCAGCCGCACGCGGGCGCGCTACTGGCCGCGCTGTTCAACGCGCTCGGCGAGCAGAACTCGCCGCTGGACCACAACGAGTACGTCATGAAAGGTACGTGTAGGAATGGCGGAACTGCAAAAAAAGGGTCGATATTTTTGAAATATCTCGATATCGCTTATCGAAAAAAATATCGATATGTCCGTTATATTTTGTAAGAATATAGGAGGTTTTACCGACTTCTAAAAAGCAAGAGTTTTCAATTTGTGGAATTAAAAACTCCTACCTTTTTATAAGTTGAATTTGCAAGTCAATATCAGGTTAAATGTTAGTCAAAATATAATTAGCGACCGCAACAAATACCACACTCTAAGTTAGAATTAGCCTCAAATTTCATGATTTCATGAAATTGTTGTAATAGTGAACTTTGAACTTACGAGAATTGTATTGATGAATTTAATAAGTATAATTCTGTGAATACCTATTTGTTACGGTCGCGAATCATATTTTAATCAACATACAACCTGATAATAATAATAGCCTTTTTTCCACAATCTTACATAACATGGACATGGAACTAAACTTTTAGTAAATATAAAATAACTTATTAAACTTATATATATTTATTATTTGACACCAGTATTGAGATTGTCTTGCGTTTCTGTAAAGGCCAACTTTACAACCCAATACTGACCTGTAAATTGCAAAAAATAACGGAAAATCTCGCGGGCAACCCTAGCGCTTTCTTCTTTATTGAAATGAATCTTTAAATTTGAGTTATTCCTATTTCATGTGTCTTAAGAACCGCTAACTCCAAAAATAAAATCTTGACTTAGTTTGGGAGTTGGTAGATCATCATTTATATGTGTTTATACAACCATCAAACATTTTAATAAAATTGTACTTCTTAGATTGAGTTTTTGTTGTACTGTGAGAGGAAATAAATATATCATTAATAATTGGTGTGCAGCGGTGCTCCGCACGCTGGCGTGCCTACAAGAAGGCTCGCTGGCCTACCTGGGCGACGCGCTGCCGAAGCTGGCTCACATGCTGGCCGTGGTCGCCAAGAACCCCTGCAAGCCGCACTTCAACCACTACCTGTTCGAGACGCTGTCGCTGGCTGTGTCGTGAGTCACTTCTCAATTATTATGTCCTGGCCCTGCAATCTCCACAAATATAGCGACATAAATCGGTCGCTAAGTCGTACCGTTGTCAAATTCCTTTAATCGATTTTCAACTTTATTTCCAAAGCATAAGGTTGAAAAACTATTAAAGAAAATTGACATCGATTGGAATTAACGACAGATTTTTGTCGGTATCTATGTCGAGACTGCCGGCCCTGAATTGCTGCCTTCACCGTTTTGAGAGCAACAGTGATGAATTGTTTCTTCACCCCATGCTCTTTACTACTAAGCATAAGCCTGTTTAAGTTCATTTAGTTCACTCACATTATTATAAAGAGCACGTGAATCAAAACTCTTCATTTTCTCTTTCTGTTAAGTTGTCATTTTATAAATTATACAGAAATCTTTACAATCTTTGCATCCCGTACAGACGAGAGAGAAATAGACATAGTTATATCTCTGTCTCGAAATTAGGGACGAGAGCAGCGAACGAGGTGATGGTGTTCGAAGTTGGAACGAATTCACCTGTGGCCGCTCACCTGTAAATAAACTGAATAAGAAAGACGTTATTGGAACGAAGTTCCTTATCGCACGGTTCATACATGGCGGGTGGGGGTTGGTGAAAAAAAGTTTAAGAATTTGTCGTCACGACCCTTTCTTTATTTGGTTGAACGCGCTAATCTCAAGAACTACTGGTTGGAATTGAAACAATCTAGAAAGGGAGGAAGGCTTTAAGCTATATAACATCACGCTACGACCAAAAGGAGCGGAGCATAAATGAAAAATGTTGCAAAAACGGGAAAAAAATATTCCTTTTGAGAGTTTCCGTTGCGTGCGCTGCGTAAACGGTTAAAGTTAGGAAAAAATCATGTATGACGGAATTGTTCCCCTTTAAAAGTTCCAAAAAAGAACTCTGCGACAGCATAAGTCTATTTTTTAAGGTTAACTCAATATAACCCCTTTTATGGTAATCAAATTTGTTCTATGGATGTTCTAAATATACTACGAAAGGAACTTTGTTCCAACCGAGTGTTCTACAACACACGCGCATTTTTTTTTTAAGTTGTATTTTCGTTACTTATTAGCTAGTAGGGTAGATTGTAATGTGATTAAAATATCACCAACTATGATAGTGTATGAAAGGAAAAAAAATCACTGCTCTCAAAACGGTGAAGGAAAACAGCGTGAGAAAACCGGCATGTCCTAGAACCAAAAATTCGAAGACATGTGACATCCGCCAACCCGCACTGGGCCCGCGTGGTGGTTTATGGCCGACTCCCTCTCACAGAGAGGCCTGTGTCCCAGCAGTGGGAATGTTATAGGCTGATTATTCGTATGCTATGCTTATGTATGACTGCCTTGTTCTTGTCGCAGGCGCTACTACTGAGCATGAGGTGCTGGGTTCGATTCCCAGAATGGGCATAGTGTTATTGGGCTTTTCCTTAAGGAATTTCGCAGTAGCAGTCTGGATTTTTGCCCGTTTGACGGCAATAGGCTCGCCGCCAATTACATGGGACTAAACATAACTGGCGAAATGTGGGTGTACTATAGGTACACCTCTGCCTAACCCTTTATGGATTACAGGCGTAATGTTACGTAATTTATGCCCTATATCCAAACATTTTGAGCAACAATCGCAGAACGGTGTTTCCTGCAACTTTTGATGTTGCGAGATGTTCTTTGAATAAATGATATTTATTTCTGTAAATTAATTTTAGAAAAAACACTATTACACGTCAACAATAAATTGTGCTTTAAAACGATGATTTCGTGATTCCTATCAGACTACTCTAAGAAGAAAGACCGAAACAAACTCGGAGGATACATAAAGTCTCTTTTAAAATCCAGACATAATCTTCATAAGGGGACCATACAGTTTAGTGTCCCAGATGGTCTTTGGACCACACAGATTTGAATGGACCTGTCCAGTCAGTGCACGTAATTGTCAGTAATCGTGTAGCTCAACTCAGAACTTAAGGATCTCAACGAATTGATGAACAATACAAAAGAAAGCACATTTGGGTAGGCCGTATAAAGTTCTCAAACTACCAAACAATTTTTAAAAAATATCTGAAAAATAATAACCCACATTATGAATACGAAACATCAGCATATAGCCAGCAAAACACTGCAACGTTCCATGTGTCCAGCGACATTGTTGCCTGCAACACATAAGAGTTGCGGGCAACAATTGAATTGTTCTGTTGCTAAAGAAATGTTTGACTTGCCAGTGTAAATGGGGCTTTGCTCATCAGAAATCAGAAAATTTTATTTCACTTTTTATTTTTACTTACATGTCATACAAAAATTCACGCCTGCTTCCTATGGCAGGCAGAAACTACTACCACAGCAATTTTATTTTTACATTTTTATTAAGGCTTCTGTATTTATGTATGCTATTTTCGCAGGTTGGTGACGAAATCCAATCCGAATGCCATATCAGCTTTCGAAGACGCTCTCTTCCCGATATTCCAGGAGATTTTACAGAATGATGTGCAAGGTAAGAATTTGATTTTATTTAATTACTAGCTACTCGCCCCTGCTTCGCTCGATTTTTACGACTTCACAAAACATCATGATTAATTTATTTTATTATAATTATGATAGTTTAATATTAATGTATCATACACATAAACCTGCCGGAATAAATTCTCTAAGTGGAGAACAATGTAGTCACACAAACGACTGATACGAAAAGCGACTTTAATTTATACGATCGATGTCGTGCATATCTTGTACGGACAGACAACGTCATCATCATCAGCTACAGCAGTCAACTGCTGGATACAGGCTTCTCCAATTGCACGCCATTTAGATCGATTCTCGGCAACCCTCATCCAGCTGCTACCAGCCACCCTGCGAAGATCGTCGCTCCACCTAGCCTGAGGGCTGCCAATTCGCGGTCTCCACTCAAGAACACGTCTACCCCAACGGTCATCGGTTCTACGGCTAATATGGCCGGCCCACTGCCACTTCTGCTTGCTTATTCTGTGAGCTATGTCAACAACTTTAGTTCTCTGCCGGATCACCTCAAATCGAAGTGGCAGTGGGCCGGCCATATTAGCCTAAGAACCGTCAGACAACGTACCGTTGGGTATTTCACATACCTATTCATTAGCATGACGCAGCGCTACCGCTCAGGCGCCGGAGCCACAACGCATCATATGATTTAGCTCATCAAGCAATTTGACATGTCGTTTTTTTTCCGGACTATGGCAAAGTCAAAGGCGGTTTATGATTTTTACAGGCTATGTATGTTCACCTGTTCCCTCATAACTGCTAAACTACTCGTCGTATTTTGACAAACGAGAACCCAACAATTATAGGCCCGTGTCAATTCTACCAGTTCTCAGTAAGGTGTTGGAAAACTTGATGCTCAATCAAAAGTTACGTCACTTTAATAAAAATTCCATCTTTCACGAACAATAGTACGGTTTCAACAAAGGGCGTTGTACCACTGACGCTGATGTCACCCTAATATAGAACTTTTTAACGCCTGGGAAGAAGCACAAGATGCCAGTGGAATCTTTTGCGACCTCTAAGGCGTTCGATTGCGTAAACCATGAGAAACTTCTCTTGAAACTATAGCACTAGGGGACTAGAAATACAGCTCTTGATTTACTAAGATCATACCTGAAAGATAGAAAGATTAAAGTTCAAGTAAACGGCATAAACTCATTAGGATCTGAAATGACAATAGGCGTTCCTTAAGGTTCGATATTGTGTCCATTCCTCTTTTTAGTTTACATTAATGATTGACCCCAACTACTGCAGAATCAACCTAAGATGGTGTTATTTGCAAATACACACAACATTGATTTTTTAAATAGACCGTCGGTCACAAAATCTTGACGACGTGAATAACTCTATTCTTTAGGTCCAAGATTGGTTTACAGTAAATAATTTGGTACTAAATGAAAAAAAAACCAAATGCATTCGATTTAAATTATCTAACGTAAGAAGTTGCGAATGTGACATCATATTGAATGCAGAAAAAGTACATTTTATTAATCAAACGGTTTTCCTAGGAATCACGCTAGACGAGAAAATACAATGGGAACCCCATATAACATCTCTTGCGAGGCGGCTAAGCTCGGCCGCTTATGCTGTTAGAAAGATAAGACAGTTAACAGATGTAGAAACCGCGCGTTTGGTCTATTTTAGCTACTTCCACAGCATTATGTCATATCGGGTCGGGCTGCTGACATTGAATTCATTTTTATTTTGCAAAAGAGAGCTGTCAGGGCCATTTGCAATCTATGTCGCAGCGAATCACTTAGGGAACTATTTAAAAAGATTAATTAAGAAAAAATCTACATATTTTTAATAAAATAAGTGATAGACGTAATTTTTATACTAGAAATAAAGATAAAATAGATCAACCATTTTTCAGATCATTTAAAGTACATACATCTTTTATGAGGCACTGTGTTAAATGTTACAACAAAATACCTTGTGATATATTGCAATTAAATGAAAGAAAATTTAAAACTCATATTAAAAGCACACTTTGTAAACAAGCATATTACAAATTAGAGGATTTTATCCTAGATAAGAATGCTTGGAGACATGCTGGTCCTGCTCCATAGGACAATCTAGAGTCGAGACAAAATCAAACTGGTTGCTAATTTAATTGTATAATTTATAATTTTATGACATTGATTTTACATTCTGTAAATACTTTAACACACACTAAATTCTTACTTTTTATTTTTTTTGAAAAATCATAATTTTTTTCAATATTTGTAAATATGTGAGCGTCATGTATCTATCACATAATTAGTTTACCTGTCATTGCTTTATATTTCATTCTTTTTACCTATTGCGGTATGGTAATTTTATTCTAGGTGCATCGTCTTCACGTATAATTATATAATTATTGTATACATAATATTGTAAAACATTTTAAAAGAGTAACGGTGGAGTTTCTTGTCCATTCTTCTCCATATGAGACTACCATTTGGAAGGGACAACTAGAATCAATTCTATTTTCTTGTAAACTTTGACGTTCAAAAGTGCATTTTTATGTGCCTATTTAAAATAACGAATTTGACTTTGACTTTCACTTGACAATTCAAAAGTGCCTGTAAATGGTTTAATTGATATAAATGCTTTGAGTTTGAGTTTGGAGTCACACTTAATCTGTACGATTTATGACATAATTACATAATATAATATTTAGTAATGTGGTGTGACTCCGGTTACACGGAAACCGAAAAAAATCGACATCGATGTCTTGTTTATAACTTTTTAGTTGGGTTTTAGTTTTAATTTTTCTTTTTTTTTTTGCCATAGAATTCATGCCGTACGTGTTCCAAATGCTGTCACTGTTACTGGAGCTCCGCGGCCCCAGCGCCGGGGCCGGCGGCGACCCGTACGGGCCCCTGCTGCCGTGCGTGGTGGCGCCCGCGCTGTGGGAGCGCGCGGCCAACGTGCGGCCCCTGGTCCGTCTTCTGTGCGCCTTCGTCGCGCACCGCGACCAGCTCGTGCTGCAATCCGGACGACTTGTGAGTGTTGCTGGTTGATCTTCGAATTCCACATTCATTCATACATAAACTCACGCCATCTTCCCATGGGGGTAGGTAGAAACTACAGAGCGCCACCTGCTAAAGAGTAACGGTGGAGTTTCTTGCCTATTCTTCTCCATACGAAACTACCTTTTGGAAGGGGCAACTAGAATCAATTCTATTTTCTTGTAATTTTTGACGTTCAAAAATCCCTTGATATATACCTATTTGAAATAAATAATTTGACTTGGACTTTACAATCCTTACACACTCCTTGTGCCTCGTTTACGTTCATATATCTGGTCACACACGCACGCCGGTTGCGAGTACTACGCACCTGACCTTTCTAAAGAACATCACCAATAAGGACACTATATGTCCTTCTACGGCGTCACCTCCCGGCGTTTCTACTCACATCTGCCTTGTAAATACCTTTTGTTAGTCTACTTTTATTCATCCTCTCTCGTAACTACTTTGTGTATTCAGATGTCCGTCATCATCAACCAATAGCAGTCCACTGCTGGACAAGGGTTTCTCGGATTACCATTATTTGGCACTAGTCCCACCGCCGGCGACTATCGAGAAACGAGTAGAGCTAGCAGCTAAGAACGACTTGGCGAGCAATGAGCAGCGAGTGCGCGACGGCGACGAATGATTACTCACTTGTATGCTTATGTACCAAGCGTTAGTCTCTCAGAGAGTGTTCTGCCCGCCAAGTGAGAGTCGCTGTGCGAGTACTCTCTTTGATAGCTCTTGTCGCTGCGACAAACGAGTACTCGCCGGCGGTGTGAAGAGTCGGTGATCAATTAATATATGTATCTCTTTTACTTACACGTACGTTTCTTGAGCGATAAAATCGTTGATAGCTGTTCGCTTCCTCGTCGGCGGCGGGGCAGGTGCCATATTATGTACGATACTAAAAATCGTTCTAAAAATTAAATATCATTTGTTCCCAGAATGCAATGTTGGGAGTATTCCAGAAATTGATCGCGTCGAAAACTAACGATCATGAAGGTTTTTACCTCATTCAGACGATGCTGTTCAAGTTCGGAGGGTAAGTCATTATGTGCTTTTATATTTATTACTGTACTTAGCTTCTGCCCGCGACTTCGTATTCGAGAAATTTCTTGCTTAAAAATACATACATCCTATGACACTCGGCAGTACTGTAGCTTCCCATTAGGGGAAGACTTTTCCGAAGGTTACCCCTTACATACAAACTCACAAATTTTTCTTTTTTATAATACAGTGAAACCTGAATAACTGGGACATTAAATGACCTGCAGATTTGTCTCACTTAAAGAGGTATTCCACTTACCCAGTGTCTCAGATATCCAGGTGTAAATATGAATTTGGCACCGGCGAGAAATGTCGTGCGGTGTCCCACAGGAATCGGTGCTGGGGACGCGTCTGTGGGACATGTTTTAGTATAATCCCAAACCATTCTAAATTTGCCAAAGATGTAAACAACTGTGGCGACTCGGAATTTAGTACATTTTTAATTTGGTTTAGTGATGTGATTGTGTGAATTTTAAGTTCAGGGGTAATCGATGTTACAATTTATAATTATATTATTTCCGTGTATAGAGTAGATTAAATTATTTGAATTTTTAATTTCAGTTTGTGTTTATTATGAAAAATTTACTCCAAATTAGTCGTTTTATTGATAATTCACTTTATAAATTTATAAAAAATTCTAAGCCTAAGGCCTCTTCTCCATGCTTCTATTATACCCTATTTTTCCAGACACTAATTTAGTCCTCCGTTAAACACCTACGACATTATATTTTTTTCTATACATGTGTATTAAAAACTCTTAGTAAATATTGTCGATAATTATTATGTCACATCACCTAATTCAATGACAAAAATAAATATCGACGATATTAAACGGATGTCAGTCGTTTGACGTTTTGTATGAATTTAAAAATCATCGCAGAATTTCGCTATTATTGATGAATATAAAGTATATTTCATAGTTTTCTGTTGATCCACAGAATTAAAAAGTGATTGTGATAATATGTGTGTACTATTAGGCGCGTTACTAATCAGCGACGCGCAGATTTCGCGTTCTATTCCTAGCAAGTTCAATGTTATCGATTTTGGTTCCTAGCCCTGCAGTCTCGACAAATATAACGACAAAAATCGGTCGGTAACTCTAATCGATGTCGAATTTCGTTAATAGATTTTCAACCTTATGCTTTCTAAATAAAGTTGAAAATCTATTAAAGGAATTAGGCAAAGATACGACTTAGCGACCGATTTTTGTCGCTATCTAATGTCGTAACTGCAGGGGCAGAGCACCACCTCCTGTATAGTATAGACTAGAGACCAGCTCTTTCTTCGCAAGGGTGCATTGTTCTGTGCTATACCTATACTCCATTTGAAAACAGATTAGAAATTTAAATAAACCTTTTTACACTCCCTTCAACCGATTTTGACTTCAATTCCGTAGGCATAAGGATGGCATTAAAAGCAAAAACGTGGTTACAATAGCAACTGTTTACTGCAGCTGACATTTTTCATGCCATCAACGCAATAGAAGTCAAAATCGGTTGAACGGACTGTAATAAAGCCTTATTTAAATTTGTAATCTTATTTCGAATGAAGTATAATTAAACATTAATGTTTTATACACAAAAACGTTCCGCAAAAAAATCTCTAAATTATGGTGAAAACCGCATCAAGATCCTTTGCGCAGTTTAGAACTAACACACAGACAGACACGAAAAGAGACTTTGTTTTACACTAAGGCGCATTTGCACCGCCAATCACTAAACACGTTTAGCGCTAAACGAGTTTTAAATATCATTCTGTCACCTTCAAATATTTGACAGAAACAGAATTATGTTTTAAACTCGTTTAGCGCTAAAAGTGTTTAGTGATTGGCGATGTAAATGGGCTACGTAGTATAGATATAGATTTTACCCGCTGTTTGACTCGAATCCTTAAAAATAAGTTCATCAATATTTTCATCAGATGTGGACCGATTTTGAAAATTTCAGTTAGCTTCAATACTTAATAGGTATTTAATCCACTTGGTGTACATTGACGATGTTATAAAACTTCCTGTCACTGTTTTTTACATAGCAAGTAGTGATATACTAATTTGGGGCTGGTACCAAAACTAAAAAAGGGAAAAATACAAACGTTTTTTTACAAAAAACAAACACAACGAAGTGAAAAATAAATTTAATTTATTTGTAAAAAAGTTTTTTGTGACACACAATGACATTTCAATTCGCAGCGAGGTGATGTCCCAGTACACGAAGCAGATAATAACGCTGCTGTTCCAGCGGCTCTCCTCGTCGAAGACCACTAAGTACGTGCGCGGCCTGATCGCCTTCCTCGGCTTCTACGCCGCGCACTTCGGGGCCGACCCGCTGATCGACCTCGTGGACTCCGTGCAGGCTGGGTGAGGAAATAGATTTTGTTATGTTTTTTTTTAGAGGCAATTTGAAATTATGTTTATTTCCGTGCTAGTCACCAGCAGCCCCTGCTTCGCATGGTTTTCACTACTTGACAAATAATCGAGATTTCTTTACGTATAATGTGTCAGGTTGTATGTCGATTAAAATATGATTCGAGACCGTAACAAAAGTGGCTCTAAGAAATATTTGATATGGCCGCGAATCATATTTAGATCAACATACAACTTGATACTGACCTGCAAATTACAAAAAACCTAAGAAAATTTGAATTTCGCGGGCTACCTTAGCGCATCCCCCTTAAACTTACAAATTAAACGTACAGAAATTTCGATTATTTAATTAATGTAAATGTCAAGCATTAAACGCGAATTTGTGAACAAACTAAACTTGCTCTTTGGTATTATTAATGAGATCAGATGCCATGTATTTTCTCTCGTTGGTTTAAGTTAATAATGTCGCATTAGAAGATAACATAACATCACGCCTGTATTCCCCGAAGGGTTAGGCAGAGGTGTACCTATAGTACACCCACATTTCGCCAGTTATGTTTAATTCCCATGTAACAGGGGGCGAGCATATTACCATCAACCGGGCACAAATCCAGACTCCGGGCTGCTATTGAGAAATTGCACATAGAGAAACCCAATAACACTTTGCTCGACCTGGAAATCGAACCCAGGACCTCATGCTCTGCGGTAACGCTTGCGACAACTAGACCAACGAGGCAGTAAAGAAAAAGAAATCAATCAATAAATAAATTGTTTTTTTTTTTTTTTTTGCCTGGGGAATGAAATGAAGTGATGTTTATTTGTACCGACTGTAACAATAATACACTGCATACTTACATATTTTTTAAATAATGTTACTTAATAATTAATATATCTTACCGTTTATCCGCAGAATGTTCGGCATGTACGTAGAACGCGTGCTGATCGCAGACCTGCAAAAAGTATCGGGAACGCTAGAACGCAAAGCAGCGGCCGTGGGCTGCGTCAAGCTGTTGACTGACAGTCAGCACTTCCTGCACGGGTCACTCGCGCCGCTGTGGCCACGACTCCTACAGGTACACATTGAAAGAAAGAATGATGGAAGATGCGTTTATTGGCATTTGAACAATAAAAACACCTTAAAACTATGAAAACAATGCTTATAATTAGGGCATGCTATCCGGATATCCGTCGAATATAATATCCGGATATCATTAGTCTTACTATCCGGATAAAACGTATAATACGGATAGTACCAGTTTTAATGACTCACATTTTTTTATTTAGACTTTTACTGTCCCACTGCAGGGCAAATGCCTCTTCTCATACAGAGAAGGTACGAGCATTGATCACCACGCTTGCTCGAGACAGTAAAGCACATCTTATGTTTCAAATTTTATTACATAAAAATGGGTCTTTGAAATCGTGACTACTAATGCCAAAAGGACCGCAGCTCAGCATAATGTCAGATGACAAAACAAGGTTATAACAACTGATGCAAATTTTCAACTACACTTCACGAGCGCCATATGCTTGACACATATAGTACAGTCCTTTGACAGTTATTTTACTTCTGACAGCAGCAACCCAACAGCAACCTTATTGTAAAGCGAATAAAGATCACTGTAATTTTGACAGTGATGCAAAATCAGAGTAAAAAATAACACGTGTGGCACTCGGGGACTGCCGCGGTAAAGCTATTGCATAGCATTTTTTATCAACTTATGCAATTATAATTATTTATTTATTTTTTATTTATGCAGTATTTTTTTTGCTTTGATATTAATTCAAGTACAGTCGTACCATATACATACACGTTAAGCGAACGCTCGGCCGAGCTACATGGTAGGCGGAGTGGGGGGTGTTAGGTTTTATTTTCGTTACGGAATTTCTTGATTCGGTCGCCGCGCTCAAAGCTATGCAATAGCTTAAAAACTGTGAAAGGGCTGTAACAAAGCTGTGTGTAAGGGGTGTAGTGTACACATACAAGGTGTAAATTAAATCATTCTATCCAGAACTAGTTACAATAACTCCTGCCCGCAGCATCAACGTCATGCTGAGTGGAAGCCTTCTTGTCACAGGCTCGACGTGCAGCTGCCGACTATTTCTGTTGTGTGCTCGTGATTATAAATGTCTTTTTTTGGGTTCCGCACCCAAAGGGTGCCAACGGAACCCTATTATTAAGCCTCCACTATCCGTCCGTCTGTCAACGGGCTGATTCTCTTAAACAGTAATAGGTAGACAGTTGAAATTTTCAGAGTGTGTATTTCTATTGCCGCTATAACAACAAATAATACAAAATAAATAAAGTTAAAAATTAAAGGGGGTCTCCATACAAAAAACGCGTTTTTTTCGGCGGTTTTTGCTTTGTGATACGGAACCCTTCGAGTGCGAGTCCGACGCGTACTTGACTGGTTTTTTTATTGAATCGAATTACCTTATCTATTTTTTTTATGTGCACGTGTTTCTGTGACAAATGAAACCAATTATTTTTCTATCATTCACAGGCACTCATCTCCCTATTCGAGCTACCTACAGACGATACCGCGCTTCCAGACGACCATTTCATCGAGGTAGACGACACGCCGGGCTACCAGGCGCAGTACGCTCAGCTCACCTGCGCTAAGGGAGCCGCTGGCGACCCGCTCGCTGGTACGTGGAACTTCATAATATTCATTATTTCACTTCAAATAATAATAGATACAGCAGTCATTGATACGATAGTCGTGACGGACAATGACATGATAGCCAAGAGCCTCGACCAACACCTGAGGAGGCGCTCGTTAGGCGACTGGTTCAAGGGCTTGATCCAGAAAGTGGTACTCCTCGATACAGCGCGTATAGTTAGCAGTTTCCTCTCTCAGGAGCCCTGACCATCGGTAGCTTGGACCCTGTTCCCGATACCGGTGGACTACTATTTTTAAATGATTTTTTATAAAAATATTGATATATTTATCTTAAACGTGTAAAGTAAAATAAAGGAAATAATAATGATAGAGAAATATAGAATAAAGAACGTGCGTAACCTTTAATTGTCAATGCAACCCGAACTCCACGGAAAGTAATTATCGGCTTGTGACTCGTGGGCCAGTCATAGTTGGCCCATCATTATTAATGTATAATATTCTATAGGCTATACTTGCACCCTTGAGCATTTTCGAACTGCATTCGATCCGAATTTGAGATCAGAATTACCATGTTCTAAATCCGGACGGACGGAGTTCGAATCTAGTGCACAACCCTTCATACAAATAGCACTACGGCTACTTCGGGACAACATTTCTCGGATTCTTATCTATATGTAGTGCATAAACGCTCTTAATGCGAAATTTAAGAAAATTTTAATTTCTCGGGCTACACTGGTTCGCCCGCGAAATTCAAATTTTCCTACAACATTTTTTTGATATTCGCCAGCCGTAACAAATATGGATTTACAGAATTAGAATCAGCAGCACAACTCCTTATGTTAGAATTGGCCCCAAATGTCAAGATTTCATGAAATAGTCGTTCAATAGGGTAATATGAACTTTTAGAGATGTATCGATGATTTTTGTGATTATAATTCTATAAATTAATATTTGCTACGGCCGCGAATCATATTTAGATCGACATACAACCTGATACTGACCTGCAAATTGCAAAAAACGTAAGAAAAATTGAATTTCGCGGGCTACCCTGACGCTTTCGCCCTTAAACTTGGCTGCCATATCGATAACTCACAAACTCACTCTCTGTTTTTCTCCTAGGCATCGAGTCACCAGTCAACTACCTAGCCGTATCACTGGGTACACTCTCATCTCGCTCGCCCGGCGTACTCCCGCCGCGCCTGGCAGCTCTCGACGAGCCACATCGCCAAGCCTTGCAGCATTACCTGAACACATACAGCGTACAACTCTGCTGATCCCACGTGCGAATGAGAAGGGACATGCGGATGAACACCCATCTGTACCGGAATCAATGAAACACTGAACATTGGAACGGGGGAATGAAATACAAGGGGTTAATGTGCCACATCAACTAGAAAATGAAAGATGAAGTAAATTCTAAGATGACGGTTAATAGAGATGTATGGATGATACAGACATGCTGTGATGAAAACATCTGCTGTCAGTTACATGAGAGAGGCATAGCCAGGCATAGTCTTCGATCATTGACAGAAGGAAAAATTATACAGGGTGGCAGGAACCTCGACGCGTAACCCATTATCATGGATTCAGTACATGATTCTGAGCCCCCAGTGTTCAAATTTTTCGTCGGTTATTAAAACAAAAAATGCTGTTCCATACATTATGACCGCGTAGGTATTGCACTTTTGTAGGAAACAGCGGATTTTTTTAAAATAACCAGCTAAAAATTTCGACGCTGAGAGTTCAGAATCATGTATTGAATCCATGGTGACAGATTGTGCGTCGATGTCCCTGCCATCCTGTATAAGGAATTTAGAAAAATATTATTAAATACTTCATCTGTCCCCAGCCCTGTTTTTGACCATAGGCTCATCCCCTATTACATGGGACTTATACATAACTGCACACATATAAGTACACCTATGCCAAACGCTTCGGGGAAACAATGCGTGATGGAACTGGCGAAACAAGGGTTTACTCTAAACCACTGCCTTCCCCTTCGAGGAACAGGCATGATGCTATGGTACTCGGTCAAATAGTAAAGTGGTCATAATTCCGATATGAACAGATTATGAAGAGAACGTGAAGTGAATTTTTGAAATGTGAAAGTGAATAAATCAAGAAAGAATATGAACAATTGTGTCAACTTAAAGACTGCTGATTAAGTATGTAAGTAAGGAATGATTGTCTGATGATATAGCCGACCACGATAATTGGACAACTGTCAGTAGTGACGACATTCGCATTTATTTGACTGATTTGAACGGTACAATACGGATGATGAATCGTGGCTGGTCTGAGCTTTGCACAGGAGGCTGCGCAATATCGTTTTTTAGGAACCAAATTTTAAATGATTTTATTTCTGTAAGTAGGTTTGTGCAAACAATTTTACACGCCAATCATATTTTAAAAACTAGATTAGGACGGCGTTTCCTATCTGACTACTCTGAGTAGAAAGGCTGAAACAAGCTCAGAGGTCACAGTCTCTGTTGAAGTCCAGACATAATCTTGGTCAGATCATGTGGAAACCATGGAGATTGGTGTCTGGATTGGTCTTTTTAGGAAAAACCACACAGATTGAGTGGACCTGTCCAGTCAGTGCACGCATTTGTCAGTAAACGTGCAGCTCAACTCAGAATTTAAGATGCTCAACAATTCAAATGGTGACATTAGGCGAGTATGAGTGAGAGAACATGTGCGAAACTTAGGCGAGCCTATGTTCAGATCGGCCATGATTCTTCGGCTTTATTGTACTAAGAAGCGGGTGCTAAACGGATGCATAAGTTAAATCAATCAATAATGTTCCCACTGCTGGGACCTAGGTTTCTCTGTGAGAGGGAGTGGGCCGTAATTCACCACGTGAGCCCATTTCTTTGCATGCTACCCAGCTGTCTAATTACCTTGTCTAGCTAATGTGTTATGAGCTGTATTCATATTGAATAAGAATACTAGAGTGAGTGCAACAGTGATATTAATATTGGTGACCGAATCACCGAATAATTGTGAAAATGGTGATGAATAAATGATGAAATAAATATGAATATAATTGAGCTGGTTTCTTTTAATTATTTTAACATGATATTCCATAAAACGTGTAATAAATATATTTCATGTGCATTTCAATGTAATTTTGTTTTTGCTATGTATACTAATAAAATAAAAATAAAATTGAATAATTCATTATTATCAAACAAATGACAGATTTAACATTCTGGGACCTCAGATAACGGATGTAAATGAACCTTATTTTCTTTAACGAGTTCATATAAAAATATATATGTCTGTTTAGGTAATTGCAATAATAAAAAATATGTAAAATGCCATATCTCTTGTTTTTAATAAGTCTGATCCTATAGACGTATGATTGTTATAACTTAATGTTAGTCAAACCGGCGCTAAGCGTCGGCATTTTGAATGTTTCTCAATGCAGTGATATCTTAAGCCCGCTTGTCACCAATCACTAAATCCGTTAAACAATTTTAAAAATCAGTCTGTCTCGTCATTTTCAAACAAGTGACAGAAATGGAAATATATTTTAAATACTTTTGGTGCTGAATGCATGTACCGCTTTATTTATAAACGTTGATTAAAGTTAAGAGACATTTAAAAGTCACAAATTTATGATTTAACAGTCGCTTATCATTACTTAACTTTAAGAGAGATGCGCTAAGGCAGCCCGCGAAATTCAAATTTTCTTACGTTTTTTTTGCAAATTGCAGGTCAGTGTCAGATTTTATGGTGATTAAAATATGATTCGCGACCGTAACAAATATGGCTTTACTGAATTATAATAATTAGAATGAGCAATACAAATCCTTAATTTAGAATTGCCCTAAAATGTCATAATTTAATGAAATAGTCACTACAAATACATATTGGTTACTGCCGCGAATCATATTAAGATCAACATACAACCTGATACTGACTTGCAAATTGTAAAAAAACGTAAGAAAATTTGAATTTCGCGGGCTACCCTGACGATTTCGCCTTAAGCAATGTTTATAAAGAAACCCTTAGTGATATGTGGGTCAAGCGGACCTTAACTTTATTGTATATTTTGTACTGGTTAAGTAACTCTGTAATGTATGTGTAATAAACGCTTCTTTTCAGTATTTGTTTTTTATTGTAACGGTACTCCTAGTTAGGTGACTCTTCCTTATCTAACCGATAGAATCCCGGTGGCCCTCTGTAGGGCCGGGGTAGCGCCACCGGTATGTCGTGGAACAAGACAGTTCGTCAGTCCAAAAAAAAAAGAAAGCCCTTACAGTGAAATGCTCAAAAGACGATATTAGCCCTCATTTATAAGCAATAATGATGATTATTTAACCGCACGACCGCGCGACCCTCTAGAGGGCCAGCGGGGCTTGACGGTGGCGCCACCCCGGCCCTACAGAGGGCCACCGGGATTCTATCGGCTGAATCTCGACCCGACGGAATGGCACGTAAGAGCTAAAACTAATTTCTATACCATCGCGTATTATTTATAGGCTATCACATCTAAACTAATATTCTAAAGGGAAAAGATTTGATTTATTGTATGTCACACTATCACGCTAAAACGGCTGAACGGATTTGGATGAAATTTGGCACATGGGTAGACCTGGATTAGGACATAGGATACTTTTATTTCGATATTCCCACGGGATCGAGACTTATGCAGGTGAAACCGCGGAATGCAGCTAGTTAATGAAATACAGACGTGTGCGCAGCGAATTTCGCTTGCCGTGTTCTGTTTGAGACACCTACTGTAAAAATCTCACCACCGTGAAAACTTATCCTTGTCATTTCCGCTGATGCAAGGGTACAGAATATCGTCAGAGTGAATCGAGACGAAACTTTAAAAGGGATTTTATCATTGAAATAATACATTTAGTTCTTTACAGTATCCTAATTAACGATAAAGTGCCCTTGTTGGCAATAAACTATACTATTTCAATGTTAAAACCCCTTTTAAAGTTTCGTTCCCATTCACCCCTGCATCCCTATTCACCCCGTTTGTCGGTATATTATAGTGCAAGGGATTGACAGCTCACTTCACCTACGTTATCACGGTGAGACTTTTACAGAATAGCTCGGGCTACATGTTACATGATATAACCACGGTTTTGTAGCACAGTATTCATGCCCAACAGAACCGTGCTCAGTTTGCGTCATAAACGGCGTTTAAAAATCGACAAACCTTGTTTTTACAAAACAATATGTACGCTACATATGCAGAATAAAAACTGTTTAAAACATATTCAATTTCCTATACAAACAGCGTACCATTCAGAGCAAACTTACGTGCCGCGAACTGTAAATACAGCAACATTTTGGCAAAGGTCAAGGTCAATTAAAGGTCACCCATTAAAATGTTGCCGAAATTATTCACTTTTATTTACAACGACGAAACACTTTATTAATTATTATGTTGTGTTTATTTTTGTTGACAATGATCATACGTTATTTTTTGCTTTTTGTTTCTCTTCTACCCGCACTGATATAATATAATTAGTAATAAGATTTAATGTTCTCATGTAGGTAAGTCACGATTATTTTAATGCGAATAAAGTTCTTTAAACCGAACAGGGGGGGGGGGGGGGGGGGCGATTTCACTAGTTTTGACCATTTTACATTACAGATGCGCACTAAAGGAGCTTCGCCGCCTGAGCGCGTCGCAGTTCACAGCGGGTCGCACGGCGTCGCCGAGCCTCGTGCCGGCCCCGCCCTTGCCGCCGCCTCCCTCCCGCGCCATGTTCTTACATTCAAGATGATAAACTGTACAGGGATTATTGGCGCGTGGCAAAAATCGGAAGAAATAAAGAATTACTGATTTCAGAGACGGCAAATAAAGAATACAGACATATAAAAACGATTAATATCAAGTGTTATTTTTAAAACAGCATTTCTTGTACTTTGTGGATCATCCTTTTTTTTTAAAATAAATCTTAGACATTCTAATTCTGAGTTAAAATTGAAAAAAGTTAAGTCATTATCAATTTCAATAAAGCCCTATTTCTCTCTTCCCGCCACTTTGCAGAATTAGCCAGGGCCAGGTAAGAATCTCTCAGCGAATGCTGAAGCTGCAGGAATTCATTCAATTCAAAGTCAGAATCAATATAAATAGAGATTTTGCGTACTTAAGCGTGCGACTACGCGAAATAGATTACAATACTCAAAATTAGAGTATGGTTGGCAATCCTAGGGAGGGCCAAGCTGTGGACAAGAGACAAGGAAAAACTCGTATAGTCCCTGTCGCCCCCACATGGATTGCCACCAGGTGGCAATTGGGAGAAAAAAATCCCAGTTGCCACCGGGTGGCGACTGGGACCTTATTGCCCCCACTTCAAATCGCTGTACATTGCTTGACAATGGTGAAAACATTTCTGCGAGCAACTTGGAAGTAGCGCTCGCCGGCCGCTGCCGCGGCACCGCTCGCTACGCTCGCTCGGCTCGCGCGCGGTTGGTCACAGTTTTAACCTAACCTAACCTATTTCACCCAGTTCAAAATTACGAATCATACAATCTGCCGCAGAAATGTTTTCACCATTGTCTAATTATCCACTCGCAGGCATCGCATCGAGGCGGTCCGGCCGGTGCTCGACCACTGGCTCGGGAGGAGGCACGGCTCTCTGTCGTTTCGGGTGACGCAGGTGCTCTCGGGGCACGGTTGCTTCGGGAAGTACCTGTGTCGCATAAACAGGGAGCCGGACGCCCGGTGTCACCACTGCGTCGACTGCCGGGAGGACACGGCGCGGCATACGCTGGCAGAGTGTGCCGCTTGGGAGGAGCCGCGCCGTGCCCTCATCTCAGGAGTAGGCAGTGACCTCTCGCTGCCAGCCGTTGTGAATGCGATGGTCGGCGGCGACGAGTCCTGGGACGCGGTGGTATCCTTCTGCGAAACAGTCATCTCGCAGAAGGAGGCTGCGGAAAGGGAGCGAGAGATCTCATCCTCTCACCCGGCCCGCAGCAGGCGCACCGGGCGTCGGCGGAGGGCGGACAACGCCCTCTTCCAGCCCCCCTAAATGGGTCCAGGGGCGATGGACTCGGGGACGTCCGTCGCCCCCCATACATCAGGACCCGAGGTGGCGGCGCGTAGTGTTCCACGCGCGCCCCTCTTAGACGTCGCGGGGGGAGTCAAACACCTCACTCCCCCCGCTCGACCGGACGGGGCCCGCAGAGGCGGGCCGGCACCGGCCGGGGGTTGCGGAAGATTTGTACGTTCCCGCGACCCCCGGCGTAGGTGTGAGACGGAACACCGGGGTGGTTTTTAGTCAGTAAGAGTCTGACAGACCCCTCCGCATCCATGAGGATTTTCCACCCCGGAACAAAAAAAAAAAAAAAAAAAAAAAAGGTTAAAACTGTGACCAACCGCGCGCGAGCCGAGCGAGCGTAGCGAGCGGTGCCGCGGCAGCGGCCGGCGAGCGCTACTTCCAAGTTGCTCGCAGAAATGTTTTCACCATTGTTAAGCAATGTACAGCGATTTGAAGTGGGGGCAATAAGGTCCCAGTCGCCACCCGGTGGCAACTGGGATTTTTTTCTCCCAATTGCCACCTGGTGGCAATCCATGTGGGGGCGACTGGGACTATACCGAAAAACTTAATTTAAAAATAAGCTGATAGCCGTACTAGGTATTATAATTTAACATTTTACAAATTTAATTAAAAGGCAACCGACGTGTTTCGACGATCTCTGGATTGAGATTCTGGTTTCTCTCATTTCTTGGGTTGAATACAACCCCCTCCCACCCTGCCTATGGCCTTGGTCTGACGTAATAGGGGATGACCCTGTTGCCATCAACTGGACCTAAATCCAGACTCCGGGCTGTTACCGACAAATTCCTGATGAAAAACAGAATAACACTGCCCGAACTGGGAACCGAACCCAGTATCTCACGCTCAGCCGTAGCGATTGCGGCCACTAGACCGACGAGGCGGTTTTTTCAACTGAATATCATAGAAAAAAGAAAGAAAGAATGAAAATACGAATACATACAATGCTGCTATCAGGTGCACACGAAGCGACTTTAGTCGCCAGCGACTCAAAAATTTTAAACTAGATTTGTGAGATTTTGAAATCGCTGGCGACTAAGTTTGCTGCTCGACACCTAGCATTACAATTTCACAAAAGTTGCCAACAACGACCCCTATCAATGTCATTCAAATGTCAAATGTCAAAAGATCCTTGTTGCCGTTGCAACCAGTAAAATTTTGCAATAAAATCAAATATACCCGTAAAACATTATTCCATAATATCGAATTGCTTTTTTTTAAATTATGTATTATGATTAGCATATTTGTATATTTTTTAATAATAATTTTTATCCTATACCCCCTTTATTTAAATTTCGTCACCATGGGTGATGCCTGAAATTAAATTTGGTTTATTTAACAAAAGGAGAAATAAAAACACCGCTTCACATTCCACAAACATTTATTTAAAAAGCAAGATTGCCACAAATATTTTGCTAAACCATCCTATGAGATGAAACATTTACTTTGAAAAATTCATTAAACCACATTACACATCGAAATACATTTATAGTGAATACATTACGCCTACAAAAATATGCAAAGGAAAACACCGTGAATTTAATATACATTTAGCAGTTTTGCGTTAATGAAATCAATGTTAGTAAGCGAAAAACAATATGGATAGCTTGGAAGCTAAGTGATCCAATTAAAAAATTTAGTTTCGTGCATTTTGGCATTTATACACACATATCATCACGCCAGACTCCGGGCTGCTACTGAGAAATTCCAGTTGGAAAAACCCAATAACACTTTGCCCGACCCGGGAATCGAACCCAGGACCTCAAGCTCAGCAGTAACGTCTGCGACCACTAAACAAAGACGCAGTCATGGTGTTTGGCATATATAATGGTTTTTTAATAGCCAAAATGTTAGTTGGATCACTTGGCTTTTAAGCTATCCATATAATGAGATTAACAAATTCGCGTAAAGAGCGAAACGACATTAATTTTAGAATTACATAAATATTTGTTTCATTACGATCACATCGCTACACAAAACGTCTAAATACAGTTATAATTTATACAAAGTTAAATTTTACACCAAAAATGACCCACGATTTTGAATTTGATGAGAGATTAAAATAGTTAACTACTGAAATGCAAAGTTTTCCTACGTTTACTACAACTCCTGAAAGAGATACAACGCTAACACACACAAAGAGCGAAGTTTAATATAAATATAGGTACAGTACAATGCAAGCCAGAGGTTCCATCGATACCTGAGCGGTATACCACACTGTATGTAGTTAAAGAATTATTGACCATATCATTAAGACATAGAATTGATATTTGATTACTGTCAGTAAGTACATTCGCATAGTCACATTTTTCTCGACTAGGACAAGTCGGTGAAGCCTCTGATTCGAGTTGTACTGTAATATTGTAATGAGGCCGTGTACATTGAGCTTATGTGTTAACAAACCAAACTTCTTAACACAAATAATGTTAAAAAAATGTTTTCTTTTCCTAACATTATTTGGTACCTGACAAATGGGTGTGTAGGTGTGAGACCGACCACAATTAACCAAATAATGTCGAAACAATCTAAATAAACCTTTAAATCTAGCGACACATCTACGGATATTACGTCAAAATTCAGTAAAAACGCCTTTAAAAAGGAAGTTAATAATAATTTCATAAATAATTTTCATATTAACCGAAAACGCGTATAGCCATCGATTTAAGCTGGATTCACGACCCTTTTCTATCAGATTTTTGTATGAACTCAAAACCATTTCGAAATTCGGATAGGAAAATGTCTAACGGACCAGCCAGATAATAAATAAAAATAATTTCGGCAGATGTGTCACTACTTCCCAACATTATTTGCTAACTGACGCGGGTGGGTGCGTGTGTGTGCGAGCTCCCAGTGTGTGCGCGTGTGCGTGTGCGTCGTGCGTGTCACTTGAGCGCGCACTCCACGAACACGCGCGCGCCGGGCGGCGAGCGCGGCGGCGGCGGCGGCGCCGAGCGACCCGCCGCGAACTGGGACGCGCTCAGGGGCCGGAGCTCCTTGAGTACGCACCTGGAATAGAGAGTTAATGTTTTATTAGGTCTTTTCTACATACAATGTATTAGTTTAGTGTTTTAGTTTTGTTTGTGGCCTTTAGGCCAAAAAAGATGTTTCAAAATGGGCCAGGTCTATGTACACTACCTCAAAAAAAAGGGAAAAATCCATAGAATTCGGGAAAAATGCAGATAATTCATTTATGATTGATTAGATACTGTTGTGGTAGTTAATTGATATTTATCAATTATTTTTATCGACTTTCAACATGGCATCTCACCGATTTAGTTACTTTATGATTAAAAACAATGACAGTAAACCATAGATCGACCATTAATTATAGAAAGAGAACCGTTAGCTGTCACAAGTGTCAATAAACTTGTCAAACATCATTAATCAATAAATATGACAGCTTACCGCCATGACGGTTTTTTTTTTGTGTGTTGCAATTTCAAGTGTAATTTCTTTTGGTTTACCAGCAAATAAAGCCATTTTAGGGTAAATGGACAGTTAAGAACTGTTTTAAATGTGATTCGCTATTTTTAAGTATAGTGTATAAGGACCTGGCACAGGTTCCATACATTTTGGAACATCTCCTTTATAGTTAACAAAAGTAGTGTGGTGTGTTGCAGGAACATATTTTTTTTTAAACATATTTTACACATGCGCCTCATTGGTTTAGTGGTTGCAAGCGCTACTGCTGAGCATGAGAACCTTGGGTCGATTCTCAAGTCGGGCAAAGTTATATTGGGTTTTTCCATCTGGAATTTCTCAGTAGCAACCGAGTCTGGAATGGTACCCAGTTGATGGTAATATGCTCAACTCTTATTACCTGGGTCTTAAACATAACTTGAGAAATGTGAGTGTATTAAAGTTACAATTCTGCCTAACTTTTCAGGGAATAAAGGCGTGATATTAAGTAGTACTCACGCAAGTCTAGCGTCGACGGCAGGCCGGACCGTGGGCACCGGGAAGCCGTTGAACGGCGAGGCCACGGGCAGCGTGTAGGCGCCCATGTCGCGGAACACCAGCCAGTCGCCCACGGCCAGCGCGGGCAGGCGCGCGCGCGGCAGCACGCAGTCCAGCCCGTCGCACGTCGGGCCCCACACCGAGCACGCCGCCGCCGCGGAGCCGTTGTCCTGCGGGACGGGAGATTTACAATTAAGCCTGTGCATTCTGAATCTGCAATTTATCTATACATTGTTATAAATTAAAGTCGCTTTTCGGGTCTACGTGTGACCGCGTTTTTTCTTTTTTTCAATTACGCAACGGATTTCGATACGGTTTTCACCATCATTTAGACAATTTATTCCAGAAGGTATTTGTATAACACATTAATATTAAACTTAAGAAAACTCGATGTTTTGTAAAGTCGTAAAAACCGTGTAATAATTAATATTTCAGGGCACTATAGAGCGATATTTCATATTTCCATAAAGTAAAATTTAAAAAAGAAGGTAAATACGAGTATTTGACAGCTATTTGCGACGTTATCTCATAAGCAGCGTATACTTCTAATTTCCGAAGATAGACGATGATTGCCGAAGCGCATACTGTTCCTGAGAGATCTGTAAGGACTTACGTTGAGCGGCTCGGCGACGACATGCTGGTGGTCGTACAGCACGCAGTTGAAGGAGCCGTACACGCCGTCGTTGATGAAGTACATCGTGTGCGTCTCTGCGTTCTCGTCGCACTCCTTAGACGCCACCTGATGAGCGGAAAGAAAATATGTTAACTTAAGTACAAAAATAGTCAGTCAATGATCTTCCCACTTCTGGGACTCGAGCTTCCTCTCGCAGGTACGTGAAGGATGCTTGCTACACACATGTTTGTAACAGCATGATTCGGTGTGTACGTAATTAATGACTTAAAGGGGTTAGAACCTTTGTGGCTTATCCGACCCACCGCAATTTTTGTTTTCAAAGTTTGCGCGCACTATGTATGTAGTATATATATAGGTAGGGCACACTTATACAAACAAAAAAACACGTGTGGCACTCGGGGACTGCCGCGGTAAAGCTATTGCATAGCATTTTTTATCAACTTATGCAATTATAATTATTTATGAATTTTTTATTTATGCAGTATTTTTTGTTCTTTGATATTAATTCCAGTACAGTCGTACCATATACATACACGTTAAGCGAACGCTTCGCCGAGCTACATGGTAGGCGGAGTGGGGGTGTTAGGTTTTATTTTCGTTACGGAATATCTTGATTCGGTCGCCGCGCTCAAAGCCCGCGATAAAAGCTATTCAATAACTTAAAAATGTCCAGTAATATGGTACCCTAAAGTGTTACGTTCCCGATACATTTGGAGGTAAAGATCGCCATAATAATATGAGAATTATAAAAATCATTAAAAATGCCAGTAATTACGTGTGTATACGCATTCCATTGTATTCAAATAATAGTCAGTTTCCATAGAAAAATGTTCGGACCCCTTTATAATGCGTTCGCAATTTAGTTTCAAAAAATTTGTTTACATGTTTGGCATAATTATGCCAAACATGTAAACAAATTTTTACGCATAATTATGCGTATTTGGAAAGATAACTTTAAAATCTGCGCATAAGGTTCAGTTTGCATTACAACTTCAACAACAAATTTTGACTTTTCATTAGTGTTAATTTACACTGATGTACAATGGTGCGTGGCCAAAACCGGAACGAACTCCGCCATCTTGTTTTTTCAATACAATTTCTGTGACAATTTCACAAATTTACCAGTAATGTTTACCAACAACGCCTGTCAATGTCATTCAGGCAACAAAAGATCCTTGTGGCACTATAAAGTTGATATTTATTTACGTGGAAATAACATAAATTGGAAACAAGGATCTGTACAGAGTGTACATACCTCTCGCTTGGCATGCACCATGGCGGCGAGCGTGTAGGCGGCGGCGGCGAAGTACCTCCCCGGCTCCGCGATCACGCGCACAGAGTCGTCCGGGAAGTGCTCCTCCAAGGACGAGTTGATCACGTCGGCCACCTGATGAGATTTACACATCGATTTAATTAAATATTCACGTAAGTTCCTAGGTAAGTTGAAAATTATTTAAAAGTGCAACTTAATTGGTCATAAATGACTAATAATTGTTGTTCTCATCTCATAATCTCTATGATATGGTTAGAAAGGGGGGGAACTACCGAGATGACCACTAATAGAGAAGGATGGGAAAAAAAGACATGCTGGGCCCCCCAAATAAATAGGGATAAGAGCAAGCGAATTATGACGATGACCCCACAATATCTATGGTCTATCGACGAAAGAGATCCGAAAAATATTCATTTCATAAATGCGTTCCTTAATGTTACAATGGCTTAAGGGCGATCCTCAGCTGTAGCCCGCTTATTTCAAATTTTCTTTGGTTATTTTTGTTTATTAAAGGTTATTAAAGTTTGGAAATTTGTTCCACCTAAGAATTTTTACAAGAAACACGTTTGACGATTGATATGATATTGATGGTTATTATTAAAAAAAAAAATGTATCATTCCTACAGTCGCGAATCGCATTTTGATCAACATACGACGTAAAACAGAGCTGCAATTTGCAAAAAACCAAAGAAAATTTGCATTTAGCGGGCTGCAGCTGAGGATTCACCTTAAAGCTAAGGTACTGTGAAAACTACTGTTCGACACAAATGTAAATTTGTTGAGAATAAATAAAATAAAATAAAAAGCAACAACCCCAAAAGCAAAGTAAAAAAAGAATGTAAATCGGTCGATCATAATGTTAGATTTCAACGATCAACTTCCATCGACCGCAATTTAGTTGAACCTTTATGGGTCAGATTTGTGTAAATAATGAAAAACTTTACTATAAACCTAATCTTTTTTGAACGAGTATGTTGAGATATTAGGTTATTAATTATGTTAAAGTATTATTTACCTCGCAGATAGAAGAGTGCGATCCTCCCGGGAAGCCTCCCCCTACGTCCAACAGACGCATGTTCTTGTGGCCCACGTTGTGCGCGACGTGGAACAACACTCGGGACAGCGCGATGGCGCGCGCGTACACTTCCGTCTCAGAAGCGCCGCTACCGACGTGGAACGAAACGCCGATCACCTGAAGAACATTCCATATTTAAACATACCCAACTAGGACAATATTTGTAGGTAAATTTGACGTACCCAGAGTATGTTATTTTGATATAATTGCTTAATTTGTACCTATTGTAGTATAGTCATTTTGTTCCAGATATATTATCTTCACATATAATTATAATAAACAAGCGGATCGTGCCCGGCGTCGCCCGGAGTGAATTTTATTCAAAAATAGCATCTAAATTCGCGACTTTCCTGTAGGATTTTTCATTTTTTTTATTTCATGCAGACCTTGTAATTGTCAGGCAATTACAAACACAACAAAAAAGAATTAGCCGAATAGGTGCAGCCGCTTTGAAGTGATGCGCGGACAGACATTTTTGGCAATTTATTTTTATTTATATAGATTTAAACAATATATTGTAAGAAATTTTAAAAGAGCAACTATGGAGTTTCTTGCGCTTCTTCTCCATATGAAACTACCTTTTGGAAGGCCATCTGGAATCAATTCTATATTCCTGTAAAATTTAAAGTAATGCCCTACCTACTTGAAATAAATGATTTGACCTTGACTTTGACAGAAATATACATATATACATAATTATGTATGTAACAGGCAGTACTTACTTCCAGGCCGAGCACGGCAGCCAGCTTGATCAGTCGCGGAGCCTCGGTGACGGGGTCGCAGCCGAACTTGATGCCCAGCGGACACTGCGCCGACGCCGCGTCGCAGCGGATGCGGATCACCAGCCTGTAGACGCACAGGTGAAGCTCAATTACTATCTTCTATATTTATAAATAGTTTATTTGTTGTTAACTTGGGAAATTCCATCAGGCGCACGCACGGCTTGTATGAAAATATGGGATGATTTATATTAGACAGGGCCGTGCCCGGGGCGTACCGTGTATGTGGCCCGGACGGGGCACGGATTTGAAACGTTACATACATTTTGTATGAAGCAGTTTATGTTACACAGTGCATGATCCGTGTCCCGTCCGTGCCACGTACACGGTACGACCCGGGCACGGCCCGGTCTAATATAAATCATCCCTATTTCTGTAAATAGGTTTGTACAATCACTTTTACATGTCAAAAATAAATCTAATATATAAAAATCTCGTGTCACAGTATTTGTTATCGAACTCCTCCGAAACGGCTTGACCGATTTTTATAAAAAAAAAAAGTGTATATTTGGTAGATATGAGAATAGGTCGTAAAGTATATTTCATACCGCTGCGGGTGAAACCGCGGGGCGCAGCTAATTATGTTATAGAAATACAGAGAGGGGCTAGTGGCTAAGTAATAACAGCCGCACGGGTTGATTGATTAGGTTAAGCTACGCTTGTCGCGGTTGGCCCGTGGATGGGTGACTATCTTTACATACCGAGACCCCTCCGTGCCTTGGAAAGCACGCTAAGCCGTCGATCCCGGCTGTCATTCGTAGATCTTTGACAGTCGTTACGGGTAGTCAGAAGCCCAAAAGTCGTACAACCAGTCTTACCAAGGGGTATCGTGTTACCCAGTAACTGGGCTGTGGAGGTCAGATAGGCAGTCGCTCCATGTAAAATACTGGTATTCTGCCGCATCTGGTTAGACTGGAAGCTGGCCCGAACATAGTTGGGAAAAGGTTAAGCAGATTGAACTAGATAGAGTTCGGTCAACTGAAATGACACTGCATTAAGTCCGTCTTTTTATAGTTATTTTTTTTTACTTTTTCATAAAATTGTCCATAATCCTTGCTCCTTCCTAATATTATAAATGCGAAAGTAAGTTTGTTTGTTTGTTTGTTACCTTTTCACGCCTAAACTACTGAACCGATCATCCTGAAATTTTGCATATACGTTGTCAGGAGTACAGAAACGGACATAGGGTACCTTTCATCCCGCAAAAAAGTACTGTTCCCGAGGAAAACAACAATAACGTTCTTATGATAATAGATGGCGCCACGTGTCTTCCGAATCATGATTGAATTATAACCCGAATTGATAGTCAAAGTCAAAATTAACACGAGTGAAGCCGCGGGCAAAAGCTAGTAATGTTATAAATTCGAAAGTAACTCCTGTTAGTATGTTACATTTTCACGCCTAAACCCTAAATTTCATGCGTCAAATTGGCAAGGAGATAGATGGCATCTTGAGGAAGGACATAGGCTACTTTTTGTCCCGGTAGCACGTTCCCGTGGGATAATTCCCGGCATCCACGCGGGCGAAGCCGCGGGCATAAGCTAGTAATAAATAAGGTAGGTAGTACTCACTGCGCGTGCGGCATGTATTGTTTGATCTTCATGAGCTCGGTCTCGGAGTCGAACGTCATGACGTTGACGCCGACGGCCGACGCGAAGCGGATGTGCGACGCCATCTTAGCTGGGTTTGCGAAAATTATGCGCCTGTAAAAATTCTCATAAGTTAGAATGTAATAAAAAATACTAATGTACACTACACTACACTAGTATTATGACAGCACGCAAAAAACGCTCTCTTATTAATAAAAAACCACGTTTTCTTGAAATCATTCGACGCTAAATTACAATAGCTGTCTGGCAGCACCGCTGTCTTAGGATACCCTACCTTATTAAAGCAATTTCAACGGATTCGGAGCAGAAGTTATCGTCTACGTCCTTTGTGGGAAGTAGATTTATTTACGTAGAACATAGGACGTATTTTTATTTCTCTATTCATCCGAGTATCCTTTTGTTTTCTTTCATTAATTTGGTGTACAGTGCACATCAAGTCACCACAAACTGTCAAATTTTCACATTCGATATTGAACTTAACCATCAACATTTTAAGGTTGAAAATTGTTTGGAGAAATTTGTCGGTTTCGTGTAGCTTGACCTGCTGGCGATTGTACAATAAATAAGGAGTATTTTACCTACACTGCTACAAGAATATTTTGACGCTCGGATGACGTTGGGGCGCTGTCGGTAAACATTTGAGCAATTGTTTTATGAAATTTATAAAAAGAACAAGATGGCGGCGTAGGTTTCGATTTTGGCTGCGCGTCAAAAGATTTACCTTGTACAGCTATATCTAGTTATTTTACTATGTTCGAAGCTACAGGCTGTTAATGAGAGGTACTTACTCGGGAGCCACTCCGATGGAGGTGACGAGTTCGATCTCGACCTTGGATGCGCAGTCGAAGCCGGTGCCCAGCGCCGCCAGCGTGCTGACCAGGAGCTTGTCGTCATTGCATTTCACCGCTGACGAACAAATATAAATGTTATATGACCTGTTCCAAATGTATCTGATTAAAATGTAAACAAATTGATCAGAATGTGTACCTGTGGAAGCCAATTTGTAGTGCCTCTTACAAATTGAGTGCTTTGATTTGAATATTTGAATACTTCAACCAGTAATTCTAATTTTAAATTACCATAAAGATGTTTTTCATTTGGAAATTGAGGTTAATGTTCTAACCTCAATTTTCATCGATTTTTTTTTCAATTACAATTTAAGAATATTATTCAAACAATAATTATTGGAAAAAGTGGTGAGATATAAAGTTGATATCTAAATACAGATAAATGTGTTACTAATTCCCATTACTGTGTGATTGCGTAACAATTTAACCTGAACAGGGTTTGTTAACACTTTCATCAAATACTTTTGGAGCAGACCGTAGTTTTGAGCATATCTGTGAAGAGTATAAGAATAGGGGTAAGCTAAAGATGATCATTATCTGCCTAGCCTTCCCCAACAAAGTTAAGATCGACTTCAGTCTAACCGGGCGCAGCTGAAAACCATTAATTCACATGGAGCGATTGCCTATCTGACCTCCACAACCCAGTGACTGGGCAACAACACGATACCCGTGGTAAGACTGGTTGTCAGCTTTTCGGGTTTTTAACTACTCTTAACGACTGTTCAAGAAAGCTAAATAAAATAGTATTGTTACAATTTTGATGGAAAATAATTGGTTTAGCGGGTATCGAATACTGTGTTTTTATCCTAATTTATTGTTGCTGATAAGGATAAAATTTTGCTAGTTGTGTGTTGAAACAATTTCCCGATATTCGTGGTGCGCAACTGAATAATAATATTATTACTTTATTATTGTCCTAATGCAGAGTTAAGGCCTCCTTTCATACAGCGAAGACAAGCACTGATCACCATGCTTGCTCAAGGCGAATATATTGGCGATTTCATAGTAGTTCAGGTTTCCTAAACCGAAAACTTGCCATAAAAAAATACAAAAGCATATCTCACCATAGAACGGCTCCACGCGCGGCATTAGCTCCTTCCAGCGATGGTACCTGGCGACCACCTCGCCTAGATCCATTACATAGAACGGGTCCTCTTGGGTACCCGACTCCACGATCTCGCGGATCAGGCCAGTGGGCGACCATGGCCCATCCATCACAGTTATAAGCTGTTCCTCTTCTATGACCTTCATTTTGGCTGGAATTTTGACTGGAATTTTCGAGCCTTTTGCGGTTACTTTAAGGTTGACTTTGGAGCCGACTTAGCCCCGGCAGTGCCGGAGCGTGGGGTCGGCTATGCTGCGCTTGCCTGTCCGGGCCGGGAGGGTCGGTGTCAAGTATTCGAGCCGGGTTGTGGTGGCCCACGAGCGCTAGTCCACAAGTGTCAGCTGGAACAATTGGACGTCTGTTAGTTTTAGGCTCTAATATCGGATTGCTCAGATGAAGATGAAGACAAAAACTGTTTGGTATTTTTGCAGCCGAATGTTGAAGTAAGCTTAAGCGAGGCAACTACAAAAATTTGTGTACCGACCGTAAATATGGCAGAGGAGGAAGGAGGTCTACCAGGGGGACAGTCTTAAGAGTCACCAAAAGACAGCACTGGGATCTGTGTACCAGGCGCTCATAAAACATGAAGGAACTCACGTAATGTCTCGCTGGCGTCAGCGAGACCGTGCTTTGGGCAGCTGGCTCTTTACCAATTAAGTGCAGTCAGTGACCAATTATCTGTATTAGGATACTGATCCCAGTACATGGGTACCAGGTGCTCATAAAACTTGAAAAGACTCACGGAATGTCTCGCTGGCGTCAGCGGGCCCGGGCTCGCAGCCAGGGCGGGTCTACGTTGAGTGCTCGGCGCCAACAAAGCGGCGCAAGGCGCGGGCGCGCGGCCTGCTGCGGCCTGCTCAGCCGCACACGCCCGGCACTTGTAGACGCGCCGGACTCGCCCGGTGCTCCCTGTAACAAATAGAAACAACGTCAGAATAAAAGAGAAGCACCGTAAGGTCCCTCTAGCAGAGAGGAGGCCTGTGTCCCAACAGTGGGAACATTATAGGCTGATTATGCTACTGAAAGGTTGTAGTTGATATGAGTCCGACTTAACCCGGATCTTACCAAAAAAACAAGAAAATTGGTAAGATTATCATGAAAACGTTTGAATTTGGGTTTTTTTGCCGTCACATAACGGCGGTTTTTTAAAGAGCGTTCTTACCACCACGAAGTCAAAAACCAGTTGTAATTTTCATAACAACCATCATTGCGGCCGTTATGTGGTAGCCAATGCTGTCTAGGAAACTCAAGTATTCTATTCAGGACATACAATGAGACCGTCAGGAATACTTTGTAGGCATCGTGTGTTATGGTGTTAAGTTAGAGGATATAAGAGATGTTGAAAATTGCAAAAGCCGTAAGAAAATTTGAATTTCGCAGCCTACCCCAACGCTTTCGCCATAAATACCTTTAGATTTAAAATAATGCGCAATTCGTTACAGTATACATGTTATTTCTAGGCGTTTAGGACAATTCTGGTGCATTCAAGATCAAATTTTGTGAAAAAAAAAAAAAAACTGGCAATGCCAATAAAACCCGTACCGATAGTAGGGATAACCAAACTACGTTATCATAGCTATTCTACAACCACCCATATTCTTGGCGGCAATATGATGATAAACACGCAGAAATCTATTTTATTACCTTACACAAAGCTTCCCGATCACCGATTACATAAACTAGTCGATAAAACATTTACAATCAGCGCTAAATATGAAAATTAACACCTTTTTTTAAAAGAAACACTTTTATCACTCACTGCTATATTGTATCGGAGATGAGCCTTGAACTAAGTCACTCGATAACTTTTTGTATACTGATACGCAGAGATAAGGGGCGGCTGACGACTGTTATCGACTGAGTTAAATAAATTGCGTGCGATGACATAATCAGAATGGAAATAAATCGTAAATGAATACGGTATCTATGGTCTGTTCAAAAAGTATCTGATGAAAGTGTAAACAAACCTTGTTCAGGTTAAATTCTTACGCAATCACTCACTAAAGTGAATTAGTAACACATTTATCTGTATTTAGAAGCTTGCAACTTTGTAATCTCACTACTTTTTCCAATAATTTGTATTTGAATAACATTATTAAATTGTTATCAAAAAAACATTGAACGAAAATTGAGGTTATAAAATTAACCTCAATTGTCAAATGAAAAACTTCTTTAAAGTGATTTGAAATTATTATTTCAGGTTTAGGTATTCAAATTTAAAGCAATTGCTCAACTTGTAAGTGGCACTACGAATTGGCACCCACAGTTATTTTTTCAGATCCATTTGTTTACATTTTCATCCGATACTTTTGGAACAGACTAAAATGTATGTGTAATCTGTATGGGATGCGGTAATTAGGTATTTATTGCAGTTTAAACAACACAATGCAAGTCATCAAATTAGGCAGAACAAAACTCCCGAAAAGGTGTCAAGTTTTTAAAAGAAAGAAAACTAGGTTTTTTTCGCCAAATAATCTTAGACCGAAAACACTAAAACAATATCGGGGCTCAAAATATGCTTGATAGCTTAAAAACTCTGAATGCCTCCCTTTCACTTAGTTAATAGTTCAGGAAAAATAACTACATTTAAATAAAACTCGGCCTACAGATCTCTGAGAAACAGTGATGTATTTAAACTAGTTCAATACAAAACCGACTCGATGCGAAAGGTGGAAGCCAAGGTGTTGTGGCGCAGCCTGGTAGAGCCCTATGTCCAGCAGTGGGTCCACTGGTGGATACAGGATTCCCTCTCCCAAGGTGAGTTTATTGATTGAATACAAAACCTCCCTCTGTTTTGAAGTAGTTCAAAAATTACATCACTTATTTTGCAAACCCAAAATAGAAATCAGTAGGTAGGCACGTAACCAAAAGAGAAGTAAAAATAAAAATAGAGTTTCAAAAAGTATTAGCAAAACGTTTTATATAAACTTGAAACATTTCATAGGCTTCATTGTCAAAGGTAAGTTTTCAGACTACGTATAAATAAATACAAAATACGGCGTCGTACATAACATGTTATTATGCAGGTCGGGTAAACATTTGACTGTAGTTAGGGTTGTCAAACAACACACTTTTTATAACGGACAATTTTTGTATTCTATTTTTAATTATTATTCCTTAGACGAAACATTTAAATTGTTTTTAGAAAATCAAATAACTCAACTCAAACTCAACTGAACCATCAATAAAGAACGCTGTATAATTATAAGAGTCCGAACGATTTTCGTTTTCGTTTTCGGTCAAAAAAAAAAATAAGTATAATAAATATAGAATAAAATGAATTGATTTGCCGGTGTAAATCAATACATTCAATTCATTTTATTCAGAGAAAATCCATAGTTACGGAAACCAAAAACACACTAACTGTGAAAGTTGTTTTTTCTCGCATACAACATCAGATTGTTTGACTACGAGTATGTGTCTGAGAAAAGTACTAAGTTTCGTGTGATTTAAGTTTAGTAAACGGATGTATAATGATTAAAAGTCTGACACTGCATTTGTTTTTATTTTACCGAAGAAAAACCTAAGGACAAAAAAAGTGCCAAAAATGCAATACCGGCCACATTTCATTTGTTTTTGGCCGAAAAGAAAAATCCATTTTCGGTCGGACTCTTAAAATTAATCAACAAGCAAGTATTCAAGTTAAAATACTTAAGAGGTATTTAATGATGGCCTTTTCCCAATGCTATTCAAGGCAAGACGCTAATAAGTGACCACGAATCTAAACGTTATATTGATTTAAAAAAATCCAATATCGGAACAGTTGGCAACCCTATCTTCACTGAAGCATCTTTAATGTATAAACGATATCGGAAACATGTAATTTCATGATTACAGTGTACGACACAGTAATGTGCAATATTATGTAGATTCAACGAAACCTTCATGGATATTTGCTTGGATAGGATTTGCTTTTTGAAGTGAAAACTTGTTTAGGGGCACTTTACGCTCTTTCTGAGCACTGAAACAGAACCGTCTCGCTCGGGTCGGTGAAGCTAAATCGGGTATACATACTCGGCTCCAGGCGGTCGATAACGCTGAATCGGGAATACTCGGCGCAGAATCGCGAGCACTCGGCGCAGAATCGCGAATACTCGGCTCAGAATCGCGAATACTCGGCGCAGAATCGCGTATACTCGGCTCCAGTCGTAACTTTTCAATTCTATCGTGTGGTCACACACTTTTTTTTTTTACCCGACTGCACCAGAAAGAATGTTATGTTTTTCGAGTGTATGTATGTATGTATGTTTATTTCTTTAGCACGCTCTGTAGCCTAAACGGCTTAATGGATTTTAGCTTGAGAAGTGTCGTTAGATTCGTCTTAATTTTGAGTGACACGGGGTATACCAAAATTATAAAAAAATAAAATGGCCGTTTTCTGGCGCCAACTTTTTAATTTAGGGAGCTCTCCCATGAGCGATAATCGCTGAGCGATTTTGTCACCGAATATAAAACATTCAAGTTCAATACTGAAACGCCCACGTGCTACTCCAACTCGTTCTTTTTTGAGTTTGTGTATTTTTTCTTTGCGTTATGTTTACCGCAAATAAATGTATTTTCTTTCTTTCTTTTCTTTCTACAAAAAGGCGCTCATTATAATATTCATTACTTATTATATAACTCGCTACGATTATTGGAACTACAAAAAGTAGTATGTGGGCGAGCTCCCTTATAGTAAGTAGTTTTGTATCGATTCAAGCCATTGTTTTTCTTTGAGACGTTTATATTTAAGTAAGTACTTATTATCTAGGACCGTTGCGGACAACAACACATTCAAAGTATGCCTTAGGTACTTTGTTCTTTAACAAGTAATTCAGTTTTATTTTTTTGTTAGCAGGTTTCAATTTTCGATGAACCATGAGACGGCTTTTAAAAGCCAAAGCCATGCCAACCAAGCCAGCCAAGCTTTTTTTTAAAAGCCTTAAAAGTTGTGTCAAAAAGTGTACGACACTCTGCTTTGGAATAGGAATCCTGCTTAGGATGGACAAAAGCTTAATAAGTTTTTTTTCTTAAATATGATTATTTAATTCAAAGTACTGTAACATTTAAACCTTTTAGCCAACATTATAAGAATTATAATGATTATGCAAGTATGTGTGCTCCTAACTCTTCAGGGCAACCAGCACCCTAATTGCGTTACACACTTTTAATCACAATCTGTATCATTTTAAAGTAAATTGCTAATCCATGGTTCATAATATTCGAAAAATTTATCTGCTCATCAACGTTAATAAATTAATGTTTTTGAACTATCAAGATGAAAGCCATTATTACTGTTAGTGTGTTACGCAATTACCTGGCATATATGTACCTACTATGATAAGTATGTGACCCCAATTCATATCGATCACAATAATTAGGGCACTCCTCCTTCCAATCAAGTCATGATCTATCGCGTATTACAATAATTACCTACTATTATCCCGGAATTATCCGTAATAGATAATTGTACGATTATCAGTCGATTATTAATGTTATCGTCGACTTAGCAACAAACATAGATATCCGAGAGATATGCCTTTACTCTATATTTGCTCAAGTTTATGTGTCGCCACCTTTTCCCCACTCCTGAAACTCTCACATAAACAAAAGAAATAGATACGGCACACATGATGCATTCTTCGCACACAAACAAAAAAATATGCGTAACACTTTTGTGCTATTTTATTGCACATATGCTCAAAAGGGGCGGGCACTAGAAAGTATAGATACAGTCACTGAATGCACACATGTAACTCTAGCATCAACTAGGGAAGAGAGGTTGGTATAAATATGTGATCGATAAAAATATCGATGAATACCGACTGCAAAAAGAGGTGTTTTTTGGACGTATTTGGTACCGTTCTTTTTTTCTGCTTTTCCATGTGGTATATTAAAAGACCAATAACAACAAATCAAGTAAAAATATAATATTTTCGTTTGCGAATAACATTTAAGTAATTCAGTTTCTTCAGTTTCTCCCTTACTCAGCCCCGGATTTAGATTTTTTTCGAGGCGGGGCAAAAACTGCAATCTGCCGCTCCCCGCCCCGCCAATCCTTTAACGTTTTACATGAATCCTTATTTATTTAAATATACATGGACATGTCGAACAATTATTTAGGATAGGACAGGACATATTTGAAATAAATCGTGAGATTATAGCATACTAGCTTCTGTACGCGACTTCGTCCGCGTGAAACTTCGGCCCTCGACCCACCGCGTCGTTGCGCATCACTCGCCCATGATATTACTTCCTTTTCGCTTAGCGTTCTTTCTGACCTTTTTTCTTACTGCTCGGTTTCTAGGGTAAGGTTTCTACCTTCTTCAAGAATTGGGCTATCAAATGCAATAAGATTTTTTCAAATCCGACTGCTTGTTCCAGAGATTAGCGCGTTCAAACAAAAAAAACTCTTTAGCTTTATTATTAGCAGAAGATTAGAATAAAATTTTTACTCTTTGAGCCTTTTGTTTTGCAAAAAAATCGATGGCATTTATCATAATTAATCTGATTGTCATGATTTTTGATTGCTAAGATCACACCCGACTTATGCAGAAAAGCTTAACACCAATTAAGGCAATCTAGAATGCACCAGCGAGCGGAGCGAGCGCGAAAATTTTAGCACTGCCTCAAATAAGTTAGATTTTGTAAGTCCGAAAAGTTTTAAGAATTAAGAGTCGCTAGGCTATAAGAACGAGCAAAGCGAGCTCGAATATTTTGCCAGAAACATATTAGGTAAATTTTATCGATCGATAATGCTCCAATCCAACGGCTGCGCCAGCGCTCTGTGGTAAAAACTTAAAGGAAATCGTATCGCCTTTCCGCATAAAGGCGGCGAAATGGGCGGGACGCCCGGCGCCCTCGCTAGGCGATGTAAAATTTCTAAAATAAAGGATTTGTTCCTTAAATTTTTGGCCACAGAGGTGACAGAAGCGCTCATCCTCCTCAGGTTCGCCACGGCATAGATCTGTTGCAAGAGATGGAAAGCTAACCTTTTTGTATCGCCAAATAAAAATGGAGCATGTGTTTTAAAAACAGAGAGTTTCTGGTAGAATTCAACTGCTCCGCCCGCAACCCGCTCGCACCGTTTGACGATCTATGCCTACGCTAATCACGTAGTGATTTTGTCAGTGTGCCACTCGCAGAGAAATATAATAAGTGCTGCGCATCTCACTTATCGCAGAGTTGCGGTGCGCTGAGTGGTGCACTTGTTTGCCACGCTTAAATTTGCCTTTCCCCCCTAGATCCGGGGCTGCCTTTACTTAAAATTAAAACTGTTCAACTATCGCACATAAAAGAACAATTAAAATAGGTACTTATTGAACATTATATCTGTCGCTTTCATAATTTAGTTGTTACATTCTTAGCCAAAAAATGTAAGCAAATATCAATATGTTATTCCATCACACATTTTGTCACTTGGATAATATTATTATCCATCGGGGTCTTGCTCAAACTGGTGAAAATCAGTCGATGAGAAAATATTTGTATCGACAAAGTGTCTAAGAGCTTTTGGACTAGCAACGTCTTTATGGACTTTGAAGTCACTTGAAATTACCAACCAATTATTTTCTCTGCATTTTGCATCTACCTATTTATGTTCAATTTCTGGATCTATCGGGAAACTGATATAAAATGTATTAATTCTCGTTTAAGATTCTTAATACAATTTCTTATTAGAGCAACTAACAATTATCGATATCCATATCTCAGTGCTGCGCACCACTAATGCATCGTTTTGACATGCGTCAGTCATTAGCCAAAGGCTGTCGCATGTCAAAAATATTTCACAACTAGATAATTTGTAAAATACTTAAATATTATAATTAATGCAGTGATTTTTTAGTTACCGGTGGTAAGACAAACCACTTGTACTAAGGTTTGTTGTAATTGTGCTATATTTTCACACAAGGACGGAACAATTCGGCATTTCGTAAAAATACGAAATCACACTACACGTTCCGAGGCAAACATATGACTAAACGGTGCTCACCAGTGGTCTCGAACGTCATAGAGCAAGATCGGTAGAGTTGCCAGCTAAAATCGGTATATTTGTACCCAAAATCGGTATTTGACAAAAAACAAACAGTATTCAATCAAATTCGTTTATTTATTGAAAACCACTTGAAAACAAAAACTTACAGACTAATTTATATACAATCACTTACAGACTAATTTATATAATCATTTTTTATACCAATATTCTTTGGCCATAGCCGCGGTCATCTTCGAGTTGATTTCAAAGTCATAACAGTTAGCTGTATTAAAGAGTCGTTTTGCGTGTAATAGACCAGTGATTGATTCAGTAGACAGCCTATTTCGCTGTTTTGTTTTCAAAAGATTAATATGTGAAAATATGCGTTCAACGTTAGCGGATGAATGGGGAAGTGATAAAATATTAAAGATGAAATTAGATAACAAAGGAAACATTTGAGTTTCATCGCCACGCTTTAGTAAACTTACTTCATCCCAAAATAGTTCTACATCATCAGGAAGTGTTTTGATTTGTTCACAATTTCTTAAAATGCGCCACTCTGTATCAATTTCCTGGAAATCATTGCTCTGAAAAATATTGGGAAAAAGCCTACTCATAGGAACTATCGAAGAGGTATTGCCAATTTTAACATTTTTTGGGTCAATTATGTCTAAACCCTTTATTGGATTATTTTTCAATGGAAACCGCGTGGTTATTTGCTTACAAGCTTCGATATAAAAATCTAGGCATCTGCATTTAAACAAATTTACTTGATCTGCGTTTAGATTTTCTGAACCACTTAGTAGTGTATTAGACGCAGCAGCACCATAGTATACGGCGTCAATATCCATAAAATTTCTAGGATTTTTAAAATCAACATTTTCGATTGGTGTGCTAGTTAAATATTCTCTTTTTAAAAAACAATCAAATATAGTTTTTTAATGATCCAGTTATTTTTTCATATAAAGTATGAATTTTCGGGTGTTCTGCTTGCATTTCTTTATTTAAATCGGTAAATAATGGTAATACAAAATCTAAAAATTCCAAAAATAATACCGTAGTGGGATCTGGGAACTTTTGTAATATATGTTCTGCAGCTAAAAGATGATCATTATTAGAGATTTGGTCTATAAAAAATAGTTTTAGAGCAGAGAGTTGTTCCAATATTCTCTTCACTGCTGCATGTACTGATAACCAGCGTGTTTGAGAGGGGTGAAGTATTCTATGTACTTTTAAGTCGCAAAACATTTGAAAGTTTTTAAACTCTGCAACTCTTTTTGGACTAGAAGAAAAGTAGTTGTAAATGTCCCTTACTAGATCCTCTATAAAGCGTGGCAATTTGGTACAAGCATATGACGCGCAAAGATGAAACGAATGGCAGGTGCATTTAAGTATAAAAATGTTGGGAATTTCATTTTGCAGCAATGTTACAACAGAATTATTACGTCCCATCATTACGTTTGCCCCATCAGATGCAAACCCTATTAGATTATTTTGATATGGAATATCATTGCTGCTAAAAAAGTTTACTATGTGTTCAAATAAGGTTGCTGCATTAGCTTCTTCTAATGGAATAAGAGCTAAAAAACAATCTTTAATACGATTCATTTTCGCTTATCTCACGACTAAGCACAAGAGTTTGGTTGTACTAAGATCAGTGGACTCGTCAATAATAAGCGAAAACTTAGTTTGCCGCAGATCTTCACATAAATTATCGAAACTTTCTTTACCTATAACATGATCAATTATGTCGTGAGTTTTCGTCGAAGAACATTTGATTTCTTTGCCAATTTTTGAATCAGGACAAACGGCTTGCATCAGCTTCGGTAGGTGCTCCATAATAGTGAATGGTAGATTGTGTTCAGCAACAAACGAGGCTAATCTTATTTCACCTGAAATTAAAATTTAGAATTAAAAATTATGTAGGTATATCTAGTAGCGATTAGGGTCTAATTATATCCACTGCTTCTATTTATCGCTAACTAGAAAACAAAATAATATAACAATCTAAATAGTACCTAACAAATAATTAAAAAGAAATTACCTTGCTTAACCAGTGTATCAGTTTTTTGAGTTTTGGTCACAGTAAATGATGATATCTTCGGTTGAGATTTTATATTCTTTGATGATACTGAGTGTGTTTGTGAAGAACTATGTTTCTTTAAAGCGTCTTTTCCTGATGTGATGTTGATATCTTTATCACAACTCTTACAATAGGCATAGCTTTCGCCTTTACGACTATCTTGCAGCCAGCCTGGAAATTCTTTTTCCCATTCTTTTCTATAATATTGTAGATATTTTTTTCTTCTTACACTCGCACTTGTGCTTGGCTCCTCGTCAGACGACATTTTAACTGAATGGTCTTCTCACGCACTCTTTAGGATAAGTACTCTACTATCTCTTCAAAGTTAAGAAAATTAATGAAAAAAATAAAACCGAATTCCTGTTTATATAGACTAGACTGGTTACAGGTAAATTCCCTAGCGGGAAGCCCCTTATAACATCGAGTTGAAAGACAACAAGTTGTAGGAACAAGGGTATTCCCCAAAATATATGGAACATTCTGCACTAGGCCCATACTTACTATTGAGGGCTTCCCCGTCCGTAACATTAAATTAAACATAAATGAAAAGGGTTGCCAACTGAAAAGTGTAAAATCGGTAGAGAAATCGGGAGAATTTCCATGTATATCCAGAAATCGTAGAAAATTCGTTATATTTCGGTATTTCGGTAGCACAGAGCCCATATCGGTATAAATACCGATAAATCGGTAGGTTCGAGAACACTGGTGCTCACTGCAGTCACGCGTATTTAAGGTCAGTTCAACCCAACGGAGGCGACATGCGCCACGCCTCCAAGCCATATCCCTCGATATCCGTGGCAACAAACTTACACATTAGTGCTCGAGTTCTATTTCCGACATACTTTTTGATGTAATCAATAAGATTGATGAAGTAGAGAAATCATCATAGATAATAATCGATTATTATTATTAGCTATTAAAATATACAGCACCCTAATTACGTAACACAGTATCAATAAATATCTGAATCATTTTGAAGCCATCCATCCATCCGCCATCGATTACTTCACATGTTTGAAAAATTTGTCTGCTCAACAACGTAATTGACGCAATGAATGTTGTGGAACTGTCAAAATGAAAGCCATTCCTACTGTTAGTGTGTTACGCAATTACCTCGATGTGGTGTGTCACAGTGATTATTGCAACACATTATCGCAACTTTTTAAGCCGGAAGTGCGAATGTGTGCACTGAACAGATTTTTATGCACATTTGTAGGTATAGAAATATGTATAGTTTGAACTTACGGTTATACATACTTTAATAACAAAAAAAAGTCTGAGAGGAGGAAGAAAAGGTGTCATGGGACACCCGCGGGGTAATTACGTAACACACTAACAGTAGGAATGGGTTTCATTTTGACAGTTCAACAACATTCATTGCGTTATTTACGTTGTTGAGCAAACAATTTTTTCGAACATATGAAGCAATGGATTAGCAATAGGCTTCAAAATGATTCAGATTCTGATAGATCGTGTGTTACGTAATTAGGGTGCCGGTTAGAACTAAGTTCCTTTCGCACATACAGGATGGCAGGGATATCGACGCACAACCTGTTACTATGGATTCAGTACATGATTCTGCGGGGTAATTACGTAACACACTAACAGTAGGAATGGGTTTCATTTTGACAGTTCAACAACATTCATAGCGTTATTTATGTCGTTGAGCAGACACATTTTTCGAACATATGAAGCAATGGTTTAGCAATAGGCTTCAAAATGATTCAGATTGTGATAGATCGTGTGTTACGTAATTAGGGTGCTGGACTCCTAAACTCCTTGCTCTGAATTTTTAATCAGTCATTAAAAAAAATTAGTTCTGCCATAGATTTTGACCGCGTAAGTAATACAATTTTCCATGAAACAGTTGTTTTATTTTTATTACCGAATATTAATTTCTGCGCTAGGGGGTCTAGAATCATGTGCTGAATTCATGGTTACAATTTACGCTTCGATATCCCTCCATGCCACCCTGTATTATGTAATTAAATAACAGGCATGAAATAAATAAACGTTTGAGTTGAGAGTAACTAAATGATTCGTACTTTTTTGTATTTTCGTTTTTTGCCACCGACTTCCGAAATTAGTTATTTTTCACTATTTCGTGTTTTTTTTTGGAAGTCGGTTGCTTTTTCTGTAATTTGTTTTTTATTTTTCACATTTTAGTTGTGGTACCTACCCCACACAAATTTGTATACCACCACTTGATATGTAAATAACAGTAACAGGAGATTATTAAACAATCATCAATATAGACTAAGTGAAAAAATTACGCAGTATTAAAGATAACTCAAAAACTACTGGTCAGAAATTGATCAAATTTATATGGGACCACATGAGAAGCACCAGCTTTCAAATAAAAACAAGAATAGTGTCGTGATGGTAAAATAATTCGGTCTAAATCTCATTCGCTAAGTGTGCAGAGACACAACTTCGTTCGAAAAACCCCTGTAGAGGTGAAATATTTAATGTTGACTTTTGTATGAAAAAATACGAAATGTATGCGGGATGAACTCGGGGCTAAATACTAATATTTAAAAGCAGAAAATAGTAGGACTAATACATACTTTCATAAGTATTCAATTTAGCCCAAATTCCTCTTTACATTGTTTTCGTTCCTACATTGATTGAACATCAAAGTCCATTGATAAATAACGTTCTAATTTACTGGACCCCTTACATGTGTTTGTAGCGTGCCCGTTCTGTATCGTACGGTCAGAAACACAAGTCAAATATTGAACTACATATATCCCAAACTTTTTGGGGAGGTTTGAGATAGTTTTAATTATTTCGTTATTTGCACATGTACACACAGTTACAGGCTAAAACTATAATTTTATCATAGTTTAGTAACGAGGATAAAGAGTTATTATTATTATCATCCGTTTGTGTCCCACTGCAGGGCAAAGGCCTCCCTCCTACCAAAGTATGAATAATGCTTTTGTTTATTTTAGAGTACTTAATTACCTACCCACAGCAAATATTCATGTTTTGACGATAGCTTTGGAGCTTCGTCTATGTCTATACAAATAAATAAAATTGAAGTACCTATTTGTAATATCAAAATAACAGCTTTTTACTGACTAAATATGAGAGTATAAAACGGTACTTACTTAAAGAAAAAAAAAACATTTTCTAAAATTTTGTGCCTGTTCCGGCTAATCGCCGAATCTGAGATATCTAAGATAGCTGATGTTATAAGGAGTAACATAGGATTTTTGTACCGGTAGTACGTTCCCGTGGGATAGTTACCGACATCCACTCGGGCGAAGCCGCTAGCAGAAGCTAGTTATCGGATAAAATTAACATTTCAAACATAATAACTAGTTTGATCTTGTTGTAATTTAGACCAAAAAGTATTCTATAAAAATAAAAACTTAAAGAACAGCCGATCTATAAGCTGCCATTCCACCTGGGGGTAATTGCATAACACCTTCGATCAATAATAGAAGCGTAACACACTAACAGTAGGAATGGGTTTCATTTTGACAGTCCAACAACATTAATTGCGATAATTACGTTGTTGAGCAGAATTTTTTTTCGAACATACGAAGCAGTGGATTAGAAATAGGCTTCAAAATGATTCAGATTGTGATAGATAGTGCGTTACGCAATAAGGGTGCTGGTGCTCGAGATTGAAACTATGGACAGCTAAGCTCACTTCACCTAAGTTTTGACGATGAGATTTTTACAGAATAAGACAGTTTGGTCGGGGTGGGTCAGGTTATTGAAAGTCTTCCCCTGAGGGTTAAACTTTTATATTTCCGCCATGCGTTTTACAACACAACGTCCCATATCGGGGCATCTTGGCAAGCTCGTGTCATTATGCTACAATGTGTCAGACCTCTTGACAGGCCGCCACATGAGTGACAGACAGCCCGCCACGGTGGTCCGTAAAGACGGAGGAGTTCGTATACCGCTATAATTTACAGTTAATACTTTTCTGCTAACAGTACTTTTGATTGTTTTGCACTAGAGCTAACGATACGAAATATTCGTTCCTAAAATGAATTTACATCTAAAATCATACATGGTAACAATAATAAGTGGTTTCAATTGAATCTGTTTGGCGATAAACTACCAATTAACTTCTGCGCGAGCGTACGCTTATACACTGACAGCTGAAGAGAAATATACAGGGTGGAAAAAGAGCGGCCAATTGCGAGTTGGACTCGCACACGAAAGGTTCCCTACCACCATACAATATTTAACACGCATGCATTATAGTTATATTAGTTAGACGTTTGTATCTATTGCAATTATTAAGATAAAGCAAAACCCGCAAAAAAAAACACGTTTCTTGTATTTAATACAAATAAAATAGTAAAAAATTAAAGGGGGTCCTTTAATTTTTTACTATTTTATTTGTATTACTTGTATACACTCACACTCTGAAAATTTTAAAGTGTCTACGTATTACGGTTTAAAAGATACAGCCCTTTGACAGACGGACGGACGAACGGACAGCGGAGCCTTAGTAATAAGGTCCCGTTGGCACCCTTTGGGTACGGAACCCTAAAAATGGACATGATGAGGTGGACCAATAATGTTCATAAAAATGTAGTAAGTTTCTCATAAAACTAGATAGAGTACTTATTGAAAAAAAAAAAACTGCTTTACATAAGGAAGTTTATACCAATCAACATACAATTAGTTAACATATAGTCATCGAATGGAGTTTTCACGAGAATCGCTACGTGACACACACATCAGTCGCGTCGTGATGTCACGCGGCGCCATGTTGAATCAGCGCGTGCGCAAGGTCAATGTTATGTGGTAAAAGATAATTCCATTACGCTTGTATGTGTGCTGAATAAATTTTCCCCGACATTTTAGGTTATGTGGTGACAATTTTGGTTTTGGAACATTGGGCATTTGTGATCCTGACTTTAATAAGTCAGCTAATGAAGAAGTAATAGACAAGTATGGAAAAAGAAGACATGTTGCGCCGACCAGTCTGTAATTTTGATAAATTACGTGTTTTTTTTTTTGGATATTTTTCCTTTTGGGGCAACTTGAGTTTTGTACTTTAAGTTATGAAGCACGACTCAAATAAAATCTTACTTATTTCGTAATTAAAAATCAATGCGTGAATATTTTTCTAGAATACGGGACTTAAGTCTTGCTTTTAAGTTGACTGTTAAGTAGGATAGGTAGTGCCCCAGACTGTCATCTGACAGAACCAGATGAAGAGAGATCAGGAGCCAAGCATGACTACACGATTGGGCACAACTCATCGTGACCACGACCGCTCTGTCAAGAGCGAAGAAAAAAAGAAGAATAAATTAGGAAATAATAAATTAATGATTAACAAAATAGCTAATCATGAAAAACAATGCTACTTTAGAATGAAATAATATGTACCAGAAATATTCGCCATGCTGTTAAAAAATAATTAGGAAATAGCTGCTGAAATTACCTATTGCGGTTGGCAACTACCTTTTCGATTCTAAAATATAAAATTACTTATTTAAACATTTAAAAAAAAACATATATATACGCATATATTTTGTATGAAATTCAGTAAAAATATTAACATTACAATATTTCAATAAGTAGAAAATCACTGAGCGTTTCAGTTAGGAAAATATAAGTATTGGTCAAATTAAATTAAGAATATTGTTTCTTTTTAATAATTATAAAAACAAAATATCGTCAGAACTCACCTTTAATAGCGTAATTCTCAAAGCTTTATTTCCACTTTAAAGCAACAACCTGAGGTTGTTGCTAAAACAACGAAACAACAAGACGCAAAGAACAAACACGTTGCAAGAGCAACCGTTGACGAAACTTTGATTTCCGAACGAAAATGCGAACTGTCACAGATGCGCGATGGCGGCAAACTGATAAAAAATGGCCGGCGCTCCTGTATTTATGCGGTGCGTTATCAGGATTCGTGGGATGGCCCAGTTATCACGAGCGATAGTACTATAGCCTGATGTAATTGTAAAACCTCGTCTACACTGCTGTAAACCGCTTTAATGACGTTGATTACACGAGCGCAAGTTGTGCCGTGTGCGCTTCCTACTGGTATGTCATATTAAACTATTTATTTTGGGCTAAACACGACGCATTAAGTTGATTAGACGTTAAGGAAAACATGTTAATGTCTTGATAATTGTAAAAAGTGTTATAAAATGAGTTCAACGTTTTTTATCATGAATTTATTGCGTTGCGAGACGTGGCCTTCAAATATCTTACTTATCTGTGAAGCCCTTCAGACTCGTAGAACGACTTTTCAAAAGAACGATTGCATCTAAAGACATCTAAACAATACTTTTGAATAAATAAGTTCATATAAACGCTCTATTAGAGCGTCTCCGATTGCCCTTGAACCTAACATACCAACAATTGGTTCCTAACCGCTCTTTTGACCTATTATGATATCTCTCGAGCCATTGGTAAACAAAAATGATTACAATAATCATTAGATATGAATGTCCACAGTGGACATTGAAGTATGTAGTATAGTTATGAGGCCTATTAGGGCGTCAACTCTGGAGTATGGACATATACCGTCATTTGCCGGTCGATTACGACTGTTGTCAACGCAAAAAGCGTAAATAATTAAATAATCGCTTTTATGGCAAAATGGAAATTACTTTTATGAACATAATTTGTATGTAACTGAGTAACATTTTAATGGTAGAAAAACTGTTTGTTAGTAGGTAAAAAAGATGTTTCTATTACAGTCTTTAGGACTTCTGTCAACTTGGTATTTGTATGACATACAAGACAACCGGTGGATATAACCCGTACAAGGATCTTTGAGCGCGTGGCCATAATCGGAACTAACGCCGCCATCTTGTTTTATTCAATTCATATATTTCACAAAACAATCGCACTTATTTTTACCAACCACGCCACCCTGTCAACGTCATTCGACTGCCGAAAGATCCCTCATAGCACAGTAATGTCGCGGGGAGGTGTGGAAGTGTAGGGCGGGGAGGTGCGGAAGTGTAGGGCGGGGAGGTGTGGAAGTGTAGGGCGGGCAGCAGTGCAACGTCCGATCGATCTGCGCAGTACCCCGCTAACGAGAAGTCCTTCAATATGGATTTATAAACATCCGAGCGAATACGCTGTATCATTTTGTGGGATGCCTGTTGCTAGCAACTCTTACACACTGAAACTTACAATAACTCACATTTTCACAGTCTAAAACTGTTAAGTGCGTCGTTTTTTAACTGTCTTCGGGGAAACTGGTAAAAAGTTCCGAATATTGTTATTCAATAAAAATCGATTGTCATTGTATGCTGCGCCTATGTCAGTCAACTCCTGGACATATATAGGGGTTTATTTATAAACGTTGCTTAAAGTTAAGTAATAATTAGCCACTGTTTAACAATACATTTCTGACGTTTAAACGTCTCCTAACTTTAAAGTTAAGAGACGTTTAAGCAAAGCTTTGCTTAAGCAAAGTTTATGGATACAAGGGGAGGATTTCCGGTCCGAAATTGCGCTACACTATAGCCACAGCATCCGAATTTCAGCTGTCTACAACTACATAACATAACCAACGTCACGCTTATAAAACCCGAAGGCTTAGGCATAGGTGTACCTACCTATAGTACACCCACATTTCGCCAGTTATGTTTAAGTCCAATGTAATAGGAGGCTAACCTATTGACACCAACCGGGCACAAATCCCGACTCCAGGCTGCTACTGAGAAATTCCAGATGGAAAAACACAATAAAAACCCGGGAAGGGTTGCTAACCTATCCTTAACTCCTTCTACAACTATTGTACGTTTATAGCGTCTCCTTATCGATCCATCTGGAAATTCCCACAAACAGACCGTTGCAAACAAAGTCTAAATATTGTGAATTGCAATTCCTGACTCGATAGCCTTTGGCCTTATAATCTATGATTGTCTGAAGGGGGTGCGGTCGCGCGTGACCAATAGAAAATGATACAGCTCAGCTATTCCGACATCTATTTACTTTAAAAGGGCTGTATTTACAAACATTTTGCGGTAATTATGATGCTGTTGTTACTTTGTTGTTTTAGATTTTCGCCGATTTCGCGTTTGTTAAATGTCATAACAATTTTTCGGAAATTTTGGAGTTTTTGAGCTAGGATTTAATTTCATTCCTAACATTACTGTTCTAAAATACGCCAAAGTGGCTTTCATGAAAGCATTTTGAGGTAAACTAACGGCTTTGTATTAATCTCCAAGAGTAATAAAAAGTGGAGGAACTTGGGTTTTTGTTGTTTCGGAACCTCTGAAGAAGTCATAATCCAGTCTTGCACTTACAAATGAAGCTGACGAAAACGTTCCCTAATATCCTTATTTTATAATTGCTTTAGTTGTACCTACTATCTACATAAAATGTAGGTCTATTACCTACATTACAATTTCAGTAAATACACAATTTCCTAGAACTTAATTTATGACAATCACGTGGCACGTGTCACGTGACAATTGTTATGGTTGTTTTTATCAGTGATTTTCCTTGAGCTTTTGTTTTGTTTCTTACTTTGATAGGATTTTCAATAAACACGCACGTTTTTACCGAACTGCCAATAACCACAACAGAAAAAAGAACACAGGCTACTTACGTTCTGCGTCGCGTCGCTACTAGCAAAATAATAAAACTGTAATCATTTATTTCGATTCAATTTTTTACCAGTTGGGCGCCACCTAAGTGAATCTATTTATCTATACTCAAATAACTGGCGCCCAACTAGCAAAAAGAAATTCGATTGACTTAAGGTTATGGACAAGATTCACAGATAGCATTTAGACTTTACTTTCGTAAGTAAAATAAGCGATTCATACGAATATGGACCTTATTTTTATGCAAATTACGAGCCCATCACGAACTGCAGTTCAGTTCCGTTAGGGCCGATGCCTGCCGGGGTCGCGGGTTCGTCCGAAAGGTTTACCGTGGCCCTGGCGCACAGGCAACTAAAGGAACACGGTCGGTTTTAGTCATTAAAATCTGACACGCCCTCCCGCTCTGCCCAGAGCGGGAGAAGTTATTTGATGATATCCCACCCAAAAAAAAAACCCATACCATTCAAAATCATGTTTAGACTAAGTAACCTTCCTCGACCTTGACCAACTCATTTGTGGAGCGCTTCTCACCCTCAATCTAGGTTAACGAATTTCAGGAGTTGCCGTGTTAACTTCCAGAAACTTCAAATAATATTCTCAGACCGATAATTTATTTTGTCGCGGGCTATTTATCTCCACAGACCGTAGTATTAAATTCGTTTGCAAACAAAATCAACCGTATTTTTATTGCTATCGTATACTTTATCAGTAATTCAGTGTTGAAAGAGTCTTCGGATTCAGTTCTTCTCTCGTATCCGCAAGAACTGTTAGATTTGCTGCTCATGCTGTGGTATAAATACTTATCTGGTAGCATAGTGGTCGCGGCTGTGGGTGCACCGGACGTACCTAAACAGATAGATAGAATATGCTTTACGTATTAACTAGCACTTGCCACTAGTTGCCAGCGACTTCATCCGTCCTATATTCTTATCCCGTGGAAATTTAGAAAAATCCCGCTTTATTTGTTCTCTACATCATAAAGAGAAACTCTGTGCAACAGCTTACCCAGCCCAAATCCTTGGACCCAGTGGTCCAAGGGTTTGGGATGGCCGTTATGCATCACTCAATGAGTGAGTCAGGATTTTTTTATCTCCTTGAGACTATTTTAATGCACCCTAATCATAATCTTCAACAGTCATCGTTAATCAGTGCACCCAGTTCTCTTATTAGTTTCCGATTCATACGATAATCTTGTTAGTTGACATATTGCCAGATAGGTAGGCAATTGTTCTAATGGTGCCAACACGGGTATGAAAGTGCCAGATGTCTGGAGAAACGATGCCAAGGTTTCCAGGAAGTTTTTGAATAAATTGCAGTTAACCAGAAAGTCTCACATTATATTCCATTTGCGAATGCGACCCGCCACTGCTTCGTCTAAACAAAACATCGAGATTTATTTTTGTAAGTTTAATATTAATGTTGTATGCACATAAACCTTCCAGAATAAATTCTCTAAATGATGGTGAAAACAAAAATCTGTTGCGAAGTCTAGAAGAACAACGCGGTCACACAGACAAACACAAAAAGCGACTTTAATATGTATATGTAGATATAGAAATCGAATTAGCCATAAATTGTAATAAACTTTGTGACCATATGGTGACTAAAGTTTATTTTGGGGCTTTAGGCACAGCCACAGAAATCTAAAATTCTGAATAATAAGGAGCGCAGAAATCGTTTAAATTGACCTATTTTTACTATGCGTATCATCTCATCAAAAGTTGGAGAGGTTACTGGTTTAACGGATATATTATTTCTTCACTTGATAGCAACATTATTACTATTATAATAAAGATTCAGTTAATAATCACGTGAAAGATATTAACAGAATAAGATTGGCATTATTGTAAACAGTTCAATTCCGTAAGTACTGCATTCTACATTTGGTAAAAAGGAGGGTTCGGCACCCCCGTACAACATTTTCCATTGGAAAATTGGTTGGTTGGTTGCTTGGCCTACCATATTTTTATTTGCCGTTGGTCCTGCGCCTAATCTCTCTCCAGTCGTGTCGGATTGCCGTCCCATCGGACTAATGAAAGTGACGGAAGAGAGAGTGCATCTGTGTTTGCGCACACACTTGTGCACTATAACATCTCCCGCGCCGAAGGCTAGATTCCGTTGAAATTGGCGGCAATGGCCGAAATAGGATCTTTAGGACCATACAATATTTTCCATTATAGAGATCGAGCAAAAAACGCCGAAAAACAGGATTATTGTAGAAGAACCCCCTTGAATTTTTTTTACCTTTTTTATTTGTTATTATAGAAGCCATAGTAGTAGACATATTAATTTGAAATGTCTATCTATTACAGTTCAAAAGATGTACTGCTTTGTGACAGACAAAGGAACAGCGGAGCCTTTGTAATAGGGTCCCGTTGGCACCCTTTGGGTACGGAACCCAAAAAATTACATTAGCAATTCGTACAGCAACAGAGGAAAAAATAGCTCTTTCAAATCTTGGAAGCAAAGTTGGTGCTCTGGGACAGCTTCAAACCATAAGAAGCGACTACATTATGAAAACTGTTATGGAATGACAGCAGACGGTCTATCCTGTAAAGATCTCACCGTGAAAAGGTGGAATGACGGTTGACTTCACCTAGGTTTTCACGGTGAGATTTTTAGAGTAGCGCTGCAGAAATCGATATCGACGCCTGAAAAATCGAACTAGTTTCAAACATCGAACATTTCACAAATAGTTCAAAATATTTTGGCAACTACACTCTCCTGATGAGGAGGGTGTAGTTGCCAAAATATTTTGAACTTTTGTTACGCAATTGCGTAACACACTATCAATCACAATCTGAATCATTTTGAACCCTATTGCTAATGCATTGATTCATATGTTCGGTAAAATTTGTCTGCTTAACAACGTAAATACCGCAATGAATGTTGCTGAACTGTCAAAATGAAAGCTATTCCTACTGTTAGTGTGTTACGCAATTACCCCGCAGATTAAATAAATGCAATATAATGCTTTTGTTGTAAATATTGCGCATTACAATAGTCATCGCCAAAATGTATGTATTTACATTTTCATCGTTCCCAAAAGTTTATACTTTTAAATTGTCTCGCTCGTTCCTCGGACGCATGAGAGCCTAAAGATTAGTTTAATTCTGTGATAAATATTCCAGAAAATTGTAAAAGTCACGTTGGAAAACAAGACCGAGCAAATACTAATTTAAATATTTTATAGACATATGTTTAGTATAACTGATGTTTTTACTCAGATTGTGGCTGTACCATCTTGGTAGATATAAATCACGTTCTTAAAACGATAGAGGTGGAAGATTATTAAATTCTGCGTGAACTGCTCAGTAATAAAATATTATATTCTTATCTTTACATAAAAAAATGTGTTCGTTATCTGCTGTAATTTGACCAGACCTTATCACGTGTATTATGTAATAATATACTACTCATAACAAAATAAGGGCCACTTATTATTTTTTACATTTCAGTGTAATTTAAAGTATATCAGCTAATTGCTAAGTAGCAAAATATTGATGTTACGAACTCTTCGATTTCTAACCTCTTTGATGGTACCCATGCTTGAAATCAAATGCTGGTCATAATTTAAAAAGTATTGAATTTTAAATTTTCTTGTAATCTTGTTTCAATTTTTCTTTTTTTGTTTCGAATACATTACATATAGGTACATAGTTTATCTGAATTCTGCTTATTGTAAGTACTGTTTTAGGATCACAAACCCAAAACAGCTAGTGAATTTGAAAAAGGAACGTTAGTAACCTCATAAGAAACCAATTTAAAAGGGCTATGGTATTGGGTTCTTCCTACATGGCAAGCAGCATCGTGGTAGTCACAGACGGTGATGGCAGAATGAGCTGGACGCTGGACTCCTTAATAAAGGCTGGACCTTAGTAGTCCTAGATTAAGAGACGTGGAAAGAAAGCAGGGAAGCCATTATCCTGCAATGGGACAATACTTCTTAATAAAAAGTAATGCAAGCACTTACGAGTCTAGCTTATGACCAAGATAATGTCAGGCACAAGACGAAATTACAAGGCAAAGGTAAATTCTTCTAGTAAGTACCCTGACGCCGTACTACAGGCTGGTTTCCAACAGAACGGAAACCAAACTGTCAGTTTGTCCGGAAGGCGTGTTTACGTCAACGTCAACAGCCGCCGACTCACGGAAACTAAGTGTAAGCAGAGGAGACTAGACACTTCGATAGTTTATTTATGAACGCATTACTCTTTAATTTGATCGACGATTGACCGTATGCATAGAGTCAGAGTTGACGTTTGATCATATATTGCGCTTGCGGGGTACGCAAGGGACCACTTTTCGTGGTTCATAGTCATATTGATTGACTTTTTGCTTTTAGCGATGGCCGTTTTGCGTGGATGTGACAAATATTTTCCCCAAGCTTCTTTTTTTTATTTGTGTTATGTCTCCTCAAATAAAAGTACCTAATTTCTTTCTTTTTCTTTTTTGGTGGGATCAGAATCGGGCAAGCCTAGCAAGAACAAGGCAGCTATAGGGAAATATGCCACTCCTTTCACGCCCACGATTCCTCTGTGAAAACAATCATGGCAGATAAGATACTGACTAGTTGTTTATTTATTAAATTCCATGTAAACTCATTAGAAAATCATGTTTACCAGCCCTCTATCTAAAATCAATGTTTATTTCACGAGAACACGTGCCAAGCTCATGTGTGTTTAAGTACAATTATATATCATAAAGCACAATCCCAGTTTGATAAGGCCGAGTTTCTCAGCAATGACATAATATAATAATTTCTTAAGTAAATATATAAATAATTAAACTTTGTTTCATTTAAGCCCCTTATCTCTTTTCTTAGACTTCGTGGCATCTGCAGTGCAGTTACATAAAGCTATACACCTGCTAATTATGTCATATAAAACTTTATGGCGCCTCTTTACAATCGGCCATCCATCATAGACGATTACCCAAGAGCACGATAGTGTGGAGGGCTTGTTCGTCTGTTGTCGCCGATCATCGTCTATGTTCGCCATATGGTCGCGTCGATCCGTGAGTTGTCGGGCACTCATCAAAGGGAATTTCGGATGCTTGCCGCTCAACTGATGACTACGGACGATCAACGACGAACACGTGGATGCTCGCACTATGATCGTACCGATTACAGACGATCACACGATTAACGACCATCGCCGATTGTGAAGAGGAGCCATTATGGTACTTGCGATTAATATTGGCAGCAGGCCAACCTGTTTTAACTAAGTATTTCGCGAGTGCATAATTCAGTTTTTTTAATATAAACTTACACCCAATACTCCCTGACTACACATGAAGTTAAATTTGCAAATTGGTTGCAGAAGTTAACGTACCTATGACGTAACCGAGAATTTTATTACAATTGTCTCTTAATAGAACTAATGCTATATCTAATCGTTTAATTTATGTTGTTGTTTCTATAAATACTTGCAAGATACTTAATACCAGTTGTATGCCATTATACCTTGAGGAACCTTGGCTCCTAAAACACAGGTTTTTGGCCTAGTTAAGGAGGTATCAATTCGCTCTTTCATGCGACTCTATTCTCTATTGTACAATATTTCTTTAATCCTTGTGTACTTATGTTTTTCTAAGTGTACAAATAAACATTTTACTAATTTATTTATAGTCAAATATGAGCCATTTCTAAGTTAAAGGACCTCCAGAAATCTACTCTCTCTACATCTCCACACAGCGAGGGTAGTTTGGAAAAATAGTACTATCTAAAGACGGTTACCTGCAAAAATGGCCACTTTGTGAGACAGATAACCTAAAGCTTAGGTTTCCTAGGAAAGTGGTTATGTCATATTACAACGGCCGTCATGAAAATCTTTCATTTTCACCAGTATTTGACATTAAGGTGTCAAATAAGAAGTTCTGTATTAGGACAGCCGTTATTGTGTGACCGTTCACCGCTTTCTTAGTAAACCAAAACTTAAGACCGACGGGTTAGCAACAACGTCTTTTTATCAAGATGAAACCCTTGCTTCGTAGAACTTTCATGTGAGGTCTAATTTGAGTATTGCCATCAAAAATATCGTATGTCGCAGTTTGACACGCGTGGGGCGTGAGACTCGTGCGTGACCTTCGGGCGACCCGTTTTACACACGCCAGAGTTTATTTATAAAACATATGGTTTATCTATGAGGTGAATCCCATTTTACTAGTTTACCTACTCAATGCAGGACTATTTTCAAGAAACTCAAAGCGAGCATTTCACCAAAAATGGATGCCCCCTTTAGTTGAAATGCTCGCTTTTAGATTGGGGGACGTGTTTCGTGCCACTGAATTGTCTTTTATTTCTGCTATGATGCATTTTAGGAAATTCTCAAGTCCATATTAAACGAATATTATGTTTTATTTTGAAGAAACTTAAGTGCAGATGACTGAATAGGTACCTACTTCAATTTCTAAGGCAACTTGGACCTCACTGTATCTAGCTAAAGTCTTGCTTGCTTAAGAAACAAGGTCCCGTAGTAGTGACATGATTCTTTATTATTTGCATAAACATTAATAGTAAAGTTTATCATTAAAGTTTTATTTCCTTTTAGAAATCAACCTAGGTACTTGCAATAGTTTCCAAGAATTTAAGTATTTAATAGAATGTTCTTTCAGAATTTTAAAAGATATCAGTGATAACAATTCCGATAAGTGATAGGTACGTAGTTTTTCTCGAATAGATCTTATGTACCTTTCTATGGGATCAGCAAATTGAATTGCAAACTCACCCATACACCATTCTCCAAGCGTAAAACCAACATTTTATCAAGGACTAGCTGTGCCCGCGACTTGGTTCGCTTACATGTCAGAAAACAATAATCTATACAAATAAATAAAATTGAAGTGTCTGTTTATAATGTCAAAATAACAGCTTTTTACTAAATGCATATGAAAGTATATACGGTACTTATAACAAAAAAACAATTATTACAATTTTTGTCTCTGTCTGTATGATCCGGCTAATCTCCGAAACGGCTGGACCCGGTTCTAATGAAATTTTGTATGCGGGTAGTTTCAACCCTGAGGAAGGCCAAAGGCGACTTTTTATCGACATACCACGCGGGCGAAGCCGCGGGCGGAATCTAGTGTGTAACATTAGTATAATAATTAGTACATGTATTGGGTTTCACGGGTTTTTTTTTTTTGCGCGGAATCCAAACTCATTTTCTAAAATATAAGCAAAAGTTACTCCTTATAACATCAGGTATCTGCCTGTGAAAGTCTCGTCAAAATCGGTCCACCCGTTACGAAGATTAGCCGGAACAAACAGACAGACAAACAGGAATTAAAAAAAAAATGTTCTAAGTACCGTATATACTTTCATATGCATTTAATAAAAAGCTGTTATTTTGACATTACAAACACTTCTTACAGACACTTCAATTTTATTTATTTGTATGTATGTACAGATTTCCTTTTTTCTCCCCATAATAAATATGGCGAAATGTTGGACGCAGTGCGCAAGCGCTCACTCTAACCCAGCCTTCAGCCAGAGTACGGAGTACCTAGGTATTTCAGAGTCCGCTAACCCACCTAACTAGATATGGCATATCTGTATCCCACCCGGAGCAACCACCTGACCTTAACCTGTTCGACCAGATATTATGTGCTTTATCAAAGCTTTAGAAAAAATACAACTTTGTATATTTAGTTCAAACTGAAATCATGAGAGACAGTAGTGATCATTTTTATCCGAATTTTATCAAAAGGTCAATGTTTGTACCGCATAAATGTTATCGTAATTATCTGTGGTCTAAATGTCAACAGTCAAATTGCTAATTGGCGCCATTATTTAATAATTATCTATTGAAGGCGCCATTTTTTTTGTCTCCGCTCTCGAAATTATCTTTTTCGATGATAGGGTCGTCTTTAGAGTCAGGTGTTTGGCCTGTTATCAACTAGGTGTTTTAATAATTTGTACATGCGTCAATTGAATGGCAAAAGTAAATAATTATGTTTGTGTACCTACAAAATAAAGAACTATTGTTATTTTCGTTAACCGTTCAGAGAATCAAATAGCTACATTGGCATTGCAAAATGATGTTTTAGCCAGTTTACCTACCTATCTGAATTCTGAACAAGGCCATCACAATTTTGATACACGAGCAATCCGTACTATCAGTAGGAAACTACAAATCCCTACAATTTAGACGATTATTACTATTGTTTACTAAAGACGCAATGTCTGGGCCACTGATTCCCAACCTTGTACTATGCGGGCCGCGGTTTGCTGACACGGAGACATGTAGCGATATCTACATTTATTGCAAGTGGAACTCCGACGTATCCTAAATCAGAATACCTAGCAGTTTGCATGATGAGACAGGGTGTCTACTCTCAAAGCACGATATCTGTAGTTTCGGCCGAAGTTACGGGCGGTTCCTACTCCGTATCACCTACGGACATAGATTACTTCGGGGCCTAAACTAAGAATGGATGACAACAAGATTTGTTGATAACTGCGTTGGGCGCCAATATTGCAAATGACTACTTTTTAATTGAGAAAACGGCACACTTGGTTAGAATTTTAGGACCGATTTATTTGGGTCCTTTGAATTGACCTAAATATGGAATCACAGATGATGGAATAGTGGTATTCATGGGAGTCATGGGACTCCCAGGCCACCAGTTGAGCACCGCTTTTCCAACTGTTATCTTTTAAATCTTTATACACAGTAACGACTTATCAAATAAAACGTTTGCAGATAAGTAAAGTTTATTGTGAATAAAAAAGTGTGAAATGTTCCACGCCAATCTGAGAATTTAAAACGCTAAAATCACGTCTGTATTCACCTATTGTATTTGTTTTGGGTAATGAAGAGCAATTTATCTATTCCCCGAAGGGATAAGCAGAGAAGTATAATACTCTCGTCAGTTTTGTTTCAGTCCATATAGGAGGGAGCATGGCACAAATGGGAAGAAGCCAAAAACAGCAGTGGGTGGAAAAAAAGCTGCCAATAATGATAATGATAAAGAGGGAGCGAGCCATCAACCAGCAACCAGTCATTAATGAAAACTCAGGGTTGCTTTCCGCCGTCACCTCCTTCTGCGAAGCAGTAATGCTCGCGAAGGAGGAGGCGGAGCGCGAGAGGGAGAGGCAATCTCTACGCCCTCGCGCCCCTAGCCGCCGCAGGAGGAGGAGACACCCTGGGCGTCGGGAGTCGATTGCCGACTCCCGGCCACCGTAGGCGCTGGCTTGCGGACGGCGAGCAATGGGCAGCTCGCCGTCCGGTAAGGACCAGGCCCGGGTCGACGGCGCGTCGTGTTCCACGCGCGCCTCAAAGAGATGTCAGCACCATTGACGGGGTCCGATAGGACCGATGCCTGCCGGGGTCGCGGATTGTTCGAAAGAGTTACCGTGGCCCTGGCGCACAGGCAAATGAAGGAACACGGGTGGGTTTTAGTCAGTAAGAGTCTGACACGCCCTTCCGCTCCGCCCAGAGCGGGAGACGTCATTTGATGATTTCCCACCCAAAAAAAAAAAAAAAAAAAGGGTTGCTTTCCGCTCCTGCCGGGGTCGCGGGTCGTTCGAAAGAGTTACCGTGGCCCTGGCGCACAGGCAACTGAAGGAACACGGGTGGGTTTTAGTCAATAAAACTCTAACACGCCCTCCCGCTCCGCACAGAGCGGTGGAAGTTATTTGATGATTTCCCACCCAAAAAATAAAAAAGGGTTGCTTTCCTCGAAGGGTTTAGCAGAGGTGTACCTATAGTAAACTCACGTTTCCCCAGTTATGTTTAAGCAGCAGCATCCGACTTAATGTCACTTGCAAATCCTTAAAGTTATTGAAAAACCGCTTTAAAGTTGACCTTCATTATTTAATTTCTTTGAAAAGCTTTACCTTAGTTATGGGTGAAGGACAAGGGCGGATCCGGCCTTGAGGTCAGAGAATGTCAAGAGCGCCTGCTCCGTTTCCTAGTAGCAACCAGAAAGGAAATGAGGCACGGGTCAAGGATGTCAGCTTTGATATCCAACGAGAACCTGAATACGTCACTAGAAGGACAATCCTTTCAGTTTGGTTTGAAAACTTTTAATTTGTTTGGAATTGGGCAGCGTTCACACATAAATGTACCCTATAATTACAACATGGATGATGTAGCTAATATTTTAATATAAGAGTGTCCATGGAGTTTCTTGTCCGTTCCCTTTGCTGCGATATAGGAACCTAGTACGCTTTCAGGCAACTAGCTTCATCTTTCTGATTGATCGACTCCTTGACAATTCAAGTGTGAATGGTTTAATTGTGAAGTGATCGTAAGTGAAGGGTAAGACGCGCTCAGGCAAGGTGGAGCAACGATCTTGGCAGGATGACGGTAGCCGGGTAGCAGCTGGACGAGAGTACCCGAAGATCGGATTAAATGGCGTGCTATTGAAGAGGCCTACAAGGTAAAGACATATTGGTGATGAACCAAAAAGCCCTGTAGCTCAAGTCATCTAGGACCTATCCTTTACAAAACAAACTAAAATGACTAAATAAATAAAGCTAGTACTCACAGAAATCACAATTTTATTTCGCTCAAATATAAACCAAAAAACAGCAGTTTCGGATTATAAAAAACAGTTCTTCATTGAGACACAACAAACTAGAGAAACGCACGATATAAACTAAAGAGTTCACGGCTTCGGAAACACGTCGAAACACATCACTCATATCCGATGAGCTAATTAAAAAAGAACAAAAGGACATATTACCGAAGTAAATTACCATTGTAATCGTAAAATCGTACATTACTTCGTAAATCGGTTATGTTCACGTGTTCATATTTGCAAAGAGAATGGTCATATTAAAGTAACGACCCAAGTAAGAGGTGGATTAAAAGAATTTGCGAAATTAACTCCAAAATAAGTTCCTAATCGCTGGAGACTTAATAAAACAATATTTGATTCTTGAATAAGCAGCTTTGTTTAAATAAATTTTGATTTACAAATTAATATTATTATGCTGAAATTATAAAAGTGAATCAAAATTAAGTAAAATTGTACTAGAAATGTATATTGCTAACAAAATATCGACTGGATAGAATACAAAAGCTACAGTCTTCAAAAAAATTAACCCTATTTATTACTCTGGATTTTTTCTAAAAGGAGTTCCAATCTCCCTGTCATCACTGGCTGGCCCTTCTTCGTCTTCTTACTCAATTTCTTAAACCGTTCATTTTTCTTCTTCTTATATTCGTCCAGCTTTTGTTGCTTCTGCTCTTTGACTTTTTGCATCTCCTGCTGCTTCTCCAATTTCTCCTGTTTCACTTTATTAAAATGCTCTTTCGCTTTGCGATACGGGTCTCTTTTGCCCGTTGTAGAAGATACAGTGTCTTCTTTTTCAAAAAGGTTTTGTTTCTCTATTAAATCGGGATGTCGGACATATTTACCAGCTTCTTGAGTTCCATCAGTATCGTCTTCGTCGAAAGTCTTGGCTTTATAAGTGCCTATAGAAGGATCGTTTTTAATGTCCTTATGGTATTCACGTAGTAACCTTTTTTTGCGTTGTTCCTCCCACTGCTCTAGCTTGTATTTCTTACTGTACTTCTTCAGACGATATGCTTTCTTGTCAAATGGCTTTTTCTCTTTGTCTTGTTTATTTAAGTCCAGACCTTCGCGGTTCTTATTAAACTCCTTTTGTCTTTTAGTCTTAGGGTCCCCTTCTTCTTCATGATTCTTTTTGAACGGTTTATTATTGTCGCTTTTCTTTTTCATGAAAAAAGAGTCTCGCTTGTTTTCCATATTTATTCAGACCTATAAAGAAATGAAAGAGCGTGTTTGTGAAAGGGAAATAAAACAAAATAGACTGCCAGACTGACTGCCTTAAAATAATGAGGATTGCAAACATAAACACACGACAGATTTTGAACGTAAAATATCAAGGAGAGATCAATTCATAGTTGTAGAGTATGACTCCAAATTGGCTCAATTATTAATATCAATTTGGAAATACCAAAATAATTAATAAAATCAACATTTTATCTAAAACAGTTAGATATAATACTGGGAGAAGACAAAGGATCTTGTAACACAGGTCTTTTTACCTAGCGCAGAAGTCAGGGCTTCACTTGGTTTGTACACATTTTTATACCAATAAAATAATGTATTTATATATAATCTCCATACAAGTTATCTTAGGAGAAATTGTTTGCACCACATATAAATCCTGTTACCAGAAGGATATTTTTTTTAAAGCTAAATAGTTATTATAAATAAAATAAGGATAATTAAATGGCAGTACAAATATAAATATGGCAGTCATTAGGCAATAATGTCATGCATTAAAATATAATATAAAAACACGCCTTTTCATTTCTGCTAACTAAATAAAATATAAAGTACATAATTTTATTTATTATTAATTATAATAGTCATGTACTTATTAAAAAGTCAATTTAAACTTTTACAGTCATATAGAAAGAATAATAGAAATATAATATTTTGATATTGTGTACCTACTTTTAAATTATATTACACTTGATGATAAATCAATATAAGTATGCTGTTATGTATTGGAATAAATATTTAAAAAAAAACTATAGTCTTTTTCATCCATACTCCATTTTAGTTTTATTTAGTAGCGAGTATGGATAATAAAATATAGCTACTTAAATAATTGTTAATAACTGGAATAGCAAAATTTGTGCCCGGTTCATGACAACAGGCTCGCCCCTTAGGTACATGCGACTTAAAAATAATTGGGGAAATGAGGGTGTACTATAGGTACATCTCTGCCTAACCCATCAGGAAAGACAGGTGTAATGTTATGTTTTGTGTAGCAACATTTAGTAAAACTTAGATAACACAACCATTGGAGGCATTAACAACTTATGCAGTGCTAATTGTCTGTCTAATGCAATAAATTAAAGTAGTAGGTTCAAAACATTCTACCAATAAATACAGAATTTTTACTACTTAGTTTGTAATTGTATGATGCATGCATGCATGCATACAAAAGGTAATTTAATTTGTCGAAGTAGCCTAAAGGGTAAAAATTTTCATCAAATAATTTTAAACATCACTTTTTAATATTTTTTACTCTATTCCCCAAAATAAGGGTGTGGTGTTTGACAGATAGTGACGGTCGGTTGATTATTATTACAAGCGATGGTACCCCAAAGTATACCTAAAAAGTGTACCTTTAATTTTACTTAGTTTTTTTTTGTGGCATGTATAAGTCCTCCTCCTTCAAACTTTTATTTTGTTGTGCCCGACAGAGTCCACGATGGGTACAACTAATCTATAGTTACCACCTAAGCACATTGTGGAATGCAATAAATGATTGAGTATAGTTTGAAGCAACCTACAAATACCAGAACAAGACATTATCGACTGACAAGTACTTAAGTACCTACATAATAAAAGGTAATGATTTTCTTGTGCAATTTGTTTAACATAATCAAAGTTTAGTCTAATCACAATGTCTTCTAAACTACTTTATCTTTATTAGGTTATCCCATTACCTCGCTAATCAGTTAATCTGTTCACTCGTATTTTAATTAGGTATTAATTATTAACGTCTTCGTACCTACATCAACCCAAGCATTGTTGAACGCACTACAGTCTATATCTTGATTGGTATAAGAAATTTAAATTGAGCTCAATTGCAATAGGCTTGTCCTATTATGCGAGCTATGACGTTGCTGTAAAAATGGTATAATACGAGCTTTCGTCATGTAAGTACAAATTATTGCATGTATTTATGTTCGTCTTTTTTCTAAAAGGCGTCTCGCATGTCCACCTAGGAAGTTGTCGGCTGCTTCACGGGGCTATTCTGTGTATGACTTATAAATAAGGCCTCCAGCCAGGGCAAAAAGCTTATAAACTAAACGACTGCACACTTAGGGCACTCTCTGTGGGGTACGGACTTCGGATTACGTCGTCGCTGGGGGAGGGCAGCTAGGGACTGGCTGGATCGATAATATGGCCCCATTGAGTTACAATACTTAATACTGAGCAGACAGCCTTGCTAGCAACTTGCTGAATGGCTGATATTTTTAAAAGCAGGAGCTTGTCTGTTATAATGTAGTTTGTGCTGATATGAAAAAGTCATATCATTATACAATTGGCATGGTTATGCATGTTTATCAATTGTTTCATAGGCTTCACCCACTCTTACGTACCTACTACGTTTTGGAATGGGCAAATTGCTTCATTTTTCTGACTGACCGACCCTTTGACAATTCAAAAGTGCCTGTAATTGGTTTATTTGAAATAAATGCTTTGAGTTTGAATTTCTTAGAAGTGACTATGCTAGTCCCATCATGGCCTATCTTGCATGATGGGACTGAGCTTTTTAAGTCCTTTGATTTCTTGGAATTACAATTAGTAAGTACTCATAAGGCTCCTAAGTCATAGGCACATCAAAGTGGGCCTTTTAATAAATATAGTTTATTTAGCTGCTAATGTCCTTATAACCTTTTCAGGAATAATTTAGTCTTTTTAAACTACATTCACAATATCATTGATGGGTTTTTCCATCCGGAATTTCTCAGTAGCAGCCCGGAACCTGGATTTGCGCTTGGTTGATGGCAATCGCCTAGCCCACTATTACATGGGACTTTGGGGATTAAGGGCGTGATATTATGTTACTACTTATCTTTCTATGACTTTATTAGTGTGCTGTATAATAATGATTAGGTATAAATAAATAGCCCTAATCATTGTCTACTTATCTAGTTGATAAAGACCATAGTATCAGTTAACGATGTCATTACAACAGAGTAAGTTGGTTTGCTAAGATTTGTCAATTTGTCGTGAAGAAATATTTGTAGAATTGTGTAAAAAAAAATGTGTTCCAATTTAAATCGCAACATGTATCTGGTTTTGCTGAATAACTTTTTAGAATTTCAAGCACAGTTTATATTTTTTTTAGAAAATCAAAATTAATAACAATCTTAAATTGGTTTGAATGAACGGATTGGCCATTACTTAATTAATTATCTTTTAATTTCATTTGTGCTCACTATAATTATACATTTGCATTGTAAGTGAGGTTAAGTTGTTGTGCCCGGTTGATGGCAATAGGCGCGCCCCCATATACCCCATAAAAAAGGGGCCCAGCCAAATGCCATCAGCCTAAACGTAACTGGAGAAATGTGGGTGTACTATAGGTACACCTCTGACTGTTCCATTTTTTTATTTAAATATACAGGGTGGTGATTTAGTCACCTGCATCCGCCAAGGCGGTGATTCTACCCGTAATTATAAACAACTTACGCTACAAAACTCTTATTTGATCCATGAAAAAAAAAATACAAATTCCTAAACAGTAGACAGACTATTTCGATGCATATACATTTCGGGTATGAGTTTTATGGCGAAAGTTGTTTAGAATGACGTGTAGAATCATCCCCTTGACGGATGCACGTGACTAAATCGCCACCCTGTATTTAGTCCCCATAATCTTACGAGACATCAGGAATTGAAGTAAACTGCAAGCTAACAATAACAGTATCTACATACTGCTTTAATAATTACGTTAAATCATTAAATAAATAATTTAAATGTAGCAAAAGGAGTATGTAAGATTCGTAGCAGGTGGCGTTCTATAGTTTCTGCCTGCCCCCATGAGAAGAAGGCGTGAGATTTAAGACCTGTATTATGTACCTACCTATGATCCACAATAAAGATATTGAATTGAGCTTATAATTTAAAATAATGTCTGTTTTTTATGTTTATTTAACTCATTAAGCATCGCTAATGAGACACAATTTATTTTCTATTGTTTTAGCTCGCTAGCGGGCTACCTGGGCCTGACTAGTTAGTGTAATGTTTTATGTTTTTTTTATCATGGCTTATGCCATGCCATGCCAGGCCATGATAAAAAAAACATAAAACATTACATGACATGACCTATAGTAAAGGTCTAATTAGGTTGAATTTTACTTCAAACTTATATTTCCTAATAAAATTATAAGCCTTATTATAAATAATAATCCTGAATGGATAACGTTTTATAGTGTCATGGCCCGTTTGTTTTGAATAAGATTCTTGGTTGGCGGGTGTAAAACTTAAAGTTAATATAATTCTGAAATTAGCATCCCATCTTGAGCAAGCGTGGTGATCAATGCTCATGCCTTCTCTATATGAGAATAATTATTAGGCTCGTAATATAGGTGAAAAAAAAGGTAGCCGTCCCTAGCCTATGGTATGACATAATGAAGCTGATAATAGCTATGTATGTGTGTGTGTGTTTGTGTTCTATGTCCCTAATTATATTTTTGTCAATATTGAGCAACTGCCCTTAAGACGGCCCCCTGGCCCAATGTTTAATTTTATTTTTGAAATAATAAAAGCTGAGAAATTAATGACTACGGCTGAGAATTTTTTAATTTTTATTTGTAATTGTGGCACATTGTATGTCTTATTCTATTGAAAAGAATTAATGTAGGCAAATAGATACAGCCATCTTTGATAAGCCCTCATTTTTCATGAGTAAGTGTTTGAACATTTTGTGCTGATGATTTTATTTGTGTAGCTGTGTAATTAAATACAGTTGAAAATTGTCAAAAACCTGCCTTATCAATTAAGTACTAGAACAATACAGTGTGACGTAAATTTCGTTACGGTATACCGAGGTGAATCACAGCTTTCGTATTCCTAAATACTATTGGCCGATACCAGCACCTTCTGACCGACATTTCAAGGCAAAACGACGCGATAAAACGATTTTTCAGACACCAAATACGGTCATTATAGGACCTATGGGCTCTTCATTTGACGAACACGTAACAACGATTTTAGCAAACATATGGCTACGCCACGCAAAAGTATATTAAATAATCATAGAAACAGATCAATAATCGAATAAAATATGGTGAAATAAGCAGCAAACTTACCAAAATAAGCCACCCACTGGGTAGGCTTTGAATTATCGGCGGAATCTTGATTGTTTAATTGCACTTGGCACAAAAAAACCTAACCACGGTTATATATTTTATATCACGGTGTTTCGTGTGAAAATCTTTACCGAGCATGCCCTAATGTGATTTTTTAGATGAATTTTCATAGGAAACGAGATCGACGTTTCGCAAAAATGTCACGGAAGGAGCGAGAAAGAAGGGGAAACGTGCCTACTTCTGCTGTCACATTGCATTCGTATTGATTGGACTACGTAAAACGGAGCATGCGCGCTGATGTAAAAAGAAGTGCATGATGCGCCATCTTGTTTTATTCATTTACTACCCTTTTACCATGCCTTTTACATAGTTTGAAATCAACTTTGTTACGTATGAGTGCATAAAATCGATAAATGAAAATATACTGGAAGCATGAATTTAGCAAGACATTACTGTATTTCGGAACGTAAAAGCGGATTTAGCGACATCTATGGCGAATCTCAAAATTAAGTACAAAGTTGTAATTTCCTTTTGCTTAAATTTACAAGTGTGTCAACTAGATGGCATTGTAAACCAGCGGGGTAATTACGTAACACACTAACAGTAGGAATGGGTTTCATTTTGACAGTTCAACAACATTCATTGCGTTATTTACGTTGTTGAACAGACAAATTTTTCGAACATATGAAGCAATGGATTAGCAATAGGCTTCAAAATGATTCAGATTGTGATAGATAGTGTGTTACGTAATTAGGGTGCTGGTCATCAAAGTTTAAAAATAAATCAGTTCTCTGGATTCGCAAAAATTTTCCGCACTTTCTAAAGCTATGTACTTTGTTGAACATAATGATACGTCCTTTAATCGAGATGCTCGAAAGCCCCTCCGAAACTTTAAAGCTTTATTTTCCTGCCACCTGAATTCGGGAAGATGTAGTCACAGTCAGAGATGCTAAGATGCCTCTGCATGACTACCTCTTCTGGAATACAGAGGGTAACAGACGTGATTTTATATTTGATAGGTAAAGAACCTGAGATAGAATATCTCATTATATCAAATAATATTATTATTATAATAATTATATTATTATATCTATCTATATAATAATATAAATAGAATTTTGATCTATCCATGCATCCTGTTGAAATATATAAAATGATAAAATAATTATTAAATTCATTAGGTACTTAGCTGTAATGGTAAGGTATGTACGTAAATTCCTAGAAACATAATTTTTATTGATCTTGAGCTGATAGAAAGTGAAGCAAAATAAATAGAATGTGTTCTGTTAGTGGCTAGCATGTCAACGTTCTCAAGAACGCATTAGCTTACGCGTATTGAATTACGGCAGTGCCCATACAGGAGGTACAGGCGAGCACAGAAGCAATAACATAGGACAATTTTTGTTTTATGTAAATTATTATTGATACGTACTGATAAGAAGGTAGGTATTTTCACATTTTAAATAGGTTCTCTGTAAGTAGGTTATCTGCTGTAATACTGGAGACAATAAACGTATAATCTATTCTATCTTACATTTTCAATAATTAGGTAGGTTTTTCAATAGGTAGGCAAATACCTACTCTAGTTTCCTATTCTGTTTTCTAGTCTTACTGGTAAAATGGTTAATTCATTGTCCACCCACTGAGCTTGTTTTCCTTAGGGATATGTGCCCGATTAATGACAAAACGTTCGTAGGTAAGTATCTCCATCCTGCAATTTCCGGGTTTCTGTTTGTTCTTGATTGCTAATATCATGACGTAGGGAATGAGGAGATCGCTGCTGACAGCTTGGCATGCTATCAATTGGAGGTGCTACACATTTGTTCGACTCGGCTTCGTTCGGTTCGAAATGTGCTGAACCATGCCGACCCGAATGAATACTTTCCGACGTGATTTATTCAGTTACCTTGATCTTCTCGGAGTTTTCCATTCATGTTAAATTTTATTTAATTTTCAATCAAAGTGAGGACGCAAAGTTGCAAACTTCGAAAAAAAACGTCTTTTTATGGCGTTAAACGTCTTTTTATGGCAAACTGTATATTATAGAAAATACACATTAAATGCATATAAAGAAATGAATTCAACGAATTTTATGATGATCAGAAACACTTAAATAATCAGGCGCCATCAGTGGTCGTCGTAATTTTACTTATTGAATAATTAACAAACTTTATTATTAGAAAATTAAGTACTTATGGTAAAATCTGGTTGGTTTGATTTGAATAATTTATAAGTTTACATGAGTATATATACAGGTATTTTTTATTTACTTATTTGCATTATTTTCATATCAATGTGTAAATCGCCTCAGTCAGCTTCCTGGTTCGATGGACATCTATGACGTTCGACTTGACGAGAGACAACGTGCTTGGTAAGGGTCTTTTCCCTCACTAACCATCGACAAAACAAACTAAAATAGGTACTTAGGCTTCAATCCGACTTAAAGCATGGGTTTCCTTCCTACTTGTTTTTCATAATTATGTTCTTAGGTAATCAATCTGCCTAGCCTTCCTGACTACCCCTAACGACTGTCAAAAATCAACGAATGGCAGCCGGGACCAACGCTGTCGTGCTTATAATAATTAGTTAATTACAGTAAGTCACATTTTTGTCGCAATTAAGAACATATTTGGAATGTAGAGATTGAGATCTACATTTCTACATTTAATTTCTTAACCTTATTTGAATTTATATGCCACATTTTCCAATTTTAAACATACAGAGATGTAGATCTCTACATTCCAACTATGTACTTAACTCAATATCGACAAAAAAAAAATGTGACTTAAGGCCCATTCACACGTACCACAACCATACCACATCGCAGCGATAAAATGTGCTCAAGCTGTAGTTACGTATAAATTTTCATACAAATTAGCGCCCAACCACGTGCTGTGGTCATGGTACATGTGAATGGGCCCTTACTGTATCATAAAGCACGGCAGAACGGTTTAATGTGCTTTTCGAGGCAGGGCGGGTCGCGATATGTAACGGGTGGTCACAACCAACTGCGGCAAGTGTAAATTCTTTAGATTAACCTTCAATCGACCCGTGTAGTAGTTACGAGTATTATTTAGCTACGAGTCTGTTCTGTTGTGCGTCAAAAAGGCTGATTGACTGGTAAAACCATAAAAGATACAAAGACATATTTTTTTTCTATATTAATTAATAATTAAGCTCGCGTAGAGATAATACTAATAAAATAAATTATTATCAACAAAGATACAAGCGCAGTAAGATTTTGAAGGTCATCCGGATTTTGGTGCATAGTGAATAGAATTTGAAATTAGGTTTCATTTGTCAGAAACGCAGCATATAGAATGGTTGTGCCATAAAAAAGACGATTAAATAGCTGCTTAACTGTTTTTTTAAGATCGAACAAAAATATTTTTGGAACTTGAACAAAATGAGTGCGATAAATAAAATAAAGTGCATCCTAAGGTTTTACAAATAAAATACCCGAGTGTTGTGGACTACCTTTTCAGTTTTGCGGTGAGTACCTACCTAGGTAGTTAATTAGAATTCTTAAACATAACTGGCGAAACGTGGTTGTCTTATAGGTACACCTCTGCCTTAATCCTTCGGGGAAAACAGGCGTGATGTTATTTATGTTAATGTTATGTTAACACGTTGACTGCCATACGAGTATAGTCGTAGTTGGCAGTGGAACCTCGTTCAAACTACGAGTTTACTCGTAGTACGGCAATGAGATAGGATTTTTATGAGCTATTGCCAATCTACGAATATAGTCGTAGATAATTTGACGCGAAAACGTTTGGTCCCTTGCTCTGTCAATCTGCAACGGCGGGCACCGCGCTGTTGCTCCGGCCTCCTGTTAGAGATTAGAACAACGGAATGCCCGGGATTGATCTTTCAGACCAAATGCTTTCATATCTCTCTGCTATATCAGCTCTTAGAAAGAGATTGTTTTGGTACAAAAAACTAGACATACACATTTTTTAAATCTACATCCATAACGTCTGCATGATCTACAACCAACAAGCCAACCTTCCTCCGGAAATGAAATTGGGTGCCCTTTTGTTCAAAGATGAAGTCGTGAAACATCTTTTAGGCGAGAAATTTACAAAGTATAGTCATAGTCAAGTATAGTCATCATGAACAGAAACAACGAGCAGGATTACTACATTATTTAGAGCGTCTACCACGGTACACAAAAAAAAAACAAACCGGCGGCGAAACCGTGTCGGTTGCAGGCACCAAAAAAAAAAAACTGTCTACCGGTTTTAAAGATATGACGTAATAAAGAATATCACATACAAACACAAGATACGCGCGAAAAACAACCCTTCCCTTTCCCAGTCGCATAAAAACGCAAAGAAGCAATTTATTACTGCCCGGTACGCCCTGAAAAACCTGCCGTATGCGTTGAAAATTGTTTTAAAATGTATCACTCCTTCCTGATTTCACAGTACTGTACCCAAGAAAAAATCTATTAAACTTCTTTTTCTGATTAAATAATGTTTTACTTCAAATGCCAAAGAATTTAATAGCGCCCTCCTTCCACTTCCACTCTTCTAGAATTCGTTAGAAATCGCATACAATGAACTACGAGAATACTCGTAGTTGGCAATGGGGCCCTATTCGTAGGTTGGCAGTCAACGAGTTAATTAGAATTTTTAACAATAAGTAAGAAAAAGTTCAATACTTATTGCAAAAAAAAAAATGTTGTATCAATAAAGGGAAAAGTGTTTTGTTTCCGACTGTGCTAAGCCGGTACTTGCCCAATTGAACTGGCCAGTCTTATTGACTTTCCGCAGTGCTGGACACATGGCCATTCATTGTTCGAAATATGAATTTGGAGAACAATATTATTTTGTCTGTGATATTAAAAACTAAATAATAAAATTAAACAAATGAGTAAGTGTTAAAATCGTAGTTAGCGAAATTGTTTAGTAATCAATTTAGTAAGCTGTGTGGAAAGAATCATTAAAAGTGTAGCGAATGGTGGAGTTTTGTTAGTGATTTTGGTTATCAACGACTTAAATTATTGAAAAGGTTCAATTCGGAATTATTGCTGTGTCTGACTGCTGGAAAGTTTTATTAAGTAGGTAAGTACCTATCTAATATGAAAACAGGAGAGAAATTGCTGTATATACCTACCTAGAGTTTCTTTAGGATTAAAAAAAGTCTTGATCTATAAATTAGCACATTTGTAAAAACTCACTCTAGAAAAGATGATGAGAGATGGGTCGCCCTGAAGGTTTTTAGCGGACGGATTGGTAATACCAGCGTGTGATCGAGAATTCGTGGTCACAACAAAAAAAAACCGGGTCAGTGATGCCAATTTATGCTCTAGGTGTCACGACACTTGGTTGATTTTTACTATTTTTACCGAAGGCATATAGGACACAACATTGTACAGTAGGTACAACTACTTATTTTCTTAATGTCCCCCGCGAATCATCGCATTTCCGAATCAAACTCAAACTCAAAGCATTTATTTCAATTAAACCATTTACAGGCACTTTTGAATTGTCAAAGAGTCGGTCAGTTAGTCAGAAAGTTGAAGCTAGTTGCCCATTCCAAAACGTAGATCTCTATGGAGAAGAACGGGCAAGAAACTCCAAGGACACTCTTTTTAAATCAAGATATTACAAAATCCTGGGTACATTATTCTTGTTGTTTCTATATGCGAGAACAATGAAAAAAAATATAAGAATGATGAAACAATTCAAAATATAAGATTAATAATAAAAATAAGCCGTGGCAGTTAAGAGATGACCAGTCTCAACTGACGGCGCCCGTTCACGAACATGACGAATCACGAATACAAACCCGTTCACGAATACAAACGAATGCTAATTTCCATGTCCATCAATTATTAGATTTATCGTGTAATAATTTGAATTCAGAACTCAGTACTTTAATGTTGTTTTGTTTTGACCTAAGAAACAAATAACTCGATTGAATAACTTTATGCGATACGTTTTGAGTTCAAAGATGGAAAAACTGCCAATGTGTAGAATATGTTTAATGAAGAATTGCAAATGTATAGTGGTCAACAGGAACTTGCACAAACTTTGTGAGAAGCTGACTGATGTAGAAGGTCGATTGCAGCTGTCATTTTTTTCTAGCAAATTTAAAGTCAGAGTTTAAGAGATCGAGTGGTCAGTTCCTTAGGTACCCAAAAATCACTCAGCAAGCCTACTAAGGTCCGTTTTATACGGAGCCTAACCCAAAACCCCTGAAGCATTACATAAAACTAGCTTGAAGCAATTTGATTAGTTGAAATTAATCTCAAGAGACTAGATTGAGGGTCTGTAATACGGGCCTAAGGTTTAGGGGAAGCTGCAGGTTGCCCGCGAAATTCAAATTTTCTTATTTTTTGTGTACAGTGTCAGGTTGTATGTTGAACAAAATTATGATTCGCGACCGTAATAAGTATGTATTAACATAATTACAATCATTGAATGACTCTTTCTGGAAATATGTACCTACCTAAGTAATTTTTTCAATTTGTTAATTTGATTTTAATTGACTAAATACATGACTAATCATTAAAGTAAATTCAAAATTGGTAAGGATAGTGCATTAGTATAATACTTTCTTGTACCGTACGTTTACTTATTGTAATTACCGTATTTTATTTCTGTAAAAGTTAATTTCGAATAAGTATCACTCAAGACTAACAGAAATACTGAGAAATGCTTGACAAAAACCCCATAAGTTTTTGGCCCGACCTGGAACTCAAACTCGTGACCTCATGGCCACATACCACAATCGTACCCACCTATTTAAAGCTAGCACGGTAGCCACTAGCGGCTATAATATATAGAGACTAGGGAGGCAGTAGGCCCGAGACGGCGGCGCGCCTTGTTCCGTCCGCGCCTGTCTCTAGAGGAATTGCGGCCGCTGAGGGTGACGGGGTCCGCATGAACTCATGCGGGCCAGCAAACACCTGGTCGGGGGAGCGTGACGAAACGCGCAAGCACTCCAGCACCCGGCTAAAGGTAGCAGTAGAACACGGTGTGGTTTTAGTCAGTAAGAGTCTGACAGACCCCTCCACCCTCTCTAGGGTGGAGGGCATCCACGAGGATTTCCACACCATAAAAAACGGAGGCAGTATTATAGGCCCTGAAATTCATGCTATGCATGCTATGCTAGATGCAGTCTTTGGAATGTCAGTTACCGTGATTAAAAATACATATAGTTTATATAGCACCGAGAGATAGAAAAAAAAATTGGTATGTAGAGGGGCTCGTGATTGAATAATAACAACCGCACGGGTTGATCTTCAAGGTTAAGCAACGCTTGCCGAGGTCGGTCCGTGGATGGGTGACCATCCATTACATACCGAAACACCTCCGTGCCTCGGAAAGCACTTTAAGCCATTGGTCCCGGCTGTCATTCGCAGATCTTTGACAGTCCTTAGGGATAGTCAGCAGCCCAAACGTCTGACACCAAACTTGCCAAAGGGCATCATGTTACCCAGTAACTGGGTTGTGGGGGTCAGATAGGCAGTCGCTCCATGTAAAACACTGGTATCCAGCTGCATCCAGTTAGACTGGAAGCCGACCCCAACATTGTTGGGAACAGGCTAGGCAGATTGATTGAATTGGTGGTATGTAGGTAGACTGCAGATGACGCACTGGAAAAGAAAAAAAAAACACGTGTGGCACCCAGGGACTGCCGCGGTAAAGCATAGCATTTCTTATCAACTTATGCAATTATAATTATTTATTATTTTTTTATTTATGCAGTATTTTTTTTTCTTTGATATTAATTCAAGTACAGTCGTACCATATACACACACGTTAAGCGAACGCTCGGCCGAGCTACATGGTAGGCGGAGTGGGGGGTGTTAGGTTTTATTTTCGTTACGGAATTTCTTGATTCGGTCGCCGCGCTCAAAGCCCGCGATAAAAGCTATGCAATAGCTTAAAAACCCTGAGCAGTGGTGCTCGTAGGTTCGAACCTACTTCCGTTACTCACAACTATGAATATTGCAAGGTTTTTCCTGATTATGAATGGATTCGTGCCCTGCTAGTGGCAGTCAGCTAGCCGCTAGCCCCGAATAGGAATCGGGATAACATAACAGCTAGTGTGCCAAAAACCTTTGCCTATCCTTCGGGAAGATCTAATCAAAATCAAAAGACATTTATTCAAATAAGGCTGAGAATCAGCACTACTACTACAACACTACTGCAACTATTTTTCTTTCTTTTCTTTCTTTCTTTTTCTTTTTCACTTTTTGAACGTCAAAATGACATAAGACAGTCCACGAAAACGCCTGCCCGTTACCACTTTCTAGTGCTTTAGTTGGGAGGAAGAAGTGGCGCAACAAACCCCCCAGCAGCACAGTTGTCTGTTAAGTTAACTAAAATAGAATAGAATAGAATAGAATACCTACTCTTTATTATGTACACCATAAAAATTACAGATATAAATGTAGACATTTTACACAGGCTGACACAATGGGCAGTCTTATCGCTAAAAGCGATATTTTACAGACAACCTTTGGATGGATTCAAGGGAGAAGGGGAGACAATAATGCAGGTTGTCAGTAGTGTACCATGTACATATACAACAAATACATACATATATAAAACATATACTTATCTACATATAATATATACAATAATAAACATGAAACAAGAGTAAGAAAACTAAATGTAATGATGATGTTTAAGGAGAGAGGAAGTGTTTTTTAACCATAATTTTAAAAGTGGACAAAGATTGAGCACGCCTTATCAACTCGGGCAAGGCATTGATGATGACTAGGTGTGATGTTAGATGGATAGAGGTACGGTGTATCTGTTATTTCATCTACGATCAAACCTTACAAATCTCTCATTTTCCAGGACTTCATCATGAAGCTTCCACGTTTCTTCGAGCATTTTTCTGGGCCCAGCTACAGCAAGCCAACGACGGTGGCCTCCCGACATGAAGACTACACGGTCGGTCAGACGACCGGCGGCCTCAGTGTGCTGTTCGCTATGCTCTGCATTGTCGACCTTTTTGGAGTGTTCCCAGTTATTACTCTGCCTAAGAGTATTATTTCTTGTGGTGAGTGCATAAGTACAGAGGACCTTCTGGCGCCTGGCCAAAATCGGAACTTACGCTGCCATCTTGTTTTTTTCAATACATTTCACAAATAGTAGATTGTTATTAAGGGGCTAAAATGACTCATTATACACGAGGTAGTTTTATTCCTGAACTTTAGCGAGGGAGTAAATAGAAACCGAGTTATAATGGGTTTTTCTACGATTGAAAAAATAAAGTAATGCAACATTAAATAGTTTATTTTATTGAATGTTAATAACGCCATGCACGCATTCTACCGAAGAGATCGCCGTTTATAATTCCATTTTCAAAAAATAAAATGTAGTTTTTAATGAAACAGTAATAAGGCGAGTCTTAATTCATGATTATTCTACTTCTGAATAAAGACTTTTTCGTTTTTGTAGGCTCGTTGGTAACAGACAAAAATAAAAATAAACACTTTTTCCCTTAGAGGAAAATGTGCTATTTTATCCCCGCTCTGATACTCTGCAATGACGGACTTTTTGAGCAAGAGGAGTGAAAACATTATTGCACAAATTGATATCACTAGCGCCCCCTGCCAATGTAATTCGAGCGCCAAGAGATCCATGGAGCATCGTACATAATTTACTTTCTTACTGAACTTGGTCAGTACCTACGTAGATAAGCTGGAGCCGTACATTACCTAGGGCGCCTCGCAAACGAGCGACTACGACCACGCATTTCTAAGCTAATAGATATTGTACCTAGGTATTTTATTTAAAAAGTAAAGTTGCGTTTCCACCATTTCATACTCGATGTAGTGGCCAATTGGTTTCGTGGTTGCAAGCGCGACTGCTGAGCGTGGTCCTGGGTTCGATTCCCAGGTCAAGCAAAGTGTTACTGGGTTTTTCCATTAGGAATTTCTTAGTAACAGCCCGGAGTCTAGAAGTTGGCGGTGTGATACCCCCGTGCCGCGGAAAGCACGTTAAGCCGTTGGTCCTGCGCCTGATCTCTCTCCAGTCGTGTCGGATTGCCGTCCCATCGGACTATGAAAGTGAGGGTAGAGAGAGAACACCTGTGTTTGCGCACACACTTGTGTACTATAATATCTCCCGAGCCGGAGGCTAGTCTCCGTTAAGATTGGCCGCCATGGCCGAAACGGCCACGGTCTGAAGACCGGTCTGAAGAACTATACAGTAGCCAATTTAAACAGTCTTCTATTACAAAGAATTCAAAGCAACAATTCAGCAAAGATTGCCCTTGCATCATGCAGTGGGGACATGGCAGTAAGGCTATTAACTACTAGCTACTAATCCGGGCTGGTCACCATTCCCCATTACCATTGTCACCATTATTCAATACTTACAATAATATTTTCTGCTCAGGTGTACACGGATTACCATTAGTCCTGGGAGTATTCGGCCTGCAGCTGTACACAGCAGTATTATTGGGAAGAAGTTGGCTATTAGCGCAAAAGATCGCGCCAGACATCAAAGAAAAGAACCGGTGAGTTCGCATTACATCTCAAGAGTATCAGCAGCAGGTCCATTCTGTAAAAAAACTCACCGTGAGGTAAAGTGAACTGTCATCTCATGCTAGGGATTGACAGCTCACTTCAAATTCATTTCACCTACGTTTCCACGATGATATCGTCAGCTCATTTCCTGACTGGGTCATATTTTGTCACGGCATGAGCCATCTTAAATCTGGCTTGGCTGGTTACCCTAATGCGATAGTTAAGTACACATATAAATGTACACTTAACTAGTTATAAAATATAAGTTACAATTAAATAAACAAACATAACACTACAACATAACACCCTAGAGGTTTTGCGTGCTGTCAAAGAAGATGCGAACGAAGAACAATAGAGGCCAATGCAGAGCACCCCTGGCTCATAAGAGTTTCTTCTCACGTCCAGATGGATGGTGGTTTTGGTCATCCTTTTGCCATCTCTGACGAGACCTTGAGAAGGCAGATTTGTCTAAACCTGTGCATTATTCATAAATATTAAAAAAAAAAAAAAAAAAAAAAAAATTGCTAGGTGCTAGGTACCTTTATCAGTTTTAAATCTGATTTTTTGTTCTATAACCAGGTTTCCATATGCAGCGGTAGCTGAACTGGCGTTTGGTCCGCCAGCAAAGAGGCTGGTAACATTCCTTATTGATGCAGCGGTCTTCGGCTCAGGAGTACCGAATTTTATCATTGGTGAGTTTTTTTTTAAATTCTACAACCCTTGGGTCCATCCGATACAAACAGGTTAAAGACCAATAATCAAATACAAGAGGTTTGCTGATGGAAGTTGCCCATCAACAAATATTTTATTACTAAACTGTCAGATAAGGAAGAAGTTTGCTTAAATAGAACTTTATCAAATAGATTTTTAGCGATGTAAGCCGCTGAAAACATAATCTGGCAAAATGGGGTATTATTGACGATTCATACTCCCACCCACACCTTGTGCAAGTGCGGTGACTATGTCCCATCTGCTGTCCCATATGTCTGTTCACCGGCACCCTTGATGGTCTCAGCATCGTCTCTGATGCCGCAATAAACGTGGTCATCTAATGGGCCCAAATAATAGATGCACCTACCGTCGATACAAAAAGAAGAAGCGATTCAAAGTTTATCTGAGCATCTCGGAAACAGGGCATATTAATCTTTACCAATCGAATGTAAAACTGCTCTCAAAACGGTGAAGAAACACATCGTGAGGAAACCGGCATGTTATAGAACCAAAAATGTTAAGACATATTATGTGACATCTACCAACCCGCACTGGGCCCGCGTGGTGGATTACAGCCCACTCCCCCTCAAAGAGAGGAGGCCTGTGTCCCAGCAAGGGGAACATTCTAGACTGATTATGCATGCAATCGAAAGTAACTATCTACGATGGTTAACCTTGACTCCTTAACTCAACTTCTCATATTTCTATTCCTTGTCCAGCTTCGCAGACGCTCCAGATATTCTGGTGGAAGATTTCCGGCGGAGAGATCGGGATCACGTACTGTGTGTGGATGGTCATCCTGGCACTGCTGCTGTGTCCTATCATGTGGCTTGGATCGCCTAAGGATATGAAGTAAGTGCTACTGGAACGGGTGGAAATGGACGTTAAAATTGCTACACGAAAGGTGATATTTCAATTTCAACAGCATGTTCTAGTTTTAGAGCATCCGATCTGTTTTGTAAAAATCTCGCCGTGAAAACTTAGATGAAGTGAGTGTTATCATTCCACACGAATGATACGCTCACTTCAAGCTTACTTCAAACTTCCTTCACCAAAACGTAACCAATTTTGAATTACGCCGGGCTACATTAATGAATCCCCTGTAATGCTAGAGTTTGACAAGTTTTAAACTTGAAATTTTCAATTCAGAAGCCGGGTAAAAACTTCATTTTCAAATAAATATATGGTGTGGTATATATTTTTTTGAAAATGTTTTTTTTTTTTTCATTTGACTGCAAATGAAACAAAAGCTCCGGTAACTTCTTCCTCTTCTTCTAGCTAATTCTTCCTCTTCTTTCTTCAGGCCTCTAGCGATACTATCAGTGATAATAGTGACCACAGTGGCCATTACCACATGGACATGCATCTTACTTGACGATACCTCGCCGACGCCTGTCGGCAACGTGGTGGCGCTACAACCACAGCTGCAGGACTTCCTTATTGCTTATGGGATACTGGCTTTTCAGGTAATTTGCTTTTTTTGATAATTCCAGCTAAAATTAAAAAAAAACTAAATTTGCCTGGTTGGTTTCACAATATTTGTGGGTATAAATCTGTTAAGGCGAAAGCGCCTGGGAAATACAAATTTCCTTACGTTTTTTTGCAATTTGCATGTAAGTATTAGGTTAGGTTGTATGATGATTCTAATTCTGTAAATACATATTTGTTACGGTCGCGAATCATATTTATCTAAATAAATATATAAATATCTATATAAAAAATATTTTATGTTGTAATATGTAGATCTCAACATACAACCTGACAGTGACCTGCAAATTGCAGAAAACGTAAGAAAATTTGAATTTCGCGGGCAACCTGGTGCTTTCCCTCTTAACCACTTTCTGTCAACTAAGCTGCATTAGGAGTTGATTCACATAAACAGTTCAATGTATTTGGGATCGAAATTACTTCCTCTCGTTCGCCAGTCCGCGTTCTAACCAGCCGACATACAGAGGTTAACCCGTCTTGACAATAATAAACAAAATTGATGAGGACTTACACCTTGATAAAAAAAGCAAGAAAAATAGGGGCAAGCTCAAACGGTAGGCTCCTTTAGTAAACTAAAACTTTTGATTTTGATTTTTGATTGTTTGATATGAAATCACGAAGTAAATATAACAGTTTCAGTATGAAATGGTTTATTGTAGTGTATTTTGATTTTTAAAATTAATAATTGGCGATTTTGCGCGCCCCCCTTCGATAGTCACCCGGAGCTCGTGCCCTACTTGCCCTACTTCAGGTACGCCTCTGGCCTTTCGTAAGTCCAAGACATTTACTTGTACTTTAAGATTTGCTCCAGGATCGTCATCCTGAAGACAGACCTTTTTTAAGTCACGTTTTCTAGAACCTACTTGTATTAAATCCAGGCTAAAGTTTGGGTCTTCTAAGAAAGCGGCTCCGTTTCATCAATATTTGACATTAGGGCGTCAAAAACGCTCTGTATTTGGACAGCCGTTATTGTGTGACCGTTCCCTGCTTTCTTTGGAAACCAAATCTTTACAATACCTTACTTCCAGTTCGACATCCACCCAATGCTGCTTACTCTACAAGTGGATATGAAGGACAGTAAGAAAATCAACGCAGCCGTGCTCGGGGGGTTCGGGATCACGGGGTTCATGTTCGCGGTCACCACCGTGCTGGCCGCCCTTAGATACGGCACTGATCTTGATAATAATATACTGCAGAGTGAGTACTTAATTCTTATACAGGGTTATCTAAATTGACTGGCGAAACTTCACAGATGTGGTGGGTATTGGTTATTGGTACCTAATAGCAATAAAACAAACGACTATCTACCTAACAAAGAAACACAAAAAACAGTTTGCTGATGACGGTTACTTGAAATTATAAATTCGCTAGTTTTTCCGCGACCGCATGGAGTGCGGAAATTATCCAAAGAGAATGTATTTACTACTGGAATAAAATAAAAAGTTAAAAGTATTCTATATCCTAACCCAGGTCATGGTCTACCTATATGCCCATCGACAAGGTAACAGACAGACAGAGTTACTGTCTCATCTATAATATTAGTAGGGAATAGTAGGGATAAAAAATACTTACCAACTTTTTTTTCTTTTGGCTTCACCGGTCATTTCTGTGAAGTTTCGCCAGTTATTTCAAAAAGGCCCTTTCTGAAGATATGCACAACGAATCAAAGTATTTTTCGTGTTGTAATCGAAGAATCGAACCGCCATATCCACACGTAATGAAGAAGCCTTTCGGTTATTCATTGCGCCAAACATCCGCGTCATGTACCTATATTTACATTTTATTTATGTTGTGATTGGTTGAAACAGAAAGGCTGATATCGCGAAAAGAAATAGTTGCTCCATACATTTTGTCGAGAACATAAATGTATGGAGCAGGAGATTCTTTTTTCGTGAGTGTAGTTCCCTTAGTAAATGTTGTTCTCAAGGATGAGTTCAATAACCCCCTTTCAAGTTTTCAATTGAGTCTTATAGATGCAAAGGTAGCAACATCCAGATAAACCAAAATGGCGGTAAACAATATTTTTGGTTTCAAAGCAATGCACTTCGGTACTATTGGATATTGCTGTTTTTGCTGCAAACTTATTAGGTCAAATTTTAATAATGAAACTGATTTGACATTGACAGACTGCATTCAAAATTGCTATCATTGAAAAATAGGATGTTGCTGCCTTTCCATATTTAAGACTCAATTATTTCAATCATACCTTGTACCTATACATAACTAATAAAAAAAGTTAAATTTAGTTTTGTTTGCGCATTACTGCGGCCGAAAACACACCGATTTGGATAATCCTTTTTTGTTTTGATTTAAAGAGTTTTTGTGTACCTTCAAGTATAATTATGCTAAATAAACGTATATTATCTCTTTCCTAATTTCTCCACATTGCTTAAGGTATACCGTCTTCCATACCGCTGTACCTGATGTCGTTGTTGGTGACTCTTCAGCTGTGCCTGTCGAGTGCCGTCAGCCACTCGGCGCTGTTCCTACATATTGAAGACCTACTCAAGATTCCTAGAAGTAAGTACAAATAAAGGTTGGTTTAGACCAAGGAGCACGAAATCTCCGTGTCTAGAGATGGCAGTCATCATCTTCCTAGCCTTATCGAATACTAGTATTTAGCAAGGAGCGACTGCCTATCTGACCTCCACAACCCAGTTACTGGGTAACACGATACCCCGTGGTAAGACTGGTTGTCAGACTTTTGGGTATCTGACTACCCGTAACGACTGTCAAACATCCACGAATGTCAGCCGGGACCAACGGCTTAACGTACTTTCCGTGGCGCGCGGAGGGGTCTCGGTATGTTAAGATGGTTACCCATCCATGAACCAACCGCGGTAAGCGTAGCTTAACCTGATCGATTGAACCGTGCGGCTGTTATTACTTTGCCACGAGCCCCTCGAGAGATGGCAGTACCTAGGTACTAATAAAATTCGTGGCGCCGAAAGTGCGTTGAGCGCAACAACTTCTATCATGGCCTTTAAAGCTGTCAGTTTCAGTTACTATACGTCATTGATATAGTAGTGCGAGTAAACAATGACTCGCTTAGTTTGTATGGAGAGTGTTTGACAGAGCCACCTCTAACAGGGGCCGCCAATCGAGGTGTCTCTTTGCTCTCTGGGTTAGATCAAGAGAGCGAATGCACATTCTATCCCCACTCTACCAAATTCTGTTTCAAACATTATTTACATAATCAGCCTATAACGTTCCCACTGCTGGGACACAGACCTCCTCTCTGCGAGGGGGAGTGGGCCGTAATCCGCCACGCGGGCCCAGTGCGGGTTGGTAGATGTCACATGTCTTCTATTTTTTGGTTCTAGGACATGCTGGTTTCAAACATTATTTGCAGAGCATTATTTGTTCGCAGAGTAGTGGTGGCCCAGTGGTAACGGCCGCGACTTACGAGTTGTAAGTCGTATGTTCGAACCCAGACAAGCGCTGTACTTTGTGTAAATTATTCCTTCACCACTGGTCTCAGAACGGTGAAGGAAAAGATCGTGAGGAAACTGGCATGTCCTAGAACCAAAAATTCGAAAACATGTGACATCTATTAATCCGCACTGGGCCCGCGTGGTAGATTACAGCCCACCCCTCTCACCGAGAGGAGGCCTGTGTCCCAGCAGTGGGAACATTATATGCTGACTATGTTACTTTTTTGTTGACCTAGTTTACTAAAATGTGAAGAATAAAAAGAAAAAAATGCAAGGAAGAAAATGAAGAGCGTTCTTGTTCGTTTTGTAATTTTATTCGTATTATTTTATTTTTTATTAATTACACTAAAATTGGTCAGCTAAATATTTAGATCAATTCAATTTTTTGTTGAACAAAATTATGCAATATTGTGATTGCAAATGTGTTGCGCAATTAGTAAATAGGTAGGTATGCTGATATGTGTCTGGTTTTTAATTAGTTACCTATTACACCTAATTAATGACTGCGAGCAAGCGAGTTTCAACATGAGACGATAAAAAAAAAAGAGTTCAGTCCTTTCACAGTTATTTTACCTCTCGTGGCAACAACCCAATACAACCTTATTTTAAGGAGAATAAAGAATTAAAGATACTCGACTTGGTTTCCGTACGTGCTTTTTGGGTAACCACTGATCATAATGTAATCATCGCTGTGCTGTGAGTCCCCCATAGCACAGCATCATGCTGAGTGGAAGCCTTCTTGACACAGTCATGACGTGCAGCTGTCGACTATTTCTGTTTTGTGCTCGTGATTATAGATCTATTTTGTTTTTATTTTTCATTACTATCAGAGCTAATTATTAATTTTTTTGTATGCATGTGTTTCTGTGACAAAGTAGTAGTAGTAACATTACTCAGTAGCAACCCGAACTCTGGATTTGTGCCCGGTTGATGGCAACAGGTTCGCCCCCTATTAGGTACATGGGACTGGGGAAATGTGGGTGTAGGTACTATAGGTACACCTCTGCCCTTCCCTTCGGGGAACAAGGCGTAATGTTATGTTAAAAAACCGATCAAGTTCGTGTCGGACTCTCCATTACATTACTCCTCCCATACATCGACTTACGTCACGGTCAATTCTCCAACTGCAAATGTAAGTCTGTTATAGAAAAAAAAATGTGATAAAACTACAAATTAATGATTTTCGGACTTTTTCCTTTACTTGTGCTGTGAGACCTTGCTTGTTGCCAAATTTCATGATTCTAGGACAACGGGAAGTACCCTATAGGTTTTAATTTATTTGCAAGTATCAAAACATGTCGCAGAAAGGGCCGTATTTTTTTATTAGAGCGTAGACCTACGTATTTGATATTAATTTAAATTTGATACCTCCACGCATTCCTAAGAAAAAGGGTCGTGACGGACAGACGGACAACAAAGTCATCCTAAAAGGGTTCCGTTTTATCCTTTTGAGGTACGGAACCCTAAAAATGAACATGATTTTGACAGTGATTCACATAGTTAAAATAACTGAAAGGACTGTTGTAGGTTAGAGCAGAGCAGGGAAAGAATTCGTTTTATTTTATACCTATCTTGAAAATCGTCAATCAACATTACTAAGTATTTGTACGTTTTTGTTTCAGATTTCTGCTTTCAACGCTGCCTAATAAGATCGGGCGTCGTAGCCGTAGGAGTAGTTCTAGCTGAAGCCGTCCCTCGATTCGACCTAGTCATGGGTCTGGTAGGCTCCACCCTCACAGGGCCTTTAATGTTCATATGTCCCCCCGTATTCTTCCTAAAACTATGCTATATGAAATCCAAAATGAGTTCAAAACATTCCTTGGATAAACTGACGGAGAAACGAAACGAAACTCAAAATGGCGGGGTTCAAAATGGCGCTACCCAAAATGGCGATCTGTTAATAAGCCCGCTAATATTTGACGCTACACAAACTAATTATAAAACATTTACTGAATATAATACAATAGAAATGACAGAAGTATGTGAATACGCTATCAAATGGTACGATGTCGTTTTAGCATTAATTGTTATAACTATAGGTATATTAGCAACAGTGGTTGCAACCTACTCGAGTTGGTCGAATTCTATAGCGTATGCCACGTTCAGCCCGCCGTGTTTAATGAACGCTTCTGAGGCGGCTAGAAGTTTTCTGCGACTGCCTATGTCTATTTAGAAATAAAGATAGATTTTATTTTAAATAGACATATTTCTTTAACGGGCCAAACGTCCAGTTTTTGTTAGCCGTTCTTAAGGCGCGTTAACACCGTTAGCGTTTGTTTGGAGGAGACTTTCCGAGGAGCACCTATTGATTTTATCCGTGCGGATTGTTCGCAAACGAATGATTGGCTCGCAATGGTTGGTACTTAGGTATTTCCAAGCCACGTGACTGCTCGCAGTGGATACACACTTGTTTGGTAGTTGGTACGGTTAGCACAGAAAGTAAGACCCCGATTTTTGCATATAAGTACATAATTTAAATCAGAATCTCATGTACGAGTATCATAAAAAACATACTACTCAAATATGAGAACAAGTTGCCGATTAGTCTTTCGTCTGTCGGTACTGATCAAGTAGTCAATAGTCTTACACAAACTATGTAACATTGTTTTCTTCGACATTCGTTGCCGACTGTATCTAATGAACAATATCATTTCTTTTCTGTCCTTTCACAGTTAAGGTACGAGTTTGTAGCCGACTACATGCAGCTGCAGCAGACGACGTGCCGCTGCGACACTACTGGTTTCTATGTATTTCTATGATAACGACGTGTCGCTAGCTACGAAAGGTATTTCATTGAAATGCATATAAACCAGTAGTGTCGCAGCGAGACGTCGTCTGCTACTGCTGCATGCAGTCGGCTACGAACTCGTACCTTTATTTTGCATCACACTGACCTTTATTCTCTTTACCATAAGGTTTATTTGTGAGGTAAAATAACTGACGTGAATGGACTGTAGGTCTTGGCTAATACTCTAAGTATAGTAAACATTTCCTGTCATCGACCACCAGCAAATCTAAGGTTAATATTTTTCTGTAGAATCCTGCCTTCACTGTATGGGAAGAGGCATTTGTACTGCAGTGGAACTATATTAACTGTATTTTAATAAATCGTTTTTTTGTTACGCCATGACATTTTATTTTTTATTGTGAATAATGTTTGTATGTAAATTAAAATATACCAAAGTGGGTTTACTATCCAATTAAGGGTCGAAAGTATTTTTTTGACGACTTGTATGTTTGATTTGATAGGCTAATACAATTACCTATTATTTGATATGAGTTAGAATACTTAAATAAATTAATAATACTTAGAAAATTTTAACATTGGCCTTGTACTGGCTCACAATAAATTTGAAATTAGAATAATTTAAGTTGAAAATATTGTTATTCACTGGCGTAAGTCAACCACTGAATTATAAACCGTATGTCAATGACATAAAAGTCAAAGTCACATGATAAAAAAGCATTTTTACCAAAACAATTGACATTTTATTAATGTTAATCAATTTTTTATGACATAGTTAAGTAAGATGCTTGTAATACAGTTTTACAATATGTTTTTTGGTTTTAAATTGTTTGTTCGTTTACTTAATTATGAGAATAGACTCCTATTTGCCTTCCGCTTGCAGAGCCTGTATGTGAACAAGAGACAAATAACGAGAACAATACAGCGTGTATCAGAAATGTGTGGTCATATTTAAGGATTTGGGTAACTGAACCTTTTTCTCCATGGGATAAACATCGTTATCGCGACTAAATCTGTACCACCGGCGGTGGTACAGATTTACGGCGGTGGTCCACCGCCTTAAATATGAACACACATTTCTGATACACGCTGTATAGTGAAACCGCCATTTTAAAGTTTTTTTTTAATATAGTAATGTAACTTACATAATGTAAATGACAATCACTAACTAAATAGAACTTAAATGACTATGAAATAAAACTGATAAATATTATTAGAATTGTCTTTTATTCAACGTTACAATCATTACATTAATATTATAATAACATTACATCAGTCATACGAAGCCCGAAACATTATATAGGAACAATAAATTATTAATAAAACTTTATTTCTTACTTCTTTTTTTAAATGTTTACAGATCTGCTTGAGTTTTACGACAATTCACAAACAGGTCTCTTTAACTCCCTAAGGCCGTTTGTCCATCGCCACGTCAACGGGACTCCAACGAGAACGAGATGACAGCGCCGAAGTAGCAATACATACATTTACTATGGTCGCATGTCCGCACACCGTCACCGGGACGTCACGCTCGGTTCGAATAATCTCGTTTCTCGTTGACGTCCCGTTGACGGTGGCAGGTGGACAAACGGTGTAAGGATCAGTGGCGAAGGTTCCATACAACTCGATTCTTACCGGCTTCCCTTTGAAAAATGGCACAGTCAGTATTCTATAGACAAATAATATAATCACAGTAAAGATAATTCTGTATTCATATTCGTTTATTTGCGTTCCACAAGGTAAAAAGGATGTTAACAAAAGGTTTAGAGCTAAGAGCCGTTGTAGACCCTGTTAGGGCACAGCAAAAGGTATTGTTTGGTACTTAACTAACATATTTCTTAACGTACTCCGTGTAAGTGTACTCCGGGTTACCTCTTACAAGAATTGACCCTTCGCTACTGGTGAGGATCAATCTCACTTGCACGCCATAAAACGTCCTGCTGATCAATTCTTTTAAAATCTCACTGTGAAAACTTTGGTGAAGTGAGCTGTCATTCCAATTATTCTAAGGATTGACACTATTGACAGCTCACTTCACCCAAGTTGTCACGGTGAGACTTTTACAGAATAGGCCGGAAGGTGTATTTGTTACGATATTTAGATATTTTCAACCTTAGTGTTAATTTACTGGGAATTGTTGTCGTGTGTAAGTACGTTAACTTCTACTTATCATGAAGTTGTGATTGTGAAACAGGTCATAAATCTCACTCGAAATTGTCAATTTTATTAATCACTAAAAAGAAACAAATCTGTACGCATTTTTTTATCTTTTGTACAATGTGGAGACAACAATAAGACAGTTAATTAAAAAACTGGCAATACTAATGCATAGGAATCCTTTGAAAATATTAAATAAATCCTAACATCAGAAATTAAAAAAGTGTATTTTTTTTTCAACAAACTAAATTTTAGTGATGGGCCGACTTAAGTTTGTCAATAAGCGACTAGCTATTGTCACTAAACTATTGGATATATTTGATTGAATTTAAGTATGCAGATTTAATGCGTTATTAGATATACGAAGTTTAATTGATTTTCTTATTGTGGTCCCCACCTTGTATACAGTTAAAAAACAATTTCAAATATGCTCTACCCTAGGAGGGTCCTTATTTTTTTCTTTTTCTTACAATATATTCAATGGCTTACAACCCAAGCCTAGTACAAAAATAACCTTTCCTTCAATCAAATCTTATATACCTACCTTAAACAGCGTTTAGCATTATAAACATGATTATTATAATAGGTTAGTATGTAATTTTAAATCGCTAGATTTGCCTTCACCGTACTTAGTCACGCGAAAGTGTCTATACTGGGGGTCTACTCTCTAACTCCGTCAACGACAAGACGGGCCCGTCCGAAGGTAGTCCGATACGATGCAGTAAACCCTACTCCCTATGGATTACGGACTATTAGGTTTCTAACGGAATCATAGACACTATTCGTGAACGAATGGCGCATGACGATAGAGTTGCGCTATTTTACCGGTCGATTACCGGTTTACTTACTTTGTGGTTTTCAAGCTTAATAAACAAAAAATAATATTGTTATCATTATAAAATTACCACATTTTTAACAATAAACTGTTTATTATGTTTCCAAATATAGAACTGAACTATTTTGGCCATTTTTGTCCGGATTGTAGCTTTACCCTGTTAATACCTTTGCCTTTTTTTCTTTTTGACGGCAATTTTCAAATAAAATGTCATGTCAGTGTTTATTATTATTTACAATCACACTAAATAATTGCATCAATTCGCAATTTATTAACACGACACGGGATGTTTTCGTTATTAAATATTAATTAATGTTGTAAAATGGTCCCAATCGCTCCAGCAGCAACTCACGCGCAAATAGAGGCCCTCCTCAATTTCATGAGTGAGAATAATGAGTTGGCAGGCGGACTACTGAGGGGTGCCGACGAAAGAATTCGTTCAAAAGGCTGTGGGAAAACCTGTGCAACTCCCTTAATTCAATGGGAAGTTGCACAGTCTGTGGAGCAGTGGCAAAGGGTGAGTATGATACATTACTCGTCAATATTAATTTGATTTTTAAGTCTTGTCATCAGTAAACTGCATACAATGATAATCAGTCATCCTCCAAATGATTATCTGTAGGAGTATACTGGCTTGTATATCGTTTTTTATGTAATTAAAATTAACCAACTTTTAGGTGCGGGCTGATAAAAAACATTTAGCCAATAAAGCTGCTGAAGCTGCCAGACGTTCAGCATGTGCTACAGGTGGAGTCCCATCGGTAGCAACAACCCTCTCCCAAGTAGAATTGAGGATATTATTAATTATGGGAGAGGGTTTTGGACAGCCACAAGCCAAGGCAAGAGTGCCAGCTTTTCCATCGGTAAGTAATAATTAAATTTATAATTTATGATAGTGTTTGAATGGTAAAAACAACAGCATTAATGTTTTTATAATGCTGTTGCATGGAGTCTTTGCCATGACTTTAAAAAAATTCAATAACAATAAATAACAAATACATAATTATATATTTGTTGTACCCGTCAATGATATTTTGGTTTTTGTTGTAGGTCCACCTGTAAAACAAGACCCAGCAGCCACCACACCCACCCAAATATCTGCTGCTACACCTGCCAACCCACTTTCCCAAGAGCAACCCTCAATATTCACTGAAGCACTGGAGCGGGAGCTGCCAATGCAAAATTAGTGAAGTAAGTATTATTGTTTAGTAGAAAAGAGATTATGTAAGTCATGTTTCAGAAAATTACTTAAAACTGACTGAGATTTATTTTAATTTGTTTACAGCATTAAATTCTCGTCGTGCACATCCACGAGTTCGGCAACACCTCACTACCGACTCAGCAAGAAGTCGAAGTATTGAGGTGGACGAACAAAGACTACTAATTGAATCCGGGAGAAATGTGGTGCCTGATGAAATAAGGGTTGTCATTGTGGAACTTTGTAACTTAGTACATAACTAGAAACATTTAAATTGCTAGCTATACATATAACTCTTGAAAGTCACAGGGAGAGGCCTTTGCCCAGGAGTTGGATGATGCAGGCAGTAACATATCTTTTTTTTCTCCGTTGCTCTATAATTGCAACATTGTTCACAATGTTGCAACATTTCTTTCCTGAGCTCCTCATCTCTTTTGTTGCTTGGAGTCTGGTCTTCCAACTCAATAATTCACTGAATGAAAGCTTGTCTGTTACCAGCCATTATTTAAGATTCAATTATACAAGTAATAGAAAATGGTATGTGTTGATTGGTTAAAAAAAATCTTTTGATTGTATAATGTTGATTCTTAATTTGAGATTAGTCTAGAATAAAAGAAAATCTATGTATTGTTGATTGTTAATTTTATTGAGATATTAGGTATTTGAGACTGAAATAGACAAGTAAGAGAAACTAAGTTCCTAGTAATAAATTAAGATTTCAATAGATACATAAAAGAAAATATGTGTTATCATTGTTATAGTGTATTGTTGATTATTAATTTTATTCAGATATTAGGTATTTGATATTGAAGTAGACTAGTAAGAGAAACTAAGTTCCTAGTAATCATTTAAGACTTCAATAGATAAATAAAAGAAAACATATAGTGTATTGTTGATTGTTAATTTTATTCTGATATTAGGTATTTGATATTGAAGTAGACTAGTAAGAGAAACTAAGTTCCTAGGAATAATTTAAGACTACATAGATGAATAAAAGAAAATGTATGTTTTGATTGTTACATTGTGTTGTTGAATGTATTTTTTTTTTCAAATTGATTGGTGCTAAATAAAAAGATAACATTTTGTTTATAAAAACACTTTTATTGTGGAAATCTTTTTCTTATGTCAGAATCGTCCCGCGCCAGTCCCAACACCCATTATGTCCTGAAAGCAAAATAAACAGTTTGTAAAATAAATACTCAAATCAATATTATAGATACAAACATCCTATGTATTTATTGACATGTTTTATTAGTAGAGTAGTTTTCTTGTGAGACTGCATAAGTACCTATTTCTGTCCAGCAATTCCGGTAATCTGTCTCTCGCTCTTTGCCCTTGCTGAAGAGCTTGATGAGCGGGCATAGACTCATATCGCTATCCTCCCTGTGTACTGCACTCTAATTGTAGGTCTTCCTCAGAGAGTCAGAGAGGGAAGTTGTTTCTAAACCTGCCCGATTACACATACTGTGTAAGACTGCAGGCAATGACAATTTTATCTGCAAAAATAATATTTGCTCTGAAATTTATGAAAAAAATACTGTTCATCTGTTCACTGCATTAGGTATAAGGAAAAATATAGTTATAGTGTAAATTGTGACAAATAACTGCTGTGATGGGTTTATAAAGCAGCTCTCTAGCTGCTAAGAGGCATCTCCATCAGCCTTTTAAAATTCCAAATGTAAGTATGCTAAGGCCCACTGCACCTTGGTACCTTCCCCGAGCGTAAAAGTTGAGTGCAGCAAGGATCTAAAAGTAAACAAAATCACCAGTAAATACAAATCAATTAATTACAGAATCTTCAATAAATAGGTAAGTATAACCTTAGCTTTAGTCCTTCATTCTTGTATCAAACAATTACCTTCATTATTGGATCCACACCATTTCGTCGTATTGTTGAGGCAAAAGAGGTACTATATGCTCACACAAGTCTTCAAATAATTCTAGCCTTTAGTTCTTTAAGAACTCAACGTCGGGAATACTCGCCAACCGAAAGTTTTGGCGCAAGTATAATCGGCATCGCCTCCGCTCTTCATGTAGAGCTTCATCGAGCATTCAAAAAAACAGCCATAGGTTCAAGTTTTTGGCAAATTCTAACTTTCGTAGGCAGCACGATAACTATTTTGATGTCGTATCAAATGACATAACGATCCGTCCATACAAGTGTCAAATTCAACTTTTCGGACGGGCGAAAACACATCGGGAGTAGGGTCAACAGTCAAATCGTGTTGTCATTCGTTCTTAGTTTGGGTTCGGGACTAATCGTAAGTCCGTAGGTGATACGGAGTAGGAAACGCCCGTAACGAAGGCCGAAGCTACGGACTTCGTGCTTAGAGAGTAGGCCCCCTGAAACGAGTGAGCTCACACATTATTAAACAGCGTTTCTATGACAATGAAGTCAAGTCACTGCGTCATTGTGTGTCAGAGGTGTCAAAACGAAACGGAAACGTGACTATCTTTTGACGCGGTAGGGTGAATCTAACGTTTTAAATCTTTGGTAGTTAGTGAATTTGTGTCATTTTTTTTTAATATGGCGTTATTTTTCTACTCACTTAGCAGTACGATATTACACGAATCCAGGATTTTTATGGTCTTATCTACATCCTCTCGAAAATTTAATAGTTCGCAACACTGCCTTCAACACTCTAGTTGCAATGCCAACTTAGAGTCATGAGGATAAGTGCCATTTCCGAATGTTTTTTATTAAATTCCTTTACAGTATTTTTTTTTTGGTTGTAGCAATATTGACATCTATGGTCTAATATACCCATCAACTTTGACCGTTGGTCCCGGCTGTAGTTCGCAGATCTTTGACAATCGTTACGGGTAGTCAGCAGAATGTCTGACAAGCAGTCATACTCATGCCTAGGGGTATCGTGCTACCCAGAAACTGGGTTGTGGATAGAGGTTGGATAGGCAGTCGCCCTGTAAAATATTGGTATTCAACTGCATCAGGCCCTGCAGTCTCGACATTAGATAGCGACAAAAATCTGTCGCTAAGTCGTATCGATGTCAAATTCCTTTAATAGATTTTCAACTTTATTTCCATACCATAAGGTTGAAAATCTTTTAAAGGAATTTGACATCGATACGACTTAGCGACAGATTTTTGTCGCTATTCATGTCGAGACTGCAGGGCCAGTTCAGACTCCGGTACCGACCATAGTCGATAAAAGGCTAGGTAGATGATGATGGTCTAGTACCAACCTTATAAAGTTTTGACCGATTCTAAAGCATCCAACCAAAAAAATAAACAAAAGAAAAACGGTCGTTTGATGGGCTTGCCTCTAAGGTTGGCAATGCAAACGGGTATGTAATGTGCTTCATTTCAATGGCATAATTTACACAGCGGAACTCAAAACATCACAAAGAAAAACATTAACATTAAACAATATTATGGCCATTTATACTAAACAAATAAATTATGTTAATAATTTTAGTCTATACTAATATTATTAGAAGGTAAAATGTGTGACTGTGTGTAGGGGGTAATCTTCGGAAGTACTGACTAGATTCCGAAAATTCTTTCACTAATGGGAAGCAACAGTATTGCCTAGTGTCATAGGAAATATTTTATGTTCAAAAAAGAAATTTCACGTGGACGAATTTGCGAGCTAGTAGTTAATATAATTACTAAATGAAAAACAGTCATCTAAAAACACACACGGAAATAAAACAAGATATTATTACGAACCGAAATAAATGCAACAATTTCAAATGAATAAGTATTATCTTAATAAATCTAGCAAACTTTAGTATAGTAAGTATGAATAAGTATAAGCATATTATTGATATTCGTAAATATTTTAAGGATATGCTAAAAAAATAACGTTATTTAAAGTACGGAGATAAGCTGAAATACTCCATTAAAAAAAAAATCCTTTTCAAGCTTAATTTGACAAAATGATGGTACATTTTGTCAAGTTTATGCTTTTAAAATAATGAAACTGATGATCTATTGCCATAACAACACAATGTTATTTTAATTAACGAAGAGCACGTTGTGATAATTATATTCTGTAAAAATCTCACCATGATTGACAGCTCACTTCACAGATGAAGTGAGCTGTCAATCCATAGAATCAAGTGCAATGACAACTCACTTCACGGTGAGATTTTTACAGAATACACCGGCTGTTCTAACAACGATTCTGAGTAACTTTTGGGTTTGCATACATATATAAACTCACGCGTTTTTTGCCATTTGGGGTAGGCATAAACTACAGAACACCACCTGCAGCTACATACAAATTATTATTTGTCCATACATGCGCGATCGGTTGCGAGTACTTCGCACCTGATGACCAGAAAGCCAATTCCCATACTTAAAAACGTTCAAAATCTTGTCGCAATCTCATCTTTGCGACATTTCAATGTCAAAAACTTATAAAAATTTAGGGAAAAGAGGTAATTTTGGCCAGATTGAGACTGAGACTAGAATGTGAAAGTTCTTAAAAAAAAAAAACGGAAGTTGCCCCTCTGACCATTCTGAAGAATATGCACTATACTAAAAATAACTTATAGCGCTACAAGTTTCTTTTGACGCGTGGCCAAAATCGGAACTAACGCCGCCATCTTGTTTTTTCAATACATTTCACAAAACAATTGCACAAATGTTTACCAACAGCGCCCCCCTGTCAACGTCAGTGGAACGCCAAAAGATCCTTGTAGCAGTGTAGTTTTGACTTTTGTTATGGCTGTCGGGTTGCTCAAGATTGTCGGGGTTATAGCTGATAGCAGGAAGAATTAATTCGGACCCCCTCAATTCAAACAGTGCCGCCATTATATCAGTATTTTTATTTGTTCTCGTTTTCAAAATTTTATTGTAACACAAATAATAGATAACACATGATTTTTTTTAAATTACTGTGATAATGAGTTTAGCATAAATAGTACAAAATAGAAAAAGAAACAATGTTCGACGGCCATAAATAATAAATTAAAAGACAAATTAATTTATAACATTGTGACGTTTTAGAAAGTGAATAATAATATAACTTCAAATAATCTAAGGAATTGTTATGGCATTCATGAAACTGTCTTCGTAAGAAAACCTTTAACTATCAAACTATGCTCTGATCATTTTCTGAATCCTGATTTGACAACTTAGATCAAAAAAAAAATCAAAATAGCGCTGCCAACAGTGACGTGAAGCTGATTTCGTAAACATGTGTGCACTCGTGAGGTGTAGTTTCGTTGTAAATGTGTGCGTCTGAGCGTGTATGCACATAGAAAGGTGTAGTTTTGCATGTTTCACTGTATTGTTCGCAGCGCTGTTTTGATTGTTTATTTGGTCTGACTTTGACATCATGCTAAATGCTTATAATTATGAGAGCTGTGGTGTAACATACATAGAAGGTAAGAATTTGAGTATTGATTCCTAAAAAACCTATATTAACTACATATATAATAAGTTGTTTCTGTAATGTCATATCAATCATCATAATATTATTATGGATTTTCTTATAGTATAGGTGATGTAGGTGAATGAGGATATGTTTTGAAGTTTTGAGTATGAATTTGGATGGCTATAAGAGTTCTTATGTAGAAGAAGACCAAGGAAACCATGGATGAATGGACTGTGTGAAAAATGATATGGCTAGAAAGGGGGGTGACTAACGAGATTACGACTAATAGAGAAGTATGAAAGGAAAAGTCATGTTACGCCGACGCCATATAAATTGTGATCAGGAGAATGATGATAATGTAGTATAGGTTTATTTACTAGTCCAATTTGTTAAACGAATATGGCGTACTAAGTTTTACATTTTGTGACAATTAAGGTGTTAAAATAGTTAATTTGAAGCAGTTTCTGATGTAATTCATAGTGTTTGTGTACCTAACACTGATGAATACATTCATACCTTGTTTTACTGATGTAAAAACTCTTGATTTTGGAACGAGGTTCCTTATCGCACGATACTCTTTACACACTTGGCGAATGTGAGCTAGACCAAAAAAAGTGTTTTGCACAGTTACTCTCCAACGTTGTTAATTTATTTCATTGTGCCTGATATTTAATACATAATATGTATATAAAGCGAAAGGAACTTCGTTCTAACCAAGGAGATTCCAACCCACGACACCTCTCGACTTTTTGTTCAGTGTTTCCTGACTACACACCTACCTGAACACATTTGAGAGAATACACCGTAGATGCACATTTTTTATACAAAACCGACAAATCATTTCGGTACTTAGTTGTCAGTTTTGTATTAAGAACTTTACCTTAGTGGGAATAACGTTCGAAATACAAAACTGGCAAATTAGTCCGGTAGTCTTCTGTCAGTTTTGTATTAAGAACTTTACCTTAATCGGAATAACATTCGAAAAACAAAACTGGCAACTTAGTCCGGTACTTTTTTTTTAGCTTTGTATCAAATACTTTACATTAGACGGAATGAAGTTCGAAATACAAAAATTGCATCGAAAGTTTAAGCTCAGGCCTCAGTCAACAGTACAACAATCTGTTCAATAAAAGACATTTTACAATACATTTACGACTCCAAAACGAAATTAATTCATCTTTGGCAACTCAAGTTGTTTTCCGAACTGCTTACGAATTTCTTTCTTATCTAATTTCCCCATGGCGTTCCTAGGCATTTCATCAGTCACCAACATCGTTTTGGGAAGCTGGTACGGAGCCAGTTTCTTCCCAGCTGATTCCTTTAACTCTTTAAGCGTTAACTTAGCATTTTCTTTAAGAACTACGACTGCTGCAACAATTTCTCCGTAACTGTCATCTTCTATACCCAAGATGGCGGCGTCGGCTATGCTTGGGTGATCTAAGATGGCGGATTCGACTTGCAACGCGCTTACTTTGTATCCTCCAGTCTTGATGATGTCGACTGAGGTTCGTCCGAGGATCCTGAACTTGCCGTCCTCGAATGAAACCGTGTCTCCGGTACGGAACCAGCCGTCGTCGGTGAACTCCGAGGAGTCAAGTTTTGGGGCTCTGTTCCAGTACCTGTAAGATTTTTGATGATTAGTACCGTACGAGTGATTATTTCGTAGTTAAATCTTGACAGTTTACTTTAGGCTGTATGATGACCAGTGATCGGAGTAGGTAGATTGAACTGGGGTCATTGATCCGAAACGTATATATTACTATGGACATTCCTTCGGAATTGGTGGATTATTAAAAAAAAACCGGAACTTATGTAGGAATTGTATTCTGCCAGAGTGGAAGGAGTCATTTGATGATTTGCCATCCTCAAAAAAAAGGTAGGAATTGTAATAAAATGAGCAACTTTATTCTTTATTATTCTTCCTATTTTTTTTTTTTGTCTCGATTTGACAAAACCCAACGACCAATCAGAACAAACTTTAAATTTTGAATTGAGTAGTAATAATATCACTACCAACATTAACAATATTTAATTGAATCCGGAAATACCGGAATTACTTTCCGGAAAAATGGCTTATCCATGTTATTCTTTCTGTGTGCATTTATGATACAAGTACTAAAAATCAATCTACCTACTCCGATCACTGATGATGACTCGCTGAGTAAAAATAACATCACGCTTGTACTGACCGGGGTAGGCACAGGTGTATAGATTACACCTTCATTCGTCAGTGGTTTACACAAGTCTAATGTGATATGGGGCAAGTCTACTGCGCCTAAATCCAGACCCCGGGCTGCTACTAAGTACCTATTTTATAAATGAAAACAATGTAGGTGTTGTGGTCGAGGTGGGTCAGGTTATTGAAAGGCTTCCCATGAGGGTAAAACTTTTACATTTTCGCCATACATTTTACAACATAACGTCCCTATGTCGGGTCACTTGGCAAGCTCCCGTGTCGTATGTGACAATGTTTCAGGGGGTCTACTCTCTAAGCACGAAATCCGTTATTTCGGCTGTAGTTACGGGTGTTTGCTACTCCGTATCACCTAAGGACATAAGATTACTTCGAGGCCCGAACTAAGAATGAATGACAACACCATTTGACAGTTTTCTTTCCCCCGATGTGTTTTTGCCTGTCTATAAAGATGAATTAATCGGGAGTAGGGTTCATTCTGAAGTATCGAACTACTTTCGTACGGGTCCGTATCTTCGTTGACGGACTTACAGAGTAGGCTTCGCGAACTCTTTACAAGCACATTAGTGACAGCCCGCCACAGACGTTTTTGACATCTTGATGTCAAATACTGGTGAAAATGACAGGTGTTCATGACGGCCGTTATACCGGGTCAAATTAAATTAGCTAGTGAAACTCCGCAGACGTGATGGCTATCGATATCTTATACCTTTTTTTTTTTTTTTTTTGTCAGTTACCAGCGAGCCCACAAAAACGAAAAAGTATTTATTCATAAATACATAGAATTATCATGAATAAAGACTTGACATATTACTGTTTCATAAAAAAAGAACATGAGCGCTGTGTGTACATAAATAATAAAATAAATAAATAAACATTTTATTTTTGAAAATGGAACTAAAAGCGACAATCTCTTCGTTAAAACGCATGCATTCTACCATGCATACAGAAGCTTTTTTTTTTAAAGTGAACTATTTAATATTGTATTGGATTATTTTATTTTCTCGCAATCGTAGTGAAAAGTAGAGTGGAACACTCGGCGCTTAAAAGCCCCTTGTATAACAATTTACTATTATGTACTTAAATTCAATTCAAATTTGAATTTATTAGGATAGTAGTAACTTAATAAATTCAAGTTTCTTATTTAATCTATAGATATAAAGATGAATTGCTGTTCTTTAGTCTCGCTAAAACTCAGAAACGGCTTGACAAAACAGATTTTTTCTTTCTTTAATTGACTTCTTTACAGGGGTGGTTTAAAAAAAAAAGGATAAACCCAAAGGAACAATTTTGACAGGACAACGTCTGACGGGTCAGCTAGGTAGGTAGCTGGGTAGAGTAGGTAGGTAGGTAGGTAAGCAGCGTAGGTGGGTAGGTAAGTAGAGTAGGTGGGTAGGTAACTAGGGTAGGTGTTAGGTACTTAGTGCTACCTGTGCGAACCCGGGCCGGGTAAAGTTAGTTACTAATAAAAATGAGTAATGTCGAGTTTTTGAAGAAGAAACTACTCGTAAGTTACCTATGCCAACCTTTACAGATAGCAATGTAAACATATAATAAAATAGTAACGAAAAATTTTTGTCCGTTTGTCTGTTTATCTAGATGTATGTTCCGGATTGGCGCAAAAATTGCTTAACGGATGTTGATGAAATTTGGCACACAGGTAGTTTATAACCTGAATTAACACATAGGGTACGTTTAACCCCAGTAGTACAGTCCCGTGGGTCATTTTCCGACATCCACACGGGTGACTTTTGCTCACGGATTCACCCGTGTTAAACCGAGTAAATAATGTGACTTTTTGATGACGAACTACTCGTATGTTACCTATGCCAACCTTTATAAATTAGAAAATTGTTGGTCAGACTGGATTTAAGAAAGGACCTGTAGTTTTTCATCCCACAATAATCCCTTTAGTAACAAGTAATAAGTTGTTTAGAAACAATTATATAAAGTTACCATACTTTAGTGGAAATCAACATGATTAAGAAAAAATTAAGAAAATATGTCTATTTGCGGTAAACATGACGCAGAGAAAAACACATAAATACAAAAAAGAACCGAGCTGGGGGAAAATATGCGTCACATCCACGCAAAACGGCAATCGCTCAGCATAATGCTACGACCCTATACGAGACAGCTCCAGCGCTGGTTTTCAGCGACAGCCGGCGTTGACGTGATGACGTCGACCAGTGCAGCGAAAATTATTGATTATTGAATTATTGATTATTTATTGATTTGGTCTCGGGGTGAGACCGAAGAATACAGGCGTTAGGTTACAAAATACAGGCCTCAAAATTGGTACCAGGCGGGCGTGAGCAACCAGTTCCCAGTGGTTTTATGCACTTGTCCCATCGGCGGCGATTAACGTTAAGCGAATAGAGCTAAAAACTAGCTGGCGAGCAGCGAGTGCGCGACGGCGACGAGCAATTATTCGCTGTATCAAGCGTGAGTCAGTATTCTGCCCGCCAAGCGAGCGTCGCTGTGCGAGTACTCTCTTTGATAGCTCTTGTCGCTGCAACAAACGAGTACTCGCCGGCTGGCGGTGTGAAGAGTCGGCGATCAATTAATATATGTCTCTAATGAAAATTTCATAAAATATCAATTAATTGGATTATATGAACTTTGAGGGTTATATTGAAGATTTTATTGATTATAATTCTGTAAACACATACTTGTTACGGTCGCGAATCATATTTCGCGGGCAAATTGGTGCTGCCCCCTTAAGTAAGAGTAATTTCTATGTAGCTTTATTTATGTAAGAATATTTGTAGGTCAGTAGGTACTATTACAATAGAACAATCACATTTTTCGAGAATTATTCAAATTAAAAAAAGAATACCATTCATTCTTTGATCGCCAGTTCGTTCACTATCCCCACACTATAGTTTCAGTATGGTAAAATTATTTTCCTGCGAACTGTCACGTTACTAAATACAATTAAAAGTCCAAGTATACAGTCCTTTCTGTATTCTTACCTCTGATTTTGCATCACTGTCAAAATGACAGTGATCCTTATCTTCATGACGATAAGGTTGCTATAGGGTTGTTGCTATCAGAGGTAATAGTGGATTGTTATAGAAGGGGCTAAAATGAGCCATTATATACGAGGTAGTTTTACTCCCGAGCTCTAGCGAGGGAGTGAATAGAAACCGAGTTATAATGAGTTTTTAGGCTCGTGTGTTACACTCTACTTTTCACTACGATTGCGAGAAAATAAAATAATCCAATACAATATTAAATAGTTTACTATTTTTTAATTTCTTTTGTCGCCGCAATGCAATGCACGCATTGGAACCTACGTCGATGGAACGGCAACTGGATGTGGATGTGGAGCTATGTCGCAAACTATGCTCCAGCTTGTATCTTACCCTCTGTGTCCCAAAACTTGCGGTCAAAAAGACTTCTGCGCTGCCGCCGACGACGCCGTGGAAGTGGCGAAGTTTTGGGCCAACAAAATTTGAGAAAAGTCGTGCCAGCGACACGAAGAAGAAGAATGCACGCATTCTACCGAGGAAATCGCCGCCTTTAGTTCCATTTTCAAAAATAAAATATTTTGCTTTTTTTATGAAACAGTAAAAAGTCGAGTCTTTATTCATGATTATTCTACTTATGAATAAGGACTTTTTCGTTTTTGCAGGCTCGTTGGTAACAAACAAAAATAAAAATAAAATTAACTTTTTCCCCTAGGGGAAAATATGCTATTTTATCCCGGCTCTGGTACGCTATAATGACGGACTTTTTGAGCAAGAGGACAGAAAAAAATTCACAGATCACAGGTCTTACCTGGTAAATACAGCAGGTCCCTTGACGAGCAACTCTCCCTGGAACGCGTTGTCGGTGACCTGCTTGTGTTCAGTCTGTTTGGAGGGCTGCCATTCATAGCCTTCCGACTCCACGAAGTAGTCCTTTGACGACAGACCGAGGCGGTCCAGGCATATCTATTGGAGATATTACAAGATTATTCATTTAGGGACTAACCACACTTAATCAGCTCTGTTCAGCTTTTGTCCATAGAAAACAACAATTTTGTATGGAGCTGCGTACGCATCCGTTCAGCTTTCCGCGTCTATTCAGTTTTCGAGGCAAATAGGCATACAATTAGGACAAGTGTGTTTTTATCATGCGCATGCTAACGACAGTGTTCAGACTTAAAGTTTACTTTAATTATTAACATTTACATTAATTGTGTAGAAATGACGAAAATCGTTCAGCGAAACGCGAATGGAGCTGAATAAATGTAGTCACTTCCATAAAATAGATTATAGTCTGTTAGTATGATGTCATGTTGGCCCAATGGTTACGGCACCGCCTCTCATGCACGAGGTTGTGGGTTCAAATCCGGGCAAGTATCAATGTGACGTGATGCTCTGTTTCTAATCATATGTACTTTCTAAGTATATTTTTGACATTACTGCCATCGGTGAAGAAAATCATCATGAGGAAACCTGGAGTTATAATTAATATTCATTTGAAGTTGCCAATCCACCTTGAGCAAGCGTGGTGATCAATGCTCGTGATTTCTCTGTACGAGAAGAGGTATGCAGTGGGACAATAATAGGCTAGTATTATTATAATAATACCAACCTATTATTATAGTCTGTTCGATAGAAAATATTTCGTGGGCGCGGTTACATGCACAAATCTCACAACCACGAAGAAGGAAACCACTATCTGTATCTGTAGGCCATACAAATATTTGTTCCATGCGGGAATCAAAGTCTGGAACCATGGCTGAATAATCAGCCACTACGCGAGCCGTATCATCAAACGTTTGTGGCCTTCCCTATTTACTAATATTTCTGCTGTAATAGGTTAATAAGAATCCTCAAAAAAACATAACCCTTCATTTGACTTTGCCGTAATCGGGTAAAAACACAGAGAACCTTACATGGCCTACCGAAATACTAGCTCAGTCAATGATCAGCAGACCTATTCTGTAAAAAATCTCACCGTGAAAACTTAAGTGAGGTGAGTTTGAAGTGACAGCTGTCAATACTGTTAATCCCTAGCATCAGGGGTGGAATGACAGCTCACTTGAAGCTCACTTCACCCAAGTTTACACGGTGAGATTTTTACAGAATTGACCGGCAGAAAAATTCCTGTCAAATCATACATTAACATTCATTATTAAACAACGACTTGCTTTCAGGAAAAGATGAGAACTTTATAATACGATACAATCATGAAAAAGAAACTTTCCATACCTGTGTTTCTGGCACCGGCGTCTGCACAGTGATTAAGGGCTCCAACTCCCCCGTATCCTCTCTCACGGACACGATCCTGGCTTCCACCCCGGGTAGAGGCAACCCCACGCAGCCCACACTCCTGGCCTCCACAGGACGGTAGGGGTTGCTCAATGCCATCCCCACTTCTGACATGCCGAAACGCTCTAGAAGTCGCATGCCAGATATCTGAAGAAGAATGAGGAAATTTGTGAAGAATAATGGGGAATGAAGCATTTATTTCAATGAAACCATTTGTTTTATTATCAAGGGTTCGGTTAGTCCGAAAGATGCAAGCTAGTTGGCCAGTCCAAAGCGTAGTAGGTTCCTATGGAGAAGAACAGGCAAGGAACTCCATAGACGCTCTTTTAAATAAAGATTTTTGTTTGCAAACAACTGGTTACATTCATGTTAAAATTATGCATACTACTGCCTTATCCCAAAAATCCACCCTGATGTTTGAGATAGGGCAGTAAGCGCAAGTAAGTATCTTATCCGTTGAACCTACAGGAAAACGGTCTTAGAAGACTGTCCGTAACTTTTTGTAACATTTTGATCAACGTTCACAGATTTTGGGAAAAATAGTAAGGACGGAATAGCTCGAAAAAAAATCTCCAAAAACCGCAGCTAATATAAAAATAAAGGTATTCAAATTTAAAATATACGCGCCGACTTGAGAATCTCCTCCTGTTTTTCGCGGTTTAAAAACACACGTCCTCCCATTTCATGAACAGCTGCGCTGGTAAAGGCGCAGACCCCGCCACCATCAGCTTCATCCTGCTGCCCAAGGTAGCGCTGACGTTCTCCGCGGTCTTCGGGTCCGAGAACATCCGCTCGTGGTTGGCTAGCAGGCGCGCATACATCGCGGGCACTCCGTGGAAGACGGTCACTTTGGTCTCTATAATATCTAGACTTACCTATTAAGCCTAACTAATGAGCCAAATAGAAAACGTTCGTGGCTGTCTTGTTAATTGTTGTAGCTCGAGCGGCTTATGCAAAAATACTCGTATGTTTGTATTAAGTTATCTCTGGAAATACCGATCCGATTACAAAAAAATACTATACTAAAAAAAAGCTACACTATTTCCGAGTGACATACGGTACTTTTTATCCCAGAAAAGCGCTCGGTTCCTGTTGAAGTTTCCATAAAAAATATATTAAACCTCACCTCCTCCCATTTCATGAACAGCTGAGCCGGCAGTGGCGCGGACCCCGCCACCATCAGCCTCATCCTGCTGCCCAAGGTAGTTCGGACGTATTCCGCGGTCTTCGGGTCTGAGAACATGCGCTCGTGGTCGGCTACCAGGCGCGCATACATCGCGGGCACTCCGTGGAAGACGGTCACTTTGGTCTCGTCTCGTTCGCCCATGCCAAGGAGGCGGGACCATACGTTGTGGGAGACGAAGGAGGGGAGCATTCGGAGTCTGTTAAAAGATAAGTGCAAAATATTATATACAGAGTTTGGAAAAGGTAAACTAATTTTTGTGTCCGTAGCATAACAGCGGGCCCTATCAGAATACCAGCGCTGCGGTATTAATTTTTTAAATATCGCAGCATTATGCTGAGATAGGATCATTTTTGGCTTCGTGCAGGTCTTTATTTTTAGTTTTGAGTATTCGAAAAAAAAACGGTTGATTTTGTTAGTTTTCAAAGTTCCTTTTTTACTGTTGTACGTGCCCTAAATCTAATATTTTTCTTTCTTTATTTTCCTTCAATGGTACAGTCAGCAACGAAAGTCTTTTAACACTTCAGTTATTTTAAATTTTAACTACGCTAACTGTTGCTTCGTTGTGGTTGGAAGTGCCACTGCTGAGCGTGAGATTCTGGGAAAGGTCGGGCAGGGTTAAAAGGTATTTTATATTCAAGAATTTCTTAATAGCAATCCGGAGTCTGAATTTATGTTGAGCAACACAAAATAATAGTTTCTAACAGTCAATGTCTTAGGTCGAGCAGGTGGGTGCAAGCTCATGACCGCTGCTGATTAGGGTCCAAATTGGTATCCCCGTGTTGGGAAGTGTTTTTTTTTTATTTTTCCATTGTAAAATTCTCAGTAGTCTGAAGTCCAGAGACTGAATTTATCCAAAAAGGCTCGCCCCTCATTACATGGGACTAAACATAACCTAACCAACCTAATTTAGCCTAGCCAACTTTAGTTATGGTGTACAACAAAGATCATTCTAAGTATATAAGTGTCAGACTTTTTTTACATAATACCTTGCAGGCGCAGCAAGCGACGCTAGCATAGAGTTGAGCTGCCCGTGTATGTGATGTAGCGGTAATGTATGCAGAACTACGTCGTGCGCAGAGTACTGCCACGCGGAGTGCAGCAACGATATCTAAATAATGTATTTTTTACGTCATACCTTGCATCCACAGCAAGCGACGCTAGCATAGAGTTGAGCTGCCCGTGTATGTGATGTAGCGGTAATGTATGCAGAACTACGTCGGGCGCAGAGTACTGCCACGCAGAATGCAGAAACGATACCTAAAAAATGTATTTTTTACGTCATACCTTGCACCTGCAGCAAGCGACGCTAGCATAGAGTTGAGCTGCCCGTGTATGTGATGTAGCGGCAACGTATGCACAACTACGTCGTGCGCAGAGTACTGCCGCGCGGACTGCAGCAACAATATCTAAATAATGTAATGTTTACGTCACACCTTGCACCCGCAGCAAGCGACGCTAGCATAGTGTTGAGCTGCCCGTGAATGTGATGTAGCGGCAACGTATGCACAACTACGTCGTGCGCAGAGTACTGCCGCGCGGACTGCAACAACGATATCTAAATAATGTAATGTTTACGTCATACCTTGCACCTGCAGCAAGCGACGCTAGCATAGAGTTGAGCTGCCCGTGTATGTGATGTAGCGGTAATGTATGCAGGACTACGTCGTGCGCAGAGTACTGCCAAGCGGAGTGCAGGCACGATATCTGTGTTTGTAGCATGCTGTGGGTCCATATTACGCCTTTAGGTTTGCTGGTTGTACCTGAAGATGAGAGACAAATATTTAATTTTATATAGGAATAGAAAGAGTCCAAGAAAGATCGTGAATCAGCTATGTATTTTTTTTTAAACAGGTGTCACAGCTATTGCAATTTTAAATAAAAACGAACTTTACGACGAATTTAAAAACATTGCAAAACAAATTGTTATCACAAAGACAGCACTTCTTGTGTCTGACGAAACTGAAATCATATTTCGCCCCACTCTGTACTCGTATTGTGCGCGAAAGACAAAAATAACCTCTATATCTTCTTAAGTGTGTAGCTCCATTTTTTTTATGGACATTATTATCACATAAGGAACGACGCAGACCTGGCGCAGCGCAGCATTCGTTTTGAATTTTATTTCAACTACTGCAAGATTGATATTTTTTTGGCAGGATATCGCGCTTTACTGCACTTCGCCAGGCCTGCGCCGGCGCTGAGAGTTGGTTCCATATCTATATATAATTATTATAAACACAAGTCGCTTCTCGTATCTGTCTGTGTGACCCGCGTTGTTCTTCTTAATTACACAACGGTTTTTATTATTATTAATTTAAATCGAACACAAATGATTAATATTGTTGTTAGTAACTTATATAACTATGTTAATAACATTTCACATTAAAATAAATAAAACTAATTCAAGAACCTATAACTAGTTCCGCTTCCTGCTGCACCAGACCTGCAGCTGTGCATACGGGTCCAGTGCCCCAGGAACGGGCAATCAGGCTTATTCACGATCACATTTAAAATGCTGTTGGTGCTCCTCCAAATTTTCCTCCGAGTTTTTGATGTGGTTTTCTCATTAATTTAGAAAAAAAAATCTGGAAGGTTGTGTCGTACATAACCTTACATATAATAAAGAAATCTAGGCGTTTTGTCAAGTCGTAAAAAACCGAGCCAAGCAGGGACGGGTTATAATAATTATTAATAATATTATAATAATTATTTTTATTAATAATAATTATTTTTATTAATAATATTTTTATCCTAACTAATATTATAAATGCGAAAGTAAGTTTCTTTGTTTGTTTGCTACCTTTTCATGCCTAAACAACTGGACCGATCATACTGAAATTTTGCATATACGTTGTCAGGTGCACAGAAACGGACATAGGGTAGCTTTCATCCCGCAAAAAATTACTGTTCCCGAGGAAAATAACAATAACGTTCTTATGATAATAGATGGCGCCACGTGTCTTTCGAATCATGATTGAATTATAACCCGAATTGATAGTCAAAGTCTAAATTAACGCGAGCGAAGCCTCGGGCAAAAGCTAGTTAATAATATTTTTATCAATAATAATTACTTTATTATAATAATTATTATAATATTTTTTACTAATCTTCTATAATATTGAAACACATCATAAAATAAAATAAAACTTACCACTCGTATAAATAATAAGTGCTTCATTTTGCCCGTACCAAGCATTGCTCCTTCCTGCATCAGCCAAATTATCCTCAGCTTTAGGCTTCAAGAACGCAGTATTAGGCTGGTATAGCTGGGCCGTTATCACGTTATCCTTGCCAGTTATCAGAAGTGGTTTCGCCATCTCTAACGTGATTGGGCGAATAACTTTCTCGTACTCTTGAGTACATACTACAAGGCTGGCAGAACTGTCTGTGAGGAAGTATTTCAGCATCTCTGGTGGATGAAGCGGAGTTAAGGGGACCGCTGTAAGAGAAAATAGAAGTTTGTATACAGGGGCGTCGACTTTTTGAAAAATTTGTGGGTGCTCATTTTCATGCCCGACTTGGGGTATTTTTTTTAACCGACTATTAAAAGAGGAGAAGGTTCTGAATTCGACTGTATTTTTTTTTGTTTGTGTTAGCTCAGAACTTTTTTCTTGATGACCCAATTTTGATTATTCTTTTTTATTTGAAAGCTGGTGCTTCTCATGTTGTCTCATATAAATTTGATCAACATCTGACCAGCGATTTTTGAGCTATTCTTAATAATGCGTATTTTTTCCACTTAGTATTGATGATGTTTTAATAAGTTCTCGTCACTGTTATTTACATATCAAGTAGTGGTATACGAATTTGTGTGAGGTAGGTACCACAACTAAAAAGTGAAAAATAAAAACTCTTTTGCAAAACAAACAACCGACTTCCAAAAAAACACTAGTAATAAATAAGTGCAAAATAACTTTAATTTCGGAAGTCGGTGGCAAAAAACGAAAATACAATAACCAAAGACACAGACTTCCGAAATTTAAGTTATTTTGCACTTTTTAGTGTTTTTTTTTTTCGAAACCGTTGTTTTCTTTTTGTTTGTACAAAAGATTTTTATTATGGCCTGCTTAATCCTTAAAATCGCATCTAAATCTGTAAAAAAAACTTACTAATTAATTAAGTTTATAAAATATGGATTGAAGAAAATCTACGATTCAAGAGCGAGCGAAGCGAGCTCCACAATTTTAGCACCCCGGTTTAAAAGGTTATACCTAACGACGTGACGTGATTTTAAAGAGAGACCGGACAAAGCCGATTGACTGATCAGTTTTGATGTCTATGCTCGTGGGTGCTGGAGCCCCCGAGCACCCACGGAGTCGGTGCTCCTGTTTGTATATGAGTTTATTTAATTGAATAAAGAACATCAACTTTTGTAAGCTTAAAATAGTATTTTGGAAACGTATTGCTAGTTACAATAAGTACTACTTGCAAAATGAGTGTGTAAGGATCGTAGCAGGCGGCGTCCTGTAGTTCCTGCCTACCCTCATGGGAGAAAGTTGTGAGTTTATGTATGTTTGCCATGAGTTTTGTGAAGTGTAGTTTCGTGGTAGCGGTGATTAATTGACTGAACAAAAAATAACCCCATAAGGGGGGGGGGGGGGGGCTACTGGCGAAATGTGGGTGAACTATAGGTACACCTCTGCCTAACTCTTCGAGGAATACAGGCGTGATGTTACGTAAAATAACAAAGTCTAATTATCCAACTTTGATTTAGGTTGTCATTACTCCATCTGGTCAGTGGTGATAATTAAAAATCATTACACATTATGCACACACTACTCGTAACTGCCTTTTTGGTGTAGTGCTGGTCTCAAGCGCGACTGCTGAGCATACGGTCCTGGGTTCGATTCCCAGGTCCGGCAAAGTGTTATTGGGCTTTTCCATTAGAAATTTTCCCAGTAGCAGCCCGGAGTTTAGATTAGTGCCCGTTTGATAGCAGTAGGCTCGCCCCCTATTACATGGGACTTAAACATAACTGTCGAAATGTTGGTGTTACTATACACTTCTGACCTACCTTTCAGAGAATACAAACAGGGCCTTCTTTTCCATTGGCCACTCTGGGCAAGCGCCCAGGGCCTCTCGATTCATGGGGCCCCATTTACTGACAGCTTCGGAGCTAGGGTCTATCAGAGGCAGGGTGCTATAAATTGTGAGCTCACTTCGCTCAGTTCGCTCGCTCTTGCATCCTAGATTCTACATAGGGGTCTCAGTATCCTTAACTGCCTAGGGCCTCCAAAAGTTTAAAAACGGCCCTGAATACAAGAGTGATGTTATGTTATTACCAGAGATCGGATATTCGGATGCGTATTTACCTAAAGTTCATTTTTACTGCAAAAGTATGGAAGCAGCTTCTTAAAATGTATGTATATTTTGTAAACAAAATCTCGGGATGCCAGGAACACCGGGAATGCATAACTAGTCGGATGTATAGTATGGAAGCGACTTCCTAGAAATATTTATTTAAAAAACTTTTTTTTAAAAAAACAACCGACTTCCAAAAGAAACACTAAAAAACATGAAAAATAACGTTAATTTCGGAAGTCGGTGTCTTTGGTTGTGTGTATTCGTTTTTGGTCACCGACTTCCGAAATTAAAGTAATTTTTCACGTTTTTTAGTGTTTGTTTTGGAAGTCGGTTGTTTTTTTGTAAAAAAGTTTTTATTTTTCACTTTTTAGTTGTGGTACCTACCCCACATACATTCGTATACCACTCCTTGATATGTAAATAACCGTGACAGGAAATTATTATAACATCATTAATATAAACCAAGTGGAAAAAATACGCATTACTCAAAAAGTACTGGTCAGTACTTGATCAAATTTAAATGGGACCACATGTGAAGCACCAGCTTTCAAATTAAAAAAGAATCATCCAAATCGGATCACCCAGAAAAAAGTTATGAGCTAACAAACTTAAAAAAAAAAAGTACTGTCGAATTGAGAACGTCCTCCTTTTTGTGAAGTCGGTTAAAAATAAAACCCGGGATTCTTGGATTGCATAACTATTCAGATGCATATTTATTTGAAATTAATGATTAACCCCCGATGCAAATATGTGTATGTACGGTGTAAGAGAAGGGGTGGTGTGTGTTTTTTAAAGTTAAGATTTTTTCGATACAAAAGCGCATTCCGTATTAGCCAACATCTCAACTTTAGTTGAATATGCATCCGAATATCCGAACCCTGGTAATACTCATTATTCATCGGGCCCATATTATTGTGTGGCTGTAACGGGCTTAAACATATTATGATGTAAGCTATATATAGTATGCACGTCCTCTAACATTACACGATCCTAGTGAACATAACACATTGTCGATAATTTGTTGATCACGAAAGGTTATTAACACATTTTGACACGAATTTAACAAAGCCTCTAAGACTATGTTATAAATAAAATGAGACAAAATGTATTGTAAAAATTAACAAATGTATTTTAAAAAAATATTACCTATTTAGACTTTTCTAATGAATGTAAGCAAGTGCTAATTCGATGCAGCTGAAGTTAAATACTTTTCAATAATTAATCATTCCAGTAGCGAAAGGTGCAAATCACGTTTGCATGTATTCGTATTGACCTCCAATAAGGTTAGGTGCGCAGTACGGTTAACGAACAAAAATTGGATGACGACAAAGGTACTTATCATTTAAAATTGGAAAAGTATTTGATTACGGAATGTTTGCCGAGAGAAGATAGAAGAAGCGTTGGCAGACCACTAGCGAGGTGGGTTGGGTGGACGACCAACAGAAGATCGCGGGGAATACTCTATCAGACCAGGGACGCATGACACAAAAGGGAGGAGGCCTTTACACAGCAGTGGTGGCCCAGTGGTAACGGCCACGACTTACGAGTTGTGGTCGTGAGTTCGAACCCAGGCAATCGCTTTACTTTATGTAATTTATTTCATCACCACTGCTCTCAAAATGGTGAAAGAAAACATTGTGAGGAAAACGGCATGCCCTAGGACCAAAAATGCGAAGGCATGTGACATCTACCAACCCGCACTGGGCCCTTGTGGTGGATTATGGCCCACTGCCTAACAGAGAGGTCTGTGTAGGTTGATTATGCTATACTCCGCAGTGGGTGGAACAAGGCTGCCAATGATGATGATGATTCGATTACCGACCTAAATGCTTTTTAGCGTTTCGTGTTACATGGGACCATTCAAGTATTACGTAAGCACCAAAAGGGAGTGGGGGATCTTTGCTTTGCATATTTTTGACGAAGGAAAAGGGGAAGGGATGGTGATTACGTCAGCAATATTTAGAAAATATAATTAATCAAATCTCAAATTGTTTATTGCAATCCATAATGTACACTTACAGGTGGTAAATAAAAAATAACAGAAACAATTATGGGCCCTGTAATATCGTTTATATATTCAGAATATATTTAAATACTAAATAAATATTAAATGGACATTAAATTCCTTTATAGTCTATAAATTCCTTATTTCTAGACAATAAAGGAATTAATAGATTTAAAAAATAATATATATCAACGTTCATGTAAGCATAGGGGCCTTGCTTACTTTTGCTGACAAGGGGAGGAGGGGTTTAAAAATTACGAAAATTCTGCTTACGTAATACTTGATTGGCCCTTAAGATTCAAGAGCTCGTGTTAATATCCCATCTATTCTGTTCCTTTTGGTGTACAATAAAGTATATTCTATCTACCTGTCTCTCATTGTGTTCTGTAATCTGAAGTTTTAATTAAAACTGACTTTCGCTGAACTGCTTTCGCTTTCGAACTGTAGAACGAGAGGTATCTACTAGGGCTGCCAACGTTATTTTGAGAAAAATAACGTATCAAAGTCTTCGAATAGGAAAAAAAAATGTATTTTCAAATTTAAGGGTGCTTTAAGCAAGCGCTAACAATTTTTTGTTGTCTTAACGAAAATTATGATTTAAATAAATGAATAAATCGTTTATAGGGACGATCTGTTGCTCTCTTCGTGTCACTTCAGATTCGTCACCAAAAAAGTCTACTATTTTCGCATTTGTTATTTTTATTCAAAAGTATATTTTATCGATAAAAAAAGTAGAATACGTTATTATAAAGTATGGTTGGCAACCCTAGTTTATACCCTCCTCATGGGGCGAGGGACGTGGGTTTGTGTAAATAAGTATCGACTTACCGATATTGCCGGACATCCATATTGCCCACTGGACTATAATATGTGACGCGTCATTACTGCACATGTACGCTATCGTCTTCTCCGACTCGCCGACTGAAATGTACAGTAATTGATGATTAGTATATACCTATTTTAAATTAAAAAACACTATTAGAACTTGACTAGGTACGTTGTTTATTATACGGGCGTTATATCTAAAGACTCAGCAAGGTCTTAAACGGGCTAGCGCACTTCACGGCGTAAATCGGACGGAATTTATTGGAGATTCCATTTGCAATAAGATTAGAAATTTAAATAAACCGTTTTTTACAGTCCGTTCAAACGATTTTGATTTTTATTTATTTTTATTTTTATTTTCTTGGTATTAGAAAAGGTTTTAAAACCAAAACGTTTCATTACAGGTAAGTAAACGTTTCATTCAGTTTTTCTGTACAAATCGACAAAATTTCCAGGTAGTTTCCATACCCAACTGTGCAGATATCTCCTGGGAGAGCACGGAGGCTGCTTGGTACAGCCCAGCGTACGTGTAGATACCGAACTCATCTTGTAACGCCACCCGTGTCGGGAACAACAGGGCTCTGCGGAATACTGGTACCACACCACCTGAGAAAAAATAATTATAGAGTTAATATAATAAAATTATCTTTGAAAACAGTGAGGAACTCCTAATTTCATAGTCCGAAATGGCTGCATTGAGCAAGCACCAATGCAAGATAGAATTTGGCATGTATTTAATCAAACCCCAAATAAATCCCATTTTGATTTCCTAAAAATATTAATAGACGCTCTAATATAATAAATGTGCCTTTTTTTGGGAATCTCTAATAATTCCCATTTTGATTTCCTATAAATAGTAATAGACAGTCTAATATAATAATTGTGCCTTTTTTGTGGAAACTCAAATAATTCTCATTTTGTTGTCCTAAAAATACTAAATGGCTAAGTAAATGCGAACAAGTTGCATTTAACGCGGTTGCTCACAATTCTAGGTGACCTAATCTAACTTATTTGGTTGGGATGCCCTTGCTTAGTTACTGCGACCAACTCGGCTCGCGCGTGGTTGGAGTCTTTACCTTTTTTCTTTCAAATGAAACGACGAAATTGGTTTGTGAACTGGTTTTAATTTTAAATATTATTTATCTGAATCCTATTAAACGAGATTTGACGTTGTCTTAAAAATGATCATCAGCTACATTTCTGTCCTTTAAAAACGCCACATCTCTACCGGTTTATACACCACTTTCAATATAAATTGTCCAGTTAAGCACAGTGGATGACATTTTTTTTTTTTTTTTTTGGGTGGGAAATCGTCAAATGACCTCTCCCGCTCTGGGCGGAGCGGAAGGGCGTGTCAGACTCTTACTGACTAAAACCCACCCGTGTTCCTTCAGTTGCTTGTGCGCCAGGGCCACGGTAACTCTTTCGAACAATCCGCGACCCCGGCAGGCATTGGTCCTATCGGACCCCGTCAATGGTGCTGACATCTCTTTGAGGCGCGCGTGGAACACGACGCGCCGTCGACCCGGGCCTGGTCCTTACCGGACGGCGAGCTGCCCATTGCTCGCCGTCCGCAAGCCCGCGCCTACGGTGGCCGGGAGTCGGCAATCGACTCCCGACGCCCAGGGTGTCTCCTCCTCCTGCGGCGGCTAGGGGCGCGAGAGCGCAGAGATTGCCTCTCTCTTTCGCGCTCCGCCTCCTCCTTCGCGAGCATTACTGCTTCGCAGAAGGAGGTGACGGCTTCCCATTCCCTCTCGCTCCGTACCATGGCCTGAACCAGGGCCGGACGCGAGAGGTCGCCGCCGCCGATCGCCGCCACGAGGACACGGCGGTGCCCCGCCCAATCCGGGCAGACCTCCACCGTATGCTCCACCGTTTCCTCCGGTCGATCCTCACAATGGTAACACCCGGGCGTTTCCTCCCGCCTTATCCGAAACAGGAACCTCCCGAAACAGCCATGTCCGGTGAGGACCTGCATCAGGCGGAAGGTGAGGACGCCGTGGCGCCTCTCAAGCCACTCCTGAAAGAGGGGTCTTACCGCCGCAATTGTGGCGTGCCCTGCGCTTGGTTGCGACAGTCGCACTCTCCATGCCGCCATGAGTGGATGACATGACGGCATCTCGAGAACAAAATGCGACTCCCGCACTCTCGTTAAACTTAAGGGGAAGATTTATAAAACAATTGTGCGGACCTGGTGTCTTCTATGGATCAGAATGTTGGGCCACAAAAGGGTTGAATGAAAGGCAATTGCATGCAGCTGAGATGAGAATGCTAAGAGGGATGTGTGGTGTTACGCGAATGGATAGAATAAGAAGTGTAAAAGTGGCGAAGGTGACTGAATAGTTGTATGGAAATCGGTTGTCATAGCATGGGCATGTGATGCGGCGGAATGAGGAAATGTCCATCCTGTTCCATAGGACAATCTATAGTGTAGACAAAATCAAACTGGTTGCTAATTTAATTGTATAATTTATAATTTGTATGACATTGATGCTTACATTATGTACTTAACTACTTTAACTCACACACTAAATTAATACTTGTTAAAATTTTGGAAACATCATCTAGTTTTCAATATTTGTAAATATGTGAGCACCATGTATCTATCACATAATTAATTTACCTGTCTTTACATTATATTTAATTCTTTTGATCTATTGTGGTATAGTAATTTTATTCTAGGTGCATCGTCTTCACATATAATTACATAATTAATGTGAACCTACATAATATTGTAAAACATTTTAAAAGAGTAACGGTGGAGTTTCTTGCCCATTCTTCTCCATACGAAACTACCTTTTGGAAGGGGCAACTCGAATCAATTCTATTTTTTTGTAAATTTTGACGTTCAAAAGTGCCTTTTATGTGCCTATTTGAAATAAATGATTTGACTTTGACTTTGTCGTTAGGAAATTTTTGAGTATGAATGTGGATGGCTATATGAGTAGGAAAAAACCAAAGAAACGATAGATGGACTGTATGAAAATGTGATATGGCTAGAAAGGGGGGTGACTACCGAGATGAAAACGAATGGAGAAGTGTGGAAGAAACAGGCATTTTGCGCGGACCCCAAATAAATTGGGGTAAGGACAAGAGAATGAGGATGTCCTTTCTTGATTCCGAATAAGTCAAATTTTATTTCATGGCCACCCTACTATCCTATAAGGTATATTAGGTAGATAGTTAATATACAGGGTTATTTGTAAAACACCAGCAACCTCTTAAGGGGTCATTGTATTCATCATTATAAACAACTTTTACTACGGATCAAACCAGAAATCGCGAAAAAAATATCAGCTGTTCCCTACGTTTTGACGTGTTATGCTAATATAAATGTAGGTTTTTTTTTTCGCGATTTCTGGTTTGGTCCATAGTAAAAGTTGTTTATAATGATGAATACAATGACCCCTTAAGAGGTTGCTGGTGTTTTACAAATAACCCTGTATATAACTGTGGACATATAATTAGGGACGACTGATACCGAAGTCACTTTTCGATAAACAAGTTGCTGTTATTTTTGTACCAATTTACTGATAATAACTTTTAACAACATGTTTAAACATCAATTTTAATAGGCTATAATACTAGATACAATATACGTAAATACATAGTTGAACTTCTATTTAACTATGGTTCATTTGAACTAGCTATTCGAAACTTCCTAGCTTTGGACAAATAATTAAGAACGTGTAGAATGACTTCATTTATTAAATGATATCAGAATTTATGTAATTCAATTAACAATACTTATTGCTGCTTACAAAACTAAGTATTAATTATTTTGTAGAATGACCCTTGCTTATAATAAATGCTCTGCAGCGACGGGACATGAAATTTATATATATTTTTTTGCAGGTGAAATAGTGCTCCAAAATTCGACAAAAGCATCATACAGTTTATCCAAATTACTCGTCCTTTTAGCAGCCATTCTCTTCTTAACTTCTCCCCATAGATTTTCGATCGGATTAAGATCCGGGCTGTTTGCAGGCCAATCTAACACAGTGACTTGTTGATCTCTAAGAAACTTTTTCACTGAATGAGCAGTTTGTTTGGGGTCGTTATCATGTTGAAATGTTCAAATTACAGGCAATGTCTCCTCAGCATAAGGAAGTAGTCTCCTCCAATATTTGCCTGTATTTAAACTGGTCTAAAATGCAATGCCAGCGTTAGGGTAGGGCGCGACTGGGCGACCGCCCAGGGTGCCAGGGGTGAAGGGGCGCCGAAGAGGCTGTGACTAGGCGCCCCTTCACCTCTGGCGCCTGCAGAGTACTTTTGTTTTAGTTCGTTTATAGTTAGACAACCAAAAAAATTGTTGAGATCTCTTCGCTTGCTCTTGCATCCGACATTCTCTGGATTCTCAAACTTTTCTGCATAAGCCGACAAAGTAACTCCTATTTCTTTATTAATGGACATAAGAAAACTTAGGCGGCGTGCTGAAATTTTTCGTCCCTCTAAAATCTCTCTCGAAATTTCAGCGGCACCCCTCTCTCCTCTTGGAGAGTTCCAAGAGGAGAGGGGTGCCGCTGAAATTTCGCTCAGAGCGCCTGTAATGTTAAAACTGGCACTGCTATTAAAATATATTTTTTTTTTTTTAGTTAAAACGCCTTCAATCTTTTTAACTGGCCATACACCATGCCCTCAAAAACATCCCCAAACTTTTGTTTCGACCCCTATGCTTACTACATTTTTCGTGAACTTAGAATTCAATGGTTGCTTAGCTGGTCGACGCACATACTGCTTACCGTCAGAACCTAGTCTATTTATCTTCGTTTCGTCAGAAAATAATATGTTTTTCCATTGACTTGCTGTCCAGTCGCCATACCACAGATATATGTGGCCATACTTTCTAGCAAAATCCATGGTATAATAAAATACTCCACCAGGTATAGCATTCCGAGACACAGTGGTCACGTGGGTGACACAAGCCTACGTCATCACCGCTGTGTTACCAGTAGTGTGTAATAATAACTCCCCAACCACCTAATACCTGTGCGAATCCGATAAAACAATGAGGTTTTAACTAACAATTACGTTGGTATGTTTAAATTGAATTGTTTCGTTTGATTAGAAAAACGAAACGAGAATTGAAATGCTTTAAATATATTTTTTAACAGAATGGTGACTGAAAATGTTTCCGTAATTCTTGTTTTGTTGCAATAAAATGGCAACTGGATAGTGACGTAAGCATGTGTCACTCCCGGAATGCTAGACCTTGTTTTTTTAGATCATGGCAAAATCTAATCTTAGTTTCCGGTGCACCTTCTTGAGAAATGGTACTTTCCGGGCGATTCTTCCAAATAACCCTTCTTATAATTTCAGTAACTTTATATCGATCAGTTTTCGCTGAACGAACAATCAAAGCATCTTCGAGCGGTGTCGTTTTTCTAGATTTAGGTTTTCGAAGAACATTATTGGTAGTGTTGAATTTCTTGATGTGATTTACAGCGTTATAAATCTTATTTTTGGAGCACCCCATATGATCAGCAAACTTTGTAAAAACTAATCACGTTCATACAGTGCCATAATCGTATTCCGGGTTGATGGATCACAACTTTCCTTGTTACCCATGATGTTGAAATAATTATGCACTTTTGACTGAAAAACGTAGGAGAAAGTAAACAGGATAGGCGCGAAATCAAAAAGAATGGTATTTGTTTTCGAAATTCAAATGGAGTACATATTTTCTTGCGTTCTTAATTATTTGTCCAGCGGCCAGTACTTTTGAAATACAGTAAATTTACGATAAATTGATGTTTATAGGGAAGTGTAATTATATTTATTATTAAGTATGAATCATTAAAACCTACTAATACAGATATTATTTTATGTGGTTCAAAGTTGTTATCTGTAAGTTGATACAAAAGTAAAAGCAACTTGTTTATCCAAACGTAACTTCGTTATCAGTTGTTCCTAATTATATGTCCTCAACTGTATGTAAGGACTGTACGTCGGAACTTCGAAGTTTAAAATATTGATGTACTCGTACTTTATTCATAATGTTCATAATCGCGATGTACGGAACTTCGAAAGAATGTCATACTGAACTTCGAAGTTTAAATAGACATTCTTTCCGTACATCGCGATTATGAACATTATGAATACAGTACATCGATATTTTAAACTTCGAAGTTCAGTAATACAGTCGTATGTAAGACAACCAACATTAAAAATATATGATAGTCAATGATAATATACAGGGTGGCAAGGACATCGACGCGCCACCTGTTACCATAGATTAAGTGCATCATTCTGAACCCCCCTGTGATGAAATTATTCATAGGTAATAAAAAAAAAGAAACTGCTATTCCATAGAAAAGTGGAATACCTACGGGGTAAAAATGTATGAAACAGCATTTTTTTTTATTAATCTGATGAATAATTTAGTAATCATTTTAATTTGCGCGTCGATGTCCCTGCCACCTTGTATAATTATTGCTAAATAACTTACTACTACTATTCAATATATTTATTCTCTAAAAGGGCTTTTTAACATTTTTGCATCAATGTTTATCTAAACTCTGCTGTTTAATTTGCTTGACCATAATGACAGCTGCGATTGAACAACTTTAAACAATATGTTTTGAGCTCAAAGATGGAAAAACAGCCAATGTGTAGAATATGTTTAGTGAAGAATGTACAAATGTATGCAGTGGTCAACAGGGACTTGCATGAACTACATGAGATGGTAACTGATGTTAAAGGTCGATCGCAGCTGTCATTTTGCCCAAGCAAATTTAAAATCAGAGTATAATCATATGTATCAGATATTATTACAAAAACATTTATTTTAAAGTACCTACTGATAAGAATTGTTAGATAATGATTTTAACATTTACATAATATAGAAAACTGATAAATTGGTAAATATTGCATAGATATATTAATTTAGGCCTTTTTATGCGAAAGAGTTTACCATGATGTAGAATTCAAGACGAAGGAGTATAACAAAAAGGCTTATCATTATTCCATAGAAGAAGATACAATAACTGCTACTTGATTAAAGTAAAACAGATAACCAACTGATAGCACTACAGCACTTTTATCAAAATGAAGCAGTGGTCCACTATCATTTTATATCACATGATGATGTTGCAAAAATCATCCCGTACAACAAGATAGAAGGATAGCAATCAAATGGTGTGATTAAAAATTAAATCATAAAGAAATTTGTCTTAATTTAATTTTAGTTGCTTTTATTTTGTTACCCAGTAACTGGGTTGTGGAGGTCAAATATGCAGTCGCTAGGCAGATTTATTTAATTTTTGCTGCTTATTAGGCCAATTGAATAAAAATAAATAAATTAAACATCAACACATCTCATGAACACAATAGATTCAAATAAGAAGAATTAAATATATTTAGATTGTCTTGAGGCAAGGGCTATTAGTGATAAAACCACCCATTGTACAGCATAACAATTTGTTCTGGGCTATTTTATTTTAATGGTGTACAATTAAGTTTATTTCTTTTCTAATCTATATTTAAAGGTATTTATATAAGAGTTTGAGCAGCGGTGTTCCTGTAGTACACCCACAGTTCACCAGTTGGACGTAGTTAAACGAAAAGGATCCAATACACAAGTTTTGGTATCATTATTCATTTTAGGCCATTTGTGGGTTGGATCCTTTTCGTTTAACTACGTCCAGTTATGTTTAAGTCCTATGTAATAGGGAGCAAGCCTATTATAATATAAAGGCTTGCTCCCTATTACCTAGGACTTAAACATAACTGGTGAACTGTGGGTGTACTACAGGTAAACCGCTGCGCAAACCCTTTGGGGATTACGGGCATGATGTTAATATTCATGTATAAAGTCAAGAAACTGGCATAACCAGAAATGACCAAACCTATCATTAATCATCTTCAACCAATCCTGATGAACTCTGCCTGGCAGATTAACTTAAGTTATAAAAACAGATAGTGGTGAAGGATGGTGAACCTATCTGTCAATCAATATAGTATAAAACACAAAAAATATTTCTACCTATGTTTGTTACAGACTTTGAAACCATCCAACCGATGTGCCCCAAACCAGTTTCATTAAAAAGACAATAATGCGAAGATGGTTTTAGACCACTAAAACAATGGAATAAAAACTAAAAGTTCATGAATGTACCGAATGTGCCTAATGCATTGTTTTATCGTTGTAGAACACGCCGGGTATCCGCTAGTATTTTACATGGGGTGATTACTAAGACTGCCTTAAAGACTTCAAAAGCCTAATGATTGCAGAAAACCCTTACCCTATGACAGCAAAACCATCAAAAAACATACAAGTTAACTAGATACTTAGCCGAGATGATAGTAGTTTTTTTTTTCTTGACAAAACTTATGCGAACTATTTTGAGTCGTTTTTAAGGCAAAATTTTAATGTAATTTGGCTATAATATGTCGAAATGACTTACCATTTCTTATATCTTGGTTAAATCCGTTCAGCAGTTCCGTGTTAACTTCTTCTTTAACCGCACAACCCGTAACATTTCTATAAGACGTGATTCCAAAAGGTTTTCTCAAAAGCCGGTTAAAAATTCTTACGGTGCGAAGACCCAATTCCATGGTGATAAAACAATCGATTATTCTATTTGAAAATGGTAAATGCTCTTTTACGCATCCACCATAGAAATAAATGTAGACTGAGTAGGCTTTGAGCTAAATTTTATGATATTTGCGGTAGAAGATAAGATCAAAGAGACGAAGATATGGTTATTTTTGTAATGACAAACAGCTGACAATGACAAACTTATTAAAAGGAAATGTCAGTGTCACATGGTATGTGTGTATCCGTGTGTGTATCCGATCCGTTGTCTGTGTCAGGGGGTCTACTCTCTAACTCCGTCAACGACAAGACGGGCCCGTCCGAAGGTAGTCCGATACGATGCAGTAAACCCTACTCCCTATGGATTACGGACTATTAGGTTTCTAACGGAATCATAGACACTATTCGTGAACGAATGGCGCATGACGATAGAGTTGCGCTATTTTACCGGTCGATTACCGGTTTACTTACTTTGTGGTTTTCAAGCTTAATAAACAAAAAATAATATTGTTATCATTATAAAATTACCACATTTTTAACAATAAACTGTTTATTATGTTTCCAAATATAGAACTGAACTATTTTGGCCATTTTTGTCCGGATTGTAGCTTTACCCTGTTAATACCTTTGCCTTTTTTTCTTTTTGACGGCAATTTTCAAATAAAATGTCATGTCAGTGTTTATTATTATTTACAATCACACTAAATAATTGCATCAATTCGCAATTTATTAACACGACACGGGATGTTTTCGTTATTAAATATTAATTAATGTTGTAAAATGGTCCCAATCGCTCCAGCAGCAACTCACGCGCAAATAGAGGCCCTCCTCAATTTCATGAGTGAGAATAATGAGTTGGCAGGCGGACTACTGAGGGGTGCCGACGAAAGAATTCGTTCAAAAGGCTGTGGGAAAACCTGTGCAACTCCCTTAATTCAATGGGAAGTTGCACAGTCTGTGGAGCAGTGGCAAAGGGTGAGTATGATACATTACTCGTCAATATTAATTTGATTTTTAAGTCTTGTCATCAGTAAACTGCATACAATGATAATCAGTCATCCTCCAAATGATTATCTGTAGGAGTATACTGGCTTGTATATCGTTTTTTATGTAATTAAAATTAACCAACTTTTAGGTGCGGGCTGATAAAAAACATTTAGCCAATAAAGCTGCTGAAGCTGCCAGACGTTCAGCATGTGCTACAGGTGGAGTCCCATCGGTAGCAACAACCCTCTCCCAAGTAGAATTGAGGATATTATTAATTATGGGAGAGGGTTTTGGACAGCCACAAGCCAAGGCAAGAGTGCCAGCTTTTCCATCGGTAAGTAATAATTAAATTTATAATTTATGATAGTGTTTGAATGGTAAAAACAACAGCATTAATGTTTTTATAATGCTGTTGCATGGAGTCTTTGCCATGACTTTAAAAAAATTCAATAACAATAAATAACAAATACATAATTATATATTTGTTGTACCCGTCAATGATATTTTGGTTTTTGTTGTAGGTCCACCTGTAAAACAAGACCCAGCAGCCACCACACCCACCCAAATATCTGCTGCTACACCTGCCAACCCACTTTCCCAAGAGCAACCCTCAATATTCACTGAAGCACTGGAGCGGGAGCTGCCAATGCAAAATTAGTGAAGTAAGTATTATTGTTTAGTAGAAAAGAGATTATGTAAGTCATGTTTCAGAAAATTACTTAAAACTGACTGAGATTTATTTTAATTTGTTTACAGCATTAAATTCTCGTCGTGCACATCCACGAGTTCGGCAACACCTCACTACCGACTCAGCAAGAAGTCGAAGTATTGAGGTGGACGAACAAAGACTACTAATTGAATCCGGGAGAAATGTGGTGCCTGATGAAATAAGGGTTGTCATTGTGGAACTTTGTAACTTAGTACATAACTAGAAACATTTAAATTGCTAGCTATACATATAACTCTTGAAAGTCACAGGGAGAGGCCTTTGCCCAGGAGTTGGATGATGCAGGCAGTAACATATCTTTTTTTTCTCCGTTGCTCTATAATTGCAACATTGTTCACAATGTTGCAACATTTCTTTCCTGAGCTCCTCATCTCTTTTGTTGCTTGGAGTCTGGTCTTCCAACTCAATAATTCACTGAATGAAAGCTTGTCTGTTACCAGCCATTATTTAAGATTCAATTATACAAGTAATAGAAAATGGTATGTGTTGATTGGTTAAAAAAAATCTTTTGATTGTATAATGTTGATTCTTAATTTGAGATTAGTCTAGAATAAAAGAAAATCTATGTATTGTTGATTGTTAATTTTATTGAGATATTAGGTATTTGAGACTGAAATAGACAAGTAAGAGAAACTAAGTTCCTAGTAATAAATTAAGATTTCAATAGATACATAAAAGAAAATATGTGTTATCATTGTTATAGTGTATTGTTGATTATTAATTTTATTCAGATATTAGGTATTTGATATTGAAGTAGACTAGTAAGAGAAACTAAGTTCCTAGTAATCATTTAAGACTTCAATAGATAAATAAAAGAAAACATATAGTGTATTGTTGATTGTTAATTTTATTCTGATATTAGGTATTTGATATTGAAGTAGACTAGTAAGAGAAACTAAGTTCCTAGGAATAATTTAAGACTACATAGATGAATAAAAGAAAATGTATGTTTTGATTGTTACATTGTGTTGTTGAATGTATTTTTTTTTTCAAATTGATTGGTGCTAAATAAAAAGATAACATTTTGTTTATAAAAACACTTTTATTGTGGAAATCTTTTTCTTATGTCAGAATCGTCCCGCGCCAGTCCCAACACCCATTATGTCCTGAAAGCAAAATAAACAGTTTGTAAAATAAATACTCAAATCAATATTATAGATACAAACATCCTATGTATTTATTGACATGTTTTATTAGTAGAGTAGTTTTCTTGTGAGACTGCATAAGTACCTATTTCTGTCCAGCAATTCCGGTAATCTGTCTCTCGCTCTTTGCCCTTGCTGAAGAGCTTGATGAGCGGGCATAGACTCATATCGCTATCCTCCCTGTGTACTGCACTCTAATTGTAGGTCTTCCTCAGAGAGTCAGAGAGGGAAGTTGTTTCTAAACCTGCCCGATTACACATACTGTGTAAGACTGCAGGCAATGACAATTTTATCTGCAAAAATAATATTTGCTCTGAAATTTATGAAAAAAATACTGTTCATCTGTTCACTGCATTAGGTATAAGGAAAAATATAGTTATAGTGTAAATTGTGACAAATAACTGCTGTGATGGGTTTATAAAGCAGCTCTCTAGCTGCTAAGAGGCATCTCCATCAGCCTTTTAAAATTCCAAATGTAAGTATGCTAAGGCCCACTGCACCTTGGTACCTTCCCCGAGCGTAAAAGTTGAGTGCAGCAAGGATCTAAAAGTAAACAAAATCACCAGTAAATACAAATCAATTAATTACAGAATCTTCAATAAATAGGTAAGTATAACCTTAGCTTTAGTCCTTCATTCTTGTATCAAACAATTACCTTCATTATTGGATCCACACCATTTCGTCGTATTGTTGAGGCAAAAGAGGTACTATATGCTCACACAAGTCTTCAAATAATTCTAGCCTTTAGTTCTTTAAGAACTCAACGTCGGGAATACTCGCCAACCGAAAGTTTTGGCGCAAGTATAATCGGCATCGCCTCCGCTCTTCATGTAGAGCTTCATCGAGCATTCAAAAAAACAGCCATAGGTTCAAGTTTTTGGCAAATTCTAACTTTCGTAGGCAGCACGATAACTATTTTGATGTCGTATCAAATGACATAACGATCCGTCCATACAAGTGTCAAATTCAACTTTTCGGACGGGCGAAAACACATCGGGAGTAGGGTCAACAGTCAAATCGTGTTGTCATTCGTTCTTAGTTTGGGTTCGGGACTAATCGTAAGTCCGTAGGTGATACGGAGTAGGAAACGCCCGTAACGAAGGCCGAAGCTACGGACTTCGTGCTTAGAGAGTAGGCCCCCTGACGTGACTGTCACCCATTTTTCTTACATTAACATTAATTCATAGACAAAAGTAAGTTAGTTTCAGCAGCAAGGGCGGATCCAGGATATATTTCTAGGAGGGGCACATGGGAAAGTCGGTTAGGATAGATTTTCTTTCGGCAATACATTCAGAAATAAGAGTTACTTTGTGGACTAGGTAGTATTCAGTTGAATTTAAGAGAACCTGAGGGCTTACACAAAGTAACATTCAATTAGCGATGACGCTAGTAAAAAGGCTAAAAAATGTATGGGGTTGATATAAGCTATCGAAATGTGACGTGATCATAGGTCAACGAATAGAAATTAGCTACAATGTTAAGGCTTTGCACCCAGCTTCCAAACATCCTGTATATATTATTTTAATCTACGTACCTAACTAACTACTATGAATGGTCAAAAGCAAAACTAACCAAAACAATCCAAGGTGGAGTGATAAAGTTACTTCCTCTACTCCCTCTTGCAACGCAAAGGGCCTAAATAAATGGCATTCGCTTCGAAGCGATTCTGTTTCTACAATCGCTATCGCTTGCACTAATGTTTCCATCATACGAATCGAAAACTAGCGATAATGCTTGTCAAAAAGGTACGCAATAATCGTTCGACGCTGTTGATTCATTTCATAGAATCGAATATTGTTATGGGGGTGAAAGTTGACACCATTTAGAGGATTTTGAGCCATACATTTCTCAGGCGAAGTCGGTTTTATTTTTGTTTTTTATTGCTATTTCTAGGTTTTTTTTAGGTAAAGGTATAGCAGTTAAAATAAAAAAATACAGACTTCGTCTCAGACATGTATGGCTCAAAGTTCTCTAAATGGTGTCAACTATCACCCCCTTAAAGCTTTGCACCCAGCTTCCAAACATCCTGTAAGTATAATATTTTCTGTTAGCATTTATTTTTTAAGAGTTGAGGGAAGCTGCAATAGCGAGGCCCTTCGGACAGCGCTATCTTTTTAGCTTTTTATGTTAACTGACTGAGATTCTAAGCCGGTGCATTGTTGGCTTAGCAGACCTCTGGGCCACCACTTTGCACCTTAATAGCTAAGCGTAGTTTAAGTTTTCCTTAGTAGTTAAGTTTTCCTTCAGCGGTGATCACTCAATGTCTTGATGGATATGAATTAAGGCCAGTCCATTCAGATTTTTTTTCATACTGCTGCAAAGATATGTCTTCAACCGGCGCGCGGCGTAAGGTGGATCAAGATCGCTCGGCAGTGCTGGTTGTAACAGAAAACATGCACGAACTAACGAATGCTTTAAAGCGTTATCGTATTATGCAGCTGTACACGGTAAGGTATTTCAGAAATGGCATGAGCAGTTCCAATATCTCTTTCAAAAGTCCACACTAAGTAAGAATACAAACCAATAAGAATATGTATGTATTTATTTTATAAAATAAATGGATGATAGACGTAAGTACAGCGGGGTAATTGCGTTACACACCAACAGTACTAGCTATAGCTTTTATTTTGACAGTTCAACAGCATTCATTGCGATATTTACGTTGTTGAGCAGACAAATTATTTGAACATAATGAAGCAATGGATTAACAATATCCTTCAAAATGATTCAGTTTGTGAATGAATGAGGAAATGGAATGATCGTCGCGTCGTCGCCGCGCCGCGCCGCGGCTGTCCAAAGCAAAAGATAGTCCATAGATATACACTTTATTGTAATAATATTATCATAGTCTGTGCAGTACTAACTTAGTCTGTGGTGCAGTATGCCATGCAGCAAAACGTCAAAATTTGTTATTGCTTGTATTCTGTGTTGTGGTTTTAATACATAAAAAAGTGTAATTTTTATTATAATAAATATGGTAGTAAATGCTCCTGACTCGCCTGTCCAGGCTGAAGTCATATTTGTAATAGAGGCGACGGCTGCTAACGGCGCGTATATAGGGGAATTGAAATCAAACTACATAGTCCCCACTTTAGAGTGAGTAGATTCGTCTATTTACCCTAATTCTTTGTCCCTGAGGCCCTTGACTGCTTAGATTGCGACTAGTTGAGCTGTTCAAGATGGTAGAGGTATGCCGAAAATACTAGATGTGCTAAGTGCTGGTATTTTAAACAATATACCTTTGGACCCTGTGCTCAGTTATGGAATTATGGATGCAGTATTTCTGTTTGTAGAGCATTTATTTCGGCATTAGCTAATACATTGTTAATCATAATCCCTTATGCTTCATTTCCCACACTTTCATATGCCAAACATTCTGTAGCTACTTAGCTTGTAATAAGTTTGGAGTTGAGCTACATGATTACTGACAAATCCGTGCACTGACTGAACAGGTCCACTCAAATCTGTGTGGGTCTTTCATCAAAATACCATCTCAGAGGCTGCATGGTCCTCATACAACCTGACAAAGATTATGTCAGGCCTTTAAAAGAGACTGTGTTCGATGTTTCTTGTCAGAGTAGTAGAACACCAACCTCATCTAGTTTTAGTATTGACTTGTAAAAGTGAGGTATAAAACCAATTTACAGAAATAAATATCATTTATACATGGCCTATCTAAACTAATATTATAAAGAGAAAAGTTTTGAATTTTTGTATGTTTGTTTGTTACGTTTTCACACTAAAACGGGTGAATGGATTTGGATGAAATTTGGCATTCTAAATAAACATGGGATCCACGATAATCTTTGTGTTTCCAGATACTTCCATGGAGGACCATTAGAAGAAGGAGGTGGCAGTGGCTCGGTGTACAGCATAGTAACGTACAAAGCTGCTGACTGCCACCCTGGTATTCCTGTTGCCACATTTGGCCCCTACACATGCCCTCAGACGGTTGTGGAGACTGTTGATAAAATACAGTAAGTGGAGATTTTTGTTTTTTATGTGTAATAACATCACACCTGTATTCCTCGAAGGGTTAAGCAGAGGTGTACCTATAGTACACCCATATTACGCCAGTTATGTTTAAGTCCCATATATTAGGGTCCAGCCTATTGCCATTAACCGGGCACAAATGCAGACCGCGGTCTGCTGCTGAGAAATTCCAGTTGAAAAAACCCAATAACACTGGGAATGTAACCACATAAAATACTGGTCATGAAAAAGCATTAATATGCTTACGTTGGTATATATTTTTTTTTAATCGGTTCGGGTTTCTTTATTGGTATTCATGACTTCATGAGTCTAGAAATAAGGAATTAATAGGCTGATAAAGGAATTGAATGCCCGTTTAATATTATCGTAATAACTGTGCAAAAGATGACATGACTGAAGTATGGAAGAAAAATACATGCTACGCCGACCACAAACAAATTGAGATAATGGCAACAGAATGATAATGAAATTATCATAACCTTCTTCAAACATTACAGATACATTGGTGGTCACGCAGAAAGCCGAGCATGCGTGACAGAAGCGCTCACAGCGGCGCTCGCGTGTTTCGACGAACTGGGCCGAACCGACATACCTATACACGTCCTACTGCTATGCTGTTCCCCTCCTTACTCTGCGTACGCTGGAGGACTGGTGCCCGCTGGTGTGTGCTTTTATAACCTGCTAGAAGGCATTTTTATGAGTTAACAGTTACACCAAAGCAGGATAGATGACAGAGATGAAAGAGGGTAGATGTCTTGAACAAGCAATAGATAGATACATCGATAGATAGAATACTACAATTTTTTCTTGATTTGAGTTCAATTATTGACTACCAAAGGAAGAGTTCCTATTCCTAGATAAAAGAGGTTCTTATTCCGATAGATGTTACGATTTCATTACAATCACCCTATTTTTAAGAATAGAAATATGAATGAAGTAGAGCCGATTAGTTGGCGCTTTTTGTCTAATAGTTGCCGACTACAAATATAGCCTTCTTTGCCTACTAGTCGCTGGCTACAAATTGACCTTTTCTGCCTACTCGTCGCCGACTATAAATATGGCCTTTTTTGCATACTAATCCCCGCCTACAAATATGGCCTTTTTACCTCCTAGTCGCCGACTCCAAATATGGACTTTTTTGTCTACTAATCGACGACAAAAAATATGGCGCCTACTAGTCGGCTTTCCCGACTAGTCTGTGCATCTCTAATTGATACCTATCACATCTGTGAAGTTTCCCCAGTTAATTAATTATTTAATTTGACCTTGACATCTAGGTGCCCCAGCGACCGTAGAACAAGCGGCTCGCCTGCTAGCTGACCGCGGCGTGCAAGTGTCGGTCGCTTCAGCACGCCGCGTGCCCGCCCTGCACGCGCTGTACGAGCACGCGGGCGGAGAGCTGCACCAGGCGCAGCAGAGGAACTATGCTAAGGTAACAACTATCCGTAGAACAGCAACAAAAAAAATCTAAATACTTAATTTCAAGTAATTACAAATGACTTCGGGGTCAAGATGAACGAAGATGAATCAAGATGGACGAATGAATGAGTGAATGAATGATGATGAATGAGTTTCGTTTTTGTTTTATCGTCATTAGATATCGATACCCATCACGTCTTCAGAGTTTCGCTTACTTTAATTCGACCCTATAGAAGCGATGGGTTCATTACCGCTTGATTAGGAGCAATAACTTGGGCAATACAATCATGATTCTTTCCACAGCTTCTTTCCGATTCGAGTCACTGCTCGTTTTTGTAAATTGCCAGCATTTCGTACAAAATAACTGCTCAAACTCAAAGCATTTATTTCAAATAAACCAATTACAGTTTAATTGTCAAGGGGTCAGTCAGTCAGAAAGATGAAGCTAGTTGCCCATTCCAAACCGCAGTAGGTACCTATGGAGAAGAACGGGCAAGAAACTCCATGGACACTCTTCTAAATCAACATATGGTTACAAAAAACATCTTCTCTTTCCAGGATCCCCGTCATCTAGTCTTACTTCGCGGGTACAGTTTAAAAGAGCGACCGCCGAGCCCCGCGCCGCCGCCTGTGCCCGATATAACGGCTGACGTCTATGGGTAAGTTCCTTAAGTTCTGAGTTGAGCTACACGATTACTGACAAATGCTTGCACTGACTGGACAGGTCCACTCAATTCTTTCCTCAAAATACCATTTGAGACACTAATCTACAATACGGCAGAGGAATTATGGCCGGCCTGAACATAGGCTCTCCGAACTTTTGCGCATGTACTCTCACTCACACCCGTCTTCCATCATTTGGTTCTTAAAATCATTTATTGCGCTGCCTTCTGCGCATAGTTCGGACCGGCCATAATTCATCAGCCGTTTTGTACACGGTCCTCACATGACCTGACCAAGATTGTGATTATGAGATTAGTCGTATGGACTTTAAAAGAGACTGTGTCCGTTGAGTTTGTTTCGCCATTTCTTCTCGGAGGTAGTCAGACAGAAAATATCGACTCCATTTATCTTATTTTTTTAAATTAAATATGACGTGTAAAATTGATTCCGATATCGTATTTACAGAATAACAATTTCATTTCACTACACTGCGTTCACTATTTAGTTTCAAACATGTAAATAATATGTGTTTTAGGAAAAAATTCTATTATAGAAAGAAATTAAGTTAGGTTTGCGAAACATGTCTTTTTTTGCTACTACTACATTAGTCATTCTGAAATCAACTTAATCCTAACCTTAACCCCCTAAACTCTAACCCTTACCCCCGCCCCCTCCCCAATTGGAAACAAGAATTTGAATATCCAATAGAGTCTATTCAGTCACTAAACAAAATAATTGTCTATTGAATAGACAATTATTTTGTTTCAAGTGTTTGGTCTCAGTTTTTTGAATGTAATGTTTTCGTCTGAAAGTAAATGTTTCAGGACACTTTTACTTGTATATGTTTTGCATGGCATTTACTAGCTGACTGTTCCCAGAGAAGAAATGCAGAAACAAACTAGAATTCATAGTCTCTATGAAACTGCAAACAAAAAATCTAAAATAAAATCTTTATAACCATTTGAAATGCAACGGTTAGTTTACATACTTCTAAATTTGAATCTCTCTCTTTCTCCCAGCCAAGGCCGGGGCACTACGGGGCCCGCCCGGCCAGGGGCCCAGAACTTCCCTCGTCCGGGCGTCGCGGCTACTGCGGGAGTGGGGCCCGTGGGTACCGTACCTGGTGTTCCTGGGGTAGCAAGCGTAGGTAAGTGCGATCACATTAGTTTTATATATTCTTGTTTGATAAAACTGGCAACAGACCGGCCGCTAGGGTGATGGAATATTTCTTTCACACCATAAGGCTCGATAATGTTAAATTATATCTCATGCAAACCTAACCTAAGCCTTAGGGTCTAGTCGGGCAATAATATTGTACTGAATTTCATTATAACCTGTTGGTCAATACATAATGTGATTTGAATTTAGAATCGCAACAAAAAAATCTTATGAAAACAATTACAAAAAAAAAAAACTTTCAAAATAAATTCTTTTTATTACCTCGCAGACAGTGTGAAAAGTACAGTATTCTCTTTGGGGATAAAGGTGTCTTCGTCTTGGGCGAGATTAAATCCCTCGCTGCACACAGAATTGTAGTCTTAATTCCCTCGCTGCGCTCGGAAGCGCTAGTCCTTCGTTGCGCTCGGGATTCAATATAGCGCCCGTGACATAAAACTGCTTTATCCCCTTGGTGAATAATCTACAAGATTTTTTAATCAGGAAATGCGTCATGCGGTCGCGGCGCTGGTAATTGGCTGGCCCCTCCCCGCGCGCCGCTGTACGCCAACAACTCGGCGCTGCTGACGCAGCTCGCGCAGCCTTCCTACCCGCCGCCGCCGCCGCCGCCCGCGCATGCCGCGCAGGTCAGTTAAACAAAACAACAAAGAAATAAGATATGTTTATTTGGCACATGTAATAAAAGAAAAAAAAAACAGAAAAAAACAAAGAAAAAAAAGGTTACACACGTACATAAATAAACTCGCGCCTTTTTCCCATGGCCGAAACTACACAAAGTTACTTTCTACGATCCGTACATGATACTCCTTTGGCTTCATTTACGTTCATACATCTGGTCATACACGCACGCCGGTTACCAGCACTACGCACCTGACCTTTCTGAAAAACATCACCAATAAGGACACTAAATATCTTTTTAGGGCGTCTCCTCCACCTTGTTTTTTTAGACCATGAGTGTGTGTAAGAGTAAAAGTGAAAATAAATACGTAAAATTAAAAACAATTCACTTAATAAAATAAAACAAATAATATGAGAATATACTTACATACATACATACTTCTAAAATAAATAGTACTAGAATATTAATAATTATAATATAATTAAAATAATGAATACATACTTCATACAATTTATGTTTTCTAAGTTCAATTTTCCTTTTTTGGGACCGCTTAACTAAGTTTGTTTGTAAATAATAAATACATACGGCATACAATTTATGTTTTCTATGTTCAATTTTCGTTTTTTGGGACCGCTTAACTAAGTTTGTTTGTAAAGAGTTTTTGCCACTTATAGGTAGGCAAACATTATTTAAAACTATTCCGAATTGTAAGTCGCTGCAAATTGTATTAATAGTAGTTGCAAGATAAGCAACTGTGACAGACAGACGAACGCGCACCATAATTATTCCTATTTTACCATATTGGTACGGAACCAAAAAAATATGGTGGCAGCTGTTTATACAGGGTCAAATTAAATTAGCTGGCGAAACTCCGTAGACGTGATGGGTATCTATATCTAAAATTGATAAAATAAAAGATTCGATGCTTTTTTTAGGGGTCAACGACCGCTGTTAGTGTTATTAAATGTAGTATGAGTTGAAAAAATATGTTTTAAAGTGTTTAGATATCGATACTAATTACGTCTGTGAAGTTCAAAAAAAAAAAAAACGATTTTTTAAACTAATATTTCAAGTGAATACACTAAATGAGGTCGATGACCCCACAACAAAATCATAAAATTAGTTTCTTTTTTGTTTTATCATGATTAGATATAGATACCCATCACGTCTGCGGAGTTTTGCTTGCTAATTTAATTCGACCCTGTATATGTTTGTCGTCATACCTACGTTCATAAATTTAAGTCCTTTGTGGCCATATATTAGTCTATGAACTTGGGATTGCCTGATACTGGCCAATACTCACACATCATCACACATTACATTTATTTGAGAATTTAATTCACCGCAGTTTCCTAGTTTCATTGTCATTGTGAACATGTGGACGTGATTCGTACACAGTTAGCATTTTTTTTTTAAATATCACTAACTATGTACATACTAAGTTATTATCGAATTATAATTTAGTGTTTCCCTAAATTGACCTTTGGAATAAAAAATTGGTTGATAAAGTAGCACTCGTTTATTTGAACGAGTATAATCAGTCAGTGTCTGATAGCAAGTGCAGGGCAGTCGCTCTATGTAAAATGCTGGTATTCAGCTGCATCGGGTTAGACTGGAAGCCAACCTAAACACAGTTGAGAAGAGGCTAGTCAGGTGATGATGCCCAAGTGCTGTGAGCTACTCTGTAACCAATAGTGCCTCTCGTGAGGAATACGTCGCGCGGCTCGTCTCGATTCGGACGTGTTTAAGTGATTATTTATCCCCGGTTACTCATCGAACTGTGTGCTAATTCGTGATTGGTTATTTAGCTTCCTTTTTACTTCTTGGGTTTTTTACGGGGTGAAGTGAGACAAATAGATAACGGAGTATGACACTATAATTTTGTGGTTTGAACCGGCAACGCCTTTCACAGCAGTCACTTGCTCTACCGCCGACCTTTCGAGATTAGTTATCTTGCTACGCACGCGCCTACGTCACTCGCCGTGCTACGCATAGCTACATTGGGCCTACGAACTTGCTACGACCACATATAGATAGTAACAGCGGATCTAACATACTATTACAACGCCATTTATTGTGTACCTACTACATAAAAATAACTACACGAATTACATAAAATGCGTCGAACACTGCCAAAATCACCAACTGAAACCGCAAACCAGGAAAACTTACAATCCAAAACTGAATATGCTTCGTCTATTAATAGCGATGAACTTGAAAACACCGGCACAAAAAAACGCCAACGCCTGGATGTTTCCCCAAAAAGTCCGATGAGCCCTGTCAAACAACACCTTGATGACTCCCCAAAAAGCTCGATGAGCCCAGTCAAACAACACCTTGATGACTCCCCAAAAAGCTCGATGAGCCCTGTCAAACAACACCTTGATGACTCCCCAAAAAGCTCGATGAACACGTTCAAGGAATATTTGCGCGTATGTGAGGAATTCAATACCGAGTTCCTCCAGATGATCTCGTCATGGAAGGCAGACCAAGCCGCAGGATTCTCAGCCAGGACAGCAGAACTAGACCAACAAGATCCCTTGTTATCAACATTGGTTACGGAAGAGTTCGAGTTAAAAAAACAATGGTTAGATTCCTTTGTTAATAAGGCTTATGAGGACATAAAAAGCCATTCAGACGAGTTGGAGAGAAACGAAGAATTTGTTAGCTTAGAAGAACAAATTCAGGATACACTCACATCAGCTTCTATTAAATTACGAAAAGTTCTTCCCAAAGGGTATCAAAAAGATGTTGATTTGGTTTCACCGGTGACCGGCATTGGAAAGTCAGTGAATTTGGACATAAGCGAGTCGAAACTGCGAGATGTAAGTTTAGCGTTGGGGTGTATACATGTTGATCGTACCAGCGTTCTACACGAATACACTCTAAGGCCTCTGCTTCGAATCTTGCGGGCAGCGGGGCGGCAGCGGCCGGCGGCGGCGCGGGAGCGGGGCGGGCAACGCAGACCCGTTCTCGAAACCAGCGAGCAGATCGCGCGGCACTATAGCGACGTAGTGTTGTGGTCGTGGTTGCGTCGTCGTCGAGATATTTATTTTTATTCGCGAATGAAATGTCTGAACAACGGCGACAACATCTTTTTGATTCAAATTTATTCCTAACGCTCGATTTATTGTGTGCAAAAGAAGAAGTGAATCCCTATCCATATCGGTGTCCTCTCAAAAATTGCTGAAATAATTTGCTCTAGCACGTCTGAGGACATTTCGACACGTCACAAAAAAAAAAATTGCACAACACTGCAAGGCAGACGCGCGGGCGGTCACCGCTCGACTGGAGTGCACCGCTCGTTGCCCGCCCCCGCGCCGCTGCCGCGCCGCTGTTTTCGAGGGCCGGTCCATTTGATTTTACGCATTACATTCTGGCGCTCCCGCGCCGCCGCCCCGCTGCCCGCAAGATTCGAGGCAGAGGCCTAACGCTCCGCACCGGCGCGTACTTTACGTTTCTTGAAAAGCTTCTATTAGATCGGAGGTTCTTTCTACGAGAAAATGAGGTTAACTCGCCCATCAAGATAAGGGTGTATTTCATGTAGAACGCTGGTAACCGGCGCCGATATGCCAACGCTTCTCGGCGCCGACAAGCTCTGCGGGATAATTATGTAACACACTAACAGTAAGAATGGTTTCATTTTGACAGTTCAACATCATTCATTGCGTTATTTACGTTGTTGAGCAGACAAATTTTTCGAACTTAAGAAGCGATAGATTAGCAATAGGCTTCAAAATGATTCAGATTGTGATTGATAGTGTGTTACGTAATTAGGGTGCTGGTTGTCAACGCTCGTCAGCGCAGGCAGTTTTGATACTTTTTGCCATAGCTTTTTGCCAAATCAGCGCGAACTGGCGCCGACTAATCAGATAGAAACTCGTCGGCCATCATCTTGGAAAGCCGAGAAAACGTAGTCCAATAATGGGCAAGTTACCTTAGTTTCCCGTAAAAATAACCTCCTTTCTAACAGAAGCTTTATGAAGAAGCGTCAAGTAAGTAATAAGCTCAACTCACACACATAATTGTATTGCCTTGTGAAAAAACTCCTGTAATATGTTGTGAATTTTTTGATTGTGCGTGTTTTGCCTATTTGGCGCAGCCGTGAGGCACACAATACTGTTTTACCTGTTGTTTTCTGCTTTTTTAAGCTATTGCATAGCTTTTCTCGCGGGCTTTGAGCGCGGCGACCGAATCAAGAAATTCCGTAACGAAAATAAAACCTAACACCCCCCACTCCGCCTACCATGTAGCTCGGCCGAGCGTTCGCTTAACGTGTATGTATATGGTACGACTGTACTTGAATTAATACCAAGGAAAAAAAATACCGCATAAATAAAAAATAAATCAATAATTATAATTGCATAAGTTAATAAAAACCTAAACCTATGCAATAGCTTTACCGCGTAAGTCCCCGAGTGCCACACGTGTTTTTGTGTGTCTTAACCTAGTCTCAATTAATTATTTTTCTTTTTTTCTTTCAAATCCGAAACTATAAGAATTGCGTCTCGGGGTCGATTTTGATAAAAATCTAAAACGGCATCATAAGAAAGAAAAGTCTAAGATTTTGAAAATGGTGCGCGAGTCCGACTCACACATGGCTCGTATTTATTTGTCGTAATTCCACATGTTTTGAATTTGCACTTGAACTTTAAAAAATCTTTTTTTTGTTTATACAGGGTGGTCACCAACGCATGCCTACAATGGTAATGCCTGGTCCATCGGGGGCGCAGCTCCAGCGCTCCTACATCTGGAGTGGTGTCATCGAGTGGATGGAGAAGGGCAAAGCACCTGGGGACCAACAGAAAACTACCAAACATCTACCATGCCAGGTGATATTGAACCCTATTGCTATTGCGTTTAACCTCTAATTCAGATGGACACCTTTTTTTCAACAAATTACTTTATGTTGCCAGAGAATGTCGAGATTCTCATTATAATCTTGGAAACTTATTAAAAGTTCACAGTTACAATTTAGGTACCTACTTGTTTTCGAATTCCAATATATTACTGAAGTCATAATTATTTAAAATTAGTTCCTATCAGTTTTAATTATTACAGTCAAAAATAGTGTATTTGATTCTTTTTTCCTGGTTGTCCCAAAAATATCAGTTTAGTGTTTGAAATTTTAGATTAGTGATTACATTTTTAGACTACTGGTACTTGTATTCTAAAAAAATTATCACTTATCTCCCTTGAATGTCCGAAGGTCCTCCGTCGGTCCATAAAGATCTGCGGCATTTCCAACTTTTCTTAAACTCCGTGCTTCAGGAAGAACGTTAAGCCGTTGGTCATTTGTAGATCTGTGACAGTTGTTACGGGTAATCAAAAACCTGAAAGTCTGACAAACTAGTCTTACCAAGAGGTATCGTGTTACCCAATATCCAATAACTGGGTTCTGTAGATCAGATAGGCAGTCGCTCGATGTACAGTGAAACCTGGTTAAGTGGGACCTGGATAAGTGAGACACCTCTATTATTGAGAATTCCAATGAGGTCCCGGCACTTTTTTATCCAATTACCTCTGTTAATGGGACTTTAAAACCTGGTTAAATAAGATTTGATTTCTAGGATTTTTTCGATGTTTACCTCTATAATTGGGACTCTGTAGCTCAATTCCTTGTATAAGTGAGACATTTTATCAGGTTGGGACAGGTTTCGACACGAACAACAACAAATAACACCAAAAATACGCATTTTTATTAACATTTCCACCTCTATAAATGGAATAACAGTACATTTCGACCTCTATAAGCGGGGGCCTCTGTAAATGAGACAACAATAATTTTAAACCTGTCTAATTGGAAAACTGGATAAATGAAAACCTCTTTAAATGGTACAAAATCTTTGGTCCCTTGAGATCCCAATTAACCAGGTTTCACTGTATTTACTGCTGCATCCGATAAGACTAGAACCGACCCCATAGTTGTTTGGGAAAAGGCTATCCAGATGTTGACATTTATAAATCGATTTTAAATCTTGCGTAAGTGTAATGTATTTATGCTTGTGAAAGTACAATAATGTAAAGTAGGTACAATTTTTGTTCTTAATGTCCCTCGGGAATCATCGGATTTCCGAATACAAACGAATGCTAATTTTCATGTCCATCAATTACATAAATAATAATAATTAGATTTATCGTGTATAATAATTTGAATTCAGAACTAAGTACTTTACGTCGTTATGTTTTGATTTCCGTGAGAACAAAACAACAATAAAGTACTTAGTTCTGAATTCAAATTATTATACACGATAAATCTAATAATTGATGTAATTGATGGACATGGAAGTTAGCATTCGTTTGTATTCGGAAATCCGATGATTCCCGAGGGATATTAAGAAAACAGTTGCACTGTACAAATAAATAACTGTGTTAATCTTTATTCCCAGGTTTCAGCCAGTACGAAAGATATAGAGCCTGAACTGAAGGTGGACACATGGCCCAACAAATTGCTGATGCAGCTGATGCCCAAGCAGCTGATCTCTAACATTGGAGGACAGTACCTTAAAGACAGCAAGTCAGTGCTATTTCATTTGCAGCCCAGTGAAGCGCTCGATGCACTGACGAAGGTCATGGTTAATGGATTTGTGAGTATTATTTTTCTCTCGTATCGATACAAAGAACTTTAAGCATTTTTTTGACTTTAAATACAATGCCATCCTTTCCGGATTTTTTTACGTGGGACTTAAAAATATAAGTGGCGAAATGTGGGTGTACTATAGGTACACCTCTGCCTTACCTTTCGGGGAAATAAAGGCGTGATGTTATGTAACTCTGAAATATCGAAACAAATTTCTGCTGTTTCATCCAAAAGTGCTATATGTAGATATGCCAAATTTTTCGCTACACAGAGTTGGTACCATCGAAAGAGTTGTTAATATCCATGTGAACTTTCACACCCTGGAAGAAAGCTTGTGAATTTCTTTTTCAAGTAGGAGTTCGGATTCAAAAATGTACGTACATACAATTTTAGGACATATGATTTTCCAACCAGTATGTAAGCAAGTCACGGCGAGCAATGGGTAGCTCGCCGTCCGGTAAGGATCAGGTCCGGGTCGACGGCGCGTTGTGTTCCACGCGCGCCTCAAAGAAATGTCATTACTTACTGATGGGGTCCGCTAGGGCCGATACCTGCCAGGGTCGCGGGTTTGTCCGAAAGGGTTACCGTGGCCCTGGCACACAGGCAACTGAAGGAACACAGCTGGGTTTTAGACAGTAAAAGTCTGACACGCCCTCAAGTACAGTACGCCTATTTTATGTCTTAGGTATTTTTTTTGTACTAGTTTGGGTTTCCTAGTAAGTCGGTGCCAAAATGAAGTCCGTCATAAAAACTCGCCAACATTTTCACAGATGTTTTACTTTACTGTGTTAAAAAACGCTGCCTGTATGTTTTTTTATTTGACGGCACTGTTTTCTAATGTATGCTTTACCATAGTCTTATAACTTACATTAAAAAAGTAGCGAAAAAAATGTCCTTTAAGTATGAGCCCAGGCCGCCTCACACTGGTCCCGAATGATAAAAAAGTGGACATTAAGAAATTTTTGACAGAAGGTCAACGGATTCGGCTGATTTTTTTTTTGTAGACAGCTGATGCAATTACAAATCACTTTTATAGATTGAGTTTTTTCCAAATAAGCCGTATTTTCAGAGAAAAAAAATATTGAAATATTTTTTGTATGAAAGAAATCCTAATTTTGTCTTTATCTTCCAAGATTCAAACGTATTCAAAATAAAACTTAGCGCAGCTTGTAGAGATGCTAATTGCTCACTACTTTGTCATAGACACTCTTCTGCGATTTTGTGCTCCTTTTGAGTTACATGCACTTTAAATATTTTTTGTATGAAAAAATCCTAATTTTGTCTTTATCTTCCAAGATTCAAACGTATTCAAAATAAAACTTAGCGCAGCTTGTAGAGGGGCTAATTTCTCACTACTTTGTCATAGACACTCAACTGCGATTTTGTGCTCCTTTTGAGTTACATGCACTTTAAATATTTTTTGTATGAAAAAATCCTAATTTTGTCTTTATCTTCCAAGATTCAAACGTATTCAAAATAAAACTTAGCGCAGCTTGTAGAGGGGTTAATTGTTCATCACTTTGCCATAGACACTCAATTGCGATTTTGTGCTCCTTTTCAGTTACAGGCACTTTAAATTTTTCGTTGTCGGATGAGCTTTACTAGTTTTTTCTAGACAGCTGATACAATTACAAGTAACTTTTAAAGATGTATTTTTTGTTAAATAAGCCGTATTTTCAGAGTTAAAAAATTAATTCAGGCGGATTAGAAATAATCTTGTTAAAGATAGACTAAGATGTAATAACATTTTCTTCATTAATAAGTAACTCTTATAAATGTCTTTCTATTAAAAAAAGTCTTATTTTAAATATATCAAATAAACAACTTGGATATCTCAAAACGTGTACAGACATGTTCAGGTACAGGTAATTTATTGTGTGACTCATATTCAGATTATAAGCATTTTTTGGTAATGAGTACCTGTACCTGAACATGTCTGTACACGTTTTGAGATATCCAAGTTGTTTATTTGATATATTTAAAATAAGACTTTTTTTAATAGAAAGACATTTATAAGAGTTACTTATTAATGAAGAAAATGTTATTACATCTTAGTCTATCTTTAACAAGATTATTTCTAATCCGCCTGAATTAATTTTTTAACTCTGAAAATACGGCTTATTTAACAAAAAATACATCTTTAAAAGTTACTTGTAATTGTATCAGCTGTCTACAAAAAACTAGTAAAGCTCATCCGACAACGAAAAATTTAAAGTGCCTGTAACTGAAAAGGAGCACAAAATCGCAATTGAGTGTCTATGGCAAAGTGATGAACAATTAACCCCTCTACAAGCTGCGCTAAGTTTTATTTTGAATACGTTTGAATCTTGGAAGATAAAGACAAAATTAGGATTTTTTCATACAAAAAATATTTAAAGTGCATGTAACTCAAAAGGAGCACAAAATCGCAGTTGAGTGTCTATGACAAAGTAGTGAGAAATTAGCCCCTCTACAAGCTGCGCTAAGTTTTATTTTGAATACGTTTGAATCTTGGAAGATAAAGACAAAATTAGGATTTTTTCATACAAAAAATATTTAAAGTGCATGTAACTCAAAAGGAGCACAAAATCGCAGTTGAGTGTCTATGACAAAGTAGTGAGAAATTAGCCCCTCTACAAGCTGCGCTAAGTTTTATTTTGAATACGTTTGAATCTTGGAAGATAAAGACAAAATTAGGATTTTTTCATACAAAAAATATTTAAAGTGCATGTAACTCAAAAGGAGCACAAAATCGCAGTTGAGTGTCTATGACAAAGTAGTGAGAAATTAGCCCCTCTACAAGCTGCGCTAAGTTTTATTTTGAATACGTTTGAATCTTGGAAGATAAAGACAAAATTAGGATTTTTTCATACAAAAAATATTTAAAGTGCATGTAACTCAAAAGGAGCACAAAATCGCAGAAGAGTGTCTATGACAAAGTAGTGAGCAATTAGCATCTCTACAAGCTGCGCTAAGTTTTATTTTGAATACGTTTGAATCTTGGAAGATAAAGACAAAATTAGGATTTCTTTCATACAAAAAATATTTCAATATTTTTTTTCTCTGAAAATACTGCTTATTTGGCAAAAACTCAATCTATAAAAGTGATTTGTAATTGCATCAGCTGTCTACAAAAAAAAAATCAGCCGAATCCGTTGACCTTCTGTCAAAAATTTCTTAATGTCCACTTTTTTATCATTCGGGACCAGTGTGCGCCTGTGCCACCTTTGTAAATTATTTCTAAGATTTTATGTTAATATTTTACCAATTTTAATACTGAATAAATATTTATTATCTCGTTTATTCATTTTCATACTTATTAAATACATTTTTGAATATTTTTATAAAAAAGAGTGGTCCGCCGGTATCGGGAGCAGTCCAAGCTACTGGTGGTTAGGGGTCCAGAGACAGGAACCTCCTCACGATGCGAGACGTATCGAGGAGTGCCTTCTGAATCAGGCCATTTACGCAACCGCCTAACAAGAGCCTCGAGAGATGTTCAGATGCACTATATCAGGCTTGTTGGCGACAATAGTCCTGTCAGTAATGATAGACCAATCCCAGTACAACGTGACATGGTCATTGTCGAGAACTGGGTCGGGCACGTACTTGTAATACGGTACCTCAGAATCCACAAGTTTAATTTCAAAGCAAATTGCTGGTGACTGGCTACTTGATTATGTCTGTGCAAGTACTCGCCGTTAGCTAGACGAAAACAACCACAGATAATATGTCTGATAGACTTACCCCGACGATGGCATGCCCGACACACGTCAACCATCCCGTCTTTCATTGATGAATTTTATATTTATTTATTTAATTTTATTTATTTATTCACTTTTTTTTTCATTATGTATTTTCCAAAGGCGGGCTGCGTCCACTTCTCTCCAATGCCGACGCCGCCGCAGTGCGACATCAAAGTGCTCATACTACTGTACACTCCCGACAAAAAGGCGTACTTAGGGTTCATACCCAACAACCAGGCTACTTTCGTCGACCGACTTAGGAAGGTAAGTGGGATACAATCATGCTAAATAAAGGTTTTACTTGTTCTTTACAAATTAAGATATTGTAGAATTTTTGTAACGGTTTGAGCGTTTTGAAATGTTCATTGTTCAAACTCAAACTTAAATATTTTATTACACACATGTGGTAAATAGAAGTAACATTCAATATTAAACGGACGTTGACCGGAGGCCACTTTAACAAAAAAAAAAAAACCTTTAGCATGTATCAGTCATAGTCATCTATATATATAAAAATGAATCCCTATTTCCCTTGGTCACGCCATAACTTGAGAACGACTTGACCGATTTCATCAATTCTTTTTTTTAAATAATTTTCTAATACTTTGTAGAAGGTTCTTACGGAAAAAAAATTAAGAAAGTTGGGAGATTTATGCGGGTGAAACCGCTGGCTGCAGCTAGTACTTAATAAATATAATATATCATTTGACAAGTCGCCGCATACATAATAATCTATAACCACAGTACTGTCAAATTATTGATTAATTTACTAATAAAACAGGCTCATTTATTCGTAGCGATTATTTGCAATCGACGTCCTCTCAGCTCGTCAGCCGCAACCACATCAGTCTTGTCTAGGTAGGGCTGCTCCATCGTCGAAGCCGAATAACTTGGCTATTGGTTTAAATTTATGCCTTGTGCCGGGGATGCACATGCTAGTGGCACGGATTATTGAGATGATGATTCTTGTCATACTCATCCTTAAGTCGCTTGAACAACTAATTTAAACCTTCTTAATGAACCCAGAGTTAAGGTTCAACCATAAATTGCGTTGCATTGGATAAAAGCGTTGAAAATTGCGAAAGATACATTTTGTTTTTTTCGAAACATTGTATCTTTCCTATAAAATACATTTAATTTTCGAAAAACAAACAAATATCACGTTCGTCTGAAAAATGCAATAATACACGTATAATACTTGTTAAATACTGTGTGTTTTTCATATATATATATAACAATCAAAGGAAAATGCTTATTAATATTAATTGAACAATAGTGTAATTAAATTATACAAGTTTTATGTTCAGTCGTCAGCAGGTCTAGCTACACGAAACTGTCAAATTTCTCCAAACGATTTTAAACCTTAAAATGTTGGTGGTTAAGTTCCAAATGGAATGAGAAAATCTGACAGTCAGTGGTAACTTGATGTGCTGGCGACTGTACTATACTTAACATCATTATAAATTTACCCTCAAAATACCATCTTATTATAATAATATATTAATGCGAAAAATACACCGTAAAATACATGTAAAAAACTAAAACTTGCGAAAGATTCAACCGAAGATCTGCAAGGAAAGTTTCCGTATTTTATTGAAAAATACAGGGGCATTTGAAAGATACATGTATTTTACATGTTATTTTCAACGCTAATCATTACCCCGAGGGCTATAATTTTGTTGTATTATGCAGGTAATTCAACAACAGAAGATAAGTCAGAATATCAGCAAGCAACAGCTACCGCCCGCCGGCAGTAACCCGGGCGGCATGCAGCCGAATATGCCCAACGCTAACATGGCAGGTAATAATAGTATTAAGGTTTCGCGAATTGTTATCATTATAACAACATTTATTCAGGACTTTTTACGCACAGATAGGTATAGTACGATTCAAACTTAATGGCGGCTGTGAAATGCGCTATTCGCTGCGCAGTACCTCACCCCTCACCCCGTTGACACGTGAATTGGTTATTGCGCAGCGACTCGCATCATGTTCCGATGTTTCATTTTCTGTTCATGTTCATGTTTGAATCGTACTATAAGAGCGACGAGATGAGTTAAAAAAATCTGAACGGCAGGTCTTATCTAGACACCTTTTTATTACATATTATTATGGAATTAGTTTTAGTTAAGGGAATTAGACTCCCACCAACTATAACCCCACGATGATCAGTCGTCTACCCTATCTTCTAATGGTTGCTCCACACATGTTCGGGTCGGCTTGATTCGGCACAGCCAGCTGCCAAATTATATAGTGGCGATTAGGTATTCACATTAAATAGTACAGCGGTTATTACAAGTTGTTATCAGTCTGTTACAATAATAAAATAAACAATTTAACTAAAAATAAAAAATAAACAGTTTTATTTACTAAATAAATAGCGTAAAAATTGGCACGAAATAATCCACCCTCGATAATAAGTCACTTGACACGCCCGGAGCCAAGGTATCAACAATGCAACACAAACTTGATGGTACTGTTACCAAATAATCACAAATTAAGTTTAATAATGTTAAATACTAAAATAAAAAAATCCCACGGCTAGATTGTTAATTGTTATTAATATTAATGATTGTTTTAATTGTGTATGTTTAAAATACGTAATGTAGAATACGTGGTTTCCATTAATGTGATAACGTAATCGCTACACTATAAACAGGGTCAAATTAAATTTGCTAGAGAAACTCCGCGGACGTGATGGGTATTGATATCTAAACACGATAAAACAAAAAAATATATATGACGATTTTTTTTTGTGGGGATGTCGACCGCAGTTGGCGTAGTCACTTGAAATATCAGTTTAAAAAGCAGATCTTTATTGTGTAAACTTCACAGATGACATGGGTATCGATATCTCAACACGATAAAATAAAAGAAAACAGATTTTCTCAATTCATATTTCAAGTAACAACACAACCTGCGGTCGTTAAACCCAAAAAACAAACATCAAATCCTTTTGTTTTTATTTTATCTTGTTTACATATTGATACCAGTGACGTCTACAGAGTTTCGCTAGCTAATTTAATTTGACCCTGTATTTGATTTTGCTGCAACAAGTGTGTAGTGTGCCTAACCGATAAACAGCCACAACTGGTGATTTGTAGTACTTTTAAAACATTTAAAAAAAATAACATGAAGCTAAAATCGCTAGGTTTTGCATTTTTTTCTAGTAATTTTCACAAAGCTAAAAAATCCAGTATTGTAGAGAAAAAGTTCCTTCCTTCTATAATAATTTTCCTTCTGCCCTAGGTTCAGGAGCTATGCCCGGTAGCGCGGGCATGTCATCAGGCGGCATGGGCCCGGGCATGGCTGGCAACATGCAGGCTGGCCCGGGCAACGTGGCGGGCAATGTGGGCAGCATGCCTGGGCCCGCGGGCAATCAGGGCATGGTGCAGTCGCAGATGCAGCAGCATCCACAGGTAGAGTTTTAATTTTGATGTTTTTATTATGCCAATTCTAACTATTTTGTGTGATTTTAAGACATATTTGAGGGGACAAAAGACCTTGGTCAGCACTGGGACAAAATTGAAGCAAAGAAAAACATGTTTAAAATGTAGGAGCGACACAGAATATATTGTGTGCTTCTTGGTCACTCACACATGGGCTATATAATAGAATACTCTATTAAGTATAGTATTTTTATCTCAAAAAGCGACGCGCGCTTTACTTGTGGTTACCAAGTGTACAAACAAGCTGTGAAATGTGTGTAAGCGTAGGAGGTCTCCGTTCGAGACAATGGCGAAGTCGGAGTTGTGTGTATCTGTGTGTGCGTATGCGCGGACGCTACTCGTCTTCACGTACACATTCACAGCGTGTTTGTACACTTAGTTACCACAAGTAAAGCGCGCGTCGCTTCGTGAGATAAAAATACTGTACTTATTTTCAACATTGCAAGAGATTTGTCAAAAACATCTCGTGTATAAAACATGTAGCACTTGACATTAACGTGTGTGTCGTTGTTTCAGAGTTGTTGACTATTTGTGTTGTTAACTATTTTGTTCAGCCCGTTTGACAAGTTTTGTACAAAACTAGTCTTTACAACTTGTTTTAGTTGTAAACGATAAACGAAACACATGAACGATGAATACATGTTTTATACTTTGGTGTAAACCCGGGGTTATAATCCTCACGTTTTATAAAATTACAAGCCGTGTGCTCCATCGGCAAAAAGGACAACCATATATGAAGGAAAGAGAGTTTTTGTAAATTCACCCCCTTTTTTTTTGGGTGAACCCACCCGTGTTCCTTCAGTTGCCTGTGCGCCAGGGTCACGGTAACTCTTTCGAACAATTCGAAGGAGTTAAATAGGTTTAACCCCCTTAGGGGGTGATTAAAAAAAAAACGATTAGTGCTCACTTTCGTTATAAAAATGCTTCCTTAGTGCTCACGTTCGTTACAAAAATGCTTCGTTAGTTCTCACTTTCGTTATAAAAATGCTTCCTTAGTGCTCACTTTCGTTATAAAAATGCTTCCTTAGTGCTCACTTTCGTTATAAATATGCCTCGTTAGTGCTCACTTTCGTTATAAAAATGCATTTTTAGTGCTCAATTTTGTTATAAAAATGAACTCTTGTTCTTGACCCAGCGGTTTAAGCTGTGCGTTGTCTGTCAGTGAATGAACGAATTTAAGATTTCTATAAAGTAGAGATAACTTTATTTCCAGGGCATGATGATCGGCGGCTCAATCGGCCAGCAAGTCCAACAAGTGGGCGGCAAGGGTCCGCGCCCCAACACTCAACTAGACGGCTTAGAAGCAGCTCGGCAACACAACCTGGAGAAAATACAGCATCTGCAGCAGACCCTGGAAGCTGCTCATCAGCAAGAGGCGCAGTTTAAGTCGCAGATGGACATCATGTCGCATTTGCATGCGGCGCAACAGCAGGAGCAGCATTATAAGCAGCTTGAGGTAAGACTAAGGCCTCTGTCCCTCCGTCGACAAAGAAGCGACTAGCCATCGACTATTTTCTCGCTCAAAAAACGTACAAAAGTTTGTAGATCCCGTGTCAGAAAAATAGATACATATATTAATAGTTGATAGCTCCCTGTTCACACCACCGGCAAGAACTCCGTCAAACAAAGAACTCGTTTTTAGTTGCCAGCTCTACTCGCTTCTCGCTAATCACCGGTGGTGGGACAGCCAAAGGCTACTGTAGCGGCATCTACAAACGCTACATGCGAGGTACGCGTCACTCTGACGTGACGCAAAATCCTGCATCGCGCAAGCAGAGTTTACCCCGCAACTAGCATATATACAACGCCCCGACATCAATCGTCGGGCAGTTGCCCACCAGACACGACACCCGTCTGGTCGGAGGATCCTCACTTTTCTAAGGAGGTATGAGTGAACTTTACACCCTGTTCCTCATACCTCTGTACTACAACTGGTAATCATTTAGGTGTAGTTTAGTGAACAAATTGTGGTTAAATCAATGGTGGTCCAGTTGTAACGGCCTTGACTTAAGAGTTGTAGGTCTTGGGTTCGAACCCAGGCAGGCGCTTTACTTTGTATAAATAATTTCATCACCACTGCTTTCAAGACGGTGAAGGAAAACATCGTGAGGGAACCGGCATGGCTTAGAACCAATAATTCGAAGACATGTGACATTTACTAACTCGCACTGGGCCCGCGTGGTAGATTACTGCCCAGTCCTTCTCGAAGAGTGGAGCTGTGTCCCAGCAGTGGGAATATAGGCTGATTATGCTTAGTGAACATAATGCGGGATCAATATTGGGAAACTTCATTCGCGTGTAGCCATTCAGTTAACACTATATAGTAGCTAGAACAGTTTAGTCAACCGCTCGAGGTAACCTTAGCCCCTTTATTCATAAACGTTGCTTAAAGTTAAGTTATGATAAGCGACTGATTAACCATACATTTTTGCCGTTGAAACGTTCCCAGGAGCAACAGCGCAAGCACCAGCTGCAGCAACAGTTGCAGCAACAGCTGCGCGGCGCGGGCGGGCCGCGCGTCATGCGGCCGCTGCTGCCGTCCAACCCCGGCCTGCGCCACCTGCTGCAGCAGGTACGCGCCGCCGGGGCGCCCTGGCACCTGCCAGTGTGGCCATTCTACGAACTAATAAACATCAAATTCGCCAAACACGTATTCGTTTCTATGAAACTGACAGATGACAAGAACGCATTCTCTCGTCGGGCCCACTGTAGTGTAGAGTAGGAGGTACAGGTTGCAGAGGTAAATCAATATCGACTGTAAGTTTGTTGAAATAAAGTCGAAAAAATAAAAAAGTCTTCAGAGTAGTCGGACTCTCTGTGGAGGACAAAGTCCAGGTAGGTACTACCACCATTAATGATGTTCAAATCCGCTGTATACTAAAGACGCGTTATAGACAAGAAAATATATTTTTACAGCGCTTTGTGTTATACACTATAATTTTAGCACTTTGTTAAAAACAGGGCCGGAATTAAAGTTCTGAAGGCCTTGGGGCAACAAAGGAGTGGACGCCCCCCCCCCCCCTCCCTCCCAAATTATTTTCCAAATAAAATGAATAATTTTTTTCACTCGATTTTTTCAATAATTAATTTATTGTGAAACAAAGTAGATTCTTTTAACATTTAACAAACATATAAATATAATCGACAACGAGAATTATCTGGAATCAAAGAACATTTCGAATCGTTTTTTTTTTCATATTTAAGAACAATATAATTTTATGTTTATACAAAGTACTATAAGTAAAGGTAAAACAGCGAAAAAAAAAATATTATAGGAAAAGTTGTTTACTAGTGTTTACGTCGCACTGTGTAAATCGGCTTTAGACGGCCAAAAAATGAAACATTATTGACTACCTTAATTCTTTAGTTTATATCACCATACTGGTTTGTAAGTAACCATAGATTTAGTTAACATAATTTTTGTTAACATACAACCTCGAATTCTGGCACTTTTCTTGACGTATTTGCCAAAATATTCGCGTTATTTGGGCAATACAAAATAAACCTTATATGAATGTCATAAAGTTATTTTTTTGTTAGGGAAATGACGCTAGTATTGGGTAGCCGGCATAATACTTATGTACTAATTAAGTGAATAGATATTATCACAATTCCACCATCACTCATGATTCTTTCTTTCTTGTAGAAAATAATAATAGTTTTAGAGAAACTTCACTAAAACTAGTGGTGTAAATAATTTGCTAACAAACTTCATGACCTCGGCTTACAAGCCATAATCAATTGATTTTATAACCATAGACAAGCTGCAAAAAATATAAAAAACTAAAAATCAATTTCGTTTTTTATTACCACAGACAAGTAGAATAAGCTGTCAAAAAGTACAAAGACAAAAAAAAAAACAATTGATAATGACTTACAGTTTGAGGTTCATGCCTTTTATTTTTGAATTGCACTCAACTTTTAGTTTTAGAGTTGGACTGAATAGAAATACAAATATTAATATTTTGAACTTTCATATTTTATTTGTTTACTTTTAACCTTACTAGCAATTTCAGCAGTGTATATTCACATGCGCATGGCATCGTATCGCTATAAGCTCATTCTAGTGTACTCGGAATTATGAAGAATTGCCAAACTTAAGTGGCAGTGGGCAGGGCACATTGCTCGCAGAACAGATGGCCGATGGGGCTGAAAGGTTCTGGAGTGGCGACCGCGTACCGGAAGACGTAGCGTTGGAAGGCCTCCCACAAGGTGGACGGATGACCTTGTGAAAGCCGCAGGAATCCGCTGGATGCGGAAAGCACAGAACCGGTCGAAGTGGCGGTGCTTGATCCCGAAGCCTTTGTCCAGCAGTGGATGTCTTTCGGCTGAAATGATGAGGATGATGATCACATAACCTTCCTTTTCGCTTCGATGCAGTCGGGTATTGACCGATTACAGAGTATTTAATTCAGCCCATCTCTAGATCTTTCATAATATACCTATAATCATTCATAGCGCTCTTTCAGATTTCGTCGAGCACAAGTAACTAACGCTTTCTCATCATTACAGCTTGTTTTAACATATCGTGCTCAACTTCTTAGTGGGATTGAGCGAGGTTGAGCGTGACGTTGCTCGCTACGACGTGGCTATTGAGATTTACACATTTTTGTTTGAGCAACACATGGAGATTTTATAGCTGGGTCTAATATGTGTATTTAAAATTAAATTATAGAGCACTAAATGGTGATTTAATAGCTTAATATATTACGAATGTTCCGCATAGCCCTTCCATAACAAGTACTATATTTTATTGACGATGCTAAAAATATCTGTGATTTCTTCACCAAGTGATTGGATTTGTCATCTAAAATATTTTTGAGAAACATGAAAAGAGCTAAATAATAATAAAGAGGGGAAGACACAAATTCAACAAATTTTATTAATTTATTTACTATATAAAGTTCACGTACACAAACAAAATACGAAATACTACATATAATTCTCAACTCCCAACATAACCACCATGTTATGCTCAATGCCAACGTCACGCTCAACCGCCACGTGACGCTCAACTCGACTCAACCTCGCTGAGCACCGAATGTTTCTAGCAACAACAGCAGCCGCGCGGCGCTCGGCCGCACATGTGAGGCGCCCGCGCCCCGCCCCCTCCGCCTCACCCCCCCGCACGCACTTAACGCACGCACAAGTAATGCTTCACACCTTCTATTACTAATTTGTGTGAGCTATGACATGTACTGACGGTAAAATAGTTAAGTGGGTAGGTAGAGAATGTTGTTAGTCTGCAAGATAAGAAATATTGGGTTATGCCTAGTGAATGCGAGACCTTATTTTGTTGGGTTCGCATTTGGTATACCTATGCTCAAATGTTAACTGTGTTTTCCAGGCTGATAATTTTTTTCAGTAAATCATTTTAATTCCGGGAATACCATAAAAGGTGGAGTATAAGATTTAAGCGGTAAGGTAGCCCGCGAAATTCAATATTTTTATGTTTTTTTGCAATTTGAAGGTCAGAGTCAGGTAATATGTTGATTGAAATATGATTCGCGATCGTAACAAATGTGTATTTTCTGAATCATAATCATTCAAATCATTAATACAACTCTCTAAGTTAGAATTGACCGAAAGTATCATGAAATAGTCATTCAATTATGGTAATTTGATTTTTGAGTCTTTTTAATGACTTTAATTATTATACGCGAACATATTTTGATCAGCTTATAATCTGACACTAACCTGCGAATTGCAAAAAAACATTTCAAAAATTTTATTTCGCGGGCTACTCTGGCACTTTCGCCATAAAAGTCTGCCCAGGCGCAAACATTAAAGGAGTATCGTGTTCTTGTTTTGAAATCTTTTGGGCAACTATAAATTGAAGACATGTCATTAGTTCACGTTTTTATGTTGCATGCTTTTCTAAGTTTTCTTACTTGATTAATATTAATAATTTCATAGAACTAATATTTTCATTTAATTTAATTAATACCCGCTTTAAAACTAGTGCCATCATTAAAACTCATTCCTTAACAAATTGTAAATATTTTTCCAGCTCTTCATTTTATTTTAGGGGTTATATTAATTTAGTAGGAAAATATAGGAACTCTACATTCACGGAAGAAAACTTGAAAGTTGTTGTTGTGTACGTCATAATTTTAGTTCGTTGATTTTAATTAATTTTGTAACTTTTAAGTAAGTAAACTTGATAAGTATACAGGCAAACAAATATCTAGGGTCCAAGCAAGGTCTACTGTTATTCAAAACCGAACATTTAAAGACAAGAAGAGATCCCTAGGAGAATCCAGGTAACCGACATAGCCCGGAGAATTGCCAAACTTAAGTGGCAGTGGGCAGGGCACATTGCTCGCAGAACAGATGGCCGATGGGGCCAAAAGGTTCTGGAGTGGCGACAGCGTACCAAAAGACGTAGCGTTGGAAGGCCTCCCACAAGGTTGACCGATGCTCTGGTGGAGGCCGCAGGAATCCGGTGGATGCGTGAAACAGAACCGGTCGAAGTGGTGGTCCTTGGGGGAGGCCTATGTCCAGCAGTGGAAGTCTTTCGGCTGAAATGCTCATGATGAATGGCAAGAATTACGTATGTGTATGGTACGACTGTACTTGAATTAATATCAAAGAAAAAAAAATACTGCATAAATAAATAATTATAATTGCATAAGTTGATAAAAAATGCTATGCAATAGCTTTACCGCGGCAGTCCCCGAGTGCCACACATGTTTTTTTTTTAAATTTTAAACCTTAATATTGTCGGACCAAAGTTCGAAATTCAAAAAAGGCTGGATGGTTTAAACCTGAGCCTAAAGAAAAACCTTGTTTAGTAATAAGGTCGTATTTGCCTGTAAACTTATCTATTTTACTCACTGTACCGACAAACTACACATATGTCTATATTAAAATCGATTTCTGTCCCTAGCAGCCGCAGTACAGGCCCGGGGGCGGCGCTCCCCGGCCTGCGTCGCAGCCGCAACAGTTTGATGACGTCAACAATTACTCCGACTTCATCTAGGCCTTACCTCCACATGTGTGGGCTCAGTGGGAGGATGACGATGAGATGAATTGAAATCGTTATGCAGGCACTTCACTTGGCCCAAATATTTGCGTTAATTTGGCAATACAAAACACAAAATGAACTTTATTGAAATAGACATAGTGTATGTCTGTGTATATTACAATAAAGTTCATTTTGTGTTTGCTAAATAACGCGAATATTTCCACGAAACCGCCAAGTGTAGGAATACCAGAGCACGGCGAGGTTTTAGCGGCCGCCGCTAGAGGCGCCACTGTCAACACTTTCCATACAAACCAAGCGGGTCACCGTTTACTTGCACTACGACACAAAGGACGTATAGAAACTGGCAGATTTGAAGGCAGTCCGTGACAAGAGTTATGCGCTTAATGCACATTCAGCGCCACGAATTTTATAAGTACTACCCGCTGTCTCTAGACGCTGCCGGCGCGCCGATTTCGTGCTCTGCGGTAGGAATAGATTTGAAAGGCGCTGTATGCTTATTTACACCTTGAGTTTCTCTAGCCTCCATTTTATGAGTCTCGCCTGGCGATTATCGCACTCGATGACTTAAGGCAAAAGCGTCAGGGTAGCCCGCGAAATTCAAATTGTCTTACGTTTTTTGTAATTTGCAGGTCAGTATCAGGTTGTATGTCGGTCTAAATATGATTCGCTGACGTAAGAAATATTAATTTATAGAATTATAATTACAAAATCATCAAAACATCTCTTATAAGTTCATATTACCCTATTGCACGACTATTTCATGAAATCTTGACATTTGAGGCCAATTCTAACTTAAGGAGCTGTATTGCTGATTCTAATGATTATAATTATTTAAAGCCATATTTATTACGGCCGCGAATCATATTTTAATCAACATACAACCTCACAGTGACCTGCATATTGCAAAAAACGTAAGAAAATTTTAATATCGCGGGCTACTTTAGCGCATCCCCCTTAAACTCAAAAAAACTAGACTGTGATGAATTAAGTTATGAGACTCGTTAGGTGATTTTATCATACTGTGTAATATTTACACGAGTCAACTTTTTTGTCTCCTGTAAAGAATCGCGTACTAGAGGCGAGAAATTCCTCGTGTAAACGAACATGGCGAAGTAAACATTACGATGGTACCCACACATGTAAAGAATCAAGAATATTTTAATGAAATATTATGGAATGGATATAATTATTATTGTAACTTCCCTTTACTGTAATACCAATGTAATCTTATTTTATGTTAAATCATTGTTAGTAAAGTGTCTTATTTGATAAACATACACGGTGTAAGGGACGTCGACGCTCCCATAAATTCAGCACATGTTTCTAGATTGCCCAGCATAAAATTTTCTCGTCGGTTGTTAATTAAAATCAGTTATTTTATGTTCATGTAAGATTACAATACCATCACAGTCAAAATGCATGGAACAGCTGGTTTATTTTTAATAACAGGCGAATAATTTCAACCTTGGGTGGTCAAGAATCATGTACAGTACAACTATTTTCTTAATGCCCCTCGGGAATCATCGCTTTTCCGAATACAACCGAATACTACTTTCCATGTCCATCAATTATTCGATTTATCGTGTATAATAATTTAAATTCGGAACCAAGTACTTTAATTGTTGTTACTTACGTCAAAACAAAACAACAGTAAAATATTTAGTTCTGAATTCAAATTATTATAAACGATAAATCTAATAATTGATGGGCATGGAAACTAGCATTCGTTTGTATTAAAAAATGCGATGATTCTCGAGGGACATTATAAAAATAGTTGTACTGTACACACTGATGAAAAACCTTGTAAGTGTGAAATATGTCTTTAGAATTTCGTGTAAGTCCCTACTCCAAATGATCATGTTTCTTTCGTCGCAGCCTTCCATATAAAAAAAGATTGTTGACTGATATCATAATTCGTTTTTAGACAAAATGCTGTTGGTGTGTATTTAGACAAATTTTGTATGATATTATAGTATAATAATTGACCCTCCGATTTCTGAAAGCCTCATCTACATGCACTTTGCGCAAAATAGACTGCTCTAAAAATGGTGAAAGAAAACATCGTGAGGAAACCGGCATGTCCTAGAACAAAAAATTGTAAAGCTGCGTCCCTACTTGTAACAAACACGCCAACAAATCTCCCAACAAAATGACCAACATTGGCCAAAGCAGTGTAGTTAGTGCGTTGACGTCTTAAATAGTTATATTTGGCAAAACGCCGTGATCGTCGTTACCTATGAGTCTGGAATGGATAGGTGTGTGACGTCACATTTTGCTACTCCTATTTCACATTTTTAACCCCCGACGCAAAAAGAGGGATGTTATAAGTTTGACCGCTATGTGTGTGTGTCTGTCTGTGGCACCGTAGGTCTTAAACGGGTGAACTGATTTGAATGCGGTTTTTTTAATTTGAAAGCAGGTTTTCTAGCGATGGTTCTTAGACATGTTTTAGCAAAATCGGTTCAGCCGTTTTAAGGTAATCAGCTCTTTTTGGAAGTTTTGTTGGTTAACATGTTGCAAGTAGGCTCGCAGCTTAAATGTGACATCTACCAACCTACACTGGGCCCGCGTGGTGGACTGCGGCCCACTCCCTCACAGAGAGGCCTGTGTCCCAGCAGTGAGAACATTACAGGCTGATTCTTTTTTTAAACAGTCCGTGACGAGAGGCTCTCAGAAAGCTGGGGTTTGACATCAACATAAGTAAAGCCTTTCCCAACTTTGTTGTGGTTGATACCGTATTAATAAGTAATAAATGATGTTTTTTACTCAAAAGTTTTTTTAATTTCCGTTCCTTTGTCATAATCAATAAAATTTGCCTATCCTTTTCCGATCTATGTTGGGGTCGACTTCTAGTCTAACCGGATGCAGCTCAATAGCAGTATTTTACATGGAGCGACTGCCTATCTGACCTCCACAACCCAGTTACTAGGTAATACGATAACCATTTGGTAAGACTGGTTGTCAGACTTTCGGGCTTCTGGCGACCCATAACGACAGTCAAAGATCCACGAATAACACCCGGGATCAACGCTTAACGTGCTTTTCGAGGCACGGAGGGGAGATGATCACCCATCCACGGACCAACCGCGGCAAGCGTAGCTTTACCTGATCGATCAACCCGTGCGACTGTTATTACTTAGCCACAAGCCCTTACATACATGCCTAAACTCACGCCTTCTTCCCATGAGGGTAGACAGAAACTACAGAACGCCACCTGCTACTGTCCTTTCAAATTTCTTTTGCCATGTTTACGTTCATACTTCCCTCCATCTTGATATCATGATGGAGGGACAAAGCATTTTGTTAAAATATTGTGTATAGGATGAGGTAGCTAAAATGATAGCAAAGGTAGGAAATAGTAGATTAATGGTATTATTTTTTTATATATGTATGACAGACATTGGAGCCTTGATCCTTTCATTTTGACGCTCACCTTCCGTCATACACGCACGCCGGTTGTCATAATGTTTTTCCATGGTGCGCTATTGCCGTATGAGAAGTGTTAGTTAGGATTTTTCCAGTGTGAAAAAGAGATGGACAAAAGAAAAGGATACAGCGAAAGGTATAACGCCGTCCCGTTTTCGCCACGGAACAAAAATACCTATCATTTTCGTATACGGGCTTACAGCAAACCTGATCTGCAGTGGCCTACATGGAAAGCTCTCAATCGATAACGTACCTAAGTAGGCCTCTGCAGACACAATTTAACGAAGTGGGGAATATTACTGACCCATCCAACACCCAATGCGAGTGCAGTGCTTCTGATCAGACCATGTCTCACTTGTTGGAGTGTCCTAAGTGCCCGTTCACTTGCTCCTTTGATGACCTAAATAATGCCACTGATGCCGCAATCAACGTAGCCACCTTCTGGGTTCAAATAATACAATAATAATCAACCAACGAAGCGTCGCAACGAAAAGAAGAGGAAACAACCTCTGGTTTAGGTAAATAAAAGACATGTCTTGTAAAATATCTTCTTATATATTAAGTATTTGTTTTCGAATTAAGTATACAAAGAATACAAACACGCTAGCAGTCTAGTTAGGGTTAACTTTTGGTATAAAACTCTGGCACTAATATAAAAGAGCTATTCATTCATAGTTACAGGTAAAAGGATTTTTGTACCATTTAAAACGACGTTATTTTAACATTGAATTCTATGCGGTCAACATTTTGTTCAAAACAGCGTATTTAGTATAGTCAACCTCGTAATTGCTTTGCCAATAGTTCTCAATAAATTTAATTCCACTAGAGTTGAAACTATCTTACTGTCACGGGTAGGTGCACGGTTCCAATTGGTCGTTTCCTATGGAGAAGAGCCGACAAGAAACTCCACGGGTACTCATTTTAAAAATAATTGTTTTTTACTATATTTCCAAGTACATGTAGGTTCATGTGAAATAAAATATTTTGATTTTTGAGTGACATTTAAGCTTAGAGTGGTAAATCATTTACGAGGTAACCTATACATGAAGAATATAATTGAGAGTAACAGCAAAAGTGGCCCAAACCAATTTTTGTAACAAACAATTTGGAATGTAGTGTTCAAGAAAAAATATTTAACAATGCTTTTATAAGGCCAAATGTAGCACATAATTTTACACATTATTTCGGTGGAGCCGCTTATGCTTACACAAAAATATTAATGCAGTAATTTTAAATACACTCCCGGACTAATGAATCCAGCCTCCATGCATTTCCATGTTAGGTATAACTGCCTACAACATCAAAATAGGGTTGAAAAAGTTTTGACGCAGTTCTAAAGCAGACATACTGCCCATCATTTTGGTGTCATCGTTGTTCCAAATTTGAATTCACAATCATTTAAAAAGTTATAGGACCAATTAAAAAAAAAAGCCAGGTGTCAGAGTCCGAGAGTGTAGTGAATGTGGGAGCAGAATCACAATATTGCTTGTAGCTAAGGGCGCGACAATAAGCCTGGAACAATCGAAGATATAATTCAGTATAACACTACACAAGTATCTACGCATTATACACACAAAAAGTGCATAACGAATTTGAACTTTGTTATAAATAGATAAGCTTGAATCTTGTTTAAATGCTAAGAATGAAGTAAGATGCATCCACGCCGAAGGTATTTTTTGCGGAGCAACTAATGCTCGGTTCCTATAAACAAATATTGCTTACCGATGGTAGCATTTTTTATTGCCAAACTGGGAATATAAATAGATTCGTAAGCAAATTTTACCTGCGATAGCTACTTCCATATGGGAGTGTCTACTGTGCAAAGCTATGAGGTAATTGCTTTATTATTGGTAAAGATACAATAGTCTTAATTTTAAACAATATCGGTCCGTAAATTATAGGAATCGGCCATTAGTGTTAGTGGGTAACAACGGATAAAAAAATATAGTGATTTAGTAAACTTACTAGAAGCTATAGAAAGTTACTTAGGCCAACTGTCCCAACCCCGGTGATTCACGAGAAGCGAGTAGGCTACCACCTAAAAACGAATTGGCGAGCAACCAGCAGCGAGAGCGCGACGGCGACGAGCGATTACTCGCTGGTATGAGTATGTAGCAAGCGAGAGTCTCTCAGCGAGTGTTCTGCCCGCCAAGCGAGCGTCGCTGAGCGAGTACTCTCTTTGATAGCTCTTGTCGCTGCGACAAACGAGTACTCGCCGGCGGTGTGAACAGTCAGCGATCAACAATTAATATATGTATCTCTTTTACTTACACGGTAGGTCCCGTGTAAGTAAAAGAGAGAGAGAGAGAATCTTTTGTACGTTTCTTGAGCGAGATATCTAGTCGCTTGCTCATCGGAGTTGGGACAGGTGCCTTATGTTATCATATTGCTCTACAAAAAGTAACTCCGGTGTGGATGCACATTTATTCTATGAAAACTTGTGAAGCCAGGTTTACATTACAACACCAAACAACCAATTGAATTAGAAAACTTAGTGACGTGAGTGACGTCATCCCACAAAAACAGGAGGGGAGCATATTCCACCACGTTATCTAAGCCCTCGTATTATCGTGCACTTGATTTTCAACGCACTGCTTACAGCTGAGAGTTGAAAATCCAACAGTGTATTTTTTAGACGCGCTGGGACGCGCACTCTGTTGGATTCTCAATACTCGGCTTTACACCGAAAGTTGAAAATCCAGTGCGCCATAAACATCGTGGGCTAATTGTCTTGGTCAACTCATACATACACTCTGTGTATACAGAAATATTTGAAAATCCCACATCAAATGCAGATAGGTACATAATATAATTATTATACATACTTATTAATGTATTCTAAGTTCCACGAATAATAAGAGGTATGGAGTGATAATTGGCGGGAAAAGAAATGCCTGCCATTGGTCGAACGTAAGCGTTGCGTCATGCAGATTAATTCTTATTGGCTAATAACGAGTGACAAGCTTGTGCAAATAATTTGTGTAGCTCACTTTCTTGTTCGCGGCTAAACTTCAAACATTGCTATCTCTTACTTTTGCATCAAATCAGAAAGAGATGAAAAACTTTTCAAATTGAATTAGACAATACCTTAGAACAGGCTGAATGAAATCCACTGACGTTAGTTTTGATAGGTCTAACTGCTACCGTCTCTTTCTCACTCTGCTTGTTAGATAAAGATAGCAATATGTTTACTCTGTATGGGCTTATATCACTCCAGACTTACTGCCGTGGTTTTGGAAGAAATTACTTTCAAAGTAAAAATACGATATTTTTATAACTATACGCATATAAGTACATATATATGTATTTCTATATAATATGAAAATTTGAATCTTATCTGAGTAACAATACAGCTAGCCACTGCTTTAGATGCACATTTATATAAAATTTATTATTTATAATAATATTAGTACCCGGGCGTAAATACAAAGTCAAATTAAATTAGCTAGCGAAACTCAGCACAGTACGTGATGGGTATTGATATCTTAACACGATAAAAAGAAATGATGTTTATCATTTGGAGGTTTGACTACCCATAACGACTGTCAAAGGTCTACGAATGACAGCCGAGACCAACTGTGTAAAGTGCTGTGTCTGTGGAGTTTCGCTAGCTAATTTAATTCGATTCTGTGTAACACATCGATGTCCTACATTCACGGCTGGGTACTGTAACTCATAATATTAGCCAAAGTAACAGATGACACTTTTTCAGACTTCATTCATTCGAAAATATCACTAATTTACACTATGGTGGACAATGCACTAGACAATCAGACTCCTGACAGTTCCGTTATCAGTTTTCAAAAGTACAGTAGGCAGCACGTCAGTGGTAGCACTTTGACCTTAGCTGGCCTAGCTTAGTACGGAGTTCTAATAGAATCAAAGACCAGCACCCTAATTGCGTAACACACTATCTATCACAATCTGAATCATTTTGAAGAATATTGCTAATCCATTGCTTCATATGTTCGAAAAATTTGTCTGCCCAATAACGTAAAAACGCAATGAATGTTGTTGAACTGTCAAAATGAAAGCTATTCCTACTGTTAGTGTGTTACGCATTTGCTTTACCGCGGCAAAACATGGTCGCGTTTCTGTTTAGTTTTGACACCTTTGACACACATTATTGACTTGACTATCATGGGAACGCCATATACGGGATGAGTGAGCTCACTCTTATCAGTATTTACACTTTTTACGTGACATAAATACGGTTAAGTTAAATCTAACGGTTTAAATCTTTGTTTGTACCTACATTATTATCCTCATTTCGTCAATTTGTCTGTTAAGCTTCGTTTTTCTAGGAAAGTGGTTCCGTCATAATAACGGGCATTATGAAATCTGTCATTTTCTCCAGTGTTGGTTTCAAAAAACGCTCTGTATGGACAGCCGTTTGTGTGACTGTTCACCGCTTTCTTAGGAAACCAAATATTTAGCCTGATTGTCTAGTACGCCATCTTTATTTTTCTCCGGACCGCTTTGTGACTACAAACTAATAAATACATCATTCCATTATACATATTTTGTTACTGTGTATGCTAAAAATGCTTATTTTGTATCGCAGTTTTACATGTTCGAGTTATACAATTTTGTTAATCATTTCTATTAAAAATACATTATTTATTACATTTATATTTACCTCTCTTTCTATCACTACAATAACAAAAAGAGACAGAGCAAAGAATTGTTTTGACAATTTTTAAACTATCTAAAGAATTTGGGAACCCATTTTCTTATTTATCACATTCAAGTAACTATATGATTGTATGATATGTCGAAAGCATTACAAATTCGCGAAATTCAAATTCGGTAAAACGCTAAAAAGTATCAAAACTAAATAAAGGGAATGCATTCATAATTTCTTTTTGATTGGACACAAATAAAAGCTTTACAAATAAATTTTTCATAGAAAATATTATTTTATTCTAAATTAAGATGTATGTAGGTATCGAGAAAATATAGATTTTTCATAACCTCCTTTTTGAAAGCAGTACGCGTAACTTAATTCTAATCCTAAGTGCCTGTAGACAGTGGCTTATGACGATGGACGAACTTTGTAGACCTTTTTCTACAATACGGTCGATGAATCATGGCCGGTCTGAACATAGGCTCTCCGAACGTTCGCGCATGTTCTCTCACTTACACTCGCCTCATGTCACCATTTGGTCGCTAAAAATGTTTTTGCGCAGCCTTCTGCGCAAAGTTCGGGCCGGCCATGATTCATCGGCCGTATTGTAGATAGATGGATTACTCTTTATCCGGGGTCAAGACACATGTTCACAATAAAGCCGATCCGAAGCAATTACTGCACATATTCGGCTCGTGCCGATCGCCAAACTGCGTGCGACAGCTACTTCGCTTAATCATGTTCGGGTCGGCTCGGCACAATGCGAGCTAAGCCGAACGGCTTTTTCGCGAACATATATCTACAGTACAACTATTTTCTTAATGTCCCCCGGGAATCATCGCATTTCCGAATACAAACGAATGCTAATTTCCATGTCCATCAATTATTAGATTTATCGCGTATAAAAATTTAAATTCAGAACTAAGTACTTTATTTTTTGTTACGTCAAAACAAAACAACAATAAAGTACTTAGTTCTGAATTCAAATTAGTATACACATATTCCTTAGAGAGCGTTTTTTGACACCGTAAAGTCAAACCCCGCTGCCATTTTAAAAAACCATAGCTTTTCACACCGAGGTAGGGATTATACGTACAAGTTGTATGACCATCCTAAGCCACTATGTATAGGCAAGTACTAACATAATCTTGAGTATTAGCACCCTGCTACTCATAAAGTGCATTCCACTATACTTGTCTTATTTCCTAAACAAATATGGCGCACTGAGCTTTCGATTTTGAGAATGTGTTTAAAAAACAAAGATTTAAATCAAAGATTCGCCCTATCGTGTCAAAAGATGGCCGCGCTTCTGTTTCGTTTTTACACCTCGGACAGACACAATGTCGCAGAGGCTTGACTTGATTGTCATGGAAACGCCATTATTATCGTGTGAGCTCACCATTCAGCATGGACACTTTTTTGCGCGACTTCGCACGATGAGGGCAAATCTAACGATTTAAATATTTATTAAGAAATGGTTAACTTGAAGGGGTTTTTTATGTGATTAATATCGTGTTTCTTAAAAAATATGTTTTTCATATTATTTTAAAATATGTGATGCCATGTTTGTTTACCAAATATGACAACAAAGTCGAAATATATAGACAGTTTTTTTTATTAATATTAATGCAGGGCTTGACTAAAGAACACTGTACATTTAAAAATGGCGGCTTAACTAAAACTAAAGTTATTGGGGCGACATTAGAAGTTTGGTTTTACCCGACTGCGAAGAAGGGGTAAATTTAAATGCATATTTGCATCAGGCACTGAACTCATTTGTATAAAAGGAAAAATATGGTCCAATAATGCTTTATGAAAGTACAGTCAGGGAAACTAATTATTTAGCAAATTGATATACTACGTCAATTTACCGTGCTATAGCCATTTCATAACACTGTCAAAGAATGACAATTCTGATTTGAATATTCCGGGCATTTTAAGTTGGTAAACAATTAATTTCTCCGACTTAATAATGTATTCTCATTATTATAAACTTGTAATAACCGAAATTAACGCAAAACGAATAGGAAAATTATACGTGATATTCTCAAAAATCTAATTTTCGTGACCTTTGACATTTTATTTTGCGTTAACATTGTCACGATAGATTTCACGCAGTAATATTTTTCCAAAATTTTGTTTTATTTTCTGTGGTAGTTTATTTTAACAAGGTGGACCGATGACCTGGTGGAGGCCGCAGGAATCCGCTGGATGCGGGAAGCACAGAACCGGTCGAAGTGGCGGTGTTTGGGGAAGGCCTATGTCCAGCAGTGGACGTCTTTAGGGCGAACCGAAGACGATGATGATGATTTTAATCTGCTATACAAATGAGTTAAGTCCCAAAAAATATTTATACATCTGGATTTATCCTACCATCGGACCTAACACACTAAAATGGCCGAAAATTTAAAAAAAAAAAATATTAATTAGAAAATTCTAAACAGCCAATTCTCTCTATTAACACCTTCCGATCGCCACTTAATAATAATAATTATTAAAATTACAAAATTAGTCAATATATCACTTTTAAGAGTTTACGAAACTTTCGATTTGTCACTTATTGCACTTTTGTCACTATTTTCACTGGAGTCTGCGTTCAAAGTGCCGTTGTGGCACTTTCCGTTGGTGACGGAAGGTATGTTTTTACTCCTCTTGGGCATTTCGTGGATTCTCTCCAGCAAAGCTTGTAGGATGCTGCCTGGGATCCTTTGATGTTCTTCTACTAATTCTTCTATTGCGCTTGCGACCTGGAAATAAGGCATTTATTTATTTAGAGTATTTTAGAGGAAGAATTATTGGCCATTTCCTGAGGTATTAGACCAAGCGCAAATTACAACCGTAAGGGGCCGCAGCGAAACGCATTTTCATACAAAAAAGTGAGGTGCGGACTATACTGTACGTTGGTTCGTACAAAATTGGCGAAGGTGGATTTTGGAATGCGATGCGTTGCGGCGTCCCCCCCCCCCCCCCAATCTGATTTAGCCTTTATTCGAAGTTTCAACTATTCTATAGAGCTATTGATTCGATATCTTGACGTATCGTCAAACCAACAGCTTTTTAGAGTAACTGTTAAATCTAATGATGATATTTTAAGACAGCTAAAAAAAAACATGATAAATTAAACCCCATTTTTTGTCTATTGTTACAGAAAGTAAGAATTTTCTCAGTTATTTGTTACAAGAGTTAGTTACTGCTTTTTGTAAGAATATACTTTCCAAAGTATACAACATATCCCGGAATTAACGCACACCACCAAGCACCCCAATTAAAATATTATGTTATAATCATAATACATACACTGAATTTTTCCTATTATGTATAAAACAGTGTTTATTTATTCAATTACTTATACTGATTATTGCAGAAAATTGTGGTCACATTACAAATCTACGCATGCACACAGTCGCACACGTATAAGGCTCTAGCGTAGGAGATACTTCGTCCATTTTGGTCTGTTTTGACTGTACAGCAGAAGTGTGACTGTAGTTTACGTAGTTTTAATTATTCTTAGAAAAAAAAAATAAGTTTTCATATAATATTCATTATAAGAATCCATGGTGTCAGTTTGCGCGACCATATCCCTTACACCGTGTATAATTATTTCTCACCTTCTGCTGTAACTGCTCGGGCGTCAACTCCGGGTCATACGGTATGGGCTTGCCCAGATGAGTGATGAGCTTGACGGGGAACCCTCCATACACGGGCGCCAGCGGCATGCGGAAGGTCGCGTATATCTTGAGCCAGACGCCGCGCAGCCAACCCACTGTGCGGAACGCCTCGCGTACGTTTTGTGTGAACATCGGGATTATTGGCTGTGGAGGAAATTTTTTATGGTTAGGTTGACTATTGGCTGTGGAGGGATTTGTTTAATATGGTTAGGTTGACTATTGGCTGAGGAAGAATTTGTTTATGGTTAGGTTGACTATTGACTGTGGAGGAATTTGTTTATGGTTAGGTTGAGTATTGGCTGTGGAGGAATTTGTTTATGGTTAGGTTGAGTATTGGCTGTGGAGGAATTTGTTTATGGTTAGGTTGACTATTGACTATGGAGAAATTTGTTTATTATGGTTAGATTGACTATTGGCTGAGGAGGAATTTGTTTATGGTTAGGTTGACTATTGACTGTGGAGGAATTTGTTTATGGTTAGGTTGACTATTGACTGTGGAGGAAATTGTTTATTATGGTAAGGTTGACTATTGGCTGAGGAGGAATTTGTTTATGGTTAGGTTGATACCAAATTGCCTTTCGATACCAAGAAGTAACAAATTTATTTGAAGTTGCAACTATGAGATGACGCCTTAAATTCTGTTTTGGCTGCCATATACCTTACTGCATATTGTTGCGATTAGAAATCGTCGATTCAGATAAAACTGAACGATATAACTACATGAAGTTTGACGTGTTGCCATTTTTTTTTTAAGTTTTCTTAATACCTTCACAGATTCACTTACCACTTTCGCCTCCTGCGCAACCTTAGCGAACCCGATCCTGTTTCTCCAATTAAGCCGGTAGTAGTGATCTCCGAACTGCGCCTCGTACACACCGCCCGGTGAGATGGCGAGAGAGTTGCCACTTCGCAACACTGACGCACACGTCTGTACTGTGCCCGGGATGACGCACAGGCCTTCTAGAAGGGTTGCCCAGCCTGGAACAGGGGGATGAGTTTATAACGGTTATAATGTTTCAAATCAAATCAAATCAAAATATTTGATTTCACATAAACCTACATAGGCACTTATGAAATGTCAGAAGTTAGGTGCACGGTTCCAATTGGTAGTTTACTGTGGACAAGAGCCGGCAAGAAACTCCACGGGTACTCTTTTAAAGGTCGGCAGTTATATAAATATACAGTAAATGTACTAAAATAAAAAACGCGTGTGGCACTCGGGGACTGTCGCGGTAAAGCTATTGCATAGCATTTTTTATTAAGTTATGCAATCTGCTTACGTATTCGTCCGATTTCGAAGCAGCTCGTCTCGATCCGTGCTAGCTTCGTATAGTCGCACCATATACATACACGTTAAGCGAACGCTCGGCCGAGCTACATGGTAGGAGAAGGGGGGGGTGTTAGGTTTTATTTTCGTTACGGAATTTATTGATTCGGTCGCCGCGCTCAAAGCCTGCGATAAAAGCTATGCAATAGCTTAAAATAAATTAAAACAATCTTTATTTCGGATAAGCAACATGCATATGGGTTAGTAAACAAAAAGATAACTTATACCTATGTTAGTAAACTTATTATCTACATACCAGGCTGTTGCTCAAAATGGATCTTCGAACAACATCACCTAACAAAGGAGAATCGTACCTCCCCGCTATGGTCTTCAGGATGGAGTTAGAGCTTTCCCGCACTCTGCAGAGCAAAGAGGCAGATTTCTGTCTAACGATGGCGTGGAAGCCATCGACGTGTGCTTGTGCAAACATACCTGATGCACTATAGAAACGGGGCAGCCCCATCAACATCCTGAACTTGTTATTATATTGGACCCGTAGGGCGCTGATAGCCTGAACTTCTGCTGGCCTTTGTAAAACCAGGGAAATAATTATATTTTTTAGCAGATTTAAACGTAAATACGTTAGTTAGCCGAGTTCGCGTTCGAGCCGAGCCGAGTGCCAAAGAATCGAGTGTTTTAATGTGTGTCTAAAGTCCCGTGTTCATTGGAAATAATGTTGAGCAACAATCGTGCATTTTTTGAGGTTTTGGGATGTTATTTTGTTTATCGTGAACCAGGTGTTGCCCTCGACTTTGTCTGCGATCCAGGATGATAAGTAGCCTATATCCTTACCCAGGTCATGGTCTATTTGTGTGCCAAATTTCATCAAAATCCGTTCAGCCGTTTTAGCGTGAAAGCGTAACAAACAAGTTCACTTTCACATTTAAAATATTAGTCAGGATACGGAACATTCAGCTCGCCGTCCGATAAGGAACAGGCCCGGGTCGACAGCGAGTCGTGTTCCACGCGCGCCTCAAAGAGATGTCAGCATAATTGACGGGGTCCGATAGGGCCGATGCCTACCGGGGTCGCGGATTGTTCGAAAGAGTTACCGTGGCCCTGGCGCACAGGCAACTGAAGGAACACGAGTGGGTTTTAGTAGCTAAGAGTCTGACACGTCCTCCCGCTCCGCCCAGAGCGGGAGAGGTCATTTGATGATTTCCCACCACTGCACATTCCATGTGGCCAGCAACACGGTCCCCGCAACCTATCAACACGATGCTGAAACAATGTTGCGTGACTTTATTCCCCAATGAATACGTGTAACCACGAATTATCTATACTCTATGCCAGTGTTTTTCAACCTGTGGGTCGTGAAGCCTCTTTAAGGGGGTCGCCGTTACTTTAAAATTTAAAGCTCATAAATATAAAACCACACAAGGTAGTTCAAAATGTAATATATTAAGTTATTTTTTTTTAAATTATTTTTTATGAAAGGGTTAACTAAAGGTTAGGGCTTAGGTTAACATAAATCAACAAATACCTACAAGTCACATGAATCATTAATATGACGAGGAACAGGAAGGAGCACACATTCACATCAATCTAATGGTTCCGCCTGTTTCTCGTTAACCATTTTTTCTTATCGCGGATCTGTTTTTGCATAGAATTAAATCGTTATCTTTTAGACGATTTCTCTGTTTGTCTTTTATTTGAGCCATCGACGAAAACGTTACTCGCACAAGTAGAAGTTTGCAAATGGAATCCCAACAAAGCTTCTGTGGTTAATTTGCTGGCTGGCTGACTGGCTGGTGGTTTCGTTGTTGTTGTTGTTGGCTTTTGTGGTTTGATTGGATCATGGTTGATTGTGGTTGGTTTGTGGTTGTGGTTACTCGTTCTTTTTTGTATGTGTGTTTTCTTTGCGTCATGTTTACCGCAAATAAACGTATTTTCTTTCTTTATTTTCTTTTTAATTGTGGGTATTTTGCTTAACTAAAAGGTACTCAAAGTGACAGACTCATAGTTGATGTTAAAATATGTCTGTTTTAGGTAGGTACTTTATTACGTATTTAGCCGATACCTAGTAATGAAAATAAGTAAAAATTATGAACGGATTCGATATTTGTAACATAAAAAAAAACAAGTTAGAAACATCGGAGGGTAGGGGGTTGCGAAATATTTTTCCATACTAAGGAGTTGGCGCCATGAAAAAAGTTGAAAAACACTGCTCTGTACAAATAAATAAAATTAAAGTGTCTGTTTGTAATGTCAAAATAACATCTTTTTACTAAATGCATATGAAAGTATATACTTATAACAAAAACCATTTTTTTTATTGGCAGTCTGTTTTTCTGTCTGTCTATTTTTTCCGGCTAATCTCCGAAACAGCTGGACCGATTTTAACGGGACTTTCACTGGCTGATAGCTGATGTTATAAGGAGTCACATAGGCTACTTTTTGTCCCGGTAGCACGTTCCCGTGGGATAATTTCCAACATCCACAGGCGCAGAGCCGCGGGCAGAAGCTAGTTACTAATAGAGAACAGCTTGTGTTGCAGCAAAAAGCCCCACAAGTGTGGTAGTGAAGCTTACGCTCTTATTGAAGATCCGAGCTTGTACTGTGTACTCAAACTGCTTCGGATTTGCTTAAAACTAACCACTCGGACAGTCATCTGTGTGCCTTTTTTGCACCTTCCACAAAATAAAACACAAATATAGTACGATTTAAACTTAATGGCGGCTCGGAACAGAAGGCGAGTCGCTGCGCAGTAACCAATTCACGTGTCAGCGGGGGTGAGGGGTGAGGTACTGCGCAACGAATAGCGCACTTAACAGTCGCCATTAAGTTTGAATCGTACTGTACTAACTAGGAATCTTAAACATGAACCGGTCAGCAACTTTGTGTATATGCCGCCGGGCCTCTTGAAAAGCAGCCCTGGCTATGAAGAACCTCCATTCCTGTAGCCTATGGCCAGGAATGCACTGCGATAGACTAAATTGACTAATGTGTAATAAACTGACCAGCTAACATTTATAGACCGTTAACAGTAGTTATGGGTAGTCAGAAACCCGAAAGTCTGACAACCAGTCTTACCAAGGGGTATCGTGTTACCCAGTAACTGAGTTGTGGTGGTCAGATAGGCAGTCGCTCTATGTAAAATACTGGTGTTTATCTGCATCCGGTTAGACTGGAAGTCGACCCAAACGATGAGTAATATACTTACCAGGTATCTTAAACATGAACCGGTCAGCAACAGTGTGTATATGTCGCCTCTTGAACAGCAACATCCTGGCTATGAAGTAGTACATGTCGATGGGCAGCGCGCCGTGGTAGTAGATCACCAAGAACGGGCCGTCCGGGATGTTCTCCAGGCCTTGGATGTCGTAGCCTGGGGAGGGAGTATGAAACGTGAGGAATGCAAACTGTAGGCTATTATCATCATCACAGGCATAAAAGCGATCTAAATCAATGCACAAGCCAAGACATAAAATGTATACAACGTGTCTCGGAATTATTGCATACTACCAAACACCCCAATTAGAATATCATGTTACGAGTATAATCATAATACTTACACTAAATTTTTACTACATGTATAAAGACATTGTTTATTTGTTAAATTAGATATACCGATTTTGGAAGAAAATTGTGGTCACAACATTACAAACATTACAAATCTATGCACGCACACAGTCGCACACGTATAAGGGTCTAGGTAGGAGGTAATTCGTCCATTTTGGTTTGTTTTGACTGTACAGCGGAAGTGTGACTGTAAGTTTACGTAGTTTTAATTTTATTATTGGGATAAAAAATTACCTATGTTAAAAATTACAGAAATGGATTCATTAAATGATTCTGATTAAACTACTTTCATAATTTGCATCAATTCAGTAGTTAAACATTGGTGTATATCCAGTTAGTGAATTTGGAGTTGAGAATTTGTTAAACTCTTCAGCAGTAATTGTAGCCCGCAAAATTGATAGTTCCTTAGGTTTTTTCCAAAGAAATTTTCAATGCTGGAAATTCTCAATTCAGAAACTGGGTGAATGTTTTGTGCATCCAAGTGAAAGAAGAACTAGTGGAATTCAGTACAGTTTAATTTAAAGAACTTTTGCTATAACCCCTAATCTATAACTGAGCAAGTAGGAATGCTTAAATCAAAATTTTCGAAGTTGGTGTCGCTATTTATGTAGCCTTACTCACCGTAGGTATTATAATCAGCCTTTAATGTTTCTGTGAGAAGGAGGGGGCCCAGTGCGGGTTGGTGGATGTCACATGTCGTCGAATATTTTGGTTCTAGGACATGCTGGTTTCCTCACAATTTTTTGCTTCACTATTTTAAGAGCAGTGGTGACGAAATTAAATACACAAAGTAAAGTGCATATCTGGGTTCGAACACACGACCTACAACTCGTAAGTCAGGGCCGATAACACTGGGCCACAACTGCTGCACCGATCCCTAGGTGTTCAATACTATTATGAACAGTTAGCGAGAGACAAGATAAAATTGTATACCAACTAACATACTTTTGTAATGAATCCTGGGTAAATTATGGACTGTAGTATACTTACCATGCCACAGCCACCCGTGCGCGTCCCATAGCGCGCAGACCGCGAGTCGGGCCGCCTGCTTCCAATCAGGCTGCACGCCATCCACCACCTTCATTCTGAAATCAAGGAACAGGTAAGAATAGAGTAAACTTGTAGTGTAGAAGAAAAAAAAAACGTGCACGGTCGGGAGACCCCCGTCAGGAATGAAGTATAGTACGATTCAAACTTAATGGCGGCTCGGAACATGAGGCTAGTCGCTGTGCAGTAACCAATTCACGTGTCAGCGGGGATGAGGGGTGAGGTACTGCGCAGCCAATAGCGCACTTCACAGCCGTCATTAAGTTTGAATCGTACTTTACCTTACGCGATATTCGCACGCACACACACACTCGTATATAAAAGAAAGAGAAAGAAACACAGAGAAAGTTGCATGGACATAACGCTTTATCCTTAAGTGACGATTTCTACCAGTCAACTCCTATTGCAAGCTGCATTAAAGAACTTTGTTCCAAAAGTTGCCGATCCGTCAACGAGCTGTGAACGTACGTTATAGCTCGCCTTTGACCTTTGATGATTTGTATGATTATCTTTATATATATAAAAATTACGTGTCACGTTGTTTGTCCGCGATGGACTCCTAAACTACTGAACCGATTTTAAATATGATTTGCACACCGTGTGCAATTTGATCCAACTTGAAAGATAGGATAGCTTACATCTCAATTTATAGTCGCAATATTATTTTATTGCAAATTATTTGTCTATTATTTGACAGTCACAATTATCTGTTAGCTCCAAACGATTCTAACAGATGGCGATATCTGTTGACTGGATTGAGTAAGTATTTAATAGATGGCGCTAAAAATACAAGCGTTTCATGTAAGCTACAATTTAATAGCATAACCACCACGTGTTGCTGAGGCTAAGATATAACCTAAATTTATTTTGTAATATACGAAATACAGTGAAATTCAATTGTTCTTACTTTTTCAATTTTTGGTGTTAACATAGCCGGCCACGTGTTACTTAGACTGAAGTATAAATTAAATGCTACCCGGGCGAAGCCGGGGCGGGTCGCTAGTAATAATTCTATAAATAAATATTTGATATGGTCGCGAATCATACTTTGATCACCATACAACCTGATACTGACCTGCACATTGTAAAAAGCTGAATTTCGCGGGCTACCTTGGCGCATCCCCCTTAAGCAAATACACTAACACGCAATGGGCCCGCGTGTTGGATAACGGCCAGCTCCCTCTCACAGAGAGGAGGCCTGTATCCCAGCGGCACATTATAGGCTGATTATGTTTAGCAAATCATTTAAGGCGCGGTAAGAACAAGAAGCGATGTTTTAGGAAATTGACAATAGCGCATCGCGGCAACAAATAAGGTTCCAAACAGCGATGCGTTTGATACAAGTTGAATCGAATGACCACCAAATTTTGCAGTTTTAATTATATTCAAAAATAAATGCATGGCGCGATGTAAAATCTTATTATATCTAAAAAAGTGTTTATTTAGTTGATTGAATTCCTTTTATTACCATGACATAAAATATGATAAAACTATCTTTTTTTTTTTCTATTTTTTTATCATGATACTACTTTATTTTCATGAAATATATTTGAGTGTCTTTTCTTTGAACATTTTACAATACACAATTTTTTTTTTCTGGCTTGTAATACGTACCAATACTGTGCGACAAACAATTGAGCGTTTTACGGTGTCCTACGTTTGTGCAGCGCCTTAATACATCGCGTGCAGGTAAATACATGTTGTCACATAAGATCGCATGTGCATTGTATTGTTCGCACAATTGTTTACCTAAGATGGCGGAGGCAGAACCACTATACCTAACCTATTATTTGTTGTTTTAGCTTAAGCAGGATAGCTTGCACTTGCATTTTATTATACAGGGTCAAATTAAATTAGCTAGCGAACTTTACCCACGTGTTGGGTATCGATAACGAAAACAAATGAAACAAAAAAAACAAGTAAATACTAATTTTCTTTTCCTTCAAAACATAATCGCTGAACACAAACGTTTAATTTACATGTGACAGAGTCATTTACAGTTTTTGAAAAAGTTCGAATTATGAATAAAAAAATATTTTTGCTTAGTTTATTTTCGATATCGATACCCAACACGTGGGTAAAGTTGCGCTAGCTAATTTAATTTAACCCTGTATAAACGGATGTTCTGCATTATACTAAGTAAGTGGATAATGCCTAAGTATTCTAAAAATATGCTGTTGGCTACGAAAGACTACGCTCAAAATTATTGAGTGGAGCGATTGAGGAGAATTTTACTTTTCATAGATAGATGGTTTACCTTAGGCTTGAAACATAACTAGAAAAAATATGGGAGTATTATAGGTACACCTCTGCTTAACCCTTCGGGGGATACAGGCGTTTTATGTAGATAAATGGATGTCGAATAGATTGTATTGCCAACCCTCAAAATCGATTAGCTAGTTAACAATAAAGAAATAGTAGCCTAATTGATTAACACTAACACACTTGCAACCGCAATCCCATTCATTTGAGTAATAAAAAAAATGATTGCGTTATTTATGATTCCCCTTCAAAATTAAGGAGATTGTGTTTGTCAGTGAGCTACGCAATTTGGGGTACAGTATTATTTCCCGTCCAGCACGCGTAGCATGACCACCATAGAAAAGGGTTTTGTCGACGGAAGAATAGACAAAATTACAGATTTTTGACAGATTTCGAATACATTTTTCTACAATCTGTCATTTTGTCTATTCTTCCTTCGAGAAATCCCTTTTCTATGGTGGTCATGCTACGCCTGCTGTCCCATCAAGATTAACAGGTTCCCTTTACATAAAAATCTTCCAATCACATCCACAATGCATGACAGACGCCCCAGCGACGATACGGCGTCCAGCCAAAGTTTAATCATAAGTCTTTCTCCTGATAACTATAAAAAAATAATTGGACATATTTATTACCGTCTAATTAAACCGTCTGGCCATTGTCTACGATATCTCACATTTATCTAGAAAAGTCAAGAGGTCTTTGAGGTGTCTCTGTTATCGATGAATTAAAAGCTATCGAGAATTTTTTTTTTTAAATTAAGAAGACTTATTAAAATGTTGTTGTATGAGGAAATTCGTGCTGTATCCGTGTTTGGGATGTTGACAGCTGGTGATACAGTGTGTGAAGGAAATTTTTGGGACCTTTTAACTAATTATATAATAATAATATTTTATTGAATAAAACATTTACAAAAAGTGTACATTTAGCCAACAGTAGTAATATTTTCCATACAGTGCCTAAAAATAAACTAAAACTAAAATTTGATTACAGCTGCAAGTAATAATGATTCGGAATTACAATATAAGGTAGAGACCCGTCCGATCTAGGTTAATTCAAACCTGTGTTTCAGGCCCAATTGGTTCGGTTTGAAATTAAGGTCAGCCGATATTCAGTAAAAATCTCATCGTGAAATCATAGTGGTGGCTTAATGCGAAATCTTTCTTTTAACCGCGCGCGCCACCCTTATATTGGATTGTGGGTTCTAAAATTTTCTTTTGTGTAGTAAGCTTGAAGTGAGCTGTCAATCCCTACATCAGGTTGAATGACAACTCACTTCACCTTTTCACGGTAAGATTTGTACAGAATATAGACCGACAGCTATCACTAGAACCCTCGTTGGTATACTGTTCACAAGCACGACTGTTGAGCATGGGGTCCTGGTCCGAGCCCCGGGTATTATTGGGTTTTTTCTATTAGGAAATTCTTACTGGCAGCTTGGACTCCTGATTTGAGCCTGGTTAGCGACTACGGGCACGCCCCATGTTACATAAAACTTAACCATACCTAGCAAAATGTGGGCCGGTACGGCCGTACCGGATTTACCAAAGAGCACGGAGATGCCTCGGCGGCCGCCGCTGGAGACGCTTTTGTCAACACTTTTCATACAATCCAAGCATGTAAGTGAGCGTCGTCGTTCGCTCATAAAAACTGACTTGCGCTCAGAGCTAATTGCACGGCCACAAAAATTATTCGGCACGGTCTTATCGATTCCACCAGTAACTAATCATATTAAGGGGTATCGTGTTACCCAGTGTCTGGGTTGTTGAGGTCAGATAGGCAGTCGCTCCATGTAAAATACTGGTATTCAGCTGCATCTGGTAAGACTTGGAACCGACCCCAAAACAGGAAAATGCTAGGCAGATGATGAATATTATTAGTAACGGCGTCATTAGTAGCTGTGGCGATTCCGTGCTCTGTGGGATTTTCTATACAACTCTGCCTGTTTCTTCGGAGACAGGCACGATTCTTCGTCCCTTCAATTTTGTATCCATAAATTAATGAAAACAAAGAGAGGAGAGAGAGGTGTCAGAAAGTTTTGAGTATGAATGTGTGGCTATAAAAGTAGGGGAAGACCAAAGAAACGATTAATGGACTGTGTGAAAGATAAGACTAGCCACATCATCTTTAACATATCCAAAGTGGGTGATTACCGAGATGACGACTACTAGAGAAGTATGGAAGAGAAAGACATCAGTAGCGAAGGATAAACTCAAACTCAAAGCATTTATTTCAAATAAACCAATAACAGGCACTTTTGAATTGTCAAGGGATCGGTTAGTCGGAAAGATGAAGCTAGTTGCCCATTCCAAAACGTAGTAGGTAGCTATGGAGAAGAACGGGCAAGAAACTCCATGGACATGGAAACATTTTTGTAAGAGGTAAGCCGGAGTACATATCTTTGATCATGTGATTATATTATTTGTCAATAGAATACTGATGGTGCCAGACATTTCAAAGGGATGCCGGTAGGAATCGAGTTGTATGGAACCTTTGCCACTGAAAGACATGCTGCGCCGACCACAAATAAATTGGAATAAGAGCAGAAGAATGATTTTGATGAAATGAAACAAAACAGAAACACAAAAATCGCTTCCATCCAATACGTGGGGCTCCTTAAAAGCCAACACGTGCAATTCGTTATGTAAAACCTTTTTTGTTTAGATTGATCCTCTTTACATCTTGTTGCAAATCGCTGACGGGCCTAATTTTTTACGGGAAGCAATTTACATGTAATATGCTTTTTGCATCTCGTCAATATGTGCATGGGCCGCAGTGTTATATTAAATTAGTAAGCGAAACTCTGCAGACGTGATGGGTATATCATATTAAACATTATAAACAAAAAATTGGTAAGTATATATTTTTTAAACTTCACAGACTTAATGAGTATCGATATCTAAACACAACAAATAAAAATTACTAATTTTCTCAACTCATACTTCAAGTAAGTAGACTACCAGAACGGTCAATGACCCAAAAAAAAATACATCAAATTTTTTTTGATGTGGAATGTCTAATACGGCGGGTCAGACTGGCTGTTGGTGTGGCGACGCGGCCAACAGCCAAAATCGAATCGACTTTTTTCTTAAAAAAAAACTGAAAGGTTTGTTTTTAATTATGCCATATTTGTTTCCTTCATTAAACCATCCTTTCATGATTTTTTCTATAAAAATTGTTTTTCGACGTTTCACATCTACCAGGGCCAGGCGTCCCGCAACGGCAATTTTTTTTTTTTTATTTTGTTTTTAAATAACGATACCCATCACGTCTGCGGAGTTTCGCAAACTAATTTAATTTGACGCTGGTATAAACAGAGGAGCCCTTAATAATAAGTTTGCCCTTGAATTTAATGTAACACTGGCTGCTTCATCATTATCTTGGTCGACTTTTTGTTGGGCCTGAATTTGAAGCTCAAGAACTGGTTTATACAAAAAAGACTTAAAATGAGTACTTAACGTTGCGATCATATAAGGGCTGGCCTTGAAAGCGGTCGACTTCACATTGCTCTGTTACCAAATTATTCAATGCAACAAAGATGCACGCAAGCTTTTTAGCTATGGTTAGAACGCCAGCGAGGTAATTGCTTAACACACATAAAATGGCAATCGATCCCAATGCCTTTCATTGGGACAGTTCTGCCACGTTCATTGCGTTATTAACGTAAGTAACAAAGACGATTTTTTCAAACCTATGAAGCAATGGATGTCAAAATGAAACGCATTGCAATCGATTGCCATTTTATGTGTTACGCAATTACCCCGCAGGCTTCTGGGAATAAAAAGCTTAGTGATTTTTATGTAGATATTAAATAGTTGAAGTTGCCATTGCCATGCTATTAAATAAATTATTTCAATGCAGCTCTTATTAAAACAACTGAAAAAAATTACACAAATTTGCTTGACCTTTCCATTCTGCAACTGAACATTTAACATTTCACATTATACAAACGCCTCTTCCCATGAGGGTAAGTAGAAACTACAGAACGCCATCTGCTACGATCCTTACATACTCCTTTTGCTTCGCTTACGTTCATACATTTGGTCATACACGCACCTGACCTTTCTGAAGAATATCACCAATAAGGTCACTATTATCCCCTTCTAGGGCGTCCCTCCCGGCGTTTCCACTCACATCTGCTTAGTCGTCTTTCACTCATCCCCTCAACATGACCAAACCATCTCAGCATACACTTCTCAATTAATTTATTTTCAAAGTTACCACACACATTTCACATTATGTATAAATGAAGTGGGTTTTCATAATCGTATATTTTTTTTGAAAAATGTAAATTAATAAATTTAATTTGATAAACTAACTGTTTGTTTCTATTAACTTTATTTTATTTTATTCGAAAACATCCATCGGTGTCTTACTAAACTTCAACTATATCCGACGACCCTGGTTACTTATCACTTTTGGTGACCGCACATGCGGTAACGTTGTGATCAGCACAATTACTTAGTTTGTTCCAATATATCCGTTATTACATTGAGACCTCTGCTCCGTGATAACCGTAATGATTTTCATGTTTTTTTAGACTAAACTGAGGTAATTTGTGATGCATGTTACTAAGCGACAGGTGAGTCACCTGTCGAGGTATCATCGGGTCACCTCAGGTGACCTGATAATACCTTTAATCAAAAGCTGTTTTTTGTAATTGGCTTTGGCCGTTTTATGTTAAATCTACTTAATAAAAATCTTAAATTCATTCACTGACTGATAGACAAAGCATACCCTAAATATATGGGTCTAAAGCATGAAATTTTGCACAAGATTTACTTATAACGGGTGTAAAAAGACGCTTAACGAAGACGAGAGTCACTGGTACTCCCCGTCATTGTAATTTCTTTTTTGTACTGGACCATACCTGGGAACCTTCTAGTTACGAAGATATTTAAGGTCGAAATTCCAACTTTTACTGACGTTTTATTTCGAAAACAAGTTTTTAATGTTATAACACAACTTTAAATACCCCCACAACCCCTGCACCGTTGCATGCACCGATAAGCACAATGTTTTGCATGCGTTACGTTGCGCACTACCATGAACAGCGATTTTTCACACCAAAAATAAAATTCGTTTCACAGCAATTATTTTAGTGCTATGTTACCTAGTTTGATGTATAGAATGCGTAGTTGACGGCTATGTGATCGGTCTTTTTACACCCTGTATAACGAAAGTGAGCACTAAGCACGAATTTTTGAAAATGATTTGCCTACAGAAAATAATAATAAATAATAATAATAATTCTTTATTTTCACCAAAAACAGTCATTACAATTTGATTCGAACATTATGAGCAAATAAGGCTTATAACTATGTCACAATAATTTAAATACTCTGACTCCTAAACTAGGTGTATGTGCCTGTGTCTTAGGAGTCAGTGATTCTCCGTAACTAACAAAGCCGTATTATAATAAATCAGGACGTTTCAACAATGAGTAAATGGTGTCAAAAAAAAAACAAAAAAAACAGGATATAATTTATGTAATATATGAAAAATAAAGGATGAAAGTCCGTCTTGCTGACGGGAAATCCCAACGGACACACGGCTTGTAAATAAATCAATTACATTAATGTAGGTGATAAAAAGTGTTTTTCAAAAACCTTTAAAATTAAACCCGTTACTGCAGTACCCGTACGTCATTTTATCGAACACTGGCTCCAGACTTTAGTCAATAATCCCAACATTGGCCCCAACGCTACTTGTCCAAGATGTGGATCGGGAATTGGTCTGAAAGTACTGATCAAAATAACTGCTATCTTTTCTCCTAAAGCTCTCATAATCTTCAAAGAACAAAAACAAAAGCAACGCTGCTTGGCGACAGAAATAGGAATGGTGGTATCACTTCCTTGGACGAGTTCCTTCACAAAGCTAGCTAGCAAAAGCTCTAAGTTAATGTCTACTGTCTATTGCTCACCTGTAAAGCCTGTACAGATGGAAGATGATGGCACTGATGTATATGAGCACTATGATGACGGCCGGCAGGAGGAAGGTGACGATGACCGGCATCAGGAACCATGTCAGCCACAAACTGTACTCTGTGTCCACATATTCCACTGGAAGTAAAGAGAATAATAGGTTAATTTTGTCGATACAGTTTCTAGGATTGACCTTTTTGGGCAAAGGTGAAATCTAATGATATATCGCAGAGGACCGTTTTTGACATAGCGATTACTGCGTCCTCCAAAATCTTCACAAGAACTGGAGCTCTTAAGAGGTGGACCTTTTAAGAATAATTTGCAGCGCGCAGTCGTCGCGAGACAATTGTGTAAAGAGCGGTGGCCGTTATATTATTACGGACGGCTATTATTTATCTTTTATATAGATTCTGCTATATTTCGTGAATGTGAGAACGTTGTATGCCTAACTTGTAGACTGTATATTTGTAGACCTTTTTCTATTTTGTTTAGTGTACCTGTTACTTGTTGACAGGCCTACACTGTCGTCCATACCTATTAACACTGTAATTTGAAAACATTGTACAAGCCACTTATTTTAAAAAGAGTAACCGTGGAGTTTCTTGCCGGCTCTTCTCCATAGAAAACGACCAATTGGAACCGTGCACCTAGCTTCTGACGTTTTATAAGTGCCCATGTAGGTTTATGTGAAATAAAATATTTTGATTTTGCCGTCATGAAAATCTGTCATTTGCACCAGTAATTGGCATTAAAGTGTCAAAAAACGCTCTGTATTGAGACAGCCGTTATTGTGTGACATTTCACAGTTTTCTTAGAATATCAAAGGTTAAGTCATGCCGATTCATCATCATTTCCATCAGAATCCAGATCCATCTTGAACAAAATACAGTTTGTGTATTTCACCCTAACAGAGTAGTCTCTTAGGGTATGCAGTAGTGCATTATTATACAGGGTGTTTGGAAGCTGGGTGCAAAGCCTTAAGGGGGTCAAAGTTGACACCATTCGGTTTTATTTTTATTTTTGACTGTTATTTCTAGTTTTTTTTTTTAGTTTAAGTTATAGCAGTTAAACATAAAAAACAGACTTCGTCTCAGACATGTATGTCTTAAAATTCTCTAAATAGTGTCATCTATCACCACCTTAAGGCTTTGCAACCAGCTTCCAAACACCCTATATATGTATTATACATGATCTCGACCAAATTGATTCGTTTGGAAGCTGATTGATCAGCTCATATAAAGCCCACAGATTTTTACTCAAGATAGTTTTAATAATTGCTAGATTGATATCACTTAATTTCAAGGAAACCATGAGACAGACCCTGCCTAATTCAATAATCGTCGTAATTTCACAAATAGTTTTGTTCTCAAGCAATTTGTTCAGATATTAACTTTACCTATTGTTTTTTTTTTTAACAATAAGCCTATTGTTACGTGATATAATACGTTCGTCAGAAATCGCCAGTTTAGTATTTTTGCGGAAAAAAACTCAATGTGAGTACCTATAGTCCGACCGTCGAGAGAGTGCATGCTTGACATGAGTATTTACTTGTAAAGTATTATATTATTTTAATTTTGTGAATGTGAAGACTATGTGGGTAATTGCTTTTTTTTTCTAATTTAATTTTAATTATGATCTGGCAGTTTGAGTAATTTATGCGGCCTACCCAAATGTCCTTTCTTTGGTATTGTTCGTCGAATCGTTGAGCTCCTTAAGTCCTGACTTCCTGAGTCGAGCTGCACGATTACTGACAAATGCGTGCACTGACTGGACAGGTCCACTCAAACTGTGTGGTTCTTTCCTCAAAAGACCATTTCAGATACCAATCTGCATGGTCTTCGCATGACCTGACCAAGATTATGTCTGGACTTTAAAAGAGACTGTGACCTCTGAGTTTGTTTCGGCCTTTCTTCTCAGAGTAGTCAGATAGGAAACGCCGACCTCATCTAGTTTAAAAAACATGATTGACGTGTAAAAGTGTTTGTACAAACGTACTTACAGAAATAAAATCATTTATCATTTATCATTGACATCTGTCAGTTTCATACAAACGAATACGTGTTTTGCGAATTTGATCTTTATTAGTTAGTAGAATTGTCGCACTGACAGGTGTCAGGAACGTTTTCTCTCGAAGGACGAACTGTGCTGTAAACAATCAAAATTAAAAGTCGAATAAATACCTAGCAAGTTTTTTTTTTTACAACTTGTAACCATATTGTGTGATGAGCTTCTGAATTACGGCTCAGTTTGAGACAAAAACTAGTCGGGAAACAGAAGGGTAAATAAAACTGTAACCGAAAAACGCCCTGCGGAGTAATTGCGTAACACACATTAAAATGCAATCGATAGCAATGCCTTTCATTTGCAATGAAATATATTGCTTCATACGTGTGAAAAATTCGTCTGCTCAACAACGTAAATAACACAATGAACGTGGCTGAACTGTCAAAATGCAAGGCATAGCGATCGATTGCCATTTTATGTATGTTACGCAATGATGTATTTATTAAAACTTTATGCAAAAGTAAAAAAAAAATTTCACAGAGGCGGACTTAATGCCTGAAGCATTTTCTATCAGTCATTATTAGGGTGACGCAGAGACAAAACAGGGCAGGTGCAATATAAGGAATATATATCTCGAAAATAACTATAAAATATAAGAATAAATACTAATACATACATACATATAAAAAAAAAACTTTGTCAGGAGAAATAACGATCGATAGAGGAGAAAAATAATCCAGCATATCAGCGCTAGGATGTGTCGGCCAACTTCTGATGGATATGCTCACGTGCCTTCACTTTAAAAGATAACCGACTGGCAATTACCCCGCTGGAGTGCATGGAACACTCGATATCATGTCCTGCGTCCATGATGCTCGTACAGGAACTTATAGACGCTCCTGACGGTGCTAAAATCACAGCTAAAAAAAAAAAAATATTTTGGACCAAACACTTGTTTACATTTTTATAAACCTGCCAAACTGCGTGACAGTTTGTCGGCAGGATTAGCGCTCGTCTTAAAAACATTTGGTAATTAATCTAATTAAACATCAGTTGGTAGAAATAGTATAAGGAGGACGGTAAGAATATTTTTGAATAGAATACATTAATTATTATCATCACATTTTACGGCTATTTCACTCAAAAGTTCCGCTTTTAATTTACTTCCCAGTGTTCGCCTGCTAATTACACGACTATCTGCTCTCAGCCAGTCGATACTATTGAACAGTGTAGGTAGGGGTCAAATACTTATTGGTTCTTTTGCCATAGTAATTTTAGCTAGATTCTGGGCCGTCTCAATTCAGGTTGCCATCGACACGCTAAGATGTGCCTTTTTCACTAAGACATCCATTTTGATCTGAGTAACAAGCGAAAGAAGTCACTTTCCTGGAAGAATATCTAACGAACCAGATTGAAATCAGACCCCAGATAAAAAATCCCGAGTCTAAAGTACAAATCAAGTCCCTTTCATTTATCAGCGACAATGAACTCAATATCGTTACACGAATAGAATCGATGGCACCAATATCAACAGGATACAATGATACCGAACGCAACACAAAATAAACGACATTATTTTTTTAAACAATCATGGCGGGACATCCGGGTGTTTTATCAGCGTCTATGGTCCGTCTGCTGGTGAGCTGTCATTTATTCTAAAACCAACTCTATTTTGAAGTAGATAGAGTTGAAAATAGAAGGCGAGGGTGTCGCTGCACTATTGGCACGGTGACCTATGAACACGCAGCGCGCATGCGTCTCGCACAGTTTTCTTTGTTATCTGTGGTTGTTGGCAATTAGACTGATTTCCTAATAAAATGATTATTCAACTTGTTTATGTAAATGATTAATCGTTTATTTCAAGGGCGTCGAACTTAATAAGCATTGCTCGGTGTTCGGTAAATCCTTTATATCTAAATATAAAGGATTTACCGAACAACAGTTGTATATTATACAGGCTAGATAATGTTTTTCGTAACGCATTTTTGCAAGCGGCAGAGCCATTGAACTTCTTACTTAATTAAAACAGCAGCGGATCTTTTTAAAATCATACCGTGAAAACTTAGAAGTGAGCTGTCAAAAGTGTCAATCTCTAGCATCAGGTGCAATGACAGCTCACTCCAAGCTCACTTCACTTTGGTGAGATTTTTACAGAATAGTTTGATTGGTATATCTAACGGGTTTTGTTTGCAAAATAACGATGGATGGACTGTGTGAAAGATTATAATTTATATGGCTGACTAATAGAGTAGTATTTGCAGAAGACAGGTACCACCGACCGACCCCAAATTAATTGGAGTAACGGCTCCCAGAGACAGGCACGACGCGACAGCGCTACACAAAGGCGCCGCTCGTAGCGCGGCACGCGGTGCCTTTGTGTCGGGCGTCGCGTCGCGCCAGTGTGTACAAGCCTTAACACTACAGTTTCCTAAAAGACCGGTGGCCGCCACATAGCGTCCGCAATATATCGGCGAATGACGTCACTGAAACGTTATTTATGAAAGCAAGTTGGTGTGTTTTCCTAGATGGTGTCTTTTGACACCGTTTAGTCCAACCCCGTTGCCATCACTTTCGTGACAGGCGTCACTGCGGCCGTTATGTGGTGGCCACCGCTATTGTAGGAAACCATAGCTTTATGGGCTTTGATTTCAACACAACGATGGTTGGACTGTGCGGAAGAGGTTAATATATGGCTGGAAAGATGATAACATATGGCCGGAAAGATGTTAATATATGGCCGGAAAGATGTTAATATATGGCCGGAAAGATGTTTATACATGGCCGGAAAGATGTTACTATGTGGCCGGAAAGATGTTACTATGTGGCCGGAAAGATGTTAATATATGGCCGGAAAGATGATAATATATGGCCGGAAAGATGTTACTATGTGGCCGGAAAGATGTTAATATATGGCCGGAAAGATGATAATATATGGCCGGAAAGATGTTACTATGTGGCCGGAAAGATGTTAATATATGGCCGGAAAGATGTTACTATGTGGCCGGAAAGATGTTAATACATGGCCGGAAAGATGTTAATATATGGCCGGAAAGATGATAATATATGGCCGGAAAGATGATAATATATGGCCGGAAAGATGATAATATATGGCCGGAAAGATGATAATATATGGCCGGAAAGATGTTAATATATGGCCGGAAAGATGTTAATATATGGCCGGAAAGATGTTAATATATGGCTAGAAAGGTGGTGACTATTGAGATGAAGACTAAAATTCAGAAGTGTGGAAGAAGACATGTAACGCCGAACGACCCCTAATTAATTGGAATAAGAGCAAGAGAATGATGATTTTGTGTGAAGATAAAATAAGACGGGGTTGCCTCATTGGTCTAGTCTAGTGGGTCAGTAGGTCGTCTTAGGGGCGGAGTTGCAGTTGAAGTATACGCTTAGTGACACTATGAGCAGCAAAGAAAAATAATAATAATAATAATAATTGGTTAAAGAAAACATGGGTCAGTCAATTTATTGTTTTTTTTTTTCGAAAATTACCAGTTTGATTGCAGTATTGGGTTAACCTTGATCATGTAACCATTTACTTTCTGAGAAGCGTGGCTCTACGACGTAAGTAGACGTAGTCGACAGGAGTCCTGCGAATGAATGGTTAAAAAAAGATAACCAGGAAGGATTTTGGCGGGGTCTTTGTTTGCTCGCTTCGCTCGCTCACTAGACACCACCATCCCCTGCGAACCTAACCTGTCCGAGTCGGGGTGCGAAAGTTGTTTAGAATGACGTGTGGAATCACCCCCTTGACGGATTCAGGTGACTAAATCGCCAACCTGCATTAGGGACGAATTTAAAGGGCCTTGCTCGAGCCAGCTCGCGGGTAGGGTAATATTTTTGCTTTAGGAGTGGACTCATTTCTTGGGTAGCAAGAAAAGTGTGTTAGTTATGCGTTTCACAGTTTCCGTGTACAGTCTGGGAACTCGACTGTTGAGCAGTTTGTAACATGGCGTCAATTTGTCGTGCAGCCTTAAAGTATGGCCATTTTAAAAGCCTGATAAAGAATGAGAGTTGTGATTTTAATTTACAGATAATTTAAGTTGACATCCAATTTGCTTCACGTTCAAGTTCCTTGACTTTACCTCGTCTCAATGAACCTTGGATCCAAAAGATCATAGAGACAGTTTTATAAGATTTTCTCACGCATAAGTGAAGCCTAGTAAATACTTATGATCTTAAAGTTACTTAGTTTAAGTTGTATGGTTGCCTAATTGCCTTGAACAAGGCCGGAATGCAACCGCATGGCTATGATTTATCGATGCATTGTGTACTGCTATAATAATAAATAAATACAAATAAAATAAAATAAAACGCCATTTATTTCCTGCAAACTACACATTATCTTCTAAATTTTTGGTTCAGTACTTAGTTTTAAAGTTAGTGATTTTTCTTATTTTCAATATGGTTAGTTTTAACTTAATAGTATGGTATTGTTAGTATTTATATTTAAGTTTTTATTTGTTAATTACACTATTTAGTCTGCAAGAACCCCTGTTCGGGTAAAGGCTTTCTCCAAGCTATAATAATACCAGCCTATTATTGTCCCATTGCTGGGAAAAAGCATCGTCTCATACAGAGAAGGCAGGAGCATTGATCATCACGCTTGCTCAAGACGGGTTGTGGTGGGGTGTGCTGCAATAGGTATTCCTAAAGGCTCGTACACACTGGCGCAACGCGACGCCCGACACAAAGGCCCCACGTGTCGCGCAACGAGCGGCGCCTTTGTGTAGCGCAGTCGCGTCGCGCCTGTCTCTGGGAGCCTAAATTCAAGGAAACACGACGTTGGAACTGGAGTCAGTATTTTCGTTATCTATACTAATACGTGTTATTGTGAGTTTGCATGTAGGGGGTATCTTCGGAACAAGCTAACCCGATTTCGAAAATTCGTCTAAATGTCGTAACATATGTTTTTTGTAAAAACAAGAAACTTCACGCGGCCCAAGTCGCTAGTTAGCTTGCAGAAGCAGTTAGCAGAAGCTAGTTATTTATATTTTTTAAACTTGTAACTTTTTAGAGTTTAATTTAAGAAACACACTGTATATACTGTATACAAAACGTTTAAAAAATATAATTTATAATACATATCGGCAAAGAAAACATAATTCGATCCTTTATTTTACAAATCGTAAAACCAATACGAAGATAGTAACAAAACTATAATAAAATTACGGATAAAATGTTAATTAAGATAAACTAATGATATGTTTTCAAACTAGTATGGAAATTGCACATCGTGCATCACATCACTCTCACTTAGGGTTGCCAGATGTCCGGTATTTAAGCGTACAGTCCGGTATTTTCGAGGCCTGTCCGGTAAAAAATAAATGGTCATACCGGACAGAACAATGTCCGGTATTTTGAGGAAAGTCGGTACTACTGGTCACAAGCGCCTACAAAAGTATATGAAATCCCTCAAACGCAAAACTCGCGCGCGCTCCTCGCTCGCTGGCTGTATCTGCGTCTGCGCGCTCTCACTTCACCACTGTATACCCGTCTCACTCACTCGTACTCGCTGCCTGCGTCCACTCCCCCACCCGCGCGCGCCCGGGTTGTTTTGTTTTGATTTTTCGAGTTTTGTTTACCTAGTCGATAATTAGATTACACGAGGTTCGGGAGTGTTTACGCAGTTGACCTAAGTACCTACTCGTTGAAAGAAGCAAAGTTGTTCGTCGTAGTTGCGTGTATGTTTGTGTTTTTGACTGTTAGTTGAGTTTTACACAAAGCTAATGGAAAATGGAGGAAGAAGAAGCTTCCACGAGTTCTGCAACTGCAACACCGCCAAAGAAAACAAGGCGAATGTGCCATTATAATAAAGACTGGGAAAATAAATATTCTTCGATAACTAAAGCCAACGTCGACACTAGAGCTTACTGTAAAATTTGTAGAAATGAATTTGCTGTGGCTGAAGGTTTGAAGGGGGTGAACCAGCATGCCTCTACAAAAAAGCATAAAGAAGCGGAAAGTGCGCAAGCTAAGTCCCAAAGAATGGACTCTTTCTTTACGCCTAAGGGAAGCGCACAGAGTGAAAAAGTAAGCCTTGCCGAGTTAGCAGATATATTTCACTCTGTAAAACATCACATCTCCTATTTGGCTCAAGATTGTTCATTAAAGGTCAGAAAACAAACCATCACAGATTCGGAAATTGTCAAACAAATGACCGTAGGGCGCACCAAATGCACTGCCATTGTGAATCAAGTTCTGTACCCTTATTCAATGGAACTGGTCCAAGAGGATTTAAAAGAAGACGTGCCTTTTTCCGTCGCTACTGATGCGTCGAATAAAGGAAACAAGAAGTTGTTCCCAGTTTCCGTTCAGTATTTTACAGCAAAATCTGGAATGTGCCGAAAAATTTTAGATTTCTACGAAGATCCATTCGAAGACTCGCGATCTATAAAAAATCACCTGTCCAAAGTCTTAACAGAAGCAAATCTTTCTTGGAGCAGAGTAACTGCGTATGGAGCAGATAACGCCTCGGTTAATTACGGTGTGAATAATTCGGTGTACCAGAAACTGAAAGAGGAAGAAAATAGTAACATCATCGCTGCCCATTGCAATGATCATATAATTCATAACTGTGCCAAAAACGCTTTAAAGATGTTGCCAGTTGACGTAGAAAACATCGTTCTGAAAACATTTTCTGAATTTTCCCATGCAGCAAAGAAGAGACAAGACCTGAAAGAGTGCTTTGAATTTTATGAAAGTGAATTCAAAGAGGTCCTTCGCCATGTACCCACTAGGTGGTTAAGCTTGTTCAAAGCCCTGGATAGAGTTTTGTCATCGTGGGGGCCGTTAAAAAAATACTTTCTCGAATTAGGCGCCAATAATTGTTCACCGGCTATATGGGCTATTATAAAAGACCAAGAAGATAATCCCACAACAGAAACGAACCCCACTTACACCGAACTCTATCTATACTTCATGCACAACTTCATGGCGTCATTCCAGGAAGTGTTACTATTACTGGAAAAGAACGACACATTAGCTTTCAGTCTACACAATATTATGACAAGATTCCGGGACACAATAGTGAAAAAAATTCATGATGAACACTTCGGAATGAAAGTGCGTATGGCCATGAACAAAAAGTACCTATCGGATGAAGAAACTCAGGAGTTTAAAAAACACGCCCTGATTGCTTATCAACGAGCTGTTACTTATTTGGAAAAGTGGTTCCAGTTCGAAAACTCGGAGTTCAGAAGCTTCAGTTGCTTGGACCTTGAACGCGGTCTACCAACTCTGGACCAACTAATTGAATTGTGGACTCTAACGAGAAGCAAAGACACTCCACCGGAAGAACTCTACTTAGAGTTGGCTATACTTAGCAGTGTTTACCTGTCCCTGGAGGGAAAGTCAGTGGATATGTGGTGCAGCTTTTTTATTAAAGAATCAGCGCCAAATCTTCTCAAATTGGTCCAACATGTATGCAGCATTCCCGTATCGAACGCCTTCGTCGAGCGCATTCTCAGTGTGATGGGGAATATATGGACCAATGAACGAAACCGCCTTGGTCTAGAGACTGTGAAAAGTGAACTGTGTGTTTTTTTCAACATAAACTCGAGCTGCACTGATTTTAAAGAACGTGTTGTATCAAATAAAACACTATTGAAAGCGGTTGCGTCAAATGCAAAATATGTTAAAAAGAAGTAAGTAGGTACTACCTAAAAGTACCTAGGTACAGTACAACATAGTAAATTAATTTTAGAAGAATGATTCAACTTTATTATTTGTTAATTGGAAGTTCCTATTATTTTTGTTAAACATACCTATCTAGTTTTAAGTGATTTTTTTTTTTTCAGAAGTTCCTACCTTTATTTTGTTAAGTAGTAGATTATAATATTCATACCATTGTATAATAAAGACTTTCTCAAAGTTGCATAGTCTTGGCGACCACAATTTTATGACTGCATTATATTTTGTTACTAATACTAATTAAGTTGATTTATGTGATGTTGATTAATGAAAATAAAATATTAATATAAAAACTGTATTTTTTGCGACCTAGCATACCCCCCCCCCCCCCCCGTTTGGTGTTGTCCGGTATTTTTTCGCGACTCATCTGGCAACCCTACTCTCACTACATATTATTATTTTAAAACAAAGTTCCCCCACCGTGTCTATTGGTTTGTCTGTACGCGATAAACTCAAAAATTGCCAAACGGATTTTCATGCGGTTTTCACTAATGGTCGGAGTGATTAATGAGGAAGGTTTATGTGTATATAGTTAATTAAGGTTTTGTGTAAATTCGCTGAAATATGACGATGATTGTTGAACATGTCGGTAAAAATCATGCCGACTGGGAGCTTCAGCGGCGTGCGCCGCGTAAACCAAAAGTGTTATATGAAAACAATGTATTACGGAATTATTGCTCTTAAAAATATCTATTCAACGTAGTAGGTACGTTTCCGTGGGATAATTTCCGACCTCTAAAATATTCTATCCTTCTAAAATATTTGGAGAATAGAGGTAGATTAAATGGGCTCGTGGCTACGTAGTAACAGCCGCACGGGTTGATCGAAGTTTAAGCTACGCTTGCCGCGGTCGGTTCGTGGATGGGTTCCCGGCGGTCATTAGTAGATCTTTGACAGTCGTGACCCAGAAGTCACTAGTCTGACAGTCGTTAGTCAGAAGCCCAAAAGTCTGACAACCTGCTTTACAAGGGGTATCGTGTTACCCAGTAACAGGGCTGTGGAGGTCAGATAGGCAGTCGCTCCATGTAAAATACTGGTATTCAGCTGCATCCGGTTAGACTGGAAGCCAACCCCAACATAGTTGGTAGAAGGCGGGCAAATTGATTGAGAGGCTGATTAATTAGACCACGAGTGAAGAGATCAACATAAAATATTAGCGCAAAACTTCTGCAATTTTATAAGATAAATTTGCGCTTTATCACTTTTCCAGTTTTACAAGTCTTCGTATGCAATATTTTGATCACCTTAAAGAAACCCCATTAAGTCTATAATGGTACTGGATACCGCTGTATATTCTCACATAACACAGGCTATCGTAAATGTAATTATAACTACCAAGTTGGCGGGTAATCCATACTTAATATTATAAATTAGGAAGTAACTCTGTCTGTATGTTACCTTTTCACGCCTAAACCACTGAACGGATTTCGATAAAATTTGGCAAGGATATAGACGGCATTCTGGGGAAGGACATAGGTTACTTTTTGTCTCAAAAATAATCGTAAAAGGGGATGGTATAGACGATGAAAGTGTGTATGGGAACTTAGCATTTCTTACATCAGGGATATGAAAATTCACATTTGTTTGATTGATGTGAATTTAATTTTAAATAAGTGGTTAATGGCATTGCTAGAGTATTTCAAATTAATGATGATAATATTAAAATTAATTATTATTGTTTTTAAGTTAGACATTTAGAATTATAAAACCTGTAAAATAAAAATAAAAAAGTCTTTGCATTTATTAGCTGTCTGTCTGTTACCTTTTCACCTTTTAATGGCTGAATGGATTTGGATGATAGGATACAATTTATCCCGGTAGCACGTTCCAGTGGGATTATTTCCGACATACACGCGAGCGAAGCCGCGGTCAGAAGGCTAGTGTATAATAAAGAAATCTCGTGAAATGTTTTGTCAAGTTGTAAAAACCGTTCGAAGCAGGGGCGGGTCAAGTTTACCTATAATCTACTTTTTGCGTGGCTCGATCACCATGCATAAAAACATGGCCATTACTGACCACACGTAATTTTGTGCCACTAAAAATAATTGAAGACATCGTGTAGCATGTTCAATGAAGATTGAACTTCTCTGGCTCGATAAAAATGCATATACCTAACCTTGAAATACTGTAGTAAAACAAGTTATACAGGTTGTATGCAAAACTGGACTTGATCGTCTACCTAATTTCTGTACCATATAAAAGTACACAAAACTTGACAGAATAACAATTTTTCTAATTACTGTAAAACTAAAAAAAACACCAAATAGTCGAATTATTATCAAAACTATACCAATTGAAAAGAGTATGCTTAGATGGTTTGGTCATGTTCAGAGGATGAATGAAAGGCGACTAACAAAAAGGTATTTACAAGGCAGATGTGAGTGGAAACGCCGGGAGAGATCGCCCTAGGAGGACATAAGACCTTATTGGTGATGTTCTTCAGAAAGGTCAGGTGCGTAGTACTGGCAACCGGCGTGCGTGTATGACCAGATGTATGAACGTAAATGAGGCAAAAGGAGTATGAAGGATCGTAACAGGTGGCGTTCTATAGTTTCTGCCTACCCGCATGGGAAAAAGCATGAGTTTATGTATGTGTATACCAATTAAGTGAGTAGGGAGGGAAATAACTAAGTAGCTACATGAGCTATTACGCTATTAAGACTGGAAGCCGACCCCTATGTCATCTGCCTAGCCGCTAGGCAGATGATACAGGGGTTGGCTTCCAGTCTAACCAGATGCTGCTAAATACCAGTATTTTACATGAAGTGACTGCCTTTATGACCTCTACAACCACGTCACTCGGTAACACGGTACCCCTTGGTAAGACTGGTTGTCAGATTTTGTGGGCTTCTGACTACCCGCAATGACCGTCAAAGATCTACTAATGACAGCCGGGACCAACGGCTTAGCGTGCTTTCCAAGGGACGGCGGGGTCTCGATATGTAATGGAACCGTGGACCCATCCACGAACCGACCGCAGCAAGCGAAGCTTAACCTTCGATCGACCCATGCGGCTGTTATTATTTAGCCACGAGCCCCTTTATTACGACCTTAATGTAAGGAAAACAACATACTTGTTGATTTTTATAAGTGTGTTTTTAAATATAAAATGCATTGAAATAATCAATGATTTCGGTATCTTAAACTTCTGAAAAAGTCACTTGTCTCGTCGTATCGCATAAAACGAAATATTCATGTTTGTTTACATCGGTTTTATCCGAATAAACAGATTTTGGTTTAAATAAATTTTGGCGCGACATTCCTCTTTTAAGATTGTGAGGTCGACTACCGTATAAGCAGCTAAAAGAATTTATTCCATTTTTCTGTTGCCAAAAAATTCTGATACAAATAAAGAATAATAATTTATTATTTCAGGATGTTTTATTTCGGCGCCTCATGCGTGGAATGCGTGCACACAGTGTTTAGTTTTAATTTAATTTTAATGTGAATGACACGAAAGATTTCTACATCTGTGTAGATCAGGTGTTAGATTGCATTTTTAATAAATTATAAACAATACCAATAAACAATGGACTTACCTCTGCCTGGCTTACTTACAAAAAAAAGTAAGTAGTCATCTTTCAGTCAGGTTAGTCTATCCATAATAAAAAAGTAAGTTGTAAGTCTCATTTCCTACGAAATGTAAGGGAAAAGTTTTTTGCGATTTCTGACTTTTCTAGTACTCAAACCTGAGTTGGTTCAATAGAGGTTTTTGATCCTTATATGAAACATGATTGATTGGCATTAAAAAAAGTTTTTGTGAAAATTGGCCATTTTCCTGCTGACTGCACATAGTTTTCAAAATCTGTGAATGCAAGGTCTCCTAAGACCGTTTTCCTGTAGCTGGTAGCTGCCCTTGCCGCCATCTCAAAAATCCACCTGTATCATGGTTTTTATTTATATTTGATTTTTTTTCTAAACTATTTTTTATTGCTTTATTTTCTTATTATATTTTTTTATCGCCCAATGGGCTTTATAGATATCCGTAGGTGTATCCGTGGCATCACAGCGGGCCCTATCAGAATACCAGCGCTGCGGTATTTATTTTTTTAAATATCGCAGCGTATTGCTGAGATAGGAGCCTTTTTGGCCTCGCACAGGTCTTTTATGTTTTACTTGTTTATTGTTGTTTTTACCGTTAATTATGTTAGTTTTAAATTCCCCTATTCTATTTTTATTATTTGTGTTTCCTCTGCGTGTCCCTAATAAAATATTTTTCTTTCTTTCTTTCTTTCTTTGTTTCTATGAAACATTTCAAATTCACACACACAACACCCAGACAGGTGTCGCAATCAATCAATCCTAACTAATATTATAAATGCGAAAGTAAGTTTGTTTGTTTGTTTGTTACCTTTTCACGCCTAAACCACTGGACCGATCGTCCTGAAATTTTGCATATACTTTGTCAGGGGTACAGAAACGGACATAGGGTACCTTTCATCCCGCAAAAAAATACTGTTCCCGAGGAAAACAAAAATAACGCCCTTATGATATTAGATGGCGCCACGTGTCTTTCGAATCATGATTGAATTATAACCCGAATTGATAGTCAAAGTCTAAATAACGCGAGCGAAGCCGCGGGCAAAAGCTAGTGAAACATAAATAGCTGCCCGATAATACCGAGATGTGCCCTATATTTATGTCGCACAGATATCGGTAGGTCCGGAGCACAAAGTCACGGTGGAGTGGAATCACTGACTATTAAATAATTAATTATTATTATCGCGATAACCTAAAATTATCGTCTAGGAACTGTCTGGTCGAAAAGTGATCCTGCACCGATATAATGCGCCTTAAGGCTCGTGCACACTGGCGCGACGCGACGCGCGACGTGTCGCGTAGCGATTCTGCGACAGAATCGCGTCGCAACACCTTTCACACTGGCGCGACGACTCGTAGCGCGCGCGACGCTACGCCGCGCCGCGGCCGCGACGCGACGCGAAACAAGAGACTATAAATGGCGGTGCCATCCACGCAGACCTCAGTAGTAGACGATCTTCGTCAGAGAACGAAGGTAGGTCTCTACATGTTTGCTGAGCGTGGGGTCCTAGACTCCTAGGTTCGATTCTCCGATTTTGTTGCAAAATAAAATAAAATCATAAGCAAAATAGTAAGTCATTGAAATGTGACTCTTATCTCATTCTTTTAAGGTGTAAATTAGGATGTTAGACCCAACCACCAACCAACGAACCATTTGAAACTAAAATTCCTTGCCAATGTCAATCATTCTAATTTGTATCTTATTGCAGTGGTATAAGAGTTACATTGCAATGACTTACTAATAGTTTTGGCGGCGCGCGGCGCGGTCAAAGGAAAGTACCTCTTTGAAGATGCCGCAAGCCAGCCGCTATGCGCCGCGTCGCGCAGCGGGCGCGACGGTGTCGCGTCGCGTAGCGCGCGCGACGCTACGCCGCGGCCGCGATGCGACGCGAAACAAGAGAGTATAAATGGCGGTGCCATCCACGCTGAGCTCAGTAGTAGACGATCTTCGTCAGAGGACGAAAGCAGGTCTGTAAATGTTTGCTGAGCGTGGGGTCCTAGGTTCGATTCCCCGGTCGGTCGACATAACCCATCCTAACCTAAGTAGGTATCTAAGCTTGACCACACAAGCACAAACGACGAAACTGGCGAATTCGGACATGCATTTACGTAGTATTTATTTAAAAATCAAGATTTTTTTTTAATTACTTCGGTATAAACTAATTAAGTTTTAATTTTTTATGGACTTTTTAGTTACCAATCTATGTGATTTCGGAAAAATAACTTTAATTTCTTCTACATATAAAGTGTATTCTTTCAGTTACAAAACTTTTTATGGCCTTTTTAAGAGTATGTAGGTACTTACCTACTTAATTATCATTTTGAAATCATCTTAATTTACACACTCGTAAAGTTGATATTTATTTAAGTTGAAACAACATACGAGTAGGTACTTATATTGGAACTAAACTAGGTAAGTACTTACTTTTAATTTACTTATCAAACTAATTCCGTAAGTATCTACCTACCGTCAAACGGAGAGAAATAGGGATGCAGAGTCACCCCTGCATCCCTATTTCTCTCCGTTCGAGATCGAGACGAAACTTTAAACGGGTTTTTATCATTGAAATAATATAGTTGGTTGCGAAAAAGGACTCTAATGTGTTTACTGTATTATAAGTAACGATTAAGTGCCCTTGTTGGCAACAAACTATATTATTTGAATGTTAAAATCGCTTTTAAAGTTTCGATTCACACCTGCATCCTCTATTCACCCCGTTTGACGGGACGTGAATTCTTCTCTAATAAAATTATGCTCATAACTGGCGAAATGCGGGTGTACTAACCCTTTCGGGATTACAGGCGTGAATGTTATGTATGTGTGTTTGTAATACTCAGTGATAATTTTTTATGTCTAATGAATGAGTGATCTAATTATAAATATAGTAAAGTCACTGACTGCCTCGTAGGTCTAGTGGTCGCAAGTGCAACTGCGCGTGCGGTGCTGTGCGAGTTGTAATGTAACACAGCCGTTCGCATTCAGACGTTGAACTCGAAGTTCGATCTCATTCACGCACTGACCCTGCAGTCTCGACATTAGATAACGACAAAAATCTGTCGTTAAGTCGTATTGATGTCAAATTCCTTTATTCGATTTTCAACTTTATTTCCAAAGCATAAGGTTGAAAATCTATTAAAGGAATTTGACATTGTTACGACTTACCGACAGGTTTTTGTCGCTATCTAATGTCGAGACTGCAGGGCCTGGGCCGACAGTCTCGACATAGATAGCGTCAAAAATCGGTCGTTAAGTCTAATAGATGTAAAATTTCTTTAATAGATTTTCAACCTTGTACTTTCGAAATAAAGTTGAAAATCTATTAAAGAAATTTGACATCGATTAGACTTAACGACCGATTTTTGTTGCTATTCATGTCGAGACTGCAGGGCCTGCACCCTAATTACGTAACACACTATCTATCACAATCTGAATCATTTTGAAGCCTATTGCTAATACATTGCTTCATTTGTTCGAAAATGTTGTCTGCTCAACAACGTAAATAACGTAATGAATGTTGTTGAACTGTCAAAATGAAACCCATTCCTACTGTTAGTGTGTTACGTAATTACCCCGCTGGACTGCTAGCGGAGCCCAAGCGCTCCTACGATGAATCTGGCGTCCGCTAAAAAGTACGACGAACGCAGACCGTTTCAACTCGCGCCGCGCGGCGCGCCGCGCTCCATCGCCATCGCCAGTTCATTTAGAATTAAATACCTAGGTATTATTTATTTGTGATATACATTTTTTCATTTGTTTGTGTTTAAACATTTTACAAACAATACTTATTAAATGCATTGAACAGTTGGGTACCTAATGTTTTCAGATGTCTTTCATAATGTTAATTATGAGTTGCACGGCAAGTACGCTGACTGACTGTAATGAATGTTGAAGAGCACCAAGAAAATTATTGAACAAACTTCCTACAGATTCGAGTAAAAATGTTTGACAAAGTATTTTTTTTTTGTTACCTATCAATCCTGCATTGAGTCCTGCCAAAATAATACCAATTGTAAAATAATGCAAAAAAGGTGCTATATTCCCCCGGTCGCCGCGCCGCGTGCATCTCTTTCAAGGAGAAGCCGCCGCGCGGCGGTGGCGTACGTGGCCGTGGCTACCAGCGCCAGCCGAGCCGGCACAGACTTGTTTGTGTGTGTTCTGTGTACCTACACACACCACCTAGTTAGGTGCCTACCCACTACGCGCATGCGTTTACAAAGACATTACCTGTGACAATTTCTGTAACCGATCAAATGACTTTCGTAATTTTATTTATGTCATTGGATGTAACCATTTTATAAAGATTGCACGTCTATGTCCCTGTAGGTACCCTACTAAGTAACCTACCTATAGTCTTTTGACTCTCTGAAAACTTTCCCAAAATAAAGTAGTAATAAGTAGTATTAAACGGAACTTCAGCCATGAGCTTTATTAGGTACAGTGAAGCTAATTACAAGATACACTGCATTCCAACTGTAGGTATTCAAACGTACATAGCAACAACGCGTGCAACAGAAAAAAACAACATTTAATGTTGCGACTTATGTGCTTTTAATGCGACTAAGTTCTTGTCTTCTATCTTCATCAATAGCTACTGCTAATAACAAAAGGTCCTCGTAATCTGATGAAGAACCCACCCATCATTAGGACCTCACGCTCAACAAATACGCCCAGGGGGCCTAGACAAAATCTCTTTTCTGTAAGCGTTAACGCCAACGGAAATTCAAATTGTATGGAGTTGACATTTGCTTACCACATGACATTACGTACCTTTTCCGCAGGTAATGTCATTGCCATAACGCTATCAGAAAAGTTTTTGTCTAGGCCTACAGATCTGCCCTCGCCTTCTACAAAGCCATAAAAATGTGTTGCAGCCTGCAGGCGGAAGTAAACTTTATGAATCAAATAAATTGATAGGTCCGTAAAAAAATAATAGATTACGCCTACCTAAGTCACTTAGCACGTCTGAATTCGCCAGTTTCGTCGTTCGTGCTTGTGTGGTCAAGCTTAGGTACCTACTTCCTACTTAGGTTAGGATGGGTTATGTCGACCGACCGGGGAATCGAACCTAGGACCCCACGCTCAGCAAACACTTACAGACCTGCTTTCGTCCTCTGACGAAGATCGTCTACTACTGAGCTCAGCGTGGATGGCACCGCCATTTATACTCTCTTGTTTCGCGTCGCGTCGCGGCCGCGGCGTAGCGTCGCGCGCGCTACGCGACGCGACACCGTCGCGCCCGCTGCGCGACGCGGCGCATAGCGGCTGGCTTGCGGCATCTTCAAAGAGGTACTTTCCTTTGACCGCGCCGCGCACCGCCAAAACTATTAGTAAGTCATTGCAATGTAACTCTTATACCACTGCAATAAGATACAAATTAGAATGATTGACATTTGCAAGGAATTTTAGTTTCAAATGGTTCGTTGGTTGGTGGTTGGGTTTGATGTTATTTTCATCTAACATCCTAATTTATACCTTAAAAGAATGAGATAAGAGTCACATTTCAATGACTTACTATTTTGCTTATGATTTTATTTTATTTTGCAACAAAATCGGAGAATCGAACCTAGGAGTCTAGAACCCTACGCTCAGCAAACATGTAGAGACCTACCTTCGTGCTCTGACGAAGATAGTCTAGTTGACGGTCTTCGTCAGAGCACGAAGGCACGTCTGAGCGCAGCTTGGATGGCACCGCCATTTATACTTTCTTTGCGTCGCGTCGCGTCGCGGCCGCGGCGTAGCGTCGCGCCCGCGAAATCGCCGCGATTTCGCCGCGACGCCATACAAAATGGTACCTTTGCTGTCGCGCTGCTCGTCGCTCCACGACGCCGTCGCGGCGCGACAGGTCGCTCCTGTGTGAACTGTCGCGCGCGTTTTCATAGAAATTGTTCTACGGATATAATATCGCAGAATCGCGTCGCGCAACAAGTCGCGCCAGTGTGCACGAGCCTTTATTGTAAGTGAATGGAATAAGTTCTACATTTTAGGCAGCATTTTTTCGTGGCGTGTCTAGACTTTAGTCTTGTCAAACGTCCGATTCAGGCTGGACACGTTTGCGGCTATTTAGGGTCTCGAGATTGTCCACGTATACAATAAGATGACAATAGGACATTTAATGTTTTTAAGCTATTGCATAGCTTTTATCGCGGGCTTTGAGCGCGGCGACCGAATCAAAAAATTCCGTAACGAAAATAAAACCTAACACCCCCCACTCCGCCTATACCATGTAGCTCGGCCGAGCTTAACGTGTATGTATATGGTACGACTGTACTTGAATTAATATCAAAGAACAAAAAATACTGCATAAATAAAAAATAAATAAATAATTATAATTGCATAAGTTGATAAAAAACGCTGTGCAATAGCTTTACCGCGGCAGTCCCCGAGTGCCACACGTGTTTTTTTTTTTTTCAGACGGGCTTGGCCGTCGACTTATGGGTTTTGCCATTTGTCTAGCTATAGTGATTAAACAATTGGATACATTTGGTTGAACTTTTGTATGCAAACTGGAAACGTCATTAGATATAAGAACGTTTAATGTATTGTTGTATTGTCTTCTCCACCTTGTATACTTATGCGTCCAGCCCGTTTTTAGTTGGAAATCACAACTCATTTGCCGGCAGATTTGAGGGTTAGAAGGCTTCTTGGGCTACAAAGCAATAATTCTAAGTAAGATATTTATGGATTTTGATCTTGAATGGCACCTAGAATGACCTTAGGCACTATTTTGTGCCCAGTTTCAATCCTTGAAAAAGTGAGATTAATTTCGACCATACTCAAAGGATTTCTGGCTAAGGGCCCGATAACCCGTACCACAACCACACCGCACCACAATTACAACACGTGGACGGGTATTCATTTTGCACGAAAATGAATACTTAGTTTATTCACACGGACCACATTTGGCCGTCAAAATCAACCGTGAAGGCGATACCGACCACATAAAGGCCACGTCGCAGCCATAACGCAACCACCGGCGAGACCTCGCACTAGCGGCTGGCCACATTGCAGACACAATGATCTGTCCGTCTGCAAACACTAGCCACAACGTAACCACATCGCAACTACTAGCGACAACGCAAGCACATCAACGCAACCGCAAGAAGCTGCAGTGACACTATGCACACGTAACCACTGCTTACCTACATTTTGTCGCTGCAATGTGGTGTGGTTGTGGTATGTGTGATCGGGCCCTACCTAATCTGCCTAACGAAATGATTTCCATATCCCATTGTGTCTTACTTCTTGCCTCTGTTCCGATTATTTTTAAACAAATATTATCTTTACACGTTTTTATCTTTCGGATTGAGCAACTCGGAAGCGGTTACAAATCATCTTCATATCACGTGTATCTTAAACGTGGTATTGTGTCTTTGTGATAAACTTTCAACTATCTAGATAAATAATATAATGACTTACACTTACTTAGGACCAGCCCACACTCTTAATTATATTCCGCCAAAACTGAGGTATTCCACTCAAAGCACTGATTTCAATTGCACTTGTCCAAACGGCACCTAAACTGTTCCACTAACCGCACTTGTGAAATTTTTGTTTCAGTGCGATTAGTGGAACAACTAAGGTGCCGTTCGGTGAAGTGCCGTTGAAATCAGTGCTCTGAGTGGAATAACTGCCCAAAATTATCTGCTACAAGATATTTAAAATAGCTAGAACTCTTTAAAAAAATATCAAGAATTGCAAAATTTAACTGCATCAGGCTGGATGCGAAAAGAATTCGCAGTTATCTTTGACCTGCTACGAAAACGAATGTAACCCATAAGCTCACTCACATAGGGTCTCATTCTACTAGATTGACGAGACAATAATCATCAGTAATCTCTGGATGCTGTACTCTACTACTAGTATCCCACCATCTTCCTTTTACTACCGGACTACTAGACGTACAGCAGGGTATCAGCCACACTTGGTTGTTATCCCGACAATTCGTACTCAACGCTTCTCCTCCACATTAATAATGCTCACAGTCAAAGTGTGAATCTCTCTGCCCGCGTCTGTATTCCCTTCCATCAAGGGCGCAGGCTTCAAACCATCCGAGTCCTATCAGCTTCCCTCCGGAACAATCACTCTTCTTAGTGTCTACTATTGCCAAATAATATGGTACACCTGTGTGTGTAACTGTGTATCAGATCACACTACAGATATTTAATACTAATTTATTACAACATAAGACTAAAAAGATAACATAAATGCCCTTTTTTTGTCTAAACAAACAATTCCGATAGCATCAGCGTCAAAATAAGCCGGCCCCCGTGTCAGAATGCGGTACTAAATTCGTAGGTACGGACACACGTGACTACGTGTCCCGAAGCCGAACTACAGCGAGTTATGACAGCGACATAAATAGAAAAGTACGTAGGCGAGAACGAGATAGAATGAATGGTTGTGTTTGTATTTTTTCTTTGCGTCATGTTTACCGCAAATAAATGCATTTTCTTTCTCTTTATTAATGTTCGATTTCGTAGATTTGTTGTGTTGATTTTTTCGACAGATAAATTCACGCGTATTTGTTTTCACCTGTTCTTTTGCATTTTATTCGTTTGTAATGTTCTTCAGAAATAAAACTATAATCACTAATATTATCGTTTTATTTCTGTAAAACATTGATAATTCTGTTTGTTTAGTGATAGTGTCTCTTTGGTTATGTTACTTGACCATAGATAGCGATAAATTTAGAAAAGTAAAGATATAACTTTAATTTTTGAGTTAATTAATTTTGATGTTATGTAGCGTTTATGAGAACTGAACAAATTTTTCCTCGGCTTACCTCTAACAATAACTGTAGCTGCGCCACTGCCTTCCACATATAACCCGTCAGCCTTCAAACCAAGAGAAAACTGAGATATTCTAGGCACGCTCATTCCCTCGTAGACCTCATCCATCGCTTTCCATCAGGCGAGATACGAGGTCAAGAGCAGGTCAATTAGGCAATGAAACAAAATAAATATCTCGACATAAAGGCTCCTTCAAACAGGCGCCACACAAAGGCACCGCCTGTCGCGCGGCGAGCAGTGCCTTTGTGTCGCGTGCGAATCACTGCGGGTGTCGCGTCCGTTTGAAGGAGCCTTAATGCGTCTACCTAGGTGCCTAGTGCAAAATATATCTATCCCGTACTAATGACATTAAAACACAAGGTCGAAAACTAGATCGATATCTACCAGGCAGGTGTTTCACGAACACACAGAATTCAAGGAAACTGTTTTTGTTTCCACCATATTGTCCGATGCGATGAAAAAGTAACATATTATAACATAATATATTATTATCAGTCGTTAGAAAATATTTCAGGGGCTTGTTACTGTTGGGCAAGGGGTCAGATGTAAAATACTTGTATTCAGCTGCATGCAGTTAAGACTGGAAGCCGACCCCAATATAATAGGGAAATGGCTAACCAGCACCCTAATTGCGTAACACACTATCAATCACAATCTGAATCATTTTGAAGCCTAATCCATTACTTCATATGTTCGAAAAATTTGTCTGCTCAACAACGTAAATAACGCAATGAATGTTGTTGAACTGTGAAAATGAAAGCCATTCCTACTGTTAGTGTGTTACGCACCTACTCCGCGGATTGTTTTTTTTTTACCGAAAACCAAAACAAACAAATTCAGACAAGTAATGCTGATGATGATAAATATTATTTACCAATTACAGTCTTCTCATATTATTTGTGTCTATCTTAGTAAAAAAACCTTACCAGAAGGCAATCTGTCTAGCCTTTTCTCAACTACATAATTATGTTGGGGTCAGCTTCCAGTCTAACCAGATGCATTTGAATACCAGTATTTTACACGGAGCGACTGCCTATCTGACCTCAACAACCCAGTTACTGGGTAACACGATAAAACTTGGTAATACTGGTTGTCAGACTTTTGGGCTTCTTACTACCAGTAACGACTGTCCAATATCTACTTTCCGAGTCACGGAGGCGTCTAGATATGTAATGGATGGTCACCCATCCACGAACCGACCACGACTAGCGTAACTTAACCTTTGATCAACCCGTGCGGCTGTTATTATTTAGCCACGAGCCCCTCCGTTACCAGCACGCTTAGCACGAGCACCGTTTTGTCGATGGAAGAGTAGAAGAAAATGACGTTCCGTGTAGACATTCTCGGTTTCATCAAGGTTTTTCTGTAGACACGATATAAACCATCGAGCCTGTTTTTGAAAAAAGAAACTAACAGACATCAAAATACAGTTCCTTTTACAAAACTGACAACTTAGTCCGGTCTTAGGTTGTCAATTTTGTATTAAGAACTTTACATAAGTCGGCATAAAGTTCGGAATACAAAACTGTCTCGAAGATTTAGGCTTGGGCTAAAGTTTGATCGTTTTTTGTAATAAGACGGAGAAAGTTTTCTACTGTCTTTAGCATGGCGATTACAAAATCAAATTGAATTCACTACCTTAGACAACTGTCAGTTGTCAGTGTAATTTTGACAGTTTGGGGTAGAAACCTTTCTTCTGAAATATTCTACATAAAAAAGGACCTAGACAAAGATCGTTGGAAACGAAAGACGAAATGACAGATTGTAGAAGGATTTCTTCGGTGCCTTGTCAAAAATGGAGAAACGAAATGTCACTTTGTATAAAAAGAGCTGTGTCTAAAGAAAACAATACGTTTAATAAAATAATTTTGTTAAATAATACATTTTCTTTACAAAAATCTTTTTGTCCTCACAAAATCAATTCTCCAAAAGACACAGCCAATGTTATATATTACTGACATTACAAGGCCAAAGTGATAAATGAATCAGTCTCCTGTAGGTACATACTCCACATTTCGCTGGAGCCGTCAGAAAATAAGAGTTCGACCTTCAAACATGTTTATAAAACTGACAGATAACGCACGCACGTAACCGTTATGAATGATATGATTACCGGTTACAATTGTTTAGTTATGGTTCAATTATGTGAAGAGACAGAGGGAGGGACGAGATTGTAAAAATTATATTTATTTATTAGCCTCTGCCCGCGGCTTCGCCCGCGTGGAGTTCGGATATTACCCCACGGGGACGTGATACTGGGATAAAAAGTATCCTATGTCCTAACCTAGGTCATGGCCTATCCGTAACCTACCTATGATCCAAATCCAGCCGTTAAAGCGTGTAAAAGTAACAGATAGACAGGCACGTAATAAACGCTATCTAAATATTACCTCAAGATACGCACTCTGACTAAATTCCAATTCTTTAAATCTTTAGACGTATGAGAAACAGGGTGTAAACTTCACTCATTTTCCATAGAAAAGGAAGGACTCCGACCAAACGGGTGTTGTGTCTGGTGGACAACTGCCCAACGATTGATGTCAGGAAGTCTTATATATGTTGATCGCAAGGTAAACTCTGCCTGCGCGATGCAGGATTTGTGACGTCAGGTCTTTGATGCGTAGTTCGCATTTGGCGTTGTAGATGCCGCCACAAATCTTAAAAAAATGGTAAATAGAAATGTCAATAATAATAACATAATATCACGCCTTGTTTCCCCGAAGGTTTGGGCACAGGTATACCTGTAGTACACCCACATTTCGCCAGTTATGTTTAAGTCCCATGTAATAGGTAGCGAGCCTATTGCCACCAACCGGGCACAAATCCAGACACCGGGCTGCTACTGAGAAATTCCTGATGGAAAAACCGTATAACACTTTCAAGATACAGGATTTTCCTAGTTTGAAGGGCAGGGGTCTTACTCATCTAGCTCGCAGTCCGGTAAGGACCAGGCCCGGGTCGACGGCGTGTTGTAGTCCACGCGCGCCTCAAAGAGATGTCAGCACACATTGACGGGGTCCGTTAGGGCCGATGCCTGCCGGGGTCGCGGGTTTGTCCGAAAGGGTTACCGTGACCCCGCACACAGGCAACTGAAGGAACACGGGTAGGTTTTAGTCAGTAAAAGTCTGACACGCCCTCCCGCTCCGCCCAGAGCGGATATTTGATGATTTCCCAGCCAAAAAAAAGGGTTCTTACTGATCTATAATGGCCATACCCATCCCTTATTGAAACAACACTGAAGTTACCTAGGCTAAGTATTTTGGTAAATAAAATCGTGTTTTTCTATATAGCTTATTATAGAGGTATGAGGAACAGGGTGTAAAGTTCACTCATGCCTCCATAGAAAAGGGAGGATCCTCCGACCAGACGGGTGTTGTGTCTGGTGGGCAACTGCCCGACGATTGATGTCGGGATGTTGTATATATGCTAGTTGCGCGGTAAACTCTGCTTGCGCGATGCAGGATTTTGCGTGACGTCATTGTGACGTCTAACTCGCATGTGGCGATTGGATGCCTCTACATTATAAAAGCTTCGTCCGCTTGAAATTTCATGTTTTATCATAAAATATCCTCACATTCGGCATGCATGCATTCGGCATTCCGACCGACTGGAGCCGAGTATACCCGATTCAGCGTCACCGACCGAGTGTGGTGGATCAGTTTCATTCACAGTTTAGAAAGAGCGCAATGCGCACCTAAAGACGTTTTCACTTAAAAACACGAAATATTAAAGAATTTAGTTTAGTGACACGCAAAATAATTGAAGTATAAAAAAAATTACATCCACTCCTTGGCTTATTGAGCCGCTAAAGGAGTGCATAGCATGCACGATACTAACTTATAAAAAAAATATGTAAGGACCAAAGTTTACACCTCTGATCTCTATGCAATCAAAATATTGAGTCACAGAGTCAGTTTACAGTCGAAAGTAATCACATCGGCAGCTGGGTAGCATGTAAACAACGATAGGAATATCATGAAAGCGATAAAAGTGATAACTCACATATAAACACCGTATTTCCATGGTGACTTGCATATATATAAAACTGATGAAGCAGATAATGAAGGGAATTCAGCTGAGTGAAGACTTGTAGGTAAGACCGAGATTTATAAACGTTACTTAGCACGTACTTAGGCTAAGTGTTATTTCTGTCACTGTCAAAAAACAAAAAATTAATCACGCGAGTCATAGCTTAATCAACATACAATATGACACTGACCTGCAAATTGCAAAAAACGTAAGTAAATTTGAATTTCGCGGACTACCTTAGCGCATCCCCCTTAAGGGTTTCTTTTTATTTCCCATAAAACTTATCAGCCATCATTATTGTTTTTATTTTAACGAAATTCACTCAAATAATAATTTATTTTTATTTTTTTAAATACTCGTCTCTAATAGGCAATAAAAAAGCCAAAAAATCGATAATAATTATTAGGTTTTTTTTTTCTTTTTTTTTGTCGCTGAGACATGGTCTATGTTCATCCATTTTCGTCTGTGCACTTTATCCAGGGACACACTGTATTGCTAATCTTTATAACTCTTGTGAAGGACTTTTCAGAGACAAAAAGGCATAGAGTTACAGGCAAATGCGAATCCGGGTGGATCTAGTTCTGTCTCAGACCTAATTCGTTCATTTTAATTGAATTGTCAAAAAGTAAAGCTATTCTGATGACAAGTGTTAATTACACACTTAGTCCTTGTTCCCATGGCACCGCAGGAGGAAGAGCGTGAGGTCCTCGATCAGTCAAACCCGTTCACATGAACTTAAAATGCAGGTTGACGCACGCTCTGAAAACTATACAATGTCCATATATGCCATTCATATCCAGTGTGTCAGCTTTATTGTCCTGGGAACTAGGCCTTCAAGTCCAGGTCAGCAGACACTCAAATATGAGCAAAAGTGGGGGATGACTATGCCAAATCGTCGTTTTACGCCGATAGATCTCCGAAGCATACAGAAATAAACATACACACTGGCGCGACGCAAAGGCACCGAGTGTCGCGCGACGAGCGGTGCCTTTGTGTCGCGCCGTCGCCGTCGCATCGTACCTGTTTCTGGGAGCCTTCACGCCTTCTTCCCGTGGGGGTAGGCAGAAACTATAAAACGCCACCTGCCACGATCATAATTAATATACTCCTTTTGCTTCATTTGCGTTCATACATCTGCGGGGTATTTGCGTAACACACTAACAGTAGGAATAGCTTTATTTTTGATAGTTCAACAACACTCATTTCGTTATTTACGTTGTTGAGCAGACAAATTTTTCGAACATAAGAAGCAATGGATTAGCAATAGGCTTCAAAATAATTCCGATAGCGATAGATAGTGCAATTAGGGTGCTGGTCAACACGCACGCCGGTTGCGAGTAGGTACTACGCACCTGACCTAGCTGAAGAACATCACTAATAAGGTCACTACATGTCCTTATTTATGTATACTTTATTGTACACTAGAAAATATACATTTAACATTACAAAACATACAATGGACGGAATCGCTTTCTGCGATCTATTCCAGGCGACCCTGGAATGGACAGTGATTGCGTGGACATAAAAATGGGGTTGTCATTGGTGCAAAATAATGAGTATTTCTATAGATACAATAGGTACACTATAATATAAACATAAAAAACACGTGTGGCACTCGGGGACTGCCGCGGTAAAGCTATTGCAAAGCATTTTTTATCAACTTATGTAATTATAATTATTTATTTATTTTATATTTATGCAGTATTTTTTTTCTTTGATATTAATTCAAGTACAGTCGTACCATATACATACACGTTAAGCGAACGCTCGGCCGAGCTACATGGTAGGCGGAGTGGGGGGTGTTAGGTTTTATTTTCGTTACGGACTTTCTTGATTCGGTCGCCGCGCTCAAAGCCCGCGATAAAAGCTATGCAATAGCTTAATTAATACATAGGTACCTACTGGATATCTAAGCTTCGAAAATAAGTGACTACTAAAGATTATTACAGCCACGAGAACAAAATCACAACGACCTTCCTTCCGTCCTTCTAGGGCGTCCCCTCCCGGTGTTTCCACTCACATCTGCCTTGTCATACCATTTGTTAGTCGCCTTTCATTCATCCTCTTATGTCTCTAACTCTCAACATGACCAAACCATCTAAGCATAGGTACTCTTTTAAATTTTTACATAGAAATAGTTGGAAATAAAACTATTATTAGACTGAAGGTTCCCGCAAACAGGCGCGACGCGACTTTAGTAAAACAATTCCTATGAAAACTTAATGAAAATTTATCTACAAAATTCGCGTCTTGCTGTCGCGTCGCGATTTTTGCGGGAGCATTAATTCGTCTCGCGTGTCATTGAAACTATCCACATTGTTTTTACGATCAAGTTCAAGAACGCACAGAGTTAAATATGCGCAAGATAACTCTTTTGAAACGATATCATAAAGTTTTATTTACTTTTATCTCTTTACCTACTGGTTATCGGCCATTCAGCCTCTGGATTGTTTGAGTAACTGTTTTTTACAAGATTTCGGATTAAAGCGGGGCAAATCTGCAAACGTGTGGTCACGCTAGTGTTCAGACCGCGGCTGCGCTTGCGCATATATATAAAAGTTATCTGATAAACGCCCAGAAACAAACATCTAGAAATGGGTACCCCCAGAGAAGGTATCGTTTAAGGGCCGATCGTTGTGCCTGTGATTAGGCTCCCCTAAGCATCGCCACAGTCTAGGCCTCCGCCTTTTTCCAGGAATGGATCTCTTTCGGCTGAATATTGATGAGAATGATGCCCTAAAGATTATAGAATGATTTGATTTAAAAAAATTGGAACATCTTTGAAAGATTGTCGAAACATTATTTTAAATCAATACTGCACGCAGAACATTTTCATCCCAGTACACAAAAAATCACATAAACGGACCTGTTCGTAGAACTAGTATAATAAAAACCGTAGTCAAAGTAATTTGTCTTAAAGGCTCCTTCAAACAGGCGCAACACGCGACGCGAATCGCACGCGACACCAAGGCACCGCTCGTCGCGCGACAGGCGGTGCCTTTGTGTCGCGTCGCGTGTCGTGCCTCATTAAAGGCTCCCACAGACAGGCGCGACACGACAACGCGACACAAAGGCACCGCTCGTTGCGCGACACGCGGTGCCTTTGTGTCGGGCGTCGCGTCGCGCCAGTGTGTCTGAGCCTTAAAGGAGTCTTAAAACTCGCCGGCTATGTTTAGGTACTTATACTATCGTATACGAACACGCGAAAAAGCTAAAATAAACTCATAATTAAATTTAATTCATGCGAATGACTCAAAACCGTGCGAAACGACCTATAACGGTGATTCTCTTTGTTTTCAAAATAAACAAGAGGCTTCTGAACAGCATACATTTTTCGCACACAAGGTTAACAAAATGGAGACCAAAAACGGTACAAGAAATTAAGGACACGCTGCAACAAGATGGTGTTCAAGGATTGATGAAAAAAAAAGAAAGAAAAAGTCATTCATATTCAAACTAGCCTAGGAATTCGTATTTTTTTAACGTCAAAATTACATAAGACAGTCCCCCCAAAACACCCGCCCTTTAACCACTTCCTCGAGCTTTAGCTGGGGAGAAGAAGTGGCGCAATAAACTCCCCAGCAGCACAACTGTCTGTTCAATTACTTCTGTTACTAATGAAAATACAATAGCAAATCACTCCAGCAAAATGGGTTGCAGACAGGGTTGCGACTATGGTCTGTTCCAAAAGTGTCTGATGAAAATGTAACCAAACCCTGTTCAAGTTAAATTCTTACGCAATTTTTTAATAAAGGGAAATAGTAAAACATTTATCTGTATTTAAAAGGTTTCAAGTTTATATCTCACCATTTTTTCAACAATTATTGTGTAAATAACATAATTTAAATACTTAATTAAATTGTAATTGAAAACTCATCCAAGAAAAGTGAGATAATAAAATTAACCTCAATTGACAAATGAAATATATCTTTTAGTTGGTTTAAAATAATAATTTCGGGTATATGTATTCAAATAATCAAGTCAAAGCAATCAATTTGTAAGTGGCACTACAAAATGGCATTCAAGTTACATTTTCTGATCCATTTGTTTACATTTTCATTAGATACTTTTGGAACAGACTGCAGTCTAGCATATGATCGAGATGGATAGAATGCTTGAGACGAAGGAGCATTGACTTAAATACAGGCTGAATATGATGTTGATACACGACATTTCGGTGAAGAATTCCGAAGAATTTGTATCAGTAAATCCTACGGGCTTATGGAAATAGAGTTTGGTCTATAAAAGTATTCAACAAATACGGCAAAGACTCAAGAAGTCACGCCAAAGTTGGCTTAAGATAATTACTTTAAGCAGTTAATGAGCTAAAAGTCGATTTTATAAATGGAGATATAATCATACCGAGTGTTACTGCAGGCTGCAGGTGTAGGGTATGTTAAGGATTTAATTAACCTTCGACAGGATACTATTTATCAGATGTAGAAAATAAAACTTACCGAAGATGTTTCTCGCAGTGCGCAATTGATCATGCACGTCAGATTACTAAGCTACCTCGCTGAAGTAAACATCTACATTAAAGCAAGGTCTCCATTAAGAATCCTTCAAATAAGAGCGACACGCGACGCGAATCGCACGTGACACAAAGGCACCGCCTCTCGCGCGACGAGCGGTGCCTTTGTGTCGCGTACGATTCGCGTCGCGTGAAGCGCTTTTTTGAAGGAGCCTTTATGCGAAATTATGGGTAGCTTTGTAGCTGAGCTTCATCAGTGATAGCCCAGTGGTAGCGGCCCTGACTTGCGAGTTGTAGTACGTGAGTTCGAACTCAGACACGCGCTTTACTTTATGTAATTCATCACCACTGCTCTCAAAACGGTGAAGGCAAAACATCGTGAGGAAACCGGCATGTCTTAGAACCAAAAATTCGAAGACATCTGACATCTACCAACCCACACTGGGACCGCGTAGAGGAATACGGCCTACTGCCTCTCATAGAGAGGAGGTCTGTGTCCCAGCAGTGGCAACGTTATAGGATTGTGCTTGTAGCTGAACATAGGATAATACTCAAGCTGAGCACAAGTGGTTTTTAACCAAAACTACAAGAAATTTCCTTCTTCGGGACGCGGGAAGCCGTGACAATCAAGATGAAATCAAGACCACCCCAGGATTCCTCTGTTTTTTCGGCTATGATTTTATCCGTTTTTTTACAGAATTATTTCAAATTTGATCACTTTCGTTAGGTTTTAGGTAAGTCTACCTTCGTGGTGAAAGGATTGGTCAACTAGACCCTAAATAGGAATAAAATAATTATGTTTCACACTGACTGTGTCTGCTCAGAAGCACCGTACTCGCACGGGGTGTGGATGGGTCAGTAATCGGTGTAAGGAGCCTCTCCTAGCGGCGCCGGCGTCAAGATATTTATATATATATATATTTTTTTTTTTTTTTTTTTTTTTTTTTTTTTTTTTTTTTTTATATTTATCTTGACGCCGGCGCCGCTAGGAGAGGCTCCTTACACCGATTACTGACCCATCCACACCCCGTGCGAGTACGGTGCTTCTGAGCAGACACAGTCAGTGTGAAACATAATTATTTTATTCCTATTTAGGGTTTATGTATAAATAATGATAAGTAAGCAATATATTTTATATATAAAGTACTCCTTAAGAATTTTCATTAGGTACCCAACACGATATATTAATTCAAAATAAAAGTTAGCACTTTACATGACGCTTCCTACGATACCTCGTTTATCAAAATACGGTGAGTAGTTTATGAGGGAATAGATGAACATACATACATAGCCTGTCAAAATCATAATCCTCCGTTAGCTTTGCCGTAGTCGGGTAAAATTTGTATTTTTACTAGTTTTCATTCTGCACGTCAGATCGCACCTTACAAAATTATATTGTATTATTTATGTGTGCAGTACATACCTTGTAGTACCTAAGTATGCTAAACTGTAACGCTGACAGCGTAAACTATTGACACAGTTTCTTTAATTTATACATTTATGTAACACTTGAATATACAAATAACTTTAATTACGTTTGTTTATAAAAAGTTTTTGTTACAACGCCGTAACTAAAATTTAAAAAAAAGATTGGCGGTCATTGGGATGGCCGACAGAAGTGAAAACTTGAAACCATGAAAAATTGTTGCGCAAGACCTGTCCCTTATAGCTGCAGATAAACTGCTATAAGTAACGGTATATTGGTGATGCGAACCAATTAGATTTACCCTACCAAAAATCGCTCAACTGGCCTAGACAAATTATCACTACAAAAAATATTTGGACCAACAGAATGTATTTCCTTCTTCGCCTCAACGCAGCTCATGTATTTTCAAGCGTATTTACAATTTGTCCGCCCAAATGCTTCTTTAGCACAACCCAACAAGTGTTGGCATGAAGAAGCTTTTGTAAACACGCCTCTTAGGAGTAGGTACTTAGGACCAAATAGTCCTAAGAGGCTTTTTTGGTCCTAGGAGTAAGGGCTTTTCAAGCATCACCAAAAGTTTGGGTAGATGTTTAAAAAGACGAAAAATCGGTATAAGGAGATTGTTTTTAATCCGATCCAGCCTGTCCCTTGCTGCCCTCCCTCAGCGACGCCCTAAGCCGAGGTCCGTACCCCACAAGGGGTGCCCGTAACGTGTAGTCGCTTAGTTAATAAGTGTTATGCACTTTCTGCAGGCCTTAATTTATTAAGGCATCCACAGGATAGCCCGGTTAAGTTAAGCAGCCGACAACCTCATAGGATGACCTGGGACGCCATTAAAACTAGCTTCAACTTTCTGACTAACTGACAGAGTCTTTGACAATTTAAAAGTGCCTGTAAATAGTTTAATTGAAATAAATGCTTTGAGTACCACTGAGTTTGAGTTTGAAAAAAAAAATAGGAGATTGTTTGTGTGGTCGAAACCTTTTTTAGCGAAATTTATTTCAACGTTTAATTAATAACAATATTTAAACAGCCTAACACAAGTCTGAAACAAATTATAAGTTTTACGTTAAAAAAATATGGAGGAATAGCCAGACAAAACATACTTTTTTATTGAGATCATTTATATTTTTTATTCGTTTAGATTGAGTATTACACTGACATATGATCTTAGGCATAAGATAATTTTTAATTAAAAAATGTATGATGTAACGATAGCTATAACAATTAATTTCTTCTTGTTTCTTAATGATTTCTTTGAAATATTGGGAATTTTTGATTTCTCATTAGCAGCCCGGAGTCTGGATTTGTGCCCAGTTGATGGTAATAGACTCGCCCCCTATTACATGGGACTTAAACATAACTGGCGAAATGTGGGTGTACTCTTACGTACAACTCTGCCTAACCCTTCGAGGATAGCAGGCGTGATGATATGTTATGTTTAAAAAAAATTGAAAAAGTTCTAAAGTGAAATCTGTTCGTAAAACTCTATGGAAAATCTAATTTGGCGCGAACATTTTTTGACTAATATTATAGTACGAAAATAAAACGATTAAGTTTTGTAAATAAGTAAGTAAATAAGCCTAATAAACTCCTAATTAATAAGGCGATACATGGAATAAAAACCCCTAGTTATTACTATATAAATATTCTCAAGACCGTTAGCTTAAATGTCATAGACAAAAAAATGGCGCGCTAACTCCGTATCACTTAACCCGTTCGTGCTCGTGCAACCCAGCGACGATGCAGGTCCACGATAAATTGCACATAATGTGAAAAATGGAGAAAAATATGTGGCGGACAACCGGCGGGCTGTCATTACAACCGGCCTAGCTACACCTGCCAGCGACATCCTTGTATGTAGACCCTAATATTAAGTAAGCTAACGTACAAGTTCACATTAATCTATGTAAACTGTTAATAAAGTTGATCGACTAGTTTTTCCCTAGTTCAATTTAAATCTTTGCAAAAAAAGTGGTCATTTGGTTCGCGACCAACGAGTCTGAGTCGAGTTTGAGTTAGCGCTTGTTTTCAACGGACATGTAAATATATGTATATTGCTTTTTCCTCAGAAGTAAATTTTTGCAATTATTATGTAATAATAAGAACCTTAAGTTCAGCATTTCTGCCCAATTACACCACAGTATCTTTAGCTTCAGCACGCGACTTTGTCCGCGTGAAATTTCTTGTTTTAAAATAAAACATATTTTATTGCACTCGGGAATAATTCAGCTTCCCATTAGTGAAGGAATTTTTCGGAATCGGATCTGTAGTTCCGAAGATTATCCCCTACTTACAAACTTACAAATGCTACTTCTTTATAATATTAGTATCGATTTTTATAAAAGCAAGTTGTTGAGAGTGAAATAATATAGGTATTGCGGTTGTTGCTAATTTCATAATAAGCACAAGTATGAGGAAATTAACTGTACTAGTTTGTGGTTATCTCAAATAACAATATGGGTTTACCTCAGTAGCCAGATAACTATCTAAAATAATTTTGTTATACTCGTACATACATATTTTGATTAGTTAATTATTAAAATAATTTTAACACGACGGTAGTATTTTTGCACGAAAATGTTATAAAAGTCAGCTAGCATTTATCAAATATAACCGAAAATTTTAAAATACATATAGAAAAAATAACAACACATTAAAAAAATTGCAACACTTAATAAAAAAAATCCATCTAAAAACCACAAAAATAAAGAAAAAAAAAATACATACAACAAAACATCCCCAGGTAGAATCCTGCGATTGCCACAGCTATTTGGACGACGTCGTTCCTCGTTTCATGGTCGAACTTCTTCAGTAAGTCACTCATGATGTAAGCTTTCACTGGCCGCGCATCACACTGAGTCTTCACCATATTTCCAAAGGCCTTATCTTTTTTTTATAAAAAAAATAATCCGAATGCACCGATAACCCGCCGACCGATCGATATTTAATTTGCATACAGAGGTCGCATGTTTAAAAAATAAAAATAATAAAAACTAAATTGACGCGTATGATTGACGCGGTGTCTCGACTGAGAATGATACTGGAATGAAAGTACTCGGTGTGCTGACCCTAGCACAATTTATTATCTATTAACTAAGTCAAAGATAAACGAGCGGATATGTTTATATTTTTAATTAAAGTATGTTTAGAGAGTAATTTTTCTTTTTTTTTTCTTTGTTTAAAAACCCGTTGCTCCCGGACTCGTTCCCAAGCAGACTGGCTGTAAATGCCAACTTTTTTATCCCTTCTGCGCAAGGGCCGGTGTTCGACGCACTACGAAGTCCATTGATGGTTTATTGATTACTTTCATTGACAAGGCAGTGGAGCTATTATTGGACTCTTTAAGAAATTATGTTGAGCTAAAATTGGTCATAATGGATCCTAGAATCTGGGCACTACGCACAGTGTTGTTTTTGCCTCGAAAAACGGACATCCTCTTTTTATCAACTTATCCGATAGAGCAGGTTATTTTAAGAGTAAGAGTAAAATACCCGTGTGCCAATTTTACACCAAACACGAGTAAAAAAATGTTTAATTTATTTTTAAACTTTTCTAAATTGATTAATTACAAAAACATTACGCATTATTTTACCCTTTTCTTTAAAACTATATAAAAGCTATTTAAAAAAAAATACAAAAGAGTACTAACTAGTACAGATGTAAAGAAATATGCTTTTTTTGTGTTTTTAGATTTTGATTTTTCATGGTTGTATCTTTGCTTAGTTGGATTCAATATTTATTGTAAATCATACTCAGATCCCAACCAATCACTAAAAAAAAAAACACATCCATATCTCGCGGTATCTAGGAGTAATTCACTTCTAAAGTTTTTTCTGATAATTTTGATTTTAGGGTCATCACTTCACAAAAAATAATAATTTTTGCTTATAGGTTTAAATTTTATGTTGGATTCAATTTAACATAGAATAATACTTATCTACGTATACATATTACCACCCACTCTCATAAATTTTACAAATAATGTTCCTATATATTTTTATTATTTTTACGTCGAACTAAACATACAACTAAAGTAAAGTAATTATTTATACTAATGTTTTTTCATGCTTTATTGCATGTCAAGCCAAGTTCAGAGATGAACAGGGTGAAGCACACCTTACACGAACTATTTCGAGCTACTTTCCACCACCTAAATCTATTAGACCTACGAAAATATCTCTAAATTTAAAAATAATTTTGACGCAATTAAAATTTAATTTGACAATCGCGACTCCACGTGGTACTTGTTTGCCCTAGCCCGTGATTTTTTTTTAATGCCGGAGGCGCGCATTGGGGCAGCCTCGACGTGTTTTATATGGAATTTTCCACTTTTTGTATGGAAAATATGAAAAATAATAACCTACATGTAAAGTTTTAGGGGTGTATTTGTTTCGTAGAGGGGTTCGAAATTTTCATCAGTTTTGCGATAGGACACACTATTTTCGAGATATAAGCAAAATATAAGAAAAAAGAGATACATTACTGTTTTTGCACCTGCAGGCGTTAAAAAAAAGGCGTAGCATGACGCTTTCTATTTCTTGGAAGACAAGACATAGCTATTTCCATACAAAGTGACATTTCGTTTCTCTATTTTTGACATCGCACCGAAAAAATCCTTCTAAAATCCGTAATTTTGTCTTTTGTTTTACCGATCGTTGTCTAGGTCTTTTTATATGTAGACTATTTCAGAAGAAAGTTTTCTATCCCAAACGTCAAAATCACACTGACAACTGTCAGTTGTCTAAGGTAGTGAAGACAATTTGATTTTGTAATCGCCATGCTAAAGACAGTAGAAAACTTTTTACTCGACGGCCGCAAAGTATAAAAATGGAATGGAAAAATGGAATTTTTCATTTTTAGTATGAAAAATGTGAACAAGTATTACCTACATGTTTAGATTTAGGGGTTTAAGGGTTTCATAAAGGGGGTCGAAATTTTCATTATTTTTGCGATCGGACACACCATTTTCGAGATATAAGCAAAATAAAAGAAAAACGTGAATAAATTACAGAATTTCGTAAAAAGTGCAGTTGACTCTTTCTACTTTGCTGCCGTCGTACTGTCTTCACGGATCGTCATTTTTGTCTATTCTTCCGTCGACAAAACCTGTTTCTATAATGGTCATGCTACGCGTGCTGAAGTCGAGGTGTTGTGGTGAATTTTAGTTCATGACAACTAATTTTATTCCACACCTTTTATTCGCGATTAAAAATAGTCAGATATAGTTAGGTAACCAAAATTATAGGTGAAAAATGTTAAATTCAGAATAGCAAAATTGCCACTTTCACTAAATTACTAACTCAGTGCCATCTTAGTGATGTCAAACTTATAGTTAAGTTGTGTCACTTTAGTCTACTTCAGAATGGGAAATCGTCGTTTGACAGGAATAAACAAAATTTTTGTGATTTTTAGTCTAGTTTAGAGAATTTTGTGACAAGAGAATCGGCACCATTAGTAAACTAATAAATATCCAAACAAATATCTAAAAGGCTAAAAAATTGTACATTTATAAAACTAGTAGGATTACTAGCATTATAATTCTGTTTATTCATTTTAATTTAATTTGTTTTTAATTATTTATAAAATAATATAAAAATAGTTGGATTTATCATTAACAATGTGAAAATCAATGATATTGTAACATCTTTCAGATAACCATGTTATTATGTCCTTTATTTATTTTTAAACATATTATTTTACATTTTAAACATTTCTTAAAAATAAATACATATAAACAATTTAAAAATATTAAAAAATAGTAGCCCATCGGTATCGGGAACAGGGCCCCATTATCATGTTGTTTTTTTTTTTTCAATAATAAAACATTTTTTTAAATACGACTTGTGTCAACCCTAGCGCCAAAATTTCAGAATCCTGTAAATTCTAGATACCATAAGATATGGATATGATATTTTAAATAGGTACTTCTTAGTGCTAAAGCAACAGCTTGTCTTGATATTGAATCCAGATTCCATGAAATAAGCCCATAAAAAAATAAAATCGATAATATGTAAAATTTGATGTTACTCACTTCCGGTTAACGATAAAAATTTAGAGTTTGCTTGATAATTTACTTAATATAAAGCATCAAGTAATTGCAATCAAAGATATAACAAAAACCGATTGGATCTAAAGTTATTGCGATTTCTATGGTTTTTATGGAAACCATAGAAAAAAAATGAAAAAAATTATATCTCCAGATTGGGGCAAAATTGTCACTCGGGTGTTCTAGTCTTGCTTTTAAAATGACCTGTTTTATCGGATAAGCTAATAAAATGGGGATGTCCGTTTTTTGAAGCAAAAGCAATACTGTGCTACGTAATCACAATAAAATCGTGTATCTACAGCAGCACCGGTAAATGGATTTGGAACCGTAAATATAACACAAACCGTAATATACACATAACATAACATAACATTACGCCTGTATTCCCAGAAGGGTAAGCCAGAGGCGTAGGTAGCCATAGTAAACCCACAATTCACCAGGTATGATTAAAGTCCCACCCCACTACAAAAAAAGTCCTTACTGTAAATATGCCCCTATAATCAATCAACTCAGCCTATTGCAGTCCACAGCTGGACAAAGGTCTGCCTAAACTATAAATAAATCGTGGCAGTTTGTTTACCGATTTCGTAGGAATTGTATTACTGATCATGTTAATATACCATGACTCATTGATGTAAGTAACCTTTGGAACTGAAGAAATAAGGAAAACACTAGCTTAATAACAGGAATATTGTTTTTAACCTACCATCCTCTGCCTAGACTTTTCGCAACTAAGTTGGGGTCAGCTTTCAGTCTAACCGGATGAAGCTGATTATCAGTATTTTACATGGAGCTACTGCCTATCTGACCTCCACAACCCAGTTACTGGGTAATACGATACCCCTTAGTAAACTAGTTGTCAAACTTTCGGACTTCTGACTACCCGTAACGACTGTCAATGATCTACCAATGACAGCGGTTTAATGTTGTTTCCGAGGCACGGATTGGTCTGGATATGTATGGATAGTCACCCATCCACGGACGGGCCTCACCAAGCGTAGCTTAACCTTCGATCGACCCGTGTAGCTGTTATTATTTAGCCACGAGCCCTTGTGTTATTATTTACCTAATTGTCACCAAATTGCACAATACATAGCTAGTTTTTATTTATCCTAGATTTACATTATATTCTCTTAATACAGGGTGACAGGGTCATCTACGCGCAAACTGTAACCATGATTTCAGCACATGATTCTAGATCCCTAGCATAGAAATTTTTCGTCGGTAATTTTAAAAAAATCTTCTGTTCATCTGTACATTTTGACCGCGTAGGTATTGCATTTTTCTATGAAACAGCTGGTACTTTTTTTATAGCCGACGAAGAATTTCAACGCAGGGGTTTATGAATTATGTACTGAAACCATGGTAACAGGGTAACAGAGTATTCTATTCTCTTCTAACAGGTTGCGCGTCGATGTCCCTGCCACCCTGTATATTGCTGTCAGCAAACATAAGAAAAGCGAATTTTAAAATAGCTTACATTCCAGCTAAATAAACATTGACACTAGAAATTGCAAAGGACAGTCAAATACAGTTCAATTGTCGTAGATAACCATTAGATTCTGAACAATAGCCAATAATGTTCCTATTTAAGGCATACAATGATTGAGATTAAATGCAGAACCATTTTTTTCGGTATAACGACCACTTCTGACGTATCAGGTTTTGCTTGATGACGTAAATGAGGAGACGGTTGAAAACACGGATAACCTGTTTTTGTTAACTTGACATAAAGAGTATGATACTGAGCCATCGATAATAATATTATAAAGAGGTTAAATTTGTGAGTTTGTATGTAGGGGTAACCTTCGAAACGCACCCTAATTGTCTGAATAATTTTGAAGGTTATAGCTAATCCATTGCTTCATAAGTTCGAAAAATTTGTCTACTCCACAACGTAAACAACGCAATGAATGTTGCTGAACTGTCAAAATGAAAGCCATTCCTACTGTTAGTGTGTTACGTAATTACCCCGCTGATTCCGAAAATTCATTCAATAATGGGAAGCTACAGTATTGCCAAATGATAGGGTATTCCTTGTGGCAGGGAGATCGACATGCAAACTGTAACCATGAATTCGGCACATGATTGTAGAATCCCTAGCGTAGAAACTTTTCGTCAATTATCAAATAATAAATCAGGTCAGCGTCAGGTGGTACACCTTGTGTTGTCATCTGACATGCTGAGCTGAGGCCCCATTGGCATTATAATCATTGTTCCGTATTTTTTAGTTTTAAGGTGTATTTTTGTTGCTGCAATGCCAATAAACGCATTTTTCTTTCTTTCTTTCTTTCTTTAAATCTGCTGTTTCATAGAAAAGTACAATACCTTCGCGGTCAAAATGTACGGAACAGCTAATTTATTTTTTAATAACCGACGAAAAATTACAACTCAGGGGCTTCAGAATCATGTACCATATCCATGGTAACAGGTTGCGCGTCGATGTCCCCTGTTGTCCTGTATATTCTGTTAAAAAAATAAAGTTCACGAGGATGAAATCGCGCGCGAAAGCTACATTACAAAAAACTACACGAGACTATAAAATTAGAGATCCAGAGTAAATAAATGGTTTACGCAAAAACAGTTACAATGTTTCTTCTCGCATAAAAGGTATCCAAACCTATTAGGGTCATGGGAAACAGGGTTTTGCTTCCCGCCAGAGCGACGGGAAAAACATTGCTTGCATACATTTCTACCTGACTGTAAAAGAAAGAAACGTAGTAGAGCATCTACAGACCCATCTGCCTAGCCTCTTCTCAACTATGTTGGGGTCGGCTTCCAGTCTAACCGGATGCAGCTAAATACCAGTATTTTACATGGAGCGACTGCCTATCTGACCTCCAGAACCTAGTCACTGGGTAATACGATACCCCTTAGTAAGACTGGTTGTCAGACTTTCGGGCTTCTGACTACCCGTAACGACTGTCAAAGATCTACAAATGACAGTCGGGACCAACGATTTAACGTGCTTTCCGAGGTACGGAGGGGTCTCTATACGTAATGGGTGGTCATCCGTCCACAAACCGACCGCGGTCAGCGTAGCTTATCCTTCGATAGACCCGTGGGGATTTTATTATTTAGCCACGATATAAAGACTATGAACTATCAACAAGCTGTAATTTTTTTTGAATAGTGCAAGTAATCAAATTCACGCCAATAAAAGTTACATCTTCAAACATAAAGGAAGCAAGTCTTTGTTGCAGTGAACACGCAGCGTTGGTGTGGAGATTTATATTTCGACGCGGGAATTGGACTGGCGACCTTCATCGGAGAAGACGGTCACTGCGTCAAAACGAGAGATAAATATTGTGCATGCGTATCAGTGTACAGTTTTAGTCACATTCAATCAACAAGATAATGATCATCAACAATCAACAGAAGCGAGAAAACTAAAACTACTAGACAAGTAGAGATTCAAGGGATATAAATACTAAGGCTTCCCCATATGAGAAATTTTTTCTACGATAATTTCATATTTTTGTCACGTTTGGAATGAGGGCTTGGTACTTACTAGGTATTCATAAGATCTCTATCAAGAAACGAAGGAGAAATATTATCTGAGCTGGTGATAAGACGACCCAGGAAAAAAGTTTAACATTTTCACAGACTTTCCACAGACTTTCCACAGATAAAAAAAAACCTTTTTGGGCAGTACTAAAAAAAAATTGTATTTTGTTATCAAACTCCGACCTATCATATTCCTGACACGCATCTAACCAAAGTAATCACCATTTCTTCGATAATTTTAGACATAATTGAACCCGTTGCATTGTTACACACGGTCCTAGTAGTTCTTGGCGTGTTAACGGACCACCCGCGTCGTTGAGGGTTGAGTGGTTGACCATAGACAATATTATTTTATAAGACCTCTTTTTATTGAAATGCATAACGGAACACTTTAAAATTGCAAGTAAATAAAAGAACAACATAAATTAAAAGGCACAGCTTGTTTACAATATTACAATACATTGTGAATTTATTAAATTAATACTCGCATATAAATTACTGACAGAATTAACACATAATGGAATGGAAAATCAGTCGATGCGTCTTAATATTGTGTGTGAAACGTCATGATATTTTATTTATGAGTGATAATGAATCATGTCCTACCGTTATATTACAAAGGGATAAGTTTTGATGTGATAAAAGGCATCGTTGCGGTTTAAAAGAAGATGTAGTGACACAAATTTTAAAGAATATGCTGAGAATCTGAGATGGTTTGGTCATGTTCAAAGGATGAATGAAAGACGACTAACAAAAGGTTAGTCGCAATTTACAAAGCAGAAGTGAGTGGAAACGCCGGGAGGGGACCTCTTAGAAGGGTTATAAGGACATAATATAGTGACCTTAATGGTGATGTTCTTCAGAAGGATCAGGTGCGTAGTACTACAAGTACTAAGTAGTCAATGAGCAAGCGAAATTCTTGAGGGCTAAAACTTTTTACTCAGCTGTGTAAAATGTTAGCCTTCAGGCATTTCTCAGTTGCTACCAGCCAGAGGAGTCTAGGTTATGTCCGGGTAATGGCAATGGGTTTACTCCCTAGTACATGTCACTGCAGCGGTATCTACAAAGCCACATGCGAGCTACGCATCACACTGACGACACGCAAAATCCTGCATCGCGCAAGCAGAGTTTACCGCACAACTAGCATATATACAACGGCCCGACATCAATCGTCGGGCAGTTGCCCACCAGACGACACACCCTTCTGGTCGGAGGATCCTCCCTTTTCTATGGAGGTATGAGTGAACTTAACACACTGTTCCTTATACCTCTACAGGACTTATAACGACGATATGTAGGTGTAGCTACCTATGCCTATCCCTTCGAGAAACACAGGCTAATATGTTTTAATCATAATACTAAAATCACTTGTCCGTGTGGTTCTTTAGAAGTCCATCTACACCATCATAATTCTCCTGCCCTTATCACAATTGATTTGGGGTCGGTACAACATGTATTTTTCTTCCATACTTCCCTATTTATTACTCGAAGTCCATCTCCATAACACAGAACATACATGACATCTGTATTCCACGAAGAGTTCTTTTATAATACACCTACATTTCGCCACTTATGTTTACATACAAGACATCCACCATCTACATATTTTAAGGCGAAAGCGTCAGGGTATCCCGCGAAATTCAAATTTTCTTACGTTTTTTGTAAGTTGCAGGTCAGTGTCAGGTTGTATATCGATCTAAATATGATTCGTGGCCGTAGCAAATATTTATTTATAGAATTATAATCACAAAAATCATCAATTGATACGTCTGTATAAGTTCATATTTCCCTATTGAAAGAGTATTTCATGAAATCTTGACATTTGAGGCCAATTCTAAAAAATGTAGTGCTGATTCTAATGATTATAATGTTTATAATTCTGTAAAGCCATATTTGTAACGGGCGCGAATCATATTTTAACCAACATACAACCTGATACTGACCCGCAAATTGCAAAAAAACGTAAGTAAATTTGAATTTCGCGGACTATCTTAGCGCATCGCCCTTAATAAAAAGGTTCGAGTTCAACATCACACGACATTTAACTTTGTAGGCCGTGTGCGTCCATGATTAAATATGTTAGCGAGAGGATCACCAGAATGCGTCAACTACACTACGTGTCTGTTGACATGACGGTCAACTGGAAACTCCAAAGTCCGGATCCTCACGCGGTCACCTTCGAGTCGGTCAGCTTGCGGGTCCGAAGTCCAGAATGTTACGTGCGTGGTGACAGGTTAAAAACTGTGCGTTAGAGGTTAGGATATCCCTATCTATTTGCGTTGAACAAAGATGACGTAGATACATAGCTGATTTCGAAATGTTCAAAAATTCTTAATCTGTTTAATGGGAATTGCCAAAACAGCTATTGAAGGTTGTCTAGTCGCGAATTGTTCGAAAGAGTTACCGTGGCCCTGGCGCACAGGCAACTGCAGGAACACAGGTGGGTTTTAGTCAGTAAGAGTCTGACACGCCCTTCCGCTCCGCCCAGAGCGGGAGAGGTCATTTGATGATTCCCAAACAAAAAAAGAAAAGGTTGTCTTGGTTTATCCAAGAATCCAAGTTAGGTTTAATACATTGCGACAATGAAATATTAGGTAAGTAGGTATGTTTATTTTTTACCAATTCGTAATAACAGTTCTGTTATATGAAAGCTGGCTGTATCACAAAACTTTAGACCTACGGAGTTCCCAGACTTCCCAGAAGAATTAAAAGTCAGTGACAGAGTAAAAATAGTTGAAACATACTGAATTCTAAATCTACTGGGCAATCTACTTTAAGAGCATACATTGCTGCATCTGCTCGCTGTGAGAATTTCAAGGCCCTTGAAGCCGAATTTTGTCGCCGCTCTGACATTTCCTGCTTGACTTCTAAAAACAGGTTAATAAATCATTAGCTGGTACCTATTTATACAAGACTAGCGGCCCGGCCCTGCCCGCACAGGTCCTATGTACTTACTGATGTGGCGACACGTTAAAACATCGAGATTTCTATGGTTTATCTAAATAAATATTAACGTATTCTACACATAAGTAGACCATTCGGAATAAATGCTCCAAATTATAGTGAAAACCGCATCAATATCCATTGTGGTGTTTAGAAGATGTAAGCGGTCACACAGACATACACAAAAAGCAACTTTGTTTTATACGGAATATTTGTACAAGTTTTTCTACAACTGGAGGATACGAGCGAGGGTTATGTAATATGTAGACTTTGAACAGTCTATACTGTTGCGTCGACAATGCCAATGATCATGGTGATCCTCAGTACGAAGTCCACAACCTTCATAGTCGTCAAGGCGAAATTCATCTCTGATTTGAATCCCGAAGATGATTTAGCATAGACTAAACTACTAGGGGCTCGTTGGTAAATAATAACAGCAGCACGGGTCGTTCTTCAAGGTTAAGCAACGCTTGCCGAGGCCGGTCCGTGGAAGAGTGACCATCCATAACATAACGAGACCCCTGAATGCCTCGGAAAGCATGCTAAGGCGGTTGGCTGTCATTTGTAGATGTTTGACAGGCGTTATGGGTAGCCAAAAGTCTGACAACCAGTCTTACCAAGGGGTATCGTGTTACCCAGTAACTGGGTGTCGAGATCAGGTAGGAATTCTCTCCATGTACTCGTAAAATACTGATATTTAGCTGCACCCGGTTAGACTGGAAGACGACCCCAACATATTTGGGAAAAGGCTAGACAGATCATGAGTCTTAAACTACTAAAGGATTTCAGTTTCGGTCCAAGCATTTTTTTCTTTTTTGGTTTTGCGATTCGATAAAAGAGATGGACTCGACTTTACCGATATCATGGAGTGAGCCAGAGGAATCTCGTTGCTTCGTACATCCGTATCTAGGAAAGCTATTCTACGCCAAATTAGTGCCGCCGAGGCAGCAATCGGTTTAAGCCTTTCAGTCAGTATTAGCCGCATGGATTATACTAATCATAGGGGATCGTCGGCTTGATGCGATTGGCAAGGGTTCATACGCCATCAGCCCAAGAGTGGTGAGACTGCATCGAGATGAGACCTCTACTTGTTTCATTCAGAAAGCGCGATAAGCAGTTAGTCTGATGTCCCAAATGCCAATTGTAAGGTTTAGCAAAAAGCAAGGTCATCTGACCAAGATTTTTCACTATATGAAATTGATTTAGACCAGTCAGATGATAAGCCGTGTGCCCGATAGGGTTTCCCATCGGCCACTTCTCAGCAGCTTTAGGGACGAGTTTTACAAAAGACGAAGACAACTAACTTTTACTTATTAACATAAGTTTAAGTACCTACCAACTGCCATGTTTCTAACTTAAAAAATGACGAACTTCCATACAATATTTCATCCCCTTTTTAACACCTTTCAAGCTGTGTCTACACTAGGCGAGCAGAGCGCGAGTGGAGCACAAGCGGAGCACGAATTCACAAGGCGAGGCGTACTCGTTCGAAACTCCTAAATCCGTCTTCGCTACGCGAATTCGTGCTCTTATCGTACTCGGCTCGCCTAGCGTAGGCGCAGCTTTAGAGTACCTAAGTATCTATTTTAAAAAAACCTTCCTGAGTGCCCACCTTCGTTATAAAGGATCTCTTGTGCAAAATTTCATGCTTCTAGACCCAGCGGTTTAGGCTGTGGATTGTCTGTGAGTGAATGAATTTAAGATTTTTAACAAGTAGACAAGCCGTATGCGCGCTGGATTTCCCATCGTCAAAAATGACGAACTTCCATACAAACTTTCAACCCTTATTTAATCCCTATAGGCTGCGTTTCCACCAGAGAATAGCGGGGATGCGTAGCGAAGGATGTGTGTGAAACTACCCATTAACATCGCTTCATTTTCATAGCTTGAGCTAAGCTAGCACTGTTATTGGTTAGTTGTACGCACATTCCTCGCTACGCATTCTCGCTCATCTATGGTGGAAACGCACCCTTACGGGGCGAGTTTTCAAACGTCCTTCCTTAGTGCTCCCTTTCGCTATAAAGGAACTCTTGCTCAAAATTTCGTGCTTCTAGACTCAGCAGTTTAGGCTGTGCTTGTCCGTCAGTGAATTAATGAATTTAAGATTTTTATTAATTAGAATGATTGTAGACTAATTCCACCAGTCTTACCAAGGGCTACCAAGTACCAGGGTTGTAGAGTTCAGATAGGCAGTCGCTCCATGTAAAATACTGGTATTCAGCTGCATCTGGTAAGACAGGAATCCAGTGGAAGCCGACCCAACATAGTTGGAGAAAGGTTAGGCAGAAAAAAAATGGCTGTACACTTATTTCACAACAATTGCGGCAAAACAATCATTCTAAATATCCCCGTCCCCGGATATTAGGTCTTTACCTATGAAATTGCCGTTCTGCAGTACTGGCCATTTCAAATCAAAATAATTTTTGTTTGGCTATGAATTCTAATTTCAAATTAATTTTATTTTAAAAACATGGAATTCTTTTTTCAAATTTATTCATTTGTTTATGGATTAGTGTTACATTTTCATCGCATTTCAATCTTTTTCGTCATCATGGATACGTTAAAAATTCGAGTAATTATGGAATATGAGTACCGTCGTGGCAGCAACGCGGCACAAGCGGCACGCAACATCAACGACGTTTACGGAGCTAACTCTACAAACCAACGCACCACCTGTTATTGGTTTGCTCGCTTCCGTTCTGGAAATTTCGACCTGAAAAATGAACCTCGCGGTCGTCCGAAGACTTTGGTCGACAATGACGAATTAAAGGCGATTGTGGAAGCTGATGATACACAATCTACGGCTGAATTAGCAGCAGCTTTCGACGTTAGCGTCAAAACAATATTGGTCCATTTGCGTCAAATTGGCAAGGTAAAAAAGCTTGACAAATGGGTGCCCCACGAACTCAATGATCGCCAGCGCGAAGTACGCGTCGAGACGTGCCTTGCACTGCTCAACAGACACACAAATGAAGGAATTTTGAACCGCATTGTTACCTGCGATGAAAAATGGATTCTGTTTGATAACCGTAAGCGCTCAGCAAGTTGGTTGGATCCTGGTTCAGCACCTAAACAATGCCCTAAACGAAAACTTACCCCTAGAAAAGTGATGGTCACTGTTTGGTGGTCTAGCGCCGGTGTGATTCATCACAGCTTCTTACCAAACGGGGTGAGCATTACTGCAGATGTGTACTGTGAAGAACTGAACACAATGATGGAGAAGCTGGCGCATCTCCAACCAGCATTGGTCAATCGCTCGTCTCCGCTGCTCCTGCACGACAACGCGCGACCTCATACTGCACAGCAGACGGTCTCCAAGTTGCAAGAACTGGGGTTGGAAGCTCTCCGTCATCCGCCCTACTCACCAGACCTTGCGCCTACAGACTACTACTTTTTCCAGAATTTGGATAACTTCTTGGCGGGAAAAAAATTTAATACCCGAGAGGCAGTACAAAATGCCTTTGAAGAATTTGTTGCCTCCCGTCCAGTTGATTTCTTTAAGAAGGGCATCAATAAACTGCCACTGCGATGGCAAAGATGCATTGATTGCATGGGTGATTACTTCGATTAATACAAATAAAAAATTCATGAAAAAAATTCGTTTAAATTTTTTCATACAAAACGGCAATTTCATAGGTAAAGACCTATTATTTATGCTTCATTTCAAAGCCAGACTCTCAGTATTATACTGTGCTAGAGTGTTTAGCCCGTTTCTAACGAGTATTACCTCCACAAGGTTGTAACTATGTACTGTGTATTCAGCTAAAGCCGGTAAAAACTAAGTAGGTACCGCCAGCGGGTCAAGAGTGCAACCAATGCCGGCGTCACGAGTCGAGACGCCGGCATTGGCTGCCCGGACGATCCGTGCATTACGTATCGAGTAACAGAGTAAGTATCCTTGACATGTTCGTCGGTCAAGGTCGAAACTTGATTAAGTTGCCTTTCTTTATTATTTTGGGCACTGAAATAAGCACTCTTCCATTTGGGGCTTTTAGCGGTAAATCTACCAACAGTTTTTCTCATAAGTATGTCTCGACGTAATTATATAATTAAAAATTCTGCTTGTGATCTGTGAAGACTTAGCTTGCCAATTGTGATAAAGACGACTAAGACAAGGTATTTATAAGGTAGATGTGAGTGGAAACGCCGGAAGGGGACGACCTAGGAGGACATAATAGTGACCTTATTGGTAATGTTCTTCAGAAAAGTTAGGTGCGTAGTACTCGCAACCAGCGTGCGTGTAGGACCGGTATGAACGTAAACGAAGCAAAAGCCTACCCCCATGGGAAGAAGGTGTGAGTTTATGTATGTACGTATGCATACAATGCGATTATTTACAGTTTTGCACTAAGAATTTTGTACTTCCCTATAGCGTGTTATTGTTGAAATGGAACAGAGTGAAGACTCTGCGAACTACCTTACCTATAGGTTAAGACGTTTAGGATATTTTGCTTTGCTGAAGCCAAGCAAGCTAAAGAAGCTATGGGCTACCCATATTAGCTGACGGACTAATAGCAATTGGGAGTTGAGCAGACGTGTTGACGTGTTCCTAGACCTCATGTCCACGGGCGATTTTTTATCGTGCACTCGATTTTAAACGCACTGCTTAGCGCCGAGAGTTGAAATCCAACAGTGTATTTTTTGGACGTGCTGGGATGCACTCTTTTGGATTCTCAATGCTCGGCTGAATACCAAGAGTTGAAAATCCAGAGCACGTCGTGCCCGATAATAAAAGCTTCAAATAGGCGCGTCACGCGACGCGACACAAAGGCACCGCCTGTCGCGCGACGAGCGGTGTCTTTGCGTCGTATGCGATTCGCGTTGCTTGTCGCGCCTGTTTAAAGGAATCTCAAATCTTCGCGTTAAAGAATCAGTCAGTCTGAATCATTTTGAAGGATATTTCTGATACATTGCTTTATATTATGTTCGAAAAATTCGTCTACTCAACAACGTAAATAACACAAAGAATATTGTTGAACTGTCAAAACGAAACCCATTCCTAGAGTTAGTGTGTTACACAATTACCCCGCTGGGCTTAAGCGGAGATGGGAAAAGCAGTATAGGTGGAGTGACGATTTACTTCGCCGGTTTACTGGTTCAGAATGAATGAGAAAGGCCGAGGATCGAGCTCTGCAGCAAGTCATTGGAGGGGCCTATGTTCAACAGTAAACCACCATAGGCTGATGATGACAAACTATCGCAGTTACGAACCTGAATATTGCCTCTCCCAAAAGGAAAGTTTCACCATCAAATTCTATTTACTTGCGTGCTTCCAAACACAGTACAATACGGCCAATGAATCATGGCCGGTCCGAACCAAGTGCAAAAGGCTGCACAATAACATTTTTAGAAACCAAATGGTGACATGACGCGAGTGTGAGTGAGAGAACATGCGCGACAGTTCGGAGAGCCTATGTTCAGACCGGCCATGATTCATCGGCCGTAATGTACCAATATCGCTAAATATACTTAGTGATTATAAATAAATGGAATAATTTTAACAGTCACAACAATTAAGGAAACAATGGTTGGACGATTTAATATGGTAATCTTGGCCTTTTGTTATTTTTTTTTAGTTCAAATAGGATGTCGAAGTCCACTTCCTGTCCTTTATAATGCGTATTTAGAATTAGTAATTAAATAAATTATCAACTGCCCCGTTGGTCTAGTGGTCACAAGCGCTCCTGCTGAGCATGAGGTCCTGGGTTCGATTCCCAAGTCGGCCAGTGTTATTGGGTTTTTCCATCTGGAATTTCGCAGTAGCAGCCCGGGGTCTGGATTTGTGCCTGGTCAATGGCAACAGGCTCGCCCCCCTTTAGGTACATAGGTCTTAAATATACCTGGCGAAATGTGGGTGTAATATAGGTACCTACACCTCTGCCTAAGCCTTCGGGGAAAACAGACATGATATTATGTTATGTTAAGGCTTCTACAAGCAGGCGCGACACGCGACGCGAATCGCCCGCGACGAACGATGCCTTTGTGTCGGGCCTGTTTGAAAGATTCTTTAACTTTTTATGATCAACATCTAATCTTCCTATCCATATTCAATACTTAATCCATACTTAATATTATAAATTCGAAAGTAACTTTCGTCTGTGTGTTACCTTTTCACGCCTAAACCACTGAACGGATTTCGATAAAAATTGGCAAGGAGATAGATGGCATCCTGGGGAAGGGCATGGACTACTTTTTGTCCCGGTAGCACCTTCCCGTGGGATAATTTCTGACGCGGGCGAAGACGCGGGCAGAAGCTAGAAGGATATATTTTTTATAGTATAGTTGACTTGACTTCTAGCCAGTTAAGTATAAACATAAACAATGCATCATAGACTTACAAAATTCTTTATCTTTTTGACACATATATGCTTGATTTGCAAGCTGATAAGACTGATAAGTATGTTGTAGATAAACTTATGTGTTCATAGGTTTATAATTGTATCCTTTGTGTCTGTATTTTGTTGTTTATTTATTTTTGTATTAAGTATAACGTTTGCTTTGTCTACCTGCATAATTAGCCTATAAATGTTACCACTGCTAGGACACAGGCCTCCTCTTTTCAAGGGGGAGTGGTCTGTAATCTACCACGCGGGCTCAGTGGGGGTTGGTGTATGTCACATGTCTTCGAATGTTTGGTTCTAGAACATGTCAGTTTCCTCACGATGTTTTCCTTCACCGTTTTGAGAGCAGTGGTGATGAAATTATTTACATAAAGTAAAGCGCCTGCCTGAGTCCGAACCCACGACCTACAACTCGGTAAGTCGGGGCTGTGAACACTGGGCCACCAGTGCTCCACCTGATAGATAAACTATGAAACCATTATAAAAGTATGATATGGGAAAAATGTAGGGATATGGGCAGAAGGGCAATGATGACTGCAGCCTGCAATAGATGGTAAAAAGACAGTCTATGAAAGATAGTGAGGATTATAATTCAACTCACCATGTTCCATACTCCTTTCATACTTTATACAGGCTGAATAGAATCTAGAACAAGGTGATCCAGCAGAAAACTAAAGTTGTCGACATAGGTCACAAAATAAGAAAGTTGAACTGTCAACTGGCAATGGGCTGACTATATTAGCCTTAGATCCAATCTTCCTTAAAATCAAGTTGAATGGCGTGCAATAGGAGAGCCCTATGTCCAACAGTGGACTGCTGTAGGCTGATGATGATGACCGACTAAAAATAAAATCTTTAATGTAGCCAGATAATCCATACAAATAGGTATGGTTAGTGTAGGTGTAAGCCTTATGGCATTAAGTCTGATTTTTCACCATTTGACATGAAAGAGTAAATAAATAATTAAATGATAAAACCTACACAGGTCGAAAATACACATAAACTTATGTTGCACCTGTCATGTTTTTTCTCTGCATCACCCTAAGGTTGACTGGTAGGAAATGCCCCAGGCATTAAGGTCCCCTTTGTACAGTTTTATTTTTATTTTTGCATAAAGTTTTAATAAATGATAAATGAAATAAAATAATTATAAGTAAATAAATTGGTAAAATACAGGAAGTATAAATCTTAGAAATAATTTAGTGTGTGGTAAAGTCCATAAGGGTAATAAGTTGACTTAGAGAGCATATTCAACAATAGACTGTAATAGATTAAGCCGGATTTTACACTATATGGCACCACGCGACGAGCCGCGGGAAACAGCATGCCCGAGAATGTCTTAAGTACTTATAAAATATGATGCAATGATTTGTAAATGTAAATAAATACCTAATGTTAGACTGAACCAACCTCAAGCTATTAGTTTATATAGAATTGAGCATAAAAAAGTTTTTACATTAAATAATACTCAGACCATTGAACAACAAGGACCTTGGTGTGAACTTTTATATGAGGGCGATGAACACAAAAACAGGATGGTAATATAACTATATAAGTACTTATTATAATCAATAAAGTACAAGGTCAATATAAAAAATACCACTCACCGATTATATCGTATATACTGGCCGTGTAATTATCCATAAAATATGAAATAAAACCCATTTTTAAAAACAGCTGATCACTGACTAGGTAAACACAATACTATCACGTTCACTGAAGTTAAACTTGACATGAAAATAATACTGGTTCAGTGACGAAATATTTTCCGCGCCATCAATTATCAAATTACGCTTTGTTTTGCCATATTTTTTCATTGAATCGTCAGCGATTCGCAAAATTGCTAAACAATTTGACAACTTGATATGACAGTTAAGTAGCATTGGCACCTGTATGTATTGACGTTCCAAAACTTAATATTACGCAAGCGTCTGTGAGGCCCTGTGGATACGCATTACAACTTAAATAAAATAAATGGCCAAATAAAACAAAAACAGAAACAAAGTATCAAATATTTACATATGATTTAATCATGATGATCTTTTAAAATTTGTGTAAATAAATCTAAGAAATTAGCAAACATTTTTTTTATATTCCGAATTTCCGACATCATTCCTATCCTCCGTCAAAGTCAATGTCAAATTCAAATTTATTACAACAAAAATCATTGTGAATTTTATGTAGTCAAAGACATTCTAAATTATTTACTAGTTTATTGTCTAATGTGATTGACAGGAAAATTGCTTGTTTATCTAAATTCGAAATTTTCGTTAAATAAGTACTTAGGTACACAAAAACTAAAATGTATTAATAGTAATGAATGACAAAATTTACGACAACATGATGCTGCGTCGCCGTTTTATTAAAAGAGTACTTTTGGTGGTGACAGTCTTTTTCTTTTCCTTCTATATGTCAATCTTTCTATTTGGTGACTGGAAGTCTCCTAGAGTGATGTTTTTGACTGACCTGAACCGTTGTCCTGCTTGTTATGGAATCTCTATATGTCCAGAACTATATTCAAACCAAGTAATCATGGAATCTTCAACAACTTGGTCAAGTATGTTCAACGCTAAAAACATTTATTACGGTTACACAAAATCGAATCGGCGAGTTATTTTGAAGAAATTAGCTCACAATTCAGAGTTGAAGGCTTTTGATGACAATCTGTGTCAGAATTTTAAGCTTAGACACAATTGCAAGCCAGTACATTTGCTGAATATTTCCAGTATTGATGATAAATTAATAAAACTGGTGGAGTATGATTTGACAATACCAGATCAGAATCCTAGAAAAGGTATCATTATGTGCCCTTACGCATACAGCTTGTTTGACTTCATACTGCCCGTGCTGAACAGTAAAAGGGAACAAGTTGATATAGTTAACATTTGGACGATGTTGAGTCTTAACCCAGAACCTATCATTCTACAAGTAAGTTCCTGGTTTTGCTACTAAACTTATGAGTACAGGTGGATTATTATTTGGAACCATGGAAGTTATTGTTGATAAAGTCACGTAGTAGTCAAAATTATAAATAATCAGCGGTCTCCGAGACTGTATTTGTCGCACACAAGCAAAAAAACACATGCACGCACTATACTAGCACACACAATCATTCATGCAGTAGTTCGCTTCTCAATCGTTGTTTGTGTTCCTCACAAAGTGAATAATCAGTACTTATGAGGATTCCTTAGTGTCAAATTGGCCAGCTGTATTGGCTTGTTTTTTATGTAACTTTGTTACACTTTTACTTATTCTACATCTGCATGCTTCGTGATTCGGCAACGATTATTTATGTTAAAAGTTAAATCTCATTTAAGTGAACTGTATCATGTTCTTAAGAGAAATAAAGATTCTTTAAACCTAAGTCACGGTAGGCTCAGTATCATGCTAGCTATAAAATAAGAGTTGTATGGATATTGGTATAATGTTTTTTTGTCTGAACTAAAAAAAATATTAAGTAGAGCCTTATTTGAGAGTCACAGTTGCATTACAAAAACACATTATATCAGTTCTGAGTCTGTGTGCCTTTTGGCAACGGCCTCCTACAACCCCATCCAATTCTCCCTGTTCCGTGCCTCTTTAGTCCATATCTTTCCATCCATCCTCACCAAGTCATCCTGCCATCTTTTCCTTTATTTGTCTTGCCCTTCCTACAACTCAAAACAATACTTAGACGTAAATTAAAATTATAAGAGCTATCAATTAAACTTATAATATTGTCTAACATGTTTTATTTTCTTAGATATTACCAAAGACCAGCGGATGGCCAGTGCCCGCATATGCAGGTGTTTGTGGCCGCCTTGAGGTGGTCGCGCATGAGGGTGAACCCCTATCATCTCTGACACAAGTGTCTTGGAATCGAAAACTGAAGTACGCTAAGAAAATGCTTGACGCCGCTATGGATTTCACTTTTAAACACGACAGGTTGGTGTGTTAGAAATATTAAATTATGAAAGCTTAGTTCTAATACTAGCATTTCGTAAAATCTCATACACTGTAATAATTTTTTATATGGTTTTATAAAAGTATTGGCTTCAATTACTCATAGATACATCACATTTTTTAGGGTTCCGTACCCAAAGGGTAAAAACGGGACTCTATTACTAAGACTTCGCTCTCTGTCCGTCCGTCTGTCTGTGACCAGGCTGTATCTCAAGAACCGCGATAGCGAGACAGTTGAAATTTTCACAAATTATGTATATCTGTTGCCGCTATAACAACAAATACTAAAAACAAAATAAAATAAATATTTAAGGGGGGGCTCCCATACAACAAATGCGACTTTTTTGCCGATTTTATAGTTAATGGTACGGTACCCTTCGCGCGCGAGTCCGAATCGCACTTAGCCGGTTTTTTTTTATCAACTATAAGTAAGGGTGGTAATAACATACCTATATTTAAGTTTCCAGATTTAACTTTAGTTTATATCCATTTCAGATACCGTTTTTACCTCATGGACTGGTCTTTAGACAACATAGTGGTCAATGAAAAAGATGATGTCACCTTCGTTGATCTTGAGGACATAGTCATCTTAGACAAACACATATTACCCAAGGTGGACTTACCCGACTGGTATCAACGATACAGCAGAGAAGCCATGGGCCCAGGCTTCTCATTCTCCTTAGACAATTTGTGCAATCATCACCTCAGTGACCATAATATATGGGCCGCCTGTTACATTTTAGCTGGAGATGAAGACCCATACTTGTACCCTATACCCAAAGAGGTTAACACATCCAAACCTCATTTAGACAAGTTACTAAATGAATGTGTGAATGGTGAAGATAGATTTAAAACTATAACTAAATTGCAACATGTTATCGGAGACATGTTGATTGACAAAGATATTCTAGGCTACAGTGCGGTTGTTAGATGATAAAATGTTTATTTCTTTGGGGCTAGTGTGCTTCAATTGTTTTATAAGAGAGAAGCCTAAGTGCGTTTGTCCACCGCAGTCATCACCGAGAACGAGATGACGGACGTCGCCGGAGCTTTCCATACATTTACTATGGCCGCATGTCCACCGCACGTCCGTCACCCGAACGCCTTCCAGCCCGTCCATCCCAGCTGCCGAAGTTTCGAATACTTCGACGCGACTGCTAGAGCTCCGCCCGAGATTGTGACGGGCCGATGTGCTGGCAATACAAAACACGTTTGATCTTGTATACACACTGCCGTCGCACCGACGCGGTGCCGTTCGCCCGGCTTTTTTTTGTTTATCAGAAGTTAACATATTGAACCGCCGAGTTCGATCGCGGTGGACAAACGATCGCCGTCACCAGAACGTCCCATTCGGTTCGAATCATCTCGTTTCTCGGTCACGTCCCGGTGACGGCTGCGGTGGACAAACGCACATACGATGCGGTGCTGCACGGTGCTGCCGATGCGCTACGTAACGAAACTTGCAACAACGCACCGTAACGCATCGTGTAGCCGAGTGATGTCCTTCCTTCGTGTTGTCCCTTATTGGTTAAAATTTTGTACTTGAAAAAGCTCATAATATTAAACAATTAAAGTAATTTTTATTACTTTAATAATGAATTAAGGTTCAAATTTTTGCTATTTGCATCACAGGGAGATCCAAAATATGATGATAGTGATTTACGGAAATGATTTTTTTTTTAAATAGCTTTTTCTCCTACGGGTATCTGACTGACTGAATTTCATAATTTTTTATTAATGTAATATGAAATTGCTCATTTGAATAAAAGCAATATGCCAAATGTACCAAAAATCTCATGTTTGTAATTTGTTTAAGTATGTTTAATGTGTTCTGTAATCTCTGATACATCTCCATTATAATTTGGTCTTTTATGTTTATTGGTTGTGAAATATATTTTAATTTACGCTTATAGCGATATGGTATTTTAATTAGACTATTTAAGGTATCTCAGCTCAGTAGAAATTGCTGTCGGACGATCTAGACTTAATATTATAAAGAGGTAAAATTTGTGAGTTTGTATATCCCCATCCTACATACAAACTGACAATTTTTGTTCATTTATTGTTGAATGACAATTTCATAAAATATCAATCAATAGAAGTATATGAACCTAGAAGGTTGTATTGATGATTTTAATTATTATAATTCTGTAAATACATAGTTGTTACAGTCGCAAATCATATTTTGTTCAACATACAACCTGATAGTGACCTGCAAATTGCAAAAAACGTAAGTATTTTTGAATTTCGCAGGCTACCTGAGCGTATCCCAACGAGGTTGAAGTCGCGGGCAGAAGCTACCTATTCTATTCGTTTATAACAAAATAATCTACTGCCCATACCATTAGATCATGTATTGGTTTGACCCCTACTCCTACTGCTCATAAAGGTGTTCTATGCTTATTGGTTCTGTGGGGGTGGGGCTGTGGGTACCGAGTAGAACTAGACCTAGTAAACGGATAGTACAAGATCGGGCCTACAGACTAAATAGATATAGTCATCCGGCATACCTATAGACCCTATAGTGCAGCAAGCCCATCTAACCCGGTGATGGTGGCGCTGTCGGTAAACTGACAGACCTTGTCACTGCATAGTAATTTCGTTAGTTCCAATAAAAGCCACCGGGCCAGATAAGCTTGCTGCACTATAACATCGTCCTCTCATCGAGTTTCCTAATATAATGCATAGTTTATTGTGAAAAAAAAACTAGCGACCTGCCCCTGCTTGTCACGGTTTTTACGACTTATAAAACATCAAGATTTCTTTATTAAACAGCTTGTATCAAAAAGGTGTAGACATATATATTTTTTAAATGAATAAACTATTATTCTCTTTGCCAGAGGACGGCCAGAGGTGTACTGCGGGCCTGCGGGCTGTGGCCAAAGAGTACTACGAGTATAAGTTTTTTTTTTATAAGTATTTTATGGCCTGGTTGCTAAGACCTTTTAGTCAAGTCTTTAGTTTATTTAATTTCCTTCACTAAATTTCTTCGAAAGTGTTTTTAATATATTTATATATTGCTCGATAACAAGTCTTATTTTTTATAATTCTGTCAAGCGGCGGGAGGTATTATTTAGCACAACACTTTCACTACACAATTCACTTAATTCACTCGCTTTGTTTGGGCTTGATAATTTAGGTTTCCACTTTTCAAGGTACAAACTTGATACAAAGAACAAAGAATATTTAGCTATTTTAGGTACTTATTTTCATATTTCTTGACAATGATTTCCATGATGGTCAATTATTATTTATTTTTTACTTAAGTTTTTGGTTTCCTTCATGTTATTCCCGCCATTTTCGTTCTCCCAACCTAGTATAAGTAGCTGTCGCCATAGTTAATACACTATTCCGTCAGGGTATTTAGGTTCTGTGTACACTATCAGGCTGCGGCTGGAGGGTGACAGTGACAGATGTCAGATTATAAAAATCATTAAATCACATTGCACGGTATTTTTGTACTATATCGCAAAATTGTTCTAAAATACCATCAAAATAAGTGTAAATCGGTTACTTTTTAGCAGGAATGAGTGATTCAGACGACGACAATATAGTACGCTACGGTACACAGTTAGAACCGTATGAAGAAGGTGAGTTCAGTCTTTCTGTTTTATGTTTTTTTTGCAAGATAGCCTTTATTGTTTGAATTTATCAGCAAACAAATACTTATGTATTACTTGATAAGATTTTCACGCCTTTATTTTATGTAGGTTAAGTACTATCGAGTGTAAAAAAAAGGTAAAGAAAAAGGTAACTTTAGTAGTACCCACTCATGAATATAAACCTGGGAATAAAAAACAGAATTATAACCGCATTGAATGAACGTAACTTACAAAAAATATTTCATAAAAATCCCAAATTCAAATGTAAAACCCAAATTAATGGTTTGTTTTAACGTGTGAAAACAAACCATTAATTAAGGTATTACATTTTGTCAGTCAACTGACTTTAATGGACGATGCCACGCTTGTGTAGGTTTCATGAAGTTCGCTGGTCATACACAATGAAGGCAGCACATAGCCTTAACCACAGATTAGTAAAATTCTAAAAATGAATTTAATTTTTTGAAGAAATCTTAGTTTTAATTAAATATTGTGTACAGAAATTATTTAATTTATATTTTCGGTAGGTAGATACTACAAAATGTACTAAACATATGAGAAATGTCTTTCTTTATCCAACCGATACACAATCATCCGTCCATTATTCTTCTTATCTCATAATCATGATTGTTTTTTGTCCTCACTGTATCCATCTTCATATTTTTCTGTATTATTTTATGATTTACAATACACCATTTAGTACGTGAACCTAGAGCTTTCCTACATGAGACTGCCATTGGCAAAATATAGAGTATAAAAGAACTTGTGCGTATTAGTCACCTGTGGAAAAAACACTGCATGTAATTTCCAACTAGTGTATAAAAAATCCGAATGATATGTAAAAGAAAGGGTTGCGAATATCATTCACAAGTTTTGACCAATGTTAACAGAAGTTACTTCTAATGTCTACAACGCTAATGTGACCATAACTAGTGGCTTCACATTGACAGATGTTAAAAGGCTGATTCAAAATAGATAGAGGTTTTGAGCCCAAAACAATGTGAAATAATGCATTTGAAATGCCAGTACCAGATACCAGTACAGTATTTCAGAGTTTTTTTTGTTTAGTATGCCAACTAAGACTCAATTGGATAAAAAATACAGCTGATAAATTCTAGGATTTTCTTTTACTCCCAGATCGCACCTGCACCATGCCGAAAACCAATACTAAATTGAAGGGTTCTGAAAAAAAGAAATTAAGAAAGCTTCTGGCTGCTAATGTCAATGTTAACAAAGCACGTGAAGTGTGTCACTTGTCATGGCCAGAGATTTGTCAAATAATTCCTGGAATAGAACATATTGCTCCGGAAACTTCCTTAAACCCTCCCAAGAATAGCAAGAAGAAACACCCAAAGGTGAGAGTACGGTCCACGGAACGGCTTTTTAGAGAGTTTGAGCCTAATCAAGCGCCATTTTGGCGTAATCCTAGTGATGCCAGAGATGCCAGACGAACCTCACGGGATAGAGGCACAAGTCCGAAGTACTGGAAGCCAGCTCGTCGAAATACACCAAGCCCTCTTCGTAATGAATATGAAACTAATCAAGAATCCTTCTTGGATCAACCTTATAGGCCCTATACTAAGGAGGTTTTACACACTACACATCCAAACTATTGGGAGGAAGCTGGACCATCGCAAGACAGAGCTTATGATTCGAATCGGCGCAAACGGACCCCTAGCGTGGGCGAACCCCATTGGGAACCACCTTACAAGGTCACGAAAGGCTCGCAGGTGGATTGTGGAGAGCCAAATTACTGGGAGAGAGATCGTTCACCACCGAGATCTCGACACGACGCGACTCCCATGGATTGCAGGTCGAATAATTCATATGAGCGTACACAGCTAAAATACAGCGATACTGACGCCTTGCAAGTGAAAGTTCAAGATGGAATGAGGGCAGTCAACCGACATTATAACGACAGCAGTGATGTAAAACCTTTTTCTGACCACCCTTATAAGGCCCAGAAAACTTCTTCGGAAGGTGGTATATCACTTAACTATTGGCCTGAGCCTGATCGGCCGCCACGATTAGGGCTACGAAACGAGACGCATCCACCAAAACTTGCTCATACTTACAGCTATTCGGATGACAAAAAGTTCAAAGTTTCAAATAACCAGAAAAACTCATGGGAGAGTAAGAGTAGCGTTAATCTCTACTACAGGGATTCTGACCGACCCTTACGAGATGGACTTCGGAATGAGTCACAAACGATGAAAACCAATTGTATTGATGATGAGTCAGATGAAGAGTATAAGGGTCGAAAGTATAAGCCGCGCTCATCCGTCCACGAGGGCAGAGGACATTTTGACTTTAGTGAGCCTGATCGTAAGTTGGAAAAAGGATCCCATTCCCATTGGGACAAACCTTCAGAGAATCAAAACACTTTCAAGTACAAAGACGCAAATGTGAACAAAGATGCAGATGTGAACAAAGATGCTGAACCGATTCGTGTTGCCATACGCAACGTTACCCCCATGACCAAAATACAAATGTCGTTAGTCCATCAGTCAATAAACCATGCCATAGCTCGGATAGGAGTGCAAGGCGCCGGACCAAAGTTTTCAGGAAGTACTTACAAAACTGGTTGGATTCTCATGAACTGCGAAAATCACATGAGTCGAAAATGGCTTGAGAAGAAGGTCCCGTCACTTAAGCCGTGGCCTGAAGCGAATCTGTCTATAACACCGCCAGACGAATTCCCAAAACCAATAACACTAACAATTTTATTACGGAACAAAGAGGGAGTTACCGTTTTAACAGCTTTGGAACTGTTGCGAGTACAGAACCCAGGACTCGACACGGAGAATTGGAAAGTGTTAACAGTCACGAAAACATATAGTAGTCAAATTGTGCTTCTGTCTGTCGACGTGGCGTCGTTTGAAGCGCTAAGACTTCTCAATTTTAAAGCTAATCTAGGAATGAATAAAGTTACTTTTTGGGTGAGGTCGGGGCCTAATGAACGGGGCGGTTTTGTGAACCCATCACCGGAAGACGTTCCGTTGGCGTCGTCGTCTGCTTATAAAGAGAGAGAAAGTAACTCCATCTCCTGCGCTGGTGGAAATACCACTACGAGAGTTTCAAGAAAAAGGCGTCGAAATCATAGAAATCCCCGCATTACTCACAGCCAGACCATAGACAAGAAGCCAAGCCTGCTTGGCCGTCCTGTAATTTTGCCAAGTGGGTCTAGCTTGCCACAAGTCAGTCAGTCAGTCAGTTCAGCCGGAAGACGTCCACTGCTGGGCATAGGCCTCCCCCAAGTATCGCCACTTCGACCGGAAGCAAATAGTCCTCCGTCGAAAAAACGGTGGTACCCTAAAGCGGACCAGAGTTATTCTTCATCGGATTGGATTACGTGGTAACTTTTTAATAGGTGATCGGACCAAGTTATGCTGAGTTCCCAGTGTGTTGTTACGACAGATAGTCGTCCTGTTCAAAGCGTAGTGGAGTTTCTTAAGTAAATGGAGGTGTTCATGTATTATACAGGGTGGCAGGGACATCGACATCGCACAAACTGTAACCATGAATTCAGCACATGGTTCTAGACACCCTAGCATAGATTTTTTTTGTGGATATAATAAAACAACTGTTTCATAGAAAACTACAATACCTAACCTACGCAGTCAAAATGTATGGAACAGCAATTTTTTTTTATATTCGACGAGGTATATCAGCGCAGGGTCTTGAATCATGTACCGAATCCATGGTAACAAGTTTCGCGTCGATGTCCCTGCCACCCTGTATACCACGCACGATTAACCCACGGTAATTTTACAGACCAATTTGTAACTTTTCTTTTTTGTGTACACACGGCTACATTTCGAGCATTGTATAGGAGCGATTGTATAGGATTTCTGTACAATGAGAGGTCAGCTTATACTGGAAATGTATTTTATTACTTAAGAAAACTTACAGCTAGGATACAAACAGTTGACAGTTAGTGAAAGAAGGCCAATTAAAAGTTTTCACAGACAATATTAGTGTAGCACAAGAAACAGTAGTAGGCAGGCAAGAGAAAGTAAGAAATAAGCACTCATAGAGAATTAAGAAAAGGCTGAACAAGTTTCAGTGATCTTCAAAGAAGTTTTTACATAATATTTTTTTTTAGTTTAGGAACACTGGCATGGTATCGCTTGATATGTAGCCGTGTGTACTATCGTCATTTGGTTTGTACCTTGTAACCATTTTACTATAGTTGTCGCGTTTTACCGTGGCAATACCGGTCATTGAGGCACCTAAATTTTCTAGCATTTTTTATGTCAAACACAGAAAGTCCGTTAACGTCCTGAATCAATGTCTATCATGATCTTCAGCATACTCCAATAACTAAAAACCATACATAGTTAATTGTTTGTGTTCCTACGCAGCTACGGAGAGATATTATGAAAAGGGCAATGACCGCTATTGCCGGGCTAAAACGCGTTAACTATAGCCAATGTCATACCAAATGCCAAAATGGACAAAAATCTTATTGTTCTCAATATTTTCATATCCAAAGTTAGTTTTAAGTAGTTACTAAGGAAATTGCCTAAAAGCGCGATCAAAGTGCAGTGCACTAGGCTGTTGATATGCCATACAGTATTTTTATCTCACGAAGCGACGCGCGGTTTACTTGTGTTTACCAACCAAGTGTAGAAACACGCTATGAATGTGTGTGTGAAAACGAGTAGCCTCAGCACTTAACACACACGAACACACACACTTCCGACTTCGTCATTATCTCGAACGGTACCGAGAGCTCCTGTGCTTACACACACATTCTCAGCGTGTTTGTAAACTTGGTAATCACAAGTAAAGCGCGCGTCGCTTCGTGAGATAATAATACTTTAGTAAGGAGACTGCCTAAAAGGTTGATCAAAGTGCAGTGCACGCGGGTGTTGACATACATATTTACAAGGTGTTAGAGGAAGTTCGGTTTTAACGAACATCGCCTCTCTCACTAATACATACATTTACCAGTTTTTGTATCAACATCACCCAAAGGTTGACTAGTCGAAAATGCCTATGGCATTCTTCTTCTTCTTGTCGCTGACACGGCTGTATTATAGATCTTGTTGGCCCAAAGCTTCGCTACTTCCACGGCGTTGTCGGTGGTAGCGCAGAGGTCAATTTGACTGCATGTTTTGGGACACAGAGGGCAGCACGCGTAGCATGACCATCGTAGAAACGGGTTTTGACGACGGAAGAATAGACAAAAATGACGTTCCGTGAAGACAGTACGACGGCAGCAAAGTAGAAAGAGTCAACTGCACTTTTTACGAAATTCAGTAGATTTTTCACGTTTTTCTTTTATTTTGCTTATATCTCGAAAATGGTGTCCTATCGCAAAAATAATAAAAATTTCGACCCCCTCCATGAAACACTTAAACCCCTATAACTAAACTTATAGGTAATAATTTTTCACATTTTCTATACAAAAAGTGAAAATTTTCATTTTTCCATTCCATTTTTATACTTTGTGGCCGTCGAGTAAAAAGTTTTCTACTGTCTTTAGCATGGCGATTACAAGATCAATTATTTGTCTTCACTACCTTAGACAACTGTCAGGTGTCTGTGTGATTTTGACGTTTGGGATAGAAAACTTTCTTCTGAAATAGTCTACATATAAAAGGACCTAGACAACGATCGGTAGAAACGAAAGACAAAATGACGGATTGTAGAAGGATTTTTACGGTGCGATGTCAAAAATCGAGAAACGAAATGTCACTTTGTATAGGAATACCTATGTCTTGTCTTCCAAGAAAAAGAAAGCGTCATGCTACACCTGCAGGATAGGAGGTGGAGCATAGTTTGCGACATAGCTCCACATAGAATAGAATATTCTTTATTATGTACACCATAAAAATTACAGATATAAATGTAGAAATTTTACATAGGGTGACACAATGGGCGGTCTTATCGCTAAAAGCGATCTTTTACAGAGAACACACACATACCACACCACACATTGGAACTGCACTGTGTGTGTGATACCACATTGTGGTATTAAGTCTAAATTAAAGTTGCTTTTTGTATGCGTCAGTGTGACCGCAATGTTCTTTTTAACTCCGTAACTCATTTTGATGCGGTTTTCTACCATCATTTAGAGAATATATTCCAGAAGGTTTATGTGTATACTCATTAGTATTAAACCTACTTACATAAAATAAAGAAATCCCGATGTTTTGTCGTAGTGTAGTAAAAATGCGTTGGTTCATACAAAATGTACGAAAGTGATGTAAGAAGAATTTTGCGTTGCGGTACAGCCCGACCACAGACAACTTAGCTCCGTAGACACCTCATTAAGAACATTTTGTTCGAATATACTATCGCCAAAAGTCAGGGGGGGGCCGAGGTGTAAAGAGAACTGTGATTGGCTATTTCAATGTCACATATCAGACGTCAAATGACTCATAGGAAGGCTTAGGGTTGGTATGAGACTCGATATTTTTATCGATAAGCAACATTTGTAAGTACTTAGATTTATTTATCTATTGAAAAAGGTACACCGATCAAATAAAATCTCACAATATAGCACAGAGATACTACGTATAATAATTCATTATACCTAGTATTTATATCTAGGTATACTTAATTCAGGAAATATTTTTTGCATCCAACAGAAAATAGTTTTGAAGAAGCACGTGCCATGTTTGCGCCAAATTCCATGCACTGAGTGTATTAATTAGTACCAAAATATTTCGGGAATTAGGTAACTAAAGTCGATAATATCTGACAATATTGAAAAGTGACCCACCAAAGTTGGTACAGCAGTAATAAATAAAATTCGTCGTTTCTTTTTGAGTTCAATGCAATCCGTAGTAAAATGACGGGAATATATAACACTATTTGTAGTGGGACACCAATTTTCTTCTCGTTCTGTAGCGTTTATACAAATTTTCTTTAATTCTAGGCATTTTGGAAACCTTTAAAATAAAATAATGATTATTTATTTATTTTATGTTTGTGGTAACATATCGATATTTTATTTGTAGATTTGTTATCGATTCACATCACTAGTAAACTGTTACCGATGATAGAGCGAGATAGTAATATATAAATTAAAACGTGAAAGAAAGAAATTTTTCAAAAGACATCAACGAGCGCTACTACCCCTTTGCAGTTGTTTCGTATTCAAATAATGTCGTTATTTAAATTTTGTAATTATGTTATGCTTTTAAATAACTTATCGGTGAAATGTAATGCCGTCTTTGTGTAACCTCGAAGTTTTGCTACATTTTCCGCACCATTTCACTGCATTTTGAATTTTCTTTTCGATTTTTAAAACCTCAGAACAATAACTAAAACACGTCAACATTCAGTAACGGACTGACTGGCGCTTCCTAAACGAGTTGGGGGCGTGGCAATCACATATGAGGCCGTAGAGCTAATGCTTGGCGAGCGCGGTTGCCCTCCTATGCGGTGTCTACGGGGCTAAGTTGTCTGTGAGCCCGACCAAATGTGCGTCAGCCTTGAAGCGCAAAAAGTTACTACGTACACAATTAAACTAAATATTGACAGTGTAGTGGATAAATAAATGTTTTTGTCTTTATATCAAATACTTTATTCGACTGTGCATAAAATAATATAAGTCGATGAATCACGAAATCAGATGTTATTGCCGAGCTGTCTATAGTAATATATTTATGCTCGTGACTGTAAAATACATGGCTGCTCTTAGCAGCCAGTATTGTCGGGCTAAAGAAATTTCCGTTACTATGCAGCTAGTCCTACTACACCTGTTTAATAAGGAAACACTCATTTTAAATCAACAATACGCTGATGAATCATGGCCGGTCCGAACTTAGCGCAGAAGACTGCGCAATAACATTTTTAGCGACCAAATGGTGACATGAGGCGAGTGTAAATGAGAGAACATGCGCGAAAGTTCGGAGAGCCTATGTTCAGGCCGGCCATGATGCATCGGCCGTATTGTACTTGTTTTACCTCAACTTTATTGTAACTTGTAATTTATAATCTCGGTATTAAAGAAGTAGATCCTAAAACTGTTTTTTATGCCACTCTTCAGTAACCTATATCAATTAAAACACTACGGTGTACTTGACACCAAAGTAAGTAAATACATGATATTTTTAACGATACAATATAATTAATCCCCCCCCCCGTAATTTCACTTGCAGCCCTTAGGAATTAGGTATCTCAATCGACTCACATACCCTTCAGGCTCCTGTCTCACTACCGGCGATTAAGGGCCGACGCACTCCTGGCGAGGCGCAGCGCGGCGCGGTTTTCACTGCCAAACAAATATCAACGTTGTGTGAAGAAAAATAAGAATTAATAACTTGAGACGCGCGTCTCTTTCTGCCTACACGCACTCTCGAGCTAATGAAAATGTATTTATTTTCGACTTTATTTCAACTTTCGCAAGGTCGATATTTGTTTGGCAGTGACGAATGCGCTGCGCTGCGCCGCGCCAGATGTGCGCCGGCCCTAACGAGAAGCAAGTAGAGCTTGCAACTAAAAACGAGTCGGCGAGAAAGGGTGATTACTCGCTGGTATGCATATGTACCAAGCGTGACTCTCAGCGAGTGTTCTGACCCGCCAAGCGAGCGTCGCTGAGCGAGTACACTCTTTGATGGCTCTTGTCGCTGCGACAAACGACAACTCGCCGGCGGTGTGAACAGTCAGCGATCAACTATTAATATATGTCGCACCTATAAGATAAACCGTTACTAAACGAAAATATAAAATTTTACACAGGAGCTTAAATAAAACGAAATATACGGCTTTTTCGCAATAGAATTTAAGGTTATGGAGTTTTGAGCCATCTTCTTTCGAGGTCATAATGATGGATATTTATTTACACTATAACTTAAGTTCTATTGCGAAAAAGTCGTGCATTTTATTTATTTAAGTTCCTGTGTAAAATTTTATAAATTCGTTTAGTAACGGTTTGTCTTTAAAGGTGCAATGTATCTCTTTTACTAACAGGGGACCTAATCTTTTGTTCGATTTTTGAGCGAGAAAATCGTTGATAGCTAGTCTCTTCCTCGTCGGCGGCGAGTCAGGGACACCAATTCTCATATCGTTTGAGGCGATATGACAATGTAATTTGATAGCAAATCAACCGAACTAGGACCCACCTGATGGCAAGTGGTCACCGGAGCCTGTGAACCGGAGACATCGCAGTTTCGTTTGTAATTTCAGCCGACCTATTCTGTAAAAATCACCGTGAAAACTTAGGTGAAGTGAGTTTGAATTGAGCCGTCAATTAGCATGAGGTGGAATAACAGATTACTTCAAACTTTTCACAGAATAAATCTTCAAGCTTTTTAGGTACTGAGATTTTTACAGAATAGAGAGGCCAGTTTGGAATTAGGTAAACCGAAACCACTCTTCAAACCAAAACACAGAACTGCCGCTCAGCGGCGGAAATACTACTAATAATAATTTCCTGAACGAGGTCCTTCACAAAGAGCTACTTCAATATGACTTATGGCCGTTTTCAGTAAAACTAAGCAACACTTAAAGCTTAAATAGAAGCGCGCTGTTGAATTTTCAACTTTCAGTGCTGAGTCGAGAATTGAAAATCCAACAGCGTGTTTATACAGGCATTTATTTTTATATTGGGCATTATTCCCTATTCAATCAATCTGCCTAGCCTTTTCCTAACTATGTTTGGCTCGGCATCCAGTCTAACCGGATGCAGCTGAATACCAGTATTTTACATAGAGCGACTGCCTACCTGACCTCCACAACCCTGTTACTGGGTAGACACGGCATCCTCTGGTAAGATTGGTTATCAGACTTTTTGGGCTTCTGACCGATAGCGACTGTTAAAGATCTACGAATGACAGCCAGCCGGGACCAACGGCTTAACGTGCTTTCCCTATTCTCATGCCTAAAACGTTGAATCTTCTTTTTCGCCATCAGATGAAGTGCCATCAAAACGCAAGTTCCAACAGGCGCCCGACCAGTTCGCGGTGGACGAGCATGGTAGGCGCCGGTTCCACGGAGCCTTCACGGGTGGCTTCTCAGCGGGGTTCGGGAACACCGTGGGCTCCCAAGAAGGATGGACTCCTAGTACCTTTAAAAGCTCACGAGCAGAAAAGGCATCTTTTTCGGTAAGTTTCGATGTGTTCTTGTTGTCAATGCAAACTAAGGGCCCGCTCATACGTACCACAACGACAACACGTGGTCGAGTGCTAATTTGTATGACAATGAATAGTTTATTCACACGGACCACATTTGGCCGTCAAAATCAATCATGTGGGCGATATCGACCCCAAATCAAGGCCACAACGGAATCACCAGCGAGACCGCGTATTCGCGGCCGGCCACATCGTAAACACAACGTTGCGTCGACCATTTGATTTGGTAGTTACCACAACGCAACTGCAAATAGCTGCTGCGACACTATTCACACGGAACCACTGCTTTCCCACATTATGACGCTGCGATGTGGTGTGGTTGTGGTACGTGTAATCGGGCATTAACTGTAACTATTCGTAACACAGCGCTTCTAAGAGCTCTTACACACCACGTTTTTTTCAGGCGCCGTCGACGCGCGTCACACGCAACTGTAACGCGCAAACGCGATGTTATTGCAACCCATTTACCTATTCACACGTTCATAAAATTGTAGTATGCAGACGACGACTTTTTCAAGTGCTGCCGACGCGCTACTAGCGCGGAGTTACATCGATACAGACGCGCTGTCACAGCACGTCTGTTTTGCTGCAAACCCACACGATGAATGAAGTACGGACAGAGTGTGCGTCCCCTTTCTCCCTCCCCTTTCCTCGATTTCGGTCGGTCGGTGGCAGCGCACGCACGTTTCCAGCGCGATACTCGCACGTTTGTGGCTGGTTCGCGCGCGTGCTGCGCGCGTTTTACTTTGCAAGAAGAGTTGCTTACGCGCGTCTGAACTGCGTTTCTCGTGAGTTTGCAGTGATGCAATCGCAAGTAATCTGCTTTTTTCAAGTTTATCAGCGCCGGCAACGCGCGAAAGCGAAACGCGCGTTGACGGCGCCTGAAAAAAACGTGGTGTGTAAGAGTTATAATGCTTCCAAATTATGTATTCTCGATGAGGAATAAATTAATTAACTACCTATTGAAATAAATGAGCATAAAACTCTTCATTCCCATACTGTTTATGAAATTGGATGCGGCTTATAGTACATTACTGTAGCGGCCGACAACAGAAGCATTGATGTAAGAACGTGAAAATGTGGGCCGAGGCGAAGCCGAGCCGCACATACGTGAATCCATCGATGCCTGATTGCGGCCAAGGCTTGTATAGTACTTCTCAAATAATGCGCCGAAATTCAAATTATAAATTCCAGAATCAATGACAAACAACTTTTGTTTAACAGCTCTATTTGCTAAACCAGTTCGACATTTAAAAAAAATCCTAATAAAATCTTTGATAAGTTACCTCCTTGGTTGCAGACGTTAATCATTACATAACTTTAAGCAACATAACATAACATCACGACTGTGTTCCCCGAGGAGTTAGGCAGAGGTATACCTATAGTACAACCTTTACCAGTTATGTTTAAGTCCGATGTAATAGGAAACGAGCCTAGTGCCTTCAACTGGACACAAATCGAGACTCCGGGCTGCTACTGGATCCTATATGGAAAAACCAAACACTATGTCCGGCCCGACTTTAAGCAACGTTTATCAAAAAAAAAAATATAATGTCATGAATCTTGTTAACATTTGTACAGAACCAACGTCCAGAAGACTTTATGGACGAAGAGGACCGCGGCGAGTTCGGCATAGCGCCGCGACAAGTGCAGACTCATCACGAGTTTTCTGGACAAAAGAGGCCGCATCGGACGCAGTACCACGATGGTCCTATACCTGGTAAGACTTCTACAATTTATTGCAGTTCTATTATTACGAACATCAACTTGGAAAACATAAGTGACACTGAAATTGGAATCGCTATTTCCGATTTATTGGTAATTCGGTGAAAGAATTACTGGAATCAAGGGTGAATAAGCAAGCGTGCGCCATCGTCGAGTACATCATGGCTTACCATCAGGTTAGATGGGAGTCAAACGCGAGCCTACCATCAACTTATTGAATGACTAGCTTCCGCCCGCAGCTTCGCCCGCGTGGTATGTTGATAAAGCTCATGTCCTTCCCCAGGGTTCAAAGTATTCCCATACCAAATTTCATCAAAATCGATCAAGCCGTTTCGGAGATTAGCCGGAAAAAACAGACAGAAAGACAAAATAAAAAATAAATAAAAAAATTGTTATTATTACCGTATATACTTTCATATGCATTTAGTAAAAAGCTGTTATTTTGACATTACTATCAGACACTCAATTTTATATATTTGTATTTATGCATAGATTAAAAATTCAAAATAAATTATACTTCCAATGTTGGCTTTTTAACTGTTTGAATAATGAAATCGGTGAAAGAATTATTGAAATCAAGTCAAATCACGAACTGTTTAGAAGAGGCAACTCCTTCACCTCCAGTTCGTGATCTGGCTAAACCAATCAACGATTATGGTTTCTTATAATTTTCATAAGATTTCTTTATGTCTTTTTTTGAGTTGTTATTCTCAAAGCAGTTCAAAACCATAAAAAAAAAAAAAAAAAAATTCATTTGACAGGCCAACCCGTACTACAGCAGTTAGTCCGCGCGGTCCACGAGACCGCTGCAGTGCGCATGCTCCGCGCCATGGGCTGGAAAGAGGGGCAGGGCACGGGGGAAAGACTGAGCGGGAAGGGAAAGAAGAAAGCGAGGGAACAACACAAAGTGTACGGGTGTTACATGCCGCCGGAGCTGAGAGAGGTAAAAAGACAGCATTTACAATTGTTTCAAGAGGTTAATTAGGTACCTCCTGTATGGTTCTCTTTTTTTTGCGTAATAGATGTTTGATTACATTATGATTGGTTAAAAATACAGTTTATTTTTATTGAATTTGACGACAAACAAACAACACTTTCAGGCATCGCGTGTTTATATGAACGGACGGGCGTAGAACGGGAGGCCAGGGCCGGCAGTCTCGACATTAGATAGCGACAAAAATCCGTCGCTAAGTCGTATCGTAGTCAAATTCCTTTAATAGATTTTCAACTTTATATCGAAAGCATAAGTTTGAAAATCTATTAAACAAATTTGTCATCGATTAGACTTAACGACCGATTTTTGTCGCTATCTATGTCGAGACTGCCGGCCCAGCGCTAAAAAAATGAATGAATGTTCAACTGAAGCTCTTACTACAGTATCAACTTGATTGATTCATAATTGTTTTTAGTTATTGCATTTTTGTTGCAAGGCTTAAAACTGCCACAAAGTTGACCTGCCCTTAATCTAATAATTAAAATCTTTCAATAAAACCATTACAGAGCCAAGAAGAACAGAATCAAGATGACGACGACGCCGACAGTTCAGACTCAGAATTCGACTTCGACACTCTCTTCGCGCCAGACGATTATGAGCCTTACATCCTGCACCGTAAGAACGATCGCTTCGGGCTCGGCTACTCGGGTCTGAGTCGGCATTCTGTGTTGGGTAACTTGACTGGAGAGTATGGGAGTGAAGCTGGGTCTTCGAGAAGTCATCTGGTTATGAAGGATAAAGGGAAACGGGTAAAGACACTTTTTATATACTAAGCATAAGGTTTCGTCATTATCATCATCATCATTTCAGCCAAAAGACGTCCACTGCTGGACGTAGGCCTCCCTCAAGCACCGCCATTTCGACCGGTTCTGTGTTTACCGCATCCAGCGGATTCCTGCGGCCTTCACAAGGTCATCGGTCCACCTTGTGGAAGGCCTTCCAACGCTACGTCTTCCGGTACGCGGTCGCCACTCCAGAACCTTTCGGCCCCATCGGCCATCTGACTGCGAGTAATGTGCCCTGTCCACTGCCACTTAAGTTTGGCAATTCTTCGGGCTACGTCGGTTACCTTGGTTCTCCTAGGGATCTCTTCTTTTCTGATTGGATCACGTAGGGAAACTCCAAGCATAGCCCTCTGCATTGCCCTTTGGGTGAATTTCAGCCTTCTAATGAGGCCCATTATAAACGACCACGTTTCAGTGCCATAGGTCATCACTGGTACACGCACTGCTCAAAGACTTTCGTCTTGAGACACTGTGGTATTTGAGACGAGAATATAATACGCAGCTTTCCGAACGCTGCACACCCGAGTCGGATTCGACGATTGACATCGTTCTTGGAGTTGGACCTACCTACCTGGACAGTTTGTCCTAGGTAAACATAATCGTCCACAATTTCGAGTGTTCGAGTGCATCAGTGCCGGCGTTAGGGTAGGGTGCGGCTGCCAGAGGTGAAGGGGGGCCGAAGGGACTGTGACTAGGCGCCCCTTCACCTCTGGCGCCTGCAGAGTACTTTTGTTTTAGTTCGTTTGGAGTTACAAAACCAAAAAAAAAATGAGATACCTTCGCTTGCTCTTACGTCCGACATTCTCTGAATTCTCATACTTTTCTGCATAATCCGGCAAAGTAATTCCTTTTTCTTTATGAATGGATATAAGAAAACCGAGGCGGAGTACTGAAATTTTTCGCCCCTCTACTATCCAAGAGGGCATACGGGCGCCGCCGAAATTTGCTCAGCGCGCCTTTAATGTTAAAACCGGTCCAGTAGGCCTAGACAAAAAAAATTAATAAACTGATAGCGTTAACGCCAGACGCTAACGTCAAAATGTATGGCAATGACATTACCTGCGGAAAAGATACGTAATGTCACGTGGTAAGCAAATGTCAACTCTATACAATTGGTTTTTCCATTGGCGTTAACGCTTACAGAAAAGGGATTTTGTCTAGGCCCCCTGGAGTGCATAAGGATTATGTTAGCTTTATTGTGTATAGGTAAAGGCTCACCTAATGGCCACCTAATGCCACCGTCGTCTATGGGTATCTGCAATACCATAGGCGTCTGTAATTACTCTAACACACATATCCTTCAAACTGAAACACAGCGATGCTATTTGTTAGCAGAAGTAGTATGATAAAATTTGAGAAGTATGTGTGCGTTCACGTAGCAATACGAATTGAAAAAAACGTTAATAAATATTAGGTCTTTACCTATGAAATTGCCGTTCTGCAGTACTGGCCATTTCAAATCAAAATAATTTTTGTTTGGCTATGAATTCTAATTTCAAATTAATTTTATTTTAAAAACATGGATTTTTTTTTCTAAAAGTAGTCATTTCTTTATTGATTAGTGTTACATTTTCATCGCATTTCAATCTTTTTCGTCATCATGGATACGTTAAAAATTCGAGTAATTATGGAATATGAGTATCGTCGTGGCAGCAACGCGGCACAAGCGGCACGCAACATCAACGACGTTTACGGAGCTAACTCTACAAACCAACGCACCACCTGTTATTGGTTTGCTCGCTTCCGTTCTGGAAATTTCGACCTGAAAAATGAACCTCGCGGTCGTCCGAAGACTTTGGTCGACAATGACGAATTAAAGGCGATTGTGGAAGCTGATGATACACAATCTACGGCTGAATTAGCAGCAGCTTTCGACGTTAGCGTCAAAACAATATTGGTCCATTTGCGTCAAATTGGCAAGGTAAAAAAGCTTGACAAATGGGTGCCCCACGAACTCAATGATCGCCAGCGCGAAGTACGCGTCGAGACGTGCCTTGCACTGCTCAACAGACACACAAATGAAGGAATTTTGAACCGCATTGTTACCTGCGATGAAAAATGGATTCTGTTTGATAACCGTAAGCGCTCAGCAAGTTGGTTGGATCCTGGTTCAGCACCTAAACAATGCCCTAAACGAAAACTTACCCCTAGAAAAGTGATGGTCACTGTTTGGTGGTCTAGCGCCGGTGTGATTCATCACAGCTTCTTACCAAACGGGGTGAGCATTACTGCAGATGTGTACTGTGAAGAACTGAACACAATGATGGAGAAGCTGGCGCATCTCCAACCAGCATTGGTCAATCGCTCGTCTCCGCTGCTCCTGCACGACAACGCGCGACCTCATACTGCACAGCAGACGGTCTCCAAGTTGCAAGAACTGGGGTTGGAAGCTCTCCGTCATCCGCCCTACTCACCAGACCTTGCGCCTACAGACTACTACTTTTTCCAGAATTTGGATAACTTCTTGGCGGGAAAAAAATTTAATACCCGAGAGGCAGTACAAAATGCCTTTGAAGAATTTGTTGCCTCCCGTCCAGCTGATTTCTTTAAGAAGGGCATCAATAAACTGCCACTGCGATGGCAAAGATGCATTGATTGCATGGGTGATTACTTCGATTAATACAAATAAAAAATTCATGAAAAAAATTCGTTTAAATTTTTTCATACAAAACGGCAATTTCATAGGTAAAGACCTATTATTTATGCAGTGGTTGTCAATTAAACTGAATTCCGATCCAGCCTGTCCCTTGCTGCCCTCCCCCAGCGACGCCCTAAGCCGAGGTCTTAGCGTGTAGTCGCCTAGTTTGTAAGTTTTTTAAGCCCTGGCTGGGGGCCTTAATTTATGAAGGCAACCACAGGCATGACCGGTTAAGCAGCGGACAACCTCCTAGGTTGACCAGCGAGAAGCCACTTACAAAAAATTTTTCTCTTTTTGTTCTTTGTAATTTTTGGAACGAAGTTCTTTATCGCAGCTTGCGGTAGGAGTAAACTGGTAGAAATCGTCACGTAACGAAAAAGTGTTATGCCCCCTCCATGCGACTTTCTCTCTCTCGTTAGGTAGTTGAGATACTTTTCATAGTTTTCGAGGGTGCTGAAACCAATAGTTGGGTCAAAATGAAAATCCAAGATGGCGGCATCTTTATGAGAGCTTCTAAAAACTTATACAAGATGGCTCTGTATTAAAAACGCGTATTAAATTCACACTTTCGCTCTCTCTGTCTTTTCTTATTATATACGAGTGTGTGCGCGTGCACACGTTTTTAACTTTTAAAAGTGCCTTTAATAGTCTAGTTTCAGTAATAACTGTAATACAAAATTTTTTCTAATTTTCGTCCGTTATTGGTTTTAGTCGTTATTTTTCAATAAATAAAAAAAATCAAACGATAAAATAATGCTCTTCCATCTCTTTATGAGAAAAAGCCCATTTTCCCTGTAGACAATTACGTCCCATGCATGATGTGCATCCCTGATGACGCGTGCTCGCGGCCGCACCAACAGTATTCTCAGAGTGTTCGCAAATCGGTGGGATTCCCCGATGTTGCGGAGTTGAATGCAACTCCACGCAAAGTTTTAATTGTATGTTAATCTGTACGTTAGTAACAAAATATGTTAAGTAAAATTGTTACTGACCCTGTGGACTTTGACTGAAAATAAAAGTATTCTATTCTATTACAATATACAGTATCAGTATTCTATTACAATAAACTCTCACATATTCCCCAGGTATCAATCCGCGGCCAAGCGTTCGGCGTAGGCGCCTTTGAGAAGGACGACGAGGATATTTACGCGAATGAAGACATGTCCCATTACGATTTCTCTATCGGAGGTCCCGCGCCCGTCAGCGAGAAGAAGAAGACTGTACAGAAGACTGGACATGTAAGTCAAAATTATTTCGTTTATTTTATTAATATTTTAAGATATATTTTTTATATTTAAATTGAGTATGACCATCGGCATCAGGAACAGGGTCCAAGCGTTAAGGATAAGTAAAATTATTATTCTGTTTTTAAAATTTATCAGGTTGATGGAACCCGTTATTTTTTAAATCTCACAGGTGTAAAATTATATACTTATATTTATTTTTGAGAATGCTCCATACACCTCTGCCCGGGTCCCTTCAGGTATAACAAGCGTGATGCTATGTTATGTCATGTAACCTATACACAACAGAAAAAAAATCGTTTTGGAGAAAATCTACGCGAGGAAACTTAGAAACAATATATGTAATCACCAACCAACGTAATTGAGAAACGGCCTTCTCTCTACAGGCAGAAGCTTCTATTCTTCATTGCGACAGTTCGCAAACTTTGAACTCTACAATAATATTAATCTTTATCTTCGAACCCTACAATAATATGAATCTTTCTATTATTGTAGAGTTCCAAGACAAAATAATAGTAACATTATTCTCCAGCACAGTTTTTTTTTTTATATTGATCGAGCAACTTCTTTTCTTTTCAAACCGTAGTTATATCTCGACACGGACGAACTTCAATTTTGAAGGGTTCGAAATAAAACAATAGTTGAAATTGAGACAAACTTTATTTTCCAGCACAAAAATACTATTGTTGTATCTTCGAGCCCTACATTATAATATCATGTTCTTAACTGTATACTTCCGTATTTGTATATTTACCTAAAAAATGTCCAACCTCAGGTAATTCAAGGCTTTACAAAAGCCAGTAAGCCGTTACCGTCAGTACCTACATGCCCCGCGCCAGCACTACCGCGCGACTATGTACCCGCAGTGGCCGGCGCGAGGCGCTCCCGGTTCGAACCTACCACGCAGCAACCGAGAGACCAAGGTATGACTTTACTTAGACCCCTTTTTAATAAACGTGGCGTAAGTTTTCAACCAGGTGGGGTGACGACATGCGAAAGGCGGCTGGCAGAGACTGGATAAGGAGAGCCGAAGATCGGGCTCAGTGGCGGTCACTAGGAGAGGCCTACGTCCAGCTGTGGACGAATATAGGCTCAGATGATGACGAAAATTACAACTTGTATAAGCTTCAGATTAACCATACATTATTCAAGGCTTAATTTTGGGAGAAACTTATTTTATGATTTTTAGGAATAAATATATTATTTGGTCGTCCCGATTCTTCTTCGTTAGAACCTTTTTGGAACCTGGAGAATTTGAAATTTCATAAGAGGCTCTGAGAGACCTACCTGTTTATCATTTATAGCTTGTAACATCTTGGCAAAGACCTATATGAAATAAAAAAATGTTTGAGTAAATACCAATTGGTTATTGTCACATCCCTTAGCATGGCAAGGGCCCCTTTTTCACACAGAGAAGGAACGCACATCAATGTATTATAAAAAATTGAGTTCAGTAAAGTATGATCGCCAATTTATGATAATCATTTAGTTGTCTTTTACTATAGCCGGGGTAGCAAAATCACTTCATACCAATTTATTTTTTAAGTAGAAAACCAATTACTAAAAACATGACTAATATCGCTTTGTCTTCCGCAGGACTAGGCCGCCACGAATTATCAGCGAAAGCCCGCGGCGAGTTGCTAGGCGAAACTCCCTTACCAACACTAACACACCCCCTTCCACCCACACTTACACCCACACCGACAAACACACCCACAGAAGATCCCATTACAAAACTCCTCGGAAAAACCGTCAATTTCGTTACGCTAACAGAGAAAACCGAACTAGACTACATTTCTATAAAAGATTCTGGAAAAGACCTTACAAGGGTATTCAAACCTTTCGTTGGTAACCCCGAGAAACAAAAGAGGTATGAACGGTTTGTGGAAAATAAGGGGGTGTTGGAAAGAGATAGCGATATGGACAAGTTAAAGGAGTGGGAAAGAGAGAGGGAGATGGTTGAGTTTGAGCAGGCTGCGAAGTTGTATCGGCCTTTGAGTGGCGTTATGGGGGATCGGTGAGTAAAGCTTTTTTTTATGCCTCTTTCCCGTGAAAGAGTAGGCAGAGTATATGACTAAATTATATTTATTTCTGTAAGTAGGTTTATAGTAAGTTTTACACGTCAATAATATTTTTAAAACTAGATAAGGTTGGTGTTTCCTAACACTTAGAAGACTGACTACTCTGAGAAAAAATACCAAAACAAACTCAGAGGTCACAGTCTCTTTTAAGGTCTTCAGACATTATCTTGGGCAGATCATGTGAGGACCATGCAGATTGGTGTCTGAATGTAACATACACATTTCGCCATTATTTTTGTGTATAGGGCGAGGGCAGTGATGGCCCAGTGGTAACGGCCCCGACATACGAGTTGTAGGTCGTGGGTTCGAACCAAGCCAGGCACTTTACTTTCTGTAAATAATTTCATCACCACTGCTCTCAAAACGGTGAAGGAAAACATCGTGAGGAAACCGGCATGTCCTAGAACCAAAAATTCGAAAACATGTGACATCTACCAACCCGCACTGGACCCGCGTAGTGGATTACAGCCTCTCGTAAAGAGGAGGCCTGTGCCCCAACAGTGGGAACATTATAGGGCGAAAACACTGCCTTTAAACGGACACAAATCCAGACTTCGAGCTTCTGAGAATTCCGTCGTGCTTGCGACCATTAGACCGACGAGGCAGTCATCACTGCTTAATACTGATATTTTTTTTCAAAAGTTCTTTTTAATAATAATAATGAGGGAAAAAATCTCAACAGAGCTTCACGAGACCGGTTACATGCAGTCAAAAATCTATTTTAAAATGTTTTGAGTAATAACGCCAGTTGCAAGCGGAGCCGGGGAATGAGATGATAGTAAACTATAGTAAGTAGGAATTCGTGAAAGGCTTCTGTTGTAACTTTAGACGTTCTAAAAAGATGATCCTCAGTTCAATTTGCATACGAAACTTTAAAAGGGATGTGGGTGGGATTAAAATAATATAGTTTTTTTGCCAAAAATGGTGTTTGTTTACTGTATTATAATTTACGATTAAGTGCCCTTGTTGCCAACAAACTATATTATTTCAACGTTAAAATCCATTTTAAAGTTTCGTTACGATTCCCCCTGCATTCCTATTCACCTCGTTTGACGGTACCTACCTAAATATATTACCTTTTATAATATTCCCAGATTCACCCACGCTTCCGAGCCAGATGAAGGCACAAACCCTCTCTCAGCCGTAGCGAAAAGCTCCACAAACCATGGCCTAGCAACAAAGGAACAGATGGAGGCGGCTCAGCAGGGAGTGTACGGGGTCATGACGCGCCAGCAGACGTCGTGGCGGCCTGAAGCGATGCTGTGCAGGAGGTTCAACGTGCCCGAGATAGGAGGCGCTAGGTAAATCTTCCTTATGTATATAAAAATTACGTGTCACGTTGTTTGTCCGCGATGGACTCCTAAACTACTGAACCGATTTTAAATTTGATTTGCACCCCGTGTGCAATTTGATCCAACTTGAAAGATAGGATAGCTTACATCTCAATTTATAGTCGCAATATTATTTTATTGCAAATTATTTGTCTATTATTTGACAGTCACAATTATCTGTTAGCTCCAAACGATTCTAACAGATGGCGATATCTGTTGACTGGATTGAGTAAGTATTCAATAGATGGCGCTATGTTAAAAATACAAACATTTCATATAAGCTACAATTTAATATCATAACCACCACGTGTTGTTGAGGCTAAGGTATAACCTAAATTTATTTTGTAAACCGGTGGCCGGGTCTGCTATAATATTATAAAGAGAAAAGATATTATTGTTTGTTTGTATTGAATAGGCTCCGAAACTACTGAACCGATTTCAAAAATTCTTTCACTGTTGGGAAGCTAAACTATCTCCGGGCGACATAGGCTGTATTATATTATGCTTTGCTACCCGCGCAAAGCCGGGGCTATATACTGATATACGAGAAAAGTGTGTTTCCAAGTAACTGTATAATCTTCGAATCTTCAAATCGAGACTGAATAGATTACTTCTAGACGAGCGTGCACCATCGTCGACCGCATGGTTGCTCATGATCAGGTGAGATAGTGATCAGACTCAAGCCTACCAATAAACAAAAGTAGCTAGTACTTGTTATAAAATAACCAAGAAGTGTTATGTCGATATAGAAGGACCAATACTGTGCAGGAGATTCAACGTTCCCGAGATAGGGGGCGCTAGGTAAGCAGCGACTACACGACAAAAGCTACATTTTTCGGAATTACAAGTACCCTATGTTACTCTCTGGGCCGGCAGTCTCGACCTAGATAGCGACAAAAATCGGTCGTTAAGTCTAATCGATGTCAAATTTCTGTAATAGATTTTCAACCTTATGCTTTCGAAATAAAGTTGAAAATGTATTAAAGGAATTTGACAACGATACGACTTAGCGACCGATTTTTGTCGCTGTCTAATGTCGAGACTGCAGGGGCTGGTCTATAAACTACGACGAGACGGCGCTTTACTAAGCTGAGCTCTTTATGCCAAATATTACGTAGTTGAGAATCTTCACTCGTAAAGGTAGTAGGTAAGTTAAAATATAGAGACTCGGGTCAACTCAGTAGCAAAATTTTCTTCAAAAATCGGCTTGAATAGATGCCGTGCAGGAGGTTCAACGTGCCCGTGATAGGGGGCAACAGATAAGAGGCTTTTACACGACAATTACTACATTTTTCGGGGTTAAAAATTACCCTATGTTATTCTGAGGTCTATAAACTATCTCAATGCAAAAAATCATGACGGTTCATCGCTCCGTTACTGTGTGATAGAAAGAAAGAAAAATATTTTATTTGGGACAAACGTAAGAATAAAGAAATAAAAAGGAGCATTAAAAACATCAATAAACAAGTAAATAATAAAAACCTGTGCGAGGCCAAAAAGGCTCCTTAGCATAAAGCTGCGATATTTAAAAAAAAAAACCGCAGCGCTGTTATTCTCATAGGGCCTGCTGTGATGCCACGGACACATCTACAGACATCTATAAATCCCACTAGGGGATTAAAAAAATTATAGATGGACATACAAACTCACTTTTGCAGAACTAGCTTTTGCCCGCGGCTTCGCCCGCGTGGATGGCGGAAAATATACCACTGGAACGTACTTTCGAGCCTACTGGGATTTTTACTGGGGTTTTCATATAACTCTATTGGTCTACGCCGCGCACGCCAGTAAAGCTCCCAGTCGGCATGATTTTTTCGGACATCTTCAACAATCATCGTCATATTTCAACCAATTTACACAAAACCTGAATGAATTATACAACTAAACCTTCCTAATGAATCACTCCGTCCATAGGTGAAAACCGTATGAAAATCCGTTCGGTAGTTTTTGAGTTTATCGCCTACAGAGAGACAGACGCGGCGGGGGGACTTTGTTTAACCTTTTCACCGCCACGGACTTCAATAGAAGTTCAGCTGCCTTGAAACTTTAGTTAGATTTACATGTTTTAATGGCACGTACGCCTTTAAAACAAAATCAATATCTGCAGGACACACTCTTATTTTGTTTTAAAGGCGTACGTGCCATGAAAACATGTAAATCTAACTAAAGTTTCAAGGCAGCTGAACTTCTATTGAAGTCCGTGGCGGTGAGAAGGTTAATAATAATTTAGTGAAGTAAGATAGCTGTATTAATGGTGACACGTTAAGCCAATTAGCAAAGTATAGTAGGTACCCGGCCCTTAAGGTGAATCCTCAGCTGTAGCCCGCCAAATTCAAATTTTCTTTGGTTTTTTGCAAATTGCAGCTCTGTTTTACGTCGTATGTTGATCAAAATGCGATTCGCGACTGTAGGAATGATATATTTACTGAATAATAATCATCAATTTCATATCAATCGTCAAACTTTGGAAATTTGTTCCACCTAAGAATTATCAAGAAAATTTGAATTTGGCGGGCTACAGCTAAGAATCCCCCTTAATATGGCACGTCGAGTTGTCTTTTTGGCGAGTCGCCTCTGTCCCACACACCTGTGTGGCAGTCTCTTTTTTCTAAATAAACTTCTTTAAGCATTGGTTAAATAATAACAGGCGCACGGATCGATCGAAGGTTAAGCTACGCTTACCGCGGTCGGCACGTGGATGGGTGACCATCCATTACATATCGAGACCGCTCCGTGCCTCGGAAAGCACGTTAAGCCGTCGGTCACGGGTGTCATTCGTAGATCTTTGACAGTCGTTACGGGTAGTCAGAAGCTCATAAGTCTGACAACCAGTCTTACCGAGGGGTATCGTGATACCCAGTAACTGGGTTGTGGAGGTCAGATAGGCAGTCGCTCCATGTAAAATACTGGTATTCAGCTGCATCCGGTTGGCTTGGTAACTGACCCCAACGTACTTGGGAAAAGGCTAGGCAGGTCGATCTACATAGAAATTGTACAGAAATGCACAACAGAAATATGTTTACTTAAACTTTTAGGGGTCCTCCACTTTTTATTTTAAGCTATTGGAAAAAGGGTGGGCTGGCGACATACATGGTTGTGAAAAAAAAACTATATTTAACGCTAGCAGTTGCCCGCGTCTTCGTCTGCGTGTATTTTGTATTTTATTATCCAGGATGAAAAGTACCCTAGGTCCTTCTCCGGGTCCCCACGCGGCTACCTATCAGTCAAATTTCATAACGATCGGTTCAGTAGTTTAGACGTCAAGAGGTAACAGACATACAGAACTACAGACACAGTTACTTTCGCATTTATAATAAATAAGTATTAGTCTTAGTTTATTTCAATTCTAAACTATAACACTTGTCCACAGAACCGAGCAGAAAAAGGAAGATCGGCCGAAAGTTTCCTACTCAATATTTTCATACTTGGAGTCTTCAGTACACGACAAAGATAGTTTCGCCAAAGAACAGAGTAAATTCAGTGGTTCTAAGTCTTTAACAACTAGCATTTTACCTAAAACCGATCAGATCCCGCATAAAACTGATCAGGTTAAGCAAGCTGATCATAATATCAATCAGAATGCTAAAGAAATAATTAAAGAAAATGAGCCAGCACCAGGATTCAATAAAAGAATGACAGTAGCAGAAATATTCCTAAAAGAATCAGAGAAAACTAAAAATCAAGGCGCAGAAGTAACAGATACTATAAATAAATTCGATAAAATGGACCTTTACAAGTCCATTTTTCTTAGCGACAGTGAAGAAGAGGAAGACAATGATAAAAGTAATAAAAATAATGAAGGAAAAGACTTTATAGATGCGCCTAGAAATGTTGAAAGAAACACTTCTCCACCGCGAGGAATATTTGCGAACATAGATTTCGATGAACTTAACTCTTGGAGAAGAACTGACGAACCAACAAAAAAGTCTGAAGACTCTAGCAAGAAGGTTGATAATGAAAAATCTCAAACAAAAAATTCAGAAGATTCTAGCAAAAAGGTCGAAACTGATGAAAAAACAATTGATGATGAAGCAATGTACGGGCCAAAAATACCAGAAAATTTACAAAAAAGGTTACAGTCTGAAGCTAGTAATAATGTGAATGAAGTTATAGATGTAGGTTCTTCGTCAAGCGAAGACTCGTGGGTCGATGTGAAAGAAGTAAAGAGTAAAAAACATAAAAAGAAAAAATCTAAAAAACATAAGTCTAAGCACAAGAAAAAATCGAAAAGTAAAAAGAAGGATAGATAAGTTTATAAAATTAATAATAATTTTTCAAGGCCTGATAATCCTACCAATAAAAAATCAAACTCAAAGCATATAAAACTACTTTCTGCCCGCGGCTTCGCCTGCGTGGATATCAGAAATTATCCCACGGGAAGGTGCTACCGAGACAAAAAGTAGCCTATGTCCTTCCCCAGGATTCCATCTATCTCCTTGCCAAATTTGATCGAAATCCGTTTAGTGGTTTAGGCGTCAAAAAGTAACACAGACGAGAGTTACTTTCGAATTTATAATATTAGTATGGATAAACCAAGTATCTAGTAAATTATAATTGTTTAGGGGTCGGTCGGTCAGAAAAATGAAGCTAGTTGCCCATTTCAAAGCGTAGTAGGTACCTATGGAGAAGAACGGACACGAAACTCCACGGACATTGCAGCTAAGAGATGACCAGTCCTTACTGACGGCGTCCGTTCACAAATATATTTCAGCTCGGTGCAGCATGTCTTTTTCCATACTATCTTAATTAGCCTTCATCTCCGTAGTTACCCCATTTCTAGCCATATTTTTCACAATTCATAAAATCAACCATTCATCAGTATTTGCAAGTATATTCTTATAACCATCCCCGTTCATACTCAAAACTTTTCTCACGACATGTCCCCTTATCCTTAAATTTTTTATACCGACTGTGGAAACGTAAAATGGCTAAAGGACCAAAACCTGAAATCTCATGAATCTCAAGAATCAACTTTAAAGTTATTACTTTAAAGTTCATTCTTGAGACTTGTTTTGGCGCTTTAGCTATTTTACCTTTCCACTGTCGATATGATGTCGCAGGCGACAAAATATATCTAAATAGAAGAAAAAAAAATTGCCAGCTAGGTCGGGTTCGGCTTTCAGTCTGACCGGATGTAGCTGAATACCAGTATTTTACATTGAGCGACGTGTCTATCTGACCTCCAAAAACCAGTTACTCGACCCTTGCGGCTGTTATTATTTAGCCACGAGCCCCCTTTTTTCTCCCATTTTCTTATTTTTGCTACAATTTGAGTGCTACTATTGACAAAATCCGTTAAAAAATATTGTGGAGTGCAATAATAACATAAACAAAACTAAAGATTTTCTTCTATCAATATACCGACATACATAATTATGTGCAAATTAAATATTATTTCCAATCTGATAAACAATTTTACCTTATCACAATCATGTTGTATCCCTTCAAAGAAAGCTTCAAAAGACATACTAATACTGACCTTATTGGTGATGTTCTTCAGAAAGGTCAGCGAGGTAATTACGTAACACACTAACAGTAGGAATGGGTTTCATTTTGACAGTTCAACAACATTCATTGCGTTATTTACATTGCTGAGCAGACAATTTTTTCGAATTATGAAGCAATGGATTAGCAATAGGCTTCAAAATGATTCAGATTGTGATAGATAGTATTTTACGTAATTAGGGTGCTGGTGTATAGTATAGTACTCGCAACCAGCGTGCGTGTATGACCAGCACCCTAATTATGTAACACACTATCTATCACAATCTGAATCATTTTTTGAAGGCTATTGCTAATCCATTGCTTTACATGTTCGAACAATTTGTCTGCTCAACAAAGTAAACAACGCAATGAATGTTGTTGAACTGTCAAAATTAAACCCATTCCTACTGTTAGTGTGTTACGTAATTACCCCGCAGATGTATGAACGTAAATGAAGCAAACATACTCTTTTATGTAAAAATCGTAGCAGATAGTTCTGTAGTTTCTGCCTACCCCTATGGGCAGAAGGCGTAAGTGTATCTATGTATGAAAGCTTAGAAATTATAGCTCATAAAATAACATCGCATATTCCACCCTCATGAAGTAGGTACCAATATAAATAAAACATTATTATTTACACCGAGACCTGTTTTTATTTCCATCTAATAGAAAGGAAAATCACGAAATAATCGTTTGCCGCCATCTCGATGTTTATGTCAGGTGTCAAGAGAGTGTGCTGTGTTCCGTGTTTTCCAAAGTAAATAAGAGCCAACATTTTGCCGAAAGTGATTTAAAGTGTTGGCAGGGATATAGTCTTGAAGGTCAAACACACGGGCAGACTTATCTTGCGCGCCTTTTAGTTCGTTTTCTATACCCAGATATTAATTTGACGGGTGAAATGTCAAACTCCTTTAATAAAAAACAAACATAAAAAGACTTGAAATGTCAGATTTAAAAAACGAACTTTAGTGATTACACCATTGACTCATTGACCATTGACACTCCAAGGTCTCTTCACTCAGTTTTCACGGTGAGATATTTATGGAAAGAAAAATAGGTTTATTTGTCACAGAAATACGTCCATACCAAAAGTTAATTAACTCTAATAATAAAGAAAAATAACACACATATTACACAAACAGATTTACAGAATAGCACTGTTGTTTACCATCCCATGCGATCATTAAGGAATGCTTACGATTGTAACAATACATTGTGTTGCCAAATTATTTCTAGAGGTATTTTGCACCTCTGCTTATAGTATGATGAAATCACCGGCTCCGAGCTAAAAGCTCTGTTAATTTGCTGGCGGTGGCGCTGCTGTTGAGCCTGAGGTCCTGGGTTCGATTCCCGGGTCGGGCAAAGTGTATTTGGGTTTTCCATCTGTAATTTCTCAGTAGCAGCCCGAAGTCTGGATTTGTGCCCGGCTGATGGTTCTAGGCTCGCCCCCATTACATAAAACTTAAAAATATCTGGCGAAATATAGGTGTAGGTACCTACTATAAATACACCTGTGTTATTGGGTTTTTCCATGAAGAATTTCTCAGTAGTCTTGAGTATGTACAGTTAAGGCAGTCAGTTCACCCCCTAATGTGTTTACCAGCCAGCAATATGTGGGTTTACTATACAGATACACCCCTGCCCACCACTGCAGGGATATCCACGTCATCTATGAATTCAATATGTAAGTACTCCGTGCAGTTGCGTTCTAACCACGTCGCCCGTCTACGTCACTATGACGACCGACGTGCCAACAAAAAACACGCCTAAGGAACAATTATGTCGTTGGCAAAAACAAATGAATAACTAAAGCCACTACATTACGAGCACTTTTGTCCTTCTTCTTTACATATAATAAATAAAAAACACTGCGTGTCTGTCTATGTGACCGTGTTCTTCTAAACTACGCAACGGATTTTGATGAAGAAACTCAAAACTCAACGCATTTATTTCAAATAAACCAATTACAGGCACTTTTGAATTGTCAAGGGGTCGGCCAGTCAGATAGATGAAGCTAGTTGCCCATTCCAAAGCGTAGTAGGTACCTATGGAGAAAAACGGGCAAGAAACCCCATGGACACTCTTTTAAATCAAAATATGGTTACACAATATTGGTTACATATAATTAATGTTGAAATTATCGATGTGAGAACGATACAGAACGTTAAAAGCGTCCGTAATAAAAAGACAAAAACTATTCAAATATTAAATTAATTACAGAATTTATTCCGGATGGTGTATGTCTATAAAATACATTGTTTTAAACTTACATATAATAAAGAAATCTCGATATGTTGTCAAGTCGTAAAAACCGTGGGAAGCAGCGGCGGGTCGCTAATGATTTATCATGAATACGGAATACGATCGATGCCACTTATGGCTGCAATATAAAGCTGTATCCATACAGTTTTAGTTTAGGGATTATAATTCTATAAATCAATATTTGTTACGGCCGTCAATCGTATTGGGTCAACATACAACCTGATGCTGACCTGCAAATTGCAAAAATAGTAAGAAATTTTGAATTGCGCGGGCGACCCTGACACTGCGCAGCTAAGCCCGCCTAATTCAAACTATCATTGGTTTTAAAAAAAATTGCACCTCTGTTTTACGTCGCATGTTGATCAAAATGCGATTCGCGACTGTAGGAATGAAAAATTCTTAGATGGCACACATTTCCAAAGTTTCATGTTTGATAGGAAATTGATGATTATTAATCAGTAAATATATTATAATTCCTACAGTCGCGAATCGCATTTTAATCAACATACGACGTAAAACATAGCTGCAATTTACAAAACATCAAAGAAAATTTGAATTTGGCGGGCTACAGCTGCGCATTCGCCTTAAATAAGCTAATGTGACCAAGCACTTCATACGAATACAATAAGAATAAAGAATAAAGTTCATATTGTATGAGACGCTCACAAAGCAAAGTCGACGTGCCATTTGTGAATCTTGCCCTAAGACTCGGAGCCCGGACAGTTGTTAACAACTTCTTAGATACAAAATACAACAGAATTATTTGCAAGCCATCTCTTTCCCGCCCCCTGCCGAGACCCTGACCCTGAGCAGACCTAAAGAACCGAGTGACACTTAGACAACATGTATCAGACGGTGTGGTCATATTCGCGGGTGTGGTACAGACCATGAAACTGAACAGATTTCTCCATGGGATTTACATCGTTTACGCGGTCCCATTCATTTGGGTCGAGTAGTTGTTGGAAGTTTTGTATGGGACAGTTGATAATTTTTGTTCCCATGGAGAAAGTCCTAAATTTTACCACACCTTTCTGATATATGCTGTATAATTATGTGGATATAAAACCCTAAAGGTCCCTGTAGATATTCTTAGGCCCGTATTACAGAACGTCACTCAATACTCAAGCATTACTTAAAACTAGATGCAAGCCATTTGATTGGTTGAAACTAGTTTTAAGTAATGCTTGAGTATTGAGTGACCTTCTGTAATACGGGACTTAAAGTATTTCTTATTTTTGGACACAGTCAAGGTACCTACCAATCTAAGTCACAGATACCTGTGGTCTAAACAAATACCTACGTTATTGACGTGATAGAGAAAGAAGGGAATCATAAAACTTTACCCACCTTCGGAGGTAGTCGGGAAAAAAAGAATTGAATTGTAATAAAAAACTACCTTCTTTAAAAATTATTCCTTTGTTATGAGCGTCGCACGAATGCACCCGGAGAGATTGGCAAAGATCGTCACTGGACGTGTAAGGGAGGATATGGCCGTCGAGGTAGACCGTAGCGAAGATGGTGAGACGATCTAATCATGTTTGCGGGGCAAACATGGCCAGAGATCACACAAAATAGAGAGGTTTGGAAGGAAAAAGGGGAGATCTCTGCCCAGCTGTCGGACTCTATGGGACAAAAAGGCGAGCAAAAAATGAACAATACTGGATTGGGTTGCTGGTCAGTCATCAATAGCTAGAAGAGGGTAGGTAGGTACTTGTCTTATTTCATCGATGACGGTGAGTTTAAGTTTAACCATGACTTAAACGTATCTTGAACCAATCTAACACTTGAATACTATAGTCGTATTTAGTTGCATGTAGGTACCTATTCTAATAGAAATGCAAATTAAAACAGAGGTAAAATGATCTAGTAACTAAGAATGGCGAGTAATTTTCCGCCGTCAGCTTGTCCCTGACGCGCATAGCGTGAAGATTTTACCATGGGTAATATTTTCCTCACTCAAAATATAGGTCACACCTGCCTCTCATGTTCACATCACATCAAAACAACAAAAATAAATGAAGGGAATCTCTTGATTAGTTCAAAGTCCTCTGACGACCGTTTATGCAAAAGTACGTGATTTCTATTTCGAAGTAAATAAACATGTTATTGTGTAATACATTACGTAGGCAAGTGGGCGTCAGAGATCGCTCCAAGGTTATTTGAGAATGGCGGGAAACCGAGCGAGAGCTGTAGCCCTACAAAACATATCAGTGCCATCGATAAATACACATCAATTTAGTTCTAGAATGTTATTTTAGACCTAGACGTGCTGTCTAGGTGTTCCTAGGAACAGTGTTTCAGGGACGCACGTACCACAACATAAATAATGCACTTTTATCCATGTCGATTATTCACTACATTATACATCTCTGGCTCTGTTTGGTCTGTTAGAAAACTACACTTTAGAGGACGCGACATGGATATAAAAAAAATACTGTTTTGGATAGGTCACAACATCTACCCAATTATCAATAACAAGTCCGACAGATAGAGACAAAGCTACAAGTCTACAATGAAGCAAAAAGAGACGGCATGTAAACTGTTGATAGGAAAGAGACGGTAAGGCCTGATTTTCCGGTGTTAGAAAGAGATGTCCATAGAACAGAGTATACAATATTATTTCTTCTGTCATAGTTGGTACGCATGCGTCACTCGGTTTTGCCAGGACTGAATTTGAAATAATTAATTTAGTCTAGACGTTGGCTTGAGTGTTTATGTTAGGTATTCATTCTGTATCTTTAGTGACCAGTCAAGGTGTTCCTAATTTTCTAAATTGTATACTGTATAATTAAGTGGAATATTTTAATAAAACGCAAGAATTTGGGGTTTACAGATTAAATTCGTAAATAGACAAAAGTAATTGTAAAATATAATTTAATATATTTTATTTAATATTCCATTCTTTTAACAAAACAATGAACCGTAAATCATTTAATTAACCGTATTTTAGTCTGAAGTGCTATGTGAATCGTACAAGAAAAAAAAACAAACCTTTGCAATTCGGACCTGGCAAAATACAATCAGCTGTTTGTAATGACAGTTCCTCTGACAAATACAAAATGGTTGAAAACTAAAGTTGGCAAACAAAGAAAAGGCAGCGTAATAGCGAATTTTAGCGTTAAAAAACGTTTTTTAAAGTGAAAGTTAGTTAGCTTAGTTTGTGTTTAGTGTTTTGTGCACGATGTTGGATTTGGAAATCGTCCCTGAACGCTCTCTGGGCTGTGATGCCTGGGAATTTGTTCTAGGTAAGGACCGCGTATGTTTATTTCTTACGTCAAGAATTTGCGCTTTATTTCTACGGGACGAGTCTTACGCAATGGTGTTTTTAAACGAATATTTATCATAATTAATTAATTAGATTGAATGTGGGATAGTCATAGTAATTCTTTTACCTTTGTATAGCATTGATTTTTTTTTCTGTGGAAGTGTCACGAACAGCCTTTGTTTCGCTGGTCTGTGCTTGTTTATTTTTTTTTATTGCTTATCTTGACCGTGAAATTAGTGATTGCGTTGTTTTCGTGTTTACAAAGAGAATTCGTATGACACCTATTTAGATTTCATGAAAGTTAAGATGTTTATTTATATTAATTTGAAAAAAAAAAACATATTATTGAGAAAGAATGATGCAATTTTTACCTATAAGTAAATATTTTGGTATAAATCTTTATCATAAGAAATTAGATTAGGAAGCTCTTGTGTTAGTTATCTTTGGCTTAGGATAGTGTCCTTTTGTATTAAGATAACATAATCCTCGACAGTAGGATTGAAGGATTATTCTATCCTATTAATAAAAATGCTCTTCCAAGTTGTACAATCTCTTACATACTTTTCCCTGCAATACAAGTAAGATATATTTTTTTATAACAGCCGAAGAGATAATAAATTATATTTCCAGACATTTAGATAACTTAACCTGGTTTCTCGTTAACTAAGTCACATCACAAATATTTAATATTTTCCTCATCGGATTCTTTATCTTATTTGTATGTAAAATTTAATTGAAAATGGCATATATTTATAATATTGGCTTATCAAATTTGTATTAATGTTTTAAAAGTAACTATTATTATAGGGAATGAAACATTATAACTAGGCCCCAGGTGGCCCGCTAGAGGGCCATTACAATAGAAAATCAATTGTGTCCCATTAGCGATGCTTGACTAGTTAAATATATTTGTCTTGATTTTTTATTTGGTCTGAGTGTTAAAATAATAATATAAGAGTATTCTATTCTAATATGGCAGAATTTTCCTATGCATAATATTTTACATCCTACCGAGTAAAGTAATGGATGCTTAGTTGTAATAGGCATGCCTTCTGTTTGCTAAAGACAAAAATGGTGCAGAAAAAGTTTTTAATCAAAATTATTAAAATACTTGACTAGTGGTCACAAGTGAGATCCTGGATTCATTTCCAAGTTTAGGCAAAGTGTTATTGAGTTTTTCCATAAGAAAATTCTCATTAGCAGCCCAGAGTCTGCATTTGTATTCGGTTGATGGCAATAGGCTCGCTCCCTATTACATGGGACTTATCTATAACTGGCGAAATGTGGGTGTACGACAGGTACGCCTCTGCCTAACCCTCCGGGGATTACAGGAGTGTTATGCTATCTAAATAAAAAACAGCATTGAACAAAGAGATAAACTTACAAAAATACAAAAGCTTTATTCATTTAGTTAAAAAGTGATTTAGTTAAAGTAAAATCATAACAAAGAAACAAAGTCATTATCCCCACACTGGTTTACAAACTTGCATTTGCAGTTAAACTGATAACCATTTATATTTAAATGCATTGTTATAAAAAAATTGTGAACAGTAATATTAACTTTGTATACGGTAGTGTGCGTTATCAGGCGATGACTATTTCAAGTGATTACATCATTATTATGTCTTTTTATTGTTTTCAATGTTGTTTCAATTTTGAGTGTTAATTGATTTATGATTATTATAAAATAATAACATTTATATAATACTAGCTGCGTCCCGTGGTTTCACCCGCAGAAATCTCGATCCCGTGGGAATATCGGGATAAAAAGTATCCTATGTCCTAATCCAAGTCATAGTCTACCCATGTGCCAAATTTTATCCAAATCCGTTCAGCCGTTTTAGCGTGATTGAGTAACAAACATCCACACTTTCACATTTATAATATTATATATATATAAGTAGGATATTATATATTATATATTATTATATTATAGTAGGATAGTAGGATTTAATTTGGTATACCTTCTAATTGTTTCTGACTACATTTCTTATTATAGGGTAAAAATACCATAATGTTTAAGTTCCTGATATATACTTATAAAAATTCGTCCTTTTACTCTTTCCTTTTTTAGCTTTTCTTTCTTTATGAAGTTATTATACATTCCAAATCTAAAAATGTTCACACTAAAAAAAAAAATTATTGAAACATTTTCAAATGTGGAACACATGCAAACAATAAAGTGTAACACATGTACAAATAAAATAAAAACAATGCTCTTGTTAAACCATTGACAAGATATTTTTTTTATTGGAAAACTATTGTCTTTGTTTATGTATGCAAGGCCTGAAAAAAAATGTGGTTACATTAAATGCCTCATTGGTGGCATACATTGTTTGTTACCTAGCTATAATTTAGTTTTACTGATACAATAAATATTGCCCTGTTGGTCTAATGATCACATACGCTGCTGCGGCCGTACTATGACGTGTTAACGCCATCATTGTTCCAGCGTGAAAGAGAGACGGAGCTATTCATGACCGATAGCACTATCCCTTTTTCGCAATGGAATCACGATGGTATTAACACGTTATAGTATGGCGACGATCATGAGGTCCTAGGTTCGATTCCTGGGTCGGGCAAAGTGTTATTGGGTTTTTTTATTTGGAATTTCTCAGTAGCAGCACGGAGTCTGGATTTGTGCCCGGTTGATCGCAATAGGCTCGACACATGTTACATGGCGAAATGTGGGTCTACTATAGGTACCTACACCTCTGCCTAACCTTTCAAGAAATATAGGCGTTATGTTATGAGTTAATAATATAAAAACGCGACATTGAAAGTCATACCTACTTTGTTTCTATTCAATTGGCAAATCCATTAATCAAATCTTAACTTAATGGTTGACATTGGCCTCTCCTAAGTTTCATACATTTGGTCCTTTGTCCTCCGAATCCAGCACCTTCAACGCCTTCAAGGTTGTTGGTCCGTCTGGCAAAATTTTATCTTTTATTTAATTTTATCTTTCATTAAATGAATGTTGTTCTCAGAAGCTGAAGGGTGTAAATGACAATATAATTAGTCTCAGCCCAGAACTTTACTACAAAATATTGATAGCATTATCAGTAGCATAGTAGTATTGTGTTCTGAACTCATTAGATCAGTGTTCCAGTTATATAAAGAACTAGCTTTTGCCCGCGGCTGCGCCCGCGTGGAGATCGTAAATAAAAGTATCCTATGTCCTAACCCCAGGTCTTCCTACGTGCCAAATTTCATCGAAATCCGTTCAGCCTTTAAGGCACGAAAATGTACCATATAGACAGACAGAGTTACCTTCGCATTTAACACATACTAGTTGGCAACAGTGCCAAGTTTCACTTCTCATTTGCCACCACCAAGCTTGCTGGACAAAGCGTCGAAGTATGATGGTATTTCCGGTCGCAGAGATTTTAGACCAATTAAAATTAAATGCGCGCTTTTAGCTTTTGTTTTTTGCCTATAAGTTCTGCCAATTGGGAGAAATATGAAAGTGCCGAATAGTTTGAAGTTACCTTGTGGTCTTTACAGGCACTATTGTTTAAAATTAGTTTAGCCAACGAAATATGCGTTGTAAGTATAGTACAGGGGCGGATCCAGGATTTCATTTTGGGGGGAGGCCATTCTGACAAGTTTCGGAGCTAGGGTTAAAACCACATGTAAACAAAAAAATCAGCTTTTATTAGCTTGTATTTAACCAGCGTAGAGTGGAGAATGACCTTAAGGCTCAATTGAGTCGAAAGTATGGAATTCCTGGGTCTTTTGGAGGGAGGGGGCATGACCCCATGCCCCCCTCCCGTATTCGCCAATGGTATAGTATTCCATCCGATTCATCGAAATACCTAGCTATAACTACGCACATAAACATGTATACATGTAATATTACTAACCTATTACTGTCCCACTGCAGGGCAAAGACCTCTTCTCCTACAGAGAAGGCACGAGCATTGAACACAATGCTTGCTCAAGACGGGTTGGCGATTTCAGACTTATAAGTCCAGGTTTCCTCACGATGTTTTTCCTCTACCTATGTCAGTAATGTCAAAGAAACATGTAAAAAATTATATTATTAAGTTCAAACAGACTTTTAATCTAGTATTTAGATCACTGTAGGCGAACTACTTCATCGTTATCTTTGGTCTAGGCATAGCAGTCAACTATGCTGCTCGCTATTTTACTGGATCCTTGGCTTTCCTCATCCAGATGCTGCCAGGGACCCTGCGATAATCGTCGCTCCACCTATCCTGACGTATGTTAGGATGCCCAGACCATTTTTTCGGAAACAATTTTACACCCCACACAAACAAGATTTAGACTGCCTCGTTGTTCAAGCGCTCCCGCCGAGCATGAGGTCCTGGCTTCGACTCCCGGGTCGGGCAGTGTCATTGGATTTTTCCATCTGGAATTCCTCTGCAGCAGTAGGCTCGCCCCCTATTACATGGGACTTAAGCATAACTAGCGAAATGTAGGTGTACTATAGGTACACCTCTGCCTAACCCTTCGGGAATACAGGCGTGATGTTATGTTATAAACAAGATTTTGGTCCTTCGAGTCTTGTTTCCCCAAAACCGCATTTTATGTTCTGACCACTTTTTCTTTACGTAATCCTGATGTTTTTCTGTCATTCAGAAACTAGTTATCTGTGAAAAGCACAGTAAGTCTAAATATATACGTGATAATACACTAAAACGGTCGCGTGGTCGCTCACGTGTCTGGCGCCGCCAGACAGGTGCGACGCGACGGTACGACGCGTTTCTGGTAGAACAATTTCCATGAAGTTTTCAAAGAAATTGTTCTACTAGAGCGAACTATGCGATGTTGTTACTTGATTATACAAAGTCATAGTCGAATCATTTCTTTTAAATAGGCACAATAAAGGCACTTTTGAACGTCAAAATTTAAATGAAAATAGAATTAATTCTACTTGCCCCTACAGTTGTTATAATCAGTGGTCTAAAATCATTTTGCTGGGGAATCCGGGAGGGAATCGCTGTGCAAATATAATTATGTAGGTTTTGCTTCATAATAGGTACTTACTGCCTTATACATAGATGTGCTAAAGACGACTTAAACAGACAGCTTGATAAATGATATTTATTTCTGTAAATTGGTCTTAAAAAAAACACACGTCAAAAACAACGCAAGTTTAAAACTAGATTAGTTCGGTGTTTCCTGACTTGAGAAGAAAGACCGAAGCAAAGTCAAAGGTCACCGTCTCTTTTAAAGTCCAGACATAATCTTGCTCAGGCCATATGAGGACCATGTATATTATTGTCGGAAATAGTTTTTTTTTTGACGAAAGTACCATACAGATTTGACATGTTCAGTCAGTGCACGTATTTGTCAGTAATCATGTAGCTCAACACAGAACTCAAGGAGCTCAATCTCAGTCGGATTTGGTGATTATACTAATGTCTCATTCGATATTAAGAGTTGTTGGTGAATCACCCTCAAAGCACCTTCTTTGGGATGATTCACTAACCATAACAGAAAGGAAGTGTTTAAAAGCACAATTAATTCAAAGTGCTTAAACTTTTTGAAGAATCGCTCGTTAATTTTAAGCCTGCACTGGCTTTAAGCACTGGATTTACAACGTACTTGTGCTTAGCGCCGAGAGTTGAAAATCCAACAGTTTTATTTTTCGACTTGCTGGGATTCACTTTGTTGGATTCTCAATGCTGGACTCAACGCCGAGGGTGGAAAATCCAGAGCGCCATAATAAATCGTCGCGTTTAAAAATCGCCCGTGCGTATCTGGGCTAACGGCCGATTCTTGTCCCCTCAGTCAGTCTGTGGGAGATTAATTATTCAGCAAGGAATGGTATCGTAGCCCCCCTATTATTCACTATAAAGCTGAAGAGTTTGTTTTTTGTTTCTTTGTTTGAACGCGCTAATCTCTGGAACTAACAGTCGGATTTCAAAAAATCTTTTTGCATTTGATAGATCACTTCTTGGGAAAGTTTATAGGCTATTAACATCATGCTACGGCCCTTAGGAGCCGAACAAAAATAAAGTTCAAAAGAACGCTAAGCGCAAACAAAGTAATAGAGCGGAAGGGAAATAAGGCTGTTATTTGAGTAAAATATATGTTGTGTTGTGATGTCTTACGACTTTTTCAATACAGCTATGAACCAGTTCACGTGGCATTTGCAAAAAATACCCGAATCGATTAACTAGGCGTCTGTCCTATTCGTCCTTTGGAATTGAAACTAAGAAGCGTGAAGAGACAAAGGATTTTGTAGATATCTTGTATCTAGGTATTCAAAGTTTATTTAATGGGCCGATCTATACTAAAATTATAAAGAGGTAAAATTTGTGAATTTATACCTATGCAGGCGGTAATCTTCGGAACTAATGATCCGATACCGGAAATTCAGTCACTAGTCGGAAGCTATGGTATTACCGAGGATATATTTTATGTAAAAACAAGAAATATCACGGGAACGAAATCGCGGGCAGAAGTTAGTATTGAATAAAAGTAAATTTTCACTTAGAAGTACCTGATGGGAGAAATTAGTAAGTAGCAAGACACAATTTTGACTCTAAAATCAATAGTCTTCACTGTACTGTACAACTTCTGAGTTAGCATAATCAGCCTATGATGTTCCTACCCTTTGACCAACCCAGTTACTGGGTAACTGGAGGTCAGATAGGCAGTCGCTCCACGTAAAATACTGGTGTTCAGCTGCATCCAGTTAGACTGGAAGTCGACCCCAAAATTAGTTGGGAAAAGACAAGGCAGATGATGGGAGATGAATTTTCAGAAATCCTTCCTTTGAGCTCATCTTTGATAAATAAGGAATTCTTGTGTAAAATTTCATGCTTCTAGACCCAGCGATATAGGCTGAGCTTTGTCTGTCAGTGAATTTTGGTAGAAGATGCTTTATCGTATAGAGGTATGAGGAACAGGGTGTAAAGTTTACTTACCCTCCATAGAAAAGGGAGGATTCTCCGACCAGACGGGGTGTCGTGTCTGGTGGGCAACTGCCCGACGATTGATGTCGGGACGTTCTATTATATGCTAGTTGCGCGGTAAACTCTGCTTGAGCGATGCAGGATTTTGCGTGACGTCAGTGTGACGCGTTGCTCGCATGTGGTATTGTACAGTCTTTCAGTAAGGGCTTCCTATCTTTAAATTTAATTAAAACAAAGTGTGTGAGATATCTTCGAAATTTTTATTCGTTTGAAAGGCCTATCGATGCCATTATGTATGAAATATGACATCGTTTAAATGTCCGCCGTGGCTTCGCTGGGTAGCGCGCATCTGAAATGTCTAAATTTTCTATGACTCTGGCGCATAATTCAGGCTAAATTGGACCGATGGCATGAGTTATGTTGGCATTGAGGGCTGCTGTGGTTTGTGGCTTATTCGCATAGATCTGCGACTTAAGAAAATGCGACAAGAAAATGTCTAACGGGGTCAAATAGCACGATCTCGGTGGCCAGTTCACATCACCTCCACGTGAAATGACCATGCCTTCAAATCGCTCGTGCAGAATGTCCAATGTGGCATAAGCTGTGTGGCACGTAGCGCCGTCCTGTTGAAACCACATGTTGGTGTCCATATCATCCAATTCAGGCCAAAAAAAGATGGTAATCATCGACCTATAGCGCTCGCTAGCCTATGGGCGCGCGGAACGTTGCCCGAACAGAACACCCATTTTGATAAAACAATTTTATCAGATGCACGTGTTGTTGAACGCTATATCCGCCCATGGTGATTTGGCAAAATAGACTGAATATGACAGCCAATTTGACAGATGTAGCTTCAACAATAAGACTGCTATCAACTGTCAAAGTTCGGAAGTCCCTATTGGAAGACCCTTTAGATGCCGTTACAATCGATAACATAAGAGGAATAGGAGGCCTTTGTCCCAGCAGTGGGAACGTTATAGGCTGATTATGCTATGCAATTATCATCTTGCCGCCCTTGTCCCATGATACTTGGTGTCTTCGCAACACGTTTTTTTCCATGTTCCATCGTCACGCTCTCCTCTTCATTTTATTCTTTCTTTTCTTTAATATGCTATCCAATGGCAGCTAAATTTTTCACCAAAACAAATAAAACGCAGGCCATTATACCAATAAATAAAATATTCGCCAATTTGAAGCACGTGGTCTCTCACGCGGCAAAGTGCGTATTCAGGCCGGACTACACAATATTAGGTAAATAACATCGCGAATTCGTGATTGTTATTGTACAAGTAACCTTGATCGATATCATAGTAAACAACATGTTTTTCACTTTCATAATTCAGCCTAAATGTCTACGTCCTTGATAAAATTTATTTAACTAATACGTAATTGTTAAGCTTATCTATAACCATTCGTTGCGTCACCTTTTGTAAAATGCGTTGACATTAAACGAACATACTTATTAGTCTGCTAAAATCATAACACTTCCTTTTGGCTTTGCTGTAGTCAGGTAAACATCAAAAGGCATATAGTATTTTTGTATTAGTATTTATTCGTGTATTTCATATTTATTTCCGAGCTATCTATCTGAATATTGCCCCTGCCATGTTTTGTCTCTGCATCACCCAAAGGTTGACTGGTAGGAAATGCCTCAGACATTAAGTCCGCCTTTGTACAGTATTTTTTTACTTGTGCATAAAGTTTTAATAAATAAATAAATAAAAGGTCAATCAATCGTAGGTACCTAGGTTCCTACTTAAAAACGTTAAAAAATTCGCAATCTTATCTCAGGGACATTCAATGCCAATAACTTGTCAAAAATTTAGGGAAGTTAGAGGTTTTTGTGTCCGATAGACTGAGATTATAGTGCGAACACGAATGTTCTATAAAATTAAAGCAAGAGCAGGCCCATTCAACAATAAAAATAAATAAGGGATCCCTTCATGCAGCGGGGTAATTGCATAACACACTAACAGTAGGAATGGTTTTCATTTTGACTGTTTAAAAACATTCAGTGTGTTATTTACGTTTATGAGAAGACACATTTTTCATGATTATATGTGATGATTCAGATTGTGATTGATACTGGGCTACGCAATTAGGGTGCTGGTTGATCAAAGTTTAAATCTTGGTGTTGATCAAAGTTGCAACTATTACTCGTAGGTAGCTATTGTCATTGGTTTATCCAAATGCCAACAATCAATAATAATAAGTGAGATGAGGATGTATTAAAAAGTATAATAATACTAGCCTATTATTGTCCCACTGCAGGGCAAAGGCCTCTTCTCATACAGAAAAGGCACAAGCATTGATCACCACGCTTGCTCAACACGTGTTGGCTAATTCAGACTTATGTTAACTCCACACATCAAAGTGTCTAGGGATCAAGGTATTTAAAAAATATATAATTATATTATCCTATTGAAATTAAATAAAAATGTCTATTTAGATTGATTAAATAAAATGTTTTCGTATGTGTAGATCGACTAAGTAGTCTCTGCTTTTACTAAATAAAGACATTTCAAGATTTTTGCTTATGCTGGATTTTTTACCTTAGCTAATCCTGACATTAAAATGTGATAAAAATAAAAGATTTAAATGTTTTTATTGCGTAAAATAAAAAATAAGTAGTCTTTATTTCCGCCGTTAACGCGTATAACACAATCGAAGCGATTTGGCATACTCTACACAATACGAGTTCAACCAAATCACGTTGCGGAATGGCCGCCTACGTCCGTTGTAACACGCGTAACACATTTTCTCGTGTGTGTACGGCATCCATATGTGGCAGAGCTCTTCTTTGAAGCATATCCCATGCGTGCCCAATGGGATTAAGTCTGGTGATTGAGCAGGCCATGGTAGGACGTTGATATTAGCTGCGACAAGTGTGTTTGAAACCACAGGCAGTGTATGGACGTGCATTATTATGTATAAGCAGAAATTAAGCACCAAATTGGGTCCGCAAAGGCATGACAGCATCTGATACAATCGTTTCAGCGTAAATCGGTGCATAGAGATTGTCTTTGATCCAAATCAGTTCGGTTCTTCCGCCGATCCAAATACCCGTAGTATCTGGCCTCATAACAACGCGAGAATCGTCAGAAAAACACACAAAACGCCACTCTTCTTCTGCCCAATTTCTGCATTCACGAGCCCATTGTAAACGGGCTTGGCGATTGTGGGGCTCAACAGGTGGTACATGTAGCGGCCGTCGGGAACGGAGTTTGACTTCATGCAAGTGATTTCTTATGGTTTGATCGCTTATTACCATCCCTGAAGAGCTATGAAGATTCTAACCAACATCATCACGGTCATTGTATGATTTCGTCGAGCAGGTACTTGTATGTAACGATCTTGTCTGCGTGTGGTGATGCGAGCTCGTTCTCCATGTCGCTATGCCACGCTGCCAGTGATGCGGTAACGTGTCATTCGACATATAACACTGCGTAGTGCCCAGAGCGATAGCCACAGCACGTTGCCGAGAACCAGCTTCCAAAATTCCCACGGCTCTGATAATTTCTTCTCGGCTCAAATGACGTCGTCTCTCCATAATAACCTTCTTTTGTATTGACTCCACTCAAAAGTATGACAAATTTTCTGATTTGGCCTCAAACCCGTTGCAGGATTATGTAGGAATACGACTTGACAGAAGATTTTCATCTTTTGACCGAAATTAAAAAACTATTCGCTTTTCAAATGACGAAATTTACTGAAAAAGTATCTATAGGAGTTACAAAAAATATATTTAAAAAAAAAAAACGGATTTCTAGTAACTAGCAAAAACGTACTTGATCCCTAAACACTTTTGATGTGTGTATAAAGTTCAGGTTTCCTCACGATATTTTTCCTTCACCAAAGTCAGTATCAGTAATGTCCAAGATAGTAGATCTAAATTAATTAGGCTTCCAAAAAGCAACGTTTCATGCCAAATCATTTTTTAGCGTAGTGTTGTAGGCCAACACTTGATAATATTATACAGTCAACGGTTGTTGACCCAACATCTTATCAATAAAATGTATATTTTTCGGTCAACGGTTTACGACTTGACACTGAATAATAAGCAGCTAATTCTACTACCTTTTCTTAATCAAAACCAATAACAAAACTTTGTTATGTAAACATCATCATCTGCCGTGCTGCATCATCATCATCTAACCGGATGCAGCTGAATACCAGTATTTTACGAGGAGCAACTGCCTATCTGACCTCCACAACTCAGTTACTTGAGTATTACGATACTCCTTAGTAAGACCGGTAGTCATGCTTTCGAGATTCTGACTACCCGTAACGACAGTCAAAGATCTACAAATGACAGCGGTAGCAACGGTTTAACGTGCTTTCCTAGGCACGGAGGTGTCTCTATATGTAATGGATGGTCACACCCATCCACGGACCGACCGATCTATATTATTTTATGTGAAAATGTCTATTAAATTAATTACTATTGTGAATGTTTCGTTATTTTGACCAATTTTGGAACATTGGACCACTGTTTAATGTTCCAGTAAGCTTGGGATGTGAACATCAAAGCCCGAAACTCAGTTGGATTGCAATAGACGAGTGAATTTTAAGAGGAAACGCGGTCACGTGGTCATTAAGAAAACACAGTTTGTATGAAATGATCGAAAATGACCACGTGACCACGTCTCCTCTTATTCGCTGAAATAGTTTGGTCCTTCGAATAAAATCTCTTTAGCCGTCCACTGTTGCCATGAGAATATTTTGGTCCTTAAATCAGCAGCACTTACCTACCAGGCTTGTCGTGAACTTTAAGAAACACTGTAACGTTCTCAATATTTTTCGCTCCTCTTATTCGCTGAAATAGTTTGGTCTTTCGAATAAAATCTCTTTAGCCGTCCACTGTTGCCATGAGAATATTTTGGTCCTTAAACCCGCAGCACTTACCTAGCAGGCTTGTCATGAACTTTAAGAAATACCGTAACGTTCTCAATATTTTTCGCTTGTAATAAACTTTTCCTTATCGCAACAATGAGTTTGGCAACACGTGTCGAAAATCAGAAAGCAAACAAACAGAGTAAGCAAGGTTTAAGAATTATTTTATCCGCTGAATACAGGTTTGTCTTGAACTCTGGCCCGCAGATAAAGATGGTGGTTTTCTTTGAAATTGACACTTCTTTTGTCAAAAAGTAAAGTTACTCACATACATAAACTCACGCCGTTTTCCCATTAGAGATAGGCAGAAACTACAGAACGCCAGCTGCTACGACCCTTACATACTCCTTTTGCTTCGTTTACGTTCCTGCTACGACCCTTACATACTCCTTTTGCTTCATTTACGTTCCTTCTACGACCCTTACATACTCCTTTTGCTTCGTTTACGTTCCTGCTACGACCCTTACATACTCCTTTTGCTTCGTTTACGTTCCTGCTACGACCCTTACATACTCCTTTTGCTTCGTTTACGTTCCTGTAACGACCCTTACATACTCCTTTTGCTTCGTTTACGTTCCTGCAACGACCCTTACATACTCCTTTTGCTTCGTTTACGTTCATACTATCTGCACACGCACGCCGGTTGCGAGTACTACGCACCTGATCTTTCCGAAGAACATCACCAATAAGGTCACTATACATATGTCTTTCTAGGGCGTCCTCTCCCGGATTTTTCACTTTCCACTCAAATCTGTCTTGTACATACCTTTTGTTAGTCGCCTTTCACTCATCCTCAACATGACCAAACCATCTAAGCATACTCTTTACAATTTTTACCACTACAAAAAAAAGAGTCATGTAAGAAAAATAAAGTTAATATAAATAAAATATTGTTTTTCAATAGCCATTATATTCTAGACTTTAATAAAATACAGGAATAATATAAACTTTCCACAGCAACTGTCTATTTATTATTGTCGCAATCAGCTCACGTGCGGTTGACGTGTTTCTTTTTTATCTGCTTTATAACATAACAGATGACGTCACGCTAGAGAAGTCTGAAGTTAGGAGGAATAGAAGTGTAGGAAAATGTAGTGGTTCTGTTTTGTACATTTGCATGTTTATTTCAGTGTTGGTAACTCGGCAACCTGCAACAGATTTGCATTCGCCGAATAGTCGACTTTAAGAAGTTGTTTTAAACAAAAATAATCACTTGATAAATTGTTTAAGTTACTTGCTAGTATTAATTGTCTAGTGAATGTTTTTTTTACGAATAAGCACAAGGTCTAGCTAGTACTAGTTAGTGGTAGTAATTACAATCATATTAATCCTAAAAGCGTATGTGCTTCCGATTCGATTCTAAACTCGAGCTCCGCGAGTTCCATCCAAATTGGAAATGTTCTAAATTCAAACGGACGGAGTTCGTATTTCCTATTTGTATGAGGGGCTGCCTTCATAGGCCTCATTCTTAAAGCTACTTAGGACTCAGTCCGACATTTATCGGTCGATTCCGATCAGCGGGGTAATTACGTAACACACTAACAGTAGGAATGGGTTTCATTTTGGCAGTTCAATAACATTCATTGCGTTTTTTCCGTTGTTGAGCAGACAAATTTTTCGAACATATGAAGCAATGGATTAACAATAGGCTTCAAAATGATTCAGATTGTGATAGATAATGTGTTACGTAATTAGGGTGCAGGTTCCGTCTGTAAAGGCTATAAGAACAGCGGATATTCAACTAAAGAATGTCCTTTGAGGCGCATTTACAGCGCTGCTGTATGCCCAATCTGTAACTGCCCTAAGCACTTACCAACAAACGCTACAAGTAGCCTTTAATGTAGTCAATAAGTCGACAAAACAAGGAAGAATAAGAAAATACTTGAACAATATTATAACGGAGTAAACACTCAAGTGTATATTGCTAAGTGAAGGACCTGATACAAAACATGTTTTTCTTTTCATATCTACATAGAAATTGTAGAAGGAGCTCGCGGCTAAATTATAACAGCGGCACGGGTCGATCGAAGGTTAAGCTACGCTTGCCGCGGTCGGTTTGTGGATGGATGACCATCCACTACATACCGAGGCCCGTCCGTGCCTCGGAAAGCACGTAAAGCCATTCCAAAGTCCCGGCTGTCATTAGTAGATCTTTGACTGTCGTTACGGCCTAAGGCCGTAAAAGCCTGACAACCAGTCTTACCAAGGGGTATCGTGTAACCCAATAACAGGGTGTGGAGATCAGATAGGAATTCTCTCCATGTACTCGTAAAATACTGGTACTCAGCTTCATCCAGTTAGACTGGAAGCCGGCCTCAACATAGTTGGGAAAAGGCTAGGCAGATTGATCTACATAGAAATTGTACAGAAATGCACAACAGAAATATGTTTAGGGAAACTTTTAGGGGTCGACTTTTGATCTCTAACCAGATGCGGCTGGATATCAAATCAAATCAAATTAAAATATTTTATTTCACATAAACCTACGTCATGAGCACTTATGAAACGTCAGAAGCTATGTTCACAGTTCCAATTAGTCGTTTCCTATGGAGAAGAGCCGGCAAGAAACTCCACGGTTACTCTTTTAAAAATAATTGGCTTTTACAATGTTTTCAAATAACAGTGTTAATAGGTATGGGAGGACAGTGTAGGCCTGCCGGGTACTTAACAAAATAAAAAATGGTCTGAAAATCTGCAGTCTTCAAGTTAGGCCTAATCGGTATACATCGGTTATTATTCGGTCGGTTTTTGTGGTGTGCATAATAAAGAGTATTCTATTCTTCTATTCTATTCTATAAATGGAGCGATTCGTATCGGAGCCCGTAATCTAGTTATTGCAGGGTATAGTACGATTCAAACTTAATGGCGGCTCGGAACAGAAGGCGAGTCGCTGCGCAGTAACCAATTCACGTGTCAGCGGGGGTGATGGCGCAGCGAATAGCGCACTTCACAGCCGCCATTAATTTGGAATCGTACTGTAATTCTATTTATTTTAGCTCCTCTCTTAGACTGCCTCGATGGTGAAGGTCGCAAGCACGACTGCTAAATTGGTACTGAGTTCGATCCCCAGGTTACGCAGTCCTATTTGATTTTCCATCAGGATTTTTTTACGAGGAGCCCGTAGTTTGGTTTCTTGTCCAATTGATGGCAAAATGGGTGTACTAATAATAACCGCCCCCACTTGGAGAGTAGAGGGGCGAAACATTTCAGCACTCCGCCTAGGTTTTCTTTTGTCCATTCATAAAGAAATAGGAGTTACTTTGTCGGCTTCTGCACAAAATGTTTGTGAATTCAGAGAATGTCGGATGCAAGAGCTAGCGAAGAGAGCTCACCAATTTTTTTGGTTTTCGAACTCTAAACCAACTAAAACTAAAGTACTCTGCAGGCGCCAGAGGTGAAGGGGCTCCTAGTGACAGCCCCTTCGGTACCCCTTTACCTCTGGCACCCTGGGCGGTCGCCCAGATGCGCCCTACCCTAACGCAATGGTTGTAAGGAATATAACTCAATTTTTTTATGTTTTTTATTTTCAGGGATGCATTTCTCTCAGTCAGTGGCCATCATTCAGAGTCAAGTGGGCACGATAAGAGGAGTACAAGTACTTTATAGTGATCAGGTGAGATATAAACTTATTTATATGATTTATTAATACAACTTTAATATACAGAAGGGTGAGGGAAGAAGGTCCTGGGTCAGTTCAAGACTGGTAACTATATATGACAGAAAGGAGAAGGCTATGGAGAAGGCTTGATCACAGCAGTGGGTATAAAAAAATAGCAGCTATGAAAGGAGCCATTGATTATTATGTCTGGGCTGTGAAGGCGATTAATTTGTTTAGGAGTAAACGTACCACAGATAATGAAAATATTGTTGCCAATATTAGCGGTTCTTCATAACCAAGCAAGTTTTAATTTTTAAGGTCGCCGTATAGAATTTTTCCGACTGGCTTATCTTTTAGCTAGCTAGTCTTTCTATGGTTGCCGATAAAGTTATCTATTAGATAAACGTTTTGATAATCGTTACTAGGAAAGTTTGCAAAATGAGGTGTTTAAACAATAGTTTTGCAAAGTACTATAAATTCTTGATTAAATTAATGTCTTTATTTTCATTATTATAAATATTCAGAATAGACAAATAAAAATAAAAACGTTTTGTTCATGAATTTGTTTTCGAATCGCCCTACTGTTGCCGTGTGATTAAAACGAAAAATTGGCTCCATTCGAGTTCGAAAACAATCGGGCGAATTCGAAAACAATCGGGCGATTCCAAAACATACAATATTTTTATTTTATTTATAAATATTCCCTCCTAATACGCCTTTTTCTCTTTTCAGAACCCGTTATCAGTAGATCTAGTAATAAATATGCCTCAAGATGGGATCCGGTTAATATTCGACCCGGTAGCGCAACGACTTAAAGTAATAGAAATCTACAATATGAAATTAGTTAAACTTAGGTATAGGTAAGTCTGATGCACGTTTATAATTACTTTTAGAATTAATTAATGATGCGAATCATTAGATGTTGGATAATCATTTGTGTGGTTGCATGTGGGTGAGCGAGATGTATAATGTAATTGCAATACATATGAGGGGCAATTCACGTATTTTTAATAATCGTATTTTTCTGTCAAAAAAGGCTTTAATTTAATTTACCGTTTGCCGTTGGGATGAGATACCTAACAAATTGAATACGAAAAAAAATTGTACGTGGATTGGCCTTGAGATAACTTCATACATTCACATGAATTGAAAAAGCTACACAGGACTTAACTTCTGGTGGTGTATGCTGTGAGCACCAGCACCAGGGCCGGATTTAGGGGAGGGCATCCGGGGCAACCGCCCCGGGGCCTCCACAAAAGAGGGGCTCCCACAATAGACTTCGGAAAAAAATAATCTTTTAAATTCCGACGAGTAAACACTAGTAAACAACTTTTCTTTTGTTATTTTTTTTCGCTGTTTTACACACGGTGTGTAGGTACAACGGTTAAGGTACCTTGCTCTTACTGCCCTATCTAAAAAACCCACCCTGTTTAAAAATTATTGAAAACAGTGGATTTTTTTGTATCGTCTGATCCACAACATTTCCTTAGCCTACACTTTTTGGTTGCCCCAGGGCCTCTACAAGCTTAAATACGGCCCTGACCAGCACCAACAGAGGTTTTGGCAACAAACTGGTTGGTTAACACTTAGAGGTTTACGTTCAGTTATACTTAATTGACGAATAACATACCTAATGCCGACACTATGACACTTCCAGAACCCATAAGTATAATTCGTAAGAATAATTAATTTAAAATCCGTTATTCTGTAGGAGGCATTTAATTTCACCTCAGTCTGGTAAAAATTAAACGAACGTCGTAAACATTTGTGAGAAAATCTCCTTCTTTTTTCATTTTCCTAAGGACAGCAAATATCCTTAAAATTAACTAAATAAAAACATTAGTATTCTATCCAATAGAATCATTAGAAAAAACGTGTTAGTCTTGCGTCTAGGCTACTGTAGTCAAAGGTCTCGTTGTGCCACAAACGTGAATGGAATAATAATTAATATGTTACAACCATGGACGAACAAAAAAAGCCGGACGGAACTCCGCTAAGACAAAATTGAGTCCCGTTTATGAGCGAGTGTTGTCGTTTGCGCGCGTAGTGGCCGACCGTCTCGGCCGACTTATGTGTGAATGTGTGCGTAAAGCGGCCTTGCATACACCGAGCTGGCCGACTTGAGTGACACAGTTTTTTGACGACGACGATGTATAATTTCTATTCTAGGGGGTCTAGAATTATGTGCTGAATTCATGGTTACAGTTTCCTTCTAGGGCGTCCCATCCCGGTGTTTCCACTCACATCTGCCATGTAAATACCTTATTTTAGTCTCATTTCGTTCATCCTGTCAACATGACCAAATAATCTAACCATAGTTTCACTTATTTGAAAATACCAAAAATAAAAACTCCATGGTTGCCCAGGCGAAACAGTTACATTACACTCACTCCTACATAATTCTATGTTTATATCAAACAAATAAATGGCAGCTACAGTTAGTAACTTCATAAAACATTACTATCTTCATTACGGTATCGCCGTACGACCTAATGACATTATAATGCGAGCGCCTGTTTCTATGTCCCCACTCAAGGTCAGGTTAATGTGACTGTGCTCGTTTGGGTACGTCTTGAATGTTAATGTACTTCGGTGGGCATTTCGTGGTGAGAGTTTTGATAAGTTAGGTGATAATTAGATGTATTCTTTCCTTTGTAAAATTATTCGGTGGTTTTATATCGTTTTGCAGTGCAATCTGTGGTACAGCCCTCCCAGAAAAAGTATACGCTTCGACAATCATCGTTTATCTTCGGAAATACGAACGCGCGATGGTGAAATCTAATATAGAGCTGTTACAACCATGGAATTACTTAATTATTTTGTACTACTAAATTAGAGAAACAAGAGAAATTAGAAGCACATTAGTACACGCACGCGGCTACATATCAAGATATACATTTCCAGTATAAGCTGATCTCGCATTGTATAGGATTTCCGAACAATGAAAGGTCAGCTTTTATACTGGAAATGTATAGTTTGATATGTAGCCGTGTGTACAACAAATTATGCAATTCCAAAAAAATTTGAGTGACCTTTGTCAAGATGCGACCGGAACAGGTAACCCAACAGAGAGAAAGCTTTATACAAACATGCAATGATAAGTGCACTATTAGAAAACGCGGCAGTACAAAACTTGAAGCTTGCCTCTGGTTACTCTGTGGCGCGACGTCCGTACTCATTTGGAAACACGAAGATTGACGAAGCGCAAACCTTTTCTGTTTTAACTGTATTTACTTTTATCTTATAACATATATATACAGAGATCTCCGACTTACCTTCTAAAATGTATATTGTGTAATACATTAGAATTTTGATCACGTATTTAGCAGACACATAACAAGGCAGTTAAAACTACGTGTGAATTTTTATTATTGTCTCTTTGCTCTCATAAGCTTTACCTGTTAGATTTCAAAACCATCTCGTCCTTAAATTTCTGTTAAATCCTTGTTTGTTAACTTTTAACGCCGAACATTGCTCAACCAAAGCCCCCCTTTATCATTTTTGGTGACCACAGTAACTCATATTACAATGCTGTCCATACTTTTAGCCCCTTTCCACAAGCCCTTACTGCCGGATAGTCCGCGACGCGGTTTGGGTACCCTGAACTCAATGTACAATGACAGCCAACAATAATAAGACGGGTAAATTGTGGTGGAACACGTCTGAATGCTTACATACTTACCCCCTTCTCAAATCTGTTGCATTTTCGAGGTGTACTAAAATACGAGAAATACGTAGATTCAACGTACTGTCGAAAAAAATGTATAGCCTTTTTTTCTACAGTGTGTCGAACTGATATTATATTTTTTTAACACTTCAACTTAAAGTTTAGTATAGCTTACTAAATAATTTATTTCAATGTCAATGTACGGCCATATTTTTTAATAGTACGTCAAAGTGACGTATTTTTTAACACTTCAACTTAAAGTTTAGTGTGGTTTGCTAAATAATTTCTTCCGATGTTACAGTGGCATGTGTTTCAACTCCCCGGAGATCTCGCCGTCGATCGAGCAGGTCGAGCACTGCTTCGGCGCGACGCACCCTGGTCTCTACGACTCGCAGCGACACCTGTTCGCGCTCAACTTTAGGGGACTCTCCTTTTATTTCCCTGTTGATAGTAAATTTGAGGTACGATAATGGTAATTTTAGTACACAAAGTTTTACAAAGTGTACAAATACGCTGTGAATGTGTGCGCTAAGAGGAGTAGCGTCAGCATATAACACACACACACACACACACACACCCCCACACACTTTTCCGACTTCGTCATTGTCCCGGACGGTACCGAGAAATCCTGCGCTTACACACACATTCATAGCGTGTTGTTCACTTGTTAACCACAAGTAAAGCGCGTGTCGCGTTGTGAGATAAAAATACTATACATGAAGAACCATTTACCGGACCAATCTAACAAATAAATCTGTTCTGTTTATTAAACAGGTTCAAATTAAATTAGCTAGCGAAACTCCGCAGACGTACATCTAAAAATGATACAACAAAAAAATATTAGTTTGATGGTTTTTTTTTGGGGTCATCGACCGCGGCTAGTGCATGCACTTGAAATATCAGTTTAAAAAATGTTTTTTTTTGTGTAAACTTCACAGTCGTGATTAGTATCGATATCTAAACACGATAAAACATATATTTTCTACTCATACTTCACGTAACAACACTACCAGCGATCGTTGACCCCTAAAAAGAACATCAAATATTTTTTTTCTGTTTTATCGTTTAGAAATCGATACCCATCACGTCCGTGGAGTTTCGCTACCTAATTTAATTTGACCTTGTATTAATTTTACTTGTTATGTTTCCAGCCCGGCTACGCTCACGGGCTGGGCTCTCTACAGTTCCCTAATGGCGGGTCGCCTGTCGTCTCGCGAACCACCATCTACTATGGATCTCAACACCAGGTCAGTTCAATATCTATAAACAAAATCTGCTCTTATGGACAAAATAAACTTTGTATAATCTTTCTCTTTATAATGCGGAGAATAAAGTTAATTGGCATAGAAATCAATGTAAGAGATAATGAAATAGGATTCACTACTTGAAAATGGGTTCCCAGAGTGAAAACCCTGAAATCTTTTATGTACCTGTTTTAGTTGCCAGTCGAGTTGTACGATTACTGACAAATGCGTGCACTGACTGGACAGGTCCACTCAATCTGTGTGGCTCTTTCCTCAAAGGACCATTTCAGATACCAATCTACATGGTCTTCGCATGATTTGACCAAGATTATGTCTGGACTTTAAAAGAGACTGTGACCTCTGAGTTTGTTTCGGCCTTTCTACTCAGAGTAGTCAGATAGGATACGCCGACCTCGTCTAATTTTTTAAATATGATTTACGTGTAAAAGTGTTTGTTCAAACCTATTTACAGAAATAAAATCATTTATCATTTATGACAACAGGCGCCTACTAAAACTTGGGTGTATTTGTTTTTACAAGCCTGTCTAATAGCTAAATCCAAAGCTGAAAGCAGGCGTGAATTTATTATTATAATGTTTCATAGTATTTGACTACTATCAAAAATATGCATTAATTAATACTTATTTTAAAGATGTTACCTACTAAAAAAAGACGATTAATATAAAAATTATTAACATCGGTGGAAATATTTAAAAGTTACCCACTTTTGTAATTATTCTTCTATCCTTGTCACGCAAAACGGTCATTGTACTGAATGGCGCGAAGTTACAATGGCGTTCCTGTGTTGTGACGTCAGATGCTAATAATGCTGTCTCTGTCTAGCATCGACTTTAAAACATAGAACTTCACCATTTTTTGAGATATTTTAACTATTTTATTTTACGGCTTTATAGTTTTCTAGGTTTCCAAAAACCAAATAAAAAAACTGGCCAAGTGCGAGTCGGACTCAAGCACGAAGGGTTCCGTACCATTGTCTACAAAAACGGCAAAAAAATCATGTCTGTTGTATGGGAACCCCCTTAAATATTTATTTTATTCTGTTTTTTTGTATTTTTTGTTATAGCCGCAACAGAAATACATCATCTGTGAAAATTTCAACTGTCTAAGTATCACGGTTCATGAGATACAGCCTGGTGACAGACGGACAGACAGACGGACGGACAGCAGAGTCTTAGTAATAAAGGTCCCGTTTTACCCTTTGGGTACGGAACCCTAATAATACACTCATATAGTCTATTTAGGTTTGGCTTCCAGTACTGAAAATATAACTGCTTATTATTATACCACTACGCTAAATGTCACATGCTAATTACAGGCTAGCAGTACAAGCAGCGGCAGCGTCTGCGGTGCGCCTCTCCCGGAGTTACCTCTCTCCTGCTACCGACACCAGCTGCACCTGCGTCGCTGCGACGTACTGCGCACGGCCACCGCCACGCAAGGACTGCGGTTGCATATGTTCACTGAAGGTAACATACGTAGATAAACTCATACCTTCGTCGCATGGGGGCAGGCATGTCGCGGATTGTTCGAAAGAGTTACAGTGGCCCTGGCGCACAGGTAACTGAAGGAACACGGGTGGGTTTTAGGCAGTAAGAGTCTGACACGCCCTTCCGCTCCGCCCAGAGCGGGAGAGGTCATTTGATGATTTCCCAACCAAAAAAAAAATAAAATAATGGGGGCAGGCATGGTCTAAAAAAACAAGGTCTGCCATTCCGGGAGTGACTTGCTTTTGTCACTATCACTTGTCACTTGATTTAAAAAGAGTGTCCTTGGAGTTTCTTGCCCGTTCTTCTCCATAGAGATCTACGTTTTGGAATGGGCAACTAGCTTCAACTTTCTGACTAACTGACCGACTCTTTGACAATTCAAAAGTGCCTGTAAATGGTTTAATTGAAATAAATGCTTTGAGTTTGAGTTTGAGTTTGAGTTTATCCAGTTGCCACCATATTACAACAAAACACGAATTATGGAAACATTTTCAGTAACCATTCAGTTAAAAATTTATATGAAGCATTTAAATTGTTGTTTCGTTTTTCTAATCAAACAAAAAAATTCAATTTAAACATATACCAGCGTAATTGTTAGCTAATACCTCGTGTTTTATCGGATTCGCACAGGTAATAAAGGCAGTTGGGGAGTTATTATTACACACTACTGGTAACACAGCGGTGATGACGTAGGCTTGTGTCTCCCACGTGATCACTTTGTCTCGGAATGCTATACCTGGCGAAGTATATTATTATACCATGGGGGCAGGCAGAAATTACAGAACGCCACCTGCTACGATCCTTATATACTTCTTTTAGTTCGTTTACGTTCATAGAGCTGGTCATACACGCATGCCGCACAGTGGATCGAAGAAAAGCTCCCGAAGACATAGGAACTTAAATTTTCAAGTGTCGGTTTTTTACTTGAAATGGCTTCTAATAGCCAATATCATGCTTATGTATCATTGGATACAATCTGGTAGGCAAATGGGCAACTTATATTTTTTCCAAAAAAAAAAAATATGAAGCGGGTATAAAAAATGCTTATACCTCCGCAACAACAAGAATAACCAAAATATCCTTGGTTTACTTTTAAGTACACGGTTATATAACTATTTATTTATAATTTTTTGACATACTTCATATATCGAAATTTAGTGCAACTTTTTTAAACTACCTAAGTTTTTTTATTTTATTTTAAATCACCTTTTTTCTTTTTTTTTAACTAATACCTACATGCTTTATGTAAAAATATACACGTTATGTGATGTGTCTAGTTAACTTAAAAAATAAATATTAAAAGAGATATTTTAGTGTTTTATTCCGCTCGAAAACTTAAAAATATCACAAATAACAAATGTACTCGTATAATAAATGTTGTTTTTAAAGTAAAGTAAAAAAAAAATAATGATTTCAAATGTTATCAGAAAATTAGCAATTTCGGGGTCATTGTGTGGACTTCTCATTGTTCAATTCAATTTATTTTAGTTTATTTATTCTTAAACAATTTACATTGTGTTTGAAATCGTTCTATATAATAAAAAATAATAAAAAAACATTCATAGTACAACTAAAACATAAAAAAAAAAACAATTATAATATAAAAAAACATAAAATCTAAAATCTGATAAATACAATAACTAATTAATTTTATAGTAAATATATGAACAGAGATGATAAAAACTGCAATAAAAATAAATCCGAACTTATTTCATTATCAATATCACTTTCTTCGGATTCCAAAGCTGAATCAGTCTCTATTTTGGACACGTTTATACATTCGACATGATCTTCTTGACAGTTCAATATTTCTAAAGTTTCAGTAAAAGTTTTTGTATCCAACTTAGGTCTCGTTGCACTAATAAAGGGATTCGAAGAAATATTAGCATCTTGCGAATATCGTCGTTACTAGCTTGTCTGCTCAATTTTATGAATGATTTTACTGAAGCCTCCTAAAATATTTGTTGCGGGGCTCTGAAGCTTCTTCCGAGAGACTTTCAATTGACACAACAGCGTTACGGGCAATAATATCGCGGGTGCGTATTTCTAAAAGGAAATGGGGAAATAAATAAATGGTGGTGAGCACATCGATATTTATTGTGTAGTTATGATTTGGGTGCGCAGGCGAGAAAGGCGACTTTATTTTATGTTATTGTTACCTCGCAGGTCCCAACCGCTCCGTCACGGAAGGCGGCGCGGGGCGCTCGGTGTGCCGCGTGGTGCGCTTCGGCAGCTCGGCGCAGCGCGTGTGCGGCGCGCTGGGCGCGCCGGCGCGCGCCTACTACAAGGCGGACGACAAGATGCGCATACACCGCCCCACCGCGCGCAGGCGCCCGCCGCCCGCCTCCGACTACTTCTTCAACTACTTCACGTTGGGACTGGTCAGTTAATACCCATCCTCGGCGAATCTTTTTTTTTGTGTAGTGTGGGAAATCGTCAAAAGACCTCTCCCGCTGTGAGCGGAGCGGAAGGGCGTGTAAAACCTACCCGTGTTCCTTCAGTTGCCTGTGCGCCAGGGCCACGGTAACTCTTTCGAACAATCCGCGACCCCGGCAGGCATCGGCCCTATTGGACCCCGTCAATGGTGCTGACATCTCTTTAAGGCGCGCGTGGAACACGACACGCCGTCGACCTGGGCCTAGTCCTTACCGGACGGCGAGCTGACCATTGCTCGCCGTCTGCAAGCCCGCGCCTATGTTGGCCGGGAGTCAGCAATCGACTCCCGACGCCCAGGGTGTCTCCTGCGGCGACTAGGGGCGCGAGGGCGCAGCGATTGCCTCTCCTTCACGCGCTCCGCCTCCTCTTTCGCGAGCATTACTGCTTCGCAGAAGGAGGTGACGCCTTCCCATTCCCCCTCGCTCCGTACCATGGCCTGAACCAGGGCCGGACGCGAGAGATCGCCGCCGCCGATCGCCTCCACGAGGACACAGCGGTGCTCCGCCCAAGCCGGGCAGACCTCCACCGTATGTTCCACCGTGTCCTCCGGTCGATCCACACAATGATAACACCCGGGCGTTTCCTCTCGCCTTATCCAAAACAGGAACCTCCCGAAACACCATGTCCGGTGAGGACCTGCTTCAGACGGAAGGTGAGGACGCCGTGGAGCCTCTCAAGCCACTCCTCAAAGAAGGGGCTTACCGCCGCAATTGTGGCGTGCCCTGCGCTGGGTTGCGACAGTCGCACTCTCCATGCCGCCATGAGATCCCGCCGGAGCTCTGTCCGCTGTGCCGCTATTTCTCGCGGCAGCGGAGTTACGCCCCGGCGTTTCGCCTCCTCGTGCCACCCAAATGAGCGCGAGGACTATTGCCTCCAGATCCCACGGCGGAGAGGAGGCTCACCGCCTCACAGGAGACAGTGCGGTGTCCCCGGACCAGCCGGATGGCCATGACCCTCTGGGACGCGTTGAACCGGCGGGCTGGTCGACGCCTCAATGAACGCACCCACACCGGTGCCCCGTAAAGGGCCATGGACCGCACGACCCCTCCTAGAGCCTTCGGCAGGACGCGTTTGGACCCCCCAGATTGGGCAAGAACCTCTTCAAGGCAGCCCCGGCTCGCTCCAGTTTGGGAGCCAAAGGACAGAAATGCTCCACGAAGTTCCACCGGCTGTCGAGGACGAGTCCCAGGTACTTCATCATCGACTCGACGCCGATGTGAACCCCTCCTACCGTTACTTGGGAACCCGACAGTGGCGCGTTCCGAGGACCATGAAAACACATGGCCTCGGACTTGTGCACGGCCACCTCGAGTCCCAATTGCCGGATCCTCTCAACGACTGTCGCAAACCCGCGTGTCATTAATTCGGCCGTCGCCTGGTGCGACCTCCCCTGCGCCAGGACAAGCGTGTCGTCAGCGTAGCACACCACGCTGACGCCGCTAGGGTGGTCGGCGCGCAGCACCCAGTCGTACCCGATGTCCCACAGATGCGGCCCCAGGACCGATCCCTATTGGACATCGCACGACATCTCTCGCCGGTTCCATTCTCCCTGGTGACCGGGGTAGATAACGGCCCTGTCCGTCAGATAGGCCTCGACCACACGACAGAGGTAGGTCGGCATCCGGTGATACCGGAGTGCCTCCCTGATGCAACTCCAGGGCAGGGTATTGAAGGCATTGGCGATGTCCAGAGACACCGCCAAGACGACCCCACCCCGGGCCACAGCATCCCCCGTCGTGAGGGCTCGCACGCGCATGATGGCGTCCACCGTATAGCGCCCCCTGCGGAAACCAAACTGGCTCTCCGCCAAATCCGGCCCCACCCGCACCAGCCGCCCGACGAGGCGGTCTGCAATGACTCTTTCAAAGAGCTTGCCCACCTCGTCGAGTAGCACGATGAGCTGGTAAGCGGACGGAGACTCCGCTAGGCGCCCCGGCTTCTTAATGAGGACCAGTTTCCCCGTCTTCCAACGAAGTGGGAACTGGCCCTCCTCCAAGCATGCGCTTAGGAGCCCTCTTAGTGGAGGCCCGAGAGCCTCTAAGGCCAGGACCTAGGCTTTTCCAGGTAAGCCGTCGGGTCCTGGGGCGGTATTTTTGGCACTCAGCTTACGTACCGCCACTCTCAACTCTACCTCGGTCACTTCCGGAGCGTCGTCGTTGTCAGTGTGGTCCGCATCGGGCACCGCAGGAGGCGGAGCTATGAGTGGGGGAGCATGCTCCCCTCGCGAAGGAACAGAGCGCTCACTACGCCCTCCACGAGCTGGGGCCGGAGACTCTGCGTTAGCGGGCGAGCCCATGGGCGTAGTTTCTCTTGCACCATTTCGTATTGGCGTCCCCACGGGTCACTGTTCAGAGTCCCAAGCGATTCCTCGCTGGCCGTCCCCTGGCCCGCAGGATCTCCGCTCGGAGGGCGGTCTTCGCCGCTCTGTAACCTTCGTACAGCTCCACCTGAATGGCTCCGTATCCGGAGGGCGGATACGGAGCCTGCGGTGCCTGGTGTACAGGCGTTGCGCAGCAATGCACGCGTCGCGCAGAGACGTTAGTTCCGGCGACCACCAGTACACCTGGCGCCAGGCGCGTCCGGGCTGGACCCGGGGCAATGCCACGTCACTTATTTCGGACATGGCCACCCGGAAACACTCCGCCTCGTCCTTGATGTCTGCAGGCCTGTCCGGTGGTAACACCCAGGCTTGCACGATCGAGGCTTCCAGGAGGACTTCCCGGTCCAGCTGCTTCAGCGCCCACCGCGGACCACTCGGGGCCTGTCGGACCAGCGCGCGCGATGTCTGGGCGGAGACGTCAAACCGGATGTACCGGTGGTCTTAATACGTCTCCACCCCCTCCATGACATCCTCGGCGACCCTAGCTTGGCGACTCCAGTCTGGTGACCCTGCCTTGGCAATCCCCTTGTCCCTTTGGCACCAGTTACATGAGGCCAAACTCTGGGTTTTCCTCTTTTTTTTCACCTCACCCATCGGTTTCCACCAGGTGATATCGACATCAAGAGTGAGAGCATTTATAAGTAAAAAAATACCAGTAACCTTATTGCTTGACCCGAGGAATGAAACCTACGCTCAGATGTCCTGCAACCGGTAAATTCCACTGCTACATAAAATGTGCACGGATGTATTACATACGTTAGTTGTGCAGAACATTTTTGCCAGCTACGTATCCGTACGTAGCATGGCTGTGGGTCGCAGTGGAACTACGCCTTTATTAAATGATAAATGATTTTATTTCTGTAAGTAGGTTTGTACAAACACTTTTACACGTCAATCATATTTTAAAACTAGATGAGGTCGGCGTTTCCTATCGGACTACTCTGAGAAGAAAGGCCGAAACAAACTCAGAAGTCACAGTCTTTTTTAAAGTCCAGAAATAATCTTGGTCAGATTATGTGAAAACCATGTAGTTTTATGTCTGAAATGGTCTTTTGAGGAAAAACCACACAGATTGAGCGGACCTGTCCAGTCAGTGCGTGAATATGTCAGTAATCGTGTAGCTCAACTTAGAACTTAAGGATCTCAACGATTCGACGAACAATACCAAAGATAAGACGTTTGGGTAGGCCGCATAAATTACTCAAACTGCCAGACCATGATTAAAACAAACAGAGAAGATAAAAATAAAAACAATGACCCACATTGTCTTTACATTCACAATAATTAAACTTATTACTACATATCTATATATTTCCAGGACGTGCTATTCGATGCTCGTACGCACCAGGTGAAGAAGTTTGTGCTGCACACCAACTACCCGGGACACTACAACTTCAACATGTACCATCGCTGCGAGTTTGAGCTCACCGTGCAGCCCGACAAGTGAGCTTATAGACTTTTGATAAAGTAGTAGGACTTTAAGAATTAGCAGGACATAAGAAAATACGTCGATATGATGCACAGATATCTATACTAATATTATATAGAGGTAAAATTTGTTTGTTTGTTTATAAGGGGTAATCTCTGGAACTAAGAGTCTGATTTGAAAAATTATTTTTGCATTTGATAGCCCAATTCTTGAGGAAGCCTATATACTACTTTAACATCAAGCTAGGAGACGAGCAAATAGAAAAAAAACTTAGAAAGAATGCTAAGCGGAAACGAAGTAATAGCGCGGGCAGGCGATGCTATGCGACGGGTTCGGCGGAATAAGAAATTTCACGCGGACGAAGTCGCGGGCAGAAAGAAGCTAGTGTAAAATACAGACATGAAATAACTTAAGGATGAACTTTACAAATAGAATGTCATTATTGCGATAACTTGAAAGATTTTTTTTTAAAGCAATCACACTTGATCTTTGTTCCTCTCGTGATAAGTGAAAACTTCGAATTTGTTAATCACTATGTCTAGATGATATACTTTTCTATAATAGAGGTATGAGGAACAGGGTGTAAAGTTTTCTCACCCTCCAAAGAAAAGGGAGGATCCTCCGACCAGACGGGTGTCGTGTCTGGTGGGCAACTGCCTGACGTTTGATGTCGGGGCGTTGTATATATGCTAGTTGTGCGGTAAACTCTGCTTGCGCGATGCAGGATTTTGCGTGACGTCGTGTGATGCGTAGCTCGCATGTGGCCATGTAGTACTGTTATTACGGTAGCAGGAACGAAACAATAGCGCAGCGGGATCTTACGACTTCTCGCTCATCAGACTTATGCTTATGTTCTGGTTATTCTTCTTTAAAACTCATTTTCATCTACTGCTTTTCATATCAATAAATACCTCCATTTCCTTAGATGCGAAGCCAACTCCCTCGTAGAAAGTCGCGGCGCAGTCTGCATCACAGCGTACAGCAAATGGGAGGTAGTGTCCCGAGCACTGCGCGTGGCCGAGCGGCCCGTCGTACTAAACCGCGCCTCTTCGACCAACACCACCAACCCTTTCGGCTCCACCTTCTGCTACGGCTACCAGGATATCATATTTGAGGTAGGTCTTAGTTATAGAACAGCTGTCTTGTCATCATCATGTATATTTTGAAATAGGAACGTCTGGAATCAAGCCTTTAGGTGAATTCTTCAGCTGTAGCCCACCAAATTCAAATTTTCTTTGGTTTTTTGCAAATTGCAACTCTGTTTTACGTCGTCATAATTATGTTGATCAAAATGCGATTCGCGACTGTAGGAATGATATATTTACTGAATAATAATCATAAACAGTCGCGAATCGCATTTTAATCAAATACGGCGTAAAATAGAGCAGCAATTTGAAAAAACCAAAGAAAATTTGAATTTTGCGGGCAATATCTAAGGATCCCCCTTAAGAGGGCCCTTCCCGGTCCGTCTATCGTCAACGCGAGCATGATTGAAAAGCTTGTTGTTTCATCCAACGCAATGTTTGAAACAAGAAGCAAGAGTGAGAATGCTATAACATCGAACGAAAATTGGCGCGCGGAGATTTCACAAAACTTATTGCAGGAAATACGTGTTTTTGAAAAAGCCTTACAAATTTTTGGAAAATATGTGTGTCATTTAGAATCTCCATCACATGTGCGAGGTTTCTATGACGATGTTTTCTTTACGATTACAATTTATGAGTACATTATGAACGGCCAAAGTTCAGGTAAAATTTGTGCAAAACGCAGATTTTTGGAGGCTTATACTGAATTTGTTTCTCCAAATTTTGAATTTTTGCTTGCATAGAAACTTAGATAAAGTATACAAGACACCTATTAATTCAAAAATTTCAATAAAAGATGTGTTACTACGCCATAATCACGTACGAGCGTTTGTATGAAAAGTATGACGGGTTGGCTGCTCTTAAGGATTCACTAGTACCCAAGTAGGCCGCTGCAATTATAATCTGGCGAAATGGGGCATTATCGATTCATCCAACATCCAATTCGAATGCGGTGCTCTTGAACAGACTATGTCCCATCTGCTGCTGGAGTGTCCCAAATGTCCGTTCTCCTACACCCTTGAAGATCTGAACAACGCCTCTTACGCGACAATAAACGTGACAACCTAGTCGTCCCAAACAGTATGTAAAATAAAAGTACCGTCGAAACCAAAAAAAGAAGAAAGATTCACTTTCTGCTACGAATTTCAAAAAATCATATTGGAAGTAGAGATCACTTAGTTATAGGAAAAACAGAATACAGAACATAATAGAGACTTAGCCCTGAAGATCCATCACCTGTTACGACTACCAGGACATCATATTTTATGTAAAGCTTTTAGTAAAGTATTGGGGTCTTTGTGTAGTAACTCGTCCGAGCAACTACTGCGTCTAAGTGTTCCGGTCTGAAAGGTATACATGCCGATGTTATTAGAGGTACATGAGACGTTTCAGCTTTGTTTCAAATGTTTCAATACACCTGCAATTCCTCTGCACCTGTGTTGCCAGTGTACATACTAAAAATACACTTTCTGCTGCAGATACCAGGACATCATATTTCAAAAACATCCCCAAAACACTAGGGCGATTTTGTGCCTAATAGTCCCACATTAACGATCATATTCTAATGTAATGCCTATTGTTACAGGTGATGTCCAACAACTACATAGCGTCGATCACGCTGTACCAGCCCGAGGGCACGCGGCCACGTTACGCTGTCAACTCTATCGCGTGACATAGCCAGGTAATTAGCTACTTTATTCCTTTACTGTTAGGGTTCACTTTAGATTGAGATTATTTTTTCATGGCTATTTGTTTGTCGGTGTTATCTTCAGAAGTGACAGCTAGAATGTAATGTTGCCGCTTTATTTACTGATTGAATGTTTTTTCCCGCACAGGGATCTCCAAGCAAAGGTAATAAATACACGTCCTGAACGATTTCGGTTGTCAGTCACCACACAAAATCTACACCCGCGTGGTTCCCCACACAATCTCGAAAATGTTCAACTTTCAACATTAAAAAAATACTTCAGTCGAAGTGACTACATATCTTTACCACGAAGCACCTAAGAGGAAGCAGTATTTTTAAAAATGTGATAAAAAAAAAACTGTGAAAAAAAATAAAAACTCGAAAAAAGTGAGTGACAGATCTCAGACGGTGTGTTAAGTCTTATTTAATTCCTTAGACGGACTATATAGTTAATGTTTTTATTTTTAAGCTTAAATAAGTTGGTATATTTCAAAAATGAACATTGATTCTTAAATAATAGTCAAATGTGTTCTTGTAAGTTTTACTTTTTAATCTCATCGTGCAAGAATTAATAATTGTCTATGGCAAAATGTTCTTGCACGGTGACCTTGGGATTATAATAATAATTAGAAAAAAAAAACATGGAAAAAAACTAGAAATAGACTGTGCTGTAAATATTTTTGAGAATTTGATGAAAAATTTAAATTAATAATACGAAATTGATGTATTTTTTCTAAAAAGAAATGATTTTTCGATTGAAACGTTAGGTAGAGCGTGTGTGAAAAAAATATGTGCAAAAGTATTTTGTCAGCACCACAGATTATAATGAGTTTGTGTGTATAACTTGTGTTGTCCAACATTCTGTATAATTTATTACTATCAGACATTTTATTTCGTACATATCTTTAATTAGCAAAAAAAAAAAATGTTAAAATTATTTATGTATTAAAATATTGACAGATATTCGTTATAAATTATTTTTTGCAACGGAAAATCGCAGTGTGCGCCTTTTCTGAATTTCTTAGAAATATTTGTATTAAGATAATGACTTTTGAAAGATGCTTGGGGAAAAAAAAATATTTTCTATAAGTCTTGATTGCTGTGCAAATGAGAGCGCAAAAGGAACACTTGAAAAAAAAATAGTCACAACTTTAGCCTACGATAAAATGGCTTCCTAAAATTTAAGGTGTGGTTTTTAATAAGCATGTTTCTTCTGACGGCTCTCAAATACTGATTTTATGGAGTACAAAATTTATTTTTATTAAAAATAATTTACTGTAAATTTTTATCGTTTTTAAATAGCAAATGATGTCCTATATTTCAAAATTTGGAAATGTCATGTTGATTTTTAAGAAATTGAAAAATTCAAGGATTAGATTTTATTTTTGAAATTGTAATTTTTAAGTTTAGGTTTTTATATTAGGATTATGGCTCCCATACATAATTGACAGTGTTTGGCATACTTCAAAGTTCAGTGGTTTATTTAAAAATATGTTCATGAAACCTGTATGATATAATTATTTTAACGACTGTTATAGGTTAAAACTACGACCCTCAGATGAGCTTCTCATTTTCAACAATTTTTTTTTAAAGAATATTAAATAACATTTTAATAAGTACTGCCTAAGTTGCGCAGTCCTTTTTGATAAACAGTTCAGCATTCCCACTGTGAAATTCTTTGATTTGCATACAATTTAGAGTTTTTCAAGTAGGAATCGAGCAAAAGCGGTTTTAACCAATATCTTGCTGAACCATCTGTACAAAAATGGGATAATTGACGTTGGAGTATGTCCATACCATGGGCCATAATGCAGTAGACATCATACAGCCATAGATAAAACTTGGCTATCAGATGACGCACGCTATTCTAAATAGATAAAAAAACATTTGACAACAAACCTCTTTGGTGACAAAATGCTTAAAATCATAGTGCCAATGACGTTTCGTAAAAAATTTTCGGTAATAATGAGCTTAAAGTAGGCTACAAAATGGCAGGAGGCGGTTGTGATGTTATACTATACTGCTGTAACGGCAATATGACACTTTAGCTTCGGTAAGGTTTAAATGTTGCTTAGATTTGCTTTTGAAACGATTAAAAAAACAAAAAAAAATTGACTGTTGAATCTGCCATTTTTGTTTTCTAACTCTTCCTGTCATCAATAGATGGCGGTAGTAGTCAGTAAAAATAAATGGTGTCTACACAACAAATCGATAGTCATACAATAATTATTTTAGTTATTTTCATAGCAATAACGTTACCAAAAATCGGTTCAAAAGTAAAATTAGTATGTATGTTCATGCACAATTTGTCACTTGTGTGATTGTCGAGTAATGGCTGTGGTGCCATATAACATGAAAAAAAAAAATTAAAAAATTGACATAATACAATAAAAAAAGTATTAAATTTAAGGTAGCTCTATGCTACGTTCTAGTTCCGTGTGTGCGAATACTTTGACAATGATAAGTAGCTATTCTTAAGAATTTAAGTAATTGAATTCAAATAATATTGACTTCTATCTGTGTTGGCAAGGTTTTTTTTATCGAAGTGTCAATTGACGATGACAAAATTAAAAAGTTTATTTGAAAAAATTTGCTTCAAATAAAAAAGAGGGTGTGTGCTTATGGCCACACAATAGAAGTGAAAACTTACGACTGGAGCCGAGTATACGCGATTCAGCGTCACCAACCGACCGGAGCCGAGTATACCCGATTCAGCGTCACGACCCGAGCGTGACGGTTCAGTTAAGTTCACTGTTCAGAAGAGAGCAAAGTGCGCCTTAAGAAGTTTTCAGTTCAATTAATTACTATTTCTTCGGTCTTTGGGTACCAAAACTTCCAAAAATTAGGAAGTTATTTACCCGTAACTGTTTAATTCAAAATGTAACAAGAATGGCGGGAACTTAACTGTCAAAATATTCGCTCAAACGTCAACACAATTATTTTTATATTGATTAGCTTATTTCGTCACTCGATGACGTGTATCGATTCATACGTCACTTAATGATTATATAACTATGTCAGCCTTGTTGGTTACGCGGTATTGTCGCGAATTAAATTCATTATGTTTTTAAATTTTTTTTTTTTTTTGCGGCGTTTTTAGGCAGCGTAACAGACTTTTATATATTTTGAAAAATTTAGATCATTGTTGCCATATGAGTTTATCCTTTAAAAAAATGAAAAGCATAGAGCTTATCCCTTATAAGGAAACACTAAGGCAAAAAAAGAAAATATAAAACTATTGGACTAATTCATCTTCAACAAATAAAATGTTGCTATGATTTTCAAACATAAAACATTTTGGATGTAATATCGATAGTGAACTAAACTCTATGTAGGATAATAGTAAAGCATTTACTTATTGATAATGCAGATTAGTTAACAGTTAGCACTGTATAATATCATCAGTTTTATCACAGACTAACTTATGCCCGCGACTTCGTCAGCTTAAAATTTCTTGTTTCAACATAAAATATATCCTATAAAACTCGGCAATACTGTACCTTCCCATTAGTGAAAGAATTTTCGGAATCGGATCAGTAGTTCTGAAGATGACCCCCTACATAATATGTATGAGTTTATATTATAAACTCACAAATTTTAACTCACAACATTTTTTGTATAAATCTAAAGTCTATTCAAGTTCTTGTTTTCAAGTGATGTTATTTCCACTTAAATGAATACCGACTTCATGGTAGTGTAAATTAAGTTAATTTCCGAACGACAAGTACCTTTGGAAGAACTCATAAAAATATTGGAAGTTGTAGCTCAATCTGAACTTTATGTGTGGGTATTAAGGTTGTCTTTCCAAAACCACAAATTGGTTTACACGTTTGGAAACTAAATCTCGAACAGTATTGGGCGAACGTGAAACAATATCAATGATAGTTTGTTATTTACTAAGATAACATTATAATAGCGCAATTTTAAACAGACATTCTGTAAACATTTTTGTTCTTATATAAACTCACGTCTTCTTCCAATGGGGTAGGCAGAAACTACAGAACGCCACCTGCTACGATCCTTACATACTCCTTTTGCTTCGTTTCCGTTCATACATCTGGTCATACACGCAAGCTGGTTGCGAGTACTACGCACCTGACCTATCTCGAGAATGTCGTTCTTCTATGTCTAAAAATCTATCAAAACTCTTACGTATAACAAACTCCAAACATTTTCAATTCTAATTTTGTGCATTAGAATATTCGATAATACGAACTAAAAGTTACTTGAATCTGTTCTAGGGTTCGTTTCCCAGGCCCTGAAGTCTCGACATTAGACAGCGACAAAAATCGGTCGCTAAGTCGTATCGTTGTCAAATTCCTTTAATATATTTTCAACTTTATTTCAAAAGTATAAGGTTGAAAATCTATTAAAGAAATTTGACATCGATTAGACTTAACGACCGATTTTTGTCGTTATATTTGTCGAGACCAGGTTTTCTGAAGGTTATATGTTATGGCCAAGATCCCATACCAAAATGTAACATCTTCATTAGCAGTGCCCCATCATGGTCCCGGCTGTCATTCGAAGATTTTTAACAGTCGTTTAGTCAGAAATCCAAAAGACTCACACCTCAGTCTTACCAATGGGTATCGTGTTACCCAGTAGCTGGGTTGTGGAGGTCAGATAGGCAGTCGCTCCATGTAAAATACTGGTATGCAGCTGCATGTGGGCCGACCCCAACATAATTTGGAAAATTAATATAGATTAAGTGAAACAAAACTATAGGTTGAAATAGACTGTCAGTATTACATCTAAAAATGAATATTTAAATCGATCAACACAAATGCGAATTAAAATTCAAATAAAATTACGTCTGCATAATCGCTTCTTTAACTTAAAACGCTTTGATTTATCTTATTTTCAATAAATGCCTCTGAAAAAGTTTTTGATGTTTTTGTAAGTCATTTATTTATACTAAAATGTTAATTCTGCAAAGACAAAATATCTTCTGGTTTATGTAAGATTGCTCATGTATGTCAAATACCATATTTTGTGACTGATTGACAAAATATCCATCGTCCATTCAAGTGACCTAAGGTGAATCCTCAGCTGTAGCCCGCCAAATTCAAATATTCTTTGGTTTTTCCAAATTGCAGCTCTGTTTTACGTCGTATGTTGATCAAAATGCGAATCGCGACTGTAGGAATGATATATATATATTTACTGAAAAATAATCATCAATTTCATATGCATCGTAAAACTTTGGAAATTTTATTTCACCTAAGAATTTTTCAGAATATTTCATATGAAAATTCTTAGGTGGAACAAATTTCCAAAGTTTCCACTTTTATCCACCCTGTATAACTCAAAACATAGTCAATAAATATAATATCCAAAACATAACAGATATTAAAATTATAAAGATAAAAAAGTGATTCATATGTCCGGTTATCTCATATTATCTATATTTTTCTAAAATCTGGAACTTATCTACTCAATTTAGATATATAATTTTATGCACAACTGATAAATAATAGTTTGTAATCTATGATATCAGTCTGGAATTATTTTATTACATTACAAATGATATGATTTTTATTACACTTTATCTTTGAAGGGGAATCCAATAACAACTGCATCATATTTGTATAGCCCAGCTATTTTATTTACATACAAAAGCATTTTTTTCCCTGAAAGTTACATACTGTTTTTTTTGCTTCTAAATTGTTTGTTTTTTGATAGAAACTTAATAATAATTAGCAGACCCGACATACGTTGTCGTGTCAAAATTTCAATGGTCTTATTGAGTTTAAGTATACAAAAATCCTATAGAAAAAACACCTTCCAAATTTCCAATTTTTTTTTTTTAAATAAAAACCTATTTCGAACTATTACAAAAATTTTAAAACAAAAAGTAGCCCAAATCGATCCAACTGTTCTCAAGTGATGCGATTACTAACGAACAGCATTATATTTTTATTTATACATATATAGATTCATGAAGGATAAAACATAACCCTTCATTGCAGTCGAGTAAAAATAAAAAACTTATAACAACATCAAAAGCGAAATAAAAGAGGTACTAAAAAGGCTGACATAAGAAACTCGTATAATATAACTATAGCTTGTGTATTATACGTGTAGTAGCGTTATATTATGCATTTAGAAATACATAACAGCCTTTATGGTGAGTGGTTAGAAGGCCCACTTGCGTTTAGATTATATAAAGGGACATAGACCACAAATAAAACATACTTAAATAAAAGAGTTCGTCCGCATGCGGAAAAATTACTAAAACAGAGAGTTTACTCCTTGATCAGGGTGTTTACTCCTTAATCAGGGTGTCAGTAGTTGCGGCCGAAGTTACGGGCGTGATTTACGAATCACTTACGTACATATGATTGTCTCGGGGCCCGAATTAAGGATTAATGACATCACGATTTGATGGTTGTCCCTACACCCGATATGAATTTGCCCGTCCGAATTTTTTTATTTGTCGAATGGTATTACGAATCATCTACTTTCGGACGTTCCCGTATCTTCGTTGACGGACTTACAGAGTAGACCCCCCAGGCTAGGGACAAAACACTAAGCGGAATTTCGCGCGTGTTTTTCGGTGAGATTTGTCCCTAGGTTTACCTACATGGTTTCAACTTTGATGTAATATGTGCTGAAAAATATAATTAAAACACACTTTGTATGTACACACGACGATATATCAAGCTAAATATTTCCAGATTTAGGTGACCTCGCATTGTATAGGCTTTTCGTACAATGAGAAGTCAGCTTATACTGGAAATGTATGATATGTCATCGTGCGTATTACTTGTTTATAATAAACACAAAAAAAATGATCTCGTATCGTATTTCGATCTCTCGGCCAACAGTGTGTTGAATTATGAATTTTTTTTCGCCATTTATACGGAGTACGTCTTTTAGGTTAAAACCGCATGCGGAATGACCACAATTGACTAACGAAACAAACATATCGAATATAAAAACTGTGCGGATTTTATTTTATTTGTAATTGAATAAAATGAAGATCCCCACATTTCATTTGATAGTTTTAAAATGCAGACCTCGAAAACATTTGGTACGCGACGGTAAAGTAATATTAAACGCTTAATATTTTATTTTATATTAAATCAGAAGTTATTTTAAACACTTAAGAAGCAATTGTACTCTTTTTCTCGTAAGCCATTTTCATGTCATTTGATAATTAAAATTATTAATATTATATTTAAATATAAGTTTAAAATTGTGTCCTATTTATTGATTTTCCCGCCGTTTAGAGCTCTTTGTAACATAAAAAAATTACTTTTAATAAATATTTTTTCTAGCTTAGACTTTATCGATATTTTAATAGCTTAGCATGTTTAAAATCAAGGCGGAATTTCAGAAAAAAAAAATACTTATGATTAAATGTAAAAGCAAAATAAATCAGTAATTCTTGTTTGCGCATTTTTGTTAGAAAGTACTACCAGATCTGTTATCGGCTGTATTATGGTCTATTAAACTTTATATAATTTAAGTGTTTATAATTTAAGTAGTAACAATTATACAGAGGCATAATAAATCATTTTATGTAAAAAATAATTTGGATATTAGTGTCAGCATCTGGGAATATGGAAATATTGGTTCATTGAGGCAAAAAATGTCCGGCATTTGCCAATATTGGCTTATGTCTTTTTGTTCTTAAAAACTCTTTAGCCAAATGTTGGCACCAATATTTGAAAATTGCATTACCAATTGAATGTGAATTTCAAACACTGTCTTGTCTCCTATAGCCAATGTTTTATCACCTATGGTGTTGTAAAATTGTTGGATGGAATCGTTTTGTTAAATGTTATTGCTCTAGACACAATAAATTAGTTTATACTTTATTTGACCGCATTCGATATTGTGCAGATAATGTCCCGAAACAGTTATTTTTAGTCAATTTAACGAACATACAAATCGGAAGGCATCAAGAAAGCATTATGTTATATACCTATCTTTCGAATACTTGTAAAGTGTGGTAGCAACAAACTTTTAAAACGCATTATTTTGTTTTAATCATAAATGATATATAAATTGGTAAAAATAAAACACTTTAAACACGTCAAATTTAAATGATGTTTTAAAATTAGATTCCTTTAAAATCCTTCAGATTGTGATTAAATGTGTGTTACGCAATTTGCGTACAGCATCCTAATTGCGTAACACACTATCAATCACAATCTGAATCATTTTGAAGGATATTGCTAATCTATTGCTTCATATGTTCGAAACATTTGTCTGCTCAACAACGTAAATAACGCAATGAATTTTGTTGAACTGTCAAAATGAAAGCCATTTCTACCGTTATTGTGTTACGCATATACCCCGCAAGTGTCAGTAGGTACTTTTAAAGACAAAAATTAAATAGAAAAGAGTCGTAAAATCGATAGGTACCATGCCCTTATTAATAGTTATTACTTATTGTTTAATATTTTCCTTTATCTCTAATTGGGTATATTTGAAATAATATATATCTATTTGCGGTCAAATTAAGTGTAAACGAAAGACATAATATGTGAGATACCTATCATAAAATTTTAATAAAAATTATATGTTGCTATGGTTGAAAATAACTACGTGGAAATGAAATGAAATTGTGGATAGGTTTATTTTGTAAATAGAATGGATGGGTGACTATAGTCGTGGCAAATCACGAGCGCGCTTAATATGACGTATGTCACTGTCATAAAGTTTTTATTGATCCGAGCTGGTGAAATGCAACAACTATGCACGTTATGTGTTTGTACAATCAAAATTAATTTTAATAATCAAGTAGGCCGTTATCAGCTTAAGTGTGGTAGCAATAAAACTACATACTTTCACGGAAATGATTTTTATCTGTCACATTTACCACTTTATTAAGCATTCATGTACTATAAAAATTGAAATATCGTGACATTTTTATTACTTTTTATTTTTACAATAGGTATTTCGTTTATGCAGCCGTTTTATATTCGATAAATAACAAGAACAGATTGTGACTGTTTTTCAAAATACTGCCATTTACACAATCCTTAATATTTTTACGCAGTTGCAGTTGCAGTTGCAGTTGTTGCAGTTGTGAACTGTCATTTTAAAATAATTACAGCTCACACCTAGCAACTAAATGACAAAGAACTCAGAATTAGGTCCTTCAATTCTTATCCCATTTAATACATTTTCATCCTAGCAACATTCAACATCTATTTTCAACTATAGCAACATTGTCTTTTCACATTTAAAATGCATAGTTTAAAATTTGGGCATTACACATGAAGCTGTGAACCTATGATAGAATTGTTGTGAATAACGCACACATTGCTTGTGCTTGATACCGAGCTTATTAATGCATCTGTAATAATATTTATGTATTTCATGTGGGCATTTATTTTCGAAGATCTAGGCCTTATTTCACCCAACTCTGTTATTGACACCACGTTGCTTAAAGTTAAGAGACGTTTAAACTTCGAAAGATTTATGGTTACGCTGACGTTTAATCTTTACATATATCTTTATGCAATTTTTTAATTATGGACCTAAATGTCGTGTTAACCATTTTGATGGACTGTTTGTCATAGTGAGACGGTACGTCAATGGCTTAGTGACAGGTCATTTAATAACTAACTGAGTTTGGTGAAATTGGGCCTTAGGGTGGTTTCCACACCGTGGCCCTGAGGCAACTGAAGGAACACGGGTGGGTTTTAGTCAGTAAGAGTCTGACACGCCCTTCCGCTCCGCCCAGAGCGAGAGAGGTCATTTGATGATTTCCAAACCAAAAAAAAAAGGGTGTTTTCCACCAAAACGGAGTGGAGAGATGTTGTAAACAACCAATAGGGATGAAGCTGAACGGAGAGGTTTGAAAATAACGCAAGCCTATTGGTAGTTCAAGAAATGTCTTCTCTCCGCTTTGGTGGACCGAGTCCTAGCTCCTTAAGTGCAGCATAATGCTGTCCACTTAAATTTAAACATCTAATGGAGATTTTTTGATTGCAAATTGTTAACATCTTGTTAAATTCTTTCTCTGAGTGAGATGAGGTCTTTGCCCTTCAGTGGAATTGATACTGGCAGGTATTTTATCTCTAAAAGGTAGGACTTTTTCACTGATTCCAGGATTTAAAATCTCCAGGAAAATAAATGCCCCCATGCAAATAGAAATAAATTATATAGGAACATTAAAAACTGTATTTCTATGCATTATAGCAGTTTCATTGACTGCTTTTGTTTTTTAGGTAAATTGTTATAATATATAGTTTGACAATGTAAGCGATTTAAAAGAAATCATGTGATCGTCATCAAAATTGTAAAAATCCCGTTTTTTTATATTCCAGTCATATGGGTACAAAGAGGAATGTGTCTCAAAAAATACCAAAAAATCTAAATAAAGGATTTCATACCGAGTTTGAGTTTCATTTTTAGATATTTTATAGTTTTAAGAACGTGCAATCAGACCTACGCGATGTGGAGTCGTCCATCGATTAATGGTGACAGGAAACATAATATCACGCTTGTATACCCCTAGGGGTAGGCAGACGTGCACCACGTACACTTTCATTTAGCCAGTTATGTTTAAGGTGAATCCTCAGCTGTAGCCCGCCAAATTCAAATTTTCTTTTGTTTTTTGCAAATTCCAGCTCTGTTTTACGTCGTATTTTGATCAAAATACGATTCGCGACTGTAGGAATGATATAGGCACTTACTGAATAATAATCATCAATTTCATATCAATCGTCAAACTTTGAAAATTTGTTCCAATTTTCTTGAAATATTCTGTAAGATTCTTAGGTGGAACAAATTTCCAAAGTTTGACGATTGATATGAAAGTTATGATTATTATTCAGTAAATATAGCATTCCTACAGTCGTAAATCGCATTTTGATCAACGTACGACGTAAAACAGAGCTGCATTTGCCAAAGACCAAAACGAAATTGAATTTGGCGGGCTACAGCTGAGGATTCACCTTATAGTTCCATGTAACAGGGGGCCAGCCTTTTGCCGTCACCCGGGCACAAATACAGACTCCGGGCTGCTACTGAGAAACTCCAGATAGGCAAACCCAATAATACTACCCGACCTGGGAATCGAACCCAGGACCACATGCTCAGCACTTCAGCAGTAGTGCTTCCGACCACTAGACCAAGGAGGCAGTTAGATAAGGAGGAGTTATTTTAAGATATTCCACAGTTTTAGGAACGTGCTGTTGAGATTTTATGTATTTTTAATAGGTTTTAGGGGTTTTATTAGCAAAGGAGATTAGTTTCAACAAAATAATTCATGCCTTGCTTGACACACCAGAGAGAAGACATATTTTTATTTTTTAATAATTTTTACCACAGACAATAAACATAACAACAGATCAAAAAATCATTATGACCATAGATAGAACCTTATCGATTAGATAGATTACTGTTTTGATGTTAAACATCTATAGCCGCGGGTAAAAGCGATTGCTGGCGTGGCGACGCATGCCGTGGCGACGCGTCGCCACGTTTTAATTTCTATACAAAATAGTTTCGATGTTTCACATCTGCCAGGCGTCCCGCGACGGCACAATTTATTTTAGATTAGGTATTCTATTCATTCAATTTTATTTAACACGTGCAATGAGACCAACGCGATGTGGAGTCATCCATCGGTGAATGGTGGCGGGAAAGTTTGCTGTTATCAACAACGGAAATAATGCAATGAATGTTGTTGAACTGTCAAAATGAAAGCCATTCCTACTGTTAGTGTGTTACGCAATGAGGGCTATCGCGCTTGAGTTGGCCGCTAGAGGCGCTAGTGTAGAGTAAGGTCTCTAGATGTCAAAATATGTACTGATAGTTCACTGTCTGAGTATTTTTTTTATCACGGAACACGAAACGAATTTTTTTAACGAATGATTAATAATAGCTGTAATGGTTGTACCATTCTTGTTTAATTATGGTTTAAGATTTTAACTAAAAAGTTAGGATCTAATTTGATAGCACTTGAAGGAAGAATAAGATTTGTCTGCTTCATGCTTGCCAATTTTAGGAACATTATAATCTAAATATTCATTTGAAGTTCCAAAATGTAATAAAATAAACATCTTATGAATATAAGGGGCTTAAACATATCCAAAACATCAAATAAAAGTACTGCAACAGGACCTTACTCGACAATGGCGCCAACTGGTGAGCACAAAAACGATAGAGCCCCCATTACCCTGCAGGTTGCGTTTTTCGGGATGGTTTTTATTGTATCATGATAATTATAATAGGTCTTTACCTATGAAATTGCCGTTTTGTATGAAAAAATTTAAACGAATTTTTTTCATGAATTTTTTATTTGTATTAATCGAAGTAATCACCCATGCAATCAATGCATCTTTGCCATCGCAGTGGCAGTTTGTTGATGCCCTTCTTAAAGAAATCAGCTGGACGGGAGGCAACAAATTCTTCAAAGGCATTTTGTACTGCCTCTCGGGTATAAAATTTTTTTCCCGCCAAGAAGTTATCCAAATTCTGGAAAAAGTAGTAGTCTGTAGGCGCAAGGTCTGGTGAGTAGGGCGGATGACGGAGAGCTTCCAACCCCAGTTCTTGCAACTTGGAGACCGTCTGCTGTGCAGTATGAGGTCGCGCGTTGTCGTGCAGGAGCAGCGGAGACGAGCGATTGACCAATGCTGGTTGGAGATGCGCCAGCTTCTCCATCATTGTGTTCAGTTCTTCACAGTACACATCTGCAGTAATGCTCACCCCGTTTGGTAAGAAGCTGTGATGAATCACACCGGCGCTAGACCACCAAACAGTGACCATCACTTTTCTAGGGGTAAGTTTTCGTTTAGGGCATTGTTTAGGTGCTGAACCAGGATCCAACCAACTTGCTGAGCGCTTACGGTTATCAAACAGAATCCATTTTTCATCGCAGGTAACAATGCGGTTCAAAATTCTTTCATTTGTGTGTCTGTTGAGCAGTGCAAGGCACGTCTCGACGCGTACTTCGCGCTGGCGATCATTGAGTTCGTGGGGCACCCATTTGTCAAGCTTTTTTACCTTGCCAATTTGACGCAAATGGACCAATATTGTTTTGACGCTAACGTCGAAAGCTGCTGCTAATTCAGCCGTAGATTGTGTATCATCAGCTTCCACAATCGCCTTTAATTCGTCATTGTCGACCAAAGTCTTCGGACGACCGCGAGGTTCATTTTTCAGGTCGAAATTTCCAGAACGGAAGCGAGCAAACCAATAACAGGTGGTGCGTTGGTTTGTAGAGTTAGCTCCGTAAACGTCGTTGATGTTGCGTGCCGCTTGTGCCGCGTTGCTGCCACGACGGTACTCATATTCCATAATTACTCGAATTTTTAACGTATCCATGATGACGAAAAAGATTGAAATGCGATGAAAATGTAACACTAATCAATAAAGAAATGACTAGTTTTAGAAAAAAAAATCCATGTTTTTAAAATAAAATTAATTTGAAATTAGAATTCATAGCCAAACAAAAATTATTTTGATTTGAAATGGCCAGTACTGCAGAACGGCAATTTCATAGGTAAAGACCTAATATGTCCATATAATGTTAGTTTCATCTCGTCCTACTTTTGGTTTTCATATTCATAAATACGGCCATAGCTAACTTTTGGGGTTACTGTAATGAACCGTTTAATTTTTTATGGACATTCTGTCCCTCAGCATATTCCCGTAAAAGTTACAGCGGCTGCGTTGTTTGCTGAAACTTTTCAACCTTATTATAATGTTGAGTTGGATCCCTTGACCTACTTAGCAACTGGCAGGTTATAGGTGTTAATATTTCATTAGCACATCATGAGTTTATCGCCCTTTATTGGAAGTTTCTGCAAGACCTAACTGAAAATGAGGCACACACCTGTTCCCCCGCCGAGGAAGCGACTAGCTATCAACAATTTTCTCGCTCAAGCACCTTACAAAAGATTGTCGGTTCCATACCATGTATGTAACTAAAAAAGGTACATACAGGCTGTAATTTTAAACACCATCAACTTCTTAAGGGGTCATTGTACTCATCATTATGAACATCTTTTACTATGTGACCAAACCTGACGTCGCGAAAAAAAATATCAGCTGTTCCCTACATTTTGACGAGTTATGCGAACATAGATGTAAGGAACAGCAGATTTTTTTTTCGCTATTTTAGTTTTGGTCACATAGAAAAAGTTGTTCATAACGATGAGTGTAATGACCCCTTAAGACGTTGATGGTGATTAAAATTACATATTGTATATAAAGATTAGTAAGTATAGATTCAATACCTACATAGTTTACATAGGCATGTAATGTGCTCTGCCACAGGTGGTTAAAAAAAATTGCTTTATTTTATTCCAATGGTCCAACGAACGACCATTAAAGGTTTTACGATTTGATGTTTAATGTTCCATGTCATTGGACTAGCGGTCGCAAACGCTGCTGCTGGGCATGAGGTCCTCGGTTCGATTCCCAGGTCGGCCAGTCTAGGCTAGCTTGTTGGGTTTTTACATCAGGAATTTATCAGTGGCAGCCTGGAGTTTTGATTTGTACTCGGTTGGTGTTAATCGGCTCGTCCCCTATTACATGGGACTTAAACATAACTGGCGGGATATGGATGTAAAGTCGTTCATGTATTATATAAGTATTGTAGTAGGTACATACACACGAACACGAGTTTTCGAGTATCCACCATAGGGTGGCTGTTTTAGGTTGGATATAATCCCCAAACATTGATAACATTAATAGAAAACGAAAGTCGTTATAATTAAATTAATCAGTCGCTTAGGCAAGTCAATATAGTAGCAATAAATTCATACTAATATTATAAATTCTAAAGTAAATCTGTATGTTACCTTTTCACGCCTAAACCACTGAACGGATTTCAATAAAATTTGGCAAGGAGATAGATAGCATCCTGAGGAAGGACATAGGCTAATTTATGCCCCGTAAGCACGTTCCAGTGGGATAATTTCCGACATCCACGCGGGCGAAGCCGCGGGCAGTAGCTAGTTGTCAATATAGTAGCAATATAATGTATATATTATGTTTATATACTTTTTGAACTAGGTTATAGTGTATTTATTTTATTTCTTATTTTAATGTTTATTTTTAATTTTCGTATGCTGCACTGGTTGACGTCATCACGTCAGCGCCGGCTATCGCTGAAAACCAGCGCTGGGGCTCTGTCTCGCATAGGGTCGTAGCATTATGCTGAGCGATTGCCGTTTTGCGTGAATGTGACGCATATTTTTCCCCAACTCGTTATTTTTTGTATTTGTGTGTTTTTTCTTTGCGTCATGTTTACCGCAAATAAATGTATTTTCTTTCTTTCTTTCTTTTCTTTTCGAACAATCCGCAGCCCCGGTAGGCATCGGTCCTATCGGACCCCGTCAATTTTGCTGACATCTCTTTGAGGCGCGCGTGGAACACGACGCGCCGTCGACCCGGGCCTGGTCCTTACCGGACGGCGAGCTGCCCATTGCCCGCCGTCCGCAAGCCCGCGCCTACGGTGGCCGGGAGTCGGCAATCGACTCCCGACGCCCAGGGTGTCTCCTCCTCCTGCGGCGGCTAGGGGCGCGAGGGCGCAGAGAATGCCTCTCCCTTTCGCGCTCCGCCTCCTCCTTCGCGAGCATTACTGCTTTGCAGAAGGAGGTGACGGCTTCCCATTCCCTCTCGCTCCGTACCATGGCCTGAACCAGGGCCGGACGCGAGAGGTCGCTGCCACGAGGACACGGCGGTGCTCCGCCCAAGCCGGGCAGACCTCCACCGTATGCTCCGCCGTGTCCTCCGGTCGATCCACACAATGGTAACACCCGGGCGTTTCCTCCCGCCTTATTCGAAACAGGAACCTCCCGAAACAGCCATGTCCGGTGAGGACCTGCGTCAGGCGGAAGGTGAGGACGCCGTGGCGCCTCTCAAGCCACTCCTCAAAGAGGGGTCTTACCGCCGCAATTGTGGCGTGCCCTGCGCTGGGTTGCGACAGTCGCACTCTCCATGCCGCCATGAGATCCCGCCGGAGCTCTATCCGCTGTGCCGCGATTTCTCGCGGCAGCGGAGTTACGCCCCGGCGTTGTGCCTCCTCGCGCCACTCCCAGACGTGCGCGAGGACCTTTGCCTCCAGATCCCACGGCGGTAATCCGGCAAGGAGGCTCGCCGCCTCGCAGGAGACCGTGCGGTATCCCCGTACCAGCCGGATGGCCATGACCCTTTGGGACGCGTTCAACCGGCGGGCTGGCCGGAGCCTCAAGGAACGCGCCCACACCGGTGCCCCGTAAAGGGCCATGGACCGCACGACCCCTGCGTAGAGCCTCCGGCAGGAGGCGTTTGGCCCCCCCAGGTTGGGCAAGAGCCGCTTCAAAGCAGCCCCGGCCCGCTGCAGTCTGGGAGCCAAACGTCGGAAATGCTCCACGAAGTTCCACCGGCTGTCGAGGACGAGTCCCAGGTACCTCATCGTCGACTCGACGCCGATGTGAACCCCTCCTACCGTTATTTCGGAACCCGACAGTGGCGCGTTCCGAGGACCATGAAAACACATGGCCTCGGACTTGTGCAAGGCCACCTCGAGTCCCAATTGCCAGATCCTCTCGAAGACTGTCGCAACCCCGCGTGTCATCAGTTCGGCCGCCGCCTGGTGCGACCTCCCCTGCGCCAGGACCAGCGTGTCGTCAGCGTAGCACACCACGCTGACGCCACTAGGGAGGTCGGCGCGCAGCACCCAGTGGTACCCGATGTCCCACAGATGCGGCCCCAAGACCGATCCCTGTGGGACACCGCATGACATCTCTCGCCGGTTCCATTCTCCCTGGTGACCGGGGTAGATAACTGCTCTATCCGCCAAAAAGCCGGTGGTCCCGGCTGGCATTCGTAGATTTTTGACAGTCATAACGGGTAGTCAGAAGTCCAAAAGTCTGAACATCAATCTTACCAAGAGGTGTCGTGTGACCAGTACAGTCCGATTTAAACTATAAAGTTTAAATCGGACTATAACTGGGTTGCGGAGGTCAGATAGGCAGTCACTCCATATAAAATACTGGTAATCAGCCGAGTCCGGTTAGACTGGAAGCCGACGAGGGAAAAGCTAGGCTGATGATGTCGCACATCTGGATAAAGCTACGTTTTCATAGAAGAGCGGTGTCCGTCACATGGCGTCCGCAATTTGGCGGCGAATGAAACGTTATTTAGGTATGAAAGTAAGTTTGTACGTTTTTCCTACAGAGCGTTTTTTGGCACCATAACGTCAAACCCCGCTGCCATCAATTTCATGACAACCGTCACTGGATGTTATGTGGCGGTCACCACTTTTCTAGTCAACCGTAGCATTAAATCAAATAAAAAAGAAAAATATTTTATTTGGGACACGCACAGGAAATCCAAACACAAAAATTATTAAAAAAATTAAAGGAGCATTTAAAACTAACAAAATTAACATAAGAACAACAATAAACAAATAAAAAATTAAAAGACCTGTGCGAGGTCAAAAAAGCTCCTATCTGAGCATAATGCAGTTGGATTGGATAACATAAGCAATAAGATCCTTAAACTTTTTAAGCATATATTGGTACCTCCTTTAACGCATATTTTTCGAATCTGTATTTCCAAAGGAATTTTCCCTACTTGTCTAAAAAAGGCAGTTGTAATCCCTGTCTTTAAATCTGGAACTAAAGACTTAGTTAATAATTATAGGCCAATATCGTTACTCCCCTCAATATCAAAAATATTAGAGAAAATTGTAAACAATAGACTGGTTAACTATCTAGAAAAAAATAACTTTTTGTCCTCTGCGCAATTTGGTTTTAGAGCAAAATTATCTACAGCCGATGCGGTGCATAGCCTGACCAATTACATTTCAGAAGAACTCGGCAAAGGGAACCAGACCCTGGGAGTCTTCCTTGATTTAGCCAAGGCCTTCGACACGGTGTCTGTTTCTGTTCTTCTAAACAAATTACAGGCCATTGGAATAAGGGGAACGCCGCTGAAACTATTCGCTGACTACTTAGATGACCGATACCAATGTGTTAGAATAGATAATATCACGAGCGCTGAGCAGAAAAGTACTGGTTTTGGTGTTCCTCAGGGAAGTATTCTGGGCCCCACGCTATTCCTGATTTATATTAACGACTTGTGCAATCTTAATATTAAAGACGGCAAAATTATATCATATGCCGACGACACTGCATTAATATTTACCGCTAAAACCAGTAGCGAACTGTTCCAAGTCGCTCAATTAGGTTTTAATAATGTGACTAACTGGCTTCAAAGCAATTTACTTACACTAAATGCTGACAAGACAAAATATATTCACTTCTCCATGCGCAAGCCTCAACTTAACATTGCTAACCCTCAGTTATATGCCCATCAATGTGGTATCCGTTCAGTCAACATGTGTAATTGCCCTTTTATCCTCGAAACGAGCAACATAAAATACCTCGGAGTAATAATGGACGACACACTGTCTTTCAGAAAACATATTGATAGTTTAGTTAAAAGAGTACGCAAATTAATATATGTTTTTAAAAAATTGCGAACATTTGCAGATTCAAAACTAATAACACAAGTTTATTTAGCCCTATGTCAATCTATAATTCAATACTGCATTACTTCATGGGGTGGCGCAGCAAAAACCAATTTACTTCCTCTTGAAAGAGCTCAGAGAGCAATTTTAAAGGTAGCAAACTTCCATCCCTTTTTCTTTCCCACTGATCTGCTTTATAAATCCTGCAACGTGCTGACTGTTCGCCAACTTTTCATTATGCACTTAGTATTAAAACAGCACACCATGCTTACCTACACTGCTGACATTACTAACAAGAGACGGAATGATATAGTATGCGCATCAAATTTTACCTCAAAACATGTCTTTGTGGAAAGATTTTTTACATTCATAGGCCCATTTCTGTACAATAGATTAAATAGAAAACTAAGTATCTATAAATTGAATTATTTTAGCTGTAAAAAAATTATACTTAAATATTTACTAACCATCGCCTATGCACAGACAGAAGAGCTACTTGTTGTCTGCAAATAGAAACGCTTACATGCAATTTTACTGTTACTAACCTAAATTAGATTTAGTTTTCACTTTATACTCATTGTTAATTTATTACATTAAGTATTTATGCACTTCCTAGCCTGAAGCACAGGTTCAACCTAGTTCAGGCAAATAAGCAATTGTGTTCTATTTTAATTGTTAAGAAACTTATTGTAAATGTGCCCTTTTTATAAATAAACGATTATTATTATTATTATTATTATAATGCTGCGATATTTAAAAAAAAAACCGCAGCGCTGGTATTCTGATAGGGCCCGCTGTGATGCCACGGACACACCTACGGACATCTATAAGGGCTTATTAAAATTAAGGGTTCCCTTACTCAAAATTCGTACATACTATTAAAATTATCCTCTCACACTCTCCAACAATAACCGCAAAGAAGCAGTAAACAAAAACATTAAGGTATGTCATAGTTAATTAAATAACAAGGTTAATTGTTAATTGCGCGTGTCAAAGGGCTGGTAGACGTGCAGTAATGCAGCTAATTGAATAGTCGACACCTGTAGCTGAGTGGTGCGCTGTTCCACGTGAAGGACGGATGCTACGCTATAATGTCTATGAGTCATCAAGACACATTTTGGAAAGAAGTTCTTATCGGACGTTACCGTCAAACGAATTGAAATAATATAGTTTGTTGCCAACAAGAGCACTTAATCGTTAAATTATAATACAGTAAACACATTAGAGTCCTTTTTGGCAATAAACTTTGATATTTCAATGTTAAAATCCCTTTTAAAGTTTCCTCTCGATTCACCCCTTTTTTTTTTTTTTTTTTTTTTTTTTTTTTTTGGGTGGGAAATCATCAAATGACGTCTCCCGCTCTGGGCGGAGCGGAAGGGCGTGTCAGACTCTTACTGACTAAAACCCACGTCAATGGTGCTGACATCTCTTTGAGGCGCGCGTGGAACACGACGCGCCGTCGACTCGGGCCTGGTCCTTACCGGACGGCGAGCTGCCCATTGCTCGCTGTCCGCAAGCCCGCGCCTACGGTGGCCGGGAGTCGGCAATCGACTCCCGACGCCCAGGGTGTCTCCTCCTCCTGCGGCGGCTAGGGGCGCGAGGGCGTAGAGATTGCCTCTCCCTCTCGCGCTCCGCCTCCTCCTTCGCGAGCATTACTGCTTCGCAGAAGGAGGTGACGGCTTCCCATTCCCTCTCGCTCCGTACCATGGCCTGAACCAGGGCCGGACGCGAGAGGTCGCCGCCGCCGATCGCCGCCACGAGGACACGGCGGTGCTCTGCCCAAGCCGGGCAGACCTCCACCGTATGCTCCACCGTGTCCTCCGGTCGATCCACACAATGGTAACACCCGGGCGTTTCCTCCCGCCTTATTCGAAACAGGAACCTCCCGAAACATCCATGTCCGGTGAGGACCTGCGTCAGGCGGAAGGTGAGGACGCCGTGGCGCCTCTCAAGCCACTCCTCAAAGAGGGGTCTTACCGCCGCAATTGTGGCGTGCCCTGCGCTGGGTTGCGACAGTCGCACTCTCCATACCGCCATGAGATCCCGCCGGAGCTCTATCCGCTGTGCCGCGATTTCTCGCGGCAGCGGAGTTACGCCCCGGCGTTTCGCCTCCTCGCGCCACTCCCAGACGTGCGCGAGGACCTTTGCCTCCAGATCCCACGGCGGCAATCCGGCAAGGAGGCTCGCCGCTTCGCAGGAGACCGTGCGGTATCCCCGTACCATCCGGATGGCCATGACCCTTTGGGACGCTTTCAACCGGCGGGCTGGCCGGAGCCTCAAGGAACGCGCCCACACCGGTGCCCCGTAAAGGGCCATGGACTGCACGACCCCCGCGTAGAGCCTCCGGCAGGAGGCGTTTGGCCCCCCCAGATTGGGCAAGAGCCGCTTCAAAGCAGCCCCGGCCCGCTGCAGTCTGGGAGCCAAACGTCGGAAGTGCTCGACGAAGTTCCACCGGCTGTCGAGGACGAGTCCCAGGTACTTCATCGTCGACTCGACGCCGATGTGAACCCCTCCTACCGTTATTTGGGAACCCGACAGTGGCGCGTTCCGAGGACCATGAAAACACATGGCCTCGGACTTGTGCAAGGCCACCTCGAGTCCCAACTGCCGGATCCTCTCAACGACTGTCGCAACCCCTCGTGTCATGAGTTCGGCCGCCGCCTGGTGCGACCTCCCCTGCGCCAGGACCAGCGTGTCGTCAGCGTAGCACACTACGCTGACGCCGCTAGGGAGGTCGGCGCGCAGCACCCAGTCGTAACCGATGTCCCACAGATGCGGCCCCAGGACCGATCCCTGTGGGACACCGCACGACATCTCTCGCCGGTTCCATTCTCCCTGGTGACCGGGGTAGCTAATTGCTCTATCCGCCAAATAGGCCTCGACTACACGACAGAGATAGGTCGGCATCCGGTGATACCGGAATGCCTCCCGGATGCAACTCCAGGGCAGGGTATTGAAGGCATTGGCGATGTCTAGAGACACCGCCAAGACGACCCCACCCCAGGCCACAGCATCCCCCGTCGTGAGGGCTCGCACGCGCATGATGGCATCCACCGTGGAGCGCCCCCTGCGGAAACCAAACTGGCTCTCCGCCAAATCCGGCCCCACCCGCACCAGCTGCCCGACGAGGCGGTCTGCAATGACTCTTTCAAAGAGCTTGCCCACCTCGTCGAGCAGCACGATGGGCCGGTAAGCGGACGGAGAGTCCGCCGGGCGTCCCGGTTTCTTAATGAGGACCAGTTTCCCCGTCTTCCAACGAAGTGGGAACTGGCCCTCCTCCAAGCATGCGCTTAGGAGCCCTCTTAGTCGAGGCCCGAGAGCCTCCGAAGCCAGGACCCAGGCTTTTCCCGGTAAGCCGTCGGGTCCTGGGGCGGTATTTTTGGCACTCAGCCTACGTACCGCCGCTCTCAACTCTACCTCGGTCACCTCAGGAGCAACGTCGTCATCGTCGGTCATGTGGTCCGCAGTTGGCACCGCAGGAGGCGGAGCCATGGGCGGGGGAGTATGCTCCCCCCGCGAAGGGAACAAAGCGCTCACCACGCCCTCCACGAGCTGGGGCCGGAGACTCTGCGTCAGCGGGGGAGCCCATGGGCGGAGTTTCTCCCGCACCACCTTATATGGGCGTCCCCACGGATCCCTGTTCAGAGTCCCCAGCGACTCCTCACGGGCCAGTCCCCTGGCCCGCAGGATCTCCGCTCGGAGGGCGGTCTTCGCCGCTCTGTAACCCTCGTACAGCTCCGCCTGAATGGCTTCCGTATCCGGAGGGCGGATACGGAGCCTGCGGTGCCTGGTGTACAGGCGCCGCGCGGCAACGCACGCCTCGCGCAGAGACGTTAGTTCCGGCGACCACCAGTACACCTGGCGCCAGGCGCGTCCGGGCTGGACCCGGGGCATTGCCACGTCACAAATCTCGGACATGGCCTCCCGGAACCACTCCGCCTCGACGTTGATGTCTGCAGGCCTGTCCGGTGGTGACACCCAGGCCTGCACGATCGAGGCTTCCAGGAGGAGCTCCCGGTCCAGCTTCTTCAGCGCCCACCGCGGACCACTCGGGGCCTGTCGGACCAGCGCGCTCGAGGTCTGGGCGGAGACGTCAAACCGGATGTACCGGTGGTCGGAGTACGTCTCCACCCCCTCCATGACGCGCCAGTCAATGACACGCGGTGACAGAGCGGGGCTGGCGAACGAGATGTCCACCACTGACTCGCCCCGCATCCGCACACACGTGGGGACAGAACCCCGGTTTAGGACGACCAGGCCTGTCTCCAGAGCCCAGTCCTCCACCATCCCGCCCCGTGTGTCCGTGTACCGGGAACCCCAAGCCGTGTTCTTGGCATTGAAGTCCCCGAGTACGAGCACGGGCAGGGTATGGTACCCGACGACGACGACTCTCAACTCCGCAAGGGAGTTGTGGAACTCGGCGAGAGTTCGGTTCGGGGAGAAGTATACCCCTACCACAACAATCTCCCCGAACCGTGCTGCCACGCAACCCCGTCCCCTCTTGACTGCCTCAAGCGACGGGGTACCGGCGGCGGCCGACGAAATGAGGGTCACTGAGCCGCTCAGGTCCTCCACCCAGTCATCCCTGGGCGGGACAAAGTACGGCTCAGCGACCACGGCGATGTTGATCGACCACTGCGCCATGCTCTGGAGCAACAGATCCTGAGCAGCGGCGCAGTGGTTGATGTTCGCCTGGAGGAGGCGTAATGGGGCCATTATTGGCACTCCATATCAGCCCCCTCCCGAGCCCCCTGTGAGGCCCCTGCCGCGGTGGTTGCGGCAGCTACGACAGTAGGGGCGGCATCGGCGGCGGCAGTGGCGGCGGGTGCGGCGGTGACGGCGGTGGCGGAGGGCTTGCCCCTGCCCCTGGCTTTGGCGGGTGGAGCGCAGGCCTTACTCCCAGCCCGGTGATCGGCCGGCTTGCCAGCTGCCGCACATAAAAAGCAGTGCGGCGTGGCGTTGCACGAGCCGGCCTTGTGACCGGGCTGACCGCAGCGGAAGCAATGATCGCTGCGGTCCACCTCCGAGGTGCATTGCACTCCCACGTGGTTGCCCACTTGGCAGCGGAAGCACCTCAGAGGTCTGGGTTCCAGCAGCTTCACCTGCGCGGAAACCCAGCCCACCAGGAGCCTTTGGCCGTCCCCGGCGACTTTCCTGGCCGCCGCCACGGGGCAGCTCACCGTAACGGCTCGCATCCCCTTGTGGTCAGGACGGATGGTGCCCGCTCTCACCTGTTCGGCAGAGCAACCCCCAGTCCTGACGACGGCGGCCACCACTTCAGCCTCCGTCACACAGTCGTCCAGGCCCAGAATGCGCATGTCGATGCACTTGGTGGGCCTGGACACTCCGGCCTCGTCCGCATTTAGGGACGCCCTAAGCCTTTCGGCCAGAGCGTCAGCGGTCGGGCCGCTCGCCGCACCGGGCACCTCTAGCATCCGGGCCCCGGTCGCAGTGACCCTCACCCGGATGCCATTGGTGACGCCCAGCTCTTGCAGGTTCACCGCCGCCCTCGCCTTCGTGAGCACGTCGCGGTAGGACACGCCCTTCTTTTCCGCTGCCGGCTGTAGTGTAATCACTACAGCTGCGGACTTCGGGGCGCGGAGCCTAGCCGCGACGCTTCGCTCTTTGCGCCGCTGCCGCCTCTCCTTCCTTTTGGCCGCCCTTGAAGCCTTCCCCGACTTCCTCTTCTCTCCGGCTACTTGCCATTCGGCTTGAGCCGGAGGAGCATTAGGGGGCGGGGGGGGCGGCCGTCTCGCCGCCAAGGCTGGGGCCTTCGCCGCCTGCGTAGCCACTCTACCCTTCGAGGGCTTGGGCGGCGCTGTCTTCGCTGGGGGCGGTCCTGCGGGTTCCAACACTGGCCCGCCTTTAGACCGCCCTGCCGTTCCTGGCTTGGCCGCAGCGGCGGCAAACGATACATGCCGGCTCGCCGCTAGCGGGGGGCGCAGGACAACGGCCTCCAGAGCGGAAAATCGGCTCTGGAAGGCAGCCAGCTCCCGCCGCACCAGGGCCAAAACCCGGTCCTCTGCAGGCACTGGCACCGCCCGGCCTTGCCTATCCCCTTCCTGCGGCACTTCTCGGGGGGCGGCTGCTGCTCGGAGGCCAGCCAGGTCCGCTCGGAGCTCCTCGTTCTCCTTTCGGAGAAGCTCCATAGTGGCCGTCAACCGGGTGACCTCCGCCCGCATCTCGGCCATCCCGTCCGATTGAGGCCCGAATTTGATGGCCTTCACTGCCTCCATAATGGAAGCCGCGGCAGCGGGTATGGCCTTGTCTTTAGAGGACTGAATCCTCTTCAAGGCCACACCCTTTAGCGCAGCTACCACGGCCGCCTCCAGCCTGGCCAGTCGCTCTGACTTAGAGCCGCCAGCGGCGTCCGGCTCACCGACTGACGACTCAGATAGTTCCGCCCTGAGACTGGCCCCTCCAGGGTCGTGCCCCTCCGTGGCGAGTCTCTCGGCTGACTGGGCCGGTTCGGCTGAGCTGACTCGCTTCGGCTCGCCGTCCTCCTCGGTGGTGCGCACTTTGCCCGTAATCCGCTCGTGCACTCCACCCCGCCGAGTAATTTTTCTTCGGACGACACTCCTCCCGCCATCAGAGGACGACCCCTGGCCATCCCCTGGTTTGGGGCGCTTCTGGAAGAGCCTTCTGTTCTTCTCAGCATCTCCCACCACTACGCGCTCCGGGCTCTTGTAAGAACCCTTCGCGCCAGATGTGGCGTCGGACTCCGACCCCGCATCGCTCCTCTCCTCTCCACTGCTCTCTCTTTGTGTTGTTTTGTTAGATTTTTCCATACTTAATCCCACGAGTCTCGATTCACCCCTGCATCCCTATTCACCCCGTTTGACGGTATATACTTTGCTCACTTGGCGAAATGGGGGGAGCTAGACCGAAAGAAGAGTTACATTTTGAAAGGGACTTCGTTCCAACCGTGTGTCCCATGACACCTCTCGACGGTTTTGCAGTTCATGTTGCTGAACGGACATTTAAAGACTGTTATGACAGACGTGAAAATATGCAAAAAATTCAGAAAAATTATAGAATACTAGCTGCGCCCCGCGATTTCACCCGCATAAGTCTCGATCCCGAGGGAGCGGTATGAAATATACTTTACGACCTGTTCTCATACTTACCAAGTATACATAACAAAATTCATAAAAATCGGTCGAACCGTTTCGGAGGAGTGCGATCACAAACACCATGACACGAGATTTGTATATACATATATAGATTTAATTACTAGCTGCGCCCCGCGGTTTCACCTGCATAAATCTCGATCCGTGGAAATATCTGGATAAAAAGTATCTTACGCCTAACCCATGGTCTCATGGTCTACTCATGTGTCAAATTTCAACCAAATCTGTTCAGCCGTTTAGCGTGAAACCGCAACAAACAAACAAACAAACTTACTTTCGCATTATAATATTAGTTAGGCAGTTAGGATTTAATTATGCTTCCTGCGATTATAATTTAAGGCGGAACCTTCAGGGCAGCCCGCGAAATTCAAATTTTCTTACGTTTTTTGCAATTTGCAGGTCACTGTCAGGTTGTATTTTAATTAAAATATGATTCGCGGCCGTAACAAATATGGCTTTACAGAATTATAATCATTAGAATTAGCAATACAACTCTCTAAGTTCATATTACTGTATTGAATGACTATTTCATGAAATCATGACATTTGACGCCAATTCTAAGTTAAAGAGTTGTATTGCTGATTCTAATAATTATAATTCTGTAAAGCCATATTTGTTACGTCCGCGAATCATATTTTAATCAAAATACAACCTGACATTGACCTTCAAATTGCAAAAAAACGTAAGAAAATTTGAATTTCGCGGGCTACCCTTGCGCTTCCCCCTTAACAAAAATGTGATCAAACTGGCAGAAATTCTTAGTACATGTACATAATCCAGATTATAAGTAGCAGTACATTATTAGATTACTGGAGAAAAGTGGGCGCTACGGGTAGCCAGCCTGAACTGCAAAGACCCACTTCTGCGTCCCCTTTTAGAAATACAGCCGTGATGTTATATATTTTGAACCACGATGAGTCCAGTGGGGTAATTACGTAACAAACTAACAGTAGGAATAGCTTTCATTTTGACAGTTCAACAACATACATTGCGTTATTTACGTTGTTGAGCCGAAAAAAAATTCGAACATAAGAAGCAATGGATTAGCAATAGGCTTCAAAATGATTCAGATTGTGATAGATAGTGTGTTACGTAATTAGGGTGCAGATCCGCATCGCGGTGGGATTTTGCCGCGCACTTAATGATAAATAAATGATAAATTATTTTATTTCTGTAAGTAGGTTTGTACAAACACTTTTACACGTCAATCATATTTTAAAACTAGATGAGGTCGGCGTTTCCTATCTGACTACTCTGAGAAGAAAGGCCGAAACAAACTCAGAGGTCGCAGTCTCTTTTAAAGTCCAGACATAATCTTCGTCAGATCATGTGAAGACCATGTAGATTTGTGTCTGAAATGGTCTTTTGAGGAAAAACCACACAGATTGAGTGGATCTGTCCAGTCAGTGCACGCATTTGTCAGTAATCGGAAGTAACCTGTAACTTCGAAGACTGCGCAAAACATCGCTTTTGTACCGCATCTATCGCCGACCTAGGACATCCCAACTAACCCGACTTGAATGCTAATCACCGATTACTGGTATCATTGACATTTGGGTACCTACATCATTATTTATGACGTGTGGTCTCCATGTCTGTCACTTCCCTTAGGCGTTGTTTTGTCTAATATGGAACGATATTAACATAATGACATAATGTTATGTATGGAATGTATTATTTAAGGAATTACTATGTACTATGTGTTACCGCAAGTATTGGCTATCTACACGAGGTCTTAGGTTCGATTCCCGGATCGGGCAAAGTGTTATTGGGTGTTGGCATCAGAAATTTCTCAGTAGCAGCCCGGAGTCTGGATTTGTGTCCGGTTGATGGCAATAGGCTCGCCTCCTATTACATGGAACTTTAACATAACTGGCGAAATATGGGTGTACTATAAGGTACACCTCTGCCTAACCCTTCGGGGAATCCAGGCGTGATGTTATGTAATGTATTACCGCAACAATTTGACTGATTGAATGCCTCGTTGGTATAGCGCTCGCAAACGCAACTGCTAAACATGGCCGGGTTTAATGTAAGGAATTTCGGGAAGGAATTTCTCAGTATCAGCCCGGAATCTGGATTTTTGTCCGGGAAATTAAGCTCGCTATGTTCCCCATACTTAATCCTACTTCCTACTTATATAATATAATATAATATATAATATAATATAATATATAATATAATATATAATATAATATAATATATAATATATAATATATATAATATATATAATAATATATAATATAATATAATAATATTATAAATGTGAAAGTGTGGATGTTTGTTACTCAATCACGCAAAAACGGCTGAACGGATTTGGATGAAATTTGGCACATAGGTAGACCATGACTTGGATTAAAACATAGGATACTTACTATCCCGATATTTTATCGGGATCGAGACTTATGCGGGTGAAACCGCTGGGCGCAGCTAGTATTATATAAACGAGAAAGTAACTCCGTCTGGTCTGTTAGGTACCTTTTCACGTCTTAAGAGGGAGCATCAGGTTGCCCGCGAAATTCAAATTTTCTTACATTTTTTGTATTTTGCAGGTCAGGGTCAGGTTGTATGTTGAACAAAATATGATCGCGACCGCAACAAACTATGTATTTATAGAATAATAATAATTAAAATCATCAATATAGCCCTCTAAATTCATAAAATAATACTTAATTCAATAGTATTATTTTATGAATTTAAAGGGTTGTATTCCATAAAATATCAATCAATAGGATTATACGTCATGTTTGTGATCGGGCGCCGTCAGTGGGGACTGGTCATCTCTTAGCTGCCACGGCTTATGTTAATTTAATTTAATATTTGAATTATTTTTGTCTCTATTACGGACGCTTTTAACGTTCTGCATCGTTCTCACATGCATAATTTCAACATGAATGATGTAACCAATATTTTGTAACCATATTTTGTTTTACAAGAGTGTCCATGGAGTTTCTTGGCCGTTCTTCTCCATAGGTACCGACTACGCTTTGGAATTGGCAACTAGGTTCATCTTTCTGACTGACCGACTCCTTGACAATTCAAAAGTGCCTGTAATTGGTTTATTTGAAATAAATGCTTTGAGTTTGAGTTTATATGAAACGTAGAACATTGTATTGATGATTTTAATGATTATAATTCTATAAATACGTACTAGTTACGGTCGCGATCATATTTTGTTCAAAATACAACCTGACACTGACCTGCAAATTGCAAAAACCGTAAGAAAATTTGAGTTTCACGGGCAACCTGGCGTTTCATCCTTATTAAAAGGTTTCCTGATACGGTCAGCGACAAAAGTCTATTAAGACACTTTTACACCAGACATCGTCTAACTAAATTGACAAAAATTGTGCGATTGTATACATTGTAATTCACCATTTTGTAGTGTGGCGATTAGGTTATCACATTAATTGAAACCACGTTTTCTACATTACGTATTTTAAACATACACAATTAATTTAATTAATAACAATTAACATTGTAAACTCGACGTAGGACCTTTTTTTTTTCGTTTTAGTATTTGGCAACACTAAACTTAATTTGTGAAACTGATTACATACTCGTATTTGGTAACAATATCATGTAGTTTGTGTTGAATTGTTGATACCATCGCCCCGCGCGTGTCTAATGCCTTATTATCAAGAGTGGTTTATTTCGGACCAATTTTTACGCTAATTATTTTGTTTGAAAAATTCAGTTTTTAATTTTTAGTAAAAACATATGTTTTATTATTTTAACATACTGATAACAACTTGAGAACCAAACTTGTTGACATAGCCCACAGAATAAGCAAGCTGAAGTGGCAGTGGGCCGGCTATATTAGGCGTAGAACCGATGAACGTTGGGGTAGACGTGTTCTTGAGTGGAGACCGCGAATCGGCAAACGTAAGGTAGGACGCCCTCAGGCTAGGTGGAGCGACGATCTTCGCAGGGTGGCTGGTAGCAGCTGGATGAGAGTTGCCGGAAATAGAGCTAAATGGCGTGCAATTGGAGAAGCCTATGTCCAGCAGTGGACTGCTTTAGGCTGATGATGATGTCAAAGTCAAAGTCAAATTCAAATCATTTATTTCAAATAGGCACATAAAAGGCACTTTTGAACGTCAAAATTTACAAAAAAATAGAATTGATTCTAGTTGCCCCTTCCAAAAGGTAGTTTCGTATGGAGAAGAATGGGCAAGAAACTCCACCGTTACTCTTTTAAAATATTTTACAATATTATGTAAGTTCACATTAATTATGTAATCATATGTGAAGACGATGCACCTAGAATAAAATTACTATACCACAATAGGTAAAAAGAATTAAATATAATGCAAAGGCAGGTAAATTAATTGATGATGATTTGAGATGATGATAACAACTTGTAATAGCCGCTGTACTATTTAATGTGGTAACAAAATCGTCACTCTGTTTATTAGCTAAGAGGTGCAGATCTGATTTTAATTGAATATTTAGCTGAATAATTAGGTAAGATTTAAAGAACTGAGTTGTTAATCGACTTTTATCGTTACCTCCCTATACATTTTTGTCAAGTTTTCTTAACTTTGATAATAATCAATAGAATTATAGCTCTTTAGGAAAGAACATGAACAAAACAATTAAGCCGTACACATTTCTACCACAAACCAGCGTTATGCTGTATTCCGGTTTCAAATATGGCCGGTGTATGTATAATAATACAATTATACAATGCGTATTGATAATTTTAATGATCATAAATAAAGTAAAAAAATATCGGGGTCTCCACACAAGAAACGTGTTCCTTTCGGCGTTTTTTTGCCTTGTGATACGGAACCCTTTATGTGCGAGTCCGACTCGCACTTGGCCGGTTTTTAAGTCACCAGAACCACTGTTCCTTTTTTGAATTCGGCAAAATAGTGCCTACCTATTCGTGATGTATTGTAGGTATTTGTAGGTATCGGGGTGTTAAACAACCTGTTGATCATGTTGGTGACTAAAGACTCCTTCAAACAGGCGCGACACGCGACGCGAATCGCACGCGACACAAAGGCACTGCTCGTCTCGTCACGTGTCACACCTGTTAGAAGGAGCCTTAACCACCCTTAACTGTTGCCCGCGACTTTGTCTGCGATCCAGCCTATGACCTTCGCACCCTAATTACGTAACACACTATCAATCACAATCTGAATCATTTTGAAGCCTATTGCTAATCCATTGCTTCTTAAGTTCGAAAAATTTGTCTGCTCTAAAACGTAAATAACGCAATGAATGTTGTTGAAGTGTCAAAATGAAAGCCATTCCTACTGTTAGTGTGTTACGCAATAACCCTGCTGGTCCAGGCTACATATCTGTCAATTTTCGAAACGATCGGTGCAGAGGTACTTTCCCTTTTTACCCGACTGCGTGAAAGCAAAGACAGGGTTATGTTTTTCATGCGTATCTATGAACGTGTTTTTAATGTGGGATTCTTTAAAACTCCTTCAAACAGGCGTGACACGCGCCGCTCGTCACGCGACGAGCGGTGCCTTTGTGTCGCGTGCACTTGGCGTTGCGTGTCGCGCCTATTTGTAGGTGCCTTTATACCCTCAAATCATCCTAAGGGCTGGATGGATGAGGTGTGTATCGACTCGTCTAGGTCGTGTGATGGTATAACCACAGATAACCATGGTTTTGTTTTGATAAAATCGAAATGGCGGACTTTAGGCGAAGCGCTCACTACGATTTTAATCGTGGCGATTTTTTAACGGCTAAATAAAATCGCAAACAAAAATAATTTTTCAAGCGAATTCTCAAGCGATTTTTTACCGTGTCCGGATTATTCCCAATTATAAAAATTCGTAGTGCGCGCTTAGCCTTTGACGTCGATATGTCAAGAATCAAAAAATTGGACAAGTCGGGTTTTTGGTTTTTTAAATTTTATATTATTAGTAGGGAGGTATAGATATTGGTAGGTACTCGTATGAACGACGATTGTTGAAGATTTTAAACTGAATTTATGCTGTTCCCTTTCTCCCAAGTTCCAACCAGTTTTAAATTATTCTGTCACCAAACGACTCCCAAAGTGGTTAACAATATTCGCAGCCTCGATATTATCTATTATATAGAAATCTCGTGTAACAACGTTTGTTATCGAATGCCTCCGAAAAGGCTTGAACGATTTTTATGTTTTTTTTTGTGTATTTGGTAGGTCTGAGAATAGGTCGTAAAGTATATGTCATACCGCTGCGGGTGAAACCGCGGGGCGCAGCTAGTAATAATATAACTAGGTTCGGCTTATTTGCTCGGAAAACCCGCGCATGACGCACATGTGTCAACAAAGGTAGACGTTCTATCGAGACGTATTAGCATGAAGTCACATGGTCCGCTATGCTTGATGTTGACTGACGACGTTCCCCGTTCGTGGTAGTGCTCTAATGTGTGTGTGTGTGTGACCGTCTTTTGTTATTGTCTCAAACTCAAAGTATTTATTTCAATTTATACCATTTACAAGCACTTCTGGACTGTCAAGGAGTCGGTCAGTCAGACTCAGAAAGGTGAAGCTAGTTGCCCAATCCAAAGCGTAGCAGGTAGTTTCTTGCCATGGAGTTTCCTTCGTCTATGGAATTTCTTGCCCATTCTTCTTATGGGGACGAATGGGCAAGAAACTACACGGACACTCTTTGACGAACTTTTTGAGAATAGTCTGTTTTTGATTTTGATATCGCCCGGTGGAAAGTGAATGAACAGCCAGAATGAACTGGCTCACTCTGACTTGGAAGCATAAGCATAGCATATTAGGCCTATAATGTTCCCACTGCTGGGACATAGGCCTCCTCTCGGTGAGAGGGAATGAGCCGAAATCCACCACGCGGGCCCAGTGCGGGTTAGTAGATGTCACATGTCTTCGATTTTTTGTTTCTAGGACATGCCGGTTTCCTCACGATGTTTTCTTTCACCGTTTTGAGAGCAGTGGTGATGAAATAATTTACACAAAGTAATCTACCTGTCTGGGTTCGAACTTACGACCTACAACTCGTAAATCCTGGCCTTTCTACTCTCGCTTGCTTTTAAGTGCGGGACAAAAAGTAATGGGTATTGTTGTTGTAAAAGGCAAATAGGGTTACATACAGATTTCTGAAAAAAAAATCGTTCGTTCTCATCTTCAGACAAGGATATGAAATGAGGAAGCAGTTACGACTACGTTTTTTCTTTCTTCTCAGCCATTATGAACATAAAATTAAGCAAACAACAGTGCATTCATTTACTAACTCACTGAACAGTGCTCATTATGTTTTGTAATTTTTTCATTGTTAACCACAAATTCATGGCTAAAAATAAGGGTAGGGTAACTAATTACTTAAATTACTCAATCCGCCCTAATAATAATAAACTTTTATTTGCAGACCTTGAAGTCCATAGTGTTAGTATTGACATGAAACTACTTATTAAACTATTGTTAGTAACACATACAATCACAAAGAAAATACATGTAATACAAACAAACAGAAAACAATTATTTTCCCGTATTACTTAAGAGGCTTACAACAGCTAAAGCGCGGTCACTGTCGGACTGCATAGAAAAGAAAGAGAAGCGCGATGACACAACGCTGGTAATTTATTGCAAAATATGAAGCAATTATCTGTTTACAAAAAATCTATTGATTGGATTAAAAAATTAAAACACTATTACGTTAGTATGTTGCTTGTAGAATAATCTGACATAAAATCAGAATGATTTAATGCATAGTAGTAAAAATTTCTTATTTTTAGAGGTTTCTTCGTGATTTTTTTTTATCGTATCAAATTAGTTGTATTATGTTTTCAACACACTATCTAATTAGCAAATATCCTGAAGAATAACATATATTTTTCTGATTTTGTTTAGTGCAGTGGATCATATACTTTTAGGCATTATAAAACTTACGTTTAGGTCCTGTAGTCCCCTTAAAGCCTACTTAAAGCCGACCTGTGTGTGCAGAGTCACCCATCGGCCAAGCATCGGGCAGTCCCACCGGTCACTCAATGTCCTCAACATGCTATGGGAGCTGACGTGTGTTCTGTGCCAGAGAGAAGTGCATCGCTTTCGAATGATGGCATTAAAATCATCTACCCTCGCATCGGCAAACATACGCGAAGCGCTACAATACCGTGGCACCCCCACAAGCATTCTGAAGGCATTGTTATATTGTACACGCAGAGTGCTGTATGCCTTCTGCGTATACTTGACCCAGAGGCTGCAGTAGTAGAAAGTCTGACAATAGGCTCGAAAAAGCGTCATTTTAACCTCAAAAGTACACCGTGCAAACCTCCGGGCCAGCATATTACTTCGAGCAGACAGCGTCCTGCGCTCCCTATCTGTCTAGGTCATCACATAGGTCCTCAGAGACCCAATGCCCCAGGTATTTAAATTTTCAGACTCGGTTCAAGGGCACACTAGCTAATGAGATGCATGGCACATTCTAGTATCTTCTGGCGCCAACTTTAAAGAGGACAAACATCCCACCAAGAGTTATAGTGGTTCTCCCAACTGAACTGGGGTCCTAGACAAAATCTCTTTTCTGTAAGCGTTAACGCCAACGGAAAGTCAAATTGTATGGAGTTAACATTTGCTTACCACGTGACATTACGTATCTTTTCCGCAGGTAACATAATGTCATTGCCATACATTTTGACGTTAGCGTCTGGCGTTAACGCTATCAGAAAAGTTTTTGTCTAGGCCTACTGAACTGTCCATTTAGCAATATACTGGGCTGATACAACGCAAAACTTGCTTTTGACACTCTAGATAATGGGTTCCCAACCAGTGGGGCGCTCCCCACTTCGGGGGTGTAGTGACCCAAAGGCCGCAGCTCCAAAAATATAACGGGTGTAAAAAGACACATCACGAAGCCGAGAGTCACTTATACTCCCCGTCATTGTAATATTTTTTTGTGCACTGGAACATACCTGGGAACCTTCTGGTTACGGAGATTTTCTAATGTCAAAATTCCAACTTTTACTGAGGTTTTTTTACGAAAACAAGTTTTTGATGTTATAACACCACTTTTATTAACCCCACGACCCCTGTACCGTTGCATGCACCCATAAGCACAATGTTTTGCTTGTGTCACATCGCGCATTACCGTAAATAGCGATTCTTTACACCAAAAATAAAATTCGTTGCCCAGCAAATATTTTTGTGCTCTGTGACTTAGTTTAATGTACTGAATGCGTAGTTGACGGCTATGTGATGGGTCTTTTTGATAGAAATATTTTGCACAGCATAATGATAGCGACCGATGTTTTTGGGTGAGTAAGTTGTACCGTGCATGGTAAATGCACGCTGTGCTTCACAAGATAAGGTTTAAAATTGATTTTGTAGTACGTTCTGATTTATGAATTGCGAGTGTGTGCGCGACTTCGTGTCTATTGCTTCATTGAACTGCATGTGTAGTAGTGGCGCGTGGTAGGGGCAAACTGGAAACACCGAGCTCCAATACATTTTCAACTACCTGGCATATCTCCTTCTTTCTTATATCTATGATCTTTTTAAACCCTGTATTTATAGGAAAGATTAAGGCAATATTCTAAAACTCAAACGTTTCATAGTACTCAGGTGCTGTCAAATGCGCTTAAACTTCCCTGCATAAGTCGACAAAACAAGGAATACTCTAAAAAAAAAAAGATAAAAAAGAAGTTAAAAGAAAACCGAACCCATCCGTGGCTTGGTGCTTAAATTTTCAAGCACACTTCGCCCACTCGCATTCTAAATTCTATGATGTTTTAAAAGGCTGGGAACCCCTGGAAGACAGAGAAAAAAATTTCAAAACCTGTTCTTATTTATTTATTCAGAAAGAAAGAAAAATATTTTATTTGGGACACGCACAGACAGTAAATATTGACAGTTCATTAAAATGGTACTACACCAATTACATTAATTAACATAGAAACATAAAAAAATACTTTCTTAATATTGACAATTCTATTGTATATATATAATTTAATTAAAATTAACATGGACTGGGGGTAAACTGAACATCTGGGGTCCGTATGGCAACATAGTGACCCTGAGGACGTGAAATATTATTGATATAATAGGTACTCGTACGTGCCTTTGATTGTAGCAGAGTCTAACTTATTAGGCAAACTTGACACAGGTAGAAACAAAGTCACGGCACATGCATGTCCAATCTACCCTGAATTAATTAATAAATATTTGTCACTTATCTAACGCCACGTGTATTGTTATCAGTACTTACTAACACGACCATATAACTAAATACTAATTAGTTATAGTCACCGTTATCGTGTCACCATTGACAAATAATAGCGCCATGTTTTTTTTAAATAATATTTAATGGCAAACAGGTGGACACATTTTTTTTTTTTTGGTAGTAAATCATCAAATAACTTCTCCCGCTCTGGGCGGAGCGGGAAGGCGAGTCAGACTTTTACTGACTAAAATCCACCCGTGGTCCTACAGTTGCCTGTGTGCCAGGGCCACGGTAACCTTTTCGGGCAAACTCGCGGCCCCAGCAGGCATCAGATCAGCCCTAACCCCGTCAATGTGTGCTGACATCTCTAAACAGTGGACACCTGCAATAAAAAAGACACCGATGGTGTGCTGGCATCCAGAGACAACTTACGGGAGATAGCTGCTACCGAATATATTAATCAAACTAAATCACTTAGATTCTGGATTAAACAGCTTTTATTGTGGCAATTAACAAAAATATGGAAAAACAATCTCTTGCTGTTTCTGTCACGGGTCGGTAGTGATGTGTGTCTATCGTAGTGATGTTACATGGTAATTTTTGGTGGACGATGTGTTAATCGCCACACCACCCCCCCCACGGAGACAAAAATCAGACTAAAATAACATTAAATATAAGCACATTAATAAACAATTAAAACAAGAAATCAATCAAAATCCTTAAATTTAACGCGCCTACCCGAGCGTGTGGTATAGGGCTGCTTTACTGGCAAATGCACCTGTACTGACTGTTGCGGGATTGACGGCTCGGGCGACTTATCTCTTACGGTTTGCCGTGGAGGAGGATCAGCCGGCACGGGCACTTGCGTAGTGTGGGTAGTTTGCTGATCGGAATGATCAACGAAGGCCGGTTTGATTCTATCGACGCTTACGACGACCTTGTTGCCTTTCACCATTACGGTGAATGTTTTCCCATCACACGAGCGCTCTAGGATTTTGTATGGACCCGTATAGGGTGGCTGCAACGCTCTTCTGATGCTATCGTCTCTGAGGTATACATGAGTCGCAGTTGACATATCCTTAAATATAAATGGAGATGGTTCACCATGTCTACTAGTTGGCAGTGGTCGTACAAGTGATATGTTTTATGTGCCTGTCTATACTCCGGCAAATGTCGTGATGGCTCAGTAGTTAATGGTCTCGCCTCTCATGCAAAAGGTTGTGTTTTCAAATCCGGGCAAGTACAAATGTGACTTTTTCAATTTATATTAGTTGGAGATCCGGCTGCAAAATTTTGTACTAACTTTATACCGCGATGAAATCCATAATGTTTTCCTATAAAACTTCAGCTAAGTCCGAATGTCTGCCAAGCCCGAACTTGCCGAAGGTAAAAAGATAACAGTCATTTCCGGTGAATAAAAAAAAAATTGGTATGAACCCTCAGTTCAAGAATATATAAGTCTGCCAAGGCTTTTTCTGCCGAAACCCCTCGACAAACGAGATTATGTAAGCAGCATCCATGGAACCCGTATTTTAGAATTGTACATAGGCTACAGGGGCTTAGATAAATATTAATTATAAAATAAAATAATTTCAGATTACAGTATCCTTTATTACATATTATGAACAACTTTATTATTATTAAATAAATGAGTTTGACATTACACTTGTTAAATTAGTATCTGGGTTTAAAAAACGAACTTTAGAAGTAAGTAGTGTTTTGTTTTATGCGCTGTGACTTACATATTCTTGAAGTGAGGGTTCATACCTACTGACTGGAGTTGGTTTCATTCTAGTATCAGATGGTTATACGAGTATTTGGGGTCCCGATGGTCACCGTTGAGAACCTCAGCCAAGCACTTCCTGAAAAAAAAAAAAGGCAGATTTCGATTTGCTGTATCTGCCAGTAAATTCTAAATTGATGCCATAACAGTTATTCCGGTATCAGATGGGTAAAATACGCCTCCTTTTTCGAACCGTAAATGATAGTTTTTTTTCTACTTTCGGCAAGTTAGGGCTTGGCAGACTACTACATTCGGACTTAGCATCACTTTTATAGGAAACCATTCTGTATTTCATCGCGGTATAAAGTAGGTACGAAATTTTGCAGCCGGCTCTCAACTATATATATGTACTTTCTGAATTTGTTTTAATCAATCAATAATGTATTGATATCGGTGAAGGATATCATCGTGAGGAAACCTGGACTTATAGCTAATGGTTTCATGCTTTGTATGTGGTTTCTATACTGTATATGAAATACTTTGATACCGAATTTGAATTTATCATTTTTCAAGATGTTAATGACGATGGAACTGTCACTGAAGGGTCTAGTCATGATTCGAACTATTTTGTTTTATACTAATAATTAATTTGTAATTATACTATTTTTATTTCGTTACTAAACGAAACACAAATCTAACTACCTACTTATATTATTTCGTTCATTAACGATGAACTTGCAAACGCTGTCTGCAGTTACGCAAACAAAGAGCGCGTGACTAATATATTACAACTAATTACAAGTATTGCTAACCCACCTTCGTCAGATAGAACAATTGTAATTAACACTTTCACTGACGTCACGGCCAGAAGCGTCTTTTATTTGTGTTTGATATGACGCTACGCCTAGAGGCGTCTTTTCGTGTTTGATACGCCCACAGGCGGTTAATTTTAAGAAGTCTAAAGAGACAAACCGCCTTTAGCCGTGTACATTTGCGTATAGCAATAAGCATTAAACATAATATTCAAATTGATACATAGGTAGGTACACCAATTTACTGATATTTTTAAAAAGGAAATCGGAAGGACATAAGTAAGAAAATAAAGAAGAAATAAGAAAATAAACTAACAAATCAAGTTTTCACAGCTCAAAATGTGGAAATATTTCTAAATGAAGCCCCTGACCATAGCTTTCTTGCCACAAAAGTAAGTACCTACCTAATTATTGTATTTTTAGTAAGTAACTAAAATAGCCAGATACTTACTTATACTTACTAGCGACCCGCTCATGCATCAATTGCTTGTGTGCGATCTACTGAAGCGTTGCGTAATCTTTCGACAAGGCAAAATGTCGAGATTTCTGCGCTCTATCCAAATTAAATATTATTGTATACCTTTAGGTTTATGTGTCTATTATAATAATTATATTTATAGTAAATCAAATCTAAGAAAGTATATAACTTGTAATACATATATATGTATACATTGAATGTAAATTTCATAAGATATCAATCAATAGGATTATATGAATTCAGAGGGTTCTGTTGATAATTTTAATTATTACAATTCTGAACATACATGTTTGTTACGGTTACGAATCATATTTTGTTCAACATACAACCTGACACTGACTCGCAAATTGCAAGAAACGTAAGAAAATTTGAATTTCGCGGGCAACTTGGCGCTTCTCCCGCGGTTTGGTTCCCAAAACCGCGGGAGATAAGAAAAGAAGCGATTATCGATAAGAAGCGTCTTTTTTCTCCTTTGTCAAAACAAACGCTTCTTATCGATAAGTAGATAAATATATATTCAACATATATTTATCTACTTACCGATAAGAACATCTATGATAATGACAGCAGTGACCTTGGAACATATTATGTTCCAAGGTCACCGCTGTCATTATCATAGATGTTTAGGTACAATACTGTGGAGTGAATGAGTAAGCGTAGGATGTTGATAAGTTTTGTTTGATAGGTACGTTACTGACATAATTTTATCATTTCACGATAAAATTAATGACATAATAAAAGTCAGACGTCTTTTTGCAAAGCTGTAGCTAAGTAAGAAAGTTAGTTGCCAATCAAAAGTAATTTATTTAAATTAGGCTGACATTCAGCACATTTTGAACCTCAAAATTACATGAGACAGTCCCTAAAACGCGCCCTTAACCACTTCCTAATGCTTTAGCTGAGCAGAAGTAGCGCAACAACAAGTCCCCAGCAGCACAGCTGTCTGTTCAATTAGAAGAAGGCCGTAAGCAAAAATGCCTATTATATAATCATTTTTGTACGCATGTACTGTACTTTTCTTCAAATTAATTTGTTAGTATTTTTATGAAAACCCTCTATTTTTGTCCTATTTATTTTATATATGTAGTGTACATAGTGGTAGCCCAAAATCAAACATCCCCTTTGATGTTTCATGAAATTGATAAAACTTAGGTACAACAAAAATAATATGAGTAAATTTACATGATATTTCCAAACTTTTTGTGGAACAAAAATGTAATATTAAAGTTTTCTCTATAGAAAAACATCCACAAACAGCTGTTTACTCCGACGGCCACCATCTTCAATTCTGTTAATTAAATTGAATTTCGATTTTAGAATAAAATGTCAATTGACGCACTAGATAGAATCGATTTTGATTCAGTTAATTCACCTATGTGTCAAATTAAATACGATTCAGAACTAAGTATGATTGCTGTATAGAGTCAGCTGGCATAAAAATGGACTTGAAGTTATTTTTTTTTGTTGGTATGTTGCTAATCTAAGCACCTATAAAATGATCGTAAAATAATTATGTGGTCATGATGTTCCTAACCTTTTGTAAATCTGTACCTACTTTTGTTGTTAGCGTACCACTTAGTCTAAAAATAGAGTCAATAGAGTACATTTCCTTATTCACGCGTTTGGTCTGACGAGGTTAATTTTGGTCACACAATACTTGCTGACGTATTTTCCGGTCTGGGTTGACAACCTTAGGCACGGGTTCACAGAGAACTTGCTTTTATTATCAGACTGGCTTCTGCCCGCGACTACGTCCGCGTAAAGTTTCTTGTTTTTACATAAAATATATCCTGCGACACTCGGCAATAGTGTAGCTTCCCATTAGTGAAATAATTTTTGAAATCCGACCAGTTTCAGATTTCCCCTTTCATACAAACTTACTACCTCTTTACAATATTAAAGCAGGTATGGATAGGTAAAAATAAAGAATTTTATGGAAGCCACGATGAGGACGAACAAGTAAAAATAGATATTATACAAAGAAAAGCAGAATAAATGTAAGTTTCCAAACGTTTAAAGTAAATTCCATATGTATCCTAATACTGTCATATTTCTTGTACGTAAAGAAACAAAAAAATTGAGAAAGAATTGGTCGTTTTTTTTTCTAGTTGGTTGTCAAAGTACCGACAGGAAATTCATTCATTCAGAACTGTCAAAAGGTTGATGACCCAGTTGAACGCGAATTCGTTACTTGCCGAAAGCGAACGCAGTCGATGAATAAACCATGCATGATGCATTACGTTACGTTACTCGCTGCGAATGTTTTATTAAGTCTGTAGTGCAGCCTTGAATGTATTGCTGGCAGCATTACTTGCCTAGTGTTAAGTAGTAGCCGAACGTCACCATCATCAGCCTATCATAAAGATAAAAATGATCATTTCAGACACACGCCAATTTTTTGGTCAATATTTTAAAACTAGATGGCGCCGGTAGTTCCTAGCTTAATGATACCTGAGAAGAAATGCCCGAACGAACTTAGAGGTCATGGTCTCTTTTAAAGTCCAAACATTAGATTTTATGTGAGTCTTTTGGCTTTTTGAAGAAAGAGTCATTGCAGTTTTGAGATGACCTGTCCGGATAGACGGCATGCATAGTCATCGTGTGGCTCAACCCTGCTTATGGGAGCGCAACTGCTCATCACACGACGCTACCAGATCTGCAGGACATTTGCCAATCCACTGCTAGAAGACCCCTCAAACTGCAACAGCATACCGTGCAACTTGATCCTCGGCTACTTTCCAACTGCTTCCAGAATAGCAAAACAGTGAATACTTACCTCTTTGCAATTCTACAAGCGTATTTAAAAAAAAAACTCATCTTGAAGTGAGCTGTCATTCCACCTGAGGCTAGGGATTGACACAAAATGACAGCTCACTTCACCTAAGTTTTCACGGTGAATTTTTTAGATACAGAATATTTTGGCTGATAGCAGTTCGGTTACTAAGCAGAACTTGTGGATATGATCGTTCTAGAAATTTAGTTTATCCACCTCAATAGCTATTTCTGCCCCCAAACAGCTTTGCTGATTTTGCGGTGTTCGGTTCGAAATTACAGGCAAATGAGACATCTATGCTCGTCTTTAGAAAAAGATGGGATCGAACTTCTTCTCCCTTCATTTAACAGGTGATTTCTTTAGTGTAGGTATACGATCTTGGGATTTAATCTGGTGTTTCGGAAGCAAACATAGCTAAGGCAGCTAGTCGTTCTTATTTTCAAACAAAATAATATTTACATAATAAGCTTACGGTTTTAAAATAATAATAGTTCCACCGCCGTATATTTACGTTGACGTCGTGGTGGGGCTTCCGCGCTCCTGAACTATGGGTCTGTGTCGGTAGAGTTTACTTTGCCGAAACGGGTCTAGGGAGACGGGTCTAGTCAGACAAAGAGAGATACATAAACCCGCAGGATAGCTTGTGGCCAGCTGTTGGGCAGTAGCGACCCCACAGACCCTATCTCCCGGGAGAAGTCTTGTTCCTCACCTCAGGCTTGCCTTTATCCAGGACCCGACGGCTTACCTGGAAAAGCCTGGGTCCTGGCCTTGGAGGCTCTCGGGCCTCGACTAAGAGGGCTCCTAAGCGCATGCTTGGAGGAGGGCCAGTTCCCACTTCCTTGGAAGACGGGGAAACTGGTCCTCATTAAGAAACCGGGGCGCCCGGCGGACTCTCCGTCTGCTTACCGGCCCATCGTGCTGCTCGACGAGGTGGGCAAGCTCTTTGAAAGAGTCATTGCAGACCGCCTCGTCGGGCAGCTGGTGCGGGTGGGGCCGGATTTGGCGGAGAGCCAGTTTGGTTTCCGCAGGGGGCGCTCCACGGTGGACGCCATCATGCGCGTGCGAGCCCTCACGACGGGGGATGCTGTGGCCCGGGGTGGGGTCGTCTTGGCGGTGTCTCTAGACATCGCCAACGCCTTCAATACCCTGCCCTGGAGTTGCATCAGGGAGGCACTCCGGTATCACCGGATGCCGACCTACCTCTGTCGTGTAGTCGAGGCCTATTTGACGGATAGGGCGGTAATCTACCCCGGTCACCAGGGAGAATGGAACCGGCGAGGTCGCACCAGGCGGCGGCCGAACTCATGACACGCGGGGTTGCGACAGTCGTTGAGAGGATCCGGCAATTGGGACTCGAAGTGGCCTTGCACAAGTCCGAGGCCATGTGTTTTCATGGTCCTCGCAACGCGCCACTGTCGGGTTCCCAAATAACGGTAGGAGGGGTTGACATCGGCGTCGAGTCGACGATGAAGTACCTGGGACTCGTCCTCGACAGCCGGTGGAACTTCGTCGAGCATTTCCGACGTTTGGCTCCCAGACTGCAGCGGGCCGGGGCTGCTTTGAAGCGGCTCTTGCCCAACCTGGGGGGGCCAAACGCCTCCTGCCGGAGGCTCTACGCGGGGGTCGTGCGGTCCATGGCCCTTTACGGGGCACCGGTGTGGGCGCGTTCATTGAGGCTCCGGCCAGCCCGCCGGTTGAACGCGTCCCAAAGGGTCATGGCCATCCGGATGGTACGGGGATACCGCACGGTCTCCTGCGAGGCGGCGAGCCTCCTTGCCGGATTACCACCGTGGGATCTGGAGGCAAAGGTCCTCGCGCACGTCTGGGAGTGGCGCGAGGAGGCGAAACGCCGGGGCGTAACTCCGCTGCCGCGAGAAATCGCGGCACAGCGGATAGAGCTCCGGCGGGATCTCATGGCGGCATGGAGAGTGCGACTGTCGCAACCCAGCGCAGGGCACGCCACAATTGCGGCGGTAAGACCCCTCTTTGAGGAGTGGCTTGAGAGGCGCCACGGCGTCCTCACCTTCCGCCTGACGCAGGTCCTCACCGGACATGGCTGTTTCGGGAGGTTCCTGTTTCGTATAAGGCGGGAGGAAACGCCCGGGTGTTATCATTGCGTGGATCGACCGGAGGACACGGTGGAGCATACGGTGGAGGTCTGCCCGGCTTGGGCGGAGCACCGCCGTGTCCTCGTGGCGGCGATCGGCGGCGGCGACTTCTCGCGTCCGGCCCTGGTTCAGGCTATGGTACGGAGCGAGAGGGAATGGGAAGCCGTCACCTCCTTCTGCGAAGCAGTAATGCTCGCGAAGGAGGAGGCGGAGCGCGAAAGGGAGAGGCAATCTCTGCGCCCTCGCGCCCCTAGCCGCCGCAGGAGGAGGAGACACCCTGGGCGTCGGGAGTCGATTGCCGACTCCCGGCCACCGTAGGCGCGGGCTTGCGGACGGCGAGCAATGGGCAGCTCGCCGTCCGGTAAGGACCAGGCCCGGGTCGACGGCGCGTCGTGTTCCACGCGCGCCTCAAAGAGATGTCAGCAAAATTGACGGGGTCCCATAGGACCGATGCCTGCCGGGGCTGCGGATTGTTCGAAAGAGTTACCGTGGCCCTGGCGCACAGGCAACTGAAGGAACACGGGTGGGTTTTAGTCAGTAAGAGTCTGACACGCGCTTCCGCTCCGCCCAGAGCGGGAGAGGTCATTTGATGATTTCCCAACCAAAAAAAAAAAAAAAAAAGGCTTGCCTTTATTGGCCGGTTGGAGTGAATACTAATGAGGAACAGAGCTCCGGCCTCTTTCTTGCCTTTATTGGCCAGCTTGAGTAGATAATCGCAAGAGCATACGTGCTCGGAGGAAGGAAGTATTCAAGTAAGATGCTGGTAGGGATCTCGACTATCTTCCGGGCACTGGGATTGTCCTCATAGCCGTGGAATACCTCTCCAATCCTCAAGCACCAAAGGATATGTTGCCCCTTTGTCGCTACGTCACTATGTGCTAGCGACAGTTTCCGGCGGCCCATTATTGAGTATGCAAGTCACCCCCTTCGATTTTATCCGTGTACTATATAACATTGGCCAGGCAGGGGATATAGTTCTTCCATAGTTCAAAGTAACCCATCCACTTTAGCCAACCCAACCCATCCCAATATGTTTTGTTCCCATGTCCTGCAATAGTCCTGCACCAACCGGGGGTCGTCCTTGGGTGCACTTGCTTAGTGCATACAGGGATAATCGTCGGTCGGTGCTTTATTCCATTTAAAATTGCTTAAGAGGCCTCTGCGAGTTGGCTTCGGCCCTCCGTACGCCCGTCAAAGGACTGGGACCCCCTGCTCCATATAAAAAAGCCCCTTAAAAACCTACGATTGCTGAATTTCGCAGGTAACCTGGCGCTTCCCTTTTAATCACCGGCGGTGGGACAGGTCCTTAAAGGAAATGGCGCTGTCATTAACGTCAAAAGTGACATTAATGTCTACCGTATCCAGCAAAAGATCTCTTACAGCTATTATAAAAGTAAATTAAACTTTAAATTACCGACAATATTGCCTTATTACTTCCCAACAATGTATGGAGTAACAAATGAATGGAGGAAACATTGTTGCGTTAAATTCAAACTAATGATTTATTGGTCGCTAGCACTACTGCAGAGTATGAGGTCCTAGGTTCTATTCCCAGGTCCGGCAAAGTATTATTGGGTTTTCAAATCAAAATCAAAATTTATTAGGACAATAAACATCCATAATGTTAGTAATACCTTATAGCTAGTGTTATTAAGTAAGTTAGTAATTTTCCATCAGGCATTTCCCATCAGCAACTCGTAGTATGGATTTGTGCCCGGTTGATAGAAATAAGCTCGCCCTCTATTACATGAGACTTATACATAACTGGCGAAATGTGGGTGTACTGTAGTACCACCTCTGGTGGTGATGTTATGTTAAGATAACTTGAAAAGCATTTTTATTGTTATAGTCCAATTGACAATTTGGTTAAAGGTTTAGTTCACGTTTCCCGGACGTCACATAAGTACTGGAATTTCGGGGAGAGGTCCAGGTGTTCTACACGTTGTTTAGTATGCCTGCATGTGAAAGTTTCTACAAACCTTTTTATTTGTAACACTTTTCGTGACAAGGATAGAAGCATCCTGTCATCATCATCCTCAGCTCGACTTCACCCACTGCTGGGCATAGGACTCTCTCTTTTTGTGCCAATCCTCGCGCTCCCGTGCTAGCCTCATCCAGGTTCTACCCGCGATGGTAACAATGTCGTCCGCCCGTCTTGTCGCCGGACGACCGACACTTCGTCTTCAATAATTTTTCTTTCTTTTTCTTTTTCTTCCAGTTCTTGGAAGCTTTATCTAGTCGGTTCCAATTCGATATAACCCTTCGTTTTCCCCAATACGAAAGGCAATCCTCTTAGATTATCTCATACAAAACAAGCAAGGCTGACCATAAATATTTGTTTATTAGTGTCCACATTAAATGATTAGCACTCCATTTTGTTCATGCTCTGTGTCAGTCTGATAATATTATCGAACGCTTCCGCTGTGCTTTACTAACTTATCTCATACTATATCATAGAAAAAAAAATGGTACGCTCAGATAATATTGGTTCTGGTATGAATCATTTGAACTAAAATATATACTTACTAAGTATTAAATAAATAAGGCTCGAATGGCTGTTCACAATGTCATGCTGGTGCCTACGCTTATGTATGGAAGTGAATGTTGGGGGTGGCAAAAGAAGCATGAAAGTAGAATAAATGCTGTGGAAATGCGGTCTTTGCGGTGCATGTGTGGTGTGACTATGAATAAATAATAGGCTGATGAATGATGTGATAAGGCAACGGTGCGGTTTAAAAGAAGATGTAGTGACAAAAAATTAAAAGAGTACGCTTAGATGGTTTGGTCATGTTGAGAGGATGAATGAAAGGCGACTAACAAAGGGTATACAAGGCAGATGTGAGTGAAAACGTCGGGAGGGGACGCCCTAGGAGGACATAATTAGTGACCTTATTAGGACTCGCAACCGGCGTGCGTGTTTCGCCAGAAGTGTGAACGTAGACGAAGCAAAAAGAGTATGTAAGGATCGTAGCTGGTGGCGTTCTGTAAATTCTGCCTTCTCCCATGAGAAGAAGGCGTGAGTTTATGTATGTATGTAAGTAAATAATAAAGATGTATTGTTAAAACAGGACCAGATTACATGGCAAGGTAATCTTAAAGTATCTTGATGTAGTTAGTGGGTACCGTACCGTTCTCCTAGATAAGTTACGAAATAATATGTGTTTAGAAGAAACCGTTCCGATACCCGTCATAAACGGTAAATAGAAATGAACATGAGGTAGACGTGATTGTTCGCGTATCGACCAAGTAGTAATGCAAGTTCCAATAAAAAGCGAAATACAAAAAAAATAAAAATAAAAACACTAAATACTGAAAAATAACTTTAATTTTGGAAGTCGGTGTCCTTGGTTTTGTATTTTCGTTTTTTGCCACCGACTTCCGAAATTAAAGTTATTTTTCACTTTTTAGTTGTGGTACCTGCCCCACACAAATTCGTGTACCACTACTTGATATGTAAATAACAGTGACAGGAAATTATTAAAACATCATCAATATAATAATAAGTGGAAAAAATACGCATTATTAAGGATAACTCATAAACTCGTGACCAGATCTTGATCAATTTATATGGGACCACATGAGAAGCACCAGCTTTCAAATAAAAAAATTATCGCCAAAATCGGATCATCTAGAAAAAGTTCTAAGGAAACACACATAAAACAAAAAAAAATACTATCGAATTGAGAACCTTCTCCTTTTTTTGAAGTTGGTTTAAAACTTAACGGTCCTAAACTTCTTTCATTCATGGGTTTTCCTCTTCCCTCTATTTTTTTATTGAGAAATGGGCCTGCTTTTGACCTCGATCTTGCCTGATGGAAACCGATGGATGAGATCTACGATGAAACGAGCGTGCCCAGAAAATGCCTGTTCACTCTTCGTGTGAAGGGTGACGGGTTATATGAGGAAGCAAACACAGACACTGGCAGAGAGTTCCAAAAAGAAAAAGAAAGAAAGAAAATACGTTTATTTGCGGTAAACATGACGCAAAGAATGAACACAAACACACAAATTAACAAGTTGGGGGACAATATGCGTCATAACTACGCAAAACGCGACATTTGGCCGTGCGCATAATGTGAACGAGAACTGCTGAGTACGACTGGTCGGTATACCAACCAAGAGCGGAATGTTCCTTCTATCCGTGGAAGTTGCAGGGTCTATAATTCACAATAGTTCTAAAGCAGACCGTCCAACATCCTGTGTTTGGAATGTAGAATGCGTCAGAATTATATCTAATCTCGAAGGTTCAGTATCAAAATGATTAGATAACAATGTCGAATGCGATCGATCGATAATTAATTGGTTTGCAACTCAACAGTATTATGTAGGTACCTGCAGGTACAATATACAGGTATACATGTCGATTGTCACGATAAGTGTTTGTATTAACTTCATATCCTGAGTCACTTATGGAGTGGAGAAATATTCCACGGCTATTAGGACAATTTCGGTGCACAACACACTTTCTTTCGCAATTCGAAGCATTTTGAAAGAAATTCGTAATCCATTGCTTCATATGTTTGAAAAAGTCGTCTGCTCGACAACATAAATAACGCAATGAATGTTGTCGAATTGTCAAAATGATTGAATTGTCATAACAATTGTTTGTTACGCAATTACCCCATAGGTATTCCTAACAGTATCTTACTTACTAAGTGATCCATGGGGTCAGTGTCGTAACTACTAAGGTGCAAAGTGGTGCGGGGCACCAAGGCCCGCGGTACTCGGGGGCCCACACAGTGTCCGGGCCGGGAGGTCTGCTAAGTCAACAAGGAACCGGTCTAGAGCCACAGTCGCCAAAAGGGTTTAAGAATCACTTAGAAGATGAAAGTTCACCGTAACCCAAAAAGGCATGGGCCATTTTATACTATGAATCAATCAACTCAGCCTATCGCAGTCCACTGCTGTACATAGAGGAAGAAGTCGACTAAAGGATCCAGCTGGTTTGGGCAGCGTTTGGAAAACAACGTCAAGTGTCGCCAATATCGCAATGTTTAAAGACTAAGGTCTTCAACCAGTGTGTCCTGCGATACGACGTACGGTGACGAAACGTAGGGGCTGGTCCACAAGCTCAATGTCGCTCAGCATGCTATGAAGCGGGTTATGCTCGGAGTTTCTTTGAAGGATACTATGAGTGGTCAAAAGAAAATCTAACCAATCCGAGGCGGTTGCTAACATTTTCAAGCTCGCATAGGTTCAGCAAAGGATGCGTATTTTATCTAAAAAATGCCCATTGGATCGTCATTAGATTTTTGCCAAAGTCCCTTTATAGATAAAAATTTAAAACAAAACGGCTTTCTATCATTATTACTTAATGTTGTTTGTTCGCAAACAATGCGAGCGAGCGCGATTTTGAACAGCTATGCAAAAGTATTCCAAGTGTTTTGTTATTCGGTTAAAATTCGCTGAATCTCAGTTTGTTTAGTAATGCCTGTGTCATGTTTATAATTAGGAGCCGTTGTTTACCACGATTAATTTAAAATGTATGACTAAGAATAATTTACGGAGTAAAAAATATGTAGAGTTTCGTAACAGGATTTGCTTGGGCTCGTGGCTAAATAGTAACAGCTGCTCGGGTCGGTCTTCAAAGTTAAGCAGTTTTTATGCTTGCGTAGGTCGATTCGTGGATGGGAGACTCTCCATTACATACCGAAACCCCTCCGTGCTTTTCAAAGCAAGTTAAGCCGTTGGTCCCGGCTGTCATTCGTACAGATCTTTACCAGTCGTTACGGGTAGTCAGAAGCCCGGAAGTCTGACATCCAGTCTTGCCAAGGGGTATCGTGTTACCCAGTAACTGGGTTGTGGAGGTCAGATAGGCAGTCGCTCCATGTAAAATATTGGTATTCAGCTGCATCCAGTTAGACTGGAAGCCGACCCCAATGTAGTTGGCAAATCTTTGGCAACTGGGTTTGGTAGCGGTATTTTATATTATAAATTTGAAAGTAACTCTGTCTATAAGTTACCTTTTCACGCCGAAACCACTGAACAGCACCCTAATTACGTAACACACTATCTATCACAATCTGAATCATTTTGAAGTCTATTGCTAATCCATTGCTTCATATGTTCGAAAAATTTGGTCGCTCAACAACGTAAATAACGCAATGAATGTTGTTGAACTATCAAAATGAAACCCATTCCTACTGTTAGTGTGTTACGTAATTACCCCGCGGGTTTAGATAAAATATGGCAAAGAGATAGATGGTATCCTGGAGAAGGACATGGCTACTTTTTGTCCCGGTAGCACGTTCCCTTGGGATAATTTCCGACATCCACGCGGGCGCAGCCGCGGGCAGAATCTAGTGTTCTATAATTTAATGTATGTTTATTAATTTACTGCCTTCTTGGTCCAGTGGTCGCAAACGCTACTGCTGAGTAAGAGGTCCAGCACCCTAATTACGTAACACAATATCTATCACAATCTGAATCATTTTGAAGCCTATTGCTAATCCATCGCTTCATATGTTCGAAAACGTGTCTGATCAACAACGTAAATAACGTAATGAATGTTGTTGAACTGTCAAAATGAAACCCATTGCTAATGTTAGTGTGTTACGTAATTACCCCGCTGGGGTCGAGCAGTGTTATTGGGTTTTTCCATCAGGAATTTCTTAGTAGAAGCCCGCGGCGGAGTCTGGATTAGTGCCACATTTAGGTATGGCAATAGGCTCGCCCCCTATTTCATGGGACTTAAATATAAGTGGCTAACTGTGGGTGTACTATAGGTGCAGGAGTACAGGCGTTATGTTATGTTATTAATTTTATATGCACTGGTACCGGCTAACACTTTTCGGTTTTCCACTATCCTTCAGCTGTTTTACTAATTACCTTGACACGAGTAGTTGACGTACTCGTAGCTTTGAAAGGCCTCCCACATCGTGGGCCGATGACCTTGTGAAGGCCGCAGGAATCCGCTGGATGCGAGAAGCACAGAACCGATCGAAGCAGCGATCCTTGGGGGAGGCCTATGTCCAGCAGCGGACGTCTTTCGGCTGAATGAATGTATAGAGGTATGAGGAACAGGGTGTAAAGTTTACTCATACTTCCATAGAAAAGGTAGAATCCTCCGACCAGTTGGGTGTTGTGTCTGGTGGGCAACTGCCCGACAATTGATATCGGGACTTTGTATATATGCTTGTTGCGCGGTAAACTCTGCTTGCGCGATGCAGGATTTTGCGTGACGTCAGTGTGACGTGTAGCTCGCATGTGGCGTTTGTAGATGCCGCTACAAATGAATAGCAGTAGAAGAGGACGAGCAGCTCTTGTTAAATATGTCGTCCAGGGAAGTAACCACCATCTATTTCTGTCGCCAAGCATCGAATGTGTCGTCGCTAATGAGACACAATTACTTATCTACTGTAACCGAAATGAATTAGTTCGATCGACACAAGAGGGGGGCAGCCAATTCGTAGTGCCACTTACAAATTCCTCGGTTTGATTTGATTATTTTGATTACTTAAGAGGCTGACAACAGCTAAAGCGCGGTCAATTTCGTACTGCATAGAAAAGAAAAAGAGGCGCGATGACACAACGCTGGTAATTTATTGCGAAATATGAAGCAATTATCTATTTACAAAAAATCTATTGAGTGGACAAAAAAATTAAAACACTATTACGTTAATATGTTGCTTGTAGAATAATCTGCCACAAAATCAGAATGATTGCATGTATATTAGTATGGCTTTTAATCGTTAAAATAAATTTTTAGAGGTATTTTCGTGAATTTTATCCTGAAGAATAATCATATTTTTGATTTTGTTTACTGCTGTGGATCATATACTTTTAGGTATTATAAAACTTGCGTTTAGGTCCTGTAGCCCCTTAAACCCGAAATTCTAATTTTAAATCACATACGATACGTTTTTCATTTGACAATAAAATTGAAGTTTATTTTGTGGGTTTACGATTAGATCTAGCTATACTGTTAGCTAAAAACAGTTAGGAATACAAAAACGTTTCTTGCTGTAAGGTCGATTTATCCATTCAGGATAATCAACACTAAAAACACATTACCGTCCTTTGCGTCGCGCAGTCGTGCAAAAAGGTAACTTTACAGTAAGTCTACACTTTACTGCAATGCACATCCTGTAAATGTACTCGATGTACGAGGAAAACACATAATTAAAGTAGGCACTTAATAGGTAAGTAGATAAAACACCAAAATCATGTAGGCACCACTTGATTTGACTCATTTAAATAATATGCTATTATAACGGGTGTAAAACGACACTTAACGAAGCCGAGTCACTTGTAGTCCCCGTCATTATAATATTATTTTTGTATTGGACCATACCTGGGAACATTCTGGTTACGGAGATATTGAAGGTCGAAATTCCAACTTTTACTGTCTTTTTTCTACGAAAACAAGTTTTTAATTTTATAACATGACTTTTAAATACACCCTCGACCCTTGTACCGTTGCCTGCAACCATATAGCACAATGATTTGTGTGTGTTACTTTGCACACTACCGTAAACAGCGATTTTTCACACCAAAAATAAAATTCGTTTCCCAGCAATTATTTTTGTACAATGTTACTTAGTTTGATGTACAGACTGCAGGGCCGTATTTAAGCGTGTGGAAGCCCTGAGGCAACCAAAATGTGTAGGCCCCGAAAATTTTGTGTAACAGACGATAAAAAAAAAATCCCACGTTTTTCAATCATTTTTAAACAGGCTGGATTTTTTAGATAGGGCAGTAAGGGCAAGGTACCTTAACCATTGTACCTACACACCGTGTGTAAAACAGCGAAAAAAAATATTAAAGGAAAAGTTGTTTACTAGTGTCTACACGTCGGAATTTGAAAGAATTTTTTTTTCCGAACTCTGTTGTGGGGGCCCCTCTTTTGTGGAGGCCCCGGGGCGGTTGCCCCGGATGCCCTCCCTTAAATCCGGCCCTGACAGACTGCGTAGTAGACGGTTAAGTGATGGGTCTTTTCACACATACCTATTGCATTCATTACCGCGTCTGTAAAACATAATAACAACATGACGCCGCAGCAAGTGGCGCAGTCTAGGATTTTTACGAAGGTACTAGGAACCACAGAAGAGAGATACTGGCTGACTACATCCACTCTAGCAGAGCGTCGCATCGATCCTGCCGGGTCGCGGAACCTGCCGGGGTCGCGGATCCTGCCGGGGTTGTGGATTGTATGAAAGAGTTACCATGGCCCTGGCGCACAGGCAACTGAAGGAACACGGGTGGGTTTTAGTCAGTAAGAGTCTGACACGCCCTTCCGCTCCGCCCAGAGCGGGAGAGGTCATTTGATGATTCCCGACCCAAAAAAAAAAAAAAGAACGTCGCATCGATGATTGCGTGGCCGCTGTCTTCTGATGACAGAGATCACAGAACAATATCGCACACCTATATAAAGGGTGGCACAGCTCAAAGTTATCCAAAATCGAGTTACTGCGATTATCGTAATCTGTATGATGTTGTATATTCTGCCGTGGTTATGATAATTACAGTATGTCACATTTTCGTCGATATTGAGTTCAGTACATATTTGGAATGTAGAGATTGAGATCTACATATCTGCATTTCATTTCTTAAGCTTATTTGATTTTCTATGATACATTTTCAAATTTTAAATTTACAGAAATGTAGATCTCAATCTCTACATTCCAAATATGTACTCAACTGAATATCGACAAAAATGTGACTTACTGTAATTATTATAACCACGGCAGTATTATTTTACTAAGATTTTAATTGAGCAAATTAATATCTTTGTAAAATAATATACAACAATAATTTTAAATCGGTCTAATAGAAAACGAGTAAAATGTTTTTTGCTGTTCCTGAAAAGTGAGGTATTTTGAGTTGTGCTACTTTTTATCTAGGTGTGCGATATACTCTTAGGGAGACAGAGATGATGTCAGAGTCGCTGTCGTACCACGTCCACGACGAAATACTATAAGTACATTTCGGCACAATACTGATGATATTGAAGCTGCTGAACCACTAAGGCCTGAAACTGTGTTAAGCGGACGCCCGCGCGGTTCCATACAAAAGTGCTCAGTCGCGGGGACCCCCGCGGGCGTCCTTCGCGGGGAGGCAGGCCCCGCGCCAGCACAACAGGGCCAACTCCGTGTGATGAAATCCATTTTGGGGGCACGCGCGGGGCTCTAATAATAATAATAATATCCCCAGCACCTTGTCTTTCTTTATTCTTCCCACGGACCCCACCAGCGTGTCCACGCGCGTAGACACGCGACGGGTGCCCGTCACGGGCGCCCGCTTAACGCAGTTTCAGGCCTAATATGATGACCACTGCTGATAAAGTCTATCGTGCGTATATATAACCTCATGAATGTATTTTTTTAAGTAAATGAAGTTTTACGAAGAAGTCCTAGAAAAACACGAAGCAATACATGTCATCATTCGTAGATCCATAGTTTTTAAAGGTTCTGCAGGCTACCGCTCATTTTTCCGAGTTAATTGTACTAATTGATTACAGTTAGCTCAATGTCTTTTGTTTTCAACGTCTTCTGTCGTATCGGAAGAACTACCTACAGTATCAAATTAACTTCGCTAGCAAAACTTCACAGACATAACCAAGTCTGTGAAGTTTTACTAGCGAAGTTAATTATGGATATCCAATGAAGATAAAAAAAACTAAACTAACTAACTACACACTACCAGCGGCCAGCCACTATTTTGGGGTCGGCTTCCAGTCTAACCGAAATCCGGTTTCAGCTGAATATCTGCAGTATTTTACATGAAGCGACTGCCTATCTGATCTCCACAACCCAGGCACTGGATAATACACCTTGCTTTCCTCTTGGTAAGACTATTGTATCGCCATTTATGGAGGCTTTAAATTATATATACCAATGAGGGCTATCGCGCTTGAGTTCGCCGCTAGAGGCGCTAGTGTAGAGTAAGGTCTCTAGATGTCAAAATATATATTGAATGTTCACTGTTTGCGGGATTTTTTATCACGGATTTTAACGATGATTCATAATAGCTGTAATGGTTGTGCCATTCTTGATTAATTATGGCTTAAGATTTTAAATAAAAAGTTAGGATCTAATTTCGTAGCAATTGAAGAAAGAATAAGATTTTTCTGCTTCATGCTTGCCAATTTTAGTAACATTATAATCTAAATATTCATTTGAAGTTTTAAAATGTAATAAAATAAACATACTATGAATATAAGGGCACTTAAACATATCCAAAACATCAAATAAAAGTACTGCAACAGGACCTTACTCGACAGTGGCGCAAACTGGTGAGCACAAAAACGATAGCCCCCATTCTGTAACGTTTTCCTACGAATCTCGCGAAACGCGTCATCTAAACCACAACAGTTCTCATATCAAGTTATTGCTTATGTAATACAATTCTGTGTGAAGGTCATGGCCGTGCGGCAGACAGGTCTGACTTATTATTAAATGTAATTATGTATGCTAAATATTGGGTGACGTCACTTCACGGACGTCATTTGATACGGGTTGTTAGAAATACTTATGTAAGGTATTATATTATGTATCATAAAATCATAATTATAACCATAACGTTAGTTACGTGGTTGTAACTGGCACATTAAAATAATTTTAGTTATGTAACTAGGCATTTTTTGTGTGGAATTCCTTATGGGTCACGCCTTAAGAGGGCCCTTCCCGGTCCGTCTATCGTCAACGCGAGCATGATTGAAAAGCTTGTTGTTTCATGCAACGCAATGTTTGAAAAAGAAGCAAGAGTGAGAACGCGATAACATCGAACGAAAATTGGCGCGCAAAGATTTCACAAAACTTGTTCGAGGAAATACGTGTTTTTGAAAAAGCCTTGCAAGTTTTTGGAAAAAATGTTTGTCATTTAGAATCTCAATCTCCATTACTTGTGCGAGGTTTCTATGAAGATGTTTTCTTTACTTTTACAATTAATGAGTACATTATGAACGCCAAAGTTTTGGTAAAATTTGTGCAAAAAAGCATATTTTTGGAGGCTTATATTTAATTTGTTTCCCCAAATTTAGATTTTTTGCTTGCATAGAAACCTAGCTAAAGTGCACAAGATACCTATTAGTCCAAAAATTTCATTGAAAGATGTGTTACAACGCCATAATCACGTACGAGCGTTTGTATGAAAAGCATGACGGGTTGGCCGCTCTTAAGGAGGGTATTTTATTAACCGACCTCAAAAACGAGGAGGTTGTCAATTCGTTTGTATATTTGTTATGCGATATCTCCGGTAATTGTGGATCGGTTTCGAAAATAATTCTTTTAATAGATAGGATATGGCTCAGGGGTGGTTCACTTTGCTTTGGTAGTTTTTCAGTTAGCTCCAATAATACGTTTTTTTTCCACATAGTGTATATTGATGATGTTATAATAACTTTCTGTCACTGTTATTTACATAGCAAGTAGTGGTAAGTATAGAAATTGGTGTGGGGTAGGTGCCACAACTAAAAAGAGAGAGATAAAAACTCTTTTACAAAAAATATAAAACGACTTCCATGAAACACACTACAAAGTGTAAAATAACTAAGTACTTTTGGAAGTCGGTGGCAAAAAACGAAAATACAAAACCAAAGACACCGACTTCCGAAATTACTTAGTAATTTTTCACTTCGTAGTGTTTTTTTTTTGGAAGTTGTTTTTTTTATGTTTTTTTTGTTAAAACTTTATGCACAAGTAAAAAAATACTGTACGGCGGAAAGCCGGCGGGCGTAAAGGCGGACATTTTTTACCAGTCAACCTTAGGGTGATGCAGAAAGGAAACATGGCAGTTGCAACATGGGATAAATAAGTCGGAAATAACTATACCATACAAGAATAAATATTTATACATATATAAATACTGTATATTATATATAAACAAAGTAAACTACGTCGCGGAGAAATAAAACAACTCAGCGCTGGGACGTTACTGCCAACTTCTTACGAGTCCATACTTTAATATCTATACTAATATTATAAATTCGATTCGACTTTTTTCCATCTACAGGGTTAAATTAAATTAGCTAGCGTACTCCGCAGACGTGATGAGTATTGATATCTAAACACGATAAAACAAAGAAAAAAAAGGAATTTATGTTTTTTTTCTGGGGTCAATGTCCACTGGTAGTGTAGTTACTTGAATTATTTGAGAAAATCTGTATTTTTTTGTTTTATCGATACCCATCACGTCTGTGGAGTTTCGCTAGGTAGTTTAATTTGACCCTGTATAGTAATTGTAGTGCATGCGTGAATAAATTGGGCTAAATCTGCATCATCTGTTTACTTGTAACTTTGCCTAGATAACCTCAATTTGCATCGTATCAGGGAAAATATGCTAATATACCATGTTGTGTTAATGGAAAAGCCCAATACGGTTATGTGGGTAAGAGTTGTTTAGTGGTATTTTGTTATCAGCTTTGTTCGGATTTTAAAGGCTGAAACTAATGGTTTTTACTGTGTATACTATTTGAAACTCTACAACCTATTGCAATGAAGCACTGGCAACTTAAACATCAAATATAGAAGATCAGAGATTTCTATGAGCATGGTCAAGTCTCTGAATCAGTAAATATACGTTCAAGTCTCATAATAATGATTCAACTTACCCCACTTTCAATCACAATCCGACCGATTTTGAAAGATATTTGCTAAACCATTGCATTGGAAAATCGTCTGCTCGTCAACGTAAATGTTTTCGAATTGTCAAAATGAAAGGCATTGTCATTGTTATTGTGTTATACAATTATAGTACGATTCAAACTTAATGGCGGCTTGGAACATGAGGCGAGTCGCTGCGCAGTAACCAATTCACGTGTCAGCGGGGGTGAGGGGGTGAGTTACTGAGCAGCGAATAGCGCATTTCACAGCCGCCACTAAGTTTGAATCGTACTATAACCCCGCTGATCATGTGACATAGCTTTCAGGCCAATAATTACCGCCGATATATTATCAGAAAGTTGTCAAACGTATGGTAGGTTAGGTATCAGACTGTTGGGTTCTCAACTGCCAGTATATCATCCTGCTGAATGAGGAAAATGTTGTGAAGATTTTGAATATGTATGTAGATGGCTATAAGAGTAGGGGAAGACCTAAGAAACTATGGATGGACTCTGTGAGAACGATGATATGGCTAGAAAGGGTGTGAATACCGGCGGAGTAATTGCGTAACACACTAACAGTAGGAATGGCTTTCATTTTGACAGTTTAACAACATTCATTGTGTTATTTGCGTTGTTGAGCCAACAAATTTTTCGAATATAGGAAGCAATGGATTAGCAATAGACTTCAATATGATTCAGATTGTTATAGATAGTGTGTTACGCAATTAGGGTGCGGGATGACGACTAATGGAAAAGTATGGAAGGAAAAGATATGTTGCGTCGACCTCAAATACTTTGGGGTAACGGGGGGAGAATGATGATATTAACCTGCTGGCCTCTTGTAACACACGGGGTCGCCATTTTTTAACCACTGCAAGACAAAGGCTTCTTCTCATGCAGAGAAGGAAGGCGTTGATCACCACGCGCTTATTGCCTTATTTCCAAGCCATATGCAGCCAAAGTGCGATACCTATATCGTTTGAGAAACTTTTTGCCCGCTAAGACGAAAGCTATGCTTGTGCAGACTTTGATTTTCCCCATCATTGACTATGGTGATGTGTGCTACTTTGACTTGAATGCGGTTTTGCTGGATAAGCTCGACAGACTGCTCAACAATGGTATCCGGTTCATTTTCAACCTTAGGAAATATGACCATGTGTCGAGTTATAGGACTGAGCTCAAGTGGATGTCCATTCGCCAAAGGAGAAGTTTGCGCGCTTTGACCACACTTTTCTCCTTTCTCAACTCCCCCACCCCTCCTTCTTATCTTATGTCTCACTTTCAATATTTATATTCTTCACACGCTAAGAATCTGCGTTCTTCCAATAATCTTCTCCTACTCTGCCCTCCTCATACTTCTGATTCGTTCATTCGTCCTTTCATATTCAGTCCATTGTTCTCTGGAATGCGCTTCCTCTTGATATCAGGACGGCCACCAGTCGGTATGCATTTAAGCGAAAATTGCAGAGTTATTTTCAAAATAAATAGTGTAGAGTCATCTCAATTACCTCCTTCCCTTTTAGTGTATATATATAGTATATATATATATTATATAATGTAGGTATATATTATAGTAAATATATATGTATGTTTATTATAAGTTTATAACCTATATAGGTACTTGTATACCTACTCGTATTTCATGTATAATTAATTATGTTATCTTTTTAATATTTTTTTTATTATTATTAACGCCTGTTAAGCAGAGCACCTGCCATCTTATCTCTACACCACCCTTGGTTGACTGGTAGAGAATGCCTAAGGCATTAAGTCCGCCTTTGTATGTTATTGTGTGCGAGAAGTTTAAATAAATAAATAAATAAATAAAGTGATGCCAGATATTTTCGATCACAACGAGGTATCACATTCTACTGAATTTAACTGAGTAGGCAGATATTTATGACGCAAACAATATATTGCATTGACTCATATTTTTGAAGCCGATGCAGCGTCCTACATTTTGGCCTCGGTTGTCTCGCCGCATAGATTTGGTGTTCCTTCAATGTCCTGCTACATAGGACAATTTAGAGTGTAGACAAAATCAAACTGGTTGCTAATTTAATTGTAAGTATGATTTAATATTTTTAAACCCCCGACGCAAAAAGAGGGGTGTTATACGTTTTACCGTTATGTGTGTGTGTGTGTGTGTGTGTGTATGTGGCACCGTAGCTCTTAAACGGGTGAACAGATTTGGTTGCAGTTTTTTTTATTTCAAAGCAATTTTTCTAATGGTGGTTCTTAGACAGGTTTTTATCAAAATCGGTTCGGCTGCTTCAAGGTCATCAGCTCTTTTTGGAGTCAAGTTTTTTTTTTAATTTTACATATTATTCATAGAGTTGCTAATAGAAATTCCCAGCCTCCAGAGAGCTCTAAATCTTATTCACTCAAAAAATGTTCGAGCGGTCGTTTACTAAACTAGCTGGATTGAAAATATCTTGTTTATTACCGGTCTTACGACAGCAGGAAATATCTGAGACCTCGGTATCGGTTGGTTTTATAATTATTGCGATGTTGAGACTGTCATTTACATGCGATCGTAAAAGAGAATATCATTTCAAGGTCATGTTACGCGCAATTTTATTTCAAACTGCACCCTAATTACGTAACACACTATTTATCACAATCTGAATAATTTTGAAGCCTATTGCTAATACATTGCTTCATATGATCGAAAAATTTGTCTGCTCATAACGTAAAGAACACAATGAATGTTGTTGAACTGTCAAAATGAAACCCATTCTTAATGTTAGTGTGTTACGTAATTACCCCGCTGGTCTAGTCGTCGCAAACGCTACCGCTGAGCATGAGGTCCTAGGTTCGATTCCCAGGTCGGGCAAAGTGTTATTGTGTTTTCCATCTGGAATTTCTCAGTAGTAGCCAGGGCCAGGAGTCTGGATCTGTGCCCGATTGGTGGCATTAGGCTCACCCCTTATTACATGGGACTTAAACATAACTGGCGAAATGTGGGTGTACTATAGGTGCACCCCTGCCTAACCCTTCTGGAAATACAGGTGTTATGTTGTTTAAGGCTTCCACAAACAGGCGCGACACGCGACGCGACACAAAGCCACCGCCTGGTGCGCGACGAGCGGTGCCTTTGTGTCGCGTGCGTTCGCGTCTCGTATCGCGCCTGTTTGTAGGAGCCTTTATTTCAAACTGGGTGATTTTTATAAAATAGCACCGCTGAAATTGGAAGTCAATGTAAACTTGTAGAGGTTTAAATCGGCTATGTTCAGTTGGACAAGCTACTTGGTCTACGAGCAGCTAACTTGCTAACATTACTTTTAAACAATGTTGTGAGTGTTCTGAGTACTCAGTAGGCCTAGACAAAAACTTTTCTGATAGCGTTAACGCCAGACGCTAACGTCAAAATGTATGGCAATGACATTACCTGCGGAAAAGATACGTAATGTCACGTGGTAAGCAAATGTCAACTCCATACAATTTGATATTTCCGTTGGCGTTAACGCTTACAGAAAAGGGATTTTGTCTAGGCCCCCAGATCTTTTCATCACTCTTCATCAACATTTTTCTCAACTACATATGTTGGGCTCGGCTTCCAATCTAACCGAATGCAGCTGAATAACAGTATTATACATGAAGCGACTGCCTATCTGACCTCCACAACCCAGTTACTGGGCAATACGATACCCCTTGGTGAGACTGGTTGTCAGACATTCCGGTTTCTGATGACCCGTAACGTCTGCCAAAGATCCACGAAAGACAGCCGGGACCAACGGCTTAGCGTGCTTTTCGAGGCACGGAGGAGTCTTGGTATGTAAAGACGGTCACCCATCCACAGACCAAACGCGGCAAGCGTAGCTTAACCTGATCCATCGACCCGTGCGGCTGTTATCACTTAGCCACAAGTCCCATATCTTTTCATCACTCTTAATTATACTTAAAAGTCATTACGCGTACAATAAAAATGAATAGGTACATATTATTGATGTTATTATTGATGATGGATGTATTTCAATCTGCCTAGCCATTTCCCAACTATTTTGGGGTAGGCTTCCAGTCTAACCGGATGCAGCTGAATATCAGTATTTTACATGAAGCGACTGCCTATCTGACCTCCACAACCCTGGATAACACTGTAAGACTGGTTGTGAGAATAGAATAGAATAGAATATATTTATTGTAAAACATGAGTATACATCAAATAATATGTGCAAGTTCTTAAAATAACAGGTAGATCTGCATTTTTCTTCTTTTTATTTTTCCAGATTTCGAGGCTTCTAGACTACCCGTACTACCTACTCGGTACCACAACACACCATAAAGTCAACTATTAATAAGTATTTATATGAGCGAATTACCTACTCCCATTTTGTTATCTATCATGCAGGTACTCACTTATGTAAAACTAACATTTCAATAAAAACATAATGCACATGAACTATTAATTGATCACCAATGCTCTCAAAACGGTGAAGGAAAACATTATGAGGAAACTGGCATGTCCTAGAACCAAAACTTCGAAGACATGTGGGTGTGACACCCACCAAACTCGCACTAAGCCCGCGTGGCCCACTCCCTCTCCGAGAGAGGAGGCCTATGACCCAGCAGTAGGAACATTATAGGCTGAGTATGCAGGATTGCAGCAGTGGTGGCCCAGTGGTATCGGCCTCGACTTACGAGTTGTAGGACGTGAGTTCGAACCTAAACAGGCATTTTCCTTTGAATATTTACTTTCATCACCACTGCTCTCAAAACGGTGAAGGAAAACATCGTGAGGAAACCGGCATGTCCTAGAACTAAAAATTCGAAGACATGTGAGCATGTGACATCTCTCAATCCGCTCTGGCCCTCGAGGTGGATTACGGCCCACTCCCTCCCACAGAGAGAAAGCCTGTGTTCCAGTAGTGGTAACATTACCTATAGGCTGATTATGCATGATTCATTCATTAATTACAAACGTACATAAATAGGTAGGTACTTAAGTTTTATTTGTCATGTTACAGCTGTTTCAATATCTTCTTTGTGATGTCATTATTAGACCTATCTACATGCCTACATATTCCATACTATCTACAACATAATAAGTGCAATGAGGACGGATGAAATATCTACGCATGTTATGATTCGTTGCCAATATTTGCAAAGGTGACAAACTAGCTAGATCACTGGTTCTCCCAACCTTTTTTTTACCAGTACAGCGGGGTTATTGTGTAACACATATCTGTACAAAGGCATACGATCGCAATGCCTTTCATTCTGACAGTTCAGCAACGTCCATTGCGTTATTTACGTTGTTGAGCAGACGAATTTTTCAAATCTATGAAGCAGTAGATTAAGAATTTCCTTCCTCGGATTGTGAATGAAAGTGTGTTACATAATTAGGGTGCCGGGCTCATTTTTTTTTTTTTTTGTTAGCATGGACCAGAAGAAAAATAAACGGTGTCAATATAAAAATAAACCGTTTCGTTACAATCAAAAGCAAAATGCATTACAGTAAGTAAGTACTATTGTTACAGAATACGGTTTGCATCATTATGATTTTCGAGTTGAAGTTTGAAATTTTAATACTTTCGTGAACCATATTTTTATTAAAGTCGTGAACATATTAGTACGAATAAAGAATCTTTATAGGAAACAGATTACAGAATATTTACAATCAGCGAAATATATTTTTACTTTAGATACAGTCAGTATTATAGAATAGAATATAATAGAATACTCTTTATTATGTACACCATAAAAATTACAGATACAAATGTAGACATTTTACACAGGGTGACACAATGGGCGGTCTTATCGCTAAAAGCGATCTTTTACAGACAACCTTTGGATGGATTCAAGGGAGAAGGCGAGACAATAATGCAGGTACTCGTAGTCAGTGGTGTACCATTTACATATACAACAAATACATACATACATAAAACATATACTTATCTACATATAATGTATACAATAATAAACATGAAACAAGAGCAAGGAAACTAAATGTAATGGTGATGTTTAAGGAGAGAGGAAGTGTTTTGTAGTGTTTTGGGTGTGTTGTGTTTTGTTTGTGTATGTGTGTTTTGTTTATATTAATTAGTAAGAAGGCTATAAGCCTTAACAATTATAGCTCTTGCGGACCACTGGTGTACTTGGTTAAAACCAATGAGCTAGATAGAATACAATTTATTTCATAAACGTAAATTAGTTGTACCTTCGCCGTGACAATAAATTTCAAGTTTCCAATATGTTTATCTATTTTTTATCAAAAGTGTACATTCACGTGTTGATGCGGTAACACTATTTTTTAATCTAACTGTTTGTAATCACATTCACAAGCACGCAAGCGTGACGATTTTATATTTATTTATTCAGTGCTGAATGTTGCTAAATACATTTTAATTTTCCAATGCACTTGATGATTGATGAAAATTACTTGGAAAATACACTTCAGTAACGTTTATTTATCGTTACGATTACGTTTTTTCTTATTCGATATTCGAAAAGGATGACTAACAGAAATTGTCATTTTCTATCTATAGGTACTTAGGTCACATAATAAAAAACTAAAAAAAAAACACAACAAAGTGAAAAATAACTTCAATTTCGGAAGTCGGTGTTTTTGGTTTTGTATTTTCGTTTTTGCCGCCGACTTTATTTTCCACTTTTTAGTTGCGGTACCTACCCCACACAAATTCATATACCACTACTTGCTATGTAAACAACAGTGACAGAAAGTTATTATAACATCATCAATATGCACTAAGTGGAAAAAATACGTATTATTCAAATTCAAAATCATTTATTTGCAAATATGGGTAAACAATATGCAGATGTTTTACATTCATGTAATATTTGTATAACACAGTCTTGGTATCACCATATTTTACCTTTCGGCATGCAAGCACAGAGACAGAAAACACAAAAAGAAAAACTAAACAAAATAAAATTAAGAATCGGATCAATAAAACTAGTTTAAAAATAAAGTATGACAATAAATCGTATAGTTTATCCTGCAAATATTCAGATACACTGAAATATGCTTCATTTATCAAAAAACTTTTTATTTTATTTTTTTACATACTTGGCGATGATGCCTCCATTAAATATTTAGGAAGGTGGTCATATACACGGGGAGCCATGCAAAATATACTATTATTTAATAGAGTTGTATTATTATTAGGACCACAAATTTTACCTATATGTCATTTACTTTTATATTTTTCAAAGAAAGTAATGTTAGATCTTACAAAATTTATAATTTCATAAATATACATATATGCATGGAAGTGTCACTAGTTTAAGATTTTTTTAAATATTCTTTGCAACTATCTGTTTGTTTAAGTTTACAGATTAATCGGACACATCTCTTCTGAGCCTTAAAAGTATCATCCTTATGTACATGTCCCCAGAACATTATTCCATATCTTATTATGGATCAGACATAACCGTGGTATGCAGACAGTACAGTCGATATATCGGCCATTTTGGAAAGCATATGTAAAGCATACGATTGTTGATTTAATTTTAAGTAAAAATTCTCATTGTATGTTTTCCAACTTAAACTGCAGTCAATATTTAGACCCAAAAATTTTGTAGTGTCAACGTGGGTGATTTTTTTATTTGAGAATTTGATGTTAATGTCACTAAACTGTGCAAGTCTATTGCGAAATATCATTAAGTTAGTTTTATCGAAATTTTATTTTAAATTGTTAGATGTAGTCCATTCTATAATTTTTTCGATGGCGTCATTAATTCTGTCTTTACCGTTAAATACAATGGTAGAATCATCAGCAAAAAGAAATGTTGGTTTTTTTAATTTTCGGTAAATCATTGATGTAAATAATAAATAATAATGGTCCCAAAACACTTCCTTGTGGGACTCCTAAGTTCACATACCTGTTTTGTGATGTAAAATGAACCTCTTTGTTGATTTTTGGGCATATTCGAGTGATTTGGGTATCCTGTTTTCTGTTGCTTATATGATTCAATAAGTTTAAGAACATTACCACGAACTCCATACATGGCTAATTTCTGCAAAAGTATTTTATGATTAACACAATCAAATGCTTTGCTGAGATCCACGTAGAGTGCACAAACTGAGGTTTTGTTATCAATATTAATCATTACTTTCTGGAGGAAATTATAAACTGCTGTGATTATGGTTTTATTTTTACGGAACCCAGTTTACTCTTCGGTAAGAAAATGTTGCGATTCAAAAAAAAAAATTATAATTTGTTGTGAAAAAACAAAACAAAAAAAAAAATAACCTAACTGAAAAACTACCGAAGCCAATTTAATAAAATTTATATGGAACCATCCCTGAGGCATGCATACCTTATCTATTAAAAAAGGAATTTTCAAAATCAATCCACAATTGCCGGAGATACCGCGTAAAAACATGCAAAAAAACATACAGACGAATTCGATCGGTTTCGGATTCGGTTGAAAATAGTAACGAATTAGGGAAGTCAAAACTGTACATTGAATATTTTTCAAAAAAGTAATTGCTACAAAGCATGGGAAAATATCGAGTCTAATGCCGAAAATATAGTTTTTAGATTTTTTGTACATTTGTCTGTTTCTCTGGATGTAGTTTCTGGATGGGCGCAAAAACTACTGAACGGATTTGGATGAAATTTGGTACACAGGTAGTTTATAACCTCGATTATCATATAGAGTGTACTTTGAATTCCGATAGTACGATCCCGTAGGATATTTTCCGACAACCGCGCGGGCGAGGCCGCGGGCAAAAGCTAGTTTTAAATACGAAGGTTGATTGTTCTTCTTTAAATTTACTAATTCATTATTATTTATTACGATAAATAAGGATAATGTGCATACAATGACAGACAGTCACATTTAAAAATACTTACTTACTTAATTAATCCTACTAATCCTATCCTACTAATATTATAAATGTAAAAGTTTGTGAGGATGGATGGATGGATGCATGTTTGTTACTCTTTCACGCAAAAACTCCTGAACGGATTTGGATGGAATTTGGAACTCAGATAGTTTATAACCTGGTTTAACACGTAGGATACTTTTTATCCCGGTAGTACTTTCCCGTGGGATAATTTTTGACGGCCACGCGGGCGAAGCCGCGGGCCAAAGCTAGTATAACAATAATTGTAGGCAGGTAACATGTCGCTAATTAAGTAATTACTCATGAATAAAATAGCTCTGTGGCATTTATTATTATGACTCAAGTTACATTGATTATTAAATTATTATTATTATTGAACCTTGAATGTACGCACTACATATCAGGCTATACATTTCTAGTATAAGCTGACTTTTCAATGTACGAAAAGCCTAAATTATAAATACTGAAACTTGAAATGTCTTCATATGTAGCTGTGACGTACAATCTGACTCTATAGTGATTGTTATTTTATGAATAAAAAAATCGTTAGGGCTCCTACAAACAGGCGTGACACGCGACGCGAATCTCACGCGACACAGCCGCAACTGTCGGTGCCTATGTATAGCGTCGCGTGTCGCGCCTGTTTGAAGGAGCCTTTAGGTTTAATACTCACGAGAGCTTTTTATATCATTTCATGTCGATCTTTGGCATTCGTTACGGGCCGTCAGAAGATCGAAAGTCTGACAACCAGGTTTACCAAGGGGTATCGTGTTACCCAGTAACTGGGTTGTGGAGGCCTCATAGGCAGTAGTTCTATGTAAAATACTGGTAAGTATACAGCTGCATCCGGCTGGCTTTTTATATTATTTTAATAAAGGGCTCAGTTTTACAAAAAATAATTTGGATGGCAAGGAAGCATGCTTCTGCATCTTGCATCGCGTTATCATCACAAAACTGAAGCATCGGAAATGTTAATGTGTCAGTACCCATCCATGCCCTTCAAACCGGATCATGGCGGTATAAAAGAAAGGTGGTAAGGTGCCATTCAAGTATTAGGTATGCAGAATTTTAGTAATTTTTAACCCTCTCCTTCCCCTTGTCAGCAAAAGTAAGCCAGGGCTCTTACCCACCCCCCTCCCCTCCTATGCTAACGTAAACGCAGGTATTTTTTTAAAATCTGTTCAGGTTTCTTTATTATTATTCATGAGTCTAGAAATAAGGAATTATAGACTATAAAGGAATTGAATGCCCACTTTAATATTTATTCAAGCAAATTATTAACATCGTATTTAAATATTATAAACGACATATTTTTTTTTTTCTAAATATTGCTAACGTAATTATCGTCTATTCCCCCCCGTCCCCGTCCCCTAAAATAACTAAAGGAAAGACCCCCCCCACTCTTTGGTGCTTTCTTAATACTTAATGGTACCTAATATTCAGTTATCCCTAACTTCCCAGTTCCTCGGATGAGCTCCTTTGTAAAAAGCTCAACTACTAAGGTACTGCGGGATAATTGCGTATTATTTTGCGGGTTTAATTTTGACAGTTCAGCCACGTTCATCGCGTTATTTACGGATTTTAATGGATTAGCAATATCCTTCAAAACTCTCGGATTGTGATTGAAATGTGTTAAGCAACTTAGTCTTAATTGGAATGTGTTAAGCAACTTTTGCTTAGTCTTCATACTACAATAATTTTTCAAAGAGCACTTTTCCAACGACGACGATGCTCGTGCGCGGCCGGCCTTATAGACCTACGAGTATACATTTATACAATTCTATGCAGCTGTTGGTGTTGGTAATTAGTGTGTATTATACTTCTTACTCTACCACTTCTGCGACTCTCTACTTAACTCTACTATTTCTATCATCTTCATCACTATCACTACATATTATAAAACAAAGTCCCCCCGCCCCGAGTTCCCCCGCCCCGCATGCTCCCGCCCCGCGTCCCCCCGCCCCGCGTCTGCCTGTCTGTCACCAATGGACGAAGTGTATCATGAGGAAGGTACAGGTGCATAATTAATTAAGGTTTGGCGGTAAATTGACTGAAATATGACGATGATTGTTGAAGATGTCGGAAAATATCATGCCGACTGGGAGCTCTGACTGGCTTGCGCCGCGTAAGCATTGGATGAAATTTGGCACACAGATAGTTTATAATAACCTGGATTAATACGTAGGGTAAGTACTTTAAATCCCGGTAGTACGTTCCCGTGGGATATCTCCCGCGCGGGCGAAGCCGCGGTCAAAAGCTAGTAAGTACTTAGGTACTAATATAATCAAACTGATTTTTTTTTGTGTTTGAACGCACTAATCTCTGGAACTACCAGTCAGTTTTTTTATTTTTACATTTATTGTCCTATTTCTTGAGGAAGGTTATAAGCCATTTAACATCAAACAACGAATCTTAGGAGCCGAGCAAAAAGAAAATAAAATCAGGAAGAACGCTAAGCAAAAACGAATGCGACGCGGGTTATTTTCGTATATTGTGTATCTTACGACTTCCACGCGAACGAAGTCGCGGGCGGAAGCTAGTATCAAATAAAAAGGGTCAGGATTTCCAAAATAGTAAGAATATTAAATATTATTATTTCCTTTATTTCATATATATATACATATAAATTATATTTTTAAATATTAGAATATAAAAATATAAAAAATAGTGGCCCACCGGTATCGGGAACAGGGTCCAAGCTACCGGCGGTCAGGGCTCCAGAGAGAGAAACCTAACAATGCGGGCCGTGTCCAAAAGTACCGCCTTCTGAATCAAGCCCTTGATCCAGCTGCCCAACGAGAGCCTCGTCAGGTGTTGGTCGAGGCTCTTGGCTATTAATCCATTGGCTGTCACGATTATCGGTACAATGATCGCTGAGTCCACATCCCACATGTCGACAACCTCAATATTATTATTATTCAATATTATTTTATTATTATTATATACACATTTCTTTTTTCGGGTTTCTTTCCCGACTACGGCGCGTAGCAAAACAAAAGGCCAACTAAGTGAAGTTATGCTCTAGCCTTGTACCTACTTACATGTAAGTTTTTAACCCAAACCAAATATTTCAAATAAACATTACAGGCACTTTTGAATTGTCAAGGGGTCGGTAGATGAAGCTAATTGCCATTCCAAAGCGTGGTAAGGTACAGCGAAGGTACGGAGAAGGGGCAGCAAACTCCACGGACACTCAAAAAGCTACCCCAAACCGACGTAACACAAACTAGGTACCTATCTACCTACAAGGAGGTAGGTCACGGCAACGTCAGAGAATTGATTTCCAATAGCCTTTCCAAAGGTTTACTCAACCTACTACTTATTCATTTATGTAATAATCGGCTAGGTCATGGACGAATTTTGTTTGCACTGACGAGTGTTCTAGTCAATGGCGTAGCTAGGGGGGCGTCGAGGGCGGTCAGCACCGGGTGCCGCCTGTTTGGGGGAGACAACCGACCGTAAAAAAAATATTACACAAACTATCACGTTTCTTAAGGATAAATCACTTAGGCTTGAAGCCATTTTAACTGTTAAAAGACTCTCAACAGCGCATTGGATTGCTCATTATGCTGCAGTAAAAGAATTGGCAAAATTGTGATGGTATTGTGGCTGCAATTGAGGAATTAAGGCTCGTACAAACAGGCGCGACACGCGACGCAAATCGCACGTGACACAAAGGCACCGCTCGTCGCGCGACAGGTGATGCTTTTGTGTCGCGCCTGTTTGTCTGATCAACAAGAAAAGTTTAACACCAGAGGTGCTGCACAGAACCTTATGCCTGCTGTGTGTGCTTTCACATTTCCTTGCTATCTTTTCTTTTGAAATTATGTACTAAGGGAAATAAATTGTGTTCAAATTGCATTCAAACTGAAACTCAAAGCATTTATTTCAAATAAACCAATTACAGGCGCTTTTGAATAAATTGTCAAGGAGTCAGTCAGTCAGAAAGATGAAACTAGTTGCCCCCAAAGCGTAGTAGGTACCTATGGAGAAGAACGGGTAAGAAACTCCACGGACACTCTTTTAAATCAATGTACAAACAAAAAGTAAAGGCTTGATCATGGCTATATAAATAGAGGCACTTCGTCTTAATACTGAAGAAAAACGGAGTCATATTGTAAAAGAGGCAATAGATCTTGGTATGAAAAAATTGGAGGACTACGACATTCAATAGAAAGACGAATTCGTCGTACAAAACTAGAGCCTGTGAGTTGGCTACCGATGCAGGACTCACACTGAGAGCTGAACTTCAAAAGGATATGTTGGAATGCCTTGACTGATTCAGTATTTAACTCCGAACTAGATCGAAGTCCGTTCAAGATGTAGCTTCATTGCTCGGGGTTGTGCAAACAAATACTTTGCTTTTGGCTAACACTGAAGAGTTGAAATTTGCTGTATCAAAATTTACTGGTTTCTATGACGAGTTATCCGAAACAGAACTCCTGTTAGAGATACCAAGGTTGAGAATACATTTAAAAGCGGCCAATGTCATAATTTATAATTGGGTGTCCCTAGAATTTTTGAAATTTATCGTGGAATGGGACTTACAGAATTTCCGAATCTTATGGTCCCACTAAAGTTATATGACAATTTGCGTATCCGTTGCTTCGTGGGAGAGGAGTTTCAGCAATCTAAAATTAAATAAAAATGTACCAATGACCAAAATGAGACAACAATCTTGGCTTACTAACAATAGAACACGAGGCAACACCAAATATAAATTTTGCCGTGTTTGCAGCTGTTAACGCTAGAAAACAGAGATTTTAGTGTTTGTACTCAATAATATATATGACTTACGAGTATATTCTATTCTCATTCTTCTTTTGCTATATCCAACTTTCACTTTCATGCATCCATGTGAAAAATAATATATTAGTAACTATTATCATAATATTGTATTTTAATTATGAAAGACTAATTAGTAATAATTAAATCAAATCATACCAGTACCTAAAAGCGTGACGCGAATCGCCGCGACACAAAGGTACCGCGTGCCACGCGACGGGAGGTGCCTCTGTGCCGCGCGCGATTCGTGTCCCGTATCGCGCCTGTTTGAAGGAGCCTTTACGTTTATCGGATGTTGAGTGAGTGAGAGTGCCACCCATGCTAGCTACGCCACTGGTTTGAATATGTGCCTATGTTCCAACTTTTACTATAAGTAACTTTATTTTTTTTGGTTGGGAAATCATCAAATGACCTCTCCCGCTCTGGGCGGAGCGGAAGGGCGTGTCAGACTCTTACTGACTAAAACCCACCCGTGTTCCTTCAGTTGCCTGTGCGCCAGGGCCACGGTAACGCTTTCGAACAATCCGCGACCCCGGCAGGCATTGGCCCTATCGGACCCCGTCAATGATACTGACATCTCTTTGAGGCGCGCGTGGAACACGACGCGCCGTCGACCCGGGCCTGGTCCTTACCGGACGGCGAGCTGCCCGTTGATCGCTGTCCGCAAGCCCGCGCCTACGGTGGCCGGGAGTTGGTAATCGACTCCCGACGCCCAGGGTGTCTCCTCCTGCGGCGACTAGGGGCGCGAGGGCGAAGCGATTGCCTCTCCCTCACGCGCTCCGCCTCCTCCTTCGCGAGCATTACTACTTCGCAGAAGGAGGTGACGGCTTCCCATTCCCTCTCGTAAAAGTACTATAAGTACCTACTCATAAAATACTACTTGATTTCAGCCACACGGTTCGATGGAAGGTTAAGCTACGCTTGCCGCGGTCAGTGCGTGGATGGAGGACCATCCATCATATATTGATCCCTCCGAATCTCGTAAAAGCGCGTAAAGTCGTTGGTCCCGGCTGTCATTTGTAGATCTTTGACAATCGTTACGGGTAGTTCTGCCCAAAAGTCTGACAATCATGCAGTCTTACCAAGGGGATAGACACCCACATTTCGCCAGTTATGTTTAAGTCCCCTTTTATAGAAGGCGAGCCTATTGCCATCAACCGGGCACAAATCCAAGAACATCCAGCCCCGGGAAATTCCGAGAAATTCCTGATAGAAAAACCCAATAACACTTTGTCCGACCGGGAATCGAACACAGGTGCTCATGTTTAGAAGTAACATCTGTGACCACTAGACCAATGAGGCCGTGCTTTCGATAAAATGTTTATTAACTATTTAGCCATAGAAGCCTTAAAATCTTTCAGATTCGAAGACGATGTGACATCTACCAACCCGCACTGGGCCCGCGTGGTGGATTACAGCCCACTCCCTCTCACAGAGAGCAGGCCTGTGTCCCAGCAGTGGGAACATTCTAGGGCGATAATATTTATTTCATAATCTAGTGAATGTTCACGAGATATTATCACGATGATAATTTTAATACAGCGCAAAGCAGACGTGATTTTTCTGGCGTATAAAAAGATTAAAAACTAGGTAGGCACAATAATTATTTATATAACAAAAACCTCTGACCCTGACGCAATTAATTTAAATATGCGAATATTGATAAAGTTTTTGTTTATCTTTTTTTGTAGCTAAATGACCAGACTAAAGGCTCGAACACACTGGCGCGACGCGACGCCCGACACAAAGGCACCGCGTGTCCTGCGACGAGCGGCGCCTTTGTGTAGCGCTGTCGCGTCGCGCCTGTCTGTGGGAGCCTTTATTTGGAAATACGAAGTAGCATCTCAGAGTATGACTTTTTTAGAAACTTAAGTAAAAAAAAGGTGGCATTACGCGGCACAACGGCGGCGGCGGCGTCATAGTAGGTACTGTTAACGTCAAGTAATAAAGTAAAATAATGCCTTCTTGTGTTGTGAAATTGTGTAAATATAGTTCTACATCCCAGAAAAAGTGTCAAGGAATAACATATCACAAGTAAGACACTTATTTACACACACACACACACGGTACCTACTTCACTTTCGATATGCGTCCTTCTTATTTTTCGAGTCCGTGAATCACGCCTGTACTTTATTAAGCTGATTAGGAGTCACTACAATAATCCTCTTTAAGGCTCGTTGACACTGGCGCGACGCAACGGCGCGACACAAACGCACCGCGTGTCGCGCGACGACCGGTGCCATTGTGTCGCGCTGTCGCGTCGCGCCTGTTTGCGGGAACCTTTATCCGTGCATACAGCGGTCATACACTCATTCCCACAATTTTTAAGGGATTATAATAAAAATACCGATACAGCGCTCATGTCTGGTTGAAATCTTTCATTACCGACATATTTATGAAACCGAAGTTTGTTTATTTATTCGCTCTCCGTACAGTCGTCAGCAGGTCCAGCTACAAGAAACTGTCAAATTTATCCATACGATTTTAAACCTTAAAGTGTTGATGGTTAAGTTCAAACTCGAATGAGAAAATTTACTGTGGTCACTTCATTTGTTGGCGACTGTTCCTCATACCGAGGGATGTTGCATTGAACCCGAGAGTACTACAGACCGTTAAGTAAATATCTGAATATAAATAATAACAAAGAAATAGTGGACGTGGACGTATCGGAAACATTTATAAAACTGACGATAGTAAATAAAATAAATGCGTAATGTTATTGTACAGTCAGCAAAAGAGATAAGTATCTAGGGTCGCCGGATATAGTTGAAGTTTGATAAGAAACCGATGAATGTTTTCGAATCAAATTTAATTTGATAAATAACCAGTTTGTTTTATATTAATTTAATTTTATTTTATTCGAAAACCTCCATCGGTTTCTTACTAAACTGCAACTATGTCCAGCGACCCTGGATACTTATCTTTTTTGCTGACTGTACACAGACAGTGTGGGACTGAGAAAGAACCCTTTTTACTCATAGGCTTGATAGAAACGAGCGCTTTTTAATAGAATTTACCAGAATTGCTGTTTGTAGTTGCAAGAGCAGTGGTGGCCCAGTAACGGCCCCGACTTACGAGTTGTAGGTCGTGGGTTCGAGCCCAGGCAGGCCCTTTACTTTGTGTAATTAATTTCATCACCACTGCTCTCAAAACGGTGAAGTAAAACATCGTGAGGAAACCGGCATGTCCTAGAACCAAAAATTTGAAGACATGTGATCTCTACCAACCTTCACTGGCCCTGCAGTGTCGACAAATATAACGACAAAAGTCGGTCGTTAAATCAAATCAAATTTCTTTAATAGATTTTCAACCTTATTCTTTCGAAATAAAGTTGAAAATCTATTAAAGGAATTTGACAACGATACGACTTAGCGACCGATTTTTGTCGCTGTCAAATGTCGAGACTGCAGGGCCAAGGGTCGCGTGGTAGATCACAGCCAGTCCCTTTCAAAGAGAGGAGGCTTGTGTTGGAGCCGTGGGAACATTTATAGGCCGATTATGCTATTTAGTTAAACATGTGAGAAGAAAATGTACACTTAGGCTAGACTCACACGAACGCTTTATGATTTCTCAAAGTGCATTGTAAAAAATAATTCTATTTGATTGTATTTTTCATGGGCTTTTTTTCTACTTTTAACAGCCCGACCGTACGTACCACAACCACACCACAACGACACCACGTGGTCCAGCGCTTTCATATAGTTGTGATCATTAGTTATCATTATCATAGTAGTGTGTGTAGTGTGTGTGTGTGGGGATGTGTGTGTGTGTAGTAGTGTGTAGATGTGGTCATTAGTTAGTAATGGTTAACGTGAAAATGTTGAAGAAAATCAAGCACCGTGCTGTTATTAAAATGACATTATAAATAAATATTTATTATTAATTAATTAATAATTATTATATTTATTATTATTATTAATTATTTTTTATGCGCTAATTTGTATGAAAATGAATAGTTTATTCACACGGACCACATATGGCCGTGCGACAACGTTGCAGTATCATACATAGGTCATCACATCACTGACAACACGTACTGGTTAAAGACCTTCGTCCTGAGACACTGCGGTATGTGAGACGAGAAGATATTACGTAGCTTTCCGAAGGCTGCAGTCATGTATGCATTATGCAAGTAAATATCATTCAGAAAACAATTGAATGGCGTTGTTTTGAAATTCTTTGTTTATTATAATTTTTTCAATTGTTTTACCCGTTCATATTGGCTTTTCTTGTGAAAACAGCAGCTATATACTCGTAGTGCCTTATGAAGAATGGCAGTTTTGGTGTCGCTTATTTTCAGAAATGTTAAGGAAATTTACTGTCATGGGGTCTGTTTATACGGAGCACCTGCCCTTTAAACAACGTATTTTTGGCGAAACCCAACATAAAAAACAAAAACACGTGTGGCACTCGGGGACTGCCGCGGTAAAGCTATTGCATAGCATTTTTTATCAACTTAAGAAATTATAATTATTTATTAATTTTTTATTTACCTATGCAGTATCTTTTTTTCTTTGATATTAATTCAAGTACAGTCGTACCATATACACACACGTTAAGCGAACGCTCGGCCGAGCTACATGGTAGGCGGAGTGGGGGTGTTAGGTTTTATTTTCGTTACGGAATTTCTTGATTCGCTCGCCGCGCTCAAAGCCCGCGATAAAAGCTATGCAATAGCTTAAAAATATGCTGTGGTTAATTACCTTTTATCTTAATTCGACAGAGATTTATCTTTTGAGAGTATTTTACAAATGTACGCGAAGTCTAAGTGCGACACCCAGATTACATGGAGTCCCATTCTTTTTTATAAGTAAGTATTAAAATTATTTTTAGGGCTCGTGGCTAACAGCCGCACGAGTCAATCGAAGGTTAAGCTACGCTTGCCGCGGTCGGTTCGTGGATGGGTGACCATCCATTACATATCGAGACCCCTCCGTACCTCGGAAAGCACGTTCAGCCGTTGATCCCGGCTGTCATTCGTAGATCTTTGACAGTCGTTACGGGTAGTCAGAAGCCCAAGTCCGGCAACCAGTCTTACCAAGGGGTATTGTAACGTATTACCCAGTAACTGGGTTGTGAAGGTCAGATAGACAGTCGCTCCATGTAAAATAATGTTATTCACCTGCATCCATTCAAGCTAGGATGGGCTAGGCAGGTAATGTTTAAATTAATTTTGATTTTACTTCATTAATGATGGTGTAATTCAATTTACTGTCTTCAAAAATCTTTAAACTTCGACATCTAATCGAAAGATCATCGTAAAAAATCTCAAGTTTCATCTGGTAGATGCAAATATAAATTCTTAAACCAGTTTTTTTTATAGTTCCAGTTTTTTCGCAAAGTTCAAATGATGATCGTCATCACGTGATCTTTTTAGATAACCTACCTGCCAGCTCAGGCTGTATTAATGCTATACGGACGGTCCGTACGGACGACCGTACGGATCCGTAGCACGGAACGTCCGTATGGTTAAGAGCGGGTAGTAACCAAAATTGCCTATCTTCAATTTAATTTTTCATGAAATTCATAAGACTTAGGTATAAAATAAAAATAATATGAGTAACTACATGATATTTTGAAACTTTTTGTGGAACAGAAACACAATACGTTAAAATGTTCTCGATGAAATAACATCACGAAGTTACCCCTAATTTTCACGTTTTTTCAATTTGTACTTAATATGCTAATGACTAATAGGATAATTTTTTAATGATTATCTGTATCAAGACAAGGCGAAAAAGATAGTGCAGGCATTTTTTGAAATTCCTTTTATTTTTGGTATTATTACGTTTACAATTATTATTATTATTATTTTTTTACATTTTTTTTTATTACGTTTACGGTTTAGTGCTCCACGGATCAACGTAGGGATCGGATGAGTATAATCGCGCCTTGCGCATCCTGAAAAGGACGTAGGGACTGACGGACGGTCCGGTCCGTGGTCCGTGCGCTAGTAAACGCAATATTTGGTTTTAATGCGATAGCTCCGCACGATGGTCGTCCGTACGGATAATCCGTATAGCACTAAATTAAATATAACAAATAAATACTGGTACAACCTGTTTGATTAAACCTCTTTTGAATAACTTTGGTGAGTGACGAACTGACATTGAATAATTAATATTTGTTTTAGGAATATTGGCACTGGCACTATGGTTCTAACTAAATCATCATTCTTCTGCCTTTAGAGAATTTTAGCCTGCCTGTAGAGTGCGGGGCAGCGGCAACAGTCTTCTTGCCGTTGTTGCCAACCAGGTTGGACGGGCCTTTCATGCAGCACTGGCAGGCCTTACATGCGCCCGTATGTCGGGCTTTGGGTAGGTAATTATGTAAAATAATTATCATAGTCTTTTGTAATATTATTTTTTGTTTGCAATTTATATGCTTAATATTTTATTTCAACATTTTTACATATAAAAATGTAAAAAATTTTAAAATAATAATAATAATAATAACATTTCATAATTTGACAATTTTATATTTGACATTTTATTTTTCATACGATTCTGACATTTTATAACTTTTTCACATCTTTTTTAATGATTTGTCGAATATTTAAATTGAAATAACCACAATTTTATTTTGGGTTTTTATCTGTTAGAATTTTAAGTTTATAATTTTGTATGTATGTATGTGTAACTATGGACTAGCATTTTGTCTGAATTAAATAAATTATTATTTATGTTAATTATTATTTATTATTATTATTTATCTCAATTTATTTGGAGTCGGCGCAACCTGTCTTTTTCTTCCGTACTTCACTATTAGTTGTAATCTTGGTAGTCACCCCTTTCTAGCCATATCATCTTTCACACAGCCCATCCATCGTTTCTTAGGTCTTCACCTATTCTTAAAGTCATCCACATTCATACTCAAAAATTTCCTCACGACATTTAGCTCATTCCGCCGCATCACATGCCCATACCATGACAACCGATTTCCACACAACTTTTCCGCCACCGATGCTAATTTCAGACTTCCTCTCAAAATGCGGCTGATTATTCAGTATTTTAAAACCCTCCTCGGTTGCAGTATGATCATAACCTCTAATCTCTACGGCCTATGATGAATAAAATAAGAGGCGATATGCTTCAAAATTATCTGCAACTGACTGACTTCCGTCTGTAGCATAATCAGCCTACGATGTTCCCACTGCTGGGATACAGGCCTGCTCTCAGTGAGAGGGAGTGGGCCGTAATCTACCACGCTGGCCTAGTGCGGGTTGATGGATGTCACATGTCTTCGAAGTTTTGGTTCTAGGACATGCCGGTTTCCATCTATACCTATACATACATACATATATACATATAATACATATATACATACATATATACATACATACATACATTGTATACATACTTAAGCTATAAATTAAAGTGCTTTTGGTGTCTGGCTGTGTGACCGCATTGTTCTTCTAAACTACACAACAGATTTTGATGCGATTTTCACCGTCGTTTAGACAGTTGATTCTTGTAGTTTTATGTGTATTTTTATGTGTATTATATAAAACTTACATATTATAATAAAGAAATTTCGATGAATTGTTAAGTCTTAAAAACCGTGCGAAGAAGGGTGGGTCTCCAGTAGTTTAATAAACCATAGGAATGGAACCTTTTTCATCCGCTTGCATCCTACAGATCGTGGCAACCTTCACAGGTCGTTTGTCCTGCGTGGGACATGACATCCCACGCTTGACTATCCGGTTAGTTTTCGCCACAGAACACAAGGAGTTCTATATAGGTAGTTTAGCATTTACTTCGTAAAAGTTATTTTTAAATCCACAGTCACTCTTTTTGGCGCCTGATTCGTGCAAAACGAGTTTATTTATTTATATAAAATTCTCGCATACAATAAGGTACAAGTAAGCATTATCTACCAGTCAACCAAAGGTGATGAAGAGATAAGATGGTAGGTGCTCAGTTTGAGAGGAGATAATAAAATTTAAAAAATATGAAAAAGATAGCAAAACCCATACTAATATTATTACTTCGAAAGATTTCTCTATCTGTATTTCATGCCTAAACCACTGAACGGATTTCGATAAAATTTGACAAGCAGATAGATTGCACCCTTTTTTTTTATTTGATTTCTTCAAATGACTTCTCTCACTCTGGGCGGAGCGGAAGGGCATGTCAGACTATTACTGACTAAAACCCACCCGTGTTCCTTCAGTTGCCTGTGCGCCAGGGCCACGATAACTCTTTCGAACAATCCGCGACCCCGGCAGGCATCGGCCCTATCGGAGCCCGTCAATTATGCTGACATCTCTTTGAGGCGCGCGTGGAACACGACGACGCGCCATCAAACCGGGCTTGGTCCTTACCGGATGGCGAGCTGCCCATTGCTCGCCAAGCAAGCTAATCGTCCCAGAACAGTTGATTTGTTCAATTGTGTTGGTCGACTGGTATACTAAAGTTGCTGTTAGTTGAACTTGTATATGTATATGTCGCAGCCGTATCGTATAACACGCCGTATTACAAACTGGCGCGCCCGATTGAATAACGTCGCCGTTTTGTAATGCGGCTAGCTTACGTTGAGCCGGATTTCAATTCGGCTGAAATAAAATACGCCGCATTGTATGAGCACTATGGGACACCCCAACTCGGACAGGTTTGGTATTTTTTTTTTAAACCACCCAGAAGTAGGAGACCGCCAAGCGGGGCTCCGTCAATTACGCCTTATAATAGAAATAGTAAAAAAAAATATATATATAATATAGTTGAAAACTGACGATACTAAAAATTTGGCTTACCTATTTTATTTTGACAATAAAGCTGAACGTTGAACGCCGCTTGGTAGAATGTTTCGCCACCACGATCCGGCTCAACGTGAGGTAGCTGCATTACAAAACGGCGACGTTTTGCAGTCGGGCGCGCCAATTTGTACTACGGCGTGTTATACGACACGGCTGCGACATATACAACACAAGTTCAACTAACAGCAACTTTAGTATACCAATCGACCAACACAATTGAACAAATCAACTGTTCCGGGACGATTAGCTTAGTGTGTTAGCAGTAGGTACTATTACTACACACGTCATGTTCGGGTCGGTATGATTCGGCACAGCCGAGCGGCAAAATCGAACATATTATGTAGATAAATATTACTGCATCATTGGTCTAGTGGTCGCAAACGCTACCGCTAAACATGATGAGGTCCTGGATTCGATTCCCGGGTCGGGCAAAGTGTTATCTGGAATTTCTCAGTAGCAGCCCGGAGTTTGGATTTGTGGCCGGTTGATAGCAATAGGCTCGCCCCCTATTACATGAAACTTAAACGCAACTGGCGAAATGTCGGTGTAGGTACTATAGGAGTTACACCTCTGCCTTACCCTTCGGGGAATACAGGCGTGAATTTATATTATGTTATAATGTATTATGTTCGGGAAAGTCCTTCGGCTTAGCTCGAATTGTGACAAGCCGACCCGAACAAGATTCAGCGAGGGTGGTAGATGCCAAACGGAGTTTGCCGGTCGGCACGAGTCCAATGAAAGCCGAATGTGTTGTAATTGTTTTGGTTCGGCTTTGTTGTTCAACAAATAAGTAAGTACTGTCGAATCGAGTGTGCCGACCCGAACATTTAATTGTGTGTAGTAACCTCTCAGATTGAACGCTGTAGTGTACCGTTTAAGATGTTATATTAAATACTAGCTGACCCGACAGACGTTGTACTATTCAAATTTCAATAATTAAATAAATAATAAATAAATATAATAATAATATTATTATGTTATATATATTATTATATTGTATAATAATATTATTATATTTATAATAATAATAAATAATAATAAATTTTCTAAAAACCTAATTCGGACTATTACGAAAAATTTTAAATAAATAATAGCCAAATCGGTCAAACCGTTCTCAAGTGATGCGCTTACCAACGAACAGCAATACATTTTTATTTATATATAATAATATATATAGATAAAAGAATTAAACAAGAGAAATGCTTCTCAACGATATGTCAAAGGTCAGCAGGTCATCAACACCAACAGGTCAATGATTGTATAATATACCAACAACGTATAATTATTATACCTACAATGTTCCAAACTGTCGGAATTCGCATTTAATCGTATTATTATTTATATAACAGCTGATAAAGCGGTAAACGATTTCTTTTTTAACGTAAACCTACAATTGTACATCTAAAATTACGAAATAAATGGAAGTGGGTAAATGTACAATCCACCACGTTTCCACAGATTACATGGTTAAGGATACAGTGAAGACACAATATTCAAGTTATAAAAAGGACGAAAAAGACAGGAAGCGAAAAAAGAGGATGTAATTCTCATAAACTAAAACAAATAGTACTTGACATAAGTAATCATTACGAAAACAAACAAAACGAAAAGACACTACACATCATGCAAATGCAGACTCACTAAATATTTACACAACACACTTAAGTTTTTTCTTGGTTTATTTGAAAGTCAAATGTGAGAGGACTTTTTACATATACATAATAAAATCAGTGCGAACCTTGTGGCTAAGTAATAATGGCCGCACGAGTCGATACATCAGCGAGGTAATTACGTAACACACTAACAGTAGGAATGGGTTTCATTTTGACAGTTCAACAATATTCATTGCGTTGTTTACGTTGTTGAGCAGAATATTTTTTCGAACATATGAAGCAATGGATTAGCAATAGGCTTCAAAATGATTCAAATTGTGATAGATAGTGTGTTACGTAATAAGGGTACAGGTTAACTTACGCTTGCCGCGGTTGGTCTATGGATGGGTGAGCATCTTTACATACCAAGACCCCTCCGTGCCTAAGAAAGCACGTGGTCCCGGCTGTCATTTGTGGATCTTTGACAGTCGTTACGGATCGTTAGAAGCCCGAAAGTCAGGCAACCATAGTCTTAGCAAGGGGTATCGTGGATTACGCAAAATACGCGCATTGACGTGGAGTTGCGGACACCAGCCCGCTTTACCTGAGGGATATCGTGTTACCCAGAAACTGGGTTGTGGAGGTAAGATAGGCAGTCGCTCCATGTTAAATAATGGTATCCAGCAGCATCCAGTTAGACTGGAAGCTGACCCGAACATAGTTAATAATAATAATAATAACCCCACCAGAATCTTTAAGTTGACGTCGTGGTGGGGCTTGCGTGCTACGAACCCGAGGTCGGTGCAGGCAAAGTTTACTTTGCCGAAACGGGTCTAAGGTGAGGAGCCAGACCAAGAGAGATACCTAAACCTGCAGGACAGCATGTCTCCACGGACCCTATCTCCCGCGAGAAGTCACGTTCCTCATCTCTGGGTCGCCTTGATTGGCCGGCTGGAGTGAACGCCCACAAAAGCAAACGTGCTCAGAGAAAGGAAGTACTCCAGTAAGATGCTGGAAGGGATCTTGACCGTACTTCCGGGAATTTCCTGATAGCCTTGGAAACCTCTCCGCTCTTCAACCTCTTCAGGATATGTTGTCCCCTTGTCGCTACGTCACTATGTGCCAGCGACCGTTTCCGGGGGCCCATTATTGAGTGTGCAAGTCACCCCTTGCCATTTTTTCCGTGTATTGTACGTATAAAACATTGGTCAGGCGTGGGCCATAGTCCTTCCATAGTTTTAGGTAACCAGTCCACTTTAGCCACCCAAATCCATAGTCCAAAACCTTTATTTCCATATCCTGCAATAGTCCTGCACCAACCGGGGGTTGTCCTTCGGTGCACTTGCATAGTGCGAACAGGGATAAGATCTTCAGTTGGTGCCTCATTTCATTGAAAGCGTCTAACAGGCTTCTGCGAGTTGGCTTCGGCCCCTCGTACGCCTTCTAAAGGTCCAGGACCCAAGAGTCCCGAGATCTGTCAAAAACACAATAAAAATAATAATAATATTTATTTAATATTGACAAGTACGCTGTTTCCTGAGTTTAAGAATCCGGTAATGTCTTTGCGGGCAGGTGAGTGGTATATTGCTAAAATAACCGTTATTTTTTCTATTTGTATTTGTAAACAATTTGAGTCAAGAAGTTCAGGTTCCTCCACCATGACCGTGACGTCTAGATTTTTGTTTGTATAGACAACTACCACTTCATTTTGGATGTGGTTACGTGTTGTTGAGCACGAGTTTTATTCATAAAGAGGTGAAATAATATTTTATTTTAGTAACCCGCACCCTAATTACGTAACACACAATCTGAATCATTTTGAAGCCTATTGCTAATCCATTGCTTCATTTGTTCGAAAAATTTTACTACTCAACAACGTAAATAACGCAATGAATGTTGTTGAACTGTCAAAATGAAACCCATTCCTACTATTAGTGTGTTGTAATTACCCCGCAGCACTCCGATAGAACGATTAGGTCCCAGTCCACTTTGGTTCTGGCGAGGACAGTTTCAAATTCAGTTATGTTTTTATTTATACACGAATGTTCTGGTTAATTATTTTATAGCAATTGTTAAGATTATAGCTAAGCGGTATTCATTGCTCAAAGTCGCATATGGAGGAGTCTGCCACTGAAATTGAATCTATATAGTGGGAGTTAGCTTCGAAGTTATCGAATTATGGTATTTGAGATTAGCGGTGTATTATTGGACTCATACAAAAAGGTTTGGGTACATACCGGTAGTTTGTATTTATATAAATGTTCGGTGTCAAGTTGGGAAATGGCTGCTCCTCGCCCAGGTGAAACTTTATAAAAAGTAGTTTTTAATCAACAACACATCATTAATTTTCAATCCAGTAATTGTACCTACGTTTTTCTTCCGTGTTCCCCATATAAACAGGTATCTTCGAAAGTTCGCGGTCACTCTTTCTCAGAATTAAAACACCGCTTTTTCCTTATGGGAAACCCGTCCGAACGGTCTTCTTTACTTTACGAGTGTACAACTTATTGATACAAGGTCAGTACAAAGATTTAAATCGTTAGATTCACCCTACCGCGTCAAAAGTCAGTCGCGTTTCTGCTTTGTTTTGACACCTCTGACACACAGTGACGCAGTGACTTGACTTGATTGTCATGGAAACCACGTTTAAGAGCTGTCAGTGTCATTATTTTCTGTTGAATATTTTCAGGTCACGTGGTTTATGTGCGATCGCGTTCAGTTTTATTGGTAAAATTCGTACTTAATCATGTGTGAGCTAACCCAACAAGCAAAGTACTCTTATAAAAAAATATGATAAGTGTATTAACACTTATAAGATTCTTATAAGTGCATTGGTGTAGACTATTTTACTTATAGTAGCATTTCACAAGCCTTAATTTACTCAGGAGCATTTGCTTCTATAACTTAGTCTTCTAGTAAATACAAGTTTAACTTATAGAACAGTTATAAGACTCATATACTTATAAATGCATTTCACAAGACTAAATATACTCAAGAGCATTGGTTGCTATAACTAAGTCCTATAGCTACTACAAGATTAACTTATAGGACAGTTATAGGATACATTTACTTTTAACATACTTATCAGAGATCCTTATAAGTATTGGCATTATCGTCTTGTCGAAGTCTCTTATATGATTGTTAGCATGTTACGAATACGCTATGAGAGCAAACATGCTTACAAATTACTTGACCAAGTACTTTGTAAGTAAACGTCAGCCACTTTGTCAAATTATAGTTTGTCATCTCATAGTCAAGTGCAACAGATTATGTAATGGAGGGTTCCGTCGAAAATGATGCTGTACCTGTTGAGTGCTATTCTAATCATGAAGAACAGGAAGAAAAGGCCACGAGGAAGAATATCATTCAGAAATAAAAGAAAGCACAGACTCTGAAAAGAATCATGAATTACTTCAAGATATACAAAGCTGGGCTATAAAATTGAATATAATGCATTTGACACCAAATGAACTATCAATAATATTATACAAAAGAATTAAAAACATTCTACCCAAAGATGCACGAACTTTGTTAAAAACAAATAAAAGTCTTGTAAACTTGCTTAAACAGTTGACGGACGAAAAAATTATCAAAGCTTAGTCAGATTTAACGGGTGAGGTTGATAAACAATTCACGAGGAACCCTAATTTGTTTTAAAATGGGGGAGAAGTGATAGTTACCAAAACTGTAATAAGTACTAATTTGCTAATAGTGATTCTATAAAGTACTCAATGCAGAGCATTTTTAAAACATGGCGAATATTCACAAGAATCATTGAAATTAAATTTTAACAACAACTTCACAATGTTCAATTTTGCTCTAGGCGTTAAGAAAAAATCAATATGCGGTACATATTCACAGTAAATTTGACTTCCCCACCAGTTTCCACACTATATTCACAAAGTAACCAGCTATATTAAAAACGAATGAATACTAATGAAATTATTTATATTAGTAAGGAATATAAAAAGAAACAAATTTCTCAAATACAAAACACGTGCACGTGTATGTTTATACCTATATAATGTACTTATAACAAATAACCAAGTATGTTACAAGCGCATTATAAAATTGATAGGTTTCATAAGATACTGGAGTCAAAGCGTTATAGAAGCACTAGTGCCTGTAACTGCATAGGCTAAGATTGTTATAGAAACTATTGTTTTTCGTCAAGTATATTATATGAGTTAATGACTTCATCCAAGTTCATTGTAAGATCGTTACAGAAATATATGCTCCTATATTTGCGCCCAAATCCTTGTTTGTAGCATACTTCAAGTATCTTATAAGTGCATGAAAAAATAGTCTTGAGGCCATTATAAGTACCCGATTTTGCTACTTGGGAAGTTCCGTGAAGGCTAATCTAGCGATTTAAATCTTTGGGTAGGTACATATGTACTTACGCATCGAATTTTATTGTTCTTGTACACATACCAAATTTACCTTCATAAACAACGTCATAACGGGCTTTTCAGAACAAAATATGGGTGCCCCTGCTTCGCACGGCTTTACGACTTGTCAAAAAATTAAGATTTATTTATTTATTACGTAAGTTTAATATTACTACTACTAGGTATAGTGTAATTATTTTATTTCTTATTTTTTGGAACGAAGTTCCTTACCGCACGATACGGACTTAGCGGATGGGGTATAGGCGAGAAAAGTATAAGAATTTTCCGTCGCGAGTTACCGTCACGACCCTTTCTTTATTTGTTTGTTTGGTTGAACGCGCTAATCTCAGGAACTACTCGTTGGAATTGAAAAAATATTTTTGTGTTGGATAGTTGTGTGTCATTTATCGAGAACGGCATTAGGCTATATTATGACAACACGCTACGACCAACAGGAGCGGAGCAAAAATTAAAAATGTTGCAAAAACGGAAAAAAATATTCCTTTTGAGACCTTCCGTTGCGTGCGCTGCGTAAAAATCATGTATAACGGAATTGTTCCCCTTAAAAATTAAAAAAAAAACCTCGGCGGCAGCATGTCTATCTTTTAAGGTTCACTCAATATAACCCTTTTGATGGTAATCAAATTTGTTCTATGGATGTTCTAAATATAGGTACTACGAAAGGAACTTCGTTCCAACCGAGTGTTCCACGACACACGCATTTTTTTTGTTAATTTTATATTATCGTATGCTGCACTGGTTGTCGTCATCACGTCAAGGCCGGCTGTCGCTGAAAACCAGCGCTGGGGCTCTTGCATAGGGCTATAGCATTATGCTGAGCGATTGCCGTTTTGCGTGGATATGACGCATATTTTCCCCCAACTCGTTATTTTTTGTATTTGTGTGTTTTTCTCTACGTCATGTTTACCGCAAATAAACGTATTTTCTTTCTTTCTTCTTCTATTAATGAATTATACACATAAGCCTTCCGAAATAAATTCTCTACTTAAATAATGGTTATTTTGATCCGGTTTTAAACAAAACCAATCACTCGGTCTCTGATGCTCACATTTAGAAGAACAACGTGGTTTCACGGACGGAGACAAAAAGTGACAAGAGCAGTGATGGCCCAGTGGTAACGGCCGCGACTCAAGACTTGTAGATCGTAGGTTGGAGCCCAGACAGGCGCTTTACTTTGTGTAAATTATTTCATCAACACTGCTCTCAAAAACGGTGAAGGAAAACATCGTGAGAAAACCGGAATGTTCTAGAAACGAAAATTCGAAGACTTTTAACATCCTCCAACCCGCACTGGGCCCGCGTGGTGGCTTACGTCCCACTCCCTCTCACAGAGAGGAGGCCTGTGTCCCAGCAGTGGGAACATTATAGGCTGATTATTATGCAATGCTTATGCTAAGTAAACTAAGTACAAAACACGATATCATTATTTGTACCTACCTATAAGTCTCGTTGGTTTAGTGGTCACAAGCGCTGAGCACGAGGTCCTGGGTTGGATTCCCAGCACCTTAATTACGTAACACACTATCAATCACAATCTGAATCATTTTGAAGCCTCTTGCTAATCCATTGCTTCATATGTTCGAAAAATTTAAATCTGCTCAACAACGTAAATAACGTAATGAAAGTTGTTGAACTGTCAAAATGAAAGCTATTCCTACTGTTAGTGTTTTACGCAATTACCCCGCAGGTCAGACAAAGTGTTATTCGGTTTTCCATCAGGGATTTCTTAGTAGCAGCCCGGAGTCAGATTTCTGCCCGGTTGATGGCAATAGTTTCGCACCCTATTACATGGGACTTAAACATAACTGGTGAAATGTGGGTGTACTATAGATACACCTCTGCCTAACCCTTCGTTGATTACAGGCGTGATGTTATGTAAGAAAGCTTAGAATAAATAATTACAGTAAGAAAGCTTTTGCAAACCTCTTTTTTCCCATGACGCAAGTATCTAAATCGGTTATGGCTGCCTTGAGCCAAAACTCCCGCTTAAAACACTGGAGTACATAAATTAATGCCAAAACATTATACTGCACAAATGGCAGCACTTGAAAGTAATCTTTTATAGTGCATCTGTCAGTCAGGCTGAGCCTTTATTACTGTGCATCATCGTCGATAAAATACATCTATAAAAAAAAAATACAGTACAAAATTAAAAATAACTTTAATTTCGGAAGTCGATATCTTTGGTTTTGTATTTTCGTTTTTTGCCACCGACTTCCGAAAAAAAAAGTTATTTAATTTATTATTTATGTACACACAGTAAAATATATTTTGTAGTATTTTTTTTAGGAAGTCGGTAGTGTCTTTTTTAAAAAGTTTTTTTTATTTTTCACTTTTTAGTTGTGGTACCTACCCCACGCAAATTTGAATACCACTACCTGCTATGTAAATAACAGTGACAGGAACTTATTATAACATCTATAATATTTGTAGAGTTCCCTCGATTTCTCCAGAATCCCTTCATCAGATCCTTCCCTCCACTTGGGAAGTAAACAATTTCAAAGGAGATGTTTTTTATTCGATACAACTGTGGCCAAATAATGTACCTTAAGAACAAAGGTACAAAAAAACAGGAAAAAAACCGCAAATCGGGAAAAAAATGTATTTATTTAAACATTTGTACCACCTGAAATTGTCGTTCAAAGATGTTAATTACCATTCATGTGAATGTCATTCCGTTTCGGTTTCCCGGTTCTGTTCGTTGGTTTCCCGTCTCTGAAGTTTCGTGTGTGTGTGAATTCTTAATTGTTGACTTGGATATTCTTCTCTGGACTTTCGATTGAATTCTTCCATCCTTCTACGACCTGGCTAACACATTTGGATGTGACACTGATTTGGCTGCGATCGTTGTTTCGTTGGATCTCGATGACTGTGCTATTATACTCTGGACTCTGATTTAACGGACTTTTCACATCAACATGGTACCAGCACCTGCCTCCTTCCTAGACTTTATCCTAGTTAGAGAAGATTTTGAAAATGAGGAAATGGAATAAAAGAAAACAATAATCATCGTATTGGTTTTATTTCAAATTTCCTTAGCAACTAAATTCCCATTGGCATTCACACTCTAATGAATAATTCCTTGTTACGTTATCATTACTACCTATTGACCTTCACAATGAAAAACAACCTGCAGCAATGGTATAATACGGCTATACACAAATAATTATTGATGGATCAATCTTATTATTCTGACTACATGACTTGATTGTCGTCTTAGAATACCTAGGTATGCCTAGGTACCTTGTACCTCGTATATCGTAGAATGACCCAAATACATATTTTAGGTCTCCTTGACGGTCAGTAGGTCGACCTTTTAAAGACCGATGACCGGATGACCATCACCGCCTCACCTGGGGTACATTCCGAATTACGCTGTAATCGATATGAGCGTGCTTACACCCGTTCCAAATTAGCGTGAGTGCGATAAAGATGTCCCGTGAATCGTCATAGATGACGTCATGACATGCGCCATTTTGCGATAACGCCGACCATGCCCTAAATTAATATCACCGTGAGCGCTCTCAAAAATGATAGTGGTGCAGTTTTGTTGTGAGTCGCATCATGTTCTTAAGGCGAAATATTTTTCTTTTTGTGGCATACATTAAATTCCAAGACGTAACAGCATACCTGAAATGAGTTTTAAACTCATGCGCATTATACATATTTAATTAATGTTGCATCTATGTCATTTGTAATTCGTGGTAATTTTCTTCGGGGTAAATCTTTGCCAGCAGCTTATATAAATACGCTAATATAAACACTTCGTCATCCTCTTCATCACTGGACGAATCGTCGTTCTCAACCTTAAAATCTGAGTTAAGAGAGTCGATAGAGTCAACCAACAAAACAGAAGTGCCTATGCGATGAACTTCCATTAAAAAAAAAACAATTGTAGAGCGAGCACTGTAAGCGCATTTACGAGCGTTCCGAATTGTTGACAGCTTTCAGCTGTCATAATCGTCTTGTTTAAATCGGAACGCAAATTATATTGATGTGAGCGCAACGAACGATTATGGCATAATTCAGAATGTACCCCTGGTCTCACCGACGCGCGACGTAATATTTTGACAGATGGAATAGTTTGACAACTGTCACTGCTGTTATGAACGTTTCGTTGAACATAATTACGATGTGAGGTAGTGATTTTTTATATTCTTTTATTTCTTAATCTATCGAATATTGGAGTATTTTAAATACTGCTAATAACACAATTTATTTGAAGGAATTTCGCTTGTTATTTGTACCTCGGTACAAGTTTTGGCCGAAAACAAAACACCTCCTTTAAAATTTATCACAATCGGTTCAGCCGTCTTCGAGTAATCGGGGAACGTACATAAAAAAAAATTATTCCGAAGAACTGATGGGCCCTCCTTTTTTAAGTCGGTAAAAAATTACAAAACTCGTAAAAAATATATATCCCTGTCTAACTAGTCAACTAGTCTTACCGTGTTACTCAGTAACTGGGTTGTGGAGGTCAGATGGGCAGTAGCTCCATGTAAAATCTTATCCTACTATCCTATTAATCCTACTTATAATATTATAAATGTAAAAGTTTGTGAGGATGGATGGATGGATGGATGTTTGTTACTCTTTCACGCAAAAACTAGTGAACGGATTTGGATGGAATTTGGAACAGATAGTTTATAACCTGGATTAACACGTAGGATACTTTTTATCCCGGTAGTACGTTCCCGTGGGATAGTTTCCGACCTCCACGCGGGCAAAGCCGCGGGCAAAAGCTAGTCTTCTGTATAAATAAAAATGTAATACTGATCGAAAGAGCTGGAAGTCATGGGGGGAGGCTTTTGCCCAGCAGGGGGATGATGCAGGCTAAAAATACAGTAGTAGCTGTTCGTTGGTAAGCACATCGCTTGAGAACGCCCCCCTAATTGGGTAAAACACTATCAATCACAATCTGATTCATTTTGAAGCCTATTGCTATTCCATTGCTTCACATGTTCGTAAAATTTGTATGCTCTACAACGTAAATGACGCAATGAATGTTGTCCAACTGTCAAAATGAAAGCGATTACTACTGTTAGTGGAATTATTCGCTGGTCGGCTGGACCGATTTGACGATTATTTGTTTTAAAATGTTCATAATAGTCTAAGTGACTTTTTCTGTGAGACTTTTGTACGAATTATTGAAATTTGGACAGGACAACTTCTGTCGAGTCGGGTCACCTAGTCTATACCTACTAATATTATACATTATACATAAAAAGGTAAAATTTGTTTGTAAGTTTGTATGTAGGGGGTAATCTCTGGAACTACCTGTCGGATTTGAAAAAATCGTTTTGCATTTCATAGCCCAATTCTTATGGAAGGCTATTTAACATCACGCTATGACCCTTAGGAGCCGAGCAAAAAGAAAAAAAGTCAGAAAGAACGTTAAGCGAAAACGAAGTGATAGCGCGGGTGGGTGATGCTTATGCGACGGGGTGGGTCGGGGTAACAAGAAATTACACGCGGACTAAGTCGCGGGCAGAAGCCAGGCCCTGCAGTCTCGACATTAGATAGGTAGCGACAAAAATCTGTCGCTAAGTCGTATCGATGTCAAATTCCTTTAATAGATTTCAACTTTATATCCGAAGTATAAGGTTGAAAATCTATTAAAGAAATTTGACATCGATACGACTTAACGGCCGATTTTTGTCGCTATCTATGTCGAGACTGCAGAGCCTGTCCGCAATAAAGAGAGAGTATTTTACGAGAGGCATTCAATGTATTCTCGGTATCGACATGAAAAAAAAAAGGTAAATAAAAACAATATAATCCCCCATTACCTCAATGCATTTATTACATCTCGATATTAACTTTCCAATACCCTGTAAATAAATAACTTTCCTCTTTCCCCGAAAAAATCTCATTTAAAGCCTTAAGCTCTTCATAGTTGGAAAATCGTTTCCCACGAAAGTTTTTTTTTTTTAATTAGGCAACATTTGTTCCCTAATTAAAAGTGATTATTAAATAATAATCACTTGGGGCTAGGTCCAGATCACAGGGTGGGTGGTTAACTTCTTCAAAACCAAAATCTCGCACAGCAGCCTTGGAAACGCGTCGCGTGGACAGGGGCGCGCGGGCGTTGTCGTTAAGAAGCAACACACCGGTGGTCAGCTTACCCCGTCTTTTTTCTTTAATTGTTTTCCGTAAATTTCGTAAAGTGGATGCGTAGGATGCTGCGTTTATGGTTTCACCTTTTTGTGTATACTCAATCAGAAAAATTCCCCTTGAGTTTCAAAACACTGTGGCCATGATTTTCCGGCAGACGGAACGACTTTGAATTCCTTAGGGGATGCAGTACCCTTCTTGTGCCACTGCATGGACTTCAGCTTACTTTCAGGGTTATAATGATGAACCCACGTTTCATCTCCAGTTACAAATCGATTGAAAATACTTGATGGAACTTCACCACAGAGATCTAAAAACTCTCTACAGCACTCGATACGCACTTGTTTTTGAGGCGCCTCCGTGAGCATTCGCCGCACCCATCTTGCACTGGGTTTTGAAAGGTAAAGAAAGTCATGAAGAATAGTGTGCACGGTACCAACGGAGAGGTGAGTCATTTCTGCTATCATTTTCATCTTCATTCAGGCATCCTCCAATATAAGCTTCTCAACTTTTTTCACGTTTTCTTCAGTAACCGGGCCGCCCGAGTGAGTGTCGTCTTCAATACTCTCTCTGCCCCTTTTAAATTCACTTGACCGCTTTTGAACCTTAGATAACGAAGGTGCAGAATCCTGGTAAACAGCTACCATCTCTTCGTGAATAGTTTTTTAACTTTTTCCTTGTTTGGTAAGGAATTTAATAATGGCGCGCTGCTCGATTTTCTTCAACATTGTTACGTTAACCATTACTAACTAATGACCACACCTACACACTACTACACACACACACACACTACACACACTACTATATTTGAAATTTTACCTTTATACCCTTAGATAATGTCATTAATTAATTAATTAGTCAAATTACCCATATCATTAGTAAATCACCCTCATACCGAGAATACATTGAACGCCCCTCGTATTTATTTATCTACTACTCCATAGAAAAACTAGTGGGAATCGAAATAAGTAGCTTAAGAGGGCCCTTCCCGGTCCGTCTATCGTCAACGCGAGCATGATTGAAAAGCTTGTTGTTTCATGCAACGCAATGTTTGAAAAAGAAGCAAGAGTGAGAACGCGATAACATCGAACGAAAATTGGCGCGCAAAGATTTCACAAAACTTGTTCGAGGAAATACGTGTTTTTGAAAAAGCCTTGCAAGTTTTTGGAAAAAATGTTTGTCATTTAGAATCTACATTACTTGTGCGAGGTTTCTATGAAGATGTTTTCTTTACTTTTACAATTAATGAGTACATTATGAACGGCCAAAGTTTAGGTAAAATTTGTGCAAAAAAGCATAGTTTTGGAGGCTTATATTGAATTTGTTTCCCCAAATTTAGATTTTTTGCTTGCATAGAAACCTAGGTAAAGTGCACAAGATACCTATTAGTCCAAAAATTTCATTGAAAGATGTGTTACAACGCCATAATCACGTACGAGCGTTTGTATGAAAAGCATGACGGATTGGCCGCTCTTAACAGTATGTCATGTATTTGAACGTGCAACCTTTTTAGTCGAGAGTATCGCCTAACTAAGAGGAAATGCCATATTTTAGATCTACAAAAATGCTCATGCATGAATCAGTTTTGAAATGATCTTTCGAGTTTAGGTTTGAAAGCTCCCATTTTGATTTTAGACAGAGATTCACGCTTTAACTTGGTTCCAAGAAAAATCAATCTAAAAAATTTAATCTAAGTAAGTAAACTCTGAAATTTTGAGCAGTGGTGGCCCCGACTTACAAGATGGTAGGTCGTGAGTTCAAACCGGCGCAGGCGCTTTATTTTGTGTATTTAAATTCATCACCACTGCTCTCAAAACGGAAAACATCGTGCGGAAACCGGAATTTCCTAGAACCAAAAAGTTCGAAGACATGTGACATCCACCAACCCGCACTGCGCGAGGTGGATTACGGCCCACTCCCTCTCACAAATAGGACACCTGTGTCCCAGCAGTGGCAACATTATAGGCTGATTATGCAATGCATGTTAAGTAAACTAAGTACAAAATATGAAGCAGTTACTACCAAATACGACATAAACCAGAAGTCTTTCGCTCAAATTGCAACAGTACCTAACTTACCTATTACATACGATACAACGAAGGTTAACATACATTCTAATGCATTCTTAAATTCTCGTCATGGTAGAGGCCACATTATAATGTCGGTGTAATAATAAAGCCTTGTACGATTTGACAGAATCTGTCAAAATGAAAATCTCTATATTGTAACATCTGTTTCATTATAGAGATGTTCCCTAACTATCGACATGTGGGTGTACTGTAGGTACACCTCTACCTAATCCTTCGGGAAAATGCAGGCGAGATGTTATGTTATTAATCTCACACGCAAGTATGTACAGTCGCTGTCACATCAAGTTACCTCAAACTTTCAGATTTTCTCATTCGATTTTGAACTTAACGTTCAACATTTTAAGGTTTAAAATCGTTTGGAGAAATTTGACAGTTTCGTGTAGCTTTACCTGCTGGCGATTGTACATTCAGATACAAAAGCAGACTATGGCCATCATGGCCCACTTGTTGGAGTGTCTAAAGTAGCCATACTCTTGCACATTTGAGGACGTAAAGAACGCTACTGTACAAACGGGGTGAATAAGGATGCAGGGGTGAATCGGGACGAAACTTTAAAAGGGATTTTAAGATTGAAATAATGTAGTTTGTCTCCAACAAGGGCACTTAATCGTTAATTATGGTACAGTAAACACATTAGAGTCCTTTTTAGTAACAGACTATATTATTTCAATCTTAAAATCCCTTTTAAAGTTTCGTCCCGATTCACCCCTGCATCCCTATTCACTCCGTTTGATGGTAGGTACAGAAGATCAACGTGGCCACCTACCGCGTTAAAGTATATAATCTAGTTTACCTAGACGAATGTTGTGTCATCGATTTGAAAAGAAGAAGAAAAACCAGATATTTTCTAAAAGACGAAAAACATTCGGAGAGGAGCACAAATTGCAATTAAATTGCGGTAAATAATTAAACATGTATAGTTACCGTCAGCGACAAGAATGCAATGAATCAAGGTAACAGTGTGACCAGATCCAGTATTTTAATACTTTTTCAGTATATTTTAATGATTTTTTCGAACATTTGTATTTTTGTAGGTATATTGCCGGAAGTCAGTATTTTTGGGTATATTTTGGATAAATAAAAATATGGTAACACCGTAAGCGATCTCGCGAACGTCGTGAACATTGATGTTCAGGGAATTTGCCGGATTTAGTCTACATTTTATTTAGGAGCAAAGATCAGTAAGTTACAGATAAAAGAAAGGACAAAGTATTTACGTTAGACCCTAAGCCTAATGTGAATTATTTGCCATGGAAAGGTATGTATTAAGTATCCAAGTAGGCCAAGAATGAGTCAAACAGGGGAAATACAAACATGAACGAACAAATTACTGAGTTTTACAGAAGGTGCCAATCATTTTTAATTGAGTTAAGCACGCAATTGAAATCACGTTTGTCATTAAAAAAATACCGAGATATTATATTTCTTGAATACAATGCCGTGCATAAAGAATTTCGCAGTTTAAGAAATGTGAAACTTCCCATACGAACTACACCCAAAACAAATGCAGTCAATTGACGAAGAATATAGATCCATAAAACATGATCGCGAAGTATAAGTAATTTGTTACAATCTTCGAGTACTGAGCACTCACCCCTTTCTTGTGTAAAATTTTGGGTGGAAATTGGGAAAATTTCTATCAGTGATGGATTGCATGTTAAAATACAAAAATATAACTAGTTTCAGTAAATCTCTGTTAATATACCGGTATCGAATGCTGCATGCGAGCGCATAATAATCACAGATAAATTTAATAAAAACGGACCAAAGAAACAGATTTATGAACAAAAATGTATCAGAACTTTTAAAAGTAAAGCAAGGTGTCAAAGATGAATGAGGTTGTGTCAATTTTAATCCTTCGAAAAGAATTAAAAAATATCATTCTGACATTTATTGTGATGATGAATAAAATAAAAATTAATGAATAAAACATGTTAAGAAAATCAGTATATTTTTTGGTAGGTTTTATTTGCCCTGTGTAACTCAGTATATTTCAGAATTTTTTTTTTGAGGTGCCTCGGTATTTTTGTACAATTTAATCGGCACCCTAATTACGTAACACACTATCTATCACAATCTGAATCATTTTGAAGCCTATTGCTAATCCATTGCTTCATATGTTCGAAAAATTTGTCTGCTCGACAACGTAAATAACGCAATGAATGTTGTTGAACTGTTAAAATGAAACCCATTCCTACTGTAACTGTCCTATCTTTTTATAATTTAATATTCAATTATAGGTTGGTAAGTACTTATTTTAGTACTAATTGTTGTATTGGGATTCCCAAAATCATAATTTCAAGACCATTCGCCAGCACATCAAGTTACCCCAAACTGTCAGATTTTCCCATGCGATTTTGAACTTAACCATCAACATTTCAAGATTTAAAATCGTTTGGAGAAATTTGACAGTTTCGTGTAGCTTGACCTGCTGGCGACTATACCTTACTCCTCAAATCATCGTTAGACGAGTAAAAAACGTCACAAACGTCACGTTTAAAAAAAGAAACAATTGTACACGCCATTGTTTCGTTGTTCATGAATGCAAAACCTTGAACTTTGAACAGGCAGTTCAAAATGCTGCTCACTACAATATCAGGGTCGTATTCACCCAGGAAAAGAATCGCTACAGATGTAAAATTGTTCTTTGTATAAAATGCAGTGACTAACTTGACTTAACAAGTTAATCAAATGAACCGTGAATCACTCTATCTACCAACCAGTCCACTGCTGTAGTCGATTCCCGCGTCTGCGTAACACACATAAACTGACAATTGATCGCCATGTTCAGCCATGTTCATTGCGTTATTCACGTTAAAGCCTATGAAGCAGTGGATTAGGAATTTCCTACAAAGCCCTTGGATTGTGATTGAAAGTGTGTTACTAGGGTGCAGATCAACCGTGGATCGCCCTGTTCACCAACCAGCCCACCCGCTGGTTTGTTCTAGAGATGATTCCCGGGGGCCACATAAGGTACTCGTCGACTCATATCTTAACGTGGAAAAGATGGTAGGTACTCAATAGCAGTGCTTATTTCATATACCTACTGGGTGGTGATAGGCGACAATATGACACTCTGACAATTTTGTAAGTTTTTCATAGTTTTCTGCTGTCGTGAAAATCTGACAATAAGGACGAGCGCGCGCTACGACTTTTTATCGCGCGATTATTTTGTCGCTGAAATGCAACGATTTATGGCTGATATACCAGAAAAATGTCACCACAATTTTTTAATTGTGTTTTAACGCGACTGCTTGTGACGCGATTGTCGAAGTGAAATGCAGCATATGAAGTTGTATGGCCCCGCGCGCAATGCGATAATAATGTCGCACCCCACGCCCCGCTGCGGATTCGCAATTCTAAAATCGTGTCGCTAATAATAAAATAGTGCGTGCTACGCCTTATGTCATTTTTTCACAAATGTGTCGCATCTTCTTTATCTGTCTATATATATATATTTACAGGGTGTTTGGAAGCTGGGTGCAAAACCTTAAGGGGGCGATAGTTGACACCATTTAGAGAATTTTGAGCCATACGTGTCTGAGACGAAGTCTAGTTTTTGTTATTTTAACTGCTATACTTTTACCTAAAAAAAAACCTAGAAATAGCAGTCAAAAATAAAAATAAAACCGACTTTGTCTAAGAAATGTATGGCTCAAAATGCTCAAAATGGTGTCAACTTTCGCCCCCTTAAGGCTTTGCACCCAGCTTCCAAACACCCTGTACACATATGTCTATACATATTTATTATAAATTTATGTCGCTTTTCGTGACCGCGTTGGTCTTCTAAACTTCGCAACAGATTTTGATGCGGTTTTCTCCATCAATTAGATAATTGATTCCAGAAGATTTATGTGTATAACAATAAACTTACATTATAATAATTAAATCTCGATGTTTTGTCAAGTCGTAAAAACAGTGCGCATTAGCTATAATAAAGCAGTGCTGTAGCACGAACCGACGACTTCCATGCTATTATGAGGAAAAAGACCGCATCGTTATTAGGCAGAATGAGGGCTAGCAGCAACAGTATCCTGAAAACCCTAGCCGAACAACACGATGCACCTATACTGAGACACTTTGTCAGGTTGCTCGTGCGGCAGGTATGAATATATAATAGGTACCTACTGTTTTATTCTATTTCATAAATACTAACCCTTAGTTGATAAGTCGTTACTAACCAGTGGACCAATGTTAAATAAATAAATAATAAAAAATAATAATTAGGGGCGAGTCGCTTGCTGTCAGATAAATTAAATAGGGCCTAGCGGAGTAATTGCGTAACACACTGACGGTAGGAATGGCTTTCATTTTGACAGTTCCACAACATTCATTGCGCTATTTACGTTGTTGAGTAGACATATTTTTTGAACATATGAAGCAATGGATTAGCAATATCCTTAAAAATAATTCTGATTGTGATTGATAGTGTGTTACGCAATTAGGGTGCTGGTCTGCTTGCTCAGTACGTACACACATAAATATCGTCACACGTGTTAATAAAATCAGGAAAACCGAACGTTGACAAAAATATGTAGGTATACAAAAGCTGGCGATCTTCCCCAAAAAATATCTAAACCGAAATTATCCTCTTGTGTTTATATACCAATAAATAGAATGTTTGTTTGATATTATTTATTTTTAACCCTCGACGCAAAAACGACGGGGTGTTGTAAGTTTGACGTGTCGGGGTGTGTGTCTGTTTATGTGGCACCGTAGCTCCCGAACGGATGAACCGATTTTGATATTGTTTTTTTGTTTGTTAATGTTTTATAGTCAGTCAAAATTTTAATTTTAATCATTCCTCTTTTTCGATGTTGATTTATTTAAGTGACAGAACTGAAAGATGGTTTACTGTGGCTGGGGACTGTGCTGCTGGGGAGTTTGTTGCACCACTTCTTCTGCCTAGCTAAAGCACTAGAGGAAGTGGTGCAGGGCGAGCGTTTTGGGGGACTGTCTTATGCAATTTTGACGTTCGAAAAGTGCTGATTCTTAAACTAATTTGAATAAATGACTTTTTATTTTTGATTTCGATTTTGACAATCCGCGGTAACACTGAAAACCTAGTAGGGACCGGTAGATATCATTATATTTTTAATATGCGTCACTAAGAAAACATGGAGGTACTTAAATTGTAATTGATAGCTACAGAATAACAATGACGTAATTAAACTAATTAACATAATAATTAGTCTAATAAGGTAACTTACCTACACAGGATAATTAACTGAGATGAGTCGTTACGGAAATCTTTTGAAACAGCCAACTATGTATAAGAGATAGAGATTTTTGTCATCTGCACCCTAATTGCGTAAAGGCTCCCACAGACAGGCGCGACGCGACCGCGCTACACAAAGGCACCGCTCGTCGCGCGACTCGCGGTGCCTTTGTGTCGGGCGTCGCGTCGCGTCAGTGTGTACGAGCCTTAACACACTATAAATCACAATCTGAATCATTTTGAAGCTTATTGCTAATCCATGGCTTCATATGGTCGAAAAATCTGTCTACTCAACAACGTAAATAACGCAATGAATGTTGTTGAACTGTCAAAATGAATGCCACTCCTAATGTTAGTGTGTTATGCAATTACCCCGCAGTTCTCCAGTAGGTATCTTTAAATTATTATAATCTAAATATAATACTCGTAAAGCTGAAAAGTTTGTTTGTTTGAACGCGCTAATCTCTAGAACTACCAGCCGAATTTGTTTTATTTATTTTATTTGATAGCCCAATTATTGAAGAAGGTTATAGTCTATTTTTAACAGCACGCTACGACCCTTAGGAGCTGAGCACGAACGAAGTCTTGAGCAGAAGCTAGCATAATTATTTATAATTGAGCCTCTTTTAGTGCAGTTTCCGTAACTCTAAAATCGATGCGTGGTTACAACTTTCTCTAACAGACACTCAATATTAATTAAGGCTCCTACAAACAGGCGTGACACGCGACGCGACAAAGGCACCTCCTGTCGCGCGACGAGCGGTGCCTTTGTGTCGTGTTTCGTGACGCGCCTTTCCGAAGGATCCTTTAGTGTCCAATTTTTTCCTTATCCACTGGTGACCCAATATTATCAGAATGAATCATCGTGTATAATTTAACTTGCGGAAGCATCAGATTAGCCTGGAAGTCAACGAACTTAATAATACATAGTAGGTGCCGTCCATGGAATTAATATCATGTACTATTTGGTGCCATCTGCGGGCTCGTGGCTAAATAATACAGCCACATGGGTCGATCGAAGGTCAAACTACGCTAGTCGCGGTCGGTTCGTGGATGGGTGACCATCCATTAAATATCAAGACCCCTTCATGCCTCGGAAAGAACGTTAAGCAGTTAGTCCCGGCTGTCATTCATAGATCTTTGACTGTCGTTATGGGTAGTCTGAAGCCCAAAAGTCTGACAACCAATATTACCAAGGGGTAGCGTGTTACCCAGTAACTAGGGTTGTGGAGGTCACATAGGCGCTCCATGTATAATATTGGTATTCAGTGGCATGCAGTTATACTGGAAGGAGACCCGAACATAATGGTGAAAAGGCTAGGAAGACTGATTTGATGCTGTCTCTCCGAGCAGCGGGGTAATTACGTAACACACTAACAGTAGGAATGGATTTCATTTTGACAGTTCAACAACATTCATTGCGTTATTTACGTTGTTGAGAAGACAAGTTTTTCGAACATATGAAGCAATGGATTAGCAATAGGCTTCAAAATGAATTGTTTGTGATAGATAGTGTGTTACGCAATTTAAATTAGGGTCCCGGGGGTCCTCCGTTAGAACGAAGTCCGTAGTTTAGGCCGATTCAGACCTCTAAATTAAGGAGCGACCTTAGAACTCGAAAACCAGCCGATGGATATTTTTGAAAATTTGGTATAATTTAGTAATAGTTATGCGTAATCTGTACAAATAAATGGGTTTTGTATGACTGAATTTGAGATAGCTACAATGCTTTGATTTGTCGTAAAAATCATAGATTTACCGCGCTGTTTTTCGGAAAGTAATCAGCCAATTAAAACAGGTTTTTGGTATCATTTAGTACCAAGTAAATATATTTTAATTTGTAGTAAGTATAAATAAATAAATAAAACCAGCCAAGTGCGAGTCGAACTCGCGCACAAAGGACGGATTCAGAATCGGAATCATTTATTTGCAAAGAATGTAGGTGACAAATAAAGATGTTATTAGCATTGGCATTACATAGTAATTGAATCCGGTATATTCTATCGTATGGCATGAGAATCTAATATTATCCATTATTAAAATAATGAATAATAATATTATCCATTCGAAAGTAGGTAACTTTGTCTGTATGTTACCGTTTCACGCCTAAACCACTGAACGGATTTGTATTTTATTGTATGTATATATTATATTATATGTATTTTATTTTTATTTTTTATCAATAAGAATTTGAGGTTGTGGAGAACATATTACGAATTTACGTTCGAGGGCCCCTATAGTCCGGAGGCCCCGTATCATTGATACTGCTGATAAGGTGGTAGCTACGTCCCTGGACCCTGTATACCTGTATAGGTCAGGTGCACTCACAAACGGCACGCTGTCACGTCTATGTGACAAAAGAAAATTTCTTAAATTCACCGGCAGACAACGCTAAGCTTAAACTGCTGGGTCCGGAAATGGTCCAGCAGCACGGTTTGCACAAGAATTCTTTATACAGCCGTTCCATACATTTGGGTCGAGTAGGTATTGAAGTTTTGTATGAAACAACTGATAAATTTTTCGTGATTACAATGTTGGTTCCATGGAGAAAGTTTGTCAGTTTGATGGTCTGTACCGCACCCTTAACATCCGCACCTACATCTTTTTCATACATGCTGTAGGTCATTCCTATGATATTTTTAATTATAACTTATAGCTTCTGCCCGCGGCTTCGCCCGCATGGATGTCGGACATTACCCACGGGATCGAACTGCCGCGATAAAAAGTATCCTTCGTATTAATCCAGGTTATAAACTATCTGTGTTCCAAATTCCATAAAAATCCGTTCTGTAGTTTTGCGTGAAAGAGTAACAAACATCCATCCATCCATCCTCAGAAACTTTCACATAAATTATAATATTAGTAGGACTAGCTTCTGCCCGCGGCTTCCACCGCGTGGATGTCCAAAGTTATCCCACGGGAACGTGCTACCGGGACAAAAAGTAGCCTATGTCCTTCCCCAGGATGCCATCTATCTCCTTGCCAAATTTTATCGAAATCCGTTCAGTGGTTTAGGCGTGAAACGGTAACATACAGACAAAGTTACCTACTTTCGAATGGATAATATTATTATTCATTATTTTAATAATGGATAATATTAGATTCTCATGCCATACGATAGAATATACCGGATTCAATTACTATGTAATGCCAATGCTAATAACATCTTTATTTGTCACCTACATTCTTTGCAAATAAATGATTCCGATTCTGATTCCGCAGTGGACGTCTTTCGGCTGAAGTTATGAAAGAACATTCAACAGGAAAATTACAAAATTAAACATTATTTTAGTTGCATGTGAGCTATTACACTTTTAGGTAAGTTACAAGGAAATAGGAAACAGTGTTCACTTATTTAGATGTCAGATTCACTCATTTTAGAAGTACCTAAACCCACGTTGGCACGGACGTAAAATATCGCGTCGGGATTTTATTTCTCACTGGAGTTTCAATTCTCGGTGTTGAGCCGAGCATTGAGGAGTTTTGAGTGCATCGCAGCGCGTCAAAAACACTCCCTGTTGGATTTTCAACCCTCGGCGCTAAGCAGAGCGCTAAAATAAAATGCGCGAAAAAAAACGCCCGTGCGTACCTGGGCTTAGTGTAACACAACCACCGGCTACAACCAGCGGTGGCAGTCGCCTCTTGCTGTGGTGTTGAATACCGCTGTAGCTGGTGGCCGCCACTGGCCACGTGGCGACGAATCTATACAAAACGTATGAAAAAGCGTGGGAATTGCTTGTCGCTGGGCCACCGGTGGCCGTGGCCGGGGGCTCGTTTGCGCCTAGCCTTCGATGCTGTTTTGTTTATTCGTTTTATTATTCAGAATGTTATATCTCACAGAGACACACTCACATGCACACATACACACATGCACATGCACACACACACACACACGTACATACTATTTTAGGATATATCCCTGAGTTTTTTTTTTTTTTTTTATTTAGTTATAGTTCAAGTCTTGTCTGTTTAATTTGGGATTTTACTTGTTTTATTGTTTATTTATTTATTTTTTTGTTTCAATTCTATTTTCATGTTGTACATCACTTTTACCAATTAATTATTATGTCATTGGAGAGCGGGATCTCCTAGCACAGGTATATCATTTACTTAAAAGGAGGTCCCTATGTAAGATTTACTGTAAAAGTTGTACAAGTTTCTGCAATAAACCTTTTTTATTTTTTATTTATTTTATTTTTTATACCTACTAATTTAAGATATACATTCAAAAATAAATATAGAGTGTTTGGTAGCTGGGTGCAAAGCCTTAAGGGGGTGAAAGTTGACACCATTTAGAGCATTTTGAGCCATACATTTCTTAGACGAAGTCGATTTTATTTTTATTTTTGGTTGCTATTTCCAGGTTTTTTTTGGTAAAGGTATAGGTTGGTTAGCTGGTTACTTATCTGTTTTGGTGACTGTACGTCTGTACGTAGCTACTATTTATTTCCTAGTTATTTATTCCTAGATTATTTCCTAGAGACCGTCAGGGTAGAGGAGCCACATTATGTTGCATGACCGAAATTATATAGTTTTTCCATTTTTAGGGTTCCGTACCCAAAGGGTAAAACGGGACCCTATTACTAAGACTCCGCTGTCCGTCCATCTGTCTGTCCGTCTGTCACCAGGCTGTATCTCATGAACCGTGATAGTTAGACAGTTGAAATTTTCACAGATGATGTATTTCTGTTGCCGCTATAACAAAAATAGTAAAACACAGAATAAAATAAATATTTAAGGGGGCTCGCACACAACAGACATGATCTTTTTGCCGTTTTTACAGATAATGGTACGAAACCCTTTGTGCGCGAGTTCGACTCGCACTTGGCTGGTTTTATTTATTTATTTATACTTACTACAAATTAAAATATATTTACTTGGTACTAAATGATACCAAAAACCTGTTTTAATTGGCTGATTACTTTCCGAAAAACAGCGCGGTAAATCTATGATTTTTACGACAAATCAAAGCATTGTAGCTATCTCAAATTCAGTCATACAAAACCCATTTATTTGTACAGATTACGCATAACTATTACTAAATTATACCAAATTTTCAAAAATATCCATCGGCTGGTTTTCGAGTTCTAAGGTCGCTCCTTAATTTAGAGGTCTGAATCGGCCTAAACTACGGACTTCGTTCTAACGGAGGACCCCTGGGACCCTAATTTAAATTGCGTAACACACTATCAATCACAATCTGAATCATTTTGAAGCCTATTGCTAATCCATTGCTTGTTCGAAAAATTTGTCTGCTCAACAACGTAAATAACGCAATGAATGTTCTTGAACTGCCAAAATGAGAACTGTTCGCAATTTACTCCGCTGGTCTAACACGGAAATTTACGTATTATGTGTGTTAATTTGATAAACAATAATTTTCTCTGACTGTATGTAGGCGTTAAATACTTATTCATTATTAAGAGAGAGACGGCCTTTACCTTATAATATAACCAATTGAATAAAATGCATTCACAGAATTCTCAACCTCATGACCAGGAAAAACTAATGAATTGAGTAACTTGAGGAGGAAACGAGTTATTTTAAAATTACTGATTCAGAGTCATTTGAGCAAGTTTAGGTACTGTCATTGACGCACAAAAAAAGTCGGACGGAACTCCGTTCAGACAAAACTGAATCCCGTTTATGTGTGAGTGTTGCCGTTTGCGCGCGTAATGGCCGACGACGCGATGCAACGGTCGCGTCGGCTGACTAATGTGTGAATGTGTGCGTACAGCGGCCTGGCCCTGCAGTCTCGACATTAGACAGCCACAAAAATCGGTCGCTAAGTCGTACGTTGTCAAATTCCTTTAATAGATTTTCAACTTTATTTCCAAAGTATAAGATTGAAAATCTATTAAAGAAATTTGACATCGATTAGACTTAACGACCGATTTTTGTCGTTATATTTGTCGATCCTGCAGGGCCTGTACGAACAGTGAGCTGGCCGACTTGAGTGACACAGTTTTTTGTTCGTGAGAATCTGTCCGACTTTTTTTTGTTCGTCCATGGGTACTGTGTTTTAATTTTAAATATTTAAATTGTGTTATTTCCCTTGGTAACAGACACAGCATTATTATTTCCAAGATTTTTTCCTTAATCAGCGACAACATACAAGTTACAAACTTATTATTTGTTTAAAAGGTAGATAATGTTCCCTCGTTAGGAATTTATACTATATCAAAAACCTCTTTTCTTGCTCTATTATCATTTATCATAGTTAATTTTTTCGGCCGGGCTATGACCGTAGGCTATACAGGGTTGTTGGCCAAATAAAAACACTTAGGAGTGTAAATTGGCATTAATCATTTCATCATTTCAGCTGAAGGACGTCCACAGCTGGATACAGGTGTACCCCAAGAGTCGCCACTTCGACCGGTTCCGTGCTTCTCGCATCCAACGGATTCCTGCGATCTTTACAAGGTCATCAGTCCACCTTCTGGGAGACCTTCCAACGCTACGACTTCCGGTGCATCGGACATTTGTTTGCAATAAGTACATACTTAATTATTTAAAAACAAGCCGCCATTTTTTATTCGCTGCTAAAAAGAGAATGTCAAATTCGAAATAATTCGATAGTTCCAAATCTAAAATCAATTTGAATATGATGTAATTCTTTATCGAGCGAGCCATTGACCTTCAATGGCGGTAAATATTTTAGTGGTACAATACGCTACGTACTGGCCGAAAACAATATGTTGAACTCAGTCACTGCCATGTTAGGTTCAAATTGCTATATAGAACATAATTTTAAAAAAACCTAACTCTGAAGTTCGTCATGATTGGCCTTCGGCTACTTTATAAAAAGCCACTCATTATTATTTTGCCACTATATGCCAATACATTTGAAGAATCCTAAGAGGGAGTTTTGTATTGGCACCTACAGGTACAAAACAGAATAACCAATACAGTTTTTTAAAGTTATAGAATGGCATACCATCAGATCAGCCAATGTTACGATACCACCTGATGATAAGTGCAATGGGGTCACAATAATAAAGATTTTGAAGGAAATTGCTAATCCATTGCTGCATATGTGTACCGGACGGGCGGGATCGCTGGACGCGAAGTGTGCATGGAGGGTGTAAGCATATCCCGGTTAACCCGGTGTGACGGTAGGTCTCTCCAAGTCCACGCGGCGCTGACGTCCTTCACCAGTCCTGTCTTGAAGTCTCAGAAATAATAATACCAAGTCATCATAAGTGATCAGGAAATACATGCGGGTCTTTTCAGGAGTTCTATTTGATGTGTTAGATGGTATAAAATACCTTGTCGATGACTAAATTACTCAAATTTGCATGCGCGCTTAAGTACCGACCACCTTTACCGTAACGAGGACCGCAAATTGCTTCCTAATTTAAAATTTTATTTGTTCTTATTTGCTTATGTTTACAGTGTTTCTTACAGCTAACCATCGTTAAATATACAGGTACATAAGACACGTTGCATAGCCCCAGATTCCTTATAAAATTACCTATCTACTGAGTCTACTATATTTACTATATCTTTTGACGCTGAAAAAATATTTCAGTGTAATTAATTAACTATTTTGGAAGCTTAAATAAATCTTTTATTGGGAAAATATGAACTTCATTAATTAAAAACTGTTTACATGTTAAATAACTCGAAAATTTACTGATCCGATTCCCAAATTACACATAGAAATTTCAGGCTGGTCCATTGACCTACAAGCCGTCACCTTCTTAAGTACCTTAAGTCTAGTCTTAAGCACCTTCTTCGTAATGCTCGTGAAGGAGGAGGCGGAGCGCGTGAAGGAGAGGCAATTTTTGCGCCCTCACGCCCCTAGTCGCCGCAGGAGACGCCCTGGGTGTCGGAAGTCGATAGCCGATTCCCGGCCACCGTAGGCGCGGGCTGGTGGACGGCGAGCAATGGCTAGCTTGCTGTCCGGAAAGGACCAGGGGTCGACGGCGCGTTGTGTTCCACGTGCGCCTCAAAGAGATGTCAGCACTAATTGACAGGGTCCGATAGGGCCGATGCCTGCCGGGTTCGCGGATTGTTCGAAAGAGTTACCGTGGCCCTGGCGCACAGGCAACTGAAGGATCACGGGTGGGTTTTAATCAGTAAAAGTATGACACGCCCTCCCGCTTCGCCCAGAGCAGGAGAAGTTATTTGGTGATTGTGTGTTTGTTGTGATTTGCAATTGTCTGTTGTTTACTATTTCATTACCATTTACGAGTATTAGTCTGTAAGCTTTCTTAATATTGTAAAAATAAATTAATAATATATATATGTCTTACCCAAAAAAAAAAGACTGGTCCATTGACCTAAAGAAATCTAATATTTAAAACGATAGGTACATCATAGTTTTTCAGGGCGTGACGCGCCTCTGAAAGCAGGTTGGCTAAACCATATTTACGAAATTAACAAAGTATTAGTGTTACAACTTATAAACTCAATGAAATAGGCTTTTCTCATGGACTAGATATCTGAAAGTTAGGTTCAGGGCTAGGTCTCAGTCTAGGGTACCTGGACGTATTAAAAAAAAACTATAAATTGAGCCCATTTAATTGACATTATAAAGGTTGTACTTACAAATTTTGATGCTAACCAGCCTTATTAATCACTATCTTATACTCGTATACCTACTACTACTCTTATATAACACTACATAATTTAATCTGTTTGGTGACGCATCGTCGCAAATAATACGTTTGATAAATTCGTCTGCTGAACAACGTAAATAACGCAATGAATGTTGTTGAACTGTCAAAATGAAAGACATAGCAAAGGAGAATGCCCAAACAACACCCAGCGTCGATTTCCATCACTTCACATAAGTATTTTTTATCGACTCTGAGTTTTTACCCATACATTCTTAAGCATTCTTCTTTAACTGAGTTACGCAATTAAGGCTCCCACAGACAGGCGCGACGCGACAGCGCTACACAAAGGCGCCGCTCGTCGCGCGACACGCGGTGCCTTTGTGTTGGGCGTCGCGTCGCGCCAGTGTGTACGAGCCTTTAACCCGCAGGGCACTTTTAGTAGCGAAAATCCAAATAATAGCTACGGAACCATAATCGCGTCCGGTAAACTTGAACGATATGTTTCTTACAATAATATCAAATAAAAATGTACCTATCTACATAAGACCTTTATATATATAATATATACACTACCTAACATACTAAGAATTAATAATGTTTGGTCTGTTAAAATACTATCGAACATACCGTCATTGTTCTGAATAAAGAGGCGTCATTCATTCTAGAACATAAAATTAATCACGCCTCTTCTTAAAACAATGACACATTCCAACTAGGCATTATAATATGCTTACTTTGCTTATTAGCCATTGTGCCACTGCTAGACAAAGGCTTCTTCTCATGCAGAGAAGGAAGGCGTTGATCACCACGTGCTTATTGCCTTATTGCCAAGCCATAAGCTGCCAAAGTGATGTATCTGACATCACTGGGTTGGCACTACAGCAAGTCAGTCACAGAATGTAAATCAATGTTATAAAAATAATAAATTTTACTTACTATTAAATTAGCAACCAGTTTGATATTTTCTAGACTCTAGATTGTCCTATGGAGCAGGACATCGAAGGAACACCAAATCTATCTGGAGAGACAAGCGAGGCCAAAATGTAGGACGCTGCATCGGTTTGAAAAATATTATATTATCGATCACAAGTATCACAAACAAGTATCACATTCTTCTGAATTTAACTGAGTAGGCAGATATTTATGACGCAAGCAAGACATTCCGTTAATATTGCATTGACTCATATTTTTGAAGCCGATGCAGCGTCCTACATTTTGGCCTCGCTTGTCTCGCCAGATAGATTTGGTGTTCCTTCGATGTCCTGCTGCATAGGACAATCTAGAGTCTAGAAAATATCAAACTGGTTGCTAATTTAATTGTTAGTATAATTTATTATTTTTATGACATTAATTTACACTATGTGACGACTTGTTAAATCTTGTAAATTTGGTAAATCCTATAATTTTACAATTATGTTCGTGGCCACAAGACACATAATTAATTTATCTGTCATTGCTTCATTTTTAATTATTTTTAGCTATTGTGGAATCGTAATTTTATTCTTGGTGCACTGTCTTCACATACAATTATGTAATTAATGTATACAAAATATTGTAAGACATTTTAAAAGAGTAACGGTGAAGTTTATTGCCTATTCTTCTCCATACGAAACTACCTTTTGGAACAACTAGAATCAATTCTATTTTCTTGTAAACGTTGACGTTCAAAAGTGCCTTTTATTTGCCTATTTGAAAAAAACGATTTGACTTTGTCACATATCTGTGATGCCACTTGTACAGTATACTTTCCACAAATATTTTTCGTCATATCATATTAATGAATGAATCATGAAATCAGATATTATTGCCGAGCTGTCCATAGTGATAAATGATAAATGATAAATGATTTTATTTCTGTAAGTAGGTTTGTACAAACACTTTTACACGTCAATCATATTTTAAAACTAGATGAGGTCGGCGTTTCCTATCTGACTACTCTGAGAAGAAAGGCCGAAACAAACTCAGAGGTCACAGTCTCTTTTAAAGTCCAGACATAATCTTGGTCAGATCATGTGAAGACCATGTAGATTTGAGTCTGAAATGGTCATTTTGAGGAAAAAATACCACACAGAATGAGTGGACCTGTCCAGTCAGTGCACGCATTTGTCAGTAATCGTGCAGCTCAACTCTAAACTTAAGGAGCTCAACGATTCGACGAACAATACCAAAGAAAGGACATTTGGGTAGGCCGCATAAATTACTCAAACTGCCAGATCATCATTGAAACCACCTGAGAAAGTGAAAAAAAAAAAAAAAAAAACTGGCGCACTATAGTCCTCACATTCACAATAATTTGATAATAATGTTATACTTCAGAAAGTAAATTGTCATGTCATTCTATATGTAATAATTATCAAATGTCAAAGTTTATGTAAAATACAAATTAAAAAAATAGCAAAATAAAAATTACAAAAAAAACATTCAGTATGCAAAAAATTGGAGCAACTCAATCCCAAGCCATTTTGTCCTCAATATAATCTTTAACGGTATAAAAGGCTTTCTGGCACAACTTACGTTTAATGAATGCTTTGAATTTATTAAGACTTAGATCTTGAACGTGGCTTGGAAGTTTATTATAAAAGCGTATACATTGACATCTGAATGAGCCACCTATTTTCTTGAGCCTTGCTGTAGGTACAACAAATTTGTGTTTGTTCCTAGTATGTATTCTATGGATATCACTGTATTTTTTAAACAATTTTATATTTTTATGGGCATATAAAAGATTTTCAAAAATATATTGAGAAGGCACAGTCATTACATTAATCTCCTTAAATAGTTCGTTAGTAAGTACATACCTATATTTATACTCGTGACTTACCTGAATATTAATATTCGCCGCACTTTACACTAATACCATAAAGCCATGAGCTTGTTATTCCAAAGATGGGATGTAAAATACAGGGTTATATTAAATTAGCTAGCGAAACTCCGCAGACCTAGACGTTATGGTTATTGATATCTAAACAGGATAAAATATAAAATAAAAAAGTTTGATGTTGTTTTAGGTGTGAACGACCGCTGGTACTGTACTTTACTTGTTACATGAAGAGTATGAGTTGAAAAAATATGTTTTATCGTGTTTAGATATCGATACCAATCACGTCTGTGAAGTTTACACAAAAAAACTGATTTTTTAAACTGATATTTCAAGTGAATACACTTAACTGCGGTCGATGAACCCACAAAAAAAAATCAACAAATTAATTTCTTTTTGGTTTTATCATGTTTAGATGTCGATACTCATTACGTCTGCGGAGTTTCGCTAGCTAATTTAATTTGACCCTGTATTTTTCATCCCATCTTTGGAATAACAAGCTCATGACTTATATTAAGGTGTTAGTGTAAAGGGCGGCGAATATTATTTTAGCCCAGAGCGGCTAAATATCTACATCGGGCCCTGGGTATATTATAATAATAATATTTTTTTATTCACAAAAACATAAACTTTGACAATAAGTATACAGAATGGTAAAAAAAAAACTTAAGTAGAATTATAAAGATTGGGTACAAAAGGTACCAAATCCATCATCAAAGGTACCCAAGGTAGGTAGAGGTCGAAAGTCCAATAAAAATAGGCACCCTGCCCCGCAAACTAGGAAAATCCTGTATCTTGGGTGGCAGAAAATATTATGGATACCTCGCAGCCCAGTCTAACATTCTAAGAGTTCACAATATAATTTTAAACAAATTACCTTATTATTGCATAATTAATCTTAGAAAATACGACCACTACTTTAGATGCAATTTATCGATATAATATAATTCTTAACTGCAATGATTCTTAACAACCATGAATTATTGCAAAATTAATAAGTTCACCGGTATAATGTACAATCAAAGTCGAAGTCAAATCATTTATTTCAAATAGGCACATAAAAGGCACTTTTGAACGTCAAAATTTACAAAAAAATAGAATTGATTCTAGTTGCCACTTCCAAAAAGTAGTGTATGGAGAAAAATGGGCAAGAAACTCCACCGTTACTCTTTTAAAATGTTTTACAATATTATGTAAGTTCACTTCTTGATCAGCCTATACAGGGTGGCAGGCATATCGACGCGCTACCTGTTACCTACCATGCATTCAGTCAAAGACAATAAATTCAGTACATAATTCTGAACGCCCGCCCCTGAGTTGAAATTTGTAGCCGGTTATTAAAAAAAAATTACCTGTTCCATACATTTTGACCGCGTAAGTATTGCACTTTTGTATGAAACAGCAGATTTTTTGTTTTGATAACCGATGTATATTTTCTGCACAAGGGGGTTTATGATCATGTGCTGAATCCATGGAAACAGGTTGCGCGTCGATGTCCCTGCCACCCTGTATAATGTACCTACCTACATAGTTTAAAATTGAGGTACTTAGATTCTTTGTTTCGTGAAGAAAACATCTCAACTCATCTCTGTAATAAGTGTCGATTGAATAAACTTGATCATACGATTTAAGAGTCAAGATTTCAATCCAGAATTCCAGATTTATTACTGAATTACAAGTCTAATAATAAAATTTGGAATTCTGTTTTGAAATACGGCTAGATTTTAGTCCCTAGTTTTAGACTCAGAAAATAAAATGTTTAAGACTCCCAAGAAGACCACTATGTAAAATCAGGGAAATTAAAATTGCTTAAAGTACGCGCAACATAAGTCTGCGCGCGTGTTTGATCTTCAAGACCATATCCCTGCCAACATTTATAATTACTTTTGACAGCATAATGATGGCGATTATTTAATTAGGAAAACACTGAACAGAGCACGTACTCTAGACACCTGCACCCTAATTACGTAACACACTATCTATCACAATCTGAATCAGTTTGAAGCCTATTGCTAATCCATTGCTTCATATGTTCAAAAAATTTGTCTGCTCAACAACGTAAATAACGCAATGAACGTTGTTGAACTGTCAAAATGAAACCCATTCCTACTGTTAGTGTGTTACGTAATTACCCCGCTGATATTTAAAACATCGAGATGGCGGCAAACGATTATTTCCGATTTTGACCGCGCACACACTTATTTTGCGCGCACTTTACCAACATACCTTTTCCGTAAGTATATTCAAATCATGGTATAATAATATACTTCACCAGGTATAGCATTCCGAGACACAGTGGTGACGTGGGTGACACAAGCCTACGTCATCACCGTTGTGTTACCAGTAGTGTGTCATAGTAACTCCCCAACCGCCTTTATTACCTGTGCGAATCCGATAAATCAATGAGGTTTTAACTAACAATTACGTCGGTATAAGTTTAAATTGAATTGTTTCGTTAGATAAAAAAAATAAAACGACAATTTAAATGCTTGATATATATTTTTTAACAGAATGGTGACTGAAAATGTTTTCATACTTCTTGTTTTGTTGCAATAAAGTGGCAACTGGATAGTGACGTAAGCTTGTGTCACTCTCGGAGTGCCAGACCTTTTTTTTTTGACCATGATTCAAATCACAATTATCATTCTGTGACAGCTTTACGAAATGTCAAATTGACGTATGGTGTCAATTAGTGTAAAATGACATTGGCGAATGCACAAACAGTGCGAAGCCAACGGAAAAAAAAAATTACTTCCCTGACTGCGTACCTAGAGCAGTTTTCATTTCCGCTTACAACAACTTTACAGGTAACCTTTTTTGTTCCACATAAATCTAAACAAAAGAATCTAGCAAACTTAATACTTTAATCAACCCTCATAAAGGTACACGAATCAGGTCAGCCAAAGGTTAACTAACCGTAACAGATGACCGTGTTACACTGGATTGCCTATAAAAGTTTCACCAAATGTCTAGTTGTCTGTATAGGCCTTATACATCTTAAATTTGAAGAATTTCTAAATAGAATATAGGTACGCTTTAAGGCTCCCCCAGACAGGCGCGACCAGATGGTGCGACGACGCGATTCTAGTAGAACAATTTCCATGAAGTTTTCATAGAAACTGTGTCGTGTCGCACTGTTGCGTCGGGCCTGTCTGCTGGAGCCTTAAAGCGTACCTATATCCTATTTAGAAATTCTTCAAATCTAAAATCATATGATAAAACCCACTATTGAGTATAGATTTGTTCAGCAGTTTTAATAATAAGTAGGTACAGTAGTAAATTACTGACGTCTGAAATCTGCCATTTTAATTTTATAAAAACCCAGCATAAAGGCTCCCGCAAACAGGCGCGACGCGACACTGCGACACAGAGGCACCGCTCGTCGCACGACACTCGGTGCCTTTGTGTCGCGCTGTCGCGTCACGCCACTGTGTACGAGCCTTAAGTCAATGCATAAGTAAGTATAGGCAATCATCGCGCGACCTAGACGAGTCGACAGACACCTCATGTATTAAAATTCAGCCATGCCTTAGGATGCTTCGAGGGTATAAAGAATCCCACATACAAAAATACTGAGATAAGAGTGAAGAATATAACCCTGTCTTTGCTTTCACATAATCGGGTAGATACGGACAGAAAATTCAGAAAATTAAAAAAAAAATGGTGGACATGATATAGAATTTTCTATTCTATTCTATTCTACTCCAGCTTCCTAATTACGTAACACACTATCAGTCACAATCTGAATAATTTTGAAGCATATTGCTAATCCATTGCTTCATATTTTCGAAAAATTTGTCTGCTCAACAACGTAAATAACGCAATGAATGTTGTTGAACTGTCAAAATGAAACCCATTCCTACTGTTAGTGTGTTACGTAATTACCCCGCTGAGAACCCCACGGTCAGCATTCGCGCTTGCAACAGAAACGACGCAGGTTGCTTACTGCTTAAAGGCTCCCACAAACAGGCGCGTTGAGCTATCGCATCGCGCCTGCCTGTGAGAGCCTTAAATACATAGATAACAGAAAATAAGCAGAAATCCTCAGTAGTAGTCTTGGTTTGTGCCAATAGGTTCCCCCTTTATTACATTCCTGACGAAATGTAGGTGTAGGTACTGTATGAACGTACCTATGGTGTAGCCAGTGTAGGGACCTCTACCCACCCCTTCGAAGAATAGACGGCGTTACGTGTTAAATAAATTAAAGGCTCCTACAAACAGGCGCGGCACGCGACGCGATTCGGACGCTACACTAAGGCACCGCTCGTCACACGACGAGCGGCCTTAAGTCGATGAATTTGCTTTATTAATCTAAACCGATAACAACTCATCAATTAATCAGTTCAATTGGTCATTACATTACTGTCCTGAAACTGTCCAGCTACTCTAGCAATTAATACAAACGGTTTTACACTCAAAACTTACGATGTGTCTTGTAGCAGAATTAAGGAAAATCTGCCGAAACCATTATTAAAAGTTGTGAAGTGCCTAGCAACACCAATATATCATTGATAGCAGCTGTGCCACGCGGTTTCAGTCGCCGGCCAAGCGTTTGACACACGGCTACTTAACAAGCTACCTACACGTTTCCAGTTTTAGCTGACCTCGTATTGTATAGGCTTTTCGTACAATGAGAAAGCAGCTTATACTGGAAATGTATAGCTTGATAAGTAGCCGTGCGTATCTCGTTGAAATAGGCAAGCACATGTATGCACAGTTCGGGTCTTTTCAGTAATCTGCTCTGCCCTCGACCCAGCGAGCGCGTCGCGTCGCATCGCCCGCCCGCGCTATTACTTCGTTCTCGCTTAGCGTTCTTTTTTACTTTTTTTGTTTTTGCTCGGCTCCTAAGAGTCGGAGCGTGATGTTAAATAACCTTCCTCAAGAATTAGGCTATCAAATACAATAAGAGTTTTTCAAATCTGACTTGTTCCAGAGATTAGCGCGTTCCGACTCTTCAGCTTTATTAGATTGGTATAGACAAGTATCACACCAAAGTCACGTCGCGTTAAGTAACACCAGTGTCTTCGTCGCGGCAGGCCGAGAAGAAGATAAAACTCTCCTCTGTAAAATTGATTACCCCTTTTCACCCCGTTCATTTTCGAAAAATCCTGATACAGATTATTCTTTATTTTTGGTCATAGGTATAAATACTGAGTTTTGAGTTAATCGGACTGCGCGTTAAAATCTTCCATACAAATTTTGACACCCCCCAATCCCCCTTTTGAGGGTAATTTAGAAAAACGAAAATTTACAAAGATTATAATTAACTTAGATAAGTATTCGTGCTAAGTTTCAAGTTTATTAACTCAAGGAATAAGATTTTCTCATACAAACTTTGACACCCCCCCATCCCTTTTGGGGGTAATTTAGAAAAACTAAAAATTACAAAGTTAATCATTTATTTGGGTAAGTTATTTAGTTAGGTATATTTATTCGTGCCAAGTTTTTTCATACAAACAAAACTTTTTTTCACCCCCTTAAAGGTCGAATTTCCAAAAACCCCTTCTTAGTGCTCCCCTACATTGTATGAGGAAGCAGTGTGCAAAATTTCACGATCCTAGACCCAGTAGTTTAGGCTGTGCGTTAAATGATAAATGATTTTATTTCTGTAAGTAGGTTTGAACAAACAATTTTACACGTCAATCATATTTTAAAAATTAGACGAGGTCAGCGTTTCCTATCTGACTACTCTGAGAAGAAAGGCCGAAACAAACTCAGAGGTCTAAGTCTCTTTTAAAGTCCAGACATAATATTGGTCAGATCAAGTGAAGACCATGTAGAATTTGTGTCTGAAATGGTCTTTTCAGGAAAAACCACACAGATTGAGTCGACCTGTCCAGTCAGTGCACGCATTTGTCAGTAATCGTGCAGCTCAACTCAGAACTTAAGGAGCTCAACGGTTCGACGAACAATACCAAAGAAAAGACATTTGGGTAGGCCACAAAAATTACTCAAACTGCCAGACCATGATTAAAATTAACTGAGGAGAAAAAAATAAAAAGAAGGAACAATGACCCACATAATCTTCACATGCAGTTGATATACCTATCAGTCAGAACTTTGAATTTTATATATTTGTTTCACGTTGCCTGCCTCGTTGGTGTAGTGGTCGCAAGCGCTACTGCTGAGCAAGAGGTCTTGGGTTCGATTTCCGGTTCGGGCATAGTGTTATTGGGTTTTTCCATCTGGAATTTCTCAGTAGCAGGCCGGAGTCTGGATTTGTGCTCGGTTGAAGGCAATAGGCTCGCCCCCTATTACATGGGACTTAAACATAACTGGCGAAATGTAGGTGTACTATAGGTACACCTCTGCCTAACCCTTCGGGGAATACAGGCGTGATTTTATGTGTTATTTCACGTTCCCAGACTGAGTAATTTAGGCTGTGCGTTGATATCTCAGTCAGGACATTACATTTTATATATATAGATGAAACAAAAACCCACTGCGAACCGTCATAAGGAAAATATTTGTGGTTATTAAGTAAAGTGCACTTTCCTTATAAATTTACTTTATATTAATGCCCGAACGTCTGATATCGTATTACCCAGTAACTAGATTGTGCAGGTCAGCTAGGCAGTTGCTCCATGTCAAATACTGGTATTCAACTGCATCCGGTTAGACTGGATACTGACGAGGTTTATGAAAAAAAGCCCTATAGAGGTATGAGGAACAGGGTGTAAAGCTCACTCATACCTCCATAGAAAAGGGAGGATTTTCCGACCAGACGGGTGTTGTGTCTGGTGGGCCACTGCCCGACGATTGATGTCGGGACGTTGTATATATGCGCTAGTTGCGCGGTAAACTCTGCTTGCGCGATGCAGGATTTTGCGTGACGTCAGTGTGACGTGTAGATCGCATGTGGCGATTTAGATACCGCTACAGCCCCAAACATGAAATCAGGGTCATAGAATTTTTGTAATTTTTAATCCCCGCCTCCCCCTTGTCAGCCAAAAGTAAGCAAGGCTCTTACCCCCCCCCCCCCCGCTCCTATGCTTACGTAAACTTTATATTTTTTTAAATCTGTTTAGGTTTCTTTATTGTTATTCATGTGTCTAGAAATATGGAATTTATAGGCTATAAAGGAATTTAAAGCCCATTTAATATATATTCAAGCAAATTATTAACATCGTATTTAAATATTATATTAACGATATTATTATTCTTTTCTAAATATTGCGGACGGAATCACAATCCATTCGCCCCGTCCCCGTCATCAAACATAACCAAAGGAAAGACCCCCCCTCACCCTCATTTGGTGCTTACGTAATACTTGAATTGAATGGTTCCTCATCAGTAAAACTGAAAAGATGAATTCAGTTTCACGATTCACCTAAATAGATTTCCCTCGAAAATGGCTTTCTCGAAAACTGGTGTGGCGCACAACTGCTGCTAATAGAAGCTGTTGTAATGATCTGGAGGTTTGTGTCAGGGCTGCAGGTCTTTAAGAGACCATAAGGCACATAAAAAAAAAAACACGTGTGGCACTCGGGGACTGCCGCGGTAAAGCTATTGCATAGCATTTTTTATCAACTTATGCAATTATAATTATTTATTTATTTTTTATTAATGCAGTATTTTTTTTTCTTTGATATTAATTCAAGTACAGTCGTACCATATGCATACACGTTAAGCGAACGCTCGGCCGAGCTACACGGTAGGCGGAGTGGGGGGTGTTAGGTTTTATTTTCGTTACGGAATTTCTTGATTCGGTCGCCGCGCTCAAAGCCCGCGATAAAAGCTATGCAATAGCTTAAAAAATGTGTATATGGTTGACAAAAAATTGTTTTTATAGTTTGCAACAATTTCAGCAACATAAATATTTTAAGTTTCCTATAGTTTTGTGGCGTGTACTTGTTTAGTTCAACTTTTATGTAACTTAAAATTAATGGGTATTTGTATGTATATTCTGTACGTATATCTTATTAAAATAATTAGGTAAGTACCTATTAGGAATCAATGTAAAATTAATTTGCACGCCCTAAACAGGAAAAATCATCAATCATGGACTCTACACTTTATACAACTGGTAATACCTATGTTTTCTGCAAACAAACGATTCTTATCCTTAAATATGAATGCTATTGGTTTGTCATTAAAATTAAAGCTTGGGTCCGGATCTTGGAAAGAGCAGGGTCAGTAATAAAACGCTGAAATAAAAATGGTAGAGGCGATACATTTATAATTGCATAGCACATGTGTGAGTACTATGTAGGTACCTACTATAAAGCTACCATTTTCTAGGTTTGTCTTTCATTGACTTGAATGTGCCCTGGCGGCTGAGAGTATGTCATGCTCACTCAAATGTCTCGCTGGTGGTGGCGTGTGTGTTGGATCATTAAGTTCCCTTCAAAATGGTTGAGCTAAATGGTGCTGATCCATACGTCATGTTCGTGAACGGGCGCCGTCAGTGGGGACTGGTCATCTCTTGGCTGCCACGGCTTATTTTAATTTAATATTGGAATTGTTGTCGTCTCTTTATTACGGACGCTTTTAACGTTCTGCATCGTTCTCACATGCATAATTTCAACATGAATGATGTAACCAATAATTTGTAACCATATTTTGATTTAAAAGAGTGTCCATGGAGTTTCTTGCCCGTTCTTCTCCATAGGGACCTACTACGCTTTGGAATGGGCAACTAGCTTCATCTTTCTGACTGACCGACCCCTTGACAATTCAAAAGTGCCTGTAATGGTTTATTTGAAATAAATGCTTTGAGTTTGAGTTGAGTTTGAGTTTATAAACTTGGTTACATAGATAAGTACACACGGCTACAGATCAAGCTATACATTTCCAGTATAAGCTGATCTCGCTTTGTACAGGATTTCTGTACAATGAGAGGTCGGCTTGTACTGGAAATGTATAGCTTGATGTGTAGCCGTGTGTACCTACGACGAAAGCAACACGAGGACGAGTAGAAACGGCGCGTCGTGTTCCACGCGCCCCTCAAAGTGATGTCAGCACAATTGACGGGGTCCGATAGGACCGATGCCTGCCGGGGCGGCGGATTGTTCGAAAGAGTTACCGTGGCCCGCCCTGGCGCACAGGCAACTGAAGGAACACGGGTGGGTTTTAGTCAGTAAGAGTCTGACACGCCCTTCCGCTCCGCCCAGAGCGGGAGAGGTCATTTGATGATTTCCCACCCAAACAAAAAAAATAAAAAAGGACGAGTAGAAAACGCAAGGTGAGAACGGTTTTAATAAAAATAATAATATATTTATCATCATCATCTGCCTTTTCCCAATTATATTGGGGTTGGCTTCCAGTCTAACCGGATGCAGCTGAATACTAGTACCTACTTATTTTACATGGAACGGCTGCCTATCTGACCGCCACAGCCCAGTTACTGGGTAACACGATACCCCTTGGTCAGACTGGTTGTCAGATTTTCGGGCTTTTGGTAAGAAAAAGAAATAAAATAATCACTACCTACCTACCGCCAATGTTTTGAATCAAGCTGTGACTTTTACTAGTTCGGTAACTTTTTATTATTTTATGCGGTAATAAAATAAAAGATACCAAGCTACAAAGGTTAAATATTCCTACATTTATGTACACACGGCTACAAATCAAGCCATATATTTCCAGTATAAGCTGATCTCACATTGTATAGGATTTCCGTACAATGAGAAGTCAGCTTATACTGAAAAAATTGCTTGTTAATGTAGCCGTGTGTAAGAACAATCCGACCGATGAATCATGGCCGGTCTGAACATAGGCTCTCCGAACTTTCGCGTATGTTCTCTTACTCACAGTCCCCTCTACTCATCTCACCATTTAGTTCCTAAAAAATGTTATTGCGCAGCCTTCTACGCAAAGTTCACACCAGCCATGATTCCTCAGCCGTATTGTACGCACGACTATATTTATCAAGGTATACATTTCCAGTATAAGCTGACTTCTCATTGTACGAAACGCCTATACAATGCGAGGTCAGCTAAAACTGGAAACTTGTAGCTTGATATAGAGCCGTGTGTACACACATATTTTCGTATGGGTATGGCAATATAAATACATACAGCTATCTACACAAACGAAATTGGGCCTATGACTTGTAAATAACTAATAAGCAAGATTTCTGAATCGGGGAGTCATCAAGAAAGTTTTTACGAACGTGGGACGATATAATTCAATTAGTAGGTCATCAAGGTAGTTCGACAGCCTTCGATTGACTTCAAATAAACTTCTGTTTTTCGTTTTTTCTTTATTAGCACGTTATATGGTTCCCAGGTCGGGCAATGGTATTGGGTTTTTCCATCAGAAATTTTTCCCTCGGAGTCTGGATTAGAGCCCGGTTGATGACAAAAGGCTCTCCCCCTATTACATGGGACTTAAACTTATCTGGAGAACTGTGGGTGTACTATAGGTACCTCTGCCTAACCTTTCGGGGGTTACAGGCGTGATGTTGTGTGGTTATTGTTATGCGGTTTCCCACAAAACAATGGCCTCTGTTCCCATGGGCCAAGTTGCCATTGATTGATTGACTTTGACGCTTTGACATCGGCAATTTAATCTCTATTATTTTTTATTTAGAAACAATTTTTGTCTGATGCACATTTGCACCACATGTGTTGAATGTTTGTTTTAGACGGTTAAAGATCAATACATCATACCGAATGCCCCGCAAGGCTGGAACCTAAGCCCAGGTTCGACGGGCGATTTTTTAACGCGTCGATTTTTGGTCTCGCACTGGATTTTCAACTCTCAGTGTCGAGCAGAACATTGAGAATCGAGCAGAGTGCATCCCGGAGCGCGTCAAAAAATATAGGTACTGTTGGATTTTCAGCTCTCGGCGCAAATCAGTGCGTTGAAAAATCGCCCGTGGGTAGGAGCGCTAAATGAAACCGGTAGGTCTGAATTGAATACGATACGAATAGAAATACGATGGTTTATAAATAACTCACTTAAATCACAAACAGTAATGATCACCAAATTACACGATTAAGGCTTATTGAGGGACAAATTGTAATGGTGTGGTAGTTGGGTATATCACAATGTCACGAATCAGGGTCAAAAGGTAAGTGGATACAAGTAGGTATGAATTATAATTGAGGAGGTTAGAATCAAAACCACAACATATTTACTTTTGGCAATTTCGTTTATTTTTCACGATTTCTGCAAAAAATGATAAAACCTACCATTAGCAGTAACTTTTTAGTTCAACACAGCTTATTCTCCTTAGTAAAATGATGTCTAATATTAACGTTAAATTCAAAATCTCAACACATCCTGGTTAAAATAAAAACATTTTTACAAAAAAAAAAACGCCTTATTAAAAACACTAAAAAAGTGAAAAATAACTTTAATTTCGGAAGTCGGTGTCTTTAGTTTTGTATTTTCGCTTTTTGCCACCGACTTCCGAAATTAAAGTTATTTTTCACTTTTTTTGTGTTTTTAATAAGGCGTGTTTTTTTTTGTAAAAATGTTTTTATTTTAACTAGGATGTGTCGAGATTTTGAATTTCTTGACTTGACTTCACAAAAAGGAGGAGGTTCTCAATTCGACTGTATTTTTCTTCTTTTTTTTGTGTTAGGTCAAAACGTTTTTCTAGGTGAACCGATTTGGATGATTCTTTTTTTATTTGAAAGCTGGTGCTTCACATGTGGTCCCATTTTTTTTTTTTATTTTTTTTTTTGTTTTTTTTTTATTTGGTTTGTATTTTACAAGTACTGACCAGCAGTTTTTGAGGTAAGGCTTGTAGACACTGGCGCGACGCGACGCCCGACACAAAGACACCGCGTGTCGCGCGACGAGCGGCGCCTTTGTGTAGCGCTGTCGCGTCGCGCCTGTCTGTGGGAGCCTTTATCCTTATTCATGCGTATTTTCCCACTTAGTTTATCTTTATATTGATGATGTTATAAGTAGTAATTTCCTGTCACGGTTATTTACATATCAAATAGTGGTATACGAATGTGTGTGGGGTAGGTACCACAGCTAAAAAGTGAAAAATAAAAACTATTTTTCAAAAAAACAACCGACATCTAAAAAAAACACTAGAAAACGTGAATGTATAATGTAATGTAATGTAATATTTTTTGTTGTAAAAAAGTTTTTATTTAATGGCATCTCGCAGGTACGTATTTTCTTTCGTCGGCCTATGAGGTTGTCGGCTGCTTAACTGGGCTATCCTGTGGGTGCGTTAATAAATTAAGGCCTCCAGGGCAAAACTTAATCGTTGATGGCCAAAGAGATTAGATAGTCATTGGTTGCTGGCACACACGGCTACTTATCAAGCTATACATTTCCAGTATAAGCTGACCTCTCATTGTACGGAAATCCTATACAATACGAGATCAGCTTATACCTACTGGAAATGTATGGCTTGATATGTAGCCGTGTGTACATTGAACCCAGTAGGTATATTGTTTCATGCTAGTGGTACTACAGTCAGAACAAAAATCACGCGTACATCGAAATTTTAACGGTTATTCGGACGTTCAAATTCTTTAAATTATAATTAGCTAGCTAATTAGCTACTGCCCGCGACTTCGTCCCACCCCGTCGCATCGCATTGCATCGCCCGCCCGCGCTACTGCTTCGTTTTCGTTTAGCGTTATTTCTGACTTTTTTTCTTTTTGCGCGGCTCTCAAGGGTCATAGCGTGATGTTAAATAGCCTATAGCCTTCCACAAGAACTGGGCTATCAAATGCAAAAATATTTTTTCATCTCCGACCGGTAGTACCAGAGATTACCCCCTACATACAAATTTTGGCGAAATTCTATGCGGTTTAAAGTCGATGCTAGACAGAGACAGCATTATTAGCATCTGACGTCACAACACAGGAACGCCATAGTAACTTCGCGCCATTCAATACAGTGATCGTTTTGCGTGACAAGGATAGAAGAATAATTTCAAAAGTTGGTAACTTCTCCATTTTTCCACTGATGTTATGAATTTTTTGCAAATCGTCTTTTTAGTAACATCTATAAGATAAATATTAAGTAATGTATATTTTTGATAGTAGTAAGATACTCTATTGCTAAACTATAAGTGGCAGTGGGCTGGAGGTATTGCTGCAGGCGTAGCATGACGCTTTCTGTTTCTCGAAAGACAAGACATAGATCTATTTCTATACAAAGTGACATTTCGCTTCTCCATTTTTGACATCGCACCGTAAAAATCCTTCTACAATCCGTCATTTTGTGTTTCGTTTCTACCGATCGTTGTCTAGGTCTTTTTATATGTAGACTATTTCCGAAGAAAGTTTTCTATCCCAAACGTCAAAATCACTCTGACAACTGACAGTAGTCCGAAGGTAGTGAAGACAATTTGATTTTGAAATCGCCATGCTAAAGACAGTAGAAAACTTTTTACTCGACGGCCACAAAGTATAAAAATGGAATAGAAAAATGGAATTTTTCACTTTTTGTATGGAAAATGTGAAACATTTTTACCTACATGCTTAGGTATGGGTTTAAGGGGTTCATAAAGGGGGTCGAAATTTTCATTATTTTTGCGATAGGGCACACCATTTTCGAGATATAAGCAAAATAAAAGAAAAACGTGAATAAACTACCGAATTTCGTAAAAAGTGCAGTTGACTCTTTCTACTTTGCTGCCGTCGTACTGTCTTCACGAAAAGTCATTTTTGTCTATTCTTCCGTCGACAAAACCCGTTTCTATAATGGTCATGCTACGCGTGCTGCTAGGATAGATGGCCTCTGTAGGGGCGACCGCGCACGTGGGTTCCACAGTGCACGAAAACGCCTCAGTAGGTTCTCCTAGAGGCGGCACTGTCGTTCTCAACAATTGCCATACAAACCAAGAGTGTCATCGTTTACTCGCAATACAACACAAATGAACGTTAGGTATATCAACTGACCCGGGACTGCGGATTGTTCGAAAGAGTTACCGTGGCCCAGGCGCACAGGCAACTGAAGGAACACGGGTGGGTTTTAGTCAGTAAGAGTCTTACACTCCCTTTTGCTCCGCCCAAGAGCGGGAGAGGTCATTTGACGATTTCCCACCCAACAAAAAAAAAGGTATATCAACTGACGGGTTTGAATGGCCAAGATGACAGTAGTTTTGCGCACAACTTCTGACACAAAGTTCTGTCAACGCACTTTCGTTTCGGCACAGAATCTCAAACTAAATAAAAAATCAAAACATAGCGCAGTCAACAGTGACGTGAGGCCGGTTTCCTAAACATGTGTGCACTTGTGAGGTGTAGCTTCGTTGTAAATTGGGTTGTAAATGTGTGCGTGTGAGCGTGTATGCACAGAGCAAGGTGTAGTCTTGCATGCTTCACAATAGCTCGCAGCACTGTCTTGCTTTTTTTTAAATTCTGAGCACGGAATAGGTAACAGTAGGTACCGCAGAATAGATAATAGTAGATACCTAATGCTTTCGGCGCCACGAATTTTATTTGTAGCTACTTACATACAGTTACTAAAAAAGATAAGGGGTTATTCACTGAGTACCCCGATCCCCGAGGCCCCCATCCCGGACGACTCCGATTTATTTTTATCTTGATAAACTCGATTAAAAGTCAGTTTAGCTTAAAAGTACCGTAAGCAGATGATATGTTAAATACAATTTTATTAAATACTTACTAAAATTATAATACTTAACTTCAAGGATCAGTAAAAAATTATAAAGTCTTGCTTCAATATAGTCTCCTCAGGTTTTAATTATTATCACAATAGTTCCTTTTTCAATACAGAAAATCAAAATACCTACCTACTCTAAATGGCACATTGACATAATTAAAAAAAAAACCGGCCAAGTGCAAGTCGGACTGGCGCACGAAGGGTTCCGTACCATTATCTATAAAAACGGCAAACAAAATCTGTCTGTTGTATGGGAGCCCCCTTAAATATTTATTTTATTCTGTTTTTTAGTATTTGTTGTTATAGCGGCAGCAGAAATACTTCATCTGTGAAAATTTCAACTGTCTAACTATCACGACAGACGGACGGACAGCGGAGTCTTAGTAATAGGGTCCCGTTTTACCCTTTGGGTAGGGAACCCTAATACGCAAAAACAGTCTCACTTTCAGGATTTTTTTTTTTATAATGTAGCGTAAATAGAAAACTCTAAAATAATCTTTTAACATGCAAAATTAGTTTCACTTTCATTATTTTTTTTTACAATACAGAAAATCAAAAATCCTTTGAATAATTGATTTTTTACTTTAAAATCTTAAAACATGCAAAAATCAAATGCGAAAATAATCAACATTAGTAATAAAAGTATAAAAAACGAAATATTTACATTTTCAATCAGTCTTTTTAAAAAACATACAAAATTACCAATATTTAAAAAATCGTTACAAATTTATATAATAATTAACTTTAAAATAAAATAGTCTCAAAATATGAAAATATCAGTATTTTCCATTATAAACAACAATTATAAATAATCAAATTTAAAACGATTATAAAAGTTTAAGAAATCAAAATATTAACATGTTCAATCAGTCTTCAAAACATACACAAAATCAGTGTAATGTCAAATCATTCTTCTCACAGTAATATGATAATTATAAATAATCCTACTAATCCTACTAATATCCTACTAATATTATAAATGTGAAAGTGTGGATGTTTGGATGTTTGTTACTCAATCACGCTAAAACGGCTGAACGGATTTGGATAAAATTTGGCACATGGGTAGACTATGACCTGGATTAGGACATAGGATACTATATTTTATCCCGATATTTCCACGGGATCGAGATTTCTGCGGGTGAAACCGCGGGGCGCAGCTAGTTAACTATAAAATTACAAATTATTAATTATAAAAAAAATAGTATTTCTTTATATCAAAATATTAACAATTTTAATCAATCCTTTTAGGCGTTATGAGTACGATTTTACTATGGTCTTCAATATGTCTTTCTTCATAGTCCTTTGTTAGTTTTGCGATAGCTTCAGGGCCGGATTTAGGGGGGGGGCATACGGGGCAACCGCCCCGGGGCCTCCACAAAAGACGGGCCCCCACAATAGAGACTTCGGAAAAACAACTTTCCTTTGTTATATTTTTCGCTGTTTTACACACGGTGTGTAGGTACAACGGTTAAGGTACCTTGCCCTTAGTGCCCTATCTAAATAATCCACCATGTATAAAAAATATTTAAATCTGTGGAAAAAACATTATCGTCTTTTCCACAAAATTTTCGGGGCTTACATTTTTTGGTTGCCCCAGGGCCTCCACACGCTTAAACACGGCCCTGGATAGCTTTTTCGTTGAGAATAGTTCTGCGCTTCTTTGTTGTATTTTTTAAACATTTTATTGAATCTGTAATTACCTCTATTAAAACTATGATTCGACATTGTACAAAATTTCAAATAAACTACTTTCGTCTTATGTATTTCAAACACATACAATTAAACACTTTTTATGTCGACCGTACAAGCTGAAAACAATAGGAAATAGAAAAAAAAAACAATGTAATCATATTTATCGTATTCGGGGCTATCCGAGACCTCGGAGGTCGGGGTACTCAGGGAATAACCCGAGATAAGTAACCAGGGTCGTCGAAATAGTTGAATTTAGTAAGAAACCGATGAATGTTTTCGGATAAAATTTAATTTAATTAATAGATAACAAACAGGTAATTTATCAATTTCAATTTCATTCGAAAACATCCATCGGTTTCTTACTAAAGTTCAACTAGGTATATCCGACGACCCTGGTTACTTATCACATTTGGTGACCGTAATGCTGTCTCTCTCTAACGCTGCCGGGGTGACGATTCTGTGCTCTGTGGTGGGTCCCCTTCAATGGTGGACCTAAGATCTGAAGGTCGAGGGAATCTAATGATGCGGACAGCGCAAACTAAACGTGATCCTTGGGAGAAGCCTATGTCCAGCAGTGGACATCTTTCAGGTGAAACGATGTTGCGTTTAGGCTCCCGCAGACAGGCGCGACGCGACAGGGCTACACAAAGGCGCCGCTCGTCGCGCGACTTGCGGTGCCTTTGTGTCGGGCGTCGCGTCGCGCCAGTGTGTACGAGCCTTTTTGCTGATATCTCATCATATCACGCTTTTATACAGCAACGAACAATCCAGAAGTACTGTCAGTCGTGAATTTGAACTCTCCATACATAGTTACGGTCTATTCACAGTTATTTTACCTCTGACAGCAGCAACCCAACTACAACCTTATTGTAACGTGAATAAAGACCACTGTGATTTTGACAGACTGGTCAGTGGTAACAAACCAACAGCAACTTTATTTTAACGAGAATAAAGGTCACTTTGATTTTGACAGTGATGCAAATTCAGAGGTAAGTAAAATAATTGAAAGGACTATATAGGATGTACGACAGGAAAGTGCTAGAAAAACGACAGGCTGTACCGCAAGAACAAGAAACTACCTTTTGGAAGGGGTAACTAGAATCAATTATTTTTTTTTGTAAATTTTGACGTTCAAAAGTGCCTTGTATGTGCTTAATTGAAATAAAATATGATTTTACTCAAACTCAAAGCATTTATTTCAATTAAACCATTTACAGGCACTTTTGAATTGTCAAAGAGTCGGTCAGTTAGTCAGAAAGTTGAAGCTAGTTGCCCATTCCAAAATGTAGATCTCTATGGAGATGAACGGGCAAGAAACTCCAAGGGCCCTCTTTTTAACCCCCGACGCAAAAACAACGTTGTGTTATAAGTTTGACGTGTATGTGTGTGTGTCTGTCTGAGGCACTGTAGCTCCCGAACGGATGACCCGATTTTGATTTTGTTTTTTTTTTAAATCAAGATATTACAAAATCCTGGGAACTTACATTATTCTTGTTGCTTCTTTATGTGAGAGCAATGTAAAAACTGTAAAAACTTTGACTTTGACTTAGCAAACCGCTGTCCCAAACGTCGAAGAAGCCAAATTGGCCCATTTATCCATCGTGTACACGGCAAATGGGCCATTAACCATAACATAATACTATCGCGTGTTTTTGAATGCAGTTCACTAAGCCATTCGAAGAATCAGCCATTATTATTGTAAAAGTTAAAGCAATTTACTTAGGTATAAAAACTAGGGTACCTACCTACCTAGGGGCCATCCATAAATTATGTCACACGTTAAGGGGAGGAGGGGATCAAGTGTGACTTCGTGTGACGAGGAGGGGGGTCATAAGCTTCGTCGCGTGAGACGTCACATGTATAAATCTAAAGTAGGTACCTACTTATGAAACCTCAAAACTTCAACTACAAAAAACAAAAAATATTAACACCTCTGTAAATTTATATCTTCTATCTCATATACTCTATACTTATACTATAATAATAATTAATAATATAAAGCTGAAGAGTTTGTTTGTTTATTAGTTTCAACGCGCTAATCTCAAGAGATTAGCTCGTTTAAACAAATAAACAAACAAAAACTTTTCATAGAATTTTTCAAATTCGCCTGGTAGTTCAAGAACCACCAGTCGAATATGAAAAAATATTTTTGCATTTGGTAGCCTAATTCTTGAGGAAGGCTATTTAACATCACGCTACGACCCTTGGGAGCCGAGGAAAAGAAAGTTGGAAAGAAAGCTAAGCGTTAACGAAGTAATAGCACGGGCGGGAAATGTGGCTGTTACTTTAGTATATTGTGGTGTCTTACGACTTCCACACGAGCGAAGTCACGGGCAGAAGCTGGTTTTATTAAAAGGTTAGTTTAAAATTGTAAAATATGTGACGTTACATCAGGGGACGGGTCACACAAATATGACAACCTGTGACAAGGACGGAGGGGGCCCCCTCCGTCCATGTGAATTGTTGTGTGATTGTACGAAGCCCCAAAAATCATGAAATTCGTGTGACGTAATTCATGGATGGCCCTCACCTACCTCTATCCTAGATTCGAAAGTAGGTCAGGTTTATTAGATTGCAAACATTGCATTGTAAGAACATTATTTTGTTCAAAAGATACGATATTACATTATAGTTGAGAGGCAGCAGTGCGTAACGATCGATCTGCCAGGTTAAGCTACGCTTGCTGCGGACAGTTTATAAAGGACTAGCTGTTGCCCGCGACTTCGTCTGCGATCTAGGATGAAAAGTAGCTTATGTTCTTACCCAGGTCATGGTCTATCTGTGTGCCAAATTTCATCCAAATCCGTTCAGTAGTTTTTGCGTGAAAGAGTAACAAACATCCATCCGTCCTCACAAACTTTCACATTAATTTATAATATTAGTAGGATAGAATAGGTGACTTATTTATTTTAGATTATTTTAAACTTTGCTATTCGTTACTAGTGGCCCCAGAAGCCGAAAGATCTAATAACCGAAACGAATGTTATCGCTATTTCCTAGAGACTGTGTTTGCGAAGGTCAAAGTGACGCAAGATTAGTAAGGCAAATACCAGTAGGTATTTGAATTTGACTGCAAACTGTCCAACTGCAAAACGGCGGCTCACTTCAGCTAAGTATTCACGGTGAGATTTTCAACATTTAATAAACTATACTTAATACTGATCATGGTCTAAAAAAACAAGGTCTGGCATTCCGGGAGTGACACTTGCTTACGTCACTATCCAGTTGCCACTTTATTGCAACAAAACACGAATTATGGACACATTTTCAGTCACCATTCTGTTAAAAAATATATTTATAGCATTTAAATTGTCGATTCATTTTTCTAATCAAATGAAACAATTCAATTTAAACATATACCAACGTAATTGTTACTTAAAACCACATTGTTATATCGGATTCGCACAGGTAATAAAGGCGGTTGGGGAGTTATTATTACACACTACTGGTAACACAGCGGTGATGACGTAGGCTTGTGTCTTCCACGTGACCACTGTGTCTCGGAATGCTATACATACCTGGCGAAGTATATTATTTAAATACCATGATACTGATGATCCTTCTGATATTCAAAATGTGGGTGTAAAGTGTCTAGTTATATTAGGATACAACTCTGCCACCCCTTTGGGATATAAAAACGCGATGGAATGCTATATTATTGACATGACATCAGGCTAAGTAAATTCGTAAAATACCATATATTTAGCGTGATTGATTGACGGTACTGTTAGGCGCAGTAGCGATTGACATCTTTTTTTTTTTTGGTTGGGAATCATCAAATGACCTCTCCCGCTCTGGGCGGAGCGGAAGGGCGTGTCAGACTCTTATTGACTAAAACCCACCCGTGTTCCTTCAATTGCCTGTGCGCCAGGGCCACGGTAACGTTTTCGAACAATCCGCGACCTCGGCAGGCAGCGGCCCTATCGGACCCCGTCAATTGTGCTGACATCTCTTTGAGGCGCGCGTGGAACACGACGCGCCGAGCGATTGACTCCTGCGCTGTGGTTGGTGAAAATAAAATAAAAAAAGAATTTATTCAAATTAAGCTGAAAATCAGCAATTTTTGAACATCAAAATTACATAAGACATTCCCTCAAAACGCCCGCCTTTCACCACTTCCTAGTGCTTTAGCTGGGAAGAAATGGTGCAGCAAACTCCTTAGCAGTACGCGAGTTCGATTCCAGCTCAGAACTGATAGCATAATCAGCCTATTATGTTCCCACTGCTGGGACACGGGCTACCTCTCGGTGGGAGGCAGTGGGCCGTAATCCACCACGCGGGCCAAGTGCAGGTCGGTGGATGTCACATGTCTTCGATTTTTCTGTTCTAGGAGATGCCGGTTTCCTCATGATGTTCCTTCAACGTTTTGAGAGCAGTGGTGATGAAATAATGTACACAAAGTAAAGCGCCTGCCTGGGTTCGAACCTACGATCTAATACTTTTAAGTCGCGGCCGTTACCACTTGGCCACCACTGCTCTCGAACAGTTACAAGTTACATATATGAGCCTGATTGAACCTACATGAGATTTGTGTGTTAAATTGTCTTTGTAATTTCTAGTATAAGGGAAAGTTTTAATAAAAACTATAAATTTTACCGGTTAATCATACTTAATTACTTGTCCCATGGGAGTGGGACTTAATATAGTTATCAGTAATTAGAGAACAATAGCCACGGTAGGTTTTACCTGTGTTAAAAATAAAAACAATCTGCCTCGCCTTTCCTAACTATGTTGGGGTCGGGTTCCAGTATAACCTAAGGGGACTACAGGACCTAAACGTAAGTTTTATAATGCCTAAAAGTATATGATCCACTAAACTAAACAAAATCAGAAAAATATATCTTATTCTTCAGGATGTATGCTAATTAGATAGTGTGTTGAAAACATACTACAACTAATCTGATGCGATAGGAAAATCACGAAGATACCTCTAAAAAAATATTTTAATGTTAAAAAAGCATATTTATATGCATTGATTTTTTGTCAGATTATTCTACAAGCAACATACTAACGTAATTAAATAGTTTTTTAATTTTTTTGTCCAATCAATAGATTTTTTGTAAATAGATAATTGCTTCGTATTTTGCAATAAATTACCAGCGTTGTGTCTTCGCGCTTCTCTTTCTTTTCTATGCAGTCCGACAGTGACCGCGCTTTAGCTGTTGTAAGCCTCTTAACTTAATATCATTATTTTACACGGAGCGACTGCCTTCTGATCTCCACACTTCGGGGTAAGACTGGTTTTCAAACATTTGAGCTTCTGACTACCCGTAACGACTGTCAAAGATCTGCGAATGACAGTCGGAACCAACAGCTTAACGTGCTTTCCTAGGTACGGAGGTGTCTCGATATGTAATGGATGGTCACCCATCCACGAACCGACCGCGGCAAGGGTAGCTAGACCTTCGATCGACCCTTGTGGCTGTTATTATTTAACCACGAGCCCCTATAATAGACACGGCAGAAGATTTTACCTGTGTGACCTGATCGAATAATATCCTACCCAGATAAGTAGGTATATGTATAGGGGCGACGCGACGCGGCGACGTTTATAAAACCGTAAAAATAAACATAAATAAAACTCAATAATTATTTGTATTTCTGTGAGTAATAAAAACTTGGCGATTCGAGTAAATGTCAAACATAAACAATAAAAATTCAATAAAACACACGATTTACAACTTTGTGAGAAAACTTCTCTAGTCGTGTCAAGTTAAGGTTATCGAAACGTCACCAAATGTAAGATTTGGATTTCGATATTGTTATTCCGTTAGTTTATGAATACGCGATACGTTAGAGTAGTAGGTTGTCCTTTAATTATGTAAGGTTCGAACAGGATGGGAGAAAACTATCACGTGTACCTAATCATGATGCGGGATGGGATTTTCGTGCGACAATTTTTTTTTATCTACCTGTCTGACTAAGGAAGGGGTATTGTATTAACCAGTAACTGGGTTGTGGAGGTCATATAGGCAATCACTCCATGTAAAATACTGGTATTCAGCAGCATCCGGTTGGACTGGAATCCGACCCCAACATTTGGAAAAAGGCTTGGAAGATAATGAAAAATAAAAATAAAAAAAGTTATGTGTGACGTCTAGAATATTTTTTTCCAATAAAACTTCAGGTGCAGTAAATACCAACAAAATTATCAATTTTAATAATATTTATGGTTTTTCAGAATACATTTTTATGGTAGAAAACTGTATTTTCAACAATAAAAAATACACGTGATGCTGGGAGGGGGGAAGCCTAAAAGCTTACGACGACGTATAAACAAGGGGGAAGGGGAGGGCTTTAGAAGTGGCCTAAAAAATCCTCACGTGGGACCCCGGAATAAGCAGTGAGCTATCGAATATCCGGCAACGAGATAAAAGGTTCAGTGCCCTCTAAATAATTTTGAAATAGGTATTACTGCATCTACGGTCACCGGTTCTACAGCTTTATGGCCGGCACATTGTCTCTTTAGCTTGCTTATTGTTTGCACTATGTCTAATAATCTGGTTCTCTTGCCTGCATGCGTAGCATGACCACTTCTATCTCTACTCTACGAAGAGAAGACAAATCACTTTCTCAACAAAAAGTCATTCTTTTTTTAAATTTTTGCATCGTGCCGTGGAAATGTTTCTACAATCTGTCATTTTGGCTTCCGTTTCTTCTGTTTCTATAGTGGCCATGCTACGCATGATGGTAGCTATTAGCTCATACCAGCACCCTAATTACGTAACACACTATTAATCACAATCTGAATCATTTTGAAGCCTATTGCTAATCCATTGCTTCATAAGTTCGAAAAATTTGTCTGCTCAACAACGTAAATAACGCAATGAATGTTGTTGAACTGTCAAAATGAAACCCATTCCTACCGTTAGTGTGTTACGTAATCCCGTTTATGCGAATATTTATGTGGGAGTGTTGCCGTTTGCGCGCGAAATGGCCGACCGTCTTATAAAATAATAATTATTCCTTTAATGTCAGGCAACTGAGGCCTCAGTTGCCTGACATTAAAGGAATAATTATTATTTTGATTATCATCATTTAATTATCATTGATAAAATACACAAATTACAAAATAACAAACTAATAGCTGGAAAAATTGCGTTCGATGAAATGCATAATGGTTTCTTATAAGTGATGCCAAGCCCGAACTTGCCGAAGTAGAAAAAAAAAACTATAATTTCCGGTGCGAAAGAGGGGACTTATTTTACCCATCTGGTACCGGAATAACTTAACAGTTATTCCTAACTGATGCCATAACTGGCATCAGTTAGGAATTTACTGGTAGATACAGAAAATCGAATTTTGCCAGTATTTTTAGGGTTCCGTACCCAAATGGTAAAACGGGACCCTATTACTAAGACTTCGTTGTCTGTCCGTCCGTCTGTCTGTCACCGGGCTGTATCGCAAGAACCGCGATAGCTAGACAGTTAAAATTTTCACAAATTATGTATTTCTGTTGCCGCTATAACAACAAATACTAAAAACAAAATAAAGTAAATATTTAAGGGGGGCTCCCATACAACAAACGCGATTTTTTTGCCCTTTTTTACTCGATATCAATAATAGCAACAGGTAGGCACTTGAAATATTCACAAAATATTCAGTTGTATTTTTACTTTAATAATAAATAATAAAATTAAAATAAAATAAATATTTAAGGAGGGCCCCCATATAAAAAAGACATTTTTTTGCCTATATTTATTTATTTATGTACAATTCCAAAATACGGGTTCCATGGATGCTGCTTACATAATCTCGTCTGTCTAGGGGTTTCGGCAGAAAAACCTTGGCAACCTTATATATTCTAGAGGTGAGGTGAGTTTATATTTACAGACTGGAGTTGGTTTTATTCTGGTATCAGATGGGTATATTTAGGGGACCCGATGGTCACATTTGAGACTGTCAGATAAGCAGTTCCGGTCAAAAATTACTGGCAGATTTCAATTTTTTGTATCTACCAGTAAATTCTTAACTGATGCTATAACAGTTATTCCGGTATCAGATAGGTAAAATACGCCCCCTTTTTCGCAACGGAAATTATAGTTTTTCTTCTACTTTCGGCAAGTTCGGGCTTGGTAGACTATTACATTCGGACTTAGCATCAGGTTTATAGGAAACCATTGTGCATTTCATCGCGGTATCAAGTAGGTACGAAATTTTGAAGCCGGCTCTCCTATTAGAATCTAAACTAATATTATAAAGCTGAAGAGTTTGTTTGTCTGTTTGTTTGGTTGAACGCATTAATCTCAGGAACTACTGGTTGGAATTGAACAATTATCTTTGTGTTGAATAGTCCATTTACCGAGGAAGGCTGGCTATATAACATCACGCTACAACCAATAGGAGCGGAGCATAAATTAAAAATGTTGCAAAAACGGTAAAAAAATATTTCTTTTGAGGACTATACTAATAATAAAGCTGAAGAGTTTGTTTGTTTGAACGCGCTAATTTCTGGAACATCCAGTCGTATTTGAAACATTATTTTTGCTTTCCATAGCCCAATTCTTGAGGAAGGTTATAGGTTATTTAACATCACGCTACGACCCTTAGGAGCCGAGGATAATGAAAAACAGTCAGAAAGAACGCTAAGCGAAAGCGAGGTAATAGCGCGGGTTGGCTATCGGGATGCGACGCGGTGGCTCGGGGGCAGAAATTTCACGCGGACGACGTCGCGGGCAGAAACTAGTACATAAATAAAACTAAAAACTTGTGTGACTGTGTGCGTTTAGCGGCCTGTACTACGTACAGCGAGCTGGCCGACTTGAGTGACAGTTTTTAAACTATTGCATAGCTTTTATCGCGGGCTTTGAGCGCGGCGACCGAATCAAGAAATTCCGTAACGAAAATAAAACCTAACACCCCTCACCCCGCCTACCATGTAGCTCGGCCGAACGTTCACTTAACGTGTATGTATATGGTACGACTGTACTTGAATTAATATCAAAGAAAAAAAAATACTGCATAAATAAAAAGTAAATAAATAATTATAATTGCATAAGTTGATAAAAAATGCTATGCAATAGCTTTACCGCGGCAGTCCCCGAGTGCCACACGTGTTTTTGTTAGCGATAATCTGTCAGACTTTTTTGTTTTCCCATGTACAGTCACCAAGTGTGATAAGTAACCAGGGTAGTCGGATATAGTTGAAGTTTAGGAAGAAACCGATGAATGTTTTCGAATGAAATTTTATTTGATAAATTACCTGTTTGTTTTCGGTTTCTTACTAAACTTCAACTATGTCGACGATCCTGGTTACTTATCACTTTTGGTGACTGTACATACTTTTCATTTTTCCATAATAATCTGAGCCCTTATTTACCTATATTTATTGACGAACAAAAAAGTCGGACCGATTCACACATTAGTCGGTCGGCCATTACGCGCGCAAACACAACACTCATACATAAAGGGGACTCAGTTTTGTCTTTCCGAAATTCCGTCCGACTTTTTTTGTCCGTCAATGCCTACATTTGTAATGTAATAAACTAATACAGTGGAAAAGTGTATGAACAGATATAATGAGGACAGATTCATTTCCCTAAGCACATAGGAACGTAGTTTTTAGTTATTATTATATTTATTTACATATAATCAGAACATTTATATGCAGGTTTATTGCAGTAATTAAGCACATAACATTGCACAACATGACGCTCATTCCGCATAGGGTTAGGCAGAGGTGTATAGTTAACCCACATTTCGCAAGTTATATGTTTTAAATCCCAGAAGGGATCGCCTATTCCATGAAACAGTGAAAGTTGTAATCTATTTAATTATTTTGCACCTGATTTATGTAAAATTAAATTGCAATTTGTCAGACTGACGAACCCTTTTTAGCTCCTTGTAAGTGACCAGTCGCTAATCATATTTTTTAAATTAATATTAAAACTTTTTGACTGATATTGCCAATCACCCATAATAGATAATAACTAGGTGTGTCGCCTTCGTCATGTCTGCGGTTATCGCCGGCCTTCGCCTAATTCCAAAGACACTCTTCAAATAAAACATAATATAAGTTGATCACAATGTATTCTTTAGAGTATAACCCTGTACTTCTTGTATTTAGAATTAGGTATTACGATACAACATTAATTGTTTGCAGGAATTACACATAGGTATGATACAAATATGTACGTATTGAGTTTCAGAATTATGCGGTTTAGTTAGGTAAAACTAGACCGTATCACATTTCAATATTTTACATTTTATACAAGGTATGTAGAATGGCAATCTGTTATAATTACAATAACAAACACCTTCCATTTTGAGATTAATTAATATTTTAATAAACATCTTATCATGTGTCATACAAGATTCAAGTGAAAACATTATGAATCACAACTGAAGGGCCAAACATTTCTGATAAGCAATGACTCACTTTACTATACTTGTACTCCCACCACTATCTTGTCATGACAAACAATTCAATGCAGGAAATGGCAAACCTGTTGCGGTAAAAATAAATTACCAAAAATAAATAAATGTGTGTGTAACTTTAAACTAACAAATGTACAAATCTTTCTAAAACAAAAGCAACAATCGACCACTGTTCATTCCAAAACTAACATCATAGCAATTAAAATAAAAACTTAATACTATATTAACTATAAACACACATCCGAAATTCAGTCGCTTTCAAACAGACTATGATACACTGGTAAAACGTAAACTTTCACCAAATTAAAGCTTTCGAGTATGGGGGAGGGATGGGGCTCAGAACTTAAGTTTAGATTTGAGTTCGTGGGCGCGCCCGCCCCAGTCCAGCCGGTAGCTGCGAGTCCGCCACGAGATCTCGGGGCTCACGAGCGCCGCGGCCAGCACGAACGGCGCGCAGCACTCGCTCCACACCCAGCCGAGCAAAAACTGCACTTTGGTGAACGGCGGCGAGCCGTTCTGCACTGACCGGAGCATCAGCCAATCCGAGAGGAACCACACTAACACATGCACCAGAAAGAACGGAAGCGGCTCCGCGCCGAACAACTGTCCCGCGGCCCACGCGGCGCCGGCGCCCAGTGGGATGCACTCGCTGAGCGGCTCCAACATGGCCGTCGTAGGGATCATGGCGATGCGGAGCCGCGCCCAGCGCCGCAGCCGCGCCTGCATGGCACCCACCGAGCGCGTGCCCGAGTTCTGCAGTGCTGGCAGCGAGCTCACGCGCATCTTCCAGCCGCGCGACGTGATGTCCTTCGCTATGAAGTAGTCTTCCGCGAGGTAGTCCGCGAAGGCACGCAAGCCGCCCGCTTCCTCAAGCGCGCACCGCCGCACCAGCGAGGACATGCCTACGTGACAGTTGATGCCCATGAAGTCGGCGCTCAGGTACATGCGCGCCTGCGCCGTGCCGAAGAACACCTTCTCGTAGACGGCGGCGAAGCCCTCCGCGTCGCACACGAAGGGCATCTGATGCACGATGGCGACGTCGTCCCTCATGTGCTGCACCATGTCCAGGAGGGAGTCGTCGCGCATCCGGATGCCCGCGTCGCTGATCAGCACTAGCGGATACTTTGCCGCCAAGTAGGCCGGCTGCATGTTGTTGATCTTTGGATTGACGCCGACTTCCAGACCACCCGAAAACAAACGAGCGTCTATGTGTGGATGCTTGTGAATAAGACTGTTCACTAACAGCACTGCAGGATCGTTATCGTTCTCTACGCAAAATAATAACTCGTACAAAGGATAGTCCAGTGTGAAGAAGGTTTCCAGGTTGGAGGACAGGTTGGGATCCACCCCGGTGAGCGGCTTCATGATTGACACACCAGGGTACGGCTGTTCAGGCGGCGACCGGTCCACTGTCCGATGGAGCTTCCACTTTGAGTAAGAGTAAGCCATTATGTGAATTATCAACAGGCACACCCACGCGATAATGAAGAATATGGCAAAACCATACACCGTATACACCATAGGCATCATAATTGTATCCTTAAGTAGTTGTCGCGTTCGGGCCGCATAATATCGACTGGTTTCTTGTTGGAGACGTGCACTATGACGCGATCATAACACTGAACTGAACGTGCGATAAAAAAGTTTTAACGTGAAGAATGAACACTCCGTAAAATGATTCAACATTTTATATCATCACGTTATCTCTACGGTTTTATCATTTCGAAAAGGTTCCAGCAATCAATTCCTCTAACAAACGGCTGAAGCCCGCAGAGACAAATCGAAAATCCTTCACACGACAAACTTCAAGCGTCACTGCTGCCAACATACTGGCGGAATAATATTAGCGTTTAATTTTACCTCGAGAGCTAGATCAAATCTGAAACGTCTTAAGAATATTATTTTATATTCTTTTAATCTAAATCTATTTCGCTGTAATTTGTTGTAATCATGATAAATTATTATGTCCTTGAAAGGTAAAACAAATGAAAGTAATGAAAGAGTCTTTTTTTATTCTTTAAAACAGACAGAAACAAAACGTAATCTACTATCGATCTCCTTTGTAGCAGGTGCGTTCGTTAAATAAACTTGTACATTGTTCATGATTGGAAAGAATGAAAATAAAAAATGAAAAACAAATATTTCTTTTATGCACTGAGTGGCCATAACGGCTAACTGGGGGCTAGCGATTTATATTCTTTTACAACCAAGCTCTAGGCAATCTTTCAAAAGTGACGTAAATAAGAATGTTTGTAATTATTTGGCCCTTTGAATAAACAGTCCCAAACAAACAGGATATACCAACTTACAGATGAAAACCGCCAAATAAGAAAAAATTGCGTCTTTTCAAATTGTTTCGCGGCAATTTGTTATTTTATTTCTGTTTGTAATGGAATAGCTATTTCTTCGTTATGGATGTTGGAAAACTATTGAAAAACGTTCACAACTTGAATGAATACATATCAACTACTCAAGATGCTGCAGAAAAATGTAAAACCTCAAGAATTCAATTGAATATGTCTACTGTTCTAGCGCTCAAGAAAATACGCTCTCTTGAAATCGAGGTCTGTTCATTTACATATATAAAAAACAAAGAATATTAAAAACATATTTGGTTCGTATAAAATAAAGGCAATTAGTATATTATTCGTTTTGTTTTAGTATTTCAATAAATGTGAGGAAAATGGAATCGCGTGCCTCATATTCGAGCGTATGTTATGTTTACCGCCTTCCAAAACATGGGGCGTGCTTAGCAAGGAGCTGGTGAACTTGCTGCAATACTGGCTTGATGCTATAAGGAAACATTTAGTCAGGCACAACTTACAATGGTGGACTTTTTTGAAGTTGTTGCTCAGATTTGTAAAGGTAAGGATCCATCCTACCTTACTTGGCACAAAGAAAGAAAGAAAAATTGATTATTCTGCACAGTTAAGAAATGAATCAGAATTCATACTAATTAATAAAATTAATAACATAATTTTATAATGGATAAAAATTGCTGCATCAATTTTAGCAATAAAAACTCAATAAATAGCACATAAGTATTTTACAATTTAATTTTATAAATTAGCACAACAAAAACAGCCCTACATTAAAATTGCCCTAATCTTTACAGGAGATCCGTCAGAAAGACGTCTCACTCCCCAACATCCTTGTAGAGCACACGGCTGAATGTCTTCTGGACCTGGCCACCAACAGCCGTCCGGATGCCTATCAAAGACATGAGATCCTGCATTGTTTCAACATGTACTGTTCTGAATCTAGTCGGGAGATCAGATTTGCTTTGAGGAACAAGTTTGGGCAGTATTTGTAAGTAGAAGAATTTTATTGCATATTTATATATACATACATAAATTCACGCCTTCTTCCCATGGGGGTAGGCAGAAACTACAGAATGCTACGAGCTATAATCCTTAAATACTTAGATCCTTGCATATTTAAGTGGGAGCAATTTCACTTACTACTCGGTATCTACTTTTTAAGTCTCTGATCAGTATGCTGTAAAAGCATAGAAAAAAAATAGATTGATGAAATCAACAATATCTTGTAACCAACATAATATACTTCTAACTACATTTAAGTTAAAAAAAAAATGGCTTTTGGGAATTGGGGGTTTTGCTTACCTATACCTACCTATAATGTAGAAAGACAATATCCAAATGGTTGTGGAATCCAGATTATTAATTTTTGTTTATTACAATGTGACTGTTGCGACAGTCACATTGTAATAAATTCAATTTTATTATCAACATGTCTATAATAAAATTGAATTGCTGATTACATAAATCACTTAATATATTAACTTACACAAATATTCTAAGTAAGAAGCAAACCAGTTTAAGCATAACACTGTTCTCAGACTTCAGTCATATTTCTGGCACAAAAAAATTGCAAACTCAAGGTTGCTTTGGAAAAAAAGAAGTTAATAAATCTACTTATAGTAATAAACCCATCCATTTTCCATTTACTTATTTCTTAAAATCCCTCCTTTGCCCAGCATCAAACTCTCCACCTACATGGCATCCTGTGGCCACCTTCCAACCCAGTACAGCATCATGGAGACTTTACTCCGCTGGCTACTGCCCCGTCAAGATCGGACCCTCAGGATCACATCAGCTGCCAAGTGGTTCCCTACAGCAAAGTATGCTGAGAGAGATGTGGATATCTTCTTGGAAAGACCTTGGGTTAATTTCTTTCAGGTTGGTATGATATTGTGAAATTTAGGGCTGATTTTTCAAGTCAGATAATTTTTGTCTGAATAATAAATTGGCATGTTTTCCACACAAAAACTGTCAAACCGCCATTTTTATCCCTCAGTTAATAGTTGTTTCTGATGATTGAATTGATTGATTGAAAAATTTACCCTAAGAGAGTAGGTACCTATGGGTAAAGTGGTTGTAGTGCAAAATGAACTAAATGCAGTGACGCAACTTGGAATTAATGGAATAATAGCCAAATTCTAGCATTTATACAGTGGATAGCCTATCGCGGTCCACTGCTTGACATAGGCTTCTACCAGGCTGCGCCACAACACCCTGTCCTCCGTCTTCCGCATTCAGTGTGTCCCAGCCACCTTCTAAGGTCGTCGGTCCATCTAGCTGGGGGGCCGGGCGTCCCACACTACCGATTGCCGATACACGGTCTCCACGCCAGGCCCTGCAGTCTCGACATGAATAGCGACAAAAATCTGTCGCTAAGTCGTAACGTTGTCAAATTCCTTTAATAGATTTTCAACTTTATTTCCAATGCATAAAGTTGAAAATCTATTAAAGGAATTTGACATCGATACGACTTAGCGACAAGTTTTTGTCGCTATTCATGTCGAGACTGCAGGGCCTGGACTCGTCTGCTCCAACGGCCATTGGTCTTGTGACAAACATGGCCAGCCCACTGCCACTTCAGCTTGCTTACTATATAAGCTATGTCGGCGAGTTGATTGGTGTAAAATGAAGGTTTATTTTGTTAGATTCATCAGTGATCACCGATTTAGTCGCCTTTTGCGGAATTTCGGAGGAATGCCAGTAGGCTTGAACCCAATTGTTTGGCAAAATGGAAGTGTGCTTTACACCTACAACTAGCCCTTCGGAGGCAGGCGTGATGCTCCGATGAATTAGAACGTATTCATTTTGTTCTAGGACGCAAGAGACTTCTTGAACGCGCACAATCAAAGGCATGAGTTTATAACTTCAGTTGTGTGCAGAAAATTGACTGTTGGCAAAGTTGTTATTATTTCGGTAAGTTAATAAATTTATAGGTACATTAATAGCTGTTGCCCGCGACTTTGTCTGCGATCCAGGAAAAAAAGAAGCATATGTCCTTCTACCTACAGGTCCTAGAGGCTACCTATGTGTCAAATTTCATAACGATTGGTTCAGTAGTTAGGCATGAAACGTAACAGAGAGACAGAGTTACTTTCGCATTTATAATATTAGTATGGATGTATACCAACTATGTAAGTAAGGCATCTAAATTAGGGCAATTGACTTATTCATATTCATTGCGGTAAATTGCCGTCCAATTTAGGGCCATTGACTACACCTACTTACCTACGAAATAATTTCGGAACTATTATTTCGTGTCCAAAATCAAGGTCAAAGTTCAGGGGTTAGCAACATTTTTGGCGCCCAGCCGTAGGTTTATTTTTATTCTCTGTATGTCGAGGCTATGAACTCAGTAACTTGTAAAATATCTACCCTAGAAAGTTTTCCAAGACACCGACTTTTGTAAGGGTTTATTTCACACCGAGACACCATAGCAGAGCCTCAGGCGGCTTTCGAAGCATTTCGTGTTTCTACAGCATTTCAACGGTATTGACATAAGTTTCTCGGTACCATGATGTCAGCATACATTTTTGACTTTTAGATCATCGTTATCGAATTATCGTTGATAGAATGTCTCTTTGTCTAGACCCTGTAGTCACACTGCCATCATCTATAGTCTATATAATACAGCGTCAAATTAAATTAGCTAGTGAAACTCCGCAGACGTGATGGGTATCGATATCTAAACATGATAAAACTAAAAAGAAATTAATGTGATGATTTTGTTTGTGGGGTCATCTACCGCAGTAAGAGTATTCGCTTGAAATATCATTTTAAAAAATTTGTTACGTTTGTGTAAAATTCGCAGACGTGATTGGTATCGATATCTAAACAGATAAAACATTTTTTCAACTCATACGTGATGTGACAACAGTAACAGCGGTCGTTGACCCCTAAAAAAAACATTAATCCTTTTTATTTTTTATGCACCTCATTTGCGTAACATACTATCAAACACAATCTGAATTATTTTGAAGGATATTGCTAATCCTTTACTTCATATGTTCGAAAAATTTGTTTGCTTAACAACGTAAATAACGCAATGAATGTTGTGGAACTGTCAAAATGAAAGCCATTCCTATTGATAGTGTGTTACGCAATTACCCCGCTGCCGCTGATCCGAGAAAGTGGTTCAAGTATGACGAGTATAAAAATCACCCCCATACCATTGCAGGTGAGAAAATTGCCAGCCTTTATTACCCCACTCATAAGAAAGAAAGAAAATAAATTTATTTGACCCAGGATAAGCCCAGGTTCGCACGGGCGATTTTTTACGTGACGGTTTTTTATCGCGCCCTGGATTGGATGTTGAGTCGAGCATTGAGAATCCAACAGAGCGCATCCTAGCCAGTCAAAAATATACACTGTTGGATTTACAGCTCTTGGCGCTACGGAGTGCGTTGAAAAGCCCGTGCGCGATAAAAAATTGTCGCGTTAAAAATTGCCCGTGCGTCGGTACGAGGGCTTAGGTACCTATACTTAAAATATTCACGGAAAAAAATAGAAAAACTTTGCAAAAAGTACAAAAAATCATAACTTCGTACGTGAATTACCAGTCGACAGCGATGCGGAGGAAATTTTCGACGCCATATTTTAGTTTGTTATTAGTTGTAGTTAGGGTTAGGACATCATATTTTTATATTATATTATACTTCGTGGGTAAATTAGCTGTTTAATCCCTTCTACAAACGTAATGTCTTACTCTTCTCTCCTTAGGGCACAGAACGCCAAGAATCCTGGCTAGACATAAACTTGGTCAGTGGCTGTGTGTCTGTGCTGTTAGACCCGCGCGTTCTGGAGAGCTTCGGCTCCAACAACCACAAGTCCTTCGAGACACTAGTAGTGACGCAGCAGAACACGCACAGCGCTAAGTTGCACCGGTAAGCTACTATATACATAAACCTGGTGAGTGGCTGTGTCTGTGTTGTTAGACTCGCGCGTTCTGGAGAGCTTTGGCTCCAACAACCACAAGACCTTTGAGACACTAGTCGTGACGCAGCAGAACACGGACAGCGCCAAATTACACAGGTAAGTTATAACTATTATTTTAGAGGAAGGCTAAGAAAAGATGGATAGATTGTGTGAGGAATGATATTAAGGAGAAGGGAGTGAGTGATAGCGTGAAGGTGGACAGCGGAGAATGGAAGACGAAAACGTGTTGCGCGACCATAAGTAACATGAGTCAAGAGCAGGAAGACGGTGATGATTTTAGAAAGGTCAACCGCCTGTCCATGGTAACATTTTGACTTTGAGTACGCCTTAATTTTATACCAGTAAGGCTGAAGTTAAGTAAAGCTGAGTTTTCGAAGTTTAAGTGTTACAATCCTGCCCTCTGTGTCCCAAAACATGCAGTCAAAGTGACATCTGCGCTAACACCGATGACGCCGTGGAAGGCTAGCGAACTTTTGCGCCAAAAAGATCTGAAATACTGTCGTGTCAGCGGCACAAAGAAGAAGAAGATTACTGCGATTGACCGTATTGGCGGGAATGTTACAACTGTCCATCCACATGCACTTTTGAATGTCTGAAGAACTCCACTGATGCTGGCTTTAATACGGCTCGATCCCAATGGGGCTCAAACCATTTAGGACGTTAAAGAAGGTATCGTCCATACGAAAAGAAGAAGGTTTATCTGTTCCTCGCGTTTTCACTTGAATCCCAGGGGACCAACTTCTTGTACGCGGATTGAAAGTATCATAATTGTATTCTGCCTATCCTGTCCTGCTCTAGGGAGTACCAAATTTAGAACACATCTACAGGGTGGCAGGGATATCGACGCGCAACCTGTTACCCAGTATTTACTACTTCATGATTCTGCGTTGCAATTTTTGGTCGTTAATTTTTTTTTTAAATTGCTTTTCCATACATTTTGACCGCGTAGGCACTTTTATATGAAACAGCACTTTTTTTGATAACCGACGACAATTTTCTGCGCTAGAGGGTCTCGAATCATGTGCTGAATTCATGGTTAGAGTTTGCGCGTCGATGTCCCCTACTGCCACCCTGTATTCATAAATTGTGGCGTGAAGCTCATAATATAATAAAATGCTTCTTCACTAGTTATTTTTAAAAACTCTGAAGACTTTAAACACTTGCGTTTATTGGGAGTTCCCAAGGAGGAATATGCGGTTATGCGTAAAATCTGCGCAGTTTTTACCAATTTAATTAAATTCTTCCTTCCTTCGGCTTAAAGGAGTCCGTGAACCTTGTCTCGTACATTTCTATACCTAGGTACTTATAGGTAGCTTACCTAATAAGTAGCAGGAATTTCTCAGTAGCAGCCCGAAGTCAGGATTTATGCCCAGTTGATGGCAATAGGCTTGCCCCGTATTACATGGGATTTAAACATAACTGGCGAAATGTGGGTGTACTATAGGTATACCTCTGCCTAACCCATCGAAGATTACAGGCGTGATGATAAGCTATCAAAATGAAAATGAAAATATTTTATTCCATATAAACCTACATGGGCACTTATGAAACGTCAGAAGCTAGGTGCACGGTTCCAATTGGTCATTTTATGTTATACTTAATAACGATGCACAAATAGCACACCCACAAACATCATTCAGCACTGCAACACAAAGTCAAAACATAATATCATCACGCCGCATATTATCATCAACTATCACTTAGGTTAGTACTTTCAGGGGTAGCACTTGGCTTTGGTCCGTGTTACCCTAAAAAAACCAGCAGATCAGAGATACAAAACTGTATACCAACAAATAATAATACCATTTATTTCAGGCGACGCAGGCCCATAGAAAAATACCTTAACCTAAACATACATATAAACAAAACTTGTTATAGGTACCCATGCTGATTCATCAAAGTGGAATTAGGTACATAGCCTTTGTCTGTTGTTTTTAATATTCTTTTGAATTCCAGGTTTTGACCGCTTATTGATAAAATAATGATTCATAGAGTACATAAAAACATTTTTCCAATAATAGATTACCTATCTATCACTTCAGAATTATCATTTTTATCTAAAATGGCGGTATAAAAATTTGCTGCAGTTCATAATCCGTACTTTGTTGATGCGAGTATTATGAAATGAATCAGGGTGTGATATTTTTAAACGACTTAAAAAAGGACGAGGTTCTCAATTCGTCTGTATGTTAGGCGATATCTCCGGCAATTGTGGATCGATTTCGAAAATTCAATTTTTCATAGATAGGGTATGCCTCACGGGTGGTCCTATATAAATTTTTATTAACTTTGCTTTGATAGTTTTTCAGTTTTTCAGTTAGCTTTCCGTCACTGTTATTTACATAGCCTGTAGTGGTACTTGTACGGATTTATGTGGGGTAGGTACCACAACAAAAAAGTGAAAAATAAAAACTTTTTTACAAAACAACCGACTTTCACTACAAAGTGAAAAATAGCTTTAATTTCGGAAGTCGGTGGCAAAAAACGAAAATACAAAACCAAAGACACCGACTTTCGAAATTAAAGTTATTTTTCATTTTGTAGTGTTTTGTTTTTGGTTAGTTAAAACTTTTTGTTGAAATGACTCATTGATCTTTAGAAGGGAAAATAACAACTAACCCCATATTTTCCGTATTGAACGGTTATCCAATTTGTAACAATAATCAAGTAATTACATCAGTGGAGTAGACAGTGACAGAGTGGCAGACTTAAGCGGCAGTGGCAGGACACATTGCTCGTAGCACAGATGGCCGATGGGGCTTAAAGGTTCTGGAGTGGCGCCCGCGTACCGGAAGACGTAGCGTTGGAATGCCTCCCACAAGATGGACCGATGACCTTGTGAAGGCCGCAGGAAGCCGCTGGATGCGGGTAACACAGAACAGGTCTAAGTGGCGGTGCTTGAGGGTGGCCTATGTCCAGCAGTAGAAGTCTTTCGGCAGAAATGATGAGGATGATGAGAGTAGACAGACAATATGTAGTAATGCATGTGTAGGAGACTGATGTCCTTTTTCTTGTCGATAACGTTTCCAACCTCTAGTTGTATGTTCTGCAGTTCCAATTTACCCATTGTAGATAGTAGATGGTTGGGTCGTACTCAGGCAGGCATGACTACTTTAAATATACAGGGTGGCAGGGCGCACAACCTGTTACCATGGATTCAGTACATGATTCTGAACACCCCTGCGTTGAAAATGTTACGAAGGTTATTAAAAAAAAAATTGCCCTGTCATACATTTTGATCGCGTAGGTATTGCACTTTTCTATGAAACAGCCGATTTTTGTTTCGATAATCGACGGAAAAATTCTACGCTAGGGGGTCGATGGTTGTATGATTTGTCACCCAAAAAAAAAGGGGTCTAGAAACATGTGCCGAAAATTCTAAAACATCGGCTGACACCCACCAACCCGCGCTGTGTCCGCGTAGTGCTTTACAGCCCACTCCCTCAGAGAGGAGGCTTGCGTGGCAGTAGGAACATTATAGGCTGATTACACTATGTTGGACTCGGCTTCAAGTCTCACTGGATGCAGCTGAATACTTACCAGTAGATTTGACCTCCGCAGTAAACCTCCCAGTATCTGGGTAACACGATAGGTACCCCTTGGTAAGTATTGAGTCCGATTTAGGTTTTATGGAAAGAAACATTGGAAAAGGAACAAAAAATTTCAAATGCGGGAAAAACCGAACGTTATTTTTTCTTAAGGGATTTTTGTATGAACTTAGACAATAATTACTCACGATTCAAACGACGTATAAGCGTAGGTAATTCATTTTTTGTTTTGTTTATGGTAATAAAAAAGTTATAAGGAAAAATAAATCAGGAGTAGCCCCTCTAGAATTAGTTTTGCGTACCAAATTTAAACATTACGCAAAACTTATTCTAGAGAGGCTACTCCGCCCGTACATAAAAAAAAAAAACACGTGTGGCACTCGGGGACTGCCGCGGTAAAGCTATTGCATAGCATTTTTTATCAACTTATTCAATTATAATTATTTCTTTATTTTTTATTTATGCAGTTTTTTTTTTTCTTTGATATTAATTCAAGTACAGTCGTACCATATACATACACGTTAAGCGAACGCTCGGCTGAGCTACATGGTAGGCGGAGTGGGGGGTGTTAGGTTTTATTTTCGTTACGGAATTTCTTGATTCGGTCGCCGCGCTCAATGCCCGCGATAAAAGCTATGCAATAGCTTAAAAACAACAAACAAACACATTTAGAAAGAAAGAAAATAAATAAATTTACTGCTAGTTTTAAATAAATGAAAATTACAGGCGGAATATAAATTATCTTCTTTAATCTCCAACAACCAGGGAGTCACTACAGCTGCTCCTATCAATACGCACGGTCACGCCACCGCAAGTGTTGCCGTCGTGTGTCAGTCTCGGCGATGACGTGGGCTGTGACGTCAGCGCTGTCGTCACCACGCGCTGTGACGTCAAACGGCTAAATGAGGCGCTGAGAAAGATCTTTGAGGATAAGTATGAGGTAAACTATGATGAATAGTCATTGTGATACACTTAACCAAGTATACTTTGTTTATTTCACGAAGTCCTGTTAGTTTAAAGGAAAGTTTTGAATATGAATTTTGTGGGCTATAAGAGTAGGGGAAGGCCAAAGAAACGGTAGATGGACTGTGTAAAATATGATATGGCTATTCAGGGAGTGACTGAGATGACGATTAATAGAGAAGTATGGAAGAAAAAAAAAGACATGTTGCGCCGACCCCAAATAAATTGGGATAAGTGCAGGAGAACAATGAATGATGATGTTAGTTATTGCAATTTGAACCTTATGTTCAACGTCACATGTAGAAGGTTGGAAGAAAAATCAAATGATACAACTGCCTTTAAGATAAAATAAATGTATTGAATGGATCAAAAGTTGAATAATATAATGATGCGAGAGAGCACACTCGATGACCGCTAATAGTGTACTATATAATTGTTGAACTAGATAATATTAATTGATGAAGTAAGGTAAAAGTTAGAGATGCCACGAATAGTGATTTTGCTGAATACCGAATATTCGGTCACGCTCTCGGCCGAAGCGCCGAATATTCGGTCACGTTCTCAGCCGAAGCACTGAATATTCAGGGTTGGTGACAGGATACGACCTGTCTCATTGCGGTGCATGTGTTAGAGACGCCGCAGTCGTATTTTTTTCATTAGCGAGTATATTGCGTTACGACACACATTATTTTAAACCTGTTCGCCTAGATCGGCCGGCAGACTCTTACAAGTGGTGGTCGGCAAAAGCTGCACAGTATCCAAGCCTGAAAGAATTCGCTATGATTTATCTATCTTCTCTCGGCAGTAGTGTATAGGGAGAGGCTATTTTCAGAAGCCGGTATAGTTTATGAGAAAAAGTGCAAACGGTTGTTATCAACAAATGTTGAAAAAATGGTTTTCATTCATCACAACTTACCACTTTTTGATGCCCTATGATTCTTTTCCTTCTTTCTTTTTTATTTTTATTTATTTTTATTTAGTTGTACATACTATTAATATTATTTGTAGATTATGTAAGATATATTTTAAAACTCAATTAAGTATAAAAATTAAAAACCACTTTTTTAATTTTATCTTTGCATTTTTTTTTTCATAATTTGGTATTCGGCCGCATAGTAAGCAACATTTGGCCGAATATCGAAAATTAAAAAAAGTGGCCAAATAGGCCGAATACCGAATAGTAGCCGAATAGTCGTGGCATCTCTAGTAAAAATGCCTATTCTTCAGTAGTATATGGTTGTATCGTACATCATAAATGTCATAACGGCCTCAAACACGCAACATACATCATAACCCACTCATTCACGAGTACACTTACTCACAAGTACAAAATGTACACGTACACACCACACATGCACATACACCCCACACACGTACACACACACCCTCACCAATATCACACCTACCCAACTCACATAATATAACATACACAAAACAATCTCGTTTGTATAAGCTGATATAAAATATTAGTTTTCTGTAATTATTTTATGGGTTCATTTAATTTAATGTTTATGTTATTTTTTCCAAATTATATAAATAGTAAATACTGGCATCATTTTTGTATGTGAACGTACATTGCGTAAATTTAAGTTTCGGAAGAGTGGAGTGGCCTAATACAGGCATTTATTTGCTTATAAGGACACTTTTATCACGATATATGTAGTACAATCTGTGTAGTTTGACGGCACGGTTGGCGCAGTGGTTAAGCGATTGACTGCTGCGCTGCGTGTCGCGGGTTCGATTCCCGCACGGAAAAAATATTTGTATGACCTACATGTAGTTGTTCCGGGTCTGGCTGTTTGTGTATGTGAGTTTAAATGTTTGTAAACGCACCCACAATACAGGAGTAATTCCTAGTGCAGGGCAACCTTAAAAAAAAAACAAACCTTGTAAAGAAAAATAAACTATTTGTATTTGACTTTTTGTATTTGTAAAACAGGACTTCGTCAAATATGTAGTTTAACTATAACAACTTTGATAAATAGGTAACTAAAACGTTTGTGTTTTTAATATGACGTGCAAAAGTGATTCCGATATCCTATTTACAGAATAAACAATTTCATTTCATTACATTTCATTGAGCTATTTTTAGTTGTCACTGGATTTGGACAGAGAATTGGAACAATCACCGCTTAGGGGAGCTGAAAACTCGAACCCTTCTAAAGATTCGGTAAGTTATATTGCGTCACCGTAGAAAGTTGGAAAGTTAATTGTAGCTTGTACCTATGGTGTTGTCAAGATTTATTCAGAAAATGATGTATGTTAAAGCTTGGGTCGTCATGAACATCTGTCATTTTCACCAATATTTGACATTAAGGTGTCAAAACACGCTCTGTATTTGGACATCCGTTATTGTGTGACAGTTCAACGCTTTCTTAGGAAACTTCAGATTTAAGGCCGAATATTTAATCAAACTCAACTCAATTTGATGGGTGGCACTATGTTTGCGGATATTTTCAAAATGAGCTTAGTATCAACTTTTTTCGCTAGTTAAAACAACCCTTATTTTTGGCGCCAGTATTTACTCTATTTGATTGACTTATAGGCCACAGTAGCCAGAACATTAAATAAAAAACATCTGATTGTTAATGCAAAAGCTGTCAAAATAAACTGTCAATTTTATGAATTTGAAATGTGGGTAGTCGTTTAATTTAGAACAAATCTTTGTGTAGGATGAAGATCCGAGGTTTTCGCATCCAGTTGAAGTGAAACGACGTAAACATTCTGGTATGTTTGTTATTTATTATTGAATATTTAATTTAAGTGAGAATTATGAGTGAGTATAATTAGCGTAGGGTACTTTCTGAGTTTATTTTGAACATTACTGACATCGGTGAAGGAAAACATCGTGAGGAAACCTGCTGGGTAATTACGTAACACACTAACAGTAGGAATGGGTTTCATTTTGACAGTTCAACAACATTCATTGTGTTATTTACGTTGTGGAGCAGACAAATTTTTCGAACATATGAAGCAATGGATTAGCAATAATAGGCTTCAAAATGATTCAGATTGTGATAGATAGTGTGTTACGTAATTAGGGTGCAGGACTTATAGTTAATAGAAGTCTGAAATCGCCAACTCGTCTTGAGCAAGTGTTATGGTCAATGCTTGTGCCTTCTCTGTATGAGAAGAGGCCTTTGCTCTGCAGTGGGACTGTAATAGGCTGGTATTATAATTGTGTTGGAACTTACTTCTTAGACTTAGATGAGTGAGTGAGTCAGTCAGTGACGAAATTCGTGTGTTTTATAAGTCTGCTAAGTACATTTTGTTCTGAGAGTTTGAGCTCTCTAGCATTGTCCAGGCTACGAGGGTATGAAAATATGACGAAATGCTTCGAGAAAAGGTTGGTAGTGCCCCTGCTTTTTGGTTTTTGGCTCGTATTGGCGGGGGTACCACCGTGGCCCCAGATCCCAACAACAAACTTGACATTGTAGTTGAAAAACATGTTCACCCATACATTCCAACTGCAAATGTTAGTTTGTACGGACATTATCGGAAGATTAACCATGTTATTATAAGACCAAAGACTTTTTATAGGTTTTACTGCAATCTCTAAGTAAAGAACAACTTTCAGCATTTTTTTCAAAGTTTTAGGCTCAGTAGTTTTGGAGGTAAGGGAGGGAATGTTAAGTTTTTAGGGTTCCGTACCTAAAGGGTAAAACGGGACCCTATTACTAAGACTCCGCTGTCCGTCCGTCTGTCTGTCCGTCAGTCACGAGGCTGTATCTCATGAACCGTGATAATTAGACAGTTGAAATTTTCACTGATGATGTATGTCTGTTGCCGCTATAACAAACAAATACTAAAAAACAGAGTATAATATATATTTAAGGGGGCTCCCATATAACAGACATGACTATTTTTCCGTTTTTATAGATAATGGTACGAAACCCTTCGTGCGCGAGTCCGACTCGCACTTGGCCGGTTTTTTTTTAATAACTGCAAAACCGTTTGTTTTAAAATTATACAAATAATATATTTGAAACCCTCACAACAAGGCCTTTCATTTGATATGTCACACGGTACAGTTTGCAAACCTTTTGCATTTAATTTTCTGGTTTGTCCCCCAAAAGTGAGCCCCATATTCAAAATTTATTTATTTACGTTACACGTCCGCGTATGGGTCACAGAAATTCATAATTGTACCAAATTTCGGAGCAAATTGGCTGTGACAGACGGACACAGACAGACACACACGAGTGATCTTATAAGGGTTCCGTTTTTCATTAGGACCTACGGAAACCTAAAAAGTAATTGGTAATGTACTTTTAGATAGCTTCTCTGCAAGTAAATATCTGTCAAAATAGAGGCTTTAAGAAATCTTTTACTGTGTTATTATAACCGTTAAAGAAGAAAACTTAATTAAATATTTTGTATCTATACATCTTTACATAATTATAAACTAAAGTCTCTTTTCGTGTCCGTCTGTATGACAGCGGTGATCTTCGAAACTACGTCACGGATTTCCGTGTGGTTTTTACCATCATTAGAGAATCTATTGCGGAAGGTTTTCGTGTATAATACATTAATATTAAACTTACTTAGAGAGCAGTTTGGAGAGCAGTGGTGGCCCAGTGGTGTCGGTCCCGACTTATGAGTTGTAGGTCGTGAGTTCAAATTAAATACACAAACTACCTGCTTCGGTTCAAACCGAAGCAGGCACTTTGTGTATTTAATTTCATCACCGCTGCGCTCAAAACGGCGAAGGAAAACATCGCGAGGAAACCGGCATGTCCAAGAACCAAAAATTCGAAGACATGTGACATCCACCAACCCGCACTGGGCCCGCGTGGTGGATTACGGCCCACTCCCTCTTACAGAGAGGAGGCCTGTGTCCCAGCAGTGGGAACGTTATACGCTGATTATGATTATGCAAACTTACATATAATAAAGAAATCTCGATGTTCTGTCAATTCGGAAAAACCGTGTGAAGCTGTTGCGGATCGTTATAATAACACCAGCCTATTAATGTCCCACTGCAGGGCAAGGACTTCTTTTCATACAGAGAAGCGGGCGGGTCGCTAGTCCTAACTATATAATATTAATATTATAAATGCGAAAGTAAGTTTGTTACCTTTTCACGCCTAAACCACTGAACCGATCATCCTGGAATTTTGCATATACGTTGTCAGGTGTACAGAAACGGACATAGGGTACCTTTCATCGCGATAAAATTACAGTTCCCGAGAAAAAAAAACAATAACATTCTTATGATAATAGATGGCGCCACGTGTCTTTCGAATCATACTTGAATCATATTATTATAGAAACTTTAGTAGTGTGTTTAGGGTTTTTATATTTTTTATTTAAGTACCTAATACATTTTGTGAGTCAAGAGTGTCGATAGACCGGGTTTCATCCTCCTAACTATAATTCCCCGAACAGCCCGAATTGATTGTCAAATTCTAAATTAACGCGAGCGAAGCCGCGGGCAAAAGCTAGTTGTATGATAATTCATTCAATAGTGGAACAATATAAAAACATTATTAAAAGTTACCGACAAGTACTCAAGTACTGGCGATAATCAATTTTTTTCCTGAGCAGGATACATAGTGAAGCCACGTCAACCCGTATCGTGCATGTCCCCGTCTACGGCGTCAACGAGCTCATTGGCACAGGTAAATTATTAATTTGTTATGGAAACTTGCACATAATAGAATAGCATAACAGTAGCCTATAGGAACAAATGTGTAACGATTTCTTAGAATTTAAATAATGCCACCCATCTTGTTGTAGGGACTATTCAAGCTGTGCCTGTTGTTCTGAAAATATACGTAAATGATGACGATATGAGGGAAGACTGTGTTGTAAACATAGTATTCATTCCCAAACGTTTTTTTTTATTGCTCCAAAACTTCGACCATGTTTAGGGTTCTGTATCCAAAGGGTGCCAACGGAACTCCATTACTGAGCATCCGCTTTCCGTCCGTCCGTTCGTCTGTCTGTCTGTCAGCAGGCTGTACCGTAATAGGTAGACAGTTGATGTTTTCAGAGTGTGCATTTCTATTGCCGCTATAAAAAAAAAGAATAAAATAAAATTAAAAATTAATGGGGTCTCCATACAAGAACGTGTCCAAAAAAAGAATTAGGTTCCATATTGTACGGTGGTACGGAACCCTTCGTGTGAGAGTCCGATTCGTACTTGGCTGGTTTTTTCTGTTATTCATTAGATTATCAAACACAAAATCTTAACTAGACCAAATTACCTTTCAGCTCCACGACAAACTAGCAGCATTACCTCGATATCGTTACGATAAAGAGCCAGTAAGCGTTTGCGCACTCCCCGAACTATCCATAGTCACCGAACTCAGTGAGGCTGATGACAGACAAAGCCTTAACACCACACTCAAATTTAAACCTTACGGCGTTTGTTATAAGAATCTAAATAGACTAGAAGAACAGAGTAGGAAATCTCAAAGCGATCCTGAATCTTCTAGAAATTCTAGGACGGGTAGAAGGCTTTCTCCCATACCTAATGAAACTACAACCAGCTGTTTGCTTGTTGCTACTATAGGTTCAGCTGACGATTCAGTCATCAATGATACTGTAGAACGGCTGTCTAAGTCAAAAGATTATAATCCAGACAATATAGTTGATTTGTTAGTACAAGAGGCGCTGCAAGCAAAAAACGAAGATAGGGATAAATCTGACAGTGGGATTAACACAGGAGAAAAGAAATCTGGAGATTTGAACGAAATTTGTGAAACGATTGATAATACGCCAGAAATAGATAAAATAAAATTAAACAAAGTTCCAAAACGACCTAAAGTGGTTTCATCAACGGATGATGAGTCAAATACAGAAGCTATTAATGAAACGCCGTCTTTCGTTAGTACGCGAAGGAGGAATAAGAAAGAAGTAAAGGATCCTGCACCACGAGACTCCTTTGACGAACAAGTGGTTGAACAATTCTTCTCTCAACATTTCACTGACAACAAAGTTGGCGAAATTGTCATTAGTCCAACACTAGCTAAGAAAATAAATGAAACTAGTTCGGAAGCTAGCGAAAATTTCGACGAAAATTTAGATTTAAATGTGGAAGATTTAGAAGAGGATATTGTGTACGATTTCAATAATATTGAGGTTTTAGAATGTCTTAATAGCATGGTAGATAAAGTGTGCGACGAATTTAATAAGTGCACTAAATATTTGAATAAAGAAGATGAGATAACGGCGGATCCTAACGACAGTATCGAAGACAACATACCTTTAAAAGATATCATAAATACAATTCAAAATATTGAGTCCAACAAAAAAGAAACTACAAAGAAATCGGATGCAAAAAAGAAAATCAAATTGAAATATAAGATAAAAACACCCAAAAAGACTAAAACACGTGCAGCTAAAAGAAAGAACAAGCTTGTACTACAGTCTACGTCAAAGATGTCAACTATAATCGAAGATAAGTGTCTAGAGAGCGCTGCTGAGAGCATTGAAAATGAAGCTCCAACGGAAACTAAAGAACCGGAAGAAAAAATAGACGTACAAACTAATAAAGAATCACCTCCTATTGATGTGGGTGATTCAAAAACACCTTTAACACGTAAAAAACGTAAGCTTTACTCACCAAAAGACGAAGAGGTCGCTGTAGAATCACCCCAGCCCCGAGAAGATGATACTGTACTATCAGAAATTATGCAAATAAAAAAGACGCCGAAATCCACAGCTACATGCTATAAAGACATAGAAAAAGACCGTCAAAGGATCCGAATGCCACGCGCGAGGAAATCAAAGGTCGCCGCACCGCCTTCTCCTAGAACTAAGAAAATGAACGATATGTTCGATACAATTAAGAAATCGGCTAACAGCGAAAAAGTTAAAATAGCTGACAATCATTTCGAAGCCGATGTTTATAACTTTACGAGTGACAGCGACGAAGATTTCAAAGTTAAAAAGATAGAAATATCTAAAAGAAATAGTACTACTACTAATGCCAGTATTGAATCCACAGTGTCCAAGCGGGGACGAGCCCTTAAAAAAATAAATTACACTGATAACAAGTCTTCAGATGAAAACAATACGATTAAACGTAAAGTTAATAGAAAACCTAGAACTAAAAAGAAGATCAATATCGAACAAAACGGATTAGTTGACGAACGGATGAGACAGCCAAAAGATATATTCAATACTTCCATGATAGTTGAGAAAACTAAGAACACAGTGATCGAACCGGATTTAGTTCTTAAAACCACTCCTGAAATGGAAATCATTGAAGAAAAGAGTAATGATACACCAGATGTGAATCTGAAAAAGAAAGCAAAGAAGATTAAAGTTGAAACGTCTGACTCTAAACGACCAAAGAGAGTACTAACTAAGGCCGTAGTCGAAAAAGTAATCAATTTCGATGAAGATAGAACTGAAAGTCCATTACCAGGGCTTCTAGTAGAACCAGTTACTGTCAATAAAGAGGATTTTAACGATATATCAGCGACTATGGTTGATAAGTTCAGGAAAATCTATCAGGACGGCCCAGATAATTATATTAACGAGTCTAATACTACGCAGAATTTACTCTCAGATCTTGAAAAAAATAACAATAGTCCTCCAAATGTTGATACTATTGAAGATTTTATACAAATTGATGACTTACAAAGCAAAGACGAACCAAAGCTTATAAAAAGGAGTATTAAAAAGAAAAAGTCAAATAGCATTATACTTAAAAATACAAACAAAGATAAAATCACGTCTAAAAAGAAGGATAATATACTTGAGATAACTGTTGTGAAATCTGAGGACTCTATAAAAACGATTGGAATTACTGGTCACGGTGAATTAGAAGAAGCTCCGCCCAGTCCTAACTTAATAACTGAAAGACTTGAACCGCGGAATTTAGAGGTTGAAGATCTAAGTCATTCTTTGAAGGATTATTTCAATAAACTCACGAAAGAAATGAATGTCTCTAATAATCGGGGTTCCAGTGGTTCTAACGATGAGAATTTATGTAAAATAAATCCTAAAGCCGATAGTAATAAGTCTCATTCTCCTGTAGTGTCTGTAAGGAGGCTGTCTTTAGAAGATATCAGTAGATGGTTACCTTCAAGACGTAATTCGGATTCAGAAGGATCTTACATTAGTGCTAAGTCAGCGATAAAACGAAACAGTGAAGAAATTGCTGTTAAAAAAGTCGAAAGTCCCAGAATATCAGAAACAAAACATGATGATAATGACTCAGAGGTGTTTGATATTAACGATACAATGAGAAGATCTTTGAGACTGATATTCCAAAATTCACAACCTGTTAAAATTGATAACAGCGGGCAAACGGAAAATGATTCTGAGTCGGAAAGCGTCAGTGAATCTATACAACAAATTAATAGAAAAGCAAAAAGTACACCTAAAGTTGTAGATCCTAAGAAAAAAGAGGCTAAATTTAAAGAAAAAGCTGTTAAAAAGGAGATACCGAAGCGAGCATCCGTCATTTCACCAATAAAACTATTCGACGAACTTATATCTAACGTTGATAGACAATCAGAGACCTCACTATCAGACGACGAAGGATATATGAAAGAAATAATCCACACATTATCTAATAAGAAGGTAGAAAATCGTCCAAAAACTAAAATTCCTCAAGAAAAGACCCGACAGAAAATAATTGCGCAGAAAAAAGTTGTAAAATCAATCAGTTCCGCTTCAAGTAATTCTAAAATAAGTACGTCAACGAAAATAGAAGATTCCAGAAGGATTTTGAAAAGGAGATTGGTGGAAGAAAGAATTGACTGTAAGAAGAGAAAAGTGGGGGTGAATAATAATGAGGAGTTGGTGTCGAGTGGAGTGACGGTATCCAGTGTTGATGACTGGTTCAAGAGGATGGAGCCGGAAAGCAGCAGAAGTGAGTTTTTTTGTTACGGTTTTTCAATCTGCCTCGTTGGTTTAGTGACCGCGCATTCTACTGTTGAGCATAAGGTCCTGAGTTCGATTCCCAGGTCGGGCAAAGTGTTATTGGGTTTTTCCATCATGAAGTTCTCAGTAGCAGCCCGGAGTCTGGATTTGTGCCCGGTTGAAGGCAATGACATCATCGCGCTTGAGTTCGCCGCTAGAGGCGCTAGTGTAGAGTAAGGTCTCTAGATGTCAAATGTACTGAACGTTCACTGTTTGCGGGATCTTTTATTACGGATTTTAACTAATGATTCATAATTGTTGTATTTGTTGTAATGGTTGTGCCATTTCTGATTAATTATAGCTTAAGATTTTAAGTAAAAAGTTACGATCTAATTTGGAAGCACTTGAAGGAAGAATAATATTTGTCTGCTTCATGCTTGCCAATTTTAGGAACATTATAATCTTAATATTAATTTGAAGTGTTAAAATGTAATAAAATAAACATAATATGAATGTATGGGTACTTAAACATATCCAACACATCAAATAAAAGTACTGACAGGACCTTACTCGACAGTGGCGCCAACTGGTGAGCACAAAAACGATAGCCCCCATTGGCTCGCCCCAATTGGGACTTAAACATAACTGGCGAAACGTGGGTGTAGGTACTGTAGATACACCTCTACTTAACCCTTCTGGGGTCACAATAGGCGTGATGTAATATTTTTCAATCGAATCATGTCGTTTTGATAACCAGTTAGTATTTTGGTCGATCAGCTATGATGAACATTGAAAGCACATGGCTGATCAGAGCCTGAATCAGCCTGCATTGAAACTGAGGGTTTGTTGACTGCAAGAAAAGCCGGGACTTAGAAGAGGCCTTCATCCAACTGTGGGTTGCGAATTATGTTGTACGGATAATTTTTTGAGGGTATGTTTTGTTCATAAGGCCCATATTCAGCAGAAGACTTTATTAATCCATACTAATATAAAAAAATCGAAAGTAACTCTGTCTGTATGTTACCTTTCCACGCCTAAACCACTGAACGGATTTCTATAAAAATTGGCAATGAGATAGGATGGCATCCTGGGGAAGGACATAGGTTTCTTTTTGTCTCGATAGCACGTTTGTATGTAATAAGAAATAGAAGTTTACTAGAAAGTATACTTTGTTGTCTGTGTGTGTTATTGAAGCTAATTAATTTTTAATTTTTCAGCTGAATTAATAAATGCCTCAACCAGACACATCATGCAAGAAGTAATGGAGAGGTTGGACACCACACTCGTAGAAATAAACAGGAGTACTAGTAAAAAGTATGTACCTATTCACCATGAATCTATGCTATTCTTTAAAGTACGTTAACCAAGGTGGACTGACGACCAAGAAGGTCGTAGGATTCTGCTGGGTGAGGGATGCACAGGACAGCTTGTTGTGACTTTGCTTACAGAACACCTATGTCCAGTGATGGACGTCTTCTGGCTAAATAATGTTGCTAATTTGCGAAATCTGGTCCTTTAAGTCTTTTAATCACTTCTGTATTCCATTAAGGGTTAGGCAGAGGTGGACATAAAGCTAAGCCACATTTCGCCAGTTATTTTGAAGTCCCATGTAATAGGGGGCGAGCCTATTGGCATCAACCGGGCGCTAATCCAGACTCCGGGCTGCTACTGAGAAAAACCCAAAAGCACTTTGCTGGACCCGGGAATCGGACTCAGGACGTCATGCTTAGCAGGAGCGCTTGCGTAGACCAACGATGAAGTTTTTTGATACTTAGTCTAAAAATGCAATGAGCAACTGGGGTATCTGGGGTCCAAACCTAGTGGTGGACCATGGGCGGGGTACAAGACGGAGGTGCACTTACACCTCCCTGGCTTCAAATTAAAATGTAGGTGTGATAACATTAAAAACTAAAAAAATATCTGAATACGCCTGATACAATAATAGAGAACTTAACCTATTCGAGGCGAGATCCTTAAATTTTCGAGCTCGCTCCGCTCTCTCTTGCATTCTGCAATTTCTCAATTCTAGAGCTATTGTGCATTAGTCAGCATAGTACCGAACTCCTATTTCCGAAAATCTTATCGACCCTAGGCGGGGTGCTAACATTATCGAGCTACATAGCTTCGCTCGCTCTTGCATCCTACTCTATCGTAATTCTTAAGCTTCTTTATATTTTAGTTCTTAGTATCTACACAGTTAGATCTATTTCTGTATGTATGTACAAAATAAAACCTATCCCATTCGAGGTGAGATGCAAAAATTATTTTGCTCACTCTTGCACCCTACATTCTCTTAATTGTTAAGCTTTTCTGCATAAGTCGACAAAAATTCTCCTTGTGTGAATGGACAAACGATAAACTAACATATCCAAGATGAACTGCAAAAATGATCGAGCTTGATTCATGGAGCTGAAAATGCACCCCCCTGAAAATAATTTTGCCGGCGCCCTCGGTCGTGACCAATGCCCATTAACTCTTCATATTCGAACGCGTTTGCCATAAAACCGGCCAAATAATGTTAAAATAAAAACATGTAACTTTATTTTCCAGATTCGTGCATCTATTTACGGATGCTCAGAAGCATTTGAGTGAGTTGAAAGAGAAACGTCACGGCATGTACAGTCAGGTGGCGTCCGAAATACTGAGCGAAGTAGTGAAGATCATGGACAATAAGCTTGCTGGTCTAGACAAGAGGTAAGCAAATAGGTACATTCACGAAGCGACGCGCGGTTTACTTGTGGTAACTAAGTGTACAAATTCGCTGTGAATGTGTGCGTGAAGACGAGTAGCGTCAGCTCATAACACACACACACTTCCGACTTTGCTATTGTATCGGACGGTACCGCCAGTTCCTGCGTTTACACACACATTCACAGCGAGTCTGTACACTTGGTAACCACAAGTAAAGCGCGCGTCGCTTCATGAGATAAAAATTATATACTATGGAATTAGTAGCTAGAAACGAAAACGACACGAGGGGGACGCTCTAGCTAGAGGACATAGGTATACTGAACTTAATGATGTGCTTCAGAAAGGTCAGGTGCGTAGTACTCGCAACCGGCGTCCGTGTATGACTAGATGTATGAACGTAAACGAGGCGAAAGGAAGTATGCAAGGGTCGTAGCAGGTAGCGTTCTGTAATTTATCCCTTGGGGGGGGGGGGGGGTTCATGAGAAAAAGGCATAAGTTTTAAGTTATGGTAGCTAGTAATTTGCCCGCGACTTCGGCAACGTGGATATCGCCAAAAAAATTTCAACGCCCCATTTCATCCTTTTTGGGGTTGTTTTTTATGTCCTTCATTTCCTTCGCTTAACTCAGTTTATATGACGCGGTTTTATAGTGTACCTACAGTTAACGCATGACATTTTTCACACCTAAATGGGCTTCTAAATATTATTGCACTGTTCGATTTTCAACTCTCGGCGCTGAGCCGAGCGATTTAAATCCATCATCGCACTTGTATTGCATTCATTTAGTTGTTACCTACTGTTAGTGAATCGGCACCCCCCCAATAAATTGCGTAACTCACTTTCTTTCACAATCCAAGGGATTTTTATGAAAATTCCTAACCCATAGCTTCCCACAGGGTAATTGCGTAACACACTAACAGTAGGAATGGCTTTCATTTTGACAGTTCATCAACACTAATTGCGTTATTTACGTTGTTCAGCAGACAAACTTTTCGAACTAATGAAGCAATGGATTAGCAATATCCTTCAAAATGATTCAGATTGTAATAGTGTGGTACACAATTAGGCTGCTGTTGGAAAAACTTGTAGATCAATTCCTATGAAGTTTTCATAGAAATTGTTTTACTAGAGTCGCGTCGCGCCTGTTTGCGCCTTAACGCAATGAATGTTGTCGAATTGTAAAATGAAAGCCATTGCAATTGTTAGTGTGTTACGCAATTACCCCGACAGGCATTATTGACATTTTACGCGATTACTCTGGTTGTTTATCTATTACTAATAATAAAGCTGAAGTTGTTTGTTTGTTTGAACGCGCTAATCTCTGAAACTGCGACTGTCGGATTTGAAAATTATTTTTTTCATTAGATAGCCCAATTCTTGAGGAAGGTTATAGGCTATTTAAAATCACGCTATGAGCCTCAGGAGCCGAGCAGAAAGACAAAAAGTCGGAAAGAACGCGAAGCGAAAACTTAGTAAAAGGTTGGGAGGGTGGTACGGGGGAACAAGAAATTTTACGCGGACGAAGTCGTGGGCAGAAGCTAGTATGTAGATATTTTTACTTAGCAAAGGGAACAACACAATACTCGCTGCGTAGCTGCTAGACTTGTCCATCTCATTTTTGTTCAATTGCATGTTTTGGCGTCACATTAGTCTTCATAACACAGTGTAGCTACTCCATTTAACCCATGGTGTTTACAGCCAAATTCGACGGAAGACAACAAACGTTAGCATAAGCATTGACGTTAACGTTATAACAATATTTACGGTTCACTTGATCATCGTCCTGTCCTTATCACAATTTATTTAGGGCCCGATCACACGTACCACCACCACAGTACAACGACAACATGTGGATGCGCGCTATTTTTTATGAAAATAAATAGTTTATTCACACGGACCACATTTCCAGTCGCGGAACTAAGTTTTCGCTCAAAGGGGGCAAATTTTTCTTTCTGGGAGGATGGGGGAACGGGGGGGGGGCTGAATGTGTCAAGCCATGAAAGCCATTTAAAAAAAACCCTAAACTGAGCCCCCCTTTTCGAGGATGATTACGACTTATATATCTTAGTAATTTACTGTATACAAAGTAAAAATACAGGTTATAAAACTATGTTTATGTCCAATTTAGAGTTTTGGACTCAGTTTGGTCGAAACCAACCCGCACTGGGCACGCGTGGTGGATTACGGCCCACTCCCTCTCACAGAGAGGAGGCTTGTGTCCCTATAGTGGGAACATTTTAGGCTAATTGTGCTTGGTCGAACCCCAGTGGGGTGGCAACTACACCCGTTGCCCCCCCTGTATCCGCGCCTGCACATTTGGCCGTCAAAATAAACCGTGTGGGCGATACCAACCAAATCAAGGCCGCGTCGCAGTCACAACGCAACCACCAGCGAGACCGTGCACTATAGCGGCCGGCCATATTGCAAACCCAACGTTGCATCGATGCGACGACACTGTGCGCACGAGTCCAGCTTGCGTGTCGCCACGTGTCTCGTCTATCTGCAAAGACTAGCCACAACTACCACATTGCAAGTACTAGCGACAACGCAACCACGTCTGAATTTTGTAGTTATCACAACGCAACTGCAAGAATCTGCAGCGACACTATTCACACGTAACCATCGAAAGAAAAATAAAAAGAAAGAAAATACGCTTATTTGCGGTAAACATGACGCAGAGAAAAACACACAGGCACAAAAACATTGCTAGAACATTACTTGCCCACACTTTTTCGCTGCGGTGGTGTGGTTGTGGTACGTGTGTTCGGGGCCTTAGGGTCGGCAGCACTGCATGTCTTTTCGATACATCTCTATCAGCTGTCATCTCAGTGCTGGTCATACAATCCGTCTATCATTTCTTTGTTCTCCCCCATTAAACGATACGCTCTTTTTAAATTGGATGAAGCAACCAATTTGAATCGTGGATACAAAAAAGAAAATCAATCAATGTTTGTCTTTAAACCTTCAATTTCTGTATCTTTCAACCAAAGTGTATCAATTTGGTTGATATTACCAAGATTTGAGTTTGAATATTGATGGCTATAAGAGTAGGGGAAGACCAAAGACACGATGGATGGACTGTGTCATGGTCTAAAAAAACAAGGTCTGGGACTCCGAGAGTGACACAAGCTTACGTCACTATCCAGTTGCCACTTTATTGCAACAAAACAAGAAGTATGGAAACATTTTCAGTCACCATTCTGTTAAAAAATATATATCAAGCATTTAAATTGTCGTTTTGTTTTTCTAATCAAACGAAACAATTCAATTTAAACTTATACCGACGTAATTGTTAATTAAAACCTCATTGATTTATCGGATTCGCACAGGTAATAAAGGCGGTTGGGGAGTTATTATGATACACTACTGGTAACACAGCGGTGATGACGTAAGCTTGTGTCACCCACGTGACCACTGTGTCTCGGAATGCTATACCTGGCGAAGTATATTATTATACCATGGACTGTGTAAAAGATGATATGGCTAGAAATGGGGGTGACTTCCGAGATGACGAGTAATAGAGAAGTGTGGAAGAAGAAGAAAAATAAATTGGGATAAGGGGAAGAGGATGATGATCAAAAAGCTAATTTTCGTCTCCCAGATTACAAGAATTAGACGATGACTTCATGCATCAGCTCAGGGAGCGTTCCTTAGACCTGATTAGAGAGGATTGCAAGCATACAAAAGCTATGGTGCGACTTTTAAAAGAAGACGTGCAGGCCGTACTCGACCATATGGATAGGCAGGGTACGCTGTGAGGTGTTGTTAGATATGCGCGCGAGTTTACGGCCCCGTTCACACAGCGATGACCAGTACGATATTTTTACTATACGGGGTCAAATTAAATTCGCTGGTGAAACGTCACAGACGTGATGGGTATCGTTGTCATTATCATAGACAGCCTGACTTCACCCACTACTTTGCATAGGCCTCTTGTTCCTGTGCCAGCCTCATCGAGGTTCTACCCGTGATGGTAACAATGTCGTCCGCCCACCTCAGTGCCGGACGATCGACACCTCGTCTGCTAGTACTTCCCTGTTATCACTGCGCCTGGCCAGGTGTCCTGCTCAACTCCAACACGTTTACCGATATCGAAGACCTTCGTACGACTACGGACCTCGACGTTTGAAACTCGGTATATTAATCTTATGCCAAGCATTGAACGCTCCATGGCTCTGTGTGCAACTCTAAGCCTGTACATAGCCTCCTGCGTGAGCGTCCACACGTCTCAGCACCGTACGTCATGGTAGGCAGAACACATTTGGTTTATCGTCATTGGATATCGATACCCATCACCTCTATGAAGTTTCGCCAGCTAATTTAATTTAACCCTATATACATTTTGGGGTCACATTGCAGTTCCATATAGCATTCGTTTTTAACCGTATGAATAGTTGGATGTTGACGTGTGATCCCAATTTTTACCGTAAATATCGTACTAACCATCGCCGTGTGAACGAGGCATTAGTATCGTAAGGAATGATGATAGTTCAGTAGTGGTCGTAATCACAAAAGTAACTCGCGCATACGTACAGTCGGGTCTTGTGAGAGTACAGTGTATAAAGTCATTTATTTCATAATTGGTGCAGCTCGACTGTCCGACGCAAACTTTATGGCGGCTCAGAACACGAGGCGAGTCGCTGCGCAGTAACAAATTCACGTGTCAGCGGGGGGTGAGAGGTGGGGTACTGCGCAGGAGCCGCTATAAAGTTTGACGCTGACGATGTAATGTGTAAAAATGTCTATATATTTTTTTGTTGTATTAATTGAATGTTCTTTATAATTTATGATCTTCGCTTTTAGAATGATCTGAGTGTTACGTGGTCGATATATACCACTGTGAAGTCTGCTTATCTTTAGTAAGGCGCGTCCACACTGTGACCATTCAGTAAAATGTTGTGATACTATCGTCGTGAACCAATCATTCGTTTGCGAACTAAAAATAGTGTTACCGTTATTTCGAAGTTTTGTCTTAGCAGAATTTTTATAGCAGCGTGGACGCTGTATTTCGAAACCTCGCGGTGTGGACTCGCCTTTAGAACAATAAAGTTGTGTTAGTACAGTACGATTGCTATTTACACTGGTCTTGAAAAGATTTTTCATCTTGTAACATAAAAATCATTCGTTGAAGAGCGTGCGTTCTAAAAGTTGGCAATGTCGCAAATTATACCTGTTTTTAACATAATAACATAACGCCAGTATTTTCCGAAAGGTCTGGCAGAGGTGCACCTAGAGTACACCCACATTTGGCCAGTTTTGTTGAATTCCCTTGTAATAGGGGGCGAGCCTATTGGCATCAACCGGGCACAATTCCTGACTCCGGGCTGCTACTGAGAAATTCCTGATGGAAAAACTGAATAACACTTTTTATTATCCGTTTTTATTAATTTGTTAATATTACTGTAGGCTTTGTAACCGTTTTAGGTGTAAAAAGGGCAGTTGGAGATGTTTCAAATGCTTTTTTATATAATCTGAAGTTAAATATTTAGTGTTATGAATGTTATCATATTAATTATTGCATTTTATATTCAATATTTTATTGCACTAAAGAGCGATATTTCATGTTTCCCTACAGTAATATTGACAAATTAATTAAAACAGTTAAGTATTTGATAGCTAATTGCGACGTTAACAACTATCAGAATGTATAGCCTTAATGATATATATTTTGTAGGTACTGTACAAACGGGGTGAATAAGATGCAGGGGCGAATCGGGACGAAACTTTAAAAGGGATTTTAACATTGAAATAATATAGTTTGTTGCCAACAAGGGCACTTAGTCGTTAATTATAATACAGCAAACACATTACAGTTCTTTATGGCAACAAACTATCAATGTTAAAATCCCTTTTAAAGTTTCGTCCCGATTCACCCCTGCATCTCTATTCACCCCGTTTGCCGGTACATTTTATTTCTGCGATTTTTTTAACCAAACATAATGGATTTGGTTGATTGAACTGTGTAAAAGTAACAATATCGTACTGTGTCAACACATCTTTATTCTTTACTTCTTAAGTACCTATTATTATAGTACAATTTGTTGATTTTTATCAAATGTTTAAATTCTGTTGCCAATGGTTATTGTTAATTCTTTTTTATTTATTTTTAAGCAATTCATATCAAATAAGGTATGCAGTTTTCAGTTAATTTTTTTAAAGTAAATAATAAAACATTTTTTTTTTAATTTTACTCGTTTTATTTAATAACTTATGTATATTTATACACCTAAATAACAATCAACTTATTATCACTTATTACCTTAAACATTGATGACAACTTTTTGCATTATTCAATTGATTTTTCCAATATATTTTATGTTTGGCAGTGATTGAATTATTGTAGATAGTACTAGCTAACCAATGAAATTGTGTTATCGGGCGGATTGTGGCCCAGTGCCTCAAGTCCCGCATTCTTCTACCTTTTAAACCCATATTAATTATAATATTCCACAAAAATTGCAATAAAAATTAAAAGTAACATTTTTAGGGCCTTTGCACCTCCACCTGCGAATAGGAAACATCCACTAAATAAATTAAAAATAAAATTAAATTTGTAAGAAGCATAATTTAACTAAATCTTATTTAGATGTCAGGCCCATTAGTATTTCCTACCAGTGCAGTGAAACTGCAAGGAAACTATAAATTGTCATTGTCACCATGAATGACAATTATTTGATATGCGCCATCAAGATATACTTCACAATGCAATGCTTCACAAAAGCAAATAAAACTTCTTTTTTTTTTATTGCAACTAAAACTATGTTAAATTCAGGAACAAGGATTCTAAAATTATATTCAAGCTATTATGAAAACTGAACATTTATAGCAGATTTGAGGTTCATAATGAATTGTTACGTTTCTAACTCAGTTATTTTATAATTGACTTGTTCAGTACAACCATTTTCTTAATGCCCCACGGGAATCTTCAGATTTCCGAATACAAACGAATGCTAATTTCCATGTCCATCAATTATTAGATTTATTGTGTATAAAAATTATAATTTGAATTCAGAACTAAGTACTTTATTGTTGTTTGCTTATGATTAAAACAACAATAAAGTACTTAGTTCTGAATTCAAATTATAATTTTTATACACAATAAATCTAATAATTGATGGACATGGAAATAAGCATTCGTTTGTATTCGGAAATCCGATGATTCCCGAGGGATATTAAGAAAATACTGTTATTATACTGTACAGTAAAAATATTCACAGCAAGTCGTTCCACTGGGTAGATTACCGATTTAAATTGACAAAAAGTTTGATGTTAATTTTCTTACTTTATTTCCCCTATCTTTCAATACTGCTATTGCAAATCTAAAGCTTTGTACAAACTGAAGCGAATCCCGCTGGGGATGCTGGAAGAAATTCGCTCGCGCCGATTGTGTCACCTAACTTGTATCGAGGTGTGCAAACTGGCGCGAATAGTTGCGTGACTTAATTAATGTACGGTTTCCCAGAAAAGTGCTGGCCGCCTCATAACGGTCGCAATGAAATGATGGCAGCGGGGTTTGACTTTACGGTTTCAATACGCTCTCTAGAAAAGCACACCAACTTACTTTCATAAATAACCTTTCAGTGACGTCAATCGACGGTAAATTGCAGACGTTATGTGCCGGGCACCGCTCTTTTATTAAACCGTGGGCTTACACTACCTACACAACTCAGTCTGGCGAGAGTCTGTGCCTTATGCTGATTATTAGACATTAATTAGTACAAAATAATATCAATTTTGATATTGTTTTAAACATCAGAAACTAAGTATTAAGGTGTTATTCAATGTATCTATTGTACTCTGCTGATTATGTAAAGTGTTTGCTATTTGTACATTTACCTTTATTTATATTATTATAGCAAAATTGACCATTACCCCAGTCGTGGATATGAGTTTATATCCTCTTATAAATAAAGAGGCTCGCGACTATTATTACTATTGGTAAGTGTGGAACGCCGTAGGGTCTACCTCACACCAGCGTAGCTATTAACAACCATTCGACAGGCTATCGTGTCGAAAATGACACATTTCGGTTACCAAAGGCCCTAGACAAAGTAACATTCGAATAGCGATGACGCTAGTAGAAAAGCCAAAAAAATTATCGGGTTGACCAAATTTAAGCTATCGAAATGTTATGTGATAGGAATTAACTAGAATAGAATACTCTTTCTCTCTTTTTTTATTTTGTCTTTTTTTGACAATGTTAACAACATTCGATTCTATGAGACGAATCGACAGCGTCGAACGATACTTCCATAGAGATGCCTAGCCAAGTGGCACTTTTTGACAAGCGTTATCGCTAGTTTTCGATTCGTATAATGAAAAAATTAGCGAAAGCGATAGCGATTGTAGAAATAGAATCGCTCCGAAGCGAATGCCATTTGGTTAGGCCCTCTGATTTGCTACGCTTCTGGCATCAAAACAACTGACGGAAGAATTGCGGTCGTCTATTTGATTTAAACAGACAAAGTTTTCGAGTTCTCGATTTGTGAACAGCGGTTAGAGGACTCCTTCCATACCATCGATTGATATTCGATTTGACACGACAACGTATCCGAATGTTTGTGAAGAGCTATGCAGTAGGTACATTTGACTACGATAAAACCACCCTTACTGCCACGGAATAGAAGCGCTGTCAATGTCAAGTTGTTATCATCGACGTGCAATTGACTATACATAGAAAATGTATGAACAATTCCGTTTGTGCCAAGTAGTTGCGGCCATTGGTTGCAAAGTTGGGCCACAGTCCTTTCACAATTATTTTACCTGTAATTTTTCATCACTGTCAAAATCACAGTGGTCTTTAATCTCGTTAAAATAAGGTTGCCTTTCGATTGCTGCCAATGACAAAGTCTGTCGAAATCACAGTGATCTTTATTTACATCACAATAAGGTTGCTGTTGGTTTGTTGGTCAGCTAAAATAACTCTGATAGGAATGTAGGCTGTGAAATTGTTCACAATATGTAACCCTACCCATACTTTACATATACATTAAATACAAAAAAGGCAAATGTGGTGTTTAAATAATTATATTCCTTATTAGGACAGTGATGTTTCTATTGCTATTTAAAACACAAAAAAGGTACCTTCGTGAAATACTGTGATTTTTATTCTTGTTTATTCACTGCAGAACTCTTAAATCGAACCACCCCGCTTTTTATTGTAATAAGTTACTTTTTAAATGGTTGTGAATTTAAATTTGGAACAACAATGACACCAAAATTATGGCTAGCAAAACTGCATAAGAACTTTTTCTTTGACTTAACACGATTTTGATGTTGTAGGGTTTTAGGCTCGATTTAGTGGTCCAGGAGTGTAGTTTCGCTCTCATACTTCTTATGAGGTATTCCGATTTCTTTCGGACTCAGACGGAGCCATAATTTGTCACGTTAGATAGAGAACATTCGAAAAACCACCTGCTTATATATTGAAACACTGGTATTGTGTGTCATCAAATAAGTCTGCACCGCACTAACCACAGACTAGATATTTAAGTCCATCCAATAGCTATGTAATTGGTATTCGCAGATGCGGTGTGTGAGTAGTCAACATCAAAAAGTAAATGATGAGTGTTTTGTTTCCAAAGTGATTAATTACTAGAAACTTGATTTATCTTTAAATAATAGAGGGATATTAAATTAAATCAAATCAGCACTCTAATTGTGTCAAACACTTTCAATCAGGATCCGAAAGATTTTGAAGGATATTGCTAATCCATTGCTTCATATGTTTGAATAATTCGTCTGTTCAACAATGGAACGCAATGAATGTTGTTAACTGTCAAAACCATAGCCATTGTGTGTTACGCAATTGCAATGCAGATTATTGAAAATTTCATCGACTTTTTTTGTTTATACCTATTATAATTTATATTGTTTCATAAAAAACTTTGTATCACGGTATTGATGGCAAAAAGAAGTTGAGCAACACGATTTTATATTCCTGGAAACATGTCATGCATTGCCTGCAGTGTTGCCAGTAATACTTCACACACATATTGCAGACAGTGTTGCCAACAACACAAAATCATGTTACTGAAACTTTTTCTACTGTGAACATACAAGGGTGTATCCATCTCATTACAAATCAATTTCTTACTTTGGTGCAAGCTTTAACCTTTATCCAGCTATAGTATTTCGAACCCTATTCCGACTGACTTAAAGATCTTAATACAATACTGAAGACTCAGACTGGGGTTGAAAACCAGTTTTTTTATCTAGCAATTTTTCAATAATTCATACAAAAATCCCATAGAAAACACCATTTTCAGTTTTTTGGGCAACATATTCAATTTTTCTTTCCCTTAAAACCTTATTTGGAATATAAAGAAAAATTAAAAAAGAAAATTAATCCAAATCGGTCGAGCCGTTCTCAAGTGATGCGCTTACCAACTAATAGCATTTAATTTTTATAGATGCATTTTATAACGTTGTCGAAATAAAGATAAATCTTGTTTTGTAATAAGACCATAAAATATCTAGTCTGCAGTTTAACACTGCATTATATCACTTCACTATCCGCAGAGATAATGACCTATGATCCTCAGTTAGTCAGAATCGGAGTCGCTGAGCACTGAACACTGAGTGCCGGTTTCTTGGTACTAGGAGTCTTCCTGAGACGTCGCTACTTGAGCCAGGAAGACCTGCTGCTGTGGTTGGTGCTGTGCTTGAGACTGGACCTGGAAAAAAAGAGATATTTATTTGAGTTAACAGGGTTTTCTGAAGTGACGTTCAGAAAACGGTGACAGCACTTAGACGTCAAGTGTCAAAGCGCCTATATTTTCTTTAGTCGTGACTGAATGATGAACGAACGAATGATGAATGTCATCATATATTTTATATTCATTGTAGGCGTGGGCAAAGTGTATAATTTTTGTGATTGGAACATTTGCATCTGGATCACTGAAATGATTTGAAACACTGATATGTTTCATTTGGATCATTTGGCTCATCGGCCCAAAGGATATAAAATACAGAATGTTACGTATACACTTACGAACAATAACTTGTTATTGCATATATTTTATGCAAAAAACGAACGTATAGTATTAAATTTTATATGTAAGCACCTTAGTGGTAATTTTTACGTACATGGATAACGACAATGAAACACTGAGAGTGATACACATCTCATTTGGGATCTCTTTCTCACTTGTATAGATTGTAATATCTCACCCGCTCACTCGCGACTCGCGAGTCAGTAGTAACTCAGTGTGTCAGTCTCTCAGTCTCCCTCTCTCGCTCACTGCTCAGTCGTCTCGCCATCGACGCGTTGCGCGGAAAGAGCACAGAGCAAAATAATGTTTCAGATCCAAATGATCCGTTTGAAACGTTGTTACTGAACCAATCTTTTGAATCACTTCAATGATCCGGATCAGTGAGTCGGTTCCGTAAATAGTTACACACGCCTAATTCATTGTCTAAATGGAAGACCTCTTGTCAAAGTGGCGCCAACTGGTGGCAAGAATTTTGATGAAAACCCTCATTGCACTTGCATCATGAAGTATTCACTTTGCCAGTGTCCTGCGAGTTTTGTCATCTGGAGCTGGTCCAGATCTTATAGCAGAACATGGCCACCTATTTGAGCTTAATAAAAACCTCTGTTCAAACTTTACGAAAGTTTCCTCCATTTTCGGTCAGTCACAACCCACAATCCAACTTTCAAACACAAAAACATGTTTTATCATAATTTGATATTGATACCCAAAGTTTTGCCAGTTAATTTAGTTTGACCTCTTTAACATAATTATTTAGGTCTGCCAAAAGCCTACGCCTTGCTGTGATTGCTATAATTCGACCACAGTATTGATAAGATGCATTGAAACACCTTAGAGCTAGCGCGCACGAGTGACTTGTCATCGTGACTGTGACGTCACTCTTTTCTAGTCTGTGGATATGTATGAAGATAAACGCACATTACGACGTGACAACCTGGGGGTCTACTCTCTAGCCACGAAGTCCGTACTTTTGGCCGAAGTTACGGACGTATGCAACTCGGTATCACCTACGGACATAAGATTACTTCGAGGACCGAACTTAGAATAAATGACAACACCATTTAACAGTTGTCCTTACTCCCGATGTGTTTTTGCCCGTCCAAAAAGGTTAATTAATCGGAAGTAGGGTTCATTCTGAAATATGAACTACTTTCGGACGTCGTTGACGGTTCAATAGACGCGCGCACACGAATGACAACACTCCGCGCATACCTTGCGCTCCCGCTCTCCATTCGCTTTACAATTATCGACAAGGTAACACGCAAACATGGCGTCAGCGGCTTCTCACAGCGTGTCTGTGGACGAGAGCAATATTGATTTGCTTTGGGTGTTGTCGAAGTTTATGAAACATAGTGTAACACTTTTCATTTATTTGTCTGTCAAAGGGGCGCATCCAGTATTCTTTTTAACGATATTTTCTTTTACGTCTTATGGGTTTGTAGATAATGACCGTTTCTTCCAAATCCATATTGACAAATGACGCCTGGATTTCAAAAACGTTTGGTGACTGTCATCCTTCGTGACTGCACTCCACTTTGATGAAATGACGTGACAGTGACAGAAACTGTTTAGTCACGGTAATAAAAGTCACTCGTGCGTGCTAGCCTAACTCATCCAGTTCCGGGAAATCAGCCCCACTGCCGACCTTACTGACTGGCTAATAATGTAAATACAGCATGAGCTAATCTCACAGTTCCTTCTCCTAAGAAATAAGAAGTTAATATTTACCTGTATAATCTGTGGTGACTGCTGCGACTGCGCCTGTATGATGATCGGCTGGTTCGGGTTGTTCTGTACTTGCAGCCGGATCATGTTCAGTTGCGCTTGAGTTAACTGGATCTGGAATTATGAATACAATTCGATTATAGTATATTATTAGGTGTATAGTAATACACCATTATCCAACCTTCGAGAAAAACAGGCGTGCTATTATGTTTAATCTATTACATATTAGCTTCTGCCCGCGGCTTCGCCCGCATGGATGTCGGAAACTATCTCACGGGAACGTGCTACCGGAACAAAAAGTAGCCTATGTCCTTTCCACAGGATGCCATCTATATCCTTGCCAAATTTTATCGAAATCCGTTCTGTGGTTTAGGCGTGAAAAGGTAACACAGACAGAGTTACTTTCGAATTTATAATATTAGTATGGATTATAAATTAAAGTCGCTTTTCCTGTCTGTGTGTGACCGCGTTGTTCTTCTAGACTACGCATCGGATTTTGATACGGTTTTCACCATAATTTATTCCGGAAGGTTTATGTGTATTACTATTTAAGTTACATAATAATAAAGAAATCTTTATGTTTAAATCTTGGTCGCAGGTAACTATATTTAAACGATAGTGCTATAGTTTGACCGATACCACTCTGTACCGCGCCTTAGGTATGCGCTGCGAGGCGGGGGGCGGGACGCCGTGAGCGTTGACGAATGAGCGGCCGGCATTGCCTGTGAGCCGCGCACATACCTAAGGCGCGGTATCGGTCACACTATAGTAAAATAAATTGAAATCTATGACAGTAACTGACCGGTAGTTGTTGTAGCTCTCCGGACGGCGTGACCACTTGTTGCACCAGCGTGACGGGCTGCTGTGACACCACGTTGTTGGACGACGATGATGTTGATGCCGCTGTTGCTTGCTGCAATGAACGAGTAAAAAATATTAGCATCTACTCAATTATGCCACACACATTTTTTCACAACTCTGGGGCCGCATTAAGAGCGTGTATTCTAAAAGTTGGCAACGTCCAAATAACTGTCAAATATTGACTTGTTTTTGTTAATATTAGTGTATGTTAATGATTGCATTTTATAATCAACTAGCCTTTGCCGGCGGCTTCGCCCGCGTGGAGGTAGAAAAAAAAACCGTGAAATCCTTCTCCATTAAAAACACTTACCTATGTGCCAACATTCATGGTGTTCGGTCAAACGGTGTTGGAGAAGACACAAAATGTGTTACCTATGTAAGTTTTTTTTTAAATTTACATTCTAAAAATATACAAAAGTTTCTAATAATACATATAATTCAATCATGATTCGAAAGTCAGGTACCGCCATCTAGCGTCCTAAATCAATTGCGACCGTCGACAGTTATTAATTGTTCTTTCCCTCGGGAACAGTATTTTGTTCTGTATGAAAGGTACCCTATGTCCCTTTCTGTACACAACGTATATGCAAAATTACATGATGATCGGTTCAGTGGTTTAGGCGTGAAAAGGTTAGAAACAAACAACTTACTTTCGCATTTATAATGTTAAGTTAGGAAATTTGCAAAGCTGTACAATTGTACATTACTTATATGGATCCGTTTTTCGCAACCGAATCATGTTGGCATTAATGCTTTATAATACGGCACCTGGCCCTGCAGTCTCGACATTAGATAGCGACAAAAATCTGTCGCTAAGTCGTATCGATGTCAAATTCCTTTAATAGATTTTCAACTTTATTTCGAAAGCATAAGGTTGAAAATCTATTAAAGAAATTTGACATCGATGAGACTTAACGACCAATTTTTGTCGCTATCTATGTCGAGACTGCCAGCCCTGATTCTTTATGAAATTGCGTTACTTGTAGTTTGTTTATCGTTACGAATCGTCGTCGCAAGTTTGGGTCTATGACCCACGAAAAACAATTTATTTTTCTTTTAAATAATCTTATTTAAAGTAATTATGAAACTCTATAGGATCTTCTCGTCTTTTTAATAGATTTTAACTTTTTAATTTAAAGTTTAAATTGTATATTTAATTAAGAGTCAGTTTATATTTCATCCAATGTATAGTCATACTGGGGAAATTCAGACACGAGTTTTTTAAAACCTTTTGCTACACATCACTAGACAACCCACTACCAGGCTCAAAAATGCCCCTTCGTAGAGTTTAACCACACATCTAGGGAGGAAACACCTTTATTTTTTGTTCTGTGGTAGAAAATCCTCATGAATGTCCTCCACCCTGGGGCGGGCGGAGGGGTCTGTCAGACTTTTACTGACTAAAAACCACCCCGGTGTTCCCTTCCCACACTTGCACAGGGGATCATCGGAACTTGTGCGCCTTCCACGATCTCCGGCTAGTGCCGGCCCGCGTCTGCGGGCCTCCTCAAGTCCGCGGGAAGGGTGAGGTGTAGACCACCTGTTATTAAATAAAGACAACACAAAATGATGTATAATCTGTACCACCTGTGCGCACGGCTGTATCACAATCTGCGGCTGTGGTGACTGTGTGGCGTTCTGCATTGCAGCCTGATGATGTGCGACCTAAAAATAGATAATGAACATCAGGACGGCAAGCAGTCGGTTATCCTTCAAAGTGAGGATACGTAAACATACGTAAGAAGTTGGCATAAATATCCCAATTCTGATTTTCTGGACTCGTTTTCCCCTCTACCGATCGTTATTTCTCCTAACAAAGTTTAGTCTAGTCTGTCTGTCTAGTCTGTCATGTTTTGTCTCTGCATCACCCTAAGGTTGACAGGTAGAAAACGCCTCAGACTTTCAGACTACCCGTAACGACTGTCAAAGATCTACAAATGACAGCCGGACAAACGGCTTAACGTGCTTTCCGAGGCACGGAGAGGTGTCGATATGTAATAGATGGTAACACATCGGCAAACCAACCGCGGCGTATAAATATACAAAATATATATACTAATATTATAAAGCGGTAAATTTGTATGTACGTTTGTATACTACTACCGGTCGGATTTGAAAAATTCTTTTTTGAATTTGATAGTCCAATTCTTGAGAAAGGCTATTAACATCTCGCTATGACCCTTAAGAGCCAAGCAAAAAGAAAAAAGAGTGAGAAGGGGCGCTAAGCAAAAACGAAGTGATAGCGCGGGCAGGTGATGCGATGCGACGGGGTGGGTCGAAGGAATAAGAAATTTCACGCGGACGAAGTCGCGGTCAGAAGCTAGTATATAATAGTATACCATACTAAAGTATGAGTTTACCTGATCAGCATGGTTGCTCCTAGGCGCGTGGTCGTACCGCGGTTTGTTGGGCTTCACTTCATGTCGCGGCACAATGTCAATCAGGAAGTCGAATTGATCGCATTTGGATATCGCCATTGCTATGTCGTTGCGCTGAAAGGATATAGCGTTATGTATAGTTTGAGGTTATTTGGGGAAGGTAAATGTGTAGCAGGACGAGTTCGATGTTCGTGAATACTTTTATGATGGTGGCTAGAACATTTTAGGGATGCACTTTGTATTTCTTAGCACTAAATTGCTGGTTCAAACCACGCAGATTTCAATGCCATCAACACTCAGCGACCAAGCGCAAATCATACTCATGGTCACTTGTTCCTTCTCTAAATGAGAAGAGGGTTTAACAGTGTGATCTGCAGGCAGGCAAAGTTGACACCCAATATCAGAAATTGGTTCGTTTAAATATTAATACTGGAAATAACAAGTTAGGTGAACGTCTAGAAGTCGGTAAAACTTTCCAGTTCTTTAGCGTTTTAAAAATTATTCACAAACAAAAAAAGTACAAGGCAAATTCCATTTCAGTCGTTCATTTTCGATTTCATTCGGTCCATCTTCTCAGAGTAGTCGGATCGAAAACACCAAAATCATATAGTTTTGAAACATAATTTATTTTTGACGTGTGTTTTTTTTTAACCAATTTACTGAAATAAATACAATTCAATCATTTTAATTGGAGAAGTGGTGGCCCAGTGTTAACGACCGCGTCTTACGTTCTAGGTCGTAGGTTCGAACCCAGACAGGCGCTTTACTTTGTGTAAATTATTGCATCACCACTGCTCTCAAAACCGTGAAGGAAACATCGTGAGGAAACCGGCATGTCCTAGGACCAAAAATCGAAGTCATGTGACATCTACCAACACCGCACTTGGCTTGGGTAAATTACGGCCCACTCCCTCTCACAAAGAGGAGGCCTGTGTCCCAGCAGTGGGAACATTATAGGCTGATAATGCTAATGCAATTATTTGAAACTGCTTTAAATGCTTCATACCTGCAAGGTCCTCCTCTTGTTATCCTCGGTATGCGCCCAAGCCCTAAGAGTAAGCTCATGTATAAAGATCTCTGCAGCCTTCGCAAATAACACCGGCGCTTCGGCCGATATCATCTTCACTTCCTCGTCCAGCTTCATTATCTTCTTGATGCGGGCTAGAGGAAGCGCTTGGGATTTGAAATCGTCCTGAAAAGGGATAAATTATCATCGTTAAGTGCCCATGTGATGCTATGCTGGTTGCCATCAGATTTCACATATTTTTCTACTACCACGTGGTTTGCACCTTAATTCCTACCATGCATACCATCTACCACATCAGCCAAGTCTTTTCCTGACTATGTCAGGATCGGCTTCCAGTCTCCGGATGCAGCCGTATACCAGCATTTAACACGGAGAGACTGCCATCTATCTAACGTCCACAACCCAGTTACTCGGCAACAAGATACCCTGTTCTTCATGCCTATGTGCCTAGCAAAAGAAGAACTCCGTTCGTTGTCAACGTGCTAACGTGTGTGTTTTTAAATCGAGATAAAATATAATAACAACGTTTAATTGGACTCAATAAAATATAGCCGAATACAGTTATATTATATTACTAAGAACTAAGATGCTGCTAAAACTATATAAACTCTTGAATTCCAAACTAGGTAAAAACTTGTAAGATCTTCTGTTTGAATAGCTTTCTTTTTGGGACAAGCCACAAGTAGTGTGCCGCACTACTCCCAGCCACTGCAACTTCTGCCGGGGTCGCGGATTGTTCGAAAGAGTTACCGTGGCCCTGGCGCACAGGCAAATGAAGGAACACGGGTGGGTTTTAGTCAGTAATAGTCTGACACGCCCTTCCAGAGCGGGAGAAGTCATTTGATGAATTCCCAACAAAAAGAAAAAGCCACTGCAACTTGTGAAAGTCAAAGCTGTACCATTTTGACTTCCGATATTACTATTTTCCAGTATTTTTGCCTAGCGAGATCTTATCGGAAGTATTGTTCTATAAAACAACTGTATCCACGTGTCCACAATGTATTATACGGTTGTGATCCCTGCAATTGGGATATCTTGGTAGACTACTCAAGACCTACAACTTAGCTGACGCCTCAAATACCCGCTAAGTAAAATAAAAAATAACAAGAGGCACTTACCGAATTGACCTTCTTGATATCATCGGTAGCTTTGCACCAGAACTGCTGTAGACTCTGCTGTGGAGATTCCGCTGAGGCGTTCTCTTCTATGATGTCGCCATCCACTTCTTCAGACACGTTAGACGACCCCGCCTGGTCCCTGTGTAACAAAGCTATCTTTGTATCATTGCAGTTCCAGTTGGCTATAACGTCTTCAAGTCATCATTTGCCTAGCCTTTCCCGACTACGTTGGGGCCGGCTCCAGTCTATACCAATATTTTACATGGAGCGACTGCCTATCTGATCTCCACCACAACTCAATTACTGGGTCAGAGTCTTCAAGTCTCGAGTGAAAATAGATTGCTTTTCGGCAAGCGTGTTTGTAATCTACTTCAACTCTTGCTGAGATAGTGGTTATAAAAGTTTATCTATAGACGAAAACCTATCAATTTGACTTTGATACGATTTACGCCGTCTTTCGCGAAGTGGCCACGTGGAGCCGACCTGCGGGGTAATTACGTAACACACTATCAGTAGGAATGGGTTTCATTTTGACAGTTAAACAACAATCATTGCGTTATTTACGGTGTTGAGCCGACAAATTTTACGAACATTTGAAGCAATGGATTAGCAATAGGCTTCAAAATGATTCAGATCGTGATAGATTGTGTTTTACGTAATTAGGGTGCGGGTTTCAAGGCGTATAAGTTGCATGCGATATGAACTTTAATCACTGTAAACACTTCAATCTCCTTTACGGTTTTGTAAAAAGCGCTCCGTACCCCCCAACGACGTGCACCGGTCGGAGTAAATCGAATCTTGTAGATTTCTTACTGTTAATTATGATTTCAAAACTTTAAAATCTCAACTCAGATCCGGTGGGATTCTGCGCGTTTTGCAACACTACAACAGTAACAACTATAATTGTGACATATTTGAGTGAAATATGGGAAAAATGTCTTTAAACAGGTAAGTACATACATTCTGCCTGCACGATGAGACGCCATGGTCCACTTGTGCTGATTTACCGAACTGCCGACCGATCTGTTCCAACTGGACTTCTCGACTAGTTACTGCTCGAATTACTTAGTTTACGTGGAACGCCAGAATTCCTAGAAAATGTAGGCAGAACTGACCTACTTCTGATGGCGATGATCAATAATTCTGTCCCCCTCCCACATTGAATAGTGGGCGAGCCTTTTTATTTTGTCTGGATGACTAAAATAGACATCGGACTGTAACTTGATAACTTAACATCACGACTTCATTCCCCAAAGGGTCAGGCTGAGGTGCACCTATTATAGTACACCCACATTTCGCTAACTATGTCTACGTCCCATGTAATAGGGGGTGAGTCTTTTGCCATCAACCGGGCACAAATACGGTCTGCGGGTTGCTACTCCAGATGGATGACTGTTAAATTCCAGATGGAATAAATCAATAACACGGCCCGAGCCGGGAATCGAACCCAGGACCTCATGCTCAGCAGTAGCGCTTGCGACTAGTAGACCAACGATGATCGATGATTCCGAAAAATAAAAGTACATAAAATGTCCTTAAGGCTCCTTCAAACAAGCGCGACACGCGACGCGTTCATAAATTAATTATTCAGGAACTTTGGTGGTGATTCTCAAGCATGAAGCAATTCTGCCAAGGATGGAGTTTTGGACTCGATCCCTGAATCATTGGGTTTTCCATTACATTTTTTTCAGTAGCAGCCTGGAATCTCGATGCCCCGAACATGACAATCGGCTCGCCCCCATTATTAAGGGAGTATGTGACTTCACATAACCGGCGATGAGTGTGGGCACTGCACTTTTACTGCACCTCTACCTACTCTTTCCGATGACCGAAATTAAACTTGCGCTACATTCTATACGAGAATGTAGCATGGCACTCTGGTTCGCTTCGTACCACATCGGCTCGCCTCGGGTGACTTCCGATTGTTGTCGGTTTTTGCGCCCGAGTTCGGAATCGGAAGTGTCCCGTAGTTCTTAGCATGAGCACATACATGAATTTATTCATGTGGCTTGAGTGTATAGTCACGTACCTAGTTCAGACTTCGCTCAATTTTGACCAGTACTTCGTCGAAGCAACTTTGCGAATACTATAGTGCAGGTTTAATGTAATGTATCGTGTAATATAATGCGAATAGTGTGGACGGCATACAAACTCAACGTGAATCCTGTATGATTGTGTTCGACTGCGAGACCTTTTGTTCGCGCTAAAAGCGACAGCCGATGGATCAGCGCGAGCCGGCTTATACGTGTTATGCTCGTAGCTCGTAGTGCTGTCCACATGCAGAATTCCCGTTAAGGCTCGTACACACTGGCGCGACGCGACAGCGCAACACAAACGCACCGCATGTCGCGCGACGAGCGGTACCTTTGTGTCGTGCTGTCGCGTCGCGCCTGTTTGCGGGAGCCTTTACGTTACTCAGAATTATTTTAATGTGAGTAGGTATTAGGTACTATTATAATTGTAGGTATCACGATCACGTCACGTTCAAGGGCAGTGATTGGCTTATCACGTCGTAGATATTTAAGTATTCACAGTTATAACTATAAAATTTTTCCTTGAAAAACAAATATACAGAACTTTTTTTGCGCATTTTATAAATTACTAGCTTCTGCCCGAGACTTCGTCCGCGTGAAATTTTGGCCCCAATGGAACCACCGCGTTGCTGTCGCCCGCTCGCGCTATTACCTAAGTACCTACTTCGTTTTCTCTTAGCGTTCTTTATGACATTTTAATTTTTGCTCGGCTGCTTAGGGTCATAGCGTGATGTTAATCGCCTTTCTCAAGAGTTGGGCAATCAAATGAAATGCAAAAAAGTAAAAATACTAATCCGACTGTCAGTTTTAGAGATTAGCGCGTTCAAACAAACAAACTCTTCAGCTTTATTCATATCTGTTTATCTATCTATCTATACTAATAATAAATCTGAAGAGTTTATTTGTTTGTTTGATAGATTAAAGATTTACCATCATAGCTGTTTATAAAAAAAAAACTATAAAATACATACAAAAACACAGAGATCGTCTTAATTGTGAAAAAAGTTTACTTTCCGAACACACGCGTACAAGTTTTCACATTACCTACATTAACGAAGCATTCCGCGCAACCGCGCAAGGAATGAACCAGTGACTTCTTAGCTAGTACGATAGGTCAAATGAGACTCAAATCAAGGGAAGAAGGACATTGCTGTTCTCCGACTGTTTATAATTCACACAATGGTGGTTTTGTGGTTACAAATGCCGACCGGGAAGTACCGGGTTCACTTTCCAACCACTGTATCTACCTATATTGCTTTTGGGCTTATCTAAAGAGGAAATTAAAAATATTGGAAATCAAGGGAGTTCATTCCACTCGGGGTGGCTGGCCGTAACTTTTTGTTAAATTGTGATACAAAATTAATACAGCTCTAGGTACACAGGTACCTATCCCTTTTTGGAACAAGGCATAGGGCTAATATTTTATATCCATTATAATATTGCGGTGCGTTTATTATTTTAATAAATAATCTGATAAGAACAAAATATAATAAAACAACAAGCAAACCTGGGGCGCAAACTTATATCACTAAAATGAAGCTTTGTATGACATTATTTGTAATTAATATCATAAAAGTTTCACAAAAATAATTAATAGGTAGCAGCAAAAACGCCGACGATTTATTAATAACCATAATAAAAACAGCAACATTTATTATCGAAAGAGGAACTTACGCAGGCACAAAGAAACACACGGACATCTTGTCTCACAAACAACGACACGCCGACCTCAACTTTTTCACAAATTACAAAGTCTTTTTAACAAAATGAATTATTGGAAAATCGCGATTAGAAAATTAGTAACCGCTTCCAAAGTTAATAAAAACACAGTAACCAATAATCAGTGTAATATTTGGAGATCTCCAATCAACAATTACTGAAAATGCGCCCGACACACGATTCGTCCACCGATGACCAGTCACAAGCTTGACGTTTGGTTTGTGTTACCATACTTTGCTCGAGTTTAAAATCTACCAAAACACCACTTTTCTAAAACAAACCTTATTTGTTTGAACACAAACAAAATGTGAGGAAATGAACCATTATTATTATTAATGTTTATTTGTATAGAAATAAGCATCTTAAATCAAGAATAAAAAAACCGGCCAAGTGTATTTCGGACCACGCACAGTGAAGGGTTTCGTAGTTGGGATGAATTCTAAGTTTGTATTTCATACTATTTTCGAAAAAACTATGAAAAATTAAGTTACTTCTCCGGTAGTAACGAAAAATATCTCAAAAACGATTGACCTTAATAGCAAAGTCGCTTAGAAACATCATTAGTTAAAGTCAAATCATTTATTTCAAATAGCTACATAAAAGGCACCTTTGAACGTCTGAATTCAAAAAAATTGAATTGATTCTATTTGTCCCTTCCAAAAGGTAGTTTCGTATGGAGAAGAATGGGCAAGAAACTCCATCGTTACTCTTAAAATGTTTTACAATATTTTGTATACATTAATTATATATGAAAACGATGCACCTAGAATAAAATTACTAAGTATACCAAATTAGGTAAAAATAATGAAAAATAAAGTAATGACTGGTAAATTAATTATGTGATAGATACATATATTATAAAAGTAAGTAGATGATTTTCCTAAAATTTTAACAAGTAATAATTTAGTGTGTGAGTTGAAGTAATCACAGAATGTAAAATCAATGTGATAAAATGTATAAACTATACAATTAAAATAGCAACCAGTTTGATTTTGTCTAGACTCTAGACAACATGTTTTCCAAGCATTCTTATCTTGGATATAATCCTCTAATTTGGAATATGCTTAATACAAAGTCTACTTTTAATATGAGTTTTAAATTTTCTTTCATTTAATTGCAATATATCACAAGGTAGTTTGTTGTAATATTAAATACATAACCCCATAAAAAATGTATGCCCTCCAGATAATCTGAAAAAATGGTTGATCTATTTTATCTTTATTTCTAGTATTAAAATTATGTCTATCACAGAATCTTTTTGATTATGGTATCCATTAATTCAATAAACGTAAAGTAATAGTAGTAGTAGGTACATGTAGTTGTCGTCATAAAATGTTTATTTTTACATTCTACAATAACATTACAAAGTTGTTATGTCTACGCCATATAAATCTTTTTCTATGGATTTTTTACTTATCCAAGTATATTTTATTAGTTGGTCGACTATTACTCGTTAACTTGTAAAGCTTATCCTCTTAATTTCGTTATATGTATATAATACTATCGTGACTACTGAGTCATGAGCTTTAAAGTTGGTGTATTATCTTATCAATATTTAAGAAATAAAATTATAAAATCTGCTCAAAATCATGTACATAATCACATGTGAACTGACTTCTGTCATTAAAAAAGGATTTTATATACCTACCAGATAAGGATTCAGATGACTCAGTCCCGAGTTCTGTTGAAAAGACTCGAGTCTCGAGTTCTGTTGAAAAGACTCGAGTCTCGAGTTGTTTTAGACAATACTCGAGTCTTCCTATAAAAGACTAAAAATTTAAAAGGACTTGAGCTCTGAATATTTTTTATCAGATTCGAGTCTACAAAATCAACTGAGCCTTCAAAGAGTACAAGTCTAGTTCAAGTCTAGTTGTACTAGTCTTATTATTGTAAGACGACTTGAATTTCTTACAACACCACGGGGGGCCCACACTTGACTCTAACATGACCACTTTAAAGCTTAATATTTCGTAAAAGAAACCCTAAATCGAAAAAATGTTGTTTACATTCCCTCTATATTTTTAAAAGACCAATCCAACGACACCACATACAATGGAACAGACGAGTAAAAAAGTCGTCCCCACTTTACGTGTCGGGGAGGTACTCTAAAATAAAATATCGTTTTAGATTTATTTCACAACTTTGTTGGTGTGATTACTATGTAGAACCATGCCAAATTACAGCTTTTTAGTACCATCAGCGGCTTAACCCAAAGATTCTTCGGACTCACTCGGACTTAGTGAAACTATATGGGTTCCTTGTTTTACTACGGAACCCTAAAAAGAGAAATAGTAACTTGTTGATGGTATGTTTTCATAAAATTATGTGGCAGCACAGCCGGAAACAGATAAACGTCAGTTGACGTCACCAAAGTAGCGTCTGCTAAGAAAATGGCGGCGGCGGAGATTCAGATAGTGAATCCTTCTAATTTAACGAAAATTGAAAGGTAAATCGAGTATATTCGTCTCAAGTGTATAATTTTCAGTGATGTCCAAATATAATGTAAAAAGTTAGGTTTCTCGGTGTGTTAAGTGTAATTACCGTCCGTGTATGATTCTAATGTTTGTTTTTGGTTGAATGTTTCAGTTTTCTCAATGATCCGAGTTACAAAGAGATTATTGAGAACTCTTCGACCTTTAATTCGCGACTATGTGCGGAAAGGAGGATGCGTATGCCGTTCATCGACACACAGACCGGTAAGTAATCGATATTTTGTCACTCGTTCAACGCGTCTACGCCCATTACCATCACACTACTTTGAAAACATTGGCTTTATATGTAAGCAACTAGCAGTTTTATCATTGTTAATGTATTGCCGGCCTATTTCGTAGATAGTCACGCAATATTTACCATTGTTAGAGTGCTTTCGTTAATGTTCTTGAGTGTTATCAAAAATTCAAAAGCCTTCTGTCCTTTTTCCACATGTAACCTCATACATCTCACTATCCCTCTCTTAAAATCGATCAAATGCTAATCTTTGTTTTAGATCTCATTATCTTGAGTTTTAAATGAATGGTGAACATAAACAAGTACTGCCTTTTAATCAAGTACTAGGAAAGTACTCTAAAAAGATTTCAATGAACTAAACTGAAGTGAATTAGACTATGGACAGGTCCATTCAAATCTGTGTAGGTAGTTCTTTCCTCAAAAATCCATTTCAGACCTTAATCTACATGGTCCTTACATGATCTGAGCAAGATTATGTCTGGACTTAAAAAAGACTGTGACCTCTGCATTTGTTTCGGTCTTTCTTCTCAGAGTAGTCAGATAGGAAACACCAAACTCATTTAATTTTAAAAACATTATTTTTGAAATGTGTCTGTACGAACCTATTTACAGTAATAAAATCATTTATGAAATAATCAAGTGCTTCAACTTAAGATTGAAACAAAACACACTATACACTTCATATGCTTCAATGATCTATGATTAAATTGTATCATTTAAATTCAAATCTCATGTTATGCTGACCATGTTTAGCTGGCTATCAAGTTTAGTGACACCACATGCAATGGAGGGGTATGGAATTTTTAGCTTAGAATAAATTTTCTTTTCGTGTTGATCTTCTTTGTTTTTATATTGGTGGAACCCAGTAGGTGGCCACGTTGATTACGGCATCAGTGGCATTATATATAGGTCATAAAAGGTGCAAGTGAAGGGGCACTTAGGATACTCCAGCAAGTGGGACATAGTCTAATAAGAAGCACCACACTCACACTGGATTTTTGATCAGTCAGTAATCCCCCACTACGACAAATTGTGTCTGCATCAGCCTACTTGGGTAAGGAATCGATTGAGAGCTCTCCATATAGGCTATTGCAGATCATGCCGGGGAGGCAAATGTTTCCTGGGGTTTGACGAAGTCTGGGTGCTTCTTTTCCCAGAATTTGCTTCTCTCATTGGGTGATTTGTTTAATTTAAGTTATTCCTATGTGATGTCTAAGACAATTCAAGTCTCATTTTATGTTTTTGTCAAATGGAACAAACAATAATTTTTCACTGACCAATGATATTTTGTTGCTACAGGTGTCGCACAGAGCCACTGCAATTTATTTATGACCCGGAGACAACGCATGCCCGGCCAGAAAGAAGGTCAAGTGTACACATACCCTGCACAAAGGTAAGCATAGTTATCATAGGAACCTTTATACATAACTCATGTCTCCTGTCTATGGGTAGCCCCCATTGGAAGAAGGCGCGTGTAGTAACTACAGAACGTCACCTGGTACGATTCTAACATACTCCTTTTCCATCGTTTACGTTCACACATCTGGTCATAGACGCACACCGGTTGCGAGTACTACTACCTGACCTTTCTGAAGAACATCACCAATAAGGTCACTATTATGTCTCCCCATTCCAGAAATATTTATACATATTTAATTTGAAGACATAACTGTGGAACTATTCCATCAGATACTGTGGATAGTCAGTACAGTGAAAGATTTGCTAAGGAAACTCAGATAACATGTGTGCAGAAGATAATATACATGTATTTTACCTCTTCTTTTCATACTTTCAACACTGCTGAGCCTTTTCTAGAAGAGAGTGTAATCTCTGAGGCAAGTAGGGAAACGAATATCTACACCTATTTACAGGATACATTTTTAACCAGTGCGCGAACTGTAACCATGAATTTTATTCAGCACATGATTCTAGACCCTCTAGTGCAGAAATTTCTTGTCGGTTATCAAAAAAAAAATCTGCTGTTTCATAGAAAAGTGCAATACATACGCTGTCAAAATGTATGGAACAACTAATAAAAAAACATATAACTAACAAATAATTTCTACGCTAGGGGGTATAGAATCATATGCTGAACTCATGGTTACAGTTTCTGCACTGGTTAAAAATTAATCCTGTATTACCTATGATAATTATTTAGGACTTTAAAAGACATGACTTCTGAGTTTGTTTCGGCATTTCTTCTCAGGGATCAGTCAGCTAGGAAATACCAGCGCCATCTAGTTTTAAAATATTGACCAATATTGACCTGTAAAAGTGTCTTAAAAGATCCACTTACCGAAATAAACATTTCAATACAACACATTCATAAATAATTTCATTTAATTTACAACTATTGGCGATGTTGGGGGAGGCCTATGTCTAGCAGTGCCCGTCTTTCGCCTGAAATTATGATGATGATTACCAAAGATCGGATATTCGGATGTTAATTTTTAGCTATGAAAGTATGGAAATGGTTTCTTACAATTAAAAAAAATCAGATGCATATTTATTTAAAATTAATGTTTAACCCCCGATGCAAATATGTGTATGTAGAGTGTAAGAGGAGGTGTAAATTAAAATAAGTATTTTTTAATAAATTAAGTACTATATCCTGATTGGGCGTAAATATTACCTCGGCTACAACAATTTTAATCACTACTTTTCGATCGCTTTGGTCCGATTTGGTCACTAAAATCTGAAGTTAGCGGGATTTTTTCGATACAAAAGCGCATTCCATATGGGATATTATTAATTGCACATCAAATAAATAATCACCTATCAATTTATTTCCATCATATAAATACTGACTGCACAGCAAATTAAATACTGACTGCACAGCAAATCAACCAGACCGTACATACATAATACTCACATTCATAGCGTGTGAGTATTATGTATTTGTCTCCGATCAGCCGTTTGTCGTAAAAATGCTCTATTCCCATCCAATACCTAAATGTTCCCGAAAATACTAACCCTAGATGGTCGACGTCAGTGGCATCCCGAGGTTCGGTTGGTTAGGTTCCTTTAAACCCTTTAGACAGAAATAGGAGCCCCGCAAAGCGGGGCTCCGTCGACCAGCTTATTAACCCTAACCCTATATTTAGATTACCCTAGATTTCGGTAAAACGAAATTTAAATAAAACTTTATGTAGCTGAGTGTACAAAAAGTCACGCTTTGGTATTCGTTAGTAATAGATTTTTTATTTAAAAAAATGTGGTACTCGTTGGGAATAGAAAATAAATAGATGAAAAAGCTTTTGCTTTAGGAAAAATCGCTGTATGCTGCGAAAATAAATTGTAGTGTGTTTAGTGATATTTTGAGTTGAATATTTTGCTGTGCAATCAGTAATTTTGATGGGAATTCGGAATCTTATTGCATAGAAAAAGGATATTTTTTGATTTGCGTTTAAATACTACCCATTCTATATTAGCCAACATCTCAACTTTAGGTGAATATGCATCCGAATATCCGATCTCTGGTCATTACATAATAAATAAAGAACTGTATTTCCATCCAGATGGCGCAAAGCCCGCCGCCAGTATTTAACAATGTCATCAACGAGGTGGGGCTGGACGGGAGCATCGGACAATTTAGACACCACCGGTGAAGGAGAGAACAGTTCCGGAGTACCAGGGGACGCGTTAGCTGGAGATGACAGTAGAGACGGATCACAGACTGCCACTAAGGATGACCCTAAGGTAAGACGGCTTAGGTATTCTTCCAAACTAAGACACTAGCAAGCATTAAGTCTTTAATACGCAGGAATTGTTGTATGCAATATTCAACGCCCCGACCCTTACTCGAGCCAGCCCGCGGCGCTGAGCCTGTAGCTTTAAATTCATCCCCTAATAATCATATTTCCGATCCAGCCTGTCCCTTGCTGCCCTCCCCTAGCGACGACGCCCTAAGCCGAGGTTCCTACCCCCTTAGCGTGTAGTCGCCTAGTTTGTAAGTTTTTTAAGCCCTGGCTGGGGGCCTTAATTTATTAAAGTAACCACAGGCATGATTATTTAATAATAAACTGTTTTGTTTTGACGTAACAACACAATAAAGTACTTAGTTCTGAATTCAAATTATTATACACGATAAATCTAATAATTGATGGACATGGAAATTAGCATTCGTTTGTATTCGGAAATCCGATGATTCCCGAGGGTCATTAAGAAAATAGTTGTACTGTACATTTACGGCTTGAATAAGCTCGCCTCCTATTACATGGGACTTAAACATAACTGGCGAAATGATGAAAGATGTTACAGAGGTGCTGAAAACCAGCGCTGGGGCTCTGTCTCGCATAGGGTCGTAGCATTATGCTGAGCGATTGCCGTTTTGCGTGAATGTGACGCATATTTTCCCCCAACTCGTTATTTTTTGTGTTTGTGTGTTTTTTTCTTTGCGTCATGTTTACCGCAAATAAATGTATTTTCTTTCTTTTTTTTTCTTTCTATAGTACACCCAGTACTATGGGTGCACCTCTGTAACATCTTACATGCCATGTGTGTGCATACTCATGTTTTGGACAAATAAATGATCATAACTTACCTTAATACTTCGACCCTTCGTGGTGCTGGGGCCACACCAACGGAAAACGCCGTTGATTATCGCGATGATGGACGTTAACCGTAGGTGTAGCCAGCACTTATTGCGATAATTTGGCAAGGGCATTTACATTGCCGTTAGACGTTAGGCGATAACTCGGGTGGAGGTGTTTTTTGGCACATCAAAGAAATTTAACGCTAGAATTATTGCGAAGCGGCCACACTACGTTTGTCATTGTGCACCGTGAGCGCGATGGGATCAAGGAAATTTAAAGAAGGAACATATTAGCGTAAATTTTATCGCCAATTAAATGAGCATTGATGTTGATCGTTGCAAGTGTGGCCACTCAATTCATCGCGTTAATTATCGGAATAATTAGCGCGTGGTTTATGGCGATGATGAGCATTGACGTTGACCGTTGGTGTGGCCCCAGCATGACGTTATATCATACGCGATTTGATTGATCGCGCGAATATGTCATCTTCTTTCTATACTAATAATAAAGCTGAAGAGTTTGTTTGTTTGAACGCGCTAATCTCTGGAACTACCAGCAGGATTTAAAAAAATATTTTTGCATTTGATAGCCCAATTCTTGAGGAAGGCTATTTAACATCACAACTACGACCCTTAGGAGCCAAGCGAAAAGAAAAAAGTCAGAAAGAACGCTAAGCGAAAATAAAGTAATAGCGCGGGCAGGCGACGCGATGCGACGGGGTGGGTCGGGGTATAAAGAAATTTCACACGGATGAGGTCGCGGCAAGAAACTAGTGTTTATATAAAAGATCACAACAAACGTGTACTCGCCCGACGTGTTTAAGACTCGGCCGTAGAGTAGATACAATAGGCAAAATTAAAAAAAAAAAAGAATCACGTGTGGCACTCGGGGACTGCCGCGGTAAAGCTATTGCATAGCATTTTTTATCAACTTATGCAATTATAATTATTTTTTTATTTTTTATTTATGCAGTATTTATTTTTTCTTTTATATTAATTCAAGTACAGTCCATATACATACACGTTAAGCGAACGCTCAGCCGAGCTACATGGTGGGCGGAGTGGGGGTGTTAGGTTTTATTTTCGTTACGGAATTTCTTGATTCGGTCGCCGCCCTCAAAGCTCGCGATAAAAGCTATGCAATAGCTTAAAAACACCGTCACAAAAAAGAGCTGATGACTTTGAAACGGCAAAACCGATTTTGATAAAACATGTCTCAGAGCCAACGCTAGAAAACCTTTCCATTCAAAACCAAACCATTCAAATCGGTTCACCCGTTTAAGAGCTGCGGTGCAACAGACAGACACAAAGCGGTCAAATTTATAACACCCCTCTCTTTGCGTCGGGGGTTAAAAAGTGGTCATGCTATGCTCCACGTGCAGGAAATAAATAAAACTTACACTCTCAGCTTCCACAGGAATGGTTCTACGACGAACTAGCGATGGAAGAGATGGAAACCGGCGAGGAACCGGACCCGGAATCGGACGAGGACTACTTCGACGATACGTACGCGAACCGGCGTAAACGTCGGGGAGGGTCGACGCCATCCGGACCGGGCTCGCGCGGCGGCCGGACAAGGAAGTCGCAGCCGGATGACACGCCCGCTAAAAGAGGGAGAGCTGTGAGTATGATATCTGTTCTGGGAGCTCCAATCTACTTAATAAAAATCTTAAGGTGAATCCTCAGCTGTAGCCCGCCAAATTCAAATTTTCTTTGGTTTGTTGCAAATTGCAGCTCTATTTTACGTCGTATGTTGATCAAAATGCTATTCGCGACTGTAGGAATGATATATTTAGGTACTGAATAATAATCATCAATTTCATATCAGTCGTCAAACTTTGGAAATTTGTTTTACGAAATTTGTTCCACCTAAGATTTTTTCATAAAAATCTTAGGTGGAACAAATTTCGTAAAACAGAGCTGCAAATGGCAAAAACCCAAAGAAAATTTGAATTTGGCGGGCTACAGCTAAGCATTCACCTTAATATAAAAATCTTAAATTCGTTCACTGACAGACAAAGCACAGCTTAAACCGCTGCGTCTAGAAACAAGAAATTTTGCACACGAGATCCTTATTTATCAAAAGTGATCACTTATGAAGGATTTTTGAAACTTCATCCCCAAAGACGTTGAATAGGGGATAAAAATTAGTATGGAAGTTTGTCATTTTTGCCGATGGGAAATCCCATCGGGCTCGGCTTGTTTTTATTCAATCAAATGCTTCTACAACGTAACATCACGCTTGTAATCCCGAAGTGATAGGCAGAGGTATATAGGACACGTGCACACATAATATCGTCAGTTCTGTTGTCTGATGTAATAGGGGGCGAGCCTATTGCCCTAAACCGGTCGCAAATCCAGACTCAGAGCTGCTACTATAAATTCCTGTTAAATACTGTTGGTGACCTGGGGATCAAATCAAGAATTAAAATAATTTATTGGTTCATAGTCACAAAATTATATCTTGACTAGCTGTTGCTCGCGACTTCGACTGCAATCCAAGATGAAAAGTAGCCTATGTCCTTCTCCAAGTCATTGTCTACCCCTGTGCCAAATTTCATCCAAATCCGTTTAGCCGTTTTAGCGTGAAAGCGTAACACACAAACATACATAAAAAAATCAAATCTTTTCTCTTTATATTATTAGTTTGGATAATTATAATGTATGCTTACTGTAACTAGATTAATTAACATGGTTATTTGAACAGTGGTCCGTAAAAGAGGCAGCGCTTGTATCTTGGGGCCTGTCCAAGTGCCCCATGTTCAACATTCGCGATTGCTACCACTAGACCAATGTGGCAGTAATATCTATACATCTAAACAAATAAATACAATTAAAGTGTCTGTGCTTTTTACTAAATGCTTATGAAAGTATAAACGGTACTTATAACAACAAAACAATTTTTTTAATGATTTTTCTGTCTGTTTGTTCCTGCTAATCTCCGAAACGGTTGTACCTATTTTGATGAAATTTGGTATGGGGATACTTGGAACCCTGGGGAAGGACATACCTTACTTTTATCGACATACCAAAAGGATTGGATGGAACGGTGATTAATGCTCATGTCTGCTCTGAGAGAAAAGACGCCTTTTCCCTGCAGTGGGACAGTTGTAGAATGGTCTCATAATGTTTGTACCTTGAGTTCAGCTGCATCCGGATAGAGTGGAAGCCGACCGCAACTTAGATGAGAAAATTCTAGGCAGATGAGGAAGTCGCGAATTGGCGTAGGTTAGGACGAATTTAAAAAAGGCTGCTGGGACTGGGACCTACATGATGCGTAACGTGGAGAATTTGGGAGAGGCCTATGTCAAGCGTTGATTAAAAGATTGTAATGTTTTAACTATTTTGTTACACTATAATTTAAAAGAGTCCATGGAGTTTTTTTGCACGTTCTTCTCCATAAGAACTTACTACGCTTTGGAATGGGCAACTAGCTTCCATCTTTCTAGATGGCCAACTCCTTTGACAATAACAAAAGTGCCTGTTAATTGAATTATTGTAATAAATGCTTTTAGTTTGAAGTTCAACCAACTTTATAATTACAGGGGCGAGGTCGAGGCAAGCGCGCGCAAGGCACTCTACCCTACGAAGTCCCCGGCGACAATGAGAAACCCTTCGCCTGTGAACGTAAGTCTTCTCGGAGGAGGCACTAGTGTCATCCCGCCTTTACTCAGGTCCTTAATGCTGGCAACACAACCTCCTGACTGTCAGGTACTTTAACGCTGGCAATACAATCTCCTGACAGTTCTGAAGACATATCATGTTTGTAGTTGGGGTGTTGACGTGGGGAATGGAGGATAAAAGTTATAAAACAATGATTTTAATAATTAGGTTAGAGTCGGTTTGTGATAAAGATAATGCATGTTTTAAATAAGAAAATAATGAGTTCTTAAATTCTTTTGAGTCTTATTTTCTATGAAGAACTCGTTATGCTTGATACTAAATATATTTAATACTATTTGCTGTTGTAGAATGCATGAATCCATCATTTGATATTCGGTACAGACTAATTTTGTATGTAAAGAAGAATTTTTACAGAATTTTTTAAACTGCAACATCATTAAAAGTGTACCCAAACTTCCATTCCCCACAGCCAACATTTTCAACAGAAATTCAACAATTTACAGCAACACCAATCAAGATTTATACCACTAAATAAGGCATAGTTTTATAGACATACATTTAGAGTAGATTGTATACCCCGCATCGAAAACTACAATAGTGAATACAGCTAGACATTCCTGCGAGTGCAATACTATGCGGTAAATGGCCAAGCAGTAAATTATTGCAACACAGAAATAAGCAAAGTTGCCAATCATAAAAAAATATTGTTGGAATTTTAATATTGTTTGGTAATTACTTTTATACTATTTGAATTATAGTGGATTGAATTTATGGGGTAATTGCGTAACACACTATCAGTAGCAATGGCATTCATTTTGATAATTCAACAACGTCATTGCGTTATTTACGTTGTTGAGCAGACCACTTTTTCGAACATATGAAGCAATGCATTAGCAATATCCTTCAAAATGATCCAGATTAAGATTGATAATGTGTTACGCAATTAGGGTGCTGGTCTCATCCCATTTTGACCACCGATTTTAACTACGGGAATCTGTATTTCATGCCATATTTAAAAAGAATATTCTGTTTTGATATAGTTGAAAAAAAAAAAAAACATTCAATAAAAGATTTGTGTTCTGACTAGCTCATAGGCCGAGATCTGAGCTAGTCAAACGCCGACACGTCACTTGGCACGTACTTTAACTTAGACATTTGTCACGGTCTCCCTCTATCTTGCATTTGTAATTTGACAGTTATACGACAGTGACAGATATAACGCTAAGCCAAAAGTATGTACTAGAGTGCGCGCAAAATAAGTCTGCGCGCGTTTGACCTTCAAGACTATATCCCTGCCAGCACTTTTAATCACTTTTGGTACATCGGTATAATGATGGCGATTTTTTACTTTGGAAAAATACGGAACACAAACGGCTCTTGACACCTGATATAAACGTCAACATGGCGGCAAACGATTATTTCCGGTTTCGGCCGCGCGCACACTTTTTTTGCGCGCACTCTAAATAACGTTTATAAATCAGCTGGGATCGTCAGAGTAATTATGGTTTGTTTTGGGTGGCTCAAAATTTAAAATCGCAATAGGAATCACAAATGCTCTTTATAAAGTCTACGATCCTCAATATTTTCCTATATCAACACAAAATTTACTGCTTGGATCTGTCTACCGTACCATTAAAACCCATAAAATACTAAAAAACAAAGTGAATTTTTGCTCAACAGTTATGGTATAGGACCTGAGCGTTTGTAGAACTATTCAATGATAAACACATATTGTGGTCTGTGGTCAATGTAGATGTATTTTTTTTATAATAATTATGTCAAAACATTGAAAGGCTTTTTAAAACTACTGCATAACGTCATTTTAAAAGACCTCGCTTTTTGAAGGGCCTATTAAGTCTTAATCTATGGTTTCCTAAAACTGCGGTGACCGCCACATAGCGTCCTCAATTTACCGGCGAATGACGTCACAGAAACGTTATTTTTGAGAGTAAGTTGGTGTGTTTTCTTAGAGACCGCTTTTGACACCGTAAAGTCAAACCCCGCTGCTATGATTTTCATGACGGCCGTTATGTGCCGGCCACCGCTCTTTTATGAAACCGTAGCTTTAGTAAAACTCATGTTAGGTGTTATCATTGGTTTGCCAGAAGAATATCAACCTATCCTAACATTACCAAAGAGGCTTTTGAAAACCGTACATAGTTTTTGCCTTGATAAAATATCTAGGGAGAAAGTAATGGTTTTGCGTCAGAAATAATGGCAACCTACAGTTTTTGAAAATATGTACCTGAGCCCGTCTATCATCATTTGTTGGTTACTAATAGTGTTAAAATTATTAACAACATATTTAAATTATTATATTATATTAGCATGCATACATATATTAATTATTAAATTAGTAATAATTTATTATTATTGGCAATAAATTAATAAATTTAAATAAATTTATAAATAAATATATTTAAATCTAATTATTATATCTAGTATAGTATCAACTTTTTGGATAGTTCGCACATTCGCCACGGTTACTACATTTCTATTCGCTATTGTATGTTTACATTGACCACTTGCCCCAAGCCGTATAGATTTATAAACAAAATATCATTGAAGTAAGCATTGCATAGTTTAATAGTGCAGGGCCAATGAGTACTGTAATATTTAGCGTTATAGTACGTTATAGTAACTAGGCGGGTCCGTAGCAAGCAATTATGTACGGAAAGGCTTATTATTGTATGTTTTTTCTAAGTATATACTATAGTTAAATTTATAAAAATTACGAATATAGACTTACAAATAAATCGGTGTGTGTGACCACACGATAAAAGTGAAACTTTACGGCTGGAGCCGAGTACGCGATTCATCGCCGAATATACCTGACTCAGCGTTATTGACCGTGGAGCTGAGTATACTCGATTCTGCGTCACCGACCCGAGCGTGACGGTTGAGTTCGCTGTTCAGAAAGGGCGAAAAATGCTCCTAAAGAAGTTATCACTCTTCAAAAAGAGCGAAAAGTGCGCCTAAAGAAGTTTTCACTCTTCAAAAATACATGCAGTTAGTTTTCATCGGTTATTTTGATAGTTAGCCGGGTAAAGTGCAAGGGGACATTTACCGAAATATTATGTTACAAAATCTTAAGAGGAAAAATTAAGGCAGCTAATTTGTTAAGAGAGAAATTAATTTGTGGATATTTTGGTTATATAATACTTTAAGTACTTAGTCCTAAAAATAAATAAATCAGTTTGACTTCCAAATACATAGTGTGAACATAGAAAACAAGAAAACAGTCTTCCAATTTAACCAAGTCTGTTGCAACCCTTGCCAAAATAAATGTTTTAATTCTAAATATACAATGTGGAGACGACAATACGACCATAAATTATAACACTGAAAAAAGAAAGAAAGAAAAATTGTTTATTCTGCACAAACGAGACGTACATTTAAAAAAAACTGGACAAAATACATACACTAATAAAAAGTACCCAAAAGCCTCGTATTCAAAACGTTAAAAGTTTGACCATGTACAACAAACAAACAAATAATACAAATGCATAGGAGTATTTTGAAACTATCAAATGAATTCTAACATAAAAAAAAATTTAAAGTGATTTTTTGCGAACAAACTAAATATTGGTGTTGGGCGGTTACTTTTGCGATCAGCCGACTAGCTATATCGACTGAACTATTGGATATAATTATTTGAATGATTTTTTGTATGCAGACTGGTAACGTCATTAGATATACATATTGAACTAGCTTCTGCCCGCGGCTTCGCCCACGTTTTCATCGGAAATTATCCCACAAGCACGTGCTACCGGGACAAAAAGTAGCCTATGTCCTTCCCAGGATGCCATTTATCTCCTTGCCAAATTTTATCGAAATCCGTTTAGTGGTTTAGGCGTGAAAAGGTAACATACAGACAGAGTTACTTTCGAATTTATAATATTAGTATGGATTTAATTGTTGCATCTCACAGTTTTTACGACTTAACAATACATCGAGATTTTTTATTATATGTAACTTTAATATTTATGTATTTTACACATACTTAAACCTTCCAGAATAAATTCTCCAAATGACGGTAAAGATTGCACCAAAATTCACACAGTTGCACAATTGCACAGTTTTGAAGAACAATGCGTTCACACAGACACACACGAAAAGCGGCTTTAATTGACAATATTTATTTTCTTATGGTTATCTCCACCTTGTATATAGACGTTTATTCTGGCACAAATAAACACAGTTCTTCCATTTCAAACAAAAGCCACACAATAATAAGCCTTAAGTCCTTGCAACGGACCGCAAACATGCCTTTTCATTGTTGTGTACGTATGATGTGAATACTAGTTAGCGTAAGAATCTCTAAACACTATCGGAATTAATGAAATTGCAAAATTTTAGGTAACAAATATAAGTAGGTGATGCGTTTGTCCAGTGTTTTGTAGAAAGAACTTTTTGAGAAGATCGAAAACTAACGCTACTCAATTTTAAGTTGATAAGGATTATACTGTCTCTGTCATTTAAAGGTGTAGGGACAGAACAACTTGAAACCGTTTTACCTCTTGTAACCAAGGACGATTCTTTTTCGTGCACTTGATTGAGTTGAAAATCCATCAGTGTGTTTTGTCTACGCGCTGGGAAGCGCTCTGTTGGATTCTCAATGCTCGTGGATGGATTCTCAGTGCGCCAAAATAATCGTCTTGTAAATAATAGCCCGTGCGTACCGCAAATTTAAGTTGATAAAGATGATGCTGTCTCTGTTATTTTTAGGTGTATTGTTGAGACAGAGAAACTTGAAACCGTCTTAAACTTAAGTGGCGTTTGAGATTTCGAGGGTGACTGTTCAGTCACGAGGATAAATCACTTACACTTGTGCAAAATTCAAAAGTGTTTTCTCGTGAAATAACGTTTGCGATTTTGAGAACAGTCCTATTTCACTATAGTATGGTTTCTAAAATTCCATGTTCGTAACACCATCAATACTTTAGGTAAAAATCGCTTTTGAATCATGCGTAAATGTAAGATATTTATGCTCGTGACTGTACAGTGGAATTGATCTGATTTTGTTTTGTAGGGAATCGAACTGCGTGTCACGAATTTGTTTAATCTCGAATAATGTTTTACATAATAAAGCTACAGTTTCCTAGAAGAGAGGTGACCGCCACATGAGGCCGTAATGTCCAAATACAGAGCGTTTTTTGACACTATAATGTCAAACACTGGTGAAAATGACAGATTTTCATGACGTCCGTTATAAATATGACGGAAAAGCTCTTAGAGGACACCGTAGCTTTGCGACAAAATCTGTGACACGTGGTTTGCAAACTGGTTCTCATCATGTCTCTCGTCAGAATCGTTGTTTTTGGTTCGATAAATGACTATAGTGGTTGCGTTTTAACATGGCAATAGCGGTCATTGACCCACCCACATTTTCTAGCATTTTTTATTTCAAAAACTTTAAATAAAAGTCCGCTAACGTCCTGAATCAATATCTATCATGATCTTCAACATGTTTGAATTACGAAAAACCATACATTGTTTATTGTTTGGGTTCCTACGGAGATATATTAGAGAAAGGGCAATGACCGGTATTGCTATGCTAAAACGCGTCAACTATATCCATTTCAGAAAGTATTTGGGCCAACTTTGCTGACAGGTAGTCGAAGGAAGTCCCAATTTAGAACAATTTGAATATCTTAAAAAAAATGTTTAAGCTTCTATTTGTTTTTTTTTTTCTGGCAATACTAGTATAATTGGTAGGTTTAAATTAATATAAGTAATGTCTCTTTCTTTTCTACAAAACACTGCAAACTGTTAGGAATTGGAAGGTTATTAGTGGTCATTTTATTTAACTATTTATATTATATAATTGCGAAAGTATAATGCATTTAGATTGAGTTATTGTTAAGGTTAAATTTTTGGAGTATCTCACTGAGAAGCTTAGAGGTTGCAACTTGTTAAGGAATCTAAGGCTTCCATGGGCGTAGCTAGAGTAAATTTTCCCTTAGAAAGAAAACTGACGCCCTACCGTACTATTTACTACCAGATTTACATACATACAAGCATCGACTCACGCCTTCTTCCCAGAGGGTAGGCAGAAACTACAGAAAGCCACCTGCTTCGATCCTTCATACTCCTTTTGCTTCGTTTTCGTTCATACATCACATCTGGTCATACACGCAACCTGGTTGCATGTTTACGCGCTTGACCTTTCAGAAGAACGTAACCAATAAGGTCACTATATGCCTTCTAGGGCGTTTCTAAATGCGCATATATAATTATAACTGTCAGATTTAATACGACCTTTCTCTCTTCATTCCTAAATAAATGGCCTATATTTTACAACACAACTTGATTTTGGTGTTGACTTCGTGAGGTTCATCCACTCAAATATCAGATTTGCTAACAAAAAAAAAGAAAAGTATTGGTGTTTCTGTCCTTTGGCGATCTGAGCGAAGACTTATGAACTATTCGATTCTCCCATTGAATCCCTCAGGTCGTCTATATCATCTACGTCGGTATCTACGTCTCCTAGAAACGAATTCTAACTACGCCCGTGGTTGCTGCTTCAATCAAATGGCATTTTATTGTTTCCTATGTAATTCTTCTATCTCTTCTGACTCTATTAGAGACGCGTCGGTATGCTTGAGGCCTTATAACAAAAAAAGTGCTGGGTTAAAATCGCGAGAAATAAAGTAATCGGTTCCCTTTTGTTCCTAGTCTTTTGTGATCCCAGACTGCAAATTATAATATGTTCAAAATTTTTCCGAACGGGCCTTCTTCATCATCTCCGGATGAGTTCCGGATAAGCTTTGGTTTCCTAGGAAAGCGGTTCCGTCTTATTATAAACCATAGAGATTGGATATTCGGATGCATATTCACCTAAAGTTGAGAGTTGGCTAATATGGAATGCGCTTTTGTATCGAAATATTCCCGCTAACGTCAGATTTCAGTGACCAAGCCGGATCACATCAGCGATCGAAAGGTAGTGATTAAAAATGTTGTAGCTGAGGTAATATTTACGCCCAAACAGTATATATTACTTAATTTATTAAAAATAAATAAATATTTTTATACTAGTCTCTTCCATACTATACACCCGACTAGTTATGCATCCCTGGTGTTCCGGGCATCTCAAAAGATTTCTTTTACAAAAAAATATTATTTAAGAAGCCGCTTCCATACTTTCATAGCTAAAAATTAACTTTAGGTGAATATGCATCCGAATATCTGATTATAACGGTCGTCAAGAAAATCTGACATTTTCAACAGTATTTGACATTAAGGTGTTAAAAAATGCTCTGTATTTGGACAGCCGATGTGTGACCGTTCATCGCTTTCTTAAGAAACCAAAGCATAAATGCTGTCGGTTATTTTTAAAGTGAATTCTGTTCCAATTTTAAATTAATCTCGTCGATAGTGCCATCTCGTTCAAATACGACGATGATGACGTCAAAATTAAAAGATTTTGCATTTCTGGGACCATGGGTAATGTTTTCTTTCATTAAATTCGTACATAACTGTCTCTTTCGTTCGAATCTATCTTCAGTAAGCTCTACAATTTATTTCTAATCTATGACCATAGCTACTCAGTGAGAACAGAGTGTATGAGAACTATTGACTTATAACTTTTTACTGTATATTTTGTTAACTATGCTAATCCACAAGTTACACGTGGTTTATAAGAGCTTTTCGGCATCAATTTGCCTTAAATGTAACTTCCTTAGGTTGGTGTAACCGTGTACTTCCAAAAGTTTCTATCACTCATTTGTTACTGTTAGGTTGTCGGTCTGCGTTTTGCTACCAACATTACTTCTTCAATAGTAGTTACGCATTCTTACGATTTTGTTTAACGGATACTAGTAGGTACACATTATTATTGCAAGTAATGGAATGTTATAAAGTTATTCTATGCGCTCGGTTATGCCAATGGCATATAAGTTTTGCAACTGTAACAATACAATATGATTCTGAGTGCCAGTAATAAGCCTAAGACATGGCGCACACTATGCGACATGCGACTGCGACAATTTTCATATGATTTTGTTCAAAGCTCCGCACACTTGACGTCGAGTTGCAGAGTCGCAACGACAGGATAGGAGCTCGTCTAGATGCACGATGACAGTCGCATGCGACAGGTCAGCGTCGTGTCGTCGAACTGTCGCAGTCGCATATTGCATAGTATGCGCCATGTCTATAATGTTGACAGCAAAACGAAAGGACGAACGAAGGATATTATGTGTGCGGACACTTAAAGGTTACTGATATACAAGTAAAGGAAAGTTTAAACATTGTTCTTATGCCGGTCACTCACATTCGCACGGCTACGCGAACCTGCAAGTGTAGGACGACATTCGCAAATGAATAATACGGTCTTTACCACATTCACGGTTTTGAAAGCCGTGTCGGTTTTTGACGAACATCAAAGTGGGCGAACCTCGAACGAATGTTTGCGCGTATGTGAGAGACCGGGGTTACGTTTAAATTTCGATAACTTTTATCGGTTGCTGATAAGTGTTCGCATAAGCTTAAATGTATGTTCTTCTTTACTCGTCTTATTTGGTAAACAAACAAGGCGTAATGAGATTTCGATTTTGTGAAAATATATGATTAAATACATAATTAGAAGCAGTTTTTGATCGAATATCTCGGTCTTATTTTTTTTCTTAAATTTTGATACAAAAAGGGCGAATTTCAAATGAAACTAAACGCCATCAGCTTAAATTTAAACCGCGTTCAAGAGCTGTCACTGTCAATATTCCGCTACAATTATGACATTGACAGCATTTGAACGCAGTTAAGATGTTGTGCTAGACGCGTTCGTTTCATTGGTGAAATTCGCCAGAAATGGTTAAACTTTAGATTGTTTCGAAAACTCGTGTTTTTTACACCGTGTTCGTTTACCAAATAAGAAGTATAAGAAAAAAATACACTAGATACAGTCAATTACATGCTGAAAGTTCAAAAAAAATAACTACAAACACCAATGAAATGAATTAAAATGTTAACACTGCCACGTAATTATCCTTATTATTGAATTGGAATATTGTAGCGTAGTTGTGTTATTTATAATGTAGGCTAGACTAGTAATTATTATATTTTACATAATGTTTAAAATACGATTCTCTTTACTCACTCCCGGATTCTGAAAGCCCTGGCGAACCCTGTTGTCACATCTCATTTCATTTGATTTGATTGGATGTTGTTTATTTCAATCAAACAATCGTATACAGTGGTTAAGGCCTCGCCCCTCATGCACGAGGTAGGTTCAAATCCAGGCAAGTACCAATGTGACTTTTTCAATTCATAGGTACTTTCTGAGTTTATTTTTTACAGTATAACTATTTTCTTATGTCCCTCGGCAAACTTCGTGTTTTGTCAGTCGTCGGATTTCTGTCAGTTGCCCTTTGCACTTGGTGCAGACCGGACGCTCTCAATCATCTTGGAAGTATATAGAGTTGTTAATACTCTTTTAACTTAATGTAATTTATTTAAAAAATGGGAGGGAACTGACGAAACACGAAGTTTGCCGAGGGACATTAAGAAAATAGTTGTACTGTACATTACTGACATCGGTGAAGAAAAAAACATCGTGAGGAAACTTGGACTTTAGTTAATAAAGTCTGAAATCGCCAACCCGTCTTGAGCAAGCGTGGTGATCAATGCTCGTGCCTTCTCTATATGAGAAGAGGCCTTTGCCCTGCAGTAGGACAATAATAGGCTGGTATTATAATCACATACTTGAATTCAGAATCTTAGATCGTTTACATTTCATTGCCTATCAGTTGATTTTTGAGTGACCATTTGTAATGAAAAGGTCCTTAATAAATTTTGTTTGCAATGGAATTTGACTTTTGTCTTGTATAACATAGAGTTTGTATTTCCAAACTTTGATCATTTCTTAGGTACTGAAATTCAAGTTTAGTTAATGTGAGATCTGACAGCGTGTTTTTGTAATCAAATGCCTTTCAGAAACCGCGTGTAACGCTTAGAAATATAAGGTTTAGAGTGAAATGACGTCATGAATCGGTTTGTAGAGAGAATCGGTATTAAATGTTTTCTTATAATATGAAGCTATGATTGATCGCGAGTTAAAGATCGCAACCCTTTAACTTTTTAAAGGCTTTATTGTGCCTTAATTACTAAATGTATGTGTTCAAGTATATTTAGGGAGCTATTAGGTGCTTATTTTGGTAAAGGCACACAATACTATTCATGAAAAACTTTGGACACTAAAATTATCGCTTTTTCAAAGAGAATGTTCCTATTTCAAATTATAAGCAGAAAAGCACCGTAACCTAATATCAAGCCTATATATTCGTCGTGTCGTAAGTCGAATTTGAGGTACAAACAATATTTATGGCAATTTAACCGCCTATTACACTCATATGTCTAGCCTTTCGGCTTCCAGTCTTATTGGTTGCAGTCGAATACCAGTATTTTACAAATATGGACTGCCTATCTGACCTCCACAACCCAGTTGCTGGGTAACACGATACCCCTTGGTAAGACTGTAAGACCGCATATTACACTGGCGTTCTGAAATATTGACCACATCAGTCATAGCTTCATAAGCCCTTTTTAAACCGGATCTTATGAAACAATCACAATTTTAATAATCACAATGTTTTGAATTTGATGCACTGATTGGTTGAGCGTGTACGACTCATGTGTCTGTGATAGTTTATTTATTTTTTCAATTCTCTTGTAATAGATCTTAGGAAATTGTCTGTTTTTCTCTTCCACAATGACTAAAGTTTTATGGCCTGTGCGAAATCTTGCCCTTATTGACAAAAAGGTTTTAGGCTCTTCTGCCATGCAACTAAATATGCTAAAAGTGATTAATAGGAAAAATTAGGTATTTAAATGAGACAAAAAATATCCAAGATCTGAAAATATAAACTGTAAGTGGAAAATATCATAAAACAATTACAAATATATATTTCAGATGTAGATGTAAACTTTTTGAATAGATAACAGGGGTTAGCAATAATTGTCATAATATTATTTATTGAACGTGAAATATATCAAAATTTCAGTATTATAGTAAAATTTTAGTCATTGTATATCTCTTATTGCGTTTGGTTAACATTTATACATTTTAAATATTTAATTTGCGGGAATATGACATAAATTATCTGCAGAAAAAAATAACTAGAATTTGATGTTACAAAATGTTTTTACTATGAATTTTTATTATACAAATTTTTACAGTGAAAATAAATGAAATTATATTTTATAACAGGATTTCAGACGTTTTTTTTACAGAATATAAAAACGCCAAATAAAATTATACACATCACCCGGGCAATTTTAACATTATAGGTTTAGTTTTAAGTTTATCTTGGTTTATTTTAAGAATGTTGGTATTGCCCCGCTGATGAACAGAATTATAAATACTTTGCCGGTAATAGTGTACATATTTCCTATTATTTCTTGTATGTATGGAGCAGCGAAGTATTAAGCGATTGATGTTATTCTTAGATCCAAACTACACTGCCGTGCAGAAAATTGTACCAAATCTTTATCCATTTTCTTTGCTAATTTAGGCAAACTGAATACGTAGGTCAATTTTCTGCACGCCAGTGTACTATTATCACCCAAAGATTGTTATGAATTTATACAAGAAATATTTATGTTGAATAACAAATAAAATTATCCAATGTATTACTGTTTATTCTTGTGTTAAAATAATGATTTGATTGACTACAAGTTTGGATCTTGCGATGTGCTGTTTATTTTGCTCTTATTTTCATTTATTCGGATTTAAAACAGTGTTATTGTTTTTCGGTTGTATTTTGAAGCAGCAAGAAGAAATGTGTGCGCCAGTGAAAAGATATGATAGGATGAACTAAGTAAAAAAAAAAAAAAATGCATAATATCATTTTGACTCTGATAAACCAATTTAACGAATGATATCTAAACCCTCGTCCTGACAGGCGATTTTTTTGTGCGCACTTCATTTTCAACGCTCTGGTTAGCGCTGAGAGTTGAAAATCCAACAGTGTGTTTTTTTGACGCGCTAGGATTCGCCCGGTTGGATTCTAAATGCTCGGCTTAATACCTAGAGTTGAAAATCCTGTGAGCCATAAAAAAATTGCCCGTGCGAACTTGTGTTTAAGTCCGAATTTTTAAACGTAACTGACAAATATCCGTTAAAATGGTATTATCCTACAAAAATGTACAAAAACGTAATATATTTATGTATTCTTAGGCCTTTATTTCAGAGCAGAATCAACAGTAACATCACTTACTATCCGATCAAGAAAGTTAGACACAACTATTTGACGTCACAACTGACAGCTGTCAAATGATCTTGGTCGGGCTAGTAACATAATTATGACGACCGTGCTATCGCTGGGCGGATCCATAGATTTGAAGTCATCAATCAAACAGCCCCTAAGCGTGCGTCCTCTAGAACTGAACATAGAACGATATTCACGACGGGCCGGCTTTCCACCTTGTATATAGTATGAGAACATTTTTAGAAAAAATGTAGATAGAAATATTTTTTGGCGTAAAAAAATCATTGTGTTCTGTTTTTTTTGGGCGGTAGTTTAATGTCGGAGGAAGAAATAGTTGTTTTTTTAATTGGGTTTGCATTCTTTTAGCGCCATTTGTGTTAGATACTTTCTTAATTTAAAATTCTGGCTTACGCGGGTTGAATTTTCTTTGGGCATTCTTCTTTCGTATACCCTAAGTTATTTAATCTAACTCTAATTTTCTCTATCTTTATGAAGCTTAACTTAATTTTTTTCTTCCTTCTTCCATTTCACATACAAAAAAATGTTCTCATACAAACTACGGCTAACCTATGTATTGATTGATGACGGATAACTATAAATAAGGCTTCGTTCACACTGTAACGCCGATGCCGTCGTGTTGCCTCCTCTATGCTCTGTTCTGATGACGCTATGACCTGTTGTTCTGTCGGTACCTTTACTTTATCGCGGTATAGTGTGTTAAGCAGACGGAGGCATCACGGCGGTAAGTCTTGGTTTAATGTTTTATTTTGAATATATTCCGTTTTTTGTTCTTTGTCGTTGTAATGTCGGTGGATAGAATTTTGTGTATTTTTGGTGCGAAAAAATTTGTTACTGTTAGCATATGGCAGATTTATGGAATTTACCGATGTATACGAGATTTTCGAAATATTTAAAAGTGAATTGGGTTATAAGTTTAACCAGTTAAATCTTGTTTAATGAGACCTATTGATGCGTAACTCCCGGAAGCCACGCGTGTCTTTGTGAATTAAAAGATTAGCCCCAATTACGAAAATAAATCACTTTTTATGAAACCTTGGCTCTAGATTTTGTCTTTTCTATAAGTAAACTTCGATCAATGAAGCCGTTTGAACTGCATGAAGTCACATCAAATCTACACAAAATTCAATCGACTAACCCTCACCGTACCTCTAACTTAAACTACCCCCCTTCCCCCAGTCTGTGGCGCCAAGTATAAAACACGTCCGGGGCTCACGTACCACTTCACGCACACACACAAGGAGGCGTCCGGCGGCTCCGGAGGCGCGGGCGCGAGTGACGGGGACTCACGCGACTCACGGCCCGGCGCGCACACACCCCCCGCGCTCCAGCCGCCGCCCGCGCAGCCCGCCACGGAATACCAAGACAGTTACGTTACGTTCCTCAATAATCCTGCTGTTGGGGCTGGTGAGTTACAGCATATTTATTATGTAAACCTCTGTTGTTAAACTAGACTCGAACCCAAGCATAAGGCACCTGTCCCACCGCCGGCGATTAGCGAGAAGCGAGTAGAGCTAGCAACTCAAAAAGAGTTTTTGTTTGACAGAGTTCTCGACGATTGTGTGAACAGTTAGCGATCAACTATCCATACTAATATTGTAAATTCGAAAGTAACTTTGTCTGTATCTTACCTTTTCAGTGCCTAAGGCCTGAATTGGTGGCGCACGAAACTTCAACCAACATGAATTTATAGGAAGTAGCGCGCTCTTTGTTCTGCAGTGCGCCTTCGTCTTAGCCGCGGACAAAAAGCTTCATCTATAAATTTTACGATCCCTTACGCGTATTTTACCAGCACAAGAAATACGGTGTTGTATGCGTTACCGAAAATAAAATCGCACGCTACCTATCAACAAAAACATCACGCCTGTAAACCCCGAAGGGTTAGGCTGAGGTGTATATGTATATGTACACCCACATTTCGCCAGCCAAATGGCGAAATGACAATGATGATGGCGAATGGGGAATGGTTGTTTCGTTAACCTCTCGGTAGTAAACAAGAACATCAGATGCCTATGTCATCAGATCACATGCGAGTTCTATTATTTTTTTTAAACGATGCGCAAATGTCTAAATTTGCTACCGCGCATTCGCCCTACCTTTTACGTAGTTACTAATTAAATATATTTTATTAGAGGGTTATAACTTGAGGAAACATTTTCAATGTAAAATAAAAAGTCAATACACGTCTATGTTTGAAAATAATGGCGGTATAGAGTTCGTAGCAATGAGTGATGCATGCACATTACAACTAGTATTCGTGTGAGTTTACAATTGTTTATAATTTCATGCAACACAAGTGTCCTGAGGGCAGCGTAAGTGGTGTTCATACATCATTATTTGACTACTATTTCTACTTTATTTTTGTATTTTGTTGAAGACGGGAATTATTTAGAACTATCGGGTTAAAAAGTCTGAAATTAATAGCATTTTTTTGTAAGTTATGTCGTTACATTGTTTCGTGGAGTAGAAAACAATGTGTGTTATGAATATTTTTGTCTAACAGATTTAACATTTTAAACATGCACACTTAGTCAAATTCAATGCTGATGTGCATGTACGTATTGTCACATGCACACTTAGCCAAATTCAATTTAACTGTGTGCATTTACGCATTGTCACATGCACACTTAGCCAAATTCAATTTAACTGTGTGCATTTACGCATTGTCACATCCACACTTAGCCAAATTCAATTTAACTGTGTGCATTTACGCATTGTCACATGCACACTTAGCCAAATTCAATTTAACTGTGTGCATGTACGTATTGTCAAATGCACACTTAGCAAAAATGCTAAAGTGTGCTTGCAGATAATCTTTAGCTACTTTGCCAAGTTATTGACACAATTTGGTTCACATCCTCTAACATGTATGCATCTTAATTTAGCGTTAATATCTGCGGAGCCCTTTCTAAATTACGTTACTCAATTCAGCAGCCACATCAGCAGTCTTCAAATGTATGTTGAAGTTCCCACGTTTATTTTGCTACCCTTACTCGATGATAGGTGGTCGACTAATAGGCCCACAGATATTTCCGCCATGCTATAACCCTGATTCTGTTTACCAGCCGGCCTCCAGGATACGCCAGCTCGGCGCGCCACGCCGCCTCCCGAGGGTTAGATACACATTTGTACCTTCATTTTCGTTTTAGTCTATTCTCAAGTTACCGCTACAGCTTACTTAGCATTGGCACTTATTATAGGTCTTTTGACGTTTTATTTTATAGCCTTTCAACGCTCAGGGCTCTTGTTCACTACGGCACAACTGAATCGAAATCAATTTTGTTACTATTTAAATTGTGTAATTTTAAACCTCCTGAATCTAAAACTGTGTCGTCGGTTTCATGAGACTCAAACATAAAATTGTTATTTTGAATGTATCATAGCGAATCAGGGTCCGTCATAGCGTTGATACTACCCCACCAATAAAACTAGACATGTCTTCACATGACATGTCTTGGTGGAGTAGTATGCCGAAATATGTATTGCTTTTGTAACACTGTTGCCAACGCTCCAATTTGTTTCCTAGACTTGCGAAAAGATTAGAATGATATTGAAGACCAATCGTACAGCTTCTACTCCAACCACCCTTCACACAGCATCTATTTATCTCATTTTCTTTCTCCCTCTAGCCGGTCTACCAACCCCGCCAGTACGTCGGGCGACGCCACCGCCGCGGCCCGCTTCAGCGGACACATCGAGCTCGGATTCCGCGCATGTTCCGCTGTCAGCGGTTGTGCACGCGGCCGCACCCCCTGCGCCCGTACCCTCGGCTTCGGCTACACCAGAGGTTAAGGAGCCTGGCGATGCCATTAAGTCTAAGGAGGTTAGTAGAGCTTGAGGAGGCAGAGGAATTTGTCGTGTAAGTTACCTATTTATTTCATGTACACACGACTACATATCAGGGTATACATTTCCAGTATAACCTGACTTCATTGTACTTAAATCGTATATAATGCGAGAGCAGTTTATATTGGAAATGTATAGCTTGATATGCAGCCGTGTGTACCATTGACCTAGCGTTTGATTGTGTAATCAAAAAGATCTCTCATCATCCTTTACACCATATGCGCTTTAAAAGAATAAAATCTAGTTGGTCGTCCGTTCGTCCCCTTAAGAATCTATGCTTTGGAACGGGCATCTAGCTTAAATTTTCTAACAAATGGCCGAATCGCTTATAGTTTAAAAGTGCCTGTAGATTTTACATTTCTGTAATAAATGATTTGAGTTTTAGTAGGGAAAATCGCATCGATTTCTATTCGAATACTAGTGGTATTGTCGTCAAAACTGCTCTTTCGGCGTAGATTTTAATCTAACTGATACGCATTTATTTTCTAGGCGTCACCATCACCCTATTGCGACTTCTGTCTCGGGGACGACCGCAAAAACAAGAAGACAGGCACTCCGGAACAGTTAGTCAGCTGCTCCGACTGCGGCAGATCAGGTAAGAGGCGCGGCCGGCCTCCGCGCAACGGCCTCCCCAAGCCCACGTGCTACCACCTCGAGAACCGCGTCTGCGAACGCCATAGACATCTCAGAGACAGCATAAAACTCAATGGAGTCGTAGAGATACTCAGCTCTATGTCATACTCAGCTGATGACTTCGATAACTTCGCTTCCCAAACGAAACTCCTCAATGACGAGTACGGACAGTATCCCGTCTCCCCACCCTCCCGTCAAAGCCCTACCTACGACAGTGAAGTCTACGTTACTCACTCCAATAACATCTAAATTCTGAGTTTCTGAGTATTATTTGTGTGTTTGTCTGTCACAAAAAAGTTCTTGGAATTTTTTTGTCGGTCCTACCAAAGAGAATGTTTGATGGCTAGTTTTAAATGTTACATTCCAGGTTTCATACTCTAATTTTCGAATGAAAAGACCTTTGATGCATATTTAGTAGTTTTAATGTTGTAATCATATTATTAGCATAGTGGCATCACAATAAATATATCAAAATCTTTGTCTAAAGTAAACTATGGCATATCCAAATATAAAAATTTAAATATATCCCTATAATAATTCTATATCACATATTGTGATTTTTTTTTATCTGTGTGTCAATATTGCACTATGTGATCTTGGTGTTGCCATGTGAAAAACAACACTTGTGACGATGGATGCCAAATGATGAGATATTTTAAATTGTTGTCTGTTGTAATGTTTATATCTTAATGTTTTATATTATTTTTAGTGAGTACAAGTGCCTTATCAAAATTACATGATGTCGTGTGAGAAATACTAGATCGTAGTGTTGCCAGTAGCCTCGTTAAATGACCGAGATCATTTTTAGATTTTTATTTATGATATTGTTAAGATAAAATTAAACTTACATTATGTATATCATCCTTAATCTACCTTATTTTAAGATTAAACTCGCGTTACTTATCAAATTAATATTGAATTGTATTATTTTATTGTATTTTTTTAATACATATGACATGTTATACACATAAAAAAGCAATAATACTTAACAGTCGTAAACTGGCAACACTACAGACAAATTAATTTAGTCATAGCTTCGCTTGATGCCAAATAATGGCGCTACTTGGACTAAAGTTCTACAGTGGCGCCAATCGTTCAGATGTCCCTAGCTTTCTAGTCACGCTGCAACAAAGTCACTGCACGCGTTATTCTGTGCCCAATATATCCTGAGCAAAGATGGAGGCGATGCCCGCGAAGGCAAAGGTCAAACGTACGTTAAATTGACATTTTGTATGTCAAATTGACACGTATATCATGACGTCAAATTTTGATGGGACGATTGGTGCAGAGGCTGAGCGATTGGCTTCTGCGCTAAGGCTTGTTTATTTTGTGTGTTCGATTTCCGCACGAAACAAATACTTGTATGACTTATAGATTAGGTTTGCACGACACAGGTTTTTATGAAAGAAACAGTACATTTAAAATCGAGATAAATTGGGCATAGAGACACGGTTACCCGACTACGCAAGTATAGATAGCAATAATTATGGATTTTATACACATGTTGTTAGCAATACAATATTTTCAATATTTTTCTTATCACATATGGTTGAGAAAGTGTTTGATACTCGCACTAGGGGTGAAAGAAGACTGTGTCTCTTTTTCGCCTTTGATGCTCGGGTATAATACCCGGCTGAAAATACGACACATTCCGTCTTATTACAAAACGAGTTATGACTGGTCCAAGCTTAAACCTTTCAATAAGTTTTTTTATTTCTAACCTTATTCCGACTGACATAAAGTTCTTAGTACAAAATTGACAACTTGGGTTCGTGTTTAAAATCTGTTTTTGTATTTAGAACTTTAAGTTTGTCGGAATAAAGTTTGAAATTCAAGTATACTCGATGGTATTGATCTGGTTCTATAGATAAATCTTGTTTTGTAATAACGGCAATTGGGTTTAAGAAAAAAGTTTGGATTAATAGAGCATCGTCTCCCTTGTGCACCTGTACCACCGCCGGGGATTAGCGAGAAGCGAGTAGAACTAGCAACTAAAAATGAAAGGGCGAGCAACTAGTAGCGATTGCGTGACGGCGACGAGCAGTTACGCGCTGGTATGCATATGTACCAAGCCTGAGTCTCAGCGAGTGTTCTGCCCGCCAAGCGAGCGTCGCTGAGCGAGTACTCTCTTTGATAGCTCTTGTCGCTGCGACAAACGAGTACTCATCGGCGGTGAACAGTCAGCTATCAACTATTAATATATGTATCTCTTTTACTTACACGGGACGTAAAATCTTTTCTACGTTACTTGAGCGAGGAAATCGTTGATAGCTAGTTGCTTCTTCGTTGGCGGTGGGACAGGTGCCCATTTCTTTAAAAAGCGCGATGTGTCATATTCACGCTCGGAGACTTCAATTGACTATTTCTTAAGGATGCTACACACTTGTTCGGGTCAGCATGATTCAGCACAGCCGTTCAGCAAAATCAAATATATGTAGAGTTCGGGAAAAAACCCGCTTAGGTTAGCTAGAATTTTAACGAGCCGAGTACATGATTCAGCGAGGGTAGATGCCGAATAAATTTTACCAACCTGCACGAGCCGAATGAAAGCCGAATATGTGTAGTAATTGCTTCGGGTCGGGTTTGTTATTTAACAAATTCTGCCGAATCGAATATGCCAACCGGAACAATTGTGTGGCACTGGTTCCAGGTTTTTGACCTACATAGATTTCGTGCATTTTCTCTTGTCTTTAGATAATGAATTTTACATTGAATCGTCACTAGTTTTTTTAAACACTGGAGTGAAGTTTGTAATAAAAGTCCTGTACACACTTTAGTAATTCTTGTGTTCAAGAACTATTTAGTCTGGGTATAATAGTGTTAAATAATAATAAATCCTAAGCGTAGGCGGGTCAATAATAGTAGCTTATTACATAAATGTTATAACATTACATATAAATAGGAGCTTTTACGTGCCTTTTTTATCACCATTTTATGTATAGTAACCCAAAGATTTAAAAAAAAAGTTTTGAAAAGATTAACTTCATGTTATTTTTTAATGCGCCGTTTTATTGTACTGTTACAACCTTTGTACATATTTTTAAATATTAAAAAGGCCATTTTAAATAAGGCCCCCCCATATTATAATCGTTACAATTATATTTTCTCATGACCATAGATTTAAACATGTTTTTTTTTAAAGTATCTCTGCTTTTATTTATTTTTGATACATTATGTATCATGCGCATTGATCATAAAATATCATTCCTATAGTTTATAGAATGTTTTTGTTTTAATTTTAAGAAAATTTTAATCAAAATTAGGTTTTTAATTTTTAGGTATAAAATTTTATATTACGATATATTGACAATTTATTTTTTTGATAGTAAGTATATTTCTTTATTAGTTATGAAATATATATACTTTATAGTTTAGATAATTATTGTGGCGATGGAATTTGACATTGTTCACTTGTTTGATCTTTTAACTGAAAATCTCATGGTTCTGTGCTCAATGACGTATATTTTGGAGTGTATTTTCATGTCTCTGACTCCCAATCTTCATCATAATTTACTGTAGTTTTGATTATTTATCATCACTATAGCCTCTTTGCAACTTTTCGAATGTCCCCACATACATTATTACCTACTTAAACGTAGTTATGACTTATGACTTAACAAAACAAAAGATTTACTTGTGTAAAATTGTGAATAGTTGACTTCTGACAGCAGCAACTCAATAGCAACCTTATTGTAACGAGAATAAATATCACTGTGATTTTGACAGACTTGTCAGTGGCAGCAACCCAACAGCAACCTTATTACAAGGAGAATAAAGATCACTGTGATATTGACTGATGCAAAATCATAGGAAAATGAACTGTGAATGGCTGTACAAGGTTCATTTGGCGTGTGGCCAAAATTAGAACTAACGCCGCCATCTTGTTTTTTTTTTCAATACATTTCACAAATCAATATTTACCAACAGCGCCCCTCTGTCAACGTCATTCGAACGCCAAATGTTTCTTGTAGCAGTGTTTAATTTTGCTAACCGGTATACAGTTTATAGCACCTCTATAGTATTGATACTACGAAATATTCACAGAGCACGAAATCGCCGCGCTGGCTGCGACCCAAAACGGCTATTGAGGCGTTTCCGTGCTCTGTGGAAATATTTATTACTAGGCATTGCCCGCGACTCCGTCTGCGATCCAGGATAAAAAGTAGCCTATGTCCTTCTCTAGGTCATAGTCTACTCATGCGCCAAATTTCATCCAAATCCGTTCAGCCGTTTTAGCGTGAAACCGTCACAAGAAACATACACAAAATCTAATCTTTTCTTTTATAATATTATTTTAGACTATCATTGGCTCTTGTGATATTTTCATCTTATTTTCTAATCAATCAATCTGCCTAGCCTTTTTCCAACTATGTTGGGGTCAGCTTCCGGTTTAACCAGGTGCAGCTGAATACCAGTATTGGTACATGGAACGACTGTGACCTCCACAACCCAGTTACTGGGTAACACGATATCCCTTGGCAAGACTAGTTGTCAGACTTTTGGGCTTCTGACTACCCGTAACGACTGTAAAAGATCTACGAATGACTGCAGTATCATCTTATTTTCCATGTTTTACGAATAGCTACATAGAAATGAAAGTGTGGCCAATAATAAGCCATTGTGTACAGACCGTGGCTAGATAATGGTACCTATGTACTTAACTCTGGTGCCGCGTATAAATCCCTTCAAGGAAGCGGAAAAGTAGGAAAGTAGTATAAGTTACCGTTTTATAAATAAAATATTATATTAATATTGTGTCTCGTCTCTTAGGTGCCTTAGTATGTGCAATTGTAACCTTCGATAGAGTTCGTATTTATTACATATTGTATCTTTTTACAGCTTGTATCAGAAATGTGTGACCATCAAACTAAAGAACTTTATGGGAACAACATAGTACACGCAAAAAAAAAAATTACAGGTGTCCCATTCACTTGGGTCGAGTAGATATTGAAGTTTTGTATAAGACAGCCGATTATTTTTTCGCGATCACACCTTTCTCATACATGGTGTATATTTAATTGGTTATACAGGATGGTTGTTTAAAAGAACTGTCAAAGTGCGAGAATTTGCTTGGTGTTTGTATTTCGACATACAAAGTAACAGGGTAAAAAATCTTCGTATACTTTTTTTAAATTGGTTTAATTTTGAAATCACCATTCTGTATAATGGTAAATATGCTATGGTTAACTGTGTCGGCTATATTTATATAAAATACACTCTAGGACTAAGTCGCGCCACCGTGCAATTCCATGTTAGGTATTAAGGCCTAAAACATGAAAACAATGATGATTCAAGGAAAAAGTTTTGATGCAGATTTAAAGCTGTCATACTGGCCATCATTTTGGTGTCATCATTGTTCCTAATTTGAATTCATGACCATTTCATATGCAGTATGGCCCGATTTTTAGTCCGAGAGTGTATTAACATAAACAATAAATAATCACTATAGATGAAATAGATGTTTAGTAATTTTACTAAAATATTAAATAATATTATTATAACCTTTATAAAGAACATTATATTATTTATTATTGTCAATTTTACGTGGGATTTTAAATGTGAAATTTCTGGAGTGTTTTTAAATATCTCCATTATTTTCAAGAGTTGTTGTGTTATGTGGTACTTAAAAGTGCCAGTTTATCACTGTTTGTAATATAAATGTTTATTGACGGTACCAAATGTTAATTTCTCATATTTTATCTATCTCGGCAATATCTATATATTTTATTTAAAAGTTGAATGCCTGCAGGGAAGTGCATAAATGCGGATACCCAAAGAATAATATAAAAATCAAATGTTTCCGTTGTTGTTTCATATATTTCCTTTATTTTAGCGTAAGTCCGAGAATTTATAAAAATTAAAAATTATTCATGTTTTTTTTTATTATTTTATTTTTTTGTAAAACATTGCTACTTTACCAGAATTAAATTGTATGAACTCGATTCTTAGCCGATTTTTATTTAGTCTAGCTGTGCTGAAGAATAGTGAATGTGCACTTCCCTTTAGACATTTTATTTTTTCTCTTCTAACTAAATTGTAAGTCACTAATTGTTCTAAGTGTTGTTTATTTACTTTTTATTTTTCACTATTGTTCGGCACATTATGTTTTCCCATATTTTATAATTATTTGCAAAAAATAGAAAATTTTAATAAAATTGCGAAGGCGATTGAAGATTCGATAAGGTAAGAAAATACTATGTGCCTTACAATATGTGAATTTGGTTTTTTTTTATGATGGTTTTGGAGCTCTTGATTTCTATTTCTTTCGATTACTTACTTACAGAAATAAAATCATTTATAATTTATGACGTAATTATTAACTCGGTTGATAAACAGTCAAACTTCGGTCTTTAGCTTACAGGCCTATCTTACGCCATAGGCAACCAGTTGTTTTTTTTTTTTAATCGCAGTTACGTCTTTAAACCCATAACCTAAAATGCTCATAAAAGGAGTTGCACTATGGACATGAACTTAGCGTTTTCGGTGCAATTGGCGAACATCAAAGTGATCTGACCATGACCTTTTACTTGCCAGACCAACGCCTTAACTTTTGTATTTTTCTAAACACCTCCAGATTCCCTGAAAATGCTAGTACGTGACGCTTGTTCTTTTTCTCTCTCAAATATCAGTCCTGGTAGAAATGAAGAGCTTCCAACAACACCATAACAATTTCTACATACATTATCACACATAACTCCATGTTACACGTATTAACATAGCTCCCTCTATGCGCAGGTCACCCGACATGTCTACAGTTCACAATGAACATGATCGTGACAGTGCGCAAGTATCGCTGGCAGTGCATCGAGTGTAAGTGCTGCTCTATTTGTGGCACCAGTGATAATGATGTAAGTGTATTTTATGTGATAGGTTTGAATACACGTGCGTGGCGTTGAGGTGCTCGTGGCTAAATAATAACAGCCGCACGGGTCGAGCGAAGGTCAAGCTACGCTTGCCGCGGTCGGTTCGTGGATGGGTGACCATCCATTATATATCGAGACCACTCCGTGCCTCGGAAAGCACGTTAAGCCGTTGGTTCTGGCTGTCATTCGTAGATCTTTGTCAGTCGTTACGGGTAGTCTGAAGCTCAAGTCTTAACGACCAGTCTTACCAAAGGGTATCGTGTTACCCAGTAAATGGGTTGTGGAGGTCAGATAGGTAGTCGAACCATGTAAAATACTGGTATTCAGCTGCATCCGGATCGACTGGAAGCTGACCCCAACGTTCTTGGGATAAGGCTAGGCAGATTGACTGAGGTTTGACTACACGTGATAGGAAACAGTTACTGTCAATTATAGACACGTCATAATTTAGACCGAGTTTTCATGAACGTTCATGTGATTGGCTCTATAGAAAGAAAATACATGCACAGCACAGACTAAAAGGCACACATATATAAATAAAATAGCATATAGAAGGACATAGTTGCTTGCTCCTAAAATGTGCATCTTGATTTTTGACATTACATCCGGCCTTTGGGAAGACTTAGCCCTGTAATTTCACGTCACTCATATTCCTCCATTAGAACACAGCGATAATGCTCTGCAGTGGCAGAAATAGTTGGAGTAATAACAATAGTTCCATCAGATACAGACCGATTATTAGATATCCATCCTCCGTTTACCGTAAAATAGATTATTGTTTAGCGTTTTGTGAAACCTAAAAGTAATTTTTAAACTGGCCAAAGTGAAGCGCTCGATCGGGCGCAATAGTTACGTGACTTTCTTGTCATTAAAACAATTGATGCGTGCAGTCGCGTCCCACATCTCGCTTGTTCGCTCGCTTCTCTTAAATCAGAGTTTTATGCAGGTCTTCTTTGAGCTTTACCCGTAGCTTGGCAGGTCATTTTATCATACTAAATACGTTATCACTGTTCTTTAAAATATTTATTTTGTTGTTTTTAGGACCAGCTGTTGTTCTGCGATGACTGTGACCGCGGCTACCACATGTACTGCCTGGCGCCGCCTCTCAACACGCCGCCCGAGGGCTCCTGGTCGTGCGCGCTCTGCATCAAAGAATTCCACAACAAGTGAGCTGAGGTAACTAGAATGTTCTGCAATCTTCTAACGGTTATAGACAGCAGATTCGACGTCTGTCTAGAACGGAATGATGTCTTGAAAGATCGTATCTCGTATCGTACGTAAGTGTATCTCATGCCGTTGCAAAAATTCAGTCAGCAAGATTATAACCGGGTCTATCCAGGGATTTTTCGTCATTCGTCTGCGTTCTTATTATTTATCATAATCTACTAATTATTATTAGTAGATACAGAGCAGAGCAGAGTTTGTTTATTTTTTGTTTGAACGCGCTTGTCTTTGAAAAATCTGATCTGCCAGTCTGATTTGAAAAATCTTTTTGCGTTTGATAGCTCAATATTTAACATCACACTACGACCCTTAGGAGCCGTGAAAAAGAAACAAAAACGGAAAGAACGCTAAGCGAAAACTAAGTAACGGGGGCTATAGGATATATTTTATGTTAAAACAAGTTTAACGCGGACGAAGTTGCAGGCAGAAGCTAGTGGATCTATAAACCGGCTAACGCTCGTTTTTCCTTTCTGCTTACTATCGAGAAGAAACGTCGAAATAAACTAAGTTACATATGGTTATAACTTACAGAAGCGAAAATACCATTCTAAAAGGGTTCAAAATCTCTCTCTCTCTCACTCTCACTCTCACTCTCTCTCACTCTCTCACTCTCACTCTCACTCTCTCACTCTCACTCTCACTCTCTCACTCTCTCTCACTCTCACTCTCTCTCACTCTCACTCTCTCTCACTCTCACTCTCTCTCTCTCTCACTCTCTCTCACTCTCACTCTCTCTCACTCTCACTCTCTCTCTCACTCTCTCACTCTCTCTCACTCTCACTCTCTCTCTCTCACTCTCACTCTCTCTCACTCTCTCTCACTCTCACTCTCACTCACACACACACATTCACAGAAAGGAGGCCTGAGTCCCATCATTATAGGCTGATTATTAGAGTGGAGTGAAAAAGGCAAAAAAACGGGCTGAAATTTTGCACTTTCTTAGGCGATGGGTCAACAATTGATAAATTACGTAAAAACTAAATTCGAAGAAAACAGTACGCTCCACCCTACTGATTATGTCGGGACGTTTGATAGGCCCAGTTTCTCTTGATTTAATCATCAATCACTCTGCTAGCCTTTTCCAAGCTATGTTGGGGTCGACTTCCAGTCAAACCGGATGCAACTGAAAATCTGTATTTTATATGGAGCGACTGCCTATCTGACCTCCACAACCCAGTTGCTGGGTAACGCGGTACCCCTTGGCGAGACTGGTTGTCGAGACGTTTGGGCTTCTGACTATTCGTAACAACACGAGCATTCAATCAACCTGCAATAAAAACATAGTTTCTTTAATTAACCAATTTGTTCTCTCTCTTTTCAGATTGCAAACGAGAAAGGCCGTGAGAGAAGATAGCTAGGTAGACGAGATAATGAATTATAGCGGCAGTCAGGTTATAGGGTACAAGCACATGATCAGATAGTGTTGGTGTAAGTTAGTGGGACTGTAAACAGTGTTGCCATAGTTTAGTGAGATTCTGCGCGGGAGACGGCGGTGTGAGCAATTTTTTATTGAGATGTATCTTAATATTTTTTTTGTCGTGAAGAATTTTTATGCGTGAGTGAGTACAATATTATTTTTAATTGTATGAAGGCTTAACGTAGATTTTTTATGTTTAACAATATTGCCAAACTTCAAGCTCAACATTTGGGGCTCTATAATGAAGATTATTAATTATTTTTACTGGTAAGTAAACAGGAACAATTTAAACATTATAATGCACGATGTCCCATCAAGTATTATCGCGCAAATTACTTATTTACAATTATATACCTATATTTTGCCTAGAGATTTTATTTTCTAATAATATTTTTATATACACTCTTGCGCCGTCGTTTCCCGCGACACCTTTTCATCGTATCGTATCTTGAGTCACTGCGTTAGCGCTCTTTCTACCTCTACCGGTGCTTGCTTTAGTATTCTTTTAATTTATTTACCTTCTTACACTCAGGCAGGGTTGATGAATTACGTACGGAATCCGGAAGTAAACATGACACATCGAGTTTTAGAAGCAGATTGTGATAGGCACAGCACGGAATCGCCGCAGCGGCAACGTCTAGAAACAGCAGTTCCTACTAATAAAATTCGCGGCGCCGAAAGTGCGTTTAGCGCAGTACTTCTGTCACGGAGCACCTTCAGTGCCGTCAGTTTTTATACGCTATTAGAGTCAGGCCACACGGGCGTTGCCGTTGCGTCGTCGCACCGCTATGATTACAACGCATCGAGTACCACACGGGCAATGCGGTGTCGCAACGTCTCGGTGTTGGATGTGTCAGTTTTCTTTAGTAAAAGCAATACTGCGTTGCGCTGTGACCTCACAGACGCTCGGTAACGCACCGCAACATCTTTCCCCTCTTCGTTCGTTGCCTTGTCCGTTGAGAGTGCGCTGCGTCGCTTCATGTCATCGCAGCGCACCGTGTGGCATGTCACTGTAATTTGTATGCAGGATGACGCAGCATCACCGCTCAGGCGTCGTGTGTCTTCGCTCTTAGAGCGAAGCCATACTGCTCCGTTGGGTTACTTTGCGTCGTCTGAGCGATGTCGCTGCGTCTTTTTACACATTGCAATACATGCCATATTGTCCGTTGCGTTAACGCACAAGGGGAAGCGGAGGGGTATGATGTGGTGCGATATCGGATTGACCACGCAGCGCATGACTTTGTTACGATCCATTGTTGATTAAAGACTGGGGAATCCTCACAGACGCTGCGACGATGTAAAAAACGGCGTTGCTTTAAGACGCCGCACTGCACGTGTGGCACTCGATACTTAAGATTATTGGGCTGCGACGACGCAACGCAACGGAGCAGCGTGGCTTCGCTCTTAAATTCTTATTGCGAGTAAACAGTGACCTGCTTGGTTTGAATGGAAATTGTTGACACTGCCGCCTCTAGCAGCGGCCGCCGAGGCGTGTCCGTGCTCTGTGGTCGTAGGTATGAGTGACACAGAGGGCGCTCTACAAAGCTTAACTTGCTACAGCCCGATTCAAACTTTATAGCAGCTGTGAAGTGCGCTACTGCGCAGTACCCCACCTCTCACCCCCCGCTGATACGTGAATTTGTTACTGCGCAGCGACTCGCCTCGTGTTCTGAGCCGCCATAAAGTTCGAGACGGACTCTAAAACTTGATGTGCCATACTTACAGACGGATACTGTAGTTTCGTGGCGCCGTGGTGCGTGATTTTCCGGACGAATTATTTTGCAAGGGAATTTACACGGTATTGCTAACCAAATGAAGATCAAAATCGCGTTGACGTTAGCGGTTTTGAGACCAACGTCCTCCTATTTCGATCTTTAATATGGTGGTAATAGGGTGTAAATTCGCTTGTGAAAAGGACCTATGCAACTGTAAGGAGCTGGCTGTAGAGCATGAAAGCACTTATGAGTATGAACAAGTTTTAGTATAGAAACAAAAAAAATAAGCTGTTTTTATGATTAATAAAGCGATTGCTTTACTATATTTTTAGTTTGTCCCATACTATTTTAGGGTGCATTCTTATGACTACTAAATTGTCCATCTTTGGGCATATTTGTACATAATCTTTTGTGATTTTTTAATATATTTTTTTAGGGTGGAAACCCTGTGAAATATTAGGTTGTGCTATTTTAAAAGAAATTCGGATTGTGAGCCGTCTTTCATTCTTCCTTCCCAATTTTTTATATTGTACGTTTTGATTTTTATTTTTACATTCTGAAATTGACAAGTCATTTTAAAGGACAAGAAAATAATCTGTCATATCCGATTTAGGAGTCAAATAATATAAATGAGACATCGAATCAAATCTTCCAGATTTTTATAAATATTTTTAATTAAAAAAAAAATAACTTCATTTAAAAAATGCGTAATTTTTCAACCCTCCATATTCTCTAAGCCCGTATTAAAATCGATCAAACTTTCCAGTCTCGTATCATCTTATAACTAAGCTACTATGGTTCTTATTGTAATAAGATTAAAGACTAAAATCGTATGTAAATGTTAACTGTAAAATCGCGGGCGAATCCAGTCATTATACGTAATAATCTAATAATTGTTCGTGTATAGGTTTTCACCTTTGAGAGTGTCCATTTCTAGTAGGTTTTTTCGTGTTACTGGCTTTTGAGATCCGGAATTCCGGGACGGATCTTAAGATCCGGGTTACGGGACTCGGGAAATCATACGCGTTCCGAAACTTTAAGGCCGTAATTCCGGATGTCTGGCTGGCCTAAGGAAGGGAGTTGTGAAAAATTGACTAAGCGGTTTCTTTTTTAATTTACACTACAGTTATTGTAAAATATTATGAATCCTATGATTGTTTTCATCATAATTGTCGACCAAATCACAGCTTATACAGTACGACCGATGAATCATGGCCGGTCCGAACTTCGCGCGGAAGGCTGCGCAATAACATTTTTTAGGAACCAAATGGTGACATGAGGCGACTGTGAGTGAGAGAACATGCGCGAACGTTCGGAGAGCCTATGTTCAGACCGGCCGTGATTCATCGACCGTATTGTAGTGAGCTAGTGGTATGAAAAGATTTGTTAATAAATCAATTGTTCACAACTCATTTGACACTAGTTTCACTGTGCTTCGATCGCTGTCTGCATTTAGTGTACCGTGGTACCAAAAGGTACCAGGTCGGAAATCTGTTTAAAATATAAGTACATTAGTGTGTATCATGTATGTTTAAGATAAACTACGGTTAACGCAATGTGTAACATTGTTAGACAAAATATATAGCCGGAGTTCTATGGGCACGATAGTTTTAAACTTACATAGGTTAACGTGGATACCATTTTGTATATTTCGTCGTTCATATGACTAAAAGTACTATTTAATTTTTTAGCAAAGTCAAATCATTTATTTCAAATAGGCACATAAAAGGCACTTTTGAACGTCAAAATTTACAAAAAAATAGAATTAATTCTAGTTGCCCCTTCCAAAAGGTAGTTTCGTATGGAGAAGAATGGGCAAGAAACTCCACCGTTGTAGCTGATTTGAGTTAGGCCAACTACATTTTTCTATTCGTGATTCTTTACATTTTTCAGTAACCGTCGTTTCTCTATGTTAAACGACGTAAACTACGGTTAGTGAAAAATTTAAAGAATCACGAATAGAAAAATGTAGTTGACTTAACTCAAATCAGCTAAAAAAATGATATAAGACTTTTAGTCATGCGAGCGACGATTTGTAAATTTGCATCGGAAATTTGTTGCACTTACAAAACTATTCTTGTAGTATTAAACCCTTACTGACACTGAAATGCTATTTGCAAGAGCGAGAAGGCCAATCGCAAATGCAAAAGCGGTGCGTAAGAGTGCGGTAATTCTTGCTCTAGCGAATAACGCGTCTTATGCCCGTTTCCACTAACACTACGCGACACCTAAATGCAACGCAATGCATATGCGTTGGATTTGCAACGCTCGGTTTAGCGCCGAAAGTTGAAAATCCAACATCATTCATCATCAATCATTTAGACGTCGCCTATTGTTATTAATGTAGTAATAATAAACGGACATAAGTTACAGAAAGAGATAGAGATACAGAAAAATATTAATACTTTTGTATACAGGAAGATTTTGATGTATCGACACAACACAATGAGAAGTCTCGCTAAGTAGTTTTTCATAATACTCGCTGCTCATTGACACAATAAATACTTAATTAAACTTAATGTTTTACGATTTAAGTATAGTCTGGCGCATCGTATCCTTAGAACTTCTGCTTTTTAGTTACGACGTAAGATTGGGTGATAGTGTCGTCAGTAATAATAATAATACCAACCTTTTATTTTCTCACTGCCAAAGGCCTCTTCTCAAACAGAGAAGGCTCGAGCATTGATCACCACGCTTGCTCAAGACGGGTTGGCGATTCCAGACCTAATTAACTTGACATATTTCACTTTTTTTTTAAATTTATTGGTAAATAGTGACAAAAATCCCTTGCGGCAGTTGGGTAAAAATAGATGAGTTAATCGCCTGTCTACGTGTCTTATGTTTTCGCAACGAAAAGAATATTCTAGATGTGGATTTTTATATTTTGTTTGTAAACCATAATCTTTTGTTGGCTGTCCTCCATATTTGTAGCGTTTTTTGCTCTTTAAACTTTTACTAAACAAATGTATTTAGTTTCTAATTTTGCTAAACCCTAAACCGCATTGAGCAGCATAAATGTTTTTCAATAAAATACTAAGGATTCCTTATCAATGAAAAAAAAAATAACTAAACATTGCGCGTGCCAGCACCGTATACGTGATAGAAGTGAAACTTCTTAAAAAATAAAGATTTAGTGTGAGAGACAGATAGAGATATCTTTCTTCTCTTTCATGTAACGAAGTGTGCCTAAACGTGACTCGTCCTTGAAATTTCACTCTATTATCGTCAAATTATCGAATCGCCGCCTAAGAAGTTTCACTTCAAAAAGTGTAATTTTAAAATTGGTTATTGTGATGACATTATCACTCAATCGCGAATCGTAACGAATCACTTTTATTTTTGTACTAATCCGGAACTTTATGTAACACATGATTGGCGATATCCACAAGCATTCCAATTTTGATAGTCGTGGAATTCATTTGTCATATCTATATTGTTAGTGGGCACTCAGTATGGGTGGGTAGACTGGACAAACCATTTGGAAAGAGAAGACGTAAGATTTGTATTAAAGTTGGTATGAAGTCTCACGCAAACTGAGGCGGCGGCCGAGATCTGTAAACGTTACTTTGTTCGTACTTTAGCTAAGCGTTATTCCCGTCACTTTCACATAACTGTCAAGCTACAAGTGATAAAGACGCGGGCATGTCTAAGCCAAAGCACGTATTAAGTGATGTTTATAGATCTCGGCCTGATATCTATAGAGCGAACTTTGTCTTTACTCAAGCTAAGTACAGTCGCGTTTTATACGAAAATGAAGCTTATTTGTGTGGCGGCAATGTGTATATTCCTATAAGCGACTGTGATTACATGAATATGAACATTAACTTTATAAGAGTAAGGTTTATTTTCGGACGAAACGCTACTGTACTTAGCTTTAATACAGTAAGAATTTGCTCTATAGATGTCAGCCTAAGTGTCCACCCCTTATGTACTAACTAATGGATTTATGTTTAAATGTGTGAGGATATTTACCAGATATACGGGATTTGACTAAATTCGCGTACAATAAAAAAATATCGCACAAATTGTTTCTGAACAAATATTTTGTTGTTAAGTTTAGTTAGCGCAAAAGTTGTCGGCAAAGTTTTTCTGACAAGATTACTGTTGACGTCATTTTATTTTTAGTGACCACAGTAAAATAAATGCTGATAACTGAATAAGCTACTAGCATGTAACTACATAGATAACTTACACAAAGTTCGACGGCTCACCTTGCTGCGTTGCCATCACCACATGACGCTGGCAGAATAGTCGACATCGGGAAAGTAGTCAAAGAAAAAAAAAATTGTAAAACTGTTTTAGCGTACTCATACGTATGAGTATGAAATGTATGAGTACGCTAACGTACTCATACATTTTCGACCGAAAGACTGTCTTTGGGTATCGATTCAAAGATCAATGTGTTTTCGTCCAATGACGTTCAACATTTTTTTTTGTTGTATACAAGGTGTTTTTTTTTATAGCCAGTTTAGTACATTCAGAACTGAAATTGAGCTCATGGTTCCCTTTTAGCGTTTTTCTATATTATTATGACCTGTAGTTTAGCAAACACTGGCTCAAAAAAATTTGCCTGTATTTTGATGTCTCTTCCATACACATTTTTATCCTTAATCCGACAAACGTCGTATGGACCATCGATTGTTCATAACAGAAGTAGACTCGAAACCACAATAAATATAATCGTGAAAACCGTTGAGCGCTTACATGCAAATGGCTTCTAGTAAATCAATAAACGATGATTGGACAGGTAAACCGCGTATGTCTGGTAAAATTTTAAGTTAGAGTAAAGTAAAATTGTCGTAAGTAAAGCTGTGATCAGATTAGGAGGTTGTGATGGGGATAAGTGTGGGTTTACAAGGATTTTTTAATAAAAAAAATATGCTTTTTATTTTTTAAGGTTAGTAACTTAGCGCAAGTACCGAATTTTGCTTTAATGTAACGAACAAGATATTTTATTCCTGCCAGCTTGAACGAATCTTCGATCGGGGAGCCGACGCTCACACCGACGTTTAAGGCGTTCTTCCGAAGGCGTCCGCAAAAGCCAACCGTAGCGGCAACGTTGTACAATCACCAGTCGGTACTTCCCCGACGGGTCCCGCAGTATAATATGGTTCCCGTCAACACGGGGACGGTCGTTGGGGGGCCATGTAGGCCTGGCCTGGAGTAAGTGGGGCGGTAGCACAACTTGCCTATGTATGACAGACCGCAGCGACACGATTTTATGTGACTATAAAAACGGTTCCGTAGATGGCGTCAATGTCGCCTGTTATCCGCTGCGGTTTGCGGTTACGGTCGCCTTCAGAAGAGCACCTTTAAGGTAAGCGTCCACAGCTCCGTATCGCACGAATCTGACGGATCGTATCAAACGGATTTTAATATTCTTTGTATAGGAACTCTTACAAGTGCGTTCACTGATTCGCATCATTCCCGTCGGTAAAGCCGACGACATTGAAAGAAAGAAAGATAATACATTTATTTGACCAATGTTCGGCGATGTCATACGTATTGTCGATCAGGGGAAGCACCCCGCGCACCCGCCGCCGAATGACAGTTACGTCAGCAAACCTATTAGGTACTGCAGATACAGTGACAGTACTGCGTTTGATACGATCCGTCCGATGCCTACGATGCACAATTGTGGACTTAACTGTCTGTGGCTAACCTTAAGTGTACAGTTTGATGTGGGTAGTCAAAATAACTCACTTTGTAATCGTTGCTACTGTGTGACGGGCGGACACACTCGATCGTGACAAATTGCCTCATTGCCTGTTCTTTCCAATAACAATTTAGGATCGCTCCAGTGAGCCTAGTGCGACTTATTGTACCTATACGATCACGTTAACGTTCAACTTAACTCATCAAGCATCGTTAATGAGACACAATTGATAATCTATTGTTTTGGCCCTCTAGCGGGCCACTTCGGGCCTGACTAGCTAAGCTTGGTTTCCTAAAAAAGCAGGAACGGGCACACAATAACGGCTGTCAAAATACAGAGCGATTTTTGACTCCTTAATGTCAAATACTGATGAAAATGACAGTTTTATGACGGACGTTAAAATATGACGGAACCGCTTAGGAAACCCAAGCTTTGCATCAATTTAGTTTCCCATTATTGTCATCAGACGGCGCTAATGAACAAATTAAAGTTTTCGTTAACGTGATCCAAATCCTGTAAAATTGCACTAGTCACTTGTCGAAATTGGATCAGGATTTGATTAAGTTTATGACTACGTTTTTTTTTTTTTGCTATTTTTATACTGAAGCCAACTGCGATCATGACTCACCTTAATAGGCTCGAAATGTTGAATATCATACTTAATCATTATTTTAATCGTTTAAACTAATTTAATTTTAGTGACTGAGTATTTACATACGGTACTTTTATTACTTTAGCTGGTATTTTTTACAATTATGGTGACTACTTTATTCTACATCCAATTTCGATACGACATAGCTTTCCGATTAACATTATTGAATTTGTTAGATTATATTGTAAATTAAGGTTTCCATCCTGTAATATTGTGTCATAACTATTTGTGGTGACTTAACTGATATAAAAAGAAACGAAATGTATTTTATTTGTTTTATTTTATAACCCTTTAGGGCTCCCACACAAAACTGCGATTCGATACGACGCTGCGTCGCAGGAACCGTCCAGGCCCTGAGGTCTCGACATAGATAGCGACAAAAATCGGTCGTTAAGTCCAATCGATGTCAAATTTCTTTAATAGATTTTTAACCTTATGCTTTGGAAATAAAGTTGAAAATCTGTTAAAGGAATTTGACCGATACGACTTAACGACAGATTTATGTCGCTATCTAATGTCGAGACTGCCGGCCCTGGAGTTGCGTCCTGCGAGCTCGCAGATTTTTGCAATGCGATGCGTATTCGCAGTTTTTTTGTGGGAACCCTTACACTAATCGATTTATTTATCGATCGAATCGATTATTTATCTTTGAGAAGCGTTAATTTATTTACACATATAAGCGGGCACGCCCTTTGTGCCTGGGGGCTTCTAAATAGGTTTAAGTTCTGTTTACGTTTATATTTCTGCTCGAGTAGTTTTCAATGTTTTTATTGGTATATTGGTATGTGCTAGCTGACATATGGCAAATAATTTAATTGTTTGCCCTATTGAAATTAAATAAAAATTTCTATCATTTGTTTTGTATCAATATCCGGAATCCACCTTGAGTCAAGCACCTGTCTTTCAGCCTGTTGTCAGCATTTCCTTTGCCTTCCGCTGGTGGGGCCCTGCGCCCTCTATACTTACCGTTGGTACTAAGTATTTTAAGCGCGCATGGGGTGATGGGTCGATTTACCGTCATAATAGCGTCGTTTTTGCGTCGTTCAGTTGTTAGCGTAACTTCGCGAAACATTCTACCTACTTATTTCATTTAAAAGTTTTGTAAAACTATTTCAGTTCATAGATTCGTAAATATTTTTACCTCTCCGCTTTTAATATGGAAAATCTTAATAATAAAGAGTCAAAACGTGTTAATGACGTGTACGTTACCCCAGCAGGAAAGTGTCTCCTAGAGTTATATGATTGGAACATTTAATTGGTGCCTTAGCTGCTGTAAATGTGCCCCCACCTAAAAAATGTGTGCCCCCTGTCGTTTTCGAAAAAAACAATTCCTGCTGGGGTAACGTTTTTCTAGCAGGAAAATTCTAAACGAATGATCGGAGTGAGAAAAATTGTGCATGGCCAGATAGCTTATATGTGTGCCAAAATGTGCCCCAAAAATAAAATCTGAGCCCCTTCAGGTTTTCGAGATATTGCATTTCCTGCTGGAGTAACGTTTTGCAGAATCGTATATCTCTAAAATCATTGCATGTGCCCCTGTAGAATAAACATACACGAGTAGCTCTTAATGTGTGCCCCTTAGTGCCCCAATTAGATTTAAGAAAATATTTGTAGTTTTCAAGGTATCGCGGTTTTATGAAAACCCGAAAAAACATCGCAGCGCCTAAATGAGAGAAGGTATAAGTTCGCTGAAAACTGTATCCGGTCCTTCTTGACGCTAATAATAACCATACAAAGTTTCAAAACTGTTAATGCATGCGTTTTTGAATAATCTTGCTAAAAGTCAAAACGATGGTGTCATAACTTTGACGGCAAAATACAAGGAGCCGGCTCAATCCCAGATGTGTAGGTGTAAACCAAAATCTTGTGCCTTTAGTCAAAAATATATGGTGAAAATATTCAGCTTGGAATGTTTTGCATTAAGTAAATATTAACAAAAAACCAAAATATGTAAACAACGGTTGGTTATCCGACCAAATTCGAATGACTACTAAAAAGCGACGGATTCATACATATCGATGACCTTCTTTACTTTACTCACTAACCGGTTCACACGTTTTGTGCCTGAGTACACTGAAGTAGAAAAGTAATAAGTAATAAAATAAAGTTGTTATTGGATTATATTCCACTAGCTGTTTCTGTGACTTTACACATGATTAAGTACATTATAAATAGTAGCCTAAGTGTTATTCCAAGGTAAGCTATCTTCTCCATTCTAAATTTAATTGAAATACATCCAGTAATTTATGTGTGAACGAAAGAAATACATCCAGATATTCAGTCAGACACGAAAATCTGGTGACAGATAGTGAACTTTACATGCATCTTCGTTGTGGTTCGCAAGTGGTTTCTTTTCAATACATGAATAACTAAAATACCCCTAGATTGTGTTGATGCGTGTTTAATATTTGCGAAAAACTCAAAATTCCAAGTTATCCATTTTATTACACTTGTCAAATGTTCATTCTTCGTTGATAGACGATCTTATAAGGATATTTTATGTGTAATGTAGGTAATTATGCTATCTGGTGAATATTCAAATCAATTTTCATTTTATCATATCTAACGGGTGATTGCATCTGGTGGATTAGTTAATTCAGTTTGATCTGGTGGATATTCACATCTTGTGGATAGTCTCTTCAGTTCAAACTGAGCAGATCAGTTTGAAAAGCTTTCTGGATACATAATCACATCAAGTTATAGAATTTCAAGGATAGCAGCTGTGTGACGTAACATTTTGCTACTCGTAATTTACATTTTGAAAGTTAGTTCGGCGAAAATGTCACAATTGGGTACGCAGCTTAAGGTTGGTAGGTGCCCATGATTGTTGCATTGCATCCACTTGGACAAAACTTTGCTTCTATGATAAGTTCAATATACAGGCTGTTAAAAGACCTGTAGCGGCATCTACAAACGCCACATGCGAGCTACGCGTCACTCTGACGTCGCGCAAAAACCTGCATCGCGCAAGCAGACTTTACCGCGCAACTAGCATTATAATACAACGCTCCGACATCAATCGTCGGGCAGTTGCCCACCAGACACGACACCCGTCTGGTCGGAGGAACCTCCCTTTTCTATAGAGTATGAGTGAACTTAAAGTCGTCATCTACGCATTCTGTGCATCAAAGTAACTTTATGGCAAAAATAATTGCTAGGAAACTACTTTTATTTTTGGTGTGAAAATTCTCTATTTGCGGTCACTACCGCGCACTCGCAATGTAACGCATGCAAAACATTGTGTTTATGGATGCATGCAACGGACGTGGGGGTATTAAAAGTTGTTAGAACTTGTTTCAGTAAAAAAACGTCCAAAATAGTTGCAACTTTGACCTTCAATATCTCCGTAACCAGAAGGTTCTAATCAGCACCCTAATTGCGTAATACACTATCACAATCTGAATCATGTTGAAGCCTATTGCTAATCCATTGCTTATTAGGTTCGAAAAATTTGTCTGCTCAACAATTTAAATAACGCAATGAATGTTGTTGAACTGTCAAAATGAAAGCTGTTCTTACTGTTAGTGTGTTACGCAATTACCCCGCTAGTGTGACCTAGTACAAAAAAATACATAATAATGGGAATAACAAGTGACTCTCGGCTTCGTTAAGGGTATTTTTACGCCCATTATTGTTTTGTGTTTTGTTGTTGTACAAGTTTGTTGTTGTTTATTGTTTGTTGACTGTACATGAACATCACGCCTATATTCCCCGAAGGGTTAGGTAGAGGTGCACCCACATTTCGCCATTTATGTTCAAGAGCCATGTATTAGGGGCGAGCCTATTTCCTACCTAAATTATAAAACGATTTTTTCAGCTGGGTATTAAATAACATTTATTTATTTATTTAAAATTACATGCACAACATTACAGAATTGAATCCCAAGACGTTGTACAGAGCAAATTACAAACTAAAAAGTGGCACAAACACATATTTAATTTTGCTAGGTAAAAACACAATTTAAAAAAAAATGTGAACACAAGAAAAACAAAATTACCAAACACAAGTTTAATGTAGCTGGGGTTGGAGCAATTTTACTTTAAAAAATTGTATGTAAAACTGCAGTCTAAGCAATTACCTACTTCAATCGGCAAATATATTACATATTTTTAAAAGGTGAGTAGGTAATGGTTGTCATTAAAATATTAGTAAAAAAAAAAACAACATATTATAATTTGTCTATATTTATTTATTTATCGGAACAATTCACTACTTTGTATGATATGAAACCAAACAGTTATTTTGGCATTAAATAAATGTCGAAAAAATGTCTATTTACTAAAATTGCACATCTAATAATGACTACTACTAAATGTAATGCTACTACCTACTATTATTTAATAATTATTATTAATAACAGACCTATAAAGAACAACGTAGAAGGTAACAATTTAATTCAAGATCACTCAAACAAGAATATCACTGGGTTACCGGAGATAAAAATTATAAATGTGAAGTATAAAAGTAACAAAATAAATAATAATATCTATCTAATAATATTATAATGTATTTAGATTTTGAATCATTTATGAAAATAATTATTATCAAAGCCGATACTTAGACCTGTATTTGTTTATTATTTTTAAAAGTTTTAGTATAATAATATAGGTACAGGGTCAAATGAGGGCTATCGCGCTTGAGTTCGCCGCTAGAGGCGCTAGTGTAGAGTAAGATCTCTAGATATCAAAATATGTACTGAACGTTTACTGTTTGCGGTATTTTTTATCACGTATTTTAACGAATGATTCATAATAGCTGTAATGGTTGTGCCATTCTTGATTAATTATGGCTTAAGATTTTAAGTAAAAAGTTAAAATCTAATTCGGTAGCACCTGAAGGAAGAATAAGATTTGTCTGCTTCATGCTTGCCTATTTTAGGAATATTATAATCTAAATATTCATTTGATGTTTTAAAATGTAATAAAATAAACATACTATGTATATAAGGGTACTTAAACGTATCCAAAACATCAAATAAAAGCACTGTAACAGGACCTTACTCGACAGTGGCGCCAACTGGTGAGCACAAAAACGATAGCCCCATTGACTTAGCTGACAAGACTTCAGACTGGTTATCGATACTCACCACGTCTTGTATTGTACATATATATAGTCTGAATATGAAATTCAAATATATATTTATCAACTTTGATAACATTTTATATTTTTTGCTGTTGTGTATATAAAACAATAACTACCTTTAAAGGTATATTCGTTGTTTTAGTAAACTAAAAAGTGAATTAACCATAGACAATATCTATAGGTAGATAAAATATAAAACCATAGAGCTCCTGTATTCGTATTATTCGGCAAGAATACTATGTTTTATCAAGATATAGATACAGTTCCAGTATAAGCTGACCTCTCATTGTACGGAAATCCTATACAATGCGAGATCAGCTTATACTGGAAATTTATAGCTTGATATGTAGCCGTGTGTACTAAGGATGGGCTTAAGCTCCAGTTTCCTAGAAGGAGGGGTGGCTGTCGTATTACATCGGCTGTTATGAAACTGTCATTTTCACCAGAATTTGACATTTAAGGTGTCAAAAAACGCTCTGTATTTGGACAGCCGATATTGTGTGACCGTTCCCCGCTTTTTTTGGAAACCAAAGCTTTACGGCTTATCCTTGTACCTAATGACTACAAAAACGTATGCGATATAAGTTTTGGGTAAGTACATTCTATTTTCTTAATGTCCCTCGGCAAACTTCGTGTTTCGTCAGTCGTCAGATTTCTATCAGTTGCCCTTTGCACTTGGTGCAGACCGGACGCTCTCAATCGAATTGGAAAGATATTCCAAGTAGTTAAGTATATATATTAAGAAAATAGTTGTACTGTACATAGTTATTATTATTATGTTGCCTTTTTATTGTTAGGCATAACAAAAGAAAAGGTATACCTACTAATAATTTATTTATTTTAACAATCGCGTGTTGATTGTCTATACAAGGTCAAATAAACATAACTGATGAAGCTTCACAGACGTGATGGGTATCACAAGCCTTAGTTATCATCTGCCTAGCCCGTTCCGAACTATGTTGGGGTTGGCTTCCAGTCTAACTGGATGCAGCTGAATACCAGTATTTTACATGGAGCGACTGCCTATCTGACTTCCATAACCCAGTTACTGGGTAACATGATAGGTACTCACAGTCACTTTTTTAATTTCACCAGTTAATTTGATTTCATCTTGTATATATTCTAGAAAAATAAATATATTTATTGTCACCTTTAAAAACTTAGGAGCGCTTGTACTTTCATACAAATAAGGTAGGGAGAAATTTTAATTACTTTTAAATTTTATTTAACAATAATATACTAATATTATAAATTGTGGTGTCATGGACATGATTGTTAACACTTAGACTAATGGAGATTGTGTTAAAATATCTAATAATACAGGTGTTTTGACGAAATATACAATCTCTTATAACAAACCTTTAATATTTAATATATCGTTATATTTCCGATTTTATCTTTTATATAAAAAATATAAGTATATAATTTTCTGTTTATTTTTTTTAATTTTGATTAAAAACACTTTTTAAATATCATATATGTATAGTTTTACTATTTTAATAACAATGTATAGGTAAAGTCTAACCACCTGTAATTTATAAAACACTTCAGTAATATTTTTTCATATTAAATCTATCAACAAACTATACATGTAATATTTTGTAACATACATAATATTTAACTTAATATATTATTTTCTATAACTTATCACAATATTTTGTGACCAACTTAAATAAATATTTTACAGCTTGGAAGACATTATGATTTTGTTGTTTCATTTCGTACGCTACTCGTAGGTATGATAATTTATTATCTAAAATGTATTATGCCGATGATATATTAACTTAATATAATTATAATAACTTATATTTTATGAATGATCAATAAGAAATCATATTTCAACTTGGTAGAGATATTTTAAAATAACTGGTAGGCACTCAAATTTTATATTTAAAGATAAAATACTTTATTTTTTATTTTATAAAAAAAAAGTATTATTTTATTGCATTATACATTCATCCTGATTTATAAACTGGATTTTCAATCTTGGTTGGGAATTCTTATTGAAATATAATTTCTTAAAGCTCATGCAATCTTCTCTCATTCTAAACTCAGTAACTTCCTGTAGAAGCTCCGGGGCTTACAACAAAGTCAATAAAATATAAAATTTATACTGCTGTTAAACAATTTAGTATTTATTTAATAATATTTTTTAATATCGTATACTCTGCGCTTTATAAGTTTTTTTAAATTTATTATTTATAGTATCATTTGCAGTTTGGTGTTTTTTCACTATTCCTTACAGAAACAGATTCAAGTTTTTAGTTTCAACATTCTTAAAATCGTTTTAGAGAAGATTATGTATGACGGGTAATTTATTGTTTGCCCATAAAAATATTATTCCTGTTGCTTTAAGGCATTTTTAATTATTTATCTAAATTAGCTACATCATAAAACTTCCAGTCGATTGAACTCAAATATAAGTTCAATATCCCAGCAACATTGAGCATTCACTTAAAAATTGAGCACAATTATAAAATCGAGACATAGTTTTTTTCACAAGTTAGTGAAACCGTCAAGCCAAATTTAAAATTAAAATATAACTCTACTGGCCTTTGACATTCACACGTTAAAATATTATATTAGTAACTAAATAATGTAAGTATAAAACTAAAAGCTTTTAGAATGCTAAGTCAAATTTGGCTTGACTCATGTTTAAGTTAGTAATCACTCTGACACAAAACAATACATAGACCTATCTATGTGAATGAGCAATGAATTGCACAAATGAGCAGCTCAGTTTAAACGATACTTATTTATATAATTTCGAGACAATAATTCAATCATGATAACTTCAAATTATTAAACATTGCCATCACAGTTAAACATTTATTTTAAAAACAAGAGCTGCTCACAAGGCTGTAGATAAGGGTTATTCTTAAAAATTATGGCATATTTCTGGTTTCGAATAACTACTTTAATTACTACTACTAATTGAGCGTCGACTTAATCTAAGTAAACATAAACTCAATAACATAATATATTTGGTTTAATTTCCACAAACATAACGTAACAGCACCTTTATATCACTGTGGTACATACATTCGTTGTCGAGGTCGACACAGTAGGCCGATACAAGCAGGAAAAAAACTAAATCTTCGAATACATCAAGCAATTTTATAAAAACTATATATAATAATTTTTGCAAAATAAATATAAAAAATGTCATAAAATATCTACATAATACGAGGCATTATTACCACAAATAAAAAAACGTAGGCAATATTTTGTTAAAATAGAACTTTTCTAAAAATCTTTGTATTGTAATAATTTTAATATTCAAAATAACATAAGTTTATGTGAACCATATTACGTCGAGATACATCTTCGAGACATTAAAAATTCTTTTGTCGAGGACTTTTAGCACCCGAATAGGCAGTAATACCTAAGGTATCCTACCCTCCTTTTTCTTTTAAATAGAGGATGTTTTCTGCTTGTACTGTCTTCTGTGTTTATGAGATAAGCAATAAATATCAGATAGATCATGTAGCTATCAAGAGGAACTTTCCGAGTGTGATTTTGGCCTTTTTATAGTGTTTTTTTTTTACGAATGCCATCAAGTAAAGCATTGCTTTTTTTTCATATACTATTACATAACTTACTTAATATTATATCTTTTACTAATTATTATAAGTACTAAAAACATAAAAACATTATTCAATATTTTTTTGTAAATTATTTAAGATTCGCTAAAATATCTGAACGATCAACAAATAAAGTAGATCATTAACATAATTGCAACAAATTTTTATATGATGTATGCATGTGTAAATATAAAATGTATTATATTGATATAACTATAAGAAATATCACTCTAGATTAATTTTGAGCCATTTCATTTGTTTTTGACAAGTGATGTTAGGGATATCAAAAGTACCTATTCGAAATAATTTTTTGTACAATACGCTATGAAAGAGTTTAGAATTTTATAATTTGATGTAGTCACATTTATATAAAGGATTTTTTAATATAAAGTGTTTATATAAAGTAGATACCTAATGCAGAGAGCAAAATGAGAAAAAAGTCACACATTTAAGTTTTATAAAATGTGTTATTTTTCTCATAGACTAAAAAATCTGAGGAATCAATCGAGCACTGAAATGAATATCTAAGGGCAACTCATTTACATAATAAAAATAGAAACTAAATTCCGAATATTTTTCTCTAATTTTATGGAATATATTAATAATAAATATAAAATTTATATATATTAACTTTTATTTTTGCCGTTTGAGCAGCGTTCTTCGTTGTGTAGGGTGAAGGTCCATGTTAGTTGACCATGAATATGGGCCATTCGGGGCACGCGGCTGGAGGCGGGATGGGAATAGGTGACCCTCCCCCCACTGACACCACCTCAGGTATCTGAAATTATTAGGGGCCAAGATAAAAATATACCGAAACTAACAGTAAACAGGTAATTGGTTTGATTTTGTCCTTTTTTTTACAGAGTAACAGTGTAGGTAACTAAATATTAAATTAACAAGCTTTTCCTCTACATGTGTTTTGGGGGGGAGGCGCAAACCCAGCTTACTTTATTTCCCATGCCCGTTCCTTGTGTCAGTAATTATGGCTCCCATTTCCTGCATCGGTCTTCGGTTTACGTTGAAACTCACCATAGTCTGGGGGTGATGCGGGGGGTGGTAGTAATGCGCTGGGGACACAGGCGGCGTGGGGTAGCCCCAGTAGACCAGCGGTGGGGGTGGCAGCGTCGGGCCCATTGCGGGGTAGTAGTACGTCAGCGGACCTGTCATACATATAAAGATGGTGTTAGGGTCGTGCGGGTGATGTGTGAAAGATTCAGTGTCGGATGTTGGGGCCTAAGCGGCTTTACGGATTTCTGGAACAAATCGGTGTAAGAGGGTACATTTAGCAACAAAAGTCGATTAACACTGAACGTTTTACATATCACCTATTGGTACAGAATGATTCGATACATTGCTTTTCTTAATTTCATTTAATAATTTAGATTTTATATTCTTAAAATTTTACATCAGTAGGTACGGATTTTTATGAGTATTTTGCTCAATAATTAAGATTTAAAAAACTGAAGTGTTAATCGACTTTTGTTGCTAACCGTACCTAGTAAGCCAAAGTTTTAGATTCAGTGGGACTAAGTAGATAAAAAATATTTTAAAGAGTTGGGACATAAAAAGTGGAGCCATCTGTAATTGTTTTAAAAATATTTAAGCCACACATGCCCCGACTATTACTTTTCAATTTTATTAAATTGTTTGCTCACTGCAATTTACAAAAACAACTTGAATTATTATGAAGGACAAACATTCTACATTGTAAATAAAAATAATAAGTCTAAATAGGTCAATGTTGTCGTAGCAATAGAGTGGACAAAAGCTTAGGAACATGACGCAATATTCGACACTCCACCAGCCATCTGTGAATGATATCAAATACATCACATTCATCTATAAATTGCGAAGATTCTCGTTTAAATATTTTTGTCGCTAGTTTATAAATAAGTCATGCATTTGTTAGTCACACTATATGATATGCCTACTTCTTGGTACTTGAATGATGTACAACGTTTAGGTATTTTTTAATTCATTGTGCAGTACTGACGACGTGCAGAAAGTAAATAACTGTAAATGTTATGTGTAGTGAAACATATCAAGAATTATTTCTTTACGTCGCATAAATATATACGTACCAATATTAAATTTTATCCCATTAAATTTTACCCACTTATACGCCTATTATGAAAGTCCCATACATGTATATTATTGTGATACTAAGTTAATACTAAAATGCTTAGCGATTATAGAACGAATTATAAATTCGGAGAGGTAAAGCTAAGCATTTTGTGCCTTGTGACGTCATACGATATGGATAGGGACGTACACAGTTTATGTATGTTAGATTTGCTGTGGATATTTGGCGAAAAACAATTAACAACAGTCAATTCTTTTTTTAAATAAAATTGTTCTTCAACACAATCAATCTCTAATCCAAACCAATCGACAACCAAAAGCCGAATATTTGGCTAACCGAGGCCGAATATTCGTAAGTTTTGCCGAATACCCACAGCAGTCTTAAGTATGTAATTATTAAGAACAAGATGAACAACTCACCGGATCTCTGAACGCATTAACATTTCACCAAAGCAGTGCGCACTTACACCAATACTCTGTAATGTTACACACGTCGTTGATGCCGCCAACCACCAAGCCAGTCTGCGGACTTTACCAAACTTATGCACGCCTAGTAACCCTAGTACTTTTAGCACCACTAGTTTGCGACCTCAATTGGAATGGGGGGATTACCTTCTAATAATGTATGTTTTATTTTTATATTTAACCGATTTCAAAAAGGATATAGGTACCTACTTATTTGTAAAATATAGGTAGGTACAAAAAATATTCATAAGTATATCGTTTTTAATTTTAGAAATACATCGTTTTATTTTTGAATTTTATTTTTCTTTTCGTTTATTTTATTTTTTTTAGTTTTACAGTTTTTTAGTTTCGCATTAGAATTTATATTTAGGTAGTAGAAATAGTTCCATAAAAATGCCTTATTAAATTTTCTCAGTACGGGTTTAATCCTGAATTTTCCTTATCTTTTTTTTTTAAAGCAATTAAGTTAAAAAAATATCGCGCAATTGAGGTCACAATATAAATGCAATAAATCAAGAGTAAGATAGAGCTTATTTCATGTGATTCCCACAACAAATGATAGATATATACTTACGCCACTTCATGTTAAAGACTGCCAAATCTGTGTACCCACTATTCGACCCAGCCTCTAGTGGTACACCTTACACCCATGGACCTACCTCTAGTCAAGCACAAAACATTTTTTCTACAACACACTAAGCTTTGAAGTCCCTTGGACATTTAATTTTTTAATTCTGTCACCGGTCCATGCATTTTTAAAGCGAAACAATGCAGAATAATGTTGTTTTATACTTTGGGGCATAGCGGCTAAATATTGGGTTTCAGAAAAGATAATTTGTATAAAAATTTATATTTTAAATGAAAGGTATATATTTACAGAGCTAGATAAGCTAATAGTCTGTAAGCATTCTATGTATAGTTGAGAAAAGGAGTTTTCAAGCTGTTCTAAAATATCTACATAATTACTATGAGTCATTATTACCACAGAAGCGAAAGGTAAAATGTTATAATATAATTTCGTTAAAAATAAACGTTTCTAAAAAAAACAGTTTGTATTACAATTGAAAAGTAAGTAAGTATTCAAAAAAATTAAATAACATTCAAATTCTATATTTTTAGTTCATACTACAGAACTATATTTTAACCCGACTATGCCCCAGTAATTAATATCATGAAGCCTGTGCTTACTGTGTTCGTTATTACGACCTCATTTGTGCCCCATGGGTTTTTACAATGTCCATTTATCGTACTAGACATAAAGGAACGTTAGAAGCATTAGGAGGGGCATGATTGTGCTATGTATCTGTTATCTTGTGAAGGAAAAGTTATACTAAAGGAAAAAGGAATGTGCGTATCGACGCACGTGAGATTATAAAGAGTGTATTTTAAAACATTTAAATTATGTTGTGCAGCCTGTTCATGTTTTTGATAGTTGAATATACATCTAAACGAACCAGTTTATTTTTTATTTTTTGCCGTCATGAAGTTGACAGATAGCGTGTCCGTTGTCATGGCGCGACCACTTTGAATTGTAACTAAAATGTGTGTAACATTTCTTGTTTTTTTTGTATAATATATAAATAATACTTACCTAATTCGTTTGCCCACTCACCCGGAAGTATGTTAGTAAAACATAAAAGGACGATACTTTACTGTAGCGGAGACAGATCAAGCGGTCGAGTGTTAGTGTAACCCTTCCTTCACGAGTACCTCTTGCTATCTACGCGACGAAGCCTTGGATAGACTTGGACTAAGAAACTGATTTTCCATTTTTATCTCACACTAACATAAGTTTGCAAATTGTTATTTATAAGACAGTTTTATTCTGGGTTACTCAGTGCCTAAAATGTAAACATAATAAAATAAATTAGTTAATACCTCATACCCAGATTAAAACTTGTGAAATCAAAGTAAATTGATAAAGCTTATAGAAAAATCAGATCCATTCCATACCCGACCTTAGAAATAGTACATATAAGAGACAATAGCACAACCACAAACCAGAGAAACTCGCAATTATCATCTAACATGTAAATGAACCTTTTATTTCTAATCGCAATACACTATATTTATCAAACTATAATTATAATAAAAAAAACCATCATGATGCTAACAAGATGAGACAAAAAACTCTGTAAAACGGAAAAAAAAACTTAGTTCTATTCAATAAAACTACATTTTGATATGATTTTCCGGCTTCATATTGAAAATGTAAGCGCATCGAAAAAGTTTGTTTGTTTGCAAAATAATAATGATGTCAACTGTAATCGAAACGCTTTGGCAGTTTATGTTGTGACCCGTGACAACAACCCGTGTCGTATAATATAACGAACAGAAAATATCCGATATCCTCACACCACGTCCCCCAGTCACTACACAGAATATTTTAATAAAATTTAGTGCAACATATGAACATTAAATCATTATTTTTTATTCTCTGGCTGTGTCTTTCTCATAACTGGTAAATAAATCATGTAATTTATATAAATAAATAGTTGGATACGCCAATACTTCATGATAAAACAGATACGACCCTTCAATAAAATATGAAAATGCACTAAAAATCATCAAAATACGTACCTTAAAAAAACGAATTTAAGTTTAACTCCGTAACGAGATAAAAATAAAGCGTAGAATCTTTAAGATAGCAAGAGAAGAGGAAGCTGTGTTTAAAGAGTAGCGTGTTAATGACTGGAGGAGACAGGACCCTTACCAAGACTGAATATATGAACTTTTCCTCATGATACTATGTAGAATTCATTTAAAGTTACACTACAAATTATGTAAGCACAATGCATAGTCGTAGCTTAAGAAAAATATCGTATCGTCACTTAGCGCCATATTAGTAACTTGATACAGATGCATTTAATGCTAATATATTTCAAGTGACCCATTTCGAACCATAGTACCAAGATAAAGTTACAACCGTGTACATAATTTCATGAAACAGTAACATAAAGTTCCGTAAACGAAACTGATTTGTATCCGGCAGCGATGTGCTTTGGAAAACTACGGAAGCTCAAATATCGGATTATATTTTGTCAACCCGAGCCATGCAACCCTTTTCCTTAAAAATAAGCGGTTCATGCTACACCCTTTAATTTTAATTTGGAAAACGACATATATATTTTGGTTTTTAATACAGAAATACGTGTGCAACACTTACCGTTTGTCTGATGGGTTTCATGCACATTTTCCATAACACAACCCGACGGATACACCATAATACAACAGTTTTGTATATAACCATTAATAAACACAGTATTGCATTGTAAAATAGACTAAATTGTTACTTTGGCAACATGATTTTATAACGGACAAGTCCACTAGATTTATTTCAATGCAAATATTCCAGTTCCGAAAATTATGTCCACTTGTTCACATTGCCAAAATTACAACAAGTAAATAAATTTAGAAATGACAGAACAAAGATTAGCCATTACACCGTGTACTTGTGACTAAAGCCCCATACCTATATTTGTGATTATTGAGACAATGGCGACACCATATAAAATGACGTTAACTTTAAGTATAAATTGTTCCATATACAAGTCACCCGATTTGGTTTATACTCCCGAATCAAACTAAGTACTGGGTCATGCCATACTGACGCACAGAATTTTTGACATTTCGATAAATTATAGGGAATGATGACAATGGCTTATTCAGACAAAATGATGTCTTAATTTTGAAATTAAGTTAAAATTCGAGAATATAAACCAAAGATATAGCAATAAATTATAATTTTAATGTAGACTATACTATGTGGTGTGAGGTACAGACGATGGGGTTAAGCTAGGTGGTATAACCATGGGTTATTATTAGGTGATATAATATTGAATAATATTTCTGGACTGTTTATGGGAGAGGATAAGGATTTCATGGAATTTGGCGGCCGTCCTGTTATTTTTAAACGTAGCCTAAATAAAGTTAGAATTTAAAATCGATTATTTTGAAAAATTATTTTCAATAACGTAAAAAATGGTCTAATTTTAATATTAATAGTTATGCCTAATGGAAGATTTCTTTATAATTTAACGAGACATATTTTTTCTGAAATTATTGATTGACGATTACGAAAATAAAACCTCGAAAATAAATACCTAATTCAATAATATTTTTGCTGACTATTTAATTGATTTTAAAACTCGTCCATTTACCTTCATACGGATTATTAATAAACGGATGATAAAAAAAATATAAAGCCGAAAAAACTCATGGAAAAATCAATTCATTTTGCATAAAGAGGGAAAAATGATTACGGTAGCAAAAAACACTAAATAATAAAAAAATAAACTAAGCACAAAGTGTACACACATATTGTACTCAAACAAAAAAACCAAACTTTAAGTAAGTATCTTAACTTTTATAGAACCTACAAATAAATGTCGTGAAGCGAATGTATTGCATGGGCGGACCATGACATTTTAGAAATGTTAAGATTTTTTAATATGATTTTAGTTTATGATTTTGGAATGTATAAATAACGCAGTGCAGTAGGATTGGCCCTGGGTTTGCCTGGAGACAGCGAGAAAAATGTTCATCAAACTAAAAAGACAGCTGTGCTGATGGGTACTTTGTTGCGCCACTTCTTCCTAGCTAAAGCACCAGGAAGTGGTGAAGGGTGGGTGTTTAGGGAGAATGTCTTATGTAATTTTGACGTTCAAAAAGTGCTGATTCTCAGCCTAGTTTAAATATATTACTTTTTTATTTTATTTCTCAAGTGTCATAATTTGAGTATGCAAGTATTTCTATCTAGATATTGATAATTTAATCATGGCAATATACGTGTTTAATGCAATACATAAGCTTCATACGACAATAAGTACCTAACACTTTCTCAGACTTAAGATCAGCCTTCAAGAAATTGGCAAAACATTGTCTTTTCATTATGGAATGTTTAATATTTAAAAATCACAACGACATCTCATCACACAGTTGGGGTTGCCATATGGAAGGTAATTTCTAAAAAGGTCTTTATGTCTCTTGTTACAGAAAAAAGCCCTCGTAATTTTGGAAAGAAATCGTTAAAAAAATTAATTATGATTTGGTTGTTTCTCATTGATTTTAACGGTTTTCTAATAAGATACCTGACAAAAAAGTAGGATAAAACAATTAAGTACATCTGTTCTTTTTTATTTTATGGCAACCCCCATATTAAAACGTAAAATAAATCATACAACTACTTGTCATTGATTAACAACCTCTGGTTCACTTAATTATAATTAAACATATGAAAATGAGAGTTCAACAATATTTAAAGTCAAGTAATAAATTCAACAAGTATTTTAAGTAAGTACTTAACCTATCAATATCGAGCTGCTAAATAACTGCCTTTATAAGTTTTACACTTAATTTTTGTAGTAAATTCATGTTTATTAACTAAAATATCGTAAAAATAGCGAAGGCACTTCACACTCTTGAGCTTACCATCAAAATGTCATTTTGTCTACCCTGTTTCTTGCCGAGTTAACGCCAAATATAACGCGACTTTGATTTTTAGGCCAATATTGGGCTAAACGTCAGCAAAAAATATGTCCAACAAGTCCATAATAGTAGTAAATAATGCAGCTCTGGACGTTTTCCAGCGTTGGCCGGCCAACAAACAAGCTAAAATTTTACTAAGTAACAGACAGACCGCTGCCTAATATCCGCTTTTAACAAACGTCAAATTAAATTTTACGTTAGCGTCGCATCGAGAATCCCAACTTTTTTTTTCTGCATTTTCCCTGACATTTGTGACATGGTCTAGCCATCATAACGCACATATTCACGCGGTTTATCACGAATAGCAAAAAAAAAAAACAAACGCAAAACTGCTTAAGCGATATAAGCTGCTCTTTTAGGGCGCATATCACAAATACAACTGAACGCGGACCAACACTTCTAAACCGCGTTCAAGAGCTGTCAGTGTTAATATTCCACAACAACGATGACACTGAACGCGAACGCGAAGAACGCGGTTTAGATGTGCTGACGTGTTCATTTTTATTGGTGATATTGGCCCTTAGTAACAGTAAAAGGATTTCTTATTTTATTTAACCGTTAACCCTCAGGTACTGTTGTTTTAGCAAGTTAGTATTCTTGTACTCAGTAAGGTAATGAGTTTGGTGTTAATAATTAGTTTAGTAGTTAGTTTAATGTGTAGTTTTGCAAACGTATTTATTTACGGAAGTATCAGGTCATTGTAATATTTATAAACTTTGTTGTGTTCTATTAGCGGGTACTTTTAACCGTTACGTTTGAAAAGTAGTTCCTTATTTCATTATTTTTAATAGGTTGCGTCGTAGTTTTGATTTTATATATTTCCAAAATATTAAAGTCTCACCAGGTATTTTTTATTTAAACCCACTACTGCAAGATCTAAGAAACAACATCTCTAATCTCTTTTGTTTTAACAAAACAGCGTTCAAAACGCAGACTCATTTATTTTAAAATCACGTCTTTCGTCTATCATCATCACTTCTTTATCATTATTTTAAATGTTCAACTTAAACGCCCGGATAATACGGGTAGGTAGGGAACATAGACAACGTAGGGAAAGGTGACGTCATAGACCCTGGCAAGGCCGCAGACAGAGCTGACCCGTACCCTGCCGGCAAGGCGGTCGGCAACGCAGTCGGCAACGTATTATAAGTTGATAGCATAGGACTTGTATTCGCGTAAGAGAAAATAGGAGCTGACGAGCCATAAGAAAAAACTGGTAAGGATAGTGCTGGCTGCATTTGCTGGGGCAAATACGGCCTCTTTGCTGGCGTCGCCTCAGTCTGCTGAAACGCGCGTTCATACGACCGTTTGGTTGGCAGCATCGACTGCTGTTGCAAAATCTGCGACATCTGCGACATCTGCGACATCTGGGAGATCTGAGACATCTGAGACATCTGGGACATTTGCGACATTTGCGGCAGTTGGTAGGCCTGTGCCGTCGGTTGTTGGGATCGGACGGCCGCGTAGGTAGGTAGCATTGGGAGCAGAGGGGGGCGGAGGGAGGCGAGGAGCAGGTTCTCGTGTTGTCGCGCGAGGAGGCTCTGGTGCGCGATGTGGTGCGCGAGCAGGCGCGGCGCGGGCGCGGGCGGGGGGGACACCAACGTACCGGGGGAGAGCACCTTGGGCGACGTGGCGGGCGTCACGCCGCCGGTCAGCACCAGGTTCATGTCGTCGCCCGAGCACTGGAACACCTGGATTGAGCAGCGTGATTAAGTTACAAATTATAACAACGGTAGTCACGAGCACAAATAAGTAATGTACCTATACACTTAGCAAAATTAAAAATGATTTTCTACTGGAATAACTGTTGACCTATTTCATTAAAGTATGGGTCCCAAAATACTGTGTTCGTAACAACATAAAATTGCAATCAATACAGTAGGAGACGCTCACTTTTAAAATTTGCTAAGTGTATGCATATTAGTGCTCGTGACCGTACAACGGATCTTTTGGCGCGTGGCCGAAATCTGAACTAACGCCGCCATCTTGATTTTTCAATACAATTTCTGTGACCGTTTCAAAAATGATCACCAACGACGTCCTCCTGTCAATTTCATTCAGACGCCAAAAGTTCCTTGTGTACTACCAAAGACTACTATAGTATGTGTACTACACTGAAAGGTCATGGAAGACGATTTTCTACGAAACAAAGCATCTTCAAAAAAAAATACTTCTCTACTGAACTACCCGATATATTTTAATTTAATTTCCCGAGTTAGATGCACTTTATTTTAAAATACCGATATGAAACTGCAAAATAGTGGATAATTAAATAAAGAACCAGTTGTGCAATTTTAACGATAAAACTCGTTTAAACGAGCGTGTCTGTTTGGAATATCTTTTGAAGAAAACCGATAAAGGGGACCAGTTTCACTCATTTAACAAAATGTGAAATATTGATACCTACCTAAGTTTCGAACTTCGTCTACAAAGTTACCGAAAGTGGACTACAGTCCTTTCATAATTATTTTACCTCTAATTTTGCATCACTGTCAAAATCTCAGTGACCTTTATTTTCAATGTCATAAGGTTGCTGTTGGGTTGCTGCCACTGACAAGTCTGTCAAAATCACAGTGATCTTTATACCCTTCACAATAAGGTTGCTGTTAGGTTGTTGCTGTCAGAGGTAAAATAGCTGTGGAAGGACTCTACTTACATGCAGATATTAGGACCACTGTGAAACCAGTTTGGTCCTAATGTTCGCATGAAATAATGCCACAGTTTAGTTTAAGGAGTACATTTACCATTTTTTTTTACGTAAGGCCTTATTAAGTCATTGTAATGTAACTATTATAGCATTGTTACAAGTGTAAATTAGAATAATAGCCGAGAGTTGTATAAAACTCACGGCATCATTCTAATTTATACTTTATTACAATGAGGTCAGCTTCTTTATAGTTAGCATTTGGTAAAGCGTTACCTCAATATACCGCTGCTTCTTGCCGAAGGTCATGTAACGATGGTGCTTCTGCTGAGCGGCGAGGAAGGCGCTCGCTTCGCTGTCCATCTGGATGAAGGCTTCGCCGCTGGGGTGACCCTGTTAATGCATTAAGACGAATGTTAATGGAAAGATTATCCACTCAAACATACACGGTCTTATTACTAAACAAGATTTATCTTCAGATCCAGGTCACACAGGTTTAAGAGAAGAAGCCATTTTTAAATTTCGAACTTTCTTTCCCACTACGGTAAAGTTGTCAATGCAAAACTGACAACTAAGGACGAATTTCACCAATGAAATTGAACGCGATCAGCACATCTAAACCGCGTTCAAGAACTGTCAGTGTCATTAATTTTATGGAACACTATCAGCTTTTGTATGCGGTTTAGATGTCCTAGCGTTCAGTTTCAATGGTGAAATTAGCCCTTAGTACCGCACTAAGTGGTTCGTAGTTTGTATTAAGAACTGCTTTTTCAATCACAGTTACGTTCTTGTTACAAAAACTGGTTCTACAATTTAAACCACGTCAAAATAAAATACCGATACATTTTTGCATTTGATCTCCTGGCTCGGAAGCACTATTTTTAATTAATCCTTCGTCATTAAGTAGACCATCGAGCCGCAATTGTAACATATAGATTCAAGAATACACTGAAAGCAAGAAAGAAAGAACGCAAATACATTTATATGCAGTAAGCATGACGCAAAGAAAAAACACAGAAGTTGGGGGAAAATATGCGTCACATCCACGCAAAACGGCCATCGCTCAGCGTAATGCTGTGACACTGCGAGACAGCGCTGGATTTCAGAGACAGCCGGCGGAGACGTGATGACATCCACCGGTGTAGCATAAAAGGAGATACAAAAAGCAAAATAAGAACTAAAATTAAAACCCAATACCCACAAGTTCTAAATCTTTATATAAATATAATATTTAAATGGCAACATTCCGCTCCGACAAAACACAGCAGTTGAGTTGATACAATACGGCCAATGCATGGTATAATAATATACTTCGCCAGGTATAGCATTCCGAGACACAGGGTGACACAAGCCTACGTTATCACCGCTGTGTTACGAGTAGTGTGTAATAATAACTCCCCAACCGCCTTTAGTACCTGTGCGAATCCGATATAACAATGAGATTTTAACTAACAATTACGTTGGTATATGTTTAAATTGAATTGTTTCATTTGATTAGAAAAACGAAACGAGAATTTAAATGCTATACATAAATTTTTAACAGAACAACGACTGAAAATGTTTCCATAATTCGTGTTTTTTTGCAATAAAGTGGCAACTGGATAGTGACATAAGCATGTGTCATTCCCGGAATGCCAGACCTTGTTTTTTTAGACCAATGGCCAAAGGGCCAATGAATCATGGCCGGTCCGAACTTTGCGCAGAAGGCTGCGCAATAACATTTTTTAGGAACCAAATGTTGTCATGACTATATTCAGACCGGCCCGGATTCATCGGTCATACCTATTATAGGTACTCACATCAGAATAAACTCCATTGATTTTATTAAGTATAAAATATATCAATGGAATAAACACTAACCTGGGCGTTGTATACCATGTGAACTCCTTGCACCACTATGTTTTTGGCGAACTCATCTAAGAATGTCAATATATGCTCCACCTGCAAATAAATTAATTACAAAATGAGATCCTTGACATACTTAGGTACTTAATTTTAGGGTGAAAGCGCCAACGTAGCCCGCGAAAATCAAATTTTCTCATCAAATCATATTTTGATCAACATACAACTTGACACTGTCCTGCAAATTTCAAAAAACGTAAGCAAATTTGAATTTCATGGTCTACCTTAGCCCGTCCCCCGACTCCCATAAAGAAAAGAAGAATGTTCTGTCTGTCCGCTTCCTGTATCCAAGGAATGAGTCGTTTTACTTACCAATCGTAAGTAAATTGCCAAAGAAAACAAGTGGTCTTCTAAAATACCTACTGAATATTTTATTTTAGCTGCAATCTCGTCTGATAAATTAATCTATGTTTATCTATGAAGTCTATGATACTAATTGGATTAAGATAATACTAACCAGGCCGTCCGAAAAGAACTCGGAAAAGATAAAATGGTTTTTGCTAGTTGACCAAAATTCACTTACTTGTGCCTCGTAAGGCAGTCCCCTTAGCCGGACGCAGTCTTTAGCAGTACCGGAGGTGATGACATGTTGCGGCACGAGGGCCACGGGCAGCAGACCTTCAGCAGGAGCAGGCGCTGTTGACGGCGTGCTCGACTGGCTTGTGCGCGTCTCTAATGACCGGTTTAGGACCTGGGGGAGAAGTTAGATGGTTAGATAGATTACGTGAGTTTGTCAATAACACCAAGGCATTGCTTGCTGGCCTTCCCTGGCCCTGCAGTCTCGACATAGATAGCGACAAAAATCAGTCGCTAAGTCGTATCGATGTCAAATTTCTTTAATAGATTTTCAACTTTATGTCCAAAGTATAAGGTTGAATATCTATTCAAGGAATTTGACATCGATACGACTTAGCAGCAGATTTTTGTCGCTATCTAATGTCGAGACTGCCGGCCCTGGGCAGCTGGGGGTGGATCGAATGATCGATTTTTCCACCCGTACCTAAAATACGCGGTTGGACGTGGAGATGCGGACCCCAGCCCGTCCTACTATTTAACATCTACAACTAGATTGAAAGTGTTTCAACATCCGGACAAACCTATTGAGGTTGTTGCGATGTTCTTATTTTTATTTCGTTTTGTTCCTTAGGTACTAAACAATGAAAAAAGAAGTTAAGTTACAGGATAAAGGCTCCTACAAACAGGCGCGACACGCGACGCGGCACAAAGGCACCGCCTGTAGCGCGACGAGCGTTGCCTTTGCGTGGCGCACGATTCGCGTTGCGTGTCGTGCCTGTTTGTGGGAGCCTTAAGGCGGTGTTGACAGGAGTTGTAGAATTATGTTTAAATTGTGTTTGGCCAACCTTTTTGTGGACAGGATTTTTTTGTGATGTATACCAAATAGCTGGTTTATGGGCTTCTAAAGTGATAAGACTATATGTTTTGCATGTACGTGTTTTCTTTTATAACGTTTGGTTCTTGAAATATCCAAATTTCACTGACAAGCACTCGGCGAATAATGGATTATTTTCAACATTTTGATGTTAATTTTATATTTCAAATACCTATTAGATCAATATGTTTGGGTTTCAAAGAATGACGTAACACAACGTCACTGTTTGCTGAAAATGTGTATACCTACGTTTATAACACCCGTTCCATTACAGCTACATCGTCTACGGACAACATTTATTTATGAAAAATGAAAAGTTGCATGTTTTATTTTTGTATATACTTAACTATTTTTCTTTGAATCAGAATTAAAATTACTGATAGAGCATTTACAAGGAAAATAATATCACATATCAATTATTATGATCTAAGTAGATATTGCAAAATACTTATTTGTGATGACTTAGCAAAATATCAATTTTATATATACGACGAAGTATTATATTGCAATTATTAGTTATGTAAATATGTTGTTGAACGAGTGTTAGGGGCTTGGCATAAAAAAATACTTGTACAGTTAGCAAGAAAAGTCCAATAAAGCTGTCACTTTCAAAATCACAAAACCATCAAAATCATCAAAATTGACACAAAATGTTTCGTTAAACGTTTTTAATCTAGTTAGTGGCTTTAGTAGGTACTGTGCTCCTAGTAAATTAAGATTAACCTTTTCACCGCCACGGACTACAATAGAAGTTCAGCTGCCTTGAAATTTTAGTTAGATTTAGGTACATGTTTTAATGGCACGTACTCCTTAAAAACAAAATCAATTTCTAAAGGACACACTCTTATTTTGTTTTAAAGGCGTAGGTACGTGCCATTAAGACATGTAAATCTAACTAAAATTTCAAGGCAGCTGAACTTCTATTGAAGTCCGTGGCGGTGAAAAGGTTAAAAAACTAAAGTGTTCATCGACTTTTGTTTCTGACAGTACCTAGGTAGGTACTATTATCAATATTTTTAGCTTCAACAACAATGTCAACAAAATGACAAAGTTCAATTCAAACAGTATTTAGAACCATTTACTACAAATGTCGCTACTAATTATACTATACTAGCTTCTGTCCGCAACTTCGTCCGCGTTAAATTTCGGCAATCGACCCACCGCGTCTCGCTGCGCATCGCCCGCCTATGCTTTTACTTCATTTTCTGACTTCTCTTTTTTTGCTCGGCTCCTAAGGGCTGTAGCGTGATACTAAATAGTCTATAACCTTCTTCAAGAATTGGGCAATCAAATGCAAAAAAAAATCCGACAGGTAGTTCCAGAGATTAGCGCGTTCAGACAGACGGACAGATGCGGCGGGGCGGGGGGACTTTGTTTTATAATATGTAGTCGAGTATGTGGCAAATGTGGCAATGGAAGTAAATTAACTGAGATTGAGAAATAAAAGGCGCTATAAAAGTTTAAAAAAATCCACGTGTATGATGTAAGGCCTTGTGTGTTGCATATCAAATCGTTGCATGTGCTGTGCACAAATGACTGACGGCCACTTAAACTTAGGTACTTACCAGCAACCTCAAGGGCAGGCTAAAGACAGAAATATTTATCAAAATAACGTTTTAAGATCCTCTTACACAAGATTGAAAGAAACTCTTTGAAATTAAGTGAGGTTGAGACACGAAGTCACTCACGTACCTACATGAGTAAAAATGTTTCTAGGTAAGCTAAATTACAAATATGAAGTTCGTCACAACGTCACTGCATCAGTTATGAAGTTATGATACAACCAGTCACCCATCAAATTCATTTAGTTTTTAAGGGTGTTTGTTATTTGCGATTAAATACCTATTCAGCTAATTGAGTCTTGAATGCACTGAATAAGTGTTTAATTTGTTGTTTAATTGTGCTCATTCAAAAGTTAACATTAAGTTTCTTAAACCTAATGGCCTACGCATGTTTTTTAGACAGGTCTGTAGCTAAACAGGAGCCTTCTTTTCCTATGCTATGGGTCCGTTTCCAGAAATTGGCAATATTTTTTAAATATTTATATGGCATCTCGCAGGTCAACCTAGCAGGTTGTCGGCTGCTTATCCGAGCTTGTCTGTTGGTGCCTCAATAAATTAAGGCCTTCAGCCAGGGCTTAAAATCTTAAAAACTAAGCGACTACACGCTAAGGGCACATTAATAAAAAACGGCTACAATTTAAATGCTCACCAAAATAATTTTTAGACCCTAAGACTAAGTACCAAGTAAAATATGTTAACTTCAAATAAAATAAACCCACTCTATACCGAGGTGCCTAAAGAACAACGTTTTAAGTTCTAAAATAATTATACACTCATTAGAGTAATTGTACGTGTTGTATTTATATTCTTTTTGCCTACCAAAATGGATAAATGCTCACCAAATTTTGTTTAAGTTGCTCACCAAAAATAAGTTTGCTTCAAAATGCAAGGGTGGGATAGGATGTAAGAGCGAGCGAAGCGAGCTCGGGACTTTGGGAACCTCGACTCGGGCAGGTTAGGTTGGTACTAGTGGCCTTAATACTCTCCTGCAGGCGTAGCATGACGCTTTCTATTTCTTGGAAGACAAGACAGAGCTATTTCCATACAAAGTGACATTTCGTTTCTCTATTTTTGACATCGCACCGTAAAAATCCGTCTAAAATCCGTCATTTTGTCTTTCGTTTTACCGATCGTTGTCTAGGTCTTTTTATATGTAGACTATTTCAGAAGAAAGTTTTCTATCCCAAACGTCAAAATCACACTGACAACTGACAGTTGTCTAAAGTAGTGAAGACAATTTGATTTTGTAATCGCCATGCTAAAGACGATAGAAAACTTTTTACTCGACGGCGACCAAGTATAAAAATGGAATGGAAAAATGGAATTTTCCACTTTTTGTATGGAAAATGTGAAAAAGTATTACCTACATGTTTAGTTTTAGGGGTTTAAGGGTTTCATAAAGGGGGTCGAACTTTTCATTATTTTTGGCGATAGGACACACCATTTTCGAGATATAAGCAAAATAAAAGAAAAACGTGAACAATATACTGAATTTCGTAAAAAGTGCAGTTGACTCTTTCTACTTTGCTGCCGTCGTACTTTCTTCACGGAACGTCATTTTTGTCTATTCTTCCGTCGACAAAACCCGTTTCTATAATGGTCATGCTACGCGTGCTGGAGGAGGGTTGTGGCGTCGTCGAGAATAGTTAATGTATGCCTCGGTCGGCAAATCCTACTTATGCGGGAGGGAGTGTAAGAAATTAGCAAGAGACTCAATCATTATTTACAGCCGTGATCGGCTGCTGGTCTAATATTTCGTTCAACCTACAACAGATTTACTCCATGCCTCGGAAAGCACGTTAAGCCGTTGGTACCGGCTGTCATTCGTAGATCTTTGACAGTCGTTACGAGGAGTCAGAAGCCCAAAAGTCTGACAACCAGTCTTATCAAGGCGTATCGTGTCACCCAGTAACTGGGTTGTGAAGGTCAGATAGGCAGTCGCTCCATGTAAATTACTGGTATTCAGCTTCATCCGGTTAGACTGGAAGCTGACCCCAACATAGTTAGGAAAAGGCTGGGTAGGTTGATTGACAACAGATCTACTGACCAAGGTTCCAGAAACCAGGCTTCAAGGCAAATACAAATTTCGCTGCCACCACAACCTTGGGAAGATATTAAGGCCGTCAAAGAAGGCAAGGTCTTTTTCGGAAACCTGCAGTAAACACCATAAAAACCTTGGCTGCATCATCAGTAATGTTCCAAATCGTCGTGTTTAACATAAAACCACAATTTACGTACAATTGTTTGCGGCTACGACTGTTCTCAGCGATTATATTGTTATGTTTGTAAGTAGATAAAATAACGACAAATCGGCTTGTCGTCAATATTTTTATAGCGAGCACGTAGAGTAATGACTTGGTAAATGTAGTTAGGAGCTTGTTTAGAACTATGAGTAGGTACATCATGGTTCGGGTAAGCCTTGAACCTGCGGAGTAATTGCGTAACACACTAACAGTAGGAATAGCTTTCATATTGACAGTTCAACAACATTCATTCCGTTATTTACGTTGTTGAGCAGATACATTTTTCGAACTTACGAAGCAATGGATTAGCAATAGGCTTCAAAATGATTCAGATTGTGATTGATAGTGTGTTACGAAATTAAGGTGCTGTACAAAATGATTCTTTGGGTACGTTATGTGTTATAGATTTAGGTGTGATATTTACTGTAAATATTCGTATGCTGTTTTTAGCGGTGGATGTGTCCGGAACATACCTTTTCTTATTAGCTGAAAGCAGCCTAGCCCTGTCAGTCCATGTCCAGTACCTAAATGAAGAGACAGAAGATGCAACACGGGATTGCCGATGTGCTGGTGTCTTTCGTGACTGTTCGATAAGGTATTTTGGAAACGATTATAGCGATACTTTCCGGACCTAGGTACTCTTTAACAACCTACTACAAAACTAATCATAAAACGAAAATCTCAAGCCGAAGTGTTACGCAATCAGTGCGTTATGGCGTCTGATTGTACCTACATAGGTTACAATCGCACAATGTGCCACGGTGGCGGCTCCCAATAAATATCAACACGGCTAAATTCTTGATAACATTATATTTACGCTCGCTGCAAGTGAACAAAGCAAATCTTTTGCTGAATAATTTAATTTTCTTCAGTAAAAGTGACCCTGGCTGCTACCTACTTATCTGTAAACTTTAATTTCTACCCTCAAAGATACCGTGTGCCACGCGAGTCACGCAACATAACATTAAATGCGTTTTTATGTGTACAGGGTGGCAGGAACATTGACGACCATGGATTCAGCGGCCGTACTATGACGTGTTAAAAGTTTAAAACCATCACTGTTCCAGCGTGAAAGAGAGACGGAGCTATATATGACCGATGGCACTATTCCTTTTTCGCAATGGAACCATGATGGTATTAACACGTCATAGTACGGCTACAGTACATGGTTCTGATACCCCCTGCGTTGAAATTTATCGTCAGATATTTTAAAAAAAATGCTATTCCATACATTTTGACCGAGCACTTTTCTAAGAAACAGCAGATTTATATATCTACGTTAGCGGGTCTAGAATCATGTGCAGAATTCATGGTTACAGTTTACGCATCGATGTCACTGCCACCCTATATAGAGTAGTAGTCTATACGTATACTTAAAGAGGCATACATAACTAGTCCTTTGCCAAAAAAACAAGCAGGCAGTCATGGGGACTGCCGACAGAAGTGAAAACTTATGCTTTCACTGCTGGCCAAGCGTAACACATCATACTGACATAATGTTAACATTATCACGTTGGTGATGGGAAACCATAAGTTATTCCCCTACCAAATATCGGTCAACCCGCCTAAATAAGTTTTCACTTCAACAATTAGGAGCAAAGGACCATCTTTTTTTACCTTCGACACAATTTGAAGCGTAAGACCCACTTTTTTGCCACCTTCAAACATAGATGAATTTGTTCTTGTGAAATCTTGTGCTTGTTTCTAATGGACCAATATACATACTTACACATACATAAACTTACGCCTTCTTTCCCATGATGATAGGCAGAAACTACAGAACGCCACCTGCTACGAACCTTACATACTCCTTTTGCTTCGTTTACGTTCATAGATTGGTCATATACGCACGCCAGTTGCGAGTACTACGCACCTGACCTTTTTGAAGAACATCACTAATAAGACTAATCGACCAATATATTTGCTACATACATAACTAACTACTATATAATGTTCTATTAGTCTTTGTGCTTCAATGTATTCGAGCCAAAGGTTATCAGTGTTATGTTTAGATAGCTAACGATTTGAAGGAGCTTCCTAGCTTGTTTGTGTCCTTTCTCATTATCAAATGTTGCTTCTAATATGAGAGATGAATGTGGTTATTTTAGTCATGACATGATTGCAATCTGATTGTCGTGTTCATTCAATAGGTTTTAGATCAATACCTATATGAACTTCTAGCTTTTGCCCGCAACTTCGTCCGCGTGATTTTTCTTGTTTGAACATTAAATATATCCTATGACATTTGGCAATACTGTAGCTCCCCATTAGTGAAAGAATCTTTGGAATCAGGTCAGTAGTTTCGATGATACAAACTCACAAATTTTACCTCTTTATAATATTAGTATAGACTAATATAGATAAGACCCAAGCAATTTCTGCTATTTCAGCAGATATCCAAGAACGATTCGATGGTCCAACTCACAGGTTCTCACTTTAATACAGAATTACGTATACACAGTAAGCAAGCCATTTAGTCAATACGAAATAATCTAATGAACCCTTTTTATATTTACTTATTTTCTTTTTTTGATCCATATTGAATATAGTATTGAATAAAATTCAAAGATTTGCCAATATTTTGAACAATGGACCTAATACACGACCTCGCTGCGCTCTCAAAAAGGTTTCGCTAATCTTCTTAAACTCAAACTAAAAGCATTGATTTAAATTGACAAAAGGAGTCTGTCAGTCAGAAAGATGAACCTAGTTACCCATTCCAAAGCGTAGTCGGTTCCTATGGAGAAGCCCGGGCAAGAAAATACATGGACACTCTTAGAAATGAGCCGCGAACAAAAAGGTTTAAAACTCAAACATAGAAAACTATATATTTACCTGTTGCACTTCAGCAGTGGTAGATCGGAACAGCTCAATATATCTGGCACCAATAGACTTGCGGTGTCGAGACAAGGCCTTAGGCGCGTCATCTTCTTTAGCAAAGAGAACGAATGCGTCCCCTGTGGCTCTGCCGTCGGCTCGTCTGACGAAGAGGACACCTTCTGCTCCATCCAGAACTAAGACTGGGTTGTCGCCCGTTGAGAAGAAATCCAGCTGGAAATTAAGATTGTTTTTAGTATGCGGCGTGACAGCCAGAATTCTGGAGATTGGCTACGGAGTACGGCTACAGGAACAGTGGCCTAACCAGTTCCAAAGGGAGCCCTTTATAAAAGAAAAGAAATGAGGGTCCTTTTTACGCGGTTCTAAAGCAGGGTAATGTTTTTATACTAAATAAATAAAATAGCATTCAGACTCAAAAGTTTAAGCTGTCATTGTGATTTTAATAAATACAGAAGCAACTTGGGGGGCAAACAAGGCATGGACGTAGAAGAGACCAAATATGTATGTTAGCCACAGAAGTATCTTGCTGTGGGCTTGGGTTATAAATCTATAGGGGCTTAGAAAGGTCCACATCACGCACAATGGTCCACTTGAAGGACTAAGTGCGGAAACCAAAATCCTAAAGAAGAAGGTCCACATAAGTGTTTGTGTGTTTAATTATTTGAGTAAACGTCTTATGGTGAACCAATAAGTTAGGATATGTTAAGGTTATATTCAACGGTTCACACAAAAAAGTAGTGTAAGTTGGCAATGGAAACATAAGTTCAAGCCGCGGGAATACAAATTCTGGTAGAGGCAGTAAGCAACTTAGAGAGCTGAATGATATGAAAATAGTTAGTATAGGCGTAGGTAGTCATTGACCTTTTTATTGGTCTAGAAAGAGCTAGTTTTTATGAGACATTTAAAAGGGAAATATTTAACTGATCCTTTAAAAATGTTTTGGGCTTCTAATGACGTGACGCACACTTTTTTTTACCTAATTAAGCCAGGGTACCCAGATCAAATGCGCTAGGTGAGGTTAGAACTGTGGCCAACCACGCGTGAGCCGAATTGGTCGCATTAACTAAGCTAGGGCACCCCGACCAAACGGGTTAGGTTAGAACTGTGACCAACTGCGCGCAAGCCGAGCGAGGGAAGCGAGCGGTGCCATGGCAGCAGCCGGCGAGCGCTACATCCAAGTTGGTCGCAGTTTATTGGCTATTAAGTATGTTTAGTACCCCAAAATAGCAGTTTACAAAAAGAGGCGTCATTATATTAGTGTTCAATAATACTTTTAGGAAAGCAAAAGGGGAATTATCAGATGTTCGATTGAATACATGCCCATTTAAAATAGAAAAGCTAGAAAATATTGACGCAAATGTCATCTAGTTCAAGTTTATTGATAATATGATTACAGCAAAGGTTAGATAAGTTAAGTAAGCTGCGGTATAATACCTAATCTCAGCAACTAACCCAGAGGTTATGGCGTATCGTTGAAGTTCACAATATATTATCAATTTGACGGTTTCTGATTGGCTGGCAATAGTATTGCGAAGTTAGATCGTAATATGTTAGAAGAAGAAGGCGATTTATAAATATAATTCTTTTACTTGTTTTGTATGGAAGAGATATCAAAATCCGAATAACCCTAGTTCATTATCTGCCCAGTCTTTTCCCAACGATTTGTAGGATCAGCTTCCAGTCTAACCGGATGAAGCTGAATACCAGTAATTTACATGGAGAGATTGCTTATCTGACCTCCACAACCCAATTATTGGGTAACACGATACCCCTTGGTATGACTGGTTGTCAGACATTCGGGCTTCTGACAACCCGTAACGACTGTCAAGGATCCACTAATGGCAGCCGGGACCAACAGGATGAGGCACGGAGGGGTCTCGGTATGTAAAGATGGTCACCCATCTACGGACCGACCGTGGCAAGCGTAGCTTAACCTGGTTGATCGACCCGTACGGCTGTCATTACTTAGCCACGAGGCCGAATATCCCTAGTTACGTTTTCTTTTACATTTCTTTCCTCACTATGCTGTAATATAACGTAGGTATAGACGAAAGCCTTACTAAGCTTATAATATTATTTAGGCCCAAAAGTGTCGGCTGCGCAGGTAATCTATTCGGGCATTCTGACTTGCATTAAGACAGATTAAAATATTTACTCATGTTGCATCTTCGAATACCAGAATTCAGATGCAGGCTTCAGTTGTAAGAACAAAGACAAAAAGCCCAATTTCTGGTCCTTCGATCCGAAAATACCAATATACAATTATGTACTTACAACTTGCTGCGGCGTCGCATCGTAAGGTAAACCTCTCATACGCACGATGACTTGCGCACCACGTGAGAGGAACGCGGCCGCCTCGCAAGTGGCGCCTCCTGCCACTGACAGGAAGTCTTCGCCGCTTGCACGGTACACCTGGGTGAGAGACAAGGAGAATTTAGTACTTTGGAATAGCTAGATTTGAAGGGAAGCATTTTAAAGATCAAGAATTCAGAATTACGGATAAATGGGATTTGAGAAAGTATTTTTTTGCAATCGATGTGAATTTGTGATCGAAAAATATAAAGGAGAAAAGAAGCTTAGCTAGGGTTAAGGTGGGTGACATAAAGAGCAAGAAGCCTCTCTGCAGACCTCACTCAGACAAGAGAAACAGAACCTTTTGATCAGCGAGCTTGCTTATTTGTTGACGACTTCGTGCTATGTTTAATTCGCATAACTCCACAATTTGTAAGAAACAGCTGATAGTTTTTTTTTCTTCATATTTCAGTCTTGGTCTCATATTAAACGTTGTCTTTTTACATCAGTACTTAACCTAATACGCTTCCTTACAGTATGCTCCTCGTTTGATCGAACACCCTGTATAATAGGTATTTATATTATAGTATGCTTACCTCAATGTACCGCGATCCAATATGGTGCTTGTGCCGTTTGAGCGCCATGTCTCTGTGCTCCTGTGACACAAACCGCACCAGCGCCTCGCCGTTACGTCTACCTTGAGGCGACAGGCACAGGGCTACGCCACCCCTGTAGGATAAAGCATTATGTTAGGATACTGTTTTTTTAAGATAAAAGAGATTAAGGCCCGCTTGCACCACAAATTGCTATACGTATTCAAAATAGTTCTATTCCTTTCAATTGTTTAAAGATGACATAATGAGACATAATGTTTTAAATACGTTTTCCGATAAATACAGTAAGTGATTTTTGGTGCAAGTGGGATCTAGACAGGTTAAGTTATATGTATTTGGGTTGTTGATTCCTATATTTTCACATTAGTGCTGACGAGAACTTGGCCCGGTAACAACTTTATCGAAGGCGTCGAACAAATCTTTTCCATTGCAGGTTTACAATTGCTTATAGTGTAGGTGAGAGTAAAAGAATAGGACATTTAATTTTTTTTGTAGCACGGTTTGGATGCGATAGGTAGATGGAGAACCGAGAGTTGTGGCGCAACTAGGAAGAAGATGAAGTCCAGCAGTTTTTGATATATTGAATTTATTTAGGGTGAAATAAAGACTCGTTTGTACTTTTGGTGTCCTTAATCATTATATTAGTTCTGTTTTTGTTACTCACTTGGCAACATTGAGTCCTCGGAAGAATTTGGCGATATCCTGATCTGATGACTGCCACGGTAGACCCCGTGCGCGTACTATGCAGTTACCGTCTATTTCATCGTCCTTTGAGCTGTAACAATACAAAACAACACGTTAGTCATTTGTTTCAACATTTTAGGGGAGAAATTTAAGTTTGTCATAGATTAATGTGTTCTATTTGAGATTGGAATAGCACTGCATGTTTTGACACCCTTAAGCTTCTTCGTCTTCTTGTTGCTGTCACGACAGTATTTTAAATCTTATTGGTCCAAAACTTCGCCACTTCCACAGCGTCGTCAGCGGTCAGTTTGACTGCATGTTTTGGGAGACAGAGTTTAGAATAGGAAGTGAAGCATAGCTTGAGCTAAGCGCACATTACAGCCACAATGGACCACAACGCATTGCAAGCCAATAAAAATGTGCGGTGCGACCCGCCTGTAGCGTAAGATGGTTCATACAAATTGAAAAATAGTGATGTGGGAGAATTTTTGCGTTGCGCTACGGCCGCCCAAATGTGCGTCAGTCTTCACTGTGGTTTGCGCATACCATTACCTATTATGTGGAAATCTTCTACTTAAATAAATGTTGAAATAATCTACAATGTTCAAGACGAATCTCTTTGTAAACAGGGACAATGCATTTGACAAGAACGTGAGAAAATATTGCCTTATTTGGCATTTTAAATTAAGGTTTTTGGTATGTTTCTTTGCAAAGTCCGCGTTAAGTTTAAAACAAATTATGAACATTTCTATTTAAATAATTGTTTGCCAATATTTATTTATTTATTTAGTTAAATTGGGAACGCCGTCAGTAGGTACCTATACAGGATGGCAAGGACATTGTCGTACAAACTGTTACCATGGATTCAGTGTATGGTTCTGAACCCCCCTAAGAGCGTTTAATGGAGCGTTTAATGGAGCGTGGAATGGGCAACTAGCTTCAACTTTCTGACTAACTGACCGACTCTTTGACAATTCAAAAGTGCCTGTAAAAGGTTTAATTGAAATAAATGCTTTGAGTTTGAGTTTGAGTTTGAGTTTAAATTTACCGTTGGTTATTTTATTTTTTTATTGCTTTTCAGTACATTTTGACCGCGTAGGTATTGCACTTTTCTATGAAACAGCATTTTTTTTGCGTACTGACAAAAGAATTCTATGCTAGGGTGTCTAGAATCATGTGCTGAATCCATGGTAACAATTATGTTTTTTTTTTTTATAGTATATAAAACAAAATATTATTTTCTTTTTACGTTTTTTGCTTTTGTTCTGCACTGTGGTGTACACCTTAGTGAACACGCCACAACCGTTGAAATGCGTACCCGCATCGCTCAGAACTCTGCTGATCCTTGTCCTACAGACTTCTGATTTGTTTTGCTTGTTATGACAAAACTTTCAAGTCAAAGTAAAATTAAAAGTATTAATATTAGTTTTAAGAGCCGTACCTATGCTAATATTTGTTTGCTATGGCACATATTATTGTACACACCTATTTATGTTTTCTCTAGTGAATTTCTAATTCTTTTGAAAAGTAAATATCTTTAACCGTAAATATTTACTATAATTACTTAGGGCGAATTTCACTAAATTTTTATACCTACAATATGTCTTATCCTGAGAATAAAGTTTGAATTTTTGACAGTTTTCCATACTAGTGGAATAAAATTGATTGAGTTCGTCAGACGTAAATTTTATTCCACGGATAAAATATATCTGACTTTGGTAAAATCAGGGTTAAGAGTACTAGTATTTTATCAGCCTCATTAATGGTCATACCTGAGAAAAAACGGAAAAACGAGTTTAAAAGAATAAAACAATGACATTTTTGCTATAGAAATTACAAACTGATTACATTTCATTGCTTTTCAAACGGAATATTAATCATTAATGAAAACTTTATGTATTGTTATTTTGATAATAATATTTGTTGTCATTGTGGTAGAAATGGCTGTCATTCATAGGTCCTTGACAGTCGTTACGGATAGTCAGAAATCCGAAAGTCTGACAACCATTCTTGCCAAGGGGTATCGTGTTACCCAGTAACTGGGTTGTGTAGTTCAGATAGGCAGTCGCTCTAGCTGCATCCGGTTAAACTGAAAACCGATACCACCATAGTAGAGAAAAGGCTAGGCAGAATAAATGCGGTACAGACGGCTACATATCAAGCTATGTATTTCCAGTATAAGCTGATCTCGCATTGTATAGGATTTCCGTACAATGAGAGGTCAGCTTATACTGGAAATGTGTAGCTTGATATGTAGCCGTGTGTGCTAAACAAAATAATGGTCCTTATAGGCGAATCTTGGCTCATATCACGTCTATATTCCCCGGAGGGTTAGGCAGAGGTGTAACTACTATAGTACACCCACATTAACCTTAGGTCGCTGGTAATTTTCAGATTCTGCAGCTAAATAAGGATATGGGGTTTGCTGAAAGGACAATTTATGGAATTTGTCACGATCGTCATGTCTAGTACCTAGATAGATTTGTGAACGCAGTTTGTTATTTTTAGCAGACCAGCAGAGGGGGCTTTAAAGTCAACCGTCCACTGCTACGCGAGATGTTCACGGAAAGGTTCATTGGTTTCCAGACACTCATTCATTATTATCACTAGCGTGACTGTGGGTCGCAGTCGCCGTAGACGATCCCGCCTACATTTTCATACAAAACGAAGCAAAGTAATAACACGTAGGTTAGCTGTGGGCCGCTTTGCGCGGCGCCTTGATGCTTTTAAGCGGTGGTCTCTCTTGGTATTCCTTGCCATGACGTTTTTTGATATAAAGCCTATATATATAAAATTCTGAGAACTCCAGAATGTTTGTAACACAATAATATTATTGTCTGTTGTCCTAAATTTTCTTACTCCTCCGTGCGTAGCAACAATATTTTAATAAAATAGTAACGAAACAATGGTTTCCAGAAGCTATAATTTCGCGTCAGTTCGCATGACGTGCGCAGCTCAGAACGCATCGTAAAATTCACTGCATCATTATTATTTTATTCTTGTTATTATTTTTGTTAGGTGAGCTAAATTGTGGGATTCGTTTTCAATTATGAACACTTAGCACTCATAACTGGTAATTATTTTCGATACAACTTGGAGCAATTTTTCTGCTTTATGTCTATAACTTAGGAAATAACGAATATAAAATTAAAAGTGGATGACTGTAAGAGTCAGTAGGAGAAGACTAAAGAAATGAATAGATTGTGTGAAAGAAGATATAGCTAAAAAAGAAGTTATTACTGAGACGGCAGCTTAATGGTATGGAAGAAGACGATTTTGCTGCCGGTCACAAAAAAAAAATTGAATAAGAGCAGGATACGAAGAAGTAGACACCTCTGATCCGTGATTTGCACACTCCACTACACTCTCCTCCTCTTATCTCAAAACAAAAAGCAATAACGCATCATTGAACCTGCTGTGTGAAAAGGTTTATCAACGACACCTATTATAAAACAAATAATCCTGTCCATTTGAAGAACAGCCTAGATTTTTGGAAAAAATAAAATCATGGAGTCGGCTTTTAGTCTAACTATGGTCATTTGTTTTGAACAGTAGAAACGCCGAGATCTATCATGGAACGTGAAACGCGTTAAACGTGCCAACGTGACAGATAGTCTACGTTCCTCGATCTTTGACAGTAGTTACGGGTAGTCAGAAACCCAAAAATCTGACAACCAGTCTTACCAAGGGATATCGTGTTACCCAGTAACTGAGTTGTGGAGGTCAGATAGGCTGTCGCTCTATCTAAAATACTGGTATTCAGCTGCATCTGGTTAGGCTGGAATCCGACCCAAATATAGTTGGGAAATGCTAGGGAGATTGATTGAGTGCCTACATGACATTGGTGCAACTGTAGAGGCTCGTCCGTAGTCATACAAATCAAGTGAAGTTAGGAAGTTATCAGTACCCAGGGCAGCTGCCATATGACCTACACAACGCAATGGAAGATACCTAATGATATATATAAAAGCCTAAGTTAATTATAATACTACAACTACTTATATCAATTCTCCCTTTCCTAAAGAGATCGGAATATTTATACTATCAATGAATGATAGTGATGCTTATGCACTTGACCTAAGATACATTAATATCTATATCATAAATACATATATCTTTGCTAGATTAATAACGTGAGTTTATTTCCTTATCTAGTCAATCAATCTGCCTAGTTTTTTCCCAGTTTCCAGTCTTACCGGATTTAGCTGAATACCAGTATTTTACATGGAGCGATTTCCTATCTGACCTCCACAACCCAGTTACTGGGTAACACGATAACTCTTTTTTAAGACTGGTTGTCAGACTTTTGGGCTTCTGACTACTCGTAACGACTGTCAAAGATCGACGAATGACAGTTGGAACCAACGGCTTAACGTGCTTTCCAAGGCACGGAGGGGTCGCGATATGTAAAGGATGGTCACCCATCCATGGAACCGACATCGGCAACCGTAGCTTAACCTTCGATCGATCCGTGCGGCTGCTCTATTTCCTTATCTAGTGCTGATTTGAAAAACCACAGGAAAGTCAACGGAGGCAATTTGAAATGATAATAGCTTCTTGATTGGAATCAAGATTATCATAATCTGTTGGTTTAATGGTCGTTCAGTCGATAATAATGCGTAGTTTTATTTGCAGTGTCTAGCTTATGTTGGTTGGTTGTGGGATATGGAGCAAATTGAAAGTATTTGACATGATTCTTTCAATTTTATTTGCAATTATTATTGGTGATGTTCTTCAGAAAGGTCAGGTGCGTGGTAATGGCAACTAGAGTACGTGTATGACCGTAAACGCAACATAAGGAGTATGTAAAGATCGTAGTAGGTGGCGTTCTGTAATTTCTTTCTACCCCCATTGGGAGAAGCCATGAGTTGATGTCTGTATTTGCAAACATTGCCATCGTAAGTTCTAAAATGTGTGGGTCTTCGGTTTCTGTACTTATTGCTTTGATAATAATGTTGTACTCAGAATAATGTATTTGACATTTTAAGTTCGCGTTTTTACGATTAAATTTCATAGAAACATTGACTTCTGCACGTCAATTCAAATATACGTTGTGTATGTTTCTTCACAATTTCCTTTTCTCTGCCCAATATTAGGTATATCTTGAATGACAGAAAAGTTGAAAAGAAATCGTTAGCTTGGTATGGGTATGAGATGAGGAGGGAGGAGACGCACGTGGCTAAAAGATTGATGATTATAAAATGTTAATAGATGGAGAGAGAGAGGAAGGCCAAAGAAAATATGGATGGATTGTGTGAGGAATGATATGAAAGAGAAGGGAGTGAATGATAGCGTGATTGTTGACACGGTAGAAGGGAAAAAGATAATGTGTTGCGCTGACATCAAGTAACATGGGACATGGGCGGGAAGATGATGAATTTATATCTTGAATCTTCCAATATTATACAAACAACACCATCTACACAATGTTTCTATTATTTTATCTGCGTGACTTGTAAATAATATATTGATAGAGTAAAACAGTAGCCATGTGCTGATATAACATATAATTACAGTAGTTATAATTATTTAAGTCATTTGTTTTATCAATATTTTTACAAATCCTTGGACCCAAAGTGTGATAGCAGAACATATAATAATACTTTTAGTTTATGAAATATTCCATTTGATATTGGAATAAGAAATAACAATCAGCTGTTGATGATTTTGCGAAAATATATTTGAAAAAGGACGCCTTAGAAGGACATAATAGTGACCTTATTGGTGATGTTCTTCTGAAAGGTCAGGTGCGTAATACTACCGGGGTGCGTGTATGACCAGATGTGAATTTAAACGAAGCAAAAGGAGTATGTAGGAATCATAGCAGGTGGCCTTCTGGGGTTTCTGCCTACCCCCATGGGAAGAAGGTTTATGTTATAATTGAAAAAGATAAGTAGAGGTGTAGCTTTGAGTATGGATGTGGATGGCTATAAGAGTAGGTGAAAAAATAATGGATGGACTGAGTGAAAGATGATATGGCTAGAAAAGGGATATTGAGATGAAGGTTATTAGAGAATTTTTAGATGTATGGACGAAGAAGACGTGTTACCCTGAACCGAAATAAGTAGGGATAAGATAGAAGAATGATGATGAAGCACTGGTGTACTGCCTTTACCGAATCTTCGCTAGTGATGAAATTTTATAGGATAATACCAAAATAAAAGACGGACCTTATAATGAAATTGAAAACCTTTGCTTTAAGTCCATACTGGCAAGAATGCTAATCTATAGTATAGATATAACATTATATAAAGAGGTAAAATATGTGAGTTTTGTATGTAGGGGATAATCTTTGGAACGAATGATCCGATTCCGAAAATTCTTTCACTAATGACAAGCTACGGTATTGCCTAGTGTCATAGGATATATTTTACAACATGTTTAAAACAAAGACCCTGATACTTTGAGGTTAATTATTGATTGCCTGTCCAATACTATTCATAGCGAAGTAGATAAAAAGTGCAAACTGAAAATTCATTAGTTCCAGAGAGTAGCAGAAAATACAAATACGGAAATATTCAAAGACTCCCGAGAGAAAACTGTCTTCACCATACAGAAGTCATACAGAAGCCATACAATCGTAAAAGTAAAGTCATTTATTATAATAATATATATGTAATACCTACGTGTGACGATCCCATGAGGACAATGTCCATTATGGACTGACTGAGGAATGAATCAAAACATCTTGAACAATGATGTTACGACACTGATATGACATTTGATTTGACCATTTCATAAACGGGTATTAAGGATGTCGACAGTTTTTTGTTTTTTGCTGCAGAATTCCTAGGATTAGACATTGAAAAGACTTTGTATGGTCTGTTCCGAAAGTATCTGATGAAAATGTAAACTAATGGTTCAGAAAACACTCCTGTAGGTGCCAATTTGTAGTGCCACTTACAAATGGAGTGTTTTGATTTGATTAAGTAGTATAAGTTGTTAAACCCGAAATTCTAATTTTAAATCACCACAAATATGTTTTTCATTTGATAATTGAACTCGTGGCAAATAAAATAACAGCCGCACGGGTTGATCTTCAAGGTTAAGCAACGCTTGCCGAGGTCGGTCCGTGGATGAGTGACCATCCATTTCATATTGTGACCCTTCCTTGCCTCGGAAAGAACGATAAGCCGTTGGTCCCGACTGTCATTCGTAGATCTTTCACAGTAGTTACGGATAGTCAGACGCCCTAAAATCTGACAACCAGTCTTAGCAAGGGGTATCGTATTACCCAGTTACTGGGTTGTGGAGGTCAGATAGGCAGTCGCTCCATGTAAAATACTGGTTTTCATTTGCACACAGTTAGACTGGAAGCCGACCCCAACATAGTTGAGAAAAGACTAGGCAGATAATGATGATGAATTGAAATTAATTTGATTGACTTTTTAATTACAACTTAACAAACAATAATTGTTGGAAATAGTGGTGAAATATAAATGATAAAATAATGATTTTATTTCTGTAAGTAGGTTTGTTCAAACACTTTTACACGTCAGTCATACCTATTTTTTTAAACTATATGAGGTGTGCGTTTCCTATGACTACTCTGAGAAGAAAGGCCGATACAATCTCAGAGGTCAAAGTCTCTCTTAAAGTCCAGACATAGTCTTGGTCAGATCATGTGAAAACCACGTAGATTGATGTCTGAAATGGTCTTTATAAAGTTGAAACCTTCTAAATACAGAATAATGAGGTACTAATTCCGTTTAGTGAGAGGTTGCGTTAGATTTTAACCTGAACAGGGTTTGTTTACACTTTTATCAGATATTTTGGAAACAGACTATAGATGACAAGAGCCAGAGACAAATTCCCGAGAAGAATTTGCCTCGTGCTATGCAGTTATATTGATTACTCATCTTATTTATGTATGAGACCTTTGTAAAGGCTTCAACTTTCAGTTGTTAGTATTGAAAAGTCTAAAGAATGGGAAATTCTTTATAAGTAGATGGCACGAGGATCCTGAGAAGAATTTGCTAAGCTATTTATCCATTATTTATAATTGAATGGATCTTTTGTGAAAGTTATATTATCTCCGACATTGGCGACTCCTTTTTATTGTTTAAACACTGTGATAAAAATGACAAAGGTCCTATGAGATGACGTGTCATTTTCATATCGTCACTATGGGACGCGTTCACTAATTTAGATATTACTAGCGACCGGCCCCTGCTCCACACGTTTTCTACGACTTGACAAAACATCGAAATTTCTTTATTATATGTAATTTTAATATTAATGTCTTAAGCACCTATACCTTCCGGAATAATATTTCTAAATGATGGTGAAAACCGCATCAAAATCCGGGGCGTAATTTAGAAGAACTACGTGGTCACACACACAAAAAGCGACTTTAATGTATAATATTTAAGTACGTATAGATTAATTAACCCACGGGAACGTACTACCGGGATTAACCGATAGAATCCCAGTGGCCCTCTGTAGTGCCGGGGTGGCGCCACCGGTATGTCGTGGAACAAGACAGTAGGTCAGCCCAAAAAAAAAAGCCCTTACAGTGAAATGCTCAAAAGACGATATTAGCCCTCATTTAGAAGCAATAATGATGATTATTTAACCCCGCGACCCTCTAGAGGCCCAGCGGGGCTTGACGGAGGGCCACCGGGATTCTATCGGTTAAAAGTATCCTACATGTTAATCCAGGTTATTAACTATCTGTGTTCCAAATTCCATCGAAATCCGTTGAGTAGTTTTTAGATAGATGTAGAAATACTGTGACAAAAGTCTCATGAGATGACGTGTCACTGTGACGTCACTGTGACACGTTGACTAATTTAGATATTATTTTGTCGCAGGTATATATGTAGTCATTAGTGAAATGTTGACAATCATGTTCAGAAAACAAATGGAATAAAAACGTCAATATTTTGTAAATTTTTGTCACTTTTGTGAAGTTACATCGCTGTTGAGACCGCTCCTCTCAACGTCGCCCCGCGCGCTGGCGGCAGTAGACGAGGGACAGCGAAGAGTCAGCCGGCCGTCGGCCGAGCACGGGCCTCCGCACCACACTAGTCAGCTGTTACACTAGACTGCTTATCAGTTAGAAATAATTTTACAACAAGTAATCGTTGCATAGCATTGTATAGTAGATATCAAACAAGATTTATCAGATAAATGTTAATTAGTCTAATTCATTTAGATAAAGTAGGTGACAGGTGTACCAATGAATAATTATCGTTTAGAAATGTTTTCACGCTCATTACACATTTTAGCTCCTGTCTTCGGTGTTATAAATTATCTTCAAAAAAACAATCTTGAACATTTTAGTTATGCTCGCTATCAACTACTTTGTGGTTGTAGATGAGAAAAATCATTTAAGGAAAACCGACGAAACTGGAAAACAATTCTTGTGATTTCGCTTAGCGATTCCCACAATTCAATTTCATTACACAAGTCGGTATTCAGTATTCACACTATCAATAACGCTGCATATATACATTGACATGAATATTTACTTTGTAAAATAGTATATTATTTTAATTAATGTGAATGTAAATACTATGTAGATCATTGTTTTTTTCTTTTTCTTTCTTAATTCGTTTTAATCATAGTCTGGCAGTTTGAGTAATTTATGCGGCCTACCCAAATGTCCTTTCTTTGGTATTGTTCGTCGAATCGTTGAGCTCCTTAAGTTTTGAGTTGAGCTGCACGATTACTGACAAATGCGTGCACTGACTGGACAGGTCCACTCATTCTGTGTGGTTTTTCCTCAAAAGACCATTTCAGACTCAAATCTACATGGTCTTCACATGATCTGACCAAGATTATGTCTGGACTTTAAAAGAGTGACCTCTGAGTTTGTTTCGGCCTTTCTTCTCAGAGTAGTCAGATAGGAAACGTCGAACTCATCTAGTTTTAAAATATGATTGACGTGTAAAAGTGTTTGTACAAACCTACTTACAGAAATAAAATCATTTATCATTTATATACTGGTTCTAAACGAGGCGCAAGCTCAAATCTATGTCTTTAAACCAAAGGAAGCGGATCTTATAACATAGTGTGAATTTTGTCGTTTGTTTATAGCTTATAGCTTCTAAAGACTTCAATTCATTTCCTTTTTAGCAATACCTGTATGTTTGGCTGAAGCGATGAGTCACTTCGTTCGCAGAAAGATAAGAAGCTAACACACTACAAGTTTTAATTTCAAATACAAATCGGCGTGGAACGGCGTTTGCTGTTTCTACTTGTAACGCGCTGTTTGCAATATTATTGATCCGAAACGAGCAGGTTTTAGATACGCGGGGAGAAATTCACTATTGAACACAATATAAAGTAAGACGTACAGCAGTGATATAGCTGTCTACATGTCCCTTCAAGAAATGGTATGACGGTTATCTTCTAAGTACAACAATGAAAGATAATAAATGACAACAACCACCATTGTCGAAGATAGCATTTACTATAATGACATAAATATTCAAGCGGTATGAAGGTGAAAGGCGTTTGAGATAATAAGACATATTGCCGACCTCTGAAGTAAGTTTAATTACAAAATAAAATTGTAATTAAGCAGTAGAATATAATGTAGACAGAAAACCAAACAGAACCACATAAAATTCGTAGTAATATTATTTTAGGGTGGATTTATATCGATTGTAGATCCCCAAGGGAACATACTGTGCCTTGTACTATACTTATATATCACTAGCTTTTGCCCATGGCTTCGCCCGCGGAAATTAACCCACGGGAACGTACTACCGGGATAAAAAGTATCCAACATGTTAATCCAGGTTATAAACTATATATGTTCCAAATTCCACCCAAATCCGTTCAGTTGTTTTTGCGTGAAAGAGTAACGAACATCCATACATGATCCATCCATCCTCTCAAACTGTCACATTTTTAATATTAGTAGGATAAAACATAGTTTTATTACTAAGACATTTAATAAATAACAACAGTGATCTAAATATAATATAACATCTCTATAATGTAACATCACGTCAATATTCAGAAGAGATAGGCAGAGGCCCATACAGTTAAATATCACCAGTTATTTTATCAGACCCAGTAATAGGGGGTACCAACAAACCTATTGCCAATAATTGCCATCAAACGGGGACAAATCCATAATCTGATAGCTACTGTTTCCTACTGATAAACCAAACATTATTTTGCTCGACTCCGAGTTTGCACCCAGGAACCCATGCTCAACTGTCACGCTTCCCAAGTGCGACCATTACACCAAGGCAGACATGTATGTTACTAAAGCATAATAATACTCGTAACAGTAATTTATAATGGTGTTAGTGTCACTATCTAAAACAATACTTTAGTCTACTACAATTACGGCGAATTCAGCAAAGTAAATTACATGTATAAAAGTGTTAGGTTATGCAAATGAAATGTGGTTATTTAGCCATTTAGCTGTAACTTGTTGCTGACTACTCAGGCATTTGTTGACAATTTCCAATCCGCACCATTTGTTTGGTGTTGCGAAACTTGACGAGTAAAGGACGGCGCACATTTTAGACTTTAGCCGTGACGTAAAATTGTTTAGAACGGATATTTTGAGTCAGCAATATCTTGAATTGTCACCATACAGAAGGAATCTAGGTATTCTGTCTTGTTATATCAATTAGTTTCATAATGAAAGACGAACTCTGGAGGATAGTTTTTTTTTTATAGGTTTTGTCTACTGTGATTTAGATTTTTTTTTCTAAATATCTGGCTGGGTTACAAATCACACTTAATTAGATAATTAGATAATTATAATGATGGTTATTTATGCAGTTATTTTAGAAACATTGGTTTTAATAATAACTACTATTAAATCGACAGCCAGGTCAGTTTGGAATTCTAAATATTCTAATGTTGGCTATAAATATAAATTGTTAGCAAAATATTGCTTTTCTCTCGAATTCCGCTTACAATTAACAGTACTTATTATTTTTGACTGCTCATCTATATCTACTTTAGATTCATACATAATTATACAAGGTTCTCCAGGGTCAGGGTCTTTCACGATCCCGTGAAAGGGTTGTAGGACCCTATAAAATAATAAGAAATCTTTACTAAAATTATAAAGAGATAAAATTTGTGTTTATATGTAGGGGGTAATCTTCGTAACTCCTGATCCAAATTCTAAAAATCTTTTACTAATGGGAAGTTACAGTATTGTCGAGTGTCATTGGATATATTTTATGTTAAAACAAAGAAATTTCACGCGGACGAAGACGCGGACAGAAAGTTGCTAGTAACCCTGTTTAAACACACCTACAATTCATTTTAAAACAATCTGCGATTATCCGCAAAATCGTCACCATGCGTGCTGTGTTAGCGACCGCGGCTCACGTTTCACACACCGGAACGCCTGCGCACTATAAATCTTACAAATGTGTTCCGTAGAGGTTGTAACTTGAACCCTATCGAATGAGTTTTTATTTCACCAAAAAAGCAGGGACGAATTGTGAGAGGTGCAAAAAATTGTCGCCCGTTTGTGTTAGGTTATTCTGTTATTCATTGTTTTGAACGTGTAAAATAGAATGTTTGTTATCAGCCTGTAATGTTCCCAGTGCTGGCACTAAGATCCTCTATGTGAGAGAGAGTGGGTCGTAATCCACCACGTGGGCCCAGCGCGGGTTGGTGGATGTCACATGTCTTCGAATGTTCGGTTCTAAGACATGCCGGTTTTCTAACGATATGTTCCTTCACCGTTCTGTTAGTTTATCTTGTGATAATTTGTGACTTATGGGAGGACCGATTGATCTTTGGTTGTTATTGATGGAGTTAAAACTTATGACTGCGTTTTAGTCATCGTAATATTGTCAGTACAGTCCGCGCAAAACTTTATGAGCTCTCGGAAGTTGCACGCGAGTGGCTGCGCAGTATGCATAATATAGGTGTCCGAGGGACTTTCTCACTCTCACTCAACTGTACCATGCCCGGTTTCGTTCTCGGGCCTACGTTCAGAGGGCTCATAAAGTTTTGGTTGAACTGTACCTACCTACTTAATAAAAGATTTTTCATCTGTGAAACTTTTGTGGCTCTTGCCCCATGTGCAGCAAAAACGATTAAGTTTTTAGGTAGGCAGTCGCTCCAGGTAAATACTGGTATTTAGCTGCATCGGGTTAGACTGGAAGCTGACCCCAATATAGCTGAAAAAAGGCTTGAGATGATGATGGGTTAAACAAATAAAATTAGCTATTGTGAATCTTGGACCATGGAAGGACCGTGAGATTAACAAGACAATCTCGAATTGGACGGATAAACTTTTAGAATGTACCTCTGTGTGTACGTGTGTATGTACGTGTACGTGTTTAGGTGTTTGTGTATGTTACCCTTGTTAAGTCCACATAATTATTGGTCTCATCGGTCTTGTGGTCGCTAGCACTACTGCTGGGCATGAGGTCCTGGCTTCAATTCCCGTGTCGGGCACTAGTATTGGGTTTTTCCATCTGGAATTTCTCCATAGTAGCGAGTCTGGATTTATGCCCGGTTAAATGATAAATGATTTTATTTCTGTAACTAGGTTTGTACAAACACTTTTACACGTCAATCCTATTTTAAAAACTAGATGAGCTCGGCGTTTCCTACCTGACTACTCTGAGAAGAAACGCCGAAGCAAATTCAGAGAAGAAGAGTCTCTTTTGAAATCCAGACATAATCTTGATCAGATCATGTGAAGACCATGTAGATTGGTATCTGAAATGGTCTTTTGAGGAAAAACCACACAGATTGAGTGGACCAGCCGATCTATTCTGTAAAAATCTCACCGTGATAACTTGGGTGAAGTTAGCTTAAAGTGAGCTGTCATTAGTTTCAATCCCTAGCATCAGATGGATTGACGACTCACTTCACTTTAGATCTCACGGTGACATTTTTACAGAATAGACCGGCTGTTCAGTCAGTGCTATAGCAATAGTGATTGTCAATGATAGTGGTGTCAATGGTTGATGTCAACTATGTCCGCCCCTCATTGCATGGAACTTAGACATAACTGGCGAAATGTGGGTGTACGAGTACTATAGGTACACCTCTGCCTAAGCCTTCGGGAACACAGGCATGATCTTATTTTAATTATTTTCTATCCAACCTAGTTGTCAGGTTTTCTAAAGGAAAACTGTAGTAATTCAAAATTTAAAAGAAAAAGAAAAGAAAGTAAGAAAATACGTTTATTTGCGGTAAAGATGACGCAGAGAAAAATACACCTACCTACATCTTTAGCTACGGTTATGTAGAGTCTTACCGACGTATTAAATAAAATTTATACATAATGGTGTGACGAATGACGATAGTATTTTATTTATACTTAGACCTACAATGTCATTAGAAGATGATAAGTAATTGGAACAACTTATACCTACTTACTTAGATTAGAAGTGATAAATGTTAAATTAGCTGCGCTGCGACACTTATTTTTTAAATGTCGCAGCATCATGCTGAGATAGGGGCCTTTTGGCCTCGTACAGGACTTTCTGTTGTTATTTTCATTTTAATTCTACTTTTTTGTTTTTTTTTTTGTTTTCTGGTTGTCTAATTTAGTTTGTGATAATCCTGTGCGAGTCCCAATAAATACTTTTTATTTCTTTAAATTTGCAACAACATTACATCACGCCCGTAATCCCCGAAGGCTTAGGCAGAGGTGTATCTATAGTACACCTACATTTCGCCAGTCATGTTTAAGTCCCGTGTAACAGGGGGTGAACCGGGCACAAATCCTGACTCCGGGCTGCTACTGAGATTTTTTTTCTTGAATATGTACGGTCACCAAATGTGATAAGTAACCAGGGTCGTCGGATATAGTTGAAGTTTAGGAAGAAACCGATGGATATGTGGATGGATAGTTACTGTTTTAAGAAAGGTGGTAATGTTTCTATTATTTCCAATAAAGCCATTGTTGTTTATCATTTCTATATAAATAGAAATGTTTCTTTGAAGACGTAAACGAGTAAAATTGTAAGAAAGCACTTAAACAAACCTTGGTGATACAATAACTAATGAATTATTGGTAGTAAATAATGCTTAAGTATCTAATAATGAATTATTTATCGATAATTAAGAAGAAAGGGCTACAAACGCAACAGAAACAAGCCTAGGTACGGCTCTGGATCAAGAATTTGCTAACAAATCAAATGCCATTTATTCAAACTAGGCTGAGAATCAGAATTTTTTTAACGTCAAAATTTAAGTAAACAGTCCCCTAAAACGCCCGCCCTTCACCACTTTCTAGAGCTTTAACTGGGAAGAAGTAGTGGCGCAAAAAACTCCCCAGCAGCAAATTCTTCTAGCTTCAAAACTTCAGATATTAGACCTTAACTAAATACCAATATGAATGGGCTGCAAAGCAAACTAATTATCGTAAAGCTATCAACGCTCACCTTGTTATCTTAAGTTGCTGCCGAAGACCGATAAAAGCGTAAAAGAGTCCCGAAAGCGTACCACTTTATCATATAACAAACACTTGACAATCCTGTGCTGTTGCTTATCGCAATTTTTTATTACACTACCACGGGTAAGGAGTTGACGCGTTCCAAAACATAAAATTTCAAGATAAGACGGTGTTGTTTGTTTGACGAGCGATCTAGACGTCCGCTCCGCGCGTCGGTCGGGGACGGAATGCGTTAACGTGACGCCGTGCGACACTTCACATGCGCCTGAGTTGATATGCCTGTACTATGAAACTTGGGGAGTGTGTTAATCTTCTAACTTATTTTGTTATTGATTGATTCTTACTTCTCAAACAGATAATTTGTAATAATTATAAGCTCCTAAAATTCAATAACGATTTCAAAACTAACTAAAAGCTTCTATAATCCCAATGTATTTCGACTTAAAGCAATCAGACAAAGATGATGAAACTAGCAAGAATTATGTTTCTCCTAGCAGGGATGCAAGCCTGATAACAGAAAACGTAATAAAACTAAAGATAGGCCGAGACCCTGAAATAAACAGACCTTGGCAGATTTAATGATCAAAAGATAGAAGTCGATTCTTTTAAAGATATTTAGCATAGCAACATTAGCAATGACATGAGTACACTAGGTACTTATGAATCATATGCCTAACCTTTTCCGAACTACGTTTGGGGTCAGTTTCCAGTCCAACCGGATGCAACAGAATACCAGTGTTTTTACCACATGGAGCGACTGCCTATCTGACCTCCACAACCCAGCTACCGGTTAATGAGTGCACTAAAAATAAAACCAATGAACATGATGGAAATATCATAAATGATATCCAAGAACTTAGATTCAGATAGCAAATAGATAAGAACGCTCATAAGGAAGTGCATTGATTATTTACAAGGAGTGATAAGTAGCTGATATAACCGGGTGACCTGTATAAACTTTGAATGCTTTATTTACCCTTATGTCGAAAGTTTCTACCGGTTTGACGCAGTAAACAGAAGCGATAACATCGGTAGATGGAATGATGACCACTTTAAAGAAGAAAATATGAGAGGGGACCACAGGCTGAAAGAGATGAACCATTTCTAGCAGTAGATAATTACTGACTAAAGAGGAATCATTCACACAGATATGAAATCATGGCCTTACTATTGGGACAGCCGTTTAATATTGGACAAGATGAATTCTTCAGGTGACCATAAGACAGTGAACAGAAGTTTGTTTGTTTTTATTTTACATTACTACCAGAGCTAATTATCCTTTTTGTATGCACGTGTTTCTGTGACAAATAAACCTATTTTTCTTTCTGCCTTTCTTTTAAGTACAGTCGCCAGCACATCAAGTTACCACAAACTGTTAGATTTTCTCATTCGATTTTGAACTTAAACATCAACATTTGACAGTCTAAAATCGTTTCTAGAAATTTGACAGTATCGTGTAGCTTGACCAACAGCCTTGCGCGCAGCGCTGCCGCAGCGGCGAAACAGCGGCGAAACAACTTGGTTCGTCGCTGCGGCAGCGCTGCGCGCAAGGCTGTATCTTAGAGAATAGCACTGGGCGATTGTACATTGAAGAACCAACCAACCAACAACAACACGAAACCAACTACTGTTACTATACTGGAACAGTTAAGGCAGCTGGGAACAAAGGTAAAGAAGATAATAAGCTAATAAAAAATCTCTTTATTTCTTAAGACCAGACTACTTTTAATAACCTGACTTTTATCGTTAAAACACTGGGACGATTTAACGAGGTTAGGCCAAGTAAAGATATGTTCCAAAAAAGGTCAAAAGTCGTGTACAGAATGACCCACATTACCCACTTAGTGACACATCATATTGAGCCTTAATTTTACATATCTTAATTCAATAACGAATCATAAATGAATTGATCATATATTAGGATACATAATGACATTGACAAAAGTGCATTCAATCGAGTACTACTCCAAGGTCTTTGAAAGTTGTTTTTGAACTTCAAAAAATCACGACTCATAATGAGAAAGTGTGAATTACAAACAAACTCAATGATTACCGCCGACATGCGAGTTAATAAAGTTTAACTACTGATATTTAGTAATATGGTTATGAATTCAGTCTGGAAACTGATTGATAGGTGAGTTTATATAATGGAAGGCGTTATCTGGGATTATTTATAGAATCTTCTGCTCCATATTCATTGTCATAAAAATATTGAGCCACATAACAGTGGCAGTGACGACCGTCAAGAAAATGATGACACCGGGGATAGACATTACGGTGTCAAAAAACGCTCTCTAGATTAACACACAAACTGACTTTCATAAATTACGTTTCAGTTATTCGACGGTAAATTGCGGACGCTATGTGGGACCACCGCAGTCTTAGAAAACCCTAGCTTTAAGAAGGTAAGTGGGAAGGTACTAGTGAAACCCAAGAACAGAGATAGACCAGCTGCAGGAATAACTAAAAGACGTGAAAGCTAGGAAGAAGAGGTTGCGTAACAAAATCAGTCTGTGGATCATGATGATGCAAATAATCCTACTAATATTATAAATGTGAAAGTGTGGATGTTTGGATGTTTGTTATTCAATCACGCTAAAACGGCTGAACGGATTTGGATAAAATTTGGCACATGGGTAGACTATGACCTGGATTAGGACATAGGATACTTTTTATCCCGATATTCCCACGGAATCGAGATCTCTGCGGGTGAAACCGCGGGGCGCAGCTAGTTTATAATAAAAACAGTTAATTAGGGACGATTGTTACGTACTCTTGGTACCAAAACTAGCGCCTGAGGATTAGCAAAACATAGTTCGGAAACATTTAAATAGATTCTGCCTTAATTTGGTGATTCCTTATCAACGTGTTTAATTTTTCCCTTTAATTAATCTTAAACACATCCCATTGAAAGGAACAGGTACCTACGAACAAAAATCTATCAAATTGCCTAGCCTTTTTGCAACTATATTGGACTCCAGTCTAACCGGATATAGCTGAATACCAGTATACATGGAGCGACTGCCTATCTGACCTCCACAACCCAGTTACTGAGCAACACGATACCCCTTGGGTAAGACTGGTGGTCAAACATTTGGATCAGGTAACTACGAACATAGAAGATTAATAACAATTTCTTGCTAATAGCATTTCATAGTGTTAAAAGCCTTTTTATTGCAAAGCCAATGTAACTGTCAAATTAAATAAAGGAAAAAACTAAGTAACTAAGTGCTACAGGGCAGCAGGTGAACTATAAATTATAAATTGACATCGACACTCGAATGGAAGGAGTAATGAAAGAATTCATTAATGAAACAAGACAGTTTTTTTGTTGTATTTCTGTCTTGTTAGGAAAAACAGGTGTGAATGACTAAATAATTGTTAATCGGAGGTTGATAAGAGTACGCTTATAAATTTTAGTGACATTTGACAGGATGATAATTAATCTATGGCTTTAAATACTGCTGTTGTTGAACATGAGAGTCTTATAAATCGTGTAAACGTAGACAGTAAAGAATTTATAAATGAAGACAAAATACTGTTAAAACCTAGATAAAACCAAGTAGTAAAGAAAAAGAAGAAGCTAAGGAAATAAATAAAAAATGTCAATTTCAACAGAATGACAAAATTAAAGGGCTCTAGCTACGATATAATAACAGAATGCTTGAAATAAAATTCTAATATGATATGAATTAGGTATGTTAGTAGAAAAACGGTCTGTTAAATAATGCAAAAAAAGGAAAATTTGAAACTTAAACCTGGGCTTGATGCAAAAAAAGATCAATGAGAATCAGAAACTAAAACTCAACTACGATAAAAACGCCAACTAAAAAGGTATAAACAATGCATCGACATCGATTTTTTTTTTGGGTTTTCGTTTAGCCGGAGTCACACGTCTTTACTAAGTCATGCAATTAAGGCATAAATCGTACAGATTACTTCCTTTTGGCTTTGCCGTAGTCGGGTAAAAATAAACTCGTTTTTGTAGCAGAAGAACACATTATTCGTCAAGAAAATCTTAAATGATAGAACAAATATTACAAAAAAAAAAAAAAACTGATTAGATCTTGAATCACTCATTTAACGCAACACTGATGAAGAATATATCATTCACGAGGAAAATTAAACGACCAACATAGGTAATAAAGAAATCAAAGAAAGAAAGAAAGAAATAAATCCAATCGATCGATCAAAAACGTAGCCAGTACATTGGTACAGTTGTGTTTAGTTTACACAGCGCTTTCAGTCAGGACAGTGGAGTGTCGACTAGCAAGTACAGTGCCGTAGTGCACGTGCACCTGATTTTGTTGATACGCAGATTTTATGCGCTGCTGGTGTTGCGCTAGATTTGAACGAATTGTTTCTGTTTTTATTATGCACCTGGTTTGAATGCGGCATTTCTTCACAGCTAGGTTTGTCCATTTTTGTTTAAAGAATCCTATTGTTATTTGTAACATTATGAGTAGCTATGTAGATATAGAAATTCATAACAAGGGGTATCGTATTACCCAGTAACTTGGTTGTGGAGGTCAGATTGGCAGTCTCACCATGTAAAAAACTGGTATTCAGCTGTATCGGGTTAGACTGGAAGCCTACCCAAACATAGTTGAGAAAAGGCTAGGTAGGTAATGATGATGTAGATAAAGGAAGAAAGATGATATGACTAAAAAGGGGGTGATTACTGAGATGACTATTAATAGAAAGGTATGGAAGAAAAAAACGTGCTGCGCCGACCCCAAGTAAAGGAAGGAAGGACTGGTGGAACATGGTGATAATGATGACCTACCTGTGGTGCTAAAGGATATAACCTTGCGCAGCTCTGCCGCAGCGACGAAACAAGTTGTTTCGCCGCTGTTTCGTAGCTGCGGCAGCGCTGCGCGCAAGGTTGTATCCTTAGAGAATAGCACCACTGCCCTATGTAGGTACATACTTAGCTGTTACGGACTCAAAACCTGCGGGATTACAACGGTTGAAGCAACCGGTTCCTGAAGCGATTGGTTGAAACACTGATGAGGTTGTTTCGCGTTTGCAAGTATCCACTAACATTTGGCGCTGGTTCGTCAGATTGATCTTTCCATAGTACCTATTGCGCGGATCTAGTTTTTCGCTCAAGGGGGGCAAGTGTGTCTCTCTGAGGAAGAGGGGGGTTCTCAAGCCGTGAAAGCCTTAGTAAAAATACAAATTATAAAACATGTCTAATTTAGAGTTTTAGACTCAGTTTGGTCGAAGCCAATGGGGAGGGGGGGGGGGCAACTGCACCCGTTGCCCCCCCCCCGTATTCGCGGCTAATTGTCAAACACTATTACGTAAACAGGCAATAAATAATATTCATGTTTCCACTAAACTGCCAATATTCATTTTTATTAACGCCTTAATAAAAAAAAACTTATTAAGCTTTTGTCATACTTATGAGACTGATGTAAAATAATTGAACTGACAGCACAATCACAATATTGTTCAAAAGTAGTTTGCTACCAAATAGCTTGTTCGAATGTACAGGCGTTGCGTGTCTCGTCAGACCGTTTTGATGTTCCCTCGACGTCACATATTTATGCCGCTACATCTATGCCTTTTACAGAATGATGATCACATATATTTGCTGTCTTCTTGTGACCGAATCATGAAATCAGATATTATTGCCGAACTGTCTTTAGTAAAATGCTTGTGACTGTTGTGTACCTATGACTTATTCATGATTTTTCTGAAGATGTCAGAGACTATCAATTTAAGTGTCATAACAAAATTATTCATGGAAGTGTTTCCATTACTTGTCGGAAACTATATCACATCATCATTAGATATGTCATTGTTCAGGAACATTCACTGACACAATGGGCCCCTGGAATCTACTGGAATATAATATGATATAATAGAATACTCTTTATTATGTACACTATGGGAATCTAAAATAATAAAGAGAAAAATAATGATTTTTTTGTATGTTGGTATGCTTGTTTGATACGATTTCACGCTAAAACAGCTGAACGGATTTGGATGAAATTTGGCACATGGGTAGACCATGACCTGGATTCGGACATAGGATACTTTTTATCCCGGTATTTCCACGGGATCGAGACTCATGCGGGTGAGACCGCGGGGCGCAGCTAGTTACAAATATAAATGTAGGAATTTTACATAGGGTGACACAATGGGCGGTCTTATCGCTAAAAGCGATCTTTTAGACAACTTTTGGGTGGATTTAAAGGGAGAAGGAGAGAATACTGTAGGTAGTCAGTGGTGTTATACAATAATTACATACATATACTTATATACAACGTGTAACGGATAGGTTATATATACATATCAAGTGCACGGCTTTTTTGGATGATAAAAAACTATACGGCAAGGGTTTTTAAATCCTATATCTACATGTCAGTAACATATTACTCGTATTATGAGAAATTTCAGTACATGCATGAAACCAACCGCTCGCGCTTCTCCGCATTGTCGGCTTGTTTGATCCCGTCGATTTAAAAAGAGCCGCGACACAAAGGCACCGTCTGTCGCGTTACGAGCGGTGCCTTAGTGTCGCGTGTCGCGCCTGTTTGAAGGAGCCTTTAGCAAATGACGTGAAAAGATAATGACCCTCGTAGTGCGGTGACACGTTTGTTGTGATTAGAATTAATTAAACTTACAAAACCAAAAATTTGGTATAAATTCTTTGAATATTTTTTTGCGCTGAAACTTTGCATAGATATTATATACTTGATGTAATCGTCACCCATAGAAATAAAAAAAAAAACAGCTTATATCTATGTCCTCACCCCTTTTGGATATATCCCCTTTCCGTTCCACGGTATAGTTATAAATAATCATGAAACAAGAGCAAAACCTACAGAGTGGCAGAGACATCCACGCGCAAACTGTAACCATTGATTCAGTACATGATTCTGATACCTCCTGCGTTTTAATTTTTCGTCGGTTATTAAAAAAAAATGTGCTGTTCAATACATTTTTACTGCGAAGGTATTGCACTTTAGGTACTGTAGGTAGCGCAATGGAACCTAACAATAGGTGCGGTGCGGTGTAGGTAGCGCAACGGAACCTAACAATAGGTGCGGTGTGGTGTAGGTAGCGCAATGGAAACTAACAATAGGTGCGGTGCGGTGTAGGTAGCGCAACGGAACCTAACAATAGGTGCGGTGCGGTGTAGGTAGCGCAACGGAACCTAACAATACGTGCGTTTCAGCGTAGGTAGCGCAATGGAACCTAACAATAGGTGCGGTGCGGTGTAGGTAGCGCAATGGAACCTAACAATAGGCGCGTTGCAGTGTAGGTAGCGCAATGGAACCTAACAATAGGTGCGTTGCAGTGTAGGTAGCGCGATGGAACCTAACAATAGGTGCAGTGCGGTGTAGGTAGGTATTGCACGTTTCTATGAAATAGCAGTTTTTTTTTTATAGTGGACTAAAAATTAGGGCGTCAAGAAACATGTTGTGCTGAATTCATGGTTACAGTTTTCGCGTCGATGTCCCTGCCACCCTATAAAAATAATGTTAAAGACTAAGGAGAGAAGAAGTGTTGTTTTTCTGATAGTCTTTCTTTACCTACAAAATATTTTCTTATCAATAAGAAAAGCGATTAAATCAAAACACTTTATGTCGTAATTACTAGTCAGGTAGTATTAGCTGATAAGTGATTAGCGATATAGATACCGATAGGTATATACCCACTATAACTGGTTGCGCAACAGGTGAAGAGGAAAGAGTTTTATCTCGTTTCGAACTCCTTACGATTAAATATTTATGTTTTGATAGTGAGGCGCGGGTCAATTTTTTTGATAAAGTTTGGATAAATTAAAATATAGATAATGTCCCACTGCACCTACCATGCAAGTATCAATGTGACTCTATCAATTAGGGTTGCCAACCTTACTATACAATAGTATCCTAGTATATTAGAGGCCTAAATACTATGTTTCAAAATAAAATATACAGTACCTAGGCGAAACTACCATATTTTCATTTCAATACAAAATGGCGAAATAAGCGCAATAGTGCCAGTATTAATCTCATAAAAGCTGAATTAATGGTATTTTGTAACCTTAATTAAGAGTGTAATATTAATTACGAGTCATTTAAAAAGAACTTGTTATTAGAAGCTATGCGTACAATGTGAATACTGCTTTCGTAGTACAAAAAAGGGCCATAAGAACCATGGTGAGAATTCCGCAATGGGTATCGTGTAAGCAGTAATTTAAGGATCTACAGATTTTAACCGTCCCATCCTTGTATATTTTTGTTGTACTCACGGATCTTATAAAGAAACTTAACAGATTAGAAACAACTGAACAAAGAAATAAGAGAGAAGCTACTAGGCGCAAGGACTTGCAACATAACATAGTCCCACATATGAAAGTTGTTACTCATGCTGCAAGCTTTCAATCCATCAAGCTGTATAATAGACTTCCAGGAGATTTGAAGTCTGTTTACAATATTAGCCAATTTAAGCAAAAATTAAAATCATTTTTGGTAGAGAAATGCTATTATGCTATTGATGAGTTTAAGTCTGACGTGTTTACCTAGGCCAATAAAATTGTATAATAATGATAGTATCTATGTTGACATAATCCTGACCGTGTTAAGTTTTGACATTATTATTCTTCTACATTACCTATTATTTTACATGATTCTTTTACATTGCCTATTATTTTACATTATTCTTTTACATTATTATTTTGCATTATTCTTGACTTTATGATCATAATTTAGACTCAAATCTCCATGTTATTACTGTTAATGACAGTGATAAGCTCATAAGATCGCTATTAATAAATATAATTAAATGCACGTGTGTAATTTTTAAGTGATTTCGACACAATGTAAAAATTGTTATGAAATAAATGAAATGAATGAATGAATGCTCAAAGAAGGAAACATTTTTGTTTAACATACTTACCTACCTAACATTTTTTTTTTAGCCGTCTACTATATTTTTACTGGCATAGCTTTGAAAATAGTATATTTTTCAATTCAAAATGTTGGCAACCCTACTTTCAATTCATATATATATTCTGAGTTTATATTGAACGGACATTACTGACATGGATGCAGGAAAACATCGTGAGGAAACCTAACGACTTCAATGCGACAATTAAGGCTGGTATTAATATTATTAATTAAAGTCAGGTCTTATAAAGAATGGATAAAGAAAAAAAAGTTAGTCAAAGAAGAAAGAAAAGATAAAACGGTAAAGAAAAAAGTTAAAGAGGAACAAAGGATAAGTACTTATACTTACCAATGAAATAAGATTTAAACTGTACTTAACGATGTTTATAATTAGTTAGCACCGTTTTTTAAAATAGGGGGTGTTTAAGTGTTCATCGAAGTCTTGCACGCAACACAAAAGCTGAAAATGAGTAATCTGAAGTTATGAACCCGAGAACTACAGTTTATTACAAACAAACGTGAAATGAAAACAAACATTGAATGGACTTTAGTAAGGCAGTGAAGTCACGGGCAATGATGACACGGCACGGTGGTTACTACACATATACTCGTACGCATACACACTGATTCATGGAATTTGATTTACCTATTATCTAAACTAATATTATAAAAAGAAAATATTACTTTATCTGTATGCTTGTTAAGGCTCCGCAGACAGGTACGACGCTACACTTGTAGAACAATTTCCATGATGTTTTCATAGAAATTCATCTACCAGAGTCGCTTCGGGCTGTCGCGTCACGCCAAAACAGCTGAACGGATTGGGATGAAATTTAGCCCATGGGTAAACCATGACCTGGATTTGGACCTATGATCGTTTTTATCCCGATATTCCCATCGGATCGAAACTTATGCGGGTGAAACCGCGGGGCGCAGCTAGTTCATAATAAGTGATAACGTTGCGTAACACACTGTCTATCACAATCTGAAATCATTTTGAAGCCTATTGCTAATCCATTACTTCATATGTTCGAAAAATGTGTCTGCTCAACAACGTAAATAACGCAATGAATGTTGTTGAACTGTCAAAATGAAATCTATTCCTACTGTTAGTGGGTTACGCAAATACCCCGCGGGTCGATTTACAGTGTACAAAGATCCGGTAAATATCAGTATTTTACACGGAGTGACCATCTGATGGGAACAAGTCAAATAATTCTGGGTAATGACAACGGGATCCTAATCAGTACTTCAGCATCAGTACAAAGCAAGAGATAAGTAAGAATAACATCTCATAACTTAAATGGTGTTGTCTCTTTCTATGGATATGGAAATGACAAGGGCAGGTATTGTTTTCAATGTCATAGAATATTATGCAAATTATTTCCTGAAGTGCTATACGAGATGATCAGTAGCTGATCCATTTTATCTATAATTGATAACCTACAAGCACCTACATTTGTAATTTATTAATGGTTTAGTTATAACTGGATTGATTTGTCCATTTCTAAGTTGTTCATTTTCTGCCTAGGTCCACTTAGGATCTGATCGACCGCCCATCGCTCATGCAGTGCCGGTTTTAACATTACAAGCGAAATTTCGGCGGCGGCGCCCCTCCCCTCTTGGAGAGTAGACAGGGGCGAAAAATTTCAGCACTCCGCCTAGGTTTTATTTGTCCATTCATAAAGAAATAGGAGTTAGTTCGTCGGCTTATGCAAAAAAATTTGAGAATATAGAGAATCTTGGATGCAAGAGCTAGCGAAGAGAGCTCAAGATTTTTTTTTGGTTTTCTAATTCCAAATGAACTAAAACAAAAGCACTCTGCAGGCGCCAGAGGTGAAGTGGCGCCTAGTTACAGCCCCTTCACCTCTGGCACCCTAGGCGGTCGCCCAGCCGCGCCCTACCCTAACGCCGGCACTGCGCCCATGTGTTTATACTTTTGGATCTAGTGCAGATAGACCGATCTCTGACTTTAATTAGGTCACTTATCTATCCCTAAAACGGTAAAAGTAATTCTCCTTATAAGTATGTCTTTCTGATAGATAGGAACGAATCCATAATTGACCGAGCGAGCGCGAAGCGTCTCCGTTTCAGCTTGGGCAAAAATGCTTTCGTATGTCCGGATGTCTGTTCTCCTCTACAGGTCGCATTTCTCAACCGTTTCTCATGAAATTTTGTGAGTAGGTTCGATAATTATATGGATTTTTTGTCGATTCATGGTTTCGAAATTTTTCGGAATGGTGGAGATATGGGGGGCTTGAAAACGTAAAAAGCAACATATTTCAGCCATTTCGCGTTCTTTTATTTTAATTAGCGCGGTGAACATTTTTATTCAGTTTTAAGCTATGCAAAGACAGACTCGCGAGGTCTACAGCTCATAAAGCCACTAGTTTATCATGTTTGCTGATCTTCACTATTTGGGAAACTTAAGGGCTAAAACAGTTTACATTACATTAAATGAGCTAATTGTTTCAGCAGTTTTGATGTCTTGTGGTCAAAGAAATAAGTCAACATTAGGTTGAGAACGATTTCCAATCAAAAGTCGTGAACAAAAATCCAGACTTCAATACAGACACTAACCAAACCGTCCGTCCGTCTATCTCAACCGTGCTATCATAATGCAGCATAGCTTAAAGTTCATCTCTTATCAGTTGACCGTTCGTCCTCTAGCAACCTTGTTGATCGGTGGCGTCTAGGTAATACAGTAAAGGTGATAATACACGGTTCGCTTATATTCAGCCTAAGTATAATGTTTCTGCTGGGACTCAGGCCTGCTCACTGTGAGTGCAGGTTGTAAAACCAACCACCACGTGGGCCCAGTGCGGATTGGTATATGCCACTGACTAATGCCACATGCCGTTTCCACTCGTTATTTTCCTTCAATGTTTAAAAGCAGGTATAGCTGGTGAAATGTGGGTGTACTATAGGCACACCTCTACCTAAGACTTCGAGGGTTACAGGCGTGGTATTATGTTTCAGAGAAGTGGTGTGGGTGATAATGTGCGAAAGGAAAGTAGGTTTGTAGGTACTTGTCGCAGGATCACGACGAGGCAAGGATGCAGTCTATATTCAACCGGGCCACCACTGCTCACTTATGCCTATCAATTTCGACGAAGAAACCAAATTGATTTGTATACTTGAACATTAAAGTGAATTACTTATTCAATGTCAGTCGACCATATCTTTCATTCCTACGCCTTCCAACCAAAGTGAATCAATTTGGTTGAACCGTCTATTATCGCCTTTACAATATTAAACAGCTAAACACGCCTGTAGTTTCTCTCCAGAAAGATAATGTGGGATGCGTCGTAATCCAATGTTTAAGGTCAATATTCAATCAAAGTGTCGGCTTTCATGCAGTGAACATTAAGTCCAATGTGGCTAAGCTTACGATCGGTTCGTGGGTCCAGGATTCAACAGTGAGTTTCATCATCCGTCTAACCTTTTCCCAATTATGTGGGGGTCGGATTCCAGTCTAACCGAATGCAGAATAACCAGTATTTTACATAAAGCGACTGCCTATCTGACCTCTGCAACCCAGTTACGGGTTTACACGATACCCCGTTGTTATTGCATAGATCCACGAATGACAGCCAGCGGGGTAATTGAGTAACACACTTACAGTAGGAATGGCTTTCATTTTGACAGTTCAACAACATTCATTGCATTACTTACGTTTTTGAGAAGACAAATTATTCGAACACGTGAAGCAATGGATTAGCAATAAATAGGCTTCAAAATTATTCAGATTGTGATTGATAATGTGTTACGCAAATAGGGTGCTGGACCAACAGTGAGTTTGTTAGAGATAAATATTCCGCTTAGCCAAGAGGTGCATCTTGTTTCTGTAAGTTGATCTTACTCGACATATTAATCAATTTGACGTCAAAATTGTCGAGCTTATCTGTATTTAAAACTTTTTAACTTTATATCTCACCACTTTTTCCAACAATTCTTGTTTGAATAACATTATTAAATTGTCAAATCAAACACATCTGTAAGGTAATTACAAAAGGCTAATTATTTTCCAGGCGACTAACAACTTAAAGGGCGACTAATTATTTGCTAGTAGAAAACATAGACGAGGTACTATAATGACATGGCGACTAATATTAACAGTGGTCTAGGATACAAGAGCGAGCGAAGCGAGCTCGGGACTTGGGGCACCCCGACTCGGACAGGTTAAGTTAGAAGAGGATGACGGGATCTTTCAGACCCCGCAATCCCATTCGTGGTTTTTTTTTTTAAAACCACCCAGAAGTAGGAGCCCCGCTATGCGAGGCTCCGTTGACAATAATACGCCTCGATATTATTGCCATTCAGAAATAGGAGGCCTCGCCAAAACAAAAACTCGATGCCAGTTTAAATTAAAACAAAGGTAATAACTGATTATTAAGCTGCTACTTTCCACTTAAAATTATCCTTCGTTGTAGCTGCCAACCTACTATTTTTGCTACCGGCTTTAATTATTTTTTAATCCCTAATTCAGATTAATTTGTCGCCGCGTTAAATACATGCCATTTAAAAATAGTTTCTCGGTTTTAAAATAACCAAATCAAAGCACTCAATTTGTAAGCGACACTACAAATTGGCATACGTTTACGTTTTCAATATACCTTTTCTGAAGGCTTCCACAGACAGGCGCGACGCGACAGCGCTACACAAAGGCGCCGCTCGTCGCGCGACACGCAGTGCCTTTGTGTCGGGCGTCGCGTCGCGCCAGTGTGAACGAGCCTTGATCCATTTGTTTTACTTATTTCATCAGATATTGTTACATAGTGTCTTTTTTTTTACTTAAATGTGGCGTTTGGTAGTGAGCCGGAGAGTTATCAAAGTTACTAATTGAAATCACTTATCGTGTTTCATTTTTATTTCTGACTGTAGTTAGGTACACACGGCTCTATATCAAGCTATACATTTCCAGTTTTAGCTGACCTCGCATTGTATGGGCTTTTCGTACAATGAGAAGTCAACTTATACTGGAAATGTATAGCTTGATATGTAGTCGTGCGTACAAAGCGATGAACCATGTGCTCGACTTAAGGCTCCTCCAAACAGGCGCGACACGCGATGCGAATCGCACGCGATCAAAGGCACCGCTCGTCGCGCGACAGGCTGTGCCTTTTTGTCGCGGCGCGTGTCGCGCCTGTTTGGAGGAGCTTTTAGAGGGAATGAAACCGAGAAAACTCAAAAGTAGACATATCTAGCAGGAATCGACATAAGGGATCTAATTTTAGGTTATAGGAATAAAACTATGTAGGAAATACTTAGGTACTGTTTATGTTATTTGAAAGTGGGTAATTAGGTAATAGGTAGGTAATTGCTTAGGTCTCAGACTATAGAAATCTAAATTAAGAATGGTGTTTCTAACTAAAGTGTAAACTACATAATTAGTTTTACGAGCTGCGGGGTAAATGCGTAACACACTAACAGTAGGAATGGCTTTCATTTTGACAGTTCAACAGTATTCATTGCGTTAATTACGATGTTGAGCAGACAAATTTTTCGAACATATGAAGCAATGGATTAGCAATAGGCCTTAAAATTATTCAGATTGTGATTGATAGTGTGTTTCGCAATTAGGTTGCATGTTAAATACCAGTTGTATTTTCCTTATTACTAATTACCCAAGCAAGCACACCGTCTGTTGGGATGATGGGAATCAATATTAGGATTTACAATGCACACTTGCTTAATAGGTAAACATAATAAGTATTTACGCTACAATAACTAATGATGATAATATCATCCATAAACAGAGTTTTACATACCTAAGTATTTGATGTTTACAGGGTAGGTATTAATTATAATGGGTGCATAATATTCTCAATTCATAAAAATGGCAATTTCTGTTCAAAGCCTTCAAATGTGGCAACATTTTATAGGTGTGTGTTTTTATAATTATTATATTGGCAACATTGTGTTCGCTGTCAATGTCATAGTGAGTGATATTATGACTAGTCTACGTTGATCTGTGGTGACCTTTCCCGCCAATACCCTAACTCGATTCTCTCTTTTGAGTCGACGACGACGCAAGAACCTGATTCGGGCGCCTTATTAACGTGCGCTGCAAAGTTTTGCTCATATAAACTCATGATAGGAGTTTCAGGCGCTTAAAAAAATCAGAGATAGTAATAATACTTTTCAGACATTAATGAACTATTTTGTAATTTATTAAATGAAAGACGACATTATTATATTTTTGGGGATATAAATAAAGCCCAGGAATTGCAGTACTATAATTTTTATTTTACGAGGACTGATTTTACAAAACTTCTTCCTCATCTGTAGGAAATAGAGTTCCAATTTTGTGGAGTTCCATTTGTTTGATATAACGGGTGTAAAAATAGCCCTAACGAAGCCGAGAGTCACTTGTTCTTCCCTTTATTATGATCAAAATGATCATCAAAATGGTATTGGACCATACCTGGGAACCTTTTGGTTACGATACGAAACAAGTTTCAAATGTTATAACTTAACTTTAAATAGGTACTCTCAAGATCCCTGTGCCGTTGCATGCACCCATACGCACATTTTTTGCGTGCATTACATTGCGCACTACCGTCAACAGCGAATTTTCACACCAAAAATAAAAGTGGATTCCCAGCTATTTTTTTGGTACAAAGTTACTTAGTTTGATGTACTGAGTGCGTAGATGACGGCTTCGTGAAGGGTCTTTTTACATGTTTGACATAAAAAAAAAACAAGTAGGCGCAGTTCGAGTCTGCGTCGTTTGTTATCGTGAAAACGATTTGTCGCAGCTTTAGCGAACCGAGCCCACAGACGACTGGACTAAGCAGAGCGCGATTATGCAATGGACGAGCGAAGCGATTTTTTTAAAGTATTTCGGTGCTATCCTAGCTTTTGTATTCGCTCATTATTAGTCTTATGATCTAAACTTTCTTCTATTGTTGTTTTTGTTTACAATTCCAAGCAGATTTACAGCCGACATGAGGCGAAATATTATTCATTTACAAAGATATTTGTGACTAATTTTCTTACGCTCTCCGATACTGCAGAAGCCATTATATTTCCTCGCTACTGGATTTAGAAGGCATATTGCATTTCTTATGAAGTAAGCTTTCATTGAAAGTGATATTTTTCAGTTCTGAGCAGATTTACGGACTATATACTTAAGACGAAATCTTAAATTATTTTGGTATTTAGAACAGGGTTTCTTTCGGTTTCTGATACTGCTGTAGCTATTGTATTTGATCCGCACTGGCCTTTTTAGGCTCATTGCATTCCTTACAATGCAAACTTTCTTCGATTGGGTTTTTTTCATTTCTAACTAGATTTGCGGCCGTTATGAGACGACATCTGGAATTATTTTGCTATTGTCAACTTCATATGCATTTTTAACTTTATTTTGGCATATATTTATAGAATTATATAACGAATAGTAGTTCTCTTTAGATCCTGTTAGTGCTTTAACTATTGCCAACAACACCAGAATCACCGTTTTAGTTAAACACGTTTTTGCGCTATACGAATTGGAATTTCAACACATAGTGAAAAATAGAGGGCCGTCCGCGTGCGCCTGTACTCGCGATGTGACGTCATGGGCAAGTTATATCTGGCACCAAAATTGTTCCAAATATGACCTATCTTTTGAATGCATTCAAAGTCTCGTAGTTATAGTTATAGCAGTTGAAATCTTACATGTTTTGTCGATCAGAAATATTGAAAAACAACCAGAAGCGGTGTTTTATTTTCCATTGGCTTGTTATAACCCTACGGAAGTGTATCTATGTGAGCCAAGTTTTATGGAATACCGTACTTAAAATTATTTCAAATAAGTATAATGTGACACTTACCAAATACCAGTCTCTAAAACTAAGTCCACGGTCTCAGGTAACTCTAACCGGAAACCTGGAAAATAAAACGAAAATAGTTAGTTATTTACCTACTTTATGGGCCATTATACAAACGGAAGACAGTGAAATTAGCCTCATAGTGGTAGTAGGATTGGCTGCCGGGGTTGCGCCCGACGTGCAAATGTTTTGTATCGCCAAAGAATAAAAAAAAATATCGGTAATAGTGGCAAAAAAGCTACAAGAAGTTTATGGAGTGTTTAATGCATGTTACGAAAAAAAAATATGTCTAAATTAGGTTTTAAGAAATTCTCTGCAAATTATCTAATCATTAAAAAAAAATACAGATATTAACAAACAACAAAGTGGATCGATGACCTGCGGGGTACTTGCGTAACACACTAACAGTAGGAATGGCTTTCATTTTGATAATTCAACATTCATTGCGTTGTTTTCGTTGTTGAGCAGACAAATTTTTCGAACATATGAAGCAATGGATTATGGCTTCAAAATGATTCAGATTGTGATAGATAGTGTGTTACGCATAAAGGTGCTGATAAAGTCGCAAGAGTATGCAAGACGGATCGTTGCGGCGACGCTGGGGGAAGCATATAACCAGCCCAGCAGTGGACGCCTTTTAGCTGAATAATGATTATGATGGATGATATTTACCTATTTGGTATAAGAAAGCATGAACAAATAAAAGATTTCTCTTACCATCAGTGATTATCCTCTGTATGATGCTGGCCATGTCTTTCACCTCAGCTGCGTAGAAGTTATCACCGCTGTATGGACTTATGCCTAAATCTGTACACGACATGGTTAAGGTTTCATTGTTGACAAATGTGGGGACTTTTCAGATACGATTAACTGATAAATGATAAATGATTTTATTTCTGTAAGTAGGTTTGTACAAACACTTTTACACGTCAATCATATTTTAAAACTAGATGAGGTCGGCGTTTCCTATCTGACTACTCTGAGAAGAAAGGCCGAAACAAACTCAGAGGTCACAGTCTCTTTTAAAGTCCAGACATAATCTTGGTCAGATCATGTGAAGACCGTGTAGATTTGAGTCTGAAATGGTAATTTTGAGGAAAAAATACCACACAGAATGAGTGGACCTGTCCAGTCAGTGCACGCATTTGTCACTAATCGTGCAGCTCAACTCAAAACTTAAGGAGCTCAACGATTCGACGAACAATACCAAAGAAAGGACATTTGGGTAGGCCGCATTAATTACTCAAACTGCCAGACTTTGATTAAAACTAATCAAGAAAGAAAAAAAAAAAAACAATGATCTACATAGTCTTCACATTCACAATAATTAAAATAATATACTATTTTACAAAGTAAATATTCATGTCAATATATTTATAAAAATTCATCAATGTCAACAGGTATAAAAAAATCCTGAAATAATCTTGGTCAGATCATTTGAGGACCATGTAAGATTGGTGTCTGAAATGGTCTTTTAAGGAAAGAACCATACAGATTTGAGTGGACCTGTCCAGTCAGTGCACGCATTTGTCAGTAATCGGGAAGCTCAACTCAGAACTTAAGGAGCTCAACCATTAGACGAACAATACCAAAGAAAGGACATTTGGGTAGGCCGCATAAAGCACTCAAACTGCCAGATCATCATTGAAACTACCTGAGAAAGTGAAAAAAAAAAAAAAAAAAACTGACGCACATAGTCCTCACATTCACAATAATTTGATAATAAAGTTATACATCAGAAAGTAAATTGTCATGTCATTCTATGTGTAATAATTATCAAATGTCAAAGTTTATGTAAAATACAAATTAAAAAAATAGCAAAAATAAAAATAACAAAAAAAACATTCAGTATGCAAAAAATTGGAGCAACTCAATCCCAAGCCTTTTTGTCCTCAATATAATCTTTAACGGTATAAAAGGCTTTCTGGCACAACTTACGTTTAATGAATGATTTGAATTTATTAAGGCTTAGATCTTGAGCGTGGCTTGGAAGTTTATTATAAAAGCGTATACATTGACATCTGAATGAGCCACCTATTTTCTTGAGCCTTGTTGTTGGTACAACAAATTTGTGTTTGTTCCTAGTATTTATACTATGGATATCACTGTATTTTTTAAACAATTTTATATTTTTATGGGCATATAAAAGATTTTCAAAAATATATTGAGAAGGCACAGTCATTACATTAATCTCCTTAAATTTGTCTCTGAGAGATTGTCTCGGACTTAATTTATAAATTGATCGAACAGCTCTTTTCTGCAAAACAAAGATAGTCTGAATGTCGGCGGCATTTCCCCACAACAGAATACCGTACGACATAACACTATGAACTGTGACTAGTACCTGAAAGTTTATAATAAAACGGGGTGATACATACAGGGTGTAAAAAGACCCATCACATAGCCGTCAACTACGCATTCTGTACATCAAACTAAGTAACATTGCAAAAATAATTTCTGGGAAACGAATTTTATTTTTTGTGTGAAAATTTTCTGTTTGCGGTAGTGCGCAATGTAACACACGCAAAACATTCTGCATACGGGTGCAATGGTAGGTACAGGGGTCGTGGGGGTATTCAAAATTGTTTTATATATAACATTAAAAACTAGTATACGTAAAAAAAACCTCAGTAAAAGTTGGAATTTTGACCTTCAATATATCCATAACCAGAAGGTTCCCAGGAAAGGTCCAAAACAAAAATAAATACAATGAAGGGGAGTATTAGTGCCATCTTCGGCACTCAACTATGACCTAGGTTACTAAATATTTTGACAAACTGTAAAGAAAGTCACTAAAATATGGTGCAGTTGGTGCAGACTATGTGCTTGATCAAGAAGAAAACGCCTGCAACTTGGTGACTAGAGTGAAACTGCCTTCAGAAATAGTTAATATCACGCCTATATTCCCCAAAGGCTTAGGCAGAGGTGTACTTATAGTACACCCACATTTCGCCAGTTATGGTTAAGTCCCATGTAATAGGGGGCGAGCCTATTGCCATTAACCGGGCACAAATCCAGACTCCAGACTGCTACTGAGAGATTCCAGATGGAAAAACACAATAACACTTTGCCGAACCCAGGACCTCATTGCTCAGCAAGAGCACTTATGACCACTAGGCCAAAGAGGCAGTATGGAACTTGCAGTGGTTTGACATCAACAATTCAACACCACAGATACTAAATAATGATTGAGACCTGTCAAAGTTACGTCAGCCTGATAATAACGGGTGGTTAAGCCATCAACTCATTTCCTTGACAATTATAATAAAATGCGATTGAAGTAAACAGTGTTACTCTGTAATTATGACAGTATTTCTTCCTCAGTATTTTTTCTAACTATTAAAACTGTCGCAATAAGCTGGCGCTTGTGATAATTAGAGCTTTGAAAGATTTTACAGCAGTTCTGCTGGTAAAATGCCCGCCAAAGAGGTGGGTTTCTAATAGCAATATCTCGACAGATAAATTGCACTGATTTTAAATACAGGCGCGTTTTGTCAACATTTGAGCGATCGTCATTCGCTATCGATGGTTGTTAAAAAATGTTTCTATTGGGTCTAGAATATTAGCCTACAAGCGTAGAGTAGTGGATGCCCAGTGAAATGCTGGCGTGGTGAAAACGGCACTTACTTATGAGGTGTAGGTCGTGGGTTGGAAATTGGAACCCAGACAGGCATGCAATACATCAATACTGCTCTAGAAATGGTGAAGACTAAAGGCTCTTGCAGACAGGTGCGACGCGACTCTTGTAGAACAATTTCCACGAAATTTTCATAGAAGTTGTCCAACTAGAGTCGCGTCGCGTTTTCGCGTTGCGCCTGTTAACAGGAGCCATAAGACCGTGTGGAAACCGGCATGTCATAGAATTAATACTGTATAGGTTAGAAGATATGTGATATCCATCAACCGGTACTGGGCCCGCGTGGTAGAATTCGGCCCACTTCCAGAGACTCTAGAAATGGATTCTGGGTATATAATGCTCCCACTGCTGGGTCTCTGGACCAGATTCCCAGCAGTGGGAATATTATAGGCTGATTCTATCCTGCAATTCTATTAAAAAAAGGATACAGTTGAGCATATCCAGCAGCGACCCAGGATGGTCAGGTGGCGGTGGCGGTGGGGGCACCGTGCGCGCGCCCGCGACTGCACGCAGCGTGTACGCACGTACATACTCCTTGCGAATGTCGTGGAAGCGCGCGTAGTAGGTCGGTAGTGAGAGGTCCTTGCTGCAGGCTTCAGGGTGCAGGCATTGTCTGTGAAAGGAGAAAAAGAAGTTACATGATGATCTTTTGATGATTAGAAGGATAGTAGGGAGGCCTTCGCCGAGACTATAAAATCATCGTTTTCTTGAAAACATGATGTGGTTTGGAACACTATGGCAGGACAACGTCCAATTAACGTGAATTATTCTCCATCACCTTTTATTTAGTTTCCGGTCTGTGCCGCCAGTTGGCGCCACGAGTCAAGGGTGGAGTGAAAATAAAAGTTGAAACTCTACCTCGATAGATGGCGTTGGGATCGAATTGAATTGCGCTATGGTTTTATTCCCAAAACGACTATAAAGACTCCCGCAGACAGGCGCGACGCGACACAAAAGCGCCGCTCGTCGCGCGACAAGCGGTACCTTTGTGTCGCGCGCGATTCGCGTCGCGTGTCATGCCTGTTTGTAGGAGCCTTAAAACTCTTCTCGATACCGTATATTGCATTACACTCTTTTCTAATAAGGATTTTTTCAAAACTCGTGAAGGGTTCATTAAGCATATTATTTAACAGTACTTTAAACCTCCTTCTGCCTGATGAGTTATATATTAGGTAGGTACCTTACGTCTAAAATTACATTCGTTTTACAGGGGACTTAGTAGAGGGTTATTGATGAAGGAGCTTCATGGTTGCCAGTAGATGAGCCTCCTACACCACCAATAAATGATGAATAAAAATTCTCATATAAAGAAAAACGTATTCACGGAAGGCAGAGGTGTACTTAGTACACCCGCATGTCGCCAGTTATGTTTAAGTCCCACTCCGATATAATAGGGGCAGCCTATTGCCATCAACCGGGCATAAATGTAGACAACGGGCTGCTATAGTTTGATCGATACCTCTGTACCGCGCCTTAGGTATGTGCGCGGCGAGACGGGGGTCAGTGCAGGCCGCTCATTCGTCAACGCTCACGGCGTCCCGTCCCCCGCCTCGCCGCGCATACCTAAGGCGCGGTACAGCGGTATCGGTCAAGCTATACTAACAAATTTTTGGTAGAAAAACCCAATAACATCTTGCGACCATTGGCTAGACCAACGGTAGATAGGATAAAGCCACAAGACGTCACATAGTGGAACGCTATAGAGAAGCCCTGGGCCCAACAGTGGGACAATACAGGTCTGCCTTTCCCCAACTATGTTATGGTCAGCTTCCAGTCTAACAGGATGTAGCTGAGTAACAGTATTTTACATGGAGCGATTGCCTATCTGACCTCCACAACCCAGTAATTGGTCCACACGTCATAACGACAATGCAAGTTGTTAAAAAATACGTCACAGCTAACAAAAGTCGACAAAACCGAATAGAAAAAATTCAAAGGCACATTCTTTTCACTCCAAATCTCCATTTACCATCAATACAATTTTTTCCATACTGATGTTACTGATAGTGATTATTATCATAGATTATTTCGTATAATTATGCTGAAGCCATCAGCCCTGACCTCTGAACGGTGCACGGAAACCGTATTGGTCGGTTTGGGGTAACTAAATAATGTATGAGTGATTTTCGTGTGTGTACTTTGTTGTGGACGTTACGGGAATGAATTGAAGTTTAGTTTATTTATTTAACCATTTATGTACACACATATAAACAGACAGGAAGAAAGGATTTTCGAGGAGGATTTTGTTTTCCCTTCTACTCTTACACACGTTGTCTACATCTCTTTAATATACTGTCTTATCGCAGGTATGCTGGAAGAGATTTCTTTAGAAATAAGCATCACCTTTGTACGTATTTTTCTGTTCCTTTCTTGTTGTCTGTTTATATATGTGTGTACATAAATGGTTAAATAAATAAATAAATAAGTACAAAGTAAAGTTAAGTTATTTGAAGTAAAGATTTAAATTATTTACATCTGGTAGGAAATGCATAAAATGATCGTCCAAGAACGGCGCAACCTGAGCGCGAGTTATTCTGGCGACGACACGAGGGAAGAAAATTGGAAAACCTCATAGAAGTCATGGGTATAACAGAACCATTGAAAAAATCCTGTTTTTATAAAAATTGCCTGGATGGACTGTGTGAAAGATGATATGGTTAGAAATGGGGTGACTATTGAGATGACGACTAATAAAGAAGTATGGAAGTAGACATGTTTTGCCGACCCCAAATAAATTGGGATAAGGGCAACAGAATCATAATGGCTCGAAGAACCAATAAATAAGTCTACAATCATTATTGGTCCTCTTTCGCTGTCCGTTGCAGAAGCAAATGTCAACTAACGTACTTCTGGAAGCTCTTTGAAAATAACTCTATTATTCTGATTACTTTCTGTGGGAAATGCCTTTGTCTCAGATAACTAGTTGTTACATACGTCAAGCGAGAAACCCTCAACTCGGTTCCACAACATTGAAATTCACGTATCATTCTAAAATCGTGACGTATGGAAGTGTATAACGGAAACAGCGTATTCAAATATTCTTGTTATGTTTACCGGATGTGGACAGATTGGTATCGAGTTTGGACGTTTCAAACAATTTTTGTCGTAACTCGTAACCTGGCCCAGATATTGTTCTGAATGTAAGTGAATTTTAATGTAGTATGGGTACTATTTTTACTTGGTGTGGGTTTACTATATGTAGTTAGAAAAATAGTGACTGTCATTAAACTCGTCTATTCTGTAGAAATCTCTTTTCCAATTCTGTATGTTGGAATGGTATTTATAACTCGTATTTCAGCCGACCCATTCTGTAAAAACCTCACTGTGAAAACTTAGTTCAGGTGAACTGTCATCCTACCCGATGCTCCGTCGGAAAAGCGTCCGTAATAAAGAGACAAAAATAATTCAAATATTAAATTAAAATAAGCCGTGGCAGCCATGATATGACCAGTCCCCACTGGCGGCGCCCGTTCAAGAATATGACGTATGGATCAGCACCATTTAGCTCAACCATTTTGAAGGGAACTTAATGATCCAACACACACGCCACCACCAGCGAGACATTTGAGTGAGCATGACGTACTCTCAGCCACCAGGGCACATTCAAGTCAATGAAAGACAAACCTAGTAAATGGTAGCTTTATAGTATACCTATTTAGGTCCTACCTACATCAGTTTTTCGACATAAGTAGCAGTTTCAGCAGTGTTCATCTTTCAGGCCGATTGTATCTTTTGGATTCTTTGTATCATTGAAATCACTTCGATGTTGGATCCCCGAAGACCCAGCAACGGTCTTGAGAGATATGATTACCTATATCATCTTTCCCACACGGGTCAACATTTCCCCACAATATTACCTGCATCGCTATCTTTTCGCTCTTAACCCATGTTATACTACGATTCAAGCTTAATGGCAGCTGTGAAGTGCGCTATTCGCTGCGCAGTACCTCACCCCTCACCCCCGTTGACACGAGAATTGGTTACTGCGCAGCGATTCGCCTGATGTTCCGAGCCGCCATTAAGATTGAATCGTACTTTACTTGTGGTTGGCGCAACACGTTTTCTTTTTCCATTCTCCGCTGTCAACCATCACACTATCGTTCACCCCCATTTCTTTCAAATCCTCACACAATCCAACCATCTTTTTTTGGCCTTCCTCTCCCTCTTCATCCATCAACATTTATATTCAACACTCTCTTACTCACAACAGTATATAACCTGCATGGTAGTAGAAATAAAACCAACATACCGTAAAGGAGGTTGTCCGTCTGTCACAAGCCTGAAGAGTGGTGAGTGAGGGTCCACTTGCAACGACCTCACGAACTCATCGAACTGAAAAGTACAGAGAATATTGTTAATAAAATATTTAAATAACAAATAGAAGCAAAAGAAAATCGGTAAGAATCGTAGCAGGTCGCGTTCTTTAGTTTCTGCCTACCCCCATGGTAAAAAGTTGTGAGTTTATGTATATGTATGTAAAAAGAAAATTAAAGTCTATGGAAATTGAAAATTCCCACCAGTTTCTAATGCAATATTCAACTTTAACAGAAATCTCATGAATTAATTAACACAGAAAAAAATATTAATCAATATTAACTTAGTTGCTCTTGCTAGAATAATAATTTGAAAAGAAGATAATTAACAACAAGCTCATGATTTACTCTTTTTGTATGTATGTATGTATGTCCTTCGTCGTACCTCTAGGTATACTTAGTGAAAAATAAAGTTATATAAAAAGCAAGCTTTCAATAAGACCAAAATTATGATTCCGACTAAACACATCATCCATTTAATATTATAAATTCCAAAGTAACTCGGTCTGTATGTTACCTTTTCACGCCTAAAACACTGAACGGATTTCGATAAAATTTGGCAAGGAGATAGATGGCATCCTGGGGAAGGACATAGGGTACTTTTTGTCCCGGTAGCACGTTCCCGTGGGATAATTTCCGATATTAACGCGGGCGAAGCCGCGGGTAGAAGCAAGTCGTAATATAAATCCTAAAAGACCATGTAAAAACAACCTTTTAAAACCAGAAATAGCCTACCAACTATCCATAAGCTTCAAATGTAACCTTCGTTATGATGGCGGACATAATATCGACAGTATCGGTCGACTCAATGTTAATTCTGTTATTATATCAGAATAGATTTGTCCTAAAAAATGTTGACGGCCTCACGGTGGAAGTTTTAAGGTGACTACAGATGGGGCAGCTAATAATTAATTAAGTATTTTTACAACAATCAAGTCAATCCCAGCATGCGTAGCATGACCAGTATAGAAACAGAAGAAAAGGAAGAGAAAATGACAGATTGTAGAAATATTTCTACGGCGCGATGTCAAAATTAAAAAAAGAATGACTTTTTGTTAAGAAAGTGATTTGTCTTCTCTTCGTAGAGTAGAGATAGAGGTGGTCACACTACACATGCAGGCAAGAGAACCAGATTATTCGAAATAGTCCAAAGAATAAGCAAGCTAAAGAGGCAATGTGCCGGCCTTATAGCTGTAGAACCGATAACTATAGGGGTAGATGTGTTCTTGAGTGGGAGATTGAATCGGAATTGGTTAATGTAGTATAGCTAAAGTCGAGGTGGAACGGCGGTCTTCATGGGGTGGCTGGGAGCAGCTGAATGAGAGTAGGACCCAAGGATCCTGTGCATTGGCATGCGATTGCATTGCTGATGATTAAATTACAATGATCAATCAACACAGCCTATCGCAGTCCACTGCTGGAGAGGCCTATGTCTCTCCCAGGCTGCGCCACAACACCCTGTCCTCCGCCTTCCGCATCCTGTCTGTCCCAGCCACCTTTATAAGGTCGTCGGTCTATCTAACTAAGGGGCGTCGCACACTACGCTTGCCGGTACGCGGTCTCCACTCTAGGACTCGTCTGCTCCACCGGCCATCGGTCCTTCGACAAATATGGCCAGGCCACTGCCATTGCCAATTAAAGTGATGATGAAGTCTAAAAGCTGCTTCTGTTGTGTCAAGTGTGTCAACACTAAGTCAACTTGTACAGTATTTTTACCTCACGAAGCGACGCGCGCTTTACTTGTGATAACCAAGTATACACACGCTGTGAATGTGTGCGTGAAGACGAGGAGCGTCAGCACATGACACACGCACACACACACTTCCGACTTCGCCATTGTCTCGGACATTACCGAGAGCTCCTGCGCTTACACACACATTCACAGCGTGTCTGTAAACAAGTGAAGCGCGCCTCGCTTCGTCAGATAAAAATACTATAAGCTTTTCGGGCCGTTGCAACTGGTTTTTCAATACACGAACGTGACTGTCAGTCAAGATGTATTTATTAGATGCTCATAGATTGCGAAAACGTTTGGTTGCGCCTAAGGACCAATTTCTCGAACGAAAATTATAGCAAAATTAATATGACAAATTGTCCAGCGCGCGTAAACTGCTGCGATTGGCTGATAATAAATTATTCCTCCAATCACAGCAGATTAATTTTGCGATGATTTTCGTTCGGGAAACTAGCCCTTTCAGTTAAAGTGCTGGCACATTGTCAATAGGATCGACAATGTGCCAGCACGAGGATGTCGATGCACGTCGAGGATAGGAAAATCTGGATGACAGTAATTCTGTCGCCTCTTCACATACGGTGTAAACACGACTTAAGGCCTATTCGTGGTTATGTTATTATCTAACTTATTTTCATCAATTATAATATTTTTTCCCGCGGACAAAGGTTTTATGTTTAATTATAGATAATGAGTTAATAACCGGCATGTGGTTTTGTACAGGAATTGCCTTGTTTTTACTTAATTGATTTATGTCTGCTGTGCGATAACGACAAAAGTTCTGAATGCTGTGGTAATTATAACACCCCTCTTTTTGCTTCGGGGGTCAAAAAGATGAGTCTGAGTTTTGCCCCGCACCTTCGCCCGCGTGGATGTCGGTTTACCGGGATAAAAATTATCCTATGTGTTAACACATAGGTTATAAATTATTAGGTTATAAACTATCTGTGCGCCAAATTTCATACAAATCCGTTCTACCGTTTTTGCGTGATTGAGTAAAAAACATACAAACTTTCACATTTTAATACTAGCTGTTGCCCGCGACTTCGTCTGCGATCCAGGATGAAAAGTAGCCTATGTTCTTATCCAGGTCATGTTCTATCTGTGTGCCAAATTTCATCCAAATCCGTTCAGTAGTATTTGCGTGAAAGACTAAGAAACATCCATCCATTCATCCATCAATCCTCACAAACTTTCACATTTATAATATTATAGTAGGATAGTAGGATTAAAAATATTATATCTATACTTTAAATTCCATCAAGTATCACACATTGAGACAATGTCCATGAGCTCATTCACTCCATAAATATCCATTGGCCATTTTTTGACTCGACCGTTCATAAAAATCTCGACCTCCTCCTTGCTGTGCTTTAGTAAGAGTAACATTGAATATCTATGATCATTAAAATCGACATGCATGGTCCTCGAGAAAGGACGTGTTCCATGCTTCAGTTAAACGTTAAAAAGTGTGAATTGGTGCGAAAGAAATCGCATCGTCGTATAAGTGAGAGCTTTACAGTCAATTTATTATTTAAATTATTCACAAACCAATTATATTATCACTATCTCGAAACAAAATCAATATAACCCACAAAACAACCCAACAACCACATAGCAACAACATTTAATACCCAGTAGCCAATAATTGGCTTTGTTTTTGGCGGTGCAAAGTGACAAGCATGGCCGGGCATCGAACCCAGGATAGTACTGTTAGGAACTGGTTCCCGGTACCTGTCGTGTCTGAGAAGTAAACACCGATGCATTTCCGTGTGCGTGTTGCAAGTTTGGTTTCTTTTTCTGTCTTGTAAATTTTCGTTTTGGTCTTTTGAGTCTGAGACTTTGAAATGAAGGTGGGAAGTTTTTTAATAAAAGGACCAAATATTCTGAAGGCTTTAAAGGTGTCTTTAGTGTAAGAATGTTAAGAAAAAGACTAAAACTAAACTAGGTACTCAAGAAACTGGATGCCCAAAAAAAAAAAAAGAAACCCAACGAGATACGAGACATAGATATTGATTTTTTCGGTTTTCGTATTTACGGAGTCACATGTCATTACTAAGTCATGTAATTAATGCATAAATCGTACAGATTACTTCCTTTTGCCTTCGCCGTAGTCGGGTAAATTTGTTATATATTTTTTTTGCAATAAACTCGATTTTTTTTTTTTCAAACCTTTGGCCATTTAATTATCTTCAACTAAGATTCGAACATTTCAATCTTAAAGATTTTTGATTATTATATGCTTGCTGTATTAAAATTCAAAATCAAAAGAAATTAGATAATACATCTATCATATATTAATATGAATAAAGTGACATTTCTGCTAGTCATGTTCATTATTTGTGTGGAAACCATGACAGTTTCAACTGTCAAGACTCCGAGCGACAACGCCCTAAATCACGAAAGTCAGATTTCTCTACTTCACTTGAATTTTCACTTTAAACACACTACGGAATTTCATAGGACTTATGCAAATACTCGTAAATCTTTAGCTATTACATAGTTCAACACATGTTTAGATAATTTTACTGATTTTGACATAAGTATACGAATTATAGGTAAGGAGTAGGATATAAAAAAAGAGACCGAACTTGAAACAATTTCGTTGCGGAATAAAAGATACCTACCAACCTAGCCAAGTATTTCTCAATATTGTAATATATCATAGAAATATAAAATCATAGAAATATAATTCTTATATCTATGTAATATATTCATCGTAGATATTACTGCTCCTGAAAGAATTTTCATAGCAACTTTTTTAAATGTTAGACTGTAAGGATGGAGTTTGGAAGTATGCCATCTTTTTATAAATCAAATCAAATCAAATCAAAAATATTTATTTGCTAGAATATGGTACAATAGATAATAAAGTCATTTTGGTTTCAGCATATTCTGCCATGATATGGCGTGCAAATACATTTCCATGTCAATTACAATTATTACAATTACAGTCATTATGATTATTATTATAAATTTACATTAGGTAGGTATAGGTTCTATCGACTTATCCTCCAAATATTCCTTAATGTTATAATATTTTTTATACAGTAATAGTTTAAAGAGACTTTTTCTAAACAATGTCAATGGCAAATCCTGAAGGGAATTCGGCAAATGGTTATATATTATAATAGACATGCAGTAAACATTTCTCTTGAACAATTTTAATTTTATTTGTGGCAACCGTAGTCTGTCTTTATGGCGTGTCCGGCTATTTAGCTTGTCAACAATATTTTCAAATTGATTATATTTTTTTTTTACAAAAATACAAATTTCCAAAATATACAGACATGGTAATGGTAATATATTTAGTTTCTTAAACAGTGGCTTACAGCTATCTAAAAAGTGAGCTCCACATATTGCTCGGACACATTTTTTTTGTGCTTTGAAGACTCGGTCAATGTCCACTGAGTTACCCCAAATTATAATACCGTATCTAAGTACAGAGGATACGTAAGCATGGTAAGCAGCCATTGCAGTATTCAGGTTAACAGTTTGCCTGATTCTTTTCAGAACATATACAAAACGATCTATTTTTTGCAGGATTTTATTTATGTGTGGTTTCCAACTGCAGTTTTTGTCAACAGTTATACCTAAGAATACACATTCATTTACAGTAGTTAAGTGGGAATCTTTATGTTGAATGTCTAGATTATCTATGTGTGCGTTAAATGTCTGAAATTGTATTATGTTTGTTTTCGTCATGTTTATTTTTAAGTTATTTTTATCCAGCCAATTGATTGCATCGTCTAAAGCTTTAAGAATGTCGTTTTTCAAATTAATGTTATTGTCACTTTTAAATATTAATGTCGTGTCATCAGCAAACAGTATGCAATCTTTGCTTATTGCCTCCGGCAGGTCGTTAATATACACTAGGAAAAGAAGTGGGGATATGATGCCCCCTTGTGGTGTGCCATAATTATTTTGTCTATATTCCGACCTAAAGTTTTTTTGTTCATATTGGCAAGTTCTTGTATACCCATTTATATATTTTATACCCATTTTTATAATTTTTTCAGATACTTCTCTTTGCTGTAGGACGTCGGTTGATTTTGTATGGACCGTGCCCCTTCTTTGGAATTTTTAACAGTTTTTCCATACTAAAACTGACAGACGTCAATTTTATTCCACAGATAAAATATATCTGAATTTGTTAAAATCAGCCCTAAATGAGACAGCTTTTTGTGTGTGAGAAAGAAAGAATGACATTGTTTAGTATGTGTGCAATTGAAGAGATCGTTCACCCCTCAGCTGATTTGAAGCCAGTCATAAATGAAATTGTCAGTACAGTTCTTGCTAATGCAAAAATTTATGGCCGGTTTAAAGTAAGCGAAGTAGAAGAAGTGTAATATGCAAATATTAAATAGGTAAATGCATCACTGAATAAATTATTTGAAATCCTAAAATAAAAGGGGCAGACAGGCTTAAAAAATAGAAGAGGAAACATAGGTAATTAGTTAATGAGACATTTTATACTGCCAAGGAAGAAAGGAAAAGAGGCAATGCGTGCATAAAGTGGAAGACCGAGGAAAATTGTACATGTTGAAGTTGGCTTCCAGTCTAACTGGATGCAGCTAAAACTAGTATACAAGGTGGCAGGGACTTCGACGCGCAAACTATAACCATGATATCAGCACCTGATTCTGACCCCCTAGGGTAAAAAATTTCGTCGATTATCAATAACAAATCTGCTGTTTTATAGACAAGTGCAATAACTACGCGGTCTAAATGTATGGAACACCTTTTTTTTTAACTGACGAAAAATTTCAACGCAGAGGGGTTCAGAATCATGTACCGAATCCATGGTTTCAGTTTGGGCGTAAATGTCCCTGCCACCCTGTATTTTTACATGGAGCGACTGCCGATCTTGCCTACACAACCCAGTTACTGGGTAACTTAATAACCTTCGGTAAGGCTGGTAAAAGCAAAGTTACACAAATAGCAGGTACAAGAATTATCATTGGATACAGTGGGATGTATTGTACATTCATGTACACAAAAGTACCCAGTACACAGCACATATTTAAGTTTTGGAGTAAATGAATGAATTGGTAGTCGCGGCATGTAAATTACTGATACCTATTGAGCTGCATCCGGATGGATTAGAAGCCGACCCCAACGTAGTTGGGAAAGGGCAGACGATGGCTGAAGGCATTGACAGAACCCTCAATATTCCAGTTCACTTTCTACAACTTAAAATGGCAATCGACCACGTTGCTGGACATTTGCAATTCAAAATGGCAAGAATTATGTCACATATAAAATATAAATTAGATATTAAATAAAGTTAAAGATTCATGGACATCTTGATTAACATGCAGAAAGTCGTTAAAGATACAATGATCCCTTGGGGTAATGGAATAAAATTAAATTGGTAGGATATTGAGAAATTATTTTTTCACTTCAGTAGCTCAAACATGTAGGTTTTGCTGCCTGAAATCAGTGAGCAAAATGCGATTTTGCTCACTGAGTGAGACCAAGTAACTTTTTAATTTTTTTTTTTCAGAAAGCCGCGAATATCTTATTCATCTCTGGGTTAATCATAAAATTCGAAACATTCACACTCTATCTCTTTCCCGCCATTAGAAAGAGAGAGAGACAAAGACCAGCCCTTTCGAAGTTCCGATTTTGAATTCGACCTCAAAGACAAACACGTTCGGAATTTCGTACTAACTAAAGAAATTTTTCAAAAAGATAATTATGTCTTTTAATGTAATTTATTGAATTTTTAACTTATTGTTGTATTTAAACGAAAATAAGTATTTACTGCAAATAAAACTGATATTTAACATGTACATATTTATTTCTAGTTTTAATAATGTTACGTAATATATTTTGAATAATAAAATATCATGGGTGCTATTTCCGAACACGCCTTAATTTAAATAAAAGAGCGGGTTACTTTTAATTTGCAGAATTGCAGTAATTTTACTTTTAACTTTTAAAATGTTCCATTTTATTGAATTGATACCTCTACCTACAATGTTAATTGTTTTGATTCACAATGAATAGTTATTTCAATCTATTCCTGTTTATTATTTTATCTCCTAAAGTGTTCTCGCTGCTGAAGTGAAAAGTTATGTGTGTTACACGAGAGCAAAGTTTTTTGCATCTCGTGCCTTTGAATCCCTCGCCACACTCAGGATTCAACTTTAGAATCACTCGCTACGCTCGTGATTCAATCGTTGAATCCTTCGCTTGCTCAGGATTCAAAATCAGCACTCGCAGCAAAAAACGACTTTGCTCTCTTGTTGCACAAATAACTATTCTCTCGTATCGCCACGGGCTATTACGATTATATTATAATGATTAACTACGAATATATTATTATGATTAATTACGATTATATTATTTTGATTAATTACGATTATATCATTATGATTAACTTGAACTATGGTTAAAACACCAGCCAGTCAGCAACTAAGGGATATATGCCCAACATCCTAATTCAGTAACAGTCTTTCCATCACAATCCGAGGGTTTTGAAGGAAATTACTAATCCATTGCTTCATACGTTTGAAAAAGTTCGCAGAACTGTCTACAAGAAAGGCATTGAGATCAATTGCATTTTTATGTGTGTTACGCAATGCCGCGTGCCGGTTGATTCAGTTTTAGTCGTACAAAATTAAGTATCCTTACTCGAGGTGACCTTTGACCTTGGGGACTGATCCTTGACAGTCGTTACGGTTAGTCAGAAGCCCGAAAGTTTGACAGCCAGTGCCAAGGGGTATGGTGTTACCCACTAACTGGGTAGTGGAAGTCAGATAGGCTCCATGGAAAATATTGGTTTTCGTTAAAAGTAGTTGGAAAAACGCTAGGAAGATGATGAACTAAAGAGGTTCCTTAAAAAAAAGGTGAAAGATGGCAAAAATAATGTTGAAATTAATATTGAGGTACGAAAGTACTTTTAATGTTTCTAACACAGTCTTATAGAATAGAGCTTAGTAAACACTTAACAATTTAACGCTCCCACAAATAGGCGCGACGCAACAGCGTGACGCGACTCTAGTAGAACAATTTCTATAAAAACTTCAAGGAAATTTTTCTACAAGAGTCGCGTCGCGCCTGTCTGCGAGAACCCTTAGTCTGACCCCGCTACTGAGTCTCCATATTATTTACTTTTCGTCAATACCATAAATTAATAAATCAAGTTTGCTGCCATATAAAGATTCTTAAGACCGGTTTCAAGCGGTTTTTACCGGTTTAGTATTAAGTCAGGTACAAGCCTAATGATTATATGAATTAGTGTCCGCTGTGGTGTCCACGACTGACGCGCTATGTTATTAAGTGCTAGTGGACAGCTTAGCTTAGTAAATAAAGATAATTAAGCCAAAGGAAGAACTTGAAGATTGAGTTGCATAGTGTTGCAAACGGCAATTGTGCTATAATTACAGTAGATACAACACGAGTTATTGGAAGTCACGAAGAACGCAAATAATGAATCAATCGGTCATAGTTCTGTCCATGTCACCAAAAATGATTTTGCAGTAGATAGATATAACTTTGGAGAAGAATTCGAATCTCAATAATGTTCTATGTAGTTTTATTATAAAGATGAAGGAGAGTTTATTTTATTAGTAAGTTCAATCTCACTGTTCTTTTCTTATTCATCTTACCAAAATTCTTTGTCAATGTTTCTCCTCCATCAGGCTTAGCATGACGCTTTCTATTACTTCAAAGAATAGACATAGCTATTTTGATACAAAGTGACATTTTGTTTCTCCATTATTGGCATCGCATCGTAAAAATCCATCTACAATCTGTCATTTTGTCTTTCATTTCTACCGATCGTTGTCTAGGTCTTTTTTTAAGTAGACTATTTCAGAAGAAAGTGTTCTATCCCAAACTGTCAAAACCACACTGACAACTGACAGCTGTCTAAGGTAGTGAAGACAATTTGATTTTGTAATCGCCATGCTAAAGACAGTAGAAAACTTTTTACTCGACGACCACAAAGTATAAAAATGGAATGGCAAAATTGAATTTTTCACTTTTTGTATGGAAAATGTGAACATTATTACCTACATGTTGAGTTTTACGGGTTTAAGGATTTTATTAACGCAGTTGACATTTTCATTATTTTTGCGATAGGACACACTATTTTCGAGATATAAGCAAAATAAAAGAAAAACGTTAATAAACGACTGAATTTCGTAAAAACTGCAGTTGACACTTTCTACTTTGCTGCCGTCGTACTGTCTACACGGATCGTAATTTTTGTCTATTCTTCCGTCGACAAAACGGTGCTCGTGCTAAGGCTGCAAAGGTCTAATATTGCCGACGTCAATAGCGACAACTCTACAAGCAAACTACCTACGTAACAACATTCCTTTTCCCACCGAAACCCTAAAAAAAAGACAACTCCCAGCTGCGAATAACCTCAAAATCGACAGTTTCCGCGTTACCTTTTTGTTTTTAGTACAGTTGCAAAACAGGTTGTACAAAATGAAGGGAGGTATATACTTGAAAATGTGGACCGCCACGGATTCATAAACACCACAGAAAAGCACAGAAGGTTAGTTCTATATAACGAGTAAACAGGCGCACGCTCACATAATAATGAAAATTTTAGATATATTTTGTTTTAAATGTTTTAAAAATGTTGATAGTGCGATGCCTTCTTCACCTAACTTTATAATTTTGCATGCTATGTTTTATCCTAGCTAAACATATGTGTGCCATATAAATTTGTATTTAACACCTTTGTAGACCATGTTTTACACAAACAAATATTTTATTATTATTATTATTAATATTATGTAGGTAGATGCGTATGATCTTTTTGAAAAGTATTTGATTCAAATGTAAACAAATGGATCAAAAAACTTACATGTGGATGCTAATTTGTAGTGCCACTTACAAATTGAGTGCATAGAGCATTGGGGGTTTAATCCTGAAATTATTTTATTTTAAAGTTGAAACCTTCTACATACATAGGAATATGTTACTAATTCCCTTTAGAGAGTGACTGCGTAAGAATTTAACCTGAAAATGTTTGTTTACATTTTCATCAAATACTTTTGGAACAGACAGTACTTATGGTGATCTCATACAAATCTCAACCAGCCAGTCTCAAATCTCAGCCAGTCGCGAGTGCGCTTGCACTCGCTGAACCTACGTGAAGAGAGTCTGCGTATGCGACTGTACATATGGAGCCGACCTTCTGTGTTCGTTCGTACGTTCTCGGTTTCGGCGAAGTGAACATTTTTGATCGAATAATCAATGGGGTTTTGACATGAATGACGCCTGTTCTTGAAGATATTAAAGCCCTGGGTGTGCCTGTTTTTTTTAAAGAAAATTATATTGCCTTTTTTGAACGAAATATTACGGTATTTGGTTGGAAATTAACCTCGTTTTTATGGAGTTCTGAATCGGACTTGATTTATTTTATTCGTGGGGAGATGTTGGACTGAACTGAAATGTAACAATAAGCTTAGTTACCTACGAGTATCAGGCAGCGGGCCAGCGAGCCTATCAGAATACCAGCGCTAAGACACTTATTTTTTAAATGTCGCAGCATCATGCTGAGATAGGGGCCTGGCCTGGCCTGGCTTCGTACAGGACTGTGTTGTTATTTTCATTTTACATTTTTTTTATGAGTTTGATTAGTTTATGATAATTCTGTGCGAGTCCCAATAAATACTTTTTCTTTCTTTCTATCGATAAAGCTACTCTACTCTAGCTTTCTTTCGAATTGATGTCAGTTCAGTTGGCTCAGCTCAGTTTGATAATCAGTTCATAACTAGGTCTTTTCCCAACTATCTTGGGTTAGGCTTTCAGTCTAACCGAATGCAGCAAAATACCAGGACTTTACATGGAGCTACTGCCTATCTGACCTCCACAGCCCAGTTACTGGGTAACACGATACCCCTTGATAAGACTGGTTAACAGACTTTCAGGCTTCTGACGATCCGTAACGACTGTGAAAGATCTACGAATGACAGCGGGGACCAACGTCTTTACGTGCTTTTCGAAGCACGGAGGGGTCTCGGTATGTAAAAGATGGCCAGGACTGACCTCGGCAAGCGTAGCTTAACCTGAAAATCAACGCGTGCGGCTGTTAATAATTAGGTGATTGCGAATAAATAAGAACTTTTAACACGAGTGGTACCGCGAGCACAGCTACTTTTTGGTATACTATAATAACACAAAAATAAAATTCATAATACGTCACCAAGGGCCTTGGACGGACATTATATGTAGGAGAATGTATTATGTGTACTTTATTGAAAATACCAGTTTCTGAACACGTTTCACCAACCCGACGAACAGGTGAAGAATTGATACAGTAGGTATAGTTTTTTTTTCTCATAAAGCGACGCGCGCTTTACTTGTGGTTACCAAGTGTACAAACACGCGGCTGTGAATGTGTGTGTAAGCGCAGGAGCTCTCGGTACCGTCCGAGACAATGGCGAAGTCGGAAGTGTAAGGGTGTGTGCGCGTCTGTGTCTTATGTGCTGGCGCTACTCGTCTTCACGCACACAATTACACATATTTATCGCGCCCTGGATTTTCAACACACTGCTTAGCGCCGAGAGTTGAAAATCCAACAGTGTGGTTTTTTGACGCGCTAGGATGCACTTTATTGGATTCTCAATGCTCGGTTCAACACTGAGAGTTGAAAATCCAGTGTGCGATAAAAATTTACGCGTCAAAAATCGCCCGTGCCAATCTGGGCTTAGACAGATACAGAGAGATATGAGTGACAGATACCATATTTACGGACGGATAGTGTATGAACAGTGCCGGCGTTAGGGTAGGGCCCGGCTGGGCGACGGTCGCCCAGGGTGCCAGAGGTGAAGAGGCTGTGACTATGCACCCCTTCACCTTTGGCGCCTGCAGAGCACTTTTGTTTAAGTTCGTATGGAATTCTCTACGCTTGCTCTTGCATCCGACATTCTCTGAATTCTAAAACTTTTCTGCATAAACCGACAAAGTAATTAATTGCTTAATTTTTTCGCCCCTCTACGCTCGAAGAGGGGAGAGGAACGCCGCCGAAATTTCGTTCAGGGCGCCTGTTATGTTAAAACCGGTAATGTGTACGAAAAAACACTTTATCGATAAAAAAACTGTTGATTTTACACTTAGTGATTAAGTGTAGTTGACATCATCTCTATTGATCAATTGGTTTTAGTGTAAGGTGTGAAAAGTTTGTTGATTGTTTAAGTAGTAGTGGCCTTGAAGAAATTTGTATGGCTTGAAGTCATGTGAAGACTATGAGGCTAATATAGTTTTTTTGCCATCTATGACGTATGACGCAATTCTCTCAGGTAAGTGAAAGGAGTGAAATTAAAGACGTAAGTACCAACTTACGTGGGACAAATTCAAAAGATCCCATCCTAATCGTTTTCCCAAATAATAAAAATCTGAAGATCCTGAAAGAGTTTAAAAACCTCATCAAAAAGGGTAGTCAGATGCCTAGGTTTTTCCAGCTAATTTGGGGTCGGCTTCCAGTCTATCCGGATGCAGCTGGATATCAGTATTTTACATGGAGGTACTGCCTATGTCACCTCCACAACCCAGTTACTGGGTAACACAATATCTCTTGGTCGGAGTTTAGAAAGCTACAGAAAGTTAAAACCGAACTCCTCAGACCAAATAAAAAACAAGACAACGCTGCGAACAATACAGTGAAGCATGCAAAACTACACCTTGCTCTGTGCATACACGCTCACACGTACACATTTACAACCCAATTTACAACGAAACTACACCTCACAAGTGCACACATGTTAACGAAACCGGCCTCACGTCACTTTTGACTGCGCTGTCTTGATTCTTTATTTGGTCTGAGACCTAACTCATAATCTGGTGCAAGTTGGAAGGGGGTATTTTACAGAGCAACTAACGAACCTAAACTTAGCCTATTAACTGAGGAGGTTAGGATCAAAACCACTACATATACAATTTTTTGAATACGGCAGAAATTGAAAAAAAATTAATAAATAATGAGCACATTTTTTTTTTTTACGGATGCTATTTCCGTGTAAGTACGTGGTAAATAGGTCATAATAAGTATTTTTTTTTCAAACTGAATATGTTGAGGTTTTAAACTAAACGTTAATATTAGACATCATTTTACTAAGGAGAATAAGCTGTTTTAAAGTAAACAGTTACTGCTAATGACTGGTTTTGTCATTTTGTGCAGAAATCTTGAAAAAAGAACGAAATTGCCAAAAGTGGATATGTTGTGGTTTTGATCCTAACTTCCTCAACTATAGGAAATGTTGCTAATGGCGAAAATGAATGGAGAATTGAAGACCACCGTATAAAAAACAGAAAAACTTACTACTCGTAATAACAGTAATAATCCCTTTTGACCTATCACTATAAACGAATCAATCAAAACAACCATTTGTGGTTGAAGATAAAAGATTTTAACATGAGAAACATCAATCAGAAATAATCTTAAGACAGGTTTCGTAATCATAATCAGCCTCGTGTTCCCACTGCTGGGACACAGGCCTCCTCTTTGTGAGGGAGTGGTATGTAATCCACCACGCGGGCCCAGTGCGGGTTGGTAGATGTCACGTCTTCGAATTTTTGGTTCCATTGCTAGGACACAGGCCTTCTTTCTGAGAGGGAGTGGTATGTAATCCACCACGCGGGCCCAGTGCGGGATGGTAGATGTCACATGTCTTCGAATTTTTGGTTCTAGAACATGCCGGTTTCCTCCTTCACCGTTTTGAGAGCAGTGGTGATGAAATTATTTACACAAAGTAAAGCGCCTGCCTGGGTTTGAAACCACGACAGAAAAAAAAAAGAAAAAATATATCGAGGCCGACACCACTGGGCTACCACTGCTCTCAAGACAGGTTTACATGTCACCAATTAAGTACATACGACACAGCAATTACTTGGTGTAGCTGTTAATCAATTTAAGTGTGCTAAGACCAAAGTGCCACCTACTTCAGTATTATTAAACACTACCTTTTACTTCAGCTTCGCCCGCGTGAAGGTCGGAAAGTCACACGGGATCTTACTACCAGCACCCTAATTGCGTAACACACTATCTATCACAATCTAAATCATTTTGAAGCCTATTGCTAATCTATTGCTTCATATCGTGGCGCGCCGACAAAAAATGTTCCGGGTCAATCCACGCACGGGTCACGCCGGTACCGGGACAATTCAGTGGATAAAAAGTATCCTAAGTGATAATCCAGAATTATAAAGTATCTGTGTGCCGTTCATCCAAATACGTTCAGCCGTTGTTGCGTGATTGAGTAACAAACATCCAGTCAGATAGGAAACGCCGACCTCATCTAGTTTAAAAAATATGATTGACGTGTAAAAGTGTTTGTACAAACGTACATAAAGAAATAAAATCATTTATCACACATTCAAATTGTCAAATTTATTATTAGTAGGATACTGTTATCAGTCAGGGTTATTTTATTTTATTTTATTTATTAAGGGACAATAAACAGCTACAATATAAAATGTTTACAAATAGCAATAATAAAAAGAATTAACAATATTGCAGCCCACTACATTATCCGCATGGTAACAAAATTAGGATTACGTAAAAAGTGCCACTAGATTAGCAATACTCAAATATATAAAAAATAAATAAAAAAATGATTATTAAAATACAATACAATTGATTAATAAAGTACTTAAAAAAGAAAATAAAAATACATATAAATTTTTGGATAAGATTAAAATTTTGGGATTGTTCCTTACTATCACAAATAAGAATTAAGATTATACAAAATAAAAAAGGAATTGTCAGTACAATACAATTCATTAATAAAAATAATTAAAATGGTTACAATAAATTAAATTTAGAATAAGGGACTCATTACATACATTCATTCATTACATTATTTTTTATTATCATTAGATAAGATTTTAAAAACATTGGATTTGAATTTCGATTTAGAACATACAAAAATATCAATATCAATGAAATTGCGATTATAAGATTCCACCATACGACGAACAGGGCAACGAAGTCCTGAATTAGTCCGACAGGTATTTACAGCGAACAATGTACCTGCACGGACACTACGCTTATTTACAGTGCGGTTATCTCTAAAACTTGCTCTAGAAACCGATTCGTTAAATCTCCGAGATTGCCTTTGTATAAAAATGGAGGAACTTCTCAGGAAATTTGGGGAATAAAAAAACTCAGGATCTAGCACGCAGAGAACGACTTTTTTTAATTGACTCCTATGACATTGAAAAAACAAAGCAAGGACAAAACAATTAACGCCTGCTAAAATACTTATAGCTAATATCTTACTGTCTACAAACTGCGCCGAGTCAACTTGAAGTAACAGTGGGACTGATGCTTTAACATGCCCCCGGCCGTTGGAAGCTCGCCTTTCAACAGTTCTCTTTCAATAATGGGCAAATTTTGGAGAATGCTCGTCTGATAGTCCCAGTTTGCGTCCTGATGTCGGCAACTCTGCTTATGCCATCTGTGCCAGGATGAAGGCCAACTACGCGGCCCAACTTCCACTTCATCGGTGGCTGGTTATCCTCCTTTATGACAACGAGGGAGTCCATGTTCAGGCTGGTGTTGCCGGTATGCCACTTCACTCGCTGCTGAAGCTCGGAGACATATTCCTTACTCCATCTCGACCAGAAATGCTGCCGCAGCTGCTCAATACGTTGATGGCGTGTTAAGTGATGAGTGGAGTAGTCCCGGATATCCTTTACAGGAAGAGACGTGAGAGGTCGTCCAATTAAGAAATGACCTGGAGTGAGAGGCAACAGGTCTTCTGGGTTTGACGATAACGGTGTGAGTGGCCGAGAATTTAAAATGCCTTCAATTTGAACCAAAACGGAGTTAAGCTCCTCGTATGTTAAATTACAATGTCCCAACACTCGGAACAAATGAAATTTGGTCGATTTGACACCCGCCTCCCAAAGACCACCAAAATGTGGAGCGTAAGCAGGAATAAAATGGAATTTAATACCATCTTGAGCCGCCCCATCAGTTATGGAGTCACAGTTACGTTTCAAGAAATCAGATATCTCATTGTAGGCTCCCACAAATGAAGTTCCGTTATCGGAGTAGATATTGAGAGGTTTTCCTCTTCGAGACATAAAGCGACGTAAAACCTGTAAATAATTACTACTCGTCAAATCACCCACCAACTCTAAATGAATGGCCTTTGTAGTGAAGCACACGAAAATAACGATGTATACCTTAACTAATCTACATCCACGACCTTGACGACTAGACGAGGTTATAGGGCCTGCGTAGTCAACTCCTACGCTTTGAAAAGGAAAGTCGGCTGGTGAGAGTCTGCTCAATGGGAGATTACCCATCTGAGGGACAACTGCACGTGGCTTTACACGCTGACATCGAACGCACCGACGATAACAGGCTTTGGCTAAATTGCGACGTCTCTCTAATTGTACTTAGTAATAGTTGAGGACCTGCGTGCATTAATCTGATGTGCTCAAATCTAAATAAAAGTTTAACAAAATGATGAGTGGACTGTAATAAGATTGGGTGTTTCTTTTCAAATGAATATTCGGAATTGTGTAATCTACCACCTATACGAATAATTTTATTTTCATCTAGAAACACATTTAAGCTTAATAATCGGTTTTTATGTGGTAATTTATTATTACTTAATAATAAGTTATATTCCGGAAAAGACTCCTTTTGAGACTGAATAATAATAACGTTTAACGAATTTTGTAATTCTTCAGCATTTAAATATGACTTATTTGCTGAACGCCTTTTACATGCATTAATAAAACGAAAAACGTAACAAATAGAACGCTGTAATCTAATAAAATTTGAAAAACGATTAAACTCGATGAATGCTTTAAATATATCTTCGTTAGCATGATCTTGGGCCACATTAATTAAAATACTAGATTTGATTTCTGGTAATATTCCTGGATTCATAGCAGGAGATGGCCATGTAGTACTGTCATTCTTTAAGTAACATGGACCGAACCACCACAAATCCAGTGATTGCATAGCGGTAGGTTCCGCTCCGCGGGTTATTAAATCAGCTGGATTGTCGTGTGTCGACACATGTCTCCAGGTGCTTGCACCGGATAATTCTAATACTTCGGCAACACGGTTGCGAACAAAAGTATTCAATTTAATAGGTAACATTTTTAACCAACCCAGCACTATCATGGAGTCAGTCCAAAAAACTACACTAAATGGTTTAATGCGAAGGGAACTAGCAACCTTTTGATATAAACGTGCACCAAGTACAGCCGCACAGAGCTCAAGTCGCGGTATTGTTATTGGTTTGATAGGAGTTACGCGACTTTTAGCTATTAATAATCGCACGTCGACGTCACCCTGCTCATTGATACTGCGAATATACAAACAAGCGCCGTAAGCTCGCTCCGAGGCGTCAGTAAAAATATGAAATTCAACCTGTTTGTATACGTCACAGACCACACGACGTGAAACACGTAAGTTATGAAGGCAAGGTAAGGCTTTAATTATTTTCGTCCATGTTGTTCTAACCTCAGGTGATATCTGGTCATCCCATTTTAACCCGTCCAGCCAAAGTTTCTGAAGCAACATCTTCATGCTTACGACACACGGTGCTAATAACCCTAGCGGATCAAATATTCGCGCGATTACTGCTAACATGCCACGCTTAGTATTTTCTAAGCATTCAGGAACATTGATAGGAAAACACAGATCATCTGTGTTAGTTTGCCAACTAAGACCAAGCGTTTTATCGACGGCATCACTTTGCTTGTGGAAATCAAAATAAGAATCGCCAGATGGTTCTGAAATTAAACTGGGTTCGTTAGATTTCCACTTCCTTAAAGGCATGCAAGCAGAACCAAGAGCATTAGTCACTTCATGACGCAACATTCGAGCCTCCTCAAACACGTCTGCGCCGGTCAAAAGGTCATCTACGTAAAAATCATGAAGGATAACTTCTGCGACCTTTTGATCCTGACATTCAAGACCAACTTGTTTGAGGCACCTAGTAGCAAGAAACGGTGCACTAGCTGTACCGTAAGTTACTGTATGCAATTGGTAGGCTTTAAGAGGACTAGAAGCATCATCACGCCAAATAATTTGCTGCAGGTGCCTATCTGAAGGATGTACAGACACCTGTCTGTACATCTTCTCTACGTCAGCAGAGAGGACGTACTTATGCATTCTAAATCTAAGAAGGATTGCAGTCAGATCATCCTGGACGGTAGGCCCCACCATCTGTATTGTATTAAAAGAAAGACCAGATGTGGTGGGTGCACTAGCATTAAAAACTACCCGTAATTTGGTTGTACTACTACTCTCACGCAGTACTCCGTGATGAGGAATGAAATATGACAGCTGATCTTCATGAATATTACACTCGAACATGTGACCTAAAGAAATGTACTCAGTCATAAAATCTTTGTACATTTTATCGAGTGAGGGTTGGCTGAGATTTCTGCGCTCCAATGACAGAAAACATCGTTTTGCACGATGATATGAATCGCCTAAACCATTCGAAGATTCCTTCAGCGGTATTTTAACGCTAAAGCGGCCATCTGCCAAACGCGTTGTGTTTTTTATAAAGTGCTCTTCGCACATCTTCTCCTCAGCTGAATAAGTTGATGACTCATGACAAACTTCCTCGAGCTGCCAGAAACGCGACAATTGGTTTCGAATGTCATCTAACTCAATCGAACTGGAAGAACTTTCATTATAATCGTTAACATTAGTAAAGTTACATTGAATTGATGAAAATTGAGATGAATAATTATTAGTACAGCCGCCGTTAATTGGGCCGCAAACTAGCCAACCAAGTCTAGTTTGATAAAGTGTTGGTTTCCCTTCACCTAGTAAAATCTTATTAGATCCTAATAAACTCCAAAATACGTCTGCTCCTATAATAATATCGATAGAAGCCGGTGTGTGGAAATACGGATCAGCTAAGTGAATATTTGAGGGTATATTCACATGTACCTGTCTCGCGGGAACGTTATCAGTTATTGTAGGCAAGACAAAACATAATAAATCATTAGCGTAAGATTCATGCAACGATCGAATGTGCACACGACACATTTTCTGCACATGCGATATAGACTCATTTATGCCTTGTATAGTTTTGTCTGTGTTTAAATGGGGTAGATTTAACTTACTAAATAAATTCTGTGTCATTAAACACGACGAACTACCAGAATCGAGAAGAGCTCGAGCGATGTGTTCTTTATTATTGACATCGTAGCACCTAACTAACGCAGTTGACAACAGGATGTGGCCTGTGCTGCTCGTATGCGAATGCGCTGAGATATTAGCTGCGAGCGTTACGTGACTATTATTTGCGTCGGCAGTGGAGGATGAGTCAGCCTTAGCCTTGTCGGTCGTACCGTCAGCTGATCTGCTTGAACCAGGGTTTGATTTAAAATCTGTGTTATGAATAAGCGTATGGTGTTTGCGTTTACATATTTTACAGCCTGGTTTCTTGCAATTATTAGGATAGTGACCGTGACGTAAACAATTATAACATACCTTATAGCTAGGTAGTAAAGACATTCTATCGTTGACGCTTAATGATAGAAACTGTGGACATGAATTGAGGTTGTGATCGCTTTTACAATTTGGACAACTATGTGATGAAGAACTACTAGTGTTTTTTGTCGTTACAAAGGCTTTTATTTTAGTGTTATGTTTTATGTTAGTTGTAGAATGACGTGACTTTTCCAGTGTTTCTATTAAATTAGCTCGATTACGCATAAATTCAATGAACTGATCAAAAGTAATTCGTTTAGATTTATCGATACGCCCTTTGTATTCCTCCCATTCTCGGAATGTTGTAGTATCAAGTTTTTGTCGAATTATATGGATAAGTAATGTGTCCCAACTATGAACAGGTTCGCCTAATGTTTTTAATGCTCTGATATTTTTGTTTACATTGTCCACAATACCTTTTAATGCAGTTGAGGACTCCCCAGTGATCGACCCGATATTAAACAATGCCGTAACGTGATTCTCAATTAATAATCTATCATTATCGAATCGCTCACATAGAAGTCCCCATGCCACATTGTAGTTTTGAGCAGAAAACTCAATTGACTGGATCACGACAGCAGCAGATTCCGCTAATGATGACCTCAGGTAATGGAATTTATTAATCTCGTCTATATCGTCATTGTCATGTATGAGACTTGCGAAGGTATCGCGAAATTCGAGCCAGTTATCATAGGATCCTGTAAATTTGGGTAATTGAATTGTAGGCAACTTGACGAACTGACGCTTACCAATACTGCTGGTCGATTTTACTTCATCTTGCTCAGATTTCGAAAAGTTACTTAACATAATTTTGGCTTGAGCTACCAACCCATAATATTGAGATTCAATTGTAGTTCTTTCGAGTGCCTCAGTATCAATATTATCACACATGCATTCTAATTTCAATTGAACCTCGTTAAATTCATTAAAAAGATCATCTAATTTGCTGACTCGCAACTGCAACTCCATTACCTGAAAGGGGGTTATCTCGGCATCTTTTAGAGTACTTAAATAGGTTCCAAATACTGTTAATCTTCCTTTATAACTGCTTCGCTTCTTTTTAAGTTCTTTAATCTCAGTCATTTCGAAAGGGGGGTGTCGTGGACCTGTAATTATACAATTATAATGTTAATTAACGAAACTGTTTGTAACAAACATAGGTACCTATCGTAGTGACTAATGCCTAAGTTATTAATTGTACAAATTTGACTTTTACGTTGTGTCACTACAAATAATAATGACAACCATAGGAAAGTATGTAAGGTTAGTGAACAATCAAATTAATTATCTACTTTTTAAATGGTTTACACTGCAACAATCAATTTTAAAGGTTTAAATTACAAAATAATATTTGTACTTTTATTGATAAATGAATAGCTAACTAATGCAGGTTAAAAATAACACTACTGTACTGTATTTTAATATAAGCACACGTCAACTATATTTTGCAACTGTTATTTAACCTAATACTCGTTACTTAATTTCTTGTAAATATGTATTTAAACACAAAAGAATGAACATAAGTAAATAACTTTGTAAATGTAATATAAAAATATGTTACTAACCTTATTTAAGTTCTTAATAGCAATACTTAATTCCTATTTTTATTTTACCTGATTTAACATTAATAAGTGTTGGGTGAAATCACTTAATATTATAATGCATAAAGGCTTCCTGTTTTATTTCCCTCAATGCCCGATCCACTTTTCTTCAAAAACGTGTTCGTCACCTCGTCACTCCGGTACTCATTCAATATCCAATTTCCAGAATATCCATTCCACTTTTGCTAGTATGTAGTTAATAATGTATTAAATTATCCGGTTCGTATGGACCATGTATAAAAATGGAGGAACTTCTCAGGAAATTTGGGGAATAAAAAAACTCAGGATCTAGCACGCAGAGAACGACTTTTTTTAATTGACTCCTATGACATTGAAAAAACAAAGCAAGGACAAAACAATTAACGCCTGCTAAAATACTTATAGCTAATATCTTACTGTCTACAAACTGCGCCGAGTCAACTTGAAGTAACAGTGGGACTGATGCTTTAACAGCCTTGTTGTCGCAAGCGTGGTCCTAGGTCAATTCCCAGTTCGGGGATTTCATCATCGTCCTGCCATTCTCCGAATTAATTTAAGATCGAGGCAGCACGTCTTCTTCCAATCATCTCTATTAACCGACATCTGTGAAATCACCCCCTTTCTAACCATATCTTCTTTAAAACAATCCAACTCCACTTTCATACACAAAACTTTCCTCACGACATGATCCTCATTCCTCCGCACCAGGTCGGGCTGAACTCCCCAGCAACACTTCTGTCAATATTGCTGCTGGAGAGTTTGTTGCGCCACTTCGTCTTCCCAGCTAAAACACTAGTAAGTAGTGATAAGCAGGCTTTTTCGGACACAGTTTTGTGTAAAAAAACCGGCCAAGTGCGAGTCGGACTCGCGCACGAAGGGTTCCATACCATTGGCTAGGTAAACAACAGTAGGTACACAAATTAGGTGCCTACCTGTTACCATTTATTGATACCCAGCAAAAATAGGCAAAAAATGGCGTTTGTTGTATGGGAGCCCCCCTTAAATATTTATTTTATTTTGTTTTTAGTATTTGTTGTTATAGCGGCAACAGAAATACATAATTTGTAAAAATTTCAACTATCTAGCTATCGCGGTTCTTGAGATACAGCCAGGTGACAGACAGACGGACGGACAGACAGCGAAATCTTAGTAATAGGGTCCCGTTTTTACCCTTTGGGTACGGAACCCTAAAAAATGTTGATTTAGAATAAATCATCTGTGGCTGGTAAAAGACCCCATGGGACTTAGGTAAAACATAACTAGTTAAAAGTGTGTGTTACTGTACACAAATCTCTGCCTACCCCTTCGTGGAATACAGCCTTTATGTCATATTTAGTAATTAAGTACTAGAGTGCGCGCAAAATAAGTCTGTGCGCGTGTTTGACCTTCAAAACTATATCCCTGCCAGCACTTTTAATCACTTTCGCCATAATGATGGCGATTATTTACTTTGGAAAACACGGAACACAGCACACTCTCTTGACACCTGATATAAACGTCGAGATGGCGGCAAACGGTTATTTTCGATTACGGCCACGCGCACACTTATTTTGCGCGCCCTCTAGTAGTAAATCAATTTAAGTGTACTGAGATCAGAGTCCATGCGGTCATCATAAGTCAGGGTTAAACAACATGTTTAAGAAACTTTGTAGTACCTATTATTTTTATTAGCACAGTTTGAACGTACATAAGTACCTACATTATGTTTGTTCTGTAACTACTTCGGTTAAAAAGTTGTCTTTAATCAGATTCGAAGGTAAAACATGAATACTGGAGGACATGGAGCTGACTTTCAAAATTCAATAGTTTTAAAATAAATACTAGTGACTCTGTGAGCTGTAGACTTCGCGAGTCTGTCTTTGCATAGCTTAAAACTGAATAAATGTTCACCGCGCACCTTGAAATGAAAAGCATTTTTAATAATGTTTTACCTTTTCGACCCCTATATCTCCGCCATTTTGAAAATGTTCGTAAAACTTAATCGACAAAAACAAATCCATAAAATTATGGAAGCTGCTCAATAAATTTCACGAGAATCGGTCGGAAATGCGACCTGTAGAGGAGAACAGCCGGACATCCGGACATACGAAAGCATTTTTGCCCAAGCTGAAACGGAGACGCTTCGCGCTTGCTCGGTCAAAAATGGTACGCATATGAAACTGAATTTGCTTCAAGAGGGAGTCCTATAAAATCTCATCACCCATTTTGGTACAATTATAAGGATATTTGTTATACTTGACTGCCTCCTTGGTATAGTGGTCTCAAATGCTACTGCAGAGCATGAGATTGTGGGGATTCCCGGGTCGGGTAAAGTGTTATTGGGCTTTTTTCGTCTGGAGTTTCTCAGTAGCAGCCGGAGTCTGGATTTGTGCCCGGTTGATGGCAATAGGCTCGCCCCCTGTTACATGGACTTAAATATAACTGGCGAAATGTGGGTGTACTATAGATACACTTGTGCCTTAACCTTAGGGGAACACAAGCGTGAAGTTTATGTTGTTATATTTACAGCGGTGGATTTTTTTGACAACCTACTGTAAATAACCGTTTTAATGAGATCACAAAAAAGTTTAATAATGTTCTCGGTGAAATTTGTATAACAGTCGGTTTTCGTGCTGTACGCTTAGATCTTTTAAACTCCGCAACGGATTTTAATGCGGTTTTCATCAATAGACAGAATGATTCAATAGGAAGGATTATATGTATAATACAGGCATTCTATTGTAGAGAAAAGCCGAAAATTACAAGGATTTGTAATGTGATGTCGTAAAAAAGATATTTTTGTGCGCTTACATTACAAACGCTGGCTAAACCTTACGAGATAGATCAAAATAATGTGTACGGAATTGTATATCTTAAAAGATCTACAGAAAAGTCTGGGATGGTATATGACTATCTCCTAAGAATAACCCACAGTAACCATTTTTATCTTTTACATATTATAAAAAAAATATGGGTTATTTACAAAGCTATTTGAAACAATACAGTATTAATCCTTATCAATTTAAATACGTTTGATACGTTGTGCGCTTAATGTAGATCAAAATTGCCCTGTACAGTATGTCATTAAAATGAATATCTTAGAAGATATCACAGATTTAAAAGTGTAAGATCTATCAATGGGGGCATTGAAGACCACTTTGGGTATCATTGGGTAGTCATATCAGCACAGCAGCAGCAGGTAAAAACAGCTGTAAACATTGTATATAAAGATATATACAATAGTATAACATAGTATTATATTATTAGTACAGTCTAATCATAATAATATTATTAATCACTCCACACTGATACCACATCAGTATCTACATTGCACCCGTGCGAAGCCGGGATGGTCGCTAGTATAACATAAATTATTTTTTTAATAAAGTGCGTAAATACTTTCAACTATCTATGTTGGATGTTTTAAAATCTGTACGAATGTATGCCGACTATGAATGATCGATGAGTTGGACCCATCCTTGAAGGATTTATTGGTGCAGGGCTCAAGATAGTTCCCTATAGCATTCCTAGCGTCATTGCTTTTACATTCTTCTTGTAACTTTTTGTAGACATATCATAATATATCAGTGTGGGAAGCAAAAAGCGTAAAATATTAGTCAGACACGCTTGCCCAAAAAATGTTCAGTTCCTAATCCACTTTTTAGTCTATAGAAACTGCTAGTATCCCTTTCCAAAGTCCACGAAAGACACGTGTCACGCTAATTCCCTCAAACGTGACACAGCACCTTTTTATCATAACATCTTATACACAGTCACTGCCGTTTATCTGACCCCTACAACCTTCAGGGACATAGTCGAAGCTACAACCTGTCATTACTCTACGTACCTACGTATAATTGTGACCTTTGGTCTCAGACTATTTTTATCCTGTGTAGCAGTGAATGGTGCTATATCATGCCTGCTTGGTCGGTGTTTTGCGGTCTGTGATATAGGACTTAAGATGTTTTTTGAATTTGCGAATGTCACCGTGAAGTGATATTCATGAAGATGATGGTATAGTTACAATGATTAAATGCATATAATTACTATGGCAGGAACAAAAACCCCTATGATCCCTTAGTTTTAGGACTATATTCATGAAGCAGACATATATTAATGGGAAAGAGACCAAGCCAAGATAGTTAAGCCATTCATTGGTCAATTCGATCCCCAGACTACCATTAAGAACTTTCTAATAGAAAAGTGTTACTGACACTACTTCTTTGGGCCAAAGATGACAATCATTAAGCTCCAGTGACGGAATATTCCATTCGAAACTCTAGTAGAAGAAAACTACAAACGAAACTAAACGTTTCACTTTATGTAGCACTGTAGTGTAGCACAAAGATCAAGTGATGCTAATGTAGTAAGTTTTGACACACATAAAAATTAAAACAAAAAGTTTCGCAATGATAATGTTTGCGGCTGGCATAATTTTTTCAGCCAGTAAGCGAATTTCGTTGTGGTTACAACCGCGAACCACTTTTTATGAACAATCACATAATTTTACAAGACCACCCCACCAACGCACTTCGTATATAAAAACTAGTGACTCGGGTCTCAACTTTCACTTTTCGGAAGATCAAAGATTATTATTAATAGTCATTCTAGTACACAAAAAATCCCAGATGACTTGTGCCTTCAGTATGCAAAAACCTCTTTCGTCACTGAGAAATCTGTAAGATTTTAGCAGCCAAAAGCTTGAAACCTCTTACAATCCGCTTACATGGTTGTGGAATAGATATATGCCAATTTGAATTGTATGGATTGGGATTCTTTCTGATTGAGCTAAGATTGGACTAGACCAAAAGATTAGATTAGACTGCCAGAGAATCAGATTTCTGACGACCTGACGGCAACCTAATAGCTCCAAAAACTAGATGCTGCTACACCATATAAATAGTTAGAAGTTTCCTTATAAAATAACTACTGATCATAGATTACAAAATCATGGTTTGGCTCTATTCAATCAAATCGTATTATGTGAAACACAACTCACGTATGGTCATTAAAATAATTAATGTACGCTAATCTGTCCCACTAAGCAAGGGGATTACATTACAACACATCTTCTTCACCAGTTGTTTCCAACATCCTTCGCCTGTCAGATGCATAAGTTTCTTACATCACATAACTTTATTCAAGGGAAGCTGTAACATGGAAGTAATCAGCTTCTGACGTAAGCCTTTTTTCTCTCCCAACGGCGTTAAGCTCATGTAAAAACGTTTTTACATTAACGTGATTTATTATTACATTCGGCTTGCATAATGTCCAACATTTGTTGCTTGTCGTTGTCTCATGTACGTAAGATTTGGTTGCGTGCGAAACTAAGATTCTCGAATGGCCTAAAGATGTCTCAAATTGACGTGTATAGTTTTTGAGGTCGATTTCTACTTTCATGATAATCATCATTATCATTTAGCTGTCCACTGTTGGACGTAGGCTTCTTCAATAACTGACTATACCAACTAACGACACTGAGCTTTATCCTCGACTACTCGAACCGTCTGTTACGAGCCATCCTTTTTTTTTTTGGTGGGATATCATCCAATGACCTCTCCCGCTCTGGGCGGAGCGGAAGGGCGTGTCAGCCTCTTACTGACTAAAACCCACCCGTGTTCCTTCAGTTGCCTGTGCGCCAGGGACACGGTAACTCTTTCGAACAACCCGCGACCCCGGCAGGGTTACGAGCCATACTGCGAAGATAGTCATTTCACCTAGTCTGAGGGTCTAAATTTACATTATGTACATTTGTAGTCAATTGGAAAATGACAACCCTGTTTCTTCCATAAGAAATGTAATCTTTAATTTAAGGTGAATCCTCGGTTGTAGCCCGTCATATTGAAATTTTCTTTGGTTTTTATGCAAATTGCAGCTCTGTTTTACGGCATATGTTGATCAAAATTCGATTTGCGACTGTAGGAATAATACATTTATTGAATAATAATCATCAATTTCATATCAATCGTCAAACTTTGGAAATTTGTTCCACCTAAGAATTTTTCAGAATATTTCATATGAAAATTCTTAGGTGGAACAAATTTCCAAAGTTTGACGATAGATTGTCCGGTATCTCATTTGAGTTGACTAAATCCTTTTTTGTTCTTCCAAATTGTATCCTGGTTAGGCCTATGACGCATGCGATGAAGCAGGCAATAATGAAGGACGAATTGCAAGTTTTGTGTAAGATTAATACGTTTGGGTAGAAAAAGTTGAAGTAATGAGGTATCCGCCTTATCGCACCTTTGAGCCATGACCGTTCACATCCAAGATTTGTCGACAAAAGGGTAGGTAGCCTACTTTTTTGTCCAAGAACTTTTCAATTTTGGATCGAGGTTATGACTGGTTTCATTTGTGGTAAGTTCATCTACAGTCTGCCCTTTACCAGTCTGTGATAAGTTCATCCACAATTTCAACACAGATTGCTATTAACGAATCACCAATCTCTTTCCCTACACCAATTTATTTGGGGTCATCGTAACATATCTTTTCCTTCCATACTTCTCTATTTGTCGTCATCTTGGTAGTTACCTCCTTTCTAGCCATATCATCTTTCACACAGTCCATCCATCGTTTATTAGGTCTTCCCCTACTCTTATAGCCATCCATATTCATAAAAATAAATAAAAAAGTGACTATCTTTTTTCTTATACAGTGTAGTAGAGACATTGACGCATAAACTGTGTTGAATTTTAGTTTTGAATCCCCTACGTTGAAATTTCTCGTAGGCTGATAAAAAAAAATTGCTGTTCAGTACTGTTTGCCCGCGTAGGTATTACACTTTTCTATGAAAAGGCAGTATTTTTTTTTATAAATGACGAGAAATTACAAATAGAATCATGTTTTAAATTCATGCATACAGTTAAGGCGTCGATATTCCTGTCATTAGCAACGCACGCGCGGTTCCTAATTCAAAGCGCTACCCCCATTGCTATTAAATGTTAGTGTTTTAATATCTGGACATGCCTTAGATGCAGCTTCGAAAAAACGCGGGCTAAGTACTTTTTTTTTTTCTTTTTTATTGACTACTTTGATATCCCAAAACCTCGCCGCCAACAAGACAAACGAAGTTTTCAAAATTGCTGCAATTTTTTTTTTTTTTTTAAAGACGTTGCCCCACACTAGGAATTTCTACTGTATTGTGGGTGCTTTTACAAACATTTAAAACTCACATACACAAACAGCCAGACCCGGAACAACTACTTGTATGTCATACAAATATTTGTTCCGTGCGGGAATCGAACCCGCGACACGCAGCGCAGCAGTCAATCGCTTAACCACTGCGCATGCAATGCATTAATGGTATTAATTTTGTCTATTCATACATCTCTGTCAGTCTTCCTCTTAGTATTCACCCCCTTTCTAGCTGTATCATCTTTCACACCATCATCCTCGTATCTTTAGTCATCCTTCCTCCATCTTAAGCCCAGATAACACTGGCGATTTTATAGCAAGACGGTTATTTATAGCGCACTGGATTTTCATCTCTCGGTATTGAGCCGAGCATTAAGTATCCAACAGAGCGCATCCTAGCGCATTAAAAAAACTCACTGTTGGATTTTCAACTCTCGGCGCTAAGCAGGGAGTTAAAAATCCACTGAGAGAAAAAAATCGCCGCGATAAATAATTGATGCCCGTGCGAACCAGGGCTAATAAAAATCCATACTCAAAACATGTCCCTTATTCTTCCGCATCAAAAAAGAACATTGTACATAACCAGCCTGTGATGTTCCCACTGCTGGGACACAGGCCTCCTCTGTGTGAGAGGGAGTGGGCCGTAAACCACCACGCGGGCCCAGTGCGGGTTGGTAGATGATCACATGTTTTCGAGTTTTTGGTTCTATGACTTGCCGGTTTCCTCACGAGGTTTGCCTTCACCGTTTTGATAGCAGTGGTGATGAAATAGTTCTCACAATGTAAAGCGCCTGTCTGGGTTCGAACCTACGACCTACAACTCGTAAGTCGCGGCCGGTACCACTGGGCCATCACTGCTCTCATAAAATAACATTGCATTAAAATCAAATGGTGTCCAAAGAGGTGATTGTAAACTTTTTTGTGAACACAAAAATAAATTAAAGAAACTCATTTCCATACAAAACATGAATATATTCACACATCGTTGACCAACAACACTTTTTGAATGAAGCTCGTTGAAATTAAGTACCTAGCCATTTTTTACGGCTTATATAAATATTATAATTTATGAAATAATATCTTAAAATAAGCTTCTGACTACTTAAATAGGTACATATTTTGTTTTGCAACTTATAAAGGATTTATTTTGTGCAATTGTGCATTTAACATAAACTTCCGTGCAAATATTCTTCTGTCGTTTGTTTTATTACTTTGGAAGGACAAAAGTTAGGAAATATTATCATATTTATTGCCTCAATTATGTTGTCCAGGCACTAGTTACCATGGTCGTTAGGTCTGCTTAAAGGAATTCATGCTCGTTCTTCTCCAAAGGAACTTACTTCGCTTTGGAATGGGCAACCAGCTTCATCTTTCTGACTGACAAACTCATTTAACATTTCATAAGTGAATGCAAATGGTTTAATTGAAATAAATCCTTTGAGTTTGAGTTCATGGGACTCTGTTTTATTAGATGAAATAATAGGTTACAGGGATGGTGTGTGTACGAGCCTTAAGTCGTGTTGGCGAAATAGCAGTCAAAATCAAGTTGAGTACCAAATAGGTATAAGATAATCACCTGTTGTACTATCACTTCCAAGGGTTGTCCAGTCTGTAGCTCTTCTGAAGGCCTCCTCGTAGGCCTCACAGCATATTCCCTTTCTCCAATTATCTGAAACAAAAGCACAAAAAAACAATTAATTTATGCCTTAACAAATTATGCTGGTCATCAGTTAACTATCTGTATCAAAAACGCATCGTCATCCGTTCAACCAATGGTTACAAATAGAAACGTGACGTCAATATGACGTCTAGACAGGTATAAAAATTAAAAAGATAACTATTTTTCTATTGATAGGTAGGTTTAACAGAGTACACCAGAATTCAATTCATCTGGTCATGCCAAATAAAGACATGACTTGACGGGTGGATTTTTCAGGGCATTACGCTGAGGTCCTGAAGTTAACTAATTGGTTTAAGCAATTTTTATGATCCCTTATTTTCTTTCTTTTCCTGACCATTTAGGTGGGCAAATAGAAGACAGTAAATTGCGTAGCAATGTCACTAAACAGTGGTCTAGAAGATTGTGGGGAAGATCAGGATGAGTCCCATACAGACCAGGGAAGCTTGGCACAAAAGGGAGGGGGCCTTAATACTCAACAGTAAATGGAACAAGGTTGCCATTGATGATGTCACTGAAAATGTGGTGATGAGAGACTGAAATGGCTATATTTCTCTCATTGCCGTCTTATAGTTGCCATATCCAAATAATATCATCGTTAAAGCGAAGGAATCGTGCAAGTGCGTCGATTATTGGCCTAGTAACTGACCCGTTTTGCGGTGAAGCTAAAAGAGACCACAAGCTTTAAGAAGCCATCTTTCCCAACGACCTACGATGTGTTAACCTAAGCCTCCAACAGATTGTTGTGTCCCACATTATACCGCAAACGCATTGAGTGTTTTTTTTTCTCAATTCCGTTTATGTGGTTAAGTCAAAAGCAACAGTCATCTTCTAATTGTCGTAGCTTCAGTCACACGCGCAAGTTAAGGGTTACCAGCATATGAAAAAGAATAAAACTACTGTCATAGATGTAACAGGCAGTAAAAAGGAATCGTTTGTCAGATTATTCTACAAGCAACATATTAACGTAAAGTGTTTTAATTTTTTAATCCCAAAAATAGATTTTTCGTAAATAGATAATTGCTTCATATTTTGCAATAAATTACCAGCGTTGTGTCATCGCGCTTCTCTTTCTTTTCTATGCAGTCCGACAGTGACCGCGCTTTAGCTGTTGTAAGCCTCTTAAAAATGAAAAGGTAAAAAACAGACAGGTTTACTTTCGCATTTGCTTATAATTTTAAGTATGTATGGTTATTGGATAAACCAGAGAGATACTCGATACCTACTCGTATTCGGCAAGCCAAGCATAAATTACAAAAAAAAGAGTGTTACTTTAATATTGAGACTTCAACGATGTTATCCACACAAAGTCTTACTGTAAGTATTATGTCACAGTTCTACAATTACCTAGGTATAATTTAAACGCGTTAAGGCTCCCGCAAACAGGCGCGACGCGACTCTAGTAGAAAATATCTATGAAAACTTCATGGAATTGTATTACAAGAGTCACGTCGCGCGTGTCGGCGGGAGCCTTTAGGTGGCAAATGCACGTAAAGACTGTAATTAAAATATCTCCAAGAAACGGTTGGAACCTATCGCCTTCCATCATATACTTATTATTATAACTAACCGTCTCATATAGCCTACATTATAATTTCTGAAAATAGATAAGGCGTTGAAGAGATTATGTAATTGAAGCAGCAATGAAATATTTTAAAGATGAGTATTAGATATGTCTTATTAAGGTCTTTTTTGTACATCTACTGTTGATTTTTAACACAACTTCTTATTGATTAAATAAAACATATCTAATTATAACATATCAACCTTTTCGATAGCTCAGATACCTTGAGATCCCTTCCCTTAAAACCATTCAATTAATTTTAATTGGGTCTCCTGCAGTTCGGTCAAATTTACCAGCAATAAATTATTAAATCAATAACTGTAGTAGGTATAGGTTTTAACAGCATCTTCTTCCGGTCGCAAACGATGCCAAGAACATCAAAGTAGGTAGGGACCTTAAATAATTGACATGTCATAAATTTTTACGTTTGGTAACCCTGTAGTCGGCCATGTTTTAAGTTGCGTTGCGTTGGCACAAAATTGTCCAATTTACACGTAGGTACTGTCTGATGAACGGCGGTTTGCGTTTGTTATGAAAGCCCAGTTGTACTCGTAACCTGTTTGTACACAAACAATATAAGAACAACCATAATGTTTTGATAATCGACAAGTAATTTTAGGTTATGAGGTTGGTAGTTATGTTTTAGCTGGTGATTTACACTTGATGTAAGATACTTTTTTACGTCTTTTATTACAGAAAGACCTCAAAATTAGTTAGAAAGGTACCTAAGAGTGATTTTTCTGTGATTATTTTTGCAGCGCTTACTTTTTTCTCAAACTTCCTACTTGTTATTTTTTTTTAGTTTTCAAGTTTGCAGGATGGTGGTGCATTTAAACTTGTTTTAGATAGCTGTTGTGGACTACCAAGACATAACAGACACCCTTTAGGAGGCTACTAAGCCTCTCAAAGCTCTGAAAGATGATCAAAAGTATTCTTAAATGTTTGTTTAATTTTTAGATTACCTACACGCACGTACCAAGTAAAAATACAATTTTTGTCATTATTAGTCAGTGTGGGTACAGAAAAATACAGATAATTGTGCGACCAACCACATGCGACAACCTTCAATCACCTGCAATGAATGACATGCACAATTTTGCTAAATGACAACCCGTTCCCAAGCTTTGCAATAAGAGGATTGTTTCGCAAAAAAATTGCAAAAATTATTATAATTTTAATCGTGTTGTGAGCAAACTATAATTTATAAATGCAGCTACTTTTGAAATGACCCAGCAATTTAAAGTGATACCTACTGTCTTTATATTTTACCCAGTTATGGCCCGTCATTGTATTAATTTCTTTTGTACTGGACCATACCTGGGAACCTTCTGGTTACAGAGATATTGACGGTCAAAATAGCAACTTTTACTGATGTTTTTTTACGAAAACAAGTTTTTCGTAATAAAACACAACTTTAGATAACCCCACGACCCCTGTACCGTTGCATGCACCCATAAGCACAATGTTTTGCGTGTATTACATTGCGCACTACAAATTTTCACACCAAAAATTAAATTCGTTTCCCAGCAATAATTTTTTGCAATGTTACTTAGTTTGATGTACAGAATGCGTAGTAGACGGCTATGTGATGGGTCTTTTTACATCCTGTAGATATATAATTATGTATATGTAGATATATATTTATGTATAAAGACTGCCTCGTAGGTCTAGGGGCCACAAGTGCTACATTTGGGCATGAGGTCTTGGGTTCGATTTCCAGGCCGTGCAAACTGTAATTGTATTTTGTCTATCTGGAATTTCTCAGTAGCAGCCCGGAGTCTGGATCTGTGCGTGGTTGGCTTGGGACCCATGGAATAGGCTCGGCCCCTATTACACGAGACTTTAACCTATCTGGCGAAATGTAAGTGCACTATAGGTACACCCACAGACCTTGTTTCTGTGAGATTTGTAAGTACACCTCTGCCCAATGCATACAATACAATTATGGTTTGACTGTAGGTATACTCAAGTGTCGTTTACATAATTGTTGTCTACATTATGAATTAATGAGGCGCTAAGGGGCAGTAATAGGTACCTATCTAACCAATCAATCTGCTCTGCTCCAGTCTAACCGGATGCAGCTCAATACCAGTATTTTACATGGAGCGACTGCCTATCTGACCTCCACAACCCAGTTACTGGGTAACACGATACCCATTGGTGAGACTGGTGCTCTTCGAGACACGGAAGAGTCTCGATATGTAATGGATGGTCACCCATCCACGAGCCGACCGTGGCAAGCGTTTTTTAACCTTCGATCGACCCATGCGGCTATTATTATTTAGCCACGAGCCAAAATTAAGGTATTTAACCATACCAAATAAAAATGCCATATCCAGTATTTTGTAGTTCGTTGTTTCAGCAATGACGCAATTCCCGCCAAATCCAACCCACCAGTTCTAATTTCAAACTACGTCGGGACGCTCGGCCAATCAGAGCGCGATAGGATTAGGCATGCATACGATTAACCAATCAGATTGCTGAGATTGTGTACGTCAATATGGCCGTTTTGGTTTCTCTGCGAGGTGCTAAACACTGGATCGGTTACGTACTCGTAGATACAATTTAAATCAGGACAATGAACAACTTTATTTATGCTAATCGATAATCTACCTTATATTTATTCATATTACTCGTTTTTTACGTTTCTTGGTAGACTTGAAACGGATCTAATGTTAGCAAAGTACTGTTTTTTTTTAAGTCTAATTCAACGTAGGTAAGCAATATTTTCATACTTTTCGAAGTTTCGACTAAATAGTAGATATAGGTAAGTAATAATTAATAATTTTAATAGATTTTAGGTAAGAATTTATATAAAATCTACAAACAAAGTTTACATTAATATTCTGTTTCATTTGTTATCATCCATCTCAGCTAATTATCACAAAAATTAAGCAACTCAATGATTCTCTTGAATTTCATTGTGTAAAAATCCTAGCTGGTATGTTTATGAGCAATTTTTTCTACATTGTATGTAAACGTAGGTCACGACACGCATTGCGCATGCGTGGGTCAAATGTCACAGCTACAATGGCGGGAACCGGGGTTGCCAGTCGATAAAATAGTATACGAACGGATGTCTACATGCATGCTCATTTTGGAATAGCAATTTAAATAATGATAGCGTTTCGGGAATTAATTTCAGAGTGGTACTTATTAACAACACCATATTCTTTTAAAAGAAATGCTGGTATTTTTTAGAATAAAAGCCAGCCAGAATTTGAAAGACTTGGAAAATTTGAAAGATTTGATGTTTTAATTTTACGCCAGAATATTCACAAAATTATTTGTATATTAAAGTCAAGAACACACCTAGCAAATTTTACCCCATTCTTAGTCATAATTATGTCGAAATCATTTTAATTCTCTCACACCGTCTACCTATATTGTGATCGTCGTTCGATTATATTTTTAAAGGGACAACCATACATATAGGATTATATATACCTATATATATATATATTATTTCTTTTTCTGCTCGCGCTGGGCGTGAGGACTTGTTGCACTCACGGAGACACAACAGTTCACAACACTCTCCAAAGACACACATAGCACATCTTCTTTTTTTGTATATTAATACTCTTCCTCCTAACTACTTGGAGCTTTTACAATTTTGTAGTACGTAACTGCAATTTCTTATTATAATTTTAAGGGTGTGAGCCTGGAGATCTGTCATACAGGTCCCGAACTCAGTATAGACTCCAGCTCTCACAAAGGTTTCAATCTGCCTGTAACTTAAATACTATGTACCAAAATTTTACCTTTTTGGGAGAAAATAAATTAGTATTACCTACTATAATTCTATGGGGACAACCCTATGTTTAAGTTAGAAACAATTACCTATGTTAACAAACAAACAGTCAGTAAATGGAAACTTTTGGTTTCTATTATCTAACTAAAGTGGTTATAAACAACTACATAAACGGCAGGCTATTAAAATTTTAGTAATAACGGAATGTTTAAGTATCCTTAAATTTTGACGTTTGTAAATTAATTGTAAATAGGTAGTTACTTAATACAATTTTGTTATTATTTATTTATTTCAGACAAAAACTCTATACAATTTACATAATCACACCACAATAACATAAAATCGCAAAAAGTTTGTGTATTAGTAACAATTATTTGAATTCAGAACTTACTACTACTATTTACTTTATCGTTGTTTTTTTTTTTCACGGAAATCTAAACAAAACAACAATAAAGTACTTAGTTCTGAATTCAAATTATCATACCTACACGATAAATCTAATAATTGATGTAATCGATAGACATGGAAATTGGCATTCGTTTGTATTCGGAAATCCGTTGATTCCCGAGGGACATTAAGTAAATAGTTGTACTGTACCTATCTACATATTATTACAAAAGAAAGTCGGGCCGCTGCGTTTTTCTATCTGTCTGTCTGAACGCGATAACCTCAAAAACTAACGAACGTATTTTCATACGGTTTTTCCCAATAGACGGAGTGATTCATGAGGAAGGTTTAAGTGTATAATTGCTTAAGGTTTTGGCTGAAAGATGACGATGATTGTTGAAGATGTCTGAAAAAATCATACCGATTGGGAGCTTTACTGGCGTACGCCACCTACAGAGTTATGTGAAAAAAATGTATTATGGAATTATTCTTCTTAAAAAGATCTATTAAACGCAGCGGTACGTTTCCGTGGGATAATTTCCGACCACCACGCGGGCTAAGCCGCTGATTGTTAGTAGGTGCCTATTCGACGCCAATGGCTCTGTCCTTATGCACTGGACCGTCAGTCTCGACATAGATAGCGACAAAAATCGGTCGTTAAGTCTAATCGATGTCAAATTTCTTTAATAGATTTTCAACCTTATGCTTTCGAAATAAAGTTGAAAATCTATTAAAGGAATTTGACAACGATACGACTTAGCGACAGATTTTTGTCGCGGTCTATTGTCGAGACTGCAGGGGCTGGGCCCTAATTCATTATGACCACTTAACGATTTCTTACTTCGAAATCACGTCAATACCTTATTTAACCACGACATCAGCTAAAAACGTATTTTGTATGACATAATAAAAGAAACCGTTTCTACAAGACACGATATTGACGTGGTAAGATTACGCGGGGGATAATAATTACCATACAGAATTGGGTCCCTGGTTTTGGAAAGGACAATCCTACCAATTTACCACCAAGAGTTTATAAAAGCTTACAAAAAAAAAGTAATTTTATTTTTTTATTATTTGCCAATGAAGGCAAGTAAAGGCCTTGAACATTTGTACAATACAGTATATTTTATTTTTTGTACTTTCATTGTTTTAGGGGGTACCTACAAACCTACTTAATCCGTATATTTTTCTTAACAAAATCGCAAAAATACTTGACTAAATAACCTTGAAAACATGTTTTGTTTTGCATTTTAAAGTGAATTAATTATGAATGCACATGTCAAAATGTATAATTATCAATCTTTTAATAATTCGCAAAAAAGTGCTGATCGAAGCATTAACATAGAGGTGTCAATTATGATGCAGTCATAGTCAAATCACTATCACATGATCCAAATGTTACAAGCATAAAAAATGACCTAGGTGTCATTATTTTTTTGAGTTCTTGAATAAATACTAAAATTGCAAGATGTACCCTACTAATTGTAGTATTTAATTGTTTAGCAGGACTTTTTATTGTCTTTTTCTATGTGATTAAACTGGCAATGTATAATATAAATCTACTTCTACTTCATGAGTGTAATCTAGAAAGCGGGTGAGCTCTAAGGGCCATTGTATTGCACCCATCGCCCCACAAAATCAGCCATAAAAGTCCCCAGTTTTTTTTAAGCTATTGCATAGCTTTTATCGCGGGCTTTGAGCGCGGCGACCGAATCAAGAAATTCCGTAATGAAAATAAAACCTAACACCCCCACTCCGCCTACCATGTAGCTCGGCCGAGCGTTCGCTTAACGTGTATGTATATGGTACGACTGTACTGGATTAATATCAAAGAAAAAAAAATACTGCATAAATAAAAAATAAATAAATAAATATAATTGCATAAGTTGATAAAAAATGCTATGCAATAGCTTTACCGCGGCAGTCCCCGAGTGCCACACGTGTTTTTTTTTTTCAAAGTGTCAAAATTTAACTCGACTCGAGGTATTTGATTGGCTGCTGTTATTTTCGTCACTCAATTAATTACAGCAGTCCACATGATTGTTTTTTCCAGTCCGTTCGCATTTTTTTATACGCCATCCAGAAATAGGGTTTTAGTGGCTGTAATTTCATGAGCAACCCTGGGTCGGTCTTTGAGCAGTCCAAAAGAAAGAAAAGAAAATACATTTATTTAGCACAGACTACACAACACAACATAGGTATACAAGTTAAAAAGAAACATAAAACAAATAAAAAGTGAAACAAAACTTATTCTTGAGATAGCAGCTTTCCATAATTATTGGACAAGAAAAGCGTAGTCCTATTACTGAACTAAACAATCTTAAACGAATTTTCGCTTGTTTTTGTACCCCACATAGCAAAACAATATTCAATTATCCACACTAAGAAAGATCATTACTTCTAACCCCGGTACCAGGACAGCATAGCACACTAGAATTAGATTGTATCGTTCCACTATCATTACCGAGTGTCAAGGCTCGCACCCGTCCTCTAGTCATGTCACCCTGGTACTTATAATTACACAGCATTAGTATTAAGTGTGGTATTACAATGAACTGGCTTCGTCCGTGACTTTGCTTGCCCTTCTGGTTATTTTAATAGTGACTGTAATTATTTCGAATTATCTATTTGTCAAGATTTTTCTTTTGTTCCGAGATATTAATGAAGCTAAGCTCCGTGTTGTGGCGATGCTTCGGGGAGGCCTATGTATGTCGAGCAATGGTTTTTCGGTTGCAATGATGATGATGATGAAGCCGCGTGTTTACCACCAGTTAATGAACAGAATAAATAATTCCTTAATTAACAATTAATCCATCAAATCGCGCATATTGCTCCATTTTAGATAAAAATTTGCTTCATACTCATAACGAGGTCCATGACGAAGACAAATTGTTTAATTCGTTATTAATTATACATACGGCGCCGTCCGTTTGCATATTGTTGCCGTTATGTATAATGCCTAAAGCAAAATGTATGACACCTAGGCATTATGAAAAAGTTCTTAAAACGCAATTGATGATTCGATCGCCGTATACAGAATGCCTAGGCAAATTTGTACTAAGTTCTATTTTCTACCTCCAGAGGCACTGCTAATTAAAACAACAAAAATGGCGTCGTGTAGTGCAAGTCTTTCCGAAAATAAAGACGAAAACAAGTGTGTGCCGCAAGAAACAAGTGATTTTAAAGACGTTTACTATAAACAATTGAACAATTATTACGAATCTCAAACGGTATCATTAAAAAAGCTGTGGACTAGAGAAAAAGTTTTGGACGCTATCCGGCTCGTAAAACACTCTCAAATATCCACGCCAACTGGCGTTCGGCAGACTTTTGCTAATAATAAATAAAGGGTAATATTTTTTACAACTGTTATTTAAACATTAAGAAGGTTATTACGATCAGTTGAAAAAAATTACGGGCTGTCGTTTTATTTTTCGGCGGTTGGTAAATGAGTGTGACTGTAAAACATTAAAAGTAATAAAAAGAAAATTGGTCAGTTATTTTATCCTACAATATCAATGTAGTGTAATACAAAGTCGAATTGGTCGCATAAACTAAGCCAGGGCATCCCGACCAAATTGGTTAGGTACGGTTAGAACTGTGAACGACCGCGTGCGAGCAGTTTGAGCACTTTGAGCGAAGCGAGCGCTACTTCAAAGTTAGATTTCTTAGCGATTAATTCCGATTTGTTAACTGCAGTAAAATGGCTTAGCGGGCAGTTACGTGTGTAACTGCCCGTTAAGCCATTTTACTGCTTAACATTTATTTAATTACCTACACATTTAAATATTTGTTATAAACTTATAACTCATTTTTATTTCGTTTACTGCTTAGTTTTTACTGCCGAACTTGTTAATAATCATGGTTACCCTAATATATGACTCTTGACGAATATATGCGATATATATGAAATAGATGCGATCAGAAGCGTCACAAATTTTTCTTAGGCATTATACATAACGGCGATAGTATGCAAATGGACGGGCGCCGTATGTAATGAAGAATCATACAATCTGCCTGTGACATCGATATTTCAACCATTAGGTACCTCGGTAGGTTAGTATCTATTTTCAATAAGAAATAAAAAAAATCGCGGGCTACTCCAGCACATTTGCGATCATTAAATAAATGTTGCCAATTAAAATAACTTTGCATAATAATGCGCGATCGCTAAACGAAAGTTATACACCATATTGGAATAGTTACATACGTAAGTATACCAACCTAAATCATTTTTAAATTATTTTCATTGCCATGATATTAGGCTGTTAAATTGTTATAATAAATCATATTTAAATTACCTAAGTGTCAGAATGAATAATTTTAAACTAATGGGACCTATGCATAACCAATTAATTTTTTATTCATAAAAATAAGGCGGTATAGTTGCTGACTTTGCGTTAAGTTTGCTTTTAATTTTACACTAGCTTCTGCCTGCGACTCCGTCAGCGTGGAAGCCAACTGTATCATATAATATATTATTATCTTATGGCACTTGGCAATAGTGTAGCTTTGTAACAGTGAAAGAATCTTGCAGTTCCGAAAATCACCTCCTACATACAAACTCACATATTTTACCTCTCTAAGGTGAATTCTCAGCTGTAACCCGCCAAATACAAATTTTCTTTGGTTTTTTGCAAAATGCAGCTCTGTTTTACGTCGTATGTTGATCTAAATATAATTCGCAACTGTAGGAATGATATATTTACTGAATAATAATCATCAATTTCATATCAATCGTCAAACTTTAGAAATTTGTTTCACCTAAGAATTTACATATACAGGGTTATTGGTAAAACACCAGCAACCTCTTAAGGGGTCGTTGTGCTCATCATTATAAACAACTTTTACTATGGACCAAACCTGAAATCGCGAAAAAAATATCAGCTGTTCCCTACGTTTTGACGTGTTATGCGAATATAAATATAGGGAAAATCTGTTTTTTTTTTCGTGATTTCTGGTTTGGTCCATAGTAAAAGTTGTTTATAATGATGAGTACAATAACCCCTTAAGAGGTTGCTGGTGTTTTACCAATAACCCTGTATAAATTATTCTGAAAAATTCTTAAGTGGAACAAATTTCTAACGTTTCAAAACCACTGCTCTCAAAAACGGTGAAGGAAAAGATTGTGTTAAACTAATAAACCATTTTTCATTTTCAATCAAGATCCACTATCCATAAAGTACAAAGGCATAAGTCACAATCTTCAAAATTAAGGGCTCAATTTCGAAGATAGAACAAATTGTATTGGAATTAATAATCAAATCAGGAAAATCCTAAATGATGTGTTACTTTCTACATAGATCCAACTCAATCTGCCCAGCCTTTTCACAACTGGGGGTTTCCCAAATGTTGGGGTCGGCTTCCAGTCTGACCAGATATATCCGTACTTTACATCGAGCAACTGCATATTTGACCTCCAGAACCCAGTTACTCTTACTGACTATCACGATTCCCCTTGGCTCCTTGGTAAAGGCAGACAGGCGCGATGCGACTTTTGTAAAACAATTTCCATGAAGTTTTCGTAGGAATTGTTCTACAAGAGCCGCGTGGCGTTGTCGCGTAGCGCCTGTTTGCGGAAGCCTTAAGACTGGTTGTCAGACTTGCTTCTGACTACCAGTAACGAGTATTGTGTAAATAAGTATTGCCTCCTTCCTGAAAATTGTCTAAAAACTTATCAATGAAATCGCAATTAAAAACGTAGACAGCTAATAATTTTAATAGCTGGTCAATTAAGTGCTTTTTCTAAGTCATATAACTAATTTAAGTGTACTTGCTCGTGTAGGTCATCATATTTTTTGCTAATTAATCCGTCTATAAAAAGGACGATAATTTTAGCTTACAGATTTAAGGGGCATTTCCGGCATGATTATATTAATAACTAGCATCTACCCGTGGTTTCGCCCGCCTGAATGTCGGAAATTATCCCACGGGAACGTGCTACTGGGACAAAACGTAACCTATGTCCTTCCCCAGGATGCCATTTATCTCCTTGCCAAATTTTATCGCAATCCGTTCAGTGGCTTAGGCATGAAAAGGTCACATAGGTACAGACAGAGTTACTTACGAATTTATTATATAAAATATGGATTATTATTAATTTTAGTCATATTATTTTAAGTATAGGTATTTGTTTAGTATAGATTAGTTGCAATAAAGGCTAACAACTATTTACAAAAAAGTGTAATAACTATTTAAACTAAGGCTTAAAAAAACCTCATGTCTGACCTTACTTTTATCAGATTTTCATTTCTTTTTTTGAATTATCAAACTGATCCTATGGATTTGAAAATTCAAATAAAGGTTGAAAAGATATGCCAAGACAAACTATAAGGACTAAATATAGGTAAAGATGAGTGAAAATAGCAATTTAGAATAATATTATCTATACGAATTAATCGTACCTCGTTGATTGGAAGTAGGTAATGATAATTTGTAAATCATTGTCCAGTAAACTCTATACCTACCTATTCAAATTAAGAACATCATTTAAAAAACAGAACTGCCAACATAAAAAACATAACGGTCAAATAAGGATCACAGACTTTCGGCCAGCACTTGACTTTACTTTCTCAAAATCGACCGATCCGCCTTGATACTACATTTCGTCTCTTGACATATTTAAAACCACAGTCATGTAGAAGCTTTGGCCTTCTACAACAGGTTATACTTCGTTTGGCCACATTATTTATAGGGCTTTTTCGAATTCTGAAAACTTACAAAATGTTGCTACATTATCAGCCTGAAATTGTCTATGTACAGTCAGCATACGAGATAAGTATCCAGGGTCGCCGGATATAGTTGCAGTTTAGTAAGAAACCGATGAATGTTTTAGAATGAAATTTAATTTGATAAATGACCAGTTTGTTTTCTATTAATTTTATTTTCTTACTAAACTTCAACTATATCCGGCGACCCTGCATATTTATCTCTTTTGCTGACTATACCTACAAAACAAAACTACCAACAAACAACAACTTAACTACTGCTTACTGAAATATTCATCGACTTTTGTCGCTGACCGTACCTATACCTTCTGCACTTTCAACAGTAGATACATTACTATATTTTGGTTCGGACTCGGTTAGGGTGTTTTGGTTAGCGGCCAATACCGAATAGAGATTACCCTTGATTCTCAAAGCCAATCAGGATGTCTCGTCCATACTTAAGAATAAATCGTAATTTTCAACAAAAAACTTTTTACAAAAACAAAACAACCGACTTCCAAAAAAAAAACACTACGAAGTGAAAGTAGTTTTGGAAGTCGGTGTCTTTGGTTTTGTATCCGTTTTTTTGCTACCGACTTCCGAAATTCCTTAGTTTCTTTGTCACTTTGTAGTGTTTTTTTTTTTTGGAAGTTGGTTGTTTTAAAAAAGTTTTTATTTTTCACTTTTTAGTTGTGGTACCTACCCCACACAAATTCGTATACCTTCACTTGCTAAGTAAATAACAGTGACAGAAAGTTATTATAACATCATCAATATACACTAAGTGGAAAAAAATCGTATTATTGAAGCTAACTGAAAAACTACCGAAGCAAAGTTAGTAAAATTATATATGGGACCACCCCTGAGGCATACCCTATGTATTAAAAAAAAAACAAAATTCAAATCGATCCATAATTACCGGAGATATCGCGTAACAAAAATACAAAAAAAAAACATGCAGATAAATTGAGTACCCCCTCCTTTTTGAAGTCGGTTAAAAAACTCGACCATACGTACCTATCATGTCACTTCTTATCATAGTCTTAGTCAAAACCCAGTAATGTGTTAGCCAAATATTGGTAATGTTAAATGTAAGTATACTTGATGGCGTAAACTGAAGGTGGTAATTATTTGGTAGGTCGTTTTCATTAGGGTTTGGGATAACCATTGCTTAATAATGACGTCTTTCATGATGGTCGGTCTAAGAATAGGATTAGTTAAGTTGTCTATGTCAGATCATTTATTTTTTATGGATGTTATTAGCCAGAAATATTTCACGTATAGGGGGGTGATATAGGAGGAAAATAGGCTTTCTATAAGGTAGGATAGTAGCGGGGACATTATCTATAGCTGTACTATAATATAATAATCTATACTAATATTATAAAGAGGTAAAAATTATTTTCACTCCTCTTGCCCAAAAAGTCCTTCATTGTAGCGTACCAGAGCGGGGATAAAATAGCATATTTTCCTCTAGGGGAAAAGTTTATTTTTATTTTTGTCTGTTACCAACGAGCCTGCAAAAACGAAAAAGTCTTTATTCATAAGTTGGATAATACAGACTCGGCTTATTACTGTTTTATAAAAAAAGAAGAACATTTTATTTTTGGAAATGGAACTAACTAAAAGTGGCGATCTCTTCGGTAGAATACGTGCATTGAGTTGCGACTTCAGAAAAAAAAAAAAAACTTTTTAATATTGTAAACGATTATTTTATTTTCTCGTAATCTTAGTGAAATGTAAAGTTTGACACACGGCGCTAAAAACCCATTATAACTCGGATTCTATTTACTCCCTCGCTAAACCTCGGGAGTAAAACTACCTCATATAAAATGAGTCATTTTAGCCCCTACTAATAATAATAATACAATAAAATTTCAATATAATTTTAAGGCTCCTACAGACAGGCGCGACGCGACAGCGCTACACAAAGGCGCCGCTAGTCGCGCGCCACGCGGTTCCTTTGTGTCGGGCGTCGCGTCGCGCCAGTGTGTACGAGCCTTTAATCTACTATTGTTTGTAAGTTTATAAGTAGTGGGTAATCTCTAGAACTACCGACCGGATTTCAAATAATCTTTTTGCATTTGATAGCCCAATTCTTAACGAAGGGCTATAGGCTATTTAACATCACGCTAGGATCCTTAGGAGCCAAGCATAAAGAAAAAAAGTCAGAAAGAACGCTAAGCGATAACGAAGTAATAGCGCGGGCAGGCGATGCGATGCGACGGGGTGGGTTGGGGGAACAAGAAATTTCACGCAGACGATGTCGCGGGAAGAAGCTAGTATGTAGATAAAGCAAGATGATAGCTGGTAATGTTCATTGGTGCCTTACTCAACAACAACTGCTTTTTTGATGATGACAGTACCTGTAGAAAGAAATAATTGTTTTAATACAATCTCATTAATTATTATAAATGTAGGTATAGGTCTTGATTGACATGAGGCTTGAGAATATTAGTAAATAACTTGGCTTTATGTTTAACATCATCATCTAGTATTACTTACACTAACTTACACTGACACTTAAACTTATACCGTAACTCTTACACTCTACACACTACACACCCTCACACTAGCAAACTCACACATCACACAAATACACGCATTTTTGCCTCTTTCTCTTTTAAATCTAACGTACAGTGCAACTATCTTCTTAGTGTCCCTCTGGAGTCATCGCATTTCCGAATACAAACGAAAGCAAACAACAATAAAGTACTTAGTTCTAAATTCAAATTATTATACTCGATAAATCTAATAATTGATAGACATGGAAATGAGCATTCGTTTGTATTCGGAAATGCGATGATTTTTGCTTTATTTTATTTTTGTACTTTTACACTCAATTGCAAAAATGGTTAGGTAATGCGGTGGTATAAGTGGAAGAGCGGAGTCTCCTAACACAAGCATTTTTTTTGCTTAAAAGGTGATCTCCAAATCTTGTATGTTAATGCACTTTGAAATAATTGAAATAAACATTTTTTTTTTATCTACTTATTTTGGGGTCGGCTTCCAGTCTAACCGGATGCAACTCAATACCAGTATTTTACATGGAGCGACTGCCTACCTGACCTCCACAACCCTGTTACCAACAGGATACTAAAACTGGGGAAATACTAGTGAACGAGTTTAAACATCTGTCTACCTTCGGGAAATACAAACATAATAATACAAGTTGCCACTACGCAACAAAAAGGATCAACATTGAAGGTTTTATTTAGATACTCCTTACTGAGCTACAAAAACACATTTGCAAGTACTAGAACTATTGATATTCCATCATCTCTGTAACCACTTAGGCTCGTAGGGATCCAAGTATTTGTTCAATCGATAGTGTTGTTCTAAACGACCTCATGGAGGTCCGTATTGACGGTTGTCGCTAAGTGGAGGCGTCAATGTATGTTTATTGTTTTTACCAGCTATTTGTAAGGTTTTCTTACGACTGTATTTAAGTAGGTGCTAGGTTATTTATAGGAGTTGATGCGGAAATGGATTCGTCTAACAGTGATATTATAAATCTGCCGGAACTTTAATCTTAGGACCCAGCACCCTAATTGCGTAACACACTATAAATCACAATCTGAATAATTTTGAAGGCTTTTGCTAATCCATTGCTTCATATGTTCGAAAAAAATGCGTGCTCAAAAACGTAAATAACGCAATGAATGTTGTTGAACTGTCAAAATGAAAGCAAATTTTCCGCATTTTGTAGCCCGATTCTTGAAGAAGGTTATAGGCTGTTTAACATCACGCTAGGAGCCGAGCGAGGCGGGCGAAACCGCGGGGTACAGCTAGTTTAATTATGACAAAGAAAAACAGAAGAGAAATCAAGTTGAAGTAACCAGAAACTTCCAATTAGCCGTACAATTACTGAAGTTATCAAGTTACAGTGGACTATGATGAGACACAACTTGCAATAACAAAATAATAATTTAATCACTTAAAGATAATGGTACGAGTAGGCTATAAAATAAAGCCTTCATTTTCTATTTCCTATTTGACCTTTCACCTTTTACCCTTGTGGCCTGTAATTTAAATGAAACTACGTAACTTTAATGATAGTTACAGAATACAAAGTATTTGTCACGCATAGGGTACAATAACAATGATACCAGGGCCTCTTCTCACACAGAGAAGGCACGACACGCATTAATAACCACGCTTGCTCAAGACGGGTTGGCGATTTCAGACTTCAAAAGCAAAAGGAAAAGCAAAGGCAAAGGGAATAAAACTACAAAATTGATACAACCGTATCGACGTCAATTACTACACTGCACTTCATTGTGGCGCTAGTAGCAAAGACAGCTGTCAAAATTACTTAAATGTCAAATTTAATACTTTTGAGTCAGGTTCCATACTTAATTCGCTACCCGTAAAAAAACAATGCTTAGGGTTTCATTTGAAAATCGAACGTCACCAGCCAGTGACGAAAAAAAAGTCAATAAATTAAATCCTGCTAAAACCTTTTTTTTTTAACGAGTTTTTCATAAAAACATGGACTTGTTGGAATTGATTGTTCTTTTAACGAAGGTAAAATGTCAATAAAAAAGAATACGCAATTGGGAGGATTTACGCAAGACACAGGTTGTTTTGGTCGGTTGAAAAAGTAGTTATTGCAGTAGGTAATTGTGAGGAAAAAACATGAAACGACGTCATAGTTGTTGACCAGTTTTTGTTTCACTTTGTCTAATGTTTATTATTTACACGGATGGAAGCAGCCAATAAATTACAAACCTAAGTGTAATACTCGACATCTGACGATCTATTCTGTAAAAATGTCAACGTGAATACTTATGTGAAGTAAGCTACAAGTGATCCGTCATTGCACATGATTGCTAGAGATTGACATTATTATTGACAGCTCAAGCTTGCAGCTCACTTCGCATAAGTTTGGACGGTGACATTTTTACAGAATAGACCAGCTGAAGTAATCTGAACCATGGTCTAAAAAAACAAGGTCTGGCATTCCGAGAGTGACACAAGCTTACGTCACTATCCAGTTGCCACTTTATTGCAACAAAACAAGAAGTATGGAAACATTTTCAGTCACCATTCTGTTAAAAAATATTATAAAGCATTTAAATTGTCGTTTCTTTTTCTAATCAAACGAAACGATTCAATTTAAACTTATACCAACGTAATTGTTATTTAAAACCTCATTGATTTATCGGATTCGCACAGGTAATAAAAGCGGTTGGGGAGTTATTATTACACACTGCTGGTAACACAGCGGTGATGACGTAGACTTGTGTCACCCACGTGACCACTGTTTCTCGGAATGCTATACCTGGCGAAGTATATTATTATACCATGATCTGAACCAAGTTTTCATGCGAGAAGAAATAAACTTTTAAAACCGATTTGAAGATTTTTGAAATCAAACATACAATTGTTTTAGCTGAGTTATCTATAATTTTGAAGTAAGTAACCCGAATATAACTCAATTCTCTTTCTAAATCCAGAGCAAACGTAGATTTATATGAGACTAGCTTCAGCCCGCGGCTTCGCCCGCGTGGATGTCGGTAAACATCCCACGAGAACGTGCTACCGGGACAAAAAATAGCCTATGTCCTTCCCCAGGATGCCATTTAGGTACCTCCTTGCAAAATTTTATCGAAATCCGTTCAGTGGTTTAGGCGTGAAGAGGTAACATACAGACAGTTACTTTCGAATTTTTTTATATTAGTATGGATGTTATGACCACACTAAACACAGAACCTAACATTATTATTATTATCGTTTGATTGAAATTGAACTGAAGTTCATTACAGGGGCTCGTGGCTAAATGATAACCAGCCGCACGGGCAGGCGCAGATCTAGGTTTTTTCTCAAGCGGGCAAATATTTCTCTCTGAGGAAGAGGGGCATTTATCAAACCGTGGAAGCCTTTTATAAAAAACCTTCGGCATCTATTTTCCCTAAACTTAACAATGTCCCCCCCCCTTTTCAAGGATGACTACGACTTATATACATAGGTATGTCTTAGTATACTGTATACAAAGTAAAAATACAGGTTATAAAACTATGTTTATATCTAATTTAGAGTTTTAGACTCACTTTGGTCGAAGCCCAGAGGGAGGCAATTGCACCCGTTACCCCTTCTGTAACCGCGCCTGCGCATGCGCCGATCGAAGGTTAAGGTACGCTTGCCGCGGTCGTTTCGTGGATTCGTGACCATCTATTAGATATCGAGATCCCTCCGTGCCTCGGAAAGTCCCGGCTATCATTCGTAGATCTTATGCAGTCGTTACGGATAGTCAGAAGCCCAAAAGTTTGACAACCAATCTTACTAAAGGATGCCCAGTACCTAACTGGATTGTGGAGATGAGATAGGCAGTCGTGCCATGTAAAATACTGGTATTCAGCTGCATCCGGTTAGACTGGAAGCCGACCCCAACATAGTTGGGAAGAGGTTAAGCTGACTGATTGACTCAGTTCGTTATTGAAAAGTCCTGAATCAGTTCAAAAAGGTACGCACGGCTACATATCAAGCTATACATTTCCAGTATAAGCTGACCTGTCATTGTAAGGAAATTCTATACAATGCGAGATCTGGTTATAATGAAAATGTATAGCTGTATGTGTAGCTGTGTGTACCACTACCATCTATAGAATAGATGACCTTATAATGTCCCAATTACTATAAAATACTTTTGGCTATTTTATATTAGTTATTATTTTTTGGTGACCGGATATAGTTAGCGTAACCCGTACGTAAACCTTGGTTATATTTGCTGTAATCATGTATTAAGTCAATATTGCCAGGTCATATAAATTAAATTATAATTAAATTGGCAACACAATTCACATACCACCTATTTGTAATGTCCATATTTAATGCATCCTGTGTAGAACTAGTTATTTAATTACTTAATAAATATTAAAAATACATCCATACTAATACTAGCTGCGCCCCGCGGTTTCACCCGCAGCGGTGTGAAATATACTTTACGACCTATTCTCAGACCTACCAAATACATATACACAATTTTTTTAATAAAAATCGGCCGTTTCAGAGGAATTCGATAACAAACACTGTGACACGATATTTTTATATATAAAGACGTAAAATTTGTTTGTTTGTTTGGAAGTTTGTATGTAGGGGGTAATCTCTGGAACTACCGGTGAGATTTGAATAATTCTTTTTGGACTTGATAGCCCAATTCTTGAGGAAGGCTATAGGCTATTTAACATCACGCTGTGGCCCTTAGGGGCCGAGCAAAAAAAAAAGCCAGAAAGAACGCTAAGCGAATACGAAGTGATAGCGCGTGCAGGTGATGCGTGAAAATTTTGCTACCTACTTAAGGGGGATGCGCTGGGTACCTTGGCGCATCCCCCTTAAATCTAAGTGTAAGCCTTGTTTACCCAAGTAAATTCAGCATTGATAAATAATTTCTCTACATTTTCTTTTTACAGACCTAGTTGGAACGATAAAAGGGAATCCAAAAAATATTTCACTATTTTCGGTTATTTAAAACCAAAATAACCTAAAAACCTATAAAACCGGCGCCACAAAAAATTAAAAAATCTTTTCGTTTGTTGTGGTAGGTACAGTCACGAGCACCAATACGTCAACACTTGGCAACATTCAATGGCGATTTTTTCGTGAAATACCGAATGCAACGTTGAAATGCGACATATTACATAAACCTATGGGTTCGAAAATACTATGTTCGTAACAACATAAAATTTTCATTTAAAAATTAAGGAGAAAATAGCTTTTGAATTTAGCCAAGTGTATACATATTTATGCTCGTGACTCAAAATCAAAAATGACATCAAAAATAAATCAAAATATTTTATTTCACATAGACCTACATGGGCACTTATGAAACGTCAGAAGCTAGGTGCACGGTTCCAATTGGTCATCGCCAAGTGTTTCACGTGACCAGAGGGGCCGTCTATTTTTGGGCCAAAGAATCAGCTTCGCCATACGACGTGGCAATGCTGCCAGCCTTTTGGGCACTTTTCCTGTTGACAATAATGCGGACGAATTTTGATGTCCTATGATTCTTTCCCCTCCTTTTTATTTACTTGTACTACTTTATTATTATTTTAAGTCTGTTAGCTTTTAAATTATGTTAATATTATCTTTGAAAATGAAATAAATTATGCCTGCTTCAATAAAAAATTTACAACTCCAAAAAAAGGAGGTTATGTAGTTTCGATTCGAAATAATAATTATTTTATTAACTGCAAGTCATGGTGACTGGCTCATTTTCCTCAAGAACAATATTTGACATACACGGTCACTCGTCACATATTAAATTGACACAATCCACACCACCTGCATTATGAATATTATTTAATTTGATTTTGTGTCTTTATTTATTTTATCTGGCTAAATAATAACAGTCACACAGGGGTCTATCGAAGGTTAAGCTACGCTTGCCGAAGTCGGTTCGTGGATGGGTGACCATCTATTACATATCGTGACCACTCAGTGCCTCGGAAAGCACGTTAAGTTACTTTTTCAATCCTGTCAAAACGCCTAAGATGATAAATCTCTATGCCACAGGAAAACTGCGGGGTAATTGCGTAACACACTAACAGTAGGAATGGCTTTCATTTTGACAGTTCAACAACATTCATTGGCGTTGTTGAGTAGACAATTTTTTCGAACATATGATGCAATGGATTGGGAACAAGCTTCAAAATGATTCAGATTGTGATTGATAGTGTGTTACGCAATTAGGGTGCTGATCCGAGAAATGATGAAAGAAACGAAGCTTAAGGATTTTGATAGAACACTTAGTTTGATACACTCTCCGTTGTGCACTTGTGCCTACTCCCTTACCAACTAAATACTGTTAATATTAGGTCGGAGATAAGTTCTTTCGTATTTTATATACAAATTCAAGATTAAGAGTTCGTGTGGCACCCAAATATCGAGCATTTTTGTATACCCAAACTTGTTTAAATGGGTCATAAGTCTTTTGTGGCCAACCCCTGACTCATCACATCAGCTATGTCGTGTTCTACTAATATATCTTGCTCCAGTTTTCTAAAAATGGCGTCGACTTTATCCGTAATAGGGCGACCAGAGCGAGCTGCATCTTTGACATCAAAATTCCCGGACTGCAAACGCGGGGACCAACTTTATGCTACTCTTACTGACATTTAAACGTCATATTTTTTTTTTGCGTCTTGTATTGCATTTTCCCTTTTTTGGAATAAAACTTCATAATGTATCGAATTTCTTCGTAAGATTCACTTATTTTGGCGACCAGAAAAATAATTGAAAAATGGCGTGAATTCGTTTTTACTTTTTTAAATGTCATCTATTTAATGGTATCAAAACCAGCCAGATACAAACAGTACAGCCAAAGAGATTTTACTACAACTTTATAGGTTCGTATAAAATACGAAAAAACTTTTTCCCTACTTATTATTTACAACGTCAGACGATGGGCTAAAGCAATCAGCTACTATTAAGTACACGTACTTGAATAATAATGATTCTGATCTTTAATCCCTCGCTTGTGGCGCTATAGTTGATGATGTAGCTTCAGATTGATTTGTAGCAGATAGGAAGCTCACTTATTATGCGGTTGTCTTTATTCATAGAATTTTTGCGAGATATCTACTGGTAGCCCACCGTCATTTAAGGTTAGGAATTGCAAAATTCACTGGCCTACCACAACAAGTCACTTTTCTAGGCTACGCTTCGCCTTCAGCCTTTCCCGCCATTCGTGGTGACTGACAGCTGACATTAGTGACAGCTACCTTACTACTTGTGTGTTTACAAAAATAGATTAACTATATTTAAATACCGTTACTAGCTCATTCATCCAGTCTACATCCACCCGTCTTTTCAAATTTATTTATGATCAAAGTGCATACGTGTAAATTCTCTTTCTCCATCGTACCTTATTTATTCAATCGTTATATCCAGTGTTTACTTTCTGCAATACCATCTTTCTTATCTTTTTTCATCCACACTACTTAGGTATATAATTACATAAAAGTTATATTTTCGAATGTCGAATCCAAAAAAATTGAGACATTAAAATATTTTCGTAAGATTTCCACTAACCCAAAGACACGGAACTTTATAATCATCCAAAAGTATCACTTGCTTGCTTAAAAAATACGGAAGTCACACAGACAAATTAAGTATCAATCTTCCTTAAGCTGAAAGTAATTTCCCTTCTTATGTATTCAAATATTTTACCTCGCCTTAACCTTAAAATGTTTGCGTACCTACTTTAAAATCCTGAATAATTATCTATTTCTAAAGAAACACACTAACGCAAACACAACGTGTATTTCAGTGTCAAATGTCAGCCATCTTGAATGTTGAAACTGTCAATAGGTATAATATCTGAATACAATCTTCTATGTGCAATCGTTTTTAAATCTTGTAGAAAAGGTAGGTTATACCTAGTATTGTTACCTATTAGAAAAGGATGCAACGAATGATATATTGTCAATATTCTAATGATTTCATAGACGAAATTAGCGTCTGAAAAGGGTAGCATAAGTAAAAGTTATAGAGGTAACAGACAAGTGGAAAATTCCCGTTTGTCTATTATCTATTGAACTAGGAGTTACCTTCAGATTTGTCTCAGGGTTTACGTACAAATCTACCTTTTTACTACCATATTCTAGAACAATCAGCTTTTCGGAAATCACAGGAGGAAATGAAACCGTTTGTCTATCTTGGACAAAGTGTGGTCTGCACACTACATTAATGAACCTTCGTAATAGTATGTCTATCCGCCACCATCTTTTTTCACCCGGATCTGTCATAATGACATTTCAATTCAGTACTGCCAACAGTACCTAACAATCGCACCATCATAATATCTTGCTAAGCAGTCGTTTCACAACGTAAACGTTTTGTAGATTATCCCATAAAAATAATGTAAATATTAACAGCTTGTCATTGTTGTAATAATACTTTATTGACGGTAATAATGTTGAACGCTGGAATGGCTAGTTTTGTGTCATAGTCTTAATTTAAGCTAGAAATAAGCGTTGATTTGACTTTTTTTTTCTTGTAGGTTTCATTAGCAAGGCGAGTTAAGGTGGAACCTTCAGGGTAGCCCGCGAAATTCAAATTTTCTTACGTGTTTTGCAATTTGCAGGTCACTGTCAGGTTGTATTTTGATTAAAATATGATTCGCGACCGTAACAAATATGGCTTTACAGAATTATAATCATTAGAATCAGCAATACATCTCTCTAAGTTCATATTACTGTATTGAATGACTATTTCATGAAATCGTGACATTTGACGCCAATTCTAACTTGAGGAGTTGTATTGCTGATTCTAATGATTATAATTCTTCCCACTTAAAATTTTTATTCTCTTTAGATTGGTGGCTATTGTACCAGCTTCGGGCGAACGTACTTCCATTTAACGGCCAGTAATTCAAGTTTCAGGCCACCCAAAAGAATGCTTTTAAAATATAATTTATTTGCCCATCTTACAGCCAAAAATTCAGGTCTTAAAAACTAAACAATACTGTACATAATAGATTAGGTTATCTTATATATTTAATTAAAATTCTAAAACTTTGTAACAATTAAAAGGAATTTTCATGACTCTTTTGCTAGTTTAACGTGTTTCCTTTTCAAACCAAGATCAATCTGCCTAACCGAATGCAGCTGAATACCAGTATTTTACATGTAGCAACTGCCTATCTTACCCTTACAACCCAGTTACTGGGTAACACGATACCCCTTGGTAATACTGGTTGTCACACTTTTGGGCTTCTGACTAACGACGACTGTCAAACATCTAGGAACGAACGACAACCGGGGACAACATCGCGCTTTCTGAGACACGGAGGGATCTCGATATATGTGTAATGGATGGTCACCCATCCACCAATCGACCGCTGCAACAGCTTAACCTTCGATCGGATCGTGCGGCTGTTATTATTTAGCTCAAACCGTAAGACTCAATAAGTTGGCAAACCTTTCAAACAACAGTGTTGCCAACATAAAATTACTGCTTGTAAAACAGAGCAACATTTCGAAGGGAGCCATTATCCACAGGTTATAAGCACGGCAGCCAGGTCTGTAATTAAACATCATTTGTAACTATAATCATGTTGTAATATGTAATTGTGAGTCCATGGTCCATGGAGCGTAGCGAAAACCCTTTTTATCATTAATGCCCGAGATACATGAGGCTAGTTTTTCAGAGCTAGGCTAGCAAGCTTGAACCTCTGTATACTATCCTGGCTTTCTGTCCTAGCTTGGCGCACTGTAGTGCTGTTTATATGATGCCAGATAATTTTAAGCCAGTAAGAGTAAAACATGTGGTTTCGGTCAGAAAAACGAAAGGCGTAGTCACTGCACACTAGCTAATTGAATACTAGCTTCGCCGGCCACATGAAGCTGGAGAGCTCCTAATTCTTAAAATAGAACCCCATCCTATTAAACTACCCTAGTTTGAGATGCTAGCTTACTAGCTTACTGAAATTAAGTTAGATGTGTATACACGAAGCCAGAGTTAGTAGCTTACTATCTTGCTGCGGGATAATTGCGTAACACACTAACAGTAGCAATGGCTTTCATTTTGACAGTTCAACAACTTTCATTGCGTTATTTACATTGTTGAGCAGACAAATTTTTCGATCGTATGAAGCAATGGATTAGCAATTCGCTTCAAAATTATTCAAATTGTAATTGATAATGTGTTACACATTTAGGGTGCTGGCTTGAGAAACTAACCTTGTGTATGTCGGGCAGTCTACTTTCAAATCAGAGTACACGAATGGGTTTTTCTAACAAAGCCGTTGAATTTTACTTTTTAATTAGGTAGGTAATCATCTTTCCTATTGATCTTTATCTATTCTAAACTCGGAGTTTCTTTGAAAGTTAAGATCTAGAATGAAATTAACCGGAAAAGAACTGCAGTTACAGACATAGCTTGCAGAGTAAGCAAGCTGAAGTGGCAGTGGGCTGGCCTATGACTGTCGAAGGACCGATAACCTTTGGAGCAGACGATCCCTTGAACGCAAACTCCGAATCGTTTAGCGAAGCTTGTTGGGTTGTCCCCAGCTAGATGGACCAACGAACTTAAAAAGGGGACTGGAACAGACTGAATTCAGAAGACTGAAAACCAGGTATTCTGTCGTAAAGGGGGATATGTCTAGCAGTGGACTGCGAAAGGCCGACTTGAATAATCATTTTTTTTTTTTTAATTTACAATTATATATAAAAAAACAACGATGTCTATCGTAATTAAACTAGGATATTAATATAAAGACTACCAATAAAGACTCCTTTAGTTAATAAACTTTTCTCTGCTACTGCAAAAAAATAAATTGCCAACAGAAAAAAATTATAGATTAATAATGCATCTGCTGTCAATGTGGCAAGAGTTAATTATTTATTGCTTTAGATACTATTGTTTTGAGGAAGTCATTTTAGATTTTCTTCATGATGGAAAATGTTATAACAATGTCGACAGCTAGGAAGCGGATGGTGGATTATTGACGGACGTAGTGACGTCACCAAATCGCCATATTGTTACATATTTTCCAAGACCTAGAGTTATAAAGGGAGATTAGTCTTGGTGTATTAGATGCATAATAATTCCTTGATATTATATCATTTAGAAGTTCTTATAGCTAAACAGACAGCTGTGCTGATGGGGAGTTTGTTGTGCCACTTTTTCTTCCTAGGTAAGCACTAGGAAGTGGTGAGGGGCGTTTTGGGGGAATGTCTTATGTAATTATGACGTTTAAAAAGTCCTGATTCTCAGCCTACTTTGAATAAATGACTTTGAGTTTGATTTCGGAATTATGTCGACGTCCCTCACATTCGCGAGAAGAACCTGTCCTATATTTATTTGTATTTTTCGACGGCAACAGCTTTCACAAGTAGATAATCAAAACTAGTTAGTTATAAATGCCCCCGTTTTCTGAAAACCAATTGAATGTATCTGTTTATTTTATTTATTTATTTGGGATAGCCAACAAAGGATACACATATAATATAAAACTATCACAACATTGGACATGAGTTCGACCTTTTGATCATCTTTTCCAAAACCGTAAAAACTTAAGTGAAGTGGGTTTGAAGTGAGCTGTCATTCTATCTGATGCTAGGGATCATAGAAATATAAAAAACAGGAGAAGTGGCAAGGGGGCGTGTCTGTGTCCACGCGTCATGTTCAAACTGCTCATGTCACAGGCAAATGGCCGTCTCCGCGAACTAGTGCGCTTTCGACCGTGATCGTGACAAAATATAAGAATGCCGGGTTATTCAGTGGTTTCTTGTAACAACCGAAGTCAAAACAACAACTTTTTTCTTAAATCTATGCTAGGGATAGACAATATTGACAGCTCACTTCACGTAAGTTTTCACGGTGAGATTTTACAGAATAGATCGGCTTTGGGCCTAGACAAGTGACAATCGCTTTCAAAGCATTTCGTATCTCTAAAACGATTTTCAACAGGATTGACTTGACACTCAGACCAAGTAAAAAATCAAGACGCTGTCAACAGTGAAGTGAGGCCGGATTCGTAAACATGTGTGCACTTAGTGAGGTGTAGTTTGGTTGTAAATGTGTGCGTGTGAGCGTGTATGCACAGAGCAAGGTGTAGTTTTGCATGCTTCACTGTATTCTTCGCAGAACGATGTCTTGATTTTTTATTTGATCTGAGGATGGACATGCGCTTTTCGGTGATGCAATCCAATACATATTTGACTTTTCCATCGTCATTATCGCTGATAGAACGTCACTTTGTCTAGGCCTTCTGTCATTATAATTATTCTCTTGTAACTACCGATTGTATTACTTATTGTTACTTGTTCCCTGTACCAATATGACTTTTTCAATTCCTATTTACTTTCGGAGTTTCTCTTGCAGATTACTGGCATCATCACTTTTATTTAATATAAGTCTGAAATCGCCAACCCTTCTTGAACAAGCGTGATCATCAATGCTCGTGCCTTTTCTGTATGAGCAGAGGCCTTTGCTCTACATTGGGACAATAATAGGCTGGTATTATTATTATTATTTATTTTGATAAGTACTTCATTTTTAAATATTTTTATAAAAACATTTAAAAAATTAAAAAAATTGTGGTCCGCCGGTATCGGGAGCAGGGTCCAAGCTACCGGAGGTTAGGACTCCAGAGACAGGAACCTCCTCACGATGCGAGCCGTATCGAGGAGTACTGCCTTCTGGATCAGGCCCTTGATCCAGCCGCCTAACGAAGCCATTATTATTATTATTACTTGTAATTACTTAATAAAGCTGTGTCCTCCATTACGTTAATAAGAGTTGCCCTTCCAAGTGTATATTCAGATGTATACAAGTGCTTGTAAATAATTAACTACTAAACGCACGGGCTGATTGTGGGCAAAGAGCAGGATCAACGGTCACTGCCATAAACTTGCTGAAGTATCGTATAAACTGGCTCTAGTTTAATTGCTACTAAATTGCGTGTATTTCAGGTATGGTGAAGTATTGTTAATGGTACAGTTATCTTCCTTGGCTTGAATGATTTAACACCGAGAATTTCAAAGATTTGTAATGATGGCATTAAAAAAACATATTTTTGTGCGCTTACATTGCAAACGCTGGCTAAACCTTACGAGATAGATCAAAATAATGTACTACGGAATTGTATATCTTAAAAAGGTCTACAGAATAGTCCGCGATGGTTTAGTCTATCTCCTAAGGATAATCCACAGTAACCATTTTTATCTTTTACATATTACAAAAAAATTATGGATTATTACGAAGCTATTTTAAACAATACAGTATTAATACTTATCCAATTAAATACGTTAGATACGTTGTGCATTTAATGTAGATCAAAATTTGCCTTTACAGCATAACATTAAAATGAATATCTTAGAAGATATCACAGATTTAAAGTAAAACATTTAACAATGGCGGTCGATATAGACCAGTACCATAATTCCGCAACACACTATCTATCACAATCTGAATCATTTTGAAGCCTATTGCTAATCCATTGCTTCATATGTTCATATGAAAAAATTGTCTGCTCAACAACGTAAATAACGCGATGAATGTTGTTGAACTGTCAAAATGAAACCCATTCCTACTGTTAGTGCGTTGTGTTGCGTAATTACCCAGCTGTTTAGGTATCATTGAATTTTAACATAACAAATTAACAATACATAACATAACAACACACACATTTGGCACACATAACTGGCGAAATATGTGTGAACTATAGGTGCACTTCTGCCCAATCCTTCAGTCCAATAAGGCGTGATATTATGTTACTGGCCCATGCCCTGATCTACCTACACCTTTTCGAGAGAATTTAAATGTTATACTCCAGTTTGAAATAAGATTATAAATTTAAATAAACCTTTTTATCAGTCCGTTCAACCGATTTTGACTTCTATTCCGTAGGCTTTAAAAGCGTTGCGTAGCGTGGTGGATTTTTTTTGTCCATTCCGTTTTTCGAAATTTAAAAAAAATAATCATTTTCAGCCATTTCGCGCTCTTTTTATGCAAATAAATGTTCACCGCGCACCTTAAAACATAAGGTGCGCGGTGAACATTTATTTGCATTAATATTTAGTTTTAAGCTATACAAAGACAAACTCGCAAGGTCTACAGCTCACAGAGACACTAGTAAATTGGGACGGAACCAGTAGAAGTTTCTAGCATGCTACTGAAAAACGCATTAATTCCATTTATATCGTGTTAAATGCTACTTCCTCGCAATACAAACAAAAAACATAGTGTAAACGGGGGTCTTAACCAGCTAGCTACGCTGATAAATCATGACTCAATTCGCTAATCGCTGGATCGCGTGGAGAAATGGCTGTCCGGACAATTTACATACAAAACAGTTCGAGACAATCCTAGGTCTGAATCACGTAGATAATTTGCTATCATAAGCGGTACTGGGAAGTTCCTATTAGAAACGCATACATAGTTATTCTTAAGTTTTTTTTTTATAAAAAATATTGCCCCAGACTAGAAATTTCTCCTGTATTGTGGGTGCATTTAAAACATTCAAACTCACATACACAAACAGCCAGACCCGGAACAACTAATTGTAGGTCATACAAATATTTGTTCCATGCGGGAATAGAACCCGCGACACGCAGCGCAGCAGTCAATCGCTTAACCACTGCGCCAACCGTGCTGTCAAAAGAAAGTCTGCTTTGGTGTCCAAAGAAAGCGGTGGACGGTCACACAAAACGGCTTTCCAAATACTGAGCGTTTTTTGACACCTTATTGTCAAATACTGGTGAAAATTACAGTCAAAGTCGAATCATTTAATTAGATGTGTGTTTCGGTGCATGTAAGTACCTAGTTGTGCACCGAGCCCGTTTAGTGGTTGCGATGTTAAAGCGTACCGTATCTTCCGTTTTTAAGTTTATCTATAAGGTTAAAATAGGAAAATTTCTAGCGGTCGAAGTCGCAGGATCGTAGCTGGTTCCAAATAATAGAACAAAAAATAATTTACAAATGCCTTGCAACTGCAAGCAACGCTGCAGAGAAACGCGACACTACAAATTGTAATAACACATCTCTATGCCACGTTTTATCTAAGTGTCATTGTAAATCAGAGTCTTCACATAATTCCAGTGCCTAATACGATTGTAAATCATCATATCTAACGAGGTACCGAAGGGGCGTTTTCTGGCATCCATATTACTGGCCTGTCACTTCCTATTGCCGCCATCTTGAAACCAAGCTCTGTTGTCTCTGATTTATAGACTGTCTGTCATCTGTTGTTGGAGTCATAGCCAAGTATGTAGTCTATAATCTACTTTTTAACAGATTCTATAAACTTGTAGGTACAGTTTGGCATTTATTATATTTATATATTTACACTATTTTACACTTTTTAGCTGTGGTACCTGCCCTACACACATTCGTAAACCACTACTTGATATGTAAATAACCGTGACAGGAAATTATTAAAACATCATCAATATAAACTAAGTGGAAAAAATACGCAGTAGTAAGGATAACTCAAAAACTACTGGTCATAACTTGATCAAATTTAAATGGGACCATATGTGAAGCACCAGCTTGCAAATAAAAAAAGAATCGTCCAAATCGGTTTACCCAGAAAAAAGTTCTGAGCTAATAATACACATTAAAAAAAAAATACAGACGAATTGAGAACCTCCTCCTTTTTTTGGAAGTCGCTTAAAAAAGAGTATGATGCGATGATAGTAGAAACTAAAAATATATTCGATATATCGACCCGTTTTTATCGAAACTGCCATCGTTATATCGACGTATGTTCTAAAAATAACATTATATCTGAAATAAAGACTTTAGTAATACGGGCCTTACACTACTTACACGTGGAGGCGCCTTCAGTTTTTCCACACTCTTTTTTGCCCAGACGAACATCTTTGATTTTATACATGATATAATCAAAGTTGTACATATTATTATTATTATTTTTATATTTTAACATTATCTCGGGACCATGAGGTCCCGGTTCTTTGGCAGGCGTATGGGCAGCCGAAGCCAACTCGCAGAGGTTCCTTAGACCATTTTAATTAAATGCAGCACCAACCGACGATTATTAATTATTATTTTAAGACTTTAATACTAAATGATTAGGTAATAGCTTCTTTCATGATTGTTCTATAAACAAATAAGACAATAGACATGAAAGGAAAGGAACTATAACAATAAAATTGATAGCTGAACAATTTCAAATGTGCTTCAACAAAATAGCGTGTTTCTAACTGGTTTGTTGTTTTAATTGGCAAGTGCAAGGTACCTGTCTTTGTTGATTATAGAATTATTGATTAAACTAGATTTAGATCTCATTTTATGCTTAATTGTAAGATCTAGACTCAAACTAGTTAATTTAGTTCTGTAATGATGAAGTGGTTTACTGCGCAGTGACCCGCCCACTGTCATTGCGTCAGTAACTTGCACTGTGTTATGTCAATTACTGTCTTTGTTTAAAGATTAACATAAAATAACATCACGCCGGGATTCCCCGAAGGGTTCAGCAGAGGTCTAAGTACCCACAGTACACCCACATTTCGCCAGTTATGTTTAAGTCCATGTAGGTAACAGGGGCGTAAGGTTATTCAAATTAAAGGCAGTAAGAAATCAAATTCACTGCATTTGGTCATGCATATACTCAGTATTAAGTAGGTAGGTATGACAGGTAAAGCACTGTATTTGAGAAATCGCGATCGTTGCTTGGTTTAAAATATTCTACACGTCGTATTTAAAAAAAACTGTGCTCATTGTAAGTAAGCTCAATGCCATCGATATTGTCGAACTGTCAACATTAAAGCGGTTGTGATTGCGAGTGCGTTACGCAATAAGGGTGCAGAATAATAAATATGTCGAGAGGTGTCGTGGGACACCTGCGGGGTAATTATGTAACACTCTAACAGTAGGACCCTGAATGGCTTTCATTTTGACAGTTCAACAAAATTCATTGCGTTAGGTATTTACGTTGTTGAGCAGACAAATTTCGAACATATGAAGCAATGGATTAGCAATAGGCATCAAAATGATTTAGATTGTGATTGATAGTGTGTTACGCAATTAGGGGGCAGGTTGTAACAAAGTTCCATTCGGTTGTGCACACTTGACAAATTAGAGCTAGACCCGGAATAACCCGACACTTTTCTTACCTAACAAGTGTCGTGACGGTCAAAATGTTACACTTTTTTCAGTCTAGTTCTCATTCGCCAAGTGTGCAGAGTATAAACGTGGGAACTTCGTTCCAATGTATCTGTCGTTATTGAAATATTATAAACTAGCTTTTGCCCGCGGCTTCGCTCGCGTTAATTTAGACTTTGACTATCAATTCGGGTTATAATTCAATCATGATTCGAAAGACACGTGGCGCCATCTAATATCATAAGAACGTTATTGTGGTTTTCCTCAGGAACAGTACTTTTTTGCGGGATGAATGGTACCCTAAGTCCGTTTCTGTACCCCTGACAACGTATATGTAAAATTTCAGGATGATCGGTTCTGTTGTTTGGGCGTGAAAAGGTAACAAACAAACAAACAAACTTACTTTCGCATTTATAATATTAGTTAGGAAGTTAGGACTAGTTAGGATATTAGTTAGGATAGTTAGGAAGTTAGGATTAGGATGTTTCCCAGTAAAAAATCTAACTGTAGCCATTATATTATTAGTAGCCATTATTATATATTACCTCTTCTACTTAATTAAAATTTTCTTCACGTTCTGTTGTGGATGACAAGTCGTTGATTGATTCTCTGCAATATGAAGATCTTATGGAAGACGTGTTGCATCAGTGTTTATATTTAATGACAATGAAACTATAAAATTAATAAGCAGGATTATAATATACTAAAATCACGAAATGCTAACAGAAACCATTTAGTATATGGCTAACGACCTGCCCCTGGGGGTCGACTCTCTAACCACGAAATCCGTAGTTTCGGTCGAAGTTACGGGCGCTTGCTACTCTGTATCACCTACGGACATTAGATTACTTCGAGGCCAGAACTAAGAATGAATGACAACACCATTTGACAGTTGTTCTATGTCTTTTTGCCCGTCGAAAAAGGTTAATTAATTATTACTGCGGGGTAATTACGTAATACACTAACAGTAGGAATGGGTTTCATTTTGACAGTCCAAAACTATTCATTGCGTTATTTACGTTGTTGAGCCGACAAACTTTTCGAACATATGAAGCAATGGATTAGCAATAGGCTTCAAAATTATTCAGATTGTGATAGATAGTGTGTTACGTAATTAGGGTGCTGGTCCCATTTAAATTTGATCAAGTTCTGACCAGTAGTTTTTGAGTTATCCTTACTACTGCGTATTTTTTCCACTTAGTTTATATTGATGATGTTTTAATAATTTCCTGTCACGGTTATTTACAGATCAAGTAGTGGTTTATGAATGTGTGGGGCAGGTACCACAACAAAAAAGTGTAAAATAAAAACATTTTTACAAAAAAACAACCGACTTCCAAAAAAAAACACAAAAAAACGTGAAAAATAACTTTAATTTCAGAAGTCGGTGGCCGAAAACGAAAATACACAAACAAAGACTTCCGAAATTAAAGTTATTTTTCACGTGTTTTAGTGTTTTTTTTTTTGGGAGACGGTTGTTTTTTTGTAAAAAATATTTTTGAGCCCAAAATCATCTCATTTAGTTGAATTGTGACGAATTTCCACAAATAACATCACCAAAAGGTTCAAAATTAAAAACGAATACTTCTTTCACAGTAAATAGGGCAGCAAGTAGTACCTAATTATGTGTTCGTGTGTGTTCGGATCGCGTGCCGAGTACTGCCGAGCCGTGGAATCTAAGCTATGCATTACCTATACTTGAACTATTAAGGCGGCTATTATGACTCCAGCTAAATTGAAGATGTGCAGAAGTGCCATTTCCTTCAGAAATTACAAGTACTTAAACGCATATCATCATCTGCCTAGCGTTTTTCCAACTATAAATACGTTGGGGTCAGCTTCCAGTCTAACCGAATACAGCTGAATTCCCGTATTTTACATGGAGCGACTGCCTATCTGACCTCCACAACCCAGTTACTGTGTAACACGCTACGATAAGGTCAAGCACTTGATGTAAAAAATAGCTGAACTTAAGTGGCAGCATGAGGAGCGCATTGCCACGCAGAACGGATGGCTGATGGAGCTGAAAGGTCTGGAGTAGCAACCGTGAACTCAATTGTGCAGCGTGTGTATAGGTGGACCCCAACAAGGTGGACCGTCGAAGCACGCAGGAGTCCTCAATATACGGGCAGCACCAGACCGCATGATGTGGTGACACTTGGGGGAATCCTATCAGCCTAAGCCCAGCAGTGGACGTCTTTCGACCAAAATGGTGATGATGAATGGGATCGCTCTTGTCCACAATCTAGCCTCATGAAAAGTAACCGAGTTGGAAAAGTACGAGTTACCAAACTGCACTCGACATCAGAAAACAACTAGGTGGAATACCTGATGGTGAGTGGTCACCGTCGCCACCTGTGGATAGCTATTTAACAGAGACATCGCAGTGTCCGTTTGCATCCCTGAGACTAAGCTCAAATAGCTGATTGTGCCTGTAAAGTACTCCACATATACACAACACACACACCCATGTCACAACATTATTAATTTATTAGAACGGACACACACTTCCCTATTTGTTTATTATTCTAGCGTATGGCACTCGTGGGTTGCAGCTGAAAATCAGCGTCAGGTGACAATCAATCACCTTGTGTTGTCATCTGACATTATGCTGAGCTGAGGCCTCTTTGACATTATACGTAATCATTGTTTTCCGTTTTTAGGGTTCTGTACCCAAAGGGTAAAAACGGGACCCTATTGCTAAGACTTCGCTGTCTGTCCGTCCGTCTGTCTGTCACCAGGCTGTATCTCAAGAACCGCTCTAGACAGTTGAAATTTTCACAAATTATGTCTTCCTGTTGCCGCTATAACAACAAATACTAAAAACAAAATAAAATAAATATTTAAGGGGGCTCCCATACAACAAATGCGATTTTTTTGCCGTTTTTATAGATAATGGTACGAAACCCTTCGTGCGCGAGTCCGACTCGCACTTGGCCGGTTTTTTATTTTTATGGCGTATTTACTCAATACTCAATTCTGCTGCAATACCAATAAACGCATTTTTCTTTCTTTCTTTCATTTCTTTTATTGTTGAACCTTTTGTTGTTTCTATTCGCCATGTAAAAAACTTAGAATCATAAAGCAAGCGCAACCATACCAACCTGCTATACGAAAACAACTTCAATTGCTAACTCATTTACAAGTATGATGTTTCCTGAAGTTGTAATAGATATTGTAATTACTTTAACGCTACTTAGTTGCCTAATCATCGTATTGGTGATTGAACGAAAAGGTCTGATAGATACTGTAGTGTTAAGTACCAAACACTGTCACGTGCTCGCAAGTAGGTGAGTGCTAGTGAGGTAAAATGCGCGCAAGATAAGTCTGCGCGCGTTTGTCGTTCAAGACCATATCCCTGCCAGCACTTTTAATCACTTTCAGCATAATTATAGCGATTATTTACTTTGGAAAACACGGAACACAGCACACTCCACCACCAGCGGGGTAATTACGTAACACACTAACTAACAGTAGGAATGGCTTTCATTTTGACAGTTCAACAACATTCACTGCGTTATTTACGTTGTTGAGCAGAGTAATTTTCCGAACATATGAAGCAATGAATTAGCAATAGGCTTTAAAATTATTCAGATTGTGATTGATAGTGTGTTACGCAATTAGGGTGCAGGTTCCCACAGAGTAAATAAATAAATTGATAATGTAATACGAGTAGTTATTCAAACACTCGATACGAGTTACATTATTTTGTTTACAAACATTCCATAAGTGTTTTTTATTCAATGACATAAAGTTAGAGGCTTTTGTTATAACCTTCGTGCTCTTCACACATTATAAATTAATGTGTAAACATTTGTTTATATTGAGTGACAATTTAATTAACCAAATAAGTCAGTAAGTTGATGTATCAATACATTTACAAACACTATGTTAAGTAAGGGTTAATTAAAACGCACACGAAGGGTTCCGTACTACCATGCAATATTTAACACATTTTTTTTAAACACTTTTCTTGTTTGGGGACCCCCTTTAATTTTTTACTTTATTTTATGTTTAATATTTGTTGTTATAGCGGCAATAGAAATCAGTACACTATCTTGTGAAAATTTCAACTGTCTACATATTACGGTTCATGAGATACAGCCCGCTGACGAACGGACAGACAACGGATGCTTATACAGTGTGAGTCTTCATAATGTGCACATATCGAAATGAGGGAAACTAAGCTTAATTTGTTCGACAGAAAAAAATATTTAAACCATCTAAAAAAAAGTGTCTCTACCTGCTAAAATATGGTACGTAGCCGAGTGCAAGGCTTTACCAGTTGATAGGAAATGTTGAGATTGAGTTATAAACATGGTATTTTTACTCTTAGAAAGCTGATACGATGGATAATAATTTGAGGTAATAAAAAAGGGTAGGTAATTGGGCTTTTATTGTGAAATTTAACAATTATTGTAAAAATTATGAAAAAATATCTGATTTTTGTCATAAAAATCCCTTAATTCTCAATTGAAAGTGTTTTTTTTTTAGTTTTTTTTTTTTTTATGAGGACGCCCCTGTTACTTCCACTCGTTACTGAGTTTGCTTCATCGTGATAGATCGTTTAGTTTAAAAAAAATACCGATTTGTATACACAGGGGTCACAGCAGCGAACGAGAATCTTAAAAATGCTATAAAAGAATAAAATTATTTTTAGATTTTTTTAAGAATTTTTCCGTCGATAAAATTAAGCTTAGTTTCCTTCATTTCGATATGTACACATTATGAAGACTCACACTGTATAGTAATAGGGTTTCGTGGGCATCCTTTGGGTACCGAACCCTGTAAACGACCTTCCCAAGTGATGTTAACAATAGATAGAACGTTCAGCGTACTCTCGGCAGCTTAGCTTGCAGCCACCTAATACCGACGCAGCTCTTGCCAGATAGGCAGTAGCTCCATGTAAACTAATATTTTATAGATTTTTTGCATGTTTGTTTGTTACACTTTCACGCTAAAACGGCTGAACGGATTTGGATGAAATTTGGCAGATAAGTAAACCATGACCAGCATCCTAATACAGGTGGGAATATTGCCAAATGAATACAATATCGCGAATATAAAAAGTATCCTATGTCCTAACATAGGATACTTTTTATACCGATAGGTATTCCAACGGGATCGAGACTTATGTGGGTGGAACCGCGGGGCACAGCTAGTGTTGAATATTGGTATTCAGGTGCATCCAGTTAGACTGGAAGCTGACCCCAACAGAGTTGGTAAAACACTAGGCAGAAGAGGTAGAAGAGGAAGGTGAACCCAGTTGTCTATCAGTGCATGTAATTTTCGTTCTCCTTGATTTCAAAATCCGTACTCATTCTTACGACAAGAACTCATTCAAAAAAAAATCAGTTCCTATATACAAACCTAAACTCACGCCTTCTTCCCATGGGGGTAGGCAGAAACTACAGATCGCCACCTGCTACGATCCTTAGATACTTCTTTTGCCTCGTTTACGTTCATACATCTGGTCATACACGTACGCCGATTTCGAGTACTAAATCTGTTTCTAATTTGATTTTAATAAAGGAAATCACTAAGACCTAAATTACATCTACTTAAATCTAGTGATGGCTAAAACAATAGGTCTAACAACTATGTTTTCTCATAATTACGATTATTTAGAAGTGGCAACACTGATCATGTCTATTATGTTTACATTGTGTCACTTTCTCTTTTATTGCGCTATTGACAATATATTTTTTTTTGGATTCCGCTACGTTTCTCAATCTATAGGCACATCATTATAATATTATAAAGAGGTAAAATTTGTGAGTTTGTATGTAGGGGGTATTTTAATCTTTGGAACTACTGATCCGATTCCAAAAATCTGTTGCTAATAGTATTCTCTTCAATCAGAGCCGTGTAATGGGGGGGGGCGGCCATCCCGGGCGGGGTGCCTTAGCCAGGGGGACACGTGTCATAGGATTTTATGTAGAAACAAAAAGAACTAGAAGCTAGTTTTCGATAATTATCAAAGGCTTAGTTACTAATAGTTACATATTTCTAGTCTATTTTTTTAAAGGGACATTTTTTATTTTTATATTGCTTTTTTTTGTTTTATTAAATAGGAACAACAAACAGCTACATTATGCAATATTACAATCAGAAAAACTTATATAACTTAAGTAATAATGTAGCCCACAGCGCTGTTCACAGATTACTATAAATAAATAAAACCTTAAAGTCACTAGGAAGTGAACTGTTTATGCATGACAGTTACACTAATATTATAAAAACAATAAATAAAAAAGAAACAGAAATAGTATTTAAAAAACAACAACAAAAAAATTTAGGCCAGTAGTGCAAGTGTCTCATACAAAAGGCTACGAAACCTTTTGAAAGATAATTTTCCTTACATGATAGTTACCGATGAGTGATGATGAAGACAGACGTAAGATGGATTGAAACTTAACTACCTACTCAACTGATGTACTTACTTATATGTAATTTTTGCCGAAGTTCACGCGATGTACTATTTAACACGTACGAATACATTTTGTAAGTCAATATTTACTTTTCAATCTAAAACATACGATAATACATATTGTTATCGTGGATCATCCTCATCCTTGACTTGATATTTAAAGTCAGTCATGCCATGTATGAAGAAATTAATAGGGTCTTTAGGTAAGTAAATTAATAGGGTATTTAGGTAAGTCAATTAATAGGGTCTTTAGGTCGATAAATTAATAGGGTCTTTAGGTAGGTAAATTAATAGGGTCTTTAGGTTGGTAAATTAATAGGGTCTTTAGGTAAGTAAATTAATAGGGTCTTTATGTAGGTAAATATCCTAATTATTACGAAGTTCCTATGCCTCGTTGATGTACTGGTCGCAAGCATTTCTGCTGAACATAAGGTCCTGGGTTCGATTCCCGGGTCAGGCAAAGTGATATAGGGTTTTTCCATTAGGGATTTCTCAGTATACTGGATATTGTGCCCGATTGATGGCAATTGGCTTGCCCTCTATTACGCGCCTATTAATAACTTGCGAAATATAGGTGTACGATTATAGATACACCTCTGCCTGACCCTTCTGGGATTACAGGCGTGATAATATGTTATTTATGTTGCTTTTTATAGTATTTTTTTACATTAATTAGGTAACCAGCGTAACGTAAAATGAGTTTACAAATAAGAATTCATTACGATCTAAGATAATTGACATAATATATAAAAACATAAAAACACCACGTTTGAAGCGTCCAAGAAACCTGTTTTGAAAGCTAGTGGAACTGTACAAATATGAAACAGTAAAATCACTCAATGGATAAGTATTAATTAGGTACTGATTGTATTTTATCTAAATAATAGATATGTAAACACTGCTCATTCGCACAAGTAGTGAGGTAGCTACTGTCACTAATGTCATCTGTCACTCACCACAAATGGCGGGAAAAGGTTGAAAGTGAAATAGCCCGGCACGAGCGGCTTGGTGCGATAGTGAGCCAGTGAACTAAATAATCAACTTAACGTCTCCGTCAACAGCCGCGACAAGCGAATCGAACAGGGCCAAAACGCGATTCGCATCGCGTTTTGGCCCTGTTTGAAGGAGCCTTAAATACGGAATCAAGAGGATCCTACACTGATGATGTCACACGGTTTCACACACAGAACCTCATGGAAAATTACATTTATTGTAAAACATTTTAAAAGAGTAACGGTGGAGTTTCTTGCCCATTCCTCTCCATACGAAACTACCTTTTCGAAGGGGCGCCTAGAAACAATTAAATTTTCCTGTATAATTTGACGTTCAAAAAAGTGCCTTTTAATGTATTAAGTACTTGAAATAAATGATTTAACTTTGAATTTGACATAAGAAAGAGCAGAAAGATATTCCGTAAAATGAAAAATCTGTACCACAAACACCTGTGTATTTTTTTTTTAATATGAACAGCATGCATGATAATGTATGATTACACGCTTATCCGTAGTCGAGTTTTGGACAAGGTCATATATCTAAGTTTTTGAACTAACACTAACAATAATCAAATTATAATGATGGTGATAAGTTAGTTATTTTCAAACAAAAATAATAAATAGCAAAGTTTCTTGAGGATAATCAAACAAATTAATATGTGCAAGCGAGTATTTACTTTTAGCTCCATTTCTGAGCTCATAGTCAATATTTTGCTGTCACATCTAGAGTACCTACTCGAGGAAAAATACTTAGGTATTACGTCATACAAGAAATAAAATCAAATTCAAACTCAAAATTATTTATTTTGGGACAACTAGATCCAAAGGTTAGTATACAAAAACTTAGAAACTAATATTAGTACTTAAATACAATTACAAAGGACAACAAACATCAATATATCTAATTTTATACACAAAATGCCCCTGTGCTGAGACACCCTGTCCCAATGAGGTTATATAATACTAGAGGAGCAACGTCCTACTAACAATTTCAGAAAAACGTAACCACTTACGAGTTTAAAGTCGTAGCTTTGAAACGGATACATAAATATATCAATCTGTCAAAATATCTATGTTTGTCTCATTTCTTCTACCGTCAAACTAATTACTTTGGAATGAGACAAGACATTGTTATCGGAAAAATGGCCAAGGTTGCCAATGATCAACATAATTTCCCCAGAATTAATTATGGTAGTTATGGAATCAATTATTATGAAAGGTTCTATTATGGAACTATCAATAGATTAAAGATTTAAGGAAACAGAGAAGGATTAAGTACAGAAAGGAAGAAAATAAACAAATGCGTAAACGTAAATATTATATTTAAAAACTATAAAGATCGTGTCAAATTACTTTTGTTTAAAATGTAATGATATTATAATTTAATAATAAATATTATTATTATGGTTTTTTTTTTAATTTAGAATTACAGGAACAGACATTCGTCATTCACTAAACTCCCAACAATCTGGCAAAATCAAAATCGTTTTTACTGGTAGCACTGATGGCAAAAACAATGTTTGATCAATTTATTTCTTCTCGTAATGTTTTTTTGGATAATCTGAAGAAAATTGAGCAAATTTACTTGTGAAATGTAACACCACTTACTTTATTGATTTTTTCAGACCGTGACATACAAATTTTAACCGCTCATTTTACCATTTTGATATTTTTTATTGCTAAGCAATTGCTCATTTGACGTCAAGCTGACAACTGAAGTCAGATATGCCTGCGAACATATACGAAGTAGTAAAACGCGGCGTCCTAATAGGGAGGATACCTCCCTAAAAGATCACCAGACGAACAAAATGCCTCAACACAGGTGCACTTACATGCATCTTCAGCTATAGTTTTCAGGATGCTGTTGTGACTCCCCCGCACCCTCCTCATAAGTGACATGACTTTTTTAAATCAAAAGAAAAAAATAAAAAGGCTTTCATAAAAATATGATTTGGGATTATCAATATTTTTACAAACTCGAGATTCAATGGATGATCCGATTCAATTGGATATTTGGATTGCATAAAATAATAGAATAAAAGTTCCATGACATTTTGTTTATTATTAACAAGGCAAAATATAAAATATTTTATTCCACACTAAATTAGCACTATGTCAGATAAAAAAATGGTTTTGCTTATCAACACCCTTTTGTTATCTTAATGCTAATTAGATTAAGCATAGGACATGTAGGTATACATTACAATTAAAAAAATAACTAAATTTGCACTTCGATCTACATATTTTTTGGAAACACTGAATCTCATCTTTACATTGCCCATCTTAAAGTAGCACCAAACGCCAGAGAAGCTAATTAAATCTAATATTTGAATCTCAGCACTGCTTCGAATAATAACACAAACTTATGTTTTTGCTCAAACATAAACAAACCATAGAAAAAACAGATCCGCGTCTGCGAGCTTTGGGAGCTTTTAGAGCGAAAAAGATAAAATTGTTGTGTGTTTTTCCACTTTGATAAAAACTTCGGCGATGAATTTTTTGACTAAGCTAGGAATAGATTTTGATAGCCTCTTGTCTTTTTTAGTATGTCGTAATTGGCTATCAGCGATCAAGTGTGAATATGCAGAAGGTTTTAAGTTTAATGAATGCTCTAAGGGTTGTTGATCAATATCCAATCAATTTGCCAAGTCTTTTTCTATCTTAGGGTCGGCTTCCAGTCTAACCGGATGCAGCTGATTACCACTATTTTAAGTGGAGCAACTGACTATCTGACCTCCACAACCTAGTTACTGGGTAAAACGATTCCCCTTGGTAAGACTGGTTGTCAAACTTTTGGTCTTCTGACTACCCGTAACGACTGCCAAAGATCTACGAATGACAGACGGGACCAACGGCTTAACGTGCTTTCCGAGGCACGGAGGGGTCGCGATATGGAATGGAAAGGTTGTTGATATCCAAGGGCAATTTATTAAGGCCTACAAAAAGAGTGTCACAAAGCTCTGAACAAATTAGGCACTTCAAGCGTTTATCGAAGATAATAATTATAACAATGATATCATATCAGATATCTTAATTTACATACACATACCTATTATAGGTACTAATGTAGAAGTTACAACAAGGCTTTCCAGCAAAAAACAAAAGAATATCCTCGGATTCCTTCGACACAGATTTCTATCATAACACAAGCCGTGTGCTCGATGGGATTTCTGGTCAGTAAAGGCTCCTTCAAACAGGCGCGACAAGCGACGCGAATCGCACGCGACACAAAGGCACCATCTGTAGCGCGACGAGCGGTGCCTTTGTGTCGCGTTCGATTCGCGTCGCGTATCGCGCCTGTTTGAAGGAGCGTTGAAAATGACGAACTTTCATACAAATTTTCATCCCCTATTTAACCCAAATAAGGGACGAACTTTGAAAAATCCTACCTTTTTGCTCACTTTCGTTATACAGTAATGAACTCTTGCGCAAAATTTCATGCTTCTTGACCCAGCGGTTTAAACTGCGCGTTATCAATCAGAGAATTAAAGATTTTTATTAAGTAGACCTTCTTCTTAGCGTATCGATGCCAAAAATAACACTAAAATACATACATATAACGTATATTACATTTGTTTGGTTCAAAATTGAAGCAACGCGAATACCGTTCGCTGACGCAGCCATTAGGTCCTCACGTGTGCAGGACAGAGTATGAACTAAGTAGATAGTTATGTTACACGGCTCTTTTATGCCTTTCAATTTGAAAGAAGCAACCAAACTGAATCGTGTCAAAATCGAGCCCTACTGTCGACCTTTAGTTTCTGAACATTACAACCAAAATTAATTAATTTAGTTGAACCGTGCAACATTAACATAAGACCCGTGATTTCTCAAATGACATTGATTTACGTGTTACATCCGTAACATTTTAATTTGGTGTAGTTTTATGCGCCGGCGCCGATCGTACCAGTAAGTTACGGCCTTGACCTAGTCGTCCGCTTGTCTCAAAAGACCTCGCAGCCATAAAGCTGATCTTCCTTTTGCCATAAAACCATATTCATTATTGTAATCATCTTCAATATTGGAAAATAATATTCTGAAAATGCCTGGACTTCTTATCGTACTTATGAAACTGGGGGGCTACTGCCTAATCACGGAGTCCGTAGCTTCCGGTGAAGTTACGGGCGTTTTCTACTCCTTATCACTTACGGACATATTAAGATTAGTTCGGTTTCCGAACTAAGAAAAAATGACAACACGATTTGATAGCTGTCCCTACGCCCGAACCGTTCTTGGCGGTCCAAAAAAAATTATTAGGCGCACTTGATTTGACGGTTTATCTGCTTTCGGACGGGCCCGTATCTTCGTTGACGGACTTAGAGAGTGACTTCGATTGTGATTTGTTAAAAAATTACCAAAACTTCGAAACTGTAAGGTTCTTCCGTATCCAAGCAATTTTCTTATTCTACCAAGTTTTGTGATGAAGTTTTTCACTTTGACTGTTTAATACTGTCATGAAAGCCTTCGTTTAAGCAGTGGACTTTTATGGTAATTCTGATTGTTGGCATTTCCAAAAGTAAAGAGCAATTTGCTAAGATATTTATTGTTTTTTTATTTTTTTTATTTATTCTAATCAAAGGCGAATGGTTAATATAGCAAGATTCCTTGCGGTTTTCCTTTCAACGTTGTGCTCATTATCCTACATCCATCACGCATGTAATCCCCGAAGTATTAGGCAGAGGTACCTATACCCCATACATTAGTACACCACTACAAAAATCCACCAACATCCTAATCATAGGTAAATCAATCATAAACAACAAAATCAAAAACAATATGGCGTCGTCGAATGGCGCGAATCCTGACCACAATGTTTTTGCCACAGATTAGATAATAATTACGATATTCACGTGTTTCATCGAGACAACATAATAATGTAGCTTCACGACTTTGTAGTTTAATATATTCTTCAGTCATATTGTTACGTCATTTGGATGATTATTTACACGGTTTCGTGTTTATGAATTATTTTTTTGTGTTTATGAACTTGAAATTGAACTTAATCTGGCTTCTGCGTGCTTTTTCAGCATTGTGCCGTTTTGGAAGACTTGTCAGTCTCTTTACAGTATATTTGCGTGCGTCTTTTTCTTATTTCATTTACAACTTATGGGAGAAAGAGAGAAAACAATACAGTACGAATGTTTAGAGACGAGGAAGTCGGCGGAACCGAATTAGCATGACAAGGCGGTTCGGATTACGGTGTTACACAGAAACTGGGTTGTAGAGGTCAGACAAGCAGTCGCTCCATGTAAAACACTGGTATTTAGCTGCATCCGGTTAAACTGGAAGCCGATCCCAACATAGTTGTGAAGAGGCTAGGTTAATGATGAAGTATTTTAGCAGGCAGGCACTACTGTGACGTCAAAAACAGATTCTTCATTATAATTCTTAATTATAATTCTTCATTATAATTCTTAATTATAATTCTTCATTATAATTCTTCATTATAATTCTTCATTATAATTCTTTATTATAATTCTTCATTATAATTCTTACCATCGAAGTTATATATCACTATCACTGTTCACTATCCGTTCAGTTGTAAAGATAAATTCCGGCTAATCGACGTCTTGTCGTCTACTGATTAGGATAGGTTATATTCTTGAATATGTGTCACTATATCTCATTAGATAACTTGGTAAATCTGGCTGGAATATTAAAAAAAAAAACTGGCAGTAATTAGTTTTTTTTTTTTGTTTGTTATAATTTCATAATTTTTAGTTATTTACTTATGTACGAGTACTTACACACATCAAAAGTGTCTAGGGGTCAAGCACGTTTTTGCTCGTTATAAAAAATCTGTTAAAACGATATAATATTACGCCTGCATTCCCAAAGGGTTTGGCAGAGGTGTAGGTACCTTATATAGTACAGCCATATTTCGCCAGTTACGTTTTAGTCCCCTGTAATAGGGGGCGAACCTTTTGCCATCAACCGGGCACAGATCTACACTCCGGACTGTTCCTGAGAAATTCCTGATGGAAAAACCCAATATCACTTTGCCCAACCTGGGAATCGAACCCAGGACCGCACGCTCAGCAGTACAGCGCTTGCAACCAGAAGACCAACGACGCAGGCAGTTGATCTACAATTTAATACAATAATAGATGTTTTTTTTGTCTAACGATTAACATAATACGATTCCCGGAAACAACATCAGAATTGATACTAGAAGCAATTATTTTAATTCACCGAAATGAAAAAATAATAGTCATATTATTTGAACATGACTTCCTTTAAATTTACTTATTACTAAAAATTACAATGAAAAAGTTCACATAAATAACAATATCGTGGCCTCATGGGTCGTCGAATGCAATCATGGAGCGAAAAGATATTTAACTGATAATCATGTGAAGGTTGGTTATCAAAATCATTTAAATGCACCATCATTCATAATTATTTTAATTTATTACTTAGGTGTGAATGCTTTTTGAAAAAAGATCATTTTTACAAGATTTTGGTAACAATGGGAATTTAGCAAACATTTCAAAAAAGGAATGGATTTTGGTTACACGGATGTTGCCAGGTAAGGTAATTAGATTAGTTTAAATCTGATACTTATCATTATTTTAGGTACGTAAAGAGGACTAAGTAATAATCTTAAGATACCGGACTAAAAATAAATCCGATAGCGAAGACTGTTTCAGACTTTAGAGAGCTTCCAATTTGACCAAAAGATTAAGTATAATCTGTTAATTAATTATTGATAACGAGTTATTTAATTATTATTCATAATCTGACGCAACATATTTGGTTATTGAATTGTTTTTTCTCCCAAGCATTAAAAACCACTAAAATGGCCCTTGCTACAGATGCAAAATAAATTGTGTATCAGTGGTAGAGAGGAAACGTGATCACGTGGTCGCCGGGCTAATTTTTTTTTTTAATTTTTGGCAATACGCCATCAAAACAAAACACAGGGACACGGCAGTGGTAGACATACATTAGATCGTAACAAAATATTCGAACTAGTATCTTTAACCATGGAGAAAACTGAGGAAAACGCCAACGACCACGTGACTGGCCGCTTACTTTATTGGAATTTCGTACTACACTAGTCCAGCTCAAGGTCAAACTGTATCTACATTTTTAATTATGTAACTGCAATTACTGCATTAGGTAAAAGTATGATACTGGCCGAAATGAATCACTACAGGCTGTTAGGTATATAAAAAAGTTGAACTTTGCCTTCAGATTCATCATTCATTAGCGAATTCAGAATCTATATAAGAATTGCGATCATGGACACTATGTAATCTAATCGTACCTAACTATACCGAATACCAAAATTTCTGCGAAACCTTACCAAAAATACTACTAATCCTTCCTACTAATAATATAAATGTGGAAGTTTGTGAGGATGGATGGATGGATGTTTGTTACTCTTTCACGCCAAAACGGCTGAACAGATTTGGATGAAATTTGGCACACAGACAGTTTAAAGCCTGGATTAACACATAGAACCCTTTTTATCCCGGTAGCACGTTCCCGTGGGATAATTTCCGACATCCACGCGGGCGAACCCGCGGGCAGTAACTAGTAACATATAAACAGACTTTGATACTATGTTTTTAAACTTATGAAATACCTAATAGCCAATAGTTAACATAAGCAAAAAAAATCTGATTCGATTTAAACTTAGAAATAACATTACATAACATCACGGCTGTTTACCACGACGGGTTAGTCAGAAGTGTACATAGTAGTACGTACACCCACATTTCGCTACTTATGTTTACATTACGTCACACATAACATCACGCCTGTATTCCCAGAAGGGTTAGGCAGAGGTGTACCTATAGTCCATCCACATTTCGCCAGTTATGTTTAAGTCCCATGTAATAGAGGGCGAGCCTGTTGCCATCAACCGAGCACAAATCCATACTCCGGGCTGCTACTAAGAAATTCCGAATGGAAAACCCAATAACACTTTGTCCGACCTGGGGATCGAACCCAGGACCTAATGCGCAGCGGTAGCACTTGCGACCACTACACCAATGAGGCAGATGTATTAATAGAATAAAATAGAATAGTCTCATGTGTCTCTCCTCTTTAATATTACCTATATAGTTATACTATCGATTTATGGACAAATGAATCGCACTTGGCCACAGATTCTTTATAAGTTAATAGCTTGTAAATATTTTTTAGCCTTTTAAGGCATCTTGTCGGGCATTAAGTCGTAATTGCTAGTATTATTACTGAAGAATGTGTTGAAATAGAATATTTTATTACTATATTCGTATCACTTTTTGTAATTATGATTATATAGATCTGTCTAATTCAAAGTAAGCCTGGAATTAAATCTTTCCATGAAAGTATTTCTTTTTTGTTTTGATAATAAAACTATTTTGTAAACATGGTTCTCTGATTTTAGTAGTTCTTCAGATGGGGATAAATGCATACAGAAATCTCCACCATGGTCTTCGATATCACTTTCTCTATTACCTTCTCTGGCTAACTTATTTATGCAATAGGCAGGTAATGGTAACTTCCTCTACATAAAATATTAAATTGCCATGAAATCGCCAATTAGCGAGACATGTTTTTTCTTTAAAATTATTCTATACATGTATGATAATTTATAGCATGCAATATAAATAATATAATTTAAAAAAACATACAAAGTAAATAAACATGACACGTATTACACCGCAATAAATAGTTTTTTGTCGATTTAAAGCTACCGTGCCTTATGTCATCAACAAATTAATTGCGAAGGCCACATAAAGATTTTCCCTTTCATTCAATTTACAAAAAGCGTACGATACACTCTAGTACGCATAATTACACTCTACTAGGTTAAATAATGCATTTTCAGCAATAGCCGGATTTTTAAAACCGAACCTTGATACTTCGTCAAACGACGGAAAATTAGTAACTGCTTTTAAGGCTCTGTATAGTGAGATACTGTTAGGAGTCCCGAAAGGACTGATTTTTTGCCCCATATTGTTTGGTAAAAAATACAATATATTCACACATTCGTTCTTTAAAAGTGAAAGCTATTTAGCTTTGGTAATTTATTGGATTCCACATTGTAATGAAGATAATGTTAAATAATAATATTATCTAAGTACCCCGATTAGAATGATAGAAAAAAAAAACTTGAATGCGAAACGTATCCCTAAAATATTTTATTAAGTAGTAGGTAACTAAGTATATGTACAAATAGAGGAGAAAAGAGTGAGCGAGGAAAGACTGAGTGCACATGTGTCCACAGTTCCACACACTTGTGCACTATAATATCACCCGTGTTACCAGCTAGTGTCCGCTGAGATTGGCCACTATGGCCGAAATTTGGTCTGGAGGATTATATGTACAGATAGACCTACTATTTGAGCATCTTGTGAAAGAGCTCGTCTTAATTCCTACTACCAATGTTCCTTGTGGAAGATTTGGTCAAAGGAACGTACCACCTACCACGATACCACATGTGTGTAAGCAGTAAACAAAAATATTTCACAAACCTACCATATTTAGCGGACATTGAAATAGTGATATGCTATCACAGGTCAGATGATAGTGCGATAACGCTATCTATGCACAAATGTACTCGGTATCTGCTATTGATAACCCGTTTTTAGGTTATGACACCTTCATTTTGATAGTGTTTGGCGCGGTGAGCAGATTCATCAATCTGATGTCAAAAATTACAATGTAATTTATAAGGTGATTAGGTGACTAGCTTTTTCTCGCAGCTTCGCCCGCGTAGAGGTCGGGAACAATCCCACAGGAGCATACTCCCATGTCATGGACTATCCATCTACAATTTCATCGAAATCCGTTTAGCCGCTAAGGCGTGAAAAGATAACAGACAGACAAACAGGAGTTACTTTCGCATTTACAACATTATAGCATAATCAGCCTATAATGTTCCCACTGCTGGGATATAGGCCTCCTCTCGGTGAGAGGGAATGGGCCGTAATCCACCACGCGGGCCCAGTGCGGGTTGGTGTATGTCATATGTCTTCGAATTTTTTGTTCTAGGACATGTCGGTTTCCTCACCATATTTTCCTTCACCGTTTTGTAGGCAGTGGTGATTAAATAATCACACAAAGTATAGCATCTGTCAGGGTTCGAACCTATGACCTACAATTCGTAAGTCGCGGTCGTAACCACTGGGCCACCATTGCCCTCCCCGGAGATTATCCCCAGTAGTGCTATTTTGTAAAAATCTCACCGTGAAAACTTGGTGAAGGTGAGCAATGGGCAGCTCGCCGTCCGGTAAGGACCAGGCCCGGGTCGACAGCGCGTCGTGGTCCACGCGCGCCTCAAAGAGATGTCAGCACCATTGACGGGGTCCGATAAGGCCGATGCCTGCTGGGGTCGCGGATTGTTCGAAAGAGTTACCGTGGCCCTGGCGCACAGGCAACTGAAGGAACACGGGTGGGTTTTAGTCAGTAAGAGTCTGACACGCCCTTCCGCTCCGCCCAGAGCGGGAGAGACCATTCGATGCCCAAAAAAAAAAAAGGTCGGGCAAAGTGTTATTGGGTTTTTCTATCTGGAATTTCTCAGTAGCAGTCAGCAGTCAGGAGTGTGAAAATCAAACGAGAATACCACTTGTCTTCCATACAAGTATTTGAACGGATATTGACAGTGATTTTATTCCCCCAGCCATTAAGGAATCCGGGTGTGACGGTATCCGTAGTTTTATCAACTTCCCTGTTACCATAATTATGTGCACCCTATTTGCGTAACACACTTGCAGTTGAAATTGCTTTGAGTGCGTTACTAGGCTAATAAAACCATGTTTTGACGTGGCACTTGCAGATCGTGTAAAACCTATCTACCTCTTTTTCCCTACTACGGCAACTCCAAAATAAAGGGTTATGATTTTAGCAGTCTATGTATGTATGTATGTAAGTATGTTTATATTTACTTGTGCTCCACCGTACCGCCTAAACTACTGAACCGATTTTCATGGATGAGGTATCAATAGATTCATATAATAATGGTCCGGGTGACATAGGCTATATAAATTCTCCCTATATTTAATACGGTGGACTTTAATTAATTAATTGAAATAATCATGACATGTTTGATATCAAAAAGCAAGGCCTTGACGAGCACATTACAAATATGTACATATATCATAATTATTGTCTAAGTAAATAAATATATTTTAATTGTTAAAAACCAGCAAATTATTGCAAAGCTGTACAATTAAAACATATTAGAAAATAAAAAGCATGATTAAAATGATACCAACGCGCAGTCAAATCTTTATAAATAGTAAAATTTAGTAATGACACTCTTATTACTTATAATATCATTGTCTATAGCAAACAGAAAAATCACCATCATATCTCTAAAATTTATATAATCCACCTCCATTCGTTAGGAGCGGCTCCTTCAACTCAAACTGCTTAATCTAATAGCGTCACGGTTTACGATCACAAAGACCAGGCTGTAATTAAGATCATCTCATTAAATTGTACTCAGTCTTATTAACTGACTTTACAACGAGGTTTAAAATTATTTGACATTTATTTCATTTGGCTCGATTATAAACTTTCTTTACGTAATATTTTTTTTTGTCTGTGGTATGTAGTTACTCTGAAATTAATATGGTTTGTCTTTGGTATGACATATGAATTCATAGGTAATTAACATTCTGACGTCTTCGTTGGAATATGAAGATGAAAAGTTTTTTTTTTTTTTAAAGAACGTGGCGCTAAAAACCCTTTCCATGAAATGTTTTACATAACATTTTGTCATGCGAGCAACGTCGCTTCTCAGTTCAGTGTTTTCTCTTCTATTTTCCTAAATGTTGATTTAATTTTAAGACGGTTTGTTGGACAGAATATCTTTATGTGGGTCGAGACGAGGATCACTTTCGCATTTAAAATTATGATGATTTACTTTAAAGTCTATTTTTAGTAAGTTATTTGAAAATAGAAAACAAAGCGAGCCGCGCTCGTCACTAGCCAGTGACTAGCGCGAGTAAATAAGCAGACTGCAGTGTTTACTAACTACATAGTTGTGTTTAACTGTACTCGGTGCTATGTTTCTAAGGTCTCGCAATGAAAAGCATACAGTGCTGAGTGCATCGACTGGGTTACTTACTTGCTGTGTTTCCTTACACAGAAAACGGCTAAGTATAAATATTTATTCTGAACGAACATCTTTATGTCCATGACTAACTTATACTTATTATTTTTTATTGTTAAACTATTGAACGAAGTGTTTTGTTAACCTTATAAAATAAATTATACCTACTTATTTCATTTTTACTACAAGTTACTACACACCTCCGGTAACTTTTGCAAACAGTTTCCTTACAAAGTCGCAAGAAACTCGCAACTGATTAAGAAAGAGTATGAGTTCCCGGTATCTGATGGTATCTGCCACAATCGGGAATCATGATTGCCAGTGCAGATAGGCCGGATAAAGTGAGCAACGGGCCGACAGTACAGTTATAATAAACTGTAAACGAGGCATATTTTTTACACGAAACTTTCTTTTTGGATGTACTTACACAAGTTCAAAATTCAAATTGGCGTCTTTGGGATGTTCTTTATTCGAATTCGAACTTATACCTGAATTGGTGGGCATAGATACGGAGCACTGAGGAGTTTTTGGAAATTCGACCTATAAGGGGGTAAAAAGGGGGGATTTTGTATGTATGAAAGTCTTATTTCTTGAGTTTAGAAACATGAAATTTGGCACGAATACCTAAGTATCTAAGTAAATTCATAAGTTAGTAATTTTTCTTTTTGTTTTCGAAACTACCCCCTAAAATGCATTAAATGGAGATTGGGGATGTCAAAGTTTGTATGGAAGAATTTTAACGCGCGGTCCGATTAATTTGAAACGACGTATTTATACTTAAGACCGGAAATAAAGTATGACGTATATCAGAGTATTTCGTAAATCTACCCCGAACGGTGTGCAAAGGGGTAGTAAATGTTAGAGAGGGGAATTTCATTGCGTAGCTTGATTAACTAAAAAAGTAAATAATCTTTGATACAGTTTTTATGTAAAATGTTATTCCTTTGGGTGATAACTTGAAACATGACAATATTTGCCTCAGTAAATACTAAAGATTGCCGCTTTTAGGTTTTTTAAACAACCCTCACAGAGGATTTAGCGGGTGTCAGGTAGGAAAATTTAAACTCGTTGTGAAAATTCTAAATCCACGCGGACATAGTCGCAGGTGAAGTGCTAGAATATTATTTATATCGATGGCAATTGAAAATTAATACCTACTCGTGTAAAACATTATCTATTGGTCTTTTATTAGTGTTGCCATGCTAATTAGTAGTCTCTGGGCCGCGGACGGATGACGAACCTTGTGGGTTGTATCCTTATAGAAATGACGTATTTCTCGTTACTTCAGGAAGTAAATTAAATACGTACCTAGCACTTCAGCTGTGTTCCTCTAAAGCATAGGTTCCCAACGGGGGCGGTACCGCCCCCTAGTGGGTGCTAGAGCTTTTCGTTGGGACGGTAGGTAGAGAGAGAGAATTAATTTTTAATTTGTAATTATTAATAGATAATAGATATATAAAATTGGTATAATTAACTATTATGTTAAGGGGGGCGTTTGATTTTTTTTTTTCTAGTAAAGAGGGCGTTAGTCTATAAAAGGTTGGGAACCTATGCTCTAAAGCTACGGTTTCCAATGACAGCGGTGGTCGCCACATGACGTCAAGTGACAGCTGTCATGAAAATGATGGCAGCGGGGTTTAACTTGACAGTGTCAAAAACGCTCTGTAGAACAATTCAAGTCTCTTGTAGAACAATTTCCATGAATTTTTAATAGAAATTATTCTACTAGAGTTGCGTCGCGCTGTCGTGTCACGCCTGTTTGTGGGAGCCTTATGGAAACCCTAGCTGTAGTCTGGAAACCATAGGCTGAAACGGAAAGATATTTCTACCCCATTTTCGTCTTCCAAATTTAAATCAGTCGTTTAATCCAGCCAGTACTTAACTTATAAATGAATCTACAAGAATTGAATTGAAATATTTTTATTAGGTCATAGTAACAACTTGCAGGACAGACATGCAGACGCGTAAAACCCATTACCCTCCTTTTGGTTGCCAAAGTCGGGTAAGTAATGTGGATCACTTTCAAACCTTACGTGATACGTAGAGCCTTGTAAACATATTTATTACAATATGAATTAATGACGATAATAGCTTGTACCTAATTATAGGCCCATATTACACATAACATCACGCCTATATTCCCGAAGGGTTAAGCAGATGTACATTGGGTACAGTGGGTGTACACCCACATTTCGACAGTTAATTTGATAAATCCCATGTCATAGGGGGCGAGCCTATTGCCATCAACCAGCCTATTGCCAAATTCCAGATAGATAAACCCAATGGTTACACCCGGGCGTTTCCTCCCGCCTTATCCGGAACAGGAACCTCCCGAAACAGCCATGTCCGTTGAGGAGCTGCGTCAGGCAGAAGGTGAGGACGCCGTGGCGCCTCTCAATCCTTTCCTCAAAGAGGGGACTTACTTGTGGCGTGCCCAGCACTGGGTGTGCAAGTGGGCCACAGTTAACATTTAAGTGATGTGGTGTGCCTGTGCCAAATATTGTACTGTCACCAAATGTGATAATGATAAGTAACCAGGTCGTCGGATATAGTTGAAGTTTAGTAAGAAACCGATGAATGTTTTCGAATGAAATTTAATTTGATAAATGACCTGTTTGTTTTCCATTCATTAAATCAAATTTTATTCGAAAACATTCATCTTTCTTACTAAATTTCAACTATACCGACGACCCTAGTTACTTATCTCTTTTGGTGACTGTACATCGCTCGATAAGTCTTGATCCTTGATCAAAATTTTGACATTTTATTTTAAACCAAAATGACGTGAGGCTTTGCCATAGAAATAATTTTGGCATTATGTATTATAAAAAAACAAAACATTATATGTTTGTAAAGTTTTTTTGTTAATTATGATCTGATAGTGCCGCGAGGTTCGTGCTCGATATAGAAAAACACGTCATTTTCCGTAGGCGTTGAGAAGCTACCTAAAGGATGATAAAAGCCGAATAATCATTGGCTTTGGCCATCTACTGAGTACTAATACGGATTATTATTATTATACCTACTTATACTAATATGTATATAACAAAACCTGCCTGTCTCATTGTATGACAAAGGCCCATTCTCATTCAGAGGAAAAACGAGCGTCTCCTTTTTGGTAAATCAGTAATGTCTTGTAGGCAGGTGTCTATTTTGTGGTATTGTTATAGTATTTTATCTCACGAAGCGACTCGCGCTTTACTTGTGGTAACAAAGTGTACAAATACGCTATGAATGTGTGCGTGACGACGAGTAGCGTCAGCACATAACACACACACGCACACACACTTCAGACTTCGCCATTGTCTCGGGCGGTACCGAGAGCTCCTGCGCTTACACACACATTGACAGTGTTTGTACACTTGGTAACCACAAGTAAAGTACGCGTCGCTTCGTGAGATAAATATACTGTATCCTACATTAACCACAGAAAAAACAAATGACAATTTAAAAAGCGGCCAAGTGCGGGTCGGTCTCGCACACAAAGGGTTCCCCGTACCACCGTACAATTTAATTTCTTTTTTAAATTACTTTAGTACAAAACATAAAGCCCTGTGACAGACGGACGGACGAATAGTGGAACCTTAGTAATAGGGTAATAGGTTGGTACGGACACCTAAAAAGTCGCAATGGATTGGCAAAACTTGTATCCTAGTGCATTCATCCTTGCCAGGATACCGAAATCCTTCGGACTATTAAAATGTAACTGTTGTTTTTTTCTTATTAATCACTTTAATAACAAGAGCATTGCGTAAATTGTAATCCTCAAAGGTCATAATTCAGAACTGAATCCAGCCCTTGATTATAATAGTAAGTTACAATGAATTTTAATTAACGTTTCTCTGTTATTTTAAACAGCGTTTGATTAAGAAACAAAATGACGGAACATCAGGCTATGTGAAGATAATTAAATTAATTCTAATGGACCTGAAATTTTATTATAATAATTAAATGTATCTGAGAACCAATTCTGATTTGAGATCAGCATGGCTATTCACAACCTTTCAACAAGCTTCCGCGCCGAATCGAACATTTATTAATGTTATCGAAATATTATAAACGCCGCTGATTACAAATCCAAAACCCGAAAATTTTGTCAGTTTAAACCAAATAGACGACCGCTATTCCTCCGACGGCTATTTGCTGGCGGGGACAACGCAAACCGCCGGGGTAATTGCGAAACACTAACAGTAGGAATGGCTTTTATTTTGACAATTCAACAACATTCATTGCGTTATTTACGTTGTTGAGCAGACACATTTTTCGAACATATGAAGCAATGGATTAGTAATATCCTTCAAAATGATTCAGATGGTGATTGATAGTGTGTTACGCAATTAGGTGACCAAAAATGAGTAATTTTCGACTCGGTAGCATGTCTAATAGTTGTGGATGATGCTGTTAAGTTTAATTTTTTAATTAATTTATATTGTTAGTTTTATTTAACCGAGCTAGAATATTACCATGATCCTCAATCAAGTTACTTTTAATTCTGTCTACATTTCGACTTTCCTATTTATTTGACTGAAAGACGATGAAAAAAAAATTGATCATTAATTTATAACCTGTCAACTCTGTGTGTAAGCCCAAAAATAAATGATTACAAATTCATAAATTATTCAAATAAAATACTGTTGACTTTATCGCACACTATCAAATTTAAAATACTAGAAAAGGACAAAACTAATTAAATATTCAACGCTGTTTTTGATGTTTAAATAATCAGGGAATATTCATGTGGGGGAAACGTGATCCCAATACTTCTATACATTTATTTCGTGTGTTAAATAGGTTGGTAATAATAAATTAGTATTTATTAGAAATTCTTTACGTCAAAGGTTTTTGACGTGAAATTAGTAATTCAGTTAAGGAAAAATCCTTCGATTTCTAATTCTATAGCAGTTTTATTAAAATTTTCTTTACGTGTGTTGCATTTGAGTAAGATAATACCTACTTATGCTTATGTGCAAGTGATGTAAATAGGGGCCAAAGGTGGTAATGAGATGGCTTAGAATTAACAAACGATGAGAAACGAAAGTTTGACGAAACTTGCTTTGTGAGTAGTAATGGCGCAATTGAATGATTATCACCGCACACTGATTATCGCCACATTTTTCGTTTGCAAATTATTTTCCGTTTATTAATTGGACATTTATCAAAAAATGTGGCGCCACCGTTGTTGATGGTGGATGGTTCCATCGCATGGGCTTGCGATGCGACGCTATGGGTCAAGGACCAAGGGAGTTTTATAAAAATATGGCTGTTATTTTAATGTATTGTGTATCTTACGACTTCCACACGAACGAAGTCACGAGCAGAAGCTAGTATACAATACAATGCATAGTTTCTATTATATCATCTACCTAGCCTTTCCCCAACTATATTGGGGTCGGCTACCAGTCTAACCGGATGCAGCTGAATAACAGTATTTTACATGGAGCGACTGCCTGTCTGACCTCCACAACCCAGTTTTACTGGGTACTACGATACCCATTGGTAAGACTGGTTGTCCGAAACGACAGTCAGAGAAATAGATTCTGGTTAATAATCGTTTTATTATGAATGATGCTGTGGGGTCTATTGGATCTTACCATCCTAAATCTCTACATAGTACACATAATAATGAGGTTCAACAGGGGAACTAGATTAGATAAAGTTATTTACCTAAATGATAAATGATTATATTTCTGTAAGTAGGTTTGTACACTTTTACACGTCAATCATATTTTCAAAACTAGATGTGGTCAGCGTTTCCTATCTGACAACTCTGGGAAGAAAGGCCGAAGCAAACTCATCAGAGGTCACAGTCTCTTCATAATCTTGGTCGGGTCATTTGAGGACCATGCAGATTGGTGGACCTACCTACTCACTCATTTATAGGCGTGATTCATTAATTCAGTCTTTTTGCATATCTGTGTTTAAAATCAGCGACTTAAAAAGCGAAATTAATAATTTCTTAATTAATAGCATCGTTACGACGCCGACGGCGACGCTGTGAAATGACGTCACCGAAACTATTTAAATTGAAACACTTTTGCATTTTAATTGCATAATAAGTGCATCACTCTAGATTATTCTAGACTGTAACTAAAAGTAAACAAGTTTTTACCCCTGTTAGTTATTAAATAGTTTTTACATTATACGAGCGCGCGTGAAATAGTTAAATCAGCACCCCAATTGTGTAACACACTTTTTTCACAATCCGAAGGATTTTGAAAGAAATTCATCATCCATTACTTCATATGTTTGAAAAATTCTCGTCTGCTCGACAGCGTAAATAACGCAATGAATATTGTCAAATTGTCAAAATGAAAGGCATTGCTATTGTTAGTGTGTTACGCAATAACTCCGCTGGACTTGCACTTTGGCACACTTGCGCTCGTGAATTGTACAAACTATAGTATTGTTTCTGTTAAAAAGGTTTCAGTAAGTTGCCAAATTCCTACATATAGAGAAATCTGTTCTCATAGTGTTTGTAAACAGGCCAGCAACCTGATATATTGCTATGCATAATATATTGTAATCTAAATCAAGGCAAAAATGTTTGCACGTGGCGCTCGAATTATTGTGCCATGCAGTCTACCATACTTAATTCTAAATGTGAATTCAATTCGTACAACCAGTTCAAAACGACAATAAATTATATCAATAACGTCAAAAAAAAAACACTTTTATCCACTATCTGAAATGGGACAGAAAAGCACTGATATTTTTTGTCCCAATCACTCTGCCTAGCCTTTTCCGACCTATGTTGGACTCGGCTTCCAGTCAAACGGGATGCAGCTGAATACCAGTAGTTTACATGGAAAAACTGCCAATCTGACCTCCCCAACCCAGTTACTGGGTAACACGATACCCCGTGGTAAGACTGGTGGTCAGACTTTTGGGCTTCTGGCTACCCGTAACGACTATTACCGTACGTATATTTTTTGTCCCAGTTCATACAATATTAATTAGCAATTTAAATAAGAGAGAACATTAATATCATGCAAGATTAGTCTCTTGCACCAACTTATAATTATTTCCGTTTTACTAATCTGTCAATTTAAATAATTTCATACAATTTCTACTGTATCTGCATGTATAGCTAGGTTTTTCTGACAGATGGTGCCTATTGGGTAATGTTCCTACGTAAAACAAAAAACCCTGAATATCTAGATCTAGTTAGTAGTAGTAGTTAGTCGAAATGAAATAAACAAAAAGAAATTAACACTTTAAGTAAAGAAATACTTCATCCCAGTCGTAAACATAGAAACTAAGTTTACAATGCGAATATAAATCAGAATCACTATTGTTACTGCCGACCCTCTGTTGACAATGAGTTAGCATTCTCTTAACCTTTATAATGTAGGAACTTTATATTTAAATATTATAATTTTTAATTGCCTGATTGTGTACTGAAGTGACGTAGGAAAAGTATCAAGTATGTTTGGTCCTTGATTTTTAACAAACGGGTCGAAAATATATTTTTACTTTTTTGTAATGGCAAACAGAATGTGTTACTGAGAAAATGGTACGGAATTAGTATGTACTATACCTGGAAATTGTACTTCTCAGCAATTTATTTTCAATTTCGAACGAATCTGGGCACCTAGATGCAAAAATAACTTTATCTACCTATTATTCTGTGTTCGTGTTTTTGCATGTCTTCTTCCTACCTTATTAAACTCATCCCAGTTCCTTACCCAAAATGGGCTTTGAAATCGACATTAGAAAACTCTTATTTCCCATCATTTTCCTCATTGATGACGTGATTTCCGTACGAACCACGATAATGTTGCCATAGTAAGAAGTCAATCAAGCGTCAGTAATGTGACAGGAATTCTCGGAACTTGCACCGAGAGGCTGCACCTACGTAACTTGACAGGTTGTCCCGTTTACTTGTAGTATGCACCTATAACTACAAATTGCCGTTCTCAATGTCTTGAGCTGTCGCTCCGATGGAATGTCAGTACACTGTATCTCTTGAGTAATCGTGTGAGTTTTCAACGCATGCACCAAAAATATATGCATTAGTGAATAGTGTGAGAATACAAATACATTTTTCTTTTTTTTTCTTCTGTTTCTTTTTCCTACGCCACGCCCGCGCCAGCCAGTTTCCTGTGCAAGTCTATATCTATGCTACATACGAATAGTATAAATTAAAGTCGCTATTCGCTTCTGTTTTTGTGACCGCGTTATTCTTCGAAACTACGCAACGGATTTTGATGCGGTTTTCACCATCATTTCTAGAATCTATTCCGGAAAGTTTGTTTGTTAATACATTAATACCTATATAATAAAAAAATCTCTGTGTTTTGTCAAGTCGTAAGAACCGTGAGAAGCAGGGGCGGGTCGCTACTCCAGAATAAATACTTTTCATTAAGTAGGCATTTGTTTTTCAACTTTTGTTTGTATTGCTAACCAGTTTTCAGTACTTTTGAATATGCGTGGGCGCAAGCATGAGCCTCACACGTGGCCGACGTGGGCCCTTCGAGTGAATGTAATCGAAAGACACTTCCGGGTTCAAAATTCGTTTTCTCTGGGACCGGCACGAACTTTATGTGAACTAAATACCTAATAACAAAATTATATAAAATCTTGTAACTAATATTGTTATTCCAGTTAATGGTGACACATGTAGGTAGATGTTTTCGTAATTTATGACCGTCATATGTACCGCGTTTCTGACGAATAAATTACTTTGTCTAAAATACACTTATGAAGCTCATGCAGTGGTAAAAATATAAGCCATTTTCCCAACCCCAACCACCATGACTGAAAGTCGATAAATGCAGTCGCTGTGCCCGAAATTGGCTGAGGAGATGACATCACCAGTACCCTTAAATATGTAAACCTACGGTACTAATGTTCAAACTGCGGCCTGCGGCTGTGCATCAAAGCTGTAAATTGGACCTCCCAATGACATAAGGAGAACCCAAACTGTATGATTTTGAACCCTATTTGCGTCATGTCTTCCAAAAGAGTTCCTATAGTACATAATAATTCTAAAATAGTTTATAGTAATCTTCTCATTTCTAATTGTCTTAAAATTTTAATAAAACAAGAAATTATCAACAGGACAAATGATAGAAACAAAAATCTAATCAAACGAGTGAGGAGTGTGACAATTGTTTTATCTGTATTTTATCGTTGGTAGTGATAAGTCTACTGTTTATGACTAAGAATACGCGAACTGGAATAAGTACGAATGTTACATGGAATGTTATGAAATCTTCAATGGACGATAGTACGGTAGAAGGAGATTAGCGTGGCGAACTCGACTATTTCCTAGAGATTGGCCTCAAAAGGGCATATTTTTTAATTTTTGCCTACCATGTTCCTTTGTTGGTCGAAATTAACTTCTTTTTTTTAGATATCTTTGACATATCTTTGGGACACTGGAGACCCGGACCTTTGGAACGCGTACGAGGGGCCGAAGCCAACTTGCAGAGGCCCCTTTAGGCACTCTTAATGAAATGAGACAGCAACCGATTATATTATTAGAGAAGAATTCAACATAGTCTGACCATGTTTCAGAAAGGCTTTTCAATTTAATTGGTTGACATATCTCAAGCCGAATGATTTGATTGGCTGTCATTTCAATCCACCAACCAGCAACCTGCAGTTGACATTAAAAGCAATTTTTGAGTAGATCAAATTTTCAGACATCGTGTGTTAATTAACAAGTCACTGAAGTTTCCATAAATGTTGCATTTAAAACAAACAAGCGCTCACATAGTGATAACATAATTTTAGCCATTCGTAGACTCATATGTGTTAACTTACATTTTATTGGCTCAGCACGAATCCTGATAAACTTGTTTCTGGTTTGACGCGGTTTTTTGACGTTCTTATAGGGAATTCCTTGGTTTTTATCGATTTTTGCTTAGATCTACAGAAACTGGATGACAACTTGTTTTTGTTACCATATTTTAAGATAGCAAAATTTGCAAATCATTTAATAATGAGTTCTCTAATGTCCTAAGAATCCAGTATATTTTGAGAAATAGATAATGTTTTTGCAATATCTTTATTTCCAAGCTAGCAAACCTATCGTTTCCCTTTACTAACTTTAAGGCTGTTAAACTATAAGGCTTGGGTAATATTGGCAATTTAGCATCGTCCAGAAAGTGCCAAACTTAATTATTCCAGTAAGTTTACAAAAAGAAACACAGAACTCAATAGAGTTCCGTGCGGCACTCCTGGGTTGAAACGTACTTAAATCCATTGTTTGAATTATTTCAAGTACTAAAACCTCAGGTAAGACACTTATAAAGAAAAAGAACACAAAAAAATACTAGGAAATCTCGTCAATTCTCAATTTTCGCCGTCGCTAATCTGCGTTTTTTGCTTTCCGTGTTTTAATGCCATTACTAAAGACTAACATAATTTGTTTCAAAAGTGGAGAAATTAAAAGTTAACTTAAAAATGAAAAGTTTTGCTCATTATGAATGAGTAAACAGCGTGATATATACAAAATGTTGTCAAGAATCAGCGCGGAAAGTGGAACAGTGATGATGACTTGCCAGATTTGATCAATAGGAGTTTAATATAGATCTACACGTTGTAGAATTGGTTGATGTTGATAAGCATCTGTATCAACAAAAGGTTTACCTAATCTGTTATACAATTTACGCCGCTCCTATACTGATATCAAGTTGTATCTGTAACACTTTATATGCTCATTGGAGTCTCTTGTGTTACTATCGTTTGGACTATCCGTGATTGTTCTTTTGTCAAAATTGAAGGTTCAAGGACCTTCTTTTTTATAATAAGATTTTTCGCTTACCTGATTCGTCAGCACATCGATAACTACATAGGCGAGATACACGACCTCCTCCTCGTCCGAACCCAGCGCTGCGCCGCCAAGGCCCGCAGTGCGCACGTGCAGAGCGCACACCCAGCCCCCGCTGATCATCGCGCCATGCACTGCCACACCACCTCACAACAACAACCTCCTCAAACAGCACTACCAACAACACTCCCGGTCCAACAACTCATTAACAAAAGTCCAAGTCACACACACTTTCTAACGGGACAAGTGGGCGAACCACCAAAAATTCACGTATACTCCGCTGTATGTTCGTTCACTTTTTAGAAACCGGCGGTTACTCAACATGAAACAAGAACTAGCGTGCGGCGCGGACGGCGTTTTACCGCTAGCCGTCTACGTAAGCTGTTTCCGCTGTAGGTGAAAATCTAGAATTAACTCACATCACATAGCCACACCAAATCAAAAGAGTCCAGTCGCTAACTCTATGGAAAGATCAAGCTTTTGAACGGTGTCGTTGAACGTTCCTAATTTGAATACCGTGTTCGACCACGGATTTTAAAGTTTTCACTTCGCGCGCTTTAATAACAATAAAGTACTTAATACGCGGCACTGTACTTATAACTTTAACTTTGATATTTGTGAAATATATTTGATATAAAAATGTAAAGACAGCTCGGGACGAGCGTGTCTGTCGGATCGTTGGATCGACTGCCGCTCGCTCGCTCGCTTGCCCCCCTGTTGACACTGCGCAGGTAGCGCCAGGTGAGCGACGCGACGTTGCCAAACCGACCATTATCAATGATGATGAGATAGCTGCTGCTTCTACCACGTCATTTCGAAATTCACGCACCGTTGCCAACGTAATAAAATGCTGTTTATACTGGAAACATTTTCAAAAGTTGCATTTTAGAGCGTCGATGGAATGTGCCGTGTAGTAAGTATCGAGATTGTGCGGTCGTTGTCGAATGAGAACGCACTACTTTATTATTTTTTTGAAAATCTTTCTAGACAGTTTGCCGTGTGAGTTTAGCAGGATACATTGCGTGCACAACACGGCGACCTCGTTAGCGTAATGTAAGAGAAAGTGCAAATAGAAGTTGTATTATGCGATCGTGTTATTAGAGTTTACCTAAATAAGGTGTACGCAGCAAGGTCGAGGATTAGGCAATTAATAAACTGACTATTTTGTACGTATTGCTTTTTTTTTTGTTTTTAATAGAATTGCTCGATATTTGAATCATATTTTTGCTCAATTTAATCATAGGTACTAGATTTATTTGCATTCCATAATGTGAACTTAGGTGGTAATTTTATGTTCTATAAAGACATGATCATTGTGGACAAGCATCTCTGTCGGGCACAGCAAAGTAGGAAAGGAAGAGGGCTTTAATCTATTGAATTTGTTGTCATCTAATAATCATAAGTCACTTGGCTTAAAGGCTCCCACGGACAGGTGCGATGCGACAGCGCCGACGACGCGACTCTTGTAGAACAATTTCCATTTAGTTTTCATAAAAAATATTCTAGGTACTAGAGTAGCGTCGCGCGTCGCTCTGTCGCGTCGCGCCTGTTTGCGGGAGCCTTAAAGTATTTACATGATGAAATCATTCAAGAAATCACAGGTAGGTAGGTAAATCGATTATATCAATTATTTTATTTCTGGAATCCAACATGGCTGATGTTAATTAAATAGACGTTTAATATGCCTAACGATTGAAAGTCAGTGCAGGTCAATCGGTAGTCAACTCATTAAAATGCGTTTAGCTTTATTTTGAATAAATTGTTTTTGATCGTAGTCTAAACTATCAACCTAATTTAAATAGTTTTTTATTTTATTTCATTTATTATACAACGTATTGGCAAAGGACCTCTCATGTGCAGGACTTACTTTTCTGGTCTACTATTTGTGATGTGCCTTTAGCAGAACGATAATGAAATTGATTGAAACTTGAATATAATTGATATGCTTTAGGTTTAATTATCAGTAATATCCAAGTGTCAATCAATGTACCTAAAGTACCCATCCTAATTAAGGCTTCCAAAGACAGGCGCGACGCGACTTTTGTAGAACAATTTCCATGAAGTTTTCATAGGTATTGTTCTACTAGAGTCGCGTCGCGCCTGTCTGCGGGAGCCTTTAAGCATTATGGTTTTTGGAACTGGCTGAGGCTGTGAAAGACAAATTAAAATAATTTGCCAATGGGCAGCGTACAGGACAGAGCAAAGATAGCTGTATAACAAAAGCTATGCGTTAGAGAGGGAAAGAAGACTTGTGGCAATCGGCCACCTGTCAGTGTCAACGCTAAAAAATTGTCTACCTGTAGAATGTGAATTAATATGATATTAACAATAAGAACAATTTAGTTTTTCAACGTTAGACCAGCTTATAAACTAACTAGCTTGTATTTATATTCTTTTTCCAATTTGTAGGGTCTAGAAAAGCAAAAATATTAATAGGTTAGGTAATAGTGATTAATTTGTGTCCAAAAATCAGTTTTTAGGGTTCTGACTGACCCAAAAGGGTGCCAAGTCAACGAAATCTAATTATTTAGGCTCCGATGTCCGTCCGTCTGTCTGTCAGCGGGCTGTATCTCATGAACCGTAATAGGTAGACAGTTGAAACTTTCACAAAGTGTATATTTCTATTGCCGATATAACAACAAATAATAAAAATAAATTAAAGGGGGTCCCCAAACAAAATGTGTAAATTAATATTGTACGATGGTACGGAACTAACAAAACCCTTCGTGTGCGAGTCGGTCTCGCACTTGGCCAGTTTTTTTTAATAGGTAGGTATATCGTAACATTAATTTCTTATCTTTTAAAAAGTAATATCAAAGTAGGGGCTGTTTTGCACGCACAAAATAACTTATATTTTTTTCCATGGGGATATCCTCATGGATACCTACCCTCCGTCTGGGGAGAAGAGAAGGTTATGTCGAACTCCTACCGACTAAAACCCCACTATTCCTACTACTATAGTATTTTTATCTCACGAAGCGACGCGCGCTTTACTTGTGTTAACCAAGTGTACCTACCTACAAACTCGCTGTGAATGTGTGCGTGAAGATGAGTAGCGTCAGCGCATAACACACACACACACACACTTCCGACTTCGCTATTGTCCCGGACGGTACCGAGAGCTCCTGCACTTACACAAACATTCACAGCGTGTTTGTGGGTTCACTTGGTAACCACAAGTAAAGCGCGCATCGCTTCGTGAGATAAAAATACTGTACCATGAGTCGATGGCCCGGGAGTTACTTGTACATCCGCAGCACCCTTGCAGCACCATATACAAAAATACCTAGGTAGGTTTCCACTGACAGACAACATTACAATTTTTCTTGCAGATTTTTGTAAAGGATCTCGAGAGAAATAAAAGTAAATAAATAAGTACACACGACGAGATATTAAGCTATACATTTCCAGTTTTAGTTGACCTCGCGTTGTATAGGCTTTTCGTACAATAAGAAGGCAATTTATGTTAGAAATGTAGGTATAGCTTGATATGTCGTCTTGCGTAGGATGAGAATTAGTCAGTTTATACTGGAAATGTATAGCTTGATATGTCGTCGTGCGTATGTACAATGAGAAGTCAGCTTATACTGGAAATGTATAGCTTGATATGGCGTCGTGTGTACAATGAGAAGTCAGCTTATACTGGAAATGTATAGCTTGATATGGCATCGTGCGTACAATGAGAAGTCAGCTTATATTGGAAATGTATAGCTTGATATGGCGTCGTGCGTACAATGAGAAGTCGGCTTATACTGAAAATGTATAGCTTGATATGGCGTCGTGCGTACAATGAGAAGTCAGCTTATACTGGAAATGTATAAGTATATAATTAAATTACTTATTTATCAAAAAACAAAGTTTGTAAAATTCGTATCTTAAGAACCCCGCAAAACCGTTTTATATAGTTTGATATCTCCTTTTGCGTACCTACTAAGGAACCTATATATTTTTTACCTTTAAATAAAAGGACTAGCACCCTTACGTGTTATCAAAATATTTCAAGTCGTTGAAGGCTCCTTGAAAAAGGCGCGATTCGCGTCGCGTGTCGGGCCTGTTTGAAGGAGCCTTAATGAAAGTTACAAATTAATATTGAAGGTTGAAAGAAACATGTATCCTGCCAGGCTTGTCTTGTTTAAGCTTAGAAATCATTATTAATATTTGGGGGAAAAGGAAATCCTATGTACCCCCATGGGAAGACGTGAGTTTATGTTTTATGTACAGTCGCCAACACATCAAGTTACCAGAAACTGTCAGATTTTCTAATTCGATTTTGAACGTAACCATCAACATTTTAAGGTTTGAAATCGTTTGGAGTTTGACAGTTTCGTGTAGTTTGACCTGCTGGCGATTGTACAACGAAAATAAAGGGTGTATGCTTCTTTGTATTCCAGGGCCAGGCCCAACCCCATACCCACCGACCTAATGACCTAACCATAACCAACTATTTCAGATTTTACAATTTTACATCAATGGTAAGTAGTAAACACGGCGCCATATCAAGTTATACATTTTCAGTATAAGCTGACCTCTCATTGTACGGAAATCCTACACTATACGAGATCAGCTTATACTGGAAATGTATAGCTTGATATGTAACCGTGTGTACAGAGCCTAACTACTCCAACAATTACCTACCTAATTTTTTTTCACGATTGTCAGTTTTCTTATTTACCTGCATGCGTAGCATGACCACTTAAATCTCTACTCTACGGAGAGAAGACAAATCACTTTCTTAATAAAAAGTCATTCTATTTTTGAATTTCGAGTTCGCGCCGTAGAAATCTTTCTACAATCTGTCATTTTGTCTTCCGTTTCTATAATGGCCATGCTACGCATGGTGCGGGGTAATTGCGTAACACACTAACAGTAGGAATGGCTTTCATTTTGACAGTTCAACAACATTCCTTGCGTTATTTAAGTTATTCAGCACACAAATTTTTCGAACATATTATGAAGCAATGGATTAGCAATAGGCTTAAAAATGATTCAGATTGTGATAGTGTGTTACGCAATAAGGGTAGTACCTACTTACTTACAAGTAGGTATTTCTACTAGGTAATACTAACAAACTTTCATCACACAGTATTGTCTGCCAAGTAGTTCTTCGTCCGGCCGCTAGAGGCGCTGACGTCAATATCATGGCTTCCAACACTATGCTGTGATCTTTCGCCTTTGACTCCACACTTAATGCAATATTATGCTACTTTAGTCGGCGCCGACGGCCGAAGCGACGATTTAACGAGGCAAGTGCAGCATTTACTAACGTACAGTTAAATTAATCTATATTACTAATAATAAAGCTGAAGAGTTTGATTATTTGTTTGTTTGAATGCGCTAATCTCTGGAACTACCAGTCGGATTAAAAAAATATTTTTATATTTGGTAGCTCAATTCTCAAGGAAGGCTATAGGCTATTTAACATCACGCTAGGTCGGATAGGAGCCGAGCAAAAAAAATAGGCAGAAAGAATGCTAAGCGAAAACGAAGTCATAGTGCGGGCAAGCGATGCGATACGACGGGGTAGGTCAGGGGAACAAAAAATTCCACGCGGACGAAGTCGCGAGCAGAAGCTAGTTTCTAATAAAAATGTCTCGTTGGTTTAGTAGTCGCAAGCCCAATAACACTTTGCCCAACCCGGGAATCGAACCCAGGACCTCATGCTCAGCAGTAGCGCTCACGACCACTACACCAATAACCAACCTGACTTGGTTTCCGAAGTCATTTTTGGGTAACCACTGAAAATAAGCGCTGTGCTGTGGGTTCCCCATAGCACAGCATCATGCTGAGCGGAAGCCTTCTTGTCACAGTCATGACGTGCAGCTGTCGACTATATCTGTTTTATGCTCGTGACTATAGATCTACTTTGTTTCTTTTTTCTGTACTATTAGAGCTAATTATCTTATTTATATGCACGTGTTTTATGTGTCAAATAAACCTATTTTTCTTTCTTTCTTTCTTTCAATGAGGCAGCTTGCATGCTTGCTTGCTTAGCTTGCAGCTTTGCAGCTGCCTCGTAAGTGCTTACTTCAACATTAAATAATTATTAATTATTATCTAGCAACACAAGACATAAGTAGTAATTAGCATTTTTTCCATGCATAATATTCCCTCGACCCGTTTGAGCTGAGTTCAAAGTCACGACATTTTTTGTTCTGAACCGTCAATTAAGTTTTATCTAAATATTTTAGTATAAAAGTCATCCCAGCGAAGATAGAACAAGGAGTTCCATGTTCTATAAAAACATTTATACAAAAAAAAACCCCCCTTCCAAAAAAAATAACACTACAAAGTGAAAAATAACTTCAATTTCGGAAGTTGGTTTCTTTGGTTTTGTATTTTCGTTTTTTGCCACCAACTTCCGAAATTAAAGTTATTTTTCACTTTGTAGTGTTTTTTTTTTTGGAAGGGGTTTTTTTTGTAGAAGTTATTTTTCACTTTTAAGTTGTGGTACCTATCCCAGACAAATTCGTATACCACTACTTGCTATGTAAATAACAGTGACAGGAAATTATTACAACATCAATATACACTAAATGGAAAAAATACGTATTATTGAAGCTAACTGAAAAACTACCCAAGCAAAGTTAATATAATTTATATGGGACCACCCTTGAGGCATACTCTATCCAATAAAAAAAGAATTTTCGATCGATTTTCGAAAAAGACCCACAATTGCCGGAGATATCGCGTAACAAACATACAAAAAAAAAAAAAACACGTGTGGCACTCGGGGACTGCCGCGGTAAAGCTATTGCATAGCATTTTTTATCAACTTATGCAATTATAATTATTTATTTATTTTTTATTTATGCAGTATTTTTTTTTTCTTTGATATTAATTAATTCAAGTACAGTCGTACCATATACATACACGTTAAGCGAACGCTCGGCCGAGCTACATGGTAGGCGGAGTGGGGGGTGTTAGGCTTTATTTTCGTTACGGAATTTCTTGATTCGATCGCCGCGCTCAAAGCCCGCGATAAAAGCTATGCAATAGCTTAAAAAACATACAGACGAATTGAGAACCTCCTCCTTTTTGAAGTCGATCAAAAAAGAAAAAATAAATCTGATCAAGTTCTTCATGATTTCTTCTATTTGAACACACAGCTGTGCTCCTAGGGAGTTTGTTGCACCACAACTCTTCTCAGATAAAGCACAAGGAAGTGGCGAAGAGCGCGCGGGCGTTTTGGGGAGCTGCCTTTTAATTCTTATTCTAATTTAATTATTCTCAGCCTAATTTAAATAAATGCCTTTTGATTTTGATTTAGCTGTTGCAAAGGTAGACTTGCTTGGACGGTGTACATATCCGATTTGAAAAGTTACGTTTCAAGAATTTAAAAAGCGTATTTAAACTTTTTCTAATCAAAATTGAATTCGATTCTCAAATTCCTGAAATTAATGGGCCTGATTTGTTCCTCATTTAATTAAGTTTGCCTAAAATAAAAGTAGACTTAGATCATGGTCTAAAAAAACAAGGTCTGGCATTCCGGGAGTGACACATGCTTACGTCACTATCCAGTTGTCACTTTATTGCAACAAAACAAGATTATGGAAACATTTTCAGTCACCATTGTGTTAAAAAATAGATATAAAGCATTTAAATTGTCGTTTCGTATTTCTAATCACACGAAAAAAATCAATTTAAACATATACCAACGTAAATTGTTAGTTAAAACCTCATTGTTTTATCGGTTTCGCACAGGTAATAAAGGCGGTCGGGGTGTTATTATTACACACTACTGGTAACACAGCGGTGATGACGTAGGCTTGTGTCTCCCACGTAACCAGTGTGTCTTGGAATGCTATACCTGGCGAAGTATATTATTATACCATGGCTTAGATATCTTGAATATTTTCCCTGAAGACAGTAAAAATTAAGTTAGGTACCTACTTACTACGATCTGCTACTGTAGCTGTTAGCTACCTACCCACATACTAACGAAGTTGTCAGTGTTTTTCTTGCGCAGCGAGTGAGTGTCAGACAGTCCCTAACATAGGTAGGTAGATACTAACAGACCCACCCTGCACCCTAATTACGTAACACACTATCTATCACAATCAGAATCATTTTAAAGCCTATTGCTAATCCATTGCTTCATTATGTTCGAAAAATTTGTGTGCTCAACAACGTAAATAACGCAATGAATGTTGTTGAACTGTCAAAATGAAACCCATTCCTACTGTTAGTGTTTTACGTAATTACCCAGCGGAACCCTAATTACGTAACATACTATCTATCACAATACATTGCTTCATTTGTTCGAAAAATTTGTCTGCTCAACAACGTACCTAAATAACGCAATGAATGTTGTTGAACTGTCAAAATGAAACTCATTACTAATGTTAGTGTGTTACATAATTACCCTGTTGATCTATTTTGCTTTATTTTTCTTTATTATCCGAGTTACTTAATTATCTTTTTGCATGCGCGTGTTTCCGTTCTTTTACTTTTATTAAATTCCCGAATGTAAAAATAAAACTAAAGTCACTAGGTACCTAAGTACCTACTTACCTAATTTAAAAGTGACACCGCTCAGAAAAACCAAAAATAATAGAACGGAGGCAAATCACGCAACCATTTTTGAAATGAAAAATATCCGACATTGGAATAGGTACATGTTTAGTATTTTTAAGGCCATAGATATCACAATAAACTATTAAAGTTTACGTTACGTGAGTTTCTCATAGATATTTCCGGAAGATGTTGCCATTAAGCTTATTATAAACATCTTTTATTCATCAATCAAAATGAAGGACGAATGCGCGTGGTCGTTGCTTACAAAGTTTCTCTAAAAAAACTAACTGTTAGTGTAAAATATTATTTGTAAAGCAGGAAAATATGTTGGTAAAAACAACACTTTACCGAGAAAAACAGTTAGGTAGGTTAGTTATCAAAGGGTCTTTACAAAGGCGATTTCAAAAGACCGCCACCGCCGGGACGGGACGCCTTAAAAGGACATAATATAGTAACCTTGGTAATGTTTTTCAGAAAGGTCATGTGGTATAGTACTTACTTGAAGTGACCTGTCAATAGGGACAATCCCATCATATGGAATGACAGCTCACTTCAGATCGACATAATATAAACGTAAATAAAGCAAAAGTAGTAGGTTTGTAAGGATCGTAGCAGGTGGCTTTCTGTCTGCCTCCATGGGAAGAACCCTAATTGGGTAACACACTGTCAATCACAATCTGGATCATTTTAAAGCCTATTGTTAATCCATTGCTTCATATGTTCAAAAAGTTTGTCTGCTCAACAAAGTAAATAACGCAATGAATGTTGTTGAACTGTCAAAATGAAAGCCATTCCTACTGTCAGTGTGTTACGCAATTATCCGGCAGGACTTGACAGGACTCATCGGTCGCTGTGGCGATCATTGGCGATGCTAGTGACTAAGTATGATGCATTTATGTCCTGCAGAAAGTAGAAGTCTTTCAGCTGAATGCTGATAGGTAATGATGACAAATGATAAATGATTTCATTTCTGTAAGTAGGTTTGAATAAACACTTTTACACGTCAATCATATTTTTAAAAATTAGATGAGGTCGGCGTTTCCTATCTGACTACTCTGAGAAGAAAGGCCGAAACAAACTCAGAGGTCACAGTCTCTTTTAAAGTCCAGACATAATCTTGGTCAGATCATGTGAAGACCATGTAGATTTTTGTCTGAAATGGTCTTTTGAGGAAAAACCACACAGATTGAGTGGGTCTGTCCAGTCAGTGCACGCATTTGTCAGTAATCGCGCAGCTCAACTCAGAACTTAAGGAGCTCAACGATTCGACGAACAATACCAAAGAAAAGACATTTGGGTAGGCCACAAAAATTACTCAAACTGCCAGACCATGATTAAAATTAACTGAGGAGAAAAAAACAGCAAAAATTACCCACATAGTCTCCACATTCACAATATTAAAATAATAATCATTTAATCAATGTAGCCTGCATGCTACTCACATTCACAGACAGTTTTCTCTTTAAATGTCATCAAAAATACCATAAGTTATGTCATGTAAATCAAAAATTACATTATTAATTCTAAAATACTCATTCACAGTATAAAATAGATTGTTGCTTGGGGGTACATTGAAGTAGCTTAGTTAATCCCAAGCCTTTTTATCATCCAAGTAATCTTTAACTTTATAGAAACCTTTTTGACAGAGTTTCTGTTTAGGTAATAAATTATTTATATTTATTGAAGCTCAGTTTTTTAACAAGACTTGGGAGTTTGTTGTAAAAACGTATACATTGGCACTTAAATGAATTACTAATTTTTTGATGATCTTTGGTTCAGATTCTATAACTACCTAACACATAACATAAGCCGGTATTCCCCGAAGCGTTAGGCAGAGGTGTACCTACCAAGGTAAGTAGGTATACTACACCCACATTTCTTCTTTTTTTTTTCTTTGCTTTATCCGGGAATCGAACCCAGGACCTCATAAGTAATAGCTTACGAAAGAACCTCCTCACATTTTTTTTTTTGTAAAACCACGAAATGTAATGTCTCAAATATCAAGAGACCATACATTGATGACAGACTTCTCAAAAAACTGTTTACCCGCCACCAAAAACTCCTCACATCTTCTCCATCTTGGATGCAGCTATTAATCATCATTCATCCACAATTAGGCGAGGAAGCAGCGCTCGCGCCGCCCTCGCAACCGATTGGCGGGCTCATCATAAAAACAAGATGGATGCCGGCCCGCTCAGATTACCGCCACATGTGACGTTTGTAAACAGAATCCCGACGACGAATGTGACCTATTTATTAACCTTATGTAATCGACTACCGAGTTACGCCCAGATTTATATACCTACAGTCAACCTCATGTCAGTTTGAAAAATTTGACTACGAAAGTCACCCTTACCGGTACGACATAAAGGCGCTGTCAGTGTCAAATTATTACCACTGATGGGCGGTTGACTGTACCTGATGTTTGAAATCAAACCTGTAATCCCGAAAGAGTAGACAGAGGTAAAGTACACCCATTTAGCCCGTTATGTTTATGTCCTAAGTACCTAATACGGGGCGAGCCTATTGCACTAATCAGCACCCTAATTGCGTAACACACTATCTATCACAATCTGAATCATTATAAAGCCTATTACTAATCCATTGCTTCATATGTTCGAAAAATTTGTCTGCTCAACAACGTAAATAACGCAATGAATGTTGTTGAACTGTCAAAATGAAAGCTATTCCTATTGTTAATGTGTTACGCAATTGTGCCGCTGTAGTCCCGAAGAGGTAGACAGAGGTGAAGTACACACATTTAGCCCGTTATGTTTACATCCCAAGTAATACGGGGCGAGCCTATTGCCACCAACCGGACACTAATCATGATTATGTTATTAATTCCTACTTAATTGAAAAATTGAATACACTTTGCCCGATCAAGGATCTTATCGGACAACATGCGCAGGAATTTCACTTGCGACCGCAAGATAATTTTATGCTTTTTTCATGGAAAACTCTTCCAAACAATCTAGTTGTAATGTCTCGTGGGGATCTCTTCTACAGGAGAACTCTTCTACATATACTTAAGACTTATATTTCCAGTGCCGATTTTATCATTACAGGCTACATTTCGGCGGCGCGGCGGCGCGGCGCGGTGCCCCTCTCCCCTCTTGGAGATTAGAGAGGGGCGAAAAATTTCAGCACTCCGCCTAGGTTTTCTTGTGACTATTCATAAAGAAATAGGAGTTATTTTGTCGGCTTATGCAGAAAAGTTTGAGAATTCAGAGAATGTCGGATGCAAGAGCAAGCGAAGAGACCTCAATTTTTTTTTGGCTTTCTAACTACAAACAAACTAAAACAAAAGTATTCTGCAGGCGCCAGAGGTGAAGGGACCCTTAGTCACAGCCCCACCTCACCTCTGGCACTCTGGGCGGTTGCCCAGCCGCGCCCTTTTTTTTTATTTTTTATTCCGGGGTGTAAAATCCTCATGGATGTCCCCCGCCCTGGGGGGGCCGGAGGGGTCTGTCAGACTCTTACTGACTAAAAACCACCCCGGTGTTCCGTCTCACACCTACGCCGGGGGTCGCGGGAACGTACAAATCTTCCGCATCCCCCGGCCGGTGCCGGCCCGCCTCTGCGGGCCCCGTCCGGTCGAGGGGGGGAGTGAGGTGTTTGACTCCCCCCGCGACGTCTAAGAGGGGCGCGCGTGGAAACTACGCGCCGCCACCTCGGGTCCTGATGTATGGGGGGCGACGGACGTTATGGGGGGCGACGGACGTGCCCAGCCGCGCCCTGCCCTAACGTCGGCACTGTATACTTATATTCTTCTACCCGGACCGATGAACCTGTGAAGGTCGTAGGAATCTGCTGGATGCGGGAAGAACAGAATCGCTCGAAGTGGCGGTGTTTGAGAGAGGCCTATGTCCAGCAGTGGACGTCTTTCGGCTGAAATTATGATGATGATGCTTCTACCCTAGTGGGTACGCACGGCGACATATCAAGCTATAAGTTTCCAGTATAAGCTGACATCTCATTGTACGAAAAGCCTATACAATGCGAGGTCAGCTAAAACTGGAAATATAAATAAATACTTGCTTGGTAGATCGTCGTGTGTACGGATCGTCATATTTTTCCTGTCTGATGATTAATTATCTATGTATAACACCAATTTTGGATTAAATACCAATCTTAGACGTTCGAAAAGCGTTTCGGGGTACTACTTACTTGCCTATGCCGTGCGGTGCGGGGTGCCTGATTTGGTATTTAAATTTGGGACAAAATATCTAGGTACAGTCCTATGCCGTGCGGTGCGGGGCGCCTGATTTGGTATTTAAATTTGGAAAAAAATATCCAAGTACAGTCCTATGCCGTGCGGTGCGGGGTGCCTGATTTGGTATTTAAATTTGGAACAAAATATCTAGGTACAGTCCTATGCCGTGCGGTGCGGGGTGCCTGATTTGGTATTTAAATTTAGAAAAAAATATCCAAGTACAGTCCTATGCCGTGCGGTGCGGGGTGCCTGATTTGGTATTTAAATTTGGAAAAAAATATCCAAGTACAGTCCTATGCCGTGCGGTGCGGGGTGCCTGATTTGGTATTTAAATTTGGAACAAAATATCTAGGTACAGTCCTATGCCGTGCGGTGCGGGGCGCCTGATTTGGTATTTAAATTTGGAACAAAATATCTAGGTACAGTCCTATGCCGTGCGGTGCGGGGCGCCTGATTTGGTATTTAAATTTGGAAAAAAATATCCAGGTACAGTCCTATGCCGTGCGGTGCGGGGTGCCTGATTTGGTATTTAAATTTGGAACAAAATATCTAGGTACAGTCCTATGCCGTGCGGTGCGGGGCGCCTGATTTGATATTTAAATTTGGAACAAAATATCTAGGTACAGTCCTATGCCGTGCGGTGCGGGGTGCCTGATTTGGTATTTAAATTTGGAACAAAATATCCAGGTACAGTCCTATGCCGTGTGGTGCGGGGTGCCTGATTTGGTATTTAAATTTGGAACAAAATATCTAGGTACAGTCGCCAGCACAAGTTACCACAAACTGTCAGATTTTCTCATTCGATTTTGAACATAACCATCAACATTTTAAGGTTTAAAATCGTTTGGAGGAATTTGACAGTTTCGTGTAACTTGACCTGCTGGCGACTGTCCATAGAGTTATCAACTAGGCTCGCCCACTTTTACATGGGGTTAATTGACGAAACATGGATATTGTTAACACTTATCGGTCCACCCCTTCCTCCAACCTTGTTTTGAAACATAACATCTTCTCGCAAACAATGAACATGCTGTAATCATCGAGCGACAAAGACAGAGTCACTTAATTCCTTACAAAGGAAAAGGTCAGCATAACATTTTATTGCAATATAATGACATGGTAGGTTTTTTGTTACGTTTCCTGTAATCTGCACGTTGGTTAGCTTAGGTGCACTATTATGTATTCTGTGGCTTAGCTTAGTAAGTACATTATCTAGGCAAAGTGTTTTATTAGTAAGTACTTAGGAAATTACAAAGATTATGTTTTTACTTTACTCAATATTTCCTTTATTTCATTATATATTATGTCCATACAAATTATATTTTTAAATCCTATTCCTACTAATATTATAAATGTAAAAGTTTGTGAGGATGGCTGGATGGATGTTTGTAACACTTTCACACAAAAACTACTGCACGGATTTGGATGGAATTTGGCACACAGATAGTTTATAACCTGGATGTAGGATACTTTTTATCCCGTAGTACCTACTTACCCGTGGGATAAATTCTTACCTCCACGCGGGCGAAGCCGTGGGCAGAAGCTGGTATTAGAATATAAAAAACATTTTAAAATATTAAAAACTAGCTTTTGCTCGCGGCTTCGCCCACGTGGAAGTCGGAAATTATCCCACGGAGACTACCGGGATAAAAAGTAGCCTACATGTTAATCCAGGTTATAAACTATCTGTGTTCCAAGTTCCATCCAAATCTGTTCAGTAGTTTTTGCGTGAAAGAGTAAGAACCATCCATCCATCCATCCATCAATCCATCCATCCAGTCTCACAAACTTTCACATTTATAATATAAAAAAGTAGGAGTAGGAAGGGGGATAGTAGCCCACCGGTATCGGGAACAGGGTCCAATCTACCGGCGGTCAGAGCTCCAGAGAGAGGAACCTCCTAACGAAGCGAGCCGTGTCTAGAAGTACCGCTTTCTGATTCAAGCCCTTGATCCAGCTGCCTAACGAGAGCTTCCTCAGGTGTTGGTCGAGGCTCTTACCTATTAAGCCTTTAGCTGTCACGAGTTCACGACTATTGGCACAATGATCGCTGAATATGGTATATGCTTTACTGATTTTTTTTAAGCCTATGTTGTCCCCATGGAAGTCCCACTGCAGGGCAAAGGCGTCCCTTTTTCGTTTTCACTCCACTCTGTCTTAAGCTTGTGTGGACCATTCCTACGTAGACGTCAAGGCTTGACGTCTACGTAGGATTGGTCCACACAAGCTCGTCCCGCCTAGGGTTCCCATTTCGAAACATGAAAGTCCTGACAAAAAGTCGGAGATTTGCAAAGAACTCCGGACATTTTACTTTTTAATCTTTCTATTTCAGTATTAATTATTATTTTTATAATTCTAATAAGTAAGTACCCTTAAGTCAAAAAGTCCGGAAAAATTACAAGGCCGGGCAAGGTCCGGACGGGGCGGGCATAAAGTCGGACAAATCCGGACGGACGGTAACCCTAGTTCCGCCATCTTCTCCGGTCTGATTCGATGTCGCCGGACGTTTTCTGGGAGCCACATTGTAGTAACTTCTACTTTACTCATGTTCATAATATTTTTTTAAGTTTCATAGAGCCACCATTATACTTAAATACTTAATCCAAGGTAAAACCATCGGTAAGTTGTTTACGCTGGAGGTTCCCAGCGCTAAAATATTCCAAGTTGAAACTGCATAGTTTATCATTAAGTTCTTTATGCTTCAAATGAAATAAAAAGTATTGAGTTGACGATTTAAATTAAGCGATTGACGTCATGGGGAACTCAAAGTGGGAAACATGGAAAATAAAGTTGAAATAAAAATGTATGAAATACAAAAGTTGAAATAAAAATTAAACCACTCTCGAGTCCGTCTCACGATAGAAGTCCCGCGGCAATAAGTGGAACTAATTATTATTATTTAGCAACATTCCTACAACAACTGTTTTTACCTCACACACCTTTATCTATTTAACTACGATTGTGCATTTTATTAACGAGTCTCTGTAATATGATTTTATGATTTTTTTTTTAGTTGTTTTTTTGTGATCTTATATATATAAGAATTACGTGTCACGTTGTTTGTCCGCGATGGACTCCTAAACTAGTGAACCAATTTTAAATTTGATTTACACCCCGTGTGCAATTTGATCCAACTTGAAAGATAGGATAGCTTACATCTCAATTTATACTCGCAATATTATTTTATTGCATATTATTTGTCTATTATTTGACAGTCACAATTATCTGTTAGCTCCAAACGATTCTAACAGGTGGCGATATCTGTTGACTGGATTGAGTAAGTATTCAATAGATGGCGCTATATTAAAAATACAAACGTTTCATATAAGCTACAATTTAATAGCATAACCACCACGTGTTGCTGAGGCTAAGGTATAACCTAAATTTATTTTGTAATAAACGAAATACAGTGAAATTCAATTGTTCTTACTTTTTCAATTTTTGGTTTCAAAAATGCTTTCACTTTTGGGAAGCTACTCTATCTCCGGATGAAATAGCCTATATTATATTATGCTTTGCTACCCGGGCGAAGCTGGGGCGGGTCGCTATAATATTATAAAGAGAAAAGATATGATTGTTTGTTTGTATTGAATAGGCTCCGAAACTACTGAACCCATTTCAAAAATTCTTTCACTATTGGGAAGCTACACTATCTCCGGGTGACATAGGCTATATTATATTATACTTTGCTACCCGGGCGAAACCGGGGCGGGTCGCTAGTATATGTAAATAAATAAAGATTTATGTCTCCGTCGCATGCCTGTAGCGCCGCGTCTGCGAGACTTCTTTCGTGGGACGGACTCTAGAGTCACTTGCGTCATAAGTACAGCTTACCAGATTATAGACTTTAATAAAGCATTTAAAGCGATTATTTATAGATGAACATTCGCGCCCCACGTCATTCAAATGTTGCATTACCCAAAATGGGCTGACAGCATTCATTAATACCTACTGTATAGGAAAACCCAGTAATCCAGCAAGGCTTGAAATACCAATTTATGTAGCTTAAGGCGAAAGCATCCAAATAATCAGATTTGAAAGATAGAAAAGTATTTATTGGGACTCGCACAGAAAGATCACAAACTAAACTTAACACAATCTTAGAAACATAAAAAACCAAAAGTACAATAGCCCGCGAAATTCATATTTTCTTAGGTACGTTTTTTGCAATTTGCAGTTCAGTATCAGGTTGTGTTGATCTAAATATGATTCGCGGAAAATGAATATTGAATATTGATGAATTGCGGGAATATGATTTTTCTATAGCAAATATTTATGTATATGTAGAATATCATAAAAATCAACTTGTACATCTCTCTAAGTTCATATTACCCTATTGAATTACTATTTCATGAAATCATGACATTTGTGGCCAATTCTAACTTCAGGAGTTGTATTGCTGATTCTAATGATTATAATTTTGTAAAGCCATATTTGTTACAGTCGAGAATCAATCAAATCAACAGACAACCTGACACTGACTGACCTGCAAAAAACGTAAGTGAATTTGAATTTCGCGGGCTACCCTGGCGCTTCCCCCTGAAGATTAACTCTTTATGATCGATAAGATCCATATAAGCATCAAACTTAAGTATTTCTTCCGTCAGCTTGCTTCATTCTGGTTTGAAGAGGGCTGGCTTATTTTAGGCCAAAGAATCAGCATTGAAAAATAGAAACGTATTTATTGGGAAACAGTAAAAAAAAACAGCGAGTCCTGTACGAGGCCAAAACGCTCTTATCTCAGCCAACGTGGCAATGTTGCCAGCCTTTTGGGCACTCTTCTCACTGACAGCGATGCGTATGTATTTTTTCAATTCAATTCAATTTATTTAAATTGGAAAAAATAAACATCCATATTGTATTAGCATAAAATAAACTTAGAAAAATATGTTAGTAGCATTAAAATCCCAGTCTATATGTATTGCCTCTCCAACCCACTCATCACAATATAGCAGGTGATGATACTTGGCTTGATCTGATCTTCATCTTAAATCCTTCCCTGGTTTCCTCACATGGTCAACTTGTTGCTCCTGGCTTTTCCCGTCACGACCTTATTTTCCTATCCTATGTCCTTAAACCCCCTAAACCTAAACCTACGTTCCAGTACAGACGTGCCTTTGCACGGATGAATAGCGAGAGGCTTCAACAAGATGCATCCAATATTGACTGGTCACCACTGGAAGCAGCTGCTTCAGTCGACGAAAAAGTTAGTTTTTTTAACGATGTTGTGGTCAAGCTATATGACGCCCATGCTCCAGACAAGAGAATAAAGTTGAAGCGTCCGCCTGCCCCATGGATGAACAGGGGAGTTCGGATGGCAATGCGACGGAGAGACCGCGCATTCGGAAATTTAAAAAGGATCGCTCGGAGGACAATTGGACCTTCTTTAAGGTTGCTAGGAATCGGTGTAATCAGATGATACGCAACGCTAAACGCCACCACGTTCTAAGTAATATCACTTCTTCTTCTCCTGCCGATATTTGGAAGTTCCTTGGAACTTTAGGCATCGGCAAATCGCGACATTCAGACCTCCCCAACACTATTGGTTTGGACGATCTTAATCGCCATTTCTCCACTGTTCCAATTCTAGATAGTCTAACCAAATGCCGAACACTCGACTACCTTGCTGGTCTGACTCGTCCCAATATCTACCCCTTTGTCTTCACCCCAGTAGACCCGGGAGAGATCAAAAAGATTATCCAATCCATTAAATCCAAAGCCGTGGGCTGCGATAATATCAGCCGCCATATGATCGTGACGGCTCTTGATCAACTCCTCCCTGCAATCTCCCACATCATAAACTTTTCCCTTTACACCGGTGTTTTCCCATCCCTGTGGCGTAAAGCTCTTGTTCGACCCCTGCCTAAGATACCCAATCCCTCTCTCCCTAGTCACTTTCGCCCAATTTCCATCCTTCCCTTTCTCTCTAAGGTGCTGGAGGCCAGTGTTCACAAACAATTCTCCCACTTTATTCACCACAACTCCCTCATCAGTCCTTTCCAATCCGGTTTCAGGCCGGGGCATAGTACTGTTTCAGCTCTTCTTAAAGTGACCGACGATATAAGGCGGGGTATGGAAGACACTAAAGTTACGGTCTTAGTGTTAATTGATTTTTCCAATGCCTTTAATACAGTCAGTCACGAAGTCCTTTTATCCATCCTTTCCTATCTTATGGTCTCTCCGGAGGTACTGAAATGGTTTTCCTCTTATCTTCGGGAACGTCAGCAGTCTGTTTATGCCGGAGACTCTTCGTCGAATTGGTATGATCTTGCAGCTGGCGTCCCTCAAGGCGGTATATTATCTCCTCTTTTATTCTCCATTTTTATTAACCTCATTACCACCGAGCTTCGGACTGCGTATCATCTTTATGCTGACGATTTACAGCTTTACTGCCGGGCATATATTGACAACATATCCGATGCGATTGCGGAGTTAAACCGGGATTTAGATGTCGTTAAAAACTGGTCTCATCGATTTGGCGTGGCTGTTAACCCCACAAAATGTCAGGCTATCATAGTAGGGAGCTCCTACAGTATGAGGAAGCTGAATGGCTTAACTGTGCCGCCTGTAATCTTCGACAACTCAGTCATCCCGTTTAGCTCCGATGTTAAGAATCTTGGTCTGCATGTCGACACTTGTCTTGACTGGCGAAAGCAGGTCACGACTGTAAGTCAAAAAGTCACCGGGACGTTGCGGTCGCTCTATCGATTGAAAAACCTTCTCCCGTCACACATAAAGGCAATGCTTGTACAGTCTCTAATATTTCCTATAATTGACTATGGTGATGTGTGTTACTATGACCTGAATGCAGATCTCCTCAATAAACTTGACCGCCTTCTCAATAATTGCATTCGATTTGTTTTTAATCTTCGTAAGTATGACCATGTGTCTGCGCACAGACTGCTTTTAAAATGGTTACCCATTCGTCAGCGCAGAGAGTTGAGGGCACTGTCCACGTTGTTCTCTATTCTCAACAAACCCACTTCTCCTTCTTACCTGACCTCCCAAATTCAATATTTATGCTCTGCCCATAGTAAAAATCTTCGTTCCACCAACAATCGTCTTCTACGATGTCCGTCTCACCGTTCTGGCTTCATTCATTCTTCTTTCTTTGTCCAGGCGGTTTTTCTTTGGAATGCGCTCCCTCTGAACATCAAGATGGCAACCAGTCGATTATCTTTTAAAGTGAAGGCACGTGAGCATATCCGTCAGAAGTTGGCCGAAACATCTCAGCGTTGATTTGCTGGATTCGTTTTTCTCCTCTACCGATCGTTATTTCTCCTGACAAAGTTTATTTTGTTATATGTATGTATGTATGTGTGTATTAGTATTTATGTATTAATATTTATTCTTGTATTTTATAGTTATTTCTGTGCTATCTATCCCGTATATTGCACCGGCCATGTTTAGTCTCTGCATCACCCTAAGGTTGACTGGTAGAAAATGCCTCAGGCATTAAGTCCGCCTTTGTACAGTATTTTTTTACTTGTGCATGAAGTTTTAATAAATAAATAAATAAATAAAATCACAAAAAATAAATAATTACAATCAAAACCAGAAATTAAATTACAATCAAAATCAAATTTCCAAACAAAATTTAAATTACAATAATAATCAATCAAAATTATAATCATAATCAAAAATAAAACTAAAGTCAATATTACGTTAGAATTAAATAAAAAATAAATTACAAACAAAACAAATTAAATCAATATCAAATCAAATTAAAATTAAATCAAAATACTCTCTCTCTCTCTCTCTCTCTACTCTCTCTCTTTTGATACTCTCTTCCCTTTATTTTATATACTTGTACACGCTTGTACATAACGTATACTTATACCCATGTATATTTTGTGTTCGCTTGTATATTGTATTTAACATGATCCGCTGGTTATTATCTCAATAAATGATTTCTGGTCTGAAAGAAAGAAACAATACAACAAACATGTGCAACAAGTGTGCGTGAAAGGTACAGGTTTTGTTAAAAACATATTTTAATGATTGTAGAATTACTTAAGTTGATCTCGTATGTACCTATTTAAGCTGATTAAATCACTTCACTGGCTCATCACCTCACCAAGCTTCTCGTGCAGGCGCGCTTCACTTCCACTGTTTCCCGCCATTCGTGTTGAACTCTTGAACTGACAGTTGACAGTAGTGAGTCTAGGTATTCAATAAAAAGGTGTTCTGTGCTTATGACACGATATAAGTATATGATATGAGCCAAGTACACGTACGTGATTCAGCGCAGCGCCCCGAGTACCTATACACGATTTAGCGTCACCGACCGACTGGAGCCGAGTATACCCGATTCAGCGTCACCGATACGAGCGTGACAGTCCAGTTTCGTTCTCTGTTTAGAAAGAGCGCAAAGTGCGCCTGCCTAAACAAGTTTTCACTTAAAAAAAAACTGTTAAATATACCTCGAATGACGATTAACTTTTTCCACCATCCTCTTTTGCCCTTTACTTCCGTATCACATTAGTACGTGAGCTGCATTTAATAAAAACTACAAATTTCGGTGATGCATGACCTAACCGGTCGGCCGCCCTTCCTAGCTTGATACGCCTCGGGAAATTTCCCACGAAACAACAGCACACAAAAAATAACCTAACTTTTTTGAATCCATTACGTTGATATCTAAGGAGTTTCCCCAAGGATTTATAGAAAAACTGCAATGGAAAATTACAACGGAGTTTTGTTGTGTCGTGTTTGCTCGTGTTACCTTATATGGTTGAGTTTTTGCAGTACTAAAGTATTGCAGTATTGTAAATCGCGTTCCTAGCACATTGCTGGGCCGGCAGTCTCGACATAGATAGCGACAAAAATCGGTCGTTAAGTCCAATCGTTGTCAAATTTCTTTAATAGATTTTCAACCTTATGCTTTGGAAATAAAGTTGAAAATCTATTAAAGGAATTTGACATCGATATGACTTAGCGACAGATTTTTGTCGCTATCTAATGTCGAGACTGCAGGGCCTGGGTAGTTAACCGCCATTTTGCTATTAGAAGCATTTCCCGCCAAATGCGCGGTCCTGCGAAGGGATGCGCTTTTTGTTATTTTTAAAGTGTCCAATTTCTAGTCGGACTCGCACACAAAGGGTTCCGTACCACCGTACATTTTTTTTTAAGCTATTGCATAGCTTTTATCGCGGGCTTTGAGCGCGGCGACCGAATCAAGAAATTCCGTAACGAAAATAAAACCTAACACCCCCACTCCGCCTACCATGTAGCTCGGCCGAGCGTTCGCTTAACGTGTATGTATATGGTACGACTGTACTTGAATTAATATCAAAGAAAACAAAATACTGCATAAATAAAAAATTATAATTGTATAAGTTGTTAAAAAATGCTATGCAATAGCTTTACCGCGGCAGTCCCCGAGTGCCACACGTGTTTTTTTTTTTTAATAAGTACTTTACTAAATAACACGTTTCTTTTAAAGGGACCCCCTTTTATTTTAACTTTATATTTGTTGTTATAGCGGCGGTCATAGTACCTAGTACACCAGTGAAAATTTAAAGAATCTTACTATTACGGTTCATAACATACAGCCCTGTGATAGACGAGACGGCCGCGGCCGGCCGGACGGACGGCGGCGGCGGCGGCGGAGCCTTTAGTCATAGGGTCCCGTTGGCACTCTTTGTGTACGGAACCCTAAAAAATATAGTGCAATAGACTGCACGGTGTAGGTAATGCTTTGTTTTTGTATGATTGATTCACTGATGAATCAATATTGGCAGGCAATTTATAACGGTAAAGGTAACTCAACTTGATAGGACTCATGGTATAATAATATACTTCGCCAGTTATAGCATTCCGAGAGACAGTGGTCACGTGGGAGACACAAGCCTACGTCATCACCGCTGTGTTACCAGTAGTGTGTAATAATAACTCCCCAACCGCCGTTATTACCTGTGCGAATCCGATTAAACAATGAGGTTTTAACTAACAATTACGTTGGTATATGTTTAAATTGAATTGTTTCGTTTGATTAAAAAAATGAACCGACAACTGCTTTATATATATTCTTTAACAGAATTGTGACTGAAAACGTTTCCATAATTCGTGTTTTGTTGCAATAAAATGGCAACTGGATAGTAACGTAAGCATGTGTCACTCCCGGAATGCCAGACCTTGTTTTTTTTACCATGATAGGACTTATTTAACATAGGTAAGTACTTCTTGTACACAGAAGAAGCAACCAGTAAATTGGAAACAACCTTTACATAGCTTAAGAAAGAAACATTCTTTTGAAACTTTTTCTGTAAATAGTTTGTCCGTAGTAGTGCGCCCAAGTCTGTAGTAAGGTGACAGAGACAGGCTGGATGTGGAAAGCGGAGGACAAGGTGTTGTAGTCCTGCGAGAAGTCTATGTCCGGCAGTGGACTGTGATAAGCTGAGTCGATTGATTTAATGCGCCCATAGGGTAGGCGTTCCCGAATGGTTCACACTTGGCCCTATCTTGTATTCATGTCTCTTGAAAATATCAACCCCATCTCCTGTGAGGATAGGAACCAGTCCGAATTGATTTTCTTCCCGTTAAAAAGAAAGGGCAAATGTTTATTTGAAACATGTCATAAATACCAACACACAATATAAACACAAAAGAAGAAAAAAACAAAAATAAATATAGGTATATAGTGTGCCTCACGGCTACGCCAAATAGGCCTAGCAAAATGCCAAATAATTAGTGAGTTAGCATTTTTGATGGGGTAGGTAAAACCATGGTATAATAATATACTTCGCCAGGTATAGCATTCCGAGACAGTAGTCACGTGGGTGACACAAGCCTACGTCATCACCGCTGTGTTACCAGTAGTGTGTCATAATAACTCCCCAACCGCCTTTATTACCTGTGCGAATCCGATAAATCAATGAGGTTTTAACTAACAATTACGTCTGTATAAGTTTAAATTGAATTGTTTCGTTTGATTAGAAAAACAAAACGACAATTTAAATGCTTGATATATATTTTTTAACAGAATGGTGACTGAAAATGTTTCCATACTTCTTGTTTTGTTGCAATAAAGTGGCAACTGGATAGTGACGTAAGCTTGTGTCACTCTCGGAGTGCCAGACCTTGTATTTTTAGACCATGGGTAAAACCTCCGATCATTAGGTATATCAATCAATGAACTCGGCCTATCGCAGTCCACTGCTGGACATGACATAGGCCTGTCCCAATCTGCGCCATAAAACCCTGCGGGGTAATTACGTAACCCACTAACAGTAGGAATGTGTTTCATTTTGACAGTTCAACAACATTCATTGCGTTATTTACGCTGTTGAGCAGACAAATTTTTCGAACATATGAAGCATCGGATTAGCAATAGGCTTCATAATGATTCAGATTGTGATAGATAGTGTGTTACGTAATTAGGGTGCTGTTCTCCGCCTTCCGCATCCAGTCTCTCCCAGCCGCCTTTTTGAGGTCATAAATAGATATAAAAAAGTTTAACCTCCTTTGATGAAGCTTAATAATTGGACAGTAATAAATTGAATGGCTTGTTTATGAAAAGCAACAAACAAATCAATAAACATGGTCGTGTAAACATGTTAACTGTACTTAATTGGAGGAGAAAGTTGTTTATGTCAGGTACAATCGTAAAATCGACAATTTCTCAGTACACGCGTGTTTATTCGATATGGTTTTGGTTTAAAAGCCTGTATGACAAGCCAGAATTCTTATTTTAATTTTTTATCTTCGTTGATTTTTGACAGTCATAAGCCCAAAAGTCTGACAACAAGCCTTACCAAGGAGTTTGTGCTACCCGTAACTGGGGCCCTACTGTCTAATGCTCAGTTCCTATAAACAAAAACGATTCATTTTGCTTACCAATGGTAATATTTTTTGGAAACCATCATCATCCGTCATCATCACCATTAAAAAAAAAAAACTCAAACTCAAAGCATTTATTTCAAATAAACCAATTACAGGCACTTTTGAATTCTCAAGGGGTCGGTCAGTCAGAAAGATGAAGCTGTTGCCCATTCCAAAGCGTAGTAGGTACCTATGGAGAAGAACGGGCAAGAAACTCCATGGACACTCTTTTAAATCAAAGTATGGTTACAAAATATTGGTTTCATCATTCATGTTGAAATTATGCATGTGAGAACGATGCAGAACGTTAAAAGTGTCCGTAATAAAGAGACAAAAACAATCCAAATATTAAATTAAAATAAGCCGTGACAGGTGACAGCCAAGAGATGACCAGTCCCCACTGACGGCGCCCGTTCATGAACATGACGTATGGATCAGCACCATTTAGGTCAACCATTTTGAAGGGAACTATTACTAAACTGGGCATATAAATAGATTCGTAAGCCAATTTTACCTGTGATAAGTATTTCCATTTAGGAGGATCTACTATGCAAAGCTATAAGGTCATTGCTTCATTATTGGTAAAGATACAAGTCTTAATTTTAACCAATAACGGTTCGTAAATTATAGAAATTGGCCATAAGTCCGTCAACGAAGAAAAGGGCCCATTTGAAAGTAGTACTATACTACTTACTACTACTATAGATACTTCGAAATGAAACCTACTCCCGATTAATTAACTTTTTCGGACGGGCAGAAACACATCGGGATGAATGACAACTGTCAAATCATGTTGTCATTCATTCTTGGTTTGGATCCCGAACTAATCTTATGTCAGCAGTGATATGGAGTAAGAAACGCTCGTTACTTAGGCCGAAATTACGGATTTCGTGCTTAGTGAGTAGACCCCCTGGGTTGTAGAGGTCACACGGACAGTCGCTTCATGTAAAATACTGGTAGGTAGATACTAGTACCTATCAGTGCCGGATTAAGCAAGCGCGGGGCCCGTAGCAAATTCTATCGAGGGACAAAGACCCCTTGATAGAATTTGCTACCTCCTCCATTTGCTATGGGTTCTTAAGTATAAAGTGGTAAAAAAAAACAATACTCAATACGTTTATTTGCCATCTATAGGTTACAATTTTGTTGGTGTTTAATAGTACAGTAAGTTAAGTTTCACTCAAAAAATTACGCTCAGGCAAAAATGGGTGCTTTTGCGCGGGGCCTGTAGCAATTGCTACTCTGGTTACGTGGTTAATCCGGCATTGGTACCTATATTCAGCTGAATCCGGTAACCCTAGAAACAGAACCCAACAGTATAACTGCGGGATAATTGCGTAACACACTAACAGTAGGAATGGCTTTAATTTTAACAGTTCAACAACATTCATTGCGTTATTTACGTTGTTGAGCAGACAAATTTTTCGAACATATGAAGCAATGGATAAGCAATAACCTTCGAAATGATTCAGATTGTGATTTATAGTCTGTTACGCAATTAGGGTGCTGTTAGGAAAAGACTAGGTAGATGATGAATTTATTTTTGATCCTCTCAAATTCTTCTGAGGTTGTTAAGCTAAATTTTTCTCCTCTCGTATTGGCACTAGCTGCTCTATGAAAATAGTTCTTGCCGTGGCAAAAAATACCAGCTCGTCTTCCTCTTCTTTTCCCGTTCGATGGGACTCCTCGTCGTTTTCCTTATATTGTTTGAGTCGAGTAGGTGGCCACGTTGATTGCAGCATCAGTGGCATTCCTTTAGTCATCCAAAGAGCAGGTGCCCGTTCACCAGCCCGTCAGCAAGAGGGTAATGGGGCTGACCAGCTGTCTACCTAAGCAAGCCCATGGTGCTATGGGCTTACAATTAATTGAGTGTCATCATTCGTAGAGGTTGTTTTTATGTAAATAAATATTATAAATAAAATAGTCCTCCAGACCGTATTTCGGCCATGCCACGGCCAAACTCAACAGAAACTAGCCTTCGGCGCGGGAGATATTAGGTATACAGCACAAGTTATGTGTGTGCAGACACAGGTACACTCTCTTTTCCCTCACTTTCATAGTCCGATGGGACGGCAATCCAATTCGTCCGGAGAGAGATCAGGCGCAGGACCAACGACTTAACGTGATTTCCGAGGCACGGGGCGGGGGTATCACACCGCCAACTTCCAAACTCCGGACTGTTATTAAGAAATGCCTAATAGAAAAATCCAATAACACTCTTCCTGACCTTGGAATCGAACTTAGGACCCCACGCTCAGCAGTCGTGCGTTACTCACTTGCAAACACGAGACCAACGGAGCGTTATGTAAATACGTATAATGACGTAGCGTAGATGTAGCGTTGGAAGGCCTTCCATAAGGTGGACCTCAGACCTTGTGAAGGCCGCAGGAATCTGCTGGTTGCAAGAAGCACAGAACAAGTCGAAGTGGCGGTGCTTGAGGGAGGCCTATGTTCAGCAGTGGACGTCTTTCGGCGAAATCACGATGATGATTTCTATGCAATGCACGATGGATGATTTCGAGTAACGTATCCACGATGGACAGTTTCTGATGATGAAGGAAAACATTAGACTTTTAAATAAGTAAGTAGAAATATCATGACTCATGTATCATTGGCAACCTAACGACTCGCTGTCCGAACGCGTCATTGCAGAAAAGTAATTGGAGGAGCAGTCGAAATAAATAATGATGTATCTAGTTTATTTAGCTTGAGCATGAGGTCTTGGGTTCGATTCCCAGGTCCGACAGTGTTTTAGGGTTTTTCTAGCAGCCCGGACTCTGGATTTGTGTCTGGTTAATGGCAATAGCCTCGCGCCCTTACATGGGACTTAATAATTAAACGTAACTGGCGAAATGTGGATGTAGGTACTACCTTTAAGTGGATAAGCATAAAACTGCCAAAAAAATATTGGCTGTCATGGGGACCGCCGACAGAAGTGAAAACCCCAAAATGTACACAGGCCGCTGCGCGTCGCCAGTCTGGCACAACACATCACATTAGCATTATGGTGACGAGCGCAACGCGGCCAAAGAAGTTTTAACTTAAAAACTTTATTTAAAAAAGTGACAAACTTGTTACAGACATTAATGGTAAATGATTAATGATTTTATTTCTGTAAGTAGGTTTGTACAAACACTTTTACACGTCAATCATATTTTAAAACTAGATGAGGTCGGCGTTTCCTATCTGACTACTCTGAGAAGAAAGGCCGAAACAAACTCAGAGGTCACAGTCTCTTTTAAAGTCCAGACATAATCTTGGTCAGATCATGTGAAGACCATGTAGATTTGAGTCTGAAATGGTCTTGTGAGGAAAAACCACACAGAATGAGTGGGCCTGTCCAGTCAGTACACGCATTTGTCAGTAATCGTGCAGCTCAACTCAAAACTTAATTACATTTACAACATACAGTTTAGTATCTTAAACATAGGTCCCCTGGTTATTGTTGTTGATATGTTATTTTATTTTATCTGATCTAGCTTACTAGCTGACGGTTTCAGGCGACTGGCCATTTATAGGTACCTCTGACGAAGAATTTGCAATTTCCAACCTTTTAAAACCTAAGAATATTCAAGCAGCATTATCTACCGCCATAAAATGAAGAAATAGGTAAGTAAAAACTGTATTTTTGGAAGTATTTTTCAAACTAAATGTCAACACTAAGTACTTATGTACATTATAAATTACACAAAAAATAAAATAACTTAGATCCTAATGTATTTATGCTAATGCTATGAAAAATGTCGCTATTATAGAAGCGAAGAGAACCTCGGGTCTGTACTGTGAAAATCTCACCATTAAAATGTTAGGTGAAGTGAACTGTCACACTTCCTGATACTAGGGTGCACTGGGTATCGAGGGATTGACAGTTAACTTCACTTCAGTATTCTCGGTGACATTTCTACAGAATAGCTAGGTATTGCTCATTTTCGCAGTTCATACTAATTGCAGCTATATAGAAAAAAATATACTAATATGCAATGAGTATGTAACCTAAAATACCTTCCTTAATTACCTAAGCACCTAACGATAATTATTATTTATTTTTAAACGAATATTTGGGCTATCATCGTGATCAAACCAAATTATTATTCAAGGGGATATTTTTTGCATGACTCATCAATATTTAAATTATTTAGCAATTTGATAATTATTCACATCGCTAGTTCTCTATTTGAATACTTTTAATTACTACTTAATATGTTTAATTTAAATAGTCCCTACTGACCTAATTGCTGATGTGTGGTCAATCAGAGATGTTTGCTGAAGCTCGCGTGGAGTGCTTATACACTGTAAAGGCGACAACAAACAGGCGCGACACGCGACGCAAATCGCAGGCGACACAAAGGCACCGCTCGTCGCGCGACGAGCGGCGCCTTTGTGTCGCACTGTCCCGTCGCGCCTGTCTGTGGGAGCCTTGATGCGGAAGCAGTGCGCGTAGGGTGCGGGGCAGCACCAACGCATCCCATCTCTATGGTAGCATGCAGGCTAGATTGTGCGTTTGTGAACCACTGCTGCAAGGTATCGGCTAGGCCTGTGACCTTGCAGCAGTGACGTGACAATTGTTTCTGTGTTAATGTTTTACTAACATAGTTCGTAAGTATATTGTTACTATGAGTCTTGTTACTTGAATTAAATAATTATCATTATTATAAGAAAAATAACAAAAAATAAAAATACAAATAATGCGGCAGGCGCAGATCTAGGTTTTCGCTCAAGGGGAGGCAAATATTTCCTTCTGGGGGATCGGGAGGGGGGATTTGTCAAGCAGTGAAATCCATTTAAAAACCAAACCATCAGCACTTTTTTTTTCCGTAAACTCAACAATGTGGCCCCCCTTTTCGAGGATAACGACGACTTATATACCTATACCTACGAGTATCTAAGTAATATACTGTATACAAAGTAAAAATACAAGTTATAAAATTATGATTATGTCTAATTTTGAGTTTAAGACTCTGTTTGGTCTAAGCCCAGGGGGGGCATCTGCACCCTTTGCCTCCCTGCGGCCTCGCTTGCTTGGGAGAGGCCTATTATGTCCAGCAGTGAACTGCTTTACCTTCTTTTTTTGCTCCGGGGTGGAAAATCGTCATGGATGTCCTCCGCCCTGGGGCGTGCGGAGGGGTCTGTCAAACTATTACCGACTAAAAACCACCCCTGTGTTCCCGTCACATTCTTGCACCGGGGCGGGGATCATGGGAACTTGTGCGCCTTCCACAATCCCCGGCGGCCCGCCTCTGCGGGCCTCCTCAAATCCGCGGGGGTAGTGAGGTGTTGTGAGTCCGCCGTCCCTTTGGACCCGTTTATGGGGGCTGGAAGAGGGCGTTGTCCGCCCTCCGCCGACACCCGGCCCGTCTGCTGCGGATCGGGAGAGTGCAGGTCTCGACCCTTTTTTTTTTTTTTCTGGGGTGGAAAATCCTCATCGATGTCCTCCGCCCTGGGGGGCGGAGGGGTCTGTCAGACTCTTACTGACTAAAAACCACCCCGGTGTTCCGTCTCACACCTACGCCGGGGGTCGCGGGAACGTACAAATCTTCCGCAAACCCCGGCCGGTGCCGGCCCGCCTCAGCGGTTCCCGTCCGGTCGAGCGAGGGAAGTGAGGTGTTTGACTCCCCCCGCGACTTCTAAGAGGGGCGCGCGTGGAACACTACACGCCGCCACCTCGGGTCCTGATGTATGGGGGGCGACGGACGTCCCCGAGTCCGTCGCCCCTGGACCCATTTAGGGGGGCTGGAAGAGGGCGTTGTCCGCCCTCCGCCGACGCCCGGTGCACCTGCTGCGGGCCGGTGAGAGGATGAGATCTCTCGCTCCCTTTCCGCAGCCCCCTTCTGCGAGATGACTGTTTCGCAGAAGGATACCACCGCGTCCCATGACTCGGCGCTTCCCACCATAAAACAAGCGAGGGCCGGCAGTGACAAGTCAGTTCCGACTTCTGACACGAGCGCACGGCGCGGTTCCTCCCATGCGGCACACTCTGCCAGAGTATGCCACACCGTGTCAAGCCAAGTTGTTAGTTGATTGATTGATTGAAATTTTTGGCTGCCTTTAGACCACAGATTATCTATGTCTAATGCCGAACAGCGGGGTAATAAGGGCTATCGCGCTTGAGTTCGCCGCTAGAGGCGCTGGAGTAGAGTAAGGTAACTAGATGTCAAAATAATAGGTCTTTACCTATGAAATTGCCGTTTTGTATGAAAAAATTTAAACGAATTTTTTTCATGATTTTTTTATTTGTATTAATCGAAGTAATCACCCATGCAATCAATGCATCTTTGCCATCGCAGTGGCAGTTTATTGATGCCCTTCTTAAAGAAATCAGCTGGACGGGAGGCAACAAATTCTTCAAAGGCATTTTGTACTGCCTCTCGGGTATTAAATTTTTTTCCCGCCAAGAAGTTATCCAAATTCTGGAAAAAGTAGTAGTCTGTAGGCGCAAGGTCTGGTGAGTAGGGCGGATGACGGAGAGCTTCCAACCCCAGTTCTTGCAACTTGGAGACCGTCTGCTGTGCAGTATGAGGTCGCGCGTTGTCGTGCAGGAGCAGCGGAGACGAGCGATTGACCAATGCTGGTTGGAGATGCGCCAGCTTCTCCATCATTGTGTTCAGTTCTTCACAGTACACATCTGCAGTAATGCTCACCCCGTTTGGTAAGAAGCTGTGATGAATCACACCGGCGCTAGACCACCAAACAGTGACCATCACTTTTCTAGGGGTAAGTTTTCGTTTAGGGCATTGTTTAGGTGCTGAACCAGGATCCAACCAACTTGCTGAGCGCTTACGGTTATCAAACAGAATCCATTTTTCATCGCAGGTAACAATGCGGTTCAAAATTCCTTCATTTGTGTGTCTGTTGAGCAGTGCAAGGCACGTCTCGACGCGTACTTCGCGCTGGCGATCATTGAGTTCGTGGGGCACCCATTTGTCAAGCTTTTTTACCTTGCCAATTTGACGCAAATGGACCAATATTGTTTTGACGCTAACGTCGAAAGCTGCTGCTAATTCAGCCGTAGATTGTGTATCATCAGCTTCCACAATCGCCTTTAATTCGTCATTGTCGACCAAAGTCTTCGGACGACCGCGAGGTTCATTTTTCAGGTCGAAATTTCCAGAACGGAAGCGAGCAAACCAATAACAGGTGGTGCGTTGGTTTGTAGAGTTAGCTCCGTAAACGTCGTTGATGTTGCGTGCCGCTTGTGCCGCGTTGCTGCCACGACGGTACTCATATTCCATAATTACTCGAATTTTTAACGTATCCATGATGACGAAAAAGATTGAAATGCGATGAAAATGTAACACTAATCAATAAAGAAATGACTACTTTTAGAAAAAAAAATCCATGTTTTTAAAATAAAATTAATTTGAAATTAGAATTCATAGCCAAACAAAAATTATTTTGATTTGAAATGGCCAGTACTGCAGAACGGCAATTTCATAGGTAAAGACCTAATATGTACTGAACGTTCACTGTTTGCGGGTTTTTTTATCACGGACTTTAACGAATGATTCATAATTGTTGTAATGGTTGTGCCTGTCCTGATTAATTATGACCGATTTTAAGTAAAAAGTTAGGATCTACTTTGGTAGCACTAGGAAGAATAAGGTTTGTCTGCTTCATGTTTGCCCATTTTAGGAACTTTATAATCTAAATATTCATTTGAAGTTTTAAAATGTACTAAAATAAGCATAATATGAATTTATGAGTAATTAAACATATCCAAAACATCAAATAAAAGTACTGCAATAGGACCTTACTCGCCAGTGACGCCAACTGGTGAGCTCAAAAAAGATAGCCCCCATTGCGTAACACACTAACTGACGGTAGGAGATTAGCTTTCATATTGACAGTTCAACAACATTCATTGCGTTATTTACGTTGTTGAGCAGACAAATTTTTCGAACATATGAACCAATGGATTAGCAATAGGCTTCAAAATCATTCAGATTGTGATAGTTAGTGTGTTACGCAATAAGGGTGCTGGATCACGATGCACGATCATCTCACCACATTGACAGGCATTGAGATGGCGAAGGTGTTGGTAAACTGGTAAAAATGTAGGCAAACGTATAGGTTTGTTCAGTTGTTCACCCACCCGTCATAGGTAAAAGGGGGGCAATGATAAAAAAAAAAAATTTTATTAATATTTTAATGGTTAGGAATATAAAATAGTAAACTGGAGAACCGAGGGAGATAGAAAAACCCATGATTTATATCTAATCCTAAATAACACGGTTTTTTTAAGCTATTGCATAGCTTTTATCGCGGGCTTTGAGCGCGGCGACCGAATCAAGAAATTCCGTAACGAAAATAAAACCTAACACCCCCCACTCCGCCTACCATGTAGCTCGGCCGAGCGTTCGCTTAACGTGTATGGCACGACTGTACTTGAATTAATATCAAAGAAAAAGAAATACTGCATAAATAAAAAATTATAATTGCATAAGTTGATAAAAAATGCTATGCAATAGCTTTAGCGCGGCAGTCCCCGAGTGCCACACGGGTTTTTTTTTTCTTATATTGTGTGGAGTAGGTAGATACCTACTTCTAAGGTAGTAGAATTTTAATGTATTTTCTTTACATAAATTGAAACGGTCGCGTACACTGCAAGAAATCCATACTAATATTATAAATTCGAAAGTAACTCTGTCTGTCTGTATGTTATCTTTTCACGCCTAAACCATTGAATGGATTTCGATAAAATTTGGCAAGGAGATAGAAGGACATAAGAAAAAAGAAAAACAACAAAAAAATGAAAAATAGTTTACTACTATTTAATTGCTACTTTCTGTCTTAAAAATAATCCTAAAAGCGGGTGATTATGGTGGGTGAAAGTTTGTATAACTTAGCATTTCTCAGATTAGAGATATGAAGATGTGTGCGTTTTTGTAAAATCATCCCTCAAAGGGGTAAAATAAGGAATCATTTTAAAATTCACAAGTGTAAGTGTAAGTACCTCTTTTAAGAGATTTAAGGAATTGGAAATATACCCAAGCAGCAAAATTATCCTATAATGCAGATGATATAGGCCTCCAGCACTTATAATATTCGCTTAACGGTTCTAGTATTTGCTGCCAAGCTGATAATAGCAACCATGGAGTTAGTTGGGACTTATAGTATATCTGATCTTATACATTAACTTATAATTACTTATAGGTAGAAATTAAGGGTGCAATATAAGCTTGGGTGACCTATAAAAGTATCGCGAAGGTGTAAATGCACTCAAGAGTAGATAAACTGGTAAACTATACTTATAACTGCTAACAAGAAGCATTATAGAACTACTATAAGTAAAGTACGCCAATAAGAATGATAAAGAGAACTAAACATACTGGAAACTATTTGCATTTATTACTTGGTTTTATACGGGTTTATAAATTCACTTTACAGAACAATTATAAGTAAAATGGAGCAGTTTTATAGTGGTATAAATCAATATTGTTATAATCTTAACACGATTATAAAGGTATAATATAATATACTTAGTATCCAAAACTATATCCGTGGTGTCCTGTACAAGAATACATTGGTTTATAATGGTCTTGCAAATGCTGATAAAGTCTCAGTACGGACATTTTGATTTTGTTGTGTCGTATTCGTTGCCGACGTGCTGTTCTATTTACTTTTCTTTCAAAAATGGATCTATATAAATGGAAACGGCTAAAAAGAAGTGGTTATTACAAACGAAAAGTTCAGAAAACCTATAAACAAATAATTCAGGTGTCGAGTTCTAGCTTTGTATCTGGCGAAGAACGAATTGTAAAAATAGGAAAAGGTTCCGTACAAAATAGTTCCTGTGAAAATTTTAGACAAAATGTTTATATTAATAATTCTGCACAAAACGACGTATTATCGATAAAAAGCGATTTAAATTTAGACTTAGAAGATGGTATAAATGAGGAACCTGTGCAAGAAGATGAAAGCAATATTGAAGACTATTCCAATTTTCAACTACATAGTGATTTTATAAAATGGGCTGTAGAATACAATATACGACATATGACATTAAATTCTTTATTAGAAATTTTGAATAAGATGGTTACAACCACGACATTTGTGAGATAACAAGAAGTGTGTTTCGTTCCAAGGCCACCTTAAGGTTTTTAAAGCTCGGAAATACCTTTTAATCAAAAAGCGATCGACGTCCAGAATCATTACCATTTTCAATGCTGACACCTAAACAAAAACATTAAAATAAGACATAGGTACCTAATAGCAATATAAAATAACCGTCCGGTTATAGAAATATTTGCGGAACTCTAATTCCAAACAACATGGCCAAGCAATGGTTCTGATATTTACCATTATTAAACAAAGTACGCCTATAACGGTTTGTTAATGTATTTAGGAAAACCAACTTTGTCAAAATGGCGACTTTCTATTGTATGTCTTACTGAAACCAACATTATTTTAAAATTCAACTTTATGAAAACGCAAATTTCAAGAGGCGTGTAAAAATTTTGATAAAAAACTTATTATTCTTCACGGAAAATATACGTGCGCCATGCACATTCAAACACATCATACATCTTGACTTATTGTTAACGGACACTCTACTCTTATTTTATATTCTAGATAATATTTATAAGAAATGGATGAATAACTGTATCAATATTAATCTTTACAAATGTGCGCAGCAACATTCACCAATTCACAACACTTTATATGAGCTTGTAAGAGATTAACTGTGTACGTTATTGTCGTAATTGGTTCTATTAAGCGCGGATAGTTAGCTTCGCGGGAGCAAATAGTTCTACGTAGTCAAACTATAAGGTCGTTATTGGTCAAAGTGGTGTTCACCAAGTGTACTATAGATATTTAATTAGGTAAAATACGCCTATAAATTGGGCCCTTTTCCGTGGTTATAATTGCTTACTATTCCGTTATAGTCCTAATGAAATGGTGGTTCCAGGACAATTACTAGACAACATTTTGCTGCTTGGGTAGATAGGTATTACTTGTACTAGTATTTACTTGGTAAAATATTATATTATTTTAATATCGTGAATGTGAACACAATGTGGGACATTTTTCTTTTTTTTTTCTTCTCAGTTAGTTTTAATCATGGTCTGGCAGTTTCAGTAATTTATGCGACCTACCTAAATGTTCGTTAAGCTCCTTAAGTTCTGAGTTGAGCTGCACGTTTACTGACAAATGCGTGCCCTGACTGGACAGGTCCACTCAATCTATGTGGTTTCTGCTCAAAAGACCATTTCAGACACCAATCTACATGGTCATCACAAAATCTGACCAAGATTATGTCTGGACTTCAAAAGAGACGGTGACCTCTGAGTTTGTTTCGGCCTTTCTTCCCAGAGTACCTAGTCAGATAGGAAACGCCGACCTCATCTAGTTTTTAAAATATGATTGGCGTGTAATAGTGTTTGTACAAACATACCTACTTACAGAAATAAAATCATTTATAATTAATCAGAACCCGTACATATCTTGAGGTATTATTTATTTTAGTACAGCCGCCAGCACATCGTTACCACAAACTGTCAGATGTTCTCATTCGATTTTGAACTTAACTATCAGCATTTTATGGTTTAAAATCGTTTGGAGAAATTTGACAGTTCCGTGTAGCTTGACTGTGGCGACTGTACTTACTTATTTCTTTTAAATCGATCCACCCGCATAAGTTATTACAATTTGAAGTTATACAATAATATAGTTTATATGTAGGTAATACGTGGTCAATGACGACGCTAGAGTATTTCTAATTAATGATGATAATATTAAAATTAATTATAATTATTATTTTTAAGTTAGACCTTAGGAATCATAATAACCTGCACCCTAATTACGTAACACACTATCTATCACAATCTGAATCATTTTGAAGCCTATTGCTAATCCATTGCTTCATATGTTCGAAAAATTTGTCTGCTCAACAACGTAAATAACGCAATGAATGTTGTGGAACTGTCAAAATGAAACCCATTCCTACTGTTAGTGTGTTACGTAAGTACCCCGCTTTAATAATAATAAAAAAGTTGCATTTATTATCTGTCTGTTACCTTTTCCTGATTGGATTTGGATGATACGATACTATTTATCCCGGTAGCACGTTCCCGTGGGATAATTTCCGACAACTACGCCGGCGAAGTCGCGAGAAGAAGCTAGTAATATTGTCAAAGTCAAAGTCAAAGTTTTTATTTGTAAAACATAGGTGGGTGTAAAAACAGGTGTTGTAAATAAAATATGTATACGTACACTATGTTTTGCCGTTGACGGCGTACAAAAATCAATAAAGTAGGTATCTAAACTTAGGTAGGTATGTAACAAAATTAAATTTCGTTAAAATTAAATGACATAAAACTTATGCTAAAACCAAGTTAACAATTACGCATACAAAATTTGTACAAAATTAAAGTATTAGAATAACATCATATTGAAAATTTTATTATATATTTAGAGGGTGACAAATATAACATAATCAGCATTTAACTATCTCTAACTCTTAATGCACATATTTATCCTAATAATTTGTATTATCGGTTAGATATTCATTAACTGAATAATAAGCCTTCTGCGCTAAGAAACTGTTTAAATGTTTTTTAAAATTAATCAAATCGCGTTCGTCTCTAATAGGCTTCGGTATTTTGTTATACATTCTGGGTGCCATGCCTAGAAAACTTTTTGTGTAAAATGCTGTGTTGTGTGTATTAGCACAAATCTCATTGTTGCGACGTTTCGACTTCAGTATTACAAATAGATGTAAGTTTGATTTCACGAATACTGCTGTCTCATAAATATATAAACATGGCAGGGTTAGCAACTTGTACTTTTTAAAAAATGGCAAGCAACTGTCAGTTGATTTTAGCTGGAAGACAGATCGTAAACATTTCTTCTGCGCCTTAAATGCGATGAGTTTGTCTGTAGAATTTCCCCAGTATATAATTCCAAAGCGTAGAGTAGATGTTACGTAGGCATTGTACGCTACTAGGACGACGGACTCATTTACAATCTTTCTCAAGTTATAGAGTGCATAAGAGTATTGATTTAACTTTTTGCAGATAATTTCGATGTGAGACTTCCAAGATAGATGACTATCCAAATGCATTCCCAAGAACCTGGCATTACTGGTGTTAGCTATTATTGTATTTTCATGGATGACATTTAATTGTGTTCGATTTGTTCGTTGATAAAATGACATTATTTTTGTTTTCTCTAAGTTTATTTTTAATTTATTTATTTTTAACCAATTAATAATATAATGTAGGGAACTGTTTATATCATTTTCATATGTTTTTATGTCTTTACATGGAACTATTACTGTGCTATCATCGGCAAATAGAATTGTTTGATGTTCAGTGCATTTTGGTAAATCATTTATATAGATAATGAATAGCAGGGGCCCAAGGACACTCCCTTGAGGAACCCCACATATTGTTGATCTAGTTGGAGACATGTACGCAATTTCTACTTTTGTCTTTGGACAAATCCTATTTATGACAGTCACTTGTTTTCTGCCCGTTAAGTATGCTTCAATCAATTTTAACATGTTGCCTCTAATGCCATAGCGTTCTAACTTGCTTAATAATATATTATGGTCTACATGATCAAATGCTTTTGACAAATCCATTAGTAGTGCTGCAATAGGTATTTTTTTGTCAACATTCAAAACAATTTTAGAGAACAACTCATAGACTGCTTTGTTTATAGTTCTATTGTAAAAAAAGTAAGTTTGTTTGGTTGTTTGTTATGCTTTCACGCCAAAACGGCTGAACGGATTTGGCTGAAATTTGGTACACAGAAAGACCATGATCTGGGTAAGGACATAGGTTACTTTTCATCCTGGATCGCAGACGAAGTCACTAGTAATACCTAGTAATTATACAGGGTTATTGGTAAAACACCAGCAACCTCTTAAGGGGTTATTGTACTCATCATTATAAACAACTTAATCACGAAAAAAAAAACAGATTTTCCCTATATTTATATTCGCATAACACGTCAAAATGTAGGGAACAGCTGATATGTTTTTCGCGATTTCAGGTTTGGTCCATAATAAAAGTTGTTTATAATGATGAGCACAATGACCCCTTAAGAGGTTGCTGGTGTTTTACCAATAATCCTGTATATACCAATATAAATATTTTGGCAAGGCGCGAAATTTGTCAAATGAATGTTGCCACTACATGTTTATTCAATGTCATGTGAATGTAAAACTGAAATGAAAATCTTTGATCAAGTTTTAATAATACTTATGATTTTAAAAGCTTATAATAGTAGATTGTTATATAAGGGGCTAAAATGACCCATTATATACGTGGTAGTTTAACTGCCGAGCTTTAACGAGGGAGTAAATAGAAACCGAGATAAAATGGGTTTTTAGCGCCGTGTGGTACACTCTACTTTTCACTACAATTGCGAGAAAATAAAATAATCCAATACCTACAGTATTAAATAGTTTACTTTTTTTTAAATTTTTTCTGTAGCCGCAACGTAATGCACGCATTCTACCGAAGAGATCGCCGCTTTTAGTTCCATTTTCAAAAATAAAATGTTCTTTTTTTATGAAACGGAAATAATAATAAGTCGAATCTTTATTCATGATTATTCTACTTAGGCACAAAGACTTTTTGGTTTTTGTAAGCTCGTTGATAAAAGACAAAAATAAAAACAATAAAAAAGGATCCCTAGAGGAAAATAATACTATTTTATCCCCGCTCTGGTACGCTACAATGACGGAACTTTGGATCAAGAGGAGTGAAAAAAAATTAACATAACCAATATGTTTCTTTTTTCAAAATAATCACATCTACCCCATGTTTATTATTTTAGTTGAGGTAAAACTAAGCACCATGTCATGAACGACTTTATTTATTGTATTTTTGAGAGGATTATGCATGAATGAATTAGAAATAATCATTAACCGTTTATAATAATTTAAAAATATTCGAAACTTCCCACTTTTACGAAAATCTTTCAAGAAAAATAATAATAGTAAATATTTGAAACAGGCAATACCGCCACATGACAGGTGTTTACGCGCCAAACAACAATGGTTGCTTGCTAACGTTTGATAAAAGTTTTTTGACGCACGTTTTTTGTTACAACTTACGTGTTTTCTGATCTAAAAACCGCCGTAACTATTTATCTAACGTGTATTCACCTAAATTGCATTACAATATGTAGTATCACTGTCGCAAAGTAGGCAAAAAGTTAATTGAGTAGTGAGGCTGGGTCATCGAAACGCTGAGAGTGCAGTGTCCGATTTTATGTTTTATTGTTAATTAAGGTCAGTATTTCGGCCGTAGACATGGCCGCGATGACTCCTAGACGTTCCTCGCGGCTTCCTCATACTCACACGCCAAAGATGTCAGAGAGAAAGAAAGGGTTATTTCAATGTGAGGAGATGCCTTCGCGGGAGTCATTGACGACGCATCGGAAGCTGCCGGTGGTTGATAGTGAGAGTGACAGCGAGGACTGCGACCTGGGCATCATCAGCACGTTGGACTCGAGCTCTGGAGACGAAAACGACCAGAATGTTCCAAAAACGCCTGAAAGGAGCCTTTGGCGTGAGTCTTTTTACTTATCCTTCTATTACTAGGTTTAAATTCATGTTTTGTATGTAAACAACGACATTATGAAAACAGTTTCATGTCGGATATATACGTAGAAACATTGTTGTACCTTTCCACTGGGTGTGAGAGCTTAAAGGGCCTTGAGTTTTACTTTATAGCATGTACAAGATAACCTTGCAGTTATTTTACCTGTTCCTGTCATTTTTGTTTTGTATGCAAGCTGTAATTTCTTTAAATACATTTCTAGTCATGTAAATTACTGATTTTGTATAGTAAGTGCTTATTAATAACTAAACTAGCTTCTTTGTACTTTGGTACAAGAATAAAGAGACTGTTTTGACAGTCTTTTAATTCTTGTAATAACATGTACCCACCATTCAAAACACACACGGAATACCATGTAGTATTGGAATGTATTTATCGAAATTTTACAGAATCATGTATATTGCATCATACATTTTCTAAAACAGCTTGCGGACTTTAACTGGTAGTAGTAGTAGTAGTAGTAGTAGTAGTAGTAGTTGTTTATGTACCTTTGTCTTCATCTTGAAATGTTCAATAATTATTTGTTGAGCCTGTAAACATGTACCAAAATATACAACTATAGTATAGAAAACTCCAATGAGTACATCAATGGATACTTCCAAAGAAAGATCAGAACATAATCTGTGCCAAATGGAATGGTATGTAATCTTATTGACTTTCGTGCCTACCCTGCTGACTCCTCATGCTATGATGAACTCCTGATGCTATTAGTCTTTCACAGCATGCAACGGAAGAGAAAGAATAGCTTGTTCTTAGCCAGAAACTAGTCAGCATTTACATATTATAATTCCTTCTAAACTTCTAATAACTTCGCTCCATCTTGCCCTCTTATCTCAGGGCAATACTGATATGCTATCACAGCAGATGTGCCCTCTAAATAAATTAGACCAAGAACAGACTAATTTAAGACACTATCCATATTAGCTTATAGTAGTGTCAGACTGATAAGTCATCCTAAGCTTAGTCAGGCGCTGATCTCTTCTTTTCGAGACAGTGGCGAAAGTAAAATTATTTTATTATTTGTCAGAATCTATCCAGCTCATGTATATTATTAAACCTATTATAGTAGCAAGTAGAATGGTAGTTTTGTTTAGTATTGCAGTATATTAGTACGCTGCTGATCATCCCGTTGCTTTGCTCCTATAACGGTTGTAAAAAGACACTTAACGAAGCCGAGAGTCACTTGTACTCCCCATCATTGTAATTTTTTTTTGTGCTGGACCATACCTGGGAACATTCTGGTTACGGAGATATTGAAGGTCAAAATTCCAACTTTTACTGACGTTTTTTATGTAAACAAGGTAATGTTATAACACCACTTTAAATACCCCAACAACCCCAAGCATAATGTTTTCAATGTGTTACATTGCGCGTTACCTACTGCGAACAGCAAATTTTCGCACCAAAAATAAAAGTTGTTTCCCAGCAATTATTTTTGTGCTATGTTACTTAGTTTGATGTACAGAATGCGTAAATGATGGCTATGTGATGGGTCTTTTGAGACCCTGTATAACAGTCTTTTACAGCATGCAAGGCAAGAGAACAAATGGCCTGTTCTTGGTTAGAATCATCTAAACCTCTAATATCTTTCCTCCATTTTGCCCTCTTATCTCAGGGCAATACTGATATGCTATCACAGCGGATGTGCCCTCTAAATAAACTAGACCAAGAAATAATTTAGGACACTATCTACATATTAGCTTATAGTGTCAGACTGATAAGTCATCCTATGCTCAGTCAAGCGTTGATATTTTCTTTTCGAAGCAATGGCAAAAGTAAAACTATTTTATTATTTGGCAGAATCTATCCAGCACCTTAATTGTGTAATCCACTATTAATCAAAATCTGAAAGCCTATTACTAATCCATTGCTTCATATGTTCGAAAAATTTGTCTGCTCAATAATGTAAATAACGCAATGAATATTGTTGAACTGTCAAAATGATAGCCACTCCTACTGTTAGTGTGTTACGCAATTACCCCGCTGCTCATGTATATTATTAAACCTATTATAGTTGCAAGTAGAATGGTAGTTTTGTTTAGTATTGCAGTATATTAGTACACTGCTGATCATCCCCTGTTGCTTTGGTCCTATATATCAATCAAGGCAAGAGAACAAATGGCCTGTTCTTGGTTAGAAAGTAGCAAACTTATGAATACTATTAAATCATCTAAACTTTGAATAACTTCTTTCCATTTTTCCCTCTTATCTCAGGGCAATACTGATATGCTATCACAACAGATATGCCCTCTAAATAAACTAGACCAAGAACTGATTCTGGACACTATGCACTACTGATTAGCGTATCCTAGTGTCAAGCTGATAAGTCATCCTGTGCTCAGTCAGAGAATGATCTCTTCTTCTTTTCGAGTCAATGGCAAAAGTAAAAATATTTTATTATGCTATATGAGTTGGGCGCAGTAAGTGGCCACGCCAAAAACGGCATCAGTAGTGTTTTTTAGGTCCTCAGAGTTGCAGGTGTATGGACACTTTGGACACTCCACCTTATGGGACATGGTTGACTGGCCATTGATCTCTTAGTTTATCAATTTCTAAAAGTTTGTTGTAGATTTCCTTCTGTTTTAAATAAAACTAACTGTATTATTGTTTCAACATTGTAGAATAGAATACTCTTTATTAAGTACACCATGGGAATCACACATAAAAATGTAGAAATTTTCCATAGGGTGACACAATAGGTGGTCTTATTGCACAGAGCAACTTTTAAAGACAACCTTTGTATTTTGTTTTTACATTAGGATAAATGAAATTGAGACTGCAAAGCAAGTTAGAAGTTCAGTTTATAACTATGAATGTCCTAACTAATATTATAAATGCGAAAGTAAGTTTGTTTGTTTGTTTGTTACCTTTTCACGCCTAAACCACTGAACCGATCATCCTGAAATTTTGCATATACGTTGTCAGGGATACAGAAACGGACATAGGGTACCTTTCATTCCGCAAAAAAGTACTGTTCCCGAGGAAAACAACAAAAACGTTCTTATGATAATAGATGGCGCCACGTGTCTTTCGAATCATGATTAAATTATAACCCGAATTGTTAGTCAAAGTCTAAATTAACGCGAGCGAAGCCGCGGGCAAAACCTAGTTTACTATAAAACTGAAACATTAATACACTGATGTTTAATTCCACCACCTATGTGTTAACATAATTAAATCCATACTAATATTATCAATTCGAAAGTAACTCTGTCTGTAGGTTACCTTTCACGCCTTAACCGCAGAACAGATTTCAATAAAATTTGGCAAGGAGATAGATGGCATCCTGGGGAAGGACTAGGCTACTTTTGTCTTAGTAGCACGTTCTCTTGGGATAATTTCCGACATGTACGCGGGCGAAGCCGTAGGTAGAAGCTAGTTGTAAATATAACTGTGGAACTGTGTGTGTGTGCATGTATGACCAGATGTATGAATGTATAAACGCATTTTTCTTTCTTTTCTTTATGTAAACGAAGCAAAAGGAGTATGTAAGGATCGTAGCAGGTGGCACTCTGTCGTTTATGCTTACCTCCATGGGAAGAAGGCGTGAGTTTATGTATTATGTGTAACTGTGGATATAATGTATGTTCCCTTTCAAAAAATAAATGACTAATGTTCATTTTCACATCATGCTGATTTACTAAAAAAAAAACAAACAGCTTATAATTACAAACTTTATAATTTCTAATCATTGTATAGTTTTACTTACTGTAATATACAATTTTGCCTGGTTTCAAAATTATATATTCTCATATTGTGACTTCACAACCTATTCAAGCATACATTTGTCAGAGCTAGGTTAAATATTCATTGAAGTTTCTTTTTTTATTTATTTATTAAATTACTGACTATCAAGTTCTAAGAGTGGAGGGGCTCGTGGCTAATTAATAACAGCCACACGGGTCTATCTTATGTCAAACTACGCTTGTCGCGGTCAGTCCGAGGATGAGTGACCATCCATTGCTTATCGAGGCCCCTCCGTGCCTCGGAAAGCTCGTTAAGCCTTCGGTTCCGGCTGTTATTCGTAAATCTTCGGCAGAAATATCAGGTAGTCAGACGCCCAAAAGTCTCACAACCAATCTTACTAGGGGGTATCGCGTTAATCAGTAACTGGGATGTGGAGGTCAGATAGGCAGTCGCTCCATGTAAAATACTGGTATTTGCTGCATCCGGTTAGACTGGAAGCCAACCCTAACCTAGTTGAGAAAAGACTAGGCAGATTGGCTGACAGTCAATTTGTTTGTTGCAAAAGAAAATGCAAGTAAATTAAAACAATATAATAGGTCTTTACCTATGAAATTGCCGTTTTGTATGAAAAAATTTAAACGAATTTTTTTCATGAATTTTTTATTTGTATTTATCGAAGTAATCACCCATGCAATCAATGCATCTTTGCCATCGCAGTGGCAGTTTATTGATGCCCTTCTTAAAGAAATCAGCTGGACGGGAGGCAACAAATTCTTCAAAGGCATTTTGTACTGCCTCTCGGGTATTAAATTTTTTTCCCGCCAAGAAGTTATCCAAATTCTGGAAAAAGTAGTAGTCTGTAGGCGCAAGGTCTGGTGAGTAGGGCGGATGACGGAGAGCTTCCAACCCCAGTTCTGGCAACTTGGAGACCGTCTGCTGTGCAGTATGAGGTCGCGCGTTGTCGTGCAGGAGCAGCGGAGACGAGCGATTGACCAATGCTGGTTGGAGATGCGCCAGCTTCTCCATCATTGTGTTCAGTTCTTCACAGTACACATCTGCAGTAATGCTCACCCCGTTTGGTAAGAAGCTGTGATGAATCACACCGGCGCTAGACCACCAAACAGTGACCATCACTTTTCTAGGGGTAAGTTTTCGTTTAGGGCATTGTTTAGGTGCTGAACCAGGATCCAACCAACTTGCTGAGCGCTTACGGTTATCAAACAGAATCCATTTTTCATCGCAGGTAACAATGCGGTTCAAAATTCCTTCATTTGTGTGTCTGTTGAGCAGTGCAAGGCACGTCTCGACGCGTACTTCGCGCTGGCGATCATTGAGTTCGTGGGGCACCCATTTGTCAAGCTTTTTTACCTTGCCAATTTGACGCAAATGGACCAATATTGTTTTGACGCTAACGTCGAAAGCTGCTGCTAATTCAGCCGTAGATTGTGTATCATCAGCTTCCACAATCGCCTTTAATTCGTCATTGTCGACCAAAGTCTTCGGACGACCGCGAGGTTCATTTTTCAGGTCGAAATTTCCAGAACGGAAGCGAGCAAACCAATAACAGGTGGTGCGTTGGTTTGTAGAGTTAGCTCCGTAAACGTCGTTGATGTTGCGTGCCGCTTGTGCCGCGTTGCTGCCACGACGGTACTCATATTCCATAATTACTCGAATTTTTAACGTATCCATGATGACGAAAAAGATTGAAATGCGATGAAAATGTAACACTAATCAATAAAGAAATGACTACTTTTAGAAAAAAAAATCCATGTTTTTAAAATAAAATTAATTTGAAATTAGAATTCATAGCCAAACAAAAATTATTTTGATTTGAAATGGCCAGTACTGCAGAACGGCAATTTCATAGGTAAAGACCTAATATTAGAAACAAAACAATACACAACTTCATAACTTTAGTTTAAGTTATATGTTAGTTAACAAAAACAACTACTGACTCAGTTTCTAAGTTTACAATATTCATTATTAATATTACTACTGTATTTTACATGTTACACTACCACAAAGCATAAAAAAGCATTGTGTGTTAATTTCAGCATAATAAAATCATTATATTAACTACATACTTAGCATAAGATTTAATTTGTACAATTCAACTATAATCTGAAACATCTATTTCACAGATGATACCAGAAGTCAAACCCGGAAACTTCTAAAAGAGTGCAACGATTTGAAGAATTTTATCAAGTCCCCGTTTACGTTGAAAAAATATCAGACTCGATACTGTCCGGACTCAAAATGTACTGGTTCAGTGTCCACGCCAGCCACTCCACACCTCAACAACCATCCTGGGACCCCATCATCCACTCACTCCTGTACAAGTGTTCACACAACGTCGTCTACCTCAAGCCGTGCCCGCAAAAGTCTGGCCAGTCTCATCGCAGACACGGAAAGCTGCAGCAGCTCCTTAAAAGACCTGAACTTTGACACCGATTCTGGTACAGATTCCAAAGAGAATACTCCAACTAAATACTTGAGACGGTCAACTAGGAGGCATAAATTGACTCCTAAATTCCACAGTTTTAAAGGAGTGTTATTAGAACAGAAGAAAAATGTTTCACCTCCGAAAAATGCTATTATTTGCTTGACGAAGATGGATATGAGTAGTGTTATATCACCTACACAGATGCTAAAGACTCCACAAACAACAGACGCAGGTGCTTCGCCCCCTAAGTTGGGACACAACCGACGTTCTATCGTCGAAATTGGCGAAAGTCCTGAATCGGCTTGTGACAGTGAAAAAAGTCACAAGAGACTTCGAAACGACAGTCTGACCGATTACGGCCCAAGTACTAAGTACCCGAGGTTGGAAAACGCTCCCAAAGCTCGCCTTTCATTATTCAACAGTGATAGACTTAAGGAAATACTGTCTGCTAAGTCTTTCTATGGAAAACCCAACCCTGACTTGAATAATACCGTCACATCGAGGATTTCCAACGCTATTGAAGCAACTACTACAAACAGACGTATGAGGCATTCCCATTCTCACAGACGCAAGCGAAAGCCTGGTCAGATCAATCTGGGAGTGAGGCATAGGATTAAGAAGCCTAAACATCATAAGAATAAGGCTGTCATTGCTGTAAAACAGAATAATTCGTCAGCTAATGGTTCGGTTTTGAATAACACTGTCGTGTCTACGGTTACTATGACTGACGCGTTGATGATAAGTCAGAATTCTTCGCAGGAACTTGGAATTGGTAAGTTATTTTATGAATAAATTTATTTTATCGGCGAAAGGGTGATTATAATTTCTGAATTTGATTATTTGGAAAGCTCTCTAAGCCGTTGGTCCCGGCAGTCATTTGTTTATCTTTCACAGTCGTTATGGGTAGTCAGAAGCCCAAAAGTCTGACAACCAGCGTTACCAATATCTGCCGGGGTCGCGGATTGTTCGAAGGGTTACCGGGGCCCTGGCGCACAGGCAGCTGAAGGAACACGGGTGGGTTTTAGTCAGTAAGTGTTTGACACGCCCTCCCGCTCCGCCCAGAGCGGGAGAAGTCATTTGATGATTCACCACCTAAAAAAAAAACTGGTACCAATATGAACCCAGGTATTGTGTCACCCAGTTACTGGGTTGTGGAGGTCAGATAGGCAGTCGCACCGACCCCAACATTGTTGGAATAAGGCTAGCAGATATTGATTTCAACAAGGGCAGTTTCTACAAAAATTAACTACGTACCAATTAATTTTTATGCTAGCTGTTGCCCGCAACTTCCTTTGCGTGTATTTTGTATTTCATCATTTTTAATGAAAAATAGCCTATGTCCTTCACCAGGCGGGTAATTACGTAACACACTAACAGTAGGAATGGGTTTCATTTTGACAGTTCAACAACATTCATTGCGTTATTTACGTTGTTGAGCAGACAAATTTTTCGAAAATATGACGCAATGGATTAGCAATAGGCTTCAAAATGATTCAGATTGTGATAGATAGCGTGTTACGTAATTAGGGTGCAGGTCCCAGGCTACCTACTTGTATATTAACGATCAAGTCAGTGGTTTAGACGTGAAAGGGTAACAGACACACAGTTACTTGCGCATTTATAATATTAACTAGCGCCAGCGACTTCTTTCTCGTGGAAGTCGTACGATACACAATTTTTAAAATAACAGCCATTCATACTAATATTATAAATTTGAAAGTAACTCTGTCTGTATGTTACCTTTTCACGCCTAAACTATTGAACCGATTTCGATAAAATTTGGCCGGTCCCGTGGGATAATTTTCGACATCCACGCGGGTGAAGCCGCGTGCAGAAACTATTTTTATAAAACTCTCTTGGCCCCCGACCCACCGCGTCGCATCGTATCGCCTGGCCGCGCTAATACTTCGTTTTCTCTTAGCGTTCTTTCTGACTTTTCGTTCTTTTCGCTCAGCTCCAATGGAGTTTAGCGTGATGTTTTACTTTCCCCAAGGATTGGGTTATCAAATGCAGAAATATTTTTTCAAATCCGTCTGGTACCAGAGATTAGCGCGTTCAAACAAAAAACATATTAACTCATCAGGTTTATTATATTAGTAAAGATATGGATATAAGAATTTTGTACACGATCAATTAAATTTGAAAACCTTCTCAAACTAAAGTTCAGTTAAAGAATAAAAAATTGAATAGGAATCCATTTTCAAAGCTTAAATTCTACAAAAAATATTACAGCATTAACTATTTTAGAATGTGCTGGTCATGCTAAATCTAAAAATATGCAGTCTTTAAGCACTTTTTATTCAGTGATTGATTGATCATTAATGCTTATTAGAGTAGACTAAGTAGAATTTTTTCTTGAATCTTATATCCTGATTTTTTACATGCTTATTCATTAATAATGTATTTTGTACTTTTGAAGTAAAGTCAAGCATTACTAAATTGCAATAAATCATCGTTCACCTTCGAATTCGGGAATTTACTCATTTCATAAATACGTAATGTACCGTCACGAGCATAAATACCGTAGTGTTTATACACACGAGCAGCACGCGTCAACGGCAGAGGCAATTGCAGCCGTCGAAAACGTGCCACTTCGCGCACGTATATTGCTAGTTCGGTGCTCAAACACATGAGCGGCACGATGTCGACGGCTGCAGTTGCCTCCGTCGACGCGTCTACAGCTGACACCGACTAGTGCCGACGGCTGCAGTTGTCTCTGCCGGCCGTTGACAACGTGCCGCTCGTGATGAGCACTTACAGTTACACAAAATTAAAAAGCGTTTTTCTCGTGAAATAAAAATCCCAACTGAGAAAAGTTCTATTTCTTAATAATATGATTTCGATACTATATTCGTAACACCACGAAATATCTATTAATACTTTACGAGAATATCGGTTTAGAATCTTGCGTAAGTGTAGTGTTTATCTCGTGGCTGTAACATTGCCGTAAAATTACTAGAATCATTATATTTTTAAGACTGCCTTGTTTGTCGCAAGTGCGTCTGCTGAGCATGTCTTCAATCAGACCCAGAGTAGGCAGGGTTATTAGGTTTTTCAATAGGAAATTCTCAATAAGAGGACATATAGTGGCCTTATTGGTGATGTTCTTTAGAAAGGTCAGGTGCGTAGTGCTCGCAACCGTCGTGCGTGTATGACCAGATGTATGAACGTAAACGACGCAAAAAGAGTATGAAAGGAATGTAGCAGGTGGCGTTCTGTAGTTTCTGATTATCCACATGTCCTGGTCAGTATTTGATATGCAGCAAAAGGTTTATCCCCTCCCTATTTCATGGACCATGGACATAATGAAATAAAATAAATTTTTGTCTACTATGCACCTATGCCCAAACCTTCAGCGGCTGTCCAGGCTTGATGTTATATCGTAGCATATTTTATTGGTATACTGGCGTGTGCTAGCTGACATAATATGGCAAATAATTTAATTTAACGTTTTGTGTTTCGTAATGTTAATTACTTTGCATTTGTAAAGAATCAAGTTCGTCTAAGTACTCACATTAACTAAACAGCCAGCTGTGCTGCTGAGGAGTTTGTTGCGCCACTGCTTCTCAGCTAAAGCACTAAGAAGTGGTGAAGGCCGGGTGTTTTAGGGGACTGTCTTGTGTAATTCTGACGTTCAAAGAGTGCTGATTGTCAGCTTAGTTGAATAAATTACTTTTGATTTAGATTTTTTATATAATACATGTTTCACAGACAAAGCCGATCCCTTCGACAAAGAACAACAAACAATAGAAGCATTACTCAGCCAATGGGAAGAAGAAGAAATTCCCGAATCCGAGCTATCTCTGTCAAAACCAATGCAAGAACTACCATGTTTCAACAGCACAGTCATAGAAGAAACCAACCAAATATTCCAGCCAGTGACCGTTGTGCCAGTTAAAATGGCAACACTGCCACAGGATTCCGAAGCCTTTATAGTGGAGTTGGGTTGCCAGAAGTTAGATATGACGGTGCCAGAGAATGTGGCAAGTTTGTCACCAACTGTGACAACTTTATCACCAACGGTAGCATCACCCTTGACGACGTTGCCATCAGTAGTGGCAGCGTCACCACAGCCTCTGACAACATTGCCACCGCCGGTAACGAACGACGTGGTTATGGCAGACATTGATGGCCATGTAGAAAATCATGGCAATTTGCCGAAGAGCGGACAGTTTTTGCCTGTAGAAGGCGGTTATATACTTGTTGAAGAGAATGCATCTTCAGGTAAATTCTCTTTCTATAATTTCATCATAGTATCAACTGCTGAGCGGAGTTTTTGGGCTCGATGCAAAGTCGGGCAAAGTTGTTTAATTTTTTTAGTGTTTTTCAATGAAATTTCATTAGCAACTCTTGAGGTGGGATTCTTGTCTGGTTAATGTCAATACGCCCTGTTTTACATGAGACTTAAACTTCAACTTGCGTGCGACTAAGTTAGGCTGAGTACCCATGCTTAGGTAAAAAAAAATCGTCTTTCGAACTTATGACCTGTTTTGATCTGGGCTCATTTATACATGAACGAACTTTCTCACATTCATGAATCGCGCGATTTTTTTAATAAAATACTGAAGGCGAAGTATTATACAACCACCTGCGTTGAAATTTATCATCGGTTATTAAAAAAAAAATTGCTGTTTCATACATTTTCACCGCTTAGATATTGCACTTTTGTATGAAACAACAGATTTTTATAAAAATAATTGTCGAAAAATTTCAATACAGAGGAGTCAGAATTATGCATTAAATCCATGGCAACAGGTTGTGCGTTGATGTCTCTGCCAACCTCCTTCCTTTACCTACAGCACATGCTAACAAGAATATACTCAACACTAAAAATAAAATAATAATTTCAATATACAGGTGGTTAATAAATTACATTCACTGGCCACCAGACCCCTAATCGCGTATTATTAATAGTTAGGGTTCAAGTAATATAAGCAGCTGTTACATTATTATTATTCTATTAAGTTCAAAGAAACCAGTTTCTTCACGTCAAGGGGTCTGGTCATACGCGCCCTGGATTTGTGTTATGTCCCTTGTAAATCTAAACAAATGGGGCTGACTGGACCCTGATTTTAAATGTCCATTACCATAACGTATTTTAGTAAGGAAGTTGAACGAGTATAGAATAGCAGGGGAGATTTCGTAATGGAAGCCATTCATCAAATCAGCTCGCTAATGCTAGCCATTTCTCTGGCGAACTAACTTAAGGTCATTTGTTATTCCCTGGTTCTTTACTTGCGCGTCTCCATATTTGTTGTGTCAAATAATTCAAAATGTTTTTGTAACTGACTGGCGTCGATATCGATAATGCCTGGAGAAGTTACTGGTCCCTGAAGGCGTTAATGAAGGGTGACTTACAAATATCTCTAAACCGTAAGGTTGTTGACATTTGTATCCTGCCTATCGTATCCTATGGTGCGCAGACTTGGTCTTTGACCGAGGCTTAGAAGGCCAAACTTAAGGTTTGCCAAAGAGCGATGGAGTGTAGCATTTTGAATATAAAGCTAACGCATCGAATTCGCAACATAGTAATACGCTTGAAGACAAGCATTAAGGCAATAAGACCGCGAGACTGAAATGAGACTGGGCGGGCCATACGTACAGGATGCATCAGGACGGATGGGCCAAGGTCGTCTCGCTGTGGTTGCCTGAAGACGGGCGTCCTCACCGTGGCAGACCTAAGAAACGCTGGCGCGACGACATAGGCTCTTCCTTGACTGATTGGCCGGAAAAGGCAGCAGGCAAAGATGAATGGCGAAGTATGGGGGAGACCATTGTCCAGCAGTGGGTCAGTACAGGTTAAAAAAAAAACTGGCTCGTTAGGATGAGAAAAAAATGCTAGGTCCTGAGTTCGATTCTCTATCTACCTAATAAATTGTTATTAGGTTTTTTTTGTAAATTAATTGCTTGCCCAGTAAAACAATGAACTGTCCTCTAGACTCTCTTCTATGCTTTGGGTAGTCACTATTAGCGGTCGTTGATGTACCAAAATAGATTTATACTCATTTTTATATTTGCGTTCCTGTTGCTCGGCAAGTCTCTTCATATTTCAGACTCATCTTTGAGTCATTTATTGCAAATTGTCACATAAAAGGCACTTTTTGACGTCAACATTTACATTCAAATATAATTGATTCTAGTCGACCTTTCCCAAAGGTAGTTTCGTATGGAGAAGAACGGACAAGAAACTCCACCGTTACTCTTTTAAAATGTTTTGCAACGTTTTGTATATTTTAGTTACATAATTACTTGTGAAGATGATGCACCTAGAATAAAATTACCACAATAGGTAAAAAGAATTAAAAATGAAGCAATGACAGATAAATTAATTATGTGATAGATACATGGTGCTCACATATTTACAAACCTTGTAAAAGTATACGATTTTCCTAAAATATTAACAAATAATAAGTAACTCTGTGAGGTGAAGTAATCACAGAATGTAAATCAATGTCATAAAAATTATAAATTATACAATTAAATTAGCAACCGGTTTCATTTTGTCTAGACTCTAGATTGTCCTATGGAGCTGGACCAGCGTGTACGCAACATTAATTGCAAATAAATTGTTTCTTTCCAGGTCAAGAAGAGCTGCCTGACCTGGACGAGATTGAGCGCGAACTGAAGATGTTAGACGAGCAGATCCTCAAGATGGCGGAGTCTAACAACATTAACGCTGAAGCTGTGCTCGCTTCTACTGAGACAATGCCTTCGGACGCTAATAGTAAGTAGAAATTACCCTATGGAGTTGTATTGATGATTTTTATAATTATAATTCTGTAAATACATACTTGTTACGGTCACGAATCATATTTTGAGCAACATACAACCTGACACTGACCTGCAAATTGGCAAAAATCGTAAGAAAATTTGAATTTCCCCGGGAGGTAGCCCGGGAAATTATCGCATACCCCTTAAGACCTGTATGAGGTCAAGCGCGAGCTGAAGATGCTAGACGAGCGAACTCAAGATGGCGGAGTCCAACAACATTAATGCCTAAGCCATGCTCGCTTCTACCTGTACGAAAATTTTAATCGACCTAGGGTTGTTTAGGAACAGTCACAATTATCATTTTATCGGATAAGAAGGTTCTAGGCTCTAGAACCTTAGGCTGATCGTCGTAGTTTCTCAATTAATGTACGGTTTGGCTTCCCCTAATATATCAGATATGCGAAATATGACAGCCTTGTTGATCTAGTGATCTAATTGCGTATCACACTATCAATCACAATCTGAAACATTTTTGAAGGATATTCCTAATACATTGCTTCAGACGTTTGAAAAAAAAATCTGCTCAACAGCGTAAATAACGCAATGAATGTTGTTGAACTGTCAAAATGAAAGCCATTCCTACTGTTAGTGTGTTACACAATTACCCCGCAGCTTGGGATCATGTATGCGATTTCTTGGTCTTGCGAAGTGTTACTGGATTTTTCATAGGGAAAAACCCAGTAACAATTCAATCAGTATCAGCAGTAGTCGCAGTTTTAAGCCGGTTCATCTAGTATACTAATATTATGATCCATCTGTCATGTTCGTGAACGGGCGCCGTCAGTAGGGACTGGTCATCTCTTAGCTGCCACGGCTTATTTTAATTTAATTTTTGAATTGTTTTTGTCTTTTTATTACGGATGCTTTTAACGTTCTGCATCGTTCACACATGGATAATTTCAACATGAATGATGTAACCAATATTTTATAACCATATTTTGATTTAAAAGAGTGTCCATGGAGTTTCTTGCCCGTTCTTCTCCATAGGAACTTCGCTTTGGAATGGGCAACTAGCTTCATCTTTCTGACTGACCGACCCCTTGACAATTCAAAAGTGCCCGTAATTGGTTTATTTGAAATAAATGCTTTGAGTTGAGTTTAGTTATAAAGAGGTAAACTTTGTGAGTTTCTATGTACAGGATCTTATCTATCTTAGGAACTTCTGATCCGATTCTGAAAATTGCTAAAATTATTAAATCACTAATGGGAAGCTACAGTATTGCCGAGTGTCATTGGATATATTTTATGTTAAAACAAGAAGTTTCACGCGAACGAAGTCGCGGGTAGAAGCTAAGTGCTTAATATAATGGCCGATAAATACTTCTGCCTCCCCCTTTTCGTAATACATGCTTGATGTTATCTATATGCAAATTATATTGCCAAAAGGCTTGACACAAGACACAAGTTCAAAAAAATCTTCAAACACAATAAGTATTATTTCAACAAATAACAATATGATATGAATCGTGTCAGTAGCTCAAATTATCTCCTACTTTAGAACATCATTGTGTCCATGTAATATTTCCGACCTTGCATGAAACAATGGTACATTAATTTTGAACATTTTCACAAAAGATTTAAATAATATTATAATTTTGTAACTTGATTCTTAGCTTAATTAGGTTCTGGTAAATTTGAAATGTTAATATACAGGAATAATTAGTTAAAACACATTAGGTTGTTTTAATGAAGCTCAATGTAGCTAGCTGTGCAGCTTCCGTAAGAAAGAATATTTAATATTATTGTTTATGTTTTTGAGAACCACATTAACATCATAAGACACTTCTACCTGTAGGTCTACTCTCTAAGTCCGTGAACGTAGATACGGCCCTGTCCGACAGTAGTTGATCCGTCAAAATATATTTTTTATTTTTCTTTTCTTTTAAAAAAACCTTTGCCCCACACTAGGAATTTCTCCTGTATTGTGAGTGCGTTTACAAACATTTAAACTCACATACACAAACAGCCAGACCCGGAACAAGTACTTGTAGGTCATACAAATATTTGTTCCGTGCGGGAATCGAACCCGCGCCACGCAGCGCAGCAGTCAATCGCTTAACCACTGCGCCAACCGTGCCGTTGTTAAATTAAATTTTTCGGACGGGCAAGTACACGCTATGCGTAGGGACAGCTATCAAATCGTGTTGTCAATCATTCTTAGTTTGAAAACAGAATTAATCTAATGTTTGTAAGTGATACGGAGTAGAAAACGCCCGTAACTTCGGCCGAAACTACGGGCATCGTCCTTTAGGCGTAGACCCCTGAATCGAGCCTAAATTAAGCTCAAACGTCCTATTTTTATACAACTACCCTCATTAACGTTCGCTATTCTCTAATTAGGTACCTATATTACAGATAATTGAATTTTATTGTGACTAAGGCCCATTTCGCCCCGCTAGAGCTTCACTGGTTAATGCTCATGTCATTAGTATCTAATTATAACTCAACCATAATCACAGTGGTTAACAAACGAGTTACTTAGTTCTTGGAATGCAATTTTGTAAAAAAAAAAGGTATTACTCAATATCGTTTTTAATTAATCTCATCATAAAAGTCATTCGCAGGCTATAAAGTAACGATAGTATATGTAAATCGATCGGCAACTTCATTTAACCACGTCATGGATTTGAAAAATCACATACCTACCAAAAATTCATAATAATAATTATGAATTATAAAAACATTTAATAATAATTAATATTCTAACTAAGTAAATACGGGTCACATAAATAAAAATAACAAAAGTAAACATTTGGTACCTACCTAATTACTTATAGGTAGACGCGCATATTTTTACCTTTCGCATGCGGAGTGCGCCTGGGCAGTCTCGACATAGATACCGACAAAAATCGGTCATTAAGTCCAATCGATGTCAAATTTCTTCAATAGATTTTCAACCTTATCCTTTGGAAATAAAGTTGAAAATCTATTAAAGGAATTTGACATCGACACGACTTAGCGACCGATTTTTGTCGCTATCTAATGTCGAGACTGCCGGCCCTGGCCCTGCAGTCTCGACATTAGATAGCGACAAAAATCTGTCGCTAAGTCGTATCGATGTCAAATTTCTTTAATAGATTTTCAACCTTATACTTTGGAAATAAAGTTGAAAATCTATTGAAGGAATTTGATAACGATTGGACTTAGCGACAGATTTTTGTCGCTATCTAATGTCGAGACTGCCGGCCCAGGGCCTGCTATAGCTATGCGCGCACTACGATATTCAAACAAAATAAAATCGCAGACGAAAATTTTCAAGCGATTTTTTACCGCAATGCCCGGTCTCTAGTATATTGGTATTGTTCACAGATTGCGATTATTATCCGCAGTGATTAAAATTCGTAGTGCGCGCTTAGCCGGTAGCTTGAAACTAACGATGATTTCTTACCAAGGGGTATCGTGTTACCCAGTTACTGGGTTGTGTAGATCAGTTAGGAAGTCACTCCATGTAAAATACTGGTATCCAGCTGCTTTTGGTAAGACTGGAAGTCGTTGTGGGCGGCTTTCAGTCTAACCAACAAAGTTGAGAAATGGCTAGGTAGATTATGATTTGCGCCGATATCTATGTTTTAGACAATCTAGACCATAGATTCTCAACCTGGGCGATAACGACCCCTCGTGAGCGTCTGAGACTTTCGGGGGGCTGCAAAAAAAAAACCCAGAGAAAAATAGGGGGCGTTGAGATGGGATCTTACGACTATATAATATTACACGTTTATATATATCAACGTGGCAATAACTGTTTCAGATTCGCGACAGATGGTATGTAAAAATAAATTAGGGGCTCCAGACAAAAAAAATATTCTCAAAGCGGTTGGCGGGCAAATTAAGGTTGAAAACCTATGTTCTAGACAATTTCAAATAAATAATGTTCAGTTGAATTATTCATATTTTTATAATTCTAGTATTATGTTAAATAATGGCTGTGTTTTACACCTAATTAACTTAATTTTGTAATTTCAGATGTTCCCACCAAATCGTCGACTGAAAATGAAATAAAGGATGAAAAAACTAAAATGTTCCCCATCTTCGAAAAACCTAACCCTGGTATAGCTGTCCCTGGTAACACTAAAGGTAATTGTTATTCAATCATTAATTTTAGCTACATTATACGGCCGAAAAGTAGGCACGACTTCTTAGAATCGACGGCATCTCTATCAGGAAACCCGGCCGACGCCCTTTGCAATTTGTGGCAAGATATTATTCCCCTTCCCACTTACTATGTACCACCAAAGGAGCATCTTCCTGCAGGGTGTAACCTTTCTTGGTCCACTTGGAAGTCCCTGAACCGTCTCCGGACACAAGTGGGAAGATGTAACTCCAACCTGGTAAAGTGGGGCTACCTCGACGAAACGGCAGCTGGGTGTGTATGTGGAGCTATGTCGCAAACTATGCTCCACCTTCTATCTTGCTTCTGTGGCCCAAAACTTGCAGTCAAAGTGGCCTCTGCGCTGCCACCGACGACGCCGTGGACGCGTTTCTAAAGTGTTTACTGTATTATAATTAACGATTAAGTGCCCTTGTTGGCAACAAACTATATTATTTCAATGTTAAAATCCCTTTTAAAGTTTCGTCCCGATTCACCCCTGCATCCCTATTCACCCCGTTTGACGGTATCACACCTATGCCTAACCCTTCGGGGGGAAAACAGGCGTGATGGTATGTCATTAATCTATCTTATCTAATACTTGCAGGGGTTACAGAGAAGAGCAACAAGCGCCCGTTGATGAAGACTGGTGACGACCAATACGTGATAGACGCGGGACAGAAGAAGTTCGGAGCCACGCAGTGTGTCGAGTGCGGCGCTATTTATCAGGTAAAATACTTCTATCAATTTCAACTAAGTATTTATATAAATTTTAATATCGTTTTCATTTGTACCGCGGAATAGAGCCAACAATGATCGATAACGAACAAGAGAATTAAACGAACGAAGCAAAAGGAGTATGTAAGGATCGTAGCAAGTGGCGTTCTGTAGTTTCTGCCTACCCCCATGGGAAGAAGGCGTGAGTTTATGTACGTACGTGTATGTATGATCGATTTGGTGAGAGGTTAAACTTGGTCCACATTACAGAACCTCAATCAAGACTCAAGCATTACTTAAAATTTGTTTCTATATCAAACTGCTTTAAAGTGGTTTTAAGTAATCCTTGAGGCCCACTTGCACCGCCAATCACTAAACACGTTTAGCGTTAAACGAGTTTAAAACATAATTCTATTTGAAGATGACAGAGACAGAATGATGTTTCAAATTCGTTTAGCGCTAAACGTGTTTAGTGAATGGCCGTGCAGGTGGGCCTGAGTCTTGAGTAAGGTTTAGAGAACCATACCCTAGACCCAGGCATACGGTTTAGAAGAAGAAAAAAAAAACAATTTCAGATACCTATATTTTATTTTTAATATAAGTTCCTTTCTTTCGCAGATCGGCGATCTACAAGACGAGCACGACCACTTGGTGCATCACAATGCCACAGATGTACTCAAATTCAACGTAAGTACTGCAAACTTATTTATTTAACTCCATGTTACTGAAAAAGAACACTATACAGTGCCGGCGTTAGGGTAGGGCGCGCCTGGGCGAACGCCCAGAGTGCCAGAGGTGAAGGGGCTGTGACTAGGCGCCCCTTCACCTCACCTCTGGCGCCTGCAGAGTGCTATTGCTTTAGTTCGTTCGGAGTTAGAAACAAAAAAAAATTGAGATCTCTTCGCTTGCTCTTGCATCCGACATTCTCTGAATTCTCATACTTTTCTGCATAAGTCGACAAAGTAACTCCTATTTCTTTATGAATGGACATAAGTAAACCTAGGCGCAGTGCTGAAATTTTTCGCCCCTCCTTATTCTCCAAGAGTCTCGAGAAAGAAAAAAAAAAAACCTTTTCTTTTTAAATTAAAATATATCATAATAAATGTTCCAGGGTTTCAAAGATGAGTGCATAGTGGACCAGTCTGGAACCTCACGCTGTATCCGAGTGCGAGGCGGCGATACTGGCTGGAAGAAGGTGGAACAACTCCTCACCAGGGTCGTGCACCCACACCTCGGGTACGGCAACGATCTGCCCAAGGAACTGATACATACTTATACGGTAATTATTGTGAAATATTATGGAGAATATCACTAACATCGAAAATATACCTTGTGTCGGTAATAGACATGCTAGGATAACTTGCTTATGTCGTAATATAAAGACCAGTTATGCAGACTGTTGGGTCTTTTGTTGGAGATCCTAAATAAATAAATAAAATAGTGTACATCATTCATACTTAATAATCATTACTAAACTCGTAGAGGGTCTTTTAAAAACATTCATATTATTTTCTAATAGAGAAGTGTTGCAACTAAAAGTTACAAATTCACTTACTTTTGTTGATATTTAATAAGTGCTAAAATAAATGATCGAAATTATGTTCGAGCTCTCAGTCCAGATAGGTGAACATGAGATATTTGATTATAAATCTAGTATTCTCTTTTTGCTAAGTTGAAAAATAATAATACTAATACATTATTCAAATAATATTTCAGGCGTACTTATACATCGAAAAGAAGCAGATAATGGGGTGTCTGATCGTGGAGCCCAAAGTGCGAGCTTACAAGCTGATACCTGGCGACCCTGACTGCTGCAGTGTGGAAGATTACCCTGTCAAGTGAGTTCCAAATAAATAATATGCTTTAAAAAGCTAGAAAATTTCTGTAAATATTCCGAATCCAGAATAAAGGCAAATACACCACAGAGGCAGACATACGTCATGTTTCATGGTTAACATTGATCATTAAAAATACATCCCGTTCTGGACATAGGCCTCCCCCAAGCATCGCCAAAAGGACCGGTCTTGTGCTTCCCGTAGCTAGCAAATTTCTGTCACCCTCACTAGGACAGCAGTTCACCACCTTTATAGCCACTGCTGACCTCATGAGGCTCCAGGAACTATTGGTTCTGATTCATTGTTGGTTAGCACTAGCAGACATAATTTCATTATGTCACTGATTTTGATGAGTTCAGTGTGAGAACAAGCATTGTGGTCCTACAATATAAACTATTATTATGTAGAATGAAGCATATTCTAACAAATTTAAAGTTTTTTGGCCAGTCACACATAGTACTGCATCCTAGGCCCTAGGTTCTCTGATACTGTTTGTGTTTATAAATGAATAGGTGAAAGGCTCGACCTTTATTAAATAGAAACTTATGTCTTCACTTGGAGACTGCACACCCTTGGCTTGGTCATAAAAATACCTCTTTCTACTTTCAGATGCGGCGTATCCCGAATATGGACGCACATAAACAACCGTCGACGCGGCATCGCGGCTCGGTTGCTAGCGTGCGCTCGAGCCTCCTTCCTCTATGGCGACGCCCTACGCGTCTCCGACATTGCCTTCAGCGCTCCGACGGCCGCTGGCAAGGCCTTCGCCACCAAATACTGCGAGACACCCAACTTCTACGTATATTTGGACTGAGAAACATACTTTAGCACTCGAAAATACAAACTAAGATTGAAAAAGGGGGTTTTCTGTGAATGAAAATACACTTTAGTGCTCAAAAGTAGGAAAAAGGGTATTTTCTGTGTTCAATTAGTGTTTGCGGACCCGTATGTGTAAATATTAAAATGAAGTGTTTAAAAAATGTTGCTCATGACATAGGATTAATGTTTTGCGTTTGATTCGCTTTTGTTTCGAATATATCGCGCGTCTGTCGATTCCTACTGCTTTAAAGGCAAAAAACTTAATGGTTTTGCCAAAAAACTACACCATTTCGCTGCAAATAGTCGTCCTATACAAGAAGTCCTGAATTAAGTGCGAAAAACAATAACCTACCTCAGTGTGAAATGTGAAACTGCAATGCATTTGTGACTTTTTCAGTTAATATTAGTTTGTGTGTTTTAAGCTTTTAACTTATAAATTATTAACACCTTGTTTTTAAAGGCTCAATTCCTGGCTCAGTTGTTGATAAGCCTTTAAAAAAAAAAAAAACTTGTATAGCTACTGCCAGTATGCATTAGATGCATGCTACCTAGACTTTAAACATGGTGTTTTTAATAAACTTGAATATATCTGTGACTGCTAAAGTTGAATTTAAGATGAGGACACAATTATTATGAAAGTTATACAGTGAAACCTGGTTAAGTGGGGCCTGGATAAGTGAGAAACCTCTATTATTGAGAATTCCAATGAGGTCCCGGCACTTTTTCATCCAATTACCTCTGTTAATGGGACTTCACGAACCTGGTTAGATAAGATTTGATTTCTAGGATTTTTTCGATGTTTACCTCTATAATTGGGACTCTGTAGCTCAATTCCTTGTATAAGTGAGACATTTTATCAGGTTGGGACAGGTTTCGACACGGACAACAACAAATAACACCAAAAATACGCATTTTTATTAACATTTCCACCTGTATAAATGGAATAACAGTACATTTCGACCTCTATAAGCGGGGGCCTCTGTAAATGAGACAACAATAATTTTAAACCTGTCTAATTGGAAAACTGGATAAATGAAAACCTCTTTAAATGGTACAAAATCCTTGGTCCCTTGAGATCCCAATTAACCAGGTTTCACTGTAATATATTGTCTTCATAAAATAATGTCTAATGTAGGTACCGCTGCATGCAGAAATGATATTATAGTACCTATTTTGTAAAACTTTTATTTGTTACAAAACTGCCTTTTTTGAAAAATGTTTTACGTATTGTACGTGAAAATAATGATGTCTAATTTAAAATTTTCGAAATATTTTATTGTTGTACTATATTATTTTTGATACTACATATTTTTTCATGGAAAAAAATGCATGAGAATTTATTCAAACTGTAGTTTGGGACCAATAGTAGGTATATGTATTTTTTACTTTATAGACAATTTTCAGTAACATTCAAGAGTTACTGACTAGTTAGGTAAAAGGGCTAAGTTGTTTTTAGTCATTCATATGCATGATTTTAGAAATGAATATTTGTACGCTTTTGTGCTGGGACCGAATTATTTTAAAAGAATGCCTCTTACCAAACTACAGAATGTAGAAAGAGCAATAGTGCTCTTTCTACATTCGGTTGTTTGGTAAGAGGCATTCTTTTTTGTTCTAAATCATTTCCATCTCTTTCTATTTATAGAAATAGTAAGAGATGGAAGTGATTTCGAACTAAAGTTTTGTGTGTTATTTACCACATATTAGTATTGCTTTCACTAGTTTCAAAGACCAACCTCATTAAAGAAAAGGAAAACCCTTCTTATTTTACTAACTAAGAGTCATATTTTTAGATTAGTCAGATCCCAAAAGCCAATATTAAATGCTGAAGCAAAAGTAATTTTCCTGAAGTGTAACATTGTACAATGTCTACAACGAGTACAGTAATATGAAATAGCAATTTAATTTATTAAGAGTATCTAAAAGGATACTTAGTTCATTGATAGCAACAGAAAAATAGGAATAAGTTTAGAAAATATTCAATTTTTATTTATAGGACAGTGCCAATGTCGTTTTTAGTCTTTAATTGTAGTATAATGTGCCTCAAAATATGATAAGTAAAAGTTTAAGTAATTTTAAACTTGTTTAAGTGTTTTTTGATAATTTTTCTTGATTTTTCCCGTTTTAAAATTGTGGCTATTTGAAAGCTTGTTATTTTCGAATATTTTTTGATTTTAATGCTTTTCATGCTTATGTTTGGCCATTTTTTAAAATAGTATTTTGAAGCATCTGATACTATCAGTATTTGTCAAACAGTAGTCATCTTCTAAATTGAATTAAATACAAGAAGAAATATAAAGTTCTGATAGATTTTTCAGCTAGAATAGAGTTGATTTAGACATCAGAGAATTGTAAGACATGTGACATCTACCAACCCGCACTGGGGTCGAGTGGTGGGTTACGGCCCACTCCCTCTTACAGAGAGGAGGCCTGTGTCCCAGCAGTGGGAACATTATTGATTATGCTGAGACGAGTACTATGATTTGTCGCTACATTTTATTGCATTTGAAAGATTATATAAATGTCTGATTTTCTTTTTGAGATTGAGACGAAATGGCTAACACTGTCTCTGTAAAGTCAATTAAAATGAACTAACAGACAGTCCCAACTCGTGTCAATTGATATGATTGGGTGTTGTTATTTCGGTCAGCCAATTAAATCAGTTAACATGAGATTTGACAGTATGTTTAATGATCCAGCTTAAGCGGCATATAGTTACTACATCTTTTATCAATTTTATACTATAGAACATACCCAAAACAACAAACGCTTATTTTAAAATAATTGACAGAATCCTAAAACTTACATACCTCAAGATAATTTTGTTAAAAACACGGTATTTTACGCTTTTTAACTTGTAATTTATCAGGTCAGTACGCTTAAAACATATTTAAAGTTAAAATTAGTTAGAATAATAATGTTGTTAGCGCCCCGATTGGGCAGACTTTCAAAAGGACTTAATACTCTTTATTTTTATGTGTAATTGTGTCATGGAACTTTGCCCGTTTTTAAGCTTAGCGCAGACGCCTTTCAATATTTGTGTATGTTAGTTACATTAAATTAGTAACCAATAAATATTATTATAGTGTGCAAACACGGTGTAATTATGGGTACATGATACATTTCATCTTTGTCTTTAAGGTGGCAACGCAACAAGGCCTGCTGATCTATTCGTAAAATATCACCGTGAAAACTCAGGTGAAGTGAGTTGTCATTCTGCTTGATGCTAGGGATTGACACTTGACAGCTCACTTCACCAAATTATTCGCACTGTGAGTTTTTACAGGATCGATCGGCAGATGTCCGTAGGCGGCGACCACTTACTATCTAGTGGGTAGGTAGTTTGCTGACCAACTAATATCATACAAAAGTGCAATATGCCTATTTCCTCCCTCCAAACTGCGCTAAGCTAAATTATTTTAAATTTTTCTAAGTATTTTAAAGTGTCATTGAATACTAGTCTCTATTAATTTATATTGTGATCTGAATATGTCAGCCTTCTTTTTTTATTGTGGAAATGTTCACAGTTTTTTTTAAACTATATCTACTATACGGTAGATGAATCATGGCCGGTCTGAACATAGACTCTCCGAACGTTCGCGCATGTTCTCTCAATTACACTCGCCTCATGTCACCATTTGGTTACTAAAAATTGTTATTGCGCAGCCTTCTGCGCAAAGTTCGGACCGGCCACGATTCATCGGCAGTATTATAATGCTTTTATAATATTTCTTCATCTTTTTCGACATTTTATTTGCTAAGGGGCAAGCCCAAAGATGTCTCGTACCTTATGTATTGCCATAGACGTGTAAATAATATTTATTTATAATTTGGTTTCACTATGTTTCAGCTCTAGTTTTGACAAAATTCTCGTAACTTTTCGAAGTGCTCATTTTAAATTACACAGAAAGTGTGAATTTGGTTTTTATAATAAAATTGATTTTTATTAAAATTCTGTTTTATTTCATTGTAGACAGCATTTTTAACAGTCGTTACGAGTAGTCAGAAGCCCGAAAGTCTGACAACCAGTCTTAGCAAGGGGTATCGTATTACCCGGTAACTGGGTTTAGGAGGGCAGATAGGCAGTCGCTCCATGTAAAATACTGGTATTCAGCTGCATCCGGTTAGACTGGAAGTCGACCCCAATATAGTTACGAAAAGGCTGGGCAGGTGATGTGATGAGATAGTATTTTTCTTCAATATTATAGTGTTGAGTATGAAGTTCGATTACCGTTCACATTCAGAACACAAAAGCCTGCTCCATTGTGTAAAGATAAGTGGAATGTTTTACCCTGGGCCGGCAGTCGACATAGATACCGACAAAAATCGGTCGTTAAGTCCAATCGATGTCAAATTTCTTTAATAGATTTTCAACCACCATAACTAAGACATAACTTTGGATGCCAAGCTTGAATGGGGCCCCCATATAGACAAATTGTCGAAAAAGCTTAGCTCTGCAGCATACGCCGTTCGAAAAATTCGTGATTTAAACTAGATGAGGTCGGCGTTTCCTATCTGACTACTCTGAGAAGAAAGGCCGAAACAAACTCGGAGGTCACAGTCTCTTTTAAAGTCCAGACATAATCTTGGTCAGGTCATGCGAAGACCATGCAGATTGGTATCTGAAATGGTCTTTTGAGGAAAGAACCACACAGATTGAGTGGACCTGTCCAGTCAGTGCATGCATTTGTCAGTAATCGTGCAGCTCGACTCAGGAAGTCAGGACTTAAGGAGCTCAACGATTCGACGAACAATACCAAAGAACGGACATTTGGGTAGGCCGCATAAATAACTCAAACTGCCAGATCATAATTAAAATTAAATTAGAAAAAATAAGAAAGCAATTACCCACATAGTCTTCACATTCACAAAAATTAAAATAATATAATATTTTACAAGTAAATACTCATGTCATTGTATATGTAAAATGTATCAATGTCAATGTGTCTATATAAATTCGGTAATAATGTTTGAAGACCATGTAGATCGGTGTCTGAAATGGTCTTTTGAGGAAAGAACCACACAGATTAAGTGGACCTGTCCAGTCAGTGCACGCATTTGTCAGTAACCGTGCAGCTCAACTCAGAACTTAAGGAGCTCAACGATTCGACGAAAAATACCAAAGAAAGGACATTTGGGTAGGCCGCATAAACTCCTTAAACTGCCAGACCAAGAATAAAACTGAAAAAATGACCCACATAGTCCTTATATTCACAATAATGAAAATAATATTATACTTTGTATAGTAAATATTCATGTCTAAAAAGAGTTAACAAACTAAAATCAACATTCACTGTGTAAATTTATTGGAGTAGCTCAATGCCAAGCATTTTTGTCCTCAATATAGTATTTCACAGTATAATAGGCTTTCTGGCATAGTTTCCGCTTTATAAAAGATTTGAATTTATTAAAGCTTAGATCTTGAATGTGGCTAGGAAGTTTATTATAAAAACGTATACATTGGCATCTAAACGAGGGACCTATTTTCTTGAGCCTGGTTGTAGGAACAAGAAATTTGTGTTTGTTCCTAGTATTTATATTGTGGATATCACTGTATTTTTTAAACAGATTAATATTTTTATGTGCATATTTACAAAAGATTTTCATAAATATACTGGTAAGGCACAGTAATAATATTAATCTCTTTAAATTTATCTCTGAGGGAGTGTCTGGGACTTAATTTATAAATTGAACGAATTGCCCTTTTTTGTAAAACAAAAATTGTCTGAATATCGGCGGCATTTCCCCACAACAGAATACCGTACGACATCACACTATCAAAATAACTAAAGTGTACTAAACGGGCAGTCTCTAAATCAGTTAAAAAACATGATTGACGTGTAAAAGTGTTTGTACAAACCTACTTACAGAAATAAAATCATTTATCATTTAACCTTTTGAGTTGAAAATCTATTAAAGGAATTTGGCATCGATACGACTTAGCGACAGATTTTTGTCGCTATCTAATGTCGAGACTGCCGGCCCTGCATTGAAGTCGATTTCTAACTGTCTTGGGCATTTACAGCTAGCAGCTGTTCAAATAGTGTTACTTGATCCTTGGTGTCAAAAAAATATATTTGGCAATAACACCTCTGCCTACCCCTTCGAGGAATTCAGGCGTAATTCTATGTGAGGAACTCGCTGGCCGCTACATCTACACGCTAGCTCGGCTGGAGTGTGGTGGTACAGGCCTATGTCCAGCAGTGGGCCGCGATACGCGTATTTCATTTTTGTGTTCAATTCGAGACATTGGTTGCGTGAAACCGCCACGCTTTTGTAGCACAGCACACCTAAACCATGTGCAGTTTGCGTCAATTAAACACCGTTTAGTTTTGTAATCGACTAACCTTATCTTTGAAATTCAACACAGACATTAGTATAATAAAAGTCATAGCATTTAAGTCGTAATATTTTGGTCTGTTGTATTTTATTCTTTATTTCTTACAAACTAATGCCCGGCATGCGTTGCGATGCCTTTTAAAACCTCCGGCGTGCATAACAATTTACCAAATTTTCATCACAATCGGTCGAGCCATTTTCGTGTGACTGACAATGGCATGGCCACATCAAGTTCATCACCGTCATCTATCCCAAATTAGCACAAAAACCCTCGGATCACAAAGATCTTTGGAACAGACTAGGAGACCTAATCTACTTCTGGAGGGAGGTGGGCTGGTTGCAATGACCAACAACGGCCGCTATCTCCCACGTACAATAGTCCACTGATGGACTAATGCACGATGCCGGATTCCTTTATTCAACGAATCGTCATAGTATAACAGCTACCACCCGTTTACAAGCTACGAGGAGTAACTTGGTGTTCCACAAAGTTTTTGCCTAGTCTACCAGCTACGAACATTCGTTGGTTTCCTAGACGAGCGCTGGTCCCCACATTTACGCTGTCCGTAATTTCCAAATAAAGAACACAGACCAAATAAAAAATAATTGTGCCGAGGTACAAAGTATTTTTTGGATTTAACACGGAAAGGGAAATACGCCTGCGATACTGCTGTAGCTCGGTGAGGGGTGATTTGCCTGCAGACTTTTTTGATTTGGGAATGGAACCCGAAAACCAACATGACCTTCCTAATACCATAGAATAGAATACTCTTTGTTATGTAGAGTCACCAAAAGAGAGAAGTAACCAGGGTCGTCGATATAGTTGAAGTTTAGTAAGAAACCGATGAATGTTTTCGAATAAAATTTAATTAAATTAATAGAAAGGAACAGGTCATTTATCAAATTAAATTTCATTCGAAAACATCCATCGGTTTCTTACTAAACTTCAACTATATCCGACGACCCTGGTTACTTATCATATCACATTTGGTGACCGTACACCGAGCAGTGGTGGCCCAGTGGTATCGGCCCCGAATTACGAGTTGTAGGTCGTGAGTTCGAACCCAAGCAGGCACTTTAGTTTGTGTATTTAATTTCATCACCACTGCTCTCAAAACGGTGAAGGAAAACATCGCGAGGAAACCGGCATGTCCTAGAAAAAGAAAACGTAGACATGTGACATCCACCAACCCGCACCGGGCACGCGTGGTGGATTATGGCCCACTTCCTCTCACAGAGAGAAGGCCTGTGGGAACATTACAGGCTGAATATGTTTACACCATATAAATTACAGGTATATATGTAGCCCTAGACGCCATAGCTTATAGTAGCATTTGGTAGTTACAGTCGATTCAGTTATTTGCCCTATGACAGCAACCCACCAGCTACCTTATTATAACGAGAATAAAGATCACTTTGATTTTGACAATGATGCAAAATCAGAGGTCAGATACCTAACTATGGAAGGACGTAGTGATACTTATGCTAACATTTTTGTCGTTAATTTGCTCCTGCGGTGATTGCATCCAACGTTTTGGGCCACGGGCCAGTATTTCTCCAGCTTAGCTATGTGTGTAACGGGTTCACGAAGTGAAACGGGGGATGGAACTCACGACCTATCTAGTCGCAAGTACGTGCTGTCCGTTGGGCTTTTGACGCTAGTTCATTATGGCCGATGAATCATGGCCGGTCCGAATTTTGCGCGGAAGGCTGCGCAACAGAGTGGGGCAAAAACTAATTGTGAAAACAATTAACAACTAACAATTAAATTGCCAAATTTAGTTGCAACTAACAACTAAAATAATTAATTGTAATTGTAACGTATCGCAATTAACAATTAATTAATTGTGCTTGTAAAACTTTGCAATTACAATTAAATTAATTGTGCTTGTAAAAATTTGCAATTACAATTGATTAATTGTTAATTGTTTGATACACGTTTACAATTACAGTTAACAATTAATAAATGTCAGTAACTGAAAAACATAATGCAAACAATACAAGAGCATTCTCCTTAATATTCTCAAAGGTATGTAAAGCCTGGATTTAAGCCAGAACATTACTACGTAAAAGTGTAGTACAGGTGTCATATTTACATTCGTCAAATACTTACGTAGTTAATATAAATATTAATTGTTTAAAACAATTAATTTAATTGCAAATAAAATTTTAATTGCAATTGAATTAATTGTAAACCACAATTAACAGATTTAATTGCAATTGATTTTAATTGCATTTCACAATTAAAAAATAATTGAATTAATTTAATTGCAATTAATTTAGTTGAAATAAAAATTGTAATTGTTTGCCTCTACAATTAAAAAATTAATTCAATTGTGCCCAACACTGCTGCGCAATAACATTTTTTTGGAACCAAACGGTGACATGAGGCGAGTGTGAGTGAGAGAACATGCGTCAACGTTCGGAGAGCCTATGTTCAGACCAGAGTGGGGCAAAAACTAATTGTGAAAACAATTAACAACTAACAATTAAATTGCCAAATTTAGTTGCAACTAACAACTAAAATAATTAATTGTAATTGTAACGTATCGCAATTAACAATTAATTAATTGTGCTTGTAAAACTTTGCAATTACAATTAAATTAATTGTGCTTGTAAAAATTTGCAATTACAATTGATTAATTGTTAATTGTTTGATACACGTTTACAATTACAGTTAACAATTAATAAATGTCAGTAACTGAAAAACATAATGCAAACCAGGGCTGGATTTAGGGGAGGGCATCCGGGGCAACCGCCCCGGGGCCTCCACAAAAGAGGGGCCCCCACTATAGACTTCGAAAAAGAAGAATATTTATAAATTCCGACGAGTAAACACTAGTAATCAACTGTTCCTTTGATTTTTTTTTCACTGTTTTACACACGGTGTGTAGGTACAACGATTAAGGTACCTTGCCCTTACTGCCCTATCTAAAAAATCCACTTTCTTTAAAAATTACTGAAAAATGCGGGAAAAAAGTTATCGTCTGTTCCACAAAATTTTTGGGGCCTACACTTTTTGGTTGCCCCGGGGCCTCCACATGCTTAAATACGGCCCTGATGCAAACAATACAAGAGCATTCTCCTTAATATTCTCAAAGGTATGTAAAGCCTGGATTTAAGCCAGAACATTACTACGTAAAAGTGTAGCACAGGTGCCATATTTACATTCGTGAAATACTTACGTAGTTAAATTAAATATTAATTGTTTAAAACAATTAATTTAATTGCAAATAAAATTTTAATTGCAATTGAATTAATTGTAAACCACAATTAACAGATTTAATTGCAATTGATTTTAATTGCATTTCACAATTAAAAAATAATTTAATTAATTTAATTACAATTAATTTAATTGAAATAAAAATTGTAATTGTTTGCCTCTACAATTAAAAAATTAATTCAATTGTGCCCAACACTGGTTCAGACCAGCCATGATTCATATCGGCCGTATTGTAGAGTGCGCGAAAAATAAGCCTGCGCGCGGCCGAAATAATCGTGTGTCGCCATCTCGACGTTTATATCAGGAGTCAAGAGATTGCTGTGTTCTGTGTTTTCCAAAGTAAATAATCGCCATCATTATGCCGAAGGTGATTAAAAGTGCTGGCAGGGATATGGTTTTGAAGGTCAAACATGCGCGCAGACTTATCTTGCGCGCACTTTAAAACTCATTTTTGCGGATGAATGGACGAAGATTGTATTGGCATGTCAGAAAAGTAATGTGAGAGTGATTCATGAAAGTGTTGTTAATTTGTTTATGTTTTAACCTTAACTTTTTAATTGTTTTTTTTTTGCGTTTATTTGAGTGTATTTTTACTTTAACTGGTTTCGAACCGTTCTAATTAAAGATAATAAATAAATAAATATTGTTTACTTACCCGACTGCCAAGAAGGGTTATATTTTTATGCTGAATACCTTCGACTTTCAACTTAGTCACATCTAACAAAATTATACGGATTGATGAAAAATACGTGTGTGAATATTAGTATTTAGTATGTCATTGTATGCAATTCATTATACATAGACACGTTATATAAAGGATGCACCGGGTGATGAAAAATGAAATACGACCATTTTAAAACAACATTTATTTTTACATACATTAAGTCGGATTCAAAATGCCTGAAACATACTGATTTTTGTACACATCAGTTATAGATTATTAATTTCATGGACAGTAAATTATATATTTCTCTTTGCACGAATCTGTGGAGACATAAAACTTATAAGCGTTTGTTATTTAATAATCACCTCGCAGTACACACTACTATACACATAAATATTAAAAATTTCATTTTTATGTTTAGGAATTTCATTAATTAGGTATATTTTTTAAATTAAATTTGTTAAAAATATAGATTTTCAGTATATCATTAAACGTAGGTATTAAGATTAAATACACCATGATCCGCAGTCCGTGTGAACGAACACAATGTAAAGTGCTGATCTCAAATACCGATTCTAAACAAGGTGTGAGTTTGAGCTATGCTATAAAATATCTATTAAAAAAATTAACTACCCAAAATTGAGAGAAAAATACGTTTTTATTATTTTATTTTTGTGCTACAATGGAAAGAAATCTATGAGCACTAATTAAATGCCTTCATTCATCAGTGAGTTTTGCGAAGAGGTAAAGGTACATCATTACCAAAAATATTTGCAGCCGATCGCCGCACTTTGTGTAAACAAAACGGTACTCGACACGTCCTCACATACATTGTGCGCAAGTACATTCACTTATCACTACTATGAAGATATATTAAAAAAGGAGGAATCTTTCAATACTATTTGGTTATTGGCAACGGACGTTACGATACTACTAATGAAGAATCCGAGCACGCGAAACAAAGTATTAAACCCGACGTTGTTGGCGCCCAACACGATTATATGAAAAATATGTAAGTAAATGAAATATACCCGAGAGCAAGGACCGAACCGAAAGCCTCGCTCCGACATAGCACGACACTGGCAGTATTTCATCTAAATATTGAAAAACATAGAAAATTATGGTCTAAGCTACCTTTATACACATTACAATGACTCACATGTTATTGCGTTCACTTAAATCGTAAAGGGATGAGGGTAGGACAGCAATATACAATGTTTACATACTTGTATTACGTTGACATTTCTTAGGGGATCACTTCCGTACTGTCTCGTGTCAGACACACGTCTGACACTCAATCTAAGACTGATGTTACTCCACCACTATTCGCAAGTTTTAAAAAACAACTTGTCCCATTACCACCTAGTCTTTAGTTTTAAAACACCTAGTTCAAAAACTCATTTAAATGGACGAAATACCCCTAAAAATGCGCTAACGCCGTATATACAATTTGTGAGAAAAGATTAGCATTAGATGACCCGACTATAGAACTGTACTGCATTCATATAAAAATTGAAACTAAATTGTTTACGTATAATTTTCAAGTCTTTGAAGTTTAAACAACCGAAAACATTGTGAGCTCAAAATTGGCATTTATTATAAATGAAAATGTTTTATATTAGTCAACTAAATAGCTATAGTAAATAACTGAAGCGTTACTAGAATAATAATGAAAATTGTTTTAGAATTCAATGTGCTTCTCTATGAAATAGTGATTTCTCTAAGTCGTGTACTTTTATATCAAAAGCTTAGCCGGGCGCTGCTTTTACGAGTGCTAGAGTTTACATAACCAGATAATAAATAAGGAAAATTAAAATATGAAATGTGGATGTACTATAGTATACCTCTGCGCAACCCTTTCGGGTATAGAGGTATGAGGCACAGGATGTAAATCCTCTATAGTAAAAGGAGGATCCTCCAACTAGGCAGGTTTCGTGTCTCGTGGGCAACTGCCCGACGACGATTGATTTCGGGGCGTTGTATATATTATTATGCTAGTTGCGTGGTAAACTCTGCTTGCGCGATGCAGCATTTTGCGTGACGCGTAGTTCGCATGTGGCGATGTAGATGGTGCCACAGAGTAAACAAGGCGTGATGTTTGTTAACTTTATTCATTTTACAAAAAAAGGCCTTTGTTTACAAACGGCAAAAACTCCCCTTTTATCTTTATCCTGTATGCATTTACTTACACTGCGATTCAAATATCCCTTTAAGCAGTTTCTTCACAGATTGACTCATTCCTTTTCAATTTCACCATCACAACTATTATTTAATAGTTGGCAACTATGTGTAACAAATTCTCCTTTATTCATATTTTACAGGACAGGTCCAATCAAATCTGTGTGGTTATTCCCTCAAAATACCATTTCAGACACTATTCTACATGGTCTTCACATGGTCTGACCAAGATTATGTCTGGACTTTAAAAGAGACTGTGACCTCTGAGTTTGTTTCGGCCTTTCTTCTCAGAGTAGTCGGATAGTTAACGCCGACCTCATTTTTATGTTTTTATTGCTGAATGGTCTTGCTCTCGATCTTGATCCCGCCTGATGGAAAGCGATGGAAGAGGTTTATGATGGTACGGACCTGCCCAGAATACGCCTGTTCACTCTTTCTTTGAAAGCAGGCGGGTTAGATGTCATCTAGTTTTTAAAATATGATTGACTTGTGAAAGTGCTTGTACAAACCTACTTACAGAAATGAAATCTTTTTTCATTTACATAATTCTGTTTTTTCTTTCTATCCTACATACCTAGCTAGTTATGTAAACTCGCACATAGCGCCCGACCTACAATTGAAGTCAGTTCAAACTAAACGTGTGCATTAAGATCTCGAAATGACAGTATGTTCCTTTTACTGAGTAACAACTTTTACAACTTTTAACTGTAGTTAAAAAAATAATGGTCAAATAAAATATGACAAATATAGGCAGATGTGAGTGGAAACGCCGGGAGGGGACGCCTTAGAAGGACTTATAGTGACCTTATTGATGATGTTCTTCAGAAAGGTCAGGTGCGTAGTACTCGCAACCGGCGTGCGTGTATGACCAGATGTATGAACGTAAACGAGGCAAAAGGAGTATGTAAGGATCGTAGCAGGTGGCGTTCTGTAATTTTTGCCTACCCTCCTGGGAAGGCGTGATATAATATTTATGTAAAATATAACAAAATATCTATAGTAAATTATCCAGTTGTGTGACTCTGTAACACCAATTTTAGAAAATATTATTTGAATTTTAGTAGTACCTATTCCAAATTATTTTATAAATTCTGCAGGACATGAAAGTATTAAATATAACTGGATTTATAAATATAGTCAGACAAATTTCAAGCCAAAAACTCTTTGTAAACGTCATTCAGCGATCTAAAATAGTTTGAAAGTTTAATTCGAAAAGTCTCAAATAAAAAGGGGGAGGTCGAGCTTTGGTCGAAAAATCAAAGGGGGAGAAGGGGGAGCATAGGGCGAAAAGTTATAAAAGTCGCGACTCAGTCCGAACAGATCCGACTACCGCGTAGCACTGCAAGACAGAAAGTATCCCAAACTTAGCAGTCTACATATTATATTATACCTTTTTTTGTTACTTTTTGTTACTTTTGCATTCCACTTTATTTTGCGTTACGCTAGTACTTACTTAAATAGCTACCAAATAGTACTTTTTTTAAATTACATATATAATAAAGAATGCCATGTTAATTTTTAATTACACAATGATTCTATAGTGATGCCGTTAGTACGGAGGTCGCCTTATTGCACGAATGTACGAACGCGGGAGACATCGGTGGGAAAACCCTTTTTTTTTTAGTAACCGGACATTTGAAAGTGCTATTTTTTGAGAAAAATGCCTATAATATTAAGTCCAGGACGTTGTATAATCTAGTTTATAGTAAAAATTATAGATTTATATGAACTCCAATGCAGCCGCGCTCGTCCGACATAATCAAAGTCGTATATAATTGACAGGCAGTCAAAACCTGTGGTAACCCCCATACAACATTATGAATTAACATATACTTTCATTTAGTATTTTAAATGTACGTTATATTCTCTTCTACTTACATTTAAAGTGAAACTTATATAACACAAAAAAGAAAAAAAAAATACAATTTCAATATAGTTATATTTAAAAAAAAATAACGATAGTGTTACGATTAGAAAGCAAAAAATAGCGAATTTTTGTTACTTTACATACGATACGAAGGAAGGAATTATTCAGTTTTTTAGTATGGTAACATAGGATATGGTGTTTCCGCTGGCAACACTACATTATGGCACATAACACAAACTCCAGCTTAACTTTCTTATATTAAGGACCATTTTCTAACAAATTATATATTAACAATTTTATTGTTTGCCGCTTAAGGTATTTTAAGATATTCCACATTACAACCATGAAAGAAATTGCTTTAAAAAGTAACCAATGACTGAGCTACAGCCACTTAAAACAAAATAGTGAAAACTTGGTTAATATGTTACATCAACAGTTGGGCGACAGTGGCGCAACAATCCATCGCAACTACTATGAAAATCGCGTTGATATTTTACAATGTTTCAGTGGAATGAATGCAGTACGATAGTTGCCGTCAAATTTTTAGCCATTAAAGCGTACCACTTATAAGATGCCCAACAGTTGGCCAACAATACCTTAAACGGTAAATAAAAGTTCACTAAATCAAAAATATATTAAGATTCATAACGATAGAATAGATCATTTTGTATTTTAAAAATATTTCTTAAAATAGCACAATGTGTAAGTACATAAACCAATTTTAATTTTTTTTATATAAATAATAATAATAATGATAATTATATTTAGTAAATTAATGTTAGGATAGGTTAGTAATCTTTGTACTTAAAGGCTAAAATTGTGTCCATCTTATAACGAAAAAAAAATAATAGTATGTAATAATCTTTGAAAATATTTTTTAACTCAAATACTGCTATAATGATATTCAGCCGGACGCATTAAATACGTCGGATCTTTGGACCTTACGTTCCTACAAGCTCAACATTACAAAGAAACATTAAAAACTAAGTTAAAATCTACAAAAGCACTTTTTATTTGTTACATTTTAGTCAAAAATTGTGCTATGAACGAGTTAGACAAAACAAAATTAAAATTAAAAAAACCTATTGACAATATTGGAAGACGTACATTTGATAAACAATTAAAAATAAAACAATTTTAAACTATTTCGTATAAACTAAATAAAGGGGCACTCACGTGTTAGATTCGCTCGCGATTTCTTGGAACGAATTTCCTTATCGCACGTTGTACACTTGGCGGTCAAAACATTATACTATTTTCGGTATTCGCTCTCATTCGCAAAGTGTGTAGACGCGAAAGGAACTACTTTCCAACCGGGGGTCCCACACACTTCTCGACTGTTTTTGTTGTGATTTGATAGTACATTTTATGAAGATGCATTTTTTAGCTTCCATTACTGAACTGTTTTTTTAAATTCCCTATATCTTCTTTATCGATTTTACATCCAAATCATTTCAGGTATAAAATACATGCATTAAACTTTGATAGTACAAAATATACTATAATTAGTATATTTCTTCATAAGCAACTTCGACAATGAAACTAACACATCAGTGACCACACCAAAAAATTACTCCAAAGGAAAAAAAATAAAACTAAAAACTTCTGTAATCAAAAATATACAGACATTTAAATATTCTTCATTAATTTGATCTAGAAAAAAACATGGCTATACTTTCATCGTATAATTTCACTACAAAATTATTATTTTTATTCAGGTTTATTTTTTAAATAAATAAAATAAAAATTTGGCCTAATTTGAGCATAAAATGATTGCGCTCGGTAATTTTTGGTAAAGGTAAGTGGACTACACATTTTAAAACTCAATTCAAAATGTAAAAAAAAAAACTTGTGCGTGGAAGCAAATTGTCATAGACAACAGAAATGAGTTTTGTTAAGGCCTGTTCACATTTATTCTCTTATTGCCATTTAAAATTCACTATCACTCTATTTTACTTTTGGCCAAAAATATCTTACGCCTGTTTAAAATTGCGACATCAAAGCATTCGTTATTTCATTGCGATAGAAAAACAGAGCTATACAGGACGAACAACACTATTCCCTCGCAACGGAATAACGGCTTTAATACTACACAATGCGGCCCATTTTGCTGTGCATAGTCCACACCTTGCCCAGTTAAGCTTAAAACCTAAAAAGCTTGTGTACTCGAAAGTGAAGTGAATACTATTGAACTAGCCTCAAAGGGTTGCTAAACATCGATGATCCTTAATATAAAACCGTTTAGATCAGCTGCGGAGCGGCGCGTACGACGACGGTAACGTGTGTGAAGTCTTTAACAGTTATTTTTTTTTTTGGTAACATTTAGTGTGCTGACGATATTTTTTTATGTGAATTATAAATTAATCCTTTCTTTGTAATGACAGCAAAATTTCTAAGAAAATTCTAGAAATAATTAATTATAATATTTTCTTGATTTTTTTCAGAAAAATGCGTATAGCGGTTTCCTGTTTAATGATATTTATCGTGTCGGAATCGTACCGGCGTCGTATCGCCACCGCCTCCCACCCGCGTCGCTCGCACCTTCACACGAACCAGTCTAATCTAGATAGACCAAAATCTAGACTTTCATACTAACTTCAAATCGACTAAAAATACACCCAAAGTACCTTTCACATCACTAAATAGTCTGTTTTGGCGATTTTACGCAACATTACAAATAACGCTCATGGGAGGTTAGTCGATTCTCCGTTCCCAAACAATTTTTGTCGATTAAAACATTTAATAAAATGTTCTCGACTACATTCTGTACTAACCCAGCACTTACTGTGAATATCGCAATGATTTTAATGTATAAGTTACAATTAAAAATAAACGTTTTTAAAATCAACAACTATCAATTTATAATAGAATCTTGAAGCAAATAATTATAATAATAAGAATTAAGAACCACTTATAAGTACCATTTTTGTGTCAACTGAATTAAATATACGTAAATAGACCAATCGATTAATCGATTCAATATAAACATAACTGGCGAATATTCGAAAACTCCACGCTACTAATCGAGCAGTCGAATTTAGTCGAATTGCGTCACAACCCAATAGACCCGACAACGTCACAGCACTACGTGTTCGAATTTAGAACATAGTGATGTGCGTTCACGAAATCGACTAAGGTGACAACTTACTAAAGATGAACTAAATAATGTACTTTATAATAATGCCACTAGATCCATTGTACTTTAGTGATTATTTGTCACACTATAGTGTAACAAGAAAAATGGTTTTTAGAATAGAATTAGATACTTCATTGCATATGGCTTCTCACAAGTACTTATGGAAACAAATGGCATTATTCTACAGACTACAGACAATTCATGAAGAAATTCACAATAATGTTGTGTTTTTTATACATATTTAGTAAATTCTCACATAAAATCGACTAAAGTTGCCAGCTTTTTGGGAACTCTGACGTTCGGAAACACCATGGGAGCATCGCTAGCCGCGACATATCGATTAACGCTTCGTAATCGATTCATAATCGCTTAGAACATAATCGCCACTGAGAAGAATCTTACATTTCGTTTTAAAATTACTGTATTTCGAGGAACAAGTCGCTAAAACCTTTTTACTCGAAAATATTCGAGATCTTGAGTGAAATCGAGATTTTAAAGTTATTTTGCACAAGATACTTTAACAAAAAACCAAGAAAATATTGTTAGTACCTGATTTACTTTGTAATATAAGTTAGTTGCATCTCACTACTTCACAATAAAAGACAATTATTTCTAGCAACTTTATACATCGAATCACGGAAACATTTCATCGTGAAATAATGTTACAATCGTCACGAAGCGCTATCGTTGCGGCGGTAAATAACGAGGGGACTCACGGCTGTACGTTGTATGTATTGCTGATCGGGACATTTGCGTTGCGGGCCTACCGAGCCTTCGCACGAACTTTATCTGGAAAAGAAAAGTTAATGATTCATTTTTTTTATGAAATATTCGCTGTTGGTCTTGATTTTGGTCTCATTTTGGGCACCAGCACCCCAGGAAACCGTTGTTTTGATAACCACGTAGAATATTTTTGCATGAAATATACATTATGGTTGCCATCTTTTTTTTTTTTTTTGGGTGGGAAATCGTCAAATGACCTCTCCCGCTCTGGGCGGAGCGGAAGGGCGTGTCAGACTCTTACTGACTAAAACCCACCCGTGTTCCTTCAGTTGCCTGTGCGCCAGGGCCACGGTAACTCTTTCGAACAATCCGCGACCCCGGCAGGCATCGGTCCTATCGGACCCCGTCAATGGTGCTGACATCTCTTTGAGGCGCGCGTGGAAAACGACGCGCCGTCGACCCGGGCCTGCGGTGGCCGGGAGTCGGCAATCGACTCCCGACACCCAGGGTGTCTCCTCCTCCTGCGGCGGCTAGGGGCGCGAGGGCGCAGAGATTGCCTCTCTCTTTCGCGCTCCGCCTCCTCCTTCGCGAGCATTACTGCTTCGCAGAAGGAGGTGACGGCTTCCCATTCCCTCTCGCTCCGTACCACGGCCTGGACCAGGGCCGGACGCGAGAGGTCGCCGCCGCCGATCGCCGCCACGAGGACACGGCGGTGCCCCGCCCAAGCCGGGCAGACCTCCACCGTATGCTCCACCGTGTCCTCCGGTCGATCCACACAATGGTAACACCCGGGCGTTTCCTCCCGCCTTATCCGAAACAGGAACCTCCCGAAACAGCCATGTCCGGTAAGGACCTGCGTCAGGCGGAAGGTGAGGACGCCGTGGCGCCTCTCAAGCCACTCCTCAAAGAGGGGTCTTACCGCCGCAATTGTGGCGTGCCCTATGGTTGCCATCTTGGATTTGTGATCCGTACCGTAATTGCGTAACACACAATCAATCACAATCTGAATCATTTTAAGCCCCTTGCTAACCCCCTTGCTTCATATGAATGTCATTGTCATTGTTCCAGATGTATGAATGTAAACGAGGCAAAAGGATGATGTAAGGATCTTGGCAGGTGGCGTTCTGTACTTTCTGCCTCCCCCATGGGAAGGCGTGAATTTATGTATGTGGATGTATGTATGCTTCATATGTTCGAAAAATTTGTCTGCTCAACAACGTAAATAACGCAATGAATGTTGTTGAACTGTCAAAGCGTAGTAGTAGGAATGGCATTCATTTTGACAGTTCAGAACACACTAATGTGTTACTCCGCCGACTTCTTCAGAGTCTTTCAATGGGTAACCGTCCATTTCATACGGAGAACCCTCGTTGTCTCGCAGCACGTTAAGCCGTTGGTCCCGACTGTCATTCTAGATCTTTACACGCGTACACGAAAGCATGTATGCATAACAAATAATTTAAAAAAAAAAATCGCGTCGTCAGTCAAGTCCGAAAGTCTGACGACCAGTCTTATCAAGGGTTATTGTGTTACCCAGTGAGTTGTGGAGGTCAGACAGGCAATAACTCCATGTAAAATACTCTAATTTACCGAGGTAAGTTAGAGTATTCGCCCCCAGTCCAGACTGGGGTCGATCTCGACATGGTCTCAAAAAGGTTCGGCAGATGAAGCATTTGTGCTCTTCTACATTTATTTTTCTTTATTAAGTGTTTTGTGTGCACATAAACCTACTTAATAAAAATCTGAAATTCATTCACGGACAGCGGGTGTAGAAGCATAAAATTTTGCAAAAGAGTTCCTTGCATGATGAAAATTAGGATTTTTGAAAATTCATCCTGTTGAGGCGTTAAAAAGGAGATGGAAAGTTTGAATGGAGTTTTGTCATGTTTTAAATAAACTTTAAATGCTGTTCATAGTTAAGCGCATCACTTGTAAATGATGAGGTTACCTATTCGCTCGAGCGTCGGTTACAGTAGCTCGTACTGCCGGAGGTGCATGCGTTGTATGATGTCGCGACAGTCGTTAAACACGCGCTTGATGTTCTCGGTGTCGACGGCGCATGTGAAGTGTGGGTAGCAGTAGTGCTTGCCGTCACCGCTTGCTGTACTTATGCGCTGGAACAAATGGAGAAATAAATTAGATTAAGGGTCAAAAATATTTGATTACCCTCCTTCCGGGGCAGTTGGGTAAAAATATAAGGCTCCTTCCACGGCAAATTTTTCACAGAATTGGTGAGTAACTTATAGAGGTATGAGGGTGTAAAGTTCACTCACACCTCCATAGAAAAGGGAGGATCCTCCGACCAGACGGGTGTCGTGTCTGGTGGGCAACTGCCCGACGATGGATGTCGGGACGTTGTATATATGCTAGTTGCGCGGTAAACTCTGCTTGCGCGATGCAGGATTTTGCGTGACGTCAGTGTGACGTGTAGCTCGCATGTGGCGATGTAGATACCGCTACAAACTTAACAGTTAACCATGCTTGGGTCAACGCTTTCGTGTCGCACGTATTTACAATTCAGATTAAATTAAAATTAATTTTTCATCAGTATAATAACGGTTTCAGGATGTAGACTGCCCCGTTTCTGCAGTGTATCAGGTATGTTTGCACAAGCGCACGTCGATGGCTGCCGCGCCATTGTCAGACAGAAATCTGCCTCTTTGCTCTGCAAGAGTGCGGGAAAGTTCCAACTCCATCCTGAAGACCATAGCGGGGAGGTACGATTCTCCTTTGTAAGGTTATGTTGTTCGAAAATGCATTTCGAACAACAGCCTTGTCTCTAAATAGATTATAACTTCACAAACATAGGTATAAGTTATCTTTTTGTTTACTAACCCATATGGATGTGGCTTATCCGAAATAAAAAATAATTTATTTTTATTGTAAAAAAATATTTTTCTTTTGTTTTTCGGGAAGGCAATTTAAAAAGCCCTATATTAAAATTAATAGGCAGATGTGAGTGGTAACGCATTGAGGGGACGCCCTAGGAAACCATATAGTGACCTTATTGATGATGTTCTTCAGAAAGGTCAGGTGCGTAGTGCTCGCAACCGGCGTGCGTGTGTGACCAGATGTATGAACGTAAACGAGGCAAAAGGAGTATGTAAGGATCGTAGCGGTTGCGTTCTGTAGTTTTTGCCTACCCCCATGGGTTATAGGCGTGAGTTTATGTATGTATGTATTATAAGGTCAATAAGGTGTTCTGAATGCTCTGTAATAGTTCGTTCATATGTTTTGTTGGGCCTCACTTCACCTGGATACACAAACACAACCATGCATCTACACCAGAGGTGGTGCCCAGGAACCAAAAGCGATAACATTGAACTTGCTGGGAATAGAACGCGATATCTACGCGTTGCTGATTAGTAACGCGCCTAATAGCACACACATATTATCACAATCACTTTTTAATTCTGTGGATCACCAGAAAACTATGAAATATACTATACAGGTTGGCAGAAACATCGACGCGCAAATTGTAACCATGAATTCAGCACATGATTCTAGACCCCCTAGAGTACATTTTTCGTCGGTTATCATTAAATATATCTGCTGTTTCATAGAAAAGTGCAATACCTACGCGGTCAGAATGTATGGAACAGTATTTTTTTTTTTAAATAACCGACGGAAAATTTCAACGCAGGGGGTTCAGAATCATGTACTGAATCCATGGTGACAGGTTGCGCGTCGATGTCCCTGCCACCCTGTATATTCTTTAATAATAAAATCTGGCACGGCTTTAGAATTCATACAAAACGTCAAACGACTGTCATCCGTTTTGTCTTGTCCAAATTAAATTTTTGTCAATGAAATAAGTGATGTGACATTAATATATCGACATAACATTTACAGAAAAAATAATAATGTCGTAGGTGTATAATATAACGGATAACTATATAAGTGTCTGGAAATAATAGAGTACAATAGAAGGGCGGAGAAGAAGCCTTTGGTGTAGAAATTTAGCAATTTTCTTTTCATAAAATATTTTTTTACATATAAAGTGGTCGATCAATAAAACTACTATTTAGGAGTAAATATTTCAAAATAAAAACAAACCGGAATTATAAAAATTCTTATCATTTAGTCTACTTTATGCGCGGAAATAATATAATTATAATTGTAGCATCAATCACTCCTGAATTTAAAATTCACACATCACTAAACCAAATTTAGAAAAATGCTAAATTTCGAGCGGCCATTGTTGTTCACATCTTTTTCAAATTTAGAATGGTTTGGGATTATGTATATGTGCGTGCGCTTATTTTCGCTCGCTGTATGGAGACGACTTTTTGTACTATCCTGTGTCAATTTCACAACACGTATAGCAACGAGTATAGTCTGTTCCAAAAGAATCTTATGAAAGTGTAATCAAACCATGTTTAAGTTAAATTCTTACGAAATCACTCACTAAAAGGAATTAGTAACACATTCATCGGTATTAAAGTTGAAACCTTCTAGGTTTCAACTTTATTCCTCACCCCATTTCCAACAATCATTATTTGAATAACATTATAAAATTGTATTGAAAAATCATCGACGAAAATTGCAGTAATAAAACTAACCTCAATTGTCGAAGAAAAACATTAGTAAATTGATTTCAAATTAGAATTTCGGGTTTAAATAATCAAATCAAAGCACTCAATTTGTAAGTGGCAGTACGAAGTGGAAACGGGTTTTGTCGACGGAACAATAGACAAAATGACAGATTGTTGACAGATTTCTAAATATTTTTTTCTACAATCTGCCATTTTGTTTATTCTTCGGTCGACAAAACCCGTTTCTATGGTGCTCATGCTACGCGTGCTGGTACGTTTTCTGATTCATTTGTTTATATTTCCATCAAATAATTTTGAAACAGAGCATAGTAACTGTTACGATAAAGTACTTACAAGAAACTCGTCTCGGATGAAGTACTTGGCTCTGGCGACGTCGGGATGGTCCCGCGTGTCGGGCGCGGCGTCGGGCGGAGTGCTGTAGCGCGCGAACTCGCCGAAGTACTCCTCGAGGCGCGACTTGCCGGCCAACACCTTCTCGGCGAGCAGGTCCTGTTTGTTGAGGAAGAGGATCACGGATATCGTGCGCAGCCATCTGTAATATGGAATTATGGGGGTTAAAACATTAAAAAGAATTTAAAGTACTAACTGGAGTTTGGGACATGACTGTCGAAAACTGGAATATCTACGCAACTTTTTATAAGGCCCGTGGTATAATAATATACTTCGCCAGGTATAGCATTCTGAGACACAGTGGTCACGTGGGTGACACACGCCTTTATCATCACCGCTGTGTTACCAGTAGTGTGTCATAATAACTCCCCAACCGCCTTTATTACCTGTGCGAACCCGATATAATAATGTGGTTTTAAGGAATAATTACGTTGGTATATGTTTAAATTGAATTGTTTCATTTGATTAGAAAAACAAAACAGCAATTTAAATGCTATAAATATATTTTGAAACAGAATGGTGACTGAAAATGTTTCCATAATTCGTGTTTTGTTGCAATAAAGTGGCAACTGGATAGTGACGGAAGCATGTGTCACTCCCGGAATGAAAGATCTTGTTTTTTTAGACCATGATAAGGCCTTACTTATTATTCAGAAAAAAATAATCTGACACTTCAAAAATAGTCCCGTAGTAATTATTTTATGCCAATTATCAAAATGATTTATTCCTTCTATACTCTCCAGTTTCTTTTTTAATTTGCCTTGATTTCCAGGATCGTTTTTTAAGATCCAAAGTCTATGCGTAACACACAAGCAGTTTTCTTAAATTATGATTTTGGATAATCGTTTTTGTTTTTTTAGATAGTTACATAGCGATCGTCTGTTAAGATTCAAACCGGCCAAGTAAGAGTCGAACGCATGCTCTAACGGTTCTTTAACGCTGTCAAAAGCCAGAAAATTTGTCACTGTGACTGTTGATACCTCTCTAACGTTTGATGATCTATCATAGTACCTACGCTATATTGGCAAAAGTATGGTGTCTCTCCAACAAAACCATAAATAAATAGTTGAAGTTTGTAAAACTGGCTGTCAGACTGACAGCCAATCCCATCAAGGGTTGTGGAGGTCAGAAATATGCATTCGCTCCACGTAAAATACTGGTATTCAGCTGCATCGGGTTAGATTGGAAGCCAACCTCAACACGGTTGGGAAAGGTTAGGCAGATTATGATACCTGTTGTTCCATATGCTCTTGAAGAGGTCGAGCGACTCCCGCAGCCGGTTCTGCGTGGGATCCTCGCGCAGCACCATGTTGTAGGAGGAGCAGGCCGTCACGAAGATGATGGCTGTGACGTCGTTGAAGCACTGGATCCACTTGCGTCGCTCGTCGCGTTGGCCGCCTACGTCGAACATGCTGGAGGGGGAAAATAGTCATTAGATTTGTATTTTGACAGCTATGAAGTTGGAAGAATCCTAGGTTATGTCTACCTATAAGAAGCTACTATACTAGTCGCTGTTACCACCTACCACCACCTACCATTAACCTACACTGTCACCGCAGTTCACGCTTCATGAGGGCGTTGACTCCGTGATCAGCTGTAATGGGGGCTATCGTTTTTGTGCTCACCAGTTGGCGCCACTGTCGAGTAAGGTCCTATTGCAATACTTTTATTTGATGTTTTGGATATTTTTAAGTACCCTTATATTCACATTATGTTTATTTTATTTTTAAACATTTTAAAACTTCAAATGAATATTTAGATTATAGTGTTCCTAAAATTGGCAAGCATGAAGCAGACAAATCTTATTCTTCCTTCAAGTGCTACCAAATTAGATGCTTACTTTTTACTTAAAATCTTAAGCCATAATTAATCAAGAATGGCACTACCATTACAGCTATTATAAATCATTCGATAAAATCGGTTATAAAAAATCCCGCAAACAGTGAACGTTCAGCAGTACATATTTTGACATCTAGAGACCTTACTCTACACTAGCGCCTCTAGCGGCAAACTCAAGCACAATAGCCCTCATTACATGCCACTAAGCGCCTGCAAAACCATTGTTAGCAATTATTCTGAGACGAAAACTCGTAAATAATTGATGTACAGGCGTTTTAATGGCTTTTATTCATAACTTTTTATAGGAGCTACTTAAAGTTGTGAAAAAAATATATGTTTAGGTAGCAAACAGGTAGTAAATATTTACATTAACAACACCGTTAATACAAGGCTTAAACTATGAGAACTTGGAAGTGGTCAGCCAACCTGACGTCAGAATGGCTGACCACTTAATTTCTTTGATATATTTCTTAACGCAAAGGTGGCAAATATTTCATTATAGGTAGTAAATTGTAGCAAATAGGTATTAAACAGTGCATATGTTCTCATGTACATATCTAGTTTGGTCCAGCCATCCTGACGGTCACAAATATTGAGTAACTCACTGGAAATTGACTTTATCGACGACGAACTGCGTCTCGAAGATGCCGGAGGTGAGCACTCGGCAGCGCAGGATGTCCTGCTCCGTCGGCGTGTAGTTCGGCTGCTTTATTATGTGCACCTGGTCCAAGAAACTGGAAAACGAAAATACAATTAGTTTGTAAAATAAAGACTCAATACTGCACAGGGAACTATTAACATAAATGTTTCCTGTCACTAAATGTCTCAAAAACATGGAAAACTTCGTCAAGTCTTCTCGTCGCAAACATCGCAATGTTTGAAGAATAAGGTCTTCAACCAGTGCGTCCTGCCTTTTATAACATACGGTGCCGAAACGTGGACACTGACAGTCGGGTTGGTCCACAAATTTAAGGTCGCTCAGCGCGCTATAGAGCGGGCTATGCTCGGGGTTACTTTGAAGTATAACATCAGAAACGAAGTTATCCGGAAAAGAACCGGAGTTACCGACATAGCTTGCAGAGTAAGCAAGCTGAAGTGGCAGTGGGCTGGTCATGTTTGTCGGAGGGTCGATGGCCGGTGGAGCAGACGAGTTCTGGAGAAGCGACTGGATGCGGAAGGCGGAGGATAGGGATTTATGGTGCAGCCTGGGAGAAGCCTATGTCCAGCAGTGGACTGCGATGGGCGGAGTTGATTGATGATGAAATGTCTCATAACGGTTGTCTACGTTTGGATGCCAACTCAGACAGTGGAATGAGTAACCCCTTGTGGCCCGATAAAAATTCAAATAATTAATATTCCCTTTTACAACGTTTACTATTAATGTAAATTGGTCCGACAACTTTAGCATGGTGTTCTGAAGAGGGCAAACCAGTTATTTTTCATGCGTGTGATGCTACCACACCATAAGGCACCTGTCCTACCGCTGGCGATTAGCGCGAAGCGAGTAGATCTAGAAACAAAAAACTAGTTCTTTGTTTGAGTTCTCGCCGGTGCGGCAATGTGAACATTCAGCGATCAACTATTAATAAATTTAGTTATCTCATTTAGTTGCAAGACGCCCTGAAAATGACTTTTTTTTTTTGGCTGGCAAATCATGAAATGACCTCTCCCGCTCTGGGCGGAGCGGAAGGGCGTGTCAGACTCTTACCGACTAAAACCCACCCGTGTTCCTTCAGTTGCCTGTGCGCCAGGGCCCGGTAACTCTTTCGAACAATCCGCAGCCCCGGCAGGCACTGAAAATGCCTGGAAGAGCTATTGGGCCATTAAAGATCGAATAAAGTGTGATTTTCCTTTGTTCCTTAAGATTGGACTCATTGACGTGTGCATACTTCCCATCCACACATATGGTTCTCAAACATGGTATTTGATAAATCAGCAGTATTCTGGGTATTAAACTAACAGACCGGGTAAGTACGACCATCCGTTCCATCACAAAGATAACTGATGTCACTAGCTGCCACGCTAAAATGGAATTGGGCTGGACACATCTGCCGCATGTTAAACGACCAATGGGCCAAACTCACGACCCAATGGGTCCCTCTTAATGGCAAGCGACATCGCGGCAGGCCCAGACGGAGATAGCGGGATGAGCTTGGACCCTTTTAACAAGAACTGGTCCTTAACTGCTAAGGACCAGTTTCAGAGAGTCCCAGATGGCGGGATGAGCTTGGACCCTTTCAGCAAGAAATGGTAATTAGCTGCTAAGGACCAGTTTCAGAGAGTCCCAGATGGCGGGATGAGCTTGGACCCTTTCAACAAGAACTGGTAATTAGCTGCTAAAGACCAGTTTCAGAGAGTCCCAGATGGCGGGATGAGCTTGGACCCTTTCAACAAGAACTGGTAATTAGCTGCTAAGGACCAGTTTCAGAGAGTCCCAGATGGCGGGATGAGCTTGGACCCTTTCAACAAGAACTGGTAATTAGCTGCTAAGGACCAGTTTCAGAGAGTCCCAGATGGCGGGATGAGCTTGGACCCTTTCAACAAGAACTGGTAATTAGCTGCTAAGGACCAGTTTCAGAGAGTCCCAGATGGCGGGATGAGCTTGGACCCTTTCAACAAGAACTGGTAATTAGCTGCTAAGGACCAGTTTCAGACAGAGTGGGGCAAAAACTAATTGTGAAAACAATTAACAACTAACAATTAAATTACCAAATTTAGTTGCAACTAACAACTAAAATAATTAATTGTAATTGTAACGTATCGCAATTAACAATTAATTAATTGCGCTTGTAAAACTTTGCAATTACAATTAAATTAATTGTGCTTGTAAAAATTTGCAATTACAATTGATTAATTGTTAATTGTTTGATACACGTTTACAATTACAATTAACAATTAATAAATGTCAGTAACTAAAAAACATAATGCAAACAATACAAGAGCATTCTCCTTAATATTCTCAAAGGTATGTAAAGCCTGGATTTAAGCCAGAACATTACTACGTAAAAGTGTAGCACAGGTGCCATATACAGGGGCCACCGTAGGCGCGGGCTTGCGGACGGCGAGCAATGGGCAGCTCGCCGTCCGGTAAGGACCAGGCCCGGGTCGACGGCGCGTCGTGTTCCACGCGCGCCTCTAAGAGATGTCAGCACCATTGACGGGGTCCGATAGGACCGATGCCTGCCGGGGTCGCGGGTCGTTCGAAAGAGTTACCGTGGCCCTGGCGCACAGGCAACTGAAGGAACACGGGTGGGTTTTAGTCAGTAAGAGTCTGACACGCCCTTCCGCTCCGCCCAGAGCGGGAGAGGTCATTTGATGATTTCCAACCAAAAAAAAAAAAAAAAGGTGCCATATTTACATTCGTCAAATACTTACGTAGTTAAATTAAATATTAATTGTTTAAAACAATTAATTTAATTGCAAATAAAATTTTAATTGCAATTGAATTAATTGTAAACCACAATTAACAGATTTAATTGCAATTGATTTTAATTGCATTTCACAATTAAAAAATAATTGAATTAATTTAATTGCAATTAATTTAGTTGAAATAAAAATTGTAATTGTTTGCCTCTACAATTAAACAATTAATTCAATTGTGCCCAACACTGGTTTCAGAGAGTCCCAGATGGCGGGATGAGCTTGGACTCTTTCAATAAGAACTGACCAAGTGACATCAGTTAAAAGTTGAAAAAGTAGTCGGGAGGCCTTTGCCCTGCAGTGGGCCACCACAGGCTTTTAATATAAAAACACCCCTGCCATTTTATCTGCGTATTTTATATAAAACATTGGTCAGGCAGGAGCTATTTAGCTAGTTTCATATCATTCGTCTAACTTTGAAAATTTGTTCCACCTAAGATTTTTTATTGCCATTCAATAGGATTATATGAACTTAGAGGGTTTTATTGACAATTTTAATGATTATAATTCTGTAAATAAATACTTGCTACGGACGCGAATCATATTTTATTCAACATACAACTTGACACTGACCTGCAAATTGCAAAAAAACGTGAGAATTTTTCTATTTCGCTTCCCCTTTAGGTGCAGCGCAGACGGCACACTTCTTGTGCGATCGAGTCTGCGGCGCACAAAAAGTCTGCATGGCGCGCAAAAAGTCGGTCGCGGATTTTTCACAGACTCAACGCACACGACGCACATCTTCGATCATTCTGTCGGCAGAGCTGTAGGGACGTAGACGCTATGGAAATCGTGCAGAGATCGCGAAGTATTATTTTGTACATGAAGTACAGAAAGCGGAATAAACATTACAGCACACTTCTTCCCACATTTTTCTATTTAAATGTCTATCATGATATTCTGCCTTAGAAGTATCATAAATTGCTGGTCTGTTTTGTATTTCTTGAATTAACATCGTTACATCGACCTCTGGCGCCATGATAATAGATCGCGTGCGTTACGTCCACCCCTAGCAAATGCAGATTGCCGACTAAAGTGTGCGCCGTCTGCGTTAGCGCACGTTGAAGCAAACGTTAAATTTTTTTCACACACTTTTTGTGCCGAGCGGCGCGGCGCGGCGCGGTGCGGTCTGCCCGAATTACACGGATTTTTTATGCGCCGGACTTTTTGCGCGTCGTGTGCGTTACTGCATATAATTGCATAGGTTCTATTTTCACAGACTAAAAAGTGCGTCACGGATAGTCTGTCGTCTGCGCTGCACCTTAAAGAAATAACTTTTTTCATATAACCCACTTTGGTCTTTAGCCTGGGTAGTTCATACTTGACGCAAAGCTGAACAATATACAGGTTAATGGGTACGGCATAACAGTTGAGTGCTCGTTTCTTTTCTGTTCATTCACAGATGAAGCACTTCTCATGAAGAGGCCTTTGACCTATCCTCATTGGAGCCTTTGCCTTGCAAATCAAATAAAAAAGCAATTTATTCAAATCAGGTCGAGAATCAGCACTTTTCGAACGTCAAAATTACACAAGACTGTCCCCCAAAACGCCCGCCTTGCCCCACCTCCTAGTGCTTCAGCTGGGGAGAAGTGGCGCAAACAAACTCCCCAGCAGCACAGCTGAGAAAAAAAAAGCTTGATTCTAAACAATAGTAGGTATGCAAAGTAATTAACATTACGAGACAGAACATTAAATTTAATTATTTGCTACATGTCACCTAGCCACGTCAATATACTAACAAATACAATAAAAACTATACTCAAGCTAATACATTTAAAAGTAAACAAAACTTAATACGTACATAGAAGCCTTCAGGGATAAAGGGCAACTTACATATGCAATGCTGGATTATATCCACATAGCTGTAAATCGAAGTCACTAATGATAAACTAGGACCATCGAAGTAAAATAAATAAATAAAACAATTATTAATAACAAAACCATGGTCAAAGAGATGTCAGCACTATTGACGGGGTCCGATAGGGCCGCTGCCTGCCGGGGTCGCAGATTGTTCGAAAGAGTTACCGTGGCCCTGGCGCACAGACAACTGAAGGAACACGGGTGGGTTTTAGTCAGTAAGAGTCTGACACGCCCTTCCGCTCCGCCCAGGGCGGGAGAGGTCATTTGATGATTACCAAGCAAAAAAAAAAAAAAAACGGTCAGCAAGACGACCAGTCACCACAAACAGCGCCCGTTCAAGAGCATAACGCAAAGATCAGCCATTACCCCCGTCGACATATTTGAGGGAAGGAAGCAACCCGAGCCCCGACGCTACAGCAAGCAGTGACATGCAGGACAGTGTAGACTGTAGGTACTTACTACTTGGCACAGTCGATGAGCTGGTACTCGTTGCTGCGTTCGTAGGTGCGCTGCACGCCCAGGTCCTTCCATAGCGCTTCTGTGTGCTCGTAGAATTCCATTGGGTAGTCGAAGTCTGGCTGAGACGCTACGTCCTGAAAAATAACGAATACGACTTTATTTTAAGAACTATACAAGAAAAATCGTGGCCAATTCGACCAAATAGGATCACTCATTTGATTTGCACAGGCTTTGGCTACAGAGCCAAAGCGCATTAGAAACGTGGCTACTAACCAGAATTTCAATTATGATGAGAATTTTAAAAAATTTACACAGGATTAAAAAGTTTTACCATAGACTTTTTGACTGTATTTTTTTTAATTTGACTTTTAGAAACCTAGAAAATAAAAAGCCGCAGATGTTTTTTTTTAAATACCTAAAAAACATGGCGAAGTTCTATGAAATTTAAAGTCGATGCTAAACAGAGACAGCATTTTTAGAATCTGACGTCACAACACAGGAACGCCATAGTAACTTTGCGCCATTCAATAGAATGACCGTTTTGCGTGACAAGGATAGAAGAATAATTTCAAAAGTGGGTAACTTCTCCATTTTTCCACCAATGTTATATTTTATTTTTGAAAATCATCTTTTAGTAACATCTTTAAAATAAGAATTATATATTTATGATAGTAGTCAAATACTCTATTTTGAGGTCCTAATTTAAGGAACTTTTTACGAAATGTGCGAAAGCGACCATTTTTCTGCAGATTGACATCTGCGATCTTCTTTCTAGCTTTCTAGCGGACTGTCAAAAAAGCTGAGTTAAAAGTAAAGAAAATAATTACCTAATTATGAAAGGAGTCCTTATTTATCGAATTAATCAGCTAATAAAAGTTTATTATAAGTACCTGTATATAGTCGACGCGCGCCTTGTTCTCAGGCTTTTCAAGCGGTATGGGCGGCGTTAGGGTGCTCATAGCGCCCGTGATTGTCTGAAACATAACACATTACCACATTAATTATGGGCCTTATAAATGGGAGAGAATAGAATACTGTTGTACTGTAATGTACACCATAAAAATTACAGATATAAATGTAGAAATTTTACATAGGGTGACACAATGGGCGGTCTTATCGCTAAAAGCGATATTTTACAGACAACCTTTGGATGGATTAAAGGGAGAAGGAGAGACAATACAGTAGGTAGTCAGTGGTGTACCATTTACATATACAATAAATATTAGCGCTGTGTGCGACCTGAATTGCACTTTATTGTGTCGTACCAAGAGTAACTATTTAAATAATTTTGCGGAGTGAATCTTCTGTACTTGTACTATTATGTATTCTGTGGTTATGTGTTTGTATTTAATTGGTTTTACAAACCGTTACTTTAGCCAAACCCATGCTCCAATTTCAAAATATTTTTTAGATTATAAGAAGTATTTTACAAGTATCTATGCATAAAAAAAACATCACGCCTGCAATCCTACTGTACTTATACAGGGTGGCAGGTACATCGACGCGCAACCTGTTAGCATGGATTCAGTCCATGATTCTGAAACCCCTGCGTTGAAATTTTCCGTCGGTTATTAAAAAACAAATACTGTTCCATACATTTTGACCGCTAGGTATTGCACTTTTCTATGAACAGCAGATATATTTTTTGATAACTGACGAAAAATTTCTACGCTAGGGGGTATAGACGTGTATGCTATTAGGCGCGTTATTAATCAGCAACGCGTAGATATCGCGTTCGTTTCCCAGCAAGTTCAATGTTATCGCTTTTGGTTCCTGGGCACCACCTCTTGTGTAGATGCATGGTTGTGTTTGTGTGTCCAGGTGAAGTGGGTCTCAACAAAACATTTGAACGAACTATTACAGAGCATTTAGAACACCTGCGTTGAAATTTTTCGGGGGTCTAGAGAATCATGTGTTGAATTCATGATTACATACAGTTTACGCGTCGATGTCCCAGCCACCAACCTGTATACTTGTATAGTACATCCACACTTCACCAGTTATGTTTAGGTTTCATGTAATAGGGACTACAAATATTCTACATCCCGTGGCTGACTCACAAGTATCGCATCTCGTATGTTCTTCTTGATGTCCTCGATCTTCTCGCGGCGTTCCTTGTCGGAGAAGCCGTTCACGTGCAGGATGCGCATCTGTTTCACTATGGTCGACTTGCCGGACTCGCCTGCGCCCAGTAGGAGGAGCCGGTGCGTCGCGCGATATAGCTGGAATAAGTATATGGAGCATGTTAGTATTCAAATATAAAGTGTTGAAGTTCAAGATCTTTTTGACCGAGCAAGCGCGAAGTTTGTCCGTTTCAGCTTGGACAAAAATGCTTTCCTATGTCCGGATGTCCGGCGGATGGCTGTTCTCCTCTACAGGTAGCATTCCTCAACCGATCCTCGTGAAATTTTGTGAGCAGGTTCGATAATTATATAGATTTTATTGTCGATTTAGTTTTTCGAAATTTTTCAAAATGGTGAAGATATGGGGGTTCAAAACGTAAATAAAAACATATTTCAGCCATTTCGCGCTTTTTGTTTTAAGGTGCACGGTGAAAATTTATTCAATTTTAAGCTTTTTTGCAAAGACAGACTCGCGAGGTCTTCAGCTCAGAGAGCCACTAGTAATAAACGGTACTGTCCCACTGCTTGGCGAAAACCTTCTCATAGCTTTCTACATCTCTGTGAAGACAGAAACAAAGAATTTCCTGGGAGGGCCAAGAATTTCATCTAATTCCTAGCGATTACCACACAAAAGCTATAAAGGAAGTCAGACATGTCGGGTGTAATCAGTGCCTTTGATGACCAGTTTTGACAAGTCCTGGAAAGCCCTTTCCCTAAAGTTTCTGATGTCCTACGTCTATACACGATGACACGAGGTAAAACATATCATCTCGCCTGTATGCCCCAAAGGCGAATGCAGAAGTATACAGAACACATTTTGCCAGTTATAGTCCCTCCCACCATGTAATAAGGGCGCGCCTAGAAATAAGTATAGAAAACTCTCAACAGTACGCCATTATAAATTAGAACTTGAACTTTTGAACCTATTACAATTAATCAGGCACAAGACTCCAGACTGCTTCTTTTAATTTTCTGATGGAAAACTCCAAGACTCCGCGCTCAACAATTGCGCTTGCGACCTCTATTCGAACGACGTGGTCTTTGATGATAAGTTTTAATATGGATTATAGACCAAGTGTTTACCTGTTTATCCTTTTGCAGCTGCTTGGTGATGGCATCGCTGCGCCGTTTCTGTTTCTTGGCGTCGTCTTCGCTGCTCTTGCCGCCTGGCGAGCCGAAGCATCCCATTGCCGACCACGCCGCCCACCTGAAGCAAAGAAAATACAATGTTAATGAAACGTCTAAACGTTGTGGATTTGTTCACATAAAAATACGGCACACCGACACGTCTTGTTAAAAGAAACGTATATACAGGGTCAAATTAAATTATCTAGCGAAACTCTGCAGACGTGACGGATATCGATATCTAAACACGATAAAATAAAATAAAAAAAACATTTGATTTTTATTTAGGTGTCAACGACTGCTGGTGGTGTTGCTGAGTTGTTACATGAAGTATGAGTTGAAAAAATATGTTTATCATGTTAAGATATCGATACCAATCACGTCTGTGAAGTTTACATAAAAAATAAGTTTTTTTTTTTAAACTGATGCTAATTTAAGTGAATACATAAACTGCGGTCAACGACCCACAAAAAAAGGTTTTCAAATTAATTATTTTTTTGTTTATTTTTAGATATCGATACCCATCACGTCTGCGGAGTTTCGCTAGTTAATTTAATTTGACCCTGTATTATTATTATTATGTATGTCAATATTTATTCATCCACCATTTAATATAAAATTAATAATATTACAGAACACAGTACATAGATCCTTAAACCATGATGTTTAAACAGAGGACAAAACACAACGGAACCTTTTTTGGTTCACTTAAAAATACAAATTAATAAGCAGGAATATTTAGGCATTCGTTATTTGTGACCAAATTGTGGTCACCTCTGCCGCCTGCTGTGAAGACAATCCGGTTCAAAATCTGTGTAAAATTCTTAGATCCTGTGTATTTATCATGTTTAGGAGGGTTTTTCCTTTTATCCACCTTGAAACAGCCACCCTAGATTCGGAAACGCGTGTTCATCTATCCACCCCAGACCGGTGGATAATCGGAATTCACTTCTGATTGTTCTTCCGACTTTTCACCCCAAGTACAGTAATCATCAACAGTACAACAGTAATATACTCATACACTTTAATATTTATTATTATTTAATTTTTAATAACCACAAACTTTAAACAGAAATCATATTATTATTTATTGCATTTAAATGAAATTAAACTTCCTTGGTTTAATAATATTAATAAGTAATTCATAAATTCCGCAATATGCCCAGGAAATTACCAACACTAATTTCATTATTGAGTAGACGTAATTGTGTATCCTGGATAAATTCGTCTCTTTTAATGTAGGTACATTTTCAATCGTTTTTAGGGTTCAGTACCCAAAGGGTAAAACGGGACCCTATTACTAAAACTCCGCTGTCCGTCCGTCTGTCTGTCCGTCTGTCACCAAGCTGTATCTCAAGAACCGTGATAGTTAAGACAATTGAAATTTTCTCAGATGATGTATTTCTGTTGCCGCTATAACAAAAAAAAACTAAAAACCAGAATAAAATAAATATTTAAGGGGGCTCCCATACAACAGACATGATTTTTTTTCCGTTTTTATAATGGTACGGAATCCTTCGTGCGCGAGTCCGACTAGCACTTGGCCGGTTATCCAAATTTATTTTCTACAACAGACATAATTATTAGCGAAAAACGTAAGGTATGCCATGTCAACTAAGTATCTTGGAGTTTCTATCATGTTTCTACAAATGACTGTACACAGCCATGGGAGAAAATCGGAAGAAAAATAATATACGAATTCCGATTATCCACCCCACCTGGGGTGGATATATGAACACGTGTTTCCGAGTATCAACCCTAGGGTGGATGTTTTAGAGTTGATAAACGGAATAACCGGTTTAAGAAAGGGAAGAACCAGAATCATTAACAGACAGCCATGCAGAGCCTTATCAATGTGCTTAGCCAGTACGGAACGTTTATTCGTTCAATTCACAGTATTCATTCACAAAACTCATACCATTATTGCACCTTCCAATACTTTCACCAAAACTATACGACAGATTGAAAGCCTCGATTTCATCGAGACTGAATCGTATCGACATTGGCTGGCACTATACTCAGATTAAGCTCTTTCGAGCATTGTCAATCGGATACCGCGTTACAATGACTGAATGCACCCCGAAATAAAAGAATCACGATTGAGGATACCTAAGGGTACCCACTACGAGTGACGATATCCAAGAGTATAGTACCAGTTAATTTAGTTCCATCCCAGATTCGATGCCACCAACTCCTTCAAACTGCTTGAAAAGTGATCTTGTTTTGAACAGTTTAGTTACTGTCCCAGTCGGGTTTATTTTTTAAAACCTTGTGTATTTTTGGAATCGTCTCCTCAAGCCCATTAATTTGATACCCTATAAGGTCACAGTACTTTCTTCTTTTTTTACTTATAGACACCTAAAATCCGCCATTTTGATTTTATAAAAACAAAACCGAGCCTATAATCCTCGCACGACCTTGACGAGTAGATGCCAGTAGAATGCTAGAGGGTATAAAAATACCACATCATCATCTACCTAGCCTTCTGCCAACTATGTTGGGGTTAGCTTCCAGTCTCACCGGATGCAGCTGAATACCTACCAGTCCGCCCCGCGGTTTCACCCGCATTATTCTCGATCCCTTGAAAATATCGGGATAAAAAGTATCCTAATCCAGGTCATGGTCTAAGCATGTGCCAAATTTCATCCAAATCCGTTCTGCTGTTTTAGCGTGAAAGCGTATCAAACAAACATACAAAAAATCGAATCTTTTCTTTTTATAATATTAGTTTAGATAATTCCACATACAAAGATAAATAGTAGATAGGTACTCGTGAAATACACAACTCCGGCCCCGTCTTTTCTGTCGCGCAGTCGGTTAATAAAACAGTCGAGATTAGTGACGATACCGCGTACCGTTGTAAATATGGCACATTGAGTTTCAGAAAAAGCCTTTGTAGAGCGTCTTTGTCACTCATATCTGTATAATAGTCTCTTTAAAGCTCAATGTGTCATTTTTTGGGTTATGTAAGACCAGTCCTATTAGGTACAATGGGAAGTCAGCCTCGGTGCAAATTTTGCTAGTTGGCAAAAAAAATTACACGGCATGAGCTGTTTCCAAAATTCTATCTAGCATTACTGTTTTTAACCCCCAACGCAAAAAGAGGGGTGTTATATATAAGTTTGACCGCTATGTGTGCGTGTACGTGTGTGTGTGTGTCTGTCTGTCTGTCTGTGGCACCGTAGCTCTTAAACGGGTGAACCTATTTGGATGCGTTTTTTTTTTCATTTGAAAGTAGGTTTTCTAGCTGTGGTTCATAGACATGTTTTATCAAAATCGGTTCAGCCGTTTCAAGGTCATCAGCTGTTTTTTGTGTCAAGGTTTTTTTTTAATTTTACCTATTATATTATCTACTAGCTTCTGCCCGCGATTTCGTTCGCGTAAAATTTCTTGTTCCCCCGTCGTATCGCATCGCCTGCCTGCGCTATTACTTCTTTAAGTTTATTTTTATTTTTGCTCTGCTCCCGAGGGACCTAGCTCGATGTTAAATAGCCTATAGCCTTCCTCAAGAATTGGGCTACCAAATGCAAAATGTTTTTTTCAAACCCGCCGGTAGTTCCAGACATTACCCCCTACAGACTTGAAAGGTCCACTCAATCTGTGTGGTTTTTCCTCAAAAGACCATTTCAGACACAAATCTAAATGGTCTTTACATGATCTGACCAAGATTATGTCTGGATTTCAAAAGAGACTGTGACCTCTTGAGTTTGTTTCGGCCTTCTCAGAGTAGTCAGATAGGAAACGCTGACCTCATCTGGTTTTTAAAATATGATTGACGTGTAAAAGTGTTTATACAAACCTACTTATAGAAATAAAATCATTTATCATAAAATCTTACAAACAAACAAATTTGTCCTCTTTATAATATTAGTATCTAATTATTTCTGCTTAATTATAGTTTTCAATGTTTTTGTTGGTATAGTGGTGTGTGCCAGCGGACATGGCAATTAATTTAATGTAAGGCTCCTTGAAACAGGTGCGACACGCGATGCGATACAAAGGTACCGCCTATCGCGCGACGAGCGGTGCTTTTGTGTCGCGTGTTATTCGCGTCGAATTTCGCGACTGTTTGAAGGAGCCTTTAATGTTTTATGTTTCGTAATGTTAATTACTTACTATTGTATACAATCAAGTTCTTCTAACTGAACAGACAGCTGTGTTGCTGGGGAGTTTGTTGCGCCACGTCTTCTCAGCTGAAGCACTAGGAAGTGGCGAAGGGCGGGCGTTTTGGGGGACTGACTTATGTAATTTTGACGTTCAAAAAGTGCTGATTCTCAACCTAGTTTGAATAAATGGCTTTTGATTTTTTAAATGTTGAGGCCAAATCTTATATGAAGCTAACTTTGGACAGCTTCTTGGCCCACTATATTGAACATTAATTTGGCAGAGGTGAACTGATTCTGCAGTTAGGATTGTTTCAACGCTCCCAAACTCTTAAAAAGTTAAAAGTTACTGAGGGCCTAGTAACATTCGATTAACGATGACGCTAGTAGAAAAGCCAAAAATGTATAGGGTTGACATAAGCTATCGAAATATCACGTGATCATAGGTCAACGAATTGAAATTAGTTAGGCAATGTTAAAAACATTCGATTCTATGAAACGAATCGACAGCGTCGAACGATTACTTTCATAGAGATGCGTAGCCAAGTGGCACTTTTTGACAAGCGTTACCGCTAGTTTTCGATTCGTATGATGGAAACATTAGCGAAAGCGATAGCGATTGTAGAAATAGAATCGCTCCGAAGTGAATGCCATTTGTCTAAGCCTTCTGGTATCATCATGAGTTTTTTTAAACACTACGTTAGGATATTAAAACGGTATCATTATGATCAGCAACATTTTTTTTTCTTAAATTGTCGGTACATCATCGTTCTCCTGCCCGTATCCCAATTAATTTGGGGTTGGCGTACTTAACATGTCTTTTTTTCCATACCTCTTTAGTCGTCATCTCCGTAAGTCAGTACTCACTGCCTTTCCATTTTTCTAATCAGGCAAATTTCGCAAGAGATATTTCAAATCCTAAACACATTTGAATTGTCTTTTTCTTCCATACATCTCTTTTTGTCGTCATCTCAGTAAGTCTGTTCTCACTCACTTTCCATTTTTCTAATCAGGCTTCGCAAGAGATATTTGAAATCCTAACTACATTTGACCTAGCTTCTAGAATAATCTAGAACGTAGGGTCTTTATACGGTATCATTAATAAGCAATACGTAAAGTATCGCTAAGCTAAATGAGGTACTAAATAATTTCGCCGCGTATTGACGTAGCGTCTAAAATATTTGTTGTGTTCCTATTTTGGAGCGCTTTGAACACCTAATTGTGAACTATACCGCCGGTTTTAGAGTCTAGAAAATATACCATTATTTTCTATGGAACTTTCACTCATTCGCTCATTTGGGGTTTCCATCAATATTTGTGTAAAACAGGCTTTTAAATAGTAAAGAAAGATGCGATAGTAGTTCATCGCGCACGCGATAAAACACACTAACTTGACCATAGTTTTGTTACAACAAAATATTTCTATTCTAATAATACAATGAGTAGTTCTCGTCAATTCGTAAAAGCTCACAGATAAACATAATTGAATATCTCAAAGCCACTGGTGCCGTTTATTAGTCAAATATTTGATTCTTTCATAACATAACTTCTTTTAAAAACCACAGTTAACTAAAAGTAAGCACGTTATTTTGACGCCGATCCGAGAGAAGTCGTATAAAATAAACTTCTACCTAACCGTAACAGGTCGTGTGTTTCCTTTCGCTATAAAGCCTCGTTAACATGAAGAGTGTTTCTTGACTCGAATAGGCGATCATGGAGACGAGATAAAAAAGTTTTAAAATGCTCCCCAGCGTCTGGATTAATGCCCGGTTGACGACACGGCTCGCGTATTACATGGGACTTCAACATAATTGGCGAAATGTGGGTGTAGATGTACCTACCGTTCAGCTCTGCCTTACCCTTCGGAGAATAGGTAGAGGCGTGATATTGTGCTATAAAAAGGTGACTCGTGTAAGCAGTTCGTACGATACGGCAAGAATCGCGAGAATTTTCCAAAATTGTCAGCGACCATGCTCAAAAAATCGTACTTCCTATTGACCCAATCGCCTGGCGAGTCTCGCATGGACATTCTCGACTGTCGACGATCAAGTAGCTCTCCTCATGTAAACGAGGCTTAAAGCTTCTCGATTGAGCCCACGAAGCGTCCCTAACCGAGGCGTGGGCGACCCTCCCCAGATGAGTTGTTTATTTTTTTTGTTGCAAATAAATATTTTTATGTTGCTATGTTAAACTGTTCGAGTCAAGTTCGCCAATATTTTGTTGAGTTTTTGTTGTACTGTTAAGTTTTGTGGAGGGGCTAATCGGGAATTAGTTACGAAAACCCTCCAAATTATCAAAAGGTAATTTCAAGAGAGAACTTTTAAACTTATAAGTCTTTGTTGGGTCTAGAAATTCAACCTCCTACCCTTACACTTATTTATTAGTAAATAAATTATAGGTGGTCGGTGCAGCATCACAGTAGGCCCATCCCTCCCTAACCCTCTTTAATCTATTAAAATTCTATATCATCCCTCCTTCTATTAAATCTCCAAACGATTGCAACAAGTAATCGATTGTCGATATGCCATTTAGGTGTTTCTCAGCACGCGTAGCATGACCATAATAGAAACGGGTTTTGTCGACGGAAGAATAGACAAAATTACTGATTGTAGAAAAAAATATTTAGGAATCTATCGACAATTTGTCATTTTGTCTATTCTTCCGTCGACAAAACCTGTTTCTATGGTGGTCATTGTACGCGTGCTGGTGATAAAATCATCAATTTTCTACAGCGAGATCCGTTATCAATAATATCATTAATGTCACAAAAATATTAGGGGTATCCCAAAAACTCCACAAAACCACAAATAAAATCTTGTTAAACAATGTTAAGAGTCACAACTCCGTTAAGATAAATTAAGCAAACATCACAACAATTATAAACAAATAAGAAAAGCCCATATTTCCTACAGACCTCATTTTCCGTTCGTGTTGCCATCAATAAAAGTAACGCGATTAGGCGTAGCAGACTTCTAATTAAGGCCATGAGAACCAGAGTGCCCTAACTGTCATTTTTTCAATACTATTTTTATTTCAGAAAAAACTGCTCTAAACATTAAAATTCATAGCGCCACCGTGGCCTACAAATTAGTACTTTTTTAAATTTAGTATTTCAATTAGTTGATTGATAAATTAGTTTAGTTTAAATTATTTGAAATCAGGGCTTCTGTTTTTTCGTTACCTACTGAAAACTATTTTTTAAGTAGTTAGGCCACTCTGGCTCTCATAGCCTCAATTCATAGTCTGAGCCTAAATCTAAAAATAACTTCTGTAAGCCGGGTCAAGGTTACAGGAAAACTATTTGTGTATGCGGTTAAGGCTAACATTCTTATTGAGGTTAGACTGTTCAATATTTTAAGGGTTATTAAAAGAGCAACCAGCAAAACTGGCGAAATTTTGGTGTACTATATACACATACTATTGTATAGAATCAAGTTATTTTAACTAAACAGACAGCTGTGCTTCTGGGGAGTTGTTGCGCCACTTCTTCGCAGCTGAAGCACTAGGAAGTGGTGAAGGGTGGGCGAATAAATTACTTTGATTTTAAAACCTCTGCCAACCTCTCCGGGGAATACAGGCGTAATATTGTTTTTCACCCGACTGCCCCGAAGGATGGTAACATATTTAATGTCATTGAATGACAAACAAGCCAACGGAACACCAGCACTCTTAGCAAGACCACCATAGAAACGGGTTTTGTCGACGGAAGAATAGGCAAAGAATAGAATAGAATAGAATACTCTTTATTATGTACACCATAAAAATTACAGATATAAATGTAGACATTTTACACAGGGTGACACAATGGGCGGTCTTATCGCTAAAAGCGATCTTTTACAGACAACCTTTGGATGGATTCAAGGGAGAAGGAGAGACAAAATGACCGATTTCTAAAGGAATTGTTCCACAATCTGTCATTTTGTCTATTCTTCCGTCGACAAAACCTGTTTCTATGGTGGTCATGCTACGGGTGATGGTAGTAAACGGTCACTGCTGCCCATGGACATCTGCATTACCAGATGCGTTGCCATCCCTGAGTAAAAGTTGATACGACTCAAGTGCCAGTAATGATACCGGCACCCATAGGTACCCTTCAAACCGGCAATGCTGCTTGGTGGTAGAGGTAAGTATGGTGTTATGTAATGTAGTAGAATGTTATGTGATAAAGCATTTGTTTAATATAATAATTCAAATGTTTCTTACCCCTGGTTTCTGGAAGTCTGATCGATTCCCTGATCACTAATTCTGCTGAAATAACGAAAGATAAACAAATAAGATGAGATTTGAGAAGACTTTTATACGGCTTTCAAAATCCGAGGGTAAGTATTTTTTCGCCGTAAAAACATTAGGTCTCTGAATCACAGGTAAAATTAACGGCCATGATAAGTGATCGGAATAGGCTGACTATATTTGCCTAAACTTCGGAGAACAGAGACAGAAAGTGGTGGAGGCCTACTTACGAGTATTTTTTTTTTTCCCGGGATGCGGGGAAAATCTTCAGTAAGTTGAAAATAAGGTTTATTTAAGACGTGTAAAGGCTATTTTTAACTAAACTTACAATTAACAAATTTTAGGAATTTTCACAAAAACTAATCTAACTTAAATCATGTATTAGAATTATCCTTAAACTGACCGTTGTGGCATCAAATCTTTCAATACATAACATTTGTCAATGTGTAACACCTAAGTAAAACTAATTTCTAATTGCATTAAAGGTACTTCGATATGTATTTCAAACGTAGGTACTGTAGATTTACGAAAATTCTTCCGGGATCTTAAAACTATTGCATTATCTTTTTGTGAACTATACAAATTAAGTATTTACTCTTTCCCTAGTTCACTACTAGTGTCAGTGTAATAGTCGTAAGGAAGTCTCCACTTTCTGTCTCTATTCTCCGAAGTTTAGGCAAATATCAGCCTATTCCGATCACTGGCCATGATAGTGCATAACTCTCAGCAAAGGGATTTATGATTACTTTGGTATAATAAAAGAAAGGGAACCGATGTAGGAACCCTCTGGTCACGTTAACATGGCGATGATCAGCCCACTGTTCAATCAGTAAAAAAAAATGCAGTATGAAACTGCCATCAATCAATCTGCCTATCCCTCCCCAACTATGTTAGGGTCAGCTTCCAGTCTAGCCGGATGCAGCTGAATACCACTATTTTAAATGGAGCGACTTCCTACCTGACCTCCACAACCCAGTTACTAGAACTCAAAACTCAAACTCAAAGCATTTATTTAAATTAAACCATTTACAGGCACTTTCGAATAGTTAAAGAATCGGTCAGTTAGTCAGAAAGTTGAAGCTAGTTGCCCATTCCAAAACGTGGATCTCTATGGAGAAGAACGGGCAAGAAACTCCAAGGACACTCTTTTTAAATCAAGACAGGAATTTGCACAGTAAAATATCATATTGATCATCGCCGTGTGAACATGGCTTGTCCTTATATCGCCCCTTAGTCGCCTTTTATGAAACTTGGGGGTTACATCTACTCTCATAGCGGCCAGCACGCCAATATTTCACAAGTAGTGTTGAAAAGTCGGGTGTCACATGAAGTGTCAAGCGATTTTGAACCATGTGCAGTGCAACTAATACGGTCAAATTGACTAGCTCTGCGACTTGCTAACGATTATGGTACGGGCCCTGAAGAACGAAACAGGTATTTTCTTTAAGTACAAAGAAAACCTAGGAATTGGGACAGTCACAGTGATGATAAAATGACTAGCGATTGCGAATGGTGGTCGGAAATTATTCCACGGGAACGTACTAACGGATTATTTCTATGTCCTAACGCAGGTCATGGTCTATCCGTAAGCCCCAAATTTCATCCAAATCCGTTCAGCCGTTTAGGCGTTAAAGGTAACAAAACCGTCAGACAGATTGAGTTACTTTCACATTTATAATATTAATAAGGATATGGATTTGAAACCTTCCATTAAGTATTTAAGAAAACACTAACTTATATAACAACGATTAATTTTAAAACCAACAACAATTCGCCATAGCCTAGCACTAACCAGTCATGGAAAAATCGTTCGGAACATTCGGCCTTACATGTCCATCGCTTGGATCATTCATGCGACCAATTGTCCGGTTGTAATGCTGCAAATATGCTAATAGCTCATTATGTTTCCAACGCCTTTGTCGTCGCGTGTGCGAGTATGCTAAACGATTTTGGTAACTGATTTGATCTCTCAATATTAGGTAGAGTTATGTCTGGAGATACTGGATGTTTTATTACACTGTGGTTCGGTGACGTCATTGGAGGTGGAGAAGCTCGTGGCTAAATAATAACAGCCCCATGGGTCGATCGAAGGCTAAGCTAAGCTTGCCGCGGTCGGTTCGTGGATGGGTGACCAACTATTAAGTACATATCGAGATATGGTGAAGATCAGATAGGCAGTCGCTCCATGTAAAATACTGGTATTCAGCTGCATCCGGTTAGACTGGAAGCCAACCCCAACATAGGCCCACATAAGAAAAGGCCTCAGATTGATTCGTTGGGTGACGTCACTGATGTGGTGGTGTTAGGAAGCTTGTTTCTTGAAAAGTTAAAGGTACCATAGGGTAGAGCTTAGTGTACAAATGTAGACCATGAAATAATGGTTACAGGGCAATGTGATCAATTATTCAAGTTACCATCAAACATTATTGAAGTATGTTCGAGTATAAATGCACTGGAAATTACTGAAAGAGTAGAACAAATATTGCTGGTATGCGCGGGGTTCTACGCAAATTGGGAAAGTTCTATGTTGAGCAGCATTATTATCATTGGCAGAATTTTTGATGGGGTTATAAATAATCATCTATACACAAAAATACATACAAATAAATAAAATTGATGTGTCTGTTTATAATGTCAAATAACTATTTTTTTCTAAATGCATATGAAAGTATATACGGTACTTATAACAAAAAATCTATTTTTAATTTTTTTGTCTGTCTGTCTGTCTGTTTGTTCCGCCTAATCTCCGAAACGGCTGGACCGATTTTGACGGGACTTTCACCGGCAGATAGATAGCTAATGTTATAAGGCTATTTGTCCGGGTAGCATGTTTCCGTGGAATAATTTCCGACGTACACGCGGGCGAAGCCGCGAGCAGCAGCTAGTTCCAATATATTTTTAACTATCTAAAATTTACAAAGTTGGTAACCAAAGTAAAAGCAGTAAAGGCTTGAGAGCTTGGGTGCATTAAAACTGTCAAAAAATGGTTTCAAGAATTTTGTGCATCGGTAAAACGTCAAAAGAGTTGAAATATAAAACCACCGGTAGACCTGTAAATAATGCTCTAGTCCTCCTAAATCATTAGCAATGCCAAACTCCATAATAGATTTACGCACAAACAGTTCAACAAGTCCACGCTAGCTTTTCAATCCTAATTAAAGTCAGCGTCAACCACAGCCCCCTTAATTAAGTTTCCAATCCTGACTATCACCGTATGACCGTAATAATTGCAACAAGGCTCAAATTTGGTAGCATTTGCAAACCAAATACAAGGTGAGTGCGCGCGATTTATTTTATGTAGGGCATGCCATTATGTGCTTTAAAAGGATATAAAAAATTTAAGTCTTTTGAATTTAAGTGAGATTAATTTAGATTGAACTACGGATCCAGATATGTTCTTAATTATTACAAAAACTTAGCTTGCACACGTGAACAACTGAACGCCTGCCTGTCATGAAAAAACAAATCATACCACTAAGGTGAAAAAAAATTAAAAATAACACACATCTCAATATTGTCCTACTGCAGGCCCTAGGCGTCTTCTCATATAGAGAAGACATGAGCATTGATCACGCTTGCTCAAGGCGAATTGGCGATTCAAACAATATTTGATTATTTAAATTCAGGTTTCCTTCCTCACGATGTTTTCCTTCACCCATGTCAGTGGTGTGTGTTGAATCATTAAGTTCCCTTCAAAATGGTTCTAATCGATACGTCATGTTAGTGAACGGGCACCGTCAGTAGGGACTGGTCATATTTTAGCTGCCGCGGCTTATTTTAATTTCTGAATTGTTTTTTTTTGTTTGTTTTTAATTTATCTTTTAAATTACGGACGCTTTTAACGGGCCCGTCTTTCTACATCGTTCTCACTTGTATAATTTCAACATGAATGATTTAACCAATATTTTGATTTAAAAAAGTGTCCATGGAGTTTCTTGCCCGTTCCCTTATGTACGGTCACCAAAAAATATAAGTAACCAGGGTCGTCGATATAGTTGAAGTTTAGTAAGAAAGCGATGAATGTTTTCGAATAAAATTTAATTTAATTTATAGAAAACAAACAGGGCATTTATCAAATTAAATTTCATTCGAAAATATCTATCGGTTTCTTACTAAACTTCAAATATATCCGACGACCCTGGTTACTTATTACATTTGGTGACTGTACCTACTACGCTTTGGAATAGGCAACTAGCTTCATCTTTCTGACTGGCCGACCCCTTGACAATTCAAAAGTGCCTGTAATTGGTTTATTTGATATAATTGCTTTGAGTTTCGAGTCCAAGACAATCTTTAGAAAATACATATGAATTGAAAAAGTTACATTGGTACTTGCCCGGATTTAAGCCGACAATCTTGTGTATGAGAGGCGAAGCCGACCACTAGGCTACACTTCATTTCAACCGAACTAGGTATTTAAGCACAAACCTCATTAGAAATTGACCACACAGCTGAGTAATCAAGACATTGGTTACGATAATTAAGATTTCAGGCAACTAAGACAACATATAAACTATATAGTTCCCGTAAGAAATCGGTCTTTCTGTACTTGCCTAGTGAATTATGGAAGAGCCAAGCTTATATGTAGATCGCAATAACAACCAACTGCGATTACTCGACACATCTGCGTCCCTATTCATTGCTTACACCCCAAAAACGCCATCTTCATTCACCTCCTTACATAACCGCAGATAAAATCACTAGATAAGGTCAAGACCATTGCAACATATCCACAATAAAACAATAAACAATAGGAGCGTTTAAAAACGTCAACCGAAGGCGTATTTCAGTACAGGATAATACAACGATACAGCCATGACAAAGGATATTTGGAGATGAACGATTACCTTAAGGTGAATCCTTAGTTGTAGCCCGCCAAATTCAAATTTTCTTTGGTTTTTTGCAAATTGTAGCTCTGTTTTACGTCGCATGTTGATCAATCGTCAAATTTTGGAAATTTGTTTCACCTAAGAATTTTTCAGAATTTTCACCTAAGAAAATTTTTAGGTGAAACAAATTTCCAAAGTTTGACGATTGCTATGAAATTGATGATTATTATTCAATAAATATATCATTCCTACAGTCTCGAATCGCATTTTGATCAGCATACGACGTAAAACAGCTGCAATTTGCAAAAAACCAAAAAAAATATGAATTTTGCGGGCTACAACTGAGGATCCCCTTAACATTATTTCCTTTGCGGTTTTAGCCAGACGAATTTCCGGTGTCTGGGCGTTAATTTTCGATAGTTGTGGCAACAAGTGACTTAATTATTTAAACTTAATAGAACTCAAGTTGCCTACAGCCATATGGATCGATCGAAGTTTAAGGTACGCTTGCCGAGATCGGGCCGTTGATGGGTTACATATCGACATCCCTTCGTGCATCGGAAAGCACGTTACCCCGTCGGACCCGGCTGTCATTCAGAGACGTTTGACATTTGTTACAGGTAGTCAGAAGCCCGAAAGTCTGACAACCAGTCTTATCAAGGAGTATCGCGTTACCCAGTAACTGGGTGGTGGAGGTCAGAGGCAATCGCTCCATGTGAAATACTGGTATGCAGCTGCATTCGGTAAGGCTAAGCAGATGATGAGATCATTAGCTGTCTGAAGACGACAAAGGGTACATTTTGATGGGTGAGCAAGACATTTTTACATTAACAGCATCTTAAATGAGAAACCTGTGAAAGAGGTCCGAAGCAACTTTTTACATTTTGTTTATTTGTAGTTTCGCGTGAAATCGTGTTTAGTCTGGGACCCATCATGATATAGGTAACCGTCTCCAGTCTCCACATTCTTGGAACAATGGTTTTAGGAGATTGGGATGGGGTATTAGGGATTTTGCTTGTAAAACATATGTGATATGCAATCAAGAATTGAATTGGATGCAGCAGTAGTATAATTTATTGCCGATGGTATAATAATATATTCAAGTTTGGTAGTGATAAAAATCGAGACAAAATATTATAAAATATTCGTATTAAGGTCCTTACTCTTATTTAGTAACGTTACACGGTCACTTTATAGAGCTTACTTCTCATTAAAGGCTTGGTTCGAAGATTTAAAAAAAAATTGTGTAAATTGAGTTTAAATCTAAAACCGTCCGACTGATCGACCATTTGACGACACGGTTGGCGCAGTGGTTAAGTAATTGACTGCTGTGCTGCGTGTCGCGGGTTCGATTCCCGCACGGAACAAATATTTGTATGACCTACAAGTAGTTGTTCCGGGTCTGGCTGTTGTGTATGTGAGTTTGAATGTTTGTAAACGCACCGACAATACAGGAGAAAATACTAGTGTGGGGCAAGGTTTAAAAAAAAAAATGCTCATATTTTTGATTCACAAAACTATACATTATATATTTATGCATACAAAAAAAAACCGGACAAGTGCGAGTCGGACTCGCCCACCGAGGGTTCCGTACAAATTTGTAGGAACATAATTGTTTTAAATAGTTCAGGAATCGAGTCTCGCAGTTTTATCCGAGCTTTTCCCGAAATTCAGTTTCCAAAACCTATAATTACTTATATTCTTGTGTTTTATAAGTGAAATTGTGGTTATACTAACAGTTCATACCTAAATTATATTTAATATTATTTATCTAAGTACCTATCCCTATCTACTTTTATATTATTATTATAAAGAGGGAAGTTTTGAGTTTTGTTTGTAAGGATTTAACTCTAAAAAGTAGGTAGGTACTCAACCGATTTTAAATATTTACGCTGCTAGTGTATAATAAGTACCTACCTATGTACTAATTTATAATTTATTGTTAGGTGCTTAACATACGAAGTAATTGAATCTAGGGCTGTATTAATGTTTGTTGTCTGCTTTCTACGTGAACTGAATGTGACCTATGTTTGTTTAATATCCTATTAAAATATAATATGTATTATTATTCCTTCTACTACGTACAAGACACTTAAGTAGGTAGGTACATATTTAGGATTGTGTTTAATTACAAAATTTAAAAAAGACTAATTAAATACGCATATCAGTGCAAACTGTTGGTAACATACACCAGTTATTAGGTACCTATACATATAAAAGAGGGAAAAGCTTTTATTTTTCATTCTTCGTCATAAATCGAAAACATCATAAAAATAATTAAAAAGCTTGTGCCAATGAAGCCCTTTCATACGATACCCCACATGCCACGGTTAACTCACTTAAAAATTTGGACCCCCGTTCCTTGCATAAGGACTTAAAGACCCTGTTTTTTTTTTGTGATTTATTTAAAAATATATGGCTTTACATATAGTGAACTTATTGGTGATGTTCTTCAGAAAGTTCAGGTGCGTAGTATTCGCAACCGGCGTGCGTATATGACCAGATGTATGAACGTAATAGAGGCAAAAGGAGTATGTAAGGATCGTAGCAGGCGGCGTTCTGTAGTTTCTGCCTACCCCCATGGGAAGAAGGCGTGAGTTTATGTATGTGTATATGGCTTTCAGATTTTTCTCTTCTGCACAAATGAGTAAAAGTTTAAAAAAATCTACAAAAAGATTTGTTCACTCGTACAATTATGACCGCGCATACCGTTGTTTAACCTCGATGATTGATTACGTGCTTTTAATAAAGACTATTTTTTTTTAGGATTTATTTACAAATGTATAGTTTTCAGATTTTTTCCTGTACTGTAGTGTAAGACGATATAACTTTCCAAATTTCATAGTTCTAGGTCAACGGGAAGTACCCTATACATTTTGATTCCCTTGAGAGTGTCGAAATATACTTTTTTTGCGGCATAAACGGCCGTATCTTTTTTAACGTTAACTTAGAAGTTTGATTTTTTCACAGCTGCAAGGGGCTGTAGACTTGAGTATATGGTTTTAATTTCAACTCGATCCCTCTACGCGTTCCCGAGATAAAGGGTCTTGACAGACAGACGGACAACAAAGTGATCCTATAAGGGTTCCGTTTTTTTCTTTTTGTGGTACGGAACCCTAAAAATATGTTTATTTAAATATTTTGTAGACTAATGTAACCAAAATAGGATAAGAGGGTTATTGTTTTTTTTTTCTGAAATGTACACATGTTTCAGAAATGTTTTCTTAGTATTCATATGGTAATGTAATTCTTAATTTTTTTTACCGACATCAAAAAAAGGACGAGGTTCTCAATTCGTTATTTTTCACTTTGTAGTTTTTATTTTTTGGAAGTCATTTGTTTTTTTTTTTTTTGTACAAAGTTTTATTAGTAAATTCATACTCAAACGTCGCCGATGTTATATTTTTTTCCCCGTATTAAAAAAATAATTAAAGTTCTTAATAACTGGTTACAATCTAGCCTAATAGACTAATAAACAATTTAAGTCTTTATTTAATTTATAATATTAGTTCTAGACAATCTATGTAGGAAGCGAGATTAATTTGTTTAATTACATAACTTTTACAATATAAATTAAAACTAACTAATTACAAATTAAATAGAAACATGAACAAATTATTTAAAAATGTTATAAAATAAAGAAACTCTTTAGTATTTTACGTGATTATGTTATAACTTTACATTTTAACACTAAGAATAGTGTCAATTTGCACTTTAACACAATTTCGTAGCACTTTCTTAGGGGATGTTATATTTGACGTTACATAACTTTCTTAACATTTAGAAATTCATCCACTTAGTAAAACAATCACTAAAATTATGTAGAAGCAGATATATTTCTTAAAAACTCTTCACTTGGCAACCTTTTTAGACCTCATTCACACATCCCTGCTCCAACAAACTTCAACGGTTCTACACCATACCTTCGAAATCAACTCCAAAAATCATCCCAAAAACATAACCCAGAGGCGTCAACTCAACAGTTACATAAGACCAACTCAACATAACAAATATATAGTAACTGATTTAAATTCCTTGTTGCTGACAACCGACAATGGTGACTGTGACGAAACCGTTTCGAGAGATATGAGAACAGCATTCTTTATTCGGGAAAGTCGTTTCAACGTATCCGTATACGTTCAGTTTGGTATTTGGGATATAGATGGAATTGAAATGTGATGATATGGGAGAAGCGAAGAATAGGAATGTGTGTGTGACTTAGTTTGGTTATTTAATTATCGAGACTGATTTGCACTTGTTGTATAGAGGCGGACTTAACAGACGGGTGCAGCTGTATTTCGACCATATGTAAATAAAACCGGCCAAGTGCGAGTCGGATTCGCGCACAAAGGGTTCTGTACCATTGACTAGGTAAACAACAGTAGGTACAAAGATTATGTGCCTACCTGTTACCATTTATTGATATCGAACAAACATAGGCAAGAAACTGCGTTTTTTGTATGGGAGCCCCCCTTAAATATTTATTTATTTTAGATTTATTATTTATTTTTAAAGTAAAAACACAACTGAGTATTTTGTGAATATTTCAAGTGCCTACCTGTTGCCATTATTGATATCGAGCAAAAAAGGGCAAAAATATCGCGTTTGTTGTATGGGAGCCGCCCCCCTTAAATATTTATTTTATTTTGTTTTTAGTATTTGTTGTTATAGCGGCAACAGAAATACATAATTTGTGAAAATTTCAACTGCCTAGCTATTGCGGTTCTTGAGATACAGCCTGGTGACAGACGGACGGACAGCGGTCTTAGTAATAGAGTCCCGTTTTACCCTTTTGGTACGGAACCCTAAAAATCTGTTGCCACCATTCAATATCAAAGCGATACAAAAGTAGAAAATTCTACTATTTGTAAATGATTTTTTATAATCGAGATATATTTAACTAGAGTACTAATTGGTAACGTTGTTCATGAAAAGCAAAGATGGCGACAGTTGACGGTACCTTATAAGAAGCACTATAATAGTTAATCCATGGAATAAAGCCTTATTTTAAAAGTGAAAAACAGTGTTGATCAATGCTCCGAATAACACTTTTCATGCCCAAAATAGAACAAAAATAACGTTCAATACTTGAAGCTTACAAGCTTTCCTAAGATGAGTTTCTTCTTATAAACCTGCAAATCCCTAACACTGTAAAAAAGGCTTTCTAATATAAGGGCTCAAGTTCATTCCTATAAATAGAAAATAGTTCCTTGAATTTGACCACACCACCTAAAAATAGTAGAGCCTACAGTTATTTATAAACGTTGGCATTTTACACATGGACCTCTTAACTCGTATTGATTTTCACTATCTGCTTATCCTTTTCCTAACTTCGTTGGGGTCGGCTTCCAATCTAACCGGATGCAGCTGAATAACAGTATTTTACATGGAGCCACTGCCTATCTGACCTCCACAACACAGCTAACAATACGATACCCCTTAGTAAAACTGGCTGTAAGACTTTCGGGCTTCCGTTTCCCCATTACGACCGTCAAAGATCGACAAATCGCACTTTCTGTACGACCAGGGCATAACTGACAAAAAATCAAAACATTACTTAAGTATGCCTAAATGCTTTAAAAGTCCCTTTAATCCGGAGGAACAAAGACCCGTATCAATATCAGCTTAATGCCGTCAGAGGGCAACAGTGCTTTTGTCATATTGGTGCATTTGGCGCGACAAGATATTGAAATGGCGCTCCTGTAAAATCACTAAAAGTTGTTATGTCCTTGATAGCCGGGACCAACGGTTTAGCCACGAGCCCCTCGTATTGATTTTAAAGAACACAATAAAAAGTGTGTGAGTAAATATTAAATGGAATATGACGAATATGGCAACCCAGTTGATTCCCAGAGGTGTCGTTAAAGGCGACTGAGAGTTAGTCCAGACGAAGCGGTTAATAAATGAAATGGTGCGAGCGAAATCCGTTAGGCAGAGATTCACCTATAGTACACCCACATTTCTCCAGAGTCTCATGTAACAGGGGGCGAGCCTATTGCCATCAATCGGGCACAAATCCAAACTCCGGGCTGCTACTGAGAAATTCTAGATGAAAATCCAATAACACTTTGCCCGACCAGCGGAGTAAGTGCGTACGAGTAACACACTAACAGTCAAAATGAAACCCAGTGAGACAGTTCAATAATATTCATTGCGTTATGTACGTTGCTGTACAGACAAATTTTTCGAACATATGAAGCAATGGATTAGCAACATCCTTCAAAATGATTCAGAATGTGATTGATAGTGTGTTACGCAATAAGGGTATTGGAAATCGAACCCAGGGCCTCATGTTCAGCAGAAGCGTTTGCGACTACTAGGCCAAGGAGGCAGTGTATGTTATGTCTGTTATGGAACTTGTTAACTTGTTCCACGAAATACGTGTTTTTTAAAAACCCTTACAAGTTTTTGGAATTTTTTTTTGTCATTTAGAACATCCATTACAAGTACGAGGTTTCTATGAAAATGTTTTCTTCACTTTTACAATTTATGAGTACATTATGAACGGCCAAAGTTCCGGTAAAATTTGTGCAAAAAAGCAGATTTTTGGAGGCTTATACTGAATTTGTTTCCCCAAATTTAGATTTTTTGCTTGCATAGAAACCTAAATAAAGTGCACAAGATACCTATTAGTTAAAAAAAATCATTGAAAGATGTGTTACAACGCCATAATCACGTACGAGCGTTTGTATGAAAAAGTATGACGGGTTGGCCGCACTTAATTCATCATTTCTTATCCCATTTTGTGTAGTCCTTGACCGTAAAGAAAAGTGTTAGTCATCAGTATTGCAGTGATAAAAAGGGATGGCGCTATACGTCCTGTTAGCTCCATCTCCTTTTAGCACTAGTCATTCATGGAATGTCTACCAGCCGTCAATTGAGAGTTACTATCTTTTAAACAATGGGAATACATTATAAGGGACTCCATGAGAGGCGATAAATAGGTATGTCTGCCGCTCTCTGGTCTGTGTAAGTTCTACTAACAAAAGACCATTTCAGACAACATGGTCTTCACATGATATGACCAAGATTATGTCTGGACTTTAAAATAAACTTGTGACCTCTGACTTTGTTTCGGCCTTTCTTCTCAGAGTAGTCAGGTAGGAAACGCCGACCTCATCTAGTTTAAAAAATATGATTGACGTGTAAAAGTGTTTGTACAAACCTACTTACAGAAATAAAACCATTTATCATTTAACAATGTGTCTGTCTGGCACTTCACTGCGGTTTGTTGCCTGCCCTAATCTTTTAACCACAATAAATGAGCTCTTGTAATTTTTGCCTGCCGTGATGGCCCAGTAGTTAAGGCCTCGCCTCTCATGCACGAGGTTGTGGGTTCAAATCCGGGCAAGTACCAATGTGACTTTTTCGATTCATATTATCTAGGACATTACCGTCATCACTGAAGGAAAAACATCGGCAGCAACCCGTCTTGAACAAGCGTGGTGATCAATGCTCGTGTCTTCTCTGTATGACAAGAGGCCTTTGCCTTGCTGTGAGCCAATAATAGGCTGGTACTATTATAATAAATTGTGCCTACACGAGAGAATATATAATGCAAAATGCTGGTGTGGTGGCATCTACAAAGCCACATGCGAACTACGCAACATACTGACGTCACGCAAAATCCTGCATCGCGCAAGCAGAGTTTTCCGCGCAACTTATAGCATATTATACAACGTCCCGACATCAATCGTCGAGCAGTTGCCCGGTCGGTGGATCCTTCCTTTTCTATGGAGGATGAGTGAACTTTACACCCTGTTTACTGGCATATTATGCCCGTGTGTTCCTTCTAAAGCCTCCACAAAGATTAACTCGCGTCAACTGGCTTGATAAGGGAAACGCAGCTTCTGAACAAGCTTTACGGCACATCATGAAGATCAGCAACAAAAACAAAAGTACAAATTAAATTAATTAAATCATCATCATCATTTTTACTTAATCAATTTGGATTCGGCGCAGTATGAATTCTTCTTCCATACATCTCAAATTCTCATTCCACCGTCATCTTAGCATTCGCCCTCTTTCGGACCATACCATCTTTCACACAATCTACCCCTCGATTCTTTGGTCTTCCATATTCAACCATCAACTATGTCAACGCTAGGATGTTCAGAAAATTAGGAAATCAATTTCCTTACCAAATTACTGTTATGTATGTACATAGCTTTATGTAGATGTGGCTGCGACATATATTAAGCGCAAGCGTCGAATACATCAGTGTGAACCATTCCGTCTTTGCATTGACACCTCTGTAAGTTCCCTATACAACATTGGCTGTTATTGAACACCCCATCCTCGTCGCCAATATTGTATAGGAAGCCTACAAAGGTGTCAATGCAAAGACGGAATGATTCACACTGATGTATTCGACGCTTGCGCAGCCACATCTACATGTACCTATGAACATACATAATAATTACCAGTAGAACAGATGCGGGGTCAAGAAGAAGGTATTAATAAACATTATCATCTTTACTCAATCAATTTGGGGTCAGCGCAGCATTTGTCTACTTCTTTCATACACATAGGAAATCAATTTCTTAATTAAATTACTTAATAATACAAGTTGCAGGGTCAAACAGGTATTACAGTGGTCAACAGCATGTCAAATGCCTGATTGGACCTTAAAAAAACATGAGGTTTTTGCCCCACAAAATCAATACAGAGTCAGTGAACCGATCAGATGGAAAAACTGTGAATCCATCTATTAATAGATTGTACCTATAATGTATTTATTATGGACGCCAAAGTTTGTTTATTGTTAATGAAGACTTTGTTAGTTTGTTTATGTAATTAAGGAGTTTCTTTACATATTTTACAGATAATTTAGGCAGCCAAAGTTGCCTTATTTGAAGTGGTAAGTGGTTCATTTCAGCATTTATCCCCTTTCCAGCCATATCTTTTATACAATCCATTCATCGCTTAATTTAATACGCAAAACTTTCCTCACGACATTTACCTCATTCCTCCGCATCACGTGCCCTTACCATGTCCTGCGGGGTAATTGCGTAACACACTAACAGTAGGAATGGCTTTCATTTTAACTGTTCAACAACATTCATTGCGTTATTTACGTTGTTGAGCAGACAATTTTTTCGAATACATGAAGCAATAGGCTTCAAAATGAATCAAATTGTGATTGATATTTGTTACGCAATAAGAGTGCTGCTTAGTCCTATTGTAGTATGCTTACGTGGTTAACACCGAAATAAACCATTACATAAGAACAACATGAAGAAGCTTATGGGGCTTCCCGCGAGGCCCGTTGATGACTTAAGTTCCATTGACAGACAAGTTTTTTTTAACAAGTTATGCTTTCATTTACTTAATCAAGGTTTGTAAACAGGATAAGCAGATAATAAAGTTACCAAATCACTGTTTGAAGTTGTGAATGAATATACAGTATGATATGCTAATTTTTGTTTCATACACACGTACAAACGTAACCGAAAAATTTACATAGGTATGAACGTTCATCTGCTTCCTTCATTTCGTTTTTAACCCCCGCCGCAAAAAGAGGGGTTTATAAGTTTGACCGCTATGTGTGTGTCTGTCTGTGGCACCGTAGCTCTTAAACGGGGGAACAGATTTGGATGCGGTTTTCTAGCGGTGGTTCCTAGTCTTACACGTTTTTATCAAAATCGGTTCAGTTCAGTTCAGTTTCATATCCCTGCATAAATACTCCGTAAGTTTCAAGTATTTATGTATTGTTAACGCCACACACACTCATCCCATACATAGACACACCCCACACACATATTCACCCTCATCCCCTCGATCACATCCACTTCCACGCACACACACACCCAAACACACCCACAACCCCACTCACACATACAACACAACACACAATCATACTTAAATTATTTTCTTGTTCTTAAATTATTCCCTATTAGTTTTATTTACTTACCTCAAAATTTTCCTATTAAATGGTAAATTTATTAACTTTAAATTACTTATCAAAAAAAAAAAACTTATCTGGTTTATTTTGTACTTAGAATGCTCCTTATCTTGTTAAATATTAAAACGGGAATATAATTTCTTAAATTAAGTATAAAACTATATTTAGTTTTTTGGCTCTAATGTATAATTAATATTATGTGAATGCAAATAAGGGTGGGCGCTGATACCTATATTACAAGATGTTAAGTTATCTTAGCTTAGGTATTAGTTGCAACTAGGGTTGCCATCTGTCCGGCTAAAGCCGGACATGTTTGGCTATTTTAGGTCGTGTTCGGCTAAATATTTATATGTCCGGCCTGTACGGCTTCTGTTAGGCTTTTTGTTAGTGTAACGCGGTACACGCAGCGCCTGCAGAACGAACGCAACACTAACTACGCAAGGCGCGACGTGTTAAGGACGAGGCGGGGCCACAGTAGCTATTCTTGGTTCGCGCGGGTTTTGTCTTTAGTCGGCATAAAAGTGATATTTTATAAAAGTGATGTTTGGCTATTAAAGAAGGTAAAGTCCGGCTTTTACGGCAAAATGTCCGGCCTAATACAGCGCAGAGTAAGGCTTTTTTATTTTAGAACATGGCAACCCTAGTTGCAACTCTAACTTGTAAGATAATGTAACTACCTTTCGGCCTATTTTATTAAACTTGTTTCTCTCTGTTAATTTTGAAGGTGCACATAAACATTTTATATTGAGTATATTGAGTATTGAATTGTTTCAAGGTCATCAGCTCTTTTCTGTGTCGGGGTTTTTAAATTTTACCTATTAATTGATCCATTCTGTAGGCGATTGAAAAATGTCGAGTGCAGAAATCCAACATCGTTGGATCGGTTCACAAATAAATTTATTTTCGAGGAAAGTATGCTCAATGAAAAACGAAAATGAATGATGAAAGTTGCATATGACATTAGCTTAAAAGCTTGATGTTTCCTTAAGGCTCCTACAAACAGGCGCGACGCGCGACTCGAATCGCACGCGACACAAAGGCACCGCTCGTCGTGCGACAGACGGTGCCTTTGTGTCGCCTCGCGTGTCGCGCCTGTTTGAGGGAGCCTTTATGATGTGGTTAAACAGGAGCTATCATTCGTGTAAGGAGGTGGACTGACTGTCTGTCGTCTTTTAGCTGTCATCTATCTCACTCTGTCATTCAGAAACTGCTTTTAGCTGTAATTTATCTCACTCTGTCATTCAGAAACTTCTTTTAGCTGTCATCTATCTCACTCTGTCATTCAGAAACTGCTTTTAGCTGTAATTTATCTCACTCTGTCATTCAGAAACTTCTTTTAGCTGTCATCTATCTCACTCTGTCATTCAGAAACTGCTTTTAGCTGTAATTTATCTCACTCTGTCATTCAGAAACTTCTTTTAGCTGTCATCTATCTCACTCTGTCATTCAGAAACTGCTTTTAGCTGTAATTTATCTCACTCTGTCATTTAGAAACTTCTTTTAGCTGTCATCTATCTCACTCTGTCATTCAGAAACTGCTTTTAGCTGTAATTTATCTCACTCTGTCATTCAGAAACTTCTTTTAGCTGTCATCTATCTCACTCTGTCATTCAGAAACTGCTTTTAGCTGTCATTTATTTTACTCTGTCATTCAGAAACTGCTTTTAAAATGCCATAGCGTTGTTTAACATTCTTACATATTGATATCTGTAAAGGAGTTATGAGTGAACAGGGAATAAGGCTCTCTTTCGAACTTCAGCATAATCAGCCTATAATATTCCCACTGCTGGGACACAGGCCTCCTGTCTTCGAGAGGGAGTGGGCTGTAATCTACCACCCAGGCCCAGTGCGGGTTGGTAATGTCACAAGAATTGTGTTCGTATTTTTGGTTCTAGGACATTTTGTTTTTAGGTTTCCTCACTTTTTTTTTTCACCGTTTTGAGAGTAGTGGAGATGAAATTCTTTACACAAACTTTATATTAATAAAGCCTGTATAAAGACTAAATTTTCCTGGGCTCGAAGCCACGACCTAAAATTCGTAAGTCGGGGCCGTTACGACTGGGCCACCACTGCTCCAATGCGAACTTCACCAACCAATCCTCTGCTAGACATGGTCTCTCCCAAGTTACAGCACAACAATGCTTCGCCAATTTATACTAAATATAATAAAAATGGTAAAGTTTGTGAGTTTGTATTTGTATGTGTGTATCTGTTTCTGTATCTTCGGAACCACTGATTCGATTCCGAAAATTCTTTCATTAATGGGAAGCTACAGTATTGCCGAGTGTCATATGATATATTACGTTAAAACAAGAAATTTCACGCGGCCGAAGTCGCAGGCAGAAGCTATCCATACTAATATTATAAATTCGAAAGTAACTCTGTCTGTATGTTACCTTTTCAAGCCTAAACCACTGAACAGATTTCGATAAAACTTGGCAAGGAGATAGATGGCATCCTGGGGTAGGACATAGGCTACTTTTTTCCCGGTAGCAAGTTCCCGTGGGATAATTTCCGACATCAACGCGGGCTTCTAATAATAAATGATGAAATCATTTGATACGACAACATTGTAAATAATACAATAAAACAAGCGTGTACAAACAACGAACATGTTTACACTAGCTCTGGGTTTCCCTGTCCCACTCAATTTTATATAAGAGAATTCGTATGAATGAAAACTGGTAATACCAACATTTTGAGCATCGAACATCTATCTGTCTGTCCGTGTTAGCGCGTTGTTCTTCTAAACTTCGCAACCGATTTTGATGCGGTTTGTACCATCATTTAGAGAATTTATTCCGGAAGGGTTTTGTTATATTAAACATAAATATTATATTAAACAAAAACTAAATTTTTATCAAGTCATAAAACCGTGCGAAGCAGGGGCGGATCGCTAGTCTAGTAACAAATAAATGAGTCATCCTGTGGGTAGACAGGAAGGTAAATAGGAATTATGTGAAGGTTGATCATAAATTCATAACACTTATTTTTCGTAGTATTGATCTCGCATCGTTTTTTTATTGGTTCCAAGACTGCAATGGCAAAATCAACAGGGGTAATGGTTGGGAGCATTTTTTAATGATAAATGTTTTTTTCTCAAACATGTTTGGAAATTCGAGCATTATTTTGACAAACTTCTTCGAGATAAATCAAAATCAAATACATGCGAGCAGCGGCCGGCGTTGTTAGTATGAAAATCAATATCTGTCGTGTTTAGCGGCCGAATAAATTATTACTATGAAAACTAATATCTGTCGTGTAATTAAAAAATGGAACGTACTTTTTACTTCGACCCATGGCATCCAAGGAGGTAACTTATCAAAGATTTTATTTAAATCTCGAACTGGCTTAGCAAATAGAGCTGTTTAAAGTGAAAAAGAAACAAATGAACATATTGGCGCGACAAAAGTTATCGTTGTTCGTCATTGATTCTGAAATTTATAATTAATTTACTTAGTTTGAATTTCCGCGCATTATTTGAGAAAAGTAGCTACTTTACTAGCCTTGGCCGCAACCAGGCATTGATGGACTCAACATTTTCACGTTCGTCCATCAATGCCTCTGTTTTCGGCCGCTGCAGGTATTTCTTTAAGCAGGTTTGTACAAACACTTTTACACGTCAATCATATTTTTTAAATTATATGAGGTCGGCGTTTCCTATCTGACTACTCTGAGAAGAAAGGCCGAAACAAACTCTATCTTTTAAAGTCCAGACATAATCTTGGTCAGATCATGTGAAAACCATTTAGATTTGTGTCTGAAATGGTCTTCTGAGGAAAGAATCACACAGATTGAGTGGACCTGCCCAGTCAGTGCACGCATTTGTCAGTAATCGTTCAGCTCAACTCAGAACTTAAGGAGCTCAACGATTCGACGAACAATACCAAAGAAAGGACATTTGGGTAGGCCGCAAAAATTACTCAAACGCCCCGCACACATCGATGACTCTTCGCTGAATCATATTTCAGAAATTCTGATTACAAAGACATTAGCAGTTGCTCCGTGAAAAGCATGGAAGGAACTTGGCAATTTTTGCTACAAGTAGGGTTGCCAGGTGTCCGGGTTTTTACAATCGTGTCCGGCCTGTCCGGCTTTCGCTAGGCTATTGGTCAACCCCGACCTGCCAAAAGATGCCGAAAGAAAGCCCACGATCGACTCAAGTGTCAGTTATGCGTGACTCGCGATCTCGCAGCAGTCGCAGGCGGCGGTATAAAGGTATCACTTTTTTTTTCTTTTAAAAACCAATGTGTCAGGTTTTCAGGGCAAAATGCCCGGCTAAATATGAGTCTGTGTCCGGCTTTTCTATTTTTGGGTCTGGCAACCCTAGCTAAAAGTGCCCTTAATATTGGATGAATTAAGCTTGGTACCCCCTGCTCGAGCATCCTTCCTGATAGTTTATAGGCTTAAAAAAAAGTATTTCGACATTAATCACGTCATTGTTTTTATACAGGTTTTTCCTTATGTCGTCAACCGGTGATAGAGTATCTCCAAATGACGTCGTAACTTTCCAATAAGAGGTAAAATTATTTAAAAAAAAATTACCAAATACGGAAAATGCTCTAAAAAACAAGAGCTGTGACGTTTTACCACCGCGTAATGACATAGCAATAAAACTTTACATTACATAGACAGAATTGCGGTCACCCATTGAAGAGTTCCATTCTCTAAAATTGAATCATCATACCATAACCAGCCATGTTACCACTGTTGGGACTCAGGCCTCATCTTTGTGCGGCCAGGCCGCAGGTAATCCACCACTTAAGTCCAGTGCGTATTGGTTGATTTTCGGTTAGTTAGGGAATGCCGATTTCCTACAGACATTTTCTTTCACCGATATATTGCTTAACATAATATAAATAAAATCAGAAAAAAAAAGACAAGACAAAGATTGAAGCGCCATCATAGACTATTATCAACGCCACAATTCCAGCTAACAAGCTTATTAACGACTAATTACCGTGCAAAATTAACCCATCTATATATAGCATTGTTGGACATCCTCTCACGGCAGCCATTATAGTTCTTTTTCCTAGCTAATCGGTTTAATTCAATGGGATAATACTATAATGCTACTGATTACCTCGACGCGAGCAGGCTAGCTCCTTGATTGGATTAAAAGAGCTAAGAGGTCCCATGGTAGCGGAGATTTGTTTCAAAGGGATTCGTGACTTTCCATGGCATGGGGATCTCCACATGCCGTGGATAGTCACGAATACCTTAAGCTTAGTTTATGGGAAGATGTTGCATTTTAGGGTGTAATGTGTAGTTAACAGTAATTTTACGTGGTAATGATTTTAAGGGAGATAGAACTTGTAATGAATGAACAACCGTTGTCTGACGAATAATTGGGAGTGGGATGCATCCGCCAGACTCGACGAGTAGCGAAACTTAAATCGCACCCTGGGCAGTTGTGCTTTTGTGAACAGGATTTTAATTCAGATTTGTTACAGTTGCAATGGCAATCATGTAATTTGTTTTAAATAGGCTTTTATTTTATATAGATTCTTCTATATTTTGTGAAAGTGAGAACGTAGTAGGCCTAACTTGTAGACTAGATTAGTAGACAGTATTAGTAGATAGTAGATTAGTAGATATATTTTTTTATTTTTATATTTTGTTGAGTGCCTGTTACTTGTTGTCAGGCCTACACTGTCCTCCCTTTATCAACGCTGTAATTTGAAACATTGTAAAAGCCCCTTATTTTTAAAAGAGTAACCGTGGAATTTCTTGCCGGCTCTTCTCCATAGGAAACAACCAATTGGAACTGTGCACCTAGCTTCTGACGTTTCATAAGAGCCCATGTTGGTTTATGTGAAATAAAATATTTTGATTTTGATTTTGCAGTCCCGGTATCATTTACGTGACAGGCAAATATTTTGAACACGACACGAGCCATCGTGTCGTGCCGATTCGACAGAAGAACTACGTCTTTGAAAAAGCTTACCTTAATATCAAAGGAGGTTGCTTCCTAACCAGGTTAGGAAGCAACATCCTTTGATATTAAGGTCAGCTTTTCAATTCCCTTTTAGGTAACGTTTTCCTTTAAATGTGTACGTTTAAATGTTTGAGGAAATCTATTTTGGATTTATTCGAGTATACAGCCGGCCAATCAATATGCATCATATATAAATTAGATGTTAATCGGATTGCCTGATTATACATCGTTCTCTTTAGAACAGTTTTTATCAGCCACGATGCATGATGACGATTGACGATATCAAGAATCAAGACTGGACCGTCAGTGATTTTATTGTTTTAAATAAGTCGAAAGGTGTCGTGGGACAACCGATTGGAACGAAGTTCCTTTTGCTATACATATATTACGTATTAAATAACAGGCACAATTAAATAAATTAACAACGTTTGAGTGGAACTAAACGAAAAAAATTAAAATAAATAATGATAAACTATGAATGACACCTTAATGAAATTGTTTTTTTTTGAAAATAATCATTTTATTATTAATTATCATAATAATATTTGATCAGAACAGTAAATTTTAGTAGTGATTACACTAACACACAAAGGTACCACCTACTTACTATAGCAAAAGTGTCGTGACCATCGAGTCGTGACGGTCAAAATGTTACACTTTTTACGGTCTAGCTCTCATTCGAGTATAACGTGCGATAAGGCACTTCGTTCCAAAAAGTGAATTGAGCTACAATGAAAAAAAAAAAACATACAGATAATAAATGAGTTGCGTAAGCAGAAAAAAAACCTTGCCATGTCGCGCCGACCATAAGGCAAAAGCGTCAGGGTAACCCGCGAAATTCAAATTACTTAAGTTTTTTTGCAATTTGCAGATCAGTATCAGGTTGTATGTTGATCTAAATATGATTCGCGGATGTAACAAATATGTATTTATAGAATTATAATCATAAAAATCATCAATACAACTCTCTAAGTTCATATTACCCTATTGAATGTCAATTTCATGAAATCATGACATTTCAGGCCAATTCTAACTTAAGGAGTTGTATTGCTGATTTTAATTATTATAATTGTATAAAGACATATTTGTTACGGTCGCGAATCATATTTTTAACATACAACCTGACACAGAACCGCAAATTGAAAAAAAAAAAAAATCGCGCGCTACCTTAGCGCACCCCCCTTAAAAGACCTCACTCACATAAAGACGACATGTATTAAATCTGATAGAAGGCCACAGCTGTTTGGACTGAAAGCCTCCCCAACATACTTTGAATTATTTGGAAAATGTTTGGCCAATAATGAAACGATAATACTACATTACAGAAATGAAAAAGATAAGCACTAATTTTATTCATATCTCAAATACATTGAAAACTATAATAAAATGCAGTTCGTTGATAAGCGCATCCCTTGAGAACGACTGAACCGACTTGTTATTTTTTTTTTAATTTGTTTTAAAATGTTCGTAATAGTACGAATTAGGTTTTTATGTAAAGAAAAATTTTAAAAGTTTTCCGGAAAAGCTAAACGTCCTTTTTTCTATGGGATTATTTTTATAAATCAAAGACAAGTGGACAGAATATCATCAGTTGGGTTAGCAAGTTTTGTATAATTTAAAAGCATTTAATCTTATATTTTCAATAAGTATTCTTGTGGTTATGATGAGATTCCATTATCCGTAATTAAGGAACATATATCTATACTAGTTGAGTCTATGTGTGATTTTTATAATAAACTAGCTGCCCGCCCCGGCTTCGCACGGGTTGCGGTACTTATCTACGGCGTACCCTACCTACCCTACCTACCTACCTACCTACCCTACCTACCTACCTACCTACCCTACCTACCTACCTACCCTACCTACCTACCCTACCTACCTACCTACCTCCCTAACTCCCTACCCTACCTACCAAAAAAAAAAAAAAAAAAAAAAAAAAAAAAAAAAAAAAAAAAAAAAAAAAAAAAAAAAAAAAAAAAAAAAAAAAAAATGATGTTGGCCGATTCTCATAGATACCGGATAAGCACAAAAAATTTCATCAAAATCGGTTAAGCCGTTTCGGAGGAGTATGGCAACGAAAACTGTGACACGAGAATTTTATATATTAGATGTATTGAGGAATCTATCTTCCCGGACCAACTTAAAGTAGCCAAAGTAATACCTGTCTACAAAAAAGGCAGCAGAACTGATCCTAAAAACTATAGGCCTATCTCCTAGCTACCAGTCCTGTCAAAAATATTTGAAAAGGTCATTAAAAAAAAACACTTTTAGCTCACTTGCGTGTAAATAGAGTGTTAAACCTGTAGCGGCATCCAATCGCCACATGCGAGCTACACGTCACAATGACGTCACGCAAAGTCCTGCATCGCGCAAGCAGAGTTTACCGCGCAACTAGCATATATACAACATCCCGACATCAACCGTCGGGCAGTTGCCCACCAGACACAACACCCGTCTGGTCGGAGGATCCTCCCTTTTCCATAGAGTTTGAGTGAACTTTACACCTTGTTCCTCATACCTCTATAAACCAAAGACAGTTCGGTTATCAAAAAGGTGTTGTCACTTCCAACGCCACATGGCGATATATATACATGAATATGAGACAGCAGAAGAACGACAGATTAGAGAAGGCACACGTAGACAAGACATTAAACGTTACAAGGTACAGCCTAATTTTAACATTGTGAAGCACAGTCCCAGATATTAATTGGTTATGTTATTTAATAAGTTCCCTCTACATATAAAAAGCGCTATCTACTCACGCTCTTTTAAAAACCAACTTAAAAGTTTCCTGTTGAAGACATTGTCTTTATGCTGTTGAAGATCTATAACGAAATTCCTATATAGGGTGTCCCCTAAATAATGGATCAACTGTAAGGGGTAGGTGGGTCACCTGATTTCCAATAACTAATTTTAATAAGTTTTTTGTTTTAGTTTTGTCCTTTTCACGGTAAAATAAAAAGCTTTTCAATTCAAGATTTTTGTTCTATGGCAAATAAAACGTTATTTACAAAAATGGTATCTTATTACATTAGTAAGCTATTAAGAAATGTTTAACAAAAATCATACCTAAAAATGTTATCATTCGCAGCGACAGCATTAAAAACACTGAATTCTGGTAGAGAAAATGGCAAAATTCGAAAAACATAATGTCTGTTTAAAACTATTCAAATTAGTTGTTGGAAATCAAGTGGGCTAACTACCTGTTACGTTTGATCCATTATTTAAGGGACATCCTGTATATTTTGTATTTATGCATTGTTGTAATATATAACGTGCTTTTTCCTTATTTAATTTAATTTTCTTTTTCATACCATGTAATTTCAAATACAATTTATTGTTCATGAATAAACAAACAAACATGCCTTCTCTGTATGAGAACGGGCCTTTGCCGTGCAGCGGGACAGCAATAGGCTGGTATATTATTATGATAGGAATAGCACTCCTAGATATTGCCATGGCAACTAGTATAAATCAAAAATATCTTTGAAAAGGCTGAATTAATGTAAATATCTTGGAATTTCCTGAGTGGAAACCCGGGAGAGGACGCCATAGAATGTATGTACACTGACGTTAAATATTGCTGATGCCCTTCAAAAAGTTGAGGTGGTTACTTTACACCAGCGCGTGTGAGGACGTACAATACTCTTATTCCTAGAGTTAAATAATGTTATGTAGCATGAACACAAGTTACCGGGAAAAAATAATTACAAGCACAAGTTGGGACACTGAAATTCAACCCCTTGATTCCGAAACTAAGTGAACCTGTACCATTGGAATCAGTGATTCTTCCAATTTGCAGCGAAATATTATGCTCTTCTAAGATTTTAACAATGCGGCACAATTAAAAAAACCGGCCAAGTGCGAGTCGGACTCACGCACGAAGAGTTCCGTACCATTATCTATAAAAACGGCAATAAAATCATGTCTGTTGTATGGGAGCCCTCTTAAATATTTATTTTATTCTATTTTTTAGTATTTGTTGTTATAGCGGCAACAGAAATACATCATCTGTGAAAATTTCAACTGTCTAACTACTACGGTTCATGAGATACAGCCTGGTGACAGATGGACAGACGGACGGACAACGGAGTCTTAGTAATAGGGTCCCGTTTTACCCTTTGGTTACGAAACCCTAAAAACGAACAAGAAACGTACTTCTAATAAAATATTTAGAGAAAATAAAAAAACTAAAAGCAGATGGACAGATGTTAGATGATGACGTGAGGGTGTGTGTGTGTGTGTGTGTGTGTGTGTGTGTGTGTGTGTGTGTGTGTGTGTGTGTGTGTCTCTGATTTTATTATATAAGGAAATGTAGCATAGAGAAGATAGATTATTTTGATTGCTTTTGGTTGCAAGCACGACTGCTGAGCACCATGTCTTGGATTGGATCCCCAGGCAGTTCAGGCAAGTGCTATTAGGCATTTCCATTAAAAGATTATCAGTAGCAGTAAGGAGTCTGGATTTATACCAGGTTAATGGAAAATACTGTAATACGCTCGGTGCCTCGCATCCAATGGGACTTATAATTTGCGAGGGTGTAATAAACACTTTGTCAACTATGGTGGGGTAGGTTTCCAGTCTAACTACAGTACTAGTAGTATTTTACATGGAGCGACTTCCTAGCTGACCTCCACAACCCAATTACTGGGTAACTGGTTGTGAGTTTTGAGCTTCTAACTACCCGTAACGACTGTCAAAGACCTACGAATGACAGCCGGGACCAACAGCTTAACGTGCTTTCCGAGGCACGGTGTGGTCTCGATATGTAATAGATGGTCACCCACCCACGAACCGACCGCGGCAAGCGTAGCTTAACCTTCGATCGACCTACGCGGCTGTTATTATTTAGCCACGACCCCACCCACCCTCCTCTGCCTGCGCTTTCAGAGAATAAAGGTGTGATATTATGTTAGTACCAAAGATAAATCAATACCATTAGACTAGCCACCTGCAATTGGCCGTAGTTTACCCCTAGTTGCAATCCTACCCCGCCATGGTTCTATTTATAGGGTGGTTGCAGTAAAAATACCCCCTGTGGCAACACGTGACTAGGGAAAATCCTCTAAGTTATGTATAACTTGAGGTAGAATGCGTGTTATGATGATTTTATTATAATAACGGCGAATATGTAGTGTTTTTGGAATGATGGGATTTTGGAGTCGACGATAGCTGTCAGAACCAGTCGTTGTCGCGATGTCGACGCTTGGGGGAGAACTACGTCGAGCATTGGATGTCCTTCGGCTGATATCATGATGACGATGATAGCTGTCAAACTGGGAACCTACAGCTGAGTCAATATCTTAGCAGTTGCTACGATTCACAAAAATGAGACCTAAATATAGCCCTAGAATCAGCAAAATCTAACCCCACTTTTTGTAAAATTGACCATTCACATTTATAAACTGTCAAATAGGGCGTTAGCTCTTGTGGTGACAGATCACATATGATTTATGGGCAGATTAAAATTAAAATAATAGCTTCTGGACATTGAGAGTTAGTCATAGAAATATAACGTCCGAATGTGTCTACGCACACTCTTTTTCTGGAACATGGTTACAAGGGGCGAAAAAGAGATAAAGTTATACAGGATTCTATCCCTTTTTCACACAGGAACCATGACGACTTTACCGATAACCCAGGTTTTATAAAAACCGTTCTCAGTTCTTATTTCAATAGAACAGTATTCCGGATCGTTCCGAAGCCGTTCGGAATGGTTCGGCTGTCAGAAACAGGAGCCGATCGTAATATCGGTCAGTTAGAAAGGTAAGCATGTAAACAAGCGAACGTAACTTTCTCTATAAGTTCGTGTGACACATTACGAGCAAAGCTGAGCTACGTGCTAATGACTCTGACAATGGAATGTGTTAACAGTCGCTTTTTGGTTTAAGGAGGTTCGAAGATATTGCATTTCAAACAAAATAATTTAACTTATAGGTTCTGAGAAGCTGTTTAAATTAATTGATAATTGAATTTAATTGATTTATTTTACTTTACTTAACATAAAACTGCTGTCCGCTAATTATAATAGTAAAAGAATATTTGACAAAATCATACAAACTCAAAGCATCATTTATTTCAATCAAACCATTTACAGGCACTTTTGAACTGTCAAAGAGTCGGTCAGTTAGTCAGAAAGTTGAAGCTAGTTGCCCATTGCAAAACGTAGATCTCTACGGAGAAGAACGGGCAAGAAACTCCAACGACACTCTTTTTAAATCAAGATATTACACTCATCTTACAGAACTCCAGGTCCAGACATACTGATATGATCGTCTTCCATTCGTCCGCGAACACCTCACAGTTAGGTTTAGCGTTAATTTAAAATGATTACGTCTAAGACTGCAGACTTGACTCGTCTTGGTGATTTCCGACACCTACTTCTACTCTTTGACATATTTCGGATCCCTGGGGTCCCGAACCTTTGGAAGGCGTACGAGGGGCCGAAGCCAACTCGTAGAGGCTCGTTAGACGCTTTTAATGAAATGAGGTACCGCCCGACGATTATCCCTGTATGCACTTGGCAAGTGAACCCAAGGACAATCCCCGGTTGGTATAGGACTGCCGCAGTATATGGAAACAAAGATATTGAACTATGCGTTTGGGTGATTATTATTATTTGTGACATGACACAGTTTCAATGTCCCATGCACATAGGATTGGCTTTAGACATTCTAGAGGCAGTTTTTAAAATTCTGCAATTAAACTCTCATCGACGAAACTACGGTTTTACACATACCCATAACATCACGCCTGTAATTCCCGACGGGTTTGGCAGAGGTTAGGAAGAGAACCTACCTATAGTAACCCCCAAATTTCGCCAGTTATGTTTAAAGTCCCATGTAATCGGAGGCGCGCGCGTCTATTGCCGTCAACCGGGCACAAATCCAGACTCCGGGCTGCTACTGACAAATTCCTGATGGAAAAACTCAATAACACTTTGCCCGACCCGTGAATCTAACCTAGGACCTCATGCTCAGCAGTAGCGCTTGGGACCACTAGACCAACGACTACGGTTTTTATGAACAGTCATATTTTCAAAATCTATCAGCAGGTATCTTTCTTTACTTTTCTCTACACAAAAACCAATTCATCAGAACGAGAAGGTACCGATATCGTCAACAAATGTATAAGGAACCTGATTTCAATCGAACCATCCTACTACAGTACGTTTACACAATAAAAACGACTGTTTGTTTGTATTCTACTACTACTTTTAGTAAAGCTTCATCTCAGAAACTTACGGGTTCAATTTCAGTGCAAATTTGGTCTTTGTTAAGGCTATAAAAGCTAAAGGCGCTGCCTCACCGGGAGCATTCGCCTGTACTGTAACAGTTCAGATTCGAGCATTACATCAGTGAGTGAGGACAACCGAGCATTAAGCTGGAGACTGACTTGTACCGTTTCTTTGTAATGTACCATTCGAGACGATCTTGTTACAATACGGCGACACAGACTGACTTGTAGCGTGTGTTTGTAATGTATCATTCGAGCTCTTGCTCAAGTGGGCCCCATGTTGTGTTTACTCAAAATGGCAGACGTAGAGGTACACTGACCTAGACCTGCACTGACTTGTAATATAACACTCAAAGGGATTCACGAAACAACCAACAGTCGAGTGGAGCACGCGGCGCTCGCCGCGAATGATACATTACAAACTAAGGTTACAAGTCAGTCTCCAGCTTTACATGAATGCGAATCTTATCGAATCTTGGATTGTTACATTACAAGCGAATGCTCGTCAGTCAGTGAGGCTGTATTGTACCGTAATCCTCAAAATCGAATCTTGGATTGTTACATTACAGGCGAATTCCAATGAGGGAGCGATTTAATCTACAAAATAACTTTTTTCTTTTCTACACTTACGTCACACGACGACATATCAAGCTATTCAATTCCAGTTTTAGCTGACCTCGCATAGTATAGGCTTTTCGTACAATGAGGAGTCAGCTTATACTGGAAATGTATAGATTGATATGTCGCCGTGCGTACTTTTACGTAATTAAATGAATATGCGTAGATATAGTTTGGTCATGTTGAGACTTGAGAGGATAAATGAAAGGCGACTAAAAAAATATATTTACAAAGCAGGTTTGAGTGGACGCCCTAGATAAGGACATAATATTAGTGACCTAATTGGTGATGTTCTTCAGAAAGATCAGGTGCTTAGTACTCGCAACCAGCGTGCGTGTATGACCAAATGTATTAACGTAAACGAAGCAAAAGGAGTATGTGAGGATCGTATCAGGTGGCATTCTGTTGTTCTGCCTACCCCGATGGGAAATTAATAATTATTTAAAAGTTTGCCAACATAATAATGGCAAGCAACATCACGGCAGGCCCAGACGGAGATGGCGGGATGAGCAGCTGGGTAATTGCGAAACACACTCACAATCCCAATACCATTCATTTTGACAATTCATCAATATTCATTGCGTTATTTACGGTGCTGGCAGACGGAGATTTCTTAACACATGACGCAATGGCTTATGAATTTCCTTCAAAATCCATTGGAATGTGATAGTAAATGTTGTGCAATTGGGGTGCTGGACTGCTGGATAAAGACTGGTCCTCAATAGCCCTAGACAGAAAGAAGTGAAAGGAGAGTTGGGAGGAGTTTGCCCTGGCCTTTGAAAAATACTGCCTTGTAATAATAATAATAACTGCCTCGTTGCTCACTAGTTACTGCTAAGCACGAGGTCCTAGGATCGATTCTAAGATCGTGCAAATTGTTATTGGGTTTTTCCATTAGAAATTTCTCAGTAGCAGCCCGGCGTCTGGATTTGTGACCGGTTAAAGGCAATATTGGCAATGGGCTCGCCTCCTATTATCTGGGACTTAAACATAACTTGTGGAATGTGGGTGTACCTACTATAGATACACCTCCGCCTAACCCTTAGGGGATAACAGGCGTGATGTTATGTATATAATAATAATATACGTTCCGATCTCCATTTTTTAAATTGTTAATTTTGTTATTTTTAAATGCTCCTTTTTTATTAAATTTTTACTCTTTGCGTGTCCCAAATAAAATATTTTTCTTTCTTCTTTCTTTCAATTCGCAAATGATTAGCATGATATAGATGCTTTGCACGCTAGTGCTTTAAACTTGAACTGTCTTTCAAGATGGATAATGCGTCGAAGGCTTAACAGCATACTCTTCAGGATGTCAATCATCAGTTTGTCCGTTGTACACGGCACGGTTTCTTTACGAACCGGCGCGCTAGCCGCACCGCAGAATAATCGTGTGAGCTTGTATATGACACCACCGGTTGCATGGTATACGGCGCGGTGCCGTGCCGTAGTGCCGCCGTGTCCGTCAACAAACTTCAATAGAGATCCATAGAACACTGAAAACCGTGCCTACACACAGCGAATCAACCGTAATTTTTCACGACATAAAAACGTGTGTACAACGGGTCTTTGGTTACTGATTCGGTACGCAGAATTGTTATTGATATAAAAATATTTTTACTAGTTAAAGTATTTATAACCACAAGATAACAATCAATTGAGGATTTTCTCGCTTATCAATTTAATACATAATTGCCAGTATCATACATTTCTATTTGTGAGACGCCGGTGTTATTTTTGGAATTATTATTTCCCCTTGTATTATGTATTTATCTGATAAGGTTATATTCTATACGTTCATCATTGTAATGTGTAGGCGAGATCAGTTTGTGAATTTCTCCTTATGACAACCGTTGCAAGAATACAAGAAGTTTCGCTGTTTTTAGAGCCTCTAAGCACCAAATTTGCATCACGCATAATAAGTCGTATATTCATGAGAATCACCGCACTATAAAAAAATCAACTTAGGGCTGCAGACAGACACTGTATAAAAATTTGTGAGAAAACATTAAATTATAAAAAAGGAGGGTGAGTGCTTATGACAACATGATAGAAGTAAAAACTTGCGACTGGAGCCGAGTATACGCGATTTAGCGTCACCGACCGACTGGAGCCGAGTATACGCGATTCAGCGTCACCGACCGACTGGAGCCGAGTATACCCGATTCAGCGTCACCGACCGACTGGAGCCGAGTATACGGCGTCAGCGTCACCGACCGACTGGAGTCAAGTACTATACGCGATTCAGTGTCACCGACCGACTGCAGCCGAGTATACGGCGTCAGCGTCACCGACCGACTGGAGTCAAGTACTATACGCGATTCAGTGTCACCGACCGACTGCAGCCGAGTATACGGCGTCAGCGTCACCGACCGACTGGAGTCAAGTACTATACGCGATTCAGTGTCACCGACCGACTGCAGCCGAGTATACGGCGTCAGCGTCACCGACCGACTGGAGTCAAGTACTATACGCGATTCAGTGTCACCGACCGACTGGAGCCGATTATACGCGATTCAGCGTCACCGACCGACTGGAGTCGAGTATAGGCGATTCAGTGTCACCGACCGACTGGAGCAGAGTATACGCGATTCAGCGTCACCGACCGACTGGAGCTGAGTATATCCGATTCAGCGTTCTTCGATTCGTTCACTGTTCAGAAAGAGCACAAAGTGCGCCTAGACAAGTTCTTACTTCAAAAATGTAAGTCTAAAATCGCCAATCCCCTTGAGCAAGCATGGTGACCAAGCCTCGTGCCTTCTCTTTTTGAGAAGAGGCCTTTGCCCTGCAGTGGGAAAATAATGCCTAGCCGCCACAAGCTACGATTCACATCATATTTCCCGGGTCTAAGTCACAAGCTATGGTAGTAGCCGAATGGCCGCTACACGTGCACACTTCACGACAACCCCTGGCCACATTTCTCTAAAGGGAACATAACATCACTCCTGTATTCTCCGAAGGGTTAGGCAGAGGTACACCCACATTTCGCCAGTTATGTTTCAAGTCCCATGTAAGTTATGTAAGGGGGCGAGCCTATTGCCATCAACCGGACGCAGATCCAGACTTCGGCCTGCTACTGAGAAATTCCTGATAGAAAAACCCAATAACACTTTTCCCGACCCTCCCATCGAAACCAGGATCTTGTTTCAGGAGTAGCGCTTGCGACGGCTAGGCCCACGAGGCAGGCTTTAAAGGGAAGTACACCACAAATGTCCTGTGACCGTCATAACGTGCTAAGCAGAGTACTAACCCAAACAAAACATCTTACAACTACATTTGGCATAAATCCACCTCGATAAACAGTGTTTAAATTGCAGCATGCAGTGCTTGACAGGCTGCCAACCTATCGGTCGACTATTAGTACAATTATTACGCGCAAAAACTACTTCCCACGTAAGACTTAAGCATGGTGTTGTAATTTGCGTAATTACGTTGGCAAAAAAGGATATGTCCAAATATAAAACTCTCGCACAGCCTGAAAACCGACGATGAAGTCAGGAACTTTAAGAGAAGTTACACTTGCAGATGAAAAGATGCACTAAGGAAGCGTTTTTTTTTAAATGAACATCTTGGACACACTGGATACGGTAGGCAGGGTGTTGTGGTGCAACCTGGAAGAGTCCTATGTTCAGCGGAGGACTGGGGTAAGCTGAGTTGATTGATTTATTGAATTTCCAAAGGGGATGACAGGGGGATACACAGCCTAACTTGCTTGGGAAGGCAATCTTATCAAGTTTTATCAATCGCGGGATGTGAAGGTATGCAATTCAGCATTATGTTGTTTATTTACAATTCACTTCTCACTCAACGATAGTACGAGTATAGTAAGGCCAACGAGACGACATAAAGAATGTAAACAACCTGACCTTTACTGAGTTACATTACGATAGGTAGCAATTATTATCTCTGTCTTTATCTTTCGCAAGCAATATTGACGTCATTTGGTCGACGACGGCTGTCGTTGTGTGATTCGTGGTACAGGAAAGCGGCCGGTGCAGCAGCTATCAACATTTGGTCCGTCCGGTTTATTCCTGTTTAGATTGTGTTCGAAGTGATACGCTTTTTTTCGTTTCCATATTTGTAGTTTTTGTTGTTATTAATCCGTTATTGTTAGTTTTTCTTGTTAATTTTTATTGTTACTGAGTGGTTGTTGATTAATTATGGAATCATGGCCTGGCAGCTCTAGACAACCTTTGAAAGATATCAATTCACCACGAAAAAAACTTTCTTTAAAAAAAAAATGTTACGAACCCCTGAAAGTTTGTTATATTATTTATCTCGTCTCGATGGCTTTACTTTATACAGTACTAATACATAGCAGAGTAACATAAAAATACGCGATTAAAAACGGAGATATAATGCACAAAACAAACATTAATTTAGTTTCCGACAGTTTTATTATAGTCACACTCTTTCTCAATTGCGCAATAAGATTATTAAGTTTTGGACATGTCTATCCGAGATTCATGAATCGAATAATCGATTATTTAAGGAAAGAATTCGATTCTAAAACTGCATCGATGCCGAAATCTAAAAACTGCTACTTTGGAACGCACCCTATGTTATTCTTAAATTTAAAAAGAACGCGTCAGTGACTTAGTCATTGCTATGATAATAGTCATATTAAATACGTGATAGGTACATGCATTTCATCATCATAATCATCATCATCATCAGCCTATATTCGTCCACTGCTGGACGTAGGCCTCTCCTAGTGAACGCCACTAAGCCAGATCTTCGGCTCTCCTCATCCAGTCTCGGCCAGCCGTCTTTCGCAAGTCGTCACTCCACCTGGCCGGCGGTCGTCCCACACTACGTTTGCCTACACGCGGTCTCCACTCTAGAACTCGTTTTCCGCAACGATTGTCGGTTCTGCGAGAGATGTGACCAGCTCATTACCATTTCAGCTTGCTTAGCATGCCTTTACTTTGTGCAATTTATTTCATCAGCACTTCTCTTTGATAGGTGAAAGAAAACATTGTGAAGAAACCAGCATTATACTAGAACCACAAAATTGACGTGTGATATGATCCATCAACCCTCACTGGGCCAGCGCGGTCGATTACGACCCACTCCCTCTGATAGAGAGGAAGATTGAGTTTCAGCAGTGGAATTACTAGGCATTTGGTTTGTTTGTATTAGTGTGTGTATTTAATTTTCGTTATAATGTGCATTTTATTTGTGCAGAATAAACAATTTTAACAGACTTCAAAAAATATGGGATAGGAGGATATGCATTCCACGAGTTATTTTTTTCATGTTTGTACACCGATTTATCCGTGATTACTAGGTCGATTTACGTGATTCTTGTACCATTTGGTAGAGGAAGCTCGAGAAGTGGTCCCATAAAAATTAATTAATTTAGCTTCAATAATACCAATTTTTTCCACCTTATGTATGTTGATGATGTTATAATAACTTCCTGTCAGTGTTATTTGCATATCACGTAGTGGTATACAAATTTGTGTGGTGTAGGTACTAGGTACCACAACTAGGTCAAAAAAAATTACTTAAAAAAAGCACTGCAAAGTACCTATAAATAACTTTAATTTCGGAATTCAGATGTTTTTTCTAGTAAAACATTTTTTTCTTAATATGTTTCTTAAGGACCAACTAAACGCTGTGCCTAATTTAGAAAAACTATTTCTGCTTTAAATGCCTAATTACCTATTAGAATTCTTACTGACACACATCAGGATATTGGACAGGTTAATAGTATAGGGGAAAAATTAAGGATAAATGTCCTGTTTTCAAAACGGACTGAGTAGCTATTACGATTATTTAGGGAAACTATGAAGGCAATAGCGTCATTCATAGAGGTATGTGGGGTCATTGACCCATCCAGTTGCGTCTATGGCAGAAAATGACGACAACTATGGACGTTTGAAGGGGAGATTGACGTAATAACTTCTGACTGAACAGTTTTATCTAGATGTGTCTAGGCAATGTGTCAGCTAAGTACGGAAAAAGCGAGTGGAACGTTAGACTTTTTAATTTTTTATTGGAGATGATTTTGGTCTTGATTCTAGTCTAGGTCAGAGGTGACAGAGACAAGAGGTGACAAGTCGAGGATGGAGTGAGCTTACCCAGAAGAAGCCTGTTCACTCTCACGTTGAAGAGATTTGCGTTGTATGCGTTCGGAAACACAGACGCAGCAGGTAGAGAGTTTTGCTATGAGCATTATGAAAGACATTTTCAGGAAATTCTCAATAGCAGTCCGGAGTATATTCATTCTAGATCTATGCCCGTAGCAATAGACTGTCACGTTGGTCTAGTGGTTGCAAGTGCTACAGCTGGGCTTGAGGTCCTGGGTTCAATCCCCGGGTCGGGCAGTGTTATTGGGGTTTTCCATCTGGAAGTTCTCAGTAGCAGCCCGGAGTCTTGATTTGTGCCCGGTGTCTGGCAATAGGTTTGCTCCCTTATATTACATGGGACTTAAACATGACTGGCGAAATGTAGATATCTATTGGTACACCTCTGCCAGCCTGATGTTAAGTATGTGTTATATAAGTAGCAATAAGCTCGAGTCCTAGGGGACATATTACATGGCCGAATGTGTGGACAATAAACCTCTGCCCACCCCGTCTGGTAACACAGGCTTGACATTTTCTATACTAATAATATTATAAAGAGGTAAAATTTGTTTATATGTAGGGGGTAATCTCTTGAACAGCCGTCGGATTTAAAAATTATTTTAGCATGTGATAGTTCAATTCTTGAGGAAGGCTATAGGCTATTTAACAACATGCTAGGGCTTTTAGGAGCTGAGCAAAAAGAAAAAAGTCAGAAAGAACGCTAAGTGAAAACGAAGTAATAGCGCGGGCAGGCGATGCGATAAATAAAAAAAAAAAAAAAAAATTATATTCAAAAATATAAGGTATAAAGTTAAATACAGTTTTTCTTAAATTTACGTCAAGACGATGCGACGGGGTAAGTTGGGGGAACAAGAAATTTCACGCGGACGTAGTCGCGGGCAGAAGCTAATGTTTATTAAATGTAAAAACCACAATTAGCAGATGGAAACAGTGTGCGGTTTGTTGATAGTCGATAGGTAGACATTGCTGCCTGATTACATGGGTTTTACGGTTCTTTTGATGCGGGGAATCACAGAAAAATTTTGCGTGCCGCTAAGTACCATGTACGTAAATTTTTCTTTGAAAAATAAAAGTCACCGAAGTCACCGTCGTCAAGTAGAGTTAAGTCACCAAAAGGTTAGAAAGAAAAGAAAAAAAAAGGTGAGGTTGGTGGGGTTGAGTTGATGGTATGATTTACTGTATTTATATTCCGACTACATTGCACGGTGTGCAAAAGTTAGTGACATCCTTCATCATTCTACCCTTGTCCCTTGTTACTTGGGGTCGGCGCAAACCGTTTTCTTCGTCCATTCTCCTTTGAAACCCTTCACGCTATCATTCACTCGGTTCTCTTTCATATCATTTCTCACACAATCCTTCTTCTAATCTTTTCTTTGGCTTTCCTCGACCTCTCGATCCAATAACACTTATATTCATCACTCTAGTCATATGCGTTTCATCCCTCCTTATCATATGCTCATACCAAGTCAAACGATTTCCTTTCAACTTTTCTGTCACTGGTGCCACTCTCAAACTTCCCTTATAAACTCATTTCTTACTTTATCTATTCTCGTCACTCCACATATTCAAAAGTTAGTGACATTACGAGAGACAAACGGATTTTACAAAAAATTAAAAAAAAGAACCAGCTGACTTCCAAAAAAGATACTAAATAGTGAAAAATAACTTTAAGTAATTTCGGAAGTCTTTGGTTTTGTGTATTTTCTTCGTTTTTTGCCACCGACTTCCGAAATGACCAAAGTTATTTTTCACATTGTACTGTTTTTTTGGGAAGTCGGGTGTTACTTTTTTCACTTTTTAGTTGTGGTACCTACCCCACACAAATTTATATAGCTACCACTACTTGCTAAGTAAATAACAGTGATAAAAATATTATAACATCGTCAATGTACACTAAGTGGAAAAATTTAATGGTATTATTGACGCTAACTGAAAAACTACCGAAGCTAAGTTAATAAAATTTATATGGGACCACCCCTATCTATTAAAAAAATAATTTTCGAAATCGAACTACAATTGCCGGAGATATTCTATAACAACCATACAAAAAAAACAGACAAATTAAGAACTTCCTACTTTATGAAGTCGGTAATTTTTTATTTTTAGATTTATATTGTGATGCGATCGAGTAGATTTTGGATACAACAATAAAGTACATGGCTGGCCAAAGACCGTAGGTTAGATGAGAAGCGCTTGAGCAGCAAGCAGTCACATTTTAATAACTAATATGACCATCGATAAAAATGCACAAAACAACAATAACTCTTGTTATATACTTAACAATTTTTCTCATTGTCAATTACAACGCCGTAAACAACATTCCTCAGTAACTATTTTAATTACTTTGGTTTGCAATTAGGTATCCTTCCACAAATTGACTTGCATAATCAGCCTATAATGTTCCCACTGCTGGGACACAGGCCTTCTCTCTTCGAGAAAGAGTGAGCTGAAATCTACCACGCGGGCCCAATGCGGGTTTGTAGATGCCACATGTCTTGGAATTTTTGGTTCTAGGACATGCCGGTTTCCTCACGATAATTTCCTTCACCGTTTTGAGAGCAGTGGTGATGAAACTATTTACACAAAGTGTTATTTGTTGTAAAATGCAAGTCTTGCGATGACCCTCGACTTCGTCCGATTTTCCGCTTTTATTATGTACTTTCTGAGTTTATCTTGGACATTACTGACATCGGTGAAGGAAAAACATCGTGAGGAAACCTGGACTAGTAGTTGTTATAAGTCTAAAATCGCCAACCCGTCTTGAGCAAGAGTGGTGATCAATGCTCGTGCCTTCTCCGTATGAGAAGAGGCCTTTGCCGTGCAGTGGGACAATAATAGGCCAGGGTATTATTATTTTTATTATAATAATATCACGGCCCCGTTTGGGCCCTTTCCTTAAAATAGGCGTAGTGATTTGGCATATTCTTATGCAGTGGCAAAATAAAATAGCGCGGCTACCTGCCCAGGATACGCGGTACAAATGATTCTAGTATCATTAACCTAAGTACATACAGGTACATTTCGATTTCACCAGTTATGTTGAGTTTCATGGAATCGGGGGTGAGCCTATTGTTATTAATCGGGCACAATTTTTAGGAATAGTATATTAGTTTACGGCATTTACTTTACTCAATATGTGCATCTGCTCCGTATGCGACCTCGTTTAAGACCTGGCTTCGGTAGAGGGCAAAAGTAGTCGGAAAATCCCGATTAAATATCGCGCCTGTATTCCTGAACGGGTTAGGCAGGGGTGTATAGATATACCACATTTGGATAGTTACGTGTAACTTCCGTGTACAGGGGGCGAGCCTATGGCCATTAACCGGGCAAAAATGCAGACTCTGGGCTGGTACTGAGAAAATATTCTTAGTGAAAATACCTAATGACACTTAGCCCGATTTGGGGGCCGAACCGACGATCTTAAAAAGGTGGCTGGGACTGACTGGATGCGGAAGGCGGAGGACAGGGTATTGCGGCGCAGGGGGAGGCCTAGTTTCAGGGGGCCAACTCTCAAAGTTCATCAACAAAGATACCGGCCCGACCGAAAGTAGTTCGATAGTTCGGAATGAACCGAACTCCCGATTAATTAACGTTTTCTGACGGGCAAATACACATAGGGAGTAAGGACAATTGTATTACTGTCAAATCGTGTTGCCATTCATTCTTAGTTCGGGCCTCGAAGTAATTTTATGTCCGTAGGTGATACGGAGTAGGAAACGCCCGTAACAAAGCCGAAACTACGGATTTCGTGCCTTGAGAGTAGACCCCCAGCAGTGGACACCGATAGGCAGAGTTGATTGATTGACTCAAGACTCATGACTTAAAAATCGTTTAAAGCCCCTTGAGTGCTTGATTCTTGAGTGAGTTTTCTGTGATACGGACCATAAATACCCATAAAAAATTGGTATTTTAGTTACGAAAGTTATTATAACCTACTTAGTAAGTTTCGAGATTAGCTTGAGTGAATAGAATGATTGGATAATTTGTATGATGTTGTATTGATACCGGTCTAAATGCTATCTGATAGTGAATTGTATATTTGATATTATCTGAGTGAAATGTCTTGTTTTGCGGGCCAGCCCCAAAACAAATGGAAGAAAAATAGTTTGGTAAAATATAAAAATTATGTGCACCAGTTTATCATTATCTGCCTAGGCTTTACTCAACTTTGCTGGGATCGGCTCCCAGTCTAACCTGATGCAGCTGAATACCTGCAGTATTTTACATGGAGTGGCTGACTATCTGACCTCCACAATCCAGTTACTGGGTAACATGCTGCAGATACACAGTAATGTGTAATTGTTCAAAGGTAAAAATCATTAGTTGGTTATAACTATTGTTAAATATTGTGGATGGTTTTCTTAAGTATAATTAGATTTAATGAGAAAGTAAAGTTTTCCAACTTTTTTTTGTATCTTTACCAAGCACATTTTTCCTATATTTTACTTTCGAGTCCTATGTATCCATAGCCTTATCAAGATGCAAATTCCCATTTTTTTTTTTTTTTTTTTATCAACCTGTATTGTCCCACTGCTGGGCAAAGGTCTCCCCCATAACTCCCCATCGTTCTTTGTGTGTTGCCTTCTCCTGCTAATCTCCCGTAAACACATCTTAGTCATCACACCAGCATTTCCTCGGCCTCCCTCTTACAATAAAAAATAGATATAATGCGTAAGTGTCGTGGAACACTCGGTGGGAACGAAGTTTCTTTCGTAGTATATTTAGAACATCCATAAAACAAATTTGATTACCATAAAAAGGGTTATATTGAGTCAACCTTAAAAGATAGACATATGCTGTCGCGGACTTTTTTAGAACGTTTAAAGGGGAACAATTCCGTCATACATTATTTTTGAGTAAATTTAACCGTTTACGCAGCGCACGCAACGGAAGCTCTCAAAAGATTTTTTTTTTCTCGTTTTGCAACATTTTTCATTTATGCTCCGCTCCTTTTGGTCGTAGCGTGATGTTATATAGCCTAAAGTCTTCTTCGATAAATGGACTATCACACACAAAAATATTTTTTCAATTCCAACTAGTAGTTCCTGAGATTAGCGCATTCAACTAAACAAACAAATAAAGAAAGGGTCGTGACGGAAACTCGTGACGGAAAATTCTTACACTTTTTTTCGCCTAGCCCCCATCCGTCAAGTCCGTACCGTGCGATAAGGAACTTCGTTCCAATAATTTCAAGCTGTGAGCCTATTCTCATTTAAGTTAAATAAATTGCTTCCCCATAGCCCCATAATAATGACTGTCACAATATTAAGTTACATTTTATAAATGATGACCATGAATGTGTGGGAGGAAAAACAGCTGATATTGGTACTCCCACTCGGCTATTTATAGCTAAACACCACTATGATGTAGTAAATGGAGTACTATCTTTTAGTTATTTTTGTTGTTTATTGGTAAACCTGCTGTCAATACTTTTTTTTATCTCTCTCTTTCTATTTATTGCAATATGTCCTGGGACATTCAGCAATCTACTACATAAATGTATAATAAAATAGAAACAAAGTCAAAACTGTACACTGAAATTTTTGGAAAAAAAAACAACAGTAATTTCTACGAGGTGTGGGAACGAGTCGATGCCGAAAATATAGTTTTAAGAATTTTTGTCCGGTTGTCTGGATGTATGTTCCGGATTTGCGCAAAAACGGCTGAACGGATTTTGGTGAAATTTGGTACACAGATATTTTATAACCTAGATTAACACATAGAGTACTTTTAATCTTGGTAGTACGTTCCCGTGAGATACTTTCCGACATACACGCGGGCGAAGCCGTGGTTAAAAGCTAGTAGGTAGATAATGGTTACTGATCTTACACGGTATGAAGCCACTACCCCATCCGATCGATACTACAGCTCATTCATGCTGGTTGTATTTCGTAAGTCTTGGGTGCCCTTCGTCTTGTGTCAAAGGTTTGACATAATTTCCATCGCCAATACTTATGTAACTATTGCGATTGGTTGCTGTAAATAAATAATAAATACTAATCACAAAACTTGACATTGAATTGACAGCAGAAAAACTCAATAGAAATTTAAGAAACAGTTGGTATGTTTGTCATAATTTGGTAGACATTTTTTTATTTACGTTGGTCTAGTGATCGCAAGCGCTACTGCTGAGCATGGCGTCTTGGGTTCGATTCCTGGGTCGGGAAAAGTGTTATTTGGTTTTTCGATCTGGAATTTCTCAGTAGCCGTCCGAAGTCTGGATTAGTGCCTGGTTGATGGCAATAGGCGCGCTCTCTGTTACATGGGACTTAAACATAACTGGCAAAATGTGGGTGTACTATAGGGGCACCTTTGCCTAACCCATAAGGAAATACGCGCATGATGGTATGTTATGTTTTTTAGCTTCAATTTAGTGAACTGCGATGACTTGCATTTTTATTTTTATTTAGCTATAGGTAGGTATGTAAATAGACTTTAATTATAAACTACATTCAGATAAGGTATATTTATGCACCATATCAGTTGTAACTGTTATAAGGTAGGTAGGTTTTTTTCAGTATAAAAAATTATAGTTGTTAGTCATTAGACTATTGCCATGCATTGGCGCGTCATCGCGCGTCATACTATATTATTTCCCGTGGTAGATCGGTGTGCGTAAGTTAGCCTTCCATTGTTTACTTATCTGTGTCAAATCCTGACACATCTATAGAAATGGGGGCAGAACCATCTCACTGATAAGAAAATTATTATCTTTAATTTTCTAAGAACATTATATTTCTAGTATGCATTGAGAATTTTTGAGACAAAATTAATCTTTCTAGATTATTTTTCTCTAGTTTCTAGTTTAGTCTAGTTTTATCTAGTCATTTTAGTTTCAATATTTTTTTTTTTGTTAGAAATACACTACTTATTTGTTCATTAAAAATATTTTTTTTTTTTTATAAAAACTTAATATTACATAATAATTATCTTAGGAAAATGTTTACTTATAATATAAACAACCGCCTAGAATGTTTGTGTCATAATGTTTTTATTTATGCATTAGGTTGACATTACAGGCCTACAGTTTAATTGATGGAATATTCCTCCATATAGGCATCTGCATAATGCTAGGGCTGGTTTGAATGATGCAAAAAATAGTACTAGGTATTATGAACTTGAAAAAATTTGTTACTGGCAACATGAATGTGCCAATGCTCTGAAGGCCATAAAATTTTGAATAAATCTCCTATTCAGGAGAATAGGAGATTTATTCAAAAATTTTCACAAGCTAATTTAAAGCCAAAACGCCAAATATTACTAGGAAGTAATATTTGGCGTTTTGGCTTTAAATTAGCTTGTGCCATGTTAAAAATAAAAGGACAGTGAGCAAATGGGCAGCGCAGCTGACTGGCCTAGGGTCAGAACAAAACATATTCAACCTAAAAAGGTATATCCAATAGAAGGACATAGTGGTGATCAACATTGAACAAAACTAAAAAAAAAACAACACCTGTTCTACATTTAAATTTCAATAAATAGAATTTAAAAATAAAAATGCACAATGGTATGCCACTGAAATATTTTGGCTTTAAACACTGCAATGTCAATTTAGTTGACATTATATATAGTGATTGCATTTAATGTTTACATTACACTGGGGACCTTGGTTTTTAGAGCTTTGAGACATTTTTATACAGGCTTTCAAAATAGAATACGTTAAGTTCTAAAAACGAATATAAAATTGGACATCCCTATTGCCAACTGAACTGATTTATTTATATATATTGATATGATTTATTAACTGGGAGTTACTTAATTAATTGTTCATTATCAAATAAATAATTAGTAACATTTCCATATTAATTAGCACTCATTTATTATTATTCATTTAAATTAAGTAATTTTTGTTCATTATAAATATTTATTGGCCAAAACAAAATGTATTTATTACACTATACTAAATTATTTTCATATTTATGACCATTGAATTTGTGTTACTCATAAGTTACAAGCATTATATTTGCCTTCAGCCACTCATTGGGGCCACTTTCCAGTCAAGCCTATGCAATGCAATTGAATTCAGTTTAATTAAACAATGCTATCTCTTAAAAAAAAGTTTTATTTTAAGTAGAGATTGCATTATCCTTTCTTCTTTGTTTTTGTTAACCCTAAAAATTTTACTGCAAAATTCTATTTTGTGGCATCAGTATAAACAGTAAACCTTATTGATCATTGTTTTAATTTCCTATACAAACAATAATATTAGTTTGTATGCCTTAAAATTTCTATTACAGGTGCATTTACTTAAAAATTTTGACAAGCTAACACCACAAAAATTTTACTGCAAAATTATATTTTGTTGTATCAGTATATACCGTAAAGTCTATTGATCATTGTTACAAACAATAATATTAGTGCGTATGCCTTAAAAGTTCTATTACAGTTGCTTTTACTTAACACTTTGGACAAGCTGACACCACTATTTAGAATAGGTTAATGTTCTGTCTAATAAGTTGTCAAATACAAAATGACACTCAAATCAGTTTACATTCATAGTACCGTCTTTGATTTAAGTACTGGCTCATAGTTATTATTCATTGTCAATGTAAAGGTTATAATTTATTTTATGGTACACTCGATATTTAAGGTGTTGTAATTGGTTTTTCCACTAGCTTAAAGACGTTGAGATAAGGAGGAAAAATATGCATTGAAATTGGGGAAAAATTGTAGTAGGCTGGGAATTTGTTTAAAATTTTACTATGACTAAAACTAGCATTGTAACAGGGACTTTTTGAGGAAACTGAGTGTTGAAATTAGGGAAAATTATGACAGTAACTACTTGTGCACTGAGAATTGGCACTAAACTATGCTATTGTTTATCTTTCTGTCTTGATAATACAAATATCTATCTGAAGTGCTACAAAATGAATGAATGACATTAGATCACTTGACTACCAAGGAGTTGGGGGACCAAGACTATTAGGTGTAGGACCTTTTTGGTGGTTTAATAGACAAGGAGGACTTACCAGCAGGTGGGTGTGGCGTTGTCCACCGTGTCTTGATTGGGCTGCGAAGGAGACTCGGCTCCCCGCGCGCCGCCCGCCACAGAAGAAGCCGTGGTGTTGCTCTGCCCCCTCACTGCGACCGCATCATCACGTCACCACGTCCACAACACGCACTGCTATTATCTCGACCTCACTGACACTAGTTGCATCTCAACCTGAAAATCACCACACCACAAACTCGTATCACAGTCTCGTAGCAAGTTCCTAGCACCCGCGGCCACCAGAACACCACAGACGTGCACTCACACTGCCCCGGATTCGGACTCAAACCAACTCCGAGCACTGAGATCACGCCCTGATATCACCACACACGATTTATCCCACAAAAAAATGGCAACCTTTCAGTCGACTCACTACTTCACCATGGAATACTGTAATATTTATAAACTTTCACAAGTTAATTATAGATCAGACGTTACTATTAACGTTTGAACATAAGTAAAAGCTGAGAAAATAATATTTATAAATAGCTTCGGATTATTTTGATACAAATCTATATCGGTGTATCACTCAATACACACCCCTGATTCGGGCGGACTGGATCCTCTTCTTTCTCTTTACGATACTTTTAACATATGAAAATTAGCACGGATTAGTTAATATTACTACAAATAAATGACCTACACCCTGATAACTACAAAGACATTTTGTAGGAATGACAGCGATCCGTATCGGCTTCACAGAACCTATAGAAAAAAATCAACATGTCGCCTGAAGTCGCCTCCTGTGATATTGCAAGGTGTTTTATCATTGAAACTTCAGTCAAAATCGAGATAAAGGGGCGTGGTCATCGAGAATCGAGAAGATTTTCCATCCATGAACGACAGAGATAAACAATGTCAAGTTGTACATTTTGCAAAAACGATAGCCATTCTTTTAGTTTATCATTTGTATATGTTTTAAATGCTGATTATATGTAGAAATTAATAATTTTGAAGCAAAATACTGGCCAAATAAAAAACGGTCATTAAAATTTATTTTATTCGACTAAAAATAAAACAGTACTTTTCTGTAATTATTAAATTGAAAGAGTTGATCTTCTACAAAATGCTGATGGTACTTGTCTGTAATTGCATTATATCCATTAAAATAATTTATTTTAGAAATGTTCTGTTTCACTAACATTGTGTTTTCTGGAAAATAGTACAAACCTTGTAAAAAAAATATTGCATTTTCTCGTCACATACATCACTATGAATTCCCTCTCCCTCCTCTTTTGTCTATGCCAGGAATGAACTAATTAATTTTTTCATGACAAGACTGCTGACAGCTGACTGAATGAAACTCAAACAAATGTCAAAAAACCGTTCAATTGGCGCGGTTTATTTCCGGATGAATTCGTAATCCAGGACAGTTTTTTGTATTAAAATTACTATTTGTGAGTGTAAAACCAAACAAATCAATAAAATGGCAACGAATAACAAAACTTTGCATCTGATAGCGTCCAAACTTGGGCTTGGCGAGGAAGGTAAAGTTCTGAAGTAAGTAAACTAAAACGTATGAAAAGTTCACAATTTAAGTGTTAATAAACAAGCTAATGTATTTATTGGACTCTACTGAATCCCATTACTATTCTAATAAACCGATAATAAATAATAAAGCAAATTCTTTTCAATTTGCATATACCTACTACACATTGTTATTTCTAAGTAGTTGCACACACGGAATAGAAAAAACAGGTTTCCGCAAGTACCAATCTTGTGCTCACAGTCATCTTTGAAGACTGACTTCCACTCTATTAATGCTACATCATTATGTTATTCAAATTGGAATAACAATTTTGGTGGTACCTACCAAAGTACCAATCTTGTGCATGGAAAGCACACATCTTTGAAGCCGGTCTTCTACTCTGATAATGCTGCATCATTATGTTATTCAAATTCGTCTACAGTAAAGCCCATATTGTATCTATTTATCTGTAACCGCTGTTGTTTGTAATTTCAGTAAAGCAGCAGAGTTGGAGCGTCTGCTGCAGACAAAGAGTATGGCAGGCAGCAACATGAGTGACACCAGCAAAGTTGTCATATGCTTGGACTTGGCTGCATCTATGTTGGGGGCAGATTTGGACATAGTAAGTAGCATAATTACAGCTTAGTCTATGCAACCAAAGTTTATTTTCAGCGATATCTTTGTAAGTAACTTTCTTTAGTGACTTTTGTAACATTCTTTGGTTTTCTAAAAAAAGAGCTTAATCAATTAATAGCAACCAGATCCCAGGCTGATAATGTAAACATTCTTGAAGGAAACTTGCTTTTGTAGTGTCATCTTGAAACTATGCCCTGATCCCAATGAACACTGTATTTGTATTGTCAGATTCATTAAACCTATTTCCTCATAAAAATACGGGTTTTTTTTTTACATAAACAAACCCCTCCCATCTGGGCCAGCCCAAGGTCTCTGTCTCGCATAGGGTCGTAGCATTATGCTGAGCGATTGCCGTTTTGCATGGATGTGAAGCATATTTTCCCCCAACTCGTTCTTTTTTGTATTTGTTTTTTTCTCTGCATCATGTTTACCACAAATAAACATATTTTCATTCTTTCTTTTTTTTTTCTTTATAATCTTTACCTCTAAATTACAGAAAATTCAAACCAACCCCTTAAATCTTTACTTATAAAGTACAGAAAACAGCTATACAAACCAGATCCAATCTGTTTTAGTTATTCAGTACCTACTAACCATAGGCTATGCTATTTTGTTACTTACATTGTAGACCTCATTGTAGTCTGAATAAATAAAGGTTATTATAAAATACTTGCTTTACATTTTACAAACCAACCCTGAAATCTATACCTCGAAATTTCAGAAAACAGCAATAAAATACTCCGGACTCAAGCCCTCAGCATACACAAACACTAAGAAGGTGGTGCAGAACCTTCTAGAACTGGACAGTAACAAGCTGACCACCACCATGCTGTGTCTGACGCTGCAGTGCCCAGGAGTACAGGAACTTGCTGATAGGATGCTCGAGGAGTACCAAAGACTGGCTAAAATGGTGAGAATATTTTGAAAATAGCTTTGACATATATAGCTGTAACATCATTCCTGTATTCATCATTGTAATATTGTTTATATATTGTAAAAGACGTCATAAATTCACTGCAATCACCAATTTGGCTGCTAAATATTGTCTTTTTACTTTCATTGTAGAAATGATTGGAAGGGCCCCAGCAGTTTGGTTAGTGATATGATGAAATAAAAATTCTAGTAAAAGAAACAGTGGCAATGATGAAATAAAAATTCTATGGCATACTTATAAGCAGCCTAAGGCATACTTATTATGCATAAACAGAAAAGTTGTCAGCTTATGAGCAGGGCTTGGAACCGGTACCAAAAGTTCAGGTTCTGTACCGGTACTTAGCGGTTCTTGTCATTTCAATACCTGGCTATTACTGATCCCAGACAGGTACTGGTACTCCACCTAACAAGTACCGATACCAAAATTCAGGTACCCGCTGTGTACCACAAATCTCGTATTTGTACCTTGAAATTATTTTTCTATTTCCTATTAACTATCCTTTTTACTTACTATATCTGTTTTCTCAATCTGACTTATGGAAATATTTGTGTGGTACTGGGATTGCTACCAGTACAGTACCAATACTAATTACAAATACCATTAGTACAGGTACTGCGGTACCAATAGTACCGGCACTACGTCTGGTACCGGTATCACGCCGAGGCCGATGGTACTGGTTCCAGAAAATACCGGTATTTCAAGCCCTGCATATGAGTGAAAAGAAGATGGCCAAGAAGTAGTTCAAATATCCAACACTAACGAGACCTATGTAACTAAATAGTCTATTAAATAAGGAGTAATTTTTTATTTTAACACCCTTATCAAAACATCTGTCACTAAAATTTATACCTAGCTAAACAAAAATTATTATTTATTTAATAATTTTATTATAAACAGTTTGATTGATTATTTATAAATTAGGTACTCGTATCATTAGATTTATTTTGACACCATGAGTGAATTAAATTTCTTTATATTTAACTGCTACTGGACATAGTCCTCTCTCAAGCGTTTATTTTGAACCCCCCACGGAGAAAGAGGGGTATTATAAGTTTAACATGTATATCTGTATGTTTGTCTGCGGCAACATAGCTCCCAAACGGCTTAACCGGTTTTGTTTTTTTGTTTTTTTGAAAGGTGACTTCAACGAGAGAGTATTTGAATAAAAAAGAGAAAGGAGAAAATCTCCAGGCGTTTTTAGAGATTTTTGTTTGTGTCGGTTTTTTTTTTAAATGTAACTTTTTTAATATATGTAGTTTTCTTGATTTTCAGGAAGTTGATTTAAATCTTCCGCAGTACGTGTGTATGGCAGTGTACCAAGCTTGCAGGTGTGTTAACAATCACATTATTTTAAGATTCAATGTCTCTTCTCAAGCCTTTTGTTATAAACCAGCGGGGTAATTGCATAACACACTAACTGTCATGGCTTTCATTTTGACAGTTCAACAACATTCATTGCGCTATTTACGTTGTTGAGACAAATTTTTAGAACATATGAAGTAATGGATTAGCTATAGGTTTCAAAATGATTCAGATTGTGGTAGTTTGTTACGCAATTAGGGTGCTGGTTGTAGTCATTGACAATGCATCTTGCTTAGCGTGCATAATCAGCCTATAATGTTCCCACTGCTGGGACACAGGCCTCCTCTCGGTGAGAGGGAGTGGGCCGTAATCCACCACGCGGGCCCAGTGCGGGTTGGTAGATGTCACATGTCTTCGAATGTTTGGTTCTAGGACATGCCGGTTTCCTCATGATGTTTTCCTTCACCGTTTTGAGAGCAGTGGCGATGAAATAATTTACACAAAGTAAAGCGCCTGTCTGGGTTCGAACCTACGACCTACAACTCGTGTCGCGGTCGTCACCACTAGGCCACCACTGTTCTAGCTCTAGCTTAGCGTGCGTCTATTTCCAAACCTGATTTTGTAGCTTTAATATTACCTTCTTATTATAATAACCAGTGATCGGAGTAGGTAGATTGAACTGGGGTCATTGATCCGAAACGTATATATTACTATGGACATTCCTCCGGAATTGGTGGATTATTAAAAAAAAACCGGAACTTATGTAGGAATTGTATTCTGCCAGAGTGGAAGGAGTCATTTGATGATTTGCCATCCTCAAAAAAAAGGTAGGAATTGTAATAAAATGAGCAATTTTATTCTTTATTATTCTTCCTATTTTTTTTTTTTTGTCACGATTTGACAAAACCCAACGACCAATCAGAACAAACTTTAAATTTTGAATTGAGTAGTAATAATATCACTACCAACATTAACAATATTTAATTGAATCCGGAAATACCGGAATTACTTTCCGGAAAAATGGCTTATCCATGTTATTCTTTCTGTGTGCATTTATGATACAAGTACTAAAAATCAATCTACCTACTCCGATCATTGATAATAACATAACATATTACCTCACGTCTGTTCTCCCTGAAGCGTTAGGCAGAGGTGGACATTTCGCCGCTTAATATAAGTAATTATATACCATTCTTCCTGTGGGGGTGATTCTCCAGTGCTGAAACTTGGCAGTAAGATCCACCAAGATCTCCTTACTTCCCACCAGACGTAAGACCTTCCATGCTGGCAATGTGCATTCCAGACTCTGACATTTTGCAACCACAGCATTCTGCACATAATAATTAACTCCTGATTACATAACAGAACATAACATTATGCCCGTATTTCACTGAGGGTTGGACAGAGGTATATTATGACTATAGTAAAACCCAATAAAACTTATTATTTATTCCATTCCATTAGAACCCATTTTAATTCATCATTCAATCATTTACAGAGTCAACAAACTGAAAGTGCCAAAGAGTAAAATAATTGAGAAATCAAGACTCAAGTCTGCACAGTGGGCCAAACTGGACGCTGATTGGACCAAGTTCATTGATTTACACTTTGCAGCCGCCAAGAAGAAAAGGGGACATCCGCCTAAGAATGCTGTGGAAAATGGTAAAATTATCTTGTTTTTTCAAAAATTAGTTTGCCAATTGCCAACTTTAAGGTGAATCCTCAGTTGTAGCCCGCCAAATTCAAATTTTCTTTTGTTTTTTGCAAATTGAAGCTCTGTTTTACGTCGTATGTTGATCATATCATATCAAATTTTATATCAATCGTCGAACTTTGGAAATTTGTTCCACCTAAGAATTTTCATATGAAAATTTCTTAGGTGGAACAAATTTCCAAAGTTTGTCGATTGATATGAAATTGATGATTATTATTCAGTAAATATATCATTACTACAGTCACGAATCGCATCTTGATCAACATACGACGTAAAACAGGCCCGCAATTTGCAAAAAAACAAAGAAAATTTGAATTTGGCGGGCTACAGCTAAGGATCCCGCTTAATGCACACAGACAATAATGCATCATGCAGATTAAATTATACTGCTATAATTAATTAAGAGAAAAAGATTAATCAACCAGCAAGGTTGGTGACAAGAAGATTGATTGCCAAGGATCGCCAGATTACTAATTGCACATAACATCACGCCTGTATTTCGCAAAGGGGTAGGAAGAGTTGCACCTATAGTTCACCCACATTGCGCCAGTTATGTTTAAGTACCACGTAATAGGGGGCGAGCCTATTGCCATTAACCGGCACAAATCCAGAATCCGGGCTGCTACTAAGAGATTCCAGATCGAAAAACCCAATAACACTTTACCCGATCCCGGAAATCGAACCCAGGACCTCATGCTCAGCAGTAGCGCTTGCGACCAGTAGCCCAAATAATTGTAGTAAAAAAACTAGTCTCTCATTGATGAGACTGCGAAATGAAAATTGTGGTGGTTACTGTGAATAAACTGTACAAGGTTATTTTTCAAAATTAGAACTAAAGCCGCCATCTTGTTTTTTAATTCGTTTCAAGTGACATTTCACAAAACAATTGCACAAATCTTTACAAACAGCGCCCCCCTGTCAACGTCATTCGGGCTTCAAAAGATCCTTGTAGAGTCCGTCATACGAAACAAGTCCCGCGGCAATAAGTGGAACTAATTAATATTTAGACAGAGTGGCAGGGCATCGAGTCACAACCTGTTACCATGGATTCAGTACATGATTCCGAAACCCCTGTGTTGAAATTTTACGTCGGTTATTTAAAAAAAAAATTGGTGTGCCATATATTTTGACCGCGGAGGTATTGCACTTTTCTATGAAACAGGTGATTTTTGTTTTGATAACCTTTAAAAAAATTCTACTTCGAAAAATCATGTGTTGAATTCCTGGTTTCAGTTTGCGGGTCAATGTACCTGCCAACCTGTATAGTTACCTACAACAACCCTCCAACCCTAAGATCACAAACCTTAAGATCGTGCATTTTATTAACCAGTGCCAATAATATGATGTTGAGATAAATAAATGAATAAAGATTTATGTCTGCGTCGCATGCCTGTCGCGCTGCGTCTGCGTGACTTCTTTCGTGAGACGGATTCTAGCAATGTTATACATGTATTTTTTTACATATTTAAAGAAATCTTTTTATTTTACGTACTTTTATAACATCTAGTAAATTCAAGATGGTGCCTTGTAGGCAGCGTGGCCGAGTGGTCTAAGGCGCTGGTTTTAGGCACCAGTCCGAAAGGGCGTGGGTTCGAATCCCACCGCTGTCAAAACTTTTTACATTCATATTTATTAGATTATCCAAATATATTAACGACTGGACCCCTCCTCGCTAAATTCGAAGCAAAAAAATCTTTTAATATTTTAATAAATATTTTTTTCACAGTTGAGAATGACGACAACATGGATATCGAGCCACCTAAGCAAGAAGAGCCACAACAAGAGAAAATAGAGCTTTACGAAGACTGGAAGAAACGTATGCTAGAAGCGGCCTATAAGGAACTCAAGGACTTAGAAAAAATCGGGGCTAGAAAATGTGTGACGCCTAGGAAATCTCCTAGAAAAACCCCTCAGAAGTTTTCACCTTACAAAAGTCCTGCAAAGACGAATGGTGTGAGACTTTTATTTCCTATAGATTTATGATTGAATTTTAGTTTTATTTTATTTTAATTATTGATTAGGCAGACATTTTTAGTGTTGTAATTTGTTTTTTGTAAGATGTTTTTAATAATTAAAACTAAATTTAGAATATTTTGCTGCATTTTTTTTGTTTTTATATAAAGCAATATTTTAACGCTTAGTAGAATTGCAATTTGCATAATATGGTAAAGAAATTAGTGGCAACAAATATTTTTTAATAATTTGTGTTTTTAACAAATTTGTTTGGTAATAATCTTCTTAATTATTTTTTTACTCAATATTTCTAGTGTGTATTTTTTTTTTGTTACTATTTAACGTTTAGTAGAATAAGCAAATTAAAAATTATTTGTTGCCAATAATTTCTTTACCTTATTTTTTAATATATTTTCAAAAAAAAACTTTCAAAACGTATTATAATACGCCTGAAACCTTCCTCACTTAAAAATTAAAAACAAAAAACCGTTAGGCCATGAAACGTCTCTTTTACAATGTGTAAACGTTTACATTACGATTAAATCATTTTAAAAACCTTTTCGTAACATCAACAATAAAAAACTATGGATGCAGATGGGGACCCCAAGTTGTTACTGAACTCGACTGATGAAGTCATGCAGTTTGATGATCCTAGCAGACCTTCACTTGCTTACCCAACGTCCCTAGGATTCCTGTTCATCTTCTCTACGCTCCTAGTAGGCGTGATCGTAAGGGCGATAATGCTCTGGATCGGAATGTGTATACCTTACCGAGTTATAATGTTTACGCTTGGAGGCTTCGCGGGATTTTGTGCCAACAGATTTCCGAGCATAAAGCCGATTGTCCATATATGTTTTATGGATGTAGATGTGTTGTTAATAACTTTCCTACCGCTGTTGATTTTTCGGACATCGTATAATGTTGATGCTCATTCGTTCTGGCGGAGCTTCCCTCAAATTTTGTTGGTTGGCGTACCAGGAGCGTTGCTAACAGCATTAATGGCAGCATTCATGGCATTTTACTTGATTGAAACAACATGGAATTTCTCAACAGCCTTACTTTTTGGGATTGTGTGCTCGCCAATATATCCTTTGGAAGTCGTGAAGCAATTGAAGTCAATGTCTAAAGGAAAATATATAAGTGTTCTCTTACTAGGAGAAGGATTACTTGGAGATGTGACAGTCATGATTGAGTTTACAGCAGTTTTTGGTTACATTGCCAGTGCGTTGACTGAAGCATCAGAAATAACGCTATTTTTAATCCGATATGCTGGAGGGGGAATCCTCTTAGGCATAGTGATGGGAAAGATCACAGACACATTATTATCGATAACATATTACGATTTACTCTGTGCTGTAACTGTCACTCTGGCTGGGGCGTACTTAACATATTATATCGGTGAAAAGTTTTTATACGTCTCCGGGTTGCTAGGAACAGTAATAACTGGGGTGCTGGTCAGTAATAAGAAGTCGACTATTGCTGGGGATGTGGAGCAGGTGGTGTCCCATGTCTGGATGATACTGGGCCATGCAGCGAACACACTGGTGTTCACAATGATCGGGGTGGTGATTTTTGAGAAAGTTAGTGATGTTATCAGTGTTCGGCAAGTGTCGTTGATCTTCGTGACTTATACTACGGTTTATTGTTCAAGGTGAGTGACGTATTGGTTTTCGTCTATGTGTATAGGAACTATGGACTTTTTTTGTGTAGATATTCAAAACGTGTTGCAGTCTTGTTCCCTTTATTATAGTAAGTGTTCTAGGTTTATTTACAAAATCACGGGCATGTGATCGTGATGCAACAATGACTTACCGATTTTCTAGATTTATTTAAAAGATATGGCGTCTTGGAATTGTTGGTCTAGTACTAGTAGTCACAAGCGCCAGTGTTGTAGTTCTTGGGTTCGATCCCCAGGTTAGGCAAAGCGTTATTGCGTTTTCCATGAAGAAATTCAATAGCATCCCAAGGCCACCGCCTATTTCATAGGCTATAAAATAATGATTACATCTTTGCTTATCCCTTCTGGAAGAGCTGGCGTGATGTTATGTATTCTTCTGAAGGTTGATGGTGTACGCCGCCATGACGCCGCTGCTGCGTCACATAGGGTATGGCATGACTTGGCACCATTGTATGGCGTGTGTGTGGGGCGAGTTGTGAGGGCCACTGTCTCTTATATGATAATGTCGTAAGGTTGATGGTGTACACCGCCATGACGCCGCTGCTGCGTCACATAGGGTATGGCATGACTTGGCACCATTGTATGGCGTGAGTGTGGGGCGAGATGTGAGGGCCACTGTCTCTTATATGATAATGTTGTAAGGTTGATGGTGTACGCCGCAATGACGCCGCTGCTGCGTCGCATAGGGTATGGCATGACGTGGCACCACTGTATGGCGTGTGCGTGGGGCGGGTTGTGAAGGCCACTTTCTGTGATCTAGTCTCTTATATGATAATGTGTAAGGTTGATGGTGTACGCCTCAATGACGCCGCTGCTGCGTCACATAGGGTGTATGACGTGGCAGCACTGTATGGCGCGTGTGTGGGGCGGGTTATGAGGGCCACTGTCTCTTATATGATAATGTTGTAAGGTTGATGGTGTACGCCGCAATGACGCCGCTGCTTCGTCACATAGGGTATGGCATGACGTGGCAGCACTGTATGGCGTGTGTGTGGGGCGGGCTGAGAGGGCCGCTGTCTCTTTGTTTGGCGTTGATCGTGCTACAAACGCCGACGGTTTCAAATGCTGGAGAGGTAACTTATATTTTTTTACCGTATTATACAAGCGAAACTGGGCGTATCGTTACGCCTGGAAACTGTATGGTCTGCTCCAAAAGTATCTGATGAAAATGTAAACAAATGGTAAAGAAAACCTTCCTATAGATGCCAATTTGTATTCCCACTTATGAATTGAGTGCTTTGATTTGGTTATTTGAATACTTAAACCAGATATTATAATTTTAAATCACCTTAAATATGTTTTTATTTGTAAATTGTGGTTAATTTAATTTTTGTCAGTGATTTTTCACTACAAAAGCGGTGATATATAAACTGTTACTTACCCTTTAGCGAGTAATTGTGTAAGAATTTAACCTGAACAGAGTTTGTTTACAATTTCATCAGATACTTTTGGAACAGACTATAGTCAATCTATCTTAATGCGACTAAATAGAATATTTCAGACGGTGCAACTGTCTTTCATACTGCCTCATTGGTCTAGCGCTTACTAGTCGCGCCTGGAACCTGGGGGTCTAATCTCTAGGCACGAAACCCTTAGTTGCGGCCGACATTACGGGTTATTTCTACTACGTATCACCTACGGACATAGATTAGTTTGGGGCCCGACCTAAAAATTAATGACACCACGATGTAACAGTTGTCCCTACTCCCGATGTGTCTTTACCTGTTCAAAAACATTAGTGATCGGATGTAGGGTTCAGTCCAAAGTTTCAACCTACTTTCGGACGGGCCCATATCTTCTTTGACGGACTTGAGAGAGTAGGCCCCCTGAAATCGATCTCCAGGTCGGTAAAAGTAATAGGTTTACCTCCAAAAAAAAAAAAAACGATAGCTGTCGGAATCTTGATTAGTACCTGGTTAATACCAACATGCTCACCCGTTACAGTGTCCCTACAATATAACTCGCAAAATTTGGGTGTTCTATACAGTACTGCCTACCCCTTCATCCAATACAGCCATGATACTATTCACACTTTCCTTCTCTTCCAGATCTTCATAATCCAGACAGCAGGCCTAGTAATCCTATCTCTCCTAATAAACGCGACCAGTATGACGAAAGTCCTGAAGATACTAGGCCTGGCGGAGATCTCTCTCGCTAAGAAGGCGAACATGACGAACTGCGTCAAGCGTATCATGATGACCCGCGACCGCTGCATCTCCATGCTGAAGATGGACAAGTTCCTCGCTGATGCTAACTGGGATCTGGTGTCCGAAGGTTGGTAGACCCTTAATGTACCACTTTTATAGCTGTTCTAGGCGGTTAGCTGGAGAAATTTCTGCCTGTTAATGCTGGCAAGCAGCGTTGCCTTGTTCCAATTTTATGGGTATGGGTGCTAGTGTAGTTACGGGCATATGAAACGTTAAAGGTTTGTCTCGGATATGGCAATGCAACCGTAATGCCTTTGGTTCCACAGATGCGGAACCATCAAACCAGCCACCAGCGGTGGCCATCAAATGGGTCACCGAATTGTTAGCCATTCAATAACTTAAAAAGTGTCGGGAGAAGAACACCTGATATTAAGGCTCAATTTCGGAGAGGCCTATATCCAGCAGTGGACTTCAAAAGGCTCAGTAGACCAGATCCTAATGCCGGTCACTCACATTCGCACGAATACGTGAACCCGTAAGTGCAGGACGAAAGTAAGTAAACGACGAAAAATTTCTACGCTAGGGGGTATAGAATCATATGCTGAATTCATGGTTACAGCTTGCGCACTGGTTAAAAATGTATCTTGTACAACTTACTAACAACTTAACTAATAATAACACGTATCATATTAAACGGTTAGTGTTCTTCCTCCTCTCTCCTATTTGATCTATGCTGTGCCCAACAGGGTCCATAATTGAGGCCATGATAGCTAGAGTGGCCTAACTGTTATTTTTTCAATACTGTTTTTATTTCAGAAAACACTGTTCTAAACGGTAAAAGTCATAGCGTCACAGTTGCCTACAAATTAGCTTTTTTTTTTAAATTCTGTATTTCAAATAGTTAATTTATAAATTAGTTTAGTTTAAATTATTTGAAATAAGGGCTTCTGTTTTTTACTTACTACTGTAAACTATTTTTTAAGTACTTAGGCCACTCTGGCTCTCATAGCCTCAATTGTGACTAATATAATTATTTCTCTACGAACTATATACATTATGGTACGCAATAAATAATTGAGAATTGACGATGATTAAATTTGCTTTTATATATTACTAGCTTTTGCTCGCGGCTTCGCCCGCGTGGAGGACGGAAATTATCCCACGGGAACGTACTACCGAAATAAAAAAGTATCGTATGCCCTAACCCAGGTCATTTATTAAAAGTGGTCCCTTTTGACAGCTAAGCATATTGATGACGACTGTGAAAACAGTAAGGAGATGGTAGTGATACCTTTAAAATCTCACTTAGAGGATACTGACAAAGATTATAGTAGAGAAATGCGCCAAATTTCATCCAAATCCGTTCAGCCGTATTAGCGTGAAAGCCTAACTAACAAACAAACTCACATTCGCATTAATAATATTAGTTAGGATTTTACTTTTCATTGTAACGTGTTAGATTTAAAATATAGAAAAGGAATGTTGGATTTGCTGGTCTCAAATCGACAAGACGCATTGAGCAAGCTTGTAAACAAACAATGGTAAAAAAATGCTTGTCCCTACTCCGTACGAGAAGAGGCCTTTTACCTGCAGTGGAAATAGACCTACATCCAAGTAGATGTAGAAAAATCCTGATTTAAATTTTTAAAATTCAAAACTACAATAGATTTAATCTTGAACTAACTTTTAAATTCCTCTGTCCACCAGGCACTACAATAAAACATCCATACCAGCTCCAAATGTCTGGACGCGACGAGGACAGCGAGGACGACACCTACATGGGGTACCACTACACCACCTGTCCTGACTGCGAGAGAGAGATACCCAACGAACCCACCAAGAAGGAATTCGCGGAGATGACCAAGTAACAGCATTTGTGATCATAACTGTTCCAACAACCACTAATCACCTAAATTAATGTCTAAATAAAAAAACAAAGACACATGAAATTAATGAAATCAAATAAAAAAAACCGGCCAAGAGCATGTCGGACCACGCATAATGAAGGGTTCCGTAGTTGTGATGAATTTGTCCCAAAAACAAACTTAATATTCTAGTTGAAAAACATGTTCTCCCATACATCGATATACGTCACGGTCAATTATCCAACTGCAAATGTAAGTTTGTATGCGCAATTAAAAAAAATGTAAAACGATTACAAAAGGGGTATTAACGATTTTCGGAATTTTTCCATTACTTGTGCTGTGAGACCTTGTTTTTTTGCCAAATTTCATGATTCTAGATCAACGGGAAGTACACTATTGGTTTTGATTTATTTGCGAGTATCAAAATATGTTGCATAAATGGCCGTATTTTTTTATGGCGTTGACTTAGAAGCTTGATTTTTTTAGAGCTCCATGTGACCGAAGACTTACGTATTTGATATTAATTTCAACTTGATACCTCCACGCGTTCCTGAGAAAAAGTATCTAGACAGATTGACAGACAGATGGATAACAAAGTGATCCTATAAGGGATCCGTTACACATAACCTGGATCTAAAGATAAATCTCGTTTAGTAGTACGGCCGATAAGGTCTTACATTTGATTGAAAAAATTAGACCATTCCATAACACAAGTTCCCTTGAAACCTAACTCTAAAATATTCGTCACAAACCAGGGAAGCCAACCAGCGCGTGTTAAAAGCGCTAAAGATATCCTACTGGCGTCAGTACGAACACGGCAAGATCAGTAAGGACGGCGTCAGAGTCCTGGTACAGGCAGTGGAGGTAGCGGCCGACTCTGATGATGGCAGGGTGAATCTGGACCAGCTGGGGGCTCTGTGGAAGCCTAAGGTAACGCTCCATAGGTTTAGAAGTAGCTATTCACAAACACATACATTTTTCACGCCTGTAATCCCCGAAAGGTAAGGCAGAGATGTACTTATAGTACACCCACATTGCGCCAGATATGTTTAAGTCTCATATAACAGAGGACGAGCTTATTGCTATCAACAGGGCATAAATCCAGACTCCGGGCTGCTACTGAGAAATTCCTCATAGAAAAACCCAATAACACTACCCGACCCAGGAATCGAACCCAGGACCTGTGGATTCTGAAAAGACATGTGGCGGTGACATGTCTTTAAACCAGCCTTAGAGACATAATCTTTAATCTATTTTATAGTCAGATTTCTCTCTCTCCAAAGACGCACGCTGTATGGCTACGCCGCAAACTAGTAAACATGATGACCCCTGAAGCTGCCAACGCACAAGTACCTCGACAGAAATGGAGGCAGCACTGCTACAGAATAGTCACCAACGTCTGGTTCGACGGATTTATTTACTTCATGATACTATGCAACACGCCCGTCATACTGTGCGAGGTGGCATTACCGATACCCGTGTCCCAAACCGTCATGCTCACTATCAGGGCGCTCAACTTGTGAGTACAGTGCAGTTTACCTAGTTCATGATAATATATGCAACACGCCCGTCATACCGTGCGAGGTGGCACTGCCGACACACGTGTCCCAAACCGTCATGCTCACTATCAGGGCGCTCAACTTGTGAGTACAGTGCAGTCTATCTATTTCATGATACTATGCAACACGCCCGTCATACTGTGCGAGGTGGCATTACCGATACCCGTGTCCCAAACCGTCATGCTCACTATCAGGGCGCTCAACTTGTGAGTACAGTGCAGTCTATCTACTTCATGATATTATGCAACACGTCCGTCATACTGTGCGAGGTGGCACTACCGATACCTGTGCCCCAAACCGTCATGCTCACTATCAGGGCGCTCAACTTGTGAGTACAGTGCAGTTTACCTAGTTCATGATAATATATGCAACACGCCCGTCATACCGTGCGAGGTGGCACTGCCGACACACGTGTCCCAAACCGTCATGCTCACTATCAGGGCGCTCAACTTGTGAGTACAGTGCAGTCTATCTATTTCATGATACTATGCAACACGCCCGTCATACTGTGCGAGGTGGCACTACCGATACCTGTGCCCCAAACCGTCATGCTCACTATCAGGGCGCTCAACTTGTGAGTACAGTGCAGTCTATCTATTTCATGATACTATGCAACACGCCCGTCATACTGTGCGAGGTGGCACTACCGATACCCGTGTCCCAAACCGTCATGCTCACTATCAGGGCGCTCAACTTGTGAGTATAGTGCAGTCTATCTATTTCATGATACTATGCAACACGCCCGTCATACTGTGCGAGGTGGCACTACCGATACCCGTGTCCCAAACCGTCATGCTCACTATCAGGGCGCTCAACTTGTGAGTACAGTGCAGTCTATCTATTTCATGATACTATGCAACACGCCCGTCATACTGTGCGAGGTGGCACTACCGATACCCGTGTCCCAAACCGTCATGCTCACTATCAGGGCGCTCAACTTGTGAGTACAGTGCAGTTTACCTAGTTCATGATAATATATGCAACACGCCCGTCATACCGTGCGAGGTGGCACTGCCGACACACGTGTCCCAAACCGTCATGCTCACTATCAGGGCGCTCAACTTGTGAGTACAGTGCAGTCTATCTATTTCATGATACTATGCAACACGCCCGTCATACTGTGCGTGGTGGCACTACCGATACCCGTGTCCCAAACCGTCATGCTCACTATCAGGGCGCTCAACTTGTGAATACAGTGCAGTTTACCTAGTTCATGATATTATGCAACACGCCCGTTATACTGTGCGAGGTGGCATTACCAATACCCATGTCCCAAACCGTCATGCTCACTATCATGGCGCTCAACTTGTGAATACAGTGTTATACGCGGTGTAAATAGACCCACCACGAAACCGTCATCTATGCATTCTGTACATCAAAATAAGTAATTTTGAAACGACTTTTATTTTTGGTGTGAAAATTCGCTGTTCACGGTAGTGAGCAATGTAAAGCACGCAAATTATTATATTTGCAACGGTACAAGGAAGTATTTAAAGTTAAGTACAGGATTTAAAACTTGTTTTCGCACAAAAACGTCAAAAAATGTTGGAACTTTGACCTTCAATATCTCCGTAAACAGAAAGTATGATCCAGTACAAAAAAATATACATAATAACTGAAACAACAAGTGACTCTCTCCGGTTCGTTAAATGTATTTTTACACCCTTTATAAGCTAAAGAAAAACTCGAGAGTATCTTCCAAATTCATAATGAAGAATAGTGACTCCATGAAGAGTCACGACGTTATAACCCTAGATTCTTCTGCCACTCCCCTCTGTATCCCCCTGTGTCCTACAAACCGACAGGTTAAGTGTTAAGAGGCTGACAACAACAAAACCGCGGTCACTGTCGGACTGCATAGAAAAGAAAGAAAAGCGCGATGACACAACGCTGGTAGTTTATTGCAAAATATGAAGCAATTTTCTATTTACAAAAAAACTATTGATTGGACTAAAAAATTAAAACAATATTACGTTAATATGTTGCTTGTAGAATAATCTGACAAAAAATTAGAATTATTGCATGTATATTAGTATGGTTTTCAATCGTTAAAATAAATTTTTAGAGGGATCTTCGTGATTTTTTTCTATCGTATCAAATTAGTTGTATTAAGTTTTCAACACACTATCTGACTAGCATATATCCTGAAGAAGATTATTATTTTTCTGATTTTGTTTACTGTAGTGGATCATATACTTTTAGGCATTATAAAATTTGCATTTAGGTCCTGTAGTCCCCTTAATTTCAGTTTCTTCTACACAATTTATGTGATGGAGATGATTATAAAGATGTGTGCGCTCGGATTCTGTGGCTACTTCAAGTCTCACTGGAACAAACTCGATTTCTTCATCATTGTCATGGCTACTAGTGGTAAGAAAAGAACAGCTATAATGTTATGTTCATGATATCACGCTTGTGTTTCCTAATAGGGTGGGTGGACATTTTGTTGACCGACCGAGCGAGCGCGAAGCGTCTCCGTTTCAGCTTGGGCAAAAATGCTTTCGTATGTCCGGATGTCTGGCTGTTCTCCTCTACAAGTCGCATTTCTCAACCGATTCTCGTGAAATTTTGTGAGCGGGTTCGATAATTATATATCATTTTTTTGACGACCCATTTTTTGTATTTTTCTTCAAATGGATTTAGTGCTTGAAAAGGTAAAAAAAAAAACATATTTCCCCCATTTCGCGCTCTTTGCGCGCACTTTTGTTTAAAGTATTTTGTTTTAAGATGCGCGGTGAACGTTTATTCAGTTTTAAGCTATGCAAAGACAGACTCGCGAGGTCTACAGCTCACAGAGCCACTAGTGACAGTTTATAAGTCCATGTACCTAATAGGGCTGGGGTGACCTCGTCCATCTGAAGGTCGCAAGCACTACTGCTGAAGTTGAGGTCCTAGGTTCGATTACCAGGTCAGGAAAAGTGTTATTTTGGGCGGAGCACCGCCGTGTCCTCGTGGCGGCGATCGGCGGCGGCGACCTCTCGCGTCCGGCCCTGGTTCAGGCCATGGTACGGAGCGAGAGGGAATGGGAAGCCGTTACCTCCTTCTGCGAAGCAGTAATGCTCGCGAAGGAGGAGGCGGAGCGCGAAAGGGAGAGGCAATCTCTGCGCCCTCGCGCCCCTAGCCGCCGCAGGAGGAGGAGACACCCTGGGCGTCGGGAGTCGATTGCCGACTCCCGGCCACCGTAGGCGCGGGCTTGCGGACGGCGAGCAATGGGCAGCTCGACGTCCGGTAAGGACCAGGCCCGGGTCGACGGCGCGTCGTGTTCCACGCGCGCCTCAAAGAGATGTCAGCAAAATTGACGGGGTCCGATAGGACCGATGCCTGCCGGGGCTGCGGATTGTTCGAAAGAGTTACCGTGGCCCTGGCGCACAGGCAACTGAAGGAACACGGGTGGGTTTTAGTCAGTAAGAGTCTGACACGCCCTTCCGCTCCGCCCAGAGCGGGAGACGTCATTTGATGATTTCCCACCCAAAAAAAAAAAAAAAGGCAAAGTGTTATTGGGTTTTTTCGTCAGGAATTTCTCAGTAGCAGCCTATAGTCTAGTTTAGTGCCCGATTGAAGGCAATAGGCTCGCCCCCTATTACATGAGACTTAAACATACCTGGCGAAACGTGGGTGTACTACAGGGACACTTCTGCCTAACCCGTTGGGACAAACAGGCGTGATGTTTAAGTATATTATGTATACATATTAGAGCTCGTGACTGTATCTCATCGTCTTTGTTTTCAGACTTAGTTCTGGACGTATTAGATGCCCTAACTCCTTGGGATAAGTGGAACAGCGTCAACTCCAGCTTTATAACAGCTACTAAGCTGTTGAGGATGCTTCGTTTTCTGCGATTGTGCAAGCTGGCCAGGTAAAACTATACTTTTCACATGTTTTAAAAGGAATTTCGAATTTGGAATTTCGAATTTGGAATTTCGAATTTGGTATTTCGAATTTGGAATTTGGAATTTCGAATTTGGAATTTCGATAGTGACAACGTGGGTTGACCATAACTTGTAAAGTGACCGAAATGAAGGGGGGGAAAGGTACATTTTGCGAGGCCCGTTAACCCTTTAGCTTTAAAAATTGTTGTAAGTTTCCCAACCAGAATAAATAAAACAAATTTATAACCAGCAACATTTTCCACTGAATACACACAAAAAATAATCTTTAAAAACTACGATTTAAACTAAAAACTACAAACAACAATAATTTAAGTTACAAAAACATTTTTGCAGGCTTCTGTTCACATGATAAATAGTAAAACAAATTGTTTGATACCGTACACAGACTCCCACAGAAACCGGGCATTTTTCTGGATACAAAGTCTCTATAGTTTTATTTGTGGATGAATAACATACAACTATATGATGATATATATTCCTTTGACAATTCAAAAGTGCCTGTAAATGGTTTCATTGGAATAAATGCTTTGAGTTTGAGTTTATGTTTACAGGAAGAAATTTATTAACCAGTGCGCAAACTGTAACCGTGAATTCAGCATATGATTTTGGACCCCAAGAGTAGAAATATTTTGTCGGTTGTAAAAAAAAATTGAGCCGTCGCGGGACGCTTGGCAGATATGAAACATCGAAACTATTTTGTGTAGAAAATAAAGTGTGTGGTGGCGACGCGTCGCCACGACACTCGTCGCCACGGCATGCGTCGCCACACCAACAATCGGTTTTACCCGCGGTTATAGAGGTTTCACATTAAAAAAAAATTATTCCATACATTTTGATCACGTAGATATTGCACTGTTCTTTGAAACAGGAGTTCTTTTTTGATAATCGACGAAAATTTTCTATGCTATCTAAGGGGTCTAGAATCATGTGTTGAAATCATAGTTACAGTTTGCGCACTGGTTAAATTTTCTTTCCGTATACATACAAACAAATAAATAAAATTGAAGTACTTATCTGTTTTTAATGTCAAAATAACAGCTTTTAATTAAATGCTTGAAAGTATATACGGTACTTGTAACAAAAAAAAAAAACTATTTAAAAAAAAATATTTGTCTGTCTTTATTTGTCGTTAGTTCCGGTTAATATCCGAAACGACTGGACCGATTTTGATGAAATTCGGTATGGTATACTTTTAACCCTAAAAACGAACATAGGTAAGCAATACACAATAATTGCGGAGTAAGCAATTGTTATATAAATAATAAATAAATAGGCTACTTTTGTCGACATACCATGCGGTCGAAGCCGCAGGCGGAAGCTAGTTCATAATATAGCTTGATATAATATTGTGATGATGATGGTGATCGTTTCTTGTTGCAGGGTATCAGTGCCCAAAATCATGGCTTACATAGACCGCATGATCGATATACAGCTAGCGTTTGGTTATGACGTTGGAAAGGTAAAACTACATCTATACTAATATTTTAAAGAGGTAAAATTTGTTTGTTTCATTTGTATTTAGGGGGTGTGGGGACACATACCCACACACATGTAATCTAATAATCTATAATCTAATTCAATCTCTGGAACTCACTCGATTTTGCAAAAAATCTTTTTGCATTTGATAGCTGTTATGTAGAAAGCCTACAGAGGTGTCAATGCAAAGACGGAATGATTCACACTAATGTATTCGATGCTTGCGCTTAATATGTGTCGCAGCCACATCTACTTATAGCTAAGTACATACATAACACTTTTCCCCCTTCCCGAAACAGGAAATAAAAAGTTACCGTAGGAGGAAAAAATAAAAAAAAATATTAATAGTACTTCTTGTAGTCTATGATAGGTCTGTTTCTACGAACACGACCTGGCGCTGGCGTATAGGAGTCATCATCATCAACTCGTGCCGGCTGAGGGGTACTGAACTCAGGGCTCGCCGGTACAGAGACGCTTGATGGCGTTCCAGGTGCCCCAGGCGAACCTGGTGACATAGGTGATATCTCTGTTGTATTGTCAGTACTGGCATCATCATGTCTTAAAGTTACACTGGAGGGTGCGTCTGTGGTGATGGTTGGTGAATTTTCTATTGCCGGTAACACATTACTCGTACTGCTGCTCTCTGGGTTTGTCTCTTCTTGAGTTAAAGTTGCATCCCACACATCAGTTATAATGTCGTCGGCAACATTGTTTCCTTTATAAGAATGGAGCTGGTTTTTATGTCTCATTATGTTCTTATTACTTCCATGTAAATTTAATTTGTACGTTACTTTTCCTATTTTACTAACTATGGTTCCTTTTGCCCAGCTAAATTTTCTGTTGTTTGAAAATTGTTTGAACCATACTGTATCACCAATCGCGTAATCTTTGTGTGGTTTGCCACCGTAGTTATTAACCTGTGAGCACTGTTTCCGTTCGATTAATGCCGATAACTCCGATGACAAGGAAGGGTTAAGTACTGTTTTTGAAATTAAATCTAAACGTGAACGTAACTTGCGGCCAAAAACTAATTCAGCTGGAGTAGTCTCAGTGGTGCCATTCACAGAGTTGCGGTAGTCAAATAGGTATTTAGACAGTCGATTTTGTAAATCCTCCTTACAACTGGATACTGAAAAGGAGTTTATACCTTTTTTAATTATTTTTACAAATGATTCTGCTTGACCATTGCTCATTGCATGGTAAACAGGCGAAAATAAGTGAGATATTCCATTCAACTTACAAAATTTTTCAAATTCCTGTGATGCAAATGAAGTTCCGTTATCAGTCACTATTGTATTGGGTATTCCAAACCTTGACATAAAATCACTAAGCTTAGTTATAACTGCCTTAGTTGTTATATTATTGTTCATCACATAGCACTCAACCCACTTGGAATATGCATCCACTATTACCAAGAACATTTGATTGCACATAGGGCCTAAGAAATCCATGTGAATTCTGTGGAATGCATTCGGCGGGTGTGGCCAAGGTGAGAGCGGCGCGCGTGGCGGAGAAGGCCGTAACTGTGCACAAACTTCACATGCACTAGCCAATTTTTCCAAGGCTCCATCAATGCCCGGAAACCAAAATCGAGCCCTAGACTCGGCTTTCATTTTAACTATTCCGAAATGTGAACTGTGGAGTTCGTTTAATATTTTACTTCGCAATGTTTTTGGTATTATTACTTTATGGCCTCGCAATAGAATTCTATTTTCTAATGATATTTGCATGCGACATAAAAAATATGGTTTGAGTAAATCATCCGTTATATTGCGGGGCCAACCATTTTGAACAAAGTTGCTTACCATCTTAAGAACCGAATCCTTTTCAGTCTCGATCTCTAATTCCCGTGCAGTAACAGGTAAACAACCATCTATAGCAAAATTCACATACGCGGCTTTCTCCCTCACACTATGCGCACACACCTGCCGCTGCTCTGACTCACTAACAGAGCTATTTCTCTGTATTGCACGTGATAAGAAGTCAGCTGCGTTTTGTACACTGCTAATAAACTCAATTTCATAATTATATGCGCTCAAAAATATTGCATAACGTTGCAATCGATTTGCCGATACTTCAGGTATACCACGGCTTGGCTTAAATATAATCGTTAATGGCTTATGGTCTGTTCGTAAGGTGAATGGTTTTGGTCTACCATAAAGATATTGATGATATTTTCTAACACCAAAAATTATCGCCGTTGCTTCCTTTTGAATTTGCGAATATTTCTTTTCGGCTACAGTCAGTGCGCGCGACGCGTAGGAAACCGGTTGTTCTATGCCGTTACTACCTATTTGTGATAATATTGCACCTAAACCAACAGGGGACGCATCTACGGTCAAAAAAATTTGAGCATTGTTATCAAAATGTGCGAGAACCTTATCGGAAGACAATATCTTTTTAATGCTGCTGAAAGCTGAACTCTGCTGTGAACCCCAGTGCCATTTGTTGCCTTTTTTTAATAGCTCATGTAATGGACTCAATATAGAAGACGCATTCGGAGTAAAATTTCTGTAGTAATTAATCAAACCCAAAAATGATTGTAATTCACTTACATTTTTTGGTACAGCTGCTTGCAATATAGCATCAACTTTAAGTGGATTCTTTCTAATACCCTTTTTATCTATGATATAACCTAGATAGGATATTTCTTTTTGGAAAAAAACGCATTTGTCCTTTTTTAATGTAAAACCGGCGTCTTGCAATCGTTTTAACACTTCATTCAGCCGATTCATGTGCTCAAATCTATTAGATCCAGTAATGCAAATATCATCTTGAAAAACTAATACCCCCTCCATATTACCCATAATGGTTTCAATGACCCTTTGAAAAATTGATGGGGCGCTAGCTAAACCAAATATAAGGCGAGTGTGATTAAACAAACCCCGGGGAGTGTTAATGCAGGTGATGATTTGAGAGTTTTCATGAATTTTCAGTTGATTGTAGGCCATTGATAAGTCTAGTTTACTGAATTCTTCCCCACCATGTAGTTTGGTAAACAGTTCTTGCGCAGTTGGAAATGGATATTTTTCTACATGTAATTGTTTATTTATTGTTGCCGAGTAATCAGCACATATGCGAACACTACCATCGCGCTTAAGAACAGGCACTATCGGTGACGCATACTCCGAATAAGAAACCGGTTTTAAAATACCCAGCGAGACCAATCTGTCCAATTCTTTGTTTACCTTATCTCTTAACGCGAAAGGCACTGGGCGTGATTTGAAAAACACTGGCTTTGCATCTGATTTAAGGGGTAATGTAATTTCGAATTTAGTAAAACAACCTAGTTCATCTGAGAATACATTCGGATATGCCTTAACTAGTTCTTGTAATAGGTTATCAGCATCATTAATATTGTTACAATAGCCGAGTGTGGATACAAGACGTAATTCAAATGCACGCATAAAATCACGACCGAGGAGGGGAGGGCCACCATTGCGAATAACATAAACAGGCAACCTGATTGTACGACCTTGGTATGAGATGTTCAATAACATACACCCTGTAACTAACATTTTAGTGCTTGTATACGTCAACAATTTTTTTGTAGGTGCTGTTAACGGAACTTCAGAGAAAGTGCTTTTGTATAAGTTTTCAGAAATAACAGAAACAGGAGAACCGCTGTCTATTTCACATTTTATGCTTTGACCCTCCAGACTCACAGTTTCTGTCAATGGCACTTCATTGAAACAGTTAATATTTAAAAGTAACTCACCATCATCTCCCTCGTCATCGGCATTACCTTGCTCAAAGTGATTCACTTTATTTTTCGTACACATTTTACGCAGATGACCTTTACGATTGCACAATTTACACGAATAGTTTGAAAAACGACACTCTGATGATTTGTGATTCTTGTAACCACACACCGAACATTTTTCATTACGCTGATCCTTTGATGACGCGGTCGATGCTTTGGTGTCAGTGTTACCACCTTGACTTATTTTGAAGACTGCGTCATGGTTTCCATCGGTGTTTCCTGTTGGTGCAACCGCGGCGCCTGCGCGCGCGCACCTGGCACTTTCAGCTAGGTCCACGGCTTTACTCAGCGTCAAGTCATTAATTTCTTTGGCAAAGAGTTTGTCTCGCTCATGCCCTGGTAACATGCCCATGACGAACTTGTCTAAAAGATAATCCTCCAAATTCCTGAATGCGCAGTAAGTAGCAAGGCCACGTAACCTTGCAGCCCACTGCGAGTGCGTCTCACCCGGTTGCTGCACAGCCGTGTAAAACTTATGCCTTTCTGCAAACCCGCAGCGCTTCGGCTCAAAATGGTCATCCAAGATTTTCAAGATATCGTTAAAGTTCTTCGTATCCAAGTCTTCGGGCAAGGCGAGGTTACACGCTAGTTGGTACGTGTTCTCCGTGAGTGCGCTCAACAAAACCGCTTTTCTCTTTACTCCAGCTTTATCATTATCCTCGCCAATGCTATTGGCAATGAACCATTGCTGAAGCCGCCCCTTATAAAGCTTCCAGTCTTGAATGTGGTGATCAAAATTGGATACAGCTCCCAATATTGTATTTACACCGAACATTTTTTAATATATTTATAAATGTGGGTAATCGTCGCCAATGTTATGTAGAAAGCCTACAGAGGTGTCAATGCAAAGACGGAATGATTCACACTAATGTATTCGATGCTTGCGCTTAATATGTGTCGCAGCCACATCTACTTATAGCTAAGTACATACATAACAATAGCCTAATTCTTGAGGAAGGCTATAGACTATTTAACATCACGCTATGACCCTTAGGAGCCGTGCAAAAATAAAAATAGTCAGAAAGCAGGTGGCAGGCAGCAGGTGAATTCAGGTGATGCGATATGACGGGGTGGGTCGGGGGAACAAGAAATTTCACGCGGACGAAGTCGCGGGCAGAAGCTAGTATGAAATTATTTTATTATTACACTGTTAAATACTTTGTAAGTTAATTACAACCGGTTTCTTGAACGAATATTAACGACGTGTTAAAATCGTGCAACAAATTGTTACGTGTCTCAATATGAAAGTTTATAAAAGGTATTAGAAAATTCTAGACACACTTACCGAGGGCCCGTACAAGCCTTTATTCATAATTCCTTCTCAATCACGATTTTTTTTTTTTTAAGGAGTGGCGCTAGTGTACCGTTGTACGCCCTCTTAAAAAGTGTCAGCTTAACTTGAACCCTTGAACTTGAAATCTACGGGCCAACATGTTGCAACGCACACACAAAGCCCTCCGCTCCCTCTCAATATCAATGTCATTATCCAAGTAGTAAAGTAGTAGTATCCTACTTATATTATATATTTATATTTATTTTTATATATATATCCTACTAATAATATTATAAATGTGAAACTTTGTGAGGATGGATGGATGGATGGATGTTTGTTACCTACTCTTTCACCCAAAAACTACTGAACGGATTTGGATGGAATTTGGAACACATAATTTATAACCTGGATTAACACGTAGGATACTTTTATCCCGATAGTACGTTCCCGTGGGATAATTTCCGACCTCAACGCGGGCGAAGCCGCGGGCAAATACTAGTCATTCTATAGACTTCCGTATTATCTAACTTTTTGTAGGGTTTCGTCACCGGTGCTCAAGAAGTATGCACTCTCCTGCCACAGTTGGTTGATAACAAGCAGATATATGACATGTTGACAACCAAACTGGATAGCGACAGGTAACTGAACATCACGCTTGTCTTCATCGAAGGGGTGGCAGAAGTGTAATTACCACATCCACATTTCGCTAGCATACAACCTGTCTTACCAACCAATCGTGCTACCGAGTAATTGGGTTGTGGAGGTCAGATAGGCAGGCGCTCCTTGTAAAATACTGGTATTCTATTGCATCCGGTTAGACTGGAAGCTGACCTTTAAAAGTTGGAAAAAATCGAGGCAAATGATCGCGCCAGTTTTACATACAAATGTCCCGTGTCATAGGTAGCGACCCTATCGCCATTAACCGCGCTCAAAGCCCTACTCCGGACTGCAACTGACAATTCGTTAGTGAAAAAAAAACTTGCGACCAGTAGAGCAATAAAATAGTGTAGTAATCAAAATTATCCTCCTTTTGGACTTCGCAGCAGTCGGCTAAAAACAAATGAAAGAAAATCTCAGGTCATGTCGATATTTTTGAAACAAAACAAAAGAAAAATAAAACCCTGGTTTCGTTATATTTGCTTTTAGATTAGCTGTAACTAGACAGCTAGGGTTACTCCAACGGGACAGACCCTGGACCGCTATCACGGTGAAGACCAGACAAGCCACTACGTCCACACTCAATATCATGATCTTGGATGCTATGCAGCTAAAGGAAGAAGGTAAGATCACATTATTTATTTTATTATAATAGCGTCTGCCCGCGACTTCGTCCGCGTGAAATTTCATGTTCCGGCCCACTCCGTCGCGTCGCATCGCCTGCCCGCGCTATTCATTCGTTTTCGCTTAGCGTTCTTTTTGACTTTGTTTTGCTGAGCTCCTAAGGGTTCCAGCGTTATGTTAAATTGCCTATAGCCTTCTTCAAGAATTAGGCCATCAAGGTTATCAGTAAGTAGACTTTATACTGTACACTGGAATTTTATTTACAACCTTCTCTACCCACGATATCAAAAGGACCCAACAGATATCCATAACATTTGCGGAGTTTCGCTAGCTAATTTAATTTGACCCTGTATACCCAATAGTGTCCGACCGAAACAGGATTTTCAGCCGAAACCGAAACCGAAACCGAACCTTCGGTCTTGGTCCCAGTTTCGGCCGAAACCTAAACCGAAACCGAAACTTATTTGAATTTTTATAGCATGTTAAATCTATTGTATTTTTACGCATATATAGACAGTTAACACGTGTAAAAAAATAAAATGCAACAATTGAACTATGTAACAAAAATAGTTCTTTATTTGTAAAATTAACAATTTAAATAAACAAAAACACAATCAACATACTTGTTAAACTTTTTCAAAAATCAACATTAATTACTTATGTTTACAACAGTCTTAATGATTAGATAACTTGTGTTGTTATTTTCTAATGAGATCTAGTATTTAACTTAGTATTTAAAGAATTATCTTACCATTATAATTAATTATCAGTGATAATTAATATTTATCAGCCTCAATAAAGATGAGTATATTTTGTACGACAATCAAGTACTTTTACGATCACGATCGCGCCGGCTAGCGAACTCAACTGGCAATCACGTTCACTCACTCGAAGTTAGCCGAATGATGCGCGACAATTCACGAACACCTAGTTTCGGCGGGGCCGAAGGTTCGGCCAATTATTGGCCGAAACCGAAACTGTGGCCGAAACTAGATTTTTTGGCCGAAACTAGCCAAAACCGAAACCGAAACCGAACCTTCGGTCGGTCCTTAATACCCAATCTTAGATAATTAACATAAATATTGCCACTTAATCATCTATCTAGTTTAGGATAACACACAACATCATGCCTGTAATCCCCGAAGGGTCGGCAGAGGTGCACCTATTATAGTACACCCACGTTTCGCCAGTTATGTTCAAGTCCCATGTAATAGGGGGCGAGTCTATTGCCATCAACCGGGCACTAATCCAGACTCCGGGCTGCTACTGAGAAATTCCAGATGGAAAAACCCAATACCTAGGGGCCAAAACACATGCACACAATACGACGTCGCATCGTGACACTTTGCGACGTCGTGTCACGATGTGATGTCGTGTCATGAAATTTACGATATACATCGTAAAAATTCACGACAGGCCGTCGCAACGTTCCACAATGCGACGTCGTATCGTGTGTGTGTTTTGGATTTTTGGCCCTATAGTACGTAGGACATATACGTAGTTTTCACGACACGACGGCGTGCCGTGCACCATACCACGGTGCGACGTCGTGTCGTGAATGTTTAACGTCGCACGTCGTAGATTTCCACGATACGGTAACGCATCGTGGCACGTTGCGACGTCGTGTCACGATGCGATGTCGTATCGTGTGTTTGTGTTTTGACCCTAACACTACCCGACCCGGGAATCGAACCCTGGACCTCATGCTCACCAGTAGCTCTTGCGACGACTAAAAGACCAACGAGACAGTTCAATGCCTTTTCTCATGTTCAGGTTTTCTGGACGAAATGGAGTACAGACTACTACTAAACGCGATTCAAGAGAAAATCCAACTGTGTCGTCATAAAGGCAGCTTAGTGGCGCCGTCATCGCCTGAGGTAATTTAGTTCCTATAGCTTGATCGATACCGCTGCACTGCGCCTTAGGTATGCGCGGCGAGGCGGGGGGCGGGACGCCGTGAGCGTTGACGAATGAGCGGCCTGCACTTCCCCTCTGTCTCGGAGCGCACGTACCCAAGGCGCCATACAGCGGTATCGGTCAAGCTATACTAGCTTCTGGTTGTGTAGGACTATGTAAGAATCGTAGCGGGTGGCGTTCTGTAGTTTCTGCCACCCCCATGGGAAGAAGGCGTGAGTTTATGTATGTATGTATGTATGTATGTAGCTTCTGCCCGCGTTTTCGCGTGTTTCTTGTTTGAACAAAAAATATCCTAAGACACTTGGAAATACTGTAGCTTCCCATTAGTGAAAGAATTTTCGGAATCACATCAGTAGGCCTAGACAAAAACTCTTCTGATAGCGTTAACGCCAGACGCTAACGTCAAAATGTATGGCAATGACATTACCTGCGGAAAAGATACGTAATGTTACGTGGTAAGTAAATGTCAACTCCATACAATTTGATTTCTCCGTTGACGTTAACGCTTACAGAAAAGGGATTTTGTCTAGGCCCCCAGAGGGCCTACACAAAGTAACATTCGACTAGCGATGACGCTAGTAGAAAAGCCGAAAACTGTATGGGGTTGACATAAGCTATCGAAATGTCACGTGATCAACGAATAGAAATTAGCTAGACAATGTTAACATCATTCAATTCTATGAAACGAATCGACAGCGTTGAACGATTACTTCCATAAAGATGCGTTGCCAAGTGGCACTTTTTGACAAGCGGTACCACTAGCTTTCGATTCGTATGATGGAAACATTAGCGATAGCGATGGTAGAAATAGAATCGCTCCGAAGTGAATGTCATTTGTCTAAGGCCCTCTGTAGTTCCGAAGATTACTCCCTACATATAAACTCGCAAATTTTACCTCTTGTCCTTACATAATATGAAATTGGCATTTTATATGGAAAAAGCAGACTTTAAATTATTTACTCAACAATAGACGGGACATAGCGGACAAAATCGTAATCCGAAACATTTGTCCTAGTAGGCAAACGCCGCTCTAATTTTGCCATACTAAGCTAGATGGCGTTACTGAGACATGGGATTACTGTTTTTCTATCACACTTCTTCGCATAGCCTCTATAGTACTCCTAAGTTAGTATTTATCTTAAATCATTTGGGAAAAAGCAAAACGATGAAATATTATATTTTATCAATCAAAGTATGTACCATTGTTATCTATGCAGTTTCGCCATTTTGTAGGTAGTTCATTGATTACTTGGCTGAAGAAATTGTTGGAGCGAGAATCATTAAAATCTTTGAAGGCGGTTTTGACTGCGTTACTGAGAAATTCCAGATGGAAAACCGAACATCACAGCCCGACCTGGGAATCGAACCTCATGCTCAGCTGATGCGTTTGCGACCACTAGACCGACGAGGCAGTATAAATAAATAGTATGTGCGAGAAGAGTATTTAACGTAAATTAACGTTACGTTTATTTTACGTGTTCGAACTGGGCCCAGTGTTAGAATTTTTATGAACAAACATACATAAAATCACGTGTTCTTCCTACGGGGGCAGAAACTACAGAACGTCACCTGCTACTATCCTAACACACTCCTTTTGCTTCGTTTTCGTTTATACATCTGCACCCTAATTACGTAACACACTATCTATCACAATCTGAATCATTTTGAAGCATATTGTTAATCCATTGCTTCATATGTTCTAAAAATTTGTCTGCTCAACAACGTAAATAACGCAATGAATGTTGTTGAACTGTCAAAATGAAAGTCATTCCTACTGTTAGTGTGTTACGTAATTACCCCTCTGTTCATACACACACGCTGGTTGCGAATACTACGCACCTGACCTTTCTAAAGAACAGTACCAATAAGGTCACTAAAATTATGTCCTTCTAGGGCGTCCCCTCCCAACGTTTCCACTCCTCAACCTTTTGTTAGTCGCTTTTCACTCATCCTCTCAACATGATCAAACCATCTAAGCATACTCTTTTCAGTTTTCATTAATTCCTTAAAAAATGCAGATAAGTAACTCTTTTGTTTATATTTGTAGACGCAACTCCGCGCTGTTTCGTGGCTGCAAGGAAACGAAAGGATAGCTGACTTCTTTCTTGAACATTCAGAGATTTTGAACTTCAATATCAACGATATTTTGATATCTAGAGGTAGTGTGGTTTAAGAAAGGACGTACCCACCCAACAAGCAAAGTAATCTTATAACAAAATATGATAAGTCTGTGAATACTTATAAGATTCTTATAACTGCATTGGTGTAGAATATTTTACTTATAGTAGCATTTCACAAGCCTTAATTTACTCAGGAGCATTTGCTTCTATAACTTAGTCTTATAGTACATACAAGTTTAACTTATAGAATAGTTATAAGACTCATACACTTATAAATGCATTACACAAGACTAAGTATGCTCAAGAACATTGGTTGCTATAACTAAGTCATATAGCTACTACAAGATTAACTTATAGGACAGTTATAGGATACATTTACTTTTAACATACTTAGCAGAGATCCTTATAAGTATTTGTAGTTTGAAGTCTCTTATATGATTGTTAGCATGTTACTAATACGCTATGAGAGAAAACAAGCTTGCAAACTACTGGAACAAGTACTTTGTAAGTAAACGTCAGTCATTTTGTTAACTTATAATTTGTCATCTCATAGTCAAGTGCAACAGATTATGTAATGGAGGGTTCCGTCGAAAATAATGTTGTACCTGTTGAGTGCTATTCTTATCATGAAGAACAGGAAGATAAGGCCATGAGGAAGAATATGATTCAGAAATAAAAGAAAGCACAAAGTCTGAAAAGAATCATGAATTACTTCAAGATATACAAAGTTGGGCTATAAAATTTAATATAATTCTTTTGGCACCAAATGAACTATCAATAATATTATAGAAAAGAATTAAAAACATTCTACCCAAAGATGCACGAATTTTTTTTAAATGAAATAAAAGTCTTGTAAACTCGCATAAACAGTTGACGAACGAAAAAATAATCAAAGCTTAGTCGCCCTGTTTTTATTTTTTTTTGTTTGGGAACCACCCGAGAGGAGTTGTAATAGATATTTTTAAGTCTGACATGGCATTCCATCCTAAAAGGTAGTCGTATTTATTGGAAAAGTCAAACATACAATTGTATGGGTTGGCTAAAGTTACCAAAGATTTGTCTCATAGGTGGGACAATGGTTTTACCTACATGATGTGTAGTGTGGTGAGAGGTTTCTACGGCGAATGCTTCGTCTAGATATTGTGCAAGTCCTTGATCTATATATTCTTTAGCGAGGTGCGGTCGAATAAAAGATCGCGTGCTTCCTGTGTCTAATAACATTTTTTCGTTAAATTCCGGTATGGTAATGTAAGGTAATTGTGGAGTATTATCATGATGGTAGTGTATCATGTGGGTGTTTCTTGAACGGGGGTCGAGGGAAAATCCTCAGTCATTTCGTTTTCTTCTTTATTATTATCGTAATGGCTTTGGAAGTACAGCTCTTCACACTGACGCATGTATTCGTCATAATTTGATGTGTTTGGCTGATCGTAATTTTCTTGTGGTTCTTCCTCGATATTAAACATTGTGTCGCGTATTGGTTTTAATAAAGGTCTAGCGCTTGCGGTACGCATAGTTATATCTTCGTTTTGTACGTTTTGATTTTGAGTGTTAAACGGCTGTTGAAAGTTATTATTAAATAGTTTTTGTCTCATAGTGAATGGTGAGGGCGGGAACGAGTGTCGACTTGGTTGATTATTGTTATTCGGTATCCAACGTGGAACAAAGGGTACAAAGGGTTGCCTCTGTTGGTTAAAATTTGGTAACTGTCTAAAATTATTATATGAGGGTTTAGTTTGTGTTGCTAATGGATAACTTGGTTTCTGTGTGAATGTAGGACGTGTATCATTTTTATTTTTTGTAATTTGATATCCTTCCCTATCGAGTCGTCTAGCTTTCTCACATGTTAGTTCGTACGGTTCTAATTTACAAATGGCCTCGTATGCAGATGGCATATATTTGAGGAGTGTTAGCTTAGCTATGGGTTCAAGAAATATCTTTGCTCCAGATTCTCCTTCGCAGATTAGTTCGTTAATCTCGTGAATAAAAGGTATCAGTCTACCCTGACAGAGAGTATATATAGAATACCTAAAGAAATAAACATATTAAGAAATGTACTCAAGTTGGAAGCTCAAATCAAACCGCATGTAACACTACAATCAAATATAATGATCTTCCAATTACCCATACCAATCTTATCCCGAAATACCTATAATCTAGAACAAATCCTCCGTGTAATAAATAAAAATAAAACTCATTGCACTATCCCAAACTTTGTTCCTGGCCAATATCTTGTAAGAGATGATCAAGTGTACGAAGCGACTGATTGCAAACAAAGCATCTGCAACATTCGATTACCCAACGGATGCTTTCGAAACAGCATTCTGCGTCAGCAAAACACCTGTGAAGAATTATTAATATTCTGCCCTATATTTTATTCCGGAAAGATCAAAGACAACCTTTACTATAGATGGAATCTTGAAGAAACCACAATCAATGACAAATGCAACAGAAGAAAAATGGTCCTGATAGGATCCTACATTGAAGACAACACCGATTGCTTCACACGAGAAGAAAAACCGCAATCAAAATCTATCAAGGACTTTATTCAGAACCAATCAACAACTACCCCATTGCGATGACCACAAACGAAGACAACGTAATCAAACAAATAAAAACCCTACGAAGGCACCAACTTATTACGACTCAAGCGTCCCAGCATAGCATAGGACTCTATGTACTATCTAGCGTGATATCTGTCTTCATCATCACCTGCGTAATTCGTCAATCTAGACGAATATACTCGAGATTGGGAGGGAGCTGTAAATATCACGACCCTACCTGCATAACACAAGATAAGGACATACCTCAACATGACGAACATAAGGACACACTTTCATCAGGCAAACGTGTCATCCTGTTATCCTAAACTAGTCATCACGCAACTATTCGCAAGATGAGATTCCATCCCCACGGGCTTCACTGTTATCGAAGACTATATAAGCAATGACTTCATTGTATTCGAAGTCTTTTCTACCTTGTAGTAGAATTAAGCATTTGTGTAACATGTATTAAAATTAAATACTTTTTATTTTAAATCTCAGTCTCACTTCATTAACTCGCGCCTCCACATTGTCGAAGCGCTGCAGTAACGGGGGAGACCCAACAACATCCTGAACGCATTGTTAAAGGGCGCTGTACGACGTTTGCGTGTAGTTAGTCCAAAGGCTTCATGTGTATAATGTAGTGCTAATAGTGCAGTAGGCTCTAAAGAGAGTAATTTTAACTTCTGCTGTCTGCTCAGTTCCGCACGATCCGCGTGTTGCAGCGCACGCGCCTTAGCTAACACGAGTCGCGCTTGGGGCAACTAAACGTTGTGTTTGTTGCAAGCGCAACAGGCGGATCGTGCGGGACGGAAGACGGGCAGGGGAGTGAGGCGCGTTCGCGTTCTACTCTTTTAATAAAGATTAAATATCGTATCTAATCATTCCAATTTGCGCTCCTAAAAATAGCACCAATGTAATGACTGCGCCTCTTTTTGTGAACCTCAAATAATTCGTATTTTGGGGTCCTCAAAAATTAAATAGCCAAGTAACTGCAACCAACTTGGATGTAGTGCTTGCCGGCCGCTGTCGCGGCACCCATCGCTTCGCTCGCTCGGCTCGGGCGCTGTCGGTCACAGTTCTAACCCAACCTAACCCATTTGGTCGGGGTGGCCTGACTTAGTTACTGCGACCAATAGGGTCGGGGTATCCTGGCTTATTTACTGCGACCAATACGGCTCGCGAGTAGTTGATCACAGTTCCGACCTGACCTAAACCTAAGTTTGAGAGGATCTGTTAAATATTTCCCATGTTTTTTTACAAACATTAGATATCGTATCTGTGATATTTTACCAACAATTTTTTTACCAAGTACCTATTTCTGTGTATCCCACAGGCGACGAGCCCAAAGGCATGTACATCCTGGTATCAGGGCTGCTGGAAGCAACATACATCCCTCCTGACGATGACATCGACGAAGCGATACCGAACTACGAGTTCATGACTGACCTGAAGTTCGGGGAGCCCAGCCAGGACTATATCGTGTCGGGGAACGCTGTGGGGGTGTTGGGGGTAAGACGATAACTATAGTTGTCGCAATTTAGCATGGCAATAGCGGTCATTGCCCTTTCCCTAATATTATATTTATTTAACCATTTACGTACACACATATCAACAGATCTCTTTGTAAGAACCCAACCAATAAACGTTGTATGGTTTTTCTTTATTGGAACATGTTGAAGATCACGATAGACAGACGTTAGCGGACTTTAATTCAGAAAAATCGCGCAGTTTGTACATCTGTTAACTGTCTTATCTTTCTAACAGCATAAGCGGCCGAGCTTAGCCGCCCCGCAAGAGATGTTATATGGGGTCCCTATTGTAATTTCTCGTTGAGCGTGATTCCTAGGAAAACCGTCTGATTAATAAATTCTAGTTTTTCTCCATTCAATATGATGTCAAATTTGCAATTTCTAACATTAAGTTATTTAAATCTAATGCATTTGGTTTTTTTTTTTTCATTTAGTACAATATTATTTACCGTAAACCAATCTTGGATCTGAACAATAGAATTATTGACGTCGTCAAGATTTTGTGACCGTCGGTTTATTTAAAGATCAATGATGTGTCATCTGCAAATAAAACCATCTTCGGTTGATTCTGAAGTTTGGGTTTAAAGATTCTTTATTTATTCAAAAGAACATACATTGTTCACTTAGCGAATAAATACATAACTAAGGTAAGTGTAGTCCAGTAGTTTTGTTTTATTTTTTAAAGTAGGTAGGTACGATGTCGCATTTTGTGTGCAAGACTAGCTTAATAGTTTTGTGTTGCTAGTGACGTACTGCTTGAGTTTAGCTTTAAATATGTTATGAGAGGATGTGGTCCTTATATCTGCCGGTAAATTATTATAAAGTAGTACACCTTCGTATTTTATATTTCTCCTGCCATATTGCGTCCGCGGGGGGCGCGTCTCGAGGCCCGAGTGTCCAGGCCCACCAAGTGCATCGACATGCGCATTCTGGGCCTGGACGACTGTGTGACGGAGGCTGAAGTGGTGGCCGCCGTCGTCAGGACTGGGGGTTGCTCTGCCGAACAGGTGAGAGCGGGCTCCATCCGTCCTGACCACAAGGGGCTGCGAGCCGTTACGGTGAGCTGCCCCGTGGCGGCGGCCAGGAAAGTCGCCGGGGAGGGCCAAAGGCTCCTGGTGGGCTGGGTTTCCGCGCAGGTGAAACTGCTGGAACCCAGACCTCTGAGGTGCTTCCGCTGCCAAGTGGGCAACCACGTGGGAGTGCAATGCACCTCGGAGGTGGACCGCAGCGATCATTGCTTCCGCTGCGGTCAGCCCGGTCACAAGGCCGGCTCGTGCAACGCCACGCCGCACTGCTTTTTATGTGCGGCAGCTGGCAAGCCGGCCGATCACCGGGCTGGGAGTAAGGCCTGCGCTCCACCCGCCAAAACCAGAAGCAGGGGCAAGCCCTCCGCCACCGCCGTCACCGCCGCACCCGCCGCCACTGCCGCCGCCGCTGCCGCACCCGCCATCGTAGCTGCCGCAAACATCGCGGCAGGGCCCTCACAGGGGGCTCGGGAGGGGGCTGACATGGAGTGCCAATAATGGCCCCATTACGCCTCCTCCAGGCGAATATCAACCACTGCGCCGCCGCTCAGGATCTCTTACTCCAGAGCATGGCGCAGTGGTCGATCAACATCGCCGTGGTCGCTGAGCCGTACTTTGTCCCGCCCAGGGATGACTGGGTGGAGGACCTGAGCGGCTCAGTGACCCTCATTTCGTCGGCCGCCGCCGGTACCCCGTCGCTTGAGGCAGTCAAGAGGGGACGGGGTTGCGTGGCAGCACGGTTCGGGGAGATTGTCGTGGTAGGGGTATACTTCTCCCCGAACCGAACTCTCGCCGAGTTCCACAACTCCCTTGCGGAGTTGAAAGTTGTCGTCGTCGGGTACCGTACCCTCCCTGTGATCGTACTCGGGGACTTCAATGCCAAGAGCACGGCTTGGGGTTCCCGGTACACGGATACACGGGGCGGGATGGTGGAGGACTGGGCTCTGGAGACAGGCCTGGTCGTCCTAAACCGGGGTTCTGTCCCCACGTGTGTGCGGATGCGGGGCGAGTCAGTGGTGGACATCTCGTTCGCCAGCCCCGCTCTGTCACCGCGTGTCATTGACTGGCGCGTCATGGAGGGGGTGGAGACGTACTCCGACCACCAGTACATCCGGTTTGACGTCTCCGCCCAGACCTCGAGCGCGCTGGTCCGACAGGCCCCGAGTGGTCCGCGGTGGGCGCTGAAGAAGCTGGACCGGGAGCTCCTCCTGGAAGCCTCGATCGTGCAGGCCTGGGTGTCACCACCGGACAGGCCTGCAGACATCAACATCGAGGCGGAGTGGTTCCGGGAGGCCATGTCCGAGATTTGTGACGTGGCAATGCCCCGGGTCCAGCCCGGACGTGCCTGGCGCCAGGTGTACTGGTGGTCGCCGGAACTAACGTCTCTGCGCGAGGCGTGCGTTGCCGCGCGGCGCCTGTACACCAGGCACCGCAGGCTCCGTATCCGCCCTCCGGATACGGAAGCCATTCAGGCGGAGCTGTACGAGGGTTACAGAGTGGCGAAGATCGCCCTCCGAGCGGAGATCCTGCGGGCCAGGGGACTGGCCCGTGAGGAGTCGCTGGGGACTCTGAACAGGGACCCGTGGGGGCGCCCATATAAGGTGGTGCGGGAGAAACTCCGCCCATGGGCTCCCCCACTGACGCAGAGTCTCCGGCCCCAGCTCGTGGAGGGCGTGGTGAGCGCTCTGTTCCCTTCGCGGGGGGAGCATACTCCCCCGCCCATGGCTCCGCCTCCTGCGGTGCCAACTGTGGACCACATAACCGACGACGACGATACTCCAGAGGTGACCGAGGTAGAACTGAGAGTGGCGGTACGTAGGCTGAGTGCCAAGAATACCGCCCCAGGACCCGACGGCTTACCTGGAAAAGCCTGGGTCCTGGCCTTGGAGGCTCTCGGGCCTCGACTAAGAGGGTTCCTAAGCGCATGCTTGGAGGAGGGCCAGTTCCCACTTCGTTGGAAGACGGGGAAACTGGTCCTCATTAAGAAACCGGGGCGCCCGGCGGACTCTCCGTCCGCTTACCGGCCCATCGTGCTGCTCGACGAGGTGGGCAAGCTCTTTGAAAGAGTCATTGCAGACCGCCTCGTCGGGCAGCTGGTGCGGGTGGGGCCGGATTTGGCGGAGAGCCAGTTTGGTTTCCGCAGGGGGCGCTCCACGGTGGACGCCATCATGCGCGTGCGAGCCCTCACGACGGGGGATGCTGTGGCCCAGGGTGGGGTCGTCTTGGCGGTGTCTCTAGACATCGCCAACGCCTTCAATACCCTGCCCTGGAGTTGCATCAGGGAGGCACTCCGGTATCACCGGATGCCGACCTACCTCTGTCGTGTAGTCGAGGCCTATTTGACGGATAGGGCGGTAATCTACCCCGGTCACCAGGGAGAATGGAACCGGCGAGAGATGTCGTGCGGTGTCCCACAGGGATCGGTCCTGGGTCCGCATCTGTGGGACATCGGTTATGACTGGGTGCTGCGCGCCGACCTCCCTAGCCGCGTCAGCGTAGTGTGCTACGCTGACGACACGCTGGTCCTGGCGCAGGGGAGGTCGCACCAGGTGGCGGCCGAACTCATGACACGCGGGGTTGCGACAGTCGTCGAGAGGATCCGGCAATTGGGACTCGAGGTGGCCTTGCACAAGTCCGAGGCCATGTGTTTTCATGGTCCTCGGAACGCGCCACTGTCGGGTTCCGGAATAACGGTAGGAGGGGTTCACATCGGCGTCGAGTCGACGATGAAGTACCTGGGACTCGTCCTCGACAGCCGGTGGAACTTCGTCGAGCACTTCCGACGTTTGGCTCCCAGACTGCAGCGGGCCGGGGCTGCTTTGAAGCGGCTCTTGCCCAATCTGGGGGGGCCAAACGCCTCCTGCCGGAGGCTCTACGCGGGGGTCGTGCGGTCCATGGCCCTTTACGGGGCGCCGGTGTGGGCGCGTTCGTTGAGGCTCCGGCCAGCCCGCCGGTTGAACGCGTCCCAAAGGGTCATGGCCATCCGGATGGTACGGGGATACCGCACGGTCTCCTGCGAGGCGGCGAGCCTCCTTGCCGGATTACCGCCGTGGGATCTGGAGGCAAAGGTCCTCGCGCCCGTTTGGGAGTGGCGCGAGGAGGCGAAACGCCGGGGCGTAACTCCGCTGCCGCGAATAATCGCGGCACAGCGGACAGAGCTCCGGCGGGATCTCATGGCGGCATGGAGAGTGCGACTGTCGCAACCCAGCGCAGGACACGCCACAATTGCGGCGGTAAGACCCCTCTTTGAGGAGTGGCTTGAGAGGCGCCACGGCGTCCTCACCTTCCGCCTGACGCAGGTCCTCACCGGACATGGCTGTTTCGGGAGGTTCCTGTTTCGGATAAGGCGGGAGGAAACGCCCGGGTGTTACCATTGTGTGGATCGACCGGAGGACACGGTGGAGCATACGGTGGAGGTCTGCCCGGCTTGGGCGGAGCACCGCCGTGTCCTCGTGGCGGCGATCGGCGGCGGCGACCTCTCGCGTCCGGCCCTAGTTCAGGCCATGGTACGGAGCGAGAGGGAATGGGAAGCCGTCACCTCCTTCTGCGAAGCAGTAATGCTCGCGAAGGAGGAGGCGGAGCGCGAAAGGGAGAGGCAATCTCTGCGCCCTCGCGCCCCTAGCCGCCGCAGGAGGAGGAGACACCCTGGGCGTCGGGAGTCGATTGCCGACTCCCGGCCACCGTAGGCGCGGGCTTGCGGACGGCGAGCAATGGGCAGCTCGCCGTTCGGTAAGGACCAGGCCCGGGTCGACGGCGCGTCGTGTTCCACGCGCGCCTCAAAGAGATGTCAGCACCATTGACGGGGTCCGATAGGACCGATGCCTGCCGGGGTCGCGGATTGTTCGAAAGAGTTACCGTGGCCCTGGCGCACAGGCAACTGAAGGAACACGGGTGGGTTTTAGTCAGTAAGAGTCTGACACGCCCTTCCGCTCCGCCCAGAGCGGGAGAGGTCATTTGATGATTTCCCACCCAAAAAAAAAAAAAAAAAAAAGGGGGGCGCGTCTGTATTTGGTAGGGGTTTCTTTGGCTGTATTTGGATGTTTTTATGTTAAAGGATAATTGTGTGTGTATTGTTTTGTTAAGAATTTTTCTAATGAGAATGCAGGAATTGAATGTGTAAAGTTGATGAATGCTCATTAGTTTGGTATGTTTATATAGTTCGGATGTAGGTGTGTGATAATCGTAGTTGAATAGAAGTTTAATTATTTTATTTTGTGCTATTTGTAGATCTTTAATAGTCGATTTGGTGGCGCATCCCCAGATTTCGATTAGGTAATTTATGTGTGAGCGAACTAATGAGTTGTAAATATTGTAGCGGATTTTTTTTTGAATGTTATTTATGTACCCGCGCATTGATCCCATTAGCGATGTTATTTTTGTTTTTATGTAATCAATATGTTCTTGAAAAGTGAGTTTGTTGTCTAACCTGAGTCCGAGATATTTTTCGCAGTTACTTTTGATGATTTTAGTGTTGTTTATGTGTAAGGCTGGGTGGTCAAGATTTTTTTTATTTTTAGCTGAGAATATTATGTACGATGTTTTTGATGCGTTTATGGTGAGTAAATTAGAGCTAAACCAGTTGTATAATATGTCCAAATCTTTTTGCGCGTCAGCTACAATGTTGTTTATATTGTTGCCGAAATAGAAAAGGCAAGTATCATCGGCGTACAAAGTTAGTTGTCCAGTTAAGCCTAAGTCTTTAATATTATTTATGTAAATAGCGAATAAAAGGGGGGATAGCAAAGATCCCTGGGGAACACCGAATTCTATGGGAGATGGTTTACTCATCGTGTTTTGCGTGTTTCTACTTAATATAATGATTTCTTGTATAAGTGTTAAAATATTGTTATTTCAAAGTAATGTTTCCGTGTTGTAGGTATTAACAAATCGTCCCTACAGCTACACGGTTCGCTGCGACTCGGCAGTGCAGGCTTACTACATAACGATGCCGGTCATCAAGGAGGCTTTCAACTTAGCGCCGCATCCTATTATGGGGTAAAATATTAATTTAATGATAAATAATAAATGATTTTATTTCTGTAAGTAGGTTTGTACAAACACTTTTACACGTCAATCATATTTTTTAAACTAGATGAGATCGGGTTTCCTATCAGACTACTCTGAGAAGAAGGGCCGAAGCAACTCAGAAGTCACAGTCGCTTTTGAAGTCCAGACATAATCTTGGTGAGATCATATGAAGACCATGTAGATTTGTGTCTGAAATGGTCTTTCGAGGAAAGAACCACAAAGATTGAGTGGACCTGTCCAGTCAGTGCACGCATTTGTCAGTAATCGTGCAGCTGAACTCGGAACTTAACGATTCGACGATCTATACTAAATAATGGACATTTGGGTAGGCCGCATAAACTACTTAAACTGCCCGACTATGATTAAAACTGAAACAATGAGCCACAATTTAGTCCTCACCTTCACAATAATTAAAATAATATACATAATCATTTTTACAGTAAATACTATCTAAAATAGTTAGCAAAATAAAATAAAAAGACCAACATTTACTGTGTGAATTTATTGGAGCAGCTCAATCCCAAGCCTTTTTGTCCTCAATATAGTCTTTCACAATATAATAGGCTTTCTGGCATAGGGTCCGCTTTATAAAAGATTTGAATTTCTTAAGGCTTAGATCTTGAATGTGGCTAGGAAGTTTATTATAAAAACGTATACATTGGCATCTAAACGAGTCACCTATTTTCTTGAGCCTGGTTTTAGGAACAACAAATTTGTGATTAATTAACTCATTAGGAAGGCATCGTTGGTATAGTGGTCGCAAGCGCTATTGTTGAGCACGAGGTCCTGGGTTCGATTCCCGGATTGGTAGAGTGTTATTGGGTTTTTCTATCAGAAATTTCTCGGTAGCAACCCGGATTCTGGATTTGTGCTCGGTTAATGGCAATAGGCTCGCCCCTGTTACATGGGACTTAAACATAACTGGAGAAATGTGGGTGTGCTATAGGTACACCTCTGCCTAACCCTTCGGGGAATACAGGCGTGATGTTATGTCTAAAACTCAAAGTGAAAAATCATAATAATTGTTTTCTTCTCTTTAGTCTGGAATCTTCAATGTGGCGTGAAATAGGCATCAAGCTATGTATGATGGTGCTACCCACAGTTCCGGCCTACCACAGCTGGCCAGTCGAGCGCCTCAGCATGAGGCTAGAACACGCCTTCGTGCCTTGTCTCAAGGCTTTCAAGGTGAGATTTACAAATTATTACTCTTGTGCGTCTTCATAATGCTGCGGTCCCAGGGCCCGCTATTTCACAGGCCAGATCGCGCCGGGCCAGGCCGACAGGCTGTGAGAACCGTCGCATCCGATGAGGCCTGTGGCGGCCCGTTGCCGCACGTCCGATCCGTGGGCAATCGGTAAGTTCAAAGGCGCGGCGTGGGGGCGCCTGTCGCGGCCTGTACGTCCTGTACTGGCGTGCTTCTTTTTGCTTTGTTTGTCAAATGTTGACCACTGAATAAAACCACAGCAGTTGCACACGCAGCCATGCGCTCCGTATCACTTGACATGATCCAATAGCGGCCAACAGACCGCGCCAGGCCGACACACGCCATGGGAATGCTCAGCACGGGCCGCGATAGGCCTCGACAGGCGTACCAACGCCTGGCGCGGCCTGGCGGTTTTAGAAACAGCTTTCGTAGAAAAATTATAATCCTCTGTATACAATCCAAACAAGGCGTAACATAACATTTAACAAAATCCTTAACGTCAACCCACTTAGGAGTGAAAGTATTATTATTTACTAAAGCAATGCTTTAGAGTTTAGACTATGCTAGTCTGTTATTGGCAAAAATAATCCTTTCCCACAATTTGAAAAATGCACGTTTAATAAAACACCACGCATTTATTTTTGCAGGTATTCGTGGTAAATGAGTTAATGGAAGATATCGTGCTGTTGGATGGAATCTGTCAAGATATGGCGACTAGAGAGGTGTTTCAACCACCAACATATATACCCAGGTATATACACACAACATAAACTCACACCTTCTTCCCATGGGGGTAGGCAGAAACCACAGAACGCCACCTGCTACGATCCTTACTCGTTTCGCTTCGTTTACGTTCATACATCTAGTCATGCACGCACGCCGGTTGCGAGTACTACGCACCTGACCTTTCTGAAGAACGTCTCCAATATGGTCACTATTTATGTTCCCAGGTAAATAACTTAATTTTAAAGATACATAGTGCTAAACAGGTGGGTAGATCACTTAGATCACGGTAACTTTGTGGTAGTACGGTCAACCGCACAGCAGTAGTAAGTTTGATATTGACAGCGCCTTTATGTCGTAGCAGTAAGGGTTATTTTCGTGATGTAAGTGCTACCACTGGTGTGCGGTTGATTGTAATAGTACATACAGTACAATACGGTGCCATAGGATATATTTTATGCTATAGTTGACTTCCGCGCGGACGGAGTCGCGGGCAAAAGCTAGTATACAGGATGGCAGTTTTCATAGAAAAGTGCAATACATACGCGATTAAAATGTGTGGAACAGCAATTTTTTTTTTAATACCAACTTATGGGGTCCAGAATAGTTACCGTGGCCCTGGCACACAGGCGACTGAAGGAACACGGGTGGGTTTTAGTCCGTAAAAGCCTGACACGCCCTCCCGCTCCGCCCAGAGCGGGAGAAATTATTTGAAGATTTCCCACACAAAAAAAAAGTGGGTCCAGAATCATGTACTGTACCCATGGTAACAGGTCGATGTCCCTGCCACCCGTATGATATAAATTTATTTACCATGGGCTCGAAAGAAGAAGATTAATTAACGTATGGTCCTTACTTTCAGAACCGCCCACCGTCTGATCTTCCCCAAGTCCTCACAGCTGATGGTGTCCGGCAGCTGTCCCGAGACCAAGCTGATGATCGTGCCCGCTAAGGATACTGATGAGCTGGACATTATGGAAGATGAACTCGATGACCTGCAGTGTGAACTGGTACATCATCATTATCATATGATATTTAATTTCAGGATATGAGAAGAAGAAATTTTGTAACCACAGGCTCAATTACATTCAAAACTAAATTCAAAATCCATTGAAGCCAAAAGGCAAAACTTTGACCCGTTTAGGGTCCTGTAGTCAACAAGGAATCCTTATAGTTTCGCCATGTCTGTCCGACCGTCTATCCACAGCTTAGCTCAGAGACTCATTAGTACTAGAAAGTTGTAATTTGGCATGGTTATACATAATAGTCACGCCGACTAAGTGATAAAACAAAATATAGAAAATATTTTATTTGGTGTACCGCTACACGTTAAGTGAGGATGTTTCTTTTTTCTCATCTACCCCATCGTGTGGGGTGTCGTTAATTTGGTATTTCAAAACTATTGCGGGTTTTTCAAAAACAATTTTTCGACTAGGGATCTGTTTGTGAAATATTAACCTTTATAGTGCCAATTTTTGTTAAGAGTCATGTGCCCCCCTTTTTTATTGAATGACAACACTTTGACAGTTGTCCCCCACGCATGCCGTATTTTTGCCTGTCCGAAAAATTTCCACTAAGTTCAAACTACCACTAAATGCATAATTCGACGGCTCATCTTGCCTTGCTGTGCTGCCGTCACTATAGACGCTGGTAGAATAGTCGACATCGACACATTTGCAAAAAAGGACAAAATAAAATGTTTTGACGGATCACCTACTTTCGGATGGGCCCGTATCTTCGCTGAGGGACTTCGAAAGTAGACCTCCAGCTCGGAACTGTGTTAGTGTAGTTTCCAAGAAATCGTAAAAAATACTACTGCTCCATACATTTCTGTTCGCATAACTTGACAAAATCTAGGGAACAGCTGAATTTTCTTACAGTCCCTTAAGTAGATTTCAGTTCAACATTTTATTTACTCTTCTTAGATCTCCAACGTATCATCCCGTTGCCTGTACCACCGCGTGGCGCGTCGCTTGTCGGCCGAGTCCCGCGCGCCCTCGGCACGCCGCGGCCGCAACAAGCGGCGCCGCGCGGGCAAGCGGGTCAACTACAGGGAGTCGGTGTGGGGGAAGCAGATCTGTTAGTACATACATACATACAGTCCCGCGCGCCCTCGGCACGCCGCGGCCGCAACAAGCGGCGCCGCGCGGGCAAGCGGGTCAACTACAGGGAGTCGGTGTGGGGGAAGCAGATCTGTTAGTACATACATACATACAGTCCCGCGCGCCCTCGGCACGCCGCGGCCGCAACAAGCGGCGCCGCGCGGGCAAGCGGGTCAACTACAGGGAGTCGGTGTGGGGGAAGCAGATCTGTTAGTACATACATACATACAGTCCCGCGCGCCCTCGGCACGCCGCGGCCGCAACAAGCGGCGCCGCGCGGGCAAGCGGGTCAACTACAGGGAGTCGGTGTGGGGGAAGCAGATCTGTTAGTACATACATACATACAGTCCCGCGCGCCCTCGGCACGCCGCGGCCGCAACAAGCGGCGCCGCGCGGGCAAGCGGGTCAACTACAGGGAGTCGGTGTGGGGGAAGCAGATCTGTTAGTACATACATACATACAGTCCCGCGCGCCCTCGGCACGCCGCGGCCGCAACAAGCGGCGCCGCGCGGGCAAGCGGGTCAACTACAGGGAGTCGGTGTGGGGGAAGCAGATCTGTTAGTACATACATACATACAGTCCCGCGCGCCCTCGGCACGCCGCGGCCGCAACAAGCGGCGCCGCGCGGGCAAGCGGGTCAACTACAGGGAGTCGGTGTGGGGGAAGCAGATCTGTTAGTACATACATACATACAGTCCCGCGCGCCCTCGGCACGCCGCGGCCGCAACAAGCGGCGCCGCGCGGGCAAGCGGGTCAACTACAGGGAGTCGGTGTGGGGGAAGCAGATCTGTTAGTACATACATACATACAGTCCCGCGCGCCCTCGGCACGCCGCGGCCGCAACAAGCGGCGCCGCGCGGGCAAGCGGGTCAACTACAGGGAGTCGGTGTGGGGGAAGCAGATCTGTTAGTACATACATACATACAGTCCCGCGCGCCCTCGGCACGCCGCGGCCGCAACAAGCGGCGCCGCGCGGGCAAGCGGGTCAACTACAGGGAGTCGGTGTGGGGGAAGCAGATCTGTTAGTACATACATACATACAGTCCCGCGCGCCCTCGGCACGCCGCGGCCGCAACAAGCGGCGCCGCGCGGGCAAGCGGGTCAACTACAGGGAGTCGGTGTGGGGGAAGCAGATCTGTTAGTACATACATACATACAGTCCCGCGCGCCCTCGGCACGCCGCGGCCGCAACAAGCGGCGCCGCGCGGGCAAGCGGGTCAACTACAGGGAGTCGGTGTGGGGGAAGCAGATCTGTTAGTACATACATACATACAGTCCCGCGCGCCCTCGGCACGCCGCGGCCGCAACAAGCGGCGCCGCGCGGGCAAGCGGGTCAACTACAGGGAGTCGGTGTGGGGGAAGCAGATCTGTTAGTACATACATACATACAGTCCCGCGCGCCCTCGGCACGCCGCGGCCGCAACAAGCGGCGCCGCGCGGGCAAGCGGGTCAACTACAGGGAGTCGGTGTGGGGGAAGCAGATCTGTTAGTACATACATACATACAGTCCCGCGCGCCCTCGGCACGCCGCGGCCGCAACAAGCGGCGCCGCGCGGGCAAGCGGGTCAACTACAGGGAGTCGGTGTGGGGGAAGCAGATCTGTTAGTACATACATACTTAAACTCACACTTTCTTCCTATGGGGTTGGGAGAAACTACAGAACGCCACATGCTACGATCCTTACATACTTCTTTTGCTTTGTTTACTTTCATACATCTGGTCATAAACGCACGCCGGTTGCGAGCACTACGTACCTGTCCTTTCTGAAGAACATCACCAATAGGGTCACTATATTATGTCCTAGGGCGACCTCTCCTGGCGTGTCCACTTATGTTTAAGTCCCAAGTAATGTGGGCCGAGTCTATTGCCATCAACCTGGCCCAAATCCAGATTCCGGGCTGCTACTGAGAATTTTTTATTGAAAAACTGTATAACAGTTTGCCCGACCTGGGAATCGAACCCAGGACCTCATGCTCAGCAGTAGACCTTGCGACTAGACCAAAAAGGCAGTACTACCGTGGGCTTAATCTTAAGTAATCCGGTCCAACCGCCATTATTTACTTCAATTATCTTACAGCATCACAGCTCATAGGCGGTGCAAGCGAGAGAGAAATGACGTCGAAGTATTACAAGCCAAGCGTCACCGATATAGTGAGTAATAACATCACGCCTGTCCTAACGAGAGTAGGCTGAAACTACAGTCTGTTCGAAAAGTGTCTGATGAAAATGTAAACATGGACCAGAAAACGTACCTGCGGATACCAATTTGTAGTGCCACTTACAAATTGAGTGCTTTGATTTGATTATTGGAATACTTGAGCCCAAAATTCTAGTTATAAATCATCATTAAAAAAAAAACATTTGGTCATGAGGTTTATTTTATAACCCCAAGTTTCGTCGATGACTTTTCAATAGGGGAAGGCAACTGTCAAAATGGCGCTATTGTAGATAGTTCCCAACACTAGCTAATATTATAAGGCGTGAGATGGTTTTATTTTATTTGTGCGAAAAACGCATTTTTGTGTTCCTAAGTACTCCGAAATTGGAGTCCACCTTTTCCCGAAAGATCCTAAAATTATAAGATTGTGGTTTAAAACTATTGGTAGATATATTTTTTTAATTAAACAGAGTTCGAGGTTCTGTCGGAATCATTTTGAAGAAAGTGATTATGAGGAAATATTTAAGGTTTAAAATTTTGACACTTTCCATGTCAAATACTTGATTTGGGATCCCTTCTTTTCGCATAATGTCCTTTCTCCTAATATACTTCGGCATAACGATTTTGGCACAATTTGTTTTGGCATAATAATACTTCGGCATAATATTTTTAGGCATACATTTTATGTTGGCATAATCATCTTAAAGACTAATTTGTTTTGGCATAAACTTGATTCGCATAACGTTAGTAGGCCTAATGACTATTAGCATAATATTGTTGGTTAAAAATTTAATATGCTGTGCAACAAAAGTTAGTGACAGAACCGAATTGCTGCAAAACCGACTCCACGTAGTCTTGTTTGTCCTACCCCTAGAGTGTAATTTAAAATCGCGTAGGCGCGTAGGGGTGAGGCGGCCCGCGGGCTGAGGAGCAGGCGGCTGCGAGCGAGCCGCTGCGGCTGAGGTTGGCCGGCCAAGCCGGCCAACAAGCCGAAGCTGCGGTGGTGAGCGAAAGCCGTCTGCGACGATTAGCACGCGTGGGGCCGCCGGAGGCCCGCAGCGCCGGAGCCGTGACAGAAAACCTGCCTGCTGCATGCTGCATGCTTGCTTGTTTGCTGCATGCTTGCTTGCATGCTTGCTTGAATGCTTGCTTGCATGCTGTATGCTTGCTTGCATGCTGTATGCTTGCTTGCTTCATGCTTCCTACAGCGAAAAAAAAAACCCACAAAATTGTTCATAAAAAAGTTATGCTTTAGAACTTTATGCTTAATAAATTTATGCTTTAGAATATAATGCTTAATCATTATTATGGTTAGAGAAATTATGCTTAAAAAAATTATGCGTAAGCTGTTATGCGTAATTATATTATGCGAAAATATAATTATGCCAAACAAAATTATGCTAAGTTATATTAGGTCTTAACATTTTATGCAAATGGATAGGGAACCACTTGATTTAATATATTGAAATCACCAAAAATAACGAAATAAAAAAATAAAACCAAACTCATGAATGGACACGAAATGGAATGAATGAACGAAATGTCAAATTTATTGTAGGCCGTAGGGACCTAGCTATGATCACGCCATCTACAATTAGCTTTGCCCGACCTTCCCCATTACACTATAATGTTATTCCAAAAATATTTTTTGTAGGAAATGGTGAGATCTAAAGTTGAAATCTTCTAAATACAGATAAATGTTACTAATTTTATTCTCTTTAGTGAGTGATTGTGTAAGAATTAAACCTGAACATGGTTTGTTTACATTTTCATCGGATACTTTTGGAACAGACATTACAGAAAACCGCGTGGCCCCAGCCCTTAAAACGACATAATCATATCTATTTATATTTTGTTACAGCCTGAAAAACTGGAACCTTCAAAACCAAAAGGTAACTAAGGTAGAGATCGTCCAGTTTAAAACTGCACGCCCCTCCACTGCCTGTTGCATACAAATTTCAAATGTTTGTATAGAAATTTTTGTGGAGGGGCGTGCAGTTTTAATTTAGACGAACTCTAACTGGCGTAAGATCTTCAACACTACTCGATAAAAATCTTTAGTTCGTTCACTCACTGGCAGACAACGCAAAGCCTAAGTCGCTGGGTCTGGAAGCATGTTGCACACGATTTTCTTATACAACGTATCCTGGAATTAACGCACACCATCAAACAACCCAATTAGAATATTATGTTATAATAATCATAATACATACACTGAATTTTTATTATTATGTATAAAACATTGTTTATTGATTAAATTAGTTATACTGATTGTGGGACAAAATTGTGGTCACTTTACAAATCTACGCATGCACACAGTCGCACACGTATAAGGGTCTAGCGTAGGAGTTACTTCGTCCATTTTTAGTTTTTTTTGACTGTATACCGGAAGTGTGACTGTAATTTACGTAGTTTTCATTCTTTTTGGTATAGCTAACTAGCTTTTGCCCGCGGCTTCGCCCGAAGGATGTCGGAAATTATCCCACGGGAACGTACTACCGGGATAAAAATTATCCTACGTGTTAATCCAGGTTATAAACTATCTGTGTTCCAAATTCCATCCAAATCCGTTCAGTAGTTTTTGCGTGAAAGAGTAACAAACATCCATCCATCCATTCACCCTCACAAACTTTCACATTTATAATATTAGTAGGATAGGATAGGATTACCTATATAACATGATAGAAATCGAGTCCGTAAACGATTCTGAACAAACTACTTTCACAATGTGCATTAATTCAGTTACACATTGTATAGTGAAAGTGAGCCCAAAAATATCCCCCCCCCCCCCCGTTTTAGGGGATGAATAATCAAAAATTCTTCCTTAGTGCTCACTTTTATTATATAAGGAAATATTGTGCAACATGCTTCTTCATTTTCTACTTCAAAGTTAAACATTATTAATAATTCTTCCTAGGGTTAAATAGGGAATGACAGTTTGTATGGAAGTTCATCATTTTTCCTGATGATCCATCGGGGACATGACTTTTTAGAATACTTAATAACTACATTGCAAAATATCGTAAATTCAAGTTAAACGTACGTGTTTACTGACAAATGCGTGCACTGACTGGACAGGTCCAATCAATCTGTGTGGTTTTTCCTCAAAAGACCATTTCAGACACAAATCTACATGGTCTTCACATGATCTGACCAAGATTATGTCTGGACTTTAAAAGAGAGTGTGCCCTCCGAGTTTATTTCGGCCTTTCTTCTCAGAGTAGTCAGATAGGAAACGCCGACCTCATCTAGTTTTTAAAATATGATTGATGTGTAAAATTGTTAGTACAAACCTACTTACAGGAATAAACTCATTTTGTTCCACGAATTTTACTACTAGCAACAGTATATTTAGCTTATAAGGTGGGGTTAGCAACAGGAATACTAGTAATGTGCAACCCATACTCGATTAACACTGCTAGTTTAATATAATTATCATCTTAACTGAAACAAAATTATTCGACTTTCATTTAATGGCTAAGAGTTAATAATCTTTTAATTTTGTAGTTTTCCGATTTTAAATAAATATTAACACATTCCAGTATTTTTATCTCACGAAGTGACGCGCGTTTTACTTGTGGTTACCAAGTGAACAAACACGTTGTGACGTGGCCTTGACGTGGTCGGTATCGTCCACAGGGTTGATTTTGACGGCCAAATGTGGTCCGTGTGAATAAACTATTTACTTTTATACAAATTAGAGCGCGTCCACATGTTGCGATGTGATGCGTTGTGATGTGGTTGTGGTGCATGTGGTTGGGCCCTTACAATAACAATCGAGATTTTTTTAAATAATTGAGGTCTCACCAGTACACAGTGGTACAACTTTGTGGGGCAGAGTGAAATACGTACATAAATAAACTCACACCTTTGCCACGCTATAATTTAGCTTTTTCGCACAGAACTGAAGAAAGTGCCATCTAATGTCCCAGCGATCTTCGAAATGACGGCGCCAGCTCACGGCACGCCCACTTCGTCCGCACAGAATTCAGAGGAAGAGGTAAGTTGTCAACATAAATTATGAGGCAAAAGTCGTCCTAAGGAAGTCCTCCGTGCTCCGTGCCTCGGAAAATACGTTAAGTCGTTGGTCCCGGCTATCATTCGTGGATCTTTGACAGTCGTTACGGGTTGTCAGAAGCCTGAAAATCTGACAACCAGACTTAGCAAGGGGTATTGTGTTACCCAGTAACTGGGTTGTGGAGGTCAGATAGGTAGTTTCTCCTTGTATAATACTGGTATTCAGCTGCATCCGGTAAGACTTGAAGCCGACCCCAAAAATAGTTGGTAAAAGGCTAGGTAGATGATAAGATGTCCTAAGGTATATTCAAGTCTTTGTTTCCAGTTCATGTTGAGTTGATTTCCAAATGACTAGCACCTGAGTACTTACTATAGAAAGTCATTAAAAAAAAAATTAAGTTATAGGTAGTCCAATCTGAACCTTATTTCTGATTATATAAGTTTTTTTCCAAAAAACACATATTTCTTTACATGTTTGGAAAGTAAATCGCGAACGCAGTATATGCATGCTGTGCTTTCCGGTAAAACACGGGTCCCAAGTTTGAAAGTCGTCCAGTGGGATAGTTGCGTAACACACTAACAGTAGAAATGCCTTTCATTTTGACAGTTCAACAACTTTCATTGCGTTATTTACGTTGTTGAGCAGACAAACTTTTCGAACATATGAAGCAATGGATTAGTCATATCCTTCAAAATGATTCAAATTGTGATTGGATAGTGTGTTACGCATTGATTTACGCAATTTGTCATCTATATCTTTACATAGGTGCGACCGCTTAGATTTTTTAAACTACGCAATGGATTTTAATGGAAGGTTTTACATGTGTAAATAACATTAATATTTAACTTAGATACCTGTAGCACAGAAATGTTTTGACATGTCGCCATTGCACCCATGCAAAACAGGGGCGAGTCACTAGTTTTATTACAAATCAACAGAACAAACCAACCAGTTCTTTTATGAAATAAACCTAATTTTTTTATAAACATTTAGGTATTTTGTAATAGGTATCATAATCAATCCTTATCGGTCACAAATAATTCCACCCAATCTGATATGACTAATCCAATTGTTTGTATAAAAACTTACCTACTAGATATCCATTCAACACTGTTTTAACATGTTTCACAGTTTCTTATATTGGTGCCGATTCTCTTGTACACCTACCGAACTAACCTATCACTAAAATTCCTTACTTTTGGCTATGAGAATCTTAACGCTATTCTGCAAAAAAAAACACATATTTTAAAAATAATTTTGACAGAACTAAAATTTAATTTGACAATCGCGACTCCACGTGATACTTGTTTGCCCTACCCCGTGTACTTTTTTAGAGCCGGATGCGCGCTTGGTGGGCAGCCTCGACGTGTTTTATATGGAATTTTTCACTTTTTGTATGGAAAATTATTACCTGCATGTAGAGATTTAAGGGTTTACGAGTCTTATTAAGGGGGGGTCCAAATTTTCATTATTTTTGCGATAGGACACACCATTTGCGAAATATAAGCAAAATAAAAGATAAAAATATATACAGTGTTTTTTTCTACCACAAGTCGAGGCGTTGCGTTGTGGTGAATTTTAGTTCATGACAACTAATTTTATTCCGAACCTTTTTAATCGTGATTAAAAATAGTCAGATTTAGTTAGGCAAACAAAATTTTAGGTGAAACACGTCAAATTCAGAATAGCAAAATTGCCATTTTCACTAAATTACTAACTCAGTGCCATCTTAGTGCTGTCAAACTAAAATATACTTAGTTAAGTTGTGTCACTTTAGTCTATTTCAGAATGGGAAATCGTCGTTTGACAGGAATAAACTAAATTTTAGTGTTTTTTTGTCTAGTTTACAGAATTTTGTGACAAGAGAATCGGCACCATTGTCTCTGAAACTACAGTTTCCTAGATGAGCGGTGGCCGCCACATAACGGCCGCAGTGACGGCTGTTTCATGAAAATGATAGCAGCGGGATTTGAATTTAGGAAAACACACCAATTAACAATGGATTGCTGACAACATAAAGATCAAAATAGCGAGTCTCGAAACACCAGACTCATACAGACCTTGCTTAATGGTCTTTATATGTTATGCAATACGGTGTTAAATCGCTCGTCCTTAACTTAAGATAATATGGCTAGGTTGGCTGACGGTTCTAGCTTTAGCCAACAACTGCTCTTTTCCAATGTTTTTATCCACAATCAATTTATTTATTTTACAGCTGTACAATACAATGCTGTCAAAACTGAAAAGATCATCGACAAGCAAGAAAAATACCAAGTAGTGAAAACTGACATATTTATAATTTTAAGGATTTTTACTAACTTTTCTATGCATTTAGAAAGTTTGTTAGAGAATTATTTATTTTGTATGTATTGCAATTGCTTTTGGTAATACCTACTTTAAGTTTGTTAGTTAATTTACAACATGTCTTACAGTAAATTAATATAAGGACTTGAGTTTTGTTTTACTAACTAAACACTATTATATTTCAGCTTATATGATGTAACCAATATTTTGATTTAAAAGAGTGTCCGTGGAGTTTCTTGCCCGTTCTTCTCCTTAGGGACTTAGACCTACTACGCTTTGAAATGGGCAACTAGCTTCATGTTTCTTACTGACCGACCCCTTGACAAAAAGTCCCTAAAGTTGGTTTATTTGAAATAAATACTTTCGAGTTTGAGTTTATAGAAACAGCGTAGCGTCCCCAACTGCATCTGTTTAGGTAATTAGAACATGATATTGGTAGGCACTCGGATATCTATGGTAGGCACTGTAGGCAGTAGCTAACATTCACACCTGCAGCTGTTGACGTAATATTGGCGTATTCCTCAAAATAATTGTAGAATCCTGTTGAGTTGTTTCTATCACTACACTGGCTCACTACCACACCAAGCCTCTCGTGCAGCCCGTGCAGGCCAGGCACCGCTTCACTTTTAACCTTTTCCCGCCATTCGGTGATTGACAGATGACATTAGTAACAGCAGCTGCAGTCCAATAACTCTGACAGTAGCAACCCAAATACCCAATGGCAATTCTATGGTAACGAATAAAAAGGTTATTGTGAATTTGAGATTTGTCAATGGCAGCAACCTACTAGCAACCATAATGTAACGGCAATAAAGATCACTGTGATTTTGACAGTGATGCAAACTCAGACGTTAAATAACTGTGAACGGACTGTAACTTACTTCTTGTGAGAATGAGAAAGTGTACATCTATTAAATAGATACACTACAATAATCGTAACTATTATCCTTCTGTGATCAATGGGAGGACAAATGCGATGCTTTGGGAATCTTTTGCGATTTGTCCAAGGCATTCGATTGTGTTCTTCATGAAACATTAATCAGGAAACTGCACTACTACGGAATCCGAAACGCCTCTCTGGATCTTCTTACTTCTTACTTAAGTGATAGGATTCAGAGAGTTGATGTTAACGGAAAACGTTCACCCGGATCTGTAGTAAGAATGGGGGTCCCCCAGGGCTCAATTCTTGGCCCATTTTTATTTCTTATTTATATAAATGACTTGCCTTACCTCATAAAGGATAAACATGATATGGTGTTGTTTGCAGACGACACTTCACTTTTATTTAAACTCAAACGTCAGCAGCTGGTTACTGACAATGTAAATAGCGCTCTCGCAATAGTAGTTAACTGGTTTAATGTTAATAACCTACTTCTTAACGAGAAAAAAACGAAATGTATTAAGTTTACGATACCTCATGTTAGACAAGTAGAAACTAGTGTTCTCATAAAGGGTGAAGTGTTGAAACCCGAAGATACCACAGTATTCTTAGGCATAACTTTGGATGCCAAGCTTCAATGGAGCCCCCATATAGACAAATTGTCGAAAAAGCTTAGCTCTGCAGCATACGCCGTTAGAAAAATTCGTGATTTAACAGATTTAGAGACTGCCCGTTTAGTATACTTTAGTTATTTTCATAGTGTGATGTCGTACGGTATTCTGTTGTGGGGAAATGCCGCCGATATTCAGACAATTTTTGTTTTACAAAAAAGGGCACTTCATTCAATTTATAAATTAAGTCCCAGACACTCCCTCAGAGATAAATTTAAAGAAATTAATATTGTTACTGTGCCTTCTCAGTATATTTATGAAAATCTTTTGTATGCACATAAAAATATTAATCTGTTTAAAAAATACAGTGATATCTACAATATAAATACTAGGAACAAACACAAATTTCTTGTTCCTACAACCAGGCTCAAGAAAATTGGTGGCTCCATTAGATGCCAATGTATACGTTTTTATAATAAACTTCCTAGCCACATTCAAGATCTAAGCTTTAATAAATTCAAATCTTTTATAAAGCGGAAATTATGCCAGAAAGCCTACTATACTGTGAAAGACTATATTGAAGACAAAAAGGCTTGGGATTGAGCTGCTCCAATAAATTTACACAGTGAATATTGATTTTAGTTTGCTAACTCTTTTTAGACATGAATATTTACTATAAAAAGTATTATGTTATTTTCATTATTGTGAATATGAGGACTATGTGGGTCATTTTTTTTTAGTTTTATTCTTGGTCTGGCAGTTTAAGTAGTTTATGCGGCCTACCCAAATGTCCTTTCTTTGGTATTGTTCGTCGAATCGTTGAGCTCCTTAAGTTCTGAGTTGAGCTGCACGGTTACTGACAAATGCGTGCACTGACTGGACAGGTCGACTTAATCTGTGTGGTTCTTTCCTCAAAAGACCATTTCAGACACCGATCTACATGATCTTCAAACATTATTACTGAATTTATATATACACATTGACATTGATAAATTTTATATATACAATGACATGAGTATTTACTTGTAAAGTAATATATTATTTTAATTTTGTGAATGTGAAGACTATGTGGGTAATTGCATTTTTTTTCTAATTTAATTTTAATTATGATCTGGCAGTTTGAGTAATTTATGCGGCCTACCCAAATGTCCTTTCTTTGGTATTGTTCGTCGAATCGTTGAGCTCCTTAAGTCCTGACTTCCTGAGTCGAGCTGCACGATTACTGACAAATGCGTGCACTGACTGGACAGGTCCACTCAAACTGTGTGGTTCTTTCCTCAAAAGACCATTTCAGATACCAATCTGCATGGTCTTCGCATGACCTGACCAAGATTATGTCTGGACTATAAAAGAGACTGTGACCTCTGAGTTTGTTTCGGCCTTTCTTCTCAGAGTAGTCAGATAGGAAACACCGACCTCATCTAGTTTAAAAAACATGATTGACGTGTAAAAGTGTTTGTACAAACCTACTTACAGAAATAAAATCATTTATCATTTATAATGGATGAGGCCTATAATTAAAGGCTATAGGCGACAGTGCTTGAGAAATAAAAACACATGTTGGTTTTTATACCAATTTATTTTAAAACTAATAAAATAAAAAATAAACATTACTTAACTTGGCCCAAATGCAAAACACTTGGACCAATGAATAGGGAATAAGAAAACTATAATATATTTTTTTTTTTGTTATTTTTTCATCTGTTATGCAATCGTAAACTTATGTTTAGGAATGTGGAGAAATGCTTGTATTTATTAATTAATTTAACACTTTAATGGCTTAGCACCAAATAAGAATAATATAAACTGCTCTATCTAATTTTATTTATTTATTATTTATATGATTTTATCCACTTTAATTATTGCTTGGGAAAATATCCACGATAAAATTTAAATAAAATTTTAAAACTTGAATAAGTAAATTGCAATTTTGTCGCAAATCAAACTGAACATAAAATTAATTTTACTCCCTGTAAATATTTCAGGGCTCTTATTTTTTTAATTTATAATTTGAAACTTATCCCTTGGCCCGCAAAATTCGTTTCCAAAAAACATAAATAATTAAAAATATTAGCGAGAACTTTAGTCACCAGAAAAGCAATCAGTAAAATAGATAAAAAATAGAACTAAAACAGAAAAATTTGTGCAGTACTACTTGTGGACATTTAAAATGTTATAAATTGAATACAACACTGGTTATCTATGTACTGAATTACCTATACATAATATAATAGATTATTCTGCTCTTCATACTTCAAAATATATTCTAATGAAATGGTTTGTGCTCACACAGTACAACTAAGGCGCTACCACGACGGTGGACAATTTGTCCACGACGACGATAGAACTTATGGAAATCCCAGCTGTCTATTTGTCCTCCGTGTGCGTTATTCCATAGATATGCGTACGTTCTATCGTCGCGGACAAATTGTCCGTTGTATGCTTAGCGCCTAAATGATAAAAAAAAGCAACCTTCATAAAAAGTTGGTGGCATATAAGCAGGCAGGCCCACCATGGTAAGTCGTCCCCGCCTCCTAAAGACCGCCATTCTAGAGACAACGCTGCTATGTCTCATAAACAGTCAAAGAATGTCTAGCACTTTATGGCAAATTTTCACTTTGGACTTAATTTTATTTTTCCGACTACGACATCTTTTTTATGAAAACGATAGTTCGAAAAGGTGACATGCGCTCGATAAGTGTGAAAGGAATTCCTTTGAAAATTGCTTAACATTTTTGCTCCTTGACCGTTCCTGTTTATTCTGAACATTATACAATTAGTTGTATCTTCATAATTTATGTAGTGTGAGCAACCATTAAACTCTAAGTACAATAACTTACACAATAACACTTTAAACAGTCAACGAATGAAGTTCTAATGTGTTTTTCCACAACAACAATTAACTTTCACTGATGTGTAAAGCTACAAATACTTAGAATTACGATATTTTAGTACATTCGGCGTATTATGGGCAGGCAGCCCCGGTTTCAAACTGCCTTAGCCTTTCACACAAAAAGAAAAACGGTATTAATTTATGGATAGGCTAATGGGCGATGGTATGTCGACATCTCGCCGTAGGTGAGTATAATTATGCTCCTCGGTCGACATGACATATTCCAAGTGTAAAACAAAGTCGCTTTTCGAGTCTCTCTGTGTGCGTTTAGTTCTTCTGGATTTTGATGCGTTTTTCATCATACTTTATTTTGGAAGGTTTATGAATAAAATGCATTATTATTTAAATTAGATATAGCAAAGGAATCTGTATGTTTTGACATGTCGCCACATCAGTAGATTGCACCCATGCGAAGCAAGGCGTAGTAAGTTGAGATATAATATTACATTATCTGTAACTGGGTACTTCCGCTGCATCAAGTTCTAATCTACATCCACAGTTTGATAATATTGATTGATAACTCATTCCATAAATGAAGTGCGTTGTTAAACATTACAGTTAAACCCCTTATGTATGTTATTATCATAGATTCTCTAGTATTTGTAGCTTTACTCATCATTTCAATTATTAGCAGACATTTGTAAGAATAACTAGGGAATTGAAATAAGCTCAATTTCTTTTTATTTATACCATTGTTGTGGTGACTAAATAGATAAATTAAAAAATTTGACTAATTTTTCATATTTTAGTTTTTCCTATAAATGCCTGAATATTACACAAACTGGCGTTTAGAAGCCTTAAACTGATTAGGTTGTTATAACAAGACGGAAACGGGTATAGTAAGACATTATAAATAAATAAAGTGCTTATTTATAATACAAAATATTCTTAATATACCAATCTAATCACTAGGCTGAGTACATGTTTCTAACTTGGCAACAATCAGAAAGGAACAGTGTTATTTTTAAATGCTGGTAACCTTGATATAAAAAAGTTTTATACCAGAATGTTGCGAAGTTAGAACCATGTTTGTTTAGTTTTTGTTTACATTAGGTATTTGAACATAAGGACTAGATTATTGATTTTATATGATTGTGGAATGGTTTATTTGCACACATGTTCTATTCTTCTATTATCGTGAAATTAGTGGAATGACGTACATATGTCCCAAATATGGATTGTATAAAAATGCTATGAGTGGCAGTGTCAGTACTACCTAACATAATTATCTATTTTATAAACAGCTAAATGCATTTAAAAAGATATCTTGATAAATAAAAAGTATTTAAAGTTTATTTTTGTTGACTCCAATGATAAGAAGTGCAACATTATTGTCATTTTTTGTAGTTGCCACCCAAAAGTAGTTACCCGCCTTATCAAAATACAGATTACTTTATCAACACTTAAATAGATATTCATGAGTTGTTACAAAATGCCTAATGTAAACAAAATGTATGATACAAGTTATCAAGGTAGATAGATAAACGAACAGAAATGTTGCATAGCACTAATTTTTAGATATGGTATTACCTTTTGATATTGGCAGTTAAGATGTTATTGCAGATGGCAAGACCTGAATTAGGCTGACTGATTATAAATACATGCTTCTTGTTCAAATAAGAATGCTACTGTATAAAAAAGTTCTAAAAAAAGAGAGATAAAAATATCAACCCAGTTTCACAGCCATTGGCTAGAAAAGTAAAGGGCTACATTATCTTCTATCTCTTTCTAGCAAAACGCACATTGCTTGGCAAAGCCATTTCAGGTCTCACCATCATAAGGCATTATGTGATTATGTTTTTAGGAGAATGTGTTTATAACAATTATTAAGAAATCTTACTACGATAACAGTTGATAGTAACTTCATAATTAAATCTGATAAATATCTTCTGTAGATCTACCTAACAACCTTAATATCTTCAAGTGAAGTGAGGTCTACTGTTTCCTGGGCTGCTGAATATTTGTTTGGGGCTTAAAGTTGATGTGCACTGGAGGCTTAGGACTATGAGCCACTTGGGCCGCTTCCGGAGTGAAGTCCGCGTTACCTCTGTTTGGTGCTCCGGAGATTGATACAGGGTTTGAAGGCACGGGTGATGGTCCGGATAGACCGGTTAGGTCTTCATTCGCTGGTTCCTTGCCTGTCTCTTTTGTGTGCCCGGCCTTGTGTTGGGTGATTCTCATTCCTCCTGCTTTCACTGTAATAGTAAATTATTGAAATTATGTAGCATAATTTAGTGAATGAATGTTAGGTTGTTATCACAATGTGAAAATTAAATTTGATATGCTATTGAGTCCAACATGGAAGATTTGTTGTGTTACTCAGATTTTTAAGTTTAGATTATATTAGTTTATTTTCAAGATATTTTTTTTATTTGTTATTGTACCTACTGTACTCATTGCTTACTTGGGATTACAACCAGAACAGATGCCTATCAATAAAAAACGAAGTAATACGATTCTTGTTGGAAGTCATTGCTCATACAAAACAGGTAAAAAATTTTTTTTTTTACTACATTTAACTAGATATGTTATAAAAAGTAGGTAATCAAATAGGCGTTTACGCTGACCGCCTGGCGACCTTGAAGGTAACTCTTTAGTCTTTGTTTAACAACACGCAATGAATCGTAACAGAACATACTTAACATGACGTCATGATCAAATCACCAAATTCAAGGCATATAAACTTGATTGCATTGCGGTTTAAAAATAAATCAACATGTTTACATCAAAATGCCATTCATTTCCTCAAAGTATAGCTAATATTTGGTATTTTGGAATTATATTTATACATAAACAAGCATTTTGCCGCCATACGGATCTTTACCTGTCTAGAAAGACAAAACTTTTTTTTAACGCTTGATTATACATAAACAAAGGCATTGGAAACTAAGTTTATACCTGCCGGGGGATGGCCAGCCTTAAGTTGAGCAGTTTCTTCAGCGGACGACATGATTAGAACAGTAATATTTTATTGTAAATAGTAAAAAATGCCAACGTTGCACTACACAGTTTTAAGTAAATTGTACTACGTATTCGACGTGTAATTACGATTCGATGACACGGCAGCGGGCTTCGATACCGATGGCGAATTGTCAAATTTTAGTGATGAGCACTACTTCCTTAAAAACTTCTTAGTCGATGTCAAAATAAATTACTAAAATATTTGAACTACATACATGAAGTTCAGATTTCGTATGTTAAACGATAGAAAAATATTATCTATTAAAAAATATTAATAAATATTTTCTTTTGTATAAAGTACAAGTACACACATTAATAGTGCCTGGCTTTGAAGTATTATTATTATTTACCTATTTCTAAAATTCTTAGCATATTACAATTTTGGTTTTAGCCACACAACGAAAACCTTTCAGGGTTTATTTGTGTACTGGCGAGCCGTTTATTGAAATTTTATGATGACGATAATAATTGAAGGCACACTAATTCATACAATCATACTTTAGGAGAAATTAAGTGAGAAAATGCTTAGATTTATAATTTAGAGATTTTCGAGATCTATTTAATGACAAAGTTTGTGGGTTACTGCTGCATATGTTGGTAAGCCATAAATTAATAAATTAGCCAATGTAGCCGTATACATAAGCTGCAAAAGTGTGAAAATGCATTCAACAAGCTAATACGTGATGAAAACTATTTTAATCTTCTCATGCACAATATGTACAATTTTAGTCGATTTCCCAAAACGTAAACGCGTTGGTACGTCCCTATCGTCGCCGTACATTGCATGTAACGTTGATAGATGGCGTTGATTCTACTTTTATCACTATCTCTAATTCTCTATGCTACGAGGTGAAGGACTCCAAGGGGTATTCTTATCGTAGACGGATGGAATAAACCACAACATAATTATTACAAGAAATTAATCTTAAATCTCTTTGCAATTTGCCTTTATTTAATTTTTTGAAAATAAAAATACTTTACTTAAATACGTTACCTTACTTTTTTATAAAAAAATATTAATAGGTCCTTATATATTAAGAAAAATTGAGCCATCGCGGGACGCCTGGCAGATGTGGAACATCGAAACTATTTTGTATAGAAAATATAGTGTGGCCACGCGTCGTCACGGCATACGTCGCCACGCCAACAATCGGTTTTACCCGCGGCTATAGATGTTACACATCACTAAGAAGGGCCCAGTTGTAGAAGTGCCTTAGTCCAAAAATCGAGTTTTACATAGAGCGCGAAAATCACTTACTGGAGTTAGGCTGGACTCACACATCCGGAATGCCGCTCTGAATTCGTATAATTTTTATTTTTATTTTTTATTAGAACTTACAACTATTATTACAGGTACAACCCAATGCAATAGTAAAGCAAACTTAATAATAACAACTTATTTTCTAAAACTTATTACATACAATGTTATGCTTGTGAATTCACTCCGTGTACAAGCAAAAATGTCTATCTCCTCTGCTACAAGATAAAGGGTGCGAAGCGCCCGCGTCAGGGGCGCCTCATTTAGCAGATCAGCGCGACCACGAGGTACAGCCAGTAGCTGAAGCCGCCGTCACCGCCACACATATCTGTCGGGCACACTCAAACACACCAACTCTAATATGTTGGCGTTATGTATCTTGCCTCTAATTAATTTAAATAAATATGAGACAAGTGCGAACTCACGCTTAACTCTCAGATCATTGTTTCCAACCATGCCTAATAGAAACAAGGTTGGATACAGAAGGGGGTAAAAAGGATATATTCCATAGAGCCTCAAATATAAAAATCTAACAAATTTATTTTGTATTCGCTCCAACATGAAACTATATTTAGTCTCATGTGAGTTTCTCGTGTCTCATTGATAGTGAGTCTCATTCAAATTATGAAGTCCGACTCTGAATAATTCAGAAAGGAATTCCGGAAGTGTGAGTCCAGCCTTAGCTTCTTTTTGCACTTATTCTACGGGCTTAGGCACTTTACTGGTCTTATTAACTTAACAATCATAGTGGACTTCAGGCGACTTCATGATTAGAATAAACTTTGAAATTATTCTTTTAGTTTGACATAAGTTTTTTTTAAAGAATCTTAGCTTTGGATACGCGGTTTATTAGCCCCTTTTTTTTTACAAAATGGGGGCTATCGTTTTTGTGCTCAACAGTTGGCGTCACTGTCGAGTAAGGTCCTGTTGCAGTACTTTGATTTATTGTTTTGGATATTCTTAAGTACCCTTATATTCATATTATGTTTATGTTATTACATTTTAAAACTTCAAATTAATATTTAATTTAATTTAATTTATTTTCAAAAACTTAGATAACAGAGATCCGTAGTGTTAGTAAAGTACCTTATACCTAGTGTTAGTATATACATAAATTAAAATACATTTAGGGTATGAGTCACTTTGTAAAAAAGACGAAACCAGTTTCTCAACCGGTCATCCTCTCCACAAAATGCCTCCTAAAAGGGGAAAACACATTCTCACTCACTGTTTTCAGAATGCTGTTGCCACTGGCCCGGGTTCTAGCTACCACCGACGCTATTTTCTTCCGCACGATTGCATGAAAGCCGTCAGTACGGTTCTACGTAAACATCTCTGACGCACTACAGAACCGGGGCAGTCTCAAGAGCATTCTAAAAACATTGTTGTACTGGACGCGCAGGACATCTAGCGACCTTTTGGTGTAGTTGATCCACAGACCACCCGTGTACAGACCCTGGCAATACGCTTTGAAAAGCGTTATTTTTACCTGGTCCGTGCAGCGAGCGAATCTACGAGCCAACATATTACCGCGGACCGCCAAAGCCCTGCGCTCCCTCTCAATGTCCACATTGTCTTTCAGGTCATCGGTAAGCATATGTCCCAGGTATTTGAGTTGTTTAACTCTTCTTATGCTCAAGCCATTTAGGGTAAAGTTAGGTGAATAATCTGTACACCTACCGGCGACCCCAAAGACCATGTACTCACATTTCTTCACGTTATACACGAGCCCATGCCTAGCCGCGTAGTCCTCGCAAACTTTTAACATCTCTCCAATAGAACCTGCAGTCGGGCCCAGCAGCACCATGTCGTCTGCATAGCTGATGCTGTTAATATTAACACCACCCACCCGACAGCCAACACGCATACTGCTAAGCTCGACCATAAGGTCATTCACAAATAGGTTGAAGAGCCTGGGTGAGGTCAAACCTCCCTGCCTCACCCCGCACTCCAACCCATAAGCCTCAGAGAGACTGTTGGACCACTTCACATGATTCGTTTGGTTAGCATACCAAAATTGCAGAACCTTACGAACTTCCGCCGGTACATTCCTGTCCCCCAGCTTCCTCCAGAGCACATCATATGACACAAGGTCAAAAGCCCTGGAAAGATCCAGGAAACAGGCATACACCGGCGTTTTACGATCTGTATAATATTGGACAGTATTCTTGAGACTTAGGATTGCACTTTCAGTGGAAAGCCCAGGTTGAAACCCAAACTGTGAGTCGTGCAGGTCCAGATATTTTTCCAAGCACAAATCAAGCATACTGTCCAATATTTTAGCAATGGTAGTTGCAAGAGAGATTGGCCGGTAGTTTCCCTTGTCCGAGATATCCCCTGTCCTGTTTTTGACAATCGGTACCACAATCGTTCTCATTAGCTCTGTCGGTAGGTACGAGTGAATAATGCACATTGAATAAAACAGAGACAGGACCCTCGGCAGGTGAATACCAGCATACTTAAAATGCTCGATGCTGAGTCCATCGTGTCCGGGTGATTTACCGGGTGTTTTATTTAGATTAGGTATAATATTCCTAAAATGGGCAAGCATGAAGCTGAAAAATCTTATTCTTCCTTCAAGTGCTACCAAATTAGATCCTAACTTTGACTTAAAGTCTTAAGCCATAATTAATCAAGAATGGCGCAACCATTACAGCTATTATGAACCATTCGATAAAATCCGTGATAAAAATCCCGCAAACAGTGAACGTTCAGTACATATTTTGACATCTAGAGACCTTACTCTACACTAGCGCCTCTAGCGGCGAACTCAAGCGCGGTAGCCCTCATTAATCGCACTTAGTGACTTTGTGATCTAAAATGGTAGCACTTACTGACTTTCTGGGTCGAATAAGCTGTACATAGTGATTTCTTCACGTTCATGGGACCTCTTGCACTCATAAATCAGAAATTAAAAAAATATTTTTGTTTATTTGGGACTTATTTTATTACTTATATAAGCTCAGACCAAATAAAAAATCAAAACAAAGCATGAGGCCGGTTTCGTAAACATGTGTGCACTCATGTAGTTTGGTTGTAAATGTGTGCGTGTGAGCGTGTATGCACAGAGCAAGTTTTGTATTCTTCACTGTATTAAATTGATCGCAGCGCTGTCTTGATTTTTTATTTGGTCTGAGCTTATAAGTAAAAAGAAGAAAAAAAGGGTATTTTAATTTTGAAATGTTCTATATGTTGGTGGTATCAGATTAAAAAGTCTCATAGGCCCACTTGCACGTTCATGGGTTATCCAACATAACTCTTGAGTTAACAGCTAACTCAGGGTTAATCAGACATTAAATTATTTACTTAACAATAGACGGGACATAGCGAACAAAATCTTAATCCGATTCCTTTGTCCTAGTGGGCAAAAGTCGCTCAGTCTAGAGTGGTACGCCTGCATGCCGCTCTAATTTTGCTATATTGTGCTAGATGGCGTCACTGAGACATGGGATCACAGTTGTTCTATGACATTTCTTCGCTTAGCCTCTCTTTCAGGTACTGACTACCTGCATTATTGTCTCTCCTTCTCCCTTGAATCCATCCAAAGGTTGTCTGTAAAAGATCGCTTTTAGCGATAAGACCGCCCATTGTGTCACCCTGTGTAAAATGTCTACATTTATATCTGTTATTTTTTATGGTGTACATAATAAAGAGTATTCTATTCTATTCTATTCTATTCTATTAAATCTATTTGGGGCTAATCAAATAATTCATGTTAGTTGCCCGAGAGTTAAAATGTAGTTTTTTTGTTTAAATATTTAACCCACTGATGTGCGAGAGTTAAGTCGCTAAACTCTGGGTTAGTGTTAGTAATGTCACAATAAATTTATGTAATGCGGTACCACTAATAACTTATTTTTATTTTATTTTGTTCTACGTTGTAGTAAGTGAAGATTCGATACTATGTCAGTAGGTAGTATATTCAGGAACATAAAAGCCATATTTTTCACTATCTGACGTTTTCGTAATCAATAAACTAAATCTCCATCTAAAACTCTTCGAAAAATAATGACAGACAAGCCACGAGGTATCATGGTCATACCTTTATGGCCAACACAGCCTCGTACCTCGTGTTTAGATTCCTCCTTATTTCGGAAACTTACATTTCCACTTAAAACCCAGGTAGCAAAATCAGTACTTATAATGGTCTCAAGACTATTTTTTCATGCACTTATAAGATACTTGAAGTATGCTACAAACAAGGATTTGGGTGCAAATATAGGAGCATATATTTCTGTAACGATCTTACAATGAACTTGGATAAAGTCATTAACTCATATAATATACTTGACGAAAAACAATAGTTTCTATAACAATCTTAGCCTATGCAGTTACAGGCACTAGTGCTTCTATAACGCTTTGATTCCAGTATCTTATGAAACCTATCAATTTTATAATGCGCTTGTAACATACTTGGTTATTTGTTATAAGTACATTATATAGGTATAAACTGTAACGTGCCCGTGTTTTGTGTTTGAGAATATTTTTTTTTTTATATTCCTTACTAATATAAATAATTCCATTAGTATTCATTCGTTTTTAATATAGCTGGTTACTTTGTGAATATAGTGTGGAAACTAGTGGGGAAGTCAAATTTACTGTGAATATGTACCGCATATTGTTTTTTTCTTAACGCCTAGAGCAAAATTGAACATTGTGAAGTTGTTGTTAAAATTTAATTTCAATGATTCTTGTGAATATTCGCCATGTTTTAAAAATGCTCTGCATTGAGTACTTTATAGAATCACTATTAGCAAATTAGTACTTATTACAGTTTTGGTAACTATCACTTCTCCTCCATTTTAAAACAAATTAGGGTTCCTCATGAATTGTTTATCAACCTCACCCGTTAATCTGACTAAGCTTTGATTATTTTTTCGTCCGTCAACTGTTTAAGCAAGTTTACAAGACTTTTATTTGTTTTTAACAAAGTTCGTGCATCTTTGGGTAGAATGTTTTTAATTCTTTTGTATAATATTATTAATAGTTCATTTGGTGTCAAATGCATTATATTCAATTTTATAGCCCAGCTTTGTATATCTTGAAGAAATTCATGATTCTTTTCAGAGTCTGTGCTTTCTTTTATTTCTGAATCATATTCTTCCTCATGGCCTTTTCTTCCTGTTCTTCATGATTAGAATAGCAATCAACAGGTACAGCACCATTTTCGACGGAACCCTCCATTACATAATGTGTTGCACTTGACTATGAGATGACAAACTATAAGTTGACGAAATTGCTGACGTTTACTTACAAAGTACTTGGTCCAGTAATTTGTAAGCATGTTTGCTATCATAGCGTATTCGTAACATGCAAATAATCATATAAGAGACTTCAACAAGACGATAATGCCAATACTTATAAGGGTCTCTGATAAGTATGTTAAAAGTAAATGTATCCTATAACTGTCCTATAAGTTAATCTTGTAGTAGCTATAGGACTTAGTTATAGAAAACAAAGCTCTTGAGTATATTTAGTTTTGTGAAATGCATTTATAAGTATATGAGTCTTATAACTGTTCTATAAGTTAAACTTGTATTTACTAGAAGACTAAGTTATAGAAGCAAATGCTCCCGAGTATATTAAGGCTTGTGAAATGCTACTATAAGTAAAATAGTCTACACCAATGCACTTATAAGAATCTTATAAGTGTTAACACACTTATCATATTTTTTTATAAGATTACTTTGCTTGCTGGGAAGCTATGCCTTACTGCCTCATTCCAGCTCCCGTCGGATACACGAGTCGATTACCTTGCAGGCTTAGCATGACGCTTTCTATTGCTACGAAGAGCTAACAGCTCTTTTTATACAAAGTGACATTTCATTTTTCTATTTTTGACATCGCACCGTAGAAATTCTTCTACAATCTGTCATTTTGTCTTTCGTTTCTAACGATATTTGTCTAGGTCCTTTTTCATGTAGACTATTTCAGAAGAAAGTTTTCTACCCCAAACCGTCAAAATCACACTGGTAACTGACAGTTGTGTAAGGAGGTGAAGACGATTTTGATTTCAATTTTGAATCAAAATTGTCTATTGTTATAATATAATATTATATTATATTATAATAATATTCTCAATATTGAGACGCTTATAAATAAGCCTCTCATAGATTTTGCCGAGGACGTTGAGCAGACTGATGGGGCGGTAGCTGGCGGGAGCGGATTTGGGCTTGCCCGGCTTGGGAATACCGATGACAGTGGCCTGTTTCCACGATTGGGGGAAGATGTTATTGCTCATGGCACCATTGAAGATGGTGGTCATGAGCATGATCAGATGAGCGGGGAGGAGATATATCACCCTATTGGTGATACCGTCCGAACCGGGGGCTTTGCGGGGCTTGAGACCCTTTATGAGATCGTGCACTTCGTCGGGAGTGACGGGAGGCAGAGGAAACTCGGGGTCTTCTACGGGGGGGAGGGAAGCTCTCCTTTCGACTTCGGCTTCCACCTCAGAGAGGTGGGTCTGGTCTACTGGTTGAGTGCTGGGCGAGCAATAGGCCTCTAGACTATCGGCGAGGCATTCGGCCTTGTCGGCATCATCGAAGGCGATGGTGCCGTCAGGGCGGGTCAGGGGGGGCATGGGGGCTACTTCTCGGGATTTGAGTTTCCTCTGAAGCTCCCAGAATGCCAGGTGGGTGGGCTCTAGTTCGCTCAGCATCTTGTCCCAGCCCGCGTTACGTACTTCCGCCACGCGGTTCCTTACAGTTCGCTGTAAGTAGCGCATGTGGGTTCGGTTCGCGGAGCAGGGAAAGTTGCTGTACGCACGGACGGCCGCGTTCTTCTCGGTCAACAGCTCACGTACATCGTCCGGCAATTTCCAGCGATGGTCTTCCATCGCCGGAACTTCCCTTGAACAATCGTTCAGGACGGATTGTACGTGTTCTGTGAACGAGCCGATCGCGGCCGTCGTGTCTGCGACAGAGTCGAAGAGGTCGGGGATAGAGTGTAAGTGGGGGGACGTGTTGGCTTTCAGGCGTTCGCTTACTAACCTCCAGTCCGTTACCACTCTCGTGAGGGGGGGTTGGTCGGGGTCGGGGAGACCTATGCGAGGGGCTAGTCTCATTACGACTGGTCGGTGGTCAGAGTCTAGCTCTTGTAACACTTCTATAGAGGCCAACCGTAGGTTGATACTCTTTAGGAGTGCCACATCGAGCACGTCAGGGGCGTGGTCAACGTTAGCGGAGAAGTGGGTGGGGGTCATCGGGGCGATGACGTCGAAGTTAAGAAGGGGACTGAGGTCGAACAAGTGTCTCCCTCGGGTAGAGATAATGGCACTATTCCAGGCGGTGTGCTTGGCATTGAGATCGCCCGCTATGATAACGGAGTCACTCATGCCGAGCAGGAGGGTCAGGTCGTCAGTCAGGTATTGGAAGTTCTCTGAGGTATTGGTGGGGAGGAGGTAAGCCGACACCAGAGTGATCGGCTGGTGACCCGTCATGCCTAGTCGACATATGGAAACTTCTAATCGTGAGAGGGGGGGGGGGGTCTATTGGGATGCAATAGAGCGAAGCCCTGTAGTAGATCAAGGTACCGCCCCGGTGACACCGAGTCCTGTCGTTGCGAACTACGCGATAGTTAGCGATGGACGGCCTACGGTGATGGGGTTTTAGGAACGTCTCCTGTACGAGGAGGACGTCTATATCGTGATCGCGGAGGAAGGTCGCGATTTCGTCTCGCTGACCTATGATGCCATTGGCATTGAAATACCCCAGTCTGAGGGATCGGGGTTTAATACGTGCAACTATTCCTTTATCCATTAATTGGTTTTAGGTTTGTTGGAGAGGGACATTAGTGCTTGCGTTATCTCCGGATACGCATTGTAAATTTGCTGGATAGCGAAAAGATCACAGGAATTTCTTGCTGTGACGATTTCGCTAGCCATCTTGCGGGCGCGAGGGGAGAGGAAGACGAGGAATGTGCTCGAGATCACATTGAACGCGTCGAGAGGGTTAGGTCCGACCACTGGAGGAGTGGGTGCGGGCGGGCGGGGTGCGACCGGCGCGGGGGAGCGGCTTTAGGAGCCGGGGGTGGGTTAGCGCGAGGGGGCGCGGGCACGGGCGCGGGCGCGGGCGCGGGTGCGTGAGCACGGATGCGGGGGTCCATCAGCGGATGTATGGGGGGAGGGGGAGGTTGTCGGTAGCGCCCCAAGGCCGGGAAGGCCTGTTGGTGGTGCAGGAGTTGCCAAGGACTGGGTCTTTGGGGACTCAGTCGCTCGGGAAGTTGAGAGGCGGGGGCTTCCCTTTGCTGACGGGCGTCGGTACGCTTCGTCAGCTTAGGGGCGGTCGATTTTGGGGCTTTGGGACAGCCACGGTAATTGGCTGGGTGCCCGGAGTTCCCACAGAGCACGCAGCTGGGTGGCTCCGTGCACAAAGTCCTGTCTTTGGGGCGGGAGCAGTCGGAAGTGCCGTGCTCGCCCAGGCACTTGACGCACCTGGGTGTCGCATGGCAATTCCGCTGGGAATGGCCGTAAAGTTGGCACCGGTGGCATTGTCCGACGATGCCAGTTTTGCGCGGCTTCTGGATATCGAATCCAGTAAGGCTGCAGATAGATTTGATCGTAAAGATCGGGTGATGTCCCTCGACGGCGGGGCATACAACAAGGATCATGTTGTACGCCTCGCCGCTTCGGGCGCGGTGCATGCGGTGCACTTCCGCGACGGGGACGTTTTGCGACAGAAGGTCGTCTTTAATTTCGGAAGTCGCTATCTCCTTAGGGATGCGATTTATGACCACGCGGGTTTGACGGTCCTCCGGAAGGGAGTATGTGTGGAAAGAAACTCCCCTATCTCTGAGGAGTTTCGTGAGGGCCCTATAATCGGAGGCGTTAGGGACTTGTACCTTGATGCCCTGCTCTGTGGCACGGGCACTGGTGAAGCCGATCCGGAGATCGACGCACCATTTGGACACGACGGTCCACTTCCCCTTGTCCTGAATGAACACAGGGGGCGGGAAGGGGGCCTGTTTCGATTGGCTATCGGAAGCCTTGGACAGGGTGGGGGGGGTTGACGCGGCGGCGGAGGGAGCGGGGCGCGCGGTCGGGGCGGGGACGACGGGGGTCGGTGTCACGGGGGCGGGGGAGCTGATTTTGGGGGTTTTCCCTGCCTGGGAAGAAGATACGAAGTTCTTCTTCCTCTTGGAGGCGGAGGTGACGGTCTGAAAACCGTCATCCTCGGACGATGAGGTGGAGGAGGTCTGTGCCTCCGTATCAGAAGGATACCGAGTGACCGGGCGTTTGTTAGAGATAACGTCAGTGTCCATGGGACCTGACGAGTCCTCCGAGTCTATGGCGGGCATAGAGCACGGAGGGGAAGGGGCTTCCAGTGCATCGCTAAAGTTAGCGATGCCTGGAGTGTCGGAGGGACAGGGGGTAGGGGGCTGCATAGCAGCGAACTTAGCGCCATATTTGGCGAGGAATTCAGGATCCTTGAATAGGATTTCCTTAAAGAAGGTTACAATTAGAGCGTCCCCCATGATTGGGGGTGCGGGGGGGTTGGTAATGGGGGATGGTGGAACTGAAGGTTCCCTCCTATCTTCCCTATGCCTAGCTCCCCGGGTGGAAATGCCCGGGGATGTGTCACACCCTCCCTGTCGGGTATAGACAGGGAGGTTGAGTGCCTATGGGTGAGCCCTAAGCTTGTATACCCGTCGCCAGTCTTATTGTGCAAACGGGGCCCTGACAGTCTAGCGCGAAGGGTGTAGACACACCCTAAAGACACTAGGTGAGTAGCTGAGGAAGGAAAACTGTCACCAGAGCCGACTAGGAGATCCCCCAAAGCCGGTTAACTCTGGGACCCGTCCAACTGACTGCCTAGCCCTGAAGGGGTTCGGCGGGTGTGATTGGGTCAACACCCCACTCGGTTTCGTTGGCACCGTAAGGTATCCACCGAGGACCACGAAACTGTGGTTTTGCCCGGAAGGGGCCTAGTGAAGCTACTCACACAAACGCGCACGTTAAAGAAATAGTACCAGTGCCTTGAAAAAGGCAATTTTTATATTGGATCAAAAGCGATTGATTAATTAAAATTAATTAATTAATCGATCGATGATCGGATGCTGCGAGGGCGTTACGTAAACGTAACGAGAAATATTAGGCTAGCGCCACTGAGTCATGAACGGGGGAGCGTAAAGCACGACCGTTTAGGACGAGTGTCGAGAGCGTAATGCCACCCACATTTTTTTTTTTTTTTTTTGAAGGGCAACTCGCTGTTTTGACCACTGGGGGTCGTGGCTGCTTAACCGGTCTGTCCTGTGGTTGCCTTTCGGATTTTACTCTAAAAGGCCTCCAGCCAGGAGCGGCCCACATTTAACCCGGGTCGCCCTTTTTATACCCTTGTAGGGAGGTGCAATTAGTGGCCGTTGTAATGAGTATTTTGACAACATTTTTTTTAATGTTACGTGCTAATGAGATCTGTTGTGTTTAGGAATTCTAACTAATGTTAATTTTAAGGTCGTTAAATATACTTTCAATTGATACTAATATTAATTAGGTTTAATGTATTCGTTGATGGCGGGACATGCTTGAAACTTATTTTCGGAGAGGTGCGATTTTTGTGACGCCGAGTGTAGATGAGGTCGGCGTTTCCTATCTGACTATTCTGAAAAGAAAGGTCGAAACAAACTCAGAGGTCACACTCTCTTTTAAAGTCCAGACATAATCTTGGTCAGATAATGTGAAGACCATGTAGATTTGTGTCTGAAATGGTCTTTTGAGGAAAAACCACACATTATGAGTGAACCCGTCCAGTCAGTGCACGCATTTGTCAGTAATCGTGAAGCTCAACTCAAAACTTAAGGAGCTTAACGATTCGACGAACAATACCAAAGAACGAACATTTGGGTAGGCCGCATAAATGACTCAAACTGACAGACCATGATAAAAATTAATTGAGAAGAAAAAAAAACAATGACCTACATAGCCTTTACATTCACAATAATTAGCTAAATTTTTCAGCTTAAATCCTCCCACAGACAGGCGCGACGCAACAGCGCTACACAAAGGCGCCGCTCGTCGCGCGAAACACGGTGCCTTTGTGTCAGGCTTCGCGTCGCGCCAGTGTCAACGAGCCTTAAAGCTGTCATTCCATTCGAGCAAAAAAGTCCGAATATTCGCTTTTTTCCTCTCGATTAAACTGGCAGCCTAACATGCAACATTACCGTCATCCTACTGCTACTTTTGCAAAGAATGTAGGTATTACAAATCAGATGTTACAATTATTAATGTCAGAGTCCTTGAACATTCTGCCTTTAAGGGATGCAAAAATATTATGAGCATTATAGCTAAACAAGCATAAATTAAACTAACTTACGATGTCTGAATCTAAATAAATTTTAATTATAAGTAGTAAATTATCGGCAAAAAAATCAGCTACGGAATAATATTTATCTAATAGTAATTTTGTATGATTTTTTTAAATGGTTGTCTTTAATATTGTTTGGTATCAAACTCAAACTCAAAACTCAAAGCATTTATTTCAAATAAACCAATTACAGGCACTTTGGAATTGTCAAGAGGTCGGTCAGTCAGAAAGATGATGCTAGTTGCCCATTTCAAAGCATAGTAGGTACTTATGGAGAAGAACGGCCAAGAGACTACACGGAAACTCTTTTAAATCAAAATATGGTTACAAAATATTGGTTACATCATTCATGTTGAAATTATGCATGTGAGAACGATGCAGAACGTTAAAATCTTCCGTAATAAAAAGACAAAAACAATTCAAATATTAAGTAAATTAAATTAAAATAAGCCGTGGCAGCTAAGAGATAACCGGTCTCTACTGACGGCGCCCGTTCACGAACATGACATATTTATTATACACAGCAGGTGCACATAAACTGCACTTAAAAAAAAAGTGTTATTTGTCCCTACAAATAAAGGCTCGTAGACACTGGCGCGACGCGACGCCCGACACAAAGGCACCGCATGTCGCGCTACGAGCAGCGCTTTTGTGTAGCGCTGTCGCGTCGCGCCTGTCTGTGGGAGCCTTAACACTTTTTTATGTGCATCTTGTACAACAAGTTTTGGTACTTGCTGAGATCTCATGCTTGTATATGTATTGTGTTGTGCATAAAATAATAGACATGTATAGCATACATGTCTATTAAGGCGAGGTTGCAGTACTTTTTAGCTTTCTTAAACCTCTGTAAATCTAGCCTAAAAAAAAAAAATTGGGAAGTTTTACTTGCGGTCAAGCGCTGTGTGAAGCCAGAAACGTGAATTCTAATAATTGGCATGTTAAAAAAAAAAAACATGAAAATGTCACTAAATCGCTATTTAAAACGTGTACCTTGAAGAGATTCCATCATGAAACCATGTACAAGTTATATCAAAAGATAAGACTTATTGTTTTTTAGGGCATGTTGAGAACACATTTTATAATTTCGTTATTATTTTTAAAATATATACAAACCTAGCAGTTCAAGCGCTCACACCGGCCGGCCAGTGCCCGTCCAGACGCACTACAAGACACATCGCACTACAAGAGGGCCTTAACCGCTATCCCAGAGTTCACTTCCTCCTGAGTCATATCATAACCACACTAGGCACCCTTTCCCACCGCCCGCGACGGCGATTACCGAGAAGCCGGTAGAGCTGGCTACTAAAAACGAACAACTATTCATTTTTTGATTATTGTTTCTGTGATAAATAAACCGATTTTTCTTTATTTCTTTCTTTCTTTTTAATAAATGTATTTCTTTTACTTACACGGGACTTACAATCGTTTGTACGTTTCTTGAGCGAGAAAATAGTCGATAGCGGCGGTGGGACGCCTCTGTGGGACGACTCGCATACGAAGTTTTCCGTACCACAAGGCAAAAACGAAAAAAAACATGTTTCTTGTATGGAGACCCCTTTTAATTTTTAACTTTATTTTAGTTTTATTAATTGTTGTTATAGCGGCAATAGAAATAAACACTGAAAAAAAATTAACTGTCAACCTATTACGGTTCATGCGATACAGCCCGCTGACAGATAGACGGACGGACAGCGGAAGCTTAGTTCCTGTGGCACCCTTTAGATAAGGAATCCTAAAAAGGGGATTAATAATAAAGATAGTTTCTAAACTCGATGTTTCTTTCTCAGGTATGACAGCAAAGTGAGTAAGTCCCGCATAGACTACTATGTCGCTATGGTCAAGACGTACCAACTGGCTCCCTTGGCGTACAAGCCTTATGATACCTCTATCAAGGTCAGTATTCATAATATTGTCACTTTTCAAGGTTTCTTCTGATCGTTATATTCTGTCAAACTCAAACTCAACGCATCACATAAACCAATTACTTACAGACACTTTTGAATTGTCAAGGGGTCGGTCAGTCAGAAAAATGAAGCTAGTTGCCCATTCCAAAGCGTAGTAGGTACCTATGGAGAAGAATGTGGTGTCGGTGTCTTTAGTTGTGTATTTTCGTTTTTGGTCACCGACTTCTGAAATTAAAGTTATTTTTCACTTTTTTTTGTTGTTTTTTTTTTGGAAGTCGGTTGTTTTTTTGTAAAAAAGTTTTTATTTTGCACTTTTTAGTTGTGGTACCTACCCCACACACATTCGTATACCACTACTTGATATGTAAATAACCGTGACAGGAAATTATTATAACATCATCAATATAAACTAAGTGGAAGAAATACGCACTATTAAGGATAACTCAAAAATGACTGGTCAGTACTTGATCAAATTTAAATGGGACTACATGTGAAGCACCAGCTTTCAAATAAAAAAAGAATCATCCAAATAGGTTCACAAAAAAAAGTTCTGAGCTAACAAACATAAAAAAAAGTTACAGTCGAATTGAGAACCTCCTCCTTTATTTGAAGTCGGTTAAAAAATAGCCCATATTACATGCAGTAGATTCGGCAGTCAACACAGTGTGGTAGCACGCTGACTGCACAGGGTGCCCCTGATGTACTTAATATCGTCACGAATGGATTTCTTTGATGCACCTTTAAAAGGTGCCAAAGAATATCAACAGATCAGCATAGGTGTATAATTTTGTTCATACAGGTAACCGCATATATTAGAGGTAACATTCGCACTTCGAAAATCGTTCTTACTGTTACGACATAAGAGCGCTATCATTGTCAAATTGTTAGTGTGCGCCAATGGTGTGCGATTAACTTTCCATAAGAGCAGATTTTTTACAATTCTTACATACATAAACTCACGTTTCTTCCCATGTGAGTGGGCAGAAACTACAGAACGCCACCTGCTACGATCCTTACATACTCCTTTTGCCTCGTTTACGTTGCGAGTACTACGCACCTGACCTTTCTGAAGAACATCACCAATAAGGTCACTATTTACAATTCTTCTTTCACAATAATTTCCACATTTCACTTCCATCTATCCTAATCCTAACTTCCTAACTATCCTAATCCTAACTTCCTAACTATCCTAATCCTAACTTCCTAACTATATTATATGTATTATATATATATATTATATATATATATATATATATTATATTATATAATATTATAAATGCGAAAGTAAGTTTGTTTGTTTGTTTGTTACCTTTTCACGCCTAAACCACTGAACCGATCATCCTGAAATTTTGCATATACGTTGTCAGGTGTACAGAAACGGACATAGGGTACCTTTCATCTCGCAAAAAAGTACTGTTCCCGAGGAAAACAACAATAACGTTCTTATGATAATAGATGGCGCCACGTGTCTTTCGGATCATGATTTAATTATAACCCGAATTGATAGTCAAAATCTAAATTAACGCGAGCAAAGCCGCGGGCAAAAGCTAGTAAACCCATAAATTAACAATAAACCTCGTTTGCCGCAGATCGCACCAGTCATGACTGAGGACGTCCTCAACCAGGACACCTGCCTGCAAGTGAATGGAAATGGTGATAACTTTATAGGGATACAGACTGTTCTACCTGATATAACCGATTTGAAGTTTATTGGTAAGTTTTATAATCTTCTGAATCACTGGAAGGACGTATTGTTGAAATTGGACTTGTGGTGTGTGACTTGTGTGTTTTTGGGTTGTTGTTGGTTTGTCCAGTCTGTGGACCTATGACTGTTCATTCAGTCAGTTCAGTAAGAAGTTCAGTTCAGTAAGAGTAAGTAAGAAGTTTATCTGTGACATTCTAAGAAACTATCATATATAATAATTTAACAAAATGTAAAAAAGGAAGCATAAAAAATATCAATTGTTGGAGAATCGAACATAGGTTTGCAAAGCAGTCGTCGAACTTTTAAGCTATTTGCTTTGCTGAAAGTTGACTGAAATAGCTGTTCTTATATTATAATAGGTACTGGAACTGGGTACTGCTCGATTTTTGCGACAAATTTTATACCGAATAAACTACATTTCTAGTACCTAGTTGTTTATCTTTCAATCATCATGAATATTATTGTCAGTCGCCCCTCCAAAGCGGGAATCCAAAGTTATAGCAAGTCAAAGGTGTAAATAAACTTTTAATAAAGTCATTTCATACCGCGCTAAAACCTTATGGGAGGATTTTATGATCATCTTCAACTTTCAAAACTGTGGTCTTGGTTCATTTGACCACTTTGTCCTACTATCCATTGTTCCGAATTTAGCCCTGCACCCTAATTACGTAACACACTGTCTATCACAATCTGAATCCTTTTGAAGCCGATTGCTAATCCATTGCTTCTTATGTTCGAAAAATTTGTTTGCTCAACAACGTAAATAACGCAATGAATATTGTTGAACTGTCAAAATGAAATCCATTCTTACTGTTAGTGTGTTACGTAATTACCCCTCTGATGTGCCATCGCAACAATCATGTTTATTTACGTGACTGACATATTTATATATTCCCCCCACTTCCATGCAGCTGACCACTTTTTGTGCTTGAAGATGATCCCAAAAACCGTCCCATAAGGTTTTGGCGCGGTATGAAAAAACAATATTTTTAAGATTTTTTTACTACTTTGATTTGCTCTAACTTTGGACTGCCTCACTTCTCGAGCAGCTGACGCTCGAGTAGTGAGTTCAAGTTCAGTTCTCGCCAATAATCGACTTCTCCCCCACTGACTTCAAGATTGACTTGAACGGAAAAAAGTTCGCGTGTCAGGGGGAGTTGCGTTACTGCCTTTTGTGGATGAGGAGAGGTTGTTGAAGGCTCTGGAGCCTTTCTAAGAAGAGCTCATCAAAAAAAAAATCAATGTCAAAATATTTTATTTCACATAAACCAACATGGGCACTTATGTAACGTCAGAAGCTAGGTGCACGGTTCCAATTGGTTGTTTCCTATGGAGAAGAGCCAGCAAGAAACTCCGCGGTTACTCTTTTAAAAATAAGGGGCTTTTACAATGTTTCAAATTACAGTGTTGATAATGGGAGGGCAGTGTAGGCCTGACAACAAGTAACAGGCACTCAACAAAATATAAAAATAAAAATCGAGGCTGAGAGTGAGTAGTTAAACTTTCATTATGATCTTTTACACTAAGGAAACACTATTTTTGGTACGATTTTCAGGAGTTATAAAATTACTTTTTAAACTAACGCCACTGCCCGTAATGTCGTGATTTACTGCTTAGCTCTATAAAGTTATAGCATGATGATAATCATTTAAAAGGTTAAATCTGTATCTGTTTTGGCTCGTCTTTTTACAATTTGCGGTAAACTATTGAGGAATACGAAAAAATTGCAATATTGTTCATCCCCCATAGCAAATAGCGTGATAATTTATAGCCTACAGACTGACTAGACTTTTAGGGATTTCTATGCAAAATTTGAACAAAATCTATCCGGTAGTTTTTTTGCGTGTAATATTTTCTTAGAAGCTTGCGGTGTACGAAGGACTTTCACGCCTCAAGCTTTTAAGAAAATATTAAAGTTCTATGTTAACGTCAGTTTTATTTTGTACTTTTTAGCATTAGAATTTCTTTAAATATCCGTTCTATCACCTTCTCTTGAAAGGTACTTGTAAAAACAAATCCAACGAACCCAAACACGCCTTAACTCAAGTCATAGTATGAAGCCATCCGATTTGTACTATCCAAGTCATGGCATACTTCAGAACAGGCTATCATAATTGAATGAGTACTTATACAAAATTTCGTGCGTGTGCTGTTGACAACTGAGGAAATTTCTCGTATGGAGCCAATCCTGGGTGCGGCAGCCAGATCATGGTAAACTTTAGAACGAGCTATCATAATTGTTTGCGTATATAAAATTGTGTGTCTCTGCAGTTGACCGTTGAGCAGTTCCCTCGACTGGAGCCAATCCTGGTTGCAGCAGCCAGGTCATAATGGACTTAAGAAGGAACTACTATAATTAAATGCTTATATTAAATGTCGTGTCTGCGCCGTTGACCGTTAAGGAGATCTTTCGTCTGGAGCCAATCTCGGGTGTAGAATCACAGGTTATGCATCATAAAAATGCATTGTCTTCAAAACAGAATCAACGTGTGAAATTTCAACTCCGTAGGATAAGAGGAAGTGGTTTTTTTTCAGCTTGCAAGATTTTCCCAGAACAAACATACATACATACAAACATTGCAAGTTAAATAAATGCTTGTAAAAAAAGACAATTGTACAGTTTTGACTTCGCTACAATTTTACCTGGTACCTACTGCGCTTTGGAATGGGCAACTAGCTTCATTTTTCTGACTGACCGACCCCTTGACAATTCAAAAATGCCTGTAATTGGTTTATTTGAAATAAATGCTTTGAGTTTGAGTTTATTATATGTATAGATTGCGCAATGATTGAATAAAAGTTTGAGTGAGTTTAATTTTTATTGTACCATATTTTAATAATTGCATTGTCATGGGCCAGTACCCAGTTTTTGGCTCTGGCCTGTTGGAAATTTCTTAAACCGGGTCCCCCGCGCTTGATTTACCCTGGCCTATACATACTACACGAAGACAACTACACCCGCAGGAGATCCTGCTTTATAGGTAGTCAAATTAATAAACATAATAATATGCATTAATTTAGTTTTAATGAACATAATAATATGCATTAATTTAGTTTTAATGAACATAATAATATGCATTAATTTAGTTTAAATTGTTTAAAAGTAATTTCGAGGATCTTCAGCAAATCGGTTTATGACGTCTACCGTAGAAGAATCGCCCATCTGTTTCAAGTTTTTGTGAGTGGTGAAGTCATATCGCGGATAAAATTCTCAACAGTGCTAAGTAAACGACCTAACGACCTTCTAACGACTTGAATCAAGAGAGATACACATTCGATATTATTTACGCATGTTTCTCTGTCCTCATCTCAGTCACCCGGACGTGTCCACCGCAGCAACATGATACTCGTCATAGTTTACTCTTTGATTATACTGCCACTCATATTTTTTCTCACTTTATTTGGTATCTCGTTGATGATCGCCATATACGTGAAACTAAAGCTTGAACCCGTTCGAGGAGTGTGTACATCTAATGTGAGACTTGATGGAAAGATCGCGCTCGTGACAGGCGGGAACCAAGGCATCGGCCTGGAGACTGCCCGGGACCTCGCGTCCAGAGGAGCGCAAGTGATCATCGCTAGCCGGGACGCCACAAAAGCTGCAGAAGCTATCAACGATATAGCAGCTACGACAGGAAACAAAAACGTTGAGTTTAAACCTTTAGATTTATCAAAATTTAGCAGTGTGCGGAAATTCGCTGAAGACTTCAACAAATCTTATGGCCGTCTCGATATTTTGGTAAACAACGCTGGCTGCATCGGCAGCTATACGAAGCCTACTGAAGATGGAAATGAATTCGCGATGCAAGTGAACTACTTCGGGCCCTTCCTCCTCACAAACCTGCTGCTAGACAAACTGATCCCTTCCAAACCCAGCAGGATCATCATAGTATCGTCTTGGTTACACAATTTCGCTTTCACATTACGTGTTGACAACCTACATCAACCTGGATTTACTGGAGTGATAGGGCAGTTCGTGGCTTACGCAAATAGCAAATTCTGTAATATTCTCTGGATGAAGGCATTAGCTAAGAGATTACCTCAAGGGGTGACTGTGAATACTTTACACCCTGGAGTCATTAAAACTGATATATTTAATACGTTGCCTTTTTTAATAATGACGTTGTTTCACGTGATGTGCGATGCTTTGATATACAGAACAGCAAAAGCAGGAGCTCAGACGACAATACATCTGTGTGTTGCTGAAGAAGTGGAGAATGTGCGGGGAAGGTACTTCATGGAGTGTAAGGAAGCAGAATATAGCACGAGGGCGGATGATGACGAGTTGGTGGAGCAAGTGTGGAACAAGAGTTTAGAGGCGACGAGCTCAAGTTAGTTTGGACTATCCTAATCTTTGAGTTCATAAACGATGCAAATAAAGGTGTTGACTTATTATATGCATTCTTGAGCGGTATAGGCAATACGTAAGTGATAAACTTGAGAGTACTTGTCAAGGCGATAAATCGTGTGGTGCAGTGTTGATAGGATAATTATCACAATCACAAATGAAAGGTTAAAGGTCGAATTATAGTCTTCGAGTCAGTTAATAATTAATGTTATTTATCTGAATTTTTAGGCTTGAAGAATATTGTCGTGTGAATGTCGTAAGTACTCGTAAAGGGCCGATTTTTCAATCATCATATAATTTAAATAACTTGAATAAATAAATAAAGGTTTCACATGGTTTCTAGACAGGTACAAAGTCTGTCAAATTATCATAGACCTATGACAATTTGATAGACTTTTCAAAATAAAATAAGCACAAGTTGTACTTATTTTATTTGATCCCACAATTTCCACACATACAGTTATGTAAAATTGGCTCTTTGAGAAATTACTACTCTACCAAATTGTGCAAAGAAAAAAAAATTTAAAACGTAACTTGCTTTTCAATAGTTTGAACGATCAGCGATAATCGTTTTGCTTTTTTTTATATTTGTACAACAAAAATATAAAAGTAAACTCGTGTAGAATTAATTAAGTATATTTGTTTGCAATAAATATTAATAATTAAAACTGTAGTGACTGTTATGGCAACAGTCACTTTGAAAAATAAAAAATAAATATGGCAAGCCTACGGTCATCAGCTCTGATCTCGTGATCAAATGCGATCAGCAGTTATGGTCACTTGGAATTAAAAGTTTTGAAAATAATTTTGTTTTTATTATGATCCGATCACGTCTCCGTCTCAAAGTCTAATTGAAAGGAATTTTTGTATTACGTATGGTAAAGCAAAAAAATGCAACATTTTTTTGAACAATACAAACTTTAAATAACTTTTAAGTTTAGTATTTTCTAGTAAGACGTACAAAATAAGTTCTTGCTAAATTTCGTTTATGGAGTGGACATTTACCTGTAAACAATGCTGTGTCCCGTGCGTGAGCCGCGCGCCGCGCCGCAAGTACTTTGAGACGCAAGCGCGCGCCGCAGTGTCTGCGTTGTAGGGAGTAACGATAATCCAGACTTTTTAAACTTTGTCTTTTTCGAAAACCAATGACTTTTTTTATTTTATTGGATGCTATAGAGTGGTAACTCCTGGCTGCTACTGAGAAATTCCAGATGGAAAAACCCAATGACTGCCCGACCCGGGAATCGAACCCAGGACCTCATGCTCAGCAGTAGCGCATGCGACCACTAGATTTTTCTTTTATTTGGTATAGGATGGTCCCATATAAAGGTCAAGTTCCGATGAGTAGTTTTTCAGGTAGCTTCAATAATACGTATTTTTTTCCACATATTGTATGTTGATGATGTTGTAATAACTTTCTGTCACTGTTATTTACTTAGCAAGTGAAGGTATACGAATTTGTGTGGGGTAGGTACCACAACTAAAAAGTGAAAAATAAAACTTTATTACAAAAAAAAAAACAACTGCCTTCCAAAAAAACCACTACAAAGTGAAAAATAACTTAAAATTTCGGAAATCGGTGGCTAAAAACAATAATACAAAATCTAAGACACCGACTTCCGAAATTAAAGTTATTTATTTATTTATTTAAATGCCTTAAAACTATAATTACAGGTCTTAACCTAATGCGATTGCCAAGTCACACACACAAAATCCTAACTTTTTTAATATTATAAATGGGAAAGTAAATTTGTTTGTTTGTTTGTTACCTTTTCACGCCTAAACCACTGAACCAATCATTCTAAAATTTTGCATATACGAGTACGTTGTCAGGTGTACAGAAATGGACAAAGGGTACCTTTCATCCCGAAAAAAAGTACTGTTCCCGAGGAAAACAACAATAACGTTCTTATGATAATAGATGGCGCCACGTGTCTATCGAATCATGATTGGATTATACTGTTATCGAAACTAGTAGAGTGTTAAGTTTTTTTATTTTTTATTTAATTACCTAATACATTTTGTAAGTCTAGAGTGTCGACAGACCGGTTTTTCATCCTCCTAACTATAATTCCTCGAACAACTCGAATTGATTGTCAAATTCTAAATTAACGCGAGCGAAGCCGCGGGCAAAAGCTAGTATTATATATATATATATATATATTATATATTATATTATATATTATATTTTATATAATATTATAAATGCAAAAGTAAGTTTGTTTGTTTGTTTGTTACCTTTTCACGCTTAAACCACCGAACCGATCATCCTGAAATTTTGCATATACGTTGTCAGGTGTACAGAAACGGACATAGGGTACCTTTCATCCCGAAAAAAAGTACTGTTCCCGAGGAAAACAACAATAACGTTCTTATGATAATAGATGGCGCCACATGTCTTCCGATCATGATTGAATTATAATCCGAATTGATAGTCAGAGCCTAAATTAACGCGAGCGAAGCTGCGGGCATAAGCTAGTTAAAATTAAAGCACAACATACATCTCAAGATCATAAAGATCATTGTTTGTGTAAACAATAGTACTTTTGCGAATTAACCCCAGTGACATGTAAATATATATCAATTTCGACCTGAATATAATTGATGGTGCGAATTGTTCGAGTCAAAGGGGTTTTGGCCAGCAAGTTGGTCCTGGCTGATGGTACGACCAGCAGTAGCGGGGGCCGTCGCCGCCACACGTAACGGTCGGGTACGTACAAGTGCAACCGCTGCAGCACTATCGGGTTGTGCTCTATGCCTCGGAGCAGTTTCACCATGTAAGACACCAGCGCAAATTCCCGTCTCACCCCGAGTTGATTGTACCCCACCATACCCAGTACGAATAGAGTGGGGTACATCAAAGGGTAAAATGGGTATACCCCATAAAGTTTCTTGTACAGGTGGCGCGTGAACTTGTTCTGGACTTGCTCCAAGATCACTGAGTACTTAGGTTATTTTTCACTTTGTAGTGTTTTTTTTGGAAGTCGGTTGTTTTTTTAATATATAGGGATGTAAAGTCACGAGCACTAATATGTCAATACTTGGCAACTTTCAATAGCGATTTTTTCGTGAAATAACGAATGCAACGTTGAAATGCGACATATTGCATTAAACTATGGATTCGAAAATACTATGTTCGTAACGACATAAAATTTCATTTAAAAATTAAGGAGAAAATCGCTTTTGAATTTAGTTAAGTGTATACATATTTATGCTCGTGACTGTACAGGTACCTGAATGTTGGTACCTAAATAAATGTAGTGCAGTTTTGTAACCCAATACCCAGGCTCAAGTGTGCTTATGAAATTGTGCGGTTTTTAAATTTCTAACGTGACGACATTATCGGGAACGTTCACGTCACAGCATCTCGCTAATACAGGGAAGTAAAATGTATGGAAATAATATGAAGACGCTTTTAAATTTCCATCCACGATAGGTTTATAACGTGAACTTACTTCCATACATTTTATGGACGTGGACGTGGACGTAAACGATAATATCGTCACGTTAGAAATTATAAAAGCACACATTGTGTCAGAATATTCCGTGGCCAGAATGGTCGATCATTAATGACACCGTATTGTTGATTTTGACAGCTTTGGTAATCTCCTAATTGAAAGGCGTCATTATGCAGGTGATATTTTATTTCCCTGACGTTAAATAAATTCCTACCACCATGTAATACCTATATGCTCGCAGATAAAGAGATCATTCATACATTAATTTTAGATCAAGGAAACTCAATCAAAACACAACTTTATTTCCAGGCTTTTATTCTGAACCTTCTTTGCGGCACCACCACATCGGCGTCGTCCCTGCCAGGCTTCATCATGTCCTTCTGCAGCTCGACTATCATCCGCAGCATGAAATTCACGACCTGGCTGCTCGTGCCGTCGCGTAGTCTTTGGAAGTCCTAGAATGAAAAGAATAAACATTCATACAAAATGTGCAATTTAAAGCATCATTTCTTCTGAGTACCAAAGTAAATACTCACTCAAAAACTCGAAGCATTTAAATTGCAATTACCTAAACCAATTACAGATACTTTTGAATTGTCAAGGAGGCGGTCAGTCAGAAAGATAAGCTAAGTATGTTATTTTAGTATGTTAATTTTTTTACAATGGGTTGGTGGACCGTGTTCCACACAGTTGTCTTACTGTCTTAGTCACTAGGAGGAGTTCTAAACCAACCTTGCGTGTAGGAAGACATCGTCCGTTGACGCTAACAGTCTGATGCGTCAGGGAGGCGAGCAGTCGCTTCAGTATGTCCACTTTTTTGTTGGCAGCGAGGGGACGCAGGCGGGTTACAAAGCGGAGGAGGTACTCTAGGAGCATTATGTCTTCCTGGAAGTAAATTAGAGTTTTACTTGGCGGATGAAATAACTACAGCTCCTGGTACTCATTACCTTGCCCTTTTCCCAATTTATATCGGGTCAGTGGAACATGTCTCCTTCCTTCATACTTCTATTAGTCGTCATCTCAGGAGTCATCTCCTTTTTTGTCATACCATCTTTTACACAGTCCATCAATAGTTTCATAAGTACTACTGTTTTGAACAATGGCCTTTTGACTTGAAGGAGAGATACTAATTTAAGGTTCAGATGCAAAAGCTAGACGCTTTGCGATGCTGCCCTCCTCGCAATGATAGTTTAGGGAAACTTCGTGCTGTCTTGTAAATGGAATGAAACTAGTTTATAGTGTTACCATGGTTATTTCTTTATTTTCCTAAGGTATATAGCACTTCAGCTATTGTACATAGTGGTATGCGCACTAAACACCTAATTTACAATGGACCAATCAGAACAGTCTTGCGCCTTTCATATTGAGGTCTGCGGCTCTTACGCGTCTCCATATATAAACGCGCAGCGCCGCAGGCGTCGTCTGATAGTACAGTTAAGTAGCCAGGACTTCAGAGGTCATAACTATGAGCGGCCATTCAAAAAAAAAAGGGCGTCGTCTTCAGCCACTAAGTCGGCGCGCAGTTGGAGCAACGTGCTATCGGTCACGGTCCTCAGTGCGTGGCCGCGCGCCGTTGTGGCCGGATGTTGATGCTGTATGTATGTAGGCCACTACAATAGGATTGCATACGTCAGTCAACCACCTCCTACTTACATTGTTACCGAAGATGTGCGATTGACTGTAGAACACCTGTTTTAAGGACTTTATGGTAAAAACTACAAATAAAGTTTTAAATAATTCTGCTTTAAGCGGTGGTGGTAGGCCCCTGAACCTAAGGTGGTAAATATTTATGTTTTTTAAGGGTTATTTTTTGTTGTGGTGAGTTGTCCTGCCATCTTTTTTAAAACCAAGAAGACTGATTGATACTGAAATAATAAAAAAAAACCGTTTATAAAAAATACCATTGTCAACGCCAGCACACACGACTCCACATTGTATGCTCTCCCAACAATAAGAGACAGATCTTCTCGGTCCAACACCGGCTGCTTCAGACCTTCGAGCCACTCGAACAGTAGCCCAGTCAGAATTGTAGGGTCGTTCTGCAACATACACGTTATTATACGACGTTATAATAAAAAAATAAAAAATAAAAATTAAAAAAAATAAAAAATAAAATATTGACATAAAACATTTTACAACAAATCATAGAATTCTCTGACTCCTGCGCTAGTTATAACTGTGTTGCAGGAGCCAGTGTCCTCCCGTAATAAAAGACACAATGTTTTTTGTTTTATGACAAGACAAAAATAAAGACATTAAAAAAAGGAAATAAAACAGACTTCACTTAATAGGTACTTCTAAACATGTGTACTAAGAACAAAAATTAAAAAGAAACAAAAAAAATATAGATATATAAAGAAATAAACAATAATTTCGGTTCTTCTTTTGCGCGAAAGTATGCTTTTGTGTGTGTGTGTGTGTGTGTGTGTGTGTGTGTGTGTGTGTGTGTGTGTGTGTGGGTGTGTGTGTGTGTGTGTGTGTGTGCGTGCGTGTGTGTGTGTGTTTGCGTGTGCGTGTGCGTGTGCGTGTCCGTGTGCGTGCGCATGTGCGTGCGCGTGTGCATATTCGTGTGCGTGCGTGTGTGAGTGTGATAATGTATATTATATGACGTTACAGATGTTCCTTTGTCGTATAGGAACGAACCATATATGAATAGCTCGTGAAGTCATGACAAATCATCTGCATAATCTTTTCCCAACTGTTTTCTGCCTAACCGGCCTCTTCCAGCCCAACCGGATGTAGCAAAATACCAATATTTTATATGGAGCTACTGCCTATGATGCCTGATCCACTAACCAGTTGGGCAACTGGGTAACCATGATACCCCTTGGTAAAACTGGGTTTGAAAATAGCTCATGTCGTAGTCAAAATATTAGTCAGTCAGCAAGGTAGTGGGGCAGACAGTGCAAGGTGGTGGGGCAGACAGTGCAAGGTCGTAGTGGGGCAAACAGTGCAAGGTGGTGGGGCAGACAGTGCAAGGTGGTAGTGGGGCAGACAGTGTAAGGTAGTGGGGCAAACAGTGCAAGGATGTAGTGGGGCAGACAGTGCAAGATGGTAGTGGGGCAGACAGTGCAAGGTAGTGGGATAGACAGTGCAAGGTGGTAGTGGGGCAGACAGTGCAAAGTAGTGGGGCAGACAGTGCAAGGTGGTAGTGGGGCAGACAGTGCAAGGTAGTGGGGCAGACAGTGCAGAGTGGTAGTGGGGCAGACAGTGCAAGGTGGTAGTGGGGCAGACAGTGCAAGGTGGTGGGGCAGACAGTGCAAGGTGGTAGTGGGGCAGACAGTGTAAGGTAGTGGGGCAAACAGTGCAAGGATGTAGTGGGGCAGACAGTGCAAGATGGTAGTGGGGCAGACAGTGCAAGGTAGTGGGATAGACAGTGCAAGGTGGTAGTGGGGCAGACAGTGCAAGGTGTTAGTGGGTTCAGACAGTGCAAGGTGGCAGTGGGGCAGACAAATGCAAGGTGCGTCGCACGTACATTTAAGCGGGATGCGCTAAAGTAGCCCGCGTAATTTAACAATTCTTACGTTTTTTGCAATATGCAGGTCAGTGCTAGCGGGGTATAGGCTGATAAACTAGGAATGTAGGTGCATAAAGGTGATAGCTTACCTCAACATTGATTTTATCAAACGCTTCTCTCTGCTGGTTGATTTCATTGCGTAGTGTCTTTAAGTACTTCTGCCTCTCTTCTGGAAGACTGCTGTGGTCCACTGTGAATGCCTAAACAGGAGATAGAGCTATTGTTTTAGTTGTGCTATGCCAACGTTTTTCTTTCAAACAAATATAAAGCTTGATTTTGTAGTAAAACTTATTGTGATTGTGAGTGAGAGTCCGACCATCCACTGCTACGTAGGATGTACCCGAAAATATATGCTCTAGTGATATTATCCAGGGAGGAAGCGTTTAGTCCATACAAACGTATTCCTGTACGTTTGTTTGGACCAAACGCTGCCTGCATTTCATCTTAAGTAATTGGGGTGCCCGTGTTACCTCATAAACCCGCACCGCAGGTATGCTGCCATTGTTGGCAGTACCTGTGATCTTGCTAACTGACTCCAGGTTTCTCTCAATATCTTCCTCCACTGGGTCCCGCCATTCTACCATTGGTAATGGTGCTACGTGTTCTGTAATCAAAGGAAGGAAGTATTGAAGCAAAGGAGGCAGATAATACCAAATAGTTAAGAATTACTGCCATGGTAGTAACAGCTCTATATTAGGTCTCATCATCGCGCGTTCGTATTTCCGAAGATAGACGATGATTGCCGAACACGCATTCTTTTAATTGTTCTACCAACCTACGGTGAAATGTCACTTGCACGTCATAAAACGATAAGATCTATGTGTCACAAAGACACATAGACATTATCGTTTAGAGTTTTGACCATAGTCAAGGTTCAATTCACTGGGAATTCATTTTTCACGCATATAAAACAGTAGATTAGATCAGTACATCGGTCGGTCGGTTTGGTCGGTCAGTAGATTTTAGTAGATTTTGTATTTATATTCATGTAGTGGGTAGTAGTCATTCATGGTTGTTCATTAGTATAAACCGGTGGCAGTGCTGTCGGTACCAGCGAAGGTATTTGAGTCAGTAATACATCATTGTGTCTTAAATCAGGTTTCAGTCACGTTGTCCGACTCACAGCATGGGTTTCAGCCAGCTCGTAGCACGACTACAAACCTACAAAATTGTATGGCATATGTGGTTCTTAGCGTTGATTTGGGAGTGCAGGTCTATTCTGCATACTTTGATTTTAAGAAAGCTTTTGATTTGGTCGATAATGACATTTTATTGACAAAGCTTGCGGCCGTCGGAAGCACTCCTAAATTGCTGAAATTCTTTGCTGATCATATGAGTACTATGCTGGGTACAAATCAGAGCCCTATTTTACGAGGTCAGGCGTAAGTCAGGTCAGTAATTTAGGACCACTTCAATTTATAATAAAGGTAAATGACTTGCCCGAGGTCGTCAAGAATGCCAAGTGCCTGTTGTTTGCTGACGATCTAAAATTACAACTAGCTATTAAAGAACAAAAGGACTTTGAGTACTTACAGGAATACATAGACAGGGTTGTTGAATGGGGAAAGAAGAATAAGTTGGTGTTTAATACGTCAAAGTGTTCGGTAATAACTTTTAGTAGGATGAAAATGCCCAAAAAATATGACTATAGAGTGGACAACACGTTATTGAAAAGAACGGTACGTGACTTAGAAGTACGCCTAGCCTCAGACCTGGCATTTCGTAATCACATAGTAAATGTTTGTAAAAAAGCCTATAGGAGCCTAGGTTTCGTCCTGAGAAGAGCAGAGGGTTTTACAAGTATCGCTGCGGTAACTTCTTTGTACAATGCATTAGTAAGAAGTCAGCTTGCATGTAATGCAATCATATGGGCTCCGCATGAAGCTAAATACAGTCTCATGCTGGAGCGTATACAAAATAAATTTACTAGGTTTCTGTACCCAAGGTGGTATGGTGTATATTCATTGATGTATCCAACTTTGTTTGTTATAGGCATGGTGGGATACAATAAATCGGAAACAAGGAGGAACGTAGCTCTTGCTACCTATATTTTTAAATTATTGCGTGGCAAGACTTCAAACCCAGGTATATTGAAAGAAATAAACCTGTGTGTGCCCGACAATTATGTATTGCAAAGGCGACGGCCACGTCTATTGGCGGTGCTAGTAGTAGGACCAATTTACTGAGGAAAGCCCCTATAACGCGTACCTTGTGCGTGCTTAATGACGTAGCAGACGGCATAGATCTTTTTACTTGTTCTCTGAGTGAGTTTACAAAAACTACGGTGTATTTAATATGTTATAGTAAATAATAAAATTGTAACTATGGCTACACTATTGAATTAGGAAATCCCTGTAATGATAGTGATGATGAGTTAATAAATAAATAAATGTAATTTGCTATCATTTATTGTGTTTTTTTTTTCTTGTGACTTCGCACGGTTTATTGTGCTTTTGTGTGTTGTGCTATTTCTTTTGTGTGCACTGAATAAATGATTTATCTATCTGGCGATCGATATTCTGTTTCCCCACAACATTATATTGTCAAAACTTTTTACAAAACAAATAACTTTAATTTGGGAAGTCGGTGTCCGTTTTAAGCGAACGACATCCGAAATTAAAGTAGTTTTTCACTGCAGTGTTTTTTTTGTAAGTCATTTTTTTTTTTTGTATAAACTATTTTTATTTTTCAGTTTTTGTTGTGGTACCTAGGTTGAGGTTCCTACTCCACACAAATTCATATAAGTACTACTGCTTGCTATAAAAATAACAGTGACAGGAAGTTACTATAATATCCTATACTAAGCTGAAAAAGTACGTATAACATAAAATATTGATGACAGAAGCTGCTCCAATAAATTTACACAGTAAATGTACTTTTTATTTATTATGCTAACTATTTTAGACATGAATACTTATTTATTGTAAAAAGTATTATATGTATTATTTTAATTATTGTGAATGTGAGGACTATGTGGGTCATTGCTTTTTTTTTCAGCTAGTTTTAGTCATGACCTGGCAGTTTGAGTAATTTATGCTGTTTACCGAAATGTCCTTTCTTTGTTATTGTTCGTCGAATTGTTGAGCTCCTTAAGAGCTCGTTATGAGTTGAGCTGGCCGATTACTGAAAAAATCGTGCAGTGTTTGTACAAACCTACTTACAGAAATAAAATATTTATCATTATTTATCATTATCATTATCACTGACTGGATAGGTCCACTCAATCTGTGTGGTTCTTTCCTGAAAAGACCATTCCAGACACTAATCTACAAGGTCTTCATAAGATCTGACCAAGATTATGTCTGGACTTTAAAAGAGACTTGTGACCTTTGAGTTAGTTCGGCCTTTCTTCTCAGAGTATTCAGATAGGAAACGCCGACCTCATCTAGTTTAAAAATATGATTGACGTGTAAAAGTGTTTGTACAAACTTGCTTACAGAAATAAAATCAGGTATAAATCATTAATCCTATCATTTACGTATAATTGAAGCTAACTCCAAAACCACTCTTCAGAACTTGACCAAATTTATATGACACCTTCAAACTAAAAAAGAATTTATAAAATCGGTTCACAATTAATGAAAATATCGATGAACATACATAAAAAGAAAAATTATACACTGGCGTGCAATAAAATCGACCTACCCCGTGCTCTTTGATTTGAAACAATATAATTCAACAAGGTTTACTAACAATACCCTAATATATTTTATACTAAAACCTACCTGAACGAATGTAGATTACGTTAGTTAAAGAATTATCGAAACTGATTTATAAGTTTATGAAAAAATCACGAACTTACAAACATGGGGGTTCGAATAAAGAACCTCCTTTTTTTGAAGTCCGTTACAAAATCAAGTAAAACTTTCATTAAACGAACAGAAATAAACAAAATTATTCTTTTGTTAATTTCATTGGCAAAAAAAAGTCACGCACTTTATCCGAGCAAAAGTGAGCGATGAGAACATCTGAAGAATTGAGTCGATCTTGTCAAAAATATTGCTTTTATCCAAATATAGTGCAAATAGACTGTACCTTACCTACCTTCACACAATATAAATTAATAAATTATATTCATAAGATTTTTGAGATATCGTCTCTCAAATTGAAAGCACGGGGTGGGCCATTTTTTTTTGCAAGCCAGTGTATATAGACGAACATTTATATAACCTTATACTTTCTTGAAGTCGGTTAAAAAGACTAATTATGATGAACTTTGGGGTACAGAGAAACCACGTCTTGCATCAACACGTCATGGAATACTTTTATCCAGGTACATGAGCGATCGCTTCCCCTAGGATGTAACCGAAACCGCAGGCAACGGCTAGTAAATGCTTAAATACCAAGTTCAGCAGTGGCCGCTTCCTCAGGAGTGGTAGGGTCTGGAGGCTTGCTCTTTCTCAGCTTGTACACCATGAAGGATTTATAGAAGGGCTTGTTCTTGACACGGAAGTCCAGGCCGACGCTCTGATGACAGCCACACAGCTTCAAGAGACGCTCGCAGAGGCAGTATACTATCTGAAAATGTTGAAAGATGCCTTAATTTAAGTCTGGTCCTTATTAAATGTTGGTCTTGTTTTCTTTTTAGGGTTCCGTACCCAAAGGGTGCCAACAGTACCCTATTACTAAGCCTCCGCTGTCCATCCGTCCGTCCGTCCGTCTGACTGTCAGGGGTCTGTATCTCTAGAAACTGGAAACACAAAACAGCGAGATCAGAATGAGTTGTCTCTAAAAATTGATAATGAAACCATTTCAGATAAGTTAAGTTGCTGAGACACTAGAACATTGCTTTACCAACATCCCAATAGAGGTTACGAAATGTCTCCCCTCATCATCTATATTAGCTGAATCACTCCTCAAATAAAACTTCAGTAAGGACATTCCAAGTTTTGAATTCAAGCACATTTCTATTGTCACAATTAAAAAAGCATTCAAAAGTCTTAACATAAAAAACACTGAATACTTATGGGGGATTTCCGTTAAGGTTCGTGTAGATATCATTGACAGAATTGCCCCTGTCCTAACAGGCATATTTAATCAATGTTTAGACAGCGGTACGTTTCCTGATTTAATGAAACATAGTAAAGTAGTACCAATTTTCAAATCAGGTACTCGTAGTAAGGTTGATCCCTCCAATAATAGACCTATATCTGTGCTACCAGCATTGAGTAAAATGTATGAAAAAAACATGCTAGATCAGATGTTCTCACATTTTAACTCAAATGGGATTTTACATAGTCGCCAGTTTGGTTTCACGAAAGGTAGGTCAATGACTGACGCGGGAGTAAAACTCATCAGTCACATTTTGGAATCCTGGTAGAAGTCCCAGGACGCAATTGGCATTTTCTGTGACCTCTCAAAAGCATGTGACTGCGTTGACCACAATACACTGATCTGTAAATTACACCACTACGGAATTCGTGGACAAGCTGCTGATCTTGTTCGTTCCTATCTATCAAACAGGCAGCAAAAAGTAAACGTTAACGGGGCGACGTCCTCGGGGTCCTTAGTTAAGATGGGTGTACCTCAAGGTTCAATTCTTGGCCCTTTCCTATTTCTAGTTTATATTAATGACCTTCCTTACATGATGGCTAACTTATCGGATATAATTTTATTCGTTGATGACACTTTTTAAAAAAAGAAGCGATTTCCATAATATAAATACACGTAGTAAAAATGAAATTGTGATACCCAAATTTAGATTAACTAAAACAAGCAAGTCATTTCTTATAACAGTATCCGCTTTTATAACAAGTTGCCAAAGTCAGTTACAGAACTCAGCGATGGAAAGTTCAAAACCCACATCAAACATATCCTTATCAAAAATTCATATTACGAGTATAAGATTAAAGACTACGTTTGTAGACAAGGAAGTTTGGCAATAATTCCTTCTGCACATGTGGCTTCCCTGGTTCATTAACGGCACCACTATGTAAGGGTATATTAACTGCTCCCAAATTAAGAACTTTATATGGTTTTTTTTTTTGTTTTTTTTGTTTTTTACTGTCTTCTTTGACATAATCTTCACATTATTTGACATTGTATACCTCTAATTCTTATTTTAAACTCTTTACTTATGGCTTTTGTAAACAGGATTTTAATTCAGATTTGTTACAGTTGTAATGGAAATCATGTCATTTGGTTTAAATAGGCTTTTATTTTTATATAGATTCTTCTATATTTTGTGAATGTGAGAACGTTGTAGGCCTAACTTGTAGACTGTAGATTAGTAGACCTTTTTATATATTTGGTTGAGTGCCTGTTACTTGTTGACAGGCCTACACTGTCCTATTATCAACACTGTAATTTGAAACATTGTAAAAGCCCCTTATTTTTAAAAGAGTAACCGTAGAGTTTCTTGCCGGCTCTTCTCCATAGGAAACAACCAATTGGAATCCTGCCCATGTTGGTTTATGTGAAATAAAATATTTTGATTTTGATTTCATGAACCGTACTAGGTAGACAGTTGAAATTTTCAGTGTGTATTTCTATTGCTTATTTATTGTATAGTCTGTATTATTTGTTGCTATAATAACAAATAATAAAAGTAAAATAAAGTTGAAAATTAACGGGGTCTCCATACAATAACGTGTTTTTTTCGGCGTTTTTTGCCTTGTGGTACGGAACCCTTCGTGTGCGAGTTCGACTCACACTTGGCTGGTTTTTAGACCTGTGTCTTTGAGAGTACTAAGAGGAATACAGGGTTAAATTAAATTGGCTGGAGAAACACAAAATATTTTGAATTAAAGTCAAAGACTGTAGGTAGTATAGTAACTTGAAATATGAGTTTGTAAAATCTTTTTTTTTGGAATTACTTCAGTGGTAACTAAACCAGTATAAGCCGCCCTCTTGTTCTATTGAAACTTCGTAGATACCTACCTACTTCGCCAGGCCAGTGCAATGTCGAAGTGTTACCAGTGACGAACAGCCGACTGTACATATACTTAACGTCTTTAGTATACGATTGCTTGAAATATGAGTTTACAAAATAATTTTTTTTTATCTTGTTAAAATATCGATACCCATCAGGAAGTTTTGTCCGCAGTAATAAATAAGTAAAGTTTTTGTGTTCTAGATGAGAATAAATTCTTTTTCACACCACCTGCTCGACAATGTCAATTTATATATCATGCAAACTTAACCCATAGTAAGTCATTAAAGCCCTGGTCTAGCCGGGTATTAATATTGTATTGTATGTTGTGTGAATATCATTATGACCCGCTGGTCATTAATGTGATTTGAATTTGGAATATTGGAACCTCCGTCGGTAGGGAACCTCCAGAAATCGCATACCAACATTTTCCATAATACATACTAATCCCATGCATTTACCAAAGAGACCTGCACTAAAAAAAAAATTGTTCACAAATCGAACTGGCCACCGAGAGTAGAATACAAATTTAAAAGAAATAGAACACTAATAACAAAAAGAGGCGCGAATACTGTAAATCGCTTTGCTGCTAGACAAAAAACTTTACTACAAATTCTCATAAAAATGTCGAGTGACGATAGTGATTTGACTCCGGAGTACATTAAATCCGAAGCCATTGGTATTGCCAATAATCTACTCCCAGAAAAGTCCAAGGAATCGTACTTGACCTACGACGATTTTTACAATTAAATGGAGAACTATAAAAGGCGTCAAGTCTTTTACTATTGTATAATTGCATAGCTGATGTGTGAGTACTATGGGCATACTACAAAGCTACCATTTACTAGGTATGTCTTCCATTGACTTGAATGTGCCCGCTCTGGCGGCTGAGAGCATATCATGCTCACTCTAATGTCTCGGTGATGGTGGCGCATGTATTGGATAATTTAGCTCCCTTTAAAATGGTTGAGCTGAATGGTGTTAATCCATGCGTCATGTTCGTGAACGGGCGCCGTCAGTAGCGACTAGTCATCTCTTTCGGTCACGGCTTATTGTAATTTCATTTAATATTTAAATTGTTTTTATCTTTTTATTACGGACCATTGATATATAGTTATGTTACACTAGATTAGTAATTACCGCGCCAAGGCGTTGCCACTGGACATATGGTTACACCCATAGGTATGCGTAGCTAACGTCAGTTCAGTGTATAAGTAACTTATACTTACATATATATACTTTATATGTGTAAGTGAAACAGATATATTTTTACTTTTAAATGTTTAGAGGTTTCAAAGCTACGTCGCGCGTCGTCGCGTTCAAATAGTGCTAACACTTTTTTGACACATTATAATGAGGTTTGCTTCTATAATCTATTTATCTCAATGCAATGGACGCTTTTAACGTTCTGCATCGTTGCTTTAGACCGTTCTGACTAAATACCCGTTCTCACATGCATCATTTCAACATGAATGATGTATCCAATATTTTGTAACCAGGTTTTGGTTTAAAAGAGTGTCCGTGGTAGTTTCTTGCCCGTTCTTCGCCATAGATACCCACCTGTTACGCTTTGGAATGGGCAACTAGCTTCACCTTTCTGACCGACCGATCCCTTGACAATTGAAAAGTGTTTGTTTGAAATAAATGCTTTGAGTTCGAGTCTGTATCTGAATCAGTGCTTTTAGTCTACTTCCAGCATTTATCAAAGAAGTCAAGTTGCCTATGGTGCATCTATACGATGCTCAGGTCAATAAGCATTAAACATAATATTATTAAAATTAATACAATACACCAAATAACTAGCATTTTTTAAAAGGAAACCGGACATCGCGCTTAGAAATCAAAAGTTTTCACCGCTCAAAATGTGGAAACGTTTTTAAATGAAGCCCCTGACCACAGCTTTCTTGCCATAAAAGTACCTAAGTACCTACCCAATGATTGAATTTTTTGTAACTAAAATAGCTACCAAGTTACTTATACTTACTAGCGACCCGCTCATGCATCGATCGCTTGTGTGCGATCTTCTGAAGCGTTGCGTAATGTTTCGACAAGCCAAAATATCAAGAATTCTGCGCTCTATCCAAGTTAAATATAAAGTAAATATAATATTAAGAAACCTTCGTTAGGTTTACGTGTTGTGCTGTCTGTTACAATTATTTTTGTTACAGGTGGCCTTGATTTTTGGAGTAAATGGCGCTTGTCGTGGAAATTAACCCTTAAACATTAAAATCGAAGATATCGAAAAACATTCAGATTTGTTGCTGGTAAATTTGCCAGATACAAAATCAAGGAAAGAACGGTCGAAGGTGAAGAAGAAGTCTTTCTTTGATTTTGTCGTAAGAATTTTCGAAAAGTATCAAGCTCTACGCCCCTCTAATATAAACACTAACAGATATTTCGTAGCATATAATAAGGGCAAATGCACCAGGCAAGTCTTTGGCAAAAATAAGATCAGAACCATGCCGAAAGAAATTGCGAAATACCTGAAATTTATTAATGCCGAGCTTTACACGTGCCATTGTTTCAGGAGAACATCGGCTACTCTATTGGCGGATTCGGGAACAGGCATGACCCATATTAAAAGACACGGTGGATGGAAATCTGATGTACCACCGGAGGGTTACATTGAAAATTCTATACAGAATAAGAATAAATTATGCTGCCGCATTGGTGACAACATCAAACTAAATACACCGTCTATAACTGATACTTGGATACCTTTGTCACCGCCACCATCCAAACGTAAACACTATTCAATTTAATTGTTTTAAATAGGTCTACTAACTGTAATTGTAATTTTAATAAATATTTCGATTCTAGTAACTCTACGGACAAGGAAATAGCGTTTAAAGCCCAAAAGAGGTGTAATTGGGCTATGTTTAAGTTACAATCGATAGAAAGCTGGAGACCTTTGTTTAAAAAATACAAATTATTAACTTTACCGTCTCTATATATTTTTGAAGTTGCATCGTTTGTAAAGTCTAAACCCCAACTCTTTCCACGACAATCTGACACTTTTCCGCGCAACAGACGTGACAATAGCCAACGTTGCTTGCACTCGGCAAAAACTGCCCTCATTGGGAAAAGCTTTTCTTGTATGGCCCCGAAAATATACAACAAAATATCACAGTCATATAGAGCTACGACACCAAATCAATTTAAAAATAAGATTCGAAATCTATTAACAGACAAGTGTTGCTATAATATAAATAACTTTTTGACAGATACGTTTTGACATTCTTGAACTTTATATTATTATTTAGATAGTATTATTATTCTCATAAAATTTTATAATGAATGTTAGTGAACCAGTCTTTATGGTTTATTGAATTATTTGTATGTAATATTAAAAAAAATTGTACGCCTCGCCAGGCAAAACGTGCACTGACTTTTTACCTATATTTAAGATCTTGCATGCATGCGTTTACATACAAATATACGCATGTTTGACAAATAAATTATCTTATATCTTTTTCCCCGTGGTGCATAATTTACTACTAACCGACTACCAAAGCAGTTGAATTTCCACATGACAAAGAGCTGCAGTGTTGCAAATGTAGGACTTTCTTTGTGGCATACCTTTGGCAATTCTCTGAAAGCTCGCTCTTCTAATCCATGCAGAGTTGCTCGTTGTCGGTACAGGTGCTGCTTTAACGTGAACTCCGATGTTTTCCTATCTTTCGTCAAGTTTAGGGTTTCTCTGAAAGGAAAACAGACAGGATGAGAAAACATTGTTGTAATCTAAGCAACCACTAGTTTCTCTTACCCTATTTTAATTTTGGATCATTATTATTCTGCTTGAAGCTCGAGTACACACTCCTCCAAACCTCGTGGGAGTTCACTGATCGAAAACTTGCCGAGGGTTTTCACCGTGGTTTAGTGGATGCCGCCCGGAGTTTGGAGTTTGGTGGAGTACATCTAGACCGGGCTCACACCCTATAAGCCCCTGTTATATAAATGGTACACACCACTTATATTATAATATAACATGCGAAATGTGGGTGTACATATAGACACATTTCTATCTAAACCTTTGGGAAATACAAGCATCATGTTATATTATGTTTGTATTCCACTTACTTAGAACTAAACACAATAGTCTGTGGCAGCATGTAATGCTCGAACTGCTGCACGCAGAGGATCTGTCCCGACGTCTGCACAGACTTGGGCCTCTTCTTGCGGACCAGCCGGATGGCATCGTTGGCTCTGATGCGAAGCGAGTAGACCAGGTAACAGGCTATCAGGACACCTGTTCGGCCTAAACCTGGGAATAGGATATAAGGAAATTACAATTAAGGTTGTCTTCTTACTTTCTTCTATTTGAACAATTTTGGCTGGCCCAAATGCACACAATTTGCCTCAGTCTTTGTCTTGTCGATATTCTTGATTTATATTCTTTCTATCAAGCCTCTTTAGGCTCTTCTTTAAGAGCGCGCTGTTGCATTTTAACCGTAAAAAAAGGAGTTTCTCAAGACGACGGGTTTATTTTTTAAAATTTGTATTACCATGTCTAACTTTTTATAGAGTAGTTCGATTTTGATGATTCTTTTTAACGGAATATGTCAAAGTTAGGCTCATTAAAAATTGAAAAATATCATCCACCCCTAACAGTAGAAAAATAAGGTTTGACTGATTTTCACCAACTAATTTTTTTTGTTAAAATTTGGCACATATGTTATGAAGTTCTGATCCCACTAGAGCGGGGTTAGAGAGCTAGGATCTTAGTTAGACTTAAAGTTTTTTTCTTTTCAGTTTCTATTTTCGTCGACTATATTTTTTGTTAAAAAGTTTTTTCATAATTTAAATTTCGGCGCTTAGCCGAGCGCATCGAGCGTCGAAAATCTAAGTGCTCATTTGTACACGAGCGGCACGTTGCCAACGGCAGCCGCCGACGCGTCGACGGCTGCAGTTCCCTCTGTCGTCGACGCGTTTACGACTGCCGCCGACGAGTGTCGACGGCCGCAGTTGCATCTGCCGTTGGCAACGTGCCGCTCGTGTACAAATGAGCACTTGCAGGGCGCTTTTATTTAGGCATTCATTAAGGTGTCTACTACTCCGTAAATATTTCCTTAAAATATGAATTAAATCAAATGTGTAAAATTGAAAATTAAATCAATAAAATGGTACGCTGGAAACGACAAGGATCCCTTATATTTTTGCCATGTCCGTCCGTCCGCCTGTCTGCAGCTTAGCTCAGAGGCTCATAAGCTGTAATTTGTCATGGATATACCTACATATTAGCCACACCGACGAAGTAGTAAAATAAAATAAGTTTTTTTTTTTATGTCCCTCCTCTACGCTTTAGGTGGGGATGTCTTTTTCCTCGTCTATTCCATGGTGTAGTTGTCGTTGGATAGGTCTTTCAAAAATACTGCGGGTTTGTTATAACAATTTTTCGATTAAGGGATTCGTTTGTGAAATATTAAGTTTTATAGTGCAAATTTGTGCCAAGACGAAGCTAGCAAGTCTCCGAGTTGCACAAAACAAGATAGTGAAAATGATTTTTCGCTACCCATATTTAATAATAATAATAATAAACCCGCAGGGCAGCATGTGGCGAGCTGTTGGGCAGTAGCGACCCCACGGAACCCTATCTCCCGGGAAAAGTCTTGTTCCTCACCTCTGGCTTGCCTTTATTGGCCGGCTGGAGTGAACAATGACGAGGAACAGAGCTCCCACCTCTTTCTTGCCTTTATTGACCGGCTTGAGTGGAGATTCGCAAGAGAAAACATGCTCGGAGGAAGGAAGTATTTCAGTAAATGCTGGTAGGGATCTTGACTATCTTCCGGGCTCTGGGATTATTCTGATAGCCGTGGAATACCTCTCCACTCCTCAAGCACCTCAAGAAGTGTTGCAACTTAGTCGCTACGTCACTATGTGCTAGCGACGGTTTCCGGCTGCCCATTATTGAGTGTGCAAGTCACCCCTTGCCATTTTATCCGCGTATATATAAAACATTGATCAGGCAGGGGTCATAGTCCTTCCATAGTTCTAGGTAACTAGGCCACTCTAGGCACCCAAACCCATAGTCCAATATCTTTTTTTTTTTTTCCATATCGAGCAAGAGTCCAACATCAACCGGAGGTTGTCCTTGGGTGCACTTGCACACGTCCGCCGCCCCCTATCATATAAGACCCGAGGTGGCGGCGCGTAATGTTCCACGCGCGCCTCTCTTAGACGTCGCGGGGGAGTTAAACTCACTCCCCCCGCTTGACCAGACGGGGCCCGCAGAGGCGGGCCGGCACTAGCCGGGGGTTACGTTGAAGAGTGCTTAAGTGTCCCCGTAGCCCCCGGTGCAAGTGTGCGAGGGAACACGGGGTGGTTTTAGTCAGTGGAAGTCTGACAGACCCCTTCGCCCGCCCCAGGGTGGAGGACATCCATGAGGATTTCCACCCCGTTAAAAAAAAAAAAAAAAAAAAAATGGGTGCACTTGCACAGTGCATACAGGGATAATCGCCGGTTTGTGCTTCACTTCCTTTACTTATAGATTCTAACGGGCCTCTGCGAGTTGGCTTCGGCCCCTCTTATGCCTATCAAAGGCCCGGGACCCTATGGTCCCGAGATATGCGGAAAGCCTAAAAATAATAAATGTCTATTCATCAAAAATTACAGATAGTTACAGCAGCCAACAATGGGTGGTGATTATACAATTAAGTAGGTTTGTTGTAAAATCTACACTAAAACTATGAAACCCTGCCTCTCAAACTAGGTTATAACCTGTATTTTGAGAAACAGTGTGCGGCCACAAAATTCTTATACACTAAAATTGTTACAACAATTAATGAACGGTGACGTTCTACCGCTGCAATAATTTATCTGAATCTGTGATAGTTGTAACTTATGTATATGAGCGTGACGGTGTGTGCATGTAGTGGCTGGGGAGTATTGTGTGGGGGTGTGTGCATGTGTGATAAGGTGGAGTGGACGAAGGGGTGCGTGCGCGCCTGTTTAAATGTGTGTATTTTATCGAAATTGGATTAGGGGTGGGTGAGAGATTAGGTGATGTATGTAAGTAGGGACTCCGTGTAGGCACATTCCCTCTCCAGTAACCACTCTGTTACTTTAGTTTTTACCGCGTGTGTGTTTATTTTTAGGATTTTTTATTGCAAATTTGCAAAATTTATGAAGAAACAAAAATAATGAACATTAGACAGTTATATATTTACAATACATGTATTTTCATTCGTAAGGCACTCAACAAAAGTATACAGACTAATGTATCGTTTACTAAAGTAAAACAAGTAACCCAACGTAGCAGTCGCCGAGCTAGTTTTCTGATTTTACCGAAGACGAGAACCAAGTTTGGCTGAAAAAAAAAACTTTTGAAAGAGCACAATTATATAACAAAATACCCTCATGTAAAAACGGTTGCGCTCATTCAATGCATTCAAAACTCAATTGGCTGCGTATTTAATCACAAATAACACCCTTCCTAAAAGTTGAATGCACTGGATGCACTGTGTCCTTCTTTCGTATATCTATGACTGTATCATAATTTGCTACCGTGACGTCAGTGACGAACTTTTCATTTATATAATTTATTTTAAGCATTATTCTCATGTAAGTGACTTTGTGTTTTTTTTTGAGAATACAAAATATCTTTAAACCTAAATTTTTGTTAGAGTCATGTGTCCCGCCCCTGCCAGCTAAATGGTTCAAACTCAAAAACTCAAAGCATTTATTTCAAATAAACCAATTACAGGCACTTTTGAATTGTCAAGGGGTCGGTCAGTCAGAAAGATGAAGCTAGTTGCCCATTCCAAAGCGTAGTAGGTACCTATGGAGAAGAACGGGCAAGAAACTCCATGGTTGTTTCTGGATATGTGAAAAAATTCACGGTAGTAGTATATATAACGAAATTAAAAGGAAAACTATCACAGCTAAGTAGGCTTTACAAGTTAACAAGTAATAGTCGACCAACTTACATTTGCAGTTTGAACGTATGGGAGCACATGTGTTTCAACTATAATGTTAAGTTTGTTCTTGGGATAAATTCATCCCAACTACGGAACCCTATATTGTGCGTGGTCTGACATGCACTTGGCCGGTGTTTTGGTGTATAGAGGTATGAGGAACAGGGTGTAAAGCTCACTCATACTCTATGGAAAAGGGAGGATCCTCCGACCAGACGGGTGTTGTCTGGTGGGCAACTGCCCCACGGTTGATGTCGGGATGTTGTAGGTATATATGCTGGTTGCGCGGTAAACTCTGCTTGCTCGATGCAGGATTTTGCGTGACGTCATTGTGACGTATAGCTCGCATGTGGCGATGTAGATACCGCGTACAGGTGTTCCAAATTGGATTTGGTGAACCTTAATTTTTTTTAAGAAAGCTTACCACCAAAGAAATATTGTCATTATCGCAGAAACCATGCGTCAATGTCATGGAATTAGCATTTGGTCTAAGATGTTTTGTCTATGTCTCTCAAAACACATTTAAGAAAAATATTGTAGTAAAAAACCTTTTTAAAAACAAGCTTTTATTGAACTTAAAAGTACTAAATAAAACTTACGTTAACATAAAACTTTAATATTTTCTTAGAAGCTTGCGGCATATCTATAAGTGTAAGAAGGACGTCCACGCTTCAAGCTTTTAAGAAAATATGTATTAGTTCTATGTTAATGTAAGTTTTATTTAGTACTTTTTAGTTCAATAAAAGCTTGTTTTTAAAAATGTTTTTTATTTCAATTTTATTTTGTATTTTTAGCATTAGAATTTCTATAGATAACCGTTCTATCACCTTCTCTTGAAAGTTACTTGTAAAGACAATCCAAAGAACCCAAACGCGCCTTTGCACAAGTCATGGTCAGAAGCCATTCGAGGTGCACTATCCAAGTCATGCCACACTATAGAACGGGCTATCATTACCTATAATTTAATGAATACTTATACAACATTTCTTGCCTGTGCTGTTGACCTCTAAAGAGTTCTCACGTATGGGAGCCAGTTCTGGGTGCAGCAGCCAGATCATGGTAAACTTTAGAACGAGCTATATACAGTAACGAACGTATTTCGACTACAGAGTGTTAAGAATCGTTAACAAGCAAAAGCCGTAATTGTATGAGTATATAAAATTTTGTGTCTCTGCTATTGACCGTTGAGGAGTTCTCTCGACTGGAGCCAATCCTGGGAGCAGCAGCCAGGTTATGGTGGACTTTAGAAGGAACTACCATAATTAAACGCGTATATTAAATGTCATGTCTGCACCGTTGACCGTTAAGGAGAACCTTCGTCTGGAGCCAATTCTGGGTGTAGAATCACAGGTCATGCATCATAAAAATGCATTGTCTATAAAACAAAATCAACGTGTGAAATTTCAACTCCGTAGGATAAGAGGAAGTGGTTTTTTTTCAGCTTGCAAGATTCCACCCGGACAAACATACATACATTGCAAGTTAAATAAAAGTCTGTAAAAAGCTTGTAATAATAAGGTAAAACATGAAGGTCAATTTATTTTTTCAGTCGTGTAAAAATCAGAAGTTTATTTATAAAGATAATGTATCCGTTTGCATCTTGAGTTTGGAGGTCACAAGTATGAATGCTGAGAGAATCGGAAAAAAATCGCATAAATTCGCATATTTTCTTTTTTGTTTGGTATAAAGAACAATGACAGCTTCCCATACATTGTATTATTTGAAATTAAATTATTACGTCTTTAAATGAAACATATACTTAAACTCAGCTTCATTTTCTGTGCTAGTTCGTGTAATATTTTTTGGTAGAGAAGGCGGAGATTAATAGATACTTATTCAATGTTGAACTTTTAAACAACAAAGGACAGAGCGCAAGCTTCTGGTCAAGAGTTGTAAACTGTCAACGGTTGTCAATGTTAACAATCAAGCTATATTTTTTTAAGACTTTAAACAGGTACTAGTCTTTTTAGTTCAGAATTGCCATAACATTTGATATTTTCCACCCTTTACCGCATTATGCTTGTCTAAGAACACAGAATAAACTTAGATATAGGTACAACAAAATAAATGTATTACTTATTCATTTACTCCATGTTAATATAATACCAAACTAAACATGATAACCACACCACGACAATTACGCTATACCCACTATTTAGGAAAATAAATATAAAATGGCAATACTAAACCAATCCAACCAACAATTTCCTAATCTTTTAGAAAAAAGTAGTCAGAAAACTTTTCATTAAACATTATTTTTTTTCTTTGCCTAAACTAGATATTATGATAGTTAAAAAAAACGTAGATAAACTTTCGTATAAGTGTCACTTTTAGACGTTCAATTTTATTTCAAATAAGAATTCGCCATTGTTCTTTAGGTATTACAATTAAAAGAAACATCCTCGTCTTCCTAGCTTTTTCCCAATTGTTGGGGTCGGCTTCCACTGTAACCGGATGCAGCTGCATACCAGTATTTTATGGAGCGACTGCCTATCTGACCTCCACAACCCAGTTACTGGGTAGCACGATACCCTTTGATAAGACTGGCTGTCAGACTTTCGGGCTACTGACTACCCGTAACGACTGTTAGAGGTCTACATATGACAGCCGGGATCAACGGCTTAACGTGTTTTCCGAAGCACGGTATGTAATAGAACTGCTGCACGCAGAGGATCTGTCCCGACGTCAATGCAATGGTCACCCATCCACGGACCGATCTCGGCCAGCGTTGCTTAACTTTGAACATCGACCCGTGCGGCTGTTATTATATACCCACGAGTCTCACCACACAAAACAACAGTCTTTTATTCATTAAATGATCTCGCGCTCGCCGTCTATCGCATGCAGGTAAGTATTCAATCGGGCATGTAAATGTATGAACCCGATTATCTCATTGTTTCGTAGAGCGCTATCCTTTTTTTGCAAATCCTGCCATTGTTGGCATTGACCGCTTAGAAAGCTGACCACCCCTGACGCGAACTGACGTGTATATCGCGCGAAGAGGGCTAAGGAAGGGGCAGCGGCGCGGGGCGCGGGGTTGACACCATATTCAGAGAGACGACTGCGGGAATATCCCGAATCAAAATGAATCCGATGAAGACGTGTAGGTAGGTATATTCCTTGCCTTACAGTGTAAACTTCAAAACAACGTAATTAATGATAGATTATTTTCATTTTTCTATATTTTTTAAATAATTGTTTTGTAGTACGAAAAGTTTTAGCTAATAGGTAGAATAATCACAAAAATAACATTCATCAGGGATGTAGTGGTCATAAATAGCCTAATACCGCAGCCCCGACACCAGAAAAACATGAAACTTGATAAAGATATCATATATTTTTTGCGCATGATGAAATGCCTTAGTAAAGATGAATTGGTATGTAAACCATAGTTAATGCAGTTTGTAGTTAACAGAAAATGTGTAATTTTCCACGGCCATTCCGATTCCGCAAGTCGCTTGAAATAGTCACTAATTAAAAACTTATCGATATCTCTAATGACAACCATTTTGCTTAACATTGCACTGAAAAAGAAAAAAAAACTATTTAGACTACCTAAATAGTGGTTTTGTTCCCAAAGCTCAATTATTCTATTAAGGAAAATCAGTAACTTTATCACAAAAACTCAGAGTATTAATAAATAATAACTAATAAGTCTGACTTTGACGTCTTAGTAGAGCTGCACCCTAATTACGTAACACACTATCCAACACAATCTGAATCATTTTGAAGCCTGTTGCTAATCCATTGCTTCATATGTTCGAAAAATTTGTCCGCTCAACAACGTAAATAACGCAATGAATGTTGTTGAACTGTCAAAATGAAACACATTCCTACTGTTAGTGTGTTACGTAATTACCCCGCTGATGTATAAACCCATATTTTCTGACGTGGTATTTTTAAAAGTTTAATAAAAAAAAATCATCACATTTATGGCACAAGGACAAGCTCAAAAGGAACCCTAATTTCATGAAATGGTGGTTGTAATCTGTCATAACGAGTGCTATAGAGTTCAGGAAGCTGAAAGTAGGTTTATGACTTAAAATTCGTCATTGTTTTAGTAAAAGCTCAATAATTCGAGGGGGGCATTCAAATATTGTCATAAACCCGTACATAGTTTATTAGTAAAATTACAGTCGCACATCATTTTCCCCGTAACAGATGAATAATTTAATGACAAAATAATATCTAACTCCCCACGATATATCCTCGTATTCTCTTTTTTATCTTTTTCTCTTCAAAAATACTGAGACACTGTAGCGGCGTGAACGAATGTAAAATGAATGAATGACAAAGAGGTACTTTAGTAGCGTTGCGGTGGGTTGTATGTCATCAAATAGAGATTGCGTTGCTGTTACATCAACTGTATTAGGCCAAAATAGTCATGCCTGATACCGTTGTACTACAGTTGTACTTTAAAACTGATTGCGCCACTTTCTTTGCAGGTGCACCTTCTTTGGCCTTTTATTTGACCACCGATTAGTTTTTACAAAACGTTCTATGGTCTTCTATACAACTAACGTTTGCTGGTTGGGTAGTCAACGGCAACTGGAATGGCTAACGTGACAATGTTGAAGAAAATCGAGTTATCTGGTTTAATTACTCTAATGTGTTTACCGTCTATTGCTCCGACGCAATGCGGAAAATTTGCGTGTTTGTAAAATTTTTGGTATAAAATAACGCTGTATTATAATGATATTGCACTTTCTTATTTACAGTCAGCAAAGGAAATAAGTATCCAGGGTCACCGGATATAGTTGAAGTTTAGAAAGAAACCGATGGATATTTATGAATTAAATTTAATTGGATAAATTACCAGTTTGTTTTCTAGTAATTTAATTTAATTTTATTCGAAAACATTCATCGGTTTCTTACTAAACTTCAACTATATCCGGCGACCCTGGATACTTATCTCTTTTGCTGACTGTGCACAATAAAACATTAATGATGTTTTTGACTATTAATGAAGAGGAAGGCACGCATGTGACTAAAAGAGTAATAAATATAAATGTTGATGAATGTAGAGGGAGAGGAAGACCAAAGAAAATAATGGATTGTGTGAGGAATGACATGAAAGATACCCAAGAGAGTGAATGATGTCGGTTGATAGGGGAGGATGGAAGATGATGATGTTTTTGAATATTAAGTCCGTTACTGTGGACAGTGATGGAAGATTACGTTCACACGGCGTTGCACCGTGCACCGTACGAAATTGTACAGTATGAGTTTATAGTAGGGCTATTACAAACGAAAAAAAAAAAAAGTTAGAGTCACAAATCACCGAGTCAACAACAGTAAGATACGCACACCACCAATACTGCTCCATACGGGTAGTAAGTGCGAGCAAGAGATCCGATAAAACGATTTATTACTCTAACTTTACGTTTGTAATGGCCTGAGTACACATAATATTGGGATCGACGCAATAACACAACAAAATCTCAACACTTACAATTTTATTTACATACAGTAGGCCGATCAAAAATGTGCATATAGATTTGACAACATCTTCTGGTATTTATTTACAATGTTACCGCATTGACCATAGGTGTAATAAAAATAAAATTTCTATGGTATCTCGTTCAGTGTCCTTCAAGGGTGTTTTAAAACCCACACGATACATGTCTTGATCCATTGATCATTCTATGGTAAGGAGGCTTATTAGGCTCACGTAGACAGCGAATAGACAATACCAACCTGAGAGCCTAGACATAGTAACATTTTATTAGCGATAACGATGAAGGTTAGGTCAAAAATGAATGGGACTGATATAAGCTTCTGAAAAGCTTTATGACAATCCTGTTGTAAGTCATTGTATAAACGCTTTGAAAGCGATTGCCACTAGTCTAGGCCCTGCGACTGCAAATGTACAGCGGTCCGCAAAAGACGGGTGTCGTGCGTGCTTTAATAACTGCACGTTAGAGGAAGTTATGGACACCACTGACAACGCACAACTGCTAAAAGTTTTTCATTGTTTATAACACCGGACTAACACAAATTGGACTACCATCGACTTACATAAGTTAAAGTACGCGATCGAAACGTTTTGACGTTGACCACTACTAGAGTATGTTAACATTAGTAACTTGTATTCGTCACCTCTAAACTCTTGTTCCACACTTGTTCCACGAACTCATCATCATCCGCCCTCGTGCTATATTCTGCTTCCTTACACTCCATGAAGTACCTCCCCCGCACATTCTCCACTTCGTCAGCAACACACAGATATATTGTCGTCTGAGCTCCTGCATTTGCTGTTCTACGAGTATATATAAAAGCATCACATATCACGTGAAAAATCGTCTTTATAAAAAAAGGCAACGCGTTATATATATCAGTTTTAATGAATCCAGGATGTAAAGTATTCACAGTCACTCCTTGAGGTAATCTCTTAGCTAATGCCTTCATCCAGAGAACATTACATAATTTGCTATTTGCGTAAGACACTAACTTCCCTATCATTCCAGTAAATCCAGGTTGACGTAGGTTGTCAACACGTAATGTGAAAGCGAAATTGTGGGACCAAGACGATACTATGATGATCCTGCTGGATTTGGAAGCGATCAGTTTGTCTAGCAGCAGGTTTGTGAGGAGGAAGGGCCCGAAGTAGTTCACTTGCATCACTACTTCATTTCCATCTTCAGTAGGCTTCGGGTAGCTGCCGCTGCAGCCAGCGTTGTTTACCAAAATATCGAGACGGTCATAGGATTTGTTGAAATCTTCAGCGAATTTCCGCACACTGCTAAATTTTGATAGATCTAAAGGTTTAAACTCAACGTTTTTGTTTCCTGTCGTAGTTGCTATATCGTTAATAGCTTCTGCAGCTTTTGTGGCGTCCCGGCAGGCGATGATCACTTGCGCTCCTCTGGACGCGAGGTCCCGGGCAGTCTCCAGGCCGATGCCTTGGTTCCCGCCTGTCACGAGCGCGATCTTTCCATCAAGTCTCACATTAGATGTACACACTCCTCGAACGGGTTCAAGCTTTAGTTTCACGTATATCACCATCATCAGCCAGATAAGAAATGAAGTGAGAAAAAATATGAGTAGTAGTATAATCAAAGAGTAAACTATGACGAGTATCATGTTGCTGCGGTGGACACGTCCGGGTGACTGAGATGAGGACAGAGAAACATGCGTAAATAATACCGAATGTGTATCTTTCTTGATTCAAGTCGTTGAAAGGTCGTTAAGTCGTTTACATAATAGTGTTGAGAATTTTATCCGCAATATTACCGCTTCACCGCTCGCAAAACCTTAAAGGAAAACATGTTGTCAAAACCGCCATGCTCTAGAACCAAATATTTAGAGATTGCCAATTTGTTAATTGATTTGGTTAAAAAAAAAGTATATATGAATACAACGCAACATCGGGTTTTGACATCCACAAAATTACACTGAAATAATTTTGTATTAGGCGGCCCCTACACCTACAATAAGTTTGCGCAATCCTTAACCAACACAGTTGAATTATTAAAATAACTTGACCAATGTCGTTCAACCCAATCTACTGTTATAGTATTAATTAGTGATAGCTATTCGTAAGGAATAATCTGTAAGAACGCATCAATCAGTGTATCAGTGTTGTGCCATTGGGTAGTAGGAGTATATACAGGTATATGCATTAATTTACGGAAAACTTCGCAAGCAATGGGAAATTGCTACTGAAGGCTGCGGGTGTCGACCTCACGATGAGCTGCTTCTCACACTCGCGTGGGTTGCTCCCGCGTCACCAGCCCTGACTCTCTTCATATTTTGCTTAGTGAGACCAAAACTACTATCACAGTAGGTATACCGGAAAGTTTTATAGAAATTATTTTATGGCTGTTATTTTAGTATATTGTGGAGTCTTACTAATTCCACGCGAACGAAGTCGCGGGCAGATGCTAGTTTGTAACAAAAAAAAAAATTGTTTTTTCTGTGTCTGTCTATTTGTTCCGCCTAATCTCCGAAATGGCTAGACCGATTTTGATGAAATTTGATATGAGGATACTTAGAACCCTGGGGAAATAAATAGGCTACTTTTCATAGATATACCACCCTTATAATTGATCGTCTGAGGGCCGCCTTATAAACGAATCATATTACATTTTTCTTGTTTAGGTTTCAAGTACATCTTAGACTACTATTTTAATTTAAAACCAATGATGAAACCATTGGTCGTGTTTTCTTCTCGAGAATCTTAACTAATAGATATCTACTCTATGCTCATCTGGATAACTAGAGATATTATAATATATGTGGAGCATATATACCCTGGGATGAAGGTAAGTACATTGTCAGTCAATAGTACATGGTCCTCAAATAATCTGACCAAGATTATTTCCGGATTTTTATATACATTGACATTGATGATTTTTTGTAAATACATTGACATGAATATTTACTTTGTAAAATAGTATATTTTATTTTAATTATTGTGAATGTAAAGACTATGTGAGTCATTGTTGTTTTTTTCTTCCCAATTAGTTTTAATCATGGTCTGGCAGTTTGAGTAATTTATGCAGCCTACCCAAATGTGATTTCTTCGGTATTGTTCGTCGTATCGTTGAGCTCCTTAAGTTTTGGGTTGAGCTGCACGATTACTGATAAATGCGTGCACTGACTGGACAGCTCCATGGCTATGCACACACACACAGCTCAAATCTACATGGTCTTCACATGATCTGACTAAGTCTGGACTTTAAAAGAGACTGTGAACTCTGAGTTTGTTTCGGCCTTTCTTCTCAGTATAGTCAGATAGGAAACGCCGACCTCATCTAGTTTTAAAATATGATTGACGTGTAAAAGTGTTTTTACAAACCTACTTACAGAAATAAAATCATTTATTATTACAAATCAATTAATTTAACTTTTTTCAAACGCTGTAGTCAATATTGTATTATGATGCCTGCTATAGGCACAAGGGGAGACTCGTACTCTGCCACGTAGTGTATGTAAGTTTTGGATTTATACTATTTGAAATTATTTATGGATTATTTTGATCATTATTTATTTACTATTCATCAAATCTGTTATGGGTTTGTTTTAAATATGTCCATTTCAAGGAAGCTCGGAGGTAATGAACCTTATTTATTTCATCAATTTGGTCATCCAAATGTATTAAGCTTGAAAACGTGTCATGGAACTCTAACCACCTGTCGTAGGTTCCGTCAAATTTAGGTAGTTGAATGGTTGATAGCCCAACCAGCCTATTATTACTAACGCGAGAAAACTTGTCTTCATTATCAATATCATTGGATTGGCTAGTAATTCCTGCGCCCTCGCAACAACTTGGATATATGAGGCTTCAATTCATTACGTTCTGATAACTTTAGATTCATATCCTCAGCTATGCATTCCGTCGTCATATTGCGAATAAACAAGTTCAATGTTACCGAGGCGTAACTGCAGTTCGTTCATCTGGGTTTGCGTTATAGAATCCTTCTTAAAATCCTCTAAGTAATTAGAAACCACTGTTAAGAGCGGGTAGTAACCAAAATTGCCTATCTTCAATTTAATTTTTCATGAAATTCATAAGACGTAGGTGTAAAATAAAAATAATATGAGTAACTACATGATATTTTAAAACTTTGTGGAACAGAAACACAATACATTAAAATTTTCTCGATAAAATAACATCACGAAGTTACCCCTAATTTTCACGTTTTTTCAATTTGTACTTAATATGCTAATGACTAATAGGATATTTTTTTAATGATTATCAGTATCAAGACAAGGCGAAAAAAATTGTGCACGCATTTTTTGAAATTCCTTTTATTTTTGGTTTTATTACGAATAGAAGCTTTAAGCACTTACGACGTTTTTAGTTCGTGGAAGAAGTCATCTTCCGTCGCACGTTGCGGGAACTTCAAGCATATTTTTGTTTCACAAATCAGTCGCCGTCGCTCTGTTGAGACGAGAGGACTGCGCTTGAATTTTCTGCTGCTCTGCGATTTAATTTATTTGCGTAAATAATATTTTCGTAATTTATCACATTGTTGGAACGAAACTGTGAAATACTAGTGAAATACAAAACATGAAAATATCACTAAAACCACTTCCGAAAAGTTTATTAAAATCGTTAAGAATTGATAAACCAAATAAATACCGCGGCTAAACTATAAAATAAAAATATTATAATATTCTTAAAGTAACATTTAGTCTTTATTTCATTTAAGTCGGTCAACTCTCCAATCTAACAACCTACCAGCATCGGTTACAGATTCACGGACATATAATAATATTGAATAATATACCTACTTGTACACAGCAATCATACATAGGTACATTGAATAGAACAGTTTCATGTGATTATTTTGCGTATACATATTACACACAAGATTCAAATTCAAATGCCTAAATATACGCCGGGCGAAAAGTTTCTGCTGGCAGGAAGGGATTGTGTTTTGTTTTTATCGAGTTTGATGAGAGGGGTAGGGAAAGAGGCGCGGGTGAAACTTGAATTTGAATCTTGTGTGTAGTGTGTATACGCAAAATAATCAGATGAAACTGTTTTATTCAATTTATCTATGTGTACAAGTAGGTATATTATTAAATAATATTGTATGTCCGTGAATCTGTTACCGATGCTGGTGGGATGTTAGATTGGAGATTAGACTGACTTAAATGACATAAAGACTAAATGTTACTTCAAGATACGGTCTATAAATTTTCGATTCCGAATTGAAAGACAAACCTAACGTTGCAGTTGAAAAAATATTGTTCCATACATTATGTAACATAACTACAATTGAACAATTTTCAGATACTTTCCTGTGCCTATTCCTGTACCTTGCTTCTTGTCAAATTTCATGATTCTAGGTCAACGACATGTATCTTATAGGTTTTAATTTATTTGCGAGTGGCAATATTGGAGGTCGTATATATGGTATGGCAACTACACTGGCCTGTATGATAATCATATTAGGTCTTTACCTATGAAATTGCCGTTCTGCAGTACTGGCCATTTCAAATCAAAATAATTTTTGTTTGGCTATGAATTCTAATTTCAAATTAATTTTATTTTAAAAACATGGATTTTTTTTTCTAAAAGTAGTCATTTCTTTATTGATTAGTGTTACATTTTCATCGCATTTCAATCTTTTTCGTCATCATGGATACGTTAAAAATTCGAGTAATTATGGAATATGAGTACCGTCGTGGCAGCAACGCGGCACAAGCGGCACGCAACATCAACGACGTTTACGGAGCTAACTCTACAAACCAACGCACCACCTGTTATTGGTTTGCTCGCTTCCGTTCTGGAAATTTCGACCTGAAAAATGAACCTCGCGGTCGTCCGAAGACTTTGGTCGACAATGACGAATTAAAGGCGATTGTGGAAGCTGATGATACACAATCTACGGCTGAATTAGCAGCAGCTTTCGACGTTAGCGTCAAAACAATATTGGTCCATTTGCGTCAAATTGGCAAGGTAAAAAAGCTTGACAAATGGGTGCCCCACGAACTCAATGATCGCCAGCGCGAAGTACGCGTCGAGACGTGCCTTGCACTGCTCAACAGACACACAAATGAAGGAATTTTGAACCGCATTGTTACCTGCGATGAAAAATGGATTCTGTTTGATAACCGTAAGCGCTCAGCAAGTTGGTTGGATCCTGGTTCAGCACCTAAACAATGCCCTAAACGAAAACTTACCCCTAGAAAAGTGATGGTCACTGTTTGGTGGTCTAGCGCCGGTGTGATTCATCACAGCTTCTTACCAAACGGGGTGAGCATTACTGCAGATGTGTACTGTGAAGAACTGAACACAATGATGGAGAAGCTGGCGCATCTCCAACCAGCATTGGTCAATCGCTCGTCTCCGCTGCTCCTGCACGACAACGCGCGACCTCATACTGCACAGCAGACGGTCTCCAAGTTGCAAGAACTGGGGTTGGAAGCTCTCCGTCATCCGCCCTACTCACCAGACCTTGCGCCTACAGACTACTACTTTTTCCAGAATTTGGATAACTTCTTGGCGGGAAAAAAATTTAATACCCGAGAGGCAGTACAAAATGCCTTTGAAGAATTTGTTGCCTCCCGTCCAGCTGATTTCTTTAAGAAGGGCATCAATAAACTGCCACTGCGATGGCAAAGATGCATTGATTGCATGGGTGATTACTTCGATTAATACAAATAAAAAATTCATGAAAAAAATTCGTTTAAATTTTTTCATACAAAACGGCAATTTCATAGGTAAAGACCTATTATTTACACCTGTCTGTCACCGTTTTTTAAATAAGCATAGTTACGGTTCTGTTTATGTCTGTACATTGTCACTTGTGTGAAAAATATTGACCACGAATATATATAGTAAACTATTAGACCACTGCTGCTGGTTTTATTGCTGCTATTTTCCAATAGGTTATGGGCCCAGAACATGGCTTAATAAGTTGAGTGGTTTAAATATTAATTGTGTGCGTCTAAATCTAAACTTACGAAATCTCATTTATGTCAGCTGAAATTGGCATAAGTGGAATTAAGAAGCTGAAAGGATCGTCCGACTACCCAAATTGGAAGTTCTTGGTGAGAAATTACTTGGAGAATAAAAACTGGTGGGGAGTAATTTCTACAGATGTAGTAAATGCTAACATAGACCGGCAGGCACGAACGACAATATGCTTGTTATTAGAACCAGAGTGCTTTACCCACGTCTACAATGCGAAGACTGCGAAAGAAGCCTGGAACAGCTTACAGAAAGCGTATGAAGACAAAGGTTGGGGAAGACGAATACTTATTCAGCGAGAGCTTTTCAACTGTAAATTAGAGAATTTCGAATCTATGGAAAGCTATATATCCAAAATTACATTCCTGACACAACAATTGACCGATATTGATGCTCAAATCCCTAATGATTGGATCATATCGATTTTGCTGGGTGGATTGACCACTGAGTACAGCCCTCTCATCATGGCTGTAGATAATAGTGGACAAGAGATCATGTTAGAGCAAATAAAAATGAAATTGTTACAAGAAGGAAGTAGACAGAGTAAGTTGAACACAGAGTACGAACAAGCCTTAATTACACGTAAAGTACAGAACGATGCAAGATCTTACATTAAAACTAATGATCGTAAGCAGAAGTTCGTCTACAAGTGTTTTAAATGCCACAAGCAAGGACATAAGGCGTCTGAATGCAAGGAGCGGATCAAAACCGCGAATATCTGCCTGAATACGAAAGAGGCGATAAACAAAGATAAGTGGTATTTAGACAGTGGGTGCTCAAATCATATAACCCACGATAAAAGCAAATTGTTGTCTTATACACCTGAAAAAGGCAACATAAAGATCGCAGTAGCAAACGGCGAGAAATTATTGGTGAAAGGACGAGGAAATGCTGAGCCACGAGTCAGCGAAAACGAAAAATTAATTTTAGAAAACGTTTTACATGTTCCTGATTTATCCATGAACCTAATTTCGGTGAGTGATTTGACCAAGAAGAATTATTGCATGAATTTTGACAAAGAAGGTTGCATGATTCAAAATAAGAATCGGATTGTTGCAAGATGTCAGGAGGTCGACGGAATTTATGAGTTGACAGAATTTAAAAATAACGTCGTGAATTTGACACTGTCAAAACAAAATGAAAATATTTCGAACATTTGGCATAAAAGATTAGCTCATTTATCGCGTAATTATATGAATAAAATGAAAGTTTTAGTAAGCGGTATGGAATTTAAGAGTACCGATTTATGCGAGCCATGTATTCCATGTATCGAAGGAAAGACATGCAAAAGTTCCTTCAAAAACCAAGGTACGAGAGCGAACGAGGTCTTACAGTTGGTTTTTAGCGATGTTTGTGGACCAATCGAGGAACCGTCGTTCGGTGGTTCGAGGTATGTTCTTCTATTTATCGACGATTATACTCGGAAGACTCATGTTTATTTTTTGAAGAACAAAAGTGAAACATTCGACAGGTTCCGTGAATACAAAGCGGAAGTTGAAAATGAGACGAGTAAATCTATTAAATGTCTGAGATCTGACAACGGTGCAGAGTACTGTAATGGTAAATTTAAATCTTTTTTGAAGTCTGCAGGTATAAGACACCAGACGACTGTACCGTACACGCCGGAACAAAATTCTGTCGCAGAAAGAGCGAATCGGACTATAATAGAAAAGGCAAGAACATTACTGTCAGAATCGAACCTGAGCAAGAAGTATTGGGCCGAGGCTGTAAATACTGTTGTTTATTTAAAAAACAGAAGCCCCACGAAAGCATTGAACAATACGGTACCAGAGAAGCTTTGGACTGGAAAAGATGTTGATGTCAGTCATCTGAAAATCTTTGGTTGTTTGGCGTATAGATTGATACCAAAACAAAAGAGACGCAAACTGGACATGAAGACGGAACCGATGATTTTTATTGGATATCCAAATAATCAGAAGGGTTATCGTTTGATGAATCCTAAGACAGGTGAAGTGACAACTGCGAGAGATGTCAGATTCCTGGAAAACGTCTTTCTCCAAAAAGAAAATGTGGAAAAGTCGGAAGTAATCATAAACCTGAATACAGATTCTGTTCCTTTCAGTTTACCCAACGGATCTACAAGCAGATCTGAACCCTTGGAGGCTCACGATGATGTGTACCGTGATGCTGTAGATGAGAACGTAAAAGTATCGGTGGAGATAGAACCTGAACCAGTAGTACTAGAGCAAGTACCTGATGACGTATTGACTGAAAAGGAAGTGACAGTACCTGAATCAGAAAGAAGGTATCCTGTAAGAGAACGAAGACAAGTCGATCGATACGGATGCAATGTTATGTATGCCAAGGAGAGCAATCTTGATGGTGATCCATTGACTATTAATGAAGCGTTGGCGAGATCCGATGGTGACTTATGGCAAAAAGCGATAGATGATGAACTCATGTCACTAAAGGAGAACCAGACTTGGACGTTGGTGGATCTTCCAGTTGATAAGAAGCCTATCCAGTGCAAATGGGTGTTCAAAATCAAAAGAGATAGCGACGGCAAGGTAACGAAGTACAAGGCTTGACTAGTAGCAAAAGGTTTCACACAGGTATGTGGTATAGACTATACTGAGACTTATTCTCCTGTAGTTCGAAGCTCTACTCTACGATTATTGTTCTCGCTAGCTGTTGAATACGGTTGGTTTATTGACCAGTAGGATGTCACAACTGCCTTTTTATATGGCAAGATTAAAGAGGACATTTACGTGCTTCAGCCGAAAGGAGCACTAGTCAAAGGTCAAGAGACCAAAGTATGTAAGCTGCAGCGTTCTTTGTATGGATTGAAACAAGCTTCGAATGCTTGGTTCAAGGAATTAGACAAAGAGATGTTGAATTTAGGCTTTTTACAATCAAAAATAGAACCTTGTTTGTATCAAAAGCAGCTTAAAAATAATAAGAAGTTAATTGTCGTTATTTACGTAGATGATCTTTTCATTTTTGGAAATTGTGAACAAGAAAAGCAAAAATTAAAAACCGGTTTGCTTGACAAGTTTAAAGTTAAAGATTTAGGTGCGGCTAGGCATGTTTTAGGCATGAGGCTGAGGAGAGATAAAGATATTATTTGTCTAGATCAGCAACAATTCATTACGGACATTTTGAATGAATTTAACATGACAGATGCTAAGCCAGTTTCAACCCCAATGGAAGTTGGTATGAAATTAGAAAGATCGACATATTCTCATAGCGATCTGCCATATCAAAGTTTAATAGGGTGTCTAAACTATTTGGCCTGTAATACGCGACCAGACATAGCACATGCGGTAAGTGTGCTTTCACAATTTAATTCATGTTATGATGAAATACACTTTAAATGTGCGAAACGGGTCTTAAGGTATTTAAAGGGTACGTCTAACCTTTGTCTTACTTTTAGGAAGTCGGAAGATTTAGATTTACGAGGCTACGTTGATGCAGATTGGGGAGGGGCACTTGATAGAAAGTCTTTCACAGGATTAATTTTCAAGTTAGGTAAAAATATAGTATCATGGGAAAGTAGGAAGCAAGCGACAGTATCCTTGTCCTCCACAGAGGCAGAGTACGTAGGATTGAGTCAAGCTTCGAAGGAAGCGCTTTATTTACGTAGTTTACTAAACAGTTTGACAGCTGTGGATAGTAAAGCGGTAGTCATTTATAATGACAATCAGTCGGCGCATAAAATTGCAGCTAACAAAATGATGCATAATATGACAAAGCACATAGATATCAAGTATCATTTTATTCGTGAGTGTGTACTGGCTAACAAAGTTGAAATAAAGTACATGTCAACTGATAAGATGATAGCGGACATCTTAACTAAAAGTGTTCACAGCCCGAAACTTAGAGAATTTTTAAAGGATTTATCCCTGTCAAATTATTCTATTAAGGGGGCGGATAAGTAGTTAGATGTTTTGATGTATTTTTTTTTTAAAGTGTTTTGTGTAATAGATAATTTTCTCGTTATGCATGCTTTATTTTGTTAGATTTCTTCTGTTTTTGTACTCTATTTTTGGGTACAGCGTAGTACAGTTGAACACAGAAGTGTTAGTAATTTATTTAGTTTTATGTACCGAGTACTGACAGATACAGAAGTGATCATACGCATGTGTAATAGATTAAGGGGGCGTATTGGAGGTCGTATATATGGTATGGCAACTACACTGGCCTGTATGATAATCATATTTACACCTGTCTGTCACCGTTTTTTAAATAAGCATAGTTACGGTTCTGTTTATGTCTGTACATTGTCACTTGTGTGAAAAATATTGACCACGAATATATATAGTAAACTATTAGACCACTGCTGCTGGTTTTATTGCTGCTATTTTCCAATAGGCAAGATATGCGAAATGAATGGCAATTTATGCCAAGATACTAAGTCAACGTTTTAGAAGCTCATTTTTTTTACAGCTCCAAAGGACCGTTTATCTAAGTATTTGATATCAAATTCAACTTGATACCCCCACGCATTCCTGAGATAAGCGGTCAGATAGATGGATAACAAAGTGATCCCATAAGGGTTTCGATTTTTTCTTTTGAGGTACCGAACTCTAAAAAGCAAAGCACTTCCATCAAAGTACTATAATACTACATACTCATGATACTACCTACATGATGGTGAAAACAATTTCGATAAAATTGCTTTTTTGATGTTATAAAAGCGTATAATTATAATCGCATCACTTGCCTTCCGCTTTTTTACTTTGAGAAAATTAAATCAATTGAAAAAAAAATGTCAATAAAATAAGAAAATAAACATTCGCAAATAAATTAAAATCCGTATGATACATCCCATTGACCTAGAATCATGATTTTTTGGCAAGAAGCAAGGTCTCACAGCACAAATAGGTACCTTGAATGGTTTTTCAATTAAAATATTTAAACGAAGTATGACCATCGTCCACTCCCTTTATTTTCAATGAAAATCTTCAGTAGGTAAAAATCTGTTTATTTTGCCTATACTATACGCTAAGCTTGAATTCATAATCTTAGATCATAGTCATGTTTTGGAACTAGAAACTCAATGCTGGCGTGACAAAGTTCAAACTCCAATGTAACCAAAATTTATTTAGGGCCTTGTACAAGTTGGATCTCACGACGTCTTCGTGGAAACCAGTGTTAACCAAGTAAAAAAATATAATGGTATATCGTGGAAATTGCTTTGCAGGATCGTGCAAAGTCAATTAGCAACAGTGTTACCAAGTAAAAAATAATATTGGTTTGGTGGATTTTGCACTGTATTGTGCAAAGTCAAATGGCAAGTGTCATGAAAACCTATCCTACGCGGAGCGCGAGTAGACAAAAGTCGTCGCTGAAAACATTTGTGAAAAACAGGCCAATTTCGGAACAAATAACGTTCGTTGGCTTTACCGACAAAATAATTGACATCCATTTATAAAGGTGCCAAAGAAAGTCGAAAGTTTATTAGGTTCCTCTTTTGTAACTGTTGAAACTTTAGCTTTGAAAAGCAAGCCGACAGTCCCAAACATTGTGATCCGTCACAATCTTTACTCATCCCCACCATAAGAAGGGATCTAGTCACGAGAACACTCCGTATGAAAACTGTCATGTCCCGTGCACACCGTTTCGTACTTGTGTCCGCAATAAACCCTATTTTAGTTTTCCGATTTATTTATTTTGTCCAATAATATTACCCTACCCATATGTTAAATTTTGAGTTTCAACTTGATTCGGGGGTTTTGGTCAAAAGTCGCTCGAAATGGGTCGTCTAAGGTTACCCTTACACGAAGTTTGTCAACGAAAGTGGGAGTAAACGAATTTGGTTCTTTATTTAATAGTAATAAGATCTAAAATCTCCAGGACGAACTCTATGTTGTAAATTTTCTCCGCAAGAAAATTGACTGAAGTGGAGAACAATGGCGCTAGTTGTACTATACCAGTCAAAAATCTGTCAAATAATTGTATGTCATCTTGAGTTTACAAATATCAACATTGAATTATTATAATATTTTTATTTTATAGTTTAGCCGTGGTATTTATTTAGTTTATCAATTCTTAACGATTTTAATAATCGTTTCGGAAGTGGTTTTAGTGATTTTTTCATGTTTTGTATTTCACAGTTTCATTCCAACAATGTGATAAATTACGAAAATATTATTTACGCAAATAAATTAAATCGCAGAGCAGCAGAAAATTCAAGCGCAGTCCTCTCGTCTCAACAGAGCGACGGCGACTGATTTGTGAAACAAAAATATGCTTGAAGTTCCCGCAACGTGAGACGGAAGATGACTTCTTCCACGAACTAAAAACGTTGTAAGTGCTTAAAGCTTGTAGTCGTAATAATACCAAAAATAAAAGGAATTTCAAAAAATGCGTGCACAATTTTTTTCGCCTTGTCTTGATACAGATAATCATTAAAAATTTATCCTATTAGTCATTAGCATATTAAGTACAAATTGAAAAAACGTGAAAATTAGGGGTAATTTCGTGATGATATTTTATCGAGAAAATTTTAACGTATTGTGTTTCTGTTCCACAAAAAGTTTAAAATATCATGTAGTTACTCATATTATTTTTATTTTATACCTAAGTCTTATGAATTTCATGAAAAATTAAATTGAAGATAGGCAATTTTGGTTACTACCCGCTCTTAATAACCTTTAACCTTAACCTTTGTAACTTGCTCGTTTTTTAATGACCTCCTTTTCTTCCTTATCTAAAAAATACTGTGATGTATAAATATGACGGAGCAGGTACGTGTCTCTCGTTATCATCGGCCATATTTCAACTACTGTGGGGGTACTATGGGTAGTGTTGGTTATTGCGCAATAGAAAAACCGTTTGCAGTTCAAATCAAATTATAATTTACGATCAAATTTATACGATAAAATTATATTGCACTTTGTAATGTAAATAATAAAACAATAATGATGTGTTCGACTATTAATGAAGAGGGAGGCACGCATGTGACTAAAAGAGTGATAAATATAAATGTTGATGAATGGAGAGGGAGAGGAAGGCCAAAGAAAATAATTGATTGTGTGAGGAATGGATTGTGTGAGGAATGACATGATAGAGATGTCAGGAGTGATAGAGATGTGAGGAGTGAATGATGACGGTTGACAGGGGAGAATGGAAGATGATGATGTTTTTGAATATTAAGTCCGTTACTGTGGACAGTAATGGAAGATTACGTTCACACGGCGTTGCACCGTGCACCGTACGAAATTGTACAGTATGAGTTTATAGTAGGGCCACTATAAACGCAAAGTTAAGAGTCATAAATCACTGAGTCAAAATCAATAAGATACGCACACCACCAATACTGCTCCATAAGGGTAGTAAGTGCGAGTGAGAGATCCGATAAAACGATTTATTACTGTAACTTTATGTTTGTAATGGCCTGAGTATACATAATGTTGGGATCTACGCATTAACACAACAAAATCACAACACTTACAATTTAATTTATATACAGTAGGCTAATCAAAAATCTACACATAGATTAGTCAACATCTTCAGGTATTTATTTACAATGTTAATGCATTGACCATAGGCGTAATAAAAATAAAACTTCTTTTGTTCTTGTTCAGTGTCGTTCAACCGATTATTGACCTTCAAGGGTGTATTAAAACTCACACCGACGATACATGTCTTGTTCCATTGATCATTCTATAGTAAGGAGTCTTATTAGGCTCACGTAGACAACGAATAGACAATTCCAACCGGAGAGCCTAGACAAAGTGACATTCTATCAGCGATAACGATGATGGAAAAGTCATAAATGAATGGGACCGACATAAGCTACCGAAACGCTTTGAAAGCGATTGCCACTTGTCTAGGCCCTCTGGACTGCAAATGTACAGCGGTCCGCAAAAGACGGGTGTCCTGCGTGCTTTAATAACTGCACGTTAGAGGAACTTATGGGCACTAGTGACAACGCACAACTGCTAAAAGTTTTTCGTTGTTTATAACACCGGACTGACACGAATTGGACTACCATTGACTCACATAAGTTAAAGTACGCGATCGAAACGCTTTGACGTTGACCACTACTAGAGTGTGTTAACATTAGTAACTTGTACTCGTCACCTTTAAACTCTTGTTCCACACTTGCTCCACTAACTCATCATCATCCGCCCTCCTGCTATATTCTCCTTCCTTACACTCCATGTAGTACCTCCCCCGTACATTTGCCACTTCCTCAGAAACACACAGATGTATCGTCGTCTGAGCTCCCCCTTTAGGTCCTCTAAAAAATAGTATATCGAAAACAAAATTCATCATCTTCTTTACAACAGCAGGCATCCGTCGAAATATATCAGTCTTAACAACTCCTGGATGTAAACAATTGACGGTCACTCCTTCAGGTAACCTTTTTGCTAAAGCCTTTGTCCAAAGAAGATCACATAATTTACTATTTGCATAATTTATAAACATTCCCCACGCTCCCTCTCCGTCCGATTGATGAAAGTCGTCGACGCGTAATCTCGCGTAATTGTGGGCCACGGATGACACTATGATGATCCTGCTGGGTTCGGAGGCGATCAGTTTGTCTAGCAGTAGGTTTGTGAGGAGAAAGGGCCCGAAGTAGTTAACTTGCATCACTACATCTATTTTATCTTCAGTAAGCTTCGGATTGAGGCCGCCGCAGCCAGCGTTGTTCACCAAAATATCGAGACGGTCATACGATTTGTTGAATTCTTCAGCGAATTTTCGCACACTGCTGAATTTTGATAAATCTAAAGATTTGAATTCAACTGATTTGTTTCCTGTCGTAGTTGCTATATCGTTAATAGCTTCTGCAGCTTTTGTGGCGTCCCGGCAGGCGATGATCACTTGCGCTCCTCTGGACGCGAGGTCCCGGGCAGTCTCCAGGCCGATGCCTTGGTTTCCACCTGTCACGAGCGCGATCTTTCCATCCAGTCTCACATTACATTTACACACTCCTGGAACGAGTTCTAGTTTTAGTTTCAAATATAGTGATACCGAAAAGATCAACAGAAATAATGTTAAAAATAAAATGAGAGGTATTATCAGTAGGTAATAAACGAGAGCGAGTAACATGTTGACACGGTTGACTGGTAAATGGTCCTGATACTGACTGACTGAATTATTTATGCATGCGTCTGGGTTCAAATATACAAGTATTTGAATATTTAAATATTCGAACCTACTTGACACATTAGGGTCGTTTCACATTTTCGATTATTCTTTTTACTCGTCTTCAATAAAACAGAGTACATACAGTAATGTTTATAGCTTAATCCGTCCCTGTCAGCCTTCACCTTATAATTCACTCTCTCTTACTTTGTGTCATGGCTCATTCATTCATCCATCTTTTGAGGTAGACCTCTGTATCCATCAACATTCATATTTATCACTTGGTTTGTCATGCGTTTCATCCCTTCTCATCACATGCCCCCTAATATACATATATACCCTATATAATGTTCTATACCAATACTACTTTTCAGTTACTGGTGCCACTTTTAATAATAAATTATGCACTAAGGGGATAAAGCAGCGTCTTAGCTATTTAGGGACAAAAATAGAATCAACTACTGCTACTAAATTTCTTGGTATTAATATCGACAACAATTTGACTTGGAGACCCCATACAGAGGAAGTATGTAAAAAACTGAATAAATTTACCTATGCTCTTTATAAACTATCAAAAATAGTGAGCCTAGAATCCGTACTTACAGCCTATCACGGCTATGTTGCATCAACACTCAGATATGGCGTAATACACTGGGGCAATTCAGTTGATAGAGAACTCGTATTTAGAGCCCAAAAAATATGTGTCAGAGCTATATGTGGCCTTAAAAGCACAGACAGTTGTCAACCGTTCTTTAGACGTCTAAAAATTCTTACCTTGCCATCGCTGTACATATATGAAACAAATATGTTCGTCAAATCTAACATTTCATCATACAAAATAGCTACTAAAAGTTACTACAGAAAATTACGCGATAAAAATAAGTCAGAACTCGAAGTGACTCATGGCAAAACTGCACTAATGAACAAAAGTACTTTCTGTATGGCCCAAAAAATATATAACAAACTACCTGAAAATCTAAAAACGCTAAACCTGGACCATTTCAAAACAGAACTATTAAAAATATTGATAAATAAATGCTATTATTCACTACAGGAATATTTGGACGATAATTCTATGATCACTGCTTCAGAAAATTGTACATAACCTCACCTATTTTGACGATTTGAAATTTTATTTGACATTAGGATTATTATGGCATGAACTTTTAACTTCATAACGACTTTATATAAATTCGACAATGTTAATTAAATATTATTTGCCCGCCTCTGGGCAAAACATAGAGGATCTACCTATCTGTAACTTTTATTTTCTTAATTTTTTATTGATATGCATGTACCTACCTATATTGATTTTATATAAATTCGACAATTTTAATTAAATATATTTGTACGCCTCTGGGCAAAACATAGAGGATCTACCTATCTGTAACATCGCAAACTATTGTATTATGACCTATGTTTACAAATAAAGCATTCTGATTCTGATTCTGATTCTGATTAAGTCACGGGCGCTATTTAGAACCCCGAACGCAGCGTAGGAGCTCTGAGGCCAAGAATCCTGAGTGCAGCAACGCATTCAAGCTCGCCTAAAACGAAGACACCTTTATTCCCGAGGAGAATACTCTACTTTTCGCACCTACTGCAAGGTATTAAAAACCAATTCAATTTTCATTAGTAGTTTATGAAACCGGGGAATACCTAGTTTGGTGCAGTTTCATACACTATTTTATCTCAACTCATGCAATTTCATTAAAAATACAAAAAATAATAATTATTGTAAAAATGACGCAAAAATTTGGGCGTCACGCGGGGGTGCACGCCACATCAACGGATCTGTTGCAATGATATGCCGCCATTACCGCCACAGATAATGTAGGTACAGCAGTTAGGCGAGTCTAATATGCACTATTCAATCATTTTGGACTTGGCCATATACAGAAAAAATTACGTTTTTATTGTTAATTATTTTTGTTTTATCTATTTAATTAATATACATTATTGTAACTATAATATCTCTATTAAGTTGCGAAACTAAATTATTTGGTTCGTCAACGGCAACTAAAATTTATGAAGTTTTTTTTTGTAAAAGTTTCCATACGATTTTCTCAGTTGCTATCCCAAATTCAAATGGCATTAATGACCAGTGAGCCATAATGAAATTCAGTTCAATATTGATGCCCGGCTAGAGCCTAGGGAACCCTAAATGACTTGCGTTAGGTTAGATTTGCATGACATATAATTTCACATTAGCCAGCAGGTGCTGTGAAAAAAACTTTTTGGCTGGGACAGACTGGATGCGGAAGGTAAAAGACAGGATGTGGTGGCATATAAAACTAAAATTATTTAAGAAAAATGTATACTGCATGTCGATTATTGTTTACAATCATTTACCAAATAGTCTTCAAGACTTACCGCTGACAATGTTTAAAAAAATACTTTTCAAACTACTGTTATTTAAAAGATATTATACCATTAAGGACTATTTAGAAGACAAATCAATAGAACCTCTAATTGAGTTAGATTAATTGACATTGTGAATACATCTGCACGCCATGTTATGGTAGGATATGCTGAAACAAATTTACTGTAACACCTTATGTACCATATTCTAGCAAATAAATATTTTTGATTTGATTTTTTGATTTGATAGTCTGGGAGAGGCCTACGTCCAGCAATGGACTGCGAAAGGCACAGGACCGGAGAGATCTGAAGAAATCGCACTTTTTTTGGGCCCACGGCTCGTCACGGCACGGATGGTGCGGGTAGACCCTAACAATAAAGTAACTGATTTTATTAACCACAGCATTTAGATTCGTGATAAGTCACTTTAACGTAAGCGTGCCGTAAACGAGGCTACTCCGGGAGTCAATTCAGTTGATAGTTCAGTCACTGGCCTTTCAAAATCAAAATCCAAAATGTTTATTTGTGTGAAAATACATACAAATTACAAGGAAAGATCTTAGTTCCTAAAAGTCATTTGTATTCTGCCAGCAAACAAGCGTCCAAATTGTTTACTCACATCTATTTATATGTCAATAGTACTCGTATCATGCAATTAACATTATTATTTATCATTGCATAAGATCAATTATTCATTTACATTCATCATTTTCATTAATTTTTAAGTTCCATAAATTCCTTAATGCTATAGAAAGAACTATTTTGTAGCGACACTGCATTTTCTTTTTAATATAAAAATAAAATTTAAAATTTAGGAAGCCCCCGACACAAAAACCTATAAAAAGTAAAAAATAAAATTTCTGGGCCTGGTCCTTTAATATTAAATACTTAATTAGTAATATTTTGTGATTCAAACGTCGTCGAGTCGGGGGACCGCATACGGTGACGAAGTGCGCCGATCCGAATTTAATTTTTACTTTTGATAGGTTTTTGTGTCGGGAGTTTTATATTTTATTTTTATTTTCACGTTTTAAACTCAGTTACAAGAGAAATTATATATACGAGTATATCAATAAATAAAAAAAACTGAAAAAAACGAATTCAAAAATGATATATGTTTTTTTTTTTTGAGTGTTTACTAGTGTGCTGGCTCCAGCATCAAACCAAGAATTCTATAATCTTGCATAGTTATGTAGCATACATGGGTGTTTCCAATTTTAGGTCACAATTATGTGTTTCTCTTCAACTTTTTCATAAACGACATCACGCACTGCTTTAGGCATTCAAAATTCTATCTTTTTGCCGATGACATGAAACTAATGAAAACAATGGTAACTGAATTTGACTCTGCCTTATTGCAGGAAGACCTGGACAGACTGATGAACTGGTGCCAAACGAAAAAAATGCTTCATAACGGCTCAAAGTGTTACTACATGCGATTTAGCCGCAACAAAATTGACAAATCTAGCAACTACACGATTGGCCAACAAAAACTACAACAAGTAGAGGAAATACGCGACTTGGGAGTCACACTAGACAAGCAACTTAAATTTGACAAACATATCCTAAATATGTCATCGAAGGGGTTCAAAATCCTTGGATTTATCTTACGTAACAGCAAAGATTTTAAAAAGGCGTCTACCAGAATAAAATTATTTAACACACTGGTTCGGCCAATACTTGAATATAGCAGCCAGGTTTGGAATCCTCACTACGACATATACATAAAACACCTGGAAAGTGTCCAAAGACGTTTCCTATATCATCTATGTTACAAAGATCATTTGGCAAAAAGTTATCAGCTAAAAAGACAGATTAAGCCACTACAAAATGGTCCAACTTGTAGACAGACGAAAAATAGCAGACCTGATACTACTGCAAAAAGTATTCAATAGAGTCATAGACTGCAGCGAACTACTAGGCAAACTGCATATGAACGCGCCATCTCGTCTGCCGCGGAAAAGCAGCTACAATTTATTTTACGTCTCAGGATCCAAAACTAATCTGGGCCATTTCTCCGCTCTCCCGAGACTCGGCAATACAATGAATTGTCCAAGCGTTGTAATATGGATATAACCCTCCCCATTTCAAAATACAAAAATAATTTAACCACCGCAAAATAACCAAGTATGTAACTATGTTACCTGTCTCCAATAATCAGGAAATGTGAAATAATTATAATTATTATTATACTAAATAATTGTAATATGAATGCTCAATCCTTACATATTCTGTTTCCTGGGGGATTATCTATATAATGTCATCAACAAGGGTCAGAATGTATATTCACTACACAAACCCAGTTGTAAGAAAAAAGTAACTGACTTTCTTAAAACTCTTTCTTATGAGGACACAAAAAAACTGCTCCACACAATTACATAATACTTGCACTCAAATAATTACCTACACATTCACCACCATTAAAATACAAACATTCACTACCATTCAAATACACACACACCACCATTCACCTTCACGTTAACTACCATTCACCTACACATTCACCACACACCCTGTTACTGCTTTTGTTATTATGTTATTTAATTTCTTTATTTACATTTAAGTATTTATTTTTCTTTTAAATTGTTTAGTAGAAAAATACATGTTACCTGCCTGCTTATTTATGATGCCATTAAGTGGGATCTGGTGACCTGTAACATAGGTTTTTTTCTAAAACCTACTTCAGGCACCAGCTCTCACAATGTGAATTTATAAAGTTCAAAACTGTTAAGTACTACAAAACCATTGTGAGAGAAAATAAATAAACTAATTTATTTATTTATATAATTTTTTTATTTCTTTTTCTCTCGAATTCTATCATTTGTTTTCTCTATTTTATTTTTATCCTGTTTACACCATTGTAATATGAATGCTCACTCTTGATATGTTATTTGGTTTTCTTTCATCATTCATCATTCATTTTGTCTATTTTTATTTTTATCGTGTTTACACCTAGTTTTATTATGTGCACGCTGTGCTCTCCTGTAATTGAAAGAGCACACGTAAAAATAAATAAAAAATAAACTTTATATCGGATAAGCAACATCCATATGGATGAGTAAACACAAAGATAACTTATACCTATGTTAGTAAATTTATTATCTCAGAATAATTGCTAACAATGTTTTTACAGGCGCTTAGTGGCTTATGAACAACTTGTTTCTGGATATATCCATATTAAAGTTTTATCCATTTATAAAATTTTATAATTATTTACATATCGCATTTATTATTAGGAATATAAGTATTTATGTAATTAGGGATTTATTAAATTGATCTTGATCAAATTTTTACACAATATTTGATAATCATTCATTGACATCTTAGATTATTTTTATTTACAACTATACACAATTATTGTGTTCAACTTTACTTTTGTTGTTTGTGACGTGCACGGTAACAGACACAACTAGAAACAAGAAGAAGGAATATCCAGAAATAAGTCGTTCATAAGCCACTAAGCGCCTGCAAAAACATTGTTAGCAATTATTCTGACGAAAAGGCGTAAATAATTGATGTTCAGGCGTTTCAATGGCTTTTATTAATAACTTTTTATAGGAGCTTCTTAAAGTTGTGTAAAAAAATATATGTTAAGGTAGCAAACAGGTAGTAAATATCTACATTAATAACACAGTTGATACAACGCTAAAACTATGAGAACTCGGAAGTGGTCAGCCAACCTGACGTCAGAATGGCTGACCACTTTATTTCTTTAATATATTTCTTACCGCAAAGGTAGCAAATATTTCATTATAGGTAGTAAATTGTAGTAATTAGGTATTAAACATTGCACATGGTCTCATGTACATATCTCGTTTGGTCCAGTCATCCTGACGGTGACAAAATTTCTTTAGAAATCTGTCAACAATCTGTCATTTTGTCTATTATTCCGTCGACTAAACCTGTTTCTATGGTGGTCATGCTACGCGTGCAGGTAACTAGGTGATACAATAGGTTGTGAAACTTAGCCCTTCTTTGTCTTGGTCTTAAAAAAAAAAACATCCACGTGATGTATTTTTCGTCTTTGCAAATAATGTCAAAAGGTAATTGTTTGGTACTATAGGAGTTAAATTGTATTAATTTCGTCTTACTAATATTTGTATTCAAATTATGTAGCCGAAGTGTGCCGAGGGGACACTTTTTCTTCTCTAACGGGATATCCTCATGGATTCCCTCCGTCTGGGCAGAACGGAGGGTTATGCCGGACTTCTACCGACTAAAACCCCATTGTTCCTTCCAGTACCACGAGTCGGGGCCCCGAGAGATACTTGCGCATTCGCCGCATCCCCGACTGGTATCAGCCCGCCATGCCTAGCGGGCCCCATCACCAAGTGCTGCCAATACCACGACCGCACGTCCTCCCATTAAGACGCGCATATAATACTGCTACTAAGGCTCCACTGTCCGTCTGTCCGTCCGTCCGTCTGTCACAGAGCCGTATCTTTTGACCCGTAAAAGGTAGACACTTGAAAATTTCACAGAGTGTGTACCACTATGGCCGCTATAACAACAAATACATAACATAATATCACGCCTGTATTCCCCGAAGGGTCAGGCAGAGGTGTATCTATAGTACACCCACATTTCGCCATCAACAACAAAATAATAAAAATAAAAAAAACAGTTAATAATTAAAGAGACAGGAAACCTGTATTTGCTTAATTTGGTAACGAACTAGTCACAAAAATAGATGACATTCGATCCGGTATTTTAAAGAAATAAAACAAAAAAGAACTTAAAAAAAAATGCAACATCTTAAATCTATCACTACAGGTTGCCCTAATGCGATAGTTAAGTTTAGGTATAAATCTTCATACTTTCTACTTCTTAAATGTACTGGGTACCTATATATTTTAACCGACTTCAAAAAAAGGAGGAGGTTCTCAATTCGACTGTATTTTTTTTTATTGGTGTTAGCTCAGATCTTGTTTCTAGATGAACTGATTTCGATAACTCTTTTTTATTTGAAAGCTGGTGCTTCTCATGTAGTCCCATATAAATTTGATCAAGTTCTGACTATCAGTTTTTGAGTTATACTTAATACTGCGTATTTTTTCTACTTAGTTTATATTCATGATGTTTTAATAATTTTCTGTCAATGTTATTTACATATCAAGTAGGGGTCGAATTTGTGTGGGGTAGGTACCACAACTAAAAAGTGAAAAATAATAACTTTTTTTACAAAAAAGAACAACCGACTTAAAAAACAACACACTAAAAAGTGAAAAATAACTTTAATTTCGGAAGTCGGTGGCAAAAACGAAAATACAAAACCAAAGACACCGACTTCAAAAATTAAAGTTATTTTTCACTTTTTTTGCGTTTTTTCTATAAACTAAATTCACAAATTCACAAAAGACTAACAAACTTAACACCTACATTTAACTTAATTATAACATAACACCCTAGAGGTCGCCAGAGTAAAGTCGTTCAGTGAACAAAACAGGTCAATTTTATCCTCTACCCCGTTGAGCGTAAAGATTCTGGGTAATGTTACTAGTTACTTACTAGCTTTTGCACGCCACTTTGCTCGCGTGGATTTTTTTTATTTTACCATACGTATTACAAAAACCCTTTCAATTAGACTTTGTGACGTAGACGTGGTCGGATCATAATAAAAACAAAATGATTTTCAAAACTTTTAATTCCAAATTATTATAACTGCTGATCGCATTGGATCATGAGGTCAGAGCTGATGACCTTTTGGCTTGCCATTTTAATTTTTTATTTTTCTAAGTGGCTGTTCCCATGACAGACATTACAGGTTTAATTATTAATAGTTATTGCAAACAAATATAATTAATTCTACACGAGTTTGTTTTTATATTTTTATTACATAAACATAAAAAAGTAACACAATTATCGTTGGTCCTTCAAACTATTGAAAAGCAAGTTACGTTTTAGATTTTTGTTTCTTTTCACAAGTTGGTAGATTAGTAAGTAGTAGTAATTTTTCAAAGAGCGAATTTTAGATAACTTTATGTGTGGAAATTGAGCGATTAAATAAAATAAGTACAGCCTGTATTTATTTTATTTAGAAAAGTCTTTCAAATTATCATAGGTCTATGATAATTTGACAGACTTTGTACCTGTATAGAAACTGTGTAAAACCTTTATTTATTTATTCGGGACATTTAAATGTTACGATTGAAAAATCGGCACTTTACTTATGACATTCCCAGGACGATATCCTTCTAGCCTATAAAATCAGATAAATAATATTAATTATTAACTGACTCTAAGACTATAATTCGACCTTTAACCTTTCATCTGTGATTGTGTTAAGCTATCACCACTGCACCATACGATTTATCGCTTTGACAAGTACAAAGTTTATCACGTAGACCGCTCAAGAATGCACATAATAAGTCAACACCTGTATTTGCAACGTTTATGAACTCAAAGATTAGGACAGTCCAAACTAATTTGAGCTCGTCACCTCTAAACTCTTGTTCCACACTTGCTCCACCAACTCGTCATCATCCGCCCTCGTGCTATATTCTGCTTCCTTACACTCCATGAAGTACCTCCCCCGCACATTCTGCACTTCTTCAGCAACACACAGATGTATCGTCGTCTGAGCTCCTGTTTTTGCTGTTCTGTATATCAAAGCGTCGCACATCACGTGAAACAACGTCTTTAATAAAAAAGGCAACGTATTAAATATATCAGTTTTAATGACTCCAGGGTGTAAAGTATTCACAGTCACCCCTTGAGGTAATCTCTTAACTAATGCCTTCATCCAGAGAACATTACATAATTTGCTATTTGCGTAAGCCACGAACTGCCCTATCACTCCAGTAAATCCAGGTTGATGTAGGTTGTCAACACGTAATGTGAAAGCGAAATTGTGTAACCAAGACGATACTATGATGATCCTGCTGGGTTTGGAAGCGATCAGTTTGTCTAGCAGCAGGTTTGTGAGGAGGAAGGGTCCGAAGTAGTTCACTTGCATCGCGAATTCATTTCCATCTTCAGTAGGCTTCGTGTAGCTTCCGATGCAGCCAGCGTTGCTTACCAAAATATCGAGACGGTCATAAGATTTGTTGAAGTCTTCAGCGAATTTCCGCACACTGCTGAATTTTGATAGATCTAAAGGTTTAAACTCAACGTTTTTGTTTCCTGTCGTAGCTGCTATATCGTTGATAGCTTCAGCAGCTTTTGTGGCGTCCCGGCTGGCGATGATCACAAGCGCTCCTCTGGACGCGAGGTCCCGGGCAGTCTCCAGGCCGATGCCTTGGTTCCCGCCTGTCACGAGCGCGATCTTTCCATCAAGTCTCACATTAGATGTACACACTCCTCGAACGGGTTCAACCTTTAGTTTTACGTATATCGCGATCATCAGCGAGACACCAAATGAAGTGAGAAAAATTATGAGCGGTAGTATAATCAAAGAGTAAACTATGACGGGTATCATGTTGCTGCGGTGGATACGTCCAGGTGACTGAGATGAAGGCAAAGACACACGCGTAAATAATATTACTATCGAAAGTGTATTGTTCTTGATTTACTTTGTGTATGTAGGGCATTTACGTAATAGTGTTGAGATTTTTTTCACAATATTACCGGTTCACCTCTCGCAAAACCTTAAAGGAAAACATGTTGTCAAAACCGCAATGCTCTAGAACCAAATATTCGAAGATTTTCGATTTGTTACCACATTCAACGCAGAGTAGGTCGTAAGTATACGACACGTATTAACTTTCATCTCAGTGTGGTGTCTGAAATCGTGGTCTGTTTCGCTGTGCGCAGAACAGTCTTCTTTGTTCTCCTACGAGTAGGAAAGGGATACATATATTTTTGTTATTAATGTGTACTCTAACCGAATCCCTTAGAAAATCAATACGGATGACATTTAGGTCGTACCGCATCAAGATATTTTCGTTTCAATTCCATGCTATTCGGGAAAAATATATCCCCTATGCACCACCCAGTACCGCACTAAGTTGTGTATGCGCAAGTCAACACTGGTTCCTAGTGACGTGCTCGCGCGCGTTCGTTTTAGTTTTCCCCGCGCAATAAAAAATAAATATGTGTAATCGAAGAAGCCGTAAAAGGCTGGTAGGTTTCGATTCCGATGAAGAACAAAAATATTTGATTTAAACAAAAATTTTTCAACACCATCATGTTCGAAGGTTTTGATATTTTTGTTTTTGCTAGAGGAGACAGCTACACTCGGCGTCACAAAAATCGCACCTCTCCGAAAATAAGTTTCAAGCATGTCCCGCCATCAACGAATACATTAAACCTAATTAATATTAGTATCAATTGAAAGTATATTTAATGACCTTTAAATTAACATTAGTTAGAATTCCTAAACACAACAGATCTCATTAGCACGTAACGTTAAAAAAAATGTTGTCAAAATACGCATTACAACGGCCACTAATTGCACCTCCTTACAAGGGTATAAAAAGGGCGACCCGGGTTAAATGTGGGTCGACCTACCTGTACTCGTCGTCATATCGGGAATGCCGGCCCGACTGAAGCCAATAGCGCCACGTCGTACCACGGACTGGAACATGTTCCGAGAGAAAGTAGAGACCACTACGCCGACTCGGCCTATCGTCACCGCCGCGGACGTAGAACAAGCGGCGGACGATGTCACTGCTTGCATACAAAGCGCCTTGCAAACGGCGACTAGCACGCAGTCGCAGGGGAGAGGGCTACTGCCGCCCCTGCCGGCGCACATTAGCGCAATGATCGCCGTCAAGAGGTGCGTTCGCAAGCAGTGGCAACAATTAAGATGCCCCACAATTAAGAGGGAATTAAACCGTCTCGCGGAGAGGGTGAAGGCCGAGTTACAGGCGCACACCGCCGCGGGCTGGGAGGAACGAATTGATGCCACGACGGACAGCTGGCCGTCGATTCATAAACTCTGCGGCCAGCTTACTAATACCCCAGCCCCGGTGCGACCGCTGCTCAACAGCGACGGGGCGCTTAAGTACGTAGCGGAGGACCGGGCGGAGGTCTTCGCCGAGCACCTGGAGCGTCAGTTCCGCCCCAACTCGACCCACGACACCGAACATGTCGCAGCAGTCGAGAAACACCTGGGAGACTACTTCGCAACGCCGATAGCTCCCGATGAAGACGCAATCTATTTCTCGCCGGGCGCAGTCCGACGCGCCATCCTTAAGACGAAGCCCAGGAAGGCCCCCGGTGCTGACGGTATCACCAATACAGCGCTGCGCTACCGTACCGTATGGTAGCGGCGCTGGCGCGCCTGTTTACGGGGATACTGCGCACGTGGACCTTTCCCGCTTCGTGGAAGGAAGGGCGCGTCATCATGCTGCCCAAGGCGGGAAAAAATATCCTGAAGCCGGAGAGCTATCGGCCGATCACGCTGCTGCCGATGGTCTCCAAGGTGTTCGAAGCACTCCTGCTGCGACATCTCCTACCGCACATTGCGCCGCGCCCAGAGCAGTTTGGGTTCCGGGCGGAGCATAGCACGACGCTCCAGCTGTCGAGGGTACTGCACCACCTCGCAGCCGCAGCCAACAAGAAGGAATACTCGGTGGCAGTATTCCTCGACATGGAGAAGGCCTTCGACCGTGTGTGGCACGACGGCCTTATATACAAGATGGCCACCTCGGACGCGCCCCGTCGCGTTGTTAAAGTGGTCTCTACTTTTCTCTCCCACAGGACATTTAGGGTGGTGGTCGACGGAGCGCTGTCTAGCGCCCGCCCGGTGCTCGCAGGCGTGCCGCAAGGTAGCTGCGTCTCGCCGGCGTGTTACTCGCGTTACACCGACGACATCCCCACAACCCCAGAGTCGACGCTCGCGCTGTACGCTGACGACGCCGCGTACATTACTACCTCGCTTAACGCGAAGTACGCGGCCGTCAAAATGCAGCGTGCCCTGGACCTCCTTCCCGACTGGCTGGCAAAGTGGTGGCTGTCGGTTAACGTGGGTAAGACGCAGGCGATGGTCACCGGGTTTGCGCCCCTCCCACCACCCTTGCAGCTGCAAGGAGTCGACATCGATTGGTCGCCCCGGGTCAAGTACTTGGGTGTGACCATCGACCGTCGGCTCACGATGGGGCAACATGTCCGCAACGTCGCCGCGCAGGGCAGGGTCGCCCGCAACCTGCTCCGCCCCGTGCTCTCGTCCCGCATCCCGGCGCGCGTCAAGTTGGGCGTGTACAAAGCGTACGTGCGCCCAATCTTGACGTACGCCGCCCCGGCATGGTTCACCCTCACGAGCGAGTCGAGCCGGAAGCTGCTCCGCGCGCAACAGAGCCTTGCGCTGCGGACCATCGTTGACGCTCCTCGTTTCGTGAGGAACGATGTCCTTGCCCGGGACCTCGGGATCGAGAGTCTGGACGAGTTTGTGCGGCGCCTCGCGAAGGGAATGTTCGCGCGTGCCGACGCATCCGCTTGGCCTCACGTCAAGCAGATAGCGCCCTGGCATGCGCGCCCCCCCGACGCGAGACCCCTGCCCCGCGACCTGTTAGCGGACAATTGACCCCATCCCCCGGACTGGACTCCCGAGTAAGCTGCACACAGGTTACACGCGGCTTACTCGACTCAATTGAACTCTACATTCGCCTACATGCACCCGTTGCGTAGCGTGTTCTAAGTTAATATAGGCACGCTACGTCATCGCACCACAGACAAACATGTCTAAACATTCGCCTAAACTCACACGCGAAGGCGCCGCGCGGGCGGCGATTCGCGTTGACACTGAGCGGTGTTACACACAATACAATACCGCTCACACACTCACGACGACTCCTTAGCCCGGACTGTAACCGGCTAGCTCTGGAAGCGGGGCGGGCGGGGGTCATACACCTAACTCTGTAGGAGCGTCGAGTCGGCACCTTCGCCGCTGGTCGTCTTCGTCGGGCCTCCCCCAGGTAACTGGGGGTCTCACCTGGCGGGGACAGACCGCCGAGGTGTCGTGAAGAAAGCGACGCTATGTTATTAGCGTCGCGGCGCGCCTACAGAAATACAAATAGCAATCACACATATGGGTGCGCGTAGCTACGCGCACTCAATAAGCCGCAAGCACCTGTTGCGCACAATACGAGGGGCCCGTATTGACGGGCCCAAGACATGCTGCCGCGGCCAGAGGGCAAAGCGCCCTGGCACCGCTCGCCACGCCCCCTTGCGGGGGCGTCGCGACTTCCAAGAATGTGGGTCATTCGCTATCCAACCTTTGAAGTGAACACACGTGAACAGCTACAGCAAGAAAATACCCCAGAAAATGGATACCACTGCAGATGAAGCCGCTCAAGTCATTGCATTACTGCAATCAGGGATGCGGCAATGTGATGTTGCTCGGCAACTGAACTTAAGTCGCTTTTCCGTTCGACGAGTGTTCCAACGTTTCCAAGAGACTGGTGGCTATATCCGAAGACGTGGATCTGGAAGACAACGGTGCACATCCGAAAGATACGATCGCTTCATTGTTTCGACGTCTTTACGTAATCGGTTCTCCAATGCTGTTGAGCTGCAACAACAACTGCGATCAGCTCGCAGAACTTCTGTAAGCGTCTCCACGATTAGAAGAAGAATGCGGGAGAAGAAAATTGCAGCTCACAGGGCTGCAACAGGGCCAAAATTGACTGCACAGCATAGGAGAGACTGGTTGCAATTTGCCCGTGACCATGTGGATTGGACAATAGACCAATAGACAGCTGTGCTCTTCTCGGATGAGACGAGGGTGTGTCTTTTCTGCAACGACAGACGTAGAAGAGTGTACAGGAGGCAAGGGGAACGATTCGCACAAGCCTGTATTCAAGAGACAGTGGAATACGGGGGTGGCTCGTGCATGTTCTAGGGCGGCATGTCAATCGACGGCAAAACGAACCTTGTGTGTGTTTCTCGGACTGGAAGTGCTCACGGGCAAGGGTCGCTGACTGCTCATCGGTACATAACAGAGATCTTAGAGGAGCAGGTTGTCCCTTATGCAGGTTTTGTTGGCAGTGGGTTCACGTTAATGCACGATAACGCCCGCTGTCACACCGCATTAATTGTAAGTGACTACCTGCAAGAAGTTGGGATCCCTGTTATGCGCTGGCCGGCGCGTAGTCCAGACCTGAACCCTATTGAGCACCTTTGGGATGAACTGAAACGGCGAGTACGGGCACGTGATCCTGCCCCTACCACTCTCCAAGACCTCCAAGATGCCGTCGTTGCAGAATGGGACAACATTCCTCAAGAGACTGTTGTCACATTAATTAGGTCCATGAGAGAACACATGGAAGCAGTCATCAGGGCTAGGGGGGGTAACACTAGGTTTTAAGTTGTTTTTATGGACTTTGTTGCAATTTTTGCTGATAAAATTAAATTAAACTTTTTAATCATTTGCATTAGCTTGCTTTTTTATTTCCTGGTAAGCAAAAAACCAAATCTATTGATTTATTCTGAAATTTAAATAAATTGCCATTCCAATGATACCTTATAGTCATATGTCTACCGTTGATTAATAGGGTTAAAATGACTTTGAAGGGAATTCTTAAAGAGGTGCGATTTTTGTGACGCCGAGTGTATTTTTGTTTTGAATTTGTTTTGAAATTTGAATAACACTTGATAATGGGATGTTATATCACTTGGGATGGTTATGATTGTAGAATAAGTCCAGATTTAGTTTTTATTTGTATTTAACCAAAGAGCAAATTTACACGTATGTTAACCGTTTGACCGCTAGGGCAAAGATGTGACTATGGCCGCTATAACAACAAATACATAACATAACATAACATAACATCACATCACGCCTGTATTCCCCGAAGGGTCAGGCAGAGGTGTACCTATAGTACACCCGCATTTCGCCAGCAACAACAAATAATAAAAATAAAAACAGTTAATAATTAAAGAGACAAGAAACCTGTATTTATGGGAGTATTTTATTTTACTAAAATATTTAAAAAAAAGTAGTGTTAAGCATTGTACGGTTGTACGGACACTTTGCGTCCGAGTCCGACTCGTACTTGACCGCTTTTTGCTAATATCATGTGCACATTTGGTAACGAACTAGCCACAAAAATAGATGACATTCGATCCGGTATTTTAAAGAAACAAAACAAAAAAGAACTTACAAAAAAAATGCAACATCTTAAATCTATCACTACAGGTTGCCCTAATGCGATAGTTAAGTCTAGGTATAAATATCCATACTTTCTACTTCTTAAATTAACTGGGTACCTATATATTTTAACCGACTTCAAAAAAAGGAGGAGGTTCTCAATTCGACGTATTTGTTTTTATGTGTGTTAGCTCAGATCTTTTTTCTAGGTGAACTGATTTGGATAACTCTTTTTTATTTGAAAGCTGGTGCTTCTCATGTAGTCCCATATAAATTTGATCAAGTTCTGACTATCAGTTTTTGAGTTATCCTTAATACTGCGTATTTTTTCTACTTAGTTTATATTCATGATGTTTTAATAATTTCCTGTCACTGTTATTTACATATCAAGTAGGGGTATACGAATTTGTGTGGGGTAGGTACCACAACTGAAAAGTGAAAAATAATAACTTTTTTACAAAAAAGAACAACCGACTTAAAAAAAAACACAAAAAATTGAAAAATAACTTTAATTTCGGAAGTCGATGGCATAAAACGAAAATACAAAACCAAAGACACCGACTTCAAAAATTAAAGTTATTTTTCACGTTTTTTTGTGTTTTTTCTATAAACTAAATTCACAAATTCACAATAGACTAACAAACATAACACCTAAATTTAACTTAATTATAACATAACAGCCTAGAGGTCGCCAGAGTAAAGTCGTTCAGTGAACAAAACAGGTCAATTTTATCCTCTACCCCGTTGAGCGTAAAGATTCTGGGTAATGTTACTACTTACTTACTAGCTTTTGCACGCCACTTTGCTCGCGTGGACTTATTTTATTTTACCATACGTATTACAAAATCCCTTTCAATTAGACTTTGTGACGTAGACGTGGTCGGATCATAATAAAAACAAAATGATTTTCAAAACTTTGAATTCCAAATTACTATAACTGCTGATCGCATTGGATCATGAGGTCAGAGCTGATGACCTTTTGGCTTGCCATTTTTATTTTTCTAAAAATATAATAGAATAGAATAGAATATATTTATTGTAAAACATGAGTATACATCAAATAATATGTGCAAGGTCTTAAAATAAGAGGTAGATCTGCATGTTTTGCCATATTATGGCGCACAAAACATAGTTTTGGTTTAGAGTCAACCATAAAAGATTTGAGTCTACACAAACAAACTATAAAATTAATAAACTTAATCCTTATTTAAAAAAAGTGGAAAGTAATGTTTTTACATATTTGAGGGCCAAATTGTGAAAATTTCGTAACTATAGTAATCTATTTAATTAATTGCGGTCATTTAAAAATTCCGATATGGTGTAATAGCATTTGGCTATGAGATATTTTTTAAAATGTATTTTAAACAGAGCAGTAGGCATTTGTCTAATAGGTTTTGGGATTTTATTATAAATGATTGGTGATAAACAAAAAATACTTTTACGCATCAATGCCGTGGTTGATCTTGGTACGCATAATTTATTATCCCGTCGATTACGGATAGAAACGTCTGATAGTTTCTTAAATAGGTCAGGATTGATTTGTATAAAATTAGCTATTTCATAGATAAATAAGGAAGGCAGACTTAGAATGTTATATTTAATAAAATACTGTTTGCAACTATCAGTTATGTTCAAACCAAACATAGCCCTAATACACCTTTTTTGTGACTTAAAAATGAGTTTTTTTTAGTAGAGTTTCCCCAAAATATAACTCCAAACCTCAATATGGAGCCGACAATACCATGGTAGGCAGTTATAAGCGCATTGGTACATATAATAGGTTTTAGTTTATAGAGGGCATAGGCAGAAAAACATACTTTTTTATAAGTGGCTAAGTGGCTGTTTCCATGACAGCTATTACAGATTTAATTATTAATAGTTATTGCAAACAAATATAATTAATTCTACACGAGTTTGTTTTTATATTTTTATTATATAAACATAAAAAAAGTAAAACAATTATCGTTGGTCCTTCAAACTATTGAAAAGCAAGTTATTTTTTAGATTTTTTTTTCATTTCACTAGTTGGTAGATTAGTAAGTAGTAGTAATTTTTCAAAGAGCGAAGTTTAGATAACTTTATGTGTGGAAATTCAGCGATTAAATAAAATAAGTACAGCCTGTATTTATTTTATTTAGAAAAGTCTTTCAAATTATCATAGGTCTATGATAATTTGACAGACTTTGTACCTGTATAGAAACTGTGTAAAACCTTTATTTATTTATTCGGGACATTTAAATGTTACGATTGAAAAATCGGCACTTTACTTAAGACATTCCCAGGACGATATCCTTCTAGCCGATTTTTTGTTTTGGAATGGCAACTCGCAGTTTTGACCACTGGGGGTCGTGGCTGCTTAACCGGACTGTCCTGTGGTTGCCTTTTGGATTTTACTCTAAAGGGCCTCCAGCCAGGAGCGGAAAAATTTAAACTAAACTTACAAGTTAGATGACCGCACGCTAAGGGCACCCCCTGTGGGGTACGGACCTCGGCTTAGGGCGTCATCGAGAGAGGGCAGCGCGATATTGGGGACGGGCTGGATCGAAGGGTTTATAATATCATGATTATTAATCGGGGAATTTAAAGCTACAGGCTCAGCTACGGCGCGGGCTTAGGCCTCATCGGACTGGCTTCTAGCCTACAAAATCAGATAAATAATATTAATTATTAACTGACTCTAAGACTATAATTCGACCTTTAACCTTTCATCTGTGATTGTGTTAAGCTATCACCACTGCACCATACGATTTATCGCTTTGACAAGTACAAAGTTTATCACGTAGACCGCTCAAGAATGCACATAATAAATCAACACCTTTATTTGCAACGTTTATGAACTCAAAGATTAGGATAGTCCAAACTAACTTGAGCTCGTCACCTCTAAACTCTTGTTCCACACTTGCTCCACCAACTCATCATCATCCGCCCTCCTGCTATATTCTGCTTCCTTACACTCCATGAAGTACCTCCCCCGCACATTCTGCACTTCTTCAGCAACACACAGATGTATCGTCGTCTGAGCTCCTGCTTTTGCTGTCCTGTATATCAAAGCATTACACATCACGTGAAACAACGTCTTTATTAAAAAAGGCAACGTATTAAATATATCAGTTTTAATGACTCCAGGGTGTAAAGTATTCACAGTCACCCCTTGAGGTAATCTCTTAGCTAATGCCTTCATCCAGAGAACATTACATAATTTGCTATTTGCGTAAGCCCCGAACTGCCCTATCACTCCAGTAAATCCAGGTTGATGTAGGTTGTCCACACGTAATGTGAAAGCGAAATTGTGTAACCAAGACGATACTATGATGATCCTGCTGGGTTTGGAAGCGATCAGTTTGTCTAGCAGCAGGTTTGTGAGGAGGAAGGGCCCGAAGTAGTTCACTTGCATCGCGAATTCATTTCCATCTTCAGTAGACTTCGTGTAGCTGCCGATGCAGCCAGCGTTGTTTACCAAAATATCGAGACGGTCATAAGATTTGTTGAAGTCTTCAGCGAATTTCCGCACACTGCTGAATATTGATAGATCTAAAGGTTTAAACTCAACGTTTGTGTTTCCTGTCGTAGCTGCTATATCGTTGATAGCTTCAGCAGCTTTTGTGGCGTCCCGGCTGGCGATGATCACTTGCGCTCCTCTGGACGCAAGGTCCCGGGCAGTCTCCAGGCCGATGCCTTGGTTCCCGCCTGTCACGAGCGCGATCTTTCCATCAAGTCTCACCTTAGATGTACACACTCCTCGAACGGGTTCAACCTTTAGTTTCACGTATATGGCGATCATCAGCGAGATACCAAATAAAGTGAGAAAAATTATGAGCGGCAGTATAATCAAAGAGTAAACTATGACGGGTATCATGTTGCTGCGGTGGATACGTCCGGGTGACTGAGATGAGGGCAGAGACACACGCGTAAATAATATTATTATCGAATGTGTATCGTTCTTGATTCACGTTGTGTACAACAACGTGTTTTTCACAATATTACCGGTTCACCTCTCGCAAAACTTTAAAGGAAAACATGTTGTCAAAACCGCCATGCGCTAGAACCAAATATTCGAAGATTTTCGATTTGTTACCACTTTCAACGCAGGGTAGGTCGTTAGTATACGACACGTATTAGCTTTCATCTCAGTGCGGTGTCCGAAATCGTGGTCTGTTTCGCTGCGCGCAGAACAGTTTTCTTTGTTCTCCTACGAGTAGGAAAGGGATACATATATTTTTGTTATTAATGTGTAGTCTAACCAAATGCCTTAGAAAAACAATACAAATAACATTTAGGTCGTACCGCATCAAGATAATTTCGTTTCAATTCCATGCTATTCGGGAAAAATATATCCCCTATGCACCACCCAGTACCGCACTAAGTTGTGTATGCGCAAGTATATAGTATTTTTGTTTTTATAATATTAAAGAGAATATTATATTGCCTACTGTGTGTATTATTTTCTTAAACCTCCAAAATATTACATATAATGTATTTTAATGAGATATTTAACATCTTTATTAGATTCTGACATTTATTAACCAGAAGACATTTTATAAATATTGGCGAATGTCGCATCCAGATACATCGTGATGTATTGGAGTTTTCTTATAAGGAAGGCACAACACTTTCTATCATATTATACAGTATGGAAACATAATATATATTGCAACATATTATAAAACAAAGTCTAACAGCCGCGTCTGTCAGTCTCAAAAACGATGGAACGGACTTTCATATGGTTTTCAACAATGGATGGGAGTGATTCACGGGGAAGGTTTAAATGTGTAATTTATTAAGATTTTGTGTAAATTAGGTGAAATATGACGATTATTGTTGAAGATGTCGGAAAAAATCGTACCTGACTGGGAGCTTCACTGGCGTGCGCCTCGTAAACCAATAGAGTTATATGAAAGAATGTATTACGGAATTATTCCTCTTAAAAACAGCTATTTAACTTAGTAGTACGCTTCTGTAGGATAATTTCCGACCACCAGGCGGGCGAAGCCGCGGGCAAAAGCTAGTATGCAATAAATGAAATCACAAGTAATACTTGTCCACAGAAGTATAGGAAAATTAAATATTAAATTTAAAACCGTAAATTAAAAAAGTGAAATTTTCATACAAGTTGGTATTGGGATTAGCATTATGTCCGACCAACTCTTAGGCACATTATTATTATTCCTAAAACGGCATACGAGTATAGGACGCCATGTTTTAAAGTGGACGGTTTGCAAGGCACAGAATTAATTAAAGTTAATTAATTGACGAAATACCTGAATTTCAATAATGCTTTATTAATTACTCATATTTAGAACTCTGTAGTTGCTCATTGACTAGCAATCGATCGTCGTATCACGAAATATTCTTCTTGATGAGATCTTTCCATTGGCATCATGTATCTTAATGCTATTGCTCTTAACCAATCTCCTTTGTTGTGAAAATTCAAATAATAAGTTTATTCCTAAATTCAGCCACGTGAACTCCATGCGCTGACGCAGTCATAAGATCCTCAAGTGCACAGGTGACAGGGCAAGCGGCGCAAGATGGAAGTTGGGCCATTGGCTGCGGAGAGACGCCGCAAATACACTTGAGATTTGAACCGTTCCTATACCTCCATCTGAGGAGAGGAGATTCTCTTTGCTACGGCCGACATGGGTTCGTAGTCTATGGGATTTCCAAGTCGGCCACGGTGACGCTTGCCCAGGTGGAAGGCTCTCAGATAGATCGATGTTGTGTATGTTAGGGTTCAATTTGGCTTGGCGAGTAGTTGACTTAAGGAAACAAGCGTCTGTCCTTGATGATGTTTATTGGCAACTAACACAAAAAATATGAATACATCGTATTTAATACGGTCGGCGGCGGCTAGTTGTATATTTACTACTATAAAAAAACGTGGACTGTATGTTTGTTTGTATCCCTTTTTGACCTCTTAAAAAGAGCTTCAACCCTCGATAAAGCTGTCAGGGGGCTTAAGCAGCTCCCGCCAAAGATCACGTCTTACTGTAGAGGCGTTGCCATTAGCTGGATCCGCGCACTCAAGAAAACTTTTACGGCTTTTAAGTCTCTGAGGCACTGAGACGTAGTTGTGCATTGGATGGTTTTTGTCAGCTTGTAGCTTTGGCCTCTAAATGCGGCTGGCTATGGTCCTACGAATTTCTAGAGACGCAATTGTCAGTCAGTGGATACAGCATTCGTACTAGCTGTGACGTGTCTCCACAATTAAAAGATACAGGTATTTCTAGTTCTAGAACATTTTGACGACCTTGCACCTTGCTTTTATATCGTTAGAACAAGATTTTCGGGAAGTTATTTTTTTGTTGCTGTTTCAAATCCGGTTATGCAATTAGGCTGCTTAAAATTCATATACATAATAATAAGTTTATATTGGACATCGGTGAAGGAAAAACATCGTTCGGAAACCTGGACTTATAATAATTAATATACCTAAGTAAGTAACGGTGTTTGTCTACCCCAGCCGTCACCGGGACGTCACCGAGAAACGCGATTATTCGAACCTCCCGGTGACGGCGATCGCTTGTCCAGCGCGACCGAACTCGACGGTTCAGTGTGTTAAGGCTCGTACACACTGGCGCGACGGGACACCCGACACAAAGGCACCGCATGTCGCGCGACGAGCGGCGCCTTTGTGTACCGTTGTCGCGTCGCGCCTGTCTGTGATTGATCAGAGATTGGATATTCGGATGCATATTCACCTAAAGTTGAGATGTTGGCTAATATGGAGTGCGCTTTTTTATCTAAAAAAATCTTAACTTTAACTTACACAAACCACCCGACCTCTTACACCATATATGTATACACATACTTGCATCCGGAATTCAACACTAATTTTAAATAAATAGGCGTCTGAATAGTTATGAACTCGGAAGTGGTCAGCCAACCTGACGTCAGAATGACTGACCACTTTATTTCTTTGAAATATTTCTTTCCGTAAAAGTAGCAAATATTTCATTATAGGTAGTAAATAGTAGCAAATCGGTATTAAACATTGCACATGGTCTCATGTACATATCTCGTTTGGTCCAGTCATCCTGACAGTGACAAAATTTCTTTAGAAATCTGTCAGCAATCTGTCATTTTGTCTATTCTTCCGTTGACTAAACCTGCACCCTAATTACGTAACCTATCACAATCTGAATCATTTTGAAGCCTATTGCTAATCCATTGCTTCTTATGTTCGAAAAATTTGTCGGTTCAACAACGTAAATAACGCAATGAATGTTGTTGAACTGTCAAAATGAAACCCATTCTTACTGCTAGTGTGCTACGTAATTACCCCTGTTTCTATGGTGGCCATACTACGCGTGCAGGTAACTAGGTGATACAATAGGTTGTGAAACTTAGCCCTTTTTTGACTTGATCTTAAAAAAAAAAAAACATCCACGTGATGTACTTTTTCGTCTTTGCAAATAATGTCAAAAGGTAATTGTTTGGTATTATAGGAGTTAAATTGTATTAATTTCGTCTTACTAATGTTTATATTCAAATTATGTAACCAAAGGGTGCCGAGGGGACCCTTTTTTTCTCTACCGGGATATCCTCATGGATTCCCTCCGTCTGGGCAGAACGGAGGGTTATGCCGGACTTCTACCGACTAAAACCCCATTGTTCCTTCCAGTACCACGAGTCGGGGCCCCGGGAGATACTTGTACATTCGCCGCATCCCCGACTGGTATCAGCCCGCCATGCCTAGCGGGCCCCATCACCAAGTGCTGCCAATACCACGACCGCACGTCCTCCCATTAAGACGCGCATATAATACTGCTACTAAGGCTCCACTGTCCGTCTCTCCGTCCGTCCGTCTGTCACAGAGCCGTATCTTTTGACCCGTAAAAGGTAGACACTTGAAAATTTCACAGAGTGTGTACCACTATGGCCGCTATAACAACAAATACATAACATAATATCACGCCTGTATTCCCCGAAGGGTCAGGCAGAGGTGTATCTATAGTACACCCACATTTCGCCATCAACAACAATTAATAATAAAAATAAAAAAACAGTTAATAATTAAAGAGACAGGAAACCTGTATTTGCACATTTGGTAACGAACTAGTCACAAAAATAGATGACATTCGATCCGGTATTTTAAAGAAACAAAACAAAGAAGAACTTAAAAAAAAATGCAACATCTTAAATCTATCACTACAGGTTGCCCTAATGCGATAGTTAAGTTTAGGTATAAATCTTCATACTTTCTACTTCATAAATGTACTGGGTACCTATATATTTTAACCGACTTCAAAAAAAGGAGGAGGTTCTCAATTCGACTGTATTTTTTTTTATTGGTGTTAGCTCAGATCTTGTTTCTAGATGAACTGATTTCGATAACTCTTTTTTATTTGAAAGCTGGTGCTTCTCATGTAGTCCCATATAAATTTGATCAAGTTCTGAATATCAGTTTTTGAGTTATCCTTAATACTGCGTATTTTTTCTACTTAGTTTATATTCATGATGTTTTAATAATTTTCTGTCAATGTTATTTACATATCAAGTAGGGGTCGAATTTGTGTGGGGTAGGTACCACAACTAAAAAGTGAAAAATAATAACTTTTTTTACAAAAAAGAACAACCGACTTAAAAAAAAACACACTAAAAAGTGAAAAATAACTTTAATTTCGGAAGTCGATGGCATAAAACGAAAATACAAAACCAAAGACACCGACTTCAAAAATTAAAGTTATTTTTCACGTTTTTTTGTGTTTTTTCTATAAACTAAATTCACAAATTCACAATAGACTAACAAACATAACACCTAAATTTAACTTAATTATAACATAACAGCCTAGAGGTCGCCAGAGTAAAGTCGTTCAGTGAATAAAACAGGTCAATTTTATCCTCTACCCCGTTGAGCGTAAAGATTCTGGGTAATGTTACTACTTACTTACTAGCTTTTGCACGCTACTTTGCTCGCGTGGACTTATTTTATTTTACCATACGTATTACAAAAACCCTTTCAATTAGACTTTGTGACGTAGACGTGGTCGGATCATAATAAAAACAAAATGATTTTCAAAACTTTGAATTCCAAATTACTATAACTGCTGATCGCATTGGATCATGAGGTCAGAGCTGATGACCTTTTGGCTTGCCATTTTTATTTTTCTAAAAATAGAATAGAATAGAATAGAATATATTTATTGTAAAACATGAGTATACATCAAATAATATGTGCAAGGTCTTAAAATAAGAGGTAGATCTGCATGTTTTGCCATATTATGGCGCACAAAACATAGTTTTGGTTTAGAGTCAACCATAAAAGATTTGAGTCTACACAAACAAACTATAAAATTAATAAACTTAATCCTTATTTAAAAAAAGTGGAAAGTAATGTTTTTACATATTTGAGGGCCAAATTGTGAAAATTTCGTAACTATAGTAATCTATTTAATTAATTGCGGTCATTTAAAAATTCCGATATGGTGTAATAGCATTTGGCTATGAGATATTTTTTAAAATGTATTTTAAACAGAGCAGTAGGCATTTGTCTAATAGGTTTTGGGATTTTATTATAAATGATTGGTGATAAACAAAAAATACTTTTACGCATCAATGCCGTGGTTGATCTTGGTACGCATAATTTATTATCCCGTCGATTACGAATAGAAACGTCTGATAGTTTCATAAATAGGTTAGGATTGATTTGTATAAAATTTGCTATTTCATAGATAAATAAGGAAGGCAGACTTATAATGTTATATTTAATAAAATACTGTTTGCAACTATCAGTTATTTTCAAACCAAACATAGCCCTAACACACCTTTTTTGTGACTTAAAAATGAGTTCTTTATTAGTAAAGTTTCCCCAAAATATAACTCCAAACCTCAATATGGAGCCGACAATACCATGGTAGGCAGTTATAAGCGCATTGGTACATATAATAGGTTTTAGTTTATAGAGGGCATAGGTAGAAGAAAATACTTTTTATAAGTGGCTAAGTGGCCGTTTCCATGACAGCTATTACAGATTTAATTATTAATAGTTATTGCAAACAAATATAATTAATTCTACACGAGTTTGTTTTTATATTTTTATTATATAAACATAAAAAAAGTAAAACAGTTATCGTTGGTCCTTCAAACTATTGAAAAGCAAGTTATTTTTTAGATTTTTTTTTCTTTTCACAAGTTGGTAGATTAGTAAGTAGTAGTAATTTTTCAAAGAGCGAATTTTAGATAACTTTATGTGTGGAAATTGAGCGATTAAATAAAATAAGTACAGCCTGTATTTATTTTATTTAGAAAAGTCTTTCAAATTATCATAGGTCTATGATAATTTGACAGACTTTGTACCTGTATAGAAACTGTGTAAAACCTTTATTTATTTATTCGGGACATTTAAATGTTACGATTGAAAAATCGGCACTTTACTTAAAACATTCTCAGGACGATATCCTTCTAGCCTACAAAATCAGATAAATAATATTAATTATTAACTGACTCTAAGACTATAATTCTACCTTTAACCTTTCATCTGTGATTGTGTTAAGCTATCACCACTGCACCATACGATTTATCGCTTTGACAAGTACAAAGTTTATCACGTAGACCGCTCAAGAATGCACATAATAAGTCAACACCTGTATTTGCAACGTTTATGAACTCAAAGATTAGGACAGTCCAAACTAATTTGAGCTCGTCACCTCTAAACTCTTGTTCCACACTTGCTCCACCAACTCGTCATCATCCGCCCTCGTGCTATATTCTGCTTCCTTACACTCCATGAAGTACCTCCCCCGCACATTCTGCACTTCTTCAGCAACACACAGATGTATCGTCGTCTGAGCTCCTGTTTTTGCTGTTCTGTATATCAAAGCATCGCACATCACGTGAAACAACGTCTTTATTAAAAAAGGCAACGTATTAAATATATCAGTTTTAATGACTCCAGGGTGTAAAGTATTCACAGTCACTCCTTGAGGTAATCTCTTAGCTAATGCCTTCATCCAGAGAACATTACATAATTTGCTATTTGCGTAAGCCACGAACTGCCCTATCACTCCAGTAAATCCAGGTTGATGTAGGTTGTCCACACGTAATGTGAAAGCGAAATTGTGTAACCAAGACGATACTATGATGATCCTGCTGGGTTTGGAAGCGATCAGTTTGTCTAGCAGCAGGTTTGTGAGGAGGAAGGGTCCGAAGTAGTTCACTTGCATCGCGAATTCATTTCCATCTTCAGTAGGCTTCGTGTAGCTTCCGATGCAGCCAGCGTTGTTTACCAAAATATCGAGACGGTCATAAGATTTGTTGAAGTCTTCAGCGAATTTCCGCACACTGCTGAATTTTGATAGATCTAAAGGTTTAAACTCAACGTTTTTGTTTCCTGTCGTAGCTGCTATATCGTTGATAGCTTCAGCAGCTTTTGTGGCGTCCCGGCTGGCGATGATCACTTGCGCTCCTCTGGACGCGAGGTCCCGGGCAGTCTCCAGGCCGATGCCTTGGTTCCCGCCTGTCACGAGCGCGATCTTTCCATCAAGTCTCACATTAGATGTACAAACTCCTCGAACGGGTTCAACCTTTAGTTTCACGTATATCGCGATCATCAGCGAGATACCAAATGAAGTGAGAAAAATTATGAGCGGTAGTATAATCAAAGAGTAAACTATGACGAGTATCATGTTGCTGCGGTGGATACGTCCAGGTGACTGAGATGAAGGCAAAGACACACGCGTAAATAATATTACTATCGAAAGTGTATTGTTCTTGATTCACTTTGTGTATGTAGGGCATTTACGTAATAGTGTTGAGATTTTTTTCACAATATTACCGGTTCACCTCTCGCAAAACCTTAAAGGAAAACATGTTGTCAAAACCGCAATGCTCTAGAACCAAACATTCGAAGATTTTCGATTTGTTACCACATTCAACGCAGAGTAGGTCGTAAGTATACGACACGTATTAACTTTCATCTCAGTGTGGTGTCTGAAATCGTGGTCTGTTTCGCTGTGCGCAGAACAGTCTTCTTTGTTCTCCTACGAGTAGGAAAGGGATACATATAATAGGTCTTTACCTATGAAATTGCCGTTTTGTATGAAAAAATTTAAACGAATTTTTTTCATGAATTTTTTATTTGTATTAATCGAAGTAATCACCCATGCAATCAATGCATCTTTGCCATCGCAGTGGCAGTTTATTGATGCCCTTCTTAAAGAAATCAGCTGGACGGGAGGCAACAAATTCTTCAAAGGCATTTTGTACTGCCTCTCGGGTATTAAATTTTTTTCCCGCCAAGAAGTTATCCAAATTCTGGAAAAAGTAGTAGTCTGTAGGCGCAAGGTCTGGTGAGTAGGGCGGATGACGGAGAGCTTCCAACCCCAGTTCTTGCAACTTGGAGACCGTCTGCTGTGCAGTATGAGGTCGCGCGTTGTCGTGCAGGAGCAGCGGAGACGAGCGATTGACCAATGCTGGTTGGAGATGCGCCAGCTTCTCCATCATTGTGTTCAGTTCTTCACAGTACACATCTGCAGTAATGCTCACCCCGTTTGGTAAGAAGCTGTGATGAATCACACCGGCGCTAGACCACCAAACAGTGACCATCACTTTTCTAGGGGTAAGTTTTCGTTTAGGGCATTGTTTAGGTGCTGAACCAGGATCCAACCAACTTGCTGAGCGCTTACGGTTATCAAACAGAATCCATTTTTCATCGCAGGTAACAATGCGGTTCAAAATTCCTTCATTTGTGTGTCTGTTGAGCAGTGCAAGGCACGTCTCGACGCGTACTTCGCGCTGGCGATCATTGAGTTCGTGGGGCACCCATTTGTCAAGCTTTTTTACCTTGCCAATTTGACGCAAATGGACCAATATTGTTTTGACGCTAACGTCGAAAGCTGCTGCTAATTCAGCCGTAGATTGTGTATCATCAGCTTCCACAATCGCCTTTAATTCGTCATTGTCGACCAAAGTCTTCGGACGACCGCGAGGTTCATTTTTCAGGTCGAAATTTCCAGAACGGAAGCGAGCAAACCAATAACAGGTGGTGCGTTGGTTTGTAGAGTTAGCTCCGTAAACGTCGTTGATGTTGCGTGCCGCTTGTGCCGCGTTGCTGCCACGACGGTACTCATATTCCATAATTACTCGAATTTTTAACGTATCCATGATGACGAAAAAGATTGAAATGCGATGAAAATGTAACACTAATCAATAAAGAAATGACTACTTTTAGAAAAAAAAAACCATGTTTTTAAAATAAAATTAATTTGAAATTAGAATTCATAGCCAAACAAAAATTATTTTGATTTGAAATGGCCAGTACTGCAGAACGGCAATTTCATAGGTAAAGACCTAATATTTTTGTTATTAATGTGTACTCTAACCGAATCCCTTAGAAAATCAATACGGATAACATTTAGGTCGTACCGCATCAAGATATTTTCGTTTCAATTCCATGCTATTCGGGAAAAATATATCCCCTATGCACCACCCAGTACCGCACTAAGTTGTGTATGCGCAAGTCAACACTGGTTCCTAGTGACGTGCTCGCGCGCGTTCGTTTTAGTTTTCCCCGCGCAATAAAAAATAAATATGTGTAATCGAAGAAGCCGTAAAAGGCTGGTAGGTTTCGATTCCGATGAAGAACAAAAATATTTGATTTAAACAAAAATTTTGCAACACCATCATGTTCGAAGGTTTTGATATTTTTGTTTTTGCTAGAGGAGACAGCTATTTTTGTTTTGAATTTGTTTTGAAATTTGAATAACACTTGATAATGGGATGTTATATCACTTGGGATGGTTATGATTGTAGAATAAGTCCAGATTTCGTTTTTATTTGTATTTAACCAAAGAGCTACACGTATGTTAACCGTTTGACCGCTAGGGCAAAGATGTGACTATGGCCGCTATAACAACAAATACATAACACAACATAACATCACATCACATCACGCCTGTATTCCCCGAAGGGTTAGGCAGAGGTGTACCTATAGTACACCCGCATTTCGCCGGCAACAACAAATAATAAAAATAAAAACAGTTAATAATTAAAGAGACAAGAAACCTGTATTTATGGGAGTATTTTATTTTACTAAAATATTTAAAAAAAAGTAGTGTTAAGCATTGTACGGTTGTACGGTCACTTTGCGTCCGAGTCCGACTCGCACTTGACCGCTTTTTGCTAATATCATGTGCACATTTGGTAACGAACTAGCCACAAAAATAGATGACATTCGATCCGGTATTTTAAAGAAACAAAACAAAAAAGAACTTAAAAAAAAAATGCAACATCTTAAATCTATCACTACAGGTTGCCCTAATGCGATAGTTAAGTCTAGGTATAAATATCCATACTTTCTACTTCTTAAATGTACTGGGTATCTATATATTTTAACCGACTGCAAAAAAAGGAGGAGGTTCTCAATTCGACTGTATTTTTTTTATGTGTGTTAGCTCAGATCTTTTTTCTAGGTGAACTGATTTGGATAACTCTTTTTTATTTGAAAGCTGGTGCTTCTCATGTGGTCCCATACAAATTTGATCACGTTGTGACTAGTAGTTTTTGAGTTATCCTTAATACTGCGTATTTTTTCTACTTAGTTTATATTCATGATGTTTTAATAATTTCCTGTCACTGTTATTTACATATTAAGTAGGGGTATACGAATTTGTGTGGGGTAGGTACCACAAGTAAAAAGTGAAAATTAATAACTTTTTTTACAAAAAAGAACAACCGACTTAAAAAAAAACACACTAAAAAGTGAAAAATAACTTTAATTTCGGAAGTCGGTGGCGACAAACGAAAATACAATACCAAAGACACCGACTTCAAAAATTAAAGTTATTTTTCACTATTTTTGCGTTTTTTCTATAAACTAAATTCACAATAGACTAACAAACATAACACCTAAATTTAACTTAATTATAACATAACACCCTAGAGCTCGCCAGAGTAAAGTCGTTCAGTGAACAAAACAGGTCAATTTTATCCTCTACCCCGTTGAGCGTAATGATTCTGGGTAATGTTATTACTTACCTGCTAGCTTTTGAACGCCACTTTGCGCGCGTGGATATTTTTTTATTTTACCATACGTATTACACAAACCCTTTCAATTAGACTTTGCGACGTAGACGTGGTCGGATCGTAATAAAAAAAAAAAAACACGGGTGGCACTCGGGGACTGCCGCGGTAAAGCTATTGCATAGCATTTTTTATCAACTTATGCAATTATAATTATTAATTTATTTTTTATTTATGCAGTATTTTTTTTTCTATGCTATTAATTCAAGTACAGTCGTACCATATACATACACGTTAAGCGAACGCTCGGCCGAGCTACATGGTATTGACCTTGGTACATGGCAGGCGGAGTGGGGGTGTTACGTTTTAATTTCGTTACGGAATTTCTTGATTCCGTCGCCGCGCTCAAATCCCGCGATAAATGCTATGCAATAGCTTAAAAAAATACGTGTGGCACTCGGGGACTGCCGCGGTAAAGCTATTGCATAGCATTTTTTATCAACTTATGCAATTATAGTTATTTATTTATGCAGTATTTATGCAGTATTTTTTTTTTTGATATTAATTCAAGTACAGTCGTACCATATACATACACGTTAAGCGAACGCTCGGCCGAGCTACATGGTAGGCGGAGTGGGGGGTGTTAGGTTTTATCTTCGTTTCGGAATTTCTTGATTCGGTCGCCGCGCTCAAAGCCCGCGATAAAAGCTATGCAATAGCTTAAAAAAAAAGATTTTCAAATCTTTTAATTCCAAATTACTATAACTGCTGATCGCATTGGATCATGAGGTCAGAGCTGATGACCTTTTGGCTTGCTATTTGAATTTTTTATTTTTCTACGTGGCTGTTCCCATGACAGCGATTACAGATTTAATTATTAATAGTTATTGCAAACAAATATAATTAATTCTACACGAGTTTGTTTTTATATTTTTATTGTACAAACATAAAAAAGTTAAACAATTATCGTTGGTCTTCGAACTATTGAAAAGCAAGTTACGTTTTAGATTTTTGTTTCTTTTCACAAGTTGGTAGATTAGTAAGTAGTAGTAACTTTTCAAAGAGCGTTTTAGATAACTTTATTAGTGGAAATTGTGCGATCAAATAAAATAAGTACAGCCTGTATTTATTTTATTTAGAAAAGTCTTTCAAATTATCATAGGTCTATGATAATTTGACAGACTTTGTACCTGTATAGAAACTGTGTAAAACCTTTATTTATTTATTCGGGTCATTTAAATGTTACGATTGAAAAATCGGCACTTTACTTAGGACAGTCACAGGACGATATCCTTCTAGCCTACACAATCAGATAAATAACATTAATTATTAACTGACTCTAAGACTATAATTCGACCTTTAGCCTTTCATCTGTGATTGTGATATGCTATCACCACTGTACCATACGATTTATCGCCTTGACAAGTACAAAGTTTATCACGTAGACTGCTCAAGAATGCACATAATAAGTCAACACCTTTATTTGCAACGTTAATGAACTTTGAGTTCATTAACGTTGCAAATAAAGGTGTTGACTGTTGTCTAGCAGCAGGTTTGTGAGGAGGAAGGGTCCGAAGTAGTTCACTTGCGTCACGAATTCGTTCCCATCTTCAGTAAGCTTCGTGTAGCTGCCGCTGCAGCCAGCGTTGTTCACCAAAATATCGAGGCGGTCATAAGATTTGTTGAAGTCTTCAGCGAATTTCCGCACACTGCTGAATTTTGATAGATCTAAAGGTTTAAAGTCAACGTTTTTGTTTCCTGTCGTAGCTGCTATATCGTTGATAGCTTCAGCAGCTTTTGTGGCGTCCCGGCTGGCGATGATCACTTGCGCTCCTCTGGACGCGAGGTCCCGGGCAGTCTCCAGGCCGATGCCTTGGTTCCCGCCTGTCACGAGAGCGATCTTTCCATCAAGTCTCACATTAGATGTACACAGTCCTCGAACGGGTTCAACCTTTAGCTTCACGTATATGGCGATCATCAGCGATATCCCAAATAAAGTGAGAAAAATTATGAGCGGTAGTATAATCAAAGAGTAAACTATGACGGGTATCATGTTGCTGCGGTGGATACGTCCGGGTGACTGAGACGAGGGCAGAGACACACGCGTAAATAATATTATTATCGAATGTGTATCGTTCTTGATTCACGTTGTGTACAACAACGTGTTTTTCACAATATTACCGGTTCGCCTCTCGCAAAACCTTAAAGGAAAACATGTTGTCAAATCCGCCATGCTCTACTAGAACCAAATATTCGATGATTTTCAATTTGTTACCACATTCAACGCAGAGTAGGTCGTTAGTATACGACACGTATTAACTTTCATCTCAGTGCGGTGTCCGAAATCGTGGTCAGTGTCGCTGTGCGCAGAACAGTCTTCTTTGTTCTCCTACGAGTAGGAAAGGGATACATATATTTTTGTTATTAATGTGTACTCTAACCGAATCCCTTAGAAAACAATACAGATAACATTTAGGTCGTACCGCATCAAGATAATTTCGTTTCAATTCCATGCTATTCGGGAAAATGTATCCCCTATGCACCACCCAGTACCGCACTAAGTTGTGTATGCGCAAGTATATAGTATTTTTGTTGTTATAATATTAAAGAGAATATTATATTGCCTACTGTGTGTATTATTTTCTTAAACCTCCAAAATATTATATATAATGTATTTAAATGCGATATTTAACATCTTTATTAGATTCTGACATTTATTAACAACGACATTTTATAAATATTGGCGAATGTCGCATCCAGATACATCGTGATGTATTGGAGTTTTCTTATAAGGAAGGTACAACACTTTCTATCATATTATACAGTATGGAAACATAATATATATTTCTACATATTATAAAATAAAGTCTTACAGCCGCGTCTGTCTGTCTCAAAAACTATGGAACGGATTTTCATATGGTTTTCAACAATGGATGGGAGTGATTCACGAGGAAGGTTTAAATGTGTAATTCATTAAGGTTTTGTGTAAATTAGGTGAAATATGACAATTATTGTTGAAGATGTCGGAAAAAATCGTGCCTGACTGGGAGCTTCACTGGCGTGCGCCTCGTAAACCAATAGAGTTATATGAAAGAATGTATTACGGAATTATTCCTCTTAAAACCAGCTATTTAGCTTAGTAGTACGCTTCTGTAGGATAATTTCCGACCACCAGGCGGGCGAAGCCGCGGGCAAAAGCTAGTATACAATAAATGAAACCACAAGTAATACTTGTTCACAGAAGTATAGCAAAATTAAATATTAAATTAAAAACCGTAAATTAAAAAAGTGAAATTTTCATACAAGTTGGTATTGGGATTAGCATTATGTCTGACCAACTCTTAGGACACATTATTCCTAAAACGGCATACGAGTATAGGACGCCATGTTTTAAAGTGGACGGTGATAGGCTTAAAAGATAATGTTTGCAAGGCACAGAAATAATGAAAGTTAATTAATTGACGAAATACCTGAATTTCAATAACGCTTAATTACTCATATTTAGAACTCTGTAGCTCCTCATTGACTAGCAATCGATCGTTGTATCACTAAATATTCTTCTTGATGAGATCTTTCCATTGGCATTATGTATCTTAATGCTATTGCTCTTAACCAATATCCTTTGTTGTGAAAATTCAAATAATAAGTTTAGTCCTAAATTCAGCCACGTGAACGCCACGTGAACTCCATGCGCTGACGCAGTCATAAGATCCTCAAGTGCACAGGTGACAGGGCAAGCGGCGCAAGATGGAAGGTGGGCCATTGTCAGCGGAGAGACGCCGCAAATACACTTGAGATTTGAACCATTCCTATACCTCCATCTGAGGAGAGGAGATTCTTTTTGCTACGGCCGACTTGGGTTCGTAGTCTATGGGATTTCCAAGTCGGCCACGGTGACGCTTGCCCAGGTGGAAGGCTCTCAGATAGATCGATGTTGTGTATGTTAGGGTTCAATTTGGTTTGGCGAGTAGTTGACTTAAGGAAACAAACGTCTGTCCTTGATGATGTTTATTGGCAACTAACACAAAAAATATTAATACATCGTATTTAATACGGTTGGCGGCGGCTAGCTGTATATTTACTACTATAAAGAAACGTGGACTGTATGTTTGTTTGTATCCCTTTTTGACCTCTTAAAATAAGCTTCAACACTCGATAATGCTGTCAGGGGGTTTAAGCAGCTCTTGCCACAGATCACGTCTTACTGTAGAGGCGTTGCCATTAGCTGGATCCGCGCACTCAAGAAAACTTTTACGGCTTTTAAGTCTCTGAGGCACTGAGACGTAGTTGTGCATTGGATGGTTTTTGTCAGCTTGTAGCTTTGGCCTCTAAATGCGGCTGGCTATGATCCTAAGAATTTCTAGAGACGCAATTGTCAGTCAGTGGATACAGCATTCGTACTAGCTGTGACGTGTCTCCACAATTAAAAGATACAGGTATTTCTAGTTCTAGAACATTTTGACGACCTTGCGCGTTGCTTTTATATCGTTAGAACAAGATTTTCGGGAAGTTATTTTTTTGTTGCAGTTTCAAATCCGGTTATGCAATTAGGCTGCTTAAAATTCATATACATAATAATAAGTTTATATTGGACATAGGTGAAGGAAAAACATCGTTCGGAAACCTGGACTTATATACCTAAGTAAGTAACGGTGTTTGTCTACCCCTGCCGTCACCGGGACGTCACCGAAAAACGCGATTATTCGAACCTCCCGGTGACGGCCATAGTTTGTCCAGCGCGACCGAACTCGACGGTTCAGTGTGTTAAGGCTCGTACACAGGCGCGACGCGACATCCAACACAAAGGCACCGCGTGTCGCGCGACGAGCGGCGCCTTTGTGTAGCGTTGTCGCGTTGGAGCCTTTATGATCAGAGATCGGATATTCGGATGATCGGACCTAAAGTTGAGATGTTGGCTAATATGGATTGCGCTTTTGTATGTAAAAAAATCTTAACTTTAACTTACACAAACCACCCGACCTCTTACACCATATATGTATACACATACTTGCATCCGGAATTCAACACTAATTTTAAATAAATAGGCGTCTGAATAGTTATGCAATCTAAGACTCCCGGGGTTTTTCTTTTTTAATAAATGTTTTTTAGAAGTCGCTTCCGTACTATAAATCTGAGTAGTTACCTATGCATTCCCGGTGTCCCTGGCATACCGGGTTTTTTTTACAAAAAAAATATTTTACTAAGCCGCTTCGATACTTTCATAGTTAAAAATTAAGTTTAGGTAAATATGCATCCGAATATCCGAACTCTGGTTATGGTTACCAAACAAAAGCGGCGGCGCCGCCGCGCCTACGTCGGCGTCGCTGCGCCGCCGCCGGTGCGACGGCAGTGTGTGGACAAGATAAAGATATTTTATTTTGCAAATATGGGTACAGTACATGGTGTTAAAGGGAATAAATAGGTTCAGCCATATTTTACCAGTAGGCATGCAAAAGTTACAAAATTACTAATCCGCTAAAATAATCAACTAAACTTTAACAAACAGAACAAAAGCGACAGCAAAATGACGAACAAAAAAGATCAAACGTGTTTTGTATTGTGTCGGCACATTATCCCGTGAGTATCTCGGGCCGAGTTCTACCGGTCGCGACAAACTTCTCGAAACTTCAGCGGCCGAGATGACGGCGCTCGGGTGACTGACGTGCGGTGGATACGCGGCAATAGTAACTGTATATATCGCTACTTCGGCGCCGTCATATCGTTCTCGGTGACCTCCCAGCGCGGCGATGGCTGCGTTGGATAAACGCACTTCACCTGAAATCGCCAATCCGCCTTGAGCAAGCGTGATGAATTGGTGACCAATGCTCGTGCCTTTGTATGAGAAGAGTCCCTGCAATGGGACTATAATAGGCTTGTATTTATTTGTTGCACCCCTTTGGGTGTTCATTTTCTTTTTCAGCGCACTTCAAAACACCACGTCACGTTCAAGTGCATTGAAAATAAAAATCTACAACCTGCAATTAAATCTGTTTCTTTCATTCAATTAGCATAATTAGCCCATAATGTTCCCACTGCTGGGGCACAGGCCTCCTCTCGGTGAGAGGGAGTGGGCCGTAATCCACCACGCGGGCCCAGTGCGGGTTAGTAGATGTCACATGTCTTCTATTTTTTGGCTCTAGGCCAGTTTCCTCACGATGTTTTCCTTCACCGGTTTGAGAGCAGTGGTTATGAAATAATTTACACAAAGTAAAGTTCCTGTCTGGGTTCAAAGGTTCGAACCTTCGACCTACAACTCGTTAGTCGCGGCCGTTGCCACTTGAGCCAGCACTGCTCCATTTAATAAACATATGATTACTATAAAGCTAACTTCCTCGTTGATTTAGTAAGAATATGGCAAGCTAAGGTACATTGTTAGGTTCTGGGCTCAAAATATCGGGTCAGAAAATGATCTTTTTCCTGTCAAGTAATCCTCTGTAGCCCAGACTTAGGAAGTTGGCGTTGTGACACTTCGGTACTTCGGAAAGCGCGTAAAGCTGGTCCTGCGCCTGATCTTATTCCGGACTTAACATGAGTTTGAGCCTGTAGGCAAATTGTATTGATTGGCGCAGCCTAAGAAAACGGCTGTAGAACAAATGATAAATGATATTTATTTCTGTTAATTGGTTAAAAATAAACTGGTATTTGTTCCGTGCGGGAATTGAACCCGCGACACGGCAGCGCAGTAGTCAATCGCTTAACCACTGCGCCAACCGTGCTGCCTTTTCTTTTTCATTTCTTTTCACTACTGTCAAGCCATTATGAATTTAGGCACAGAATTTAGGAATTTACAAACTTTTGGCATAATGTAATGGCGTTGTTTTACTAAGGTTGTCAAAGGGTTGCCATAAGTAACAATCATTGAAAATAGCAGAATTGGCCCCCAGGTGCGCCGCATTCAACTCAATGACATAAAAACCGGCCAAGTGCGAGTCGGACTCGCGCACGAAGGGTTCCGTACCATTATCTATAACAACGGCAAAAAAAATCACGATTTTTTGTATGGGAGCCCCCTTTTAATATTTATTTTATTTTGTTTTTAGTATTTGTTTTTATAGCGGCAACAGAAATAAATAATTTGTGAAAATTTCAACTGCCTAGCTATCGCGGTTCTTGAGATACAGCCTGGTGACAGACAGACAGCGAAGTCTTAGTAATAGGGTCCCGTTTTTACCCTTTGGGTACGGAATCCTAACTAGCTCCGCGCGCACGAGTGTCAACGACGTCTACCCTCACGTGTCTGCCCGCTCGGGTAAACGCAGTCGGAAACCTGCCCCCCGCGCGCTCCGCACCCACTACCGATCAAGCCACGCCCCGCGTAAATTATAATTATTATTTACTTAGGCACCTATTACAGATTTATTATTAGAAAATAATGGTTCACGGTTTATGCATAAGGTTTATGTTTATGAAATTAAATGTTTTTTTTTAATTTTTATATTTGAGTTGATTGAATGAAAGGTAATTTGCGGCTTACGATTTATGACGTATTAAGAAAAAAACTACTTACTAGATCTCGTTCAAACCAACTTTCGGTGGAAGTTTATATGGTAATGTACATCATATATATTTTTTTAGTTTTATCATTCTCTTATTTTAGAAGTTTCAAGGGGTGGACACATTATACCACTTTGAAAGGTCTCTCGCGCAAACTATTCAGTTTAGAAAAAAATTATATTAGAAACCTCAATATCATTTTTGAAGACCTATCCATAGATAACCCCAAAAAAAAAAGAAAAACAAAACAATTGAGTTTCAGTTCTAAGTATGGGGAACCCGCAAAATGTATTGTTTTTTTTCTATTTTTGTGTGAAAATCTTAATGCGGTTCACAGAATACATCTACTTACCAAGTTTCAACAGCATAGTTCTTATAGTTTCGGAAAAAAGTGGCTGTGACATACGGACGGACAGACAGACAGACAGACATGACGAATCCATAAGGGTTCCGTTTTTTGCCATTTGGCTACGGAACCCTAAAAACGCCATTTTATGGTGGCGGCCATCTTGGATTTGAAATTTTTCATAGTGTATAGTATTTTACTAGTCAAGCCCTCTCATTTGATACCCATATTGAGGGAGTTGGGCAAAAATATGTAATCCGCCATATTGTGGCGGCGGCCATCTTGGACCGATTTTCATCAAACATAGGTAAAAACACTCCCGACTAATTCACGTTTCAAACAAAAAAAAAACAAAATCAAAATCGGTTCATTCGTTCGGGAGCTACTGTGCCACAGACAGACACACAAACACAGACACGTCAAACTTATAAAACGCCGTCGTTTTTGCATCGGGGGTTAAAAAATACCCTGCTATGATTTGAATTAATTTGGAATGTAATTATAAATCTGTATACATATATGTTTTTTTTTTTTTTATAAATATCTTTGTGACTAGCACGCGTAGCTTGACCGCTTGATGGTTGTAATAAGGTGCACTTTTGTCTGTTGGGGATTTTGATAAATTAAATACGTGTTGTTTGAATGCAAGTATATTGGTGACTGCTCAATACTATAATATAACAAGCCTTTAAAGACGACATGATATATACATATAGCTAGGTATGTGGATATGTGACTTCTGTACCTACAAAGACAATTTTCTATCTAACATACCGCCCACCAAAAGGACTTTAAGTTCTTTTATAATCAAATAAATCGTTAATTAAATTCTAACTACACCTGTATAGGTACTAAATAATTCACAACATCTCAATAGTTCAAAAGAAACTAAGTAGAATCAATAGGCAATGCACATAACTTAGTAATAGTTCTCTTAGTTATAGAACCTCCACTTCTCACACTATACACTCTCGTGTTACCATCCATGCCTGGATGTTTATCTGTAATTCGTCCTAAGGACCATTTGCTGGGTGGTTGATTTTCAGTCTTGATCAATACAATATCGCCTATTGCAAATTCCTTAACTTTCTTTATCCATTAAGGACGCTGCTGAAGCCTGGTCATGAAGAATCTTTTGTGTATGTTGCCAGCGTGACAAATTATGAACCTTCACAGCTTGCAGATCAGGTGAGGATACCACAATCGGTGGTTCTCCAATTAAAAAATGGCCAGGAGTTAATGGATCTAAGTTTTATGGGTCGGTATTATCTATTGGGCATAACGGGCGTGAATTCAGACAAGCTTCTATCTGGCATAATATTGTAGTCATTTCCTCGAACGTCAGGTGAGTTGTAATAATACGTTTTAGGTGGTACTTAATCGACTTCACGCCTGCTTCCCATAATCCTGCAAAGTTTGGACTATATACTGGGATGAAGTGGAACTGTGTGCCATCTGTTGCTAGCGTAGATGTAACTTCTCCTGTCATCTGTGCTTCATTCCACAAGTCATGAAGTTCTCTATTTGCTCCCACGAAGTTTTTACCATTATCACACCACAGGTAGCCACATTTACCTCTTCTAGCAACAAAACGTCTAAAAGCTGCTATAAATGCCTCTGAAGTGAGGTCTCCAGCTAGTTCTATGTGTATTGCTTTGGTGGACAGGCATATGAAAATTGCCACATATGTTTTTTTGGTTTTGTTGCCTCTTCCTTTAGATACCAGCGTTTGAAACGGTCCTGCGAAATCTACTCCGCTGTGCAAAAACGGTTACGTTGGTGTTACTCTTTCCACCGGTAAGTCTCCCATTATTTATCCTTTCGTTGTGGCATTCATTCGAGCACACCTCATGCATTTGTGAATATGTTTTTTCACCAGTGATTTAGCTCTTATAACCCAGTATTTAAAACGCAAGTGACATAACATCAATTGCACTCCTCCATGAAGTGTTTTGTCATGTGCATCAGCAATGATTAACTGAATCAGTTCTTTTTATTTCCCAGGATCACGGGATTCTTCTTATCATCAGGTAAGTTGGCATGTCTTAAGCGACCGCCCACCCTGAGTACATATTTTTTGTCTAAGTATGGATTTAGACATCGTAGCTGACTTTTTTTCTTGACTTGTTTTCCTACCTTTAATCTATCTATCTCTTCTTCAAATTCTTCCTCTTGAGCCTTTTTAATACAGATCTGTAGGGTATCTTCTAATTCTTGCGTTGTTAACTTCTGATTTTCACTGTTTATATTCTTCTTATAGTTCAAAAATCTTCTACAGTAAGTAATCGTTTTTATTTAATCTGTTAATGTTTCAAAATTATCAATTTGTGATATTAAGTTAGTTAGTTAGTTAGTTGTTTCAGGTTCTTCAATCCGTTCTGCGTTCAGGTAAGTATTGATTTTAGTTTTCTTCATTTCCAAGTCTGTTTCTATTATTTCATGTTTAATATTTATTTTTGTTTCAGATAGCCAGCCCGGTCCGTGCCACCATAAGTTACTTTTCTTCAAGTCGGATAACAACATTCCTCTAGATGCCAAATCAGCGGGATTTTCGTGTGACTGAACATGGAACCAGTGCTTGTTATTCATGTTTTCAACAATTTCAACTACACAGTTTGCGACGAAGGGGCTCCACCTGTTAAGTGCACCATTAAGCCATGCGATTACAATTGAAGAGTCAGTCCATGCGTACATTCGTGTTGTCGGTATCCTCATTGATTGTCCAACTTGCTTCATTAATTTTGAAAGAAGTAGGGCACCACAAAGTTCTAGGCGAGGTAACGAAATGGTCTTCAATGGTGCTACTCTGTTTCTGGCAGCTATCAGTTTTATTTCAATCTTGTTGTCTGGAGTTTCAATTCTTATATAGACTGTCGCTGCATATGCACGCATTGAAGCATCGCTGAATCCGTGAATATTTATTTTGTCGTTGTTAACAGTCATCGTACCAAGCCATCTCTCTATTTGTATTTCAGTTATGTTAACGAGGTCTGCTCTTATTTCTCTCCATTTTTGTTATAATGTGTTACTAACTGGTTCGTCCCAGTTAACTCTTTCAAGCTTTTGTATCAATATTTTAGCCATAACAGTACTCGGTGCTATCCAACCAAGGGGATCAAACACCCTTTGTATGTCAGACAATATGCTTCGCTTTGTTATGGTCTTGGATATGGGTGTAAATCTAAGATTGTATTGAAACTGGTCTGTTTTTAAATTCCATTCAATTCCTAATGCTTTGAGAGTTCCATCGAGGTTTAAATCAATATCGCACCCTTAGTAATATAAAGGCTTAAAACAAAAAAGTAGTTTTTTGGGAATACGTGTTTAAAGATTCTGAATTATAACATTCCAGCTTATTTTTCTAATAAAATGCTTAATATTTTAGTTACAAATGTGATTTTCTTCATATTTATTTGTTTGTTTATTTATTATATTACTTCGTTTATTTCGTTTTGTGCCCTTAGCATTCAAAATCAAACTTTACAAAAATTTTGACTTGTGCCCTTATATAATATTATTAAGGGTGCGATATGTGCCTTTGCAGATCCTTCATTAAATCGATACTGTTTGATGCCCATTTTGTAAGTTGAAAACCGCCTCTTTCTAGTGTGTCTGATAACTCTTTAGAAAGTGTCATAGCTTCAACTACTGAGTCTGTGCCAGATAAAAGATCGTCCATGTAAAACTCCACGTTTATAGTTTGTGCAACAAGAGTGTTATTCTTAGCTTCGTCTTTAGCTACCTGTTGGAGCGTTTTAACGGCCAAATATGGTGCAGACGCCGTACCAAAGGTAACTCTGAGCAATCGATATTCCTCTAAGCTATCAGATTCCTGTTGCCTCCACACGATTCGCTGAAACTCTGCGTCTTCTTTGCTCACTAATACTTGGAGGAACATCTGTTTTATATCTGCCATAAAACAGACTTGTTTCATGCGCCATCTCATCAAAATGTTTCTCAAGTCTTCTTGCAGCTGAGGACCTACAAGTAATTCGTCGTTCAACGAAACGTTGTTTGATCCTCTACACGACGCATCAAATACAACGCGTGTTCGCGTGGACTCTTTGTCAGCTCGGATAACAGCGTGGTGAGGTAAGCAGACAGCTCTTTTATCCTTTTCCTTATCAGGTACCTTTTCGATGTGTCATTGTTCTATATAGTGATTTATAACTTTACTATATTCTTTTTGCAGGTCTGGCGATTTCCTGAACTTATTTTCTAATAGTGTAAATCTATTAGTTGCTATCGATTTCGTATTACCATCTGGTGATTGTGGACTGTATGTATTAAAAGGTAACTTAACAATGTACCTTCCTTCTTCATTTCTAGCAGTTGTCTTTTCGTATATTTCTTCACACAGTTGTCCTTCCTTTGTTAAATGTCTTTTAGTGTCTACGTCAATTTCCCATATTGATTTCAACATGTCTTCTACGTCAACTGAATGATGCATGACAACATACTGTTTTTGATGTGTTGTATCAACTTCTCCAAAAAGAATCCACCCCAGGCTGGTTTCCTTTGCGCTTGGTGTGCCTGGTGGACCTTTGATTAGGTTGTTTTGCAGAATTTCCGCATATTCTTTCACACCCAACAGCAGATCTATTGACCCTGGCTTGATGTAAGTTGGATCAGCCAAGTTGAGGTCTTGAATGTGTGTCCAATCTTGTTTATTGATTGTTTTGGTGGGTATCTTTGTGGTCAGTTGCTTGGACATTACGTATGCCTTGATCGGTAAACAATAGTTTCGGTCCAATCGTGATCGTATTTGTAGCTGTACCACATGTTTTATTTCGGTCATCTGGGATCCCACCCCTATTATGCTTGCTTTTACAGGTTGTCGTTCGAGCTTCAACAATTGAGTCGCCTTCTCGCTAATGAAAGCTGCTTCGGAACCTTGATCTATCAGCGCCCGCAGTAAAATGGTGTTACCTTGCTCGCTTGTTGCTTCTACTATTGCCGTTGCTAAAAGTGCTGCTACTCTCTTCTTAGTATTGCAATGCGACGCTATCATTGTATTGACTTGTAATGCTTGCTGTTCTTCTACATGTGTTACAGCTGGAGGTGGTGTGACCGATGATTCTCCTTGTTGCTTGTTCTTCGTTTCATGTAAAAGGGAATGATGGAGCCTGTGACAAAGACGACAAGATACTGGCACTTTACACTTAAATGCCGAGTGTCCTGGTACTAAGCAATTAAAACATAATTGTTTTGTTTTCGCAAACTCTCTCCTTTCAGTAGGTTCCTTTTTGCCGAATTCCTTGCAATGGCTTAAACTGTGACTTTCTTTACACATCACACAAACTTTCTCCGTAACTGGTGTGGCAACATGGCATGAACGCTCCTTTATTATTTTATTGTCCCTTGATGATCTATTCTGATTTGTTAATTCCAGAGTACGGAACTTCGATTCTAAGAACTTCTTGAAATCATTCCAGGTAGGTAAGTTTTCGGTTTCTTCTTTATATGCATGTTCTTCCCAGTTCTTGTGCTTCTCTGAGTCCATCTTCTGTACTAGAAGATATATAAGGAATGGATCCCAAGAGCCGATGTCAATATTTAAATTATTTAAGTTGTTTAGGCACTCTGTTGTTGTGTCTAACAACCCCTTTAACTGAGAAGCTGATTGAGAAGTCATCTTCTTTTGGTTGAATAACCTTTTCATAGAATGATTCAAAAGTAAGCGTTTGTTGCCATATCTCTTTTTCAAAATATCCCATGCATTGACATAATTTTTGTAGGTTACCTGTATATGCTTCAATAGTGATTCGGCTTCTTGAGTAACACTAGTCTTCAAATAATGAAGCTTTTGGACATCGCTGAGCGACGTGTTATTGTGCACCAACGATGTAAATAAATCTTGGAAGGTTTGCCATGATTCATAATTACCAGAAAACTTCGGTAACTCGATCCTCGGTAGGTGCACGAGGCTATTTTGTGGACTTGTGCAGCCGAAACTACTATTTGCTGATTTTGATTCCGCTACTGATGGTTCAGATAACGAAATAAGCATGTCCTTTAAATCACCTTGAATCACGTTATACAAATCCTCATAAATAAAAAACTCTTCATTCAAAAAATAAGGCAAAGTTCCTTTCTGATCCTTTTGTGTTATCTTTACTAAGTCTTTATGCGCACATTTGAACGTATTCCAATAATCTTCGATAATTTTTATACGTGCTTCGATATATCCTCCTGTTAGACGTGCTTTAGGACATTTCCTTAGGTTCATTTGTGTTTTCCGTAACAGGTTTGCAGTATCTTCAAACACGGAGAGAATTTTCTGTTGTTCTTCAGTCGTAGCCATTTTTCACGTAAACAAGCTTGAATTCTGCTGATACCCGATGTATAAAGGCGTAATGATTACTATAATAGTCTTCGTAGTAAACAAGTTGCTAATTCTCGGAATCCGATGTGCACAAAAAAAACGGTCGGCTTATCGCTGTTGTGGAATGCGAGTCTTTTGTTCTCTCGGTAGGTGTCCGTACTGGATAGATCCGGCTCGATTGCGACCATATGGCGGTTGTAATAAGGTTCACTTTTGTCTGTTGGGGATTTTGATAAATTAAATACGTGTTGTTTGAATGCAAGTATATTGGCGACTGCTCAATACTATAATATAACAAGCCTTTAAAGACGACATGATATATACATATAGCTAGGTATGTGGATATGTGACTTCTGTAGCTACAAAGACAATTTTCTATCTAACACCGCTATAGAAACGGGTTTTGTTGATAGAAGAATAGACAAAATGACAGAATGTAGAAAAATTTCGTCACCGTCAGAATGACTGGACCAAACGAGATATGTACATGAGATGTGCAATGTTTAATACCTATTTGCTACTATTTACTACTATCATGAAATATTTGTTACCTTTGCGTTAAGAAATATATTAAAGAAATAAAGTGGTCAGCCATTCTGACGTCAGGTTGGCTGACCACTTCCGAGTTCTCATAGTTTTAGTGTTGTATTAACCGCGTTGTTAATGTAAATATTTAATAACTGTTTGCTACCTTAACATATATTGTTTACACAACTTTAAGAAGCTCCTATAAAAAGTTATTAATAAAAACCATTAAAACGCCTGTACATCCATTATTTACGTTTTTTCGTCTCAGAATAATTGCTAACAATGTTTTTGCAGGCGCTTCGTGGCTTATGAACAACTTCTTTCTGGATATCCATATTAAAGTTTTATCCATTTATAAAATTTTCTAATTATTTACATACCGCATTTAAATGCGGATGGAGCCTACCGATGGAGGAATATAAGTATTTATGTACTTGAAGATTTAGGAAATTGATCTTGATCAAATTATGACACAATATTTGATAATCATTCATTGACATCTTAGATTATTTTTATTTACAATTACTCACAATTATTGTGTTCAACTTTACTTTTGTTATTTGTGACGTGCGCGGTAACAGATACAACCAGAAACAAGAAGGAGTCCCTATCCAGAAATAAGTTGTTCATAAGCCACTAAGCGCCTGCAAAAACATTGTTAGCAATTATTCTGACGAAAAGGCGTAAATAATTGATGTACAGTCACGAGCATAAACATGTATACATTTGGCTAAATTCAAAAGCAATTTTATTCCATTTTTTTATGTGTTTTTTTGTTGTTGTTATGAACGTTATATTTTCGAACTCATAGATTTATGTAATGATGAGTCGTATTTCAGCGTTGCATTAGTTATTTCACAAAAAAATCGCTATTGAAAGTTGCCAAGTGTTGACATATTAGTGCCCGTGACTGTACAGGCGTTTTAATGGCTTTTATTAATAACTTTTTGTAGGAGCTTCTTAAAGTTGTGTAAAAAATATATGTTAAGGTAGCAAACAGGTAGTAAATATCTACATTAACAACGCAGTTGATACAACGCTAAAACTATGAGAACTCGGAAGTGGTCAGCCAACCTGACGTCAGAATGACTGACCACTTTATTTCTTTGAAATATTTCTTCCCGTAAAAGTAGCAAATATTTCATTATAGGTAGTAAATAGTAGCAAATCGGTATTAAACATTGCACATGGTTTCATGTACATATCTCGTTTGGTCCAGTCATCCGGACAGTGACAAAATTTCTTTAGAAATCTGTCAACAATCTGTCATTTTGTCTATTCTTCCGTTGACTAAACCTGCACCCTAATTACGTAACCTATCACAATCTGAATCATTTTGAAGCCTATTGCTAATCCATTGCTTGTTATGTTCGAAAAATTTGTCGGTTCAACAACGTAAATAACGCAATGAATGTTGTTGAACTGTCAAAATGAAACCCATTCTTACTGTTAGTGTGCTACGTAATTACCCCTGTTTCTATGGTGGCCATGCTACGCGTGCAGGTAACTAGGTGATACAATAGGTTGTGAAACTTAGCCCTTTTTTGACTTGATCTTAAAAAAAAAAAAACATCCACGTGATGTACTTTTTCGTCTTTGCAAATAATGTCAAAAGGTAATTGTTTGGTACTATAGGAGTTAAATTGTATTAATTTCGTCTTACTCATGTTTATATTCAAATTATGTAACCAAAGGGTGCCGAGGGGACCCTTTTTTTTCTCTACCGGGATATCTTCATGGATTCCCTCCGTCTGGGCAGAACGGAGGGTTATGCCGGACTTCTACCGACTAAAACCCCATTGTTCCTTCCAGTACCACGAGTCGGGGCCCCGAGAGATACTTGTACATTCGCCGCACCCCCGACTGGTATCAGCCCGCCATGCCTAGCGGGCCCCATCACCAAGTGCTGCCAATACCACGACCGCACGTCCTCCCATTAAGACGCGCATATAATACTGCTACTAAGGCTCCACTGTCCGTCTGTCCGTCCGTCCGTCTGTCACAGAGCCGTATCTTTTGACCCGTAAAAGGTAGACACACAATTTCACAGAGTGTGTACCACTATGGCCGCTATAACCACAAATACATAACATAATATCACGCCTGTATTCCCCGAAGGGTCAGGCAGAGGTGTATCTATAGTACACCCACATTTCGCCATCAACAACAAATAATAAAAATAAAAAAAACAGTTAATAATTAAAGAGACAGGAAACCTGTATTTGCACATTTGGTAACGAACTAGTCACAAAAATAGATGACATTCGATCCGGTATTTTAAAGAAACAAAACAAAAAAGAACTTAAAAAAAAATGCAACATCTTAAATCTATCACTACAGGTTGCCCTAATGCGATAGTTAAGTTTAGGTATAAATCTTCATACTTTCTATTTCTTAAATGTACTGGGTACCTATATATTTTAACCGACTTCAAAAAAAGGAGGAGGTTCTCAATTCGACTGTATTTTTTTTTATTGGTGTTAGCTCAGATCTTGTTTCTAGGTGAACTGATTTCGATAACTCTTTTTTATTTGAAAGCTGGTGCTTCTCATGTAGTCCCATATAAATTTGATCAAGTTCTGACTATCAGTTTTTGAGATATCCTTAATACTGCGTATTTTTTCTACTTAGTTTATATTCATGATGTTTTAATAATTTTCTGTCAATGTTATTTACATATCAAGTAGGGGTCGAATTTGTGTGGGGTAGGTACCACAACTAAAAAGTGAAAAATAATAACTTTTTTTACAAAAAAGAACAACCGACTTAAAAAAAAACACACTAAAAAGTGAAAAATAACTTTAATTCCGGAAGTCGGTGGCAAAAAACGAAAATACAAAACCAAAGACACCGACTTCAAAAATTAAAGTAATTTTTCACTTTTTTTGCGTTTTTTCTATAAACTAAATTCACAAATTCACAATAGACTAACAAACATAACACCTACATTTAACTTAATTATAACATAACACCCTAGAGGTCGCCAGAGTAAAGTCGTTCAGTAAACAAAACAGGTCAATTTTATCCTCTACCCCGTTGAGAGTAAAGATTCTGGGTAATGTTACTACTTACTTACTAGCTTTTGCACGCCACTTTGCTCGCGTGGATTTTTTTTATTTTACCATACGTATTACAAAAACCCTTTCAATTAGACTTTGTGACGTAGACGTGGTCGGATCATAATAAAAACAAAATGATTTTCAAAACTTTTAATTCCAAATTATTATAACTGCTGATCGCATTGGATCATGAGGTCAGAGCTGATGACCTTTTGGCTTGCCATTTTAATTTTTTATTTTTCTAAGTGGCTGTTCCCATGACAGACATTACAGGTTTAATTATTAATAGTTATTGCAAACAAATATAATTAATTCTACACGAGTTTGTTTTTATATTTTTATTATATAAACATAAAAAAGTAACACAATTATCGATGGTCCTTCAAACTATTGAAAAGCAAGTTACGTTTTAGATTTTTGTTTCTTTTCACAAGTTGGTAGATTAGTAAGTAGTAGTAATTTTTCAAAGAGCGAATTTTAGATAACTTTATGTGTGGAAATTGAGCGATTAAATAAAATAAGTACAGCCTGTATTTATTTTATTTAGAAAAGTCTTTCAAATTATCATAGGTCTATGATAATTTGACAGACTTTGTACCTGTATAGAAACTGTGTAAAACCTTTATTTATTTATTCGGGACATTTAAATGTTACGATTGAAAAATCGGCATTTTACTTATGACATTCCCAGGACGATATCCTTCTAGCCTACAAAATCAGATAAATAATATTATTTATTAACCGACTCTAAGACTATAATTCGACCTTTAACCTTTCATCTGTGATTGTGTTAAGCTATCACCACTGCACCATACGATTTATCGCTTTGACAAGTACAAAGTTTATCACGTAGACCGCTCAAGAATGCACATAATAAGTCAACACCTGTATTTGCAACGTTTATGAACTCAAAGATTAGGACAGTCCAAACTAATTTGAGCTCGTCACCTCTAAACTCTTGTTCCACACTTGCTCCACCAACTCGTCATCATCCGCCCTCGTGCTATATTCTGCTTCCTTACACTCCATGAAGTACCTCCCCCGCACATTTTCCACTTCTTCAGCAACACACAGATGTATCGTCGTCTGAGCTCCTGTTTTTGCTGTTCTGTATATCAAAGCATCGCACATCACGTGAAACAACGTCTTTATTAAAAAAGGCAACGTATTAAATATATCAGTTTTAATGACTCCAGGGTGTAAAGTATTCACAGTCACTCCTTGAGGTAATCTCTTAGCTAATGCCTTCATCCGGAGAACATTACATAATTTGCTATTTGCGTAAGCCACGAACTGCCCTATCACTCCAGTAAATCCAGGTTGATGTAGGTTGTCCACACGTAATGTGAAAGCGAAATTGTGTAACCAAGACGATACTATGATGATCCTGCTGGGTTTGGAAGCGATCAGTTTGTCTAGCAGCAGGTTTGTGAGGAGGAAGGGTCCGAAGTAGTTCACTTGCATCGCGAATTCATTTCCATCTTCAGTAGGCTTCGTGTAGCTTCCGATGCAGCCAGCGTTGTTTACCAAAATATCGAGACGGTCATAAGATTTGTTGAAGTCTTCAGCGAATTTCCGCACACTGCTGAATTTTGATAGATCTAAAGGTCACTCACTCAACGTTTTTGTTTCCTGTCGTAGCTGCTATATCGTTGATAGCTTCTGCAGCTTTTGTGGCGTCCCGGCTGGCGATGATCACTTGCGCTCCTCTGGACGCGAGGTCCCGGGCAGTCTCCAGGCCGATGCCTTGGTTCCCGCCTGTCACGAGCGCGATCTTTCCATCAAGTCTCACATTAGATGTACACACTCCTCGAACGGGTTCAACCTTTAGTTTCACGTATATCGCGATCATCAGCGAGATACCAAATGAAGTGAGAAAAATTATGAGCGGTAGTATAATCAAAGAGTAAACTATGACGAGTATCATGTTGCTGCGGTGGATACGTCCAGGTGACTGAGATGAGGGCAAAGACACACGCGTAAATAATATTACTATCGAAAGTGTATCGTTCTTGATTCACTTTGTGTATGTAGGGCATTTACGTAATAGTGTTGAGATTTTTTTCACAATATTACCGGTTCACCTCTCGCAAAACCTTAAAGGAAAACATGTTGTCAAAACCGCAATGCTCTAGAACCAAATATTCGAAGATTTTCGGTTTGTTACCACATTCAACGCAGAGTAGGTCGTAAGTATACGACACGTATTAACTTTCATCTCAGTGTGGTGTCTGAAATCGTGGTCTGTTTCGCTGTGCGCAGAACAGTCTTCTTTGTTCTCCTACGAGTAGGAAAGGGATACATATATTTTTGTTATTAATGTGTACTCTAACCGAATCCCTTAGAAAATCAATACGGATAACATTTAGGTCGTACCGCATCAAGATATTTTCGTTTCAATTCCATGCTATTCGGAAAAAATATATCCCCTATGCACCACCCAGTACCGCACTAAGTTGTGTATGCGCAAGTCAACACTGGTTCCTAGTGACGTGCTCGCGCGCGTTCGTTTTAGTTTTCCCCGCGCAATAAAAAATAAATATGTGTAATCGAAGAAGCCGTAAAAGGCTGGTAGGTTTCGATTCCGATGAAGAACAAAAATATTTGATTTAAACAAAAATTTTTCAACACCATCATGTTCGAAGGTTTTGATATTTTTGTTTTTGCTAGAGGAGACAGCTACACTCGGCGTCACAAAAATCGCACCTCTCCGAAAATAAGTTTCAAGCATGTCCCGCCATCAACGAATACATTAAACCTAATTAATATTAGTATCAATTGAAAGTATATTTAATGACCTTTAAATTAACATTAGTTAGAATTCCTAAACACAACAGATCTCATTAGCACGTAACGTTAAAAAAGATGTTGTCAAAATACGCATTACAACGGCCACTAATTGCACCTCCTTACAAGGGTATAAAAAAGGGCGACCCGGGTTAAATGTGGGTCGACCTACCTGTTCTCGTCGTCATATCGGGAATGCCGGCCCGACTGAAGCCAATAGCGCCACGTCGTACCACGGACTGGAACATGTTCCGAGAGAAAGTAGAGACCACTACGCCGACTCGGCCTATCGTCACCGCCGCGGACGTAGAACAAGCGGCGGACGATGTCACTGCTTGCATACAAAGCGCCTTGCAAACGGCGACTAGCACGCAGTCGCAGGGGAGAGGGCTACTGCCGCCCCTGCCGGCGCACATTAGCGCAATGATCGCCGTCAAGAGGTGCGTTCGCAAGCAGTGGCAACAATTAAGATGCCCCACAATTAAGAGGGAATTAAACCGTCTCGCGGAGAGGGTGAAGGCCGAGTTACAGGCGCACACCGCCGCGGGCTGGGAGGAACGAATTGATGCCACGACGGACAGCTGGCCGTCGATTCATAAACTCTGCGGCCAGCTTACGAATACCCCAGCCCCGGTGCGACCGCTGCTCAACAGCGACGGGGCGCTTAAGTACGTAGCGGAGGACCGGGCGGAGGTCTTCGCCGAGCACCTGGAGCGTCAGTTCCGCCCCAACTCGACCCACGACACCGAACATGTCGCAGCAGTCGAGAAACACCTGGGAGACTACTTCGCAACGCCGATAGCTCCCGATGAAGACGCAATCTATTTCTCGCCGGGCGCAGTCCGACGCGCCATCCTTAAGACGAAGCCCAGGAAGGCCCCCGGTGCTGACGGTATCACCAATACAGCGCTGCGCTACCTGCCGTACCGTATGGTAGCGGCGCTGGCGCGCCTGTTTACGGGGATACTGCGCACGTGGACCTTTCCCGCTTCGTGGAAGGAAGGGCGCGTCATCATGCTGCCCAAGGCGGGAAAAAATATCCTGAAGCCGGAGAGCTATCGGCCGATCACGCTGCTGCCGATGGTCTCCAAGGTGTTCGAAGCACTCCTGCTGCGACATCTCCTACCGCACATTGCGCCGCGCCCAGAGCAGTTTGGGTTCCGGGCGGAGCATAGCACGACGCTCCAGCTGTCGAGGGTACTGCACCACCTCGCAGCCGCAGCCAACAAGAAGGAATACTCGGTGGCAGTATTCCTCGACATGGAGAAGGCCTTCGACCGTGTGTGGCACGACGGCCTTATATACAAGATGGCCACCTCGGACGCGCCCCGTCGCGTTGTTAAAGTGGTCTCTACTTTTCTCTCCCACAGGACATTTAGGGTGGTGGTCGACGGAGCGCTGTCTAGCGCCCGCCCGGTGCTCGCAGGCGTGCCGCAAGGTAGCTGCGTCTCGCCGGCGTGTTACTCGCGTTACACCGACGACATCCCCACAACCCCAGAGTCGACGCTCGCGCTGTACGCTGACGACGCCGCGTACATTACTACCTCGCTTAACGCGAAGTACGCGGCCGTCAAAATGCAGCGTGCCCTGGACCTCCTTCCCGACTGGCTGGCAAAGTGGTGGCTGTCGGTTAACGTGGGTAAGACGCAGGCGATGGTCACCGGGTTTGCGCCCCTCCCACCACCCTTGCAGCTGCAAGGAGTCGACATCGATTGGTCGCCCCGGGTCAAGTACTTGGGTGTGACCATCGACCGTCGGCTCACGATGGGGCAACATGTCCGCAACGTCGCCGCGCAGGGCAGGGTCGCCCGCAACCTGCTCCGCCCCGTGCTCTCGTCCCGCATCCCGGCGCGCGTCAAGTTGGGCGTGTACAAAGCGTACGTGCGCCCAATCTTGACGTACGCCGCCCCGGCATGGTTCACCCTCACGAGCGAGTCGAGCCGGAAGCTGCTCCGCGCGCAACAGAGCCTTGCGCTGCGGACCATCGTTGACGCTCCTCGTTTCGTGAGGAACGATGTCCTTGCCCGGGACCTCGGGATCGAGAGTCTGGACGAGTTTGTGCGGCGCCTCGCGAAGGGAATGTTCGCGCGTGCCGACGCATCCGCTTGGCCTCACGTCAAGCAGATAGCGCCCTGGCATGCGCGCCCCCCCGACGCGAGACCCCTGCCCCGCGACCTGTTAGCGGACAATTGACCCCATCCCCCGGACTGGACTCCCGAGTAAGCTGCACACAGGTTACACGCGGCTTACTCGACTCAATTGAACTCTACATTCGCCTACATGCACCCGTTGCGTAGCGTGTTCTAAGTTAATATAGGCACGCTACGTCATCGCACCACAGACAAACATGTCTAAACATTCGCCTAAACTCACACGCGAAGGCGCCGCGCGGGCGGCGATTCGCGTTGACACTGAGCGGTGTTACACACAATACAATACCGCTCACACACTCACGACGACTCCTTAGCCCGGACTGTAACCGGCTAGCTCTGGAAGCGGGGCGGGCGGGGGTCATACACCTAACTCTGTAGGAGCGTCGAGTCGGCACCTTCGCCGCTGGTCGTCTTCGTCGGGCCTCCCCCAGGTAACTGGGGGTCTCACCTGGCGGGGACAGACCGCCGAGGTGTCGTGAAGAAAGCGACGCTATGTTATTAGCGTCGCGGCGCGCCTACAGAAATACAAATAGCAATCACACATATGGGTGCGCGTAGCTACGCGCACTCAATAAGCCGCAAGCACCTGTTGCGCACAATACGAGGGGCCCGTATTGACGGGCCCAAGACATGCTGCCGCGGCCAGAGGGCAAAGCGCCCTGGCACCGCTCACCACGCCCCCTTGCGGGGGCGTCGCGACTTCCAAGAACGACTTCCAAGAATGTGGGTCATTCGCTATCCAACCTTTGAAGTGAACACACGTGAACAGCTACAGCAAGAAAATACCCCAGAAAATGGATACCACTGCAGATGAAGCCGCTCAAGTCATTGCATTACTGCAATCAGGGATGCGGCAATGTGATGTTGCTCGGCAACTGAACTTAAGTCGCTTTTCCGTTCGACGAGTGTTCCAACGTTTCCAAGAGACTGGTGGCTATATCCGAAGACGTGGATCTGGAAGACAACGGTGCACATCCGAAAGATACGATCGCTTCATTGTTTCGACGTCTTTACGTAATCGGTTCTCCAATGCTGTTGAGCTGCAACAACAACTGCGATCAGCTCGCAGAACTTCTGTAAGCGTCTCCACGATTAGAAGAAGAATGCGGGAGAAGAAAATTGCAGCTCACAGGGCTGCAACAGGGCCAAAATTGACTGCACAGCATAGGAGAGACTGGGTGCAATTTGCCCGTGACCATGTGGATTGGACAATAGACAGCTGTGCTCTTCTCGGATGAGACGAGGGTGTGTCTTTTCTGCAACGACAGACGTAGAAGAGTGTACAGGAGGCAAGGGGAACGATTCGCACAAGCCTGTATTCAAGAGACAGTGGAATACGGGGGTGGCTCGTGCATGTTCTAGGGCGGCATGTCAATCGACGGCAAAACGAACCTTGTGTGTGTTTCTCGGACTGGAAGTGCTCACGGGCAAGGGTCGCTGACTGCTCATCGGTACATAACAGAGATCTTAGAGGAGCAGGTTGTCCCTTATGCAGGTTTTGTTGGCAGTGGGTTCACGTTAATGCACGATAACGCCCGCTGTCACACCGCATTAATTGTAAGTGACTACCTGCAAGAAGTTGGGATCCCTGTTATGCGCTGGCCGGCGCGTAGTCCAGACCTGAACCCTATTGAGCACCTTTGGGATGAACTGAAACGGCGAGTACGGGCACGTGATCCTGCCCCTACCACTCTCCAAGACCTCCAAGATGCCGTCGTTGCAGAATGGGATAACATTCCTCAAGAGACTGTTGTCACATTAATTAGGTCCATGAGAGAACACATGGAAGCAGTCATCAGGGCTAGGGGGGGTAACACTAGGTTTTAAGTTGTTTTTATGGACTTTGTTGCAATTTTTGCTGATAAAATTAAATTAAACTTTTTAATCATTTGCATTAGCTTGCTTTTTTTATTTCCTGGTAAGCAAAAAACCAAATCTATTGATTTATTCTGAAATTTAAATAAATTGCCATTCCAATGATACCTTATAGTCATATGTCTACCGTTGATTAATAGGGTTAAAATGACTTTGAAGGGAATTCTTAAAGAGGTGCGATTTTTGTGACGCCGAGTGTATTTTTGTTTTGAATTTGTTTTGAAATTTGAATAACACTTGATAATGGGATGTTATATCACTTGGGATGGTTATGATTGTAGAATAAGTCCAGATTTAGTTTTTATTTGTATTTAACCAAAGAGCAAATTTACACGTATGTTAACCGTTTGACCGCTAGGGCAAAGATGTGACTATGGCCGCTATAACAACAAATACATAACATAACATAACATAACATAACATCACGCCTGTATTCCCCGAAGGGTTAGGCAGAGGTGTACCTATAGTACACCCGCATTTCGCCAGCAACAACAAATAATAAAAATAAAAACAGTTAATAATTAAAGAGACAAGAAACCTGTATTTATGGGAGTATTTTATTTTACTAAAATATTTAAAAAAAACTAGTGTTAAGCATTGTACGGTTGTACGGACACTTTGCGTCCGAGTCCGACTCGCACTTGACCGCTTTTTGCTAATATCATGTGCACATTTGGTAACGAACTAGCCACAAAAATAGATGACATTCGATCCGGTATTTTAAAGAAACAAAACAAAAAAGAACTTAAAAAAAAAAATGCAACATCTTAAATCTATCACTACAAGTTGCCCTAATGCGATAGTTAAGTCTAGGTATAAATATCCATACTTTCTACTTCTTAAATGTACTGGGTACCGACTTCAAAAAAAGGAGGAGGTTCTCAGTTCGACTGTATTTTTTTTTATGTGTGTTAGCTCAGATCTTTTTTCTAGGTGAACTGATTTGGATAACTCTTTTTTATTTGAAAGCTGGTGCTTCTCATGTGGTCCCATACAAATTTGATCAAGTTCTGACTAGTAGTTTTTGAGTTATCCTTAGTACTGCGTAATTTTTCTACATGTTTTAATAATTTCCTGTCACTGTTATTTACATATCAAGTAGTGGTATACAAATTTGTGTGGGGTAGGTACCACAAGTAAAAAGTGAAAAGTAATAACTTTTTTACAAAAAATAGCAACCGACTTAAAAAAAAAACTCTAAAAAGTGAAAAATAACTTTAATTTCGGAAGTCGGTGGCAAAAAACGAAAACAAAGACACCGACTTCAAAAATTAAAGTTATTTTTCACTTTTTTGCGTTTTTCTATAAACTAAATTCACAAATTCACAATAGACTAACAAACATAACACCTAAATTTAACTTAATTATAACATAACACCCTAGAGGTCGCCAGAGTAAAGTCGTTCAGTGAACAAAACAGGTCAATTTTATCCTCTACCCCGTTGAGCGTAAAGATTCTGGGTAATGTTACTACTTACTTACTAGCTTTTGCACGCCACTTTGCTCGCGTGGACTTATTTTATTTTACCATACGTATTACAAAAACCCTTTCAATTAGACTTTGTGACGTAGACGTGGTCGGATCATAATAAAAACAAAATGATTTTCAAAACTTTGAATTCCAAATTACTATAACTGCTGATCGCATTGGATCATGAGGTCAGAGCTGATGACCTTTTGGCTTGCCATTTTTATTTGTCTAAAAATAGAATAGAATAGAATAGAATATATTTATTGTAAAACATGAGTATATATCAAATAATATGTGCAAGGTCTTAAAATAAGAGGTAGATCTGCATGTTTTGCCATATTATGGCGCACAAAACACAGTTTTGGTTTAGAGTCAACCATAAAAGATTTGAGTCTACACAAACAAACTATAAAATTAATAAACTTAATCCTTATTTAAAAAAAGTGGAAAGTAATGTTTTTACATATTTGAGGGCCAAATTGTGAAAATGTCGTAACTATAGTAATCTATTTAATTAATTGCGGTCATTTAAAAATTCCGATATGGTGTAATAGCATTGAGGCTATGAGATATTTTTTTAAATGTATTTTAAACAGAGCAGTAGGCATTTGTCTAATAGGTTTTGGGATTTTATTATAAATGATTGGTGCTAAACAAAAAATACTTTTACGCATCAATGCCGTGGTTGATCTTGGTACGCATAATTTATTATCCCGTCGATTACGAATAGAAACGTCTGATAGTTTCTTAAATAGGTTAGGATTGATTTGTATAAAATTAGCTATTTCATAGATAAATAAGGAAGGCAGACTTAGAATGTTATATTTAATAAAATACTGTTTGCAACTATCAGTTATTTTCAAACCAAACAGCCCTAATACACCTTTTTTGTGACTTAAAAATGAGTTCTTTATTAGTAGAGTTTCCCCAAAATATAACTCCAAACCTCAATATGGAGCCGACAATACCATGGTAGGCAGTTATAAGCGCATTGGTACATATAATAGGTTTTAGTTTATAGAGGGCACAGGCAGAAGAACATACTTTTTTATAAGTGGCTAAGTGGCTGTTTCCATGACAGCTATTACAGATTTAATTATTAATAGTTATTGCAAACAAATATAATTAATTCTACACGAGTTTGTTTTTATATTTTTATTATATAAACATAAAAAAGTAAAACAATTATCGTTGGTCCTTCAAACTATTGAAAAGCAAGTTATTTTTTAGATTGTTTTTTCTTTTCACAAGTTGGTAGATTAGTAAGTAGTAGTAATTTTTCAAAGAGCGAATTTTAGATAACTTTATGTGTGGAAATTGAGCGATTAAATAAAATAAGTACAGCCTGTATTTATTTTATTTAGAAAAGTCTTTCAAATTATCATAGGTCTATGATAATTTGACAGACTTTGTACCTGTATAGAAACTGTGTAAAACCTTTATTTATTTATTCGGGACATTTAAATGTTACGATTGAAAAATCGGCACTTTACTTAAGACATTCCCAGGACGATATCCTTCTAGCCTATTTTTTTTTTTTTTTTTGGAATGGCAACTCGCAGTTTTGACCACTGGGGGTCGTGGCTGCTTAACCGGACTGTCCTGTGGTTGCCTTTTGGATTTTACTCTAAAGGGCCTCCAGCCAGGAGCGGAAAAATTTAAACTAAACTTACAAGTTAGATGACCGCACGCTAAGGGCACCCCCTGTGGGGTACGGACCTCGGCTTAGGGCGTCATCGAGAGAGGGCAGCGCGATATTGGGGACGGGCTGGATCGAAGGGTTTATAATATCATGATTATTAATCGGGGAATTTAAAGCTACAGGCTCAGCTACGGCGCGGGCTGAGGCCTCATCGGACTGGCTTCTAGCCTACAAAATCAGATAAATAATATTAATTATTAACTGACTCTAAGACTATAATTCGACCTTTAACCTTTCATCTGTGATTGTGTTAAGCTATCACCACTGCACCATACGATTTATCGCTTTGACAAGTACAAAGTTTATCACGTAGACCGCTCAAGAATGCACATAATAAATCAATACCTTTATTTGCAACGTTTATGAACTCAAAGATTAGGATAGTCCAAACTAACTTGAGCTCGTCACCTCTAAACTCTTGTTCCACACTTGCTCCACCAACTCATCATCATCCGCCCTCCTGCTATATTCTGCTTCCTTACACTCCATGAAGTACCTCCCCCGCACATTCTGCACTTCTTCAGCAACACACAGATGTATCGTCGTCTGAGCTCCTGCTTTTGCTGTCCTGTATATCAAAGCATTACACATCACGTGAAACAACGTCTTTATTAAAAAAGGCAACGTATTAAATATATCAGTTTTAATGACTCCAGGGTGTAAAGTATTCACAGTCACCCCTTGAGGTAATCTCTTAGCTAATGCCTTCATCCAGAGAACATTACATAATTTGCTATTTGCGTAAGCCACGAACTGCCCTATCACTCCAGTAAATCCAGGTTGATGTAGGTTGTCCACACGTAATGTGAAAGCGAAATTGTGTAACCAAGACGATACTATGATGATCCTGCTGGGTTTGGAAGCGATCAGTTTGTCTAGCAGCAGGTTTGTGAGGAGGAAGGGCCCGAAGTAGTTCACTTGCATCGCGAATTCATTTCCATCTTCAGTAGACTTCGTGTAGCTGCCGATGCAGCCAGCGTTGTTTACCAAAATATCGAGACGGTCATAAGATTTGTTGAAGTCTTCAGCGAATTTCCGCACACTACTGAATATTGATAGATCTAAAGGTTTAAACTCAACGTTTGTGTTTCCTGTCGTAGCTGCTATATCGTTGATAGCTTCAGCAGCTTTTGTGGCGTCCCGGCTGGCGATGATCACTTGCGCTCCTCTGGACGCGAGGTCCCGGGCAGTCTCCAGGCCGATGCCTTGGTTCCCGCCTGTCACGAGCGCGATCTTTCCATCAAGTCTCACCTTAGATGTACACACTCCTCGAACGGGTTCAACCTTTAGTTTCACGTATATGGCGATCATCAGCGAGATACCAAATAAAGTAAGAAAAATTATGAGCGGCAGTATAATCAAAGAGTAAACTATGACGGGTATCATGTTGCTGCGGTGGATACGTCCGGGTGACTGAGATGAGGGCAGAGACACACGCGTAAATAATATTATTATCGAATGTGTATCGTTCTTGATTCACATTGTGTACAACAACGTGTTTTTAACAATATTACCGGTTCACCTCTCGCAAAACTTTAAAGGAAAACATGTTGTCAAAACCGCCATGCGCTAGAACCAAATATTCGAAGATTTTCGATTTGTTACCACATTCAACGCAGGGTAGGTCGTTAGTATACGACACGTATTAGCTTTCATCTCAGTGCGGTGTCCGAAATCGTGGTTTGTTTCGCTGCGCGCAGAACAGTTTTCTTTGTTCTCCTACGAGTAGGAAAGGGATACATATATTTTTGTTATTAATGTGTACTCTAACCAAATCCCTTAGAAAAACAATACAGATAACATTTAAGTCGTACCGCATCAAGATAATTTCGTTTCAATTCCATGCTATTCGGGAAAAATATATCCCCTATGCACCACCCAGTACCGCACTAAGTTGTGTATGCGCAAGTATATAGTATTTTTGTTTTTATAATATTCAAGAGAATATTATATTGCCTACTGTGTGTATTATTTTCTTAAACCTCCAAAATATTACATATAATGTATTTTAATGAGATATTTAACATATTTATTAGATTCTGACATTTATTAACCAGAAGACATTTTATAAATATTGGCGAATGTCGCATCCAGATACATCGTGATGTATTGGAGTTTTCTTATAAGGAAGGCACAACACTTTCTATCATATTATACAGTATGGAAACATAATATGTATTGCAACATATTATAAAACAAAGTCTAACAGCCGCGTCTGTCTGTCTCAAAAACTATGGAACGGATTTTCATATGGTTTTCAACAATGGATGGGAGTGATTTACGGGGAAGGTTTAAATGTGTAATTTATTAAGGTTTTGTGTAAATTAGGTGAAATATGACGATTATTGTTGAAGATGTCGGAAAAAATCGTGCCTGACTGAGAGCTTCACTGGCGTGCGCCTCGTAAACCAATAGAGTTATATGAAAGAATGTATTACGGAATTATTCCTCTAAAAACAGCTATTTAACTTAGTAGTACGCTTCTGTAGGATAATTTCCGACCACCAGGCGGGCGAAGCCGCGGGCAAAAGCTAGTATGCAATAAATGAAATCACAAGTAATACTTGTCCACAGAAGTATAGCGAAATTACCTAAATATTAAATTTAAAACCGTAAATTAAAAAAGTGAAATTTTCATACGAGTTGGTATTGGGATTAGCATTATGTCCGACCAACTCTTAGGCACATTATTCCTAAAACGGCATACGAGTACATGTTTTAAAGTGGACGGTGATAGGCTTAAAAGATGATGTTTGCAAGGCACAGAAATAATGAAAGTTAATTAATTGACGAAATACCTGAATTTCAATAATGCTTAGTTACTCATATTTAGAACTGTACAGCTCCTCATTGATTAGCAATCGATCGTTGTATCACGAAATATTCTTCTTGATGAGATCTTTCCATTGGCATCATGTATCTTAATGCTATTGCTCTTAACCAATCTCCTTTGTTGTGAAAATTCAAATAATAAGTTTAGTCCTAAATTCAGCCACGTGAACTCCATGCGCTGACGCAGTCATAAGATCCTCAAGTGCACAGGTGACAGGGCAAGCGGCGCAAGATGGAAGGTGGGCAATTGTCTGCGGAGAGACGCCGCAAATACACTTGAGATTTGAACCGTTCCTATACCTCCATCTGAGGAGAGGAGATTCTCTTTGCTACGGCCGACATGGGTTCGTAGTCTATGGGATTTCCAAGTCGGCCACGGTGACGCTTGCCCAGGTGGAAGGCTCTCAGATAGATCGATGTTGTGTATGTTAGGGTTCAATTTGGCTTGGCGAGTAGTTGACTTAAGGAAACAAGCGTCTGTCCTTGATGATGTTTATTGGCAACTAACACAAAAAATATGAATAAATCGTATTTAATACGGTCGGCGGCGGCTAGTTGTATATTTACTACTATAAAAAAACGTGGACTGTATGTTTGTTTGTATCCCTTTTTGACCTCTTAAAAAGAGCTTCAACCCTCGATAAAGCTGTCAGGGGGCTTAAGCAGCTCCCGCCAAAGATCACGTCTTACTGTAGAGGCGTTGCCATTAGCTGGATCCGCGCACTCAAGAAAACTTTTACGGCTTTTAAGTCTCTGAGGCACTGAGACGTAGTTGTGCATTGGATGGTTTTTGTCAGCTTGTAGCTTTGGCCTCTAAATGCGGCTGGCTATGGTCCTACGAATTTCTAGAGACGCAATTGTCAGTCAGTGGATACAGCATTCGTACTAGCTGTGACGTGTCTCCACAATTAAAAGATACAGGTATTTCTAGTTCTAGAACATTTTGACGACCTTGCACCTTGCTTTTATATCGTTAGAACAAGATTTTCGGGAAGTTATTTTTTTGTTGCAGTTTCAAATCCGGTTATGCAATTAGGCTGCTTAAAATTCATATACATAATAATAAGTTTATATTGGACATCGGTGAAGGAAAAACATCGTTCGGAAACCTGGACTTATAATAATTAATATACCTAAGTAAGTAACGGTGTTTGTCTACCCCAGCCGTCACCGGGACGTCACCGAGAAACGCGATTATTCGAACCTCCCGGTGACGGCGATGGCTTGTCCAGCGCGACCGAACTCGACGGTTCAGTGTGTTAAGGCTCGTACACACTGGCGCGACGGGACACCCGACACAAAGGCACCGCATGTCGCGCGACGAGCGGCGCCTTTGTGTACCGTTGTCGCGTCGCGCCTGTCTGTGGGAGCCTTTATGATCAGAGATTGGATATTCGGATGCATATTCACCTAAAGTTGAGATGTTGGCTAATATGGAGTGCGCTTTTGTATCTAAAAAAATCTTAACATTAACTTACACAAACCACCCGACCTCTTACACCATATATGTATACACATACTTGCATCCGGAATTCAACACTAATTTTAAATAAATAGGCGTCTGAATAGTTATGAACTCGGAAGTGGTCAGCCAACCTGACGTCAGAATGACTGACCACTTTATTTCTTTGAAATATTTCTTTCCGTAAAAGTAGCAAATATTTCATTATAGGTAGTAAATAGTAGCAAATCGGTATTAAACATTGCACATAGTCTCATGTACATATCTCGTTTGGTCCAGTCATCCTGACAGTGACAAAATTTCTTTAGAAATCTGTCAGCAATCTGTCATTTTGTCTATTCTTCCGTTGACTAAACCTGCACCCTAATTACGTAACCTATCACAATCTGAATCATTTTGAAGCCTATTGCTAATCCATTGCTTCTTATGTTCGAAAAATTTGTCGGTTCAACAACTTAAATAACGCAATGAATGTTGTTGAACTGTCAAAATGAAACCCATTCTTACTGCTAGTGTGCTACGTAATTACCCCTGTTTCTATGGTGGCCATGCTACGCGTGCAGGTAACTAGGTGATACAATAGGTTGTGAAACTTAGCCCTTTTTTGACTTGATCTTAAAAAAAAAAAAACATCCACGTGATGTACTTTTTCGTCTTTGCAAATAATGTCAAAAGGTAATTGTTTGGTATTATAGGAGTTAAATTGTATTAATTTCGTCTTACTAATGTTTATATTCAAATTATGTAACCAAAGGGTGCCGAGGGGACCCTTTTTTTTCTCTACCGGGATATCCTCATGGATTCCCTCCGTCTGGGCAGAACGGAGGGTTATGCCGGACTTCTACCGACTAAAACCCCATTGTTCCTTCCAGTACCACGAGTCGGGGCCCCGGGAGATACTTGTACATTCGCCGCACCCCCGACTGGTATCAGCCCGCCATGCCTAGCGGGCCCCATCACCTAGTGCTGCCAATACCACGACCGCACGTCCTCCCATTAAGACGCGCATATAATACTGCTACTAAGGCTCCACTGTCTGTCTGTCCGTCCGTCCGTCTGTCACAGAGCCGTATCTTTTGACCCGTAAAAGGTAGACACTTGAAAATTTCACAGAGTGTGTACCACTATGGTCGCTATAACAACAAATACATAACATAATATCACGCCTGTATTCCCCGAAGGGTCAGGCAGAGGTGTATCTATAGTACACCCACATTTCGCCATCAACAACAAATAATAAAAATAAAAAAAAACAGTTAATAATTAAAGAGACAGGAAACCTGTATTTGCACAATTTGGTAACGAACTAGTTACAAAAATAGATGACATTCGATCCGGTATTTTAAAGAAACAAAACAAAAAAGAACTTAAAAAAAAATGCAACATCTTAAATCTATCACTACAGGTTGCCCTAATGCGATAGTTAAGTTTAGGTATAAATCTTCATACTTTCTACTTCTTAAAATATGTACTGGGTGCCTATATATTTTTAACCGACTTCAAAAAAAGGAGGAGGTTCTCAATTCGACTGTATTTTTATGCCTTTTTTAAGTGTGTTAGCTCAGATCTTGTTTCTAGGTGAACTGATTTGGATAACTCTTTATTTGAAAGCTGGTGCTTCTCATGTGGTCCCATATAAATTTGATCAAGTTCTGACGTAGTTTTTGAGTTATCCTTAATAGTGCGTATTTTTTTCTACTTAGTTTATATTCATGATGTTTTAATAATTTCCTGTCACTATTATTTACAAATCAAGTAGTGGTATACGAATTTGTGTGGGGTAGGTACCACAAGTAACAAGTGAAAAATAATAACTTTTTTTACAAAAAAGAACAACCGACTTAAAAAAAAAACACACTAAAAAGTGAAAACTAACTTTAATTTCGGAAGTCGGTGGCAAAAACCGAAAATACAAAACCAAAGACACCGACTTCAAAAATTAAAGTTATTTTTCACGTTTTTTTGTGTTTTTTCTATAAACTAAATTCACAAATTCACAATAGACTAACAAACATAACACCCTAGAGGTCGCCAGAGTAAAGTCGTTCAGTGAACAAAACAGGTCAATTTTATCCTCTACCCCGTTGAGCGTAAAGATTCTGGGTAATGTTACTACTTACTTACTAGCTTTTGCACGCCACTTTGCTCGCGTGGATTTTTTTTATTTTACCATACGTATTACAAAAACCCTTTCAATTAGACTTTGTGACGTAGACGTGGTCGGATCATAATAAAAACAAAATGATTTTCAAAACTTTTAATTCCAAATTATTATAACTGCTGATCGCATTGGATCATGAGGTCAGAGCTGATGACCTTTTGGCTTGCCATTTTAATTTTTTATTTTTCTAAGCGGCTGTTCCCATGACAGACATTACAGGTTTAATTATTAATAGTTATTGCAAACAAATATAATTAATTCTACACGAGTTTGTTTTAATATTTTTATTGTACAAACATAAAAGAAGTAAAACAATTATCGTTGGTCCTTCAAACTATTAAAAAGCAAGTTACGTTTTAGATTTTTGTTTCTTTTCACAAGTTGGTAGATTAGTAAGTAGTAGTAACTTTTCAAAGAGCGTTTTAGATAACTTTAGGTGTGGAAATTGTGCGATCAAATAAAATAAGTACAGCCTGTATTTATTTTATTTAGAAAAGTCTTTCAAATTATCATTGGTCTATGATAATTTGCCAGACGTTACGATTGAAAAATCAGCACTTTACTTATGACATTCACAGGACGATATCCTTCTAGCCTACAAAATCAGATAAATAACATAAATTATTAACTGACTCTAAGACTATAATTCGACCTTTAACCTTTCATCTGTGATTGTGATATGCTATCACCACTGCACCATACGATTTATCGCTTTGACAAGTACAAAGTTTATCACGTAGACCGCTCAAGAATGCACATAATAAGTCAACACCTTTATTTGCAACGTTTGTGAACTCAAAGATTAGGATAGTCCAAACTAATTTGAGCTCGTCACCTTTAAACTCTTGTTCCACACTTGCTCCACCAACTCGTCATCATCCGCCCTCGTGCTATATTCTGCTTCCTTACACTCCATGAAGTACCTCCCCCGCACATTCTGCACTTCTTCAGCAACACACAGATGTATCGTCGTCTGAGCTCCTGCTTTTGCTGTCCTGTATATCAAAGCATCGCACATCACGTGAAACAACGTCTTTATTAAAAAAGGCAACGTATTAAATATATCAGTTTTAATGACTCCAGGGTGTAAAGTATTCACAGTCACCCCTTGAGGTAATCTCTTAGCTAATGCCTTCATCCAGAGAACATTACATAATTTGCTATTTGCGTAAGCCACGAACTGCCCTATCACTCCAGTAAATCCAGGTTGATGTAGGTTGTCCACACGTAATGTGAAAGCGAAATTGTGTAACCAAGACGATACTATAATGATCCTGCTGGGTTTGGAAGCGATCAGTTTGTCTAGCAGCAGGTTTGTGAGGAGGAAGGGCCCGAAGTAGTTCACTTGCGTCACGAATTCGTTCCCATCTTCAGTAACCTTCGTGTAGCTGCCGCTGCAGCCAGCGTTGTTCACCAAAATATCGAGACGGTCATAAGATTTGTTGAAGTCTTCAGCGAATTTCCGCACACTGCTGAATTTTGATAGATCTAAAGGTTTAAACTCAACGTTTTTGTTTCCTGTCGTAGCTGCTATATCGTTGATAGCTTCAGCAGCTTTTGTGGCGTCCCGGCTGGCGATGATCACTTGCGCTCCTCTGGACGCGAGGTCCCGGGCAGTCTCCAGGCCGATGCCTTGGTTCCCGCCTGTCACGAGCGCGATCTTTCCATCAAGTCTCACATTAGATGTACACACTCCTCGAACGGGCTTAACCTTTAGCTTCACGTATATCGCGATCATCAGCGAGATACCAAATAAAGTAAGAAAAATTATGAGCGGCAGTATAATCAAAGAGTAAACTATGACGGGTATCATGTTGCTGCGGTGGATACGTCCGGGTGACTGAGATGAGGGCAGAGACACACGCGTAAATAATATTATTATCGAATGTGTATCGTTCTTGATTCACGTTGTGTACAACAACGTGTTTTTCACAATATTACCGGTTCACCTCTCGCAAAATCTTAAAGGAAAACATGTTGTCAAATCCGCCATGCTCTACTAGAACCAAATATTCGATAATTTTCAATTTGTTACCACATTCAACGCAGAGTAGGTCGTTAGTATACGACACGTATTAGCTTTCATCTCAGTGCGATGTCCGAAATCGTGGTCTGTTTCGCTGTGCGCAGAACAGTTTTCTTTGTTGTCCTACGAGTAGGAAAGGCATACATATATTTTTGTTATTAATGTGTACTCTAACCAAATCCCTTAGAAAAACAATACAGATAACATTTAGGTCATACCGCATCAAGATAATTTCGTTTCAATTCCATGCTATTCGGGAAAAATATATCTCCTTTTTTTTGTTTTTATCATCAAATGACCTCTCCCGCTCTGGGCGGAGCGGAAGGGCGTGTCAGACTCTTACTGACTAAAACCCAGCCGTGTTCCTTCAGTTGCCTGTGCAATATATACCCTATGCACCACCCCGTACCGCACTAAGTTGTGTATGCGCAAGTCATCACTGGTTCGTAGTGACAGTGACGTGCTCGCGCGCGTTCGTTTTAATTTTCCCCGCGCAATAAAAAATAAATATGAGTAATCGAAGAAGCCGTAAACGGCTGGTAGGTTTAGATTCCGATGAAGAACAAATATTTGATTTAAACAAAAAATTTGCAACACCATCATGTTCGAAGGTTTTTATATTTTTGTTTTTGCTAGAGGAGACAGCTATTTTTGTTTAGTTTATCAAACTTACGTAACCTAGTGTGGGAGAAAATAATTTATTTATAATTTATATTTTTGTTTTTATAATATTGAAGAGAATATTTATATTGCCTACTGTGTCAATTATTTTCTTAAACCTCCAAAATATTATATAGTATAATGTATTTTAATGCGATATTTAACATCTTTATTAGATTCTGACATTTATTAACAACAAGACATTTTATAAATATGTGCGAATGTCGCATCCAGATACATCGTGATGTATTGGAGTTTTCTTATAAGGAAGGCACAACACTTTTTATCATATTATACAGTATGGAAACATAATATATATTGCAACACATTATAAAACAAAGTCTAACAGCCGCGTCTGTCTGTCTCAAAAACTATGGAACGGACTTTCATATGGTTTTCAACAATGGATGGGAGTGATTCACGGGGAAGGTTTAAATGTGTAATTTATTAAGGTTTTGTGTAAATTAGGTGAAATATGACGATTATTGTTGAAGATGTCGGAAAAAATCGTGCCTGACTGGGAGCTTCACTGGCGTGCGCCTCGTAAACCAATAGAGTTATATGAAAGAATGTATTACGGAATTATTCCTCTTAAAACCAGCTATTTAGCTTAGTAGTACGCTTCTGTAGGATAATTTCCGACCACCAGGCGGGCGAAGCCGCGGGCAAAAGCTAGTATGCAATAAATGAAACCACAAGTAATACTTGTTCACAGAAGTATAGCAAAATTAAATATTAAATTAAAAACCGTAAATTAAAAAAGTGAAATTTTCATACAAGTTGGTATTGGGATTAGCATTATGTCCGATCAACTCTTAGGCACATTATTCCTAAAACGGCATACGAGTATAGGACGCCATGTTTTAAAGGCACAGAAATAATGAAAGTTAATTAATTGACGAAATACCTGAATTTCAATAATGCTTTATTAATTACTCATATTTAGAACTCTGTAGTTGCTCATTGACTAGCAATCGATCGTCGTATCATGAAATATTCTTCTTGATGAGATCTTTCCATTGGCATCATGTATCTTAATGCTATTGCTCTTAACCAATCTCCTTTGTTGTGAAAATTCAAATAATAAGTTTAGTCCTAAATTCAGCCACGTGAACGCCATGCGCTGACGCAGTCATAAGATCCTCAAGTCCTCAGGTGACAGGGCAAGCGGCGCGAGATGGAAGGTGGGCCATTGTCTGCGGAGAGACGCCGCAAATACACTTGAGATTTGAACCGTTCCTATACCTCCATCTGTGGAGAGGAGATTCTCTTTGCTGCGGCCGACTTGGGCTCGTAGTCTATGGGATTTCCAAGTCGGCCACGGGGACGCTTGCCCAGATAGAAGGCTCTCAGATAGCTCGATGTTGTGTATGTTAGGGTTCAATTTGGTTTGGCGAGTAGTTGACTTAAGGAAACAAGCGTCTGTCCTTGATGATGTTTATTGGCAACTAACATAAAAAATATGAATACATCGTATTTAATACGGTCGGCGGCGGCTAGCTGTATATTTACTACAATAAAGAAACGTGGACTGGATGTTTGTTTGTATCCCTTTTTGACCTGTTAAAATGAGCTTCAACACTCGATAATGCTGTCAGGGGGTTTAAACAGCTCCTGCTACAGATCACGTCTTACTGTAGAGGCGTTGCCATTAGCGGGACCCGCGTACTCGAGAAAACTTTACGGCTTTTAAGTCTCTGAGGCACTGAGACGTAGTTGTGCATTGGATGGTTTTTGTCGGCTTGTAGCTTTGGCCTCTAAATGCGGCTGGCTATGGTCCTACGAATTCCTAGAGACGCAATTGTCAGTCAGTGGATACAGCATTCGTACTAGCTGTGATGTGTCCCCACAGTTCAAAGATACAGGTATTTCTAGTTCTAGAACATTTTGACGACCTTGCACGATGCACTTGACCTTTTTTATCGTCGGAACAAGATTTTCGAGAAGTTATTTTTTTGTTGCAGTTTCAAATCCGGTTACGCAATTAGGCTGCTTAAAATTCATATACATAATAATAAGTTTATATTGGACATCGGTGAAGGAAAAACATTGTTCGGAAACCTGGAGCTATAATAATTAATATACCTAAGTAAGTAACGGTGTTTGTCTACCCCTGCCGTCACCGGAACGTCACCGAGAAATGCGATTATTCGAACCTCCCGGTGACGTCGATCGTTTGTCCAGCGCGACCGAACTCAACAGTTCAGTGTGTTATGATCACAGATCGAATATTCGGATGCATATTCACCTAAAGTTGAGATGTTGGCATTAGCCAACATCTCCATATTAATGGAGTGCGCTTTTGTATCTAAAAAATCTTAACTTTAACTTACACACACCACCCGTCCTCTTGCACCATATATACACAAACTTGCATCCGGAATTAATTTTAAATAAATAGGCGTCTGAATAGTTATGCAATCCAAGAGTCCTGGGGTTTTTTTTTAATAAATATTTTTTAGAAGTCGCTTCCGTACTATACATCTGACTAGTTATGCCATAGATATCCGTGAGTTATGCATTCCGGTTTTCCTGGACTACCGGGGTTTTTTTACAAAAAAAATACTTTAATAAGCCGCTTCCATAGCTAAAAATTAAGTTTAGGTAAATATGCATCCGAATATCCGATCTCAGCACCCTAATTACGTAACACACTATCTATCACAAACTGATTCATTTTGAAGCCTATTTCTAATCCATTGCTTCATAAGTTCGAAAAACATGTCTGCTCAAGAACGTAAATAACGCAATGAATGTTGTTGAACTGTCAAAAGGAAACCCATTCCTACTGTTAGTGTGTTACGTAATTACCCCGCTGGTTGTGGTTACCAAACAAAAGCGGCGGCGATGCCGCGCCTACGTCAGCGTCGCTGCGCCGTCGCCGCCGGTGCGACGACGGCAGTGTGTGGACAAGATACAGATAAAGATAAGATAAAGATATTTTATTTTGCAAATATGGGTACAGTACATGGTGTTAAAGGGAATAGGTTCAGTCATATTTTACCAGTAGGCATGCAAAAGTTACAAAATTACTAATCCGCTAAAACAATCAACTAAACTTTAACAAACAGAACAAAAGCGACAGCAAAACGACGAACAAAAAAGATCAAACGTGTTCTGTATTGTGTCGGCACATTATCCCGTCACTATCTCGGGCCGAGTTCTACCGGTCGCGACGAACTTCTCGAAACTTCGGCGGCCGAGATGACGGCACTCGGGTGAAGGACGTGCGGTGGATACGCGGCAATAGTAAATGTATGTATCGCTACTTCGGCGCCGTCATATCGTTCTCGGTGACCTCCCAGCGCGGCGATGGCTGCGTTGGATAAACGCATTTCATCTGAAATAGCCAATCCGCCTTGAGCAAGCGTGATGAATTGGTGACCAATGCTCGTGCCTTTGTATGAGAAGAGTCCCTGCAATAGGACTATAATAGGCTGATATTTATTTGTTTCCACCCCATTTTCTTTTTCAGCGCACTTCAAAACACCACGTCATGTTCAAGTGCATTGAAAATGAAAATCTACAACCTGCAATTAAATCTGTATCTTTCATTCAATTAGCATAATTAGTTACCATAATGTTCCCACTACTGGGGCACAGGCCTCCTCTCGGTGAGAGGGAGTGGGCCGTAATCCACCACGCGGGCCCAGTGCGGGTTAGTAGATGTTACATGTCTTCGATTTTTTGGTTCTAGGCCAGTTTCCTCACGATGTTTTCCTTCACCGGTTTGAGAGCAGTGGTGATGAAATAATTTACACAAAGTAAAGTTCCTGTCTGGGTTCAAAGGTTCGAACCTTCGACCTACAACTCGTTAGTCGCGGCCGTTGCCACTTGAGCCAGCACTGCTCCATTTAATAAACATATAATTACTATAAAGCTAACTTCCTCGTTGATTTAGTAATAATATGGCAAGCTAAGGTACATTGTTAGGTTCTGGGCTCAAAATATCGGGTCAGAAAATGATCTTTTTCCTGTCAAGTAATCCTCTGTAGCCCAGACTTAGGAAGTTGGCGTTGTGACACTTCCGTGCTTCGGAAAGCACGTAACGCTGGTCCTGCGCCTGATCTTATTCCGGACTTAACATGAGTTTGAGCCTGTAGGCAAATTGTATTGATTGGCGCAGCCTAAGAAAACGGCTATAGAACAAGTGATAAATGATATTTATTTCTGTTAATTGGTTAAAAATAAACTGGTATTTGTTCCGTGCGGGCATCGAACCCGCGACACGGCAGCGCAGTAGTCAATCGCTTAACCACTGCGCCAACCGTGCTGCCTTTTCTTTTTTATTTCTTTTCACTATTGTCACGCCATTATGAATTTAGGCATATAATTTAGGAGGTTACAAACTTTTGGCATAATGTAATGGCGTTGTTTTACTAAGGTTGTCAAAGGGTTGCCATAAGTAACAATCATTGAAAATAGCAGAATTGGCCCCCAGGTGCGCTGCATTCAACTCAATGACATAAAAACCGGCCAAGTGCGAGTCGGACTCGCGCACGAAGGGTTCCGTACCATTATCTATAACAACAGCAAAAAAATCGCGTTTGTTGTATGGGAGCCCCCCTTAAATATTTATTTTATTTTGTTTTTAGTATTTGTTGTTACAGCGGCAACAGAAATACATAATTTGTGAAAATTTCAACTGTCTAGCTATCGCGGTTCTTGAGATACAGCCTGGTGACAGACAGACGGATGGACAGACAGCGGTCTTAGTAATAGGGTCCCGTTTTTACCCTTTGGGTACGGAACCCTAACTAGCTCCGCGCGCACGAGTATCAACGACGTTTACCCTCACGTGTCTGCCCGCTCGGGTAAGCGCAGTCGGGAACCTGCCCCCCGCGCGCTCCGCACCCGCTACCGATCAAGCCACGCCCCGCGCAAATTATAATTAATTCACTTAGGCACCTATTACAGATTTATTATTAGAAAATAATGGTTCACGGTTTATGCATAAGGTTTGTGTTTATGAAATTAAATGTTTTTTTTTAATTTTTATATTTGAGTTGATTGAATGAAACCTAAATTGCGGTTTACGATTTATGACGTATTAAAAAAAAAAACTACTTACTAGATCTCGTTCAAACTAATTTTCGGTAGAAGTTAACTGGTAATGTAAATCATATATTTTTTTTAGTTTTATCATTCTCTTATTTTAGAAGTTACAGGGGGACACACACACATTTTACCACTTTGGAAGTGTCTCTCGCGCAAACTATTCAGTTTAGAAAAAAATGATTTTAGAAACCTCAATACCATTTTTGAAGACCTATCCATAGATACCCCACACGTATGGGTTTGATGAAAAAAAAAATGAGTTTCAGTTCTATGTATGGGGAACCCCCAAAATTTATTGTTTTTTTTTCTATTTTTGTGTGAAAATTTTAATGCGGTTCACAGACCCAAGTACTAGTACTAGTACTAGTACTCACCAAGTTTCAACAGCATAGTTCTTATAGTTTCGGAAAAAAGTGGCTGTGACATACGGACGGACAGACAGACAGACAGACATGACGAATCCATAAGGGTTCCGTTTTTTGCCATTTGGCTACGGAACCCTAAAAAGGAACTTATGACAAGTTACCTGCATGGCAGTGTATGGCCACCCTGCCCTCCTGCAGAGCGAAGGAGAGCACTTTCGCCATGTTGAGGAGTCCGCTCAGGCTCGCTTCGGCGTAGTCAGGCCACGCAAAGTTGTAGTAGTACACTGAAAACAATATAATACCTCCCTTAATTATACGTTCATCATTAAACCAGTATGGATCGTGATTCACATGCCTTGTTGAAAAATACAACATAACATAACATCACGCCTGTAATTTCGGAAGGTATAGGCAGCGGTATATCTATAGTACACCCACATTTCGCCAGTTATGTTTAAGTCCCATGTAATAGGGGGCTAGCCTATTGCCATCAACAGGGCACGAATCCAGACTCCGGGATCAGCTACTAAGAAATTTCAGATGGAAAAACCCAATAACACTTTGCCCAAATCGGGAATCGAACCCAGGATCTCATTCTCGGAAGTAGCGCTTCCAACCATTAGACAAACGAGGGAGTCAGTTGAAAAGAAAAAAACTTAAGTAAATAAGTAAATAAAATAGTCTCAAGATCCACGCCTGTCGAGATTATTGCCAAGTTGTAAAAAAACTCACATGCATATTCCCTTAATGCCCTATAAGAGAATATGCATGTATTTTTTTATTTTTTTTATTCAATAGTTTACATCGCCATATAATAGTAAAAAAATACTCCAACTTCAAAAAAGCAATTGGAAGAAAATAGCCAACTGACACGGGCACCATAAACGCCCTCCATTTTGGCGCGCTTGGTAGGACGTCATAGTCTATGACATTGACAACGGAGTGAGTCGTAAAAACTCAAAACACATTGACATTTATTATTGTCATAGACTTTTACGTCACATTCGCTCTGACCAATGGCATCGCTTTTAAAACATTTGAATTTCCCACAGCAAGTGCGCATAAAAAAAAAATCTTGCTCAATAAGAAAATATAATCAAAAAATATTGATGGAGGCATAATTCTAAAGTAATAAATAATTAAAAAAAATATTTGACATATTCCCTATTACTTATGTCACAATTAAGTATTTTAAATATTATGTTTGTTATTTCAATCTCGGTTAAAGAAAGGTACGGGATACAATACAATATAATGTTTAAAACAATTCAAAAACAGTTTTTTTTTAAGATTAATTAGTTAGAATTATCATTTTATTTAGCGCTTTATTTTTATAATTTTTAGCGCTTTATTTTATTAGCGCTTATCATTGAAATCGGGACAACTTAAAGTATTGTGACTTACTATCATTAGCCATGAAAATGGTGGGGTCGTAAGTAAATCCGGACTTGGTAAGGGGGGGTCCACAGCTGGCATGCTCCCCCGGTGTCTGTAGATTGATCACAGTGCGAATACCCCAGCTGAAAAATTGCAGAACAGAATACACTTTATTGAGTTGAAATAAGTTCCAGAATACTTTGTTTTTGATAACATTTTGGTTATTGAGATACTATGATGGATAGTATGATATAGTCATAGAAATATAAAAAGCAGGATATAGTGGTAACAAGGCTTTGATTCCCGGCAAAATATTACTGCATTCGGGGTTGGGAGGTGAGCAACTATGCTACGAGTCTACGACGTGCTACGGCGTAGCAAGTGCGGCTACGTAATCTCAAACTTCTGAGCTTTTGCAGTTACGACTGTCATATAAGTGTACAAACTCAAAGCATTTATTTAAATAAAACCATTTATAGACACTTTTGAATTGTCAAGGAGTTGGCCAGTCTGAAAGATGAAGCTACACTGACGAGCAATATGAAAAAGCCACTAACTTATCATGAAATATTTCCGAAATCACGCAAGAAAGTTTCTTGAAGTGAAAAGTAACATTCAAATGTATTTAATAACGGATTAAAAAAACAGCAAATTAAAGCAAAAATATAATCATTTAATTTTATTATTATTAATATAGCATTTAATTCAGGCTACGCCCATAGTGTTAGTAACAATGATCTTAAAAACTAGTGTTAGTAGACATACACGTTTCATTTATTGTGGAGTTTCATCCAATGTCGCAACATTGGGACTCCCATCTATCAGTGAATAAACTCAAGATACTGTTGGTACCGCCTCGAAGACGAGCAAGCAGAGAAGCGCTTCTTTTACGTATGATGGCCGCAAAACCATCTATATGCCTTTCCGCAAACATCTTTGACGCGCTACATCGCCATTAATAATCATCGCCATCGCCATTAATATGTTAAAGAAGGAAAAATCAAAATGGGGCCCTTTTGAACAAAACTTATAACACCCCGTCGTTTTTGCGTCGGGGGTTAAAAAACAACTCTTAAAGTGGGTTTACGAAAATGAAACAAAATTTTTGATGTGAAATTTTTAAGCCGCGTTGAGCGCTTTTTGGTTAAAACTTATGGGCAAAACTTAAGGGTTCGCGTCGTCGATACCGACACCGTTCGTGTTGTGCCAGAATGGCGACGTGCAGCGGCCTGTGTACATTTTGAGGTTTTCACTTCTGTCGGCAGTACCCATGACTGCCAATTTTCTTTTTAATCATTATATGTTTCGTAGTGCTTCTGTGTGCTCTCATTACGGCTTCTACACGATTTGGCATGATGAGTACCATATATTGTTCCATTCTTCAATAAGTGCATTTTTCGGGGCATTAAGTGTGAGTGGAGGTGGATTTCGACTTCTAACACGTCTGCTAAGCTCGTCCCAGGCATGTTCGATAGGGTTTAGATTAGGGCGCTTCTCGCTGGCCACTCCAATTGATGGATTCCAAGGTCTTGAAGGTACCTGTTACCACATAAGCTGTGTGGGACCTGGCATTATCATGCATACACAATGCATTGTCGCCCATATTGACCAAATACGGACCGGCCATGTTCATTGAGAATCTCGTTTACGTATCTCACAGCGGTCAGATTGTCATTTTCTACCGGCAGTAGCGCCGTGAGACTGTAGCGGCATCTACAACGCCACATGCGAGCTACGCGTCAGACTGACGTCACGCAAAATCCTGCATCGCGCAATCAGAGTTTACCGCGCAACTAGCATATATACAACATCCCGACATCAATCGTCGGGCAGTTGCCCACCAGACACAAGACCCGTCTGGTCGGAGGATCCTCCCTTTTCCATAGAGTATGAGTGAACTTTACACCCTGTTCCTCATACCTCTATACTGGTGACCCCGAACATGAACGTCAGCGCAGCCTTCGTGCAAGTACATCAGCGTGACGTCATCATCACTTCCTTCAAGCTTTCGAGCGGCGAGTCACACAGCCAGCCAGCACCCACGGCTTCAACGGGTATCCTGACCACCAGCATGCAGCGACCGCGCATACCTGGTCATCACCCTCAGCCTCATCAGCAACCTTGGCACAGCACACTGCACTATCGGCCGGTCTACAAGCAGAGCCTTCAAATCCTCTCCTGGTCGACGCCAGCAGTCAGCCTCAACTCGGCGCTGTACCACATCCGACGCACTGGAGCATAACGCAGCGCCACCCCGACTCACTGGGGAATCTTCGCAGACAGTTCCGACTCACCGCGAACTATGCGACACCCGGTTCCGACTCACTGGAACCTCACCTGGCCCTGGCAAGCATCGCAAGATACACGACTCAGCCCACTATCGACCTCCGGTCTCCGGGGGGGAGTGATGTAGCGGCATCTACAACGCCACATGCGAGCTACGCGTCAGACTGACGTCACGCAAAATCCTGCATCGCGCAATCAGAGTTTACCGCGCAACTAGCATATATACAACATCCCGACATCAATCGTCGGGCAGTTGCCCACCAGACACAAGACCCGTCTGGTCGGAGGATCCTCCCTTTTCCATAGAGTATGAGTGAACTTTGCACCCTGTTCCTCATACCTCTATAAGACCATCCGATGAATTACCAGCCGTTTGGGGGGTCTATAGAATCTCCCTCCCCCGTATGGGACTTGATCTTCGAAACTTGCTTCAAGATTCAAGATTCAAGATTATTTATTTGTGGAAACATGAGTACACATACAGAGCATGCAAGTTATTAAATTACATTACAGTTTAAGATCAGTCATGTTTGGCCTTAGTGGCGTACAAATATTTAAATATCAGTAATAAAAGTTAATATTAGATTACATAAGAGCAAAACAGTTAAATATGTCAATTTTGAGAACAAATAAATTAAATATATGAAAAACAAAAAAAATTTACAGAAAAAATGTTAATGTCAATGTTAAATGTTAATTAAAATTATGATCATAGCAATATTGTCGCTTTATATAGATTATGTCAAAGTTGTATTGATAATATTGATTACTTACTACACGGCATTAGATCATTAAGAAATTCTAGGATACTGTAATATGCTTGCTTGCTGTGTATGCTTGTGTAAAACGTTCTCCTAGCCGTCTGTACACTCGACGTCTCCCGTCATGATTATACAACACGAATCTTGATTCATCAGAGAAAATTACTCTACCCCATTCGTCCTCAGTCCATTGGATGTGCTCACGGGCATATCTTAATCTTGCAACTTTATGATGCCGTTCGAGTTTTGGGCCATTTGTTGGCCGGTAAAGCTTTAAATTAGCTTCTGCAAGACATCTCCTTACAGCCCACTCACTGATTGGGTCCCTTCGGGTCTGCAAAAGTTTTTGCTGGATCGCAACTCCCGTCTGATGTTGATTTCATAACATCGTTGACACAATGAATCGATCTTCCCGGGCCTCTGTGCACCTTAGCTTGCCATTGCTTTGTATTCTCAGGTTAAGCCCAGTCTCGCTAAGCCTCCGAAGCACTTGTTGGATAGTCGAATGCCTCACACCCATTGTTCTGGCCGTTTGTCTCTGCGATTTCCCCAATTGCACCGTAGTGATGATCCTGGTACATTTCTCGGGTGTGAAAGGCATGATGATACCTTTATTTACAAGTCAACGTCTGCCGTAAGCACTTAAAAAAAATCGATACGCAAAGGTAAAAACAATAATTCAATCAACATGAAAATAAATGTATTCCAAAATTAAGAAACGCGACAATTTCGGAAAAAAAAATAAAAAAAAACTATCCATGACTTGACTATTCATGACTTGGTTTTAATGTGAATACTGTTTTCAAGATTTTTTTTAATTCATGAAACTAACTTGTGGGTTTAGGAGATATTTAGATTTCTTTAGGCACTTTGCAAGTGGTTTTTTATATTGCTCGTTAGTGTAGTTGCTCATTCCAAAGCGGGTTAGGTTTTTATGGAGAAGAGCGGGAAAGTAACTCCATGGAAACTCTTCCAAATGAAAATATTGTTACTAATTGTTGTTAATAATTGTATGACGACCAAGAAGCAAAAGTTTTTCAAAGTGTTAAGAATAGGTATCATCAATTCATGGACGATGATTGCTGCAAGCGCAAGTTCACAGAATCCCAATCGGCGGAACTGTGACATAAAATAAAGCATTCATCCGTTTCAGCTTGGGCAAAAATGCTTTCGTATGTCCGGATGTCCAGCTGTTCTTCTCTACAGGTCGTATTTCTCAACCGATTCTCGTGAAATTTTGTGAGCAGGTTCGATAATTATATGAAATATTTCTGTCAATTCAGATTTTCGGAATCTATGAAAACGTCAAAACAAAAATTTTTCAGCCATTTCGTGCTCTTTGCGAGGGCTTTTTGTTTTAAGGTGTCGGTGAATATTTATTCAGATTTAAGCTATGCAAAGACAGACTCGCGAGGTCTACAGCTCACAGAGCCACTAGTAGGTATAAAACTTTTGTTCTACACATTAAATAAACAAAAAACACACACACACATTAATTCTATAAATACATATTTGTTACGGCCGCGAATCATATTTAGATCAACATACAACTTGATACTGACTTGTGAAATTCAAAAAAACGTAAGAAAATTTGAATTTCGCGGGATACCCTGACGCTTCCCCCTTAAGGTAATTTAAAATTTGAATTTTGAGTTTATGTATTCAAATAATCAAATCAAAGGACTCAATTTGTAAAGTAGCACTAAAAACTGGCATCCACAGGTACGTTCTCTGATACATATCCAGATTCAATTTATTTACATTTTCATTAGATACTGTTGGAACAGACTATACCCAACAAGCAAAGTAATCTTATAAAAAAATATGATAAGTGTGTTAACACTTATAAGATTCTTATAAGTGCATAGGTGTAGACTATTTTACATATAGTAGCATTTCACAAGCCATAATTTATTCAAGAGCATTTGCTTCTATAACTTAGACTTCTAGTAACTACAAGTTTAACTTATAGAACAGTTATAAGACTCATATACTTATAAATGCATTTCACAAGACTAAATATACTCAAGAGCATTGGTTGCTATTACGAAGTCCTATAGCTACCACAAGATTAACTTATAGGACAGTTATAGGATACATTTACTTTTAACATACTTATCAGAGATCCTTATAAGTATTGGCATTATCGTCTTGTTGAAGTCTCTTATATGATTGTTAGCATGTTACGAATACGCTATGAGAGCAAACATGCTTACAAACTACTGGACCAAGTACTTTGTAAGTAAACGTCAGCCATTTTGTCAACTTATAGTTTGTCATCTCATAGTCAAGTGCAACAGATTATGTAATGGAGGGTTCCGTCGAAAATAATGCTGTACCTGTTGAGTGCTATTCTAATCATGAAGAACAGGAAGAAAAGGCCATGAGGAAGAATATGATTCAGAAATAAAAGAAAGCACAGACTCTGAAAAGAATCATGAATTACTTCAAGATATACAAAGCTGGGCTATAAAATTGAATATAATGCATTTGACACCAAATGAACTATCAATAATATTATACAAAAGAATTAAAAACATTCTACCCAAAGATGCACGAACTTTGTTAAAAACAAATAAAAGTCTTGTAAACTTGCTTAAACAGTTGACGGACGAAAAAATAATCAAAGCTTAGTCGCCCATATCGAGCCAGATTTAACGGGTGAGGTTGATAAACAATTCATGAGGAACCCAAATTTGTTTTAAAATGGAGGAGAAGAGACAGTTACCAAAACTGTAATAAGTACTAATTTGCTAATAGTGATTCTATAAAGTACTCAATGCAGAGCATTTTTAAACATGGCGAATATTCACAAGAATCATTGAAATTAAATTTTAACAACAACTTCACAATGTTCGATTTTGCTCTAGGCGTTAAGAAAAAAACAATATGCGGTACATATTCACAGTAAATTTGACTTCCCCACCAGTTTCCACACTATATACACAAAGTAACCAGCTATATTAAAAACGAATGAATACTAATGGAATTATTTATATTAGTAAGGAATATAAAAAGAAACAAATTTCTCAAACACAAAATACGTGCACGTTACAGTTTATACCTATATAATGTAGGTACTTATAACAAATAACCAAGTATGTTACAAGCGCATTATAAAATTGATAGGTTTCATAAGATACTGCAGTCAGAGCGTTATAGAAGCACTAGTGCCTGTAACTGCGTAGGCTAAGATTGTTATAGAAACTATTGTTTTTCGTCAAGTATATTATATGAGTTAATGACTTTATCCAAGTTCATTGTAAGATCGTTACAGAAATATATGCTCCTATACTTGCGCCCAAATCCTTGTTTGTAGCATACTTCAACTATCTTATAAGTGCATGAAAAAATAGTCTTGAGACCATTATAAGTACTGATTTTGCTACTTGGGTAGTTTTGTAGTTATATTTAAGTAAGACAAAACCACTTACCTATGGAACTGTTGTATAATGTTCCTGGCGGCAATATTGGCGGTGCTGGGGCGTGCCATCGCCAGAATGTCGTCGGTAACCCTGTGACAACGTGACGTTAAATTAGGTAAGATATTCAGTATACCGATAGACTTATGGGTGTAGTTCCAAGGATTTAAAGGTTTATGGATTTTGGGTGAATTGGAAGATATCTTATTAAGTTACGTTTACGTTACATAGACACAATTTGGTAAAATGAGGGATCAAAGATCTTTTCGACTCAGTGTGAATGCAGTGCTCCCGATTAGACCATAGCCCAGTTGCTGGAGTGTCCTTGCTGTCCCTACACTTGCACTTTAGAGAGGACATAAAAACGCCACTGATGCCGCGATTACCGTGACGATTACAGTCTTACCATTAATACGAAAGAAGAAGCTGCGTTTTAGAGTTTTTTTTTAAGAATAGGCTGTGTTGCCAATTATTCCCGATGTCCACCACTTCTTTGGCCACCATTGGAGGATAGCGAAACAAATTTTATAAATCACCACCACTGGGGGACACTTCATGGTTTGAATAGGTCGAATTTGTTCCAAAACCAAATCGGGGCACCCCCGACTTCACGCAGACTTTTGGCTGGTACCTCAAAAGTGTATATAAAAACCGGAGGAACAAAGGGAGAGCAACCCCCGCCCGCTGTAACAAAGCATAGGCACCCGTGCGACCCGAAGCTGCGGAGGTGAGCATGGGTGCCTATCCTTTGTTACGTAAGGGCGAAGGGGTTGCACTTCCCGCAGCGCCGCAGACGATGCTGAAGCAACTTTGTGTTTTGAGGGTAGGTTACAATAATTTGTTCCCCAGTGGTGGACAGCGACAATAATTTTTAAAAGTTGTTTCGCTGTCCGTCAGTGGTGGCCAAACAAGTGGTGGACATCAGGAATAATCTCTATATTGCTTTTAGCGTTACCTACTTTATAGAAATTGGAGGTTCAATTCAATTGATTTGAATAAAAAATTTGGCATTTACTAGGAATATGAGTGTGGTCAAGTAGCTAGTCACTAGAGAAAAGAACAACACAAAATTGGTACATTTACATATCCAGTACATTTGTTATAAAACCAGGAAAAAAAATACAGTCAGTCTAATTAATTAAAAGACAACTTGACACCTTTCGTCAATTTGCCGTGTTGTAGCCATTTCATATAAGTACTTGTTAAAGAATGACAGTTGTAATTCAAATAAACGAACAATCTAAGTGAGTACCCAGTTATTTTGCTTATCAATTAATTTCCAAGACTTTATTTGCGTCATGACTGAATCTGAGCAAAGGATTTAAATTCGTATTAAATATATTAAACTATTAAAATTCGTAAATAATAACGCGTAATGCGTGTGCGTTTTGTGCTCGTGATTATAGATCTATTTTGTTTTTATTTTTCTTTATTATTAGAGCTAATTATCTTTTTTGTATGCACGTATTTCTGTGACAAATAAACCTATTTTTCTTTCTTTCTTTCTAAATACCGTTAACGTAAAGATAATTGGCCGGAGTTATAGTTAGGAACAATAACATAGCATCACGCCTGTATTCCCAAAAGGGTTGGGCAGAGGTTGTATCTATAGTACACCCACATTTCGCAAGTTATGTTTAAGTCCTATGTAAAAAAGAGAGCGAGCCTATTGCCATCAACTGGACACAAATTCAGACTCCGGGCTGTTGTAAGTAGGTAGGTATAGTGTATTTATTTTATTATCTTGTTATTTTTATATTTTCGTATGCTGCACTGGTTGACGTCATCACGTCAACGCCGGCTGTCGCTGAATACTAGCGCTGGGCCATAGCATTATGCTGAGCGATTGCCGTTTTGCGTGGATGTGACGCATATTTTCCCCCAACTCGTTCTTTTTTGTATTTGTGTGTTTTTCTCTGCGTCATGTTTAGCGCCATTAAACGTATTTTCTTTCTTTTTCTTGTTTTTACTGAGAAATTCTAGATGGGAAAACACAATAACGCTTTGCCCGACCAGGGAATCGAAACCAGGACCTCATGCTCAGTAGGAGCGTTTGCGTCCACTAGACCAAGGAGTCAGTACGAGTATCTAGAAACGATAATAAGTTTTGAATTCAAACCAATGTTATAAAAGTCACAGCAGACACTTAACAACAGCCGTTATAAAAAAATCATAAAATTCCATTGATTAGCTGGTAAACATGAAAGCAATTAAAGATAATAGTGTTAGTACAGTACTTGCCGATCGAATATGTAGATATTATCTGCATTATTATATTACGATTAGTTTCCACATGGTTTATTGTATGTAAACACGCACGTGTGGTGGACTTTAAGAGGAAGTCTGAAAGTAGCATCGGTGACTGATAAGTTGTTTGGAAACCGGTTGTCGTGTATGCATGGGCGCCGCCGGCAAGTTTATTTTCTGGGGTGCATCTTCAGCTCCACGAAGCAAGCTCGATAATTTTTGCACTTCACCTCGGATATGTTAGGTTACCGTTTGTCCATTCAAACAAGGAGTAACTTTTTGGACTTGTGCAAAAAAGCAATGCAATGCAATTAAGAGAATGAAGGATGCAAGAGCGAGCAAAGCGAACTCGATAATTTTTTACATCTCGCCTCGAATGGGATAGGTTTTATTTTGTCCATGCATACAGAAAGAGGACTAACTGTCGATTTATATAAAGATGCATAATCGGATATCTATGATGCATAAGCATAAAATTAAGATAGAGTAGGGTGCAAGAGCGAGCGAAATCCATAATTTTAGCACCACTCCTAGGGCCGATTAGATTTTCGGAAATAGGAGTTCGGTACTTGGTTGACTAATGCACAAAAACTTTAAAAATTGAAAGGATTTTAGGACCTCGCCTCGAATAGTTTAAGTGCTCCATAATTCTATTAGGCATTTTCGGATATTTTCCTAGTTCTGAATGTTTTAACGCCTAAATATATTTTATTTTGAAGCTACGGGGGTGCAAGTGCACCCTCTTCCACCCTGCTTCAGGCGCCCATGCATGTATGGACATGTGATGCGGATGAATGACCAAAATGGCGTGAGGAAATTTTTTGAGTATGGATGTAGATGGCTATAAGAGTAGGGGAAGACCAAAGAAACGATGAATGGACTGTGTGAAAGATAGAAAAGGGGGTGACTCCCGAGATGACAACTAAAATGGCACGGCAGAAAAATACATGTTACGCCGAATCCAAATACAATTGGGATCAGGCCCTGCAGTCTCGACATTAGATAGCTTGTCGCTAAGTCGTATTGATGTCAAATTCCTTTAATAAATTTTCAACCTTATGCTTTGGAAATAAAGTTGAAAATCTATTAAAGAAATTTGACATCGATTAGACTTAACGACCGATTTTTGTCGCTATCTATGTCGAGACTGCCGGCCCAGGCCCTGCAGTCTCGACATTAGATAGCGACAAAAATCTGTCGCTAAGTCGTATCGATGTCAAATTCCTTTAATAGATTTTGAACTTTATGCTTTGGAAATAAAGTTGAAAATCTATTAAAGGAATTTGACATCGATACGACTTAGCGACAGATTTTTGTCGCTATCTAATGTCGAGACTGCAGGGCCAGGGCAGGAGAATAAGGATGCTTATACGAATTTGGTTGCTATCATGTTCGTTAAAGTATTAGTACATACGGCATCAAGCTATACATTTCCGTTTTAGCTGACCTCGCATTTTATAGGCTTTTCGTACAATGAGAAGTCAGTTTATACTGGAAATGTATAGCTTGATATGTCGTCGTGCGTACCTACCTACAAACTAAGGAATATTAATAATATAATTTGTCTAATGTTTAATTGCTTAAAGGTGTTCTTGACACAGATTTGTAATATACTCTTACCATGATATAGTCCGTGGCATGGTATAATAATATACTTCGCCAGGTATAGCATTCCGAGACGCAGTGGCCACGTGGGTGACACAAGCCTACGTCATCACCGCTATGTTACCAGTAGTGTGTAATAATAACTTCCCAACCGCCTTTATTACCTGTGCGAATCCGATAAAACAATGAGGTTTTAAGTAAAAATTACGTTGATATTATGTTTAAATTGAATTGTTTCGTTTGATTAGAAAAACGATACGACAATTTAAATGCTTTGTATATATATATTTTTAACAGAATGGTGACTGAAAATATTTCCATAATTCGTGTTTTGTTGCAATAAAGTGGCAACTGGATAGTGACGTAAGCATGTGTCACACCCGGAATGCCAGACCTTGTTTCTTAGATCATAGTGCGTGGTAAATAAGGTAAGGTAAGGTACAGCTGAAGTACTTTTTTTGGAACGCGTACTTCTAAATTATTATAAGTTTTTGGTTTCTTTTAATGTAACTTTGAAATATCTAAGAAATGAATAACCCTTATAGATTGATCCCTACAAGGCAAGATTCCGTTTGTTTATCCATTAATTCGTTAGTATAGTTAGTGGTACCTAGATCCTCCACATTTAAAAAATTATATAAGTAGGTACCTACAAATAAACAGTTAAGTACCCGTACAGTCTTAAAGATGCAAAGGTAGGTAGCAACATCCAGATAAACCAAAATGGCGGTGAACAATATTTCTGGTTTCAAAGCAGTGCACTCACTATTGGATATTGCTGTTTTTGCTGCAAACCTATAATTCCAACGGTTATTTTAAATGAGCTGTTGCTGTTTTTGCTACAAACTTACTAAGTCAAATAATGAAGCTGATTTGACATTGACAGACTGCATTAAAAGTTGCTATCATTGAAAAATAGGATGTAGCTGCATTGCACCTCTAAGACACAATATGTACTAGAAATAAACACACCAAATCGTTTTATATTACGAAAGCTTCTACAAACAAAATAATATTATAACAAAAAGTAACAAATGGTAGCAAAACCATAATTAACATTTCAACCTAATTAAACACACTGGTTTCGCCTTGCCATAACGAGTGCCATTTAAAACGAAATATACAAAGCATTTTCAAATTGCATGCGCCTACTTTATTAAAGTAGCTATAATTTGTGGTATTAAGAAATGTCATGGATAATGTGTTATATGGCGACTGTAGTGCCGTTACTATGGGCTATGGCTACACGGACGATTTTAAGTTATAAGATCAATAGAATAGAATAGAAAATGTTTATTTGCGTAGAATGTAGGTATACAGGAACAAAATTGAAAACGGTGAAGGAAAACATCGTCAGGAAACCGGCATGTACTAGAACCAAAAATTCGAAGACATGTGACATCTACATATCCGCACTGGGCCCGCGTGGTGCATTATAGGTTACAGCCCACTCTCTCGCACAGAAATGGGGCCTGTGGGTCATGTCCAACAGTGGGAACGTTATAGGGTAATTATGCTTATGTGTTTAGGTAAACAGGTGAGTTGTTATAAAATAATGTTTCGTTCAATGAAGCTATGCTACTTACTGTACTGTCTGTTAGTGGCTACTTGATGGCTTGAAATGGCATGCATCATTCAATTTGGAGGTTTCAGATTCAGTAGGTACGAAGCTTTTTAGAAAGTTATAGACCTAAAAGTAGTAGATACCGTATTAAATACATCAACTTAGAGAGGGTTTTCGACATTTATCGTCGTTTTGTGTATTTAACGCGTGTTTACAAAAGCTTCTTCATGCCAACACTTGCACGGGGTTATGGTAAAGAACCTTTCGGGCAGACAAATATTGTTATTACCAATTAAATCAATTGGAATTTTGCTCTAGAATTCATGATGGCTGAAAAAAGCAAAGCATATTTTTCGGATGACGAAAGTGGCGCCAGTGACAGAAAGTTGAAAGGAAATCGTTTGGCTTGGTATGAGCATGTGATGAGAAAGAAGGAGATGCATGTGATTAAAAGAGTGAATATAAATGTTGATGGATGGAGAGGGAGAGGAAGGCCAAAGAAAAGATTGAAGGATTGTGTTAGGAGTGTAATGTAAAAAAGGGAGTGAATGACAGCGTGATGGTTGACAGGGGAGAATGGAAGAAGAAAGCGTGTTGCGCGACCACAAGTAACATGGGACACTGGCAGGAAGATGGTGATGATTTTCAGATGACGACATTAGTATTTAGAAAAGTTCAACAGAATCTACAGTCGCTGCATTGGCAGTCAAAATCGTGTAACCCGACCCTTATTTCTTAAGTTCACAGTGGTAAGTCGAGTAAAAAAGTATATTATTATTATTGTACAATAATTAACATAAAATAAAGTGCCAGGCGGAAGTCACGCGACCACGACCCACACATTTTATTGCAAGTACTTACTTTTATTTTTAAAGCCAAGGATAAGTCTACAGCCTACATGATAATTTTTCGAGGGGTGCTTAATTACTTATATGTATTACTCAATGGTTTAGTGGTGGCATGCGCTGCTGCTGATCATGAGATCCTGGTTTCGATTCCCAGGTCGGGCAAAGTGTTATTAGTTTTTTCCATCTGGAATTTCTCAGTAGCAGCCCGGAGTTTGAATCTGTGCCCGGTTGATGTCAATAGGCTCGCCCCTATTACATGGGACGTAAACATAACTGGCGAAATGTGGGTATATTATAGGTATACCACTGGCTAACCCTTCGGGGATTGCAGGCGAGATGTTCTGATAAGTATGGTTAATTAACGAATAGAAACTGTGTAGTAGAACGGTGAAGTTTCTTGCCCATTCTTCTCCATATAATTAAGACAGTCAAAAGTGCCTTTTATGTGCCTTTTTGAAATATAGTACGTTGTTACAAGGGGCTAAAATTACCCATTATATACGAGGTAGTTTTAATTAAGTAAATAGAAACCGAGTTCAATGGGTTTTTAGGGCCGTGTGTTCCACTCTACTTTTCACTATGATTGCGAGAAAATAACATAATCCAATACAATATAAAAAATAAATTACGGTCACTAATTCAATGTGTAATTATAGAACATTTTTAAAGATTTCACGCCAATGCCTCTTTTTTTAATTTCTTCTGTAGCCGCAACGCAATGCACGCATTTTATCGAAGAGATCGCCGCTTCTAGTTCCATTTTCAAAAATAAAATGTTCCTATTTTTTATGAAACAGTAAATAGTAATAGGTTAATCATGATTATTCTACTTATGAATAAAGACTTTTTCGTTTTTGTAGACTCGTTGGTAACAGACAAAAATAAAAAATAAACTGTTTCGCCTAGAGGAAAATATGCTATTTTATCCCCACTCTCTGGTACGCTAAAATGGCGGGACTTTTTGAGCAAGTGGAGTGAAAAATTATTTGACTTTGAAACTAAACTAAACTATTGTTAAAAGTATAAAGAATTTAAAGGAATTGTTTGAATCGTACGAAGCATTCAACCAGTTAAGACTGTCCCCGAACCAATACTGGGTGGTTCAAAAAGTATATCCTAAAACTGGAGTAATCGCAATGGTCCACTTTAGTCTGGACCAAAAAAGCTAATTCGAAACACGCAGTCGAAAAGTTGCTAGAGGACTCCGGCGCATACCGTCGCATGCCTTCGCATCCCGCAGTATGTCGTCGCATCCCTTCGCGGTATCCTCCAGCGCGCTGATCAATACCTCAAAGAGAAATCCCCTTTGATGCTCCGTGGTCGGTCTCTGAGCTTTGGAATGTATATCTTGTTACCATTACGTACGTACGAATTTACGTTGGTAAACTTAAAATACCTGGCCCTGCAGTCTCGACATTAGACAGCGACAAAAATCGGTCGCTAAGTCGTATCCTTTAATAGATTTTCAATTTTATTTCGAAAGCATAAGGTTGAAAATCTATTAAAGAAATTAGACATCGATTAGACTTAACGACCGATTTTTGTCGTTATATTTGTCTTGACTGCAGGGCCTGCTCCGCCGCGCCGTCCACCGATATGCGCTGACCTTAAAGGACCACTGTTTTTATAACACAACATGTAAGCCCACAAATATAACTGGGGACATAGTAAATACGGCTATTCAAGTAGTGATACTATCAGGAGGCGTCGTCGTAGTGTGCAACTAAATTATGAACGTGCTGGGTAGTTCATTACGGCTACTATAATATGCTCGCAGTGGCTCGAGTGTGGGCTGTTTTTGTAAAGGTTAGCGTTATTTATGATAACATGGTGTTATAATAATGTATTCTACACCAAGGCTTTAATAAGTTCATCATAATGAGTAATATATTTAAATGTTTTGTGAAACGTTATACTATTGAAGGTAAACCGGCCGTTTAAAGACAAATAAGTCAATACAAATTCCGAATATGTATGCGATTTAAACTGAAAAATTTACTTAAAATAAGTACGTACAGATCGATACTACGATCCTAACATACTCCTTTTGCTTCGTTTACGTTCATAAATCTGGTTATACACACACGCCGGTTGCGACCACTACGCATCTGACCTTTATGAAAAACATCACCAATAAGGTCACTTCAATATGTCCTTCTAGAGCGTCCCCTTCCCGGCGTTTCCACTCAAATCTGCTTTGTAAATACCTTTTGGGACATAAAATACATTGAAAAAAAAAACAGTAATTCTCATAATCACCCGCACTGCACCGATTCCTATTGGTTTATACTGAAGAGAAGAAGCAGCTTAACAAACTTTCCAGCAAAATCCATGAGCGGAAGACACCCACCAAAGGTATGGTTATTTATGCTGTATGATCCGCCCCTCCACAGACTAGGCCAGTCAGAGTAACTGATAGTCTTACCAAGGGTTACCGTGTTAACCAGTTTGGTTATGGAGGTCAAATAGGCGGTCAGTCCATGGAAAAGACCTGGTATTTAGCTGCAACCGGTTAGAAGGGAAGCTGATGCAACCGGTTAGAAGGGAAGCTGACCCCAAAAATTGTTGGGAATAATCTAGGCAGATGATGACACTCACCAGTCGGAGTACAGCCCCTGAATTGCTGTGCCTGGCTGTGGCAGCTCATATCTACAGCGCTGCCCGCCACAGAAAAGCGCGCATTGCAAGCCGCGAGGTGTGCTTACGCGCAACTTCTCGCCCACAACGCTGTAAAGCGCTGAGGGCGGGTGGTTGATGCGGCGACGAGATTCACGACTCCTGGAAATAGGAAAAACATTGCTTGAGTATAGAAAACTCCAGAAATAAATTAAAGATGAAAATGCATCATGTATCTTTACAAATATTATAAAGAGGTAAAATTTGTGAGTTTGTATGTAGGGTATAATCTTCGGAACTACTGATCCGATTCCGAAAATTCTTTCACTAGTGGGAAGCTATTATTGAGTGCCATAAGATATTTAAATTAGATGTTAAAATAAAAAATTTAGAAGTAGAAGCTAGTCGTAAGTATGAACATTGTATAATATAAGTCATTTTGAACCTGACCCTATTCAGCAGCCTATTTTGCAGTGACAACACTAGGTACAAGAGAGATATTCGAGACGTAACATTTTGACATGAAAAGGTACTTTTGTAACTGGCTACGAGATGGCTACGAGTTTGCTACGGAAAGCTACGAGCGTAGCCCGTGTAGGGTATAACGCGACCTATTATTTCATAATTTTATGCTATTACAATGTAACCCGGATAAGTGGGATCTCAAGGAACCCAGGATTATTTATCACTTATAGAGGCTTTTCATTTACCCAGTTTCTCAAATAGTCAGGGTTCGAATGACAGTTGTCTTTATTTACAGAGGCCGGACAGACAGGTCGAAATGTACCGTTTTTCATTTATAGAGGGGAGGACTAACGTGTCCAGTGTGCGACCTGTCCAGGCCAATATTCAAAATGAATTATTATTAGGTGTGTTACTTATGCAGGCTATTTAAATTACGAAATATAGAGGTAAAAATCTAAAAAATCCAACAAATGCTTTCTCAGCTATGTAGGTTTAATATTTCCAGTGCTGGAGGTGTTTCAGTGAAAAAGTGTTCTCACAAATCCAGGGCCTACTTAACCAGGTTGCACAGTAGATAATCATTTATTATGCATTTTCGAAAGCTCAAATTACAACCAGCGGGGTAAAAGCGTAACACACTAACAGTAGGAATGGCTTTCATTCTGATAGTTCAAAAATATTCATTGCGTTATTTACGTTGTTGAGCAGACAAATTTTTCGAATATATGAAGCAATGGATTAGCAATAGGCTTCAAAATGATTCAGATTGTGATAGATAGTGTGTTACGTAATTATGGTGCTGGCAGACATATTAGCAGATTAATTGCTTATGAAAATGTCAGATGCCTAATTCTTGAACTTGTAATAGACACGACGACTATTCCAGATTTTTGGTAAAACTATGTGTATGTAAGTACAACACATAAAAATAAAAATAAACTAAGTAAAACACTTTACACTGACATATTTTTCAAAAACACCATTTCAGCTTAATAACATGTAAACTACTCCAGTACTCCAGAAAAACACGTTTACCTATCCAAGAAGTGGAACCTCCGGAAATTAACAAAATTTATGCTCGATTTCCTGCGTTCCTTTTCTATTATTTTGGTGGACATGTTGGTACTATTATAACGTTGTTACTTGGCGAGCTGTCCACTGAACACTGTATCGCAGTCAGAATTACGAAAAAGCCACCCTTAATTGTAAAATAAACAAATGGCCGACGGTACATAAAGGAGGGTTGGAATAAAAAGAAGAAATGACTTGTATATTTTTATATTAATACTAGCTGCCCGCCCCGGCTTCGCACGGGTTGCGGTACTTATCTACGGCGTACCCTACCTACCTACCCTACCTACCTACCCTACCTACCTACCCTACCTACCTACCTACCCTACCTACCTACCCTACCTACCTACCCTACCTACCTACCCTACCTACCTACCCTACCTACCTACCCTACCTACCTACCCTACCTACCTACCCTACCTACCTACCCTACCTACCTACCCTACCTACCTACCTACCCTACCTACCTACCCTACCTACCTACCTACCTACCCTACCTACCCTACCTACCTACCCTACCTACCTACTCTACCTACCTACCTACCCTACCTACCTACCTACCCTACCTACCTACCTACCCTACCTACCTACCTACCCTACCTACCTACCTACCTCCCTAACTCCCTACCGTACCTACCAAAAAAAAAAAAAAATAAAATAAAAAAAAAAAAATAAAAAAAAAAAAAAAAATAGATGTTGGCCGATTCTCATAGATACCGGATAAGCACAAAAAATTTCATCAAAATCGGTTAAGCCGTTTCGGAGGAGTATGGCAACGAAAACTGTGACACGAGAATTTTATATATTAGATATTTTTTATATTATTATCCTCTGCCTAAAGGCTCGTACACACTGGCGCGACGCGACGCCCGACATAAAGGCACCGCGTGTCGCGCGACGAGCGGCGCCTTTGTGTAGCGCTGTCGCGTCCCGCCTGTGCGTACGAGCCTTTACACTTAGGGTATTACAGGCGTGATATTATATTATGTTATCTTTTTATAATTTTTAAACGTCATTTTATTTTAACCAACTTTCAGCGATGCATTGCAAAGTCTTGAACCCACGAAATTGTTTTTATGATTTTTATGGGAGAACGGATTATACAATTTTTAGGGTTCCGTAGTCAACAAGGATCCCTTATAGTTTCGCCATGTCTGTCCGTCTGTCCGCAGCATAGCTCAGAGACTCTTAGTACTAGAAAGCTGTAATTTGGCATGGATATACTATACATATTAGACACGCCTACAAACTGGTAAAATATTTTTTTTTTTTTTAAATTTTAGTTTTGCTCCTCTACACGTAAAGTGGCCTTTTTTTGCTCCACTATCCCTTGGTGTCGAGTGTCGTTGGTTAAGTCTTTCAAAAATATCGCGGGTTTGTGAAAACAATTTTTCGATTAAGGGATCCGTTTGTGAAATATTAAGCTTTAAAATGCAAATTTTTGTTAGAGTCAAGTGTTCCCGCCCTGCCCGCTAAATGGTTATTTTAGGATATGTGAAAAAATTATAACGAAGTTAAAAGGAATTCTATCACAGCTACGTAGGCTTTGCAAGTTAACGAATAATAGTCAACCAACTTACATTTGCAATTGGAACGTATGGGAGAACATGTTTTTCAACTACAACGTTAAGTTTGTTCTTAGGATAAATAATTCATCGCAACAACGGAACTCTTCATCGTCCGTCACGCACTTGGCCTGATTTTTTTTTAATAAAATTTAGTGCAGATACTTACTTACCTACTACTTAATTTATGTAGGTAACTTGCTTAATTGTACATATATATATGTATATAATTACAGTATATTACCTAACAGTATCGTGTAGTGTAGCGTGCTCTCAAAGATAACCATAGTGTATTGCATTGCACTATGCATTGTTGAAGCATAGTCCGTGATCAAATTCTAATAATTATCAGGGTCCTATTCACTAATAAAAAAAACCTCACAAGTATTTAATGCGATTTCGCTACCACGTTACAATTTTAACTTTATCTTGACAGTAAAGTTTAAATGGATGCTTGTCAAATACAAGTAAGATTTGTGAAGAATCCAGTAAAGTAGCATTGTATAACGGGTGTTAAAATACCCTTAGCGAAGCCGAGAGTCACTTTTCGTCCCGATAATATTTTTTTTTTCTGCACTGGACCATACCAGCGGGGCAATTGCATAACACAGTAACAGTAGGAATGGCTTTCATTTTGACAGTTCAACAACATTCATTGCGTTATTTACGTTGTTGAGCAGACAGATTTTTCGAACATAATGAAGCATTGGTTTAGCAATAGGCTTCAAATTGATTTAGATTGTGATTGATACTGTGTTACGCAATTAGCGTGCTGATGCATGGATATTCCATTTTCTTTTTTAAATCATAACGTTTAAAAATAAAATCCCTTTCTACTCACTCAGGCTGACTCATTCAAGGTCCATCCCAAATGCTAGAACCTGGAAAGCTGTTTTGCACAGAGTACCTTGTGATGACAAGGAACGAGGCCAGATTCTTTGATATTCACACAGATTGCAGACGAAGACGCTGGCAAAGTGGTAATAAGGGTCCTGAAATTTTCACACCACAAAAAAAACGTCATTTTCTAGCAATTATTTATGCACCAAGTTACTTAGTTTAATTAACAGTAGGGATGCGTAGATGACGTTTTCGGGTCTTTTTACAAACTGTACACATTATTTTGTTATTGCAGCGTGACACCAATTCACTTGCAAACCTCGTGATAATTTCATTCTCTTTTGGGAGACCTAATTTATACGGTTGTCATACAATGTCTGAAACGATGGTGACTCAGCCATCGATCAATCTTTTTAAAACTCATTTCTGCCCGTGCGTGCAGACTGCAGCCGGGTTGACATTCAGAAATGTCAGACACGCATAGCTACCTCGTTAATAAATCAGTTCAATATCTATAAATATGTTGCCGAAAATAGAAGGATATTTTTATTTAATATTCTGACCGTACTTCGTAATTGGACAACCACTGGTATGGGCTATGAAATTCTAACGACTCAGACGCTCCGTTCCTACATTCCTCAACGAATGATTGAAGTTACCAATTCGTATATTTTATAAGAATGATAAGTCTCATAGGCTAAGGATATTAATTTTAAAATATTTACCAAAAAATAAATTACGTGTAAAAGCGTCTTAAAAGATCTACTTGCAGAAAAATTTACGTACTTATATTGATATTTTAATTTGAATAGTTTTTTAGTTAATTTAGTATAAGGAGTTTAACCAGTGTATACATTTTTATCTTCTTTAATAAATACATATTTGCAGAAAAAAACATTATTTCATTTTATTTCATCATTTCATTTCAGTTGGTCTACTGACCTATGAGACTCTACTGCTGACCTGCTGATCATTAAATTTCTGCACCCTAATTGAGTAACACACTAGCAATCACAATCTGAATAATTTTGAAGCCTATTGCTAATCCATTGCTTCATATGTTCGAAAAATTTGTCAGCTCAACAACGTATATAACGCAATGAATGTTGTTGAACTTTCAAAATGAAAGCCATTCCTACTGTTAGTGTGTTACGCAGTTACTCCGCAGATTAGGGTCAAAAGGGATTCTTAATTGTTTTGTCAAATCACCACGCTTGATAGACGACATAACATAACACCTGTAATACCGGAAGGGTTAGGCAGAGGTGTACCTACAGTCTGTACACCCACATTTCGCCAGTTATCTTTAAGTCCCATGTAATAGGGGGCGAGCCTATTGCCATCAACCGGGCACAAATCCAGACTGCGGTCTACAACTGAGAAATTCCTGTTGGAAAAACCCACTAACACATTGCCCGAACTGGGAATGGAACCCAGAACCTCATGCTCAGTTGTAGTGCTTGCGACCACTGGAACAATGAGGCAGATGAATTAGTAATGAATTAATAAAGCTATGAAAAATTCTTCAATATAGACAGAGAAGAATTACCAATAAACTTCCAACCAACCATACTACCAATCATACCTAGTTGGTTTTTGGCTTCTTTTTATTAATGTTCTAGCTTTTGCCCGCGGCTTTCCTCGCGTTAATTTAGACTTTGACTATCAATTCGGATTATAATTTAATCATGATTCGAAAGACACGTGGCGCCATCTATTATCATAAGGACGTTATTGTTGTTTTCCTCGGGAACAGTACGTTTTTGCGGGATGAAAGGTACCCTATGTCCGTTTCTGTACCCCTGACTACGTATATGCAAAATTTCAGGATGATCGGTTCTGTGGTTTAGGCGTGAAAAGGTCACAAACAAACAAACAAACTTACTTTCGCATTTATAATATTAGTTAGGAAGGATGTGTTTTGTCTAGTTTTTTTTAAATGTGCGTCTCGTTTGTGCAGAATAAACGATTTTTCTTTCATCTTTTTTTCAATTATAGTTTCTGTCAAATAGGTCAAAAAAACATGGCTACATATCAAGCTATACATTTCCAGTATAACCTCATCTTGCATTGTATAGGATTTCCGTACAATGAGAGATCAGCTTATACTGGAAATGTACAGTTTGATATGTAGCCGTGTGTACAATATACAATTCTGAAGATAATCACCTTGATGGCTTTGTTTGATATGCTGTGATTAGTTGTTTGATCAGATTGTCATATAGTAGATTACCTAGACTTCAGTCACTTTACTATTTATTTCATGTGAACATGAAGAGCTCATTGTTGGAATTCAAAGTAATTTGAAATAGCACTATAGGTATCTTCATTATAATTAAAAATCAAAAGTAATTTATTCAAACTAGCCTGAGAATCAGCACTTTTTGAGTGGCAAAATTACTTAAGACCGTCCCCCAAAACGCCCGCCCTTCACATCTTCCTAGTGCTTTGCTGGGAAAAAGAATTTACCTATAGAAGTCCACTGCTCGACAAAAAGGACTCTCCACAGCTACTCTCGTCCAGCTATCGAAGTACTACCAACCACCTCGGGAAGTTGGTCGAACTCGGAATATAAACAATACACGGTGTAAGGGACATCCATGCACAATCTGTTACCATGAATTCAGCACATGATCCCACAGCGCAGAAATGTTAAGACGGTTTAAAAAAAAAACAGCTCTTTCTTACAAAACTGCAATACCTACACGGTCAAAATGTATGAAGCAGAAGATAATTTTTTTACTGATGGGAAATTTTAATACTGGCGTGTCTACAATCATACACTGCACCCTTATTGCGTAACACATTATCTACTACAATCTGGATAATTTTGAAGCCTATTGCTAATCCATTGCTTCATATGTTCAAAAAATTTGTCTGCTCAACAACGTAAATAACGCAATGAATGTTGTGGAACTGTCAAAATGAAAGTCATTTCTACTGTTAGTGTGTTACGCAATTATCCCGCTGAGTTCATGGTAACAGTCTGGTCCCTTAAACCCAGTATTACTCGTAAATAGCAATAATAGCCACGTAAAGAATGCTCATATTTTATTCGTAGTGGATAACCATAGAGATTTTTCAGCCAGCACCCGGGCCTTTATTATCTAGGGGATTCTTATAGGACAATGCTGAGGTCATTCTAGTTACCGGTTGGTAACCATGACCCCAGCAGACACCTTCTTATCACCCTCTTAAATACTAAAATATTATAATCTATTTTATACTACTGTCCCGACCTCGACACTGGTCGGACGTACCCATAAAAACAAAACTAACCCATATTCGGGGGTGCGTGCCCCATGAAATATGGAGGGTAGTTGAATATCACGGCATGGGAAATGTCACGCGAGTTCCTTCATTATATGTGTCGAGAGGTAGGGAGGGGGAGCGAGAGGGAGGGAATGTTATTAGTGTGGTTGTTAATAATTAAGGAAGGGGTTGTGTCGATAATGGTAAAGTATTCTAGATTGTTGCTGTGGAAAATTAAGAAAGATGAACATCTTCAGTGTTTTACTAGGCTTCCTCCTAAGTAACCTAAGTTCCTAATATACGAAGTAACATACTAGATTGTGAAAGACACAATCATCATGATCATCATTTCAGCCGAAAGACGTCCACTGCTGGACATAGGCCTCCCCCAAGCACCGCCACTTCAACCGGTTCTGTGCTTCCCGCATCTATTGAATTAGGGATTCTATAATGAATCGCAGAATTGTCAATCACCCTCTCTGGCCCCGGTGACGGGGCCTGCCATCTGGCGGACGAGTTTCAAACTATTTTCCAATTCTCCAATCCATCGTTCTATCTCCATCCACCTATTTATCCAAAAATATTTTTTTTTAAAGATTGGATTGTCTAAGTATTATTTAATGTTTATTTTATTTTGTTATTTTTTTATAAATATACATGATAATTTATGTGTAAGTAATTCTGATTGGAATTATTTAAATGGCAATATCACATCACGTGGCATACTCAAAATGTACTCTGTGGACATACTCTGTTGGTCAATGAATCATACTTAATCAGTACAAATACACATTGGTTTAGTACACAACACCATAATACTATTACTTCTAGCGGAGGTTTAATACGAGGATAAAACTTGTGCCACAAACAAAGGATTCCGTATCTTTTTAACAAAAATTTCGTGAATTATTGAGTGGTTTCTCCTAATCTTGAGGGGATATTATTTGGATTTTGAATTAAAAGAAAATAGGTAAGTAATAAGTTTCATCAACAAAATATTCATGTGGTAGTCACAAGCGATAAATTCACATTATCATTATAAACCATATTTATCATCACACCTGTATTCCTCGAAGTGTTACGTCACTGTTCTATTAATAAATTTCTGCATAAACAAGATAATTGTTAAGTACAGTGCGACATGAATCTACATGTTGCCAGTAAAAAAATCGCGAAATAATCGTTTCATGCTAGGTCTCCATTTCGCGACGCCGCCGCCGACGTCCTTACGTACTGCTCAACGGACCTATTTTCAGTTACGCAGTCAGATCGTAGTGATCCAGAGTTTGAAGTAATGCACGGAATAGTAGGTATAGTGCCACAAACTTATCTGACTTGGTGTCTTTAGCACATGAAAAGCCGTTTCTTGTGAGCCCAACTCCTAAACGTCTCACATACTTTTCTCTCATTCGAAATCTTAGCACGCTGTAATATTTCATTTGCGCCACGGTAGGCCGCAACACTTTATGTATAATAGTCATTCAATAAGATAATTTAAACTTCGAAAGTTGTATTGATGATTTTAATGAAAACAATTCAGTAAATACAAGTTTAAATTAAATCAAGTTTGTTATTTGAGAGGAGAATGGTATACAAACTTGATTAAAAAATCTTTAACATTTAGTGTCACTTCTGTAAGTGTTAGTTGAAGATAAGCTGGAAATAGCTTGGAGTACGCCCAACTTCAAAAGTTAAAGAAATTTTTGTTTTGGACAAAACCCACTCGATTTAAAGTGCATGAAATAAAAAAACTTTAAAAGAAGAAGTGCAATACACAACTCAGCGATGTGGAAAGTTATGGTCGCAAATTATATTTTTATCAACATACTAGCTGTTGCTCGCAATTTCGTCTGCGATCCAGGATGAAAAGTAACCAATGTCGTTCTCCAGGTCATGGTCTACTCATATGCCAAATTTCATCAAAATCCGTTTAGCCGTTTTAGCGTGAATGCGTAACATGCGTAGAATGACATGACATGACAATTTACTTTCTGAAGTATAACATTATTATCAAATTATTGTGAATGTGAGGAATATGTGCGTCAGTTCTTTTTTTTTTTTCGCTTTCTCAGGTAGTTTCAATGATGATCTGGCAGTTTGAGTGCTTTATGCGGCCTACCCAAATGTCTTTCTTTGGTATTGTTCGTCTAATGGTTGAGCTCCTTAAGTTCTGAGTTGAGCTCCACGATTACTGACAAATGCGTGCACTGACTGGACAGGTCCACTCATTCTGTGTGGTATTTTTTCCTCAAAAGACCATTTCTGACTCAAATCTACATGGTCTTCACATGATCTGACCAAGATTATGTCTGGACTTTAAAAGAGACTGTGACCGCTGAGTTTGTTTCGGCCTTTCTTCTCAGAGTAGTCAGATAGGAAACGCCGACCTCATCTAGTTTTAAAATATGATTGACGTGTAAAAGTGTTTGTACAAACCTACTTACAGAAATAAAATCATTTATCATTTATCATTTAACAAACAAACATACAAAATATCAAATATTTTCTATTTATAATAATTACTAGTTTAGATAATCTGATACCAACCCGTAAATAGCGAAAAAACTCACGAAAATTTGCTTTCCGAAAGCTAACTTAGTGCATCTCCCTTAACTAACTAAGGCACGTAACGAAAAAAACATATATTAATTTATATTTGCAGATCACTAATCATCAGCAGAAGACGCTCAACTTGAACCAGTTCATTCTTACAAGGAGGCTCGAAGGCGAGTTGTGACGCGCAATGGGATGCACTTGTTAAACAACCGATAGGAGAAAAAAAACGGTGACTTAATTACTTGAATTACTTTTATATCGTGTGTTGCGTTCTATTGACAAAACAGAAACAATTACCATCGAACCATGAACAGTGAAACGTATAAAAAGCGTGCAGGCACGTGCGGGAGCCAGGGACATCTATATGAGACTAAATTAATTAGCCTAATATATTTTAGAATGATACATGACGACCGTGTTGATCGGTTTAGCTTGGCCACCAATAGAGATGACATAGGTGCCTTCGATGATATTTGTTTTAAAGCAAAAATAAAGGGGTTCGAGAAACCAGTAACTGTGTTCATTCAAGCCAAGCACAGAGAGAATGATAAACTCCTAACGTTTACAAGTAAAACTGATTTGACGAAATATTTTGATAGTTACTTGGAAATTAGACGCACTTTTGAACCTAGCAGTAAAGACATGATTTTTGGAGGAAAGTTTGATGAAACTGAATGCTTTTTCGTTATATATACTACAGCGCAGGCCGATCCCAATAACAAAATATGTGAAGGTAGTTTTACTGACTATTTGAACGAACTGATAGGAACGGGAGGTTCATGCACACAACCATCATACACAGATGAAGGCTTGGACTTTTTATGTAAAATAGTAATGAAAGAACAAATCACAACACTAGCTGAACAGTTAGCAAAGTTCACATCACGAATACGTGATGAAACTGATAGTGAAATGTCGATGAATAATGATCTCATCTTGCGCTATCATGTTATTCTAGCGCTTAACGTTTTACACGTTTCTGAAATCCAACCTGAAGGACATCGGATTGCCAGCTTCAGACAAGACTTCTTTACAACCAACGAAGAATTTCTTGTGCTGTTCAAAAACATATTGTGCTTAGAGTACCTCAAAGAACGAAAGTGGGAAGAAACCGAAACCGCACAGAGTTTATTGTTGAAATTCCTTAGCAAACCCTCTGAAGTAACGACACTAAGTAAACTGATAGGAAGTGTTCTTACTTATAAAAACAGCAAGCTTGAGTTTGTTAGCAAATCTATGACACCCGATCTAAAGCGACTGCTTGACACAGCAAATGTCTCCCAATCGACTGTCTACAAAGCAGCAGAACTGGCTGCTAAAGAGTTTTTACTACCTCTGAAACTTAAAGTCCCAGCTTTCTTTGGCAACAAAGATATGGCAATAAGAGGCAAACACGAGAAAATTGAAAAGAGATTAAACCACTTAACATTAAAAATCAAAGAAATATTAGAAAAATCGAAACCCAATACTATCGTCACTATAGATGAGAGAGAGGGAGATGGATTTCTTCAGTTAAATGGAGGCATAGCGTCTGCTGTCGGCAACGTACTCGTTTTTGATGAAAGTTCAAAACTGTTGAAATTTACAAACAACTGTGAATCACTAGGCAATCTTGCCAAAATATGGTATGAAACATTGAACAGTAAAATTGAAAATTTGCACAATTATAAATTGGATGTGAAAGTAAAAAAATTCCCAAAACTTTCATTCGAACGAGGAGAATACGACGTGAGTTTGGTGAGAGGTTTCTATGACAAGTTACTGTTTTACACTAACCAAGCTGATCAGAGTGGCGTAGAGACAATTTTGAGAAGCGAAATAGAAGATTACCCGTGCAGTGACGTAAACAACTTTAGAGTTCGATCTGACGTGATATTTCTAAAATATCATCATGAAATACAAAAACTGTGGATGAAGCGTAAAGTGGGATTACATCTTACAAAGAAAAGCAAAATATATGAGGAAGCAATAACTAATGCCATGAGTGAGCCATTAATAGGTGTTTTAAACATAATGCATAAGATTAAGAACAAAGACTATACATTTAATGAAAATGCTTTAAAACCATTCGAGTTGCATGGCTCGATTCTAGGAAATGTTATTGCTACAGGGAGTTGTGAATTAACAGTTGCTAAGGTGGAACAATTTCTAGGAAATAAAGACTATGTTGTGTTGGATTTAGAGAACATTTTCAAACTGCCTTTGAAGAACCACAACACTTTATGTAAAGAATTGAAGGACACAACTAAGGAGAAGATACTTATTATTGTTTGCCATAATTTTGAAGATCCTAAAAAGTCTGGTAAAAGGCTTGAGAATATCGCGAAAGCTGTTGATGGCAAGCAAATAATAATCATTACAAAAAAGATTTCAGTTGACATTATGACTGAATACTTCTCACAAGCAAGTAATGTATTGAACGATGACAGTGTTTTCACCGATTTGAGTGTTGAAGCCCAGAAGAAGTTCTTAGCAACTTCTAAAATAAAACTTCAAGGTGAAGACGTGAGCTTAGATATAATCGGAGATGATGAGTGTGTGCAACTTATTGACGAAGATGTTTTCAATAAACTTATCAATAACGAAACTATCGAAATTGGTGATACGGCTATTTATGATAATTTCGAAAAGCAGTTTTACATTGATAGACGGGTCAGTCGCACCAAAAATCAGGACAATAAGTTTGACGATGTCAAAGACAAAGTTTTAGAAACGTTTTATGATTTAGAAGACGACGTTGTACTTATAACAGGAGAATCGGGAATGGGAAAGTCAACTCTACTTACTCACTTGTCACTTAAGACAAAGGAACTCAATTCGAAAGTTTGGATTGTAAGAATAAACTTACCAGAGCACGCGAAAATGTACAGAAAATTCGAATGGGAGCGACGTACTTTGAACACATTGGAAAGTTTAAAATTTATATGCCATGCTGCACTCAGCGAGGAATCGAGGAGGGATGACCGAAATCAAGGCTATCTCTCAATAGAGTTGGAAGAATCACCGAATGGAACTGTTTCCCTAAAGCAATGTTCAAGTGGTAACTCAACAGTATTTCAGTTGAAAATGTTCCTACATTTTTATAACAGAGGAAAACTGATATTCCTCTTCGATGGCTATGAAATCTTTTTGCCGTTTAAAAGTGAAGTGTTATCATTACTGAAGTCCGTCAGGAGTTATCCTCGTAAGCATAAAATCTGGATCACAAGCAGACTGTTTTATCGCTTCAAATCTGATTTAGAACAAGAGTTCGGACCATCGTACAAACTAGAAAACTTTTCTCGCCTTGAACAGAACATATACTTAAACACAATATGGAAGTACAAGATACAATTTAAGAATCTTCATTCCAAAGGAATCCTGGAAATAGATAATTTTGTAGATTTTATGCAAAGTTTTTTGAATGAAATTCCCCACGGAGAAAACGAATACTTGCCCTTGAAGTATAACGAATACTTGATGGGATACGTGCTGTTTTTGGAATTTTTAAAATTGGAATCAGCGGCTACTGGCATTGATTTTGAGTATGATAAATATCATAATAATTTTATGATGAGCTTTGGCCTTTGTAGTAACACAATACATTTTCCAGACGACATAACGCCGCGGCATCTGAGCACAGTAGCAGAAACCTTCAAAAACTTTGTAGAACTTGTATTTAATGCGTTTCCAATTAAATGAAAACAAAATAAATAACTTCTTTATTAAAAAAAAAACGGTGAATTGCGAGTCGGACTCGCACACGAAGGGTTCCGTTACACCATACAAGTTTTTACTTTATTTTATTTTTATTATTTTTTTGTTATAGCGGCAATAGAAATACACACTCTGTGAAAATTTCAACTGTCTAACTATTACGGTTCATGAAATACAGCCCGCTTACAGATAGACGGACGGACGGACAGAAGAGACTTAGTAATAGGGTACCGTTGGCACCCTTTTAGTACGGAACCCTAAACTAAAAAGTGACAACATTGTTACAGACGATTATCATTGAGTGTTGTAATAATTAGGGGAAGGAAAGGCTGAACAAACCATTTAGGCAAGAACTAAAGTAGAAAAAAAAATCGAGAGTAAAACAAATCAACGGCATTTACTATAACCTACTTATTGATTTGACTTAAAAATATCCATTATATGTATTAGTTGATTTCTAAAAGCTTAAATTGGTCCGTTTTACCTTCACAAGCAAGGCACAACGGATCACACAAAAAGGCAAAATGGAATCGACAAAAGCTGTCAGAACATTTTGTTGACAGAGAAACGCTGCTTCACCACCATCGACACAGCCAGCGCAAGCAGAATGTGCTTTTAAGCGATCATTGAACCCCCCACTTGATTCTAAAAACCATCATCCTGGCGCATCCAATTAGTAGTAGAGATTTCGGCTGGTTTTTGTCAAAGTTAACGGCATGATACCTGTGGCTAAATTAGAAAATATAGAACTCTACCGCTAAACTACCACTAAAGTTACGGAATCCTAATCCTAGGAAAGCGGTACCGTTATAAAAAAAACATATTTTGGACCAAACACTTGTAAGTACAACATTTTATAAACCTGCCAAACTGCGTGGCAGTTTTTCGACAGGATTAGTGCTCGTCTGAAAACATTTGGTATAAACAATCTAATTTAATAGGTACAGGTAGTTTAAATGGACGGTAAGAATATTATCATTACATAACGGCCGTCATGAAAATCTGTTATTTTTGTGTCAAAAAACGCTCCGTATTTGGACAGCCATTATTGTGTGACCGTTCACCGCTTTCTTAAGAAACCAAAGCATAAGCTACCGGTAAAGTAATAAAGAGTTGGAAACAGTTTAGTGTTATTCATTTTCTAAGTAACGTTAAACAGTTTTTTTACTAAGAATCAAAGCTATAGGTTTAAATTTAGTTGATTAAAGGGCTGGTTCGCAGGCATACGTCTAATTGCACAGTGGTAAGGGTTCCGTGTAAAAGCGCTGGTTGGTAATATCTGGAATTATAATAATGTGGTCACATTATTACTGTGTTCAATTGGCATGGCGACAAACAAAATGATAAAGATAACAGTTCAAATAAAATTTGTTCGTTGAAAATAACAGTATTTTATTTTCTGAGTAAATATTGCGTCCCACCCGATTACTATAGGTAGGTACAAGCATGAAATCTAATCCGTGCTAAATATTTTTTTTGTACATACACTACTTTAGCTACATATCCTTATCTGATTGGTCACTGTATAAGGCGGTTTTCACTAGACGCCGCTCACAGCCGCGGAGGGCGGAAGCGCCGAAGTGGATTTTGTGGCGGTTCGCCGCGCCAAGAGTCGGTGAGCGCGCCTGTCTGTGCGGATGGGCTTCTAGCAGTACGCCGCCGCGCGGAAATGCGGCGAGCGCGCCTGTTCTTATTCAAAAAAATGCATCACACCCCTTATCCCATAGTGATCCGCGCGGACGGACGGTGGCGGCGCGAGCGCCGCTCGTACATACGGTTGGGCGCTATACGTGTGTTCGGCTTCAACAGCCGATCTATTCTGTAAAATTCTCACCGTGAAAACATAGGTGAAGTGAGCTGTCAGTCCGCCTGATGCAAGGGCTTGCCACTATTGACAACTCACTCCACGCTCACTTCGCCTATGTTATCACGGTGAGATTTTTACAGAATAGATCTGCTGATTACATACAAGCCAGTGCGCCGTGAAATCCGCTTCACCGCCTGCCGCGTCGCGTCGGTGCGCCACGTCGTGTGAGAATCGCCTAATATTCCTAGGTTCCGGATATGGTAACCAACAACGAATTATTGTCCCTGCATATTGCAGTTTTTATAAATTATCCTACTACAGCACCCTAATTGCGTAACACACTATCAATCACAATCTGAATCATTTACAAGCCTATTGCTAATCCATTGCTTCATATGTTCCAAAAATTTGTCTGCTCAACAACGTAAATAACGCAATGAATGTTGTTGAACTGTCAAAATGAAAGCTATTCCTACTGTTAGTGTGTTACGCAATTACCCCGCAGGTCAAAGGCTCTCATATAGTGAAGGAACGAGCTTTGATCATGCACTATATTACTCATAGCCAGTTGGTGTTCTCATAACTTATCATAACTTAAACTACGCTTAAGTTTCCTCACTATAATTTTCTTCAAAATCACCGTTTCATGTGAACTCATATCGTACTTAAAAGTTAGTTTTATTCTCAGAAACTGTAACAATTATGTAAAATACAACGCTTCGAGCCCCAGTGCGCACAGTGGGCAGGCTAACGTCCGGGTAATATCCGGAATTAAAATAATTTGGTCACGACACCTTTGCACGGAACACTGTGCAGTTCTACTGTCCACGTTTTGGGTATTTACACCCGTTTCTTTTGGAAAGGAGGACAGAAATAAAGGCTTGAGGATGTTGAAAGGAATAAGCACTCCTTGAAGAGATACGATAAGACGAAAAATAATGCTCAGAGAAAAACCTAGTTAGATCTAGATTTTCCAGAAGGAACCATAATTTTACTTTTTTCAGAATCTGTGGTTGAGACAGTACCTTATCTGTAATTAAAGTTTATTATTAGACGTTGCTTTCTGACTATTCATTACTATGAGAACAGTATTTTCGTAGATAGTCAGTTCCATTAAAACCGCACTCTTGAAAGTTAGTTTGAACACCTTTGGATTTTCCATCTTCCGGCGAGGTAATTGCGTAACACACTAACAGTAGAAATAGCTTTCATTTTGACAGTTCAACAACATTCATTGCGTTATTTACTTTGTTGAGCAGACAAATTTTTAAAACATATGAAGCAATGGATTAGCAATATAGGTTTGAAAATGATTCAGATTGTGATAGATAGTGGGTTACGCAATTAGCGTGCTGATGCATGGATATTCCATTTTCTTTTTTAAATCCTAACATATAAAAATAAAACCCGTTTCCACTCACTCAGACAGACTCATTCAAGGTCCATCGCAAACGCTAGGACCTGGAAAGCCGTTTTGCACAGAGTCCCTTGTGATGACAAGGAACAAGGCCGGATTTTTCGATATTCACACAGATTGCAGACGAAGACGCTGACAAAGTGGTAGTCTATACATTTAATAAGAATGTAAAAGTTCCGCGTGTCTGTACCTACATTGGTGGTGGCAAAAGTGACCAATGTGCTCACTGGTAGTGTTTTATGATTATTATGGTCAATGTTGCATGCCTTCATGTCGCAAACTTTACTGGAGTATATGGGTCATATTCAAAATAATTGCTCATTTCAGAAAAATTTCTTGTCCATCATCTTTCCTTAATTTCTACTAAAAAACTGTCAGGGCAATATTAATAAAATACTGAATATTACAAAAAAGACCTCGTCTATATTGTATTATAAATGTCATTGTTGGTAGTTGATATCTGGTTTTTTAATATTGCGGCATTCTTAAAGGTGTGTCTTTTGGTCTTCCTACAAAAAACGTGTGTCCAACTTCCAGCACTGATATTTTAAACTTGAAAAAACATTAAAAGTATTATAATTTATTATTAAAAAAATTGGATATCCTCTCAAATAACACTGTAAAATATGCGTAGAATCCTTGAAAATTCATTTGAAATATAAATTATAGTTTTAAATAAAAAATAAAACTGGTCTCAACATTACTTCATCGATGTTATTTCATTTATGTAACGCATTATTTAGTCGCGAAAAAGGTAGTTTGTAAAACTTTAATACTGGCAACATTAGCTGTCACAGTCCGAACCTCAGGCGACCAATCATAGGGCAGCAGCCATTTTGTTCTTGGCAAAAAAGTTGAGTGTATGGTGTGCGTCGAAAAAAAAACAAAAAAGTGGTTTATTTTTGGTAAATTGAAAAAATACGTTAGGTAAGTAACTTTAAACTATTTCTTATTGTTAGGAAACCATAATGTCAGTGCTATTCTGTCGCTAATTAGCTGCAACGATCGAGTTAATCATGTTCTGTGAATTGCGGTTAGTCTGTAGAAAAACATGCTTATTTCTTCCTTTATGTCACACTTATGTAACATTTTTTTATGTTACGTTACGTAAAATTGGATTAGGGCGTGTCCACAGCATGCTTTTAAAATATTAAACAAATAGTGTAATAAAAAATAAGGGTTATAACAAAGTCATTTCAAAGCTTTTTTTTTTTTTTATCCTAATATTATTTTTTTTTAGCTAGTATAAAAATAAATAATTTAAAATTACTTGATCTGCAAAATAAATACTGGTTTCTTATTTTTTGAACATCCATTACTTTTAATGAACGTTTATATTTACCAATTTTCATTCAAAGAGTTTTCATTAAAGGTTTTATGCAAAATGTCTCAAAATAAATAATTAAAAATTGTAATCATTTCGTAAAAACAAAAACACTTATTTTTTTTTTTCAGTGCTATTGCGTCGAGTTAAAGAAAACTGTTAAAATATTTCGTGTATGAATAGGTAGACCTTATATTTAAGTATTAGGAAGTTACTCGTGCAGTATTATCATGACAAAGAGAATGTTCAAAATTCGCATTTTTATATTATATAATTATTTTTAATGTGTGTAATGATTAGATTAACCATCTTCAAATTAAACATAACCCTGACGGTTAAGAAGTTATTGTCATTATTTTGCATGTCATGTTTATGTTCACTACGTCCAATACAGCTCGCGAGGCCTAAGCTGAGCTTAGCATAATGTGTGACTTAGGGTGAGTTGCACCATTTAACTATAACGATAACAAAGCCGTTAACAGTTGTCAAATCGTCGAATTGACCAATAGGCGGCCGTTTCACGGCTGGTTATGGTTTGGTTATCGTTATAGTTAAATGTTGCAACTCACGCTTAAAGAAATAAAGGTGCGCGGCGATGTTATACCGGTAAACCGTATGTCTATGTGCACACTCATCCAAATGCAAAGCTCAGCTTAAACCTTACGAACTTGTACGTGAGGTTTAAGATGTACCTACGTGTATGTGTTTAATAAATTATTAAAATATAAAAGACTAAAAAAACTGATTTATTTACAACTGTGAATGCAGCCCTTCTTTTCCTTTATGTTATTTTTATGTTATTGTGACATAAAAGTAACATTTATGAAATGAGCAATTATTTTGATTTTGACCCATATATCTAAGTAGTAAAGAAAAATCGTGAGCCATAATAATTATTACGACATAATAATGAATAATTATAGCATTGAATATTAAACACTCCATATTTTGATTTACAAATGAGGAAAATGGGAAGGTTTAATATGAAATATGAACATATAATTCAAAATATTAATGTTTTGGGTAATTATGGCACTTCTTTTTTTTTTTTTTTTTGTGTGGGAAATCATCAAATGACCTCTCCCGCTCTGGGCGGAGCGGAAGGGCGTGTCAGACTCTTACTGACTAAAACCCACCCGTGTTCCTTCAGTTGCCTGTGCACCAGGGCCACGGTAACTCTTTCGAACAATCCGCAACCCTGGCAGGCATCGGTCCTATCGGACCCCGTCAATTTTGCTGACATCTCTTTGAGGCGCGCGTGGAACACGACGTGCCGTCGACCCGGGCCTGGTCCTTACCGGACGGCGAGCTGCCCATTGCTCGCCGTCCGCAAGCCCGCGCCTACGGTGGCCGGGAGTCGGCAATCGACTCCCGACGCCCAGGGTGTCTCCTCCTCCTGCGGCGGCTAGGGGCGCGAGGGCGCAGAGATTGCCTCTCCCTTTCGCAGTCCGCCTCCTCCTTCGTGAGCATTACTGCTTCGCAGAAGGAGGTGACGGCTTCCCATTCCCTCTCGCTCCGTACCATGGCCTGAACCAGGGCCGGACGCGAGAGGTCGCCGCCGCCGATCGCCGCCACGAGGACACGGCGGTGCTCCGCCCAAGCCGGGCAGACCTCCACCGTATGCTCCACCGTGTCCTCCGGAATTATGGCACTTCTAGGAAAGGTTTATTTTCCTGTTGGGGGTCAAAGAGTTAATGTTATTTTCTAAAGAAGTGAATAACGTTTTAATTGTAAATTTTCGTAATAAATTCCAGGTAGACGCAGATAAAACTTAAACAGTTTAATTTTCGGATCACATAAGTACAATAAATTCACGCCTTTTTCAGTTGTTAATATTTTCAAGATAATTCTCAAGAAATAAGCCCTTGCTCTCTTTATTTGCTTTTTATGGAGATCAGCACCCTAATGGCGTAACACTCCTTTTACAATCCCAAGGGTTTTTAAGAAAATTCATATTCTATTGATTTATATTAGGTATGTTTGAAAAAATCGCCTGGTCGACAACGTAAGTAACGCAACGACTGCTGTCGAAATGTCAAAATGAATGGCGTTGTAATTGTTAGTGTATTACGCAATTAGCCCGCTTTTTTATACCTAGATGACAACCTAGATTACGATAACGATCAAATAATCGATATAAGTCTTTTTACGTAACCTCGCAGGTTACCCATAACATGAATGAAAATAACAAACACAATTTTCCATAAGAATCCCATAAACGTTAATAAACCCGTAAACATATTAGAAATGCAAGTAAAGCAGGGGGTACAGTTATAATTCATGTCAAATGCGTGTATAAAAGCTTTTTTAGAGGTATTTAAATGTAATTGCGACCATTAGGGCAATACGGGCAATCGAAATAAATCGTAAAAACGATCTGAAATTATAATTAATGGTGACTTAACGGTAGGTAGTGTGGACATGTTTGTTATTTATTTTTGGTATTTTAGATTGGGGAGGGCGATAATTTTGTTTATAATAATAATAACCCCCTTATCATTTAAAATATTGTCAAAGGGGCCGCTGCGAGATGGCTTCGGCCCCTCGTACGCCTTCCAAAGCTCCGGAACCCGAGGGTCCTGAGATATGTCAAACACATTTAAAAAAAAACCCTTTATTGTCAGGCAATTGAGCCCCATAGATAAAATACACAAATTACAAAATAAAATAAAATTATACATAATAAAACTAAATCAAAAAGGAAAGGAAAGAGAATGAAACGTAGTGGGCTTAATGAAACTAATTTTCTGTTAATGTTCACATACACATATATAAACTCACGCCTTCATCCCATGGGGGATTTTCTGTTAATGTGTTTCTGTTAATCAGTTCCGTGATTCACTGATTGACTGACAAACAGACAACGTACAGCTAATATACCTCTGAAGATAGTTCAATAATAGAATAGGTACTCTTTATTATGTACATATACCATAAGAATTAATTAACAAATTACAATAAATGTAAAAATTTGACACAGGCTGTCACAATGGGACGTATTTTCTCAATATTATGTGTGGTAAAGGGACAGGGAGGCCAGCAGTGCAACATTAGATAGATCGATAGAATATTGTATCCCGACAAGTAAGGATTTTCCAGAGCTACACCCTTGAGCGATTCAAACAAGGGGATTGAGAAATTGTTGATTTAACCGTATACAGAGTGTTTAGCTTTGTCAAAGAATTGCAGGCATACCACTTTGGTATTGCAGCTAGACCACGGCAAGAGCCGAGAGGTGATCTATACATAGATTCATCAGTATCTTCGTCAAGTTCCCACGTAAAAGTAGAATAGAATAGAATAGAATACTCTTTGTTATGTACACCATAAAAAATAACAGATATAAATGTAGACATTTTACACAGGGTGTGGGTGAACCACATCAGTAGTTGTAACTGAGGTATAGCAGTAAACTTATGAGCCGGGGATTGAATATTTTGAGCATCATTCAGTCTGATATCTCGATGGCTTTTAAAGGCAGCTCGAGAGGCCAGAATGCGGATGGCAGAGAACCAAATAATCGGACTACTTTATCCGCGCGGTCCTCTGCCGACAGTATTTTGTTCTATTCTTTATGTGACGTTAAAACCGGTTTCTGAATTGAGAATTTTAAGTTACAATAATAATAATATATTACATAAGCCTAATACACAAGGAGAGAAAATGGGTTAACAATGTATTACTTCAGTAACTCAAGCAATAACAAAAAACATTCAACTCAATCAACAACTACAACAACACAACAACAACATCATCAACTTAATTCTACATTCAGCATTACTGAAGGTGATAGCCCGGGAAATTCTTTTTGCATAAAACGTAAGATAATATGAATTTCGCGGGCTACATTGAAAGGATCACCGTAAGTAATGCTGAAGTTCTCAACTTCAAATGTCCAATTTAGAAACTGGTTGTTAGTTTGTCTACTGACGACTCTAGGTTTGGTCTGACGATTGACACCCCTAGCAGTTTAGGTTATCAAAAGAAGTTACTATGATATATCACTGACCTGTTACTATTATTTCCATTATGCATAGGTGCAACTCTTGTCCTTCCTCGGCGCCTGCACAACCTTGCGCATACGCCGCGTGCGCAGCCCAGCCTCTCCCACAGAGCACGTCGAGGAGACTCCGATACCACGTCACCGTTCATTTTTTGTTATTGTCTTTGGTTTATCTCATTTTAATTATAATTTTTATGAACTTGTTCTGTATGTTGGTATACCTACTGTGGCAGATTCTGTTAGCTTAATTTGGTTCTGGTTGTGGGAAAAATAATGCTGTAAGATTTTATTTGGTATATCACATTTTAAATACATATTTTTTTAGAATTGTGTGCTGGTATACTGTAGCAGATTCTTTTAGATTAATTTTGATCTGATTGTGGGAAAAAAACATCCTTTATTCTTTATGAGAAGATCAAAGTAACCATAGATTAGAAGGAAGATGATGAAAAAGACACACAAACAATTTGGAAAGATAAGGACAGAATGACGAATTGTTTTGCAATGTGGGATGCAACTATTTTACAAAATATGCTATTTACCACGTTATAAATTGCATTCTGGCAAAGAAGCCCCTTAATTACCAGTTTGTTGTTTAAAGTCGTTAGCGTGTGGCTGTAATGCTAATTACAGTTTCAACAAATATTAATGAACCGTACAAGTGCTAATATTTAGGTAGATAACCACGTATTCGTGGGCTGAAAACGTTTACTATCTATACTGAGGTATTTGTGATATTGAATGTAAGGGGTAATCTTCGGAAAACCACTGATCCGATTCCGAAAATTCTTTCACTAATGGGAAGCTACAGTATTATTGAGTGTCATAGGACATGGTTTATGTTAAAACAAGACGCTAGGTTTGTAGATAAGTAGTTTCAATATTGGCATTCAGAGAGTCAGACATCCTCAATATTGAAAGGATGAATCTAAGAATCAATAAAGGTTTTTACCACAACCTTGGCAAATCCGAACACCCAGAGGAAGTTACTTTCTTCAGAAATTAATTAAGTTACTATGTATTACAGTGTTCAGGAGAAAAATGGAAAATCCAATGGAAATCACCGGCAATATAATATTAAAATGAAAAGATTTTTATTTCTGTAAGTAGATCTTTTAAGACATTCTAACACATACCTATAGAGGTATGAGGAACAGAGTGTAAAGTTCACTCTTACCTCCATAGAAAAGGCAGGATCCTCCGACCAGACGGGTGTCGTGTCTGGTGGGCAACTGCCCGACAATTGATGTCGGGATGTTGTATATATGCTAGTTGCGCGGTAAACTCTGCTTGCGCGATGCAGGATTTTGCGTGACGTCAGTGTGACGTGTAGGTCGCATGTGGGGTTTGTAGATGCCGCTACATACCTATATATTAATTTAGAAATTAACGCATGAAAAATAATCTAAATTTAGTGTCTGCCTTTTAATTTTGACAGGCATGGCCCATGCCTTGAAAGTTTATGATATTGTAGGTTTTAATGGTGTCTACTACGAAATTACACTGGGTCACGAAAGCTTACTAGACTAGGTTTGATATGAAAGTAGAAATACCTACGGCTAGGCTTATTTTAACTCCCAGACCAAACTTTAAATAGGTATCTCGAAGATTTACGAGACCTTCGTTCATAGTCAAAATGTTATAAAACTAACTTCATGTCTTGAATCTTTAAAACATAAATAAAATATTTTCATTAGTACTTATATATTTTTATTAAAGGCTCTATATGTATCTAGTTCTTTCTAATTTCATTCTTTTTTTTAATGTTAAATTAGGTTCCAGTGCTAGCCTGAGTTGCTTGTAAGAGTAGTGCTGAAATGTTTTGTCTATATAAGCTTCTGCAAAATTATTTTCGAGTTTCATTTCTTAATGTGTCTATCGCCCGATTCCCGTCCGCGCAAAAGAAAGAAGACCTTCCATCAATAAAATGTCTTACATTACCTACTTACAAAAGTTTCCAAACAAAACCTAAGTATTAAAATAACCCGCTACCAGTATTTTGAAACTCAAAAACTCAAAACTCAAAGCATTCATTTCAATTAAACCATTTACAGGCACTTTTGAATTGTCAAAGAGTCGGTCAGTTAGTCAGAAAGTTGAAGCTAGTTGCCCATTCCAAAACGTAGATCTCTATGGAGAAGAACGGGCAAGAAACTCCAAGGACACTCTTTTTAAATCAAGATATTACAAAATCCTGGGTACATTATTCTTGTTTCTTCTATATGCGAGAACAATGATAAAAAAAATATAAAGAAACAATTCAAAATATAAGATTAATAATAAAAATAAGCCGTGGCAGTTAAGAGATGACCAGTCTCAACTGACGGCGCCCGTTCACGAACATGACGCGTGAATCAGCACCATCCAGCTCAACCATTTTGTAGGGAACCGAATGATCCAACACACGCGCCACCAACAGTGAGACATTTAAGTGAGCATGACAGCTTATAATGTATTAAAGCAGCCTTCCAACTCGATGGCATTCAACTGCAGTGGTAACGCTGGATAATAACAGGATGTGTCCGATGCATCAATATTTATAGGGATATTATTAATTGCACATCAAATAAATAATCACATAGCAATTTATTTCCATCATTTAAATACTGACTGCACAGCAAATTCAATACTGACTGCACAGCAAATCAACCAGAATGAACTAAGTTTCCGAAAACATAATAAATGTTCCCGAAAATACTAACCCTAGATGGTCGACGTCAGTGGCATCCCGAGGTTCGGTTGGTTAGGTTCCTTTAAACCCTTTAGACAGAAATAGGAGCCCCGCGAAGCGGGGCTCCGTCGACCAGCTTATTAACCCTAACCCTATATTTAGATTACCCTAGATTTCGGTAAAACGCAATTAAAAAAATGTGGTACTCGTTGGGAATAGAAAATAAATTGATGAAAAAGCTTTTGCTTTAGGAAAAATCGCTGTACGCTGCGAAAATAAATTGTAGTGTGTTTAGTGATATTTTGAGTTGAATATTTTGCTGTGCAATCAGTAATTTTGATGGGAATTCGGAATCTTATTGCATAGAAAAAGGATATTTTTTGATTTGCGTTTAAATACTCCCATATTTATATGACATAATTATACGGCGGATAGACAGTTGATGTGAATTATTAGTTGGGGTATCGATTGGCAGACGGTGTATCTTGTAAAAACTTATCAGGCGACAAAAAAATGAGTCCTTAGTAGAGAAGGGCTCATTTTTCAGTCGTCAGATAAGTTTTTTCTTTGGAATACTTAAATATCATGATTTGACAGATTTTCTATAGTATATACATTATGTCAAACCGCTATTTTTATACTTTAAATCTTAGATTCTAAGCTTTAGATCAGCGGTTCCCAACCTTTTTTTGACCAGGGACCACTTTAATTTCATTATTATTATCAGGGACCAGTTTGATTTCATTATTATTAGTATGGACCACAAGGTTAAAAATAAACTATCAATCTAAAAATAAACATTATGTCGAAAAGTTTAACATACGTAATCAATTAAAATATAACATCAGTTAACAAAACACTTAATTTTTTATTTAATAATTCAGTTTACATCAATGAGATTTTTGAGCTTGCTATTTCTCCAATTTTAGTGTATGAAATTGTTTTGGTACACCAAAACTGCTCCAAAGAACGAGATTTAAACGCGTCCTTACAGTTTCTATCATTTTGTTTGAAATCTTGCGCGGACCATATTTTAGTTCTTGCGGACTACTGGTGGTCCACGGACAATGGTTGGGAACCACTGCTTTAGATACATGAAAGTTATCTGGCGATTGAAAATCAGCCCTAAGCAGGTAGGTACGCACGACGTCATTACAAGCTATACATTTCCAGTATACAATGACTTCTCATTGTACGAAAAGCCTACACGATGCGAGGTCAGCTATAACTGTTAATGTATAACTTGCTATGTCGCCGTGTATACCTAAAGTGGTTTGTGTCAAAACATGTTAATCAAATCATCACAGAGAAAAAAGTTTCAGGCAGATAAGTAAAAAGACGATAATTATGTAGCACAATATCACGAATTGCGTAATTTTTTTGACCGTTTAGAGATAATATTGAAGATTGCGCTATGATTGAACAAAAGTTTGAGCGAGTTTAATTTTTATTGCTTTATTGCTAAATCTTGCTCACGCGAAGTGCTAATAAAATAATTTATTATTTATTATTAAGTATAGGTAGGTTTTTGAATAGAGGTGAGTTCCTATTTTCTGTCTCAGAACAGTCCTTTTCCTGGCAAATGACGACCGTACAGGTAAAAGGACTCGACGTAATAATGCCTAGGAAAATGTTGTGAAATGTTGCAGCATTTCATAAGGTTTTCCCAACAATAGTTTTCTTTTATGATTTACCTCTATACAGGGAAAGCCAATAAAGATGTTAGATCTATAGCAGCCACTGCAGCATGCCACATTGCATGCAGTTATGAAATAGATGAAAGAAACGCCTAAATATAAATAAACACTCTTGATTTACTGGTGCAATGACGAAGAAGCCATTTTAATGAGTTGCTGTGATTTTAGGCGATTGATATGTAAAATATAAAAATTGTTTGTTTCTGTATTAATTCTTTTGAGGTATGGACGAACTGTTCGTCCATGGTTTACAGTACTTTACGATATTTTACATCGACCACTGAGCAATTACTTATTTTATTTTCAATATTACTTTTACTTTAATTCCACTTTCTTCAAAACAACTTTCGACGTTAATTCTCACAATTATAATATTTTTACCTACTCTTAATCACACAAACACCCATTTAATATCACATTCGCGTGATTTAATTAAAAAAAAATAATTCAAGAACTCCTAATTTATTTTTTAGTCATCGAAAATGTTTTCATCGCGTGTTCGCGCCATTTCGTGCGTCAAATGCCAGCGTGGTATTGCAAGGGAGGCAAAGGAGCTACTAGCATACAGCCAACAACCAAGAGGTTAGAGGCAAGACGGTATCGACTATACGCGATCTAGGAAACGGAGGGGACTATTAGGCAAACCGTTTTTTTTTTGTATTGGCTTTGATTTTAAAGATTTTTTGTACCTTTTGCTTAAATTTTCAACGATTGTTATTTTTTAACCGACTTCAAAAAAAGGATAAGGTTCCTAATTCGACTGCATTTTTTTTTTATTTATCTTTGCTCAGATCTTTTTTCTGGGTGAACCGATTTGGATGATTCTTTTTATATTTGAAAGCTGGTGCTTCACATGTGGTCCCATTTAAATGTGATCAAGTTCTGACCAGTAGTTCTCCTTAATACTGCGTATTTTTCCCATTTAGTTTATTAAATATTGATGATGTTTTAATAATTTCCTGTCACTGTAATTTACATATCAAGTAGTGGTATACGAATTTGTGTGGGGTAGGTACCATAACTAAAAAGTGAAAAATAAAACTTTTTTACAAAAAAACAACTGACTCAAAAAAAACACAAAAATACCTGAAAAATTACTTTAATTTCGGAAGTCGGTGGCCAAAAACGAAAATACAAAACCAAAGACACCCACTTCCGAAATTAAAGTAATTTTTCAGGTTTTTTGTGTTTATTTTGAAAGTCGGTTGTTTTTTCGTAAAAAAGTTTTTTTTTATCGAAGTTAATATCACCATATGTATCGTCTTCTTTTATTTATTATTAAAACTTTATGCACAAGTAAAAAAAATACTGTACAAAGGCGGACTTAATGCCTTTTCAATTTTTTTGGGTTGAAAATCTTCAAATGACGTCTCCAACTCTGGGCGGAGCGGAAGGGCATGTCAGACTCTTACTGACTAAAACCCACCCGTGTTCCTTCAGTTGCCTTTGCGCCAGGGCCACGGTAACTCTTTCGAACAATCCGCGACCCCGGCAGGCATCGGCGCTATCGGACCCCGTCAACTATGCTGACATCTCTTTGAGGCGCGCGTGGAACACAACGCACCATTGACCCGAGCCTGCAGGGTAATTACGTAACACTAGGATTATTTTCCTATCAGTAGGAATGGGTTTCATTTTGACAGTTAAACAACATTCATTGCGTTATTTACGTTGTTGAGCAGACAAATTTTTCGAACATATGAAGCAATGGATTAGCAATAGGCTTCAAAATGATTCAGATCGTGATAGATAGTGTGTTACGTAATTAGGGTGCTGGTCCTTACCGGACGGCGAGCTGCCCATTGCTGCATTGCCATCGCCGTCCGCAAGCCCGCGCCTACCTACGGTGGCCGGGAGTCAGATATCGACTCCCGACGCGGCGCGGCGGACTTAATGCCTGGGGCATTAAGTCCGCCGTTTCTTCTTTTCTTTTCTACCCTTACTTTTACTGTATTAATTCTGGCTCTCACACCATCTTTTATCCCATGTAGGTCTAGGTAGCTATACCTATTATTTAACACTTTTCGGGACACATAAACGCCCCCAGACGTAATAACAAAAAAAAAAAAACACAATGTCGCACTCGGGGACTGCCGCGGTAAAGCTATTGCATAGCATTTTTTATCAACTTATGCAATTATAATTATTTATTTATTTTTTATTTATGCAGTATTTTTTTGCTTTGATATTAATTCAAGTACAGTCTTACCATATACATACACGCTAAGCGAACGCTCGGCCGAGCTACATAGTAGATGGAGTGGGGGGTGTTAGGTTTTATTTTCGTTACGGAATTTCTTGATTCGGTCGCCGCGCTCAAAGCCCGCGATAAAAGCTATGCAATAGCTTAAAAATATATTGTGTCTCGTTAGTGTACTTCACTTCAACAGATTAATATTATTCTTCAGGTTATTCTTTCACACAACACGCAAATAATCTACTCGAACTTGCTTGAACGCCTCTTGAGGAAAATTCAACATCGATGATAAAATACCGTTGGAGGACTACCCTTACCTAAGTATTTCCCAACTGTCAAGCTGAGTTGTCTTTTTATTACAGCTTGTGCCTCATCAGTACCTACAGTAGAGTGAGTACTTAATGAATCAACAGGAAACTGGACAGGCATTATTTAATTAACCTCCAACGGCATAAGACGAAAAGTGTACCGTGTGTAAATTTACTTGTGTACATTTACTTCGTGGTGTAAACTGTTTTCAAAATGGGTGAGTTATGTACTCTTTTATATTAATAACTTTTGTAACACAAATCAGACCAGCACCCTAATTACGTAACACACTATCTATCACAATCTGAATCATTTTGAAGCCTATTGCTAATCCATTGCTTCATATGTTCGAAAACTTGATTTGCTCCACAACGTAAATAACGCAATGAATATTGGTGAACTGTCAAAATGAAACCCATTCCTACTGATAGTGTGTTACGTAATTACCCCGCTGACTTAAAATGCGCCTCAAAAATAAAGTCGCCAAAATATCAACAGCTGAATTTTAAGAATAGGGTCCCACCAAGCGGATCACGGATTGAAAACCTCGCTGAATTCCAGAGTCGCTTTCTGTATGAAGCCAACGAGAAAACAAGGTTCAACCGGCGACTTCGTCCTCGTGAAATTTCTTGCTTTAACATAAAATATATCAATACTCAATACTCAATTCTTTATTGCATTCCATATGTATTACATAGATGATATAAAAGGTAAAAGATCGATATGGACCCTGTCGGGCACAACAAAATTAGGAGAGGAAGAGGGCTATAAACAGCAATTCAAGCAATTCAATATCAATTATTAGATGAGTTTAATTGGGTGCAGGTAATTAATGTACTCACAGGAAACTGGACAGACTGAAACTAACTACTAGGTAGACTAGGTATAGTATATTAGTTATTTTTATTTTATGTATTGCATAAGAATGAGCTTGCTTCCAATTTTGTTGAAAATGATGATAGGTTTTTTTTTTAAGCTATTGCATAGCTTTTATCGCAGGCTTTGAGCGCGGCGACCGAATCAAGAAATTCCGTAACGAAAATAAAACCTAACACCCCCCACTCCGCCTACCATGTAGCTCGGCCGAGCGTTCGCTTAACGTGTACGTATATGGTACGACTGTACTTGAATTAATATCAAAGAAAAAAAATACTGCATAAATAAAAAAGAAATAAATAATTATAATTGCATAAGTTGATAAAAAATGATATGCAATAGCTTTACCGCGGCAGTCCCCGAGTGCCACACGGGTTTTTTTTTGCTTTTTGTTTCTCTTCTACCCGCACTGATATAATATAATTAGTAATAAGATTTAATGTTCTCATGTAAGTGACGATTGTCTCAATGAGAATAAAGTTCTTTAAACCGAAGAATAATGTAGGTAATTATTAAGAAATTCTAAGACGTATTTTCATTATTATTAAATTATGTTATTATTTATGTATTCATATTTATACTTGGATTTTCTATATTCCATATTATATTATATAAATATTTCATAATGTAAGGTGTATAAGAGAGAGAATGATTTTATTTTGCAATCGATTTGTCATCTAAAACTCAGTCATGAGTAGGTAGTATGACTTGGATTCACAAAATCTTTTGGTAACTTTCTTACTAACAACTGCTCTGGCATATTTTTTTACCCTAATCAATTTAAAACTAACCTATTAAGAGGGCGCACAGCGGTCCACTAGCGCCACTCCTTTAAAAAAATATTATCTCGTGACTGGGAAGGAATTGTGAATAACGGCTTATAAGGACCGTCGGTAAGTGTGTCTAGAAATTTCTAATACTAAAGTATTAGAAAACTTTATATAAGATAAAGTTTCATATTGAGACAGAAAGCAACAAAATTCGATCTAAAGAAAAACGGCCACATTCCTCTAATCTAGATCGTATTTTGAACGTACTAGAAAATCTGTTTTTTATTGTTAAATCGTGTTTAGATATCGATACCCATCGCGTCTGTGAAGTTTACACAATAAAAAATTGTATTTCAAGCGACATCACTACCCGCGGTTGATGACCCCAAAAGAAAACTCATCCAATTAATTTCTTTTTTATTTGATCATGTTTAGATATCGATACCCATCACGTCTGCGGAGTTCCACTAGCTAATTCAATTTAACCCTGTATACAGTAAGTGGGCGTTAATACGGGAGCTTTAGTACTTTCTCACAGGTATGAGTGACAGTCACAAATCTACACAGCCGAAATTGTTCTAAAATTCGATATAACATAACATCACGCCTTGTTTCCTCGCAGGGTTGGGCAGCAGCATACCTATAGTACACCCACATTACGCCAGTTATGTTTAAGTCCCATGTAATAGGGGGCGAGTCTATAGCCATCAACCGGGCACAAATCCAGACTCCGGGCTGCAAGTGACAAATTCCAATCAAACCCAGAACCTCACGCTCAGCAGTAGCGCTTGTGACCACCAGACCAACGACGCAGTCAAAATTCCATGTGTCATATATTATTAAAGGCTCCCACAAACCGACGCGACGCGATAAGGCGACATGACCTTAGTAAAACAATTTCTATGAAAACTTCATGGAAATTGTTCTAACAGAATCGCGTCGCACCGTCGCGCGTCGTGTCGCGCCTATTTGTGGGACTCTTAACGGTCGCATACTGTAGGTACCTAAGTAGTTCATTTACCAGACGCTTCAGGAAAATAAGCATAAATATTATTGCATTTAACTACAGAACGCCACCTAGCTGCGGTCCTTACATTCATTACATCCCATTTCTCACATTAATTCTTTTTCTTCCATTACTGTATACTTTTCTTTAATTAATTAGATGATAAATGATAAATGATAAATGATTTTATTTCTGTAAGTAGGTTTGTACAAACACTTTTACACGTCAATCATGTTTTTTAAACTAGATGAGGTCGGCGTTTCCTATCTGACTACTCTGAGAAGAAAGGCCGAAACAAACTCAGAGGTCACAGTCTCTTTTAAAGTCCAGACATAATCTTGGTCAGGTCATGCGAAGACCATGCAGATTGGTATCTGAAATGGTCGTTTGAGGAAAGAACCACACAGTTTGAGTGGACCTGTCCAGTCAGTGCACGCATTTGTCAGTAATCGTGCAGCTCGACTCAGGAAGTCAGGACTTAAGGAGCTCAGCGATTCGACGAACAATACCAAAGAAAGGACATTTGGGTAGGCCGCATAAATTACTCAAACTGCCAGATCATAATTAAAATTAATTTAGAAAAAAAAAGCAATTACCCACATAGTCTTCACATTCACAAAATTAAAATAATATAATACTTTACAAGTAAATACTCATGTCATTATATATATAAAATTTATCAATGTCAATGTGTATATATAAATTCAGTAATAATGTTTGAAGATCATGTAGATCGGTGTCTGAAATGGTCTTTTGAGGAAAGAACCACACAGATTAAGTCGACCTGTCCAGTCAGTGCACGCATTTGTCAGTAACCGTGCAGCTCAACTCAGAACTTAAGGAGCTCAACGATTCGACGAACAATACCAAAGAAGGGACATTTGGGTAGGCCGCATAAACTACTTAAACTGCCAGACCAAGAATAAAACTAAAAAAAAATGACCCACATAGTCCTCATATTCACAATAATGAAAATAACATAATACTTTTTATAGTAAATATCCATGTCTAAAAAGAGTTAGCAAACTAAAATCAACATTCACTGTGTAAATTTATTGGAGTAGCTCAATCCCAAGCCTTTTTGTCTTCAATATAGTCTTTCACAGTATAGTAGGCTTTCTGGCATAATTTCCGCTTTATAAAAGATTTGAATTTATTAAAGCTTAGATCTTGAATGTGGCTAGGAAGTTTATTATAATTAATTACGTATCCATCAACGTCGGCTGTCCCTGAAAACCAGCGCTGGGGCTCTGTCTCGCATAGGACCATAGCATTATGCTGAGCGATTGCCTTTTGCGTTGATGTGACGCATAATTTCCCCCAACTCGTTCTTTTTGTATTTGTGTGTTTTTCTCTGCGTAATTTTTACCGTAAATAAACGTATTTACTTTTTTTTTCTTCATTATAATTAAATCACTATCGATATTAATAGGTATAATCCTTCTTCTATGATAATTGTGGGGTATGGTTAATTCCGCTGAGATGAAATCAGGCAATCCATGGAAAATCATGGATTTCCACACACAGACCTACAGTAGTCCCTTCCGTAATTTAATTTAAAGATATCGATACCCACCACGACTGCACAGTTTCGCTAGCTAAATTAATTTGACCCTGTATACAGTATGGATACCACATTTATATATGCAATAAATGAAACCACATGCTAGTTCTCGCCTTTGCTTAGCAAGTATTTAGGTCATAAAGTTGAGTTTTAATTAGAATTGTATCCATACTCAATACTCAATAATTTATTTGCATTCCACGATGTGTACAAAATTCCATAGGTGGTATCTTAAAATTGTATGGACCCCGTCGAGCACAACAAAATAGTAGGAGAGATTAAGCTTTCAAACTGACACTCTTCTGAACTAAATATAATAATATAACTGCTGCTTCTGACTGCTTTGCAGTTTGGCCAGAAGTAATATTATTTTTGTAAAACAGCATTTCACCACAAATAAACGCATTTTTTTTTTCGTAAACATTATAGTTAACTGTACAAAACTTATTTACTAGTGTTATAGAGGTATGAGGAACAGGGTGTATAGTTCACTCATACTCTATGGAAAAGGGAGGATCCTCCGACCAGACGGGTGTTGTGTCTGGTGGGCAACTGCCCGACGATTGATGTCGGGATGTTGTATATATGCTAGTTGCGCGGTAAACTCTGCTTGCGCAATGCAGGATTTTGCGTGACGTCATTATGACGTGTAGCTCGCATGTGGCGATTGTAGATGCCGCTACATCACTCCCCCCCGGAGACCGGAGGTCGATAGTGGGCTGAGTCCTGTATCTTGTGATGCTTGCCAGGGCCAGGTGAGGTTCCAGTGAGTCGGAACCGGGTGTCGCATAGTTCGCGGTGAGTCGGAACTGTCTGCGAAGATTCCCCAGTGAGTCGGGATGGGGCGCTGCGTTATGCTCCAGTGCGTCGGATGTGGTACAGCGCCGGGTTGAGGCTGACTGCTGGCGTCGACAAGGAGAGGGATTGAGAGCTCTTCTTGTTGACCGGCCGAAAGTGCAGTGTGCTGTGCCAAGGTTGCTTGATGAAGCTGAGGGTGATGACCAGGTATGCGCGGTCGCTGCATGCTGGTGGTCAGGATACCCGTTGAAGCCGTGGGTGCTGGCTGGCTGTGTGACTCGCCGCTAGAAAGCTTGAAGGAAGTGATGATGACGTCACGCTGATGTACTTGCACGAAGGCTGCGCTGACGTTCATATTCGGGGTCACCAGTACAGAGGTATGAGGAACAGAGTGTAAAGTTCACTCATACTCTTTGGAAAAGGGAGGATCCTCCGACCAGACGGGTGTTGTGTCTGGTGGGCAACTGCCCGACGATTTCATGTAGACTTCGCGACGCCCCCGCAAGGGGGCGTGGCGAGCGGTGCCAGGGCGCTTTGCCCTCTGGCCGCGGGAGCAAATTTAATGGACCCGTAACTACGGGCCCTTCATGTTGTGCGCAACAGTGGCTTGCGGCAATATTGAGAGCGCGTAGCGCCGCGCTCCCATATGAATGAATGCTATTTGTTTTCCGTAGGCGCGTCGCGACGCTAATAACATAGCGCCGCTTTCTTCACTGCCCGACGATTGATGTCGGGATGTTGTATATATGCTAGTTGCGCGGTAAACTCTGCTTACGCGATGCAGGATTTTGCGTGATGCCATTATGACGTGTAGCTCGCATGTGGCGATTGTAGATGCCGCTACAGTGTTGTCATTTATATTTTGTCGTTTGAATAATCCGATCACTGAGGATCACTGGGTCAATTGAACTTGAATCCTTGAAAATTGTAAAGCGACGTTACCACGCAGTGCAAACTATCACGACGCTGTTAGGTATCTAATTGCCTAAAATGTAAAATCGGTACACTTCAACGACAGGCTGGAATTTAATGTAATAATATTTAATTAAGGGGGGCTCGTGGCTAAGCAATAACAGCCGCACCGGTCGATCGATCTGGTTAAGCTATGCTTGCCGTGGTCGGTCTGTGGATGGGTGACCATCGTTACATGCCAAGACCGCTCCGTGCCTCGGAAAGGACTGTAAGTCTGAACTTCGAAGTTTAAAATATCGATGTATTTCATTGAGAATGTTCATAATCGCGATGCACGGAACTTCGAAAGAATGTCTATTCAAACTTCGAAGTTCAGTATGACATTCTTTCGAAGTTCCGTACATCGCGATTATGAACATTCTCAATTAAATACTTCGATATTTTAAACTTAGAAAGTTCAGTAATACAGTCTTCGGAAAGCACGATAAACCGTTGGTTCTGGCTGTCATTCGTAGATCTTTGACAGTCGTTACGGGTAGTCAGAATCCCGAAAGTCTGACGACCAGTCTTACCAAGGGGTATCGCATTATGCAGGAACTGGATTATGGAGGTTAGATAGGAATCATTGTAGGCTGGTTATCATGTTCACAACACTCTAAACTAACAGCGACATCTAGGAAATCTAACTAACACTAATTTAAATATTGAAGTGCCGTCATATTTGTAACCAATATTTTGTTACAATATTTTGATTTAAAAGAGTGTCCATAGAGTTTCTTACCCGTTCTTCTCCATAGGAACCTATTAGTTATTTATTTATGTTATCTTCCTAATGTAATGTATTTTTTCCAGGTTCTTTGAGAGGCTTCGTTTTCGTCGTGGCAACCTTGCTGGTCATCAACTACGTATCAGGTATGTTTTTCTGAATTTCCTTATCACTTTCTACTTTACTTTACCATCTCTAAACTAATATTATAAAGAGAAAAGATTTGATTTTTTGTATGTTTGTATTTTTTTACACTTTCACGCTAAAACGGCTGAATAGATTTGGATGAAATTTGGTACATGGGTAAACCATGACTTGGATTAGGACATAGAATACTTTTTATCCCGATATTTCTATGGGATCGAGACTTATGGGGCTACTCGTATTATAAGTGGAATATTTCAGAAGAACATGTAAGATCTGAGCGGAGTTTACTCATTACAGGAAAATAATAACTTCGAGCTGAGTGCTATGTTATCTTTAGGACTGGGGGGAGTAACCTACCTAACGGGAAATATGCCAGATTTGCTGTATTCCGTTTTGAAGGTGTAAATACCGCTGTATTTACACCATCAAACCGGGTGTCCATGTCGATACATAAGACATTTCAGCTTTGTCTTTAACATAATAGCAATGCACGCGTGAAACCTTTGGTATTGCCGATGTCCATAGACAGCGGTAATCAACCCGCAATGGGCCCGCGTGGTGGGTAAGTTATCCCACTCCCTAGAAACAGAAGAAAGTTTCTTCCATTTCTACGGCGAGCGGCAGTCTGGTCACATTACGTGTACTAATAGTATGTGGTCACTGCTAACACTAACATCATAACATAGTCAGCCTATCCTGTTCCCACTGCTGGGACACAGGCCTCCTCAGGCCTCAGGCAAATATAAAATGACAAGTTGAAGAGAGATTCCTCGACTGAAGAAGAAAAGAAATGTTAGAAATTATAAATAGAATATTTATACGCCGTTGACGACAAGACATAGCGTTAATTTTATTAATATTAACATCTGCATTTTTCGTTTACTTATGTTCTATATGTCACTTTGTAAGGAACGAGAAATACTATTTTTTTTCTATTCTTCCTCGTGTAGATGTTGAAGTGGTTATGCTTCACGATCAGATGAACCGTTTGTCACCCCGTAAAATAACCTTGCTCCTATCTTTAACACAATATTTCATATAACTTCTGCAACTTACAGGAATCGGTCACGGAAACTGCCCGCCGAAAAACAAGGTATACAACAACAAGCCCACCTGTTTCTCTGATGCTGACTGCATGAAATGGGGGAAGGTGTGCTGCCCCAACCAGTTCAACACCAAGTCCTGTGTAGACCGAGCGCCCTGGCTGACCAGTGTTGAAGACCATAATAACAAACAGAAGTATACCGGTAAGTTAAGGTAGTAAAGGCTAATCAAGACGAAGATTTGATTACAGATAGTCAAACTTAGGTTAACGAGAAAACTAACAACCAGTTATGACTGGGTTAAAGTTTGACAGGGCGGCACATGCAGGATAGCAGAATAGAGACTTGTAGAGTTTGTCCGAGGAAGTACGTAGGTTACTTTACGGTAGGCGACAGATGCACGCATGGTGGGGCTTGGAGTAGTTCAAGTCCCAACATACCTGTTTCTGTCACCCAGCCTTGTTGCTGTGTTCTGGTTTAAAATTGTAATTATAGGCACATGTTATGTTCAGCTTTCATTCTGAGTATTAACGCACATGCGATTCGTCGCTGATACATTGCAGCAGTTGCAGATGTTGAAACTTTATGTTGAGACAGTCGAATTTATGTGTATTTTGACCAGTGATAAATTATGTCATCATCTTTTGGAGGAGGTGGTGGTGGTGTGTACTGCGAAGGAGTCAAATGCAGGCCCTACGAGGTCTGCAAACCTGACCCGATCACCAAGCGGTTGAAATGTCAACGGGCTTAAGAAATTACTACTTATTTCATTGCGCCAGGACTTGCAAATATCCTGGAGAATATACCTTTGTACTTAGTTCTGTTAAATTATAACTACACAGCTTATGTTAAAGTAGAAATTATAAAATAATATGACAATGATCTTGTGGTTAACATTTTAAGATGTTTGAGCACTTTTTAAGGCACGTATAGCTTGAAAAGTCCTCAAAACCCAGGTTATAGCAAAAAATAAATAAATATTTAAGACAAGGTTTATGAAACATACTTGCGACATAACAATTATTATTAGGTTAGCAACAGACGACGTGCGCGGTAATTGCGTAACACACTAACAGTAGGAATTCATTTTGACAGTTCAACAACTTCCATTGCGTTATTCACGTTGTTGAGCAGACAAATTTTTCGAACATTTGAAGCAATGGATTAGCAATATGTTTTAAAATTATTCTGATTGTGACTGATAGTGTGTTACGCAATTATGTTGCAGATGTATTAACTTTTGTTTTCTGCTATCTTATAAGTAGTAATTAGATTTTTGTTTTTTGCCAATAAAATGTTAAATTAAGGTCATAAGAAATTTCTTTCTCTGGAATCACCCCTTTTCACGGCTTCTTCCCCAACGTTCCGAACATCACCATTGTACTAGAAGTTTTAAGAACTGAGACTGAAGCTCGTCTCGAGCCTCGTATCCATTAGGCAACATTTGACGCACAACACGTGACTCTCAACATGTTCGGCGACGTTAAACAACAACGCGCGAAGTTGCCAGTTGGCGCGAAACATGACTACGTTACTAAACAAAAGTTTTTCGTTGCCGAGCAACATGAAGAACAACATGTTGTGCATCATATCGCGCGTCAAATGTTTGCATATTAAATACGAGGCCTCGTTACTCAATTATTGTAATGGCTTATTGGCTTTCATTGGGCCAATTGTGACAATTCAACAATGTTTTTTAAAACGCAGGGTTCCAGTTTCAATTTGCATTTCAAGACATTACCCAATTTGTTTGATGATTAATAATAATTATGATATATACTGATTCACGTTATTTCTATCTGAGCAGGAAGAAAGTTACGTAGAGATCTGAGCATTTTTTGAAACACCTTAACATAGATAACGAAAAACAAAACAACCTGATAAGTAAAAAATAGTTTAATCGGATACAAAAAGACGATAAATCTTAGAAACTAGAACTGTATTGTTCAGGGTCGGCTGCACTTATTGCGCTTGGTCTTAGGGTCCATCTTGCACACTTCGAAGGAGTTGCACTTCACGTTGTCACAGTATATACCCGCACCCGCTGGAAGATATAAAGACAGGGATAAGGTTTCTTGAAAAAAAAAAAACTATATAATTTATTCCTATTCCTACAGGTATTATGAGCAACTGGAGCATCTGGAGCACTATTACGCGTAGCATGACCGCCGTAGAAACGGAAGAATCGAAAGACAAAATGACAGAATGTGGGAAGATTTCTACAGCGCGATGCCGCGAAGTCAAAAACGAAGAAAACAATTAATGTCGCTTTTTCTTCGTAAAGGAGAGATATAAGTGATCATACTACGCTGGCTCGCTGCAGAACTTTTGCAAATCTTAGAGCACCAATCAATAAAAAAAAAGGTCCAAAAATAAATCAATCCATTCGTTTCAATCCTTGTAGACTCAACGACAGCTTGCTTTGTCACAGCAGGCGCAACTTTTGAATATATGGCAGTCCCTAGACCCAGAAGTCTGGTTTAGACACTATCCTCGGTTCGGATATTATCGAGTTTTTCTATTATAAAGCCGGAAGTCTAGATTTATGGTCAGGAACTAGGCTCACCTCTATACCATGAGAAGTTTGACAACACTGACTAAATGCAGATGTACTTACACCTCCTTCACCTCCTACTCCTTTAGAGAACTGCTTGCTATAACTTACACTGGTTTTTGCTGGAGCTGCTGGACCCAGAACCGTTAGCAGCTGGGATGGTGCAGGACTTGGCGTTGCAGGCGTTGTTGCAGCACACCTTGCCGTTGCCGCACTCGTAGTCCTGGACGCACTTGGGGCTGCAACCGTAGACCTTCGAGGGTAAGGGGCAGTTCCCAGCTGGAATAGAGAATGAGACAGTGATTAGCAGCAAATGTATGGAAATACGTTCACGTTATAAAGCTATCGTGGGCGGAAATTTAAAAGAGTCATATATTTCCATACATTCTACTTCCATGTATTATCGTGATGCCATGACGTGGACGTTCCCAATAATGTCGTCACGTTAGAAATTTGAAAACCGCACAATTTCATAAGCACCCTTGGACCTGAGCCCCTACACCCTAATTACGTAACACACAATCTATCACAATCTGAATCATTTTGAAGCCTATTGCTAATCCATTGATTCATGTGTTCGAAAAATTTGTCTGCTCAACAACGTAAATAACGCAATGAATGTTGTTGAACTGTCAAAATGAAACCCATTCCTACTATTAGTGTGTTACGTAATTACCCCGCTGGTTACCAAACTGCAAACCATTAATTTTGGTACCAACGTTCAGGTTCCTGTGTACCTCCCTATCTATTAAAAAGACGCTTGATTTAACCTCTTGAGAATAAATTAATCTGCCTAGCCTTTTCTTAACTATGTTGGGGTCGGCTTCCAGTTAGCGGATGCAGCTAAAATACCTGTATTTTTTACATGGAGCGACTGCCTATCTAGCTTCCAGAAAAGTGACTGGAAACTTTGCACGATATCTCTTGTTAAAACTGACTTTGATACTTTCGGGCTTCTGAGTTTTCGTAACGACTGTCAAAGATCCACGAAGTACAAAAGCCAAGCTGTGAAGTCAGTGTGTAGTCGAGTTTCAAGTGTTCGCGTTTTTTTTTTTGTATCGTCCATTAAGACTTGAAAGCCGGTACCGGTAAGTTATGGTAGTAAAGGCTAATCAAGATGAACCAAGATTAATCGAGATTAGGATTACATATAAAGCTCTCACGAAATCGGGCTGAAATGATTAGCATTTCATCCCGATTTCGTGGCTACTCAGGAGAACAAATCGCTCATTTGGAGAAACAACGACGTAACTGGTGCTTTTAAAATTTAACAGGAGAGTGATTTAAAGTGAATATTTTTTTTGTAATGGGGTTCAACATTTCAAAACGAGACGCTAAAGTCTCGTTCTGAAATGTTGATAAATCCCAATACATATTTAATATTTCACGCCTCTGCTCCTCCTAAAATTTGTTCGAGCACAAATATCGACAACAAATTTTTTGGAAAAATTACATTTACCTACGTCGATGTTTCTTCAAATGAGCGAAATACCCTATCCCTGAAGTAAAACAAAATATTTATATGTACTTATCATTATTGTGACTGACAAAGACATTAACTTTTTGTTTAGAATCATTATAACTCGTTTTTGTTGGGTCTACCTGTTTTATTATAATAATAAACCTTTGTAATATCAGACCACAATGAATCAATACAATAGTGTTAGTAAAGCAAACTTGAAACTAATGTTAGTATCTAAATAATAATATTATGCTAGATAAAGTCTGGAGCCGAACAGCACGCTGTCCACTTGGTATATCGTAGGTATCTACGTATGAATTCCGACCCTGTGACGCAGCATTGGACAATCCCACCTATTGCACAACGTGCTCAGGATGTTGTGGGAACTAGCACGCATTCTGCGGAGGATCGAAACCCACCGCGATATGAATTACAGGATTTCCTGCCAATGATTTCATTACTTGTGCAATGATAACGTGATTAGCACTTTTATAAGGATAAAAATATGCCGTTTATCTAATCTAATCACTTAATCCCCGGTCTCCTTAAACGGTGCTCTGATTGAATAATTATTTTAAATGGCTGGAGCGCACCTCCTACATTATGTCAAACGATGACTATACAGGATGCTTGGAAATTCGACCTATTCCTTGAAACGGTTTATACTAGAGGTAATTTCCAACAAATTAAGCCCCGCCAACTAGTGAGTCGAAAATTAATGGCTTCCGAGTTACGGAGGTTTTTAGATAATTGTTCAAATTTTTAGACTGCTCACCAAAAACAAATAATTAAAAAATAACTTCTTCTCTCTCGACACTTATTTATTATTTTTCTGACTGATGATAAATCAGTGCTCATTTATAAAAAAAATACATGCCCTAAATTCCCATAATTTCAGAAATAAAAGGCCTTGAGTGCAAAGGAAACCTTCTTTATTTTATAATTTTTGAAGTTTAGACGTGTTTTACTTGAAAAAAATGTACGACTCTTGGCATACAAATCTCGGAAATTATTCCCTATTTCATAAACTTTCTTAAAAGGTACAAATGTGAAGCGTTATCTGCGCCCCGTCGCGTGGCGCGTTGTAGGTAGTGTGTGAATCCGCCTTGGGGCATAGACAAAGTGATATATTAATCTATCAGAAATAATGATGTTGGAAAAAACTATAGCGTACCTAAAGCTTACGTCAATCCTGTCGAAAGTAGTTGTAGTGATACGAAACGCTTCGAAAGCGGTTGCCATCTTGTCTAGACCCTCTTGTTCTTGATTCTCAGTCGGTAATTTATTTATCAAATGAGTGTTCATTTTTGAGGGCCCTTAGTGCATTAAAATGTGCGAAATGTAGTCGACTTAAATGTGATAGATACTCACAAGCTTCAGAGTAAGAAACCATCAGCACCACAGCCACGATGGACAGCAGGATAGTTGTGGAACCTGGAAAGTAATTAAAAACGACGATTTATATTAAGGCTATTGATATAATGGTTATATATAGGTTATATGTAGGTGCTCACGCCCAGTGCCCTTTCTGGGCGCTGGGTGTGAGGACTTATTGCACTCACGGACACACAACACTCTCCAAAGACCCACATAGCACATCTCCTTTTGTTTTGTATAGTAATACTCTTCCTCTCAGTACCTACTTGGAGCTTTTATAATGTTGTAGTACGTAAGTGCATTTTAATATAGTAATTTTAAGGGTTCCTGGAGATCTGTCATACAGGTCTCGAACCCAGTATAGACTCCAGCTCTCACAAAGGTTTGAATCTGCTTGTAACTTAGATACTATGTACCAAAATTGTAGATACCTTTTTGAGAGAAATAAATTACTATTATTATATTATTATTATTATCATATAGATTGGCGCACCGCGCAATTATTGTACCTAAATGTTACCATTCCGTGTGACGAGACCCTCGTGAAAGCTGAGAAAGAGAGAAAAATAAAACTACATATCTCGACTTGGCACACGAGGTTCTTGTCATGTGGAATTTGAGCTAGGCTATTATTGTGCCGATTGTCGTAAAGGCCCATTGGCCGATCGAGGGTAAAGCTAGACCCTCGATCAAAATCTATTGAAGCTCTCGTTAGGGGGCCGAATCAAGGCAGGAAGGCAGCACTCCTCGATACGACTCGCATTTTTACGTTCCTGTTTCTGGAACCTTAACCACCAGTATCTTGGACTCTGCTCCCGACACCGACTGACCCCATTTTTTAAAATGTTTTTATAGGTATGTTTTTGTTTTTAGAACAATATTTAAAAATATACTTAATTAATGTGTACAAAAACGAATAAATGCTACAATTAAATGGTTACTTTTTTGACGTTGGTGTTCGAAGTCGAAATAGAGTGAGGGGTTCCCTTTCTGTTTGAGCAGAAAATGTGGCAAGACTGCCTATTGCTTAATTTTCAATACACCTAATGTTGATTAGCAATGTGAACAGTCGATGACCATTCACTTGGCCTCACATTGTTACCAGTGTTCTCATACTGATGAGACTTATCTTAAGTAATATTTTTCACGAAAACAATGTAACCAGAAGCAGGTAAGGTCAATAATTTTTTGCCTATTCTTCTACATAGCAATCTAGCCCATATACAGGGTCAAATTAAATTAGCTAGCGTAACTCCGCGGACGTGATGGATATCTAATTACGATAAAACAAAAAATAAATTAATTTGACGATTTTTTGTGGGGTCATCGACCGCAATTAGTGTAGTCATTTGAAATAATAGTTTGTAAATCAGCTTTTTATTATATCGCAACACGATAAAACAAAAGAAAACAGATTGTCTCTAGTCATATTTCAAGTAACAATACAACCAGCGGTCGTTGAAAACAAAAAAAAACATCAAATCTTTTTTGTTTTTATTTTGTCGTATTAAAATGTTGATACCGTCACATCTGCAGAGTTTCACTAGCTAATTTAATTCGACCCTGTATAATACAATTATACAAACGCGCCTAGAAATGGTCTAATTGAAAAATAATTGATTAAAAAAAAAATTTAATCAATATTTAGTCTTTGACAAAAAAATAAGTAACTACCTACCTACCTGCTTACGTATACGGTCGTCTCATATATTGTGCCTTCTGTAGGCATAATCAGCCTATAATGTTCCCGCTGCTGGGACACAGGCCTCATCTCTGTGAGAGGGAGCGGGCCGTTATCTAAAACGCGAGCCCGGTGCGGGATGGCAGATGTCACATATATTCGAATTTTTGGTTCTAGGACATGCCAGTTTCCTCAGATATTTTCCTTCACCGTTTTGAGAGCAGTAGTGATGAAATAAGTAAAGTGCTTGCTTGGGTTCGAAGTCCGAACCCAAGCATGAGGCACTTTGATTTACGAATTGTAGGTCGTGGGTTCGAACTTCGAACCCATAACCTACAGTTCGTAAGTCAGGGCCAGTACCAATGGGCCACCACGGCTTACATAGGGCGCGCCTTCTGTAAGGACTGCAACATACTTTTAGGCTGAAATATGCGCCATTAACAAATCTTTTTACGTTTACTTTGTACATAACAGGAAAAACATTATTACCTATCCTCAAAGCCAATTTGTCTATGCTCTACACAATAAAAATGAATTGCAAAACTTGTTATTATACCATCGAGTAAATTATATCCTTATAAAGGTCTATGGTCGTGCCCGGAATGTGATGGGCTCGTGGGTCGTGTCACAGACAAGGCAGGCACTGAAGCTGCATCGCCGGCCCGGGCGCGGACGTGTATGAAATAGTTCATATATAACTTATAACTTAACTAATATTATAAATGCGAAAGTAAGTTTGTTTGTTTGTTTGTTAGTTACCTTTTCACGCCTAAACCACTGAACCGATCATCCTGAAATTTTGCATATACGTTGTCAGGTGTACAGAAACGGACATAGGGTACCTTTCATCCCGCAAAAAAGTACTGTTCCCGAGGAAAACAACAATATCGTTCTTATGATAATAGATGGCGCCACGTGTCTTTCGAATCATGATTGAATTATAACCCGAATTGATAAAGTCTAAATTAACGCGAGCGAAGCCGCGGGCAAAAGCTAGTAGTTCATATAAAATGTAACACACTGATATTTTTTTCTCGCTGTTTTTTATTTTTTATATATTTTTTTTTTCTGTCTGTTCACTTCCCGCGGACGGTCCTGATATGTGTAGATAGACCTTCATATTCCTTGTTCCTTTTGCTCCTACCATAAACTGGATTTTTGTTAACGGCAAGCCTTCAGCAAAATGTTTATGTAAATAAAGTTGTAGTGATAAACACCACAGCCTCAGGTGGTAAAAGTTAGTGTGTCAAGGGCGAACTGCCAAGTTTGCACGACCATCTCTCATTTAATTTATTTAATAAACTGGTATGAGAATCACGCTCTCGGGGATGTGAATAGCTCAAAGATTTATTTGCAACATGCGTTGTTTGCTCAATTGCATTTTCCTGCTTTGCAACGTGCATTGAGGGCTCCTCACGGCTTGATATTAAATTACTGATTTCCTTGCGTTTTTAGTTCCAAACTGTCACACACTTATGGGATTACATAACACATACATAATCAGCCTATAATGTTCCCACTGCTGGGACTCAGGCCTCCTCTCTGTGAGAGGGAGTGGGCCATAATCTATTACGCGGGCCCAGTGCGGGTTGGTGAAGGTCACATGTCTTCGAACTTTTTTCTAAGACATGCCGGTTTCCTCACGATGTTTTCCTTCACCGTTTTGAGAGCAGTGGTGATGAAATTAAATGAATAAAGTAAAGTGCGATGGGATTATGAACTGTGAATTAGGTCGCAAACAAATGAAGTAAATGTGCTTTCTTTCTCTTAATAGATAATCCTACTAAATAAATGTAAATACTAAACAATGACGAACGGCGGAACGGATTTGGATGAAATTTGGCACACGGGTAGACCACGAGCTGGATTGCGACATATTTTTTTATCCCTGTAGCGGTATCTACATCGCCAGATGCGAGCTACACGTCACACTGACTTCACGCAAGATCCTGCATCGCGCAAGCAGAGTTTACCGCGCAACTAGCATATATACTACGTCCCGACATCAAAGGTCGGGCAGTTGCCCACCAGACACGACACCCGTCTGGTCGGAGGATCCTCCCTTTTCCATAGGGTATGAGTGAACTTTACACCCTGTTCCTCATACCTCTATATCCCAGTAGCACGTTCCCGTGGGATAATTTCCGACCTTCACGCGGGCAGTGCCGCGGGCTTAAGCTGCTATCTGTTTCCCTGATGAGGTTCATGACCTCCTTGGCTTATGTAGTCTTTTCATGGCTCATTACATTCTAAGACACGCGATTTGAGGATTTGCGTATCGTACATAATTACAATGTAGTATACCGTGGTAATAAGTCCTTTGCTATCAAATACGTCCTTTTTGGGTAACCACTGAAAATCAGCGCAGTGCGGTTAAATGATAAATGATTATTTCTGTAAGTAGGTTTGAACAAACACTTTTACAGGTCAATCATATTTTTTTAAACCAGATGAGGTCGGCGTTTCCTATCTGACTACTCTGAGAAGAAAGGCCGAAACAAACTCAGAGGTCACAGTCTCTTTTCAAGTCCAGACATAATCTTGGTCAGATCATGTGAAGACTATGTAGATTGGTCTGAAATGGTCTTTTGAGGAAAGAACCACACAGATTGAGTGGACCTATCCAATCAGTGCACGCATTTGTCAGTAATTGTGCAGCTCGACTCAGGAAGTCGGGACTTAAGGAGCTCAACGATGCTGATGATGACGATGATGATGCGAGCTGTGGGTCCCCTATAGCACAGCATCATGCTGAGTGGAAACCTTCTTGTCACAGTCATGACGTGCAGCTGTCGACTATTTCTGTTTTGTGCTCGTGATTATAGATCTATTTGGTTTTTATTTTTCTCTATTATTAGAGCTAATTACCTTTTTTAACCCTCGACGTAAAAAGAGGGGTGTTATAAGTTTGACTGCTATGTGTGTGTGTATGTGTGTGTCTGTCTGTGGCACCGTAGTTTTTAAACAGGTGAACAGATTTGGATGCGGTTCAATTTATTGGAAAGAAGGTGTTTTGTATGTACGTATTTCTGTGACAACTAAACCTATTTTTCTTTCTATCTTTCATAAGGTAGATTGATTTACCACGTGTGTACTTGTACTTACATACTTATCAATATGTGTTGTATTGCAGCGAGCAGCAGCTCTACACACTGTTTGCATTATTATGTGCACGTGTGACTAATGTCTTTGATTAGCCACAGTTCTAGTGGATAACTGTGGTGACTAAGAACATTATTATTACGAACTAGGTATGGTCCGCAGCTTCGCCCACGAGGAGGTCGGCAATTATTCTACGGGAACGTACTACTGGGATAAAAAATATACTATGTCCTAACCCAGCACCCTAATTCCGTAACACACTATCAATCCGAATCTGAATCATTTTGAAGGATATTGCTAATCCATTGCTTCATATGTTCGAAAAATTTGTCTGCTCAACAACGTAAATAACGCAATGAATGTTGTTGAACTGTCAAAATGAAAGCTATTGCTACTGTTAGTGTGTTGCGCAATAATGTCGTTCATTTGTTAGGTGCGTTTTGTTTGTGCAGAATAAACTATTTTTTTTCTTTTTTTCTTTCAATTACCACGCTGGGTCTTGCTGTGCCATAAATTCAGAAGGTAACGGACATAGAGACAGCGTTAATTTTACATACTAGCGACCCGCCCCTGCTTTGCACGGTTTTACGACTTGAAAAAACATTGAGATTTCTTTATTCAAGCAAGTTTAATATTAATTTATAATAAATTACAAGGACAATGACAATTCAAAAGATAAATGCTTTGAGTTTGGATGTATGAGTATGAATAGCATAGATTGGTCTTATAATATTAAAATATATGGCGACAAACAAAGGATACTTGCTTTAGAAGGCTCCGCCTACACAACAACAGAATTGACATATTTTTGGACCAAGTTTTTTAGGGTTCCGTACACAACGGGGTGCCAACGGAACCCTATTACTAAGCCTCCGCTGTCCGTCCGTCTGTCTGTCAGCGGGCCAACGGTGCGGTTTATATGCCGTGTGTAGGCACGGTCGTCAGTGTTGTATGGATAACGTGACCATACGTCCCGCTTTGGGCGGAACGATCCCGCTTTCAGGCTATCCGTCCCGCTCTCCCCAGCGAGGGCATAAAAGTCCCGCTTTCGCAAACAGACCAAACGATAATTTAATTTACAATTATTTTGTACTGTGTCAATTCAACACAGAACTTGAAGTGTTTGAACGAGCAAATTTGACGAAAGCACCTACATGGTGAGAGGCACAGAATGTGATGGATTTTCTGATCACGCAAGGATTTATTAGCAGCTGCCAAGATACGAAAGTGTTCGTCGAGCTTTCACTTATTTCAAGCTAGACCACAGATGGAAAAATCACTGGCTGGAATATTGAGAATGTGACCGTTGGGTGGAATTATTCTAGTATTTCCTTGCCAACAAAATCCAATTAACGAACATTTCTATAATTATTGAGTAAGTTATGTGTATGTCTGGCAGTAACGCATCTGTCGAAAGAGTTTTTTTCTCAAATGAACAAAATATGGACAAGTGACAAAATACAATAACTTGAATAAAAAAACTTGTGAAACACTAAAACGTTTTTTTTTTTACGTTTCCGCAAGGGAAATACCGCTTTGACAAAAAACTGGTCACTTTATGTATAATAAAGGCTCTCACAGACAGGCGCGACGCGACAGCGCTACACAATGGCGCCGCTCGTCGCGCGACACGCGGTGCCTTTGTGTCGGGCGTCGCATCGCGCCAGTGTGTACGAGACTAAAATGATTTTATTTCTGTAAGTAGGTTTGTACAAACTCTTTTACACGTCAATCATATTTTATAAACTAGATGAGGTCGGTGTTTCCTATCTGACTACTCTGAGAAGAAAGGCCGAAAAAAACTCAGAGGTCACAGTCTCTTTTAAAGTCCAGACATAATCTTGGTTACTATGGATCACTATGGAAGCTTGTTCACAGACACGTTTTTTCTACGCCGTACCATGAAAAAAACCGTGCCTTACTGTTGAATTACAAGCCCAAAAAATATTTCAGCTTTGACTTCGGGATGGCAACGTATCTGCGAATCCCCTAACATTGTAAATGTCCGTAGGAGGCTTTGACCACTCCATCAGTGTAGCCGCCCGTTTGTTTGCCAACCAATAACATGAGATCAGGACAGGTTTTATCTTGTATAAATAGGTCTATACGGCGTGACAAGTGGTCTGACCGAGTCAAGGTTTTGTTGAATTTGAATATCTCGTCACTACCTATAATATTCTAGAATTTTGATGAAGGTAGCAAATAAAAACCGGCCTAGTGCGAATTGGACTCGCACACGAAGGATTCCGTAACACCGTACAATATATAACACTATAGTACGATTCAAACTTAATGGCGGCTCGGAACATGAGGCGAGTCGCTGCGCAGTAACCAATTCACGTGTCAGCGGGGTGAGGGGTGAGGTACTGCGCAGCGAATAGCGCACTTCACAGCCGCAATAAAGTTTGAATCGTACTATACCTACATATTAAAAAACAAACACTTTTCTTTAATTTTTTACTTTATTTAATTAAATGTTTTGTTGTTATAGTGGCAATAGAAATACAAACTGTGAAAATTTCAACTGTCTACCTATTACCGTTCGGAATTTCTCAGTAGCAGCCCGGAGTTTGGATTTGTGCCCTGTTGATGGCAATAGGCTTGCCCCCTATTACATGGGACTTAAAATAACTGGTGAAATGTGGGTGGTCCATCGGTGCACCTCTGCCTAACCCTACGGGTAATGCAGGCGTGATGATATGTGTTATTTACAACTTTGCCAAAACCTGTGAAACAAGTTTGGTTACTCCTATGTTCGTCAATAAACTAAGTACTTACTTATAGAGAGTCAACATTAAAAATGGCAGCCGAAATCAAAAGTCAAGTAAACATTGTTTTGTACATACAAATAGGTACTCATTGAATTCAATTGAGTTATGGCTCCCGCAGACAGGCGCGACGCGGCTCTAGTAGAACAATTTCTTTGAAAACTTCGTGGTAATTGTTCTACTAGAAACGCGTCGTACCGTCGTCGCACAGTGGATCGTCCCCATACAAGAGGTGTGACATAGAATCAAAAATTGGAAAAGTATTTATTAAAAAAAAAATATATATACAGTTGCATTCCTCTATTAAATAACAACAAAAATTGCTACTACGTAATTCTCAGTAATAAGTATACTTAATTTACCTCCATTCCATCAGGAATACAATAACAAAGATAGTTACTATAGGCAAAATATCTCGGAAGGGGCACTCTGGGGGCACCATGTGTCCTTGAGGAAAATGTGGCATAAAATGGGTAAATAACAGTAGTGAAAACCGCAAATCGAGACAAGGAGGGAATCATGAGATACAGACATTTTTATGTTCGTTTCCATACAAAAATAACAGTTATCATCGAATCGCACAATTTTTGTTGTTCTTTAATAGAGGAATTAAACTTCTTTTTTTTTTTTTATTAAATACTTTTCCAATTTTTGATTCTATGTCACACCTCTTGTATGGGGACGATCCACTGTGCGTCGTCGGCGCGTCGCGTCCCGCCTGTCTGCCTTAAGAAAGCATACAACGGTCCACTAGCGCCACTCCTTTAAAAAAATATTATCTCGTGACTGAGAAGGAATAATGAATAACGGCTTGTAAGGACCCTCGGTAAGTGTGTCTAGAATTTTCTAATACCTTTTATAAACTTTCATATTGAGACACGAAGCAACCAAATACGATCTAGAGGAATGTGGCCGCTTTTCCTTAGATCGAATTTTGTTTGCAGCGTGTCCCATTATGAAACTTTATAAAACTTATTAGAAAATTCTACACACACCGAGGGTCCTTACAAGCCGTTATTCATAATTCCTTCCCAGTCACGTGATAATATTTTTTTAAGCTATTGCATAGCTTTTATCGCGGGCTTTGAGCGCGGCGACCGAATCAAGAAATTCCGTAACGAAAATAAAACCTAACACCCCCCACTCCGCCTACCATGTAGCTCGGCCGAGCGTTCGCTTAACGTGTATGTATATGGTACGACTGTACTTGAATTAATATCAAGGAAAAAAAAAACTGCATAAATAAATAATTATAATTGCATAAGTTGATAAAAAATGCTATGCAATAGCTTTACCGCGGCAGTCCCCGAGTGCCACACGGGTTTTTTTAAAGGAGTGGCGCTAGTGTACCTTTGTACGCCCTCTTAATAGTACAATGGCCTCTCGCCGCTGTCGGAGTTTTCCCCCTGGCGGGCGCGGCGGTTGGGTCACAGTTAGTAAACAAAATAGTTAAGAACATCTTGATTCGTCTAGTTTAGATAGATAGATATACTCTCTACTTAAGTACCTACACTATACAAATTCCAGCACCCTAATTGCGTAACACACTACGATCACAATCTGAATCATTTTACAACCGATTGCTAATCCATTCCTTCATATGTTCGAAAAATTTGTCTGCTCAACAACGTAAATGACGCAATGAATGTTGTTGAACTGTCAAAATGAAAGCTATTCCTACTGTCAGTGTATTACGCAATTTATCCGCTGATATGAATGTAGAAATTTTACAAGAGGTGACACAACGCGTTGATAAGATGTAGATTTTTGATCTCCGACTAGCTTGTGCCCGCAACTTCGTCCCTGTGAAATTCCCCGACCCATCCCGTCGCAGCGCATCGCCTGATGCCTGCACTATCATTTCGTTTCCGCTTAGTGTTCTTTCTGATTTTTATTATTTTTGCTCAGCTCCTAAGGGTCTTAACGTGATGTATAATAGCCTATAGCCTTCCTCAAGAATTACGCTACCAAATGCAAAAATATTTTTTGAAATCCGACGGATAGTTCCAGAGATTACCACCTACATACAAACTGACAAACAACCTGATTTTACCCCTTTATAATATTATAACTACTCGTAGATGAGAGTTTATCTGCTCCGATTTCAACGGCTGGGTATTTACCCAGCCTACAGTTATTTTGTCAAGAAAAGAATTACAAAGATTTCAAGCTTTCATCAGGGGACTCCTGGGATGATTATCCAAGATAAAAGTAGACACATTTAATTATATTATCTCTCTATCTTATCTTCTGTTTTAGATGGCACTACTACACTCGAAACTGCATTGTAGATACCTACACTCTTTGACCTATGCTTGTTCAAACAACTTCCCAGACGTAATGGGTTTCAACAGATAAGTAAACACGATAAAACATAATAGGTAAAATTAAAAAACCCCGATACAAAAAAAGAGCTGATAACCTTGAAACGGCTGAATTGATTTTGATAAAATATGTCTAAGAACCACCGCTAGAAAATCTGCTTTCAAATGAAAAAAACCGCATCTAAATTGGTTCACTCGTTTAAGAGCTACGGTGCCACAGACAGACACACACACATAGCGGTCAAACTTAAAACACCCCTCTTTTTGCGTCGGGAGTTAAAAACAAAACCTACAGATTTTCTAAACTAATAAATCAAACTAAGTAAGTACCTACCTGCCCCCAAATAAAGGCTCCCACAGACAGGCGCGACGCGACAGCGCTACACAAAGGCGCCGCTCGTCGCAAGACACGCGGTGCCTTTGTGTCGGGCGTCGCGTCGGGCCAGTGTAAGTATACGACCCATAAACATGATAACTTTTTTTTTTTGTTTTGTCTTGTTTAGATCCAGGCAACTGTGGCATCTTTACTTTCCATGAGCTACTTTACCCATGAGTACTGAACTTATACAGGGTGACCCAAATAGTAACGTGATAAAAAAAATAGATTCCTCACGTCCAGGGGTATCCGAAAATACCCCATGTCTGTTCCGCTATTCTTGCTACTTTTCGAGATAAAATTATTTTTGAAATTTCTTGAGAATACCATGGGAACGTTAAGTTTATTAAGATAATTTGATGTAACATTACCCCTAATCCTCCTTTTTTAATGATGATTCCGTTTGATAAATGATCGGAAGATGATTATTTTATGTCTGAAAGAATATTCCATTACACAGAAAAAAAAAACATGTAAAAATAAAGATATAATTTTTTGAAAGTGGTTCTCAAATTTTTTCCGGGAAAAAGAAAAAATTAAAATTAAAAAGATATATAACTGGAAAACTATCACGAATCGCGGAACATACATGGGGAATTTTCGGATACCCCTGGGCATGAGAAATCAATTTTTTTTCATGCCTATTTGGACCATCCGGTATATCTGTCGATTACAAAAAATCTGTTGCCACCATTTAATATCGAAGCGATACAAAAGTAGAAAATCTACTATTTGTAACGGATTTGTATAATCGATTCATGGAAAGTAAAAATACCAGAGTTGACGGTAAGTATCAATTATTCGAAACTTATGACAACTGCGGAGTTTCGCTAGAAAATTTAATTTGACCTAGTAGGTAGTGAGAAAAATCGAGAATTTCCTAAAAAAAAATCGAGTTCGTCTGCCCAATGTGGAGATGGTACGTGTATGTAAATTAAGTAAGTATTAGAATTCTATTCTACCTTTTTATAAGAAATACCTACTAAAGATCCTACCTACTTTGAACCGTGAGAATTTTACGATTCTGTGTTTTAATGATTTATTGATTTTTGTTTCAGTAAACAAATTGACATGGCTATTTGGCTAGCTATTGTGCGAAAACAATAGCTCTTATAAGAAAAAACTTTCATTTTATTATAAACGCTCAGATGTTACTGATTTTAAGACGCTACGTAGATACTTATCGGAATATTTGTAGATTTATTCTCATTTTTTTTTGTTTTAATGACAAGATTTTCGGATTTTCCTGTTCTGTTTATCTGAAATATCATTGAAACTTGGTTCATAGTGAAATAATTTCCGTAGGAGAAATTACTTATAAAATTCAAAAAATTGTGCTTCGATAAAATAATTCGTCTAAAATAAACATGAGCGTGCTACAATGCGTGCACCCCACGCCAGATCTTTTACCACAGACCCCAGAAAAAGAGCTAGAAACGACTTGACAAAGAATTGTAGCACATGCACCTTCCGTAATTGTAAGTTATTTTAATCCCAATATCTTCCTATCCCATCTTATTCTACATGTTTAGTTTAAGAAAAATTACTCACCCATATTTCTGTCTTGTAGTAATAAATTCACTTTGCGTGCACTCGCAACAAATGCTAATAAGAGACTGGTTACTGGTTCCGTAGTCCGCTGTGTAGTGTAAAACCTCTCAGACTGAATGTTCTTAATTCAATTATGTATGTAGGTACCTTGATTTGCATTGGCCGGCGACGCCAGTAAACCTATTCCAGTGCTGAATTACTTTGTATTTTGATGGAGGACTTCTAATAATGGAGAGCAATGGATGCGTCGTCGAATGTTGGACGTGTGGCGAATATTTGTAACCAACATGACGACTTACGATAATGTAATTTGCCAATCGCGTCGTGTCAAGGTCCTAGGTCAAGTTGTGTGAGAGTAATAATATTAATTTACGATACTTCTTTTTTAAATTTATTTCTTAAATATATTAAGATTTTTTTGCTACGCTGCGCTCGGACTTATACGATTTTTCATCATCCTTCTGTTATTATTCAGTCTATACCACGGAGTATAGAACTATACTCCGTGGTCTATACCTACCTCCTTATTAGGGTTAACACAGTCTTATGTTCTTCCAAACATCAAAATTTACGTTCATTTCGTTGTTGCCATCGTTTTTTAGGGTTCCGTACCCAAAGGGTAAAACGGGACCCTATTACTAACACTCCGCTGTCCGTCCGTCTGTCTGTCCGTCTGTCACCAGGCTGTATCTCATGAACCGTGATAGTTAAACAGTTGAAATTTTCACAGATGATGTATTTCTGTTGCCGCTATAACACAAATACAAAAATACGTGTGGCACTCGGGGACTGCCGCGGTAAAGCTGTTGCATAGCATTTTTTATCAACTTATGCAATTATATTTTTTTATTTATGCAGTATTTTTTTTCTTTGATATTAATTCAAGTACAGTTGTACCATATACATACACGTTAAGCGAACGCTCGGCCGAGCTACATGGTAGGCGGAGTGGGGGGTGTTAGGTTTTATTTTCGTTACGGAATTTCTTGATTCAGTCGCCGCGCTCAAAGCCCGCGATAAAAGCTATGCAATAGCTTAAAAAACAGAATAAAATAAATATTTAAGGGGGCTCCCATACAACAGACATGATTTTTTTTGCCGTTTTTATAGATAATGGTACGGAACCCTTCGTGCGCGAGTCCGACTCGCACTTGACTTGACACTCGCAATTTTGTTTATTGACAACACTGATTTCTATTTTAATTTTATTCATGGAAAAACTTTTTTTCTTGCCTATAAAAACTGATACTGTAACGACGTTGTTCTGTGTGCTATTTGCAATAAAAATGTAATTATTGTGAACGACGTGAGGTTTTAAATTCTACTACGAATCCCTCGACCTGTACCCTAATTACGTAACACACAATCTATCACAATCTGAATCATTTTGAAGCCTATTGCTAATCCATTGCATCATGTGTTCGAAAAATTTTACGGCTCAACAACGTAAATAACGCAATGAATGTTGTTGAACTGTCAAAATGAAACCCATTCCTACTGTTAGTGTGTTACGTAATTACCCCGCTGGAAACAGCATCCACTACATAAAATACAAAGGGTAAAACCCCAACATAGGCGTTTCATACAATGAGAAGTCAGCATAAACAGGAAATGTATAGCTTGATCGTTATGTCGTCGTACGTATCTAGACTTACCTGTTTTTGCTGTAGGACTGTAGGCCGTAGTGTTAGACGTCATAGATTGTACGATCATTAAAAAACAATAAATCTTCTCATTTCTCGATGTTTTTGTAAACAAGTTATTTTAATCGAATCTATAAATAGATTACTCGAACAAACTTGGTTCATTGGTCGCCCTTCATTCGTTGAGTTTATAAACAAACCTTATTATGAAATGACTAAGTTTGTGAATTTGTGACGCGCCTTTGAACCTGACAATAATGGAATTTCAGACGCTAAAAGTTATTTTAATAATGATGTGGCGAAAAAACATGTTTAGTCAGTCGGTTCTATCTACCTACAGTTTTTTTTGGCTCTCGAACTCGAATGGAGCTCTTTTTATTACTTAACCGATTTCAAAAAATGGAGGACGTTCTCAATTTGAGCGTATGTTTTTTTTTTTGGGTGTTAAGTCTCCCGCAGACAGGTGCGACGCGGCAGCGTGACATAAAGCGCCGCTCGTCACGCTACGAGCAGTGCCTTTGTGTCGCCCGCAATGGGGAAGAAAACTGTCAATTAGTTCCGCGTAGATGGCGCTAAGTGTTTGTTACAAACGAACTGTCAAACTCCTAAGAAATTAAACAATATTTGTTTTTTTGTGACTTGTATCAATATAATGAGTCGATGTGTAGCCTTTGGATGCAAAGAAATAGGCGTTGTCAAATTCCCAAGTAATTTGCACATGAAGAGAAAGTGGGAAAACGCACTGAAATTAAAAAATAACGTGACGCTATTAACATCACGAAACACTGCCTCCTCTGGCAATTCCATCTTGGATTCAGGACTGTTACACACACTGTCGAAGTTGAAATTATGTCGTAAGCTTCAACCTGTGAAGAAAAAAATGGTTTCTTTTCTAACATCCTTACATTTTGCAACAAGTAACCTTACGTCTTCTTTATCACCAGTATCATTAAAAAAGCAAAAAGTTAGTGAGTTAAGTTTATTTTATAACTTATAAAACCATAATATTGTTCAGAATACCGCTAAAAGTTGATAAAATGTTCAATATAATGTACCTTAAGACAAGTTCGGTTTTCTTTCCTTGTCGCGATGCTCTTCGTTTTTCCAGCTCCTCCTTCATCTGGGCGATACGCCAGGTAGAATACATTGTAAAGCAAATGTAAACAGCACAAATTGACGACAAAAAAAACGCAAATACTTAAAAAATCGTCCACACAATGTACCCGTTTCTATCAACAAATTTTGACAGGTAACAAACACACAGCGCCATCTTTCGGCGAAGCTTCCAGGAAACAACCCCATTCGCGATGCGTGTCGCGCCTGTTTGTAGAAGCCTTTACCCTCAGAACTTTTTCTAGGTGAACCGATTTTGATTATTCTTTTATCGCGGGCTTTGAGCGCGGCGACCGAATCAAGAAATTCCGTAACGAAAATAAAACCTAACACCCCCACTCCGCCTACCATGTAGCTCGGCCGAGCGTTCGCTTAACGTGTATGTATATGGTACGACTGTACTTGAATTAATATCAAAGAAAATAAAATACTGCATAAATAAAAAATAAATAAATAATTATAATTGCATAAGTTGATAAAAAATGCTATGCAATAGCTTTACCGTGGCAGTCCCCGAGTGCCACACGTGTTTTTTTTTATTTGAAATCTGGTGCTTCTCATGTGGTCCCATATAAACTTGATCAAGATCGGACTATACTAGAAAGGTTAAGGTAGCTAAATAAAGGTAAACAAAAAAAACCACGTGACTCATAGATGCTAAACCTTTTATTACAAATGTTAATAAGTATCATATTATTTTTAGTCATATAATTAGAGACTCTATTCTGAATCTGAATCTGAGGAACTACTCGTATCTGTCACATTAACAATAAAGCGTTCAGTGGTATTATCAATTATTTTGTCTAATTTAAACATTTTCTGTTCTTCTTTTATTTCATGACTCTCGCAATTTTTCCAACTCAGCAGTCACATTAGCTAAAGCCTCTGACAAATTTTTTTGAAGGTCAGGCATTTTAAAAGTTTCTCTGTCTCGGCTACAAACCCTTTAACTTGAGCCCATATTAACTCAATAGAATTGAGCTGACAGTGGTATAGCGGCAGCCGCAATAATGTGACACCATTTCCCTTGTCTAATTCATTCACAACATTAAGGCATCTGGTTAACCGACTAAACGGAATACCTGCTACTTCAGTTGCCATACTACGTCACAAGTGTACTCTTCAATTTAGCAACTTTATCTAATTCGTTGTATTTTCTAAAAGGTTTTTAGGGAACCTGTCTTTTTGGGCTCTTTACAATAGACAGATTACAAAATATTATACTATTTAATAAATGTAACAAAAAAATTGTGCTCAAGCATTACATCTACGAAGAGTAGTTTACGAATAAATTATAAAGATTAACCAGTGGCGGATTTGCCCTAAGGCCCAGTAGGCCCAGGCCTAGGGCGGCCAGATATTAGGGGCGGCCAATCGTGACAAAAAAATCACTGATGATAACAAGAAATAACTCAAAGTACCTACCTAAATATTCTGAAAGCTCGCGCACATTATGGCGGGCCGCACTGCATCGCATCGTATAACAATAATCATACATTTTATGTATAAAATATAGATACTTATGTGTATAATGTAATGTATAATAAAATATAATGTAAAGTAATTATTTCGTACCTATGTATTTAATATAAGTGATTTTTTTTTTTTTTTTTTTTTTTTTTTTTTTTTTTTTTTTTTTTTTTTTTTTTTTTTTGGCAACTCGCAGTTTTGACCACTGGGGGTCGTGGCTGCTTAACCGGTCTGTCCTGTGGTTGCCTTTCGGATTTTACTCTAAAAGGCCTCCAGCCAGGAGCGGAAAAATTTAAAACTAAAACTTAAATGTTAGATGACCGCACGCTAAGGGCACCCCCTGTGGGGTACGGACCTCGGCTTAGGGCGTCATCGGGAGAGGGCAGCGCGATATTGGGGACGGGCTGGATCGAATGGTTAGTATCATGATTATTAATCGGGGAATTTAAAGCTACAGGCTCAGCTACGGCGCGGGCTGAGGCCTCATCGGACTGGGGACGGGGGGAACGGATGCGGGGGGGTCGTCGCGTGGGACCTCGTCGGCGAGGTCGGAACGATGGCGGTCTGTGTTTGTGCACTGTACTTGTGGCCCTACTGCTCTCCTGGAGGAGGGTTATGGGGTCATCGGGGTCGACTAGGACATGCCGGGGACGGCGGGTATGACTGATTCGGGAGGGGACATAACTGGCGGCCGCGACAACCAGAGGGTTGCGGTGAGTGGCGGCGGAGTCGAAGAAACGCTTGGATAGGCGTTTCATGAACTGACTGATGGTCGGGATTTTAAGATCGAGATGGAGACTTTCGTTCCGAACGAACCAAGGGGCACCGGTCGCCCTGCGGAGGAACCGGTTTTGGAGGGTCTGCATCCTATGGATGTGATGGGGCTTCGCTTGTGCGAATACTACGCTCGCATAGGTCATGATGGGGCGAATGCACGCTGTGTAAATGCGCAATTTGCACCTAAGTGACAATTTGCTGCGTGCATTCAGGACAGAGTGGAGCCTACCGAGAGCGAAAGCGGCGCGCGAGCGCGCCTGCTTTATGTGCTCCGAAAAGGAGAGGTGCTGGTCTAGGACGACGCCCAAGTATTTGGCTCGCTTCTCCCAGGGGATAGGCTTGCCGTACATGGTCAGCGGACGGGGGAGGAGGGGTCTGAGTCGCGGTTTCGAAAAGAACACCGCTTGACTCTTATCGGGATTGACTTCGATTCTCCACTTCCTAAACCAGTCACCGAGCTGGTTGACTGAGGTTTGGAGAATACGAGAGATCGAGTCGCGGCCGAAGCCGGTGTAGTAAATGGCCGTATCGTCTGCGAACAGAGCCAACTGAGCCTTTCTACTTTTGGGGATATCGCTGGTGAATAGCGTGAAAATGAGGGGGGCGAGCACGGAGCCCTGAGGGACTCCGGCGCGGATTGGGCGGGGGGAGGATAGCGCTCCTTCGATGCGATAGCGAAACGTGCGATTCGACAAAAAGTCTCGTAAGATGAGCACGAGACGATCTGGCACTTTAAGTTTGTACAGCTTATATAATAAGCCGTCGTGCCAGACTTTGTCGAACGCTTTCGCTATATCGAAGAACACGGCACCGGTCAAAGAACCGCGTTGGAAACCGACGCTTATGTGTTCGATGATCCGGTGGACCTGTTGCACGCACGAGTGTTGGGTTCGAAAACCGAACTGCTCGTTGGGAATGAGGCCCTTCGTCTCGGCGTAGTCTCTGAGACGCTTATAAATAAGCCTCTCATAGATTTTGCCGAGGACATTGAGCAGACTGATGGGGCGGTAGCTGGAGGGAGCGGATTTGGGCTTGCCCGGCTTGGGAATACCGATGACAGTGGCCTGTTTCCACGATTGGGGGAAGATGTTATTGCTCATGGCACCATTGAAGATGGTGGTCATGAGCATGATCAGATGAGCGGGGAGGAGCTGTATCACCCTATTGGTGATACCGTCCGAACCGGGGGCTTTGCGGGGCTTCAGACCCTTTATGAGATCGTGCACTTCGTCGGGAGTGACGGGAGGCAGAGGAAACTCGGGGTCTTCTACGGGGGGGAGGGAAGCTCTCCTTTCGACTTCGGCTTCCACCTCAGAGAGGTGGGCCTGGTCTACTGGTTGAGTGCTGGGCGAGCATTGGGCCTCTAGACTATCGGCGAGGCATTCGGCCTTGTCGGCATCATCGAAGGCGATGGTGCCGTCAGGGCGGGTCAGGGGGGGCATGGGGGCTACTTCTCGGGATTTGAGTTTCCTCTGAAGCTCCCAGAATGCCAGGTGGGTGGGCTCTAGTTCGCTCAGCATCTTGTCCCAGCCCGCGTTACGTACTTCCGCCACGCGGTTCCTTACAGTTCGCTGCAAGTAGCGCATGTGGGTTCGGTTCGCGGAGCAGGGAAAGTTGCTGTACGCATGGACGGCCGCGTTCTTCTCGGTCAACAGCTCACGTACATCGTCCGGCAATTTCCAGCGATAGTCATCTATCGCTGGAACTTCCCTTGAACAATCGTTCAGGACGGATTGTACGTGTTCTGTGAACGAGCCGATCGCGGCCGTCGTGTCTGCGACAGAGTCGAAGAGGTCGGGGATAGAGTCTAAGTGGGGGGACGTGTTGGCTTTCAGGCGTTCGCTTACTAACCTCCAGTCCGTTACCACTCTCGTGAGGGGGGGTTGGTCGGGGTCGGGGAGACCTATGCGAGGGGCTAGTCTCATTACGACTGGTCGGTGGTCAGAGTCTAGCTCTTGTAGCACTTCTATAGAGGCCAACCGTAGGTTGATATTCTTTAGGAGTGCTACATCGAGCACGTTAGGGGCGTGGTCAACGTTAGCGGGGAAGTGGGTGGGGGTCATCGGGGCGATGACGTCGAAGTTAAGAAGAGGACTGAGGTCGAACAAGTGTCTCCCTCGGGTAGAGATAATGGCACTATTCCAGGCGGTGTGCTTGGCATTGAGATCGCCCGCTATGATAACGGAGTCACTCAAGCCGAGCAGGAGGGTCAGGTCGTCAGTCAGTAATTGAAAGTTCTCTGAGGTATTGGTGGGGGGGAGGTAAGCCGACTCCAGAGTGATCGGCTGGTGACCCGTCATGCCTAGTCGACATATAGACACTTCTAATCGTGAGAGGGGAGGGGGGTCTATTGGGATGCAATAGAGCGAAGCCCTGTAGTAGATCAGGGTACCGCCCCGGTGGCACCGAATCCTGTCGTTGCGGACTACGCGATAGTTTGCGATGGACGGCCTACGGTGATGGGGTTTAAGGAACGTCTCCTGTACGAGGAGGACGTCTATATTGTGATCGCGGAGGAAGGTCGCGATTTCGTCACGCTGACCTATGATGCCATTGGCATTGAAATACCCCAGTCTGAGGGATCGGGGTTTAATACGCGCAATGATTCCTTTATCCATTAATTGGTTTTAGGTTGGTTGGAGAAGGTCATTAGGGTTTGCGTTATCTCCGGATACGCATTGTATATTTGCTGGATAGCGAAAAGGTCACAGGAATTTCTTGCTGTGACGATTTCGCTAGCCATCTTTCGGGCGCGAGGGGTGAGGAAGACGAGGAATGTGCTCGAGATCACATTGAACGCGTCGAGAGGGTTAGGCCCGACCACTGGAGGAGTGGGTGCGGGCGGGCGGGGTGCGACCGGCGCGGGGGGAGCGGCTTTAGGAGCCGGGGGTGGGTTAGCGCGAGGGGGCGCGGGCACGGGCGCGGGCGCGGGCGCGGGCGCGGGTGCGTGAGCACGGATGCGGGGGTCCATCAGCGGAGGGATGGGAGGAGGGGGAGGTTGTTGGTAGCGCCCCAAGGCCGGGAAGGCCTGTTGGTGGTGCAGGAGATGCCAAGGACTGGGTCTTTGGGGACTCAGTCGCTCGGGAAGTTGAGAGGGGGGGGCCCCTCTCAACTTCCCGAGCGACTTCCCTTTGCTGACGGGCGTCGGTACGCTTCGTCAGCTTAGGGGCGGTCGATTTTGGGGCTTCAGGACAGCTACGGTAGTTGGCTGGGTGCCCGGAGTTCCCGCAGAGCACGCAGCTGGGTGGCTCCGTGCACAAAGTTCTGTCTTTGGGGCGGGAGCAGTCGGAAGTGCCGTGCTCGCCCAGGCACTTGACGCACCTGGGTGTCGCATGGCAATTCCGCTGGGAATGGCCATAGAGTTGGCACCGGTGGCATTGCCCGACGATGCCAGTTTTACGCGGCTTCTGGATATCGAATCCAGTAAGGCTACAAATTGACTTGATCGTAAAGATCGGGTGATGTCCCTCGACGGCGGGGCATACAACAAGGATCATATTGTATGCCTCTCCGCTTCGGGCGCGGTGCATGCGGTGCACTTCCGCGACGGGGACGTTTTGCGACAGAAGGTCGTCTTTTATGTCAGAGGTCGCTATCTCTTTTGGGATGCGATTTATGACCACGCGGGTCTGTCGGTCCTCCGGAAGGGAGTAAGTATGAAACGAAACTCCCCTATCTCTGAGGAGTTTCGTGAGAGCCCTATAATCGGAAGAGTTAGGGACTTGGACCTTGATGCCCTGCTCTGTGGCACGGGCACTGGTGAAGCCGATCCGGAGATCGACGCACCATTTGGGCACGACGGTCCACTTCCCCTTGTCCTGAATGAACACAGGGGGCGGGGAGGGGGCCTGTTTAGTTTGGCTATCGGGAGCCTTGGACAGGGTGGGGGGGGTTGACGCGGCGGCGGAGGGAGCGGGGCGCGCGGTCGGGGCGGGGACTACGGGGGTCGGTGTCACGGGGGCGGCGGGGGAGCCTATCTTTAGGGTTTTCCCTGCCTGGGAAGAAGAGACTACGTTCTTCTTCCTCTTGGCGGCGGAGGTGACGGTCTGAAAGCCGTCATCCTCGGACGAGGAGGCGGAGGAGAATTGGGGCTCCGTATCATAAGGATACGGAGTGATTGGGCGTTTTATAGAGGCAACTTCAGTGTCCATGGGACCTGACGAGTCCTCCGAGTCTATGACGGGCATAGAGCACGGAGGGGAGGGGGGTTCTAGAGCATCGCTAAAGCTAGCGATGGCTGGAGTGTCGGAGGGACAGGGGGTGGAGGGCTGCATAGCAGCGAAACGGGCGCCATATTTGGCTAAGAATTCGGGGTCCTTTAAGAGGACCTCCCTAAGAAACGTCAGAAGGACAGCATCCCCCATGGTTGGGGGTGCGGGAGGGTTGGTTTTGGGGGATGGCGGAACAGAAGGTTCCCTCCTATCTTCCCTATGCCTAGCTCCCCGGGTGGAAATGTCCGGGGATGTGTCACACCCTCCCTGTCGGGTATAGACAGGGAGGTTGAGTGCCTATGGGTGAGCCCTAAGCTTGTATACCCGTCGCCAGTCTTATTGTGCGAACGGGGCCCTGACAGTCTAGCGCGAAGGGTGTAGACACACCCTAGAGACACTAGGTGAGTAGCTGTGAAAGGAAAACTGTCACCAGAGCCGACTAGGAGATCCCCCAAGGCCGGTTAACTCTGGGACCCGTCCAACTGACTGCCTAGCCCTGAAGGGGTTCGGCGGGTGTGATTGGGTCAACACCCCACTCGGTTTCGTTGGCACCGTAAGGTATCCACCGAGGACCACGAAACTGTGGTTTTGCCCGGAGGGGGCCTAGTGAAGCTACTCACACAAACGCGCACGTTAAAGAAATAGTAGAACCTGCCTTGAAAAAGGCAATTTTTATATTTGATCAGAAGCGATTGATTAATTAAAATTAATTAATTAATCGATCGATGATCGGATGCAGCCGGGGCGGCTGCGAGAGCGTTACGTAAACGTAACGGGAAGAATTAGGCTAGCGCCACTGAGTCATGAACGGGGGAGCGTAAAGCACGACCGTTCAGGACGAGTGTCGAGAGCTTAATGCGAATATAAGTGATTTAGGAAGAACATTTTTATACGCGCGAGCCTTAAAAACACTCGCGCTCGCGCTTGAGAGTCGTCAGGGTAGCCCGCGAAATTCAATTTTTCTTAAGTTTTTTGCTATTTGCGACCTGCAAATAGCAAAAAACTTAAGAAAAATTGAATTGTCAGGTTGTATGTTGATCTAAATATGATTCGCGGCGGTATCAAAACTTTATTTATAGAATTGTAATCATAAAAATCATCAATACAACTCTCTTTCATATCACCCTATTGAACGAATATTTCATGAAATCATGACATTTGAGGCCAATTCTAACTTAAGGAGTATTGCGGATTGTCTAAAAAAACAAGGTGTGGCATTCCGAGAGTGACATATGCTTACGTGACTATCCAGTTGCCACTTTATTGCAACAAAACGCGAATTATGGAAACATTTTCAGTCACCATTCTGTTAAAAAATATATATTTAGCATTTAAATTGTCGTTTCGTTTTTCTAATCAAACAAAACAATTCAATTTAAACATATACCAACGTAATTGTTTGTTAAAACCTCATTGTTTTATCGGATTAGCACAGGTAATAAAAGTGACTGGGGAGTTATTATTACACACCAATGGTAACACAGTGGTGATGACTAGGCTTGTGTCTCCCACGTGACCATCGTGTCTCGCAATCTATATACTAATAATAAAGCTGAAGAGTTTGTTTATTTGCTTGAACGCGGCAATCTCAGGAACTGCTGGTCCGATTTGAAAAATTATTTCAATGTTAGATAGCTCATTTATAGAGGAAGGCTATAAGCTGTATATCATCACGCTAAGACTAATAGAAACGGAGCACCAATGAGCAATGTTTCAAAATCGTGGGTTTTTTTCTTCCTTTTGAGAGCTTCCGCTGCGTGCGCTGCGTAAACGGTTAAAGTTTCGCAAAAGTCATGTATTATAGAATCGTTCCTCTTTAAAAGTTCTAAAAAAAGTCTGCGACAGCTTATGTCTATCTTTTAAAGTTGGCTCACTATAAACTTTTTTATGCTAACCAAATTTGTTCTAAAATAATGCATTATTTGCGAAGGTGTTTTTATAAACATGATATTAATCCTTATCCAAATAAATACGTTATTCATCACAAGTATTTAATTCAAAACAAAATTGTGCTTTACATCATTTGATTTCAATGAATATCTTAGGAGATATCGCAGTTTTAAAATAACATCGCAGCAAAATAATGGTGCAAGGCCGGGGTGGGCGGTCATGAGGGGGAAGGACGGTGGCCCCAGTTATCTCTGCGAGATACCAAAAATGACGATCAGTACCCCAGTAAAAATTGAATCGGTAACCCAGTAAAATTTCTAAAACCTTAAATGTTTTTTGTCCTACAATTTGTACTGGGTAACCCGGTAAATTTTCTTGGGTTTGCGCATATGGCCCCGCGTTACTGCAGTCTGCAGAGCCCCAGTAAAAAATCATAAACTCCCCAGGAACATTTTAAGAAATCTTTTCTCCGTGTTCTGATAAAAGCGTGACGTATGCACCTAAAACAGCTCCTTAACGTACGTATTATTTAAAAATATTTTCACCCTCTACGTAAACGAAGTCGCGGGTTAAAGTTAGCATTAGCCCAAAGTAACTATTCCACGCGGACTAGGTCGCGGGCAGAAGCTAGTCCTTAATAATGCGTATTTGTTCCACTAGTATATATTGATGATGTTTTATTATCTTCCTGTCACTGTTATTTACATAATATCAAAGTAATGGTATAAGAGTTTGTGTGGGGTAGGTAACACAACTAAAGAGAGAAAGATAAAAACTTTTTTATAAAAAAAAAACAACCGACTTCCAAGAAAACACCACATAGTGAAAAATAACTTCAATTTCGGAAATCGGTGGCAAAAAACGAAAATACAAAACCAGACTTTGTAACTAGTGTTTTTATGGAAGTCGGTTGATTTTTATCAGAATACCTACACATGTGATAATAAATGTTTATTTCGTATAAGTTATCCTTAGATGTTTCCACAATTTAATGAACTAATGATATTATTGCACTTCTTAGGGTGTCGATAGCAAATATAAGTTAAATTTCCTGTTTAGCCCAGAACTCAGAAAAGCTATCACCATTCGCTAAAGCAGACATAAGTTGATCAGTAGTACCTGTGATAGGGCATGCGGCGCAAAATGAAAGGTGGGCCATGGTCTGCGGGGAGACGCCGCATGTATACTTACATTGAAGATGGAAACCATCCGAGAAACCCACATGTGGAGAATGTCTTTGCTGCGGCCGACCTGAGTGTGGAGTCTATTTAAGTTTTCCATGTCGGCCACGGACCACGGCAGCGGGTGTCCAGGTGAAAAGCGCTCTGGTTTTCAAATTTTGCTCTTTGTATGCGGCTTGCTATGGTATTGCGAATTTCTGGAGGCGCAATGCCAATCAGTGGACACAGCATTCGTACCGGCAACCAGTAGAAATCTAGCAAGTCTCATTAGTGCTGTATCCACTAAGTAAGAGTGGGCAGAGCGGCATCATACTGGACAGGCATGTTCACCAGCGGAGAAGCAGAGCGTCATTCCAGTTGTTCCCAGGACTTGTGGAGACGCCGCCCATGTGGTTGATATGTTAGGCGACGCAATAGTAGATTGTTATACAAGGGTCGAAAGGAATCAATTCCCATACGAGGTATTTAGACGCCCAAGCGCAGCGAGGGTGGCTATAGTCCGAGTAGGAATTGATGACTTTCACCCGTGTTAAACACACTACTTTTCATTTCGAATACAAGGAAAGTAAAAATAGTAGTTTTTCTAAAATATTAATTAATAATAATAATTTGAGACTCATTTTTAATCAAATACTAGTCTATAAAACTGATATTTTGAATTTCGGTACAGCTTACAGAGTTTTTTTTTCTTGTGGCTTCGCACGGTTTGTTCATTCAGCCAATGTCACGTTTAGTTTAATTATTACGAAGAAAATAAAGCTAAGGAAGCTTACAGAGTTAGTATCCCGCCAAATGATAGTCCTTTTTAAATTTTAAATATGGAACACACCGCCTCACCGCCGCGGGCCGTCCCGCTTAAGGTGGATCCTTAGTTGTAGCCCGCCAAATTCAAATATTGTTTGGTTTTTTGCAAATTGCAGCTCTGTGTCAATTGTGTTTCTGGTGAGTCACTGCAAATTGCAAAAAACGTAAGTAAATTTGAATTTTAGCGCCTCCCCCTTAATGGGTATTTTTTTAATTCACACTGGCTGTTATGAAGTCACTATTATGTAAAAAAAATCGTAGCCGACTACCTAACCAAATTTATTTCTATTTTTAAAATTCATTCCCGCCCTAGAGAGGGAAGTAATTACTATGAGTCATTCCCGCCCTAAGACGGGGAACAGCGTCTTCCACCCGCTACTCAGATCAAACAAACAGTACTTTCCGTGTATGAGAAATGAAAAGGTTATTTTCATTTCTCATACTCGGAAAGTAGTGTTTGTTTGATCCGAGTAGCGGGTGGAAGACGCTGCTCCCCGTCTTAGGGCGGGAAAAACTCATAGTAATTGCTTCCCTCTCTAGGGCGGGAATGAATTTTAAAAATAGAACTAAATTTGGTTAGGTAGTCGGCAACGAAAGTTTTTATATAATTAAGTAAAATATCGATTAAAAGAAATGCCGGGGGCTTTAAGAGTGTATAAACAGCCAGTGTGAATTAAAAAAATACCTATTAAGGGGAATGCGCTAAGGTAGCCCGCGAAATTCAAATTTACGTACGTGTTTTGCAACTGACACAGAGCTGCAATTTGCAAAAAACCAAAGAATATTTGAATTTGGCGGGCTACAACTGTGGATCCACCTTAAGTGGGACGGCCCACGGCGGTGACACGGTGTTTTCCATATTTAAAATTTAAAAAAGACTATATATTTTGGCGGGATACTAACTCTGTAAGCTTTCCTAACTTTGTTTTCTTCGTAATAAAGAAACTAAACGTGACATTGACTGAATGCACAAAAAGTGCGAAGCCACAAGAAAAAAAAAAACTGTATGCTGTACCGAAATTCAAAATATCAGTTTTAGAGACTAATATTTGATTAAAAATGAGTCTCATGCATTAATTATTAAGAGACATTTTTAGAAAAACTACTGTTTTTACTTTCCTTAAATTCGAAATGAAAAGTAGGGTGTTTAACACGGGTGAAAGTCATCAATTCCTACTCGGACTATAGCCGCCCTCGCTACGCTCGGGCGTCTAAATACCTCGCATGGGAATTGATTCCTTTCGACCCTTGTATAACAATCTACTATTCTTGTGTGCACTTTCTGTTTCATATTCTCGCAGTTTTTTCCGAAGTAAAAGGACCTATCCGAAGTGATGCCGAGATACTTTGGGTGGGTACTGTGGATGATTGACACCCCCTGCTATGCGATATTGAGAGTTCGACCCGCTTGTCAATTACGAAGGTGGAAGGCGCATAACTGCGTTTTTGTTGGGGGCGTTGTCAGCATAATAATGGCTAAGATCTGAGAGGGCGGTCGAAATATTTATCTCAATCTCCTCAAACTTAGTGGCTTGGCAAGGTCGTCTGCGTACAGAAAGCGGGTTGTATTTGAGCTCGATCAGCAGTTGATAATTGGTGTAAATGTTAAATAGCAGAGGGGCCAGTACACTACCTTAGGGCAGACCATTATTTTAGGTAACACCTACTCTTATCTTCCAGTAGATTCACTTGAAATAGTCGATTACTGAGGAGTTCTCGGAGAATTCGAGTGAATTTTAGATCCTCTCCTAGTCAGGTCCGAGGTGGCCCGCTAGAGGGCCATAACAATAGATAACCAATTGTGTCACGTCTCATTACTCCATTAACGATGCCTGGGCCGGCAGTCTCGACATAGATACCGACAAAAATCGGTCGTTAAGTCCAATCGATGTCAAATTTGTTTAATAGATTTTCAACCTTATATTTTAGAAATAAGGTTGAAAATCTATTAAAGGAATTTGACATCGATACGACTTAGCGACAGATTTTTGTCGCTATCTAATGTCGAGACTGCAGGGCCTGATGACGAACCTTCCACAACAAACGCTGAATTTTTATTATTGCACTGACACGATAAATAGGTATTTAATTATAACAATTTACCTCATGACCGGTTCTAGATACCTTGTTTGAATAATACCTACCTTTTTATTTAGCCTACTAGTTCTACTGTGGAAATACCCCTAGAGTACCTACCTATCTATACCTAACTATGAGCAACTAGTTGTTTGCACCGACAAGTGTGAAGCGGTACATTCCCGGTTACCTATACATAATAATAATAACTACCTACACGAATCTAGTTTTTTTTGTAAATGTTCGATAATAATTTATCATCTTGGTGTCTAGGTAGTCTGTTGGTGTCAAATTATGTGGATTTAGGCTTATATCTTAGCCATAAATACCTACTCTAACTCTCCAAAACTGTATAAGTTTTAGAGACTTATACTTATGGTACCATAAACATCAAACATTGTGTACTGTTTATCCATTTTCCTTTATTCTTTCGATGGGGTTCTACTTCTTCAACTTCTGAAATCCTTATTTTCTTGAAAAGGGAGTTCAACGCCATCTGTTATGCGGCTCAAAAACTGAGAGACGTAACTTTGAACTCTCGTAGTTACTAGTTGTTGCGATAATTATATTGAACATTGAAAACATTTTATTACATTGAAAAGAGTGCGGAGAGTAGTTAGGATTTTGCATGGTGGTTTGATTCTTCTGCCCGTTACTAAATCGCGTAAGCTTCTTGGATGGTAGTATCTAAATAAAACACACTACATCCACTACACTATATCTCAATGCTACAAACTCTTTCCTTATAGGACAAAAAAATAGTTTGGGCTACATACACGAGAAACTATTTTATTATAATATTTGGTTATGTAAAAACAATAAAATTATTATAGTTAAATATTCATTCATTCATAAATTCAAGCATTTGAGTTCACCATTTCCGAACGAAAAAGTTTTATGACGCTGCGCGGCGCCTACCGGATACAAAACGAACTAAATTCAAATATTTCGGTTCAAACGTCAAACTTCCAACGAACGGGTGAATGTTTGTGGAAATTGTTTTCTTGTTTGAATTGCAAAAACTAACGTGAAATCATTATTATTGTGCAAAGTGTACACAAACTATGACAACTGTGTGATTTGTGATATTTAAGTACCTTTTATAACGTTTCAATTATGGATCCCTTCACCCAGGTACGATTGGGCGATAATTTATGTATTAACGGTCGCAATCTGTAGAAGGTCATCAAGAATTGCATGTTTTAACATCCAAAAACTTATTTCCAGCGCATGTTAGAGAGAGCGCGGGCCAGACAGGAGAAGATCGATCAAAAACTTGCAAATTCCGGACAGGCTGTTTCGAAAAGGAAGCCACTATCAGAAAACATCGCCATTGTGAAATCTGAGGGTTCTCCTGCGAAGTCTCCGAGTAAAATGGCTCGGGAATCTATCACGTCGCCTCGGAGACAGTCTAAGGACTTTACAAAGTCTGAAACTCCTACGAAAGCTGTTAATAAGAGGTCGAGTTTGAAGCCTGATATCGCGTCTCCACAGCGGGGTCGCAATGACGTTGTAGTAACTAAAAAGGAGTTTAAAAGTCCAAAGAGAGGGAGTATCAACAGAAGGAACTCTGATGTGTCTGTTGAAATAAACATATCCCATAGAAATGACATACAGATTGAGGTTCAAGTTGAGGAAAGGGACGCTCCTATTAGTGTGGTTTATGACTCACAGGCGCGGCCTAATGGCAATGTTATTATAAAGGAGATTACAGGTAAGGACTTTAAAATAATATTCAAAACACCCAGTTCCCAAAACTTACCTAATAAAATAAACGCTTAGGTGACCCACCAAGCCTAAACAATTTATACACAGGCACTTTAATCATTATACATCTTGATATCAGCAGAAATACTAACAACATGATGCATTATGCAGTAAAAACCACATTTCTGTTCCTTCACTGCACATACCTTTGCTAAATAAGGTTCTACTATGAAGGTATTTATTTAAATAAGGAAGGACAAGGCTGACTAACCAAAAGCCAATGACACTTATTATTTTTCTAATGTTTATTTCGTCACAACTGTACAAAGCTTCTTGCTTGTAACTTATTACTCACCTCAAGGAGATAATGGTTCCTGTAATTAGTAAATGTTTGTCAAAAGTTTAACAAAACATTAGCCTAATGGTTGTAAACAGTTTTGAATTAAGATTGTGTGGTCTATGGTTTATTAAATTGTTGCTGTTTTAAATTGTGTGTGGCTTGTGGCCAGTGTGGTGTTTGCAATCTTTTTTTTAATATTTCAATAGGATGGCAGGTAATGTTCACATTTTTTTATTCTGTTTTTGTTAATAATGTGGCAAGTTTTTGTAAAAATATTTGTAATTGTTTCTTTGTACCTATTTGAGATCTAAACCTGGACAGGAAAACAGACATAATAATATTATAAAAATATTTGGTTTGCCTCTTGCACTTTCCTGTTCACTCCTTCAACTGTGCAAAATCTTTTTGATATGAGAGTAATTTTTTTTAATTTTTTTCCTTTATTAATAAGAACTAAAGTTCTTAATAATTTATTACAATCTAGCCTAATAGACTAATTAAGCAACTAATCTTTAACTTATTATTATATGTTATTACTGTATGAGAGTTATTGAAAACTTGAGTCTCGAAGCCACATGGGTCGATCTTCAAAGTTAAGCAACACTTGCTGTGGTGTAGTTGATCCGTGGATGAGTAAACCATCCATTACATATCGAGATCCCTCCGTGCTTTGGAAAACACAGTAAGCCGTTACTCCCGGCTGTCATTTGTAGATCTTTGACAGAAGTTACGGGTGGTCAGAACGCAACGGGTATCTTATTACTCATTTACTGGGGGGTGCTGGTCAGATAGGCAGTGTTCCATGTAAAATACAGTAAAAGTTCTTTATTCGCGGGGTATACGTTTCATAAATATGCGGCGAATACAGAAACCGTGAATATGGAATGGTATTTTATTTGGGATTATAGGGGATACGTACCTAGGTGATAAAATAAAAAACAAATATATATAAATAAACAATTTAATTGAATTTTTTTGACCATATTGATTAATTATTATCTTCAGGCTCAGGCAGTGGTTTAAAGAATTTTGTAATTTTTTCTTGCTTGGCAGTTTTTAAAATCTTATTCAATTGAGACTGGTATTCAGTAGTGGCATTAGCTATTTGCCTAGCAAAAATAAGACTTTGTTCAGTTTCAGTTCAGTTCAGTTTTTATAAAGAAATCGCAAAGCTCATTTGCCATTCTTCAAATTAAATGTCACGTTTCCAATGCTTGTTGAAGCCTCTTTTTCAATGGGCTGTGAATTTAACATTTCCTCCAAGTTGGTTTCAGTCAAATCTTCATCTTGCAATTCAAGCAACTCCTTCATGTCACTTGATTCTATCTATTCGAACCCATATTGTCCTATTCTATTCACAGTTTCGGCTATGTTTGCAGTCTAAGTTTGAATTTGCACAGATTCTTGTATGTATGTACCGATTAGATCCGCGAATAAAGAAATCTTTAGCCGCAAATATAGGAATTGGGTCGCATTTTTTTTATCCGCGAATAGTAACAACGCGAATGAAGGAAGCGCTAATAAGGAGCTTTTACTGTACTGGTAGCTGCATCCGGTTAGACTGGGAGCTGACCTCAACATAGTTGGAAAAAGGCTAGGCAGATTGATTAAGTATTTGAAAACTTTCATCAAACAATGCAAGTTTTCTTATATCATTAGTTTTGTATTTTGTCTCATTCAAATCATACTTATTCGTATACTATTACAATTACAGATGACATATCCAATAACCTGGAGAAAGCAACAGATGATACATCGGAGACCAAGCGTGCAGGACTCCGGCATAATGTTAAATCTCGACTTGACCGACTTGGCAATCTGTATTCAGGTATTGTCCTTATGATTTTCTAATAGCTTTTTGTCTTTATTACAGTACAGGTGTCTTCTGTTACGTATTATTTGCTTACTAACAAAGACATTAGCAATGTCCCACAAGTTCTCTCGCGTTATCTAATATTATGGTAAAAACACCAATAGGTTGGTAATAGATTAAAATGTTACCTAACCTGCACCCTAATTACGTAACACCCTATCTATCACAATCTGAATCATTTTGAAGCCTATTGCTAATCCATTGCTTTGTTTGTTCAAAAAATTTGTCTACTCAACAACGTAAATAACGCAATGAATGTTGTTGAACTGTCAAGATGAAAGCCATTCCTACTGTTAGTGTGATACGTAATTACCCCGTTGGCTATAAAACCCTAGATACGACACTAAGAAGTCACGCTTCCAACCACAATATACCAACAAGCCATAAGGCAATCATAATACATCTGCCATTTCTGTACAAAACACAAATAATAATATTTTGGTGTTACTCATTCCACTTGATTCATAGTTTGACTCACACAAAAACCTGTCCTGCATTGATAACTTATTAAATTACTTCCTAATACTCAGCAGGATGTGATAACATCAAGGATCTGATAGTAAAGTATTGTTTTAGGATAGAATGTAGAAAACTGGTCATTCAAGTTTCAGGCTATGACAGTTAATATTGAGTGTATCCATTGATAGTTCTTTGTGTCAACATTATTGAACAATATTTTCTCCTCTGGTAATTTTTTAAGGCATGTATTTAGTCGAACCTCAAATATTTCCCACTTTGCTTTCCTAAAATTATTATTGAACAATCTAATACAATGATTGCGCCTCTTTTTGTGAACCTCAAAAAATTCCTATTTTGGTCTCCTAAAAATACTTAGCAGCCAGGTAACTACCTACCACTAAAATGAATATAGCGCTCGTCTGCAGTAGAAGCCGCGGCGCTCCTTTAGTTACAAAAAAAGAGCGGGTATCATTAGAAGGTCAATAAATTTTAGGAGGATCAGTTAAATATTTCCCATTTTTTTAAATCTTTTACTGTATTGTGATTAAATTGAATACTATTGTCTTTAGACTGAGTGATAAAATAATTTTATCTTTTGTATACAAACATGCCACTGACAAAGCTTTTTAACTTTTTATAAGCCATCAAAAGTTGTGCGCAGATCTCTCAATCAGAATCGTGTTTTACCGGACGCACATACTTTGTGTAAGGGGTCATAAATGCCGATAATTTGATCCTTTTGTGCCTGACTACCCAACTAAACACCAACTTACGCGTGTTTACTTCAAGCCTTTTCTTCATCCAGTCTAGACATGACTCAATCCATCGCCATGTAACAACTACACCCCTCTTTTTCCAGATAAACCAACCCTTTCATCGCCCATCCACCGCACGGAGCTCGAGTTCTCCTCAGCAACGCCACCATCAGAGCTGGAGCCGAAGCAGCCGAAGCAGCGTCCCCAACAAGACGGCAAAAAGAAGTTTGGTAGACTGGCAGCTTTAGCAGACCAGATCAACAATTGGGAAGATGATTTGACGCATCATACCTATGTGAGTACCTACTGTTTTAGTTAATAAGGGCAATCTGATTTAGACCTTAGACAATTTGTGTAAGATTGATTTTTGCATACATGGTAGACCAAAGTTAATAACGTCATCGTAATAATGCTTTGCAATGTGGATCTTTCTGTGATACAACAGGCCAACATTTCTGTCCATCGTTGTCATAAAGTGCGTCGAAATTATTATGTCGTTAGTAATACAATCAGTCAATCACTAATCTATTTCTGAAACTAAAAGCGCTCTTGCGCTGACTGTGTCGTCGGTGCTTACTAACCACCAACATACAAAAGCATCCGTTAACAACTGTCAAAAAATATTTGTTTCGCGTGGAAATTAAACTCACGACACGCAGTTAGTTCACCAGCTTATCACTTTATCAGCCACTGTAGTGATTTTATGTTACTTATTAATCATAAGTTTTATTGTGTTCGTCGTCAGCAGATCCCTACACTAGCTCATAAGATGTTATGTGTCATCATCCGAGATCGGATATTCGGATGTATATTTACTTAAAGTTAATTTTTAGCTCTGAAAGTATAATAATAATAATAATCTTTATTGTAACAAAAACACATTTTACAAATTGGTTGCGTACGTAAATAGCTACATTAGTTGGAAAACTGTGTCGCAGCCATTAACGCCCACCTCCAGGAGGGAGACAACAGAGTTCCAGATTCTAGAGATGAATACAGTAGGGGTAAAAAAGAGCAATAACAAATTAAAAAAATTAGTTAAAGTAGTAAAAATTTAAATAGGTAAGTCCTTAGTGTTGTGGATGTGGGAGTGTTGTATGTGAGTGTAGTGCGTGTCTGTGGGGTGGAAGTGTAGAGTATGCTTGTGGAACCTCCCCACCAGTATGGAAGCGGCGTCTTAAAAAATCCTTTTTGTTATAAAATCGGATGCATATTTATTTAAAATTTATGTTTAACCCCTGATGCAAAATGTGTATGTGGGGGTAAGAGTGTGTTAGTAAAAACAAACAAAAAATGTTAATTAAGTAAGGTGAGTGGGGGCAAGATCGAACGGTTTTTTGATGAGATGAGCAGTGTTGTATTTGAAGTCTTGTAGAACAGTTCATATTAGCTTATGCTAAAAATTTATTTGTATTGAGTAAAGAGCAAAGAGTATATTTTTCTATCATATTGATAACATCCTGTTAAATCTGTTCCAATGCATTAAAAAAAATTAAATAAAATGTTTTTATCACGAGAATGAAACAGGGGGAAGACGAAAAGGTGATGGGGAAAGATCGAAATAGTTTCTAAAATCGTTCAAATGATTATCAGACGCTGTTGGTCGTCACTAGTATATAGTTTGAAGTGCTATAAAAACTGAGAACTGCCTGAAGTGTCAAAATACCTTTAGTTAACAAAGATATAATATTTTTGTATTTTTTTATATTTCAATCTTACCCCAACCGGGGGAGATTGACATAGAGGTTCTCAAACTTTCCACTTTAATTGCTTAAGGTTATACTGAATAAAACATCGGTATAAATCACTTATATATATTTTTATTTTACTCTATCCTAATACCAAGATATTACAAAACAGAGAGTTTGAAGAGTAGCAATAGGTATATTGTAATGTTTTGCCGCACCGTATAATGTCAATCCCTTCCGTTTTACTTACTCTATGGTGTTAGCAACATCGTCATGAGTGTAGGAAGTTGCGCGTGGAGGTTTCCGGACGTAGTTACGTGACATGGTGATTCTGAATTGGCAAAATGCATTTATTGAATAGTCATTCGGTAGTCTTAAGTTGGTATTTATAATAATAATATTTGTAAGTACTTCTAGATATAAATGGCCGAATTTGTTTCGCTGACAGTTTATTACTGTGCATCCGTTATATTGGCTGAAAAAAAACAATAATTTTATTCTAATTCAATATTTCAAAGACAGTATGTAATCACTAATCACTTATACACAAAATTAATTAATAAAAAATTCGCACAACCGATATTCTATATGAACATCATAAAATCATAAAAGGGTAGGTACCTATTATTTTATTTTGTATACTTATCTTATCACAACAGTTTGAGAACATCTGTCTATTAGTATGACTTTTGAAAACGGGGTAAGGTCGAAACTTTTATATGTTCTTCTTACCCCGTCAAATATTGGTGGGTAAAGATGGAAAATTGAAATAAATCCTAAAATACGAAAAATATCCATATTTGGATGTAATAACACAACTAAGAATTAAAAATAATGAGTAAATATTCCAATAAAACATTCGTACCCACCTCGTAAGTAAAGTTACAGGACACGGGGTAAGATTAAAACACTCGATTAATTTGCGTAAAAGTCGCTGCGCAGACATTTGCATTTTTCACACAACCATTAACTCAAAGCGGCGAACGCTGACTGAGGTGTGAGACGTAACAAATTGGCGATCTTAATAATGTTGCCATCACTGCAAAAACTGCATTAAGTCTGGCGTTATGGACAACTTTTTGTGTTACCCCGTTTTTCATCTTCCCCCCACTCACCTTACTATAAATCCTGATTGGGTGTAAATATTACCTCGGCTACAACAACTTTGATCACTACATTTCGATCGCTATGATTTGGTCCGGTTTGGTCACTGAAATCTGACGTTAACACGATTTTTTTGATATAAAAGCTTATTCCATACTAGCCAACGTCTCAATTTTAGGTGAATATGCATCCGAATATACGATCTCTGGTCATCATCCCATTTGTTAAAAACACTACTTAAGTATTAGATCTCAATTAACCCTTTTCCATTAATTCCAGCAACCCGAAAATACAACAAAAAAGACGTCGGCTAAACCCGACCCCAAAAACAACAAACGGGTATCAGCAGAGCCGAAGACCAACAGACAGAACAACAAACAGACGACAGGAGAACCGAGAAACTTCAAGCAAGACAATAAACAGACTACAGTAGAACCAAGAAACGTCAAGCAGGACAACAGACTGAGAACAGCCGATCTCAAAAACAAGCAGGATAAACTAGACGCATCCACACTGGATGTGTCGATACATTCCATCAAGGACATCAACAAAGTATTAGATAATACTACCAAAGCAAAACAGGTTTGTTGCAACCTTTTAAATTTAAAATTATGCAGGTGGTAGGTAGCAGACAATGAATGACATTTAGAAACATGTTTTTCGAGAGTTTTTGCGCCCTTCTTGTCACCCAAAAAAGTTAAATAGTTATGGGGAATTTGGAAGGTTTTTGCGAAAGAATACAGCATGTATCAGATATGCGCGGTCTAATTTAAGGGGGATGCGAGAAGGTTGGCCGCGAAATTCAAATTTACTTACGTTTTTTTGCAATTTGCAGATCAGTGTCAGGTTGTATTTTGATTAAAATATGATTCGCGACCGTAACAAATATGGCTTTACAGAATTATAATCATTAGAATCAGCAATACAACTCCTCAAGTTAGAACTGGCCTCAAATGTCAAGATTTCATGAAATAGTCGTTCAATAGGGTAATATGAACTTATAGAGATCTATTGATGATTTTTGTGATTATAATTCTATAAATAAATATTTGCTGCGGTCGCGAATTATTTAGACCGACATACAACCTGATACTTGACCTGCAAATTGCAAAAAACGTAAGAAAATTTGAAATTTCGCGGGCTACCCTGACGCTTTCGCCTTAAGAGCGGGTAACCCGTCATACTTTTCATACAAACGCTCGACCGTGATTATAGCGTTGTAAAACATCTTTCATTGAAATTTTTGAACTAATAGGTATCTTTTGCACTTTATCTAGGTTTCTATGCAAGTAGAAAATCAAAATTTGGAGAAACAAATTCAGTATAAGCCTCCAAAAATCTGCATTTTTGCACAAATTTTCCCTGAACTTTGGCCGTTCATAATGTACTCATAAATTGTAAAAGTAAAGAAAACCTCGCACATATAATTGAGATTTTAAATGACAAACACTTTTCCAAAAACATGTAAGGCTTTTTCAAAAACACGTATTTCCTGGAACAAGTTTTGTGAAATCTTTGCGCGCCAATTTTCGTTCGATGTTATCGCGTTCCCACTCTTGCTTCTTTTTCAAACATTGCGTTGGATGAGACAACAAGCTTTTCAATCATGCTCGCGTTAACGATAGACGGACCGGGAAGGGCCCACTTAAGAGTATGGCACTGACCATCAAACTGAATAACTTTTTCCATGGGACGCGATTACTATGTTGGTCCGATGGAGAAATTTGTTTAGTTTAATGGTCTGTACCACACCTTTCTGATACACACTGTATATCTCTTCCCCATACACAATGTCTGTAACAGGTGTAATAAAAAGCCCATTTACACGAGAGCTTTTAAAGACGAATAGTCGACTAACCACATTCTAGTATTTATATGCCTTTGTAAACCGCATCTTCGAGACTAGAAACCCCTTAACACTGAGCCTTATAGGTGTACTTAAAGCATAGAAACATTCTGTCTGATAAAAACAGCAAACTAAAATTGCTAAACACAATGTAGGACAATGTAGGTAATCAATTTGTTGGTCCTACATTGTGTTTGCCAATTTTTACTAAGAATTTCCTATTGTTCAAAATGACGAACTTTAAACTCAAACTCAAAGCATTTGTTTCAATTAAACCATTTACAGGCACTTTTGAGTTGTCATTTAGTTGCTCAGTTAGTCAGAAAGTTGAAGCTCGTTGCCAAACTTAGATCTCAATAGAGAAGAACGGGCATGAAACTCCAAGGACACTCTTTTACATCAAGATATTACAAAATCCTGGGTGAATGATTCTTGTTGCTTCTATTTATGATAAATGATAAATGATTTTATTTCTGTAAGTAGGTTTTGTACAAACACTTGTACACGTCAATCATGTTTTTTAAACTAGATGAGGTCGGCGTTTCCTATCTGACTACTCTGAGAAGAAAGGCCGAAACAAACTCAGAGGTCACAGTCTCTTTTAAAGTCCAGACATAATCTTGGTCAGGTCATGCGAAGACCATGCAGATTGGTATCTGAAATGGTAATTTATGTGAGATCTATGTAAAAAAAAATAAGAAGCAATTAAAATATAAGATTAAAATAAGCCGAGGCAGTTATGAGATGACCAGTGGCGAACCGATGGCGCTTGTTCACGAATATGACGCGTGGATCAGCACCATCCAGCTCAACCATTTTGTAGGGAACCAAATGATCCAACACATGCGCCACCATGTGAGATATTTAAGTAAGCATGACGTGCTCTCAATTGCCATGCTTTCAAGTCAAAATACATAATAAACGAATCCATGGTACTCACAATTACAAAATTGAAAAAATGCTTCTAAATTATACAAAACTATAGTTTGCTGTGTATTTTAGAGATGAATGAAATTTTACTACTTCTATACAAAGTTTCATCCCCTATTTAACGCCTTTATGGTATGAATTTTCAAAAATCATTCCATAGTGCTCACCTTCGTCATACAAGGATCTCTTGCGCACAATTTCATGCTTCTAGACCCAGCAATTCAGGCTGTGCTATGTCTGTCAGGATTTTTATTAAGGTGAATCTTCAGCTGTAGCCCGCCAAATTCAAATTTACTTTGTTTTTTTTTTGCAAATTGGAGCTCTGTTTTACGTCGTATGTTGATCAAAATGCGATTCGCCACTGTAGGAGATATATATATATATACTTTAGAAATTTTTTCCACCTAAGAATTTTTCAGAATATTTCTTATGCAAATTCTTAGGTGGAACAATTTTCCAAAGTTTGGCGATGGATATGAAATTTATGATAATTATTCAGTAAATATATCATTCCTACAGTCGCGAATCGTATTTTGGTCAACATACGACGTAAAACAGAGCTAGAATTTGCAAAAAAACCAAAGACAATTTGAATTTGGCGGCTATAATTGAGGATTCACCTAAAGTACATTTTTAGCAGTTACACGATTTCCTACCACTGTTCACAGAGTACCAAGCAATTCGACTCGCACACTTTTACAAAACCGTCAGCGAACGAGTGCCAGAGACTCGGCAGGCAGATAGTTGCTGAATTGGTAAGTACTTAACATGTAAGACTTTACTGTACATTATACTGTTTACATTTTAGGTGCTTGATTTGATTTGAACTATATTTGGACGTGTTCGTGACTTTCCATATAGGTTTTATTATTTATGAAATTGAAGATGTGAATATTAAGAAATTCTAAATAAAATAATTGATTGGTAATAGAATTTACCTATGGTATTTTTAAATGATTAAAGGTAAGCCAGTTTTTTTTTATTTTATTCCTTGAATTAATCAATATTAAAACTGGCTATACGCGGACTGCTTAGGCATTTACATTTAAGTCAATAAATAAAGAACATAATATTTGGATAGGTATTTCTGACCCTCAGGCTTGGAAGAGCGTCATTCATAAAAGAAAATTCACGCTATGTGACTCTTTGAGCAGTCGTACACAGCTACGAAATAACTGCAGCTAAAATATACATACACATGACGCTTGTGTTCCTCGCAGGGTTAGGCAGAGATGTCGTACACCCACATTTCGCCAGTTATGTTGATTGAAATTCATAATTTTAGTGGTTGAGTTTTTTTGTACTCAACAGCGTGTGTCAGAAAGGTGTGGTTATATTTAAGGTTGTGGTAAAACCATCAAACTGAATCACTTTCTCAATGGGACTAAAATCATGATCGCGAAAAAATAATCAGCCGTCCCATACATACATTTATAGAATAAATAAAAATATCTAAGTACATCTATTCTGTTACCAGAAATGAATGTAAGAAAAAAATCTCGACTTTTTACTAAAATCACTTAAGTACTTATCATACAACAGAAAAACTTGTGGAAATTTAACATCTCGATAAACACACACACACACACACAACACACACCCTCACCTTCTCTTACTCAATATAAGGTACTCACACACAAAGCACTTATCTCAAAATGTATTAGTGTATAATTTTCTTTTCTTTAAATATTTGTTAAAATCCCTTGAAAAAGAGGGTAGTTTGTTCCAAGACTAATACTTAACATTAGTCTTGGAACAAACTACCCTCCCACTAGGAGCTGGGCTTTGCTAGCTGCGCCACATTTTTAACTATTGCAGCCATCATAGTTTAAGATTGTTTGTCTTTGAATGTATTTGTTTTTTGTTCCCAATAAACGATTATTTTTATTATGATTATATTTGGGTCGAGTAGGTATTGAAGTTTTGTATGGGACACTTGATATTTTTTTTCGCGATAAGGATGTTGGTCTCATGGAGAATGTGGTTCAATTTGATGGTCCGTACCACACCCTTAAATAGACCACATATTTCTAATTTATGCTGTATACCAATATCTCATTTAGAATGAATCAGCCGAAGCAGTCCGTGTATTGCCAAATTCCCCATTTCAAGTTAAATGAGATATCCCATTTTGTGTCGTATTTCCCTAAGATTTGTCTATATTACATAAATTCTTTTTTGTGTAAATGATGGACAATTCTAGGCGTCAGTAACGTAGTTTTAGTAACTAACCTACCCTCAGTTTCTTATGATTGGTACAGTGGTAAACGTTTGCTCGTGTATTGTTAACAACGGTTTTGGGGTTTAATTTCGTTTAAAAAATTCGGTTCGGTTTATGGTGAATTCGTAGATTAACGGCGAAGTTGCATCATTGACGCGTAGACACAACACTAAAATGTTCACGTATTATAATTAAAAAATTACGTATCTTGAAAACTTTCTTCTTTTAGAAAGTTTCCTGTAAAGTCCGCCTGCGCATTTAGTATCGGGTTTACGGCGTAACGAGGTTTTGCTCTGACGTTTATTACAGGAGCTGTAACAATAATTTATCGATATGGTTTTATACAACTGTTGTCGAACAGGACGTCATTGACGCGTAGATACACTACAATTTTCACGAATTATAATAAAAAAATTACGTATCTTGAACACTTTCTATAAGAATGGTAAAGTCCGCCTGCGCATTTAGTATCGGGTTTACGGCGTAACGTGGTTTTGCTGTGACGTTTATTACAGGAGCTGTAAAATTTATCGATATGGTTTTATCACAGATTTAATATCTGTGGGTTTTATACAACTGTCGTCGAACAGGACGATGTTATTCCATTCACTACAATATCACACACACTATTACCTATATATCTTAACCATACCTAGATGGCATCTTAATATCGACAAGGTCCTTTGGTCCAGTCATATGGGTGTTGCACATCACGAGCGCACCTAATGTGACTTCTAAGTAATTGACAGAAGATTTAAATTGCAATGATTGACTTGCAGTAACAACTGAACTTCACATAAAAACGACAACAGACATACCCAAAAATAAATAGGTATATAAATAAATTATGATGTCAAATGTTTACAATTGATACCGTAATCCATTTGATTACGATACAAAAGTAATGTGACGCCGCACCGACAATGGGCAACAGATTTGCCTAGTTGTGTCCATAGTCCATACGACCTTTACTCTGAACAAGGAATGGAGTAGCTGTTCTGACTAAATATGTTTAAATAGTAAAAAGAATGTGTTTATTTTATTTCTTATTTTAATGTTTATTTTTAATTTACGTATGCTGCACTGGTTGACGTCATCACGTCAGCGCCGGCTATCGCTGAAAACCAGCGCTGGGGCTCTGTCTCGCATAGGGTCGTAGCATTATGCTGAGCGATTGCCGTTTTGCGTGAATGTGACGCATATTTTTCCCCAACTCGTTATTTTTTGAATTTGTGTGTTTTTTCTTTGCGTCATGTTTACCGCAAATAAATGTATTTTCTTTCTTTCTTTTTCTTTTTAGTTAAATGGATGTGCATTTGTTAAATATTATGCCTACATAACAAATGTTACATTGACACAGCTTCCAAGCTTAGTATACTGATCCAATTGAGTTATAATAAGAACGCGTAGAAAGTCTCACTAAAAAAATTGGTAATTTTCGAAATAAGTATTTAATTTTGCCGTCTGATCCTCGTTCATTAAAGAACTTAGATATTACACTACCATTTAAGATGAAAAATGATTTTCTGTCATGATTTGTATCGATTTCTGGTTAATTGAAGTACAAGAAAGTGTTGCAATTTATTTTTATTTGTGTATATTTTAATACAGCTCCACAGTTTTCCTGTTCGTACCTTATCAAGGATTAGAGTCACGCCATGTATCGTCAATTTAACGCGGCGCCCGCATAGAATACTAATAGAAACGATTTTGTTATCTACCGCCCATCTATTCTTATTTGCATGTCTAGCCATTGGTTCATCTACTGTTAAATTGTTGGGATCTAATATTTGAGTTTTTAATATCGTTTTATGGATATGCATATAAGTAAAGTCGAGTAAATAGCGTTGTCATAAGCATAATTATAAGTGATTTTTTCATACATTAATTTTATTATACAGGGTGGTACGGACATCGACGCGGGAACTGTAACCATGAACTCAGCACATGATTCTAGACCTGCTAGCGTAGAAAGTTTTCAGTAGGTTATTTAAAAAAAAAATCCCGTGTAAGTATTGCTTTTCTATGAAACAGCATATTATTTTTTATATAACCGATGAAAAAATTCAACTCAGGGCGGTTAAGAATCATGAACTGAATCCATGGTTACAGTTTGCGCGTCGATGTACCTGCCACCCTGTATAAATTAAGTTGGGCCAGAGTCGTCATGCAGTGGGCACCAGAATACGGTCGTCGTCGCCGTGGGAGACCTAGAAACGTTGGGGTGATGACATAGATGCGTTTACGGGAGATTGACCGGAGAAGGCAACACACAAGAAACAGTGGGAAGTTATGGGGTGACCTTTGCTCATCAATAGGATAAGAAAGGTTGATTTAAAAAAAACAACACCCTCTCGTAGGCCACTTTCCTTATGACTTCCCCTTTCTAAAATTCTAAACAAGGCAATACCTATTGTTTAGTTAGGTCATTTAAACATTCACCCTTTGCCACTGAGTTATAAGAGTTTCCCAATTGCTGCCAAAGTTCCGTGTCCTCAGCTTTCAGATCCCTGCTTTCTGATTGGTTGGAACTAGTGAATCGATTAGGCAATGACATAATTTCTATAATTACACTTATCTGACAAGTGTACCTGATAAGTCCATTTAAATGTCATATCAACATGATTATTCTCTTCGAAGCTTTGTTTAAGAGAAGGCTTTTATTAATTACTTGCATTTTAATAGTCCATTATTTTGGGACGAAAAGTGATGTTTTTTATGTTAGTACTTACTGTCAACCGTAGTAACTCTCGCACTAAGAAAATCGCCCTTACTGTGACGACATAAAAGCGCTGTCAATGTCAAATTGTTACCGCTGAGGTGGCTGTACATATTAAGTATTGGTTAAGTTCATGCATAATATGCATTTTTGCATCTACCATGTCATGCCAACCTTAAATAAGCTAGTTGTCTGTGTCTGTTTATCTATGCCTGAAAATACACCCTCAAAAGATGTGAAATTCCTTGTCAACGTTTTAAGATATGTAAGTACCTACCAAATCAGGGCCACTTTCCAAATGAATAAACCTAAAAAGCTCAATTTCAGCGACATCGTGTCTCCGCCCCGACTCTTGCTTGACCCATCCCGCGCCGCTGAGCCTGTAGCTTTAATTTCTTCCCTAAAAATTCCGATCTAGCCTGTCTCTTGCTCCCCCAGCGACGCCTTAAGCCAAGGTCCGTACCCCACAAGGGGTGCCCTTAGCGTGTAGTCTAATAATCCCGATTCAGCCTGTCCCTTGCTCCCCCAGCGACGCCTTAAGCCATGGTCCGGTACCCCACAGGGGGTGCCCTTAGCGTGTAGTCTAGTCGCTTAGTTTTTAAGTTGTTTAAACCCTGGCTGGACGCCTTAATTTATTGAGGCCCCTACAGGCAGGCCTGGTTGGGCTGCCGACAACCTCTTAGGTTAAACTGCGAGATGAGATTTATAAATTGCAAAAAAATATAACCGACTTCCAAAAAATACATTACAAACTGAAAAATAACTTAAATTTCGGAAGCCGGTGTCTTAGGATCTGTAGTGCTATTCTCTAAGGATACAGCCTAGCGCTGCGCTGCCGCAGCGACGAAACACGTTATTTTCCCGCTGTTTCGTCGCTGCGACAGCGCTGTTCGCAAGGCTGTATCCTTAGAGATTAGCACCGCAGTATTTGAGTTTTATGCCACCGACTTCCGAAATTTAAGTTATTTTTCAGATTGTAAGTACTTAGGTAGTGTTTTTTTGGAAGACGTTTTCGTTTCTCCTTATATTATATTAATTTATCCAAGTTACAATAGCCTAATGTCAACTGGTCATCAACTGTTACAAAATATTGCTTTTGCCGATGCAGAGACGTTAATTGTTGAGGGATTCTCCTGATAAGAACCAGAAGAACTGGAGCTGATGGTGAAGCTACCATCAGCTCCATGACACCCCATATGCATTTCTACGAGCAAAAATTTCTTAACAACCATATTAAAGTAATCGAATCGCAAACCGTGAAATACTTATTATTGAGTAGTTCCGGCCATTTCGGGTCTTCATCATCAGTTCCACTTCACCGAATGGTGCTTTCCGAGGGCAAATGCATGAGTTACTATAAAAAATACCCAAATCGCTATAGGTGTGCCTATAAAATTTAGGGTTTTCCTCGATTTTCATGGGATCCCCTCATCAGATTCTGACTTGGTGACCATCTCGAGAGCATACCCATTCAAACAAAAAAAGAATTTTCAAAATCGGTCCACAATTGACGGAGAAATCGGTGAACATACTTACATATAAAAAAAAAAAACAGCCGAACATATAACCTCATTTAGAAAGTCTGTTAAAAAAAAAACAACATCCGTGTCTCTTGCTGGATGGTTTTCCCTAAAACACTTCTGAATCATGCAACATTGTAGTATGCAAAACATGTAGATTTACTTCGTCATTTCATCATTATTGGCAACCTTATAGAGGTATGAGGAACAGGGTGTAAAGCTCACTCATACTCTATAGAAAAGGGAGGATCCTCCGACCAGACGGGTGTTGTGTCTGGTGGGCAACTGCCCAACGGTTGATGTCGGGGATGTTGTATATATGCTAGTTGCGCGGTAAACTCTGCTTGCGCGATGCAGGATTTTGCGTGACGTCAGTATGACGCGTAGCTCGCATGTGGCGATTGTACATGCCGCTACAACCTTATTCTTCCCACTGCTAACTATAGGCCTCCGCCCCTTTGTCCCATGCTTCCCACGTTATTAATCTTTACATAACATAACGCCTGGTTTCCCAGAAGGGTTGGGCAGAGGTGTACCTATAGTACACCCACATTGCGCCAGTTATGTTCAAGTCCCATGTAATAGGGGCAAGCCTATTGCCATCAATCGGACACAAATCAAGACTGGGCTGCTACTGAGAAATTTCAGATAGAAAAAACCAATAACAATTTGCCCGACCTGGGAACCGAACTTAGGATCTCATGCTCAGCATTTGCAACCACTAGAACAACGATGCACTTACCTACTTAATCTTTGTTATTTTTATTCAAATTATATTTCTGTTTTATTATCTGTGGTGATAAAATAGTGGTGTTAGTGACACCTTGAAAAGGACTACTTGACGTCCTTTTGAAAGCTTTTAATATTTAATTGACTGGGAGACCGTGTGCTCTTTTTGTGACCTACTTACGAATGTTTATTTTTTAATCGAAAGCCTTCCATAAAGGATGTCATTAAAATAATGTGTTGTATTTAATGTGGCCAAATAGTTACATACTTAATAATTTTAATATATATCGTTCCAATCTTCAAATTGATCTATAAAAATCAATTGCTGTTCGTTAGTCTCGTTAAATCTCTAAAACGGCTTAACCGATTTGAATATACAGGGTGTTTGGAAGCTGGGTGCAAAGCCTTAAGGGGGTGAACGTTAACACCATTTAGAGCATTTTGAACCATACATTTCTTAGACGAAGTCGGTTCTATTTTTGTTTTTGACTACTACTTCTAGGTTTTTTTGGGTAAAAGTATAGCAGTTAAAAATAAAAATAAAACCGACTTGGTCTCAGACATGTATGGCTCAAAATGCACTAAATGGTGTCAACTATCACTCCCTTAAGGCTTTGCACCCAGCTTCCAAACACCCTGTATATCTTTTTTGTTTTGTTCGCTATAACACAAGGGGTGGTATGAAAAAACCGACCAAGTGCGAGTCGGACTCGCGCACGAAGGATTCCGTACCATTATCTATAAAAACGGCAAAAAAAATCATGTATGTTGTATGGGAGCCCTCTTAAATATTTATTTTATTCTGTTTTTTTAGTATTTGTTGTTATAGCGGCAACAGAAATACAATACGTCATTTGTGAAAATTTCAACTGTCTAACTATCACGGTTCATGAGATACAGCCTGGCGACAGACGGACAGACAGACGGACGGACAGCGGAGTCTTAGTAATAGGGTCCCGTTTTACCCTTTGGGTATGGAACCCTCAAAAAGGCATTGCAACACATGCCGGGCATTATAGCTAGTACCCAATAGTCACATGAGCAGTAGTAGCAATAAATGCATTTAATTGAATTTCTTATTTTTAGATTGTCGCTTATTTATATATTAAAACATTATGCACAGGCAAAAAGAATACTGTACAAAGGCGGACTTAATGCCTGAAGCATATCCTACAAGTCAACCTTAGGGTGATGCAGAGACAAAACATGGCAGGTGCAAGATACGGGATAGATAGCTCGGAAATAACTATAAAATACAAGAATAAATACTAATACATAACTACCTATAAACAAAATAAACTTTGTCAGGAGAAATCTCGATCGGTAGAGGAGAAAACGAATCCAGCAAATCAGCGCTGGAATGTTTCGACCAACTTCTGACGGATATGCTCACGTGCCTTCACTTTAAAACTATAACTAACTACCACCTACCTACTTATAATTACTAACAATTATCTCATCTGTTCTATATTCAAAAGAGCTATAGACCTTCCCCCAGGGCCGGCAGTCACGACATGGATACCGACAAAAATCGGTCATTAAGTCCAATCGATGTCAAATTTCTTTAATAGATTTTCAACCTTAGCCTTGGAAATAAAGTTGAAAATCTATTAAAGGAATTTGACATCGATACGACTTAGCGACAGATTTTTGTCGCTATCTAATGTCGAGACTGCAGGGCCAGGCCATTTCACCTTCGATTTAAGTCCTTGTATGAAGATGTCGTGTCCAGGCCTGTGTCTACTGCCCATACTTACGAAAAGCCCTTTCTTCCACAACAATAACAGTAAGTAACTGTGGAACCATTATTAGCTTTATCAAAACACAGTTCCAACGGTCCAGACATATCTATTAATAAACCCCACCATGTCTAAGCCGAACTATCCTTTGTCCCGTTCCGAAGCCCCGGCGAGTTTACGACTTATTTTGATCTTTTACGGCTATATTTAAAGCTTTCGTTATTTTACGACTACGGACATGGGTGGGCCTACGAGAAAAGGGTTTCTGGGTTCGTGCCAAATTTGTGGTTTTAGGGCTGTCTTGCAGACCCTTAGAAATAAATCGAAGAGATGTAAACAAACAAGACGGATTTGTTTGTAATAAAAAATTGGCTATCTCAGTCTATGACAGGTTAGGTTAGAAACTAACTGAAACTTTGAATGGATTTTAGAATGATAGATTATAATTATTTCTGTTAGTTGGTTCAGAAAAACACTTTTACACGTCAACAATAACTTATGTTTGAAAAGTAGACGAGTTCGGTGTTTGGCCGATCAAGACCGAAACAAACTCCGAGGTCACTGTCTCTTTTAAAGTCCAGATATAATCTTGGTCTGCCGGGGTCGCGGATTGTTCGAAAGAGTTACCGTGGCGCACAGGCAACTGAAGGAACACGGGTGGGTTTTAGTCAGTAAGAGTCTGACACGCCCTTCCGCTCCGCCCAGAGCGGGAGAGGTCATTTGATGACTTCCAAACCAAAAAAAAAAGATATAATCTTGGTCAGGCCTATGAAAACCATGGTCGTTTTAAAGATATTCTGCGAGGCTTTTGGCTACTTTTTATTAGAGTATGCATTTTGTCTAGTTTTTTTTTTTTTAATGTGTCTATTGTTTGTGCAGAATAAGCAATTTTTCTTTCTTTTCTTTTCTCATCATAGGTAGCACAATTATAGATTTAATTGTAATGTATTCTTTGTTGATATAGCTATTGGTACAATAACAAGATGAAAGCTTTTAATATCTTCCAAACCGTGGCAACCCTAAACCCAAGGCCAGCGCATAAAATCAGCGCCTGCGCATTCTTTCACCACTCGTTCGCATTTCAGTGCGCATAATGGTCGTCGTATTATTATGCACTGGAGTGATCACTATTGTTTCGCTTTACACAAATCATATTATTATTATTATTTCAAAAGACCTTTCGACGAATTGTTTTTCTGTTCTTCTTTTGTTTCCTTATGTTTTTATGTTGTTTTTCGAAACAGCCCTGAATCTGTTGACCACAAAAGCTTTCGAATATGCTTTTTTTAAGTGCCTCATAAAAATATTGTGTACCTATATGTTCTGGGGATTTTGCATAAGTTTTATCGATTCTTGTTTTTAAAGTAAAAAGTAACTTAAAAATTTCAAGTAAATAATAACCCAACCTTTAAGTAAAAGGTTGAATATCTCACAAAACCAAGAAAAATGTAATATCTTTATTCGATCTTCCATCGGATTTTTACTTTCACTGCAAGATCATATCGTTTTACCATGGCATTATTTGTTTCCTGTCAAAAACTAAAGGATAGAATTATTAAAAACAATCTTCCATTCAAGCATTCATTTTTTTACCCCATACACTGATACACACCACGTGTGGTCCTTACGACATCATTTGTCACTATCACACTCATTCATCCTTTTAGATAAACAAAATATTTGGGTGTGAAAATGCATCCCAAGAGCGCGTCATGTGACTCTTATGACATTGTAATAAAGTGTAAATTGGAATGATTGACGCGCGTTCCTGAAATTCCACAATACTTGACCAATAAAGCTGAACACATCAGGGTGGTGTTGCTGGTTAAAGCTTTGGTTTCCCGGGAAATCGGTTCTGTCATATTATAACGGCCGTAATGAAAATCAGTAATTTAACATCAAAAGATGTAAAAGCCATTGCATTTTGACAACCGTTATTGTGTGACCGTTCACCGCTTTCTTGAAACCAACGCTTAAGAAAGTTGTTAATCAGCTGTCAAATTCAGTTCTTTGTAAATTTTAGTTCCCCATTTTGCCGCATGCCAAGATAAACTGGGTGGTTCAACTGTTTTGTATTCGGAACAGGGAAGATAGGAATTTAACAGCTTTGCTCTGACCGATAAAGGTAACATAAATAGTTTATTTGGAAAATAACATTAATTGGGGCTATAGACGATAATAATGTTTTATCTCTTTGTGAGATAAATTGGGTCAAATTTACTGGTGAGAAAGTTGTGGCTATGCTTCGCTTGTCTGAGCGTCCATGATAGAACAGTTCAAATACCTGCCCCCTCCCCTCCAGGACTGAAACGAGACAAACGACAGTGCTGTCCAGGTCGTAAGGTACTGATTGGACAATAATTATCGTCACGACAGGAACTGTGGACTGCGATAGTACCTAATTATAGAAACTCGTTTGACGTTTGTTAGTACTCATTATCCTTTTCATCAATGACACTACAAAGTACATAAAAGTTGCCATAAATTATGTACCAATTACTGAAATCCTGCACCCTAATTACGTAACACACTATCTTTCACAACCTACCGTCCTTACGTAACCTATCTTCCACACTAACTTTACCGATGGTAAATTTTAATGTTGGCGTGTCTACAATCATATACTGCACCCTTATTGTGTAACACATTATCTACTACAATCTGAATAATTTTGAAGCCTATTGCTAATCCATTGCTTCATATGTTAGAAAAAATTGTCTGCTCAACAACGTAAATAACGCAATGAATGTTGTTGAATTGTCAAAATGAAACCCATTCCTACTATTATTAGTGTGTTACGTAATTACCTCGCTGATCTAAGTCTTTCTTCAGTAAATCTGTTATCAAAAGTTACACGTAATAATCATTGTTTGAAAAAATAACTTTTACCAACCATAAGTGTACATGCTTAGAAAACCCTGGGAATCAATCTATTTAAGTAACACACTGACCAAACATTTCATCATGCACCTCATCATAAAACTCATAACATTAAAACATGACATTCGTTTGCATTGTATGATGATTTTATTTTCATAGTCTATTCATGGTAGCAAGCGAATGGACCGACGCCATATAATAGATCATTTACTTTGTAATACTCGGGCCTTTAATGGTGATAAATTGCTATTGTACAGGTGAAAATCTCACAGCATAGGGGTCCATTTAAGATAAGGTGTTTAGAAAATGGAGGTAGAGACATTGAATAAATAATAGTTTAATTTAACAACCATAGGATAGGTAATTTCAACAGTGAGGTAGGACAAGCTAAGTACCTGCAAGGTGCGATAGCAAATGAGTATTGTATTCCGATAATTTCTTTGGGTTAAGTACAAAATTCAAAAGTGTGATGATATTTGCGCAATTCAAACTTGCTACGCCCATCGTCCACGAGGGTACTTAAAAGTAACCAGTTACAAACTCAAATCGCCAAAGAGTTACCAGAATTACTTTGTACTAGTATATCAATGGTAGTCCATACACGACGTGACTTACTAACGTATTATTAAACTAGTTTACGGACTTTACAAAAATTCAGGAGTCACTGAAGGTTAATATCCTCGATAATACGAAGATATCGATTTTGTTTCGTCTCTGCATACTTCTGCTTGGGGCTGTAAATTTCTAATCACTTCTGGATCGATTTGCGAACTCCTCGTCCAATTGTGACTGTAGCGTGCGCTGCAATAAATCAGCACTTTCCAAGAACCTTACGTCAGACCTTTTCCTTGTAGCCTTTTCAATTTGTTTCCTAGTAATCGAAGGTTCTGTACTGTCCCTGAAATATTGCCTCACACCTAAATGCTACTTTTATACTTTGCTACCAATATTTTGATTTAAAAGAGTGTCCATGGAGTTTCTTACAGGTTCTCTTCTCCATAGGAACCTATTACGTTTGATAATGGATATCTAGCTTCATCTTTCAGATTGACTTACTGAATTCTTGTTCTTGTTTAATGGAAATAAATACAAGTATGAGTTTGTGTCAGACCTTTTCCCAAGATAGCTAAGTTTTTTTTTTTTTTTTTTCATATAATATACATATATATTACAACGTACCACCCAAATCAGTTTCTCAATCCGCGGAAACATTTCTATTTCTACCTGTGTATCTGTGCTATGCGCAGGAGTTCCGCGTGCAATCTAAATACGCATCTCGCATGGTGTGGCCGGTTAAAATGTCATCATGTTCATCGGTTCGAGTTTCCGTATTACTGTTATATGGGTCGCTATAGTACTGTGTATATTTGTGTTATATCTGTTTGGTATACACAAATGGTGGGTTGTGAACACGGTTGTGAAAGATAGAATTGATCGCATATGTAGCTTTCCGGTGAATTAATCTGTTCGTGTGGGACCATACTTCGGTTTCAAACATTTCTTTTTTCAAAAACTACTTCTATCATATTCGTAAAATCTCTGCTCTTACCATCTAAGTTTAGCACAAGAACATCAGAAAACTCATAGTTTCTAAACATACTACACTGGCGTGCAAGAAATCGGCGCCGTGCTTTCAATTTGAGAGACGATATCTCAAAAATATTAATTAATATAATTTATATTGTGTGAAGGTAGGTAAGGTACAGTCTATTTGCACATACACTATATTTGGATAAAAGAAATATTCTTGACAAGATCGACTCAATTCTTCAGATGATCGCTCACTTTTGCTCAGATAAAGTGCGTGACTTTTTTTTGTCAATGAAATGAACTAAAGAATAATTTTGTTTATTTCTGTTCGTTTAATGAAAATTTAAGTTGATGTTTTAACGGATTTCATAAAAGGAGGTTCTTTATCCGAACCCCCATGTTTGTAAGTTCATGATTTTTCATGAACTTATAAATCAGTTTTGATAATTCTTTAATAACGTAATATACATACATACCTTCAGGAAGGTTTTAGTATACAATATATTAGGTTATTGTTAGTAAACCTTGTTGGATTACATTGTTTCAAATCGAAGAGCACGGGGTGGGTCGATTTTATTGCACGCCAGTGTATTTTAACACGTTTGACAAGCTAGTGTGTGAGAGTGCTTTTCTGTCCATCCTCTTGTCATAGGTAATGGCTTTATCTCTAATTTTGGATTTTTAAAATCTCTCAAGAACTTCAGGAGACAGTGTCATACACTGTATACAAATAATTAATTATATTATAAAGAGGTAAGTTAGTATGTAGCGGTAATATCTGGAACTACCAGTCCGATAAAAAAATATTTTTTGAATTTGGTAGCCCAATTATTGAGGAAGGCTATTGGCTATTTAATATCACGCTAGGACCTATAGGAGCCGAGTAAAAATAAAAAAAGTCGGAAAGAACGCTAAGCGGAAACGAAGTAATAGCGCGGCAAGGCGATGCGATGCGACGGGGTGGGTCGGGGAACCAGAAATTTCACGCGGAGGAAATCGCAGGCAGGAGCTAGTAATAAGTAAAGTTACTACATACAATCCTCCTGTACGTTTTAATTATACAAACAATAGCCAGCACGAGCTTTCATATCAGTCAAAACTCAAACGTAATTCAATACTCATAATTCTGAGAAAAATATGAACTGGCTGTTAGCGTTACGCATTGTAAGCCTGCACCCTCATTGCGTAACACGCTATCAGCCACAGTCTGAATCATTTTGAAGGATATTGCTAATCCATTGCTTCATATGATCGAAAAAATTGTCTACTCAACAACGTAAATAACGCAATGAATGTTGTTGAACTGTCAAAATTAAAGCCATTCCTACTTTTAGTGCGTTACGCAATCACCCCGTTGGTGGAGCTTGCGGTGCTAATTTATATGGAAATACATTCCATGTATTATGGGGTCTATCTATTCTTAGAGAGAGTATATCTTTAGGAATGTTGTTGAATCAAAGTCACGAACAGCAAAACTAAAGCTTGGCAAGTGCAGTGCAGACTTAGCCCTTTGACATTAATAATAACATCAGCACGGCGCCGCGCATATCGAAAGTGAAGCACCGTACCGATCTATGTGTGTGTAAGTGTAAATAAATGTCTTACTTGTAATATGTTATTCCTTGACACTTTCTGGGATGTAGAATTATTTTTACACCATTTCACAACACAAGAAGGCATTATTTTATTTTATTACTTGACGTAAACAGTACCTACGATGACGCCGTAGTGACGCGTAATGGCACCTTATGATGTAAATGTGTGCGTGAGGCGTGTTTGTACAAACGGTCCGGCCATAGTTATTGTGCTTCATTTTCGATACGCGTGGTGCGGAGTCCTTCTTGTTTTTTCTAGACCGTGAACACCAGCCTATTCTTGTCCCACTACAGGGCAAAGTGCTCTTTTCATACGGAGAAACCTGGCCTGTGACATTATTGCTATAATAATTAAGATTGAATTCGCCATTGAAAAACAAGTCACTGGAATGTGGTATTCTTTGAAATCATAACCAGAAAGTTCGGTTTCACAACAGACATTGCATAACGCATCGAGGACTGGCGCTGGCCATCAAAACAAAGATTGCCTTTATATCCCAACAGGGAAGGAATTATAAAATTTCCAGAAACACAGCCATGTGTTATCGTAAACATTAAAAGGCCCACACACTATAAATCTTGGATGTACTTGGTGTGAATTTACTGTCTTTTAACACCCCGATACAGATTAATCGCCTTAGCTTTTATGGCGTAACGCCTTTTTTATACAAATTGCATCATTGTTACGACACCATCACTTCCCTGCAAACCTGGCCAGATTAAAGACCCAGTCTTTGGTAAAAACTCCATAGAATTGAAGGTCTTTTAAAATGGTCATGGTAGAAGTTTGTTGAACCAAGTTTTTGCGGACCATTTACCGGTCTGTTTGGATCGGGCAGTTTTTCTGTAAATGCTTTTATAAGATTGATTGCTAGGGTGCATCGAACCTCGACTAGACAGTCGGGATTATAGAATGCTGGCTCTATTTGAAGGTCTAGACATCGTGAATTTGATTAGGAGCGATTATCACAGAATATATCAAAATACCAGAGGAAGTGATGGAGCATTAGACATTATGCACTACGCTAAAGTGATGTAAATTAGTAGTAGGTTAGACGTAAAAAGTGTTGTCGGTGCCACAAAAAATATAATTGCTAATTCATACTTAAGTCTTTACCATTCGTTTATACACTGATTCCAATGAGTTCCAATGAGTAGGTTTAAAATTTGTGCAAAGTAATGAAATTACGTATTAAATCAGCCTATCACGGTCCACTACTACACAATGACCATCTCAATTCGAATTAACTTATCTCTTTTTATATTTAAGTAATTACTTATTATGCTTGGGTTTCTGTGAAAATAACAACAGACAAAATTTAAAAAAAAAACCGACAAAAAGGAGCCGATGACCACTGCACATAGAACCACTGCTAGAAAACCTGCTTTCAAATGAAAAGAAACCGCATCCAAATCGGTTCACAACTTTACCCGTTTAAAAGCTACGGTGCCATAGACAGACACTCAGACGGACACACACACATAGCGGTCAAACTTATAACACCCCTCTTTTTGCGTCGGAGGTTAAAAAAATATTTCTTATACCTATTTCTAAATTAGCTAATAAGATGCCATATTTCCCCGCATCCATTGAGCGCATTACTGCAAAAAATTCCAAGTGGTTTTCCACAGGCTATATACAGGGTTATTGGTAAAACACCAGCAACCTCTTAAGGGGTCATTGTACTCATCATTATGAACAACTTTTACTTTGGACCAAACCAGAAATCGCGAAAAAAAATAACAGATTTTCCCTACATTTATATTCGCATAACACGTCAAAACGTAGGGAACAGCTGATATTTTTTTCGCGATTTCAGGTTTGGTCCATAGTTAAAGTTGTTTATAATGATGAATGAGTACAATGACCCCTTCAGAGGTTGCTGGTGTTTTACCAATAACCCTGTATACAGTGAAACCTGGTTAAGTGGGACCTGGATAAGTGAGAAACCTCTATTATTGAGAATTCCAATGAGGTCCCGGCACTTTTTCATCCAATTACCTCTGTTAATGGGACTTCACGAACCTGGTTAAATAAGATTTGATTTCTAGGATTTTTTCGATGTTTACCTCTATAATTGGGACTCTGTAGCTCAATTCCTTGTATAAGTGAGACATTTTATCAGGTTGGGACAGGTTTCGACACGGACAACAACAAATAACACCAAAAATACGCATTTTTATTAACATTTCCACCTCTATAAATGGAATAACAGTACATTTCGACCTCTATAAGCGGGGGCCTCTGTAAATGAGACAACAATAATTTTAAACCTGTCTAATTGGAAAACTGGACAAATGAAAACCTCTTTAAATGGTACAAAATCCTTGGTCCCTTGAGATCCCAATTAACCAGGTTTCACTGTATTTTTCGAATGACGAAATTAATATCCTCAAACGTCAAAAGACCAAAAAGGATCCCCAAAAGCACTCCCTAGTTTACTTAAACAGTTAAATAGTCCTAAATTAGAGTAACACGACCCTCGTCAATTCAACTAAGTCGTATTAGTTAGCTGAAGCCATTGACCGAAAGGCGTCAGGGGAATGTCTATCACAATATTCGGCAGGCACCCGAACTAGTACGGGAATTGGTTAATAAGCTACTATCAATTTAGGAGCGTGGAATTTGATAGTTTTGGATAGCTTATGTTGATGACTGAGGAGTTCTTTTTCTTCTTTTAAATGGTGACTTTATGACCAATTTTTACCCGACTACAGCAAAACTAAAGGAGGGTTACGATTTTAACAGGCTATGTATTTAAGTTCATCTATTCCCTCATTACTCGTAAACTACTCGGCGTATGCTGATAAATCCAACATGATGGCGGCTTATAGCGAATGTAGTGTTACCGAATTCTTATTTATTTTTATTAATTATGTCTTGTTTGGTATCTAATTATGTCTTGTTTGGTATCTAATTAAAGGTCTTAAGGAGTACTTTCTGAAAATATATATAGATATCATCATTAATCATACATAAACCCTAATTATGATTTAAAAAAGAAAATCACTCGATTGTTTTCAAAACCCTTCTAGAATATTATGTAGGCTGCTGAACAAAGGAACCATTCAAGTATTACGTAAGCACCAAAGGGAGTGGGGGTAGTCTTTATTTTCTTATTTCTGATGACATGGGGGACGGGGGTTGGGATGGTGATTACGTCAGCAATATTTATTTACGTTTTCTGATTTTTCTGCAAAATTTAGTAATTCTGATTTGAACAAATATGGCAACCCTACTTGTCTATGCTCGAAAGCGAAAAGCATGTTCAGGGATTCCCCAAAATAATTGATATTGTATACTCGCTCTCAAGCGGTGTTTTGTGGTTAAGTTACAAGGAATTCAAGTAGGGAAATTATTTAAATGGACATTATATTCCTTTATACATTCCTTATTTCTAGACTCACGAATAACAATAAAGAAACCTGAAAGGACTTACAAAAAATACCAATGCAAGAATAAGAGGGGGGTAAGAGCTTTGCTCACTTTTGCTGACAAGGGGGAAAATTTATTGATAAAAAATAAATATATATATATATTTCTTTCTTTCTTTCTTTCTTTCTTTATTGGGATTATGAGGGGGCTAAATTCTGCTTGACACACTTGACTGTTGATATTGTTTATTTCACTTTTGATTTTAGTCTTCTCGACCATTTATAATGTCCTTCATTACTTCACATTAGCTTTGATGTTAAATCTAAGCGAGTTGATATCCCTTGTTACCGGTTCGTAGCGCCAAACACGATCGAATGCCCCTGCTTGCGGGCCTGTCAATCAGTATCCTGCAAAATTAATAGAACCATGATAATTATAATATAATAACAGCCTGTAACTGTCTCACTGCAGGACAGTGCAGGGCAAAGGCCTCTTCTCATACGGAGAAGACACGAGCATTGATCACCACATTTGCTCGAGACGGAATGACGATTACAAGCTTATACCTATTTATTAGAAGCCCTGAGGGCCTAGACAAATGGCAATGTCTTCGGAGCATTCTATTTCTACAATCGCTATCGGTTTCGCTAATGTTTCCATCATACTAATCGAAAACTAGCGATAACGCATGTCAAAAAGTGCCCCTTGGCTACGCATTTCTATGGAAGTAATCGTTCGACGCTGTCGATTTGTTTCATAGAATCGAATGATGCTAACGTTGTCTAGCTAATTTCTCTTCGTTGACCTATGATCACGTGACATTTCCATAGCTTATGTCAAACCCATAAATGTTTTTGGTTTTTCTACTAGCGTCATCTAATCATCTAATCAAATGTTACTTTGTCTAGACCCTCAGGTTTCCTCACGATGTTTTCCTTCACCGATGTCAGTGATTTCAAAGATAAAATTACAAAGTACATATGAATTGAAAAAGTCACATTCTTGCCCCGGATTTGTTATTACGTTTGACAAAACCAGGTATTTTTCCGGCCTTTAACACAGTAATTGTTTGTGGACTCTAATGACAACAATCACGCCAAAGTTTGAGAGCAGGCCGTTAGGACATCTTTACTCCAAAAATTCGTGTTTTTTTCCAGTCTTGCCGATATTTCTGTATAGGTAATTGTCTTGTCATTAGGGCTTCCGGCACGGACTCGTCTTTGGCAAAAATGTCATAAGAGGAATGAACGAATATTTTTTTTGTGTCTACAGTTTATTTTAAACAAACTTTATTGCAGTGAGTTGGCCTGATAGGGTTTTCTTGAGGACCAGCACCCTAATTATGTACACACTATCTATCACAATCTGAATCATTTTGAAGGATATTGCTAATCCAGTGCTTCATAAGTTAGAAAAAATTGTCTGCTCAAGAACGAGAATAACGCAATGAATGTTGTTGAACTGTCAAAATGAACCCATTCCTGCTGTTAGTGTGTTACATACCTAATTACCCCGCAGATGTTGTCCCACCTACTTATGATGAAACATTTTTATAGTCTTATTCACTGAATGTAGGGTCGCAAATAATAACTAACAAAATCCGAATCCTCTATTCCCTTGAATGCCAAATTGTCGCTCTGATGACCACAGTTCACAGACCAGACGCGATTATCAACGCGTACAAAGGTAATAATATAAATCATTTCATAACACAGCGTGTTATTTACCCGAAATAATGATACATATTTCCTCAATAATTATAATAACACAAAGCTATTGTTGCATCAAACAACGCGATGCGTCAAAATATAATTATCAGCTGGGGCTAACGTGTGCGGCCCTCCGCAGACAGCCAGTCAGTTGGAGCTCGCCTCACGGGACTCACGCGCGCACACACAACCCGGCGGCCTAACGTACACGACACACACGTTCATTCAACTCCACGAACTATTTATTTACTGTCATAAGTTCATAACAATAATAATACACTTCAGTTACGCAACGTACCACTAGATGTGATGCAACTTCGTCGCGAGCCCCTTAACGCTAACCTAACCCAGTTAAACTAACCGCGCGAAGTCAGCCACCGCTATAAAACGTATCAATAAACGAAATGCAAGCACGTGCTCACCCCTCGCGTTACGCGGCCGTTGTCCAATCGTAGGAGGGCGAGGGCTACCGGCGAGTTTCGGCCAGCCAATCGCGGCTCGTCTACGAATTCACCACGAAAACCGCCGATCCCGACCGACAGGAGCCGAAGTGCGCATCGACCACCCCCAGTGCCGCTTCAGCCCCCATCATGGCGACAATGGTGGCGCCCTCGCCCGCCAACCCGGCCGTCACAAAAAAGCCCTCTATCAAGAAATACAAAGCACCCACGCCGCCGCGGAATATTATAACGGAAGACGAATGTGAAAGTGAAAAGGACAAAGAGAATGCAGTGCAACTCGACAACGAAAATGACGCAAGTGATGATTGTAAACAAACAAAACCGGAACCGGCGGACGACAAACCGGCGCCGGACAAGGGATCGCCGTTAGTGAAAAAGTTGGGTCCAAAAATAAACGGAAGTGTTGACAGGAGTTCTGTGTTGTCTAAGGCGGCGATGTTCGAGGCGGGCAGCCCGAAGGCGAAGGACCCGGCCGAAATGTCTCTCAGGGAACGCAAAGCGCTCTTTGAGAAAAACAAGGGCGCAGCGATCGTCCCGAAGGCCCCCTTCGGCCTTGCACCCTCCGCCAAGACCCTGCTAGGGGATAACAAAGGTAAGTTCAACTTTTAATATTTACTGCCAAGCCAACAATGAAGAACACCCTAACTCCTTGACTCACAATTATTTCGGATTTATGGTCTGTATGTACTGTAACCAATAAATATGTTTTTTTTCCGCTTCGGTGTTACTTAGTTACCGAGATTTTTCCGAAGCTGTTAATTGATTTAATTGCGGTCTGACGGTTAGACGCAACTAAGTAGGCGATGATTATGTATTCTGCAGCTAATTCGTAGATAACGAACGTACTGGAATGAATATTAATGAGTCTAAAAATACTTGTCCCAAATCTAATTCTGAATGTTTGAACTCCTTGATTCAAGCAAAAACAACAGTGGATTGTTCCTTATTATTTGTTAACCTACTTCTTTGCTTATTAATGATAATTTCATAACAATTAACGATCGTGTCATCATCACATCACCATGTCGCATGCAAAGCTTTTTGCTGCAATCTTTCGCGGATTGAATAGAGAAAAAGCAATAATTGAAATAAAACAATAAAAGTTAATTTAAATGTCAAAGTCGTGCAGATTCTGAAGCTACCTTCGTTTTTTGTGCAATATTCTGAAACCGGATTTTTTCAACGTATGTTTCGACTACCGATCTGCAATAAAAGTTTTTTATTGGTTGTTCGTCTGTATTGGCATTTAGATGTTATCAGTATTTGCCGTGGTGGTTAATTAAGTGCCCGAGGGTAAATGGAATTTAATTTATTTAAGTAGTCTTATTTATTTGACGTTTCCGACGATAAAAACTTAGGATATTATTATAGTTCTTAATCTCTTAATAGGTTTCACGTCATAACTATGGTAATTAACTGACATTATTATTTAATAATCAAACTATATTTTTCTTTTTTCTATATTTTTTTCCGATTATTTTTGCTTCCTTTCTTTTCATTTTTTTTTTCGTTTATTGTAGCTGCAGACTTCTTTAAAATAAGAATGTATTTGTTCTTAATTAGTTAGTTTTATAGTCGGAAGCGCCTAACCATGATAACAATTAACAAACCATGTATTTGTTACAATTTGTCTATTTTTCCACGACCCAAATAGCGTAGCCTACTGCGCTCAGGGTCACTAGGCCGATTCCCGTATCGCGATCGGGACAAATATTTGAATATCTATGGTTGTTTATATAGAGCAAACAAATTTATTTACTTTGCCTAATGTAGGGCAAAAATATGGGGAATCCTAGCGAATAAATATTCTTTACGAAAGCCCTTTTTAATTATTTTACTTAAAAAATGATGTTCTGACTCCATTCTGAAACATAAGTTTTGTTTGCCCTTGTATATTTTTAATTAAAACTTATTTGATTAAGATATTTTTCAGTAAGCTTACAAACAAATTAATTTACATAGGTTTTGGTTCCTCAAAACAAATTCATCGTAACAAAACCCTGTAGGTATAACACCTTTTTATAAGACTTTCTTGAACCAGGGGATATTAGATAAGAATAGAATAAAATACTCTTTATTATATACACCATAAGAAGTACAGATTTAAATGTAGAAATTTTACATAGGGTGACACAACGGGCGGTCTTATCTCCAAGTGATATTTTACAGACAACCTTTGGATGGATTAAAGGGAGAAGGAGAGACAATAATGCATGTAGTCAGTGGTGTACCATTTACATATACAACAAATACATACATACATAAAACATATGCTTATCTACATATAATATATACAATAATAAACGTGAAACAAGAGCAAGGAAATTAAATGTAATGAAGATGTTTAAGAAGAGAGGAAGTGTTTTTTTTAATAAGAACATAAAGAAATATAATTACATTTATCATTTAAATAATCATTAACTTTATAATAGGCTTTATTCATCACATAAATCTTTAACCTATTTTTAAATTATATAAAATTCGTAGCTTTCTTTAAATGATTAGGTAATTTATTATATAAATCTCGTCTCCTTTCGTATAAAATTAATCCCAGCTGGACAAAGGTCACTTGTTACATCTTCGACTGAAAAGGTCAGTCACTATCAACTAGAAAATATCTAGACAAATCTAAATCTAGATATACAACTTATCACTATGATTTAGGGTTCCGTAACCAAAGGTTGCCAACGGGTACCCTGGGGTTTATTAATAAACTTTGTTTAAAGTTAAGAGGCGTTTATACATCAAAAATGTATAGTTGAACGGTCGCTAATCACTACTTAATTTTAAGCAACGTTTATAAATAAAGGGGCGTATTACTAAGTCCCACGTCCGTCTGTCACAAGACTGTATATTTTGAACCGTAATAGGTAGACGGTTGACACCTGAAATTTTCAGACTGTGTTCTGCTATGGCCGCTATAACAACAAATAATAAAAATTTACTTAAGCTACAAACTAAAGGCAAAAATATAATATGTAGTTTTCAATATTGTACGATGGTACGGAACCCATCGTGTGCGCGTCCGACTCGCACTTGACCGCTTTTTTTACTTACACACACTAATCTGTTTTAAATATGAATTATGTATGAGGTCATAACGGCATCGATCGATCTCGATGCAAAACGATGAACGAAGTTTTTGTTGCCATTTTTAAATCGATTTGACTCGATAGCTAGGTACATAATTGACTAAGTAATAGGTGCGAATCGATACAAGTTACGTATGAGTTTTTATTCCGAATACTTTAAAGTGCATTCACCCTATCTTTTGTTGCTAATAAATTCTGCAGTACCTATGTATTTTTATTGTAGAAATTAGTTTTGCATAATGACATGAATGTGTGAATATGTAGTTGTTGCGAATGGCTAACCGGTCTTGGTTTCTTTTTATAAAATCTAAATAATATTGCATTCTCCATTCGGTATTATAATTGTACTTACTTGAAATAGTAATAAAAAGTTGCTTTGTCCATGTAGGTTTTAAAAAAACACTTAATAGGGGGTTAGCAGCTCCCGCAAAGATTCTTGATCTACTTTATGCGTTTCTTATATAATTAACACATAACAAAAGGTAACTGGCGAAATGTGGTGTACCATAAAATTTATAAAGAGCATGAAAACTGCCTGTAAAAAAATACAGTTACAGTACAGTAACAGTATTGGACAGTATTGAGTCAAAATATGTGCATAGAAATGCACATTTGACTCAATAATGTCCGTCCATCAGGAGTTTCGGGTAGTCATAAGCCCAAAAGTCTGACAACCAATCTTACCAAGGGCTATCGTGTTACCCAGTAACTGGATTGTGGAGGTCAGATAAGCAGTCGCTCCATGTATAATACTGGTATTCAGCTGCATCCGGATGGACTGGAAGCTGGCCCCAACATAATTGAAAAAAGGCTAAGCATATTGATTGACTCAATAGAGGCCATTCGTAGAAAATAAAATACATTTCTAAAATCATACTATAGCAACCTAATTCATACTTACTTCCCGTAGAAGTGGCCACAGCGTATCATTAAAACCAGGGACCTAGCACAAATTGCACAGTGTGCTCACCACCTGTAGTGTTGCCATTTAAGTTCAATCGCCATTTGTGATTATAACATACAGTGGCGATTACTGAAATGATGTCGACTTTTTTATTAGGTACTGCAAATATATGCTTTAAAAGGTTATGTCATAAACAACCATGTTTTTTTGGCTGGTATAAACGGTACTTAATTAAAATACTATTAATAGAGTTCCCATTTATTATTAGTAATTTGGGTTTTCTTGTAATTGATAAAGTTGGTTGATCTCTTAACTCCCATACTGGGCAGTTAAACAGAAAACAATTCCTACATACAGTAAATTAATCAGTAGCTTGATTGTGCCTTAGATAATACTCTCATAACAAAGTAGCAATGGTAATATTTTTCCATTGAATAATATCTGTATCTTCTAACCACAATATTCTGAAGAGAACTACGTGACTTTAAGTAGAACAGAATGTGTCATGCAATTTTCCACGAACAACATTGTGCAAATGTGCATTGCTAAAATAATACAAAAAGTGCGTAATCCGCAAAATATCCTCATACGTTTCATTCATTCAGTACAGTATAAAATAGGTACCTACCTGGCTTGCAAAACATGGCTTTATAACAGGAAAAGAATAAACACTTATCATATGGTTTCCCAGTAAAAAGAACGTGGAGAAACAAACCTGAATATAAAAATGCTTGTAACTAATTAGTGTATGAATTAATACGCGTGTAGTACCGGATCTCATTCATAAAACAAAAAGTTTTAATAGGGAAAAGTGTCGCCCTTAATTCTGTATGAAAAGGCCTTGAATTCTAAATCATATTAGACTGGTAATTAACATGGTGACGCGGACCTAAAGACCAAAATTATACTTCCTTGATATATCAGATAAAAAGGCATGAAGGGTATGGATGCCGATGAAACTCCAGGCACATAAGACATACCCACCAGCTTTGTTGCACGGTAATGCACCTTGTGGTGCTTAACTTAAATGCTATTTTGCCAATGTCCTCAGGCAACGGTGACCACTTAGGCTCCTGCAAACAGGCGCGCCGCGACTCCTGTAGAACAGTTTCCACGAAGTTTTCATAGAAATTGTTCTAGAGTCGCGTCGCGTGTTTGCTCAGCCTTTAAAATCATCTAATTTGTTACATATTTCGGGCATAGTCCTAGATTTCGGTCGATATTGGTTCTCACGCTAGTGTTTTGATGGACGAAGATATTCTCATCGACGGCACGTCGTGTTCCACGCGCGCCTCAAAGAGATGTCTGCACAATTAACGGGGTCCGATAGGACCGATGCCTGCCGGGGCTGCGGATTGTTCGAAAGAGTTACCGTGGCCCTGGCGCATAGGCAACTGAAGGAACACGGGTGGGTTTTAGTCAGTAAGCATCTGACACGCCCTTCCGCTCCGCCCAGAGCGGGAAAGGTCATTTAATGATTTCCACCTAAAAAAAAAAAAAAAAGGATTCCAGTTAAAGTCAAGCATTTTCAAAATGCAACTGTTAATTTCATTACCACCTACCAGAACTCCACCTCTGCCTAAGCTTTCGAGCAAAACTGGCGTGGTGATATGTTAACTTCAATAACTACAGCTATTTGACTATTGACATTATTCAAAAACTGACACACTTTCGTTTTTCTGCCATTCCCAATAGAAAACTCCGAGACAAATTAGGACCACCCCAAATATGGATTCATCCGAAAGTCTTTGAAAACATTTAGCACGTCCTAACTGCGTCGCAAAATTTAACGGTAAAAAGCGATACTGCTTCAAACTAGCCTACTTACAATATTTGAACAATAATTGTGTTACACGGTTTCGCAACAAATATTTATTTTATAATACTGTATTTTGTATGATGTTTACCCGCAACCTATTTGCGTAACACACTATCTATCACAATCTGAATCATTTTGAAGTCTATTGCTAATCCATTGCTTCGCATGTTAGAAAAAAATGTCTGCTCAACAACGTAAATAACGCAATGAATGTTGTTAAACTGTCAAAATGAAAGCTATTCCCACTGTTAGTGTGTTACGCAATTACTCCGCAGGTCGATTAATTAATAAGTCTATGTAGAAAAAATAATGTAAAAAGGCCCATTGTGGAACAATAATAAATGAACAATATGGTCATGTAGATATTTTATTTTATTTATTACTAGCTTCTGCCCGCGACTTCGCCCGCGTGGATGTCGGAAATTATTCCACGGTATCGTGCTCCAAATTTTATTGAAATCCGTTCAGTGGTTTAGGCGTGAAAAGGTAATATACAGACAGAGTTACTTCCGAATTTATAATATTAGTATGGATTTTTAGCCTATGTTGTCCCATTGCAGGGAAAAGGCCTCTCTTTCTCCTTTCCACTCCCCTCTGTCTTGAGCTAGTGGGGACCAATCCTGTCTGTAGGCGTTAAACTCGTCTCGCCATCTTCTGGGTCTGGCTCGGATGTCGCGGGGCGTTTTCTGGGGCCCTATAGCGTGGTAGATTTGACCATGACTCATTCGGTATGCGGCAAACCAGTCCGGTCCAGTCCCGCTTATGCTTGACTGATTTTTGGGTGACGTCTGCGAAGTAGATATGGCAAAGGTAAATACACCTAAAGGTGTTATGAGAGTAATGAATACCCAGCTTTCATCCTTAATCTGCCATGTTCAGTAAATCATACTAAGTTGGTTAGATGGGTTGTTATAATAAGATAACTTTTGCCCATTACTTACCTGAACCTATAAATTCTACGTAATAAACGTCCCGTAAATATCAAATCTGAAATCGCCAACCCGTCTTGAGCAAGCGTGGTGATCACATGCCTTCTCTATATTAAGGCTCCCTCAAACAGGCTCGACACGCGACACTAAAGGTACCGCATGTCGCGCGACAAGTGGGGTGCCTTTGTGTCGCGTGCGATTCGCGTCGAGTGTCGCGCATGTTTGAAGAAGCCTTTAGAATAGGCCTTTGCCCTGCGGTGTGACAGCAATAGGCTGATATTACTAAACGTCCCATAAATACTTCATCGTCATAAACTTGAGCATATTTTCCATAATACAGATCACACGTGGCCACAGATTGTGGGAATAATCGATAACACTATCCAAGAAATCTTTAAATTCACTCATTCACTCTAATTAGGACTTTATTTCAGTAAAGCAGAGTTGAGATTTGCTTGCTCTCTTTAAATAACATGTGGTACTTTAATCATACGCCTAGTTAACATATATAATGATAGACAATTAGTTGCTATGCTCAACCACGAGATTATACAATGTAATAGTCGCTTGTAATTTGAGCTCAAGTGTAAAAATTATAGCTGAAAATTTGTAATAAGGTAATCAGCAAACACGCAATGGAAAGAAGCATTTGCCCAACATTGGGTCAAACAAAACATTGAAGCCATATGACATCCACCAACCCGCACTTGGCCCGCGTGGTGGATAACAGCTCTCTCCCTCTCTCAGAGAGAGAGAGCCATTGTCCCAGCACTGGGAACAATATAGGTAGGCGCAAATACTTACTGTAAAATAGGCTGTGGTGAGAACAGTTAGAAATCGCCATTTCTATGATTTGCAAGAAGCTTGCGTTTGACCGCAATGTTGCCTGATGGTAACCACAGTCTAGGTTAGAGCACGTCTCACTACATGGAAATATAACTACACAATAGAAGACAAGTTTTGACAGCTTTGCTAATCGAAAAGAGACCTTGTAAACATTAGCCAAGGCTCACCATAAATGCGCTGGACGTAACGAGGTTTTGTTAAGCTCCAGTTTTTGGCTAACAACTAGGGTGAGACAAAAAGTTTAAAGGGGATAGAGATGATATATTTCTGTCTCGTTTACTCTTACTACTTGTTTTCAAGAAATAAAACATTAAAAGGGCGCACAACGGTCCACTAGCGCCACTCCTTTAAAAAATTATTATCTCGTGACTGAGAAGGAATTATGAATAACGGCTTGTAAGGACCCTCGGTCAGTATGTCTAGAATTTTCTAATACCTTTTTATAAACTTTCATATTGAGACACGAAGCAACAAAATACGATCTAGAGAAATGTGGCCGCTTTTCTTTAGATCGAATTTTGTTGCTTCGTGTCTCAATATGAAAGTTTATAAAAGGTATTAGAAAATTCTAGACACACTTACCGACGGTCCTTACAAACCGTTATTCATAATTCCTTCTCAGTCACGAGATAATATTTTTTTAAAGGAGTGGCGCTAGTGGACCGTTGTGCGCCCTCTTAAAGCATGACAAGCTCGAATATGCTAGACATTATAATCAGCATTAGCTGCAGTGTCATTTATTCACGAGAAGCTTGGCTCAACCACCATGGTGATATGAAAGAGGAGTTAGATCTATATTTTCGAAATATTTATACTTAGCCTCTTTATCATCATCATCATCATTCTGTTGTCCTTTTTCCCAATTTAAGGCTCCTACAAAACAGGCGCGACACGCGATGCAAATCGCGCGCGACTTAAGGCACCGCTCGTCGCGCGACAGGCGGTGCCTTTGTGTCGCGCCTGTTTGTATAATCCTTTATTTGGAGTCGGCACAACACGTCTTTTTCTTCCATATCTACTTCCGTTTTAGTCTATTACTATAAAATTATTATGGCCTCTTTATCAATCTACTTTAAATATGGTTGATACTAGACAGTTGGTAACTAAGTTGGATGTCTCCTTAGTTAGTTCTGTCTATAATAGGCATAGAAAACCCACAATTTCAAAATCCTCAAGAGAAACCAGTAATTGAGTATCGACAAACGGACAAATCCATCGACTGGGTCGCCCCGAGCCATTTGAAAGACAATAACGTCTAATTACTGTTACTGCTAAGCCGTTTCACATCTGCTCGTAAAGACATATTGGCTATTACTCAGGTCTGGCTTTCCCTTTAGTCTGTGCCAGACGAATAGCTTGCAGAATTGTTAGGCCCACTTGTACCACAAATCACAAAACGCATTCAACGCTAAACGAATTTAAAACACAATGTTTCCGTCAATCGTTGGAAGATGACAGAAACTGAACAATGAATTAAATCACTAAATGTACTTAACGCTGAACGTATTTAAATCATCATTGTATTTGTCATTTTCAAAGGATTGACAGAAACAGAATGATGTTTTAAATTGGTTTACCGCTATTTATTTAGTAATTTGTGGTGAAAGCTGGCTGGCCTGTCTTGAAAAAAAGATCGGGATTTGTGCAAGTATAGTGTTTCCTACAACAGTTCTTAAAAAAAAACAATTTGTTCAAATCGACTCAAACAGATCTCGCTACTATTCCATGTTGTCAAGTAAAGCGTATGAGTTTCCGCAAGTAACCTTTTTAGGCATTTTAAATTAGTAAATAAATCATTTTAGACACCTGCTTTAAAATTGTCTCAATCATGTTTTACTATTAGTAAAGATTTGTAATATTTACGAATAAGTACAAACTGCAGTTTAAAAAAAATACTTGTGCTGGAAATTATATGAAAAAATTGCCTATACTTGTCTCTTTTCGGCACAAAATTTTGAATAGAGTCCTATTAGCAGTTAAATAGTTCGTTTTCAAAGGAATATATAAAATTATTTAGGGCGACATTTATTGAGAAGAACAACCGATTTATTTTGCAAAATTATCAAGTAAATTTCCATGGTGATACTTTTGCAGAAAAGCACTGCTTTGCCATCCTCTAGCTAAAATTCAACAGCTAGAACATGAAAAGTTAAATGAAAAGCATTCCACCCAGCCATTCAAACTTTTACTACCCATAACGTCCTGGTTGCTGCCTGTTCCGACAGTTGCATAATGCTTTATCAACAATAGTCTATTGAGTATCGAGCTCGGGCTGGCGAACTAACGGAACAAATCGGATTGTAGGGTTGCCAACTGGGAGCCCTGAAATCCTACTCAAAGATAAGTCCTCATTAAAATGTTGGTCCTAAGCTACAGAGCCTATTGAAAACCTGGCAAATTAAATTCACGTATCAAATTACTGCTTTGCTGTCCAGTTTTATGACCAACATTATCTTTGTAGCTTAAGACAGGACCAGCAATAACTTAGTTAAAAAAAAGTTGTCACCAATAATTGTCTTTTACTCTACCGTGTAGTGTGTTCCAGTTTTGGGTGCATATAGGACCAATGTCTTAGGATATTACTGCAATCACCAGCAGGCGAACTGCAGTTTCGTAAATTTTCCAGCAAAATATCATGAATTCATGAGATAAAAACTTTTTTACAAAAAAAAAAACCGACTTCCAAAAAAAAAAAACACTAAAAAACGTGAAAAATAATTTTCGGAAGTCGGTGACTTTGGTTGTGTATTTTCGTTTTTGGCCACCGACTTCCGAAATTAATTATTCACGTTTTTTAGTGTTTTTTTTTGAAAGTCGGTTGTTTTTTTGTAAAAAAGTTTTTATTTTTCACTTTTTAGTTGTGGTACCTACCCCACACAAATTCGTATACCACTACTTGATATGTAAATAACAGTGACAGAAAATTATTAAAAACATCATCAATATTTAATAAACTAAATGGGAAAAATACGCAGTATTAAGGAGAACTACTGGTCACAACTTGATCATATTTAAATGGGACCACATGTGAAGCACCAGCTTTCAAATAAAAAAAGAATCATCGAAATCGGTTCACCCAGAAAAAACTTATGAGCTAACACACATTTAAAAAAAAACAGTCGAATTGAGAACCTCTTCCTTTTTTTGAAATCGGTTAAAAATATATATGAACTATCTTGGTACTTACAATGCAGATTACCAGCAAGAGTATCCTGGTTCCTACTGTTGTTTAACCCTGTCAACGACAATGATCTATTGGAGCTCGAGCTTGCGGTGTAACAGAACGAAACGTTATCTGTAGGGCTGCTAAGAACTAAAATAAACAACAACATTCGAACACAACACAATCCCAACACAAAAATAACAACCACACAACAATAACAACTACTATATTTTTTTTTTTTTGTTATTTAATAACTGATGAGCAATTAATTCGCTTAAAAAAAAATCGTTCGCATTCTAATTCGAGTGTCAAACTACCAAAAATACATCCAATTTACCTAAATTATTAACAAGTTTTTGACATTGGTTAACGTCGAGATGAGATTGCGGCTAGATTTTAACGTTTTAGAATACGAGAATTGGCCTCCAGAATTCTATTGATGTAGCAGAGGGTTCCGAAATTTCAAAGTAGGCCTGTATCTTGGTGTTCCTGTCACTGAACAACGTTTTGACTACCCTTGTGTGGTAGATAAAATATTCTTGAAGTGCCTTTTTCTGGATATTATTTATTTTAAACTTTGAGTTACTTTAAAATCTTGCTAAAAACGAGAAAACCTCTTCACCTATCTTGAGTAGGTATCGTAAAAGTAAACATGCCATACGTACTAGAATTTAAAAAATATATAACGGTGATACATCTTGGCAGCCCTGTCTGTAACACTTGAATGACCCCAGTCTGTACCGATCCGTCGATTCTGGTGGCGACAACTGAGAGAAAGTCGAGATGACGCGAAAAACTGTTCTTACTGTTTATTAGTAAGATGTTCGTGTTCACTTGTATGTCACTGAAGTAGAACATACCTAGACTTACTCGCTCGGAATCTTTTTGGAGCAAATGTTTAGAAAGAGTTCTCGTAAAAGCTTAATTTTTCAGCTTAATCACGTTCGGATTCAGGATTTGTTATACTCTGCTTAACATGTCTGTTTGAGCGGTCATGTAAATCGTTATATCGCGCCTATAATCCCCGGGGTGTTAGGCAGTGGTGTACAAAGGTACACCATCGAAATCTGCAACAGCAATTCATAACTGGCGAAATGTGAGTGTACTCTATAGTACACCTAAATTTCGCCAGTTATGAATAAGACCTTCGTAATAGGGGGCGAAACTATAACTCACCCAGGTCTGGACTGGGGGTGACCAGCCAACCATATTTAACTAACAATATCTAAACTAACCACGATAACAAGCACATTTAGAACAAAGACAATTTTAAAAACTATGTAAAACAAATATCAAAAACGTTTAGATAAGTGTCAATTGCTTATCCAAGCCAAAAATTTAAGGTCAAATCATCTGTTTGTCTACTGGTCTTAAAATTACGCTGTGGTAAAACTAATATAGTCGAATTAACCTTGCTTATTATTATGTCATCATTACGGATGTAATCGGTGCCTGCTAGCACGTACACACAAGAAGCCATTACAGCTGACTTTAAGATATTATTCGATTCGGCGACGTAGGTGCGACTAGAGACAAACTTTTCGGAGATGAATTGCTGTTCCATATACATAGATTCGTCCTCAGTTGTCCAAAAAGTTATATTCTTTTTTAATCTTCTTTTTTAAACCACTTCAAAAAAAGGAGGAGGCTCAATTCGACTGTTTTTTTTTAATGTTTTAGCTCAAACTTTTTTCTGGGTGAACTGATTTGGATGGTTCTTTTTTTATTTGAAAGCTGGTGCTTCACATGTGGTTCCATTTAAATTTGATCAAGTTCTGACCTGCAGTTTTTGAGTTATCCTTAATACTGCGTATTTTTTCCACTTATTATATTGATGATGTTTTAATAATTTCCTGTCATGGTTATTTACATATCAAGTAGTGGTATACGAATATGTGTGGGGGTAGGTAACACAACTAAAAAGTGAAATGTTCAAGTGAAAGTTCCGAAATTAAAGTTATTTTTCACGTATCATAGTGTTTTTTTTTGGAAGTCGGTTGTTTTTATTGTAAAAAAGTTTTTAGTTAATCGATACGGTTGGTTGTCAATAAGCAATGTACAAAAACTCACTACTCTGTTATAAATCATGATGAATCAGATTATAAAGAGGTAAAATTTGTAATTTTGTACATAATGTAGGGGGTAATCTTCGGACATAGTGATACAATTTCGAAAATTCGTTCACAAATGACAAGCTTCAGTATTGCCGAGTGACATTGGAAATGATAGTTGCGGGCAGAAGCTATCTTCTATGAATAAGAAGAGCTAGAGCTTATGAACAAGAGATGCTAGTTTTCTCCAGTTATAGGGCTATGTATATTTCTCCAAATGGAGCGCGTCGACTCGTTTCAGACAGGCTGAAGAATATATATAGGATTTGTACAAAGTCAGGTATGTCGGTCTTCTTCCAGGCGCGCAATTTAAAGGCGGTCTTCGGAATTTTTGGTGGAATGCTCGCACGTTAAAATACACACCCACAGGTGTTGATGACGTTCAGATGAATCTGTTACATTATACCCTGTCAATGATACTAATTATTTGGACAACTTCGCAGAATGATTTCTTGTAGCGACGCTTAAAATACCAAGCCCGAATAACAAAGTATTCCGTTTCTATTCCATTATCTAATAAAACCAGCATATTATTGTCCCACTGCAGGCCAGGCAAAGGCTTCTTCTCCTACAGAGAAGACATGAGCATTCATCACCACGCTTGCTCAAGACGAGTTGGCGAATTCAGACTTGCATTAATAAATTATAAGTCCAAGTTTTCTCACGATGTTTTCGTCATTGATGTCAATAATTTCCAAGATAAGCTTTTCAAAAACTTTCCCTAATTCACTTACGGTATTGTCATTCGGTTTCTTACACGAGATATATGTCAATGATATGTTTGCGGACATGTACCATACAATCAGTTCGGATCATTAGAGGCGTAGCATAGCCCACAAAATGTTGTGTTATTACCGAAACTGCTACCGTTCCGCAGTACCGTTCGTAATCATTTGTTGCGGTGTTATTCTGAAAATGTGAATGTTGGTAACGAAACAACTCGTTTACTATAGTGAGGTCCATTTGCTTCTCTTTGAAAAAAACTTGACGTACTGGAAAGAGCTACCAGCTGATGATCCCTTTAATCCATCCAAAGGTTGTCTGTAAAAGATCGCTTTTAGCGATAAGATCGCCCATTGAATCGCCCACGAATTTACAACACAACACGAGGACTTACGAATTGTGTTCGTGGAGGTTCTTTTAAACAGTAAAAAAGTTTTAACTTTAATAAGTTTCCTAAGTCATCAAATTAGTTTTAAATTAAATATTAGTCGAATATAATATACGTTGTATATGTAGATTCAAAAACATAACACATGGCTAGTAACTATGATAAGTAACTTTATAAACACACAAGTAATGAATCCTCGATTATGATCACTCAACCAACAAAAGCTGCAAAAGGAGAAAGCTGCAAGGAGAAAAAAGCTGCAAAAGGCTAAACGGATAAACAGAAGTCGTTTGATAAATCTATCGTTAAGAAAGCTGAGCTTAAAGCACTCTGGGTAAAAGAACTCCTTACAGTTTTTGCTCGCGATTAAAGCAGGTTCAAGACCGGTTCTTATTATTACTAAGAAGGCCGTATGTACATCTTAATGTTACATGCTTGTGGGACACTTAAAGACATGTGCCAAAAGCCAAAATACACTTGCTCCGTGTGCTTTCCGAGAATTTTCAAAGCGACAAGATGACTCTTGAAGATATTACTCATGCAGGCTCTTATTTTTTTTATTAGGTTTTGTGGTTAGGGTCAACAAGTAAAAGCCTTGGTCCTGGTTACGCAGAAGGCTAAATGCGATTCTAGATCTTTAGTCACTGAATTGTTTTACATTCATATCATCAATCTTAGAATAAGTTGTATGATAATGTTTTCTTTTTTCAATCAAAATATTTCTAATAAAAATCAAGTATGCAAAAATCGCTGTCCGAATAAACACCCAAATAGGGCTGTCGAAAGTGCTACTGTATTGCCGAAATTAAGTGATGCGACGTCATTTAATAGCAGGTGGGCAAGGCTAGCAGGCGCCGTCAACCTTGACTCCGCAGATGGTTTACAGGGAAAGAGGCCCTTTTTGACCGCAGTTAACTTTATATTTTTATTTTATAAGCGATCTGTAGAGTAACTTTTCAAAGTTTTATAGTGGTTCATAAATGTTTTTAAATATTGGCCGCATTAAAAGGCTGAAGATAAATAAGAAACGATGGATGGACTGTGTGAAAGATGATATGGTTTGAAACCGGGTGACTACCGAGATAACGACTAATAGAGAAGTATGGAAGAAAAAGACATGTTGCGGGGACCCCAAATAAATTGGGATGGAAGAGAATAATGGTTTAGACGCTGAAGATGAAAATTTTGTTCAAACTGGAAATAAAAATAGCCATTGCAAAAACAGTTATAAAACCCCAAGCAGCTGTTTCTAATCGCAGATTCAAACAGTTACAACATTAATTGCATTGATAATGAAAACGACACGCTATCAGACAATTTTCTAGTGATATTAATAGCTTGTTAACACGACAATCGGCTATCGGAACCCAACAGCAGATACGAACCAGTGACGCGTAAAAATGCGACAAAAGATCTGAATAAGTTACAAAAGGTTTAGTGCCACTGTTTTGAGCGTGGGATTCGGAAGCGCACCTCACTAGTTCGAAGTAGTGGTGGACCAACAGTTGGTGATCCGCGTCGCCCATTCTGCTGAGCGCACGCGCAACCGATCGAACTTAGAAAAATATTACCGTCGTTTTTTTTTTTCTATTTAAATCGTGATTCGTGTTTAGTGATCGTGGTTGTCGACTTTTTTGTGATCACAGCTTCATTGGATTTTTGTGACAAAAATTGCCAATCGATAGTGTGTTGATCGATTTTTTGTTGAAAATTGAATTGAGGTAAAGATACAATTTAAATTACTTTTTTAGGACAGATTTGCAATTACGTAAAATTATCCCACTGTAAAAAAAGGTGCAATATGTTTCAATAGAAATCATGCAAAAAGTTTCACTATTTAAATTAAAAATATTTCATTTTCCTGGAAATAGGGATAAAAATTGGTTTAGAAAAATACCTAAGTTATTGCTTCACAAGGTGCCAATGTTTCCCAACAAGCTTAACGTCAAACAATGTGGCAGTCATTACGTGGTTTCCGTCATTATAATAATCCTGAGATAACTACTTTGTAGTGTTTGTTCTGTAACATTTACCTGATTTTCTTGACCCCAATAGTTTTTGCAACAAAAGTGCCATCAAAGTGTCGTTGAACAAAACAAGTCGTTCACCCCCTAAAAAGTCTTCCAATTCACCCGTTCAGACAAAGATTTGTGAAAATTGTACATTATCCTGCTGACTGTACAAATTAAAAAAATACTGTAAATGGTGTTCAAAATTTATCAAAACGTTAGGCCAGGCTCTTAAGATAGTTTTCCTGTAGCGTCAACAGTTGAAGGTATCGGCCTTTACTGCTCCATCTCACAATTCCACCCTTTATAATATGTACACCACATAAATTAACAGATATATATTAATGTAGAAATTTTTACTAGGATGACACAATGGGCGGTTTTGTTATCTTTTACAGACAACCTTTAATATGTAAATTATGGTTTCCGAAGTATTTTGTACTGGAGTACTGTCTATTTATTAAGTACTAAGTGTTATTGGTTCCAAATCTTGACACTTAGCGTTTCAAAACACTCAGTTTAGGTAGAAGATAACTTTATTTGTTAAATTAGTATCAGTTGAGAGTTTATCGGAGGAGCTCAGAAACCAGACATTAGTAGATTAAACCGCCTTATCAACTCAGCTAACACATAGGAAAAACTTTTAAAGATTCCAATGTAAACTACATCATTAAATTACTATAGGTACCTACGGTGGATCTTTAAGGCTCGTACACACTGGCGCGACGCCACGCCCTACACAAAGGCACCGCGTGTCGCGCGACGAGCGGCGCCTTTGTGTAGCGATGTCGCGTCGCGCCTGTCTGGGGGAGCCTTTAAATGCTTCATTAAACAGGCGCGAAACTCGACGCGACTTAAAGGCACCGCTCGTCGCGCGACAGGCGGTGCCTTTGTATCGCGTCGCGTGTCGCGCCTGTTTGAAGTTGCGCTGCTGTTGTTTAGTTTTGTTTTAGTTTTCACTTTTTCCCCTTCCTTTTTTCTTCTTTTCGTTGTCAAATGAGAAAATTATTGCAGTTTAATTTATGAAGATCTTTTGGTACTATTCATACCTACCTGAATGAATTTCTATCATAATGAGTTTTATAATATCTTCACTCAGCCCTTCGATATGCATTTGTATAAAATTCTTACATCCTCGTTTGTGAAGAGAAAATCGCCGATAGGTTCTCTTCAGTCAGTACGAAAATAAGTGCAACGCAATGCAAAAAGTCTTCCAATTTCTACTTTTTCTTACTCTGATATAGTAAAAAATATAGCCGTTTATTTCAGTGCTTTACTACTATCATTCACTTTTCTCTATATTGCCTCATATCAGCCTTTAAAAATAACTAAATCCTCATTAAACTCTTCTGTAACTTAATCTAATTCGTTCCTACTTTCAATCACCTGTGTAACCGAACGTACCAACATTTAAAAACAAAAGCTATTATCAATTGAGTTTACCATCACTTCTCTTGTTGACTCGATCAGTTTACTTGACCCGTATCGAAGACAGATGTTTCGCCAAGGTTCGTCTCGTTAATCGGAACAATTAAACCACTTCTGTGACAGTTGGCGATAAACTTACAGGTTTATTTTCACAATTTTTAATCCATTTGTAAATTGGAATTGGATAGGGCAATAAAAACAGTCGAATTAAAGGATTTATTTGTTAGTTTAAGCAATTAAGTATCTTGGTGGTGAATAGGAATGCAGGGTAAATCGAAACGAAACTTTAAAAGGGATTTTAACATTGAAATAATATAGTTTTTTGCCAAAAAGGACTCCGTGTTTACTGTAATTAACGATTAAGTGCCTTTGTTGGCAACAAACTATATTATTTCAATGTTAAAATCCCTTTTAAAGTTTCGTTCCGACTCACCCCTGCATCCCTATTCACCCCGTGTGACGGTAGTAGTCCGACGATGTTTTATTTATAAGTTACCTGGGGATAGGCCTTTGTCCAGCAGTATAAGTTACCATTATAATGTATGCAAAGATGTCAACAAGTAAATAATAAAATAAAAATTGCCATCTACGGTGTCATTGATTGAGCTTCTACAGTTTGAACTATGGCATCATCCAAGTTACTACTAATACATATTGTAAATACGAGAGATTCTGTCGGTCTGCTACCTTTTCACGTCTTAACGGATTTGCATGAAATTTGGCACACGGATAGATATATAGACCTGCACCATAATTGCGTAACACACTATCTATCACAATCTGAATGAATCATTTTAAAGCCTATTGCTAATCGTTGCTTCAGGTGTTCGAAAAATTTGTCTGCTCGACAACGTAAATAACGCAATTAATGTTGTAGAACTGTCAAAATGAAAGCTATTCCTACTGTTAGTGTGTTACGCAATTAACATGTCCGACATGATACTTTACCCGGTAGTACGTTCTCGTAGGATAATTTCCGACCGATACGCAAACTAAGCCACGGGCAAAAGCAAGTACAACATTAAAACCTTATCTTTTTCTACAAAACTGCTGCATCAAGAGAATTAAGAATATTCTTGTTAACAAATTCTCAACTTATCGATCACGAATCATCGAACGAAACGTGATTTATCTACCTTTTTGCTGCTTACGATACATACATTGTACTCAACACATCAAGCAAAAAATCTTCATTGTTGGCACTTAGTACACCGAACTCCGTACTTACCTACGACCTCGAATTTACACTAGTTTTTTTTTTCAGCTGACAAGAAACCATTGGCTCAAAAAACGACACCAACCAAACCTAGCTCTTTGGCTAATTCCAGAACGAATTCAAAAGACAATATCCCTGATGATAATATAAGCCAGAGTTCTTTGGGAGGTGGAATTAAAGGGAAGTTAGCGGCGCTGTTCAGTAAAGAGCAGACGATTAGTGAGTCTACTATCGCGAATAAATTTAAGCTGGAGAGAGAGAAGGAAATGGAGATGCTGCAGAACAGATTTCATTATAAGGTGAGAGGATCTTTCATTATTTTTTTGTAAACCGGAGAGCTTTTTTTTAAACGGTGAAGGACAACAGTCCGAAGACATGTGGCTCGTGTGGTGGATAATGATCCAGTCTCTCTTGCGGAGACGAGGCCTGTGTCCCAGCAGCGGGAACGTTATAGGCTGATTATACTAACATCTTTTTTGGTCTGTCGAACTATAAGTAGCTCTGAATTATTAGGACAACGTTCATTACACTCATACGAAAGCATCTGTAAAGACATTAACAGGGTACAAGGTTTCCGGTAACAACAATCATAACAATCTTTTTAACCACTGACGGAAACAGAGGGGTGTTATAAGTTTAACGTGTGTCTGTCTGCGGTATCGTAGCTCCGAAACGGCTGAACGGTTTTTTTTTTGTTTTGTTTTAAAGGTGACTTGATCGAGAGTGTTCTTAGCTATGATTCAACGGCTAATTAAAACGTCAAACAAACGAAGCTTATACCCAGCAATAATTAATGTATGCTATTGTAGAAAGAATGGCTGCTGTTAACTTCAGGAATTTTCATTAGAAGTTCCCCAACGCGACGACGCTTTGAATCACAATATTACCTACAACTTATATTAAACTTAAAGAGCCAATAATACATATTATTTCTTTGCGTTTTAGAGGTTTTTAAAATTTTATATTTATCTTTTATGTACATTCCTGGTGCTAAACTTGTCTAAAAGACAATTTGCCATGAGTGTCATATATCGACATTTCTTTTTTCCTAAATCTAGGATTAACTTACGACTGACATTAGGTTAAAGCAAGCCGATTTGATAGCCTCAGCTGTTTCTATTATCCCTACATCCGAACTACCATAAAATATCTTTAGCCAATATTAACTGAGACAAAACTTTCTGATTATTTTTCTCAGTAACACAAAAAAAACAAAATCAAGGTTTCCCAAACTATACTATAAATTCCTCACAAAACACGACGTCTCCTCGCTCCAACTCCTTATTACTTCCCGAGCTATTCCCGTCGGGAGCAACAAACCAGAGCAATTTATTTCCTGTTGTTTCTCTCCCTAGAAAGGAAATTAAGAACTGTACTCTTATAAGTTATTTCAGAGTAATGTGGGTAGATTTAATGAGAAATACGAAGGATAGATTGTTGTAATTGTATCTTTTCCGCTTGAGATACGAGTTATTTCTAGGGGATCCTTGCGAAAAAATGGATACTCGTAAATTCTATTTTTATTTCTTTATTTAACCATTTATGTTCACACTGAGCAGTGGTGGCCCAGTGGTAACGGCCCCGATTTATAAGTTGTAGCTCGTGTGTTCGAACCCAGACAGGCACTTTTACTTTGTGTATTTAATTTCTTCACCACTGTTCTCAAAACGGTGAAGGAAAACATCGTGAAGAAACCGGCATGTCCTAGAACCAAACATTCTTAGACATGTGACATCCGCCAACCCACACTGGGCCCGCGTGGTGGATTATGGCCCATTCCCTGTCACAGAGAGGCCTGTGTCCCAGCAGTGGGAACATTATAGGCTGATTATGTGTAAGAACAAAGGAACAGAAAAATACGTACAAAGTATCTAATCAAGTCGGCTGCAAATCAGCAGTTTTTGAACGTCAGAATTTACAAAGGGCAGTGCCCAAAACGCCTAACCTTCAATGACTGTATGTACGTACGACTTGATATTGACATCTCACCATATCTTAAAAATATTGGGCCGCTAGCTAGCTTTAAACTAGAAACCAAAAAACATCACATAGTTATTCCCATTAAGGTAGGCCCTTTATATTTGCAGTTGCACTAATAGGTACACTTCCATGTATCAGAGACCAAAACTCCAATCCTCATTTCTTTTCCTCACGTCGAACACACCGAAAACTTATTACGTAACCGCCACAAAGTAACGAAAGTGTACAGTAAATACACAATACATGATAATTGAAAATGCCGTACATGCGGTGCGTACACGCCCTTACCCCTAAAAAGAGGTCTATTGCGATACGTGGCGTAACATGTATGTACTAATGAGTTGCATGTACTAAGTGAAGCTTTAACGATGGCCGAAGGCTGAGAATAAGAAGCGAAAATGAATAATGTGGTACTGTTGTATGATAATGCAAATTAAGATGTTCTGAGACTGTTTATTGATCTTCGAACTGTGAAAAGCTGATGTATTTTGCAAACTGGTGCACAATAATTAAAATAGTAGAAGCAGCAGGGAGATCGTCGAAGTCCATTTAGGTTATGAGTCGACTAGACTAGAATGACCTCATTTCACTCAATTATGTCTAAAGTAAGCAATACATTGAGTTTATTGTTGGTTTCTTTTCATATTCTCCTAGAAACTTAATTCATGTCCTTTCTCTAGTCTAGTGCTAGCCCAGTAACAGCCTTTTCAAAACTCACTATCGGACTTAACTTCCAAATAATCCGCATAATTATACCACATCACCACTTTTATTAATCTATGGCTCTTAATTAAGTCTTTAGCCATCATCTGTCTATTACAGAAAATAAGATATTTCGAACACCTTGATTAAAATCTCAAAAAGGTATTGTGCTACAAATTTTCACAGTTGGCAAATCCCGCTTAGGAAACTTGATTACCTTACAACTTGAAGTTTCTATCTTGCCCTTAAAAGGTTACTATAAATAAAGTTATGTAAACTTTGAAGTATTTTATGGTATCGGCACGAAGATTTGGGGAACAGCTCATTCTGAGGCGTGGTAAAAGTATTAGCCAGTCAACAAAATGGTAGCAGGCTTGACTGAACAACAACCCGATTACGTAACACACTTTCTGTCACAATCCGTAAGATTTTGAAGGAATTTACTAATCCATTGCATCATATGTTTGAAAAATTTGATTACTAAGGGCGAACTTCACCAACGAAAGTGAAAGCGATCAGCACATATGAACTGCATCCAAGAGCTGTCAGTGTCATTATTTTTATGGAATATTGACACTGACGGCTCATTAACGCGGTTTAGATGTCCTGATCGCATTAAGTTTCAAAAGTGAAATTAGCCCTAAATAACGTTATTAATGTTGTTGATTTGTCAAATTGAAGGGCATTTGCCGGTATAAGTGTGTAACGCAATTACCTCGTAGGGTCGCTCGAGACGTTAATTTCAAGTATCGTCTGGGTTACTTACTACCAGCCTCCATCATCCCACTGCTGGGCAAAGGCTTCTCGACTTCCTATCATCTGGGGCCTATTTTATTTCTTGGTTGAAAATATAGGTCATACTTATCCATACCTTTTTAAGCTTTTTGGACTTATGCCAGTTGGCAATGACCATATTGGGTCGCATTTCGGACCAAAGCTTTTAACTTATAAGTATCTTGACAGTTTTGGCCGCAACAAAGAAAATTTTTGGCTGGGTCCGTTACACTGGGATCTTTGATTCGTAAATATAGGGGCAGCGAAGCCCACCGGGTAAGGGAATAGATCCGCGGTCTTCTTGATAAAAAATCTCACAACCATGTTTGAATCTTGTGTTGAATTTAAATTTGGTATTTTTTGTTTACAAAAACAATATGCAAATCTGTCGTAGTAAAACACAGAATTTGTGTGGTCTTCATAACCAGCCAATGTAAAATGATTATGCTAATAATTATTGCCCGCGACTTTGTTTGCATACAAACTTCAACCCTTTGACTCATGTAAAATTATTTCTTAGTCAATCTCTTTGTTCTTCTATCTATACTTTAATATTATAAAAAAGGTAAAATTTGTGAGTTTGTATGTAGGGGTAATCTTTGGAACTCCAGCAGGGTAATTATGTAACACACTAACGGTAGGAATGGGTTTCATTTTGACACTTCAACAACATTCATTGCGTTATTTACGTTGTTGGGCAGACAAATGTTTTCGAGCGTATAAAGCAATCGATTAGCAATAGGCTTCAAAATGATTCAGATTGCGATAGATAGTGTGTTACGTAATTAGGGTGCTGGTCCAATTTCAATAATTATTTCACTGATATAATAAAGCTACATTATTTCCGAGTGCTAGAGGATGTTATAAATATATTAAAAAAAGAATCTTCACGCGGGCGAAGTCGCGGGCAGAAGCTAGTTGAACATAATCTTCCAAATTACGTGTTTCTATTTATAGTATGTAGTCTGTCATCTTATGCAAATATTAAAACAGCCCGTTTGGAGTTCACAAAACGCTACAATGAATCATCTAGGCAGGTAAATAGTGAAACAGTTTCAACAAATTTCGACATTTCCGCACCTCCGCGCCTCATGGTAAAACCTTCATTACACAATGTTGCGTTACATTAAATGTTTACGTTTCTTTTAAACATAGAAAAAAAAAAGAAAAGAAAGAAAATGTGTTTATTTGTAAACAAATAAGGCGCACACTTATATATACACGAAGTTCTATATTTTGAAATAATCTATGAACGGATTTTTTTTGTAATGTGGGAATTGCCATATGCTTTGGGTACTTGGGATCGCCTTATGCAAAGGGGGCATAGTAATCTGTATGTTTATACGTAGTTTCTGGTCTTATCCATTATGTCCTTATTACTGATGCTAGAGCATAATGACATTATTTGCGACTCCAAGTAACTAATTCGATAAACGCCTTATGACAGCAATAATCTTTCAATCATAATAATATCGCCATCAACTTCGAAATCGTTAAGTTTTCCTATTAAATAAAAGATACCAAGGAAAACCCAATAAGTGGGTTGCAAACAAGTTACCTTCTGTTAATTTACACATACAGAAACTCACGCCTTCTTCCCTTGGGGTAGGCAGAAAGTACAGAACGCCATCTGTTACGATCATCCTTACATACTCCTTCAATTTATGTATAAAAAAAACCTACGTGTTTTGTTCTACTGTACGCGGAAATTACAAGCAAATTTACATTATGCGGCCGTAAAAAAGGCAGCATCATTTTAGTAAAGTTCTGCTTTGTGGAGCTCTGACACGTTACTGTTTAAAATTCCATTGGCCTTCTTAATGACCGCATACTGTATACTTCTTACTTAAACTCTTCGAATACCTCAATAACCGAATATCTTCTCAATTCCAGCCCAAACCACAAAAAGCCGAAAGTCCAAATGACTCTGACGATGACGCAAGCGAACAGGACCCTTCAGAAAAGGCTCCCCTCATGGGTAGTACCACCAGTCTCGCACAAACCACTAAGAAGCCGGAGATCATTGCCAATATACCCAAGGTCACCTTTGATGAGAAGAAAGATCATCCTAATGATAAGGAAAAGGAAGTGGAGAAGGAAGATAGAGTGATTGGATCACAGCCTGTTAAGAGACGAAGTAAGTATGGTCTTATTCATCTACTTTTACTGAAAGTCTTACCAAGGATTACTGTGTCGTGTTGTGTCGTAACTCGGGATATGCCAATCAAACTAATCTGTTTAGGACTACGTCAAATCACAACGAGTTTTGATTGGCTAACACTGCGTCAGAAGACGTCACGACACGACAACACAGTAATGCGAATCAGGCTTTATCGTGTTGTCCAGCAACTGGGTTGTCGCTCATGGGCAGTCGCTCCATGTAAAAAAAATTGGTACTCAGCTGCATCGTGTTAGATTGGAAGCCGACTTAAAAGACGACAAAAAGTCGTAAGCAGATGATGACACTGGGTTTTTCCATGCAAATGTATCCAATCTTCTTCGACATCGTGCTAGGTAGTAAGTTGAATCGCAACAAAATGTTATCAATAAATATCAGAGACTGGTTATGCCAGTAATTTACCTTATAAAATCAATCACTCATTAAATCATTATCGTCTATAGAACTGACGGTAATTCATGGGAAAATGCAATTGTTAGCGCCATGAGGCAAATCTTTCTGTCTTATCATCATAGTCAAATATTATAATTGTAATTTTCTTGTTCCAGGTTCCCAAGACTCGCCCGTAGTTCTATCAGTATTAGAAGACGTAAAAAGAATAAAAGTAAACAACAACAAAAAGGAGCCACAGACTAACGGAGCGATCTTACAACAACCAGCGAGTCTATATCCTCATCTATCAGACATTGAGACAGACACCTCGCATACTCAGGAGGAATATTCAGACTGTGGCGGATCAAGGTGTGGGCATTACACTCTCGAATGCGTCTTCTTCTTTCTATGTATTTAAGTTTCAGGGCGAAAGTTACTTGGGATTAAAACTAGATGGCGTTGTACTCAATTATGGTGTTCAAGATGGCGGTGTTACAGCAACTGTTGTGCGAACGGTTGCTATTTAGTTTTTAAATGATGTTCCTATTAATTTAGGATGTAATTGTTTAATTTACGTTAGTGTTTAGTTCTCAGGAACAAATATCGACAGACATTTTTAAATACAAACTTGAAACATGGAATACCAGTTTCACAAAGTTGCTGTGACATAAAACTAGACTTCGATAACTTATCGATAGATATTTATTATTATTCCTACTAATTCGCTATTTATTATACATTCTTATAGGTGTAAACAGGTTGCGTAACCGGTTTTATAGGTTCTAGGTCATAACTCAGATTTATACACATGACTGGGTGACATTGATCCGATTCTTTAATGCTCCCCCGCACAGGCGCGACGCGATTCTGGTAGAACAATTTTCATGTTGTTCTACAAGAGTCGGGTCGCGCTTGTCAGTGTGAGCCTTTAATAGGTAATCGTACACAGGATTGCAACCATTAAAATGCAATTAGATATATGAAACTGTGGTAAATATAGTAATGACTGTTATTAGTATGTCGAGCGCCTATCGATATGAATTTTTCAAATGACAATATAAATATATAGCAATTTTCTAACGATACCTTTAAACCATTAGGTGTTTAGAAATGGTAAACACTTTAACGAGATTGTCAGCCTTTTTGAAATCGGTTATTTTGAAATTAATGCCCCTTTGCTGATAATGCATTTTTCTATCGCAAATATTTTAGTACCTAATAATAAAAAGCAATAAAACTTTCAATTGATTTGTAATTGAACTGAATTTAAACTCGTGCCTAAATTGTAATGGACTGTTTTACTAAACTTTTTTGATACGTAGGTTATTTCGTCATTAGAAGTAATATTTGAAATTAAATGTTTCCGTTAGTAAAACGAAAATGCTTGGCCGCATTACGCGTTAATTAAAGCAGTCACGACTACAGGGGGGGGGGGGGGACATTGGTATTCCTACATAACCACTCTTCTTTTACTTCTTAATCTGGTAACCGTCAAGGCTGATCTTCGCAACTTATCTTTTTGCTAGTATAATAATGAATTACGACATTCGCAGTAAAAATATATATACAAAAGCCATGAATAAGATAACCCAACTTTTATAATGCTCGCTTAAAAATATTTTTACTAGACCACCTTGTTTTCTACTGAGTATTTTTTTTTGTTTTTCTTTCTTTAACCACATATTTCGGCTTGTAAAATACTTGTACTGTTTCTGCTATAACATTAGCTCAGTCACACCGACAATTTCCGAGTGTCAAGTAATTTGATACATTGGCCAGGGCCTGCAGTCTCGACATTAGATAGCGACAAAAATCTGTCGCTAAGTAGTATCGATGTCAAATTTCTTTAATAGATTTTCAACCTTATGTTTTGGAAATAAAGTTGAAAATCTATTAAAGGAATTTGACATCGATACGACTTAGCGACAGATTTTTGTCGCTATCTAATGTCGAGACTGCCGGCCCAGGCCGTACTTATTTCACAATAATCCGGTACTTTACACGGCGCCGGTTGGGAAATCGTCACGTTCGCTATAACCTCTCCTATTACCACGAATAAACCACTGCCTGAAATTGGTGATATGGGTTATTCACATTTTGACAAGTATGGGGGTAGTATTTGAGGAACTTTGTGAACTAAGTACTATTCATTATTACATGAGACTTAACAAATAACTAGTGATTGTATGTAAAATGACATACACCTCATGCGAGGAATATAGGAGTCGTGTTTCGTGAACTAATTAGCAGTTGAGGCTGACTGAGTAAAGTGCATAAAGCACGATAACAGTATCAAATTAAAAATACAGCGTTTTCTTTCTTAGCAGATGTGTAATGAATCCAAAATGAAGGAATGTAATTTTCATAATATTGTAAATATTTCTCTCCGTTTTCTTATATAGAATAACTTTAACTATTCGAGTATCAAACTTATTTATTTAAAAATTGATTTATTTTTATTCCTCAAGAAAACATCTTGAGCAAGTTGCCCATAAGTTGATCCATAATTTAGGCTCGATAGTTCTTTAAAAAAAAATTACAAGTCTTAATTAAATCCTACACTTCTGCTAAATAAAACAAAAAATATAAGTGACAGCTTAAAACCTCCTCCTTTTTTTACACTGTGCAAAATTAATTACTGTGTGCAAAACTATCTACTACACTTCATTAGGTATTCAGCAAACGTTCGACGTTATTAGGTCAAGTCGATTTGCATGGTGGCCGGTCATGGCGGCGAAAAAAAAACGTTGATTATCTAGCGTACATATCTAAACAGTCTGCGATACCCTTTTAATGAAAACGTGGACCTTTTTATTCATGCAATTTTTCCCTTTATATTTCATCGTATTGCATTATAATATTGTACTTATTTATACTAATTTATTTAGAATTAAATATAAGAAAAATGCCGCAATAACAGCTATTTTTTCTCCTTAACATTAACTTTACCTTTTATTTCGCTCGCGTAGACGTGAACATATTTAAAAAACAAAAATCGTTAAGTGTATAAACGATTCTCGATTTATTTCCCACTAGTGAACAGGCAAATATACAGGGTTATTAGTTACATGTCGGCAATCCGTTAATGGGATGCAGGAGAGGTCATTTGCAACCAAATTACTCCTATTGACCCCTATACAAATGTCAACCATTTTCGAGTAATTTGACATTTTATATTTTTCCGTACATCCCTTTAATGGATTGCCGACTATAATCAATAACCCTGTATAAGAGATTTCGTATTTTTAACGCTTCATAAATAATGCCTAATCAAATATCATCGTTCTGTATTTATCCCTATTTATTTATAGTCTGCGCAGCACGTCTTTTTCCGTACATGTCTATCAGCCCTTATCTCAGTATCCACGCTCTTTCTAGCCATATCATCTTTCACACAAACCATCCGCCGTTTTGGTGTTCCCCTACTCTCATAGCTAAAAAAAAAGTATGCAAAATTATAAAAGAATCAATAAGAAGTTAATTCTAAGACTGTATGTTGCCTATTAGCATGTAGTGGTTTTACTACATTCTGTTGTATTGTAGCGTAGGTTAGATATACACGGATCTACTTAACTGACGTACTATGCACAATTATTACGAGTACTACCTAGACTTCCTATTTATTATTCAAGCATAATAATACTGCAGTACAATTACATGTTTAAATCTTTACTCTTAGTAACAGGCCGGAAATAACCCCATGTAAAAGCTGGGAGAAAATGTTTCATTTCAAAATCGAAGCAAAAATATCAACTGAAGTATATCATTGAGATCTTCGCACAAAAATTAAAAGAAAAACAAATGAGTATCGTTATATACCTACCACAGCGGACCATTTGCTTACGGAAAATAGATCAGATCTTTTCAAAGGTGGAGACACTTATTAGCATCAATGCACATCATGTACAAAAAATATTTTATTTTTATAATACTTATCGACGATGAACTACCACTACCTACTAAGCTTAACTACCTTTTTTCGATTTTTTGTTTTAATGCCCATCGACGTTAAATGATATTTGGCGTGTACTGGCAAAACCCAACACGATATTTGACTATTTATCCCATTAAACATAAATAAAAATAACTATGTGTTGAAATTATCTAAAAAAGAAAATAGGAGATATTGGTATTTCGTCGTCGATATGCACATTGCAGTGTTAGTCAAATAAGTGCTTGATGCATGCATTTTATAATCAATAGTATGCAAAATCAAACATCTAAGGTAACCGTGGATTGATGTGCATAAGTGTTTTTCCCCATTTTCATTATATAATATCTAAAACTACTTAATTATCTAAAAATACTATAACATTACACACGGCTACAAATCAAGCTATACATCTCCGGTAAGAGCTGATCTCGCATTGTATAAGATTTCCGTACAGCGAGAGGTCAGCTTATACTGGAAATGTATAGTTTGATATGTAGCCGTGTGTACAACAAAATAAATATTGGCAACAGTTTGGTATAAAATGCTACAATTAAAAAATCTAGCGAGGAAGGCTTATCTATAGCAGGATACTTTAGAAATACTAGGTTAAATTATTTGGGCTAATGCCTAGGCATTAGCAGAAAAGATACATGCATAATCAAGTTGTACCGAGCAATGTAAAATAGACTTTATCTCCGTGTTCATAAAGTTGAAATTATCAATACTTAATTAGTTAATGTTTGCAATAGTTTAACATTCGGAAGGTGGGAATTCTATGAATGCGATCATGCGATTTGTCGCATTGAGCTGTTTAGTCGACTTGTCGTAAATACAATGTGTAATACATATTTTATTTCAAGTTAAATATAATAAACTGCCTCGTTGGTCTAGTGGTCGCATGCGCTAATGTTAAGCATGAGGTCCTGGGTTAGATTCCCAGGTCGGAAAAAAAACATCAGTAATTTTTCAGTAGCAGCCCGGAGTCTGGATTTGAGCCCGGTTGATGGCAATAGGCTTCCCCCCTATTACATGAGACTTAAATATAACTGGCGAAATGTAGGTGTACTGTAGGTACACCTCTGCCTTACCCTTCGGGGAATACAGGCGTGATTATAAAATAACGTTATTTTCTGACAATGCCCCAAATCGTATGTCTGCATTCATAATACTGAACAAAATGCCATATTTCAACATCAAGCATTTTCATAACAAGCCATTTTCTTTTGCGATGAAGATTTAAGTTAACGTAATTTAATTTCGACTTAGGCTTATAAGTCACTAGGATATCATGATGGCGCAACCATGCGCGCGCTGCCAGCAAATGATACACAGTTTTATGGTGGCTATCTGACCAGCACGCGTAGCATTCCACTATAGGCGCAGAATGTCCAATTCGTAAAATGTCCACCGGTCGCAAAGAACTGGTAATTTTTTGGATTTGGGCGTTCTGCGGACTAACATTCTGCGAATTAGATACATTGCGATCGCTGGACATTTTACGAATTGTATATTCTGCGCCTAAACGTTTCTATGGTGGTCATGCTACGCGTGCAGGCGTCCGATCGGTTGCGCAACCAACCATACATTTTTGGGCAGTGCGACCATGGTTACGCCGCCGCTGGTGTCCTAGTGAAAATAGGACCCTAATATTATAATTATAAGACTCCTTTTCAGGTATTTTATAAATTATGTTGTCTGTGATAATATTAAACTTAATTAGTAATGTTTTTTTGTAAAATAAAGCTATTGAACAATATTTTTGGTTATTTTATTCCTCTTGGTTTGCTGTGATACCCAATTTTTTTATTATGTTCTAACCTATAATGAAGAATCTCAGTGTGTTGTTTGGTTTATTTATTTTTAATTAGCTTCTGCCCGCGGCTTGGCCCGCGTGGATGTCGGAAATTATCCCACGGGAACGTTAACTACCGGGACAATAAGTAGCTATGTCCTTCCCCAGGATGCCATTTGTCTCCTTGCCAAATTTTATCGAAATCCGTTCAGTGGTTTAGGTGTGATTAATACTGATCAAAACTGCTCTGTTTGTATTTCCAGTGCGTCGCAATTATTATTTCTTATCAATATAGGCGACTTCTTGACAGAGAGTCCATAACTCCTGTGCTGTTATAAAAAAATGTAACAGCTTCTACCCGTGTGTAAGTCGCCGCATAAAATGTGGTTGTTGAATAGTAATAAATACTATCGTGATTTTATACATACATAAACAGAGGCCTTCTTCCCATGGGGGTAGGCAGAAACTACAAAACGCCACCTGCTACAATCCTTACATACTCCTTTTGCTTCGTTTACGTTCATACATCTGGTCATACAAGACAGATGCGAGTGGAAACGCCAAGAGAAGACGCCCTAAGAGGACATGTAATGACCCTATTGGTAATTTTCTTCAGAAAGGTCAGGTGTGTAGTACTCGCAACCTATCGTATGAACGTGATTCTGTCTTCTCAATTAACCGTGCACAACAGCCATGTTTATCATGTTAGCTGAGTGCTGCTGGGCACTAAGTTCATACAGACAAAACAATCACTTTATTATCGTCTCCCCTACATTCTGGAAACAAGCTATCTTTTGCACACAATGTACTGTTGCTATAGTACTTTTGAAAGGCGAAAAATTTAATGCGACCATAGGGGGAATCCTAAACACAAAGTAGAACAAAATAACATTAATTAGGGGTCACTCGTAGGTACTCCACGAGCCAAGCACAATATAATATGGTAGCTTAGTTATACAACCTTTTATTTACTTTTTACCTGAAAAGTGATAATTGTACGCATAATTATGAACTACTTGGTAATGTAGGAGGAAACCAGTAATCGCAAAAAAATATCAACGGCCCCATAAATTTTTGTGTTCACATGAATCGAGAAAATGTGTGGAATAGCAGATTTTTGTTTTCGCGCTTTCACGTTTGGTCTTGTAGTAAAACTTGTTCATGATAAATGATGAGTACAATGACCCCTTTTCAGATTAAGGGTAAAGGTTCCTGCAGACGGGCGCGACGCGACTCTTATAAACACATTTCCAAGAAATTTTCAATAGAAATTGTTCTCGCGCCTGTAAACAAAAAACTGCTTGTAGAAGTTATATAGGTACTCACGTCAACATATCAAGCTATACATTTCCAGTAGGTACTGACTTGTCATTGTACGAAAAGGCTATACAATGCGAGGTCAGCTAAAACTGAAAATGTATGGCTTGATATGTCGTCCTGTGTACTAATAAAGTATAGTATTACTATTTGCATTCCGAAATATGGCGAAAAGTGTCATCGCACAAGAATAATTATTGACCACCGTTTGTATTACCGCATTTAAAGCAAATAACTTAACAAAAACTTTAACTTTTTCACTTTTGACAGTAACAACGCTATGTCTTACAAATGTCTTACAAAGTTGAGCCTTGAGACTAGTAAATAAAAAAATAAAAAAATCCTCTTTATTTCATGCAAACTTAAACAAAGCCGTGATTATAAAGTTACTATTATTATGCTAATTTCAGGCATTCGGAAGGTGAGTCTAGTGACTCATAATCCTCATCTTGTAAAACAAAGTAAATACTTATTATGAATTTTTCCAACAGAAACTAGGTATACAAAATACGAAACAGATGTCAAATTACAAGTACGGACGTCGAGAGAATGCGTTCCTGACACCTTTCAGTGCGAGAATTCTAGTAACTAAAGAGCGCGTAAAATAATTTTGCGCGCAGAAATAATAGTTTGCCGCCATCTCGACGTTTATATGGTGTCAAGAGAGTGTGCTGTATTACGTGTTTTCCAAAGTAAATAATCGCCATCATTATGCCGAAAGTGATTAAAAGTACTGGCAGAGATATAGTCTTGAAGGTCAAACACACGCGCAGACTTATTTTGCGCGCACTTTATTAATGATCAAACTCGCAAAACACGTATACGTTTGCATGAAACTGACGGGTGTCAGGAACGCATTCTCTCAGCGGCCGAACTTGTAGGTATTTACAAACAAATCCACATCTGCCTCTACCGTTGCCGGGAGGCAAACAGATGTTTTCCTGCTTGCCGTTGAATAGCAATCGTTCAACAGACACGCAGGACAGATGGCTGAATGCCCTTTATAGTAACTACATCTGATTATAACGTTGGAATCCGCGTTTATTACAAACCCTGCAAGGCATTTAAGTAGTTTCTAAAGCTATTCGTAAAGAAGCCCTTTCCGGAGAAGTAATACCTCATATACAGGTTGGCAGGGACATCGACGCGGAAACTGCAATCATGAGTTTAGCACAAGATTTTAGACCCCCTAGCGTAAAATTCTACGTGGGTTATCAAAAAAAGATCTGCAGTTTCATAGAAAAGTGTTGATCGATATGTTGCCGCTATAACAAAAAAAAAAAATATTTAAGGGGGGCTCCCATACAACAAACGCGATATTTTTGCCCTTTTTTGCTCGATATCAATAATGGCAACAGGTAGGCACTTGAAATATTCACAAAATACGCAGTAATATTTTTACTTTAATAATAAATAATAAAATTACAATAAAATAAATATTTAAGGGGGGCTCCCATACAAAAACGCTATTTTTTGTCTATTTTTACTCGATATCAATAAATGGTAATAGGTAGGCACTTAATTTGTGTACCTACTGTTGTTTACCTAGTCAATGGTACGGAACCCTTCGTGCGCGAGTCCGACTTGCACTTGGCCGGTTTTTTATTATTATCGACGAAAAATTTCATTGCAGGGGGTTCAGAATCATGCGCTGAATCCATTGTAACAGGTTGCGCGTCGATGTCCCTGCCACCCTATATGCCTGCCGCCAAGCAGCTTTTGTGTTGGCATATTTATGCTCTGGTTAAACTACAGGCACACGCTACAAGTTGGCTACGCAAATAAATATAGAATTATAGATTTCAGTACCTGACCAATAACGTCTTCGGCTTTTTTTTTGTTAGCCTATTCCGTCCCACTGCTAGGCAAAGGCCTACCCCAAATCCTGCCAGGAACTCTTCCCGCGCCATCTCGAACCAGCACTCGCAGTACGCGTTCAGGTCATCTCGCCATCTCTTTCTGGGCAGGCCTTGGCGGCGCTGTCCATCTTTAGGTACCCATTGTGTGGAGACTTGCCCAGCGGTCATCGTGCGGCTGATGTGATCCGCCCAATCCCATTTAAGCCTGGCAGCCTTCTTTCCTACATCCAGTTTGCCCGTTTTGAAACGCAGCGTGGTGTTCCAAATTCTGTCCTGTCTTTTTACACCCAGAATGCTGCGTTCCATCGCCCTTTGGTAAACTCTAAGGCGGAAGTCGGCGGTATTTGGGTCTTGGCTTATTTGTGTAGAAAACAAAAGCTAAGTTTGACTGCCTCACTGGTCTAATCGTCGCAAGCGCTACTGCTGAGCATGAGGTCCTGGGTTAGATTCCCGGGTCGGACATGTTATTGGGTTTTTCCATCTGGAATTTCTTAGTAGCAGCCCGGAGTCTGAATTTGTGCCCGGTTGATGGCAATAGGCTCGTCCCCTATTACATGGGACTTAAACATAACTGGCGAAAGTGGGTGTTTGTATTATAGGTACACTTATAAAACTTACATTACTTTTTTGAGCATCCCGTCGTTGCTATCCGCAGTCACAAGCAATTTATTACAACATAGAAATCTGAGCCTATATATCAGATGTTGTCAACTTATCCTCATTGTCATTCATAGTATAATACAAGGCCGAATATTCTTAACATAGTGTAAGTACACGGTCCATAAAAACCACGGCCACTTGTTAGCATAAAAAAATATTAAGTACATAAGCATGTTAAGTTAAATGTGTTCACTCAAGTAAATCGAGGCCTTGGCCTGTCGAAGTAGTATCAATGAACTTGAGGTGAATAAAAAAAGCTTAGGTTTATGAAATAAACACCATTATAATAATAATAATAGAACAGTATATTATTTATTTCTGCTGCAGGTGGTACACAAATAAAGTAAGTCAAAATTAAAATAAAAACAACATCTGTACGAGAACATAAATAAAAGAATATAAACATAGTTAAATCCATTATAACAGGTTGTGCGTCGATGTTCCTGCGTCCTGTATTATATACATAAACTATTCTAAGTAATAAAAAATAGAAATATAAGACAAGAATTATAGGTAACATAGGTAGATTTAGTAAAAAAAAAAAAACACGTGTGGCACTCGGGGACTGCCGCGGTAAAGCCATTGCATAGCATTTTTTGTCAACTTATGCAATTATAATTATTTTTTATTTTTTTATTTATACAGTTTTTTTTTTTCTGTGATATTAATTCAAGTACAGCCGTACCATGTACATACACGTTAAGCGAACGCTCGGCCGAGCTACATGGTAGGCGGAGTGGGGGTTGTTAGGTTTTAGACAGGACAGGTCGACTTAATCTGCGTGGTTCTTTCCTCAAAAGACCATTTCAGACACCGATCTACATGGTCTTCAAACATTATTACCGAATTTATATATACACATTGACATTGATAAATTTTATATATACAATGACAGGAGTATTTACTTGTAAAGTATTATATTATTTAAATTTTGTGAATGTGAAGACTATGTGGGTAATTGCTTTTTTTTTCTAATTTAATTTTAATTATGATCTGGCAGTTTGAGTAATTTATGCGGCCTACCCAAATGTCCTTTCTTTGGTATTGTTCGTCGAATCGTTGAGCTCCTTAAGTCCTGACTTCCTGAGTCGAGCTGCACGATTACTGACAAATGCGTGCACTGACTGGACAGGTCCACTCAAACTGTGTGGTTCTTTCCTCAAAAGACCATTTTAGATACCAATCTGCATGGTCTTTGCATGACCTGACCAAGATTATGTCTGGACTTTAAAAGAGACTGACCTCTGAGTTTGTTTTGGCCTTTCTTCTCAGAGTAGTCAGATAGGAAACGCCGACCTCGTCTAGTTTAAAAAACATGATTGACGTGTAAAAGTGTTTGTACAAACCTACTTACAGAAATAAAATCATTTATCATTATTTTCGTTACGGAATTTCTTGAAGTAAAAGTCTAGGGAGTCTATTCCTATACATAGCATCAATAGGTGCTGCACCCTAATTAACACACTATCAATCATAATCTGAATCATTTTGAATCCTATTGCTAATCCATTGCTTCATATATTCGAAAAATTTGTCTGCTCAACAACGTAAATAACGCAATGAAAGTCGTTGAACTGTCAAAATGAAAGCCATTCCTACCGTTAGTGTGTTACGCAAATACCCCACTGGTGTTTAAAAACGATAAGACTACATCAAAGTATGTGCTAGGTAGTCTGTGTAAAGACCGCAGCAGGTGGCGTTCCGTAGTTTCTGGTTACCCTCATGGGAATAAAGTGTTTATGTATGTGTATTTGCTAATCTAGATATGCTTGTCAAGGGAAGTGAATGGTCGGAACCATAAAAGCCAAGTTATTGCTGTAGTATGTGATCAAAAAGAACGGTAGCTTTATTGATAGCATTTTTTTATCTTTTGGAAATCCTCATGGATGTCCTCCACCCTGGGGAGGGTGGAGGGGTAGTCAGACTCTTACTGACTAAAACCACACGGTGTTCCGCTGCTACCTTTAGCCGGGTGCTGGAGTGCTTGCGCATTTCGTCACGCTCCCCCGGCCAGGTGTTGGCCCGCATGAATTCCTGCGGACCCCGGCACCCTCGGCGGCCGCATACCGCAATTCCGCTAGAGAGAGGCGAGCACGGAACACGGCTCGCCACCGACTCGGGCCTATCACTATTCAGGCAACAAACTTCCCAAGTCTGTTGCCTGCAGGCCTCACCCTAAGGTGACCGGAGATCGTTCCGCGCCCTCCGGCGCAGCTTTGTATCAATAGCCTAGCCTTCATAATTTACTTGTAAGATATTCATATTCAGTTCGACATATCTGAAGGCACACCTAACATAATATTCTGATATGAAAAGGCACACCTGAAATTCAGAAATGAAATAAGCTTAGGTAATGAAAAGTTATGGTCAACTCATATACCTAACATAAAATTGGTTGGGCGGCCATGACCAAAAAAATAAAAACAAAATTGTGAGTGTCGTTTTATACAGCCTTAGTTTTATTGACCCTAAACCTGAAAAGGGGTCACCACTCATCATTATGAAAAAAATTGGGACCAACATTGAATTCGCTAACAAAAAAATCTGTTGTTCCCTACTCATATATTCTGTCAATTTGTATGAACTCAAATGTATGCAAAAGCTGATTTTGTTTTATTGAGATGTTTGATTTGGTTCCATTGTAAAAGTTGTTTATAATGATGAGTTCAGTGACCCCTTTTCTGGTTTAGGTTAAACAATAAGTAAGGCTGTATAGCCAACGTGACAAGAAGTGTACAAAATGACTTAAGGTGGGGGCGATTATTTAAATTAAAACCAATTAATCAACTGAGCTAGTCAAAACCTGGAAATTAAAAAAGAACATTATCCTAACTAATATTATAAATGCGAAAGTAAGTTTGTTTCTTTGTTAAGCTTTCACGCTAAAACGGCTGAACAGATTTGGATGAAATGTGGCATATGGGTATCATGACCTGGGTTAGGACATAGGATACTTTTTATTCTGATATTCCCACGGGATCGAGATTTATGCGGGTGAAACCGCGGGCGCAACTAATTGAGATTATAAACCAAATACACTGAGATTTATCATGTTAACGTCACAGCAAAATAAAGGAATGAAATAATCAATATAGTATGTTTCTATTTAGTAAAACTTGTTCCCATTTCTGACATAAATTTCTCCAACAATTTCAGCTCTGAAGACTACGTCCCAAAGAGTGCTCAGGACAAAATGAACAAATCTGACAACTGGGCCGAGACATCGTTTGGACGAGAAGTCATGAATGTAAGTCTAATGTTGATTCATATTACTACTTGAAAAGTACCTAAATACGTACTGTATAAGGCACAGGTGTTGATAAATTTATCATACTTAAGATTGGTCCAGCACCCTAATTGCATAACACACTATCAATCACAATCTGAATCATTTTGAAGCCTATTGCTAATCCATTGCTTCATATGTTCGAAAAAATTGTCTGCTCATTAACGATAATGCAATGAATGTTGTTGAACTGTGAAAATGAAAGCCATTCCTACTGTTAGTGTGTTACGCAATTACCCCGCTGGTTTTTTAAATCATGATCGATTCGGTTATCGGTAAGTCTGCTGCCAAAACTAATGTTAAGAAGATGGTCCGTCGGTCCGAAAACCGTCGCTTCGACCACCATCTTACACTATGCTATATTAAACACTGATCCAATGAGTACCATTGTGATTTGACAATATAATGAAAGGAATAGGCTTTTAGATACCGTTAATCTATAACTCTTAAACTTTTTATAGTACGTATGTAGGAGGTAGTAATTATAAGGAAACAATGAAGGAAAAATGTGAGGAAAACCACACAATGACACCGTAAATAATCTTCACACAATGTCGCCTTTATTAAAACAAACCCTACCGAGATAAAACAGTCAAACATTGATTTATTACTCGGCACTAGCATTACAGACAGTGCTAAATACAACACATCATTGTGAAAGTGAGTGCGGTTCTTTACTTTAAGCTAGAAGTCATGTTTTTTTTTTCTTCCTGCCATTATTAAAATATGTATTACGCTAAGTGATAGATTGGATAACAGCCCAGGGAATGCCGGACGTGCAGTCAGGGAAACTTGTTAAGCAAACTGCTAACCTACGTCAATTTTCCATGTAATAGCCTTTTCATATAACTGACAAAGAATGTTGTGATTGAATATGTAGACAGTTTAAGTTTGTAGTCTTGGCGCTTAACAATTCATTTACATTAAGACGAATCCTCAGTTGTAACCCGCTAAGTTCAAATTTTCTTTGGTTTTTTGTAAAATTGCAGCTCTGTTTACGTCGTATGTTGATCAAAATGCGATTCGTGACTGTAGGAATGATATATTTATTGAATAATAATCACCAGTTTTATATCAAGCGTCCAACTTTGGAAATTTGTTCCACTTAAGAATTTTTCAGAATATTTCATATGAATATTCTTAGGTGGAACGAATTTCCAAAGTTTGACGGTTGATATGAAATTGATGATTCATTAAATATATCATTCCTATAGTCGCGAATCGCATTTTGATCAACAGAGGACGTACAACAGAGATGCAATTTGCAAAAAAAATTAGAAAATTTTAATTTGGCGGGCTACAATTAAGGATCCCCCTAAAGTCATCACCATGTTACTGCCCTAGTCTCATGTTACTTGAGGTGGACGTAACACGTTTTCTTCTTCTATTCTCCCCCCTGACAACCGTAATTATTTAATTTACATTTAAGTGCTATTTAAATTATGTGTATTTCATCAGGTGGTAAAGAAAAACAACACAAGTTACAAGAAAGCGGTGCGCGAGAGTGACTCTGATAGCAGTGGATTAGACAGTGAACTGGACGATATTCTAGACGAAGCAATTAACGAGCAGAGCGAGGGACCGACACCGCCTAAAGTTAACAAGGTACACTAATAAAACACTATAATATTCATATTAATTCTCCGTGCAGTAAATATTAAAGGAATAAGACCAATTTTATACGAGCTCTAAGATACAACTAAGGTATAACCTGTACGAATTGACACCTGCTGGAATGCGGCTCCGCGCTGAACAGTACTGTATGAGTGACGTCACAACGCCTCGTCCCTATAGTCCATTTGAAATAAGATTAGAAATTTAAATAAACCTTTTTTACAGTCCGTTCAACCGATTGCCCATTTTCCTACTGACTGTGATTTATTTTTTTTCAAAATCTAAACGCAACACGATATTTCTCAAAAAGTTAAGGGAAAGTCTCCTAAGACCGTTTTCCTGTAGCTACAATGATTAAAGTAGCTCGCCTTGCAACCTCATCTCAAAAAGCCACCCTGAATACAGTCGCTCCATGTCATATCACTATATTACATGGAGCGATAGTATATCACATATCTGCTGAATACAATTGTATTCAGTTGCATCCGGTTATATTGGAAGCCGATCCCAATGTAGTTGCAATAGGCTAGGCAGCTGATGAAGAATCAAAAACAAAAACCGCAAACAAAACTGCCGTGTGCTTAGCTGTTACAAAATTCAATCATCTTATGCGTCGACTTCATTTTAATTTTCTCAGTAAAACATGACAAATAACTAACGTATTTCAATGAAACATTAAACAACACATTACGCTAGACATTGTTGTACAAATATGTATTGTGTTTTCTTTAGTATTGGCGAGTTACTGCCACAGTACGCAACATTGAGTGAATAAGTATTTGTTGCCAATAATAATTCCTCTAGTGGAATTTTGAATAATGTCGGATTTGTTAAAAATTCAGCTAACATTTAATAAACAGGTGAAAATATAAAAGAATGTGAAGTATATCAGACGGAAAATTTCCGAATATTAAAGTGTACGAAGTCCAGTTAAGTACGCTTGCACAGGCTATAGCTATCGCTAAATCTATCTTGGTGCTCTCAAAACGGTGAAGGAAACCATCGTGAGGAAGCCGGCGTGTCCTAGAACCAAAAATTCAAAGACACAATTATAACAAATACCAAGCCGCACTGGGCCCGCTTGGTACGTCCGTGGATTACGGCTCATTCCCTCTCGCAGAAGGGGCTTATACCGTGTCCCAGCAGTGGGAACTTTATAGGCTGATTATGCCGCTTGCCGGACACACCAGTAAATTTTTTTAATTAGTTTAGCGCGATTAGTTAGTGATTTGTGGTGCACGCGGGCCTTGTCGAACCCTAGCTTGTACATTTCGCTTGACCAACCGCACTGGGGGTTGGTTGCAGCATTCCGTCGAGTCCTCATCAAGTTTCGTGTACCAGGAGCGCTCGGCCTTCAAGTCTCCGCTGAAGGTGCAGCCCCACACTCCCAGGGTCGATAAGGGCAGCGAGCTGGTGCACAGTGTCAGCTTCTACAGGCGCATGCAGAACGCGGTGAGTAATATTTATACGCTATTTTATAACAGATAAAAAAAAAATTGACAAAAAATTTGCAAAAGGGAAATAAATACGAATCATGCTATCAAAAGTAAAACTATCGAGCAGACATCTATTTCTATGATGATGTGATAAAAAAAGAAAAATATTTGTTAACATACGCGTTATGCTCTGCAATCTGTAATAAGTGAAAACTTTGTAACGTCCATAAGATATTAGTTATCAACTTATTTACAAGATTTACTTGAATAAATTTGAATCGAGCCTATTGCTCGGTTAAAATTAATTCAAATAAATCTTGAGTACCTAGGTGGATTAACTGAGCAGCATGCGTAGCATGAACACTTCTATCTCTACTCTACGAAGAGAAGACAAATCACTTTCTTAACAAAATGTCATTCTTTTCTTGAATTTTGAGGTCACGCCTTAGGAATCTTTCTACAATTCGTCATTTTGTCTTCCGTTTCTATAGCAGCCATGCTACGCATCCAGGCGTGGTCAAAATTTGCAAAAAAACGTAGAGAATTAAACGTGAACGGGAAGGGGTAGGATACAACATAAACTCATAAAAATAACCTCGTCTATTATAAAGATTCTATACCCTAGGTTCATCTTTGTCTAATGTTATAAAGAGAAAAGATTTGATTTTTTATATGTTTGTTTATTTCGCTTTCACGCTAAAACGGCTGACCGGATTTGGATGAAATTTGGTACATGGGTAGACCATGACGTGGGTTAAGACAAAGGATACTTTTTATCCCGATATTCCTACGGGATCGAGACTTATGCGGGTGAAACAGCGGGGTGCGGTTAGTTGTATAATAATATTGTTTCTCCAACAGTCTTCTACCCCCACAACCCCTATGCGTGTGATACGGCACGTATCGCCGGACCGCGAGCCGCCCGCCACGCCGGACGAGCCGGCCTCCTCCGTGACGACCGTGCGCGAGAGAATCAAGGAGCTACAGAACGAAATAGCCAAGCAGCAGACTGTTATATCACAGGTAAACAGAATTATACATAACATAACATCACACCTGTATTCCCCAAGGGTTGGCAGAGCTGTACCTATAGTACACCCACATTTCGCTATATATGTTTGAGTCCCATGCGACAGGGCACGAGCCTATTGCCATCAACCGTGCACAAATCCAGACTCTGGGCCGCTTCTGAGAAATTCCAGATGGAAAAACAGGATTATATACTTTATTATTTATTTTACTGAAACATTAAACGGCTATTCGCCAATCTTATGTATAAAAATCAATTGCCGTTCATTAGTGTCGCAATGCTTCGAAAATGGCTCGAACGATTGTGATGAAACTTTGGTAAATTGTTGTGCACGCCGGAGAAGGTTTTAAAATGCATTGACTGATTATTTACTAATAAAGATTATTATTAGACTCGTTTTTATTATCATTTTTTTTTTCAAGATTTAGTGACAAAAATTGAAAAAGAGTAGCTTAGATGGTTCGGTCATGTTGAGAGGATGAATGAAAGGCAACTAACAAAAGATATTTACAAGGCAGATGTGAGTGGAAACGCCGGGAGGACATATAGTGACCTTATTGGTGATATTCTTCAGAAAGGTCAGGTGCGTAGTACTCGCAACCGGCGTCCGTCTATGACCAGATGTATGAACGTAAACGGTGCAAAAGGTAAAGGTATGTAAGGATCGTAGCAGGTGGCGTTCTGTAGTTTCAGCCTAGCCCCATGGGAAGAAGGCGTCAGTTTATGTGTATTTTTTTCTATTATTTATTAGGTTTTGTTTATGGATAAACCAGGAATTTACATGTTTTTGTCAAGGGGCAATCTTTAGCCCGATATGCGAGGTCGTTTTATCACGTCCACATTGCTAATTTATTGCACTGGCTTGGTTGGCTCTCAACACCATTACGGGGTGGCAGGGACATCGACGCGCAACCTGTTACCATGGGTTCAGTACATGATTCGGAACCCCCAGGGGCATTGAAATTAATCATCGGTAATTTAAAAAAAATGCTGTTCCATACATTTTGACCGCGTAGGTATTGCACTTTTCTATGAAACAGCAGATTTCGTAAACTTTCTACATTAAGGGGTCTAGAATCATGTGCTGAATTCTTGATTTCTTTTTGCGCGTCGATGTTCACTGCCACCTTGTATACAAGACCTGCAAGCTCTGGGATCCATCTCAAATTGGAATTAGACGTAGTTAAACGAAAAGGATCCCACCCACAAATGGTCTAAAATGAATTGTAGATACCAAAACACTCTTTGTAGTTAAAACTTTAATAATATCACGAAACAATCCAAGTAAAATGTATCGCAACATCATGTTGCGTTTAAATTCTATTTCCATTTGTGGATTGGGTCCTTCTCGTTTAACTACGTCCAATTAAGGTCATAAATAATATGCTAGTCTTTAACCCACCAGCACCTCAGTGGCCTTTTTCGCATAAATAGCATGAGTTTAAATGCTCCTTTGGCAATTGAACTAACTGCAGTGCGAGTCGGACGATTATTACTCTAGAACTGGTAGTTATTGACTGAATCACGTATTAGGTCGGGGAAAAAGATTTTTCGTATTTTACATACAAATTCAAGACTTAGAGCTTGTATGGCACCCAAATATCGACCTTTTTACCCAGACTTTTTCGAATGGGACAAACCTGAAGAAACCCCTAACTCTTTAGTTATGTCGGAACTACTAATATCCTGCTCCACTTTTTCAAAAATGGCATCGTTTTTATTTATTTATTTATAGTTTATTAAAACGGTACAAAACCAATTACATTAATTAACATAGAAACAATTATACTTTATCCGTAACCGACCAGAGCGAGCTGCATCTTTGACATGAAAATTCCCGGACTGAAAACGCTTGAACTAACTTTGTGCTACTCTTACTGACACTGCGTTAAGTCCATAAACGTCACATTTTTTTCGCGGCTTGTCAAAATTTTTCCCATTTTAGTAATAAAACTATAAAATGTATAGAATTTCTGCATTGGATTCAGTTATTTTGGCGGAAAGAAAAACAACTCAAAAATAGCAGGAAATAATTATTACTTTTATTTTTTTTAAATGTCGTCTATTTAATGGTATCAAACCAGCCAGATACAAACAGTACAGCCAAAGAGCTTTTACTACAACTTTAAACCTATAAAACAGAAAAACAACTCAAAAATAGCGGGAAACAATTTTTACTTTTAATTTTTTTTAATGTCATCTATTTAATGGTTTTAAAACCAGCCAGATACAAACAGTACAGCCAAAGAGATTTTACTACAACCTTATACCTATAAAATACCAAAAAAACTATCCCCGACCTATAATTTAATTTTTTATAACAAACATTCCAACTAAGTATCTTGTATTTGATTTCAGGCGAGTCAAGCTTTGAACCTGTGCGCAGCTACCATTGAATTCAGTGGCTCCACTGAGCAGGCGGAAGGCGAAAGACTACTGTTGTTAGCAAGTAAGTATACAACATTACAGTACTAAGGGCTGATTTTACCAAAGTCAGATCTTTTCTCCGTGGAATAAAATTGACGTCTGACAGTTCTAGTATAGAAAAACTGTCAAAAATTCAAAATTTATTCTCAGGATGAGAGTTATTCTAGGTATAAAAGTTTAATGAAATTTGTCCTAAAATAGATAAACAATCAATTGTTTTCACTCCAAGAGAAACTAAGGTCTCAATTTATATCTTTTCTCTATCTTTTCTCTTTATAAAGCTATCCTATCTTTCAAGTTGGATCAAATTGCACACGGTGTGCAAATCAACTTTAAAATCGGTTCAGTAGTTTAGGAGTCCATGGCGGACAAACAAAGTGACACGTATTTTTTATATATATAAAGATAATATGGTGGTGTCATTAATTCGTAGGTCGGGCCACAAAGTAATCTTGTGTCCGTAGGTGAAACGGAGTAGAATACGTCTGTAACGTCGGCCGAAACTACGGATTTTGTGCTTAGAGAGTAGACCCCCAGGGGCGGACCTCTAGTAAATAAATAAAAAGCTAAGCAGTGATGATGAACTAACAATGATGTAACTTATTCCCAGCACATCGTCGTCAGGCATGCGTGCACGAGCTGCAGCGGCTGCAGGTGGAGGGCGCGGGGCCCGCCGCCACGGCCGGCATGGCCACACTACACCTCAACTCTCTCAACGTGCCGCTCAAGAGAGACTACGTGCGCCAACTGAATGCGGGTATGTAACTATGTAGTACATCATTTACATCACAAGTTGCCATTTTAGTCTGCGCGATTATGCATTTGTCACAATAGACCTATTCAAAATTAGGGCCATAGCAGCATAGCACAGGCATAGGGTACAGTCAACCTCAAAGAAATCACAGAGAGAGACAATCTTTGTTTCGTAATATAGTATTGCCACGAAACATATGTATTACACATTGGGTATTTAACTGTAGCTTCACATCGATACAGTATTACTTATGGAACCCCAATTGTAAACAATCAAATGAATTCTTGTCGTTGTGTTCATCTTTTTGAATTTAAATGTACGTGACTATCGGTCCAGCTATCATACTGCTGCTCGTCTCATGCAAAAATTAATACGAGGTGCATTCAATAAGTACCTAGCCTCATCGCCAGAGGGCGCTGTAGTTTCAAAAGAGTTTTACCACAGTGTAGCACATTCTTTTTTAATTCTTTTTTCAAATTTTCATTCCAATCCCTTCATTTGTTTTAATTTGACAACTTATGGAAGCGAACGTGTCGATCGGTTTTACAAAAATGGAAAAAGAGCAATATCGTTCGGTGATTCGATTCCTATTTTTGGAAGGGAAAACGCGCATCGAAATCAAAGAGCGCTTGGATGCTGTGTACGGTGACTCTTCTCCATCGATGGCCACCGTCAAGAATTGGTTCAACGAGTTTGCACGTGGCCGTACGTCGGTTTTTGATGAACCACGTCCAGGTGCACCGAAAACAGCTGCTACGGAGGAAAACATTAAAAAAATCCATGATCTCGTATTGGCAGATCGCCGATTGAAGGTTCGGGAGCTAGCTGAGACTGTAGGCATTTCAGAAGGAACAGTGCATCATATTCTTCACGAGGAACTCGGCATGAGAAAGCTGTCGGCGCGATGGGTGCCGCGTTTACTCACACCAGAAAACAAGCGCAACCGTGAGACCACATCGGAGACGTGTTTGGCGCTGTTTAAGATGAATCCAGCGGAGTTTTTGCGTCGTTTTGTGACCGTCGATGAAACCTGGATCCACTGGTACACACCAGAGACCAAGGAGCAATCAAAACAATGGATCCAGACCGGGGAACGTGCTCCAAAGAAGGCGAAAACTGTAAAATCGGCCGGAAAAGTTATGGCCACCGTTTTCTGGGATTCACAAGGTGTGATCTACATCGATTACCTCGAGAAGGGTAAAACAATTACAGGGCTTTACTATGCCGATTTATTAGGCCGATTCGACGCCGAATTAAAGAAAAAACGACCCCATCTGGCGAAGAAAAAAGCGCTGTTTCACCACGACAACGCACCGGTTCACACGTCTGCCGTTGCCATGGCCAAATTGGTCGAATTACGCTACGAATTGCTGCCCCATCCACCGTATTCTCCAGATTTGGCCCCTTGTGACTTCTTTCTGTTTCCTAATCTGAAAAAATCACTCGCCGGGAATAGATATGGATCGAATGAGGAGGTCATCGCCGCCACGGAGGCCTATTTTGCAGAGTTTGACAAAAACTATTTTTCGGACGGGTTAAAAAAGTTGGAGCATCGCTGGGCTAAGTGTATCGAACTAAAAGGAGACTATGTTGAAAAATAAATTGCCACTTTTCCAAAATTTTCGTTTACTTTTTGTAGGCTAAGTATTTATTGAATGACCCTCGTAGCTTTGCGAATAAAAGTGTTAAAAAGATAGCCGTAAAACTTTTCTGTTTGTTAAGAACTCAATGTAAAACCTAAAGTATAGTGATGCACGGTGCTAATGTGTTATAACAAGGTTAATTTAAAAATGAAAAAAATTTCGAAATTATTTTGTGTTTTTCTCCCCGCAATACCTGTCTAGGTTTTCTCGATGTCCGATTGCTCTCACTCTCAAAAAAAATATATTTAAAAACGATTGCTTATCTAACTCCTATTATAGATGGCGCTGTAGGTCACCATGCTGTTTGCCTGGTCAAGTGTCGCGACCGCGTCCTCGCGACAAGCATGCAACAAACAAAGCCGACCAGCAACATACTGCACTTCCCTGATGAAATACGTATGCTGGGACTTGCTAGCGACTTCAAGGTTTGTTGCAATTTTCTGAGCATTATTATATCTATGGCAACACTATTTTTCTACAGGTAATTTAGTATCCTTATTCCCTAAATCTAAATAATAATCATAAAATGCTGTTCGTTGGTAAGCGCATCACTTCAGGGGGCCTAGACAAAATCCCTTTTCTGTAAGCGTTAACGCCAACAGAAAAATCAAATTGTATGGAGTTGACATTTGCTTACCACGTGACATTACGTATCTTTTCCGCAGGTAATGTCATTGCCATACATTTTGACGTTAGCGTCTGGCGTTAACGCTATCAGAAAAGTTTTTGTCTAGGCCTACTGAACGGCTAGACCGATGTGGCTTCGATTTGGCAGCTAGTAAATGTATAAATTTACTTAACAAAGGCTCATCCCTACTATTTAGTGGCCACTTCCAAACGCCATACCCTAGATAAAGTTTATAGGACTCAAAAAGCTGAGGTCCTCAGAAGAATTTCTAAAATGATGCAAAATAATGACTAAATATTGTTTTTTCAATGGGTATTCTGAACTAAAACCGTGAACTTCATAAACTTTCAAATGAACACAAGCACCAGTTTCCTACAATGTACTCGTGAATTACTACTAGTAACACGGCAGTGGACAGGTCCACTCAATCTGTGTGGTTTTTCCTCAAAAGACCATTTCAGACACAAATCTACATGGTCTTCACATGGTCTACCAAGATTATGTCTGGACTTTAAAAGAGACTGTGACCTCTGAGTTTGTTTCGGCCTTTCTTCTCAGAGTAGTCAGATAGGAAACGCCGACCTCGTCTAGTTTTTTAAATATGATTGACGTGTAAAAGTGTTTGTTCAAACCTATTTACATAAATAAAATCATTTATCATTTAACAATGTCACACTTTTTTTTTTTGTTTCGGTAATCATCAAATAACTCCCGCTCTGGGCGGAGCGCGTGTCAGACTTTCACTAACTAAAACCCACCCGTGTTTCTTCAGTTGCCTCTGTGCGCCTGTAATGGAGATCTTGAGTTTCATTCTACATGGACCAACATGACGTAATCACTGCTTTAAGAGGAAATAGGCTTATTTTAATTTAATTTAATATTTTCTATGTTTTTATCTTTTTATTACGGACGCTTTTAACGTTCTGCATCGTTCTCACATGCATAATTTCAACATGAATTATGTTACCAATATTTTGATGTGTCTGTAGTTTCTTGCCTGTTCTTCTCTATAGGTACCTATTATGCTTTGGAATCGGCAATTAGTTTCATATTTCTGACTGATCGACTCCTTGACAATTCAAAAGTTTATTTGAAATAAATGCTTAAAGTTTGAAGAACAATAACATGACGTGACTGCATCGGAGCTAATGCAAATAGTTGTAAACATTCTGTAGTGTTTGATAACAGTTTGCATTTTTTCTATTTCCAGGTTACTGTAGAGGTGTACCTGCTGCAAGCATCTAAACAAGTACTATCACACGAGATGAAATATCACATCTCTAGCAAAAAGGTAAGGACATTTTATCACGTATTTAAATTATTATTTACTAATACCCGATTTTTTTATGGCTAATCAGTAATTAACACAAGCAGACTGTCTAAGTCTGGTTAACTGCTGTGATTGGCTAATAGTCCTCCAGACCATATTTCGGTCATGGCGGCCAATCACAACGGAGACTAGCCGCTAGCTAGGCGTGTGTGGTGTTGCTCAACTTAGGAGATTCCTATGTCGAGAAGTAGTTACGATAGGTACGCTTAGGTTTCTGGTTTTTTATTACATTATTTAAAGCCTTTTTTACATTTCTTTGCCCCCACGTGGGACTTCAAATAACTGGCACGATGTGGGCAGGGTTTGAAATACCGGTATTTTTGGTAACCCGTACCATTGGCTTTGGTGTGATACCGGTACCTACCAGAAGTAGCACCTGTGCTATTGGTATTTCTAATCAGTATCGGTACTGTACTGGTACCATAACCGGTACCAAACAAATATATCCGTAAGTTAGAGTGAGAAAACAGGTAAAATAAGTAAAAAGTATAGTTTATATTAGTCGTTAGAAAAATAACTTCAAGTTTGCCAACCGTACGAGGTTCCTCCTACAAATATGAGATTTGTGGTACGCTTCGGGTACCAGTAGGTTCTTTTTAGGTGAAGTAACGGTACCTGTTTGGAACCGGTAGTCGTAATCTTCCAGACCATATTTCGGCCATGGCGGCCAATCTCAACGGAAACTATAGCCTTCGGTGCGGGAGATGTTATAGTGCACAAGTGTGTGCGCAGACACCGGTGCACTCTCTACCCTCACTCTCATAGTCCGATGGGACGGCAATCCGACACCACTGGAGAGAGATCAGGCGCAGGACACACGTCTTAACGTGCTTTCCTAGACACACGGGTAGCACACCGCCAAGTTCCAAACTGCGGGCTGTTACTAGAAATTCCCTATGGAATAACACAATAACACTGCCCGACCTTGGATTCGAACCCACGACCACACGCTCAGCAGTCGCGCTTGCGACCATGGGACCAACGGGGCTAAAGTAACAAAACCCAACTAAATCAATTGGCTTGGTAGTTTGTTCGCAACTTTTGGCTTTTCAGAAACCGGTCGTAGACTTATAACTTATAAAATTCCGCCAATTACTGACTAAAACATCCCCTATTTTCACATTTATTTTTATTTGACTTAATTTTTATCCTTTTCTTTCCACAGTCAAGCTCCAAACTCCTGACACCAAAATCAAAGATATCAGAACTAAAAGCTCCGCGAATACAGAGCCCTGCAGGACCGCTGGCCGTACGCTCTCCGCAGTTCTCACTGCACGGATACTGCATCTTCGCGCTGCAGCAATCCACCAGGAACAACTTTACTCTCAACAAAGTAAGTAACCATCAGCCTCCAGGTCAGGGTCAGCTTCAGTCTAACCGGATGCAGCAGAATACCAATATTTTACATAGAGCGAGTGCCTATCTGACCTCCACAACCCAGTTACTGGGTAATATGATATCCCTTGCTAAGACTGGTTGTCAGACTTGCGGGCTTCTGACGACCCGTAAGGTCCACGAATGACAGCCAGGACTAACTGCTACCGGCTTAACGTGGCACAGAGGGGCCTTGGAATGTAAAGAAGGTCACCCATCCACGGACCAACCTTGGCAAGCGTAGCTTAACCTGATCGAACGACCCATGCGGCTATTATTACTTAGCCACGAGCCCCTCCATTAACATAACCCATGGAATAAAAAGAGGAAAAATATCCATACCGCGTTCACAGTTTCGTTTCCAGAAACGTAAAAAAATATATATGTGTTTGTGGAAAGATTACTTTTACACCGCACGCACATAAAGTTCTGTTTGCGCTACAACTTTTATGACTTTTTCAATAATACTAGTCTTTCTGATCAAATTAATGCGCAGTAATACGAAATTGATATTTGTTGTGAAAATAACGTTTTGGAAACAAGGTTTTGAACATGTAATATATAGTTTGCCCAGAAGCAACCCGCATTAGGCCCGTGTAATGGACCACGGCCCACTCCATCTCACAGAGAGGAGGCCTGTGTCCCAGCAGTGGCATGTCCTAGCATGACAATATACTTACAATTCTAATTTCAACTCTTTACTAATGGCTTCTGTAGACAGGATATTAATTCAGATTTGTTACAGTTGTAATGGCAATCATGTCATTTGGTTTAAATAGGCTTTTATTTTTATTATTTGATATATCTTTTTATAGATTATTTTATGAATGTGACAACATTGTAGGCCTTGTAGACTGATCAGATCTGAAACGCAGATTTTTCTATTTTGTTAAGTACCTGGTACTTGGTGACAGGTCTACACTGTCCTCTCATACCTATAAACACTAATATGAAAACATTTTAAAATCCAATTTTATTTTTAAAAGAGTAACCGTGGAGTTTCTTGCTGGCTCTTCTCCATAGGAAACAACCAATTTGAACCGTGCACCTTGCTTTCGACGTTTCATAAATGCCCATGTAGGTTTATGTGAAATAAAATATTTAGATTTTGTAGGAAAGAAAAGGATTTTTTTGTCTTTTATGTAACATGACGTTATCAGCAGCTGTTTATGTCATTTTACATAAAAGTACGTTGGTCAGCTTTAACTGAAAACTGTTTTACCACACTTGCATTATGTGGTCCTAACACCAGAAAATACATACTTACATAAATTCACGCCTTTTCCCAATGGAGTAGGCAGAAACTACAGAATGCCACCTGCTACTGTTCTTACAGCACAGAGACAAACAGTGGTAGGTGCAATAACGAAAAATTTACGAATGAATATTACGGATCATAACGTTTTTAAAATTGAAAATACTCTTTTCGTAGACAATATTAACTTAGTTTGAAGCCTTATTCATACTCAGACCCACTTGCACCTCCAATCACTAAACTCGTTTAGCGCTAAACGTGTTTAGTAATTTAAACAAAAACCCTTTCGAAAAAAGAAATCAGTGGGATACACGTTACGATTACGTCGCACTTCGTGCTAAGGACTCTGGTCATACACACACACCGGTACTACGCATCTAAAAGTCTTACATTAATATCACGTCAACGCCGGCTCTCGCTGGAAACCAGCGCTGGGGCTGTCTCGCATAGGGTCGTAGCATTATGCCGAGCGATTGCCGTTTTGCGTGGATGTAACGCATATTTTCCCCCAACTTGTACTTTTTTGTGTTTGTGTGTTTTTCTCGGCGTATGTTCTTACTTTCTTACTTATATTGTAATATTTACAGGTCCCTTGCAGCAGTCCCCTCGAAGGCACAGTGAACCTTGAGATCAAAGCTCGAGTACAAGTGACTCCACCATCTCCGCATGCGGCTTTCCTCACTGCCTTCGACGACGTGTCAGGTTTAGGCGCGTGGCATAGACGCTGGTTCAGACTGCAGCCTCCCCGCCTGGCCTACTGGAAGTACCCTGATGATGTGCAAAAGAAGGTAAGAACATCTGTCTTCATCAGCCCTACTCAACGGCATATAACCCTTACCTTGAAAGCAAAAATGAACAGGCATCTTCTGGGCACGCTCGTAACATGGAAGACCCCATCGCCTTCCATTAGACAAGATCGAGGTCAAGAGCCAATTCGCAATTTTAAAAAATGCTTCACTTATGTCTACCTATTTGTACTTCGTGCAACTTAATGCTTAATAACTGATGCAGTTGTTACGCCCGATAGATGGATAACTCACCAGCTTGCATACCCGAATATAGGGCTGCAATGTCGTGGCTAAAGTTCTGACGTAGCAGTATAGAGGTATGAGGAATAGGATGTAAAGTTCACTCATCCTCTATAGAAAAGGGAGGATACTCGGACCAGACGGGTGTCTTGTCTGGTGGGCTACTGCAAAATGATGTCGGGACGTTGTATATGCTAGTTGCGCGGTAAACTCTGCTTGCGCGATGCAGCATTTTGCGTGACGTCAGTGGGATGCGTTGATGGCTTGTGGCTTGGATGCCGACACAGCAGTCTCCAATTGTGTTTAGCATGGTGACTTAGAGGTTAAACAATGTTTAAAAGGCCTAAGTCTATTTGCCCAAAGGTGCTCCGTTTTTAGGAACAACTTTAAACTATCATGTCATTGAAAAGGAATTAATTAAGTTGTCCAGAATTACATCTGTTTGTCTGGATTTATGTGAGGACAACTTCAGAAGTAGGGTAGACAGCTCGAAGCCTTAACAAAATCCTCTTTTTCAGATGCCCATCGGCGACATTGACCTGTCAACCGTTATTTCCGACCGCGTCATTAAAGCTCCACGCGACCTCTGCGCGCGCCCGAACACAATCCTCCTTGAATCTTCCATCCCCGCCGGCCTCATCGTGCCGGAGACCGGCTCTCTCGTCTACGTCCGGCGACAGGACGGCTCCATCGTCCGGCGGCACTTACTAGCCGCGGATACACCGAAAGACAGAGATATTTGGCTCGAATGTCTGAATAAGGCCTTGGAGTATGTCCGATGCTGTGGTACGGAAGATGATTAGAATGGCGGTTTGTGAGTTAAATATTAAAATAGGTATGTGATAAATGTGAAATCATGTGAAAGACATAATGCTGTGATTACGACTATTTTTGGTTATTCAATTGTGGTAAAAGTGTTTTTAATTGTTTTGGAGATAAGCAATACACTAATAGCCGGTTCCCATTGATTTTTTGGTCAGCTGAATGTGTGAAATTAATGTTGTACCTACTCTGACCATTACGGCAGGAAATAGTATGAACAAAATAAACACTGCTTTTTAAAATTATCACGGACAGTTAATTGTGCAGTCAACGGACATCAGTGGTAAAAATTTGACATCAACAGCGCCTTTATGTCCTAATTCAAATTCTTTACTTCAGACATGTGTCCATAGTATTAGTATCGACAAAATAACTTAATAACTAGTGTTAGTAATAATGAGATAATACTTTAAATATCAACTAGATGGACTAGATTTTTGTACTGCAAGTGTTTCTACTGATGTCTGCTTAACTGTACCTAGGCCACGAGTTCAAAACACTTTAAACAGGACGAATATCTGACATCATCAATTTCTGACACTATGGAAACCGGGTCTTAGCATGGTTCTTGAGAATTAAAATTGCAAAGAATTTTTTTAAATTCTGGCTTATCACCATCGATTCAAATCACTAGATGTCAATCCGCCTTAAAATCCAGTATTTCATTGGCAGAGCCAAGTAATACCTGCATGTATTATGTCATATGTATCTGTATGGGACCAATTTTAATACAATTATGTGTATTTGTGTAATTATTTTAATGAAATAGACGTATCATGTCAAATGAATAATAATAGTTTTTGCATATCAGGACAACCTGCAATTTATACCTTGTGTCCAATGACAAAAGAGACACATAACGCGTGCTCGAGACGATGCCGGCTTGTCCATATTAGGCAATCGACATGGCTGATGACGATAAAAATTACCTAAAAATTTTACTGAAAATATCATAAGTCGAATCTTGAGGCATTTTTACCCTTTGGCAGTATAGCATTTTGCTAGTAATGCCACTAACCTTTGCCATGACAATATAACAGAATAACGTTATTTATAGTCAGTTAGGATTGCAACATATAAGTTTTTTTTTTTTATAATTTTGTAGTGTGTTTAATTTTAGTTTGACTGAATCTAGCTTTAATTACTAACAATGTACCACTAGGTTATATAGAGGGTCAAATTAAATTTGCTAGCGAAACTGCCCAGACATGATGGGTATCGTTATCTAATCATGATAAAACATAAAAGAAATGAATTTAATGTTTTTATTTGTGGGGTCGTCGACCGCAGTTAGTGTATTCACTTGATATTATAGTTTAAAAAATCTGTTTTTTTTTTGTTTAAACTTTACAGACGTGACTTATCGATATCTAAACACGATAAAACATATATTTCAACTCATACTTCATGTAACAATACTACCAGCGGTCGTTGACCCTTAAAAAAACATCAAATCTTTTTTTGTTTGAATTTTATCGTGTTTAGATATCGATACCCACCACGTCTGCGGAGTTTCGCTAGCTAATTTAATTTGACCCTGTAGAACAATGACAATAATTTGATCAATAAGTTCTGAAATTATTATTGAGTCATTAGACACCAAGCTACAATAACTTTTTCGATATCAAAAGTACTTCAGTATTCAACAAAGTTGAACAAAGTAATTTTATTTGCATCGTAAAATAATCACATAATGCCATTAACTAAACTACTATTAAAACACTGTTCTCATCTCTTTTTGTTTGATAAGTAATAATGCAGAACATTACATACATTAATATAGATACTAGTACTCGTACTAATAAGAATCATTCATTATTATCACAATTAAATATTTCTAAACTAACTTACTTACTATCTTTAGTTTTAATAATCATCATCTCATCTTCCCACACTTCTTCAACTCTCTATCTATCTCTCTCTCTTTTCTTTCTTATCTTCTTTCACTGTATCACAAAATATTATACTCGCGATATCATGAATAGAATATTGCTATATAAAAATGCAATAGATTAATTATGTAAGTCATTTATAAATTTGTAATCCACCTGTATAGATGTTATTTTAGGTAATAGAGATTTAAACACTATTAAAATATCGTTCTCCACTGCTTTTACATCATGATTATGTAGACATTATTTTGAAAATAATGTTCATACTCATTGGTTCTAAGTTCAAATCTAAGGCAGATTCAAAATGGTCTAATTTCCATTCCATAAATAGAGTTCGCGCAAAACTTTATGAGCCCTCTGAACGTAGGTCCGAGAACGAAACCGCGCATGGTACAGTTGAGTGACAGTGAGAGAGTTCTCTCGGACATCTATATTATGCATACTGCGCAGCCACTCGCGTGCAACTTCCGAGAGCTCATAAAGTTTTGTGCGAACCGTACATACATAGCACATAAAAAGACTTTCATAAAATTATGTGAATTATCTTCCTTTTTCATTCGATAAAATTTGACCTGAACTCAATAGCTGTTTAATAAAATTGTTTAACATTTCTTGATACAATAATAAAAAGGGATGTCCAGCATAATCAGCCTATAACGTTCCCACTGCTGGGACACAGGCCTCTCAGTGAGAGGGAGTGGAATGTAATCTATCACGCGGTCCCAGAGCGGGTTCGTGGATGTAACATCTTTATTTTTTTATCTAGGATTTCCGTTTACATATTAATTTTAACATTTATTCACGTACATTGATTTAAGAATTATCATCTAAATACAGCCCCTGTTCAAAAAATCATTTGTTTTACATAAATTCTAATATAATTTGGATAGAAACATAATTCAGGAACTTCGTAGTTTCGATAATGTAGTTAATAGTGTGCACCATGCATCGGAATTGATTGTAATTTGCAATAATTATGCGTGTGTAGTTTGTAATGATATTTTATGTGTAAATAAAATCAATTTATTACAGTAATATAACTATTTTAAGTATATTTTGTTGGTTTTTTTTTACTTCCTATTCAGATCTTTATCATTGATGATAAAATGATAATGTCACTGAAAAGTTATCAAGATTTTATCAAAATGGTGCATTCAAAAATCTAAAGTTGCCGTTTTTGATTTCTCCGTAATGAAGTTCGTATCTGTAAAACGTATCATGAAATGTAACGCCGCCGCCGGGTACAGATTGGTGAAACGTGAAACGGTGAAACATACATTGAAACAAATTCGCATAGTTATTGTGTTAGGCTCAGTTTACACCGCCGCGGAATGGAATGGAAACGACTTTTTATTTTATAAAGCATAATGTCAATAGTGTAACGTACAAACTAGATACGAGCCAAATAACAGGTCGCGCGTTTTCTGGAGAATTCTCGCGCATTCTCAGAAATTCCGCATACAATTTCGTTGTAAAAAGTCGCTTCCATTCCTTTCCGCGGCGGTGTAAACTGAGCTTTACATTTCATATTGCATTACACAAGTTCCGACGGTTCATTTGTGTTACATTTCATGTTACGTTTCACCTATCTGTACCGGGCATTAGGTGAAGTTAGCTGTCAATAGTATTAATCCTTAGCATCAGGTAGAATGACAGGTCACTTCACCTATGTTTTCATGGTGAGATTTTTACAGAATAGATCGGCTGTTACTGTTCACGTAATCACGATTGTCAACGCATCGCTGTTCATTGGCGCAAACCTTTGGTGGATACCTACCGCTCAGTAGAAAAGGGTCAATTTTTGTAAGAGGTAACCCGGAGTACATAATCATAGTTTAATGTAAATATATTATTTGTCTATAGAATACTGACTGCCATTTTTCAAAGGAAGTTGTATGGAACCTTCGCCACTATTGCTATCTCCACTTGATATAATATGCCTTGAAAACCAGCAGGAACCAAAGGGAGTTAAGTTTAATGAGTTTCTGTCTATACACTACTAATAATAGAGGTAAAGTTTAGATGTAGGAGGTAATCTCTGGAAGTACTACTCCGATTTTGAAAATTCTTTCACTGGCAGAAAGTTACACTATTGCCGAGTGCCGTAGAGTTATGTTTATAGTATAGTTGACTACCACGCGGGGAACTCGCGACCAGAAGCTAGTCTATGTAAATACAAATATTAACGAAGAATTTTATGTATGTTCCGGATTTGCGCAAAAACGTCTGAACTGGTTTGGATGAATTTTGACACAGATAGTTTATAACCTGTACCCTAATTACGTAACACACTATCTATCACAATCTGAATCATTTTGAAGCCTATTACTAATCCATTGCTTCATATGCTCGAAAAAATTGTCTGCTCCACAAAGTAAATAACGCAATGTATGTTGTTGAACTGTCAAAATGAACCCCATTTTTACTGTTAGTGTGTTACGTAATTACCTTACTGGATTATTACATAGGGTGCTTTTAATCCCGGTAGTACATACATACATACATACATACATACATACATGAACTGACGCCTTCTTCCCATAGGGGTAGTCAGAAACTACAGAACGCCTGCTACGAGCCTTACATACTCCTTTTGCATCGTTTACGTTCATACATCTGGTCGTACACGGACGCCGATTGCGAGTACTACGCACCTGACCTTTCTGAAGAACATCACCAATAAGGTCACTATATGTCCTACTAGGGCGTCCCCTCCCGGCGTTTCCACTTACATCTACCTTGTAAAAACATTTTGTTAGTCGCCTTTCATTCATCTTCTCAACATAACCAAACCATGTAAGGATACTCTTTTCAATAAGCCGGTAGTAAGTGAGTGTTCAATTAAAAAAATAGACAAAGACTTCAATCTCCTTTATTTATAATATACAATACAATATACAGAGATTTTCAGTTGCTATACAATGATGATATGCCTATCAAAATATCGATCATCGCCAATTATCTCGTCGTGCATTAAATTTAATTCGCGTAATTTGATACCTAAACATTCCTAACTACTTATGTATTACATAGTAGGTAAAGCATATTGACTAGAGTCGAAAATAGAGGTTAGCTTACATGTTTTAATATAGTAGGTTTTAGGAACAATACAGTCACACTTAAATCTGGAACGAATTATAAAATAAATATGACGAATTTAGATAAAAAAATATTGTTCTTTTCTCCAAGAGAAAACTGTTTTGCATGTCGAAAAATTTTCTAAAACTCATTAAGTACTACATAATTATAGTTAACAGATTTCCACTCTTGACATACAGATATAATCCATACTTAAAAAGAAATAACAATTCTAATGCAATAAAACGAACGCCTGTAGTAATCAACTCAGCAATAGAAGCGACCAAAATAATAAAATTTTATGCGTCACGGTACAAGTTTTATGGTTCTCAACTTTTGACATAATAATATTGTCCTTCATAAGATTAAAATATACTCTACGCTAAATTAAAATTTAAAATTAGGCATAATTCAATGATTGCTTTAAACTTTTAGATTAAGGAACCCAATTTGATTACCCAAAGGGTAACATACGTTATGGTCTCAACAAAATAATGCTCATATAAGTAATAACACCTACCCGCTTAAACAAGGAAGGTCTTAGGTAAACTCAAAAACTCGGCATTTGTCAAAATATTTGAGCAAAAAAAGAATTTTAAGAAATATATACATAGACGTCGACTTGAGGACCTCCTCCTGCTTTTCCGTCGGTTAAAAATGGAAAGGAAGACGATAAAATCCTCCAAACATTCAACTGACAATATTATAGAAAACTGACAACTGAAAATGAAAATTCTACTTTAAAAATCCTAATGTCGTTGTCCCAAAACGGAAGGCATAGATCAAGAAATAGCACAGCATTGAGACGCTACTTATACTCTATCAAACCGTTACAGAATATATCCATCTTTAGCATGATCTGGCCGTCAGGTCAGGAGTTCTATCTGCCTATAAGAGGCGTAGGGAGGTTGCAGCTACTCTTCGTCGTAGAGCGGCGGCTTGTCCAGCTCGCTGTGGTGCTTGCTGGCCAGCTCTGACGTCATGGCTTGCTTCAATTCGTGCTGCCAACATGGGAGAAGATATTTTAGATTAGTACGTCACTTCTGCATTATTTTGTTTCTACTGCTCTAGTTACTTATTAGGGACCATTCAATTATTTATTACGTAAGCAGAATTTAAGTAAGTTTTAACCCCCCCTTCCCCTTGTTAGCAAAAGTAAGCAAAGCTCTTACTCTCCTATGCTTACGTAAACATTGTTTCTTTTGTCTGTTCAGTTTTCTTTATTGGTATTCATGAGTCTAGAAATAAGGAGACTATTAATTAATGCCTAAGTAATTTCCCTCCTTGAGTTCTTTTTACCTTAACCATAAACCATCGCTTGAGAACTAGTAAGCAATATCAATTATTTTGGGGAATCCCTGAACATGCTTTTCGCTTTCGAGCATAGACAAGTAGGGTCGCCATATTTGTCAATTACTAAATATTTGCAGAAAAATCAGAAAAACTAAATAAATATTGCTGAGGGGCCATTCAATTATTTATTACGTAAGCAGAATTTAAGTAAATTTTAACCCCCCCCGCCCCGTCCCCCATGTCATCAAAAATAAGCAAAGCAAAGACCCCCCCAGTTGGTGTTTACATAATACTTGAATAGTCCCTTATGGATGCTTTTTCCACCACAGAGATCTGCAACATAGAAAAGCTACGCAACTATGTCGTGTGTGTGTGTGTGTGTGTGTGGACATCCTTTACAGTTATGTAGCGGAATCGGTAACATGATGAAGAGCTTTGTGCGTCTGTAAAATACTTAGCTTCTTAGCACCCTTTTCCACCAGAGCTAAGCCAAGGTATGTAAATCAAACGATCTTATTGGGTTGATATCATCATATGCATTCACAGCTTAAGACATCTCTGGTAGAAAGGCAGCTTAATCATCCTAGCTTAGCTCCGTTTTGGAAAACGACTAGATACTAAATGGCTTTATGGAATAATAGGACGTTTATATTTACAGCCGAACTTTGACCTAATAGACAGACCATAATAGAGGCTCCTACAAACGGGCGCGACACGCGACGTCAATCGCATGCGACATAAAGGCACTGCCTGTCGCGCGACGAGTGGTGACTGTGTCGCGTGCGTTTCGCGTCGCGTGTCGCGCCTGTTTGAAGGACTCTTAATAGAAAAGTTTCCGTCACAGGATCAGGGTTCGATTGACAGTTGCATAAGGATTAGTGCTCACGTGATATTATTTTCGCTATTAAGAAGCGCCCATATTTAAAATTTCCATTTTTATAATAGCTTTGGTGAATTCTGGTGACATCTCTAAGGCACTTTGTGTCAGTAACTTTCAGGGTAACGCTAATATGGGAGCGTTTTAAAGGTAAATCTAACTCTATACGCTGAACTAAGCGTTGAAGGACGAAGCTCAAAAAATACAACTTTTACGTGAGTCCACTTCTATCGGAATCAAGTAGGTATTAATTTTAACAGCGTAGTGTGTTGCCCTTTCATCGGTGTTAGTCAGAACCACCTGACTAATGAAGGAAGCTAGCTGCGGGGCCGCTCGCTTGCCACCGGTCCAGTCACTGACCAGGTCACTATGGCGTTTTGACCAGCTTTCAAAGAAACCAGAATTATATATTATACTAACTACGAAGTGGCGACATAGCCGGGTGAACTGGCCGCAGTCCAGGGCAAGCTGCGGGGCCGCTCGCTTGCCGCCGGTCCAGTCGCGGCTGAAGGTGATCTGCGCCGAGACCAGCGCCGCCGCCAGCACGCAGGCCGCTACCACCGCTACACACCTGCTGCGGGGAGATGACTACATTTTAGGGCATATCGGATAGGTACTGCACACAATATAGTATAATTGTCTAGTAGATTTCTGGACTTTATGATCCTCCCCAAAGCGTCGCCACACCAACCAGCACCCTAATTGCGTAACATACTACTAATCACAATTTGAATAATGTTTAAGGATATTGTTAATCCATTTCTTCACATGTTCGAAAAATTTACCTGCTCCACAACGCAATGAACGTTGTTAACTGTCAAAATGAAAGCCATGCCTACTGTTAGTGTGTTACGCAATTATCCCGCTGTCATGTGCTTCTCGCATCCCGCGGATTCCCGCGTCCTTCAACAGGTCATCGGATTTGTTAAAAATCCAGAGTGCATTAAAAAAATCCTAATGGAAAACTCCAGGCCTCAATGGTCAGCAGTCACACTGGCGATTTGGTCTAGTACCAACGAGGCAGTCCCGTCTTTATATATATAAAAACTAGCTTCTGCCCGCGACTTCGTCCGCGTGGAATAGTGGGCTAACGCTAACTTTAACCCGCGACTTCGTTTACGTAGAGGGTGGAAATATTTTAAAATAATACGTACGTTAAGGAGCTGTTTTAGGTACCTACATCACGCTTTTATCAGTACACGGAGAAATAATTTCTTAAAATATTTCTGGGGAGTTTATGAATTTTCACTGGGGCTCTGCAGTAACGCGGGACCATAATATGCGCAAACCCAAGAAAATTTACCGGGTTACCCAATACAAATTCTAGAACAATTTTTTTTAAGGTTTTAGAAATTTTACTGGGTTACCGATTCAATTTTTACTGGGGTACTGAACGTCATTTTTGGTATCTCGCAGAGATAACTGGGGCCACCGCCCTTCCCCGTCATGACCACCCACCTTGCACCATTATTTTGCTGCGATGTTATTTTAATACTGCGATGCCTCCTAAGATATTCATTGAAATCAAATGATGTAAAGGGCAATTTTGTTTTAAATTAAATACTTGTGATGAATAACGTATTTATTTGGATAAGGATTAATATCATGTTTATAAAAACACCTTCGCAAATAATGCATTATTTTAGAACAAATTTGGTTAGAATAAAAAAGTTCATAGTGAGCCAACCTTTAAAGATAGACATAAGCTGTCGCAGATTTTTTTTTAGAACTTTTAAAGGGGAACAATTCTGTAATACATGATTTTTGTGAAACTTTAACCGTTTACGCAGCGCACGCAGCGGAAGCTCTCAAAAGGAAAAAAATAACCTACGATTTTGAAACATTGCTCATTGGTGCTCCGTCCCTATTGGTCTTAGCGTGATGATATATAGCCTATAGCCTTCCTCGATAAATGAGCTATCTAACACTGAAAGAATTTTTCAAATCGGACCAGCAGTTCCTGAGATTAGCGCGTTCAAGCAAGCAAGCAAACAAACAAACAAACAAACAAACTCTTCAGCTTTATTATTAGTATAGATTACGTGTCACGTTGTTTGTCCGCGATGGACTCCTAAACTACTGAACCGATTTTAAATTTGATTTGCACACTGTGTGCAATTTGATACAACTTGAAAGATAGGATAGCTTACATCTCAATTTATAGTCGCAATATTATTTTATTGCAAATTATTTGTCTGTGAAGATCAGATCATGTGAAGACCATGTAGATTTGTGTCTGAAATGGTCTTTTGAGGAAAATCCACACAGATTGAGTGGACCTGTCCAGTCAGAGCACGCATTTGTCAGTAATCGTGCAGCTTAACTCAGAACTTAAGATTAGATAGCAGTTAATCAAGCAATCTGCTTAGCCTAACCAGTAGACCAGACCAGACCAGTAACTAGTAGATCGGTATCCAGTCTAACTGGATTCAGCTGAATACCAGTATTTTACATGGAGCGACTGCCTACCTGACCTCAACATGTTGGATGCAAGTACCTATGCAAAATTTCACGCGTAGGTATTAAACGACCTTTTTTCAACACACTTGCGAGGTAACGTCATAATATTTAGTACTGTACAAACGGGGTGAATAGGGATGCAGGGGTTAATCGGGACGAAACTTTAAAAGGGATGCTAACATTGAAATAACATAGTTTGTTGCCAACAAGGGCACTTAGTCGTTAATTATAATACAGTAAATAAATACATTAGAGTTCTTTTTGGCAACAAACTATATTATTTCAGTGTTAAAATCCCCTTTAAAGTTTCGTCCCGATTCACCCTTGCATCCCTATTCACCCCGTTTGGCGGCAACAAATATTTCTGAAAAAAGGCTCGCGGATTTTTTTTCGTACGACGGCGACCGGCCTTCTGAAGTAGGAAGACTGGGTCGAAGCTGCTAAACAGCCAAATATTAAAAATATAAAATCAAAATATTTTTATTTATAGAAGGAACACTAATTTTTGTTAATTGGTTGACATAACAAATAAGTTATGGAAATCATAATATTTATATATCATATTTTATGAATCTACACAGTTTCTATAGGTACCAATCCATTCACAAAAAAATTAGGAATAATATAAAGTATGGAAGCTCATAGCTGAGATTTAAAAAACATTGCGTATCTTGACTAGGTACTCCTAACCTTTGGCTGTTGTGCACTTTCCCGCAATAATCCGGGAATACGAAGTAAAAAGCACTAATGTCAAATACACTGCATTGTGAACTTAAAAGCGTTGAATAAGAGCCAATTTTCGAGGAAGTTTGTTGAAAGGAGTATTTTTTAACGAAATTAGCCATCAGCCAACGAAATATCTAAGTGATAAAAGTAAGTACCTACATATAAGCTCGTTCCATCGTAGACCTCATCCATCGCTTTCCATTAGGCGGCATCTAGGTGAAGAGCAGGCAAATTCCGCAATAAAAAAATAAAATAAAACTATTTTAAAGCCAAAAGGGTTTTTCGACACGACCTTCCCGCACCAATAAACATAACATAACATCACGCGTCGTTTCCCTGAAGGGTTAAGCAGAGAAGTACGCATAGATAGTGTACACCCAAATTTCGCCGTCCCATGTAACAGGGGGCGAGCCTATTGCCATCAACCGGGCACAAATCCAAACTCCGGGCTGCTACTGAGAAATTCTTAATGGAAAAACCCAATAACACAAACCATTCTCACTAATATTAAAATAGAATTAACTCAGTTATGACTACTTATTATGTGCCACAACACGTAGGCAGTTTTAGTCATGGGATCAGCAGAGCTTGTGACATTTGCTCACAAACAACAATAATGGCGGCTTACAATGATAAGTTAGCGGATAACTCGCTGTTCTTTTATATCTTCTTAAGTTACGACAACTTGTTGCTTTCTTATTTCTTTGAAGTAAGAGCAAAGAACTATTTTTATTTCAGAAAAATAAAAATAATAGGATGAAAAGACATCTAAATATTGGAATTGTGTCTTTTAAGAAAGCCATGGAATTTTTCTGCTGATCTTCAAAATGCTTGTCAAATTTTATGATCCATACTAATATTATAAATTCGAAAATAACTCTGTCTGTATGTTACCTTATCACGTCTAAACCACTGAAAGGATTTCGATAAAATTTGGCAAGGAGGTGGATGGCATCCTGCGGAAGGACATAGGCTACTTTTGTCCCGGTAGCACGTTCCCGTGGGATAATTTCCAACATCCACGCGGGCGAAGCCGCGGGCAAAAGCTAGTAACACATAAAATTACGCCAATAGGTAATCCCCGAAGGTGGCGAAGGGTTAGGCAGAGGTATAGGTAACCATAGTCCACCCACATCCAGGGCTTGGAACCGGTACCAAAAGTGCAAGTTCTGTATCGGTACTTAGCGGTTCTTGCCTTTTCGATACCTGGGTACCGGTTTCAGACGGGTACCGTTATTCCACCTAACTAGTACCGGTACCAAATTGAGGTACCCGGCGCGTACCACAAATTTCATATTTGTACGATGAACCTCGTACGGTTGCCAACCATGAAATTATTTTTTTAATGCCTATTAGCTATCCTTTTTACTTACTTTACCTGTTTTCTCACTCTTAAGTTATGGAAATATTTGTTTGGTAACAGTTTTGGTACCAGTACAGTACCGATACTGATTAGAAATACCAATAGTACAGATGCTACGTCTGGTAGGTACCGGTATCACACCATGGCCAAATGGTACCGGCTACCAAAAATACCGGTATTTCAAACCTGTCACATCCTGCCAGTTATTTGAAGTCCCATGTGGGCGCCAAAATAATATAAAAAATAAAAGTCTTTAAATAATCTAAAATAAATCAGAATCCTGAGCGTACCTATCGTAGCCACTTCTCGACATAGGCCTCTCCTAAGTTGAGCAACACCTTTCTGTCGTTCTTGGTAACCCACGTCTAGCCTAGGTACCTACTCGAACAATTGAAAAACCCTTATCACCTACCCTTCTTCCTTAGCCCTTTAGAATAGAATATAACAGAATTATCTTTATTCAAGTATCATATGACTCAAAAATGATTAGTAAAACTTACAACTATATTAGTAAGAACCGACACTTTACAAAAACAAACAAATTGTAGTGGATCACCGCTGTGGCAACCCATGTGAGATGGCACAACAGCGACCCACGAAAACACAGTCTAGGCGACTTGAAATCATGCTTAGGATACTGTTGGAGACTTTTTAAAACAATAAAACCGCTACTTCTCTTTAAAGTAGTCATAGCTGGTATTGGAATCTTCTGATACCAGCTATGACTATTTTAAAGATAGCCTAAATTTTATTTAGTCCATCTATCATCTATCACATACCTAGACAGGGCCAAGTTAACCCGCGATTTTTTTTTCTTAGGTACGTTTTTTGAGATTTGCAGGTCAGTGTCAGGTTGTATGTTGATCAAAATATGATTCGCGATGGTAACAAATGTGTATTTCCAGAATTATAATAATTAAAATCATTAATACAACTCCCTAAGTTAGAATTGACCTCAAATGTCATGATTTCTCGAAATAGTCATTCTATGGGATAATTCGAATTAAGAGAGTTACTTATATTAATGATTTTAATGATTATGGCTCTGCAAATACATATTTGTCCTCGTCGCGAATCATAACTTGATACTGACCTGCAAATTGCAAAACACATAAGAAATGTTAAACTTCGCGGGCTACCCTGACGTTTTCGCCTTAAAACTTCAAACACGTAAGAATCTCTTCTTAACACACATACTCATATTGTTTTATCTATTCACAGTTCCACATTTCACACTATCTACCAATCACCATTACGATGTAAAATTGTATTGCAAATCTTTTACGTGGTTTATTTTTGTAAGTTATAGGCTTAATTTTCGATATTCTTATCGTATGCCCCCCTCTCCCCAACGAGGTGGACCGAATGACTCGGTGAAGGTCGCGCCAGCTGGAGGCTGTGCTTATCATAGTTTCTGTAGCTGAAAATAGATAGATAGATACAGTATCGAATCAATCTTTATCACAGATTCGATATTTTAACGTGTTTAAGATACTGTGGACGGTAAAAACAACTATTAAATAAGTATTATTATTAGAGACTGATCTATGGAAGTGGCGCACAAGTAAACTTTAGACCAATTCATGTTTTGGTCAGAGGGTCGGCGAAGAGTCCAAGTAGATTGACAATTGGACAGGCGTATTTTACTGAATATTCAATTTTCCAAACTTCACCATTTCCTACTGAACAAGAAAACCATTTTTATCCTACATAAAAGCATAAAAAATATCCTAAAGTTCTGGGCAAAGATTTGTAGGTAAATAATCGATACTTTTGCACTAATTTGAATAAAAAGGATGATGGTCGAAGGCACAATGCTGGCCGACACTGGGCCTAAGATAGACAGACAAACAAACCAGTCAGCAGAGCAAGAAACATTCTGGGGCTACTTTCGGAAATATGTGAATAGGGGGAGCACAGTGCCGCTAAAAGTGGTCTAACAGAATATTAAGGGACTTAGCTCAATTGTAGACGAATACGGGTAGAAAATCTTCAGCTGCCAAGTTACTGCCAAGGCTGAACTTACTGTCAAGAGAACTGGCAGGAATGGCGGACACACCTAATATATCTTACTGCTAAGTAACGAAAATATCTCTTTCATGAATCGAGGAATATGCCGAAATTTTAATTCCAGCACAGCAGATCACAGGATTACCAAATTAAATCATTAATCAGTAAAAAAAACAATCTGCCAAGCTTTTTCCAAACTATGTTGGGGCCGGCTTCCAGTATAACCGGATGCATCTGGATACCTGTATTTTACATGGAGCGACTGCCTATCTGACCTCCCCACACAGGATACCCCTTGGCAAGACTGGTTGTCAAACTATCGGGCTTCTGACTACCCGTAACAAGTGTCGAAGATCTACGAATGACTGCTGGGACCAACTGCTTAACGTGCTAACGTACCTAGTTTTACTTATCCACCTTTCTTAGGCAAATATTGCACTGCCTTATAAGTTATAACTTGCACTCTGCACTTCTAAAGTAATGCCAAAGTCTAATTTCATTGGCGTATACATCGTATTAAAATACTGCCTTCAATATAATCCTATAAACTTAAAACTTTCTAAAACAATTTCCACACAAATACTTTCCCAACTTTTCTACCACCAATAATTTTCAACAGCTTCTTTAAGAATGTTCACATGATTTAAAAAGTTTTTTTCAAACTCACCTGCAGCGCACTGGCGTCATGTCACTGCTTTGCACGGGTCACAAGTCACAATAGTGGCCTGCGACCGACGGCCATCTTTATATACCATCACTTTTCCCGCGCATCCTTCCACGCACACGACGTGGGATAAGATTAAGGAAATCTCTTGTGGATAATACGAGTTATAAAAAGAACATTTTCATATTTTTCAATTTCCTTCTAGTTTAAAGGTAGGGACTTTCTTTAGGGTTCTGCAGCTTAAGAATACGGTTAAAAATATTACAATTTGCAATCGACATCTTGGATTTTTAATAGCAAATTGTAGCATGACTGGTGTTCTGCACTTAACACCTTTTTCGGATAACTGCTGATAATTATGTATTTATGTAATTGTGTTTGCCAATAGGCTCGCCCCCTATTACATGTGACTTAACATAACTGACGAAATGTGGGTAATATAGGTAAGGTACACCTCTGCCCAACCCTTCGGAGAATGCAGGCGTGATATTACGTTATGTAATTATGTATCTAATGTGCGCTTTTATCATTTCAGCTCATAATTTAGTGAGAACTTGAGAAGAACTTGAATCCGCGACCTAACGCGGTGGCAGACACTTCGGCACTGTACTATTGGGTTGCGAATACCAATAATATATTAATAATTTATTTTCATACATTTTACTTACCTGTGTTGTCGTCATGCCGATGCCGTGACGTGGACGAGGACGTCCAGGATTCTCGTGACATTAGAAATAATAAAAGCCCACAATGGTTTGGTATTCGCTACTTCGGCCCCAGTAGTACAGCGCCGAAGTGTCTGCCACCACGTTAGGCCGCGGATTCGGGTTCTTCTCAAGTTCTCACTAACACTACAGCGGGGTAATTGCGTAACATACTAACAGTAGTAGGAACGGCTTTCATTTTGACAGTTCAACAACATTCATTGTGTTATTTACGTTGTTGAGCAGACAAATATTTTGAACTTCATAATTATGTTCCAATGGATTAGCAATAGGCTTCAAAATGATTTAGATTGTGATTCATAGTGTGTAACGCAATTAGGGTGCTGGACCAATTTTAAGCTACCATTTTTTTTTTATATGAGCAACACAGACAAACATTTCTGGTGTACCTAGATGTTACACTTAGAAAATGTCATAATTACTTTTTATTGTGGTGCCTAATTTTCTGATTCATAACTTGTAATATTATACCTCATTAAGGTAATGGAAGGCAAGTACAAAGAAAACCTACTTTGTGAGATTATTTAAGTATTCTTTTTTCAGGGAAGTAATTTATAACGGCTTTTCCTTGTGGAATTGTGTCTAGAATGGGTAAAGTTAAGAATATATTAACTGAAACACAAAGTAGAACTTATCATCTTCCATAATATCCTCCAAAGTTAAAAGTAGCAGGTGATTTTTGGCAATATAAAGCCCATTTTTAGGAAAGTGGAACTCAGGGAACGCCATTCCTGTTTGCCAATGTGCCTGATTTGTTCTCAATTTCCTCCTTATTCAACCAAACTGCCCCATTGGTCTCGTGGTCGTGCGGTCCTGGGTTCGATTCCCAAGTCGGGCAGTGTTATTGGGTTTTTCCATAAGGTATTTCTCAGTAACAGCCTGGAGTTTGGCAGGTAGCGATGTGATCCCCACGTGCCTCGGAAAGCACGTTCAGCCGCTGATCCCGCGTCTGATCTCTCTTCAGTCGTGTCGGATTGCTGTCCCATCGGACTGAGAGTGAGGGAAGAGTGAGTGCACCTGTGTCTGCGCAAACACTTGTGCACTGTAATATCTCCCGCGTAAATGGCTAGTCTTCGCTGAGATTGGCTACCATGGCCGAAATTCAATCTGCAGGACTATACTATAGCTAAACCATGATCAACATCCTTCACAAAATACCTACAGCAGTGCGTACCAGCCACAGGTAATTTACTAGTATATTAATACTAGCGTAGGTACTATAGCGCAGAATCTTTTTTTACATATTCAGCATATTTTTGTAATGCCTGACGATACAAACTAGAAAAAAAATCTTAGTTCTAATAATAACAGGTAGGTAATTAATTACTTTTTGTGTATTTATATTAGCTGAAATACTTCCATGTTCTTAATAAATAGGTAAATGAGCAACACGCATGACATGTCATGACTCTTGGAATCTGTACCCTAATTACGTAACACACAATCTATCACAATCTGAATCATTTTGAAGCCCATTGCTAATCCATTGCTTCATGTGTTCGAAAAATTTTACGGCTCAACAACGTAAATAACGCAATGAATGTTGTTGAACTGTCAAAATGAAACCCATTCCTACTGTAATAGTGTGTTACGTAATTACCCCGCTGGTTATTTGTTTTTCGTTAAGAGGCTGACAACAGCTAAAGCGCGGTCACTGTCGGACTGCATAGAAAAGAAAGAGAAGCGCGATGACACACCGCTGGTAATTTACTGCAAAATATGAAGCAATTATCTATTTACAAAAAATCTATTGATTGGAATAAAAAATTAAAACACTATTTAGTTAATAAGTTGGTTGCAGAATAAGCTGATAAAAAATCAGAATAATTGCATTTAAGTCAGTATGGTTTTTAATCGTTAAAATAAATTTTCAGAGGTATCTTCGTGATCGTTTTTATCGTATCAAATTAGTTGTATTATGTTTTCAACACACTATCTAACTAGCATATATCCTGAAGAATATCATATATTTTTCTGATTTGGTTTACTGCAGTGGATAATAAACTTTTAGGCATTATAAAACTTGCGTTTAGATCCTGTAGTCCTCTTAAGTTGGATTCGTAGATAAACGAAATATTAGTAATTACCGACCCTGTTCTATTGTACGCTTTCTTAGTTACTACTGCCACCAATTGGGTAACAATTGTTATCATTTAACCAAATTTTTAACTTGTTTAGAGTAATAGTATTTTTATCAACCTAGTAAGGTTATGTCTTGCCATGTCATTGTTTTAACCCTTATGCTGTGACAACTCGTGCCGAATTCAGGTGGCCTGGTGCATTGTATCGCCAATGTATACTCAGCATGAGTAATCAAGGCATTAATTAACTCCAGGTCGTAAATATGGGTTGTTAACAATATTACAATCAAACTTCTTGTAACAGTACCGAATTATTCAGAGATAGTCCAATCTGCTGTTTACAGATTTTGCATAGAATCATAGATGTGGTCGTTATGATAACGGATGTAGAGAGTCACTTGTACTCCACGTCATTGTAATCTTTTTAGGGTTCCGTACGCCTGAATGAAAAAAAATTAACACATATAGGATCACTCGTGTGTCTGTCCGTCTGTCACAGCCAAGTTGCTCCGAATCTAATCGACCGATTTAGTTCAAATTTGGTACCTACACATATGAATTCCTGTGACCCAAACACGGACTTGTAACGTAATTAAATGAATTTTGAATATGGGTGAATTATGAATGAGTATATCAATTTTGGGAGCAAAAAAGAAAATTTTAAAAAGTTTTCCGAACTGTACCGTGTGACATTGTCGTTGCCTTACGGTAAGCGATTTAAATATATTTTTTATAATTTTAAAATAAATAGTTTTAATAGTAGATTATGCACCAAGGGGATAAAGTAGTACATATATTAGTCTACCGGCGGCTTCTCAACAAGTATACAAAAGTTCATGAGACTTGGCATATTATCGCATGCATAACTTGTATAATCAGCCTATAACGTTCCCACTGCTGGGACACAGGCCCCTTCTCTGTGAGAGGGAGTGGGCTGCAATCCACCACGCGGGTCCAGTGCGGGTTGCGTCTTCGAATTTTTGGTTTTAGGATAGGCCGGTTTTCTCACGATGTTTTCATTCACCGTTTTGAGAGCAGTGGTGATGAAATTAAATACGTCAAGTACCTAAAGCGCCAGGCTGGGTTCGAACCTACGACGTACAACTAGTAAGTCGGGGCCTCAGCCGGGACTCAGTAGTAACGGCCCCGACTTATTAGTTTGCAGCTTTCCCCTCATTTTTTAAATAAAGTACATTAAGTTAAAAGAGCATTAAAGAACCCTATATACTTCCAAGTCGATTAGAAATCCGACGACTGACGAAACACCAAGTTTGCCGAGGGACATTAAGAAAATAGTTGTACTGTACCAGTATATAAAATAGGAGGCGAAATAATCATAGGGCATCACAAAATTCGTTCGCATCGCTGTCAACAGGAAAAAATTGCCGTCGAGGGTTGTCATTTGAACTCCCTTTCTCCTTTCCACTCCTCTCTGTTTCGAGCTAGTGTGGACCAGTTGAGTCCTGTCACTTGATCTAGACATCAAGATCGTCCCGCCATCTTCTCCTAGGTCTACCTCGATGACACCGAACGTTTTCTGAGACCCTGATTGTGGTGTACCAAATTCAAATTCCAGACACAGAAATATGCTACTGAAAATTTCCGAATGCTGTCCCCGACCTGATGATCAAAACCAGGAACCCTCGCTCATCAATCGCTCCTGTGACCACTTGACCTACACGGTAACGTGGCAGTTACATACACACATTACATAAACTCACGCTTTCTTCCCATTATGGAGGTACGCAGAAACTAGAGAACGCCACCTGCTACGATCCTTACATACTCCTTTTGCCTCGTTTACGTTCATACATCTAGCCCTGCAGTCTCGACATGAATAGCGAGAAAAATCGGTCGTTAAGTCCAATCGATGTCAAATTTCTTTAATAGATTTTCAACCTTAAGCTTTGGAAAAAAAGTTGAAAATCTATTAAAGGAATTTGACATCGATACGACTTAACGACAGATTTTTGTCGTTATCTAATGTCGAGACTGCAGGGCCTGGGCTAGCAGTCTCGACATAGATACCGACAAAAATCGGTCGTTAAGTCCAATCGATGTCAAATTTCTGCAAAAGATTTTCAACCTTATGCTTTGGAAATAAAGTTGAAAATCTATTGAAAGAAATTGGACATCGATACGACTTAGCGACAGATTTTTGTCGCTATCTAATGTCGAGACTGCAGGGCCTGCAGTCTCGACATAGATAGCGACAAAAATCGGTCGTTAAGTTCAATCGATGTCCAATTTCTTTCAATAGATTTTCAACCTTATACTTTCGAAATAAAGTTGAAAATCTATTGAAGGAATTTGACATCGATACGACTTAGCGACGGATTTTTGTCGCTATCTAATGTCTCGACATGAATAGCGACAAAAATCTGTCGCTAAGTCGTACCGATGTCAAATTCCCTTAATAGATTTCCAACTTTATTTCCAAAGCATTTGGTTGAAAATCTATTAAAGAAATTTGACATCGATACGACTTAACGACAGATTTTTGTCGCTATCTAATGTCGAGACTGCCGGCCCAGGGCCTGGTCATGCACGCACGCCGGTTGCGAGCACTACGCACCTGACCTTTCTGAAGAAACATGTCACAAACAGAAATAAGTGTTGTATCATGTTTCAGTTACATCTGTTTCTATTGGGCCTTTGGCAGATGTAGGGCTCCAAAACCAAGAGTTTTGGCTACATCTTGATTATTTTAGCCCTAATTCTGAATGTACCTACTCTCCAATCTACAATAATCATGATTAGTAGACCTTCGTCCTTAAGGTCTTTGTTACCTCCTTCACTGCAGTTAGCAAAAACATTCCGGTAGCATTAAACAAATGAAACTACGGCACCCAAATGACGAATAAATGCTTTTTATATAATTTCGCTCGAAATTTTTATGAAGATGTTAGGGAAATCACGTTGTCGATCTCTTACGCCTCTTACACCTGCGAAACAGGGTTTCTACATACCTAATTATATTTATGGCATCTAAGTAATAGGTACGAGTACATTTACTAATGTCATACTCGTTGTTCCCTAGTTTATAATTTGGAATTGGTATACCGTGGTAGGTCAGATAGATAAGTAGGGTATTGTAGATAAAAAAAAAATTGGAATATCCAAAATTGCACGCCTCATAATCTCATTCAATTCTATAAAAAATAAGAAAAATTTTAGAGAATAGAGAATTAATTGATTAAAAGAGAGGATGAGATGTAATATCCAGCTACTCAGCAAAAAAAAACTGAATTTATAAATCTACGGGTTTACTTATGATAAAGTTGAAAAGTAATATTTAAAAAAAAAACTACATTGAATTAGACCGTGATTTTCGAAAGGACTTAGTTTTCGATAATATAGAAGCGTTTAAAAAAAAATGGACTCGATTAGTTAAGTTTTTCGTGAGTTATCGTGACCATGCCGGGATCCATACATACCGACACACGGACGTCCACAGAATAATTTTTTTAAACAGTTTTTCATCATTTTAAATAGCAAAATGTCTTTTGAAAATAACATGAGTGTTGGAACTAGTGTTTTTTCTTGACGTTTGTGTGTGAATATTATTTTACAAGTGCGATATGAAGTAAATGGAGACATTTTTAGCTCAAGGAATTACTTGTTCTTTGTAAGGCGAGAGTAGAGCACCACTTCACGTACTTCGCTTATGAGGCGTGCAAAAGTACAGTCACCAAATAATTTATTTAGTACAAATATACTTTTATAAACTTAATTCACAATAAAATAAACAAACATAAAGGCTCCTTCCAAAGGCACCGGCTGTCGCGCGACGAGCGCTGCCTTTGTGTCCCATGCGATTCGCGTCACGTGTCGCGCCTGTTTGAAAGAACCTTAATACCACTAAATTTAACTTAATTATAACACAACCACCTAGAGGTCGCCAGAGTAAAATCGTTCAGTGTACAGTCGCCAGCACATCAATTTACCACAAACTGTTAGATTTTCTCATTCGATTTTGAACTTTACCTTCAACATTTTAAGGTTTAAAATCGTTTGGAGAAATTTGTCAGTTTCGTATAGCTTGACCTGCTGACGACTGTACAAGAAAACAAGTCTATTCTATCGGCTAACGCGCTGAGCGTACACAGCGCGCGCGGCAGCTGTGCGCGCTGAAGCAGATTGGTGCGCGCGGTCGGCACCACCAGCAGCCGCGGCCGCCACCGACTGCTCACATACTCGTCTGGTACGCATAGCCGAAATGACTGTAGTATGGCAAAATTAGAAATTTTACCTCTTATTACATGGAACAACTATATGCTATATAAGTTAGTTCGCGCTTAATTTCTAATTTATAGGAACCAACCATTACCAAAATGAATAAGGTAGGATACAACAATTGGTATCCAGGATATACTCCATGTAACCTCAAATACATAAACTTAATATACTTATTTTGTATCCGCTCTAGCATCGTACTGTATTTGGCTTCACTGGGTCTCTAAATAGCTGCGTTGCAGTCCAAGTGGCTCTTTACAAATGCTTCGTACAAGTTTCTTAAAGCACTTATATTTTAAAATTAATTTGCCTGTCGCAAAACAAAACCTAGGTTACGGTATATGCCTTTTTGCAAACCTCTTCGACATGTTTACGGAAGTGCAAATCAGCGGTGAATTGAATGCCCAGATCTTTGACCTCCATGACTCGCTGCAGCGGTTTACCTTCTATGAGGTATTCACAGTGACGCGGGGTGCGGGCGCAATTGGCACACAGCATTTCTCCACTTTGATATATAGTTTATTTTCCTGGCTCAATTTTATGATTCGATCTAAATCCTGCTGCAGTATGTCATGATCGACGTTTGCTTCACTACATGAATCGGCTTAAGGTCATCAGCAAAGAGTAGGCAAGTTGACTCATTGAATACTTTCGGTAAGTCGTCCACCACGAGGATAAAAAGGAACGGCCCAAGATAACTACCTTGGGTGACGCCCGATCTCGTGTAATAAATTTCAGAAAAGTGTCCGCCACAATCAACGTGTTGATGTCTGCCGCGCAGGTAATCGGCGAAGAATTGAAGAGTATGCGCTGTGAAACCCATGTTGGCTAATTTCAACAGCAGCACATCATTACCGACTGTGTCAAACGCCTTCCGGAAATCTAGGTAGGCTACATCCACCTTTAGTGCAGCGTCAACAACTGGCATCAGTGACGTCATTAGATGAAGTTAATGTTATACCCCGCCCAGGACGGAACCCGTGTTGCGAATCAGACAAGTGTGTACTCACCTGTGTGTATAAACAGCTGCTAATGGTTGGCTCGACAACTATAGCTGGGGCGGCTATGCGCTATGGTACTATGACCACCACAGGCATGTCAAAGTCAAAGTCAAAGTCAAATCATTTATTTCAAATAGGCACATAAAAGGCACTTTTGAACGTCAAAATTTACAAAAAAATAGAATTGATTCTAGTTGCCCCTTCCAAAAGGTAGTTTCGTATGGAGAAGAATGGGCAAGAAACTCCACCGTTACTCTTTTAAAATATTTTACAATATTATGTAAGTTCACATTAATTATGTAATCATATGTGAAGACGATGCACCTAGAATAAAATTACTATACCACAATAGGTAAAAAGAATTAAATATAATGCAAAGGCAGGTAAATTAATTATGTGATAGATACATGGTGCTCACATATTTACAAATATTGAAAAGTAGATGATGTTTCCAAAATTTTAACAAGTAATAATTTAGTGTGTGAGTTAAAGTAGTTAAGTACATAATGTAACAATCAATGTCATAAAAATTATAAATTATACAATTAAATTAGCAACCAGTTTGATTTTGTCTAGACTCTAGATTGTCCTATGGAGCAGGACCAGCATGTAGTCACTTGCTTCCGTACCTCCGTGACCTTTCGGCACCGGCGTCACTCAGATAAGCTTCCACTGATCAGAAAATGTTGCTGTAGCAATGCAGACATTGAAGAAGTATAGTATGAGTTCAATTAACACCATGTCTATCCCTAAGGATAAAGGGTTTGATAACATTCTAAATTATTTCTTTACCCTACAGTAGTAGCCCTACAGTTCTACACAGCTTAAACCGCTTAAGACATATCTCCACACTCACAAAGGATCTCGTAAACATATTTAAGAACATTGTAGAATATGAAATACATTCATATATTCTCTTTGATCCATTGTTATTCCGTACGTGGACTGACAATGCTCGTGTGATCCACCAGGTGGCGCTTTACAAAATGTCCGCCATTGTCACCGGTTATTTATGAATTTCAATAGATTCCTTTGGTATTGGAAACTATTGAAAACTACAAGCATCTTATAGAATATTATTAGTTTTCTTAGTATTTCTCTACAGAGAAAAGGCGGATCTAAAATTATATACTTATTTTGTTTGGATTATTGTCTAAAAATGCTTGTGAGAACTAAGTCTTAGTACCTATCTATCTATACCTACTTCAAGAGTGGGTGATGAATGAGAAAACTTTCATGGGAAATTCAATATTGTCTGTCCTAATTTAAAAAAAAAAACAGTATTGTCTGTCTTATGCTGCCCGCGCCTGGCAGTTCTCCCGACAAAGGAACACACAAAAAATAAAAAACACGTGTGGCACTCGGGGACTGCCGCGGTAAAGCTATTGCATAGCATTTTTTATCAACTTATGCAATTATAATTATTTATTTATTTCTTATTTATGCAGTATTTTTTTTTTCTTTGACATTAATTCAAGTACAGTCGTACCATATACATACACGTTAAGCGAACGCTCGGCCGAGCTACATGGTAGGCGGAGTGGGGGGAGTTAGGTTTTATTTTCGTTACGGAATTTCTTGATTCGGTCGCCGCGCTCAAAGCCCGCGATAAAAGCTATGCAATAGCTTAATAAAAAAGTAAAATTTAAGGCAGGACTGGCAGGAGTCGGAGTTGCGTATGAGCCAGACAGAAAAATTAAAGAAACAAAGTTTATTGACGTTTATAAAGACATGCACTGAAAACCCGTTTCGCTACCTTTTTTTCTTCGAACTAAATAATCTAAAAAACGGTTTTTTAGCGGTTATCAATATCAACACTAAAGCTGACAGATTGTCCAACTTTATGCCAAGCTATCTTATTGGGTGGTTTTCTTTCAGTCAGCCAATCGCTGTTAACTTGACTTCGAACGTCTAATTATTGACAAATTTTGGTATAGATTAATTATCGTTAGCCTGTCAAAAATGGGTGTTTGTTAGTATTTTTGATTAGTATGTGATCTTATGTTAATTCACAGAGATTTGCCATTAGCTGATAGTCAAAGTATGGGTGTGTCAATGACGGTCCATTCATTGTTAACCAACTTCAAAAAGGAGGAGGTTCTTAATCCGTCTGTATTTTTTTTTTTGTATGTTTGTTACGCGATATCTCCGGCAATTGTGGATCGATTTAGAAAATTCTTTTTTTAATAGATAGGGTAAATAGGACAGTTGTGGTAGGTGGTGGTTAATGGTATTAACTTTACTTCGGTAGATTTTCAGTTACTTATTCAATACTTACTTCAATACGTACTTCAATAATACGTATTTTTCAATTTAGTGTTTATTGATGATGATAAACCTACTAACTTAACTATATTAACACTGTTATTTACATAGCAAGTAGTTGTATACGAATTTGTTTGGAGTGGGTAGGTACCACAACTAAAAAGTGAAAAATAAAAATACAATTAAAAACAACAGACTTTTTGTAAATAAGTTTTTTATGAACATTTAATAATAATTAAGACCAAGATAGATCACAAACAGATATATGCATAAACCAGCACTCTAATTACGTAACACACTATCTATCACAATCTGAATAATTTTGAAGCCTATTGCTAATCCATTGCTTCACATGTTCGAAAAATTTGTCTGCTCAACAACGTAAATAACGCAATGAATGTTGTTGAACTGTCAAAATGAAACCCATTCTTACTGTTAGTGTTTTACGTAATTACCCCGCTGGATCATTAACATACTTCCTCGTACATAACCAGTTACATATCAAATATTAAATGTTTAAAAAACATATTCCAAAGGAATAAGTATTTATAGGTACTTATAATTTATATCTATAATTGGTTATGCTTTTTATGTTGACATCAAAGAATGTTTTGTTATTCCAGTGTTATTTTATTACCAAATATACTTAATTATTCTTCAAGAGGTACACTGAATCTGTCTTAACCAAATTAGGTAGTACCTATGTTTAAAATAATTTTCATACAAGTACCTAAATTCTTTGTCACTATTTTTTTACATATATATATTTATTATTGTATTATTGTATTATTTAGGATTAGTAGACCTTTTTATATATTTTTTTAAATATTTTGTGGAGTGCCTGTTACTTGTTGACAGGCCTACACTGTCCTCCCATACCTATCAACACTGTAATTTGAAACATTGTAAAAGCCCCTTATTTTTAAAAGAGTAACCGTGGAGTTTCTTGCCGGCTCTTCTCGATAGAAAACAACCAATTGGAACCGTGCACCTAGCTTCTGACGTTTCATAAGTGCCCATGTTGGTTTATGTGAAATAAAATATTTTGATTTTGATTGATTTTCACAGATTTATAGCATATCGAAATGGAAAGCATAGGAATTTAGTTTTATTGCAATTTCTCGAGTCTACCGAAATAAATACTCTTAATATTTTAGCTCATCATCATTCTCTGCCCTTACTGCAATTTATACGGCGTCGGCGCAACATGTATTATTTTTTCTTCCGTACTTCTCTATTATTCTTCATCTCGGTAATCCTAATCACCAATACTTTTATTACCTACTAGCTTCTGCCCGCGGCGTCGCGCGTCGCCGCGTGGGTGTCTAAAATTATCCCGCGGGAACGTGCTACCGGGACAAAAAGTACCCTATATCCTTCCCCAGGATGCCATCTATCACATCGCCAAATTTTATCGAAATCCATTCAGTGGTTCAGGCGTGAAAAGGTAACATACAGAGTTACTTTCGAATTTATAATATTAGTATGGATTGAGATAATTTCATAATATTGTTTAATAAGTATTTTACGAAGGCGTGTGTGTATATCATCATGCAAATCAAGCATCGACAATAATGTCACCACCTGAGTCCTTGACCTATCGACGAACGCGATTGAGTTTTGGCATCCACAATCACAAGACGTGGCATCACTGATAGCGGTGCCGGGCAAGTAATTGTAACATCTCGATGTTGTTTACAGCAGTACACTAGAGCGTCGACCGCATACTACACGTCTTGCGCATTTTTTTTATTTAAAAATCGTTAGTAACGTGAAACTGCATCGTGAAGGAGAAATCCGGTTTTCATTCGTGCACCGTTAACTGAGAAGAAGGTAAGTTATGGGCTGACGTATTTTTTTTTTGTCGGTTGTTGACTTTTGGATAAGGAAGACTTTCTTCGAGTTTAATTATAGAACGTACAGAGAAAATGACGCAAGATTATCGTTTGACATCGCACAGTGATAGAAATGATAGAATTAATAACAATATTGGAATTGATCGTTTCAAAATAAACAACCTTATCACTTTTACTAGGCTGATAGAACTGATTTCTATTGTGTTATTAGAAAATGAGATTGATTGCGCGTTTATTACTGTTTTCCGCTCGCTACAAACATAAATGTAATTTTATTTAATGCTATATTTATTATAATTATGTAGCCACAAAAAAAAACTCACGGAAAAAATACTAGTCAGATTCGCATAATGTGTTTATTTGCGCATTAATGTCAATGTCACTTGTCTTGCTCAACTGTCAGACTAGACTAGATGTCAAATCTATGGTCAACTACCCTACAATAATATTTTGTGTTTGCTTTTATACGCGAATGTAATCAATATTATTATTAAAATTGGGTAGGTATATTTCCTGGTTGCAACAAATACGAAACCGTTACTCATAATTATAACTAATCATTTATTTATACGAACTCGGTGTTTACTTTTGCTCGTCGAGAATCGAATTTGAAATTTTCGATTTTTAAAATAGAATTTTCTGGCTCGGTAAATATAAATTTTACTTCAAATTCTTCTTCACTTTAAGTATGCGGATTTACAATTTCAAAATAACTTTTCGAAGGAAGTGTTTTATACCAACCTACTGTAAATTTTTTGGTTATAGCTTTAATATGTACCGTCAAACGGGGTGAATAGGGGTACAGGGGTGAATCGGAACGTAACTTAAAAAGGGTATTTAACATTGACACAACAACAAGGACACTTACGGCCTTACTAATAGACTTTGTATATCGTCTGTGTAGTTACACACCGATTTCTCTCTTTCAGTCTTTAGTAATTCGACGTTCGACAGAAGAAGACAAAGCGGTGTGTAATTATAGGTAGGTACAGACGCTATACAACGTGTATTAGTAAGGAGGTTAATCGTTAATTATAATACAGTAAACACATTATAGTCCTTTTTGGCAACAAACTATATTATTTAAATGTTAAAATCCTATTTAATGTTTCGCCCCGATTCACCCCTGCATCCCTATTCACCCCGTTTGACGGTACTAACTTCTGCCCGTGACTTCGTCCGCGTGAAATTTCTTCTTCCCCCGGCCCACCCCGTCGCATCGCATCGCCCCCGCGCTATTACTTCGTTTTCGCTTAACGTTCTTTCAGACTCTTTTTCTTTTTGCTCGGCTCCTAAAGGTCGTAGCGTGATGTTAAATAACCTATAGCCTTCCTCAAGAATTTGGCTATCAAATGCAAACAGTTTTTTTTTAAATCTGACTGGTAGTTTCAGAGATTACCCCTACATACAAACTTACACACAAACATCTGCCTCTTTATAATATTATAGTACAGAAGTACTTAACAACGGGCAGCCATTACCATTTAATTCCTTATAATTATAAATATTTATAATCTAGGCAAAATCTTTGTTCATTAGATGCAGTTCTAAAAATATTTTGACGGCAGTTTATCATGCTTTGGTTGATCAAATGATCATACACCAAAGCATGATAGTCTGAGCGGGGGGCGTACTCCCTAAGCATGAACTCCGTAGTTTCTGCCGAAGTTATGGGGGATTCCTACTCCTTATCACTTACGGACATTGAAGATTAGTCCGGGGCCCGAACTAAAAATTAATGACCACACGATTTGACAGTAGTTTTTACTCCCGATGACATTTTGCCCGTCCGGAAAATTAAATTAGCCGGTAGTAGGGTTCACTTCTAAGTAACGATCTACTTACGGACGGACCCGTATCTTCGTTGACGGACTAAGAGAGTAGGACCCCTGATAAAGCGAACCGGGCGGCGGGCGGGGCGTAGCGGGGTAATTGCATAACATACACAGTAGCAATGGCTTTCATTTTGACAGTTCAACAACATTCATTGCGTTATTTACGTTGTTGAGCGGACAATTTTTTGAACGTATGAAGTAATGGATTAGCAATATCCTTCACAATTATTCGGATTGTAATTGAAAGTGTATTACGCTAATATGGTGCGGAAACCTACTAGTGAGAAAGATAGCTAGTCATAATATATTAATTACTTACCAACATTCAAAGAATACATAACACTTTATCAACTAACAAACAAGACAGAATACGCACGGTTTCTTCCAGTAAACCTAATAGATACCCACGGTCTTATTTTATCTTCGTTATAATTATATGTTACTAGCTTTTGCCCGTGGCTTCGCTCGCGTTAATTTAGAATTTGACAATCAATTCGGGTTGTTCGGGGAATTATAGTTAAGAGGATGAAAAACCGGTCAATCGACACTATAGACTCACAAAATGTAATATAATAGGTACCTAAATAAATAAATAAAACTCTTACCACACTACTAAATTGTTTTTAATCATATAATTTGATCATGATTCCAAAGACACGTGGCGCCATCTATTATTATAAGGACGTTATTGTTGTTTTCCTCGGGAACAGTACTTTTTTGCGGGATAAAAGGTACCCTATGTCCGTTTCTGTACATCTGACAACGTATATGCAAAATTTCAGGATGATCGGTTCAGTGGTTTAGGCGTGAAAAGGTAACAAACAAACAAACAAACTTACTTTCGCATTTATAATATTAGTTAGGATAGGATAGGAAGTTAGGATTAGGAAGTTAGGACTAGCTTCTGCCTGCGGCTTCGCTCGCGTGGGTATCGTAAATTATCCCTTGGGAACGTGCTACTGGGGCAAAAAGCAAGCTATGTCCTTCCCCAGGATGCCATCTATCTCCTTGCCAAATTTTATCGAAATCCGTTCAGTTGTTTAGGCGTGAAAAGGTAACATATAGACAGAGTTACTTTCGAATTTATAATATTGGTATGGATGTACTCGTTCTGACTAATTCCGGCACCCTAATTACGTAACACACTATCTATCTCAATCTGAATCATTTTGAAGCCTATTGCAAATCCATTGTTTCTTAAGTTCGAAAAATTTGTCTGCTCAACAACGTAAATAATAAAATAACGCAATGAATGTAGTTGAACTGTCAAAATGAAACCCATTCCTACTGTTAGTGTGTTACGTAATTACCCCGCCGGCATGCGTAGCAATGCATTTTTTTTTTTTTTCAAACCATCCTTGTATTAGAGCGAACAAATAGTTGTATAAAAAATCGGATAAGCCAGTTTTGAGTTTTAGCGAGACTAACGAACAGCACTTGATTTTTATATAATTACTAGCGACCCGCGCCGGCTTCGCCCGGGTAGCAAAGCATAATATAATATAGCCAATGTCACCCGGTGAATAGTGTAGCTTCCCAACAGTGAAATATGAGATGAAATGATGATAAATTGAGATGTACGCTATCCTATCTTTCAAGTTGGATCAAATTGCACACGGTGTGCAAATCAAATTTAAAATCGGTTCAGTAGTTTAGGACTCCATCGCGGACAAACAACGTGACACGTAATTTTTATATATATAAAGATAAGAAGATATGTACTTAGATATAGATAGTTTTGTATGTAAGTAGGTACTGCCGTTGGTATCTTAGAGAATGATGGTGTGTACCTATATAATACATAAATAAACCTAGACAACTTCCTCCAAAAAGAACTTTATCCTCAGTAGCATTTGCTTTAATTTTCTTTGACAGCAAGCTAGCTGCATCACCCCTCTAAATATCTTGTAACAGGAACTAACAGTTCTTCAATACTTTACGGGAGTTTAATAATGACAGGTTACCTTTTTTATAACATAACATAATTTCACGCCTGTATTAACCGATGGGGTAGACAGAGATGGACCTAGTACACCCACATTTCGCTAGTTATGTTTAAGTCCCATGTAATAGGGGGCGAGCTGTTCGTCATTAACCCGGCATAAATCCAGACTCCGGACTGCTACTGAGAAATTCCAGATGGAAAAACCCAATAACACTTTGCCCGACCTGGGAATCGGACCTAGGACTTCATGCTCAGCAGGAGCGCTTGCGATAACTAGTCCAAGAGGCAGTTCTCATAATAATAAAATACAAACTCGAGTAAAACGATAATTTTTGTGAATATTTCATGGGACTTTTAAAATAACCGGTAAAAACGGGTTCACTGGGTACTCCTACACCTCTGCTGCCTACCCATGCGAGGAATACAGGCGTGATATTATGCGTGGTTACACTATGCGATCAAAACCAGAATGGCATTTAGATAGATCTAATGGAAGGAGATAAATCACCACCTTCGTTCAGTGCGAATTGACGATTTTAGACCATACATACATACATACATAAACTCACGCCTTCTTACCATGGGAGTAGGCTGAAACTACAGAACGCCACCTGCTACGATCCTTACATACTCCTTTTGCCTCGTTTACGTTCATACATCTGATCATACAAGCACGACGGTTGCGAGTACTACGCACCAGAGCTTTCTGAAGAACATCACCAATAAGGTCACTATATGTCCTAGGGCGTCGCCTCCCGGCGTTTCCACTCACATCAGCCTTGTAAATACCTTTTGTTATTTTTTTATATTTTAGAATCAGCAATCAAGTTACCAGTCGTCCTAAACCCACTTTGTTTTTAACAAAAACTCATATATTAATTACCTCGTATTCCATAATGCTAAGATCAGGATTTCCGTAAAGAAAGAAAACGGAAAGAAAAGAAAGAAAGAAGAAGACGAGATGATGAAGATTTTCGTAATCGAAATCGTCAGGAGAATTTTTTTTCGTATTTTATAGGTATAAAGTTGTGGTAAAATCCCTTTGGCTGTAGGCACTATTTGTATCTGGCTGGTGTTGATACCATTAAATAGACGACATTAAAAAAAAGAAAAAAAAAAGTAAAAACGATTTCCCGCCATTTTTCAATTGTTTTGCTGTCCGCCAAAATGAGTGAATCTAACGAAGAAATTAGATACATTTTGAAGTTTTATTACAAAAAAGGGAAAAATTCGACACAATGCCGCGAAAAAATATATGACGTTTTCTTATGGACTTAACGCAGTGTCAGTAAGAATAGCACAAAGTTGGTTCAAGCGTTTTCATTCCGGGAATTTTGATGTCAAAGATGCAGCTCGCTCTGGTCGCCCTGTTACCTACGGATAAAGTCGATGACATTTTTGAAATAGTAGTTCAATATTTATTTTAGATATTAGTAGTTACGACATAGCTGAAGAGTTAGAGGTTGACCACAAAACAGTTTTGACCCATTTGATAAAGTCTGGGTATACCTACGAAAAAGGTCGATATGTGGGTGCCACACGAGCTCTTAATCTTGAATTTGCACGTAACATACGAAGGTACTTTTCCCCGAACTAATAGTTTCTCCTAGTTTCCAATAAACAGGATCCTTGCAAATGTCTAGAATTCTCGCGAAAAAATGAATTTCCCAATTATCCTTAAATCCCCGGTTTTCCTCGTCAAATGATTATTATTCTTATTCTTCTCTGTATCACCTTAAGTCAATAATTATTTCCTTTAATGGTACAATACCTACATACGCATACCAGCGAGTAATCCCTTGTCGCTGTCGTACACTCGCTGCTCGTTGCTCGCCAATTCGTTTTTAGTTGCTAACTCGACTCTTAATCACTCTTCTCGTTGATCGCCGGCGTTGGGAAAGGTGCCTAGGGTGACAATCAGGTTTTCCAATAGGTCGTATGATGAACTGCTCAGTCGTCGCGTCGGTTGGTAACGTAAAGACGTCAAACTGGTAAACTGGTAAACTGGTAACAAGGATACCTTATGGAACTGGTTTGAGATAGTTCCTTATAAGATGGACCTGTTCTTTGATGGAAAACTTAAAAAAACCGGCCAAGTGCGTGTCGGACCACGCCCAATGAAGGGTTCCGTAGTTGGGATAAATTTATTTCAAAAACAAACTTAACATTGTAGTTGAAAAACATGTTCATATACATATACGTTCATACGTTCCAACTGCAAAAATGTAAGTTAGTCGACTATTACTCGTTTACTTGTAAAGCCTACTTAGCTTTGATGTTTTCGTTTTAACTTCGTTATAATATACACTACTACCGTGAATTTTTTCACATATCCAAATACCACAATTTAGCTGGCTAACAAAAATTAACACTTTACAGTTTAATATTTCACAAACGGATCCCGTTATCGATATTTTTATTTACAAACCCTCAATATTTTTGAAAGATCTATCGAACGACACCCCACACAATGAGAAGACGAGAAATAAAAACCTCCCCACTTTACATATAGAGGAAATAACCTAAAAAAAATATTTTATTTTACCACTTTGTCGGCGTGACTAATATGTCCATATCCATGCCAAATTACAGTTTTTTAGTACTAAGAGCCTCTGAGCTAAGCTGCGGATAGACGGACGGAGGGACAGACCGACGGACATGGCGAAACTATATGGGTTCCTTGCTGACTACGGAACCCTAAAAATAGGCCAGTAGCTAGGTACATGTTTAAAAAAACTGCCATATCTATTTGATTAATACCTACTATGATATTATGAAGTCGTTTTTTTTTTGCTGTTTATTTGGATAAAGCGCTTTACGCTTTTTAACACCTTCGGGGAATACCTGCGGGCGTAATATGCGCAGGCGCAGTATGTGTGTTGTTTAAAAATATCTAGGATTGTGCCCAGTAGCCCACTGCCTTGTTGTCCCACCGTTAGATCCCACAATAATATTAAAAGATCAAAAACAGCCCGATTTCCAACCAACTGATTAACGAGGACACAGTCATTTTATTAAACAAGTTGCTTTCGCCATAACCTCGTCATGATCCTACGCATTATTGGCAAACAAAGAAACTCATGTTTACACACAATTCTCCAATTTTTCCACAAAAACAACCAACTCACATCCATATAATATTTGTAATTACTTCATTAGCCAATCGGGCGAGCCTCCCAGCGCCCCGAGCGCGATCAAAACGCGTTATCAGAACAACAGCATGATGTAATTGAGGCGAGAAACTGCACATTGATAACACTGGCCATTGTGACGTAGCTACTTGTTGACAACGGTGCAGCTTCAATAACGAGGGGCGTTCTGATTGTCTTTGGGATTTGTAGATGAGTGGTCATGTTCCGTAAGATTATTTCAAAAAAAGGAAAAGATAGAAGCCTGGCTGCCTAGCCTTTACAAACTATGATGGGGTCGGCTTACAGTCTAACTGGATGCAGCTTGATACCAGTATTTTACATAGTCGACTGCCTGATACTGGTTTTCAACTGGACCTTTCAAATTATTTTGTCTATAGTATAAATTGACCTAGACAAGAATGAGGTAAAGGATTTCCAGACTAAAAATAGCCAAACTTTACTTTGACTAGTCAAGCATCGCTATTGAGACACAATTGATATCTATTAGAATAGAATAGAATAGAAAAATACCTATTTATTTGCTTAAAAACATGGTATGAAAAGATGGTAAAATACAAAAAGTAAAAAAAGCATACATGTTCGTAATGTTCTATTATGTATTAAAATCCCAGAAAAACAAGTGCCTCGTGTTTTTTGTTTCTGGCCCTGATAAATAAAATTCTGATAAATCTGACCAATTCTGAATCAAATTCTGATAAATCATAGATACAATATTTTCATTTTGAAAACACCTCACCTACATATTGACCGTTTTAATACAATAATAGCAATAATAATAGTAACATTACAATGAAGCAACTGTATGGTTTTACAAAACATGGTAAATAGTATCCTACGTAGGTACAGTTTATGTAAACATAAGGTAACATTAACCATTGTGTTATTATTTATTTTATTTAAAAGAATGTCGACGTCAACGTCTCTACGTCATATTTTTCAATTTATTTGTATACCATAGACAGCCCACTGTTTATCATTTTGTCTATGATACCTTTTCAAAACATTCAAAGTACATTATCTACCGATGCAAAACCCGTGTGGTAGTACTCTGGGGTACCATATTATCACTAAAGTACCGGAGAAGTACCAGCCTAGTGATAGCTGAGTGCTTCTTAAGTAAATAGTTCTCATAGGACATCGGGCGCTCATATATTTTTCAATATTAGATGATGAAGTGAAAAGTCTAGAAAAATCGTAGATTTTTCAACCATTTTTCGGGTAGAAATTCTATAAAAATCAGAACATAAAATATACGTACCTAAGTATGTTTGTTTGCTTATTTATTTTAGGGCCACTTTTGTTTTTAAAAACTCATATTTCTTAGTTTTTAATATTAAATTGGGAAAGACCGTAGACCGTAGTTACTATAGCTTATCTATTCTGTAAAAAACTAACGTGAAAACTTAGGTGAAGTGAGCTGTCATTCTACCTGACGCTAGGGATTGACACTATTGACAGCTCACCTAGCTCATTTCGCCTGTTTTCACGGTGAACTGAAAGTTAGGTGCAGTGAGCTTGACGTGAGCTGTCATTCCACCTGATGCTAGGGATTGACACTATTTCAATCAGGATTATGGTATTTGGCAATTTTTTTTTTTTAATCTCCATTTTGCATGTTTTCTCGTAACACATCTGACATTGGCAGACTTGTCGACATCGGCACCATTGCCATAGAGAAAAATAGAATAGATTGACACTATTGACAGCTCACCAAGCTCACGTCGCCTATGTTTTCAGGGTGAACTACAACTTAGGTGAAATGAACTTGAAGTAATCTGTCATTCCACATAATGCTAGATGCAGAATGCAGCTCAATATAGGCCCACTTCGCCTAAGTTTTCACGGTGAGATTTGTACAGAACAGATTGGCTGAAATACAATTTATGACCTAGTTATTTGTTTTAAATAAAATGCTTTAAGCGTGAAACTAATTACACGTACACTAATAAGACATAGGATACTTATAATCTCGATATTCCCATGGGATCGAGACTTATGCGGGTGAAACCGCGGAGCGCAGCTAGTCCTAACTAATATTATAAATGCGAAAGCGAGTTTGTTTGTTACACTTTCACGCGAAAACTGCTGAATAGATTTGGATAAAATTTGGCACACAGATAGACCATGACCAGCACCCTAATTGCGTACCACACTATCAATCACAATCTGAATAATTGTGAAGCCTATTTCTAACCCATTGCTTCAAAATGTTCAAAAAATTTGTCTGCTCAACAACGTAAATAACGCAATGAATGTTGTTGAACTGTCAAAATGAAAGCCATTCCTACTGTTAGTTTGTTACGAAATTACCCCGCTGGGTAAGGATATAGGCTAGTTTCCTCCTGGATCGCAGACAAAATCGCGGGTAACAGCTAGTTATCAATAAATAAATTGTTATTTATAAACCTGCCCCCGGCGAGTTTAAAATAGAAATAAAACGCAAATATTCCATGAGTGCTGATAACAAAATGTGAGAAAAACTTGTTATAATTATTATCTACCGTTACTTGTTATACAGTTATCTGTTCATTTAAATCCGGGTGAAAAGGTTTAGTACTACTAATTTGATGGCTATTATTATATTAATTGATAATTATAAGAAATGATCTAGAATATTTAGATGAGTTGTTTTTGTCAGCATCAGGCAATTAATATGCAGAATTTTAGAATTCCATTTAGTTGTTCATTTGTTTCGAAATCACGCTTATATAGATAATAATAGATTTGGGTCTTTTTAACCTCCGACGCAAATAGAGGGGTGTTCTAACTTTAAGTTTGACTGCTATGGGTGTCTGTGTGTCTGTGTGTGGCACCATAGTAGCTCTTAAACGGGTGAACCGATTGGGATGCGGTTTTTTTTATTTGAAAGTGTTTTATTAAAATCGGTTCAGCCGTTTCAAGGTCATCAGCCCTTTTTTGTAGCGGGGTTTTTTAATTTTACCTATTATAGCATTGATTACATATAGCACACTAGTTGTTGCCCGCGACTTCGTCTGTGATCAGCGTGTTTTGTTTTTAATACAAATATTCAGAATTTCATAACGATCGATTCTGTGGTTAAGACTCAGAATTTTGATTACCATCGACATGAAGAAGTGGTTTAGGCGTGAAAAAGTAACAGACAAACAGACAGAGTTACTTTCGTATTTATAATATTAAAATAATAATATGGATTATGTATATTATGGATAGGTAAAATACCTCTATAGGTTTCGGACTCCTCATAGACAAAGATGCATACAAAACTATATTGAATACCTAACAACATTTCTTTTTTCTTTTTTTTCAATTTTTTTTTTTGTCTTAAAAATTATATTTAATATATAATAATAATAATATATATAATATACAAGCTAAAACTAAAATATATATACCTACTATTTACAAGTGTATAATAAAAAATAAAAAGTGTAGAGCTCATGGGCATAAAAAAATTCGTCCGCATCGCTGTCAATGGGATAAGTGCCCAAAAGACTGGCAGCATTGCCACGTTGAATGGCAATGCTGATTCTTTGGGCTAAAAATAGGCCAGCCCTCTGGTCGCGTGAAGAGTCGACCAACCGCTTGGCGATGTCCCGAAATATTTGATGAGCACTGTGACCCCAAGGCCCTAGTGTTTCAACCCCAATAACCCCAACCCCTACCTACAATACAATAAGAACAGTATTTTTCTTATTTTTTCCTGAAACTATCAAAACAGATTAAGTAGATACCTATGAATCCAACTCAAAGATACACAATATTTTTTTCTTTCGAGTCTGACCTAGAAAATCATAGCCAAAAATAAGATGATTTTTATCATCCGAACTTATCATCAGATACTTGAAACATCAAGGCCTAACAATTCCTATTTGTTTTTGATAACTATTCGCAAATGCGTAATTTTTGACTGAAAGCGTAAACAGTTGACTATTGTCTGACGTCATAGAATGATATTTTTCTTCTTACTCAAATAATAAGTGAAGAGGCGGAAGAAATATTTTTATAAAACATAATATTTTGATAAGATAATATTATATTTTGTTAAATGTAGAGCGAACAGCTTAAAATATTTGTTACCGACTGTTTTTAGGAAAACAAATCGTGCGGCCGACATGAGAATGCGTTCTTGACACCTGATTCCCGCCGACTCCTTGTACTGATTTATAATAATTCTGTAAAGCCATATTTGTTACGGTCGCGAATCATATTTTAATCAACTTACAACCTGACACTGATCTGCAAATTGTTAAAAACGTAAGTAAATTTGAATTTCGTGGACTCTTAGCGCATGCCCCAAGCAAATCTCTACTCAAATGAAAACAATATTATTTGACATTAAATTATTTAATATGCATGTTAAAAATTAACATAACCTTTCGAAAGGTGGTGAGCAGTCGTGAGTTCGTGACATTTTTAACACAATAACGATTTCCGTGTTCATGTTATTAAATTATTTTAGTATTAAATATCAGGTTTTTTTATATATTTTGCATCGTAAGCCCCTCCCAGACTAGTCTTTTTTCATCTTGCGCGGGTTCATCTTGTTTCTCTGAGAGAATATAATAAGATCAACCAGAGGGTCTAGACAAAGTTAAATTCTATCAGCAATGACCATGATGGAAAAGACAAAAATGAATTGGATTAACATAGCTATTGAACGGGCTCATACTATTTATAAATTCCCTAAACCTTATGATCATATCACTGCGCGACCTGGAGATCCAACCTAGAACCACATGCTAAGAAGTCCTCTAGCGCCCACAAGACAAACTAGGTAGGCGTGTGGCGACATCTTTATTCATAAAAACAAGTGTGTAGTTCCTATGTGGCGGGACAGATGGCGTCACTGACGTCACAGAATCCTGCATCGCGCTAACAGAGTTTACCGCGCAACCTGTCTCACTATACAGTATGTTCATTAACGAAGGGTGTTCACAACACCCGTCCGGTTAGGGGAACCACGCTTTTCAATGGGGAACCTTCCATGGCTTCCACCATGTTCCTCTATTCACGCGAAGTCGATACTTCATAAAGTAGGTATGTATCTATTACTTGCTCAATTATTGTATGTTTATTGGCAAAACATTTTAAATTCTTCTAGATAGCAATTTAAATTGTGCCAGCTCAGTACTACAAATTGACACTAAGGACACATTATAAGTACCTACGTATTAGGTACCTACTTCCTACCTTTTATTTTTTTTCCTACCTGGAGGGTAATTTCGTAACACACTAACAGTAGGAATAGCTTTCATTTTGAGAGTTCAACAACATTAATTGCCTTATTTACGTTGTTAGCAGACAATTATTGGAACGAAGTTCCGTATCGGACTTGGCGGATGCGGGATAGGTGAAAAAAAGTGTAAGAGTTTTCCGTCACGAGTTTCCGTCACGACCCTTTCTTTATTTGTTTGTTTGGTTGAACGCGCTAATCTCAGGAACTACTGGTTGGAAATGAAAAAATATTTTTGTGATGTCTAGTCCATTTATCGAGTAAGGCTTTAGGCTCTATATCATCACGCTACGACCAATAGGAGTGGAGCATAAATTTAAAATGTTGCAAAAACGGGAATAAAATATTCCTTTTGAGAGCTTCAGTTGCGTGCGGTGCGTAAACGGTTAGTTACGCAAAAATCATGTATGACGGAATTGTTCCCATTTAAAACCCTTTTTATGGTAATCAAATTGGTTCTATGGATGTTTTAAATATACTACGAAAGGAACTTCGTTTCAACCGAGTGTTCCACGACACTCACGCATTTTTTTTTTACACACTTTTTTGACAGATTTTAACATTACAATAATATAGTTTGTAGGCACAACAACATATCAAGCTATACATTTCCAGTATAAGCTGACTACTCATTGTACGAAAAGACAATACAATGCGAGATCAGGTAAAACTGGAAATGTATAGCTTGGTGTGTCGTCGTGTGTACATGCAAACTCAAACTCAAACTCAAAGCATTTATTTCAAATAAACCAATTACAGGCACTTTTGAATTGTCAAGGGGTCGTCAGTCAGAAAGATGAAGCCAGTTGCCTATGGAGAAGTTGTCCTATGGAGAAGAACGGGCAAGAAACTCCATGGACACTCTTTTAAATCAAAATTTGGTTACAAAATATTGTTTACATCATTCATGTTGAAATTATGCATGTGAGAACGAAGCGTCCGTAATAAAAAGACAAAAACAATTCAAATATTAAATTAAATTAAAATAAGCCGTAGCAGCTAAGAAATTACCAGCGGGGTAACGCTAACAGTAGGAATGGGTTTCATTCTGACAGTCCAACAACATACATTGCGTTATGTACGTTGTCGAGCAGACACATTTTTCGAACATATGAAGCAATGGATTAGCAATAGGCTTCAAAATGATTCAGATTGTGATAGATAGTGTGTTACGTAATTAGGGTGCAGTTCCTACTGAAGGCGCCCGTTCACGAACATGAGCAATTGAATTGAAAATTGAAATGAACAATGTTAGGGCGTAGGACGGCCATGCCGGTCGTCTATAATTATAATAGGTCTTTACCTATGAAATTGCCGTTTTGTATGAAAAAATTTAAACGAATTTTTTTCATGAATTTTTTATTTGTATTAATCGAAGTAATCACCCATGCAATCAATGCATCTTTGCCATCGCAGTGGCAGTTTATTGATGCCCTTCTTAAAGAAATCAGCTGGACGGGAGGCAACAAATTCTTCAAAGGCATTTTGTACTGCCTCTCGGGTATTAAATTTTTTTCCCGCCAAGAAGTTATCCAAATTCTGGAAAAAGTAGTAGTCTGTAGGCGCAAGGTCTGGTGAGTAGGGCGGATGACGGAGAGCTTCCAACCCCAGTTCTTGCAACTTGGAGACCGTCTGCTGTGCAGTATGAGGTCGCGCGTTGTCGTGCAGGAGCAGCGGAGACGAGCGATTGACCAATGCTGGTTGGAGATGCGCCAGCTTCTCCATCATTGTGTTCAGTTCTTCACAGTACACATCTGCAGTAATGCTCACCCCGTTTGGTAAGAAGCTGTGATGAATCACACCGGCGCTAGACCACCAAACAGTGACCATCACTTTTCTAGGGGTAAGTTTTCGTTTAGGGCATTGTTTAGGTGCTGAACCAGGATCCAACCAACTTGCTGAGCGCTTACGGTTATCAAACAGAATCCATTTTTCATCGCAGGTAACAATGCGGTTCAAAATTCCTTCATTTGTGTGTCTGTTGAGCAGTGCAAGGCACGTCTCGACGCGTACTTCGCGCTGGCGATCATTGAGTTCGTGGGGCACCCATTTGTCAAGCTTTTTTACCTTGCCAATTTGACGCAAATGGACCAATATTGTTTTGACGCTAACGTCGAAAGCTGCTGCTAATTCAGCCGTAGATTGTGTATCATCAGCTTCCACAATCGCCTTTAATTCGTCATTGTCGACCAAAGTCTTCGGACGACCGCGAGGTTCATTTTTCAGGTCGAAATTTCCAGAACGGAAGCGAGCAAACCAATAACAGGTGGTGCGTTGGTTTGTAGAGTTAGCTCCGTAAACGTCGTTGATGTTGCGTGCCGCTTGTGCCGCGTTGCTGCCACGACGGTACTCATATTCCATAATTACTCGAATTTTTAACGTATCCATGATGACGAAAAAGATTGAAATGCGATGAAAATGTAACACTAATCCATAAACAAATGAATAAATTTGAAAAAAGAATTCCATGTTTTTAAAATAAAATTAATTTGAAATTAGAATTCATAGCCAAACAAAAATTATTTTGATTTGAAATGGCCAGTACTGCAGAACGGCAATTTCATAGGTAAAGACCTAATATTAAACGGAGGGTTGTTTTCCTTTTTACGAAGTCTGGTGTTTTCACGGACTCTTTGTAAAATCCCGAGTTACGTTGGCCTTGTAAAAATAAGGAAAATACAAACACGGGAAAACATGGACGGTCAATAACTAAAAGATACTTGTGGACTTAGGTATAATGCATCAATCAATACCCAAGGAATAGAGTTGCGGCGCAAGAATAAAATTTGAGGGAACCTAGGATGCAACAGCGCGATGTGAGCTCTAAAATTTTAGCAGCTCGGATAGGTTAAGTTTTCTTTCGACGTTTTCGGAATTACTTTATCGACTTTTGCAGAAACGTTTAGAATATTGAACGTAATCTGCAAGAGAAAGCGATCGATCTCGAAAATTTTCGCACTTAGCCTCGGTTAGACTATAACGATTTTCTTTTAATGACCTTAGTTAAATATTTTTCATGAGTTGAAAAAAGACACACTTTGGAGGCGCGAAGCCCTTCGGACCGCGGGGAAGTAGGGTTTCCGCCGCTTCTGTAGTAATATGGGGCCAGCCTTATGGCAATTTGTTACACTTCCATTTGAGAATTTCAAATAAACTGGGTTCATCAGGTAATAATGGCTTTGCTGTTGCCAATAATCAGAAAAACAGACACCCGTCTAGCGACAGTGCAGTCGTTTATAATCGCATTCAGTTTTTAAATAAAGAACTGACGAATTACCAAATCTATATTTGTACCAGCACCATAATGTATTGCGTAAAACACTATTAATCAGAATCTGCATAATTTTTGAAGGATATTGCTAATCCATTGCTTCATATGGTTGAAAAATTTGTCTGCTCAACAACGTAAATAACGCAATGAATGTTGTTGAACTGTCAAAATGAAATCCATTCCTATTGTTAGTGTGTTACGTAATTACCCCGCCGATCCAACATCAATCTCGTTAGTGCTTGTTACTGGTATTCCGATAATTTTCACTATAATGGCCGGATTTCCGGTTATCTCGGAGTCCGGAATTAAGCTCCGTGTAATTGCGTTAGGCTTTGACATTTCACGTGGTGACAGATAAAGTAATTTGGCAGGCTGAGTGTGAACAACTGTATAACTGAGATTAAACATGGATGTCTGACGGCCTATTCATTGAATCTGTTATTCTGTTCATGACAGAAATGTTTTGAATGGCATTTGTTTTATTGGTCCTTCACTCACAACATGCTAATTTAATATGAGATTTGCATGGAATTAGAATGTACTATAGATTTGATCCCGTGATAACATTTTCTTTTGCATTTCGAACGTCTACGACGCATAAAAATTGAAAAATCAAAAGAAGGTTTCCAGACAAGGTTTTCCTTTGCGTGAAAAACAGGTTATCTACGTGTTTTTTTTATCTATTGGTAACTTACTCTCTTTTTAATAAGCATAGAGTTCATCCAGTATTATATCCAACCACACCACCAGCCACCACCATAAACCAACCAAACCCCACCTACATAACCATACCTACATTGTTAAAGGTTTTAAATGATAAATGATTTTATTTAAGTAAGTAGGTTTGTACAAACACTTTTACACGTCAATCATATTTTTTTAACTAGTTGAGGTTGGCCTTTCTTCTCTGACTACTCTGAGAAGAAAGGCCGAAACAAACTCAGAGGTCACAGTCTCTTTTCAAGTCCAGACAATCTTGGTCAGATCATGTACATTGGTATCTGAAATGGTCTTTTGAGGGAAGAACCACACAGATTGAGTGGACCTGTCCAGTCAGTGCACGCATTTGTCAGTAATCGTGCAGCTCAACTCAAAACTTAAGGAGCTCAACAATTCGACGAACAATACCATAGAAAGGACATTTGGGTAGGCCGCATAAATTACTCAAACTGCCAGAAAAGTTAGGTTAAGTTTGGCATCAGTTTCAGTACTAAAATTATGACTGTATTAAATAAGAGGGCCTTAAGGACCTTAAGTCACGATTTAGGTAAACTACCCGACCCCCTACTTACAGTGACCAAGATTTTATCTTTTGACAAACAATTTTACACCATAAATCTTTAGCCCGACCGCGTGTTTCCGCTTTTCCTCTATCAGATGTTTGTTAATAACACTATGATACATAACAATTCTTTTATTCTAGGAAATCAAACTGTTGGAGCAGTAAACTGCAAGGAAAATCAAAATGGTGTTCCTCTTTTCTCGAATAACTAAAAAGTAAGTGGTTTTATTTACTTGTTGTGTGTAAGATACTTACTTATGCTAAAATCTCGTCAGCCAATACGTTTTGAAGATCTTCTCAGTTTTACTCTTAACGAAAAGTTACCCGATTTACGTATGGAAGCAGATTTACAAGCTTTTCTCGAAATGCTAGAAGCAGGAAGCGAACAGTGAATATACTTAATACCTAACCCAGAAATAACTTTAAATAGACGAAAAGGCATTGCACAACTACTTGGCATTGTAACAATTGTATTTCTGCCACCTAAAAGTTACATTTAGACAAATATATTTATTCCTAGGCTATGGTACAAGCTTAGTAGGTAGACGTACGTTCAGGACACAAACGCCACAAAAAGCGGCATACGAATGAATAATTACATATTACACGTAAATGTGAACATAAAATCGAACGTATACTAGAAATTATCTACACTTAGGACTGATTTTACCAAATCTTTAATTTTTAATCCGTGTAATAAAATTCACGTCTGACAGTTCTAGTATGGAAAAGCTGTTAATAATTCAAAATGTATTCTCAGGTTAAGAGTTATTCTAGAAATAAAGGTTTGGTGAAATTCGCCCTTAATTCTATACTTAATATTACAAAGATGTAAAATTTGTTTGTTTGTAAGTTTGTATGTAGGGGGTTATCTCTGGAACTACCAGTCGGATTTGAAAAATTATTTTTGCATTCGACAGCCCAATTCTTGAGGAAGGCTATAGGCTATTTAACATGACGCTATGACCCTCAGGACCCGAGCAAAAAGTCTGAAAAACGCTAAGCGAAAACAAAATGATAGCGCGGGCAGGTGATGCGATGCGAAGGCGTGGGTCGAGGGAACATGAAATTTCACGCGGACGAAGTAGAAGGCAGAGTTCGTAGTATTAGATAAACAATACAATTTAGACAGCTGTGTCACAAGAAACTAGGTATCCTGCTAAAATGGTTTCTCAATACTCAATATCTTCATTGCTTTACCATAGTGTGTACTTAGGTGGTAACTATATAATTGAGATCATTATGGACCCTGTAGGGCACAGCAACAGGGTAGGAGAGACGAAGCCCTGTTTTAGGAGATCATTAAGTTGTTATTGTGGGAACAAGTATTAACTTACATATAATCAAAGTCAGGAGATCGCGAATAAGATACTAACATTTCGTTGATCTATTATTTACGTACTATTTTATTTGCCTCGTTGGTCTAGTGGTCGCAAGCGCTACTACCGAGCATGAGGTCCGGGGTTCGATTCCCGGGTCGGTAAAGTTTTTTTGGGTTTTTCCATCTGAAATTTCTCAGTAGCAGCCCGGAGTCATGGATTTGTGCCCGGTTGATGGCAATAGGCTCGCCCCCTATTACATGGGACTTAAAACATAACTGACGAAATGTGGGTGTACTATAGGTACACCTCTGCCTAACCCTTCGGGGAATACAGGCGTAATGTTATGTTATTTTATCTGCAAATGTACGAGGATGGTGTCTGTTTGATGTGATGTACTTCTAAGATTGGAAGACACACTCCTAATCTACGTTTGTACCTGTCTAATCAACGCCGCGCCGCCGGCCCTCATTCACCCTCGTGTGTAACCGTCGCAACACTTACCAACAATTGCATACATCACAAACTGTAAAAGGTATGTGCATAGTTTGTGATGTATGCAACAGTCGGCGTGGGCGCAACTCTTCTATTTAATATGAGTCTATTTTCACAACGCGATCGATCAGTCGTGACGCTGCGAGTTCCAAGTCCCGGTTGCGTTATAGGTATTGGGCAGGGAGATGGCAGAAGTTCTGGTGAAATTGGGAAGGAAGAAAACCTATTTAGGTACATTAGGTAATGTTAAGCGGTTGCGGCAAGGCTAACTTCTTATTAATTAAGACAAGACATTTCAACATTAATCCTGGAATTGAGAAACACATGGAGGAGGTCGACAAAAGCCCATACAACTTTATGCCAAACCGTATGTAACCTTATGTCGTACCTCGAGGTACACGTGCACCAAATCGTAGAGACAAAATAGAGGCATTCGAAAATAATTGTATTTTTACCCTTAAATAATTTAAAACTGCATAATTAATTCTTTTTTATGCATGCACCCTTGCGTTACATTTGGTTGACACTCGGGTTGAAATTTTTTCGTAAAGGTCATTCACATGTCTTTTCGTTCGTACGCGCAACAGTGGCTGACGCCGACCGCAGACTGCTGTCAACTTGACAGTTTTTAGGGTTCCGTACCCAAAGGGTGAAAACGGGACCCTATTACTACTAAGACTTCGCTGTCTGTTCGTCCGTCTGTCTGTCACCAGGCTGTATCTCAAGAACCGCGATAGCTAGACAGTTGAACTTTTCACAAATTATGTATTCCTGTTGCTGCTATAACAACAAATACTAAAAATAAAATAAAATAAATATTTAAAGGGGCTTCCATAGAAAAAACGCCATTTTTTGCCTATTTTTTAATAGATAATGGTACAGAACCCTTCGTGCGTGAGTTCGACTCGCACTTGGCCGGTTTTTTTAATAACCCTAAGGAAAATATATAAATGCAATATTATTCAGTGTAATCTAGTTTTAGGGTGCTGGCCGCCCTGTTACGGATAAAGTCGATGCCATTTTTGAAAAAGTCGAGTAATATATTAGTAGTTCCAACATGCTGAAGAGTTAGGAGTTGACCACATAACAGTTTTGACCCATTAGAGAAAGCCTGGGTATACAAAAAAACTCGATATTTGGGTACCACACGAACTCTTAGTCTTGAATTTGTATATAAAACACGGAAAGAACTTTTTCCCTGACCTAATTATTATTGAATACTTATTGAGTTTATTTTCATGACACCAAAGAAAAGTTAAGTCTTTAAAAAGTCCCTGTAGTCTGACAGAATAGAGTATCAGTATTGAAAATGATCTCTATAATGATCTAGATTCTAGATAGTCATAACTTCACAAGACGCGCAGCTGTGCACACGTTTTTAAGCACGATACACAGTTTTACTGATAAATGATGTATTTTTTTGTACAAAAACATAGTAAAATATGTTTAAAGTCATATCGGTGACTTAACAACACTATTATCGGACATTTCTTTATTGCCAATGCCATAACACTCAATTAACATTGTTTATAATAAAGATTAAGAAAAAACCTTAATTAGTGAAGTGATAAAAAAACCACGGCTGAAATTCGCCAGGCTTTCTGAATTAAGGCTCGTACACACTGGCGCGACGCGACGCCCGACACAAAGGCACCGCGTGTCGCGCGCCGAGCGGCGCCTTTGTGTAGCACTGTCGCGTCGCGCCTGTCTTTGGGAGCCTTTAGCAGAGCTCTAGTAACAAAGGAATTCGTCCGTGGAAGTACTACCACCATAGGTACCTACGTTCTATCATCAAGTACCTAGCTTCGCTTTGTTGAGGTTTAAAGAGAGTCGATGTCAGAATAATTTCAGACATTATAGACTTTTCAGCACAGACTATTTAACAGTTCTTTTTTTAATTTGATTTTTCGGAACCTAGGAAATATTAAGCCAAAGTAAAGAAAATTGTCAAAATATCTCAAATAATGGCGTAGTTCTATGCGTTTTAAAGTCGATGCTAGACAGAGACAGCATTATTAGTATCTGACGTCACAACACAGGAACGCCATTGTAACTTCCCGCCATTCAGTACAATGATCGTTTTGCGTTACAAGGATATAAAAATAATTTCAAAAGGTTTTTTCAAAACTTCTCAATTTTTCTACGGATGTTATTATTTTTTTTAAATTGTATTTTTTATAACATCTTTAAATTACGTATTAATATAAATGTGTATTTTTGATATTTGTCAAATACTCTTTTGCGTTTGTGATGGCAACGCACCTCAGACATCCATTAGGCGTCGATAACCACTTACCATTAGGTAAGGCCACAGCTGCTTGTTTCCCATCCAATATAACCTAAACGAAACACTCGCTTAGATTTATTTAAGGATTCAAGAAATCGACAAAATGACAAATTTTGTTTTTGTCCTAAGTTATTTTTAAATTTTCATTGCGATGAAAATGGAATTGCTTCAAATAAACTCATTTATTTGCATTAATTATTTTCTTCTTATTTTACTTATTATAACGTTTTCAAATGGCACCATTTCAAACACCATAACATATCATCACGCCTGTTTTATTCGAAGGGTTCGGCAGGGATCACCCACATTTCGCCAGTTATGTTTAAGTTTCATGTAATAGGGGGCGAGCCTATTGCCCTCAACCGGGCACAAATCAAGACTCCGGGCTGCTACTGAGAAATTCTTAATGGAAAAACCCAATAACACAAACCCTTCTCACTAATACTAAACTAGAATTAACTCAGTTATGACCACTTATTATGTGCCACAACACGTATGCAGTTTTAGTGATGGGATCAGCAGAGCTTGTGACATTTGCTCACAAACAACAATAATGGCGGCTGTTACCGGATAACTCGCTGTTCTCTTATTTATCTTCTTATTCAAACATTCAACGAACTTAACCTTCTCTAACTTATCTCTGCACTCGCCAGTCGAACACACACAAATGTTATTATTGTACAACATACGGAGAACTCCGGATTGATAACAGTGATAAAGAGGTCGCGAGATGACCCTCATCTCGGAGGCCTGGCCTCACACCCTCCAACGTAATCTGAGTTATAATAATATTTATATAGCCAGTAATAATTGCGAAATTATCGGAGTAGTAACAATTTTTAAGAATGTTCGTTGTCAAGCCCATTTTGGTCACACATTCACACAAGGAGATTAATATGGTACATACTAATTCCATGCATTCACATTATTTAAAAATAATGATGTGATGAGTGACAGATACTATGCCAAACTTTTTCTAAAACTCGATCAAACATTCTGCTTAGCCTTTTGCCAACTATGTTGGGGTCGTCTTCCAGTCTAACTGGATGCAGCTGACTACCAGTATTTTACATGGAGCGACTGCCTATCTGACCTTCACAACCAGTAACTGGGTAACACGATACCCCTTGGTAAGACTGGTTCTTGGACTTGAGCTTCTGAGTACCAGTTACGATTGTCAAAGATCTACGAATGACAGAGCCAAGACCAATGACTTAACGTGCTTTCCAAGGCACGGAGGGGTCTCGATATGTAATGGATGGTCACCCATCTACGAACCAACCGCGGCAAGGATAGCTTAACCTTCGATGGACCCGTGGGGCTGTTTCTAAAACTCTTGTGCTATATAAATACGGCCTGTACCCTAATTGCGTAACACACTATCTATCACAATCTGAATAATTTTGAAGCCTATTACTAATCCATTGCTTCTTAATAAATATTCGAAAAATTTGTCTGTGCTCAACAACGCAAATAACGCAATGAATGTTCTTGAACTGTCAAAATGAAAGCTATCCCTACTGTTAGTGTGTTACGCAATTACCCCGACGCGACGGCCTGTTATAAGATTTATTTTCTTTTGAATTACGTACCTATTTGACCTTTTAAGTTTGTCTTAACGTCAGAAATAAAGCGTCTGACGGTAAACTCGGAAACAAGTTGATTTTGTAATGCTTCGTAACTTGGAATAGAAAGAAATCTAATTAAATATGTCCCTATAGGTTATCTCTGTGGAGGGAAAATGTTTTAAAGGGGTGCCTGGGTTTTTTCTACACGGTTTTCAACGCCTGCCGAGTTTATTAGATACGATTAAATGCTTGTTTGTTCTATAACCAGAGGGGTTATTTCCGTATTTTTAACCCTCGACGGAAAAAGAGGGGTGTCATAAGTTTAACGTGTGTATCTGTGTGTCTGTCTGCGGCATTGAAGCTTCCAAACGGCTGAACCGATTTTCTTTGTTTTAGTTTTTTTTTTTTGAAAGTTGACTTGATCAAAAGTGTTCTCAGCTAAAAAAAGACTATTGCTACACGTGTTTGTGTCGGATTTTTTAAAATTTTAAATTTATTTAGAACGTTCGTATTCAAATCTGTCTTAATCTGTCAAAAATACCTCGAAATTGCTTAAGTTTTTGACAAAAAATGATTGGCATTTTTGCATGAAGCCTGGCCTGATGACCAATAGAGTTCTAATGCATGTCAACTTGTAACCGGCAATCACTGTACCAAAACATTTTATCTCAAAAAGCATTCATAATGTTATGAATCAATAACTAATATTATTGAGAATTGCAGTGAACATTAGCGTCATAAACTTATACGTTTACACGGTACTTGCAGGTCTGATATCTCTTTATCCCGGTATTTCACAGCCTTCTACACATTATGAAAATGTATGCTTATGATATAAAATTTTATATGATGTTTTATATTGGATCTGCCAAAGTGACCCATCATTCTTTATGACAGTCGCAAATTTTTATGGTGTAGGTACTTATCTATAGAGTATTCTATCTTCTATCAATCTGAGATGAAATTGCGAATAGATTTTGAACGTTTATAATTGCGACAAATTGGCCTTCAGACACTGCGCTGAAACCCAATATGTTTGTGATATTTATGAAGATGGATAGAAGATAGCATTTTCAATAAATATTGTTAAGTTATACCGTAGTAGAATATAATATAATAAAATAAAAATAGAATACTCTTTATTATGTACACCATGTGGATTACGGATATAAAATATGTAATGTTTTTACATAGGGTGACACAATAGGCGGTCTTATCGATAAAAGCGATCTTTGAGATGGTATAAAAACTACCTAGTTTTTTCAGGAAACTATTGTCATTCAGACACTTAGACTACTTCACAGAAATTTTTAGAAAAACTAAATGTACTTAAACCTCCTTGATATTATATTTAGGTAATTTCGAGTGTTGGTTTTGCTTTTAAGTACCTATCTCTTGCAAAAGAGTTTAGATACCCGCTATATGGGCTCGACTGTGCTACCGCATCGCGGTATATTCCATTGCTTTTTTATTTTTTATTATAATTACTTATGTGTCAATCGGTGTGACCTTTACGGCCGGGTTCATACTAAAACAATCTCGTTTCCAACCAGACCGCACTGCTATCACAGTTTTATTAACGTCTTTATCGTCTTTATTCGGGTTAGTTAATTAGCTAACCCGAATTATTGGTGATAGGCACATACGACATGCACTGAAAGTCAATCGGTCTTATTACAAAACAAGGTTTTGCTTAAGCAAAACCTTGTTTCAAACAGGTTAAAAACAGGCTCGATGGTTTAAACCATGTCTTCAGACATGGTTTAAACCATCGAGCCTGTTTTTGAAATAAGAACCTAACAGAAACCGAAATACAGTTCCTTTTACAAAACTGACAACTTAGTCCGGTCTTGGCTTAACAATTTTGTATTAAGAACTTTAGTAAAGTCGGCATAAAGATCGAAATACAAAAAATAGCTCGGAGTTTTAGGCTTGGGCTAAAGTTAAATCGTGATTTGTAATAGGACGGTAAGAGTCTTAGGCCGGTATTACAGAGCCTCACTCAAAACTCAAGCATTACTTACCTATAACTCGTTTAAAGCCATTTGATTGGTTGAAACTAGTTTTCAAGTAATGCTTGAGTTTTGAGTAAGGTTCTGTAATACGGCCCTTACTATCTTAACAAAGCAATATAATAATTATGAGCTGCACATAGGTACAGGATTTTTATCTTACGAAGCGACGCGCGCTTTTCTTGTGGTTGCCAAGTGTACAAATACAAACACGCTGCGACTCTCAAACTCAAAGCATTTATTTCAAATAAACCAATTACAGGCTCTTTTGAATTGTCAAGTGGTCGGTCGTTCAGAAAGATGAAGCTAGTTGCCGATTCCAAAGCGTAGTAGGTACCTATGGAGAAGAACGGGCAAGAAACTCCATGGACACTGTTTTAAATCAACATTTATAGTTACAAAAAAAAAATTGGTTACATCATTCATGGTTGGTTGAAATTATACATGTGAGAACGATGTAAAAAAATGTGCACGTTAAAAGCGTCCGTAATAAAAGAGATTAAAAAAAAAACAATTCAGAAATTAAAATAAGCCATGGCAGCTAAGAGATGACCAGTCCCAACTGACGGCGCCCGTTCACGAATATGACATATGGATCAGCACCATTCAGCTCAACCATTTTGAAGAGAACTTAATGATCCGACACACACGCCACCACCAGCGAGACATTTGAGTGAGCATGACATGCTCTCAGCCGCCAGCGCACATTCAAGTCAATGAAAGACGATACTAGTAAATTTTAGCTTTATAGTAGACTAGCTTTTAACCGCGGCTTCGCCCGGGGGGGTTTCGGAAATTATCCCACGGGAACGTACTACCGCGATAAAAAGTACGTGTTAATCCAGGTCATAAACTATCTACGTTCCAAATTCCATCCAAATCTGTTCAGTAGTTTTTGCGTGAAAGAGTAACAAACATCCATCCATCCATCCATCCAATCTTACAAACTTTCACATTTATAATAATAGTAGGAAGGATTATATAGTAGGATAGGATATATAGTGCTCACTAACACATGTGCTATGCAATTATAAATTGAATTTATACAATTCAAAGATAGTTTTTACAATCTTCAGCAGCTCCAACAATATTTTCGAATGCTAATCAATTAATTTATTTGCCCCTGTGGGACGAGACCAGCGTTGAGCCAAGTTTACTTTAGCCAGTCTGAAACCTGGTTGGACTAATTGGTCCCTATTTCTAGTCATATAGTTATGTCTTTCACCTCTTTTACTGAAAATATTTAAATTTTTCCTTACGTACATGATGTTTTCATAGATATATTGACAAGGTACCGTCATGATGTTAATATTTTTAAACAGTTCCCTTAGAGAATCGCGCCTGAGGGGGCAATATATTGCTCTGGTGGCTTTTTTCTGCAGAATAAAAATAGACTCGATATCTGTAGACCGTCCCCATTGTAAAAAATTAATGAAGAATGTGTGTTTATGCGCAGGAGCTCTCTTGAATACTCTCGATACCGTCCGAGACAATAGCGAAGTCGAAAGTATGTGTGTGTGTGTGTGTGTGTGTGAGGGTGAGAGAGGTTGTGCGCGCGCGGGCGTATTATGTGCAGAGGCTACGTAAGTCTTCCCGCACACATTCATAGCGTGTTTGTACACTTGGTTACCACAAGTAAAGCACGCGTCGCTTCGTGACATAAAAATACTATATACATCGATTATTGGTAGGTATAGCTTAGCTTTGCTCTTAACATTCGTTAAGATTAGCTGTTATTTTAACATTTCCTATTGTTTTAATAACAATGTTATCAAAGTATCGGTCTTTAACCGAATTAGATCAGTCTAACTTAATTTGTGCTACAGCTAATTTCTTATAGAGATTGGAAACCCGTTAAAGTGTTATGGAAAGTTGTTATTTGTAACCATGGTAACCACCGTCTTTGTAATATCGGGTGTCAATTGTTTTCTTTTCTTCATCGAAGCGCTATAAAGGTATACTTGCTCTACTGAGCCTGGAAATCAATCTTCCACACTAATCTTGTATCTACTATTTCTTCATTAAAAAGTCAACAATAACGAGCAGACAGGTATAGGTCCTGAACTCCTGACCGTGTGAGGAAATAGGTATTTACTTATAGTATTTTTATCCCACGAAGCGACGCGCACTTTACTTGTGGTAGAACGTGTACAAACACGCTATGAATGTGCCTGTAAGCGCAGGGGTTCGCGGTAACGTCCGAGACAATAGCGAAGTCAGAAGTGTGTGTGTGTGTGTGTGTGTGTTATGTGCGCAGACATTCACAACGTGTTTGTATACTTGGTTACCACAGGTAAAGCGCGCGTCGCATCGTGAGTCAAAAATACCCTATTAGCAGGGCCTTCTTTTCCATTGGCCACTCTGGGCAAGTGCCAAGGGCCCCTCGATTTCATGGGGCCCCATTTCCTGCCAGCGTCGAAGCTAGGGGCTACCAGTGGCAGGATGCTACAAATTTCGAGCTCACTTCACTCGCTCTTGCATCCTAGATTCTCCATAGGGGCCCCAGTATCTATAAGTGCCTAGGGCCTCTAATGGGTTAAAACGGCACTGCCTATTAGGTACCCGTGGTAAATAAAGAAAGTCTAGTCTAAACCGGATACACTTAGAATGATGCTCAAGCTATAGCTGAAACAATGAACCTTGCTTTCAAACTCATTACTTCAATTAAACCATTTACAGGCACTTTTGAATTGTCAAGGAGTCGTTCAGTTAGTCAGAAAGTTGAAGCTAGTTCAAGTTGCCCGTTCCACAACGTAGATCTCTATGAAGAAGAACGGGGAAGAAAGTCAATGAACACACTTTTATTTTAATCAAGATATTACAAAAAAAAAACGACCATTAGATTTTACTAAGGAAGTTTGTTCATCGTTCTATAGAGACGACTGACCTTTTTAACTCTTTTAGATAGTTCTAGGCTATATTATAAGATTAAATCAATTAATAATTAATAATAATAATATTATAAATAAACAATGTTTACCATTATAAATCTGTATTGACATTTGTACCTAGTTAGAATTGGCACTAGATTCAAATATACATTCATAAACTCACTCTTTCTTCCCACGGGGGTAGGCAGAAACTACAGGACGCCACCTGCTACGATCCTTACAGACTCCTTTTGCCTCGTTTACGTTCATACCTCACCTGACCTTTCTGAAGAACATCACCAATAAGGTCACTATGTCTTCCTAGGGCATCCCCTCCCGGCGTTTCCACTCACATCTGCCTTGTAAATACCTTTTGTTAGTCGCCCTCCATTCATCCTCTCAACATGACCAAACCATCTAAGCATACTCTTTCTATTCATCTTCTTTTAAACCGCACCGTTGCCTTGGATTGTATTCAAATATTAAACAAATTATAATAACACACTTACTTAACACCTCATCGTAGATTGTAGATTTAATTATTTACTTGTCTTCATCACACGTACCTAATGACAGTTGCTTACTTTCTCTGCAACGACCTAGATGTAAAGTCCATCTCTAATCGGTCAAGTCATAAAATATAATGACTAGACTAACTAGTATTTTAACAAACAAGTAGAATACCAGCTTATTATTGTCCCACAGCTGGGCAAAGGCCTTTTCTCATACAGAGAAGGCACGAGCATTGATCACCACGCTTGCACAAGAACTCAAGACGGGTTGGTGATCTCAGCAAGTAGAATACCAGCTTATTATTGTCCCACAGCTGGGCAAAGACCTTTTCTCATACAGAGAAGGCACGAGCATTGATCACCACGCTTGCTCAAGAACTCAAGACGGGTTGGTGATTTCAGCAAGTAGAGTACCAGCTTATTATTGTCCCACAGCTGGGCAAAGACCTTTTCTCATACAGAGAAGGCACGAGCATTGATCACCACGCTTGCTCAAGAACTCAAGACGGGTTGGTGATCTCAGCAAGTAGAATACCAGCTTATTATTGTCCCACAGCAGGGCAAAGGCCTTTTCTGATAGAGAGAAGGCACACGCACTGATCACCACGCTTACTCAAGAACTCAAGACGGGTTGGTGATTTCAGACATAATAAGTATTAGTCCAGCGGTCTACCCCCTAAGCACGAAATCCGTAGTTATGGCCAAAGTTACGGGCGTTTCCTACACCGTATCACCTACGGACATAAGATTAGTTTGGCGCCCGACCTAAGATTGAATGACTGCACGATTTGACAGTTGTCTATACTACCGATGTGTTTCTTCCCTCCCGGATTCACTTCATAGTATCGAACTGCTTTCGGACGGGTGATCTTCGTTGACGGACGTAGAGATTAAGTTCTGGTTTCCTCACGATATTTTTCCTTCGCTGGTGTCAGTAAAGACCAAGTTAAACTCAGAGATTACATATGAATTGAAAAAGTCACACGGTCACACTGATAGACGTGAAAAGCGACTTTGTTTTGTAATACAGTATACTTAGATGTAGCGATTTGGTGTACAAAGTGTACGTTATTTATAAACATTTATTCGTAATTCGTATGCAAAGTCATTATTGTTACTAATGCGTTATCGGTGACCTCTTGAACACCCATTATTGTTTTGTTTTAAAAGTGTTAACCAGTTTTTGCTAGAATAATTTCCTGCTTACCAGAGTTACCGGTATCAATATCGACAAACTTCATGATTTCCTTTAATTATTCGTATATTAAATTTGTCAGTGTTAAGAGGGGCTTGTGGCTCCGTAATAACAACCGCACGTGTCGAACGAGCAGGTTAAGCTACGCTTGCCGCGGTTGGTCCGTGGATGGGTGACCATCTTTACATACCAAGACCCCTCCGTGCCTCGGAAAGCACGTTAAGCCTTTGGTCCCGGCTGTCATTCTTGGATCTTTGACAGTCTGACAACCAGTTTTACAAAGAGGTATCGTATAACCCAGGAACTGGGTTGTAGAGGTCAGATAGACAGTCGTTCCATGGAAAATACTGGTATCCAGAACCATCCGGTTAGACTGGAAGCCGGCCCCAACATAGTTCAGAAAAGGCTAGGCAGATTTATATTATTGTGAAACTTTACATAAGAAAGAAAAAACGGCCCAATATGGCTGAAGGGACAATCCTACTTAACTGTGGCCAATTATATTATCACTTAATAAGTACCTACCTAAACCTACCCAAGCAGTACGGTATATAAACAAACCCTCAAAAAAAGTATAACAATACATTGTTAGAGAATCTATTCCTAAAAAAAACATTTTTACAAATAAAAACAACCGACTTCCAAAAAAGCACTATGAAGTGAAAAATCAAGTAATTTCGGAAGTCGGTGTCTTTGGTTTTGTGTTTTCATTTTTCGTCACCGACTTCCGAAATAATCAATATACACTAAGTGGAAAAAATACGTAGGTATTATTGAAGCTAACTGAAAAGCTACCGAAGCAAAGTTAATAAAATTTATATGGGTGATAATATAAATTGAGGCATCTATATCTATTAAAAAAAGAATTTCCGGAATCGATCCAGAATTGCCGGAGATATAGCGTGAGAAACACAAAAAAAAACATAGACGAATTGAGAACCTCCTCCTTTTTTTAAGTCTGTAAACAGTTCGCTTTGCTGTTTAGTGCAAGAATATGGGTTATTACTAGCGTTGAAAATTGCGAAAGATACATTTTGTTTTTTCATCCAAACTTTGTATCTTTCCTATAAAATAGATGTAATTTTCGAAAAAAACAAATTTCACTTTCGTCTGCAAAATACAATCATACACGTAAATACTTGTTAAGTACCTACTGTGTATTTTTTATATCTAACAATCAAAGAGAAAATTCTTACTTATTAATATTAATTGAACATTAAATAAACAGTAATGTAATTAAATGATACAAGTTGTTACGAGTTGGTACTTTATTCAATATTATTACAAATTTACCCTCAAAATACAATCTTAATCATCATAATATGTCAATGCGAAAAATACACCGTAAAATACATCTTAAAAACTTAAACTCGTGAAAGATTCAACCGAAGATCCGCAAGGAAAGTTTCTGTATTTTATTGAAAAACACAGGGGCATTTGAAAGATACAAATGTTATTTTCAACGCTAGTTGCTAGTTGCATTACACCAAATGCTATCGACAGGAAAATCCCCTTTTCATAAAATTCGCAACACTTCAACTGGTTGGTTTCTCAGATTTCAACGGTAACAGTGAATAAAGTTACCATTATCCTGAAATTACTCATAAAATCAAGGAAAGTTTTCCTCATGCTTACTTTTGAAGTCTTTTTGTTACAATAATGTTGTTTATTATTTTGTTGTGTTATTTGCTCATTATCGCGGAAAATCCCCCTCATATGATAACACTAGTAAATAATTAAATATCGTACTCTCATAATTGATAATTAACAGATGTAGAGTCAGACATGAGACTATTATAATGTTGATAAATCATTATAATAGGTAATTGATATCATTATGGAATTCATAATTACCAGCGGGGTAATTGCGTAACACACTAACATGGCTTTCATTTTGACAGTTCAACAACATTCATTGCGTTAGGTACGTTGTTGAGCAGACAAATTTGTCGAACATATGAAGCAATGGATTAGCAATATCCTTCAAAATTATTCAGATTCTTATTGATAGTGTACTACGCAATAAGGTTGTTGTATATATGTTTTTTACTATATAGATTGGCAGGGACATCGACGCGCAAACTATAACCATGGATTCAGTATACGATTTTAAACCCGCGTTGAAATTTTTCGTAGATTAAAAAAAAATAGCTCTTCCATACATTTTGACCGCGTAGGTATTGCAGTTTTCTATGAAACAGCAGATTTTTCTTTTTTGATAACTTGCGATATATTTTTACGTTAGGGGGTCTAGAATCATGTGCTGAACTGAATTCATGGTTTCAATTTGCGCGTCGAAGTCGGGATGCCACCCTGTATAATTAATTATATAGGTACTCAAAGTAAGAAGTTCAAGTTATTAAGGCTATTATGAAGAATATAATTTTTCATCTATTTTTAGCACAAACAATGAAGAAATGTTTTGATTAAGCGTGAACTTTTAAGAGAGGAAGTGGCAAAAAAGCAAAAAAGTTAGGCGACGCAAAATACATCATCTAAAATTATAAGTATGTTATTATTAACTACCGTCAAACGGGGTGAATAGGAACGCGGGGGTGAATCGAAACGAAACTTTAAAAGGAATTTTAACATTAAAATAATATAGTTTGTTGCCAAAAAGGAGTCTTATGTATTCACTGTATTATAATTAACGATTAAGTGCCCTTGTTGGCAACAAATTATATTATTTCAATGTTAAAATCCCTTTTAAAGTTTCGTTCCGATTCACCCCGGCGTTTCTATTCACCCCGTTTGACTGTACAGAAGATATTCTAACTATAGTATTCTAACTATAGCACATGTGTGAGGACTATGTATCTACTATAAAGCTACCATTTACTGGGTTCGTTTTTCATTGACTTGAATGTGCGCTGGTGGCTGAGAGTATGTCATGTTCACTCAAATGTCTCGCTGGTGGTGGCGTGTGTATTGGATCATTAAGTTCTCTTCAAAATGGTTGAGCTGAATGGTGCTGATCCATACGTCATGTTCGTGATCGGGCGCCGTCAGTAGGAACTGGTCATCTCTTAGCTGACTTATTTTAATTTCTGAATTGTTTTTTTTGTTCCTATCTTTTTTATTACGGACGCTTTTAACATGCACGTCTTTCTACATCGTTCTCACATGTATAATTTCAACATGATTCAACATGATTGATGAATATTTTGATTTAGAAGAGTGTCCGTGGAGTTTCTTGCCCATTCTTCTCGATCGGTACCTACTACGCTTTGGAATGGGTAACTAGCTTCATCTTTCCGACTGACCGACCCCTTGACAATTCAAAAGTGCCTGTAATTGGTTTATTTGAAATAAATGCTTTAAGTTTGAGTTTATTAATTGTAAAGATAATTACGTTGGACAGTATTTTAATTATTACTTTGTAGCCCGTATCTTGGGGTCTGTAGCAAAAGGTCGGCCTGTTGCATCAGTGAGTGACACTTGTTTTTTTTTTTATTACTTACAAGTTGTTATTGTACTGTGGTGGCAGAGATACTTCAATGAATAAAAGCATTTTATATTTTATAATAATAATATGACATTCATTGTCAGCTCATAGCTGACACCTAATTGTTTTCCGCCTTCTTCTTCTTCTTCTCAATTCTTAATAACGTTTATTATCACATATTCTTATTATAATTACTCGCTAAGGTTTCATAGTAAAACCATACAGCACCCTAATTACGTAATACACTATCAATCGCAATCTGAATCCAACCAACCACAAAAACTTTAAATTCTTCACCCACTGTTGCCGAGTCCCTATTGAAAGAAAATGTTGATATTTGTAACCATGTATTTAATTTCGACTATGTTAGTGCTCGAGATATTATTAAAACTTTCAATACACTTAATGTTAAAAAAACTGCTGATCTGTGGGGAAATTCCGTAGAGGTTACAAAATGTATCATCAACACTGTAGCGCCTGAATTGGCAATAATTTTTAATAAATGTATTGACTGTGGTGTAATTCCTGACTTAATGAAGAGTAGTAAAATAATACCTTTGTTTAAATCGGGCAGCACATCAGACCCCACGAACTTCAGACCGATTTCTGTGCTGCCCACCTTCAGTAAAATATTTGAAAAATTGATGCTAGATCAATTGCAAAGACATTTTATTAAATTTAAATTATTAAACAGTAAACAATTCGGTTTCACAAGGGGTCGCTCTACTACCGACGCTGGCGTTGAGCTTCTTGCACATATCTTTGAGGCCTGGGAAAAGTCGCATGATGCCCTAGGTATTTTTTGTGACTTGTCAAAGGCTTTCGATTGTGTTTCTCATGATACATTGGTCAGGAAATTGCATCACTATGGTATTAGAAACACTACTTTGGATCTTCTTATCTCTTATTTGGATAATAGGATCCAAAGAGTGGACGTTAACGGCAAGCGATCCCCGGGTTCTATTGTCACAATGGGAGTTCCGCAGGGCTCAATTCTTGGCCCTTTTTTATTTCTCGTATATATTAATGATCTACCTTGCCTTGTAAAGAATAGTCATGAAATAGTGTTATTTGCAGATGACACATCACTTTTATTTAAGCTTAAACGACAACAGATAATTACTGATGATGTAAATAATGCTATCGCTAAAATAGTACATTGGTTTAGTGTTGATAATTTACTTTTAAACGAGAAAAAGACTAAATGTATTAGATTTCTGACACCTAACGTTAAGCAGGTGAAAACCAATGTACTAGTTAATGGGGCGGAATTGGATCTCGTGGACACCACTGTGTTCTTAGGTATTACTTTGGACTCGAAGCTACAGTGGGGCCCACATATAACCAAATTGTCGAAGCGGCTAAGCTCTGCAGCCTACGCGGTCTATAAAATCCGTCATTTGACTGATGTCGAAACAGCTCGATTAGTATATTTTAGTTATTTCCATAGTGTAATGTCGTACGGCATTTTGCTGTGGGGAAATGCAGCCGACATTCAGGCTATATTTGTGCTGCAGAAACGAGCCATTCGAGCAATTTATAACCTTAGTTGTAGGCATTCACTGAGGGATAAATTTAAGGAAATAAACATAATGACAGTCGCATCTCAATATGTATATGAGAACCTGATTTATGTAAAAAAGAATATTAATCTATATTCCAAACACAGCGACGTGCATAACATTAATACTAGAAACAAAGAATTACTTATTGTGCCCTCGACTAGGCTCCAAAAAATTAGTAATTCATTTAAGTGCCAAAGTATACGTTTTTACAACAAACTCCCAAGTCTTGTTAAAGAACTGAGCCTCAATAAATTTAAATCATTTATTAAACAGAAACTCTGTCAAAAAGGTTTCTATAAAGTTAAAGATTACTTGGATGACAAAAAGGCTTGGGATTAACTAAGCCACTTCAATGTACCCCCAAGCAACAATCCATTTTTATACTGTGAATGAGTGTTTTAGAATTGATGATGTCCTTATATAATAACTTATGGTATTTTTGATGACTTTTAAAGAGTAAACTGTCTGTGAATGTGAGTAGCATTCAGGCTACATTGATTATCATTTTAATATTGTGAATGTGAAGACTATGTGGGTCATTGTTGCTTTTTTTTCTCTCCTCAGTTAATTTTAATCATGGTCTGGCAGTTTGAGTAATTTTTGTGGCCTACCCAAATGTCTTTTCTTTGGTATTGTTCGTCGAATCGTTGAGCTCCTTAAGTTCTGAGTTGAGCTACACGATTACTGACAAATGCGTGCACTGGCTGGACAGGTCCACTCAATCTGTGTGGTTTTTCCTCAAAAGACCATCTCAGACACAAATCTACATGGTCTTCACATGATCTGACCAAGATTATGTCTGGACTTTAAAAGAGACTGTGACCTCTGAGTTTGTTTCGGCCTTTCTTCTCAGAGTAGTCAGATAGGAAACGCCGACCTCATCTAGTTTTTAAAATATGATTGACGTGTAAAAGTGTTTGTTCAAACCTACTTACAGAAATAAAATCATTTATCATTTATCATTTAATCATTTTGAAGCCTATTCCTAATCCATTGCTTCATATGTTCGAAAAGTTTGTCTGCTCAACAACGTAAATAACGCAATGAATGTTGTTGAACTGTCAAAATGAAAGCTATTCCTACTGATAGTGTGTTACCTATACTGTTGATCATTATGATGACCATTTAATAAGATACTGCTTTGCTTAATTAGCCATTCACCGTACAAGACTTTCTGCCAAGCCATACCTCAAATACACTGGCGTGCAAAAAGGTCGGCCCACCCCGTGCTTTCAATTTGAGAAACGATATCTCAAAAATCTTAATGAATATAATTTATTAATTTATATTGTATGAAGGTAGAAAAGGTACAGTATATTGGCACATACATTACTATACTACTACTACTTACTTACTACACACACTTACATACTTCTTTTTTAAATTAATATTCTTGACACGATCGACTCAATTCTTCAGATTCTTCTCGATGCATCGCTCACTTTTGCTCGGATAAAGTGCGTGTTTTTTTTTTGCCAATGAAATTGACAAAAGAATAATTTTGTTTATTTCTGTTCGTTTAATGAAAATTTAACTTGATTTTTTAACGAACTTCAAAAAAAGGAGGTTCTTTATTCGAACCCCCATGTTTGTAAGTTCATGATTTTTTCATAGACTTATAAATCAGTTTTGATAATTCTTTAACTAACATAATCTACATACTTTCAGGACGGTTTTATTATACAATATATTAGGTTATTGTTAATAAACCTTGTTGAATTATATTGTTTCAAATCAAAGAGCACGGGGTGGGTCGATTTTATTGCACGCCAGTGTATTTCGGGGTCGGCTTCCAGTCTTACTAGATGCAGCTGAATACCAAGATGGAGCGACTGCCTATCTGACCTCTACAACCCAGTTACTGGGTAACCCGATTCACGAACCCCTACCCTAAGTCATTTTAATTAATTAAATATTTTAAGACGTTTCTTTGGTTTTCAAGGGTAAAAATATTTTTGCCCTATAAAACTAGTAAGTTATCTACTTAATAAGAATTTTGGAAAAAACGAAACCGGTGCCTGATTGATTGAAAACGAAATTATTTATACCAAGCGCCTAATGAATGGGATATAGTTTGCAAACAAGATTCACTAAAATGTAGGCGCTCTTGACAAGTTTTCCGCACCAATACAAAACAACAGAAGTGGTTTACTGTTTTAGGTACACACGGCTATATATTATCAAGCTATACATTTCCAGAATAAGCTGATCTCTCAGTGTACGGAAATCCTATACAATCAGCCTATACCTATTGGAAATGTATAACTTGATAAATGTAGCCGTGTTTACAATGCTATTAAAAGATAGAAATATATTTATATTAAGTAATTAAAACATTATTGAATAATAGACCACGTATTAATTCCATTTTCAATTTAAATTTCTAGTTTACTGATAATAAAAAAACAATAAAACCTCTTTAGCAACCGAAGCCAAATATTAAAAAAAAATTATACACTTTTTGCCGCGTATTTTTTATTTGTATCTGGCAAACTAACCGAGTTATACTTCCTAGTACATAGTTGATAGACAAACGAAACCCCATTCTCTTGAGGCGACTAGCCCCGCGACCTTCACGACCAGTCTAACAGGTGGTTAGCAGACAAAGAAACGAGGGAATACATTATCTACGAGTCGATATTAGATATTTTGGTAAACAAAGAGGGAGATATTTATAAAGAGATCGTAATTTAAAAGTTGTTGTCTGTGGTTGACTAGGAAATGATTGGTAAGGCGCCTAGTTTTGTGTTTGCATCCTCATTCCAGCAACCTTATTAGATCATCGGTGATATAACAAATGACATACTATTTAATCGAACCTCAAATAATTCCCATAGGTATTGCTTTCCTAAAAATATTATTTGACACTCTCAATATAATGATTGCGCCTCTTTTTGCCAACCTATCCTAACTTAATTACTGCGACCAACTATGAGAAAAAGCAAGAATGCTAAAAAGAGGCTCAATTATTTAAAAAATATGTGAGTAATTAGAAGCGCGAAAAGTTTTTAAACGTTAATTTATTTTAATAAGTGTCCATCATTAGAAGGTCCATACGTTTTTAGAGGATTAGTTAAATATTTCCTATAACAATTCATGCCTGTGTTCCTCGAAGGGATGGACAGAGGTATATCGTATAACCACATCTCGCCAGCTACCTACCTATTTGTAGAGATAAGCCCGATGTAATAGGTAATTAAGTAGCTGTGACTAGGTACCAACAGGAGGGCCCCCTGCTTGTTTCCTGCTCAAAAACATCGAAAATTGACTTGAACGTCCTTCTCTGTGATCTATAGAGATAATACATCACATCTTTCATGTAATATTAGACATAATTTGAGATAATATGTAAAGCGTGACGAGACTCCAGCACCCTAATTACGTAACACACTATCACAATCTGAATCATTTTGAAGCCTATTGCTAATCCATTGCTTCATATGTTCGAAAAATGTGTCTGCTCAACAACGTAAATAACGCAATGAATGTTGTTGAACTGTCAAAATGAAACCCATTCCTACTGTTAGTGTGTTGCGTAATTACCCCGCAGTAGAACAATTCTATGAAAACTGCATGGAAATTGTTCTACCAGAATCGCATTGTCACGTCGGTCGCGCCTGTTTGCGGGAGCCTCATTATTAAGATCTGAGACATGTCTAGTAATTGTAGGTAGGTAAATATGGCATATGACTCTCCAAGGGACCAGTCGGTGTCCTGCGGGGTAATTGCGTAACACACTAACAGTAGGAATGGTTTTCATTTTGACAGTTCAACAACATTCATTGCGTTATTTACGTTGTTGAGTAGACAAATTTGTCGAACACATGAAGCAATGGATTAGGAATAGGGTTCAAAATGATTCAAATTGTGATTGATAGTGTGTTACGTAATTATCAAAATGATTCAGATTGGTTGATAGGGTGCTGATAAGTGTCATCAGAGTAAATATGTGTCAATTTGTTTATCAAAATCCTGCATTTATCAACATTACCTTGATTTTTTTTATGAGACAGAAGTAGATAAAAGCACTGCCACAACACTTATCTATTAATAACTATTCAAATTCTAAGAAGTTATTTTTTCTGTTTATCTATAACGTTTTGCCACTATTGGTTGATTTCATTTAGGCCAAAGTTAACAAATGAATCCTTAAAAAAAATATGGTACTTACATTTTTCACCAAAAAATATATTGTATAATATATCACCATTTTTTTTTTTGTCTAAAGAACAGCGCTTTGTGGTATAAAAAATCACAACATTAGAAAAGAATAAGTAGATTTTTTTGTAGTTAACACTATCCGACACCTGCCTATTTTCCTGCATTTCCCTCAATGAATAGTCCTTTAGCTCAATAACTATTTATTCAAAATACCTCCTACACCCTATACATATAAAGAAATACCAAGTACTTCGTATGATACATAGGTACTAAATACTTACATTCCATACCAAAACGTGTTATGTGACGTCACAGACACACCCAACCGTCTCGTCGCTCGCTAAATATCACAACGTTAAAATACACACGATTCAAGTGGGTGTGTCCATACCGGTCTCGATTATATTATTTTTCCACATTATTCTCTTTAAATGTTACGATTCAGGCCAAGTTCGGTTTATTAAGTTGTTTTGAAAGTTGTTCCCAGGCGGATCGAGGATAATTATGTGATGACATCATTATCTGGTCGCAAATATATTATTTATTTGTTTATTAAAATCTGCCTCAAGTACAATTATCATTACAGCACCCTAATTGCGTAACACACTATCAATCACAATCTAAATCATTTTGAAGGATATTGCTAATCCATTGCTTCATATGTTCAAAAATGCTCAACAACGTAAATAACGCAATGAATGTTGTTGAACTGTCAAAATGAAAGCCATTTCTAGTGTGTTACGCAATTACCCCGCTTGCAGGTGTAAGTACCCAATACGAAGTGCGGTCATTTTATAAATCTATATACTAAGTAACTTATTATTTACAATTTAAAGAACTAAAACAATTTTCAAAAAAATTATAGGAACTTTAACACGCTAATTAATATACAGAACACTCAACACAATAATATTATACTACCTACTAATCTACATTATAAAATAAAATAAATAACAGTGTCCTCAGTCATGAACACATGAATTTTGCCATGAAGTTCGTTAAAGGCTCGTACACATTGGCGCAACGCGACAGCGCGACACAAAGGCACCGCGTGTCGCGCGAAGAACGGTGCCTTTGTGTCGCGCTGTCGCGTCGCGCCTGTTTGAGGGAGCCTTAATGCTTAATATGTATATCCTTGCTTTACGTTGGGTACCTACCCGATTACAGCTTTATTACCGGTCATAGTGACTATGGGGATAGGGGGCGGGGGTGGTGGTGGGGATATTAGGCCGAGGTCGGTCCGTGGATACTTGGTCAGTCCGTGGATACATAGTGAGCCCCTCCGTGCTTCGAACAACTATCAAACATCTACCAATGACAGTCTGCGTGGTAGTCAATCATCTTTGACAGTCATTACGGGTAGTCAGAAGCCCTAAAGTCCAACCAGTCTTACCAAGCGGTATTGTGTTACCCAGTAACTGAATGTGGAGGTCAGATAGGCACTCGCTCGGGAAAAGCTAGGCAGATGATGAGGTGATAGTGCCATAATCGCTTGGCACATCAGCGGAGTTAATTGCGTAACATACTAACAGTAGGAATAGCTTTCATTTTGACAGTTCGACAACATTCAATGCGTTATTTACGTTGTTGAGCAGACAAATTTTTCGAACATATGTAGCAATGGATTAGCAATATCCTTCAAAATGATTCAGATTCAGATTGATAGTGTGTTACGAAACTAAGGGGCAGATTAGTGATGTGATGAACATGAAATCCTGCAGGCTTGTAGTGGCAACGGCACATGCGAGCTACGCGTTATACTGACGTCACGCAAAATCCTGCATCGCGCAAGCAGAGTTTACAGCGCAACTAGCATATATACAACGTCCCGACATCAATCGTCGGGCAGTTGCCCACCAGACAACACCCGTCTGGTCAGAGAATCCTCCCTTTTCCATTTAGTATGAGTGAACTTTACACCCTGTTCCTCATACCTCTATAGGCTAACAGATAGCGGATCCTTCTACTCCTGCTCTTGATGTGATTACGATCTTCTTCATCCATGACAGAGGTATTGTTTTCTTTCCTAGAAAAACAATACGATCATCGTGAGAATATCGGTAAGAATATCGGTAACGTAAAGACAGATAGAGAAGATAGAAGAAGATTGATTAATCGCCAAACACAACATGGAATAGGTACATTTTAAATAGCTACTAGCGACCCGCCCCAGCTTCGCCCGGGTAGCATTTAATTTATACTTCAGTCTAAGTAACACGTGGCCGGCTATGCTAACATCAAAAATTTAAAAAGTAAGAACAATTGAATTTCACTGTATTTCGTTTATTACAAAATAAATTTAGGTTATACCTTAGCCTCAGCAACACGTGGTGGTTATGCCATGAAATTGTAGCTTATATGAAACGTTTGTATTTTTAACATAGCGCCATCTATTGAATACTTGCTCAATCCAGTCAACAGATATCGCCATCTGTTATAATCGTTTGGAGCTAACAGATAATTGTGACTGTCAAATAATAGACAAATAATTTGCATTAAATAATATTGCGACTATAAATTGAGATGTAAGCTATCCTACGAGTATCTTTCAAGTTGGATCAAATTGCACACGGTGTGTAAATCAAATTTAAATCGGTTCAGTAGTTTAGGAGTCCATCGCGGACAAACAACGTGACACTTAATTTTTATATATATAAAGATAATCTGTCACGTAGGTACGTATTGACAATAGGAGGTGAACCCAGCTTGTGAAGACAAGTTAAATCCACGCAGGTTTTCAGCTCACTTCGTGTAGTCCTTGATCTAGGTGGCCCATGAAATGACGTCCAAAGGGAAATTCTTTTTCTTTTGTTTGACTTGAAAATCTGTAACGTATTTTGTCGAACAAAAATTTTCCCTTTGGTCTGCTTAAGTTTTACTCACTTTTGGTGACGCTTTAACAGACAGTGTTTTTCTCGATCGTAGATCACATTTCGAGGTTTATTATCAACAAAAAAAATGTATTGATATATTTATCCAAGTATAATAAACGAAATGCTGTTTGTTGGTATAAGCTCATCACTTGAGAACGGATGGACCGTTTTGGATATTTTGTTGTCGTTTTAAAATGTTCGTAATAGTTCGAATTAGGTTTTTGTTCAAAGAAAAATTTAAAGGATTTTCTAATTCGGGATAAACTTAACGTTCGTTTTTCTATGAGATTTTTGTATGAATTATTGAAAATTGGGCTGGAAAATGTCGAAATTGTCCAACCAAATTTTCAATGCAAATCTTTAATAAATGCGACGCAGAAAGGAAAAAAAAAATAAACATCTGAAATAAAAGAAGAATTTCTCAAAAATTATGAAATTGAATTGAATTTTGAAAGCCTTGAGTTCCTAAACTAAATAATCGCTGAACATCCGTGGGGGTGTTTTTGGAAGCCCTTGGAGAGAGGATTCCAAAATTTTATTTTGGACGTCATTTCTTGGGACACCTTGTATGTATGCTATCTAAAACCAGTGCCGATTTTAACATGACAGACGCGATGAGCAAAATTTCGGCGGACCCCCCTCTCCCCTCTTGGAGAGTAGAGAGGGGCGAAAAATTTCAGCACTCCGCCTAGGTTTTCTTATGTCCATTCATAAAGAAATAGGAGTTACTTTGTCGGCTTATGCAGAAAAGTTTGAGAATTCAGAGAATGTCGGATGCAAGAGCAAGCGAAGAGATCTCAATTTTTTTTTTGGTTTTCTACGATTTAAAACAAAAGTACTCTGCAGGCGCCAGAGGTGAAGGGGTGCCTAGTGACAGCCCCTTCGGCGCCCCTTCACCTCTGGCCTCTGGCACCCTGGGCGGTCGCCCAGCCGCACACTACCCTAACGCCGCGCTGGCACCGTCTAGAACGATGTGTAAGATCGGGCGCAGACCTAATGACCTAATCAAGGTCGGAATTTATTGTGCTGTGAAAGAATACAATGATAGTTTGCATGCCACTGCTCGCCAACAAAACTGTTTTGACTATAGTCTGTGTGTAGTCTTAGTCAACGAACAATAAGAAATAAGAAGCGGTTTAACAATACTAAAATATGCGTCATTTACAAAATAAACAGTTTTTTTTTATAAAGTTGTTACAGTTATTACGGGTTATGTTAGTTCTCGAAACATTAACAATGAAGAAAGAAAATGTTTAAGGCTCGTACACACTGGTGCGAAGCGACGCCCGATACAAAGGCACCGCGTGTCGCGCGACGAGCGGCGCCTTTGTGTAGCGCTGTCGCGTCGCGCCTGTCTGTGGGAGCCTTTATTTGACATAATAGGTACCTACTGTATGCAATAAACACTACAAAGTGGTTATGTTCTTGAAAAATTGTTAAGAAGATAAAGATGCAAGGGAAAACGGTTTTGTACCTTATGTGGCGAAAATATAGTAGCATCTCTCATGATTTATACGAGCCTAGTGACTGGACCCAGTGACTCAGTTTTTGGACCCAGTCACTGGGTTAGTAACGAGAGCCAGCGTGATGTCGAGTTTTGAAAAAAGAACTTACGCCTATAAAACTAAAACACTCAAACGTGACCACTACAAAAATGCGGCAGCGACTGCCCAGTGCCCAAATCGTATAGACGAAGCCAGTCACACTGGACTGACTTGCAATCTACTTGGTCGGGAGAAGCTACTTGGTCGAAAAAATTGAGCGGGCACCTATTTGCTGGATTGACTTGCAAGCGCGTGGTTAGCGCAGGACTGGCTTGAAACTAGTGTATACACGAGCCCAATTGCAAGTCAGTGCTGGACTGACGTACTGTTCTGACATATTACTGGGCTCGTATAAACCTGCCTTTATACGGGATGTAAGGGATTGAAGGGTCATCGACACGCAAACTGCTACCATGATTTCAGTAGGCATAAGACTCTGAAAAATTTTCAACGCTAGTGGACCAGCGATGAAAATTACCCTGTATTTCATCAAAGTTAATTAAGGTCAGTAAGAGCAGTGGCGGCGTAGTGGTATCGGTCCCGACTTACGAGTTGTAGGTCATGGGTTCGAACCTAGGCAGGCGCTTTACTTTGTGTAAATAATCTCATCACCACTGCTCTCAAAACGGTGAAGGAAAACATCGTGAGGAAACCGACATGTCCTAGAACCAAAAATTCGTAGACATGTGACATCTACCAACTCGCACTGCGCCCGCGTGGTGTATTACAGCCCATTCCCTCTCAAAGAGAGGAGGCCTGTGTCCCAGCGGTGGGAACATTGTAGGCTGATTATGCATGTTATGCAAGATCGGTGTCTGTCTCACTTATTATTTTACAGTGTGTTTTTTCCGCTACAACTGCACTTGGCCTTTGGCCGGTGGTTTTTTGCTTTCAATATTTGGCTCAACAAATTCATGTCATAGTTATTTGGACATTCAAAGACATGGCAATGTAAACTCAAAAGACCATTTCAGATACCAATCTTAATGGTCTTCGCATGACCTGACCAAGATTATGTCTGGCCTTTAAAAGAGACTGACCTCTGAGTTTGTTTCGGCCTTTCTTCTCAGAGTAGTCAGATAGGAAACGCCGACCTCATCTAGTTAAAAAAATATGATTGACGTGTAAAAGTGTTTGTACAAACCTACTTACAAAAATAAAATCATTTATCATTTAAACGTATAGTTCATAATCCACTTTTATGTTCCATTCAGCCTTTCAAACCCCCGGTTCCCGAAATCTTGACTTTAGAATTTAATCAGCACCCTTATTGCGTACCTATGCTCTATTCCCATCCAATACCAAGAGCTAATACCATTTGGTATTAGTTTATTTCCGAATTAATTTTCTATTCCCAACGAGTACCACATTTTAAAACCAATACCAAAACAAGTTTGAAGAAATCAGATACAGTCAGGTTCAGTAAAATTAAAATGCTTTGAGTGACGAACTAAGTTTCCGAAAACATAATAAATGTTCCCGAAAATCCTAACCCTAGACGGTCGACGTCAGTGGCATCCCGAGGTTCGGTTGGTTAGGTTCCTTTAAACCCTTTAGACAGAAATAGGAGCCCCGCGAAGCGGGGCTCCGTCGACCAGCTTATTAACCCTAACCCTATATTTAGATTACCCTAGATTTCGGTAAAACGCAATTTAAATAAAACTTTGTGTAGCCGAGTGTACAAAAAGTCACGCTTTGGTATTCGTTAGTAATAGATTTTTTATTAAAAAAATGTGGTACTCGTTGGGAATAGAAAATAAATTCGGAAATAAACTAATACCAAATGGTATTAGCTCTTGATATTGGATGGGAATAGATCGTACCTATCACACTATAAGTCACAATCTGAATAATTTTGAAGCCTATTGCTAATCCAGGCTTGCTTAATGCCTCAGGCATTAAGTCCGCCTTTGTACAGTATTTTTTTTTACTGGTGCATAAAGTTTTAATAAATAAATAAATAAATAATCCATTACTTCCTAAGTATGTTCGAAAAATTTGTCTGCTCAACGTAAATAACGCAATGAACATTGTTGAATTGTCAAAATGAAAGCTATTCCTACTGTCAGTGTGTTACGCAATTACCCCGCTACTGTTTGATCATGGCAAGTGATTCAGCCAAGTAATCACAGCATTAAATTGACAGCGTGTTAGTTAAATTTTGTATTGATTAGCAAAACAAATAAGTAGTTTATTATGACATACACTCAACCGCACATCATTGGTGACACTTGCACTACGAGTATAGCTCTTACTGCTATGACATAAAGGCTCTGTCAATGTCAAATTGTTATCACTGATGTGCGTTTGACTGTACCATACGCTAATTAGGTATGAAGCATATAAAAACGTGTATTTTATCAAACGTGGCCTCCACAACGTTTGATAAGAGGGAATAAGGAAATTGGGAGGTTCCGGGAGTCATGTTACGCCAATTATTAGCTATTAATAGAATACTTATTTATAATATCTCTATTACAGAGATCCGCTTTCTGTACCCTAATTGCGTAACACACTATCTATCACAATCTGAATCATTTTGAAGCCTATTGCTAATCCATTGCTTCATATGTTGGAAAAATTTGTCTGCTCAACAACGTAAATAACGCAATGAATGTTGTTGAACTGTCAAAATGAAAGCTGTTCCTATTGTTAGTGTGTTATGCAATTGCGTAACACAGTAACTGTAGGACACCCGGAGGAGTAGGTGAAATCCAAACATCTTTGTAATCAGGCGGGGTAGTTATAATTACCTAGCCTGGTTACAAAGACGTCAATTAACACTGAAGGCTCCCTCAGACAGGCGCGACGCAACAGTGCGACACAAAGGCGCCGCTCGTCGCGCGACGAGCGGTGCCTTTGTGTCGCCTGCGATTCGCGTCGCGTGTCGCGCCTGTTTGTAGGAGCCTTAATGTGTTAATTGACTACCTAGGTACTTAATACGATTTTGTAACGAAATGTAAAGACCGTACAAGTAGGTAGGTCCCCATTGGACTTAGGACTGACCTTCGATAGCGAATCAACAATAAGATCTAGTTATTTCTAGACCAATAAACTGGGCAGACACTTGGACTTAGAACTATGAGCAATAATAATGTACTAAATAGGTAACTTGATATTATTATCTGTGTTTACTTAGAATTACTAGAACTGTGACAGATAACACTGTTTTCATCCTATCGTTAATTGGTAGGAGTGGCCATTTAAGTAAACAATAATAAGGAAATATTATATCAAAGTTTTTACTTGATAGGTAGGTACTGCAACGGGAACATTGAATGAAATGAAAGGCGTATTTATATTAATACTTATAGCTTCTGTCTGCGGCTTCGCCTGCGTGGATGTCAGAAATTATCTCAAGGGAACGTGCTACCGGGACAAAAAGTAGACTTTGTTCTTCCACAGGATACCATCTATCTCCTCGCCAAATTTTATCGAAATCCGTTCAGTGGTTTAGGCGTGAAAAGGTAACATACAGACAAAGTTACTTTCGAATTTAGTAGGTATGTCAGCTCTCCAAGCTGATCGTCTATATTTTTTTGCTTAAATATTGTTTATGCGGGCTTTACACAGATGACTATACATTCAACTAAGCTGCAGGTGACTAAAATTGCCAATTCCAAAGTAGAGCAGGTTTCGATATTTATCGTGCGGCGACAGGTCGCACGCGGCGGGTGACTAAAGGCTCCTACAAACAGGCGCGACACGCGCTGCGAATCGCGCATGACAGACGCACCGCTCGTCGCGGTACGAGCGGCGCCTTTGTGTCGCGCTGTCGCTTTGCACCTGTCTGTGGGAGACTTAAAACGGGCGTGAATGCTCAGTCGCAGGCGATTGCCCGCCACATGATTGGGCTTGGGTGCCCAGCCGCACGGCGAAAATCGATCTAGTGTAAATCCCCCATTAGGTATCTCATTATGTCATTATCTCACTATACAAGTGCCCGTGGAGGTCCCATGGGGAAGCCATGCAGGCTAAAACCTCTACATCAACTATGCCCCTACTGGATAAAAAGATAACGTAGTGTATCAGACCAATTTGATCTACCAGAAATAGTAATACATGTATACACCTGCATATAGGTACCTACAAAACATTTATCTAACGCCAGAAATAATAATTAACAAAATGAGGCAAGTCTCTTGCAAGAGACTGATTAAAGGCTTCTGCAGGCAGGCCCGACGCGACAGAGCAACGCGACTCTTGTAGAACAATATTCATGAAGTTTTCACAGAAATTGTTCTACTAGAGTTCCGTCGCGCTGTCGCGTCGCGCCTGTTTCTGGGACCCTTGAGTCAGGATGGACGACTCGCGATAGCCTGATACCACAAGAGTCAGTCATGTTAAATATGAATGTGTGCCAAAGTGTACTCACACAAACTAACGCTTGACGCGTCAAAACTGGCGAAAAAGATGCGACGCGACCTAAAGGCTCGTTCACACTGGCGCGACGCGACGCCCGACACAAAGGCACCGCGTGTAGCGCGACGGGCGGCGCCTTTGTGTCGGGCGTCGCGTCGTGCCAGTGTACGAGCCTTAATGAAAACAAACAAAACGACGTGCCAGTTAAAAAAACCTTGCAAAAATAAAATAAAATAGTAGGTATTTGTTCAAGACATGTTTGACAAAAAATCTGCTAGTCATGGTACGACTGTGTGAATTAATTAAAAACTTGATCACCATATTGATAACAAGTCTAGTAAGTGATATTTTAGGCATTCGGGTCGATTCCAAGGATTTGTAGAAAAATAAGTGACATTTTGGCTAATTCATAATTAATTATTAATGTAATAAAAAAAAATCTCGATACATAGCTTAGGAATTAACAGCTCGGAATATATAAGAGATTTAAAAGTGTTAAAAGATTTATGTTTTTGTTTAGATACATCCATGGTCTAAAAAAACAAGGTTTGGCACTCCGAGAGTGACACAAGCTTACGTCACTATCCAGTTGCCACTTTATTACAACAAAACAAGAAGTATGGTAACATTTTCAATCACCATTCTGTTAAAAAATATATATCAAGCATTTTTGTTTTTCTAATCAAACGAAACAATTCAATTTAAACTTATACCGACGTAATTGTTAGTTAGAACCTCATTGAGTTATCGGATTCGCACAGGTAATAAAGGCGGTTGGGGAGTTATCATGACACATTACTGGTAACACAGCGGTGATGACGTAGGCTTGTGTCACCCACGTGACCACTGTGTCTCGGAATGCTATACCTGGCGAAGTATATTATTATACCATGGATACATCTATGACGGACTTTGCGCCGCTGACACACCCACAGTTTTGGACAAAGGCAATCGGCTTACATTTTATCTGTGTACCTATCCTAACTATATCCTAATCCTAATCCTAACTATCCTAACTTCCTAATCCTAATCCTAACTATATAATATTATAAATGCGAAAGTAAGTTTGTTTGTTTGTTTGTTACCTTTTCACGCCTAAACCACTGAACTGATCATCCTGAAATTTTGCATATACGTTGTCAGGTGTACAGAAACTGACATAGGGTACCTTTCATCCCGCAAAAAAGTACTGTTCCCGAGGAAAACAACAATAACGTTCTTATAATAATATATGGCGCCACGTGTCTTTCGAATCATGATTGAATTATATAACCCAAATTGATAGTCAAAGTCTAAATTACCGCGAGTGAAGCTGCGGCAAAAGCTAGTTTTATATAAAGCATTATTCAGGCAGGGGCTATAGTCTTTTCAAAGTCCTAGATATCCAGTCCACTTAAGCTACCCAAATCCATAGTCCAATATCTTTGTTTGCATATCCTGCAATAGTCCTGCACCAACCGGGGGTTGTCCTTGGGTGCACTTGCATAGTCCGAATAGGGATAATCGTCGGTTGGTGCCTCATTTAATTAAAAACGTCTAAGGGGCCTCTGCAAGTTGGCTTCGTCCTTTCGTACGCCTTCCAAAGGTCCGGGACTCCAGGGTCCCGAGAAAGGACAAGATTATTTATAATAAGAGATAAAGACAAAATTGTAACATGCAAATATTTCGATGTTAAAGGCTCCTTCAAATAGGCGCGACATGCGACGCGACACAAAGGTACCGCCTGTCGCGCGACGAGCGGTGCCTTTGTTTCGCGTGCGATTCGCGTCGCGTGTCGTGCCTGTTGGCAGGAGCCTTTGCCAAGTCAGACTTAGGTACCTACTTTAATTACAAGACAAATTGAAAATTCATACAAGCATTTAAATTAGACTAAGAATCAGTACTACTTGAACAATAAATAATGCAAAAGACAGACCCCAAGATGAACACCCTTTACTAAAAGCTCCTTCAAACAGGCGCGACACGCGACGCGAATCACACGCGACACAAAGGCACCGCTCGTTGCGCGACAGGCGGTGCCTGTGTCGCGTCGCGTGCCGCGCCTCTTTGTAGGAGCCTTAATGCCGAGTGTTTTGATGGGAAAACACGAAATTTCACGTTCTTTAACCAAGGTACCTAGCTACTAAAGTTATAAAAATATTCCATGGCACAGGCAACAAGTTCACAATCTATTGTTCTATTCATCTCTAGTATGGCCTTGGTTGGTATTGATCAATTTGATCATACAGCCACGCATCCCTCCTAAGAATTTACTCTCACAAATACCTCAGTAGAATACCTACACCTTGTACTGGAAAATATATGAGCGGAAAAACGTGGAATTTCACGCGCGTCTCCGAGGAACTTTTCGATTTGCTGCGATGGGTGTGTCCATGGTATAATAATATACTTCGCCAGGTATAGCATTCCGAGACACAGTGGTCACGTGGGTGACACAAGCCTACGTCATCACCGCTGTGTTACCAGTAGTGTGTAATAACAACTCCCCAACCGCCTTTATTGCCTGTACGAATCCGATAAATCAATGAGGTTTTAACTAACAATTACGTTGGTATATGTTTAAATTGAATTGTTTCGTTTGATTAGAAAAATGAAACGACAATTTAAATGCTTTATATATATTTCTTAATAGAATGGTGACTGAAAATGTTTCCATACTTCTTGTTTTGTTGCAATAAAGTGGCAACTGGATAGTGACGTAAGCTTGTGTCACTCTCGGAGTGCCAGACCTTGTTTCTTTAGACCATGGGTGTGTCCTTTAACTCAGAAACAAAACTACAAAGAAAAACGTAGGTATCTAGCTTATCTATGGGCATGACCTTATGTATACATACTTATTAGATAACTCCAAAAAATAACGTCACCCAAGTTTGCAACCATCTCTTTTATCTCAAATTCACATGGCCTGCCATACGACTAGTATTTTTTGTAAACAAAAAAAAACTGATGTAAACTATAAACTAAAATAGTAAGTATAGGTACTATATTTCCAGCTTATCTCTCTGAACTTATAACCCACTGGATTCACGCAATGTAGTACTTAGAATATAGTATATTATTATGTTGGTACTTACTATGGCCGTGGGTGGAGACTTGCATCAGACTTTTATCGTTAGATTCAACAACTTTTAATATTTACTGGTTTAAACTGGTATTTTTAATTGATGGCCATACTTATAAGTTATAATAACGGCTAAACAGTAACAGTTGGACAGATCGATCGAAGATTAAGCTACTCTTGTCGAGGTCGGTCTGTCGTAGTGAGACATATACTCGTATATTACATATCGCACGTCGGCAACAGAGTCACAACACAATAAATGTAGTTTTTGGGAAATCGTTTGTGGAATTTTACTTATCGGATGAATAAAATTCCCCAAGAGATTTCCCAAAAACTACATTTATTGTGTTACTAGCTTTTGCCCGCGGCTTCGCTCGCGTTACTTGAGAATATGACAATCAATTCGGTTTGTTCGGGGAATAATAGTTAGGAGGAAGAAAGACCGGTCTATCGACACTCTAGACTCACAAAATGTATTAGGTACTTAATAAAAAATAAAAAAACTCTTAACACACTACTAAAGTCTCTATAATAATATAATCCAATCATTATACAAAAGACACGTGGCGCCATCTATTATCATAAGAACGTTATTGTTGTTTTCCTCGGGAAAAGTACTATTTTTCGGGAAGAAAGGTACCCTATATCCGTTTCTGTATCCTTGACAACGTATATGCAACATTTCAGGATGATCGGTTCAGTGGTTTAGGCGTGAAAAGGTAACAAACAAACAAACTTACTTTCGCATTTATAATATTAGTTAGGATGAATTTTATTCATCGCTCAAATTGTATTTGCGCGATGAATAAAATTCCCGAAGCGATTTCCCGAAAACTACATTCATTGTGTTGTGACTCTCTTGTTGCCGATGTCCGAATATCGAGAGTTCACCACCCCTCCGTGCCTCGAAAAGCACGCTAAGCCGTTGGTCCCGGCTGTCATTCGTAGATCTTTCACAGTCGTTACGGGTCGTCAAAGCCTGAATGTCTGTCAACCACTCTTACCAAGGGGTATTGTATTACCCAGTAACTGGGTTGTGGAGGTCAGATAGGTAATCGGTACATGTAAAATACTGGTATTTAGCTGCACCTGGTTAGACTGGAAGCTGACCCCAACATAGTTGGGAGAAAGGCTAGGCAGATGAAGAGTCATAACGATCAATATAATGTGGTTTTTCTACATTTCGAGTCTTGGGTCCATGATTGGGATGAAATGCTCTAAGTATTCTAAGAAGTGGGGAAGATTTGACATTTTGGGAGCTGAATGATGCTTTTGACCTTCAAAAAGTGCTCGGTCTCAGCCTTATTTGGATAAATGGATTTTTCGTACCTATTCCACTAGGTAAATTTTAAACCTCCGTACAATTTGGCTTGGCTACAAAAAAAATCGCTTAAGTACAAATTATTATTTTGACGTAATATCACTAGAGGGATTATTTTATTTGCTCTTCAATAAAAGTATCGTTATAGCGTAGCACTGTTTTTCTCCTTACACTAACAAGTTTCAGGGAATTTAACTTATCAGAGGTAGAGGCAACAGGCAGATTCCTGGAAACTGGAAAATGGAGCTCAAAACTTTATGCTTGTTGAAAGGGACGGTTCGTGGAAATATGAACGCTGCATTGCCTGTTGGAAAGTTCACTTGGTATTTAGTTATCGGAAAATTATTGCAGGAATATAGTTTGAATATTTCAACAAGCCTTTGTTTAAAGTAGAATAATAAATAATACTTACCTAGAAAATAATAATTATTTTCATAAAAGCAGAATCCACAAGTTCAATGTTTTTTTACGGAGATCATAATATATGATACGTCAAAATACAACAAGAGTTGTTTTTTAAATATGGCCAAAGTCAACATATTGGACAAAATTAACTTCAAACCAATGATATTATAAGAGAAACGAAAGAAAAAAATAGAAAAGAAAAGAGTAAAAAGAAAGAAAAAGGAGCGTGTGTGGGTGTGTGTGTGTGTATGTGTGTGTGTGTATGTGTGTGTGTGTATGTGTGTGTGTGTGTGTGTGGGGAGGGTGTGGGGAGGTTTAGTTTAAAGAGTATAGTAAAATATTACTGCTAAGAGACAAGACGAAGGAAACTTGGCTAATTAGGCAAGTTTTGGCGTGGCACTTGCGGAGCGTGTATATAACCTCTTTTTACTTAGAAATCATTGCTTCAAACGGGATAATGGATTCATTGGCTTCGAACGTCAATAAACGTAACTTAAGTACATATCTAAGTAGGTACTTTACAATCGGACATCACTTTAGTAACAACATCAGGGCCTAACACTAACTAATGACCATAATATTATGATGACGCAAACAAAATATACATAGCAATCATTCCATCATTGGCTTTGGTTAACAAATCAGTTTTATTGAGAAGAAAAACTTAAACATTGAATTAGTGACGTCAAATGTTAACGGGAAGAGTATGAAATCGGTCATCCACGGATTTGTCGAATGAAGGTCGTTTCTTTTTTGTGAACCTTTTTCTGACCCATTGCTGGACGAAGGCGTCTCTTCCCTCCTTCCACCTATCCCTATCTACTGCAGTTTGTTGGCCACAAACACAATTTTTTAAGAAAAGAGTGTACTTCATCCCGCCATTTCTTCCTGGGCCTGCCGCGTTGCCGTTTGCTGCTGTTTGGGACTGACTGTGTGGTTATTTTAGCCTATAACTCGTTCGGAATGTGACAGATGTGTCCAGCCCAGTTCCATTTAAGTTTGGCAGCCGTGTGACCTACATCAGCAATATATGTTCTGGAACGCAATATCCAATTCCTTATGCAATTAAAAATAATTTAAGTTCCTATAAGTGGAAACGCCATGAGGAAGACGGCCAAGAAAGAAATCGATCTTACTATAAGGAGATGTCCTTCAAAACGATACAGTAAAGTTATAGTGACATTTTCTCCTTATCTGGGCCCAATTGTCTCGCGCCAACATACACGCGACTCTTTCGTTTTGGATGCTCTGAAGGCCAAGGTCAACCGCCCACGGACGGAACAGCCGATCTATTCCGTAAAAATCTTACCGTGAAAACGTAAGTGAAGTGAGCTGTCATTCCATCTGATGCTATGACATTATTGACAGTTCACTTCACACCTAAGTTTTTACGGTGAGATTTTTACAGAATAGATCGTCAATAAATGTCTGATCTTAAACAAGTGCGTCAGTTCGAATGTGGTCCACTTCCGACAAGTCGATAAATACCTACTTGCGTCTTTCGTTCATTGACGACAATTTCTATTTACGTCATACAAATAAGATCTATTGAGCGAATTAAAGATATTGTTGACAGTGCAAAATGTTTATGCCCAGAGCATTTGAGGACGGTTCAATTACTTATATTTAATGTTTATGGTATGAATGTATGATAGTCTAGATCGGGGCTGAGTACCTAAGTAAACAAAAAAATGCTGGTATTTCAATTTCCAAACCATCTCTTGTATCTTATACGAGTAATTAGGTACTTGATCATGTTTGTAGTAATTTTTTACAGTAGCCAAAAGCAGAAAAGAAAACACATAGCAAGTAGGCTCACTGAGTATAAAATAGTTTTAATCATCGACAAACTCAACAAAATGTAGAAGTACATGTGCATGCCGTACACACCTCCAATGACGAAATTCACCTTGAGCTTAACTACTTGCTGACGAAATAAACGCCTGCAGTTACAATATAAATAAACAACTTGGCTCTAAAAGTCAAAAACCTTCCTTTCCTAAACAATGAAATTCAAATGAAACATTTTTTTTTATACTGGCCGTTTTTTTTATTATCATCCAGAGATGACATAAGGTTATCTATGGATAACAAAAACGAAATAAAAAAGAAAGATTTTGACATTAAAATTGGCGGGAAAGTATTTTTAGATTCCAGTCCGGCCTTCTAATTTTATTATCACATCACACTGCTCGCAACTATGAGTGCCCGATATACTTATCGTATGATTAGCTGATGCAACAAGGCTTCCATCTTGCCTACATAGCACATGGAAATTGTTTTTGGTCTGACCTGAATAAAGTGTACATACCCACCATTGCACACATGTAGAAGGAAACTAATTTATTCTACCGACAGAAATGTACCACGGAATTTACCATTATGTTGACAAAAGTATGGTGTGCTATAGGAATGAATATTCAAGGTACGTTTTCTTTTGTAGTAGGTACCTATATTTTCTTACTTTGATGTCGGTTAGCATTGCATCTAAAAACCGTCAAATCACGATTATACCTACCAATGTCTTATCATCGAAATCACAATATTATTTTCAAAAGCACATAAACATTATCAGAATTACAAAAACAAATCGATAGAAAAACAAGTTGTTCCAAACGTTACGTGTGCACACGTCACGACACACCCGCGCTCTCGACCAATCAGAGGGCGCCGTGTGAACACTCCTCCGGTATTAAAGCGTGCGCGCAACATTTTATAATCACTACGTTTCTGAAGCTTCATCACGCATAGTATTAAATGGGTGATAAATTAAACACTATAGCGTATTATAGGTGGCTGATATTTCTGTTCAGTTTCAGTAATTTTGACAAAATTTAGCTCGCGATTTTATTTTATATTTTTTTAAAGTATTAATTAATTGTATTGTTGTTTAGTTTTATTTAATTTAAATAAAAAATGTTGCACTTCAACTCTATCCCTGAAGACTACGTGAGGAAGAACATCCAGTGAGTATTTAATAATTTTTTCTTCTTTTACTTTACTTTGTCTTCATTTTTATCCTTCTGTAATTTTAAATTAAATTTAAGTACACAGAAATATTTTTGTCATACAAATGTTTCAATTTCAAAATTCTTTGTTTTCTTCTGTAACTTCTATTCTCCTTTGAAAACTTGACCTTAATCATTGAAAATAATTAAGTCAAAGCATTCAGCTTCTGATAATTAATCAGAATATTTTATCAACCACTAGTTTCTCGGGGTTGGTATAATTTATTATTACATTTTTTAAATTATTATACAAGAGTTACAATAATTTATTTATCCCTACTTAAAATACTTAGTAGGTGAAGTACCTACTTCGATAAATATTCCCTCAAATCAATTAGTAACCTACAGGTTCTATATCAAAGCTCAGAGAGAAATATAATCATACCTACTTACCTTATTAATTAGGTATACTTTTCTCCCCCCTTAGCGGAAAATCTCCACGATTTTATGTGGCACGTTTCTCGGAAATATTTAACCTATTAATATCTAAGAAAAGGAAAATCCCCTTAGTTACCAAGTACCAACAGTAGCTACCTATTTATTACTACTGCTAAAGTTGAAAGAAGCAACAAGAATAATGTATCTATCCAGGATTTTGTAATATCTTGGTTTAAGAGTGTCCTTGGAGTTACTTGCCCGTTCTTCCCTATTCAGATCTAAGTTTTGGCAACTAGCTTCAAGTTTCTGACTAACTGAGAGACTAATTGACAATTCAAAAGTTCCTGTAAATGGTTTAATTGAAATAAATGCACAATGTAGGCACAGAAAAAAATGTTTTTTTTTTTTTATATTTGCTGTAGGCTTCCACGTTACTACCAAACACTCAGTAGCGTTTCGTATTTCGTCACAACAGCATTGTTTCAAATTGATTCAAATTACCAAGCCACCTACTACATAGGTACCTATACTGTTCAGCTTTTTTATCGTCAATGAGTTCCTAATAATTCTGCTGTGGGGCTTGTGGCTAAATATTAACAGCCGCACGGGTCAACGGATCAGGCTTGCCGCGGTTGGTCCGTGGATGAGTGACCATCTTTACATACTAAGACCCTACCGTGCCTCGGAAAGCACGTTAAGCCGTTGGTCCCGGCTGTCATTCGTGGATCTTTGACTGTTGTTGCGGGTCATCAGAAGCCCGAAAGTCTTAACAACGTAACAACCAGTCGTACCAAGGGGTATCGTGTTACCCAGTATCTGGGTTGTGGAGGTCTGATAGGCAGTCGCTCCATGTAAGATGCTGGTATTCAGTTACATTCGTTTAGACTGCAAGCCGACCCCAACATAGCTGAGAAAAGGCTAAGCTGACTAAGTTCCTAATTAAAAAAAAAAACAATTTGGCACACGTCACGAGGCGTTGTGGGCCTGGCAGTCATACCTACCTATTAAACATACGAGTAGTCCCTAACAAGTATCGACGCCGACGTAGGCAACTAACAATTAATTTGCACGCATCGTGTTTCAACACATTTTGGCGTCCTATAGTTAGGTAGGTAGGTATATGGTCGGGGGTCATTGACAGAGCGCGGCAAAGCAAAATAGCCTTTCAATAAACGCACACTGAAATATTTAGTGTTTCGACTGCCTAAGATGATAGACGAAAATAGGTTATTTATTAGGTTTACCTCCTACTGCATTCGTATCGAACATTTTACATTGCTCTAACCATAACCTGGCCTGGCTGGCTATAAAATACCGGTTGCACAGTAAGTAAATAAACATAGGAAAGAGGAAGAGAACTTTAAATTTATGTGTCCATGGAGTTTCTTGCCCGTTCTTCTCCATAGGTACCTACTACGCTTTGGAATGGGCAACTAGCTTCATCTTTCTGACTGACCGACCTCTTGACAATTCAAAAGTGCCTGTAATGGGTTTATTTGAAATAAATGCTTTGAATTTGAGTTCATTTGATGAATTACTTGGTACACCATTAATATCCCGGGCATTCTACTTTGTCCACCCACTTAATAACAGTTGTTCAAGAATACTTATATTAATTAATCCGTTTATCTAAACACCTAATTAAAAGTTTAGACGTAGGAACAAAGTGCAATAAGATAAATAATATCTAACCTTTGATTTATGCGACCGACATTTTGTGCCCGGTTCAAAGTTTCAAACGTCACCCTGAGGAATGGACGGTGCGCATTGTGCGCAATAGATAACGATTTGATTGTTAATTATTTAATATCAAAATTCAACATAGCAATTAATTGTAGGAGTCAGATAAAATCTTTGTAACAAATGTTTTTATCCGAAAACGAGTGACTAGGTATTTTTTCTGTGTTTGTTTGGTAGGCCTCAAACATGCCTCAAATTTAAATACTCTCGACCGATATCAACAAATTAGATATAATTTTTGCTTTTCCGAATCCAATATTTCGTTTGACGTTATATGACGCAAAAAGAAATTTAAAGAGACGTAAAAAGTATTATGATTTATTTTAGAACATTTTCCTTAATTGGGAAATAAGTATACGAGATCCAATATGGCGACGATTGGCGCCATTATATTCCAAATTTCAGCACACCTGCATTTTCCATAATTATTCGTATTTCATTTTCTAATGTTTGTTTTCCTTTGTCCCCAGGTATGCCCAAGTGGCGCTGGCATGCGGGCGTGCGGCCCACCAGACCGCTCTCCGGGGGGCCACCAGCCCCAACCCTCAACTCGCTGCATTGACGCCAAAGGTAAATATATCTTCTACTCAATAAAATTCGTAGAATTCATTCACTGACAAACAACGCACATGCGAAAGCGCAGGGTTTAGAAGCATGGACACTTACACAAGCGTTCCATGAATAACAAAAAACTTTTTTTTTTTTTCACTTTTTAGTTTAGCACAAATTCTTATACCACTACTTGATATGTAAATAACAGTGATAGGAAATTATTATAATATCATCAATATAAACTAAGTGGAAAAAATACGCAGTATTAAGGATAACTCAAAACTACTGGTCAGCACTTGATCAAATCAGATCAAATTAAATGGGACCACATGTAAAGCACCAGCTTTCAAATAAAAATGAATCATCCAAATCGGTTCACCCAGAAAAAAGTTCTGAGCTAACAAACGTAAAAAAAAACACAGTCGAATTGAGAACCTCCTCCTTTTTTTGAAGTCTGTTAATAAGTGAGCATTAAGGAAGGATTTTTGGAAATGTATCCCCTGAAGTGTTTAAATAGGAGATGATAGTTTGTATGGAAAATCGACACTTGCCGATGGACAATCCCTTAGGGCACACGGCTTGTTTATAGACAAATGTCGACTCTGTAAAGGAAATATTAGCATTCTCTCTTCCGAAATTGTACCTAATTACTGAAATGATTGAAAGGTTATTTTATAAACAAAGGCTAGGAACTGAGTGTAAACGCAGGACAAAACACAATGGTTTTTTATCATTGCATGTCTTAAATATTGTCTAAATGGCGCAACCGCGAAGAAAAAAATTGGCTTATTATACGTTTGTTCCTTACGTACCTACCTATTACATCAAGGTCCTTTGGAATACTTAGCACAACTATCTTTAATGCGCGGGCGAACTGCGGCGCGACAGCTTCGAACGTTTAAAGGCCAAGCCAGCACGTCACTTTGTGAACTATGGATCGATAACTTTAAATTATTTATTCCTACAAAGGCCTTTTCGATGCATGTAACTGCTATATTATTAACCTATTGATTTTGTAGTCTAACATTATTTTGATCTACCAAAGTAACTTTTTTATCAATAACCAACAAGTTGACAAGTCACATCAAAATCTTGGAGTGCATTAAAAAGACTCCGGTGAATGATAATACTTATGTAGGTACATCAACCGTAGGGCACGCCACAATTGCGGCGGTAAGACCCCTCTTTGAGGAGTGGCTTGAGAGGCGCCACGGCGTCCTCACCTTCCGCCTGACGCAGGTCCTCACCGGACATGGCTGTTTCGGGAGGTTCCTGTTTCGGATAAGGCGGGAGGAAACGCCCGGGTGTTACCATTGTGTGGATCGACCGGAGGACACGGTGGAGCATACGGTGGAGGTCTGCCCGGCTTGGGCGGAGCACCGCCGTGTCCTCGTGGCGGCGATCGGCGGCGGCGACCTCTCGCGTCCGGCCCTGGTTCAGGCCATGGTACGGAGCGAGAGGGAATGGGAAGCCGTCACCTCCTTCTGCGAAGCAGTAATGCTCGCGAAGGAGGAGGCGGAGCGCGAGAGGGAGAGGCAATCACTGCGCCCTCGCGCCCCTAGCCGCCGCAGGAGGAGGAGACACCCTGGGCGTCGGGAGTCGATTGCCGACTCCCGGCCACCGTAGGCGCGGGCTTGCGGACGGCGAGCAATGGGCAGCTCGCCGTCCGGTAAGGACCAGGCCCGGGTCGACGGCGCGTCGTGTTCCACGCGCGCCTCAAAGAGATGTCAGCAAAATTGACGGGGTCCGATAGGACCGATGCCTGCCGGGGCTGCGGATTGTTCGAAAGAGTTACCGTGGCCCTGGCGCACAGGCAACTGAAGGAACACGGGTGGGTTTTAGTCAGTAAGAGTCTGACACGCCCTTCCGCTCCGCCCAGAGCGGGAGACGTCATTTGATGATTTCCCACCCAAAAAAAAAGGTACATCAACCGTACCATGGGCAGCCAGCGCCTCTACTACTTGGCCTATTTCTTCATGACTACGAGAGCTATAGAGTTCCAAATAAAAACGTAACACAGGACTTAGGACAGACCCTTGAGGGATACCTTAAAAAGTAGGCGAAATCTCGATCTCGAAAATCCCGAAATTTTGATATCACCTCGACCCCAGACTTAGCACGGGAAGTCTTGAATTGCCAATCTTGACTCGAGATTATATACCCTAATCCTAAAATTCGTTTCACCCCCTCAGGTCCGTGCCTTCGTAGAACGCAGTGCAGCGCTCTGCCAGCCGGAACATGTTCACGTCTGTGATGGTTCCGAGGCTGAAGCTGCGGCCTTGCTGCATATCATGCAGCAGCAAGGAACTTTAAAGCGTCTGCATAAGTATGATAACTGGTAAGTACAGCTGGAACTGCTTTTAACCTTCTCTTATTTTTGTGTTGGTAGAAGGTATGTTTATTTGATCACAAAATATCTATTAAAGTTATATGCTATAAAATAGCGGATACAAGCCCTTGTAAATACTCCAATATGCTTTCTGAACCATTGTTCTTGAATCAGTCAAAGTGAGAATGCAGTTAAAAGTAAAGCCATTAAATTCTATCCAAAACATCACAGCGCTGAAAAATCTCCATACTGAAATAAAAAACTGTGCTCATAGTAGTAATGAATGTAACCAACCGGCTGTCCGAAAAGAAATGACGAACAAAAAACTCCATCAAGTGTTTTAGGGAAGCCAAATCAGAAAAAAAAGTCGTGTGATATATTTTAGAAAACTAAGCAATCCCTTTTCCCACCAGCTGGCTAGCCCGCACAGACCCCGCCGATGTAGCCCGCGTAGAATCCCGCACTTTCATCTGTTCCGACAAGGTGAGGGATGTGGTGCCCATAGCACGCGCAGGACAGAAGTCTGCGCTTGGCAACTACATCGCTCCCAAAGACTATGACAAGGCCATCACTGAGAGGTTCCCGGGATGTATGCGAGGTGAGTCTTGGCTCTTTAGAAAAAAATAATGGAGATTAGAAACTTTTTGGTCGTTGGTTTAAATTTTTGAAAATGGAGATAGAGAATAAAATCTTTTTGGTCGTAATTTTGATTTTTTTTGTTGCAATGTAACGCAATCTAGATTATGCTAAGAGGATGAAAACCAGTATTCTCTTGTGTGCTTATGACAAGATATTTTAGTCATCACTGATCACTTGGTTTACCAAGAGCAGTGTTTATTTATATATTCAGCTGTCGGCTAGAAAGTGCCGCCTGTTCCACCACTACCAAGGTCGTGTCTAAACTGATATGATAAAAAAATGTGCCCAGAGTAGCGTTTTGCATAAAAAATAAGTAAATAAACTGAATACTTAATTTACACTTAAAAAAACATGACCTTCATGAATGTTCATATGCAAGACATAATAGAGACTTCTTAATCAAACACGGAAGTTCAGAAACAAGTCATTTTAAACCAGCGGCAGCGTGAAACATAACCACAATATAATAGCAAAACCGAACTTCTCTGAAAGTACAACAAAAAAAACCGGCCAAAGGCGAGTCGGACTCGCGCACGAAGGGTTCCGTACCATTGACTAGGTAAACAACAGTACGTACACAAATTAGGTGCCTACCTGTTACCATTTATTGATATCGAGCGAAAAAAAAAAAATTATTGCGTTTTTTGTATGGGAGCCCCCCTTAAATATTTATTTTATTTATAGTATTTGTTGTTATATCGGCAACAGAAATACATAATTTGTGAAAATTTCAACTGTTTAGCTATCGCGGTTCTTGAGATACAGCCTAGTGACAGACAGACAGACGGACAGACAGCTAAGTCTTAGTAATAGGGTCCCGTTTTTACCCTTTGGGTACGGAACCCTACAAAGTAAACTACTTTGCAATACGTCGAAAAAACAAAAGACTGTTTATGCCATTTTCGAACAATGAGCCAGCTAACATGACGTAGAGACCTTATAATCAAACACGGAAGAAAATCGTTAAAAACCAGTAATTTCAAACCAGCAACGTGAGACTTCACGAAACCACAAACTCACAGCAACATCAAATTTCCTTGAAAGACATGAACAATGTTTCCAAACAACAAAAAAAAAGTAAACTATTTTGCAATACGTTGAAAAAAACAAGAGTGTTTATTCCATTTTCAAACAATCAAAAGACTGTTCCATTTTCAAACAATGAGCCATGAGGACTCGAATGAATTTCCAAAAATCTGTGCCCAACGGATATTGATTGAGTACCTACCGAATAATCGAGTAGCTATTCAAAGAGGTTCATTACATTGCCGTCATGTCATGCATACAATAATTGAAATATGTATAATGCTACATACATAGTTGCATATAATATGTGCGTATGTCTGGCTCTCAGACTCCCCTCAAAATCAATACAGCTACCGGAGGCTCGGGCAATCCGCTTATTGCTGTGCAACAATTAGGACAAGTACTTATGTAGTATGCTAGGCAAATTAATTGTCGATGGAATCTAGACATAGATTTAAATATTCAGAAATATTGAAAGGGAGTATTGTTGTTTCAAGTTGTTTTTCTTTTCTTTGTAATACCTAAATAGGGTAAATCAGCATGTCATTTAGGTACTCAATTTCAAATTGGAGCATAGAATATTACTAGGCATAGTCCATGCTCAGAAAAAAAAAATGTTTCATTTTTGTGCCAACTCATCTAAGTAATATTAAAAAAAAGTCCAGTAAAACCTCAAAACATATTTTTAATTTTGTCTTTCCTATGTACAAGTATCCGACTAAGAAAAACTTTTTACCTACTTTTTCATTAGACTGATCACTAAGTTCTGACTAGTAAACTAACCAATTAATAATAATAATTTGTCCACAGGTCGCACGATGTACGTGATTCCATTCTCCATGGGTCCTGTAGGCTCTCCGCTATCCAAGATCGGCGTTGAGATCACCGACTCTCCCTACGTTGTCTACTCTATGCGCGTCATGACAAGGATGGGTACGTAGTACTTCAAAATATCAATAAATTATTACAATACGTACAAAAACAGTCAGACAGGCCGATGTAACCAGTTTATCTTGACCGTGCAAAGCTGGCGACGACGGCTAAATATCAAAGAGCAACACGTATAATTCGTTAAATCTCGGTCTGTTATTAAAAACTCGAAGGCCAATTTATAATGGTTGCATCGTAGTCTGCAAAGGGCTTTGCGTCTCGTCGGTTGATAGAGAGAGCGATTTTTGATCTCCCTCTAGCGGCCAGCCCTCCAGTTGTCTATAAATAAATGTGTGTTTATTGATGATTCGCGGTTTTCAATGGCTTTTTTGGCGCAACTCGCTTATGGCTTAGGACACTTACAGCCTTATTCCGGAATGCGTTCGCAATAGCATCTTCATTGAGTTCGGGAGGAGGTTAGCGAGCGAGTGCGAGCGTGTTGCAGAATAAGACTGCGCAGTGTGTCGCCAGCGTATGCAAGTGCAGTCAACAGAAAAAGTTGCAAAATATTTCAGAGATATTTTTTTTTTAGGAAATAAGACACAAAATGGATTTTACAATATTTATTTTTAATTCTAAACACACAAATGCATTTAAACGCATAGCAATTAGCAGCCTACACAAATATACCGTAGGCTACACGCTACTTACCACATAAAAATACAACACTTATATTATGAATTTGCACATCATTTTAAACAATCGCTTTTTCATCCTAAAAAAGACAATTTACTAGAACAAATTACTAGATATTACATTCTAAATATCTAAGTATCTACACTTATATTTAGAATATAATAAGTAATTTATTAGAAACAGTTAAATTCGTAAACATTTCATAATTAACTAACCTTTACACTTTTTAGAGAAGCGTAAACTGAACGTAATTTCCAAGGGGATTGCGCTAAGGTAGGTAGCCCGCGAAATTCAAATTTACTTATTTTTCTTGCAATTTGCATTTCAGTGTTAAGTTGTATGCTGATTAAAATATGATTCGCGACCGTAACAATTACGGTTTTACAGAATTACAATCATTAGAATTAGAATCAGCAATACCTATGCCTTAAGTTAGAATTGCCCTCAAATGTCATGATTTCATGAAATAGTCATACAATAGGGTTATGAACTGAGAGATGTATTGATGATTTTTATATTATAATTCTATAAATAAATATTTTTTTACGGCCGCGAATCATATTTAGATCAACATACAACCTGATACTGACCTGCAATTTGAGAAACACGTAAGTAAAGTTTGAATTTCGCGGGCTATCCTGACTCTTTCGCCTTAAATCAACTAAGAAAGAGGTATTCTTTTTGTGGCTTAAACCAAATTCTAAAAAATAGGCTGTATAAGTGTTTTGGAAATAAATAAATAATAATAATAATTCTGCGCCAAGCGTGAAAGTGCAATATTTTAGCAGTGTAAATTACGCTGGGTTTACGCTCATCTCTTAATACCAAGAATTTAAGTTATTTTTGGGCGGTCGCATCACCTAGGCCTCGTCCTGGTCCTCATGGTCTGTCTCTGGATACATTATTTCTCCTTCAGAGTTGGTCGGCCTCCCGTAATGAGATGGGTATGTGGGTTCCTCCTCTACCGCTTCTTCTTGTACGGTTTCAGCAGCCTTTTCTTGTGTTTCCACTGCAGGAGGATAAACTAACTCTTGCTGTAGAATACCAAACCTTCTCTCCCCCTCAGCGTCTCTAATTATATTTAAAATTTGGGGCCATGCCGAATATAATTCTTTTTGTGATAGTCTATTCAACAATGGCACCAACATGAGCGCGAAATGCATGTTCGGGTTCGGGTCGATCGGTGGTGGTAGTCCTATTTCCGGCATGGGAATGTAGTAGGGCTGCTTATGGACTTCGTAAGCCCTTGCGGACTCGCCGACTCGTTCCGAGGTTGAAGGCACCGGCGGCGACTTATTAAAGATGAGGACTTGGGGTGTCTCTGGCGGCTGGGGGATGTCCATAGGCATTGCGTCAGCCATATGAGCATGGTCCGCATCGCTGTTGGTATTGGGGGCACAAGCACCCACGTCCACGTCGCTGGCAAGGGTTGATGGGACCAGGAATGTCATACTATCTATAGGTTTTTTGCTTCTTTTAGATGTAGGGTGTTTTTGAATTCCTTTGTAACTCTTAAAAAAGTTATCCGTCTGCTTTTGCCATTTATTCTGTACTATCTTAACTGAAAATATAATAAGAAATAATTTAAATTTGAATTTCTTATTTTTAAGTAGAATTACATGGCGAAGAACAGAAGTAGAAGTACAGGAGGCCCAAGAATAGACGTCCAAGAAGGTTATAAGTGTCTGATATTTGTATTGTTTTGGAAAGCTAATGATCCGTGACAGTTTTTAAAACTAATTCGGAGTCAATGCCAACCTTCTTTTTTTCTGAGTGCCTTCTTAGCGTGTCGATGGCAATAAAAATAGTCTGAAAAACCGGGACGAATTTCGTCGAGTAATTTTTTTCCCTTTGTATTAATTTTTAGTTACATTCGGTTAGACAGTATTTGTATTTTTATCGATCGTAGACCACATTTTAAGGATATATTATAAAAAAATTGCGACACAAAGAAAAACCAAAATGTCAAGTCAGGTGAGCTTTCCCCAGTAATTAATAAAAACACGTCTAGCTCCTATAGTATAAATACCTAATCGCTAAATATACATATGGGTGTTTCGGGAAGCCCTTAGCGAGGGGCTTCTAAAATTATTTTCTACGCGACAATTCATGTGCCACCCTGTATAATTGGGGGGACGTACTTCAAAGACAAAAAGTCAAAGTACATTATTTTCCAGAAACATGAACATAAGTTCCGATTATGTCCTTATAAAACTTAGACCAAAGGCTTGAGATTGGTGCCCAAATTATTCCAAAGAGATGCCAATAATACCTACATACATTCTACCAATCGCCACATAACGGACCCAATTAATTAAAATTTATACAAAGACTTTCATATTAAATTTTCCCTGCCTAGCTTACCTAGGAGTCGAACCCGGGCACTGAATCGGCTTCAAACGCCCCAGCTTTGCACCCTAACATTCGAAACGTGCTGTTCGATTTTTAATATATCACAATAATTCTAAAGATCACGTACTTAAACATATAAATTACGTTACAAAATGAAAATAATTGGCGTTAATTTAGATAAAAAGTGGAGCGAAACAAAATAAAAATAAAAAACTTACTGTTTTCTCTCTTCTTTTTTGGGCTGAACTCATTCCACTGCTTGAACAGAGATTGACAGACTTTATTCCACTTTTTTATCCTTGCCTCCTTCTCATTATATTCTGCGTACGCCTTATCATAAAGAGTGGGGTGTTTTTTCACCTCCGCAATAAGCAACTCGTCATCAATTACGGCGGTAGGATCGCCGACGTCAGGGCTGCTGATTCCTGGAGCTGCCGGGGCTGACGAGGCTACGTCTGACATCTCACTTCCACGTTCCGTAATTTTTTCGACAGAATGACGCGCGGTAACACAAGTCGCCGCATCCCTACACAAATGCAACGACATCTAGGTATGCACTCGAAAAGGCCGCGTTTTTTAAACTGAGTTTTCACATCACTATTTTAACGACGTCGCACTTAAATAAACACACGGAAGTTCCTATTTCAAATTTTTGTTCTTTTTTGAATAGAAAATTCACATGTTTTCATCGCAAAATTGACCTGTTTCGTTGTTGTGTAGTCTCAAAAATATTGTTGTGATATGGTTGTGGACAATGGCGGGGTTCTCATCGTTTACGTGTTGCGTAGGTCGCGCCCTTAGTACGCAGGTGTGGGGGTTGTCCCGTAGAACGGAACGCCAATCAGAGGGCAGATAGAAAAGAGCGCGAACTTTTAGGTTAGGTTATCTCAAATCGTCAAATTTTTTAATTTGTTCCACCTAAGAATTTTTATATGAAATATTCTGAAAAATTCTTAGGTGGAACAAATTTACAAAGTTAGACGACTGATATGAAATTGATGATTATTATTCAGTAAATATCATTCCTACATTCGCGAATCGCATTTTGATCAACATACGACTTAAAACCGAGCTGCAATTTACAAAAAACCAAAGAAAATTTGAATTTGGTGGGTTACTGGTAAAATTATTTGTACGATATAGCCCGTTCTTGTAATACTTCTCCTATAACGTATAAGTACACACAGATTTCAACAGAAAGCAACTGAGCAAAGTCATTGAAAATCCATTTAATTTTTCTATCAAGCAAGTGTCCATACATTAACTCCTTGACAAACAGCTTATCCCTACAAACGCCCACTTGGAACAGCTGTTTTCAGTAGGTATCCCACGAGTGAAAGAGACAACATAATATCTCCCAGTATACTTTTAAACCCTTATAGAAAGAGAGAAAATATCTAAAAGGATATTTCATTGTCAACAGGTGCTAGAGTCCTGGAGGTTTTGCGTCAAGATGAGCAGTTTGTACGATGCCTGCATGCAGTTGGTACCGGCGGCATTGCGGGATGGCCCTGCGACCCGCCCCGTACTATCATCCTGCATAAACCTGCTGATAATGAGATTGTTAGCTATGGTGGGTATTTTTGTAACTTGTGTTTCATCTTAAAGTCGCTGGCGACTATGCGGAGTTGGTCTTAACAGCGGTATAACCACGAAAGCGGTAAATCCAAGAACATCCCTTATTTTCAATGAATACGACGAATCAGCATAAACCTTCATAAATTATTCATTAGGCGTCAAGCGCGGTTCTTTTAATAATACTTATAGTTAATTGCTAGAAAGTATAAAAAGTACAAAACTATACAAAAGCGACGCAATACATTATCTAGGTAAATTCTGAAACTAAATAAGGATAATTAATCCCAAAACTAAAATTAACTATTCAAGAAAATTCTCGACTACTAACGCCATCTAGCGGCGGTAAACAGAAACTTTTCTCTCATATTTAAAATCTTACTGTATCTTTTTAGCTTTAAGATAATATTCCAGACTTAGCTAACTTTATTTTTCCTTTGTTTACAGGTAGTGGTTATGGTGGTAACAGTTTGCTGGGCAAAAAGTGTTTTGCCCTCCGTCTTGGATCAGTTATCGCACGCAGAGAAGGATGGCTCGCTGAGCATATGCTGGTGAGTTTAGAATAGCTTTTAAACCTTTGTAATTGTTAATAAAGTTTGATAATATTACAAAGTTATCTGTCCTGAATAGTTCCATCTCTTTCCCACACTGAAGTAATATTAAAATAATACTCATTTAAGAGGTGGTGGTAGGCCCGCAGAACTTGATTGTATCAATTTGATGAAAACTTTGTGCCTGCAATAAAATAATAGCAAATAGTTATAATAATGAAAGATTGTTAAGAGGTTTTGGTTTTCGAAAAAACTTCTTGTGATTATTACAAAATCAATTTTAAAATACGATAAATTTAAGATAATAATGTCTGTACATTCAACTACACATCAGTGGTAACATTACGAAGATGATCTTACCGCGACGCCATACAAGGTACTGTCAATAAGAAATTGTAACCACTGATGTGCTGTTAACTGTACCCGAGTACTTTGATATTTCATTCAATAAGACTTCAATAAAGTAAAATATACTTCCACAAAACCGAGACATACATAAACTCACGCCTTATTTCTATGGGGGTAAGCAGAATTTACAGAACGCCACCTGCTACGATCCTTACACACTCCTTTTGCTTCGTTTACGTTCATACATCTACGGGGTAGTTGCGTAACACACTAACAGTAGGAACGGCTTTAATTTTGACAGTTCAACAACATTCATTGCGTTATTTACGTTGTTGAGCAGATTTTTTCGAACATAATTATGAAGCAATGAATTAGCAATATCCTCCAAAATGATTCAGATTGTGATTGATAGTGTGTTACGCAATCAGGGTGCTGGATAAGCACGCACGCCGGTAAAAACCAATACTAATAAAAATATCTCCTTCTTTCTAGATCGTAGGCGTTACCGACCCCAAAGGTCGTAAGCGCTATATCGCAGCAGCGTTCCCCTCAGCTTGTGGCAAGACCAACCTCGCTATGATGACGCCGTCCCTGCCAGGATACAAGGTGGAATGTGTGGGCGATGACATAGCCTGGATGAAGTTCGACAAAAATGGCGTACTAAGGGCTATTAATCCGGAGAATGGATTCTTTGGAGTTGCTCCAGGTAAGGAACAGATTATAATTGATCAGTTCGCGCAAAACTTTATGAGCCCTTTGAACGTAGGCCCGAGAACGAAACCTCGCATGGTACAGTTGAGTGACAGTGAGAAAGTTCCCTCGGACCCCTAATAATAAAAAAAAACCCTAATAATACTTTGGAATGGAACTCGGAAACCCACGCTCTGCAGTGACTTAGTAAATTAAGCTTGTGCTTAGAAATGAGTTGAGGTGTTCACAACTCGAACAAACAATTTTATAAAGAGATTGACAAAGAATACTAATTTAAAAAAAATACATTTATTTGTCTACCAGTTCCGCTATAGCCGTATCCAAATACTAATATTCTACTCTTTTCACAGGAACCTCAGAAGCAACGAACCCAATAGCAATGTCAACAGTATTCAAAAACTCGATATTCACGAACGTAGGAGAGACCCAAGATGGTGGCGTATGGTGGGAAGGCATGGGCACTAATCCTGAGAAACTTACTGACTGGAAGGGTCAGCCATGGGACTCTAGCAAGAAGACTCCTGCTGCTCATCCTAACTCTAGGTAGGCTAAATGAAATGTTATCTTGGTCAGATGAAAAGTTTAGGAAATTGTCTTTGGTTGACAGTATTGCCAGGTTTAGGAATTTTATCCGATTTTGAGTTAAAAATTCTAACGTTGTCGAAATATTTATATACCTTCGTCAGATTGAGTTAGGGGAATTTTCCATAGTTGGAAATGTTGCCCGGTTAAGGAATTGTACCCAAAGGAGTAAAATTATTCGATTATTGCAGTGATTTTAACCAACTATTTTTTCACAGATTCTGCACTCCAGCTGAACAATGCCCAATCATAGATGATGAGTGGGAGAGCGCTGAAGGAGTGCCAATATCTGCTATCTTGCTTGGAGGTCGTCGTCCAGCTGGCGTACCTTTAGTGGTTGAATCAAGGGACTGGCAACATGGAGTTTTCATGGGCGCTAGCATGAGATCTGAATCCACTGCTGCGGCTGAACATGCTGTAAGTATATTTTTTATGTCATAGTTACTGTCAAATATATTTTACATTTTCGCATTAGTAGGCAGGGGCCGTTTTTCGAAGTGTTCTAGCCGTCATTGTGCTGTTGCAAAAAAGGGATGGTGCTATTAATTCTGTCTAGCTTCATCTCGCCTTCGCACGAAAACTGATGGCTTTAACTCAACACAATACGGTCTCAGTTTCATTGAATTACTATAAAAAGAAAAATCTAATTGATATCAACGTCCTTTGCGTGCATTATAAAACAGCACTTGTCGAGATAATGTGTTATTTTTGACATATTTTGACAAATTTGTCGCTTTGACAGTTATATTAAATGCCCTCCTGAACCCTATTAATTTTGACCAAATAATTCCTTCAACATTATTTTAACCCCTAATTTTTCTATTACAGGGCAAAGTAGTGATGCACGATCCCTTCGCCATGCGTCCCTTCTTCGGCTACAACTTCGGAGAGTACATCAAGCACTGGCTGGGTCTGCCCCAGGCTGGGCGCCAGATGCCCAAGATCTTCCACGTCAACTGGTTCCGTAAGAATGATGAGGTATGTACTATTTACTAAGTATTTGATTAGAAACTACTGGTTGCAATAGCCTTCACCCATGAATGGCGTTACTTGAATGTACGGTCAACGACAGAAGGCAATATTCAAACGTTTATTGCATTCCACAATGTGTCCTTCTTAACTTAAAATTGTATGAGATCGTTGCGGGCCCTGTCGGGCACAGCAAAATAGTAATTATCAGTGTTCAGAACTAAATGTAATGATAAATTAGGTATTTTTTAACAATTCGTACATTGCTACTTTTACAAAGTCATCTAAATTGACACAAAATGATTCGTTACATTGTTTCAGCATTTCAAATAGTACCTAAAAGTTGATATTCTTTTAATTTTACTTGTGTTCTTATTTTAATTAAATATTTAGCTCAATAACTACGATTTTTTTAAACATAAGTTATAAAACCGACCTTTGTTGATGTCTTTACGTTCGGCACACCATTGCACTGTGAAGTCAATCCCACTAGAACCTTGCTAACTTGCTATTTTTTACGACGGGTGAGCTCTAGGAGCAAGTGTTCTGTGCGTGAGCTAGTCTCATAATTATAGAAATTGAGAGTATAGTTCTACCGTTTAGTCCTTAGTCCACCGCCCACTGTGAGGTGTTTTTTTTCTAGACCCCTAACTTTTTAACTTACCGTCTGGCGCGAATCTGAAACAGCTATTGCCACGATTATATTTAAACGTGTAATATTATATAGTTGTAAGATAGGATATATGATTTTTTCTTTGTCTTTTACTGTCCCCCTGAAAGTCTCAAACACCCACGAGCGGGCGTTATCACCCACGCTGAGAACCTATTAGATTTACAGCCTAAGCTAATTTGGTACATTTTCCTAAAATTTAATCTCCTTGATCAAGCTCTAAGAATCACCATCGGTCTAGCCTTTTCCCAACTATTTTGGGGTCGGCTTCCAGTCTCACCGCATGCAGCTGAATACCAGTTTTATACATGGAGCGACTGCCTATCTGACCTCCACAACCCAGTTACTGGGTAAGACGATACCCGTTGAGCAAGCTCTGAGAATACTCCATACTAATAATTATTTCCTCTCTACAGGGTAAATTCCTCTGGCCTGGTTACGGCGAGAACTCCCGCGTTCTGGACTGGATCCTTCGTCGCTGCGACAATGAACCATGCTTCACCGAAACTCCCCTCGGGAACATCCCCACTGAGGGCGACCTCAACACGCAAAACCTAGGCCCCATCGACATGAAGACCCTCTTCAGTATACCTAAAGACTTCTGGCTCCAAGAAGCTGACGCAATCGAGAAGTATTTCAAAGAAGAAGTGGGAGAAGACCTACCAGCCGCCATGTGGGAAGAACTGAACAAGCTCAGGAAAAATGTTCAACAATCTTAACTTTTAAACCAAAGATTCTTAGTTTTAAGTTTTAACGTAAGTTTTGGAATGTAAAGATACTACTTATATTTCTTTTCCGTGTATAGTATTTGCAAACATTCCCGATATTTTATTGTATTTTTATTTTAATGGAACGCTGGACCGTAATATTGAGATAAAATTTTGACGAATATTCTAAAAAGAATGATTTCTAAGAATGTTGTTATGAAGAACAAGAAGGCTGTGTTATTTAAGTAAATTAAGATGTATGTATAATACGATAATGAATTTATTACTCATCAAAATAATAGATAAATATTTTTGTAATGTAAGTTCAATGTTTTAAATAAAACGTATTATTCAATGAGTAACTTTGAATTTTATTCATTTGTAACCCACAAGAGTCTCTTAATCAACTTATTAACTGTACAATACGGCCGATGAATCACGGCCGGTGTGAACATAGGCCCTCCGAACTTTCGCGCATGTTCTCTCACTCACACTCGCCTTTTGGCACCGTTTGGTTCCTAAAAATTTTTATTACGCAGCCTTCTGCGCAAAGTTCCGACCGACCGTATTGTATTCAACTTACAATGACATACTATTTCATATGTTTCGCTGAGAACACTCTAACACCATCCTGTGTCGAAGCTCTGGCGTATTTCGTCAAAAGCGCGTTGACGTTTAATTTTTCTGATGCGTAGCACCTGGAAAATGTAATATAATAATAAGCATATGTTCCTCAAGAGCGTAAAGTCCTATTTGAATAACACTGACCTGCGCTGTAAATGCGTAACACACTAACAATTGCACTGACTTTCCTATTGACAATTCAATAACAACAACATTCATTGCGTTATTAACGTTGTGGAACAGAAGAATTTTTGAAACAAATGAAGCAATGGATTGAGAATTTACTTCAAAATCCTCCGGATTGTGAAAGTAAGTGTGTTAATCATCCTGCCGGGCTCGCGGATTGTTCGAAAGAGTTACCGTGGCCCTGGCGCACATGCAACTGAAGGAACACGGGTGGGTTTTAGTCAGTAAGAGTCTGACACGCCCTTCCGCTCCGCCCAGAGCGGGAGAGGCCATTTGATGATTTCCCACCCAAATAAAAAGTGTTAATCAATTGGGGTTCTGATACACTCTCAATAAAAATTATAGGTGAGGTAAAACATCTGTTGCCCAAGAAAGCGGTGAACGGTCACCAATAATGGCTGTCCAAATTCAGAGCGTTTTTTGTCAAATACTGGTGAAAATTATAGATTTATCATGACGACTGTTATAATAAGAAGGAACCGCTTTCCTAGGAAACTGTAGCTTCAATAACTTCGATGGATTATTATATTCGTCAATGTTATATTTAAAAACAAATTATGGAGGAAAATGGACCCCCGTGTACTTCATAAAACATTGTTGAATTTACAGTACGCGTCTCGCGATTTATAACAAGTGGGGACGCAGCTCAAACTGAATTTATGTGACGAGAACTGATAATCCAAAAAAAAATTGACAAAAGTCACGGATAAGGTAAAAAAAAGACGTCTACTTTTTGATATATTTGCGAGGAACTCAAAAAAGGGATTTTAAGTTACCCCTTTTTTGATGCAACTCCCGTTAGACAAAATTCATGGCTAAGTCACATCGCCGCTTTGTTTGGACTAGTTCGGAGGGTTCGCTAAGTGAAATGCTAAAATTCGCGTCTAAATTATGAATAACATAGTGGTCACAGAGTTGTAGGCGTGTTTGGTACAAGTGGCGACACAACTTAAGACGTTTTGTTGGAACAAGTTATAAGCCGGGACGCAGCATTAGGCCGCGTCCTAATTGAAACCGATCGTCCCGTTGATATGTGAACGCCTGGTCGCGCTGGCTGAGGGTGCCTTCCGGTTTTCCGAACATGAACATAAACGCGACGATCGCGTATTCGCGCGACAGTCGCTTTATACAGGATGTAAAAAGACTCATAACATAGCCGACAACTACGATTTGTGTACCTACATCAAACTAAGTAACTTTGCACAAAAATAATTGCTGGGAAACGACTTTTATTTTTGATGTGAAAATTTGCTGTTTGCGGTAGTGCGCAATGTAATACACGCAAAACATTTTGCTTATGAGTGCATGCAACGGTACAGGGGTCGTGGGTATATTCAAACTTGTGTTATATGTTTATAAGTTTTTAATGTTATATGTTTATAAGTTTTTAATGTTATAAGTTATAACATTAAAAACTTATTTTCGAAAAAAAAAACAGTAAAAGTTAGAATTTTGACCTTCAATATCTCCGTAACCAGATGGTTGCCAGGTATGCTCCAGTCCAAAAAAAAAATACAAAGACGGGGAGTACAAGTGACTCTTGGCCTTGTTATATGTCTTTTTACACCCGTTATTAGGATGCGGGGTAACGCTACGTCCGAAGTGAAAGCGACTGTCACGCGAATACGCGATCGTGTACCTCAGACTACATAGATATACTACGTGTACCTGAATAAAGACGTACATACGCATTTTGATTGATCGTGCGAGTATATCATATTCATATAAACGAGCACGACAATCGCGTACTCGCGCGACAATCGCTTCCGGTTAGGACGCGGCCTTAATAGACGCAAAAAATCCCCGGAATAACAGTGATACTTACTCAATATAAGGTGATATTTGATCAACAGTCCACTTAGGTTTAGTTTGAAATAGTATTTTAAATCGCTCGTTAATTTCCTCAGGTAAGTCGCTTTCAGCAAATCCCCATACGACCTGCGGCATGGTCGATTTGTCCAGTAATGCTATTCCTGATAACAGTGATTCCTGAAATACAAAACAAAACAAATGAATGAATGGACATTTCATAACTTCTTTACATAAAAAAAAAATACAATTGAATAAACAAAAAAACAAAAAAACTGTTAGGACCACCCCTAATGTAACCCCTTTACAATAAAAAATAATAATCGAAATTGGTCAATGTGGTAAGGAAAGCTCGCTAAATATACTTAAAAATAATCGAAATTTGTCAATGTGGTAAAGAAAGATCGCTAAATATACTTAAAAATAATCAAAATTGGTCGATGTGGTAAAGAATGATCGCTAAATATACTTTTAAAAACCGGTGAATTGCGAATCTCCGGCATTTTTGAAGTCGATTGATAATAAGGCATATTTAGAAATAGGCAGCAGCGTTCTGTGAAGGAGCTCGTCCAAGGAAGTATTACCACCATACTTACCTATTCCTGTCGCCAAGCGCGCCTCTATACAGTTTGAAATGAAAAGGTGTTGGACTGTTGATGTTGGTGTAATAGACACTTACCGAGGGTGCTGCTTGAGCCGTTATTCAAAATTCCTTCTCAGTCACAATATAATATTTTTTTAAAGGAGTGGCGCTAGTGGACCGATGTGCGCCCTTTTAAGTTTTCTCGGTGATTTTTTTTACAGAATTGATCGACTGATGTCTGTAGACGGCGGTGACCCATCATCACCAGGCCGCGTCCTAAGCAATGTGACCGTCGCGCGAGTACGCGATTGTCGCGTTTATTATTTTCAACGACTCGCACGTTTTCACGCGAACGATCTTTTAGTTTAGGACGCAGGGCACGGTGGAACGGCTTGTTAGCTACGCAATAATATTTAAAAAAAAGTTAAACACTTACATCTGTAACCATTCCTTCAGGAACAGAGTCTCTCCAGGCTTGCAAAAACTCCGCCAAATTGAATCTCCCAGCGCTCTTCAATAACACTCTAGCTAAAAACCTACACACTTTATCTTGCTTATACTGATAAAACTGTACACCATCCTCAAGAATGGACTTTGTTGTATAAAACCTGAATGTTGCCTCCAATATTGGTAAAGGAACCAGTTCCTTGAGACTCTCTATAGTAATTTCTTTAGATATTCTATCTAAAAGCCAAGAATTTTCATCTATAAGATCCAACATGTAGGATAGAACACGGAATTCGTAATCAAATTCTAATAATCTGTAATATCCTTCAATTTTTATTGCTTGAATCTTCTCCAATTCTTCATTCAATTCTGCTTTAGACGCCTGGACTTGGTTGCATAGAGCGTCATAGTTTAATAGTTTCGTTTTATCTATCGCATACTCTATCTCTAAGCCTTGATATCTAGTAGGTTCTAGTAGTTTTCTTAGCTTTGATAATCTTGGTTTGCAAAGTTTTAATTCGTAGTATGTGTAAAAGGTATTGATAATATCCTTGTGCACAATATTTCTTGGTGGTTTTGCTCCTTCATCGGATTCAGTAGATTTGTTCAAACTTGCGTTAGACTTATCGAATGAAGAGTCTGATTCCATGGATTCATTTTGTACAGTTTCGTCTAGTCCTGTTGATGCTGCGAACAATAGTTCTGGGACTAGTAGGAGACTGTTAGAAGTTTCGGCTTCTTTTACATCGTAAGTTTTGTTTTTTGTACAAAGTACTACACTTTCGTCAGGATCACCTGGAATATAGGTACATACATTTTTGAAGTGAAAACTTCTTTAGCTGCCTTGAGCGATTCTTGGTAGGGGCAAAACTTATGGGTTCGCGTTACCGACATGCTAATGTGAGGTGTTGCGCCAGACTGGTGACACGCAGCGGCTTGCGTGCATTTTAGGGTTTTCACTTCTGTTGGCAGTCTTCACGACTACCTATTTTTTATTACAGGGGTTTATAAATATTATAATATAATCAGCAAAATCAACTTGAGTATCCCTATAATTATATGGCTGGACAAATTAATATATTGATATTAATCACGTCAGCTAAAAAAAAATCCACTGCTGGTCATAGGCCTTCCTAAGATTTGCTACAACGACCGCTGATGGTGTCAGCACCAGCAGCGGTGGAACTGGACTTCTGAATAGAGTTGTTTGGTTTTCGTTGAAGACAAATAATTACACTGGACTTCTAAAACAAGAGGTTAGTTACGTATACCTACAATCCAGCATACCCAAGACTAGGGTCCCAAGTAGGTGTTTACCGCATCTTTATCCTGTCAGATAAGAGGAAAAGAGTTCTGATGATCACGACGCCCCCTCACCATCTTAAGCCACATCCGAAGCAAGCAATTTTTTAAGCAATCTTCGCGTTCATATGTCACTTTTTGCTCGGTGAACTCGCGACGATCGCTTTTGTTTAGGTTGCGGGGTAACGGTTTACAAGCAAATGCAAAAATATTCATTAGCATACATGCATTACCGTTTCTATTAAAGAGTTGAAAACTTTCTGCAGAAAAAAAGAATACCTACACGAATAAAAATAAACAATAATTGTTACCTTTAAAAAGCAGCTCGTTTCCTGCTTCTATTTCCTTCAGGAGTGTGGCATCCAGCAACATTAGCTTCAAGTTATCGTTATTTTTGCTGGCATCTGGGAATCTTAACACTTGTGTGATTTCCGTTAGCTCCGACTCGTTAAGTTTAGCAATTTTTATGATTTTTCTCACCTCCTCAGGGGTTCTTAATTCACTGTAATTAATAATAGGATAAAATATTAACAGCTATTTAATTTGAAACGAACAGAACGGACCTACGGCAGAACTCCCTGAAGTGATGTTGGACTAGACCCTCGCCAAATATTTGATCGTACCGCTTTTTTATAATAGGTTGAATTGAAACAACAAATACAAACTAAAAATATTTGAAATTTTTCCCAAAAATTAAGGAAAAATAAGATTATTGTTCTGTGAACAAATTTCCAACTTTTTAAATTGTCTATTGCCATTTAAATTTCGACACTGACAACATTCACATCATTTTTTGTCTATGCTGTTTAGACCTTTTGACATTGACATTTCAGAATAGTTCGATTTCGTAAAATTCACTGCGTGATATCCAAATCACGATTTAGTTTTAGATTAGTTAAAATAGTGTGAAAACTACCAAAATGTCCTTGTTCGGCGATATACTATCCATAAATAAGAATGAGGAGAAAGCACAGCAGGCGGGGTCGAGTCTATCCCCATATTTGAACTTCGATCCTCATATCATACCGAAAATGCAGCCAGAATTCTTGTATCCTGACGACAGTCACATGGCATCTACTGCTCGGAGGTCTAATGTAGCACTACCCATTATTGGAATGTCCTTCATGACCGGATCAGGTAATGGGATGATGAAATTATAATATAACCTCAAAATCATTAGTAATTTTTACATAACACTGCGTAAGGCCGAAATATGTTAACAGCATGTATTTGTTATAGACAACAAATCACGGTTTTATCTAAAACTTCGTTCCAAAGAGTTGTGAAAAGTCAATTAAGATGCTCTTAATGAACAAATTTGTCTAATAAGTCACTTATTATCTCTGTTTATATACATTATGGGCACTTAGCCAACATAGTTTGCAGTAACAACTGCATACATATACTGTTAAACACAATAGAGTTAGTATATAATTCATAAATGAACAAAGAAGTTTAGGAAACAAAAAAAAAACTGCGATCATTAATAAATCAAAAGCAATACTTGCATACATAGCTATGGAAAATACGAGTACAATAAACAGGAGGTTCTTTTTGACACAACACCAGCATAGTGTTACAAGCTGCTGCCTCTTTAATACTGTAGTCTAAAAAACTGATAAACTGATATAAGTACGAACTTGATGCCTTATTTGTGGAGCACACTAACCCCTTCATAATCAAACAAAAACTTTTCATTTCAAAATGTATAACCAAATGCTACCCATTATCATTTCAACACTGTGTTACTAGCTTTATCCTAAAAGAAGTTTGAACTTTGTTCCAGGCTTAGGTGGTGTGACAGGCTTATACAAAGGACTGAGGGCTACGACACTAGCAGGGCAAACAGGCAAGGTGCGTCGAACGCAAATTATCAACTACATTATGAAACAAGGTGAGTTTGTGTCAATATTAACTATAAAAATAACATTTATTATAGAAGTAATCTTTGTGTAAATCCTATATCCTAGTCTATATATTATTTTATTTTATCAAATTGTGCTGGGATGGTAGTAGTGAATAACTAACTTGACAGCTGTGCTGTGGGGAGTTTTCTCCACTTCTTCTAAAACTGTCTAAATGCTTATTGAATGCCCAACATTGTAAGGAATACTAACTACATCGAATATAAGCAAATGTGTCTAATCATTAATATTTTATTCGGAACAATTGAGCGTTAATTGTCATCAGATTCGGGCAACCTAAGACTACATTTTAAATCAAATACCTTCATTAAAACCTTGATAAAAAATGTTCCAGGCACAAACACAGGCTGTACCCTCGGAATCATCGCATCATTCTACTCGTGCATCGCGCTGGGAGTCACATGGATACGCGACAAGGAAGACACAGCAAACACCTTCATAGCTGCCACCACCACCGGCATAATCTATAAAAGCACCTCTGGACTCCGCTCCATGGGTCTAGGAGCCGCAGTAGGCATCACCCTCGCAGGAGTATACACCCTTATAACCGATAATGACAACATATGGAGCAAAGCTAGATACAACAGATTGTGATTCAACCCGCCTATAGTTATGTAAATACTTAATAGACTGTTACGTTTAGTATTTTGTTAAGGACGACGCCAAAGGATCTGCCGGGACGCAGGGACTTATTTGTGCCATGTCCCCCGTACCTGTTTAGATTTATGTATAGTGCTTTCTGGTATCCATAAACTGTGCAAGTTGTGTAGCGCTTGCCTTGCTGTTGCCAATGTTATATGTATATTATTGGGTCAATTTTGAGCATTTTTATGTGTAGTTCTTTACCTTGTTATAGAAGGTTAGCCTCTAGACTACCAAAGGGCTTCCTACGCCAAAACTAAAGTGGGTACTTCGTAAATTATTGTGGAAGTCAAAAGGTGCAAAGAATTGCTTAAATATCTAGATTTGTAATCAATCATACTTCGTGTTTCTGTCTATAATGAAGGTGGATTATGTTCATATCCATCTTTCAGAAGACTATCTCGTTCAAATATTTACTGTATGCAGCCTTGCATATAAACTTTTTTGTTAAAATTACGTACAGTTTATGGATAGCTCACACCCTGTATTACGTACATATTCCCGCCTTGTCGTATCAGGACCGCACAAATATGCATAAGCGTTAATAAATGAGTTATTTGAAAAATAATGTTTATTTATTTCATTTACGTTGTTTTACACAGTGCAGTTTGTACAATGTTGTATTTACATGTGGAGAGTACGATGGGATATGTTATATATTAGTGGAGTCGGCGATAAATGACGATACATAATGTAATGTGATGGGAATTTAAATATGCCATCCCTTTTAGTCCAGTCGAGCCAATGGAAATCGTATAAAAACTCGTAGTACTCAAAAATTACAGGTTCTGCTGATTAGTAGCAAAGAATTTGAGACAAGAAAGAGCCTTACATCTGTATTCCAGTCAAGCTGGTTTACCTCGCATATGGATCTCACCCGCATGCATGGCCTTATCAAAATTCATTAATGATGTTTGTGGAGTTAGTTATTCTTTAGAGAAACAAGCCGACATGATGGCACATCTGATGGTAAGTGGTCACCGTCCCTTATGGACATCACCCAGAGTCATCACAGATGGGTTGCCAATAGCTGCCATTCTAGAGACAACGCTGAAATGTCTCATGAGCCTGTACTTAATTGGATAGATATGGAAGGATTGATCGTAGACTACTGAACTGACGCATACTGATCAGACCTACACAGGAAGCCATACATATTCGCTATCTTAATGTAAATTAAAACAAGTCGGTCAAACCGCCCCAATTTAATCCAGTTTGGAACGTCTGCATGAGTATACTGACGTCACGTTAGCTCGACCTGACCTTGACATTAATCTCCCATGGGGTGTGCACATATTGGCGAACGCTTGGAAACCTTGCATGAACTGCGGTCGCGGTAATTTTCACCAAGTAAGAGTAGGGATGGAGCGAAAAAAGGCGACAGAATTTCGCGTGCTTAATTCCGCTGCTTGTGCTAATTTCGCATAAGACCGTTTTTTTTACCCAGACTTTCAGAACGCGAATTACTACTCCATTTTCCTGCTCCGACTTATCCCTAGCCTAAAGAAATGCGATTTACCTGCGAATCAAAAGCGATGTCGTCAATATGTCTGCACCCTTTTATAAGCTTACATTTTCAATCAATTTTATTGAGCAAACAGACCCTTCATGGAGTATAACCATAAAACTAGCTACTTATAAAAATAAAATTACAAATGCCATCATTATCATCCAATATTGGAAAATAAAACAATTTGGCACCCAATTATTTACAAATATTCGCGTAAAATAAACATTCGGTTGATCCATTAATATATTTAACAAGCATTGTAAAATAATTCGTACATCGATTTCCGGGATGTCGATGTTTATGCCTGGAATGCATTTTCAACCTTGAATCATGTAAATGAGGTTTTCTACCTTACTAGTTCTTAATAACACCCGGAATCATGTTCGTCTTGCTTACTCTAACAGTAAAGCGTGCGTCACACAATAGGCGGAGGACGGGGCGTTTTGTTATTAATGTTCTAATTTTTATAAACCATGCCAGGAAGGAACATAGGAAACCCCGACCTTTGCCGCCTACGGTCAATCTAGCTGCCATTATGTCCAACACACACTTCACTTATCTAGTACAGATGCGTTTCACGCAACTTATAAGCTAATTTCTTCTAATTTAAAGTACTTACAATACAGCCGATGAATCATGGCCGGTCCGAACTTCGCGCAGAAGACTGCGCTATAACAGTTTTTAAGGAACCAAATGGTAACATGAGGCGAGTGTGAGTGAGAGAACATGCGCGAAAGTTCGGAGAACCTGTGTTCACACCGGCCATAATTCGTGGGCCGTATTGTAATACATGATCAATTGGTGGTTGTGATTCGAACTGAAGTCAATTGTGACAGTTCTCATACCTCTGATTACTTAGATCTCAATTAATTAAGGAATCATTTTAAAGATTATTTTGTCTCGATTACAGTCACTTGACAAACAAATGCCAACAATCGATCATCTTTTCCAATTTTGTAGAAATTTCCTATACCGTTGTATAGGAAATTACTTTTTAGTGTATTAACAAGCGCGGTTCATTTAATACACACATAAATATTACATTAACTGTAGTCTCGATAAAATATCTTAGAAAAATCTATCAGCGATAACAATGCAATTTATCTTAATATTCATTACATATCTGTTTAACAATACAACCGACCATTATTTAGCGGTTTTAAAATAAAGTACAATTGGATGGACTTTTGTGTTTTAGATGAGTTACTTATTAGACAGGGCTGGGAGTCTAATCTCAAAGCACGAAATCCATAGTTTCAGCCGAAGTTACGGATACTTCCTACTTCGTATCACCTACGGATATAATATTACTTCGAGGCCCGAACTATGAACGGATGACATCTTGATTTGACAGTTGGTCTTACTCTCGATGTGATTTTTCCCGTCCGAATGACTTCATTAATCTTGAGTAGGGTTCATTCAGATGTATAGATCTACTTTCGGACGGGCCCATATATTCTTTGACGGACTTTGAGAGTAGGCGGGGTGTTTCGATTGTCAATTTCTCTAATAATCTAATTTAAGTCTGAAAGTTACTTTTACGTGGCACCTGCAAAATATCTATGAACCTAATCTGGGTCTGTTTTTGCATTTGAGTCGTCAGATAACTCTTAATCATAAAACGGAATTTCAAATGGATACATTGGGTTTATCTATCTACGTGTACGTCATCGCATATTTATGGACATCGTTAGTTTCTATCTCGCAAGATTATAAACTATCGACAAATTGTGAACTGGAAACAAACCATTTACAATTTAACGCATTATTTTTCGATAGTTTATAATCTGTCCATGGCAAATCGACAAATTGTGAAGAGTGGGGTAATTGCGTAACACACTCAACGGTAGGAATGGTTTTCATTTTGACAGTTCAACATCATTCATTGCGTTATTTACGTTGTAGAGCAGGCAATTTTTTCGAACTTATGAAGCAATGGATTAGCAATAGGTTTCAAAATTATTCAGATTGTGATTGATAGTGTGTTACGCTATTAGGGTGCTGATATCAATCTTGCATGCGACGGATCACACCTTGCACTAATAATAAATAGCCAAATAACTGCTAACTTAGAAGTAGCGGTTGGTCTTAGTTCTAACTTAACCCATTTGGTCGGGGTGCCCTGACTTAGTTACTGCGACCAATTCGGCTACCGCTAAGACCGACAAAACAGGGACGGTTCAGAATTTTACGGGTGATACAATCGTACAGATTGTGAACCTTGTCGGTAAGTGCAGGTTCGTTTAAAATTTGCCGGTTTGACATGGATTGATTATAAACTATCGAAAATGTATTATATTGTAAGCAGTATTGTACAGTTCACAATTTATCGACAGTTTACAATCTCGCGAGATAGATTATACACTAACGGTGTTCACAATCATACGGCGGCATATACACATTTATTGACACGGCCTTGCGGGATCACGGTCCTAAAGATAATTACAATTGATAATGAAACCGTTCGCTGTGTGATTTGATTTCACGGAATTACTAAAACCACTGACTTCTGGTGTCTTATTGAAAGCTAAGGTGCGTTACAAATAATATTCGCAGGTGATCCCACCTGAACGGTAGTAAGCTGTTGCAAACAGATGATCAAATAAAACCCGATAATTTTGGAAGTGTCCACCTATTGATTAGGTTAACTTATGAACGATTAGATCCTGATAATGATTTTGATTGGTTACCGCCCCTGATAATCGTAATGCACCGTTTGCGGTACATATAGGGTGTTAAAAGACCCATTACAAAGCCGTTAACTTCGTAATCTGTACATCAAACTAAATAACATTGCACAAAAATGATTGCTGGGAAACGACTTTTATTTTTATAAATACGTTAGTAAATGTTGGAATTTTGATCTTCAATATCTCCGAAACCGGAAGGATGGTATGGTCCAGTACAAAAAAAATTACAATGAAGGGGAGAACAAGTGACTCTCGACTTTAGTCTTCTTACACCCGTTATATACACATATAGGACAGATACACATACAGTACAGAGATTCTAAATATTCTACTAAAATAGTATACGAAAATATACTTCAATGCGAATAACCCCCGAATACTCAAACGATATTCAACTTGTAGACGTTTAAAAGTGTTTCTGTCGATACAATACTCTTCAAAGTGACAGGGACAGCATGAGATTTTACAGCAACTTTAAAATTAAGTAGCGTTTGAGTAATGGGCCGCAAGTAACATATACTTAACTAGACTTAGCACGAACGAGGACAATTACTTATGTTTAGACCGGAATTGGACTGTTTTCTGTGTAATAGCTCAAGTTTTTAATATCCACTGTAGAGGACATTACTTTCAAGTTAGAGAGTGATATTTTAGGCCTTTTTCTATGAAAACCGGGTACTTACGCAGGGGGTATTAATTCCCGCGATAGAAAATGACTGGATAAACTGACATTCAATTTAAAGAAATATTTTCACGAACGATTCAAACATTGAGCTATATTTTTTTTGGGCATTCCAATGCAATAAATAAGTTCAGTAGATTACTCAATTTATTGGTTTTTCGCAAAATCTGATAAACGCTTAATTAGATAGATTACCGCTAACCAGAGCCGCTTCAGTCATCGATATAATCTGCCTAGCCTATTCTCAACTATGTTTGGGGTCGGCTTCCAATCTAACGGGATGCAGCGGAATAACAGTATTTTACATGGAGCGACTGCCTATCTGACCTCCACAACCCAGTTACTGGGTACCACGATAATCCTTGGTAAGACTGGTTGTCAGACTTTCGGGCTTCTCACGACACGTAACAATTGTCAAAGATCCACGAATGACAGCCGGGGCCAACGGCGCTTTCCGAGACACGGAGGGGTCTCAGTCACCCATTCACGGACCGACTTCGGCAATCGTAGCCTAACCTGATCGATCGACCAGTGCGGCTGTTATTACTTAGCCACGAGCCCCTCAACTTTAGTCATCGATAATGCAAGAATATTTTAATTTTCCTCTGTGACAAACCTCATTCAAACGTATGACACACTGAAATATTTCTCACAGTGATTGAAATGGTTTATTTTCAAACTGTAACTAAGCTACTTGATTCATATTACTGAGTCAGCGCGGGCGCAGGTATTATTGTGACGACTCTGGGAATGGTAATTGTACCGTACTGCCCTACTAAGCGCAAAAGCCGTATCTCAAAAAATATCGTAAAGTTGATTTTTATGCCATCGGATAGCTTAGAAAAATACGCATCTAATGAATGAAGCCTTTTAACGCTATCTTGTTCAAAACATATGAACAAAACCTTAAGAAAGATTTCCCTATCTCAGTTTTACCTTAAATCACTAAGGGTATTAGAGGTATATCAATATTACGTAGGCAACCAGCCGTATATTTTAATACGCGTTGTTTGGACGCATTCAATAAAGACCCTATCACTGCGAGCATAAACGGAAATAAAATTTTGAAAACTCAAGTTTTGCCACCACCGAAGAAGAAAACTACACCGGAAGGCATTTCTCAAAGGAAAAAATAAAATATTTTGAAATTTTTTCAAAATGTTATACCTCAATATAGAACGTCCTTTTGGAGAGAACTCCCTACTTTTGATTAGATTTCATAGAATCCGTTTTTTTTTTTTAAATATTTTTATGCCATTATACATTTGAATAATAAAATACTTTATAAATATGCTTTGATTGATTTTTTTCTTTAAAACAATACATATTTTATTCGACACAAAATTCACTTTTTTTGGATACTGACATGTAGGAGACGAGCTAACGAAAAAGCGGTAACTCAAATTTTAATTCTATAATTACTAAGCGGTGTAGCAGTATCTCATGAATAAGGTATATTCACATAAAGTTTTGATATTTTAACTATTGTGATAGCAAATAGACCCAATATAATATATAAATTCTATTTAAAAAACAAAAAAGTCAATATAAAAAGTAAAAAAAAAACTATTTTTACATAACTTCAATTATCTCGAAACTTGCTTTCATTGAGATACCGCTTTTGCGCTTAGTTGGGCAGCGTAGTGATACCTGATAATAGATGTTCGTATTCTGACTTAATATTTAACTCTAGACGAGGTAATTTTATGCTCAAACTAAGTATAAAATAGCCTTTGATAGCTGGAATAGCGTTGCTTGGAAAGAACCGGTGTCAAGATTTCCAGTTACGTTTAAAAATCCGTTTTAGTATTCATAAGTGGCGTGAAACTTAATATGCTAGTAAGAAACAAAACCTACGCGTTTTTATGTGACCTTGGTCACACGGCTAATAAAATAGCAGACTTACAAATGTCTCACAAATTGGATTACAATGTTTTAAATATACGATAATTATCTAAGAAATGCCTTCCGACATTTTCTGCGGTTACTCGAAAGATTAAATTATGATTAAGTATTAATTTTATAACTACAATATTTACAACACCTATTTATAATCGACGTAGGTAGTTTCATAATAATATCATGCCTTATCATCAGTGAACAAACACCAACGATTCACCCAGGCGTTCTTGGCAAGATTTTCAATAGTTTGAAATTGAATTATTATGCTGAAATTATGGCCGTTACAATAAATTGTACATCGAATATTTTGGTCACAGATATAAAAACAATTTTGAATGCCAATATTGTTTACATACGTTAACAATTACTTGGTCAAAAGTATCTTGAATTGATTTGACTTTGTTATTGAGTCATTCCTAAAGTAAATATAACAATATATTACAGGAAAATGCTTTCAGTAGCATCGAAAACATCTTTTGTAGCCATAACAGGACAAACAAATAAAGAAGGAGAATTGGTAATAAAATCGTCAATCGACCAAATTAAAATCGAATACCTCCAGCAACTTGAATTTAAATCATTATACATACATTCCTGTATGTAATAAAACCCGAAATTAACCAAAAATCAGTCATTACTAACTGGATACTTTGTCAATACGATAATGACTACTTAATTAACATCATACTTAATATCAGAATAGGTACATAGATGGAAGTAAAGATTCTCAAAACAATAATTTTCATAAATCATTTGTTTCCACATAACCATGCATGGAAACAAATGATTAAACAAGCTGCAATTACATGTCTTTGACCAGAATAGTGTTTAAAGGTTATCAGGTCATTGTTTATGTAATTACCTAATTACAATCATATGTCAACTACATAATGAAGTAATTTCTGACCACGGATGTTAAAATCAAAGAGCGTAAAATTTAAAATGCGAACTCAGTGGCTTCTTATTGTTTTTTACACCACATTAGTGGCGCAAATTGGTATAATAAAAATATCGCAATGAAACAGTTGATACTCGCAACTCGTTTGCGCAAGCGACCCCTAAAATATGCGGTACTATTGCACATAGATATAAAAACCTTAACATTTCACATACACACAATAGGGTGACCATGTCTTAACTTCCTGTATTGTGTCTTGCAGTCGTCGCTGCATCCTCGCAGGTTTGAGGCGCAGCAGTGCTTCTGTCACGTGGCTGCATTCAGTATAGACTTCATATCCTCTGGTAGGACACAGTTGAGGTCCTCCAAACGCCGCGCGAGCAATGTCCTGGTATTATCCGCGACTGGGGGGTTACTCTTCAATACTTCTCTCAGTTTCAAGACCATATCGACAATCTCAACTTCCTTCTTGCCAACTGACCATTTCTTTAAGTCACTCTCAGCCAAAGCTTCAAGCTGCAATGCATGTAATTTATTTGTCAAATTGTTGTGTCTTTCATGGAACCATGCACTGAAGTTGGGTGTCCTAAAGTAGTTTCTGTATAGTCCAATCCAATCACCTTTGATACCAGTCGTCAATTGTGGGCCTGACTGTTGCAATGTTGCAAAGAAATCCTCAGGGTTGAACGGATTTGGTACTGGTGGTGCTCTGAATGGAGATATATTCTTCTGCAAAGGCATTAGTGATGCCATGTACCTTTCTAAGGGTATCATAAAACTTTGGGTCAGTTCAAGCAAGTGCCGCTTCACCATAGCAGTTTGAACTTCAGACGGGCGATCAGTTCGTATCCCATTATGCAATTTCTTTATTATTGCTTTATCTTTTTCCAAAAAAGGTTTATATTGAGTGTACACACCAGGAGCAGTGTCCAAAAGCTTAAGGTTACCAACTTTTCTTAGTTTAGTTTTTATTGAAGTAGCATCACCCAACTTAATGGTGTGTGGCCAATGTTGCAATGTTTTCGTAAAGAATGGATTGGTCACACCAAGTATTACGCAAGGTGGGTTGAATTGTTTCCTTGTAAACTCTTTGAATTCACTGTCATGTATTGTGAAATATGGTCTATATTCTGCCGAATATGGCAACGGCTGTATTAAGTATGTCAGGGCTTGAACTAATGCGGAACATTCAGTTGGCGAACTGGCCATAACCACTATAGGTTCTGCAGTCAACACTAACTCCCATAATAAGTGTAGGTGTGAAATAACACTAGATAACACATCAAATACATTCACATCTTGTATTGATGCTAATATGTGAGGTACATTTGGAGAGTGCACTTGTTTGGCGATATCAGATCGAGTGATCTTTCCAGTCTGTAGATTAGGAATGTATGATTGAAAAACTGTACCAAGTACAGGTAACAATACATTCTGGCCAGCGTCGAGTGAAGGCCACCTGTTAATATCATGACAGGCAGCTTCTAGGCTCCTTTCCCCTTCTTCAAAATGCTTAGGAGCAATCAATTGTATTACTTTGTAGAATAAGTTTGTAAAAGGTAATCTAGTAAGTAAAATTATACTTTTCTGGAAGTATCCTCGCGGCAAGGAGGGGTCCTTGACTTGTCTGAAGTAGACGAAGCCCCAGTAGTGCGTGGAGTCGGCGCGCAACGTCGGCACGCTGTCATCGTTGTACACAAGTTGCTGCCGTGTGAGCCCCGCTCGCGAACGCAAACGAACATGGAACTGGGTGTCTCCCATACACCCCGAATTAGAGTCAGGGAACGCCAAATAACAAATATTACACTTCTCTTGATCACTTAGCTTCACAGCAGGAGGATACACGCTTTCCATAGCCTGTCCGAGCTCCAAGTCGAACGTAACTACACAAATGCAGTGTAACCAGTCGGAAAACCTGCTCCATTTCGCTTGGAACTCAAGTTCTGCCGCGGGCATTTCACTGTCCTCGTAATTTTGCAATCCACAAGCCATGGTATTTTCAGATTACCGAAAACACATCCCGACAAACCAATTTGTGAACATTTATTTATTAAACACGATTTTTATACTGTTATTGTCATTGTTTATTACGATGTAACGAGTTTAGACACATTTTTTTGTTAATAAAAACGACAAAAACAACGGAGCGCACAGAAGTCGACCCGCAACAGCTGTTTGACACAATATGGCTGCGGGCGCCAAAACAAAAGTTTAACATGTTTATCGATAATACGAAACAAAAATCAAAAGATTTACGTATTGTTTTTAGCAAATTAACTTACCCGCAATCCATGATAACCGGTGGCGCAGCAATTCACTTCGTTTTTCACATAGATTTTACAAAAATCGGTTGAAAAATAGGATTTCTGGTCAAAGCTTCTTAGTGAATGCGTTCCGTTCTACGCAGAATTAACTTTATTTTGTTGTTCAACACATTTCGTTTACACAGTCAACATTTATACTAATTATTTTATCGATCATATTTAAAATGCTGTAATGTGAGAATAATTTGTTAATATTTGCTGTAATAAAAAAAAACATGTGTGCAGTTCACACGCGATAGAAGTGAAACCTTCAAAAATGTAAACTTCAAGACTGTATAATGTATTCTATCTCATTCTCTCGCATGTTAAATTAAATAGATGTATGTGTTATATATCTCTTTTTAATGTCGCTTTTTCATTTAATCGAGATTCAAATCACAACGGGGCTACAGAAGTTTTCACTTAAAAAACCCGATCACTCTGCTTTAGTGACAGCAACTCTTTGGCCCACTTTCCTGTGGAGAAATTTAGGGCCGGCGCCCACTGGCGGCACGGCACGGCATGGGATTTTTATGCGACAAATAGAAATATAATTTAATGGTATGACAAATAAATTTCAACGGCAACGATGCCGCGGTATCCTTAGGCATGCCGCGACGTCTTTAGGCATCATCATTGAAATTTTATTAAGTTATATTCTTATTCATCGCATAAAAATCCCATGCCGTGCCGTGCCGCCAATGGACGCCGGTTAAGGCTACGTCATGTAAATATGTTTTATTATAACAACTTCTATTACATATATTAATCACTTTTATTTTTATCATCCAAGCTAGGGCATTGCTTGTGTTCCTGGATGCAGAGGCCAGAGACTAAAGAGGTCTTACCACAGACGATTTACATTATTTCTTGAACTATAGACTAACTACTAAATTAATCTATTACAGTTGCACTACAAAAAACTGTGGCTACTCACGTTCTCTCTCGTCCCCACAGAGTATAGTAACTATACTCGTCCCCCTATTCGGTCTTACGCCTGTTCTGGTCCGAGTTCCAGGCGTACCTAAGACCGAAAAGGGATTTATAGGTGTCAGTTTCTGGTATTGTTTTCATTACCTTTCTTACTTTATCATTGACTTGCTTAGTTATGCCATCACATTGACCACTTTCTCTTTCTACATACACCCAGTCTGGTCTTCCCTTGTAGGATCTATAAGGGATGTGGCCTATAATATGCCAAGAATCACCTCTGTTATTGCAGATAGCTCTTGTTGCCAATTACAATAGGTACGGCCGATGAAATGGCCGGTCCGAATTTTGCGCAGATGGCTGAGCATAACAATTTGTGCGAACCAAATAGTGACACATGAGGCGAGTGAGTAAGAGAACATGCGCGAAAGTTCGGAGAGCCTATGTTCAGACCGGCCGGCCATGATTCATCAGCCGTATTCTAGATCTGTCCATCCGTATGCTTACTTCTCCGTAACAAGCGTAGGTACTTGTAGATCGAGGACTGGAGTTGGATAACGTTAAATAAAAAATATTTCTATTGGCATTATATTTATTTAGGTATGTAAACGAAATACGGGCACAATCAGGGCTACATTCAGCCAATATGACTAATCGCCCGTTACTTTTACTATATTACATATTCACTTAATAAAGAATCACATTTTATATTTCAACTAAAATACATCAAAAGTGGATTTTATGAATGACGACCTAAATTAATACAGGCTGTCAGTACAAATCGGGCTTTCTATAGTCATCACAAAGACATACATAGAGTAGTAAGAAATTGAGTGCACGTGTCATTCACACAAATGCACCTGCATTTGCCATTTTTAGGGTTCCGTACCCAAAAGGTGCCAACGGGAACCTTTTGCTAAGGCTCCGCTGTCCGTCCGTCTGTCTGTCTGTCACCAGGCTGTATCTCATGAACCGTGATAGGTAGACACTTGAAATTTGCACAGAGTGTGTATTTCTATAGCCGCTATAACAAAAAAAAAAAACAAAAAAAAAATTAAGTAAAAAAAAATAAAGTGGTCTCAATACAAGAAACGTGTTTAAAAAAAATGTAGTGTTAAATATTGTAGTGGTACGGAACCCTTCGTGTGCGCGTCCGACTCGCACTTGGCCGGTTCTTTTAGGTTTGCGAGGATAGGAATCTGCAATTCATCCTACATGGACTCTGTAAGCATCACATTTATCAATATTTGATTAGATATCTATAAAAATATTGTCGACTTCTCGTATCTAGTGACGTACAAATCGGGCTGCCCTATGAATGCCACTTGCATTTGTTCAATCAAATTGATCGAGTACTGCATTCTTTTCATTCGTGACGCGCGCGATGTTCTTTTTTTAATTCACTATGAAAGTATGACGCATAACAACATTTGCATCTCTTTGTTTATGCGCGTCAATGAATTTGGCGCGAAAATGATATTGGAATGTTGAGTGATTTAATTGAAATGAAATCGTACTTTCATAATAAATTATAGGCCCGTAAAAATACTGTCTCAAAATGTGAATAACATGTAAAGGAGAAGTAGCAAATTGCTAAGGATTAAAATATAACCCTCATTGTGTTAATATTTTTGACAAGTTATAGTCGTTCCTAATAACGAGTCTGAAAGTGAGTTTTACATTGACATAAGGTTTCAATTGCAATGATTGACGTGTGCTCTCGAAATAGTTTGAATTCCCGATCGGTTGCTTTATTCGGCAGCTACAGACTTTTCAAAGTGGTCATTTTGAAAGAAACTCAGGTTATGGCAATTATAATATACGGGCAAAGAGGTTCACACTATCAAAATAGAAATAAATTGACGAATTATTACTGATGTTTACGCAATACGATATGATCCCGTTCCAAAGGAACGATGCGAGAGAAATCAGTCTTTTATGACAAAAGTTTATCGTGCACAGGCAGAACTGATATACAGTACCCAGGCGTTAATATGACACATCGAAGTTTAAAAAGAGAACTGTCACAAAGGTATGACTGACAGAGACGGCGCTCTACAACTCTAAAACTCGATGGACTATACAGCGTGTATTATGCGTGGTCATATTTAAGGGTGTGGCACTCACATCAAACTGACACTTTCTCAATGGGACCAAGATCCTAATCGCGAAAAAATTATTAACTGTCCCATACAAAATTTCAATACCTACTCGACCCCGATATATGGGACAGCTGGTAATTTGTTTCCATGGAGAAAGTTGTTCAGTTTGATGGTCTGCACACACTTAAAAATGTGACCAGACATTTTTGGTACATGCTGTATTTATGGCCAGATACTGTAGTATATACTTCTTGTTAACAAAATTTTTATTAAGTTATTTAAAAAAAAAATATTGCTTTGGTTTTCTAAGAAAGCGGTGAACAGTCGGAATAACGGCTGTCCAAATACAGAGCGTTTTTTGTCACCGTAATGTCAAATACTGGTGCAAAATGACAGATTTTTATGACGGTTGATATAATATGACAGAACCGCTCTTCTTGGAAACCGTAGCTAAAGTAAAACTTGTAAACCTTGGCAACACCAAAAGAAATGCCTAAAAAGCATGAGATGGGAATGGCTTACTATTTGTAAATAGTTATATTATAGAAACTTTACAATTTAGACAAAATGGTTATCAGATTTTATTTAACATTTTAACTTCTATAAATAAATAAAATATTAAACGTTGAACACGCACCAATTTTCGAGTTACAAACGTCCCGAAATCTTTTTTTGGTTATTAAATAATTTTTATATTATAATATTATGTATTTTTTTTTGTATTTCTATGATAAAAAAAATATAAAAAATAAAATATCTGTATAGTTTTTTAGTGCATTTCAAATATATTTTTTATATTATTTAGTTGTTTGTTTATTATTCGGGACGTCTGACAACCGCAAAAAAATAAAAAATAAAATATCTACTTAAAATTACTGCGAATTAAGATCGTTACACAAACACAAATTATTATCTGTGCATAAATATTTAAAATAGTGTTAAAAAAGTGCTAAATTATTAATCAAAGTGTAAACAATTTTAGGATACACAATATATAAATATAAATTATTCAATGAAAATAAAAAAAAAGAATTAAAATATCATCAGATTTACATAATTGCACAGGTCGAATCATAAGATTGAGCTTGGTTGGTTATTTCGAGCTGCTTTCAGGCGTTTTTGGCTTCATAATATCAAAATTTAATTTACTATTCCCTATAATACTTAACTTATTGAAATGAACATATAGTTAGTATATTTAGTTTACATTGTGCACTAACTATGGCCCATCACTAGAGGGCTGTTTAATTCAGCTTTTGACGATTTTGCCATAACGCATGTATAATGAAAACAGCTGGAAATAACTAGGTCTTTGCACACATGTCCTTCTAGTTATGTGTAAAAACAAACTGTGTTTTGGCATTTTGAACTCTATCTTGCATTCATAAAGTATAATTTCATTTGCCAAATCTCAGACAATGAGACCCCAGACACTCCAGAATGTTGCCAAGGGAATTTCAGACTGAGACCAAACCTATTTCGAACTGTGCTTTCAACAATCAGTTGTGCAGTGTCAGTACCATAATTTACAAATCAAGCGACACTTTTTACCTTCCCTAACATAAAGTTAAAAACGAACATGTGTGCATTGATCCTTACAACTTCAGAACAAGTGGAAAACATTGTTCAAACATTAAAAAACGGAGTGTAAAGAATCACTCCACACAATAATTTATTTACAATACGGCTGATGACTCATGGCCGGTCTGAACATAGGCTCTCCGAACTTTCGCGCATGTTCTCTCACTCACACTCGCGTCATGTCACCATTTGGTTGCGTGGAACTTTGCGCAGCCTTATGCGCAAAGCTCGGACCGGCCATGATTCATAGGCCGTAGAACACGATTCCAAATCGCGATGGAATAAGTTCTTACAAAACCTCGGCCTGGAACGAGATAGGCCCGGTTCTCAAGGCGATGATCAGTACTATATTTTACTGCATAATTTTAGGATCACATGGCAGTTTCATACTGCATTCTTTTTTAACCGTATGAACTGAACAGTGGGATTTTGACGTGTGACCAAAACTTTTCACCGTAAAACATCGTACAGGACAGCACCGCATAGTATGGAGGAACCTTTTTATCTATAACCAAAAAATCGTTGCAGTTAATACCCATATGATATATGGAAATAAAAATACTAAGTACTTCACCTTTGCTCCACTTATTCCGAAGATCCAAGCCTCATAACAGTGTTAGGAGGTGCACACAACAGGCGCGGTTCGGTTAGATTTTGTTGTTTTTTTTTTTTCGTTTTCCTTGTTTTTTAAATGGTTAAAGAAGCATCTAGGCATGCATAAATCGGTATCATTTGAGTGCTAACTTTGAGAGAACTATCGAAATGGAAAGAGTGTCCATGGAGTCTCTTGCCCGTTCTTCTCCATAGGGACTTACTACGCTTTGGTATGGGTAACTAGCGTCATCTTTCTGAATGATCGCCTCCTTTGACAATTGAAAAGTGCCTTTAAATGGTTTAATGAAATAAATACTTTGTGTAATTAAGAAAGAAAGAAAGAAAATACATTTATAATTGGGCGTATCATACGCCCGAAGCTGTAAGGTAACAGCGCGAGTTTGAACGCATTCGGATTTGGTGTTTAACTGTTCCCCCTTTTAACAAGGTTCTTAATTCTATTTCAATACTTTTAGAATGAAGAAAGAAAGAAAGGAAATACGTTTATTTGCGGTAAACATGATGCAGAGAAAGAACAAGTTGAGGGAAATATGGGTCACATAAAAGCAAAAGAAAAAAAAAGTGTTATTTTCTGTAGAATTAGCTTCCAATACATCCTCAAACAACCGTTTTTTTATATAAAGCTTTGGTTTCTTAAGAAAGCGGTGAATGAAACGGCTGGCCAAATACAGGGCGTTTTTTGACACCTTGATGTCAAATACAGGTGTATTGGTATCGGCCGTTATTGACCGAGCAAGCGCGAAGCGTCTCCGTTTCAGCTTGGGCAAAAATGCTTTCGTATGTCCGGGTGTCTGTTCTCCTCTACAAGTCGCATTTCTCAACCAATTCTCGCGAAATTTTGTGAGCAGGTTCGATAATTATATGGAATTTTTTTAACGATAAAATTTTTCGAAATTTAAAAAAAAAATCATATATTGGCGCTCTATTTCGCGCTCTTTTTGTTTTAAGGTGCGCGGCGAACATTTATTCAGTTTTAAACTATGCAAAGACAGATTCGCGAGGTCTACAGCTCACAGAGCCACTAGTAATATGGCGGAACCGCTTTCCTAGGAAACCATAGCTTTATAGGGGCCTGATTACCGCGTTTTAAAACAAAACAAAATCATCACGACCGCACCTAGTGAGTGCAGCCTCCTCAGTTATCTGAGCATTATAAATAGGAACAAACTGCTTAAGAAGCCGATCGAGCCATCGCTCACACTAACTTATCTACACGTGTTATCAACTCCCGCGCAGATGTACTCAGCTTTAGAGCCATGTAGTGTTGTTTAGGAAGACCTATTGAGATCATTTTTTTTTTGTATTTACTAGTAATTATGCCTTGCGTTTTTTCTCTACGTCTATTAGCTTCAGAATTTCGCGTTTAGAAACCACTCCTGGCCATTTGCCTATTTAGGCCGAGATGGATAAACATTGCGTTGCACGTGCGTGCAGATATGTTCCCGTCTCTATCTTGCACTTGTAATTTGACAGTTGTGTGACTGTGACAGGAAATAGTGTTAAGCCAAATTTACGTGGGGGCCGCTATAACGCATCTTTTTGAGTGTCGTTCGGCAGTGTTAAGTCTATTGAAGATATAACTGCCAGAAAAGTCTATGCTTAAAGAGTAAGAGTACCCTTAACAATTTTTTTGACACAAACATTTCATTGTGACCAAGTAGAAAATAAAAAGAACGACATGAGGTAATAAATTACTAACTATGGCAAAACTATTTCTATGGCATCAGAGTACTAAAAGGGGTAGAAAAAAATGCTTTTTTTTATTAAAAAAGAGGGTGTGTGCTTATGACCACACGATAGAAGTGAAAAATTACGACTTGAGCCGAGTATACCCGATTCAGTGTCACCGACCCGGGCGTGACGGTTCGATTTCATTCACTGTTCCTAAAGAGGCTTTCACTTAAAAAATGAAAGGTTTTCTGGCAGTATTAATAAATATTATTGTAATCAACATCACTACATGACTGCACAAGCTTCCTTACATACAAAATACATCCGCGGTAAATAAAAAAAAGTCTAAACCAACAAATATCTACTGCCATGTCGTGTTGCTAGCAACGTTCGCGTTCGGTTGCGCGAACGCGTTCGGGAAACTTTGTCCTAAGTTCAAACTATTAAACTGTTGCGCCAACGGCTGTTGAGGCTGATTAAAGAACTGATTACTCTGAAACGGTTGACTCTGCAACGGTTGCTGTACCGGGCCTCCGAACGGTTGCTGGAATTGGTTAGGCATGGGGAACTGATTGAACTGCATACCGTTTTGTTGCACGGGCTGTTGCACCATGTTGCTGAAACCTTGTTGCTGTTGAAACACGTTACCGAACGGGTATGCTGGTTGCACCGGTTGTACAGGCTGTACGGGATTGAATTGATTCACTAAATTAGTTGATGGGGTTTGACTGTACAATGCTAATATACTGTCCTTTGTTAATTTTGACTTTTCTTTCTCCGTAGGTGCTGCTTGCTTGAAGAAGTTCTCTTCTTCGGTTTTGAGGTCCGGTTTCAAGTCTACTGGTTTCGTTTCTGCGGGTTTTTCTGATGGTGCGGAGAAGAAGCTGGAGAATATGTCGTCGTTGGCTGGTTTGAGGTCCGGTTTGGTACTCGTGTCGAGGCCGAGGAGGTCTGCGGCTCCGTTTGAAGTCTTGCTGAGGTCCGGTTGTGTGGGTGGCGTATTCCTGCCCAATTTTGGGCTAACTGACGATTTTGGTTTCGGAATGCTGGGTATGACGTCAGATTTCTGAAAAGGTATGATTTTTGGATTACATGTTGTTGTTGAAAGATTTTTATTTACATGTGGGTTACATACAAAAACAATTGTTGGAGCTTGAACGAAAAATAATACGAAGATATATCGTAATTGTTTCTTGTAAACCCTTATCAGAAAGGTTTATTGTTTGTGGACACTGTGGGTACGTGTAATATCGCCTTGGCAATTACAACTTTTACCTATCTATTTTCTCAGAAAGATTTAAAATATACGGATATATATATATAAACGGAGTTGCAGGAGATCTACGTTTTGGAATGAGCAACTAGCTTCAACTTTCTGACTAACTGACCGACTCTTTGACAATTCAAAAGTGCCTGTAAATGGTTTAATTGAAATAAATGCTTTGAGTTTGAGTTGAGTTGCATCGACGCGCAAACTATTACCATGAATTTACCAAAGGTTTCCAGACCACCCTTATATTTAAAAAAAACATCTGCTGTTTCATAGAAAAGTGTAATACATACGCGGTCAAAATGTATGGAACAGCAATTTTTCTTTTTAATAACCTACATAACATTTCAATGCAGGGGTAGGTATTCAGGATCATGTACTGAATCCATGGTAAAAGGTTGTGCGTCGAAGTCCCTGCCACCCTGTATTTTTTTAATGTAGGACCCATTGTTAAAAACTGCTGTTTAAACAATGGGTTAACTCAAACCTACAATGGCTCTTTCTTCACAAGGCCCTTCCAGACATGGCCCTGCATACTTAGACTCACATAATATCTTAATAATATGATGTTTAGGCTTTAAAAGACACCATGACCTCCGAGTTCGTTTTGGCATTTCTTTTCAGGGATCAGTCAGCCTCAGCTAGGAAATGCTAGCGCTATCTAGTTTCAAAATATTGCCCAAAAATTTACTTGTAAGAGTGTCTTAGAAAATCTACTTACAAAAACTAACTTAACATAATTTCATTTCAATTAAATTTATTTGTTTTTTTTTTCCACAAATCTGAGTTATTCCCATAGGTAACAAGCATATTATAAATTAGAAGATTTCATTTCAGATCAGAATGCTTGGATACTTGCTGGTTCTGCTAGGACAATCTCGAGTGTAGATAGAAACAAACTGGTTGTTAATTTAATTACATAATTGATTATTTTTATGGCATTAATTCTACATTTTATGACAACCTTATCTCACATACTGATTTGAAAAATCGTCTACGGTTGCAATATTTGTAAATATCTGAGCATTATGTATCTATCAACATAATTAATTTATCTGTCATTGTTTAATTTTTTATACTTTGTACCTATTGTAGTATAGTATTTTTATTCTAGAGACATCGTCTCCACATATAATTCTATAACTGATGTATACAAAGTATTGTAAAACATTTAAAAATAGTAATTATGGAGTTTCTTGCTCATTGTTTTTCGTACGAAACTACCATTTGGGAAGGGGCGCCTAATATCAATTATATTTTCATGTGAAATTTGACGTTCAAAAGTGCCTTGTAATGACCTACTTGACTTTGACTTTCTGAACCATTTTGTATAAAACATGGTAATACTTACGTTGTATTTCTTATCACTGGTGGTGGGTGCTGGTAGAGGTCCTAAGCCTGAGGAGTTGGATTTCTTTTTCCGTTTCTGCCTCTCTATTTCTTCATCAATCTCTTTGTCCCTGAAACGTTATGTTAATCATGATCATTATCATCATATCGCAAAATATTCTGTATTTTTTTTTCTTCATTCCTGTGCGTTGAATCGTAGATTTCGGACCCCTGTCATAATCTGATTATCCTAATGGATTGACAACATTATAGATATATGAGGAAGCCGAAAGTTGGACATTAGTCCAACTTTCGTCTTCCTCATATATCTATAATTAATTAATATCTATAATTTTGGGGGAGTTTAAAACTCGGAGTTAATGCTTCAATTAGTATGACAGATAGACAGACAAGTAAACACATGGGCGGACCTCACAGGAGACCAAACACTAAACGATGAAAAGGGTTAAATTGTCAAAAATAAGGGCCACTAAAAATTGCTTCACACCCAACTGCTACAATCATCAATCTTTACTCTTTCTGGCTAATCCAAGCAAAATGAGATCGACTTCTATTCTATCCAGAATTCTGCGGCTTTTACGAGCTAACTCCACTTTCTATCAGTCAATCAACTCAGCCTTACGCAGTCCACTGCTGCACATAGGCCTCTCCCAGTCTGCGCCACAACACCCTGTCGTTCGCCTTCCGCATCTAGTCTGTCCCAGACACCTTTTTAAGGTCGTCGGTCCATCTAGGAGGGGGGTCTCCCACACTGCGCTAGCCGATACGCGGTTTCCACTCCAGGACTCGTCTGCTCCACCGGTCATCGGTCCTTCGTCAAACTTCACTTTCTGTGCTTACTATTTATCAAATACAAGCTTTAATTAACTTACCAGTTAACCTTAGGCAGTGCAGGCGGCACCCACTCCTTAGCAATGTACTTCTTCTGCTCATACTTAGCTCTGATGAAGGCTTCGAGCGAGGAGTCGTTCTGCGGCCTTCGGAAGGAATCGGGTAAGTTCGCCTCGTAAACAGCGCGGGCGCGCGAGTTTCCCATTTGTTGGAGAGATACCTGGAACGTGATGGGAAAGCATCGTTGAAGGAAAACTGGAGGAAACTGTGGCAACCCGAACTTGTGTCTCGTGATGGTTTATGGCCCACTCGCTCTCACAAAGAAATGTGAGTAGAGTAATAAGGGCTGAATGGCTTTGACACTTACGCGCAAAATGCCGTATTCAATAGACAAGCTAAGTTACGACTTACGATGTCTCTTGCCATTAGCATAGCTGAACATGGGCTATTTCACTAACTAAAATACTGTCTTCAAAATTGATACCAACACCTCATTTCACCGTCTAGAAAATCACATCCTGAGCGCCAAGATACAGACTAACTGTCTAGTTTGGGGCTCACTGGTAATATTAATTGTGAAAATAGCTGTATACTTTTACTGTTAAGTGTTAACTATAAGAATGTTATTCATCCATGTAGGTAAAGTCCGCGAGATCTACGCTGAGCTTTGAATTTGTGTGAGGTGCGCGGCGGAATTGGGTCGCGCGAGGGAAGCACCGCGCCTCAGGCCGATTGCCAAAAAGCAGTATAAACCGGTTTAAACCAAGCAAAGGATGCGCCGCGCTCTAGGCCGACGTCACACCTACAATAACTCTATGTGCACTCACACAAATGCAAAGCTCAGCTTAGACCTCGCGGTATGTACCTGTGCAAGTCATTGTATCATCTGGAAAATAAATGTATTTATATTTTCTATTTCCCTAAAGATCAGCCAGTAGAGGGGTAGGAAAGGCCGAGTTGTGAGTACATTCTATTGATCGACGGGGTGAAAAGGTAAGCCAAAGGGATCTGTCACCAAGGGAATAGAGTGGGCTGAGTACATTAATGATTAAATGAAAGGGGTTTGTACTTTAGAAACCACGGACGATTCTTTTTTGGGTGTTTCCTCATTTTTTTCCGATGTAAATGTCAGCATTGAAGGGTTTCTTTCATAAAATCAATACTTTCCTAACAAAATTTTATTTCATACATAAATAAAGCTTCATTATAACCCGAGGGGTCCAATTACAAAAAATACAAAGAAGGAAACCCACCACAGAATTTGTTTTTAAGTAAACGACCGCCCACGTGTTTCGTTCACGTTGCTTTGGTGAGTACTTTATTGTTATAAGTCACGCAATCCGCGACATAAAGGGTACTTAATAAGTTCGCACGACACGATACGTCACTATAACGCGATAACATCGTATCGGGGGAACTTGTACAGGTGAACATGGCCAATGACCGCTACGATAAATGGTTATGCTATAATCATCAGCTTTGGGTGATTGGTGATGGCTTCCAAATGCCTTATAACTTTTAAAGATTGTCAATTTGGTGTTTGAAAGCGCCTCGTGTACCTACAAAAGCATAACTGTCGCCGCATATCAGGCGATAATGTTCTATGAGCTTGACGCACATTTGATCGTTGAGTCATAGCATCTGAGCCGCAAGGTATAGATCAGTGACAGTAGTCACTTCTGGTTACCTAAAGTTAAGTTAACCTGGGTCAACTAAATTTATTTTCTTTATTTACAGGTTAACGCAAACACTGGCATAAACATTTTTCGGACGCATTTTTTTTAAATTTGGCTATATTTTAAAGTCTCAATCGAAGTATATTACGGCACGTACAGACCTAGAAAACTCTGAAATCCATCTAGCCTATTTAGGTAGACAATATGGAACTCACGACTTGCTCCGGTGTCCATGAGTCGAGGTTGACACTCTTCACTTTAGAGATGTGGACGCCCAGGTTACGGTGGATCCCAGCGCACCTGATGCACAGGAATATACCCAAGTTCCATGACGCCCAGCGAGGACCTGAAGGGAAGAGAACACATAGCGTTAAGGATCATAAGCTTGCGATGATAAAAATTAACATAACATCACAATTGTAAAAGTCAGTCAAATCATTTATTTCAATTAGGCACATAAAAGGCACTTTTGAATGTCAAAATTTACAAGAACATAAATTTGATTCTACAGCAGAGGCAGGCGTGCATTTGTTTGCTGCTGAACGTGGTCATGGGGCGCGGAGAGGGAAGTAGGGCCCCAGGCTCAAAGGCAAAGGGTTTGGATTTTGGACATTCTATTTTTGGCAAGTGAACCATACGGTTGCTAGACGAACTATTAGCTCACACAGATGTATTTCCCGATGTTCTGAGCCCCGTGAACTCGTGAACGCCTCTTCTTACATTTAGACGTAACTAAAACTTTGTGTTAATTCATGTAAGACTAAGCCTATAAATTACAATTTTCCATCTTACTGGTGCGTGTTACCTTCCCCTACACAAATGTTTTTCGTAGTGAAAATTCGTAGAAAACAGAGGAGAATGGGCAAGAAACCCTAGTTGTCTTACTCTTTTAAAATGTTTTACAATATTTCTGTACATCCTGAAGGGTTGGGCAGAGGTTTATACTCGTAGTAACACCCACATTCTGAGTTTTGTTTCGATAAAAATTACTGTAATTTTATTCGGAATACCGCGGACTTGCGATGATTCACCAGCGAGTCTAAAACCGCGGTAAAGCTCACTAATGGAACAGACTCTTTAAAATCACAGAAATGGTACTTCAGATTCCTTACCATCCCAGCTGTGTTGGTATCGGATTCTAGTACCTATCTTATGTAGCCCTAGCCACTAATTCTTGGTTTTTGGGTCTCAAGACAAGTATGTAGCCATGCAATATTTCGCGTCACTTTGCGCAACATCGTCTTGCCTAATAAACACATAGTAAAAATGCATTTGGTATGTTCCTCGGTGCCTGGCAAAGTCGCGCGCTGTTGTGCAACGATTCTTTAAGATGTCAGGCGACAGGTGTAATGCGTTGTGCAATGATTACACAGGTTCAGACTGCCCACAAGTTTGTGTGTATGCGGTAGCATTAAACAGTCACCCATTTTATTACAAATCCAACTTTAGTGAGTTTTTCTATATACATAATCTTTCAGACCGTATTTCGGCCATGGTGGCCAGTCTTAACGGAGCCTAGCCTTCGGCGCGGGAGATATTATAGTGCACAAGTGTGAGCGCAGACACAGGTGCACTCTCTTAAGCCTCGGTCTCGAAGTCAGCGACTGCGGTGCGGCGGCGCCTCCGCGCCGGCGGCTCAGGGAGCGGCGCGGCAACGCAGACCCGCGTACGTAAAAACGCCGCTCCCTGCGCCGCTGCCTTCGAGGCCAGTTCCTTATAAATCTATGCATTGAAACGCGCCGCTCCCCGCGCCGCGGCCGCTGACTTCGTGTCCGTAGCCTTAAGCCGTTGGTCCCGAGTTCTTCTATACTTATATTACAAAGAGGTAAAATGTGTGAGTTTGTATTTAGGGGGTAGTTTTCCGCACTTTTCCAATTCTTTCACTAATGGGAAGATACAGTATTGCCGAGTGTCATAGGATATATTGTATGTCAAAACAAGAAAGTTCACGCCGACGAAGTCGCGGACAGGAGCTTCTTTAATAAGCTGTTATGGTGAACAATAAAGAGTATTCTGTCTTTCAATCTATCCATTTATTGACTGAACTACATTCAGTAGTAACGACTTCTGAAATTTATGTAATAATACAAAATAATTATAATTTTCCATGATACTTTAAACAGCATATTACGCTAACTAAAACCATTCAGATACATTACGCGAATTATTTCAGGTATGCAGCATTAACATACCAAATAACGTTGATGGCGTAGAAGGTAAAACACAAATGCTGACTTCCTGTTATCCATGTTTTAATGAATACAAGGTCATCATTTATTTATTTGTTTACTGTTTTATGTAGGTAAGGGAAGTTTTATCAAGTAAATAATCTACAATTCCACTAATATTATAAATGTCAAAGTTTGTGAGGATTGATGGATGTTTGTTACTTTTTCACGCAAAAACTGCTGAACGGATTTGGATGGAAATTTGGAACACAGATAGTTTATAACCTGCAGGGTAATTACGTAACACACTAACAGTAGGAATGGGTTTCATTTTGACAGCTGAACAACATTCATTGCGTTATTTACGTTGTTTAGCAGACACATTTTTCGAACATATCAAGCAATGGGTTAGCAATAGGCTTCAAAATGATTCAGATTGCGATAGATAGTGTGTTACGTAATTAGGGTGCTGGATTAACACGTAGGACACTTTTTATCCCGGTAGTACGTTCCCGTGGGATAATTTCCGACATCCACGCGAATGAAGCCGCGGGCAAAAGCTGTTAATATTATAAAGAGGTAAAGTTTGTAAGATTGGATGTAGGGCTTTATCTCTGAAAGTAAAAGTAGAAAAAAGACGCTGGGAAAAAGCTACACTATTGCCTAATGCCATAGGGTATGTTTGATAGTATAGTTGGCTACCACGCGGGGGAAGTCGCAAGCAAAAGCTAGTAGAAAATAAATGCAAATAGATTGATGACGATGATGAAATTACGCTTGTAGTATCGATTAGTTATCAAGAATATCTGTGTATTTTTAAGCTATTGCATAGCTTTTATCGCGGGCTTTGAGCGCGGCGACCGAATCAAGAAATTCCGTAACGAAAATAAAACCTAACACCCCCACTCCGCCTACCATGTAGCTCGGCCGAGCGTTCGCTTAACATGTATGTATATGGTACGACTGTACTTGAATGAATATCAAAGAAAAAAAAATTCTGCATAAATAAAAAATAAATAAATAATTATAATTGCATAAGTTGATAAAAAATGCTACGCAATAGCTTTACCGCGGCAATCCCCGAGTGCCACACGTGTTTTTTTTGGCTAATAAGGGGATGATGCTGATCATCCTTATTTGACTTTCCTTGTATATTATGTATTATTAATAGGTAGGTATGTATTTTTGTTACAAATGGGGAAGGCAACTGACAAAATGGCGCTGTCGTAGCTAGTTCCCAACACCAGCTAATAATATAAGGCGTGAGGTAGTTATATTTGACGGCACGGTTGGCGCAGTGGTTAAGAGATTGACTGCTGCGCCGCGTGTCGCGGGTTCGATTCCCGCACGGAACAAATATTTGTATGACCTACAAGTAGTTGTTCCGGGTCTGGCTGTTTGTGTATGTGAGTGTAAATGTTTGTAAACGCACCCACAATACAGGAGAAATTCCTAGTGTGGGGCAACGTTCTTTTAAAAAAATAAAAAATAAAAAAAACTATTTTTTTGCGAAAATGGCTCGTTATTGTCCCTGTAGCGGCATCTACAAACGTCACAGGCGAGCTACACGTCACACTGACGTCACGCAAAATGCTGCATCGCGCAAGCAGAGTTTACCGCGCAACTAGCATATACAACGTCCCGACATTAATCGTCGGGCAGTTGCCCACCAGACACGACACCAGTCTGGTCGGAGGATCCTCCCTTTTCCATAGACTATGAGTGAACTTTACACCCTGTTCCTCATACCTCTATATCCCTAAGTAGGTACTCCGAAACTGGAGTCCACCTTTTCCCGAAAGATCCCGAAAATTAGAAGATTGTGGCTTAAAAATCTCTACGAATATTAGAGATTTAAAAAAAATAAACAGTTCGTAGTTCTGTTGGAATCATTTTGAAGAAAGTGATAACGAAGAAAGTGAATTATTTGATTTAAAATATTGAAATCACCGAAAATAACGAATTATTGAAATAAAACCGAACTCATGAATGAACACGAACTGTCAAATTTATTGAAGACAGTACGGACCTAGCTATGATCACGCCATCTACAATAAAATTAGCTTTGCCCGACCTGCCCCATTAACAGACCATCATCCGCCTAACCTTATCCAGTCTAACACTTACTGGAAGTAGCTGAATACCAGTATTTACATGGAGCAACTGCCAATCTGACCTCAATCACCCAGTTACTGTGAAACACAATACTCCTTGGTAAGACTACCAATAAAGAGATATTAGCAGTAAATTAATTTTCACAGCAAATTATGCAATCAACTGAGCTGAAATATTGTAGATAACATATCAGTATTTGTGATAAAAAATATCAATGTTGGACATTCGCCATTAAAAGCTATGTCATATTGATATGAGGAAATTGAAGGATAATTCTATTACGTTTACCTGTTAATTATTTTGTTATGAAAATAGTCTGGCCATAAATCTGTTTTAAAATATCTGCATTTAAACATCGCGGTCGAGGCTGCTCAGAGTTTCATCGAAGGATAAAATCAGGAATGAAATTATCAGAAAAAGAACCGGAGTTACGACATTGCTTGCAGAGTAAGAAAACTGAAGTGGCAGCGGGCCGGCCATGTTTGTCGCAGGACCGATGGCCGATGGAGCAGACGGAGTGGAGACGGCGTATCGGCAAGCGTAGTGTGGGACGTCCCCGCTAGATGAGGAATGGATGAGGAAGACAGAGGACAGAGTGTTGTGGCGCAGCCTGGGAGATGCCTATTTCCAGCAGTGAACTGCGATAGGCTGAGTTGATTGTTTGTTGATTTGTTGAAACATACTATTTTTGGTAACCCAGGGGTGTTACATTATAAAGTTAAATAGTAATACTGGCAGATAGAATTATACTTCTTAGTATTGTGCTTCTTTGCTGTGGTTGATATTTTCGTAGGTGTTTTACAATGCAGTGTGGTTTGCTTACCCAAAGTTTTTATTATTCTTACTAGCTTCTTAGTCCGCGTGAAATTTCTTGTTCCCCCGACCCCAACCGTCACATGGCATCGCACACTTACTTCACACGGCACTTTTACTTCGTTTTCGCGCAGTATTATTTCTGTTTTTGCTCGTCCCCTAATGGTCCTAGCGTGATGTTAAGTAGCGTGCAGCCTTCCTCAAGAATTGGGCTATCAAATACAAAATTAACTTTTCAAATCCGACTGGTAGGTCCAGAGATTAGCGCGTTCAAACAAACAAACTCTTTAGCTTTATAATTAAGAAGTACCTATATAGATTAAAAAGTTTCCTAATGACATACAATGCATTTCTTACTGGTCATTACCTGCATTATTTGCAATTGAAAAATATTGTTATGCATATGCTCAACACCTAAGGAATAACAACACATTTGTTATGAACTATTGTAATGCAAATAATATAACATGATGCAAAACATATAATCATATTGTAACCATTAATAGATATGTCTATGATAAATCATCAGTATAGAAATTGATACGTATGATTAATAAGGAAGTATGAGTACAAGACATTGTAAGTTCCCTAATAAGCAATCAACATTATTGAGTATTATAATATTTTAATCTTTGTTAAACATCACCCTGTGCTCCATAACTATAGTAGCGGATATTGGAGTAACAACCGCCAGGCTGAACTGGGAGTGGGCTGGCCACGTCAAAATCAAAATATTTTATTTCACATAAACCAACATGGGCACTTATGAAACGTCAGAAGCTAGGTGCACGGTTCCAGTTGGTTGTTTCTTATGGAGAAGAGCCGGCAAGAAATTCCACGGTTACTGTTTCAAAAATAAGGGGCTTTTACAATGTTTCAAATTACAGTGTTGATAGGTATGGAATGACAGTGTAGGCCTGTCTACAAGTAACAGGCACTCGACAAAATATAAAAAGGTCTACCAATCTACAGTCTACAAGTTAGGCCTACAATGTTCTCAGATTCACAAAATATAGAAGAATCTATATAAAAATAAAAGCCTATTTAAACCAAAACCGGGTCCATTCGTCGCACGATTGCACCCGTAGAGATCGCCACTCACTGGACGCCTGAAGGAGGACACATCGCCGTCGAGCTAGACCGCGGCGAAGGTGGTGTGATGATCTAATCATGTTTGCAGGGCCAACGTGGCAGAGATCGCACAAAATAGAGAGGTTTGGCAGGAAAAAGAGGAAGCCTTCGCCGAGCAGTGGGACATAATGTAGGCTAACAAAAAAAAACATTTGAGTAATTTGCATAGTGATGTTTTTACTGTTCTATGGCCTGTATCCCAACTCTCCAGATAAGATTCATTCATCTGACAGATAGACACACACAAATTCTATCTAGTCATTGTATCTGGTAGATAGTGCCTGCCTTGCGAAATAAGCCTTAAAGTTGGTTAGGAACAAAATAACCTTTTTGAAGCTGATAAGCATCGTTTTTGACTAGATAAAGTGTATTTCTGGATATTGCATCAATTTCTTATTATAGGAATATTGCTGAAATGGTCAAAGGAACCAAGGACAAGATGCATGAATGTAAACGAAGCAAAAGGAGTATGTAAGGATCGTAGCAGGTGGCGTTCTGTAGTTTCGTCATGTTCGTGAACGGGCGCCGTCAGTTGAGACTGGTCATCTCTTAACTGCTACGGCTTAATTTTATTTATTAATTATATTTTGAATTTTTTCTTAATATATGTATTTTTTTTTCATGGTTCTCACGTATAGAAGCAACAAGAATAATATACCCAGGATTTTATAATATCTTGATTTAAAAAGAGTGTCCTAGGAGTTTCTTCCCCATTCTTTTCCATAGACATCTACGTTTTGGAACGGGCAACTAGCTTCAACTTTCTGACTAACTGACCGACTCTTTGACAATTCAAAAGTGCCTGTAAATGGTTTAATAGAAATAAATTGTTTCGAGTTCTGCCGACCGCCATGGGAAAAAGGCGTGACTTTATATTTATGTATGGTCAAAGGAATAATATGTTAATTTCTATATTTATTATAGCGTGTTACACCCTCTTTTTTTCTCTCCTGCTGTAAAAATGTAACACGCTTTTATTTGAAAACGAAATTCCAATTCCAATGGGAATAAAATTATATTTAACTTTTTCTTTCAATTCTTTTGAATTAACAACTTAGAATGAATGAACAACTGAAACAACATGAAATGAATTAACAACAAAATAGAAGCTTGTTTATAAATAACATTTTTTTTCTTTTATTTATTTTTTACTTTTAGTTTATGAATTAGACTAGTTTAGTAATTTTTATCTAATTTACATATATACTCTTCGTTTATTAATTTTCATACTTATTAAATACTTTCTTTTTTGTTATTATTTTGAACCTGATTCCTTATCAAGACGTATCAAATGAGCCCAAACTAAATGGGCTTGCGTTTTTTTATTACAGAGTTCCCATGGCCACCTTCCGGCTCCATCATCAGATCAGCTCCATATCATAATAATATTGCATTGTCATCCGATTTACATATGCATGCAAAATTTCAGCTCAATCAGAAACTGGGAAGTGGGTCAAATTTTACTTCCAAGATTTCATTACAGACACCGGGACAGGTGAAACTAATTAAAAGCTGGTAAAATACTGCCAATATTTTCATACATACTGTATTTTCAGTAACAGCACTTACAGTGATGTATTCAATCATTGCTATTCCAAACATAATCAATTTTGATGTTTATTTAGCTCCATTAAAGTCTTACATAAAAGTATAAGTGAACAATATTATCTACAATCATAAAAAGTGCGTACTTACAATAAAAAAGAATGTCATGCTTTTTTATGAACTAACATGATTAAGACTAGGCAAAGGACTTTTCCAACTATAGAGGTTGGCTTTCTGAGGCAGAATATCAGTATACTTGGGTCTTTCCATAAAATTATTTTAGTAAAATAACATTTTGGAATGTGTCAAAATATTACGATTAAATTAATCTATAAGCAAAGACAGAGTCTTTGCTTATGGATTAATTACCATATCATCATTATCATTGCTCCAATATAATGAGCAATGATAAGGGGTATTTTCTTATTTTACTGAGGTTTTAAATGCTGGGCAGTGTGAACGTTTTGTTTTATGTAAAGTCATTACATAAAACAAAACTTTCAATGGCAAGACAAACTGGTGACAAAATATGGCTAAATTTATACAATTTTGTTTATTTTTTCTCTTAACCATTTGTCTCTGCAACTTAAATCTTTACGTAGTAGCTTCTAATAATATTATCTTTCTGTAAAAAAAATAAGAACTCCCAACTCGATGGATGTTAAAGTGAAGCTTTGCCCCCAACCCTTCAGGGAAACATGGTGTTATGTTAAACGTCATGAAAAGAATATTGGGAGAGCTTATTATGTTTGCAATAAATTCCAGCAGCTGTTTGCACTCAATACTTTACTATTTTGAAACATTGCTATAAATCATTCAACCATGAACGAAATGTTTATCAAATACTTGCAGCCTTCGTGATTTACTGTTCATTATAAATACTAACAAAGTGAGAGCACGGAAGCAATGAGAATACGAAATATAAAGCGATAGCAAGATGAAGAATTACGAGATATCGTGAGTCATTTGAATAATTTTGATGTTAAAAATTGAGTTCAAGGACCTCTATTATACTCATGAAATTAAACTAAGTTGTGAAGAAACATACGTTCAAGATTTTTATGACCTCATTACAAATGCATTCCAAAAGATACATTGAAAAATTTGCAACCAAAAAAGAAAAATCCGCGTACCTTTAGCATCGCAATCAACACAATATTTATTGTCCTCATCCTTCAACATCTGCATCAATATGTTCTGACATCTGTCCTGGATCTGTTTGGCTCGATCTTTTTCACTTTTAGAAGACATTTCTTTGAAATATTATTAGCAAACGATATCAAATTCAATGAAAATGGGTGGAATGCTTGTTTGTTGAAGGAAAGAGAAACCATAGAGCTAAAATGACAGCAGATTTGATGAGTTGTGTTGTCATTTTACTCTATGAATTTTGACAGAATGAGAAAAACACGAAAAATATAGTAGGAATACCTCTTAAACAAAGTCGAAAACAATTACACAGTCAGGTTGCTCTAAGATTGATAAAAGATTCCAGAAATAATGTGTTTTATAAACAAAGGGACTATCTTTTTTCTCTTTTTCAAAATCTAACATATTAGTGCTCAATGTGCGTTCTAGAACGCACTATCACTTGTCATTTTGTCAATGTTACGCACAGATGTTACGTTGTGATTGTTTGGCACTTTTGGCAGGCACTTGTCAAAAATTGCAAATTCTGCTTTGTTTTGAATATATTCGTGCACTTTCTTACTGTATAATAATTCAAAATAAATCGCAGTTATTCATAAAGTTATAAACGCAGAAAATAAACAACTGCACTCCAAGATCCCGCAGCTATACAGCCGACTGGATCGAAAAGAAATAAGTTATTGATAAGAAGGAAATGTGTTTAGTGGACACAATTTCTTGCAAATTGTAACATTACACAATGGGGAATCAGCTTGTGGGTGTCGCTCCGTCGCAGATATATCCCGTAGAACATTACCTGAGCGACCATGTAGACTTGTCGTTCGATCAGAGGTATGATTTAATTATTTTCTGTGTATCAAAATGTCAATATTGGTATTTTGATAAAAATAGGTGTAGAATATTTACGTCGCATAAAATATTACGAAATTCAAACTTAAAACTTTAATAAAACTGTAGTGCAAGCCAGAAACATATTTCCTTGAAATTGTCATAAAATAGTGAGTCAGAACGCCCTAAATTTTTTATCTTTCCATCTTTGTCTTGGCTATTAACATGCTTGTTTGATATCACGTTTGTTATGATATCAAATATACATATTATAACGACAAGACATTATAGTATCCATAATTTGCCAGCATAACCTACTTATTAAAAATACAGAAAATCCAGTCTTATTAAAAAGGTTTAAAAGATTAATTTTACAATCATTTTCCTTCCAGCCTTGGCTCAACACGTTTCCTGAAGGTAGCTCGCGCCAGATCTCGTGAAGGTCTAGTAGTGGTGAAGGTATTTGCAGTCCATGACCCGTCGCTACCACTAGCTGAACATAAGGAGAGGATCTTGAAGATAAAAGAGCAGCTGGCTTCAGCATTCAACTGTTTGCCATTCCAGAGGGTTATTGTAAGTATTGGCATATAAGTAAATAATTGTTCTTTTAATTGTGGTCAAAGAACTGAAGTACATGGATGGAAAAGTTATTTGAACAAAATAATGGCTGGAAACAATTTTATGAAAGTAATTTGCGGCCAGGATTGGGCTCAATGTATTTAAAAGTTAAGGCAGATTAAAAAGAAGAACTGTTTATATAAGATGGCAATGGCACTGTCCACTCCATCTTCCAATTAGTTTTATTAGAAGCTTAAACTCCTGTGTAGTTTACCCACTATAGTTACAACAAGTGAAGCTAATAGAAGTGTATTAAAAAGTCCAAAATTCCCCAACTATTCTATCAAACCAATGAAAATGATTAAAAATAACACAGCCACCATATTTCCATCTTCTTTCAGCTCACAGACAAAGCAGGTCTTGTTATGCGCGAGTACTGCAAATGTAGTGTCTACGACCGCATGTCCACTCGTCCGTTCCTCACCACTCTCGAGAAGAAATGGATCACCTTCCAAGTGCTGTATGCACTGCATCGCATGCACAAACTTGGGATTTGTCATGGTGACATAAAGGTAAGCATTTCTGATCTACAACGCCACATGCAAGCTACGCATCACACTGACGTCACGCAAAATCCTGCATCGAGCAAGCAGAGTTTACCGCGTAACTAGCTTTTATATAACGTCGCGACATCTATCTTCGGGCCCCCAGACCGATCACTATGTATGGCAAGCTGATCTCTTAGGAGAAGCGAGCTAAATACCTAGGTGTGATCCTCGACCACCACCTTACCTTCAGCGAGCACATAAGGATGGCTCATTCGCGCGCCGCCTTCGCTCTCGGTAGACACCACTTCCTATTAACCGCCCGCAGTAAATTGTCTCTCAAATGCAAATTGCGCATCTACACCGCAGTCATCATGACCTATGCCTGCGTTGTATTTGCACACGCAAAGCTCCGTCATCTTCATAAGATGCAGACTCTACAGAACCGTTTCCTCAGAAAGGTTACTTACGGGAACTCCCTTCTATGTCCGAAATGTGAATCTTCACATAGATCTTCGAATGCCCACCATCCAACAGTTCATGAAACGCCTTTCAAAGCGTTTCTTCGACTGCGGCATAAAACACCCCAACCCCTGATTAAAGCAGCCGACTGCTACACTCCCTCCCGCATAAGTAAGATTCGCCGCCCGAGGCATACCTTAGTCGACGCCGACGACGCCACTACCCTCCTCCAGGAGAATAATAAGGCCACCAGTATCTTAAAAATACATAAACACAGACCGCCGTCCTTCCGTCCTCGCCGCCGAGGCCCGCCGCGACTTCCCAAACCACGTCCGCCCCGACCCTTGTTGGAGCCAGCCCGCGCCGCTGAGCCTGTAGCTTTAAATTCGTCCCTTAGTAATAATTCCGATCCGGCCTATCCCTTGCTGCCCTCTCCCAGCGACGCCCTAAGCCGAGGCTCGTACCCCGCAGGGGGTGGCCTTAACGTGTCGTCGCCTAGTTTGTAAGTTTTTTAAGCCCTGGCTGGGGGCCTTAATTTATTAGGACAACCACAGGCATGTCCGGTTAAGCAGCCGACAACCTCCTAGGTTGACCTGCGAGAAGCCATTAACAAAAAAAAAACATCGGGCAGTTGCCCACCAGACACGACACCCGTCTGGTCGGAGGATCCCTTTTCTATGGAGGTATGAGTGAACTTTACACCCTGTTCCTCAGTAATAAATGTAAGCACTTAGTTAAGTACACAAGTTGTGGTGAGCAGTGTGAGCAGTGGTAGCCCAGTGGTAACGACCGCGAGTTACGAGTTGTGGGTCGTAGGTTGGAACCCTGACAGTCGCTTTACTTTGTGTAAGTTATTTCATCACCATAGCTCTCAAAACGGTGAAGGAAAACATCGTGAGGAAACCGGCATGTCCTAGTACCAAAAAATCGAAGACATGTGTCATCTACCAACCCGCACTGGGCTCGGCTGGTGGATTACAGTCCACTCCCTCTCACAGAGAGGAAGCCTGTGTCCCAGCAGTGAGAACATTATAGGCTAATTATGTACAGTTAGACTTGTTAAGGCTAACACACATAAGGGCAGGCGGCGCCGCATTCCAAAAATACTTTTAATTTACATTCGTATACTTTGTATGAGCCTTCGCAAACTATAAGTGACCCGCACCGCGCCTTTATGTATTGGAATTCAATGCGCTGTGGCGGCATTACGCTGTTATGTGCGCTTGCTTGTAACTGACACTTCATCCACTTAACACTGTATCCTAAAAGATATTTTTGCATAATAGCTAAGTAATACCAGCCGCAAGGTTCAATCCATCAGGTAAAGCTACGCTTGCCACGGACAGTCCATAGATGGGTGACCATCTTTATATACCGGGACCCCTCCGTGCCTCGGAAAGCACGTTAAGCCGTTGGTCCTGGCTGTCATTCGTGGATCTTTGACAGTCGTTACGGGTCGTGAGAAGCCCGAAAGTCTGACAACCAGTCTTACCAAGGGGTATAGTGTTACCCAGGAACTGGGTTGTGGAGGTCAGATAGACAGTCCCTCCATGTAAAATACTGGTATTCCACTGCATCCGGTTAGACTGGAAGCTGACCCCAAAAAATGTTGGGATAAGGCTATATGTTATCTTATAAGCAGATGATGAACTTTCCATTAATTATTCCAGCTAGAAAACGTAATGGTAACCTCCTGGCTGTGGGTGCTGCTCACAGACATAGCGTCCTTCAAGCCTACCTTCCTGCCCGATGACAACCCGGCCGACTTCAGCTACTTCTTCGACACGTCTCGCAGGAGGCTCTGCTATGTCGCGCCGGAGAGATTCGTGAGGGCGCCTGACCCGCTTAATAGACCTGCGGTAAGTTTTAAGGAAGGAAAGAATATAAATTTATTTGGCACCCTTTAAGGCGAAAGCGTCTGGGTAGCTCGCGAAATTCAAATTATCAAACGTTTTTTGCAATTTGCAGGTCAGTATCAGGTTGTATGTTGATCTAAATATGATTCGCGGCCGTAAAAAATATGTATTTGTAGAATTATAATCATAAAAATCATCAATACAACTCTCTCAGTTCATATTACCCTATAGAATCACTATTTCATGAAATCATGACATTTGAGGCCAATTCTAACCTCAGGAGTTGTATTGCTGATTCTAATTATTATAATTCGGTAAAGCCACTTTTGTTACGTTCGCGAATCATATTTGAATTCATTTTAATTAATATACAACCTGACACTGACCTGCAAATTGCAAAAAACTAAAGAAATTTTTTATGTCGCGAGCAACTTTCGCGTATCCCGCACATAAAATACAGCAAAAAATAAAAAAAACAGAACAATACTTAGTTATAACAGTTAAGTAGGTAGTAGATTTTGTCCGCGGCTTCGCCTGCATGGAAGTCGGAAATTATCCCACGTAAACGTAATACCGGAATAAAAAGTATCTTATGTCCTAACCCAGGTCATGGTCTACACATGTGCCAAATTTCATCAAAATCTGTTCAGCCGTTTTAGCGTGAAAGTGTAACAAACAAACAAAGTCATTTTCACATTTCTGATATTAGTTAGGATTGTGTGTCTCACGGCTGCTTCAAACTTTATTTCACTTTATAAATAATCTGACAGGAATCAAATCAAAACATATTCATGAAAAATAAATAAAGTTGTGGTATTTGTTCATGGTCCATTCGTCCATTACTATTTGTGTAGAATAGTTGTTCCAATACGCGAGCGCGAGTGAATCAAACCAATTTCAACCTTATGTCAATGATATAAGCCTCATGATGCGCGCTGTTGATTTGCACTCAAACTCTTAAATACACTCTCAGGTGTTGAAACCGTTTATGCATTAAAATATATTGTCGCGATTTCACCCTTATCAAACAACTAGCTTCTGCCCGCGGCTTTGCGCGCGAGGATGTCGGAAATTATGTCACGGGAACGTGCTACCGGACAAAAAGTAGCTTATGTCCTACCCTAGGATGCCATCTATCTCCTTGCCAAATTCTATCGAAATCCGTTCAGTGGTTTAGGCGTGAAAAGATAACATACTAATATCAAAATTACATGTTACAGGATGATGACAGAATGGGCGGTCTGTTGCTGAGTGAATCACCCTGTAAAGTTGGTGAACTTGTTCCCAGTATGGACATATTTTCGGCTGGGTAAGCGTTTACAAAAGTTTTAGTATTACATCACGATAACTAAATATCTATATCTATATTTTATCCTGGCTCACTAAATAATTAATACTTAGCATTCTTTTTTTGTTAATGTTCAAGAATTTATCAAATATTTCTTTTCTATTCTCTATTTTACTAATTAGCCCTTTCTGAATATTAACAGTAAAAGAAAAGTCTCCAGAATCGCCCATATTATTGATTGATTTGATAGTCAATATAATCTCAGAGCCTACGAAAAAAGGGGTGTTATAAGTTTGACCGTTATGTATGTCTGTGGCACCATAGCTCTTAAACGGGTGAATCGATTTGGATGCGGGTTTTTTCATTTAAAAGCAGGTTTTCTAGCAGTGGTTCTTGGACATGTTTTATCAAAATCAGTTCAGCCGTTTCAAGGTCATCAGCTCTTTTTTGTGACGGGACTTTTTAATGTTACCCATTATCTATAGATGTTCCAAATAAGTATATTTTCCCCCATGTGTGTTAAAAATTGTATTTCACTCTCAGCCTCATATTTATTCCTTTCTAACCACAATGTTTCCCCACCAGATGTGCCCTCCTAGAACTCTGGAACGACGGCACGCCCGCCCTCGACCTGCCCGGCCTGCTCGCCTACCGTAACGGCGAAGACCGGCCGCCTACCATGACGTTGGCCACTGAAGAGACGCAGCTGAAGACTCTCCTGCACTCCATGACTGAAAGGAACCCCAGGAATAGGAGGACTGCTGAGCTGTATCTCGATGAGGCTAGGGGGAAGTAAGTAGGGCCATTTTATTTATATGTTATCATCCGACTGGACTTCGACGGAATAGAATAATCACCCTATAATGTTCCCAATGCTAGGACACAGGCCTACTCTCTTCGAGAGGGAGTGGGCTGTAATCTACCACGCGGGCCAAGTGCGGGTTGGTAGATGTCACATGTCTTCGAATTTTTGGTTCTAGGACATGCCGGTTTCCTCACGATGTCTTCCTTTACCGTTTTGAGGGCAGTGGTGATGAAATTATTTACACAAAGTAAAGCGTCTGCCTGGGTTCGAACCCACGACCTACAACTCGTAAGTCGGGGCCGATACCGCTGAGCCACCACTGCTCTCACTGGGCCACCAATACTCTCAGGAATGGTCTTAGCGAAATAATGGTCTTTTATTTATCGTGTAATATGTAAGTATGTAATTTATTAAAACTAATACATCATCATCTGCCTGACTTTTTCCCGACTATTTTTGGTCAGCTTCCAGTCTGACCGGATGCAGCTGAATACCAGTATTTTACATGGAGCGACTGCCTATCTGACCTCCACAACTCAGTTACTGGGTAGTACGATACCCCTTGGTAAGACTGATTGTCAGACTTTCGGGCTTCGGACGAACCGAAAGATGGATATGCTGAAAATATTAAAACTAATACATATTGTGACGAAAAGATTTGTGAGTCAGCAAAGAGGCCGATGCCGACCGGATTTCAGTTGTTAACAGGACTCTACTACTAAGTATTAATGCACCAAAAAAACAGTTAGTTGTTAGTTACTCGTGAAGATACTGCTCCTTTGTTATAACCCTTAGTCAACACGGTTGTCTATACACCGTTACATTTTGATCGTTTTAATCCTTAAAAGAGGTCACTGTACATATAAATATGAACCACTTTTACTATGCGACCAACGCTGAAATCGTGAAAAAAAATCTGCTGATCCATAAATTTTGTTCATTTAACTCGATATAATGTATTGATCAGCTGATTTTCATGATATCAGGATTGGTCCCAAAGTAAAAGTTGTTCGTAATGATGACTATAATCATGGTCTAAAAAAACAAGGTCTGGCATTCCGTGAGTGACACATGCTTACGTCACTATCCTGTTGCCACTTTATTACAACAAAACACGAATTATGGAAACATTTTTAGTCACCATTCTGTTAAAATTTATATAAAGCATTTAAATTGTCGTTTAGTTTTTCTAATCAAACGAAAAAATTCAATTTAAATATATACCAACGTAATTGCTATTTAAAAACTTATTGTTTTATCGGATTCGCACAGGAAGGCGGTTGGGGAGTTATTATTACACACTACTGGTAACACAGCGGTGATGACGTAGGCTTGTGTCTCTCACGTGACCACTGTGTCTCGGAATGGTATACCTGGCGAAGTATATTATTATACCATGAGTACAATGACCCCTTTTAAGGATTAAAACAGAACAAAATGTAACGCTGTAATCTTCAGACATCGCAAAAAAACTACGAGTCTCAGGACATCTGGTGGGAACTTTTCTTTATCATTCAGTTGATAACTTTCACCCATTTTGACATCTAAACTTTTGTTCCAGATTATTCCCAGAATACTTCTACTCCTTCCTTCAGTCATATATGCTGATATTTTCCGCCCAGCCCATATTACCTCCCGACGAGAAAATACTCCGCATACACCAAGACATAAGGAATATTATCAAGATCTTCACCCAACCGTCAGACGCCAAAAACTACCAAGACCTAGTAGAAGAAACCACAGACCATCAGAACATAGACAATATAGATAAATTAAAAGACAAATTCAAAGTTTTGAACGTCAATACGACAGATTTTGACGAAGATGATGATAAGGCACCAGAAAGAAAAGATATGGGCCCTGATAGTGAAGGTTTGATACTGATTACGTCATTGGTGACGTCATGTATAAGGGGTCTGCATCATTGTACGTCGAAATTGTATAGTTTGGAGATTTTGCAGCTGTTGTGTGAGAATTCTAATTCGGAGACCATCTTGGATCGGATTTTGCCTTATATTGTAAGTTTACCTGTTATTATTATTATTATTATTATTATTATTTTTGCCTTCTTTACCTGTGAAATGGGGGCTATCGTTTTTGTGCTCACTAGTTGGCTCCACTGGCGAGTAAGGTCCTGTCAGTAATTTTATTTGATGTTTTGGATATGTTTAAGTACCCATAAATTCATATTTTGTTTATTTTATTACATTTTAAAACTTTAAATGAATAATTAGATTATAATGTTCCTAAAATTGGCAAGCTGAAGCAGACAAATATTATTCTTCCTTCAAGTGCTACCAAATTAGATCCTAACTTTTTACTTAAAATCTTAAGCCATAATTAATCAGGAATGGCACAACCATTATGAATTATTAGTTAAAATCCGTGGTAAAAAATCCCGCAAACAGTGAACGTTCAGTACATTTGACATCTAGAGTCCTTACTCTACACTAGCGCCTCTAGCGGCCAACTCAAGCGCGATAGCTCTCATTACCTTTTAATAGCCTGAAATGTTCCGTAATTGTTCTTGGGCCTTAGCCATAAAATTAGATCTTCCCTCGAAGTGCCATTTTTTCCGAAGGGTTGACAGGAGTCTTAATTTGGAACTGTACACCATCATCAAATGCAAATTGTATGCGAGGGTATTTAGTTATATAGGCCTAACTTATTGCAATAATGCACTTTAAATAATACTGTCATTTCTTTAAAATAATTCTGGTCTCTAACCAGTCTAATAAAGGGTATCTTCTTACCCAGTAACTGGGCTATAATAATACTAGCCGTTGCCCGCGGCTTCGCCCGCATGGATATCGGAAATTATCGGGACGTGCTACCGGGACAGCAAAAAGTAGCCTATGTCCTTCCCCAGGATCCCATCTATCTCTTGCCAAATTTTATCGACATCCGTTCAGTGGTTTAGGCATCAAAAGGTAACATACATATAGACAGAGTTACTTTCGAATTTATAATATTAGTATGGATATTTACTACGATAATGTAATAAAAATGGCATATAGACAGTGGCTCCATGTAAAATGCTGGTATTCAGCAGCGTCCGGTTAGACTGGAAGCCAACCTTAACATATGGTTGGCAAAAGGCTAGGCAGATTATTAATTCAGGTTTCTCTTTCTCTTCAGATCCACCTATCCCACGACAGCGTATCCCGCGTCCGCGCATGCGCAGTAGCGACCTGCGCGCGCGCCGTCGCCCTCGTACGATCACTGCCCAACGCCGACTGTAATGTATTCCCGGAATATATCTTGCCGGAGTTAGCGCCGCGGGCTACTGATCCTAGTGTGCCTGTGCGCATCGCTTATGCTAATAATATCGGTGAGTTTGTGTGTACAGTAGTTTAGACCTTATGCCACAGACATAGAGTACATTCTGCCGGAGTTAGCACCCCGGGCTACTGCCCCTAGAGTGCCTGTGCAAATTGCTTGTGCTAACAATATCGGTGAGTTGAAATCCAAAATAAAAAAAAAATTTAATACAGAATAAATAAAGAAAATAATTTGTCAGTAGCAGTCCGGAGTCTGTATTTCCGCCTGGTTACTGGCGATAGGGTCGCCCCCTATTACTTGGGGCTTACATATAACTGGCGAAATGTGGGTTGTACCAAAACACTTCTGCCTAATCCTTTGGGGAATACAGGCGTGATTTTATATAGCTTTTATCCACGGCCTGGATCCCGTGGTCTATCTCAAAGGAACGCTGCATTTTTCCGGGATAAAAAGCCTTTGTCACTTACTAGCACGCGTAGCATAAACACTTCTATCTCTACTCTACGAAGAATAGACACATCGCTTTCTATACAAAGTGACATTTCTTTTCTTCATTTTTGACATCCCGCCGTAGAAATCTTTCGTAAATCTGTCATTTTGTCTTGTGTCTTCGGTGGTCATACTTCGCATGCAGCTCAGAAACAAAGCACGGCACGGTTGGCGCAGTGGTTAAGCGATTGACTGCTGCGCTGCGTGTCGCGGGTTCGATTCCCGCACGGAGCAAATATTTGTATGACCTACAAGTAGTTGTTCCGGGTCTGGCTGTTTGTGTATGTGAGTTTTAAATGTTTGTAAACGCCCCCACAATACAGGAGAAATTCCTATGGTGGGGCAACATTTTATATAAAAAAAAAGCGGAAATGGTAATGTAATTGTATTGTAATTACAGTGTCGGCCATACCCTTTAAACAGCAGTGCTGTGACTATGTGTGACTTAAGGCTCCTTTAAACAGGCGCGACACGCAACATGAATCGCACGCGACACAAAGGCATCGACAGTCTCGCGACAGGCGATGCCTTTGTGTCGCGTGTCGCGCCTGTTTGAAGAAACCTTTAGCCATTCTAACGCAATGTTTGTGCAGCTCTTCCACGGTGGGGCGCATATGTGCATATATAAGTTAAAAAAACATTTAATGTGAATTCGTTTGTCAGCAAAACTGGCGGAGACTGCGGTACGATTCTTGGACCAAACGCAGAACATGGTGGATAAAGAAGCTGCCAACATTAACTATGAAACCGAATTATCTGCGCTGCACGAAATGGTACGTATACTAAATTATTAAAGCATTTTATCATTATTATTCTAAACTGCCCGGTGGTCGCCACGTACAGGGCAAAGTACTTCGATAACCCAGGTACCCTACGTGAGATTGTCAGCAACACCAAGGCGTTGCTGGCCTTCTTCGAGGAGCTGGGGTGGATCGAATGATCGATCTTCCCACCCGTACGCAAAATACGCGCATTGACGTGGAGTTGCGGACACCAGCTAGTATTACCTATTACCTATCATTATTATTAAACTATACAGGGTGCCATCGATGGGCAAACTGTAACCATGAATTTAGCACATGGTTCTAGACTCCCTAGCGTAAAATTTTACGTCTGGCAACTAGAGTTTATACAAGGCATTTATAAGCTAGTCACTTTATAACTGCCTGGATGGTGTAGTGGTCGCAAGCGCTACTCCTGTGCATGAGGTTCTGGTTTCGATTCCCAGATCGGGCAAAGTGTTATTGGGTTTTTCCATGTGGAACCTCTCAGTAGCTGCCCGGAGTCTGGATTTGGGCCCGGTTGATGGCAATAGGCTCGCCCCATTTTACATGGGACTTAAAAATAACTGGCGAAATGTGGGTGTACTATAGGTACACCTCTGCCTAACCCTTCGGGGAATACAGGCGTGATTTTATATTATGTTATGTTATAACCTAGCCATATCTCAAAATAGCTTAAGGGGGTGCACTAAGGTAGCCCGCGAAAATTCATTTTCTGACGGTTTTTGCAATTTGCTGGTCAGTATCAGGTTGTATGTTGATTAAAATATAATTCGCGATCGTAACAAATATGGCTTTATAGAATTATAATAATTAGAATCAGCAATACAACTCCTTAAGTTAGAATTGGCCTCAAATGTCATGATTTCATGAAATAGTTATTCTATAGGGTAATATGAACTGAGAGAGATGTATCGATGATTTGTATGATTATAATTCTATAAATACATACTTGTTACGGCCGCCAATCATATTTAGATCAATATGCAACCTGATACTGGCCTGCAAATTGCAAAAAACGTAAGAAAATTTGAATTTCGCCTTAAAAACCTTTTGTCCAGAACGTAATATTGAATTAACTTGCGAAGCCTAATAGGTTGGTAAAGAAAAATACTTCCGAGTCTTCCAATGTAATATTGTTGTTCTTTACACTAATTTGAATCATATGTCACAGTTTATAAAGTCCAGTTTCAAATGTTTTGCAACCGTATAAATACTTGTTTTTGTTTTAGGTACGATCAACGGTATCATATCTACTGACCGACTCGCAAGCCGTGGTCAAGCGTGCACTAGTAGAGAATGGAATCACAAAACTTTGTATATTCTTCGGGAAACAAAAGGGTGAGTACTATTAATTATTTAAATTATTACTTTGATTAAGTTATGAAAAATATTACCTCTAACATGTGCCACAATGATTAAAATTGGATTTATTTTTTCTAAATTACAGAGCCTGGTAAGATTTATTAAGTAATAATTAATATCCATGGTCTTTGTCTGCCATCGCTCTATCAGGTTTTTGAGCAATAATGATACAATCATACATACATAAACTCACGCCTTCTTCCCATGGAGGTAGGCAGAAACGACAGAACGGCACCTGCTACGATCCTTACATACTCCTTTTGCTTCGTTTACGTTCATACATCTGGTCATGCACGCACGCCGGTTGCGAGTACTACGCACCTGACCTTTCTGAAGAACATCACCTATTATTCTATTTATTGTTAAACTGCATTCCAGCTTCAATATCTGTATTGGTAGAAAAGTGCTAAGACCAAAACTATATTTGAAGTAGCGCGATGCTAAATAACAAATATTCTGTAACTTTTTCTGTAACATCGCGCGACAAACGTGATTGTTGGAAATTTTTCGTGTCAACGTATGTCTTTGCTGTCTGGATAATACAGGGTCAAATTAAATTAGATAGCGAAACTCCACAGACGTGATGGGTATCGATATCTAAACAAGATAAAACAAAAAGTAAATGAATATAATGGTTTTTTGTTGGATCATCGACCGCAGTTGAGTGTAAAATAGTTACTTAAATATCAGTTTAAAAAATCTGTTTTTTTTTGTGTATATTTCACAGACGTGATGAGTATGGGGATGGGTGTGGGATGGTAGATTTTCTCAACTAAAACTTCAAGTAACAAAGCTACCATCGGTCGCTGACCCAAAAAAAAACATCAAATCCTTTTATTTTTTTATTTTATCGTGTTTAGATAACGATACCCACCACGTCTGCAGAGTTTCGCCAGCTAATTCAATTTGACCCTGTATATTGAGCTATTATCACATAATTCGTGCGTTAAAAGAAGGTGTAAAATGTAGTAGCTACGGCTTTGGGCCGACGGACATCTGACAGGGCGTAGCGCAACGCGGTTTTCACTGCCAAACGAATATCAACATTATCTGGCTAGAAATAAAATCGTAAATACTGTCACTAACTTGAGACGCGCGCCTCTGTCCGCTTTGATGCGCTCTTGGACAAGAAGTCTGATTATTTTAAAATTAATTTCAAGTACGGCAATTTTTATATTTTTTTGGCAGTGATAACCGCTGTGCGCCTGGCCAGATGTGCGCTGGCTCTTGTTGACAGTATTATAATTAATCACATTGATATTCCAGCCAACGACGTAATTCTGTCCCACATGGTGACGTTTCTGAACGACAAGGAGGAGGCAGCCTTACGAGGATGTTTCTTTGAGCGAGTCGTGGGAGTCGCAGCTTATGTGGGACACCATTCTGCCCCTATACTCGTGCCTTTACTACAGCAGGTATATTAGGCTCCGACTTTTTTGTAACCAATGAGGTACAAGACCTCTCGTGTACCTACCAAGAAATCAATTTAATATCTATACTAATATATGCTAATACTAACAATATTATAAAGTGGTATAATTTGTTTGTTTGTAAACTTGTATGTAGGGGGTAATCTCTGGAACTACCAGTCGAATTTCAAAATTTAATTTTCATTTGATAGCGCAATTCTTGAGGAAGGTTATTTAACATCACGCTAGGACCGTTAGGAGACGAGTAAAATGAAAAAAGTCAGAAAGAACATTAAGCGAAAACGAAGTAATAGCGCGGGCAGGCGATGCGATGCGATGCGACGGGGTGGGTCGGGGGAGCCAGAAATTTCACGCGGTTGAAGTCGCGGGCAGAAACTAGTCACTCATAAAGATCTCGTTCTAGCTTGAAAGCATCATTTCGTCTACAGCTGTGACGAAAATTCCTATCAGGTAGTATTTGGTTTACCATTCTACCGACCATGCAACTGGGGAAAGCTCGTTTGTAACCGCAGACTGGTATATTTTGTAGAGGCATCTACAATGCCACATGCAAGCTGACGCTGACGTCACGCAAAGTCCTGCATCGCGCAAGCAGAGTTTACCGCGCAACTAACATGTATACAACGTCCTGACATCAATCGTCGGGCAGTTGCCCACCAGACTCGACACCCGTCTGGTCGGAGGATCCTCCCTTTTCTATGAAGAATGAGTGAGCTTTACACCCTGTTCCTCATACCTCTATAATTTGATAGCCTGGTAAAGCAGTGCTTTTATTTGTTTACAAATATTATTTTTGTACATTAGTACATGTATATAATAATGTTGTTTCAGGGTCTTACAGACCAATCGGAGTGGATAATAGCAAAAGCGTTAAGAGCTACGACCAATTTGGCAGAACTGGGTTTATTGCCCAAGCAGGCACTGTGTGACCTTGTAGCGGAAAGTGCTGTGTTCCTTGCACATCCTAACTTATGGGTAAGTATGTTTTATTACTTTCTAATATATAATAATTATAGAGGGATTGGTAGGTCGTTCCTCTCTCTGGAACCCTTACCGGTAGCTTGGACCCTGTTCCCAATACCGGTGGGCTACTATTTTTTCTTATGTTAAATGTTTTTATATGTTTATACTCTAATATTTAAAAATATGTGTATGGAACAAATAAATAATAATAATAGCAATAAAGTAGAAGTGGTCAAGTATTTAAAAGAGAGTAATTGTGATTATTTCAAAAGCACTAACTATATTGTTGGTGTTGCTATTGGATACTAATTATATTGTTGGTGTTGCTCTCAAGCACTAACTATATTGTTGGTGTTGCTATCAAGAACTAACTATATTGTTGGTGTTGCTATCGAGCACTAATTATATTGTTGGTGTTGCTATCGGGCACTAATTATATTGTTGGTGTTGCTCTCAAGCACTAACTATATTGTTGGTGTTGCTATCAAGCAATAAAAATAAAACAATGATATAAAACTAAAATATTGATTATCCACGATAGTCAAATAATTGAGTTTCTCTTAATAAAAATCACTCGTAATTCCAAATTTTAAGATATATTGTTCTCCTTTTCTAACCATTATTGTGTTTCATTTACTTAGATTCGTCACGAAGTATGCGGTTTAGTATCTTGCGTGTCGAGTCTCCTGAACCCTATTGACGTGAATTGCAAGATACTGCCCTTAGTATGGCCGCACTTGAAGCATAAACTAATACAGGTACTGCACACATTATAATAATGTGTTATTTTTCTCCTTTAACTGTCAATATTTCAAACTGTAACCGTATCATGAGTACTAACTTTAGTCTAAGCCCAAACCTTCGAGCTAGTTATTTTATTTTGAACTGTATTCTGACAAATGTAAAGTTTTTATTATAAAATTGACAACTTAACATCAGTTTTTGTAATTAGTAATTTAATTTCGAAATTCAAAAATAGCTTGTTGGATCTTTAGATCAACTTTGTTTTGTAATGAGGCCGTAACCGTAAGTGTCCTTAATACTGTAACAGCTAACAGATTGTTAATTTTTTTGTGTCCCATCCTTTTAAATTACCGTCAAACGGGGTGAATAGGAATGCAGGGGTGAATCGGGACGAAATTTTAAACGGGATTTTAACATTAAAATAATATAGTTTATTGCCAACAAGGGCACATAATTGTTAAGTATAATACAGCAAACACATTAGAGTCCTTTTTGGCAACAAACTATATTATTTCAATGTTAAAATCCCTTTTAAAGTTTCGTCCCGATTCACCCCTGACCTCTCCCGCTCTGGGCGCAGCGGAAGGGCGTGTCAGACTCTTACTGACTAAAACCCACCCGTGTTCCTTCAATTGCCTGTGCGCCAGCGCCTCGGTAACTGCATCCCTATTCACCCAATTTGACGGTACGTCTTTTGTAGGCGAAGACATTTCAATATAATACTCTTCTATAATGTCTAGGTGGAAAGAGCAGAACTACTATTAGAGAGCTTAGCAGAGCCGATCCCTCGAAAAGTGCTGGATGCTGTGTTACGTCACGGAGATGTGGATAGACTTGTTCACACGTTACGAGAAAGAAGAAACACTAGGCTCAAGGTAGCATACTTAGTAAAATACGCCTGTTTCCCCTGTAGCGGTATCTACAAAACGCCACATGCGAGCTACAAGTCATACTAACGTCACGCAAAATCCTGCATCGCGCAAGCAGAGTTTACCGCGCAACTAGCATATATACAACATCCCGAGATCAATCGTGGGGCAGTTGCCCACCAGACACGACACCCGTCTGGTCGGAGGATCCTCCCTTTTCTATGGAGGTGTGAGTGAACTTTACACCCTGTTCCTCGTACCTCTATACCCCCAAAGGGGTAGGACAGGCACAGGTGTATTTATTGTACACCCACACTGCGTTAGTTTTATTAAGGAGGGTGCGCCAAGTAGCTCGCGAAATTCACATTTTCTTACGTTTTTTTTTTTTTTTTCAATTTGGGTGTCAGTATCAGGTTGTACATTGATCTAAATATGATTCGCGGCCGTAACAAATTTGTATTTACAGAATTATAATCATAAAAATAATCAATACAACTCGTCTAAGTTCATATTACCCAATTGAATGACTCATGAAATCATGACATTTGAGGCCAATTCTAACTTAAGGAGTTGTATTGCTAATTCTAACGATTATAATTCTGTAAAGCCATATTTGCTACGGTTGCGAATCATATTTTAATTAACAAAGAACCTGACACTGACCAGCAAATTGCAAAAAACGTAAGTAAATTTGAATTTCGCGGGCCACCTTAGCGCATCCCCCTTAAAGCTGACGATTTGTGCAGAATAAACTATTTTTCTTTCTTATCTTTTTTTCTTTCAAATTCAAAAGCGATTTTCTCTTTAATTTTTGAATGAAATTTGTTGTTATTACGAACATTGTATTTTCGAACTCATAGGTTTATGTAATATGTCGCATTTCAACGTTGCATTCGTTTTTCACAAAAAAAGCGCCATTGAAAGTTGCCAAGTGTTGACATATTCGTGCTCGTGACTGTACATCTGCATTTGCAATTTCATAATATTTATTTATTATGGCTTCAGTGTACAGAGCAAGTCGTTAAAATTCGGAACTTAAAACGTGGATACAGAATTGTTAAGGAATTTGATAATATTTTTTAGATGTCCATTTCGTGCTTTAACTATCGATCGCGTTTTGGTTACAATCCGCGCGCCTCGTTAGTTTCTTCGGTTGTGACTTTGGCCAGCACCCTAATTACATAACACACTATCAATCATAATCTGAATAATTTTGAAGTCTCTGTTGCAAATCTCATTGCTTCATATGTTCGAATTTTTTTTTGCTCAACAACGTAAATCACGCGATGAATGTTGTAGAACTGTCAAAACGAAAGCGATTGCTACTTTTAGTGTGTTACGCAATTAGTCCGCTGATCTTACAGTAGGAGGCATCATTGATTGAATGCCCAACGATTTAGTGATGAAATGCCATCTCTGTATCCACGATCCACAATGAATATGTCATGTGATCCGAACCAACACTGTTCTTTTTTTTTTTGGAAATCATGAAATGACCTCTCCCGCTCATTTGGCAGCAGATTAGGGCGGCCGGCACCGCATTGCAAAAATCCTCCTACAACACTTTCTTACATTTTGTGTGAACCATCACACACTAACGTGAGGTCACCCTTAACTTCGGCCGAAACAACGGATTTCGTTCGACGGGCGGGCCGCACCGCCCTTTTTTGTATTAAAATTCGTTGCGACGCGGCCGTAGTGTACGCTTAGCTTTAAAATCCCATGTCATTAGGGGTGAATGTGCACTATAGGTACACCTCTGCCTAACCCTTCGGGGAATGCGGGCGTGATGTTATGTTAAAATAATTATTATTTCAGGTAAAACAGGGTACAGTACCACAGTATTCCGAAATGGGACAACAGCTAAGAAATTTGTTTAGGAGACTAGCGTCTGATGGTAAGTTTTCATCAATCGCATGCTCTATGTGCTGTCAACGCCATATACATACTGTAGAAAAATAATAAAAAATAACACAACCGTCACTTTTAACAACAATACATATAACTTTATAATAAAATTGTAAAAAAAAACTGTTAAAACATGAAGAAGGGTATTGCAGAAAACCCTATATGAAAAATTTTAATCAAGAAAATGCACGGGTAAACTTAGACGCACGTGAATTTAATATCTCTTTGTAAAATAACTTTGAGTCTGACCTAAAAAGTTCGATTGCAATCGGTTTTATAAGGACTGCTACCTAAAAATAGGAGGTTTCAGAAGCAGACTGCTGACTGCCTCGTTGGTCTAGTGGTCGCAAGCGCTATTGCTGAGCATGAGTTCCTGGGTTGGATTCCCGGGTCGGGCAAAGTGTTATTGGGTTTTTCCATCTGGAATTTCTCAGTAGCAGCCCGGAGTCTGGAATTGTGCCCGGTTTATGGTAATAGGCTCGCCACCTATTACATGGGACTAAAACATAACTGGCGAAATGTGGGTGTACTATAGGTACACCTCTGCCTAACCCTTCGGGGAATACAGGCGTAATGTTATGTTATGTTATGTTTCATAAGCTAAAGCGCTAAGTAGATCCGTAGTCATAGAACAATCTTAAAATTTTAATAATAAAAATTAGACGGTAACACATGGAAAGGATCTAAATGGTTAGAATGAACTACACTAAATTAGAAATAGTTAAATCATAAATATGTTGAATTATCCACAAACCAGTTGTTGGAATTTCGGCTGGCGTGACGGGATCTTCGACGCTCCTCAGAAAACACACCTATTGTGTTCACCGGCTTAGAATTTAGCCCCGAGGGTAGAACCGAAATTCGGCTTGTTATATCACGGTATACACCTACATTGAGGATGAGAACCGTGATCCAAGCAGAATTTTAAATAATACAGAAGAAAATTGATAGATTGAAGACATGAGTAAAACATATCGATAAAGGAGGAGAATGCACTCAGACGCGGTGGTAAATCACTCCCTTGACCAAACGCCCCAATGGCAGGATAGGAAATAGCAGGATAATTCACAATACCATGTATAGAATAATTGTATAGAAGAAAATTTGGGCTTATTTTTCGTAACTTTATAATTATAAAAACATTTGTACCAAACGGTTTTTCTGCAATGACAAATGTTGTTGAATGTTGAAAGACAAAAATCTTGTCGAAAACGTAGAAATTCTAAATTCCACAATAATATTTAAGAAAAGCGATTATTATTGGTCAGATAAAATTTATACAGGTTGAATAATTATGTTCAGACACGAAAGAAGAATGATTCGAAATTTATTAAAGCGAGTATATACAGAGTGGCAGGGATATCGACGCGCAAATTATACTGCAACTTTTATTATAACTGACGAAAAATTTCAACGCTTGTGGGTTCAGAATCATGTACTAAATCCATGGTTACAGGTCGCGCGTCGATGTTCCTGCCATCCTGTATATTTATTGTACATATTTATAACATTTACTTAAATCTTTTCAGGTATGACAGAGCATGTGGAAAATCAGCTGTTGGCTATGAGTGCGCATTTAATTAAAATACAAGGATCATCCACACAAGTTAGTAACACTTACTAATTTAGGAGAAATGCCTACATTTCTGTTAGTTAAATTAAATCGAAAATCGAGATATGATTTTTCATATAAATAAAGAAAAAAAAGAAAGAAAGAAAATAGTTTATTCTGCACAAACAAAACGCAAATGACATTAAATACACACATATAAAATAGCCAAAAGCCTCGTATTCAATCAATAAAAGTTTATCAATTTTGTTCATTGCTTGATGTTAGGGCCTAGGGACCAAAGACAATACACATTCATTCATTCATTTATTTGTTTTTATATTTAAATCATACACAACTGGAGTACTCATCTTAAAACATTTCTCTTATTTGCTACTTGAGCAAGTAAAAAGAAACTAAGTTCACATTTGAAGCTTGACCGACTCGGAACGTGTTTAAAAACACTTATTTTTTTTTGCCTTGCCCTAATTAGTATTGACATTTCCAGCATATAACAGAAGCTCCCGGTCGTTTAAACCTGCAACAAACAGGTATATCTCGCGCTGTACAACTGGACACCGGCGCCACAGACGCCATGCAACATGTCGACAAAATGTATAATTCTACTCAGAATAGGTAAGCAAAAATAAAAATATAGAGAAAAAAAAAAAAAAAAAAAAAAACTACAGAACGAACAGACATAATACATACACTTCAACTTCACTTCACTTCTTTTTTCATTTTATAGAAAAAATAAAAAGTACAGAAATTAACAATGAATTTACTAAACTTTTTATTCCTTATCCAAAATAAGTAAGCATAATTAAGCCGTAGGTCCTGGTTGTCATTAGTAGATCTTTGACAGTCGTTGCGAGTCAGAAGCCTGAAAGTTTGACAACCAGTCGTACCAAGGGGTATTGTGTAACCCAGTAACTGAGTTACTGGGTGTAATTGGAAAAAAGGCTTGGCAGATGATGAATTAATTATAATTAGGAAGGAGGTCCTTGCCCTGGATTGGGACAGTACAGGCTAGCGAAAAGTATTTTATGCCCTTAAGACATTTGAGCAGTGTTGGCATCAGGCTCTCAGAAAATGATTGTCTATGAAAGCTACTATTTGTTCAAAATCATAGTACGTTTTGTTTTTGTCTCGATTTTTGACGTTTCCTCGATTTCCACGGTTCCGCTGCGAAATGCGATAATTTTTCGTACATTTTGATCATTTTTTGCCATGTGTAAGCCATGGATGTGGAAGTGGAAGTGTAATCAAAATTCAAAATTCTAATTTTCTCTCACTATTCACAGCTGATTCGCGCTGCAATAATTATGGCCACAGATAAACGCAAACGTTTTTTTTAGGCTTTGTTCTTTGAGACACTTTTTTTTTTAAAATTATATTTGTTCTAATTTGATGTTGCTATACGTAAACAAATTGCTTGGATTTAGGGAAACACGTAAGAATTAGAATAGATATTCGGAGTTAAAATTACAGTATCTTCGCGTACAATTCTGGCATTGCGGTACTACGAGTATACTACACAAACACATCATGAAAATATGGTACAAATTGCATAAGTAATAATACAACGAAATCCAACGCTGTATTTGAGCCTTGTCTCTGGGATGGCAACATACATGCGTTACCTCTAGTACTGCAGATGTCCATAGGTGGCGGTGACCAGACTAAATACCAAGTAACACCACTTCGAGATCATCGTCATTACTCACTGGCGAACGATCGTAAGAAACACTGAAGCGAGACAGTGCTTCCTTACCCAAGATATTCTTTGCACCGGCTGAAGATCTCCCATCTTGACATGAGTTGCCTTGGGTAACCTGGAAGTCTTTAAACAGACTCCGGACCCAGGTTGGCAAAGAAAACCTGTTCAGCAAAGCTATTCACAACCATTCGATACGCTTCGGTGCCGAATTGGACATCGATCAATGTCATCGGAAGAGTCCTCTAAACGCTGTTCACAACTCCGAAACCGGAAAATTTTGACAGTGTAAACCAAATAGACGACCGCTATACTTCCGACGGCTATTTCCGGTTGGGGACTAGACAAATTAGGTTGCCGAAAATTTTCAAATTGTCAAATTTTCCATTTTTCAAATGACAAATTTGACAAACTTTCTACCTAGTTTCTTTTTTGTTTCGTTTTTTTTTGTTTATGTATGTGGATTGGTTGTGAATAGCTATGCAGGCGGAGATTTATCGAAGACTCCGCCTTGGAGTGTAAATGCGGTGCTGCTCCACAAACGATGGGACACTTATCATATCCTGCGTGTCCTGTCAGCTGCACGCTACAGGAATTACTGGACGCTAGGGATGGCGCCAAACACGTAGCCGAATTCTGGGCCGAGTCCATTTAGATTGCCATCAACACGCTAAGATGAAGATCATCTTCATCATTTCAGCCGAAAGACTTCCACTGCTGGACATAGGCCTCCCCCAAGCACCGCCACTTCGACCGGTTCTGTGCTAACCGCATCCAGCGGATTCCTACCACTTATATAACTTTATTTCTTTTAAATTTCTAAACTAATATTATAAAGAGAAAAGATTTGATTTTTTGTATGTTTGTTTGTTACGCTTTCACGCTAAAACGGCAGAACGGATTTGGATGAAATTTAGCACATGAGTACACCATGACCTGGATTAGGACATAGGATACTTTTTATCCCGATATTCCCACGGTACCGAGACTTATGCGGCTGAAACCGCGGGGCGCAGCTAGGCTTTAAATAATATAATGTTGTATTTACAGACGAACCCACAAAACGTCGGTTTCCCACGAGACACACATGAACACGGAATGGCAACACATGTTCGGGCAGTCACATGAACAGCATTCAAGAGGTAATGTAGATTTAACAGTACTGTATGTTTATGACCTAATTGATTAACAAACTAGCTGAGTTCGTCGTTATATGGTCAATTGTATTTTTCACGTGTTAATATATTTTTTGAACACCTTTTCATTCTTATTATTCATAATTATTTCCATTTAATCCATACTAATATTATAAATGCGAATGTAACTCTGTCTGTATGTTTCCTTTGCACGCCTAAACAACTGAACCCCTTTTTTTAACCCCTGTGGCATACCCTATCAATTAAAAAAATACTTTTCGGAATCTATATCCACAGTTGCCGGAGATATAGCGTAACAAACATACAAAAAAAAAACACGTGTGGCACTCGGGGCTGCCGTGGTAAAGCTATTGCATAGCATTTTTTTTATCAACTTATGCAATTATAATTATTTTTATTTATGCAGTATGTTTTTTCTTTGATATTAATTCAAGTATAGTCGTACCATATACATACACGTTAAGCGAACGCTCGGCCGACCTACATGGTAGGCGGAGTGGGGGTGTTAGGTTTTATTTTCGTTACGGAATTTCTTGATTCGGTCGCCGCGCTCAAAGCCCGCGATAAAAGCTATGCAATAGCTTAAAAACATACAGAAGAATTGAGAACCTCCTACTTTTTGAAGTCGATTAAAAATGATACCTAAGCGTTTCTATTTTCAGAGGGCGTATCCCAATCACAAGTGGTGTCGGGTAGTGGTGTAGTATCACAAGCGATGTCCGTACCTCCACATCATTCCCAACTTGGACACAGCGCTAGCTATGTGCAATGTATGTATTTATACCAGATGATCATCATAAATTAAGTCTTTCTTTCAATATGTACTGGTGAATTAAGTCTTTCTTTCATTACGTACTGGTGAATTAAGTTTTTCTTTCATTACGTATTAGTAAATTAAGTCTTTATTTCATTACGTACTGGTGAATTAAGTCTTTCTTTTATTACGTACTGGCGAATTAAGTCTTTCTTTCATTACGTATTAGTGAATTAAGTCTTTATTTCATTACGTACTGGTGAATTAAGTATTTCTTTTATTACGTACTGGTGAATTAAGTCTTTCTTTCATTACGTACTGGTGCATTAAGTCTTTCTTTCATTACGTACTAGTGAATTAAGTCTTTCTTTCATTACGTACTTGTGAATTAAGTCTTTCTTTCATGACGTGCTGGTGAATTAAGTCTTTCTTTCATTACGTACTGGTGAAGGGTAACAGCCATTTTCCTGACAAAATATTATCTTCTTATCTTACATAAAACAACGTCGCATAATTTTCTAAATTTGTTCCACGTAAGAATGTTTCTGAAAATTCTTAGGTGGAACAAATTTCCAAAGTTGATGATTGATATGAAATTGATGATTGTTATTCAATAAATATATCATTCCTACAGTCGCGCATTGCAAAAAACGTAAGACATAAATAAAATGTTCGCGGGCTACCCTGACGCTTCCCCCTTAATATTAGCAAGTGACGTGAAAAAATAATGACTCTCATTTTGCGGTGACACGTTTGTTATGATTTGAGTTCAATAAACTTACGAAACCAAAAAAAATTGGTATGAATTCTTTGAGTAATTTATTTTGAGCTGAAACTTTGCATAGAAATTGTATACCTGCACCATAATTACGTAACATACTATCTATCACAATCTGAATCATTTTGAAAACCACTGCTAATCCATTGCTTCATATGTTCGAAAAATCTGTCTGCTCAAAAAGGTAAATAACGCAATTAATGTTGATGAACTGTCAAAATGAAAACCCATTCCTACTGTTAGTGTGTTACGTAACTACCCCGCAGATGTAATCTTGACCCCTTTTGGATATATACCCTTTTCCGTTACACGTTGTGTAGATAATGCTATTATCACAACATTTTAAGATGGATTGGTGATTATAAATAATAACAGACAGGATGATATTGGTAACTTCACATCCACCGGAATAATGATCATTATTCTCAATTGTTCTACTCTTTGCAGACAGCATGGCTCCGTGTCGCGTAGAACTGAGAGACTTGACGTCACGCATGCAGCAGAAATATCAGAATTCGTTGAGGTAATATGCGTTCCTTTTATGAATTTGTGTTCCAATTTTAGGCCGAAGTATCAGTATTGCCATCCAACGTGGCAATGCTGCCAACCTTTTGGGCACTTTTCTCATAGACAGCGATGCGGACGAATTTTTTGATGCCCAATGAGCTCTTTACTTTTTTTTATATACAGGGTGGCAGGGACTTCGACGCGCAACCTGTTACCATGGATTCAGTACATGATTCTGAACCCCTCTGCGTTGAAATTTTTCGTCGGTTATCTGTTACTCTAAATTTTTACAACATTTAATTAATATGGGTCAAAGACCTGAATGATTTTTTTTTTTATTTAAACGGTAATTTGCTCTGCCATACATTTTGATCGCGTAGGTATTGCACTTTTCTATGAAACAGCAGATTTTTTTTATAACCAAAGAAATTTTTTTACGCTATGGGGTCTAGAATCATGTGCTGAATTCATGGTTTCAGTTCGAGCGTCGATGTCTCTGCCAACTTGTATATTTGTACATAATATATACAATGTCGGATTGATGCACATTATGAAACTAGTTTGTTCAGAATCGTTTACTGAATCGATTTCGGTAATTTTTAATACAGGTAATTTTTTATCTTAAATATAAATAAAATTATTTAAATTACAGTCACACTTCCGGTGTACAATCAAAACAAACCAAAATGGACGAACTACCTACTACGCTAGACCCTTATACGTGTGCGACTGTGTGCGTGCGTAGATTTGTAATGTGACCACAATTTTCCCCCACAATCAGTATAACTAATTTGTAATGTTACCACAATTTTCCCCCACAATCAGTATAACTAATTTGTAATGTGACCACAATTTTCCCCCACAATCAGTATAACTAACTTAATAAATAAACAATGTTGTATAAATAATAGTAAAAATTCAGTGTATGTAGTGTAGTTATGTTATGATTATAACATAATATTCTAATTGGGGTATTTGGTGGTGTGCGTTAATTCCAGGACATGTGGTATATTAGTGTTAGCTTGTAAATTGTATTTAAGATAAGTCAAAATAAATTTAAAAATTTATAAAACGATTAAATATGCAATGTTAATTTTGAAATAAGTGTATATTGCGAAATCAAGTGGTTTTATTTTTCAAATAATTATTTCTACAGTAAAAGTCAATAATTGGTTTGTTGTCAGGAGTCACGACGATCCGCTAGACAGCAATGTGGATGTGTTACCGCCTCACGGATGGCGGCCCGGGAACCAACTGCTCGCGTACTTACATGAACACAAGTAAGTGATAATATTTTTATTTAAAAAAAATGTGTCTGACATATCTCGACACCCTCGGGTCCCGGACCTTTGGAAGACGTACGAGGGGCCGAAGCCAACTCGCAGAGGCCTCTTTGACAATTTTAAATGATAATGGGGCACCAACCGACGATTACCTCTGTATGCACTATGCAAGTGTACCCAAGGACAACCCGCGGTTGGTGCAGGACTATTGCAGAACATGGAAACAAAGATATTACAGTGAAACCTGGTTAATTGGGATCTCAAGGGACCAAGGATTTTGTACCATTTAAAGAGGTTTTCATTTATCCAGTTTTCCAATTAGAGAGGTTTAAAATTATCGTTGTCTCATTTACAGAGGCCCTCGCTTATAGAGGTCGAAATGTACTGTTATTCCATTTATAGAGGTGGAAAGGTTAATAAAAATGCGTATTTTTGGTGTTATTTGTTATTGTTACGTGTCGAACCCTGTCCCAACCTGATAAATGTCTCACTTATACAGGGAATTGAGCTACAGACTCCCAATTATAGAGGTAAACATCGAAAAAATCCTAGAAATCAGGTCTTATTTAACCAGGTTCGTAAAGTCCCATTAACAGAGGTAATTGGATGAAAAAGTGCCGGGACCTCATTGAAATTCTCAATAATAGAGGTTCCTCACTTATCCAGGTCCCACTTAACCAGGTTTCACTGTATATATTAATAACCGACGAAAAATGTCAACGCAGTGGAGTCCAGAATCATGAACTGAATCCATGGTAACAGGTTGAACGTCGATGTCCCTGCCACCCTGTTTACATATAACAATTTAAGTTACTCCGATGTTAAGTACATGAAATTCTGACCAGTTTGAACCTGTTTCAGGGCGCGCGTGAACCAACTAGTAACCCTACCAGCTCACCGGTCATTATTCGGATCATGTTCAGACGACGGTACGGTTCGCTTGTGGGACGCGGCGCGGTTACACACACAGACGCACATCAATAGGTAACAAGAGTTTACTAAGAGCCCGTTGTTTGATCAGTAGTCAAACATACTAATAGTTCAAATGCGTTACTTAAACTAACAATTTGTTCAAAATGACATAAGTATGTTGTTTGGTAAATGGTTAAGCTAACTATAGTTAAAAAAAATGTCAATTTGCTATAAAAATTAACCATGCGCTGATAGAGTAGTTAAACTTTGACAGCTATTGACTATTGTCAAGTGACTAATTGTTAAACTGACTATTGGTCATGTTTAACTATGTATCAAACAACGGGCCCTAAGTACAGCCAGGGAAATTTATTGTTTGTTTTATTGACTACCAACTTCAATTTGCCGTGTTATAGCCATTTCATACAACCGTCAAAGAATGACAGCTGTGATTTGAATATACGGACAATTTAAGTTTGAAGTAATTTTTCTAAGCGTATACAGTACAACTATTTTCTTCATGTCCCTCGGGAATCATCGCATTTCCGAATACAAACGAATGCTAATTTCCATGTCCATCAATAATTAGATGTATCGTGTGTAATAATTTGAATTCAGAACTAAGTACTTTATTGTGTTGTTACGTCAAAACAAAATAACAAGAAAATACTTAGTTCTGAATTCAAATTATTGACTGACAATCACTTAGCGATTTCCACGAAATCGAAATCACTTTTGGACTTTTTCACGTTGAACTCGTTACTTGTATTTTTTTTTCTGTTGGTAATTGGTCTGCTCTTGACTCTAGTCTAGGTCAGAGATGACAGAGACAAAGTCGACGACGGAGTGAGGTTACCCAGAAGAAGCCTGTTCACTCTCATTTTGAAGAGATTTGGGTTCTATGCGTTCAGAAACAGATGCAGGTAGAGAGTTCCACTCTTTTGCTGTGCGCTGATGCTGATGAGATATTTGGAAGCGCTTAGTGCGAATTGGCGGAATAGCAACTAGGTAGGGATGGTAACTTGCAGTGCGTCTAGATGTCCGATGGTAGAAGAGGGACGGTGGAAAAAATCGTGAAGTTGTTGGGCACACTCATCGAATTACAATCTAGAAGACCGACAAGCAGGAATGAATGAATCAACAAATCTTTCATTCACTCACTATGTTCTTTTATTTTCACAGGTCAAAGTCGATGTACAATAGGAACGCAGGGCCTGTCTTATCGATAGCCGCCTGTGAAGGCGGTCAATCTCTTGTAGCGGCGACACAAGAATCTGTCTTTGTATTGAGGTACGTACACTTCAAGCGGCCGTTAACCCCGTAATTATCAACTTGAAATTGAAAAAAAAAGTTTTTTTCTTCTTTAGAAATCGACATCTATCACGTCTGTGAAGTATCGCCAGCTAATTTAATTTGACTTTGTGCTAAGGGCTGATTTTTAATGTTCCATACTGAAATCCTCAAAAGGAAAAAACGGAACCCGTATAGCATCACTTGGTTGTCCGTCCGTCCGTCTGTCTCTCTGTCAAGACCCTTTTTCTCAGGAACGCGTTGAGGTATCAAGTTGAAATGAATATCAAATACATAGGTCTAACGGTCCCTTGGAGATCTAAAAAAATCATGCTTCTTAAGTCAGCGCAATATAAAAATACGGCCATTTATGCAACATATTTCCATAGTAGTACTTCCTGTTGACCTAGAATCATGAAATTTGGCAAGAAGCAAGGTCTCACAGCACAAGTAAAGGAAAATATCCGAAAATCGTTAATTTGTGGTCCGAAAACATAAAAAAATTGCAACTACAAACTTACGTTTACAGTTGCAGAACTGACCGTAACTACCTGTACAGGAGATATTTTTTTTTCAATTGTTTACAAGTCTTTTATTTTTACAAAGTTAAGTTTTTCTTGGAATAAATTAAAGGACATCCCAACTGCGAAACCCTTCATTATGCGTGACCTGGCCGTTTTTTTTTTCTATCGTCAGATATGTTAAATCCGAGAAATAAAATTGACGTTTGACAGTTTTATACCCGACTGCGCGACGCAAAAGAGGGTAATGTGTTTATCAGCCTTTGTATGTATGTATGTATGTTTGTTACTTTGTGGCGCTCTAGAGACCAAACGCGTTGGCCGATTTTGATGATTCTTACGTCAATCGATTTGTCTTAGGGCCCGTTGTTTGATACATAGTTAAACATCACCAGTAGTCAATTTAACAATTAGTCACTTGACAATAGTCAATAGCTATCAAACTTTAACTACTGTGTCTGCGCATCGTTAACTTTTATAGCAAATTGTTTTTTTTTTTTAACTATAGTTAGTTTAACCATTTGTCAAACAACATACTTCTGTAATTTTTTACAAATTGTTAGTTTAACTAACGCATTTTAACTACTGACCAAACAACGGCCCCTTAATCTTGTGAGTGTCACTAAAGACAAGACAGTAATCAAAATTCAATATGGCGACAACCAGACACCATATTGTGAAAAAGAAAAAAAAAACACTTTTGACGCTGTCGGGTTTTTAGAGTAACTTTTTTTTACTTAAAACCTATCAAAATATGAAATCTTCTCGAATTAGGTTATCTAAAGTTTTTATTTGTAATTGTTATGGTGTGCAATATACTGTCTCTCTATTCATTGAAGGATCTTGCCATCATTCCCAGGGTCGACGGCACTTCATCCCGTATGAACCTCTCACAAGGTCGTCAGCTGGAAGGTGACGGTGACGACGCGGTGTGCGTAGCGGCGCCGTCACATGGCGCCGTCATCTCCTACGCCACGCTACTCGCCACTATTGTAGGCTGGGACTTGAGGGCACCAGGTGAAATAAAATGAAATGAAATGAAATTGTATATTCTGTTCACTTTAACACGTCAAATAAATAAGCTAGATGGAGTTGAAATCTCCAAACTTAGGGGTCAAGTGTCTTTTCAAGTCTTGTCAGGTTTTTTTTAATTCTTATCAAGTCCAGACGTTAAATATCAAAAATATCGTGTAATAAAATGTAGAAATTAAAAATGTAAGTAAAAATCCTTTTTAAAAACAAGCTTTTTGAACTAAAAAGTACCAAATAAAACTTACGTTAACATAAAACTTTAATATTTTCTTAGAAGCTTGCGGCTTATCTATAAGTGTAAGAAGGACGTCCACGCCTCAAACTTTTAAGAAAATATTAAAGTTTTATGTTAACGTAAGTCTTATTTAGTACTTTTTAGTTCAATAAAAGCTTGTTTTTAAAAAGGTTTTTTACTTACATTCTATGTACTTGTACTTTTTAGCTTTAGAATTTCTTTAAATATCTTACTAATTTAACAATGGGATGTATATCTTAATTTTTTCTTTTCGCATTCGTTTTCAAATCTAATATGTAGTTATTTTTTAATATAAAACTTTTTTTATTAATTTAATACCTAGTTCAAAAGTTTAAGACTCGAGTTAGTATTTCCGGAATTGTGTGACAAAAATGCGAAAAGTATTTTTAATATTTGGTTATAATCTATATGTATTTCCTCTTTAGGCAACGCATGGAAACTCCAAGGCGACTTGAAACAAGGAGTCTACACATGTTTATACGCAGACCCGTGCGGGTACCTCGCGGTGGGCACGTCCAGTGGCGCCATCTGCGTGTGGGACCTGAGGTTCCACCTGCCTATAACATCTGTGCGACATCCCAACTGTGAGTAATTTAAAGTTATTTAATTAGCCATCATCAGCTTAGCCTTGCTTAACTATGTTGGGGTCAGCTTCCAGTCTAACCGGATGCAGCTAAGTATCAGTATTTAACATGGAGCGACTGCCTATCTTAATTTCAATTACTATAATGTTACGTTAGTTTCTTGCTCAAAAATGAAGGTTAGGCGAATTTTTATTGCAAATCTGTTTGACAAAATTATCGTCCGCTTAAGTGTTGGTAGTGGGGCGACATTTGTCGGAGCGTGGCCCACTAAAGCAATGTGGTGAATGTGGATGAAGACTCCCACAGTGGGTGTGAAAAACTGTGCAACTTTTTCATTATTATTTTTTTCTGAATAATTATTAATAACAGGTTGTACTTTAGAACTTCCTGTTCTAAATTTGTGTTTTTACAAAAAACTTTATTTTTTATTTTATTATTTATGTACACACAGTAAAATAGCTACAGATACGGCATATTAGTATTGAGTACAAAGGTACTGCTTATTTCTTAAGAAATTTCTTCCAGCAGACCTGCGAAAGGAGAAATGAAAAAGAAATGTAGACAATAGTGTGTGAGAACAAGAAGAGAAGAATTTGATTTTGTGACGTCTTAAACGTCGTTGTTCTTTGTTTCTGAATCCAGAGTTATGAGTGGTTCAATCTTTATTTTTTTCGTCTACAGCGGAACGAGTCCGACGCATAGTAGGTAGTGGCAGTAGCGGCGGTATCTGGGCAGCCGGAGCCAGGGATGCAGCCGCCTGGAGTTTGGAATCTACCCAGAGAACGCATGCACTGTGGCCCAGCACCAACTGTGTGCAACCCCTGCACTACACACCTGCTGTAAGTACTCTGAAATTAGCATAAAGCTATGGTCTGTTCCAAAAGTCTCTAACGAAAATGTAAACAAATAGATCAGAAAACGTACCTGTGAGAGTTGTTTGTGAGTCGATGTTCGTGCAAATATGCACTTTATTTCCCTTAAAATAACGTGCATAATCCTTAACAACAGGTACCTATAATAATTTGCTTATGTTCTCCCAGGCATCCCACTACATAAGCTCAATCTACTGCGGCGCCCGGGAAGGCAACCGTTTCGTAGTGACGGGCGGCTCCGACCTGCGCCTGCGCTACTGGAACCTCGAGCAACCAGAGGACTCATACGTGCTACTACATGCGCATAACGACGCGCTGAGGCATACGCCCAACGCTATTAAATATAGGTAGGATATTTGAGTTCAGAATCTGGGAATAACAAACTTAATGTCATACAAGACAAAGTTCAAATTCCATTGCAACCATTTTATATTCCGGCTGCCGAGAGAATGCGTTCCTGACGTCTATCAGTTAGACAAGATTCGCAACTCGTCTGTCTAGCATTTGCCCAACTATGTGGGGGTCGGCTTCCAGTCTAACCGGAAGCAGCTGAATACCAGTAGGTATTTTACATTGTTCCACTGCCTATCTGACCTCCACAACCCAGTTACTGGGTAATACGATACCCCTTAGTAAGACTGGTTGTCAGACTTTCGGGCTTCTCACGACCCGTAACGACTGTCAAATATCCAAGAATGACAGCCAGGACCAACAGCTTAACGTGCTTTCCGAGGCACGGAGAGGTCTTGGTATGTAAAGTTGATCACCCATCCACGGACCAACCGCGACAAGCGTAGCTTAACCTGATCGATTGACCCATGCGGCTGTTATTACTTAGCAACTAATAAAGTTTAAATTCGCAAAACACGTATTATATTGTGATCAGCGTTTGCAGTCCTTTCACAGTTATTTTAAGGACCTCTGATTTTGCATCACAGTGATCTTTATTGTCATTGATATAAGGCTGATTTTGCCAGATGTAAAATCATAATCATTTTTTATTTGTGTAACATAGGTAGTGAATATAGTTGTTCTTAAATTAAAGTTCATAGGTCGCTATGTTATGCCAAGAGGCGTACAAATATGGTTGCAAGCGAAATAAAATATTAATCATGTGAGAGGTAAACATAAATTATTTGGTAGGTATGTCAAAATTAATAGAATAAATAAATAACCATAAATTACAATTAGTCACAATATTCAATAAAAAATTGTTTCGCCAGTCAAATAAATAAGTCTACATTAATTTATCATTTAGAAATTCATCAGTCATATAATAACATTTTTCAATTAATCAGTTTTTTTTTTATTGCGCTCCCCAATTTTTTTTTTTATGACACGTATTTGTTTTGTGAATATGTGGTGCTATGCCTAAAACGCAGTTTTTTTTCACTAAAGCAGTCTTAAATAACTTTGAAAGGACTGTATAACTGAAAGGTGTCAGGAGATCTACTCGCTAAGCCCGAAATCCGTAGTTACGGCCGAAATTACGGGCGGTTCCTACGGGGTATCACTTCCGGACATAAGATTACTTCGGAGACCGAACTATGAATGAATGACAACACGATTTGACAGTTGTCCTTACACCCGATGTGTTTTTACCCGTTCGAAAAAGTTAATTAATCGGGCAAACGGTTCATTCTGAAGTATCGAACTGCTTTCCGACGGAACCCCCACGAACGCATTCTCAAATTATGAATGGTGTAGAGCGATTACACATGGCGACTTTTTTGTTATAGCGGCAATAGAAAAACACACTCTGTGAAAAGTTGCACTGTCTAACTATTACGGTTCATGAGGTGTACAGCCCGCTGACAAACAGACGGACGGACGGACGGACAACGGAGGCTTAGTAATAGGGTTCCGTTGGCACCTCTAAAAATCTATAGAATACACTTAACTAATTTATATACAGACTATCTTCTGCCCACGACTTCGTCCGCGTAAAATTTCTGGTTCCCCCGACCCACCCCGTCGCATCGCATGGCTTGCTTGTGCTATTATTGTTTTTCTTTTTTCTCGGCTTCTAAGGATCCTAGCGTGGTGTTAAATAGCCTATAGCCTTCCCCGAAAATTGGGCTATCAAATGCAAAAATATTTTTTGAAATCCGACTGGTAGTTTCAGAGATTACCCCCTACATACAAACAAACAAACAAATTATATAGGTAGTACGATTCAAACTTTATGGCGGCTCGGAACATGAGGCGAGTCGCTGCGCAGTAACCAATTCACGTGTCAGCGGGGGTGAGGGGTGACGTACTGCGCAGCGAATAGCGCACTTCACAGCCGCCACTACGTTGGAATCGTACTGTACCTCTTTATAGTATTAGTATAGATTAAACTGCGTCATTCATAGCCCGACTTCACCCACTCCTGGTCATAGGCCTCGTGTTAGTGGTAATCTCCACGCTATACACTTACTTATTTTTTTATATACAGGAGCCGCATAATAGACGGAACAACAGTAATCCAAGAATGCTGCAAACTGAACCCTTCTGCGCCCGCGTCCCTCATCGAAGACAACATATACCGCAGCGTCGAGTCGCGCTCGTTCTACCACACGGCGCCCATCACAGACCTGACCATGGTGGAGGGAGCCAAGCCGTATCTGGTCAGCGCGGCTGCTGACGGCGTTATTAATGTGTGGAAGTAGGCTATATTGCCCAATTCAGTGGTAAAATGTCAATGTAATAAACAGGGCGAAATTTGCTGAATGTAATACTGTTATATTAAGGCTGCGTTTTTAGCAAATATCTCTCAAAAACTAGAAGTCCTAGGTAAAAAAATAACCCACCAACACTTCATGAGGTGTTTGTCTTGAGATTCATTGGCCTTTAATTCAGCTTAAACGTGAACTTTGTCCAAAATTATTGAAAGACTGTCTTCGGAGGGGCAAACTTCCGTGGCGCGAACTGTAAATCCAACCATTTTACGCAACTTACGTTAAAAGGTCACGGTCAATTTAAGGTCATCCAAGAATCTGTAAAAAATACCCCAGGTGATGTAGTACATTAGGGGATGAAACTTTCATTATTTTTGCCCTAGGACGTCTAGTTTTTGAGATATTTGCGAAAAACTCAAAAAGGAGATTCTAAGTTATCCATTTTAGGACGCAGCTTACGTAAGACAAAGGTTACGGTCAAGGTCAATTAAAGGTCACCCGTGGATCTGTAGACAAACACCCCGGGGGGTGTGTCACAAGGGGGGATGAAAATTTAATTATTTTTAACCTAGGACATCCAGTTTTTGAGTTTGCGATTATATTAAAATGCGATGTGCTGCGGATATCATGCATGATTGTGTAAATACATAATATTATAATATATTAAAACTGTATACTGGTATATGGTGCGTAGTACTCGCAATCAGCCGTGCGTGTATGACCTGCAGGCTTAGCATGAAGCTTTCTATTTCTTGGAAGAATAGACGTAGCTATTTCTGTACAAAGTCACATTTCGTTTCTCTATTTTTAACATCGCACCGTAAAAATCCTTCTACAATCTGTCATTTTGTCTTTCGTTTCTACCGATCGTTGCCTAGGTCCTTTTTTATGTAGACTATTTCAGAAGAAAGTTTTCTATCCCAAACTGTCAAAATCACACTGACAACTTACGGTTGGCTAAGGTAGTGAAGACAATTTGATTTTGTAATCGCCATGCTAAAGACAGTAGACAACTTTTTTCTCGACGGCCACTAAGTATAAAAATGGAATGGAAAAATTTAATTTTTCACTTTTTGTGTAGAAAATGTGAAAAATTATTTCCTACAAGTTGAGTTTTACGGGTTTAAGCGTTTCATAAAGGGGGTCGAAATTTTCATTATTTTTGCGATAGGACAAACCATTTTCGAGATATAAGCAAAATAAAAGAAAAATGTGAATAAACTACTGAATTTCGTAAAAAGTGCAGTTGACTCTTTCTACTTTGCTGCCGTCGTACTGTCTTCACGGAACGTCATTTTTGTCTATTCTTCCGTCGACAAAACGGTGCTCGTGCTAAGCCTGCAGATGTATGAACGTAAACGAAGTAAGAGTAGGTATGTAAAAATCGTAGCAAGTGGCGTTCTGTGGTCTCTGCCTTCCCTCATGGGAAGAAGGCGTGAGTTTAAGTATGTACGTATGTAAAACTGTACACCTCACTATGTAAAGGTATATTCAATGTAAATTACATTTTTTTTTTTCACAAACATTCAGATATTGCGCTGAAAAATGATTTATTTTGTAATAATAATTAGTTCCTTTGTTTTTTTTTTATCTGTGATCTTTTAATATTTTACTATCGTATAGAATCTAGAGGCAACAATACGACAATAAATGAGAGTATTTCGGAACTATCAAATAAATGCTAGCATCGAAATTAAAAACGTGATTTTCCCAAACAAACTAAATAGTAGTGATGGTCCGACAATGGATTTATCATCTTTGACTAGCTATAGTGATTCAACTATTGGATTTATTTGATTTAATTTTCGTATACAGACTGGGAACGGCATTTGATATAAGCAGTTAAAGGGACTAACCAGCTCTGCTCAGCTTGTGTCTATAGAAAACAACCATTTTGTATGGAATGCGTACGCATCCGTTCAGCTTTCCGGATGCGTACGCATTCCATAAAAAATCGTTGTTTTTTATGGACAAAAGCTGAACAGAGCTGAATAAGTGTGGTTAGTCCCTAATTTGTTGTCGTATTGTCGTCTCCAACTTTGATTTTATGCTAGCATAATATAATAATTTATATTTTATTTTTCACCTGCAGTCAAGGGAGTTATTAAAAAAATGACAACGACTGAATAATAATAAAATTGTATCAAATTTATTTTAAAATGTTGTAATTCTAAATTCTTAGATAGTAATTAATATTATAATATAACATTCATATTTATGATTTTGTTCGGTGTTAGTCACGTGCGTGATTCCTTTCGCGATCTCTTTCGAGCTCGAAACTCGGGATAACCCGAAACATGCAGGTGAGTAAAACCGTACATAATCCCTACGATTGTAGACAATAAGATTCTATTTTTTACATAATACAAAATAAAACATTATCAGGATTATGATGTTTCAATTACAAAATTCATTTTAAGTCAATTAAAGAAATAAAAACGATTTAAGTATTATGATACACAAAAAAAAAATACAAAACGTATCTTTGTACTTTCAATTGATATTTTTTAAGGAATACCTCCAAGTAATCCCCTAATTTCGCCCATCCTAATACTAAGATAGCGACAACATAATAAAGTCGGGGAAATATTTTATTAACAAATAACCACAAACTTTAATTATTGTCCATGATGAAATGGCTATAACACGGCAAAACGTAGGCAGGGCCTTTTCCATTGGCGCCATTCTGGCAAGTGCCCAGGGCCCTTCGATTCATGAGGCCCCTATATCATGCCAGCGTCGGAGTTAGGGGCTATCAGAGGCAGGATGCTACAAATTTCGAGCTCACTTCGCTCGCTCTTGCATCCTAGATTCTCCGTAGGGCCCCAGTATCCTAAGTGCCTAGGTCCTCCAGAAGGTTAAAATCGGCCCTGAATGTAGGGTGCCAATTTACTTAACAATTAATTTCCCTGACTATATTTAACATAATTACAACAATCACCCATTATTCTACTCAATACAACAACAATTCAAATAGTTTGTGCTCATAATTTCTCATGTCATAGAACATTGTTCAATATGAACTAGATTTTGGGCCAGTTTTTCGAACGAAAATTATCGTAAAATGAATGTGACAAATTGTCAAGCGCGCGTCAACTGCTGTGATTGGTCGAATGATTTATCATTTTGCGATAATTTTCGTTCGAGAAACGGGCCCTAACTATCACAGATTATAATATTTTTTAACAATACAAGCCAACATACTGTTCAATCAATTCCATACTTTCTTATAAACTAGGTTCCTATGGCAGTCGCTATAAAAATATGATGACAACCTCATTAAATTATTTTTATTTTCTTCATACAGGACACATACACAATTATTAAATTAAAGAAATTCAAAAAAACGTTTTCTGGCACTAACAAGCTAGTAGGACAGGAATATTACATCTAAAAAATACATTCTGAGGTAATACATCAAAAAAATAGTCAAATTGAAAACCTCCTTTTTTGAAGTCCATTAATAATATTATACCTTTGACTTTCTTTAATACCTTTGCGAAATATTTCTATGATTTTGATGTTAATATTTTACCAATTTTAATTCTGAATAAATACTTGTGGGCAGAACCTAATGGGAAGTAATCACAATTACTATTCTAGCAAAATAGAGTACCAGTGTACCTACTATAAATCTCGGGATAATTTAGGGAATGCTATGTTGATTTGCAATTCTTTAATTTAATTTGAGAATTTTGTATGAAGAGATGATGTCTATATAGTAATCTTTATAGCTTGACTCACACTGAGGGGAATCCCGCGCAGAACGCGTCATAAAATGTTGCATGATGCGTCCTATGAATATTGTATAGAATACAGGCATCTGACCCAGTGGATTTAATAAAAAAAACTGACGAAATCACTTTCAAAGTGGACAAGGTCTGTAATTTTTTGTTCGGCGACAGCAACCCCGTCATCGAGCCTCTTGGGACTGTGCCAACCGTACATTAGTGGTAACAATTTTAAACCGACAGCGCCTTTATGGCGTAGCAGTAAAAGCGATTTTCGTAGGGCAAGTGATACCTATTGCGCAGGATTCCCCTCAGTCTGTTCAAAGCATAAAGTTTCACATTTTGTTCTGCATATATATAACCTCCTTAACCAAATAGCTAATACTATTTGCTATCAGGTGTATCTGCTAACAGTTTCTCAAGATCCATACCATCAAACTTGGGATCAGCTTTGTTTGCCGCAGTAGCGATGAAGAGCTCCTTCAATAACTCCAATTCTTTTGTCAGTCTTTTTGTGGTATCTTCAAGCTGTTGATTCTCTTCTTTCAGCTTTTTGACACGTGAAAATGTGTCTTGTGTCTGCTGTTTTGACTTCACTCTGCTTTTTTTGACGGCCTGCAATATTAAAAATAAATAAGTTAAGTATTAGGCGGAGAGAGGGTGGACTCGCCATGAGGTAGACCGCGCGAAGGTTGTGTGACGATCTGATTATGTTTGCAGAGTCAACATGGCCAGAGATCGCACAATACTGAGAGCTTTTGAACGAAAAAGGGAAGACCTTTGACCAGCAGGGAGACACAATGTAGGCTAAAAAAAGGCTAAGGCAAAGTTATAAATAAATAACTAACGACAAAAATACGCGCCCATAATGGAGGACATTTATAAGTTCGCTTACTATGAAATAGTAGGAAATACAAATAAAAGTATAGCATTCTGATTAACAAAATTACTGGCAAAATGTGGATGTACTGTCCTATGCAGCTCTGCCTACCCCTTCAGAAAACAGGTGTGATTTTATATTAATTGGAGTATGGTTGGTATTAAGGTTTATAACATGTGCATGCTTTGGTTTTGGCCTAACCCCATGGGCTTTTTATTTTTATTCAATTGTAATAATTACCGATAAAAAAAAGTGGCAGTTATTTGTTTGGCCGATATTTTTTGTTTACTTATTTGAAGTAAAAATCGAACAAAGTTAAAATAAGGCACAAGTATTACTTGTAATTAACTTAACTTTGAAGAATACAGCAAATTTATGCTGCAGTAATATATTTTTATTTACTTATCGGAATAGGGAGGATAAGTTATTATAAATACAACAATTTCATTATCTCTCAAAACAAACAATGCCATGAGAAATGTAATAAAAATTGGAAATAAAAAACTCAAATAAAGTAGATCTTAACTAATCATCACCATCAATAATATTTAAGGAGAAAAAAATCTTTAACTAGTATTTTAAGTCATGATTTTGAATAAACATTGTCATAAGATTCAAACGTTTACGATATATTACAATCATTGCATCATCATTACAAGATGTAAACAATTGCGCAATATTTATGCAAAGCCTAGACATGACTTAAAACTGCCAAATTGCAGTATTTAGGCCTCCACCAGCACTTAAAACCACTCAAGACTAATCAAATGTAACAAAGCGTAAACAGGAATACAAGAAAATTGCGATATAAGTGTTGCTTATTTGGACAGAAATGTTTGTGAAATTCTATGCAAGTTAACAGTATTTTCCATTTCTTGAATAAAAATTAACAACTTCAATCTTTTATACGTGACTTATTAATAGATGATAGTGTTTGATCAAATTATAACTCATGTAAGCTAGACAAACGGAATCAGCTAGGAAATGCTGACCGAATGTGGTGTAACTTTTGTTTGTCCCCTGCCTGCAATCAACTTATACACAACAAAGTTCAATAGATAATAACGCTTGTTGTTCTGTTTTCAGTTAAGTATGTGTTTTTACAGTTGGGTATTTTGTTTATTTTTTTATTATTTGCTTTTTAGCTCACTTTTTCTATGGTTTAAGATCTTAATCAAGTACATACCTCATTGTTTCTCTCCCTCTTCTTTCTGTAGTCTTCGTCTCCTTCATCAGCGTCGCTCGCACCTCGTCTTCCTCGTTTCACAGGTGGCATATCGAAAAAGTCTTCCAAATCGTATAATGTCATCAAATTACTAACGACTCAACGCCGCAAATTCTTTACAGAAATTAACTGTATATCACTTGTAACACACTCCTGCAATGAAACAAAAGAAAACGAAAAGTTAGTATATAAAAAGTTACAAGTTTCCATGAAATTATGACGTAATTTTGTTGTTGAAACACGACATCAATATTCTTTTGGAATATACGTACCAAAACCGTGCTGATGCTTTGTTAATACTATTTTAGCTGTCAATAGTCTTGATTAACTAGATTTGTAGAAAAATCAAACAGTATTCATATAATTGACAAAACAAAGCAATGTGCGATACCTGTTTGAATGAAAAAGAAATTGTGAATGAATATATTTCAAATCAGAATGTCTACCAAAAATATATCACGCAATTATGTTGCCATCGTACGTTTTCGGTCTCCCAAAAAATCTATGCTACAGTGCTACAATTTTTTTTCTGATATCCCTAAATTCTTAATGAAACGATTCAGAAATAAATACTTATAAAATTATCAGAAACAAATTTTCGCTAAAATAAAATGAGTATAGGTCTAATCAAGCACTTGGCTTTTAAAAACGGTATTTCCTCTTGCACCAATATGGGAACTCCCCTCTGATAGGCAACCCAGGTTTCGGGCTGTCAAATTAATATGACGTCATTGCTGATAGGGATGGATATATTATTATACATTATGTTATCGACGATCGAATGCTGATACATATCAGCAAACAATCGAATAATTCGAACGGTCTCGATAACATATTATAGGTTACTAATGAAAGCAAGATCATTATTAATCGAATCAAATTCTAAAAAAATAAAAAAAAACATTTCAGGTAAGTACCACATAACCCATAAAGATAACATCTTTAAATTAATAATAAATACAATTTAAATACAAATTATTTATTTATTTATGAAACTTCACCAAGAATTTCGCTGTCCACTGGGGTGCTCCAAATCTCCAATAATAATAACTCCATCAGTTAACAACAAAATGAAAAATTTGGGATACCTCAACGCAAGGCCTGATTTACCATCTTCTGTCCGGATAAGTTCAGACTTTCTTATCTGAAAGATTATATTTCTTACAAGTTCTGTTAATGGCACTAGGGCGATATGTGTTCGTTGAATACTGTGTGCCCAGAGGCGGTAAAAGAGAGCGGTTCTTAGAGTTACGGGGTTAATTACAAAATTAAAAAGACAAATTGTTTTGTAAAAATGTATTTTATGTTTCATTGTTTATTTAGTTCAATAAGATTTTTTTACCACAGTTGTCCGATATTTCGTTTAGAACTTAAAATTATGTAAAGCTGCTATTTCATATGCTTAAATAGATACCTATGCTATAAGGGCTATTAGGGTACTTAAAAAGAAAATCTTATACAGTCACACTCAAATTCAATGCATTTATTTCAATTAAACCAATTACTGGCACTTTTGAATTGTCAAGGAGTCGGTCAGTCAGAAAGATGAAGCTAGTTGCCCATTCAAAGACGTAGTAAATACCTATAGAGAAGAACGGCCAAAAAACTCCATGGATACTTGCTCTTTTAATCACGCTAGATTATCACTGTATAGGTATGTAGTGTTAATGAAAAAACAACGCGATAAAATTTGTAGTGGGGTGTGGCTGATTTTTTATTTTTCAAAAATAATTCTTTCTTTCAGTAATAAATCTTGATATTTTTTAAATCCCTTATCTGTTTGTACAAACAGATACACTAAAGAATAAGATACGAAGACAAAATTTCAAGTCGCATAAAACATATGCGCGGTTTTCATAATGTAGATATTGTTTTCATGGTAGGTATGTAATATGTAAAAGAAAAATCTAAATGTCCTTAAATAAAAGTTTATTGTAGAAAGGTTTATTCTAAAATACTTGCGAGATTTCCATATAATAATATGTAATCAAAAGTTAACATAAAAAAAAAATTGGTATAGGTACCTATTTTCTTAAATTACCTATATATTTTTCACTCAAAATGCAAAGAAAATAAAACCACGTTTCTGATTAATTGTTATGATAATTGAATTACTGATCAGTGATCACAGTATATATTTAATGTATAAGTTTTTATTCCACATTGTTTGTATTGTATATTTTTACAAATATGTTTTCATAAAGTAGTGTAAAATATTGCCTCTTTTGTACCTAGTGTTACTTTGGATAAGGAACTACAAATTTCATCAACATTCAGCATTTTTCTCTGCTCAAGGCGCATTTATTGGCAATTCAACAGCTCAAACGAAGAGTTAACAGTCTTTTAAATAACAAAATCCGTTTTTCCAGCAATACAAGTAAGTATAATTGAGCCAGTTACAAGAAAAAATATGTATGTAGAAACTATAAACTATTTAATTAATAAAAAATTGCTTTTTTAAAATTCAATTCTCAGTTTTAAAACCATATCTGTACCTATTATAGCGCTACAAGGTTATGTGTGGCCAAAATCGGAACAAATGCCGCCATCTTGTTTTTCCCTGCATTGTAAGAATCCCATAAATCTTAAAAATATAATATTTGGACTTTAAGAGACTATTGAGTTTGTTTCGTCATTTCTTCTCAGGGATCAGTCAGCTACGAAATGCCGGCGCCATCTAGTTTTCAAATATTGATGTGTAAGTTTCATAAGATATACTTACAGAAAATACAAAAATTACGACATTTCATTTCAGTACATTTCACAAAACGAAAAGTGCTTTGTAGCAGTGTACATGCATGTTATCAATTATCAACCGTGTGTTTATCTAAAATGCTATGTTATTTTGCTTGTCATCTCACTTATATGAAAATGATAGGAATTTTAATTGAAACCCATATAATTTTATAAAGGCAAGCATAATAGTAACTTTTGCTTTTATTTGTTAATTGACATTAGTGTAATTATAAATTATTGAGAATAAGTTGAATTTTTATTACCCTATTTATCTAGCATTCTATTTATTTTGACAAAATTAGTAATTGACGGGTCATTCTGCTGAAATTTAACCATAAATTAAATGTATCACTAACAGTCCAAAAACTTTTATTATATTAAAAAATGTATACAGATAAAATCGGTAGAATGACCCTATAATGAAACAATATTAATTTAATATACCCCACTGTACAAAATAAGTGCAGTATACATAGTATACAGTAATCCTGGTTTATTGCCACAGCGCACTTGCGACCTTGTCACTGTTGACAATTTATCAAGTTATACAATTTAAATTATGTATGATGTATAAGTAGGTATACATACATCTTTGTTATTTCATAGAGTATAGAACAGTCGTCTTGTTTACAGTCGCCAATACATAATTAGATAGCTATTAATTTCACCAAATTGAGCCACAGAACACTGAATTTAGCTTTCCCGGTGATCACTTTCACAATATTTTGGTATCTCAACCAATACTTATGGCAAGTCTATAGAATAAAATTATTTAAATAACTATTTCTTATCTTCTGGTATTTCTTCTAGCAGTTTGTCCAGGTCTATCCCTTCGAGTTTTGCATTGGAAGCGTTTGATGCATGAGCTAAGAACAGTTCTTTAAGAAATTGCAGCTCTTTCGTTAGTGTTTTTACTTTTTCTTCCAACATTTGGTTTTCTTGTTTTAGTTTGGTGACCCGTGAGAATGTTTCCTGCGTCCGCTGTTTAGTCTTGAACCTGCTCTTTTTTACTGCCTGAAAATAATTTAATTATTGATTATCATCACTTTGAACACTTCTCTGAACACATATCATCATTGTATTGCATCACTTTAAGGTCTTTGTAAACAATATTGAGTAATGACGTAAAAACAATTAATATTTTATAAGTACCATTTTTTTTGATAACAAAACAGACACTTTAATAACTACTATGTCTTATGTTTGTAATATATATCACAAAAACAACATGGTCACTGTTATTAACTATGGAATTATCACAAAAACTAAATTAAAAGCAAACTGTGGTATTATTGTACAAGCCTTGTTGTGGCATCTTGAAATAAACAATACTATGATAGTAACGCAAACAGTTATAGTAAAACTATTGCATAATGATTACGGAACATACACAACAAATTGCACAATATTTTTAAATTCTATTTATAGAAAATGGTACCAGCAACTACTTTACAATATGTCAGATATAAGAAGAATATTTGGCAGTTATAAAATGTATAATGTTTGGATTTTTTTAAATTCTTACACAATAATTTTTAATGACAAATATTATGGACTGATAATTATATACATTATTTTCCTTAATGTTTCCTGCCAAATAAGGTTAGGTAATTCCTGGGAATACTCATTCAATAAAGTAGTAGACCATTTTATTTTTGGAATTATGATGAATCATATTCTGGTACATTAAAGTTAAACAGAACAAAGAAAATCGGTAACTATGGTAACTGTAGAAAAACATACCGTGCATGTTTTTTTTTTAAACTTATTTATGTACTCACATACTGTGCATGTTTTTTTTTAAACTTATTTATGTACTCAAATCAAATGGACAGACTAGTGTAGCATTAAATGGATTTCTATTTACTGAGCCCATTTCTAACCCCAGGGTTTATCTCACAGGAAAACACAGTAAGAATATGAATAGCCCAAGAAATCAAAACATAACCCCCAAGGGACTTTTCCTATAGCTCCTAGATATACCTGACCCACTTGCAATATCATTATGCTCTTACTCCTTATGAGATTGTCTGTTTTAGCTAAGTGGGAGTCTACTGGCTGGATTCAAGCTTGTACCTTTGTTACCTTTTTTTACAAGTATCAAAACCACCTGCCTCATTATTTCTGTCCCTCTTCCGTCGGTAGTCATCGTCCTCATCGTCAGCGTCACTGATTCCTCGTCTCCCACGCTTGTTAGGAGCCATGTCGATGAAATCTTCTAGCTCGTCTAATATCATCAAATTGTTTATACGACAAAGCCGCGCTTTGCTCACAAATTTTACTGAAAACTACTTTGAACACACTTCTGAAGAAATAACGGAGATTTTGACGAACTACAGGACTAACGAGAAATTGAGACACTGTTGGTTAACTAGCTCACTTTTACTGTGTGTTTTTGCACAACTTCACAATGCAAGACAGTTTTGGCGTTCCTATGAGTATAGTTCCAAGAAACTCTTTTAAATAAAATGTTATCTTGTTTCACTGGATTTGAAAACACAAACAACAACAACACGTTTGCAAACTGTTCATTTATTTACTCATGTTTACTTAGTTCCTGATGCGTAATCAGCGCAGCGTAATACTCGAAAGCAAAAATATAAATAGCTCAGGAAATGTCAGTTGACGTCATTTGGACAAGTTTTTGACGTCATGTCACTAGCGTATAGCGTAGGGTTTCCATCATTCGATTCATGAAAACAATCCAAACGAGGTGTATTCTAGAAAGATATTTTTTCGATGAATACATCATAGATGGTCTATATTTCTTTTTAATTTTTCCTTTCGCAGGTCTGTTAGAAGAAATTTCTCAAGAGATAAGCAATATGCTGCAGTTTATTTATATTATGATAAATAACACAATAGGTATTTGTATCTAAGTAATCGATTCGATAATATTATCGACATTAGAATCTGATGGGAAGTCACTAGCACATCCCTATCTGACGTTTTGTCAAACGTGACTGACGTTAGAAAAGCTGCGTTCAGAAACAATTTATTTTGTTACATAACCTGCGTTCACGTTATTCTTGGACTAAGTTAAATGGTGTAAGCTTTGACTCGATTTCAATCAAACTTTTTATAAAATCTAAAGGGGAAAGGCATGTGTGGGCAATAGTAATTTTGAAAAAAATCGAGCCTTAGTAGATTGTTCACATAGATTGTTGTTGTTAGGGTTAACTTCGGTATCAGTGATGTGAAAATGAGTTGATGGATTTTGAACCATCGAACTGGGTCAAGGTAGCAGGGCGTACTATTACTATTCTTTATGGTCGCTGCAGGAAAGAGTAGGAAGCGAGAGGCACACTAAGCATAGGGTAGATAAGGATTGAAGAGGAGTGACATCCGCATGGTGGATTACGATCACAATTACGATACGGCCCAATCCCTTTCACTGATGAAGAGGCCCGTGTCACAGCAATGGGAACAATATAGGATGATTATACTTTGTACTTATTATGTGGCAGTTTTATGGTAAATTAAATAAAACAACAGAATATCAGACCACAATATAATTCTTTCTTCACGATAAATTTCTAACAATTTACGTAAATCTTATTTACACAATTAATGGAAGCATCGAATGCTAAAATTTCTAATACTGTAATGCTAACCATTGTCAATACATTTTAAAACTATACAGAATAATTAAATTGATCATTCCATTATAAACTATTAGTCAAGAAACAAACGCAAAGAAATTATTTTTATTCATCACAGAAGAACACAAGAAAACATAGTCATAATCGATGAATTCAAAATATGTAAATGCGAAATGGAAAGTACTTAAGTATAGTATATTTAAAGTATATTTTCGGAATCTAGTGTCTATGTATCCCGCTTAGAATAGTGAAACACATTAAGGTATAACACCCAGACATGCTTCTCTCTTTTAGACCCAAAAGTACAATACAGAAAGCCGCCATTTTGAAAATCAACTGTAGAAAAAATTTAACACAACTGGCTTTAGAGATATTTTACATGATGAGCTATGACAGGAGTTTTATTTCTAGGTAGCTTTAGTAATTAAAATCTGCCGTTTAGTAAATTTCATCTGAAGTAAGCTCAGGTTCGCACGGGCGCTTTTTATACACGGCGATTTTTTTCGCCCGCTTGGGTTTCGACTCAGTATTAAGTACCTACAGTACGGTATTAAGTCGATCATTGAGAATCGAACAGAGCGCATCTCAGCGCGTCAAGAAAACACACTGTTGGATTTTCAACTCTCGGCGCTAAGCAGAGCGTTGAAAATCCAGATAAAGCTAATTCCGATAAAAAATCGCCCGTGGGCAACAGAGCTCATTATAGCCAAAAGGGGACCTTCTGTCTTGGAAAGGCTTCGGTTAGTCACAAATCACACAACAAAGGCAGTGATATATATATACAGCAATGTCCACACAAAATCTAGATTCTCTTATCATTATCACAGAACATACAAATTGATAATACAGAACCTCTTTCTTTATTGAAGTCAATTTAAAAGGAAACGACAGTCTTTATGAACCAGAAATTCTACAACGGATTAAAAGTAGCATCAGTAACTGCGTTAATGGAAGATAAACAACGAATTCTTACATTCTAATGTTAACCTATTGAGATTAGACCAGTCTAATGGTTATTTACATATTGTTATGAACGATTAAATACTTTAATTGTTGCGTTATTGGAACTATAGTTAAATATTATGCTTTAAGACATAAAACATATTTAGATCTTGTTATATTATATTGTCTTTAGTCTACATGATTTTGAATGTAATAGTTTTCATTATGTTTGACAACTTCGATGATTTAGGAAAATACGAGGAATGAGGACGATTTAAGCTTAAATGTAAGCCTAGTAGGCCGAGCGGCGCACGTTGGATTTTCAACTCTTGGCGCTACGCCGAGCGTTGAAAATCCAACAGTGCAAGAATATTTAGGCATTTAGGTTTTGCCTAGTGTAAGTGAAAACGGGCAAAAGAAGTATTCGAATCAAAGCAGTTGTCAGACATAGTGCTAAAATAATAACCGTATATTGGATGAAGACTATAACTTTATGTTTAATTACTCACTATAGTAGATAATAGTTTAGGTCTCCGTGGCATTTTACGATGAAATGCAATATTGCCAATAGGTAATAGAGAGAAAAGAGTCAAAGAGTTGTTTAGGGGCAACAAACGTTCTTAATTTTACTATAAAGACAAGGTTTAGTCATTCCATCGTGAAACGCAGCACAGATCATCCGATGCCTAAATTGAAAAATTGGAAATATGGTTAAGTTCACTATTAACTGAACTACGTCCACTAACACTGTATTTAGGTCAAAACATAGTTATAAAGATATTAGGTTAATATTTTTCGCACAAAAATACAGCATCAGATTTTTGATCCATTTTGTGCTCCCAAACCGGGGATAAAGATAAATAGTATATGTTATGCCTTATATAGCTAGAATAACATTAATAAATAAATAATATAGATAATAGAAACTTGAAAATATTTAAGACAAATCCATAACAGGAACATTTTTTACAAATATTTCGTATTTCATTTGGTTTCTACTGCGCCTGTGAGAATTTATTTTTAGACTAAGGCCGCACTTTTGTTTTTAGCACGGGCGATTTTTTTCGCGCACTGGATTTTCAACTCACGGTATTGAGCCGAGCATTGAAAATCCAACAAAGCGCATCTCAGTGCGTCAACAAAACACACTGTTGGATTTTCAACTCTCGGCATTAAGCAGAGCGTTGAAAATCCAGTGTGCGAAAAAAATCGCCGCTATAAAAATACTTAGAACTTTTCACCATTTTTAGCTGTCACATTAAGAAACAGTTTCAAAGTATATTAATTTCAGCAATTCATTTAATTAAAAGATGAGTACAACTTCAACATTACAATAATAAAAATATGAAAGCCCAATAGAAAAAATAATATATTGTGAATATCTATTTACCTAGACAAATCACCAGACACAAATATATGAGGCCTTATTAATGGTTTATTGTACATTAAGGCAGTCGTAATCGACAATAAGTACGGTACCTTTTGGTTTATTCTGTAAAATCTCATGAATTTGTGAGCTGTCAATAGTGTCAATCCCTAGCATCACGTAGAATGACAGTTCACTTCACCTAAGTTTTTACGACTGGCCTTTATTATTATGGCACATCAACTTTTAGAAAAAGAACGGTTTGTTGAGCGTCGTCTCCGTCACTCATATCTGTTGTGTGACAGTCTCTTTCTAAAGCTCGGTGTGTCATATTAACGTCGGAGTACAGTAACATTAGATCGAAATAAGAGGCCATCCATAAATTACATCACACGTTTTGGGGGAGGGAGGGGTCAACAAATTGAGACATCGTGTGACAAGGGGCCTGTCACACAAATATGTCCATCTGTGACAAGGACGGAGGAGAAGGGGGGCTCTAAAAATCATGTAATTCGTGTGACGTGGATGACCCTTAAGACTTAACAACAAGTACCGTTGGAGAAAAGAATTTACGTATTTTAAATATAAAATAGGTATGTACTTATATAAATAAATAACTATTAAAACAGTAGAAACCGTAGAATGGTCAACAATGGCCACATTGAGGCGAATACAGCGCAGGACACGGGATGTGACTGCGCGCGTCTATTGTTTTAATGATTAGGCAGTCACGTGACTATGAATCGCACCACTTTGAATATCTCAATAACAATTAGTTGACACAATCGGTGCGAGCGAATTTCGTCCAGCACCCCGCGCGAAATTGGCTTCAGTTTGGCCAAAGCTTTATGTTTTCTGTTTCGAAAATAACTTTTTTTCCGCCTTACTAAGCTCGCGACTTGTACATAGTTGTCGTGACAAAAATACGTTTTATTATTTACAATCAAAACTTTTATAGCCTTTTGACTAAAACTATTGGATATAATTAAACTTTTACGTACGTATTCTTAGTTGAAACTTAATAATAAGGCATGGTTGGATTTTCATTTAACTAACTTAGTAGATTTCTTGACGAATATTCCCATGAACTTAAAATCGACTAACTAATCGATTAGTACCAATGGTAGATAACAGCCTACATCACTAAACTGTTAAACACATAGCGTTACTAGGTTATTGTGGCGCGTGGCCAAAATCGGAACTAACGCCGCCATCTTGTTTTTTAATACATTTCAAGTGTCATTTCACAAGACAATTGCACAAATGTTTACCAACAGCGCCCTCCGTCAACGTCATTCGAGCGCCAAAAGATCCTTGTAGCAATATATGATGAAGTTCGAATTATATCAGTAGGTACAAAGATATTGAGAATGCCGCATTATAAGCTAAAATACAGACACAGGATAAAACTAGAAATGCATTAGGGTTTTAGTAAGGCCTTTCACTACATTAGGCCCAAGTCTTTAAATCCCAACCATGCTTATTATTACGTCTCGTTATTAAAAGGTTTAGACTTTAGAATATTATTATTATTATGTCGATGCTTACTCTAAAAACCGTACAGACTAGTGAACTAGTATCGCTTAGTTACCAAATACCAGCAGTCGACGGCGATCGCTCGCCGTGTCACTCGTCCGGATACGCACAGCCTTCTTATATAATAGTTATGCCTGTTTTCACTAAGTGACATCTAAATGAATGCCTCAATAAAAGCGCGCTGTTGGTTTTCAACTTTCGGCACTAACCGAGCGTTGAAAATCCAATAGCGCGCTTTCGCCTAGTGTTCGTGAAAACGGGCATTAGCAACTTAGTCGCAACGCTCGTTTGCTGGCGAGCTTATGGATCGGCCACGAATTTAAGGTAAATGCGGGGCTAAATTGCGTGATACCTTTAGTTAGAACCATTCACAAATTTTGCCCAAAGTGTGGCTATATATGGGCACAAACCACAATTTTGCATCAAACTAATGCTCTCTAGCTGACTTAATATCGCCAGTAGGCCTAGACAAAAACTTTTCTGATAGCGTTAACGCCAGACGCTAACGTCAAAATGTTTGGCAATGACATTACCTGCGGAAAAGATACGTAATGTCACGTGGTAAGCAAATGTCAACTCCATACAATTTTATTTTTCCGTTGGCATTAACGCTTACAGAAAAGGGATTTTGTCTAGGCCCCAGATAGTCGATTTTTTTCAGTGGTCATATTGTAGGAAGCTGGTAAGACAATATTCTCACTTCTAAGCCCTATTGTTTGTATGGTAATCAAGCAGTTAGCTCTTCTGATGGTAAATGGAAGACCGATACCAGAAGAATCGCAAGTACATTACACAGACAAAGCAAAAATGTCTCGTGTGCCTTTTTACACCATGCATGTGTCAAGTCATATCAGACTCTTACATTTTAGTCGAGTTATTGAGCCTGTGTTATCTGGACCGGATCATCTCAATATTAAAACTTAATTATTTATTATCATTGCGAAGACGTTAATTTATAAATAATGAAGAAGTCATTAAATATCGAAATCTAACTTTTATTAATCGCCTAAATCTAGTCTTAGTTTTAGGAATTAGAATTAATCGTCATTTATATTGACGTATGAGCAACATTTGGTTCTCTCATTTTTTGTTATAGTAACATTTCGATAGTCGATTATTCAGTTTAGTCGAGTGACTTTTTAGCCGAGTAGCTTAATTTTAATTTTAGTCGCATCCTATATACTTCACATTCCGATCATGAGGAGTATGAATATCGAACACACATATGAATCTTGTTTCTGACAGTTCATAGTCATTCTTATATTGATTATTACAAGTCAGTCATTGAGCGTATCTTCAGAAATCGATTCTCGAGTTTCAAATAGATTCTTTTTTACATCCTATAACCTGCAATCTAATTAAGAAATAGTATAGCATCTTTAGCAGGGTTTACAAACATTTCTACAGCGCAGCGGGACTATCCTTGAAAATTTTCCTGCGACAAGTCGATCTAATTGTGTACGTACTAGTGTTGTACCTATCTAAATCTTTCCTTGGGGTGGTGCTATCTATGGGTGCTAGTGATGTTCACTGCGGAGGCGGCATCTGCGTCTTCCGGCATTGACAGAGCCACTTAATGATGCGAGCGTTCCGTTCTACAACACTAGGGGGCTCTGTGTTGCGGTAGATTTGTTTCTGAACGCCTGGGCCTTGCACCTGGAATATTATGATAAATATAAGTGAGTGGATAAACATTTGGTGAAGCACTGGAACTCTGGAACCTCCACATTGCATAAGATTTTTTCCAATTTTCCTACAGTGCAGCTTTACAGTTTTTTGCTTTTCCCTAGCTAACGCTTACTGGTGGATAGCTGATCAAAGAAAGCAGGACCTGTGGTCGACTTCCGTGAACAGAATAGTTAACCAGAATATCATTATTATAACAAGCCTACACTTTTCCAATGCAGGGCAAAAGTCTCCCGTTCCCCATCTCCTCTTTCATGTTTTCTTATTTACTACGATTTTAGACCAATCCTATAAAAAGTAGTTCAGTTCATCCCGCCATTTCTAGCCTGTCGCGTACAATCAGCGTACTGTTTTTCAGACCTATTTCCTCACCGTATAATCAGCGGTAGCAGCCAACTGGTTGCTATCAACAGTCGAAGCGGACGAGAAGAACACGGGACTATCAGGCGGAGCGTCCCGCACCAGCGCATCATACTGTCGCGGCTCCAGACCGAGTCTCTCGAAGAACTCCTGCAGACGCGAGGCCTCCTCCGAAGGACTGTCGGGGGAGTCCTCGCCCTCGCACGGGGCGGAGGCCGGGCTGCGCCCGTCTGAGCGACGATATCTGGAAGGGGTGGAGGTTTTAGAGTAGAGAAGTATTTTTAGTGAGGTTTTTTGTTCGAAGCAGTGCCTAAGCAGTAACTGTAGTGTAGTTCTATTTTCCAGTTATATTGCAGTATTTCAGATAATGTTTTTTTTTCAGTTACCGTTACCTTGGGACTATTGTAACCATATAGAACAAAAAGTTGTCTTATACCCGGTTTAAACCCAAAACAACGATGTATGGGTTTAAACCGGTTTAATTTCACTTTTTCACTACCTGCTTTTCTTTTCCATTTCTCATGAAGTTGAGCAAGTATGGACTAAGTCATGCTCGTCTATTCTCTTCGCCTGAGTCAGCAGTGAAGACGTTTTGGGGCGCTACTTAGATAGATACTAAACTATTACACCAAATGCCTGAAAATATGTTTATTTACTTTCATATTGCAAAATTCGAATTATAAACTTCAAAACGAGTATAGATTGACATACTTTATAAACACAATACCGAAATTTAAAAATAGGATCATATTATAACACTTTTCTGTAACAAAATAATGTTATAAAACAATTTTTTTACCAATACGATACTGGGCAGATCCATGAAGTTAATATCACCAAGGAGTTTCCATCAATTATGTTTTTCTAATAGAACGCTTATGCGGGGCGCGCCATTTTTATAGCATTACAAAAAAGTTTTTATTCCATTTTTTACTTGTCTGTGGCAGCGCCCGTTATAGCGCATGCGCGGCGATGTGCTGGGTTTTGGCGCCATTCATACGTTTTGTTGTGCTAAATTTCGTGGGAAACTTTGATCTTTTATTTAGTAGGTTCAATCCCAGTGTATGAGAGTAGATAAAGTAGTGTATGAAACTGCACATAACTAGGTAGGTAGGATTTTTAATAGTATCACACGAGTGTTTTAAACACTCGTGTGATACTATTAAAAAGCCCCCTCATTATGCAACAGTTTCATAAACTACTATTCTAAGTTTACCTACAAGAATGTAAAGAGTGTACAGACCTATCAGAGATGTCAGATTTGGAGCGCAGTATAGGTCGGGGTCGCCGCTGCTTGTACCGCAGACATCGCTGGCGCTTGAACGTGCCCAGCGGTGACGTCACCTCTTCGGATGGCTGGCATATCTGAAATATGGAGTTACACTTTAGAAGTTTATCTTCTATCCTTGTCCCGCAAAACAGTAATTGTAATTTGTATTGAATGGCGAGAAGTTAATATGGCGTTCCTAATTTATGACGTCAGATCCAAGTAGTGCTGTCTCTGTCTAGCGTAGCGCTTTGAAACGCTTACAACTTCGCCATTATTTGAGATATTTGTTTTTTTTTAACCGACTTCAAAAACGAGGAGGTTCTCAATTATTCGTCTGTATGTTTGTAATGCGTTATCTCCGGCAATTGTGGATCGATTTCGAAAATGATTTTTTTAATAGATATGGTATGCCTCAGGGGTGGTCCCATATAAATTTTATTAACGTTGCTTTGGTAGTTTTTCAGTTAGTTTCAATAATAGGTACGTATTTTTTCTACTTAATATATTGATGATGTTATAATAACTTTATGACACTGTTATTTATATAGCAAGTAGTGGTACTTATACGAATTTGTGTGGGGTAGGTAACAACAAATGTTTTTGCTGTGGCTTATATGTTTCTAGGTTTTGAAATATCGAATAAAATTAAACAGTGTGCCCGTTGGGATTTCCCATGGGCAAAAAAGACGAATTCCCATACAAACTTTCATCCTTAGTTAACTCCATCAGGGGGTGATTTTTCAATAATCTTTTCTTATTGCTCGCCTTCGTTACATGAAACTTGTGTAAAATTTCAAGTTTCTAGACCCATTAGTTTAAGCAATCTGTCGGTGAATGATTGAATTTAAGATTTCAACATACAACCTGACACTGACCTGCAAATTGCAAAAAATGTAAGAAAAATTTAATTTCGCGGGCGACCCTGACGCTTCCGCCTTAAGCAGATAACCTGACAAAAACTCTATTCTGTCTCAAGATATATTTGGGACTGACCTGCGTGGCATTGACGTACTCCTGTTTATCGTCAACACGTGGTCTCATACGTAGCTCCTGGTACTGAGGTTGTTTGTTCACCACTTCTGTGCTCGGCTCGTGGTATCTGGCAATAAATTAAATAAATTACCACACGTAATAATTAACAATGTATCATCTTTATAAACACTTAGACAAAATACAGTAGCGACAATGGTCTTCCTGTCTAATACATCCAAGCTAGTGTACCAATAGAAAGTATCTACAAATTTAGAATACTAACCCAGTTTTTAGAGTCTTGTCAAAAAAAAGGAGAAGGTTCTCAAGTAGCCGCGTATATTTATTTTTTCTGAATGTATCATACATTAGTTGGTCCTCAAGTCCTTACCTAGTATACTCCCTTGCATACTCCTTGCGGCCCACGTTGAGGCACTTGAGCGGCGTCTTGTACGTGCATTCGTAGTCCCCGTAGTCATACATGGGGGGCTCGTCTTGGAACTGAGGCGGGGGAGCGCTGGCCTGAAGAAGATAGCAATGGTTACTGTAGTGATAATTTGATAAAGTGTAACGGAAAATTATCAAGTATTCAGCTTTTTGCACGGTAAAGAATCGGGAGCATGGGCGTCGGGAGCGGCGTGCAAGAGGGTGCACTTGCTTCTAAATAAAATATAGATGTAAAAACATTCAGAACTAAAAAAAATATTCGTAAACGCTTAATAAGTATAATAATAGAGAACTCAACCTATTCGAGGCGAGGTCCTAAAATTTTCTGCAATCTCTCGATTCAAAAGCTTTTGTGCATTAGTCAACAAAGTACCGAACTCCTATATCCGAAAATCTAATCGGCCCTAGGCGGAGTGCTAACATTATCGAGCCTGCTCGCTTGCTTTTGCATCCTACTGTTTTAATCCTTTAGCTTCTTTATGTAAATCGACACAGTTGGTCCTCCTTCTGTATGCACGGACAAAGTAAAACCTATCCCATTCGAGGCGAGAAGCAAAAATGATCGAGCTGGCTTCGTGGAGCTGAAGAAGCACCCCCTTGAAAATAAACTTGCCGGCGCCCATGATCGCGAGTAAAACTAGACTTGATGGTAGGAACCAAGCGACGGAATGTTTCATTCTGTCAACCTTTGTGCCTTTGGATCTTTGGAGTTAGGATCTGTTGTCGTGTTATTAAGTAGTTAAGCACCTACTTTTTATTATTTTGCCGCAAGACTCATTATGAAATTCGTAATGGTAGGTCTACCTTAGGTATCAATTGTATGTAGTTAAAAACAATAAGAATTTTTGTTTAAACCTTGGTTTTTGATGAGCTACATTTTAATTACCTGGAAGTGTATCCCAACCCTAGGCGCATGGGCATAATGATGATGATGTGCGTGGTGTTGTTGAGGGGCTATGGGGGCTGGCGGGGCGGGGGGCTCGGGGGCTCCGTCCTGGAACTGTGGGGGGGCTGATACGTAGCACTCCAAAGACGCGCCGTACTCTGACACGTAGGAGTTGTAGCGGCTGTGGGGATAACGTGGAGGTGTTATAGTATTGTGTATTATAATAATTTCGTTGAGAAAAAAAAAAAACTTTTGACTTATCATGTGGTGAGTGGTGACCCCTTTTTATGTGATTAATATCGATGACATGTTGTAGTCCTTATTTTTACATAAATAAAAATCGACTGAAACCGCCATCTGCGATTGGAGATCATTTTAAGGATCTTAGCTGTTTATTTGTCACGTCAAAACTATGTTTTTGGTCCGTCTCAGTATTTTTGGTCCTTCGAGCCGGATTATCGACAAACCTAACAATTATACGTTTATATATAAATGTCTGAATGTGTATACAGCGTGTATCACAAAGGTTTGGTCATATTTAAGGGTGCGGAGAACATGGAGAAACTTGTTCAGTTTGATGGTGTGTGCCACACCTTTCTGTTACACGTGGTATAGTGCTCACCTGGCGTGTTCATGATCATGTTGCGTGGAGGAGCCGGAGTCGGTGCGTCTGTGTTGATGCGGCGCGTTGTGTGCGGGAGCACTGCGTTGTGTGTAGTGACCGCTCGAGCCGCCTGAGTCACGCGCAAACGAAGAGCCGCAACGACTATAGTAAAATATAAATATTTGTATTATTGAACTTACATGTAAGTGACTAGCTTCTGCCCGCGACTTCTTCCGGCTGAATTTTTTTGTTTTAACTTAAAATATATCCTATGACACTCGGCAATACTGTAGCTTCCTATCAGTCAAAGAATTTTCGGAATCAGATGGAGTAGTGCCGAAAATTACCCTCTACCTACAAACTCACAAATTGTACCTCTTTATTATAGCAGTATAGATAGGCAGGCAAATAGACTAACCAAGCAAATGAAAATTGGATATTGCCGTCTATTTTAAAATCTTGGCGATGGTTTCATAAGCTTAGAGAGAAATTGTTAAAATATCTCCCGCAACAGTAAAAATAGTTTTTTTAGTCTCGGTCCTGGATGCATCGTAACGTTAATATTTTCTTAATCATCTACACAGACAAGCTTTGAGAGTGAAAGAAGAGATAGTGCAGCTGTGTCTGCGCACACACTTGTGCACTATAATATCTCCCGCGTCGATGGCTAGTCTCCGCTGAGATTGGACGCCATGGCCGAAATTAGATCTGGAGTACTATATTATATTACTGTTTTGAAACACATGAGGATCTTGCTGCTCACCTAAACATGTCCCTTAAGGGGGATGCACTAAGGTAGCCCACGAAATTCGAATTTACATACGTTTAAAAAAAAAATATGATTCGCACCGCAACCGCATCCGTAACAAATATGGCTTTACAGAATTATAATCATTAGAATCAACAATACAACTCCTTAAGTTAGAATTGGCCTCAAATGGCAAGATTTCATGAAATAGTAGTTCAATAGGGTATTATAAACTTATAGAGATGTATCGATGATTTTTGTGATTATAATTCTTTAAATAAATATTTGCTGCGGCCGCGAATTATATATATTTAGATCGACATACAACCTGATACTGACCTGCAAATTGCAAAAAACGTAAGAAAATTTGAATTTCGCGAGCTACCCTGATGCTGTCGCCTAACACCCATGGTTGCATTTCCGCACAGGACCGACGCTTATGTCCAGCAATAGACGTGACATGACCGTTTACCTGTTATAAGACTGATAGTTGTCTTCTCCGGGTGAGGGATGCTCCGAGAAGGCATCACACGAGGACATGAGTGAGGAGTGGTTGGAGCGCGTGCCCTTGGAGGAACACGACGCGGTGCGCTGGTGCGTGGAGTGTCGTCGGCGACGTGGGGACCGGCCTAGTGTGTCTGTGTGGCCTACGTTGACGCTGAGTTGAGGAAAAAGAGACGTTAAAAAGTGTTTAAGAAATATCTAGAATAGGTCCAGAAACCCATAAAATGCGTTGCTAATAATGGGTCTCTAATTATAGAATTTGATAAAAATATTAGATGAGAGAGCGTGCCTGTGTGATCTACGTTTACGCTGTGCGTTGACGAAAAAGTTGCGTTAGGAAGTGTTTCATATTTTATCTACAATAACCTTAAAGAGTTCCCAGAAATCTAAACAATGCGTTTTTAAAAATAAGTGGCACCGGTGACGTGCGATGCGAGAAGCGCCCGAGCATGTGTGGCCTATGTTTACGCGCGGGGTTGACGAAAAGGTTTATTTATGATGTTCTTTGTCTTCGTCCCGAAAGTCCTAGAATAGATGATTTGATAACAAATACTATATGAAAAAGGACCAAAAATTAACCAACTAATCATAAATTTTATGGACGTAACAGACGACACTAAAAATCCTTTAAAAATATTGGTAAATTTTACTAATTTTTATGGTCAACTTGCAATTGAGCAGAAACAAGAAGGTATGCCAAAATTGTTTTAATGAAAAAAGATTTAAGACAGTTCTTCAAAGGATTCGGATTTCTCCATATTCACCTGCTTACTTAGGTAAAATAAAAACACTCTGAAACTTTCAAGCTAAAAAATATTGAATTGGGTAAACAACGGAAATTTTCTAAAATATATTGAACCAGTGGGGTAATTGCGTAACACACTAATAGTAGGAATAGCTTTCATTTTGACAGTTCAATAAGATTCATTGCGTTGTTTACGTTGTTGAGCAGACAAATTTTTCGAACATATGGAGCAACGGATTAGCAATAGACTTCAAAATTATTCAGATTGTGATAAATAGTGTGTAACGCAATTAGGGTGCAGATTTTTGCGTTATTAGCTTCGCAGCTAGGATAGATGTAGCTTGAGGTATTTTACAACAACAGGTACAAAGGACAAAAAATATCAAACACCACAAGATTTTATGAATTTAATCCTACTGTTCCTTTTCCTACTAATATTATAAATGTGAAAGTTGGTATGTTTGTTACTCAATCACGCAAAAACGAATGAACGGATTTGGATGAAATTTGGAACACAGATAGTTTATAACCTGGATTAACACATAGGACACTTTTTATCCCGGTAGTACGTTCCCGTAGGATTATATCCGACCGCCACGCGAGCGAGGCCACTGGTAGAAGCTAGTAGACCATAATTATGAAAGAAGGAAAGAATAATATTTATTTGGACACAGTTCGTGAAACACAAAATACGAATAAAAAACTGAAAATAATGTTTTAACAAAAATAGTGTGTGCCTAACGGCTGCGCCAAAAAGGTCCATTTGTACATTAATGGCAGACAGATACTGTCAGAGTTGTTTTAGAACAGAATAGAAGACTTTTATTTCAGACATGAGTCCATAGGGTTGGTCCATAGGTTTTAATGTTGTATTCAAAATTATTGAAAAAAAAAAATGTTAGGCCAGTAGTTAGTTATACGAGTAGCTCGCCGTCCGATAAGGACCAGGCCCGGGTCGACGGCGCGTCGTGTTCCACGCGCGCCTCAGCGAAATTGACGGGGTCCGATAGGACCGATGCCTGCCGGGGCTGCGGATTGTTCGAAAGAGTTACCGGGGCCCTGGCGCACAGGCAACTGAAGGAGCACGGGTGGGTTTTAGTCAGTAAGAGTCTGACACGCCCTTCCGCTCCGCCCAGAGCGGGAGAGGTCATTTGATGATTTCCCAACCAAAAAAAAAAAAAAAGTCCTTTAAATGGCTGTAGATAGTCAGATAGATAGAATATACGTTATTGTACACCAAAATAACACATGTAGCATGGCCTATATGTGTGTGAACGAATACGAATTTGCCCTTAAGCGCGGCAACACTCACGACCTCGCGACCCGCTTGCCAAGTGTCGACGAAGGATCACGAGTCCGTTCGCTACGCTCGCGACCCGAAAGCCACTTATTTTTAAAAGAGTAACCGTGGAGTATCTTGTCAGCTCTTCTCCATAGGGAACAACCAATTTGAACCGTGCATCTAGCTTCTGACGTCTCACAAGTGCCCATGTAGGTTTATGTGAAATAAAATATATTGATTTTGATTTGACCCGCTCATAAAAGTTTTGATTCTTATTTTATATTTACCTGTTTGTGCGCTTTTCCTATTTTTTACAAGTAATTATACCTTTTTACTGCTAAAGATACATTCCAATCACTTAAATAGACCCAACACACACCCTGAGAATAACTTTTCTACACACAGCTCATACAATATACTCACTGTTCAGGATAACACCTGGTCTGCGTGTGCAGATCCGGCAGAGACTTGTGACTGTTGATGTTGGGACATCCGCTGTCTTCCTCTCGCATGCTCGGCTGCGAGTGGGAGTTGGACCTGCACATACAACTGCGCACTTATTATTAAAGAAATACTTCGAATACTTACAAAAAATTGAAGCAGTAGGAAGTTTATGTTAATGAAAGTTTCTTCTGCTGTCAAAACCACAAATTTCGATGAGTTAGCTAAAGTTCGTCATTGTTTACATGGTGAAAGGGACATCGATGCGCAAACGGTTCCGTGAATTTAGTACATGATTCAGAACACCAGCGTAGAAAATTTTCGTCGGTTATTAAAAAAGGAATCAGTAATGTCATACGAAAAGGCTATACCTATACGGTCAAAATGTATGGAATAGCTAATTTGTTTTTGATAACCGGCGAAAAGCAAATAAAAACTATGCTGTGGGTCTAGAACCATGTGCTGAATTCATGGTAACAGTTTTCGCGTCGACATCCCTTACACCCTGTATTCTGGCTACAAAATTGACAGCCATTTACTTATTACTAAAAAGACTTTTAGTTAGGTAGGTACCGACGACGTTAAGTAAAACAGATACGAATTAAATTTTCAGGGAGATAGTACTGCGGCGTAATTGCGTAGGTAACACTAATAGTAGCAATGGCTTTTATTTTGACAGTTCTACAACATTCATTGCGTTATTTACGTTGTTGAACAGACATATCTTTTGAACATATGAAACAATGGATTAGCAAACCTATTTTTGTTTCTTTCTTTCAATGTTCTTCAAAATGGTTCAGATAGATTGTCATTGAGACTGTGTTACGTAATTAGGGTGCTGTTCCGTACACAGAACACGGGATCGCCACGCCGTGTGCGTTTAGAGATGTGGTACTATAGCCTGATCGATACCGCTGTACTGCGCCTTAGGTATGCGCGGCGAGGCGGGGGGCAGGACGCCGTGAGCGTTGACGAATGAGCGGCCTGCACTGCCTCCCCGTGAGCCGCGCACATAGCTAAGGCGCAGTACAGCGGTATCGGTCAGACTATAGTAAAATTTGTGGCACCGAGCGTTGAGTGCAAACTTCTGTTACGAACCGTCTTCAAAGCCTTCAGTTTCTATAGGTCACTTGCGTCGTAGTGCAAGTAAATGGTGATACGTTTGGTTTGTACGGAAAGTGTTGACACGGACAGTGCCGCCGCCAGCAGCGGTCGCCGAGTCGACTTTGTGCTCTGAGGTTCTGTCATGTTGTAATATACCTGATGTACCGCGGGGCGGAGTGTGCGTACTGCGCCGGCGGACTGATGGCGGCCGCCGGGTCGGCGGGGGAGCCCGATCCTGATACCACGGGCTCAGGGAGCTCCATGTTCTCGGGACTTGAGTGGGAACTCGCTGGAAAGATCACAAACTATATCATTATTTTAGCCCGGAATTTGCAACTGCTGGGCCTATGGTCTACTTTCTATCAGCCATACCTCACGAGCAGTGCGACTCTCAAATAACAAATCTTTAGGTCACAAATTTCTTTCTTCGAACACAAGGTGGACCAATTTCTGGAATTTCTGGAAGTTCGAAAGCCAAGGGCTGGAGGACCAAAAAAAGTAATTCCACGAAAAACCAAAATACCAAAATACTTACGCATAGAATATCCACTTTTAATCACCACCTCACTTGGCCTCTGCCGAGGTATCACAAAAGACTCCGGAAAGAACACCCTCGCGTCGCCAAAGCTCAAAGGCCTGTTCATCTTCTCTCTATGGTCAGGGTCTGACTTCTGGGCCTTAGACCCTGAGGTTCCTGATGAGGAGGTTCCTGAGAATGTCCCGGAGAAGGTTCCTGAGTTGTGTTGTGAGCGAGGGATGGTTTCCCGTTCAGGGTAGGAATCCTTTAGCCGTCTTGTGTCGGCGTATACTTTGTGCGCTGAAAGTGTACCTGTGGTCGAAAATACTAACGTTATTTCGGAGATCTTTTCTTATCAAAAATTTTAATATAGGTTCATTACCAAACAGTTGACTTTCAACAGTTTTAATGTGTTATATTCGCTAAGGATTGACAGAGGACTATTTTCTTTTTTTTCTTCCTTTCCGTTTCTCATACAGCGAAGGCATGAGCATTGATCACGCTTGCTCAAGACGTGTTGGCGATTTCAGACTTGTCTATACAAGTAAATAAAATTGAAGTGTCTGTTTGTACTGTCAAAATAACAGCTTTTTATTAAATGCATGATTATGAAAGTATGTACGGTACATAAAACAATTTAAAAATCTGTCTGTTGCGGCTCATCTTCGAAACGACTGAATCGATTTTCACGGGCCTTTCACTGGCAGATAGCTGATATCATAAGGAGTAACTTAGGCTACTTCTATTTTAAAAAATAAATAGAGTTCCGCATAAAAAAATAATAACCCGTGAAATCCGATACATATACCTTTTCACGCCTAAACAACTGAACGGATTTCGATAAAATTTGGCAAGAAGATAGATAGCACCCTGGGGAAGGACATATGCTACTTTTTGTCTCGGTAGCAAGTTCCCTTGAGATAATTTCCGACATCCACGCGGGCGAAGCCGCGGGCAGAAGCTAGTATTTAATCTTGTCTTGACTTACAAACAGCAAAAGGCGGCGAGTAGACGTTCTCCCTGCTGTCAGCATGCTCCAGCAGTCTTCGCAGAGTATTCTGTAGTCCCTCGCCTGCGCTCACGGCGCGGCGGGCGGGGCCCATGCTGCGGGTTGTAGCGTCTGGAAACAGTGGGTAAGAAGTCAGAGTGCTATTTAACTCTTGGATAACTAGTTTTTAGAGTTATTAGAGGAAAGCATCTGCACCTTTATTGCGTAACACACTATCTATCACAATCTGAATAATTTTGAAGCCTATTGCTAATCCATTGCTTCATATGTTCGAAAAATTTGTCTGCTCAGCAACGTAAATAACGCAAACGACTGTCACATCTGATAGATGTTTGACAATTGTAGTTATATCATAGACATATTCATCACTAAGCTCCATCCAAAGAACATTTTTAGGCTCGTAGAGGACATTGTATAGATTTTATCTGTTAGCGTATAGCGATAGTCTTTCCGGTAATACTTTCCAAAGAAATCGGACCATGAGAGCTGTTTTATTGGGCTTGTAGCGGTATCTACATCGCCACATGCGAGCTACATGTCACACTGACGTCACGCAAAATCCTGCATCACGCAAGCAGAGTTTACCGTGCAACTAGCATATATACAACGTCCCGACATCAATCGTCGGGCAGTTGCCCACCAGACACAACACCCGTCTGGTCGGAGGATCCTCCATTTTTCATAGAGTATGAGTGAACTTTACACCCTGTTCCTCATACCTCTATAGGCTCCAACTGTTGGTCAACAGACGAAAACTTTGCATACGCGAAGAAGTTAGAGAAAATACAGGGTGTCAGGGACATCGACGCGCAACCTGTTACCATGGGTTCAGTACATGATTCTGTATACACCTGCGTTGAAATATGTGGACGGTAATAAAAAAAATAATTAGCTGTTTCATAAATTTTTACCGCGTAAGTATACTACTACACTTTTGTAAGAAACAGCAATTTTATTTTTTAAATACCCGACGTGAAATTTCGACGCAGGGGGTCCAGAGTCATGTACTAAATCCATGATAACAGGTTGTGCGTCGATGTCCCTGTCACCTTGTATATATCTGTCTCGTTTACTCTTACTATTGGATCTAATAAGTGCGTCCTTGTCTTATTATCATTTTTATTTACTGACTTGTCTTGTGCAATATCTACGATACTCATAACACTACCCACTAAGTTATGGTATAACGCTGGGTCAGATAATAAATTATGTTTACCAAAACAGATGTTTTTCCAACCAATAAAATCCAAATACTGAACGAAAGGTAGGTACAATCGCACGCACAAACCTGTTCTGATTCGAATGCGGTTGACACTGATTGATAGTGAACGTAGGCATGAATTAACGATCTTGGGACTTCGCAATTAATCTTAGACGAGATGTCAAAACAAGGCAGTTTTATGGAGTGCGTATCGAAGAGGCCATAATGGATTTGTGGTGTTAGAAAATTGTCTCTGGTTTAGTGAGCAAAAGGTAGAGAAACGTCAAAGATGCAGTTGTTTCCGAAAATAATTATAGGTCCTCTACAGTGAGATCAATATTTGTGCTTTTTGATTCGAAAAAGAACTTAAGCACTGAATAAAACTCACAGTGAGGTTGTCATAAAATTCATAAGGGGTCTGATCCCATATCATTTATCACCTTGTTAATTTTGCGGCAGATATTCATCTTTGCATGTTTCCAACGAATATAGTTTTCCATGTACTTAAGTATATACTTACAGGGGTTGCAGCAGGAATCATTGTTCAAGGTGCCCGAGCTGACGAGGTGGCAACCACCGGCCGCTATCGCCTGCCCCAAACCGCTGCTCATCTGTGAACCAATATGAAACCACTGAAGAAGATTGAAAGCTATGATGGTTGGTACAACCAAAAAATAAAAAACACAGTAATCATCAATCAATAATAATCAAAATAAAATAATAATAACCATCAATAATAATAATCATCTCCACTTTTGACGTATCTGTGGTCTGTTTTAAAAGGATCTGATAATACAGTGCCGCGGTTAGGGTAGTGCGTGGCTGGGCGACCGCCCAGGGTGCCAGAGGTGAAGGGGCTGTGACTAGGCGCCGCTTCACTTCTGGCGCCTGCAGAGTACTTTCGTTTTAGTTCTTTTGGAGTTAGAAAACCAAAAAAAAAATTGAGATCTCTTCGCTTGCTCTTGCATTGGACATTCTCTGAATTCTCAGTCTTTTCTGCATAAGCCGACAAAGTAACTCCAATTTCTTTATGAATGGACATAAGAAAACCTAGGCGGAGTGTTAAATATTTTCCGCCGAAATTTCGCTCAGGGCGCTTGTAATGTTAAAACCGACACTGTGATGAAACAAACAATTACAATTAATAATTGTATTCAAACAATTGATGGAAAAACTGGTGAGATATAAATTTGGAAACTAAACACAGATAAATGTGTTCTTAATTCCTGTGAGAGATTGCGTAAGAACTTCAGGGTCAGTTTACATTTTCATCAGATCTTGATACAGACTAATTATATGTTGTTATGACATGTTTCAAAGCCCGTATTAAACACCGAATAGGTAGGCGGCGGGCGGTGTGCAGATCATTCACATTTTGCCATTTATATACCCGAATGTATCAATGTATGTGGAGCTTATATCGCAATCAACCGAATACATTTCCCGACTCCGGTATACTACCGAGCTTACTTTTTGGAAAAACCCAACATTGTCCGACCAGGGTATCAAACCCAGGACCTAACACTGGAGCTTGAGATCTTTAGACCATCGAATCAGTCCACTGAAGACCTTCTCCATAACTCCTCAATAATCCGCCTCCTTAGTATTACTTAAATCAATTATCATTCAACTTACCCTCAACGGCAACTCCTGCTTCCGATCCAGCACTGTTTCCGACTTGACATAGAAAGCCTTAGTCTCTGCCAGCAGTTCCACAGCAGACTTCCGTTTCTGCTGCTGCGGCTGCGCAAGAGACCGCGGGGCCGCCATGCCGTCTCTCGATTTGCGCGGGAGTTTGAAACTCGCGAACAAAGAGTCTGCGAGACGACGTCTGGGGAGCGATGAGAAACTGTGATCATTTGAAAAGTCTGCCTGGATTCCTAGGTATGTGTTTCTGGACAAATGAATATTAGGGTTAAAGACATCATTGTTTTGAAAAAGGAATGGTACTATAATTTATTTTTTATAGCTACATATCTCGCTCACGCATTATAATATTGATGGCTCTAACATGACTGAAAATATGGTAAGTACCAGTATTTTGATCTGAATGATGAATTATTCCGAACTATAGTTCGAAATGTCCCCCTAAGGCTTAGGGGGACAGTTCGAACTTTATTCATTACTATCTGTCCCCCTATCAGTGATAGGGGGACAGATAGGAGTGAATAAAGTTTGAACTGTCCCCTCGTTGCTAACAGGGGGACAGGTCGAAGTTTTTTTTCCGATCTGTTTCCTAAGAGGACAAAGCAGGGTGACAGATCGAAATATTCTTGAATGATTTCATTTTATGACAACTCGTTCGGAAAATTCTGCACTGTTAAAATGTGGCAATGGCCTAAGGTCTTCACTGGCTAAAACTATGAGCACTTGAGCAACAGTGGTTTCATTGATCATAATGATAAGTTACGTAAATAAAGATATCTCTGGATGTGGTATTTTCTTACCTGGGCGGCGATTCAAAGGACCTCGAAAATGCCGGACAATTGGCAGCTCCCTCAAACTTCTTCCGCACTTCCTCGACCTTGGACCAGCCGGCTTCCACGTTGAGCCGGCGGTTTAGCGGTGTGGCTTGCGACGCATGCTTCGCCAGCTCTTCCCTGGTCCTTTTGACCGACACCTCGGGAATGGTGTCACGGGGGCGCAGGCCTCGCGCCTCGTGGCATCTCTCGATAAACTGCTGTCGCCGAAGCGAGAAGTTTACTAATTGTTGATGATCTTCGTCGTCGTCTAGACACCTAGAAATGAGAATAAGGGTTTCTATTTAGCGTAAGCATAGCATAATCAAACTATAGCGTTCCCACTTCTCGGACGGCCTGTGTCCCAGAAGTAGGAATGTCCGTTCTGTGAGAGAGAGTGGACCGTAATCCACCACGCGGGCCAAGTACAGGTACCTGTAGGATGTTGTAGGACGACACATGTCTTCGAATTATTGGTTTTAGCACATGCTGTATTCCTTCACCGATTTGAGAGCAAGGGTAATGAAATAAATTACACAAAGTAAAGTGCCTGCTTGGGTTCGGACCCACGACCTACTATTAACTCGTAAGTCGAGGCAAATACTAGCAACCCACCAGTGAAATGAAGGGGTAGGTACTTTTAGTTATGCACCTGTTCAACTTACTCTATCGGAGAAATTGAGCCCAGAAATTGTCATAGACGAAAAAAAAATTCAGTTGACGAAACACGATAACAATAGGCTAGTTAGGATGCCGAAATAATTGCGTTGATCTAGATTTTTTCCACAATGTCACTGGAACTTGGTATTCAAAAGCATAATCTAAGTAAACCAAATAGTTTTTGTATTCTACGCAGCAAGGCGTGTTAATGTTGTGTCATGCAGTCATTAAACATACTGCAATCGACTGGCATCCACTGGTTGTACAGTGTCTTATGCCTGCAGCTTAGCCTTGATACTTGAATTACTTTTTTAAGTGCTTTAATGTGAGACAGCAGTTAGTACTGAAAGGTCATGATTTCAGCGAGTGTCAGGTTCATTACTAAAAAAACTTGAATTAATTTCAATTCAAAATCACGGTAACCTCAGGGGCAGTAACAAGATGACTTAAAAAAGGCAGTCGGGGCTGCAGGTTCAAGGCTCGGCGGTTTTTGGTCGGTATTATACTGAAAAAGAGGATCAAACAATTTCGCTCCTTCCAAGTTTTATCCAGGGGCTTGCAAGGTTCAATCTGGTCTTCCGGAAGTTACAGAGAGCACAACCTTTTTGGTCCTTCTGAGTCTTATGGGAGATTCGCTAAGGTAGCCCATGAATTTCAAATTTCCTTACGGTTTTTGCAATTTGCTGGTCAGCGTCAGGTTGTATATTGATTAAAATATGCTTCCTGACCGTGACGAATATGTATTTAGTTTACAGAATAATATAATTTACCTAGCAGGTTGTGCGAGGTGCGACCTGCAGGGTTGGTAGCAGGAGAGGGCGGCCATGTCTCAGGCGGGGCTGCCGGGGAAGGCGCGGGGTGCAGGGGCCGCCGCCGGCGCCGCTCATCATTCGAACCGCGCACAGGAGTCACCGCCGCTACTATCACTGGCTTCTGGAAGAAAGAAGAGGTCATATTAGTTAAATTATTGAAAGATTCTTTATGGATTACAGATATGGACGATCATCGCTGCTCAGGCAGGATTATCTTGCTTTAATTTAAAAAAAAGTCTTTAACACAGCAGGAGGCTTCATAATGTTTATCTTTTGTAAGGAACGGTCGCCTTACGTTGTCAACAGAGTTACCTACAGAAACGTACTACAATAGCTTGGTAACCCCAATAATGAAATTCTGGTGTAACTTTTTTATTCAAGTCAAAATTACCAACTTGGTAATTAATTAATTCCCAAAATAGATAAACACCATAGAAATATTAAAAAGACACCGTTATAACTTCTTTAAAAATGGATTCATTAGCATCCATTTGGATGTCAGTCTAACAGCGTTTTACCAAATAAGTAGTCAGCGTTTAGTAAAATTTTGAAATCAATGTTGTCAATGGCCATATTGATTTTATATTACTTTTAAAACAGGCGTAAAATATTATACCTACCCTTATATGAATGCCTACAGAATACAGTTAATAATGACGCAATTACGCGTATCTCAGCTATCCATACTTCCATACTATTTATATTATATACTAGCTGCGCCCCGCGATTTCACCCGCAGCGGTATGAAATTTTAATATACTTTACGACCTATTCTCAGACCTACCAAATATACACAAAAAATTACATAAAAATCGGTCAAGCCGTTTCGAAGGACTTCGATAACAATAACTGTGACACGAGATTTTTATATATTAAATATATATATATTTTGTTATATAAATAATTATATAATCCATATTAATATTATGAATTCGAAAGTAACTCTGTATGTTACCTTTTCACCTCTAAACCACTGAACGGATACCGATAAAATTTGGCTAGGATGTAGGTGGCATCCTGGGAAAGGACATAGGCTACTAATTGTCCCGGTAGCTCGTACCCGTGGGATAATTCTCGACATCCACACGGCCAAAGCCGCGGGCAGAAGCTAGTAGAACATAAAATCGCACTTCACATCTCTGCTAATACTTTTACCATGCTCAAAAACCGCTTCAATTTTAATTCAACTCTTTAGTCTTTACATAACCTGTCATAGTTAAATATTTGAACCCAGTACTTTCACTGAATGACGCGACATTTACCTACGGTTAGGTAATAGTTAAGACTATATACAATAGCAGAGAAAACCATACAGTAATGTTTAAAAGTGAAGAGTTACTGATGTTTTATGACTTGTCTGTTTAAAAAGAGCATGAATTGCGAAATAATGTGAAACTGCTGGCGAATGCTGTCATGTCAAATCGGAGATATCTAATTACCTATCGACAGCTTTATAACACCTTGTATTATTTAGAACTAGTTGTTGCCCGCGACTTCGCCTAAGTATATTCTGTTTAAAAAAATGGGCCCAGACAACTATCTGTCAAATTTACAGACAGGCAGTTAATTTCGTTAATTTATAATATCAAGTTTGAATGGCCGTCCAGCACCCTAATTGCGTAACACACTTTCAATCACAATCTGAATGATTTTGAAGGATATTGCTAATCTATTGCTTCATATGTTCGAAAAAAAAATCTGCTCAACAACGTAAATAACGCAATTAATGTTGTTGAGCTGTCAAAATGAAAGCCATTGCTACTGTTAGATTGTGACGCAATTACCCCGCTGTAGACTCACATAAACGGCCAACCCCATATGAAATACACAGGTAACCTATGATGGTTATCAATGACCCAGTATTCGTGGGATATGCAGCGATCACCCATGTTTAGTCAAACGACCAACAGTATAAAACATTCAGCTTCTTATGTCTGCCCTAGGGTTCCCTATCAATTTGCATAAAATTTTAAAACATAATATACATTGGCATAACGAAATTCAGCATAATATTCATCACGCATAATAACATTACGCATAAATGTTTTACCATGATGTTGATTGCCATAAATTAACCTAACCTAACCACTGCATTATGCCAAAGTATTATTATGCCACAGTATCATTATGCTAATAAAAATTATGCGAAAAGAAGGGATCCCCTGCCCTTGTCCCATGTTACTTCTGTTCCCTGTGACTGCTGAAGGTCCCAGGGTTCAATTGAAAATCAGCGTCAGGCCCTAGCTGTCTGACATGTTTGCTGAACTGGACGTATTTGGCACAGCCGCAAGGCACACACTTTCCTGCTAATTTCTCACAATGCACTTAACACTTTTTATTTCTTTTATTTTTCTTTTTTACTTGTACTACGTGTTGTGTGCTTTGTAGTCTGTGCTACATAAACGTATGTTCTTTCTTTCTTTACTAGGTCTGCGCTATTTATTAATCAGTTCCATTCTTGTCTTTCAGTCTTAACCTAAACAGACACTCCCGTTTCCTTCACATCATTTCCTCACACGAACCATCCATTTATTCTTAGGGCTTTTCCGTCTCCAACCGTCAACATCTCTCTCTGATCATTGCTAAACGATCTGAACCTTCAGCAAGCCTGAAATAACGACCTCGTACTATGCAGACTGAACTCAGGCCTACGAGATTCCCTACAGAGTTAATTTCGGGGTGGATGTACCATTAAAACAATAAACACAAGTGCCCCAATTGGCCGGTATTCGGCCCACGTCCCGCAATTCTGGCTAGCCATAATATTGATGAATAGTATCCGCGCATATATTAGCTTTATTAAGCCGAGTGACAATACTGACCGCTCCATAATGAGGTTACTGTGCGCCATCGCTGGTTGGGTCACGTTAATATGAACGCGGTTGCAATTTAATTTTAAACGGGTTTTTGTGGATCTGGGAAACATTTCAGTAAGTTCAATCCAATTAACTTTTGCTTCCATTTTCAGAGCGGAGCGGTTTGAGTCATTATCACTCTTTGCTGATCAAGGTATGTATAACATGGGGAAATAAAGTTTGAATTTAGAACGTGTTTAATAAGTGCGGCATTTCAGCTGTAAATAGTACATTACTGAAGCGGCCGACAACAGAGGCAATGATGGACGAACGTGAAAATGTTGGCCGTAGCGAAGCCGAGGCACACATTCGTGAGTCCATCAATGCCTGGTAGCGGTAAAGCCTTGTATAGTAGTTTTCTCAAATAATGCCCGGAAATTCAAACTAAGTAAATGAATTATAAATTCCAGAATCAACGACGAACAACGATAACTTTTCTCGCGACAATATGTTAATTTGTTTCTTTTTCACTTTGAACTGCTCTATTTGATTTATTCAGCCAGTTCGAGATTTAAATAAAATCTTTAATAAGTCAATGGGGGCTATCGCGCTTGAGTTCGCCGCTAGAGGCGCTAGTGTAGAGTAAGGTCTCTAGATGTCAAAATATGTACTGAACGTTCACTGTTTGCGGGATTTTTTATCACCGATTTTAACGAATGATTCATAAGAGCTGTAATGGTTGTGTCATTCTTGATTAAATATGGCTTAAGATTTTAAGTAAAAAGTTAGGATCTAATTTGGTAGCACTTGAAGGAAGAATAAGATTTGTCTGCTTCATGCTTACCAATATAGGAACATTTTGTTCTAAATATTTATTTGAAGTTTTAAAATGTAATAAAATAAACATACTATGAATATAAGAGTACTTAAACATATCCAAAACATCGAATAAAAGTACTGCAACAGGACCTTACTCAACAGTGGCGCCAACTGGTGAGCACCAAAACGATAGCCCCCATTACCTCCTTGGTTGCCATGGGTCGAAGAAAAAGGTTCGTTCCATTTTTAAATTACACGACAGATATAAGTTTTCAGATTAATTTATTCGACCGCTAAACACGACAGATATAGATTTTCATACTGACATTGCTGGCCGCTGCTCGCAAGTATTTGACCAGTACAGCATTTTCAATTTATCTCTAAGAAGGTTGCCAAAATAATGCTCGAATTTCCGAGCGTGTTTGAGAAAAGGTTTTTTTTTGTATCTCAAACTAAGGAGGTTGTCCTACCTAAATGTCGGTTATGTCACGGAGGTTGTGCTTCTAAATTTAAAAACAAGCGTATTCGGGGCTTCTGGGTGCTTATTATTTTTTCACTTTTAATGGCGTACGTTCAGCAGCAAACTTACGGTTACAATAATTTCTTTGCCATGATATCCTTATAATTTTCCCATGAAAAACGTTAATCTGAACTAAATACCCATAAACACAAACCTTTATCCACAACACCATGCAGCATAGACTATAGAAAGTTGCCACCAGTCACCAGTTACGGGAAAACGAAAGTAGGTACATACTTACATAGTCTTTATCTAGTTTTTTTCCTCACAAATTACCAGCGTTTATGAGAAACCTCTCGGTAAACAAAGGCGCCTAATGCCACGCTTGGCTCAATTGAATGAGTTTACACACAGTGAGTGAGATTACAAGTCTTTAGGGCACTCATTATACAAAGAGTGTTTTTTTGTTAATTTTACCTTTTGCACTTGGGTTCAATTAGGAGTAATTAGAAAAAGTTCTGTTTGTTTTAAGAAAGTAGAGTAGGAAATGACTGATATTAAGCTTAGTATATATAGCAGTGAATGATTGTATTAAGTAGGCTGAATTGATGGTTTTCTTGAAGAATGATAATCAATTCGTAATCAATTAGGTAGAACTATCCAAGAAGAAGAAATTAAATCCGAGCTACGGATATTGGGATATTTTCAGTAAGGATTGAGAATACGCATTTTGCTGTCTACATCATTAGCTTATTAGACTATAGCAGTTCACTGTTAGGCCTCTCCATTTAAGGCGCTGCTCAAACGCAGGACGTCGTAAAGCGCTCAGTTTTGTGTCGCACAGTTACGCGTATTGGTACAAATTACAAGCCAGAAAAAAATGAGTGTACTGTAAAATGTTCAAAGAAAAGATTTATACAAAAATATTTCCTATAAATAAAATAGTATCAGGATAAAAGATCGAAAAACAGAGTAGTACAAAAAAAAAATCGTCGCATAATTCTCAACATTTTGAGCGTTAACTATCATTTATGTTTGTAATGATAATAAAGGGAATTCAATAAACTAAAGAAATATCGAAAAATTATTCCACTGAGCCGTGCATTTATTTATTTATTTAATAAAAACTGCAAAATTACTTTTATTTTGGTGGTTATTCCATTGAACTAACATCAAACGCATCGCTGTTTTGAACCTTATTTGTTGCCACGATGCGCTATTGTCAATTATTAAAAAAATTGCTTCTTACCGCGCCTTAACTAAAACAGCACTTAATTTAATTCGACCCTTGGCTACCCTATTCGTCAAAGTGAAACGGTTTTTAATTATCCTCAAATGCATAGAAATAGCATAAAATTGGGCACTGTAATACATACCTACTAGCCTTTTTTTTGTTCCAGTTTGGCAAATCCTCATGGGTGTCCTCCGCCCTGGGGCGGGCGGAGGGGTCTGTCAGACTCTTACTGACTAAAAACCACCCCGGTGTTCCCTTCTTAGACTTGAACCGGGGATCATGCGAACTTGTGCGCCGTCCAAGTTTCCCGGGCTAGTGCCGGCCCGCTTCTCCAGGCATCCTCAAGTCCGCTGGGGGAGTGAGGTGTAAGACCTACCTACTACCCTAGCCTATCTGTCTAGCTCGTAATGTCGCACTTCTAAATCGTACACAAAAGAGTCTCAGATGAAACAAAAATTGATATAAGAATGAATTGTAAAAATGGAATTAATCGCCCTTTGTATCAGATGAATCTATGCTTCACTTTGTCGTAACAGAACTCTTTGTTGTTTTCTCTTACACTACTGATCTGTTTTTGATGAATGACGCTTCGTTGATCGTTGAAGAAGAATAGATACTTACGTTATGCAATAGAGGAAGCATCTATCGATATCACTGTCTTTGAATGAAGAAACGACTTAAAAGCGGAAGGCGAATAACGGAATAAAGTTGTAATATGGTGTAGGTAGAGAGACTTCTTGAAGTTTTTAATAATTTGATGGGCCTTTTTGATTTAGATAATTACCGATAAAATACACGCCAGAGAGATGTATAATGAGTCTTGCCACCAAAATACTACTAGGGACTTGTAGGAAGCAAGTGGACACAGATGACCGCTAATAGAGGTAGAAAAAGAAAAGTTTCGGTACTGTGGTCACCCCAAATAAAAGGGATAAAGACAAGAAGACCATGAAACTTGGGTTGGCATTTTTTTTTTGTCTGGGAAATAATCAAATAACTTCTTCCGCTTTGGGCGTAGCGGGAGAGCGTGTCAGACTTTTACTGGCTAAAACCCACCCGTGTTCCTTCAGTTGTCTGTGCCAGGGGCCACGGTAACTATTTCGAACAATCCGCGACCGTGGCAGGCATCGGCCCTAGCGGACCCCGTCAATTGGTGCTGACATCTCTTTGAGGCGCGCGTGGAAGACAACGAGCCGTCGCCCCGGGCCTGGTCCTTACCGGCCGGCGAGCTACCCATTGCTCGCCTTCCGCATGCCCGCGCCTACGGTGGCCGGGAATCGGCTATCGACTCCCAATACCCAGGAGCGTCTCTTGCGGCGACTAGGGGCGTGAGGGCGCATAGATTGCTTCTCCCTCACGCGTTCCGCCTCCTCCTTTGCGAGCATTTCTGCTTTGCAGAAGGAGGTGATGGGTTCCCATGCACTTACGCTCCGTACTATGGCCTGGACCAGGGCCGGACGCGAGAGATCGCCGCCGCCGATCGCTTCCGGGAGGGCACGGCGGTGCTCCGCCCAAGCCGGGCAGACCTTCACCGTATGCTCCACCGTGTCCTCCGGGCTATTCACACAATAGTAACACCCAGGCGTTTCCTCCCGCCTTATCCGAAACAGGAACCTCCCGAAACAACCATGTCCGGTGAGGACCTGCGGCAGGCGCTGCGTCTGCGTTGGGTTGGCCTATGTTCTTACTGGCCAGAAAATGATTTCAACCGAATAGCGCACACGCACACAATTTAATGAATTAATCTAGGAACCGCGGAACTAATGAATAAAATTGCTAACATATCACAGGTGCTGGTCAAGGAAATATAAACAACCAGAAAATTACGTATTCAGCAGATGTGGCGCTAGTTCTTAGATCAGTAGTTTGCGGTGATAGCTGAGGCTTGCGCAAGCGCACAGACGTGATACGAGTGCAGCGTCATCTATAACGGTAATCATTGTGGCATTACTGACTACTTGCGTCTAATTTGTTTTTATTAGGTTACTAGCGAATGCAAGCACTTTTTTAAAATGTGTTTAGTATTTTCCGGACCTTGTGTGCTTAGATATCTATGTCTACTCAGCAGTGTTTACTTGACTTTATATTTTTTAATATTTGGTTTTCATATTTTACTTTAGTACAGCACCCTAATTGCGTAACACACTATCAGTCACAATCTGAATCATTTTGAAGCCTATTTCTAATACATTGCTTCATATGTTTGAAAAATTTGTCTGCTCAACAACGTAAAAAACGCAATTAATGTTGTTGAACTGTCAAAATGAAAGCTATTCCTACTGTTAGTGTGTTACGCAATTACCCCGCAGGTTCTAAATCCCAGAAGTGTGGTTTTGGAAAAAAGTTACATCCTTAGTTCATCAATTCTGGCATGGCTTATACTTGTCAGCTTTTTATGTTTCGGCTTCCCTCGTTGGAAAGGATCCACCAACTTAATGAGTAGATAGTTGATAGATCCTCTGTTTTCGGAATTTTCGGGAATAATTTGCTTGTTTCATGAAAAGTTTTAGCTTCCTAATTAAGATTGGTAGCAAAACTCACTGAATAGTTTATGAAGAACCAGTTCTTTAGTTGTCCAAAAAAACTTAAGAGCTGTATGTACAGTCAAGAGCATAAATAAACGCTTTTGAATTTTCGTAATTGTACTTTTTGTATATGCTCGTGACTGTACGCACTACTTAAGATACGGACAACAAATGTTTATATTATCAACAAAATAATGTGACCATCAGCAATAAATATAAAAGGCAAAGATTACTCACATTTTAAATTATCCTTGACCCAAACGCACGTAAATGAGAATTTCAAACAAGATGTCACGACTACAAGGTACAGTCGTAACGATGTTGTGTAACTTATTGGCTTTCATTGTAATGCTAAAACGTTCCAAACAAAAGATGAATACCTACTCCTTCTAAAAGTACGATGGCATCATTGGCGCGCAAACTGTAACCATGAATTCGGCACATGCTTCTAGACACCTAGCGTAAAATTTATCGTCAGTTATCATAAAAAAATCGGCTGTTTAATAGAAAAATGCAATACCTACGCGGTCAAAATATATGGAAAAGCAATGTTTTTTTAAACCTACGAAAAATTTCAACGCAGGGCTTTCAGAATTATGCACTGAATACACGGTAACAGGTTGCGCGTCGATGTCCCTGCCACCCTGTATATTTTTTTAAGTTAAGGGCCAAGGCTCCGTCGCGAAAATAATTATGGGATTCCGCTAAGAAACATTACTACATGTCGCGATTCGAGTAGCGGAACATCCTGAGAGTCAGTTGAATGTAGCAATCGGAGCAAAATGTCGTCGCTTTCAACTTAGTTATTACAGTATAGGTAAACTTCGGACCTCTTTTAGTTCGTTTACTTAGTCTTACATCATTTTACAACAAAAAAAAAAAATAGTTTCGCTTTATAAACTTCTCGACCACCACAGATACGCGGCACCGTAACAAAATAGCGGGCTGAGCGCGAAGGTGTAACTGACTTCCGAGCAGATCGGCAAAATAACGCGGGAAAGAGATAGAATCATAATCAAATTTGTGCGTTAGAACAGGCAGTTTCGCTTCTGTTTCGCTTGTTGTCCAACGGACAAGTCATAGCGGAACTACTGCGGTTTCGCTACTATGGTTTCGCGGCGGAGATGTGACACCCGCCTATTTTAAGGCGAAAACGCCAAAGCAACCCGCGAAATTAAAATTTTGTTACGTTTTTTTGCAATTTGCAGGTCAGTATAAAGTTCTATGTTGATAAAAATATGATTCGCAACCGTAACACATGTATTTCCGGAATAATAAGTAAGTACAAATCATCAATACAAAATACAACTCTCTAAGTTCAAATTAACTTAAGTATTTTTTCCACGTAGTGTGTATTGATGATGTTATAATAACTTCCTGTCACTGTTATTTACATAGCAAGTAGTGGTACACGAATTTGTGTGGGAAAGGTACCACAACTAAAAAATTTAAAAATATACACTTTTGTTACAAAAAACAAATAACTGACTTCCAAAAAAAACACTACAAAGTCAAAAGTAACTTTAACTTCGGAAGTCGGTGGCAAAAAACGAAAATACAAAACCAAAGACATCCACCGAATTCCGAAGTTAAAGTTATTTTTCATTTTGTAGTGTTTTCCTTTCTCTACCTCTCTATCTCTCTCTCTCTGTCTATCTCTGTGCCATCTTCTCAGTGTTGTTCACTTCGTTCCTACCCATATAATTTTTCATACCACAGATTCATACACAAAAACAAATTAATAAATTTATTGCCTTTCTTTTTATTTCCATTATTTCTTTGGTCTACCTCTTATAGCAAAGTAAGTATTTGATACTATCGGAACTAATCGTCGTTGGATAGTTTAAATTTGAACTTACCTAATACAACCCATTTCAAAAGTAAATCGTTACAAGGTCACCTATTTCCATAATGCTAAAGTTATTCATGTTGCTTCAAGCAATAAAAAACCGACCAAGTGCGTGTCTGACCACGCACAATGAAGGGTTCCGTAGTTTGGATGAATTTATCCCAAGAACAAACTTAACATTGTAGTTGAAAAACATGTTCTCCCGTACGTTCCAACTGCAAATGTAAGTTGGTCGACTATTACTCGTTACCTTGTAAAGCCTACTTAGCTGTGATAGTTTTCCTTTTTATTTCGTTATATATACTTCCGTGATTTTTTTCACATATCCAAAAGCAACCATTTAGCTGGCAGGGAGGGGACACTTGACTCTAACAAAAATGAGCAATTTAAAGCTTAATTTTACGCAAACGGATCCCTGAATCTAAAAATGGTTTTCACAGACCTGTAATATTTTTGAATGACCTATCCAACGCTACCCCACACCATGGGATAGACGAAACATCCCCACTTTACGTATACAGGACGACACAAAAAAAAAAAATCTTTCATGTTTTTATTTTACCACTTTGTCGGCATGATTAATATGTATATCCATGCCAAATTATAGCTTTCTAGTACTAATAGTCGCTGAGCTAAGCTGCGGCTGGACGGACAGACGGACATGGCGAAACTATAAGGGTTCCTTGTTGACTACGGAACCCTAAACACGGAAATTTAAATTAAAAGAAGGGACTAACGGTCCATATGATAATAATGTCGGATGTTACTAAAGAAATTAGCATAAACAAATAAAAATCTTTAGTGTATGATGGTTGGGGCCTCGGAATCAGCGGTTGTGAAAACAGAGGGATCATACGATCCATACTAATATTATAAATTCGAAAGTAACTCTTTGTATGTTACCCTTTCACGCCTAAACCACTGAACGGATTTCGATAAAATTTGGTAAGGAGATAGATTGCATCCCGAGGAAGGACTGAGGCTACTTTTTGTCCCGGTAGCCCGTTCTCGTGTGATAATTTCCTACATCCAAGCGGGTGAAGCCGCGGGCAGAAGCTACTATTTTATAAGGAGGCCAATTAGTTTCATGCACTTTGTTGTTATTTTGGATACAAAATTGCAGATTTTTCCAGTGGCCCGTAAATAATAAGGTCTTTTAAAAGTTTTCGTAAGAAAACCACTGAGTGGATTGGTAAACCATAAAATCTATTTATGAATTTCTATCTACTAATTTATTAGAGAATTATGTTAATCTAACTTATATCGGCTCGAAGGACCATTTTACTAGAAACAGCAACAGCAAAATTAGAATTGTACCTGTATGGATCAACAGCTGTGTTTAGCCGAGAATTAGAATTAGAATTTATATATTTGTTATCCTATCCATTTTAAAATTGTTTTCCGACTGCTTCTGACTACCACATCTGTGAAAGAAAACGGGATTTATTCCAATTAGTGATCTATCTGGCGTAAAAAAGCAATCTGCCTAGAGCCTTTTCTCAACTATATGTTGGGGCCGGCTTCCAGTCGAACCGGATGCAGCTGAATACCAATATTTTACATGGAGCGACTGCCTATCTGACCTTCACAACCCAGTTACTGGGTAACACGATACCCCTTGGTAAGACTGCATGGTTATTAAATTTTTTTGGGCTTCTAACTACCCGTAACAACTGTCAAAAGATCTACGAATGACACTGGGACCAACGGCTTAACGAGCTTTCCGAGGCATGGAGGGGTCTTTATATGTAATGGATGGTCACCTATCCGCGAACCGACCGCGGCTAGCATCGCTTAACCTTCGATCGACCCAACAAGCCCCTCCATCTGGCATAATACTTTGGCAAATAGAATCCACGCCATGTTGGCCGTTTCTTTCACAAAAAGAGGTTTTAGCCAAAAAACTTTTGGAATAACAAAACCTTCCAAGTACAGTTTGGCTCATTACCTAATGACCAAAAAGATTTGACTTTCAAGTTAAAAGTTCCCATTTTTATCGGCTAACGAGTCATTAGCAGATAAAATAACTTTTTGAAGTGTTGACAATTTGCCATTCATTTTCAAAGGATCATTAGGGAAAAGAAACTTATTTTCAGGTATTTTTTTATTTGATAACATTTAAAAGGAATTCTCGCATTAAGCAATTAGTGAAAAAACAAAATACTACATCTATGTTCTAATTTACTAAAAAGTCCTCAGGATTCTATTATTTTAAAAATATTTTTACTTAGCCAAACCAGAGACAACGGCCCTTATATTTTAACTCTGGCTCATTCAACCGCTACCGCTTGTAACTTCACGCTTATTCCATAGCCCAACAAGTATGTATGTTTACGTTCACATTATAGCATAATGAAAAGCACTGAACATCGCACTTGTTGTTAATATTACCTAGTTAGCAAGTGGAGCAATGCACGCCATTTTATTATTTTCAAATGTAGAACACTACTTTTTTTTATTCACGTATGATCGGAACGAATTGTAGAAAGTAGGTGCTCGGTTTTTTATAAAGAATATTTTTTTGTGTAATTTTAAAACATATTTCACACTACTTTTCTATCTTTCTACTGGTTCCTTGCCTGTACCAACCAAAAATAAAGACAGCAGATCTAAGGCGGTAGATAAAAACCTAAATATGTTATGAAGGATCTCTGAGACATTGTTCACGTCCTTATATGCGCAAAATTACTACCGAACAGGAGATAATTCTAGCCCTAATAGATACCTATTTAGATCAATGAGACAAAATTCTGTAATCTAGAGAAAGATTTAGGCGGGAATGAAGAAGATTTAAAAACTTACATAATTTCCAAGCTCATTTGACGTTTCCTTATATAATAGACACAAATCACACAATGTTTATCTATGGCATTCGAATTTCAATTTAGAACATCACTGTATCAGATCACCCACAAAACACCAGTATGTTTCTTTTCTCAATTAATTGTACACAAATCACAATTGAGTCAATAATTGCATCGAGAATATCAGTAGCGACTAGCGGGTGCGTTCGCTTCAGACGCAAAAACGTTAATAAATGAATGGTCAATTTGCAATATCAATTTATGTATACTGAACAAATAATGCACCAAAGACCGTACAATAATGAGGGTTTTCACTAAGTACTCTAATTATTAGATACATTCCAAACGTAGTAATTAGCACAACAAAATTCTTCGATGTGTTAATTACATTAATTTGGGATGCTTCCTATTACATGGGTACCTAAAATAAATACACCAAAATTAACGTCTATTCGTGCAGCCCGTTTTTTGTAGTTTGGTTTTCCCGTTGAAATTTCAAGTTTGATATTTTTAAATAACATCACGCCTGTAATCACCGAAGGATAAAGCAGAGGTATACCTATAGTACACCCACATTTAGCCAGTTATATTTAAGTCCTATGTAATAGGGGGCGAGCCTATCGCCGACGATCACTGGGCACAAAACCGGACTCCGGACTGCCACTGACAAATTCCTGATGAAAAAACCCAATAAAGGCGCGCGCGTCGCGTGTCGCGCCTGTTTGAAGGAACCTTCGGCCCTTTTTTTTTGGTTGGGAAATCATCAAATGTCCTCTCCCGCTCTGGGCGGAGGGAAAGGGCGTGTCAGACTCCTACTGACTAAAACTCACCCGCGTTCCTTCAGTTGCCTGTGTGCCAGGGCCACGATAACTCTTTCGAACAATCCGCGACCCCGGCTGGCATCGGCCCTATCGGACCCCGTCAATTATGCTGACATCTCTTTGAGGCGTGCGTGGAACACGACGCTCCGTCGAACCGGGCCTAGTCCTTACCGGACGGCGAGCTGCCCATTGCTCGCCGTCCGCAAGCCCGCGCCTACGGTGGCCGCGAGTCAGCAATCGACTCCCGACGCCCAGGGCAACTGCCTGGGACTCGAATCCTGGTTCTCATGCTCAGCTGCGCTTGCAACCAATAGACCAACGAGGCAGTTTTACATTTTCATTAGTAAAAGGTATCCTATTACAGGAATATCGGCTTTTCAATGCTTTGATAACTAAAAATGATAAGTTGCTTGCTGTTTGAAGTGGTATCGATTTCAGGGCGGAACTGACTATCGGAAACACCGCGCCTCGTGTTTTCATGAATTTCGTGTAGCGATGGAAAAACGCAGGAGCTAAAACATTTATTTTTTAATTTTTTAAGCAAGCATGTTTTATTATTCAATGCGATTATAAAACTAAAGTACATAGTTAGAGGTACTTATATTATAGAGAACCACGTGGTTTGGTTCGGTATAAGTACGTGGAACGACGGTTTAAAAATTAAAAAAGTGTATTCCAATTTCAAAATGTGTTTTAGTTACATTATGATTACCTATTGTCTATAACTATCTAAACATATTATAAATAAAAGTTGCTTTTCGTGTCTGTCTGTGTGACAGCGAATGTATTGCGGAAGGTTTAAGGCTCCTTCGAACAGACGCGACAAGCGGCGCGACACAAAAGCACCGCCTGTCGCGCGATTCGCGTCGCGTGTCGCGCCTGTTTGAAGAAGCCTTTATGTGTATAAAACATTAATATTAAACTTACAAATAATAAAGTAATCTCGATATTTTGTCAAGTCGCAAAAACCGTGCGAAGTGGCGGGTCGCTAGTTTATTTACAAAAACATACTTATGCATAAAAAATAATACAATTATAGCCGTGAGTTTTACTACCTTCAGATACCTCTAGGTAAGATTGGTTGTCAGACTTTCGGGCTTCTGACTACCCGTAACGACTGTCAAAGATCTACAAATGACAGCCGGGATCAACTGCTTAACGTGCTTTCCAAGGCACGGAGGGGTCTCGATATGTAATCGATGGTCACCCATCCACGGACTGACCTAGGCAAGCGTAGCTTAACTTTGATCGAACCATGCAGCTGTTATTATTCAACCACGAGTCCTATACTTGACTATACCGAGCTATAAACAATGTTTTTTTTTTTTTAATGTTCTGACGTCTGCATCGATGTTATCTATGCATCAGTTAATGGAGGCATTGTGTTTGTTTCCTGTGCCTTTAAATATCATTTGTATGAACTATTAATAAAGATAAGTAGATGCCGGAGGCGGCGGCGTGTGGGACCGTAAATTATTATAAGTATTTATTGCTATCAGTACGATTGTCTCAAAGTAGAACTACGCAAGTAATTTGTTGTGCTTTGGGTGGGAATTGATATAGCAAAATATTATTTGATTACATAACGTTGAAATATATGAAAAGATATGGCTAGAAAGGGGTGACTACCGAGATGTATACTAAAAGAAAAATATGGAAGAAAGGGACTTATATGTTGCGCCGATCCCAAATAAATTGGAATAGTAGGAGAATGATGATGAACGTTGAAATAAATAATGAATTCAGAGTTGATAGCCAACCAAAAGAGGAAAAAGAAACGTTGAAAGCTTTCCGCTTTCTTAAGGCGAAGGCGTCAGGGTAGCCCGCGAAATTCATTGTTTTTTACGTTTTTTTAATTTGCAGGTCAGTATCAGGTTGTATGTTGATCTAAATATGATTCACGGCCGTAACAAATATGTATTTATATGATTATAATCATAAAAATCAATAATCGTTGGTGGTATGGTTTTTAATCGTTAAAAGATTTTTTTAGAGGCATGGTCGTTATTTTTTTCTATCGTATAAAATTAGTTTTATTATGTTTTCAACATACTATCTAACTAGCATATATCCTGAAGAATATCATATACTTTTAGGCATTATAAAACTTGCGTTTAGGTCCTGTAGTCTCCTTAAATCATAAATTAGATAGAGCATGATAGATCATGCTAGAGGAGGAGGTGGAGGTGGTAATCCTGATCTGTCAATGGATTGATCATCCTATATTCATCATTTGGCATAAAATGAACCGATATCCGAACCGAATCGAAACTGATACGGTTGTGTACTTTCTATCTGATCTCATTCCTCAATTCCCTTAGCCTGTCTTATTTTTCTCTTTTTCTCAGCTCCGACTGATTTCTGTGAAAATCTTATCCATCCTGCTAAGGTTCGTTATAAACTTGTAATAGTAAAATTGTAACTACTGATGTTGTATTTTTTCTATTGTAAAAAACGACAAAACAATTTTTTTTTGTGGGTTTGACTACCGCTGTTAGTGTAGTCTTCACTTGAAAAATTTGGTTAAAAATCTGTTTTTTGTGTAAACTTCACAGACATGATTGGTATCGATATCTAAACACGATGAAAAATATTTTTTCAACTCGTACTTCAATTACCAACACTACCAGCCGTCGTTGACCCCTCAAATAACATCAATTCTTTTTATTTTATCGTGTTCAAATATCGATATCAATCACGTCTGCGGAGTTTCGCTAGCTAATTTAATTTGACCCTGTATAATCTCCTACGACTGTGTATTACAGTGGTAAATTAAGAACCCTTTGTACTATAGAACATTACATTACGCCTGTTTTCCCGAAGGACTGGGCAGAGGTGTACCTATAGTACACCCACATTTCGCCAGTTATGTTTAAGTCCCATATAATAGGGAGCGAGCCTTTTGCCATCAACCGGGCACTAATCAAAGTCAAATCATTTATTTCGAATAGGCCCATAAAAAGCACTTTTGAACGTCAATCCAGAGACTCTAGGCTGCGACTGAGATTTTCCAGATGGAAAAACCCAATTACACTGCCCAACCCAGTAATCGAACCCAGGTCCTCATGCCCAGGAGTAGAGCTTGCGACCACTAGACCAACGAGGAAGTGTTTATTATAGCTTTAAATTGAGAAGCTTATGCATAGCACGAACTATAGAAACTTACGGAAGATAGTAAGCTTCTGAAAAGACATCTGTGAAGGATAAACATCGTGAGGAAACCTGCGGGGTAATTACGTAACACACTAACAGTAGGAATGAGTTTCATTTTGACAGTTCAACAACATTCATTGCGTTATTTACGTTGTTGAGCCGACAAATTTTTCGAACATAAGAAGCAATGGATTAGCAATAGGCTTCAAAATGATTCAGATTGTGATAGATAGTGTGTTACGTAATTAGGGTGCTGGATTTATTTAGTTAACCAGTTGTTGCTCGCGACTTCGTCTGCGATCCAGGATGAAAAGTACCCTATGTCCTTCTCCGGGTCCCAGGCTACCTTTCTGTCAAATTTCATCCAAATCCGTTCAGCAGTTTTAGCGTGTAAACGAGATTCTCAATGAACATCTGCGGTTCGTATTTGGTCAATATGGGCAACAATGCATTGTTAATGCATTATAATGCCCTGACCCACACAGCTCATGTGGTAAACGCGTACCTTCAAGACGTGGAAATCCATCAGATCGAGTGGCCAGCGAGAAGCCCTGACCTAAACCCTATCTCACATGGCTGGGACGAGCTTGGCAGACGTGTTAGAAGCCGGTATCCACCTCCAGTCACGCTTCATGCCTTGCAAAATGCACTTATTGAAGAATGGGAATATTCCTCAGCATATGCTTTGAATCTGATACTCAGCATACCAAATCGTATAGAAGCCGTATTGACAGCACGCAGAGGCAATACGGAATATTGAATGATAAAAAAAGTATATCTCAATTTCGTAAACCCACTTTAAGAGTAATTTTTTTTTCCCTAATGGCCCTATTTTTAATCGACTTCAAAAAAAGGAGGAGGTTCTCAATTCGGTTGTATTTTTCTTATTTTTTGAATGTTTGTTACCGCAGGACGCCGTAATTTTTTTTTGGAAGTTGAATTTTTCAGTATTTTTCAGTTGCAAAATTGTTCTTCTGTTTGAAATGGTATAAGTGGTCCCAAATAAATTTGGTCAAATTCTGTTGAGTGGTTCTTGAGTAAGCTTCAATAATAAGCATTTTTCCACTTAGTGTATATTCTTTTTTTCATCTATAACACATTCAATTATTATTTTTTTGTTTCAATTTGGTATTTTTTTTAATGCGTTATTTACATTTGAATGTTGCTTTTCACTTCAAGAAGCTATCTTGCGTGGTTTCGGAAATATTTCATGATAAGTTAGTGGCTTTTTTATATTGCTCGTCAGTGTATTAGTTACGATATAAGTCTGAAATCGCCAACCCGTCTTGAGTAAGCGTGGTGATCAATGCGCGTGCCTTCTGTGAATGAGAAGAGGCCTTTGCCCTGCTGTGGGACAATGGGCTGGTATTATTTTGAAAAGAATCAGAAAAATAAACAACCCGTACAACCTAGATTCATTACCCTACGTAACACATACGTACATAAATTATATCACACACACACACACATACATACATCGCCACAGAGTAACGGTCCATTGCGAAATACTGCGCGTGCGCGTCCGAGCATGAGATCCAACTAGATACAGCCTATTTGTATGCGACTAGTCCCACGGAATGACAAACATAGATCAAAATGCATTATTTTAACAATTTAGTTAGACCTATAATAAAATAATTTTATGAGTACTAACTAAATCTTATTAATTGTTTAGGAAAATGGGTCTGTATTCTGTACAAGTATAAAGTAGTCGGAGAAAGGTCAACTCATAAATAATAGCTGGTGGTACCAATTACTTAGGATACATCGCGAGGAGACTGAAACCATGCCATAGAACCAAAAAATCGCAGCTGGAGAGTTTGATGCGCCACTTCTTCCCACCTAAAGAACTATAGAGCTTTAGGTGGGAATAGGGATTGCAATCCCGCAGCTCATTCAATCTCGCGGGATTAATCAATCCCGCGTGGGATCCCGCGGGATCCCGCATCTTTGAAATTATGCTGTAAAATCATTCATTCATTTAAATATTTTTTTTTTTTAATCAAATTGAAACTACAGATTTTTGTGTACAAATCAACTTTTATTAAACATTTCTTACGTTAAGGAACAGAAATTATTTATTTTCTTTTAATTAAGTATAAGTCATCGCTAAATTTTTAATTTGCGGGATCCGCGGATCCGCGCTTTGAAGGTGCGGGATCCAGCAGATTAATAAAAGCTGCGGGATCCCGCGGGAATGCGTGATCCCGTTTTGCGGGATTGCAATCCCTAGGTGGGAAGAAGTGGAGCAACAAAAAGGGCACCCTCACCACTTCCTATAGGAATGGTGAACTGTGCCCGTTTTGGGGGACTGTCATACGTAATTTTGACGTCCACAAAGTGCTGATTCTCAGACTATTTATATAAATGAATTTTGATTTTTGAAGACACACCTATTATGTCACCTACATGTACTGGGCCAGCAGTCGGCTACAGGCTGATTATGCTTATTGTGATATTCTATTCAATGTAGCACACAACTCAATGAGGGTCCTGCTTTACCCCTTGTGGCGACTAGACGCTCCCTTTGAGTTGATATATACAGTCACGAGCACTAATATGTATACATTTAGCAAATTTTAAAAGCGATTTTCTCGTGGAACATTGATTGCAACTTTAAGATAAGACCTATTTCATAACATTATAGGTTCCAAAATACTATGTTCGTAACAGCATAAAATTACAATCAATACAGTGGGAGAAAATCACATTTAGAAGTTGCTAAGGGTATACATATTAGTGCTCGTGACTGTACTTACCTACTGATAATTCGGTGGTATAACTCAAAACCCCAAGCCCCTAATTAGTGATTCTATTGAACACCACGATAACGATTTATGATACCTTTAAGTTACTATCTATTGCTGAATATGATCAACGGGAGTAGCGTGAATCGTGAAGAAGGACCTCAATAGGTACGCATAGCTTTAACCCCGATGTATTCTTCTCAATACGAAACTACCTTTTGGAAGGGGCAACTAGAATCAATTCTATTTTTTTGTAAATTTTGACGTTCAAAAGTGCCTTTTATGTGACTATTTGAAATAAATGATTTGATTTTTGACTTTGACTTTATTATAATCCTCAGAACCCTTATCCCAATTTTTTTTCTTTTGTGGTTGGTGCAGCACGTGTTTTTCTTCCGTCCATCTCTTATTAGCTGTCATCTCTCATCATCATCAAGTCACATGCTTTCCTGTCAAATCAGCTTACCCCTGTGTATGTTCCACTATATTCACCGAGTCAAACATTTTATGAACTTGTGTAAAATTTTGATGCAAACAAGTCCGATTTTGGGTCTTCGTAACGCCAAGCAAGTAACGTAAAGCCAAGGACACATTACTGTGTCGTGTTGTGTCGTGACGCGGGATACACCAATCATACCAATCTGTTCAGGACTACGTCAAATCACACCGAGTTTTGATTGGCTAACACTGCGTCAGAAGGCGTCACGACACGACAGAAAACAGTAATGTGAATCCGGCTTAGAGCCTACATACTTTGTCTTTCCCTCCAATGAGATCGTTCTATGCGCTTTCAAATGTAACAGAATTTGTTCACCTGCCGCCACAAACAATAAGTTATTTGATAGTGTTCAGGTGACTACTATCTTTGTTAGCACTTGCTGTTATCTGTCACCTACATCTAATGTTCGAGTTAGGAACAATAGATACTTGTGTTCCAATTTTAGTGTTATTTGCGTTACACTTTTGCGCTGAATGAGTTGGGCTAAATATAGAATTACCAAGTTACTGCTTTATTATTTTTTAGGTGTATTCAATATTGTAATAATAAGCTTTATGTTAAAGTGTAAAAGGATTTTAACGCCTCAAGCTTTTAAGAAAATGTTAAAATTCTATTTTTACGTTCTCACTTAAGTTTTATAAAGTACTTTTTAGTTCATTTAAAAGCTTGTTTGAAAAAAATGTTTTTACTTAAATTTTATTATGTATTTTTAGCATTAGAATTTGTTTAAATATTTATTCTATCACCTTCCGTTGAACTTGTAAAGACAAATCCAACGAATACAAACACGTCTTTACAAAAGTCCTGGTAATATGAAGCCAGCCGAGTTGCACTATCCAAGTCATGCAATACTTTACAACGAGCTATCATAATTGAATACGTATACAAAATTTCGTGCCTGTGCTGTTAAGATCTCTCGTATGGAGTCAATCCTGGGAGCAGAATCAGGTCATGCATCATAAAAATGCATTGTCTTCGAAACTGAATCAACATGTAAAATTTCAACTCCGTAGGATAAGAGGAAGTGGTTTTATTTCAGCTTGCAAGATTTGATCCATATATAATAACTAACAAAGCAAGTTAATTAAAACCTCAGGTTGAAACTATCTTATAAATAAGGTATACCTACATATGTATAAGAGCAAAAATACACCTTGACGTTTTATGACGTGCTAATGATATTAAACTTTAGGATGGTAATCCAAATTACGAGGTCGACTATCCCTACTCAGTTAGTTTAAAAATTATCAATCTTAAAACTTTTACTTATTTTTCTGTGAAATTATTATAAACTAGCTGCGCCCCGCGGTTCCACCCGCATAAGTCTCGTTCCCGTGGGAATGTCGGGATTAAAAGTATTTTATGTCGTAATCCAGGTCATGGTCTACCCATGTGCCAATTTACATTCAAATCAATTCCGACGTTTTAACGTGAAACCGTAACAAACTAAAATACAAAAATCAAATCTTTTCTCTTCTTATATTATTTTAGACTAGCTTTTGCCCGCGGCTTCAGCCGCATGGATGTCGGATATTATCCCACGGGAACATACTACCCGGATAAAAAGTATCCTACGTGCTAATCCAAGTTATAAACTATCTGTGTTCCAAATTCCATGCAAATCCGTTCTGTAGTTTTTGCGTGAATGAGTAACAAACAAACATCCATCCATCCATCCGTCCTCACAAACTTTCACATTTATAATATTAGTAGGACTAGCAAACACGATAGACTTTTTCCTGTAAAAATTTCTTAAGTGATGAAATCGGTCAAGCCGTTCTCAAGTCATGCGCATTAACGAACAGCATTTTATTTTTATTTATGTACATTTAATATTACTTTTCGTTAACCTTTGCATTAGTTTCCGTGAACCATTGGATAGGTTGTAAATTCAAATGTCAAAAGTTCATTCACATCAACAACAAAGTTAGGTACCAAAACTTGCAACGAGATGGCAGCACTTCCTATTAATTGAATACGTAATGTCATGGTTAATTTGTACACCATTTACGTACTAGTTTCATGGTGGTTGAATTAGTGGCAAGGTCAAAACCACGATGATCTTGCAGGTTGATGAACGGGTTACAATTAATTTTAAAGGGACTTGTGTTATTTAGTTAAGTTTTGGCCTTTGGGGATTTTGGTCAATGGAATGGTCAGTGGGTTACTCTTCAACGGAATTCAATATTTTGATTGACGATTGTTGCGGCTTCGCAAAATTATTTCCCGCCTTACCTATCCAACACAAACCCCTCATCTGCTGCTGTTTGCTTAATAATTGACTAGCTTTTGCCCACGACTTCGTCACCGTGAAATAAATTGTTTTAACATAAAATATATCCTGATACTCGGCCATTCTATATCCATTCATTCATTCATTCATTTATTTATTCATTAACAATTTACATTGTGTTGAACATTACATATTAAAAAGAGAAGCAACACATGCAGAAACAACTACATTAAGCAAATTAATACAATGTCAGCAAAATAATAAAAAGACACAAATATATACAATATCTGGTTCATAGCAGGTACAGTGTCAGATAAAAAGTCTAATTTATTATTATCAGGTAAAATATCAATTACAATGTGAAATATAAAGCAAGTATAATGTCAAATTCAATGTCCAATTATTAGCAAGTATGTCAAATTCAAGTAAAAAAAATTAGAAATCATTTCGCTAAGGTCTTAGTAATGAGCATAGTTTAATTATATAATTTAGAATCATTAAATCTGTTCAACTGCTATTATTTTAAGTGACTACTTTTATCACTAATAAATTCCGATACCGAGTAAAAACATTTTTCCAACAAGAAGGCCTTTAATTTAGTTTTAAAAGAGTGCGAGCTATAAATTAATAATTTTAAATCAGTTGGTAACCTATTAAATAACTCTACTGCTTGGTATCTGGAACAGTGCTTAGCTATGTTAAATTTCGGTGCCATCTTGTGTTTAAATTCTTTCCTTCTTGTGCTTTCTCTTATCTTACGCTCCTCTTGAGATTCATACTCATGAATATTCCTAGCCAAGTAATTCAAGATTACCAATATATACAAACTAGGTACTGTTAAAAAGTCCAATTCTTTAAAGTGCTCTCTACATGAGTCTCTTTGTGAGATCCTGACTATAGTTCGTATGGCTCGTTTCTGTAAAATAAACGCTTTCTCACAGTTATAACTGTAGCTGTTTCCCCAAAGCATTATGCTGTATCTTAGTCTAGATTCTACCAGCGCGTAATATATAGCCTTGAGTTGCTTTATATCTAACATATCTCTAAGGCTCCTGAGAGCATAACATGCTGATGATATTGAAGCGTCAATAGCAGCTAACTCCTGTTTCCAATTAAAATACATATCTATGGTAATGCCTAAAAATTTAACTTTGTCCACTAATTCGATCTTGTCTTCTTTGATTTTTACATCCAAAGTGTCATTATGGCGAGTTGTAGTTTTAAATAAAATGATGTTCGTTTTACTTGTGTTTATCTTCCCATTAGTGAAAGAATTTTCGGAATCGAATCAGTAGTTCCGAAGGTTTCTGTTTACATACAAACTCACAAGTTTTACCTCTTTATAATACTAGTTGTTGCCCGCGACTTCGTCTGTGATCCAGGATGAAAAGTAGCCTATATTATTACCTAGGTCATGGTCTACCTGTGTGGCAAATTTCATCAAAATCCGTTCGGTAGTTTTTGCGTGAAAGAGTAACAAACAAACATCCATCCATCCATCGTCACAAAGTTTCACATGATAGGATTACAGGGATTACTTAGTACAGATTTCTGTCCTGAAGAAACACAGATTTAAACGATTATCTAGGCTAAGTAAGTTTTCGTTTTCTAGCGAGCTCAGCTAAAGTTCATTAGCATCTACGGACTATCAAAATAATGGCTTCAAGCATCTTCTTCACGGACATATCATAAAATTTCATCACACCGTTCATTATTAAACCGTAGAGTCCCGTTAAATATAACAAGCCGTAGCAAAACCATGAAATAATGTAGTTAAAATCAATAAATCGGTTAAAAGATGGTAGTTAAAATTAATCATCAGTTGTTATTTTCAGTATACGACCTTGAAACTGCTGTCCATCCATTACATTATTATCTTGGTTATGGTTTGTGCGATTGTATTTTTAACCCCCGACGCAAAAAGGGGGGTGTTATAAGTTTGGCCGCTATGTGTGTGTGTCTGTCAGTGGTACCGTAGCTCTTAAATGGATGAAGCGATTTGGATGCGGTTTTTTTAATTTTAAAGCAAGTTTTCTAGCGGTTGTTCTTAGATATGTTTTATCAAAATCGGTTCAGCCGTTTGAAGGTCATCGGCTCTTTTTGGTATCGGGGTTTTTGTTCAAAACGAGTTGAGAGGAAATCGGATCCTAGCCCAGTTCTCTATGGTTCGGAGTCGAATCAAGTTAAATAGGTACTCAATAGTAAGATTCACACAGACAGTCAGACCAGACCAGCCAGCCAGACCAGACCAGATGAGATTCCAGAATGTGACACATTGGTGTTCTGAAAATTGCGTGTTGTTAGATCAGGGGAATACGTTGAGGGAAATAACTGCTTCTTGCGAGATAGTCAAAGGCGTTGGTGAAGTGAGTTGCACAACCGCTCACCACAAACGACCTCGGTGTGTGGTGTTAAATATATTGCAGCCGACGAAAAAAAAGACTCGTCATATCACTACCTATGTAAGTACAGTACAACTTTTTTCTTAATGTCCCTCGGGAATCATCGCATTTCCGAATACAAACGAGTGCTAATTTCCATGTCCATCAATTATTAGATTTATCGTGTATAATAATTTGAATTCAGAACTAAGTACTTTATTGTGTTGTTACGCAAAACAAAACAACAATAAAGTACTTAGATCTGAATTCAACGCGCGCGATCTGAATTCAATATTTAGATCTAAATTCAACTTATGTGCGCGACGCGACAGTGCGACTCAAAGGCATCGCGTGTCGCGCGACGAGCGGTGCCTTTGAGTTGTGCTGTCGCGTCGCCCCTGTTTGCGAGAGCTTGACTGCAATATGCCAAACTGCATTCTGTTTATACTATTGTAGGATACCAATAATGATCTAAATATTTACAAACACTATCATTTCTATTATGTATATTTCTCACGTCTCGTTCGTCTGTACTCATGTTTGTGTGTAGAATAGTAATTATTCAATAAACATTGTTTAGTTATCGTGGTGTTTCATTAGTTATGAACAAATTATCTTGATTCAATAGGACAGTTTATGATGTCATAAGTCTGCGGCTTTTGATAATTATAATATGTGAATAATGTGCCATAGTTTTGTTTTTGGAAATATTCAGACAGACCAATTCTCATTGCAGTTCGTCAAATGGTTAAAAATGGTCCAATTTGTTTACGTCAATTCCGTGGTTCTTACAAATAGTACACTTTGCATGTGTTCCTTTTCGCGCATGATCTAATTTGCAAATGGTCCGCCACGCATGTGGTCCGAATTACAAATGTCTCAAAATTCATTTGTCAACGACCATGATTAGACTGTAATAGACATGTCAATTCTACTCACTAGCTGTCAATTCATACATGTCAAAAAGCACGAAAGTCCCGTAAGATATTACATTTCTTAGCTTTGTTGAAAAGACTAATATTCCAATCTACACATTTGTCAAACTGAATACCTACCTACCATACAGTGACATCCCTATTTATAGTTCACCCCACAGGCAGCGTATATCAGTTTATTAATAAGTCCATTAAATTAAATTATTAATAGTAACATACTCATGAACCATTGATTTGTTTTCAATGGGACAGTCTGTTGCATATAAATCTCAGTGAATTTATTGCTCTCAATTATGTGATTACTTCTTGGAAGAAATATAATAATTTAATAATGTGGGAATATTGTTTATAGTCCTTGATATTTATATTTATAATCGTAATAACATTACTCATCTGTAAGCCTGTGGTTTTAGTTGTGAATTAGGGATGAACTATATGGCTTTAGTCTATGAGTTTTTTTTTACAAAGGTATATTTTTTTTAAATAGTTTTCAGTTAGGTCGTACTTATATCTCCATTTGCACATCTTTTTTCTTTTAAATCCACCACCCGATCTATTTTGTAAAAAAAACACCGTGTATACTTGGGTGGAGTGAGTTTGAAGTGAGCTGTCATTCCATTTGATGCTACGGATTGACACTATTGACAGCTCACTTAACCTAAGTTTTCACGGTGAGATTTTTACAGAATAGAAAGTTATACCTGGTGGATTTAAGTGAAAAAATGCGCGAGTGTCGTGAAACACTCGGTTGGAACGAAGTTCCTTTCGTAATGTATTTAGAACATCCATAGAATAAATTTGATTACCATAAAAAGGCTAATATTGAGTCAACCTTAAAAGATAGACATATGCCGTCGTGGACCTCCTTTTGAACTTTTAAAGGGGCACAATTCCGTCATACATGATATTTGTGTAACTTTAACCATTTACGCAGCGCACGCAACGGAAGGTCTCAAAAGGAATCATTTTTTCCCGTTTTTACAACATTTTTCATTTATGCTCCGCTCCTATTGGTCGTAGCGTAATGTTATATAGCCTAAAGCTTTCCTTCAGAAGTTCCTGAGATTAGTGCGTTCAACCAAATAAACGAATAAAGAAAAGGTCGTGACGAAAACTTGTGACGGAAAATTCTTAATTTTTTTTCGCCTATCTCCCATCCGCCAAGTCCGAACCGCACGATACGGAACTTCGTTCCAAAAAAAAACACTTGTATCTATGTGTTAAGGTATTCAAAAAAGATAATGTTTTCTGTTTTTTACACAAGTGGCTATGGAAAATCTTTTAAACCTCTTAATGAGCAAAGTAGTATTTGGATAAAGTTTCGTAGGTTTAAATTGACATTAACAACAGCCACGTTAGCTTCCATAATTAAATCGGTAAAGCCCCAGCTCAAACTCGTTAATTATATCAGAGCAGCACACAGAGGGCTTATCGGAGTTATCGGGCGCATGTCGCTCCACAGCCTGACAGACCGATAATGATGTCTAAAACAAACTTACATCTCTTGGCTTGTTTACGTAGGTTTATAATAGTTGTATAAAAGGTGTAAATGGTTATACAACGTGTATCAGTAAAGTGTGGTCATATTTAAGGGTGAACAACTGAATTACTTTCTCCATGAGACCAACATCGTAATTGCGAAGAAAGACATCTGCTGTCCCATACATTTGGGTCGAGTAGGTATTGAAGTTTTGTGTAGGACAGCTGATAATTTTTACTCTATTACAATGCTGGGCCCTTGGAGAAAATTATTCAGTTTGATGATCTGTACCTCACCTTTAACTACACCACACCCACCACACCTTTCTGATACATGCTGCATTTACCTACTGCCGGTTAGAACTTCGAAAGCCTTTGGCTATTTTATATTTAGTTTGCTTCTTTCTCTTATCGAGACGAGCTAGGGTTTGTGATAAAGCTCAAGTCGAAGTAAAAATGAGCCGACTGCTAACTTGCCCAGGGTGTACCAGCATACTCCATATGATAAGTGAACCAGCCGATATATTCTGTAAAAATTTCACCGTGAAAACTAGGGTGAAGTGAGCTGTCAATAGTGTCAAGCATCAGTGGAATGACAGCTCACTTGAAACTCACTTGACATAAGTTTTCACTGTGAGATTTTTACGGAATAGACCGGCTGGTCTTATGGCATTTGCAAGTATTTTAGCCAAATGAAAGCTCATCTTTGAACACATAAGGAATAAAGACAGTGTAACTTATTTCTTTTCTGGTACTACTGTATCATCAATTCGTCGCTCTGTATAATAAATATAATCCTATCTAATATTTTAAATGCGAAAGTGATTTTGTTTGTTTTTTATGCTTTCATGCTAAATCGGCTGAACGGATTTGGATGAAATTTGCCACACAGATAAACCAAGACCTGGGTACGGACATAGGCTACTTTTTATCCTGGATCGCAGACGAAGTCGCGGGCAATAGCTAGTTAACTATAATTATCTATTATATTTTTTATTAGCTATTTATATAGCTATATTTATATTAGCTATTAACTATTATTGTTGGTTGAAGGAAAATTCAATTCGTCACCCTGTATATTTTCGGAAGTAGGCAAATATATTGTCAAAAAGTAATTTGACTGCAAGAACCAATTTGTAATACAAAGGCGACCAATTAACGAGGGAAGCGAGAAAGCGATAAATAAATTCCGATCCACAATAGTTTTTACTAGGTAGAAATTATTTATGTAAATGAAAACCTACAGGCAGAGGAGTACCTAAAGTACACCCACATTTCGACAGTTATGTGTAAAGTCCCAAGTAACAGGGGGCGAGCCTATTGCTATCAACCGGGGACCAATCCAGTCTCCTGGCTGCTACTGAGAGATTCGAGACAGAAAAACCCAATGACACTTTGCCCGACTTGAGATCGAACCCAGGGCTGGCAGTCTCGACATAGATAGCGACGCTGTCACAAACTACCGATCGCTAAATATTAAAGTGAATTCTCAGTTGTAGCCCGCCAAATTCAAATTTTCTTTAGTTTTTTCCAAATTGCAGCTCTGTTTTACATCGTATGTTGATTAAAATGCCATTCGCGACTGTGGGAATGAAATATTTATTGAATAATAATCATCAATTTCATGTCAATCGTCAAACTTTGGAAATTTGTTCCACCTAAGAATTTTTGAGAATATTTCATATGAAAAATGCAGAACCTTATGCAGCAAGCATGCCTTGTGTAGTAATTATTTATGTAAATAAAAACCTTCACAGTCTGCCTCATTATCGGCTTTTAGCCTTCATTTCGGATAGTTAACACGGATATATACATTAACGTAATCATAGTTAAACTGTTAACTTTAATCACAGTTTTACTTGTTAGTTTTGTTACTATTTAACTGTTTGTTTATTTAATTTTTATCGTGGTCGCTGTTTAAATAGAAATAGATCTACAATAGTTTAAAGGGGAGATCCAGAATCCAAAGTATCGGATTTTGTTTGGTTCTTTAAAGACTCCCTTTGCAGTCTAAATTTATACAGGGGTATTGGTTACATGGCGGCAATCCATTAACGGGATGTAAGAGAGGTCATTTGCAATAAAATGACCCCTGATGATCACTGTGCAAATGTCAACCATTTCAAGCAATTTTACATTTTACATTTTTTTTACGATACACAACTTTGAAATTAAAAAAAAGAAACAATGGATGATTTTTTTTAAATTATTATTGTCTGTTTCTACTTCAATACATAATAATTAACCATAAAATGACAATTATTTTTAATAGTTTTACAAATCGTTACAATTTTCTATCATTTTTCAATTATTTGACTAAAATAGTCGATTACTGCAAAAAACACGGAAGTACTTTATCGGCAGAAAATTCCAAAAACATGTACAACTTCTCAACTGTCCAACGAGATACAATAAGATACCAGATATCTTCAAAGAAATATAAAATGTCAAATTACTCGAAAATTGTTGACATTTGCATAGGGTCATCAGGGGTCATTTGGTTGCAAATGACCTCTCCTACATCCCCTAAACGGATTGCTGACATATAACCAATAATCCTGTATACTGTACATAGTGTTAAGTAAAACTAAATACTGCATTCATTATAGATATAGATTCATTTAAATCACAACGGAGCATAATATACGGAGTGAGTCCCAAAGCGTAAACTGTGCTGTGTCCTAAATTATGTAGACCAATGAAATCGATCTTCATTCTCCTCGTCAGTCTAAATTGACGCTGTTATAGCCCGACTTCCTCTTACATAATTACATTATACCTGACAATCTCAACTGCTGCCAATTTCACATTAATTACCTGAAAAAAAAAGAAAATATTCATTAGACACTTCGTTTTAAAAGAAATAGATAGTGTTTGTATACTGTGTTATTTTTTTTTATGGTTTACGTGACACACAACAAAAAGTCGTTTTAATTTTTTCAGTTAAATCAATATCACTAGTAACAAGTCGTGGTAATAAAAATCAATTCAAAATCAATAGTCATTTATTCAAACTAGGCTTAGAATCAGCACTTTTTGAAAGTCAAAATTACATAAGACAGTCCCCAAAACGCCCGCCCTTCACCACTCCCTGGTGCTTCAGCTGGAATAAAGAAATTACGCAATATGCTCCCCAGCAGCACACACAGCTGTCTGTCAAGTTAGACGAACTTGATTCTATACAATAGTATGCAAATTAATCAACATTACGAAACACAAAAGATTAAATTAAATTATTTGCCATGATTATGTCAACTAGCACACGCCAATATAGCAACAAAAACATTGAAAACTACTCAAGCAGAAATAAAATCGATTTTATTTCTGCTATGAAATATATATTTCTGCTGATAGATATATATTTATACAGGTTGCCAGGGACTTCGACACGCAACCGGTTATCATGGATTTTTACATGATTCTGAACGCCCAAGCCTCCGCGTTGAAATTATTCGTCGGTTATTTAAAAAAACATTAGCTGTTCCATAAATTTTGACCGCGTAGGTATTGCACTTTTCTATCTATGACACAGCAATTTTTTTTTGGTAACCTTCGGTAAATTTCTACCCTGGGTGGTCAAGAATCATGTGCTGAATTCATGGTTTCAGTTTGCACGTAGATGTCTCTGCCACCCAGTATACTAATAATAACGCTGAAGAGTTTGTTTGAACACGCAAATCTCTGGAACTACAGGTCGGATGTAAACAAATATTTTTGCATTTGGTAGCCCAATTCTTGAGGAAGGCTATTTAACATCACCTTAGGACTCTTAGGAGCCAAGCAAAAAGAAAAAGTCAGAAAGAATGCTACGCGAAAACGAAGTAATTAATAGCGCGGGCAGGCGATGCTATGCGATGGGGTAGGTCGAAGAAACAAGAAAAACGCGTGAGTGTCGTGGAACACTCGGTTGGAACGAAGTTTCTTTCGTAGCGTTTTGGTCAATTTGTCAATTAATTGGCTATAAAAAATAACAGAGTTGTAATATAAACATTTTAGGTTATAAATAAATTATACACATTAAAAAAAAAAACAAGCTATACCTGCGTAGCCGGTGCGAACTTACTGGCTGCCTTGAACCAATAAGCGTGCACCTATGACTGGGCACAGCCAATAGCATACGCGCTATGGATAACCGTCTACACTAAAGGGTCGTGACAGAAGCTCGTGACGGAAAACTCATACACTTTTTTTCGCCTAGCCCCCACCCGCCAACTCCGTCCCGTGCGATAAGGAACTTCGTTCCAAAATTTCTCAGAAGCTAGTATCTAAATAAAAACTAAATAATGTGAAATAATCAAATTTTATATTCGCTTAATTATGCCATGCCAAAACGACTAAAATAAGGATATGGTGTCTTGCAACACTTGCAACCTATCCCTTTCTAAACAGACTAAGTATAGCTGCTATAGCTGATAGCACATTCGACGCATGCCGACAGTGGCAGTACATAGTGCAAGTTGTAATATAAATCGCGACAAACGTCATGTAACTACACATTATCTGTGACACAGAACACGGAAGCTGCAGGATGTAATCAATACTATTTCTGAGCAGTTATCGGTGCGCGCCCGGTCATCCGCGGGGTGAATGGGAGACCATGTGCACGGCGGTAATGGGACGGATCCTAGTTGTATTTCTACTCTATATTTTTTAAATAAAATAAGTGATATACATAATTTTAATACTAGAAATAATGATAAATACATCAAGCATTTTTCAGATTATCTAAAGTACATACATCTTTTATGGGGTACTGTGTTAAATGTTACAATAAAATACCTTGTGTTATATTGCAATTAAATGAAAGAAAATTTAAAACTCATATTAAAAGTACACTTTGTAAACATTGTGTGTATTACAAATTAAAGGATTATTTATATCCTAGATACGAATGCTTGGAAAGAATCTAGACAAAATCAAACTGGTTGCTAATTGAATCGTATTATTGTACTTATAATTTTTATGACATTGGTTTTACATTCTGTAACTACTTAAACTCACACACTAAATTATAACTTGTTGAAATTTCAGAAAAAACATCAACTTATCAATATTTGTAAATATGTGAGGACCATTATCTATCTATCACATAATTAATTTACTTGTAATTGCTTTATGTATATTGAATTCTTTTTACATATTGTGTATAATAATTTTATTGTAGATGCATCGTCTTCGCTTATAATTGTATCATTGATATCGAGTCTATTTTTATTCTGCAGAAAAGAGCCATCAGAGCAATGTATGGCCACCGCAGGCGCGATTCTCTAAGGGAACTGTTTGAAGATATTAACATCATGACGGTACCTTGTCAATGTATCTATGAAAATATCTTGTACTTAAGTAAATGGTTTACCAACACTCGATTGGTCCATGAACCGTTGGTGAACAGAATCTTTAAACCATTAACTTTTCATCCAAAGTACTTTTCACCCACGAACGTTTCGCCAACATAACTAACTTAACCTTTTTTTTCCCGGGTGGAAAAGTCGTTTGGATAAAAAGTTAATGGTTTAAATAAGCTGGTCGACGGAGCCCCGCTTCGCGGGGCTCCTATTTCTGTCTAAAGGGTTTAAAGGAACCTAACCAACCGAACCTCGGGATGCCACTGACGTCGACCGTGATGTTGGCGAAACGTTCGTGGGTGAAAAGTACTTTGGATGAAAAGTTAATGGTTTAAAGATTCTGTTCACCAACGGTTCATGGACCAATCGAGTGTTGGTAAACCGTTACAGACTGCTAAAGTAGACTCATCCTTCATGGGGTACTGTTTAAAATGTAATTTTCTTTTCTCGGGCGCTTTTAACTTTTTAACTTGCATGTCTTTCTGCATCGTTTTCATCTGTATAATTTCAACATGAATGATGTAACCAATTTTTTTTATTTAAAAGGGTCTCCGTGGAGTTTCTTGCCTGTTCTTCTCCATAGGTACCTACTACGCTTTGGAATGGGCAAATAGCTTCATCTTTCTGACTGACCGACCCCTTGACAATTCAAAAGTTCGTGTAACTGGTTTATTTGAAATAAATGGTTTGAGTTTGAATAGCAAAATTCTGCTGCGATCAGCGCAATTATCTGTATAGTGAGTACGGACCATGACAGCTAACGATCGGGAGTAAATCTATAGATCGAAAAAGGTCAATATCGAAGGAAATCCTACAAGTACGTAAAAAATAAAAAAAACAAAATTGGGAAGACAAAGGGGGGTTGGCTGCATACAATTGCGCCTATAGAATTCTGTGTTGTTACCTAACGAGACGCTGTTAATCTTTTTCTCACAAGTTCTACATCCAATGCTTCAACTAGTAGACAAAAACGAAGATCATTCAAATAATGCATTTCCAAAAGTCCTTATAAGACTATCCCGTGAACTCACTTACCCATGGTGTTCACAAACTATGACACAGATGCACGTTATATCTGGACACGTACAGGCGACACGACGCCACACTGCGCCGTTTTTATTAGTTTTATTACTGTTTGTATCAAAATAACACCACATGGGATTCTTTGAGAACTTGTGGAGTTGTGGCAGTTTCGGTTACATCTTGGTTGAATAGAATGGAAACCATACTGTTTGAAAGAAGGTTTGTGGTGTTGCAATAAAAGACTGGTAGAGATGACAATACTTATTATAATTCTCCTGCCCGTATCAGAATTCATTTGGATTTATCACATATTTATTTCTTCCGTACTTTTTTATTAGTCGTCGTTTCAGTAGTTGCCCCCTTTCGAGCCATATCATATTTCACACAGTCCATCGATCGTTTCTTTGGTCTTTCCCTCCTCTTATAGCTATCCACATTCATTCTCAAAACTTTCCTCACGACATTTTCCTCATTCCCCCGCATCACGTGTAGAGATGACGATATATTATGCACGCTGATTGGCTTGCTCGCTAATAAAAGAGAGTTAGGCAACCTTACACCAAAATCTATTACTAACTTCAAAGGACCCACACTGGAATTTCTTCCAAATTTTATGATCTCATCTATAACTGCCATAAACTTCCCATACAGCGAGTGAGGATACTTGATGAAGAATGCCAACCTCATCTAGTTTAAAAAATATGATTGACGGGTAAAAGTGTTTGTCCAAACCTACTTACAGAAATAAAATCATTTATCATTTAACGACATGGGCTACCTCTATTAATTTAATAATCGGCCAATATTTTTAAAACACACCACGTTCTGTGAAGAGCTTCAGACTAGATTGCAATTTGATAAAAACCTTTTTCAAGAACTCTATGGTCTCAAAAACCATAGACGAGACTCGAAAGGTGTTCTAAAATTAAATCATCACAACAATCGGCCGGTGCATCGCTCTCGCTTGACCTCAGAAGACATTTAAAAGGTTTTTTTGTCGCTCGTTGCGAACGTGACCGAAATCAGTCGCGGAGTTATTGACAAGCTGTGAGTTACGACATAAGTACCGTTCTGATATTCTCGCTGTTTGATGCAGTAGTTTGAGATACTGAAGAGTATTTTTCATGAAAAATTTAAATACAATGTGGAGACGTCAATACGACAGTAAATGAAAACACTGGCAATACGAATGCATTAGAGTATTGTGGAATTTTCAAATGAATTCTAACCTCGAAATAGCAGTGATGGGCCGACTATATGTTTTGCCAATCTTTGACTAGGTATAGGGCTATAGGTAGGTATTGACTAAACTATTGGATACTAGCTTCTGCCCGCGGCTTCGCCCGCGTGGATGTCGGAAATTATCCCGCGGAGACGTGCTACTGGGACAAAAAGTAGCCTATGTTTTTCCACAGAATGCCATCTATCTCCTTGCCAAATTTGATCGAAATCCGTTCAGTGGTTTAGGCGTGAAAAGGTGACATACAGACAGAGTTACTTTCGAATTTATAATATTAAGTATGGATTGCGTAATATGGACAATCAAATCAATTCGATTTGCCAAGCCTTTTTCCAACTGTGTTAGGGTCGGCTTCCAGTCTAACCGGATGCAGCCGAATACTAGTATTTTACGTAGAGTGACTGCCAATCTGGCCTCCACAAACCTGCACCCTAATTGCGAGAATCTGAATCATTTTGAAGCTAATCCATTGCTTCATATATTCGAAACATTTGTCTGCTCAACCACGTAAATAAGTCAATGAATGTTATTGAACTGTCAAAATGAAAGCCTATCCTACTGTTAGTGTGTTACGCAAGTACCCCGCAGCACCCTACTTGCGTAACACAGTTTCAATCACAATCCGAGAGTTTTGAAGGATATTTCTAATCCGTTGCTTCATAGGTTTAATAAAGTCGTTTGATCAACAACGTAAATAACGCAATGAATGTGGCTGAACTGTTAAAATGAAAGAATATGCGATGGATCGTAATTATATGTATGTTACACAGTTACTGGGTAACAAGAAACCCCTTGGTAAGACTGGTTGTCAGACTTTTGGGCTTCTTGGCACGAGCTTTGTGGCATCCTTCAAGGGTATGTCCTAGGTCCTGTGTTACGTTTGTTTTAAGAATTTTATAAACAACGATTTAGTAAAGAAATAGGGCACGCAGTAAGATGAGGTGGTAAATAGCTCACTACTGTTCCCCCTACGCAACACAACGTATGGTATGCACTCATTAATTCAGTGTAAAGTGTAAAAAGATACAAATAACAGACGAACAAAGACTTATAATCCTTGCTCCAAGTGTACCTATTTTAACTTTTAAAGAAACAGACACTTGTGGTAACCGACCAAAAGTCTTTCTTGTGCACTTCGAACGATATTCCTGTTTAGTTTATTTTAATGTTGTGTGGTCCTATGTTGAATAGGGGTGTGGATAATGTTTAAGATGTCCTTTGATGTTGTATCATAAAAGGACTGACAGCAGGTTCGTTTTCTTTGAAATGATTTTGGGTTGTTTTCGGCCGTCTTTTCGTCTGTATCAAGGACTAGGTTGTAGCAGTCAGTCAGACTAACAAACAAGCTGACTGACTTATATTTTTGCATTTCTTTTATTTATTTATTTGTGATCTCCAACAAAGGATACACGATATAAATCACAATAATAAAAAGGTTCTTTTAAAATGCTCCTTCAATTACAGTAGACCACAGCATGCACATATAACTAGGTGTAAACACGATAAAAATTAAATAAGAGGAAATAAATGATGAATGATGAAAATAAATTATGCAATTTTATATAAAGAAAAAAAATAACATGTCAAGATTGAGCATTAATATTACAATTGTTTAAAATAATAATAATAGTAGTAGTTTAGTATAATATGAATTATAATTATTTCACACCAGCTTCTGCAAGCAGCTACGTACACCCTGTTACCGAGCCAAAAAGTTTTCCATACAAAAGTTCATTCCTTATATTACCCCCTATAGAATTATTTTTGAAACTAAAAGTAGCCTATGCCCTTCCCCAGGATGCCGTCTACCTTCTTGCCAAATTTTATCGAAATCCGTTCAGTGGTTTAGGCGTGAACAGGTAACATACAGACAGAATTACTTTCGAATTTATAATATTAGTATAATAATAATTATAATTATTTCGCATTTGTTGACTATTGGAGAGAAGTAACATAGTTACATAATTAGTTATTTTGCGGTGGTTACATTCTTTTTGTATAATGAAATGGGGAGGGTTATGACCAGATTACAACGCTTTGACAATTCATTGTACTGCCTACAGTCTTGGGTGAGCAGTTCATGGTTTTTATCACGAAATGAGCTACTTAGTCTCTTATTTAAGCGCACCAACAGATAACTATCATAAATCATTGGTGCATTGATCATGGATAATCAATCATTGGTCTTGAATAACTCACTTCGTGCACTGCCACTGCACTCTTCACTATGTGCCCAATATCCAGTATCCCAGCAAGTCATGGACCTTCTAAAGGTATAAAACTTGCTAAAAATTGATATAAATTACAAATTAAAAAAAAAGTGTCGTAATTCCAGCCTTAGATGACTATTTCTAAGATTATTTACACATCCTTTTTCTTCTAATTCATTTGTCATAAGATTATAATCAGCTGTACCAACGTACGCTGCGTGCGAGTGTACACGAAGTGCATTATTTATTCACTGCGACGCCTCTCCGTTCGTTCACATCGGGACAAACATTGTGTACCCGGCTTTACATGATAACTGTGACAATACATCTGTTTTACATATGACACTACTTAGCTGACTCGTTTTAAGTATCTACTGAATTTAGATTTACATTAATTTACCCCCCAAATAGTGTGTATTGTGGACTTCTTGATTGCATTATCACCCTAAGGTTGAATGTCGCTTGCACGTCATAAAACGACAAGGACTATTTGTCAGTGTGACTGTTAAGATATTTTCAACCCTATAGAATTCTAAATTTTCTGGATTTTTTGTCAAAAGTGGTATAGCAATACGAGGTCGACTATAGAATCGCTGTCAATATTGACATTTCACTCAATAGTCACAATACTCACAAAAGATACAAGAAAACAACACTGCATTGTTCATATTATATTTATGAAAGAGATATTCTTAGAATAGAATAGAATAGATAGAGAGATTCTTAATCAACAAACAAATAAAATATTTCCAAACATGCATGAAATGACAATACTGAATTCGGTGTCTTTTGTGTATCAAACTCAATTTAAACATTTTTTTTGGTTATTTAATTTTTTGCCTCTTTTTGCAATCACTTTCCTAATAAGATTCTCTATAAATCTACTTTTCGCAATCCTTCAAATAATATTTATATTATGTCTTCCATCTTGGTAAACATCTCAAAGCCCGCTTAGTAGCGCGGGCGCCGGTATTTGGTAGCCATTGTCTCCAAGTGACAGCGGAATGCTTTCAGAGCTGAATATGTCACATAGTTTCGAACTGTGCTTGAGGTTACTGGCACTCTGGCATTTGTAGATGACAAACGTTTTTAACCGACTTTTAAGAGGGCTATTGTCATGTGTCTATGCATACACATACCTGCTTTAAATTGTTTTCGTGTATTGAATGAGCCCTGCCATTTTCCCAGGTGATAAAGTATTTTTAAATTATAATAGCTCTAACGATTGCCCGCGACTTTGCCTGCGTGTATTTTGTATTTCATCATTTCTAAGCTATTGCATAGCTTTTATCGCGGGCTTTGAGCGCGGCGACCGAATCAAGAAATTCCGTAACGAAAATAAAACCTAACACCCCCACTCCGCCTACCATGTATTTCGGCCGAGCGTTCGCTTAACGTGTATGTATATGGTACGACTGTACTTGAATTAATATCAAAGAAAAAAAAATACTGCATAAAAAATTCAAAAAATATTATAATTGCATAAGTTGATAAAAAATGCTATGCAATAGCTTTACCGCGGCAGTCCCCGAGTGCCACAGGTGTTTTTTTTTTTATATAAATATCCAGGATGAAAGTAACCTGTGTCCTTCTCCAGGTCCCCGGCTACCTATCTGTCAAATTTCATAACGATCGGTTCAGTGTTTTAGGTGTGAAAAGATAACAGAGAGACAGAGTTACTTTCGCATTTATAATATTAGTATGGAGTGAATAAATGTGTTCTACGAATTTCTGTCATCCAAAGGAACTTAAAAGAGACTGTCATTATCGTTATACCTGTAACCTACCTATTATTAAAACCCTGTGTTGTCCCACTGCAGGGCAAAAGCGTCCGTACTCTCTTCCCATTTCTCTTTATAGAAGGGACTCCGCATTTAAAAGACCTTGTGGGGAAACCGAACGCGCATTGAGACGTGGAGGGCTCTCACACAATGATTGGCAAAAAAATGCTTTTCAAAAGTTCAACGACCTTAGTGTTCGTCCTTGCGTCAAGTCAAATACGCGCTCGTTCCCAATTAAAATTCTAGACTCATATACTGTCCTAAATCAACTTGCATAACGCATAATCAGCCTATAATGTTCCCACTGCTGGGACACAGGCCTCCTCTCTTTTGAGAGGGAATGGGCTATTATCCACCACGCGGGCCTAGTGCGGGTTGGCAGATGTCACATGTCTTCGCATTTTTGATTCTAGGACATGCCGGTTTCCTCACGATATTTTCCTTCACCGTTTTGAGAGTAGTAGCGATGAAATTATTTACACAAAGTAAAGCGCCTACCTGGGTTCGAACCCACGACCTACAACTCGTAAGTCGGGGCCGATACCACTGGGCCACCACTGCTCTCAACTTAAAAAAAACAAAATCATCTTAAATTAGCTTTATTCGTTTTATGTAATATCTGTTCTGTTCATGTAAATTGTCCTTCGTATTGTGTTGTTGTACTGTATTATAATACAGTTAAGGAAGTGCCGAGGTAGGCAGAAATACAAGAATATTATTGCAGATCACTTTTATTCAGTTTTACCCCGTAACACTTCAACCTAAGCGTCATCTGCAGCATTTAGTGGCACAAATTGGTGCAAGACAAGGCTGCAAGACTTTAAAGTATCAAATACTAGATGTTGCCAGCGACTTCGTCTGCGTTCCAGGATGAAAATTAGCTATGTCCTTACCCAGGTCATTGTCTATCTTTGTATCAACTTTCATCCAAATCCGTTCAGCCGGTTTAGCGTAAAAGCGTAACAAACAAACTTAATTTCGCATTAATAATATTAGTTAGGATTCTTTGTGAGTGATACAACGAAATAGATTAAATAAATAAATAATACTTTTATGTGGCTCTTTGTTGATAGGTTAATGACATTAATAACATAACATCAAACCTGTAATCCCCGAAGAGTTAGGCAGAGGTGTACCTATAGTACACCCACATTTCGCTAGTTATGTTTTAGTTCCATGTAATAGGGCGCGAGCCTATTGCCATCAACTGGGGACAAATCCAGACTCCGGGCTGTCACTGACAAGTTCTAGATGGAAAGCCCAATAACACTTTGCCCGACCTGGGAATCAAAACCGAGACCTCATGCTCAACAGTAGTGCTTGCGAACACACCAATGAGGCAGTCGACATTAATGTGGCCAAGATAGAATTTTGAGCCAAACCGCATTGTCTGGAAACATTAATTTCGATAGATGAGATTTTCGTTTTTTCTAGAAACAGGGTAGCGAAAGGAAAGAAAATACAAAATGTAACTTAAATAACGCACGATTTCTTTAGGGGTCATTGTACTCATCATTAAGAACAACTTTTACTATGAGAGCAAATCTGAAATCGCGAAAAAGAACAGACATTTATGTTCGCATAAGTCGTCAAAATGTAGGGAACAGCTGATTTTTTATTCGCGATTTCGAGACTGATGAGATCCCCTTATAAAAGTTTTTCATAATGATGAGTACAATGACCCCATAATGAGGTTGTACGTTATTTAAGTTACGTATTGTATAATCAATCATTGCCTATCTTGTTGTTTTCGCTTTTCTTAAATGTTTTTGTAAATGTCTGGCCTAAACAATTTGGCAGAATAATGTTAATTTGTTAATTTCTCTTGATGCGATTTAGAGTGCCACAAACCAGCACTCTAATTGCGTAACACACTATTAATCAGAATCTGAATCATTTTGAAGGATATTGCTAACCCATTGCTTCATATGTTCGAAAAATTTGTCTGCTCAACAACGTAAATAACGCAATGAATGTTATTTAACGGTCAAAATGAAAGCCATTCCTACTGTTAGTTTGTTACGCAATTACCCCGCTGTGTTCAGTTTCTTCAAAGTAAAAGTTGGGCGTTTGCTTTTGATCCTGAAGACCAATTCTCGTCCACTTTAAAAAAGTTCTAATTCAAGTCACAATCTCATCTTAGCGATAATCAATATCAAAGATTTGACAAAAACGTAGGTCATTAAGAGGCGTTTTAGACAGATTGAGATTTATTTATTTATTTATATATTAAGGTACACCAACAGCTTCTGTGTATAATATATCTTATGGTGAATCTTCAGCTGCTGTAGCCCACCAAATTTTCTTTGGTTTTTTTGCAAATTGCAGCTCTGTCTTACGTTGTAAGATGTTGATCAAAATGCGATTCGCGACTGTAGGAATGATATATTCACTAAATATTATCATCAATTTCATATCCATCGTCTAACTTTGGAAATTTGTTCCACCTAAGAATTTTCATTGATATATTCTGAAAAATTCTTAGATGGAACAAATTTCGAAAATTTGACGATTAAACATACGGCATAAAACAGAGCTGCAATTTACAAAAAACTAAAAAGAAAAGAATTTGGCGGGTTACAGCTAAGGATCCCCCTAAAATACTGTAAGTAACAATAGCCTCGGACTTACACAGTCGCCAATTACAGGTTAGTCAGCAATCTCAGAAATAGGTAATAATAATAACACATAATGATAATAAAACTAAAGGCTCTAGAATCTAAAAATTATGGCAAAATACTTCTTCAACTTAAGATTAATTACAAAAAGGAAAGTAAAATTACAAGACGAAAAATATTGCCAATTTGCCCACTTACTTATTAAGACTAAGACATAACATAAACAATATAAATTGAGATTGACATTAGAATGCAAACTTTATTAAAAACGCGGGAATTGTCTCTGGTTTCTGCAAACATTTCAAACATGCCTGTTGTCAAATCTTATGTCTACTACTTATGATTGTTTGGGTTGGTTATTGCGGTTATTGCCAAAAGAAGGGAGATTTATTTTTATTTACCAATCACAGCAGCATACATTACATTGACAAATAGGCAGATTTACTGATCGGAGTCTTGAGCCTCGTTTCAAAAACCAAAAAATAAGATGAACATCTTTGCATCCGTTTATAAACATACTGTAAAAGATCGCTTTTAGCGATAAGACCGTCCTTTGTATCACCCTATGTAAAATTTCTTCATTTATGAATATCTAGAATCCATCTGCCGACAAACTGTTATGCAGTTGGGCAGACTATAAATAATGTTATTGTTGATACAGATTTTGAATAATAATAAAAAAGTAAAAAAGAGTATTTTATTATATTCATAATTTTCCGTATCTTCATCATTCACATTCCCTTCAAAAGCAAGTACAAATTGTATCATTCTATCGACAATGGCCGACAAATGACAACAAACAAAGTGTCAACTGTCAAGTATGGCCGCCGCAGCCATTGCCATCCTCCGAAGGCCACACAAAACAATGTCATTACCGTTTCAAATTAATCCCGGTGAGTAATCGAAGGGGAATCGTAGAAGGATCGCCGGATGTCCGCTTAGCTAGACGCTATGCATTAAAAGTAATGATTGTATGGAAATTATGTACTTTTTGGTATAAATCCTATGGTATATAGGCTGACTTTGTACTCGATAGCATTCTTGCAGGGGGTGGAAGACTCATGGATATGAAAAAAAATACTGTTGAATAAACTATGAAATGCTTATTGAAAATAATCTACCAATTGTTTCATACGAAAATGCAATTCTTATAACAACAGGGTGGATTTTTATCAATGAAACACCCTCTTAAATAAATAAAGAGACAGTTAACACCAAAAAACCATCCTTGTAAAAACGCATAGAAACATTATACTTCTACAAAAACCAGCATAGACATCAGAGAGGCAATAGATGAATGACCGGACATCCGGCTAGCGGCCAGGCAAATAATACATGCCGAGATATATATAGATAAAAAGAAAAATACTTTTATTTATTCTATAATAGCTTCTGCCCGCGGCTTTACCTGCTTGGATGTCGGAAATTATCCCACGGGAACGTGCTACCGGGATAAATAGTATCCTATCATCCAAATTCATTCAGCCGTTAAAGTGTGAAAAGGTGATAGACAGACAGATAATAAATGCAAATAATAAGTTTATAATTTTTATTAAACAGGCTAGTATGATTTCTAGTTGTCTAAGTTAAAAGTAATAATAATTCATTTTAATATTATCATCATTAATTTGAAACACTAGCGCCGCCATTGACCATGTCGTATGACCTACGATTCAAGGCTCCCACAGAAAGGCGCGACGCGACAGCGCTACACAAAGGCGCCGCTCGTCGCGCGACACGCGGCGCCTCGCCTTTGTGTCGGGCGTCGCGTCGCGCCATTGTGTACGAGCCTTTAGGCGTGAAAAGGTAACATACAGAGTTACTTTCGAATTTATAATATTAGTATGAACTAGCGACCCGCCCTGCTTCGCACGATTTTTAGTACTTGACTGAACATAGATTTTTCTTTATTTTAAGTAAGTTAAATATTAATGTATTGTACAAATAAGCCTTCCGAAATAAATTCTCTAAATAATGGTGAAAACCACATCAAAATCCATTGCGAAGTTTTGAAGAACAACGCGGTCACACAGACAGATACGTAAAGCGACTTTAATTTACAATATGTATGTATAGATATAAAAACCAACGTTTCATGTTAACTCGAGTCTTTCAATACGGAAAAAGAGGATTTAAAAATAAGTCTGCAATACAAAAAGGATAAAAAAACACATTTGAAAGGAAAACAAATGAAAAAACCTCTGTTGAGTTAAACGCGAACAAATTGAATATTTAAATTACGATTGTATTTTTATATAACGGACTTTAAATTCGCAAACGAGACTTGCTGGAGGCGAGTTCCAAGCTTTTGTAACAGAAGCCAGTTTTGGGCACACTCCAATGTTTTTCCAAATGGAGTTGCTCCTAGAAGAGCTTGATAATACTAGTACATGATACTATTAAGCTTTTTGTAAGGTGTTTATTGAACCTGAATAAGGGGCTTTCATAAAACTTGAGGTAATGCAACGCTCGCGCTGGAGTGGAGGACTAGTCACCATAAAAACTTGAAAACTGAGTTCTGAGTACTTCATTTTCTACGAACTTAGAATATCAGCTTGTACTTGTTCTACTGCAGTATAAGCTTCTACTTATACAAAGAAGAAAAGACCATGATTCATCATCATAACGATCAATGATCTAAAATTGCTAATACTCCATGAATCCCCATTGAGTATTAGCAATTGTAGATCATTAATGTTGATTTTTTTAATTTGATTTTTGAGCATACGCTCATTTGGTATTAGCGATTGCAGGGCATTAAATTCTAGATTTCATACGCATTCACGATGTTTTCGTTATTCTGTCTACCCTAGTCCCATGTTGCTTGGGGTTTTCGGTCTTCCAGTTTCTCCTGTCAGCTGTCACGATATCATTTACTCCCTTTTCATTGTACACGAACCTATTAATCACACTATCGATCCATCTTTTCGGTGGACTCTCACTTCGCTTTCATCAACGATGCTTTTTATCACTGTTAGTGCTATTATATAGGCGCGGGCTTGCGGACGGCGAGCAATGAGCAGCTCGCCGTCCGGTAAGGACCAGGCCCGGGTCGACGGCGCGTCATGTCCCACGCGTGCCTCAAAGAGATGTCAGCATCATTGACGGGGTCCGAAAGGGCCGATGCCTGCCGGGGTCGCGGATTGTTCGAAAGAGTTACCGTGGCCCTGGCGCACAGGCTACTGAAGGCACCCGGGTGAGTTTTAGTCAGTAAGAGTCTGACACGCCCTTCCGCTCCGCCCAGAGCGGGAGAGGTCATTCGGTGGTTTACCAAACAAAACAAAAAAAAAGTGCGGTTATAGAGGTATGAGGAACAAGGTGTAAAGTTCACTCATACTCTATGGAAAAGGGAGGATCCTCCGACCAGACGGGTGTTGTGTCTGGTGGGCAACTGCCCAACGGTTGATGTCGGGATGTTGTATATATGCTAGTTGCGCGGTAAACTCTGTTTGCGCGATGCAGGATTATGCGTGACGTCATTGTGACGTGTAGCTCGCATGTGGTGATTGTAGATGCCGCTACACTGTTATATAATTAAAGAATACATAATATTGTGAAACATTTTAAAAGAGTAACGGTAGAGTTTCTTGCCCATTCTTCTCCATACGAAACTACCTTTTGGAAGGGGCAACTAGGATCAATTCAATTTTTTTGTAAATTTTTACGTTCATAAGTGCCTTTTATGTGCCTATTTGTAATAAATGATTTGACTTTGACTTTGCTAAAATAGCTAGCTAAATATTCTACCTAAGGTGTTTACCAACAAAATCATCCTCACAAAGATTGAACACCGCATAAACGCGAAATGAATTAAGCACACACAACTTAAATTTATAAGCACAGACTATAAAGATTTACCGCTATTTATATGCAAGTTGAAAGACAAAAGCTCTAACGGATATGATAGCCTTATCCGTCTGCGTAGCTGCCGCTCTATGATAATTTAGATTATTTTATAGCAAAGGTGTTATATTATTTAATAGCTTCTGCCCGTGTCTTTACTGGCGTGAAATTTCTGGTTTTAACATAAAATATGTCTTTTGACACTTGGCAATAACGTAGTTTTCTTTAAGAGAAAGAATTTTTGTGATCGAATCAGCAGTTTCAGAGACAAAAACTATTTGACAAACATATAAAAAAACAATGTTACCTCTTTATAATATTAGTTTAAATATAGATTAGATAGAACAGATTGTATTGTTCATGGTAAACACAAGTAACCAAATATCTAACTAGTGGATTTTAACGTTAAGATTATGACTCCCCAGTTTCCGTAAGCCTGATCTAGCTCTTTGTCAAAGCCCAAATTATCTTTAATAGGGCATTTAAAATAGCTTCCACGTGTGGCTATAAAGTATGTATTATGAGCTGACCTTTTTTTTTTTTATTCCGGGTTGGAAAATCCTCATGGATGTCCTCCGCCCTGGAGGGGCGGAGGGATCTGTCAGACTCTTACTGACTAAAAACCACCCCGGTGTTCCGTCTCACACCTACACCGGGGGTCGCGGGAACGTACAAATCTTCCGCAATCCCCGGCCGGTGCCGGCCCGCCTCTGCGGGCCCCGTCCTGTCGAGCGGGGGGAGTGAGGTGTTTGACTCCCCCGCGACGTCTAAGAGGGGCGCGCGTGGAACACTACGCGCCGCCACCTCGGGTCCTGATGTATAGGGGGCGACGGACGTCCCCGAGTCCGTCGCCCCTGGACCCATTTAGGGGGGCTGGAAGAGGACGTTGTCCGCCCTCCGCCGACGCCCGGTGCGCCTGCTGCGGGCCGGGTGAGAGGATGAGATCTCTCGCTCCCTTTCCGCAGCCTCCTTCTGCGAGATGACTGTTTCGCAGAAGGATACCACCGCGTCCCAGGCCTCCTCGCCGCCGACCATCGCATTCACAACGGCCGGCAGCGAGAGGTCACTGCCTACTCCTGAGATGAGGGCACGGCGCGGCTCCTCCCAAGCGGCACACTCTGCCAGCGTATGCCGCACCGTGTCCTCCCGACAGTCGACGCAGTGGTGACACCGGGCGTCCGGCTCCCTGTTTATGCGACACAGGTAGTTCCCGAAGCAACCGTGCCCCGAGAGCACCTGCGTCACCCGAAACGACAGGGAGCCGTGCCTCCTCCCGAGCCAGTGGTCGAGCACCGGCCGGACCGCCTCGATGGTGACGAGGCCGGCGGTAGGGCGTGAGAGCCTGTCCCGCCATTCCGCCACCAGGACCTCGCGGAGCTGCGACCGACGCTGCTCCATTTGTCGCTGCATCGGTCGCTCGCCCCGCGCCCGCGCTTCCTCGCGCCATCGGTACAGTGACGCGAGCACCTTCGCCTCCAGGTCCCAGGGCGGGGATCCGGCCAGTGCACAAGCCGTCTCGAAGGAGATCGTGCGATAACCCCTGATGACTCTGACGGCCATCGCTCTCTGCGGCTTTCGCAGAACAGAGATGCTGCCGGCCTTCAGGTCAGCTGCCCAGATCGGGGCCCCGTAAAGGGCCATCGATCGCACGATCCCCACGTAGAGCCGCCTACAAGCGGCGCTCGGGCAACCCAGATTGGGAAGCAGCGTTGACAGCGCCCCAGCCGCGCCCAATAACTTGGGATTATGAGTTGACCTAGCGTAGCATAATCAGCTTATAATGTTCCCACTGCTGGGACACAAGCCTCTTCTCTGTGAGAGGGAGTGGGCTATAATCCACCACGCGGGCCCAGTGCGGGTAGGTGGATGTCGCATGTCTTTGAATTTTTGTTCTAGAGCATGCCGGTTTCCTCACGATGTTTTCCTTTACTGTTTTGAGAGCAGTAGTGATGAAATAAAAAGTGCCTGCCTGGGTTCAAACCTACGACCTACAACTCGTAAGTCGCGGCTGTTTCCACTCGGCTACCACTGCTCCAAGCCTAGCGTCGTACGGAGGTTTAATGAAATAAGAGGCGAGCTTAAACCGATTTTGTTACCATTGATGTGCGGCCTACCGTACCTAATCATCGTCACTTTTAAAAACGTAAAAGAGCCTTCATAATCCTGCCTCTTATAGATCGCTTTGCTGACATTTATTTAATCTGTTTTATAATCTGTGCATATCCAATAAGGGCAGGAAATCTGGCTTACATCCACACCTCTTGAGTTCATACGGCTTCATTCATAACTTTCCTTGTAACGTGATAACTCCAAGGAGTCTCATTCATTTTAAAACTGGTTTTTATTCTTGCCTTTAACATTATAATCTTATTTTAATTTCAAGCGTACGTCTGTTACGGACAGAAAAGGATTCTGTTATCATGATGGTGCATTTTTTACGTCTTTTCGTTTAAGAAATCTAATCACGAGAAAGACATTTTGCTTGAGAAAATATAGTTGAATATAGCTGGCTTAGGTGTAAACGTAAACAAACTAATCTTGTGGATCACTCAATTTTACAGGTTAAACTACAGTATAACTACTTACCACTGGTACATTTGACAGGAAATAAGGAATATTTAAAAAAAAATACTCAGTACCGGCAACTTTTACATCATAGCAACCAGTGATCTATGTAATATTTATTTCTGAGTGATCTATCTAATATTTATTTCTGAGTGTTAATCTATATTATTATTAGACCGAATACAATATTCTTCTTATGTAGGAAGAATATCCTATGCTATCCTATCCTATTCCTATGTAGTTCTTTCATGAGGAAGAGTCATTGTTGGCGTTAGTGCAGATGCCGAAGCTTTTTGAGAGTTCATTTCCCAAATGAAGGAAATGTTTTTGTAGCATACATATACCTATTTGTTTCGGGTTTGGGTGGATATTTGGTGATAGGTGTACTGGATACATCTAGTAGTTGGAAGAGATTGAAAAAAACCACGCCTTGCAAAAACAACCTCCAAACACAGCACACTAAGGCGCACTTGCACCACAAATCACTGAATGAGTTAACCGCTACTAAAACATATTTAACCCTAGATTATTAAACTATCCTGCAGGTGACGTTATTAATGAACATTCGTAAAAATAACGACATGGAAATAAAACAGAATAAATAGAAGAACTTTGATTATTTCAGAAGTTACAGTAACATTTTTTGGATATAAGAAATCAAATAATAATGTAAATAGTATGTATTTTTTACACTGACAGTTCGAATATATTATTCATGTTGGGCGCCTTACAGATGGCTCTTTTGCATTTCATGCAAAAGTTTGTCAGTTTTCTTGACTTAGACGAGCACAAGGCACATATTGCTAGTTTATAACTCAATATACAGGGGACACCAGACCACAATCACAGTGCGTGGCACACTAACGAAACTAATTAGGAAGGTACAGTGAAGCGCCCCCGCTTCACTGTACCTTCCTAAGTAGTTTCGTTCGCAACAAAGTTCGCGACTTTCCCGTGTCCCCACACGGGAAAGTCGCGAACTTTGTTTTTTCTAGCAATCGTAAATTTGCCGTCGTAATTTCTACGATAATTTAATAATCTAGTGTTAAAACAACATTTTGCCTCTGTCATCTTCAAACGATTGTCAGAAATAGAACGATGATTTAAATGCTTGTAGCGCAAAATGCATTTAGGGATTTGTGGTGCAAGTGGACCTTAATCTGTATTAAACCTACTTCCTTACGAATAATTACCAATATTTCGCACCGCCGCCGCCCGCCATTGGTTGAGAATGGCGTCGTTAAATTCACCCTGACTGGTGACTGGGATAGGACAGGCATGCAAACTGCTTGCCTGACCAGATATATTATAACGTATACCGTGGGAACCGGTCGCACTGCCTGCAACCGTCCTAGAGGGCTACTATGGGACTGCGGATTGAGATTGTTTTAATTATCGGATGAATTAATTTAAGTATATTTTAGACTGGCACTTATATCTAGTCAATCTTGTGCGGAGAAGAACACCTTAATTGCGTAACACACTATACTGAATCATTTTTAAGCCTATCGATAATCCATTGCTTCACGTCGAAAAATTTGTCTGCTCAACAGCGATAACGCAATGAATGTTGTTGAACTGTCAAAATGAAAGCCATTCTTACTGTTAGTGTGTTACGCAATAACCCCGCTGAATAGATACTGTTTTGAATAGGGTAAGTTAGATAAATAGTTGGGATGATTTAGGGTGACATGGCATGACATGAAATGGGAAGACCCTACTGTATACATATATACTCCATTTAAAATAAGATTAGAAATTTAAATAAACCTTTTTTAAAGTCCGTTCAACCGATTTTGGCATTGAAATGGCAGCGGCAGTAAACAGTTGGTATTGTTGTTTGTTGTATTGTGAGTTCTATTGAATTAATAGAAAACAAACAGGTCATTTATCAATTTAAATTTCATTCGAAAATATCCATCGATTTTTTACTAAACTTCAACTATATCCGACGACCCTGTTTACTTATCACATTTGGTGAAATTTTCTGCACTATCTTTTGAGTTTAGCAATTTTACGTGTATTACATCTTCTGAAACGAATCGAGTTGCGAAATCGGTCAGCGATCAATCTAGTAGATAGTTTAACCTGTTATTCGCAATAGCAACGAAGAAAATTTGCGTGCAAAATACAAGTCACAGTCCTCGAATGAAACACTTCACGCCTGTTACGAGTTTCAAACAAAAACAATACGAATTATTTAAGCAATGCTTAGATCATCGAAGGACATAATCAATCAGACTCAAAATTGTTATGCTTTTAAAAAATAGTGTTTTTTTTTGGATTATAGACAAAGGTTGCAAGATCGTCCACAGTAATGGATGATTGCTTCGATTGCTTTGACGAATTTTAATTTTTTCGATTTTCGGTGGATCTTACTTCGCACGAAGTCAAAGCTAATAAGTATAGTGATCTTTAGACAGGAGATAGACTGCTCTAAAAAGTGTGAAATCAGTGGCGGCATGGATGAATGAGGGAGGCTATGAATCGAGTTCAGTCGCGTGCAATTGGAGAGGACTATGTTTGCGCTGCAATATGAGGCCGAGGGTGAAAATACGGTCGTAACGTTCAATTTTTATGACTAGTTAATGAGGAGGTTGCAAACAGTACATCCATAAAAGTACTTACTTTTATTTTACACTTTTTAGTTAGGATTATTTTTCTCTGACTGTATTTAGTAACGCTTTAGGTAACGGTCGTTAAAATTATCTTTCAAAGCAGTAACATTCTGGGTTTGTCACTTAATTTTAAGAATTTTACTATAATAATTATTTTTCACGTTAATAAGACCTATGATACGATTATCCAAGAATGTTATCACAGCTTTATTATAAGTTTTAAAAATGTAAGTGAGAATAGTTGCTAACCAACTTTAAATTGTTATAGATGCTAAATGGTCATCCAAAATGAAAAAGGATTAGAGAAACCTAAAGATGATTTTCAAAAAACTATTGAATGATACCCCACTTGACATAGTTCGTCGAATTTATTTGTTTTCTTTTTCACAATATGGCGTCTGGTTGCCGCCATACTGAATTTGATTACTGTCATGTCTTTTAGACACAAGATTAAGACAAATCAATTGACGTAAGAAACATCAAATACGTCGATAAAAAAATAAAAATAAAATATATTGGCTAACGCGTTTAGTCTTTAGAGTGACACAAAGGAACAAATATACATACATAGGCTGATAAACACATTACCTTCCTTCGCGTCGCGCAGTCGGGTAAAAATCAGTCTCATTAGAGAAACAGGGAGAAAGATAGGTACGCCATTCACGACTGAGAACTAATTCGTGGCATTTTCTGTTCAAATGTTCTACCTCCGTAAAGAAAACTTGTCCATTTGCTAAAAACTCATAGTAAGCCTCCAGATTTCGAGTTTGTGATCGGAACAGACACTCAGCTTACGTAAATACTAGTCCGGTGCACTCTATTCCGCGGTTTCACTGGCTAATCGGCAATATAACGTGGTTTCTACTGATTTTAATGTATTAGAAGGCAATTAAAGGCTAAGCACTTTATAAGCAACATGTTTTAGAGCTAATAGAAAGTGGGAGCAATTGCAAAGTAGAGTTTTATAAGGAAGCTGTATGACTGCTGTTCGGTCATACAGCTTCAGCTACAGCTACAGCTTTTCGTTTGGAAACAAGTACCTCTGTGTTTTTGGAAAAACATTTTTAACACCCACATTCTGTTTGAGCTAGAACTTCAATTTTTTTTATGACTCTTTAAATACTACTAATTATTCTGAAATAAACATAATTTACACTAACATAAAATGGATCCTCGTAAAAGTGGAAATCACATTAACTAGAAACAAGGAATGGACTGCAGGAAAAGAACGATATAATTTCTATTTAAGACACATCAGCACGCGTAGCATGACCATTATAGAAACGGGTTTTGTCGACGGAAGAATAGACAAAAATGACGTTCTGTGAAGACAGTACGACGGCAGAAAAGTAGAAAGAGTCAACTGCACTTTTTACGAAATTCAGTAGTTTATTCACGTTTTTCTTTTATTTTGCTTATATCTCGAAAATGGTGTGTCCTATCGCAAAAATAATGAAAATTTCGACCCCCTCTATGACACCCTTAAACCCCTAAAACTAAACTTGTAGGTAATACTTTTCACATTTTCCATACAAAAAGTGAAAAATTATATTTTTTCCATTCTATTTTTATACTTTGCGGCCGTCGTGTAAAGTTTTCTACTGTCTTTGGCATGGCGATTACAAAATCAAATTGTCTTCACTACCTTAGACAACTGACATTTGTCAGTATGATTTTGACGTTTGGGATAGAAAACTTTCTTTTGCAATAGTCTACATATAAAAAGACCTAGACAACGATCGGTAAAATGAAAGACAAAATAACGGATTTTAGAAGGATTTTGACGGTGCGATGTCAAAAATAGAGAAACGAAATGTCACTTTGTATAGAAATAGCTATGTCTTGTCTTCCAAAAAATAGAAAGCGTCATGCTACGCCTGCAGCAAAGTGTCGTCTTTATTACCTGTTCGTAATTGATTTTTCCTTAAGTTCATACAAGATGTCAGAGAACTTTTTGTAATTAACGTGGGTAGAGAATACGAGAATGACATCTGACTGGCTTTAGAAAAAACAACCGACTTCCAAAAAAAAAAACACCATAAAACGTGAAAAATAACTTTAATTTTAGGAAGTCGGTGTTTTTTATTTTCGGTTTTGGCTACCGACTTCCGAAATTCAAAATTTCATTTCGAAATTCCAAAATTCACCCAGAAAAAAGTTCTGAGCTAACACACATAAAAAAAACATTCAAATTGAGAACCTCCTCCTTTTTTTGAAGTCTGTTATAAATAACATGAAATTCGATAATAGAATGCCCTTAAAATGCTAATTTAAGTATTTGAACTACACGCAGAAATAGCAGATACACAGGGGGACCGAATACTGTCTGCAATATTGATGTCAATTGCGCCATAAACTTTTCAAAGCTCAGCGTAACCTTTTTAATCTTTAAACTAAGGAAACTTTTCAAACAACAAGTTAGAACATTAATCAATAATCATAAAGCATCTATTAGCAGAACATAGGTAGGAAGATGATTGATGTATTAATAATCACAGTTTGCACCACGCGTACAAGTTTTCGGTCAAAACTAGTAGTCACAAATAAAATCATAAACCAAATAAAAATAATCATCATCATTATCATTATAACATCACGACCATAGATATCCGTGATCACGCCTGTATTCTCCGTTACATAATAACTAGCTTCGGCCCGCAGCTTCGCCCGCGTGGACGTCGGAAATTATCACACGGGACAAAAGTATGTTCTTCCCCAGGATGTCATCTATCTCCTTGTCAAATTTTATCGAAATCCGTTCAGTGGTTTAGGCGTGAAAAGGTAACATACAGACAGAGTTAGGTACTTTAGAACTTAAAATATTAGTATGGATACATATTTGATTACTGATCAACGCTACGATTGGTTACTTTAAAGTTAAGTGATCCGTTTTTGGGTATTTGAAGCCGCGCATTAGGGAAAGCATAGGCAGCAAGATGCCAACTTTTCCCTAAACGTAGTATTGACTATGTAATCCGAACTGTCGGCGATCGAAAGTGAAAGTATATGACGTATACACGAGGAAAATCACAGAAAATATAGGTACATAATACATAATTAATTATTTAGGCAGTGTAGATGCTTGATGGCCAGGAGAAGTAATGCGTTCTTTGGAACCCTGAATTCGATGGGAAGATTGCCGGGCGAGACTGGTTAAAACTATACCTTAGAGCTAGATATATCTGAACTGGTCTGAGGGTACCAAAGACATAAAATTATTTAGTAAGTGGAAGGCACAGTATTTGAAGAAGACGCATTATCGTCAGTTGCATCTTCTTCGATCCATTATGAAATATAGAGTCCCTCAAGAGCACCAAGGTCTATATTTATTTATCAATGAGCCAATGATGTAGAAAATAATGAAAAAGTAATTAGGTTCCCAATAGCTCGTCTGTCATAATGATTGAATCAATGATGAAAAGATCAAATTAGAATAAGTGAAGGTTTCTAGACACAAAATATACAGGTTGGCAGGGACATCGATGCGCAATCTGAAACGATGAATTTAGCACATGATGATGATGAGGATTCATGATCCGGAGACATATTTCGTCGGTTATCAAAAAAAAATCCGCTGTTTCATACAAAAGTTCAATACCTACGCGATCAAAATGTATGAAACAGCAAATTTTTTATGTAATAACCGACCAAAAATTTCAACACAGGGGAGTCTGACACGTCCTTCCGCTCCGCCCAGAGCGGGAGACGTCATTTGATGATTTCCCACCCAAAAAAAAAAAAAAAAGTGGGGTTTAGAATCATGTACTGAATCCATGGTAGAAGGTTGCGCGTCGATGTCCCTGTCACCCCGTATGATATGATATAAATTAATGACCTTAGAGGTAAACGTCAGTAAAGTAGACCTCACCAAACTCATTTTTAAGATCCATTGATAAAAAGGTATTTCAGAATATTTCGGTTCCATAAATCTGCCTTAGCCCCAGAGGATGCGTGGACTGTGGACGGACCATTGATTAAAATTTAATTAAAAAACTTTTAACAAGCTTTAACAAAAGTTTTTCTCTAAAATGAACAGCCATTTTGGCGGGAGGTTGGGTTTGGCACGCTATTTTATGAAACGAATGTCAACATTTAACAAGCTCATTTTCCACATCTCAATGGTTTTTGGAACCAAGTTCCTTAGAGGTTCCTTCAAACAGGCGCGACACGCGACGTGACACAAGCTACCGCCTGACGCGTGACTTGCGGAGGCTTTGCATCGCGTGTCGTGCCTGTGCGCAGGAGCCTTAACGCGTCTTGCGGTAGGAGTTGCTTGGTAGGAATCGTCACGCTGAAAAGCGATTATGCCCCCTCCATGCGACATTCTCTCTCTCTATCTCTTTCTATTATATACGAGTGTGTGTGTGTGCGTGCGAGTATTGAAAAAGCAACTTCGTTCCTGACGTTGGTCCCCCGACCGCACACGTTATTTAGTTGTTCTTAAAATTTTATCGGAATCTGACTGTCGGGAATGGATGTTCACCCATCCACGAACCGACCGTGGCAAGCGTAGCTTTGCTTTTGATCGACCCGCGCGACTGTTATTATTTAGCCACGAGCCCCTCTAGGCAGTGGTTAAGAAAATAAACGATGATTTTCACAATCTCCTAGAATTATCCAATCTAACTACCACTGAGTTAACCAAATACGGTTACTAACTAACCCAATAAATAACGGTGTCCTTGATAACCAGTACAAGATTCGGTTAGATTACTTCAAACAGGCCTGCCCACACACGCCCACTTGGTGTCGAAACTTGATGTTAACTTATTAACTTACTCGGAATTATCTTAAGCATTTTGTTTTCAATGTTGCTATACCAAACTTGGATGAGTGAGGTGATATTAGGAGTGAGGGAAATGGTGGAAATTAGAATGATGAGAGTTTAAATGTAAATGAGATCGAAATTTGTTTATTTTATTTTACAGTTAAAAATCCTGTTCTGTTAGTAAACAAATATCTAGTATCTACTATACAGGTATGAGGAACAGGGTGTAAAGCTCACTCATACTCTAATGAAAAGGGAGGATCCTCCGACCAGACGGGTGTTGTGTCTGGTGGACAACTGCCCGACGATTGATGTCGGGATGTTGTGTATATGCTAGTTGCGCGGTAAACTCTGCTTTCGCGATGCAGGATTTTGCGTGACGTCAGTCTGACGCGTAGCTCACATGTGGCGTTGTAGATGCCGCTACACTACCATAACTGATTCTGGGGAAAAAGGCGATTTGAGATCTGAACAGGCGCTCATGTGTAAAAGATTGAGATAAAATAATGATATGTCGCATGTCGGTATCAGTAGGTGATCCAATGGAAGAAGCAATTTAAATCGAATGCCAGGAATAAGAGCTGATCTACTCTCTAAGCTCAATCATTATAGACTCAGAATAGCCAAGATTCAGAACAAGGATTAAACTAAGGAAGTCTAGGTCACCGGTCAAGACGACGCTGAAAGAATGAGATCTATCATTTTTCCAACCTTGAAAGTCAGTTCCGAAGATGTAAATTTAGCCCTAGAGGGTGAAAAACGGAAAAAAAAAACGGCAAGCAATGGGCAGCTCGCCGTCCGGTAAGCACCAGGCCCGGGTCGACGGCGCGTCGTGTTCCACGCGCGCCTGCAAGAGATCAGCACCATTGACGGGGTCCGATAGGGCCGATGCCTGCCGGGGTTGCCGATTGTTCGAAAGAGTTACCGTGGCCCTGGCGCATAGGCAACTGAAGGAACACGGGTGGGTTTTAGTCAGTAAGAGTCTGACAAGCCCTTCCGCTCCGCCCAGAGCGGGAGAGGTCATTTGATGATTTCCCAGACAAAAAAATAAAAATGCCCTAGAGGGTGTAGAGATGCACTAAGAAATTAATACACAACCCAACTCCCTGGTCCAACGGGACTTAAAGTTTGTTTGCAAAGGAAGTCGCCTTCAACAGTTAGTTTATTCTATAATTTATTCCACAACTGATCCCAGCTTCAATGGAAGTGGCAGCCTCGCCGGGTGCAGAGTTGTTTACGCTGTATCGATCTGCCGGGCGGTTGCTATAGCAACCGGTCGCTCGATACTTAGGTACACCACAGTTTGATTCGAACGAATAATCTGATGCCATTCATACGGCTTTTATCTTTTTTTATTAGTATTTGGATTGGTTATGTGAGCGGTTTTGCCTTCAGGCTGTGTAAAGGCTTATTTTCGGCACGTTTGTAATAAATACTCCTTCAATCCATTGTAGATTAAAATAAGTATTATTTATAATGTAAGAGCCTCTATCACTGTTCAAAACTTGCATTCTTTTCTGTTCTGCTTAAAATTTGTTCAAGTTACTTAAGGCTCTCGAAAGAAGATCTTGCCTTGCCCGTTTGAAGTGTGCAGTTATGCATTTCGGAGCAAAGGACCAAAAACCAAGATTTCGTTCGATGTTATCCACTAACAAAAAAGCCCGCGGCCATTATGCACAGTAAATACCGACCGCCACCATAGTCACTTGCAACACCAACGGGGACTGCAGACTAAAGAAAACAAAATATAGTAAATCATTTTAAAAGAGTAATCTAAGGAGCTTCTTACCCATTCTTATCCATACGACTCCATACCTTTTGGAAGGGGCAACTAGAATCAGAATCAATTCCATTTTCTTGCAAATTTTGACGTACAGAAGTCTCTTTGATGTGCTTAATTGAAATAAAGGGTTTGACTTTGGCAGAGACAAAATCTTGGCCCCAATTTTGACCTGTTATTTCACCAGCACCATACAAAACGACCTAGGACCATACAAAGCGACCTAGGAATACTTGGCGACAGATTGTCGGGATGTTGCTCCCATTTTTCCGATAATCGGACACTACATACACCCACGCAGAAAAGAAACGGGGCGGTATATTACAAAGCAAAAATAGAAGCTTTCGTACAAGTACGGTTAGAATTAATTCCCGAATCAATATGAGGCAGTTTGTTCACCGCTCAAGTCTATAAATCAAAATGATATCATCTGTTACGAAAATAGGAACCGTCTTTATCTTTAATTTATTGCCTTTTGGTGTTATGTCAAGTCATATTGTTATTTGCATAACCGTAGATGGGTATTCATTTAATTTAAATAAGGAGTGTACTTTGATGAAACCTTTTAATAATCTAAAACTTTTAGAAGAGGGATAAAGTTGTTATTGAGAATTTCTCAATTTATGAAAGTACTTACTTAATTAATCATTCTCTTAAGGTGAATTCTCAGTTGGAGCCCGCCAAATTCAATTTTCTTTAGGTTTTTGCAAATTATAGCTCTGTTTAACGTCGTATGTTGACCAAAATACGATTCGCAACTGTAGGAATGATATATTTACTGAATAATAATCATCAATTTCATATCAATAGTCAAACTTTCGAAATTTGTTCCACATAAGAATTTTCATATGAAATATTCTGAAAAATTCTTAGGTGGAACAAATTTCTATTCTGCAAAAAAACCCATGAAAACTTAAGTGAAGTGAGCTGTCAGTAGTGCCAATCCCTAGCATCAGGTAGACTTCAGGCATCAGGGCGCCGTCAGTAAGGTCTGGTCATCTCTTAGCTGCCACGGCTTATTCTAATTTAATTTAATATTTGAATTGTTTTTATATTTTTATTACGGACGCTTTTAACGTTCTGTATCGTTCTCACATGCATAATTTCAACATGAATTATGTAACTAATATTGTGGAACCATATTTTAATTCAAAAGAGTGTCCATGGAGTTTCTTGCCCGTTCTTCTCCATAGGTACCTACTACGCTTTGGAATGGGCAACTAGCTTCATCATTCTTATCGACCGACCCCTTGACAATTCAAAAGTGCCTGTAATTGGTTTATTTGAAATAAATTCTTTGAGTTTGAGTTTGAATTTCAGCTCACTTCCAGCTCACTTTACCCAAGTTTCCACGGTGAGAGTTTTATAGAATAAATCAGCAGTTATCAATTTACCAATCATGCTTCTCATCTCTTGACACCAAACTTTCCTATTAACCCTATAAATGAACCAAACAGTACCATTTCGGTCCACAATCCGACATGTACTCTCTCCAATCAATTCAGTCCGTCGGTCACTGACCTACCGTACGCAATGGCCGCTGTGAACCAAACTAAAACATTAACTATCAGCTTCCTACAAACAGGAACCAATATATCTGATCGTAAATAGCTTTGTTTCAGCTTATTTAGATTAGAAATACCGATAGTTAAGGTAGTAATCGCTACACATTAAATTCTTGGTAATATCTAATCGAATTGATTAAATTACCAAGTAAAGGGGTTCGAGGCTTAACAGCCGATGCGGCGATCGAAGGTTGAAAAGTTACGCTTGCCGAGGCCGGTCCGTGGATGGGTGACCATACATTACATATCGAGAGCACTCCGTGCCTCGCAAGCTCCTTAAACCGTTGGTCCCGGCTGACATTTCAAAAGTCTGACACCCAATCTTACTAAGGGGTTTGGTGTTACCAAGTAACTACATTGTGGAGGACAGATAGGCTGTCGCTCCATGTAAAATACTGGTATTCAGCTACACCCGGTTAGACTGGAAGCCAACCTCAACATAGTTGAGCAAAGGCTAGGTAGATTGATTCTCATAAAGGGTGAAGAGGTAAAACCCGAAGATACCAGAGTATTTTTAGGCATAACTTTGGATGCCAAGCTTTAATGGCTCCCCCATATAGATAAATTGTCAAAAAAGCTTAGTTCTGCAGCATATGCCGTTAGAAAAAAACGTGATTTAACTGGTTTACAGACAGCCTGTTTAGTACACTTTAGTTATTTTCATACTGTGATGTCGTACGGTACTCTGTTGTGGGAAATACCGCCGATATTGACTAACAACTAACATAGTTGCTGGGAAAAGGCTGAGCCAATGATAAATGGTTAAAGTCCTTTTTTTCTTTTTTTTGGTGGGAAATCATCAAATGACATCTCCCGCTCTGCGGAGCGGAAGGGCGTGTCAGACTCGAAACTGACTACAACCCACCCATGTTCCTTCAGTTGCCTCTGTGCCTGGGCCACGGTAACCCTTTCGGATAAACCCGTGACCCTGGCAAGCATTGGCCCTAGCGGACCCCGCCAGTGTGTGCTGACATCTCTTTGAGGCGCGCGTGGAACACAACGCGCCGTCGACCCGGACCTGGTCCTTACCGGACGGCAAGCTATCCATTGTTCGCTGTCCGCAAGCCCGCGCCTAGGGTGGCCGGGAATCGGCATTCGACTCCCGACGCCCAACGGGTAATGTCCTGGGATTTAATTGTGATGCTATATTTACGACAACGTATGATGCCTTGTAATTTTTTGATGTTCCTTTTTTTGCCAGCCTAAACATGAATGATGTATAGACCGACAGTGATAAAACAAGGCAGCCGTACTGCCGTAGCTCCGGAATGTTTAATTGTCTGATCAATTGATTGTAATTTATTGTCAATAGGATATGATTGGTTATTGGTATTTTAGAATGGTTTCGGATAACTTAAGAGTTTTGACAGCAGATTTGATTAGTCTTTCAAAAATCAGAGGTCGAGGGCTAGATTAACTTTTTCATCAACATTAGCGTGTTTCGATATTGAGCCTCTTTTCGAATCAACAAGGAACTTCATGGTTACGTTATTTTTATTCCATGTGCTCCCATTACTAAACCAATTGATAGTCATAAAAAAAAAACTACTTGCGTCTACCATTACAGGACAAAAATAATTATAGCACACTGCATACGGTTATTGAATTGTGTTACATTTTACTTGATAAACCGCAGCAAAGCAGTATTGACGTAAAGAGTCACAGGAAAAAGTTAAATCTTGGAAAAAGAACAGGAAAATGAGATATAGGGGCAGCTCGCGTTATACAGGGTTATTGGTAAAACACCAGCAACCTCTTAAGGGGTCATTGTGCTCATCATTATAAACAACTTTTACTATGGACCAAACCTGAAATCACGAAAAAAATATCAGCTGTTCCCTACGTTTTGACGTGTTATGCGAATATAAATATAGGGAAAATCAGTTTTTTTTTTTCGTGATTTCTGGTTTGGTCCATAGTAAAAGTTGTTTATAATGATGAGTACAATAACCCCTTAAGAGGTTGCTGGTGTTTTACCAATAACCCTGTATAGTTTACGAGTTTATTGTACGCAGTCTAGGTTAAAGTATGCAAAAATAAATTATAATTATTTTTATGATTTTGGAGTCAAAGAAGAATTAACTTCAGCGTGAGGTCACTGTTTTGTTTAGTAGTATGATGCATTTGCAGTACTTAGTGGTTAAAGATTTCGCAAAATACGATGGCAACTCAAAGACGATTTCATGCAGAATTTTAAAATGTTGATTTAAATTTTATCTCTGTCAATGTTACATCAAAAAGTAATGACCGAAAAGTACAGAATCGTGACATTAGTAACTTTCTATTACTACCACTTTTTAAATCATAGTTTTTTGAAAGAACTACATTTGATTTACAAAATTACCCGCAATGTGCCACGACTTTTGATAGTAAAAAGCGTCGAAAACATAATCTCAAATATATTTACGCGCGTTTTTGCCGCCATTATTGATTTCCACGACAAGCGACGTCCATTTTGTATATTTTTTGCGATTAACGGCAGTCACGTTTGGTGCACCCACGAGTTGAAAACTTTTTGTAAAAACTTCGTTACGCCTCCGGGCTTTGATTCGCTCTGTGGTTAGGGCTGATAAATTGCAGTCCAGATTAATTTATAGGACAGGGGCAGGAAAGGACTCCTAAAAAAACGACTAAGGCTTTTGAACTTACATATAGCAAGTTTCTTTTTAAAATAAACCTAGAGGTACCTAGTTAGTTTTATTCAAAAACGTTACATAGGTACTGGAATAAATTCAAATGATCACCAGACTGACAAATCTGTAACTACCTGGTGGGACCAATACTTTATTTAAAACACCTTCTTTATTTACATGCCCCACAAACCCGCCACGTATCCAAACAGAAAACTTTTCCTAACATACCTAAAGTCCTGAATTTCGTAAAACGCAAAACTGATTAGATTTCGGTGCACTACACTCAAATCACATTTAAACCGGATAATCCGGGCTGAACCGGATCAGAGCCAGCCCTATTCGTGATTGAAGCCTCGTACTGCTAGTTTGGTAAAAAATCGATTAATGGTTGTGATTCACTGAGTACACACGGAAGGCAACTGCCATTCGCGACTTTCTACCATAGTTATATCGATCAGTATGGACTTTGGACCAATCGGAAGGCACTCAATAAATTGTCATTGTTATGGGCAGCTGACTTAAACGATGCAACTTATCATTATTGTTATAAATTAGAAGCAAAGTTCAATATATTGAAGTAGACAGAAATGACGAGAGAATTGATAGCTTTTTGATTTGTAGTTACAGTAGGTATACTATTTGGTAGGTATGGCGTTTCAAGCCATGTTTTGGGAACACAAAATTATAACAATGCCTTTTTTAATCAAATAGGAAGGTAATCCTTATAGGGATTGATTTAAATATACGAGTACTACAACAGAATACCGGCGGATGTTGCAGCAGTAACCTAACTATTACTTACTGCAGGGTGCAGACAAAGACCTTATTAACACTACTGCAGACGGCAGTTCTTTGCTTTGTCAGAGATTATTTATAATACATACATGGTGGAGGAGCCAAAATGGAGTTAACTGAACACCAGCTAATGATAAAAATTATCGATTAAGAAGTAAACTCTTGCAATAAAAGCATGGCCTCAGTATAATAATAAGAAAACAGGTAAGTATCTATCTAGAAGTAATAATGTGGTAAATTTCTAAGCTATTGCATAGTTTTAATCGCGGGCTTTGAGCGCGGCGACCGAATCAAGAAATTCCGTAACGAAAATAAAACCTAACACCCCCAACTCCGCCTACCATGTAGCTCGGCCGAGCGTTCGCTTAACGTGTATGTATATGGTACGACTGTACTTGAATTAATATCAAAGAAAAAAAAATACTGCATAAATCCTACTATCCTACTAATCCTACTAATATTATAAATGTGACAGTGTGGATGTTTGGATGTTTGTTACTCAATCACGCTAAAACGGCTGAACGGATTTGGATAAAATTTGGCACATGTGTAGACTATGACCTGGATTAGGACATAGCATACTTTTTACCTCGATATTCCCACGGGATCGAGATTTCTGCGGGTGAAACCGCGGGGCGCAGCTAGTATATAATATTATAAATGTGAAAGTGTGGATGTTTGGATGTTTGTTACTCAATCACGCTAAAACGGCTGAACGGATTTGGATAAAATTTGGCACATGGGTAGACTATGACCTGGATTAGGACATAGGATACTTTTTATCCCGATATTCCCACGGGATCGAGATTTCTGCGGGTGAAACCGTGGGGCGCAGCTTGAATTAATATCAAAGAAAAAAAATACTGCATAAATAAATGATTATAATTGTATAAGTTGATAAAAAATGCTATGCAATAGCTTTACCGCGGCAGTCCCCGAGTGCCACACGTGTTTTTTTTCTTTTTTTCCCTTTCCAAGTTTATATGTGTGCTATGACCTTTCACATGACCGCCGAATGTGCAATCCGCTGACGATATCCTTCTAAAAGCACATTTTAAAACAACCCTTGATATAACTCTGTTCTCTTTAAACTATGAAGCAACCTCATTTTAAATAGTAAACAATACCTCTAAAATAGAGTCTTGCGTAACCTCAACGGACAAAACAACAGTGAAGAATTGCCACGTTAACCTACAATTTGGATCATCATAAAACAACAGAGTGCAATTACTGGTATCGCTACAATAATATCCTACAATATTTTGACACTGGCAACAAATTACGTCCGTATAGTAATAATAGGTAGTTTAAATAAGTATTTTAAACTTGCTACATTAACGTTCACTGTAAAAAAAAAATAGAACAGTTGAAGTTTGAATTTGAATTCGAAATAGGAACTACATTTTGACCGCCTCATTAGGCTAGTGGTCATTGGTTCGGAACTTCGGATTTCATTAGTCGTAATTGGGATTTTCAGTTCGGTTCTAATCAGGGGCTTAAATTGTATTCATATTCGATGTTAGTTTACTGAACGTATTTACTGATACACAGGGAAGAGACAGTTACTAACTGAGTGATTAATGCCAGCTAGTCTACTAAGTCCCTAATTCGCTTTACAAATTGTCTTGTTCTACATAACGACGTCTATTCAGAGTAAAAGACAATGCTCGCTGAATGACATCTAAAAGTGGGTTAACTCTGGACATTAACACAATGAAATCAATGACAAACAACGAATACTTTGAATGGAATACCTCTTTGGGAATGGCTTCACATTCCGGCATTGGGCAAAGGAATGGTTTTGACAATTTGTAAATGGATGAGACAGCATTAATAATAGGTCTTTACCTATGAAATTGCCGTTTTGTATGAAAAAATTTAAACGAATTTTTTTCATGAATTTTTTATTTGTATTAATCGAAGTAATCACCCATGCAATCAATGCATCTTTGCCATCGCAGTGGCAGTTTATTGATGCCCTTCTTAAAGAAATCAGCTGGACGGGAGGCAACAAATTCTTCAAAGGCATTTTGTACTGCCTCTCGGGTATTAAATTTTTTTCCCGCCAAGAAGTTATCCAAATTCTGGAAAAAGTAGTAGTCTGTAGGCGCAAGGTCTGGTGAGTAGGGCGGATGACGGAGAGCTTCCAACCCCAGTTCTTGCAACTTGGAGACCGTCTGCTGTGCAGTATGAGGTCGCGCGTTGTCGTGCAGGAGCAGCGGAGACGAGCGATTGACCAATGCTGGTTGGAGATGCGCCAGCTTCTCCATCATTGTGTTCAGTTCTTCACAGTACACATCTGCAGTAATGCTCACCCCGTTTGGTAAGAAGCTGTGATGAATCACACCGGCGCTAGACCACCAAACAGTGACCATCACTTTTCTAGGGGTAAGTTTTCGTTTAGGGCATTGTTTAGGTGCTGAACCAGGATCCAACCAACTTGCTGAGCGCTTACGGTTATCAAACAGAATCCATTTTTCATCGCAGGTAACAATGCGGTTCAAAATTCCTTCATTTGTGTGTCTGTTGAGCAGTGCAAGGCACGTCTCGACGCGTACTTCGCGCTGGCGATCATTGAGTTCGTGGGGCACCCATTTGTCAAGCTTTTTTACCTTGCCAATTTGACGCAAATGGACCAATATTGTTTTGATGCTAACGTCGAAAGCTGCTGCTAATTCAGCCGTAGATTGTGTATCATCAGCTTCCACAATCGCCTTTAATTCGTCATTGTCGACCAAAATCTTCGGACGACCGCGAGGTTCATTTTTCAGGTCGAAATTTCCAGAACGGAAGCGAGCAAACCAATAACAGGTGGTGCGTTGGTTTGTAGAGTTAGCTCCGTAAACGTCGTTGATGTTGCGTGCCGCTTGTGCCGCGTTGCTGCCACGACGGTACTCATATTCCATAATTACTCGAATTTTTAACGTATCCATGATGACGAAAAAGATTGAAATGCGATGAAAATGTAACACTAATCAATAAAGAAATGACTACTTTTAGAAAAAAAAATCCATGTTTTTAAAATAAAATTAATTTGAAATTAGAATTCATAGCCAAACAAAAATTATTTTGATTTGAAATGGCCAGTACTGCAGAACGGCAATTTCATAGGTAAAGACCTAATATAAGGGTTTTTTTTTATAAGTACTGTAAAGGTTGTTTGCAAAATAACCTTAAATCATACAGGCTGGTAGAAAAAATTCTCTGGTTGCATTCGATCACTCAACCGAATTTAGAATAAGTTTTCAAAATTGGAAATGCGGCGAATGTTTTCAAGAAATAACAGTTATGTGATAGGCGCGTAAAAGTAAGCATGTGCTCTTGAAATAAATAGCGAAACTTTAATATTATTTTCGTTATGGTCGTTATTTCTTATTTTCGTATGTAGCGCCTGCCCCACATACGATTCCGGTACTGTTAACGCTCACAACGTGAACAGTACCAACTAGACAAAGTTTTATGAAACGCCTATAGGGGTATTAAAGGGCTTTAATCAATGAAAAAAGGGGAGACAAAAGACGCGCGGCATTTTTCACCCTTAATTGGCCATGTCGCGTTTCTAAAAGCAGTTATTGGATTACTTTTACTCCTATGATCGAAAGAGTAGCGTGTGTTGTTATGTAAATCGACAACAAAACACACAACAACAACAAAACACACAACAACAACAAATAACATAACAACATCAATACACAAACACACAACACGTCACAACGGCACGGTACAATTCTTTAAGGATCCTCCAAGCTCAGATGGTAATAGGCTTTTAATTTTTCTGTAATTGTTATAAAAGCCAATTAAAAGTTTCACCCAACCAAAATCGGTGTCCTACCATGCAAATCCAACCTCTTTCAAGGGTCTTACTTCCACGACAATAATATCACAATAGATTTGGCAACTTTCCAAAACTTACTCCTTTACCAACAAATCATTCTTTTAATTTTCCTCTTCCTTTAATCCTTAAATCCATCCATCCGCCATTAATTTTAATCAACAAAGTAAGCCAACTATTTTTTAACCAGTCACGCGCGCCAAAATGGCCGACTGACAGCCAGCAAGGGCCAGACTTTGTTGCCTTTAAATCAAGACAAGGACAGTGTGTATTGGAAGATTCTGTTTCGGATAGATTGAGATCATGTTGACAACTATGTAAACGGAACGTGATATATTATTGTCTTAGGACGACGGATAGAGTCTGGGTAGGCTGTAAGTTTTATGCCTGTTTACAATGTTACCTATGCTTATGTTGATGTTGTATATAAATTACTGATATTTCCCGAGAAGAAGCTTTGTTGTGGTCTTTGCATACAAATCTGAAATAATTTGGTCCAACATCATGCCTAGGGTACCTAACTACACCCGAAAATCTCTCAAAATAAGGACAGCGAATTGCCAAGTCTTAGAAGATCCAAAAAGGTTTCATACAAAATTAAAAACTCATACGTTTTTATAGTTTTCTAATCTCAGGTCCCTTTACAACAAATAAGAACATAATTGTGACAAGCAAATAAGCCAATCAGACTCCAATTTTCATGCTTTGGTAATCAAATTAATTAAGATTGGCGACCGTCACGCAGACGCAATTTTCCGTGCTTTATGCACCGCTAGAACTGTGTACTGTGAGCTCTTTACGAGCTCTCAGTACCGGGACGAGTAAATTAAAAGAGGGTTTGCAACATAAAACTTCGATAATTATTCCTGAGAATGGTTCTACTTTTAACATCATTTTTATAATTTTCTTCTTGTGTCATCCGCTTCTCAGCTAATCTGACCCCCACTTGGTTTTTCTATTCTCAATACATATTAACCTTTGTCTCGTATTATTGCCATTAACTTTTAACGGACTCACGGAAGTTGCATGTAAGCACCAAATAGGTTATAATCTCAACATCACAAGCTCATCATGAGCTCTTTACGGCCTCTGTGTAGAGAGCTCGTAAAGAGCTCTAGCGAAGCAATAGTACCTATCTATATTATGAGATTTCTAAGAATGTGTCAGGAAGGTACTAACTCAGGGGTGCATCAAAATGGCTTCTTATCCTTTTAATTGCAAAGTTACCTGGCAATCGTGAGGTTGATGTGGGTACGATTTTCAGAGCCGGCTGATCTTTCTAAAAAGTAATTTTATAAGTACAGGAAATCATTGTTTTGTCACCGGCAGTGCTAGGGAGGAAGCTCTAGCGATCCTATTTAGGAATTACCTATTTCTTAATATTTAAGAAATAAGACCACTTTTAGGACAAGGCCCATCGTTTTTCTGCCGAAGTTAAAAACACCGGCACCAGCATGACTCACCACCATGATCATGAATCAATGTAAAAAGCTGCAGTACCTATAATTATGGCAATATCCATACAACAAAATTGACCTAATACTCTTGAGACAAACAATCAGAGAGAAGCAATTTGTAGAACGGCCAACGTTCCCTGGGCCACTGAACCGATTTCCATGTGGTTTTCTCATGGCTGTCAACACTGATTGTATTACAATGCGTGCCCGTAACACTGAATAAGTGGCAGCAATTTACGTAGTTACCTATTGAGAGACGTGTTAACTGCTTCCGAAAGGAGATCAATGGTAATGGCCTTAATGGCTGGTGAAGACAATTGAACATCGAAAAACAACGTTGGCCTGCTATCGCCTGTATTAATTTCTCTAGTAAGTAGAAGCCGTGTGCCCGATCAGATTTACCATTGCCAACTTCTGTTCTTTAGAAGCCATAGAGGATGAATTTCCAAAAAACGATAAAACAACCAACTTTTACTTATAAACAGAAGTCTAGGTTCCAAATTCTATGTTCCTAACTTTATAAATGACGAACTTCTATTCCCTACATAACCCCTTTAAAGAAAGAATTTTCAAAAAATCCTTCTTTAGTGCTCACTTTCGTTACATAAGGAACTCCTGCGCAAAACTTCATGTTTCTAGACATAGCGGTTTAGGCTGTGCGTTGTATGTCACTGAATAAATGAATTCATGATTTTTATCAAATAGATTGTGACTTGTATGTCCATTGTCAGCTGATACCTAGGTACAATCACCAAAAGAGATAAGTAACCAGGGTCGTCGATATAGTTGAAGTTTAGTAAGAAACCGATGAATGTTTTCGAATAAAATTTAATTTAATTAATAGAAAACAAACAGGTAATTTATCAAATAAAATTTCATAGACGCATAGTTGAAGATTTATTGGGGAATCGCCGATCAACATAACATCATTGAACTCTCCGAAGGGTGTATAGTACACCCACAGCTCGAGTAGCAAGTAATAGTGAGCCCGACTACATTGCCAAAAATTCAGACTCCGGTGGGGTAATTGCGTAACACACTAACAGTAGGAATAGCTTTCATTTTAGCAGTTCAACAACACTCATTGCGTTATTTATGCTGTTGAGCAGACAAATTTTTCGAACATATGAAGCAATGGATTAGCAATAGGCTTCAAAATGATTGAGATTGTGATAGATAGTGTGTTACGCAATTAGGGTGCGGGCTGCTACCGAGAAAATAAAATTCTAAGTAACTGAATAATTATAAACGGCAGTATAATAAAGAGCAGCAATTCAAATGAAACTAGATATATTTTTTTAAGTGAATAAAAAGTTGCTATAAAGTGTACGCCAGACGGAAGGGAAGGGGGCGATCGGCGACTGTACGGCTCAGTAGCAGTCTACTTTTTTCTCTTTTCATGAATTCTCTGAAATAAGTGCTTACTTCAGAGTCAGACGGAGCTAGATCGCTGCAAAAAATGTTGGACTTTTGTTGAAACTGAGAGAAAAAAGTGGACTTAAGGCATCTGTCCCACCGCCGGCGATGAACGAGAAGTGAGTCGAGCACGCAACTAATAACGAGTTGGCGAGCAACGAGCAGCGAGTGCGCGAAGGAAACGAGCGATAACTCGCTGGTACGTGTATGGTACCAAGCGTGAGGCTCTCAGCGAGTGTTCTGCCCGCCAAGCGAGCGTCGCTTAGCGAGTACCTCTTTAATAGCTCTTGTCGCAGCGACAAACGAGTTCTCGTCGGCAGTGTGAACAGTCAGCGATCAACTATAAATATATCTATCTCTTTTACTTACACGGGACCTACAATCTTTTGTACGTTTCTTGGGTGAAAAAATCGTTGATAGCTTGTCGCTTCGTCGTCGGCAGGAGGGACAGGTGCCAAAACTTAATTGAAAATCGATTGCATGAGACATTTTTAGAGTCGGAATCGTACTTTATCGATTCTCATCTTACGTTCTGACGATCATGGAATTGCTTTGAGAAGCTCAAAGGACCAAATGGGTAAGCTTCAGTGGTCTGGAAACGGGAATTGGGATACTCCACAACACTTACATATAAATCATGCATGACAACTCAAAACAAGGACCAGAAAGGATATAAGCGCCCTAGAATCTTCTAACTTATATGAAAACTAACCTTTTACCCGCGGCTTCGCTCGCATGGAGGTCGCAAATTATCCCACGGGAACATACTACCGGGATAAAAAAGTTATCCTATGTCCTGCTAAACCCAGGTCAGTAGACTTGTGTGCCAAATTTAATCGAAATCCATTCAGTCGATAGGATGTGAAAAAGTAACACAGACGCAGTTACTTTCACATTTATAATATGGAACTATGGATAACCATAACTTGATGCTATATCTACAGAATCCCAACACCATTCACTTCATCTCGAACACTTTCTTTGTATCCTCATAGTGCCAAACAAAAAGATAATAAGTCACAAACTCTCACCGCTGTAATAGACGGGCCCACTTCGATCACGACTGGAGCTGATGCCCGTTTTCACTAACGCCAGACGACACAATGTATGCCTAAATAAAAGCAGGGTGTTTGATTTTCTACTTTTGGCGCTGAGCTGAGCGTTCAAAATTCAACAGCGCGGTAGGTATTCATTTAGGTGTCGCCTAATGTTACTGAAAACGGGCATGCGTGTCGAAAATCACGCAATCACAGCCCAGCGAATTCAATCTGCTGGTACAATGAACTTTGTGAGACATGATTGAAAATTTACGGGGTTTGCAAAAAACGTAGTGGATGGAGTAAAATGTGATCGACTGAGGAAGCTTTTGTGATAGATTTATGCCCATTTTCGGTACCAATAGGCAATATGCGCGCAGATGGATTCTTTGCGTGCACAGACTGGACAAGTCCACTCATTCTGTGTGGTTTTTCCTCAAAAGACCATTTCAGCCACAAATCTACATGGTCATCACATGATATGACCAAGATTATGTCTGGACTTTAAAAGAGACTGTGACCTCTGAGTTTGTTTCGGCCTTTCTTCTCAGAGTAGTCAGATAGGAAACGCCGACCTCATCTAGTTTTTATAAAAAATATGACACATACATGTACATAAACTCACGCCTTCTTCCCATGGGTGTAGGCAGAAACTACAGAACACCACCTACTACGATCCTTACATACTCCTTTTGCCTCGTTTACGTTCATACATCAGTCATACACGGACGCCGATTGCGAGTACTACGCACCTGACCTTTCTGAAGAACATCACCAATAAGGTCACTATATGTCCTCCTAGGGCGTCCCCTCCCGGCGTTTCCACTCACATCTGCCTTGTAAATACCTTTTGTTAGTCGCCCTTCATTCATCCTCTCAACATAACCAAACCATCTAAGTATACTCTTTTCAATTTTTGTCACAAAAATATGATTGACGTGTAAAAGTTTTTGTACAAACCTACTTACACAAATAAAATCATTTATCATTTAACTTTCAGTGTTGAGTCGAGCGTTGAAACCCGACTCACCAGCACGCTTTTATTTAGGCATTCATTTAGGTATCGTTTTGCGTTGGTGAAAACGGACATTAAATGTCTCTTAGATTTTCAAGGTCTGTACCAGAGAAGCTGTTAAACAACATTTCTGAGAAAGTGTTAGCTCTCAAAAAGGGCCGAAATAAAGAAAGATTTTGAGGTGAATTCTCAGCTATAGCCCGCCAAATTCATATATTTTTTGGTTTTTTAGAAATTGCAGCTCCGTTTTACGTCGTATGATGATCAACATGCGATTTGTGACTGTAGGAATAATATATTTACTGAATAATAATCATAAATTTCATATCAAACGTCAAACTTTGGTCCACCTAACAATTTTTCAGAATATTTTATATGGCAATTCTTAGGTGGAACAACATGAACAAATTTAAAACAGACCTGCAATTTGCAAAAAAAAGAACAAAAAATAAGAATTTGGCGGGCTATATAGCTAAGGATTAACCTAATGTCATATTTTTACCACAGTTCAAGTTTATAGGACTATGCAGCGTTCAAATTATCAATACATAGGTATTCCTCGTTGGTCTAGTGGTCGCAAACGCTCTAGCTGAGCATAAGGTCCTGGGTTCGATTCCTAGTTTGGGCAAAGTGTTATTGGGTTTTTCCATAATAAATTTCTCAGTAACAGCCTGGAGTCTGGATTTGTGGCCGGATAATGGCAATAGGCTACCGCCTTTTTCCAACTACATATGTTGGGGTTGGCTTCCTGTCTAATCGGATGCAGCTGGATACCTCAGCATCGATAGCAATAGGCTCGCCCCCTATTACATGGGACTTAAAAACAACTGGTGAAATGTGGGTGTACTATAAGTCGCCTCTGCCTAACTTTTCGGGGAGGGCGTGACGTTATGTTCAGTAATTTAAATTGCAGTATTTTGATATCATCTTTAATCAGGAAAAAAATATAGACCAAACTGTCTCAGGCTAATGTGATGTCAGCAATTTACTTCAAGATTTTTACACGTCATACAAAATGCAACGCTTTCCTGTTCCAAAAAATATAACCATTTTGCAACAAATGAAGTAACAAAGAAATAAATGTAATACCTACACAAACAATTGCCGATTTTGCTAATTGAATTTCATAATTATGTATTCATAACTAAGCATTGTGAAATCAATTGAAACCCGTGAAACGGACAGTTATGGCTGTTTAATCATGTTTTCGTGCTAATAGACTGTAATAATTGTGCGGTTTCGAATAAATGTAAGTATTTTTAAGTAATAGCTGTATAATTAAACGGAAGACGGAAATTGGCGCCAATAAAAACTTACGAATGGCAGAGCTGGCTACTTCTAGATGTGAAAATTTAAAATTGGAATTGACATTGCCGCTCTAACCAGCCATATCGAAATGTTTGGAGGTCAATCAATCTGCCTAGCCTTTTTCCAACTATGTTGGGGTCGGTCGGCTGCCAGTCTAACCGGATGCAGCTGAATACCAGTATTTTACATGAAGCGACTGCCATCTGACCTCCACAACCCAGTTACTGGGTAACACGATACCTCTTACTCTTGGTAGAACTGGTTGTCAGATTTTGTTGGGTTTCCGACTACCCGTAACGACTGTCAAAGATCTACGAATGACAGCCGGGACCAACGGCTTAACGTGCTTTCAAATAGTTGGAGGTCTAACCTCAAATTATTTTCAGAACCAGGAATTACGTTTTTACCATTTAGCATAAAAAATATAACAACAGAATACAGTTAGGCCTTTAAAACTAGTGGGCTGAATTGTTTCGACCAATTTATTAGAGTTATATTTTATCGCAGGTTGTCACGCCAGCCATTTTGAATTTATATGCAGTACGAATAGCACGCTATGAAATAAATACCAATGTTACCATAAAGGTGATAATAAATTTTCAGGCGATTTATAAAAAACATAGCCTTGGCTGTTTCATTCTATACCTATATTTGGAAAAAAAATCAGTTGTGTATTTGAACAAAGTAGGTAGGTTTGAACAAAGTAGGTGTAGGTAGGTAGCGTTTGGTTAGTCAACTTCGCATTTTGGAGTTTTTAAATTAATATTTGATAGAACTAAAATATGTAAGGATTTCGTTAACCTGAACGCAAAATATAAATATGTATTTGGTAGGTAAGTGGTAACCCTTCGGCCTAGTTATCTCTCACAATATCAGCTTGCTTTTCTTGCGTATTAGTTTCCGAAAAATAATATCTGCAGGTAAAACCGGCGTTATGGGGACAATTTGGCTATATCATTGGCAAAAATAACGACTCGTTGAAGGTATAGAAACCGGCCAACTTATCGACAGTCGTGTAAAATGATACTGTGGTCATCTGTCATTAAATGACGGCCCCAGTCATAATAAATCAGCGACCACATACTCTATGTCCCGGAAGGAGTTAAACATAAACAAACCGTTTTATTGCTCTAAGACCTTTTTATACTGTAAACATTGGCAGTTAGTCCACTAGCCATCCATCATTAAAGCACGTAACAGTCTTGAAACACTCCGCACCACATGACGCAAACATTCTGCCAATAAGCTCGAGTGCTGTGGCGTCGGGTGTCACAAGTGTGTCTTAAGTCTATGATGTGATGATTCATCGTGTAGAGTAATCTCTATGATCGTCCCGAGAACACGCGCCAATCGACTGTGGCTAATTGTCTAACGTTGTTTGAAATGGAGCATTGGAAAAGCAAGCGGAATATACGAGGTGTATAATTGAATACAAGCACGATAGGGGTTTATGATTCAGTGGCATGATTGAAGCAAAGTTAATAAGCAGAGATGTTATCTGCTAGTCGAATCATAATAAGAACAGAAATATCTCAAAGTCCATAATAGATGGTGCCAATTTATGACCGAGAAAAAATTCAAAGCCGGTCGTTACAAAAATTAACATTCACAGCACTTTCATAATATTGTTTTCAAGATTATACTCGTAATATAACTATTTTAAGGCGCTTTACTTTGTGTTTACATAACACGGACATAACGTACTTACAAGTCACAATAACTCCAAATAACAAAACAATAGTCACTTAGCACAGCTTTAAACTCTCTGCAACAATATTGTACAATGGCAACACCATTTGTATTACATCTCCTGCCTTCAAACGTGATCACCTACCGTGAAGGGTTTATGCAACTACTCAGAAATAGGTACCTACATTATGCATCTTAACCACAAGCCAAGAAATATTAATGACTTCTTAACTGACTTTAGTATCATTTTGCAATGTTAATTAAATTACTTCGTTGGGTCATCATCATCAGCTTTACCTGCAATCAAAAATAACCCTCTTTCTGCCGATCAAAGCATTTAAAAATTGATTGTTGGATTTTGATGTCCAGAATAATCCAGATTTCTCCATTCAACTGCACAAAAATCCAGTTAAATTAATTTAATTATGTTTTAAAGTAACGGAAATAAAATATGATGAAAAGGTCAGTTACATTTAATTATTATATTATTATTTAAGCAGCGTGTATCTTCGTGCTCTGCCCATAGACGTGCAGTCACCGTGAAGGGTTTGTGCAACCGCCGCGCCACGCCGCTCATAAGAAAAATGGTGACCACATTCAAGGGTTCAAGAATGATTAATATAATTTTAAATTATGAAACATGGAAACGAAATCGGAAATTATTTTATATTTATAGATATTAACCGGGTATTAATAAATTGATTAAAAATATAATATGTATTGGGAAACAGAATTTGATGGCGATAATGTAGCTCGTAAAATCGACGAGTTACCTACGTATGATCCCCTCCGTTAAAAAAATTGTCTGTTCAACAACGTAAATAACGCGATGAATGTTGTTGAACTGTCATAAAGAACGCCATTGCTACTGTTAGTGTGTTACGCAATGAAGGTTTTTATGAAAATTCACGCCACCAGTTGGCGCCACTTTGGCAAGAGGTCTTCCATTTCAACAATAAATATAAAATATATGATGACATTCGTCATTCGTTTCATTCGTTTGTTCATCATTCAATCAGTCACGACTAAAGGAAATATAGACGCTTTGACAGGTGCCCGGACCTAAGGTCTCAGTGCTGCCATCTAGTGAACGTCATTTCAGAAAACCCCGCAGATTGAAATGAAACCTTAACTACCCGAAGAATTTATTGCAACTATGTACATACTAGCTTTAAAAAAACAAAAAAGTTTGTAGTAAATTTACGAACAAAACAATCGAAGAATTTGATCTACTAAGGTATAAAGTCCTTGACATTACTGTACTCTTCACGGTTTGAACGGTCACGAACACAGAGTCAATATCGATATGGTAAAGAAAACCTATTTGATGTAATTAAACAGGTTTTTTGCTCGTAAGCCCGCTCGGTAGGTTTTTGTAAAAACAATTCTTTAGTGGCCTGTTGTCTGGAGCGATGAGTAAGACAAGTTTGGAACGAAACGAAAAATAAATGGAAATTATTGAAACCTGGTTCAGAATTTCACAGTGGCAGTGATGGCAATAGGCTCGCCACCTTTTAGGATTGAAAATGGCTATAATTACTAACTTGACTAAAATAACTGGGGAATATTGGGTGTACCTACTGAATTTGTTTCGGCATTTCTTCTCAGGGATCAGTCAGCTGGCAAATGCCAGCGCCATCTAGTTTTTAAATATGGATCAAAAATTTGACATGTAAAAGTCTCATAAGATCTACGTATCGAAATAAACATAATTTTATTTAATTACTAAACAACTTAGGCGTGATGTTATGTTAAAACCTGATTTGTGAAAATTTTAATAGTTAAATTAACATAAATACTGTTAGTTCATGTTAAATTGTCGATACAACGATAAAATCTAGGTATATTTACACAAATCAGTATTATAAAGGCCTTGGTTATCCAAAACTTTGAAAATAAGCATTTAATAAAAACAATTGTCTAGACACACAAATATGTACTTACCTACTTATATGGTTACTAGCAAAGCATTATGCAAGCAATTCACAAATACTTTAATTCGTATTGTTTTTTGGTCCAATATTTGCATATTAAATACTTTTACATAATATGCAATTTTAACCTGCAGTACCTACATCCGGACGGACGATTACTCAAAACATTGTCCATCTATTTGTGAGTGACAAAACGGATTTTTAATTGTTTGTCTGTTTTACTGAGTCATCGTCCACAAGACCACAGCCCCCAGCTAACTTCTTCTTTTCATCGAAATAAGAGTCCAAAGAAATAGTATGTCCCTTAACGTCCAAAAAGATGGCGGCCCTATTAGTGTCCACGGTCGGTTGGACCTCAGTTGAACGCGAGTCTGACACCTGGCCGCCACACGTCGATCCATTTTCTGGACTATATTCTGAATTAACTGCCATAGTGCACATGTACAAAGGTGGATTCAAAGACTTTGTTATCTAAAAGAAAAAAAAGAAAAGAAAGAAAGAAAGATATCTAAATTTAAAAAATAATATAAAAGTTAGACCATGTCTTTTGTAACAGGTAACCTACATTAACTCCGCAGCCGTTTAGGAATCATGACTATTTTCACCTATGGTTTTAAAGAAACCGAACGGCATATAGTAGTAATAAGTAGGTATTTAAAGTACCTACACATAACATACACACACATAACATCCAACCTGTATTCCCCGAAGGGTTAGTCAGTAAATATATCATCCCTACAGTCGCGAATCACATTTTGATCAACATAAGACGTAAAACAGAACTGCATTTTGCAAAAACCAAAGAAATTTTTAATTTGGCGGGCTACAGCTGAGGATTCACCATAGAATCATCCTTTTCTTTTTCGCTTGAGAACACTTGAGAATCAACAATGACATATTATAATGAAGTATAATATTATAATGTGAAAATAACAGCATTACAAATTGCACTCAACCTCGCACCTATTTGTCGAGTCTCATTGTTTTGACTCAAAAGGTAATCTCTGAATAAGGCGAACCGTTTTTTTGGCTTGGTGTTACTTTAGTAGAACATGCAGCTTAAATTCCTAATACGGGTTTAAAAGGACCAAAGTAGGAGGGACGAAGAGGGGCTGCCATGTCTGTACGTGACAAGAAACTCGTCGCTAGTATAATATGCGTTTTTTATACTACAGTTTTTTTTTGCTACACTGTGAGCCAAATTAAAGCTGTGTACAGCAGCGGCAGCGGGGTAATTACGTAACACATTAATAGTAGGAATGGGTTTCATTTTGACAGTTCCACAACATTCATTGCGTTATTTACGTTGTTGAGCAGACACATTTTTCGAACATATGAAGCAATGGATTAGCAATAGGCTTCAAAATGATTCAGATCGTGATAGATAGGGTGTTACGTAATTAGGGTGCTGGCATACAAATAATAACGGTGCATGTAGTGTAAAATTATAAATTTTCTGCTCCTGACGTTTTCGACGTTAAAATTCAAAATGCCGCTGGCCATCCAAATTGCTTAATAACGCGATTTTTTAAATATAATACGCGACAGACTAAAAATACAATGTTGCCAGATAAAAAAAATAAGCCAGTGCTTTTTATTTATTTAAAGAAAAGAGGACTTTTATCAACAGTTGAATGAGATAGCAGACTAACGGCTTCAGGAGCGGAAGGACGCCCGCGGTGTGGTCAGGAAGTTGCCCGTTACCGCGTTCTGCTTTCAGAACTCTTTGGAGAGCCTTCCAACTTATCTACAGCCTCTTTACGGTGAGGTTTGAATAGACTTCCAAGTGGTTTTCATGGTTTAAAGTTCACTGAACGTAGCAGTTATAATTCGAAAAAAATGAGGAGTGAATTATGGATTTTTATTGACTGCTTTGCAAGAGACGAACTAAAGTCAAAAATATAAATCCAACCATCCAGGTCAATGTATGCTATTGATTCTAAATTATGAGCTAATAATAATTCCATTGTCATAAAAAAATAACAAGTTTCCTATTTAGCTAATTTAGAATCAGTGTGTTGACATAAAAATAGACTAGACGCAACAGCAACTTACAAGTTCAATGCACTCCGAATTGGACTAGTAATTTCTCTGACTAATAATTCCTGTTACATAGAAACATAGCATCACGCTTTGTTTTCCCGAAGGGTTAGGCAGAGGTGTGCCCATAGTAGGTACACCCACATTTCGCCAGTTATTTAAGTTCCATGTAATAGCGGGCGAGCCTATTGCCACCATCGGACACAAATTCCAGACTCTGGGCTGCTACTAAAAATCTTTAACTATCATGCAATATTATCTACCTTCCTATCTACATTCCATCAAATTGCTAGAAAACAACTGACCTTATTTGACAAACTTTATAAACAGCATCTGTCAAACCGGAAATCAGTCCACAAAATACTCTTACACCGTCAGGTCATGAGACATGACCTCTGTCTTTGATTTCATGCGCATACAACGCAGGTATACCTACTCAAGTGCCTATCAAAACATTATCGTGACCGTTAAAGCCCCAATACTGCTTTCATATGAAACGTATTAGAGCATCACAATGGCGGGCATGTTCCTATCATTAGTGGGTATATAAGAAATTTATAATTTCACGCCGTTCGTTGCGGCAACGCTGCGTGCCTTGGCGCAACGAACAGCTAACACCGTTTTGGTGCAGTTTTCTTAATATAGTGGAAGAGAAGAGATCGATAATGTGTCGTAAATGTCATGGACTTATTAGGAACTGTTTTTAAGGACTTTGTGCGAATGCTGTGTTTAATTGACCATCATGTCACAATGAATGCGGTGCTCCTGACCAAACCATGTCCCATAAATATGTTAGAGTGTCCAAAGTTTCTATACACCTGCACTTCTGAGGACCTAAAAATGCCACTGATGTCGCGATTGGCGTGGCCAACTACTGAGCCCAACTCATTTAGCATAATACATTTATTTACCATCGACTCGAAAAGAAGAAGTGTCAGATGGTATAGATACTGACACACAGACGATTGCTATTATGGTGAACCTTGCGTGGTATTTTTGACGTTGCATATTGGTACTCATGATTGACATGTTACATGTTACAAGTGGGGACGCAGCTTAAGACACACACACATGCTGCCTGACTCAGACACGACGAACAAGGCGTGATGACGGAGAACACTGTCAGTCTGTCAATAGGAGAGTAATAATCAGATCCAGAATTAGATTTCAAAAGCTGCTTTTTGTCCTAAGGAGCTCATGGCTAAACCACTGACATTTACCTAACCTGACTTATCACTTACGAGATACCCACTTAAAGTTACACCATTTCAAATACCTACCACCCACATTAGAATCACCACCGTTGCTGAAGATAGCTGCGAGTCCATTTATTGCGAATCTGTGACAGGCAATAAGTCTATCAAGCCAGATGGTCGCTCAGTCGTGTCTAGGTCTTTAAACACTGCACCATTACCTGTGCACGATTAGTTGGAAGTGGGTTAGCTTTGCGGATTCTTGGGGGAGAACGTTAGGTTGATGTACATATTGGCGAGAATTTTTCTCTCCGATGATTTTAAGTATTTTGACTTCCACTTCCTTTTTGGTCTCTGTATCAGGCTGTCTGAATTCTAAATTATTTACCGCCATTAATTTAATTAATGGAGTGCTGCAAGTATCTTGTAGCGCCTGAATGACATTGACGGGGGGTGTTGTTGGTAAACATTTGTGAAATTCTCACGAAAATTATATTGACGAAACAAGATGGCGGCGTAGTTCTGATTTTGGCCTCGCGCCAAAGGGTTGGTTATTAATCTTCAGTCTTTTATCAATGTGGATTCTTAATTCTTCGTGAAAAGTTGGCTATTTTTGGACCTCTGTCTTTTGTTCCTATGACGTCAAAAAAGGATTTTATTTTCCATTTTTGGATAAATTTGTGTGATTGGTGGGCACCTAATGCCAGTTTGGGAATAGTAGGTACAATGAAGTAGTAAGTAGTTTCAAAACGACAGTCAGGTATATGGTTCTGCTTTGACGCCAAACAAACTTTGAACCCTATGTTTGTGTTGTCAGGGTTCAAAGTTGCAATCCTATAGAAACTAAGCGACAATAGGTCTGCTAGCTTAAACCGCAATGAATGTATATAAGAAATACGTGTACAGCAATCGCGTCGCATGTGCAGAACTACTTTATAAAACATGTCGCAACAATGTGTGGCGTGCATAAGTATGGGTCATGCTGTATGCAGAAAAATATTGCTGATATTCACGATTATATCAGACCATAAGGCGCTATGGAAATAATTCTGTATCAGCCGTCAACTACGCAATCTGTACATCAAAGTAAGTAACAAAGCACAAAAATAATTGCTGGCAATACGAATTTTATTTTTGGTCTGAAAAAACGCTTTTTACGGTAGTGCGCAACGTAACACACGCAAAACATTGTGCTTATGGGTGCATGCAACGGTACAGGGGTCGTGGGGTATTTAAAGTTGTGTTATAACATTAAAAACTTGTTTTCGTAAAAAAACGTTAGTAAAAGTTGTAATTTTGACCTTCAATACGTCTGTAACCAGAAGGGCCCAGGTATGGTCCATTATAAACAAAAAACACGTGTGGCACTCGGGGACTGCCGCGGTAAAGCTATTGCATAGCATTTTTTATCAACTTATGTAATTATAATTATTTGTTTATTTTTTATTTATGCAGTATTTTCTTTTTCTTTGATTAATTCAAGTACAGTCGTACCATATACATACACGTTAAGCGAACGCTCGGCCGAGCTACATGGTAGGCGGAGTGGGGGGTGTTAGGTTTTATTTTCGTTACGGAATTACTTGATTCGGTCGCCGCGCTCAAAGCTATGCAATAGCTTAAATATAATACAATGACGGGGAGTAGGTACAAGTGACTCTCGGCTTCGTTAAGTGTCTTTTAGCACCCGTTCTATAACGGGTTGCCCGAGGCGCAAGCTGCATGTGAGTACCTATGTACTCACATGCAGCTTGCGCCTCGGGCAGTGTTAGCAGGGCTTGAAATACCGGTATTTTTGGGAACCGGTACCTATGGTCTTAATGCGATACCGGTACAATAGTAGTACCGGTACTATTGATACCGGTACATACCAGGCGTAGTACCTGTACTATAGGTATTTGTAATCAGTATCTGTACTGTACCGGATACCGGTACCAGACGTAGTACCTATACTATTAGTATTTCTAATTAATATCGGTACTGTACCGGTACCAAAACCGGTAACACGAAAATATTTCCGTAAGTTACAGAGATAGAGTGAGTAAACAGATATACTTATATAGTAAGTAAAAAGGATACTTAATAGGCATTAGAAAAATAACTTCAAGTTACAAATATGAGATTTGTGGTACGCGGCTGGTACCTGACTTTGGTACCGGTATTTGTTAGTCGGAGTACCGGTAGCCGTCTAGAACGGGTACCCGTCTGAAACCGGTACCCGTCTGAAACGTGTCCCGTCTGGAACCTGTACCATCTGAAACCGGTACCCGTATGAAAACCGGTACCCATCTGAAACCGGTACAGAACCTGTACTTTTGGTAGCGATTCCAAGCCCTGAGTGCTAGTAATTCATATAGAAGAACAGTGGTTTTGAATTATAATTTACTTTACATGGAAGTGGATGTTGACATGTGTTCAACATAACCTTTGTGTACAGAATTCATACAGTTGAAATTAGTTTCACATTCAACCACTGTTGGACTACTAAATAGGAAAGGTTCTCGGAGAAATATATCGTATGGCTAGCGAGTCGGCGAGTTTTATAGTAAAACACAATGTTAGTATAAGTAAAAAGGTGTTAGGTTACCTAGGTTACGCACCCAACATTCGATCTTCAAAAACGGCAATGTCATACTATTAGATGACACGTGGAAGTAGGACGGCATGTTGTAATTATCGGGAGCGAAAAGAGACAACACGATACGTAAGTAGAGCTAAGTTTTGACGTACCACTCGCGCAGCTGTATAACCTATCTATCTCTTTTTACTTAAATCATTGGTAAAACATTTATAGCGTAGATGACAGTTCAATTAATGCCCTGTTTTATGGAGAATACGAACAGAATTGCAAGTACTTCCTATTATTGTACGTAGATTTTAAATTCGGGAATGTTTTATTTTTAAGAGCACAACGCGTGATTCGCGCTACAGTTTTAATTTCTGTCATATGTGGCGAAGTATTTATTACATTATAAATGTCGTAGTGAAATTCATGTCGCAATCAACGGTAACAGTGAAGAATTATTAGCGATTCCAAAACAAGTTGGTAGATAACCAATCAATCAACTCAGCCAATCGCAGTCGACTGCTGGACATAGGCCTCTCCCAGGCTGCACCACAACACCCTGTCCTTCGCCTTCCGCATCTAGTCTGTCCCAGCCACCTTTTGAAGGTCGTCGATCCACCTAGCTGGGGGACGTCCCACACTATGGTTGCCGATACACGGTCTCCGGTAGATAATAATGTGTGTAAAGCTATGACCTATCTACTTCTGCCCAATTTGAAGGTACTAATAATCAAGATCAATAAAGATATCAGGTGAAAAGCATCAAGCTAATGATCACCTTATCAAACAACTGTCATCTAACTTGATATTTCTACTTGAAATCTAAAAATATGAGATCTAAAGTTTCCAATAGCTTTTTCATTAATCACTGGTAAAGTGCAAAGTCGATAATATCGACAGTTCAATTTAAAAACTGCCACCGAGCAATATTCCGGACGAATCATTATGAAGCGACGGAAAGATCCACTAATTAAAAAGTCGCATTGTGAGAGAGATGATAAAGGAACTTATTAATGTGGGAAATATATAAACAGACAGTAGACACCTATTATTAAAAAAGTGCGTATGGATAAAGTATAGCCTGGAATACACATGTTGTGCATAATCGTCAGCCTATATAATGTTCCTATTGCTGGGACACAGGCCTCCTCTCAGTGAGAGGGATTGGGCCGTAATCCACCACACGGGCCCAGTGCGGGTTGGTGGATGTCACATTTCTTCGTTTTTTTGGTTCTAGAACATGACGGTTTCCTCACGATGTTTTCCTTCACCGTTTCGAGAGCAGTGATCGAAACGACCTACAACTCGTAAGTCACGGTCGTTTCCTCTCGGCCACCAGTGATCAGCAAGCCCGGACTTAAAGACCCAGGGCCTCTAGGCACTTGGCCTTTTACACCCGCCCTCATCCCGAAGCCATTGTAAGTTTAGCAAAGGTTAGATTTCTTTTGACAGTTTAAAACAGAAATAGGAGTTGCTTTGTCGACTTATTCAGAAAAGCAAAGAAATAAGAAAAATATCGAAAAATTTTAACATCCCTTTGTCAGGCAGGCAAGCTAAATGGTACCGGGGTGGCTGGGTGAACGAGGCTCCTAGGCTGGCTGGGCCCCAAGGCCGGAGCCTTGCAGACCTAGGTGGAATTCCGGGGCTGCTGGTCTGTAGCCCAAAAGCATGCTAATTTCGAGCAGCTAGTGCTACCTAGTAGCACAAAATTAGCATGTGTTGGAGAGTATTCATTTTACTCACACGAAGAGCATAATATACTTCATATACAGGGTGGCAGGGACATCGACGCGCAAATTGTAACCATGAATTCAGTACTTAATCTAGACCCCCTAGCGTATAAATTGTTCGTCGGTTAACAAAAAAAATATCTGCTGTTTCATAGAAAAGTGCAATACCTAAGCGGTAAAAATGTACTGAACAGCTAATATTTTTTCTAATAACCGACGAAAAATTTCAATGAGGGCGGTTCAGAATCATGTACTGAATCCATGGTAACATGTTGTGCGTCGATGTCCCTGCCTTGCTTTATACAGATACTAGCAAACAATCATACTTTTAATAGCATGTGTATAACGGCCTTAAAGGTGAGCAGGAGAGTTCGATAGACGGTTCTTCTTAAGAATTAATGATTCCTTAGAAAGATTTATCAACAGAGGAGTTAATCCAGACTTTCATTCTGATGGTTATCAATCAATCAGCGGACAGAGAAATCCTCGAATAAAAGGACCAGATTTGTGAAAAATTATCAATTGTTATTAAAGTGTATTGTTATTAAGGATATTCAGAGTAGGCTTTTATATATATTTATATAGTAACTAGCGGACACGGTTGACGTCGTCCTGCCCGGAAAAGCAGCGCCACATTAAATATTGTACCGCTCAAAATTATGTAATGTTGTCAATTGTACAGCAAATCAAATTTGGTGACATACCGACAGCAGCGCTACCTACCGGGTCCAATTGTGTTTTCAAACCATCCAGGAACCCATTGAAATATACACACAAAATTTCATTCAAATCGGTCCAGCCGTTTAAGAGGAGTTAGGTGACAAACACACGTACAGAAGAATTATATAATTACGATAAGTAGTGAAAGAAAGAAAGAAAAAGTATTTATTGAGACACGCACAGGACGATTGACAAATTGATTGTGATGATGAACAAACGTTAAGAACAAATATAGTTAAACACTTAAGTAAACACAAAGCACTCGAATTTGTCCCAACTTACACATAATCGCACAACAAGGCTCTGCAACTCTGCAAAGACACTACGCCATTTAAGTCAATAGCTGAAAACCACTTAATGCCAAGAGGCGCTATTGAAAGACTCATTTTCAAGGCCTCTCTCGGACGTTTCCGGAGAAGACTACCAGTATCTATTGTCGATGGAAACAATACCATAATTGTGTGGAAAGCAACAAGGCACTGACAAGGCGATTATTGAGAGGCGAGACATTCCATAGATTCTGCCCACACGCATTGGATATTGGTAGTATTGTGTGCTCTCTCTACTTTTCTAGAATTTTACCGAAAATCAAAGGATAACTTTGGGGGAAATAAAAGCCCGGTTGGTAGCAATGGCTCGGCCCCTGTTACATGGGACTTAAATGTGGGTGTACTATAGGTGCACCTCTGCTCAACCCTTCGCGGAATACAGGCGTGATGTTATGTTGAGCAGACGATGGACAAATAGACTCCCGGGATTTCGATACGATTCCAAATTGTCCACGGACCAATTGTCCCTCGTTTGCGCACGCCTTTAAAGTTCGGGATCTTCCAGAATTTCGAAAAACAAACCATCGATATTGTATTCACCAAAGGGTTTGGACAAGGTTGTTCTCTTGGCTTGATTTTTACTGATTTAACTTTTTACTGAGTTTGTTATAAAGGGTTAAAGTTCATCAATCCAATTCACGGCCATTAATCTTGAATTTCTAATGACTCACGATAGCACAAAACAGATTCAAGTTTTAGAAAACTAATTCTCACGAATAAATCCTATAAATAAGCCTCGACGAATATCATCATTCTGACCATCGAATTCCTATCAAATTAATATTATTTTTTCAATAGATATGTCTAATTGTTTCAACATCTGTAAATTTCTGCGGTTACCACTCAAATTCTCAACCCATATTTTTTGCTCAATGCAACTGAACTAATAATACAGTTTCTACCCGTATGCCAGCCATTCTGTGACAAACAATGAAACAGATGTTTGCAATGCTTTTGCATGCATCATTGTTTTTTATCTTTCAAGAATCCGTATTTTTGCAAGCTGTGCCATTCAAATTGATTCTAGAAAACAGAATTGTTTCTGAGCGTGGAAAAGACAAGGACCTCTCCATTGAGATTATGAAAGAAGACTAAGGCGAAAACTATGCTAACATAACAACATAACGCCTTGTTTTCCCGACGTGTTGAGCAGAGGTGTACCAATATACCCTCAGATTTCGGCAGTCATATTTATTTAAGTCCCATGTAATAGGGGGCGAGCCAATTGCTATCAACCGGGCAAAAATCCAGACTCAAGGCTGCTACAAATTATCTTAACAGAACTGAATTTATTACGTAGTAAAATATTAACAATTGATCAATCAATTAATCTATAAAACACGCAATTTCTAACACAGAGAAAGTTGTAACATGCGATTCCCAAAGAAAGTCTTGCAAATAATTGAATTCTCTTCATAAAATATATTATACCTTTAATCAATTATACAAAATGGCTAAAAGAAACGCTAGCAAGTTTCCAATTACAATAAACCGACCGAACCGATCAACCGATCTATTCTGTGAAAATATCACCATGAAACCACAGGTAAAGTGAGCTGTCAGTAATGTAAATCCCTAGCATGAAGCAGAATGACAGCTCACTTCAAACTCACATCACCTAAGTCTTCAAGACCAGCTGTTAAATTATACCACCTAGGTTTTCAGATCAAATTGAGTTCAGTAATTGATAATGTTAGATTAATTTTGAGGAAACTTAAAAAATCTGTTCCTTTATCTAAATAAGATGAATAAAAAACCACCATTCGGACAGAACATTCGGTAAGTTAGTTCCTATCCATTTATGAAAGTGATTATGAGAATATTGCTTAAATTTTTTGTGCTTAAAGAAAGAAAAGAAAAAGAAAATACGTTTATTTGTGGTAAACATGACGCAGAGAAAGAACACAAACACAAAAAAGAACAAGTTGGGGGAAAATATGCGTCATATCGACGCAGAACGGTCATCGCTCAGCATAATGATACGAAAGGGTGGCGAGACACAGCCCCAGCGCTGGTTTTCAGCGACACCCGGCGTTGACGTGATGACGTCAACCAGTGGTATTCTTAAGTATGTTGATATATATGGGTGAACTGAATAGACAGCACGCACTGTATGGGAGCCAGCGTTGATGATGGCTCAAGAAGGTGGCTGGGACAGAGAGGGTACGGAAGGCGGAGATGACTGGTATTCTGGCGTAGCGTAGGAGAGGCCTACGTCCGGATATTTAGTGTCCGGATTTTAGTGGACAGCGATAGTCTGAGTCGATTGTTTGTGATTGATTGATAATGCTCAATATAAGTGTATACCTTTGTGGTACAGCTGGTGATAACGACAATCATCCTCACAAAATTATCTGTAGCAATGTTCTATTCTGTTCTATAACTATAGCAAACACTGGGTGCATGCCGTTGATAGTCAATAACTCTTAAGGTTCTTCTCTCTCACTATCTCTCCATTTAATCAAATAATTCTCACTCCTCTTACTTTGTTTAATTTAATTTCATACTTCATCAAAACGCATGTCATGTTACAATCTAGTCTAAAAATACTAGTTCCTTCCTTAACTTCAAAGCAATAGGAGTCAGAATCGTATCAAATCGATATAGTTCTAGTGAATCATGTATAATGAATCAGTAGGTTATGGGAATATGATGGGAACGCGTGGGAGAGTGAATTAAGTATCTAGTTACCGTAGCATGGTGTACCGTTTCGTATTGTGACGTTTGAGCCGAGTAAGGTTAGATTATCTTATATATACATGGGTTTTCTTAGAAGTTTCCTTGATACTTAACAATTATTTGGTTGAATATAGAGAAAACTTTAAAAAGAATAACATATCTTTTGAGCTGCCAAGGACGAAAAAAATCTGGTGCAGTCGAAAATGCATACCAACGACAGTAAAAATGATCTTGAAATAGGACTAGAACAAAATTAGTATAAAGTAAAAAAAAACTGAAAATAATGCAAGGCGTAAGTAACGACAGAATAATCTATTTTTAGCACAAGACCACACAGCAAACAGAAAATGTAACAATACTTTATAATAAAACATAACACTTAAAATTAAAAGCATTCCCACCTTAAGCACAATCTCATGCAGTCACTATAAATAAATTTATTATAAGTACTCCGTTAACAGCTGAAGACTAAAATAAGCGTCGAGTTCATAACGCGAGCACATACAAGAGGGCAAGTAAAATAAACATTGAAAAACAATGGACGAGCCGACTGTTTACCTACTGCACAGAAGTGGCTCCTCAGTACTTCGGTAGTCCTAGTAGTTTTATTGGCAAAGTTTCCTGGATTTACGGTTGAAAGTTTCGAGATGCAGAATACAGTTGCAAGAGGCAATTTAAAATTTGGTTCGTACGCTGTTAGTCTGTAGCTTGGTACCTATTGACTTTTTGTTTGCAAAACCCCACTTTTTGGCCGGGCCCGCCCGATGGTAATTTAGGTACTCATTGCCGCCTATGGTCTACTGCAACACCAGATACAAAGTAGATGCGTTACTACGTCAGCATGGCCGCCTCACGAGACAGGTTCTCCGACTAACTAAACAACAGCTGCGTACAGTTACAGCAGCTTTAATTGGTCACGGGTCATTTAATAAACACCTCTGTCATAATAGTCACAGACAGTCCGCTGTGTAGGGCCTGCATGGAGGACGACGAAACAGCAGCTCATGTGCTTCTAAACTGCCCGGTGGTCGCCACGTACAGGGCAAAGTACTTCGGTAAACCCAGGTACTCTACGTGAGATTGTCAGTAACACCAAGGCGTTGCTGGCCTTCGTCGAGGAGCTGGGGTGAATCGAATAACCGATTTTCCCACCCGTATACACAATACGCACATTGACGTGGAGTTGCGGACACCAGCCCGTATTACCTATTACCACGTCAGCACAACGTCAGGGACAATGCTGAAATGTCTCATGTGCTTGTAATTACACCAGCATCTATACCGTTCAAACCGGAACACGGCGGCAGAAATAGGTGTGGAAAGGGTTATTTTTCAGAACCATACAATTTAAACAATTTACCTGTGTTCTTTCGGAGCACCCTTCAGAAACACCGACGCATATAAATGTATAATTATTAAGCAAGAAATAGATCTCTATATATACATATGAGATATGATACATGGCCTTTTTTTTTGTTTTGAGTGGCAAATCGGTCAAAAGACCTCTCCTGCTCTGGGCGGAGCGGAAGGGCGTGTCAGACTCTTACTGACTAAAACCCACCCGTATTCCTTCAGTTGCCTGTGCGCCAGGGCCACGGAAACTCTTTCGCACAATCCGCGACATGATATATGGCCTGAGCCCAACCTGACTCAGGCCACCACAAAGTGCACAGTTACTTTGCAATCACAACCGGATGACAGTTTTATATATTTATCATTATCTTTAACTAAGTAAGCATTGCTAACATAATCAACGTACTGCATATATGTTATGTCTGCACCGGTAGCACTAACTTGTTATTAACATGCTTAGGAAGTAAGGTTGAATTAGCTCATTGTATTAACACTGCAAGTAAAATTGTTACACATGATCTACGGAACGTAGTTTCAAGGTATTGGATGTTCTAGTACATTGTATGCATTACTGTCAGCATCACACTTTGATACGATGAATATAACCTGGGATTCTTTGTAGTTCTGACTTCCTAGTTCCTTTGGCGTAAATTATTGTTATTTTTGTTTGACTGCCTTGTTAGTCTAGTGGCCGCAAGCGCTACTGCTAAGCATGAGGTCTTGGGTTCGATTCCCGAGTCGGGAAATTGGGTTTTTCCATCTGGAATTTCTCAGTAGCAGCCCGGAATCTGGATTTATGCCCGACTAAAGGCAACAGGCGCGCCCCCTATTACATGGGACTTAAACATAACTGGCGAAATGTGGGTGTACTATAGGTGCACCTCTGTCTAACCCCATGGGGAATACAAGCATAATGTGTTGTGTATTTTTATTTTGTTTTAGTTTATCAAAAATCTTTCAGTGGGTATAGTAATGTGTTGTTTTTGTGCATTGGTAGCATTAACGTCAATAATGCATAGCGTAGGGTTCAAATTCAAATGTTGCGGTCTGACATGGTCAGACACAAAGCCTTTCTATTCGTTTAAAAGCGATAATTTGTTCAGAAATTTACCATCATCATTCTATTGCCCTTATCCCAACTTATTTGATTGTTAAGGAATTATGGGTCCAAATTATTTACTCCATCTTTCGTTTCAATTTTCTAACCAAGACTCTTACTATCCGCTCTTCTTTTTTATATGATTCATTTAGCAGCTTTATCTAGCTACTTTAATCTTAATTACCCTCCCCCTATGGGCAATGAGCCAACAGTGCCTCGCTACACATTAGGCCAAGTTTACTTGAATATCTCTAATGTCTTCAAATATTTTCCTTACATTGTTTGCCCACACTTTGGCCTCATTATAGGAAACAAATACGTGATATATCTAGATATTGATTTAGATACAGTTAACCTTTAAGAAGTCACTCATGCAGCAAAGATTCTGTAGTAACTAATCAATGATGTTGTTAATTATTATGAGCTCAGCGCTGCGTATGCAAGTAACTAGTAAGCTAATCACCTATCGCCATTCAACGCTGCGTGTGATGTAATTCTATGTGGCACAGCAATCTACGCTTCATTTTATAGACGATAGTTATATCGCAGCCGATTCTGGTTATTTTATTGATTCGTTCTTTTAAACCACTAAAGAGACTTTAATCAACAATATTGTGCATTACTTTATGATCAATCCTTGTATTAACCTCTTTTCTTCTTGTTCTATTCTTTGCAGTATCAGAATTCAGAATAGTGCTTTGTTGAAACAATTATTTCTTACTTATGATTGTCTTTATGGTCTTCAGCTTGGTGGCTCCTCTACAGAACCTAATTACATCAGGCCTGATCATCGATAATGACCTGGTATAAAAATGTATATAAATATTGCAATACCCGACACACTCCCATCGATTTTAGACTCTGTAATAACTACATAAACACCATAATTCATTTCATCAGGCTCTTTACCATAAAATGAAAAATTAAACTATGTAGGTCAGCGGTAAATAGTAGCCGCATTTACGCGAATCAACCATGCTATAGGCGCCGTAAAATCGACGGTTTGTTCATACTGTTTTTTTTATGAGGCTACTCATTACGCAACGTTTTATGGGAATTTTAATTAGTCTGTAACCGATAGTGGCCGGTTCTTTGAACGAAGCTATTGAGAATTCATTAAGAGGATTAATAGTATTGGCAATATTTAAGAGGCTGACAACAGCTAAAGCGCGGTCACTCTCGGACTGCATAGATAAGAAAGAGAAGCGCGATGACACAACGCTGGTAATTTATTGCAAAATATGAAGCAATTATCTATTAACAAAAAATGTATTGATTGAACTAAAAAATTAAAACACTATAACGTTAATATGGTGCTTGTAGAATAATCTGCCAAAAATATCAGAATGATTGCGTGTATATTAGTATGGTTTTTAATCGTTAAAAGAAATTTTTAGTGGTATATTCGTGTTTTTTTTTCTATCGTATCAAATTAGTTGTATTATGTTTTCAACACACTATCTAACTAGCATATATCCTGAATAATATCATATATTTTTCTGATTTTGTTTACTGCAGTGGATCATATACTTATGCGCATTATAAAATTTGCGTTTAGGTCTTGTGGACTACAAGACCTAAACGCAACGCCTTAATGCCATCTATACTTTCACGGGCCCTAAACTAAGGGCCGAAAGTATTTCACCAATGCACTATTTTGGGTCCATTATTTTTGGCGTTCCATAAGTAGCTTGTAGGTTAATTTAACTGTTACAAATCTTCACGCTAGGTAAGTTATGTAATGGACTGTAATCATAATAGATTATGCAATGTTAGGAAAAAATATAGAACACAGTTCAAGCTGCTTGAAAAAAATAACTATTAATTACCAGCATACATAATGTGAGCTGTTCATAATTAAGACTGAAGATACAAACATGCTAAGAATGCAAACATGCACCTCGTGCTACAATGCAAATTGCAAAGGAAAGAAAAAATCTAGAAACATTCCACACCATAATTTTTGTCTCGCCCCGATAAAAGTATCGATTCAAAACGTAGCACGCGCATTTAACCCTCTCAAAAAAACATACACGCTTGCCCTCAGTTACATCCGAAGAATAATTTATCTAAATAAGAGGGCATATAAAAAAGATCCTAGCGGGGTTGCTCCCCAAAATGGGCCAAGGTCGAAAACAGCCGGGCTTAATACTGCATGCAGACGAAAAAAAATTTGGGAGTCATATTGAAATATATTTATTTAGGCTCGCTCGTATGAAAAACTCGGTGAGTTTAGACGAGCGGAGGTAAATAGTGCAATAAAATGTTAGGGAGAAGAGTGGGTGTGATATGAATATTTGTAAACATGTAGTTTGAAATGTGGGGTATACCCCACATTTCAAACTATCATCTACACACACATACACATCACACACACACAACAACTACATCTATCTATAGATAGATAAGCAAATGTTATCGAAATATTTGGTAAGTTTTCTAATAACTGCATTCGAAGATGGAACCACATCGATGAAACATTTTGCAGTCCGTTTTTTTTTACATTCCAGCTAATTTCTTACAACGCCCTGAACTCTTGCTATTTGATTTGTATTTACAGAATATGTTGTGTGCCTTTTAGTCTGTGCTAAATAAATGTATTTTCTTTCCCCATATTTTTCATTGACTGAACTTTTTTGGTGAAATACACATAGTTGACTGAATAGTATAAAAGCTTTTGCTTCAACAGAGTCTTTGTGAGTGCTTTTAAGTACGATAAAGTAGGGCAAGACCCTTTTGTCAGATTAAGATGTCCCAAAATTTTCATACCATTTCTTTTTGTGAAATATGCCGCATTGAGAATTCAGCTTTATTACATTCGCCGAAATATACCAAAGGCTGTGCTTAGAGATGGCTTGGATTGGGAAATGAGGCCAAGGCCAGCACCGCAGCCTGGTTGTGTTTAGGGGATCTAGCACAGATAATATACAGTAATGTAATGTTTGGGCGGCTGCTTACGTCATATTATACGCCGAGGTACGTAATCTTGTGGCAAACAATATGTGGACCCATTTTCCGGATAACAAAGAGTAGGTAAACATTCAGAGCTTTCTGTAAGTGAGGATTTGTGCAGAAGGGTAGGGTAGTTTTAGTTAATTATAAAAATTATGTTAAGCTCCTCATTTTACATCCTTGTGTTTTTACTCGTCTATATGTAGACGAAATCATTCCATATCTCAAACAATGTGCAGAAGATAAAAGGGAACATTTCGAAACAGTGGAAAGCAAAGGAAATGATGATAACACAATGGTAATTTTCTTTAATACCAATGCAACCATTGTTCAATGATACAATTTAGTTTAAGCAACATACAAAAGAAGTCAAAAACATAGAAGCTCCAGTAAAGGATTTAAAAACGATCTGGCTTAAAAAATTAAATTAACACAAAAAATATTATCAAGCATGCGCAAAAGATATCTAAGGTTCTAATAAGAATTTAAACCAGACAGTTTCCATTCAACTGCAAAGCAAAGTCCGAACGAATTTAGGTACACGCTTTTTGATCTTGTAAAGTGGTGTTCAAAGATTTTGGTCTCCCATTTATTTTTATTTTTATTAATAAGAAGGGCCCCTTTTTTCGCAAATCACTTCGACCAGACACGAAACTCAAGCAAATTAGTGCACAATTAGCGATGAGTCAAAAAGCAAGCAAGTTAATAAAGAAGCAAGCATTCATTAGTGTGATGAAATTATCGCCAATTCAAGCCAAGTCAATTGTCAGCCCTCAACCAACCTGAACAAAACAAAACATAAAATTAATGACAGTAAGAGATAAAAAATGGTACACATTCACATCTGGTTAGACTGGAATTTGCAGGATAGTGATAATAGAGAGACTTGAAAATATTGGTATAATCTTTTTAGAAAAGTGTATGGAATGGTAGGAATAATATATACAATATATGGAAATATATTAAGAGTAGTATGATAGATCTATATGTGTTGGAGCACTCTGATTTAACCTTGCTGAGAGGCGTTTCTCAAATAAATTTATGCAGAGGTATTATTATTTATTTATTTATTTAAACTTCTCGCACACAATAACATACAAAGGCGGACTATCATCGGCAGAGGTATCATCATCCTCCTGCCCTAATCCCAATTTATTTAATCTTTTTATACTATTATACATATTAGCCGTAATCCTCATCCGAGGGCCAAGACGCAGAGACGAAACTTAGCGTAAACTTACGCTTCAATCTGACAAAATCAGTGCATTTTGGCATGATTAAGGTAGATCGAAGCATAAGTGCCTCAGAGTTCCCTTCGTTCCTCATCATCAAACCTTCTGCCCTTATTCCAATTTATTTGAGGTCAGCGCAACATATTTTCTTCAACTACAGGGTCTTTTAGTCAGGGCTTCCTATATTTAAATTTAAATAAAACAAAGTGTGTGTGAGGTATCATGAAAAAAAAATCGTCTGAAAGGCCTATCGATGCCATTATGTATAGAATATGACATCTTTCAAATGAACGCCGCAGCTTCGCTGGGTGGCGCGCATCCGAAATGTCCAATTTTCCATGACTCTGGCGCTTAATTAAAGCTGAATTTGACCGATGGCATGGGTTATGTTGGCTTTGAGGGCGCTGTGGTTTATTCGCATAGATCTGCAACTTGAAGAAAACCCCACCAGAAAAAGTCTAACGGGGTCAAATCGCACGATCTCGGTGGCCAGTTCACATCACCTCCACATGAAATGACCATGCCTTAAAATCGCTCGTGCAGAATGTCCAAAGTGGCATGAGCTGTGTGGAACGTAGCGCCGTCCTGTTGAAACCACATGTCGTTGGTGTCCATGTCATCAGTTTCAGGCTGAAAAAAGTTGGTAATCATCGACCTATAGCGCTCGCTAGCCTATGGGCGAAGCGCGCGGAACGTTACCCGAACAGGACACCCATTTTGATAAAACAATTTTAACATTTGCACGTGTTGTTGAACGCTATGTCCGACCATGGTGATTTGGCAAAAGAGACTGAATAAATAACATCCAATTTGACAGATGTAGCTTCAACAGTATGACTGCTATCAACTGTCAAAGTTCGGAAGTCCCTATTGGAAGACCCTTTTTATGTACTTCTATATTAGTTGTCATTTCAGTAGTCGCCCCTTTCTAGCTATATCATCTTTCACACAGTCCATCAATCGTTTCTTTGGTCTTCCCCTATAGTTCACTTCTTTCCTAGCTAAATAAAAACATAGGTGCATATAGGTACCTGGGTACATACAAATGTTTAAGGAATAATATGAACGTAACCAAAACCTCTTCAAAGCGTATCTTATCAAATAAATCAGATTGATAAACTGTGCTATTAACCTACTTAGTAAATTATGAATAATGTATGATCGATCATCTATTGTAATGTTACTAATAAGAATTTGCATACAAGAGCTAAACAAGATTATTATGTAAATAAGCATCAGTAATAGTAAATATCATATAATAATAAACAAGTGTTCTAATAATGATTGTAAATCGAAATAATTATCTTATATTCAGAAATCTCTTTGTGTTGCAAATCAAAAAGATGATTTCGATTTGATCCATTGATAAAATAACAATAGATCAACTAAGCCTATTGCAATTCAGCTGAACTTGGTCAAAGAATAGATGTCCCAACCGATCGTGAAACAATACGAACGATTTGATTAAGTGTGGGTACAGTAGAACAATAATAAGTGTTATGAATACTTAGGAAAATAGATACGATAAATATTATGTTTCTACTTTAGAAAGGACAGTTACTCGAACAAAAGTAACAGGTACAAGTACATCCACATGGTACAGGTAGGTAGATAGTTCACGTCACTTGTCGAAACGGATTGAACTCAAACGAGTATATAACTGAGCGCACTTTCCAGTGACTTTACTTGCATAACCAGTGTTATAGCACTAATATAACGAGCAGTAGAGGATCTTCACTTACCGTTCAGAGGTGGCGAGATGACGGCTCAGCGATGACCAATTGCACCGGATTGCAGAATCACTAACGGACACGAAACACCACACTCACTCGCAAAATATATATACCACAAACAAATATACATAAACAAAAACCCAACGGTTCCGAAACCCGTTCTTAACACGACTAGCGGGGTTCACACTTGTTGCAAAACTAAAGTCGTTTAACACACAGAAAATATCAAAGAAAATACGATCTGTCGTTTGTAATCGATTTTTTTTTACTCTTCTTTCTCCGATTGTTCACAATACAAACTCGATTATGCCAATACTTAGTAACACTTTTTATAATAAAAGCCCAAGTTTGTTTAATTGATTAGGTTTATTATTTTTATTTAATAAAATAAATTATAATTATTTAACTGTTCTGTCAATGTTCATTCAGCCACCTCAGCTGTGCGCGCTTGCGCGTTTTGCCCGTAAGGACAATGCCACCTGGCTGCGCAAGCCAAACTGACATAACGGGTGACGGGCGGGCGCTGGCGGGCGGGACCGCTTATGTTGCAAGCTAGGAAAAATCATATGTCATAAACAGTATGTTGCCACATGAAAACAAACAAAAGATTTTAAGTTCAAGCTAACCGTACGAATAAATATAAAACTCTAATCTAAAATTTATGCGCACATTATAAATACGCTGTTGAAATAGTTTCAGGCCAATTTACATAAAATAACTAAAGTGAAAGCTTCCACCATAAAGCTACAAATAAAAACTGCTTACGGACATCCGGCCAAGCCAACGAGATGACAATTTCTTTCATTTCATTTGGTACGAAATTCGAAAAGCGATTTAAAATAAAAGAAAAAAATATATCATGTATCTATCAACAAAGAGAAAAATTTTGTTATTGTAGATTTAACCACCAATGTCTTTCAAATTCTCTTTGTTTTTATTAACAGTTTTACCGTTAATTTTTCTCTTAAAATTTAGTGACTATTATATTAGTTCATTTCTTATTCTAAAGATAATTAATTGTATGTGTGAAATGTCACATTGAATGAGCTTCGAAGTGGATCGGTACTCGTCTGCGTGGGCACATATCGCCCTTTGTGCGGATCTCACATGGGCTACGGAACCTCCCGATGAATTCATTATAGCTAATCAGGTACCCTACAGAAAATTGCTATCCATTCAGATTTTAAGAACAAAACTTGTCCTGACGTAAGTTTTTACTCCTGGTATGATGTTACTTCGTTTTCAGCGTCTCTGGACACAACATTGTCGTGTCTCCCAAGTTCTGCAAGACACATCATTGGAATCACAAAGTTTGCAAACGAATAATCAATGCGAATTAACAGGTACTTAATTAACAGAACTTAAGCCGGGTCCATATATGATCATTTGCCCGATCCGATCACCGTATCCGTATCGCCGACGCGTAACATGGTCGCCTATCTGGACGGGTGATGATACGCGATCATGATACGCAGTCTTGAAACGCCACTCTGATACAAAGCGCGATACGGCCCGTTCCATTTCAAGTCGGTTTTTGTCCAATCATCAAAGAAGATACGGATACGGCACGATTTGGCGCCTGTCAGTGTGGACGTGTTCGCCACTCGCGTTGCATGTTTCGTATCTGTAGTTCAGCCGTGAAAATAAAAATGAATTGGAATAACGAAAGCCGACACAAAACTGTTGGCCATACGATACGCGATCATGACAATTCTGAGGATACGACATGTATGATACGGAGTTAAATAAAGGCGTCCATTACTAGATACGGAGCTTGATACAGTACGACGAATGACACGGTGATACGGATTCAGCGATCGGATCGGGCAAATGATACATATGTGGACCCGGCTTTAGAATGCCACTACTAGTACATCTTCTAATCTAAAAAAATCTCGTATCACAGAGTTTGTTATCGAACTCCTTCGAAACGGCTTGACCGATTTTTATGAATTTTTTTGTGTATATTTGGTAGGTCTGAGAATAGGTCGTAAAGTATGTTTCATACCGCTGCGAGTGAAACCGCGGGGCGCAGCTAGTAGGTGTATATAAGTCGTCACTGCAACGAGTTTTCTTAAAATGTTGAGTTCTTAGAGTCTCTGTTACTGGAACCAGTTGATCTCGGGGTGTGTAGTGGATGCCTTCAAATAGAATATTGATACTCAACCTATTGGCTTTTACCTTGGGTTTTCAATATCTCAGGCTACTCCAACAGAAATGAAAAACTTTCCTCCTATTTGTCTGATTAAGTTTTGAAAGGTCTAATATAGTTTAGAACATGAATCTGTCGTAGTTAAGGATCGCTAAAATATAACGAACGTAACAGCCTTTTCGAAGAGAGAAATAATAAAGAAATATACCTTTTTAACAAAACAAAAAAAAAAAAAACGCTAAAAGGTGAAAAATTACTTTAATTTTGGAAGTTTGTGTCTTTGGTTTTGTGTATTTTCGTTTTTTGCCACCGATTTCTGAAATTAAAGTAATTTTTCACCTTTTAGTGTTATTTTTTGGAAGTCTGTAGTTTTTTTGTTAAAAAGTTTTTATTTTTCACTTTTTAGTTGTGGTACCTACCCCACACAAATTCGTATACCACTACTTGATATGTAAATAACAGTGACAGGAAGTAATTAAAACGTCGTCTATAGGTAATATGCTTAGTGGAAAAAAAATCGCATTATTAATGATAACTCAAAAACTATTGGTCCTGATCTTGATCAAATTTATATGGGACCACATGAGAAGCACCAGCTTTCAAATAAAAAAGAATCATCAAAATCGGTTCAGCTAGAAACAAGTTCTGCCGTAACAAACATAACAAAATAATTTGAGAATTGAGAACATCCTCCTTTTTTTGAAGTCGGTTAAAAAAGAAAATACGTTTATTTGCGGTAAACATGACGCAGAGAAAACCACACAAATACAAAAAAGAACGAGTAATCTCGTAACGCTGCGATTCCTTTGCTCATAAAGCAGAATAAGGCAGTCTGGTTTTGGAAACAGAGTCATCAGCATCAGTAACATCATGTAGCCCTTGTCCCATGGTACAGTACGATTCAAACTTAATGGCGGCTATGAAGTGCGCTATTCGTTGCGCAGTACCTCACCCGTCACCCCCGCTGTCACGTGAATTGGTTACTGCGCAGCGACTCGCCTCATGTTCCGAGCCGCCATTAAGTTTGAATCGTACTATACTGGGGGTTGGCACAACCCGGTTTTTTTCTTCCATTATCCCCTATCAGTTGTCACTCTATCATTCACTCCTTTTTCTTTTCATATCTTTCTTCACACAATCCATCTCTTCTTTGGTCTTCCTCTCTCTCCCCATCCATCAACATTTATATTCATCACTCTTTTATTACATGGTTTCATCCCTCCTCATCACATGCGTAATGAATGACACCAATTTCAGATAATAAACGCGCTATATCAAGCCAAAGCCAAGAAAATGGAAGCAGTAGTGGCAGAAGAAGTGTGAAAGACGTGATACCGGAGTCCAGATTGGCACAATTCTATGGAAATTTTTATTACGAAGAAGTCAGGTTGTCCGTTTATATTATGTAGTTTTTCACATGAGAAATAAGCCGATATAGTCGCGCAGTTATCTTTCCATTAACCATTTAAAACCTGCATGTACTGCTTGGTTCAATCAGCTCATCACAATCTTAGCATAGCTAACCTTTCAGCAAGAGAATCTACTAGCGGCTGGAACTCTAACAGTCGAATCCTGAAGTCTTTATCAGACTGGCTATTATTTGTAGACAGAGCCAAGTTCAGAGGCAACGCAAAACACATCATAGTTACTCCTAAAACGTATTTTCAAATTGAAAAGTACTACAGTCACTACTTTTCGCAGGAAAGCCTTTTGAAAAATAACAGAAGGGGTGTAGTTGGTTGGGTGAAGTTTGGTTTGGTAGGGCATCTACCTCCTAGTGGTCCACCCCGGGCAACAGCACCACAGGCTTGCCTGTGGTACGGCTGAACGATCCCACTTAGAGGTGGTAGGCTCCGCAAGGCGCCGCCTGGCTCGCGATCACCATCCCACCGGAGTCCGGCGCCAAGCAGCTTGCGGTGTTCCGTCGGGGTGTGGGAGTGCACTGGCCTTTGACGGAGAAGGAGATTGTCCGTTGCGCTGTTGAGAACCGGTCTTGGTCGCTGAGCATAGATTGCCGGGTAACTCATTTTGGAGGGTAGCGGGATCCGAAGCACGGTGCCAGCCGTTGTCCAACCGCAGTCAGTAGGAAGCCCACGTAACACGCCAGCCACGTGCCAAAGGCTGCTCCACTAACTCGCGAAAAATCCCATTATGTCCCACCATGCCAGCCGGCGACATGATGGGAGGACCCAGTGGCCATATACGGAGGGGTTCGGGAGTCCCCGTAGTCTCCAAATGAGTTCCCCGCAGGTTTGGTTAGCTCTTATGTTCCACTTGGATCACTGAGCAGCGCTTCGACAAGTCGACTTTTTTCCCCAAGAACTCTATTCAAAATGACCAAAGCAAAGAAGAATAAGGTTAAACCACGGCTGCACTTCCTCCCACTAAAAGTGCACCTTACTAACATCAGGGGGTTGCACACCAATCTGGATCCGCTCTATCACCACCTTGAGACCGAGAAGCCGCACCTGTTTTTCCTAACGGAGACGAAGATAACAAGCCCGTCGGATATGGCGTACCTCAACTACCCGGGTTACCCTCTTCAACACGAGTTCAAGAAACAAGCTGGGGTCTGTGTGTACGTCCGCGATGACAGTTGTTGTCGTCGACTCAGTTACTCATATCCCATAGGTCGGTAGCCATATGACAGAAAAACCCCGATTTCTCAAAATCTAGTTTTTCTGTCATATCGCTACTTGATGACACTGGCATGAAGAAATCTCTGTACATCGGCGGCTACCGTCCGCACAGCGGTGACCAGGAGACAACAGCGCTCTTTAATTTCCTCGTGGAGTCGACTGATGTAGCCCAGCAACGGTACCCAACAGGGAAGCTCATTTTTCTGGGGCACTTCAACGCCCATCGTAAATAGAGTTTACCCGTATACCAGAAAACTGACCATGCGGAGAGGCGCGCAAGTTTGCTTTAACGCTAGCTCTAACCCAGATGGTGAATGGTGCAATGCGGGTACCGGATGTTGACGCTCATACACCCAATTGCTTGGACCTTCTGCTGGCAACTGATCCGGACAGTCATTCAGTATCGGTCTCAGCCACGCTGGAAACGTCTGACTACTGTCTGGTGAAATCCATATCGACCTACTCTCCTCCAGATGAAAGTCCTAGAGGCACGAGGCGAGTATGGCGTTACGAGTCAGCGGACTGGAATGAGATGCGGTACTTTTTTGGTGTGCATTTTGTGGTGACCCCTCGTGTTGTGCTGTGCTGACGTGGTTGCGGATGTGATTCGGCAGGGGATGGAGTATTTTATTCCATTTTTCGACATCCCGCTCGGTCACAAATCCCTGCCTTGGTATAATGCAGAATGCGCCCACGCTGAGGCCCGAAAAGACTCTGCCTACCAAGCCTTTTTTTTGTTTTGTTTCTGCGCCTCGGGTCCTGTTATATGAGGGGCGGCGGACGTCCCCAGGTCCGCCGTTCCTCTGGACCCGTTTATTGGGGCCGGAAGAGGGCGTTATCCGCCCTCCGCTGACGCCCGGCACGTCTCCTGCGGATCGGGATAGTGGCCTCGACCTCTCTCAACCTTTCCGTAGCCTCCTTCTGTGAAATGACAGTTTCACAAAAGGAGATCACTGCATCCCACGACTCGGCGCTCCCGACCATCGAACAAGCGACGGCCGGAAGCGACAAGTCGGCTCCGACTTCTGACACGAGGGTACGGCGCGGCTCCTCCCATGCGGTACACTCTGCCAGCGTATGCCACGTCGTGTCCTCCAGACAGTTGACGCAGTGATGACACCGAGCGTCCGGCTCCCTGTTTATGCGACACAGGTACTTCCCGAAGCAACCATGCCCCGAAAGCACCTGCGTCGCCCTAAAGGACAGGGAGTCGTGCCTCCTCCCGAGCCAGTCATTGAGCACCGGCCGGACCGCCTCGATGGTGACGAGGCCGGCGGTAGGGTGTGAAAGCCTGTACCGCCACTCCGTCACCAGGACCGCGCGGAGCTGCGACCGGCGCAGTTCAATCTCTCGCTGCATCGGTCCACTGCCCCGCGACGGCACCTCCTCGCGCCACCGGTATAGTGACGCAAGGGCTCTCGCGTCTAGGTCCCAAGGCGGAGATCCGGCCAGCGCCTGCCTGCCAAGCCTGGGTCAAGGCCCGCGACCGCAAAGTTAGAGCACGTAGGGTTCGCTCGAAGAAAACAGCCTTTAATTCTGCCGCCAAGCTTTGCAAACGGATTTTCAGTGGGGCATGTTTTGACCATGTCAGACGTTTTGGGGCCAAACTAGCATCGCACTCTCCGGGTAGTAAACAGTTCTGGTCCCTATCTAAAGCGGTTGAAACGAATTACTGTCTTTCCACTTTACCTACAATGATGAAACCAGATGGGTCGCTGACTCACTCTGCAAGTGAGAAAGCTAATCTATTTGCATCTCTCTTTGCAAGGAATTCACGTTTGGACGCTGGCTCTAACCAACTAACTTCTGTATCTCAATGTGACTCCTCGATGCCGGAGATCACAGTTCACATTAAAGAGGTCCGAAGAGTATTGTGTAGTTTAAACGTGAACAAGGCCAGCGGGCCTGACGACATTCCAGCGAAAGAGTTGAGGCAGTGTACGCCTGAACTGTCTTCTGTGTTGACATGCTTGTTCCACCTCTCTTGAAAAAATAACGGTGCTAAACTCCTGGAGGCTTGCAAATGTACAACTAGTGCCCAAAAAGGGGGACCGTGCAGACCCTGCCCATTACCGTCCAATCGCCATTACCTACCTCCATTCTGTGTGTACAAGGTTATGGAAAGGGTACTGAACAGTAAGTTTTTGACCAACCTTAAAGACAATGATTTTCTCAGTGACCGTCAATATGGCTTTCGCCGGGGACGGTCAACTGGCGATCTTCTTGTGTATGTCACGCACTGCTGGGGCGAAGCCATCGAGAAACACGGCGACGCACTTGCTGTATCGCTTGATATCTCGAAGGCCTTTGACAGGGTCTGGCACGCTGGTCTTATGAGCAAGCTTCCAGCATATGGCATCCTAGCTGATTTTTGTAGCTGGATATCAGACTTCCTTAGTGAACGGTCGATCAGAGTATCGTTGACGGCTGCTCCTCTGACCTTATGGCTATTGACGCCAGAGTTCTTCAGGGGTCTGTCCTTCTGCAACTCTTTTCCTGCTGCACATCAATGACCTACTTTAGCCTGGTATTGTTGGGTACGCAGATGACAGTACTGTTTCAGGGAGATACTTGTCCAGCGCAAAAACCCGCGGGGACTAAGTTCTTTCCATGAGAGAGGCCGTGGTAGAACGGACAAATTTGGCCTTGTCTCCCAGTAGGGTGATGACAATCTGATATCTTTTAACGCCACCAAAACACAGGTGTGTCTTTTTAACGCTAAAAGGAGTCGTTTCGACTTAACTCCTACTTTTCGGAGTACATCTGTTCCTGTAATTGATCGGTTCGAGCTCCTAGGCATGGAGTTGACATCTGGTCTCAATTTTAACCATCGAGTACAAAGCCCAAACTGCGGCCAAGAAACTGGGCATCCTAAATAGGGTGAAGAGATACTTTACGCCTGGCCAACCTTTAACACTTTAGCGCAAGTCCGATCCTGCATGGAGTATTGCAGCCAACTTTGGGATGGCTCAGCTAAATACCAACTTGCCACGCTTAACTCGATGGAACGGAGAGCGAACAGGCTCATTGGCGACGTAAATCTGGTGGATGCCAAGCTTCACAGCTTGGCTCATCGCCGCAAGGTTGCCTGCTTGTCGGTCTTTTACAGATTGTACTTCGGTGAGTGTGCCCAAGAACTCCACGACCTCAATCCACCGGTCCCCTTCTACCATCGGAAATCTAGACACACTGCAAGTTACCTTCCCTACCTAGTTGCTATTTGACCAATTCGCACTAAGCGTTTCCAAATATCTTTTATAATGCGCACAGCAAAAGAGTGGAACTGTCTACCTGCGTCTGTGTTTCCGAACGCATACAACTCAAATCTCTTCAAAGCGAGAGTGAACAGGCTTCTTCTGGGTAAGCTCACTCCGTCGTCGACTTTGTCTCTGTCATCTCTGACCTAGACTAGCGCCGTGAGCGAAACCATCTCAAATAAAAAAAAAATATATAAAAAGTAGCTGGCTTATTTCGTTTGGCTACCCTAAAACAGCCACCCTAGGGTGGATACCACACGTTTCTGAGTATCCACCCTAGGGTGGCTGTTTTAGGGTGGCCAAAGGGAAATAACCCCAGAAGCTGTCGAAGCTGCTGACGCCAGTTTCCGTCTGGCTACTCTGTATTAGAATTTACTTTGTATTTAATCTAGCATATTTTCTATTTCAAGAGAGAAATGTTATACAAGTACGAACGAAAGAACAAACTTGCGAGGGTACAACGGACAGGGCTGCGAAAACTCTGACCTCACGGAATGCTGGATGCTGCCTGAGGTAATAATTTGTGTTAAGAATTTATAACCGGCTTTTCTTCAATAGGAGTAGTGGACTTCGTGGCAGTCCAGTTCTCTTGCTCAAAATCGCTACATAGGCTGGTTCATGTAAAAGACTTTGAACTTGCGTGATAGGCGACTACGCAGGGGACTTATGGCAATGTGGTCATCTAATCTGGTTTGGCACCAATGCGCTTAATAAAACTGTCCAGATAGATGTCTGTGCGAGATACTTGTGGTGTCTCCTTGTGCCCAGTGTTACGCGCGTAGTTACGCGTAAATCGCTTTACCTGAACAGGCACATAGGCTTTGACATTTTTGTTTGCTACAGTCGCAAGTCTTGGCTGCATCACCTTACTTATCGGACATTTTGGTTTTTAAATCCAAATGTGACAGAATTTTATATCCGTGGTTTTATACACCTATGAATTTTGTGTCCTCCAGGTCGAGTATTGGTTTCGCAAGCTGGTAGACGAGTCAGCAGAGCGCAGCATGTTCCCGCGCCGGCGTCGTCAGTACAGAATGCTGCCTGACGAGGATTTGTGCGTCCATCTTATTTTACTAACTTATTACAGTACGGCCGATGAATCATGGCCAGTCTAATCATAGGCTCTCCGAACTTTCGCGCTTGTTCTCTCACTCACACTCGCCTCGTGTCACCATTTGGTTCCTTAAAAAATATTATAGCGCAGCATTTTGCGCAAAGTTGAATCATGGCCGGTAAGGACCGGCCGTGATTCATCGGCCGTACTGTATAGACAGTTACTTTAGTCAATCAGTATAATGCCTTTCTTTTAGGTCGCAAACTTAAGACTCTGATAATTATTAATAGTCCTCGGTAGGACTCCTGGCAGACCGAGCATATAATACTTACTGTCACTTTTTTCACCGAGCAGGTTCTTTAGTAATAAAACCATTGGTCTTGATTAGATGACGCGGTTACCTGTCTCCGGCCTCAGGTTTACTACAACTAGAATATTGATAAATTCGCCGTCACCATTCGTATGTCAGAACCTTAACGATTACCAAGCGCTCCAGAGTTACCTCTGCCGAAACTTAACGTCAGTTTCCATAGAGATATCTAGAGAACTGACATTAAGTTTTGAATAAATCTTCTGAGCAGAGGAATTACTAGTCTAAGCTTGGCGAGTAGAGGAATTAATTGGCACCGATCGGCAGCTAGCGAGCGCTGGGGCCCGAGTGGGGCGCGAGCCGCAGGCGAAGAAGCGGCGCTGGCGGCGCGGGTGCTCAGCGTGCGGGCACTCTGGGCCCCTCCCCAGACTTCGAGGGGCGCCTCGCAGGCGCAGGGGCCCCGCGCACCCAGCCCTCCGGCCGTCTCCCGCAAGATGCGGGCCAGACGTCGCCAACCGAGGCGGTTGACAGCACTCGCTCCTCCGCCGCCCGCGTATTGCCTCGACGTGCCTGCCCAACTCTTCTGCGACCCGACGTGCAAAGTGAGTCCGAGTCATATTTTAACAAATTCAGTGCGATAATGGGTTGTCGGCTTAAAAGTAATAAGTGCTGTACTATTTATTTTTCTTAAAATTTAATTGTGATAATATTATAGACTATAATACTGTCTGAAATAAAAGATGTATTATTATTATTTTATGTGTACGCACTTCACTTTCTTGTTCAGGTGACTTATTCACAACCGTTCGATTCGATATCGTATTCGAATGTTAAAGTTTGTTCAGTTAGGTGGAACGCTACAAAACGTTAACTTTTCTAGAAAACAAGTGATAAATAAATTATTATTATTATTGTGTAATGAAATAAAGTCTGGATGTCAGCTGCTTTAATGTCATAATTAAACATAGACAATCCACAACACCTTTCCCTTAATAAGATAAAATAATAATAAAAAACCAACTTTAAATCCACTTAAATAGTATAAAATAAGAATAAAACAAACACATTATAAAAATACGTATACAAATTTTTAAGTCTTACTATGTGGGTATGAAGTGGTGAGTAAGATGACGGTACATTTATTTTGGTACTTGGCACATAGTCTTCATCCCTATCATGCCCCGAGAAATACTCATCATCATTAACAGACAAAATATTGTCTGCAGGATCCTTCACAGGCCTTATCAAATGTCGATGATTACGGCGATATATACCTTCTTTGTTTCTAAAAATACAAGTTCAAAATTTCCCGCGGTGTTTAAATTATTAATATAATTATTAATTTTTGCGTTATGGGTACATTATTGACTACCATTTTAGTTTGTCATAGTATAGCCCTGCTAATTTTATCGTCATACAAATCCGGAAGTGGTGCCCGCGACAATGTATCAGGTATGTGTATATATATATACTTCCCAGGCATCTAAGTGACTACCAACTCATAAGCTTGAACCTTCAACATCATACGCTGCAAGCGAGCTGGGATCGAGTCTAAAGATTTTCTAAAAATGGTTTCCAGTGGGTTATGGTCCGATTCGACGACCACACTTATTTTTCCTTGATGAAACTTTTGACAAGCGAATACTATTGCTAGCATTTCCTTTTCTAATTGTGCGGTAGCAGCAACACTGTAGCAGCAACACTGGCCACACCGTGTACTTGTCGACCTCTACTGCCGCGCCAACCGCCTACACCGCGCACGCCATCTGCATCGACCTGCACCAGTCCGAAGTACCAGCATCACGCGTCTCCAATAAACGTCGATTATCTATTGAAATTTGGTCAACCTGGACAATTTTAATAGCTTTTCCAACGTCAGGTCCACTGCTCTACTAAATAACCGATCACTTGCTCCAGTACTCTGTTTCCCACAAACAATACGGTCGCGAATCAACTCCTCTTCGAACTTTTTTAAATTACAATTTTTGATCAGTAATCGCAATGCCGTAAACATACTGATCTATTGATTCTCCTACTTCCTGACCCCTTGTAAAACGCTCTCTTTGTCAAAAGAAAATGTCTCAAAGACTTCAAAACCCTCAGGTCCGACAAAATTTATCATTAAGCTGGCTTGAATACCAATTACTTCTTTTTGCACCCCCATGCTTTTAAAAATAGTATAAATTGCGACCTTCAACGCCGCTATGCGACAGCCCGGCTGACGGAACTGCGCTCCGAACACAATTCTGTTAGTGGTCGCGCATGTTCCCTATCGCTGTTGAACCGTGCCTGACGATTTTAAAGCCCACAACGTGCCTTTATTACGGACTTAAACCATTGAAATCAAATAAATATCCTACCACTGTCACCATGATGTAGTGCAATGAAATATAAGTCTGGATGACAACTGCTTTAATGTCATAATCAAACAGACAATCCACTACAATTATTAGGTTTTTAATATTTATTTTCGAGTATTTCTCCCCGCCCACGACACCACCACCTGCTCGTCGATGGGGAGGACACCGGCCGCCGGACCTCTGATAGGGCCCCAGCTCCCGGCGGGAGACACGGTGGAGCATACGGTGGAGGTCTGCCCAGCTTGGGCGGAGCACCGCCGTGTCCTCGTGGCGGCGATCAGCGCCGGCGACCTCTCGCGTCCGGCCCTGGTTCAGGCCATGGTACGGAGCGAGTGGGAATGGGAAGCCGTCACCTCCTTCTGCGAAGCAGTAATGCTCGCGAAGAAGGAGGCGGAGCGCGTGAGGGAGAGGCAATCGCTGCGCCCTCGCACCCCTAGTCGCCGCAGGAGGAGACACCCTGGGCGTCGGGAGTCGATTGCCGACTCACGGCCACCGTAGGCGCGAGCTTGCGGACGGCGAGCAATGAGCAGCTCGCCGTCCGGTAAGGACCAGGCCTGGGTCGACGGCGCGTCGTGTTCCACGCGCGCCTCAAAGAGATGTCAGCACCATTGACGGGGTCCGATAGGGCCGATGCCTGCCGGGGTCGCGGATTGTTCGAAAGAGTTACCGTAACCCTGGCGCATAGGCAACTGAAGGAAAACGGGTGGGTTTTAGTCCGTAAGAGTCTGACACGCCCTTCCGCTCCGCCCAGAGCGGGAAAGGTCATTTGATGATTTCCCACCCAAAAAAAAAAGCTCCCGGCGGAAGTGTGCAGCGCATGAGATGGACACGATCCACGATCCACACGATCCATCAACGAAAACGTCATGCGCTCATACTATGGGCTACAGAGGGGTGAAACAATCTGACCGCGTACCGTGTTTGGATGATCTCTCTTTTTCAGTTGCTTGAGCCAGCTGCCAACGTTTCGGCACAACGACTGTCTGATCAGGTGCGGGTCATCCAACGTAATCTAATGTTGGACGACACTGTACTTGATCGCGTGCGAAGTGAAATGCAGAGTAGTCATGTCATCGCCTCCCCGTCGCAGACTGTTGTGGTACTACCACAGTCTAACACAAGTCAAGCAGACGAGGGAAGTGATGACAGGACTACAAACGTACAGTGGTACCCAACTGATAAGGCGCGTCGTGAATCTTCGTTCGCACAGAAAAGAAAGTATGGCCCCGAAGATTAACGAAAGAATGCTTAAAACTTACAATCAATCTTAGATCAATACCATAAGGTTCATAATCAGTGATCGGAGTAGGTAGATTGAACTGGGGTCATTGATCCGAAACGTTTATATTACTATGGACATTCCTCCGGAATTGGTGGATTATTAAAAAAAAACCGGAACTTATGTAGGAATTGTATTCTGCCAGAGTGGAAGGAGTCATTTGATGATTTGCCATCCTCAAAAAAAAGGTAGGAATTGTAATAAAATGAGCAATTTTATTCTTTATTATTCTTCCTATTTTTTTTTTTGTCACGATTTGACAAAACCCAACGACCAATCAGAACAAACTTTAAATTTTGAATTGAGTAGTAATAATATCACTACCAACATTAACAATATTTAATTGAATCCGGAAATACCGGAATTACTTTCCGGAAAAATGGCTTATCCATGTTATTCTTTCTGTGTGCATTTATGATACAAGTACTAAAAATCAATCTACCTACTCCGATCACTGTTCATAATACACTGCAGCTGTTAGTTCTGTCTCACTCGCAAGACACGCCCCTCCGCACAATTACACTTCGTACCAATTTTATTGGGCCAGCAGTTTTCATCAAATATATATTTAATTAAAAATACAGGTTATTTAAAATGTACGATTTATTTAATAAACAAATAGGTATTTTTTTTTAAACAATAGAATAAACTTAATCTAAAGGCCGCACGCCTGCTAACCCAATATCACTCTGAGCGTCGCTACTATTACCATCACTATCACGACTCGAACTATCCGATGAGGATGATGTATCTTCGTTGGTGTTTATTACAAATTGGTCCAATCTATCGTCGATGGCCTCTTCCAATGTCATAAATTCGTCTTCGCATTTGATGGCATGATCTACAACTTTTTGCCACTCGTCTGGCCCGATGGATGCGAATTTCTCAGACAAAAGACGCTGCACTTCGGTCAAATTCATGGCAACATTGAATTTTCTTACGTGACCTTTCACCTGCGACCAAATGTTTTCTATCGTATTGAAGTCCGGATGATATGGAGGGAGCCTTAACACTGTGTGGCCGTGAGCTTCCATTATGGTGTCAAGCGAGTACTTTACATAGAGATGCTTATGGCGTTTAATTATATCGTACAATTCCGGTTTATACGCTTTGATATTGAAAGGTATGTTTTTATATTTTAACCAATCCTGCATATTCTTTTTTGCAGAGTTACTGTTCGGTGCCCTGTCCTCTAATGTGCTATGGTATGACGCATTATCAATGACAAACACAGAATTCGGTTGGAGGTTGGGAATTAATTTCTCTTGCAACCATTTCTCGTAATTTTCTTTGTTCATCTCACTGTGATAGTCACCTGTGTTCTGAGCCGATTTGTACATGAGCAAAGCATTTGGTACGAATCCATTAGCACCTCCAGCATGCACTATAATCAACCTCGGTCCCTTCGAAATAGGTTTTTTTATGCCTTGGCCTTGACCGTCAGACCAGGCTTGTTCCTTGGTGTGGGTCGAATGAACATAAGTCTCGTCGCCATACACAATAGGTCTCCCTTCATACCGACACTTCTTTATTTTTCTTAAAAATCGTATTCTTAATAGCCTTACTTCGTCTTTTTCCGCCAGCAACTTACGGTTCGTTTCCGTTTTCCTAAACTTAAATCCTATCTCTTTTACGATTCGGCGCAGAGTTTCTCTGCCCCCTTGGAAGTCGATATCTCTTTTTAATTTCTCCAATAGCGCTTTCATTGTGACTACCTGTTTTTCTTCGCGGTTAAAGTCATAAATTTTCCTGCGTATGGCTTGGTATGAAAAGTCATCCAATTCCTTACGATAAGTTTTTTTCAATTTACCCTTTTTCGGCGTTCTAAAAGAAGGCCCGGCAGTGTTTTCACTCGTATGTTGATCCTTCTCTTTAAGAATTCTCGTTATTGTTCGTTTTGAAATTTGTGTAGCTTCGGCCGTTCGGTCAATAATTTTCAAAAATCGTTCTTTTATAAATGTTGTGTTCTTAGACTCCTGAGCTTCTTTCTTCATAAACTCGTGCACATTGAAAATTATTTCCCGAGCTTGACTTTTAAGTGGTTGTCCCTTTTTAAAGAACTCATTTTAAAAAATAAAAAATAAAACAATTTCGTTGCCACTACGTGTACTTTTGCCTGCTGCGCGTGCACTCGATCAGAAGTATGGCGGCTGACTAACATGCCACGTGGCGCGCGCTAACATGGCGGCAGCTGCCGACCAATAGCGGTACAGGAAAAAGAAGCGCCGTGCGTGGAGCGTGCCGATTGGTTAATAACATTTCCCGCGCTTTGAAAATTCATCTTCTGCGCAGGTACATCGGTAAGCCATATCAGTTGGGTACTACTGTAAGTACCTAGCCAGTGCAATGAGGAATTGAGGAGTGCTTTGGACGGTGCGATTCGGGAATATCGGTTCATGGCGCCCGAACTTAGACCACGCTTACCTCGTTTGCCCATGCATTACAAAAATAGGGTGCTGGTGGTGGCCCTGGATTCGCAGTTGTAAAACTATTTTGATGACTACGAAGACCTCACCGATACTCATTCGATTCTGTACTGCGCGGCTGTAGCGGCATGTCGTGTAGCTCACGACAAATTTGCTAATGACTCTAGAGCTACACGACCGAAACCAGCCGTACCAACTTGGTAGTGCAGAATTGAGCGTCGCATTGGTGGAGCCAAAGCACTTATCGGCAAACTAATCTGCTTCAGGGAGGGCAATACTCGCCCTACAGTGATGCGCTTTGTGAGGCGGGCGTTTTCAGGGACTGATAACACCCCTCAGAACTATATGTCCTGTGTCACAGTGCGCATCGACTTCCTGAAACAGAAAATGTATGCATGGGCGAACCGTACTCGTAGGTATACGCGGCGAGTAGAACGATACACTCAGAATCGCACCTTCCAGAACGATGAAAGGTGAGGGACCAAACCAAGGTGTGACTGACACGTGCCTCCCGGATGATGATGCCATGTGTTCTTTCTGGCGCAATATTTGGTCGGTGCCTGTCAGTCACACCGAAGGTGATTGGACTCGGGAAGTCGAGTGAGCCTGCGATCCAATACCAGAAATGGGGGCATTACCATCTACCCCCAAAATGTGGCCCATGCAGTCCGTCTGTTGCCTAACTGAAGTCTCCTGGGCCGGACGGGCTGCACAACTTTGGATCAATTGTTTTTAAGGTCGCACGCTCGCTTGGCGGCTCAGTACCATACTGCTTTGGAATCTGGTTTGCTACCCCAGTTCCTAACGACAGGAGTTACCCACCTGCTCCATAAATCAGGTAGCACGGAGGAACCCAAAAATTGTAGGCTGATCACGTGTTTACTGACGGTCTATAAAGTTCTTACATCCATTTTGAGAGCTAATATTAACAAACATATAGACACCAAAACCATTATGTCTGCCTCTCAAAATGGATGTAGGAACGGGTCCCGCGGTACTAAGGAGCTACTCCTCATTAATATGGCCATAAGCAAACAGGTTCTTCGTTCCCAAAAGGATCTGTCGACATGTTGGATAGATTACAAGAAGGCCTATGACTCGGTGCCACATACATGGCTCAAGAGGGTGCTGGAGTTGTATAAAGTAGATGCAACTCTGTATCTTCCTGATGTCGTGTATGGGGCAATGGAGGACGGTCCTTCACTATCCAGTATGTCGAAATATCCAGAGGAATAGCGAACCAATAAGGATTGAGCGAGAAATATTTCAGGGTGATAATTTGAGTCCGCTTTGGTTTTGCTTAGCCTTAAATCCTCTAAACACACTGCTGGAGGATTCAGGTCTAGGCTATCGGCTGAGGAGAGGTGGTCAGGTTATATCTCACCTCCTCTACATGGATGACCTCAAACTCTATGCCCCAAACAATTTGCAACTGATGGAGCTACTGAAAGTAACTGAAACTTTCAGTAGCGCCATCAGGATGGAATTTGGTGTGGACAAATGTGCGGTCATGCATTTAAAGCGAGGGGAGATTGTGGAATCCGTGGGAACCCAACTCTCGGATTTCATAAACCTTAGAGTCCTCTCCGCATCCGAAACCTGTAAGTATTTGGGTGTGTCGGAAGCGTTGGGCATCAATGATACTGACATGAACCAATCGTTGAAGGAGCGCTTCTTTGGCCGCCTGAAGAAAGTATTTAATAGTCTTCTATCAGGCGGAAACAAGGTGCACGCCTTCAACGGTTGGATCATGTCGGTTCTAATGTATTCTTTCGGCATACTGAAGTGGACTTAAACCGAACTCGACGCCCTGGATAGGAGAGTCTGGACGCTGCTGACTGCAAATCGGATGCATCACCCACTGCCATCAGTAATGAGGCTGTATATCCCGCGAATATACAGCCTCATTACGAGACTTTTTAACACTAAGACCCTCCACGATCGCGAGATATGCAGTCTCAGGGAATATTTCCTAGAAGCCGACGCGCAACGTGGGAATGCATCGAGATGTGGTCGCGGTGGACAAACGCCTCACCCCCGCTCTCCTTAGCTAAAGAGAACTGGCACAAGCCAGTAGTGCTTGACACTAATGATCGCATGGAAGTATGGCAGAATAAGGAGCTTCACGGACGCTTTTTCCGGGCTCTACATGAACCCGATGTAGATCTACTAGCGTCCGTAGCCTGGCTACGTTTCGGTGACCTCTTTGGGGAAACCGAAGGTTTTGTCTGTGCAATTATGGACGAAGTTATGATGACGAACAATTACCGGAGATTTTTTGTGAAAGACGGCACGGTTGACATCTGTCGGGCATGCCACCGTCCGAGGAAATCAATCAGACATATTATCTCTGGATGTTCTCGTCTAGCTAACGAAGAATACTTACATAGACACAACCTTCTAGCCAGGATTATCCATCAGCAACTTGCTCCGATATACAGCTTTGTGGAATCGGAAGTGCCGTACTACAGGTATGTGCCCGACCCAGTTCTCGAAAATGGAAATACCACATTGTACTAGGATCGATCCATCATCACTGGCAGGACTATTGTTGGCAATAAACCTGATATATTGGTGATGGATTGAATAGAGCGGCGCGCAATGATCATCATAACGATCCCACATGACGGGAACCTCGTGAAAGCCGAGAAAGATAAACAAATTAAGTATCTTAACTTGGCTCTTGAGGCTGTCGACATGTGGGACATGGAAATCTGTGAATGCAAATCAAAATTTCTCAAAAAGTTAAGAAAAGTCTCCAAAGACCGTTTTCCTGTAGCTACAACTGTTAAGATAGCTGCCCTTGCTGCCCCATCTCAAAAATCCCCCCTGTATTTAAAAATGAATTGAATTGCTGTTCGTTAATCTCGCTAAATCTCAGAAACGGCTTGAACGATAAGATTTTTTTTTTTTTTTTGCTTTTTCACCTCTTAACTGGAGTGACCTAGAAGAAAAATTTTTAAGGGAAAACACAAAAAAAATTACTGGACAACGTCTGACGGGTCAGCTAGGTAGGGTAAGTAGATAGGTAGGGTAGGTAGGTAGGGTAGGTTAGGTAGGGTAGGTTGGTAGGTTAGGTAGGGTAGGTAGGGTAGGTAGGTTAGGTAGGGTAGGTAGGTAGGGTAGGTAGGGTAGGTAGGTAGGGTAGGTAGGGTAGGTAGGTAGGTTAGGTAGGTAGGTTAGGTAGGGTAGGTACGTAGGGTATATTGTAGGCAGGGTAGGTAGATAGGTAGGGTAGGTAGGTAGCGTAGGTAGGGAGGTAAGTAGGGTAGGGTATATAGGTAGGTAGGGTAGGTAGGTTGGTAGGTAGGGTAGGGTGGGTAACCCGGTAGGTGTTAGGTACTTAGTGCTAACCATGCGAAGCCGGGCCGGGTAAAGCTAGTTTTTTATATTTTTAAATGTTTTTAAATTATAATATTTGAAGGGACTTGGCCCTCATCGATGATATTTATTGGATCCATGATCCAAATTCCGAAGTTGCACTTTGTCGGTAGGCGTGGATTGTCGTGCGAAGAAAATAGAGGCACTAATTATAGCACAATCACTTTATTTCGGTAATCCTATATAAAATATTCACCACAAAATAACCACTATATTAAAATAACAAAATAGGTAGTACAATTAACACTCCACCGAACGCGTAGCACGCCTGTGCGATCCCGACCGAGTCTCAAATCATGCTGCCCACAAATCGTCGCTTCAATGCGCGCTAGCGCTCGGTGTTGTGTCAGAGTGATGTATCATCGGAAGTGACGTAGCAAAGACAGATATTTCATGTTCACAACACTCTAAACTAACAGCGACATCTAGGAAATCTAACTAACACTAATTTAAATATTGAAGCGCCGTCATATTTAAAAATGTAATTTATACTTGTTGGTCGCCTATTTGTGTGGATTGTATTGTTAGGTACTCTTATCGTCGATAGTAAAACTACTCGGACTACTTGTATGAACTGAACTGTGTATTTTTCAAAACGCCTAACTTATTTTTACATTACATGATACCATAGGGCACTAGCATGTTACTATAATTTACAATCCCTCGACAAATAGCGATGCACCGTAGGGCAAGCCACGCGCGGGGCGCGGTGCGCTGCGTTGCACATGGCACTATACGCCGCGAAGGCATAAATATGACTCGCGCGCCGAGCGCGGTCCCAAGTGTCCCTCGAGTCTCCGTGCTATCTCCCCTAATTTTCACGCTGTTCACCAGCGACATCCCTAAACCTAAAAAGGGACAGTTGGCTCTATTGGCCGACGACACTGCCAACTACTATACGGGGCACAGTTATGACACTATCGCTCGCACTCTGCAAACCTCCGCAAACGTCTTAGGCACCTGGTTCCGGAAATGGAGAGTCGAGGTAAACCCCGATAAGAGTCAGGCGGTTCTCTTCTCGAGACCGCGTCGATTTGCCCCCCCCCCCCCCCTCTCCCCAGTCCGATCACTATAATATGGCAAGCCGATCCCTTGGGAGAACCGAGCTAAATACCTAGGTGTGATCCTCGACCACCACCCTACCTTCAGTGATCACATAAGGATGGCTCGTTCGCTCGCCGGCTTCGCTCTCGATAGACTTCACTCCCTATTAATCGCCCGCAGTAAATTGTCTCTCAAGTGCAAATTGCGCATCTACACCGCAGTCATCCGTCCCATCATGACCTATGCCTGCGGTGTATTTTAACACGCAAACCCCCGTCATCTACATAAGATGCAGACCCTACAGAACCATTTCCTCAGAAAAGTTACGGGAGCCCCCTTCTATCTCCGAAATTTGAATCTTCACATAGACCTTCGAATGCCCACCATCCAACGGTTCATAAAACGCCTTTCAAAGCGTTTCTTCAACTGCGGGATAAAACACCCCAACCCCAGATTAAAGCAGCCACCTGCTACTCTCCCTCCCGCATTATTAAGATTCGCCGCCCGAGGCATACCTTAGTCCACCCCGACGACGCCACTATCCTTCTCCAGGAGAGTAAGTAGTAAGGCCACCAGACTCAGACCGAACTCGACGCCTTGGATAGGAGGGTCCGTACACTGCTGACCGCAAACCGGATGCATCACCTACGATCATCAGTGATGACACTGTACATACCGGTATGCTTTTTAAATGCGAAGACCCTCCACAATCGCGAAGTGTGCAGTCTCAGGGATTCCTTTTAAATGCCGCAGTGGGTATGGTCCGTGATGTGGTCGCAGTGGAAAAGGGACTCACACCGCTCTCCATGGCTAAAGAGAACTGGCGTAAACCTGTATTACTTACTACCGATGACCGCAAGGAGGTATGGCAAAGCAAGAGCTTCACGGTTGCTTGTATTGGGTTCTTCATGAGCTAGGTGTACAATTCTTAGCGTCCGTATCCTGGCTACGTTTTGGTGACCTTTTCGGCGAAACTGAAGGATTCGTCTGTGCAATTATGGATGAAGTTATCTTGACGAATAACTACCGGAGACATATTATGAAGGACGGGACGGTTGACGTGTGTCGGGCATGCCATCGTCCGGGTGAGTTCATCAGACATATTATCTCTGGTTGTTCTCGTCTGGCTGACGGCGAATACTTGCACAGGCATAACCAAGTAGCCAGGATTATTCACCAGCAACTTGCTATGAAATATATACTAGTGGATTCTGAGGTGCCGTATTACAAGTATGTGCCCGACCCAGTTCTCGAAAATTACCATATCACGTTGTATGTACTGGCATCGGTCTATCATAAATTCTTTACTGACAGGATTATTGTCGCCAATAAGCCTGATATAGTGGTGATAGATCGTTTAGCGCGCCGCACAATGATTATCGATATTAGCATTCCACATGAAGAGAACCCCGTGAAAGCTGAGAAAGAGAAACAAATTAAATATCTCGACTTAGCAAACGAGGTTGTTGACATGTGGAATGTGAGCTCGGCTGTCATTGTGCCGATTGTCGGCCAAATGGCCTGATGGCCGAAAGCCTCGATCAACATCTCTCGAGGCTCTCGTTAGGCGGTTGGATCAAGGGCCTGATTCAGAAGGCAGTACTCCTCGAAACGGCTCGCATCGTGAGGAGGTTTCTGTCTCTCGAGCCCTAACCACCGGTAGCTTGGACCCTGCACCCGATACCAGGGGACCACAATTTTTTTATTTTTAAATGTTTTTATAAAAATATTTAAAAATGTATTTATTACGTATGAAAGTATTAAATACATTTTTAAATATTTTTATAAAAACATTAAATAAACGAAATAATAATAGGAAATAATAATAATGTATTTATTTTCATAAAAACACGGATTAAAAAGATGGAGTACAATTTTAAACAGAACATATTTTGTCAATTTTTCAGTAGGTAACTGATATTTAAGATTTTTTGTCAATGAAATCCCTAACACTATAAAAACTATTAACAGATAACCATAATAACCTAGTGTTTTAATTTTTGAGATCATTTGGTAACTTATTATATAGGGTGGATTTTTGAGATGGGGCAGCAAGGGCAGCTACCTTAACCGTTGTAGCTACAGGAAAACGGTCTTAGGAGACTTTCCTTAACTTTTTGAGAAATTTTGATTTGCATTCACAGATTTTGAAAAAAATGGTCAACAGTAAACTGGGCAATTTTCACAAGAAAAAAAAATTATGCCAATCGATCATGTTTCATATAAGGATCAAAAACCTCTATTGGATCAACTGTGGTTTGAGTACTAGAAAAGTCAGAAATCGCAAAAAAACTTTTCCCGTACATTTCGTAGGAAATGAGACTACAACTTACTATTTTACCATCGATACACTGACAGCTACAAAAAGACTAATCGAAACACAAATAAAAAATAATAACTTCTACTTTATGTACTATTTCACCTTAAAATTAAACTTTACGTTTGGACTCACCTAGAATTTTTACTTTTGTGCTCTAAGATATGAGGTGCTCAAAATGGTAGCCGTTATGACGTAGGCATGGAAAGCTATGCCTATGCGAGTAAACACTTTATTTACTACAGAGCGGGTAGCAGCTGATAAAGTGAAAGAATGAATACCATAAAGAACCGTGGTAAGTGAAATTTTGAGTTCCTGAACACTGTCGTATTGCTTTTTATAAAGTTATTTTTATTAATACAAAAAAAAATCGAGAGGTGTGAGATCAGGACTGCAAGGTGGCCACGGTATATGACCATATGTTCCTATCCACTGCCTCCCGAATTGCCGTTTCAAATTAGAACGGTTTTGGCGACTATTGTGTGGCGGAGCGCCATCTTCATCTTTACAGGTCATTTTTGTCACAGAATTTCGGAAATCATAAGCAACCAGGCAACAAACTATCTCGGTTCTGTTTTCAAAGCAAATTCAATTATGACGCGTATCGTTCGAAATTCAAAGATTTTTTTTTTCGGCTAGTCTTCGTTGTAGCGGTTAGTCTATCGATAATAAAAAAGTAAGTTGTAATCTCATTTTCTACGACATGTATGGAAATGTTTTTTGCGATTTCAGACTTTTCTAGTACTCAAACCTCAGTTGGTCCAATAGAGGTTTTTGATCCTTATACGAAACATGATCGATAGGCATAAAAAAAGTTTTTGTGAAAATTGCCCATTTTTCTGCTGACTGTAATTTATTCTCAAAATCTGTGAATGCAAATCAAAACTCAAAAAGTTAAGGCAAGTCTCCTAAGACCGTTTTTCTGTAGCTACAACGTTTAAGGTAGCTGCCCTTGCTGCCCCATCTCAAAAATCCACCCTGTAAAAACGTACACACATTGCAAAGCAGGTTTTATTATATTTAGTTACGTCTTGGAATCTCGCTTAGTACGAGTCTGTTGGGGTCTCGTCAGTTTCAGACATTAATATCATCTGCTGGAACAAATAAATCCTAATGCTTTCTAACAAACATACATAATTCTCATAGATAGAGACGTAACAAACCAAGTTTTTTGAATACAGGTCTACGCGATTCGTCTGGTTGGAGCCTGTAAATTGCTGTAATGTACTTTATTTTACAACGAATGCTCTTTCGCAATATAACTTAAGTGCTACTATAAAATAAACATTAGGGGCTAAACGGACCTTAACAATGGAATCCGATACCGAATCGAACGGTTGTGAACAACTCTGCACTAGCCTGTACTGTGTCGACGAGTATACCTGTAGTGGTTTCATAGTTATCCATGTGTCAGTTCCAGTTCGATCCGCCGCGGCCTCCTCAGCTGACGGAGTGTCAGCGCGCCATGGGCCGGCTGTCGGCTAGCGTGCAGGTAGTGATGCGCGCTTCGGCAGCGCGGTGTCCCCCCTACCGCGGCACCAACGTGAGCCGCTACGCGCCCACCGGCCCGCGGCCTGCGCGCTGCCCCGAGCGGCGCTACGGCGTGTGGTGGCCGCGGGACCACCCCTCTCCGCGCCTCGACCACAGGTTCCACCTCACGCACGTGCAGGCGCCAGCCCCCACCACCCCCGCCGCCCCCAAGGCACCCGACCGGACGGAAACAGAAGAGGGCAAGAAGATAGATATTCCGGAGGAGAAGGAAAGCAGCAGCACTACTATAGAATTGGCTGTGGTTCCTGTGACTGAACCACAGACCTCGCAAACTGATAAGCCAGAAAGTCCGAATACACTAGACAAAATCGTGACTGATGGCCAGCTACCGTCCACTAGCGCAGCAGCCATGGACACCGGACTGAGAAAGAAGCGCCTGTATAGCACAGTGCTCAGCATGAGTGCGCCCGCGCCTATAGGACTCACCCCGGTCGTAAGACTGGCGCAGAAATTAGTGACGCCTGGCCTCCTGAAACTGAATCCTAAGATGGTACTCCCTGGATCGAGGGTGCGGCCACCGACTGTTGATCACAAATTCGAGGAACTGGAGAAAGAAGCGCTAGAGCAGTACAAAGCTTCCGATGAGAGTATAGACACCAAGTTTCGAGAACTAGAAAAGCAGGCTGTTGAGCAGTACAGTACGAGCAACAGTAACACTAGTTGCAGCAGTGGCACCTCGGCGGAGAAGCGAGCCTCCAGCTCGCCCTCGGAAAGCGACACGAAAAGCAAGCAGCCGGCAAAATTTCATAAAGAGAAACCGGTAGACAGCGTCGTGATATACTCGCAGAATTTTCCCGACCTTAATTCCAAGGGGCAGACGTCCAGTGTAATGAATTTAAAAAACTTCCACACCCCCCCGAGGGGGGAAAAAAAGGAGCAAACCCATAGACCGAGTAAGAACTTGCGGAGTTTAAAAAGTGAGTCCCAGCGAGCGGCCTCCGATACGGACTACGAAGCTCGGGAGAATTTAAAGGGCAACCACAAGGGCCCAGTGCGGTGGACGCTGCACGTGGTGCCGCCGAAAAAGCGGCACCTGACGCTGTGCGTGACGGACTTCTCGTCCGATGAGGACATCGAAGACGGCAGCGTGTCTATGAAGGACGCCGGGCCGTGTATCAAGAACCACGTCGCGGGTAAGGTCAAGATGTCCGCGCACGGCGGCGGTGACCTGCACCCGATCATGAGGAAGACGTAGCAGAGTAAACGAGACGCCGCCATCCCGTGGCGTCCAGCTAACCCTACACGATTGCTACTCATATATTTTTACAATTTACACGCACTCCCGCCACTGACAGTTGAAGAGCAGTGGAAAATTGTGAATTGCGGCATCCGCGGCCGGCCACGAAGCTTCCCCAGTGCTAGTTGTCGTATTTAGTAAATTCCTTGTGTTTGTGGCGTACAGATATATTTTTGACTGTTTTATATGATGCGTCCGTCAACTCTTAGTGGTCGGAGTCAGTTTTTGATATATAATTATTGCTGTGAATGGAGTTTTTGTGGGATCCCCCGTAGACCTGTATCGAACTATGTCGCGAACGGCGTGAACCGTGTTGTTCCGTTATAGCTGTTTTAGCAATGTACTTATTTTTACTAGTCATAAATGCTTTGTATATATATTTTTGTATTTTTGACTTTATTATTGAATAAGAAAAATAATTTCAGTTAAAAAAAAAGCTTAACAGTACATAAATTGAATTCTTTAGGTATTAACATTAAAATAAATTGTATATGAATTGTTCAAACTTCAGGGTTTTGATTTTGATAGCATATAGCACGGATAAACAAAAGCTTAAGCAAAATGTAGAAAAACATAGTCCTTAGTATCTTTATTGACTGAAAAAGAGCGTTCGACACCATAAGTCATGAATTGCTAATTAAAAAGCTAGAAACCATCAATATTACCGGCAGTGCCTTAGTGTGTTCTACTCATATCTAAAAAACAGGTCGCAGTTAGTTAACGGATAATAATTTTATCAAAGCGGCGCGTTGACTATAACGTGTGGAGTTCCCCAGGGATACATTTTATGGCCCCTGCTCTTTTTAATTTAGGTAGGTAAGTACAGTCGAGTTCATTAATTTATTGGCAGTGACAATGTTTCAAAATATTGTAAGCGTTAAAATAATCATTTAGTTTCTTACAAACTTAGACATCAATAAAACGTTATCATGTAAATTGTTCATATGTATGTTTTACGGTAGTGCAGTCAAAAATATCTGACTACTCTTCGGAACATAAATATCTAACTAGAGTTCAATATATTTGGTGCAACCTAGGATTCATAAATATCCATACAGCATACAGCATTAGCAACATACAGCATTGAATATTCAACTGAATGGCCTATACCACTAAATTTATTTTTGCGTGCCGGAGCAGAAGTACAAGTAATAATGTAATGTTGCCGTTCCTAATAGGACTGTATCAATCTGACAACGTTGCGTTGCAGCTGTATTATTTGATAATTATTCAAGTTTTAGGAAATTTTTGGGTCAACGCAGGCTATACCTACCTATTTGTTTAAAACTTTGCAGTCGGTTTAAAAAATAAAAATAACATTTACTTAAGCACGTTAGTACATAATTTTTATTTTATTATTCATAAATTCTTATTTTGTTCTTCTGACAACCTAACATTTAAAATAAGGATGGAAACTTCCAGGCAAAGTTTTAGCAATGGTGCTGCCAGTTTTAGAATCTGGTATATCCACCATTGACATCAATAACATCTTGCAAACGTTAATGCATTGTTGCAATCATGTTTGAACAGACAGCGCTACTTCTAAAGCCTTCACAAATCTCACGTACGTGGGCCCTTAAATTGTTCACTGATCTAACTCGCGTCCAGTCCCAATTTTGAACCATTAAACCCCATACATTTTCTATGGGTTTTAGGGCAGGGTTTGGCGGGAGTTTAATTAAATGTAAATCTTCTTTTTGAGCTTTCCACTCCTGGACCCTTCTCGCATTGTTGACGGAACTTCCGTCCTGTACAAATTCGATTCGATGGCCACCGGGATAAACAATTTTACCGGTCGGGAGAAAGACTTTTTTTTAAGATGTCCACGTAATCGACACCTGTCATACGACCAGTGACTTCGCATATTACCATGGGCCCAGCGGCATTCATTTACCCCCAAAAACCGCATAAGATACGCCCACTTCATCTGTTAGGAAGAATGTTTTCTTCAGTGTATCTAGGGTTGTTAGTACAATAAAGAGATATACACCCATCTTTTTCGGAAATAAAAACTTCTGTAAAGAGATTATGCAAAGAATTTGACAACAACCCAAGATTTATGTCAAATTGTCAAGACATATTTTTCATAGAAAAAATGCATAGATATTGGTGAACCTAACTTTACGCTAAATAATATGAAGAAGGGATTGCGCACAATTTTTAGTCTCTTTGTCTGTAGCATTATTGATATAATGTAGTCACATATTTATGATGTCACAGATTGTTTACAATTTATTGTAAGGCAAAGCTGTTTTATGATACTTACCATTGCCTATATATTTTTGATTCATAAAAATGCTCATATAATAAAGAACTCGACCGTAAATGAATTATATTCAGACATGGCCATCTTACTCTATACGCCGATGACACTTGCTAACTTTATTTCGATCTTCCATTCATGATTAATTTACTTTCCCTGGCTCAAGAAGATTTACACACCCCTTTTTTTCATGGTTTCATAACATGCTATAATCTTGTTTAAAGCAAACAAATTGTTTAATACCTCCACTTGAATCATTACTTATTTGCGATGTGCCCGTCCTAACAACAAAAACCTTTTGAAAAATATCTTGGCTTAAGAATGGATAGTTCTGTATCGTGGACTGTTCATATGGATCATATAAAAAACTCATAGCATTTATTTCGTGCAATGTTCACTTGGATCATATAAAAACAAAGCTTACGTCGAACTCTCAAACTCAAACTCATAGCATTTATTTCAAGTAAACCATTTACAGGTACATATGAATTGTCAGAGTCGGTCAGTTAGTCAGAAAGTTGAAGCTAGTTGCCCATTCCAAAAGGTAGATTTCTATGAAGAAGAACGGACAAGAAACTCCAAGGACACTCTTTTAAATCAAGATATGTATTACAAAAGCCTGGGTACATTATTCTTGTTGCTTCTACATGTGAGAATAATGAAAAAAAAAATTGAAGTATTTCAAAATATGAAGATTAAAAATAAGCCGTGACAGTTAAGAGATGACCAGTCTCGCCCGTTCACGAGTATTATGCGTGGATCAGCACCATCCAGCTCAACCATTTTATAGGGAACCGAATGATCCAACACGCGCACCACAATCAGTAAGACATTAGTGAACATGACGTACTCTCAATTGCCATTCTTTCAAGTCAACATACTTAATAATGACATAATAAACGGATCCATGGTACTAATATTTACAAAACTGAAAAATGCTTCTAAATTATACAAAAGTATAGTTTGCTATGTATTTAAGCGATGAATAAAATTTTACTACCAAAAAGAAAAGATAATCATTAACATCTATAGAAGTATTCAACGATTAAAACTTGATTAAATAAAAAATAAAAAACATTAAGTTCATAATGTCAGAAAATCTAAAAACGGAAGCATGTCTTCCAAACATTAAAATTTTAACTAGTGAGCCCAAGTGGCTATGGAGCAGGACCAGCACTACTTAGATCCCTCCGAAACAGAGTTCGATGTATTCCACATAAAATTGCGTCACACCATTTATAACGCCTTAGTATAACCACATTACTATATCTGCCCCTGCAGTCTCGACATTAGACAGCGACAAAAATCGGTCGCTAAGTCGTATCGATGTCAAATTCCTTTAATAGATTCTCAACTTTATTTCGAAAGCATAAGGTTGAAAATCTATTAAAGAAATTTGACATCGATTAGACTTAACGACCGATTTTTGTCGTTATATTTGTCGAGACCGCAGGGCCTGGTGGAAATGTAGAGCAATGCGACCAAGACGAAGCTAGCAAGTCTCCAAGTTCCACAAAAGATTACTAAAAAAACATTGGCAGTCATGGGGACTGCCGACAGAAGTGAAAACTTAAAACAGCTGTATAGTTAGAGATATATTGTTAACGTTAGGCATGTGTGAGGCGAAACCATTCGATTTTTCCTACCAAAAATCGCTCAACACGCCTAAAGAAAAGTTTTCGCTTCAAAATTGATTTTTAACTACTCATATTTAACATCAACATGCACAATTCATGAAGAAACCAAAATAATTAACACTAGGCAAGTTATATATTTAAAATACATGTATTTTCATCCGTAAGGCACTTAACAAAAGCATACAGACTAATTTATCGTTTACTAAAGTAAAAAAAGTTAGCCACCTTAACTCACTGAGCTTGTTTCCTGATTTTACCAAAAATTACAAATTTTGAAGGAGCACCTTTTATACACAACACAATAATTGTATTTTGTTGTGTTACTTAATTACACAACAAAATACGGGTTCATCTCTACTAATAAATATTATACGAGTAAAGAGGTACCGGCAAACGGGGTGAATAGGAATGCAGGGGTGAATCGAGACGAAACTTTAAAAGGGATTTTAAGATTGAAATAATATAGTTTGTTGTCAAAAAGGACTCTAATGTGTTTACTGTATTAATTAAAGATTAAGTGCACTTGTTGGCAACAAACTGTTATTATTTCAATGTTAAAATCTCTTTTAAAGTTTCGTCTCGATTCACCCCTGCATTCCTATTAACCCCGTTTGACGGTATTTGTTTGTAAGTTTGTATGTAGCGGGTAATCCCTGGAATTACCAGTCGGATTTGAAAATTCTTTTTGCATTTGATAGCCCAATTTTTGAGGAAGGCTATATAGGCTATTTAACATCACGCTAGGATTCTTAGGAGCCAAGAAAAAAGAAAAAAAAGTCACAAAGAACGCTAAGCGAGTAACGGAATATCGCGGGAGGCGATGCGATGCGACGCGGCGGGACTGGGGAACAAGAAATTTCACGCGGACGAAGTCGCGGGCAGAAACTAGTGTATATTAAAATTAGTCATTCAATGCATTCAAGATTCAATTAGCTGAATATTTAATCGCAAACAACACCTTTCCTTAAAATTAAATGCATTGGATGGGTGTAATGATGCAGAGACGACTGTGACTAAATTTATATTTGTAATTTAGATTCGAAGTATTGTTCTCATGTAAGTGACTGTCTTTTTAGGGTTCCGTACCCAAAGGGTGCCAACGGAATCCTATTGTCCGTCAGTCGGTCTGTCTGTCAGCGGGCTTTATCTCATGAACCGTAATAGGTAGACAGTTGAAATTTTCAGAGTATGTATTTCTATTGCCGCTATAACAACAAATAATAAAATAAAATAAAGTTAAAAATTAAAGGTAAAAACTATTATCAAAATTAAATTGTCCCCAGACAAGAAAGGTGTTTAAAAAATAATTGTAGTGTTATATATTGTACGGTGGTACGGAACCATTCGTGTGTGAGTCCGACTCACAATTGGCCGGCTTTTGAGAGTAATATGTATAATTAAACCTATAAACCCAGCACTATCTTTGCAAACATTTTCTAAATCTATTGGACTGCCGTCAGTTAAATTTTGAAATTAAAAATGCAGTAGTAAAATATTCAACAATATTATATTAACTTTGGAATATAAAATAGAATGCATAAGTTTTAATTGTACAAGCTCTGATATCACGATACCGTTGCCCCCCACCGCGAGACCGATCACATCAACTATCGAGGAATTTCTCCAGGTCCGTGCAGTCGTCATCTAGTTGTATTTGTTCTAAGGTTATTTTTGGTGTTGTAGGCTGACCTGGAACATGAAAAAGAAATATAACATTATTTGTGGCTTTTTTTATTAAAATCACATTTTTAAATTGAGGATGGCAAAGCGATTTACGAAGTTCAGGCAGTTGAGGTGCCGCGTCAGAAAACATGCGCAGGTCCAATAATTAATTACGCGTTTTATATGCGTATCTTAGTAACCGTATACTAAGATACGCGCGTAATATTCACGATTACAGATTGAAGCTCTTTGATGCCTTCAGTTAACGCCCGTAAAACACGTTATACGAGTTAAATTACTCGAGCTACTCGCACGGGTAAGTGCTGTTGTCTGGACATGCACTAACCCGTGCCAGTAGGTCGAGTAATGTCATCAACCGCGACTTCACAACATCCTTCAAGAACTATAATCTAACTAAATTGAAATTCCACAGCGCTTTTATATAGGCCCCTCGCCCACGGCGACTTTTCGTAGCGATGCTGTCGCGCGTTTTGTAAACGCGCTTCTGCATGGCTACTATCGCGCGTTAGTCGCGTTTGCAACGTGCGACAGAAACGATGCAAACGCGCGGCTGTATCGATACACAAGCGCGACAGCATCGCGACTGTATCGATGCAAACGCGCGACCGTTTCTGACGATATCGGGGGAACGAAGGGTGAAGAACAGAGGGAGGGGTGCTGGGGAATGTATGAAAGTGTGAAAGTCGCCGTGGGCGACCTTCTGTGTCGATGCTGAATCGCGTTTGCATCGCGTCTGAAGTGCGACAATAGCGATACAGAATCTGGGTGAAGGTACACAGCCAGTGACAGCATCGCGGTTGTATCGATACACATGCGCGACAGTATCGCTACAAAAAGTCGCCGTGGGCGAGGCCTTTAGGCATTCATTTAGTTGACGCCAAGTGTTAGCGAAAACGGGCATAACTTTTTATGCACTATGAGTGGCCAATAACTCACCAGCACCCTAATTGCGTAACACACTATCAATCACAATCTGCATCATTTTGAAGGATATTGCTAATCCATTGCTTCATAAATGTTCGAATAATGTGTCTGCTCAACAACGTAAATAACGCAATGAATGTTGTTGAACTGTCAAAATGAAAGCCATTGCTACTGTTACTGTGTTACCCAATTTCCCGGAAGGAGTGGCATTGACGCTTTTGGCGCGATATCAATCCATCTATGGGGAAGTGTTGCCATCCGTACGAGGTTTCTCGTACATGTACCTACGAGATTCAGAGGTCCTGGTACGAGGTACGAGCTTACATCCACCCTCGTACGATTTTGTACGAGATTTGTTGATGCAATCATACTTGGAAACGCGCCAATAACTATCCGCAATAAATGATGAACGGTGTGCGCAGTGCTTGCAACATATGTATATTATACTTTCATATATTTGACTTTCCAGCGCTTCAACCTTAGTGTTGCTTTCCTTTTTCTAAATTATGTAATTACAAAAAATGTAGAAAATATATTTTATAAAATAATTTTATTGTCTATTTTAATTCCACTCTACTCCACGTCAACTATAGTAGGTACAGTCCGGATACAACATACAATATCGAAAGCAAAATTCCGGTTGTACAGTCGCCAGCAGGTCAAGCTACACGAAACTCAAATTACTCAAAACGACTTTAAACCTTAAAATGTTGATGGTTACGTTCAAAATCGAATGAGAAAATCTGACAGCTTGTGATAACTTGATGTGCTGGCGACAGTACGACCTGCCACCTGCGTGTCCTGCGACTATGGACACTAGATTGTCCAGCGGTGTGTAAGGTGTGTTTGTACAAGTTGTACAAACTGCCCTGTAATACTTTTTTACGAAACTGCTTTGTAGAGTGCTTGTTTATGAGGTAGTTGACTAGAAAATCAATAGATTTTAAGAAATTTATTAATTAGATGGTATGTACGAGGTTGTGTTGACAAAATACGAAACTTTAGACCATGTTTTTACGAGGACACACCGTCGGCGCCTGGCAACACTGCTATGGGGTCTGCCTAAAGAATTTAAGAAAATGAAGGTGGCAACGAATCGGTTAACACTTTCAGTACTACTGACAAGCCCCATGTGTGTTTATAAATTTTTCCTCAGGTGCTGTAAACAAACCGCGCGTGGTTTGACCACTATTTTTTTATTAATTAAATGCTATTCTACATGTGGAATAATTACACGATAAATTGATGATATTAGAAGGTGGCCAATAGTGTTAACAACTTACTTGTAGACACTGCACCGCTAGCTAAGTATTTGGCGACATCTTGCTGGAATGCATTAGAACTCTGCTCTCTTCTAGCTTGGTACTCTGCCAGTTGCTGTCTCTCTCTCTCAAAGTTCCGCTGGCTGTTCTCCTTTGCTAGCTTGTTGCGGACTTCTTCTAGTGCCACTGGAATTGTCAATTATTAATGAGTTTTGGCTTCCGTTTGTTATGGCCTTTTTACCACCTCCAGATAAGTTTCTTTAACTTCACACTTTAAATGCACTCATATTTTGCCATTGATGGTGTACAAATCAACGAAGTAGGTATATCTACAGTTACACTTAATGGTAGCAGAATTAAATTTTTGTTAAAATTAAATAAGAAATCTGGTCAATTTATCTAGTGGATTTCAGTCAATTTATCTGGTAGATAGTACTACAGGTCCTTAGTGAAACATTATTCTTTGCAGAAAATTAGGTTCTCTAATCATTGTTGTAACAGCTTACTAAGATAGATTTTCACAGTAAATCAATAATGTTTATTTTAGTGAACTGTTAGCAAGAAGACGATGAAGAAGAATCTCCTAAACTTTGCTACAATAGTTATTACGTCAATCTCTGGTAGATTACAGCACTGAATGCTTTTTATATAATATAATACTGTAAAAATACAAAATAATCCCTCGGATAAATATACTTATGGGCTGATTTTTCGATCGTCAGAATAAATATGACAGTTTGACATATTTTCTATATGTAGCCTGTCAAAGCACCATATTTAATCTTCAGATAAAAGATAACTTCTTATTGAAAAACCAGCCCTAGATAAAATAAACTTCATCGTTATCATCATCATCGTCATTGGCAGCCTTGTTCCACCTACTGCTGAGTATGGTTCACGCAAAACTTTATGAGGTCTCGGAAGTTGCACATGAGTGTGCATAATATAGGTGTCCGAGGGAACTTTCTCACTCTCACTCTTGTACCTTGCGTGGTTTCGTTCTCGGGCGTATGTTCCGAGGGCTCAAAAAGTTTGGTGCAAACTGTATGGGCCTCCCCCCCCCCTTTTGTGCTAAAATAAACTTAACTCTTTTAAACTGAGTTATTTGCTCGGACAAGACAACCATTTCAAGATGTTTTAAAATTTGACACAATAAGGCGACATAAGGCCAAATTCTTATCAACATTCATCTGTTCTTCTGATAATGAAGGTTAGAAGAAAATCATTAGACAAAAATACTCATGTTATCAAGCTATTCGCTATTAACTTTGTCACATGTTAGTAAAATAGGAGTTCTGTATAACATACCCATTTTTTTCTCTTTATATACTGTAAGATGGTAGTGATGATCAAGTTTCCAATTTTCCATCTTGCTCCTCTCAACAATATCCTCAAATTCCACTAGCTCCTCCTCAACAGACTTCAGTAGCCCCTGAACATTCTTCAGACTATCCATACATTGCGCCACGGAAGCAGTTAAATTAGGAATAAAGGACAAATTATGCGCCAACTCATTCGCACTTTGTAAACGTTTTTTAGCAGCTTCATGTAAGTCTATAATTAATTTATCTACTTCATCAGCTGCCTTAGCGCTTGTATCAGCGTTCTCATGTATTTTAGCCCAATCTTCTTGATATTTCTCCAGTAAAGCACCACCAGCACCGTAATTAACTTTGCTTTCGTGTTCGTGAGAAACTTTTTGCCTATCTTTGAAGATGTTTGTCACCCTCTGCACTTCCTGAAGCGTTTGCCTTAAATTGTTGTTAGATGTTATCCCATCTTGCACAACAGAAATAAAGTCCTTAAGGTTACCTAACATTATTTAAAATTAATAAAAATATTGAGAAAAGAACAACAACATTGTTTGCTTTGACATTAATGACGTCTACATTTTCCTGACAGTTGCCAATTTCACATTTTAGCCCACGTCCGCACTGAATTAAAATATCGCGGCGGGATTTTATGACACGCTGGATTTTCAACTCTCGGTGTTGAGCCGAGCTTTGAGAATCTAACAAAGTGTATCCCAGCGAGTCGAAAACACAAACTGTTCGATTTTAAACTCTCGGCAGAGCGTTGAAAATCCATTGCGTGAAAAATATTGCCGCGGGAAAAACCCGTCCGTGCGTACCTGGGTTTAGAGTCTGTCTCACGCAAGGAATTAGACAAAGAAGTCTTATGACCTCGCTATACGTGACTATATATTCCTTGCTTAAGACAAACTGAAAATGTTTGTGTCTGCAGGAGCTGGTCCATAAAATTACTAATGAAAGGAAACTTCCCTCTGTCACTCAAGCATAAAATCATGGACATATAATGCATTCTTCCCAGTTTGACCTAGGGATCCCAGACTTGGTCCTTGACCAACATTCAAAGGCCAAACTCAAGGTGGGCTAACATGCGATGGAGCGCAATATTCCAGGCGTCAAATGAACAGACCATATTCACAACACCACACTGCTCCAAAACACAAATTACTGACGTTGCCCAAAAAGCCGCAAAGTTGAAGTGGGACTGGACTGGCCACGTTTGCGGCATGCCCAGTGAGCTGTGGGCCAATATAACCACTATGTGGAGCCCTAAGACAACTAGAAGGCGTCGCGGCAGACCCCATAGAACATGACAGTACGAACTGGACAAAACAAACGACCAGTGGGCCACATTAGCACTGGATCGCAAGCACTGGAATTCATGGGGAGGGGCCTTTTCCCAGCAGTTGGATGATATATGCTAACAGTAACAGTATAGTTGATTTATCAAACTCATCAACGATTGATATGAAATTAATTATTCAGTAAATGTATCATTCCTTCAGTCGTTAACTGCATGTTGATCAACATGCGTTGTGAAACAGAGCTATAATTTGCAAAATAACCAAAGAAAAATTGAATTTGGCGGGCTACAGCTGAGGATTCACCTTACGGTCCTTGGTCCCACGAGTGAAGTCCCAATAAATCTAACTTTCTCTAATAAGTAGAACTAATTATTATTTTATAGTTAGCAACATTCCTTTTCCCAGTGCTTGTAAGAAATATAAGATGTCGAAATAAATTAATAATTAAATAAAGATTTAAGATTCCGTCACATGTCTGTGGCGCCGCGTCTGCAAGACGGATTCTAATCTCTAATTGGCCATAGAGTATTTATAACGCATCAGCACATATCATCATATCTTCTTCTTCCTTAAAGAGTTTTTTAAGCACTGTTTATTCAGACACTCAGCATCTGTGACGATCTGTGACCTGCTAAGAGTCAGCTCATAACCAGGGCGGTAAAACTTCCATACATTGGCTTCTTACGAAATATTCATTGATAAAGGCTCGTACACGCTGGCACGGCGCGACGTCCGACACAAAGGCGCCGCTCGTCGCGCGACACGCGGTGCCTTTATGGCGGACGTCGCGCCGTGCCAGCGTGTACGAGCCTTAATGCTTCTATCTAAGTGTTTAGGTACAGACACAAGGATCGTGTTGTGGTTGGTTGTGGACAGGTTGCAGTGTGTGGCGCGCTTTGCTCCCAACCTGTTTTCTCTGTCTACGCTCCCAACATAACGAGAATGTCAGTTTAATTTGTCAATGGATCACAACAAACTGTCACTTGTCACCTGTCACAACAATCTTAAATTTGAATTCTCGTCTGTTGGTTGTTATTTTTTGTTCATTATCTCCAAAATAGCAATTTTTGAACCGTAGAAAACGTTAATTGACTAAAATGAATGAAGAAAAATTGAGCGGTGATAAAGTGCCCGAGAAGTTCGCAGAATGGCTTCTGTCTATGGGGTGTCCGCCGGATAAAGTGCCTTCCGTAGATAAACTTGCCGAGTGAGTCTCTTATAACCTCTTTACAATATCCAGTATCGTTAGACCTTTTCTAGTAAAACTTTGAATAGTGAAGATATTATATTTACGATTTTGTTAAGTGTTGGGAATATTTTCTGACGCTCTAGGTATTGTAATCAAAATTCGCAATGAAACTCATATCCCGTATGGTCTAGTGGCTAGGATACCTGGCTTTCACCCAGGAGGCTCGGGTTCGATTCCCGGTACGGGAAAATCTTTTTGAGTTTTTATTCTATACCAAATTTTTTTTTGTTTGTATACTGTAGTGAAATTATTTATTATCCCTCAGAAAACCAAAGTTTCAGAGAAATTATAGTATTTTATGTGTGTACTTAGAATTTGAAGTAAAAGAAGTGGACAAAAATATCTTTGAGGAATGTCACTTCATCTTGATTGAAGACTTCACCTCAATAATGTTTAATTCGGCAATACTTTGGCTTCTAAATTTTGGAAGCGAAGGTTTATATTATAAAAAAACTAAAAATTCCATTCATAGACTGAAATTTATATTTGTAAATTGATAGTTTGGCTTATAAAACACACTTGGATGAAGAGAAAACCTTTTTAAATAATAACACACTATTATCGTAAAACTACAATTTTGCTATTTAATACAAGCAGGAGCATAACAATTGAACTATTATTTTTATTTTTGATATTATGTTAGACCTAATGTGTAATACATTTTTTGTAATGTCTCTTATCATGAGATGAAATAGTGTTTATTCACAGACATAATTTTACAATACATTTTACTTCTCCCAAACTGCAAGGCACTTTGTTAGCATATATAGCTCCTGTTTTAGTACATAAATATAATTAATAATAACGCTTTCACCTAAACGCTAAACCATTCATACATTCCTTAAATTTTATCATGCAAATTTTCTGAGTAACAGAATAACTGACATACTGATTGATGGCGTGGCGACGCATGCCGTGGCGATGTGTCGCCATGCAATATTTTCTATACAAAATAGTTTCGATGTTTCACATCTGCCAGGCGTCCCGTGACGGCTCAATTTTTAAAAATATGTTCTACAGTGAGGCTTTGACAAAAAATATAATAGAGGTAATTGGCTTTACATTGCTCTGGTTAAAATAAATAAATCAAATTTTAATATTAATTCCTTACATTTATAGAGAAATAGCAACTCAAAATTGTTGGCTCAAGTTCAAGACCCAATAATCAAAATATTTTATTTCACATAAACCTACATGGGCATGGGCACTTGTGAAACGTCAGACGGTTAGAAGCTAGGTGCACAGTTCCAATTGGTTGTTTCCTATGGAGAAGAGCCGGCAAGAAACTCCACAGTTACTTTTTTAAAAAAAAGTGGCTTTTACAATGTTAACGACAAAGAACTCACGAAACTCATTTATTTTTATACTTTCTTACACATAAACCAATGCCTTTTTCCATTGCGGTCGCGGCCGGGGTCGCAGATTGTTCGAAAGAGTTACCGTAGCTCTGGCGCACCGGCAACTGAAGGAACACGTGTGGGTTTTAGTCAGTAAGAGTCTGACACGCCCTCCCGCTCCGCCCAGAGCGGGAGAGGTGATATGATGATTTCCCACCCAAAAAAAAGGCACAAACTACAAACAAACATAAATATACATAAACTCACATCTTCCCATTGGTGTAGGCAGAAACTACAGAATGTCTCCTGTGACGATCCTTACATACTCCTTACAAAATGCCAAACTATTTGTATTCCATCGTAGAAACTATGATAAGTCAGCTCCTATAGCTGTCAATCCTAAGAATATACTCCTCTACTACATATAACAGGTGTAAAATGACCGTTAACGAAGCCGAGAGTCACTTGTACTCCCCGTCATTGTAATATTTTTTTTTGTACTGGACCATACTTGTTAAACTTCTGGTTACGGAGATATCGAAGGTCAAAATTCCAACTTTTACCGTTTTTTTACGAAAACAACTTTTTAATGTTATAACACAAGTTTAAATACCCCCACGACCCCTGTACCGTTGCATGCACCCATAAGCACAATGTTTTGCTTATGTTACATTGTACATTACCGCAAACAGCAAATTTTCACACCAAGAATTAAAGTGGTTTCCCAGCAATTATTTTTGTGCAATGTTACTTGTTTGATGCGTAGTTGACGGCTCCGTGATGGGTCTTTATATTATACACCCTGTATAATATTTAACTTAAACTTTTGCCCTTGGGGTTCAGCAGAAACTGCAGAACACCACATGCTACGATACTAACATACTCCTTTAGCTTTCATCCAGATTAATCTATATTTATCTATACTTATACTAATACTAGCTTTTGCCCGCGGCTTCGCTTGCATGGAGGTCGGAAATTATCCCACGGGACATACTACCGAGATAAAAAGTATCCTACATGTTAATAAAGGTTATAAACTATCTGTGTTCCCAATTCCATCTAAATCCGTTCGGTAGTTTTTGCGTGAAAGAGTAACAAACATCCATCCATCCATCCTCACAAACTTTCTCATTTATAATACTAGCTTTTGTCCGCGGGTTCGCCCGCGTGGAGGCCGGAAATTATCCCACGGGAACGTACTACTGAGATAAAAAGTATCCTACATGTTAATCCAGGTTATAAACTATCTGTGTTCCAAATTTCATCCAAATCCGTTCAGTAGTTTTTCCGTGAAAGAGTAACAAACATCCACCCATCCATCCCTCCATCCATCCATCCTCACAAACTTTCACATTTATAATATTATATAATAGGATAGTAGGATAATAGGAAGTAGGATTTATAATATTAGTAGATTAGTATGATTGGTAGGATTTATAATATTAGTAGGATTATAAAGAGGTAAAAGTTGTGAGTTTGTATCTATGGGGTTTTTGTCTTCGGAACTACTGATCCGATTTCGAAAATTCTTTCACTAATGGGAAGCTATAGTATTGGCGAATGTCATCCTAACTAATTTTATAAATGCGAAAGTTTGTTTGTAAAACGGCTGAATGGATTTGGATGAAATTTGGCACGCAGGTAGACCATGACCTTGCCGGGGTCGCGGATTGTTCGAAAGAGTTACCGTGGCCCTGGCGCACAGGCAACTGAAGGAACACGGGTGGGTTTTAGTCAGTAAGAGTCTGACACGCCCTTCCGCTCCGCCCAGAGCGGGAGACGTCATTTGATGATTTCCCACCAAAAAAAAAAAAAAAAAAGGTAGACCATGACCTAGGTAAGGACATAAGCTACTTTTCATCCTGGATCGCAGACGAACTCGCGTGCAACAGCTAGTAGAATATAATATTTTATGTTAAAACAACAAATTTCAAGCAGACGAAGTCGCAGGCAGAAGCAGTTGGTACATCATATGATCTACTTACATATAATTTATATATTTATCTCAATTTTCTTTACAGGATATGCCGTGGCCAGTACTACATGGTGTGGCGCAGTTTGATGGAGCATGTAGAACCCAAGGAGACCATCAGACAAAAGAGGCTACAAGTCTTTAATAATGATGTCCAACGCTGCAAGAAGGCGAATGCTTTCTGCAAGGTTAGCATAATGTATTTCATAAGATAGTGCTTCTATTCCACCATTACTTAGGTCAGCCTTTTTTTTTGGGTGGGAAATCATGAAATGACCTCTCCCGCTCTGGGCGGAGCGGAAGGGCGTGTCAGACTCTTACTGACTAAAACCCACCCGTTTTCCTTTAGTTGCCTGTGCGCCACGGCCACGGTAACTCTTTCGAACAATCCGCGACCCCGGCAGGACTTAGGTCAGCCTGGCTTTTATTTTGTGATTATGAAGATCTCAGTTTTTTTTTAAATAATATCTTGATGACATATTCATTTACTTGTTAGAGATTATTGATTAAAACTTCAGTCACATCAGGGGGCCTACTCCTTAATCACGACGTTCTTAGTTTCGGCTGAAGTTACGGAGGTTTCCTTAACGTATCACTTTCGGACATAACAATATCCCGGGGCCCGAACTAAAAATTAATGACAAAACGATTTGACAGCTGTTGTCCTTACTTCCGATGTATTTTTGCCCGTCCGAAAAAGTTAATTAATCGAGTGTTAGGTCACTTCTAAGTATCGAACTACTTTAGGACGGGCCCGTATCTTCGTTGACAGACTTAGAGAGAAGACCCCCAGATTCCTATATTACACTTAAAATTGTAGATTGATATTTGATTGGGCCTACCATACTCCTTTGGAGAAATCAAGCATACTGCTTTGTATTCTACATAGCCAAAGTCGATTCTCTGGTTATTTTTATTCAAGGGACATTTTGATAATAACCGAGATTACCAACACTTCCATTTTACCTTCACAGCCCGACTCAAGTGTAGTGGTTCCTGAAGAGCTGTCACTGTGGAAACAACAGACTGCGCTAAGAGAGAGAGTAGAAGATGCAGAGGCTAGAGTACTGCAAGCCAGACAGGAGTTGAACCAGCTGGTGGATAAAGTTTCCAGCAGGTGTAAGTAGAAATAAAAGTTTTTGTTTAACAACATTCTTCTGTTAATTATTTTGTGAAAGTATTGACACTTGCTGTGACCCAAGGGCTGGCTTTTACCTTGGCCAGAGGCTAAGCATTGCCATACAACGTGGCAATGCCGCCAGTCTCTTGGGTACATTACCAGTCGACAGCGATGCGGAGGAATTTTTCGACGCCATATTTTAGTTTGTTAAATGATAATGGTAAATGATTTTATTTCTGTAAGTAGGTTTGTACAAACACTTATAGACGTCAATCATATTTTTTAAAGTAGATGAGGTCGGCGTTTCCTATCTGACTACACTGAGAAGAAAAGCCGAAACAAACTTAGAGGTCACAGTTTCTTTTAAACTCCAGACATAACCTTGGTCAGGTCATGCGAAGACCATGCAGATTGGTATCTGAAATGGTCTTTTGAGGAAAGAACCACACAGATTGAGTGGACCTGTCCAATCAGTGCACGCATTTGTCAGTAGTCGTGCAGCTCGACTCAGGAAGTCAGGACTTAAGGAGCTCAACGATTCGACGAACAATACCAAAGAAAGGACATTTGGGTAGGCCGCATAAATTACTCAAACTGCCAGATCATGATAAAAAATAATTGAGAAAAAAAAAACAATTACCTCACATTCACAATAATTAAAATAACATAATACTTTACAAGTAAATACTCATGTCATTGTATATATAAAATTTATCAATGTCAAATGCTTTGTCAATATCAATGTTAATAGTTTTAGTCAGGTTAGGTTATTATATTTTAATTTTAATTGTAATTACTGTAATTTCATATTTGTAAATACCAATGCACTTGATGATTGATGAAAATTACTTGGAAAATACGCTTCAGTAACCTTTTTATTTCATCGTGTTTATATATCGATACCCATTACGTATGCGGAGTTTCGCTAGCGAATTTAATTTGACCCCATTTTGTGAAAGTTGTTTGATTATAATTATTCCAGGCAAATCTTTACTGCTCTGAACATGAGGTGTATCTATTGACCTTTACACAGTCATTTAAGCCTAGTGCTTTTTTATTATGTGATGAACTTGTGTCCAAAACACTCTACATTCAGACAGCCAACTTGTTGAACTATGCATTATCAAGCCTGATACTTGTTTTTATTCCATATTTTTTTTTATTACTCAGAATAATTGTCTGTTTTGCCCAAAATACATTCAAATACTAATAGCCGTCCTACTGTATTCTTCTGCAAGTTTCGGAATTTTACAAGTTTTTTCCGACTAAAATGGATTTTATATGCATTTTTTTTTGCTATCCTATTCTTTCTCACTCCTGGACTAAGAACTCCCCCACTCCTTCCATGATATAATTATTAGTTCTAGTTCATAGTTTGGTTTTTGTTTATCCTATGCATTTTAGAAAATTCTTTTAATATACTTTCTTATTATTGTAAAACGTACACCCGATACAAGAGCATTGGTTCTCAATCTTACCTTGCCCACCGCCCACTTAGAGAATATTTCTTTTTCTAGATCCCCTGACTCTTACTTACCATCTGTCGCAAATCTGACACAGCTGTTACTATGATTATAATTAAATGTGAAATATTATATAGTCGTAAGATCCCATCTCAACGCCTCGTTATTTTCTCCCGGTCTTCTACTGTCCCCCCGAGAAAGTCACAAACGACCACAAGGGGGCGTTATCGCCCATGTTCAGAACCTATGCCCTAGAGGCATTTTGGATGGATATTTTTTTAACAATAAATAATATTCTATTCTATTCCAAAATATCAAACATCTTGCTATCCCCTCAGTATCCCAGCGTAACCTGTTCCGCGGTCGCGTGCAGAACGCACAGCGTCGCGCCTGGCTCCTGCAGCAACTGGCCGAAGAGTTGCGTTCCAAGAAGTACAACCTTGGAGAAGCGAGGAGTATAGCTGACTCGCTGTGCAGCGTCGAGGATTGTGAGAATGTTGAGGTAACTGGCTTTATAAAATTTATCGACAAAGTGTTATAGTGTAGCAGCCTGTAATTGTACCAATACCTACATTTCTCTTCTTATATTGAGAAGGAACTAGGACTGTTACCATGGTTTGCTAATAACGTAGTAAATAGTCAGTCAGGGTTTCTTCACAATGCAGACAGGTGCTTTACTTTGTGTAAATTATTTCATCACCATTGCTCTCAAAACGGTGAAGGAAAACATTCGAAGAAATGTGACATCTAACAAACCGCCCTGGGCTCGCGTGGTGAACAACGGCCCACACCCTCTTAACGAAAGGAGGCCTGTGTCCCAGCAGTGGGAATATTATAGGCTAATTATGCCATGCTTATGCGGTAGTATCCAAGATAGCTTACTTAATAAGGGAGGTACCTGCCAATTATCAAAATGATCAGCTCTTCAGAATTAAGTGAAATGCTACTGTTACTAAGAAAGCAAACTTGGTAAAAGCAAATAGTGCGACATTATTATATATTTGTGACAAAATAATACCTACATATGCAGGGTGGCAGGGACATGACGCGCAATCCGTTACCATGGATTCAGCACATGATCCTGAACCCCTCTGCGTTGAAATTTTAACCCGTATTGGGCCCGCGTGGTGGATTTATGGCCCACTCCCTCCCATAGAGAGGAGGCCTGTGTCCCAGCAGTGGGAACATTATAGGCTGGTTATGCTATACATTTTGACCACGTAGGTTTTGCACTTTCCTTTGAAACAGCAGATTTGTTTTTTTGATAACCGACGAAAATTTTCTACTCTAGGGGGTTTAAAATCTTGTGCTAAATTCATGGTTACTGTATGCGCGTCGATGTCTCTGCCACCCTGTATTAATTAAATCTAGGTCACACCTTTATTAATCCATTCTATCTGCCCTGTTTTAGAGTAAGCTCGACAAGGTGACATCTCGCCGTCAGAACAGCCGGCCGCCTGCCGCTCTATCTGTGAGCGTCGCTCCGCTGGCAAACTCCTCCGTCGCCTCTAGCTATGGAGACCTCAATGATTCTGGTAAGTTCCAAAGCCAAAATATTTTTTTTAATTTCAATCTAGCTGATGCCCGGCATGTGTTGCAATGCCTTTTGAAACCTTCTCCGGCGTGCCCACAACAACTAACCAAAGTTTCATCGCAATCGGTCGAGCCATTTTTGAGTTTTTGCGAGACTACCGAACGGCAATTGATTTTTAAAGTCAAAGTCAAAACGTTTTTATATATAAGAGGACTAGCTAATGCCCGGCATGCGTGGCGATGCTTTTTTTTTCAAACCACCCTTTCTTTGGAGGGAACAAAAAAAAAAAAATACTAATTGGTTAAGCCATTTTTCAGTTTTAGCAAGACTAACGAACAGCAATTGATTTTATATATTAGGTCTTTACCTATGAAATTGCCGTTCTGCAGTACTGGCCATTTCAAATCAAAATAATTTTTGTTTGGCTATGAATTCTAATTTCAAATTAATTTTATTTTAAAAACATGGATTTTTTTTTCTAAAAGTAGTCATTTCTTTATTGATTAGTGTTACATTTCATCGCATTTCAATCTTTTTCGTCATCATGGATACGTTAAAAATTCGAGTAATTATGGAATATGAGTACCGTCGTGGCAGCAACGCGGCACAAGCGGCACGCAACATCAACGACGTTTACGGAGCTAACTCTACAAACCAACGCACCACCTGTTATTGGTTTGCTCGCTTCCGTTCTGGAAATTTCGACCTGAAAAATGAACCTCGCGGTCGTCCGAAGACTTTGGTCGACAATGACGAATTAAAGGCGATTGTGGAAGCTGATGATACACAATCTACGGCTGAATTAGCAGCAGCTTTCGACGTTAGCGTCAAAACAATATTGGTCCATTTGCGTCAAATTGGCAAGGTAAAAAAGCTTGACAAACGGGTGCCCCACGAACTCAATGATCGCCAGCGCGAAGTACGCGTCGAGACGTGCCTTGCACTGCTCAACAGACACACAAATGAAGGAATTTTGAACCGCATTGTTACCTGCGATGAAAAATGGATTCTGTTTGATAACCGTAAGCGCTCAGCAAGTTGGTTGGATCCTGGTTCAGCACCTAAACAATGCCCTAAACGAAAACTTACCCCTAGAAAAGTGATGGTCACTGTTTGGTGGTCTAGCGCCGGTGTGATTCATCACAGCTTCTTACCAAACGGGGTGAGCATTACTGCAGATGTGTACTGTGAAGAACTGAACACAATGATGGAGAAGCTGGCGCATCTCCAACCAGCATTGGTCAATCGCTCGTCTCCGCTGCTCCTGCACGACAACGCGCGACCTCATACTGCACAGCAGACGGTCTCCAAGTTGCAAGAACTGGGGTTGGAAGCTCTCCGTCATCCGCCCTACTCACCAGACCTTGCGCCTACAGACTACTACTTTTTCCAGAATTTGGATAACTTCTTGGCGGGAAAGAAATTTAATACCCGAGAGGCAGTACAAAATGCCTTTGAAGAATTTGTTGCCTCCCGTCCAGCTGATTTCTTTAAGAAGGGCATCAATAAACTGCCACTGCGATGGCAAAGATGCATTGATTGCATGGGTGATTACTTCGATTAATACAAATAAAAAATTCATGAAAAAAAATCGTTTAAATTTTTTCATACAAAACGGCAATTTCATAGGTAAAGACCTATTATAAGATGAAGATAGGCTATTAAAAGGCACTTTTGGACGTCTAAGTTTACAAAAAATAAAAAAATAAACCCGTCACAAAAAGATCTGGTGACCTTGAAACGGCTGAGCCGATTTTGATAAAACATGTCTCAGAACCACTGCTAGAAAACCTGCTTTCAAATAAAAAAACCGCATCCGAATCGGTTCACCCGTTTAAGAGCTACGGTGCAACAGGCAGACACACAGACAGACAGACACACACACAGACACACACAGCGGTCAAACTTATAACACCCCTTTTTTGCGTTCTAGAGGTAAATACAGTCGAATTGAGAACCTACTCCTTTTTTGAAGTCGGTTAAAAATATCTCGGCGAGATGTTTTCGCGAACTGGACCTTCAACGCACTGCTCAACACCGAGAGTTGAAAATCCAGTGCGTGATAAAATCCCGCCGCGATATTTTTACGTCCGTGCGTACGTGGTCTTACATGCATTTGTTTTACATAGAAGTGACATCGAGGTAGCGAGCTGACGTGCGATCGCGAGGTATCGCAGTGAGGTATCTTCGGCATGTAATTACCCTTAGGCAGAGGCGTTCCTATAGTACACCCACATTTCGCCAGTTATGTTTAAAGTCCTATGTAATAGGGGGTGAGCCTGTAATTGTATAGGTAATCTAGAAATACGGTTTTTCCTCTGACCTTGTTTTGGCATATTTAAGGAGGCAGAAGCTGTCCATTTAAAAAAAGGAGCAATTAAAATAATGACTTGATAAGTGACCGTGATATAATCTTTTTCGATGATTTTCTTCTATTGCTAAACTTCTGAAAACAAACTCTTTTTTGTCAAAACAGGAGACCAGACATTACTATCTTCTTTAGTAAAATGCGGCAGATCGCTGTGGCCGCAACTATGTGAACGTCGAGTTGCGCTCACCGCCGCACTCGCCGTCCCTACTGTACATGATACCAGTGAAACTAACAGGTAAAAAGATATAGGCTGATTTCACAGCTGTCCGGGAGACCCGTACGGGCTAGACTCGTGAGGCACTAGAACATCGTTTCACAGCGACGCGGATTGGTCCGTACGCGACCATCATACTACATCTCCCGTGTACGGTCGGCCCGTACGGGTCTCCCGGACAGCTGTGAAACCAGCCATAAAGGCTGCAATGCGCATCGCACGCGACGCAAAGGCATCGCTCGTCGCGCGACAAGCGGTGCCTTTGTGTCGCGTCGCGTGTCGCGCCTGTTTGAAGGAGCCTTTGGACTACGAATCTTAGCATAGGAAAATATATTATATACTTGCTTCTGCCTGGCTTCGCCCGCGTGGATGTCGGAATTTATCCCACGGAAACGTGCTACCGGGACAAAAAGTAGCCTATGTCCTTCCCCAGAACGCCGTCTATCTCCTTGCCAAATTTTATGAAAATCCGTTTAGTGGCTTAGGCGTGAAAAGGACGCGTGATAACCGACCAAAAATGTATATGCTAGGGGGTCTAGAATCATGTGCTGAATCCATGGTTACAGGTTGCGCAATGATGTCCTTGCCACCCGTATATAAATAAATAAATAAGTACCTATATTTTTGCAATAATACAGAAACGAATCAAATTATTAGGAGCAGGCTGGATTTCCAACCGCCTAATAAAATAGTACCTATCAGATTCTTATAAGGATTTTCAGTGATTCCAACGTAAATATTATTTTGTGACTGTCTTGTCTGGTACTAAATCTACCTATTTAATTACTCACCGTCATCAATATGAAATTGTTAACACAGACATAATTACCAGGATAACTCCTCAATGGGTGCTGTCCCACACGGCGTCACTGCACTGCTCGCTGGCTCTCAACGCGATCAAGAACAAGGTGCACACCAAACATACGCAAAAGAGGCTGGCGGTCACACTCTCACAACTTAACGTGAGTACTATAACTTTCATAGTACATTGTTGGGCATACAGAACCTATAAAATAGATAGAAAAGAGATCAGGCGTTGGGTATTTAGTGCCCCCAAAAAAAAGTGCTCATCAATAATGCCATCCAAAAAAAAAAAATCTTATGGGGTGTAACATCTGGAACATTTTTACTATGACAATAAAAGTCTATGCTAGTAGATAGGAATTAGCGGTTCTGGCTCAACCAAAACCAGTGTAAGCAGATCCCTGTGTTCGTACATGGTTGGCAGAAGCGCGCGGTCATTTTATGTTGGTTTATAAGTACTTTGGTTGTACCAGGACGTGAGTATAGATAAGAGGTATGCTGAAGTTGGCGTGATATCGTAGATGGGGATGTTCTCACGCTCCCGCTGACGTCCGGTTGCGGTTTTGGTGATAAGGATAAGACGGTCGTGCGTATGTTCTGATCAAAATTGTGGAGCCTTGGTTTAGAAAGACAATGTAGTAGTGTTTCCCATGCCGCCAGGGGGCGGTATTTTGGTGATAAGGATGTAGGGGTCAGCGTTGAGTTGGTTCTGGTTTGAATGTTGCTCTCATAGTGTGGCCGGCGGCGGATGACAGCAGTTTTTTGGTAAGCAAATAAGTGTAGCACTTTCAATGCGTGATTTGTTGAATAAGTAATAGAACAACGGTAGAATACTACTATATTTTATAAGAAACATCTATGTACCAATTACCCATGTTTGCAATAATAAATGATTTGATTTGAACAAAGGATGGATAGGAAATGCGTCATATTCTGATGTGGGATGCTGGCTGTGGCTGGAGGGATATAAAAAGGATTATTTTCAATAATTCCATACAGTCTACTAAGTGTTCGAGTGTTAGTTATCGTGCATTAATAATTATTTTTACAAGTTTTTTACCATGGGTGGTAATGTTCCACTTAAGAGGCTGACAACAGCTAAAGCGCGGTCACTGTCGGACTGCATAGAAAAGAAAGAGAAGCGCGATGACACAACGCTGGTAATTTATTGCAAAATATGTAGCAATTATCTATTTACAAAGAGTCTATTGATTGGACTAAAAAATTAAAACACTATTACGTTAATATGTTGCTTGTAGAATAATCTTACAAAAAATCTGAATGATTGCATGTATATTGGTTTTTAATCGCTAAAATAAATTTTTAGAGGCATCTTCGTGATTTTTTTCTATCGTATCAAAGTAGTTGTATTATGTTTTCAACACACTATCTAACTAACATATATCCCGAAGAATATCATATATTTTTTTCTGATTTTGTTTACTGCAGTGGATCATATACTTTTAGGCATTATAAAACTTGTGTTTAGGTCCTGTAGTACCCTTAAAACCAGACAATAGTGGTGTAATGGAGATAAGAAATGTATCACGACTCTTAAATGTATATTTAATGGATGTATGTAGTGGTGATGAAATGTAGCACGATAAGCAAGTGGCTCTCCTTAATGAGCAAGGTAATTTGATTAGAAGATGGTCGGTGAAGTTTTATTTTAAAAGTTATTATGATAACGATGCGATGTGAATAGCAGTGCATTGGAAGTCGGAAGATGTTTCTTCACAAGTAAGTGACTATAAGAACTGCACCCTAATTACGTAACACACTATCTATCACAATCTGAATAATTTTGAAGCCTATTGCTAATCCATTGCTTCATATGTTCGAATAACTTGTCTGCTCAACAGCGTAAATAACGCAATGAATGTTGTTGAACTGTCAAAATGAAACCCATTCCTACTGTTAGTGTGTTACGTAATTACCCCGCTGGTTTGAGACAAAACGGATTGAATTTAGGTTTTTGCTGTGACAGCAATAGATTGTTGTTCAACAAACTGGAAATCACAAGCATGTTCAACCCTCGTTCAAGACGAAGCAGCAGTGTACTACGAACAATACTTTTACTACTTTTTTTTCTTTTGACCATAAATTGATACAGAAATAAGAGTTACTTTTTCGACATAGGTAGTAAAGTTTTTAGAATTAAGAGAACCTGAGGGCCTAGACAAAGTAACATTCGATTAGCGATGACGCTAGTAGAAAAGCCAAAAAATGTATGGGGTTGACATAAGCTATCGAATTGTCACGTGATCATAGGTCAACGAATAGAAATTAGCTAGACAATGTTAACATCATTCGATTCTATGAAACTAATCGACAGCGTCGAACGATTACTTCCATAGAGATGCGTAGCCAAGTGGTACTTTTTGACAAGCGTTATCGCTAAGTTTGCATTCGTATGATGGAAACATAAGCGAAAGCGATAGCGATTGTAGAAATAGAATAGCTCCGAAGCGAATGCCATTTGTCTAGGCCCTCTGCGTTGCAAGAGCGAGCGAAGCCAGCTCAATAAATTTAGCACCCCACCGCGAATTGGTTTGGTTAGATTTTCTTTTGACCATTCATAGTATAGGGAGTATAACTGTAATGTTCTGCCGCCAGAGTGCAGCACTAACACAAACAGTTTTTTTTTAGATCATCCTCTTTTAAATCTCCGTAGGATGCTATAATATCACATTACAGGTTTTTTAATACATGAATAATAATAAAACTATTATAATTTACCACGTTTTCACAAATTATTTGTAACTAATAAATATGACATGATGCATCATGGCGGTTAGTTTACGGTTTGTGCAAGTGTCGCCCCCCCCTACGCAGAGTTTTGCGTAATGTTTCCTATTAGCAAATTTTTTTCATCTGTTGAAGGATTTATAATAGAACTTCTATTGTGGATCATGAAATAACTACTGACTATTTTTTTATTCATACTTAATAATATAATATTATAGTAATTTCACTATTTTATTTGTATTATCCTACCTCACGACACCACATCCTGTGTCCTCTTAACAGTAAAATCAAACCGTCACCCAGTAATGCAGAGACACGAATGTTAAATACGAGTGTAAGGGCCGAGACACACCGGAATGGCAGCGGCCGGTTCAGTGTGAAATAATTTTAAATTTTATCTACATACTTAAAAGAACAGTATCGCTTGAAAAGGTCGCGAGGCCGCCCGCGGTGACGCGAGCGGCCGCGCGCCACGCGCGTCTTGTCGGTGGTTCTGCCCGCGGCTGCCAGCGGCTACGCGAAGCTGCTCGTGGCACCGCGGTCATTCGCGCGGTCTTCACGCCCGCCGAATCTAGAAACTAAACTAGTCAAGAGGAGACTAGGCGCGCGGGGTCTGGAGGTCGCGCGAGGCCGCCAGCGGCCGCTGCCGTCGCCGCCGGCCGCTGCCATTCCGGTGTGACTCGCCCGTAATATAATGTAAACACAATGTGTTTATTATAAATCCAACAAATCATGCATTGAATGTGCTACACTGATTTGCTTATCAAAAAACTGCTGCCTTTCGTCGCTGGCCACATATGAGAGCAACATACAAACCAGAACCAAATCTGACCCCCACATCCTTATCACCAAAACACCGCCCCCCGGCAGCGTGGGCAACACCGCTACATTGCCTTCAAACTTAACCCAAGGCTCCACAATTTTGATCAGAACATACGCACGACCGTCATATCCTTATCACCAGAACCGCAACCGCACGTCAGCGGGAGCGTGAGAACGTCACCGTCTACGATATCACGCCAATTTGAGCATACCTCTTATCTATACTCACTTCTTGGTTCAACCAAATTTCATAAAAACCGAGATTAAAAAAAAATATTAGTTTAAAAAACTTTAAAAATAATCATGCTGTAATTGAAAACCAGACTAAAAAGTAGAAAATAATTTTCAATAAATTTAAATTAATGTTAATCGCACCATTGTTAATTTAAATTGATTGAAAATGATTTTCTACTTTTTAGTTTGGTTTTCAATTAAAGCGTTTACTTTTTAGTTTTTTAAACTATTATTTATTTTCTATTTTCTAGTTCGGCTAACTACAAACGCGTGTTTTTTATTTCAAATATTATTTATCTTTGTTTTTTTGTCATAAAACGATGATAATTTCGTACCAACGAATAATCGACTTTTTGGTCTATCGTATGTGAAAACAGGTTATCAAGTTGTTTTATGAATTATTTCGTAATCTAACGCATTCCATATAATGCATCACCGTTACATGGGACTTTGCCTGTCAACTTTGAGTAATCAAGTTCTTCTATCCGAATACCGTACAGAGACCTTCCGCGGCTGAGTGCTACATAAGCTTGTCCAGCGGCAAATAGTCGAGAACCTAGATAAATGACTGCATGATCAATGGGGGCTATCGTTTTTGTGCTCACCAGTTGGCGCCACTGGCGAGTAAGGTCTTGTTGCTGTACTTTTATTTGATGTTTTGGATATGTTTAAGTACCCATAAATTCATATTATGTCATTTTATTACATTTTAAAACTTCAAATGAATATTTCGATTATAATGTTTCTAAAATTGGCAAGCATGAAGCTGACAAATCTTATTCTTCCTTCAAGTGCTGCGAAATTAGATCCTAACTTTTTACTTAACATCTTAAGCCATAATTAATTAGGAATGGCACAACCATAACAACAATTATGAATTATTCGTTAAAATCCGTGATAAAAATCCCGCAAACAGTGAACGTTCAGTACATATTTTGCCATCTAGAGACCTTACTCTACACTAGTGCCTCTAGCTGCGAACTCAAGCGCGGTGGCTCTCATTGTGCCTTGCATTTTGGGGACAGTTGATGCCCAACTCAGGATCAATGGCAACATTCGTCTTTCAGCGGTACCATAGCTATATTTTGCGGGGAACTGTGTCGACATTGGTTTAATTACGTGTATAACGTCTGTTCCAAAATCGATACGGACAGACGGTAAGTATATCTGTATCATATACTTGATCCCGTCGAAAATGTGGCCAGATAATCTCCGTGATAAATCCCATATTGCCATTTACACCCTTTGAAACGTCAATATTAGATCTCAACTTCACTTTACCTCCCACGAATATTTTATAAACATATAAAAAATCGCTAATCCTGAAAATCCTGGTCAGGATCACGGGATAAACTTCTTAAATTATGCCATTGTCATCGGTCTTTGATAAGTGTGCAAAGTTTAAATTTAATTGGACGTTTTGAAGTGGGTGAAAATCACGTTCAAAGATTCCGTTACAAACAAACAAACATACATACCAAGCTAATAAAAGCGTGTTAATGACCGCCCGCTTCTACCAACCGTGTACGAACACAGGGATCTTCTTACACTGGTTTGGGTGAGCCAGAGGGCCTAGACAAAGTAACATTCGATTAGCGATGACGCAAGTAGAAAAGCCAAAAAATGTATGGGGTTGACATAAGCTATCGAAATGTCACGTGATCATAGGTCAACGAATAGAAATTAGCTAGACAATGTTAACATCATTCGATTCTATGAAACTAATCGACAGCGTCGAACGATTACTTCCATAGAGATGCGTAGCCAAGTGGCGTTTTTTGACAAGCGTTATCGTTAGTTTTCGATTCGTATGATGGAAATATAAGCGATAGCGATAGCCATTGTAGAAATAGAATCGCTCCGAAGCGAATGCCATTTTGTCTAGGCCCTAACCGCTAATTCCTATCTACTTTGGCGTGCGTCGCGTAAACCAATATAATTATATGTAACCAATGTATTACGGGATTAATACATTGTTACCTGGATTAGCACATAGAGTAGTTTTAATCCCGGTAGTACGTTCCCGTGGGATATTTCCCGACATCCACGCGGGCGAAGCCACGGCCAAAAGCTAGTAATAAATAATAATATTACTCATTATTACGAAATTCGCTCGCGCCGATTGTGTCAACTAACATTTTATGGAGGTGTTCAAACTGGCGCGAGTAGCCGCGTGACTTCCTAATCATTAAAACAATTGTACTATCTTCTGAGATACAGGCCTCGCCTAGTTCAGAAGATAGAGTTAATACCCAAAGTAAACCTGTCCTTACCACCACAATTGCTGCTGGATTATTGTTGTATTATGTAGGTATATGACATTAGTATACTTAGTTACCTTATATTAAATACGTTTAAATTGTAATCCTTGTTGCTATGCTGGTGAGAAATAAACAATTTTTTTATTTTTTATCGACATGCGCAGTTGCGTGTGGCCAGAACTTTACTAAAGAGCATGTTCTCTTTATTTAGGTCACCGTATTTCATCACTAAGTTCACTAAACAATGACTAAGGCGAGTGATAGATGTTTAAAAAAAAATACTGCGGTCCATCAATTTGATCTGATGGATTGATCACAATCCGCATTGATGGATTAAAGACCTGCTCACTAGTTGCGTAACACACTATCAATCATAATCTGAATAATTTTGAAGCCCATTGCTTCATATGTTCGAAAACAAAATCTGCTCAACATACGTGAATGAATGAATGTTGTTGAACTGTCAAAATGAAAGCCATTCCTACTGTTAGTGTGTTACGCAATTACCCCGCCGATCTACACTTTTAAGTTTAATGTTGTGGCGTGTTTTTTACAACTCTTTCTATGTAAAAAAAAACGTTTTCGGGTATTACGAGGGCGGCACTGAAAATTTCGGGAATCAAGGAAGTGACACAACATTACTATTCAAAAATGTATTTATTGCTTTTCGAAGTATTCTCCGCGAAATTTGACACATTTTTCCATACGATGGAACCAATCATTGAAGCAACCATTCCATTCGGAAGTTGGGTTCTCCAAAATAGCCGTTTTGTAGGCGTCCACAGCTTCTTCAGGTGATGAAAATCTCTGTCCACGCAATTTATTCTTTATTTTAGGGAAAGTATAGAAATCATTAGGGCTTAGGTCGGGGCTATACGGCGGATGGTCTAACAATTCTATGTTTTCTTGCTCTAAAAACTCTTTTGTTCTGTGCGCGGTGTGAGAACTCGCATTGTCGTGATGGAGGATGATGCAGCGGTTGCAGTTCTCTTTACGGAGTTCAGAAACGACCTGTGGCAAACAAATGCTAGCATACCATTCTGCATTAACCGTTCTTTGTCCCTCGAGAGGAATAGTCGTAACATGGCCGGTTTTGGAGACAAACGTGGCCACCATTTTTTTTGCAACACTCCGTGAACGAACAATTTTACTCATTTTCGAACACCCAAACTCGTGACTGGTTTTTTGTTTCGGGTTCGTACGCGTACATCCAGGATTCGTCACCTGATACGATGTTTTATACAGCATTTGAGGATCCTGCGTGGAATCTTTCGAGAGTTCTGACGCACCAAGTAACGCGAGCCGCTTTTTGCTCTTCACAGAGCGAATGCGGTATCCATCGGGAAAAAAACGTTTTTTACACCTAATTGTTCATGCAAGATTATTTGTATATGACTCATGCCAATGTCTAAAGTTGCCTGAATTTCGCGGTATGTCACATGTCGATCTTCCTCAATCAGCTTACGCACAGCATCAACGTTTTCTTGGGTGACTGCAGTTTTTGGACGACCTTGACGGGGATCATCACTGAGCTTGACACGTCCACGTTGAAATTCAGCAAACCAGCGATAAATTGTGGTTTTGGATGGGGCTTCATCACCAAATGCAGAAATCATCCGGTCAACACACTGTTTTTGTGTTAAACCACTTCGAAAGTCATAATAAATCATCGCTCTTGAATTTTCTCGAGTCAATTCCATTTTCTCAACGACTAAATAAGTTTGACAAAACCTTGTGACAAGACCGAGAATCTTTTTTTAAATAAATAAATGGTATTCGATTTTTAAAACCAAGGAGTTTTCAATTAAAAAGATTTTAATATGACAGGAACAGTGGAAATATTCCATTCCCGATACTTTTAGTGCAGCCCTCGTAATGTCACCCAAATTAAGATATTATATAGTAAAGCATTGATCTATGTCCTTCGAGATAACATAAAAGTAGCTTAAGTCATCATCTGCCTAGTCTTTTCCCAACTATATTGGGTCGGCTTGCAGTCTAACCGGATGCAGCTGAACTGAATATCAGTATTTTACATGGAGCAATTGCCTATCTGACCTCCATAACCCAGTCACTGGGTAACACGATACTCCTTGTAAGAGTGGTTGTCAGACTTTCGGACTTCTTACTACTCGTAATAATCCATGAACTGATCTAATTATGAGTATTGGGTAACATCATTTGCACTGACCTCCACAACCCAGTTACTGGGCAACACGATAACATGAAGGTAAGTTAAGTAAAACTCATATTTAATATACCTAATAATATTTATTTATTGATAAAAACCCCAAAGTTGCATTACAGCTGCATAGATGTATTACTTAGTTAGATATAATTATTTATCTGAAGACGATGGTGTTGGATGGCAAACTGAATTAACAGCTGATGGCTTGGGGTTTTCAATTTGATCACTGGAATTAATTAGCACAGAGTTCTTCCCTAAATTTCCCAGTTCAGCTTCTAATAAAATTTCATTAATGTATTTTTCTGCATAAAGTCTTTGAGTGCGATTTAAATTATCTAATTTATGACTCCAATACAGTGCTGTTGGGGTTAAGGTATGAATGGTTGATGGTGAATGCACAGATTGAGATAAGAATGAATGTGGTTGGTCTAATGGTGCATTCACAGATTGAGGTGAGAATGAATGTGTTTGGTCTAATGGTGCATTCACAGATTGAGGTGAGAATGAATGTGTTTGGTCTAATGGTGCATTCACAGATTGAGGTGAGAATGAATGTGTTTGGGCTAATGGTGCATTCACAGATTGAGGTGAGAATGAACTACAAATTTTGTTCTCTAGTTCATTGTGTTCTGATATTGGCTGTTTCCATCGTTTTGGAGGCGCTGGGAGGGAAGTAAATGTTCCAAGTCTTCCTCGATGTTGCCCTTCGGATTCTGAATCTTCTGATGCCGTAGAAGTGCGCTAAAACACAAACAGCAAATACAAATGAACAAATACAGTTTAAGTATTTAGTTTTGTTTATACAGGGTGTAGAAATACCCATCATGAAGCCGTCCTCTACGCATTCTGTGCTTCAAACTAATCACACAATAACGGCTGTCCAAATACAGAGCGTTTTTTGACCCCTTAAAAGGCTGACAACAGCTAAAGTGCGGTCACTGTCGGACTGCGTAGAAAAGAAAGAAGAAGAAGAAGCGCGTTGACACAACGCTGGTAATTTATTGCAAAATATCTATTTACAGAAAATCTATTGATTGGACTAAATAATTAAAACACTATTTCGTTAATATGTTGGTTGTCGAATAATCTGACAAAAAAACAGAATGATTGCATGTATATTAGTATGGTTTTTAATCATTAAAATAATTTTTTGTGGTATTTTCGTGACTTTTTTCTATCGTATCAAATAAGTTGCATTATGTTTTCAACACACTATCTAACTAGCATATATCCTGAAGAATATCATATATTTTTTCTGATTTTGTTTACTACAATGGATTAAATACTTTTAGGCATTATAAAACTTGCGTTTAGGTCCTGTAGTCCCCTTAAAGTCAAATACAGATTTGAAAATGACAGATTTTCATGACGGCCGCTAGAATATGACGGAACCGCTTTCTTAAGTACTTTAAGTAACTTTGTGAAATAATGATTGTTGTTGGGAAACGACTTTTATTTTTGGTGTGAAATTTCACTGATTGCGGTACTGCGGAATGTAACATACGGAGTTGTGGTGGTACTAGTAAATTTTGGTTGTTAAAGTACAACAACCTGCGGGGTAATTACGTAACACATTAACAGTAGGAATGGGTTTCATTTTGACAGTTCAATAACATCCATTGCGTTATTTACGTTGTTGAGCAGACATTTTTTTCGAACATATGAGGTAATGGATTAGCAATAGGCTTCAAAATGATTCAGATTGTGATAGATAGCGTGTTACGTAATTAGGGTGCTGTACCCTAATTGCTAATCCATTGCTTCATATGTTCGAAAAATTTGTCTGCTCAACAACTTAAATAACGCAATGAATGTTGTTGAACTGTCAAAATGAAACCCATTCCTACTGTTAGTGTGTTACGTAATTACCCCGCAGGTCTAACTTGTAGACTAGATTTGTAGACCTTTTTATATTTTGTTGAGTGCCTGTTACTTGTTGACAGGCTTACTCTGTCCTCCCATACCTATCAACACTGTAATTTGAAACATTTTAAATACCTCTTATTTTTAAAAGAGTAACCGTGGAGTAGTAGTAACCGTGCCGGCTCTTTTCCGTAGGAAACAACCAATTTCAACCGTGTACCTAGCTTGTGACGTTTCATAAGTGTCCATGTAGGTTTATGTGAAATAAAATATTGTGATTTGATTTGATTTGAACATTTAAAACTTGTTTTCGGAAAAAAACGTCAATAAAAGTTGTAATTTAAACCTTTATATATCTCCGTAACCAGAAGGTTCCCATGATCCAGTACTGAAGGTTCTCATGACCCAGTACAAAAAAAAAAAAAAACAAAGTAGAGTAGTAAAGAAGCACACGTGGTTCGTATTTAAAATTTATTTGCCCGAAAGTTTCTTTCGCACAACCCCAAGTGTTGGCATGAAGAAGCATTTGTTATCACGTTTCTTTGACCGCGCGCGCTCTATTGTTGTCGACCCTGTCACGATGCCGACACTAAAGCTCAGGCCACACTGGGAACGAAGCTAAGTTCGTTTAGCTTCGCTGATGGAGCTACCGCGTCTTTTCATACTTTGGTTTATGAGTTCACGGTGTAAACCGAAATATGCCAACAAGCGGTAGCTGCATGAGTGAAGCTAGACGAATTTAGCTTCGTTCCCAGTGTGACTTGCGCTTAAAGTAGGACATTTACGATCTACTTTGAATGACGTAAAACCCACCGGCTAAAACCAATTTCCGTATCAAAAACCGCCATTGGGTTCAATCGGTTGGTTTTACGTCAAAATTGATAATTCTTTGATCGTGATACTTTAGAAGTGACCATTTTTTTTTATTATGCAACGGATCGCGTAGTTTACGAGGTGCTTAAAAACTGATCCCGCGTGATCACTAATCCGCTCGGTTCAACTAAGTTCAATTACAACATTCGGTCAAATTTGAATGATGTAAAACCATTAGTAAGCCAATGTAACTCTTATCTACTTGTAACAAAGTATTTATTTATATTACATTAAGTTGTGTTGAGAGAGTTGGATAAAACCCTGGGCAATCATTCTAATTTATACCTTACGTTACCGAAATAAGAGTTACATTGCAATGATTTACTAATTTACGAGAAGACGTTCTACGTCGATCGTGAATGTGCTACTCTAGGTGAATTCTGGGGTTAACAACACCTAGACAGCGGCTAGTCGACTGCCGCCGGACGCCTGCGCAGCGCGCTGCATGTATTGCCATGTAACTTTGCCGTGTTTTGTTTTTTTTTTGTAGGGTAATTCTTTTTTAATTATTGTCTAAAAAATTACATGAAATAGTAAATTAGGAATATAATAATTACTTCGCACGATAACTAATAATACCATCACGGAACGGCGATTTTTTTTTTCAATATTATATAGGTGCTGCAAGCATAATAACCAGCAAAATGCCTGAAAAATCATGGAACCGACTACGCAGGTACTATTGTTTGGCGTAGGACCTCTGATTTGTATGGATAATTGGCTCCGCGCCCCATAGGCCACATTCAGTTAGGAGGTAGGCAGCAGTGTTTACCTGAATACGGCCATACATTATGTCCCTCAAATGACACCGTTTTATTGTTTTTCGCGAATTAAAAAGTTAAGTATAGTAGCCGGCAAAAAAAAAAAATTAACAAACCATAGACACTCACCCGAGCTAATGGTTGCCCTTTCCTTTTTAAAAATGTTAATAAATGGAACGCCCATGATCTGGGCTTATACACAACACCGGTGCGACCTCGTGAGCGTTTAGATGCCTCCAGCTTATTCCATTCTCTTCTAAAATTTGACCGTATACTGTTAATTTTCTTTTTGACATCGTCAACGGTCGCGTCACTTTTAATTTTTTTATAGATTTTCAATAATTTGCTCAATGCTACTCCTCTTCTTATTGAATTTTGATAATGTTGTGAGAAATTATCCCAGAGCTCGGGCAGTGCTTCATACTTTAAAATAAATTCTTTTAAAACAATCTTCTCCATTGTTGCGGGTTCGACCTCCGACACCTCCGGCGACGGTGTGCGTTCCGGTTCCGTGTTTTCGATTTTAAAAACGGTGTTCTCCATTGCTATCGATTTGCAGTCAATCAATATTTTTTTATTAAAAAAAACCCAGGTTTCCCTTTTTTTGTCGATTTTCCACTCAGTTCTCGTCAGTACATCGATATTTCCGTAATATATTTCAGATTAATATGAATTTTTTATTCGTACGAAGCTGTCATAGTAAATTCTTTAACTGATTGGGAAAACTGCATCAAAATCCATTTGATAGTAAAGTTTAGAAAAACCAAGCGCTCACACAGACACAAAAAGCAAACTTTGTTTTTCATAAACTATTTAGAGGTTATTTAGATATTGAAATATACAAGGCCATTACTTTCTATTTATTCTTCTTAATTTAAAACATTGCTAAAATATACGAAATCTTTAACTTTTGTATCTGTGTTTATTTTAACACGCGTGCACGGTACGAAGCACGACGAACCATACTGACGCAACGCGAATGACGCGATCAATATTGAATGAACGTACGCGAACGAACGAAAACGGTTTGTGATCAGACAGATTACGTTGATGGATCGCAGTAAAGATTGAACGTAAGGCGAGGGCTACACGTTCAATAAATACTGATCAGTATTTTCGCAATCCGGATTTTAAATTCTGTGATAAATATGTATTGAAAAAAATACTGAAATCGGTTAATACTTACACTAATATACACGATAAAAAAATATCACGAATTTAGTAAATACCAGAATCTGTGAACCACAGTAATTATTGGACGTCTAGTCTTCGCCTTACACTTACACCAGCGGGGTAGGAATGGCTTTCATTTTGACAGCTCAACAACATTCATTGCGTTATTTACGTTGTTGAGCGGACAAATTTTTCTAACATAAGAAGCAATGGATTAGTAATAGGCTTCAAAATTATTCAGATTGTGATAGATAGTTTGTTACGCAATTACAAGTTTGTTACAAGATTACGGGAATCTCAACTAGGCTCTTTTTGTTAAATTAAACGCGGGTGTTAGACTTGTCAACCAATCTTTTTGTAGAACTGAAAAGTTTACTACTGCATAAACTTGTTAACAGTAAATGCACTAGTACTTGGCGACGCGACGGCTTCGCCCGCATAGCCGCCATTTTGAACTTTTTAGTTACAACACCTATTGCTTTGAATTTTTTTTATTAATATCCTCGCGTATCCCAAACTCTAAATCAGTTTTAAGCATAAAAAAAGAGGGTGCCTTTTTTAACCGACTTCAAAAAAAGGAGGAGGTTCTCAATTCGACTGTATTTTTTTTATGTCCTCAGAACTTTTTTCTGGATGAACCGATTTGGATGATTCTTTATTTTATTTTAAAGCTGGTGCTTCACATGTGGTCCCATTTAAATTTGATCAAGTTCTGACCAGAAGTTTTTGAGTTAACCTTAATACTGCGTATTTTTTCCACTTAGTTTATACTGATGATGTTTTTATTATTTTCCTATTACGGTTATTTAAATATCAATAGTGGTATACGAATGTGTGTGGGGTAGGTACCACAACTACAAAGTGAAAAATAAAAACTTTTACAAAAAAACAACCGACTTCCAAAAGAAAACACAAAAAAACGTGAAAAATAACTTTTATTTCGGAAGTCGGTGGCCAAAAACGAAAATACAACCGAAGACACCGACTTCCGAAATTAAAGTTATTTATCACGTTTTTTTTGTTTTTTTCGGAAGTTTTATTTTTCTGTGCTGATTGCTTTCAAAGTCGATTCCTTAGTATTCACGCGATCGCAAGTTTGAATCTGTTTTTGAAATAGGAAGAACTGGCCGCTATTTAAAAAAAAAAACTTGGTCGTTTTCTTTCAAAATGGATTTCAGAGTAGCGCGTGTCTGTGACTGCGTGTCGCGAATATGTTTATATTTCGTTTTTGTATCGTTTTTCATAAGAAAGATAAGCTCCTAAACTATTTTTCTTTCTTTCTTTCTTCTCCTTTATTTGGCCGCCATTTTCAATAGTTTCTTTTTATTTACAGGCACGGGTCATGATTATAGTTCCATCAGTCATTCATAATTCATGCATGATTGATGCAATTGATTGATGAATAAATAATCGTGTAATGAACGCCTTACTCAGATATAAGGTAGCGTTTCCACTAAAGCGACGAGGACCGGAGCGGAAACGTTCAGGAATCGACCAATCACATTGGTTGAAACCACAGCGCGTCTCTTGCCTCTGTGATTGGTCGATTCCTACAGGTCTGCGTTCCGCTCCACTCGTCTTTGCCGTCTTTATCTTTTCCTACCTTTTTGCGTGGATGTGATGCATATTTTCCTCAAGTTTGTTTTCACTGGCCGGGCCGCGCCAGGGTGCGGCGCAGCGCGACGTACCGGATGCGTGCACACGCGGCGGGAACCGACTGCGTCCGCTCGGCGACCGTAAGCGCGGCCCTCGGCACGCTATCATGACTAGAACGGATAGTAGTGCTTACGCGTTGCATTTCAACTTGCCAGGCGGCGACAACACCCGAGTGCACACGGTTGTAGCTAAACGCAGCCCACCGGCTACCGACACATGCGTACGGATCCAACCGGGTTCCAAGCTGAGTAAATTCCATGGAGTTATGACATTTGTCTACTTCATAAACGATTCAATTTCTTTTAACACATTGTAAAATGCACTCCGATGCAACCCGACGCGCGTCGGCCGGTGTTAATCATACAATCAATCTGCCTAGACTTTAGACTGGAAGCAGCTGAGCATACCAGTATTTAACATGGACCGATTCAAATCAAATCAAATCAAAATATTTTATTTCACACAAATCAACATGAGCACTTATGAAACGTCAGTAGCTAGGTGCACGGTTCCAATTGGTTGTTTCCTATGGAGAAGAGCCGGCAAGAAACTCCACAAGATTACCTATCTGAGCTCCACAACACGATACACCTTGGTAAGACTGGTGGTCAGACTGTTGGGCTTCCGACTACCCGTAACGACTTTCAAAAATCTACGAATGACAGTCGGGACCAACGGCTTATCGTGCTTTGCGAGGCGCGGAGGGGTCTCGATATGTTGTAATGGATGGTCACCCATCCACGAACCGACCGCGGCAAGCGCAGCTTAACTTTCGATCGACCCGTATTACTGTTATCATTTAGCCACGAGCCCCTCCCGGTGTAAATCATACATTAGGCGCAAATAAGCATATTTTCTTTCTTTTCTTTAGGAGTACATAACCGGCTCATCCTGCGAGCTCCTAGTGGTCCGCTGCGAGCGTGCCCGAGCAGAAGCACGCGTGCTCGCGCTGCGTGCACTGCACGACGAGATGACGTCACGGCGTGGCGTGTTCGAGGCGCCCGGAGGCAATGCGGCGGATAAACAGGCTGGCAAGCAAATTGGAGTTATTGATAAAGCTATTGTAAGTAACTTGCAAATTCTTTGTTCAAAATTACCCAGGACTGAAAATCTATAGGTAATTTTTGGTCAAGGGTTACGTACAAGAGAAAGCCCTCAAAATAATTAAATTCTGTGTTTTTGTTTATCTAATTTTCCCATAAGTGGGGAAACCCGGAACGGGGGATCGAAGGCAGAGAGAGGAACCGATGAAAAGTGGACATTCCGGGGACTGTCTTTGTAACTTGTTATTTTCAAATGTAGCTGATTCTTAGCCGAATTTGAATACATTATTTATGCTATTTGAATTATTTTTTTAATGAAAGAGACTGAATAATATACAAATATCCCAAGAAAAGTATATGCTTCCTGAATCATTGTTTATCTTCGGAAATACGAACGCGCGACGAGGTGTTCTAATATAGAGTTGTTACAACCATGGAAGTACGTACGTGCCTATTTCGTATGACCATGATTGCAAAATTAGAGATTAACAACTCTATGCACTTCCAATAAACTTTTGTAAACTTTTGAATGACAGATGTCGATCTGCGTCCGGACTAGGTAGCCCGACAGAGAGAAAACTTCATACAAACTCTCAATGACGGGTGCACTACCATAAAGCGCGGCAGTCCAAAAGTTATAAGCTTTGCCTCTGTGGGAATTTACTTCGTGGCGCGACGTTCGTGCTAATTCGGAAACACGAAGTTTACCGAAGCGCATGACTTCTGGTTTAACTGTAAGAACGTTTTGTTACAGGAAAGCAAGCGCGAAGAGCTAAAGCGTCTGATAACCTCGCTCGCTATAACGGAGCGCAAGATACAGAACGTGCGAGAGTGTCTCATCACTGTGTTCAACAGCTTCCATAGTGATGCCTGGTACACGGAGAACGACCGGTTTGGAGGTATGTGATACAGCTAGTACCTATAGTTTACTAGTATACGGATCTTGCTACAACTGAGCGCGAGATACAGAACGTGCGAGTGTCTCATCACTGTGTTCAACAGCTTCCATAGTGATGCCTGGTACACGGAGAACGACCGGTTTGGAGGTACGAGGTGCATTCAATAAGTAGCTAGCCTCATCGCCAGAGGGCGCTGTAGTTTCAAAAGAGTTTTACCACAGTGTAGCACATTCTTTTTTAATTCTTTTTTCAAATTTTCATTCCAATCCCTTCATTTGTTTTAATTTGACAACTTATGGAAGCGAACGTGTCGATCGGTTTTACAAAAATGGAAAAAGAGCAATATCGTTCGGTGATTCGATTCCTATTTTTGGAAGGGAAAACGCGCATCGAAATCAAAGAGCGCTTGGATGCTGTGTACGGTGACTCTTCTCCATCGATGGCCACCGTCAAGAATTGGTTCAACGAGTTTGCACGTGGCCGTACGTCGGTTTTTGATGAACCACGTCCAGGTGCACCGAAAACAGCTGCTACGGAGGAAAACATTAAAAAAATCCATGATCTCGTATTGGCAGATCGCCGATTGAAGGTTCGGGAGCTAGCTGAGACTGTAGGCATTTCAGAAGGAACAGTGCATCATATTCTTCACGAGGAACTCGGCATGAGAAAGCTGTCGGCGCGATGGGTGCCGCGTTTACTCACACCAGAAAACAAGCGCAACCGTGAGACCACATCGGAGACGTGTTTGGCGCTGTTTAAGATGAATCCAGCGGAGTTTTTGCGTCGTTTTGTGACCGTCGATGAAACCTGGATCCACTGGTACACACCAGAGACCAAGGAGCAATCAAAACAATGGATCCAGACCGGGGAACGTGCTCCAAAGAAGGCGAAAACTGTAAAATCGGCCGGAAAAGTTATGGCCACCGTTTTCTGGGATTCACAAGGTGTGATCTACATCGATTACCTCGAGAAGGGTAAAACAATTACAGGGCTTTACTATGCCGATTTATTAGGCCGATTCGACGCCGAATTAAAGAAAAAACGACCCCATCTGGCGAAGAAAAAAGTGCTGTTTCACCACGACAACGCACCGGTTCACACGTCTGCCGTTGCCATGGCCAAATTGGTCGAATTACGCTACGAATTGCTGCCCCATCCACCGTATTCTCCAGATTTGGCCCCTTGTGACTTCTTTCTGTTTCCTAATCTGAAAAAATCACTCGCCGGGAATAGATATGGATCGAATGAGGAGGTCATCGCCGCCACGGAGGCCTATTTTGCAGAGTTTGACAAAAACTATTTTTCGGACGTTTTAAAAAAGTTGGAGCATCGCTGGGCTAAGTGTATCGAACTAAAAGGAGACTATGTTGAAAAATAAATTGCCACTTTTCCAAAATTTTCGTTTACTTTTTGTAGGCTAAGTATTTATTGAATGACCCTCGTATGTGATACAGCTAGTACCTATAGTTTACTAGTATACGGATCTTGCTACAACTGACCGCGAGATACAGAACGTGCGAGTGTCTCATCATTGTCACGCGCCACGGTTGCCATTTGATGTTGGCCATATACCTGTATACCTACGTCTCTCGTTACAACTGAGCGCGAGATACAGAACGTGCGAGAATGTCCCATCACTGTGTTCAACAGCTCCCTGCGTTGAAATTTTTCGACGGTTTTTTTTTTAGTGCTGTTTTCTGACCGCGTAAGTATTGCACTTTTCTATGAAACAGATGATTTATGTTTTTGGTAACCCATGTATAATTTCTACACTAGGGGGTCTAGAATCATTTGCTTAATTCATGGTCACAGTTTGGACGTCACTGTCCGTGCCACCGTGTATATCGAAGCTTGAAAAATATGGTGGTTCGAAAACTAAACTATTTAGTTGGCTAATAAGTTGGCCACTTATAACTTGGAACACTTATAAATTAGAGGTCAACTACCACGGTTAAAAATCCTTCAACATGAGTTATTTCTAACTATGGTCTTGCATTAGGGTCATTCACAATCTTTTTACCAGTTATATCTGCTTATCATTTCCATAATTTTAAACTAACTAATTACGAGGGGCGTTCAATGTATTCTCGGTATAAGTGTGATTTACTTAATTAATTAGTCAAATTACCCACATCCATTGTGGGTAAATTGAAAAATTAATAACATTAAGGGTATAAAGGTAAAATTTCATATAGTTGTGATCATTAGTTTGTTTGTTATCCTTTGTCAACGACAACTGGAATGGCTAACGTGACAATGTTAAAGAAAATCGAGCACCGCCCTGTTATTAAATTCCTTACCAAACAAGGAAAAAGTTAAAAAACTATTCACAAAGAGATGGTGGCTGTTTACCAAGATTCTGCACCTTGGTTATCTACGGTTCAAAAGTGGTCGTATGAATTTAAAAGGGGCAGAGAGAGTATTGAAGACGACATTCGCTCTAACGGCCCGGTCACTGCCTCTACGGAAGACAACGTGAACAAAGTTGAGAAGCTTATACTGGAGGATGCCCGAATGAAGATGAAAATGATAGCAGAAATGACCCGCCTCTCTGTTGGTACCAAGCAAACTATTCTTCATGATCTTCTTTACCTTTCAAAAGTCAGTGCAAGATGGGTGGTGCGAATTTTCACATAGCCTCAAACACAAGTGCGAATCGAGTGCTGTAGAGTTTTTAGAGCTCTGTGGTGAAGTTCCATCAAGTATTTTCGATCAAATTGCTACTGGAGATGACACGTGAGTTCATCATTTGGACCCTGAAAGAAAGAAGGAGTCCATACAGTGGGACAAGAAAGGTACCGCCCCCTAAGAAATTCAAAGTCATTCCGTCAGCCGAAAAAATCATGCCAGGAATTTTGCTGATTGATTACACAAAAAAAGGTAATACCATAAATCCAGCATCCTAGGCATCTACTTTACGAAATTTGTGGGAAGCAATTAAAGAAAAAAGACGGGGTAAACTGACCACCGCCACCGGTGTGTTGCTTTTTCACGACAACGCCCCGGTCCACACGGCGCGTGTTTCCAAGGCCGCTGTGCGAGATTGTAGTTTCAAAGAAATTAACCACCCACCCTATAGTCCGGACCTAGCCCCAAGTTATTATTATTTGTTCCCTAATTTAAAAATAAGACCTTCGTGGACAACGATTTTCCAACGGTGAAGATCTCAAGGCGGCAATAAATGCGCATTTTTCAGAGAAATAGGAAAGTTATTTTTTACAGGGTATTGAAAAATTAATTTCGAGATGTAATACATGCATTGAGGTACTGGGGGATTATATTGAAAAATAAAAATAGTTTTAATTGAATTTACTTTTTTTTTCATGTCGATACTGAGAATACATTGAACGCCCCTCGTAATTTTGTAGTATCTTTTTGCAGTCAGGAAATAATAGTAAGGACTGCCTCGTTGGTCTAGTGGTCCCAAGCGCTACTGTTGAGCATGAGGTCCTGAATTCGATCTCCAGGTCAGGCAAAGTGTTATTGGGTTGTTACATTAAAATTTTGTTCAGTAGGCAGCCCGGAGTCTGGATTTGTTCCCGGTTAGTGGCAATAGGCTCGCCCCCTATGACATTATACTTAAACATAACTGGTGAAATGTGGGTGTACTATAGGTACACCTCTGCCTAACCCTTCGGAGAATCCAGTCGTGATGATATAATAGATTTTACTTGTGCAGGTCAATTGTCACTTCCACAAGATTCAGTATCAACTCTTCGCCGGTTCTACGAGGAGACACGAGAGAGGCATAGAAACAAAGTCAACCTGAGCATGGACCTGGATACTTCAGAGAACTGCTCTTATGATGCCGCGGGTAAACACCATACTACCATAAAAATTCTAGATCAGAATTTAAAGGAAACTAGTCGATACAGTTGTTACAGTTGTAATGGCAATCATGTCATTTGTTTTAAATAGGCTTTTATTTTATATAGATTCTTGTATATTTTGTGAAGGTGAGAACGTTGTAGGCCTAACTTGTAGACTGTAGATTAGTAGACCTCTTTTTATATATATATTTTTTATATTTTGTTGAGTGCCTGTTACTTGTTGTCAGGCCTACACTGTCCTCCCATTATCAACACTGTAATTTGAAACATTGCAAAAGCCCCTTATTTTTAAAAGAGTAATCGTGGAGTTTCTTGCCGGCTCTTCTCCATAGGAAACAACCAATTGGAACCGTGCACCTAGCTTCTGACGTTTCATAAGTGCCCATGTTGGTTTATGTGAAATAAAATATTTTGATTTGATTTGATAAGATTGATTTTTGCAAGCTGGCAAGCTCTTGGCTCTCTCTCTAGCATGTTGGGGTCGGCTTCCAGTCTAACCGGATGCAGCTAAATACCAGTATTTTACATGGAGCGACTGCTTATCTGACCTCCACAACCCAGTAACTGTGTAACACGGTACCCCCTTGGCCTATTGAATTCAAAACTTGGAATACTCACTTCCTTGCCATGAAAATAATATTTATTTTCCAGAAAATGCGAATCCAACATTCATTGATGAGCTGAAAATTTACTTGAAGAAATTCAAATTGGAGAAGAATAGAAAATTGGTGTTGGATAGGTAAGCATAATACTAGGCCTTTTAGATGAATTGGCAAAACTTCATAGCTTTTATAAAAATCTTGATTTAACCATTCACTAATGCAGATCCAGACTGAAATTCAATGATTTTTTTTATTCTGTAATTAGGATATCTGAATAATTTTTACATGTCATATAAAAAAAGAAATACGCTATATGGAATCGACATTTCTTATCTGACTACCCCTGTGAAGATTCTTCTCCATAGGTACCTACTACGCTTTGGAATGGGCAACTCGCTTCATCTTTCTGACTGACCGACCCCTTGACAATTCAAAAGTGCCTGTACGAGTAATTGGTTTATTTGAAATAAATGCTTTGAGTTTGAAGAAATGGCCAAACAAACTCAGGGTTTAGACCCTGAGCCTGACCCTGATTATGTCTGGATTTTAAAAGAGGCTTTAGAGCAAGGCCGGGCAAACCCAGGCACGCGGGCCACCAAGTAGCCCACCAAGGCATTTGAATTTGCCCGCCAGCACTTCGGTCGGTCGGCTAGCCGGCGCGCGGTGTCACCGCTTCCACCAGATTGGTCGTTTGAAACGAATACATCCCTCCCGAACACAACCGATCCGCGTCGTTCGAGTATTGTCGCTATTTCTACGTACCACTTGAATGCATTGGATTACTAATCAGTTTGGTGACAATTTGTTAAATTAAAGTAAAGCATATTTTGTCTTTTTTGTTTATAAATTACCTTATGAATATAGTAGTAGTGGTGGCCCGGCGCCGCCACAGTCTAAGAAATTTTGCTCACCTGGAAAATCTATTGGCCAGCCTTGCTTTAGAGTCTCTTTTAAAATCCAGACATAATCTTGGTCAGATTGTGTTAAGACCATGTATACTACGGGCTGGTAATGAGAAATTCCCAATGGAATTCCGCCAGTGCGTACTCATACTGCTCGATATGCTCCCACTACCCAGGCAATCAATCTGCTGAACGCCCTGATTGCGCAGGAGCCGGTTGTCGACATATTTATGTATAGCAGTAAATCTATGTTTAATGTTTGTATGCAGTTTTTTAGTTGAATGTTTTGTTGTTGGCTTTGGTGTTTACTGTAAGTGCAACAAGCAATTGTTATATAAATAAATAAATGGAGAAAGTCAAAAACACTGCCCGGCCAAGGAATCAAACCAAGACCAGGCTCAGCAGTCGTTATACCAAACAGGCTGTCATTATAATTCTTGTTAGATTCATACATATATAAACTCGCGCTTTCTTCCCATGGGGGTAGTCAGAAAGTACAGAACGCCACCTGCTACGATCCTTACATACTCCTTTTGCTTCGTTTCTGTTCATACATCTGGTCGTACACGCACGCCGATTGCGAGTACTACACACCCGACCTTTCTGAAAAACATCACCAATAAGGTCATTATATGACCTTCTGCAGCGTCCCCTCCCGACGTTTCCACTCACGTCTGCCTTGTTACTTGCCTTTCACTCATCCTCTCAACAATTTTAATTCGGATTAACTTAATATGGTAACCAATATTTTTTCTTCTATCAGTGGCGAAAAGATCTGGATATTCGAAACCCTTCAATCCTCGATCGACCGGCTGCAATCCAGCTGGCAACGCGATGACGTCACGTGCTCGCTTGTATGTCCGTCAGTCAGTCTCTCGCGCAATCTACTGAGGCTCATACAGGTGGTGGAGAATAAGGAACATATGGAGGGAATGTTGAAGGCGCTGGAGGCTAGTCAGAGAAAGCATATGGATATAGGTGAGGCCATTTTTAAGCTATTGCATAGCTTTTATCGCGGGCTTTGAGCGCGGCGACCGAATCAACAAATTCCGTAACGAAAATAAAACCTAACACCCCCCACTCCGCCTACCATGTAGCTCGGCCGAGCGTTCGCTTAACGTGTATGTATATGGTACGACTGTACTTGAATTAATATCAAAGAAAAAAAAAATACTGCATAAATAAAAAATTAATAAATAATTATAATTGCATAAGTTGATAAAAAATGCTATGCAATAGCTTTACCGCGGCAGTCCCTGAGTGCCACACGTGTTTTTTTTTATGATTTTCTGTTTGTTCCTTGTTTACTACTGGTATGGGGTTAGGTGCAGTTTTTTAATTGTAAATCTAGTCCTCTTCGGAAATATCTGGCAGTTGTAACTGGTAAAGGCATTGCCGAGGTAGTCAATGGTATTCGATGGAACACACTGGTACAGTACACTTACTGGGCCCAGGGCCGGCAGTCTCGACATAGATAGCGACAAAAATCGGTCGTTAAGTCTAATCGATGTCAAATTTCTTTAATAGATTTTAAACCTTAAGATTGCGAAATAAAATTGAAAATCTATTAAAGGAATTTGACAACGATACGACTTAGCGACCGATTTTTATCGCTGTCTAATGTCGAGACTGCGAGGGCCAGCTCATCTAACATCTATATAAATAAAAATGAAATGCTGTTCGTTGGTAAGCGCATCAACTGATGCGCTTACCAAAAAGAAACAAATCTGTCGAGCGGTTCTCAACTGAGAACGGCTCGACAGATTTGTTTCTTTTGTATAAATGTTCCTCATTATAGTCCCAATAAGGTTTTTAGGGTTTTTTTTTAATTGCCCGTAAAATTCGAAAGTTCGGGAAAAGCTGAGTGTGCTTTTTTTGATGGGATTTTTGTATGAATTATTGAAATTTGTACAGGACGTCTGCCGGTTCAGCTTGTATAAAATATTTTTTTTATATTTGCCATTAAGTCCAAAAGAAGAAGAACTGATACAGTCAGCAACAAAAGTTGATTAACACTGTAACTTATACAAATCATCAAAATGTATGCACAATGATTCGATACATTGCTTTTCTGCATTTCATGTAATAGCTAAGAGTTTAATACTTAAAATGTTATATATCTACAGTTTTTTTATAAATATTTTGCTCAGTAATTAAGGTTAGAAAAACTGAAGTGGTAATCGACTTCAATGTTGCTGACCGTACCACTTTTGTTACGTCATTGGCTAGGAGCAGGAGAAACAGATTTTCATTTAAAATTATCGTTGTGCAACTCCGGACCAAGAAATTAATCTAAAGGGTCGTCGAAACCATCAATTGCAATAGTCAATATTTACGTGATTGATACACATTGATGCGCAAATTGATCATCTACGAAATGCAATTGAAGCAAATTAACAATATTACTACAATAGCAATTGATTGCAATTGCAATTGCAATTGATCTTTTCAGGAACCCTTAACCCTGTGTACGATAAGGTACATTAAACTGATAAAACTGATAGAGTCAACTTGTGTATGGATAGCTCAAGTACAAGCACCCAAAACTATGATAGGTAAATGATCGACTCGTGGCAAAAGAGTCCTTTTGATACGAATGCTATGCAACTACAGATCGCTAACTCAAATTACGTATAAAATTTATGCATTCGCTGCGTGTCGATGTAAGCATAAAACGAATACAATTTCTATGTCGCTACCCTAATTACGTAACACACTATCTATCACAATCTAAATCATTTTGAAGTCTAATCCATTGCTAATCCATTGCTTCATATGTTCGAAAAATTTGTCTGCTCAACAACGTAAATAACGCAATGAATGTTGTTGAACTGTCAAAATGAAACCCATTCCTACTGTTAGTGTGTTACGTAATTATCCCGCTGGTTTGTCCGTAAACGTTTTATTGAAATCATTATTACGATCACAAGCGCTTTCGACTATTTTGTTTAAATATAAGTATTTTTTTTATTCAAATGATAAAAAATATAGAAATGAAACGCTTTTTTCGCCTCCTGTAAAATCATGATTTTGTAGTTATTAGATATTGATACTACACCGTCAATAAGTGATCAGCAATAAATGAAATATAAAAAATAATTTTACGATTCGTAAAATTATTTTTTATATTTCATTTATTGCTGATCATCATCATCACGATAACACAGGGAAGTTAAATGTATGGAAGTATATGAAGACGCTTTTAAATTTTCGTCCACGATAACGTTATAACGTGCACTTATTTCCATACATTTTATGAACGTGGACGTGGACATTCACGATAATATCGTCACGTTAGAAATAATAAAACCGCACATAAGCGTCCAATAAAATTGCCCTTTTCATTTACTAATTCCAAACCGTTATTCCAGACATATTATCAGAAACGGAAGAAGAACAGATAACCGTAGACAAAATAAAGAAACGACTCAACGAGAACCTGATAAGCCTTCAAAAAACCACAAAAACATTAAACCTTGCCTACGAGCATCTTCAGCTATGGTCTGACAATGACTTGAAGAAATATATCTCTTGTAACAGAACCGTTGATGGGAAGACTTTTGTGGACTATGAAGGATATTATTTAGAGAGCTTGAATCTTAATATTTAAGTGGAGAAGTGATGTTGAATGTATTGGATCTGTGTAATAAATGATTATGTTAATGATTTTTGTTGTTTTGTTTTTAAAGTGGATTCTTCTTAATAGCGATTCGATGGCAAAAAGTTCAAACTCAAACTCAAAGAATTTATTTAAAATAAACCAATTATAGGCACTTTTGAATTGTCAAGGGGTCGGTCAGTCAGAAAGATGAAGCTAGTTGCCCATTCCAAAGCGTAGTAGGTACCTATGGAGAAGAACGGGCAAGAAACTCTACGGACCCTCTTTTAAATAAAAATATGATTACAAAATATTGGTTACATCATTCATGTTGAAATTATGCATGTGAGAACGATGCAGAAAGTTAAAAGCGTCCGTAATAAAAAGACAAAAACAAAAACAATTCAAATATTAAAATAAGCCGTGGCAGCTAAGAGATGACCAGTCCCTACTGACGGCGCCCGTTCGCGAACATGACGCATGGATTAGCACCATTCAGCTCAACTATTTTGAAGGGAACTAAATGATCCAATATGTCAAACATGATTGGCCCAAAATTAAGCTGCGTGAACTCCGGACGCATTCATCAGATCGTCAAGTGCACAGGTGCCGCGTGCGACGCACGATGGAAGGTGGGTCATTGCATGGTCTAAAAAAACAAGGTCTGGCACTCCGGGAGTGACACATGCTTACGTCACTATCCAGTTGCCACTTTAGTGCAACACAACACGAATTATGGAAACATTTTAGTCACCATTCTGTTAAAAATAGATATAAAGCATTTCGCGTTTCGTTTTTCTAATCAAACGAAACATTTCAATTTAAACATATACCAACGTAATTGTTAATTAAAACCTCGTCATTTTATCGTATTCGCACAGGTAATAAAGGCGGTTGGGGAGTTATTATTACACACTACTGGTAACACAGCGGTGATGACGTAAGCTTGTGTCACCCACGTGACCACTGTGTCTCGGAATGCTATACCTGGCGAAGTATATTATTATACCATGGGTCATTGTATGTAGGAACACGCTAAAAGTTGATTGTGTAAGTATGTTTTTTTTTTGTGTCAAACCTGCTGACAGACATCTAATGGTCAGTGGTCACCGCCAGGTAAGGACATCGGCAATACCAGAGGCATCGCTGGTGCAATGTCACCCTAGAGACGAGTCCGCGTATCGCTGGTCAGTATTTTTCGTTGATTAGTCACGTTTCGTTGATTCGTCACGTTTCGTTGATTAGTCAGTTTCGTTGATTAGTCAGTTGCCTCAACTAGCCAGATCTCAGTGCTAATTTAATCATGTATTACCTAACATAACATCATGCCAGTTTCCTCAACGGGTTAGGCAGAGGTGTACTTAGAGTACACCCATATTTCACCAGTTGTGTTTAAGTACCATGTAATAGATGGCGAGCCTTTAACCACTAACCGGACACAAATCCAGATTCCGAGCCACTACTGAAAAAGAACTGGAAAACCCAATCCTACTTTTTTCGATATGAAAATCGAACCTAGAATCTCATGCTCCAAAGTTATAGCGCTTGCCACCAACAGTCTCGAAGCCAAATAAATATGTATTAACCTATTGACCGCTTGATTTTATATCAATTGCCGTGCCCCCAGCACCCAGCTCATCCATCTTTGCTCTTTTCAAGGCATACTGCCAAACCTACACATGCAGCTTGTGGGTGAAATATTCGCAGGGAGGCTACAACGTCCTTCGCGTACCTACAGTATAATAATGAATTTAGGATGTTAATTGGTCTTCGGCGCTTCTGCAGCGCTTCGCAGATGTTCGTGGAAGCCCGTGTTTACGATTTTTATAGTAAGTAGTAGGAGGAAGAGAACAGCGTCAATAATGGGTAGGTTGCGCGGAACAGAATCCTAAAAACTTTATTAGACATAGTGGACAGTCCTTTTATAAGGCACTGGGTACGGAGGCACGTGCCAACGTGTGTTGTGCCAAGTAATTTTTAGTTGTTTTAGTTTGTGAAAGTTTACTAACATAGTTTTTTAAGTCATTCTTACTAATACTATATAGATTGTGAGTACTGGTAGTCCGAAATAAAGAATATATATTATATAAATCGATAAATAAACAGTTTAAATACCAAAGGGTTCCTTGAATGAATTCGCTTATGGTCTGTCAACCGACTGCAAATAGAAAAGCGCAACAATGCCGAATGGGGGGTGGATGCAGGGTTTCGCTGGTGGAATAACAGGCACACGAAAATGATACATTTCTACCTTTGGCTTTAGTAGTCCGCGGATCATTGGTCAGTTTTCCCCACTCGTCAGTTTATTTAATTCGCCAGTTTCGTTGATTAGTAAGTTTCGCTGATTGGTCAGTTTTGCGGATTACTCAGTTGCGTCAACTCTACAGTTTCCAGTGTTTGTCAGTTTCCTTGATTTGTCAGTTTCGTACACTCAAGGAAAAATATAATGGTTACGTATAAACAAACTAAATTGGAAAATGTAAGGAATACCTTACCCATTAAATCAAACAAAAAAGTTATAATTTTAAATGCACCAGGCTTTAAAAAAAAAATACCTAACATCTAACATCATATAATATAATTGGCAATCTGATAAGTAGACCCGCTCCAGTTGGAATAATACGACAAATGTTTTCGTGCCGGATTTTTTTAAATGTATGGCATCTCGTAGTGGCTTTGAGAGGTAGTGACTATGGCTGCCTTAAGCGAACTCAAAGCTTCCAGGCAGGGGCGAATCACTTGTGTTTCTAAGTAACTGCACGCTAAGGGCTCCCTCTGTGGGGTATGAACCTTGGCTTAGGGCGTCGCCGGAGGGAGGACAGCAAGATGGGGCAGCCTGGATCATATCTGGATAATTATTATTATCACGGGAACTTAAAGCTACAGGCTTAGCTACGGCGCAGGCTGGCACTTCGTCGAACAAGGGTCGGGAGGGGCAATTACGTCGGGGTCGTCTCGAGGGACCTCGGCGGCGAGGTCGGAATGAATTTCGTGCCCGTGGCGCTTTAGTCATATTTATACGACTGAGTACCTACCTATGTCCGATTTTTGTTTTTAGTTTTATGACTATTTTTTAGAAAATTAGATAAAATATTGATAATTAGATAATTACAAATAATTATTTAAATATTGATAATTAGAAAATTAGATAAAATATTGTTTTAGAAAATCTTGCGGGCAAAGCAATTCTTTTTAAAGTTGTCTATCAAACTGTGGTATAATAGGTATTTGTGGAATTACCTAATAGGGATAATGACTAATACCTATTGGAAATACCTATTCGAACAAATAATGTAATTACAAAGAAGGCATAGTACAATGAGATAATCGAAAATATCTGTAAAATCAAAGGAAATATGGAGAAGCTACACACTTTAAAAGTTTTTGGAAGGGATTATTCCCGTCCTTGTCGCACGATACGGGCAATGTATGGCGCAAGTAGAAGACAAGTTTGCGCGCGTATTTCACCTTCAAGACTATATACTACCAGCTCTTTTAATCATTTTAGGCATAATGATGGCGATTATTCATATTGAAAAACACGGAATACAGCACACTCTCTTGACACCTGCATGCGTAGCATGACCGCTTCTATCTCTATTCTACGAAGAGAAGACAAATCACTTTCTTACCAAAAAGTAATTCTTTTTTTGAATTTTGACATTGCGCCGTAGATATATTTCTACGATTTGTCATTTTGTCTTCCGTTTCTTCTGTTTATATAGTGGCCTTGCTACGCACGCTGATATAACGTCGAGATGGCGGCAAACGACTATTACTACGACTACCGACTATTTTCGATTTCGTTCGGCCGCGCGCAGACTTATTTTGCGTGCACTCTAGTATGAAGTTACATGTCGTGACGTCACTTCTGTGATAGTGCCGTCTTTGTCTAGCAGTTATTTTAAAACGTTTATAACTTGACAATTTTTAAGCTTTTAAATATTTTTGCATTTGCAAACAAATATTTTTTTGAGATTAAAACAAAAAAGAATTCATCGCTATGCGTGAAATATGATGCATTCATATCTGTAACATGAAGCTCTGAGGCACCATGACCATGACACGCTTTTGCGTAAACTACGTCATTAAGGTGTCCAAAACGAAGCTCTCAACGTTATAAATTCTTATTTACATAATAAGTTCCTATGTGTAGATGTTAATTGTGTTAAATCTTCCGGGCTACCAGTTCAGTTAAGTGTACCTCAAGGCTCAATACTGGGTCCATTCTTGTTCTCAGTGTATATCAATAAAATTACCATTCTATTTAAATGGTATCTGTGACGTTGTACTGTTTGCAGATGATACCTCTCTTATTTTTAAAGTAGACAGGAATAGACAAGATTTTGACGAGATAAACAGTGCACTCGCAGTGGTTACGGATTGGTTTACGTCAAATAACCTAGTTCTCAATGCCAAGACAACGAAATGTGTAATGTTCGCCATATCGAATGTTAGAAATCTAGGACCCAACATCGTCTTAGATAAAGAGGTGTGTGAAACTGTAGACTCAGCAGTTTTTCTGGGCATAACAGTAGATGCCAAACTTCAGTAGGGCTCACATATATCAAGCTTACCGAGGAGGCTCAGTTCAGCTGCCTCCACCGTCAGGAAAGTAAGACAATACTCTGATGTTGATACAGCTCGGTTAGTCCATTTTAGTTATTTTCGCAGCGTTATGTCGTACGATACTCTGATGTGGGGCAAAGCCGCTGATATTCAAAATATATTTGTCCTTCAAAAACGAGCTGTACGAGCAATTTACCAGCTAGGTTTCAGAGTTTCTTTGAGAGGGGAACACCGAAATATTTTATTCCGAATTTCGATGTTCCGATTTTCAAAAGTCGAAATTTCATAATACCTAAGAATGATAATGTCTATTAGTAAAAAACACGAAATTTATTTTACCGAAAGTCGTAAATGCGATTTGTTTAAATTCGATTTGTTTTTTCCGATTTTCATACGTTCGAAGAATCAAATGCTCGATGGGGTCTCGGTCCGAAAAACGATATTCCGATTTTCAATACTTCGAATAAACTGCTAAAATTAGGATTCTGATTCTTATTCAATTAGTATAATGTTCAGAAATACAAATTCTGTAACGTTTACAACGACGTAACATGTAACGTTTACGTTTCGAAGGAAATATTCCCTAAGACTGGAAATCTCGAGGTTGTGAGGGGTTTTAGCATTTAAGAAACCTCGACCCCCACACTTCCGCAGGATGTTCAGTCTAATCACTGATGACCGTGGGTGATGCATCCGATTGGCCGTCAGCAATGTACGGACCTTCCTATCCAGAGCGTCAAGTTCCGTCTGATCCGTATGCCGAAAGTATATATCCAAACCGGCATGACCCAACCGTTAAAGGCACGCACCTTGTTTCCGCCTGATAAAAAACTATTTAACACTTTATTCAGGCGGCTAAAGAAGCGCTCCCTCAAAGATTGTTTCATGTCGGCAGCATTGATGCCTAATGCTTCCGACATACCCAAATACTTATAGGTTTCGGTTGAGAAGAGGGATCTAAGGTGTATAGAATCAGAGGTCGGGTTCCCACGGATTCTATAATCGCCCCTCGCTTTACATGCATGACTACACATTTGTCCACACCAAATTCCATCCTGATGGCACTACTGAACGTTTCCGTTACCTTCAGTAGCGCCATCAGTCGCAAATTGTTGGGGGCAAAGAGTTTCAAATCATCCATGTAAAGGAGGTGTGATATCACCTGACCTCCTCTTCGTAACCAGTAGCCTAGACCTGAATCCTCCAGCAGTGTGCTTAGACGATTCAAGGCAATTTTTGCTCTAAGAATGGTTGTAAGAACTTTACAGACCGTCGGTAAACATGTAATTGGTCTACAGTTTTTAGGTTCCGCAGTACTACCCGATTTATGGAGCAGTTGGGTAGCTCCTGTCGTAAAGAACAGTGTTAGCGACCCAGTCTCTAAAGATGACTGGAATTGCGAGGCTAAGCAGGCGTGCATTTAAACCAGAAATTGTGCAGTCCGTCCGGTCCTGGAGATTTCCAGTTAGGCAACGGGCGGAATGCATGAGCCACATCTAGAGGACTAATGGTAATAGCCTCCATTTCTAGTATTGAATCACACGCCTGCTCAACAACACGCATCCAATCACCTTCAGTGTGACTGACGGGCACCGACCAAATGCTTCGCCAAAAAACACTCATGGCATCATTATCCGGTGGACGCACTTCAGTCACACCTTGAGTGGGAATGGGTCGCTCCTAAGCTCTTTATACCCACCTTGCATCGCTCTGGAATATGCGGTTCTGAGTGTACCGATCCACTCTTCATTTATACCGACGGATACGGCTTGCCCATGCATAAACTTTCTGCTTCAGGAAGTCGATGCGCTCCGTGACACGGGATATTCGAGGACTAATATTAGTTCCCGAAAACGCCCACCTCACAAAGCGCATCACCCTAGGGCGTGTATTGCCCTCCGTTAAGCAGATGAGCTTCCCAATGAGTACCCTGGCCTCATCAATACGACGCTCAATCCTGCACTGCCAGGCTGGTGCGGCGGATTTCAGCCGTGCAGTTCGGTAAGTGTTTGGAAATTTGACACGAGCTATACGACATGCCGCAACAGCCGTGCAAGATTGAGTGTGTATCGCAAATGCCTGCGCTGCTTTAAATAAAATTTGATAACAGCGCGTCCAGGGCTCACCCCAGTGCTCTATTTTTTTTTATTTATGGGCAAACGTGGTAACTGTGGTCTAAGATCAGATGATGTGAACCGGTACTCACGGATCGCATCCTCCAGGATGCTCCTTAGTTCCACATTGCACAGGTTATCTGATATAGCCCTAGTGTCCTCCTCGTCATCATGCTGGTTTGTCCGCAGTGGAACCTCGGCAGGCGCATGCACGAAATTCTGGGAAGGGGAAGGGTTACTAGCAGAGCTACTCTGTATTTCCAAGCGTAGCCGATCAAGTGTAGCGTCATCCAATCTATGATTGTGTCGAATGACGCGCACCTGATCCGACAATCGTTGGGCCGAGACGTTTACGGCTGGTTCAAGCACCTAAAACAGAGAGAGCATCCGATCTCGGTACGCTGTAAGGTTAATTCCTCCCTCTGTAGCCCCATAATACGCGCGCATCACATTTTCATTTATGGACTGGGTCCATCGCATACGCGACGCATTTCCAGTGGCAGCGGGGACCCTGTTCGAGGCCTGTTGGCCTCGAGATCCCAAGACCGCTGGTGGCCGTCCTCTTCCTCGCTGTCACGGTGGTGTAGGTGACGAAGGTGGGAAGAAAAACTCGTCGCTCGAGCTCGACGCACCTGCAGCGACTGGTGACACGGTGCTCATGGTTGAGTCTGCGAAGCGGAGCTGAGCGACAAGTCCGGAGATGGTGGGTGTGTCTGTTGTCGTGCTCTGGCTCTGGTCTGCTTATTTTACATTTACTCACATTATCTATTTTTTTGTATATGTTTGTTTATAGTCCATTTTTGTCTGGTTTTTCATTTTAACTTTCATCTGGTATTATTACAGGATTTTTTTAGACTGATAATGTTTAATGCGGGGAAGTTACGTAACACACTAACAGTAGGAATGGGTTTCATTTTGACAGTTCAACAACATTTATTGCGTTATTTACGCTGTTGAGCAGACAAATTTTTCGAACATATGAAGCAATGGATTAGCAATAGGTATCAAAATGATTCAGATTGCGATAGATAGTGTGTTACGTAATTGGGGTGCTGGACTGTGAAATTTTATTTATTATATGTAAAAAATGTTGAGCGTAAATTTTTTGGTTGTAACGTTGACGGATGCCATAGACTTTTTTATGAAATGAATTTTAATCATTATTATTATGAATCATTTAAAGTAACCTGCAATGTCAATGACTATTTTTGTAATGTTAGAACACAACATAAAAGGTTTTTTGGTATCACAGTAACAGGAGAACACTGATGTTCTATTCCTAAGTCACAGGATCACCTAGTTTAGGAGTCAGGGTTTACCTTATCCGTATGACCTTTAACCAAGTTATGTATCCTAGTCTTAAGCATTTTGTATCAATAAAGATTTATATTTTTTTATGAGTTTTGGAAGGTTTTAACGTAACAAAATACCTATGTTAAACACAGACGATCAAAATGTGTGGAACGTTTTAGTATTATGAAAATGGCTTTTGTTTTTTTTAATAAAAATGATTCAAAAGTTTTGTAACATTTTTGAAGTACTTACCTTTAAAATTATTCTAGAATCATCAATATTCAAATATATTATTTATACATTTTTTTATTTTTACTAACTGTATCCCGCGAAGACTTCATTCACAAATTCCGACAATTATTATATTATAGCTAAAAACACCTTAAACATGAAATCAATTACATTGTTTTTAGGTAGGTAGGTACTTTAAGTCATCAGTTGATTGCTTTGCGAAGATAATAGGTATTCTGACTTTACACGTGACTAATTAAATCGTACAGCTAGCAGCAATAATAAAAACAGCATTTATAACCATTGAACAATGTTTTAGTAATTAATACCAAAACGTTTAAAAATGGAAGTGCTGGAATGTTTTAGATAAATTAACCTTAGTTTCGATATCTTGAATCAGCACCCTAATTACGTAACACACTATCTATCACAATCTGAATCATTTTGAAGCCTATTGCTAATCCATTGCTTCATAAGTTCGAAAAATTTGTCTGCTCGACAACGTAAATAACGCAATGAATGTTGTTGAACTGTCAAAATGAAACCCATTCCTACTGTTAGTGTGTTACGTAATTACCCCGCAGGTCACACGTTTTTACCGAATGATACGGATTTTTAGATACTTGATACAACTCTGAAAAATGTCCAACATGTTTATACAGCGAAAGAATACATACTTAGATGTTTTTAAAACAGCTAAGAAAAGATAACCTTTTCAAGTGTATAGGATGTAAAAGACAGACTTTTACAGGACAGAAAATTTGGAAACTTCAGGTGGTGTTCATATAAATATGATTTTTGTAAAAATGTTCCAAGCTGGCCTGGCCAAGATAAAATCGTTTTTATTTACCTCTTTAAAATGACGCAAATCACACAGCCATATCTGTTAGCATAAAAAAAAACCGGACACTTGCGAGTCGGACTCGACCACCGAGGGTTCCGTACAAATTTGTAAGTTATGTGTAATATTACTAGGTACAAGGCACTGAAGTAGGTAGACACCTATTTTAGGATTGTGTTTCATTACAAAATTTAAAAAAAGGACTAAGTAGGTACGCAGTGCGTTACGTTGTTACTGTTAGGTACTACATACACCAAAGTTATTTGGTACCTATACATGTAAAAACGGGAAAAGGTTTTTTTTTTAATTTTTTGTCATAAATCGAAAACATCATAAAAATAATTAAAAATCTGTTTAAGCTTGTGCCAATGAAGCCCTTCCATACGATACCGCACATGACACGGTTAACTTATTTCAAATTTGGACCCCCGTCCCTTGCATAAAGACCCTGTTTCTTTTTGAGATTTAATTAAAAATATACGGCTTTCAGATTTTTCTCTTCTGTACAAATTAGTAAAAGTTTTAAAAATCTACAGAACGACTTGGTCACCCATACAATTATGACCGCGCATACCGTTGTTTAACCTCGATGATTGATTACGTACTTTAAATAAAGACTATATTTTTATGATTTAATTACAAATGTATAGTTTTCAGATTTTTCCCTATACTTGTTGTATAAGACGATATTACTTGCCAAATTTCATAGTTCTAGGTCAACGGAAAGTACCCTATACATTTTGATTCCCTTGAGAGTGTCGAAATATACTTTTTTTGCGGCATAAACGGCCGTATCTTTTTTTTACGTTAACTTAGAAGTTTGATTTTTCACAGCTTTGACTGTAAACCTGAGTAGATGGTTTTAATTTCAACTTGATACCTCCACCTGTTCCCGAGATAAAGGGTCTTGACAGACAGATGGACAGACAGACAGACGGACGGACAACATAGTCATCCTCTATGGATTCCGTTTTTTCCTTTGGAGGTACAGAACCCTAAAAAGAAAACAACCCGAACACTTAATTGTCATTAACTCAATTAGAACTTGCTGTGGGTTGGAACGTTTTTGCATAACTCCGTCCAATTTTTATTTTTGAAAATGGAACTTTAAGCGGCGATCTCTTCGGTAGAATGCGTGGCGGCTACAAAAGAAATAAAAAAAAGGCATTGGTGCGAAATCTTTACATTTTTTCTTTAATTATAAATTGAATTGGTGACCGTTATTTATTTTTAATATTGTATTGGATTATTTTATTGTTGAGCTCCTTAAGTTCTGAGTTGAGCTGCACGGTTACTGACAAATGCGTGCAGTGACTGGACAGGTCCACTTAATCTGTGTGGTTCTTTCCTCAAAAGACCATTTCAGACACCAATCTACATGGTCTTCAAACATTATTACCGAATTTATGTTGTAACAATTTTTTTTTTTTAAATTATTTATGTAAGTAATTATTTTATTACAATGACATGAGTATTTCGTTGTAAAGTATTAGAGCGGGAGAAATTGGATGATTTACCACGCAAAAAAAAGGTATATTAGTTAAGTATGCATCGATAAGATGGTCTCTGGTTGTGTGTGAATAATTTGATACATGAAATATTGTTTTTGTTTTAGGAAATATTTCCATACAATTTGAATCACGATATAAAACGTGCTCTGATTCTTATCGGGTTTCAGTTGAAAATAATTCAAAAGTCAGCCAGTTGACCTATATAATTTTTATCGTATATGCAATATACTTACTTAGAATTTAAGATAAGCTGACCTCAAGTTTGTACTAAGTTGGTGTAGAAGATTTTTCAGCGATATTTGCGACTAGCTTCTGCTCGCGGCTTCGCCTGCGTGGATGTCGGTAATTATCACACGGGGACGTGCTACCGGGATAAATAGTATCTTATCATCCAAATCCATTCAGCGTGAAAAGGTAACAAACAGACAATAAATACAAATAAGTAATCCTTTTTTATTTTATTAAACAGTTTTTTACGATTCTAAATGTCTAAAATTATATATTAATTCATTTTAATATTATCATCATTAATTTGAAATACTCTAGCGTCGCCATTTACCACGTATTACCTAAGTATATTAGATAAGTTATTTTATAGCTTCAAATTGTATCTAATAACTTTAAGCGGCCACCCGCTTAAAAGTACTGATTTAAATGAAATAAATCTTTATATACATAAAAATTACGTGTCACGTTGTTTGTCCGCGATGGACTCCTAAACTACTGAACCGATTTTGAATTTGATTAGCACATCGTGTGTAATTTGATCCAACTTGAAAGATAGGATAGCTTTATAAAGAGAAAAGATATGATTGTTTGTTTGTATTGAATAGGCTCCGAAACTACTGAACCGATTTCAAAAATTCTTTCATTGTTGGGAAGCTATACTATCTCCGGGTGACATGGGCTATTTTATATTATGCTTTGCTACCCTGGCGAAGCAGGGGCGGGTCGCTAGTATTAATATAAATAATACCTTAAGATACGGGTTCCGACTATATCTCTTAAAAAGAGGTATATTTTTTTTCAATAATCTTGTTAATTTTAAAAACACCCCTATTTTACCCGCTTGGGGGATGATTTTACAAAAACGCTGACACAAATATTTTTTTATTTCTTACTAAGATCATAAATTTAAATTTTCATATCCATGACTTTAGAAACGCTAAGTTTCCCATATAAACTTTCATCCCCTATATCACCCCCTTTTAGGATTATTTTTGAATCAAAAACTAGCCTATGTCCTTCGCCAGGATGCCATCTATCTCCTTGCCAAATTTTATCTTGTAAAGAATAGTCATGAAATAGTGTTATTTGCAGATGACACATCACTTTTATTTAAACTTAAACGACAACAGATAGTTACTGATGATGTAAATAATGCTATCGCTAAAATAGTACATTGGTTTAGTGTTAATAATTTACTTTTAAACGAGAAAAAGACACCTAACGTTAAGCAGGTGAAAACCAATTTACTAGTTAATGGAGCGGAATTAGATCTCGTGGACACCACTGCGTTCTTAGGTATTACTTTGGACTCGAAGCTACAGTGGGGCCCACATATAACCAAATTGTCGAAGCGGCTAAGCTCTGCAGCCTACGCGGTCTATAAAATCCGTCATTTGACTGATGTCGAAACAGCTCGATTAGTATATTTTAGTTATTTCCATAGTGTAATGTCGTACGGCATTTTGCTGTGGGGAAATGCAGCCGACATTCAGGCTATATTTGTGCTGCAGAAACGAGCCATTCCAGCAATTTATAACCTTAGTTGTAGGCATTCACTGAGGGATAAATTATACATAATGACAGTCGGATAGAAATAAACATAATGACAGTCCCATCTCAATATGTATATGAGAACCTGATTTATGTAAAAAAGAATATTAATCTATATTCCAAACACAGCGACGTTCATAACATAAATACTACAAACAAAGATTTACTTATTGTGCCCTCGGCTAGGCTCCAAAAAATTAGTAATTCATTTAAGTGCCAAAGTATACGTTTTTACAACAAACTCCCAAGTCTTGTTAAAGAACTGAGCCTCAATAAATTTAAATCATTTATTAAACAGAAACTCTGTCAAAAAGGTTTCTATAAAGTTAAAGATTACTTGGATGACAAAAAGGCTTGGGATTAACTAAGCCACTTTAATGTACCCCCGAGCAACAATCCATTTTATACTGTGAATGAGTGTTTTAGAATTAATGATGTCCTTATATAATAACTTATGGTATTTTTGATGACCTTTAAAGAGAAAACTGTCTGTGAATGTGAGTAGCATTCAGGCTACATTGATTATCATTTTAATATTGTGAATGTGAAGACTATGTGGGTCATTGTTGCTTTTTCTTTTCTCCTCAGTTAATTTTAATCATGGTCTGGCAGTTTGAGTAATTTTTGTGGCCTACCCAAATGTCTTTTCTTTGGTATTGTTCGTCGAATCGTTGAGCTCCTTAAGTTCTGAGTTGAGCTACACGATTACTGACAAATGCGTGCACTGACTGGACGGGTCCACTCAATCTGTGTGGTTTTTCCTCAAAAGACCATTTCAGACACAAATCTACATGGTCTTCACATGATCTGACCAAGATTATGTCGGGACTTTAAAAGAGACTGTGACCTCTGAGTTTGTTTCGGCCTTTCTTCTCAGAGTAGTCAGATAGGAAACGCCGACCTCATCTAGTTTTTAAAATATGATTGACGTGTAAAAGTGTTTGTTCAAACCTACTTAGAGAAATAAAATCATTTATCGAAATCCGTTCAGTGGTTTAAGCGTGAAAAGGTAACAGACTGACAGACAGAGTTACTTTCAAATTTATAATATTAGTATGGATATCAGAAGCTCAGAACCGGTCTTTGTTGTGCTACTTTGCCTATGACCTGCACACTAATTACGTAACACACTATCTATCTCAATCTGAATCATTTTGAAGGATACTGCTAATCCATTGCTTCATATGTTCGAAAAATTTGTCAGCTCAACAACGTAAATAACGCAATGATTGCTGTTGAACTGTCAAAATAAAAGCCATTCCTACTTTTAGGCCCGTATTACAGAAGCTAACTCAAGACTCAAACATTACTTAAAACTAGTTTAGAGCCATTTGGATGGTTGAAACTAGTTTTAAATAATGCTCGAGTCTTGAGTGCGGTTCTGCGTGTGTTACGCAATTACCCCGCAGGCCGCGCTGACGCGCGGTTTGAAGGTCAAAGTGTTACCAGTGACGTGCGGTCTACTGCGGGGTAAATATCTAACACACTAACAGTACGTTTAGTTAAGTTGTTGCGCAGACAATTTTTTTCAACAAATTCAGCTATGGATTAGTAATAGGCTTCAAATGATTCAGATTGTTTTAGCTAGTGTGTTACGCAATTTGGGTGCTGTACATTAGGCCGCACGTCAGTGGTAACAAGACCAAGCTGATGCAGTGCCGGCGTTAGGGTAGAGCGCGGCTGAGTGACCGCCCAGGATTGCAGAGATGAAGGGGCTGAGACTAGGCGCCCCTAGTTCCAAGATACATACATATGTACACACATTGCAAGTTAAATAAAAGCTTGTAAAAATAACTCAACTTCGGCTCAACCATCGATTCAAAAGCACAGACTGCAGCGAAAAAGCTGGGTATCTTAAATAAGATGAGGTGGTACTTCACATCTGGAATTCTGGACAGCTTCCGAGTTTCTACAAAGCTCAGGTCCGTTCCGGTATGGAGTATTGGGTTCCGGAATTGATGGCTCAGCAAAATACCAGCTTGCTGCACTTGACTCGGTGGAACGCAGAGCAAAAAGGCTCATAGGCGACGAGGCGCTGGGGGCTAGGCTTCACAGCCTGGCTCATCGGCGTAATGTTGCTTGCCCGTCGGTCTTCTACAGACTGTACTTCGGACAGTGTGCACAAGAGCTCCACGATCAGGTGCCACATCTCGCTTTCACTACCAGACTACCAGACATACTGCAGGGTACCATCCGCATTTGGTCGATATACCGACTAGACGTACTCAGCGCTTCTCCTCTACATTTATTATACGCACGGCCAAAATGTAGAACTCTCTGCCGGCGTCTGCGTTCCCATCCGCCTATAACCCTTCAGCCTTCAAAGCAAGGGTAAACAGGTATCTTCTGGGCTTGCTCGTTCCTCATCCATCGCTTTCCATCAGGCGAGATCGAGTCCAAGAGCTGGCCCATATAGCAAAAAAATATTGGTTAAAATTAAAATGGGTCTCCATACAAGAAACCTGCAGTGTTACATATTGTACGGTGATACGGAACCCTTCGTGTGCGAGTGTGAGTCGCACTTGGCCGCTTTTCTCGCCGCGTTCCACGTAAAGGCTCCAGGCAAACAGGGGCGACACGCGACGTGACACAAAGGCACCGCCTCGCGCCTGTCGTGCCATTCGCGTCGCGAGTAGCGCCTGTTTGCAGGACCCTTAACGTGCATTTATGCGGCGGCGAAAGCAGTATTCGTTGCGTTAACAGCACGGGTGTGGCGTAAATAGTGGTCTAACGTGAAAGGGTCGAAACACCGTGTATTCAGCTATCACATACAACAATTATTTAAACAATTTTGGACCTAAGTACCATAAGTCCAATTAATGCAGATGCTAAAATAGTAGTTACAATGATTACTGATTTCATTACCTATCTATAAAAAAATAATGTTCCATTTCTATTGAAAAGGAGCTGAATTAAACAAAAATACAACAACTTTTTTTTAAGTATAATTTCAAAAAATGTGGTACTCACAGGTAAGGTTCACAAAATGTTTTGGACCAAATAAGAAGTTTTCTTTATCATTTTGTTATGCGGTGTTTTCGACCCCTAAACATTGGACCACTATTTACGCCACACCTTGTAATACGTACGTCGACTGCGTGTAAAAAAACGCCTTAAGGCGTCTATAGACAGGCGCGACACGACAACGCGACACAAAGGCGCCGCACGTCGCGCGACGAGCGGTAGGTATCTTTGTATCGGGCGCAATTCGCGTCGCGTGTCGCACCTGTTTGCAGAAGTCTTTATGCATAGGCCCATATTTTATTGATATTTCTGCCTGTGGTACTAAGCTAGGCCACCTCCTGCTCGAGGTCAAAGTGTTACCACAGACGTGCATCGACGACTTTATTCTGAATATTTAAGGCTCAAGTTGTTGTGTCATTGAGGCGCTCAACACGTTGGTAGGGAACAATGGGGCAACGCGCGTAGCGCCGCACTGTGAGCGCGGAGCGCAATGACCCTCCTTTACTGTGTCTATATTGTGCCTCCGTGCGGAAGGCCGGAGAAATGCGTCATAGGTATGTATCTTGTAGATAGGTACATATAAACGTCCTTATTCTGCGCTGTGTCGGGTGGATGGCGGCGTAGTAGTAGTATACGAAGCAGGCAGCCTCGCATCGAGGATGCCTCTATTTAAGACAGTGCAGTGCCTCAACCGGATTACGCTGCGCCATGAGCCAAACCTGCCTCAAGACGAGTCATAGGTTATTGTCGGTTTTTTGTCGCGCTTGAATCAGCCTCATACGGAGTCGTGCGTTTAGTAATTAGCTTAGAATCCAAATGACCTTGGCATAGCCTTGAGGCTGCTCCAGACACTGGCCAGTAAATATACCTACAGCTTTTGAACAGACTACCGAGATGACTGCCATTTACCAAGATTTTCTTGACTGGACAGACAAAAAAACAACCAGACTGTTCAGTTAAAAATCGGAAATCTGGAATCCCCGCGGTGCCTGAATCTGCCCGATTGTTCGGGCTTCACCTAGCTCTGTGTGAGCTCACTCAGATTGGGCTATAATATTTAATGAAGTAAGTATTAATGATTGTTTGACAGGATATCCGGTTTATAGTAGGGTTAGGCCAGACGCACTCGATATGTTAGGTATGAAGCTAAAAGTTCGCGGCGAGCTCGACATGTCGGACTAGTTCAGTGGGGCTGCCGCGCGCCGTCCGGGCGGCCGGATCGCACGTTAGAAGCTGACCTCTCATTGTACGGAAATCCTATACAATGCGAGATCAGCTTATACTGGAAATGTATGTAGCCGTGTGTACAAACACTTCCATGTCAATCATATTTTTTAAACTAGACGAGGTCGGCGTTTCCTATCTGACAACTCTGAGAAGAAAGGTCGAAACAAACTTAAAGGTCACAGTCTCTTTTAAAGCCCAAACATAATCTTGGTCAGATCATGTGAATACCATGTAGATTGGTGTCTGAAATGGTCTTTTGAGGAAAGAACCACACAGATTAAGTGGACCTGTCCAGTCAGTGCACGCATTTGTCAGTAACCGTGCAGCTCAACTCAGAATTTAAGGAGCTCAACGATTCGACGAACAATACCAAAGAAAGGACATTTGGGTAGGCCGCATAAACTACTTAAACAGCCACACCATGATTAAAACTGAAACAATGACCCACATAGTCCTCACATTCACAATAATTAAAATAATACATAATACTCTTTTACATATGTCTAAAATAGTTAGCAAAATAAAGTAAAAAAATCAATATTCACTGTGTACATTTATTGGAGCAGCTCAATCCCAAGCCTTTTTGTCCTCAATATATTCTTTCACAGTATAATAGGCTTTCTGGCATAGTTTCCGCTTTACAAAAGATTTGAATTTATTAACGCTTAGATCTTGAATGTGGCTAGGGAGTTTATTATAAAAAAAAGTATTCATTGGCATCTGAACGAGCCACCTATTTTCTTGAGCCTGGTCGTAGCAACAACAAATTTGTGCTTGTATGTATTAAGATTCCTGTAAGATACAACTTTAAAAAAGCACTTTAACAAATTCTAAGACTTGCGATACTGACTAGACCCATATTTTTTCAGACTTCCACAATGTCGATGCTATGGTGACAGACCACGATAGGCACTCTAAATTAAAAAAAAAAAACGAGCGACAAGTATCCCCTCTGGTTCTCTAAACCTCTCTATAGACTTCTAAACGAAAAATAAAAGATACTCGTAAGAACACGATATAAAAAGTTTAAAAACCCAGGAGATCACTTGGAATATAGACCACTTTTATATATTAGATAGGAGATCTAAAACCATTATAAACAGCTGTTACAAAAACTATATGAGCTTTACTGAAAAGAGTATTAGACATAATCCAAAATTTTCTCGGTCTTTCGTCAAAGCTAAAAAGTGTAAATCTAACGACATTCCCTCGGAGACGTGTTTAGGAATTGAAACAGCATCCACTGGTAATGAAGTCTGCAACCTTTTTGCAAACTTGCAACCTTTTTGCCAATCATTTCTCCTCCAATTTCACTCCTTCGATTGGTTCACCTGCTGTAGCCCAAACAGGACCCAAATATCATCAACATGCTTTAGGTAAAGTAAAATTTACGGAATGAGATGTCCTGAAAGCAATAAAAATACTCTACATCTGCAAAAGGCCGGGGGCATGGGGTACCGCCAGTATTTTTAAAGAACTGTGCTACCGCTTTAATTAATATTCAACCATTCGATTGCGACATCCGACAGAATGGAAAATGGCAAATGTCGTATCGATTTTTAAGAAAGGAGATTCCAGTGATGTTCAGAACTACCGTCCTATTTCACGACTCTCAGTTTTCGTTAAAGTTTTTGAATCTCTGCTATATCCTTTACTTACATCACACATTAATCCTCAGTTAGTTCCCAACAACATGGTTTTTGTGTTCGTAAAGCTACAACTACTAATTTTGTCCACTACGTCAAAGAAGTAAGTAAATTGACGGACTCTTGCGCCCAGTTCGACTCAATTTACACTGATTTCAGCAATGCGTTCGCCAAGGTGGACTATAAAATCCTCTTAAAGAAGCTCGAAGGTTTTGGCACATTTTGTCCAGTTATTCCTTTGGTTTAAATCGTATCTCATAAAGAGAGAACAAAGAATGGTTGTAAAGGGGTCTGGGTCACCAGTATATTTCTCTACATCTATAGTCCCCCAGGGTTCGTACCTTGGTCCAATTCTCTTTCTAATGTTCGTCAATGATATAGTTCTCTCAGTAAAATACAGCGATTGCTCTATATTTGCTGATGATCTATAAATCTATAAAGAGATAAACTCATCCGTCGACGTCTATTTACTCCAGCCTGACCTCGACGCAGTCCACGATTGGTGCTTGAAAAACCGCATGTGTGAAAACATGCTATCACATCACTTTGACCAAAAAACGGAATCTCTTAACTACGTCTTACTTATTAAATGGGGTAACATTAAATAAATTGGACACGATTCGTGACCTGGGAGTCCACCTCGACTCTAAACTCACATTCTTTAACCACATTGACAATATCACTGCCAAAGTGGCAAAAATGTCTGGCTTTATAAAAAGAATTTGTGGGGAGTTTCAGTCCACCTCTACCCTAAAGGTAGTCTTCAATACTCTTGTGAGAAGTCTACTGGATTGCGCATCTCCAATTTTGAACTCTACTTACCGTGTTCACGTAAACAGGATTGAACGTATCTAAAAAAGCTTCACTAGATATCTTTGTTTTAGAACCCCTAGCTGGCCATAGGATTCTTCTTATGGCCAAAGGCTCAGCCATTTTAAAATGTGTTCACTTAAACACCGAAGAGACGTGACAGACCAAATACTTCGTTATGAAATCGTTAAAGGTTAAAGGTTCACTAAATGTTCCCGACCTTTTGGCGGAATTAAGAATATCTGTACCTCGACAGAAAGCTATTAGATCTTTTCGCGAAAAGATTACCTTTGCCACAACTGCAAGTCGTACTAACCTTGGTAGCACCTCACCCATGAACCGTGTAATGGGAAACTATAATAAAATGGCTTCACGAACCAATAGCATCGACATCTTCTCTTACCTTATCCATCGATTCCGTATGAGGTTTTTAACCAGCTCGGAGTCTCGAGACAAGCAGTCTATCAATAATTGTATCCACTTCGTTTCGTTAGCTTTTCAGCCTTTTTTGTTAAATATTTCTTTAATTCTCATTGCATTTGTGAACATAGCTAATTTTCGTTTTATTTTGTAACCTATAATAATAAAATAATTATTTTATTTAGGTAAATAAAGGTTTTGAAGTACATGAGGGACTTACAAAGTATGCATTATTAATTACATGGTGTAGGTACAACGAATTGTTGGGTAAATTGCTGCTCTCCTAGCTATGTAGATCACTGAATAATCTGTATTTAGGAGATACAGTTTCGACTCCCAATTTGAGGATCACAATAATCATGTTATTATTTATTTAAAAAAAACTTCTGACATAATTAAAAATTGTCCATACTTATGTTAGTAACAAAGGTCTTAAAAACAATGTTAGTACCTATTGTAGCATTCTCGAATAAATTCATATAAACAAGAAAAAAAAAACAATTAATGTCAAAATTCTAGACAAAAACAAAAATAAAAAAATTGCGTCGTCTCGTCACGTGAAGCCGAATAAGCCTCCCCAGCACTGCACACTCCAGCCTTTCTGATATCGTCTTCAGAATGCTGAATGCTGAATGCTTTTGGAGCATAAATAAAAAACAAAAAACAAAAATTTTAAAAATAAATAAAACAAATTTGAATGATGAGTGTTGGTGTAGTCAGTCAAGTGAGTGCGTGTGCGTGTGTAATAAACACGCCTATGTATGTAATTTAATTAACAGGTATCTTACACGTCCTTTAATCATTAAGTTCTCTGCTAGTGCTGTGCACTTCTGTAAGTGACGTAGGTACTCACAATACCTAAAACTGTATGTGATTTTTGTTTGTGTATGTTCTAGTGAGTAAAGGCTCCCATAGACAGGCGCGACGCGACAGCGCTACACTAAGGCGCCGCTCGTTGCGCGACACGCGGTGCCTTTATGTCGGGCGTCGCGTCGCGCCAGTGTGTACGAGCCTTCAGTCTTTGAAGTGCCATATCAATAAATAAATTTAAAAAGTATAGGTAGGAAAGTACCCATTTCAATGTTATTTTTGTTTTGGTGGGTACCTATCATGGACTAACTATAACTAAATATTATGTAGTAAGATTTTGATTATATAGACAACAGGATATTCCTGTGCAGACATTGTAAAATAAAATAGTCTAGCCTTTTTTTTGGGTGGGAAATCATCAAATGACCTCTCCCGCTCTGGGCGGAGCGGAAGGGCGTGTCAGACTCTTACTGACTAAAACCCAACGTGTTCCTTCAGTCGCCTGTGCGCCATGCGCCAGGGCCACGGTAACTCTTTCGAACAATCCGCGACCCCAGCAGGCATCGGCACTTTCGGACCCCGTCAATGGTGCTGACATCTCTTTGAGGCGCGCGTGGAACACGACGCGCCGTCGACCCGGGCTTGGGTCCTTACCGGACGGCGAGCTGAAAATAGTCTAGCCTAGGTTTATTTGAAACGTAATTTGTTCACAAAAGTAGAATAATAGGCGCATAACTGGTAATTAAATAATCAGATTAATTATTCTTTAAAAAAAGACAACCCTGACGTAGTCAGAAGAAATGAGACTTACGCAATAGAAAGAGAAGCAACTTGTGAGTGAATATAACTGTAGGCAATTAGCGGAATTGCACTTCATTGTGTCGTAGCTAGAGATGATTTAGCAGATTGAATCTTCTGCACTTGTACTATTATTGTATTCTGTGGTGTGGTCGGATATCCGTATCTGGCCAAACAAATATCCGTTCATACACCATATCAGTCTAGCTAGTATATAATTTACTTACTATTAGGTATAGCTATAAAATAATATTAGGTACACATCACGGCTACATATCAAGCTATACATTATCAGTATAAGCTGAACTCGCATTGTAAAGGATTTCCGTACAATGAGAAGTCAGCTTATACTAGAACTGTATAGCTTGATATGTAGCCGTGTGTACCTAAATAATCTATTCGTTTCATAAAACGTCATAAAATGGTACTTAGGTAGAAGACAGACGTTTGCTACAGAAGCCTGGCTTATTTATGCAGATGGGTGAATAAGGAAAAACATGCAGCCAAGCCACAACCGCGGACTTTGTGGTAAAACAGGAAGCCGTACGTAAAACCTCAAAAAATGTATAGGTAGGTACAGTAAGATTCAAACTCAATGGCGGCTGTGAAGTGCGCTATTCACTGCGCGGTACCTCACCCCTCACCTCCGCTAACACGTGAATTGGTTACTGGGCAGTGACTCGCCTCATGTTCCGAGCCGCCGCACGGTGGATCGAAAATCGGCTGTAGAAGACATAGGATCTCGATTTCTTAAATGTTATTTTTTTTGCTGGAAATGACTTCTGCTGATCATTACTATGTACAAAAATGACACCCGAGTTAATTCTGCCCAAAAACGAAGGAAATATATTTTTTTTACGAAAAATTTGTATGAAGCTAGTATGAAAAATCGAATTATCTCCTAAACGGCATGTTTAACCGTAATATCCTTGGAGGTGGTCATAGTGCTAATTATTTATGATTTTTTGGTTGCCGATTTGACGAAAAATTTAATGCCGTTTTTTTTTTAAAAATCGTCAAAATATTTTTATTTATTTTTACATGTAAAACGATGCCTTTTAGTGTCCAAGTTAAAAAGTTCGATATGTTATTAACCCAAATATTAAGAACACACAAAACAAGAAAAATTAAATAAAAAAATTGCTGTTTTTTGACACATTTTTATTAATTTAAATAAAAAAAGATTATCAAACTCTTATTTAAGTAACATATAAAGTTATATTATATACAAAATAATTTAATTTAAGGAATTAATACCAAGCATTTGTAAAATAAATAAAAAAAAAGACAAAATATCATTAAATATTACAAAAAAAAAACCCAAACAGACTCAAATACAAATTTACAAATAAGTACATACATAATTTTTTTACAAATTTTCCTTATCACTCTCGTTGTCAGACTCCAATTCTGAGTCAGCATCCAGATTGGATATATCCAAAAACTCGAACTCAGTTTCCTGAAATTGAATTAAGTCGAGAGTTTCAGCAAAAAAGCTCTGCTTTTTCTTGGCATCTAACTTAGGCCTTTGTGCACTTAGCAAAGGATCCGAAGAAACAACAAGCATATTTAAAATGTCTTGATTGGAATCCTGCCTGCTTCTTTTCCGCGAATGATGTTCTCGAAACCTCCTAAAATCTTTGTTTCGAGACTCTGAGGCTTGTTCCGAGAGAGTCCCAATCGGCACAATATTATTTTTCTCAATTATGTCAGCCCCATGGATTAATAATTTATGAACGGTTGACGACATGTAGTACCAGTCGTATAATAATACGTACTTTTCTGCTGTTTTGCGGGCATAATCTCTAAATTTTATTATATCGACCTGCTCTCCAGATGTAATTGCTTGTAAAATTACAGCAAATCTTTTGATGAGGTCTTCATCCAAACCGGTTATAGCTGCGGTTTTATTAGGAAACTCAAAGAATTTTCTTGCAGTATTCCCGTCATTGGTGGTTCCCGAGCCTTGTTTTACTATATCAATCAACAGATTGAGCTCATCTTTGAATTTATTTTGAATTATTTTCTTCCTTGTCTGTAGCATTTCTTTGTGCTCATCACTTCTCGCTGCCCACCGTTTGAAGTCGAGCCTGTATGCAATGTGTAACAGACATTCCATACAATTTATACGGGCGTGTAGGGATGACAAGCCAAATTCATACAGGTCAGAACACACAATTTTTGATGTTACAGCATCTAAGCGGTTCATTTCTGTAGGCTTTGCTAAGCACAGGTAGCACGATGCATTTGATCTAGCTTCAGAAAGGTAAGTGCAAACTTTAGCGTCGATCATCGTCATCATTGGTTCATGAGTCACCCTATTATTATTATTGCACTCTGTGGGGATAAGGGCCTCAATTTCTTCATCCATTTGTTTTTTCAGCTCAAGGACAACTGCTTCACTCTCCTTTACAAAAGTAAACTGAACTGGACGACAATACAAAACTGAGCATGGTTTTGGGTTCGTCCATAAGATGTTGTCTCCATCTGTCAGTTTAAGTGGCACCAAGGAGGTCATGAAAATGCTCGAGTCATCTTCCTCACCCTCCATTTTCTGCTTGTATCGGCTTTGGTTAGAAGCACCATCAAATCCCCACTTGGATATCAGCTTCAACTGCTTGTTATGCTCTTCCTTAGAAAGGCTTTGAAGGATTCTTGTAACTGTGATATCAAGTAAAGCTTGAAGTGTAATCCTAGCCGATGAATCAGTAACTGTCACTGATTGCTTCGGAGGGTAGCAATCAAGCTTAGTTTGTTGCACTTTATAGTAAGATGGATAAATATCCTTAGCACCTTCCCGAATGGCAGCCTCTCGCAACGTAATATATTGCCACTTTGAGAGTTTTAGCGAAAGAAGCAATCCAAGCGCCTTTTCTGACGTAAATATGATTGTTTTCGCTGGTTTCTTAAGCGTTTCATTTAATTTAGCGGCTGCTTCAGGATTTTTCATCATGTATTCGATGACAGAGTTTTGTCTATTTTTTTATTTATTTTACTTTATTTTACAAATGCTTAGTATTAATTCCTTAAATTAAATTATTTTGTATATAATATAACTTTATATGTTACTTAAATAAGAGTTTGATAATCTTTTTTTATTTAAATTAATAAAAATGTGTCAAAAAACAGCAATTTTTTTATTTAATTTTTCTTGTTTTGTGTGTTCTTAATATTTGGGTTAATAACATATCGAACTTTTTAACTTGGACACTAAAAGGGATCGTTTTACATGTAAAAATAAATAAAAATATTTTGACGATTTTTTAAAAAAAAACGGCATTAAATTTTTCGTCAAATCGGCAACCAAAAAATCATAAATAATTAGCACTATGACCACCTCCAAGGATATTACGGTTAAACATGCCGTTTAGGAGATAATTCGATTTTTCATACTAGCTTCATACAAATTTTTCGTAAAAAAAATATATTTCCATCGTTTTTGGGCAGAATTAACTCGGGTGTCATTTTTGTACATAGTAATGATCAGCAGAAGTCATTTCCAGCAAAAAAAATAACATTTAAGAAATCGAGATCCTATGTCTTCTACAGCCGATTTTCGATCCACCGTGCGCCGCCGCCGCCGTTAAGTTTGATTCGTACTGTACCTACCTATACATTTTTGAGGTTTTAGGTACGGTTTCTGAAAGTTTTTTTACGGTTTTTTCCTGCAGAATATAAGTAGGTATAGGCTAACGGCTACGGGTAAAAAAGAAAGAAAAATAGTTTATTCTGCACAAACAAAACGCACCTAACAAATGAACGACATTAATTTAGAGACATACAAAATAGCCAAAAGCCAGTATGTACAGTCACGGGTACGTACAGGCCTACATCTGACCACCGTGAAAACAAAATCCCGTGCACACGATGACAACCACAGAACAGTTTTATCAGCGGGGTAATTGCGTAACACACTAAAAGTAGGAATAGGTTTCGTAGACAGTTCAACAACATTCGTTGCGTTGTTGAGCAGACAAATTTTTAGAACATAATAAAGCAATGGATTATTTCAAAATGATTCAGATTGTAATTGATAGTGTGTTACGCAATGAGTGTGCAGCTGTGATGACAACAAAATGTAAAGTAAGTATAAAGACATTAAAACTGTCTTCTCTGGTCCGATTAAACGATTTCAAAAAAGGAGGTTCTCAATTCGACTGTATGTATATCGACGGTGTAAAAGTAAAAACAAATGTAGCGCCATTTGGCCAATTGTTCAGAAGAGATGTTTAAAGGCAAAAAAAAAAAACTTTTTTATTTATTAATGGATTTTTTGATACTTTGTGAGCAGATCTATTTTTTATGTTCTTTATAATGTATGTGTTATGTATTTAATTTAAATGACTTAAGGTAAATAATTTAAGAAAAAAGTGGCGTTTCATTTAAATGACATTTTGAGTAGGCAGGGAAAACACTTCATAGGCCATTGAGAAAAAAAAACTTGGATGGATAAATTAATTCATTCACCAAATCTCCATAAAAATTCGAAGGGAAAATAATTTTAAATACCAAATCAAATTAAAAACATAGAAAGAAAAATGCTCCATACCTATCACTTCGATGAAAAAAACACGTGTGGCACTCGTGGACTGCCGCGGTAAAGCTATTGCATAGCATTTTTTATCAACTTATGCAATTATAATTATTTATTTATTTTTTATTTATGCAGTATTTTTTTTCATTGATATTAATTCAAGTACAGTCGTACCATATACATACACGTTAAGCGAACGCTCGGCCGAGCTACAGGGTAGGCGGAGTGGGGGGTGTTAGGTTTTATTTTCGTTACGGAATTTCTTGATTCGGTCGTCGCGCTCAAAGCCCGCGATAAAAGCTATGCAATAGCTTAAAAAAACAATATAGAAGAAACTTTTATGTACGATGCCTGTTAATTTGTTTAGATCGGTGTAATAATTTATTGACCATAATGCGGTTATGAAGTTTAAATGTTCTGCATTTTTAGGATAGGGATTTAATTGATCACGTTTATTTCGATCTTCAAAAATTTTATCACGGAGATATTGTGTCACTGTACGTAATGCAATTTTTGATGATAAAAGGAACGGTCTTGCCGTTACTGGCGATCAATTTATTTTAGCCTTATTCGACAAAACTTTCCTGCAATGATCTCCACAGCGAATGATGCTACGTAATTCAATTATCTTGTGCATTAGCAACCTTTATTTACCTCACTCATCATCATTGCCTGCTCAATTATGAACAAAAATACACCTATAAAACGCCAACTTTGCTAAAAAACAAAAGAAAGGAAAATCAAATTATTTGCTACTGGCAAAATTATTTATGCCCGTAAAAGTAATTGGGGGCGTATTCTCTAAGTCCGTCAATGAAGATACGGGCCCGTCCGAAAGTAGTTTGATACTTTGGAGTGAATCGTACACCCGACTAATTAACTTTTTCGGATAGGTAAAAACAAATCAGCACCCTAATTACGTAACACACTATCTATCACAATCTGAATCGTTTTGAAGCCTATTGCTAGTCCATTACTTCATATGTTCGAAAAATTTGTTTGCTCAGCAACGTAAACAACGCAATGAATGTTGTTGAACTGTCAAAATGAAGCCCATTCCTACTGTTAGTGTGTTACGTAATTACCCCGCGGGAGAAAGGACAACTGTCACATCGTGGTGTCATTCATTCATAGGTCGGACCCCAAACTAATCTTATGTCCGTAGGTGATACGGAGTGGGAAACGCACGTAACATCGGATGAAACTACGGATTTCGTGCTTAGAGAGTGGACCCCGTGATATGACCTTTTTATTTAAAAGTAAGATGGGAATACAAACTTTAACGCCACGACTTGTACTTTAGTAGTAGTGGTAGTAGTAGTGGTATACGAATTGGTGTGAGGTAGGTACCACAACTAAAAACTGAAAAACCAAAACGTTTTTACAAAAAAACAACCGACTTAAAAAAAAACACTAAAAAACGTGAAAAATATCTTTAATTTCGGAAGTCGGGTTCTTGGGTTGTGTATTTTCGTTTTTGGGCACCGCCTCCCGAAATTAAAGTAATTTTTCACGTTTTTTAGTGTTTTTTTTTTGGAAGTCGGTTGTTTTTTTGTAAAAAAGTTTTTATTTTTCACTTTTTAGTTGTGGTACTTACCCCACACACATTCGTATACCACTACTTGATATGTAAATAACCGTGACAGGAAATTATTATAATATCTTTATATACTCAAAAACTACTGGTCAGTACTTGATCTAATTTAAATGGGACCACATGTGAAGCACCAGCTTTCAAATAAAAAAAGGATCATCCACATCGGTTCACCCAGAAAAAAGTTCTGAGCTAACAAACATTAAAAAAAAATACAGTCGAATTGAGAATCTCCTCCATTTTTGAAGTCGGTTAAAAATACAACCGACTTCCAAAAAAGCACTAGTAAAAAGTGAAAAATAACTTTAATTTCGGAAGTCGGTGGCAAAAAACGAAAATACAAAACCCAAAGACACCGGCTTCCGAAATTAGTTATTTTTCACTTTTTCGTGTTTATTTTAGAAGTCGGTGGTTTTTTTTTTTTTGTAAAAAGGGACTGATTTTGTTCTATTCCTATTGGTCGAAAAATGGTGGTCAGACATCTGTGATTATTGTAACAGAGCCTGACAGATTTATTTAAACAAAATATTACTGTGTAAGGTGAGTGGGGGCAAGATCGAACGGTTTTTTGATGAGATGAGCGGTGTTGTATTTGAAGTCTTGTAGAACAGTTCATATTAGCTTATGCTAAAAATTTATTTGTATTGAGTATAGAGCAAAGAGTATATTTTTCTATCATATTGATAACATCCTGTTAAATCTGTTCCAAAGCATTAAAAAAAATTAAATAAAATGTTTTTATCACGAGAATGAAACAGGGGGAAGACGAAAGGGTGATGGAGAAAGATCGAAATAGTTTCTAAAATCGTTCAAATGATTATCAGACGCTGTTGGTCGTCACTAGTCTATAGTTTGAAGTGCGATAAAAACTGAGAACTGCCTGAAGTGTCAAAATACCTTTAGTTAACAAAGATATAATATTTTTGTATTTTTTTATATTTCAATCTTACCCCAACCGGGGGAGATTGACATAGAGGTTCTCAAACTTTCCACTTTAATTGCTTAAGGTTATACTGAAAATAAAACATCGCTATCAATCACATATATATTTTTATTTTACTCTATCCTAATGCCAAGATATTACAAAACAGAGAGTTTAAAGAGTAGCAATAGGTATATTGTAATGTTTTGCGCCGTATAATGTCAATTCCTTCCGTTTTACTTACTCTATGGTGTTAGCAACATCGTCATGAGTGTAGGAAGTTGCGCGTAGAGGTTTCCGGACGTAGTTACGTGACATGGTGATTCTGAATTGGCAAAATGCATTTATTTGAATAGTCATTCGGTAGTCCTAAGTTGGTATTTATAATAATAATATTTGTAAGTACTTCTAGATATAAATGGCCGAATTTGTCTCGCTGACAGTTTATTACTGTGCATCCGTTATATTGGCTGAAACAAAACAATAATTTTATTATAATTAAATATTTCAAAGACAGTATGTAATCACTAATCACTTATACACAAAATTAATTAATTCAAAATTTGCACAACCGATATTCTATATGAACATCATAAAATCATAAAAGGGTAGGTACCTATTATTTTATTTTGTATACTTATCTTATCACAACAGTTTGAGAACATCTGTCTATTAGTATGACTTTTGAAAACGGGGTAAGGTCGAAATTTTTATATGTTCTTCTTACCCCGTCAAATATTGGTGGGTAAAGATGGAAAATTGAAATAAATCCTAAAATACGAAAAATATCCATATTTGGATGTAATAACACAACTAAGAATTAAAAATAATGAGTAGATATTCCAATAAAACATTCGTACCCACCTCGTAAGTAAAGTTACAGGACACGGGGTAAGATTAAAACACTCGATTAATTTGCGTAAAAGTCACTGCGCAGACATTTGCATTTTTCACACAACCATTAACTCAAAGCGGCAAACGCTGACTGAGATATGCGACGTAACAAAATGGCGATCTTAATAATGTTGCCATCACTGCAAAAACTGCATTAAGTCTGGCGTTATGGACAACTTTTTGTGTTACCCCGTTTTTCATCTTCCCCCCACTCACCTTACTTATTTTTTCATTTCTCATACACGGAAAGTAGTGTTTGTTTGATCCGAGTAGCGGGTGGAAGACGCTGCTCCCCGTCTCAGGGCGGGAAAAACTCATAGTAATTGCTTCCCTCTCTAGGGTGGGAACGAATTTTAAAAATAGAACTAAATTTGGTTAGGTAGTCGGCTACGAAAGTTTTTACATAATTAAGTAAAATATCGATTAAAAGAAATGCCGGGGGCTTTAGGAGTGTATAAACAGCCAGTGTGAATTAAAAAAATACCTATTAAGGGGGATGCGCTAAGGTAGCCCGCGAAATTCAAATTTACTTACGTTTTTTGCAACTGACACAGAGCTGCAATTTGCAAAAAACCAAAGAATATTTGAATTTGGCGGGCTATAACTGTGGATCCACCTTAAGCGGGACGGCCCACGGCGGTGACACGGTGTGTTCCATATTTAAAATTTAAAAAAGACTATAATATTTTGGCGGGATACTAACTCTGTAAGCTTTCATAACTTTGTTTTCTTCGTACTAAAGAAACTAAACGTGACATTGTCTGAATGCACAAAGAGTGCGAAGCCACAACAAAAAAAAAAGTGTATGCTGTACCGAAATTCAAAATATCAGTTTTAGAGACTAATATTTGATTAAACATGAGTCTCATGCATTAATTATTTATTAATAGACATTTTAGAAAAACTACTGCTTTTACTTTCCTTAAATTCGAAATGAAAAGTAGAGTGTTTAACACGGGTGAAAGTCATCAATTCCTACTCGGACTATAGCCGCCCTCGCTACGCTCGGGCGTCTAAATACCTCGTATGGGAATTGATTCCTTTCGACCCTTGTATAACAATCTACTATTGTTTTATTGGTCGACGCAAAAAGGGGCGGTAAACAGATATGGTCATTGTGTGCAGTTGCACGGGATTTTGTTTTACGGTGGACAGATGTAAGTACTTATCCGTGATTGTATCTAGCTAGTGCATCCGCAAGGCACGCAAGCTCGATTAAATTCTTTACGTGTATAAGTTTGCGTCTGTATAATTCATACATTTTAATGGGGTCTATTTTTTATCATTCTTTTTTAATATTTTTTTTTGGTTTGTAATTCGAGCATTTTTTTGACAACCTTCTTCGAGATAAATCGAACATGCTGTACTGGGCAAATACTTGCGAGCAGCTGCCGGCAATGTTAGTATGAAAATCCATATCTGTCTTGTTTAGCGGCCGAATTGAAAACTCATATCTGTCGTGTTATTTATAAATGGAACGAACGTTTTACTTCGACCCATGGCAACCAAGGAGGTAACTTATCAAAGATTGTAATTAAATCTCGAACTGGCTTAGCAAATACAGCTGTTTAAAGTGAAAATGAAACAAGTGAACATATTGGTGCGAGAAAAGTTATCGTTGTTCGTCATTGATTCTGAAATTTATAATTAACTAGCTTCTGACCGCAGTTTCGCCCGCGTGGATTTTACAAAAGTAGCCCATGTCCTTTCCCAGGATGTCATCTTTATCCTTGCCAATTTTTATCGAAATCAGTTCAGTGGTTTAGGCGCGAAAAGGTAATATACAGACACAGTTACTTTCGAATTTATAATATTAGTACTTGTTTATGGATTTACTTAGTTGTAGTATTCGAAACAACTTTTTTTTTACCCCAAACAATGGCATCTCACAGTCTCCATGTATTTTTTTTTTAAACTTGTCTAAGAACACTTGGGCGGTCAAGACGTATCTAACGAATTCTTTGTTATATAAATCCGCCTAGCGATTTGAAAGATATGAGATAGTAAAGAATATTACATACATACAAGATACGCGCGAAAAACATAACCCTTTGCTTTCAGTCGGGTAATAAAGATCAAATTCGCCAAACACGTATTCGTTTGTATGTAACTGACAGATGTCAAGAACGCATTCTCTGGACGTCTGTAATCTGCTTTGGTAGTGTATTTTCGTTTTTGGCCAACGACTTCCGAAATGAAAGTTATTTTTCACATTTTTTTTGTGTTTTTTTTTGGAAGTCGGTTGTTTTTTTGGAAAAAGTTTTTATTTTTCACTTTTTAGTTGTGGTACCTACTCCACAAACATTCGTATACCACTACATGATATGTAAATAACCGTGACAGGAAATTATTATAACATCATCAATATAAACTATGTGGAAAAAATACGCATTATTAAGGATAACTCAAAAACTACTGGTCAGTACTTGATCAAATTTAAATGGAACCATATGTGAAGCACCCGCTTTTAAATAAAAAAAGAATCATCCAAATCGGTTCACCCAGAAAAAAGTTATGAGCTAACACACATTTAAAAAAAAAACGTACAATCGAATTGAGAACCTCCTCCTTTTTTTGAAGTCGGTTAAAAAACGATGAAAAAGACCCCATTCAAAATTCTAAGAACTTAATTTAAAAAAAAAACGTCGGTAGTTGTAGACCCATTTTGAAATCAAAGATGACGCAAGTGTAAAAATACCGCATGCCATTATCAACTTCAAATCCTAGGGCATGAAGTTTGTTTTCAGTGGTCGTCAAATAATTATTTTTATAGTTAGTAGGATAAATCTCTTTATTTTGAGGAGTTTGGAACAGCGTGGAAGTGTGGAACTAGTTTTGTGTGACACGTATACTATTGATGTGTATTATGCAATGTTTAGATAATTACTCGCCGAGCACGTGGTTTCTAAACGCTGCATAACTAGTCTATCTAAACATAATAGGTACATAATTACTTAAGTAATGATTAATAATGGGAAACTAATTAAATATTTGTTATTGCTCGAGCTGTCAACGGCGCGTCAGAGTGACGTCACTTCCCGATGAAGCACGAATGACCTCGTTTCCCTCTCCAACGGCCGCCGTCAAGATCGTGGACTATGGACGCGCTCTCGCTCTCTTTCGCTTCTGACCATCAGCGCGTACACACTCTCTTAATAAAGCTATTGCTGCCCCGTCCCGTGTTATAAAAATTAATATAATTAGTAATTGTTCAGCTTGTTTTTATTGAAATGTAAATATGAAATTGGTTAATTACTTTAATTGGTTTGGTTTATTACTGTTTATTACTGTTCGTAATTTGGTTAATTACTGTTTTATTCGTCTTGCATTTAATAACTTGTAAATTATTACATGATTGATTTTAGTAACTGTTGTACGTACCCTCATAAGAAAAAGAAAGTGTGTGGTTCTTGAATAATAAAACTGTATTCCTAATTGTGTTTCTTTAATCTAACATATTAATAACTAATTAATTTTCCATTATTATTAATTGCCGTTATTTATATTAAGACTAGCTTCTGCCTGCGGCTTCGCCCGAGTGGATGTCGGAAAATTATCCCATTATCATTATCGGAACAAAAAGTATAGCCTATGTCCTTCCTCAGGATGCCATCTATCTCCTTGCCCAATTTTATAGAAATCCGTTCAGTGGTTTAGGCTAGAAAAGGTAACATACATGTAAACAGAGTCACTGTCGAATTTATAATATTACTAGCTTTTGCCCGCGGCTTCGCTCACGTTAATTTAGACTTTGACTATAAATTCGGGTTATAATTCAATCATGATTCGAAAGACACGTGGTGCCATCTATTATCATAAGGACGTTATTGTTGTTTTCCTCGGGAACAGTATTTTTTGCGGGATGAAAGGTACCCTATGTCCGTTTCTGTACACCTGACAACGTATATGCAAAATTTCAGGATGATCGGTTAAGTGGTTTAGGCGTGAAAAGGTAACAAACAAACAAACAAACTTACTTTCGCATTTATAATATTAAAAAGTTAGGATTAGGATATATTATGGATTACTAGGTTTTGACCGCGACTTCACCCGCGTGACTGTCGGAAATTATCCCACGGGAATTTACAACCGGGATAAAGTATCCTAAGTATCCTATGTCCTAACCCAGGGCACGGCCTATCCGTATGCCTTTCATCCAATTCTGTTCAGCCGTTATGGCATGAAAAGGTAACAGACTATACCTTCCAATCCCTTAAATCGCTTAAAAAGAGGTACACAAAATTTTCAATATCACATGTGAATTTTAAAATCAACGAATATTTTACCTCATTGGGAAAGGATTTAAAAAAAAGACACATATTTTTTTAGTTCTTACCAAAAGCATATATTTGAATTTTAATATCCCTCTGCGTTTCCCATACAAATTTTCATACCGTATCTATATCACCCCCTTTAGGATTATGTATGAGACAAGAAGTTGCCTACTGTCCTTCCTGAGGATGCCATCTGTCTCCTTGCAAAATTTTATTAGAAATCTGTTTAGTGGTTTAGGCGTGAAAAGGTACCATACAGAAAGACAGACAGACAGAGTTACTTTCGAATTTGTAATATTAGTATGGATTTATAGTAATATAGTATGGATGGATTTTATTGTGTGGGTGGGATAATTTTGTCACCAATATGAAATGGTAAATTAGCAATAATAATAATTAAGTAATAATCATTTCATTTTGGTGATCACTTTTCTTCCCGCAGAGTTTGGAGAATCCTCGGCGTCCGCTGTTAGAGAGACAGCATTGTCAATACCTACCATACAAATGAAGAATGTCACCGTTTACTCGCACTACGGCACCAATGCGATGACGCGATTTTTTTTTTAATAGAACTGGCGTCTCTAGACAATGCCAAGTTCGGCGATCTGTCAATGTCAACAATGCCTGTCAACGACAAATCGCAACAATCAAACAATTGACTGCCCAGCAGACTTATTACGTATAAAATAGCAAGCAGCAATTTTATTATCGCGCAATCATCGCGCGATCAATCGCTTAACGTCATAAAGATTATAGATCCTGCTTGTATGACGGACTTTATTTGTCTGAGGTTTTGACCGTGTTTATCAAGCCAAATTTCGGTCTCACCCCGGGCTAATTGTCTAGCCTGTGAGTCGTCATAAATAACCTTTTCACTCCTCTTGCTCAAAAAGTCCATCATTGTAGCGTACCAGAGCGGGGCTAAGATAACATATTTTCCTCTAGTCTAGGGGAAAAGTAATATTTTTAAATTTTCGTCTGTTACCAACGAGCCTACAAAAACGGAAAATTCTTTACTCGTAAGTAGAATAATCATGATTATAGACTCGACTTATTACTGTTTCATGAAAAAGAAGAACACTTTATTTTTCAAAATGGAACTAAAAGCAGCGATCTCTTCGGTAGAATGCGTGCATTGCGTTGCGGCTACAGATGAAATTAAAAAAAAGGCATTGGCGCGAAATCTTTAGAATTTTTCTTTAATTTTTTAAATTAATTAATTTTTAAATTTACCTACAAATTAAATTGGTAACCGTAACAATTTATTTTACAACAGTGAAAATGTCAGCATCTAGTGTGAATGGAGACCCTAATTTGCTTTATTTTTACCCTAAATTGGAAGAGAAAGGCAAATAAATAATTTTCAATCTGTTGCCGTCAAGGTCGCGAAGCATTTATTTAAATACATACGAAAAGTTTATGAAGTGAATGACAGAAAACGAGTGGATTCGCTTACGGAAGGAGTTTTTCTTACGTATTTTGATGAACTTTCCAAAAAATATCAAAGTTCAACCCTTTGGAGCACATATTCAATGTTACGAACAACTATACAGACAAGACATAATGCAAATATAAAGAAATATGTAAATTTTACGGCTTTTCTCAAGAAATTATCCACCGGCTACAAGGCCAAGAAATCCAAAGTTTTCACGAGGAAAGATATCGAGAATTTCATAAATAAGGCTTCAAATAAAAAATACTTGGCAACAAAGGTTACCTACTTACATTTTTTAAACGTTTGTCAATTATTTTCATCAAACTAAATTAGTAGGTACCAACCAAATTACAGTTTTAACACACTTATTTTTGTTTTTACAGGTTGCTTTAAATTTTGGGGTCAGTGGTGCTTGCAGAGGAATAGAACTGGCTAACATAACAGTGGACGATGTCGAAACTGAGACCCATCTTCAAGCCATAAATCTGCCCAATACAAAGACAAATAAGGATAGGAAATTCGTTATAAGTGGAGAATTTAAAAAAATTGTCAAAGCCTAACAAGATTTACGACCGAGTGGAATGGGCACGCCTAGATTTTTTCTGAACTATCAAGACGGAAAATGCACAAGGCAAGTTATAGGCAAAAATAAATTAAGCAACATGCCAAAAGTGATCGCCATCTATCTAAATTTGCCTAATCCGGAACAGTACAGTGGCTATTGTTTCCAAAGAACATCAGCCAGTCTCTTGGCGGATTCTGGTGCAAATATAACAACGCTAAAACGCCACAGTGGATGGAGTTCCGATCAAGTGGCGGAAGGCTATATATATAGAGAACTCCATTCAAAACAAATTTGATATCACCCAGCGTATCACAGAACGCACCGATATTCTTCCAACTAGTCCACGACCATCGACATTAAGGGATGAGTCAACTCAGCTGGTTCTCTATTCAGAACATTCGAACGAGAGACCCTCAAACCTGACACTACGTGTATCTCCCACGTTTACCCCACAGACAACTCAACATTCATCTTCACAGAGGACTGAAATTAAGTTGTCGGGAAAAAACATCTCGTTAAATATCCAGAATTGTACAAATTGTACATTTAATTTTTAATAAACTACTTAATATTGTATTGGATTATTTTATTATCTCACAATCGTAGTGAAAAGTAGAGTGTAACACCCGGCGCTAAAAACCCATTATAACTCGGTTTACATTTACACCCTCGCTAAAGTTCGGGAGTAAAACGACCTCGTATACAATGCGTCATTTTAACCCCTTGTATAACAATCTACTATTTGGCCTGCGACGAGACTACACTATTAAATCTGGTGCCTATTCCTGTTTGGACGGCACACGACAATCGGAGGATGTTCCAGATATTTATATTTTTGGAACGAAGTTCCTTATCGCACTGTACGGACTTGGCGGATGGGGGATGGGGGCTAGGCGAAAAAAGAGTAAGAATTTTCCGTCGCGAGTTTCCGTCACGACCCTTTCTTTACTTTGTTTGGTTGAACGCGCTAAACTCAGGAACTACTGGTTCGAATTTAAAAAATCTTTTAGTGTTAGATAGTCCATTTATCGAGGACGGCTTTAGGCTATATAACATCACGCTACGACCAATAAGAGCGGAGCCCGAATTATTTTTATTGCAAAAACGGGAAAAAAATATTCCTTTTGAGAGCTTCCGTTGCGTGCGCTGCGTATACGGTTAAAGTTACACAAACATCCTGTATGACGGAATTGCTGCCGTTTAAAAGTAAAAAAAAAAATCCGCAGCAGCATAACTCTATCTTTTAAGAGCGGCCAACCCGTCATACTTTTCATACAAACGCTCGTACGTGATTATGGCGTTGTAACACATCTTTCATTGAATTTGTTTAACTAATAGATATCTTGTGCACTTTATCTAGGTTTCTATGCAAGCAAAAAATAAAAATTTGGAGAAACAAATCCAGTATAAGCTTCCAAAAATCTGCTTTTTTGCACAAATTTTACCTGAACTTTGGCAGTTCATAATGTACTCATAAATTGTAAAAGTAAAGAAAACATCTTCATAGAAACCTCGCACATGTATTGGAGATTCTAAATGACAAACATTTTTTCCAAAATCTTGTAAGGGTTTTTCAAAAACACTTATTTCCTAGAACAAGTTATGTGAAATTTCCGCGCATCAATTTTCGTTCGAAGTTATCGCGTTCTCACTCTTGCTTCTTTTTCAAACATTGCGTTGGACGAAACAACAAGCTTTTCAATCATGCTCGCGTTGACGATAGACGGACCTGGAAGCGCCCTCTTAAGGTTAACTCAATATAACCCTTTTTATGGTAATCAAATTTGTTCTATATATGTTCTAAATATACTACGAAAGGAACTTCGTTCCAACCGAGTATTCCACGACACTCACGCATTTTTTTATTATTCTAAACTCTTAAGTCTCCTCATAATTTAAGACCGTACCATAACCATGGTTTAGCGCAAATTATGAAACAATATATTTCCTAGAAACCTTGTATTTAACGTGCGCGTCCTCAGAATACCAATTGCAATCGAACTCTTTAGGACGTATAGCGAAAACAAGACCAAAAGGTATTTACGATCTTGTGCATCTAAGTTTTTCTCGAGTAATTCTTTTTTTATTAAAAAAACATCTACAACCCTATCTGCATTTATTTTTGATTAGATATGATTTTTTTTTGTTTTTTCTATATGTTTTTGTAAATTCGGTGTATTTTTTAACAATTATAAATTGAGCGTGTTAATGAGGTGATTTTTTTTAAATTTTATTTTGTTACCGTACGTATAATTGTCAAAAAAACGTACAATACGATTTAAATGGTCGCCATGGCAGCCCCATCAAACACACATGTACCTAAAAAAAGTTTTGCCACGAAAAACAAAAAAAAAACATATAAATCCACATGAAATTTACCAAAAAAGGTTGGCGTCGGATACAAGATGCATAAGTAGGTGAAACCAGTGTTTACTTAGACTACAAACGATATTCGGCTGTTCTAACAAGAAGTACCTACATTTAAAATATTCATAATACTTATGTGAAACAAAAGTGTAAGTAATAAAGTTAATTTTAAAATTAACAGTACCTAATCCTGTTTCAGTATACCTAAAATGCCTAATGGAGTGTCCAATGACCAATAACCAACTAAATAAATGAACTGCGTACATCTCGTTTTAGCCAAAGGTCTTGGCCTTGGCAACAATTTTTTGAATATCAGTACAATTTATTAAATGAATCGTATTTTACAGTACACGCTGTTTAGTATAATGAGCACACGACACACGACGAAGTTAAATGTACTCAAATTTAGGTCAATTTCCTTCGAATTATAAGATTAATTTGTACTTAGTAAGTAATCAGCGACCGATAGGCAAGCGATCAACAATAACGGAAAAGGTAATAGCAATTTGACAGCCAAATTTGCTTGCCGATGACTGTCGCTCTGCTGTCAAAACCCATGCATATTGCGTAATACGAAATAATCGCGATCACCATGCGATCACTTCACATTTTAGTTAACTGATTGGTCCCTAAAGGCAGCACTATCGCTAGTTTGCTATGGTGTGGCTACCGCTGATAATTAATACAGCTTTGCGATTTAAGGGGACTACAGGACCTAAACGTAAGTTTTATAATGCCTAAAAGTATATGATCCACTGCACTAAACAAAATCAGAAAAATATATGTTATTCTTCAGGATATTTGCTAATTAGATAGTGTATTGAAAACATAATACAACTAATTTGATACGATAGAAAAAAATCACGAAGATACCTATAAAAAATTATTTTAACGATTAAAAACCATATTACTATGCATTAAATCGTACTGATTTTTGGTCAGAGTATTCTACAAGCAACATACTAACGTAATAATGTTTTAATTTTTTAATCCAATAAATATATTTTTTGTAAATAGATAATTGCTCCATATTTTGCAATAAATTACCAGCGTTGTGTCATCGCACTTCTCTTTCTTTTCTATGCAGTCCGACGACAGTGACCGCGCTTTAGCTGTTGTAAGCCTCTTAAGAGCAATTATGGCGCAAATTTCGCTATCGCAAGGCTTCTGTAAGATACGTAATAAACCTGCCGGCCGCGCATGCTTATCGCCGCGGGCTGGCTACCTGACGCCACAAAAGAGCGTCGTGTTCAATTGAACAACAACAAAAAGTATGGATATACCTATAGCAGCATCTACAACGCCACATGCGAGCTACGCGTCACACTGACGTCACGCAAAATCCTGCATCGCGCAAGCAGAGTTTACTGCGCAACTAGCATTTATACAACGTCCCGATATCAAACGTCGGGCAGTTGCCTACCAGACACGACATCCGTTTGATCGGACGATCCTCCCTTTTCTATGGAGGTGGGAGTGAGCTTTACACCCTGTTCCTTATACCTCCATATACATATTGTAGGTACCTACCTAGACCTGAGAGAGCGGCACTTAAATTGCACCAACTTAAAAGTTTTAAATAACCAGTTTAAAACGATGAACCAAATAATAATCCTACGGTAATCACCAACATAAAACGGTTATAGATTTCAACTGTATCACCACCTAAGAACCGTTTACATAAATTTAAACCAGTGAACCTTTTATAATACCGAGATTTATACATTTTGTCTTCATAACATTCATAAGAATCGATTAATTTCTAATTTTATGTACGGCACATAAATGCATAATGGAAATAATAGAACTGCGTATCATTTCATACAATTGCCGAATGAGTGATCAATCAACTGGGGATTATTATTATTAACGCCAAGTCTAGGGTGTTGGGAGAACGCCACCCTCCCCTATTTGACTCCCACCCTGAATCCACCCTTGGCTGTTGGAAACCGCGGGTACGATCGGCGCATGCCTCCCACCCTCGCTTCTCCTTTTGACAGATTTTGCTCGTATTCCATCTAAAGAAGGCCAAATATATGTTGTAGTTTAAGTTTGCGCCTGTCTTGATCCTGTGATGATCTGTTTTGTTCTGTGCTGCTTTAATTCTGCTAGGGGCGGGTCTCGACAATAGTGCAAAGGGTGAAAATCAATACTCTCTCTGCCTGGGAATTTGCAACTTATACTGAGTTATACGTTGGCCTTTGACACTTATCCGCAAAGCACGGAATCGGCAGCGTCCAGGGCGGCATCAGCAGTACTTATAAAATTTGTGGTGCCGAAAGTGCGTTGAGCGCACCACTTCTGTCACGAACCGCCTCCAAAATTGTCAGTAAAAGGCGAGACGCTTGGTTTGTAAGGAAAGTGTTGACAATGCCGCCTCTAGCAGTCGCCGCCGAGGCTACTCCATACTCTGTGCACTTACAAAATCATAGGATACATACATATTTTTTAAATTATCAGTCATTGTCTCAGCCACAGTTTTAATTACTGTTGCTAAGCTGAATCGAAAATTAACGTACTTACGTTTGCAAGACAAAATGACACGTTGTAAAGGTCAAAAAGATAAGGAACACCGAATCGCAGACTACGCGTGTAAGTAATATGATAAGTTTTTATCTTTTTGGTGACCAAGTAAGATAAGGATTTTATCTAAATGCTTTGCCTACTACTTAAGTGTGTTGCCTTATCTTTTTATGAATATTCTCCACGCAGAGATAAGAGCGAAGGAGAAGAAGAAAAACACATACCTACGTGCAGTAACTGCCAAGTTCTTTAAAACGAATGATATTGGGTACGCAATAGTATTTTAGGTACACAGAATGGAGCTACGAGATGTTAGGTATTCTATTGTGATAATCAATAGCTTACATACATATCTATATGCAGTTGGACATATTAACAGCACCTTCACTTATAAATAGCTGGTGATAAAAGATAAAAATGCTTTCAAAACTCCGTAATTCCGCTCCTTACATAAAGTATTTTATATAGACCAGTATAAAGCAGACGGGGTGGAGGTGTGGTGTGGTGTGGTGGGCAATGGGAGGGCATGTGGCCCACCCCAGTCCTGCGGTAAGGATTCCCGCACAAACTCTAGCACCCCCAAGGATCAGGGACTAACGCTGCTAGGTTTAAAAAAATCTATAAGTACTGCGGAACTTTTCCTAGATATTACGTTTTTGTGATGAAAATAGACCACATTTAAAAATATATAGCCTATGTACAGGCCTATTTTAAAGTGATTCTAGTTGTATTTTAGGTTACGTATACATAAAAATCCAACATGTTTGTTACTGAATAATGATAATGACTGTAGTCAAAAATAACTTAAATACTTAAATGGACCCAGTATTTTCTAAAGACTTCTAACTGAATACCTAACTAGTGGTGCTTACTTTTAATGTTAAACACCACCATAAAATGAGTTCTATTAAATACCACTGCAAAATACGTTTATGTGTTTCATTAATAACCACTTTAAAATGAGATTATTAAATAACCAGAAACCACTGCAGAATGAGTTCTATTAATAACCACAGCAGAATGCGTTTCATTAATAACCACTGAAAAATTAGTTCTAATAATAATCCCCGAAATGCGTTTCATTAATAACCACTTTAAAATAAGTTTTACTCCCCTCACCCTTTGATTAAGGTGATGATTATTGGAATTAATCAATAGGTACACATAATTGTAACCTAGTCTATTCATTGAATAAATTATTGTTACGTAATTCTGAAGATCAATTCAGTAATAACAAGACAACGCGGCTGTGAACAATACAATGAGCTTAAACAAAGCAATAAACATTTACATCTGAATTGAATAAGGTTAAACCTTTTAAACTGGTATGTTTTTTGCATTTTTAGGGATTCCGTACGTCCTAATGAGAAAACGGAACCCTTATAGGATCACTCGTGTGTCTGTCTGTCGGTCTGTCACAGTCAATTTGCTTCGAATCTACTAGCTTGATTAAGTGGAAATTTGGTACAGATATGAATTTCTGTAACCCAAACACGGATGCGTAACGTAAATAAAAAAAAAATTGAATATGTGGCTCACTTTTGGGGGCAAACTAGAAAATTAAAAACAAAAGTTTTACAAACTGTACCGCATGACATATCAAATGAAAGGGCTTATTGTGAGGATCTGAAATATATTTTTTGTATAATTTTAAAATAAACAGTTTTTAAGTTATTTAAGAAAATATAAGAAAATTGACCATTCCCTCTAATCTCCGAAATTTTTGAAAAAAAATACAGAAATTAGTTCTTTATACAGATTATAGAAAAACCTTTAAGAAGTCTAGGGTATTAACATAACATGGTAAATCTTTCAATATTGTGCATACAGACTTACAATTGCAGTTGGAATGTATGAGAGAACATGTTTTACAAACTATATAATGCCAAGTTTGTTCTTGGTATCTGGGGGCAAGGTAGTACATCCGCCAAGATGGGCCAAAAACACGAAAAGCGGGGCACTACCTACCTTTTATCGAAGCGTTTCGTCGTATTTTCATACCCTCATTCATACCTTCGGCCTGTATTATGCTAGAGAGCTCAAATTCTCAGAGTAAAATGTAGTTAGCAGACTTATAAAACACACCAAGTTTCATTTGTCAAGCATTCATATTTTGGATTTTATTAATACCTAAAATACGTCGATTTCGTCACTGACTGACTCACTCACACGATCATCAAAACCTCTAGGGTTCTTCCCGAAGTCCTAGAAAGCTGAAATTTGGTATTCAGGCTAAGATTTGCACACAAACAACAAAAAATTAAGAAATTTGTATCTTTCACCCTCTGAAGTCCCTTAGGTGCAATTTTGTATTTCTTACGGATAATCGGTATACCTTCTTCCATTTTTTATGAAAGGTAGATTATTAGCATGTATATAAACAACAAAAAATAAACTTTTTCTTTAGGAAGTAAGTGCTGGCGTGCAAGAAATACCTTTTTTAGCCGACTGTGCTAGAACTAAGGGTTATGATTTTAACATATCAGTACAATATCACCGCTAAAATAAAAAGAAATAGAGCACCCTACAAAAAGAAAAGAAATCCCACCAAAAGCATTTCATGTAAAGTAGGTTGCCATAACTTACGTAACGCTTTCACTGTTAAAAAGTTATCAAATCTAATGTAGAGCCAAGCCAAGCCCCTAACTCGACGAGGCCTAATTCTACAAACCTTACATCTTGATCAAAATGTATAGCTTGGCCGTTCCATTAAACTATAGCATGACACAACATTAAAGACCAGTGACTTAATTTCTTACCATATGCCCATAGGAGTGTCTGTGCGACGGCCGCGGAACGGCCAAGCCGTAGGTACATTTTGACCAAGATTACCTAAGGTTTTTTTCTAGAGCTAGGGGCTTGGCTCTACATTAGATCTGATAACTTTTAACCGTGAAAGCGTTATGTAAATCTTGGCAAACCACTTTTAATTAAATGTTTTTGGTGGGTAACATATTTATCGTACGGAACTCTTACCACGCAAGTTCAACTCGCACTTGTCCGATTTTTTCCTTTATAGAACCAGTATTCAGACTTATGACATTATAGTCTGGCATATAACTTGTCTCACGGCATTATATCCGTGTTATATATCCCACCATATATATTTGTGTATAATTTAGTCAATATTGCATTTAAAGTTTGTTCAAAGTGAACGCGTTACCCTCACTCGCTTCACTGCTAATAATAATATGCTTGAAATCGTAATGATCCCATACAAGGTCTCCCACTTTGGGTCGTGTTCGCATGGGTGCGCAACATGTGCACACAGCCCGCAGTCTCACGCACACACATAAAAACATACACGACACAAACACACACAAAAAATCGGGTGTTGTTTGGGCCCAGAGCCACAGATTAAAAATCAAGTTTCACAGAAAGTTCAAACTTTACTCATTTGCTTGCTTTCTTAAAATAGTTTCAGTTGGTATGGACATATTTAATGTTGTAAACCTATTTATACAATGAGGTCCGCAATTTTTAAGATAAAAATCCTGTGCGCATTTAGAGGACCGGACCTACCTAATTCCGGTCTGAAATAATTATGTAACATTTTTAATACAAGCCAAATTGCAACAAAGGTCAAATACTTATTGTAGGTAAATTCGAACAATAAAGAGTAGGTAGGCACATTTTCCTTATTTACAAGTCTGATTATCCGCCTATTTATCTATAACAGTGTAAGTTGAATTAATGAACCTTTGGTACAGTAGGTGCATGTTGGTGGCAACACTTTGACTTTGAGCTGCCCTAGCGTAGTTCGGATTTTCAATAGAATACGAGGCCAGCTTATACCGGTTTTGTCACCACTGACGTGTGGCGTACTGTAAAGGTTGTCTGCAAAAGCCGACCATTAGGTTTGTAGGCTGGCAGTAAAATAACTCTGGTTGCATTTAAACAGTCAAGCGAATTTAGAATGAGCTTTCAAATGATTTGAATTAGGTTTAGGAAAAACCTGTGATTGAATAGGCGCGCGGATGTAAACACGAACGCTTGGAATAAAAGTAATAATTATAACGTTGTATCATTCCATAGCCCCCTTAATTCAATAAAGTAGGTATTATACCTACTGGTAATTTTAATTAGTTTATCAAAATACTAGTGTTTTTACCAACTATTTAGCTAAAGTGGTATCTACGAGTACCTACAAATACTTACCTATTTTTAAATTACTTGTACCTAAAAAGAGGAAAGGAAGATTTAAAACTTATAGAAAACACATAAAAAATATTGACAAAAAAGTCAATTAAACACTAGTTTAGCTGCGAATTAACTTCAATTTTGAGTACGACAATTCGGACCCAATGTGAAACACGAAACGGCGTACTCATCCGTTTCCGTCCCTTTTTGGCTGTTGTTTATGTAATGCTTAGGGAAGGAAAGTCGCTAGGACTTTGTCCTTGGACCTTTTCGCCGAAAAAGGGCGCGAAGGGTAGATTGTGTTGTTGCCGTGGCGTGGGCTGAGGGCTCCCGAGCCCCAAACTCCCAATAAAACCCACCCCATCCCTATCTCCCCTTTTTATTCATATCTAAGTACTTACAGACTGAATATCCGTCACAGGTTGGTCTGTGTGCGATATTTATATTCTCTTCTTTTTCTGTTTATTCTATTCGTATGTACAGTAGGCCACACGTCAGTGTTAACAGAACTTGCAGGTATAAACTGGCCTCTTATTCTATTAAAACTCAGTACTACACTAGGTCAGCTCAAGGTCAAAGTGTTACCACCGACGCACGGTCGACTGTACATACAATTTTGTCAATTTGCCTTTAATTAATTACTACAGTCCGGCCGTCGAGAGAATGCGTTTTTGACACCTGTCAGTTTCATACAACGTACGTGTTTTGCGATTTGATATAATAGGTGCGACCTACTAGAATTGTCGCACTGACACTGACAGGTGTCAGGGAACGCATTCTCTCGACAGCCGGACAGTAACTACTTACGAGTACCTATAGTACCCGCAGATTACCTACTACTCTACCCAATAAAAGATATAGACTTCGAACTGTTGAATATAGGAAGGTAATCTACGGGAGCCTATATGTATGACAAGTCACAACAAACTCCGACATGTGCAAATTGCTAGCCAAACCTGAAACGTTGCCCTATCCAAGAACGTATGCGAAACGAAACGTCGAACCCGATTCATGGACCAGTAGTTAGGTATCTAACCCTAAAACGCCAACTCGTAAATCGGTACGAGTAGTCGTACTTAATTTACATTCTTAAAAGCCACGTCAGCGTTAGCTACACGTAAAGGTCAGGCTACATTGCAAAATACTCTGATAAGCCCATTAAGGATAAGCCACACGATAAAGGTCATAGGAATAACAATGAAATTATAATATATGGGCTGCCAGTAAATAGATTGACTGCTTTGCTAGACTTTTATTATTATTACCTACATTCGATTTCACTGCGTCGCTATAGCATAAAACCCGACGTTAGAACATCTCAATAATAATACTAAAATCGTTAAATTATATTGCCTGCTTGCTAGAGAGAGAGATAGAACATTCGCTTGACTGCTCACGAACCGGTTTGAACCAGACTACATTGCCGTGCCGACCGATGCATGCTGCGGTGGGAGGCCCGACGACGAACTACGAAACAAACCTTTTTTTTTCTTTTCTCTTATTGTTCGAGAACTTTTTTTTTTTTCCAGGCAATGTTTGAAAATTACAATTGACTATTTAACCTGTATTTGAGACTGTGTTTATTATGGTTATGAAGTTATTATTTAGAATACCTACTTACTGCAAATTAATACCTATGATTACATAATAATAGGTCATCATATCATAGGTTGCCTAAAGGAGTCCCTAAACGCTATACCTAAGTAGGTAGGTACTCAACCAATAATAAGATGTATTAAAAAAACAAGAAAACTAAGCAAGAAATCATAATACATTTGGTTTATATTTCGCTTGTTCGATCAATTAATGTAATCACGGAGCATAGCGGAGCATAGCGCATTATGCTTCGACTTAGCCCACTTTGCTCAATTATACAATCATTCCGTGACTCAACGTTTCGGCTCAATCCGCAACTAGTATTATTATTACTTTCGACGTAGCGTTCTGCGTTGTTTGCCAGTGCCACTCGAGCCATGAGCACGAGCCGAGCGAGCGAGCGAGGTCATTACAGACAAAATGGGGGCGAACCATTCCGATAATATACCACTATGTTGCCCCGAGAGTTATTTATGCCTATGTTGAATGTCGTCGCTTACGAACCGAGTAAAAGAGACAGGTATATCGACTGTGGTCCCCACTTACCTCGTTAGACAGAGATAGGACACGCTACTGCCGACAACCGCTAGGAATTTGCCAGCCGACCAATACTGGCTGGCAGTCCGCCATACTGGCATTGGCAACCGCGTCTCTCCGCGTCTGCCTGTGAGTGAAAGGAACAGAGTTTCGGTCTGCCTTGGTTAACTGAGAGTGCGTTTCGAATTTTCGATCGAAAGACGTAGGTCAGGCACTTTGCTCAGCTTATTTTACCTGAACATAGAACATAATAATAGTATAATTTACATAATTGGTTTACAGTAATTGTAAACTTAACCTGTTTGACGCAAGATGTCAGAGACAATTGCTGAATGCGTGCAGTGGCTCCGCTGGGATAACGCTACATTTGTTTGACTTTTTTGACAGCGCTAGCGCTCGTTTATTTGGCCGGCCATTTTGTATTTTCCTGCAGAAGCGAAGTGAGTGACAGAAGTTCGTGGAAAATAAATTATTTGCATTTTCCTAGTGTTTGTGATAGTTTTCTCAAGGTTATCATTTAACACAGTGAAAACCGGAAAAGCAGTCAAATATGTTGTTGTTTTCGTTGCGGCTTAAAGAAGACTGACTTAAAATTGGATTGTAAAGTAACGTGCAGGATTGTGCCGGATTTGAGTGTCGATTGTGTGGTTAATAACCAAAATAAACCGATGTACGTGTAAGAATCGGCTACAATTACATCAAAAACTAGATTATGATCGTGAGTATAATAAGATTTACTGCTATAGTTTTGCGGCATGAAACTCTGTCTACTTACAATGTTGAGTTGTGTTTCTTGTTTTAATTCATCAATGTGTATGAAGTTGAGAGGGATTAATTTAAACTTGAAAATGTTCAAATAATAATAACTTTGAATTTTGACTCGTTATTAACTTTTATTGCACCTAATTCTGATTACCTAAATTCTTTTAATTTGGTACACAATTCAACTTATCAAAACCAATCTCAACTCCAAACAAAACAACTTTATTTCACAAAGCTTATCAGTTTAATTGTTTAGAAATTGTAATGTTTTGAAACTAGTGTCTGTGATTGATATCTGTTGTGTTTACTTACTAACAAAACTATCTGTGAATGAGTTTATAACATTATTTATTTCCATATACCTACCAATAAGCAATCCAAAATTACAACACAGTAACAACAGTAACGAAAAGAGTTTCCAACCTAGGCTGTATGATGACTTACCTTGTGCAAATGCCCACCCAAACAAATTAGAAAACACCTATGTTACCATAGATGATGAAAAAATAAGCACAAAATTGTAGATAAAGATATTCTCTGTCTATGCACAAAATACAATATTATTACTGTATAAAGAGGATGCATGGATGATATTATAACTTGTTCACAGGTATCGTAGATGATGGCTACTAAGCATGAGCCTGTTATTTCTTCACCGCCTACGAACAATGAATCAGGTTAGTTTTTAAGATTTTGTTTGTTATTTTAATGCCTTTTAGATGCTTTTCTTTTTAATTTTATAGTGTGCTTTTTCTTCGAGACATGTAGAATATGTGATGCTAGTAACAATGCTTATAATTTTTGCCTTACTTCCAAAGTTGACTGACAGAGTATTCTCTTCATTTATAAAAAAGCCCGGTATGTTTGGTAATTGATGGCAGTCCTAAGTTGGAATTAAAAGCAGCATAATATACAGAGGGGATTTTTGAGACGGGGCAGTAAAGATTGGAAAAGGTTTTTTGCAATTTGTGGCTTTTCTAGTACTCTAACCTTAGTTGTTCTAGAAGTGTCTTTTACTTCTTAGGTGAAACTGCATTGATTGCACCACAAATATAAAACGTTAAAAAGGCGTTTTTTTACCTGACTAGCATTTTTCCAAAATCTATGAATGCAGTTAGTAATTACTTGTTAAGAACAGTCTCCTAAGAAGTATTAATGTTTTCCTGTAGCTACAACGTTTAAGGTAACTGCCCTTATTGCCCTGTCTCAAATATCCACCCTATTTTGCCATTGTAATTAACTCTGTATGAATAAATAAATAATTAGTAATAGATAGTAACCTGACCAACATTTTGGTGATAGATGTTGGTGTCCACTGGCTATTTTATTCTTTTTTGAGTGCTGACATATTATATTTTTAACCAATTTTATTCAATATTTTAAATTCTACTTCTTAGTCCACCAACTCATAGGTGAGTTGTATTCATTGTCATGTTCAATTTCAATAATGGCCTTACATACATTACATTTATCATTACATGTATCATCAAATTATTAAGTTTTCTTTGTGACAAACATAAGTATATGTTTGTCACAAAGAAAACTATAGTGTGTACATAAGTGTATAAAATGATTATAGTAAGTAGTTGAGTGCACTAAATGTATTTTAGTTAGTAGTTAAGTGCACCAAATATATTTTAGTAAGTAGCTAAGTGCACTAAATGTATTTTAGTTAGTAGTAATTGCACCAAATGTATTTTAGTTAGTAGTTGAGTGCACTAAGTGTATTTTAGTTAGTAGTTAAGTGCACTAAATGTATTTTAATTTGTAGTTCAGTGCAATAACAAATTTTTAGGTAGTGGTTGAGTGCACTAAATGATTTTTAGTTCATGCTTGAGTGTACTAAATGATTTTTAGTAGGTGGTTGAGTGCACTAAATGATGCTTATAATTTTTTGCAAGTGGCTGAGTGCACTAAATTATTTTTAGCAAGTGGTTCGAGTGCACTAAATGATTTTTAGTAAGCAGTTGAATGTCTGCAAATTTTTTACTATTTTTAGTAGGTGGCTGAGTGCACTAAATGATTCTTATAATTTTTAGCAAGTGGCTAAGTGCACTAAATTATTTTTAGCAAGTGGTTGAGTCCACTACATGATTTTTAGTAAGCAGTTGAATGTCTGCAAATTTTTTACTATTTATAATAGTTGTATTTATGCATCAAATGATTTATAATGAAGTGTTGAGTGTTTGAAACGATTTTTGGTTAGTACCTACTTAAGTGCTTCAGACAATGATTAGGTATTTGGTATTTCAGTGCTTCTGAATATTGTTATTATAAGTACCTACCTACTCAAACACTAGTTCAAACTAGTGATTAGAAAAAACGAAAGTGAGTTAGTAACATGTTAGTACTCGAGTACTTCTGACATTTTGTAGATAATTCTGGAATGCGTAAATAAGGTTATTTAATATTTTATGGCATTTAATGATTAATTATAGATATGCATCAACAGTGAGCCGAAGTTTAATTAATTAACACATTATTTCAATGCACCAGACTCTTGATAACCGATACTTAATGCGTCATGATTTTTAATTGATACTTGAATGCGTCAGACGATGGTTAAATTAATAAATATAAAATATCAACATCGTCTGTCGACGATATTAAATGCATATTTAATGCGTCAGACGATAGTTAATTGATTGTTGAATATGTAAGACGATAGATAATTGATTATTGAATATGTCAGGTGTCAGACGATACTTGATTGGTTCTACATTGCGTCAGACGATAGTTCATTAATTCTTGAATATGTCAGACGTGAGACAATAGTTAATTGAATATGTCAGACGATAGTTGATTAGTACTTGTATTGAGCATACTGTATACAGTATACTGGTATTCAGCTGCATCCGGTTAGACTGGACGCCAACTCCAATATAGTTGGGAAAAGTCTAAGCAGATGATGTGTTGATTATTACTTGATTGCGTCCAGGCCCTGCAGTCTCGACATAGATAGCGACAAAAATCGGTCGCTAAATCGTATCGATGTCAAATTCCTTTAATAGATTTTCAACTTTATTTCCAAAGCTTATGGTTGAAAATCTATTAAAGAAATTTGACATCGATTGGACTTAACGACAGATTTTTGTCGCTATCTAATGTCGAGACTGCAGGGCCAGGATTGGCATGATTTTGATTTAAATCAGAATTTAAATCATGATTTATTCAGTAAAAATCAATGATTTAATTGTCTTTATTTCTAACTTTTGATTATCAAATTTAAAAATTAAGGTCTAATACTATCTAAATAAGTCATAAATGTCACTCTGCTGTATAGATAGAAGTCATTATTATAAGTAATACTAGCGACCCGCCCCGGCTTCGTCCGGGTAGCAAAGCATAATATAATATAGAAACTTTTGTATTTTTAACATAGCGCCATCTATTGAATACTTACTCAATCCAGTCAACAGATATCGCCATCTGTTAGAATCGCTTGGAGCTAACAGATAATTGTGACTGTCAAATAATAGACAAATAGTTTGCAATAAAATAATATTGCGACTATAAATTGAGAAGTAAGCTATCCTATCTTTCAAGTTGGATCAAATTGCACACGGTGTGCAAATCAAATTTTAAATCGGTTCAGTAGTTTAGGAGTCCATCGCGGACAAACAACGTGACACGTAATTTTTATATATAAAAAGATTTTAACAAAGAAACTAATTTTCTTTATAGGTAACTATAGGTATTTTTTTAAATCAAAAAATTCAAGATTTTTTGGATTTATTGAAAAGTCGTCATTTTTTCCAACCCTGCTTGCGTCTGACGATGTTTAATTGATACTTGAATGCGTCTGACGATGTTTAATTGATACTTGAATGCGTCAGATGATTTTTAATTGATACTTAAATGCGTCAGACGATATTTAATTGGTAATTTAACTCATTAATCATCGCTTATGAGACACCATTGATTTTCTATTGTTATGGCCCTCTAGCGGGCCACCTGGGGCCTGACTAGTATGTGTCAAACGATGGTTGATTAAAACCATAATTATTAATTTTCTCTTTAAGTATATTCTTATATTTTAAGTTTATTCTTATAAAATTATTGAAATTCAACATGAAGCGTAAGTATTTTACTATAACTAGCAAAAAGTACTTATATAAAAAAATACTTTAGGTATGTTACTAAAATGTTAATGTCTGACACGTGCAACCACTTCGGTGACAAAGGACCTATCTTTAAATCATAAAATTAAGTATTGTGTGTGTAGGTAGACACTATCTCTATGAATCACAAGCGCGTGTCAGTTATTTTTATTTTACACGCTGTTTGGCTAGATATGCGACATTCTAATTAATTATAAGTCAGTTCTGATCGAGAATTTTAATTTTGTTATATTTTGCATTCATCACTCATGTTTGTACAACTTTGCCACTTCATAAAATAAAACTACCTATGTCAAAACTTAGCAAAGACCGGCCGTGATAGACTTCCTCAGTTTAAGGCCCTAACTTGAAAATAAATAATAGTTTGATGGGCGTGGCTTATTTTCCCCGCACGCGGGGAGGGGCGGTTCTATCTTCCGTGGTCGGTCGCCACGTCACCGCTACAAACTTATCTGAAACTGAACCAGTGGCCAAAAGTGGAATTAACAAAATTACTGACCGGAATTTAAAAAGGTTCCTTACTTAGCATGGGCTTTGGCTAAGCATTTTTTTTGTCACTGTCGCACAATTGTCAATCTAAAAGTGCAAGATAAAGACGGAAACATATCTAAGAAAAATGTGCTTGCTAAGTAACGTTAATTTATCTCGGTCTATGAAATTTTCGCACTATGCATCTATGGAGTACACAAATAATACAAAATATTTGTTTTATTACTTATACATATGCAGAGATGTACAAAATGGTTTTAAAAAAGCATTTAAATACAAAATGCAAAATACTTTTGAGATTTACTATTTCAAATGCAAAATACCAAATAGTTTTGCGTTTTGTATTTCAAATGCTAAATGCAAAATAGGTATTTTCAAAATACTTTTTCAAAATAAAATACCTTTTTACCAAATTTCAGATATTTTTATTTATTTTAGGTATTTATCATGAGAAATAGAGACACAATGCCGTTTTTTGCTAGAATTGTTAGACACCAGCACCACACACCAAATCCACCCTCAAATCAAATCAGTAACCACTTCACCAGCACCAGCAAACAATAAATCCGTGAAATCAAATCGTCGGCGTCAGCGGCGTTGCATTTCATAGCCATAGATAACGTTCGTCGTTTTCGTTTGACATTGACACTAGTCAGACATAAGGCGCGCACTCTGACCAAAGAAGAAAAAAGGGCGCGCATGGCTAGCTGGCGCCTCTATCGGTCAAATTCGGCAATACAAGCGTCATTCGTTAATTTCATTTTGTTTGACTGGTGATGTTGGCTAAACTTAATCACAAAGTATTTTGCATTTTGAAATGAATATTAAAAATGCAAAATACATCTCGAAAGGTATTTCAAATAAAATACAATATGTTTTTTACTAAAAGGCATTTAAATGCAAAATACAAAATAGGTATTTTGCATTTTGTATTTGCATTTTAAATAGAAGTATTTCAAATAAATCGCATCTCTGTACATATGTATTATACAACATGAAATAAAAATAGTTATTTAATCTTCTACATTTATATAAAGTGGATGTTGGTATAAATGAGATTGATAAACTCCAACACCGTTTCACCGATCATCATACACTGGCTTGGTAAAAAACAATTAACCTTTTCACCGCCACGGACTTCAATAGAAGTTCAGCTGCCTTGAAATTTTAGTTAGATTTACATGTTTTAATGACACGTACGCCTTTAAAACAAAATCAATTTCTAAAGGACACACTCTTATTTTGTTTTAAAGGCCTAGCCTTGGCAGCCTTATTCCACCCACTGCTGAGGCCTCCTCCCCTTTGTGCCCTGCTTCCTTGGTCTGTGCGAGTCTCATCCAGGTCTTCCCCGCGATCTTCTGTAGGTCGTCCACCCTGGTCTGGTGCTGGTCTGTCAACGCTCCTTCTACCGTTTATCGGCAATTTGGTTGCTTCATCCAAATTGATGAGATTAAACCGTGTAACTCTGGCGTTAGCGACTATTTTTCCATCATCTTAAGATAAACAGCTTGGCACTATACATATAACTGTCAACCCGTCAAATCTATTTTAAAAGCTTTTTTGTAGCACTTAAAACATCAGTTTTTATCCGTTAGCTGCGCCCGCGTTGTAAGTCCTTGTATTCAACCTGCTGGGCTAAAAAAAATCGCATCAATTTTTTTTTGGTTCACAGCTATTTTATTTTGGGTTTTTGCTGGCCGTAGATCATGAACTTATAACCTACTAGCTTTTGCCCGCGGCTTCGCCTGCGTGGGGGCCGGAAATTATCCCACGGAAATGTACTACCTGGGTAAAAAGTTTCCTATGTGTTAACCCAGGTTATAAACTCTGTGTTCCGAATTCCATCCAAATCCGTTCAGTAGTTTTTGCGTGAAAGAGTAACAAACATCCATCGATCCATCCATCCATCCATCCATCCATCCATCCTCACAAACTTTCACATTTATAATATTAGTAGGATATATTTAAATATATTATATAATTTTTTGGTTTGGACGTTGTCCCGGCAAAAAAAGCAATACTCGTCTCTGATGAGGACGAGGCCCACATAAGAGCTGTTCGATATTGTTCGTGTTTTTATCACCGCAGCCTGGGATAAATCTTCGTATCCAGGGGGTTTCTTAAGACGCCTTCTTTTCCGCCTTGGTTTTACTAAGATGGGCTGGTGTCCTCAACTCCACGTCAATAAGCGTATTTTGCGTACGGGTGGGTAAATCGATTATTCGATCCAACCCAGCTCCTCAAGGAAGGCCAGGACTGCCTTGGTGTTACTAGAAATCTCACGGTGCCATTTTCGCCTTAAGTGTGAGCGAATCACCATAAAACTCTCCAGTTTATTGAATGCCCGAAGGACCAACAATCTTTTGAACGAAACTCTGTTTTTGTGCAATCATGAATATTGTTTAAGAATCCCCTTTTTACATCACATTCTCCCTATACTTTATCATTACGAACCGCTAGTAGAAGGCATAAATTCCCGCCTACCCGCGTCATAATTCCATCTTTCGTCTTGCTAGAAATTATTCTAAGCTTGTTTTTGCTACACTCTCTTTCTTATAAGAATTTCTGGCGTATTTTTTTGGATTTCTTCTACAAGTTTTTTTTTCAGTTTATTTATGTAATTTTGTTGTTTATAAGTACTGGCTCCTAAAATTGTATAACAAAAGGACATGGTGTCTTTCACAACGATATTGATCTTTTTGTCCTGAAGACAGTTATTTTGTTTACTGTAGGTAACGAATTCACGTCACTTCAAACAAAAGGACCTTGGCTTGCCTTGCTAGAAACGCAACATTAATAAATTAATTTATTCGGAAGTATGACCTTTTTGAGATTACTTTTTCGTCACTATGCGGTCTTTCGAGGTGCGGACTAGTCGGTTCAGTCATGTAGCCTCCGAAAGTCCGCTTTATTTCGTCTGATCATCTAGCGGACACTGTGCCATATTATGATATGAGCCTTATTAAAAAGTGCACACAGGTGAGCAACATAATAAATATAAAATTGCCGTTTTAACGTACTGGCCACTTTGAATTAAAATTAAACCGGCATGGTGTGAGATTCCAGAGTGAAACTTTTTTCACACGATAACTATAACATTCAAAATTTGAAAAATGTACAACATTCGATTGTTTGACTTTCGATTGTTTTGTACATTTAGCTTTTAAAGTAAAGATGGATACATTGAAATTAGAGTAACTTTTTAATACGATTTCCGACGTGGAACTAACGCAGCAGAAACAGCTCGCAATATCAATGCTGTGTTTGAAGAGGATACGACTAATGAACGCACCGTGCGTTTTTGGTTTAATCGCTTTCGTAGTGGAAACTTCGACTTGAAGAATGAAGCCCGAGGAAGACCAGCCACTAAGGTAAACAATGACAATTTGAATGCGATGCTGGAAGCCGATCCGTATTAAACTACCAAGGAATTAGCTGGATGGTTTGATGTTAGCATACCCACAATATTTACCCATTTGCATCAAATCGATGAGTTAAAAAAAGCTTGAAAAATGGGTGCCTCATGATTTGACTGATCTGCAGAGAGAAGCGCGCGTTGAAGCTTACCTTACCCTGATGAAAGAAATGAAGGCATTTTGGGGTATACGTGTGATGAAAAGTGGATTCTTTACGATAATCGCAAGCGTACAACACAATGGCTGACTCCAGGTCAAAAGCCGCAACAATGCCCTAAAGCGAAGCTACCGATAGAAAAGTGATGGTAACTGTTTGGTGGTCACTTCATGGTGTAATTCACTACAGCTTCCTTAGATCCGGTCAAGTAATAACAGCAGATGTCTACTGTACAGAACTTCGAACAATGATGGCGAAACTCGCAGTGAGACAGCCCCGACTCGTCAACCGATCTTCATCACTATTGCTCCATGATAACTGATAACGCAAGACCTCACACTGCTCGTAAAACCCTTTCAACACTACAGGACCTTCAGTTAGAAACCATCCGTCATCCTCCATACTCGCCGAACCAGACCCCAACCGACTACCATTTTTTCCGCGATTTGGACAATTTCATACATGGTAGAAAAAAATGTTCCCAGGAAGCATCACAGAATGCCTCACAAAGTTTGGCTAGTCCAGGTCCCCAGAGTCTACCGCAAAGGCATAAATGACCTTCCCACGAGATGGCAGAAATGTCACACATGATGGCACAATGAGGGTAAATACTTTAATTAAATAAAAATATATCATACCTAAGAAAAAAAAAACACGTGTGGCACTCGGGGACTGCCGCGGTAAAGCTATTGCATAGCATTTTTTTATCAACTTATGCAATTATAATTATTTATTTATTTTTTATTTATGCAGTAGGTATTTTTTTTTCTTTGATATTAATTCAAGTACAGTCGTACCATATACATACACGTTAAGCGAACGCTCGGCCGAGCTACATGGTAGGCGGAGTGGGGGGTGTTAGGTTTTATTTTCGTTACGGAATTTCTTGATTCGGTCGCCGCGCTCAAAGCCCGCGATAAAAGCTATGCAATAGCTTAAAAATATTTTTTCAGTACAAAACGTTTGTTGAGAGTAGACATTCCGAAAATGTTGACCAGCAGTTATACAACTGCTAGCTAAATACCTACCACAGTTGACACAAAGATGGCTGTGCTGAGCTCATATGACTGCAAGTTCTTATCAGGGACTCTTGTTACCTCAGCGTTACTTATGAAACCATACATCTCACTCACATTAATTTGTTGATTAACCAAAATTACCTTTAAGCAGATATCAGACGTTTCACTTTTGTCTTTCTTTCGGCATTTTTCATTCGAAGTGAAACGTCTGAACACAAATGAATCAAAAGTGAAAAATTAATTAAGTAGTGAACCGATTCAACGATGTTGGATTTCCGTACTCGGCATCTTTCATACGCCTACCGAATGATCGAAAAATGAAATCAAACGAACAGATGCACGTCATTTCTATGCAATTTTGTCGGTGACGTGTGCACGTGCAATAAAACAAACGTGAATATTGACTTAAGTGAAGCGTTACTTATTATAACTTACCCGTATACCTTCTCTTATCTTGTAAACAGGAAACTAAACAACAAAATCGCTCACGTTAGTATAAACAAGTTGGCCGTAATTCAATAATATAATAATTCAACGTGGTCAAACAAAAATTTAGAATAATTTATCCTACTTGCACTAAGAATCAGCATTATCAGACGTCAAATAATTACAATAGACAGCCACCGAAACGCCAACCCTTCACCGCTTCCAATGCCGGAACTCAGGGACGACACATAAAAATATTCAATCATTACAGCTGTACAAGGTTTTTTTGGGCGTGTGGCCAAAATCAGAACTAACGCCGCCATCTTGTTTTTTCAATATACCTCACAAAATAATTGCACATAATATGTTAATCAACAGCGCATCCCTGACAAATTCCACTCAGAGAATTGGCTGAACGGCACCTAAGCTGTTCCACTAATCGCACTGGAACAAAATTTTGATAAGTGCGATTTTTATTTTCCACAAATGGCACCTACGTTAAAGATTTTTTAAATATTTAAAACATCGATACAAATCAGCAGAAGTTAAGTCTTGTGCTGGATTATTCCACCTTGTTCATCTGGAGCAAGGAGTTCTGTTTTCGCACAGTGTAATAAAGTAAGCAGTATTACGTCTTCATAAAAATCTGCCGAAACGACGCGCTTCGAAATCTCGGTGTACACCAGTATACAACAGTCGCGTGTGCGCCGCAGTTATGTAAGGATGAGGACGGTGCGAGACACTCCCGCACTTTTATTTACGTGAAATATGGCAGGAAGTTATCGACTATAGTTTTGTTCAGTATATGGATGTTTGAATTCATTAATATCGAAACCAGAAATAACATGTTTTAAATTACCAACTCAGTTGGCAAGGTAACCCAGATAAGCCTAAAAATAACATAATTTTTAGGTTTTATTTATTTGTGTTATGTAGGTATTATGAAGCATAGCGAGCATGAACTTCCTTGACAGGTACTTAGTACGTGCGTATTTCTTCTTTGCCATGCGATCGATGCCCGATTGAAGGAACAAAATGTATCTATACTAGGTTCTGCTCGTGACTTCTCCCGCGTGGATTTCAGTCTGTCACTGAAAGTCTTTATCGTGCGTCCCGCGATCAAAAACACGTTGGTGAAATCTGAACCATTCATCTCATATTCATCCAAATTATTTGGTGTAAAAAGCTATTTTTATCTACATAGAATTCTCCTGACGATAAGCAAAGAACAATGTATGGACCCCGTACCCACCCTTGTAGCATTATAAACTAGGTGTCATTTAGAAGAGGTTTATGTGAATAATTCCAAAATGAATGAATAAATTGGAGACGGAAGTTATAGCAGAAATTGTACTTCTTTTTTGCATTTTGCATCAGTCTGTTCTATTAATCCCATAGGGCAATAAACAATAGACGAAATAATAACCACCGTTCTTTCATTCATTCGTTCATTCCTTTAAGAGAGAGGTCTACTTAGCTACCTACCTACAGTGCCACCATATTTCGTCCCTAAAATTTTGTAGCATCTTCATAATTAAAATGTTTTACTAATGTTAAAGTAGCGACTATAGTGAAAAGCTCATGTGAATGAATGATAGTATAAAATAATTACCTTTGCAGAATCTATTTCTAATAAAATATGAATATGGTTTAAATACCACCACCTATATTTTGATGAATTATTGACTAAATAAAATCATTCATTCATTCACTCAAACAAGATATAGCTAGGCTTGTGTCTGCTGCGGAAAATATTAATTAAAACACCATTTATTTAATTAAAATAAACTAGTTTAATTATAAAATACGCAACATCACGTCGTAAGTATCTTTTCTAAATTGTGTTATTGCTCCGAAGTTATCTAAGTGCCTGCCAACACCAAGTACCATATAATACTAACAGTCTGAGCGCAGGCACCTATTTCTCATAGAAAGAATAAGTTTAAGAGTTCCGAACAGCATGCGTAGCATGACCACCGTAGAAACGGAAGAAACGAAAGACAAAATTACAGATTGTAGAAAGATTTCTACGGCACGATGTCAAAATTCAAGAAAAGAATGACTCTGTTCAGCATGCGTAGCATGACCACTTCTATCTCTATATAAAGAGAAGACAAATCACTTTCCTAACAAAAAGTCATTATTTTCTTGTATTTTCACATCGCGCCGTAGAAATCTTTTTACAATCTGTCATTTAGTCATCAGTTTCTTCAGTTTCTATAGTGGCCATGCTACACTTGCTGAAAGTGATTTGTCTTCTCTTCGTAGAGTTGACATAGAAGTGGTCATGCTACGCATGCAGGTACTTCTACATAAAATAAAGTGAAGCGAAACAAAAGAATTCCTTACCTGATGCGCGCGCACTGCACGCTTGTCCAGTCGCGCTTACCTGTACTTTCTTCTGCTCTACTCACTGACTGTGAAGCGCGCCATAGTTACTATACTAGATAAATGACAAAACACGCGCGTCGATGGCACGAGAGGTGAATTCACAAAGGCTTTCGGTATATTTAAATGTCAAATAAGTTTTTTCTCCCGCAAGTTACAAAGTTTCCGCTATACAAAAAAAAAAAAAAACATTTCAAAGACCTTTCTAATGGTATAAGTATGTCTCAAGTTGCTACAAGGGTGGGTACGTCATGATCATAATTCTTTGATTAATGGTATTGCCAAAATTAGCATTGCGTTAGCATTAAATTAGTATTGGTGGTTTCGTCTGTTATAAAAAAAAACTGCTGTTTCATAGGAAAGTGCAATACCTACGCTACGCGGTCAAAGTGAATGGAAGACCAAATTAAAAAACAAATAACTGACGAAAAATTTCAATGCAGTGGCGTTCAGAATTATGTACTAAATCCATGGTATAAGGTTGTGCGTCGATGACCCTGCCACCCTGTATTTTAGCAAATTAGCACCCCAAAAACTGCTACTCGACCAGTATAAATATACTCTTGAATTAATTACGTAGTCAAGTATGAAACCTCATTGTTCAGGAGGTCTAGACTAAACCGGTTATGAGATCTTAAGGCACAGCGATGAGGCTAACAATCTGGTTTTGCCGAGATGCTATAATAGCTATAATAACGTCGCTCTAAGTTCAGTACGTCGCTGGCCTCACGTCAGTGGTATCTAACATAACTCGTATAAGCTGGCATTATAGGGTCAGTTGACACCCAGACGAAGATTTAAGATACTGACACAATATATAACTTTTTTTTACACGAAAAGGTATCACTTCAGTAAGAGCGTGAAAGCGTTTCGAATTAACGCTCCTTCAAAAAGGCGCGACACGTGACGCGAATCCCACGCGACACAAAGGCACCGCTCGTCACGCGGCAAGCGGTGGCTTAGTCTCGCGTGCGAATCGCGTCGCGTGTCGCAGCTTTTGGAAGAAGCCTTTACGCTGAGATGCGATGTGCTGAGCAAGGCGTATTGTGTACCTAGTAAATAAGTTTGATTTTGTATCGCGATCTTAAAAAGTGCGCGCAGCGTCGCGTCGCGTCACGTCTCGGTGCAAATTGAACTTATTCTGTTCTAAACTCCGTGCTACGCTAGACAAGGTGTTACCACTGATGCACAGTGGAACGAATGTATGGGAGAGGTTGGACATAGGCATTTCAGAGAGAAAAAAAGTCTAAATTTGAAAAATAAATACTAGAATAGTATTTAGTTATCATTAATGCCTTCTAAACTTGTTGCGACAATTTTTTTTTGTATCTTCGTATTTCGGGAGTTATATGAGAAAATGTGAAATTTCACCATGAAAATTAATGTATCGAGCTATCTGCCGTCTGATTCCGGCTTCGTTTCAAGTTGTGGTCTTTACTATCATAATTATCGTAGCAAAAGCTACATTTAATACTAAGACACATGGTGCGCCAAACTTGCACCTTTTGGCTTATAGGTTGATGTATTTTTTTACTGAATCGAGCTCTGCCTCCTGAATCGGGTCCTGTTTCAAGTTGTGGTCTTTACTGTCATAATACACACCAAGAGCTGCATTTAGTGCTAACACACATACACCTTCTGATGTGTAGGGGGTCATTTATAATATACAGCGTGGCGCTACAATAGCGACATTAATTTAACACAATGGCTAGGGCTAGTGACCAGTAACAATAAAAAATATAATAAGGACAAATAAATCATAAATAATTTTCAAACAAACTAAATAATAAAAACGTAACCAAAATTGGTATCACTCTGGGTACAGATTCATTCATAAAGCTACTTAACGTTCTACTCAGAGCGGCAAAGCCTCACATCGCGCGCTGGCAACCACGCAACGCGCGTACTTTGTCCGATGCTTTGACGGCATAACATCAAAGTAGCCGAGCGCAGGTACCTACATTCGCACCGTAGTCCCAGCGCAGCTCGGAGATGTGTAATCAATCACCAATCACTTATCATCATCTCTTATCAGTTATTACCACTATCACAAATCACAATCACAATTAATCACAATTTTTGTTGTTTTGTCATATTTTCTTTTAATTTTTAAGTTTTCAATGTGACCACCGCGATCGCGGACACAAAAGTCTAAACGGCGATTCATGTCTTTCCGCACTTTTGAAACAAAAAAAATCTGCGTAAGCAATTTCCCTCAATCATCAATGAAAGAAATACTATGAGAGTATGTCTTTCATTGTTGTAATGGTATGATCCGTGACGCCGGCAAATGATCTCTGCGCTAAGTACAGGTTGCTCCAAGATGGTATTTTAGAAAATTGAAAATAAATCAATAAATAATAACATTTAGTGAAATTAAAAATTCGCCTTAAAATGAAAACGCGAAACCATATACGTGTGTTAATGTCGCCATTGTAACGCCACGCTGTCAAAATCTCTAGTTTTATTTATTTATTAACTTTATGGACACAAAAATATTATAATAACCACAACCTTTAAAAATCAAATTTTAATCATCTTTCTCATAATCATCTTCGTCATCATTATTCTATTCCGATTTGGAATCTAAATTTGCTAAAACATTGACGTCAACAAATTCGGTGTCCTACTTTTCTAAATCCGTTAGGTCATACAAATCCGTAAAAGATAATTTTACAAATTTATTTATTGTTGGACGAATGCTTGTCAGCAGTCGATCAAACAATAATAATAGATTGTGCGTAATATCTTCTTCACATGAGATACTGCTGCATTTTCGAGAATACCTCTCTATAGGTATACTTTCGAAAATCGTTTAGCCTCAGATGCCTCGTCAGATAGACATGCAATGCGTATAGTTGACAAATTCTGAACTATGTCTGGCCCGTGTATAAGAAGTTTATGTAGAGAAGAAGGCATGTAATACCAAAAGTTCAAATCTAAGTATGTAAAGTTTAGCAGTATCAAAGCAGAAATCTCAATGTCATTTATCTTCCGCCCTGATGAATTACCCTGCAAGATCACACAGGTTTTTCTCAATAGCTTAGCGTCTATTCCCGTAAGTTCAGCAGATTTAGTGTAGTTTGTAAAAAGTCGCCTTGCCGAGTTGCCATTGTTGGTAAACCCACTCTTGTTTCACAACATCGAGAAGTAAGCCCGTTACTCTTCGTACAGCCTCTTGGATCCTTCTTTTCCTCTCATCAACTTCCCTTTTCGCCACAACACCCTTTGCTTGGGGAGCATACTCCCCCGCCCATGGTTCCACCCTTTGCTTGCCACGACTTTATGTCTAATTTATAGGAAATGTGTAGAAATCATTCCATTGACCGAATCCAAGCTCGACGAGAGCTTAAGCCGCATTTGTACATGTCCTCGTTTACTGGTTTCCTTTTAACAACTCCAAATTATTCATTTCTTTAGGACTAGCCTTGCATATGTCACACACTGAAGCTGCTGTATCAGATATAATATAATGAATTTTACCATCAATAATTGATTTTACCGTCAACAGCAGCTGGTGTGTAACACTAGATCCATCAGTAATGGTAGGTGGCATTAAAGCCTTAATCTCAGCTTCAACAGCCAGGCAATTTAAACATTATGAGGCGGCAAAATCACGTTGAGGATGGTCGGTCGTTTTCCCAAATTATAACATCGTTTGAGGCGAGCTGCAGAGGCACATTACTTATCATGAAGTTATTAGCCAGGTTACTTAGCTCACTTCTACTCGTCTTTTGATGATAAACGCTTCGGCTGGATTGTCCATCAAATCGCCATTTGCTGGTCAAAACGGGGTGTTGATTGGAATCAACAGAAGTTTTTAAGTCTTCTTGTGGTCACATCCATCAGAGCTTGTAATTTAATTTTTTGCAGACTTTTCTGTAACTGTCAGATCTTTGCCTGGATAACACTTCACTTTTTCTTTAACCAGCATGTATTTTGTAGCACCATTTTGATAAATTCACCGAGACATATAAAGCCAATGCTTTCAAATGTGTAATTTCCCTAACGTGCATTGTGTTCCCATGAATAAAGGTTTTACTTTCGGAGGCCTCTTCTGGATTTTCCCATTATGGATTTCATTAGATGAATTGTGTCGATTTCTCCTGCTTTTCTAAGCGCCCTTTCAGCCGAAAACAATTTCAGCGCTGCTGCTGCTACCACAGCATACAATAGCATATTCAGTGCGCCTTCTTCTTTGCCGGTTACCAAGATCTTCGAAGCATTTATAAGGACTAGGATTTGTACAGGTTGAAGCATCTGATTTAGCCGGGGAAATCATGTGCTCTATAGATATAGAGCACATGATTTCCCCGGCTTGCTTGCTTGTGCAATGCTTCAACGAAAATGTAGAACCTTCTACAGAAAATGTAAGGTAAGATTACCTTACATTTTCTGTAGAAGGGTCTACATTTTCGTTTTGTTTGTTGGAAATTCTGGCCACTGAATTGCATCTTGCAGTCACTCTTCGTATTTCTTACGGAACACATCCGTACTTCTTCCAGATTGTGCCCATTATGCAAAAATGTGGTAACAACTTTTTCTTTTTTTTTTTTAAACCCTAAAATACGTGAAAAATAACTTTAATTTCGGAAGTCGGTCGCCAAAAATGAAAATACAAAACCAAAGACACCGACTTCCGAAATTAAAGTAATTTTTTTTTTCACTTTCTAGCTGTGGTACCTACCCCATACACATTCGTATACCACTACTCGATATGTAAATAACCGTGACAGGAAATTATTAAAACATCATCAATATAAAATAAGTGGAAAATACCCACAGTATTAAAGATAACACTACTGGTCAGAACTTGCTCAAATTTAAATGGGACCACATGTGAAGCACCAGCTTTTAAATAAAAAAGAATCATCCAAATCGGTTCACCCGGAAAAAAGTTCTGAGCTAACACAATTAAAAAAAAATACAGACGAATTGAGAGCCTCCTCCTTTTTTTTAAGTCGGTTAAAAATAAAAGATACGGATGTCACCGATAATCTGGCGGTTCTTTCGAAATGGTTCGCAGCTAATAATCTTTTACTTAATGCGAACAAAACTAAATGTCTAAGTTCTCATTACCAAATGTACCCCAAGTAGGTGTTAAATTTAAAACTTGAAACTGTATTTCTAGGAATTACTTTAGGTTCAAAATTGCAATGGGGCGCGCCCACATTAGAGCTCTTTCAGGTAGATTAAGTTAAGCTGCATATGCAGTAAGAAAAATAACGCAGTTGACTGATATAGCCACTGCTAGGTTAGTATACTTTGCTTATTTCCACAGTATTATGTCTTATGGCGTTCTGCTGTGGGGATCGACAGCTGACGTAGATTCAATTTTCATTTTACAAAAGAGGGCAATCCGCGCGATCTATCAAATGGGTCCTCGCGGGTCTCTTAAAAACAAATTCAAAGAAATTAATGACTAACTCTGGCTTCTCTTTATATCTTAGAAAGTATTTTGTATATTCGCAAAAACTTAGGACTAAGAATAAGAAGCGATTTCCATAATATAAATACACGTAGTAAAAATGAATAATACCCCAATTTTGATTAACTTAAACAAGCAGTTCATTTCTTATAAATAGTATCCGCTTTTATTAAAGTTGCCAAAGTCAGTTACAGAACTTAGCCATGGTTTCAAAACCCACATGAAACGTATCCTTATCAAAAATGCATAATTATTATAAGATTATAGACTACGTCGACGACAAGGAAGTTTGGCGATAATTCATTCTGCACATGTGGCTTCCCTGGTAACTCATTAACGTCATCACTATATAAATGTCTATTAACTGTTACCACATTACGAAGTTAATCGTAAAAACAAAAAAATGTTTTTTTTTTTTCATTCTTCTTTGACATAATCTTCTCATTATATGATATTATATAACTCCAATTCTTATTTCAACTCTTTACTAAGGCTTTTGTAGGCATGATTTTAATTCAGGTTTGTTAATTCAGTTGTCATGTCATTTGGTTTAAACAGGCTTGTATTTTAATTATTTTATTTATCTTTTAAATAGATTTTTCTATATTTTGTGAATGTGACAACGTTGTAGGCCTAACTTGTAGACTGTATATTTGTAGATCTTTTTCTATTTTGTTGAGTACCTGTTATTTGTTAACAGGCCTATACTGTCCTCCCATACCTATTAACACTGTAATTTGAAAACACTGTAAAAGCCACTTATTTTTTTAAAAGTAACCGTGGAGTTTCTTGCCGGCTCTTCTCCATAGGAAACGACCAGTTGGAACCGTGCACCTAGCTTTCTGACGTTTCATAAGTGCCCATGTAGGTTTATGTGAAATAAAATATTTTCATTGGTTTTGATTGATTTTGATTAGGTACACCATAAAAAAAAATTGACGACACGACGATCAGTCTTTTAAACTTGATTCGGAACTATTATCTATATGTGGTTGTACAAAACTATTCTCTTTTAAAACATTGAACAAGTAGTTATAGTCAAGTAAATCTTTATGTGCGCGTGCACAACGTAAAGATCAAGATTCGTAGTAAAATTTGGAAAATCATTTCGAGATTAGCGAGACTAGACCTGCACCCTAATTACGTAACACACTATCCATCACAATCTGAATCATTTTGAAGCCTATTGCTAATCCATTGCTTCTTATGTTCGAAAAAATTGTCTGCTCAAGAACGTAAACAACGCAATGAATGTTGTTAACTGTCAAAATGAAACCCATTTCTACTGTTAGTGTGTTACGTAATTACCCCGCAGGTGTAAATCAATACTGATTTTAAAGTTTCTATTCCCAACGAGTACCACATTTTTTTGAATAAAAAATCTATTACTAACGCATACCAAAGCGTGACTTTTTGTACACTCAGCTACACAAAGTTTTATTTAAATTGCGTTTTACCGAAATCTAGGGTAATCTAAATATAGGGTTAGGGTCAATAAGCTGGTCGACGGAGCCCCGCTTCGCGGGGCTCCTATTTCTGTCTAAAGGGTTTAAAGGAACCTAACCAACCGAACCTCGGGATGCCACTGACGTCGACCGTCTAGGGTTAGGATTTTCGGGAACATTTATTATGTTTTCGGAAACTTAGTTCGGTAATTCATTTTAACACAGCTTAGCTTTACTTAGTATTACAGTCAACCAGAGATCGATCGCTGGAAGTTAATTTGGTAGGTAGGTAGGTTAAAGATTACTTAAAATCACTCAAAGCATTTTAATTTTACTGAACCTGACTGTATCTGATTTCTTCAAACATGTTTTGGTATTGGTTTTAAAATGTGGTACTCGTTGGGAATAGAAAATAAATTCGGAAATAAACTAATACCAAATGGTATTAGCTCTTGGTATTGGATGGGAATAGAGCTTTTAAAGCTACTGTTGGTGACTTATTCTATATCCAGATAGGTTCATTGATTGATTAATATGAAACGGTCCTATTTGCTGATGAGGCATGGTAAATTTGTTTATTACAAGTAGTTTGTTAGTGCTCATTACGGAATTAGTTATTCTGTGTAAACCATTAAGTAACCATTTCCCTAATTACTTGATAACCTATATCTCCTTCCTGTGTGCGTCCCAAATATTTATTCCTTTCTTTCTTATTTTTCTTTCTTTCGTTAATTGGGTTCTCAGGAAAGTTATATTTTGTATCGATACTCTTAATATCTATTCCACAATAAAGTCCATGTTTGAATCATATTATTATAAGTCTAACGAAACCAGCATACTGCGACACTTCCAAAGTTAGCCTAAGCAATTTTTTCCCCGCGGCGAAATTTTGTCCTATACTGGATTTTCAACGCACTGCTAAGCTCCGAGTGTTGAAAATCCAACAATGTGTTTTTTTGACGCCCTGGGATGCACTCTGTTGGATTCTCAATGCACGGCTTAACACCGAGAGTAGAAAATCGAGTGCGCGATAAAATCCCGCCGCGATATTTTTACGTCCTTGCGTACTAGGGCTTAGACTGATGATGGGTTTTCAATAGATGGGGTGAGATTGAAGCCATTCATGGTACGGACTGATTGGTTATCTCATTTCCTAACTGTACAGCTGAGGAGGACCCAATTTGTTTTGAATTTGATTAAGGTCTCTTTTTTGCCATTAACTTAGAACTAGCTGGGTATTTCACTTTGACGTTCAAAAAGTGCAGATTCTCAGCCTAATTTGAATCAATTATTTGTTGTCGAGTTTGACTCCGAAAATGACGTAGCTTCGCAAGTTATTAGATAAAATGCGCGCAAAATAAGTCTGCGCGCGGCCGAAATCGGAAATAATAGTTTGCCGCCATCTCGACGTTTATATTAGGTGTCAAGAGAGTGCGCTGTTTTCCAAAGTAATCACCGTCATTATGCCGAAAGTTATTAAAAGTTCTGGCAGGGATATAGTCTTGAAGGTCAAACACGTGCGCAGACTTATCCTGTGCGCACTCTACCAACTGTTCATTTTCATTAACCATGAGTAGTTCCGTGACTACCTTCCGTCACCGCTTGATCAGAAAGTCGGGACTCCGTAAAGTTGGGGGTCGTCGAGAACCATGAATTGGCAAAAACTCATTTTCGAAAGAGGGGTCAAGCCACATTTGGCCCAATAAGTTTTTGCTGCCCGATATCTTGTAGGGAGACTGTGAAGGAGTTTGTAAGAGCTGTTCGAAAATACCCCGGAGATCTGATTTTTGTTTATAATGGCCTGTGCTAACTGGACCCGGCTTGGGTGAACCGTTTACTTTTCCGGGATAAGGACTATCGTTAATGTTGTCTTGGATTACAAGCTACAAGCAGTTTTTTATCGCGACGTGGTAAGTAACAGGCATATAAACCTCAGAAAGTCTGTTACCTACAGTAGGTAACAATGATTGCTTATTACAGTGGGGCTAACCACAGTTCTTTTCAAAAAGAATTTGCTACAATGAAACAAAGAACATATGGGAGTTCGCACCTGACGGCACCTGTTCCACATTGTTTTATTACCTGCCTGCAAAGCAGTCCAAGCTAAAATGTAGGACCAATTTTTTCTTTAACAAAGATGTTTGTAACTCCAAATTCTAGTATAACTTATCTATCTCCCCAAGCTTTCCCCGATGACTAATCCCAGTAAAAAAGTACCGCCCGTACTCTAAACTCTCATGCCAAAATGCCGCCAGCTAAATTCTACTTTATGCTGCAAGACTCTGGTGCGAACTTCGGATTCTCGGACATAAGTCCTTTAGTTGGCGATCTATGTGAAGTATAGTTCGGTATGTTTTAGCAGGAACTTGAGACGACTTCTGAGCGGAGTCCCTTTGTAAGTGCAGACTTATGTAACGCTGTGAGCCAGTCAATGTTCTTATATACCTCTTGGGTGTTTTGTATGTTAGATTAGGCTTGCCATAATAATCAATTGGGTAATTCAGGGCTGGCTCTCTCTACTGACATGTTTTCGATTAATTGGTGCTATTAATTTCTATAGTCCGAGGAAGTTTCACTCTCCGCAACAATATTGACGATTCATACATCTTGATTTCAACCAAATGTACTTTTCCTCAGAAAGAAATGTCGCCGCGACAGCTTTCAGTTTTGGCAGATTAAAATATTAAATTATTCCAAAAACCGTTTTTATCCGTACTGTCGACGGGCAAATCCAACGCAGGTCCTCATTAGTTTAGGGTTCCAAAGTGTGGTGGGATTTCCGTGTCTCGCATTTCGAGCCGCTTAAAGGAGTTCGTTGCGAGCACTTGACCCAACTGACTCTCGTGAAGCGGAAGCACACACGGACGGCTTTATATTATCGATTAGGTGGTTTGCCGTGACGGTTAGTCAGAATAATGGTTGCAGGGTTTACGTTGCTTAGCCCGAGGCCCTATTATATAACAAAAAATGCGACACGCATAGTAGTCAAAAATGACAAATTGGCACATTTCTACGACAGGTGCTAAAGCAGAAAATGAATTGTCTCTGTCATCTGTCAACTGTCACCTGTCGCCTGTCGGTTATATTAAATAGGGCCCAGATCTTTGCTTTCTTCACTGTAATAAACTTTTGAAGATTTTCGTCTTGATCTTGAATTTGGTTTTTAGAGGGCTGTTATTAAAATTTTTGACGTTTAAAAAGTGCTGATTCTGAGCTCGTTCTGTCTAAAAAGGTTTTATTTTTTATTTGTCAGCGGTCTAATCGACTTATGTCCATAATGATTGTGTCTGTCCACATCCACAAACAGTACATCAGTCATGTCAGTTACGATAGATCGGTCTTAGTTACCGACCAGCCTCTCTGTTCTCTCTCTTCTCTTAGTTATAGCTATTTGCGAGAGCTACCTCGGGCGAATACTAAGAAAATACAATAATAAGTATTCTATTTACTGCGTTGAACGATGATGACCCTTGAAAGTGAAGTATGCAATCTATAAGTGGCGCTAGGGAATGCTGTTTTTATAATACAGTCCCGAGCATAAATATATTACTACAGACAGCTCGGCAATAATATCTGATTTCATGGTTTACCTATTAACACCTATCTTCAAGATGACTCGTCAGATAGTTTTGGTGTTCCTTCGATGCCACATATTTGTGCTGCCACTTGTATATGCCTTCCACAAATTATCACATATGTTTGCCGTCATCTTGACGACAGATATTAATGAATGACCGATGAATCGTGAAATCAGATATTATTGCCGAGCTGTCCATAGTAATATATTTTTGCTTGTGACTGTACAATATTGAGCTAGTATACTCCATAATCATTACGAGTATGTGGAGGAACCGCGGTTAGGTGTAACGGGAGTCCAGGCGTATTCCAGAACGATGATAAGAATAAATCTTGATTTAAGACTAGATTTGGTTAACAGTTGCGTCTTTTTTTTGTTTTACAGATAGATTCTGAACACATCATATGCGACCAATGACTATTTCGTTACGTCTTAAAACTAGTCTTCAAAGCTACAGACAACCTTGACCAGATATACATTACTTAGAGGATTCCCCTACACAAGCAGAGAATAAACTAATATAACATTATCTTTTATTTTAATTATACTGGGTTTTTGGCGTATGGACCGACACCATTTTTTGGGGGATTGGGAGGGGTCATTTGCTAGGTTTCACCCAAAGATTCCCAAGTGTCACGGTAATTGACATAGGTTTCTTTTTTGTTTTTTCTTTGTATTTATTTATTTAAACTTCTCGCACACAATAACATACAAAGGCGGACTTAATGCCTTAGGCATTCTCCATCAGTCAACCAACGGTGGTGTAGAGATAAGATGGCAGGTGCTCTGCTTAATAAGCGTTAATAATAATAATAATAAATATTAAAAAGATAACATAATTAATTATAAATGAAATAGGTATACAAGTACCTGAATAGGGTATAAACTTATAATACACATAATACATATTTACTATAATATACTACATTATAAATAAAATATATCTATACTAATAATAAAGCTGAAGAGTTTGTTTGTTTGTTTGTTTGCTTGAACGAGCTAATCTCAGGAACTGCTGGTCCGATTTGAAAAATTCTTTCAGTGTTAGATAGCTCATTTATCGAGGAAGGCTATAGGCTATATATCATCACGCTAAGACCAATAGGGACGGAGCACCAATTAGCAATGTTTCAAAATCGTAGGTTTTTTTTTCCTTTTGAGAGCTTCCGCTGCGTGCGCTGCGTAAACGGTTAAAGTTTCACAAAAATCATGTATTACAGAATTGTCCCCCTTTAAAAGTTCTAAAAAAAAGTCTGCGACAGCTTATGTCTATCTTTTAAGGTTGGCTCACTATGAACTTTTTTATGCTAACCTAATTTGTTCTAAAATAATGCATTATTTGCGAATGTGTTTTTATAAACATGATATTAATCCTTATCCAAATAAATACGTTATTCATCACAAGTATTTAATTTAAAACAAAATTGCCCTTTACATCATTAGATTTCAATGAATATCTTAGGAGATATCGCAGTATTAAAATAACATCGCAGCAAAATAATGGTGCAAGGCCGTCGGCGGGTGGTCATGACGGGGAAGGGCGGTGGCCCCAGTTATCTCTGCGAGATACCAAAAATGACGTTCAGTACCCCAGTAAAAATTGAATCGGTAACCCAGTAAAATTTCAAAAACCTTAAAAAAAAATTGTCCTAGAATTTGTATTGGGTAACCCGGTAAATTTTCTTGAGTTTGCGCATATTATGGTCCCGCGTTACTGCAGAGCCCCAGTAAAAAATCATAAACTTCCCAGAAATATTTTAAGAAATTATTTCTCCGACTTTTTTTTATTATTTTGTTTTCTTTTATAAAAGCGTGATGTAGGTACCTAAAACAGCTCCTTAACGTACGTATTATTTTAAAATATTTCCACCCTCTACGTAAACGAAGTCGCGGGTTAAAATTAGCATTAGCCCACTATTCCATGCGGACGAAGTCGCGGGCAGAAGCTAGTACTATATATATACAGAAAAAGGGAAAGAGGTAATTAAGATGACTCTACACTATTTATTTTGAAAATAACTCTGCAATCTCTCTGTATTACCCGAAATGACGCCTTTAAATCGCCATTACTTTTTTGTTTATGGTTGTAATAGAACAAAATAACTTATTTTAGTTTGTAATGTATTGTTTTTCTAAATAAATTATTATTTGATGCAACTGATGAAAATGACTATGTGATTCTAAAGTTTTAAAACTGTGTAAATGTATACAAAAATTACAACTTCTAAATTCATTTAAATAAAAAGTAAAACCTATTTTGAATTAAGCTTTATTTTAAAAAGTTCTCTAGTTTATACCCTTTACAACGGTATGCTACATCGAAATAACTCATTATGTTGTAACCCGGCCCTTGGTGTTGTACAGAATTGGTTAGGAGACTGGATGTTGATGGTCTCCTTCGGTGTTGTACTACTCACCACCGTGCTAAAGTAAATTTGTAGGGTATAATAAGCTGCTAGGAAAAGATTCAATTAAACAAGTACCTTCTTACACAATGCAATGTTTATTACAATAACTCACTATTGAAGGTTCACAATATTGAATATGGCTGGCCACATACCTTCCCCCATACACCTGGGCTTCCACACCAGTACAACCAGTCTCGGGTCTAGGTGTATCGGTGTTTTGACCTGCAATGAGACTATTACAATAACTCAGAGTCGCTATAGCGAGTCCGTGAGGTGAACCACGTAATAGATACTAGCTCAATCATACAAGTACCTACCTATCAAGCTTGTGCTAACAACGGGAACATAAGATTATGCTAAGCAATCCGCGACACAACACTTTATGGCAACTGGTCTCATGACCCAGTCCATAGAATAGGCCTAACTCTCTCATAGACTAAATCGCTACCCTACCGATTATTCTCGGTGATCTCTCAGTACTAATCCCTTCACTTGACAGAACTACGACCCTTGGCATCAAACACAGGATACCCCTGTGTTTGCACGTTACGTGGCCTACGGGTATAATAATGATGCTTCGTTACCTGGAGCGGCGAACTTCCCTCATCACCGATATCGGCTAAGTAAAGCCTTCCTGAACAAACGGATGACCACACCTCAAAGGTTGCCTGCACCCGGATCCATTCCAATCATCAGACCACGGGGCTACTCCGAAGCATCACGTCTCAATTATGTATATAATGCAAATCATACAAGAAAAAAGGCTAGCATAAACAGCCAGACCTGTAACAATACACTCGTGTCAGAAATCACATGTACGAGCCACGCCATCCCGCATGAACAAAGAATACGGTTGAACACTCACCGGATTCAGCTTCGAATGGGACTTATTGGAAACCCATCGGGTTATTTGGGTACAGCCTGTTCCTCCAGAACTAAGTCCCTATTCAAAATCCTATTCGTATCGTGTCACACACGTTGCGGGTCTTCCCCTTTAGCCGGATCAATGTCACAAACTTTCGAGAAGCTTCCACCACCCTAGACTAAATAGAATTCTTGTCTGTTGGTTATTTTCCATTTCTAAGGCATTGTTTTAAATAAAATGTGGGAAATTATGTCTGTATGTTTATTTATTTAAATTAACTAATACTCTTGTATATAATTTACATGACATAATTTCTCTAGTGTTACAGAGAACACGCTGACAGCCATGCCAATGCCTGACACAAGATGTCGCTACCTGTTGCGTTGTTTATTGATTTTGCAACGTCACAATGTGGTCAAAATTAGAGATATTAGTTTGCCGTTCCGGCCGATCACGCACACCAAAAATGTTACTAGTTTGATCAATGCAGTCAGTTGTGGACTGATGAATGAATCAAATTTTTGCTGTGAAGGAATAGTGAATTTCCACAATCTGCACCATCGTGGAAAAGGGCCAGAATCCTTGCAATAAAAGGCAGAATTCTTTTCAAAAGAAGTTCAGCGTAAACGTTGGGGCTGGTGTAATGGGTCGAAATCTTATCCGCCCTTATTTTTTGCCAGAACACCTGACTGGAGCTATTTATCTCGATGTTTTATTAAACGACCAAGTTTAGAAGAAGGTGCGCCGATTATTTTTCACAATGGCCGCTGTTCTGCACATTACCAGCGATCAGTAGGAGAGCACCTAGATAATTGTTTTCCTAACTCGTGGATTGGCAGAGGCGGCCCTATTCCTTGGCCCGCATAATCGCCAGACCTGACACCTCTGGATTACTACGTCTGGGGACGTGCAAAGGAATTAGTTTACGCAACGGAGGTGTCCACTAGGGGTGAACTAGAGAACTTTTTAAAATAAAGCTAAGTTCAAAATAGTTTATTTTTTTATTTTTTATTAGTTTAGTAGCTGCCATTTTTTATACATTTATACAGATTTAAGACTGAGAACGCATAGGTATTTTTTTACAGACTAATTGCATGAAATAATGATTTATTAATACTAAGATTACATTGCAGAATACAATAAAAGTTATTTCGTGCTATTATAACCATAAACAAAAAAGTAATGAAGATTTAAAGGCGAGATTTCGGGTAATTTAAAGAAAAACTAAAAGAATGATATCTCAATTACCGTAACACTTACGAAATGGGGTCTTTGGGTGAAAGCTTGCAAATGACCCTCTCAATCCTCCAAAAAATGAATCGGTCCATGCGCCAAACACCCTGTATATTGTGTAATTAAAAAAAATATTTGGTACCTACCCTTGTTTCCAATTTGAAATTATTTCCACTTCAAGAAATAACAACTTTAAAGTAGTGTAACTTAAGTTGATTTCAGAATGACTAGTAAGTAGATACTAAAGAAAAAGTTACAAATAAAAAAAATTGTAGCGCAAACTTAACTTTATGGCTATGGGTATGGCTTTCGAAGTTATTTTATCAAAAAAACATATCTGTTGACACGATTGGAGACTAAATTGCAAACGCAGGATGGTTATTTAATCGCCAAAACGCAATGCGGCATTGATGAAGTTGCAAAATCACTAATAAACTATGCTAAAAGTAACATGTCTGGTAAGGCCCCTACGGCTAGAATCAGCATTCTAATAAGTTAAGTTATAATCCACATTCAAGTTTCGGGTCAAATTAGCTATGACGGATCCGTAACTTATTTCAAATAAATGAACCTTCAGGAATCATTCCATTCTGAATTTCTGAATATTATTTCCGATCTGGCCTCTACGCTCTACCCACGTTCTCCCGTGGGCTTCCTAGCCCTAAGTTACTCTGGGCTTATGCCCGGTCCTGGGAACCGGTATATACAGTACACCTATTTTCATAATGTCCCTCAGGAACAGAACAGAACTAAGTACTTTATTGTTGTAACGTCAGAACAATAAAGTACTTAGTTCTGAATTCAAATTATTTTACACGATAAGTCTAATAATTGATGAACATTGAAATTAGCATTCGTTTGTATTCGGAAATGCGATGATTCCCGAGGGACATTAATAAAATAGGTTTACTGGACCTGTGTCATAATATTTAACGGGTATTACCGAACCGCCCAGCGCTTTAATTTGGCCATTTTCCTGTATGGGTCGTTACAGTTATATTATGCAGCCTTACGGGCATTACCTTTATGTCCATGCGACGATTATAATAGGGGCTTGACGTTCAAATGTGCCTATTTGAAATAAATGATTTGACTATGGGCTAATCGAATTAATTTTTTTAAACTTCCAAAAAATGTTTTAACAGTCAACATCTTCGTTAATTTAGCCCATTTTATAAGTATACTTACCATAGTCACATGTATTTGAACACCTTTGAACAATGACGTCTGTGCCAAAATGGGAACTGTGTGCTTGAAACGAAATAATTTGACTTTTTTTTGGGTTTTTGTAAGCCCTTACACAAACACCCTCCCTACCACAAACTCGCTTACACATTGTAGTCAGTAGACTACAATTTTCATTGAAAGGTATTTAATGCCTGCCATCATTCAAGTGGTTTTCTAGGTAATGAAACTACATACAATATTAATAATTACAAGTGGTGCAGTACTGACTTTATTTAATCAATGCATAACATTAATTAGAAACCCGATGTAGCCATTACTTGATTAAGTATCAACATCTACGGTATCGACCTTCGAGTTTCCATTTTGGTCTTCATTGCTAGACATAGTTATACACCAGTATTTTTGTCTACGGCCAGCACCTACAAAGTCGCGAGGATCGATATTATTTAGTTATACGTGCTAAGTACTAGTCTCAATTATATCCATTTTGACCCTTACTGTTGTACAATAGTTGCATTTAGTCAGTTTTAGAACCTGGTGCTTAGGTTATAAGGTGCAATGTTCTGTCTGAGCTTTTAGGGCTGCGCTCAAAGGGTCTCAGCGGAATCCTTTTGTGGTCCCCTGTCGGTTCTTCCTTCCCGTCTGTCAGGGGCTTATTATAAACCCTTTTTGATACACAACTGCTGTATAACGCTACCAAAATCGTTTTTAGTCAAATCGGTTGGTCGAATACTTTTTACTAAACACTTTACACATTTTGTTTTAGTTTTAGTGCAAGTAGACTCCCAATTGAATTAAAGGTTGGATTGAAATTTGAATCATTAAACGCTATTGAATAATAAAGTTAAATTGATTGACAGCATTTGCTCAAAGTCATACCGAATTAAATTTATTAATTAGTTTGTCGAGTACTATCTCAATATGTTAAATGCTCCCATTAAGTTTTTCCCTTACCTGTCTGCCGCCTTCAACTAGACAAATTTCTTCAGAATTTACCTTCAAGAACATTAAAATATACTGAACTTATAAATTAATACAGATTTTATCTGCTTTTCAGAAGAGGAGGCCGCTGACTCAGCAGGCTCCGAACAAGAGGAAGATAGCATAACGCCAGAAGAAAGCAATGTTGCGAATATTTTGAAAAGACTCCAGTCTACAGGTGCTCTCATCAAAAAACCCAAACAAGAGTACCGTTGCTTCACGTGCGACGAAGATTTCCGAGATTGGGAAGAACTAGAGAATCACTTGATTCAGCACGTTTCTCTGCCCTCCGTGGTACTCGACAAGCTGCCTTCCGACGACGAGGACGCCCCTCCATCCGGAGATGAAAACTGGTCTGATGAAGACGAAGAGCCAGCCCCGCCTCAGACCCCCCAGAAAGCCACACCGACTAAAATTGACATATCACAGCTATTAAAAAAGACAGGCATTTCCCTCAAAAAGCCTGCTGAAAATGACAATAAGAGCTCCGATTCAGCCCTGGACAAACTGAGTGGATTAGGGTTCACTATAAAGAAGAGTAATACGCCCATCAAGAATGAACCAGAACCAGAACAAAACACCAAAGATGTGATGCAAAAACTGGGAAAACTCGGCGGTATCAAACTGAAATTAAAATCAGACGGAAATAACGCGAACTCGTTCAAAGTGATCAATGGGCTAAAAGATTTTGGTGCGTCGGATGATGAGGATGAGGGAAGCGGGAATGACGAGAGTCGAGATGACCCAGACGATGATGAGGATCCAGACAAATCAGGAAATGATTCCGAGGGCGAAAATGAACGAACTCCGCCCAATACTCGTAAAACATCGGAAAGCGATGACTCTGATAAATCTGCGAAATCCAAACCACAGATATCAAGTCCATTGAAAAACTTGCAGGGGATGTCTATCGTTCAAAAGACGCCTCCTACGCCAGTTAAAGTCCCTGTTCAGCCACCAAAGCCGCCTGCGAGGCCAGCTGTTAAACAGACTCCAAAGAGAGGAGCGAATCTGCCTATCCCTCCCAAAGATACTACGTTGATTACTCTGCAAGAGAGGGAAGCTCCATTGAAGCCTGCTACTCCAGCCAAAGCTCCAAACCCAGAAAGGCGTGAATCAAGCGCAAGCTTGGAAAACGTCGTAGTAAAACAAGAAGTAGAGACTGTCGAAACGCAATCATCCAACGTTCCTATATTCTCCTCACAAATTAAGTCCGAAAGGGCTTCGCCAACGCCGAACGAAGGGGCATCCACTCCAATACTTGCCACTGTGAAATCTGAACCCGACGCCTTAGCATCACACCAGAGCGCACCGCCTAGTGCTCTAGCTTTACATCTAACGTCTAATACCACACCACTTCTCCCAGTTACCAAAAAGGAAGAACCAGGAATAGTGACGGTTATAGAAATAAACGGAGATTCGAATGACGAAGATGATGACTGTTGTGTGGTGTCCGCAACCCCAGCACCTGATATTAAACCCGTAGTAATACCTAAAACCGAAAATCCGCCTGTAACCTACCCTCCACCTGCGTACCCGACCACGCAACCAAGCTTTACTTCCTCAGGAATGCTCGGCACACGCCTAACTGCCCCGTCCTTGGAAAAGCAACACAATTTCAACTGGAATGCCCCAGATTCCAAACCGCCTTTGGACATGCTCGAAAAAAGTGCAGATGACATATTCGAGAGCCTACTATCAAATTCCACCAAAAAAGAAAGCATGTCTATATCAGACGCGAGTGAATACATATCCTTAGACACTTTAGGCCCTCAACATTCATGTGATGTATGCAATACCAGGTTCACTGCGATATCCTTGTTAGATGAGCACAGAAGGATGACGGGTCATACAAAAACGTTGGTTCTACCATCATCATCGTCAACACTTATGCCGTACAATCCGACATCTAATATTTCTTCTAATATTCTCTCTAGCTTACTGCCTGTGAAACTAGTTGACCAAGTTGGTAAGTTATCTACCATCGGAGGAACAGGCCCAGGGTTTACTCATCAGCAGAATGTGATGATCAATATCCAAGCTTATCCTGGCGCCAGTGGCATGATGATGAATCCTCAAGGATACAACAGTTATCAGCCTGGACAGAATGCACAGCCTGATTATGGCAATAATATGTATGGTCAGCAACAACCGATGCCAGGGCATCCATATCCAGGACAGGCTTATATGAGTCAACCAGGTTTTGGGCAGTTTCAACAGCCTAAACCTCAGGGCTATCCTGGAGGTATGCAGTCGGGACAGTTCCCGCCTTCCTCATCTCCTTACTCCGTGGCTTCTCCACTTCAGGGTATGCAGCAAGCCGTGTATGGTCAAGCGCCTATGGGCGGAATTAACTCGCAGCTGGGACAGGCGTTGGGTCAAATGGGTCCACCCGGATCTTCTTACGTACCCTCCTCGAGCCCGGGCGGGGCTATGAAACCACCTGCAGGTGGTATTAAGATCCAAAACGTACAAACCTTCCCAGCTGGGCAGGCGATAGGCATGTCCGGACCAGACCAGATGGGTGGACTAGCACCAGCACCCGGTCAAATGGTAGGAGGACAAATGCCTGCACCAAATCAGATCAGAATGGCACCCGGCGCGAATATTACAGGGACAAGACCACGCATGGTCAATCCCAGAGGCCCTCGACCTGGAATAAGGCCAGGCATTCAAGTACATGCTCAAGTTCGGCAACAGAAACCAGGAGTGCGAATGCCCATGAAGAGACCAGCGCCTATGGCCGGTGGACCTGGCCAGAAAAGACGAACAGACATGTTACTACCAGGCAAGCATGACAACGAAGACTGTCAGGTCATGGCGATGCAGAAACAGAGGGAAGGACTACCGATGATCCAGAGTGTGCAAGGTGCGAAAGACAAACTTAATCTAGGCAGCCAAATATCTATTACGAAGAAGAAAGTGAATACAGAAGCTAATGCTATGGCTAATGTGTTGGCATCGCGAGGTATTAGCGTCAAACAGAAGCAGAAGAGTCGATCCCCGACTCCGGAGCGTCCCATCCCTCATATCCCAAACCTAGGGGCCGGTATGAGCATCAAACACACGTCGAAATCAAGCAACTTCTCCATACCCGAGGCTAAAGTCGGTGGCGGTATGCTAGCCTGTAAGATATGCAAGAAAATGTTTATGAACCACAACTCTCTCTCCGTTCATATGTCAAATGCACATCCTCAGAGCAAAATACCAGTCTTCAAGTGCGACGAATGTCCAGCTTCATATCCAAAATCATTACAGTTACAACATCATAAAAGGGTATTCCACAATGTGACAGGACCCAACAGAGAACTCGGATTGCCCGTTGTGGACCTATCACAAGAAGAAAACCTCAAACGGTTGAGTAGTTTAGGCATATATAGTTTTATACCGCTAGCGAATAGGGAGCAAGCGGGCGGATGCTTCGGCATACCTGTAATCTCAGTACATAATGTACAAAATGGCATGACAAACAGTTTGCAAGCTTTGGGAGCTGATGGACTACTAAGTTTAGGGCCTCTTAAACCTTTACCTAACTCATAGACTGCATTTATAAGCAGAATGTGTTGAAAAATGTCGTGTGAAAGTGGCAAACTGTGATTTAATAATTTTTGTGTGGACATTTGAAACAGAAATGGGTCACAAACATTTTGTAAAAGACTTTATTTTGTTGAGTGGACTTGAAATAGTTTAAATGTGTTTGTGATGAGTGAAATTATTTATATTTTACTTACTTCTGCTACGGTTTCCTAGGAAAGCGGTTCCGTCATGTTATATATTATATTATCGTATTATACCGGCCGATATAAAAATCTGTAATTTTCACCAGTATTGGACATTAAGGAGGAGCCCAGGTAGCCCGCGAAATTCAAATTTTCTTACGTTTTGCAATTTGCAGGTTAGTGTCAGGTTGTATGTTGAACAAAATGTGATCGCGTCGCGCGTGTGATGTGGGTCGCGAATCACATTTGGACAGCCGTTATTGTGTGACTGTTCACTGCTTTCGTAGGAAACCAAATCTTTACTCACACATCATTATTATTCAGTTAAGTACATATTAATTTTGTAGTTCATTAGATCGGAGCATGTTTGAATTAAATACAATTTACAATTCAGTGTCATATATCATATCCAGGTCAAGGAATTTCTGAAATCAAGATATCTTTCTAAAGGCCTTTAGTTATACATAAAAGTTTTGCAAAACCAAAATGGAATAAATTTAAAAAAAAATATGCGATGTACTTTAATTATCTTTGAATATAGTCTTGTCGATATTTTACTGCCAATTTTATTTTTAATTGACTAAGCAAAAATGTCATAAATATATAACAAGCTTGGAAATTACAAGGAAAAAGCTGATATGAATATTTCGTTAGTATGGTACCTTTGTTATTTTAGATACTATTCCAAAAAATAGGAATCACAAATGTAGGAAAAAATGCCTGTTGTTATTTTAATAAGATGGCTGAAATAACAAAAAGTGTTTACTATGCAGGAAGAATTATGGTTTTACTAATTACAGTAAATATTTTAATGACCATGGCATGGCTTGTAGTTTTAATATAATATAAAACAATTCAGTCCTGCGGGGTAATTGCGTAACACACTAACAGTAGGAATGACTTTCATTTTGACAGTTCAACAACATTCATTGCATTATTTACGTTGTTGAGCAGACAAATTTTACGAACATATGAAGCAATGGATTAGCAATATGGTTCAAAATGATTCAAATTGTAATTGATAGTGTGTTACGCAATTAGGGTGCTGTATTGTAAGATAAAAACGCACAATAATGACATGTATCACTTATTTTATGACATTTTTAAGTAATCTCAAAACTTGTGAGTCATGCCAAGGAAAAGTAAAACTAGCTCCGATTTAATCTATGAAGGGTCTAAACCCAAGCCGGCCCAATACCCCCCAATATACAATACCGCCGTTGAATCATGGCTGGTCTGAACTTTGTGCAGAAGGCTGCGCAATAACATTTTTTAGGAACCAAATGGTGACATGAGGCGAGTGTGAGTGAGAGAACATGCGCGAAAGTTCGGAGAGCCTATGTTCACACCGGCCATGAATCATCAGCCGTTGTGTACAGTCACGAGCATAAATATGTATACACTTGGCTATATTCAAAAGCGATTTTCTCCTTAATTTTTGAATGAAATTGTATGTTGTTAAGAATATAGTATTTTCGAACCCATAGGTTTATGTTATATGTCGTATTTCAACGTTGCATTCGTTATTTCACAAAAAAATCGCTATTGAAAGTTGCCAAGAGTTGACATATTAGTGCTTGTGACTGTACATTATACTATGTTCTTTTTATGATGATTGAGACGGAATGTGTTAAATTAATGATACGATAGAGCTGTGGCATACGAAATCCTATCTAGTAATCTGAGATATGTATATGAGTACTACATTGCCATTGTACTGTTACTGTTTAATATGATAACATCAGTTTTCTTTAAGAGCACAACAGCGATAATATCACGTGGCCAAGCAAACCTTGTAGACTGGAATAATAAATGAAGACTCAGTGACGTACATAAACTTCGCCATTTTTCCATGGGGGTAGGCAGAAACTACAGAACGCCATTTATTACATACTCCTATTGCTTCGTTTACGTTCATTCATCTGCCGATCGATATTCTGTAAAACAGTAAAAATATCACTATGAAAACTTAGTTGAAAGAGCTGTCAATAGTGTCAATCCCTAACAGCGTTGGATTTCGTAGTATAATTATACTATTTGCACCATATTTTCATGGTGTGTGGTATATAATATCGCAATGTCAGGATTGTACTCGAAATACCACAATTTTACTTCCAAATATCTTATGCTAAGTGTTATGTCTTACCCAAATCTAAGCAGTTTACTTACGTTAGTAACGTCAAATCGGAACAAAAATGACAAAGCTCAATGACTCTGAACCCAACACCTAAAAAAAACTATTTCAATAATATGTGAAAATTTTATTTGCGCTGCAAATTTTGAATTTTATTGCTGCCGTAAGCGAAAATAGGGCAAAAACTAATCAAAATGTATGAAAAACTACCGCGTTTTGCAGCAGAACCTCAGCGGTAAACGCCAGTGTGAAAACAATTGTAACAAAATTGATATAAAAAGAAAATGTATAATTTTGGGCAAATAGTATCATTTTACGTTCCATAGACAATAATTTGACGAGAGCACAATTCCAACACTGATCCCTAAAATGAGGTGGAATGACAGGTCACTTCACTAGTTTTCACGGTGAGATTTTAACAGAATAGATCTGCTGGTCATACACGCACGCCGGTTGCGAGTAATACGCACCTGACCTTTAGTCTTGTGTTAACATAGAATGTGTTTCATGTATATTTCATTATCAATCATCATAAAAACACGTACACGTTTCAGACGATTTTTTGCCTTACCTACATAAAATGGTAAGCCCGAAAATCTTCCGTAGACATGTCATCTATGATTTTGTTGCCCACTCGACTCAGCTTTGGCTCGTAAATTATATATATTTTCATGGATATATTAATTTTATTTATTTAAGCAGCTAATCTGTATATTTTCTTAATCTCGGAGACTCAACTGAAATTTCATATTAGTTGTATGTTTGAATTAATTGTGCCACAATTGATAAAAATTATAAATATATTGATAATTTTATAGTAACTGGTTTATAGGAACTTTTTAAACACTTGGTCTGATGAATATTAAGTAATAATAATTAATTATGTTAAAGATTAAGTAAGTAGATATAAATCATGATCCAATAACGTCAAGTTCTTCTTTAACTAAGAAATGTAATGTGTCAAGATATAGAACCAATAGCACTATTGAATAGATAAACTCTGGTTAATTATTCTTAAAAACGATATTAATCTAAGCTGCGCTGTGCTGATCCAAGCTATACTAACTTTTTCATGCTATGTTCTGCAAACAACTTTGAGCTTTGCGAGGTGTGCTGCGCGAGTTTATTTCGTCATTACAATTTAAAAAAAGAGCCATATCTATCTGGCTCATTTTTTGTTTTTTTGCTTCCGCGCTGTTCTATTCTGAGCCGTACGTACAGCTCAGCACAGCACAGCGCAGCAAAATTGTATGGTGATTAGTCACCCACAGACAATTTGCTTCTGTCAAATTGAGTCTCTGAGATTGAAAATAAAATCGTAAGTTTTTTCTTGCTTACTCCCTTTAGTTCCTCACAATGTTGCCAGTATGACTGCTAACATTAATTTCAATTTTAGTAGTAAGCTTAAAATGTAAAGAGTAGTAAAGACAAACATTTTATTACATGTAGTTGAATTAAATGTTCCATAAGTAATAGAAAATACGATTTTAACAAGGCGTTTACCATTCGATTTTGTCAAAGTAGGTATTTAGTAAATACTTTTCAACTTCAATACTTTTCAATATAGTATGACTTGCTATGAAATAATGCGTAAATATTAATTATTATGTATTATTTAACAGACAATCCTAACTAATATTATAAATGCGAAAGTAAGTTTGTTTGTTTGATACGCTTTAACGCCACAGCGGCTGAACGGATTAAGATAAAATTTAGCGCACAGATAGACCATGACCTGGGGAAGGACATATGCTACTTTCATCCTAGATCGGAGACGAAGTCGCTGGCAACAGCCGGTTCCAAATAAATTGCCCTCCAACATCCAAACCAAAGCGCCTTGTTAAAATTAATGCTTATACTCACACATACTTCAAAATGGCTGATAAGCAGCGGTAACTATTTACATATTTTTATACTTAATATTGTGTAGATAAATTTGTATGTCAATATACTTACTGATAACTTCAGACAATTATAAAAATTCACTTCCGAAAACTTGAATCGAGTCACCCTCCATTTTTTTTTTGTATGAAGGTTTGTAACTTTTTAGATGTTTGTGAATTCAAATTTGGACAACGATAACACCAACATTATGGCTTGTATCGTATGTCGACTTTAAAATGCATAAAAACTTTATTTGATTCAGTTATTTTGATGACTTAGACCTTTATACACCTACATGTAAATATGCACGTGGCTCGATTTAGAAGTCCAGGTGTGAATATTTTTACGTTATGTTCAGACTTGACGTAACGTTGGTAATGTGTTGCAATAATTGTCAAAAATGAAAAATAGTTCTATATAATGTCGAGAACATGTTTAGTATACGTTATATGGTGTAGCGTGTGATTATTAGGTAGCTATAGGCTGCACAAGGTCAAATAAATAACTTGGCGAAACTTCACCAATTAGACGGGATTCGATATTTAAGGCCCCGCCGATGCGGCGTTGATCAGTACGAAATTTACTGTATAATTTTGGGGTCACATGGCAGTTCCATACCGCATTTGTTTTTAACCATATGAACAGTGTGATGTTGATTAGTAATTGCAACTTTTTTTAACAGTGAATTATCGCACAAAACAGGAGAGAACGGCCGCTATTGATGATAAAACTAAGAAAAACATAATTCTTATCACAATATATTTGGGGTTGGCGCAAGATGCAATACTTCCACACTTCTCTATTAGTCGTCATCTTGATAGTCACCCCCCCCCCCCCCCCCTTCTAGCCATATCATCTTTCACACAGCCCATCCATCGTTTCTTTGGCAAAAATATAATTAGTAAAATGACCATGGCATCTGAACTTTTGCTAGTTAATTTAATTTCATCACAATGCTTGTGTAGGAACCATAGTACAAGAGTGCGCTAGGAACTGCCTTCTTTATTTAAAAAAAATTTGCTTGGATTCTCTGTGGTGAATCTTTTTACATTAAGTCCTTGAAGGACCGTATTCTGGAACGATTCCCAAACATGAATCTCGATTGGAAAATAGATTTATACGGAATCTTTCAGTTTTAAATTAAAATTGATGTCTCGGGTTCCGGAATGCGAGTCTAAGTTATAAACTCTGTGCTGCTATTGAAATATTCCGCATAAAAATTCGAAATAATTTATTTTAACACTTACAAATTTATATTTAAAACTTTGTTTGTCACTGACTGCAATGTGTAAATACCATATATATATTTTTATAAGTAAAGTTATAAGTTTCTATACAGGGTGGCAGCGACATCGACGCGCAACCTTTTACCATCCTGTATTACAAAATATATTTTATTTTGCATTAACAGAATTGAATGCATAATGCCACTAATGTACTTATATTTAGTCCTATAACGTATACGGAACCGAAAACCTAATTGTATATATCCGTTTTTATTGCCTCAAATGTAGCTTCGCCTTCTACGGCTATTTTGAGTTCCAATATTGTCCAAAGTTTTTGAAGTGAACATTTATTTAAGCGCACTTTGCGCTCTTTCTGAATAGTGAACGAAACTGAACCATCAATCACGCTCGGGTTGGTGACGCCAAATTGCGTATACTCGGCCCATATCATTTATCAATTCTAGTGTGTGGTCTTTTTTTTTTAATAATCTACTGATCATCTAAAAGTATTCGTTTTGGGAGGGTATGGCGTCACATAAGTGGTCTAAATTACGGTTTTGATTTATTTACATTACTCAAGCTCTATAATAATACGTCACATTTTAAAGGGTCGCAATGCGATCGATGAAACACGGAAGGCTAGCCGGACTTTCGCGCATGTTCTCTCACTCACGCTTGCCTCGTGTGACATGTTACCATTTGGTTCCTAAAAAAAAATATTGCGCAGCCTTCTGCGCAAAGTTCGGATCGGTCATGATTCATCGGCCGTGTTGAACTACGCGTAATTATCGCAGTACGATTATACTATATTCTTGTTAGTAAGATTACATGAGTTCCCATGACGTGGAATGTACTTACTACAAACACGTTTTGCGATAATACATAATATGTATATCGCGTCTTTGACGACATAATTAGTTTTTGCTGAAGTTACGTTTGAACCTAAAACATTTCCTTAAATTTGTAGATGACCTTAAGATTTCGAGATTCAGAAGTTGTGCAATCAACCGATCTTTTTTATTCGAATACGCTTGAACTCAGAATCTTAGATAATTATCTAGTTTTTGAACAACCTCCATATCATACACGACAATTCAAATTACTCCGCAATAAAATAAAAAATTGTTACTCCAAAATCAACACTATATGACGCTAAAGTAGATAGTTGAGTAAGGGGCAATAAATGTAAATTATCTTTGAGTCTGAATTCAAGTATAGTCTATTTCTAGTTTTTAAGGATACTGTGTACTGTCTACACAAGAAAAATATATAGTTTTTGGTTGGCTTTGTAAAAAATGCGCGTTCTTGGTGCATTATATAACTCTAGTTTAAGAAGAGATTAATTTTTAAGTTTAATTAAAAAAGGAGTGATTGTAAGTTCTGTATTTGAGTTCTATTTAAATGTATCTAATATAGAAGAAAATTTGAGATACGGAAAACGATTAAAATTACATTTATGAATAACTATGGCTGCTTTTTACTCATTATACCTAAAATATTACCTACAAATTACGATTGTCAACACACTTCACAGTATAGTCTACCGCCGACCGTAGAAACAGCACTACGAATTCACCAATACTGATGTCAAATCTTTACCAGTACGACTGAAGGCTCCCACAGACAGGCGCGACGCGACAGCGCTACACAAAGGCGCCGCTCGTCGCGCGACGCGCGGTGCCTTTGTATCAGGCGTCGCGTCGCGCCACTGTGTACGAGCCTTGAAGTGTGCTTGACTGGACGTACCTACTAACAGGGTTAGAATACTACTACTCATACGATTTTGATATTTAAACAATGTGGTGACGACGTTACGACAATAATTTAAACTATTCGTTAATGTCATGACGTTTCTAATCTGCATACAACATTTTCATAAAATATAGTAGGTATATCAAATAGTTTACCTACTCACTAAGCCAGTTGGTTGATAGGTAAAACCCATAGTCAGCCCCAACTACAAGTTTGTTTGAAAATAATATTTTCATATTCAATGTTACAAGTAAGTACCTAACTATTTTTATCTCACGAAGCGAAGCGCACTTTAAGGCTTCAACAGGCGAGACACAAAGGCACCGACTGTCGTGCGACCACAGAGCGTGCGACGAACGGTGCCTTTGTGTCGCGTCGCGTGTCACGCCTGTTTGAAGGAGCCTTTACTTGTTGTGACCAAGTGTACAAACACGCTGTGAAAATGTGCGTAGCGCATAGCACACAGCACACAGCGCTACTCGTCTTCACGCACATTTTGCCCGCCGCTTCGCCCGCATGGATGTCGGAAATTATCCCACGGGAACGTACTACCGGGATAAAAATCATCCTACGTGTTAATCCAGGTTATAAACTATATCTGTTCCAAATTCCATCCAAATCCGTTCAGTAGTTTTTGCGTGAAAGAGTAACAAACATCCACCCATCCATCCATCCTCACAAACTTTCACATTTACCTATCAGAAGTTTATAATATTAGTAGGATTATAAATTCGTAAGTAACTCTGTCTGTATGTTACCTTTTCACGCTTAAACCATTGAACGGATTTTGTAAGGAAAAATTTGGCAAGAATATAGATGGCATCCTGGGGAAGGACATTGTCTACTTTTTGTCCCGGAAACAAGTTCCCGTGGGATTATTTCCGACATCCACGCGGGCGAAGACGCGGGCAGAAGCTAGTAATTCTATAAAATAAAGACCATTGCGAAAATGTTCAGCACAATACGATTTAGATAGCACTGTCGTGTTTGGGCTCATTGGATACATATTGGTAAGTGCTATTACACTATGTGGTGTTCAAGGTCTGATGATGGAGCCGGAAGGTGGCCACAGGAACTCCTCAACCATACAAGGTAGCACCATCGTGTTTGGACTCATTGGATTTGTATTGGCAAGTGCTATTACACTATGTAATGTTCAAGGTCTGATAATGGAGCCGGAAGGTGGCCATAGGAACTCCTTAACCAAAAAAGGTAGTACCATTGTGTTTGGACATATCGGATATGTATTGGCAAGAGATATTCTATGTAATGTTCAAGGTCTGATGATGGAGCCGGAAGGTGGTCACGGGCACTCTTCAAGTAAAACAGATAGTCTCGTCGTGTGTGGTTTCATTGGATATGTCTTGGCACGGAGGGGTCTCAATGTATAATGGATGGTCACCCATCCACGAATCGATCGCGGCAAGCGTAGCTTAACCTTCGATTAACCCGTGCGACTGTTATCATTTAGCCACGAGCCCATCCATCATAGAAATCTATACTATAACTAGCTGCCCGCCCCGGCTTCGCACGGGTTGCGGTACTTATCTACGGCGTACCCTACCTACCTACCCTACCTACCTACCCTACCTACCTACCTACCCTACCTACCTACCCTACCTACCCTACCTACGTACCTACCCTACCTACCCTACCTACCTACCCTACCTACCTACCCTACCTACCTACCTACCTACTCTACCTACCTACCCTACCTACCTACCCTACCTACCTACCTACCCTACCTACCCTACCTACCCTACCTACCAAAAAAAAAAAAAAAAAAAAAAAAAAAAAAAAAAAAAAAAAAAAAAAAAAAAAAAAAAAAAAAAAATTGATGTTGGCCGATTCTCATAGATACCGGATAAGCACAAAAAATTTCATCAAAATCGGTTAAGCCGTTTCGGAGGAGTATGGCAACGAAAACTGACACGAGAATTTTATATATTAGAGATTAGTTAATTCATGTCAAAGTAATACACAAGTTAGATTTATTAATCAGCCATGTTTATGTCTACCACAGTCCAGCAGGTCAAGTTACACGAAACTGTCAAATTTCTCCAAGCGATTTTAAATCTTAAAATGCTGATGGTTAACTTCAAAATCGAATGAGAAAATCTGACAGTTTGAGGTAACTTGATGTGCTGGCGACTGTTTATGAGTACTGTTAATTGTATACTGAAATAATGTTTAAGTACCTTCTTACCTTACTATGTGTTGTAAGTACGTTGAGAATAACGAGGGGATGTTCACAGCAAAAAAGACAGTGGTCCAATTGCCCTCTTTTATTATACAGGGTGTATCAGAAAGGTGCGGTACAATCCATCAAACTGACAACTTTCTCCATAGAACCAACATCGAAATCGCAATCTCTGTTCCATACAAAACTTCAATACCTACTCGACTCAAATGTATGAAACGGCTGATAATTTTTTCGCTATTACGATTTTGGCCAATACCAGCTAATAAGTAAAACAACACATAAACACCAGCAGGTTATTTTTAAATCCATTTTAATATAATTGCAACCGGCAAAAAAAGGGTGACGCCTAATTTAGGTCATTCATAATCAGCCTATAATGTTCCCACTGCTGGGACACAGGCCTCCTCTCGTTGAGAGGGTGTGGGCGGTAATCCATCACGCGGGCCCAGTGCGGGTTGGTAGATGTCACATGTCTTCGAATTTTTGGTTCTAGGACATGCCGGTTTCGTCACGATGTTTTCCTTCACCGTTTTGAGAGCAGAAAATTAGGTACGAATAATTAATTATAATGAGAAACTTGACGCATCTAGTTTATTTATTCAAAACAGTATCGACAATTCCCCATAATCATCTGCCTAGTCTTTTCCCAACAATGTTTGGGTCAGCTTCCAGTCTAACCGGATGCAGCTGAATACCAGTATTTTACATGGAACGACTGCCTATCTGACCGCCACAACCAAGTAACTGGGTAATACAATCCCCCTAGTAACTCCCCATTATCTATAGAAAACAACACATAACAAGGTCAAGCTCATCTCCTCGTGTTTCGCGCCAAAACAAAAACTTCCTTTGTTCCCGATCACCCTCCCCCGTTTATCTTGTGTTTCCGATTCAAGTAAGAAAAGTGTCAACACTTCAGTTCAACTTAGAAATTAGCCTGCTAAATTAAAGAGTACCTAATTCATTAATTTTTATATAGTATTGTGTCATAGGGATTATTATAATATATTATTTATTTCGGATTACAATCCGTACAATCCATTTATTATTAGCAAAACAATGACTTAAAAACCGATTTTTAGACGTTAATATCTCAATAACCATTTGAACTGTATTTATGAAATTTGGGGTTCTAGTTAATCTAAGGAGTTCTACTAAAAAAAAACAAATATCATGTATCTATGTTCAATAGATTTTGAGTTATTAAGAGGTCAACAGTGTCTCCAAATGGTTCGTGTAATATAACACGCGGCTGCTGCATCGCGTCGCCGCGTCCGCGTCGCCAGTTCCTTTGTCTTTGAACTTGGCTTGCCACGCTGCCGCGTGTCTACATGTTAGTAAACTTTTACAAACTAAAAATGACGTGGCCCAACACACGTTGGCACGTGCCTCCGTATCCAGTGCCTTATAAAGGGACTGTCCATTTTGTCTAATAAAGTTTGTAAGATGCTGTTGTAGCTTCCGAGCAACCTACTCATTATCGACGCTGTTCTCTTCCTCATAACGGCATGAAAATCGTCAACACGGGCTTCCGCGAATATCTGCGCCATCCAAATCTTAAATCTATTATCATACTGTACGCGCAAGACGTTGCAGGGTCTCTGCGTATATTTCACCCACAAGCTGCTCGTGTAGAAACTTTGGCAGTATGCCTTGGAAAGCGCGACTTTAACAAAAAAACAAACCTGCGTAGGTATACCCTATTATATCAAACCGCCAACGCCCTTCGCTCCCTCTCTATAACTTTTCGAAAGTATTTAAGGTTTCATTGCCTACCCAAGCCACGTGCTCGATGACATTCCCGTCGTCAAAAATTGTGAACTTCCATAGAACATTTTATCCCCTATTTAACCCCTATAGGGAAAGATATTCAAAAATTCTTCCTTAGTGCTCCATTTCGCTAAATAAGGACCTCTTGGACATAATTTCATGCTGTTAGACCAAGCGGCTTAGGATGTCTGTAACAGTGTATGCCAGTGCAATGTGCTTTTTTAAAGTATTTAAGGCTCTATTTTCTACATTATAATTATAATATTACGACATTGAATAATTACTACAACGTTGATAATAACACGAATGTAATACCTACAATAAGTAGCTAATTTACAATGGGGGCTATCGTTTTTGTGCATTACTAATATTATGAATCATTCGTTAAAATTCGTGATAAAAAATCCCGCAAACAAGGAACATTCAGTACATATTTTGACAACTAGGGCCTTACTCTACACTAGCGCCTCTAGCGGCGAACTCAAGCGCGATAGCCCTCATTAAGACTCTGTATGTAGGTACTGTATGTACATAGCCTAATTGCCATCATACTTCTGCCCTTATCCCAATTTATATAAGGTTGAACCTCAGAGGTTGTCGCAGCACGTCGAGTATCCTTCTTTTATACAAAATATTAAATATTTATTTTTCATTATGTATTAGGTATGTTGAAACTGTTTGTACTCCCTGTCACTTGTCCCTAAGGGTTCATTAGAAAACCAGCGTCAGACAGCATCTGTCTGGCATTAATGCTTAAATTAACCTTTTTTTCACAGCCGTGATGTACACACTGTTGTTGTTAAACTTTACTTTCACTTTTTTATTTTGCTATTTGTATTTTGTGTTTCACGAACTGTGTCCAAATAAACTTTAAATAATTTCTTTATTTTATTTATAGACATAAAATAATCAAGTGTCAAAGTTTTGATATGTCCTTTCTTTGGTATTGTGCGTCGAATCGTTGAGCTCCTTAACCCTTAGATGCATGATTTTTTATATTTTCGTGAAAAAATACACATATTACGAAATGAGGTCCTTAAAAAACAGGAAAAATAATAAAAAAAATCATTTCAATATTTAAAGTTTATTATTTATTAAAAAACATGTGTTATCATTTTTGATAAATTATGCAGCAAGGTCATAAAAAAAACAAAAATTAATTAGTGTGGAAAACCCTGAAACAGTTATTATTTCTATTGTCACAGAGTGACACATGACATTTCTCACACATTACTGACGTAAGTTTTTTACATTGGGCATGTTTACACTGGTTCCTTTTGGAACCATAAGATTTTTCATGCCCGACACCGTCAAGACGTACGTCATCAGGAGGTAATGTTTGAGCACCTATCTTTGGTCTCTTTTGCTTGTTTACAGGGCCTGCAGCAGTATTCAAACTTGGGCGACCTCTTTTATTTTCCGATGTGCTGCCATATTTACACAAAGTTTCCGCTAGTTCGGTCCTGAAGTCAGCAAGTTTTAAAATATTCTTAGGATTCGCACCCTTCTTCAACAAAACTTTTTTATACAGAATCCAACTATTTATCACAGACATGTCTAGTAGGTGATAAAAGAGTCTATTTGTCCATTTTTTGGATTTCATTCTAATTGTGTATCGACCCAAATAGCTATCCATAGTGTCGACACCGCCCATACTCGCGTTATATTCGCGGATAGCATTTGGGCAGGATATGGCAATGCTTTTCTTCTGCTTTTTGTCATATCTTTTTACCGTGTTTACAGGTTCTGAACCCACATACGTGGAGAGCAGTAAAACCTGTTTATTATCCTTCCAGCTAGTGGCCGAAAATTCAACCCCATCAATGGTAGTAACATTTTCATCATACGATCCTCTCGGCACTGATGGTTTGAGAAGATCTTTTTTATCAGGCAGTTTACATGTTTTTCCCAGTCTATTCTTCTGTACTGTCCCCAAGCAATAAATACCTTCTTTGAATAAGTAATGGAATAGTGACAAACTTGTGTAGAAATTGTCAAAATATATTATATGATTTACATTCCTCGGTAGTGGTCGAAGCAAACGTATGACTGTATTCGAAACTACTCCTAAGTCGGGTTCATTTGGTAGTCTTTGGGTATTAGGAGCCCCTGAATAAATTTCAAAATTATATGCATAACCCATTGGGCAACAAAGCACGTATAATTTAAATCCCCATTTGTGTGGTTTCTTCGGCAAATACTGCTTCATAAAATGGCCAATTTTAGTGGAGCACATCTGTTCATCTAATGACAGGCGATGTTCAAACGGAACTGATATAAATCGGTTATTGAGATGGTCTACTACTGTACGTATTTTATGTAATCGATCGTGCTCAGGATGGTCAGGAGGTAGGTGGTTACTGTTGTCGTTGAAATGAATTATTTGGCGAATCTTTTCGAATCTGTTTACCGTCATTGTCTCTGAAATTGGATGGAATTGTACAGCTCGTGCCCAATAAGATCTGATGCTAGGATAATGATATACTGAAGTGTATATCAAGATGCCAAGGTATTTACGAAGTTCTAATAAGTTGATGGGGTCGGAAAAATTTGGATTCACTTGTACAGCATATTTGTTCGTCTCAGCAATGATCAATTCCAGTAGCTTTTGATCAAAAAAGCAAGAAAAAAATTGGTATGGAGTGGATAAATCTAAAATATGTTGAGGGTAGGCTGTGACTCCAAGAAAGGTAAGAGCTTGATCAACCAAAGGCATGTTTTTCTTTTTCCAAACTAAATTTCTTACTTGAGTATAATTAGTGGACCTTGATTCAATTTCTGACAAATCATCAGACACTAATGGGGTATCACAGTCTTGATTAGTATTTAATTCTGTTTGTTCTTCTTCTACTTCCTGTTCCACATCTTCAAGGTCTTCGAGCAATTCATTTAGGTTGTCATAGTAATCCAGAGCATCTTCATCGATGTTTGCTTCATCCTCAGAGATGTCGCCGTTTTCCAGTTGAGATAATAGTGTTTCAATATCTCTGTCATTCATATTCTATGTCGTATCAATAGAGATCTAAAACCATAATAAAACCATGCAACCCAACACCAAAAGACATAAAAATTGCTCCAAAAACATAGCAATGTAAGAATAATTATGTACATCCATAGTAAGAAAAACTTACACCGGTAATGCATAGATTATCATTTTTGATAACAATATTCCAAAGCAAATTTAGTACCATGCCACAGTATTCAGTTGTAAAATAAACATATCAAAACAAAATATAGATTCTTACCTTTCAGAAAGTATTTTTTTTTTTGTAAATAACCGTTATTTTAGTCTAGATATGAACCGACATAAATATTCAAATTCGTACCCATGTAAGTATTACGACCTTGCAGCTTGTAATGTCAAATTCAACCAATCACAGCCCAGATCGTATTTTGTCATGTTGACAGATTATAAGAATGACACATAAACAGTCGTCCAGAAACGTTTCGTTACTTAAATATATTTTATTCGGAAGTTATGCGTATGAAAAAGTCAGTTATCATTTTTGATAAACTATGCACTTAAGGGTTAAGTCCTGACTTCCTGAGTCGAGCTCCACGATTACTGACAAATGCGTGCACTGACTGGACAGGTCCACTCAATCTGTGTGGTTCTTTCCTCAAAAGACTATTTCAGATACTAATCTACATGGTCTTCACATGATCTGACCAAGATTATGTCTGGACTTTAAAAGAGACTGTCACCTCTGAGTTTGTTTCGGCCTTTCTTCTCAGAGTAGTCAGATAGGAAACGCCGACCTCATTTAGTTTAAAAAATATGATTGACGTGTAAAAGTGTTTGTAAGTCAAAGTCAAAAGTCAATATCATTTATTTCAAATAGGCACATAAAAGGCACTTTTGAACGTAAAAATTAAAAAAAAAATAGAATAGATTCTAGTTGCCTCTTCCAAAAAGTAGTTTCGTATGGAGAAAAATGGGCAAGAAACTCCACCGTTACTCTTTTAAAATATTTTACAATATTATGTAAGTTCACATTAATTATGTAATCATATGTGAAGACGATGCACCTAGAATAAAATTACTATACCACAATAGGTAAAAAGAATTAAATATAATGCAAAGGCAGGTAAATTAATTATGTGATAGATACATGGTGCTCACATATTTACAAATATTGAAAAGTAGATGATGTTTCCAAAATTTTAACAAGTTTGTACAAACCTACTTACAGAAATAAAATCATTTATCATTTATCATTTGATAATAATCACAAAGAAATTCATCACGTGGAGCATGGGTTCTCAACTTTATTTTGCCCATCTGGAGTCACCACTTGTACGTGGAGCTCATGAGGCAAATAGAGATATGACAGCAAACAAAGGCACGGACGCCAAGTCTGTGGATTGTGGCAGGAATGTGCAGGTTTTAGCCGGTACGAGTCAGGCACTGCCCAGACTGGCTCGTCTGTGAGGCAGTCTGGGCGTCGATGAGGATTTCCCAATACTGCCGAAAAAAAAACCAAATTTTGCCCACTCTGAGTTTTTTTTCTAGAGCCCCCAATTTTTTTATTATGCCGTCGGTCGTAAATTGAAACAGCAACTGTCGCGATTATTTTTAAACGTGTAATATTATATAGTCGTAAGTTCCCATCTCAACGCCCCCTAATTTTCTCTGGGTATTCTACTGCTCCCCTGAGAGTCTCAAACGCCCACAAGAGGCGTTATCGCATTGTAGAGGTTTGTCTAAACCATTTCAGTTAGTGTACCTAGAGCAAGGCTGGCCAATAGATTTTCCAGGAGAGCAAACCTTCTTAGACTGTGGCGGCGTCGGGCCACCACTATGAAATACAACCGTATTCATAAGGTAATTTGTACACAAAAACTTTTTACAAAAAAATCAACTGACTTCCAAAAAAACACTAAAAACGTGAAAAATAACTTTCATTTCGGAAGTCGGTGTCTTTGGTTTTGTATTAAAACGTTGCGGGGGTTAAACGTAACGTAAATAAAATTCGAATGTAAAAGAAAATACTGCTATTTCGCGCTCTTTGCGCGTGCTTTATGTTTTAAGGTGCGCGGTGAACATTTATTCCGTTTTAAGCTATGCAAAAACAGACTTGCGATGTCTACAGAGCCACTAGTATAGATTAATTCAGAAAAAAAAAAATTTTGGTAGGTACCTACTTAAGTTATTAAATGAGTAAACTTGTTTGTGTAATCTAATAAACGTAAGTACTTAGATTGAAGTTATGTATAAGATTTAAGTTGCTAAATAACAATAATATCTTAACTTCAACTTTGATAATAACAACATAAGGAAGAATTATAGGCACACTTTCATTGCCCGCGACCCAGAAACAAAAAAGTCGAGAGATGTCGTGGGACACCCGGTTGGAACGAAGTTCCTTTCGCGGTGTATATACAGGGTGGTAGGGACATCGACGCGCAACTTGTTACCATGGATTCAGTACATGATTCCCCCCTGCATTGAAGTTTTTCGTAGGTTATTAAACATATATATTTGCTGTTACATACATTTTGACCGCGTAGGTATTACACTTTTCTATGAAGAAGCCGATTTTTTTTTGATTACTTACAATAATTTCTACTTAAACTGGGGGGTTTAGAATCATGTGCTGAATTCATGGTTACAGTTGGCGCGTCGATGTCCAACCTATATAACACAGGAACAATGAAATAAATTAAAAACGTTTGAGAGTAACTAAATAAAAGAAAGTAGGCACAATGTAATAAATCAACAACGTTTGAGAGTAACTACATGAAAAAGAAATGTCGTGACTATCAAAATGTTACACTTTTTTTGGTCTTGCTCTCATTATGACGAGGAACTTCGTTGCATACAATCGCCATACATTCTAATTATACCATCACGGGAACAAGAAAGTGTGTAAAAATCATCCTGTGATATGTTATTCAACATAGGTACTGTTTACACATTTCATCTTAGAGATAAGAAGATATTTTAGAATCCTTATATTTCTTAATAATACTCTGTATTAAAAAATCCGAAGGCCGCGAATTGACGGAGGGGAATCTTTGTTTTGTGAGTCATATTCTACTCTCAAAACAAAGATTCTACCTAAATAAGAAGTTAATCTAAACACTAAAATCTAATTACATTTAACATAAAGCTTTTACTTCAAAAACGAACAAAGAACTTGACTGAAAAGTCAAGTACGTAAGTTACTCAAAATGGCTATTATTCCCATTAAAAATCAAACATTGTACCCAAAAACTCAAAAATCATCGTGTACAAATAATTAACATATCAGATCAGCGATGTACGTAATAGTTGAAATTGACAAAGAAAACTTTAACATTTGCATTTTCAATGGCGGCAGCTGAAGAGCCGACGTGAAGTTGCATATTATTGATAAATAGCTTCCCTGTTTTTCCCAGGACCTACAGCCGAGCTAAATAAAGAATCTGGGGGTGGCAGAGAGGTACTGCGCATAACAGAAATTGGTTATACACCTATCGATCGAAATAAGCGCAGGCGATATTTAGTTCGTCGCGGATCTCATCGGGTGCAACATTCCTCCTCCTAAAAAATTAAAAATGTCACTCTGTGCCGTGATAACGTGTAAATCTGGCCAGGAATACCGCGGTGGAAAAGCAGGAGTTGATTTTCATTTGTAAGTACAAAATCTACATTTAACTTAAAAAAATTGCCCTGAAAATCTTAAATTCACCTGTTCTAGCTACCATTAATCTGTTGCATTGCGAAGGATATACATTGCTGTTAGTGTTCGCTCTCAATGTTCGTCGCTCTGTCATAAAGGGCAGTGTATTACGCAGCGACGGATAACGACGTGAACTAGAGACGCGTTTCATGGTGAGGGTCGAAGGCTAGAGGTGCTCCGATTATTTATTTATGAAGAAAATATCGATGAAGACAGTGTATTGTGTTCTATTGAAAGTGATTCTTGTGATTTGTTCTGTGCTTTTAGCGTAGAATGAGCGAATTTTGGAAGTAATGGATACCCACGCAAAAGTTGCTAGTCGCCAACTTGTGCAATATTTTCAGATTACAGTGAATACTTATAGATTTCTATTCAGTGTCAAAAAATAAATTCCCGCGTAAATTAACGGTCACCAGTCTCATAAAGTGCCTTTTCTTTGTTCAAAACGTGTTCAACAAAAGATGCTATGTTCTATATGTTTCGAGAAACACTGTAAGTAGCTGCCAAACAAAGAGCTCTCGTTCTGAAATCCGCTTTTAGGCAAATATGGCGACTTTGGCTTCAAGGCCAAAAAACTGGCCAAGTGCGAGTCAGACTCTCAGACGAAGGGTTCCGTACCACAAGGCAAAAAACGCCGAAAAAGCTCTTTTCTTTTATGGAGCTCCCCTTATTTTTTAAAACTGAATTTTATTTTTGTAATAATAGGGTTGGCATCCTTTGGGTACGGAACCCTAATAAGAGATTTTATTGATTGATATCTATTTAAAGAAATGACGATAATTATAGAAGTATAGAAGTGTTGCAAATTTATTCCACCAACCATTAATTCATACAGTCCCTTTTTCATCGCCTGCTAAAGAAAAATATATGTTGTGCCGATCCCAAATAAATTGGGATGAGGGGAGAAAAAAAATATCAAAAAAAAAAATATTCTATTCTATTCTGAAATTATTTTAGCTGTTCGTAAAATCTGATTTTAACGTAAATATTGACGGTAGACGTATCATTCCGCCTATATTTGTCAAAAATTATAATTAGCTCCGATCATAATAGTACCTGCTACGAGACGTAGCAGCTCGCTGCGCAGTGCGCAGTTTTCGAAGCGTAGCGGCGTAGCCTCGTAGTGGAAGGCCTACGAGGCTACGATACGAGACGCTACGCCATGTGACGATTGATCCGCGAACACAAATATCTTACAATACTATTATTACTATCTTATAATACCTACTAATATTATAAATGTGAAAGTTTGTGAGGATGGGTGGATGGATGGATGTTACTCTTTCACGCAAAAACTACTGAATGGATTTGGATGAAATTTAGCACACAGATAGACCATGACCTGGGTAAGAACATAGGCTACTTCTCATCTTTGATCTCAGACGAAATCGCGGGCAACAGCTAGTATTATATATATTAAAATAAGCGTAGGTAGTTACGAATCTAAATTATGACGATAACGATCCGTAAGAATATAGGAACCACATGTTGAGAATGCAACTTGGTAGCATCATTTATTTTATGAGCTTTCTTGAGAAGCCAAACGTGATTTATTGTTAGACCAAGGTATTTATTACCTTTGACCTGCAATTGGCAGACAGAGGTTGTTCCTCCATAAACCATATATAAAAGATGACTGTAAAGTGAAAATAACACTTATTTGCTACAGTTTCCCCGAAAATGCAGAGCTCAAATCCAGGTGGGTAGAGAGGACGGGCAAAGATGGCTGGGAGCCGTCGTCCAGCGACTGGGTGTGCTCGCGCCACTTCCGCGAACACGATTATATGATCAAAAGATCTGGGAAACGTTACCTTAACTCGTCTGCGGTACCCTGCGAGTACGTGGTGTACCGCGATCTGTACGTAAGTACTTCAAAGTTTTTATTTATCAGGCATTAGGAAATACTCAGAATTAGCCCGGAGTCCTGATTTGTACGCGATGAGTTAACTGGTGAAATGTAGACTGTGTTTTACACCTCTGCCTAACCCCTTAAGGAATTCTGGTTCAATGGTACAAGTGTGAACTTTTTCATAGATTAACAACTCAAGCAAATTTTACTGATGAATTTTTTCAAGGTCAGGTGAGGTTATCTATCAGCTTTTTCATAATATTTTTTTAAATCATCCAGGGAAAGTCGTCAATTTCAGCATTCAGGAAACATGCGGGTTTTTTATAATGACTCTGGCGTTGTTATAACTACACAGTGACACACTTAAAGAGCGTATTTTGCAATGCTATAAGTGACTATGTGAAGAATAGGTATTCTTCGGCGTTTATTTTAAATCTATGTAAAATTGTATATTAGGAAGGTACGTTTAACCTCCTAAACCTCACGAGATCGTCAACCTTATACAAAATCTCAACCAAAATCATCGCATAAGTTAAATTCGGCTCGCAATTTATCATAGCACGCCGCGATGGGTGCACCTCTACCGTCAGACTCCGATAGATTCACCTCTATGTAGGTATAATAGTTGTGTCTCCTGTCTGGACGCTCCCTCGGAGTCCCAAGCACTGTGTGTCAATTGTAAAACGATGTGCCAGTATTACGAGTTAATAGATTCACGGTTTTACTGTACTGCGTATTTATAATAATAACAATTAATTGCATAGACATAACCTTGTAGCCAGGATTATCCATCAGCAACTTGCTCTGAAATACAGCCTTGTGGAATCGGAAGTGCCGTACTACAGGTATGTGCCCGACCCAGTTCTCGAAAATGGATATATCACATTGTTATAGGATCGATCCATCATCGCATTCATCACTGCCAAGACTATTGTTGCCAATAAGCCTGGTATAGTGGTGGTGGATCGATTAAAGCGGCGCGCAATGATTATTGACATAGCGGTCACGCATGACGGGAACCTCGTGGAAGCCGAGAAAGATAAACAAATCAAGTATCTTGACTTAGCTCGCGAGGTTGTCGATATGTGGGCTGTGGACTCAGCGATCATTGTGCCGATAGTCGTGACAGCCAATGGCTTAATAGCCAAGAGTCTCGACCCACACCTGATGAGGCTCTCGTTGGACATCTGGATCAAGGGCTTGATTCAGAAAGCGGTACTTCTAGACACGGTTCGCATTGTTAGGAGGTTCCTCTCTCTGGAGCCCTGACCACCGGTAGCTTGGACCTGTTCCCGATACCGGTGAGCTACTATTTTTTTATACTTTTAAATGTTTGTAAAAGTTTTATATTCTAATATTTTAAAATATAATTTGTATGTACATATTTATAATGAAATAAAGGAAATAATAATACATTATAGGCCGATCACGTGTTTACCGACGGTTTATAAAGTTTTACATCCATTTTGAGAGCTAAAATTAACAGACATACAGACACCAACTCTATCATGTCTGCCTCTCAAAACGGATGTAGGGACGGGTCTCGTGGTACTAAGGAGCTACTCCTCATTGATATGGCCATTAGCCAACAGGTTCGTCGTTCCCGAAAGGATATGGCCACATGTTGGATAGATTACAAGAAGGCTTTTGACTTAGTGTCACATACATGGCTCAACAAGGGTGCTGGAGTTGTATAAAGTAGATGCAGCGCTGCGCACCTTTCTGATATCATGTATGAGGGGCAATGGAGGATAGTCCTTCGCTACCCAGGATGTCGAAATATCTAGAGGAATAGCGAGCTGATAAGGATCGAGCTAGGCATATTTCAGGGTGATAGTTTGAGTCCGCTTTGGTTCTTTTTAGCCTTGAATCCTCTAAGCACACTGCTGGAGGATTCAGGTCTTTGCTTGTTACCAGCGACAACGAGCCAAGAAAACTACACTACACTACACTATACTTTACTAGATTCCTCCTAGTGTTTGTTTTTCAGTGTTGAGGACAGAGGTTAGTGCAGTTTGAGATATTTTATTTTAGTGATGTTTGTAGGTGAAAATATGGTCAAGCAGTGTTATAAAGTATGAAAAATATTTAATGTTGGTGTATTACAAAGGGTTATATGATTTAAGAAAAATCTAAGTTTTTTAAACTCATCAACATCTGCCTAGACTTTTCCCAACTATATTGTGGTCGGCTCCCAATCTAACCGGATGTAGCTGAATACCAATATGCCATGCGAATTTAATGAAAAATATATGATTTTTTTATTTTTTACATTATCATTTAAAACAAAACGGTATTAGATTAGGGTATTAGTTAATGTCGATATTATTTTATTTTATAATATTAAACCATGCCTTAAGACAAGGAGTCTTATTTGAGAAACTTGAGCACCTCGATATACCGATAGTCAATCTAGCACCGTTGGAGAGGCCAGTACAGCCCAAGTTTCGATCGAATCAAAGGCGTGTTAGTTGTCCACAAACGCTAAGCAGAGAGGCAGGTTATACTCTTCGATTATGTCACTACACTTTGTTCAAAACATTTTTTGTGTCCATGTTTTAATCTTCAATTTAAAACAAACCAGTAAGCAGTTAGCATTGACCTGCACCCTAATTGCTCAACACACTATCAATCACAATTTGAATCAATTTGAAGGATATTGCTAATCCATTGCTTCATATGTTCGAAAAATGTATCTGCTCCACAAAGTAAATAACGCAATGAATGTTATTGAACTGTCAAAATGAAAGCCATTCCTACTGTTAGTGTGTTACGCAATTACCCCGCAGCTTTAATCAAGCATCCTACAACAATTCAATAAAAGCGCCTTAACTACATTTTTTTAGGATGATGAAGACGTGGAGGTGAAATTGGAAGCTGAAGAAAGCTCAACTGCCACACTTGCAGTTCCTAGCCCCCAAGCAGTGGAACCCGAGCAAGTCGAAGTCGAGTCCAGCAGCGCATCCGCGCCACTGAACCTGCCAGCACCCGGGAATCAAGAGCCGGATAGTACCATTGGGACTGACGATTGGGAGCGCTTCCAGGTAAATAATATAGAAAAAAAAAACATTTATTTTAGCTGAGCGTTTTGCTGCGCGCATGTGATTTTATTTATGTGCATGTTTGAAGTTTTTTTGTATTTGATACAGAATTTGAATAAACCTAATATATAAGTATTCAACTTTTGTATCTAAACAGAGCTGTGTTACCAATAAACTTTTTGTTTTGTGAAAAAATGTGGCGATTCTAGCCTTAAAGCCGGATATACAATACGAAACTAGTTGCGCAAACTTAGTTATTCATTGACAGCTTTGTGAAAACAGTCAATGTAAAACTAAGTTTGCGAAATTAGTTAACTGTATGGGGTGGTGCGACGAAAACTTCTATGCTCCGGATCGAACGTGCACAAAGGGACGTTCTAAAGGTTAGTAATGTCCTGCCTTTCTTATTTTCCACCAGAGAACTTTACGAGCGAACTGGAGTGTTAACCGTACGTTAACGTTTCATTTTAAATAAGTTCTTGCACAAACACTCTCTTCTTGCTTATAATCTTACTATATTTGAAGGTAAGCGACGTAAACACGCAGTTTGCCCCTCAACTCGATCCGTACTGCCTTCTCCCGTCGACATTTTGGTTTTCTTAGAAACTACTTGTACAACAAAATTAACGGAATTTTGTCAATTTATGCCCTACCCAAAGTGCGTTGCACAAAAACACTCTCAGTCTGGTTACAAAAATTGGACTATGATGCCACGGAGTAGCTACTGATTGCTCCCTCATAATATTTAATAATTTCGGATTTTTGACTGTAACAAACACAGTACACACTCACACTCACACCATCATTCTACGTCTCCTTACACTTCACACACTACACACACTACACATACATTACACTATACCAATTTTTTTTAAATCAATTTTGTTTTTCTTTAGTCTATTTAATCATATTTGTACTTTTTTCCCTTCATCAATATTGAATTTTTCTAGAGTTTGAAAATTTACCACTGCAATGTTAATTATATTTAATTCGGGGTGAGAGCCTGGTGATCCGACACACAGGGTATCCTAGTATGGACTCCAGTCTCTCACAAAGGAACATATTATGTGTATTGTTGTCGAAACGTTAGTCTCTATGTTTATAAATATGTGAACCTTTGTGAAGAGGGAAAATAAATATATATTATTATTATGGTTATCAATTATGTTCACATATCTCGGGACCATGCGGTCCCGGATCTTTGGAAGGCGTACGAGGGGTCGAAGTCAACTCGCAGAGGCCCCTTAGAAAATTTTAAATAGAATGGGGCACCAACCGACGATTATCCTTGTATGCACTGTGCAAGTGCACCCAAGGACAACCCCCGTTGGTGTCGGACTATTGCACAATATGGAAACAAAGATATTGGACTATAGATTTTGGTAGCTTAAGTGGACTGGTTATCTAGGACTATGGAAAGACTATGGCCCCTGCCTGACCAATGTTTTATATAAAATACACACATAAAATGGCAGGGGGTGACTTGCACACTCAATAATGGGCCCCCGAAAACGGTCGCTAGCACATAGTGTCGTAACGACAAGGGGGCAACATGTCCTGAGTTGCTTTTGAGTAGTGGAGAGGTATCCCACGGCTATCAGGACAATCCCGGAAGTACGGTCAAGATCCCTACCAGCATCTTATTGGAATACTTCCTTCTGCCGAGCACTTTTGCTCTTGCGAATCTCCACTCAAGCCGGCCAATAAAGGCAAGAAAGAGGTGGGAGCTCTGTTCCTCATCATTGTTTACGTCAGCCGGCCAATAAAGGCAAGCCAGAGGTGAGGAACAAGACTTCTCCCGGGAGATAGGGTCCGTGGGGTCGCTACTGCCCAACAGCTCGCCATATGCTGCCCTGCGGGTTTCTGTATCTCTTTTGGTCTGGCTCCTCACCCTAGACCTGTTTCGGCAAAGTTAACTCTACCGGTACAGACCTAGAGTTGAGGAGCGCGCAAGCCCCACCACGACGTCAACGTAGAGTTACGGCAGTGGGGTTATTATTATTATTATGTAAATCCGGCTTAAGTGAAGCAACTAACTTTCACATTATTTCATATTTATATTTTGACGATAAATTTTTACAGGTAGAGGTACTTAAAAAAAAATACTGGCCAGGTATCCTATTTTTATTTATAGTACCTGTAGTTTTGGAAAGATTCCGAAGATCCATGGGGAATCACTTAGTTTAGTATTTATTTATTTAATACTTCAAGCACACAATGTCACAGATTAGGTATTATAGAACAATTTATACGATTTATTAAACACTTTAATGCACCACATAAAACAAAAAGGACAAACATATTTAAAAAAAAACATTACTTTATTTGTTTAACAAGTACAGTATTTTGATCTCACGAAGCGACGCGCGCTTTTCTTGTGGTTACGAAGTGTACAAACACGTTGTGAATGTGTGTGTAAGCGCAGGAGCTCTCGGTATCGTTCGAGACAATGGCGAAGTAGGAAGTGAGTGTATGGGCGTGTGTGTGTTATGTGTTGCCGCTACTCATCTTCACGCACACATTACCAGCGTGTTTGTACACTTGGTTAGCACAAGTAAAGCGCGCGTCGCTTGGTGAGATAAAAATAATATTGGTAAAGGTATTTGCAGTCTGAGTTACATACTTTTTTGCTAGCTTTGATTAACTTAAGTAATATTGATATACAGGTATATAACATAGATATATAGGTAGTAGCAATAATAACTGTAAGTTCAAACGGTTTTTCTTTGTTTTTAGCCTGAACGTTACTTCGGCGAACGGTTGCCCGTCTCCATTTTCGAAGAGAACTCCCAGGACGTTGGTTCCTCCTCGGCTTTTAATGACAACTATCGCCAAGATGCTGCAGTAAGTGGATAATCCATTGATATTTTTGACCTACCTAGGCTAGGAAGGTACCAGTGGGGGGTGCGGCGAATATACAAATGCTCCCGGACCCCCGACTCATGGTAGTGGAAGGAACCGTGGGGTTTTAGACGGTAGGAGTCCGATATAACCCTCTGTTCTTCCCAGACGGACGGTATCAATGAGGATATCCCGTCAAAAAAAAAAAAAGGTTAGGTAGTAGATACCAACATTTCATCCAAACCATAATTATATCTTAGGATTTCATAACGATGGAACTCATTCCTAAATCAAAATTTTGACCGTCCATATTGCGAAATATTCAAACGATTCATAACATAATAATAGATAATAATATTGACACGTTCCAACTAAGTGGATGAATGAAGACTGCGGGGTAATTGCGGGGTAAGTTGCAATGACAATGCCTTTCATTTTGACAATTCAACAACATCTATTTCGTTATTTTCGTTGTTGAGCAGATGAATTTTCAAACATAATTATAAAGCAATGGATTAACAATTTCCTTGAAATCCTTTGGATTGTGATGGAAAGTGCGTTACGTAATTAGAGTGCTGGCCTTCATTCGTCCATGCAAGTGCTAACTTGGTTGGAACGCTGCTAATACTTTTGTATTTCATTTATTAAACGAATCGTTTGATGGTTCAGTAGGGGTACCTTTTTGAGAACAGGGTTTGATGTTATTTCAAGGCAAAGTTTAATCTGAATTTTGAACATATTACCTATCATCATCATCAACTTATATTCATCCACTGCTGGACGTAGGCCTCTCGTAGTGAACGCCACTGAGCCCGATCTTCGGCTCTCCTCATCCAGTCTCTGCCAGCCGCCTTTCGCAAGTAGTCAATCCACCTGGCCGGCGGGTGTCCTACACTAGAAAAATGAAAAAGAAAAGAAAAATAGGTTTATTTTTCACAGAAACACGTGCATACAAAAAAGATAATTAGCTCTAATAATAAAGAAAAATAAAAACAAAATAGATCTATAATCACGAGCACAAAACAGAAATAGTCTACAGCTGCACGTCATGACTGTGAGTAAAAGGCCAAAACGCGGTCTCCACTCTAGAACTTGTTTTCGCCAACGATTGTCGGTTCTGCGAGAGATGTGACCAGCCCATTGCCACTTCAGCTTGCTTAGTCTTTGGGCTATGGCGGTCGGTTACCTTGGTTCTCTGGCAGATCACCTCGTTTCGGATTTCATCTTTCAGAGAGACTCCAAGCATAGCTGTCTCCATATTTCGCTGTGCGACTTAAAACCTATACATATCATTGAGTTTCAATTTCTAACGTCGTCTTTCGGCTGATTATGATGATTCATGGAGACTGGTACACGAAGTATACTGCAATTTTCTGTCATTTAGGCTTCATCATCATTTCAGCCGTATGACATCAACAGCTGGACATTGGCATCCCCCAAGTGTCGTCAGGTTATATATAACAATGGCGTTGAAAGCTTCCTTACAAAATCTTCGCCACAGTGCCAAAAAATATGGTAAAACGAAGAAATAACACTCTAGATGTAACAGCGCCAACTAACCATCGCCAACTATCACCAAATGAAACTAACCACCACGTTGGTGGTAACTATACCACCTAAATACCATCATTGCCATTTGATACCATTTCATTACAGTCAGCAAGCCAGCCATACCCACCGCTGGACTTACGCCCACTTCTGCAACAGCTGCCTCTCCCTAGGACGCCTGAACCGCAAATTCCGTCACCTGAGGAGAAACTAGAGCATATAGGAAAAATAATAACAAGGAGGAGGTCAAGCAAAAGGGTTAGTTGATAATAATAATAATTAGATATGAGAAACAATCTTGTGTGACAATCTTTGACCCAGCACTGAATAAAATCGCACTTCGCACTAACAGGTTCAGTATTTTTATCTCACGAAGCGACACGCGATTTAGTTATGTTTACCAAGTGTACAAGCACGCTGTGAAGTCTGCGTGAAAACGTGTAGCGTCAGCAAATAACACACACACACACACACATACATGTCGTTGTTGTGTTGTTGTGTGTGTTGTTGGACACAGGAGGTTCTAGAACCATGTGCGGAATTCATGGTTATAGTTTGCGCGTCGATGTCCGTATCACGCTCATTTTTCCTTATACAGAACAAAATAATCTATGTAAATTAATTAGCAGTGCCTATCAGTACGACCATTCGAGAAAAAAATCATAAAATCTCCCTAATAAATGTTTATTTTTATCGCATCCCTCATTTTCCCCTCTAGCAACGCCCCACGTCTGGACCCTCAAGGGCACCCTCACCTGCCCAATTATTTCTATAATTATACTCATATTCTTTACACGTGTTCACGTTTATCGATCAGACGTTAAAATGCTTAAAGGGTGTCAAAAGACGCTTAAAGAAGCCGAGGATCACATAAAAATATTCCTCATCACTTTGTTATTTTTTTTTGTACTGGCCTATACTTGGGAACTTTCTCGATTGACATTGAGGAGATATTGAACATCACAATTTCAACTTTTTTTCACGAAACTAAGTTTTAAATGAAAAATTTAGTTTTATTACTCACGGAACCATAAGCACAAAGTTTTGCGTGCTATACTTTACGCGCTGTTGCCGTTGCGTCGGTACAACGATAAAAAAAAAGTAGATTCTCAACAATAATTTTTGCTGAATGTTAGGTACTTAATTTGATATACAGAATGCGTAGATAACGTTTATGTGTCTTTTTTCACCCAGTATAATGAGGGATGACAAAGAAAATTGCGTCAAGTTCAGGGTCACGCAACACGCGCCATATTTAGAACACAATCGTTGTTCGCTGTCACACTGCTATGCATCATCTATTCTGTATCTATGCATACCTCCATGAGCACCTTATCAGCATGTCTAGCTTTTTGCCATGTTGAGGTTGGCTTCTAGTTTAACTGGATGGAATACCAGTATTTTACTAGGAGCGACTGCCTATCGGACCTCTACTACCCAGTTACCGGGTATCATGGTACCCCTTGGCAAAACTGCTTTTCAGACTTGCGGGCTTCTGACTACCCGTAGCAACTGTCAAATATCTATGACTGACAGCCGGGACCAACTGCTAAACGTGGTTTCTGAAACACACTCGGGTCTCGGTATGCACCCATCCACGGACCAACCTTGGCAAGCGTTGGTTAACTTTAAAGATCGATCCGTGCGGCTGTTATTCATGAGCACCTTACCACGATTTTCACAGGAACGTGACAATGACCCGCGGGCGTCACGCCGCAGGTCTCGCAGGTCTCGGCACCGCACCCGTGAGTTGTTGATCTCAGACCCATCGAACTTACCAAGAAATTCACAAGAGCGCTTTTTTTTAAAGTTTCGAAAGTATAACAACGCAAAAATAGGCATTGTTTTAAAGCAATCAGAGGGTCAATTCTCGTTTTTTTTCATGTTCGCGTCATAGTCTAGTATCAAACTGTAAAACAATATACCTACCTCATTTATTCTATCTATTTAAATAAAAAAATATTGCCAAAAATGTTTGTCCGCGCATTGCTTCAAAGCGGCTGCACTTATTTGGCTAATTCTTTTTATGTTGTGTTTGTAATTGTCAGGATAAGGATTGTATGAAAGATTTTTTTGGAAAATCCACCGTTAACGTTGGAAATTTGGATGCTATTTTTGTACGAAATTCACCCCGGGCGACACCCGGGATGAACAGCTTGTTATATATATATATACTAGCTTTTGCCCGCAGCGTCGCCTGCATGTATGTCGGAAATTATCCCACGGTAACGTTATCCGACGTGTTAATCCAGGTTATAAACTATCTGTGTTCCAAATTCCATCCAAATCCGTCCGCATCCAGTTCCGTCCGTCCGTTCCGTGAAAGAGTAACAAGCATCCATCCATCCATCCATCCTCACAAACTTTCACATTTATAATATTAGTAGGATATAATTGAATAGTCCTCCAGACCGTATTTCGGCCATGGTGCTAAATCTCAACAAAAAATAATCTTCGGCGCGGAAGATATTATAATGCACAAGTGTGTGCGCAGACACCGGTGCTCTCTTTCTTCCCTCAGTTTCATAATCCGACCGCGCGATGGGACGGCACGCAATCGGACACGACCGGAGACAGATCAGGCGCAGGACCAACGGCTGGGCTGTTACTAAGAAATTCCGAATGGAAACCCCAATTGGTTGGGAAATCATCAAATAACTTCTCCCGCTCTGGTCGGAGCGGGAGGGCATGTCAGAATTTTACTGACTAAAACCCACCAGTGTTCCTTCAGTTGTAACTCTTTCAAACAATCCGCGACCCTGGCAGGCATCGGCCCTATCGGACCCCTTAAATTAGTGCTAACATCTTTTTGAGGTGCGCGTGGAACACAACGCGCCGTCGACCCGGGCCTGATCCTTACCGGACGGCGAGCTACCCATTGCTCGCCGTCCGCAAGCCCGCGCCTACGGTGGCCGAGAATCGGCTATCGATTCCCGACACCCAGAGTGTCTCCTCCTGCGGCGACTAGGAGCGTGAGGGCGCAACGATTGCCTTTCCCCTCACGCGCTCCGCCTCCTCCTTCGCGAGCATTACTGCTTCACAGAAGCAGGTGACGGCTTTCCATGCCCTTCGCTCCGTACCATGGCCTGGACCAGTGCCGGACGCGAGAGATCGCCGTCATGAGGACACGGCGGCACTCCGCCCAAGCCGGGCAGATCTCCACCGCATGCTCCACCGTGTCCTCCGAGCGATCCAAACAATGGTGTCACTCGGGCGTTTCCTCCCGCCTTATACGAAACAGGAACCTCCCAAAACAACCGTGTCCGGTGAGGACCTGCATCAGGCGGAAGGTAAGGATGCCGTGGCGCCTCTCAATCCACTCCTCAAAGAGGGGACTTACCGCCGCAATTGTGCCGTGCCCAGCACTGGGTTGCGATAGTCGCACTCTCCAAGCCGCCATGAGATTTCGCCGGAGCTTTGTCCGCCGTGCAGCGATTTTTCGCAGCAGCGCACTTACGCCCCGGCGTTTTACCTCTTCGCGCCCCTCCAATATGTGCACGAGGACTTTTGCCTCCAGATCCCAAGGCGGCAATATGGCAAGGAGGCTTGCCGCCTTACAGTAGACCGTGCGGTATCCCCGGACCAGCCGGATGGCACTTTGCCCGACCTGAAAATCGAACCCAGGACCACACGTTCAGCAGTCGCGCTTGCGACCACGAGACCAATGGGGCAGTTACCGTGGGGTAATTACGTAACACAATAACAGTAGGAATGGGTTTCATTTTGACAGTTCAACAACATTCATTGCGTTATTTACGTTGACGAGCAGACAAATTTTTCGAACATATGAAGCAATGGATTAGCAATAGGTTTCAAAATGATTCAGATTGTGATAGATAGTGTGTTACGTAATTAGGGTGCTGGTACATAAATAACAAAAAAATTGACAAGATTTTTACATTTAGATGAAGATGAAGATTTTTACACTGAGATGAAATTGCGACTTCAAATTTGAACTTTTTTAAGTATGAGAATTGGCCCTCAGCTCTCTATTGGTTACTATACTATTTGCAAAGAAAAACGCTCGTGTGAATCTAACCTCTTGGCGAGAACCCGTCACTTGCTGAGTGACCACAGAGTAGTAAGCAAATGGAGTGAACACTAATAAGAAACTCTGACGCCAATTGTAATCTGATGAGTGATCTGAAGTGATTTTTTTGTGACTATACATTAACTTTAATTGCCCGTGTCAGTGCCCTTTTTATTGTTCATCATTATAGTTTTATCCACCCCACGCACTTCAAGAACTCAGTGAGATCGAATCTTCGTACAAATACGAGTAACAGCACACCCTTCCCTAACTATTCCAATTTATGTATCTTTGCCCATCATTATCATTGCTTCTCATTTTTTTATATTGTTGTAGGCAATCGAAGCAACAAACGCTGAAATTAGAGAGGTCCAAAAGACAAAAATACTACTGCAATCAGGACAAATGACTGAATATGACAAGGCAGCTGCAATAATCTCTATTCAAACTAGACAGATTGAGAAACTAAGCATTAAACACAGAAGGCTAAAAAATACACTAAAACGGATTTCTGCTGTTTTACGTAATGTAGATATCAGTTTTTATTTTATTGATACACATACCTATTATCGAGGTTTAGTTAAGGCGGAACCATCAGGGTAGCCCGCCAAATTCAAATTTACTTACGTTTTTTGCAATTTGCAGGTCACTGTCAGGTTGTAGTTTGATTAAAATATGATTCGCGGTCGTAACAAATATGGCTTTACGGAATTATAATCATTAGAATCAGCAATACATCTCTCTGAGTTCATATTACTGTATTAAATGACTATTTCATGAAATCATGACATTTGACACCAATTCTAACTTAAGGAGTAGTCTTGCTGATTCTAATGATTATAATTCTGTAAAGCCATATTTGTTACGACCGCGAATCATATTTTTATCAAAATACAACCTGACATTGACCTTCAAATTGCAAAAAACGTAAGAAAATTTTAATTTCGCGGGCTACCCTTGCGCTTCCCCCTTAAAGGTAATAAATGTTTAACAGATAATGCACACGGCAGCCAATCCTTCCACGGAGTAGCAAGCAGGGTCGCCTGTGGATTACGTAATTTTTTCTCATTTCTCAAGAATCAAAGTCAATTTTAATATGCGAGTTGCGTGGGAGGACCACCGTTGGATCATTTACTCGACGGTGGCGACGGCCTAAATTCAGAAACCTTACCTCAAAAATAACTGTTGATGCTTTTATCGTGTTTTTCAAGCAGGGTAGCCGCTAGCGGATTAATAGAGCATGCACATCATGCTGGCCGCGCGGGCGATTACTATTCAGCCCCTAGTATTTTAGCCGCCCCTGGACAAAATGTTTTTGCACGTGTAGTCACGACGAAATATCAAGCTATACATTTCCAGTTTTAGCTGACCTCGCATTCTATAAGCTTTTCTTACAATGAGAAGTCAGCTTATACTGGAAACGTATAGTTTTATATATCGTCGTGCGTACAACCTAGTTATAGCCCCAATTGAATGCGCAATTAGCTTTAATTAGAGGGTGGCCAATTCAGATGTTTATAACTTTTTTAGGTCCCATTCTGATTTGTTGCCAAATTTTGCGGTCAATTCGCTATGCACAGTCTATAAGACCATGACCACCGTAATAGTTTCAGTTACTTTATCATGAAGTTTTTAAACGAATAAAAAAATAGCCCAATTTTTCTAAGGGTTTCGCGACAAGTTCTGACTTTTCCTCTGTGGGGTTATGTAAAGGGACGTTTCGTGGTCAATTTTGAATACGAAAAGCAGAATATTTGTGACTTTGTTAGTTGGATACCTATGTATGTCTAGTATGCGAAAATTTCATGAGAAACACGATCAAAAGCGATCGCATTTTTAAGTATCAAAACGGAGGAGATTAGACAGATCTTATTTACTGTATAAAATTGCCAAGTTTGAATAATATAATTATAGAAAAATATCTGCTAATTATCGTTTATAATAAAATTATCTCGATTTAAAGTTGTATACTTCCGAATTGGCCATCCTGTACCTACTTAATGATTCATATTATTTTTTGCGATCATCATTACGCTATCCTTCCGTTTGCTTACTTCTCCGTGTTATGGTTTCAAGACGATCTTTTTTATGGTTTTTCAAATATTTTACCGTTGGAACTATACGAAGTCATCCCTGCTATGTTTTGAGCCGTTGATAAGTGACATACGGAACCCAAAGTGACATTGTATAGTTTCAGCACAGGCTTTGTACAAAATGGCTCTTTTTAATACCTATATGTAGTCAACTAAACAGTTTTGGTGTGCAGACATGAAATAAATATTATATCCGAATATTCATTAAATTGTGTTTTACGCACTCAGAGGAATGATTTTAATAAATAATTGATACAATACAAACAATACAAATTTTGTGTAGAAATCCTAGCCTTTCTTTACTGCGCCGTAGTCGGGTAAAGATTCGATAACTCGACACACGTAGTTACAAAATGTCTTGTCACACAACTCGGCAATGCTTTTTTTTTTTTTTTGGGTGGGAAATCATCAAATGACCTCTCCCGCTCTGGGCGGAGCGGAAGGGCGTGTCAGACTCTTACTGACTAAAACCCACCCGTGTTCCTTTAGTTGCCTGTGCGCCAGGGCCACGGTAAAACTCTGCAATGCTGCCAGCCTTTTGGGCACTTTTTAGACAGCGATGCGGACGTATTTTTTGATGCCCTATGATTCTAACCCTTCTTTTTTTTAATACTTATACCTACATATTATTATTTTAAGACTGTTAGTTTTTAAATTAAGTATGTAAATATTATATTGGAAATTGAAATAAATGTTACTATTTTTTTAAAGTTCGGAGTTCTTTGATTGTCAATAATTAGTACTTAGTACATTAAATTGTAGTTCTTTTCATAATATATTTTATCACTTATGTCTTGAAAATTAACAGTTAGTCAAATTAGATATGACCTAATTATGAGCCATTTTGTACTTATAGCAAAACAAAAGCAATCTAGCTGTTAGTGCATTATCTGCAAGATAACGGCATCGTCCCCCAACAGAAGTCAATGTTTTCAATAGGGTCGAGGAACATTGACCCCCGACACAACATCGTTGAAGATTGAAGATAGAGATAAAGATAATTACTCTGACTAACATAACTACTTACATAAAGCACAAGATTTAGTTTTTTCCTCAATTATGAATTTTTTGTTTATTTCTATCAAGTATTTTTATACCAATATTTTATTAAATTAAAATAACTTCCTAGATGAAATAGTTAAATTGGTCGCGACACTCAATAGTGTTGGGAAACGATTGCCAATAATTTGTGTTTATTGTGTGTCTTTACCCTATCTTAGGTACTTAGGGGCTGTTCATTTATTACGTAAGATAATTTTAACCGCTTTCTGACTCCCCCTCAACCCCGACGTAAGAAAAAATAAGACTTGGATGAATTTGAAAATGAAACCCTTTCAATTTTACGTAAGATCAGTAGGTACCACCTATCTACCAAAATTTCAAAGAAAAAGTACCTACCAAAAATATAAAAACGCGTTGATTGTGTTATAAAAAAGTAACGTTTTAATACGGATTGGTAGGTAAGTGCGGGACTGCGCGCATTTTGAAATTATAATTTTTATTTACTTACGTAAGAATAATCTAGACCCCTCCCACCCCATGTAAGAAAATATAAGACATTTTTGGACCCCTTCAAATCAGCTTACGTAATAAATGAACAGCCCCTTAATACTTATTTTAGTAGGTACAACACTAACGCTTGTTCTCTCTGTTTCAGAAGGAGTAAGCTCCTCCAAGGACTAAACGAGCTGGTGGAGTTATTAGCTTTAAGTTTCCCCTCTTTTCTCCGTTGTCACTTCACTTTTGCTCAAATAGGAGGATTGGATGTTTCACTATGCTCGTGTTCCTTTCGGTCTCAATGACCACACTGTCCACAGCATAAGAAAGTTCTTGTGCTTTTTTGAAAAGTATCTAGATGTTTAGAATGATAATATTATCTTATGTATACGAGCAGAAAATGCCGTATTTGTTGTTGTGACCCCGCGCATTTCCTAAAACAGTTGATGGGGCATGCAAAACCTGGCTCAGTGGATAATTCCGAGAAATGATGGAAAATTTTATTTATTATGCCTGAGTCTCATATTTGACGTGCTAACGGAGAATCGGGCTTACCTACCTGAATAAAACCAAACAAGTACAAAATCCCGCAACTAAAATAAGACTAAAATATTTTACTTTTGTTGAAAAAGTTACAATGTTTCCGGAGAACAGGGATATGTGTACTGACGATTTTATTAAGTATTATTACTGAGCATAGGTATATATTCATAGCCCTGACACTGTGGATTTATAATACAGGTAGCTATATATTTACCTGTTGTAAGTTTACACTGCATATATATTTATGTACCTACTGGCTTAAGTCTAGTGATTGACGATCCGACGAATGAAGGAAAAGCTTTGGAAGAAGCTGAATTAAATAAATAAACATCGAAGAGAAATAAAACCATGAATGGTATGAAGGTACCTAAGATTTACGAAGAAAACAGCCATTTATATAACATATCTTATATCTATCGACCCTTATAATAATGCTTTTGATGTTAACTGTTGTGTAATAACTAAGGTTAAGAAGATGGCTGCTGAGCGCCATTTAAAATAAATCGATGTTTTTAAATATAAGGAATGAAGAAAGAGCGAGATGTAAACGTCCTATAGGTATTAATATTTGTCCACTAGAAGATTGGAAGTATATTTTTATAAATACCTATGAAGATGTTATTGGAAGATGGGAAAGATCAGTTATGAGATAAAAGATCATGGATTTTGGAGACAATAAAAAAAGATGTTGGACCACGTCAGAACGAATCAACACTTTAAAAAGAATAAAATTAAATATATTAGAAGGAATCAACACATTTTCAGGAAATTTATATTAAAAAGAAGAAAGAGAAATTGTTTATTCTGCACAAACGAAACGGACATTACAAAAAAAAATACATAAAATACTCACATACGGGTACACTGCAAGTTTTGCGTAAGTCATAAATTAAATAATTTATATGTAAAGTAATATACAAATTTACTGCATTTCAAAGTATTCTCCATTACATTTGAAACACTTTTTCATTCGTTGAAACCATTTTTGAAAACATGAGGACCATTGGTCTGTGGGCATGTTTTTCACGTGCTGGTTGAAATCTATCACGGCCTCTTCTGGCCCCGTAAATGTCAAACCTCTCATGAAATCTCTGATTTTTGGGAAATAAAGAAATCGCAAGGTGCTAGGTTTGGACTATGTGCGGCATGGGTCACGAGCTCTACCTTTTCAAAAGTTAACCAAAATGTTTTTTTTTTTTCAGGAATCCAACAAACAATGAATGGCAATGCAAGAAAGGATATTGTTAAGGAAAGAATCCATCCAGAGCGGATTTAGAACATGGTGTCTTTTAAGTAATCTCGCTAAACGACGGACTAATTTAACGACCTAATTATAACAATCTACATTACAATTAATTAAACTGTTGAACGTAGTAAAAAAAAAAGTTAGTTACTAATTACCTATCGATGTATTATCTATTACCCGACTATAAAATCGGGCTATTTTTGATCTCGTAGAATAATGTTAATTAATGTTTATTGTCGTATTAATATGTGTGAAAATATCAGTCGTGTTACTTAATTTATTAATTAGGTACCTAAAGGTTCCCAAAACAGTAACTCATTAACATTTCACCGACCAGCAAACGACAATACAAAGACAACAACTTTAACAGACAAATCTGCATTGAAATAAAATAAAATCTTTTATTGTCGAGAAAAATATACAACTTTCAATAAATACACAATACACACATAGTAATGAATGAACATAATTAATGTAATGAACATACAATACCTACTATAAATATTACACATTCAGATGTCACGTAAGCAGCCCAGTGCCCCCAACGTGGGGTCACCACAAAATTTTATAGCACGTCCATGCCCCCAGATGTGGGTCACGGGGTTCATACTACTTCGAACAACGTTTACAGGCCTAGACTTATGAGTTAGTTTATGTAATGTATTGGACTTATCAGAGGAGTTTTTTTTTAATATTTTTATATACGAATTCGACATTATCTAAGTTGGACTTGACGGGTCGATTAAAATTTTTGTATGAGGACTGTGAACGTGTTAAGGCGCTCCCTCACCGGGAGCATTCACTTGTAATGTAACCTTTATCTACGCTACCCTGACCTAGTCGTGTTACTTCCTATTTAATTATAATATCGTATTAACCCATCCCGCTAGTTTCCATGATCTCTCTACACCAAGGGTTCCTAAACTTTTAAGGTAATGGAACACTCACCAAATCCCTTTTATTTTATGCAACCCCACATCAAATGATTAGAAATCAAAGACAGTGCAATTTAAATAAAAACAAAAACTTTTACTAGGAATATTTTAAAAGTGAAACTTTTGTCTAAATCTATCTAAGCAAAATATTAAAAAAAAAAAATTATGAAAATAACATTCTTTACTTTAATGTGAAGAATGAAATTGTTTCACCGTTTTATTAATAATTGCTGCATAGTTCGGTATCATGTCCGACAGTTTCACCTTTTTGAACAATCTTGACTGTAGGGAACGACTTTTCACGTAATTGACAATCCTTACAGCTTCATCAAGAACTTTCGTTAAATCTGATGGCATTTTTTTAATACAAGGTTGATGCAAAAAGCAATGCAACATAACAGGCAAAAATTATAAATCAATGCGTGGAACCCTGGTGACTTTTCCATGGAACCGACTTTAAGAATCTCTGATCTACACTACCTAGCAGTTAGACCGCAAGCCGACCAAAAAAGTAGGCTCGACAGAGAGAAAGACTACTAGCTGTTGACAACATGCGCAGTCTACTTGCAAAGCCTTAGCCGTTACAGTGGAATCCTGTATTGCTACATTACAGGAGAATGCTCCTGGCGGGGGAGCGCCTTTCGGACTGCCACCTTATATGTAGGGGTCTGTGGTTCCATTTTCATACCACGGCCACCAAAGAATTCGCCAGTCGATGTATGGCGGTGCGTGCGGCCGCCAACCGGCTTCTCAGCAGCGTCTGCCAGCAGGGCGCGCGGCCCGCGGGGAACATGGCACTCGCGGTGCACCATTGATTGGGCACGTATAGCCGCAAAATTGCAGTTGATCAATTTATTTAATTCCATTGAGTGGCAAACAAGCGGCCGATACAGTCAGATAAAAAACTTCCAACGATACCTTATGGCTTGCTGTTTGTAGCCGATGCGTAGGAGCAAAACGAGCGAGAGAGACCTATACGAATAAAAGAGATAGAGTGACTTTTCTATGAATCAATTATAGCTTTTTCGCTCGGTACTGCACTTGAGCAAATCCTTATTACCCGAATGCCAAGGCGCGTATCTATGTATGTGGTTTTGTAATATTATTATTGTTTAATATAAACGGCTGCTTTCGTTAAAATCCGGTTAAAAACTGTTTTTTTACAACTACAGGCTGGCTGGAGGACGGATTTCTACAGTTAAAGTATCGTTTGAAGTTTTTATCTAATTCGGATTCGGACACTGTCCGAATATATTGTGTCCGAGTCGTCAGCAAGTCTTTTTATCGACCTCCACGTGGGTGAAGCCGCGTTCTAAAGCTAGTACTGAATAAGGTTGGAAAGTGGTCAACCAGCATTGTCTGCTATTGTACATACCCTGTGCATTCAAATTTGGAAAAAGGTCGTGTAGGTACAATACGGCCGATCTGAACGTTGCACAGCAGGCTGCGCCATAAACTTTTCATAGGAACAATCTGGTGACATGACGCAAGTATGAGTGAGGGAACATGCGCGAAAGTTCGGGGAGCCTATGTTCAGACCTGCCATGATTCTTCGGCCGTATTGTACATTCGATAGAAAGTGACGCGCGATCTTACGATTCTCTTACCTTCTTTAGCAAGTCACAGTCACTTCATGTCGTCTGGGCCAAGCATGAAAAGGTAGGTAGTTAAGAGTAAGTACCTACGTAAGTATACTGAATAATGATGGTGATTATGAGTAGTATCTACCTAATGAATACTTAATATTATAAATGCGAAAGCAACTCTGGGTCTGTTTGTCTTTATGTTACCTTTTCACACCTTAACGGCTGAACGGATTTGGAAGAAATTTGGTAAACATTAAATTCCAATCGGCCAGCTCTTTCCAAACAAAGTTGCAAAAAAGGCATCAAGACATATGAGATTTGTGAATCTCAAACCGGCCACCTATGACATTTTGAGATTCACGCTAATAAAAAATCTCATTCTCCACCGCAAAAGTTCGGAGATCCATTAGAGGCATCTACACCGTCAAAAGTGTTGCGATTGACCCAAGGTCTGGAGCACAAAGGATACACATTGTGGATGGACAATTTCTACAATTCGCCGTGTCTCGCTCGAGGATTTAAGTCCTTGGGCTTTGATTGTGTATGGACCCTGCGGACCGATAGTAAGTTTGTTCCATAGGTCCTGCACAATCTGATCGACCGGAACAAGGCCAAAGGACAGCTAGCTGGTCTTACCACGGGGGACGTCGATGCCATGGTATGGAGATAATAACATGGTTGCTATGATCTCTACGTACCATGGCAACGGCCTGCAAACAACCAGAGGATCCACCAAACCCATTCTGATATTTGATTACAATATCATGATGGGTGGGGTGGATAAAAAAGATCAGCTGCTGGCCATGTCTCCGGTCGAGCGGAAACAAACTACGGTGTGGTACAAAAAATTGTTTCGGAGACTTCTAAACTTCTCCGTATTGCATGCTTTTATCATCCATCACCACTCTTCTTCACTATCTCATCGCAATTTCCGTATTTCTCTTATAAAAACCCTTCTTTCCAAGCGTCATCCCTCTCCTATTTTCTCTGCAAACACACAGATCCGGTGAGTCGACGGTTCGCACCGCATCGAGGAGTTTGAGAAGGGAGCCGAACAACGCCTCAAGAGACGTGTGTGCGAGGTGTGCAAACGTCGAACTCAAACGTTCTGTGTTGGTTAAAAAACTCTTTGTATCAAAGACTGTTTTCTTGCCTTCCACTCATAATTTTATAGTTTATGCTATATATTTCTTTGCATGTATCTATATATTGTATATATATATATATATATATATATTTCACTTCAGTAGCCCAAACATGTAGGTTTTGCTGCCTGAAATCAGTGAGCAAAATGCGATTTTGCTCACTGAGTGAGACCAAGTAACTTTTTAATTTTTTTTTTCAGAAAGCCGCGAATATCTTATTCAGCTTCGGGTTAATCATACAATTCGAAACATTCACACTCTATCTCTTTCCCGCCATTAGAAAGAGAGAGAGACAAAAACCAGCCCTTTCGAAGTTCCGATTTTGAATTCGACCTCAAAGACAAACACGATAGGAATTTCGTACTAACTAAAGAAATTTAGCAAAAAGATAATTATGTCTTTTAATGTAATTTATTGATTTTTTAACTTATTGTTGTATTTAAACGAAAATAAGTATTTACTGCAAATAAAACTGATATTTTACATGTAAATATTTATTTCTAGTTTCAATAATGTTACGTAATATATTTTGAATAATAAAATATCATGGGTGCTATTTCCGAACACACCTTAATTTAAATAAAAGAGCGGGTTACTTTTAATTTGCAGAATTGCAGTAATTTTACTTTTAACTTTTAAAATGTTCCATTTTATTGAATTGGTACCTCTACCTACAATGTTAATTATTTTGATTCACAATAAATAGTTATTTCAATCTATTCCTGTTTATTATTTTATCTCCTAATGTGTTCTCGCTGCTGAAGTGAAAAGTTATGTGTGTTACACGAGAGCAAAGTTTTTTGCATCTCGTGCCTTTGAATCCCTCGCCACACTCAGGATTCAAAATCAGCACTCGCAGCAAAAAACGACTTTGCTCTCTTGTTGCACAAGAACTATTGCACCACACCTTGTTCGTCTCATTGACCGTGCGAATAGTGTTATTGTTCATCCACCATTGTATCCTTTGTTGCAGACATTTTTTTATTTTTTTTATTGTACATCTAATGAAATTTTCAGTATTAGATAGTAGGTATTTTTTGTTGTAGATCTAAAGACTACTTTTTTTTTACATATACAATTTAGTGACGGTGTAGCGTGACATCTAATGGTTCTTCTTCTGACGCGGTGGTCGTGTTGATGCTTTTTTTTTGTAGATTTCTTTTTCCTTTTTTTCCGTTTTTTTCCAAAAGATTCTCGTCTATTGTAGCTGCTTAATTTTTGTTTTGTTTTGGCATATTACATACATAATTATACAGGGTGGAAACTTTTAGCGGGGCAGTAAGGGGAAGTACATTATCCGTTGCAGCTACGCGAAAATGGTCTTAAGAGACTATCCATAATTTTTTATGGAATTTTGATCCCCATTCACAGATTTTCAAAAAAAAAAATACAGTTAGCAAGAAAATAGCCATTTTACACAAAAACATTTTTTGATGACAATCGATCCTGTTTCTAATACTGATCAAAAACTTTTATTTCCAACCATCGTTGGAGTACTCAAAAAGTTACAAATTGCAAAAAACTTTTTCTTCTCCTTTTTCTTTTCTTTTTTTTATATATATTTTTTTCTTTTCTCAATATTTACTTTTTCTTTCTTTCTTTCTTTCTTACATTTTGTATGAAAATTTTACGCAAAAGCTTTTTTAGTGACGGTTGAGATCTTTTTGTTGAATGAATAAAAAGATAAGTTTAAAAGCAATTCAAATTTTGAACTCGTTATTATTAAATAAAAAACAATCTTGACAGTTTTTTGCGTCAGAAAAGCTCTGAATGTGTTGTGGATTTTACATTAAGTGCATAATTGGACAGCTTTTGATAAGAGAAAAATTACCTCCAATTTAGAACGTTTAGACTTGCTAGAAGCATATTACGTAAATAATAAAAATACATCGGCTGCGTTAGAATGGTATAGCATCAAATATCCAAATCGTCATGTGCCAACCAGAAAGGCTATTACAAATCTTTTAAGAAATCTTGCACAAGGTGGCTGTTTCAAGAAAAAATTTGTACGCCACCCATTTATACTAGATGAAAATTTGATCATTTCTGTTCTTACACTTCTCGAAGCTTATCCCGAAATATCATCAAGAGCAGTCGCTGAAGAAGTAGGTGTCTCACATAGTTTTGTACTAAAGATATGGAAGAAGTATGGTTATAAATGTTACCGACAGGGGCGACTAGTTCAAGCCTTACATTCAGGGGATGCCGCTCGAAGACTTACTTGTTGCAGGTGGTTAAGAGGAAAAATAAGCAGAGATTACCATTTTCTGAATTTCATATTATGGTCTGATGAAACAATTTTTTCTAATAATGGAATGTACAACCGGCGAAATCCTTCAGGTTAGTTTTCATAGAGAAAATCCTCTCAGGTTTCGCGAAACACATAATCAAGTGCGATTTTCTTTTAATTGTTGGTGTGGTATAATGTGGAACCGAGTGGTAATGGTGGAATTTTATTAAGGCACCTTGAATTCCAACATTTATAACAACAGAATATTACAGAATCTTGAAAACCTCGTCGATGATTTACCACTGTCGGAATCAAGAAGAATGTTTTTTCAACAAGATGGCGCTCCACCTCACAACAGCCGCAGTACGCGTTCAACTTTGAACCGACAGTTTGGTGATCAATGGATGGGAACACATGGTCCTATTTCTTGGCCAGCGTGTAGTCCAGATCTGACGCCTCTTGATTTTATTTTTGGGGCTACCTGAAAACTGAGGTTTACAAAAAGCAATACGATAGTGTTCAAGAACTTAAAGACTCAGTAAGCACAATTTTGTATGGAATTCATACAAATAAATTGTCAGCAGCCACTAGGTCGGTACAGAAACGAATCAATTTATGTATTCTTCGAAATGGCGGTCACTTCGAGCACTTGATATCGTAGGGCAAGAAACAGCAAGATTTTAAATAAGAATAACATCGTCAAGTTATGTTAGTTAATAAAAAAGTAAACTTAATACGCCATCTTTTTGATATGTGTAAAATTCTACCTGATCATTTGTCTTTTATTTTATTTTTTGTATTTCAGTTACACAGATTCTTTACAAAATGTCAGGGAAAAGTTTTTTGCAATTTGTGACTTTTTGAGTACTCCAACGATGGTTGGTCCCATAAAACATTTTGATCAGTATTAGAAACAGGATCGATTGGCATCAAACAATGTTTTTGTGTAAAATGGCTATTTTCTTGCTTACTGTATTTTTTTTTTGAAAATCTGTAAATTGGGATCAAAATTCCATAAAAAATTATGGATAAGACCATTCTCGCGTAGCTGCAACGGATAAGGTACTTCCCCTTACTGCCCCGCTGAAAGTTTCCAGCCTGTATAAGCTAACAGACTTAAATGAATAATAATAATATGTACCTACACTTAACTAAAAAAAATTGATTTAAATTGAATTTTTTCATGTTTAGATGTGACAGTAATGGACGTATCCAAAATTTCTATCGTCCTTGACTATGTACTTGTGTATTTTGTAATGAAATTGTTCGTTTTGGTTGTTGATTTTTGTAATGTTTTTGTAAGGCAGCATGTCTTTTTATTGTGCTTATCGATTTGTAAATATCTTCAAACTAACCTATCTATCTTCTTCTTCTGCTTTGTATCTTCTTCTTCTTCTTTTGTAGCATGTTAATTTATATTTAAAATAAATGGAACAGAGTGTAAACTGTGACCTAAAGTTTGAGAGATTGTTTTTTGCGGTTTTTTTTTAAGTGGCTGGGTTGGGTATTCGATACATTCGAAATAAACACTTTTAGCAGCCGAAACTTCGTCTGTCCTAAGCATGTGAACCAAACAATAGATTAAAATAGTAACCCAATCCACTTGTTCTGCAGACACAAAGGAATTGAACAATGAATAGACCCTTTGTTATCGCTCGGCGCATGAGTCATGATGATGTAAACATTTGTGGTATGAAAAAAATGGATGGGGAGGTGTGTTCTTTTTATTTATTAATGTGAAATGATGTATATTTAAGTAAATAAAACAAATATTTTTTGAAATAATGGTTTTATTTTTTTATTAGATTAGACTCCCAGATAGGAGCCCTGTAAAGGGCCATACTCTTCAAGATGCCGGCGTAAAGTTGCCGGCATCGCGCGCTGGGCCTCCCCAGGTTGGGAAGCAGCCACGAGAGCGCGCCTGCGGCCTTCAGCAGGCGCGACGACAGCCCTCTAAGATGCGAACCGAAGCGCCACCTGCTGTCGAGTACAAGGCCCAGATATTTCATCTGGCGACCAAGGATCCGCCCGCTGAGGCCAGGTTGGCCGCCTCCCTGAAGTTCCCCCCGCGGGCGGTGAGGAGAGTGTCATCCGCATAGCAGACGACACTCGTGCCCCGGAGGACAGTTCCCCGCAAGAGCCAATCATAGGCGATGTTCCAGAGGAGAGGTCCTATGACTGACCCCTGCGGAACGCCAGCCTCGACGGCGTACCGCCGGACTTGGCCAGTCCTATTAACCAGGACGATCGTCCGATCCTCTAGGTAGCTGGCCAGCAGACGACGCATGTATCGAGGCACTCCGTGAAATCGGAGCGCCTCTAGGATGGTGGAGTGGGGAACGAAGTTGAAGGCATTGGCTATGTCGAACGACACAGCCAACAATCCGTCCCCCGCCTCCATCGCCCCCTGCGCCATTTCTTATAGCTAAGTTAAGTTAAGTTATGCATTTGTTTCTTTAATACTTATAATTTATACCGGTTTCTTTTACTAGCGATACTGTGAATTAAAACAAGTAGGGAAATATTGAACCGGTTTTTATTCGTATTTATACTCGTATTCGTAAAATAAATTAAAATTACTTAACGTACGCGTATAAATCTCACTTATCGATAGGACGATACCCTCATCACTACTATTCACTTTATATTTCGTTATACATTTATAGCTTGGCGCTGGGGCGGCATCGCGTTTTGTGTAGGTATGATGGCGGTGAAGAGGTTAATACTTAATATTATAAATGCGAAAGCAGCTCTGTGTCTGTTTGACTTTATGTTACCTTTCACACTTTAACGGCTGAACGGATTTGGAAGACATTTGGCACACAGTTAGACCTTAACCTGGGACATAGGATACTTTATATCTCGGTAGTACCTACGTTCAATCAATTTGCTTAGCCATTTCTCAATTCTTTTGAGATCGGCTTCCAGTCTAACCAGATGCAGCTGAATACCAGTATTTTACATGGAGCGACTGCCTATCTGACCTCCACAACCCTGTTACTGGGTAACACGATAGGTTAAAAAACAGGATTCCAAGTTAGTTATCCATTTTAGGACGCGAGACTAACGTCAGTCAAAGGTCACGTTCAAGGTCCAATAAAGTCATCTATCAGACGTCCCGGGGGGTGTGGTGGCACAACAGGGAGATGAAAATTTCATTATTTTGACCTGAGACGTCTACTTTTTGAGATACTTTCGAAAAACAAAAAAAGCGGATTCCAAGTTAATTAGCCATTTTCGGACGCGACTTACGTTGGTCAGCTGTCACGGTCAAGGTGAAATAAGGTCATCCATCAATCTTAGGACTTAAAATTCCAGGGATGTCATAAGTGGGAGATGAAAATGTAATTATTTTTTTACGGACGTATAGTTTTTGAGATATTTGCGAAAAGTGCGGAAGTTGTTGGTGTGACACCCCTGTACCTCGCAAAGCACGTAAAAACGTTGGTTCTGCGCCTGATCTCTCCCTGGTGATTTCGGACTGCCGTTCCGTCGGACGATGAGAGTGAGGAAAGATTGCAACTGTGTTTGCGCATTATAATTTAATATTACTAGCTGCGCCCCGCGGCTACACCCGCAGCGGTATGAAATATACTTTACGACCTATTCTCAGACTTACCAAATATACACAAAAAATTTCATAAAAATCGATCAAGCCGTATCGGAGGAGTTCGCTATCAAACAATGTGACACGAGATTTTTATATATTAGATTATCTCCTGCGTACTTGGCTAATCTCCGTAGGCCACGGTGGCCAAAATTCGGTAGGATACTTACTACTTAGACTGGTGAGCAACAGCACACATGCGTATTACTGAAACTATTATGCATGCTCAATAATCAACAATTTTGTTTGATTTTCGAGTATGCTACCTGAAGTGCGGTTGTAGGTACAGTGCTAAAAGGATATTTTTGTGTTTGAATGACTTGACTTGAGGGGTCGTTGATGGGTCGTCGTTGCGTCAATGTTAAAAAAAAAACCGGCCGAGTGCGAGTCGGACTCGCGCATCGAGGGTTCCGTACAAACCTGTAGGTATATAAGTAAAAGTTATGGTATTTTGATTGCTAAATGAAATCCATAACATTACAATGTGGAAAGCTGGAGGAGCATAAATTTAAGACAAAGGTCTCTTTAGCGTTTCAGTAATCTTTTATTTTATATTAACACACATCATTTATTTTATAATATAACTGAAATACCTACACTAGCTTTGCAGCAGCCTTGCAAAAGTTCTTTTATCAAAGTTATTTATTTACAAAGCTTTTTAGTCACTATTTAGAAATCAGGTTCAAAAATACTAATTAAGTATTAAAATTCAACCTTATTATGTGATGTAACTAAGAATTTAAGGTTTTCGGAATTTTTCCTTTCAAATGTGTGCTAAAAACGTTGTTTCATGCCAAACTTCAAGATTCTAGGTCGGCTGGAAGTATCGTTTAGGTTTTGATTCCCTTGCGAGTAGTTGCAAGTTTAAAAATGTGCGGCTAAAATTGCTGTTTCTTTTGATTGCGTTGACGTAGAAGTTTGATTTTGTTACAGCTTAAAGGTATTATAGACCTGAGTATTTGATATGAATTTCAATATAATACCACTACGCGTTCATGAGGAAAGGGGTAGTAAGTTTAAAATTATTAAAAATATTTTTATTATATGATGTAGCTAAAAATGTATGCTTTTCGCAATTTTTTCTTTATCTGTGCTTTAAGACGTTGTTTCGTACCAAATTTCAAGATTCTGAGTTCACGGGAAGTACCCTGAAGGTTTTGATTCCCTTGAGAGTGTCGGAAAATTGCGGCATAAACGGCTGTATCTTTTGATTGCGTTGGATTAGAAGTTTGATTTATTCACAGCTCCAAGGTACAGTAGATCTGAGTACTTGGTATGAATTTCAGCTTGATACCTACACGCGTTCCTGAGAAAAAGGGTCTTGACAGACAGACAAACGGACAACAAAGTGATCCAATAAGGGTTCCGTTTTTTCCTTTTGTAGTACAGAACCCTAAAAAGTGGGCGTTAGTTCCGATTTTTGCCACGCCCCAAAATATTCTTGTAGTTGTACTTGGAGCGCGTCTGGCAGGCTTTATCTGGTCCGTGTGAATAAGCATTCTATAATAATTGCTTACTAGCAAAATATTCATAAAACAAAGGTTACTCCTAAAGAACGTCAAACGGAACAAAATATTAATGATGATTTTATTATAGAAACTCGGTAGACTCCATTCCGTCCTGAATGCACGTAGCAAATTGTCACTCAAGTGCAAATTGCGCATTTACACAGCGTGCATTCGACCGATCATAACCTATGCGAGCGTAGTCTTCGCACAAGCGAAACTCCATCACATCCATAGGATGCAGGCCCTACAAAACCGGTTCCCTTGGTTCGTTCGGAACGAAAACCTACACTTAGATCTCAAAATCCCGACCATCAGTCAATTCATGAAACGCCTATCCAAGCGTTTCTTCGATTCCGCCGCCACTCACCGCAACCCTCTGGTTGTCGCGGCCGCCCGTTATACCCCCTCCCGTATCAGTCATACCCGCCGTCCGAGGCATGTCCAAGTCGACCTCGATGACCCCATAACTCTCCTCCAGGAGAGCAGTAGGGCCACCAGTACAGTGCACAAACACAGACCGCTATCGTTCCGACCTCGCCGACGAGGTCCCACGCGACGACCCCCCCGACCCTTTTGCGATGAGGCCCCAGCCCGCGTCGTAACTGAGCCTGTAGCCTTAAATTCCCCTGTTAATCATAATACTCTAAACTTTTCGATCCAGCCTGTCCCACCTTGCTGCCCTCTCTCAGTGACGCCCTAAGCCGAGGTCCGTACCCCACAGGGGGTGCCCTTAGCGTGCGGTCATTTAAATATAATTTTAGTATTTATTTCGCTTCTGCCTGGAGGCTTTTAGAGTCAACTCTTAAGGCACCCACAGGATAGTTCGGTTAAGTAGCCAGGACCTCAGAGGTCACAATTACGAGAAAAAAAAAACCCCCAGGGGAAAGAGTAATTAATATAGGTTCCCAGATAGTGGGCACAGAACACTATTACTCCTGGCGGTCCTCCGTGATCTGTATCTATCCTTGAAGAGCATGTTACAGACATGTTACCCATGTGTCAGAACATGACTCGACATTTTTAAGGCTGATTTCACAGCTGTCCGGGAGACTCGTACCTACGGGCCGACCCTATGGGCTAGATACGTAAGGCACTAGAACATCGTTTCACAGCGACGTGGATTGGTCTGTACGTGACCATCATACTACATCTGGCGTGTACGGTCGGCCCGTACGGGTCTCCCGGACAGCTGTGAAACCAGCCTTACGGATTCAAAAAAATATTTTCGCGTGTCTGCATTTACCTTTTCAGTTCGGCCTCTCCACGATAGGCTGCAGAATGAATGCATACACATTCTTGAAGCATTTCACAGGATTACCTAGGTGTTCAAAGTTGGACCCATTTTTGCAAACAAGAACCGACTCACAGCAGGTTGCTTCCGAGACTTTTGTAAACAGATTATGTAAAATGCATAGTCTATTAATGAATGGATACTTGTTAACCTTACGTGGGATACTGTAGCCTATCTAGGAATATCAGATTTATAAATATTATATAGTTATATTAGAAAGTAAATCGTTAAAAACCGATTGGTTCTTCTTGCAAAAACATATATTGTTGCCTATTTCCTTCTTGCAAAATGGACGTAAGATTTCATTGTTGTGATATTTCTAAAAATAAAAGTAATTAGTAGTATTTATTAGAATCTTCTTACACTTAACACAAAAAAAAAATTGCTTTCCTCCTCCTTGGTTCTATTTAGTTTTAAAAAAATATTTTAACTTTTTATGCTAGATGGAACCAACCAACATTGGTTCTGCTTTGCATAATTAAGATGCTTAAGTTGTAGAGGACCAAGGGTCATGGGTCTGTTTAACAAATAGTTTTAGTAAGTGTTTAAGGGACCATGCTGTATAATTGTTCTTTAGTTTTTTTTTAAAAGGTGGCTCAAAGTGGGTTGGTTCCGCAAGTGACAGTGTTGTATCTCTGTTGTTTGCCGGTAAAAAGGAACCATATTTTTTGGGAAGATAGAATGCGTGATTTGATCGCCATCTATGTACTAAACTCTATTTCACTCAAACTGTGGGTTGCTAGTTTGCAAAAATGGGTCCAATTACAAATAAAACACAAAATTTCCACAATAAGTTTATTCATCTTAGTTATATGATAAAGCTATCATTGAAATCACCTTTACCTACCACACATCAGAATAAGAGACCACTCAAGTTAGTACAACTTGTGCATACATTATATACAGTTTTGGGCTACAGCTTCAACGCACTTCTCATATTTTGGCCTTATTCTATCATGATCTTACACATCTCCATCATATTTGTGATTAAAGAGTGATAAGACTTCTAAATGTGACTCAATATTGCACGATTCTAGTAATCCAAATGCGTCAGGAATGTCGTATGAGCTAAGGGTTGTCCATTGACTCACAATGTATCTAATTGGAAAGAAAGAATACATCAATATTTGGCTATAGATTTGAATATTTTAACAGCCCCGTGAATGTGATACGAGTAAATGTGTAATGCGAATTGTAATTGACATGAATTAAGTGTGAAATTCCATTTGTAAATAATCTTGAAGATCTTATTTCATAAAACGGTTGCATAAAATATTAAAACACATTTTGACACAAGTTATTATTGTGCAGTATCTTAAGATAAATTATCGTAAAAAATTACGTGTAACTCCCTCTTCGAATACAGGTTATGTAAATTCATATAACTGGGGAGATTTGACATTTGATCTTGGCAGTTTCAAGAGTGGTTTTTCTCAGAAATTTTCTATGTACCCACATATTAAAGTTATTTTATTATTATTAGTTAAAAAGTTTTCATGTTGAAATAGATAATGTCTAATGTTAATTATAAGTAGGTGGTTGCATTAAGGTTTTATTCGAGGCGCAGGAGTTCCACATCGAAGACGAGGGTGGAGTTGGGGGGGATGACCCCGGGATGGCCTTGCTGGCCGTAAGCGAAGTCGGGGGTGCAGGTCAGCTTGGCGCGTTCGCCCACTGACATCTGTAAAGTAAAGAGGAATACATTTAAGTGAATGGAAGAGTCAATAATCTTAAGTCCAAGGAGATGTTAAGGGAAATAATTATATCCCATGATTTCTCTCTTGGGTCAACTAATTAAAAGGTAGTAAGAAATTTGAAAATAGATTTATTGATCAGAGACCGACAGGTTTTCAAATAATATCAAAACTATAAAACTCAAATTAGCATTCTTTAACGCGACGATTTTTTATAGCACACTGGATTTTCAACCCTCGGTATTGAGCCGAGCATTGAGAATCCAACAGAGCGTATATCCTGGCGCGTCAAAAATACACAGTTGAATTTTCAACTCTCGCCGCTAAGCAGTGCGTTGAATGCCTAGTGGCCGATAAAAAATGGCCCATGCAAATCTGGGCTGACAGGTGGCTACTATTGGTAATAAATCATTGATCATGTATGAATAATGAAGTTAACATTGAAGCTCACGAACGCGTGGACGCTTTTGTAACGTGACGTTTTATTTTATCGCGCATCAGCAAGCTTTTGAATACGCTAGGATGCGCTGTTGAATTCGTAACGCTCGGCTCAAAGCTGAGGGTTGAAAATCCAGTGCGCGATAAAACAAAAACGTCCGTGGGTTCTTGGGCTAATTCCTAACATCCTATTCAGTATAAATATTTTTTATTTTCCTCCTAGAATTGTATGAGACTCAAACAAGCAACATGTGCAGACACTAGTTTATAAAACAACAATGCACATTTATGGATGTCATTGTGAGTGGACACTGTAATCAACAATTTTCATTTGAAAACATTTCAATAGTTCTTACTGTGCTATCTACTAATCTTTATAGATAACATTTAAGTTTAAGATTTCAACAAAAAATTATTTCTCACTTGCTTAAAAATTTGTACAGCCATATTTTACTTGATTCAGACATAATTTGATGACCTACTTAAGAATTAAGAATAAAAGACATTTTAAAATAAAAAAGGGTGTGTGCAAAGTGAAAACTTATATGAGCAGAGTACCTATACGTAATTCAACGTCACCGACCCGAGCGTGACGGATCAGTTTCGTTCACTGTTCAGAATAAACCCAAAGTGCGCCTAAAGACGTGTTCACTTCAAAAAGGCAATAAAACATTGAGAACCTCTTTATGATTTACAAAAAAATATTTTCGTGACAATAAACTTGCACCAAATGGTCCACAGTAAATAAAATACATGAAAGAGGGCTGGCTCCATAATATTGAAACAATATCTTCATTTTGGGAGTAGCTTATGTCCAGCCCTGAAAATTTTATTAGGTGCAGCCTCTATAATCTATAGTCTATGATTTGACACAACCTGGGCTGTATGGCCTTGCTCACTTTTTAAACATGAATTTCTGTGTTGCAATGTAACAAAAGAATCCATGCCCTAAGTTAGTAATCCTTCATGTAACAGTTACATGAAGGGTTACAACTGTCCAGATTTGTTCAGCCATGTCCAGCTTTTTAGCTCCCTGCCCGGCCTTGTCATTTGTCCATACTTTCAAAAGAGATTTTTAATTGTTAAAATAGTACTGAAATTACCAAACTGTTTTTGCAAATGTCCAGCTTTTTGTCAGGACTTCAATTTTCGAAACGGTTACCCTAATCACACGAGAAAGAATTGTTTCCACATTGAAAAGTACTTCTTACCTTGGCAACACCCTCATCCCAGCCTCGGATGACCTCTCCCTTGCCAATGCGGAACTTGAAAGGCTTGCCGCGGTCGCGGGAGGAGTCAAACTTCTTGCCGTTGGTCAGCGTGCCTGTGTAGTGCACAACCACTGTCTGGCCAGACTTGGGGTAGGTAGACTCTGTGGAAAATAAGATGGGTGATGTTGAAGTTGAATGAAATACATAAACTCACCTTCCAAAGGGAGTAGGCAAAAACTACAGAATGCCACATGCTATGATCCTTACATACTCCTTTTGCTTGGTTTATATTCATACATCTGTTCATACACACATGCAAGTTGCAAGTACTATGCACCTGACGTTTCTGAAGAACATCACCAATAAGGCTCAAAATTATTCCTATAGGCAGGCAGTCTTAGACTTTGTTAACGTCTATCTAGTAAAACTTTTTTGTTGTAAGTACTTTATTTTTATTTATAAATTTTTGGATAATGCCAAATATTAAGTAAAAGTCAGCGTTTGTCATAACCAGCATTGACTTTTAATTTTCTTCTAGCTAGTCAGATCAATGTTGATTTTTATTTCAATCTCATATTGAAACCTAAGTATGCAAGTGACATTTAATACACATCTCATTTCCACAAAGAGGGAACCTACAGTAAACCCACATTTCACGAGTTATGTTTAAGTCCCTTGTAATAGGAGCAAGCCTATTGCCATTAACCAGGCGGATATGCAAACTCCAGGTTGCTATTGAGAAATTTTTGTTAGAAAAACCCAAACAAATTTTGCCCAGCACTACACATTTTGCTTCTGGAAACCGAACCCAGGATTTCAAGATCAGGAGTAGCGTTTGCAACCACTAGACCAACTGAGGAAGTGACCTTTAATGTGGCCAAATAGACGGTATTTTATTAACCAAACTAAAGTTGTTATATCACCAAGGGGAAATGACTGATATGGCAATCAATCTGTATAATGAAACATGTACAAAATGTTTATTCTGTTATCTATTTTACATTACATAGGTACTTATCACGACTTAGATAGATAACATATTACTAGAGGACACTTTTATGTCTTGCTAAATAGGTCGTATACTTAATTGGACGAAAATTATTAGCATATTGCATTAGTATCACACGTGGTTTATTCCCACGCATTTTAAATAGATACCGGCAAGAGTCCTATCATCCTAGAAACTGAATCTAGTGTGAATTGACATGACATTAATGTTTCCTGGCTAGTAATGACGAAAATAATAATTATTGAAATGAGTAATCGAAAACAGATTAGTCATTGTTTGTGCAAATTACCTGACGATCGTAATCGTAATGATACGACATGGGCGTCAGTGACCGCAAAAAAAATATTGTTGTTAAAACAGAGTATTTAACGCATATGCGCAGGAATTGCCTTCAAATGATACTAATGACATTTTCTTTAGCATGATGTGTTAAAAACGAGTTAAATTATGCAGGAAAAGTAAAAAAAACTGATAGAAAAAGAAAACTTTTAATAAGACATTTATCCAGCAAATCTGGAAATTGTATATAAACTTACCGTCTCCGGGAGAAATGGTATCCACGTTTACACCCATGGCGGTTTAGATAATATATTTACACAATTTATTCAATCCAATACCACGCGTCGCGGCTTTCAGTACGCCGATTTTCTCTAATGATGGCGGATTTGTAGAGTTGCCAACACGAAAATATTTTAAGCGTTGTCTATGGACCTTTTTTTCCTGATATGTAATGGAAGTTGGCGTCGGGTATAAGAACAGAAGAAAATCGATTTTAATTGATTGAACACTTACAGCACTGAGTACACTGGAGATTAATATTAACATAAAACAAGCGTAATATTGTGAACAAAAAAGTCAGTTACTTTTGTGGGGGACGGGCGGGGGGGAACGTGATAGCTACTACAAAAAAATCGATATTCATTCGTAATAAAATTTTAATTGCTTAAAATCGTAAAATTTTTATTTTACTATAAATATAAGATTAAATTTAATAAAAGTAATAAAATTTATAATAATCTCAATAAAAAAATAAGTAGGTTAAGGAAAAAAGTATATAAAACCAAATATTTCCATTCTATTAATGGAAATATAAAACATTGAATATTATAAAGAAAACATTTATTAACAACAAATATGACTAATCTGCCAACTTTGCCAATCAAGGTATCTTTGCCTTAAGCGCTAAGCGCATTGTCTGTTTCATCGTACTGAAGTATGGCAACGTCACGCGCACGCACATACTATCAAATCAATCAAGAAATGCCGTTTAGTTGATTTGTTTGAGCGACCTATACCTACTTCGTACTTCACAGTGGTAATGATCCCGTTTATTTTATGTAACGTCAGTTTTCGGGGGGGGGGGGGGGGGTAAATCCCAACTATTCCCCCCTCTGTATATCTACCTGCAGCCAAGCATTTTAACGGAACTCCGCGCGCCTTGAAGTCAATTTATGAGGTGCGTTAGAATCGATTTGAATCTTCTAGTACGTTCATAAGAACGTACTAGAACATTTGTTCTTGTACTTTTACAGAGGGGTGTTCGTAAGACTTCTCCAGTGTTATATAATCTAAGATTGAAAATTATTGCAATAACAGTGCTACAAGGATATTTTCGCACGTGAATGAAAATGACAGGCGGGCGTTGTTTTTAAGAAAATGTATTTAGCGCAATTGTATTGAAAAAACATGATGTCCGCGTTAGTTTCGATTTTGGCCATGAGTCCAAAACGCACGGCAGAAATCCATTGTAAATACATTAATTCTGTAGTTATCTAATAAACATTTTGTGTACGGCTTGTGATGATGGCGCCATCTATCGATCTCGTTTTACGTTTATTGTCACAGTCTAAATATTTCGTTTTTCACCGCCTGCCGAGATATTCTGGGCAATTAGTGGAAGTAGAGCAAAACATGATACATGAAGCAGATTGTTAAAGGAAGTGAGAACGAAAAGCTTAGGATCGGTCGATGTGGCGACGTTAGGGAAGGCCTATGTCCATGGGTCCAGGGGCGACGGACTCGGGGACGTCCGTCGCCCCCCATACATCAGGACCCGAGGTGGCGGCGCGTAGTGTTCCACGCGCGCCCCTCTTAGACGTCGCGGGGGGAGTCAAACACCTCACTCCCCCGCTCGACCGGACGCGGCCCGCAGAGGCGGGCCGGCACCGGCCGGGGGTTGCGGAAGATTTATACGTTCCCGCGACACCCGGCGTAGGTGTGAGACGGAACACCGGGGTGGTTTTTAGTCAGTAAGAGTCTGACAGACCCCTCCGCCCCCCCAGGGCGGGGACATCCATGAGGATTTTCCACACCGGAACAAAAAAAAGGCCTATGTCCATCAGTAGCCAATCATTTATCATTTATCTCTCTTCACAAAGCTGACTTAAAGTTAATGTGTTGAAAAAATATCTCAGCTGTATTCCACCTTCGAGAGAGACTGGTGCCTGATATAGGTTTTTGGACAAAACCTGTGTTACAGGTTAAATAATAGTGGACTTTCAGCTGGGTGAAATGATGATGATCCAGCAAAGTACCTGTTTTATATTATAAATAAATATAACTTTATTGTTGTGGCTGTTTGTTTGCCTACTGCTAGTGTCTACTGTACCGTTAACCTATAGGTATGGTTAACTGCACGCATGGCTTGGAACGGTACCAAAAGTATCTATAGGTTCTGTACCGGTTCTTAGCAGTTCTTGCCATTTCGGTACCTGGGTACCGGTTCCAGAAGGGTACCGGTACTCCACCTAACAAGTACCGGTAGCAAAATCGGGTACCCGGCGAGTACCTACCACAAATCTCATATATTTGTACGAGGAACCTCGTACGGTTAGCAACCTTAAAGTTATTTTTCTAATGCCTATTACCTATCCTTTTTACTTACTTTAGCTGTTTTCTCCTAACACAAGCAATTTTTGATGTGAAACATCTATAGCCGCGGGTAAAACCGATTGTTGGCTGGGCGACGCATGCCGTGGCGACGCGTCGCCACGCTATATTTTTCTATATCAAATAGTTTCGATGTTTCACATCTCCCAGGCATCCCGTGATGGATCAAATTTTGGTTAAAAGGTGATCTCCAAATCTTGTATTGCACTTTGTAATTGAAATAAACATTTTTTTTCTCACTCTAACTTATGGAATTTGTTTGGTACCAGTTTTGGTACCAGTACAGTGTATCAGTACTGTGATTAGCAATACCAATAGTATACGTCTACGTCCACGTCTGGTACCGGTACCAATAGTACAGGTATTACTCTGGTACCGGTATTACACCAAGACCAATGATACCGGCTCCTAAAAATACTGGTATTCAAGCCCTGCGCGTAAGGCAATTTTTTACTTTAAACAATTTAATGTTATATAATTTGTGTAGAGATTTGCTTAATGAAGCTTTTATACTTTAATATTTGCATGCCAATTTATGGCGAAATGTGTCATCGCACTAACAAATTATATACCTACCTACCATCATTTGTACCACATTTACTGCAAATAAATGACTTTGCCTTTGAAAATACTTGAGGCTGTAGGTAGGAATTTAAACGTGGCAGTGTCGCTTGAAGGCGCCACTAGAATGCTAGTGGCGCCTTCAAGCCACACAGCCACGTTTAAACCCACGAGTCATAGGGGTTGGCCCCTATGACTTTTGGCCTAATTAAATATGTCTTACTATTCATTAGTCTGCTACTTTTCTTAACTGAACATAGGCTCTCCTTTCGAACATTTACATTCACTCGTACTCGCCTTGTCACCATTTGATTCCTAAAAATGTTATTGCGCAGCCTTTTGCGTACAGTTCGAACCAGCCATGATTTGTCGGCCATATTGTAGGGTACTTAGTGGGTCGTCGGGTACCATACCCTGCCCGTGCTCGTACTCGGGGACTTCAATGCCAAGAACACGGCTTGGGGTTCCCGGTACACGGACACACGGGGCGGGATGGTGGAGGACTGGGCTCTGGAGACAGGCCTGGTCGTCCTAAACCGGGGTTCTGTCCCCACGTGTGTGCGGATGCGGGGCGAGTCAGTGGTGGACATCTCGTTCGCCAGCCCCGCTCTGTCACCGCGTGTCCTTGACTGGCGCGTCATGGAGGGGGTGGCGACGTACTCCGACCACCGGTACATCCGGTTTGACGTCTCCGCCCAGACCTCGAGCGCGCTGGTCCGACAGGCCCCGAGTGGTCCGCGGTGGGCGCTGAAGAAGCTGGACCGGGAGCTCCTCCTGGAAGCCTCGATCGTGCAGGCCTGGGTGTCACCACCGGACAGGCCTGCAGACATCAACGTCGAGGCGGAGTGGTTCCGGGAGGCCATGTCCGAGATTTGTGACGTGGCAATGCCCCGGGTCCAGCCCGGACGTGCCTGGCGCCAGGTGTACTGGTGGTCGCCGGAATTAACGTCTCTGCGCGAGGCGTGCGTTGCCGCGCGACGCCTGTACACCAGGCACCGCAGGCTCCGTATCCGCCCTTCGGATACGGAAGCCATTCAGGCGGAGCTGTATGAGGGTTACAGAGCGGCGAAGACCGCCCTCCGAGCGGAGATCCTGCGGGCCAGGGGACTGGCCCGTGAGGAGTCGCTGGGGACTCTGAACAGGGACCCGTGGGGACGCCCATATAAGGTGGTGCGGGAGAAACTCCGCCCATGGGCTCCCCCGCTGACGCAGAGTCTCCGGCCCCAGCTCGTGGAGGGCGTGGTGAGCGCTTTGTTCCCTTCGCGGGGGGAGCATACTCCCCCGCCCATGGCTCCGCCTCCTGCGGTGCCAACTGCGGACCACATGACCGACGATGACGACGTTGCTCCTGAGGTGACCGAGGTAGAGTTGAGAGCGGCGGTACGTAGGCTGAGTGCCAAAAATACCGCCCCAGGACCCGACGGCTTACCGGGAAAAGCTTGGGTCCTGGCCTCGGAGGCTCTCGGGCCTCGACTAAGAGGGCTCCTAAGCGCATGCTTGGAGGAGGGCCAGTTCCCACTTCGTTGGAAGACGGGGAAACTGGTCCTCATTAAGAAACCGGGGCGCCCGGCGGACTCTCCGTCCGCTTACCGGCCCATCGTGCTGCTCGACGAGGTGGGCAAGCTCTTTGAAAGAGTCATTGCAGACCGCCTCGTCGGGCAGCTGGTGCGGGTGGGGCCGGATTTGGCGGAGAGCCAGTTTGGTTTCCGCAGGGGGCGCTCCACGGTGGATGCCATCATGCGCGTGCGAGCCCTCACGACGGGGGATGCTGTGGCCCGGGGTGGGGTCGTCTTGGCGGTGTCTCTAGACATCGCCAACGCCTTCAATACCCTGCCCTGGAGTTGCATCACGGAGGCATTCCGGTATCACCGGATGCCGACCTATCTCTGTCGTGTAGTCGAGGCCTATTTGGCAGATAGAGCAGTTATCTACCCCGGTCACCAGGGAGAATGGAACCGGCGAGAGATGTCGTGCGGTGTCCCACAGGGATCGGTCTTGGGGCCGCATCTGTGGGACATCGGTTACGACTGGGTGCTGCGCGCCGACCTCCCTAGCGGCGTCAGCGTGGTGTGCTACGCTGACGACACGCTGGTCCTGGCGCAGGGGAGGTCGCACCAGGCGGCGGCCGAACTAATGACACGCGGGGTTGCGACAGTCGTTCAGAGGATCCGGCAGTTGGGACTCGAGGTGGCCTTGCACAAGTCCGAGGCCATGTGTTTTCATGGTCCTCGGAACGCGCCACTGTCGGGTTCCCAAATAACGGTAGGAGGGGTTCACATCGGCGTCGAGTCGACGATGAAGTACCTGGGACTCGTCCTCGACAGCCGGTGGAACTTCGTCGAGCACTTCCGACGTTTGGCTCCCAGACTGCAGCGGGCCGGGGCTGCTTTGAAGCGGCTCTTGCCCAATCTGGGGGGGCCAAACGCCTCCTGCCGGAGGCTCTACGCGGGGGTCGTGCGGTCCATGGCCCTTTACGGGGCACCGGTGTGGGCGCGGTCGCTAAGGCTCCGGCCAGCCCGCCGGTTGAAAGCGTCCCAAAGGGTCATGGCCATCCGGATGGTACGGGGATACCGCACGGTCTCCTGCGAGGCGGCGAGCCTCCTTGCCGGATTGCCGCCGTGGGATCTGGAGGCAAAGGTCCTCGCGCACGTTTGAGAGTGGCGCGAGGAGGCGAAACGCCGGGGCGTAACTCCGCTGCCGCGAGAAATCACGGCACAGCGGACAGAGCTCCGGCGGGATCTCATGGCGGCATGGAGAGTGCGACTGTCGCAACCCAGCGCAGGGCACGCCACAATTGCGGCGGTAAGACCCCTCTTTGAGGAGTGGTTTGAGAGGCGCCACGGCGTCCTCACCTTCCGCCTGACGCAGGTCCTCACCGGACATGGATGTTTCGGGAGGTTCCTGTTTCGAATAAGGCGGGAGGAAACGCCCGGGTGTTACCATTGTGTGGATCGACCGGAGGACACGGTGGAGCATACGGTGGAGGTCTGCCCGGCTTGGGCGGAGCACCGCCGTGTCCTCGTGGCGGCGATCGGCGGCGGCGACCTCTCGCGTCCGGCCCTGGTTCAGGCTATGGTACGGAGCGAGAGGGAATGGGAAGCCGTCACCTCCTTCTGCGAAGCAGTAATGCTCGCGAAGGAGGAGGCGGAGCGCGAGAGAGAGAGGCAATCTCTACGCCCTCGCGCCCCTAGCCGCCGCAGGAGGAGGAGACACCCTGGGCGTCGGGAGTCGATTGCCGACTCCCGGCCACCGTAGGCGCGGGCTTGCGGACGGCGAGCAACGGGCAGCTCGCCGTCCGGTAAGGACCAGGCCCGGGTCGACGGCGCGTCGTGTTCCACGCGCGCCTCAAAGAGATGTCAGCACCATTGACGGGGTCCGATAGGACCGATGCCTGCCGGGGTCGCGGATTGTTCGAAAGAGTTACCGTGGCCCTGGCGCACAGGCAACTGAAGGAACACGGGTGGGTTTTAGTCAGTAAGAGTCTGACACGCCCTTCCGCTCCGCCCAGAGCGGGAGACGTCATTTGATGATTTCCCACCCAAAAAAAAAAAAAAAAAAAAAAGGGTACTTAGTGGGGAATGGGTTGACTGGGGATGACAAAATGAAACGGCAGATTTACAAATATAAACATTTTATAACAAACATCATCGTATTCCAACCTTACATTTAACACTTAGTGCCAGGCGAAGAAATTAATAGGTAGCAGTTTGTATCATCTAGTTAGGTACTTCCATTTTATATCTGAATTTATATTTCAAATTAAGTTCGAAATGAAAACTGTCAAGTGACATGGATCATGGACCCCAAAGCAGAAGACCATAATTTTAAAGTTCTGTGTTCAGATAAAAAAGTGCAATAGAAATTACTTAACTTGGTGGTTAATTTTCGATGGTTTTTTTTCATAAACTTCTTCTGTATAAGGTCCAAATGTAGTTCAAAACAAGTTTATTAACTGAAAATTAAAATTAACACGACCACTGGTTCTATGAGTTTCCATAACCATTTTTGAAAACATTGATTAAAGTCACCGGCGCCTCTCTGGCGAATTTAAAATCTCATACGTCCACACATAGATTTTGACAGCGGGTTTGTCGCCAGCGACTAAAGTCGTAGTATGTGTACCTAGCATTAGTTTGCTTTGACTAGATAAGAAGTAGTACAATAAACCATCAAATAACACTAATTTTAAACCGCAACAAGCGTGAAGAAAATAAACAAGGACATAGAAAACGTAGAATGTACCTATAACAAAAAAAATTGTAAAAACAATCGTCTATGATTTTTATTTTGGCGCCAAAAAGCAGGGAATGCTTGAGCGATGTTTCATTGTGCATAAAACATAGAATAAGTACCTAATTCATTAGTAGATTTTATTATTTTATCATTAAATCATTTAAAGCTAGACGTTATACCATCACAACACATATTTATGTTTTGTTAATATAAAATATACGTAAGTACAAACGGCAAAAGAGTTAAGCATGCAAGTAGGTACCTAATCAATGAGGCTAAAATATGCACTGTACGTGCGGGGAACTGTTTTATTATTGTAAGGACTTCATGCGGAAAACTACTTTCGACAGAATTGAGTATTTTTGTCTACAGGTACATGAGTTAGAAAGAATGAAAACATATAAATTTATTTTACCCAGGGTTTAAGGTACACAATATTCACACAAAAACAAAATACAGAAAATCTTTAAAACAGTATTGTGTGCCTCACGGCTGCGCCAAATAGGCCCAGTTCAGTATAAATGCCAGACAGCTTGTGCCTGACGCTGGTTAAGCTAGGTTTTTCTAAGACTGCGGTGAACGCCACATAGCTTCCGCAATTTACCGTCGTATGACGTCACGGAAACGTTATTTATAAAAGTAAGTTGGGGAGTTTCCTTAGGGAACGTTTTTTGACACCGTCAAGTCAAACCACGATGCCATCATTTCTATGACAGCCGTCACTGCGGCTGTAATGTGGCGCCCACCGTTGTCGTTGGAAACCAAAATTTTGTACGCATCAACAAAAATAGCAAATTCTGTCGAAAGTATTTGAAGGCAAACATTTTTTGTGCATTTTACCTTTACCTATCATATGATAGCTTACTTATCTCTTTTGCCCCCCGTCCGTAAATTTAGTTAATTTTTAAAATAATACACAGAAGGGCGCTACACACAATCAGGGTATTTCAACAATAACTACGTTATACTCATTTATATTTAACATCGATTTAAGCTCGGACTAGAAAAATTTAAAACAAAACTTGATACTTGCAAGACTTTTCTTTTTCTATTCTTTTGTCATCATCTCTTCGTATAAGTTTTATCTTTTATCTTTCCAGATAACAAGTCCTTTTTATACAAAATACTAATTAACATCACAATATTATCCGTTACAAAACAATACTTATGTGTAACATCAAAGTTATGTTATATTTTTTATTACACCTATACAAAAAATACAATAAAAATATTCAACTCATGTGACTCAGATTATAAATACGATAATACAAAAACGTCGTAAAATAAAATTTGCTGAAAAAAGAATTGCATGCAGAAAACACATAGGACACAAACATTTATTTAATGTTGCCAGGTTTTTTTTAATTATTTGCAAGTCTTCATTATTTTAGCTGAATAAAAAAGCGAATGTTACACCGAGATGTTTATGCTGTTTTTTTATTATCACATTTTATTAGTAGCTGCCTATCTACTAGGATCATCAAGCGAAGACATTTAGAGAAAAATCTAAGGGAATATTTTAAAGCTACACCGATTAATCTAATGATTTCCAGACATTTTTTAAAAGGTCATAGTGTAGTACGATTTTTTTTATTTTGCACAATGGATGGACGAAGGATAAGGTAAGAATATATTAGGTATCTAGAGACTAGAGAGATAACGGGGAAAATACGATTTTCTTAATATTAGGAAACATTAATTTTGACTTTGTGAAATATTTGAGCTGAATTTCCATTAAAATTTGTAAAATCAGGTATCACCATTGTTTTTTGTGGGCATTTTCATAATTAATAAATAGAGGCGTGCTTTAAAAAAAAATTGTTCGTGATATTTAACATAGGTACATATTTTTTGTTTTTTGTAATTTCTTTTGCTCTTTACACCCTTGGTGATATCTGATACGTTTTACGAACCTTTGGGCACTATACGTAATTATTGAAAGGCTCTACACACTATGCCGGCCACACGGCGTCTGGACGTGCCATCATTATCGAACGAAAATTATCGCAAAATTAATTTGAAAAATTAACAACTGCGCGTAAACTGTTGCGATTGGCTGTTGATAAATCATTTCAACCAATCACAGCAGTTTTCGCGCGTTTGGCAATTTGTCATAGTAATTTTGCGATTTTTTTTTTCGAGAAACTGGCCCCTACGCTTCTCACGGCAACGAGCCGCATAACCATAGCGTGGCATAATATGATGATAATAAAGACGTTAATGAGGCTGGAAGCCACACGACAAATGGCGAATAAACATAGTTTGTAGACGCCTATAGACTTGATAACTCTGTGTGCCTACAGTAGATTAATGGGATTACATCATCGCCATCTTTTTAAGAGGAAACGTGGTCACGTGGTCGTTGGCGTTCATTCCATGCCGACGTATTCCTCTGTTTTCTCCCTGGTTAATGATACTAGTCAAAATATTTTTTTACGATATAATGTATATCTAATACTACCATGTTTCATTTATTGGTGTAATTATATTAAATTATGAAAAAATATAAATAAAAAGAAAATTCTAGAGGAAAAAGTATGTATGGAATGAACGCTAACAACCACGTGACCGCGTTTCCTCTTAAGTATAAAATTTACTGAGTAAGGTCTAAAATAGAATTTGAGAGGAGAAATAGTTAGATTTTGTTACTAAAATAGAGTTGGGAGGCTGATATTTAAAAGATTTCCTAGCTACAGTAAGCGAATTTGTGTGAAAGATTTTCTCAATTCATGAACGTTGTTTGTTTATTTTTGATTTTTGATACTGATATTTTTATGCTTTAGTTACGTAGATGTTTATTTTTTATCTTCGTGATTTTATAATTTTTATTACAAAAATTACTTTCTCGCGTAGGCTGTGCTACCCGCCAATAGGTCGTAGCAAGGCCTGCGTAAGTACGATGCTGCAACGTAGCAGACTACAAGCTACAGCGTAGCTCGACGTCCGCTACGTCGTAGATCGCATTTTTGGTTGTCCAATATTAAATCCCGTTGCAAAGTACAGTAAAATAACTGCTTCTTGGACAAACAACGTTCATAATGGATCAGAATTTATCCAAAATAGTGTGCTAATGATTTGGAATGATATGTACGTATCAGAAACTTTATACACAATGTATCGTTGAGCTACCTCTTTCTTTAAAAATGGTTTATGAAAATAGTATCAAAGGATCTCTTGGTAAAAATGAAAAAGAGAAATAATGTTTTGTTTTAAATAATAAAGCCATGTTTATATATACTTAAATGTATGATAAAAGGCGGGAAACGCTAGATACCTTGACCGTTTGTAACAAACGATTATTTTTCAGTTTTTATCCTAGGGATGGGAATATGCCTAATCTCGTATAAATTGACTTGCAAGACGACTTTTTAAATTATGTAAAGTTGAAAGTTTTAAATCGATTTTAACAATTCACCTCTATTTCGTTCCAATTATAAAATACTTCTACCCTTTAGGACGGGGATAGTATATCTTATTCTCATTTAAACCAAGAGACGGTCAAATAGCTAGGTTTAAATATTTGGCATACGATTTGGCTTTGTAGATGATCATGTATATAATATTCTATATAACTAATATGCACTCTATTTTACGTGTCTTCATTTGAATATCAGTGCAAAAAACAGATTTAAAAAATAAGAAAAATCGAAGGAAATTATTTTTTAAGCTCTTAATTAGAGATACGATGAATAGTCGATCGAAATAGTTTAGTCGAGTTACAGTGTTGCCATATAACGGGTGTAAAAAGATGCTTAACGAAGCCTTCTTCCCGTCACTTTAATATTCTTTTTTGTACTGGGTCATACCTGGGAACCTTCTTCATTTAGGTAAAATCAAAGTTCCAACTTTTTTGTAATTTTCTTTACGAAAACAAGGTTTAAAAGTTATAAATGAACTTTAAATACTCCCACGATCCCTGTACCGTTGCATGCACCCATAAGCACAGTGTTTTGCGCGCGTTACATTGAGCACGATTGTAACCACCGAATTTTCACACCAAAAATAAAAGTAATTTCCCAGAAAAAAAAATTTGTACAAACTTACTTAGTTTGATTTACAGAATGCGTAGATAACGGCTTCGTGAAGGGTCTTCTTACACTCTGTATTATTTATTTAAACTTTTTGCACACAATAATATACAAAGGCGCACTTAATGCCTTAGGCGTTCTCGACCAGTCAACCAAGGGTGGTGATAGCAATATTACACGGTTCAACCACTAACTTCACTTAGAAAAGGCGCCGATATTGAATTATTCAATTTTATGTTTACTTTTCAATTCATATCTACTTTCTGAGTTTATTTTGAAGATAACTGACATCTGTGACGGAAAAACATCGTGAGGAAACCAGCGGGGTAATTGCGTAACACACTAACAGTAGGGATAGCTTTCAATTTGACAGTTCAACAACATTTATTGCGTTATTTACGTTGTTGAGCAGACACATTTTTCGAACTTAAGAAGCAATGGGTTAGCAATAGGCTTCAAATTGATTCAGATTGTGATAGATAGAGTCTTACGCAATTAGGGTGCTAGACTTGTCAACAGGACTTGCGCAAGCGTGGTGATCAATGCTCGTGCCTTCTTTGTACGTGAAGAGGCTTTTGCCCTGAAGTGAGACAGTAATAGACTGGTATTATTTATGTTTACAATATTCAATTTGGTTGATTCATCCTAACTGAAAGGTGAACTGTGTAATATTCCCGTAATTCCCGTAATATGATATTAAAAATAAATACAAAAGTGTTTTAGTTTATAAATTACGTTTTGGTGTTATCAAATTGTGAGTAATAAGTGTTTTATAATATGTACTTATAATGTTAAGAGATTGTGGTCTCTCTCTTTCTAGACACGACTTTGTAATCGCAATAAAAATTACGTGTTTTATTTACTGAGAGTTTTATCTGATTATCTTTAACACTAATTTGTGCTTCATTTTCGACTAAAATAATGTATTTGATTCAAAGTAAAATAAATCTTAGGCGTGCTACACAATTGAAGGGCAAAGGAAAAGAAGGGGCTCATCAACAAAAAAAAAAAATCAGAGATAATGGCAAATTTAACGTTGAACATGTAATTATTCTGTCAAAAATCAGCGCTTATATTTATTAACTGTGATTTGTATTTATCACGGATTCTAGTGTGTCTGTAATTATTGGTTTTGTATTAAATAAAAGCAATGATATTTGCAAGATTGAGCTGCAATGGGATCCTTTTAGTCACTTGTGGATTTTTGGATTGTGGATTGTCTTTACAATGAGCCCTTTTTATACTGTTCTGAATAAACCAATGAAAGGCCCGCTTATAACGAATCGAATGGCATATTTAGTTAGATTTTACGAAATATGTCGATGAGCCCCTTTTTTCTATACCTACCTTTCAATTGTTTCGTATGGTTTATCACGATTTGACACAGCCGGGTGTCAAAATATACATTCGATATTAAGCCCTGCCTGTGCCGAATGATGCCGACTCGAACATGTGTGTCCCTATAGCCACAATCTCTAATCTTGGAACTAATTATTTCAAATTAGAAACAATATACAAGTCGACCAATAGATACACTATAATGTTACAACTATTTATCCCAGCCCTTAAAAATTGTTTCTTGACACATTCAACACCATATAAAGACATCGAAAAAAAATAAACGTTGGTGTTCTTTTTTTAAAAATCATCTTTTCTTTATGGAAAGCAAAATATAGGAGCAAAACCAGCCAGCTAATCAATCTGCCTAGGCTTTTCCCATCTACATTGGGGTAGGCTTCCAGTCTAACCGGATGTAGCTGAATACCAGTATTTTATATGGACCTACTGCCTATCTGACCTCCATATCCCAGTTACTGTGTAACACGATCAGGACGGTAAGACTGGTTGTCAGACATTTGGGCTTCTGACTACCCGTAACGACTGTCAAAGATTTACGAATGACAGCCAGGACCAACGGCTTAACGTGCTTTCCGAGACACGGAGGGATCCAGACCCCGATATGTAATGGATTGTCACCCATTCACGAACCGACCGCCGCAAGCATAGCTTTACCGTCGATCGACTCGTGCGGCGGTAATCATTTAGCCACGACGCCACGAGTAAAACCAGCCAGTACGCATTGATCAGTTCATCCTTCAGCCTTCATCGGAACGAAAGTAGGTATAACACGGCTACATATCAAGCTATACAATTCCAGTATAAGCTGATCTCGCATTGTATATGATTTTCTTGCAATGAGAGGTCAGCTTATACTGGAAATGTATAGATTAATCAGCAGTCTATTTTCATTGATTGACAGGACCTTACTACAAACGTCCGAAGCCGGTAAGGATGTTGCTGCTCAGTCGGAGTCGATTACTCAAACCATGATTGAATATAGATCGTGGTTAGGTTATAGAGGTATGAGGAACAGGGTGTAAAGTTCACTCATACTCTATGGAAAAGGGAGGATCCTCCGACCAGACGGGTGTCGTTTCTGGTGGGCAACTGCCCGACGATTGATGTCGGGATGTTGTATATATATGCTAGTTGCGCGGTAAACTCTGCTTGCGCGATGGATGATTTTGCGTGACGTCAGTGTGACGTGTAGCTCGCATGTGGCGTTTATAGATGCCGCTACAAGGTTATCATGTTATGAACAACATAAATTATAGGAAAATGCTATCTTATGTAACATTGGAGAGATTTTAAAGCAAGTTTTAAGGCCTCGACTTGTATCTATGCACGAGGTGAGGCCTTAATTACTAAGCCATCACGATAAGACTTTCAATTTATATGTATTTTTTTAGTTTATCTTGGACATTACTGACATAGGTGAAGGAAAAACATCGTGAGGAAACCTGGACTAATAGTTACCATAAGTTTGATATCGCCAACCCGTCTTGAGAAAGCGTGGTGATCAATGCTCGTGCTTTCTTTGTATGAGAAGAGACCTTTGCCTTGCAGTGGCACAATGATGGGCTTATATTGTAATATTTCCTTGAATATTTGTTGTTTGTTATTGTTTATGGCTGTTATTTAATAATATAGGTAAAAGTTTTGCTCTGTTTTCTTAGCAACATTGTAATTATTGTTATATGATGAAAAACTTCAATTAATAACCTCAATAGAACGATAATTTGTAAAAAGTTCAAATTTAAACCAGGAACCACTATTTGAAATTCAAATTTTAGAATGCCAAGATGGCGTGGAATGTGTCAAAACGTCGCGATGCTAGAAATTCGTTCGGATTTTGGGACGGAGTGGCGGTTGCGTTCGGAAACAATTATGGAGTAGCTGGTTCTTCTTCTTGATGGTGCTTGGCGAGGGCTAGGAGTATCATCGTCAGTTGTTTTCTGCTTATCTTGCCTTCGCTGCTGTATTCGACGCCTTGCAGAATCGTTTCTTCGAACTCTAGTAAGTCTTGAGCGTCGTAATCCTGTAAAATATGGTTTGAATGCTTTATATTTTAGAAAATGATTATCTATAAAAAAATGAACTTGATGACGGGAAAAATTCGGAGGAGAGAATGATGGAAGTAGGTTTGCCACAGATTTTCAAATTTTTTACGTTAAGTCCTTTACGTAAAATCTTTTACCTTATTTATTTAGAGCTCCAACAAATAATAATACACAATACATGACACATATAAAGGTTAAGTTCTGAGTTGACCTGCACGATTACTGACAAATGCGTGCACTGACTGGACAGGTCCACTCAATCTGTGTGGTTCTTTCCTCAAAAGACCACTTCAGACACTAATCTACATGGTCTTCACATGATCTGACCCAGGTTATGTCTGGATTTTAAAAGAGACTGTGACGTCGTGAGTTTGTATCGGCCTTTCTTCTCAGAGTAGTCAGATAGGAAACGCCGACCTCATCCAGTTTCAAAAAATTATGATTGGCGTGTAAAAGTGTTTGTACAAATCTACCTACAGAAATAAAATCATTTATCAGGTATGAAGCTATCAAGTTAAAATATTAATAACAGTAAAAATGTACAAAGAGAGAATGATACAATTCTGGATAATTATTCAGTGTCTGGGGAATTATTGAAAAATCACGAGTGTTATTGTTTAGTTAACTAAACGCCAATAATCAATTTTCCCAACTGTGGTATAGATAGTTCAACTCATCTGTGCGTGCGGCGCTATGTGTGGGTAAACCTTGTATACAGGGTGTTTGGCAGAACGTTGAACATACGAAAATGGTGGATAGGTGGCGTCATCTGCTACTTACTCAGCCCTAATTTATTTGACCCTGGCCCCCTGGATATGTTTTTTTTTAAATGCAAGTTGAAATTAAGATTGAAGTATTTTTTACATCTTTCTGTAAGTTTGAGGACTCATAACTTTTTTTCTAGCTAACATCTGAATAAAGCAATAATTTTATAAGAATCTGCCAATATTAAAGATTTAAAAAAAAACATAAATGCCTGTTTTACCCATTTTAAATAAAAATTACACTTTAAAGTTAAGAAAGTGGTGAAACTAGAAGAAAGCAAAATTTTTTTTTTTTAATATCCATGCGGCCAGGGTCAAATAAATTAGGGCTGAGTAAGTAGCAGATGACCCCACCTATCCACCATTTTCGTATGTTCAACGTTCTGCCAAATACCCTGACCACGTGTTGCTCAGACGACGTGTCGACGACTGCCGCGTCACTGCTACACAAATTAAAGCTCTATATTTACAAGTGCACGCGCACATGGCGCCGCGCGCACAGATGAGTTGAACTATCTATAGCGATTTACATAAAAGTTATAATAAAACTTTTAAAACATACATACATACTCACGCCTTCTTCCCATGGGGGTAGGCAGAAACTACAGAACGCCACCTGCTACGATCCTTACATACTCCTTTTGCCTCGTTTGCGTTCATACATCTGGTTATACACGCACGCCGGTTGCGATTACTACGCAGTCTACGCACCTAACCTTTCTGAAGAACATCACCAATAAGGTCAGTATATGTCCTGCTAGGGCACCCCTCCCGGCGTTTCCACTCACATCTGTCTTGTAAATACCTTTCGTTAGTCGCCTTTCATTCATCCTCTCAACATGACCAAACCATCTAAGCATGCTCGCTACTTTTAAAACATTCTCCCTATTATATGGGACTTAAACATAACTGGCGAAAGTTTGGTTACTATTAGGTACACCTCTGCCTAACCCTGCGGGGATGACAGGCGTGATCCTATGGAAGCATGTGTCGTTTTTTACTTTTTTCTGAACAAATTTCCTTCTATATTATTCTTCGATTCGAAATTTTAAAACTGATTCCATTTTTCAATTGAAATGCTAGAATAAAAAGTTTGTAACAAAAATACTAACCTTTTTAACTAATTCTAATAAATCCTTGAGAAAGCCCCGGAGTTCCTCGTTCTCGATCGAGCCATTGTTATCCTGGAACAGTTTCAATGGATTCGTTAGATAACTTAAATTGAGTTAGTTTCTCTGACTTTCTTTTTGTGATTTCTGAGTTAAAAATACGACATTTTGCAAGTTCTATTGAGAAAATATATTTTTTAATGAAATAGTGTTTTTTTTAAGTGTACCTAACAAAAGTTAGTTTAAACTAACTTTGGTAGGTACACTTAAAAAAAACACTATTCCGTTAAAAATATATATTTTCTTAAAAAAATAAGTATTGAGATTAATCTCAATACTTTTTTTTTTTTTAAATAGGTCACGGATTTCTTAACTGTATCAACTAAAAAACTCGCAGTCTTTATTAATGCAAAAGCAGAGAGTACTACGTCGATCTACACATACGAAAACATTTTATTTAATCAATCTAAATAGACATTTTTGTTTAATTTCAATAGGGCAATAACTAGACACTTTTGATGTCTGTATGTATAGAAACCCTAATATAATAAATATTAGATTTCGTTCAGAAGATTGATAAGCTAAATATTCAAAACTTCCTCTCTCTTACTATTTTGCTGTGCCCGACAGGGTCTACAATGATCACATATTATAATTTTATGTTGTATGTATAATGTTATGTTGTTTGAATTCCGAACTAAGTACTTTAATGTTGTTTTGTTTTGACGTAACAACACAATAAAGTACTGAATTCAAATTATTATACACGATAAATCTAATAATTGATGGACACGAAAATTAGCATTCGTTAGTATTCGGAAATGCGATGATTCCCGAGGGACATTAAGAAATTAGTTGTACTGTACACAATGGGGAATGCAAATAAAGTATTGAGTCCACAAACTTAGCTAACATAACGTCCTTTAGGTAAATGTTGAAGATGTGACAGGTTCCTGCGCAGTTATCCCTTTTCCTCAATATAAATAACAACCACCAGGAATGCCTTCAACTTTTCTATTTTCGTGCGGTACTTTTGGGACACTAACCTTTTATTAAAAGCTGTTAAGTGCGAGTCGGACTCGCACACGAAGGGTTCTGTACCACCGTACAATATTTAACACTACATAAAAATAAATACTTTAGTCAAAAAACGCCGAAAAAAACACGTTTCTTGTATGGGGACCCCTTTTATTTGTAACTTTATTTTATTTTTATTATTTGTTGTTATAGCGGCCACAGTAGTTCACACTCTGTGAAAATTTCAAGTGTCTAACTATTACGGTTCAAAAGATACAGCCCTGTGACTGTCGGATGGATAGCGAAGCTTTAGTAATAGGTTTACAGCCTTTGGGTACGGAACCCTAAAAAGTGTTCTATAAAGAGGATAGTGTCCCGGAAATACCCTTATAAAATAAAAATAAAACCTCTTACCCTATCGTATAAAGAGAAGACCCTTTCAATATCATCCTTCGTAAGTTTTGTTGCGCCCTGGTAGCATAAATAACATTTGTATTAGTGTCAAACCATATAAAAAATTACTTAAGACTTGTCCCATGTTGGGCGCCAACTTTTTTATTACAATTTTTTTTTATACACTCCTTTAAGAGAAGCAGGTATTATAATTAAGTGCAAACATAATATTATACTATTTATTTGATAATAAAACCAAAGTTAAACAAAATAATTAAACTTTATACAATCTATAAGTTCTAAAGCATTTCGCAGTGCAATAATACATAATAAATAAAAAAGTTAAAATCAGAATAAAAACTAAAGTTTTAGATAAACTATTTTATAAAAGCAGACAAATGTATTATTTACAATTCGTTTTTGTGTAATTATTAAGAAAAATAAGTGACGTCGCATTAAAACGTTGGCCAACCACGAAAGCCTAAAAATCTATGAAGTAATGCCCTCTGCTCCAGATTGATGTTCATTCAATATTTATGGAAAAATCATTCAAATAGGTTCTTATGAAATAATGGCAGGCATTTGGAGCCAGTGTGGGCCAACGTGTAAACGCAGCGTGAGGACTCACCTCTATGCCCTCCTAGGAGTGCAGAGTGCAGACATAAGCGTTAGTGTTAGGATAGACAGACAGACAGACAGGCAAACCAATCATAAGAGTAGTAACGTGCTCATTTAAATTATTTATCATTTTACGTTTAATCGTTATTACAGACACGTGAGTATTGCTCTTTTTTTTTCAATTTTTTTTTTGTTTTTATTAGTTTGAAGTTCCAAAATTGTTTTGAATTATGAAATTCATTTCTTTTCAAAAACGCTGGAGCAGATATTTACATTGTTTAGAAATTTGTATTCAATTAGAGCTTCTTGCATATGATAAGTAGTAGATAAATAAAAGTAGAAAGTAGATCTTAACTTTTTACAGGCCATATTACGTAAGTAGACATATCCTCTAAAACATATCTTATCTGTTGAATTCTATGTCTACGTGCCAAAAAGTATTTATTTGTTGTCTATGGACTTATATGATGATAATTATTATAATGTAGGTGTGTTAATGTAATGAGCGTCATGAAAATGTAACATGTCTGGATAATTGCAATTATATTATTTTAGGATTTTTATGGTTATATATTTTTTTTATTACAAGCGAAACTAAATAGAAAGGAAATGAGTGCATAACACCATGATAATGTGACTATCTACGTAGGTATATTCTATCAAAGGGATGCCTGAGAAAATAATGAAACTATAGTAGGTATGTGTGCAATTAATTTTATTCAATACCATTAGGGTCGATTCAAAGCGCCAATCTAAAAGATAAGATAGCAAATTCACCCTTAACTCTACAACGTATCGCGCGCGCACCAATCAGCGCTGGTCGCTCGCAGGCGTGCGTAAGTATTCCGTAGAATGCGCGCGAAATCCCCTGTCTTTTTTTTCTCATTAGAAATATGTGCATTGAGGCGAAAGCGTCAGGGTAGTCCGCGATAAAAAAAAAAAGATTTTTTGCAATTTGCAGGTCAGTATCAGGTTGTATGTTGATTTAAATATGATTCGCGACAGTAACAAAAATTTAATCATAGAATGATGAACATAAAAATCATCAATGCATGCTAAGCTCATATTACCCTATTGAATGACTATTTAATGAAATAATGACATTTGAGGCCAATTCTAACTTAAGGAGTTTTATTGCTGATTGTAATGATTATAATTCTGTAAAACCATATTATTATTTGCTACGGTCACGAATCATATTTTAACCAACATACAACCTGATACTGATCTGCAAGTTGCAAAAAACTTAAGTAAATTTGATTTTCAGGCTACCTTAGCGCATCCCCCTTAAGTCGTAAAGATTAGGGTGAACTTGCGATGTTATCTTTTAAATTGATGCTTTGCTGCGCTTTGACTCTGCGCTAGTATGAATTAACAATTCGATTTCGTGTAGAAATTGAGGAAAATCTAAAGGTGTTGAAACTAAGTGAAAAAAATATGTTGTTTGAAGGTAAACTTTTGATTATGTTCGGCAATAAGCATGAAATATTAGACGAACCTCTAATCGTATCTTATTTATGAATTGAACTTAGTTTTACACAAGTTAACCCCATAACGTACAGAAAAAAAATGACCCTAACCAAAATTTTATCTTCTATCTATCTATATAAATATAAATGAAATGCTGTTAGTTGGTAAGAGCATCACTTGAGAACGGCTGTACCAATGGGGCATTTTTTTTATTTTAAAATGTTCCTTATAGTCCGAATTAGGTTTGTATGTAAAAAAAGATTCCCGAAAAAGTTTCTAATTCGGGAAAGCAGTACGTCCTTTTTTCTCTGGGATTTTTTTAAGAACTCAACTCTTGTAAAACAAATAAAAAAGGATGCCCCTTTTTATTCTCCAGCTCTTAATTCTATTTACTCTATGGTTTGATCAATGCGTATCGGCAATATGGCGTCTGTGTGAACAATGGCGGGAAATGAAATGTCACTCACCTTGAAGACTTGCCGGCAGAGGAAGTTCTCTTTGACGGGCAGCAGTCTGCAACATGTGAACGTGATATTAGTAACTGTGTGAACTATATTTTATTAAATAAAAGCTGTAGGTTCATCAAAACAATATTTTGTTCTGATAAATATCGCAGAGAAACTAGATGTAAAGCGCTACTGCTGAGCATGCGGTCTTGGATTAAATTCCCGGGTCAAGCAAAGTGTTATTGTGTTTTTCTATCTGGTATTTGTCAGTAGCGAGCCGGAGTCTGGATGTGTGCCCCGTTGATGGCAATAGGCTCGCTCCCTTTTACATGGGACTTAAACATAATTGGCGAACTGTGGGTGTACTATAGATACACTTCTGCATAAGCCTTCGGGGAAACGAGGCGTGATGTCATGTTACTGAGTAGATTTCGGGTTTCGTTCTTTAAATCTCTGTAACAATAAGATATTCGATTCGATGAGCACTCGTACCTCATTAAATAGATAATTGAATAAAAAATAAACTCTTGAGGTAGTTTTGTTTTTCTATTACATTCACGTACGGATTTTTAAGTGCTGTTTATCCTAATATCATACAAAATTACAAATACAAAGGTCCACAAATAAAAAAGGTACTTGAGACTCCATTTTGTACTTATTTTTGTTACAAAGAGGTCCATCAAAGGAGTTGTTTATCCATAAATGGACGTACTTATACGAGTGGACAAGTTTTGAGCGGCTTAAGTACAATACTTAAAGCTCAGGGGCCTTCCATTATCTATGTTTAGAGCTGCATGACACAAAGGAGGCTTGTCTCTTTGAATAGAACGTTATATTATGTACAGTACAACTATTTTCTTAATGCCCCTTGGTAATCATCGCATTTCCGAATACAAATGAATGCTAATTTCAATGTCCATCAATTATTAGATTTATTGTGTATAAGAATTTGAATTTAGAACTAAGTATATTCATTGTTGTTTAAGTCAAAACAAAAGAACAATGAAGTACTTAGTTCTGAATTCAAATTATCATTCGGAAATTAGCATTCGTTTGTATTCGGAAATGCGATGCTTCTCGAGGGGCATTAAGAAAATAGTTGTATTGTAGATAAATATAATATTTTTGTATTTAGTATGGCAGTACATATTTCAGTACATAAGATGTCTTAGTAAGGGGAACTATACATTCGTTCGGGTCAGCACCCAAACCTTGAGTTCGACCTTTGCCAGCATTATCGACTGTTTCACCGGCACCTCTGAATATTTTTTAAACTTTTGTACCTCATTAGATAGCTCATTAAATGAAAATGTCTTTTCCGTAATTTGTACGCTTAATGCCGTAGTAAAATTTTGAGATAACATTTAACTGTTTGATGTTTTAGAACATTTGGATACATCGAATGGTATGATATACCTGGTATGGTATTGGGTACCTAATAGAATAACAATGAAGGTTATTAAATATGAGAGATCAGAGAAAAGAGATGTTTAGAGAAGAATTTGGGAACATTTCAAAAATCCATATAAATTGGGTTTTTCTCGAAGCTCATGAATTTTCGCCTAGGCTTTATGGGGTGATTAATTATTGCAAATGGGTCACACTATCACGTCCTGGAAGGAATAAATCAAATTACAAGTCACCCTGTATACATACATATTCTATTTTGCCGCCCGGCATTGTCGAATCATGTTGAACCGAACAAGTGTGTAACACCCCTAACAGCTTAGTCTGAATTTATGTAACGCGGATGGTAATAATCTTGACCCCGATTGCACTGAGTTGGGTTTAAACATAACTGGCGTAATGTGGGTGTACTAAATACAGGATGTGGCGTAAATAGTGGTCCAACGTTATAGGGTCGAATCACCTTATACGAGTATTTAGCTAAGAAATACCACAATTTGAACCATTATTTATTTATTCTTTAGAAAAAATGTGTTTATTTCAAATTTCAAGAGATTCGAGTTGAAATTTGAAATAAAGCAATTTTTTCTTTAGTATTTGTATAATTACAGCACATGTATTTAGCAGTAATAACCAAAAAACAAAATAAAATTTATGTCATTTGCAGAAATTGCAGACAATTTAGAAAAGCAAGGGATACATTTACCAAAAAGAAAAACTGAGACCTGTGGTAAAAAATGGTTCAAATTGTGTCCTAGCTAAATATATGGTGATTCGACCCCGTAACCGTGGACCACTATTTATGCCACATCCTGTATAACTATACCTTTGCCTATCCTTCGGGGAACATACTTAGGCGAGTAATAAAGTCACTCTGATTGCCAAATATGTATGTAATTTTAAAGCTGTTTGTTTTCAATTAAAACTTGCAAACGATTCGACATATGAAAGCCCGGAGTAGGTACCTACTACCCACACGCCGAATTAATTCCTGGACATGTCGATAGTTCAAAATTTGGGATCAATACCAGACCTATCGTTTAATCTGTTCGGGATGGGCAAAGCTTCAGTTAATTAAATTGATTTTAAAGTTTATGGACCTCGATCCGTTCAGCCACGAATCAGCGGAATAGCCAATGATCGGATTCCGGATTGTTTTTAGAACGGACCAAAAATAACCTTTGCTTCGACCTTTTGGCCATATTTGATAGACCTATCTTTATATATTTATCTTTTATATAGATTCTTATATATTTTGTGTATGTGAGAACGTTGTAGGCCTAACTTATAGACTGTAGATTTGTAGACCGTTTTCTATTTTGTTAAGTATCTGGTACTTGTTGACAGGCCTGCATTGTCCTCCCATACCTATTAACAATGTAATTTGAAAACATTGTAGAAGCCAATTATTTTTAAAAGAGTAACCGTTGAGATCTTGCCGGCTCTTCTCAATAGGAAACGACCAATTGCAACCGTGCTTTTGACGTTTCTTATGAGCCCATGTAGGTTTATGTGAAATAAAATATTTAGATTTTAATTTTGAACCGGGTAATTTTAAATGTAATTTTAGTGATACAGGGCCAAATAAAATTTGCTGGCGAAACTTAACAAACGTAATGCGAAATCACGATAAAACAAAAAAATAAATACATATGTACATATTTCATGTAATAAGCTTCTACATTATTATTTTTGTAAATCGAAGTAACTCCAACTATAGGGGATTAGGTAAGCTGGTATTCCTTCGACTATCTTATCAATGAATTGATCCTATAATTATAGGACATTTATTGTCAAATTAATTACTTTTTTATCTCTTGCGATACAACCCGATTACCTACATCTGTAATTGTTATTCCCCTGCAGCATGGCCTTGCTTATGTCACGATTAATGATTAAATTATCTGTTTGTTTTAATTTCTTATCATTTGTATGAAAAAAGGATATTTTTAAACACTTTATCGGTAATTATTTAGATATGAGATGAAAGCAAAAAACTAAACGAAAATGATCGAAAATAGAACGTTCCGTTTCCTTTTTTGAAAGTCGGTAAAAAAAAAGTATTAAAACAAAAGAGGTATGAAAGAATTATACTCACTTAGCCATTTCTGATAATTGTAGCCTGCCATCCTTATTGGAGTCAAATACCTGGAGCTGTAAATCAAAATAAATTAGAATCAACGTTGAAAAATATTTAGTGATTCATGTAGTTCTTGATTCTAAATATATCTATAGAGGTATGAGGGTCAGGGTGTAAAGATCACTCATCATCTATAGAAAAGGGAGGATCCTCCGACCAGACGCGTGTCCTGTCTGGTAGGCAACTGCACGACGATTGACGTCGGGACGTTTTATATATGCTAGTTGAGCGGTAAACTCTGCTTGCGCGATGCAGGACTTTGCGTGACGTCAGTGTGACGTGTATCTCGCATGTGGCGTTGTAGATGCCGCTACAGACTCACGCTTGGCCGTCGCACTCGCTCCTCTTTGCTCGCCAACTCGTCATTAGTTGCTAGCTCTACTCGTTTCTCGTTAATCGCCGGCGGTGCGTGGGACAAGTGCCTAAGACGGGCATTAGGCATACATTGCGTGTCTAGAACCTTTTTGGCTATATCAGGCCATTATATAGAAGTCGAAAATGTAGCATAGACTAAAATTAACGTGTAATGCCCTAGATAGCATGTGACATCCACCAATACGCACTGGCCCCGCGTGCTGGATTACGGCCCGTTCACTCGCACAGAGAGGAAACCTGTGGCCCAGCAGTGGGCTTATTATGCTGCCCTAATTAGAGTGATCTTGTGGCTTTGTTTTAATTGTAAACTAGGCTTTCATGGAAGGACTTTTTACTTTGACCTGCTTACTTTGACGTGGCGAAAATTATAGTGAAAATGATCTTAGATAAGATACCATTGTGTCGGTGTATTCGATGAGTTTGTCTTCTGACACGTCGTTTATCTTCTTTGCTTCCTTCAGAAGATCTCGGAGGAAGTTCTGGAAAAGAAAATACACACATCAAAAGTGTCTAGGGATCAAAACGTTTTTGATAGTTACTAAGAATCTGTTTTTTTCATTATATTTTATTGTAACTCCTATGGACACTTTTTAGTGAAATTCGTAATTTGAAAAGGGAAATAGTTTTTGAATTTCTGTCAAAACATGAAAATCTTCTGTTAAGTCGTATTCCTATACGGGTTCGTATCCTGCGTCGGGTTTGAGGCCAAATCAGGAAATTTTCTGCCATACTTCTGAGTGGAATCCATACAAAAGAACGTGATTATGGAGAGAAGACGTAATAAAGTTAAGCATCACCTTTGTACGTATTTTTCTGTTCTTTTCTTGTTGTCTGTTACGTCAAAACAAAACAACAATAAAGTACTTAGTTCTGAATTCAAATTATTATACACAATAAATCTAATAATCGATGGACATGGAAATTAGCATTCGTTTGTATTCGGAAATGCGATGATTCCCGATGGACATTAAGAAAATAGTTGTAGTGTACATAAATGATTAAATAAATAAATAAATAAGAACCCAATCAACCCCAAGTAGCCCACCATTTTATCGCCCAGTCTAAAAGCGTCTTTTTGTACCTTCAGTTCATCAGCCTCTATGTACCCGCTGCCGTCGGTGTCATATTCTCGCCAAATCTGAAAAACGAACATCGTAAATCGTCACAAACATTGATGAGCGTCAACTTATGGTAAAAAAACACGAGTCGAGCGGCGTCAAGAGTTGAACGACAACGTGAGAAGAAAAAGAGCCGTTTTCGTCACATAAAGATTATGTACAGTCAGGAAAATTAAGCTTGTTAAGCAAACTGATATCCTACGTCATAGCCATTTCATTCGACTGTACAAAATGACAGTTGTGATTCCAATATACGCACAATTTAAGTTGGTAGTTTGTTTGCTTATCAATTCATTTCCCAGACTTTACAATCCACCACTCTTTCCGTAAGTTTTTTTAAGTAAATAAAAGAGACAGGTCCAGAAATAAGCCACTGCACCCTTTTTTGTGCTGTTAAAAGATATTATAAGTACTAAACTTGGGATAGGTTTAAAACCTGTGTCTACAGATTTGCTTGATGTTCGACGCTCGTTATTGTCGCTCGAAATGCTGTGTTTTGACTATCAATAAAATCTATCGGCTTCTTACAAATTGGCTCGACTTTTTCGATCGTTGCTGTCACCTATTAAAAATCGATAAATATTTAGGTTCAAAATTAAGCGTTACTTGTTGATTTACTTATCGACAAAAACGATCCAGTGAAGATCAACAAAACTACGTTTGTTACGATTGTGTTTGATCAAAAGTGGCGATCGACAAAAATCGATCAAATATGCAGGCACCTTTAGTAAGATGTGCTCTTTACTTGGACTATACTACTAATATTATAAGTCCAAAAGTGTGCTTGTTCTACAGGGTGGCTGGAACATCGACGCGCAACCTGTTACCATGGATTCAGCACATGATTCTGAATCCCCCCTGCGTTTAAGTATTTCGCCGGTTATAAAAAAAAATGCTGTACAGCGTTTCAGTTTGCGCATTGATGTTCCTGCCACCCTGTATATTCACGCAGCTACATAGATACGGATCCACGTGATTTTTCTGCATAGGTAGGCTGGAGAGTGACAACCAGTATTACCAAGGGGTATCGTGTTATCCAGTAACTGGGTTGTGCAGGTCAGATAGGGAGTCGCTCCATGTAAAATACTGGTATTCAGCTGCATCCGGCTAGACTGGAAGCTGACCCCAACTCAATTGGGGAAAGGCTAGGCAGATGGTGATGTAAGTTGGAGAGGGACATAAGCAACTTTTCATCTAGGTCAAATACCTACAACGTGAGCTTGGCCGAGGGTAAAAGCGTCCGCCGCCCCTATCACATAAGACCCGAGGTGGCAGCGCGTAATGTTCCACGCGCGCCTCTCTTAGACGTCGCGGGGGAGTTAAACGCCTCACTCCCCCCGCTTGACCAGACGGGGCCCGCAGAGGCGGGCCGGCACTAGCCGGGGGTTACGTTGAAGAGTGCTTAAGTGTCCCCGTAGCCCCCGGTGCAAGTGTGCGAGGGAATACGGGGTGGTTTTAGTCAGTAGAAGTCTGACAGACCCCTTCGCCCGCCCCAGGGCGGAGGACATCCATGAGGATTTCCACACCGTTAAAAAAAAAAAAAGGGTAAAAGCTAGTCCGTTGTTTATAATTTGAAGGTAAAGGAGCCTGGGAGCCTACACTCTAAGTCCGACAATGAAGAAACGGGCCCGTCCAAAACTAGTTGATCCGTCAAAACAAGTGCAAAATAAATTTTTCGAACGGGCAAAAACACATCGCGAGGAGGGACAGCTGTCAAATCGTGTTGTCATTCATTCTTAGTTTGGTCTCCAAACTAATCTTATGTCCGTAGGTGAAACAGTGTAGTAAGAGCCCGTAAGTACGGATTCTGTGCATGGGCAGTAGACCCCTGATATGACGGTCTAGCACGAACTCACGGAGTAAACGTAACGTAAATTTGAACGTCTTTAAAATTGAAAATACTCATTAGAAATTATTTACTGAGTTCTAAGTGTTTATCTGTAGGGACATTAGGCCGATTGGAGCTTCACCGTTGAACATTTTACTGGGCGTAGATGTGTGTTGCGGGCGAGAAGAAAAGCTCTGAAGATGATTATTGATCATCGATACAGTTTCTAGGCGCTTGTTATCCGTACGACGTCCCATGGTCAAGAGAGCTGCGGAATGTCGCTATAGAGCTCTTGTAGACTCGCACGAACGTCAGACTAGACTCTGTTGAAACGTGCCAACTTCACACTTGCGTTTCGTTGTCAATTGACATCCCGTACTAATGACTCTTACGATATATTTATAATACCTACCTACAGTCCGACATAAAAGAGTAGAAATTAAATGTTTGTGAACTAAAATGTTTTCATTTTCTAGCAACACCTAAAATGAGTACTTGAGCTGTCACTTCTTCTCGATCGGTTTCGTTTTGCGTTACAATTTCGGTTTTGTGTTATTTGTGAGTGAGGAATGGAAAACAGTGATAGATCATTCATGGTGGTGCCCGTGAAATAATTTAAAAATTTTTCGTGCGGTGTGTGACTGAATTTCAAGCTGGAAAGCTGCTATCTAACTTCGAAGATATTTACAAACGTACAGCAGATTTTACTGGTAAGTAACTATTGAAAGTTGGACCAAACGTTAATTACAAATGATTAATACATTCAGGAAGCAAAATTTCCTAACTAAATACTAATTACAAATCATTTGTCTACTATTTTTGAGGTTATGCTAAGATAAACAAATACCATTGTAGTTATAGCGCGACTAAACAACGTTGATAGTAAGGCCATAGGTACCTACCATATTCGTTGAAGCAACTGACTAAATGAAAAGAAACAGAATTAGAAAATATTTTCACATTAACATATTTTCCGCGGGATTTCTTCCGTAAGACTGACAGTGGTTATAACATTAAAAGGAATAGAATATTATATGGTAAAAGCACTCACTTAACGTTGTATCTATATTTTATATTAATACCATGCTGTTTGTTTTAGGGGTTTCTGGAAGCACAGTGCGCGGAATCGTGCAACACGTCATGGAAAACGGTGGGAAATTCTCGACACTAGCTAAACATCGAAAGGGTCGTCCCTCAAAGGTATTGGACGACTTCGATACATGTGCAATTCGGCAGAAAAATCATTTTTTTATATTGTGAAGAAAGAGGTACCAACAATTGGTAAATTATTAGTTCAATTAAGGGAGGATATCGGCTATGACGGAAGTCGAGAGCATTTACGGAAACTTCTAAAAAAGACTGGATTTCGATATAAAAAATGTAAAACGAACAGACAAGCTTTGTTAGAAAAACCTATTATTGCACACAAACGAGAACAATATTTAAAAATAATTATGGCAAACAGAAACTTGCCAGAAGAGCTTCAAAAGGATATAATATATTTGGATGAAAGCTACATCCACTCCAGCTACAAGCTTAAAAAATGCTGGCAGTCGATTGAAACTGAAGGATTCACTACGGACATCTCAAAAGGAAAGCGATGGATTATAGTTCATGCCGGAAATGAAAAAGGCTTTGTGCCTAACGCTCTTCTACTATTTAGCGGTATGAACAAACAAGAAGATTATCATTCCGAAATGAACCAACATAATTTCACTAAATGGGTTAAAGAAAAACTTATTCCCAACATCACAGGGCCCTCAATCATCGTGATGGACAATGCACCCTATCACTCTGTCATAAAGAATAAAGCTCCCACATCAGCTAATAAGGTTAATGAAATAAGAATATGGTTACAAGAAAACAACGTGCCTTTTGAACCAGATTTGAGAAAACCCTCGCTTCTGGCGCTGGTTAAAGAAACATAAGCCTGAACCAGAATACGAAATTGATGAGGTTATAGGGCATTACGGTCACACAGTGGTAAGGCTGCCACCATACCACTGTGATCTTAACCCCATAGAGTTAATTTGGGCACTGGCAAAGCAAAAGGTCGCTTCACAGAATGTGGGTGCAAAAAACATTAAGGAGCTAACTGAAGATGCATTCAATTTGATAACAGCTCAGGATTGGAAGAATTGCTGTGAGCATGTTAAGAAAATTGAGAAGGAATATTATGATCGTGGAAGAACATTGTATAATGACATAGACCGTTTAGTTATACAGGTTGGTGCAGACAGCAGTGACGATGAGATTGGTTCAGAAAGCAGTGACGAATCAATGTCAGAGGTGAAAATAGGTGACGCGAACTTGAGTGATCCCATGGAAGGTGTAGAATATTTGCATTTTAATTTATTAGATTAGTATACTTTCTGAATTATAGTTTATATTTGAGGGGAGTTGTTGTTTTATTACTACTACATATCAAATCTATTATCTATCTATGTGGAACATTAAAAGCAATTGATTAATAAACATACAGAGTTATTTATTAAATAAATAATACTATTCAAGTATCAAGATCAGCTTGGTCGTACTAACTTGGTTGCTACCTGAACGATTGTGGCGCCCTCATTTATTTTCTACTCTTTTATGTCGCACTGTATCTATCTACGATACCTACTCATGCTTGTCGGATTTTTTTAAAACAAAATGCTGTAGAATAGTGTTGTCTTATTTTTTATTCCAAAATCGTTTGAGTTGACGTAACGATCTTCTTCTTCATTTCGTGTCTATGATACTTCGTTTTAATATTTTTTGAGCCCAGAATAATGCACCCGATGCTGCAATCAAAGTGGCTTTCTAGGCCACGTTGATTGCAGCATCAATGGCATTCTTTAGGTCATCCGAGGTACAAGTAAATGGGCACTTAGTACACTTCAACAAGTGAGATATCGTCTGATCACGACACGTTTACGTGTCACGTTTGTGCTAGCGCTTCTGGCCTGGAATGGACTTACCTTCATAAACTCCACACTGGACTCCAAAGGATTGTCGAACCTGAAGAGTAGCAGGAAGTTTTCCTCCATTGGAAGCAGCTGTGCTAACTGTAACAAAAGATAGGGTTATGTAAGTTATTGTATAGAAAAACGAGGAATCAATTGAAACGCAAACTCTATAGTAAAAACATTTCTCATTACATTTGACGTCAAAAAGTGTTTTTTAAAACCTACTTACAAAAATAAATATCATTTAACCTTTGGCCAAACTGAAGCGTGCGAGCGAAAACCCACTAACAATAAATATAATTTAAGCTCTGGTCAACCAGGAGCGAGCGAGCGAGCAAAATGCGGGACGAAATTTGCTCGCACCGATTGTGTCAACCAACTTGTATGGAGATGTTCAAATTGGCGCGCAAAGTCGCGTGACACCTAGTCATTAAAACAATCAACGCTCGCAGTCGCGTCCCGCAGTCGCAGTCGCGAAATCTGTAGTTTTGGCCGAACTTTTGGGCATTTCCTACTCCGAATGACAACACGATTTGACAGTTGTCTTTACTCCCGATGTGTTTTTGCCCGTCCGTAAAAGGTAATAAATCGGGAATAGGGTTCATCCACATGTATCGATTTACTTTCGGATGGGCCCGTATCTTCGCTGACGGACTTAGCGAGTAGGCCCCCTTACTCGCTCGCTTGTTTTAGTGTGGCCAGAGTTTTATCATCATAATACGTACCTAGATAGCATTTTCAGACAGTATCATGAATGGTACCACAATATTGTATACCTCAGAATTATATACATTTGCAAAGTTACAAAGCATAAGAAAACTAAAAGAAGTTGGTAAAAAAAATATTTCTAGATTTCAATGGCCGCCATTTTTCAACCTTAGGATCTTTAATAACAATAAAATTAAAAAAAGAACCGTAGTATTAATTATTGAAACTAATAACTAACTGATAAATGATAGAATCTAGGGATCTATAACGGTAGGTATACCTCCCTCTGTGAATCATTTGCTATCGCCAGTTATTTTGATAATAGAACGCTTATCAAGTAGGTAGGATCAGTTGTCTGTTGGAAAAACTACTATCTAATTATTTGTAAGTATACTATCCAGTGTCTATAGCAACGGAATTAAATATCACTGTAAATTCAAGTCAAAAGTATTTTATTCAATCAGCACTTTTTGAACGTCAAAATGACATAATAATAATAATAATAATTTATAATTGTCAGAAAACAATGATCCATAATGGTTAGTAACAATTGAAACTTATAAACTATGTTAGTAGGCACAAAAATCACAAAATAAATATTACAAAATTAAATAGGCATTTGAAAATTTAAATTGGATTCACGATTTAAAATAAAATTATAACATTAGTCTTTACGTGAACCATACAGCAGTGGTTCACGTACTGACAGTCAAAACGTTCAGAAAACGCGCTCAGGATACTGTTGCGGCTGCCCCGCATCCTACGCACCAGGGATGTGCACCGTTTGCGCATGATTGTGTGGAAACAATCCACACGAGCTTCGGCAAACATCCCCGACGCGCTACAGAAGCGAGGCAGCCTCAAGAGCACCCTGAACGCAATAACAAGACAGTCCCCCAAAACGCCCACCCTTCACCACTTTCTAATGCTTTAGCTGAGAAGAAAAAATGCGCAAGACATTCCTTTATTATCCTCCAATCTTGATTTGTTTTTCTTTCTTATCGGTGGCCAGTATTGAGTCAATACATGGTCAATACAGGCTATATCGGGTGACAGTCTTGGGGAGTCTGTCGCCTGAACGGATACAGGCCGACGGCGGCGCATCGTGTTCAGCGCCTCTTAACAGGTACTGCGGCCGTAAGGTGATGGCCACAGAGGTAAACGACGCTTAGGCCCTTCGATCAAAAATACCCAAGATAAAGGATCGCGAACAAAAACATAATTATTGCTCAACTGTCCACATTAGCATATACTTGTACTTAAATTTATATACTTAATTTTTCAAAAATATAAAAGTGATTATAAATATCATGAACTTTAGTTTATTTTCTTTATTTGTATTACTGCTACCGATAGAACCTGAACGCTCCAACATAGTTGAATTATGTTTGCGATATATTAATGTTTGAACAAACAGACAGTTCTCTGTAATGAGAGAAAAATATGTAAACCAAACTCGATTGAAACTTAAAAATAAAGTCATTTTAAAATAAGTACAAATACAGGTATTCATTCTAAAACAAAACTTAAAAAATTAAGTAGACTTATTTTCCGGAACGTTTTTTGAGGCACTAATCCTGAATCTAGTGTATTCTTAATCGAAGACTATTCGTTTCTACAAAATATAATGATGTTATGAGTATAAAATTACCTCTCGTATGTCGATTTTGCCATCCTGATTGTCATCATAAGCCTCCATGAAGCATGCCTTCAGCTCGACCAGCATTTCATCCGACACCGCCTGCAAACATAGAAAAGAGTCTTTAGTTAAGTTACTAGGAACTTCTTTGTGTTAGAACTAATTCGACCGTTTGGTTATCGCGATACCACACTTGAAAAATAAATATAGTACATACTAATTCCATGGTTGAAAACAAGGACTTTAGTATACTATACTAACAGGTGGGGCAAAAGTAATCACCCTATTGGAATGCGCTATATCTTTGGCAAATGGCGGCAAATTTCAATTCATTGACATTTGTGAAGTAAACAGATGCAGAATACACGTCAATAAGCCATGGAACGCTATACTCCTCAAGAACGTGGAATAATTGTAATAATAATAATAATAAGCATTTCCGCGCCGTTTAATCTCTTGTTTTGGCGATTTGCACTGGCCGGCCAGATCACCCGATTTGACCGCTCCAGATATTTTTTTGTGGGGTTACTTGTAGTCCCGGGTTTATGTAAACAAGCCTCAGACTCTTGAAGCCCTTAAAGCGACTATCCGACAGGAATGCGAGAACCTATCGCCGGAAGTTCTGACACAAGTGATGGAAAATGTCATAAAACGAGCCCGTATGGTCATCAATTTTGACGGCGGCCACTGGACCGATATCATTTTCTCGACTTGATGGAAATAATTGTAATTCAATAAGTAAACATAATCGACAAGTAGAATTACTTAACATTTTTAATTGCTAAAATTGTTAACAGTAAAACAACATTGGGTGATTACTTTTGCCCCACCTTGTACTCGTATATATACATACTAATAATACCATTGCTGCATTGTTGAAAAATCATCTGAAGGAGTTTCAAAAAGTGAATTTAAACTTTTGTTTTTGTTAATAAAATAAATCAACAAACAAATAATTTCGTAATTGCTCGGTATTTTAACAAAGAAAATCATTGTTTTCTAAAATAACCTTATGTTTCCCTGCTTGCCTGTTTTCCTGCTGTTTGTTTGCCTATATAGTTAAATTCCATCGCTTTCCAGCTTCATAAAAACTTATTTACACAACTTTCTCAACAGGCCAGGTAATAAAATATCGCTAACAATTGAATGTGGAATGCCACGGAAATAACCCCAATACGTTACAAAAGAGTATCAGTATAAAAGTCTAAAACTCTATTCTGGATCTCTGAATAAATGTAGGTTTGACGTCCGTACTTTCCGTTTACGTTGTAACGGCCATTGTTCAAGGACCCTGAATGGGAAGCAATTTTAAACTTAGAACGCCCGACCGCGTCGCCCAGTTCTGTCTGGATTTTGAATTAAATTCAGAATTTTACATTTTGAAATATGAATTTCGCGCTTTGTTAAAATGAATACTGGCTGAATAAGTTTTGTGCTTTGGTCGACTCACGTTGTTGTAACAATGTAATGTTTTTAGTTTGTGGAAAGGCGGGAATGTAATGCACTTTTTAACTTATAAGTTATAATTGCAAGTTGCGAATGAGTTTTGTTTATATTGTTAGTGGAAAGAAGAAAGTTTAGGTTTAAACAGAAATTGTTGGAATTATCGGGTACCAACATTATTCTCTTGACTTTTTTAGCGCTCCCTGATTAGTAAACACGCATGCTGGCAACCTACAACTGGAAGCCTACCTACCGACGTGGTCCGGTCTAACAGATATTGGAAATCTCTTCCTTCTTTAAGCAGTTGACGTACGAGTATATAATAAAAAAGTAAATAATAAAAATCCATTTACCCTTGGTTGCGTGTAATAACTGATTTAGTGAAATATGTCTTAGATTACTGCCGCTATCCGAATAGATAATTCATTCTTCAAAATAGAATTTGCTTGCATTAAGTTACTAAAATTTTGCGATAAATATTATTCAGATAAACAGCCCACTGTATGTTATCAATGCAACATGAATTTGCTCTTTATTTTGTCACAAATGATAAATGCTAAATGATTTTATTTCTGTAAGTAGGTTTGTACAAACACTTTTACACGTCAATCATGTTTTTTACACTAGATGAGGTCGGCGTTTCCTATCTGACTACTCTGAGAAGAAAGGCCGAAAAAAACTCAGAGGTCACAGTCTCTTTTAAAGTCCAGACATAATCTTGGTCAGGTCATGCGAAAACCATGCAGATTGGTATCTCAAATGGTCTTTTGAGGAAAGAACCACACATATTGAGTTGACCTGTCCAGTCAGTGCACGCATTTGTCAGTAATCGTGCAGCTCGACTCAGGAAGTCAGGACTTAAGGAGTTCAACGATTCGACGAACAATACCAAGGAAAGGACATTTGGGTAGACCGCATAAATTACTCAAATTGCCAGATCATAATTAAAATTATATTAGAAAAAAAAAAAAGAAAGCAATTACCCACAAAAACAATGGTTAACACTTAATGATATCTTACTGCGGATTTTATCTGAAGATCCAATTATTTTATTTGTGTCGATACATTTGTTTTTTTTTTCCTGCTGTCTCCTTTGGTAGGGTAAGGTTGCGATTATTGGACCACTTAACTTTTAGCGGTTATAGCACCTGAAGTATGACATTTAAGAGAATAGTGATTATCCAATTTTATAGGTTTTATACATATGTCTTCGTAGGTGTGTTTTCGGATTTTTTGTTTGAAGCATAAAGGAACAAAACAGAAAAAACTGTTTTTGTGATAGTTCCCTTATTTGGACCACAGTCTCTTTGATTGGACCTCCTAGTTGCTATGATTGGACTTAGGACATTTTGTCTGCTGGTCCATTCAAGGTGCCCAAGGAAATTGAAATAAAATAAAATATAATACAAAGTTAAAACACAGTCTTTTTATTAATAAGAATCACAAGTAATCACAACGTCTTAATTTAACGGTGAAATGCAAAATTTAAAAAATCTTAACGAAGTAATTGGCTATTAAATAGCCTATTATGAGGTAGGTTAAACAATCAGTTTAGTCTTAAATGTAATAATTGTGATCACTGGTTAATTAACCACTTAAAATAATAAAATGGATGAAACTGAACATTAAGGCACATGTTCCACATTATAAAAAATCAACATAGAGTATAATATTAATACAATACAATATGAATTTTATATGAAATAACTGAATTATTCTTAGTTATAGCAGTGAATAGACACATTAAATGATAATAATTTTGGTTTTAGAGATCAATCAGTGACATGATGGACAAAAATATTTCTTTATCCCCTGTTTTAATGTCGCTTTTGGTACACCATATATCCTGCTTGCTTCGTTTAATCCGACCTCTTTTTTACTCAAAGCTAGTAACGCTAATCTCATACTTCCTTCATTCCAGTCATAATACTGGCCTCGTTTTGCCATGCTAAAACAAAAAAATATATATTAAAACCGAAATTGTTGAAGTTGCCTTCATTGGACCGGTCTAATCAAGGAGCCTTGCACTGGTCCATTGATGGCAATTCGCTGCTATCACATTAAAATATAAATAAATAAAAAACTATTAATCTTATGTGCCATTGGCTTGGTAAATTAGCTGAACAAATAAATATGTTATGCTAATAAAAATAATCACATTGATAAACCGAATAAATCTGTACTTACATGGTAAAGTATGTCGCGCAAATATTATATTGGGAGCTCTTAAAACACACCAAAGCACGTTCTTCCCGAACGAAGCTCACGGAGACACTGGTGGTTGAGGGGGCGGGTGGGGGGTCGAATAGGCAGCTTTTCGTCATAAAGGACAATTATTATTACAATTCGTTTTCGAGAAATCAAAGCGGTCCAATCAAGGCGCTGGTCCAATGGTCGCAACCTTACCCTACTTGAATGCCTTGTTACTTGTAGGCACCAAATGTCCTTCCTGAAGTTGGCAAGGCAGCCTCGGTGGCGTGTGGCAGGTGTCGACAACAACCACTTCTTATTAGAAAATCATTGAACTCATTAATTAACCTTTTATACTCGTATATGCTGTTTATTTTATTATTTTAATCTTTTATATAGGCTGTTTGTGTATCTGAGTTTTAAATGTTTGTAAACGCACCCACAATACAGGAGAAATTCCTAGGGTGGGGCAATGTTTAAAAAAAAAAATTAAGTCCAATGTTTTAGTAAAAAGAGCTTATACTTTACGCAATATTTAGTCCAAAATAACACACATTGCACGACTAACTGATTATAAATAATTATTATTATCAATTACATTGATTGTACCCAGAACCCTCAGACCTTATAATTACACTTTCTTATTTTGAAGTAGTACGTTTTTTTCTAGTCCTTTTTTTGAACTCTGTGAAACAAAATCTGGAAGCATATTATAAATCTAGGGCAAATTCGGGGAATACTCTGTTAATGACACTTAATTCTTATCTACATAATTATAATCATGCTTAATATCGATATCGATAATTTATCGATTACTTTCAAAATACAATAATTAATGATGCCAAAATAGAATACCTGATAAGGCAATAATAAGAATGTAGTAGTTTTGTGAGTAAATTACTTGTGATTACTTATTAGCGGGATTACAGAAATAAAGATAAGTAATTATGTAGATTAATTAGTGTTATCGCCGTCGTGACGTACCTACATAATTTGTAAACTCAGTAACCTACTGAATGGTGTTTGTATATGAATTACTACATTCTGCCCGCGGCTTCGCCCGCGTGGATGTCGGAAATTATCCCACGGGAACGTACTACCGGGATAAAAAGTATCCTACGTGTTAATCCAGGTTATAAACTATCTGTATTCCAAATTCCATCCAAATCCGTTTAGGACTTTCTGCGTGGAAGAGAAACAAACATCTATCCATCCATCCTCACAAACTTTCACAATTTATAATATTAGTAGGATTATGCATTTGCACGCGCATGTTCAGGCAGACGCGCAGGCTGATGGTGTGCAATTGTGGATCCTGTGAATTACAGCAACCAGGCGTTAATACAGCACTCAGATCTTTAGCTTTTAAGTGAATAAGGTCTCATAACCACTGTGACTGTCCTGCCCATACACTAATTTATTCGAGATCGGTTTCCGTGTATATGCATCGAGGGCTCTTGCTAAATAATAACAACCAAACGGGTCGATCTTCAAGGTTATGGAACTCTTACCGTGGTCGCTCCGTGGGGGTAACCATCCTTTACACACCAAGACCACTCTGTGCCTCGCAAAGCACTAGTCTTGTGCCTGCTCGGTCATTTTAAAGATCGCTCCGTACTAGTTCATTTCGGACAGTGAACTAGTTCATTCTATTAGTTCTATTCGATCTTCGCTCTCGGTCAGCATTTCCAGAACACCGCTAGGAGTATATGCGTTATAACCAAATCATTCCAAAATGAAAAGCGTCTCACCACAAACAGTTTTAGAATGATAATTATAAACAGCAAACAAAACACTTCACAATAACTTTAAATAATTCTTACTAACACGATCAAAAATGCGCGCCAAAACATGGGTTGTTTGTATTGTACTACGCACGGCTCGCTGCAATTTGCTAGTTTGTACTAAACTTACAATTTGCGAACACAGCTCGTCTCACGTCTTTTTGTTCAAGGGATTAGGTAAAATAGACATTAAGACATTGATATAACGCGCATTTCATTTTTGCGAATTCGGTCGGTCGGTCGGGTTCGGGTAGTATCGTCATTCGTCGGTTATTCTCTCTCGTTCTCGTTCACAGACATCGAATGAAATCGTATCAGTCTGTCAAATTAGTCACTGTATTTCTAGTTCTCGTTCGCTTCGGCTTAAAATGTACGAGATCGAAAAGAGCTATTAGACCTATTAGACCAATTACAAGCCAGCGTTCGGAAACGTTTCTTCTACTACAGTGTGACGATACGGTTCCTATTCGTTCATCGTTCACGAACTACACAAGACTACAAAGCATGTTAAGCAGTTGGTTCCGGCTGACATTTGTAGATCTTTCATAGTCGTCGTTACGGGTAGTTAGAAGCCCGCAAGTCTGACAGACAGTCTTGTCTAGGGGTATCGTATTACCCAGTAACTGGGTAAAATACTGCCATTAATTTTTTACTAAATACTGGTAGATTGAGAGCCGAACCCAACATAGTTGAGAACAGGTTAGGCAGATGAGGTGATGTGTATTATGTATCAACCATCTTTTCTGTTTTCAACCTCTGAGGATAACTTAACTCATTAAGCATCGCTAATGAGACAATTGATTTTCTATTGTAATGGCCCTTTAGCGGGCAACCTGGGGCCTGACTACTGCTATCATGGTTAATAGATTCTATCGGTACCCGACCATTCGTGAAGGCTCTTTGGATGCAGATTTAGATAAAAAGAGGAATGAAAAATAACATCTCTTTTGCAAATGCAGTGTCTTTGGGCCATGAAACAAATGCATTGTCAAGTTTCTAACATGTTCCATGATTACAAATGAGCCACTTTATCATAGATCAAAATTCTTATGATAATTGAAGGTGCAAGGGGTTGAGGTATTAATTGCATGTATTAAATAAAAATTATATCAATATTAAAAAAAGTACCGAGGTTATGATGCAGTTGAACTTAAACCCCTTTTGAACGTTGTACAAGCAAGAATCTTGATTTAAGTAATGGCCTTGAAGATTAATAAATTACAGGCGGAATTTCTTCTAGTAAAACTAACATTAGAAATGAGCTATAACAGTACCTATTTCAACAGGTCTTTTACGTCTGACAGCATATAGCAACAAGAATAAAAATGATAATAATCGTTACACAGGACTAAAACGGAAAAATAAAAATAAAAAACAACACAAAAACGGCTGAACCGATTTTGATAAAACATGTCTAAGAACCACTGCTAGAAAAACTGCTTTCAAATTTTATTTTATTTCTGTAAATAGGTTTGTACAAACACTTTTACGCGTCAATTATATTTTTTAAGCTAGATGAGGTCGGCGTTTCATATTTGACTACTCTAAGAAAGGCCGAAATAAACTGAATGATGTGACTTTTAAGAATCCCTTACCAATAATAGATAAAATTAAAAGCTCTCGACACAAAAATTAGCTGATGACCTGAAACAGCTGAACCGATTTTGATAAAACATGTCTAAGAACCACCGCTAGAAAACTTGCTTTCAAATAAAAAAAAACCGCATCCAAATCGGTTCACCCGTTTAAGAGCTACGATGCCACACACAGACAAACACATAGCGGTCAAACTTATAACACCACTCTTTTTGCGTCGGGGGTTAAAGATCACTAGATGCAAAATCAGAGGTAAAATTACTGAAAGGAATATAAATGTAATAGTTTTAGCGGAGCATTTGAGGCTGCTTTGAAGAAGAAGCCATTGACAACAGCTTTTGTAGAACGAACGCATTTGCACATCAGCGTTATTTACATTCAATAAAAATGAAATAAAAAATATCAATTAAGTACTTTGAAACTGCTTTTACAAAGAAAATTATTCTAACAGGCGTGGAGATCACATCGCGATCTGTGCTACGCCGCTGTAGCAACTCGTAGCTCGCGGCGTAGCGCGTAGCGTTACGAAATGCAGCTGGTCGGATTTCTACACTTAGATATAGTCGAAAATTACGACACCCATAATATTACAAGCCCTTATTTGACGCCAAGGTATTAGGGCCCTATTGAAATTGTTTCTGATGTTATCGCATGAGTAAGAGATACAAACTGGTATTTTTATAATTAAATCAGTGTCATTTTACTTGTTTTTTACTACGTCACAGATTATTATTGGTCATATTATGTGGATGTAATTCACCTAAATGTAGGTCAGATATTATCTTATCATAAGCGTTTGCTTTCTACTTCTACTATAAATACTGGTTCCTTCAGAATGCAACTTATACTCACACTGTCCTCAAAGGAGTTATTTTAGTGTTTTGTTGATCAAGTCAAAGTAAAAATTCAAAAGGTAAGTGATTTTTTTTAATATTTTATCATTTGGCCCATGAATGGACTAGACTCCTAAGGAGCTACTAGAGACCAATACTTTCACGATTGGCCTTAAGGGGGATGCGCTCAGGAAGCCCACAAATTTCAAAAATACTTATGTTTTTTGCAATTTGCAGGTCACTATCAGGTTGTATGTTGATTCACATATGATTCGCGGCCGTAAAAAATATGGCTTTACAGAATTATAATCATTAGAATCAGCAATACGTTATTATTTACCTTATGTTAGAATTGGCCTCAAATGTCATGATTTCATGAAATAGGGTAAATCAACAGGGTAATATGTACTTAGAGAGATGTATTGATGATTTTTATAATTCTATAAATAAATATTTGATACGGCCGCGAATCATATTTAGATCGACATACAACCTGACACTGATCTGCAAATTGCAAAAAAAGTAAGAAAATTTGAATTTCGCGGGCTACCTTGGAGCATCCCCCTTAAGGCCAATCGTGAAGGTATTGGTCTCGTGTGGTAAAATAATAGCCTTAAAATATTCTTGAAAAATAAAAGTAATTATACCACACCACTTCAGGCTGGCGTAACTTCAAAAGGAGATTAGTTCTTGAATATTGTGGTGATAATTAATTTGGTATTTAACTAAATGAATAAAATAATTTCAGATGAAGAATGTTCTCCTCGTCGTGTTGTTAGCAGCGGCAGCAACAGCTTAGGTACTCAGCAAAGTAGTGCCTGACGTGGTGGACGTGCCTGAGGGGGCTGACAGTGACGAAGTGGGTGACGAGGACGTGAACGTATTGCCAGAGGTAGTTGTGACTGACGTGGATGAGCTGAATGACGTGGCTGAGTTAACTGACGAGCCTGATGTGCCGGCACAGACTGCAGTAGCCACTCGGCGTAACCTGAACTTGGGATCCATCGCTTCTGGAGATGTATTGGTATACAAGTAAGTAACCATCAACAGAACATACAATTATAATGTGAATTAACAAATAACGGCAATGTTTTATCATTCAATAACCAAAAACATTGTAATAACAATCACATCTAGCAATCGAATCAGGTTCACAGCATGAAATAGGTCTCGGGGATCTTAAACCATAGCTGACAATAGTGGTGATTCTCACATTTGGATGCCTCATCAACATTGTTAGCTCGGGAAATATCGTTCCGTACATGCTAACAATAAGAGATAAACTGTATTTTTTCTGACCATGACCATTTTTCTGTTTACAGTAGCGAGGTCAGGGCGAACGGCGTCGCGAATCATTTCCACGTGAGAGATATAACAATTCGCACGAACCGGCGCGTGAGTGCGATCCGGGTGAACCGCGTCGGGGCTTCACAGAATGCAACCCCATCCACCTTGAGTGGAGGGATTGGAAGCTCCTTTGTCACAATCAGGATACGATCAGCTACAGGCCGCGGATACCAGTACAGAATCCAAGTCTATGTCAGATAATATGCTCAGAAGTAGGATCTTGAGCACATTCGGTTTAAAAATAATACAAGGGATTTTTGCTGTACTATAATTTTTTTTGTAAGAACATGATGTGCACGAGGTATATATTTTTTGATGTTTTTTAAATAAATACATTTAAACCTATGTTCATTGTACATTTTACTCATAACAACATAACATCACGCCTGTATTATCTGAAGGGTTTGGCAGAGGTGTACCTATAGTAGTATACATACATTGCGCCAGTTTTGTTTAAGTCCCATGTAACAGAGGGCGAACTTACTGTAGATTTTTTCAGTTAAGATTATGAAATGAAAGGAATCAACGTTTGGTTTATACCCAGATGTATTTAATCGTGTGATATCAAAATAATCCACGATTTTTGTATGATGTATTAAATTTATTATTACAACAAAACTTTGGTTCTGTCTTAAGTTGGCTAATCAGAATAGTTCCTAAATACATTATTTTCTTGAGTAATATGTGAAACTTTTTTTATTCTATCCTCTTATCCCAATGGACCAGATAATATTTCAGATTAGATATCTTAAAAATCGAGATCAGCTTTCTTATTGGTTCTGGAATTACAAGGGATTTTGGGGATTGAATATTGTAGAAAGAGAAGATGAAGTTAGTTGCAGAAACGGGAAAGCTTTTTTGGACAAAATCACAAATTTTATTACCAAAGACACCCTTGGCTCTAACGGCGTTGTCTATTATTTTTGGACTTTATTAAATATGTGACCATTTCCACAATCAAAAACAGTAAATTTTCTTAAGTTATCCTGACATCCGTTAATATTATCGCGTGCAGATAAGTTACTACCAAAAATGTTTAAATAATCAAAGTCGGTGTCGTTGTATTCTGTTGTTATTTATTAGATAACTGATATAATGCCCGGAATATGAATTGTGTCCGGTTGATGGCAATAGGCTCGCCCCCTATTACATGGGACTTAAACATAACTGGCGAAATGTGGGTGTACTATAGGTACACCTCTGCCTAACCCTTCGGGGAATACAGGCGTGAAATTATGATATAATCTTCTTGTCATGAATGCATTTCTATTATAAATACTGCTTCCTTCGGCAGGCAGCTATAGTAACAATGAACTCAAAGGAGTCAGCTGAAGTGTTTTGAGAATCAAGTCATAATAATATTGTCAAGGTAAGATATTTTTTTTTTGTATTTTAATAGAAAAACAACCATTTTTTTAAATTTGTGTTCATTTTTGATTTTGTCAAAATAATATTCAGGGTCGGGGTTTGAGATGGGACTTCAGCGCTAAATCTGAAACTATGAGAAGAACCAAGTAGTCATTAAGCTCCATTTTTCAGACAACAAAAATTCTATGCTAATATTATATGTACAAAAGTAACTGTATCTGTTACCTTTCACACCTTCACTGGCACACGGGTATACCATGATCTGGACATAGGATACTTTTTATACCGGTAGTACATTCCCGTGGGATAATTTCCGACCTCCACGTGTGCCTTAGCTAAGGTGTGATCATATCAATAAAATCGAGTTATAATAATGCCAGATGAAGAGCCTAGTTCTCGTGGTGTTGTTAGCAGCGGTGGCGACAGCAGCATTTGTCAGCAATGAAGTGATGAAGGCGACCGAGATGATAGTGACGCATGAGGAGGTTGACGTGAGTGACGTGGCAGAGCTGCCGCCGCTAACTGCAATCGTCTCTCTGCGCAACCTGAGCGTGGGCACCATTTTGTTTTAAGGTAAAGTAAGAGTCTAAATATACCTTTGATTTTTATAAATAACGTGTTTAATTTTTTCGCAAAAAAAAATCCCTAAGCTTGACAATGACCCCTCTGAATGAGTGGTGTCATGAAGATACTCTTCATGCTCCCTCTCTTGGTCAGCGTACTAAACGTCGCCGTTCACGTTAGCAAAGAAAGTTTAGTTTTCCATGTCCTGGTGTAAAATTGAAGGTTTTGAATTGACCTACAGTTTTCTTTCGTTTAAGATAATTATGTTCTCGCGGTCACAGTATGCAAAGTGACTCATGATTGAACTTATATCAAACTACGTAGACGAGAGCGATACGCATTAATGGTTTATGTACAAAGGCGAAACGGACCGGAGAAATATGAAGATACTTAAAAAAATAAATAGTTTTGTGACATCGGTGGACCAAAAACAACAAACACTAATAAAAACAAAATAAGAAAAACTTGTGATAAAAGAGATTTAAAAAAAGAAAAATGACAGTAGAACATAGGTCCATTGACCATATTTTTGCTTATGAGCATATTGCGCTTGCGCTGGCTGTATCAAAGATGCTGATGAGGGAGTGTTTCTCTGTGAACAAAATGTTCTGACAGTTCTTTTTTATGCGATTCCATTTTAGTTTCCCACCATTGTGCTTCGCTTATGAAGGCAAAATGGACCAATTTAAGCTTTTACAAATTATATAATATCTTAATTATCTATGAGTATTTTTAAGTCAAAAGTGTAGATTAAATGTTGTTGATTAGTTTTACTCTAGAAAATGTTAAATAAACCGAATAGTTCTTTTTCTACATTAGTTTTTGTTTAAGTGGTCCGTTCTGCCTTACTTTCCATTATATCTATAATCTTAACAATACATGGTGCTAATTCGGCTGTCCAAATTCAAAACCTAGTAACAGGTGATTTGAAAAAAAAACTGTTTTTGGCATTTTTCGACTCACTAGACAGTATCACAATGATGTGAACCTTAAAACACCCAGTTTCATATGTAATTTTAAAAATTTTATTTAGCAAGTCTAAGCAATTTGGCATGATTACAAAAATTTCCTTGAAGTACAAATTCTAAACTTAGTATGTCAGAATACAAATTTAAAACCCTAGCAGCTCAAGCGACTTACTGAGTTATGAATTTGAAATACCAACTTGCTATGTTTTGAATTTGGCGCCGATTGTAAAATCAATGAAATTTCGTTTAGTAAGTCCAGTGTTACCGACGCACGAAGTGTTTCGCTCCATGATATAAAATAATAAAATTAGTCACATGCAGTTTTATCGGTCCAGGCGTATAATGCGTGCTTTGCAGAACGAAAACGAATGCAGATAAGAAATAACTACTACATACTCAAAGGATCACGAAATCTGTTCTATAAAACAGATTTTGATGAGTCTTACAAAGAACTGAACTTCATGATGCAGAAATTTAATGTCAACACTATTCCCCCACTTTCAAATACTATCCCCCGAGGGGTTAAATCATCGAAGAAAGATGGTATTGTTTCAAAATTGGTCTCCCTAATGCCATTGAGCAGAAGGGAGTTTTGGCTGAACCTACCCACGAGTGATAAGGGTATCATTTAAGCTATTACCAATTTAATCAGTTTTGTGTTTCTTAAATAATAGGGTTTGTCCTCCAAATAGTAGATCTGTCACCAAAATGTAGTCACCAAACAATGCAAAATCAGTTCCACAATAAATGACCTAAAATCCTGAGATATAAGGTCTAGTACCAAATAAATGTTTTTGTATGTATTATATTGTGTTGCTAACAGGCACCGAGCCTTTGTTTCGGCGAGGCCTCCTATTTCTGAATGGCGATAGTAACGATAAGGCGTAGTCGACGGAGCCCCGCTTCGCGGGGCTCCTACTTCTGGGTGGTTTGAAAAAAAATAACCACGAAGGGGATGGCGGGGTCTTTCAGACCCCGCCATCCCCTTCTAACCTAACCTGTCCGAGTCGGGGTGCCCCGAGTCTCGAATTAATTTGATAATTCATACCTGGGAACAATTTTTGTTTATCTGAGAACGAAAATATTTCGTGGCGATAGATCTATTTATTAGGTGATACAACTTGATGACAAATATAAATTTTGGTGATAGAAAATATAGTTTCCGAGTGATAACTCCACTGATTTGCAAACTGATGGTCAAATCATTACCAATGACAACGAGTAGTTCATTATCAATAAGAATGATTTTAGCTTAAGTTTATTTTTTTAGTTTTGGTTGAATATTGAGAGTTTGAGTCATGTTTTGATTTAAGAGCCCTTTGATGTACGTTAATAAATATATTTTTATAAGTTAACAGGATTTTTCATCAAAATCTGCATTCATAGGTACTTTGGGATTGTTTTTATTTCACTCTCTTATTAACACTGCATAATGAATTTGTTTAGTCTTTACTTTTACCATAGAAAATCGAATTGATGACCTAGTAAGCAGACTTACTAAGTTTTGATATTGTTTTTACAGTAATATTTGAGTAAATTCACAAATAAAAATAAAGTATGAGCGATTCAAGTGTAACCATAAACTCCATAACTATAACGAGTATTCCAAACTAATGTCAACAATATAGCACAACTTTTCGCCAAACATCCAAATCACTATCTTTTCTAGTTTCATCGGGCGAACGAATCAAAGTAGCCGACCCGTGTTTTGGCTCTCCTGAACATTTTTGTTGGAACGAGTTACTATGTTTTGATTTTAAGCAGCCGAATTCTGTTACATCAATTGTGAACACTATTTAGAACTAATAATACTATTTGTTGTTGTTGTTGTTAGGCGTCATCCACGCAAACGAAGTCGCGGGCACAGCTAGTTTATATTTAAAGTGGAAAACTTTTTAAAGATACAATCAGTACATGTTCAATAAAAAACAGTATTTTTGTACTCGTTTTGTGTATTTTATTTCCTGAATAATTAAATAAGGTTATTGATTGGAATATCGTTTAAATGCCGAAACACAATATACCCGTAACACGTCATAACAACATAACATCACGTCTAATATTCCCTGAAGGGTAAGGCAGGGAAGTAGCAATGTAACACCCCATTTCACTAGAGCCGTTTCATGAGACTGATACCCGTAATGACTTATACATAAACGCAGGATTCGGGAACGAATAAGGGCATCGAACGATTAGGGTTTGTACATGACTCTAAAATATGAGTACTCATAACCAAATGAATTGGCTGGAACTACTTCATGAAAGAAAGTTTCATAAAATGATCCAGAGGAGGTGTGAAGATCATGTAATCGAAGTCGTGTGCTACGCCGTAGTAGTTTGCTACGCCGTAGCAGGCCGCGTAGCGCGTAGCGTTTCGAGATATTAATTTGACTGGTCGGATAGGAAACACTGTGTACGTCTAGTCTACTAGATGTGTACAGTATTTTCGTGTGTGAAGCAGGGGCGGGTCTGCTCACGCCCCTTACGGCTGCAATCTGCTGCCGCGAGCAAAAGCTATAGTCATCAATAAACAACGAATTAGATGAATTGATGGAGGCTGACTCCAGCAATTTGTAATATTGATGACTGCTTCAGATCCATCGCCATCGGGGATCCGCTAGATGCGAGAAGCGTCCTGTGCTTATCTCAACTCTTTTCGGTCAACAAGGCTATGTTTCAGGGACCATAGGGAGCACTTACACGCACTTGGCCGGTTTTTTTTATACTCGTTACTGGGTTTCAAAATGGGGTCCTGTTAAATGGCGTGCGTGAGCCAATCAGCAGTGGACGTGACATATGATGTAAGCATAATATGTTGTATAAAATAAAAGTAATTCACTGGGTGGTATATTTGGTTCACAGTAAACATTGGAGTTGAATTAATAGTCGCCAATGAAATATCCATATTATTACATAATTATTATAAAACAAAGTCCCCCCGCCGTGTCTGTCTGTCTGAACGCGTTAAACTCAAAAAACAAGTTCGTTAGGAACTTATTTTCATACGGTTTCGGTCACCTTTGTACGGAGTGATTCATGAGGAAGGTTTAGATATATAATTCATTAAAAGTTTAGTGTAAATTGGCTGAAATAAGCCGATGATTATTGAAGTAGCGGAAAATCATGCCTACTCGGAGCTTTCCTGGCGTGCGCCGCGTAAACCTATAGAGTTATATGAAAACAATGTATTACGAAGTTATTCCTCTTAAAAAGATCTATTAAACGTAGTAGTACATTTCGTTGGATAATTTCCGACCTCCACGTAAGCGAAGCCGCAGGCAAAAGCTTGTTAATATTATAAATAGATCTAGAAGAACTTAGTTCTTAAAGAATCCCTTTACATCAATCTGAAGCAAGCAGCCATCCTAAACACATGTCGAATCGTTAGGAAATTTCTACAGTTAGACGAAAGTAGACTCTCAGCACCACACGCTGCATTTACTTGGTTTTGGCCCGTAAATGTAGCTAAAACCAGCCTAAAAGCTGATAAAAAAGAACACTCCCGATAATAATCATAATAATAAAGAAAAGAGAAAGATAAACAAATCAAATATCTTGACTTGGCTCGCGAGGTTGTTGACATGTGGGATGTGGAAGCGATCATTGTACCGATAGTCGTGACAGCCAATGGATTAATAGCCAAGAGCCTCGACCAACACCTGAGGAGGCTCTCGTTGGGCAGCTGGATCAAGGGCTTGATTCAGAAGGCGGTACTTTTGGACACGGCCCGCATTGTTAGGAGATTTCTCTCTCTGGAGCCCTGACCGCCGGTAGCTTGGACCCTGTTCCCGATACCGGTGGGCCACTATTTTTTTAAATTTTTAAATGTTTTTATATTTTTATATTCTAATATTTAAAAATATAATTTATATGTATATATATATGAAATAAAGGAAATAATAATAATAACTAACTGTTACCTTAACCAATGAACCGAACGTTGTGTTTGACAGATAGGTGATCCCAGGCGATTTGGAGAAGTAAGTCTGCTTTTCATAATGTATAAAAAACTATGAAATACAAAATACACGCAGACTTAGTCGCGGACACCGCCTAGTCTTGAATAAAACAACAGAAACAATGAATCAAATCTTTTATTTAGAACTTAATTACAAGGGCAGTGATGTGTGAATTAATTTATTTCGAATTTCAAATACATCCATTATTTGTAAGTAACACAAAAATACAGTTTAGAAAAACTAACGTTGGTAAAGAAAACAAACTTAAAAAACGAAGTAAGTACTAAAATAAAACTACTTAAAAAATTAAACTACTAAGTAAAGATTAAGCTAAATAGGTATATTATTTTTTCAGACTATCACACCAAGATAACCGTATCCTAGTTATACTGAAATAGACATCTTCTTAAATTTTTGCGCAGCCAATAAATGAATTCATCATGCTGCGATCTCTAACTCTCGACCTCTGACTAAGAAGGAAAAGTTAAAAATTTTAAAGATTGAAAATAGGAAAGACAGCTGTCAGTTGTTTTAAAACCGCATATTGACCTTATACATCGCTTTTGCATTCTAAATACGAGTACTAGTTCCTTATCGGTAGACTGCCCCCAGAAAATTCACCAATTTGTTTATCTATCTATATGTATAATAAAATCATAGCGAAGTCAAAACTGTACACTGTTTTTCTTTTTTAAAGTAATTTTGCGAGGTTTGGGAACGATTCTGATGCAGAAAATATATTTTTTTAAATTTTTGTCTGTTTGTCTGAATGTATGTTACAGCATCACACAGAAACTACTGGATAGATTTTTTAAAATTTTTGCATAGATATTACCTATGTCTGGTCAGTCTATAGGCTATAAATTATCATACTATTTGCTATGGGGGAAGAGCAATATTGCAATTTATTCGTATTTTTCTAAAGTTATAGCAAATTGTAAAAAGACGAGCCAAAATGTTAGAATTCATGGTTTCAGTTTGCGCGTCCATGTCCCTGCCAACCTGTATTCAGTTTAATGATACCTACCTAGCCATCAGTCTATCGTCAGGACCATAGATATCCGAGTCAGGACCGACTACGCCCACGGTCAAACTTTGTCGATAATCCGGTACAGTCCGCAATGGCACGCCATACTCGTCAATCTCATATTCATATTCCTCACCCTTCTCAGCCACTTTAGCTACTTCAGCCACGTCAGGCACTTCAGAAACCTGATTGCTGACTGATGCTGCTGCTGCCGTTACTAACAATGCGATGAGAAGTAAACTATTCATCTATATATATAAAAATGAATCCCTATTTCCCTTGATCACGCCACCACTTGAAAACGACTTAGCCGATTTCATCCAACTTTTTTGTTAAGTTTTCTAATACTTTGTAAAAGGTTATCCAGAGAAAAAAAACTAAGAAAAGCGACGGGGTGGGTCAGGGGAACAAGAAATTTCACGCGGACGAAGTCGCGGACTGAAGCTAGTCTAGAATAAAAAATGGTAAAAAAATGGATTCCCTCGTTTCGTAACGCACTATATTAAAAATAGCTCATCAATTTGCCTAGCCTATTTCCTGAGTTAGGGTCGGCTTCCAGTCTAACTGGATACAGCTGAATACCAATATTTTATATGGAGCGACTGCCTATCTGACCTGCACAACCCAGTTACTGGGCAATATGACGGCCAGTCTTACCCTTGGTAAAGCTGGTTGTCAGACTTTCGGGCTTCTACCTACCCGTAACGACTGAATGACCATGAATGACAGCACGGATCAACGGTTTAATGTGCTTTCCGCGGCATGAAGCGGTCTTGGTATGTAAACATGGTCACCCATCTACGGTACAACCGCGGTAAGCTGTGGGTGAGTGAGTTACAGAAAAATATATGACAGTAATAAAACTTACCTTTATAATTTCACTGTGACTTCATGTATCAAATGATGGCTCCTCGAAGTGCAAATACTGATAATAAAAATCTAATGAAGAAAGCAGTATTTATATTGTAATTAAAAAGGGGAAAAACAATAAGATAACCATCTCATGTTTTTATCTAATTTATTTTTAGCAATTTAGATATAAATATCTAAATTGCTTAATTACTTTTTCGAGGTTAAATGCTTCGAAAACGTAAACAACGTAAACATGTACAGACAGCGAAAACAGTTTTTTTTTTAGAATGATTTTGTTTAATCTACATCTATCTTCTTTTTCTATATAAATATAACCGGCCAAGTGTGAGTCGGAATCATACACGAAGGGTTCCGGCTACCAACGTACAATATTATCACTACATATTTTAAATAAAACACGTTTCTTGTGTGGGGACCACCTTTAATTTTTAACTTTACTTTATTTTTATTATTTGTTGTTGTAGCGGCAATAGAAATACACACTCTGTGAAAATTTCAACTGTCTACTTATTACGGTTCATGAGATACAGTCCGCTGACTTCCAAGATGTGTAACTGAATTAATGCACATTATGAAATTAGTTTGTTCAGGATTGTTTATTGAATCCATTTTTGTCATTTTTTATACAGGTTGTAGCGGCATCTACAACGCCACATGCGAGCTACGCGTCATACTGACGTCACGCAAAATCCTGCATCGCGCAAGCAGAGTTTACCGCACAACTAGCATATATACAACATCCCGACATCAACCGTTGGGCAGTTGCTCACCAGACACGACACCCGTCTGGTCGGAGGATCCTCCCTTTTCTATAGAGTATGAGTGAACTTTACACCCTGTTCCTCATACCTCTATACTGGTGACCCCGACGTGATGAACGTCAGCGCAGCCTTCGTGCAAGTACATCAGCGTGACGTCATCATCACTTCCTTCAACCTTTCGAGCGGCGAGTCACACAGCCAGCCAGCACCCACGGCTTCAACGGGTATCCTGACCACCAGCATGCAGCGACCGCGCATACCTGGTCATCACCCTCAGCCTCATCAGCAACCTTGGCACAGCACACTGCACTCTCGGCCGGTCTACAAGCAGAGCCTTCAAATCTTCTCCTGGTCGACGCCAGCAGTCAGCCTCAATTCGGCGCTGTACCACATCCGACGCACTGGAGCATAACGCAGCGCCACCCCGACTCACTGGGGTACCACCGCAGACAGTTCCGACTCACCGTGAACTATGCGGCACCCGGTTCCGACTCACTGGAACCTCACCTGGCCCTGGCAAGCATCGCAAGATACACGACTCAGCCCACTGTCGACCTCCGGTCTCCGGGGGGGAGTGATGTAGCGGCATCTACAACGCCACATGCGAGCTACGCGTCATACTGACGTCACGCAAAATCCTGCATCGCGCAAGCAGAGTTTACCGCACAACTAGCATATATACAACATCCCGAAATCAACCGTTGGGCAGTTGCCCACCAGACACGACACCCGTCTGGTCGGAGGATCCTCCCTTTTCTATAGAGTATGAGTGAACTTTACACCCTGTTCCTCATACCTCTATAAGGTAATTTTTTATCCCATAAATAATTATAATTACATTCACACTTCCGCTGTACAGTCAAAACAAACCAAAATGGACGAAGTACCTCCTACGCTAGACCCTTATACAAGTGCGACTGTGTGCGTGCGTAGATTTGTAATGTGACAACAATTTTCCCCCACAATCAGTATAACTAATTTAATAAATAAACAATATTTTATACATAATAGTAAAAATTCAGTGTATGCATTATGATTATAACATAATATCCTAATTAGGGCATTTGATGGTGTGCGTTAATTTCGGGACATCCTACATACTTAATATTATAAATGTGGAAGTTTGTTAGGATGGATGAATGTATGGATGTTTGTTACTCTTTCACGCAAAAATTACTAAACGGATTTGAATGAATTTAGCACACAATAGTTTATAACCTGGATTAATACATAAGATAGTTTTTTATCCCTTTAAAGAAGCGAAATCTACGCTTTTTATCCCGGTAGCACCTTCCGAGGGATAATTAGGGCAAAAGCTAGTGTTGTGTAAAGATACAATTGCCGTCTCTAGACGCTGCCTATGTAACAACCGTGAGAATCGATAAATCTGGAAGGTTAAGCGGGCTTGCCTCGGCCAGTCCATAGATGGGTGACTGTTTTGCTAAAATATCGAGACCCCTCCGTGCTTCGGAGACCACGTACATCCGTTGGTCCTGCGACTGATCTTTCCCCGGTCGTGTCGGATCACCGTCCCATCCGACTGTGAGAGTAAAGGAACAGAGAGTGCATCTGCGCATGCGCACACACTTGTGTACTATAATATCTCCCGCAAAAGCCAAAGCTGGCTAGGTTCCATTGAGTTTCGACCTTTCGTGCATTTGAGTGTTCATGGTGCGAGTACCAAATTGTTACTTGTCCGTGGTCTTGGAAGAAGACTTTTGGCCGCAGGACGTGGTGTTTTGTCGTTTCCGCGGGTAAATACCACAGGACAGCACAAGGACAAACTAGTGAAGTGAAGTGCTACTAACATAGTTTAAAGTAATATTTATTAACACAAGTTTGAGTTTTATTATGTATTAGTTTGTTATTTTGTAATTTGTGTATTTTATCTATGTGCCTCAGTTGCCTGACAATGAAGGACATTATTACTATTATTATTTTGTTATTTTAGCTGTCTGTACATTTTGTTTGTGCCGTTACAGTTAAAAATTAAGTAGGCTATGAAAGTAATTAGCAATCTATATGTAATTAATGATAAAACAGAAGATTATGGTCTTATCATTCGTTCATCAAATGTAATACAATATAAAAACTGTTTTCTTCAGAAGTATTTTTATAATACTAATTAATCTGCACTCCAAGAATCTGGTCGAGTCATAGTAAAATTGCAAAGGTAAGATTATTTTTTTTTACACGAAACTGTCAAATTTCTCCAAACAATTTGAAACCTTAAAATGTTGAAGGTTAAGTTCAAAATCGAATAAGAAAATCTGACAGTTTGTGGTAGCTTGATATGCTGTCGACTGTACTATATGCAGGAATTTTCGATTCAGAACTGCTGCATCCAAAATCGATCTATTTAATTACAATTTATCCTATGCCTCGTTAGGCTAGCGGTTACTGTGATGACAAAACCCAAGGTTTATTTCCGGGAAGTGTAAAAAAGAGTTTTTGAAACCGTCTTCAGTATACCCTATACTGAAAACGGTTTCAAAAACTCTATAGGCTTATTTTAAACATAGGCTAAAGTTGTCATTTTATTAATGAGCTAGCTTTTGCCCGCGGCTTCGCCCACGTGGATGTCGAAAATTATCCCACGGGAACGTACTACCGAGATAAAAAAGTATCCTACGTATTAATCCAGGTTATAACTTATCTGCGTTCCAAATTCCATCCAAATCCGTTCCGTAGTTTTTGTTTGAAAGAGTAACAAACATCCATTCATCCGTCCATCCTCACAAACTTTCACATTTATAGTATTACTAGCTGCGCCCCGCGGTTTCACCCGCATAAGCCTCGATCCCGATGAAATATCGGGATAGTAAGTATCCTATGTTTTAATCCAAGTCATGATCTACCTCTGTGCCAAATTTCATCCAAATCCGTTCAGCCGTTTTTGCGTGATTGAGTAACAAACATCCAAACATCTACACTTTCACATTTATAATATTATAGTAGGATTAGTAGGATTATAGTAGGATTATCTTACTGGCTGTTAATGAAAGCATCGTGAAAAAACTGAATTTCCTCTGGTCTGTAGGTGGTAGCCCACACAATGATTTTTTTCTACAAGAGAACTATCCGGAAGTGCGACTATAGCAACTGGTATATTTATGAAAATAAATTAACATTTTTGGGGTACATTAAATAGGCAGTCACTCCATGTAAAATACTGGTATTCAGATGCATCCGGTTAGACTGGAAGCCAACCTCTAACATAATTGGGAAAACGATTTGCATTGCAATAGACTCCACGAGTGGCAGAATGTATTTCTGAGGCACCCTTACGCAGTCACCTCTGTTATTAAACTTGCTATAGCGAACGCAGCGACACGCTCTTTGCTTGTCGTTACCAAGTGTACAATTACGCTGTGAATGTGTGTGTAAGCGCAGGAGCTCGTCGCGGTACCGTCAGCAACAATGGCGAAGTCGGAAGTGTGTGCGTGTGTTATGTGCTGACGCTACATGATGCACACATTCATAGCGAGTTGTACAGTTGGTCTGCGAGACAAAAATACGGTACTAGTTTATATTTTGCCGACGTGAGCTTTTCCTTTTATAGTTCCTGCCGATACGAGAGTAGAAGAATAATTACCATATATTTGTTCCAGATGAATAGCTTACTTCTCTTCGCGTTGTTAGCAACGGCAGCAGCAGCATCAGTCAGAAATCAGGAACTAGAAGTGCCTGAGAAGACTGAAGTGGCTGAAGTACCAGAGGTGGCTGAAGTACCAGAGGCGGCTGAAGTGCCTGCGGAGGCCAAAGTGGCTATGGTGGCTGAGGATGAAGAAATTGAATATGACGAGGATGGCGTGCCAAAGCGGACTATACCAGCATATCAACAAAGTTTGACCGTGGGAGTCGTCGGTCCTGATGATAGACTGGTGTCTAGGTTGGAACCATTTATCTGGAAAAAAAAACCGCCTTCCAAAAAAAAGAAACACTACAAAGTGAAAACTAACTTTAATTTCGGAAGTCGGTGTCTTTGGGTCTGTATTTTAGTTTTTTGCCACCAACTTCCGAAATTAAAGTAAATTTTCACTTTGTAGTGTTTTTTTTTGGAAGACGGTTGTTTTTTTTGTAAAAAAGATTTTAATTTTTAATTTTTTAATGGGTCAGTTATTAATTTATCTAAGTTACAATAGCCTAATGTCAACTGCTCATCACCTTTTACAAAATATTGTTTTTTCCGATGCAGGGACGTTAATTGTTGAGGAGTTCTTCTGGTAAAAACCAGAAGATTTTACCATATGCATTGTGACGAGCATAAATTGCTTAGCAGCTATATTTACGTAATCGAATCGCAACCCGTGAAATGCTTATTATTTGAGAAGTTCCGGAGGCCACCTCTTGTCTTCATCATCAGTTCCACTTCACCGAATGGTGCTTTCCGAGAGCAAATGCACGAGTTACTATAAAAAATACCCAAACCACTATAGGTGTGCCTATAAAATTTGAAGATTTCTCTCGATTTCTATGGTATGCTCTCGAGGTGGTCCCATTGTCACCAAGTCAGAATCTGATGAGGGGTCATCAGATTCTGACTTGGTGACAATGGGACCACCTCGAGAGCATACCCTTTCAAACAAGAAAAATAATTTTCAAAATCGGTCCACAATTGACGGAGAAATCGATGAAAAAACATTTAAAAACCAAAACCTACATGCAGCCGAACATATAACATCCTCCTTTTTGGAAGTCGGTTAAGAATAGGCCTTTATTACTCCTTTTGCTCTCGGAACAGCGTACATATAAAATATATGGTACATATCATAACATCACGCCTATATTCCCCGAAGGGTTAGGCAGAGGTGCACCTATAGTACACCCACATTTTGCTAGTTATGTTTAAGTCCCATGTAACAGGGGGCGAGGGGTGGGGTCGCTCTTAATTGGCCCAAGGTGACCACATCTTGGATTGACAAAGATGCTTTTTATACTAGTACACAGAAGTAGTTATGCCCCTGTTGTACGAGTGAAACCGCGGGCCTTAGTTATTAAGTTGAATTATTGAACAACATATAAATTGGTGAACTGTTCGCATCACTGCTAACAACTAACTAGCAATGGACATCAAATTCAAACTCAAACTTAAAGCATTTACTTCAATTAAATCAATTACAAGCACTTTGGAATAATCAAGGAGTCGGTCAGTCAGAAGATGAAGCTAGTTGCTCATTCTAAAGCGGTTCCTATGGAGAAGAACGGGCAAAAAACTTCATGGACACTTCTCTGTCGATTCTCTGACTATGCACTTTTTTTGCCTTTTCAGAATCACACACAACGTTGCAGCCGCAGCTTTCGTAATTCATGATCACGATGTAACCTTCCGCGGAGCAGATCATACCAATATAACTTCGATCCAGGTGGCTCGAGTCGGGAACACTATGCATGCTATCCCGACCATAAAATCTGGAGGACTTGGACAGAGCTTTGCCATTATCAGGATTCTAGGAGTTAGAGGAAGTGGCTTCTTGTACACGATTAGCATATTTGCATCTATAGGCTGCGCAAATAGTTAGATCATTATGACGGATGGTTATATTTTTGTGTAGTAGTCTTAGACATAATATACAGTACTACAAGGATCTGTTGGCCCTCAAGTGACGTTGACAGGGGGGCGTTGTTGGTAAAGATTTGAGTTTTTTTTTGGAGAATTTGTATTATAAAACAAGATGGCGGCGTTAGTTCTGATTATTGCCACGCGCCTAAAGATCCTTGTAAGTTAAAGATATTTTGTTCTATTTCTAGTTACACTAAAATATACCAAAATTAATATTGTAAGGTGTTCTAAATAAATACGTTGATTTAATTATTATTCATGATATTTCATTGCCAGCAGAACAGACGGCCGATGGCGCTGAAAGGTTCTGGAGTAGTGACCGTGTACCAGAAGACGTAGCGTTGGAAGGCATCCCACAAGGTGGAGATTGACCTTGTGAAGGCCGCAGGAGCTGTAGTGTTTTTGATGATCATCAGCCCATTTCAGTCCACTGCAGGACTTAAGCTTCTCCAATCGTACGCCACTTAACTCAATCCTCAGCTGCTATCTGCGAATATCATCGCTCCAGGTTACCTGAGGGTGTCCAACCCTTCATTCGACGAACTGCCGTTTCAAATAAAAGTTTAAAAAAATGCTTTTAAACATGCTACAATTTCGTTAAGTCTTCTATTTATACTAGCTTACAGGGCTCTTTAATTTTGCTCAAATGCGTTCCTTACATGCGGTACTGTGCCAAATAAATATTTTTCTTTCTTTTAGAGTAACGTGAGTTAGAAACACATTGCTCTGAATAATAGAGTAAGCTTAAACACAAAATAACCAAAACTTGCTACACAACAAGTAAGGACATTAAAATGGCAGTTTCTTGCATATTTTGCTGGGAAAGATGTCATAGGAATTTCTCAGTAGCAGCTTGAAAGCAATGTTCTTACACGACTGCCCAAAAAAGGAGTGTTATGCTTTCAGGGTGAGTTTGTTTGCTTCACCATAACTTGAGCATCATTTTAGTGGAGAGCCTATTGTCATCAATCAGGCGATGGCAATAGGTTTACCCCCTGTCACGGGGACTTAATCTTTTTTAGCAAAATATGGGTCTACTTAGACCTCTGCCTATCTCTTAGCAATACAGGCGTGATTTAGTTGGTTATAAAAATATCTAAAATAAAAATACTACATTAATTAATGAAATTATTTATTAAGATCTAATTACATGATTATAACATGTATATATATAGGTATTTATAAAAATTACAACTTATCTGAATCTGATTTCTATTTCTATAATAGTTAAGGTATATTTTTGTGTTTCCACTAGGTAGGTACATAATTCTTAAAGAATACCACAGAGAATATTTATCTTCTTATACGACGCCGACGACGCAATCACGTATTTTTTCTTTCTTTCTTATTATTTCTGTACACTACAACTCCAAGGATCTTTTAGGGCTCGAAAGATGTTTGACAGGGGGGCGTTGAGTGGAATGGGGACGGTCGGGCAAAGCTAGTAATAGATGGCATGACCATAGCTAAGTCCCTACGGCCTACAATAAATTTGACATATCGTTCATTCATTCCATTTCGTGTTCATTCACGAGTTTGGTTTTATTTCAATATTTCGTTATTATCGGTGATTTTAATATTTGAAATTAAGTAGGTATTTGACATGGAAAGTATCAGATTTTTTAACCTTAAATAATTCCTCGTAATTACTTTCTTCAAAATGATTCTGATAGAACCTCGAACTCTATTTAATTTTTTTAAATCTCTACGTATAGCTTTAAGCCACAATCTTCAAATTTTAGGGTCTTTCGGGAAAAGGTGGACTCCAATTTCGGAGTACTTAGGAACACAAAAACGCGTCATATTCGCAAAAATATAATAGAACTACCTCACACTTTTTATTTTTAGCTTGTGTTGGGAACTTGCTACGACAGCGCCATTTTGACAGTTACCTTCCCCATTGATTTGTCAAATGTATTAAAAAAACAAAATGGCGGTTCCGATACTGGCCACAGAACTTTGTACATCTATATCTAGCTATTTGAGCAGTTTACGGATGCGTAGATATTAATAGTGTAATCGAAGCCTTGGCCTCAAACTCCTCGAATCCTGATGATGACGTAGTTACATGTACCCAGTTGGTCTCGTGGTCAAAAGCACGACTGCTCAGCTGGTCTGGTTCTAGGTTCGATTCCCAGGTCGGGCAGTGTTATTGAGTTTTTCCATAAGAATTTCTTAGTAACGGCCCGGAGTTTGGAAGTTGACGGTGTGATACCCCCGTGCCTCGGAAAGCACGTTAAGCCGTTGGTCCTGCGCCTGATCTCTCTCCGATCGTGTCGGATTGCCGTCCCATCAGACTATGAAAGTGAGGGAAGAGAGAGTGCATCTGTGTCTGCGCACACACTTGTGCACTATAATATCTCCCACGCCAGAGGTTAGTTTCCGTTGAGATTGGTCGCCATGGCCGAAATACGGTATGGAGGACTATTTATATTAGTTATTTCAAAACATTAAGTTAGACAGAAAGTTAGTCATTCCACTTTCATTGTCATCATAACAAATTAGTTGTTAATTTATTATCTATAGTAGATTATTATGGATTAGGTGCAGATTTAATAAACATACAATCATTCATTTATTTATTGTAAAACATAAGTATATAGAGGTATGAGGAACAGGGTGGTGTAAAGTTCACTCATACTCTATGGAAATAATTGTTGAAGATGTAGGAAAAAGTCATGCAGACTGGGAGCTTTACTGGCGTGCGCCGCGTAAACATTTGATGAAATTTGACACACAAATAGTTTATAACCAGAATTAAAACATAGGGTACTTTAAATCCCGGTAGTAGATAAGTATATGTTTTATGTATGTATGTATTTGTTGTATATGTAAATGGTACACCACTGACTACCTGCAGTATTGTCTCTCCTTCTCCCTTGAATCCATCCAAAGGTTGTCTGTAAAATATCGCTTTCAGCGATAAGACCGCCCATTGTGTCACCCTGTGTAAAATGTCTACATTTATATCTGTAATTTGTATGGTGTACATAATAAAGAGTATTCTATTCTATTCTATTCTAGTACGTTCCCGTGGGATATTTTCCGAAATCCACGCCAGCGAAACCGTGGACAAAAGCCAGTAAGCTATTAATAATATGCTCGAGTGGTTATATCCCATTGATTATTTAATAAAGCATTACAAATAATCGTCGCCTAACATTCATAAAAAGTCGTGGCAATGACTCTCAGAAAAGTTTGAAACAATCAATAAGTTCCGATGAGTGGATCGTTATTCTTTCCTCGGTATTTTCATTACTTCAATATTGTCGATGATATAGTATTTAAAAAATTATTGTGTTTCTGTACATCTAATATTAATGCATATTCAAAAGTTTATCAATAGCATTTCATTAATAAATGTCGGTTTTTGTTTTTGTATGGAAAATCATCAAATAACTTCTCCCGCTCTGGGCGGAACGGGAGGGCGTGTCAGACTTTTACTGACTAAAACCCATCCGTGTTCCTTCAGTCGCCTGTGCGCCAGAGCCACGGTAACTCTTTCGAAAAACCCGCGACCCTGGCAAGATTAGTAAATGCCTTGTGATATCACCAATATTATAGTTTTTTAGCTAGGTCCTAATGCATAATGTTAAAATATCATTATGAAAATCATGATCTTGTTTGAGGTGTAAAAATACCGCAATAAAAAAGGCTAATCCAATGATGTTTTTATCATGGAATTAGTATTTGCTACTAAACAATACAACTGGAATGCTTACAAGCACCAAAAGTCGGTCTAGAAAGAGAAAACCATTCTGTAGTATGTCCTTTTCCAATAAGGTGACCATTGACTATTTAAGTGACAGGCTTTTATAAAAAGCTACTCTCTTTTTTGCTAGACTTGCCTTTTAACCCTTTCACGGGCGGTACGTCACAATGTATGATTTTTATATGGCACAACGTACTATGACGTTCAAAAAAAAAAAGATCATGTACCGCGGAAGGTTCATTTCCGATGAACTTTCGAATAAAAAAAACTTTTTTACAAAAAAAAACAACCAACTTCAAAAAAGACACTACATAGTGAAAAATAACTTTAATTTCTGAAGTCGGTGACTTTGGATCTGTATTACAGTTTTTTGCCACCGACTTCCGAAATTAAAGTTATTTTTCACTATGTAGTGTCTTTTTTGAAGTTGGTTGTTTTTTTTTGTAAAAAGTTTTTTATTTTTCACTTTTTAGTGATTCAGTTATTAATTTATCTAAGTTACAATAGCCTTATGTCAACTGCTCATCACCTATTACAAAAAGGCTTGTGTTCGAAGGCCTACCAGAAAAGTACCTATTTTACAACCAAAAAAATCAAAATACTCACCAAATTGTGTCCAGCAGAATGGATAAATGCTCACCAAATTGTGTTTCATAAAGTACTGTAGAAATGAACCTATTTTCCTTTTTTATTTATAAGGCGTAGTCGACGGAGCCCCGCTTAGCGGGGCTCCTACTTCTGGGGGGTTTAAAAAAAAATAACCACGAATAGGATGGCGGGGTCTGGAAAACCCCGCCATCCCCTTCTAACCTAACCTGTCCGAGTCGGGGTGCCCCAAGTCCCGAGCTCGCTTCGCTCGCTCTTGCATCCTATCCCACCCTTGCATTTTGATGCAAACTTATTTTTGGTGAGCAACTTAAACAAGATTTTATGAGCATTTATCCATTTTGGTAGACAAAAAGAATATAAATACAACACGTACAAGTATTCTGATGAGTGTATAATTATTTTGGAACTTAAAACGTTGTTCTTTAGGCACTTAGGTACAGAGTGGGTTTATTTTATTTGAAGTTAACATATTTCAGTTGGTACATAGTCTTAGGGTCTAAAAATTATTTTGGTGAGCATTTAAATTGTAGCCATTACAAAATATTCCCTTTTCCGATGCGTTAATTATTGAGGAGTTCTCCTGGAAAAGAATTGGAGCTGATGGTGAATGCACCATCAGCTCCATTTCACCATATGCATTGTGACGAGCAAAAATTGCTTAGCAAGCATATCAAAGAAATCGAATCGCAACCCGTGAAATACTTTTTATTGAGTAGTTCCGGTGGCCACCTCTGGTCTTCGTCATCAGTTCCACTTCACGGAATGGTGCTTTCCGAGAGCAAATGCATGAGTAACTATAAAAAATAGCCAAATCGCTATTGGTGTGCCTATAAAATTTGAGGATTTCCTAAATTTCCATGGGATCCCTTCATCAGATTCTGACTTGGTGACAATGGGACCACCTCGACAGTATACCCTTTCAAACAAAAAAAGAATTTTGCAAATCCGTCTTTATATGACGAAGTTATGCCCGAACATACATAAAAAAAAAATATATAAACATCCGAATTGATAACCTCCTCCTTTTTGAAGTCGGTTAAAAAGTCTATGACGTGGACCTTGTGTCACAACATATCAATTACTCTGAACTTTACTGTCATAAAGAATAGGTTTTTAACCATTTTAAAATATGTGTTCTTGGCAATGTGTGGCAACGCTACACACACACGCGCCACGTGTTTATATGTCCCGCACGCCACCCGCGTCCCTACATTTAGTCCAACTGTGTCACGAGTGCACGCGTTGTACTAATTATGACAAAACAACATTTTATAATCTAAGGACAAAACGTATGTAAACAATGACGTGCTAAAACGTTTCTGTCATAAAGTCTTCGAAACATCTAATATTATGCAGCACTACGTATTTAAACGTCAAGTCTATTTATATGTATGGTGTCATTCTAGATCACAGATTCAAGTGGTACCGTCCGAAAAAGTTACAACGCGTTTAAAGGTCAAGTAAAATCCAACCATTTTTCAAAGGCTTAAGTACTATTCTATCAACGACTACTAATATCGACAGTGAAGTATCAATATCTATTAAAGGGACTACAGGACCCAAACGTAAGTTTTATAATGCCTAAAAGTATATGATCCACTGCAGTAAACAAAATCAGAAAAATATATGATATTCTTCAGGATATTTGCTAATTAGATAGTCTGTTGAAAACATAATACAACTCATTTGATACGATAGAAAAAAATCACGAAGATACCTCTAAAAATTTCTTATAACGATTAAAAACCATACTACTATGTATTAAATCACTGATTTTTTGTCAGATTATTCTACAAGCAACATACTAACGTAATAGTGTTTTAATTTTTTAATCCAATCAATAGATTTTTCGTAAATTGATAATTGCTTCATATTTTGCAATAAATTACCAGCGTTGTGTCATCGCGCTTCTCTTACTTTTCTATGCAGTCCGACAGTGACCGCGCTTAAGCTGTTGTAAGCCTCTTAACTAACATTTTAGCGACTTTCACTTTATTGCATATTCGTAATGAACATTCATATCCCTAACCTGAAATATTTTATTGAAATCATTATCACCAACACAAGCGTTATCTACTATTTTTTAAATAAGTAATTTTTGATTCAAATGTTAAAAACTATAGAAATGTAAGTTTTTCTTCGCCTCCAGTAAAATAACGGTTTTGTAGTTATTAGATATTGATACTACACCGTCGATATTTATGTTCTTTTTCCAATAGTAGGGGAGCCCAAGCGGGGATTTCGGGATTTACTAAAGCGCGGCAGATTAATATACAGGCGGATACCTTGTACCCGGTTAAGTACCTCCACAAAACATGAGGCCCATATATAAGGCCGCCCGTGAAGGATACAGGATCAGATTAGTAAAAAAAAATTGACCATCAGAAATTCTCGAGCGCGTCAGATTAAGGTAGGGTGAGTTAATTACATCCTAAAAAGTGTATATTCCACTAATCTGACAATTTGAGAGTGACGTAAAGAAAGGGGAGGGCAACAAAGTTGTAAAAAATAAACGTCATCTCGACATTCTCGAGCGTAGCTAAATTTATTTTTATTTTGAAGGAAATAATTCAAGAATAATGAAAAATATATAATCTGACGATTTCCGCAAGCCGAAATAACAAAAATTCGTCGATAAAGTTAAATGCGGGCAGCGGCGTGATGCCTACATTTCCTTCTCCGTGTTTCTATTCCTCTCTCACTCTTTCTCTATCTATTACTCTCTCACTCCGTCCCCACTCTGGTTTCTGCTGCCATGACGCCATCACAGCTGATCATAAAGACTCGTTCGTGGCATACTGTTTACAACGTGTTTCCAACGTTTTGGCTTTTTTTGCTATTTTAATATTATTTGTGTGAATTAAAGTTTATAAATATTAAGGTCATAGGAAGCTTCCCTGACTACCCCCGCGATGTTGTCACTATGTCTGTATGTATGTGTGTGTGTGTGTGTGTGTGTGACTATGTGATTCGCTTATAACTTTTGAACGACTAAACAGATCGGAATCTACTAAACGGCGTTCTAAAGATTTCCCTCAAAATTAGATTTCCTGTGAATTTGAACCGATTCGGGCCGATAGATTTTGAGAAATTTTGAAAAATGTCAAAAATAACAAGTTTTTTTTTAAAGTGGTTTTTTTGGAATCACTTTTAAACGGCTTTATCGATCAACTTCAAAAACTAATCCGCCTTTGAGCTTGAAAAACCACGTCGATCGCCACCAAGCTGGTCAAAATCGGTTGATTCGTTCGAGAGATATCGTGAACGAAAGAAAAAGTGTTTTTTCGGGATTACTCCGAAATGTTTGGTTCGATCAATTAAAATTGCAAAATGACTTATGAGGATGATAAAACTGCGTCGAATGCCGCCAACCGCGTGAAAATTGCTTGATCCATTCAAAAGTTATTGCGGTTTGAAAATTCCAAAATAGTGTTCTATGAAACTTCTATCAGACTTTCGAGCTGGGAGAGCTCAAATGCATAGAAATATTATTTCTGTGAACTCAGCGAGCTCAAAATATCACATAAATTATATTTTGAGCTCAAAAATGTCATAAGTACAATTTTAAGCGCCCAGGAATGGAATTAGCGGGAAGTTGCAGGGATGGCCTTTAAGGTGAACCGTTTTTCTAATTTTTTTTTTGTCAGATCAGGCGAATCCCTCTAGATAATCGTCAGATTATGAGACAGTACGTTTAGAACATAAAGATGAACCATATATATCTTAATCTGACGCGCTTGAGTATTTCAAAATGGCGAATTTTTTTTGCAGATTATGAAAATGGCCGCGAGTTTGCGTCCCATCGAAATCGTCAGATTAGTGAATGAGAGCTTTTTTTTGGTGCACTTAACACTCCCTTAGAAAATCTGACGAGCTCGACAAAATTTTTTTTTTTTTCATTTTCAACCCCTACATACAACCACCCGCATCATGCAAACGATCAGATTAACATACGTACATTATTAAAAATACGTAGGGCATTGATGCTATCAATATCTGACGCGCTCGAGGATGTCCATGCAGCAGTTTTTTTTTACATATTTAAAAATCTATAGCCGCTTCCCCCACCGATGTAAAGGTATATATCATATAAAATTTTTTCTTCTTATCATCTAAGCTTTGCAACCCAATAGGTCTCTACGACGCTCGAGTAAATCCCCATTTAGCATCGTGGGCTCCCCTACCACAAAATAGCTTACCTACTGGCAGGTTATATGAGTTCATATAATTGTTTATTTTATTTGACTATATAATTCAATTTATTTGAATTATTTTCTTTTATTATTTACATAATATACTCATTACAATGTTTTTTTTTAATGAGTTGTATTGCAATTATGTGGTTAGCTAGCGACGTGAACAATTGATCATATTATTCTTGCCTGAGCAACCGCCAGCAAGTACGTCATGCTCCCTTAGATGTCACTGCTTGCGGTAGTGTCGGGTAGGGTCGGGTTGCCTCTTTCCTTCACATACGGCGAGGAGGTTTGAAGCTGATCTTTGCGTTATACTCGTGAACGGGTGCTGCTTGTGGTGACTGGTCATCTTGCTGACCATGGTTTAGTTATTGCTATTAGTAATAACGTGTTTATTTATTTTACTTCGATGGTCCTAGTTTATCATTTATGACTGAGTTAAAGCTATGCGTATATAATCCAGCATTGCATATGTAAGCTGTCACGCCTTTTATGCCTGGAGTCTATTATTTAGGTATTAAGTTTTGTTTACATTGTTAATATTTACATAAAATATATCTTACATAATCTACAAATAATATTAATAGTATGTACAACTAAATAACAATAAATAAAAATAAAAAAGAAAGAAGGAAAAGAATCATAGGGCATCAAAAAATTCATCCGCATCGCTGTCGACAGGAAAAGTGCCCAAAAGGCTGGCAGCATTGCCACGTTGTATGGCGATACTGATTCTTTGGCCAAAAAATAGGCCAGCCCTCTGGTCACGTGAAGAGTCGAAATTTATGAATTCTAAATTTAACGTGTGGTATTTAGATGATGGAACGCTAGGAGGTGATGTAGACACTGTTTTGAAAGACCTTGCTTTGCTCAAACAGCAATTTAAATCTATTGGCTTGGACCTAAACCCCTCAAAATGTGAAATTTACCTTTCTGACATTACCGACAGAGAACTGACCATAGAGAAATTTAATGCAATAGCATTACAAGAAAGAAAAGAAAGCAAGAAAAGAAAGAAAGATAAGAAAGCAAGAAAAGAAAGCAAGAAAAGAAAGCAAGAAAAGAAAGCAAGAAAAGAAAGAAAGATAAGAAAGCAAGAAAGCAAGAAAAGAAAGAAAGAAAAGAAAGCAAGAAAAGAAAGCAAGAAAGCAAGAAAAGAAAGCAAGAAAAGAAAGCAAGAAAGCAAGAAAAGAAAGCAAGAAAAGAAAGCAAGAAAAGAAAGAAAGATAAGAAAGCAAGAAAAGAAAGCAAGAAAAGAAAGCAAGAAAAGAAAGAAAGATAAGAAAGCAAGAAAAGAAAGCAAGAAAGCAAGAAAAGAAAGAAAGGAAAGCAAGAAAAGAAAGAAAGGAAAGCAAGAAAAGAAAGAAAGATAAGAAAGCAAGAAAAGAAAGCAAGAAAAGAACTGTGTGACTCGCCGCTCGAAAGCTTGAAGGAAGTGATGATGACGTCACGCTGATGTACTTGCACGAAGCCTGCGCTAACGTTCATTTTCGGGGTCACCAGTATAGAGGTATGAGGAACAGGGTGTAAACTCTATAGACCAGGAAGGATCCTCCGACCAGACGGGTGTCGTGTCTGGTGGGCAACTGCCCAACGGTTGATGTCGGGATGTTGTATATATGCTAGTTGCGCGGTAAACTCTGCTTGCGCGATGCAGGATTTTGCGTGACGTCAGTCTGACGCGTAGCTCGTATGTGACATTGTAGATGCCGCTACAAGTACATTATAAGTTCTTATTTGGTAATACATTGAGGGCGCTATGCTTTGCCTCTAGGGCGTAATACATGCAATATAATTAAAATAAGAAATGAATATAAATATATGAACCACAAATAAACAAGTAAATAAATTAGATCATCTATCGCATTAAAAATTGTCAATCACCCTGAACAATGTCGATCAGATAACTTGATAAATTATGTGTAGTGAGAAAAAATTTAAAATGTCTGCAGTTATTATTGTAATAAAATGAAAATAATTGTCAGCACTTACTTATTTAAAGAATGTTAAAGAAATTGAATGATGTCATAAATTAAAATTAAATGTCATTATGGAAGATCAATAAATGTTACTTAATGAAATGTCAGAAATTTTATAACAGCATGTCCTTCAAATATTCGGTGATTGAATAACAGCATATTTCTATTTAAAAAATCTTTAATTTTCTCTTAAAGTTGTGCAAATTTTCATTTTTTATGCTATCAGGAATTTTATTGTATATAACCGGACCCATGCCTTAAATACTTCTCCTTGTGCTGTTTTGTATTTACTTGTACACAACATGGTTTTGTATTGGGACCTTGCTTCAGTGGTTCGTTTTCTAGTATCTAATATCGCAGGAAAAAAAACACGTGTGGCACTCGGGGACTGCCGCGGTAAAGCTATTGCATAGCAATTTTTATCAACTTATGCAATTATAATTATTTATTTCTTTTTTATTTATGCAGTATTTTTTTTCTTTGATATTAATTCAAGTACAGTCGTACCATATACATACACGCTAAGCGAACGCTCGGCCGAGCTACATGGTAGGCGGAGTGGGGGGTGTTAGGTTTTATTTTCGTTACGGAATTTCTTGATTCGGTCGCCGCGCTCAAAGCCTGCGATAAAAGCTATGCAATAGCTTAAAAGTTCAAGTTACATTTGACAATAATGTAGGACAGACAGAGTAGCTGCATAAACGTTTTTCATTTGGATCGATCGAGGCAGGCTCAGCACAGACAGTAACAAAATGATCAAGCAGTTTTTCATTAATAAAATAATAATGAACTTAATCACAAGTAAAACGGAGTTCAAAATAGCGTGTATGAGTTGATTCCCTGTGGCGTGTGTTCGAGCATAATAATACCAGCCTATTATTGTCACAGTACAGGGCAAAGGCATACAGAGGAGGCACAGGCATTGATCACCACACCGTGCTCAAGTCAGTTTTGCTGAAGTCCAAGTTTGCTCACAATATTTTTCATTCACCGATGTCAGCTATGTCAAAAAAGTCACTTTTGTATCTGCTCGAATTTGAACCTCTTGCATGAGAGGGAGGGCCTTCACCACTGGGCCATTATGACATGCTCGAGCATGCTTGCGTATTTTTTTCACTCCAAGGGCATCAGGAGGAACTGCAATCGTGACGGCTTCCCGCACTACCGTTCGAAGGTAGTTGACTGAGCACTGTGTGGTTTTTGTGAGCATCTGACAGACCCTTCTGCCAGCCGAAGGGGGAGGACATCCGTCGGGATGCTCTACTCTTTCTTTAGAACTAGTCGAATATTAGGAGCACCCCAGGATCAAGATACTATACAACGCACGCATTGGCGGATCGCTCGCCTGGTGTATTTTCGCAACTACTATTTTAGGTTTTGATGCGGTCCACCTGTAGTGTGCGATGGTTCATACAAAATGTACGAAAGTTATTTAGAAAGATTTTTCAATGCGTTGCGTTACGACGCGGTCCGCCCGAATGTGCGCGAGCCACATTGCACTGGAATAAAACAGTTCTAATTCTAATTCGAGATTTGAATCTGTTTGAAAGATAATAGGTAAAATTAAAAAAAAACCCGTCACGAAAAAGAGCTGATGACCTTAAAACGGCTGAACCGATTTTGATAAAACATGTCTAAGAACCACTGCTAGAAAACATGCTTACAAATAAAAAAACCACATCTAAATCGGTTCACCCGTTTAAGAGCTACGATGCCACAGACAGACACACACACATAGCGGTCAAACTTATAACACACCTCTTTTTGCGTTGGGGGTTAAAAATTACTGCGTTGCGGTGTGGCCCGCCTGGACTCCTAACGTGCTTTTGCACATTTTTAGAATGCAGCGCACTGCGACCCGCCGCGGCTCTAATGAGCGGTTAGCTTAACACTTCACCGTATTGTGTCCACATAGTGTCTTGTGTGTTTTGGCATTAATTGTGTAGCAGCAAAATCAGAGCAACTTGCTCTGCCACGATACTGCTAATTCAATTAGTCAGGTACTTAATACATCGTTCATTTTTATCAAATCACAACAAAAAATTCAGGTTGATCGAAAAATGAAAGTATAACTTAAATCAAATTGTTTACTAAATATCAAAAATCAAGGCTTACAAAATTATTCACTTTAAAATCATGGGCTTGAATCAATCATCCGAAGTAAATGTGTAACTGTCAATAAAAGAAAAATAGAAGAAGTAACTGTACAAAGAGATCTCGCGATCATAACACAAAACAGACAGAGTTTCGTACTATACCTAGTTACTATACTAATTCCATTTTGACAGTCAAACTCCATACTATATACCTACCAGTATATCCTAACTATCCTAACTAATATTATAAATCCGAAAGTAAGTTTGTTTGTTACGTTTTCACGCCTAAACCACTGAACCGATCATCCTGAAATTTTGCATATAAGTTGTCAGGTGTTCAGAAACAGACATAGGGTACCTTTCATCTCGATAAAAAGTACTCTTCCCGTGGAAAACAACAATAACGTTCTTATGATAATAGATGGCGCCACGTGTCTTTCGAATCATGATTGAATTATATTATTGTAGAAACTTTAGTAGTGTGTTAAGAGTTTTTTTAATTTTTAATTTAAGCACCTAATACATTTTGTGAGTCTAGTGTTTCGATAGACCGGTGTTTCATGCTCCTAACAATTCCCCGAACAATCCGAATTGATTGTCAAATTCTAAATTAACGCGAGCGAAGCCGCGGGCAAAAGCTAGTAATATTATAAATTCGAAAGTCCGTTAGTTCATTAGTTCTGTCTGTATTATACATTTTCACGACTAAACTACTGAACGGATTACGATAAAATATGGCAAGGAGATGGATGGCATCCTGGGGAAGGACATAGGCTACTTTTTACCCCGGTAGCACGTTTCCTCGGGATAATTTCCGACATCCACGCGGGCGAAGCCACGATCAGAACCTAGCATTAAATATAATCAAAAGATTGTGTATGATCTGCGAAGGGACGTATTGTCTGTAGCTAAAAATATTGGATGTAGTGTTGTAACAAAAATTAGAACTGAGAAAAGTAAAGAAAAATCTATTGCCAAAACAGTCCGCATTTAATTACTGCAATTTATTTTCTGTACCAATAACAATATACTTTAAACTACGTAATAAAAAGATTCGTACACAACAGCGATACTTCTACTTGCAATAAAGTTTAAAATTGTGGCAGCCAACGCTGGCAGCAGGCCAACGACTGACAAATCACACACCTTTGTAGGGAAACCAGTTGGTTTATAACAAATTATATGGGCTTATTACATGTGGTAGAATTACTTAGATATTTGGCAGAATATTCTTAACTTTTTGTGTAAAACAGATGATGAGTAATTCAACCATTTTTACTTGAACGTACGCCTATGAACTCCGACATCAATCTCATCGTTAACCTCAGCTTGAATATGGATCATAAAAATATGTTTTATTAAAAAAAACAAGTAAGCAAAACCAGTCGTACAAGCATCACGATACAATCATAATAAGAAAATATATACTTTCCTAAGCTATTAAACCTGTATTATATTTATACTTAAAGTGCCTGTTCATACCGAGCCAAATTCCCATACTACGTGAACAATGTCCTTTATTTTTCCCTTTTGGTTCACTATTTTATAAACAAAAGCTGGCCTAAAAACAAAACTTTTATTTATTATGCGGACGTTCGGTCCATCTAGCTGGGGGGCGTCACACACTACGCTTGCTGATACGCGGTCTCCAGTCCAGGATTCGTTTGCACCGCCAGACATCGGTCCTTCTACAAACATGGCCAGCTCACTGCCACTTCAGCTTGCTTACCCTTCAAGCTATGTTGGTAACTCCGGTTCTTTTCCGAAGGTACGAATATGGGCTCTAAATGGCACAACGCGGCTGTGCCAGACTGAAATGGCGATCAACACATCTCATAGCAGCCGATTGATAGGGGCGTTTCTGCTTTGATACTTTCAATAGGCGATAAAAAGTATCCTCAGTCCTAACCCAGGTCATCGAAAACACACACACACACACACATTAATATAGCATACATTATAATTCTTCCATAGACCTCTCGTTACGTTTGTCACAGGCTATTATTTGATTCTAGGCTCGATTTGAAACTCGACTATCGAGTGCTCTTAAATGTTTGCTTGTACGTCATTATAAACATTATAAAGTGTCGTATGGTGTACACAACAAAGAGAACTATATTCTATTATATTCTATGATTATTTTGTTATTCATTTTATTTTATTTTTGACTAGTAACTAAATGAATGAAAAAAAAAACTAAACAACATGAGAAAAAAAAAAACAAAAAACAAATATTAAATGATTTTATTTTTGTAGGTAGGTTTGTACAAACACTTTTACACGTCAATCATATTTTTTAAATTAGATGAGGTTAGCGTTTCCTATCTGACTAATCTGAGAAGAAAGGCCGAAACAAACTGAATGGTGTGACTTTTAAGAATCCCTTACCAATAATAGGTAAAATTACGGATTACGGGGATGTTTTCGGTATTATTACTATTATTAATAAATGTCTATTTCTAGTTTTGTTGTTATTAAATGTTTATGTCTAGTTTTTACCTATAAGTATTTAACCAAAATTGTTGTTATAGAACATAGTTGTCTTTCGCTCCTGGGGCGGGCGCTAATAACTACGACACAGTTACTAAACTAACGCAGTATTAACGTACACAAAAATTGTAATATGTTTTTGTTCCAATAAAATATATGTATTTGTATTTTTGCAATTAAAAACCCCGACACAAAAATGAGCTGATGACCTGAAACGGCAGAATCAATTTTGACAAAACATGTCTAAGAACCATCGCTAGAAAACTGCTGCTGCTTTCAAATAATAAAAAAACCGCATCCAAATCGGTTCACCCGTTTAAGAGCTACGTTGCCACAGACAGACACACATACATAGCGGTCAAACTTATAATACCCCTCTTTTTGCGTCGGGGGTTAAAAAATTAAAATGACTAAGAACAAACACTTTTTAATATCCCTTAGCTCGCGATATATTCCACGCCAAAATCACTTGACACAGGAATTTATATAATATTTTTAAAACGTTTCTTAAGTAACATGGCTACCCGATATATTGTAGGAAAATGTTACGTGATTTCAACTTTTCCTATCTGCGATACGCGACGGTTTTAAATCGCAAACAACTATTTATTTGCGGTGACTTTTACGATAGCTTTATGCTGGTACCTATACAATTTTGTTATTTTCCTGTTTCTTTGTGTGTCAAAGTAAGAAATAAGAAGTAAAGAAAGAAAACCGGCCATGTGCGAGTCGGACTAGACACGAAGGGTTCTGTACCAAGGTACAATATTTAACACGATATACATTTTTTTTTAAACATATTTCTTTTATTTTTGTTTATAGTTGTTATAGCAGCAATAGAAACACACTAAAAATGTCAACTGTCTACCTATTACGGTTCATGACATACAGCCCGCTGACAGACAGACGGACGAACTGCGGAGCCTTAGTAATAGGGTTTCGTTAGCACCTTTTGGGTAAAAAAGTGTTTATTAAGACTCGCACAGGAAATAAAAAAGAAAAAAAATTGCGCATGCAGCACCGTATTTTTTTTTTACCCTTCATGGATGTGAAACTCATAAAAAAATAAAGAATAAGAGAGATTTAGTGTGAGAGACAGAGAGAGCTATATCTGTCTTCTCTCTCATGTAACAAAATGTGCCTAAACGTGCGTGTCTTTGAAATTTCACTCCAATTCACAGCACCCTAATTACGAAACGCACTATCTATCACAATCTGAATAATTTTGAAGCCTATTGCTAATCCATTGCTTCTTAAGTTCGAAAAATTTGTCTGCTCAACAACGTAAATAACGCAATGAATGTTGTTGAACTGTCAAAACAAAACCCATTCCTACTGTTAGTGTGTTACGTAACTACCCCGCTGGTCTGCAAATTTTAACTCTTATTTTCCCTTTTTGGACTTGAATGCCGATTTTGGGGTATTTTGGTGCGTTGATTACGAATATGTACTTAGATTTTTCCTATCACCCTTAGTTTTTTTGAAAAATCCCTTTGTGTGAATTTGCAAACAAAGCCAACTTTAAGTCTGCAAGAAATGAGGTCTTTAGCAAATGACCTAAAAATCCATTTTTTTGTTTTGATAACAAGTTTGTCACTTAGGGCTTGTTTTTCAATCTCCAGTTAACTTCTATCTGACGAATAAGTTTGTCATTTTGACAGTTTTTGTATGGACAATCTGTCAAAACGTCACATTTATTCTTCAGCTAAAAGGTATCTAATGATTTAAAAAAATCAGCCCTTAGTTAATTAAGTCATATTTAACTAATTTTGGTTATGAGAACTTACTCATTATTGTCTACTGCAACCATTCAGTGTATTTTTGTTCAATAAGAAGCAATTAAAATAAAATATTAATTAATAAATAGGAAGGCTTAGGTAATTTTGGCAAAAAAACGATGCTAAATAACAAAAAATCCTGACGTGATGATTTAAAAAAAAACTTTTCCCGTAATCAGCGCCCCTAAATCTATCCAAATCAATCATCAACACTGAAAGGGGAAAACCATTGCAGACCTGTGAACTATCGTAACGCCGCGTAAGAAGTTTCACTTCGAAAGATAAAAGAATGACATGTAGGTACAGTCACGAGCACTAATATGTAAACACTTGGCAACTTTCAATAGCGATTTTTTCGTGAAATAACGAATGCAATGTTAAAATGCGACATATTGCATAAACCTATGGGTTCGAAAATACTATGTTCGTAACAACATAAAATTTCATTGAAAAATTAAGGAGAAAATCGCTTTTGAAATTAGCCAAGTGTACACATATTAATGCTCGTGACTGTACGAGGCCAAATGGCTCCTATCTCAGCCTGGTGCCTATATGGGTGTAGGTGTAAGTATAGTCAACCTCCTTATAGACTTACCACCCTACAGTTGAAAGTCACAAGCACGTCATACAACGACAAAGTCTATTTGTCTATGAGACAGTAAGATAATTTCAACCTTAGTTAGTTTCAATTTAAAGGGCATTGTCGTCAAAAGTGATAAAAGAATTACGAGGTCTTTATACCTAATTAATATAATAATAATAATACCATTTATTTCAGGCGACACAGGCCCATAGAAAAATACCTTAACCTAAACATACATATTTTTATATAAACAAAACTTGTGTTAATAAAAAGGCTTAAGACTATGTTAGTAGCGCTTCACTTTGCTATAGCTTGACTTTGTGCTGTCCAGTGGAGCTTGTCCGCGGAAGCGACGGAACACCACGTCTTGCGGCCAAAAGTGTTCTTCCATGACGAGGGGCAGATAACAGTTCGGTACACGCACGACAAACGCCTTGAAGTTGATGTTCCGGTGCGATTCCAGTAACTGCACCCTTGGCGTGTACCTCGTCTTTTGGCGCACGTACTCCGATGTCCTCAGCCTTAGTGGTGAAGTGCAGGCGGGGATATATGGTGTTACTGCAATATGTAGGATCACTCATAGATTCGAGTGTGTTACGTGACTTAGAAAAGTGTAACACCGAATTACACATCCCCGTAAGTTTACTAACACGAAACATTTGGTAATTATAACAAATAATAATTGAAATCTTACAAGTATCTGATAAAAGGTGATAACATCGTATTTACATCACGTTGTGGGACACTAAACGCAAATAGACATGATAACAATAGAATAATTCTTGTGTCTTGTTTACTGTCACGTAAGATAATTTAAGTTGAGTGCTCCTTGTGAAAGAGCTCATCCGGGGAAGTACCTACATTTATATACTATAGAATAGAATAGAATTATCTTTATTCAAGTATCATATCGTCGCCCGTATTAATAAAAGTCCTATCTCATTTTTTATCTTAAACGACGTAAACGACGATTAGTGAAAATTGTAAAGAATCACGAATAGAAATATGTAGTTGTCCTAACTCAAATCAGCTAAAAACTGAGATAGGACTTTTAGTCATGCGGGCGACGATATGACTCAAAAAAAAATATACAGTCGAATTATGAACCTCCTCCTTTTTTTGAAGTCGGTTATAAATTATTAGTAATACTTACAACTATTTTCGTAAGAACTGATACTTCACAAAAACAAACAAATGGTAGTGGATCACCGCTGTGGCAACCCATGTGAGATGGCACAACAGCGACCCACGAAAACACAGTCTAGGCGACTTGAAATCATGCTTAGGATACTGTTGGAGCTGCTCCACACCCTGCGCACCATGGAAGCGCACCTTTGGCGCATGATTGTGAAGAAACTATCTACATGCGCATCCGCGAACATCCCCGACGCACTACAGAAGCGGGGCAAACCACCATCATCCTAAACGCGTTGTTATACTGAACGCGGACAGCGTTGTACGATTTTTGCGTATATCTAACCCACAGGCTGCTCGTGTAAAAAGACGTACAGTAGGCTCGAAAGACCGTTATCTTCAGGAAGTGAGCATCGTGCAACCTGCGAGCCAGCATCTAGTATCATCACCCATTTCTGATGCTGCTGTAATTACAGACACATGGAACATTTTTCAGCTTTGTCTCTAAGATGGTAACGCAGCTACGATGCTTTTGGTATACCTCCAGACCGAATTTCGGCCATGCCGGCCAATTTTGTAGCGGTATCTACAACGCCACATGCGAGCTATGCGTCATACTGAGGTCACGCAAAATCCTGCATCGCGCAAGCAGAGTTTACCATGCAATTTGCATATATACAACGTCCCGACATCAATAGCCGGGCAGTTGCCAACCAGACACGACACCCGTCTGGTCGGAGGAATCGATTTCTATTGGTCGATAGTCACATATTTTTGTCTCGGTTTTCCCGATTGTAACGGAGTCTTTGGACTTTGTTCATAAAAAAAAAAAAAATACTCGGCCCGCCGAACCTACCTCAAAAATGTTATCAGATTTTTTTAATAAAAAAAATATATGTTTATCACGTCTCGCAAGTCAACCTAGGAGGTTGTGGGCTGCTAAACCAGGCTTGCCTGTTGGTACCTCAATAAATTAAGGCCTTCAGCCAGGGCTTAAAAAAAACTGAAAAACTAAATGTTATCTGACTTAATAGATAGCTGTTTACACAACACAAAATCTTCAATAATAAAGTGATAATCCTAATTTTACCAAAATAGCCAGTATCAGATAAACTATTGATAATCTTATTATATAGGTAGGAAATGACAGATGTGAAAAATACCTACTTATGCAATAGTAGTAAAGTTTTAGTTTATCATTTACTACCTTTAGCCCGCGGCTTCGCCCGCGTTAATTTAGACTTTGACTATCAATTTGGGTTATATAATTCAATCATGATTCGAAAGACACGTGGCGCCATCTATTATCATAAGAACGTTATTGTTGTTTTCCTCGGGAACAGTACTTTTTTTCGGGATGAAAGGTACTCTATGTCCGATTCTGTACTCCTGACAACGTATATGCAAAATTTCAGGATGATCGGTTCAGTGGTTTAGGCGTGAAAAGGTAACAAACAAATTTACTTTCGCATTTATAATATTAGTTAGGATTAGGAAGTTAGGATGTTGAGATGTAGTTAAAAGTCGGCTGTAAAAAGATGGGTGACCACCCATTACATATCGAGATCCCTCCATGCCTCGGGAAGCACGTTAAGCCGTTGGTCCGGGCTGTCATTTGTAGATCTTTGTTAGTCGTTACGGGTAGACAAATCCCAAAAATCTGACAACCAGTTTCACCAAGGGGTATCGTGTTACCCAGTTGTGGAGGTGAGATAGGCAGTGGCTCCATGTAAAATATTGTAGTTAACTGCATCCGGTTAGACTGGAAGCCAACCTCAACATAGTTGGGATAAGGCTAGGCAGATAAAATGTCCAAAGTAAGCCTCTCCCATATAAATTTATACACATTTTTAAGAATTTTTAGAATTCTTGAAACGTGTTTCATGTTTTGTGCTGAAACCCTAAACACATTGACTTAACTTAAAAAGTAAGTATTTTCAAAGAAACCCATCCCCTATTTAACTAAGGTTTTTCAGATTTAAAGTACAGGTGCTTACGAGTAATTAAGGACTACTAATGGGATCGATTAGGAGTCCTTAAATAAGCAGCTGTGCTCCACACCTTTAAAACTGTAAGTTAGGCGTTTTCTTTTCGGAAAATACCCGATAATTCTTACATGAAATATTATTGGATACATAACATAACATATCATCACGCCTGTAATCCCCGAAGGGTTAGGCAGAGGTGTACCAGTTATGTTTAAATCCAAAGTAATGGCGGCGAGGGTATTATCATCAACCGGGCCCAAATCCGGATTCCGGGCTACTACTAAGAAATTCCTGATGGTAAAATCCTATTACCCTTTGCCCGAGACCGAGACCTGTATCCTAATTGCGTAATACACTATCTATCACAATCTGCATCATTTTGAAGTCTATTGCTAATCTATTGCTTCATGTGCTCGAAAAATGTATCTGCTCATCAACGTGAATAACGCAATGAATGTTGTTGAACTGTCAAAATGAAAGCTGTTACTACTGTTAGTGTGTTACGCAATTACCTCGCTGAGAATCGAACCGAGGATCTCATGCTCAGCACAGCAGTAGCTCTTACGACCACTAGACTGACGAGGCAGGGTATTATTGGTTATGTAATAGGTAATTTACATCATAGGGTAATTTTTGAAGCTGTGGCTACTCGTAATGCTAATCGCCTAAAAGTTAAAGTCAAATCATTTATTTCAAATAGGCACTTTTGAACGTCAAAATTTACAAGAAAATTGAATTGATTCTAGTTGCCCCTTCCAAAAGATAGTTTCGTATGGAGAAGAAAGGGCAGGTGACGCCACCGTTACTCTTTTAAAATGGTTTACAATAAAATATATACATTAATTATATAATTATATGTGAACTCGATGCATCTAGAATAAAATTACTATACCACAATAGGTAAAAACAATTAAAAATAAAACAATGAAAAAAAAAGTATATAATATAATAGGTATAAAATTAATGGTTAGCTAAGTCATTTTATACACAGAATTTATTCGGTCACGCGGTGAAATTATTTCACGGTATATTTATGATAGTGTTCAACAATGCATTGTTATTTGAAGTATTGCCACTCGAGGACTAATGCCGATTTTAATGATACATTCGTTACGAAAAGTGACCACAAGTTCAAGCTCGTAAAGAAAGAATTAACAAAAAATGGTTAATAATAGGGACAAAAAATCTTCTTAGCGTGTTGATGGCAATCTACATAAATGATGTAGCCTAGAACAATGTGGAGTGGGAACAGCATCATCTGTAGCGTTCGAAGGATACGGATAAGCAAGACGCAGTCTTTGAAAGAAAGAAAGGAAAGAAAAGAAAGAAAAGAAAGAAAAGAAAGAAAAGAAAGAAAAGGAAGAAAAGAAAGAAAGAAAATCATTTTAATAATTTAAATTTTTTGCTTCGGTTTCTACCCCATTTATCCCGCCAGAAGTTACCTTAATTGACAAGCAAGATTTTGGAAGGAATTTCCTTATCGCATGTTAAACTCTGCACACTAGGTGGATGAAAGCTAGACCGAAAAACGTGTAAAATTTTGACAGTCACGGCATTTTTTCTCATACAGCGAAGCGAGGTGTCACTTCTCGACTTTTTATTTTAGCAGAATTTGGACATAGGTTTGGTCGAAGAAAAGAAACCTGCTCAGGCGGAGATTCCAAGACCATCGTAACCCTGATGTGTCAATGTGGCGCTGTTTGCTAACGATGGATTTAACTTCATGTCCTGCATCATTTTACCCGTCATCTTAATAAGGCCTAACTTCTTAAGATAGTGTGGAAGTGGTGCAGTCAAAACGTGGATTTTTAAGGTTGTTATTGCTAATAGTGTTAAATAATAGTTACTGTAATGCTACACAAGTGAACGTTCACGTATATCCACAGAAATCATTCCCTGATTTATACGAAAAGGTTAATGGTAGGTAACTCCTACAGGATTTATAAAACCATCTAATAAACTCGATTACCAATATTCCGTTTTCAATAATAACAACTAGCGACCCGCCCCTGCATAGCACGGTTTACACGACTTGTCAAAACATCAAGATTTCTATATATGCTAAGCGAGTTTCAAGTTAATGTATTCTACATACAAACCTTCCAGAATAAATTATTTAAAGGATGGTTAACACTTCATCAAAATCCGTTGAATAGTTTAGAAGAACAACGTGGTCACATAGACATGAACAAAAAACGACTTTTATTTATAATAAAATATATAAAATAGATGTAGATGTAGATAATTCATGTTCGATTTTTTTTTAATAAGTTTTATTTATTTATGTTTCAGTTTACAAAAAGGGTTGTGTTTGGAGTCTCCTTTTAAGCAAACAATTTCTCCTAATACAGGCACAGGCACCTTTTTTGTAAACTGATGAATAAATAAATAAAACTCATAAAACGTATTTAAAAAAAAAAATTGACAGGAAAAGGGGCGTTGCCATTTGTTTCTAATCTTTATGTAGGTCATTCTTAGCTGCAACCTACTTGGTAGCTGCATTATTGTAGATCCACTTTCTTTAGCGCTATTAGAGAATGCTTGGCGGAGTGTATGTATTTCCTATTTATAATTTAGCAGGCAGGCCATATGTGAGAAAGCTTCATCCACGAGTTAAGGGTACATTGCTTATATTGAAAGTTAAAATCATGAAACTTGAATGTTTTTTAAATGAGAAAAATCTCGCATTATTTTATCAGCAATTTTCGGTATCAGCGGTTATCGTGACAATAAATTTAAATTGCAAACTGCGGCGGCCAAGGCTGGCAGCAGGCCAACAACTGACAAATATTACACCTTTGTAGAAACACTAGATAGTTTATTAACAAATTAGTATACTTTACAAGCGTTATTTATTAGAATTTATGCTTTTAAAAAGAAATTCTAGATTTGAGTAGTATGTACGCATTATGGAAGATTTCCGTTGAAAATTTAAAATCGGATGCGGATAATTATAATGTAAAAGAAGAAATATCGTTGTCTGAATTAGTCAGCATCCTACAAGAAATACTTTCACCACTTCAAAAGATTACATAAATTCATTGACTTTAAAGAATATGAGAATCAATAAATTGTGATGTGCGAGACTCCTCATAGAGGCATTTTTTTGTGCACTAAGAAAGGTTTGAGAAACAACGGAAGGACTAGCCTATCTGTCCGCATGCATTCGAACGATTTGGCCATCCCACTTCTATTTGCGTCCACTGCTTGAGCACTATTTCCAATCCGAAACCGAGATAATGACGATCAGAAACGTCACAAAATATTCTAAATTCGGACGGATAGAATTTGAATCCAGTGCGCAACCCGTCATCATCATCATCATCAGCCTATATTCGTCCACTGCTGGACGTAGGCCTCTTCTAGTGAACGCCACTGAGCCCGATCCTCGGCTCTCCTCATCCAGTCTCTGCCAGCCGCCTTTCGCAAGTTCTCACTCCACCTGGCCGGCGGGCGTCCCACACTACGTTTGCCTAACCAAACAACTGCAACCCGTGACACAAAGTAAAGATTTATTTATTTATTGAATACTGCAAGCACACAAATGATCAGAGGCACACTTAATGCCATAGGCATTTTCTACTGGACAACCTTTAAAAGAGAAGAAGATATCCAAACGCTGAAGTAAAAAGAGGTGTGAGCACGAGTGCAGTAGACATAACGGGAACTGAATGTAAAAAGTGTTTGCATGTATGGCGCCTTTGTAAGGAAACTACAGTAGAAACTTGGAAAAATACGTGAAGAAAATATGTGGATCGTTAGTACCAGTCACGGTAGAAATAATAAAACATAAGACTGAAAGGGATTATGCTTCTTTTATCATTGGTGTACCTGAAAGCGGTTATAATACCTTATGTCAATCGGAAAATTGGGCATTGAACATTGAATTCTGTGAATGGGTGTGGTTTCGTAAAACAACCAAATAAAAATAAAATAACTAGCACAGCTATTGAGATTTACTACCAAAACGTGAGAGGTTTGCGTACAAAATTGGAAGAGTTCTATGTAGGTGTGTCATCTTCAGAAGCAGACTTGTTCGCCATTATTGAAACAGGCTGCAGCAAATCTATTCGTGAGTTCATGAGGCAGAAATAGTGGCACCTAGTGGTTATACAATACTGCGCTGCGCTTGCGCGGACGGACGAAAGCAAGGCGGCGCGTATCTCGTGGCCACCTCGCGTTTAGAACTGCAGCGAGGGTCCAGCCCGAGTGACATCAACATTGATGATAAGGTGTTCGAACTGGTATGTGCTACCGTTTTTTACAAAGTAGACTTTTATTTTTATTTTGTGTTACTTACATTCCGCCTAACAGTTGTGAGAATGAGTATATGATATTGTTTAGGATTATAGAACAGCTGTGTAGTAAATATAGTGATATCGTCGTAATTGGTGATTTCAATATGCATTCTTGTTCGATAAACGTATGTAATTATTTTGAATACTTTTTATCATATTGTGGATTTACTCAGTGTAACACGATCGTTAATTGTAATAATCGATGTTTGGATCTAGTGTTAAGTATGCTTCCCAAGGGAGAGAGTGTGAATGTGCGCTGGGTGGGGGCCTCGTGCCTGTCGATGCGTACCATCCGCCGCTCGACGTGTTGGTCGAACTCGGCGAGCTCTTGCGGGTTCATTGGCGTACGAGTCGAGTACTGTACCCACCGGTTGGAATTTTAATAAAGCTGATTTTTTTACGTTATACTCATCAATAGTGGCAATAGATTGGACTTATATCTACGACCTTGATTTAGAAATGAGTTTAAATTATTTTTATGAAACAATTAATGCGACAATAGATGACTGTTCCCAGAAAACGGCGAAGTCATGTAAGCTCGAAGGATGTTTACCCGAGTTTTACACTGCTGAAATAATTCGCAACACACGTTATAAGGCCATTCACCACAAAAGGTATAAGGCAAGTAAGAACCAGGATGATTACGAGGCGTTTGCTCTGTGTAGGGCTAAAGTAAAATAGTTGATTAAATTAGCGCGAGAGCAACATAGCAACAGGGTTCAAAATCAACTGCAAAAAGACCCAAAATAATTTTGGAACCATGTAAAGTCCAAAAGAGGTTTTTAAAAAACGGGGAGGTGTTGTCTAGTGAGCAATGTGTGAAAGAGTTTGCGCAGTATTTTCACTCGGTCTATAGCGCGAGACAGCCCGAGTTGCATGATGCTGCGCCAATAGAAGGGGCGGGTGGTGAGAATGGAGCGGCGCGGATTCATCTGCAGGAATTGCAGTTGAAGGATGGGCAAAGTGCACTTGAACAACTTAAGCCGAAGAGATCTGCGGGACCGGATGGTATTCCGCCTTACATATTCAGAGACTGTAGATCTGTGCTGGTTGTACCGTTGCTCCATATATTCAATAAGTGTCTGAAGGCAGCCGTGTTTCCAAAGAGATGGAAAACCACCCGTATCGTGCCGGTACCGAAAGGAGGTAGTGACGGCAATGACCGGCTAAAGTGTTGGAGTGCGCTATTCATAACAACATTTTTATGCAAGTGAGAACGCAACTCTCAGACGCACAGCACGGGTTTAGACCCATGAGGAGCACCACCAGTAACTTACTAAGTTACATGGCTTATGTGTTGCCGATTTTAGACAGTGGGGTGCAAGTTGACGCTGCTTACTTCGATTTCAAAAAAGCATTTGACTTGGTCGATAATGATGTGTTGCTCAAGAAGTTAGCAGCCGTTGGTTTCACTCCGCACCTACTTCATTTCTTCGCCAGTTACATGAGGGATAGGCAGCAATACGTAGAGTACGAGGGACACAAGTCAGAGTCGTAGTTTACGTGGTCTGGTGTAAGCCAAGGGAGTAACCTCGGACCTCTGCAATTTATAATTATGGTAAACGATTTGCCCAAAGTTGTTAAGGATGCAAATTGTTTATTATTTTCAGACGATCTTAAGTTATCCATGGCAGTGAGGGGTGATGAGGACTGCGAACGCTTACAGAAGGCCATAGATAGCATAGTTACTTGGAGCAAGGAAAACCTTCTGCAATTCAATGCCCAAAAATGTGTCACCATCACTTTCTTGCGTGCACGCAGTCCTATTGTACATAATTACAACATTGATGGGATGCCGATGATCAGGGTTACAGAGCTTAGGGACTTAGGAGTTAGTCTTAACGCGGGACTAGCGTTTCGTGACCATATAGTCAAGTGCTGTAAGAAAGCCTACATAAATTTGGTGTTTATTATGCGGACTGTTCGTGGTTTCACAAATATTACGGCAATTATCACTTTATACAACACTTTGGTGAGAAGCCAATTAGAATGCAACGCAGTCATCTAGGCCCCACATGAGATTGTCTCATGTTGGAGCGAATACAAAATAAATTTGTTAGATTTTTATATTTGAGGATCTCTGGAGTATATCCTTTTTACCCGCTTATGTATCCAACCTTGTTTATATTAGGCATGGTTGGATACAATGAGTTGCGAGTTAGGCGTGAGTTCGCACTTGTCTCATATTTATTTAAATTAATTAGAGGAAAGATACATAACGCCAACATATTAGAGTTGGTGTGTTTGAGTGTGCGCGACAGATATGTGTGGCGGCGACGGTGCGGCGTCCTCAGCTGCTGACTAGCCTCATGGTCGCACTAATCTGTTAAATGAGGCGCCCCTGACGCGCGCGCTTCGCACCCTTAACCTTGTAGCAGAGGAGACAGACATTTTTACTTTTACACGGAGTGGATTCACAAGGATAACATTGTTTGTAATAAATTTTTGAAAATAAGTTGTTATTATTAAGTTTGCTTCACTATTGCATTGGGTTGTACCTGTAATAATAGTTGTAAGTGATGTTAAATAAATAAATAAATTTAAAAAGAGAACTAAAAAAACGTACTACGGGCACTTCGGACCATAATTTTTCGAATTGGGATCGGATATAGTACTAAAGTAGTGTTACTGTTGAACGTTAAAGAGTGTCCATGGAGTTTCTTCTCCATTCTTATCCATAGGAACCTATTACGCTTTAGAATAGGCAATTAGCTTCATCTTTCTGACTGACCGACTCCTTGACAATTCTAAAGTGTAATTAAAATAAATGTTGTGAGTTAAAGTTTTCGGTAGGTATTCATCATCTGCTCTGTTTACGTTTTTCTATCAGCTTGAATAATATTCAATGTTTTCAGTCGACTTCAAAAAAAGGAGGAGGTTCTCAATTCGGTTGTACTTTTGTTGGTATATTGGCGTGTGCTAGCTGACATAATTATAGCAAGTAATTTAATTTAATGTTTTTTTTTTGTGTTTCGTAATGTTAATTACTTCGCATACTATTGTATAGAATCAAGTTTTTCTAACTGAACAGACAGCTGTGCTGCTGGGGAGTTGGTTGCGCCACTTCTTCTCCCCAGCTAAAGCACTAGGAAGCGGTGAAGGGCGAGCGTTTTGAGGGACTGTCTCAAGTAATTTTGACGTTCAAAAAGTGCTGATTCTCAGCCTAGTTTGAATCAATGCCTTTTGTTTTTAAGCTATTGTATAGCTTTTATCGCGGGCTTTGAGCGCGGCGACCGAATCAAGAAATTCCGTAACGAAAATAAAACCTAACACCCCCACTCCGCTTACCATGTAGCTCGGCCGAGCGTTCGCTTAACGTGTATGTATATGGTACGAGTGTACTTGAATTAATATCAAATAAAAAAAAAATACTGCATAAATAAAAAATTAATAAGTAATTATAATTGCATAAGTTGATAAAAAATGCTATGCAGTAGCTTTACCGCGGCAGTCCCCGAGCTCCACACGTGTATTTTTTTATTTGATCTCGGTAACACGCAAATATTAATGATGAAGTGACTCAATATTAATTTGCAAGTATAATTATTTTCCTTATAATAAGTTTTCCTTCAATTAACAAAGATATGGATACTGTTGAGATAAAGATTTCTATGAGACCGCGACACGACCACTTGTTGTTCATGAGTCAGTGATAGTATTATCTTATCAGTATACATCTATCAACTATATATATCATCTCCTTTAGAAGTTAACTTATTATCAGACAGTACTCTAAGGAGATTGCTACTGTGGTTTACTAAAGAACAGAAAATGTAAGTACCTACCATTTAATTGTTTTTCTTAGCTTTTATCAACTGATAACATGTTATGGTTGACAGCTATTTTTAATGGACTTCAAAAAAGGAGGCTGTTCTCAATTCGACTGTATTTTTTTTGTGTTACCTCAAAACTTGTTTCTAGTGAACCGATTTTGTTGATTATTTGTTTATTTGAAAGCTGGTGCTTTTCATGTAGTTCCGTATCAATTTGATTAAGATTTGACTAGTCGTTTTTGAGTTATCCTTAATAATGCGTATTTTTTCCACTTAGTTATATTGATGATGTTTTAATAACTTCCTGTCACTGTTATTTACATATCAAGTAGTGGTATACGTATTTGTGTGGGGGTAGGTAACACAACTAAGAAGAGTAAAATAAAAACTTTTTTACAAAAAATACAATCCACTTCCAAAAAAAGAACACTACAAGGTGAAAAATGTAATTCCCGAAGTCGGTTCGAGGTCGGTTCCCGAAGAAAACCAATAACACCGACTTCTGAAGTTAAAGTTATTGTAGAGTTTTTATGGAAGTCAGTTGTTTTTTTTTTTTTGTCAAAAAGGTTTTTGGTTTATATAGATTTGTGTATTAAAGATTATTTAAATTAATACCTATGTTTTACAGTGAAGTGAATACAAATATGAAGGTCGCCATTTTTATTGTAAATGATAAATGATTTTATTTCTTTATGTAGGATTATACATACAAACAATTTTACACGTCAATAATATTTTTTTAAACTTGATCAGGTCGAATCACAGCAGTATTAAAAAAGTTTTGAAAATAACTTAGTATTAGAAAAAATATGTTGAAAAATTTAAATTGGTCTAACGACAGTGGTCCACATTAGCCCTGGATCGCAAGAGGTGGAAGTCATGGGCAGAGGCCTATGTCCAGCAGTGGGGTAGAATAGCATGATACAGACTAAGATTAAACAAAAGGCATCATATTTAGAACAAAATACAACTGAAAACTGAAGGACTTTCCGACTTTCGTGCCATTACTAAATTGGTAATAACTTTTCATTTCAGATGAAGTGCTTGATCCTCATCGCTGTGCTCGCAGCACTTGTCGCTTGCAATGACGCGGCGGCAGTCCGAAATGCCACCCTCAGGTCCAACATGTACCAGGGATATATCAGTTCAGGAGATTATTTACTTCACAGGTATGTACCATACCGACAATATTACTAAGGCTTGCTTGCACCACAAATCATTAAATGCATTTAACGCTAGTTAGAAAATCATTCTGTCTCTGTCATCTTTAAACTGTTGACAGAAGCAGAAGTATGTTTCCAATTCGTTGAACGTAATGATAAAATCATAATAATTTATTTGTCAGAATATGGTATGTTTTATGGTCATAAGATTAGACAATGGTATCATCAGATTCTGCCAAGTGTGGCGTGAAAATATTTATTACAGGACAGAGATTATTAGGTCAGTATTAACATTATTTATTGCATAATTACGAATTATAATTACAATTTGAGGTATTTTAGTTAAAAAAAATATACATATAATCTTAGACACACACAATTTATTTAGGATGTCAAAGTATAATTAGTTGTCAAAAAAAAGAAAGAAAATGAGTCAAAGAGACAGAGAAAAAGAGAGGGATAGTGTCAAAGTGTCAAGTCGTTAAAATTATAATGACATTTATTACATAGCATTAAGTCTTTAAGTTTCTTTTTCAAATCCATTTAAATTTAACTCTACGTATTTAGTGATTTGTGCTGCAAGTCGGCCTAAGGCCCACTTGCACCGCCAATTGCTAAACACGATTAGCGCTAAACGAGTTTAAAACATAATTCTGTTCCTGTCAAATGTTTGAAGATGACAGAGACAGAGTGATGTTTAAAACTCGTTTAGCGCTAACCGTGTTTAATGATTGGCGATGCAATTGGGTCTTGGTCTTCTTCTATTGTGAGTGATACGTTAACCCCTTAATGCTAGCCCGTCTCGTAAAGGCTCTTTGATTGCTCTTTTAAATTAATGAATACTGAGATTTTTGGGAAAAAAGAAATTTTTCAGCGCACAGACTTTTCTTAAAAGGACAGTGGCGGTAACCATTTTTTATTGAATTGCTTTTGATTGAAACCGGAAATAGCGGAATCCTTGAAATATCGCTTTTAACGATAAGACCGCCCATAGTGTCACCCCTTTTCTTAATTTATATGCGTAATTTTACAGTAAACGTAATCAGGCTCTGATACAAAGAGGTGGGGAAGGGGGGCTTCGAGTGCAGTTGTCACTGGGCTTCGACCAAGCTGAGTAGACATAAACTAATTTTTACAACCTGTATTTTTTTAGATATGTATAAGTAGTAGTCACCCTTGAAAAGGGGGCCCATTCGCCAATCGGTAGGTGGGTCTACTCCCTAAGCAAGAAATCCGTAGGTACGGTCGAAGTTACGGGTGTTTCCTACTTCGTATTACATAAGGACATAATTATGATTATTTCGAGGCACGAATTAAAAATGAATGATAACACCACTTGACAATTGTCCTTATTCCCGATGTGTTATTGCCCGTCCCATCCGTCCCGATGTGACAGGCCCGTTTCTTCGTTGACGGACTTAGATACTAGGCCCCATGAACGTAATAAGAAGTAATCTGTTATTATATCTTTCTTAAATTTAGTCTCAAACTGCTTAATAACATCATTAACGATATTATCAAAAGATAATAACAGACAAGTAGGACATATTAGGCATCCTAAGGTTGTCTGTAAAAGATCGCTTTTAGCGATAAGACCGGCCATTGTGTCACCCTATGTAAAATTTCTACATTTATATCTGTAATTTTTATGGTGTACATAATATAGAGTATTCTATTCTATTAGCTGTTTACTCGTTTCATAAATAAGTTCAACAACCACCCAAGTCAAGTATTTTACTTTCTGTTACTTTCCTAATTTACGGTAAAATTGATAATAAACCCAAAAATACACACGCCTGCATTTACTTGTACAAAAGTATGCAAATAACTTGCATGCCATGCCCTATCTACTTTAGATTAGTGAAAACATGGGTTTGTCACAAAGTACATTTTTATAATTCCTAACTTGACGATATTATCGTGGACGTCCACGTCCACAAAATCGTGGACGGAAATTTAAAAGCGTCTTCATATTTTACATTTTACTTTTTTCCTTATATTTGACTTCCCTGTGTTATCGTGATGCAGTGACGTGGACATGGACGTCTACGATAATTTCGTCACGTTAGAAATTATAAAAGTGCACAATGGTACGCAGAGCCTATTTGCAAACTTTTGTGCAATTAGATAATTGTTATCGTAAGTATATTCCTGGCCTACTTTTATCAATGAATCATATTAAAAGAGACTGTGACCTCTGAGTTTGTTTCGGCCTTTCTTGTCAGAGTAGTCAGAGAGGAAACGCCGACATCATCTAGTTTTTAAAATATATGATTGATGTGTAAAAGTGTTTGTACAAACCTACTTGCAGAGATGAAGTCATTTATAATTTATATGGAGGAGTCATATATGTATGGAGTTGGTTTGTAATCATAGTGCTTAGTGTTTATTTTATTTTGTTACCTATTGTACCAATAATAAAACCTGACTTGGTTTCCGTACGTCCTTTTTGGGTAACCACTGAAAATCAGCGCTGTGCTGTGGGTCCCCCATAGCACAGCATCTTGCCGAGTGGAAGCCTTCTTGTCACAGTCATGACGTGCAGCTGTCGACTATTTCTGTTTTGTGCTCGTGATTATAGATCTATTTTGTTTTTATTTTTCTTTATTATTAGAGCTAATTATCTTTTATGTATGCACGTGTTTCTGTAACAAAAAAACTTATTCATCTTTCTTCTTTCTTTCTTTCAATACATAATTATTACGATAGGTACGTAATTATTATGTAGATACGCATCTGGTGACTTAGGGAGTAACTAAATTCATTCAGCTCCATTCGTGTTTCGCTGGACGTTTTTCGTCATTTCTACACACTGAACACAATTAATGTAAATGTTAATAGTTTACGTTAGTTTGAACACTGTTGTTAGCATGCGCATGATAAAAACACACTTGTCCAAAATTTATACGTTTACCGCGAAGACTGAATAGATCTGGAAAGTTGAATGGACGTGGAAAGTTGAATAGACGTGGAAAGTTGAATAGACGTGGAAAGCTGAACGGATGCGTACGCATCTCTATACAAAATCGTTGTTTTCTATGGACAAAAGTTGAACAGAGCTGAATAAGTGTGGTTAGCCCCTAGCGGGTTCACTGGCCGATGCGGTAGGCGATAATTCCTTAATAGGAATTATCGCCTACCGCATCGGCCAATACGATGATACATATGATAAGTCTGAAAGTCATTTAATCATGACTTTCAGACTTATCATATGTATCATCGCTATATTAATGCCGTATCATTCAGTCGACTGAAACCAGATAATCGTTTGAGCTGATAAGCTGAGATAATATAGGCTTTCCTACGTTTCATGTTTTGAATTGAATGTCATTTTTTTCTTGATATTCATTATGTACAGTCACCAAAAGAGATAAGGAACCAGGGTCATCCATATAGTTGAATTTTAGTAAGAAACTGATGAATGTTTTCGAATAAAATTTAATTTAATTAATAGAAAACAAACAGGTCATTTATCAAATTAAATTTCATTCGAAAACATCCATCGGTTTCTTACTAAACTTCAACTATATCCGACGACCCTGGTTACTTATAACATTTGGTGACCGTACATAATATTTTTTATGATACTGTAAGGAATCAGAAGTGAAATAAGTAAAAAAATAAACAATCTTTCATTCCTCAAAATTACACTTTACAAAACAGATAAAAATATCAAAAGAAACACTGCAAATATTAATCAAATAGAAATAACACAAGCCAACATGAATAATCAGTACATGACCAATAACATAACCTAAAAATAATCAAGCACACGATAATGGTCAGGTAGCACGTCCGTCTCGAGTGCCGTTCAAGCAAAAAGAGACCGTTACCGCACCGCGCGCCTCCTTTTATAACCTCTTATCGGTTGACAGCTGATCGCGTGATGTCACCTCGTCATCCGTTACCAACAATACATACATAAACTCACGCCTTCTTCGCATGGGGGTAGGCAGAAACTACAGAACGATATTATTATTGTTAACGATTTTACTATAGTTTCGGATCTGTCCAACAAGATTTGAACTTGACCAGGGGCCTTACGGTTCATCTCGGAACGAGATCACAAGTCGCGTTTATTCGACTTTATTAAAGAACTACCGTCAAACGGGGTGAATAGGGATGCAGGGGTGAAACGGAACGAAACTTTAAAAGGGATTTTAACATTGAAATAATATAGTTTGTCGCCAACAAGGGCACTTAATCGTTAATTATAATACAGTAAACCCATTAGTCCTTTTTGGCAACAAACTATATTATTTGAAAGAAAGAAAGAAAGAAACAAACAAACAAAAAGAAATATTTTATTTGGAATACGCACGGGAAATACAAAGAGTACAAAAAATAAAAAATATATAAAAAGGAGCATTTAAAACTAACAACATTAACAATAAAAACAACAATAGACAAGTGAAAAACCTGTGCGAGGCCAAAAAGGCTCCTATCTCAGCATAATGCTGCGGTATTTAAAAAAATAAATACCGCAGCGCTGGTAATCTGACCTACGGAAATCTTTATATCCCACTAGGGGTTATTAACAAAAAAATAATACAAATAAAATATTATAAGAAAATAAAGTAATAGAAAATTGTTAAGAAAACAAAAATAAATAAATTAAAACCATGGTTATGCATGACAGTGAATAAAGATTGACCCACGGCCGACGCTCCAACATCACTTTTTTATGTTGTAGACTATTGTTATAGTCTGTGACAAGCGATTCCAATGTTAAAACCCCTTTTAAAGTTTCGTCTCGATTCGCCCCTGCATCCCTATTCACCCTGTTTGACGGTATAGTCTTACTGTTACTATTAGCCTGCTTTATCCCACTAGTGGGCAAAGGCCTCTCCCCATGACTTCCAGCTTTTTCGAACCACAGCTAAAGTGATCACTGGTTGTTTTTTTCCTCTAGCTCGTCCGACCATCTTCTACGCCTACGCCTACGCCTTCTGACGGTGTCAGGGCTCCACGTAGTGGTTATTTTGGTCCAATAGTAGTCTAGTCTTACAAAAACTTTAATTTAAAATCTTTGTTGTTTCAGGAACTACTACTACAAGGCACCTATTGTGAATGCAGTACAGTACCAGGACATCACTTACAAAGGAGCCAAGAACGTTCGTATCTCATACCTCGCGGCGACAGAGGTTGGAGGTACCCAGTGGGGAATGCCCTCCCTCAGGGCAGGAGGCGTAGGTTGGAACACCACGACTATCAGGCTGACATCCGCCAGGGGCTACGGATACTACTACATGGTCGAAATCTGGGGCCGATAAGCATTTAGATAAATGGACAACATTTACGACGAATGTACCACTTTTACGGTGACTGGTTTTTTTTTTAGGACACGCTTAAATATTTGCATCTAGAATTTTATTCCAAAAAATATTAATGTATTTAAACAAATCTGATTACAATAAATATTTATTATTATTTATTTATTTTTCTTTCTTTTCCTAAATGGGGTTAGAGAGTGTAAATTAATACCTAAATTGGGACATGAAATTACGCCTTTTCCCACAAACGTAGGTATAACAGTCCAGAACTGTACGAGCTACGATGCCCACATACGTTGATTGCTTTGACCATGTTCATTCATCTCCTATTACACATACACACACACACGACACACTATATTAGATAAGAATACGAGATTGTCTCTCCTTATCCCCTTTAAATCGATCCAAAGCTTGTCTTTGTGGGCGCGTTCATTGAGGCGCCGGCCAGCCCGCCGGTTGAACGCGTCCCAGAGGGTCATGGCCATCCGGCTGGTCCGGGGATACCGCACGGTCTCCTGCGGGGCGGCGAGCCTCCTTGCCGGATTGCCGCCATGGGATCTGGAGTCAAAAGTCCTCGCGCACAATTGGGAGAAGCGCGAGGAAAATAAAAACCTAGTCTTTAAAAGTTCGCTTTTAGCAATAAGGCCACCCATTGTGTCACCCTATGTAAAATTTAGAAGAGAAAAAGAAAGACATCTACTTTATGTGCGGTAAACATGACGCAAAAAAAGAACAAAAACACAAAAAGAACAAGTTGGGGGAAAATTTCTACATTTATATCTGTAATTCCTAGGGCGAAAATTAATAAAGGGTGTTATATTCTCTTCTAGGATCGGTCAATCTGACAACCAGTCTCACCAAGAATAATCGTGTTACCCAGTAACTGGGTTGTGGATGTGGAGTTCAGATAGCAACTTGCTATGGAGCAAGTAACGGAATAAGAGTCTTTTGCATGGGCAAAAGACTCTTATTCCGTTGCAGCTGTAGCGCTTAGACTCGAAGGCGATCCAAACATAGTTTGTAAGAGGCTAGGCAAATGTTGATGATCATAATCACGAGTTAGGATCAGTTTTTCTCAAAATTTGGTAACCGATTGTTTAAATAAAACTGTGAAGTTTTGAAGATTTTCAGACACAAACTTGTCACACTGTTACTACTGTAAGGTTTTGTTAATATAACTGTAACTAAACGGCTTAAAATCTAATAATCATATCGATCTACGATTTAAAAAAATTCTACTGGCCATACTGACAGCGGAAATGCGTATTTAAATAAAATCGGGAGATTGAATTTATTGCACTGGCGACACTGGTGGCGACAGACGCCGTGACTTGGTACAGATCGGGCACTTTTCGATGGGAGTTGGTAGCGAGCGGTCATGATATTGTTGTACCGTAGTGATTGTTTTTAAGAAATAAGTTTTGATAAAAATAAGTTGTAGACATAATAAATAAGTTTTGAAGGTTAACTGTGGTTATTTCTATATTTACCTTACCAGCTGACAGTGGTTACTTGCCAAAATTTCTAGATACAAAATAGGAATATTATAACATAATATCACGCCTGCTATCCCCGAAAGGTAATGCAGAGGTGTGCCTATAGAAAATAAGTACATCCACATTTCGCCAGTTATGTTTAAGTCCCATGTGATAGGGGGCGAGCGTATTGCCACGAACCGGGCACAAATCCAGACTCTGAGCTGCTACTGAGAAATTCCTGATGGAAAAACCAAATACCACCTGGAGAACGAACCCAGGACCTCATGCTTAGGAGTAGTGCTTCCGACCACTAGATTAACGAGGCAGTGAAATAGGAATATCCTTTGCATACTACATTCGTTTAGTCTACTGAGTTTTTTAAAGCTGTCGGTAGGTATATGTATTATACAATATACGGACTTCCGTATATTGTATAATACATATACCTACCGACAGAATGCACACTTGTGCATTCTGCTCATCCTGACCGTATTATACAATACGGAAGTGTGCATTCTTGTCATCCTGACCGTATTATACAATACGGAAGTGTGCATTCTGCTCTTCCTGACCGTATTATACAATACGGAAGTATGCATTCTTGTCATCCTGACCATATTATACAATACGGAAGTGTGCATTCTTCTCATCCCGACCGTTTTATACAATACGGAAGTGTGCATTCTTCTCTAACTCACTGTATTATACAATACGGAAGTGTGCCTTCTGCTCATCCTCACCGTATTATACAATACGGAAGTGTGCATTCTTCTCATCCCGACCGTATTATACAATACGGAAGTGTGCATTCTGCTCATCCTCACCTTATTATACAATACGGAAGTGTGCATTCTTCTCATCCCGACCGTATTATACAATACGGAAGTGTGCATTCTTCTCTAACTCACCGGTTTGTACAATACGGAAGTGTGCATTCTTCTCATCCCGACCGTATTATACAATACGGAAGTATGCATTCTTGTCATCCTGACCATATTATACAATACGGAAGTGTGCATTCTTCTCATCCCGACCGTTTTATACAATACGGAAGTGTGCATTCTTCTCTAACTCACTGTATTATACAATACGGAAGTGTGCATTCTGCTCACCCTCACCTTATTATACAATACGGAAGTGTGCATTCTTCTCATCCTCACCATATTATACAATACGGAAGTGTGCCTTCTTCAAATCCTCACTGTTCTTGGTTCTTAAGCATGAAATTTGACAAATGAGCAGAGATCTACGCTTGAGGTTTGCCAGGGAGATATGGAACGGAATTTTCTGAGAATTAAACTTGTAGTCCGGCTGAAGAATACAGCAATCCGTTCAATGACAAAAATGGACAAAAGACATTTTTTTTAAATAAAATTGTTGCTCTCACTCGTAATGCTTTTAGTAAGATAAGAGAAAACAAAAAAAAAGTATTTTAGAAAATGTATTATACCTGGAGAAGATGTATTATGTAGTAGACAGATATGTCATAATGATAAAATTTATAATGCGTGTATTACCACATTTATCACTGATTAATTCATTCACAACAAGCCGCCGTTTGTTAAAAATTGCTCGTTATCTTAATACCATCAAAATCTTTGGTAGTTAGGAGAGTAAGGAAAATGATGTCCTTCATCTAAAAAGTATGGATATTGGGATTCTGCGGACTAAATCTGCACAATGCTCCATGAGTCGGAAGCGTGAGATGTACCTACTCGCACATGTTTCGCATCTACGACGATAATCCGTCCGTCATTATCTCAGCGGGTCCCATCATCATGTCTTCACCTGACCAGTGACAGCACATTCTCCTAGAGAGGCGCGTGAAGTCCAGCGCGCCATTTTGTGCCTTAGTCTGATCGAGCGGTGAACTACCTCAAGTTCACCGCCACAAGTGTCGGAAATCGATTATGAACAGACCATTTTGAGGACTCTGCTTTCTTTTTCGGGGAATACTGGTTACTGGTCTGGTTATGTTATGGTAACATAACTCATATTACACTGATTCCATTACGGCGGAGAGTGGTTTTCACACTTCCAGCGGGGTCATTGCAAAGATTGGTCATCCATCCAAAGGTTGTCTGTAAAAGATCGCTTTTAGCGATAAGACCGCCCATTGTGTCACCCTGTGTAAAATGTCTACATTTATATCTGTTATTTTTTATGGTGTACATAATAAAGAGTATTCTATTCTATTCTATTCTATTCATTGCGTAACACACTATCAGTAGGAATACGTTTAATTTTGACAGTTCAACAACATTCATTTCGTTATTTACGTTGTTCAGCGTACAATTTTTTCTAACATATGAAGCAATGGTTTAGCAATAGGCTTCAAAATGATTCAGATTGTGAGTGGTAGTGTGTTACGCAATTAGGGTGCTGGTCGCGTTGCAAGCTAGTTATGCACTTAATGTAAATTTTGCTGATTTCATTTAACATTTTGAACATTTTCAATCCTTGAACGAATTATAGTAGGTATAGTACATAACATGGTTACAAACTAAAAACAAGGCCTAAAATTAGTTTGTTCGGCATCGGTTTCTAGAACATTGTGGTAGCTCGATCAGAGTAAGGCCGCAGATGGCGGCACGCTCATAAAGAATGTGCTGTCGCAGACCAGGCGAAGATATACTGATGGGGCCCGCTGGCATAATGACTGGCATGGATACAAGTCTTGGGGCCCAGCGTGTGCGGGCCCATCCCACGCTGAGTCAACATAATGTTCCTCCTACTAGTTAGTCAGCAGCTGTTAGCAGTTGCTGCTTCTCAGTCAAAGTTGAATGTCCCAAGAGGATTTCCCCAAGACATAAAAATGCTTTTCCTTTATCATTTTCCTTAATAGTTCTCCTCATTAATAAAGCTTTTGTCACAACGCTGATTGTAGATAACGAGTTAGTTTTATGCAACGGCGGCTCTAGCTAGCTATCACTTGTTGTGAATCTAATGAATTAGTCATTGATAAACACTTAATCTTATCTTATCATTTGGTGTCTGAATACTATATATACATCTCCTGCAGGTGGTTACTTATATTCACAGGAGATAGCTTAAGGAGATAGCTACTATTTTAGAAGAGTACCTGATAAAAAAATACTGGAATGTAAGTAAATATTATTTTTTTAATGTTTTTTTTTCTTTTCCAATCAATATAATATTGTAAGTTACATGACTGTGTTATTTATGAAAGTTCTATATAAGACAATTTCGTTTGCGCCGTACGAGAAATACTTAAATCAATTATTAACTATGTGACATTTCAGATGAAGAGTTGCCTGATCCTCATCGCTGTGCTCGCAGCCCTTGTCGCCTGTAATGACGCGGCTGCAGTCAAAAATGCCGCCACCAGGGCTAACATGTACCAAGGAACTTACAGGCCAGGAGATAGACTGCTTCACAGGTGTGTACCCATGAGATATCAAAATTAAGTCATCTTCTTCGCTCGACATGACACGAGACTATTGTACTTGTGGTACCAGATTAGCCAGTTAGCAGGTGTCTCCTTAAAATAACGGAACCGGTAACGTTCTCTTCGATTGTCAACATGTTAGCAGTTTTGAACATGAGGCTTCTTTAGATAGCTATTTATCGAAAGACAAATATTTTCTGATTGATATTTGAGTTTCATATTTAAGGCCTTAACATGAACATTCAATAGGGAGATATTGAGTGGGATATTTCATTCATACACGTAATTTTTGCTATAAGATAAAAACTCGAATGAAGCACTTAGGGTGCGTTTCCATTGAAGCGATCGAGCGAGCGTGCCAGATGTGCAGGAAACGACCAATCACATTGGTTGAAATTCACATCACGTCTCGCTTCTCGTTTGTACCTACATGTCTTCGCTTCCATTGGAAACGCATCTTTAGTCATAAGTCGTTTCATGCGGTGATCAAGAGTGTTCGACGTATTATAAATAAAAATAATGAGTCTCACAAATATTTTACATCACCTTGCTATTGTTGCAGTGGTTACTACTCCAGGAACGCTATTGCGAACGCCGTACAGTACCAGGACATCACTTACCTAGGGGCCAGCAATGTGCGTATCACGTACCTCGAGGCGGTAGAGGTCGGAGGTACCCAGTGGGGACTGCCCTCCCTCAGGGCAGGAGGTGTTGGATTTAACCAAGTGACCATTAGGCTAACAACAGCCAGAGGCTTTGGATACTACTACTTGGTCAGAATCTACGGCGTTTAAACATTTAAAATACGAATGGACAACTTTTACGACATATGGACAACTTTTACGACATATGGACAACTTTTACGATGACTGGATTATTTTTACGACGGGGATTTAAAATGAATTTTGCATCTGGGGGGTAATTTTTAAAAGGGTTTTGTTAGAAAAAGTATTAGGTTATTAAATTTTGATTAATATACACAATTTTGTATGCTTTGTTTATGTATGTTTTTTCATATGCTTTTTCTTACTGAGAATAAATAAGGTTTAGGGTGAAAAAAATGCCTTAAATTGGGACTTTATATATGAACTTACGCCTTTTTCCCATGGAGGTAGGTATCTCTGTAACTGGAAACTATAGAATGGCATCTGCTACGATCTATATTTAACAACCCAGCAGGATTTTTTTCCTTTTTGCGTCGGCTAATTCATACATGGTCAACAGATCATCGGTTTTCTCTCAAAATTTCCCACCAAATTTATAAAACCAAAACTCAATATGTAAAATTTTCAGACACAAATATTAAACAATACGACGACAAACAATTTGACGACACGGTTAGCGCAGTGGTTAAGCGATTGACTGCTGCGCTGCGTGTCGCGTGTTCGATTCCCGCACGGAACAAATATTTGTATGACCTACAAGTAGTTGTTACGGGTCTGGCTGTTTGTGTATGTGAGTTTGAATGTTTTTAAACGCACCCACAATACAAGAGAAATTACTAGTGTGGGGCAAAGTTTTATTAAGAAAAAAAAATACGATATGTTACAGTACGATTCCAACTTAATGGCGGCAGTGAAGTGCGCTATTCGCTGCGCAGTCTCACCCCTCACCCCCGCTGACACGTGAATTGGTTACTGCGCAGCGTTTGAATCGTACTATACCTCTACTACGATATTGTTACGGAATCAGTTGACATTGTTCACCTGCCAAAATATCCAAATATTAAAATAAAACATAACATCACGGCTGTATTCCTCGAAAGGTTAAGCAGCGGTGTACTTATAGTACACCCACAATTCGCCAGTTATTTTTTAGTCCCATGTAATAGGTTGCGAGTTTATAGCTATCAATCGGGCACAATTCCAGACTCCGGGCTGCTACTGAAAAATTCCAGATGGAAAATAAAAACCCAGTAATAGTTTACCCGACCCGGGAATCGAACCCAGGACCTCGTGCTCAGTAGTAGCACTTGCGACCACTGGACCAATGAGGCCGTCCTTGTTTTTTTGTTGCGGGGAATATGTTGCTCTCCAGCCAGCAACATGGAACGTTGCAGTTTTGTTGCTGTGTCACCCTATGTAAAATTTCAACATTTATAACTGTAATTTTTATGGTGTACGGTCACCAAATGTGATAAGCAGGATAATAAAATTTATTTTAATTAATAAAAAACAAACAGTTAATTTATCAAATTAAATTTCATTTGAAAACATTCATCGGTTTCTAACTAAACTTACCAATATCGACGACCCCGGTTACTTATCTCATTTGGTGACTGTACATAATAAAGAGTATTCTATTCTATGCTAATGTTCTGTATATTCTATAACTATACCATTTTTAATTAAGTTAAGTTACAGTGTTTTGAACACTTTTGATCCTCATCTTAACACACTAAGGGCTGATTTTAACAAAGTTATAGAATATTAAAAAAATATTAATAATAACAAAGTTAAAAATTTTAAATTTTTGTCAATTTTTCCATTAATCCGTGGAATAAAATTGACGTCTGACAGGCCTGTCAGACCTCAACTTTATTCCACGGATTAATGGAAAAATTCTCAAAAATTAAAAATTTATTCTCAGGATAATACTTATCCTAGGTATATAATTTTTGTGAAATTCGTCCTAAGTACCTATTAAATATTATTTGCCGTATTGATTGAGCCATATTGGTGGCATTTTTTTGTATATTCATTGTTTCTAATTTCCGAAAGAGGCAAGCATTTTAGGTAATTAATTTCAATGATTATCTTTAAATAAGTATAGTTACTTTATAAGAATTCAACTGATGAGATAAACATCGAAAAATCTTTCGCATACAGAGCCATAGACTGTGAAGTCTGTGTCATCCAAAGAGATTTAAGTTACTATAGAGAGACTATCAGAAGAAATGACGCATATTTTCCCCCAACTCGTTCTTTTTTGTGTTTGTGTGTTTTCTTTGCGTCGTGTTTACCGCAAACAAACGTATTTACTTTCTTTTTTTTTTCTTTTAAATGTTATAGAAAAACGGTGACCCACGTCTTAGTGCCGCACTCAAGCATAATATAGAAAAATTACCTGTTAGCTAAATTTGACACGAAGCACTTTTATCGACACCAACCTTTGATTACCTACCGTCAGATAGTTTGACATAATTAACTAAGATAAAAACTTGTTTACAAAACAAAAAAAAAACGACTTTCAAGATAAACACTACGAAGTTTAAAATAACTTTAAATAATTTCGGAAGTCGGTGTCTTTGGTTTTGTATTTTCTTTTTTGTCACCGACTTTCCAAAATAGGTACTTAAAGTTATTTTTCACCTTGTATTGTGTTTTTGGAAGTCGGTTGCTTTTTTGTGTAAAATAGTTATTATTTTTTACTTTTTAGTTGTGGTACCTACGCTTGTGGCTATGTAAATAACAGTGACAGAAAGTTATTATAACATCATCAATATACACTAAGGGGCAAAAACGTAAGTATTATGGAAGCTAACTGAAAAACTACCCAGGCAAAGTTAATAAAATTTATACGGGACCACCCCTGAGGCATACCCTATCTATAAAAAAAAGAATTTTCAAAATGAGATACGAGTACAATGGGGGCTATCGTTTTTGTGCTCACTAGTTGGCGCCACTGACGAGTAAGGTCCGGTTGCAGTACTTTTATTTGATGTTTTGGTTATGTTTAAGTACCCATAAATTCATATTATGTTTATTTTATAACATTTTAAAACTTCAAATGAATATTTAGATTATAATGTTCCTAAAATTGGCAAGCATGAAGCAGAATGTTCTTCCTTCAAGTGCTACCAAATTAGATCCTTACTTTTTACTTAAAATCTTAAGCCATAATTAATCAGTAATGGCACAACTATTACAACAATTATGAATCACTAGCTTTTGCCCGCGGCTTCGCTCGCGTTAATTTAGACTTTGACTATCAATTCGGGTTATAATTCAATCATGATCGGGAGACACGTGGCGCCATCTATTACCCTAAGAACGTTATTATTGTTTTCCTCGGGAACAGGACTTTTTTTTCAGGATGAAAGGTACCCTATGTCCGTTTCTGTACACCTGACAACGTACATCCAAAATTTCAGGATGATCGGTTCAGTGGTTTAGGCGTGAAAAGGTAACAAACAAACTTACTTTCGCATTTATAATATTAGTTAGGAAGTTAGGATATTAGTTAGGATTCGTTAATATCCGTGATAAAAATCCCGCAAACGGTGAACATTCAGTACATATTTTGGCATCTAGAGACTTTACTCTATACTAGTGGCTCTAGCGGCGAAATCAAGCGCTGTAGCCCCCATTTAAATGACCGAGGTGTGACCCAACACACCAAGTAAGAAAAGAAAGAATAAAAATGGTTATTCATTATTGTTTGTTTATTTTAAATTGTTTGTTGTTTGTATTGTTTGTTGTTGTTGTTTTTTTGTTATTGTTTTTTTTAAACGAGATATTGATGTTGTCCGCTTTGTTCCTTCTATTTTAGGTTTATTTAATTTTGCACCTTCAAAATTAACAGAGAGAAACAAGTTAAATAAAATAGGCCGAAAGGTAGTTACATTATCTTACAAGTTAAGAGTTGCAACTAATACCTAAGCTAAGATAACTTAATATCTTGTAATATAGGTCAAAATTATTTGTATAATGTCACATAAATATCACTACGAAGTTAGGTACTATTAGGGACCGTGGAGCTACTAGAGAATTAAACTAGATTTGATATTAATATAAAAAAATATTATACCTTTAAAAAAAATTTTTTAACATCAAGTCGAGCGCCGGCAGCTATCCGAGCTGACTGTCGACTTTTTTCCTATCCTTCTTAATATAAAATAGCGTTTATCTCCTAACATAATTATGACATTAACATCTAGAATATTCGTGGAGGTTGGATGAGAAAACCAACCAGGTTAAAACCTCTGAATTACTTAGCTTTTGATATTCATTCAAACAGCCCGACTGCAATAGTAGAATTTGTTGAGATGAGACTTACCTGAAAAAGAAAGAAAAACAATAATTAAGTTTTGCATTACTGATTAATGTTTTGAACCAAAAAAAATTAACATTGCGAGCTGAAAACGTGTAAAAAATCTTGTGCAAGTACAACCAACCACCAACCGGTAGCCTGTACCGGTGCTACCGTTGGTATTATACCAATATTTGTATACTTAATTTGCAAGAAACGTTCTGATTTTGACTTAAGAAAATCCATCTGACTGTTCTTTTTGCCATGGCTGCCAATCCCAACGGAGGCTAGCTAAGTACCTACGCAAGATGTTTGCGCACTCTGCCCTCACCCTTATAGTCCGATGTGACGGCAATTCGACACGACCGGCGAGAAGTCAGCCGCAGCAGTTGGGTCTTTTTGACCGTCCGTCTGGACTTGTCCGGTTTTGTCATTTGTCTGCACTTTTCGGGTTCAGTGGATTTTTATAAAATAAAAAGTTATATAAATACTGAAACAGGAAAGATTTAAAAGTAAAATGGCCGGACTTTTTTGCAAATGTTTACGTCTTTTTGTTGGGAATTTCTGAATTTCGAAATGGTAACCCGCGCAGGCCAACTTCACTTGCTTTCCAAGGAACGGGGGTGTCATTAACGCCATTCATAACTTCAGGATGCTACTGAGAATTTTAAGGCAGTTAAACCCAATAAATTTTATCTGAGCCCGACCCGAGATTCAAACGCAGGTCCTTGTGATGAATCCTTGACTGATTATAATAAATAATAATAATAATAAAATTTATTCAAGTAAAAAATAACATTATGATTTACATTAATCACAATCGAGGAAAATTTTAATTCTAAATGTAATGTCCTGACCTGCCTGATCTAGGTTTATTAAACCTGTGTTTCAGGCCATCAATTTATATCAAGCAATTAGAAAGATGACAACAATAAAGGGGAACGCCCGTAAAATGCCTGAAATGGACAGAAACTACTAATAGTCCATAATTCTATTTAGAATTTATTATGTATAATGAAATAATTCTCAAGTTTGTTTATCTAGGGTAAAAATATAATGATTTTTAAAATATTTAACTTGATACCCGTTAGTTCATTCTTATTTTTTTATTGGAGGTCAGTGTTTATTTGACATGGGTAAGTGACATTCAGGCAAACAGGAATCGTCGAATAATCCTTAACGAACTATTTTATAGAATTAGTGCACAGTTATCATTAATTTAATATAACTCGACCTATATGTACCCTAAATCTAATTAAAATAATATATACATGTCAATATTAATTAAAAATCATATTATTTTCAAAATAGAAAAAGTATCGTAGGCTGTATGAATCACATGTCAGTTGCCTTACTGACAGTTTGACATTACTGGTTTTCATCACAGAGTACATTTGTTTTAATTTTTGCGTTTGTATAGTTGACACAGAGTACCTTTTATATTACTTGATTCATGTTTTGCGAAATTACGGATTGCTTTTTATGATATTTCACAACGACTGTGGCTATTTATTAAGGATTTTGATTATACTTCTGCACACGATACCCATTTTTGAACACGGACTTACATTGGATCCTAAATGACGACTTGGCTTTTTGACGACGGACCTGAACCTGCTTTAGATACAACGCTGCTGTTGTTTTGGACTTGTGCCCAGTGTACATTTAAACAAATGGATAGAAACCTACTCTGTCTTAATTGCTATCTCGATATTGCAAGGATGAGACGTATTCTCTTATCAGTGCAAAATGATGAAGTACGTTATTTAATACAGGCATGGATAACTCCACAAGCTGTAAGTATAGAGATTCCTCAAATGAGAAAAAGAAAGAAGTTCCTCAAATGAGATCCATCACCTTGTTACCTAATTATGGAAGAGCAATCGACACTCGAAAGTCATTGTTTCTATCCAGGATGTAATATGAGAGACAGACATGTAGTACCTCTTTCATTAAAGGTGTGGCTCTTCAAGGACTGTATTATTATTATGAACCAAAGAATTCACAAATATGTAGTCATCATTTAAACGGCGAACCATTGGTAGCTTCGCCCTAACTATGTATGGTACTTAACATGGGCCCAGTACTTATCCAATATCTATCCTCCTGCATTTCTGGATGTTATTTTTTTTTAAATGATGAATGAATAATTTAAATGCTTTTTTGTTGTTTAATTATTGCATATTAATCCTTGACCTTGACTTAACCTATATTGTACAAAAATGTTTGGAACTGGCTTCTACCTAGTTTTTTGATAATTATTGAAATTGCATTGGGTTTCCTACGATTTGTAGTGCAATATGGCTTTTATTTCATTGTTGTTCATTTTAGGCATTTCTTTGTATGGGTGATGGGCATTGCCCTTTATTAGAAGCTTAATTGAAAGTAGAAATAATATTTTCAATGACTTAAAGAGTAACTAATTGATTATATTATTATAAAACTAGATTATGTAAGATATATTACGTTTAAATAAATTAGCAAATAATATTAAAGTAGATAAAACGGAGACTATTATAAATTAGGTGAAAGAAGAGACTTATATTTGTGTAGGTAGATAGACATTTTATTTTAAAATCTCTAATAGTTTTTCCGTGTCTGCATAGTTAAGGTTTGCCAAATATTCCTGTACTAGTAAATTACACCTATTATAAGTTAAACTATAAATTTTTAGCACTCTGTTAAACTAGTTATACAAGTAGGGTACTAAAATTAAATAAAATCGACTAGCAAAAGCATGTTTAATCTGAGAGTTAGCACAAACCAAATCTTTTCTTCTCCTATCTGAAGGTACTGGGTTAAAATAAAGTTCAGTGTGTTGGAATAAAACTACATTCAAAACAAATAATTGACGTACTGTTAGCACCTTACATGCCATATAAAGCTGGTGTGTAGGAAATCTAAATGGACGAAAAGTAGCAACCTTTAAAACTGCTCTTTGAGCAGGTTCAAGGTTCCCAGGACGTTATGCAGTAGGTAATAATAGATTGATACAAAGCCAAATAAACCTGTCTAATTAATTTAAAAACGGCAATGTGACATGATATTATTCCATTCCAACTCAAATTCAAAGCATTTATTACAAATAAACCAATCACAGGCACTTTTGAATTGTCAAGGGGTCGGTCAGTCAGAAAGATGAAGCCATTTGCCCATTCGATATAATTTTTTATTTTTGTTACTATAACCTTGTCGACATTTGACATTTTTGTATTATTGTGACATTTTTACTGTAATTCAAACGATTTGACATTAATTTGTATTTTTATTTTATTTTATTTTTTATTTTGTAAAATAGAAACAACAAACAGCTACATTATGCAATATTACAATCAGAAAAACTTATATAACTTAAGTAATAATGTAGCCCACAGCGCTGTTCACAGATTACTATAAATAAATTAAACCTTAAAATCACTAGGAGGTGAACTGATTATGCATGACAGTTACACTAATATTATAAAAACAATAAAAAAAAAGAAACAGAAATGGTATTTAAAAAAGAACAACAAAAAAGAAAAAAAAATAGTCCAGTAGTGCAAGTGTCTCATACAAAAGGCTACGAAACCTTTTCAAGGTGCATGTAAATATATTTTGTTTTCTTAATTGTTATTTATACTTATAATATCTTTAAATTTGTGTAAATTAAATAATAATATGAGTTGCATGCCCATGTGACGGTAGAACATAGAGGACTCTTATAATAAAACATCTATGTACTAAATACCCATGTTTGCAAACCAATAAATGATTTGATTTAATTTACCACTAGCGCAAGTCAGTTGATCTGCACATGGCAAATAGGTAAGTAGACATAAAATAGTATGTCTAGTTAGAGCTTATAGTGCTTTCGTTTATCTGAAAGATTTGTAAACTAACTTTATTTCGCTTCTAGCATAACGTTTTTACCGCTGCTGCGTGTCTGGCCACGTCGCGTCGTCTCGCGCAGACGTAGCGGCCGACCACGCGTTCTACCCGCGATCCTGGCCTCTTATACCTATTGAAACTCCATACTAGACTAGGCCAGCTCAAGGAATGAGTGTTACCACTTCCACTTACGTGCGCCCTACTGTACAGGGCGACTTGGCATGCCTGCCGGGGTCGCGGATTGTTCGAAAGAGTTACCGGTAGCCCTGGCGCACAGGCAACTGAAGGAACACGGGTGAGCTTTAGTCAGTAAGAGTGACACGCCCTTCCGCTCCGCCCAGAGCGGGAGAGGTCATTTGATGATATACCAACCAAAAAAAAAAAGTAAAGGCTCATGCCCACATGTGTACAAGGTCAGTGTTAAGGCTCCCGCAGACAGGCGCGACGCTACAGCGTTACACAAAGACGCCGCTCGTCGCGCGACACGCGGTGCCTTTGTGTCGGGCGTCGCGTCGCGCCAGTGTGTACAAGCCTTTCAGAGATAATTTTGTGGATATTATCGTAAATTCATTATCAAAATTGTAATTAGCCAGTGTTATCATTATCTTATCACACATAGCTATAATTTAAATGCAGTTATTAAATTATTATAATACTTGACTCTAATGCTTGTGGTCCTATACAGGAAAAAGGAAGAATTGAAAATGTGAGTTCTTTTGACTTTATACTTACAAAATTATGTTATGTTTTGTCAAAACAGGCCTAAATTTTTTAACTAAGTTTTGCTCACGCGTCTTCGAGAAAAATGTTGTGTACAGTGCAGTAAAAAAAACATAGTGATTACTTAAGACCAAATAAAAAATCAAGATATAGCGCTGCGAACAATACAGTGAAGCATGCAAAACTACACCTTGCTCTGTGCATACACGGTCACACGCACACATTTACAGCCAAACTACACCTCACTAAGTGCACACATGTTTATGAAACCGGCCTCACGTCACTGTTGACAGCGGTATGTCTTGATTTTTTATTTGGTCTGAGGTGATTACAATATGGATTATGATTGCCTTAGATTTACCTACACCGGCGCGGCGGCGGCGCGCGGCGGGGTGATTGCGTATCACATTAACACTTTGCAATGTCTTTCATTTTGTCTTTTCGAAAACATTAATTGCGTTATTTACGTTGTCGAGCTAACTAAGTTTTTTTTGCTATAAAAGTGTATTATGAAATTTTGGTGATGGTTGCATATTGAAAATTGTGTTTAGACTCAATAATTATGAATTCACTAGCTTTAGCCCGCGGCTTCGCCGGCGTGGGAGTCGAAAATTATCCCAAGGGAACGCACTACCAAGATAAAAAGTATCCTACGTGTTAATCCAGGTTATAAACTATCTGTGTTCCAAATTCCATCAAAATACGTTCAGTAGTTTTTGCGTGAAAGAGTAACAAACATCTATCCATCCGGCCATCCTCACAAACTTTCACATTTATAATATTAGTAGGATTTCATGAGGAAATCTGAAAGTAGCAAAGTAGACAATCACTCAGCAACTGCACCAGTCAAGCCGTCGTTTATTATCAATTTTGTGTCCTTTCAGATGAAGAGCTTCATCCCCATCGCGGTGCTAGCAGCACTTGCAGTCTGCAATGACGCGGCGTCCATCCCAAATGAAGGCGCTCTGTACCACGAAGATGCCACTGAGTACCAAGAAGAGGGCTTTGTGTACCGAGAAGATATCGATATGTACCAAAGAGGAGATGTCAGACTAGGAGACATTATGTTCCACGAGTATGTACCAATATAAAACTAAATAAATATAGAAAAGGCTTGTCCGGGGCAGCAATATCTGCCTGCGATTTCCTCCGAGTGAAATTTCGGGCCCCGACCCACCGCGTCGCATCGCATCGCCTGCCCGCGCTATTTCTTTGTTTTCGCTTAGCGTTCTTTCTGACTAGGGTCCTAGCATATTGTCCAGTCCGACTGGTAGCTCCAGAGATTAGTGCGTTCAAATAAGCAACAGCTTTAGTAGTACAGATATCAAAAATAGTGTACCTACATCTGTACACTTAGGTATTTGCTTAATTAAGACACACCTTTGTTCGATTTTTACATTGAAAAAAGGATATACTGGGTGTAAAAATTTATACCCATTATCATGATCAAAGTATTCTGTGCATTAAAATCCATACTTAATAATATTACAAATTCGAATGTTAATTAATTAATTAATTAACTCTGTCTCTCTGTCTGTATGTTACCTTTTCACGTCGAAACCACTGAACAGATTTCGATTAAATTTGGCAAGGAGATAGATCACATCCTGGGGAAGGACATAAACTACTTTTTGTCTCAAAAATAATCCTAAAAAGAGGTGATATAGGGGATTAAAGTTTGTATCGGAAACCTTAGCATTTCTTAAGTTAGGGATATGCAAATTAAATGTAGCCTTTTGGTAAGGAATAAAAAATTGTTTCAGCATTTTGGTAAAATCATCCCCCAAGGGGGTAAAATAGGGAATGATATTAAAATTCACATGATGATTGAAATTTTTGTATACCTCTGTATAAAAAATTAGAAAATTAAATTAAAGGAATTGGAAGTACCCGTATCTTGGGGTATTATTTATTTTAGTATTTATTTCATTTAAATCGGTCCACACACTTAAAAGTTATTACAATTTAAAGTTATAAAATAACTTGGCTAATATGTAGGCAATACGTGATCAATGGCGGCGCTAGAGTGGATTTGGAATTAGGATGATAGCAAACTATTTATCCCAGTAGCACGTTCCCGTGGGATAATTTCCGACATCCACGCAGGCGAAACCGCGGGCCAAGGATAGCAAGCAATATTGAGCAAAAATTATTGCTAGGAAACGCGCAAGGTTTTCGTGAAAAAAAGAAAAAATTGTTGGTGTTTTGACCTTTAACAACATCTCAGTAACCAGAAGGTTCCCGAGTATGGTCCAGGACAAAAAAAAAACCTTGACGTAGAGTGCAAGTAACCCTTGGCTTCGATAAGCGTCTTTTACACCCGTTATATTTGCAGTTATACAGCATTTCGAAAAGATATGAAGACCAGTCAAATTGCAGAATTGGGCATAAGTCTCGGTCTCGTGGGAATATAGGGATAAAAAGTATCCTATGTCCTTATCCAGGTCATGGCCTGCCCAGCATGTGCCAAATTTCATCCGAATTCGTTCAGCCGTTTTAGCGTGAAAGCGTAACAAACAAAAGCACAAAAAATCAAATCTTTTCTCTTTAAATAATATTAGTTTTAGATGGAGTGACTGCCGATCTGACCTTCACAACGCAGTTACGAATATCTTAGTGTCTAAACACACTATGCGAAAGATCCGCGACGGAAGTTCCGCGGCTGATTTTAAAACATTTAGAGACATTCAAAAACATGTTTTTAAATGTTTATAACGCAACGTAATTTCGGCATAATGTGTCGTCAGTAATTCAATTAGCATTGCAAGCGAACTTCATGCCGAACTTCCGTCGCGGATCTTCCGCATAGTGTGTTTTGACAATTAATTAGATAGTGAAAAAAAATATCGTACGAACATTATTTATACTTTTCAGACAGACATGCAACTTGCCGGGGATCCCGAATACAGTGCAGCGTCAAGATATATCATACCGCGGAAACTCTACCACCAGAATAACCGGTATCAGGATGACTAGGCCCCCAAACGTGCCCGGACACACACACGTTGGAGCACTTGGCGCTACGCACATCACTATCAGGGTCACATCAGCGCCTGGCGAGGGACTTTTCGCAACCGTTCAAATCTGGGGTCACTACACTGATTGGGTCTGAATAACACCATGTATAATTGCGGCATATTTTTTTGCCAACATGTGTTTTTCGAACTTGTAGTAATTTTATTGGTTAGAAATTTTGGAAATTCTTATTATAATAAATTATGTCGTTAAAATTATTTTTATTTTGTTTTCTTCAAAGTGTAGATATAATTGAACGTGAGACAAAACTTTTTCAAATAATAAAAGAAAGAAAAAAAGAAAGGTACACTAGTTTTCGCTAGTTTTTAGGGTTCCGTACCCAAAGCGTGCCAACGGAACCCTATTACTAAGACTCCGCTGTCCGTCCGTCTGTCTGTCCATCTGTCACCAGGCTGTATCTCATGAACCGTGATAGTTAGGCAGTTGAGATTTTCACAGATGATGTATTTGTGTTGCTGCTATAACAACAAATGATAAAAAACAGAATAAAATAAATATTTAAGGGGGCTCCCATACAACAGACATGATTTTTTTGCCGTTTTTATAAATAATGCTACGGAACCCTTCGTGCGCGGGTCCGACTCGCACGTGACCAGTTTTTTTAGCTTAAAACATTCGGTATTAAGCCGCCAGCTATTTGCACTCGAACACGAAAGATATATCTCTCAATTTACAATCCAAAACACATTGCCTGTGATACGGTTAAAGGCTACATTACACTTGTAACATCCGACGCTACCGTGGCGTCGGGTGTTACAAGTGTGCTAGCTACGTTTTAGCTTGGGTCAAAAAGTAGTTTCACAAGATGAAATGTCGCCAATGAGGACGCTTTATTTACATCGCGTGGGATGGTGTGATAAGTCTGTTTCCGTCTTAAAGTTATTATTATTTTTAGTTATCATATCACTTAATTCTAATCGCAATAAGTACACTAAATATTTAAAAATAAAACTGATGTTATCTTTTATCGATTCTCCAATTTGCGTAGTTTATGGTCTCTACACAGACCACGGAGACGACTTTGCAGCGGCATTTAGAGGCGGCATTGTCAATAATTTTCATGCAATCGTTCACCCGCCCGCCCTACGACACAAATGACGTACAGATACTGACTGCTCTGAAGGCGGTTCGTGACATAAGGTGCGCGTTCTACGCACTTTCGACAGGAATTTCATTAGAACACACGCAGGACGTTGCCTGCGCGGGGATTCCATGCTCTGTGGTCTCATAATATACGTTAAATGCACGAGTATACAGCATTACTTGCATGCAGCTTTACGTGCATACAGCATGACGTGCATACAGCATTACTTGCATGCAGCATTACTTGCATACAGCATTACGTGCATACAGCATTACTTGCATGCAGCATTACTTGCATACAGCATTACGTGTATACAGCATTACTTGCATACAGCATTACTTGCATGCAGCATTACTTGCATACAGCATTACGTGCATACAGCATTACTTGCATACAGAATTACGAGCATACAGTGTTACGTCGTACGTACACCGGGTTAAAATGGTTGCTTCACCCGTAGGCTATGCCCACAGGCTATGGGAATGTGCAAATGTGGTTTCTTTAAAATCTATGAAATTTACGTTGACGCCAGATGAAGTACGTTTATCTATTTGCAGGAATCTCCACGCTTAGTTAAAGTGCTGAGACATGGGCACTTACCAAAGAAACCGACCAAACGTTTGAGGTTATACAACTGACCTTAAACACACTATGTGAGTCACATCTACACTGCAAAATTTCGTCGAAATGCGGATATCCATAAAAATAAACGAAATCTTATTAAGTAGTCTCTTAATCTAAAACCAATAGTACAAACGTGACTAATTTTTATAATCTATATTATACTTCTATACTAATATTATAATTAGGTAAAATTTGTTTGTTTGTAAGTTTGTATGTAGGAGGTATCTCTGGAACAAACAGTCGGATTTAAAATAAAATATCATACTAATTATTTAAATATGCGTTATTATTATTCTCTTACAATAAGTTATTTTATTTACATAACACACATAAATACATACATACGTACATTGCAGTATAAAACTGATTTACATCCGTCACCACACACTTCAGGGTCAGTAGAAAACCAGCGTTAGGCACTAATTGTCTGACATCCTTGCTGATCTAGACCTATTTGGCGCAGCCGCGAGGCACACCGTCCTGCTAATATCTCACAACGCACTTTAAATTTTTTATTTGTATTATTTTTCTTTTTTTATTGTAAGTGTTGTGTGCTTTGTAGTCTGTGCTAAATAAATGTATTTTCTTTCTCTCTTACTTCTTTATTCGGGTGCCAAAAGATCCGTCTAAGGACTATAACATGTTTGTGGAAGAATCCAGTATGGCTAGTTGAACATGATTCTGTTATTTACTTCCGTAATTCAAGTGGTAATTCTTGTTTTATCTACTTCAGTCATCTGTATTATCTACAAAACCAGTCAGTTTAACTAAAACTGGGCTATGTTTTTTATCGTATAATAATTTACTCACGGTTTATTCAATACAGTTTTTTTTTTCAAATTCAACTAACAAAATTGTAATCAGGTTTGCGATTAGCATAATTCGCTCGAATAATATAACTCGTTACTGGTAACCCTGAGGCTGCATTAGCGGGATAGATTTTTGTTAAAAACATCATTTACTTAGCATTTTCCAAACTATGTCAGGGTCGGCTTCCAGTCTAACCGGATGCAGCTGAAAACCAGTATTTTACATGGAGCGACTGCCTATCCGACCTCCACAACTCAGTTATTGGGTAACAGAACAGGTTACCCCTTGGTCAGGCACTGGTTGTTGACTTTCCGACTTCTCACTTCTCCTAACGTTTGTCAAACGTCTACAAATGACAGCCAGGACCAATGGCATTAGGTGCTTTGCGAGTCACGGAGAAAACGGTGACCATAAACCGACACGCTTATGTTATCACAGCATTAGCATAGAATAATTAAGTAATCATTTATTCTACGCAATAAGGAAAAAGGATATTACTATAAAAATCAGTGTTTCTCATTTAGAAACCGTATTACATCGTGAACTAGTACTGGAAACAGTCGACATGAAGCATATATACGTGCCGTTATTTATTTTTATATTATACACTCTTGGTGCATACTGGATCCCTGAAGACGACGAAATGGAAAACGGAAGTCACTCAACCAAAGGCTCGGGGACAAAATTTGATGATGTCGACCGTCCAATCTACGGTATGATGGTTCGGAAAAAATATGGATAAATAGTGGTTGTGATCGCGTGTGCCTAGATTCTTACTGTATTTAAATAATCGCTGTGTGTTCTGATTAAATTATTTGAAATTGTTTGAGTGTCATAATCTTATGTTCTGGAATGGTAGGTATTTTCTCCAGCAGTAGTATACGTTCTCCCAAACAGCGGGGTAATTACGTAACACCCTAACAGTAGGAATGGGTTTCATTTTGACAGGTCAATAACATTTATTGCGTTATTTACGTTGTTGAGCAGACAAATTTTTCGAACATATGAAGCATTGCATTGGCTTCGAAATGATTCAGATTGTGATTGATAGTGTGTTACGTAATTAGGGTGCTGTTTAATTTTATTTGACTTTATTAGTTGATTCGGTGGTCTAGCTTCTAGCATTAGAAAGTAAAGTACTAGTACTAGTAGTAAAGTACTATAAAGCAACTGCAACATTTTTATGACTTTTTCAATAGTACTTGTGATTGTGCAATCAACTTAATTTATACTTACATAGAGTTGATATTCATTTAAGTGGAATTAACGTCACTTGGGAACAAGAATTTGAATATATATCTCTTGATTATTGCTGATAACTATGTTGTTCTTTATGTGTATAAATATACAAATAAAAATGAGATGCTGTTCGTTGGTAAGCGCATCACTTGAGTAAGGCGGGACGTTTTAAAATATTTGTAATAGTCCGAATAAGGTTTTTAGGGAAAGAGAAATAGGAAAAGTTTCCCGGAAAATTGGAAAAATTTGAATAACTGAAAGTCCTTTTTTCTTTGAAATATTTCTATGAACTATTGTTTGGACAGCACAACGTCTGTCTGATCAGCTAGCGGCTAATAATACTGTATGTTCTGCTTTTTTTCTTTCCGTTGATAAGCTGATATAACTTTGAGAAATGGTCCAAGAGATGAATGTGATAACAATAATTTATGCAAATATAGACATGTGCTAATAAATTACTTTAAAACAAGCTGCCATTTAGTTTACTGTCCATCTTCTACACGAAGACCTAGTTTTGGAACGGACAACTAGTTTTCTTACTAACATTATCTACTTAACTGAGAAATCTAATTGAAATAAATGCCTAGTTACTACCTTTCTTCATAAAATCCTTTCCCTACACAACATATTCATAAGTACTTTCATACACAGTAAATCACCAATAACCATTCTGACGCTCAATCAAAGCTTGCTAAGTAAGTAAATATTAATACTTATAATTAAATGACGGTGCAGCAAGTGGCGCCGTCTATAGCTTTGTTACGAAACTACTGGCATCATAAAAGAGGTCAGGTGAGAGTGACCCTGGCTGGTGACAGTTACTCTAGCAGAGCGTCGCATCTATGGTGGCGTGGCGACCTCCGCTAGGAGTAATAGTGTTCTGTTGTGGCGACTGTCTTCTAATGACAGAAGAAGATATCATGGGAGTTTCTGTCTTACCAAATATACCGTCAAACGGGGTGAATAGGGATGCAGGGGTGAATCAAGACGAAACTTTAAAAGGGGTTTTAACATTGAAATAATATCTTTTGTTGCCAAAAAGGACTCTAATGTGTTTACTGCATTATAATTAACGATTAAGTGCCCTTGTTGGCAACATACTATATTATTTCAATGTTAAAATCCCTTTTAAAGTATCGACTCGATTCACCCCTGCATCCCTATTCACCCCGTTTGATGGTACGTAGTATGTCTATGTAGTCTGTGTACCACATCCACGATGAATCGCTATATTCCGGCACAATCCTGATGATATTCAAACTGCTGAACGACTTTTACCATGAGTCCATGACCACTTCTGGTAAAGACTATCCTGCGCCGTTATACAGGGTTATTTGTAAAACACCAGCAACCTCTTAAGGGGTCATTGTATTCATCATTATAAACAACTTTTACTACGGATCAAACCAGAAATCGCGAAAAAAATATCAGCTGTTCCCTACGTTTTGACGTGTTATGCTAATATAAATGTAGGGAAAATGTGTTTCTTTTTTTCGCGATTTCTGGTTTGGTCCATAGTAAAAGTTGTTTATAATGATGAATACAATGACCCCTTAAGAGGTTGCTGGTGTTTTACAAATAACCCTGTATAGTTTTCATCCATTTTCTAATATGTCCGTGTGTTTGTTTTGCTCGTCGTACGGTGCCAACCTACTTCTGAGACATAATTTTGTCTAGTTTGTCATCATTTAGCATAACATAGCAGAGCATAATCAGCCTATAATGTTCCCACTGCTGGGACACAGGCCTCCTCTCTTCGAGAGGAAGTAGGCTGTAATCCACCACACAGTGCGGATTGGTAGATATCATATGTTTTCGAATTTTTGGTTCTAGGACATGCCGGTTTCCTCACGATGTTTTCCTTCACCGTTTTTGAGAGCAGTGGTGATGAAATAGTTTACACAAAATAAAGCGTCTGTCTGGGTTCGAACCCACGACCTATAATTCGTAAATCGGGGCCCTTACCACTGACCCACCTCTGCTCTATGCCATAGTTTGGCAGTTATTATTCACTTCACGGCTTTTTCTTGTTTTATTTGCGTCATCTTGTGCATACCTACTTAACTGGTTTGTAATAATATTGCTTAACAAAAACATAAGATATTTGAATGTCTTTCCCTTCTAAGTTTATAATTTTTGAATAATAACATTAATTATTCAAACAAGATTTTTTATAATGATCATGCGCTTAGCATAAACACTTTTATTAATATTATGGTAGGTAGGTATGTCTATAACTTGTAGGATTGGTATAAAATGGTATATTTGCTGTATTTGTTTAATGCTATATACAGGTTGACTTTGAAAACATGCGACAAAATTTAAGGTGGTGTTCTACCCATCAATATGAACAACTTTTACTATGGGACCAACTTAGAATTCTCAAAAAAGAATTCGACCTACTTAAACAAAATGGTCCAATCGGGTATGTACCTTTATACAGGAAAATGGTTTTTTTTTTTGTGAATTCTAAGTTGGTCCCTTAGTAAAAGTTGTTCATATTGATGGGTAGAACACCACCTTAAATTTTGTCGCATGTTTTCAAAGTCAACCTGTAGAGCAGTAGTGGCCCTGTGGTAACGGCCCCGACTTACGAGTTGTAGGTCGTGGGTTCGAAAACAGGCAGACGCTTTACTTTGTTTAAATAATTTCATCACCACTGCTCTCAAAACGATGAGGGAACACATGTCCAGGAAACCGGCATGTCCCAGAACGAAAAAGTTCAGATATGTTAAATATTGTTATAATAATACCCACACATTTGCAAGAGGTCATCAGGGATCATTTGGTTGCAAATGACCTCCCCTACATCCCCTTGGTGGATTGCCAACGTATTACCAATAGTCCTGTATAATACAATAATATTAAACTTACATAATATAATAAAGAAATCGCCATGTTTTGCCAAGCCTTAAAAGCCGTGTGAAGCAGAGACGGGTCGCTAGTCTAACAATAAAAGATAATAATTATGTTACCTTGAACTTCAATATTTTCCAAGACTTTGAATCAAACTAAAACTCAAACTCAAAAGCATTTATTTCAAATAAACCAATCACAGGAACTTTTGAATTGTCAAGGGGTCGGTAACAACCGACCCCTTGACAATTAACGAAATTAATTAATTGGAATGGGTAACTAGCTCCATCTTTTTGAACACAAAAAGATGGAGCTAGTTACCCATTCCAAAGCGTAGTAGGTCCCTATGGAGAAGAACAGGCCAGAAACTCCACGGGAACTCTTTTAAATCAAAATATGGTTACAAAAAATTGGTTACATTATACATGTTCAAATTATTGACGTTTGATTATTATTAACGTTGCAGAACGTTAAAAGCGTCCGTAATAAAAACATTAAACAATTCAAATATTAAAAATCAGCGGAGACAGCTAGGACATGACTATTCTCTACTGACGGCGCTCGTTCACGAACATGTACCTCATCATCATTTCAGCCGAAATACGACCACTGCTGGACATAGGCCTCCCCCAAGCACCGCCACTTCGACCGGTTCGGTCTTTGTCGCATCCAGCGGATTCCTGCGGCCTTTACCTGGTCATCGGTCTACCTTGTGGGAGGCCTTCCAACGCCACGTCTTCCGGTATTCGTTCGCCACTCCAGAACCTTTCGACCCATCGAGTTTTGAATCTATTAAGTGGTTTTGCATGCTTGGCTTCTTCTGAACTAATATTATAATTATAAAAAGGAAAAGATTTGATTTTTTGTATGTTTGTTTGTTACGCTTTCACGCTAAAACGGCTGAACGGATTTGGATGAAATTTGGCACAAGAGTAGACCATGACCTGGATTAGGACATATAATACTTTTATCCCGATATTCCTACGCGATCGAGGCTTATGCGGTTGAAACCGCGGGGTGCAGCCAGTTTCTATATAAACTACGTGAATTAAAAAAACGGCGACAAAATTATACATAGGCAGTTATTTTTTTAACTTAGCACACTGACTACTGTGGCAGGTAAAGTTAGTGATTAAAGAGTTAGCGAGCAGTTAGCGGGTAAATCATCAAATGACCTCTCCCGCTCTGGGCGGAGCAGAAGGGTGTTTCAGACTCTGACTGGCTAAAACCCACCCGTGTTCCTTCAGTTGCCTGTGCGCCGGTGCCACGGTAACTCTTTCGAACAATCATCATTATCATCATTCATTCCAAGAATCTTGAAATGGCGGAGTATCGTGAAATGGCCAGGCAGTTTTCGATATGGCCATTTCTACGATCGCATTACGACATTTATACTATAAACTATGATCAAACTACAGAGTTTTTTGTTTGTTTGAACGCGCAACTATATTATAACTCATAATAATAAAATACCAAAGGGAGTGGAACATACTTTAAAATTATTTAATCAAAATATCCAAGGTTGCGCTTCCAAATTAATGGAAATAGAATTGTTTTTGGAAAATACAAAGTTTGATGTCTTTTGGTTAAAAGATTAAGTAATGTCAATTAATTATGAAAATTATTGTGTAGTTAGCCGTTTCAGCCGAAAACGGCTCATTAATATTAGTTAAAAATTCAATTAAATCGAAAGAACGAAAAGACATAATCGGACTGTCTGTCAAACACACCATTGAATTGTCCTGTGTTGATCTTGATAAGCATGTTATAGTATGTGGATACAGACCTCCAAGTTACCAGAATCTATTTGTGTTTGATTCTGTAATTGAAGATGTGTTAAAGAAACTTAGTACTAGTAGTAAGTCAATAGTCATAATTATGTGGAGATTTTAACATACATTTATTGGAAAATAACTCGAATACTGTTAGATTATTAAGTCTTTTTGGGTCATTTGATTTGTCAAATGTTTTTTATTGAACCAACCCGAGTGACAGCTTCTTCTGCCACTTGAATCAGCTGCACGCGGCGATCTTAAAAGTCAAGCGACGTTTGCCGCGGCTGATCCGTGGATGGGTAACCATCCATTACATATCGAGGCTCCTTCAGATCCACGGACTGATCTCGGCAAGCGTAGCTGACTTTCGATCGACCTTTGCAGCTTTTATTATTTAGCTATGAGCTCCTTAATACCTCCACAATACGTACGTGTGTGTTTGATTAAAATGCCAAAAGAAACAGGTTTTATTAAATGAAATACCACTTGCCTGAATGGTTTACTATTACTTTTAGGGTTCCGTAGCTAAATGGCAAAAATATAACACTTATAATTTCATCATATCCGTCCGTCCGGATGTTACACAAACAGTTTACTCTGAGACTATTTTGTACTGTATCGATGAAAGTTGGAAACGAAGAGTATTCTGTGCACCGCTAAACAATGGTGTAGTGAAAATACGAAAACAACGAATAGGGAAGGCTCTCCCCGTAAATGTAACTAAGGGATAAATTAAAAATTCTATAAAACCAACAACTGCTCTCGCCTTCTTTCCTTTTTTCGGTATTTCCTGTGCTAGGAGACGGACATAAAACCTTCCCTGTGACACGTTAAAGCAAAATATAATGAACATTATTTAAATTCAAACTTACTGCTTTTTAATTCACGCCCGTAACCTGATTTCCTATAAATACAAACTTATTTTTACGGTTGATAAAATCAATACTGTGCATGCGCTAATAATCATGCTACATACGGTACCCTTCATTCTGCCTGGTCCGACACGCACTTCGCCCGTTTTTTTAATAAAGAATAATAAAATAAAAGCATAAGAGACCAGTTGTTAGGATAAAATAAATTTCATTTGTGGATCCATCTTCTTTAGGAACAGTCATGAGGCTGTGTTTCTTATTTGTTTTAATATTGACTCTAAAAGTTGTGACAACAGCGTCACACTTTGCCTACCCAACTGCTCTAAGTTACGATGACTGGGTCTGCGAGTTCGTCGACATTGTTGAGGATAACTTTATTGCAATCCCATTGCCGAATCACAATGTGAAAAGAAATGTTACTGAAGTGAAGAAGCCAGGAGATATGGAGGAATCAGACGAAGAAAATGACATACAAGTCAAGTTTCCGAAAGACGAAGTGATTGTGCCTAGTAACGAAGCTGATACAAATGAGCTGCCTGGAAACTTCCTTGAAGCTAATGGTTGTCCCGAAAAATTTCGACTTGGTAATACCTGTACAAAAGAAGATAAAGATGAAAAAGAAGAGAGAGAGAAAGAGAGACGAAGAAAATAAGAAGAAAAGAGAGACATATTGATGAAATATAATGTGACCGTAGTAAACTGCACAATTGTAGAATTGCAGATTTTAGTAATACGTTTTAGTTAATAGAAATATGATAATTGTAAATCAGTCTTGTAGAATATTTCATTCAATAAACATTGTTTTAATTCAAATAAATATTTTTAACAATAAACTCGTTCGCCGTAACTTAACTCCGTGCTTGATAAACGATTTTTAGAAGGTATCGAATGTTTTATTTCCTTTTTGTTGATGTGTAATGTAATCTAATAAACTAAAGTGCTTTTTCAGAAAAGTAAGTGTATACCTATTTAAAGTGACTGACAGGATACACAGAAGTGAATGTATGTATTTACATATTTAATCATAACGGACTTGACAGAGAATATATTTATTTAAATCTATATATTTATAAAATTCGTCTGTACGTGAACGTCACTGAACTCCTCCTAAACGGCTGTACCGATTTCGATGAATTTTTGTGTGTGTTTAAGTGGGTCCCTGGATGATGTACATTCTGCTGCAACTGAGTTCTAGGAAACAGGACAACGTCGGCCCGTTCAGCTAGTATCTTATAATTTTATGACAAGAGACTACCAAATCTTATAATATTATGACTAGCTCCATTAGTAACAATATAAATATGTGCATTTTAACGAATTTGAAGTTAAAAATAGAATCATTCGTTGATAGATCCTCGTTATAAACAGTGATGCAGCTGTTTCTGGTGCGTGTTTTAGTCACGGTTTTCTGTATTATTTCTAAATAATAATATATTGACGAAAAGGTCAAATTTCATATGTCCGGGTAACAAAGAGATGGACAGTGGATAATTAAATATGTTGACAGTGATGATGTAAACTATAATATTGAAGACACAGTGAAAGACGATGACACTAAAAATAACATGAGAAGTGATAAAGACGAAGTTAGTGCTGTCAATGTCAATTTACTAATAATATACATGATACAGAAGACCAGTCTTACCAAGGGGTATTGTGTTACCCAGAAACTGGGTTGTGGAGGTCAGATAGACAATCGCTCCATGTGAAATACTGGTATTTAGCTGCATCCAGTTACACTTGAAGCGGACCCAACATGGTAGGGAAAAAGCTAGGTAGATGATGATAATTATGATACATAAACACATAAACATACAAACATACATAAACTCACGCCTTTTTTCCATGGGTAGGCAGAAACTACAGAACGCCACCTGCTACGATCCTTACATACTCCTTTTGCCTCGTTTCGTAATTATTATACAGAAGACAGAGTGAAGACTCCTGTCAGTACCAAAACATGAAGTCAGCTGATTACAATACAATAAATCGTTTTATATGCGTCTTGCTAGTTGTCATTAATGTTGTTTTTGATAACTAGGTTACCATTTATAATGGTACAATAGTCATCAAGAAGAACATTATTATGAGTGAATGGAATTCTGAGTTATAATTTACATTTAAAACCAGTGTTTTAACAAATAATAGTGGATTGCATAAGCATAATAATGATATCGGTTGAAATACTGCGGCCACTGGTTATAGTTTATTACAACGACAACCAGGAATCAAAATAACCTTCTAGACTCATCTCCAAGGTCGACCACTTAGGCGATACACGATCAGTCTGTTATATTGTACAATATCACGAATTTTGCAATGTTTTTGACAGCTCAGGGAAGATTATTATTAGGGGTTATTGAAGATTTCGCAATGATTGAACATACGTTTGGGTGAGTTTAATTTTTATTGTACCATATTTTCATTGCACTATGTAGGATAAGTATTGCGCAGGTCTGTTTATGCGAAAACATTGGTTTATGGACCGTCAGTGTTACTGCGTGGAAAATAATGGGTCGTTTGAGTGCAAGGGCTGATTCAGTCATATTGCACAAACTTATTGAACTTATGTGTAACGGCCGCCTTAGTTAACAACACGCAAGTAACTAAAAAAGATAATTATTCTAATCTAGTTGACCCAACGGACGTTATTCTATCAAAATTTAAATATGGTCTTGAGTTCATACAAAAACCCATAGAAAAAAGGACGATTAGATTTTCCCAAAATTGTAATTTTCCATAAAAACCTAATTCGGACTATTACGAACATTTTAACGTAACAATTGCCAAGTCGGTCTAGCCTTACTAATGAACAGCATTTGATTTTTATGAATATAAATAGGTGATGTCACTTTTATTAAAGTGCAGAATTTAAAACTGGCTTTTAAAGAGTAGGGTTCAAAAATCACATCCACCACCTATTTAGAACTTCAGTCATTCGAGGTGAAAATCTTTAGTGAAACAGACATGAAGGTCAATTTATTTAGTTTTATAATATTTTCACTAAATACATTGACGATAACGTCAAACGTCGTTTATCCAAGTGCGCTAAGTTATGATGATTGGGATCGTGAGTTCATTGATAAAAATGATACAGAAGTAAAAGAAGCCAATTCGCCAATGAAATGGAATATTACTGAAGTGAAAGAGTCAGATATTGAGGAACAAAAAGAAGAGGCCAAAGAAGTCTATAATAATCAAGTCAAGTTTCCGAAAGACGAAGGGATTGCGACTATTGATGGAAAAGATACAGATGAATTGCCCAGAGGTGAGTCTAATAATACCAAAACACTATATTGTGTAAAAGATCTCCATAATTTTCTAAGCTCGAATGCTCGCCGGTTCTTCTTTCGAAATGTAATAAAACACTAAATTAATCGTAAAACTTTTATTATGACTATCGATTGTTCAACGCAATCATAAGTCAAGATAATTATGATCAATATTATGACGCGAAGATAAGTCTGATTTTACAGTCAGTTGAAAAACTTCTGCAGAATTTCGTCGTTAAAATGTTCATTAATACTTATTATTATATTATAAATTGAAGTCGCTTTTGGTGTTTGTCTATTTGATCGTGTTTTTCTTCTAAACTCCGCAACGGATAAATCCGCATCAGTAATAAACTTACATAAATATAATAGAGAAATCTCGATGTTTTGACAAGTCGCTAAAACCGTTCGAAGCAGGGGTGGGTCGCTAGTTAATATTATGAAAAAATTATATCTAGGTACTCACATCAGGGCTAATGTCGGTGAAGTTGGCACTGGATACGAACTCCTTGAGAAAGCCATCCAGCTCTGTTCCCTCGATGTAGCCATTACCTAAAACAAAGAAAAATAATACTTTCTGTCTACGGGAGAATTTCATGTTCAAACACGTTCAAGAGCTGTCAGCGTCAATATTCCACAACAATGATGACACAGACAACTCTTGAACGCAGTGTACAATACAGCTGATGAATCATGGCCGGTATGAACATAGGCTCTTCGAACTTTCGCGCGTGTTCTGTCACTTACACTCGTCTCATGTTACCATTTTTTTATATAGTTCGGAAAGTCCATGATTCATCGGTCGTATTGTAGATGTGCTGATCGCGTTCAGTATCATTAGCAAAATATTCGGCCTAAGATAAATTATTAAAATCAGTCAATGATTCCGATTTCAATGTTCAATAGCTGGGTCCACACTGGAAGATCCAATACGCTCCGATCGGGCGCAGCAGGAGCGCGATCCAAATACACGGTCGGTTTGGACGTGCCACGTTCGATCCTCGACACACGTGGTGGAGCGCGCGCTTCGTGTTGCGGCCGATCCGAGCACACGCGGTGGAGCGTGCCCTTTGTGGTACGGCCGATCCGAGCACACGCGGTGGAGCGCGCCCTTTGTGGTACGGCCGATCCGAGCGCTGTCGGTTTTTTGTCAATGCTCAAAGGCGCCTGAGTAGTTTGGAGCGCTCGGTGCGGACAGTTGTGTGTAGATTGGGGGATTGGGCAATATGGATAATGCGCAAAGTCGCCGTTTAATATCCGTTTATATGCTTATGCCCATCGGACTATGAAAGTGACGGTAGAGAGAGTGCACCTGTGTCTGCGCACACACTTGTGCACTATAATATCTCCCGCGCCGAAAGCTAGTCTTCGTTAAGGGTGGCCGCCATGGCCGAAATACGGTCTGGAAGACTATATGTATAAATGCTTATAGGATTAAAATGATAAAAATTATACAAATAGGAGTGCCAGCTGCCACTACCGTTTGACAACACTGCCATACATGCATATCGAGGTTCATGCATTGGGTCCACATCGAGGGTGTGTTCAACTGAACTTAATATAGCTAAAACGTGGATCGGCATTAGAGCGCGCGGCAGGATCGCGGGTTTCCTAAAACGGATCGTGCGAATGAGTCTCCGATCGACGATTTGCGTTCCATGATCGTGGATCGTAGAGCGCCAATCCAAATTTAAATCGTCCGGTTTGGACCCAGTTATTGTCTAAACTAAATTGAGAGAATAATTGCTATCTAAAAAACAGCACGAGAAATTGACGGCGGGTGATACTAGGAACTGAGTCAGTGCTGTCAAACTTCAAGTTTACTTCTTTAACTTTAAATAACATCGAATATTATTTGTGAAGATCAGAGTCTGCGAAAATAATGAGTGCACAAGATAATACCTACCGCGTCGTTGCTCTAGTGGTAACAAATGCTACTGCTGAGTATGAGGTCCTGGGTTCGATTCCCGAGACGGCAAAAGTGTTATTGGGTTTTTCAGGAATTTCTCAGTAGCAGCCCGGAGTCTGGATTTGTGCTCGGTTGATGACAATAGGGTCGCCCCCCATGGCATGGGACTTGAACATAACTGGCGAAATGTGGGTGCTCTTTATAGGTACACCTCTGCTTAACCATTCGGGGAAAAACAGGCGTGATGTTATGATGTTATTAAAGAAACGGGTTTTGAACATAAACACGTTTGCTCATTATTTAGCAACTATTTCCTATGGCACTCTGCAATAGTGTTCGGATAAATAGTTTCGGAGATTACCTCCTACATACAAACTTAAAACCTTTACCCAATTATAATAATAATTAAATAATAAAAATAATTTAATGACATGTGTAAACAGCATGATTTTGATCCTTTCATTACAGGGGTGTCCTCGGCCAGAAAGCGCCTTTTTTTTTTTTTTGGGTTGGATATCATCATATTACCTCTCCCGCTCTGGGCGGTGCGGAAGGGCGTGTCAGACTCTTACTGACTAAAACCCACCCGTGTTCCTTCAGTTGCCTATGCGCCAGGGCCACGGTAACTCTTTCGAACAATCCGCGACCCCGGCAGGCATCGGCCCTATCGGACCCCGTCAATGGTGCTGACATCTCTTTGAGGGCCAGAAAGTGCCTGAGCTTTAACTTTTTTAATTAAATTTTTGTACATTCAGGTTTTTATTCTTATATTGAATATGAAATGTGAATTCAGTTTAAGCTTGAATGTTATACTGTTTTTCTTTATTTTCTTTGGTAGCTGTGTTGTGTTGTTCACACTCTTTCTTTCTCATCTGTTTTTAGAAGTGATGACTTTTAATTGGCTGTCAGTCTCACATACAATTTTTTATACTGTTTGTTTTAGCTATAAGTCATCCAAAGTTAATAAATAAATAAATAATATTAGTGTAGATTGCTATCAAGTTCAGGTTTCGGCGAGATTTCAAAATGAGGTTAGTGACTTTAACAGTAATTACACAAAACCAATATAAACAGAATGATGAATTAAGGCACAAGGATTGTGTCGCGTCCGAGATCCTTTCTGATTAAAGGGAAAGTGTTGGACGAGAAACGTTTAGAAAGTGGCCACGAAATCTGCGGGAATTTCATATCTACAAATAGGAGGAAATTATCTGCCGGTTTTTGAATTAAGAACTTGTAGTTGAGAACTTAAGTTGAGTTTGACAGGTTCTCAACTTCAAATTCTCAATTCAGAAACCGGGTAAGTGTCAATGCAAACTGTGCGTCTTGTCGCTGCAATAAGACGCGGAGTTGTCGTTTGCATCTGAAAGATAGCGAAAATATTTTTCTTTAAAAAAATATTTTCTTTCTTTCTTAAGAAAGAAAATAATTTTATTTGCGGTGAACATGACTCAGAGGAAAACACAGCCGGCGTTGTTGTGATGACGTTAACCAGTGCAGAATATACGAAACTTAAAAATAACAATAAAAAATACACTATACCTAGTTCTAAATGTTTATATAAACATAATATTTATAAACATTCCGGGCAGTGACTCATGCGCCGCCGGCCTTTAATAATCTGTGTGCGCAACAAGGGCACTTAATCGTTAATTATAATACCGTAAACACATTAGAGTCCTTTTTGGCAACAAACGATAATATTTCAATGTTAAAATCCCTTTTAAAGTTTCGTTCCAATTCACCCCTGCGTTCCTATTCACCCCGTTTGACGATATAAGTTTCGTCGAAGACAAACATCCTTGACTGGCTTATTTTTCGGCAAAAGAAAGCATTTCCAGTCAACGAGGTAATACTTTCAACTTATTTACAGTGATGTGGATTTTTGTTTTTTTTTTGTTTAGTTGCTCTCAAACGTTGTTAATTTATTTATTGTGCCTGTAATTTTATTCATAATACACAACGAACGGATAACCAGGAATCCGCTGGATGTGGGAAGCACCGAACCGGTCGAAGTGGCGGTTCTTGGGGGAGGCCTCTGTCCAGCAGTGGGGTCTTTCGGCTGAAATGATGATGATGATACAGCGAAAGGAACTTCATTCCAACCGGGCGTCCCACGACACATCTTAACTTTTATATATTTTTACAGATGTTGTCGATCCAACACCACGCGGTCCTAACAGTCAGTGCAGAGAAAAGAACTCACAAGCAATATATAGTTGCCAGATCGATGTTATGGGCACACCACCCAATTGTCGACCGGAATGTACAACAAATAGTGAATGCGCTAGCGAGAAAGCCTGCCTAAACCGCAAATGTATAGACCCATGCGTTAATCAATGTGCTAGAAATGCAAACTGCACAGTAATTGCTCACAAGCCTATATGTTCATGTCAGGATCGTTTCACTGGTGATCCATTTACTAATTGTGTACCCAGTAACTACTTACTCATTACATTCAAAATAATTTCACACTTGTCACCAATTCTATATTTCTTTTACTAATAATAAATATTCTATATTTTTCAGTGCCACTATCAATTCCGACGCAACTGCCAGAAGTAAATCCGTGCTTACCATCACCATGTGGTCCGAAGTTTTGGCATTGGTGCGAAGAGTTCAATGGCAACGCACGCTGCAATTGTCTTCCGGTTTACGTCAAATCTCCGCTGAGATGCATCCCAGAGTGTTCTTGCGACACTGCGTGCAGCGTAGTTACGGCGTGCATCTACGAACAGTGCAGGGACCCGTGCCCCGGGACGTGCGGCAACAATTCAGTGTGTAACGTTTACAACCACGAACCGCAATGCTCGTGCTTGCCTGGTTTCAGCGGCGATCCGCTCAGCAGCTGTCAATACATGCATCAAGGTAATTAATTATAGTTGACTTGTGCTAGTATTGCCGCGGCTTCTTTCGCGTGAATTTTATAGTTCTGATCTATTAGGTATATTTATTAAAGGCTATAAAGATATGCAGTGAAACTTTCTACCTAACAATATCCATTATTGAATCTTTTGAAGTGAAGGAACTTCTTAGGCAACGATTCGATAATTGGACGAGAGTTGAGAGTGAAATTTCAAGGATGCGTCACGTTTCGACACATTTCGTTACACGAGAGAGATAAAAAGATATAACTCTCTCTGTTTCTCACACCAAACCTTTTATATTTTTTAAGAAGTTTCACTTCTACACGCGCAATTTTCTGGAACAACTAAATCGCTACCAATGTCTTCCTGCGACCTCTATGGCTTATCGGTCAAGTGCAGTACCGTCCACTTAACAATTCATGGCCATCTTCTATTCTAGAACCAGTTAAACTATTGAACAGAATTTAATTATAAAGGCCTTTTCTGGTAAAGGAAAGGAACGCCTGCCGCCTCGTTGTGTGTGTGTGTATGGCCGCAAGCACTATTGCTGATCATGAGGTCCTAGGTTCGATTCCCAGGTAGGCCAAAGTGATTTTACATCAAGAATTTCTCAGTAGCAGCCCGGAGTCTGGATTTGTGCCCGGTGGATGACAATAGGCTCGCCCCCTGTTACATGGGACTTGAAAATAACTGGCTCTTTATAACATTAGTTTATAATAATAATAATAATAATCATTTTATTATCAGGCTACTAAGGCCCATAGATAAAATACACAAAATAACATCAAATAACAATAAACTAATACATAATTTAAAACCATTTAAAACTAAAACTATACACGTAATGTTGTCGGCGTCGTGTTTCGCTGCGAGGTGTCGCGTAACCGTCCTCGGAAACGTCGATATACGACACCCTTCGGCCAAAAGTCCTCCTTCATGCAGGTCTGCAGATGTTGGGTTGGAACTCGTACCACAAAAGATTTAAAGTTGATGTTATGGCGCGATTCCAACCTTTCGACCCTCAGAGTCCAGTTGGTCTTCACTTTCAAATACTGCACCACTTCTTCAGTTGTAGTGGAGTGATGCAGACGTGAAATGTACAGCTGCGTCGTAGGCACAGCAGGACGCAGCAGCATGTTGGGTCCACTCGGTGCGGTACCGCACAAGTTACGAGAACAGGGCTTCTTCTTCTTCCTTTCTACTTTAGTGAAGCCCTCCTCATCAACTTGTGTCGTTTTTGGCACGGAGCTAAGGACCGCAGTCAGGGCAGGTTGACCACCCTCTTTCCGTATTTCCCCTTTTCTGGTTTGTCGCTTAGGCTGCGACGCATCAGATTTTCCGCTGGTGACGATAGCAGCATAGGCACGTTTTGGGGTCGACGTACCTACGCGTGACGAATCCGCAGCCGGTGTTGCGGCGCGGGTGACGACGGCGGCGGGCGGCGCTTGCTCAGCGTTATCGGCAGCTGATGACGCACTTGTGTTCGCCGATTCAAAACTGCCGATGGTTGCATTTTGCGCCCCTCGACGTGTATTCACCTTTGAGGCCTCAGGTGACCCAAATACCGAACCAACGTCGCGCAATAACGCTATTTCTGCACGTAGTTCGGTATTGGTTTTTTCTGATATCTCCATTCTGGACTGCATCTTGGTCATCTCCGCTTTCAAGGTAGTGATGTCCTTTAGCAGCCGTGTAACGTCGACGTGATCGAAAGTGACGGGAGGCAGTTTACTTAGCTCCTTCGCCACGAAATCTGGCACGTCGTCCGGGTCAGTCTTCTTCAACATATCGAGGATATCCTGAAGACTCTTCTCGGTTCCATCTCTGCGCCGAGAGGGCATCTGGTCCAATTTTCCAAGAGACTGGAACAGTAACAGCTTTCCGCTGCTGATGTCGTCCTCCTTGAAGTTGGACCTGCATATCTGCAGGATGCTCACCTCGTCCATGTAGTCGATGGCATGGACTAGGAATGCCAGCAATTCATTCACTATAATGGAAATGGAAAACCTATGGAAGGGCGGAGTCTCCTAACACAGGCGTCATCATGCTTAAAAGGAGGCTCCAATCATAAACTAATGTATACTAGTTGGTACAGAAATAAACATTTTGTATTTGTATTTGTGTATAAGTTTTTTTGAACTCATTGTGATTTCGGGCAGCGGCTACGGCCGCGCAACACGCGAATAAAATTCGTGCCGTGCACAGTGGAAACACGTCCGTGTTCGAACGCGCATCGCACTGCACGTTTAGATTGCATAATATGAATAAGTTCAGGTTTTGGCGAGATTTCAAAAATAGGTTAAGAACTTTAACAGCAATTACGGAAACCCAGTATAAACAGATGTACTAAGGGGCAAGGCGTTGAATTGTATCGCGTCCGAGATCCTTTCACATTAAAGGGGAAAGTGGTGGATGACAAACGTCTAGAAAGTGTCCATGAAACCCGCGGGGATGTCTTATCTAGGAGGAATTATCTGCCGGTTTTTGAATTGAGAACTTGAAGTTGAGAACTTGTTAAAGTTGAGTTGACAGGTTCTCAACTTCAAATTCTCAATTCAGAAACCAGCAGGGTAATTGCGTAATACACTAACAGTAGGAATGGCTTTCATTTTGACAGTTCAACAATATTCATTGCGCTATTTACGTTGTTGAGCAGACAAATTTTTCGAACATATGAAGCAATGGATTAGCAATATCCTACAAAATGATTCAGATTGTGATTGAGAGTGTGTTACGCAATTAGGGTATGGGTAAGTATCAGCGCAAATTGTGCGTCTGGTCGCTACGTCTAGACGCTGTAACATGATGCAGGGTTGTCGTTTGCGTCTGCGTCTGGTCGTCAATACAAGCGTCGTGCAGGAAGCGAAAATTTTCTTTGAATATTCGAGAGAAACGATCGTGTTGTTCATCTTGTGAGTGAATATTGAGGCTTCAGTTGCATTTGCTTGGTGCTTATCATGCGAAGGCGAAGCGCATCCGAGTTTTGTCGGGTGTGCGTGAGCACCGTGCGTCTAGTCTTTGCGAGTCTGCAACTTGACGCCAACTGTACGGAGCTTCGAACAAAATATAAGAACATTTTCGGCCACAGCCTGTCGATGCGTCTAGTCACTGAGCTGTCGCACTAGCATGGCACATAGTGTGCGCCATATTTAAGTTGTTATATGTGTCGTCGATGCCAAAGAGAGACTGCCTTAATTTTCGGCCAAAAAAAGCTGTTCCACTTGTCAACAGTGATGTGGTATAAGCGGCGAGTAGAGCGATACACTCAGAATCGCACCTTCCAGCGCGATGAAAGGTGGGTTTATAGGGGTTGGGAGCGACCGGATCAAGGTGTGGCTAACACGTGCCTACCAGATGATGATGCTATGCATTATTTCTGGCGCAATATCTGGTCGGTGCCTGTCAGTAACACTGAAGGTGATTGGGCTCGGGAAGTCGAGCAAGTCAGCGATCCAATACCAGAAATGGGAGCTATTACCATCCGCCCCCAAGATGTTACTCGTGCAGTGCGTCCGCTGTCTAACTGGAAGTCTCCAGGGCCGGACAGACTGCAAAACCTTTGGATCAAGGTTCGTAAGGTCGTACGCTCGCTTGGCAGCTCAGGCTTTGGTGCCTGGTTCCGAACAACAGGAGTTACCCACCTGCTCGATAAATCAGGTAGCACATCGGAAACCAAAAATTATAGGCCGATCACGTGTTTATCGACGGTCTATAAAGTTCTTACATCCATTTTGTTTTTGTTGTTTTGTTGTTTTTGTTCTTACATCCAAATGACCTTAAGGCAGCTAAGAGTAGAACAGTTAAGTTTAAATCAAGCATATTTGGTATGGGTGTGAAAATTTATAATAAATTGCCAGACTTTATTAAAACCACTGAAACATTAGCTACTTTTAAATACAAACTTAAAAAACTACTGATACAGAAAGTATATTATACAATTAATGAATTCTTTAATGACAAATGTCTTGACTGAAATTTATTTAATGGTATTATGATAATGCATAATTATGAAAAGTGTTAGTTATTGTTTAATTTATTTATCTGTAATGTAGTGGTAATGAATATTATATTGCCTTGACTATTTTGTATACTTGTTATGACGGTTTATATTATTATTATTTTTTCTTTCTTTGGACATCAATTAATTCAGTGACAAATGTTTTTGACTAAAATTTATTTAATATGATGTTAATGATGCAGTAATTATGACAATTGATTTTTATACTTAATTTATTTTCTCTAATGGTTATTATGTTACATGAATGATTTTATTTTGTTTTTCTTTTGACATGTAATTGTACATTTTAAAGATTGTACACCCCATGGGTATGTTACAGTGATACTTTGTTATAATACTAATTTTAAGAGCTGAATTTCCACCTGTGACAAACAATAAATAAATCTTGAATCTTGAATTTTGAGACCTAAAATTAACAAACATATAGACACCAACTCCATCATGTCTCCTTCTCAAAATGGATGTAGGAAAGGGTCCCGCGGTACTAAGGAGCTACTCCTCATTGATATGGCCATTAGCCAACAGGTTCGTCGTTCTCGAAAGGATCTGTCGACATGTTGGATAGATTACAAGAAGGCCTATGACTCGGTGCTACATATATGGCTTATGAGGGTGCTGGAGTTGTATAAAGTAGATTCAACTCTGCGCACCTTCCTGATGTCATGTATAGGGCAATGGAGAACGGTCCGCCGCTATCCAGGATGTTGAAATGTCCAGAGGAATAGCGAACCAATAAGGATCGGGCGAGGCATATTTCAGGGTGATAGTTTGAGTCCGCTTTGGTTCTGCTTAGCCTTGAATCCTCTAAGCACACTGCTGGACGATTCAGGTCTAGGCTATCGCCTGAGGAGAGGTGGTCAGGTTATATCTCACCTCCTCTACATGGATGACTTAAAATTCTTTGTCCCCAACAATTTGCAACTGATGGAGCTACTGAAAGTAACTGAAAGTTTCAGTAGCGCCATCAGGATGGAATTTGTGGACAAATGTGCGGTTATGCATGTAAAGCGAGGGGAGATTGTGGAATCCGTGGGAACCCAACTCTCGGATTTCATAAACCTAAGAGCCGCATCCGAAACCTATAAGTATTTGGGTATATCAGAAGCGTTGGGCATCAATGGTACTGACATGGAGCAACCGTTAAAGGCACGCTTCTTTGGCCGCCTGAAAAAAGTATTTAATAGTCTTCTATCACGCGTAAACAAGGTGCGTGCCTTTAACGGTTGGTTCATGCCGGTTTTAATGTACTCTTTCGGCATACTCAAACGGACTCAGACCGAACTCGACGCCCTGGATAGGAGGGTCCGTACGCTGCTAACTGAAAATCGAATGCATCACCCACGGTCATCGGCAATGAGGCTGTATATCCCGTGAAAGTGTGGAGGTCGCGACTTTTTAAATGCTAAGACCCCAGTGGATAAGGACCTCACCCCGCTCTCCTTGGCTAAAGAGAACTGGCGCAAACCAGTAGTGCTTGACACTAATGATCGCATGGAAGTATGGCAGAGTAAGGAGCTTCACGGGCGCTTCTTTCGGGCCTTACATGGACCTGATGTAGATCAACTAGCGTCCGTAGCCTGGCTGCGTTTCGGTGATCTCTTTGGAGAAACCGAAGATTTTGTCTGTGCAATTATGGACGAAGTTATGGTGACAAACAATTACCGGAGATTTATTGTGAAAGACGATACAAATGTTTATTATTATTTCCTTTATTTCATATATATATATATGAAATAAAGGAAATAATAATAAACATTTATTCCCAAAAAATATAGAAACACATTTATATTGCACATTACAATTCATTAAAAGTTGTAAAATCTGTACAAGATGTATATAGCCCTGTCTCTTAGACTAGGATAGCCTGTATTCTAAGAGACTCATTACATTCCAAATAATTTCACACTTGTTACCAATTCTGTATTTCTTTTACTAAATATTCAATATTTTTCAGCACCACTATCAATGTCGCCGCAACGACCAGAAGTAAATCCGTGCATACCATCACCATGTGGTCCGAATTCCCAATGCCAAGAGTTCAATGGCAACGCGAGCTGCACTTGTCTTCCGAATTACATCGGCTCTCCGCCGAGATGCAGACTGGACTGTACTTCCAACTCTGAGTGCAACGCAGACATGGCGTGCATCAATAACCGGTGCATTGACCCGTGCCCCGGGACTTGCGGCAACAATACTGAGTGTTCCGTCAACAACCACGTACCGTACTGCTCGTGCTTGTTTGGTTTCATAGGTGATCCGTTCATCAGCTGTCAAAACTTGGCTCAAGGTAATTAATTACAGTTATCTATTTTATCTGACTTATGCTAGCATTTTTGCCTTAAAAGTATTTTTTGTACATCATGTAGATACATATTATGGCCGTGTTAGATTGCATTATGAATATTTTTTACTAGTTATAAATAGCGATATCAGTAACGCTATGAATTTTGTTATAAACCGGCTTGAAAATAACATGTTTTGATCCGATCAGTAAACAAACTAAAATAAGCTGTGACCAATAATATCAGCTGTTAGATCGTTTGATTCGACTGGTAGGTGTTCGATCGTCACGTCGATCGAACACAGCACTTAGACGGAAACAAAATACGTTTATTTGCGGTAAGCATGACGCAGAGAAAGAACAAAAACATAAAAAAAACAAGGGGGGGGGGGGGGAATATGCATCAGAACCACGCAAAATTTTTGATGCATATTTGCCGCCCAACGGTGGGGCTCTGTCTCACATAGGGTCGTAGCATTTTCAGACCCTATGCAAGACAGAGCCCCAGCGCTGGTTTTCGGCGACAGCCGGCGCGGGTGTGGCCGTGATGTCAGATAGTTTGGCCTGACGTAGAGGGCAAATTTCTGGATCAGTTGGAATGTAGGTACTAGTTTACTTGTTCAAAAATCTTTTACTTCCTTTTCTGGATTTGAGTAAGCCGGTACCTACTCAAGAATTTCTCTTAAAAAATCAATCATCAACTTCAATCGAAAACCAAATATTTAAATAGTTAAATGTGCCCTCACCGTACCGAGTGGCACGAAAAATTGTCTTTACTGAGAAGAGGTCATCACACAATATTAATGTCTTAGTAGTACTAAGCTTACCTTTGAAAAAACATTGCTTCGAATAGTAAAATTTAAATTAATTGAAAACAAAGAAGCTGTAGCGGCATCTACAACGCCACATGCGAGCTACGCGTCATACTGACGTCACGCAAAATCCTGCATCGCGCAAGCAGAGTTTACCGCGCAACTAGCATATATACAACATCCCGACATCAATCGTTGGGCAGTTGCCCACCAGACACGACACCCGTCTGGTCGGAGGATCCTCCCCTTTCTATAGAGTATGAGTGAACTTTACACCCTGTTCCTCATACCTCTATAAAGCGAAACAAAAATTGGTAAACTTGTTAGTATTTCATGTTATACTGATTCATTTAGAGTCATCTAATTTCGAGGTGACAAACCGCAGGGTGGACACTAGATATAAGTTTTTTTTCTTCTAAAGGAGGTAACGTTATAAAACTTTATGCCGCGGCTTCTTTTGTGTGAATTTTATGTTTGTGAAGTTTTAGGTATATTAAAAGTCTTTACATATATGTAGTGAAACTTCCTACTTAGTAATATCCATTTGGATCTTTTGAAATAAAACTTCTTAGGCGGTGATACGATAATTAGATGAGAATTGAGAGTGAAATTTCAAGGACACGTCACGATTAGGCACATTTCGTTACAAGAGAGAGAAGAAAGATATGACTCTCTCTGTCTCTCACACTAAATCTCTCATAATTATTAAGAAGGTTCACTTCTACCACGTGTACGGTGTGCACGCGCATTTTTAAAATTCGTTTTATATACTGTAAAAACTATTATTTTTCAACCCCGGAAAAGAGCTCTTGAAATCCCGTGTTTCATAGCCCGTCGCGTCGCATCAAGGCTCACGGAAATTGACCTGGCCAAATTCCCGCCATTACTCTAAATTTGCATCCGTTCTATCTTCCTGCGGCCATTTTAAAAGTAGTTTGTGATCCTGCCCCAACTTTCTGTAAGAAATTGGGACTTTTAACGAATGAAATAATAAGTAGATGAAGTGTGCATTTGCAGTCATTAAATGTGTGAAGCTTTAATTGATACCTAGGTTTGGTCAGTGATTATTTTTACAGTCGTCCTCTTCTTCTGTGTCAATGGTACACACGGCTACATATCAAGCTACACATTTCCAGTATAAGCTGACCTCTCATTGTACTGAAGTCTTATACAATGCGAGATCAGCTTATACTGGAAATTTATAGCTTGATATGTAGCCGTGTGTATAACAGTGCTGATTTATACGTCATATTCGTGAACGGGCTCCTTCAGGGCACTGGCCATCTCTTTGCTGCCACGGCTTGTTTTCATTTATTTGAATTTTTTAACTGTTATTTTTTTCTTTTTACTACGGACGCTTTTAACATGCACGTCTTTCTACATCGTTCCCACACGTATAATTTCAACATGAATGATGTAACCAATATTTTGTAACAGTATTTTGATTGCTTCATCTGCTGAATTCATGGTTACAGTTTGCGTGTCAATGTCCCTGCCAGCCTGTATTTATCCGGCGCGTGCAATAGTCAATAATTTATGAATTATTTTTTTGTGTTCTAGCGTTGGATCAAACACATTTGGACTTCTCAAAAGTACCACCAGAGATGTCGGATCTAGAATCAGCAACAGAGATATATGAAGGTTCCTGTATATTATCTTTATTTAGGGTACCTAACTGTCCTTCGGATTATGAGAGATTAAACGGAAAGTGTGTTAAAATTGATCAGGACGACAATAAATAATTAAACAACTTTTTAAGTCATTTTATACTAAACCAGTGAGTGACACAGTTAAAATAAATGATTTCTTGAATTATTTCGATTTTCTTTTGTTCCGGTATTGCATCAAACGTTTGGTTACAATAGGGAACATTACGCAAAACTCTGCGTAGGGGGCGACACTAGCAAAAACCATAAACAAACCGCCATGATGCATCATGTCATATTTATTAGAAACAAATAATTTGTGAAAGCCTGTTGTTAAATTATAATAGTTTTGTATTATTCATCTATAAAAAAACCTGTACTGTGATATTATGGCATCCTACGGACATTAAATTTAAAAGTGGGTCATCAAAAAAACTTCTTTGAAGGACTTGTCAAAATACTGTTTACTGTTTTTGCTAGTGTACTATCGCCTAACCTAATGTAGTTAATCAAGCCATGTATATATATTCATGCAGACTTACATAAACGCAAATTTTTCAACATCTCTATAATATCTCTCAATACATATCTACACACACCCACATAGGTACCTTTGTAGGCCACATAATTATATACATTTATTGTAAGTAGTTATCTTCATAATAATATTCTGTGCTCGTCCTACGACTACTGATATATATTCAAGCTATAGGCTAGGACGCTGGCACCCTAAATATATTTGGGTGCCAGAGTTCATCGAAAACACTCTTTCCCTTAGTTGTTACGCTGCATAATGTTTAGTTAAGTGTTTTTGTACAACTGAAGGAAATAAAAAACCCTTTTTTTAGTGCTGCACTCTGGCGGAAGAACATTGCAGTAATACTCCCTGCTGTCCCACTGCAGGGCAAAGCCCTCTTCTCATACAGATGACGCATGAGCATCCATACAGTCGATAATTACTTTACATAATATCACGCCTGTATTCCCCGAAGAGTTAGGCAGAGGTGTACCTATAGTACACCCACATTTCGCCAGTTATGTTTAAGTCCCATGTTATAGGGGGCGAGCCCATTTCCAACAACTAGGCACAAATCCAGACTCCGGGCAATGACAAATTCCTGATGGTAAAACCTAATAACACTTATCTCGACCTGGGAATCAAACCCAGGACCTCACGCTCAGTAGTAGCGATTGCGACCACTAGACTACGAGGCAGTCCACAAACAGTCACAATAATATATAACTTAAGAACGTGTTACTAATTAGTTTTACAATTAATTTGGTTAATTGTAAATGATATTAGTGAATAACTGATTCCTAAGTACTATAGCTTGATCGGATACCGCTGTACCGCGCCTTAGGTATGCGCGGCGAGGCGGGGGGCGGGACGCTGTGAGGGTTGACGAATGAGCGGCTTGCACTGCCCCCCCGTGAGCCACGCACATGTCTAAGGCGCAGTACAGCGGTATCGGTCAAGCTATAATAATTAATAAAATAATGATGCATTATATTTTCTATTCATTTTGTACTCAATCTACGAGTGCAGTAGCCACTATGAAATATTTGGTTCTATTTTTGTGTGTTCTGGCGTTATGTCAAGCGATTGGCTACCCAAAAGTAACACTATTGTTGGACATGGAATCACGACCAGAGAAACCTGGAGGAAGTGCCACTACTACTTCGTCGATTGTAATGCCTCCCTTGGAAGAATTGTCAGCATTCGTGGGATCTGACTGTGCTTCGGGTTCCGCGAGATTCAACGGGATTTGTATTGCTATTGATTATTAAATAACTTTATTTTGTTCTTGTCGTGTTTTTTTTCTTGTTTACATTATTCTTTTATGATTGTCCTTGACTTTGGTTGTTTATTTGATAAAAGTAAAGAAGTACCTAGTAATTTTCTTTATTTTTAGGGTTCCGTACCTCAAAAGGAAAAAACGGAACCCTTATAGGATCACTTTGTTATCCGTCTGTCTGTCTGTCAAGACCCTTTTTCTCAGGAACGCGTGGAGGTATCAAGCTGAAATTCATATCAAATACTCAAGTCTACTGTCCCTTGGAGCTGAGAAAAAATCAAACTTCTAAGCCAACGCAATCATAAGATACAGCCGTTTATGCCGCAAATTTTCGACACTCGCAAGGGAATCAAAACCTAAAGGATACTTCCGGTCGACCTATAATCTTGAAATTTGGCATGAAACAACGTTTTATAGCACACACTTAAAAGGAAAAATTCCGAAAACCTTAAATTCTTAGTTTCATCACATAATAAGGTTCAAATGTAATACTTAATTAGTAGTTTTGAACCAGATTTCTAAATTGTGACTAAAAAACTTTGATAAAAGAACTTTTGCAAGGCTGCTGCAAGGCTAGTGTAGGTATTTCAGTTGTATTATAAAATAAATGATATGTGTTAATACAAAATGAAGGATTCCTGAAACGATAAAGATACCTTTGTCTTAAATGTATGCTCCTCCAGCTTTCCACATTGTAATGTTATGGATTTCATTTAGCAATAAAAATACCATAACTTTTACTTATATACCTACAGGTTTGTACGGAACCCTCGGTGCGCGAGTCCGACTCGTACTTGGCCGGTTTTTTTTATGTTCATTCGCTTTCCCGTGGGATAATTTATAATTTTCCGACCTACACGTAGGTTAAGCCATGCTAAAGTGATGGTGGTGTTATTACAATTTGAAGTGTAGTTTTATCATACCTCCACATTTATCTTCCCGCCCCTGTCGCATGTCACTTGGGGGCAGCGCAACACGTGATCTTTTCCATTCCCCCCTAGTAACTGTCACGCTATCATTCACTCCCTTCTCTTTCATATCATTCCTCACACAATCCATTCATCACTCTTTTAGTCAATTGCGTTTCCTCCCTCCTCATCACATGCCCATACCATATCTAAATCTCCACATAGGTCTTGATAATTTATAGGACTTCATTGAGCTTCTTTCTTTTCCAAAAAGAGATGGACCTTATGGAAATGAATGTTAGGTCTCCGAATCGAGTTTATTTGATTGTACACTCTGCAAAACTATTCGGTTTACATCCCACACACGGATAGCTGTGTCGATATGAATAGTTACGCACGCAAACGTTAAATAAAACGAGCGAGCTCTGTTTTTTACTAGTGTGCGTATGTCGCACCAATAGGCAATAACTATAATACCAATATATAATAATCATTCATTTATGTAATTGAATGAGTTATAATATTTCGCACTTGTCAACTTTATACCACTTTCCAAATATTATGTTTCTAAACATTTTGAACTAGGTGGAGTAGTATTTATTTTATTTCTTATTTTTATGTTTATATTAAATTTTCGTATGTTGCACTAGTTGACGTCATCACGTCAACGCCGGCTATCGCTGAAAACCAGCGCTGTGGCTCTGTCTCGCACAGGGTCGTAGCATTATGCTGAGCGATTGCCGTTTTGCGTAGATGTGACGCATATTTTCCCCCAACTCGTTCTTTTTTGTATTTGTGTGTTTTTTCTTTGCGTCATGTTTACCGCAAATAAACGTATTTTTTTTCTTTTCTTTCTTTCTTTCATCTACCGATTGTTTATTGTTTCCCATCATAGTATTTATCCTTTCCCAAATTTTTTAAGTGTTTTAATTACATACACTCTAATATACTATTTTTGTCATAAATATTTTTACTTTTACTAATAGCTTTTTGGCGTTTATTTCTAAATTTGGTATAATTAAGTCTCTTTAGCATATTCTTTGGGTCATTGCTCCATGCCTCAAATAATCTGTCTTTTTCTGTTATCATAGACTTTAACTTATTATCAACCCACATTTTGTTGTTCCTGTTACTGGTAAAAATACGTTTATTTACGTAACAGTAACAATAAATACCCACGAATATTTGTTTAAATGCTTTATATAATTGAATTGGACATTCTAATGACATAAGATGGTCAGAATCAGTGCTTAATAATTTATCTCGACCTTTGTTAATGTCGAGGACGCGCTTAGCGGTCACGAGTCGTGACGGAGACGGTTGCGCATCGCGCGGATTGCGAGTTTGCGACGACTGCGTCGACGGTGCGCCTCTCCACTGCACGTTGGCCGAAACAAAGTAGTGATCTGATATTTTTTGTTTTATTACAGCTGAATGCATAAGTAGTAAGTAAGTGTAGTGTAAAGTTTACTGACATAGTTTTTTAAATAATTTTTACTATTACCATATGGATTGTGAGCAAGTACTTGTAGTCTATTTATTTATTTGGTACACCAACAGCAGTAAATACAAAAAATTAAAACAGAACAATAACGAAATAAAAGTACTAGTATGTATGCCTATTACACACATTACATACACAGCATTCACCACAAAACAACATCGTAATTAATAAAAAAAAATACTTATAAATTTTTTTTCCGAAAAAAAGAATATATATATATATAAAAGCTACGTTACAAGAATTTGAGATGACTTCGTTATTTTCTGGGAGTCTCTGCTTCGTTTAAACGATGCAGATTCAGAATTAGAGTATTTATTTGTAAACATAGATTACAGATACACAGGTGTGTGAGGTGTGTGAAAAACATTATTCAAGTAGAGCGGTTTGAACGACTATTTCAGAAACCTGGTTTCTCAATAACCAAAAATATGTCTATAATCTATCATTTAGAATGTACATGAAATTGTACTTATTCTGCCCTAATTAATCCAGGGGTAACAAAATAAAACACTGCAAAAACACAATAATAATAATTTAATCATCATTACCAACACATATTCCGTTAAATCTGGTTAAACCCGAATTACACTCAGATGCTATGAATGCCGACCTTAAAACCACGAGAAACGTAGTCGATGAAGTAGTAGTCACATTTCCTCCAGATTCCATTGATCCTGATTCCATTTCCAACACTGGCGTTACTTTTGGGTAGCCAAACGATTGACTCAATACCAAAACACACAAAAATAGAACGAAATAATTCATAGTGGGTGCTGCAGTTGAAGGTTGAATACAAAATGAATTGAAAAGGACGTAGTTCCAGCCAAGTCGTGAGAGTCAAAATGGCGGGTGTACCTTAACTAATCGAATCATTCCATTTACCAAAAAAATGTAGCTAAACTGTTATTAAGTACCTCGGTTTAAAAAAAAATGTACCCTCTTCAGAATGAAATTGTATCAAAATTTAGGTACACCCGCCATATTGACGTCAAAATGGCGGGTGTTTGTTAATATATCAATATTTATCCATTACTCATTAAATACAATTATATCGAACAAATGCACCCTAAATAAAAAAATACCCGCACTTGATCAGTTGATTAAGTTCCTGAGAAATAAAACAACTGCTTTCTTACTTATTTTAATAATTATCACGAAATATTTATTTAGATGCATCTAGACGTATACTAAACGCATAAACGCTAAAATTGCAAAAGTGAAACAAAATACGTTAAACAAAAACGATCAAAATGTGTGGAAAGTTTTAGTATTATTAGAATGGTTTTGTTTTTTTTTAATAAAGCGATTCAAAAGTTTTGTAACATCTTTGAAGTACCTATAAAATTATTCCAGAGTCATCAATATCAAAATATATCATTCACACATTTTTTTTAAATATTTTTGGTATTTTACTAAATGTATCCTGGGTAGACATCATTCACAAATCCCGACAATTATTATATTATAGCTAAAACCGGCTTAAACAAGAAATTAACTACACTGTTTATACAATAGGTCATCAGTTGACTGCAAATTTGCGAAGATAATAGGTATTCTGATTTTACACGTGACTAATTAAATCGTACAGCTAGCAGCAATATAAAAAACACCATTTATAACTATTGAACGATGTTTTAGTAATTAATACCAAAACCTACCTACCTACGAGATAAAGCTACCATTTACTAGGTTTGTCTTTCATTGACTTGAATGTGCCCTGGCGGCTGAGAGTATGTCATGCTCACTCAAATGTCTCGCTGGTGGTGGCGTGTGTGTCGGATCATTATGTTCCCTTCAAAATGGTTGAGCTAAATGGTGCTGATCCATACGTCATGTTCGTGACCGGGCGCCGTCAGTATGGACTGGTCATCTCTTAACTGCCACGGCTTATTTTAATTTAATTTAATATTTGAATTGTTTTTGTCTCTTTATTACGGACGCTTTTAACGTTCTGCATCGTTCTCACATGCATAATATCAACATGAATGATGTAACCAATATTTTGTAACCATATTTTGATTTAAAAGAGTGTCCATGGAGTTTCTTGCCCATTCTTCTCCATAGGCACGTACTACGCTTTGGAATGGGCAACTAGCTTCATCTTTCTGACTGACCGACCCCTTGACAATTCAAAAGTGCCTATAATTGGTTAATTTGAAATAAATGCTTTGAGTTTGAATTTGAGTTTAGAAAATTGAAAATTCATTCGTACACTTCACGAACAGCAGGGTGAATCCGATCCAGATCCACAGAAATCGTAATAATACTAGCAGTCCGATCCGTGCCGAGTGAAATGAATCCGAATGATACTATTCGTCCTATTTTGATTAGTCACTTTATAGGTTATGTGAATATGAAATATTAGCATATCAGAGTTCGTCTGAAATTACTGATACGTGAATCCATAGAGTATTACTAATCTCTTAACTAATTCCAATATATTATTACTATTATTATTTATTACTTAGGCTTTAGAACAAAAACTGTATACCTAATTATCTAGGTAGGTATTAAAATAGCTAAATGCATTAGGATATTGATTTCAGTTCGTTCAAAATCACTCAGTCACGGAGTTATGAAAAACCATCATATTCGTGGTTCGATTATAACCTCAAAATCTGATACTTTTTTGAAATTTATTCAAATTTATGAATTTCATTAGCTAGTCCGCTATAAATATAACGAATTTACTAATGATCGAAAATACAACACATAATTTTCCCATGCTCTTGGTTCCGGGGCGGACAATCTATGGGCGCAGAGCAATGTCCTTTCAGTTTGTGTTCTTAAAAATATGATTTTTGCAAAAATGTTCCAAGCTGGTTTTTAGGAAATATCTAGCGTATAAATACAAAAATATAAAAACGAAGCCAAAGATAAAATCGTTTTTATACCTCTTTAAAATGACGCACATCACACAGACATATAATTATGTTAACATTAAAAAGAAACCAACCCGAATACTAAATTGTCATTATCTCAATTTGAACTGGCTATGGGTTGGAACGTTTTTACATAACTACGTCCAACAATGTTGTAATGCATCATTATTTTATTAATACTTAGGAATTAATTTACTAATTATTACCACAACTAATAAAATTAATTGTAACAATAATTTAGAAAGTGGTTCCTAAGTACTTCTCAGTAAGTACCTTTATATTTATTTTTGCATTGCCAACGTAAAACTTAATAGAGCTGGTTTTCATTAAAACAAAACAGTTATTATGTTATGAAAAACACAACATTGGTTGAAGATGCAGTCTAAGATTTCGCCTTATACAGGCTGGCAGGGACATCGACGTGCAAACTATGACCATGAATTCAGCACATGATTATAGACCTCCAGTATATTTACTTTTTGTCAGTAATCAAAAAAAAAAAACTGCGGTTTTATAGAAAACTGCAATACCTACGCGGTCAAACTGTATGGAAAAGCAAATGTTTTTTAAACTAACTGACGGAAAATTTCAACCCAAGGGTTTCAAAATCATTTGCTGAATCTATGGTAACAGGTTGAGCGTCTATGTCCCTGCTACTTGAATTAAGGATAAGTAATATAAGTAAATCCTCTTTTCGTTACCTGTGGATTTTCACTATGGCAAAACTCGCGGTGATCTATGGTTACAGCGAGCTGGATCTGTCACTTGTCCATTGTCATTCATAGAAGTCTTCAAAACTCAACAGCAGTTTTGTTTTCATGCAAAACAGCTCTATTATGTTTCCTTCAAAACACATATAGATATAGACGTTATTTGTATTCAATATTATATGGAATTAACGAATATTTCGGTCGGTATTCAATAATTTTCAAACCAAAATTTTTGTTTTTTCTGTCTATTTATCCTAGAAAATGCAAAAAGTGAACACATCTTTCATAAAATATTATAGATTCATTAATGGCAAATCTATTTGCCTTATTTAAGGTTAAAATGAAATATAAAGAGATCTAAACTGAATTAAAATAATAATCTCATTAATAAAGGATAATTGCATTACTTTAATACAAGTTAGGTAATAAACTTGGAAGTTATTAAGTTACAAATATTTTTAAATCTCATAGATTATTTTATAAAGATGTGGGAAAACAAACTTAATGTCATACTTGACATAGTTAAAATTCCATTGAAACTGAAATTTATATTTTACTAGCGACCCGCCCCGGCTTCGCCTGGGTAGCAAAGTATAATATAATATAGCCTATGTCACCCGGAGATAGTGTAGCTTCCCAACAGTGAAAGAATTTTTGAAATCGGTTCAGTAGTTTCGGAGCCTATTCAATACAAACAAACAATCATATCTTTTCTCTTTATAATATTATTTCACAGTATTTCGTTTATTACAAAATAAATTTTGGTTATGCCTTAGCCTCAGCAACACGTGGTGGTTATGCTATTAAATTGTAGCTTATATGACATGTTTGTATTTTTAACATAACGCCATATATTGAATACTTACTCAATCCAGTCAACAGATATTGCCATTTGTTAGAATCGTTTGGAGCTAATAGATAATTGTGACTGTCAAATAATAGACAAATAATATGCAATAAAATAATATTGCGACTATAAATTGAGATGTAAGCAATCCTATCTTTCAAGTTGGATCAAATTGCACACGGTGTGCAAATCAAATTTAAAATCGGTTCAGTAGTTTAGGAGTCCATCGCGGACAAACAACGTGACACGTAATTTTTATATATATAAAGATTACCGGACTTTAACCCTTAGTCCTCACATGTAAATGATCTAAGGGGTATACGTATACTTGTATAAGGGCCTGTTGTTTGATTAGTAGTCAAACAAACTAATAGTTAAAATGCGTTAGTTAAACTAACAATTTGTTAAAAATGACAGAAGTATGTTGTTTTACAAATGGTTAAGCTAAATATAGTTAAAAAAATTGTCAATTTGCTATAAAAGTTAACCATGCGTAAACAGAGTAGTTAAACTTTGACAGCTACTGACTATTGTAAAGTGACTAATTGTTAAATTGACTAATGGTCATGTTTAACTATGTATCAAACAACGGGCCCTTAGTCACTTCATTTGTCCATTAAATTGACTTAAGATGTGAATCATGTACATAAACATATTTAAATATTTTTATTGCGAATAAAAAAATCTCATATATAGTCGTCCCCTTTCACAGAAATTAGACCTTGGTTCCATCAGTGGGAACATTATGTGCTGATCATTCAAAATTTTCTTTAAAGGTAGCCCTTTCTTTTGCTACTTTACAAAAGTAATGATTCTGTAAGTCCAGTGGCTCCTCCAGTTTAATTTAATATGATGAACTAATCACCAGTCAGCCTCCCGAAGGGTACCACACAGACCTTGTCTGTTTAAAAAATATCGAATTGACTTACGATGCATTTCGCTGATTCTCAATCAGCGTAACACTAAATATCACTTACCACAAACACTATTATTCACTTTCTATAAAGTTTTACCTGAAACTTTACAAATGTTCTAAGAAAATTATAACAAAAGAAATTATTTTTCCGTACGTTGGCGGCAAAAATTTTTGACGCTATGAATGACACTTGACAAATGACAGATCTAGCTCGCTGTAACCATAGATCACCGAGAGTTCTGCCATAGTGAAAGACCACAGGTAACGAAGGGGGAATCAAAGGCACGTTAATATTAGTAAAATCTAAGACTGCTTCTTCAACCAATGCTATGTGTTTTATTTATTTATTGATTTAGGATCTCCAACAAAAGATGTATACAGTACATGACACATAAAGAAAAGGCAACATCAGATATTAAGCATGTGTACTCCTTCACTTATAGGAGACCACAGCATGCACAACAAAGTTAACAATTAAGCTAACAAAGTTAAAATATTAATAATAGGTAACATATTGAAAAAGTTGATCAAATTTAACGGGCATACAAACAAACAAAAAAAAAAGAGGTAAATATAACATTAAGAGATACTTAAATTAAATCTATTACAAACTTCTTATATTTAGACAGAGACTCGCAGGTGTCTAGATTCGTAGTTTTAGCTAACGTGTTGTACTCGTATTGCCTACAAAGTCTTGGCACAGCGGCGTAATGACCGAGGTTCGTTTTTGAGCCAGGGATGTAAAATAAATTGTATGTGTTATGCCTAGGAATCCGAGGAAACCGAAAACCGAAGAACCGAGGAGGTGTTTTGAAGGAAACATAATGTGCAATTATGGTGACGTGTCTGCACCCAATGGCTGGAAACAGGACTCATTTACCAAGCCTACACAGCCGTATAAGCGTCTATCTGTCTATCACAGGACTGTATCCTATTAACCGTAATAGTTCACATGGCAAATAATAACAAGAAGGTAAACTGTAACAGTGATAGTGGCACAGAACCATAAGGACGCGAGACCTACTCACAATTGGTAGGTATTTTTTCTTTTTTGTACCTCTACCTACATACTTAAAGAAATAAGAATAATTTATTATTATTAGGCTTTATTATGCGCACGACTTTACCAGTCTCCGGAATACAGAACGAGTCTATTTAATTTCATATGAAAGCAATAGCAACGGGCGCTGTGATACAATTGTGTCACTGAAGCAGGTTCCCGCCGTCGCGTCGCCCAGTCTTGTCAACCTTCCTGTCTCTGCGTCGGCGCTAAAACTGTGTAGGGTTGTGACGTAGGTTATACGAAGTAGAAAAAAAAATATTGGAATCGTGCAAGGATAAGTTAGCTGAACTGATGACGCCAACATGAACGTGACAGTAAAAAAAAATATTCGCCAAGCATTATTATTATTATTATTTATTTACATCGAACACAAACGATCCATATAATGGTTAGTAACACTTATACAACTATGTTAGTAAAATTTCACCTTATAACAAGTAAACTAAGACTACAAAATATAAAAACTAATTCATAAACCTATAATTAACATGTCCGTTTCCCGCTGCACCCGACCTGCAACTGTGCATCCTGGTCCAGTGCCCCAGACTCAAACTCAAACTCAAAGCATTTATTTCAATTAAACCATTTACAGGCACTTTTGAATTGTCAAAGAGTCGGTCAGTTAGTCAGAAAGTTGAAGCCAGTTGCCCATTCCAAAACGTAGATCTCTATGAAGAAGAACGGGCAAGAAACTCCAAGGACACTCTTTTTAAATCAAGATATTACAAAATCCTGGGTACATTATTCGTGTTGCTTCTATATGCGAGAACAATGAAAAAAAAATATATAAAAAAACAATTCAAAATATAAGATTAATAATAAAAATAAGCCGTGGCAGTGAAGAGATGACCAGTCTCAACTGACGGCGGCCGTTCACGAACATGACGGAACCAGGAACGCCAGGAACGGGCTATCAGGCTTATTCACTATCACCCTTAAGATGCTGTTGGCGCTCCCGCGAATCCTACGCATCAGGGATGCTGTTCTCTTACGCATAATCGCCTGAAAAGCAGATTGTAAAAGCCTTTTACATAGCGGTTATCTACGCATTCTGTAAACCAAACTTAGTAGCTTCGAGCAAATTTTTTTGCTGGGAAACGACTTTTATTTTTGGGTGAAAAATTGCTGTCTACGACAACCCGCAATGTAGCGCACGCAAAAGGTTGTAGTACCTATGGGTACAAGCAACGCTACAGACGTTTTTCAAAACTTGTTTGAAACTGAACATCAGGACCTGGGTTCGATTCCCGGGTCGGGCAAAGTATTGTTACGTTAAGTTTAAGTTGTGGTTTTTCTATCAGGAATTTCTCAGTAGTACTCCGGAGCCTGGATTTGTGCCCGGTTGATGGCAATAGGCTCGCCCCCATTACATGGGACATAAACATAACTGGCGAAATGTGGGTGTACTATAGGTGTAGCTCTGCCCAACCCTTCAAGGAAACAAGGCGTGATGTTATGTTATTTTAACGGAAACTTACAGCGCCAGCCCTATGCCACACGTGCGGTAAACAATAGCTCCCGAATTTGAGAGTGACAAGGCTGCACATGCTCCCGACATCACCCGAAAGCTAATATTCTAATGACAATATGCGGTTCTAAGCTCAGAGGGTTAGAGAAATACAGTGTTATCTTTATTAGCTGCTTATACAAACCCTTAGTTAAATCATCATCATAAACTGCCTAGCCTTTTACCAACTATGTTGGGGTTGGCTTCCAGTCTTACCGAATGCAGTTTAATACCAGTGCAGTGCACCTACAGAACACCACCATTTCACTAGTTATGTTAAAGTCCCATGTAATAGGGGGCTAGGCTGTTGCCATCAACAGGGCGAGTTAAAAAAAGTATCAATAAAATATCAAAAAAATATAAAACAAATGCCTATCTCAAGTCGTTATAAATTGCACCATACTATGCTCAGGCATGTTACAATACTTAGCCCAGCAATTAGTGCGCTAACACGATTACAACAATATGGTGGGTTAAGTGTCGTCGTATAGGCGGGCTAAGTTGAATTTCCCCACTCAGCCTCCCAGCGGTAAAGTAAAAAGAAAGAAAGAAAAGAAAGAAAGAAAATATTTTATTTGGGACACGCACAGGAAATACAAAGAGTAAAAATAAAAAAGGAGCATTTAAAACGAACAAAATTAACAATAAAAAACAACAATAAACAAGTAAAAAACCTGTGCGAGGCCAAAAAGGCTCCTATCTCAGTAAGTAAGTACGTAAGTTGTACTCACAGGTACCTATATAACTAAGTAGAAAAAATAATAACTGCCTACCAAATATCACAACAAACTTTAAATTGCACCATACCAGCATCCTAATTATGTAACACGCTATCTATCACAATCTGAATCATTTTGAAGCCTATTGTTAATCCATTGCTTCATATGTTCGAAAAAATCGACTGCTCAACAACGTAAATAACGCAATGGATGTTGTTGAACTGTCAAAATGAAACCCATTCCTACTGTTAGTGTGTTACGTAATTACCCCGCAGGCTCAGCCTCATAAAATACATCACAATACTTAGCCCACCTATTATTGCGCTAATTTAATAAAAACAACATGGTGGGTTAAGTGTTGTCGTGTAGGCGGGTTAAATTGAAGCGTCCCCAATTAACCTCCGAGCATTAAGGTAAGCCAATGCAAGCCAATACAATATTACAAAAATAAAAACAGACACCTACCTACTTGGATACTTAACGAAACGTAAAAAAACTGTCTTTAATTACCGAAATATCACAAGAAACTAAGTTGCACTTTGCCAGGGATAACCTTCCTAAAGATATCACCATACTTAGCGCAGTTATTAGTTCGCTAACTAAATTACGACAACTCAGAGGGTTAAGTTGTTCCGTGTAGGCCGACTAAATTGAAGTGTCCCCACTCAGCCCGTAGCGGTAAGGTAAGTGGGACGCGAGCTACCTGTTATAACACTGAGGCTTATTTTTGACAAGCGGACCACGTGAATAATTTACATAGAATACAAGCTAAATGATAAATAAATGATAAATGATTTTATTTCTGTAAGTAGGTTTGTACAAACACTTTTACACGTCAATCATATTTTTTAAACTAAATGAGGTCGGCGTTTCCTATCTGACTACTCTGAGGAGAAAGGCCGAAACAAACTCAGAGGTCACAGTCTCTTTTAAAGTCCAGACATAATCTTGATCAGGTCATGCGAAGACCAAGCAGATTGGTATCTGAAATGGTCTTTGGAGGAAAGAACCACACAGATTGAGTGGACCTGTCCAGTCAGTGCACGCATTTGTCAGTAATCGTGCAGCTCAACTCAGAACTTAAGGAGCTCAACAATTCGACGAACAATACCAAAGAAAGGACATTTGGGTAGGCCGCATAAATTACTCAAACTGCCAGATCATGATTAAAATTAAGTGAGAAAAAAAAAACAAAGCAATTACCCACATAGTCCTCACATTCACAATAATTAAAATAACATAATACTTTACAAGTAAATACTCATGTCACTGTATATGTAAAATTTATCAATGTCAATGTGTATATATAAATTCGGTAATAATGTTTGAAGACCATGTAGATTGGTGTCTGAAATGGTATTTTGAGCTGCTTTACGTGTACTTTTTTTAAGACATATCTATTTATGAAAACGCACTTAAGCAATGTAACTTTAATTATATTTATATCAAAATAACAATAATTGTACACACGACTACATATCAAGCTATACCTACATTGCTAGTTTTAGCTCGTACAATGAGAAGTCAGCTTATACTGGAAACGTATAGCTTGATATGTCGACGTGCGTACTTCACTAATTATAATACTCCAGCTAAATAAACTCACTGTACTTATTTGTGAGTGTTTGAAACATGGTATTTTTAGAATATTGTGAACTAAAACACTGATGTTACGAATGAAATACTTACTTATATTTTAGCAATTTAGGTACAAACTTTTACACGGAGTGCACTCAAACACGAACGAATCAAATTGAAATCCACGGGAAAAAAGAACAATCAACGCGAACGATTTTTTTTTGTTGTTTTCTTGTGGCTTCGCGCGGTTTGTGCATTCAGCCAATGTCACGTTTGACACGAAAGAATTGAAATCCGCGGGAAAATAGATCTGTCAAATCAAAAGCGTGTTAATGAAAAATAGTGAGGGGACCAACAGATTCGTGATTTATCCATAAGTCTTTTAGTTCCATTGCATAAACATAATCAGCCTATATTGTTCAGACTGCTAGGACACAGGCCTCCTCTCTATGATAGGGAGGGCCATAACCCACCACGCGGGCTCAGTGCGGGTTGGTAGATGTCACATGTCATTGAATTTTTCGTTTAGGACATGCCGGTTTCCTCACGGTGTTTTCTTTCACCGTTTCGAGACCAGTGGAAATTAAATACACAAAGTAAAGTGGCTGCCTGGGTTCTAACGCACGACCCCAGACTCGTAAGTCAAGTCTGATACCACAGGTTCATCACTGCTCCATTGTGCGGCGTGCTTACTGAAATACATTTTTCTTCTCGAGAATTTTAGATTATTATCAAACGCAAAAAGGTTATTCGCACCTTATCGCACCGGTTATTGTCCTGGATCGTGTAGCGAGTTTCCAAAAATAGATCATTAATAAAAACTTGTATATAGCTATGTAAACAACAGTGACAGGAAGTTATTATTATAACATCATCAATATACTCGTACACTAAGTGGAAATTAAAAATACGTATTATTTAAGCTAACTGAAAAACTCCCGAAGCAAAGTTAATAGAATGTACATATATGGGACCACCCCTGAGGCATACCCTTCCATTAAAAAACGACTTTTCGAAATCGATCCACAATTGCCCGAAGAACCGCGTAAAAAAAAATACATACGAATTGAGAACCTTCTCCTTTTTTAAGTCGGTTAAAAAGAATTGATATTTTTAATGGATCATTGTTTAATTCGCCCGTCATGGTGAGTGATGAGTCCCGCTTGGCATGCCCTCCGCCGGAGAATTTTAATTTGTGAATATTCAACGGATCTTGTCAACTCATAAAATAATATTCGGTCTTCCTCTGAGAGTAATAAGGTCATAGAATATAAAATTAACTAGCAAAACTTACGACTTAACACAGCTTTTCATAATTTTTGATACATTGATTATGTTATTGTGACTTATAAGTTATCTTATCAAGTTATTATAATTATATTATATATATTAGTTATTTCCTTACAAAGAAAGCCAAGAAGATGCACTAAAAATCGAAATACAAACATTATTACAAAAAACAATTGTGTATGTGCTTGTGACCACATGATAGAAGTGAAAACTTATGACTGGAGCCAAGTATAATGATTTAGCGCCGAGTATACGCGATTTAGCGTCACCGACCGACTGGAGCCGAGTATACCCGGTCCAGCGTCATCAACCCGAACGTGACGGTTCAGTTCCGTTCACTGTTCAGGAAAGAAAGTGTGCCTAAAGAAGTTTTCTCTTCAAAATTAATTGACTTCCAAAGAAAACTCTATAAAGTGCAAAAAAACTTTAGTTTTGGGAGTCGGTGGCAATTTTTTTTGTCAAAGAACCAAATCCACCAAAGCCATTGAGAACCTCCCCCTTTTTTAGAAGTAGGTAAAAACAAAGTCCCTCTTTGTGTCTCTCTGTTTAACTGCTGAGTTTTTCTAATCGAAAAGATGGATTTTGATGCAATTTTCGCCTTTACTTACAGAATTTATTCCGGAAGTTGTATGTATATGTGTGTGCTTTACTACCTTTTATAGATATAAGTCTCGATACTCTGGAAATATCAGGATTATAAGTATCCTATGTCCTAATCCAGATAATGGCCTATACACCCATGTGTCAAATTCCATTCAAATCCGTTCAGCCGTTTTAGCGTGAAAGCATAACAAACAAACATACAAAAAATCAAATCTTTTCTCTTTATAATATTAGTTTAGATAAATTAATATTAAAACTAAGATAAGTATAGCACAGACTGAAATCCTCACGGCAACCATGCAAAGCAAGGGCGGGTTAATAGTTAATACCAAAGATTTCAATCGTAAGATTCGCCGTACAGCAAGGTCGGCCAAACCCAGGCACGCGGGCCAACAAGTGGCCCGCCAACGCATTTGAATTTGCCCGCCAGCACTTCTGTCGGTCAGCTAGCCGGCGCGCGGTGTCACTGCTTCCACCTGATTGGTCGTTTGAAACGAAAACATGCCCGTCCGAACGCAACCGATCCGCGTCGTTCGGGATGGTCGCTATTTCTACGTACCACTTGAATGTTCGGGGGTATTGATTACTAATCTGATGACAAATTATTAAAGTAAATTAAATCATATTTTGTCTTTTTTGTGCATAAATTACCTTATGAATATCGTAGTAGTGGTGGCCCGGCGCCGCCACAGTCTAAGAAACTTTGCTCACCTCAAAAATCTATTGGCCAGCCTTGCCTTACAGCGTCAACTGGTCGCGTTTCTGTTTCGTTTTGAGGCGTCTGACATAAAAAATGTCGCAGAGACTTGACTTGATCGTCATGGAAACGACATTATTATTGTGTGATCTACTGAGCTCACTCTTCTCAGTATGGCCACTTTCACGCGTCTTAGTACGGCGAAGGCAAATCTAACGATTTAAATCTTTGGTCTATACTATAACAGCGTTCTAAAGAGAATTTAATAACTTCAAAATTTGAATAAGTGGGTACCCATCTTGTTAACAATTTGAATATTCAATTGTCTACAACAGCCTATACTTAAAGCAATAAGAAACTTTGAAAGCCCTAACTTGAAAGTTTTCAATGAAAACGTTTTGTTATTTCCACCAAAATTGGAACAATTATGTACTGGCTTGTTTGACGGCCTATTATTAACTTCGGGATGAGTACCTATTGATTTTCTGACGAAACTAGAGGCAGTTCTATGACAGACACGTGCCAGAATATAAAAGTTCTTATCTACAATTCTTAGTGTATCTATTTTTAGATTATTGAGTGGTGTAAAATATGCTGAAGTATTTTTTATTTTGAATACACCTAAATTCTTAGTTTTTTAACCTCGATAATTCAAGAGTATTCTCTAGGACAAGATAATATTTCCTACGGAAAGCAATTATCACAGGCATAGTTTTAGTACCTACTTACAGCGGGGTAATTGCGTAACACTCTAACAGTAGAAATGGCTTTCATTTTGACAGTTCAACAACATTCATTGCGTTATTTACGTTGCTGAGCAGACAAATTTTTCGAACATATGAAGCAATGGATTAGCTATAGGCTTCAACATTATTCAAATTGTGATTGATAGTGTGTTACGCAATTAGGGTGCGGGACCGATTTCCGATTTTTTTGAAGAAGTAAGTGCTTTTTTTGTAAAAGTGATCATGTGGTTTTTAGCTGTGGTTCCGAATTCAAATGGCTACAATTTAAGTGCTCACCAAAATAATTTTTAGACCCTAAGACTAAGTACCAAGTAAAATATGTTAACTTCAAATAAAATAAACCCACTCTATACCGAGGTGCCTAAAGAACAACGTTTTAAGTTCCAAAATAATTATACACTCATCAGAATAATTGCACCTAGAAGTAGGAGCCCCGCGTAGCAGGGCACCGTCCACTACGCCTTATAAATAAAAAAGGAAAATAAATTCATTTCTACAATACTTTATGAAACACAATTTGGTGAGCATTTATCCATTCTGGTGGACACAATTTGGTGAGTATTTCGAATTTTTTGGTAAAATAGGTACATTTATGGTAGGCGTTTAAACACTAGCAAAGTCAAAGTCAAAGTCAAAGTCAAATCATTTATTTCAAATAGGCACATAAAAGGCACTTTTGAACGTCAAAATTTACAAAAAAATAGAATTGATTCTAGTTGCCCCTTCCAAAAGGTAGTTTCGTATGGAGAAGAATGGGCAAGAAACTCCACCGGTACTCTTTTAAAATATTTTACAATATTATGTAAGTTCACATTAATGATGTAATCATATGTGAAGACGATGCACCTAGAATAAAATTACTATACCACAATAGCCAATTCAAATCAGTACAATATTATTACCTGGCTAAGCCCCAAGGCTATAATGACTTAGTTTAGGTTAGGTTAGCATGGCATATAATTTGACATTATCGAGCAGGTGGTGGAAAAATTATTTAATTTAACTGTACATAAACAGCATGGCCACTATAGAAACGAAAGACAAAATGACAGATTGTAGAAAGATGTCTCGGCGCGATGTCAAAATTCAAGAAAAGGATCACTTTTTGTTAAGAAAGTGATTAGAGTAAGGTAGAAGAATAGAGATAGAAGTGGTCATGCTACGCATACTGCTTGTGACTTTAAAAATGTAGAAAGACCAACTCATGTATCTACTATACATACATTATACTTTGCTATACATGAACGGCTCTATATATTATTTGTATTTATTCTTGATTTTCTGAGTTTATTTTGGACTTAATCGACATCGGTGAAGGGTTTTCCACCGTGAAGAAAATTACGCAACGGATTTTGATGCGCTTTTCACTATCATTTAGAGAATTTATTCCGGAAAATTTATTGTGTATAATATTAATATTGAACTTATATAATACAATAAAGAAATATCGATGTTTTTTTAAGTCCTAAAACCGTGTGAAGGATGGGCGCATCACTAGTTATATGGATAAGTCTCCTTGGAACATGACCTCTTTGCAACTCTCAGAATAACATATGAAACATAAAGAAAGTTTCCACCAAAGTATGGTACAAATGTTTGTATTATTCACGACACACTTTCTAACTACTTCGCAAGGAATTCTTTCATTGGGATATATGTTGCCCCAGGGGCACTCTATGCAGGTATCCGAAAAGAAGTAAATTATATTTTTCGTGAATAATACACTGGATGAAGTAAGGCTATGACTACACTGGTGATGTAGAAACACTTATATTCATTCTTAAAGTGCACAACATAATGTTTCTTATTGGTACAGTCATAGATGATTTTATTTCTGAACACTTTTACTCGTCAATAATATTTTTAAAACTAGATGAGGTCGGCGTTTTCTATCTGACTACTCTGAGAAGAAAGGCCGAAACAAACTCAGAGGTCACAGTCTCTTTTAAAGTCAGATCTTGGTCAGATTGTATGAGGACTATGTAGTTTAGTGTCTGAGGGTCTACTCTCTGAATCAATGACGATACGGGCTCGTGACAAGTGTCCAATTAAATTTTTCGGACGAGCAAATATTTATCGGAAGTAACTGTCAAATCGTGTTGTCATTCATTCTTAGTTCAGGTCACGCATTAATCTAATCATATGTCCGTATGTGACATGGTGAATCATACGCCCGTTACTTCGGCCGAAACTACAGATTTCGTGCTTAGGAGTAGACGGGGATGGCACTTTTAAGGAAAGAACCACACAGGTTTGAGTGGACCTGTCCAGTCAGTGCACGCATTTGTCAGTAATCGAGCAGCTCAACTCAGAACTTAGGAGCTCAAACGATATTTGATTCTCATCTTTGTCCTGTCCATTGATGCTTTAAAATTACGCAATGGAGTTTTTGATATTCTTGTTGCATCGACTATCGCTTGAGGCAAGTTTCAACATGACACCCGTCTGGAGCAAGCGTGAGGATCAATGCTCGCACCTGCTGTATATGAGAAGAGGCTTTTGCCTTGCAATGGGACAGAAATAGGCGGGTTTTATTATTAACATGACACAGGCTCCCTCTCTGTCAGATGGAGTGGGCCATCCACCACGAGGGCCCAGTGCCGGTTGGTGGATGTCCCAATGCGGGATGGTGCTTAAAAAAACTTTCATGCTATTTCCTGGAAAAGGAAATATTTTCTTAAAGTAAAATTAAGATAACATAACATCACGCCTATTTTGCTTGAAGGGTTAGGCAGAGGCGTACCTAATAGTACACCCACATTTCACCAGTTTTAATTAAGTCCGATGTAATAGGGGGCGAGCCTATTGCCATCAACCGGGCATACATCCAGACTCCGGGCTGCTAAAGAGAAATTTCAGATGGAAAAACACGAATTGCCCGAACCAGGAATCGGACCCAGGACATCGTGTTCAGCAGTAGCGCTTGCGACCACAGAGTAACGAGTCAGACTGTAAAATAAACTGAAGTAACATTTTCACCGCCCAGAATCATAATAATAATAATAATAATGCCAGTTAAGTACTAACTTGGGCCTAGATGGGTAGTTATCGAAGTTCCTAGATAGACTACTATCTAACAATATCGATAACTACCCATCATAGCCATCATACCCATAGGCTTGGATGGGTAGTTATCGACGTTGTTAGATAGTAGTCTATCTAACAACATCGATAACTACCCATCCAGGCCTATCAGAATCTGTCTAATTCTATCATATCTACGCAAAAATCTTCCGAAGTGTAAATTGGACATAATTTGAGTCGTTGCCGGGACAGTTAGGAGTCTGGCGTTAACTTTGATTAATCACGGGGCGGTGGCGACGACTCGACGATGACGTCGTGAGAAAATGAGTGCGGTTCAATGGCTTAGGAACCCTGCTGAAACTGTAAGGTGGGGATGAGTTTTATCGATGTTCTACAAGTTTTATACTTGATTACCTACATTTTATAAAATGATGACCCGTTAAGGATGAAATCGAAGAAACTCCTATGCCTAGTATACTTAAGACTTATACTGTGAATAAATTTTGATTCAAACTCAAACTCAAAGCATTTATTTCAATTAAACCATTTACAGGCACTTATGAATTGTTAAAGAGTCGGTCAGTTAGTCAGAAAGTTGAAGGTAGTTGATAGTAGTAGTAGATAGTAGATTTATTCACAGGATAAGGACTTGACAGTTTTTCCATACAAAAACTGTCAGACGTAAATACTCCACGGATATAAATAAGACTTTGGTAAAATCATCCCTATTAAGTCTGCTAGGTGTAAACTTATTGGAAGAAATACTGAACCGTCTCAGAATATGAATATCAAAAATACAGGGTCGAATTTTTATAGTGAAACTTCACAGACGTGGCGGGTAATAAGCACCAAAATAAAAAAATGAAATTTTCCGAACATGTTAGGAAGGTACCTGTATACTACCTTCCTAATATGTTTGGAGAATTTTACTTCACTTAAAAACAAAAAAAAAAACTTTAGCTGTTATTATAATAAATAAAAATTAAATATATTTTATTCTGGACCCATATGTACCGTACATTCGTTTAGTGTACACATAACTTAGAAACTAATGTTAGCACATACCTACATCTACCAGAAAAACAACACAAACTATTAATTACTACGCCACAGTGGCATGTAGGCGTATCGAATGTTCCAGTATGGATGGCCCACCCATCAGCTATAGATTTCAAGATGCGGTTGGGGCTGGCGCGTACCCTGCGCATAATGGAAGCATAACGCTTGCGCATGATGGCGTGAAAGCCATCTATTCTCGCCTCTGCGATTTGCTGGAAGCACTGCAGTAGCGCGGCAACCCCATCGGTCAATGGGTCTTCTTAGGGGCGGAGTTGTAGGAGTTGGAGTATACGCAAAGGGTCATTATGAACGGCAAAGAAAAAAAAAAAAAAATTGGTAAATAAAAAATGGAGTAAAAACTTAGAAAAAATTTCGTTTTTTTTTTCAATATTCAACCCTATCAATACCCTGAAACCATTATTGTATTGTACGCGTAAAGCACTGTATGCCCTCTGCGTCTAGTTGACCCACAGACTGCACGTACAGAACGACTGACACTCGCTGTAAATAGTAATAACGAGTCTGTCTATGCATAGCTTAAAACTGAATAAATGTTCACCGCGCACATTAAAACAAAATCCTTAAAACAAAAAGGGCGCGCAAAGATCGCGAAATAGCAGAAATATGTTTTTTTACGTTTTCAACCCCCATATTTCCGCCATTTTGAAAAATTTCGAAAAAAATTAATCGACGAAAATAAACCATATAATTGTCGAACCCGCTCACAAAATTTCACAAGAATGGGTTGAGAAATGCGACCTGTAGAGGAGAACAGCCGCACATCCGGACATACGAAAGCATTTTTGCCCAAGCTGAAACGGAGACGCTTCGCGCTCACTCGGTCAATAACAGGTAGGGTTTTTTTTTAAAGTGTCACTTTTCAAGTGTGGCCACAGCCTTGGCTTAATTCATTCCAATATAGTAACATATTTTCTTTATTTTTACCCTGATCTGAAATAATCCGTACAGAACAGGTTACCCACGACGGTATGTCAAAAGAAATACAAAAAAATTCCGCTGGCCGTAAATATCGACGTGAAATGTATTGAAGTGAATTTATTCGCTTCACGTAGCCAGCGTCTGGCCCTGTAAGTATTGAAATAAGTGACTGGGGATTACATGTTTCAAAATGGTTTGGTATTACATCATAGTAAAGGAATTTAGTCGACATCGGCTTCATAGAACTTTGAAAATATGACAGTCGTTATGGAGTTATCAGAGGCTCGGAAGTCTGACAACCAGGCTCACCAAGGGGTGTCGTGTTGCCAAGTAATTGAGTTGAGGAGGTCAGATAGGCAGTCGCATTGCTGCATCTGGTTAGACTGGAAGCCTCAACATACATTACTTAGTTGGGAAAAGGCTTGGAAAATGATGACCAATTAATTATCCAGCGCCACGACTGTTTTTTGTTTATCGCTATAGAAATCCAAATTATGTTCTTCTTTTTTGCGTATTGATGGTAATCTAGACAGAGTCGGCCCAGAATTTGGCTACGAGTTTGGCACCTTTAGGTTCTGTAACAGGCAAACAATACGCTGGACACGATATTAAGTATCATATAGTAGTGTCCGACCGAAACAGGATTTTCAGCCGAAACCGAAACCGAAACCGAACCTTCGGTCTTGGTCTCAGTTTCGGCCGAAACCGAAACCGAAACCGAAAGTTATTTGAATTTTTATAGCATATATAGACAGTTAACACGTGTAAAAAAATAAAATGCAAGAATTAAAGTATGTACTTAACAAAAATAGTTCTTTATTTGTAAAATTAACACTTTAAATTAAAAAAAAACAATCAACATATTTGTCAAACTTTTTCAAAAATCAACAGTAATTGCTTGTTTACAATAGGTAGTATTAATGATTAGATAACTTTTGTTGTTATTTTCTAATGAGATCTAGTATTTAACTTAGTATTTAAATAATTATCTTACCATTATAATTAATTATCAGTGATAATTAATATTTATCAGTCTCAATAAAGATGTGTATATTTTGTACGACAATCAAGTATACTAAATACACTCTTAAAAATAAAAAAGGTAAAGGAAAAATAAAAAACAGAAAGTCCTGTACGAGGCCAAAAGGCCCCTATCTCAGCATGATGCTGCGACATTTAAAAATAAATGTCTGTGTCTGTATATTATGCAGACTGGGAGCGGAATTAAGTATACGCATTTTAATTAATTGTCGTATTGTCGTCTCCACCTTGTAACACGCTGTTTATATTTTTTTGGATTAAACATTTAACAATTAAACTTGCTGTTCAATTTTTTTTTGAGTCATCATCATCATGTCATTCCTGAGGTTTCACCGCAAGGGTTTCCTTCCGTAAGATGAAAATAAATATTACGATAGTAAGTACACAAAGTCTAACTCTAAACTATTACGGAAGAATAAAACACAATGAACACAAGGGTAGGTATTTTATTCATTCTGAAGGTTCTGCCTACCCCCATTGGAAAAAGGCGTGAGTTTATGTGAGTACTCCATTTTATTAATAACTAGCGACGCAGGGGCTTCGCAAGAAATTTATGCCTTGACAAAAAATCGAGACTTCTTTATTGTTTTAAGTTTAATATCAATTTATATTATACTCATAAACCTTTCAGAATAAATTATTTAAACAATAAACAACGATACAAAAAAATATAATTTAACAATTTTTCTTTCTTTCTTTTCCTTTTTTTCACTTAATGATTGTGAAAACCGCATCAAAATCCGTTGCGTAGTTAAAAAGAACAACGCGGTCATACAGACAGACACGGAAAGCGACTTTAATTTAAAACATGTTTAAATAAAGATTTTATAACATACATTTAAAACTCAAAACATTCAAAAGCACCAATTACTTTCTGCGGTTACAATTGAAAATGTTACCACAGTTACAACGTCGCGTCGTGGCGTAAATTTTCCAACTTTAGCTGTAAAACTTGACACCACTAAGCTCGGAGGCCGTTAAAATGGACTGGACGTCTGAACTTCGAAGTTTAAAATATCGATGTATTTAATTGAGAATTTTAATAATCGCGATGTACAGAACTTCGCAAGAATGTCTATTCAAACTTCGAAGTTCAGTATGACATTTTTTCGAAGTTCCGTACATCGAATTCCGTACATCGATTTCTGTACCATCAAGATCATTTTAACCCCTATTTTTATTATTTACCATTACCTATTAGAGGTAATGGTAACACGGACTTTCAAAATTTTCAACTAGCTGTACCTGTTACGGTTAAAAAAATACAGCTGACAGAAGGACAGACAGACGGCGGCGGCGTAGGTTTATTTATGAGGTCCCGTTTTTACCCGGGTACGGAACCCTAAATTTCTGCCAACGTAAAACGTTCAACGATAGCAGTATGTTGTTATCTGATACTAAGAACACGATTGGATGCTGTGTCTTGACAAGTTATAAATCTCTTGGCTGACACTTTTAAAACTCCCCAGCGAAGTCATTTAGTCAGTTTGTTTTTAAATATAGCTTATTTACGAAATTATATGAATTTTTATTTTCTCCACGAAACTCAGCCTTTTACTAGACTATATTTTTAGATAGATTTTTTTCCTGAAAGAGTGACAATTACATCAAATATACGTGACATCACACTAATTTCATTGGACAGGCATAAAAAGGTTTACAGACGAAAGGATAGACATTATAAAGAACGAGATATGACTTATCTTTTCCAAAATATAAAAGGTCTTAGGTATTTAATTTTCCTTCATCGTGAAAGTGCCATGGGAATGACACGGGGTACTTTTCATTTCGGTAAATTGGGAAAAATTTGACACGGATGGACCCGAGAGCATTGCTGGTATTTTTATAAATGCTGGCTGGCAGTATATACGCCTGAACGTTTTATAATTTAACAAAAAAAAAAATTAAGACATTAATTTGGTACAATAAAGTAAAATGGAGAAAGATCAAGTCAATCTATGTTTACGAAAATTCTAAATTCAAAAGGTAGACTTACCGTCCCTGTCGTAATGGCTCCAGACTTCCATGAACTGGTTTGCTGATAGTTTTTTCAATTCACGAGAGTCAGGATCACGGAACTGCCTCATAAAATTAGTGGCCCTCTCTAAATTAAGCCTTTTGGCAGACGAATTCGAATCGATACTCATTTTAGAAAAATAAATTCGACTAAAATATCACTTGGAATCTAAAATCGGTATTATCGATAAAATATTTACTTGACGTCAATCACTAATTCGAATTTAAAAATATATTTACCGTTCTGTATTTAAAAAAGGAAACATGAAAATTATTTATTTTATTTAAATAGAATCTACCTACTTGATCTATGATTTGGCCTGGTTTATTGTCAATGTATTTATTAAAAATATTTATTCAATAATTCTTTACGTAAATTATATTTAGATTTAATAACACAATTTTTGTTTGCACGGGCTTTTCATCTCATCTGAAACAAAAAGAAAAATTTATTAATTATCAATTTATGTTAATATCAGCAAAAATAAGGTACAAGTGATTATATTTATCATCGACGTTTGTTTTTTACATAACTTAACATCACGCCTTGTTCTCCAGAAAGGTTACGCAGAGGTTTACCAAAAGTACACCCACATTTCGCCAGTTATGTTTAAGTCCCATGTAATAGGGGGCGAGCCTATTGCCATCAACCAGGCACAAATGCAGACTCCGGGCTGCTACCGAGAAATTCCAAATAGAAAAACCCAATAACATTTTGCCCGAACTGGTAATCGAACCAAAGACGTCATGCTCAACAGAAGCTCTTGCGACCACTGGACCAATGAAGCAGTTGATTTATTATAAACAGAAAAACAGTTTCACTAAACATTATCTAATATTTTTAGAAAATACAAGCTGTTATTCAATACATTTAATTGACCTTCACAGCTCCATTTATTTTTACACGTAAAAAGCTCCCAATCCTACATAATTTATCTCCATTTGGAATTAATTCGACCAACAGGAAAACGGCTAACAAATGTTGACAGGGGATCGACAACGTATATGTCAACTGTCGTCTCCCGATTAATACCCACGACGTACATAAAACAAAGCTTGTATTCCGTGTAGGGTTGTATTCACGTAGAAAACTGGTAACCGGCGCTGATCTGTCAGCGTTTGTCGGCACTGGCAAGAGCTGGTTGTCAATGCTGGTCGGTGCAGGCAGTTCTCATCCTTTTTGCCAAATCAGCGCGAACCAATGAGAACCGGCGCCGACTAATTCAGCTAGGCACGCTAGCACCAGCTTTCTACATGAATACACCCTAGGGGTCGACAGAAAGCCCTGGCGCACAGGCAACTGAAGGAACACAGGTGGGTTTTAGTCAGTAAGAGTCTGACACGCCGTTCCGCTCCGCCCAGAGTGGAAGAGGTCATTCGATGACTCCCCACACAAAAAAAAAAGTGTAGACAGAATACACTCAGATTTCAAGAAAGAAACAATGAATGACATTTATTTAGTAACAGTTTGTGAAAAACAAAATACAAAAAGAATGTTAATATTTGCCAGTTTTGTTTAAGTCGTAATTTGGGGTAAATTCGTTGCTGGGATAAGACCGTACAAATCAAATTGTATTCTGCGCCATTTTAATCTGGCCTAACGGACCGACCGTTGTGTCATTGTTATTAGCATATGATATATAAAAAATTGCCAAATTAGCCGGGAATTTGATTCGTACCGTCTTATCCCAGCGCCGAATTTACCCCATCATACCCTAAAGGCGCTCTCTCACCGGGATTATTCGCCTGTAATGTAACAATCCAAGATTCCAGTGTAACGGCTAAGCAGTGGTTCCTAACCTTTTCGATCTTGTCTAAGGAAACTGATTTACGCCGCCCTCTCCCTCATGTTACCAATGAATATAGTACATATAAATACAAATTGACTTTAATAAACATAAACAGTTCACAAAAATATTGAGTAAGTTCTTACAATCACATTACCTATATAATATAATAAGTACAGGTAATAATAATGTAATATATGTACAGCTAATATATGTACCTATCTATATAATCTTTACAGACTTTACTAAAACTAACATTAAAAAACATGCGAACACATTTTTTTTTAGTGTGAGGTTTGGTACTGTTTCGCATTCGCAAGGTTTGAATGTTAGCTTTTGTTTTACTTAAAGCACATCTCAAGTCATGTTCCTTATTGAGACGATTTCTGGCCTTTGTTTTTAGTGTCACTAAAGTTGAAAAACCACTGCATTGCACTGGCGAGCTAGATTTGGTCTTATCCGTCTAATCTTTGTTATATATTACCAGCTTATTACCCCCACAGAATACCAGTTTTACCCACACAGGGGTAATTACTCCCAGGTTAGGAACCGTGGGGCTAAGGCTTTGCAAGCAGACTGCACAGGCCGTGTAGTGTAGCTGAAACCGGCAGGATAGGTTGATACAGATAATTAAATAGGTAGAAGTATAACGGCTGGGTTGCAAGTAAAGGTTACGTTACAGGCGTATGCTCCCGGTGAGGGAGCGCCTTAATAAGTGGCAACCACGAGCATAAATCCAAACTGGCTACTTGATACAATTCAAAACCAGTAGTTGCAAAATCAAAATGCAGCTTTTTAGAAACTATAGTGGCTCTGTGAGCTGTAGATCTCGCGAGTCTGTCTTTGCATAGCTTAAAACTGAATAAATGTTCACCTTAAAACGAAACCGCGAAATTGCTGAAATATGTTTTTTTTTACGTTTTCCACCCACCTCAGCCATTTAAAAAAATAAACGAAAAACTGAATCGACAACAAAAGTTCATATAATTATCGAACCTGCTCACAAAATTTCACAAGAATCGGTTGAGAAATGCGACTTGTAGAGGAGAACAGCCGGTCATCCGGACATACGAAACCATTTTTGCCCAAGCTGAAACTGAGACACTTCGCTTGCGGTTTGCACTCGCTCGATAAAAAGAAATTTGCAACCCCACGAGCATAAATCCAAACTGATCACTTGATAAAATTAAAAACCAGTAATCGCAAAATTAAAATGCAGCTTTTTAGAAAAAAGAAGTTTGCAACCCCTGCAATGCTAACTGCGTTGCAGATGTAGTTCGACTGAACAAGGTCTTTTAAACGGATACCGCGATGCATACAGATATTTGGAGTGGGTTGCGTCACTTTTAGAAACATGAGAACGTCACTGCTGAAGTTAGGTTGAGAATGCTTTGAGTTTGAGTTTTGAGTATCAACGTAATACGACATAATAAACTGGGGGGATTTTTGGCGTTCGAAAACAGCTGATTCTAGACTGAACTTAAATAAAAATTAAAGATGAAGGCCAATTCCTGTTCATCATGCGGCTTGCTTATTTAGGGTTCCGAACCCAAACAGTGCCAACGGGATCCTATTATTTCAGCTCCACTGTCCGTCTGTCCGTCCGTCCGTCTGTCACAGGACTGTATTTTTTTAAGCATAATAGGCAGACGCTTGACATTTTCACGGAGTATGCTACCACAGACTACAGTACTACTATAGTCGCTATATATATATAACAACAAATAACAAAAATTAAAAAAAGTAAAAAATTAAAGGGGGTCCCCATACAAGAACGTGTTTTTTTCAGCGTTTTTTTGCCCGATCTTAATACGGTACGGAAACCTTCGCGTGCGAGTCCGACTCGTGCTTGGTAGGATCGGTTCGGTAGCTGAAGAATTGGGTTATTATTGGAAATTACCACGATACTATTTTCTTTTCTGGGAAAAGGTCAATGGTATCCGTTGCCAGGCAGATACCCAGGAGAATAAGCCGATAAGTGAAAGGATTATAGGCGTCTTTATTATTAGTTATTTTCAGACAGCCTCTCTCATAAAGAAATTCAAAGAAGGGAAAATCTGACTACAAAACTTTATTGGTATTAATGACCCGTCGCTGCTTCGCACGGTTTTTAAGACTTGTCAAAACATATTTCTTTGTTATAAATGTAAGTTTAATATTATAGTTCAGACACCAAAAGAGATAAGCAACCAGGGTCGTCGGATATAGTTGAAGTTTAGTAAGAAACCCATGGATGTTGTTTGAATTAAATTCAATTTTATAAATTAACTATTTGTTTTCTTTTAATTTTGTTTATTTTATTTGAAAACATCCATTGTTTTCTTACTAAACTTCAAGTACATCCGACGACCCTGGTTACTTATCTCTTTTGTTGACTGTACATTATTGCAGCGGCTGACAACAGAGGCCAATGCCTATCAATATGTATCTAATGTCCATCAATTTGTATCTATATGTATATAATGTCCATCAATATATAAGAACGTGAAAATGTGGGACGAGGCGAAGCCGAGGCACACATTCGTGAGTCGAACAATGTCTGGTTGCGCCCAAGACTTGTATAGTACTTTTCTCAAATTAATGAATTTCAGAATCAATGACGAACAACGATAACTTTTCTCGCGCATATAATAATTATGTTCATTTGTTTTTTCTCACTATAAACAGCACCCTAATTACGTAACACACTATCTATCACAATCTGAATCATTTTGAAGCCTATTTGCTAATCCATTGCTTCATATGTTCGAAAAAATTGTCTGCTCAACAACGTAAATAACGCAATGAATGTTGTTGAACTATCAAAACGAAACCCATTACTACTGCTAGTGTGTTACGTAATTACCCCGCAGCTCTATTTGGTAAGCTACGACATTTAAATAATATCTTTGATAAGTTACCTCCTTGATTGCCATGGGTCGAAGTAAAAAGTTCGTTCCATTTTTAAATTACACGACAGATATAAGTTTTCATAGTAATTTATTCAGCCGCTAAACACGACAGATATGGATGTTCATACTAACATTTCCGGCCGCTACTCGCATCGCATGTATTTGACCAGTACAGCATTTTCGATTTAACGAAGAAAGAAGGTTATCAAAATATTGCTCGAATTTCCAAGCATGTTTGTGAAAACGTATTTTACATATATCTAAATCTTCCGGAATAAATTCTCTAAATGTTTGTGAAAACTGTTTCAAAATCCATTACGTAGTTTAGAAAAACAACGCGGTCACACAGACAGACACGCTGCTGGCTATAGCATAATCAGCCTATAATGTTCCCACTGCTGGGACACAGGCCTCCTCTCTGTAAGAGGGAATGGGCTGTAATCCACCACGCGAGCCCAGTGCGGGTTGGTAGATGTCGCATGTCTTCGAGTTTTTGGTTCTAGGACATGCCGGTTTCCTCACAATGTTTTCTTTCACCGTTTTGAGCCGAACTTCTGAACCGTAAAAAATTGCACCGACATTCTCTGGGTTGACCTTGCCCACGTCCCTATTCGATGTGATCCATACTTCCAGGGACAGCCTGTATAAACTTTTCTCCCACGGCTCAGACCAACGTGAATGCAGCAATAATTTCAAGCTAGCTCCAATATAACCATGTAATCTCGAGCACATTTGCCAAAATTTGCCAGCCAGCATTATTGGCAGCAGGTGGCCATCGTTATGGCAACTGGCGAATTTTGCCAATAACATTTTATTGGTTCGCGTTTTGCTCTCATATACTCGTATGTTTTCGCTTACGTTACAATATTTTATGCTTTGTTCGAAATCGTATTTGTTTTATTGTTGCCAGATTAAATGAAGGTGGTACTAGAAAGTGGTTGTTAGTTAAAACCCTTTTTAGGTTTCCGCTCCCTTATCCTTTGGGTACGGAACGCTAAAAAGGTAACTATTACTAAGGCTCCGCTGTCCGTCTGTCCGTCCGTCCGTCTGTCACAGACAGACACACATTTTCCCTTTAATTTTAAATTTTAATTTTAATTTTGTACAAGAAACGTGTTTCGTACGGAACCCTTCGTGAGCGAGTCCGACTCGCACTTGGCCGATTTTTTTCTTCTTTGGCAAATTCTAGGAACAGATCGATCTACCGTTGTTACTAGGCTGTTTTTCTATCAAGGAATTTACGCTTGGTAGTCAACTTTAAAACTAGCAGTCTTCAGGACAATTCAAATCCGTCAATGGTCGAAGTAATTGTAATTATTGTTTTGATTTTGTATCCTCATAGATACTCTCCGTCTCGGAAAGGTGGCTTACAGACTTTTGGATATTGAAACCACAATGGCGGACTTCGCTCGTTTGTCAAAGGGGACTTAAGAGGCTGACAACAGCTAATGCGCGATCCTGTCGGACTGCATAGAAAAGAAAGAGAAGCGCGATGACACAATGCTGGTAATTTATTGCAAAATGTGAAGCAATTATTTATTTACAAAAACTCTATTGATTGGAATAAAAAAATTCAAACACTATTTCGTTAATATGTTGCTTGTAGAACAATCTGACATAAAATCTGAATTATTGCATGTATAATAGTATGGTTTTTCATAGTTATAGGAAAGTTTTAGAGGTATCTTCGTGATTTATTTCTATCGTATCAAATTAGTTGTATTATGTTTTCAACACACTATCTAATTAGCATATATCCTGAAGAATATCATATATTTTTCTGATTTTGTTTACTGTAGAGGATCATATACTTTTAGGCATTGTAAAATTTGCGTTTAGGTCCAGTAGTCCCCTTAAGGATCTCCGATATAACGCATCAATGCTCCGAGCGACTGTATTAGGTACCTTGTTTCTCCCGAGGGATATAATATTCACATAAGTCACTTTTCATGTCCATCAGACCGCATCGTTCTTCTAAACTGCGCAACGGATTTTGATGCGGTTTTTAGCACCATTAAGATAATTTATTCCGAAAGGTTTATGCGTATAAAAAAATAATATTAAACTTACAAATAACAAAGAAATCTCGATGTTTTATCAAGTCGTAAAAACCGTTTCAAGCAAGGGTAGGTCGCACTTACCAATAAATGGTTACAATGTTACAAATGCAAAACTGACTACAAAAAATTGAAGTCAGTTTTTCCCATCCTTTCTTTTAATATCTTCGCTGGTTTTCTATAAAACTCTTGCGGTGTCCTACTACGCAGTACCGTGATGATCTATCTAGAGTGATCTTGTATTGTCGCACACTTAACTGCTGCAAAAGAGACTCTCTTTACATCATCTGCCGAGCCTTTTCCCAACTATGTTGGGGTTGGCTTCCAGTCTAACCGGATGCAGCTGAATACCAGTATTTTACATGGAGCGACTGCCTATCTGACCTCCAAAACCTAGTTACTGGGTACAATACCCATTAGTAAGACTGGTTGTCAGACTTTCGGGCTTCTGACGACCGGTAACGACTGTCAAAGATCCACGAGTGACAGCCGGGACCAACGGCTTAACGTGCTTTTCGAGGCACGGAGGGGTCTCGGTATGTAAAGATTTTCATCCATCCACGGACCAACCGCGGCGAGCATAGCTTAACCTGATCGATCGACCCGCGCGGCTGTTATTACTTAATAGAGACTCTGTACATTTAACGGAAAAAAGAGTATACAGATAGAAATACACAAGTTTAAAAGAAGTTATCTAAATTAAAAGAAGGTATCTAAATTAAAAGCAGTTATCTAAATTAAAAAAGTTGTCTAAATTAAAAGAAGGTATCGAAATTAAAAGAAGTTATCTAAATTAAAAGAAGTTATCTAAATTAAAAGAAGTTATCTAAATTAAAATAAATTATCTAAATCAAGTGTCAAAAATAATAACACACGCACACACTGTCATGCAAATAATACCGAACGCACACCTAAGAACGATAAACTGTCAATCGTGATCAACCAGTGATAAGGGTTCCGTACCTCGCTCCTCCTACTGCCATTATTTACAACAACTTTCCCAGTGTTTCGTACCTTTGAGGGAACATTTACATAGGAGTGATATCTGTCTGTTTGTTAAAGGAATGTTTATATATAAGACAGTTCGATATTGGTTTTGTTCAAGTATTGGCTGAATTCCAAATGTCGTAATACTGGAGATAGAAAGTTTTAAGCCAAAATGGGATATCTAAACTGTTATCCGACATTGGACATAAAGGCTTTTATTGTGTAACATATCCGCATATTATATGCTTTCGTTTTGTTCTTTTTTTTTTGTTTTTCTCGTGACCGTACGAACTTGAGGTTATTCCGTTTATTCATCCCAAAAAATCCAACCTAAAGTGGATACGCGGAAACGCATGTCGGAGAATCCACCCTAAGCCTATAAATTCCGTTTATCCAACTAGGCCTAGGGTAGATTCTAGGACATGCGTTTCAGTGTATCCACCTTATGGTGGATTTTTTGGGGTGGATAAACTGTATAACCCCCAACTTAATGAGAAAAGCTTTTGCAGTGGTTCTATGTTTGGTTTCCGCACTTAGTCCTTCAGGTGGACCATTGTGCGTGGGCCATGGCGGCCGTCGGTCATTATTCCAACCAGACCACTTCCCTCCAGAAGTTGATTTAATCTCCTGGTCTGTTTAAAACATCTGTGTGAGATCTGAGTGCGCCGAGGGTTTCTGTCCTAATCTGGGTGACGCCTGTGCATTCAAAAAGCACATGCTCCATGCGAGCCCTGCTTAGAGGATTGTCCGATATGCCTATTGTGTTGAACTGTTTGTTTAGCGAGTAGTGTCCCATGATGGTCCCCGTCACCAGGCGGTGGCCGTTTCTGTCCAGGCGTAATAAACGTCTGGTTAGCCTGCCATCTAAGGATGGCATAGCTTCCTTGGACTGCCTGCAGCCCGGTGTCGAAGTCCACCAACTCTCCGCGTATGTGTGGGAGAACTCCTGTAGCCACCTGCGTAGCTGGTTGAAGAGGATGGATACGATATGTTCGGTTCCACAGACTGAAGCGCTGGATACTCTTCTAACCAGTTCGTCAGCTGCGTCGTTACCTAGTGATCCGCTGTGTCCTTTTATCCTTTGCAGTATCAGTATCTTGCGGTCAGATGTTGCCGTGGTTAAAGTATTTGCCAGTCAGCAGGGAGGTATCTGAACTGACTGACTGCCTGCGATCGCGCCGGGAGTTTAAATTAGGTTTTTTTTTACTATCAACTTGCTTCTGCTCGCGACTTCGTCAGCGAAAAATTTCTTATTTTAACATAAAATATATTCTATGACACTTGGCAGTACTGTAGCTTCCCGTTAGTGAAGGGATTTTTGGAATCAGATCAGTCAAACAATCTACTCAGTCTATCGCAGTCCACTGCTGTACAAAGGCCTCTCCCAGGCTGCGTCACAACACCCTGTCCTCCGCCTTCCGCATCCAGTTTGTCCCAGCCATCTCCTTAAGGTCGTCGGTCCATCTAGCTGGGGGGCGTCCCACACTACGCTTACACATACGCGGTCTCCACTCCAGGACTCGTCGGAATCAGATTAGTAGTTCTAAAGATTACCCCATACATATAAACTTACAAATTCTACCTGTTTAATAGATAAGCCCGCATCTATTGATGGTAAAAAAATATGCAAATTAACAGTAAATTGTAAGTCCTACATTTCAGCGGATCGCAACGTCAATTTTTTTAACGAATTTCCATTTTGACATCTCAAATATTATGTTTTCTTGTAGTGTAGCGTCTTAAGAGCACGGATTACGTCTGGAGAATGAACAGCTGTATCCACTTACGAAGGTAAATGTGTATCAACACGATATGTGTGCAATCGCGATCATAATCCTGTCTAGCGTCACGATTATGGTATTATCCCTACGGAGCGATGAAGCGTTTCGATAATATAAGCAGATTATGTGACGAAATGCAGGCACATACCTACTTACATAGGTACAAGTGCCTTTAGAAATTACAGATTTATTTATTTGTGCCTTTTATTTCCCTTAATACATTTTATATAATTAATTTACATTAGATCCTAAAATATTTAATTATTTACTAGCTTCTGCCCGAGGCTTCGCCCGCGTGAATGTCGGAAATTATCCCACAGGAACGTGCCACCGGAACAAAAAACACCTTTTGTACCCCCTTGGGGGATGATTTTACAAAATCGCTGAACAAATATTGTTTTTGTTTCTTATCATAGCATAATTTCTTTAAATTTTTATCATACCCGTAAATTAATAAATGCCGTTTCCCATACTAACTTTCATCCCCTATAAAAATAATCCTAAAAGGTCACCCTCTTTTACGATTTTTTTAAAACAAAAAGTAATAATTTAAGTTAAGTTTTAATTTAGTAAAGAATTTATAATATTAGTATGGATTACAATTTAAACATGCATTTCAGCAATAATTAGAAGAACAAGAATAGATTATTAGATAAGTGAATTGATTTGACAGTTTAAATAAAATTAATAAATGTGCTCCAATATGTCTTTTTTCAATTATTATTGGGTGCCCATTTAAGAGCGAAGGCCTCCTCCATCTTTCGCCATTCCTCTCTGTCTCGGACTATTCTAGTCTGAGGTGTCGGCTATATAGCGTCCATAAGTAGGTAGGAGGACGCCCTAGGAGGACATATGACCTTATTGGTGATGTTCTTCAGAAAGGTTAGGTGCGTAGTACTCGCAACCGGCGTGCATGTAGACCAGACTTGTCAACGTAAACGAGGTAAAAGGAGTATGTAAGGATCGTAGCAGGTGGCGTTCTGTAGTTTCTGCCTTTCCCATGGGAAGAAGGCGTGAGTTTATGTATGTATGTATGTGTGTATGTAAATAGGTAGGGTTATTTAACAAGAATGTAAGGCTGTCAATAGAGTAGACCTTGTAAAGTAGGGCTACCTCGACGGAACGGCAGCAGGGTGTAGTGTGGAGCTGAGTCACAAACTATGCTCCACCTCCTATCCTGCCCTGCGTCCCAAAACATACAGCCAAAGTGACCTGTGCGCTGCCACCGGTAACGCCTTGGAAGTGGAGAAATTTGGGCCAGCAAAATTCGAATAACTGTCGTGCCAGGGACAGGAAGAAGCTGAAGAATGGACTTGAGATTAGCAGCATGAAATAATATGGATTTAAATGGGAAATTAAGTCATACGGTATACCTACCAGTAACATCAGCTCTTATCAAGCAATATTAATTTCAAAAAATCTCACAACGCTACTACAAAAATAATATTTAAATGACGTTACATGTCCTTCGATTAAAAGATACTTCAAAAATTATGCCAGCGAGTAAGGCATAATTGACCGAGCGAGCGCGAAGCTTCTCCATTTCAGCTTGGGCAAAAATGCTTTCGTATGGACGGATGTCCGACTGTTCTCCTCTACAGGTCGCATTTCTCAACCAGTTCTCGTGAAATTTTGTAAGCAGGTTCGATTATTATATGGAAAATCTTTATTGATTCAGTATTTCGAAATTTTTCAAAATGGCCGAGTTATGGGAGTTGAAAACGTACAAAAAAGTTTTATTTCATCAGCCATTTCACGCTCTTAGCGCGCAGTTTTTTTAAGGATTTTGTTGGATTTTTCTTTTTTTTTTTCTTTTTTTTTCCTTTTTTTTTTGGGAGCGCGCGTCGGAGACACGCACACACTGTCAGCTTAGACACACATGGATAGGGCGGCCGGACGCCGAGTGCTCGCAGAGCGACAGCGATAGATTCTTCAAATACCTAATTTTCAAAAGTCTCTCCGCCCGCATTTCCTCTTAAGGTGCGCGGTGAACATTTATTCAGTTTTAAGCTATGCAAAGACAGACTCGCGAGGTCTACAGCTCACAGAGCCGCTAGTATAGTATTAGTTTTGATAAAAATTCCGCTAGTCAAAGGAACAGCAGATAAACAATAATAACAGTAAACTATACCCACCGTTATCACACATAAAACCCAAACGCTCTCAAAATATTTAGCTAATCCTGAATCACGGAACCCCAAGAAGGTAGGGATTTACGAATCTTTGCATAAAAAGAACTTTCACGTCCATATCGCTTTAAGTGGGCAATAAATTGTAATTTATAAGAGCTTTGTCTCAGCCCTGGGATCCCTTTGAAGACAGATTGTGGTCACGAAGGAAACTTATAAGTATTTTATATGTTTACACCATATAATCATGTTTTATACATACAATATACGTAATTTTTGTAACGAGTGAGCTCTTCTTTTCGAATATGAATTGATTAATAGATTTAGAGAGCACTGGTGGACCAGTGGTAACAGCTGCGACTTACGAATTGTAGGTCGTGGGTTTGAACCCAAGCAGGCACTTTACTTTGTGTGAATTATTTCAACACCACTGCTCTCAAAACGGTCAAGGAAAACATCGTGAGGAAACCGGTATGTCCTAGAACCAAAAATTCGAAGACATGTGACATCTACCAATATGCACTGGGCGCGCGTGGTAGATTATGGCCCATTCCCACTCACAGAGAGGAGGCCTGTGTGCAATGGGAACATTGTAAGCAGATTTTTATTTTTATTTAATACATGAATTGATAGAAAGAAGGGGTAGCCAAATGAGGGATGACCTGATGAAGAAAGATGACCGAAATTATAATCTTCAACAGCAACAGATTTTCTTCGAGTATCATGTTATTATTTTAGTTATTAACTGTTCTCCTGAACTTAAGGGGGCTTCCCTTCAGTTCAGTAGAATATAACAGATAATAACTCAGTCTGTCAGACATAGTAAATGGCCACACACTCTAATCATTGTTGATGATCGTAATATGTAGCTATTAGCCATTTAGACTGCGTTTCCACCAGAGAAGAGCGACAATGCTTAGCGAAGGATGTGTGTGAAACTATCCAATAACATCGCTTCATTTTCATAGCTTGAGCTAAGCTATAGCTTAGCTCAAGCTATGAAAATGAACGGACGAATGTAACGGTAGTTTATTATAATAAACTACCGTTACATTTAAAAGAATTACCCATCAAAGTTTAAAAAAAAAAGTAAATTAAACTGCTACTGGACAAGTGTTACTACGCAATTATAGATTTTGTTAATGATAAAACTTTCTGTTAATGGTGTGTATACTGCTTCTTTGTGATTTTATTTATTGACATTTCTATATTTAGTTTTATCGCAATTCTATTTAATTTTTACTTTAATTTGTTGACATTTCCAGTTTAATTTATTGGCATTGCCTAATTCCGAATGATATTGAATAATATGAGTATTTTTTAATAATGATAATAATGTTGCTTATTGAATGGAATATATTTTTCTATTTGTTTTTTTTTTTTCAAAATCAAAATATTTTTGCTTGCCGTAAGGCAAAATGTATCGGAACTCTCATAAAAATAACCATCATATCTGTATACCTACATTATTGGCAAATAAATGATTTCTTTCTTTCTTTCTTTCTTTAGCGCTGTTATTGGTTAGTTGTACTCACATTCCTCGCTACGCATTCTCGCTCGTCGCTGGTGGAAACGCACCCTCAGCGAGGGCGCGAAAGTACAGTTGTCCTTAGTCGACATCCACGATCTAAAATAAATTTAAAGTCCCTCTTCGTGTCTGTCTGTAAAACCGCGTTGTTCATCCGCAGTGGATTTTTGATGTGGTTTTCAACATTATTTAGAGAAGTTAATCCGAAAAATGTATGTACGAGTATACAGGGTGGCAGGGACATCGACGCGCAACCTGTTACCATGGATTCAGTACAGTCACGAGCACTAATATGTATACACTTGGCAAAATTTAAAAGCGATTTTCTTGTGGGACATTGATTGCAACTTTGAGATAAGACCTATTTCATAACAGTATAGGTTCAAAAATACTATATTCGTAACATCATCAAATTACAATCAATACAGTATGAGAAAATCAAATTAAGAAGTTGGTAAATGTATAGATATTAGTGCTCGTGACTGTACATGATTCTGAACCCTCTTGCGTTGAAGTTTTTCGTCGGTTATTAAACAAAAAATTAGCTATTCCAGACAAGACCCCCTGTCTTGAATCATGTGCTGAATTTATGGTTACAGTTGGCGCGTCGATGTCCCTGCCATCCTGTATTTACTTTAATATTAAACTTACATATACAAAGAAATTTCGATGTTTTGTCAAGTCGTAAAAACCATACAAAGCTGGAGCGGGTTGCTAGTATTAAATTATTATGATATGTTCGTCAAACGTTTGTGGAAAATACATCATAAACATGGGGGAATTATCGGAGTATTGTTCAACAATACCTTTGCACTTAAGCTTCTTCTCTCGGGTTTACAGGGACTTAGTATAACTAGCACATCCTGCACCCTAACTGCGTAACACACTTTCAATCACAATCTGGATAAGTTTGAAGGATATTGCTATTCCATTGCTTCATATGTGTCTGCTCAACAACGTAAATAACGCAATGAATGTTGTTGAACTGTCAAAATGAAAGCCAGTCCCACTATGAGTGTTTTACGCAATTACCCCGCGCTGTATACAAAACTATAAGCGTACTACTGCACTTGTTCGGGTTGGCATGATTCGGCACGATTCGGCACAACCGGGCGGCAAAATATACAGCCATTTAGTCTGATAGCATGGTTGGTTGGATGTAGTGAAACTTTACTAACGTCATCTGTAAGCGCTTTATTAATGCTAAATAGAATTTGAACAGTCAGTCGCCATAAAAATAAAGCAGCAAGGTCTGTAAACTGTCCCATCTAATAAGTTATTCACGACGTTCCGGGCTTGACATTATTATGTCCGAGGTAATTGTTAGAGTTTCGGGGAATCGATCGGGTTTTAGTGTATTGGTGTGTGTGTGTCGGCGCACCATTTCAAAAGACCGTTTCAGATACCAATCTGCATGGTCTTCGCATGACCTGACCAAGGTTATGTCTGGACTTTAAAAGAGACTGTGACCACTGAGTTTGTTTCGGCCTTTCTTCTCAGAGTAGTCAGATAGGAAACGCCGACCTCATCTAGTTTAAAAAACATGATTGACGTGTAAAAGTGTTTGTACAAACCTACTTACAGAAATAAAATCATTTATCATTTACCACATATGCGCGTGATTGACGGCGTAAAGGCGCGGGGAGTCTTGGTACCGAACCCGTACGCGACGGCTTCTGCGCGGCCTCCACACCACTCAGCTCACAGACGCGGCGCCGCACCACTACGGACATTTCCTATACTATTTTTAACCGACTTCAAGAAAAGCCAGGTTCTCAATTCGACTGTATTTTTTTATGTGTTAGCTCAGAACTTTTTTCTGGGTGAACCGATTTGGATAGTTCTTTTTTTATTTGAAAGCTGGTGCTTTACATGTGATTCCATTTAAATCTGATCAGTGGTTTTTGAGTTATCCTTAGTACTGCGTATTTTTTCCACATAGTTTATATTGATGATGTTTTAATAATTTCCTGTCACGGTTATTTACATATCAAGTAGTGGTGTACGAATGTGTGTGAGGTAGGTACCACAACTACAAAGTGAAAAATAAAACCTTTTTTACAAAAAAACAACCGACTTCCACAAAAAAATCATTAAAAAACGTGAAAAATAACTTTAATTTCGGAAGTCGGTGGGCAAAAACAAAAATACAAGACCAAAGACACCGACTTCTGAAATTAAAGTAATTTTTCACGTTTTTTAGTGTATTAGTGTTTTTTTTTTGGAAGGCGGTTGTTTTTTTTTGAAAAAACGTTTTCTATACGCTGATCATTGTATAAGAAATTCCCGTAGTGGCACTACCAATGGCTCAGAACGTACAGCCTATAGTGAGTCAACTACCTAGCTTAAGAACAAATCTTGAGTTTCTTTTTTTGAAGTAAAAAAAAACCAAATCAAGCCAAAATCAATCAATCAGCCAAGCATTTTGTTTAAATAAATAAATAAATAATAAATAAATGAATTAGATTTAAATTACCTAATGTTAAAAGTTGTGAATCTGACATCATATTGAATGGAGAAAAACTAGAATTTATTAATCAGACGGTTTTCCTTGGAATCACGCTAGACGAGAAATTACAATGGGGACCCCATATAACATCTCTTGCGGGGCGGTTAAGCTGGGCCGTTTATGCTGTTAGGAAGATAAGACAGTTAACAGATGTAGAAACCGCGGGTTTAGTCTATTTTAGCTACTTCCACAGCATTATGTCATAGGGCATTTTACTGTGGGGTCGGGCTGCTGACATTGAATCCATTTTCATTTTGCAAAAGAGAGCTGTCAGGGCCATTTACAATCTACGTCGTCGTGAATCTCTTAGGGAACTATTTAAAAAGATTAATTCATTTATGAAAATATTACGTATGTAAGAAAAAATCTACATCTTTTTAATAAAATAAGTGATAGACATAATTTTAATAGTAGAAATAAAAATAAAATAGATCAACCATTTTTTAGATTATCTGAAGTACATACATCTTTTATGGGGTACCTACTGTGTTAAATGTTACAACAAAATACCTTGTGTTATATTGCAATTAAATGAAAGTACACTTTGTGAACAAGCATATTACAAATTAGAGGATTATATCCTAGATAAGAATGCTTGGAAACATGCTGGTCCTGCTCCATAGGACAATCTAGAGTCTAGACAAAATCAAACTGACAAACACATAATTAATGTGTACTTATATAATATTGTAAAACATTTTAAAAGAGTAACGGTGGAGTTTCTTGCTCATTCTTCTCCATGCGAAACTACCTTTTGGAAGGGGCAATTAGAATCAATTCTATTTTTTTGTAAATTTTGACGTTCAAAAGTGCCTTTTATGTGCCTATTTGAAATAAATGATTAGACTTTGACTTTTATTAGCTATGTTGACTATGCTGGGCCAGTATTGATGGCAAATGGTGGTGGTAAAGGCCGAGGATACAAATTTATAAAATCCTATATGTACATCTTTGTTTGCTCGGCAGTGTAAGGCGTACATTTAGAGCTCATCACCGACCTCACCACTGAGGCCTACATGGCCGTTCTTAATCGTCCGATATACAATGATCAGCGTTTAAAAAATAGTTTAAGAAATGCCCGTAGTGGCGCGCGTCTGTGAGCTAAATGATTTGGAGGGCGTGCAGCGGCCGTCGCATACGGGTTCGGTACCCCGACGCCCCGCGCCTTTCCGCCGTCAATCGCGCGCATATGTGGTGCGCCGACACGTGGTCTTTTATATGAAGAGTTTTTTTCTTTTTGTTTCTGAATAAAAGAAAAGTAAGTTAAAGTAGGTTTATCGTCATTATCCGCCTAGAATTTTGCCAACTATGTAGAGGTCGGCTTCCAGTCGGCTCCGTAAGTAAGTAAGCCTCCGTTGTCCGTCCGTCTGTCTGTTAACGGGCTGTATCTCATGAGCCGTAATAGGTAGACAGTTGAAATTTTCACATTGTGTATTTCTATTGCCGCTATAACAAAAAACAATAAACATAAAATAAAGTAAAAAATTAAAGGGGTCTCCATACAAGAAACGTATTTTTTTTCGGCGTTTTTTGCCTTTTGGTACGGAACCCTTCGTGTGCGAGTCCGACTCGCAATTAGCCGGATTTTTTAAAATTTATGTTTATAGATTTTCAACCTCCTCAATCCAATAAAATGTTAATTAAATGAAACACGGAATAAATCAGGAATCATTGGCAACCACAAATTATTTGCGTGACATGAATAATTAATTACTTTTCACTCGGCTCTGTGGAGTGACCTAGAATGACAGGCCGACGGTAGTGATTTTCTTCTTTTTTTTTCATCCAAGCGATTTTCCGTTTGACAGCGTCCGCTTTGTTTTTTATAAAAGCTGGGGAGAATGAAAGTGGAGTAATCTTAGGGTACTGTAGATATATTATTTATTCAAATTGTTTTGTATCGTAATCTAACACTGATAAAAAAATATTAATTTTCCCTTTTAGGAATACTGGACTTGTATTTTTATTATTTTATATTTGATTTCGTCAGTTAAGAACTTTTGTTGTTACTATACTGTAGGTACTGTATGACTGTAGGTAGGTTCTACTTATTATTTTAATAACAACTTTCAATTAAGATTTGCACACTAGGGCAAAAAAAATCAATTACAATTTACAAAATTAAAATCATACCTGTATAGAGGTATGAGGAACAGGGTGTAAAGCTCACTCATACTCTATGGAAAAGGAAGGATCCTCCGACCAGACGGGTGTCGTATCTGGTGAGCAACTGCCCAACGGTTGATGTCGGGATGTTGTATATATGCTAGTTGCGCGGTAAACTCTGCTTGCGCGATGCAGGATTTTGCGTGACGTCAGTATGACGCGTAGCTCGCATGTGGCGTTTGTAGATGCCGCTACACCTGTGTCAGTTTCTAATCTTTCGGGAATTAAAGGCGTATTGTTTGATTTTCGAGACTGTATATTTTCTGCCAGTCTGGAGACTGGCGTTGAAGTCTGAAGTTTGTCATTCCTATGTACATCCAGTGCATCAAAACATTTTCGATCTATCTGTTTTTTTTCGATATTTCACAAAAATTCGATATTTCGACAAAAAATCGAGATTCCTTTGTTACACAAACATCAAAAGTGTCTAAGGATAGTGGTAGAAGTGTAAGTTATATAAAAATATATATTTTATTGCCCCATTGAAATTAAATAAAATGTTTATTTAGATTTAATAAATAAAATGTTTTCGTATGTATAGATCGACGAAGCATACTCTCTGCTTTTGCATTAATAAAGACTTTTCGCGATTTTTGCTTGTGCTGGATTTTTTACCTCAGTTAATCCTGACATTAAAATGTGATAAAAGATAAAAATAAAAGTTTTTATTGATTTTTATTGCGTACAATAAACAATTAGAAGTTTGTATTTCCGGCGTTAAAGCGTATAACACAATAGCAGGAATTTGGCATACTCAATATGAGTTCATGCAAATCACGTTGCGGAATGGCCGCCCACATCCGTTGTAACAGGCGAAAAAGATTTTCTGGTGTGTACGGCATTTATATTTGGCAGAGCTCTTGTTTGAAGTATATCCCATGCGTGCTCAATGGGATTTAGGTCTGGCATTTGAGCAGGCCATGGTAAGACAAGTGTGTTTGCAACAACTCTGGCAGTGTGTGGCCGTGCATTATCACGCATAAGCAGAAATGAAGCACCAAATTAGGTCTGCAAAGGCATGAAAACATCTGATACAATCGTTTCAGTGGAAATCTGAGCATTGAGATTGCCTCTGATCCAAATCAGTTTGATTCTTCCGCCGATCTAAATACCCGCCCATATTATGACTGTCCACCACCGTATGCATGGACTTCCTGGCATGATTTCAAATGTTCTTGGCATCCAGGGGTCTACATACGTTTAGTATCTGGCCTCATACCAAAGCGAGATTCGTCAGAAAAACACAAAAAGCACCACTCTTCTTTTGCCCAATTTCTGTTTTCACGAGCCCATTGTAAACGGGCTCTGCGATTGCGGGGCTCAATAGGTGGTACACGTAGCGGCCTTCGAGAACGGAGATTGACTTCATGCAAGCGATTTCTTATGGTTTGATCGTTTATTAACATCCCTGAAGAGCTATGAAGCGTCGTAACCAAAATCATCGCGGTCATTATACGATTTCGTCGAGCAGTAATTTGTATGTAATGATCTTGTCTGCGTGTGGTGATGCGAGTTCGTCCTCCATATCACTCTGCCACGCTGCCAGTGATGCGGTAACGTGACCAAAGTCGACTTATAACACTCTGCGTAGTGCCCAGACCGATTGCCACAGCACGTTGCCGAGAACCAACTTCCAACATTCCCACGGCTCTGATAATTTCTTCGCAGCACAAATTATGTTTTCTCTCCATAATAACGTTCTTTTGTATTGATTCCACTCAGAAGTATGACCGAAAAATTATACTGATTTGGCCTCAAACCCGTTGCAAGATTATGTAGGAATACGACGTGACAGAAGATTTTCATCTTTTGACCGAAATTCAAAAACTATTCTATTTTCAAATGACGAAATTTACTAAAAAAGTATCCAAATGAGTTACAAAAAAATATAATTTAAAAACCAGATGTTTAGCAACTAGCAAAACCGTGCTTGATCCCTAGTCACTTTTGATAGGTGTATGTAAGTTGAATATAAATATATTATGCACATAAATTTTCCGAAATAAATTATCTAAATGATGGTGAATTTGCATCAAAATCCGTTGCATATTTTATAAGAACAACGCGGTCACACAGACAGACGCGAAAAGCGACTTTAATCTGTATATATAAAACACGAAAATTGTTTCTACCTATGTCCATTATAGACTTTGAAACCATCCAACAGATGTGTCCCAAACCGGTTTCATTAGAAAGGCTGCAACAATCCAAAAATGGTTTTAGACCACTAAAAATATATAAATTATACTTTTTATCCCGGTAGTAAATTGCATACAAACAAGACGGTATTCTGTTCATGACACGTTGTGCACAATTTCTGAGCAGAACCCTAACAAAAAGTACTAGGGTTGGATGAATTCACGATAGTATTTCAATCATTTGTATTAATTATACTTCTAAGATTATTTAAATGAAATTTTGCACACAGATAGTTTATAACCAGGATTAACACAGGATACTTTTTATCCCGGTAGTACGTTTCCGTGGGATATATACCGACCTCCACGCGGGCTAAGCCGCGGGCAAATGCTAGTTTATGATTTGTATAGATGCCAACACTAACTCTTTCACATATCCTGCCAATATACTACCTAATTGATTATTTTCTGTATCCGCAGATGAGCGCAAAAGTATTCGTAAAGATAAAGGACGGAATATAAAGGAAAATTGGACCGAAATTCTCAGCTGAACTCGCAAAAGCTTTTTTCGTTCCGGAATAAATGTGTCGTAGCCAACATTAGTTATAATTTGTGCCCGCGTTGCCTTTCCCAGTCTTAGTGTATGACATATGGGTGGAAAAATAAGGACAAATATATATGAGAATATTGTTTGAAGTCGGACATAAACAAAGACATATATCAAGGGAATTTGGTTAGGTTATACATTATTATCTTGTTGTTTAACCCGGAATTTATGTACCTGATCAGTAGGTAGTTGCGAAGATTATCCCCTACATACAAACTCACAAATCTTACCGCTTTATATTTGCCCGCAGGTTCGCTCGTCGTACTACAGACGTCAAAGTAACCCTTTTTTAAGAATAGAATAGAATAAAATAGAATACTATTTATTATGTACACCATAAAAATTACAGTTATAATTGTAGACATTTTACACAGGGTGACACAATGGGCGGTCTTATCGCTAAAAGCGATCTTTTACATACAACCTTTGACTTTTAAGGCGTTCTGTCAATCGTTTTACACGAGTGGCCTGTGGGTGTCAGACAAGCGCCGAGCCTATAACATCCTGCGTGTTCCATTTAATAATGTTTTAAGATGCTGTTGGGACTGCCATGGCGTTGTAGCGCTTTGGGAATGTTCGCGGCTCGCACAGATGGTTTCCATTCCATCATGCCAAAGAAAGCTACCTCCATATTACAGCGCCGGCATGGTAGTGCCAACAGCATTCTGAAAATGATCTCAGCCAGAGTGGACTGTTCCTTTCAGGGACACTGGGTGACGACAGTCATAGGACTGAAAAAATAATAAATTTATCAAAACTAACAATACTAACCTATTTACCTAAGCATTATTGTTACTAACAGCAAAAAACCTAACAAAATTATGGACTTCAGTCTGAAATAAAGTCTTATTTAATTTATTTAATAATGTTAAGTTTAGACCAACCACTACCTACAAAAAGGAAGCTTGATAATGGGGGAAACAGAATAGCTCAACAGTTTACTGAAACATATTGAAAGCCAAGATTACAGACAAGCTTCGCGTCGCAACCTTCAGAGCTATTAAACCAATTTGCCGTGAACATCGACTTGTGCTGCCTTTAAACTGGGATATCAAGTTTCCTACTGTCGCTCAGAGACGTAGAGATTAAAAAAAAACACGTGGCACTCGGGGACTGCCGCGGTAAAGCTATTGCATAGCATTTTTTATCAACTTATGCAATTATAATTATTTTTTTTATTTTTATTTATGCAGTTTTTTTTTTCTTTGATATTAATTCAAGTAGGTACAGTCGTACCATATACATACACGTTAAGCGAACGCTCGGCCGAGCTACATGGTAGGCGGAATGGGGGGTGTTAGGTTTTATTTTCGTTACGGAATTTCTTGATTCGGTCGCCGCGCTCAAAGCCCGCGATAAAAGTTATGCAATAGCTTAAAACATGATTTTTTAAGGCTTACTTTTCAGATCATGGCTACGACTGCTTAGTTTCAGTACATTTATGCCTTCCTTAATATATCCGTAGCCGATTTCGACGATAGGTTACGAGCATGCGCTCTTATGTGGCTACGTGTCCCTACATTTTTGTTGCATATTATTAAAATTTGCTTTTTGAATTTAATTTTAATTTATCTAAACTAAGTAATTACTTAACTTGTATATTTGTTATGTTATTGAATTTAATTTTAATTTTATTATACCTACTGCAACTATGAAATTTGTACGCCGCTGGCAAAACATCAAGACTCAACTAAATTGTTACTGAAGGACAATTAAATGTACGTACCTGTGTTTAACAAATAAATGTTTTCATTCATTCATAGATTTTGAACTGGCGTATTGCTTGCTACCTTTGCTACCTTTGCTACCTTTTTCTTAAAAAAATAATTCGAGACTTGGTACGGGCTTTTCTTAAACTGATGTTTCTTAGATGGTTACTTACTCAAACTCACCCTATACAAAATATGTACTCGTATTTATTAAGAACTAGCTGACCCGTCAGCCGTTATGCTGTCCAAATTTCAATAATTCATACTACAATTCTAAAAACTTCTCCATTTTTTCTTTCCGTAAAAACCTAATTCGGACTGTTAAAAACATTTTAAAACAAAAAATTGCCGAATTTGTCCAACCGTTCTCAAGTGATGCGCTTACCAACAATCAGTATTTCATATATATTTATCTTAAGATTAAATTACACAAAAAACACGATCACAATATTTCCCCAAAAATATATCTCTTTGTTTAGTAATGTGCGTCTTGTTTGTGCAGAATAAACATTTTTTTTTACTTAATTTATTCTGTTCTATAGTATTTAAGTTTAGGTAAAGCCACTTAAGTTATGTTACTAAGGGCTGATTTTACCAAAGTCGAATAACTTTTATCCGTGGTTTAAAATTGACGTCTGACAGTTCTAGTATGGAATAACTACCAAAAATTCAAAATTTATTCTCAGAATAAAACTTATTCTAGGTACAAAAATTTTGTGAAATTCGCCCTTAAAAATATAACACTACTCTTCCACTCTGCTAATATTCAATAAAGTTTAATGTCAGCCAGTGGCTCAAACGAGGCACAACCTGAAAGGCGGATGCTTCAATAGCCAACAGACAGCTCTAGATGTATCTGAGTTGTTTGCTTAGCTTTTTATAGACCCTAGAGTGTAATATTACAAAGTTATTTGACTTTATTGAGAATTTCTCAACTTTATCGCCGTTTTTATGTTGGAATAGGTAGTAAAGTGAAAAACTGTTATAGGTAATGAAAATAAATGTTGTAAAGTTCTATATAAGAAACTGGGGAAACACGATCAAGAATAACGTCAGAAAAACTGTTTTTAAGCTATTGCATAGCTTTTTTTATGGAATCCGGGGTAAGGGCAACGACTGGATCAAAAGTTATCTTTCTGAAAGAGTACAATGCGTGGAAATAACAAAAACATGTAAAAATGAAAAAAAAGCTATAGGTCGGAATATAAACAAAATAATTATGGCACGCCACAGGGAGGTATTGTATCCCCCCTACTCTTTTTAGTTTACATCAACGACATTCCCGAGGCGATAGACAAAGATTGCATATTATTCGCTGATGACACCACAATAATGGTTAAGAGTGACAATAACAAAAATTTAGAAAATGAAATCGTCAAAGCTCTTGATAATGCAATCGATTGGCTAGAAAAAAATTACTTAAAAATAAATATGACTAAAACGAACATAATACAATTTCAGACATACAATTCAAACATAAATAAAATAGACATTCACTATAAAGATTCTCACTTGACCACTGTCGATAATTGTGTATTCTTGGGTATAACGGTCGATAAAAATTGCAATTGGAAAACACACATAGAGAAAATTCTTGCAAAAATAGATCATTTTATATATGTCTTGAGAAGAATTAGACAAACAGTAAACTGTGATACTGCAATGCTGGCTTACCATGGTTATGTGTCATCCATACTTAGATACGGCATTGTAATATGGGGTAACTCAGTAGATTTTGACAGAGTTTTTAAAGCTCAAAAAAAATGTATCCGAGCAATTTGTGGAGCTCACTTTTTAGACAGCTGTAAGCCACTATTTGAAAAACTTAAAATTCTACCTCTGCCATGTTTATATATTTTTGAAATATGTATTTTTGTTAAAAGAAACATCAATTTATTTGAAACCAACACTGACAGGCCAAATAGCCGAACACGGCATAAAGATAGACTTCGGCTGCCTCAAATAAAACTAAAATTATTTAAGAAAAATGTATACTGCATGTCAATTATTGTTTACAATCATTTACCAAATAGTCTTCAAGACTTACCGCTGACAATGTTTAAAAAAATACTTTTCAAAGTACTGTTATTTAAAAGATATTATACCATTAAGGACTATTTAGAAGACAAATCAATAGAACCTGTAATTGAGTTAGATTAATTGACATTGTGAATACATCTGCACGCCATGTTATGGCAGGATATGCTGAAACAAATTTACTGTAACACCTTATGTACCATATTCTAGCAAATAAATATTTTTTGATTGATTGATTGATTGATTTTATCGCGGGCTTTGAGCGCTGCGACCGAATCAAGAAATTCCGTAACGAAAATAAAACTTAACACCCCCCACTCCGCCTACCATGTAGCTCGGCCGAGCGTTCGCTTACCGTGTATGTACTCGTATATGGTACGACTGTACTTGAATTAATATCAAAGAAAAAAAAAACTGCATAACAAAAAAAAAAAAAAAAAATTGCATAAGTTGATAAAAAATGCTATGCAATAGCTTTACCGCGGCAGTCCCCGAGTGCCACACGTGTTCTTTTTTTTCAAATTATTATGTCATTGGACTACAACAGCATTGAACAGTTTTTGCCCAGCAGAGTGTGACCTGATTCAATTTCTAAGGCTTAGTGGTCGCAAGCGCTACTATTGCACAAGAGATCCTGGCTTGGATTCCCGGGTCGGGCAGTGTTAATGGGTTTTACCATAAATTTAGCATACAATGTGTAACTGAATTAAAGCACATTATGAACGTAGTTTCTTCAAAATCGTTTACTTAATCGATTTCTGATTTTTTTATATAGGTAATTTTATATCTATAAAATAATTAAAACTACGTAAATTATTGTCACACTTCCTCTGTATAGTCAAAAAAGAAACAAAATGGACGAAGTACCTACTACGCTAGACCCATAAACGTGGTTGACTGTGTGCGTGCGTAGATTTGTAATGTGACCACAATTTTCTCCCAGAATCAGTATAACTAATTTAATAAATAAACAATGTTTTATACATAATATTAAAATTCAGTGTATGTATTATGATTATAACATAATATTCTAATTGGGGTGTTTGGTGCTGTGCGTTAATTCCAGGACATGCTGTATACAGGTTTTACCATCTGGAATTTCTTAGAAGCAGTCCGGAGTATTCTTTTTTGTTTTTAAACTTTGCCCTACACTAGGAATTTCTCCTGTATTGTGGGTGCGTTTACAAACATTTAAAACTCACATACACAAACAGCCAGACCCGGAACAACTACTTGTAGGTCATGCAAATATTTGTTCCCTGCGGGAATCGAACCCGCGACACGCAGCGCAGCAGTTAATCGCTTAACCACTGCGCCAACCGTGCCGTCAAAGTATGCATTAGTGCTGGCTCGCCTCCTATTACATGGGCTTTAAACGTAATTTCCGAAATGTGGATGCACTAGGTACACCTCTATTAGCCCTTTGGAGATTACAGGCGTGATTTTATGTTATATAATTGAGGGCAGATTTTACCAAAGTCAGATATATTTTATCCGTTGAATAAAATTGACGTCTGACAGTCTAAAAACTGTGTAAAATTCAAAATGTATTCTCAGGATAAGACTTAGTTTAGGTATAAAAGTTTGGTAAAATTCGCCCATAAAAGGAGCAAACAATACACTGTATTGTCAATGACAAAACAATTTGGTGAGTTGACGAGTCAACGCGTAGCAGATTATTTATGTATGCTACGAGATCGTAGCCGGCGTAGCGGTTACATCAACGTGACGGCTACGGCGTAGCACCAATATAATAATTTTATTCTCGCTGCGTACTGAGGATTTACAATGCGTTGGTGTCTATCTACCTTAGAAATTGTTCTCTTGTGTCTGATAAAGGGTCGTATTATATTTTTCCAAGGTAAATATATAACTTTTTATCTGACCAAGATTATGTCTGGACTTTAAAAGAGACTGTGACCTTTGAGTTTGTTTCGGCCTTTCTTCTCAGAGTAGTCAGATAGGAAACGCCGACCTCGTCTAGTTTTTAAAATATAATTGACGTGTAAAAGTGTTTGTTCAAACCCACTTACAGAAATAAAATCATTTATCTGATCCTCAAAAAACTTATTGACGTTCTAATGATACACCTCTTTTTAACTGTGACCAACAGCGCTACATCCAAGTTGGTCGCAATTACTTGGCTATTTAATATTTTTAGGACCCAAAACAGGAGGATTTGAGGTTCATAAAAAGAGGCGTGATCATTACATTAAAGTGTTCAAATATATTTTTAGGAGCGCAAAATGGTATAGAGGTATGAGGAACAGGGTGTAAAGCTCACTCATACTCTATTGAAAAGGGAGGATCCTCCGACCAGACGGGTGTCGTGTCTGGTGGGCAACTGCCCGACCATTGATGTCGGGATGTTGTATATATGCTAGTTACGCGGTAAACTCTGCTTGCGCGATGCAGGATTTTGCGTGACGTCAGTCTGACGCGTAGCTCGCATGTGGCGTTATAGATACCGCTACAATGGGAATCATTAGGGATTCGATTAAATACAGCCTATTTCCAAGCCCACAGTGATTATGATTATGCTGTTTGTAACATCATCGCTTGTACCATGAAGTGAAATAGTGGTCAAATGAAAGCCTACTAATAATAAAAAAGGTTTACTCATAAATGCCTTATAAAAGAAAAGGTATACAGGCCTAGTATAATGCCCTTTTTTTTGGGTGGGGAATCATCAAATGACCTCTCCCGCTCTGGGCGGAGCGAAAGGGCGTGTCAGACTCTTACGGACTAAAACTCACCCGTGTTTCTTCAATTGCCTGTGCGCCAGGGCCACGGTAACTCTTTCGAACAATCCCCGACTAGTATAATGCCCTGGCACTTCATTGACATTGAAAGAAACACTTCTAGAAATTGTTAAGCATTTAAAACTTAAGTTTATTCAAGTCATGCGTAGATCTGTGATCTTTGATAGTTGTAACCGGTAGTCAAAAGGCCAATAGTCTGACAACCAGTCTTGCCAAGGGATATCGTGTTAACAAGTAACTGGGATGTGGAGCTCAAAATAAGCAGTCACTCCATGTAAAATACTGGTATTCAGCAGCATCCGGTTGGACTGGAAGCCGACCCCAACATAGTTGGGAAAAGGCTCGGCAGATGATGATAATAATAAAAAGACAACAACAACTAGACAAAAAACAACAACAATAACAAAACAACAACAACAACTTACAACACAATATAACAACAACAACTAACAACACAAAACAACGACAACAACAACGACACCTAACTAGATAATTTAAGACTCCGTGGAACAGATGATGTGAAATAAATGGAAACCAACAACCAGCAACAAAAGGCTAGGCATATTGAATTGACAAAAAACATTCTATATTTATTAATTTGTGGACAAGGGACACCATTGAACGTCCGATTGACTTTTATCACACAACATGCAAAATAAGTGCAAAACTGAACTAAAAATTATTTATTTATTTTATTATTTATGTACACACAGTAAAATAGATACAGATACGGCATATTAGTATTAAGTACAAAGGTACTGCTTATTTGTTAAGAAATTTCTTCCAGCAGACCTGCAAAAGGAGAAATGTAGACAATAGTGTGAGAGAACAAGAGAAGAATTTGATTTTATTATGATTCTATAACAAAGTAATTTAAATACTTATGAGTTTTTTCTAGCTACAAAAGGGTTTAACATGAATAAAGCATTTACATTAGTGTCAGACTGCCACAACGACTGACATTCGATTACTTTAGTCTGACAATCGAGTTAAGATGGAAATAAACGTAGTCCCAAATATACCTACAACTAGGATTTTTTTTATTGTTAAGTCTAGCCAGTGAAATGAATTGTTAAGTAAAATGAATATTAAATTAGATTGTTCGTATATTCATAAAAACAGCAATCATTCTTTAACATTTGTACAAAATGGTTATAACACGGCAAAATTAAAGTAAGAAGTTAATTTGGTTAATAATAAATTGCCCCGACTTTACTCGTGAAAGCACCTTATTTTAGTCACTGAAAAATAAGGTATTCAAATATGTGTATGTAGTAATATATAGTTGTATTCTGTATTCAAATTGTACATGAGATGATGGTGTTGATTCGATATTTTGTTAGAATTTAATATTGTATAGCTAATTAAAACTTTATATCTGTTGCTATAAAATTACTTTCCTATCTATTTATATAAATAAAAATGAAATGGGCGGATTTGGCTATTTTTTGGATTTAAATGCTCTTAATAGTACAAATTAGGGTTTTATGGAAAGAAAAAATGGAAAAGATTTAAAATTTGCGAAAAAAGGAACGTCCTTTTTTCTATGGGATTTTGTTTGATTTATTGCTTTGAAGATAAAACTAATAAAACTAAACTGTCAAGACCTAAAATTCTTTATTTTCACTATTTTAAACTACAATTTTATTATTCCAACACATTTTCTAGCTAGAAAAATTCTACAGAAATAAATAGTATTGTGCCGAACATCCAAAAACATTCAACTGTTAAAGCGCATTTTATATTCGTACTCACAAACATCCAAACGTTCACATTTGCAAGTTTTCGAAGCCATGTCAGAATCCCTAAGCCAGAAAACTTTTTGTATACCGTCAAACGGGGTGAATAGGGATGCAGGGGTGAATCGGAACGTAACTTTAAAAGGGATTTTAACATTGAAATAATATAGTTTGTTGCCAAAAAGGACTAATGTGTTTACTGTATTATAATTAACGATTAAGTGCCCTTGTTGGCAACAAACTATATTATTTCAATGTTAAAATTTATTTTAAAATTTCGTTCCGATTCACCCCTGCATCCCTATTCACCCCGTTTGACGGTATACAAAAAGATTTCTGGGTTAGGGATTCGGGCATGGCTTCGAAAATTTGCAAATGTGCAACTTGTGCAACTTGCAAAAAATTCACCCTTGCATCCCTATTCACCCCGTTGGACGAAGTTTAAGCTATTCTGCCCTGTCAGTAATGCTACAGCTTTTCACTTAATATTCACAATCAATTAACTTCAATATAAAAGCACATAAACCTAACATTAAATTCTCATAACGATCAATTCCGTGGAAGTCATTGAAAGTCTTTGAAAGCGTTCAACTCATCGGTAAACTGAACTAAACGACTGATATTGGAGCGATCGCTTTCTTGGAGTTACTGCTATTTAAAGGTTAAATAAATGTGTATTTATTGACATATTGTATACATTATGGGTGATTTATTTAAGGGGTGGATTGAAATGTAAGTCCTTTTTCAGATAATAACAGACAGCTGTGCTGCTGGGGATTTTGTTGCGCCACTTCTTCTCCCCAGCTAAAGCACTAGGAAGTGGTGAAGGGCGGGCGTTTTGGGGGATTGTCTTACGTAATTTTGACGTTCAAAAAGTGCTGATTCTCAGCCTGATTTGAATAAGTGACATTTGATTTTGATTTTTGAACATGTTTTATGTCTTCGACCGCGCTATAGCTGTTATTTCGCAATTTTGATAAACAGACGTTTGTTAGACCGACAGACCTTTAGAACTAGCACGAACGCGCGGACTAACGTAAGGTTAATTCGAACGGTTTTAAAATTGAAATTACTCATTGTGCGCTTTTATAATTTCTAACATGACGACATTATTGTAGACGTCCACGTCTATAAAATGTATGAAAATATTTGCAAGTTATAACGTTACCGTGGACGGAAATTGTAAAGCGTCTTCATATATTACTATACATTTTACTACCCTGTGTTACCTTGATGCCGTGGACGTCCACGATAATAACGTTAGAAATTATAAAAGCGCTCGTTTGCACAATATATTGACTTAGTTTTAACTTTAGACTTAGTCTCTCTCGTTATCGTCAGCCATATTTTAACTACTGTGGGCGTACTATGGGAAGTGTTAGTTATTGCGCAATAGAAAAACCGTTTGCAGTTTAAATCAAATTATAATTTACGAACAAATTGATCACACACTGTAGATACACGACACAACTACACGGAACGCGCGACAGTTTCTAAACGTGTTCACTGCTTGACCGCCACCGACTAACTTTGCTTTAATTCTGGTCGCTGCCGAGAGCCGCCTGGTGACGCTGGCGTGGCGTCCCGATTAGTCAAAGTCAAACGACTGATTTAACGTATTTCCGACAAATATATGGGTGATACTAATAATACAAGTCACAAAAAAATATGCTCTAGCTAGGATAGTGGTATTTTCGATTCAAGAATCGTTCGAATTTACCTTACGCTTACGTCGCGCGTTCGTGCTGAGGCCTCTTATGCCAAAAGTAACCCACACAACGTGTGGACAAGGCTACAAAGGCCCGTCCTACATCTTTCTATCACTTCTGATACACGAATACTAAGCTCGTACGATTCGAATCCCAGATAGCCCTACCCCGGAATTAACCGACTATGTGTCACAGAAAACACCCCAGCAAACTCTGAAATTAGAACTGACAAAGAAGATGATACCTACAAACTATTATCCCTCATTGAATTCTACGAATACAAACCAAACTCAAAAAACTAAGAAGAGAGACAGAAAATACTTTTGTTTTCCGTAAACTTAACCCAACAACGATACCTAATAATACATAGATTCTGAACACCAAATATACAATCGTAATATATTTCAATATCTTCGAAATAGCGAGATATTACCCAATACTATCGAGAAAACCATACATTTATTCTAACGTCGGCTACAGACGTTGGTCCCAACTTTGGCCCAAACTACATTCGTCCAACGTGTGGATCGAGAAAATCACATTGGCCCAAACTTGGCACATTTTACCCCCAAACTTCAGACGAGTGGTGTTAGGGCCAAGCTAACATTGGGACCAAACGTGTGGAGCCAGTGTAATAAAGATAAAATTTCTTGACTAAACGGATTCCGTTTGTTTTCGCGGATAGATAAATATTGATGTCTCGAATATTGATGGTACTAAAGTTTCTTAGATAGGGTTGGATTACAGAGGAATTGTGTGTATTGAATCTACTGATATATTTATTGAATTGGCATGGCCTATTATACAAAGTGGAGATGACAATACGTCAGTAAATAAAATCACTGGCAATATGAAATTCAAAAATTGTTTTGTTTTCTAACAAACTAAATAATAGTTACGTGCCGGCTATGGGCCGTCTAGCTATAGTGAGTAAGCTATTGAATATGATTGTATTTTCGTATTGCAGACTGGGAACAGTGGTGAACAGTGGTGGCCCAGTTGTATCGGCCCTGACTTACAAGTTGTAGGCCGTGAGTTCGAACCCAGGCAGGCACTTTACTTTGTATATTTTATTTCATCACCACTGCTCTCAAAACGGTGAAGGAAAAACATCGTGGAAACCGGCATATCCTAGAACCAAAAATTTCGAAGACGTGGCATCCACCGAAACTGGGCCCGCGTGGTGGATTATGGCCCTCTCCTTCTCACAGAGAGGAGGCCAGTGTCTCAGCAGTAGGAACATTAGAGACTGATTATACATTATGCAGACGGGGAACGTCATTGGAAATACACAGTTTAATTTATTTCCGTTTTGTCGCCTCCACCTTGTATAACTACAAGGTTGTAGGTTAAACGCAAGTAAGCACAAAGTGATCATCATCTGCCTAATCATCGGCTTCCAATCCAACCAGATGCAGCGGAATACCTTTTACATGACCTTACTGCCTATCTGACCGTCATAACCCAGTTACTGGGTAACACGATACATCTTGGTACAAAGTGTATTATTTTAAAATTTAGAATTTGGTAACCTACTTCTTAAATTGTTCGTATTGGACATCACTGACTTACGGTGAAGAAAAAACCAAGAAAACCTAAATAATTTTATTGCCTAACAAAGAAAGGTCAGGTGCGTAGTACTCGCAACCGGCGTTCGTGTATGACCAGATGTAATGAACGTAAACTCAAACTCAAACTTAAAGCACTTATTCCAAATAAATCAATTACAGGCACTTTTGAAATATCATGGGGTCAGTCAGTTAGATAATTGAAGCTGGTTGCCCATTCCAAAGCGTAGTAGGTACCTATGGAGAAGAATGGGCAAGAAACTCCACGGACACTCTTTTAAATCAAAATATGGTTACAAAATATTGGTTACATTATTCATCTTGAAATTATGCATGTGAGAACGATGCAGAAAGTTAAAAGTGTCCATAATAAAAGTACAAAAAACAATTCAAATATTAAATTAAATTAAAACAAGCCGTGGCAGCTAAGAGATGACCAGTCCCTACTGACGGCAAACGAGGCAATAGAAGTATGTAAGGATCGTAGCAGGTGACGTTCTATAGTTTCTGCCTACCCCCGTGGGAAAAAGGCGTGAATTTACGTTTGTACTTACCTACCAATCTATTAGTTTAAACACAGAATAAGCAAGCATCGGGAACAGTGTTCTTTCTTTCTCTATATGAGAAGAGACCTTGGACCCGCGAGATCGTTTACACGCTAAGAATATATTAAACATCTGCCCATTAAATCTATATTCCCTGACCAGCATTCCAGAGTGTTTCGCTTATAAAAAACTCTTGCAAGTTTTATTCATTTTGTATAAAAAATATCTGACCTTCATCGTGAGAAAAACAGACGCTGTTGCCTTGCTACGTCAGGCCAGAAGCAAGGACACCAGGCGGGCAGTCCAGCTGGACGCAAGCAATTCAGAATATTTTATTTCCATAGTAGAAAAATATATGAGACACATTTTTATTTCATGTGCGATTATGCTCGAGGCAACCACTTGTTTATCGTAGTAAATACAGTATTTTTATCTCACAAAGCGACGCGCGCTTTACTTGTGGTTATCAAATGCTGTACAAACACACTGTAAATGTGTGTGAAAGCGCGGGAGCTTTCGGTACCGTCTGAGATAACGGCGAAGTTGGAAGTGTGTGTGTGTGCGCGTGTGTGTGTGTTATGTGCTAACGCTACTCGTCACGCACACATTCACAGCGTGTTTGTACATTTGGTTACCACAAGTAAAGCGCGCGTCGCTTCGTGGCATAAAAATACTGTACTTCGTATTACCAAAGCAAAAACACACTGCATTGTGGATGAAACAAACTGTCGCGTGCTGAGCGATCTTAAAAGAGATTTTTACGATTGTCTCTACTCGGAATAAACCGGTAAAACGACAGGAAAAGGAAGAAGAAAATCACTCGCTTCTTTGTTTTCGACTGTAAGTAGGAAAGTGCAAAAACATAGCTATGGATTACACAGTGATAAAGTAAATTCAACATAAATATTATAAACTTAATTTTGTATCAACTTGATACTCATATCTGCAATAATTTGTCATTTCAGTAAGTACAATTGTAATCGATTACGAAAATAATTTATTAGGTTGCAACATTATGATCAAGCTTAACATTTCCCGATGCCTAGCAACATTTTTTTCTCTCAGCATTCATTCCTCCAACTGGCGAATCCATTTCTTTTTCCACTTTTGTAATTTTATAAAAGTACTAAATTCAACCTATTGTCCACACACGAGTTTTATTATACACACAGGATTTTTTTTTAAAGCCTTCTTTTCAGTTTAGTTAGGAAAATTAATTGTTTATCAAATGGACTACCAACTTACATTGCCGGTTTATTCAAATCGCATCTGAAATGGCTATAACACAGCAAATTGTTGTAATAATTAATTAATTTATCTGACTGTACCTTGTTGAAGCAATGGGGGCTATCGTTTTTGTGCTCACCAGTTGGCGCCACTGGCGAGTAAGGCCCTGACAGTACTTTTATTTGATGATTTGGAAATGTTTAAGTACCCATAAATTCGTATAATGTTTCTAAAATTGGCAAGCATAAAGCAGGCAAATATTATTCTTCCTTCAAGTGTTATCAAATCAGATCCTAACTTTTTACTTAAAATCTTAAGCCATAATTAATCAGGAATGACACAACCATTACAAAAAAAGCCCCAAACAGTGAACGTTCAGCACATTTGACATCTAGAGACCTTACTCTACACTAGCGCCTCTAGCAGTGAACTCAAACGCGATAGTCCTCATTGTGAAATTAGGGCGAATTTCCAGATTCAGATCTTCAATTCCTAGATTAGATACAATAATTTGAGGTTTTATATTTTAAAAAGCATCGTAATTTCAGGTCCATCTTAAAAAATTGTAGATATAAAAGTAGAATAAAATTTCTACTTTTATACATGCAATTTTTTTTTCTTTTTTTTTTCCTTTTTTTTTAAATCGCTTTTAGCAATATTTTTAAGTCAACCTTAAGATGAATTAAGAAAGAAGGAATACAATACTGCACGTAGTCTGTGGTGTACCATTTACATATACAATACATACACACATAAAACATATACTTATCTATATGAATATATACAATAAATGAATGAATAATATATACAACGAATGTATAAAATATTAATCGTGACCGGCGTGTGTGTATGACCAGATGTATGAACGCAAACGAGGCAAAAGGAGTATGTAAGGGTCGTAGCGGGTGGCGTTCTGTAGTTTCTGCCTACCCCCATGGGAAGGTGTGAGTTTATGGATGTATGTACTTATGTATTAATCGTGACAAAAGAACAAAGAACATAAATTGATGTCTATAGAGAGAGATAACGGTTTTTATCATAGTCTTAGGCTTAGTTTTACGAATCAATCCTGAAAAATACTTATTACAGTTTCTATACAAAATGACTACCCAATATCTGAAAAGAGTAAATGACGATAGTAAAAAAGACATGATTGAGCAAAACCCTAAATTAAGTAAAGGTATGATGAAATCAAAATTAAGGAGTTTATTGCTCTATAACAAGGACTCAACCTTTACCGAGAAATAAATTCACACCTTATAGTATAATTACGTAGTATTAACAATGTTATTTAATAGTTTTAAGGTCAGTTATTTTTGCTAGAACTAGTTTTTTTTAAGTCTGTATTAATTAACAGGCGCTTCTCGCATCAAACTATAAAGTTTGGCGAGTAAAATTGTAAGAACAAAAATTATATTAACCGTCAAACTGGGTGAATAGAGAAGCAGGTGTGAATCGTAGCGAAACTTTAAAAGGGATTTTAACATTGAAATAACATAGTTTGTTGCTGAAAAGGACTCTAATGGATTAACTGTGTTATAATTAACTGTTAAGTCCTCTTGTTGGCAACAAATTATATTATTTCTACGTTAAAATCCCTTTCTAAAGTTTCGTTCCGATTAACCCGTTTTTATTTCTGGGTAGGAAATCATCAAAAGACTTCTCCCGCTCTGGGCGGAGCGGAAGGGCGTGTCAGACTCTTACTGACTAAAATCCACCAGTAAGAGTCTGACACGCCCTTCCGTTCCGATTAACCCCTGCATCCCTAATCACTTCGTTAGACGGTATGTTTGATAATAATAAAAAATACATAATCCCCATTTCAGCTCTCGTCACTCTCGGGTAAAAATACTTATTTACTAACATCTAACAAATTTGCCACTACATAAACAAGTAATTTCGTGAACAAGCAATAGTAACCCTAATTGTCGATCAACACTGTTGTTATTATTAAAAATTTCCCTTGGCGCCTGTAGCGAAACGAGCACTGAAAATCAAATGTAAAAAGATATTCTGCGCGCTGTAATTTGAACTTTGACCTTTCGGAAAAAAGGTTCATTTTCGCGTTGTTATTTTAGATGAAATTCAGTGAAGAGATATCGTTTTGCAGCGAGGTGTCTATTTTGTTGCGTGTTTAGAATATTACGCTCTCCATTTTGTTAGACAATTGTTAATAATGCCACGTAAACAACATTTATACTGCGTTTTCTATGGAAATTAAATAATAAACATCGTCAGCTGTTTGTTTCTGAGTCTCCTTTACGAGTTCATTGGTATTTCAAGGGCTTTATAAACATAAACTTAACCCCTTTGCCCTCGAGGGTAGGCAGAACATACGCGAGAAGACTTTATTATTCTCAATTTAAGGCTGCTGTGACAGCCATCATAAAAATTATGACACCGGGGTTTGACTTTACGGTATCAAAAATCGCTCTCTCGGGAAACACACGAACTATCATAAATAAGGTTCCAATGACATCATTCAACGGTAAATTGTGAACGCTGTACCACTGCAGTTTTAGGAAACGCACCAGCCCCCACAATGCGCAAACGCAACTAGAATGAAAATGATGTACTAATGCAAAAATATGCCCAATTCCTAATACCTTATCAGCAGCTGCCTAGCCTTTTTCCAAACATGTTGGGGTCGGCTTCCAGTCTTACCAGATGCAGCTGAATACCAGTACTTTACACGGAGCGACTGCCTATCTGACCTCCACAACCCAGTGTATACTGGGTAATACGTACCCCTTGGTAAGACTGGTTGTCAGACTTTCGGGCTTCTGACGACCCGTAACGACTGTCAAAAATCCACGAATGACAGCCGGGACCAACAGCCTAACGTACTTTTCAAGGCACGGAGGGGTCTTAGTATGTAAAGATGGTCACCCATCCACGGACCAACCGCGGCAAGCGTAACTTAATCTGATCGATTGACCCGTACGGCTGTTATTACTTAGCCACAAGCCACCCTACTACCTATTATTAACTAATTGCTTCGATATATTTGCCTTTGCCTTCGCACCACAAATCCTTTCATCACTTAGTAGCAAACATTTAGTAATTTTCCATTGTTGGCCAAAATGGTCTTTATTTGTAATAAGCTAAACGTGTATATTCTATTGTGGGTGTTGGGAACTGTACCTTTTAAATTATATTTTAATATACTTCGTATTTTTATTTCGTGCTGCACTGGTTGACGTCATCACGTCAGCGCCGGCTATCGCTGAAAACCACCGCTGGGGCTCTGTCTCGCATAGGGTCATAGCATTATGCTAAGCAAATTGCCGTTTTGCGTGAATGTGACGCATATTTTCCCCCAACTCGTAATTTTTTGTGTTTGTGTGTTTTTTCTTTGCGTCATGTTTACCGCAAATAAATGTATTTTCTTTCTTTCTTTCTTTTTTTTTTCAATTTCAATTTTTATGGTTTCGTACACCACATGTAAATATATTAAGAATTTGATATGATTACAAGCCATGCTGTCCACTTATATAGGGTAACCGGGACATCGACGCGTGTACTGTAAGCATAAATTCAGCACATGATTCTAGACAACAGTAGACAATTTTGGTCGATTTAAAAAAATCTGCTGTTTCTTAAAAAAAGTGCTATACCTCCGCGGTCAAAAAATGTATGCAATAGCAGATTTTTTTTAATAGACGAAGAAAAATTTCAAAGCAGAGGCGTTCAGAATCATGTACTGAATCCATGGTAACAGGTTGCGTGTCGATGTCCCTGCCACCTTATTATAAGTACATCTCACAGTCTACTTGTCTTATAAAACCTTACAGTCGGTGAGCGCTAGCGTTTCTGCAGAGCAATCGAGCGAGATTCAGCAGGGTGAAGTAGGTGGAGCATAGGTCCCAAACTGCTACTGCATATCGGGACATAATTTAACTATATATCATAAAATTTGACATAAATCTCAAGTCCTGCCAAATATATGGGTGATGAAACACTGCAAGTAGGTAGTTGTATTAGGATCTCTCGGCGCGGGTCCAAAATTGGAACTTAGGCCGCCATCAAATATTTAGCAACAGCGCACCCCTGTCAATGAAATGTCATTCAAACGTCAAAAGATCCATTACACATTCTGGCATTTTCATATTTTAATGGATACACGTACCCTAATTACGTAACACACTATCTATCACAATCTAAATCATTATGAAGCCTATTGCTAATCCACTGCTTCATATGTTCAAAAAATATGTCTGCTCCACAACGTAAATAATGCAATGAATGCTGTTGAATTGTCAAAATGAAACCCATTCCTACTGTTAGCGTGTTACGTAATCACCCCGCTGGGTCAAATTAAATTAGCTAGCAAAACTCTACAGACGTGATGGGTACCAATACCTAAACACGATAAAATAAAAAAATAATATGATTTGATGTTGTTTTTGGGGTCAACAACCGCTTGTAGTTTTGTTACTAGAAGTTTGAATTGAGAAAATCTGTTTTCTTTTGTTTTAAGTATCGTATTTAGATATCGAAACCCCCACATCTGTGAAGTTTACACAAAAAAACAGATTTTTTAAACAGATATTTTAAGTGACTACACTAACTGTAGTCGACGACCCCACAAAAAAAACCATCAACACAATTTATTGTTTGTTTTATCATGTTAAGACATCGATACCCATCACGTCTGCGGAGCTTCGCTAGCTAATTTAATTTGACCCGTAGTAACTTCAAATTACTGTAGGTACTATCGCTAATGTGGATCTTATCAGTTATCACACGCTGCCAGCAGACAATAGGCCCGGATTTACCGGACGTAGATATCGAGTCGGATAACCTAGTTGTCGACCAGTACACCCCACATAATGATTGGCGCGATATTTTGCGCGACTTCGTGGCAAGAAATGCGTAAAGTTTTGTTTTTGTTTTCTCAAACGGCACCCTAATTGCGTAACACACAATTTGAATAATTTTGAAGCCTATTGCTAATCCATTGCTTCATATGTTCGAAAAATTTGTCTGCTCAAAAACGATAATAAGGCAATGAATGTTGTTGAACTGTCAAAATGAAATCTAATCCTACTGTTGGTGTGTTACGCAATTACCCCGTAGAATCGATAGGACTCGGGGCCTATTTTTCTTCTCACACAATAGAATCAGGAATGCTAATTAAGTTTTACTTTGATTTAATCTATTGTTTTTGTTTTATTGTACTTAAAAAAGGAGATTTTTTTTATTTGAACGGAAAGAAAATACTTTTATTTGCAGAAAAACATGACGCAAATAAAAAAACTCAAACTCAAAAAAGAACAAGTTGGGGGAAAACATGCGCCACATCCACGCAAAACTGCCATGGCTCAGCATAATGCTACGATTCTATGCGAAACAGAGCCACAGCGCTGGTTTTTTCATCGACAGCCGGCGTTGACGTAATGATATCAACTGGTGCAGCATATAATGAGATAAAAAAATAAAAATAAAAAATAAAATAAATACATAGTACAAGTTCTAAATCTAATTTAAAATATAATCCATATATAATTATAATAAGCCTTACGACTGGCAATACTTCAATGAAAGTTTGTCGTACCCCGGCCAGTGATGGCCCCGCTACCAACTAACAATGTGTAAAACATTGTCGATATGAACAATTTCATATACCTCTGTCGTGCAAATACAAGAAATAGTAGATTGTTATATAAGGGTCGAAAGGAATGAATTCCCATACGAAGTATTTAGACGCCCGAGCGCAGCGAGGGCGGCTATAGTCCAAGTAGGAATTGATGACTTTCACCCGTGTTAAACACTCTAGTTTTCATTTCGAATATAAGGAAAGTAAAAATAGTAGTTTTTCTAAAATATTTATTAATAATAATAACATGAGACTCATTTTGAATCAAATACTAGTCTATAAAATTGATATTTTGAATTTCGGTACAGCTTACAGGGTTTTTTTTTTTGTGTCTTCGCACGGTTTGTGCATTCAGCCATGTCACGTTTAGTTTCTTTAGTACGAAGAAAACAAAGTTAGGAAAGCTTACAGAATTAGTATCCCGCCAAATTATAGTCTTTTTTAAATTTTAAATTTGGAACACACCGTGTCACCACCGCGGGCCGTCCCGCTTAAGGTGGATCTTCAGTTGTAGCCCGCCAAATCCAAATATTCTTTGGTTTTTTGCAAATTGCAGCTCTGTGTCAATTGTGTTTCTGGTGTGTCACTACAAATTGCAAAAAACGTTAGTAAATTTTAATTTCGCGGGCTACCTTAGCGCCTCCCCCTTAATAGGTATTTTTTTAATTCACACTAGCAGTTTATACACTCTCAAAGCACCCGGCATTCTGTTTTTTATCAGTATTTTTCTTAATTATGTAAAAAAATTCGTAGCCTAACAAAATTTATTTCTATTTTCAAAATTCATTCCCGCCCTAGAGGGAAGCAGCGTCTTCCACCCGCTACTCAGATCAAACAAACACTACTTTCTGTGTATGAGAAATGAAAAAAATATTTAGCAAAGCAGTCTATATCTATACTAATAATAAAGCTGAAGAGTTTGTTTGTTTGTTTGAACGCGCTAATCTCTGGAACTACCAGACGGATTTGAAAAAAAAAACTGCATTTTATTGCCCAATTCTTGAGGAACGCTATAGGCTATATAATATCACGCTACGACCCTTAGGAACCGAGCAAAAATAATAAAAGTCAGAAAACGAAGTAATGGCGTGGGCAGGAGATACGACGCGGCACGGTGGGTCGGAGGCCAAAACTTCACGCGGACAAAGTCGCTGGTAGAAGCTATAATGATAATTTATTTCCTGTGTCAACTTTTCTATAATAATCCTCTCATTATAATCACAAAAGGTGCCTATTTTGTACGCTGCTGTCCAGAACCGAGCAAAAATAATAAAAGTCAGAAAACGAAGTAATGGCGTGGGCAGGAGATACGACGCGGCACGGTGGGTCGGGGGCCAAAACTTCACGCGGACAAAGTCGCTGGTAGAAGCTATAATGATAATTTATTTCCTGTGTCAACTTTTCTATAATAATCCTCTCATTATAATCACAAAAGGTGCCTATTTTGTACGCTGCTGTCCAAACTCCAAGCTTCATAAATATCGGTCAATCGTTTGTTGACCACTGTCTGGCGCTTACGTCATATTCATTTGTTTTCGTCGCGTCCAATGTAAGCGGAATTTTTATTAGCCATCTCTGGACTACTGTGATAATGATGCTAAATCTGTGTGGGTTTAGGTTTTCGCTTGAGTAATATTAATGGTAAGAATTTAGGCTAGAGGCATTGATTGCCCTGCTTGTGTATATCGGCCACTCTCAAACAAAACAAAGTCAAAGTCATTCTTTTTTTGAATTTTGACATCGCGCCGTAGAAATTTTTCTACTATCTGTAATTTTGTCTTCCGTTTCTAGAATTTTTTCTACTATCTGTCATTTTGTCTTCCGTTTATAGAAACGGAAGACAAAATGACAGATAGTAGAAAAATTTCTACGGCGCGATGTCAAAATTCAAAAAAAGAATGACTTTGACTTTGTTAAGAAAGTGATTTGTCTACTCGTTGTACAGTTGAGATGGAAGTGGTCATGCTACGCATGCTGATTTGCAAAGACTATGCTTGCCAAAATTAAATTAATAAACTATTGGTAGGTTAGGTATTGAAGTCTTCGTGGTTAAATGATAACAGCCACACGTGTCGATCGAAGGTTAAGCTACGCTGGCCGCGGTTGGTACATGGATCGGTAACCATCCATTACATATCGGGACCCCTCCGTGCCTCGGAAAGCACGTTAAGCCGTTGGTCCCGGCTGTCATTCGTAAATGTTTGACAGTTGTCACGAGAAGCCCAAAAGTCTGACAACCAGTCTTGCCAAGGAGTATCGTATTACCAAGTAACTGGGTTGTGGAGGTCAGATAGGCAGTCCCTCCATGTAGTTGATAAATTGGTGACCTTGGGGAGTCTTATGTTCCTAGCAGTATGATTTGCTTCGATTGCTTTGTTTTGCTCGGTGATTGAACATTATTCTTCCGTCATAACACAACACAACATATTCAGTCATACACACCACTATACTTCTCATTATTTATCTGCACTACTTTCTTGTCTTATCTATTATTCACTCATTGTTTTATTTGTATCATTACTTTATTTTAAATACACATTCAAAAACTACATTTTTTATTGACAGCTGGTCGCCTGTGCTGTGCGGTTGCGCCCGCGTCTCATCGCTTGTCACAGACTATAACAATAGTCTACAACATAGACAAGTGATGTTGGAGCGTCGGGCTTAGGTCGATCTTTAATCATTGTCATACATATCATAGTTTTTATTTATTTATTTTTGTTTTCTAAATAATTTTCTATTACTTTATTTTCTTATAATTTTTTTTTATTTAGTTTTATTTATGTTAATAATCCCCTAGTGGGATATAAAAATGTCCGTAGGTGTGTCCGTGGCATCACAGCGGGCCCTATCAGAATACCAGCGCTGCGGTATTTATTTTTTAAATATCGTAGCATTATGCTGAGATAGGAGCCTTTTTGGCCTCGCACAGGTTTTTTACTTGTTTATTGTTGTTTTATTTTTTTTCTTTTTTCTTGTTAATTTTGTTAGTTTTAAATCCTCCTTTTTTATTTTTTACTCTTTGTATTTCCTGTGCGTGTCCCAAATAAAATATTTTTCTTTCTTTCTTTCTAAAAAACTGGTATTTAGCTGCATCCGGTAAGACTGAAACCCGACCCCAATATAATTGGGAAAAGGCTAGGTAGATTGGTATTGGTTCTTTGCATTTTAAAAATGCCACAAATTCTCCAAAATATTGTAAAATATTTAGCAGTCGGTTGGTAAGTGTGAATTTGAGTTCTAATAAAAACCTGCTGCTAAATAGGTATACACTTTCATCCTGGAACATGCACCATTGTGCCTTCTGAGGATGGGATTTCGTCAAATATTAATTTATAATTTAATTTAATTTACTATGTTTCCAATACAATATATGTGAAGTTATCTAGTTTGTATTTACACAATTACCTTCAAACTACTGCTGTGTATGATAGGCTGTGAAATGATCTACCAGGGTCGCAGATTATCTGCCAGGGTCGCGGATTGTTCGAAAGAGTTACCGTGGCCCTGGCACACAGGCAACTTAGGGAACACGGGTGGGCCTGGCACACAGGCAACTGAGGGAACACGGGTGGGTTTTAGTCAGTAAAAGTCTGACACGCCCTCCCGCTCCGCCCAGAGCGGGAGAAGTTATTTGATGATTTCCCAACCCAGAAAAAAAAAAGGCTGTTGAATGATGTGCCAAGGCAACGTTGCGGTTTAAAAGAAGAGGTAGTAACAAAAATTTAAAAGAGTACGTATAGGTACTTATAGGGTTTAAGGCTCCTGTAAACAGACGCGACACGCAAAGCGAATTGCACGCGACACAAAGGCACCGCTCGTCGCGCGAGGCAGTGCCCTTGTATCGCATCGCGTGTCACGCGTGTTTGAAGGAGCCTGTCACGTTGAGAGGATGCATGAAAGGCGCTTAACAAACAAGGCAGATGTGCGTGTGTGTGCCCTTGGAGGACATAATAATATAGTGACCTTATTGGTGATGTTCTTTAGAAAGATCAGGTGCGAAGTACTCGTAACCAGCGTGCGTGTATGACCAGATGTGTGAACGTAAATGAAGCACAAGGAAGTATGTAAGGGTCGTAGCAAGTGATGCTCTATAGTTTCTACCTACCCCCATGGGAAGAAGGCGTGAGTTTATGTATGTATGTGTTCCTTCAAACTCGTTGTTTCTTCATGAATATTCCTTTATTAATTCGAACCCTATTTCCTCTCATGTAACATAATCAGTGTAACCGCACTAATCCTTAATAAATTAAGGCTTAAGCGCCATTAAACGTAACAGACGAGGCGGGTAATCCGGATAGTTAACTAGACCCGGGTATAACCGGGTATTTTCACTCGGTGTAACACGTGAAATATGACGCTTCTACCTCAATTTTCGGGTAAAATCGTCTAGTGTTTGTTAGGGTTAATGAAAACTAGACTTTAACTGGCCCTGAGGAGAGGTTTTACTACCACCAGGCTGTGTTCTATGTTATATAACGTAACAAATACAGGGTGGCAGGGATATCGACGCGCAACTTGTTACCATGGATTAAGTACGATTCTGAATTCCCCTGCATTGAAATTTTCCGTCGGTGATTTAAAAAAAAAATTGTGGCTCCATACATTTTGACCGCGTAGATATTGAACTTTTTTATGTAACAACAATTTTTTTTTTGATAGCCTACGAAAACTTTCTACGCTAGGGGGAGTCTAGAATCTTGTGCTGAATTCATGGTTACAGTTTGCCCGTCGATGTTCCTGTCACCCTGTAAATGATAAATGATAAATGATAAATGATAAATGATTTTATTTCTGTAAGTAGGTTTGTACAAACACTTTTACACGTCAATCATGTTTTTTAAACTAGATGAGGTCGGCGTTTCCTATCCGACTACTCTGAGAAGAAAGGCCGAAACAAACTCAGAGGTCACAGTCTCTTTTAAAGTCCAGACATAATCTTGGTCAGGTCATGCGAAGACCATGCAGATTGGTATCTGAAATGGTCTTTTGAGGAAAGAACCACACAGTTTGAGTGGACCTGTCCAGTCAGTGCACGCATTTGTCAGTAATCGTGCAGCTCGACTCAGGAAGTCAGGACTTAAGGAGCTCAACGATTCGACGAACAATACCAAAGAAAGGACATTTGGGTAGGCCGCATAAATTACTCAAACTGCCAGATCATAATTAAAATTAAATTAGAAAAAAAAAAAAAAAAGCAATTACCCACATAGTCTTCACATTCACAAAATCAAAATAATATAATACTTTACAAGTAAATACTCATGTCATTGTATGTATAAAATTTATCAATGTCAATGTGTATATATAAATTCGGCAATAATGTTTGAAGATCATGTAGATCGGTGTCTGAAATGGTCTTTTGAGGAAAGAACCACACAGATTAAGTCGACCTGTCCAGTCAGTGCACGCATTTGTCAGTAACCGTGCAGCTCAACTCAGAACTTAAGGAGCTCAACGATTCGACGAACAATACCAAAGAAAGGACATTTGGGTAGGCCGCATAAACTACTTAAACTGCCAGACCAAGAATAAAACTGAAAAAAAAAAAAATGACCCACATAGTCCTCATATTCACAATAATGAAAATAACATAATACTTTTTATAGTAAATATTCATGTCTAAAAAGAGTTAGCAAACTAAAATCAACATTCACTGTGTAAATTTATTGGAGCAGCTCAATCCCAAGCCTTTTTGTCTTCAATATAGTCTTTCACATTATAGTAGGCTTTTTGGCATAATTTCCGCTTTATAAAAGATTTGAATTTATTAAAGCTTAGATCTTGAATGTGGCTAGGAAGTTTATTATAAAAACGTATACATTGGCATCTAAAGGAGCCACCAATTTTTTTGAGCCTGGTTGTAGGAACAAGAAATTTGTGTTTGTTCCTGGTATTTATATTGTGGATATCACTGTATTTTTTAAACAGATTAATATTTTTATGTGCATACAAAAGATTTTCATAAATATACTGAGAAGGCACAGTAACAATATTAATCTCTTTAAATTTATCTCTGAGGGAGTGTCTGGTACTTAATTTATAAATTGAACGAATTGCCCTTTTTTGTAAAACAAAAATTGTCTGTATATCGGCGGCATTTCCCCACAACAGAATACCGTACGACATCACACTATGAAAATAACTAAAGTATACTAAACGGGCAGTCTCTAAATCTGTTAAATTACGAATTTTTCTAACGGCGTATGCTGCAGAGCTAAGCTTTTTCGACAATTTGTCTATATGGGGGCCCCATTGAAGCTTGGCATCCAAAGTTATGCCTAAGAATACTGTGGTATCTTCGGGTTTCAACACTTCACCCTTTATGAGAACACTAGTTTCTACTTGTCTAACATGAGGTATCGTGAACTTAATACATTTAGTTTTTTTCTCGTTAAGAAGTAGGTTATTAACATTAAACCAGTTAACTACTATTGCGAGAGCGCTATTTACATTGTCAGTAACCAGCTGCTGACGTTTGAGTTTAAATAAAAGTGAAGTGTCGTCTGCAAACAACACTATATCATGTTTATCCTTTATGAGGTAAGGCAAGTCATTTATATAAATAAGAAATAAAAATGGGCCAAGAATTGAGCCCTGGGGGACCCCCATTCTTACTACAGATCCGGGTGAACGTTTTCCGTTAACATCAACTCTCTGAATCCTATCACTTAAGTAAGAAGTAAGAAGATCCAGAGAGGCGTTTCGGATTCCGTAGTGGTGCAGTTTCCTGATTAATGTTTCATGAAGAACACAATCGAATGCCTTGGACAAATCGCAAAAGATTCCCAAAGCATCGCATTTGTCCTCCCATGCATTATAAACATGTCCTAAAAGTTCAACTCCGGCATCAGTAGTCGAACGACCCCTTGTAAAACCGAACTGTTTGTTATGCAGTAATTTGTGTTTATTAAAAAATCTTTGCATTTGATTCAAAATAAGTTTTTCAAAAATTTTACTAAAAGTAGGTAGCACTGAAATGGGTCTATAATTAGTAGGATCTGATGTACTACCTGATTTAAACAACGGTATTATTTTACTGTTTTTCATAAGATCAGGAAACTCACCACAGTCAACACACTTATTAAAAATACCAGCTAAAGTAGGTGATACAATGTTTATAATCGACTTTGCAACGTCCACAGAATTGCCCCATAGATCTGCGGTCTTTTTAACATTTAACGTTTGAAAGGTTTTAATTATATCTTTACAGGTGACATATTGGAAATGAAATTCAGAATCACAAACAGGGACGTTTTCTTTAAGTAAAGACTCTGCAGCAGTGGGTGATGAGTTTAGAGATTTAGTAGTGGATACAGTAATATTTGTAAAGAAATTTTCAAAGGCCACGGCGACTTGTGAATCTGATTTAATTATACTGTCATCAATATCAAGGCTGTAGTCACTACATCGGTTGCATGACCTTCCCGTTTCGCTATTAATGATACTCCATGTCATTTTAATTACATTACTACTATTTTTAATTTTTGAACTCAAATAACGTGACTTGGCCGTACTACAAACTTTTTTAAATAATTTTGAATAATTCTTAACATATAAATTAAATTCAGCAGTGTTTATATAAGTCCGTTCATCATATAGTTCATAAAGCCGTTTTCTACTTTTATGTATACCAATGGTGGCCCAGTCACTGAAGGAAGCGTTACTATTCACCGAGAAAGTCTTTGGAATGAATGTGTTATCAAATTGTTTACAATACATATTAAAAAAGTCATTATATTGTTTATTAGGGTCATCATTAGTCGACAAAAATGGTAATTTACTTAAAAGTTTAGTTTTAAATGTTTCCAAGCGATTATTAGTTTTTGGGTTAACAGTGATATCTTTTTTAGTCATTTTTTTGCTTATATTTGGAATAGTGATCAATTGTCCGCAATGATCCGAGTCTATTAAATTAATAATTTCTTTGTGGGTTGGTATAATATCTGTATAAATGTTATCTAAGCATGTGGCACTGGTGGGAGTTATTCTAGTGGGCTCCAAAAATTGGTTTTCAAGATTGTATGACTGAAACAAACTTATAATTTTAGTACTTAATCCAGAATTCTCTAATAAATTAACATTAAAGTCACCACAAGTTATGATAGATTTGTTTGAATTACAAATTTTGTGCAACACTTCATCCATAACCTTTTCAAAACAATCATACAATCCTGAGGGTGGTCTGTACACGCTTAATATAATGAACTGCTCCAATTCTACACAGGCTATTTCAATTGTCCGCTCAACAGAGAGGCTCACAATATCCTTGCGGTCTTTAAATTTAAGCTTATTATTTACTATAATTAACGAGCCACCATGTATAGCATTTACTCTGCTAAACGAACTACCAACCTGGTGATTACTAAAATTAAACATGAACTGGTGGCTTTTGAGCCAATGTTCTGTCACACAAAGAATATCTATATTGCTATAATTCAGGAATAATTCTACTTCTAAATCTTTCTTCAAAAACCCTTGAATGTTTTGATGCACCAGGTTGATACTATTTGAATTTTTTACACTTTTATTTGATTTATTATTTGCCTTTGTTACATTTTTGCAAGAGGCTACCTCTATTGTCTTAATTTCTAATTTAAATGATGATCAATGTCATTAATGTTGTCCAAATGATTGGCAGAATTTATTAAAAAGTCATTGCATTGCTCAAAAGAAGCAATTTGTTTAGCCAAGTTTTTGGCTGAGAAAGAAAAAAAATATGATAGCGACACAGCTATCTGTCTTTTGTGAAAGTTAGAAAGATAGTACTTAACAATATTATACCTATCTTTCGTCAAATACAAATTATTACCAACATAATTGTTAGTATCAATTAAATGGAACAGATTATCATTATATGTCAAATTGTGCAATGTCATGTTAATGTCAAATCTTAGGTTATTTTCTTCCTGTGGCAAACTGTTACTATACGGAAATGTAAACAACACAATTTTTCTTAAATTAAGGTTGCACAATGTTCTGTGATATTGGAGCAATTCTCCTTTGTTCAAATTTCCCCTATTTCCCATAAAAATTAATAATGTTGTTTCCTGCTTAAAGTTACATTTTATAATTTCTTTCATAATATTAAATAAAGAACAACCAGGCATACAGTAATTTATTATTGAGTGTCCTGGATATTCATCTGTCAACAAGTGGCCTAAGTCTTTTCCAATCTCATCACAAAATAATACTATTTCATTATTTACAATTTGTTTACATTGTTTAATGGAACTAATAAAAGAAGAAATTGTCAAATCAACACAAGGATGCGGTAAGGTGGTATTGCATGTTGACAATGAATGGTCTGGTGTAGGTACATTGGATGGTGTTTGACAATGCTCACAGCTGTTCTTTTGTGAGTTGACCAGCTCATTCATTGCCAACACATATTCCCTCATTAGATGTTCAGAGGTATTGTATTTGTTAGTCATTGAACTAAGTTTCTCTTGCAGATGATCAAGTTGAGATTGCAAGCCCTGTGTGTCATTGGTGTACCTCCTAGTGCTTTGCTCCAAATTAAAAGAACACATATCTAGTTGTTTAAGTAAATTTAACCTTTCTCTATTAAGTTTAACATTTTTGATAAAGAACCTTTGTCTTTTTACCATTTTCTGTGTATAATTATAATACACTCTAGCTAGACAACATATTCTCATTTTCATTAATGAAAGGAAAATCACCTAACGTATTGTTCTCGAGTTGAGGAGCACATTTAAGTTTTTTATTTTATTTTCTTGTAGGCATTAGTAATCCAATGTAACTCTTTGATTGCCAGAAGTTGTATAAAATTCACGGCATCATTTTAATTTCTGCTCCTTTAGAAAGGCAACAAACAGATGGATAGAATTACATTAACATAATAGGTTGTGCAAAAAAAAATTGAAAAAGTTTGATCAGAAAACAAAAGACAATCTGTACAGCGGAACGACGATGTTCATAAGTTCATAAGTATATTATTATTATGATTGTGTATAAATTAACAATAAAGACCTGCACCCCAATTGTGTAGCACACTATGTATTACTGTTGCGGTATCTACATCGCCACATGCCAGCTACGCGTCACACTGACGTCACGTAAAATCCTGCATCGCGCAAGCAGAGTTTACCGCACAACTAACATAATACAACGTCCCGACATCAATCGTCGGGCAGTGGCCCACTAGACATGACATCCGCCTGGTCGAAGAATCCTCTCTTTTCTATGGAGGATGAGTGAACTTCACACCCTGTTACTCCAAATTGCTAATCCATTGCTTCATAAATGTTTGGAAAAAATCGTCTGCTCGACAATGTGCGGCATTTTTCCATGCCTTAAAGGCAGAATGTACAAGAACCCTAATATTAATTGTAACATCTGATTTGTAATACCTACTTTCTTTGCAAATAAATATATTCTATTCTAACGGAAATAACGCAATGAATGTTGTTGAACTGTCAAAATTAAAGGAATTGCCATTTTAAGTGTTATTACTCAATTAAATCGTTTCATTGTCCTCATTCTATCAATACAACACTAAAAACTTGTCTAAAATTATGTCCTAAATGAGTTATTCAGGACCTTTCAGGGGTTTATGAAAAAAGGTAGGTATAATCATTATCTGCCTAGCGTTTTCGCAACTATGTTGGGGTCAGCTTCCAGTCTAACCGGATACAGCTGAATACCAGTATTTTACATGGAGCGACTCCCTATCTGACCTCCACAACCCAGTTACTGAGTAACTCGATATCCCTTGGTAAGACTGGTTGTCAGACTTTCGGGCTTCTGACGATCCGTAACGTCTGTCGAAAATCTACGAATGACAGCCGGGACCAACGGCTTAACGTGCTTTCCGAGGCGCGGACGGGGTCTTGGTACAAAACTCACCACTACTACACCAGGAATACGGATAGTATAGAACTGCGTTCAGTTAGGACTTTGTACGGAAGAAGAACTATTCAGTTTGAGGGAGCGCAGCTTTATAATAGTTTACCGAAAGAAATAAGAGATTCTTCATAAGTGAACATTTTTAGGAATAGGTTAAAGTTGTATTTGGCTAACCAACAATAATAAATCATTGCTATATGTACTCGATAGATTGAACGACAACTATGTTTATTACTTAAGATATTTTGTTTAGTTTCTCATATTTAAGTGAACTATGTATGTTCTTTTTTGAGAAATAAATTTATTTAAACCGAAATATGTTCACCCATCCACGGACCAACCGCGGCAAGACCTAACCTGATCGATCTACCCGTGCGGCTGTTATTAGTTTTACTAAGAGGTAGGTACTTAAAATTACAAAATAACATAGTTCCAGGTGAAATCATAGAAATAATAAATTTAGTCACCTACCGATAGATAGTCTGATGATCCTGATGCATATGAAAGTAAAATAAAAACCGGCCAAGTGCGAGTCGGACTCGCACACGAAGAGTTCCGTACCACCACCGTACACTATTTAACACTACATATTAATAAAAAACACGTTTCTTTTATGACCCCTTTAATTTTTTTACTTTATTTTATTTTTATTATTTGTTTTTATAGCGTCAATAGAAATAGACACTTTGTGAAAATTTAAACTATCTACCTATTACGGTTCATGAGATACAGCACGCTGACAGACAGACGGACGGACGGACAGCGGAGCCTTAGTAATAGGTTCCGTTAGCACCCTTTGGGTAAAGAACCCAAAAAAGTAGCACCTACCGATACATTTATCAAACCACAATACGCAACGCCATTTCCATACCGTACGAGTATGCATTCACTGTTTATTTCTAGGCATGAAAATAAAACAATTGGTAGATTTTCATTTTCACGGAAACAAAGAGCGATTGTTGATTGGGTTCCGTATTTTAAATTGTAATTTCATTGGAGCTATGGTTTTATACCTATGTATTATGTTGTGAAATAACATTTATGTAGCCCCCGGTCTACATAAGTGTAAAGCGGGTCAATTCTCCTAGGCTCCCGAGCCCAGGAGAACTGACCCGCTTTTTACGTAAAATCCTGAGGATAGTACAAGGTGGGGCAAAAGTAATCACCTGTTTTTTTAGCAATGAAAATGTTTAGTTCTACTTGTGGATTATGTTTATTTAATGAATTAGAATTATTTCCATCAAGTCGAGAAAATGATATCGGTCAAGTGGCCGCCGTCAAAATTGATGAACATACGGGCTCGTTTTATGGCATTTTATATCACTTGTGTCAGAACTTCCGGTGATAGGTTCTCGCATTCCTTTCGGATATTCGCTTTAAGAGTCTGAAGGCTTGTTTACATAAACTCGGGACAACAAGTAACCTCACAAAAAAAAGTCTGGAGCGGTCAAATCTGGTGATCTGGCCGGCCAGTGCAAATCGCCACAGCGAGAGATTAGACGACGCGGAAATGCTTATTAGTATGACAATTATTCCGCGTTCTTGATGAGTATTTCGTTCCATGGCTTACTGACGTGTATTCTGCACCTGTTTACTTCACAAATGTCAAAACAGAATTGACATTTGCCGCTATTTGCAAAAGTTATAGCGCAATTCAATAGGGTGATTACTTTTGCCCCACCTGTTACATAAGCGGTAACCTATGTACCTTATTTTGTCAGTAAACTCACTAAGAAAAAACAGTCGACATGTGTCGTGGGACACCCGGTTAGAACATAGCTTTCGCTCTTTTCGCTTTTGAACACTGTTTCCGGTCTGACTTTCATTCGCCAAGTGTACAGAAAATAACGTGCGATAAGGAACTTCGTCCCAAAAAACAAAACACTAAGTATAGCAAACCATAATTCCCAAATTATCCACTGATCCCACAAATTCCTTTGGGTTACTTTGTGAAGTGGGCAAAAGTGCCGGATAGCCGGGATTACTCGCACCACCCGGGCTATCCGTTCATCCTCTCATCCCCAATCAGATCTCGAGATCTTGACAGTTAAACAATTGAATTTTATGAGATTTAAGAGTATCCCTCGCTGATCCCTCGAGGATTTCATGTATATTATTTTGCTTTGAACTTTCGAAAGAAAATGCTCGAATCTTTTCTCTTTAACGATTTTCGATTTAGCAGGCTTCAATCGCTTTTGGTTCGTAACGATCGATCTTTGATTCCCACCAAAGACTTTGGTCTTTGTTTCTCTTTGAAGGACTTCGGCTTTTACTTTGTAAGCACCATGCTTTTGATGGGCTTAAAAAGGTAGCTTTTCTATATTAATACTATGTAGATGGGTATCAACGCTGTTCCTTGTATTATTTTCTTTCTGTTTGCTTATACAAAAAATACAAAATACAAATACAAAAATGTTAATTTCTTGACCATAGTTGTTAACATTTTGTTGGTAAAATTAGATAGTTGATAGAAAGTGCTAATAAAGGATTCTTAAATGACCAATGATGACTGCTATTACTTGAAACTAATCTATTATCTAATTTCAAGTACCTGATAGAAGTCAAATAGTCAATAGTCAGTAGACAAATAAAACTAAATCAATGATGACGTTTATAGACGTCATTTTGTTTATTTGACAGTCAGACAGAATAACAATTTAAAATAATCTGAGGGCCTAGACAATTGGTATTCGCTTCGGAGCGATTCTATTTCTACAATCGCTGTCGCTTTCGCTAATGTTTCCATCATAAGAATCGAAAACTAGCGATAACGCTTGTCAAAAAGTGCCACTTGGCTATGCATTTATATGGAAGTAATCGTTCGACGCTGTTGATTCGTTTCATAGAATCGAATGAATAAAAATTCTATCAAATATATCCAATAGTTTAACCAGTACAGCTAGTCAAAGATTAGCAAAACCCATGGTCGGATCATCACTACTATTTACTTTGTTTGAAAAAATCACTTTTTTATATTTCGATGCTAGAATTTATTTGATAGTTCCAAAATACTGTAATACATTAGTATTGCCAGTGTTTTCATTTATTATCTTATTGTTGTCTCCACATTGTATGTACCCGTGTACTTGGCACGAACGCGCGACTTAACGTAAATTAGAACAATTTTTGAATCAACAATAAAACTATTCTTCAGGATCTCAGCTTAAATTGCGACAAACACAATTATTATCACCCTTATCATCCATAGTTAAGAATATAATCTTAAAACGAAGTTAATATTTCGTGTAAAAAGAGAATTTTCAATTTTAAAATCGTTCGAATTTGAGTTACGTGTATTCCGCGCTTTCGTGCTAAGCCTACAGCTTGTCTGTTTATTTAATAGGCAACGATAACCGCTGTATAACGACACCTGCAATTCGCAGGGTATTCCGAGACGATGCCATCCTTATAAATAAAATTAAAACGGCTCAGGTTTAAGTAAAACTAAAACAACGTTCACTACTATTGTCTACCCATATTCAGTTAAAGACAATCAGTCTTACCTAGCTGGAGGCGCAGATACAGGCGGGGGGAGGCAACGGGTGAAGTTGTCCCCTGGGCTTCGACCAAACTGAGTCTAAAACTCTACATTAGACATGAACATAGTTATATAACCTATATTTTTATCTTGTATACAGTATATTACTAAGATTTAGATAAGTCGTCGTCATCCGTTTACAGAAAAAATAAGTGCCAAAGGTTATTTTTTAAAGGGCTTAAATTGGTTGTAGAGGTCAGATAGGCAGGCGCTCCATGTAAAACAATGGTGTTCTGATGGATCCTGTCACTTGAAGTCGACCCCAACACAGTTGGGAAAAGGCTAAGCAGGTGATGATTGACTTGTCGACAATTATTTTTGTGTTCACAGACGTTATAAAATTGTTGCAAAACTAAACCCGTTCAGTATAGCAAGCCACTTCATTGAATACACGCATCATTTGATCTAATCGCAAAGCATTAACAGAACGTGCTATCCTTACAAATTGCAGTATTCCCGGGATTACGTATCGTACTCGGCCATCTTACCATCTTAAGGGCGTTTGTCCACCGCCGCCGTCACCGGAACGTCACCGAGAAAGGAGATTATTCGAACCGAATATGACGTCCCGGTGACGGTGATCATGTGTCCACCGCGATCGAATTCGGCGGTTCAGTATGTTACATGTAGATAAGTATATGTTTTTTGTATGCATGTATTTATTGTATAATGATGTAAATGGTACACCACTGACTACCCGCAGTATTGTGTCTCCTTCTCCCTTTAATTCATCCAAAGGTTGTCTGTAAAAGATCGCTTTTAGCGATAAGGGCGCCTATTTTGTCACCCTATGTAAAATTTCTACATTTATATCTGTATTTTTTATAGTGAACATAATAAAGAGTATTCTATTATATTCTATAGAAAAAAAAAAGCCGGCAGTCTGTGGACAAGATCAAACGTGTTTTGTATTGCCAGCATATCGACCCGTAACTATAGCCGAGTTCTAGCGGTCACGACAAACTACTCGAAACTTCGGCGGCCGTATGACGGCTCTCGGATGACCAACGTGCGGCGGACACGCGGCCATATTAAATGCATGTATCGGTACTTCGGCGCCGTAATCTCGTTTTCAGTGACGTCCCGGTGACGGCTGCGGTGGACAAACGCTCTAACTCTACTAGGTAGGTACTCAACAATCTTCCCGGGATCTTAACGGTACTCGGCAATCTTGCAGAATTATCTTAAACGAAAGACTTAATTAAATGAAAATTACTGTTGCCTTTCCAAACGTTAATTTTGTTATGTAATTCTACTTGACTGAACAGAATTTCGCTTCAGGCCAAAATTAGGGGCTCAAAGTGTATTATTTTATCGTTTGTCGGCCAGTCGATGTTTTCGCTGTATTGATTTCTTAATTAAGATGATTAAGTTAGAAGCTAGCGTTTCGTTGTATCGGTATCACAAAACAAAAAATGTACTAATGTATATTATTGTGGCATTGGCACACTGCAGAATCTACTTAAACCAGCGCTGGGGCTCTGTCTCGCATAGAGTCGTAGCATTATGCTGAGCGATTGCCGTTTTGCGTGAATGTGACGCATATTTTCCCCCAATTCGTTCTTTTTTGTTTGTGTTTTTTTTTCTTTGTGTCCTGTTTACCGCGAATAAACGTATTTTCTTTCTTTCTTTTCTTTCTTTCTATTTACGAAGCGTTTTGAATTTCTTAATATCATTTATTTTGGATAAATTATATTTCTGGAACTTTAATTAATTTCGTAAATAATTATATTTTAAATAAAATACAACTCAGCGTAGCTTTGAGTACCTAGATACTAGGTACTTCAGCACCCTAACTGTGTAACACACTTTCAAGCACAATGTGAATCATTTTGAAGGATGTTGCTAATCCATTGCTTCATATGTTCGAAAAATTTGTCTGCTCAACAACGTAAATAATGTAATGAATGTTATTGAACTGTCAAAATTGCTACTTTTAAGGCAGCACAAAATCATATTTAATGTGAAACTTATCGACATATTATTGGATCGTTCATAGATATTTATCGAGCACGCTTGGCCGGCCTTCTGAGCAAAGCAATTTTATTTTTATTCAGCAGTATAATCATTTATAACATTACATCACGCTTGTAATCCGCGAAGGATAAGGCAGAGGTATACCTATAGTACACCCACATTCCGCCAGTCATGTTTAAGTCCCATGTAAAAGAGGGCGAGCCAATTGCCATCAACCGGGCACAAAGCCAATTTCCGGGCTGCTACTAACAAATTCCTAATAGAATTACCTAATAAAACTTTTCCCGAAAGTCCCTTAATCAAACTAGGCTGAGAATCAGCACTTTTAGAACGTCAAATTACGTAAGACTGTCCCTCTAAACGCCCGCCCTTCACCACTTCCTAGTGCTTTAGCTGAGAAGAAGTGGCGCTACAAACTCCACAGCAGCACAGCTGTCTGTTTAATTAAAAAATCTTCCAACTGATATCCAAGAAATTGTTACGCATCTAACACACCAAGACTAATCTTCCTTTATAACTCTAGATCTTGCAAAATATGTAACAATATGGCGATTTGGTGACGTCACTACGTCCGTCAATAATCCACAATCCGCTTCCTAGCTGTCGACATTATTAGAACATTAGTAACGCTTGTGACCACTAGACCTAGAACTCTAAATTAATATGCGTCAAAACAAGGTAATTAACAATATAATATGCGTATTACCGACAGGTGGAAATCGGATTCAAACATCATGAATTGTAGATCCCTGCGGCCTAATCACACGCATACGTTATTAACATGATACCGAAATTGGACTCGAATTTACGCTTTAATATTGTTAATATTACCTACTTAATTGTATGTAATTCATATGTCGTATCATGCTAAATTATGGGCTAAAACCTAGTTCATAGTAATCGAGTTTAGCAAGTTCTCTCTCACTCGTCTCTTACACCCATATTGTAAGTCAAAACCTCATGATTTCCTCGACTTGACTCAACCTTATTTCGGTGATTTGATATTGATAGTTGCAATATTACTCTTCATCTCAGTTTCTTCAGGTCGAGGTGAGTTTGAGTTGAGGAACCAACTGTCAAATATAAGGTACGTCGGCATCTACCTTGAGGCGAAAGAATAAAAAACAATAAAGAAGAATATATTATAATTACTAGTTTTTGCCCGCGGCTTCGCTCGCGTTAATTTAGACTTTGACTATCAATTCTGATTATAATTGAATCATGATTCGAAAGACAAGTGGCGCCATCTATTATCATTAGGACGTTATTGTTGTTTTCCTCGGAAACAGTGCTTTTTTTCATGATGAAAGGTACCCTATGTCCGTTTCTGTACACCTGACAACGTATATGCAAAATTTCAGGATGATCGGTTAAGTGGTTTAGGCGTGAAAAGGTAACAAACAAACAAACAAACTTACTTTCGCATTTATAATATTAGTTAGGATAGGATATATAATATATATATATATATATATATATAGTTAGGAAGTTAGGATAGTTAGGAAGTTAGGATTATATTTACGTTCTACTTTCATTTGACAAATGTGGACACTTCAAGTTGAAAACCAGAGATAACGCGCTCACAAACTGCTCACAAAATAACCTTAGCCAATATAACAAACGGAATATTTCTCCAAACAATAACGTATTCGTGACGTATCACCTCGAATCACACTCATTCCAGGGACCCCATAATTTCCCTAATCTAACGACTATGAATACAGATTTTGAGGGTCTTCTGAGGCACGCCCAGAGGTCTCCTCAACAGAGTCGTGAGTCGAGTAGATTTCGAGGTTGCGACTTAGAATATGGGTGTTAGATTCATACTACAAAAGTTAGAGATTAGGAGACAATCCTCATGTCAAGATTTTCTTGCCTTTGACCCATGTTACTTGGAGTCTGCCCACCACGCTTTCTTCTTCTATTCTTTCGTCAACCGTCACTCTATCACACACGCCTCTTTCTTTCATAATCCGTCACACAATTCGTCACTATTACTGACAAATGCGTGCAGTGACTGGACCAGTCCACTCATTCTGTGTGGTTTTTCCTCAAAAGACCATCTCGATCTCCAGATCTAAATTGCTCCTTTATTCTCTATTTTATACTGCTATATTCGAAACTCACAACTAAACACACACACCCACACCACACATACACCCACACCACACATACACCCACACCACACATACATACATTTTAATAAGTGTTAAGTAAATATGTTACACTAAGGTTTAGGCTTACCAAAACTCCAAGGAAGCGCAGCAAATATTCAATGAACTGTAAGAGGAAGGCGCCTGTGTCTGTAACACAGTTTATACTAGCACAGACACAGACGTTCACTCTGTCTCAAATAATGCATAGCATTGTACCTACTTCTTTTTATGTTTGATTGAGATGGACGAATTGTATTTGGCTTTTGATAATAAAGATTATTATTATTATTATCTCAGTCTTCACATGATCTAACCAAGATTATGTCTGGACTTTAAAAGAGACTGTGACCTCTGAGTTTGTTTCGGCCTTTCTTCTCAGAATAGTCAGATAGGAAACGCCGCGCCGGCCTCATCTAGTTTTAAAATATGATTGACGTGTAAAAGTGTTTGTACAAACCTACCTACAGTAATAAAATCATTTATCATTTATCCATCTCTTCTTTGGTTTTCCTCTTCCTCTTCATCTATCATCATTTGTATTCATCACTCTTTTAGTCTCATGCGTTTCCGTAAAATCATATCACTTAAAACCCGTATGTGTACCTATTTTTAGCACCTCTTTAGAAACGCCTCTTAGGTCTTTAATAAAAAAGCTTTCTTAACAGTGCCCTATCATGGCGTAAGGGATAAATGGCTTATTACACCCTAATGTGCCATAATTAAATACTAATTAGTCCTATTCACGGCTGATTGCCTTTCGCAAATGTATTGTTTCGGTCGCGACATGTAATCATCCAACATCAAATCGTCATTAGAGAACAATGGCTCCTCTTATTAAACCGTTACCAGAGGGCCTAGACAAAATAACATTCGATTAGCGATGACGCTAGTTGAAAAGCCAAAAAATGTCTGGGGTTGACATAAGCTATCGAAATATCACGTGATCATAGGTCAACGAATAGAAATTAGCTAGACAATGTTAACATCATTCGATTGTATGAAACGAATCGACAGCGTCGAGCTTTACTAGAGATTACTTCCATAGGGATGCGTAGCCAAATGCCACTTTTTGACAAGCGTTATCGCTAGTTTTTGATTCGATGGAAACATTAGCGACAACGATAGCGATTGTAGAAATAGAATCGCTCCGAAACTAATGCCATTTGTCTAGGCCCTCTGTTTCGGCAACCGGTCTTACCAAGGAGTATTGTGTTACCCAGTAACTGGGTTATGGAGGTCAAATTGGCAGTCGCTCTATTTAAAATACTGGTATTCAGCCGCCTCCGGTTAGTCTGTAAGCTGACCCCAACATAGTTGGGAAAGGCTAGGCAGATTGATTGAAGTGATAGATAACTATCGTTCTTGACTTACAGCGCCACCCTTAAGGATCAAGTGACCATATTTCATAGAATTACTCCGTATTTGTAAAGCGTATTCGCCACTGACGTAGATCAAAGAAACAAAATGGAGCATCTCACATGACAAATCACGGCGTAACTTCCGCTTCCTCAACAAAAGGTTGCTAAAGTTACCTTTGACGTAAAATGGAACGTAACATGAAACGGTCTTCATGAAAGGAGTCGAATCCAATTACTTTTGGAAAACTTTTAATGGGCAAAATGGGAATCGGAGTGTAATAAGTTGAGAATTTAAAAACTTTCTTTTCTGTAGGTAAATAGAGATGTAGATGCGATGATAAGGGAATCATTTACCTAATGGAGACTAAACTGTTCTGTCATCCACACTGCATAATGTACTGAAAATTGAAATATTTTGCGTTCATGTAAATGAGATGCATTTGCTTGCAGAAAAATAGCACAATATCTTTCTTAATTAATATTTTACCCACATATTATTTTTACAACTATGCAGGGATCGCCTCAGGGTAGGTGATCTAAGCACATAGATACTGTATACGTTTGAGTATATTGAAGAAATGATGTCGCATGATGTGTGTTGTGTGTGTTATGATGTGTGTGCGTGATGTGTGTGTGTGTGATTTGTGTCTGTGTGATGTGTGTGTGAGGATGTGTGTGTGTTCTTTTTAAACAACCCGCTCCTGCTTCGAACGAATTTTAGTGCTTAACAAAACATCACGATTTTTTTACTATACAGGGTAGCAGAGACATCGACGCACATCCTGTTACCATGGATTCGGTATATGATTCTAATACTCCCTGCGTTGAAAATTTTCGACGGTTATTTAAAAATAAAAATTTGCTGTTCCATACATTTTGACCGCGTACTACTTTTCTATGAAACAGCAGATTTTTTTTTTTGATAACCGACTTAATATGTATACGCTAGTGGGTCTAGAATCATGTGCTAAATTCATGGTTACAGTGTGTGCATCGCTGTCCCTGCCACCCTATAAGTAAGTTTAATATAAGCGTACTATACACATAAACCTTCGGGGATAAATTCTCTAAATTACGGTAAAAACCACATCAAAATCCGTTGAGTAGTTTAGAAGAAAAACGCGGTCACACAGACGGACTCGAAAAGTGACTTTAATTTATAATAATTATGTATAGAGTTTAGATATAGTTACATAATCAGCCTATAAGTTCCCACGGCTGGGACAGAAGCCTCCTTTCTGTGAGAGGAGTGTTTTATTTATTTTTACTAAACCTCTCAAAGTCAAAGGCGGAGTCAAATCATTTATTTCAAATAGGCACTTTTGACCGTCAAAATTACAATAAAATAGAATTGATTCTAGTTGCCCCTTCAAAAAGGTAGTTTCGTATGAAGAAGAATGAAAGAAAAGAAAGAAATATGATTTATTCTGCACAAACAAACCACACATTACAAAAAAAAAAAAAAAAAAAAACTAGACATATCAACCATAGGGCAGTTGCCCACCAGACACGACACCCGTCTGGTCGGAGGATCCTCCCTTTTCCATAGAGTATGAGTGAACTTTTCACCTTGTTCCTCATACATCTATAGTACATCTTTCACAGAAATAACTTGTGATTCGAAATCTTAACTGAATATAGTGTGTATTTAGATATTATATATATATATATAAATACGTAACTCTTATAAATAAGTAATACGTAAATTAAGACCACGATAAAAACAAAATAAAATAAAAATACTAAGTAATTAATCTAGACGCTGTGTACAGTATAACGTATTTCTCCATTGATCTAAGTATCTATCTAATGTCCCACCCAGATAGAATGGGCAAGAAACTCCACCGTCACTCTGTTAAAATGTTTTACAATATTTTGTATACATTAATGATATAATTCTACCAGACCTCCACAATGTTGCCTCAAAAATCAATACACATAAAGCCATCACTCTCAAGGAATAAGCTAGCGTGATCATGCTTATTCCCTGTTGTAAGAAACTCCAGCCTAACAAGGGCACCTCTGACTTAAGTGGGCTCAAACACAAAAGATCCGCTATTCACCGTGAGGCAGCGATCTTCCACCAAGATTAAGACACGCGACAGTTCAAGAATATAAGCTTTAAATGTATGTAAGACTAAGTATTGATAACGATGTTAGGCGGCCCGTACAACTACATTATTATAGCGCAATATTAGGCCTGTTGTACACCTACAATAACATTGTGCAAAATATTTATTGTGCAATAATATTGAACCACCCCTTGCACTCAAACGATCAGTTATATTGACGCAATAACATTGACGGCTCATAAGCGTCAATGTTTTCGCGTGGAGTCAACCTTGGAGGTTGTCGGCTGCTTAATCGGACTATCTTGTGGATGCCTTCATAAATTAAGGTTTCCAGACAGGCTCAAAAATATTGCGCAATACTGATCCTACACGGTGCAATGAAAATTAAAGGACAATGGGCAAAATTGTATGGAGCCTGTCCCATCGGCGGCCACATCTGTACTATTTATTTTCTAGTAGCCAATTATGTATACAATAAGACTACAAAAGACTGTTTCTGTAAGTTCCTTGGATAAAAAGTTATCATAGGTGGATTATATAAAAAAAAAAACTAATTAAATCATTTAAAAGGAATGATTACAGTTTGTATCTTAAATACAATATTTTGTACACCTCGTGATGATGTCACATTGATATAATAATGAATTTTAAGTACATTATAATGATATGACTATGTTATTATATACGTAATATACAAATATAAGATAATGATGGCTTAAATAAAACTAAAGGTTTGTTAAATACGTTGATTTATTAAAATAAAAACATTTATGCCAGATTACAATAATACAATATTACTTAATAACTACAATATTACTTAATAACTACAATAATTATTGGAATTTAATCGTCATCAACAATTATTTCATTTAAAAAATCAGCTGGCAAAAGAATGTCTTCCTCTTGGTTTCTCGCCCACCCTAAGTACCAAACTATACACATTATGTGGGCGCAGTAACCCAGAGTGCGTTTACCGCTAAGGCAACTGCAATAATAGTTTTCTATAGCTTCCCTACCATTTTTCTGCCTGTCTATAAGAATATAAGAATAATAAATTCTAGACCGCGCATGTCGCGATTGTATTCGGCAGCGGAGAAGCCAAACATTTGTAGCTGTAATGCCGTACTCGACTAGACTTGTACATTGGGTATCTCTATACACTTCTATATTATATAGGCCTTGTCGCACATGCTCCGCATAATAGCTGCGAGCTAACTTCACTTGATATGTGCCAAGTGCAAAAATAATTAAATCGTCCTCGGTCAGCGACGGAAAATCACTTAAGTTAGGTTGGTTACCAGTAATACTATCAAAGCTAGCCCGTCGACGATTTAAGTTGTTGCCTAAGACATACTCTGCTAGGTGATTTGGTTGGTTCAAGCGTTGGTTTATTATTGTTATAAATGTTTCTGCGTGTACACTATCACGTAATGGTTCTCTGCATGCGTTCAATAACGCAGCGGCTATTTTAAAATCCTTCATCATATGGGGCAAGGCACGATTAAAAAAATCTTGCCGAAATAACTTGAAGTCGCGTTTAAACCAACCATTTATAACTTCAATAACCCAGCGGCATATGGTAACCAACCTAGACTTATTAGCTTGCTCTGTCGTTAATTGATCTTCGTCGCGATTTTTTGTTTTTGGCAAGTGCGCTTCATATCCACAGGCATGTAAATCGTCGATTACGTCGCGAAATCCACGGTCTAAGATGAACACATCCCCTTGTCTAAAAAACCAATGAATACTGCCTTCTTCGTCTTCGATCATATTTTTTAGGATTTGTGCATCCGACTCTGTAGCTGCATATGGCCCAAACGCATCTATTATATGACCATCGCAGCATACTATTAAAAATGGTTTCAATAAATTCGTGAATTTGTGGAGACTATATGATCGCCTTTGGAATAAATGGTTTGTGGACTTTTGAATGTAGATATAAGTGGCGTCTGCTATCACAATTGCCTTTCTATCTGAGGGTTCTGCATTTGGATTTCCAAAAACAGCATTTGGCACTTGAAGATTTCGATTAGCTATGTCCCTTCTGTCAATATGGTCGTAACCCAGATGTCGAGGAACGAAGTCCAAAAAAAGGGAATCCCTGGCTAACTTAAGATGTCTTTCAAGGGTTCGCCGGCTCATGTTGAAAAGTGATGCCAGCCTTTCGTTTGCTTCACCACTTCGCAGCTTCATTAGGTAACAGGCTAATGTTGTGTTCGGCCGAGTTGATACGTTCGACAATGACGGGGTTTGTTCCAAAATATTCATAAATTGTTCTCGACTGACACCCAATCGAATGTATATTTCATTTATGTCCATGTCATCTATATGATCAAAATCCAATATAGATCCTCGAAGCACTGCTATTTTCATGAGGCTCATGATATGTAAAAAATGTGTGGCATTGAAATCGTGGAGCAAGTTAGGGCTGTCAATTATTTGATCCCAATTGTTGGATTCCAAATGTTGAACGCAAACTCTTGCGCTATTGGGAATATAAAAGTTAAAATGAATTAAAAATGTTACTTTCAGATTATCCGGAATTCTTCGGAGTAACGTTCGTCTGCAGTTTTCAAACATACAACGCGTCGCTGTATTAGGGAGTCTTGAATATTCTTCGATTTGTAATGCACATTCATGTGGTTGCGTATTTTCATTAGGTTGCGCAGCTCTTTCTGCCCGTTGCCAGCATGGTCGACAAATATACTCCTGGCCATTGTATTCTAGCTGAAGGTGAGAATATTACAATTAGTTAAACTGCATAGCTTAAATGGTTTCACAAAACTGTCGATATGAAATACTTAGTTACTTTTCTAAATAAAAAAAAACCGATAAAGATAAACAGTATTCTTTTTCTAAATACGTATATAAAATAATACCAGTAAAAACGCTTCATAACGATACTTTTTAAAGTGAGAAACTACCAGTTCCTGACATGACAAATAAGACATAATAATTTAGTTTGACTTACCTGACGTTCAGGAGTAACAGCTTCAATAATATATTGGGCTACAGCGGGATTGTCTTCAAACCGAGCGTGTGTTATCTCGTATCTTCTTCTGTTTATCACAGATCGATTACACAAAACACACATTTGACGGTTATCAGCCATAGTTATAGGAAACAATTCACAAAGTCCAGTAAAACAAGCACAAGTCACCAAGTTAGATATCAACAAGTCCGAGATACAAGCCAGAGTCGAAAGAGATGGTCAAACAAAAATAATCGCACAGTACTCAACGAAACAAATGTCAACGATGGACTGCACTGTGCTCGCGGACCTGACGTAAATCCTCGGGTGTTGTGTGGGAGCCGCACTCGTCGCTGATTGGTCACACGAAGCAGGTAGAATTGGTTGGTCTGATTTTAACAATGGTTCCTAGAATTGAAAACAAAAACCAACTTAAAGTGGCTCATTCAACGAATACGTTAACAAAAGCAGCTGTTGAGTGGTCGGGTCGCCCCGCACATTATTGCCGCCATTTTTCTTTGAAAGCGGTGCAATCCTGGTATGGTTTACGATCGGCCCAGTGCATATTAGCGGATAAAAGACATGATAACAAAGGTATTGAATATTGTGACAAATATTTTACATTTACATGGAAGCCCAATAGTTTCATTACTCTATTTATGAATGCATACGTTTGTAAAATAAGCAAAACGCAAAGGTTTTTCGTATGTTTTGTGATGAAAAACAAAAAATGCTGGATGATAAAAATATGACAATTCATTAAAATAGTATTTAACCCATATCTTTTTTCTCAAATGATATTTAATCATACTGCTTGAACAATATTTGTTCTACAAGCATTCACCTTTCAAATGACACTAGTTTTATTAATGGCCGCTAATGGGCCAGGACGCCCATTGTTCTTTGCTAAAACTTTTGTTATATTATTGTGCAATCTTCAATATTAACTCTATTGAAGATTGCACAATGATATTAAAAAAAAATGCATCTTTAATTTCCTTGCACCATGTAAGGTCAGTATTGCTCAATACTTTAATTACTAACCCTAAAGGGTTATGATTGAGCAAAAGTTTGAGCGAGATTCAATTTAATTATTGTGCAATACTGGTCCTATGTAGTGCTCATCGTGTAGGACCAGTATTGCGCAATATTTTACTATAGATTCTGTTGACAGGTCTTGCTCACGTGAAAACAATGAAGCTTAAATTATGCACAATCAATGTTATTGCGTGAAAATAGTTGATCGTTTGAGTGCAAGGGTTGATTCAATCATACATGTTGCGCAATTTTATTGTAGGTTAAGATAGTAACTTTTGCCCGCGGCTTCGCAGGCGTGTACGTCAGCAATTATCCAACGGAAACATATTACCGGGATAAAAATTATCCTATGTCCTGGTCGTGGTCTACTCATGTGCCAAATTACATCCAAATCCGTTCAGCCGTTTAAGCGTGAAAGCGTAACAAATAAACTCACTTTCGCATTTATAATATTAGTTAGGATTGTCGGCACGTGCATGCGATAACAAAGATATGTTTAGTAGTACCTAGAGTTTTAATAAAACTTCAATTTTGTTACTTTGGGTAGACGGTCGCAATTTTGTGGAGGACGGTAATAAAATATAACCCAAAAAAGCCTTTCGTAGTAAACCCAGTTTTGAACAAAAGAATTTATAGTTGTTAGAAGGGTTGAGATATAAAATTCAAGGATTTTTTTTACGAATATAGTGCTATCACAGTTTTTTGAAACTGTATATACAGTCGAAAAGTAAAGTCCATTTACTTTCTCACGTTTGCATCATCAAAATTGCTCTAAATGAATCGATAAACTGCTTTTTAGCATTTCATAAATTAGCTAAGAGTTAATATTCTTTAAATTTTCCTTCTGTTCCGATTTTAATAAAACATTTTGCTCAATAATTAAGATTTGAAAATCTGAAATGTTAATAGACTTTTGATTCCGACCGTACCCACTGTGAGAAAAAAATAATCCTTATAAAATCAGCATGAAACCAATAGCGGATCCTTTCATCCACACTACTCCGATAAATATCATCAAAAATATATATTTTTCTTTATGCGGATTTATTTTACTGGGATATCAATACCATTCAAATAAATCCGCATAAAGAACATAATCGAATCAAAACCAGCTCGCATGTTTACGAGTTATAAAAGCACAGACAAACAAACACATTAACCTAGCCTTCTAGTCACAAACATAGAAATAAATCGTCTGTATCCACGACTACTTGACCTCGTGTCACGTCTTAATTTCAACTAGTAACTAGGTAAACAGAATTGTAAATCAGCTGTTGTATGTGTCATCGGAGGTTATTCCGAGTGACTGTGGTCCAAACTCAAACTCAAAGCATTTATTTCAAATAAAACATTTTATTATTTTAGATGGGTTTGCTCTTGACTCTACTCTAGGTCAGAGATGACAGAGACAAAGTCGACGATGGAGTGAGCGTAGATGAAGCCTGTTCACTCTCACTTTGACAAGATTTGGGTTGTATGCATTCGGGACCACAGACGCAGGTAGAGGGTTCCACTCTTTTGTTGTGCGCATTATAAAAGATAATTGAAAACGCTTCGTGCGAATTGGTGGAACAGCAACTAGGTAGGGATGGTAACTTGCAGTGCCTCTACATGTCCGACGGTAGAAGGGGGCCGGTGGAATGAGGTCGTGGAGTTCTTGGACACACTTTACGAAGTACAGTCTGTAGAAGACCGACAAGCAGGCAACCTTGCGGCGATGAGCCAAGTGAAGCTTGGCTTCCACCAGTTTTACGTCGCCAATGAGCCTCTTTGCTCTCCGTTACACCGATTCAAGCGCGGCAAGTTGGTGTTTTGCTGAGCCATCCCAAAGGTGGCTGCAATACTCCGTGCAGGATCGGACTTGCGCTTTGTCAAGTGTTGAAAGCTGTCCAGGCGTAAAGTATCGCTTCACCCTATTTAGGAGGCCCAGTTTCTTGGCCGCAGTTTGGGCTTTGTACTCGATGGTGGCGCCGAAGTTGAGACCAGGTCAACTCCATGCCTAGGAGCGCGAGCCTGTTTCTTACAGGAACAGATGCACCCCGAAACGAAGGAGTTTGGTCGAACGACTCCTTTTAGCAGTAAAAAAAAGCGCCTGTGTTTTGGTGGCGTTAGAAAAGACCAGATTGGCGTCACCCTACTGGGAGACAAGGCTCAAGGTTAAACTTGTCCGCTCTCAAGAATAGAACTTCGTGCAATTACAGGCACTTTTGAATTGTCAAGGGGTTGGTCAGTTAGAAAGATGAAACTAATTGCCCATTCCAAAGCATAGTAGGTACCTATGGAGAAGAACGGGCAAGAAAATCCACGGACACTCCTTTAAATCAAAATATTGTTACAAAAAATTGGTTACATCATTCACGTTGAAATTAGACTTGTGAGAACGATTTAGAAAGACGTGCACGTTAAAAGCGTCCCTAATAAAAACCCAAAAACAAAAAAATAATGGTATTATCTTACATGTGGAAATCGAAGAAAATATATGAGTCATTTAAATGCAAAAGCAGCAAGCAACATCCTATTTTTCAATGATAGCAACTTCTAATGCAGTCTGTCAATGTCAAATCAGCTTCATTATATGAATTAATATTTTTTATGCAACATCTCATTTAAAATAACCGTTGAAATTATAGGTTAGCAGCAAAAACAGCAAAATCCAATAGTGAGTGCACTGCTTTGAAACTAGAAAAGAAGGAAAATACGTTTATTTGCGGTAAATATTGTTACTGCCATTTTGGTTTATCTGGATGTTGCTACCTTTGCATCTATATGACTCATATAGTAGGTACTAGCTTCTTCCCGCGACTTCGTTAGCGTGAAATTTGTTGTTTTAACATAAAATATATCCTATGATACTCGGGAATACTGTAGCTTCCCATTAGTGAATTTTTTTTCGGAATCGGTTCAGTAGGTAGTTCCGGAGATTACCCCCTACATACAAACTCACAAAACCTCTGTATGATATTAGTATAGATATGGGAGCTTGAGAAAAATAAATTGTATTTTACTCCTCTTGCTCAAAAAGTGCGTCATTGTTGCGTACCAGACCGGGGATAAAATAGCAAATTTTCCTCTAGGGGAAAAAGTTTAATTTTTAATTTTTGTCTGTTACCAACGAGCCCACAAAAACAAAACAAAAAGAAAATCATAAGTAGAATAATCATGAATAAAGGCTCGAAAAATTACTGATTCATAAAAAAGTAGAACATTTTATTTTTGAAAATGGAACTAACATCGGCGATCTCTTCGGTAGAATGATTTCGAAATTTTTTCTTTCTTTCTTTTCTTTTTATATGATTATTTTCTTTTCTCGCAAACGTAATGAAAAGTAGAGTGTAACACACGGCGCTAAAAACCTATTATAACTCGGTTTCTATTTACTAAATCTAACTCGTATATAATGGGCCATTTTAGCCCCTTGTATAACAATCTAGTATTATCACTTCAGTCATAATCTTCGGTCTTCAGTAATTATAATCTTAACCTAAATTACCTATGGTAAACCTAATCTGTGGTTTGCCCTATCTATGATTATTTTTTAAAACAATTTAAGCCAGTGTCGCAATGCTCTCTCATTTAAAAAGAATTGAAAAGTGTCTGACGGTTTCACATATAATAATTAAAAAACCGAATGTAATTTTTAATCAATTTGTAGTAACTATGTAATAATATTGTGTCATCGTACGAATCACGGTTATTATTGGGTTCCATTTGATTGCTTTTCCATCCTTGAATTTTAATGCAGTTTTAATACTCTTGAAAACCTTTAGATATATCTTACAAAACATCTTTCTTTGTCCGACGGTAACCATAGCTACCAAACAGGGTGGCATGGGGCATTGACGCGCAAATTGAAACCATGAATTCAGCACATGATTCTAGACTCCCTAGCGTAGACATTTTTCTTCGGTTCTCAAAAAAAAGAAATGAGCTGTTTCATAGAAAAGTACAATAATACCTACCACATTTGAGACACCTAGCGTAGAAATTTTTCGGTTATCAAAAAAAGAAATGAGCTGTTTCATAGAAAAGTACAATAATACCTACGTGGTCAAAATGTATAGAACAGCATTTTTTTTAGATAACCTACGATTAATTTCAACGTAGGGGGTTCTGAATGATGTCAGCACCATTGACGGGGTCCGATAGGACCGATGCCTGCCGGGGTCGCGGATTGTTCGAAAGAGTTACCGTGGCCGTGGCGCACAGGCAACTGAAGGAACACGGGTGGGTTTTAGTCAGTAAGAGTCTGACACGCCCTTCCTGCTCCGCCCAGAGCGGGAGAAGTCATTTGATGATTTCCCAACCAAAAAAAAAAAGGGGGGTTCTGAATCATACACTGAATCCATAGTAACAGGTTGCGCGTCGATGTTCCTGCCACCCTGTATTAAATCCTGTTAAAAATCTCCGTATAAGAGGCAGCAAAAATCCCGGACATAAATAAGTTGTGCTCTTAAAATGTATTGCTCAAATAAAAAACTTTCAGAATTATGGCTCCATTGTTACTGTGATCGGGAAACTGTAAGAGTTGAAGGAAATAGTTATTAAGAGCCTTGGAGACAATTGACTGGGGACCGTATTCCTAATGGTCAAAAGAAAAACTTTGGAATAAAGTTTTGGTTTAAAGATGCCTAGTTATAATGCCGTGATGGACCGGTGATTAAGGGCTCGCTTCTCATGCACGAGGTCATGGTTTTAAATCCGAGCTAGTAGATACCAAAGCGACTTTTTCCCTTCATATACTACATAATTTCTAAGTTTATCTTGGAGATCATTGACATTGGTGAAGGAAAATATCGTGAGGAAACTTGGACTTGTAATTAATTTAAGTCAGAAATCGCCAATCCACATCGAGCAAGCGTGGTGCTCAATTGCTCATGCTTTTTCTGAGAAGAGGCGTTTGACCTACAGTGGAACAATAATAGGTATTATTATAGGTGTCGTCCATCGTCCGTAGGTACCTATAATTTGAAATGCGACGCGAAACTTTATTTAGACTACAAAAAAACACACACAAAATAATAGTATAATTAAAATAAGTGCTTTGGATACACAATAATTACAAGTTGATTTCTGTCTGAACGATTTTGTATTCATAAATTGATTTGAAAATAAAGATAGGAAGAACCAATCACTGTGTTATCATAAAGTCAACAAAAACAAAAGATGTAGTACTAAAACTAAGAGAATTAAAATGGAAATGAGCCGGCCACACTGTCAGGGGAGAAGAGAAATGGAATAAAAAGTGACTTAATGGTAGGTACCCTAGGGAAAGAAAGAAAAACTTTTGAAAAGAAGGCAGGATGACTTGGTGAAGTCAGCTGGAAAGTCATGAACTAAACAGGGAAAAGAATAGGAAGAATTGGAAGAGGTTGGAGGAGGTCTTTTGTCAAATGGCGCACACAAACCCCACAACTGATATTGAACGTGTTTTGTTCAACAACTATCACTCTGAAATAAGGCTATACATAAATAAATATTGGATATTTTAACTTCAATATTGCTTCTAATTTAGATGGCAATAATATCAAAATAAATAATATTGCAGTAGTGGCCCAGTACTATCGGCCCCGACTTACGAGTTGTAGGTAGTGGGTTCGAACTCAGGTTGGTGCTTTACTTGGTGTAAATAATTTCATCACCACTGCTCTCAAAACGGTGAAGGAAAACATCGTGAGGAAACCGGCATGTACTAGAACCAAAAATTCGAAGACGTGTGACATCTATCAACCCGCACTGGACCCGCGTGGTGGATTACAGCCCACTCCCTCTCGAAGAAAGGAGGCCTGTGTCCCAGCAGTGGGAACATTATAGACTGATTATGCTAAATAATATTGTTACACATGTACCTAACATTTTCAGTAAATCAAATTAAATTATTCCAAGTTTATTTTCGAACCATGATTGAAATCGTTACTTTATTAATTTCACTCGAGGGACCGAAATAAAAACTGTAGGGTAAAAACACATGTTACGCGCGACATCAATAAACTTTATTGACAAAATAATTGCCGTACATTGATACCATTATCGTTCGAGCTCGGAGCGTATTAATATTTTAGGTTAATGTTTAACAGCCATCAATTTGTGTTGAGACGAGGAATGAAAAATAATGGTTGTTTCATTGAGAGTTAAAAAAGAGATAGAGATTCATGGCGAGCGAATGTCTAGTTTATTGTCATTTCTAGCCATCGAGAACGCTTTATGACCAAGGTGATAATACATGACTGTGCCATCGGTCTAGTGGTTGCAAGAGTTTCTGCTAAGCATGAGGACCTGGGTTCGGGTCCCGGGTCGGGCAAAGTGTTATTGGGTCTTTCCATCGTAAATTTGTCAGTAACAGCCCGGAGTCTGGATTTGTGCCCGGTTGATGGCAACAGGCTCGCCCCCTATTACATGGGACTTAAACATAACTGACGAAATGTGGGTGTAGTATAGGCACCTCTGCCTAACCCATCGGGAAATATAGGAGTGTTGTTATGTTATGTAATTATATATCCGATACAGATAGATATAGATAGAGTCCGAAATAAAGAATATATATACAGGGTGTTAAAGAAATTGCGTGCCACAGCTTAGGGGTAGGTTCAGTATAGATAAAGGAACCCAGGAAGAAAAAAATATATATAATAATAATAAAAAAACACGTGTGGCACTCGGGGACTGCCGCGGTAAAGCTATTGCATAGCATTTTTTATCAACTTATGCAATTATAATTCTTTTTATTTTTATTTATGCAGTATTATTAATTCAAGTTACACTTTTTGAGCGTCGTGACGGATAAGAAAACATTTTTTTTTCTTTTATTGAATAAATGAGAAGTTAATATCGTTTAAAATATTTTTATTTTATTTTTTATGCGGTGAGATTATAAAGATATGATAGATACCTATACACCTATATACTTTCTCACAAACAGCTGCTTACGTATTCGTCCGATTTCGGAGCAGCTCGTCTCGATCCGTGCGAGCTTCGTACAGTCGTACCATATACATACACGTTAAGCGAACGCTCGGCCGAGCTACATGTTAGGCGGAGTGGGGGGTGTTATGTTTTATTTTCGTTACGGAATTGCTTGATTCGGTCGCCGCGCTCAAAGCCCGCGATAAAAGCTATGCAATAGCTTAGAAAATAATTAAAATTTGCAAGATCAACCTAATTTAGGACCTACTAACTTAAAATAGCAATCGTTTAGAATTAAAATTATTTTATTTATTTAAATGCTTTAATTACTTACGTAATCGAAGTGTTCGGGCGTAGGTATTCCATTGTGTTTGATAGTAGGTAAGTAACTCTAGCAAATTATTAATTAGCATTTAAACAAAATAAAAACTTATTTTAAACAATTTTTTAATCAATTTTAAACCATTGCTATTTAATTAGTAGGTACTACATTAGGTTCATCTTATGATAATTTTCGTTCTTTTTTTTAACTTTTTTAATGGGATTTTATTTTTATTTTTTACGGGTTCCTTTATTGATACTGAATTCACCCTGAATCTATGGCACGCAATTTCTTTAACACCCTGTATATGTATATATATATATATATTCTTTATTTCGGACTACAAGTACTCACAATCCATCATAGTATTTGTAACAATGACTTAAAAAACTATGTTAGTAAACTTACACAAACTAAAACAACTAAAAAAGGCGTGGCACAACACACGTTGGCACGTGTCTCCGTACCCAGTGCCTTATAAAGGGACTGTTCACTTTGTCTAATAAAGTTTGTAGGATGCTGTTGGAGCTTCCGCGCAACCTACCCATTATTGACGCTGTTCTCTTCTTCATAATACCATAAAAATCGTCAACACGGGCTTCCGCGTACATTTGCGAAGCGCTGCAGAAGCACAAAAGCACCATCAACATCCTTTTTTTTTTTTGTTTTGGGTGGGAATTCATCAAATGACCTCTCCCGCTCTGGGCGGAGCGGAAGGGCGTGTCAGACTCTTACTGACTAAAACCCACCCGTGTTCCTTCAGTTGCCTGTGCGCCAGGGCCACGGTAACTCTTTCGAACAATCTGCGACCCCGGCAGGCATCGGCCCTGTCGGACCCCGTCAATGGTGCTGACATCTCTTTGAGGCGTGCGTGGAACACGACGCGCCGTCGACCCGGGCCTGGTCCTTACCGGACGGAGAGCTGCCCATTGCTCGCCGTCCGCAAGCCCGCGCCTACGGTAGCCGAGAATCGGCTATCGATTCCCGACGCCCAGAGTGTCTCCTCCTGCGGCGACTAGGAGCGTGAGGGCGCAACGATTGCCTTCCCCTCCAACAACATCCTTAATCCATTATTTTACTGTACGCGAAGGACGTTGTAGGCTCTCTGCGTATATGCACCCACAAGCTGCACGTGTAGAAGGTTTGGCAGTATGCCTTGAAAAGCGCGACTTTAACATCTTTACTACAACGCGCAAACCTGCGACTTACCATATTACATCGAACCGCCAACGCCCATCGCTCCCTCTCTATATCAGCATGGTCCGATAAGTCCTCCATGGTGACATGCCCTAGGTATCTAAACTGTGTGAGGCTCTGTAGTGGCTTTAAAAATGCGTACTCCGTACTCCGCGTACTCCGCGCAAACAGTCTCGCTATCAATCTTGCTATCTTACCGAATTGAGGTATTTACGATTATAATAATGATTATGTGTATGACCCAATATGTATGTAGCTATACTTAGCTAGATATAATTAGGATGAATTTCTGACCAGTCTACCCTTTTAAAGCGTTCAACGTTAAGTAAATAATCCAAAAGGAGCTCTTAACAGGACGTTCAAAACTTTTTCATACTTTAAAAGTTTAAATGAAAATTCGCCTATAAATCATTTTCCTTGGGGCGCTTAGACGTAGTTTTGATTTATCTTGCGGAAAGAATTATTACTTCGAAGTTATATTACTTTCCCGTTTTACCTTACGTTTAATTAGTGAACCATCTGTTCGGATTAATTAGTTTTAATTGAGGCTACACTCTCTTAAAGTTTGGCGTAAAATTAGGGTTGTCTCGGCTGATATTTCGATTCCGTTTTTGAAGCGTGTATTTTGCGGTACGCTATACCCAACAACCAGAAATAGGCATTCCTGCGGGAAGAGTGAGTTTCACTGGATCAACTTACCTTCATCAATATAACAAAGCTAGTTTGAATGCAGTCTTATTATTTTCTGAGCTCATACCTGAAACATAGAAAGGTTAAAGTTCAATTAAATGGCATAAACTCATTAGGTTCTGAAATGGCAATAGGCGTTCCTCAAGGTTCGATATTGGGTCTAGTCCTCTTTTTAGTTTACATTAATGATTAACCCCAACTACTTCAAAATCAACCGAAGATGGCGTTATTTGCAGATGACACATCATTGATGTTTAAAATAGAACTATGGTCACAAAATCTTGATGACGCAAATAACTCTATCCTTCAGGTCCAAGATTGGTTTTCGGTAAATAATTTGGTACAAAATGAAAAAAAAACCAAAAGCATTAGATTTAAATTACCTAATGTTAGAAGTAGCCAATGTGATATCATAATGAATGAAGAAAAACTGGAATTTATTAATCAAGCGGTTTTCCTAGGAAACACGCTAGACGCGAAATTATAACGGTGTCCTCATATAACATCTCTTACGGGGTGGCTAAGCTCGGCCGCGGATGCTGTTAGAAAGATAAGACAGTTAACAGATGTAGAAACTGCGCGTTTGGTCTATTTTAGCTACTTTCACAGCATTATGTCGTATAGCATTTTAATGTGGAGTCGGGCTGCTGACATTAAATCCATCTTTATTTTGCAAAAGAGAGCTGTCAAACCCATTTATAATCAACGTCGCCGCGAATCTCTCAGCGAACTATTTAAAAAGATTAATATTATGATAGTACCTTACCAATTCATTTATGAAAATATTATGTCGGTAAGAAAAAATCTACACCTTTTTAATAAAAAAGTGACCGACATAATTTTAATACTAGAAATAAAGATAAAATCGATCAACTATTTTTCAGATTAGCCAAAGTACATACATCTTTTATGGGGCACTGTGTTAAATGTTACAACAAAATACCTTGTGATATTTTGTAAATAAATGGAAGGAAAAAACTAATTTTAAAAGTACACATATTATTACAAGCATATTACAAATTAGATGATTATACAAGATATGAATGCTTGGAAACATGCTGGTCCAGCTCCATAGGATTATCTGGCTACAGTCTAGACAAAATCAAACTGGTTACTAATTTAATTGTGAAATTTATTATTTTTATGACATTGATTTACGTTCTGTGATTACTTTAAGTCACACACTGGCTTATTACTTGTTATTTTTTTAGGATAATCATATATTTTTACAATCTTTGTAAATGTGAGCACCATCAGAGCATAATAATTAATTTAACTGTAATTGCTTCATTTTTAATTCTTTTACCTATAATGGTATAGTAATTTTATTCTAGGTGCATGGTCTTCACATATAATTAATTTATACAAAATATTTTTAAACATTTGAAAAGAGTAACGGTGAAGTTTCTTGCCCATTCTTCTCCAAAAGAAACTACCTTTTGGAAGGGGCAACTAGAATCAGTTCTATTTTACCGTAAATGTTGACGTTAAAAAGTGCCTTTTATGAGCTTATTTGAAATAAATGCTTTGATTTATGACTTTAACTTTGACGCTATGGACAACAGCATAGTAATTACAAAGAACCATACCGTAATTATTAGAAGATATTATGATGTCATTAATTATGTTGAAGAGCAAAGTAGAAGAAAACGATAAATAATGTAATTGACAACTGTCTAATTAGTATTCAAAAGGTAAACAATGTAGGTACGAAAATTAATTACGATAATAATTAAAGCATGCCGCCCACCTACAGTTGGAGACGTTTCATTCATTACTGCTTGTCTATAAATATATGTATACAACTCGTAAAAGCGTGACATAACTAAAAATAGAATTTATCAAAAGGATTTTTCTACTTGTGGGCGTGAAGTAGAAAATTATTTATTTATCGCCGATATCGATTGGACGCCAACATGGCCGGCTACCCATCGTGCTCATGTAAACACGGTGACTTGAAGAAGTTTCTTCAATTACAGTTGTTTATGTCATTTTACTTAAGAGGAAATATTTACCTAAAAATACTAAAAGAAAAGAAGAAAGTTTATTGGGACTCGCACAGGAAGATCACAGACTAAACATGAATCTACATGTATTTAATCGGACCAGTAATAATTCCCATTTGCGCTCTTGAAAATATTACTGAACACCAATATAATGAATGCGCCTCTTTTTGTGAACCTCAAAGAATTCCTATTTTAGGATAAAAATACTAGGTCACAGTATTTTCAAAGTGTTGCCACTGACGTGCAGCCTACTGGACATTTTAAGAAAATTAACCTATGGCTTCATAGCCTTAAGATTATCCCTTGTAAAATAAAAACGAGCTTATAACATAGTTCAACATCGGCATTTACTAGCCGACTTTATGCGACACCCAAAAAATGCAAATCAAATCAAATCAAAATATTTTATTTCACATAAACCAACATGGGCACTTATGAAACGTCAGAAGCTATGTGCACGGTTCCAATTGGTTGTTTCCTATGGAGAAGAGCCCGCAAGAAACTCCACGGTTACTCTTTTAAAAATAAGGGGCTTTTACAATGTTTCAAATTACAGTGTTGATAATGGGAGGACAGTATAGGCCTGACAACAAGTAATAGGCACTCAACAACATATAAAATAAAATAAAATATATATAAAAAGGGCAAAGAACTTAATTCTAAACCACATTTTTGCGGCGTGCCTACTCAGAAAAAAAATCTGCGGTTCACGTTATTAGTCCTTCACGTAGGTACTGCTAGTACAGTTCAAAAAACTATTTGGTAAATAGGAAAAAATAACCATCATTGCACATGTAAGCGGGTACGCCCTTTATTACTTAGGTATTCGTTTCTCTTTACGTTCTTATTTCTGCTTGAGTATGGTTTTAATTTTTTTGTCGCAAATAATTTAATTTAATGTTTTGTACGTATTTGTTTTGTAATGTTAATAACTTTGCATATTATTGCATAGAATAAGCGCTTCTAACTTGACAGAAAGCTGTTCTAATGCGGAGTTTATTCCACTTCTTCGTCCCAGCTAAAGCAATAGGAAGTGGTGAAGGGCGGGCGTTTTGGGGGACTATCTTATGTTATTTTGACGTTCAAAAAGTGCTGATTATGCTAAGTATGAATAAATGGATTTGGATTTTTATCCATTTATTTATTTAAACATTTATGCACACACATATAAACATACAAGAAGAAAGGAACGGGAAAATACGTACAAAGGCTTATTCCTAAAAAAAACATTTCCATACAGTATTCCCGCGATAGGAGAGTAGATAAAAAGAGAGAGTGTTTAAGAGTAGAAGGGCAATCAAAATACATAAAATCAAAAACAATTCTCTAATTTAAACATAAACATGCAATATGAGAATGTGCTTACATATACACATACTTCTAAAATAAATATCACTGAAATATATATAATGTAATTTAAATACCTAATAAATACACATGCAATTAAGAATTAATTGTTGTTATATGCGTAGATGCGTAGATAATAACTTGTAAGCTTGTAAGCATACTTAAGAGAGTAATGTAAAAAAAAAATACTACTCAGCAGACTTACACACACATTGTTTAAAAGTAGTTGCAAGTTATCTGCCTGTATACCTATTAACTTGTTCGACTGTACATAGAATCTGCAATGAGCGTAGTTTGCACGTGCGGGTATTAAAACTGCAGTGAAGCGTGTCTTTTGTTTTCGACATGTGTATAAAATGTCGGCTTTTATATTGCAAAGAGTGCAGACCTTTCACAGTTACTTTATCTCTAACAGCAGCAACCGAATAGCAACCTTATTAAAATGTAAATAGAGATCACTGTGATTTTGACAGACTTGTAGCAACCCAACAACAACCTTATTTCAATGACTTTAAAGATCAATGTGATTTTGACAGTGATTCAAAATCAAAGGTAAAATTACTGTGAATAGCTGTATCCTACACCTTAATTACGTAACACACTATCTATCACAATCTGAATCATTTTGAAGCCTATTGCTAAACCATTGCTTCATATGTTCGAAAAAAAATTCTGCTCAACAACGTAAATAACGCAATGAATATTGTTGAACTGTCAAAATGAAATCCATTCCTACTGTTAGTGTGTTACGTAATTACCCCGCTGGTTTCAATAATTATACTCTGCTAAGTAAATCTACTTTCAAATCTCATGGTAGCTAAATACTTAATAACAACCTAAGTAACAAATCTTTTATTTCAATAGGCTTTAAGAAGTAGACCACCTCGAGGTAACCGAATCGTTGTGATCTTATTTCTTTAACACGCAGTAAGAGTTTGTACATACAGGGTGGCAGGGACACCGACAAGCAAACTGTAAAAAAATTGTCTGCTTAACAACGTAAATAATGCAATGAATGTTGTTGAACTGTCAAAATGAAAGCCATTCCTACTGTTAGTGAGTTACGCAATCACCCCGCAGTATTACAAAACCAAAGAATTGCTTTGTTTGCAAATTAAGCTCAAGTAAAAAAACTTTTCCTTTAAAACATTTAAGTGTGTTGCTATTTTGTTTACTACCATTTTGCTAACATTTCAATACTCTATTCCACAATGTGAAACCTACCACCTAATGGTAGGATTTACAAAGACATGGTCACCCTGTCGGGCACAGAAGAGTAAAAGAGAGGAAGAGGACTTTAATTTGACTAATTAAGTTGGTATACTATTTAAATTCTAATCTTTAAAGAAATAATTTATTAAACATTATTATTAAAAAGTTGTCATTTAGAGATTCATTGATATATAAAATAGCAGTTAGATAATATAAATTGTTTCAATTTATTTATGAATGTATTTATAAAATGTTTGTAAAAAAAATATTATTTCGGGTATTAAACTATATTACGTGCTTAATTTATTACGCACGTAATATAGTTTTATTCTAATTCTAATGTGTTTATGTAATTTTATTTTATTTGTTTTTGATTATTTTAGTGTAATATGTTTTTATCATTTTATTTTTATATAATGTATATTTAGATTATGTCTGAAATAAATGAATTATAATTTTTATATTATAGTAATATTACATAACTACATACCGTTAGGTTGTCCACATTTAGTCAAAACCGCAACCGAGTAGGTAAATTGGATTAGCGACGGATTTTCCGCGACCGACAGTGCTAACCTCACGTCATTAATTATTCGCAGCAAAGCTGGATTTAGTGCCAAACCTTATTACTAATAACACGTACGTAACTCTACTTATTTATTTGGGAGCCATGTACAATTTCGGTAATTCCATCCATTTATTTCACATCATCTGTTCCACGGAGTCTTAAATTATCTAGTTGTTGTCTTGTTATCGTTGTTGTTTGTTGTCTAGTTGTTGTTTAGTTTTGTCTTATTATTATTATTATCATCTACCTAGCCTTTTCCCAACTATGTTTGGGTCGACATCCAGTCTATCCGGATGCAGCTGAATACCAGTATTATCGCTACAATATATGGCTACAATAAACTGCAGGAACATGGAAGTTCTAATTTAAAAGGTGCTGGACCTGCAAAAGTTTCATTATATGTATCATTATGAACAAATTTTACTATGGCAACCCTGAAATCACGAAAAAACAGCTGCGCCTTACACTTATGTTCGCATAACTCAATTTTTTTTATGAAACACCTGAGCTTTGTATGGATATTTAACGGGAGAGCAATGGTGGCCCAGTAACGGCACCGACTTACGAGTTGTAGGCCGTGGGTTCGAACCTAGGTAGGCACTTTACTTTGTGTAAATAATTTCAACTCTTTTTAATGTCCTTTCTTTGGTGTTGTTCGTCGAATCGTTGATGTCCTTGAGTTTTGAGTTGAGCTGCACGATTACTGACAAATGCGTGCTCTGACTGGACAGGTCCACTCATTCTGTGTGGTTTTTCCTTAAAGGACCATTTCAGACACAAATCTACACGGTCTTCACATGATCTGACCAAGATTATGTCGGGACTTTAAAAGAGACTGTGACCTCTCGAATTTGTTTCGGCCTTTCTTCTCAGAGTAGTCAGATAGGCAACACCGACCTCATCCAGTTTTTTAAAATATGATTGACGTGTAAAAGTGTTTGTACAAACCTACTTACAGAAATTAAATCATTTATCATTTATCATCACTACTGCTCTAAAAACGGTGAAGGAAAACATCGTTAGGAAAGCGGCATGACCTGGAACCAAAAATTCGAAAACATGCGTCATCTGCCAACCTGCACTGGGCCCGCGTGGTAGATAGCCGACTCCCTCTCCCAGAGAGGAGGTCTATGTCCCAGCAGTGGGAACATCATAGCTTGATTATAATTTAACGGTTTGGTTCTATAGTTAAAGTTATTCATAATGTACCCCTTTTCAGGTCCAACAACATGATTGGTGATCATAGGAATACGCTGCTGCCTGGTGACGTGATAATTAGTATTTTAATCTATTCTGATCCTTTAGTCGACTCTACTTTTTCTGAGCCATGAACGAGAGTTTGATTGACGGACCGTGTTAGACACACAGTGCTACTCTAAAATACAAATCGTCGATGTCACACAAGAAGCAGACAAGCTTAAGAGGGACAGGGCCGACACGTTTGCCGCATGTCGAATGAGTCATGGACCAAAACTACCACAATCTGGGTCCCAGCACACGTCTGGCAACACCAATGCAGACCCAGGAGAAGATGACGGGCCAGGCTTGAGGCCTACACACAGGGTTGGTCCAAACTAGGTCAAGATTGAGAGGACTGGAAAGGAGAAAGGGAGGTATTTGCCCTGCAGCGGGACAACATAGGCCAAAAATTTAAATAAAATAAATAATTGAACGACGAGGATCTTCGTTTTGCCGAAAACCACGCTGTTTAAAGACCATCTTTCTCTCTTGTATCAACACCAGCTATAATTATAAGAATATCTCATGATCCTATTAATGAAACTGCAGCAATTTTTTATTTCTTTAATTTTCCTAAACATCAGCCAGGCTAAAAAAAGTGTCTTATATTTTTTGCGTCAGGTCAAACACTTTTTTCATGACTGACGGATAGATAACCCACCCTTAGTATATAGTACGATTCAAACTTAATGGCGGCTCGGAACATGAGGCGAGTCGCTGCGCAATAACCAATTCACGTGTCAGCGGGGGTGAGTGGTGAGGTACTGCGCAGCGAGTAGCGCACTTCACAGCCGCCATTAAGTTTGAATCGTACTGTAACTGAGCTTAACCCGACACAGCGGCAAGTCTCAAGGTGTGTCGTAAGGTAGAATTTGTAAATATGTATGTATGTAGGGAATTTGTATCTTCGGAACTAATGATCCGATACCTAGAATTATTTCACTAATGGGAAGCTGAGTGTCATAGCATATATTTTATGTTAAAACAAGAAATTTCACATATATGAAGTCGCGGCCAGAAACTAGTAGTGTAATAAAAGCTTCAAAGCTACACATAGAAATACAAATTAAAACTTAATAATTTTATTTGAAAGATTTTGCTCAAACTTGCGTTCTGTATATCGTAAGGTCGCGACTTCGTTTACCTTAAACGTTAAACCCTGTTGGACCTCCTTTGTAAAAAGTTTAAAAAATCCTTTCTTAGTTAACACCTAGAAGCTGAAGAAAATAACTTAGTAATTTTTTTGTTTGTAGACTTGATTAAGTTGGTAGATTTTGTGGTGAAACAGTAATTTGTAATTGGCTTTCATAAAAGTGATTTGTAGAAGTTGAAGGACGTATGTTACAGATCTTAATTAACCGATTAACTTATAATTAACCATTAGATATTAACAATGGGTATCCTGTATTATAAGCTTAAATATTATCAGTCCATTGCTGAACAGAGGCTTATAATTGGATCAGTATCCTATTGTTTGCAACTAAATTATAATTAAACTATTCAGTTTCAAACAATACCGATATCTTGTCCACCATCTGTTCAGCAAAACGTGGTTATACAGCAACGTTTAAGGACATTATAATTATTACCTTTAGGGCCCGATCACATGTACCACCACACCATAACCACACCACGACAGCACGTGGACGGGCGCTAATTTGTATGAAAATGAATAGTTAATTCACACTGACCACATTTGGCCGTCAAAATTGACCGTGTGGGCGATACCGACCACACCAAGGCCACGTCGCAGTCACAACGCAACCACTAGCAAAACCGCGCACTAGCGACCGGCCACATCGCAAACACAACATTGCGTCTTACTCTAGGAATCGATCTGTCTGCAAACACTAGCCACAACGCAACCAAATCGAAATTTTGAAGTTACCACAACGCAACTGCAAGCAGCAGCAGCGACACTATTCACACGTTACCACTGCTTGCCCACATTTTGTCACTGTAATGTGGTGTGGTTGTGGTACGTGTGTTTGGACCCTTATACAACAAATTAAAACAATAATTTCACAACTCCCCAGTCCTATATAATGACAATCTTTCGTTCTTAAACTAATATTACATAACAGTTCTATTAACTCAATCGTAAATTAGGTTTCCGTGAGGTCAAACGTCATGAAAAACGCAAATATAACAAGTGGTGACGGCCAAGGTTCTAGAGACACGCACTCTTAACATGCAAACTTCGCATGCTTGAACCAAGTTTACTGTCGAGGGCTTATAATATTAAAACCTTGGTTCAAATCTCTATGTACCACGCACTTGGCAATGTCAGGGTTACCAAGTTGCGTCCAAATAGGTTATTCATAGTTTCCATAGTTGACGCGACGCATTCATAAAAAACATTATACAGCATGTATCAGAAAGATGTGGGTGAGGGTGTGTGTGGTGTGGGTGTGGTGGAGGGGGCGGTGTAGTGTGGTGTGAAAAAATTAACATCCGTCGCATACATTTGGGTCGAGAATGTATTGAAGTTTTTAATGGGACAGTTTTTTTGCTATTACAACGTTGGTCCCATGGAGAAATTTGTTCAGTTTGATGGTTTGTACCACACCCTTAAATATGATCACATCTTTCTGCTGTATCATGTCTAGGGCTGACTGCACAAAACTTACGCTTTTTTATCTGTCAAAATCACGTAAAAAAGCGGCCAAGTGCGAGTCGAACTCGCACACGAAAGGTTTCGTACCACCGTATAATATTTAACACTACCTAAATATTTTTATTATTTGTTGTTATAGCGGCCAAAGTAGTACACACCTTGTGAAAATTTCAAGTGTGTACCTATCACGGTTCAAAAGATACAGCCCTGTGACAGATGGACGAACGAACACCGGAGTCTTAGTAATAGGGTCCCGTTGTCACCCTTGGGTACCCTAAAAATGCACAGATTTTTACAGGTCAAAGCGTAAGTTTACGCTAAGTTTTATCTATGTATCTTACCCCAAGAGCATGTCGCAAGGCATCTACGGAAAATCTCTAACAAGTCTCTCTAGGGATCTGAAAAGGGCCTTCTCAAAGGCCTGAGAGCTAAGGCCTTAGGTCGTAGCGGGTCTACCACTACCGGGCATGTGAACGACTGGCCAAGAAATATACTATGTGTAACGGACAAGGTATACAGGGTGGCAAGATCATCGACGCGCAAACTGCAACCATTAATTCAGCACATGATTCTAGCCATAGGGCAGAAAGTATCATCGCGTAACAAAAAAAAATCTGCTGTTTCATAGAAAAGTGCAATACCTATGTGGTTAAAATGTATGGAAGAACAATTTTTTTTTAAATAACAGACGAAATACTTCACCGAAGGGGGGTTCAGAATCATGTACTGAATCCATGGTGACAGGTTGCGCGTCGATGTCCCTGCCACCCTGTATACATATCAAGTGCACTTTTTCTTCTCATAGGAATATAATATGAGAAATTACAGTACATAAAACCAACAGCTCGCGCTTCTGCGCATCGTCGGTTCCCTCGTTTGATCCCGTCGATTTAACTGAATATTAATAAGGACGTGAATATACATATAATGACCCTCGTAGTGCGGTGACACGTTTGTTGTGATTGGAATTCAATAAACTTACGAAACCAAAAACTTAACTAGGTACGTTAGGCGTTAGAATAGAATAGAATAGAATACTCTTTATTATGTACACCATAAAAAATACAGATATAAATGTAGACATTTTACACAGGGTGACACAATGGGCTGTCTTATCGCTAAAAGCGATCTTTTACAGACAACCTTTTGATGGATTCAAGGGAGAAAGAGAGACAATAACGCAGGTAGTCAGTGGTGTACCATTTACATGGGTAGGTAGGGTAGGTAAGTTTCTTTATTTTTCTTTCTTTCTTTCTAGACCCGCAGAGGCGGGCCGGCACCAGTCGGGGGTTGCGGAAGAATCGTACGCCCCCGCGACTCCCGGCGCAGGTGTGAGATGGAACACCGGGGTATTTTTTTTTCCGCCCCGGATCAAAAAAAAGAAGGTAGGTTTCCTTGAGTAATTTATTTTGAGCTAAATTTTTGCATAGAGATTTTATACCTGCATGCGTAGCATGAACACTTCTATCTCTGCTCTACGAAGGGAAGGGAAGCAAAAAGTCATTCTTTTCTTGAATTTTGACATCGCGCCGCCGCCGTAGAAATCTTTCTACAATCTGTAATTTTGTCTTTCCTTTCTTCCGTTTCCATAATGGCCATGCTGCGCATACCGATGTAATCTTCACCCCGTTTAAATAGATACCTTTCCGTTACACGTTATATAAGGTCGACGAAGATTAAGGAGCACCGGAGAGTTTAAGTCAGAAGGGATTTAATTGGTCGTTCCCACGTTTGTAAATAAATAATCCTTCTTTGCAGTCGGGAAAGATGTCTAATACAGTAATGTAGATACTACGAAGTTGATAGGTCCCCTTTTACACTTAGCAATATTAACCCGTAGAGTACCTATGCCGTATTTAAATCATGATATATTAGGTACAAAAGTACACCTATTTCAGCTAAAAGCACTTTCTCGTATAGCTCATTTGCATAAAGTACTAAATAAACATACTTTTTCCTTCATTCTCGGGATATTATGATAATAATGATAAAAATGTACAGCGCCGACTGAAATTGAAAGTGTTTTACGGGCGAGCTTCTGAGGCAAGCTGAGCGAGAAATGAGCGAGGTTATGCGAAGATGAGATGTTCCTCGTTTAGATTTACTGGTCTGTATTTTTATTTTTCGTTCAATTTTGTGAATAGAATAGAATAAAATATTGTTTATTGTTGAGTCGGTCAAAATTAAAATGTCTCTTCAACATACCTCTAGGCAGTGTAGGGAAAACAATAATAAGAAAAAAAAAATGTGACACTTACTCATATACACGAGCGACACGTTGTCAACGGCGGAGGCAATCGCAGCCGTCGACGCGTCTACGACTGCTTCCAACGAGTGTCAACGGCTGCAGTTGCCTCTGTCGTAAATAGTTGGCAACATGCCGCTCGTGTATAAGAGAACAAACGTGGACAGGATAAACAGAAATCTAAACTATGACCCAGAACCATCCTAAAATTACAGGGAAACTTAGAAATACAGTGTAGGAATTGTGGTCGTTTAAAACCCCTCAAAATAAATTATCTGTTCACAAAAACCTTTAACTTAGAACAGCACCCTAATTGCGTAACAGACTATCAATCACAATCTGAATCATTTTGAAGCTTCTATTGCTAATCCATAACTTAATATATTCGAAAAATGCAAAATGCAATTAATGTTGTTGAACTGTCAAAATTAAAGCCATTCCTACTGTTAGTGTGTTATAAAATGACCCCGCTGATTAAGATCATTACCTAAATAATTTATAACCCGACTATAGTTTAGTCCTAAGTATACCTAAAGTCATAATTAAATGAACTTGTAACTGGATACAAAACACGTACTTTTTAACGAAGCCTGGAAGATTTTACACGAATTATTTTAGTAACGTGGAGACGAAAAACACGCATGAAACTAATTTGTTGAAGATGAACTTTCTTGTAACATAATATTATGGAATTTTTCGTATGATAAAGTTTGGTAAGCGTGAGAGGTATGAGGAACAGGGTGTAAAGTTCACTCATACTCTATGGAAAGGGGAGGATCCTCCGACCAGACAGGAGTCGTGTCTGGTGGGGAACTGCCCGACGATTGATATCGGAACGTTGTATATATGCTAGTTGCGCGGTAAACTCTGCTTGCGCGATGCAGGATTTTGCGTGACGTCAATGTGACGTGTAGCTCGCATGTGGCGTTGTAGATGCCGCTACAAACATAATAGGTGCCACTGCTAAGCTTCATGCATGTTACGACAGTCACCCAGTGTGTGATAGTATATTTTCTGACGTGACGATATTATCCTGGACGTCCACGGTATCACAATACCACACGGCAGTAAAATGTATGGAATTATTAGACACTTTTAAATTTTCGGCCACGATAACGTGCCAGCACGTATATCCATAAATTTTATGGATGTGGACGTGGACGTCCACGATAATAACGCCACGTTAGAGATGATAAAAAGCACAATGCGAACGTTATACTTATCGCAGGACATAATTAGAAAAATCGAATCTTTTTGGAAATCCTAAAACTTTTGCAGAAGACCGGATTATTGGAAACTAAATAAGATTTGGACCTATCAGGTTTTTTGCACAAACCCAGCTTATTTTAGTTTATCCGCGAACAACGACGATGTTTATGAATGTTTTGCTGTAACATCTCCTGCGTCGAAGGCTAGGCTCCGCTGAGATTGGTCGCCATGGCCGAAATACGTTCTGGAGGACTATTGTTAGCCATTACAACTAAAAATTAACCAATTATTCTGCGACATACTGGACATATTAAATAAGTATTTTTTACAAAGAACGTGACAATGAAGGGAAAATGAAAATATATCATTATTTCAGTAACTGTGAAGCCCTCAAAACACCCAGAATTACAAATCTAGACTACGCTTCAACGTCGACACCGCGGTGGGAGCCGCAGGCGCCCCGCCGAAGTCTGAATACATTCGAAGTCGTCACAAAAGAAGTCATTAGCTGAGCAAACTGGGGCTCTGTGTACCCCTGGGATGTGGTGGCACTGACGAATTATAAGTACTTTATTTATTTTATTCATTTGTTTATTCTTTGAAGGGCGTTTGCAAGGGAGCGATGAGGGAGATCAGTGTTAATTTAGTTTCGTCTGTGTTCATTTATTAGTGATTGGAGTTACTTTGTGCTCATAGAGAGACGTTTAAACCACCTCGCACTCTATACGATATGCCACTGCGACAGATCGACAATAAGACGCTGACCTCATCATCGGGTATGCGAGTGCATCGTACGTCTAGACGCTGCAGTAAGTAGCGAGAGCATGCAAAGTCGTTACGATTTTGCAACTCGACGCCAAGTGTAAGCTTTGAACAAAATATGTGAAATTGGTGCCGATTCTCTTGTACACCGAACTAAACTATCACTAAAATTCCTTACTTTTGGCTATGAGAAACTGAAAGCTATTCTGCAAAAAAATATATCTCTCAATTTAAAAATAATTTTGACGCAACTAAAATTTAATTTGAGTCCACGTGGTAGGTACTTGTTTGCCCTACGCCGTGAATTTTTTTTAGAGCCGGTGGCACGCAGTGGGCGTAGCCTCGAAGAATTTTTTTTCACTTTTTGTATGGAAAATATGAAAAATTATTACCTACATATAGTTTTAAGGGTTCAAGGATCTTATAAAGGGGGTCGAAATGTTCATTATTTTTAGTCTAGTTTAGAGAAATTTGTGACAAGAGAATCGGCAGCAATGTCGGCCGCGGCCCATCGTTGCGTCTAATCGCCGAGGTGGCGCAGTCGCATGTCGCATTGTGTGCGCCATGTCTTATAATAAGTTTTCGGGTTGTCTTCTAAAAACATATCATGGAGCAAATGTTTTATTAATTAATTTCTTTGTATTCACATTTCTGTAGACAGTAGCTAGAACATACATAAACCTCAATCCTATATTCCCAGAAGGGTTTGGCAGGAATTTCGTATCTACACCTATATTTCGCCGGTTATGTTTACGTCCCAAAAAACAGGGAGGGGCGAACGTATTACTATTGAAACCATAACCCATTCAGGAGCCAGAATTATATTTAAATAATCCTCATTAAACTCGGAATCCTGAACATAAATAAAAAACCGGCCAAGTGCGAGTCGAACACACACACGAAATTTTCCGTCCACACAGCAAAAAACACGTTTCTTGTATGGAGAACCCCTTATTTTTAATTTAATTAAATTTTTATTATTTTTACTATAGCGACAATAGAAATACACAATCTGTGAAAATTTCAACTGTCTGTCTACCTATTATGGTTCATGAGATTCAGCCCGTTGATAGACAGACGGACTGACAAACGGACGGACGGATGGACAGCGGAGGCTTAGTAATAGGGTCTCGTTGGCACCCTTTGGGTACGGAACCCTAAAAACAATCTGAAAAAGAGAGTTCAAAATATCGTTACTTGTTATTTAAACACACATGAGCAGCCTGTGGGTCTCACACACACGTAGACAGTACAACGCCTTGCGAGTGCATTCAAATATTTCGTTCAGGGTGCTGATGAGTCTGACCCGATTCTGTAGCGCATCAAGGATGTTCGCCGAGTCACAAGTAAACTGTTTCTGGAAACGATGCACATCCCTAGTGCGCAGGGTTCGGACTAACTCCAGTGGCATCCTGAGGACAGTGGTTCGATTGTCAGTACCTGAACCATTGCTGTATGGTTCACGTGTAAAACTAGATATCCTAATAGATTAATTACTCCGAGAATGAAAACGGAACTATATGGGCGAAGTTGCTATCCTATGTGTATTCAGATTTATAACAAGATTCCTCACCAAATTAAAGAACTTCCAATGGCCCGATTCAGAAGGGCTTTACGCAGCTGGTTAATTGAGAATTCCTTCTATACAATAAAATAATTCCTTCAGTTTAAATTAAAATTATCTAATTGTATAAGTACCAAAAGTTTGCATGTCATTATGTTATGATTAAATATATTAAGCTATTATTATACTACCATTGTAAGAACTTTTGTAACCATATTTATTGGCAAATAAATCTTTGACTTTGACTTTGACGTACCAATTGAAGTTCGTAGGTAGGTAATATGTTTACGTGAAGTCTTTTTAATTGCATGTCGAAATAAACGTTTAATTTACATTTATATTTAAATCCTGTAGAGTTAATTAAAAATGTAGCCTTCGGTTAAAAAACAATAAGCAATCCGTGAAAGGACCCCTTCAAAGGACGAAGCCCGAACTAAGGTAATAGTCCTTCAATATAGTCGGGTGCGCCGCGCTTAGTACTCGCCACAGTCACCACAGATCATAGAAACGCGTCGGCAGTCCCTGCTAGATATGGCATTTCTATTCCTTTAAGCTGACCTCACTCGAGTGACAGTTCATTTTTGTTTCGTTCCATGTTCACACGACTCAGGCACACTTACATAAAAATTAACGATCATCTGCTAATTCATAAAAAATTTTGGAATGCCGAAATCTAACATAATAGATGTTTATTTATCTCAACATCATTTTACAGGCACAGCGGAGTAATTGCGTAACACACTAACAGTAGGAATAGCTTTCATTTTGACAATTCAACAACATTCATTGCGTTATTTACGCTGTTGAGCAGACAAATTTTTCGAACATATGAGGCAATGGATTAGCGATAGGCTACAAAATGATTCAGATTGTGATAGATAGCAATTAGGGTGCTGGTCAATAAAATGCACAATCTTAAATACAGAAAGGTATCTGAGGTAAGAGGGTCCTGAATTACAGTCACCCGGAGCACTTAGACAGGACATGTGAATTTACAAAACGTACAGCATCGTTGGATTGGTACACTAATGAATTCGTTTTTCAGTTTTATTTCACTTGTGTTCAAACGTTTCACTTCAGATTTCAGCATTTCTATTATGTTTACTCCACAACGTGCAAATCTGTGCGAATAGAAACTGCCGGCCCAAGACAGGTATTTGCGCTCAACGCAAATTGCACGGCACGAATATTATTAGTACTGCCGGCTCTAGTCGCTGCCGGTGATTCCGTGCTCTGTGGTTCTCGCAATCGACACGCATTGGATTCAAATATGCATGAATGCGGAAAACGAAACGCTAAAGGTACATACGGTTAGTATTATGTCTATGGCCGGGAGAGCTTGTTGAATAAATTCTATCTATTTGTTTACAGGTTATATAAACTGGCGTGCAATAAAATCGACCCACCCCGTGCTCTTCGATTTGAAACAATATAATTCAACAAGGTGTACTAACAATAACCTAATATACTGTATACTAAAACCTTCCTGAAAGTATGTAGGTTACGTTAGTTAAAGAATTATCAAAACTGATTTATAAGTTTATGAAAAAATTACAAACTTACAAACATGGGGGTTCGAATAAAGAAACTCCTTTTTTTGAAGTCCGTTAAAAAATCAAGTTAAATTTTCATAAAACGAACAAAAATAAACAAAATTATTTTTTTGTAAATTTTGTTGGCAAAAAAAAAGTCACGCACTTTATCCGAGCAAAAGTGAGCGATGAGGACAACTGAAGAATTGAGTCGATCTTTTCAAAAATATTGCTTTTATCCAAATATAGTGTATGTGCAAATAGACTGTACCTTACCTTCCTTCACACAATATAAATTAATAAATTATATTCATTAAGATTTTTGAGATATCGTCTCTCAGATTGAAAGCACGTATATACACGTATATATATATAATCATATACTAGCTTCTGCCCGCGACTGCGCCGGCTTGGAATTTCTTGCTCCCGACCCACCATCGCATCGCCTACCCGAGCTATTACTTCGTTATCGCTTACCGTTTTTCTGACTTTTTTTTTTGTTTGCTCGGGTCCTAAGGGCTTTAGCGTGGTGTTAAATAACCTATAGCCTTCCTTAAGAATTGGGCTATCAAATGAAAAAATATTTTTTCATAGCGGACCGGTAGTTTCAGAGATTACACACTACATACAAAAAAACAATTCTTTTTAAAGTTTGTCAATTAAAAAAACTTCAATTTTAAATTTAAAAAAACCCCGTCGGTAACAAAAACCTCTAAAAATGGCTGAACAGATTTCCTTCTTTCTTTTTTCTTTTAAAATTCTTTTTTTAACTAAGAACACTGTCGATCAAGTCACCTTTCAAAATGGGTTCAGCCGTTTGAGAGGTACGATGCCGTTGACGGACACACAAACTTTTGTAACCCCTCTTTTTCCATCGGGAGTTAAAAATTATTCAAGTGACAATCAAAAGTCATTCGTAAAAGCTGACACGCTTGCACTGTCAATTTGGTAAGCTTTCAAAGAAAACCCTGGGTCATTGCTTATTTTTTCACTATTGTTCTAAACTAGACGAGCACAACTCAATAATGCTATAAATATACAATTGAAATCCTACTATTCTACTAATATTGTAAATCATGTAAAAGTTCACTCTCAATCACGCAAAAACGAATTTGGATATAATTGGCGCACAGATATAGTCTCCTTTTCACCGCCACGGACTTCAATAGCAGTTCAGCTGCGTTGAAATTTTAGTTAGATTTACATGTTTTAATGGCACGTACGCCTTTAAAAGAAAATAAGAGTGTGTCCTTTAGAAATTGATTTTGTTTTAAAGGCGTACGTGCCATTAAAACATGTAAATCTAACTAAAATTTCAAGGCAGCTGAACTTTTATTGAAGTCCGTGGCGGTGAAAAGGTTAACCTGCACCCTAATTGCGTAACTCACTATTTATCACAATCTGAATCATTTTGAAGCCTATTGCTAATCCATTGCTTCATAATTATGTTCGAAAAATGTATCTGCTCAACAACGTAAATAACGCAATGAATGTTGTTGAACTGTCGATATGAAAGCTATTCCTACTGTTAGTGTTTTACGCAATTACCATCCTGGATTAATATATAGAATACTTTTTATCCCGGTAAACCGACATCTAAGCGGGCGAAGCTGCGGGCAAAACTAATACATAATTTTGCCTCATATTAATAATTCGCAGATACGTGCAAGTGTACGAAACAAATGCGTGTTAATGTCAATGGAGGAGTTAATGTTCTAGAACCAAAAATTCGAAGACGTGACTATACTAACCCGCACTGGGCCCGCGTGGTAGATTACGGCCCACTCCCTCTCTCACAGAGAGGAGGCCTATGTCCCAGCAGCAGGAACATTATTGGCTGATTATGCAATGTCAACTTGTAACCTTAGACCGTATCTACTTAATTATGAAAATTCATTCTTAATGTATCAAAATGTAATTTTATTAAACCATAACCTTTTAATGTATCGTTCGTTAACATTTAACCCATTTTTTTTCTATATGGATCATAAGTCGATGTATGAGCCGTTATAGATTCGAAAGGGTACAAATAGGATATCGATAAAGTAAGGCATTCAATATTGATATCGACTTCGGCAGTAAAGTTATTCGCGTTTTATTTATGGTAAACTATTATAATGTTTTTGGTTATTATTTCGAGTTAGTTTTAGGGTTTGCAGTCACGGATCCATTTTTATTATATGTAGGTAACTGTATTTTGCAATATATCTATAGAGAGACATCGTCGCACAGTCTGTTACCATGGAAACAATACATGATTCTGGACTCCCCCTGCGATGAAATATTATGCCGGTTATTTAAAAAAAAAACAGCTGTTTCCTACGAGTGTCCTACGCGGTGAACAGCTATTTACTTTTTTAATAACCAACAACAAATTTCAACGCAGGGTGGTCCAGAATCCATGGTAACAAGTTGAGCGTCGATGTCCCTGCCAACCTATATATTCTAATAATATTATATAGAGGTAAATTTATGAATTTGTATCTAGGGGGGTTATCTTCGGAACTAGGTACTATGTACCTACTATAAAGCTACCATTTACTAGGTTTGTCTTTCATTGACTTGAATGTGCCCTGGCGGCTGAGAGTATGTCATGCTCACTCCAATGTCTCGCTGGTGGTGGCGTGTGTGTCGGATCATTAAGTTCCCTTCAAAATGGTTGAGCTAAATGGTGCTGATCCATGCGTCATGTTCGTGGACGGGCGCCGTCAGTAGGGACTGGTCATCTCTTAGCTGCCATGACTTGTTTTAATTTAATTTAGTATTTGAATTGTTTTTGTATTTTTATTACGGACGCTTTTAATGTTCTGCATCTTTCTCACATGCATAATTTCAACATGAATGATGTAACCAATATTATGTAACCATATTTTGATTTTAAAGAGTGTTCATGGAATTTCTTGCCCGTTCTTCTCCATACTACGCTTTGGAATGGGCAACTAGCTTCATCTATCTGACTGACCGACCCCTTGACAATTCAAAAGTGCCTGCAATTGGTTTGCTTTGAGTTTGAGTTTGAGTTTTGACTACTGATCCGATTACAAAAATTCTTTCACTTTTAAAACCAACTATTGCTGAGTGCTATAGGATATGTTTTATGTTACGCGAACGAAGTCGCTGGCAGAAGCTAGTGTTGCAATAAATGACAGAATAAAAGTGGAACCTATTTGAATTAATGAACCGTTGGTCGCAGTAACTAAGCTAGGGTACCCCGACCAAACGGAGTAGGTTAGGTTAGAACTGTGACCAACTGCGATAAGACCCAAGTTGGTCGCAGTTATTTGGTATTTTTTTGGAATAATTTGGGGTTCACAAAAAGAGGCACAATCATTATATTAGAATGTTCAATAATATTTTTAGGAGCTTAAAATGGGAATTATTTGAGATTCTATTAAATATATGCGATTATAATTATCGTAGCAAAATGGCCAACACGCAATGAGCAACGTGTTCCTTATTAATGCTTTTTTCTCCTCTGTGCTATTAGTGTATTATTATATTATATATAATAATATACTATTATACCATTGCTTTGCAGTGGTACAGTTACAAGTGTTATGATAATTGTCTCGAGTAAAGGCTCCCACAGACAGGCGCGACGTAACAGCGCGATGCGACTCTTGTAGAAAAATTTCCATGAAGTTTCCATAGAAATTGTTCTATAGGCCCCGTCACGTAAAAATAACGCTGGCCTGTACCTGCACACGTAGCGATTAACACTTTCACGGACCCTGAGATGAAGTTGACATTCTGAAAATGACACAAAATAATATTACGTCTATAGCCAGACTGCCGTAGAAAACAAGTCATGGTACCTGTAAAATAGCACTAGAAAAAAGTTTGTGAGTGCAATACGACACTGGATCACATGACTTCTTAGTAACGTACGCAAATTTACACGGATATAAGCGGTTTTGACTTGGTAAGATTAACCGCCTGTGGGCGTAGCGTCATATCAAACACGGAAAAACGCCTGGGGGCGTAGAGTCATATCAAACACGAAAAAAAATACGCTTCTGGCCGTGACGTCAGTGAAAGTGTTAATTTAATTCCAGCCTATTCTAAAGTACTAAGTAGCTAGTAAAGTACCTATTATGATTCTACAATAAAGCAATTACAATTATATTATAAAACAATAGCCTATATTAAAGTAATAGTATATGATATTGTAACACGTCCCCTCCATGTCGCTCAGCGTTCTTTTTACGTGACGAGACCTGTACTAGAGTCGCGTCGCGCCTGTTTGCGGAAGCCTTAAGACAGTCCGCGGTCGTAAATTATAAATGATAAATGATTTTATTTCTGTAAGTAAGTTTGTACAAACACTTATACACGTCAATCATATTTTTTTAAATAGATGAGGTCGGGATTTCCTATCTGACTACTCTGAGAAGAAAGGCCGAAACAAAACTCAGAAGCCACAGTCTCTTTTAAAGTCCAGACATAATCTTGGTCAGATCATGTGAAGACCATGTAGATTAATATCTGAAATGGTCTTTTGAGGAAAGAACCACACAGGTTGAGTGGACCTGTCCAGTCAGTGCACACATTTGTCAGTAATCGTGCAACTCGACTCAGGAAGTCAGGACGTCAGGACGTAAGTCACGATATTTTATTGTTACAAGCAATAGTTATAAATTAAAAATTTATAGACATAGCAGCAGAGAAAAACAGTTACCAAACTGTTTTTCTCTGCTGCTATGTTTATAATTTTTATAGACTTAAGGCAAGTAACCTACCCAGATGACTATGGGTTGCCTGCTAATTCAATCCATTCAAACACCAAATTAACCATTGCCATGTTGGGTAATTACTCCAAATTCTAAGACACAGGATTATAGTTATAAATATCGTAGCAACATGGCCAATACGCAATGAGCAAGCTTGTTCTTTTCAATTTTTTTTTCTCTTTTGTGTTATTATGTCATTGCTTTGCAGCGGTACAAGTTGCAAGTGTTATGATAATTGTCAAAGGTGTCCGCGGTCGTAAGTACTGGCGTTCAGCCACGATCGTTTATCGTTATTAGCAATAGTTATAATAGTAGATTATGCACCAAGGGGATAAAGCAGTATTTAATGTCGCGAGCGCTATTTTGAATCCTGAACGCAACAAAGGATTCTAGGGTTCCCGATCGCAGCGAGGCAGCTCTGTGTTAACTTCTGAATGAAGCGAGGGAGCTAAGACTAGAATCGTGAGTGCAGTGAGGGATTCAAGCTCGCCCAAGACGAAGACACCTTTATCCCCGAGGATAATATTCTACTTTTCGCACCTCCTGCGAGGTAATAAAAACCAATTTTATTATAGAATTTGTAGCTCATAAAACTGTAAAATAATCGGGAATACCTAGTTACGTGCAGTTTCATACACTATTTACCCGACTACGTGATGCAAAGACAGGGTTATGTTTTTCATGCTTAGGTATCTATGTATTTTTGTATGTGGAATTCTTTATACCCTCGAAGCATCCTAACGACTGGATGGATTTTAATACATGAGGTGTCTATCGACTCGTCTGGGTCACGCGAAGATTAAAATCTAAGTTTTGTTTTTATAAAATCAAAATAACGGATTTTAGGTGTCAACAGAAGGGTTGAAAAAAAATTGTACCATGACTATGTGGGGTATCAAAATAAAGGGTGTGAAGAGACGATTTTAAAAATATATCACACTAAAAGAAATAAAAGAAATACAATATCAAGAATCCTAACTGTAACTTTTGCATGCTTATTGGTACAACATGGCTGAACCTATATGTTATCAATTTATCATCTTGTACTGTACCCATATTCGCAAAATAAACGACTTACTTACTTACTAAGATTCATAACAACCTCACTTTTCAAGCAGTCTAATGCAGTTGGTGGCATCAAATTTGAGATTGAACTAAAATAACTTACTGCCTGTCGGGTGTTTGATTTTTAAAATCTAAACTCATTAAATTTCATCAATAATACCATAAATAATATCGTCAATACGGCGTCAGTCCAAATCCAGCATTCGATCGCGAGGGTACGCGCCACAGCAGCCGATCATTTTGTTCGTCGACGGCAACTAAAACCTATGAAGTGAGAACTCTTTGGCAGAACTGTTCATTAAAAGATAAAAATAAATTGTTTTGTAAACGATTCCTTACGATTTTCTTGTCGAGGTTCCAAATTCAAATCACATTAATGACCAGCGGGTCATAATGAAATTCAATACAATATTAATGCCCGGCTAGAGCCTAGGGCTTAAATGACTTGCTTCAGGTTAGTTTTGCATGACATAATATAATTTGACGTTAGCGAGCAGGTGGTGTGAAAATTTATTTATAGAAATGGCTGCAAATAAACAAGAATTTAGAAAAGAAAAGAAAGAAAATACATTTATTTGCGGTAAACATGACGCAAAGAAAAAACACACAAATACAAAAAATAACGAGTTGGGATTTAGTCAGTACGTTATAGACTTTAGGTACGTAAATGGCAATGATGAGGTTCTAGTTTAATATCTCACTAATGCAGCACATAACGTGTATTTCTACCACCTAAGAAGTCAGGGCTTCCCCTTCTTACAAAGGTTGGCCATCCTTTGGTCCTAGTAAGTAGGAGTTGTGCCAGCTACAATGTCACAATTTTTTTTATACATGGTATACGAAATGGAAGATGATACATGATAAATGTATGATGGAAGGCAGTTAAAGTCCTGATCGACTCGCCATATGGTTTGATTCACGATTAAATAAGTACCCAAAAATCATACCTTCCCAAACTCATTAACATCACCTGTCTAGCCTTTTCTCCACTATGTTGGGGTCAGCTTCAAGTCTAACCGGATGCAGCTGAATACAAAATGGAGAGACTGCCTATCTGACCTCCACAACCCAATTACTGGAACACGATAACCCGTGGTAAGACTTCTCAAAGTAATAATCGTAAAAGTGATGTTCTCAAAAATGTAGCATCGACCTTTATGTCAAGAGCGAGCGGTCGATGAGAGACGTGACACCGTGACACTGAGGAGTCGTATTTCTCATTAATCTTTAAAGGCAGCGTGATAGACGGACCGCTGTCGACAAAAATAACATTTTTTCCTTATATTATACTATCACGCGACGTTTTAGAAAAGTAAGTAGCTACTTCAGTATTTACTTATTAACAACATTGGTAGGTATTGGTAGATGACGAGAAGTAGAAGAAGAAAAACAATTATTATTATTACTTGTAGTCGGAAATTATCCCACGGGAACGTGTTACCGGGACAATAAGTAGCTATGTCCTTCCCCAGGATGCCATCTATCTCCTTGCCAAATTTTATCGAAACCCGTTTAGAGGTTTAGGAGTGAAAAGGTAACATACAGACAGAGTTACTTTCGAATTTAAAATATTTGTATGGATTAGGTAATACACAAATAAATGAAGGTCTTGTCGTGTTAGTGGGTACTATTAATGCAACATTGTATTAAAAAAAGAAACGTAGATGGGTACTTAATCAAAAATAAAAATATTTTAGAAGTCAATAAGAAAATTTGGTACGCATTTATATTAAATCGACAAAAAATCGTACTTAATTCATTATTTTGCGGTAGATTTTACACTATTGGGTATAATCGCCTCGGTATTGGACCGCAATCTCTCCATTCAAAAGATAAACAATGTGTTTAAGTCCCTAATATAATATATTGAAAACATTGCACCTATATTTTAATAATAACTCACAGTATCGTCTAGGTACCTACCTATAAAGCAACGACTACATTCCCACAAAAAAAAATTGTCACTGTCAAAACATGAAGGAAAATTCCGAAATAGACTCAAAAGATAAGGTACGATCCAACCTGTTTTCACAGACACGCGTTCACGACAATAAACCCACTATGTCGACCGTTTTTAGAATCAAAACAGTAACCTAACATCACTCAAAACCCACAGAGCACTTACCTTAAATTAGGATGAACCTCGAAATGGCGAATTGGCGATCAACAATTGTTTATATTTTTCCACGTAAACTCGCGCGCACTTATCGTCACGGACACCCGACACGGGCGAGCCTCGATTGAGGAATGAATGAATTCAGGGGTTGCGACGGTGGGCGGGGCTGCTCTGAACCACCGCACCCAGCCGAATTGAAAAGTCGCGCCTACCCTCCACATCAATACGAGAAACGACCTTCTTAAATCCCCAACTTCGTGGAAAACTCGTCGTGATTCTGTGAACATCCTACTCATTTGAGATGTTATTTGCCTTTAATTTTTTTTGTTTATTACGATGTGCTTCTGAATTTGGTTGGTTGTTTTATTTTATATTTATTGCGAGGGATACGACTATTGAAATAATTCGCAGAATCATGTCGACATAAAGGCGCAATGGCTGTCATTCAGCGTTGTCTGAATTCTTGGGTTCTGTATGGGATTATTAAAGCGTATCTACTATGTTCGTACTGAAATAAATTCTGGAGAGAAAATTGCAGAACTTTGCTTGTGAATGAATATGTTATTGTAACTTTGCTGTATCGGCACGTAAGGATAGACAGAACATAATAAGTACATATTAATGCTGCAGGATAACAAAACACTGTCGTGGAATATAAGTATGAAAGGCGGGTCCATATTGGCTCAACTAAAGTTCTTTACCCGAAATTGTTCTTCCTAACGATTTGTAATCCGAATGATCACTCTTCCTAAAATTTTTCATCCTAAAGTTTTCATTCATACTATTTGTAGTGCTACCGGCGATGTTCATAACACTCATGTTTCCGAAAATTGTAATTAATAATATCATTAATGTAAATATATTTAAACTCCTACTGTTTTTTATCATAACGCTTTTATCCCTAAACATAATTACCATAATATTTTCACCCAACTTATATATAACCTACCCACTATATTTTAAACCAACTGTTTAGAATGATTAAAGGTCGTTTGACTGATTTTTGTCTTAAATGAATGAAATTCAGGTCAGAGTGTCGTCTTGGGGGCACTATGAAAAAAATACTTAGAAAAATTTCGCGACCAATTTCGAGGTAGCGCTCGCCGGCCGCTGCCGCGGCACCGCTCGCTTCGCTCGCTCGGCTCGCGCGTAGTTGGTCACAGTTCTAACCTAACCTAACCTATGGATATATTTGCAGGTACACACCGCTATAAATAAAATTAAAGAATACGCTTTATTCTTATATGTTACACATGTTATGTGAAAATAAAGTTACGCAAAATTTATGTATATAATACTGATTATTATGAATAAAAAGAAATCTAAACAAAAAAATATGACTTTGAATAATAGTGTATAAGATGGTTATGTTGAGAAAATATAGGAAAACAAATACAAGTATAATAGATGTTTATTGCTACTGACATTATGAAGTTGAATGCTTCGGAATTATGAACATTAGAGACAGAGTAGTTAGGAATTGTGATTGTTAGGATGAAAAATGTTAGGAAGAACATTTTCGGATTTCCAATTATCGGAGTTGAAAATTTAGGTGAACTTTGGCGCACCCATGAAAGGCTTTAGACAGATTAGGTACTTCAGCTAGGACATTACTCGTAACGAGTCTATTCCAGATTAATTTAAGAGTTTTGCATAGAAATAGCCTCCACGGGTGACGACAGGTACCTACTTGATTACGTCCAACGCACCCTAGGCAATCAGCTCTACTACAAACGCTACTGACTAGACTAGGTTTATCTTACTGAGAGGGATTTTTCTTTTCGTAAACCAGTCTGTATGGACGAATGACATTCAGAATTCGAAGAATCGCGAGACTAAACAAGTGATAATCGCTTTTATAATTGAATTTTCACACCACCTGCTCGCTAACGTCAAATTATAGATGTTATGCATACAAGTCATTTAAGCCCTAGGCGGGCATTAATATTGTACTGAATTTATGACCCACTGGTCATTAATGTGATTTGAATTTTGAACCTCAACTGAGAAAATCGTATGGAAACGTTTACAATTTTTTTTTTTTTTCTTTTAATGTACAGCTCGACCAAAGAGTTCTCACTTCATAGGTTTTAGTTGCCGTCGACGAACAAAATGATCTGTTGCTGTGGCGCGTACCCCCGCGTTCGACGATATTATTTATTATGTTTTTGATGAAATTACATGAATTTATATTTTTTAAATCAAATACCAAGTGTTATAGGGTTTCCATCAGGAATTTTTAAGTAGTAGCCGGGAGTCTGGTATTGTGCCCGGTTGATGGCAATAGACTCGGTCCCTATTACATGGGACCTTCACTTAACTGGCGAAATATGGGTATAAGTACCTCTGCCTTACCCTTCGGGGAGTACAGGCGTTATGTTATGTGTATTATGAAAATAATTGAAAATGATGAGTCTTTTAGTCTTTTTAGGATTCCGTACCTCAACAAGAAAAACGGAACTCTTATAGGGTCACTTCGTTGTCCGTCTGTCTGACGCAAGACGCTTTTTCTTAGGAATGCGTGGAGTTATCAAGTTGAAATTAATATCAAATACGTAGTTCTACGGTCGCTTGGAGCTGTAAAAAATCAAGCTTCTAAGTTAACGCAATAAAAAAATACGGCTATTTTGGCGACATAATATTTCGATACTCGCAAATAAATCAAACCTATAGGGTACTTCCCGTTGACTTAGTATCATGAAATCTGCCAAGAAGCAAGGCAGTACAAGTAAAGGAAAAAGTCCGAACATCGTTCATTTATTGTGCGTGGTCCGACACGCACTTGGCCCGTTTTTTAATAGCGCACTGGATTTTCAACTCTCGGTATTGAGCCGAGCATTGAGAAACCAACAGAGCGCATCCGCAGCACAAGTAAAGGAAAATGTCCTAGAAATCGTGCAGTATTGTCACATTTTTTTTTTTTTGATTTCGATCTTGCATTTGCAGTTGAAGAATTGACTGTGACGCATATCGATGTATATAGGAGAACATGTTTTTCAACTACAATTAAGCTTGTTTTTGAACTACGGAACCCTTCATTGTGCGTGCTCCGACATGCTTTTGGCCGGTTTTTTTTATTAAAAGAAATTGTTTCAAAATGCAGGCTGTTGGCACAGCTATAAGTACATTTAGAATAGTATCACTTCCCAGCTTCATAAAATTCTCTGGCAGCGTTTAACACGCAGTAAACTTTAAACTTATCGCGGTCCTTAACATTTATACCGTCCCCTGTGTAGTTAATGTCTTGACTGCTGTTCGTAACGCGTTGGGCCGAACTTTGTCTTGACGTAAATCAATGGAATGAGGTTTTTATTCGCAGATTCCGTACCAAATATCACTCTACGCCCCCCGCCGCCATACATACAGTATTTATAAAGGTTCAATGAAGATAAAGATAGATTGTAGTTAGGTGAGAGTTTTTGGCGACTTGCACTGATCAGAGCCTGGGTTCCTAGTGGTTTCCAGGGGGTCAAGGGTGATTAAACACTGAAGAAGATGGATAGAATGGTCTTTCTCTCAGTCAACAGTAATAAAATGTGATCATCTATCCGGTTGACAACCACGGTGATAACTAATATTATTTTCGGTCTTGGCATTAGATCTTTATAGGATGACTAGCTTTTGCCCGCGGCTTCGCTCGCGATAATTTAGACTGACTATCAATTCGGGTTATAATTCAATAATTATTCGAAAGACACGTGGCGCCATCTATTATCATAAGAACGTTATTGTGGTTTTAGTCGGGATCAGTACTTTTTGCGGGATAAAAGGTACCCTATGTTCGTTTCTGTACACCTGATAACGTACATGCAAAATTTCAGGATGATCGGTTGAGTGGTTTAGGCGTGAAAAGGTAACAAACAAACTTACTTTCGCATTTATAATATTAAAAGTTAGGATACGCTAATGTCTTACGAGTATACCCAAGCTATCAAAGAACATCCTTATAGTTTCCGTTAAACTTGCAATACAAGAAAAAAGCTATAGAACCGACATAACTGAAATTGATACCTATGATCGAAATCTTTTTTCTTAAAATGCTTTAAAATTTATTGGTGCTAGGGTCCACACTTCACCGATGAGATCGACTTGCCGTGGCGCATTGCAGGGCAACGTGACGAGATAGACAAGTGTACACAAGGCTTAATGGATTTTATTGCCGTACACATACGAACAAGCGCCAGTGCGGCCCATTATATTATGGCCGAAATAAAGTTCAGAAAACTACGGATTATATTATATGAAAACTGAATTTTATAGTCGTTAATTTATAAATTTGTATACGGTGAAGCTTTTAACGAATTATGACTTTAATTTATTAAATGCAGCCTGTGTTGTGGGTTTAAATCTATACTATTATAAAGAGGTAAATGTAAGTTTGTTTGTAGGGGGTAATCTTCAGAGTTACTACTTAATCCGATTCCGAAAATTATTTCACAAATTTGGAGCAGCCCAACTATTCTGTAAAAATCTCACCGTGAAAAATTTGGTGAAGTGAACTGTTACGTCAAAGCCGACTGTCGCTGAAAACCAGCGCTGGGGCTCTGTCTCGCATAGGGTCATAGCATTATGCTGAGCGATTGCCGTTTTGCGTGGATGTGACGCATATTTGCCACCAACATGTTCTTTTTTGTATTTGTGTGTTTTTCTCTGCGTCAAGTTTACCGCAAATAAACGTATTTTCATTTTTTCTTTTCTTTCTGTCAATAGTGTCAATCCCAAGCATCAGATGGAATGACAGCTCCCGTCACCTAAGTTGTCACGGTGAGATTTTTACAGAATAGATCGGCCATATTGCCGATTATCATAGGATATATTTTATTTAAAACCAGAAATTTACTTACTTAGTTGTCCCTAATTTTCTTGCTGGGCCTATACCTTTGTTTGAACTGGTCTAGTTGTCTATAGTCAGCACATTGAGGCAATTAGATTGAAGACTGCGGCCGATTAAATTACTCTGATTAGGGAATGAAAGGCAATTTAGAGGGACAATCTGTTTCTTATACGAATTAAATTGCTCCTATGCCCAAATTACCCTCATTAGGCTGGGTTTATACGAAGCCGGTCAGTTTCGGAACATTTGGAGCAGAAGTCTATTGTCCTCGTGACCTCAAAAATGTAAGAGAATCTTAGCCGTGGAGAACTTTGACGAATTTTGATGTGATTAGATCATTGCTTCACAGTATCACTACTTTTGACATTTACATAATCGTCTAATAAAGACTTTTATAAAATGTATTATTTGGTTTCCTGCTATAGAGGACCGTGAAAAAAACTTTAATTTCGGAAGTCGGTGGCCAGAAACGAATATACACAACCAAAAACACCGACTTCCGAAATTAAAGTTATTTTTCACGTTTTCTAGTGCTTTTTTTGGAAGTCGGTTGTTTTTTTTTTGTAAAAAAGTTTGTTTTTTATATGTATTACATTATTAAGCTACATTATATTATCTTGCATGATTAGGTAAGCATCACATGCCATACTACGGCTAAATAGAATATAAGACCAAATAATGTACTTAACATGTGTAATGAATATGAATATGACAAATTCTGCAACTAGTTCGTTACCTTTCTTTCAGCGCAAACTTGGTCAACGAGTAAATATCAATTAACCGATGTAGGTACCCTATTATAAAGACGAGCGCTTAGGAGCTATTTGTAAGCCAATAATCAAAACCCCCATTAAAATCTATTTTCGACCGGCCGCCACACTTCCAAGAAAGCTTCTACAATATTAAACCATGAAAATTGCTTAAATAACAGCCGTTTGACTATATATCGATCTCGGTAACCCCGCCACACAATGACAGGCAGTAAAACAATATTACATACATAACTTTACGACAGTATTTCCCGAAGGGGCAGCCAGAAGTGTGGAATACACGTATTTATTGCTGTCCCACGTACCTAATAGGGAGCGACTATTATATTGCGAATAATCAGCATGACACAAATCCGGGCTTTCTTGCTGTTACTGAAAGAAAAGAAAGCAAGAAAAACAGGTTTATTTGTCACAGCAACACGTGCATACAAAAGTGCACAAAAAGAAACTGCCCTATCCGGGAATGGAACACACCCTCGCTGAGTCTTTACCAGTAGGTAAAGCTGGTGACCAGTAGATCAATGAGACATTCAGGGTACCCATAGCATAGTCAGCCTAAAATCTTCCCAATGCAGGGTCACAGTCCTCTCTCAGAGAGGGAGTGAGCCGTAATCCACCACGCGGGCCCAGTGTGGGTTTAATAGATGTCACATGTCTTCGATTTTTTTATTCTAGGACATGCCGGTTTCCTCACGATGTTTTCCTTCACCGTTTTGAGAGCAGTGGTGATGAAATAAATTATACCAAGTAACGCGCTACTAGGTTCGAAGCCACGACCTACAAAAATGTTACCAATGCTGGGCCACAGTCCTCTCTGTGAGAGGGATTGGGCCGTAACCTAACGCGAGCCCAATACGGATTGCTGGCAGTTATACAGGGTGTCCCCAATAATGGATCAAACGTTACGGGTAGGTAGCTCACCTGATTTCCAAAAAGTAAATTAGAATAGTTTTTTCTTAAATTTATGTCTCTTTATGGTTCAAAAAAATATTTACAATTCAATTTCTTTTTTCTAAGGCAAATAAAACGCCTTTTACAAAAATGGTATCATATTACATTAGTAAGCTATTCAGAAATGTTCTACAAAAATCATACCTAAAAATGGTATCATTTGCAGCGACAGCATTAAAAAAACTGTATTCTAGTAGAGAAAATGGTGAAATTCTAATAAAAATATGTCTGAATAAAAAATTATACCGTAGAAAGAAAGAAAGAAAGAAAGAAAGAAAATACATTTATTTGCGGTAAACATGACGCAAAGAAAAAACACACAAATACAAAAAATAACGAGTTGGGGAAAAATATGCGTCACATTCACGCAAAACGGCAATCGCTCAGCATAATGCTACAACCCTATGCGAGACAGAGCCCAAGCGCTGGTTTAGCCCGTAGCGGCTTTTTTTAAACTATTCAAATTAGTTGTTGGAAATCAAGTGAGCTAACTACCCGTTACGTTTGATCCATTATTTACGGGACACCCTGTATAATAATATTTTCTTTGATAAATAAATGGTCGAACCCCAAACCGCTGAATCATTTTATTAGATTGGTGTATTATCTGAAATTGATTTGGTCTAGAACTGAATTAGGAGTGTTTCATAAAATCGTGATTCGATTTCTTCTTCTTCTCAATAGAATTTCTATTTCGTTTATATTTCAGTCTTTCCGCAAACAGGCGCGCGCGACTCTAGTAGAACAATTTCTATAAAAACCTCATGGAAATTGTTCTACAAGAGTCGCGTCGCTTTGTCGTGTCTTGCCTGTCTGCGGGAGCCTTGATACAGGTATATGTACCTATTGTTGGTAGCATTATATTGGTCCTTCAGCCTTTTCAGTTCAATTCAATTGTAATGTAAAGAGATGGCTTTTGTAGGATAGTCACAATCTTAGAAGGTTTAGTACAGATACATAAACTCACGCCTTCTTCCCATGGGGGTAGGCAGAATCTACAGAACGCGACCTGCTACGATCCTTACATACTCTTAGTGCTTCGTTTACGTTCATACATCTGCACCCTAATTGCGTAACACACTATGAATCATCATCTGAATCATTTTGAAGCTTATTGCTAATCCATTGCTTCATATGTTCGAAAAATTTGTATGCCCAACAACGTAAATAACGCAATGAATGTTGTTGAACTGTCAAAATGAAAGCCATTCCTACTGTTAGTGTTTTACGCAATTACCATCCTGGATTAATATATAGAATACTTTTTTTTTTTTTTTTTTTTTTGGGTGGGAAATCATCAAATGACCTCTCCCGCTCTGGGCGGAGCGGAAGGGCGTGTCAGACTCTTACTGACTAAAACCCACCCGTGTTCCTTCAGTTGCCTGTGCGCCAGGGCCACGGTAACTCTTTCGAACAATCCGCAGCCCCAGCAGGCATCGGTCCTATCGGACCCCGTCAATTTTGCTGACATCTCTTTGAGGCGCGCGTGGAACACGACGCGCCGTCGACCCGGGCCTGGTCCTTACCGGACGGCGAGCTGCCCATTGCTCACCGTCCGCAAGCCCGCGCCTACGGTGGCCGGGAGTCGGCAATCGACTCCCGACGCCCAGGGTGTCTCCTCCTCCTGCGGCGGCTAGGGGCGCGAGGGCGCAGAGATTGCCTCTCCCTTTCGCGCTCCACCTCCTCCTTCGCGAGCATTACTGCTTCGCAGAAGGAGGTGACGGCTTCCCATTCCCTCTCGCTCCGTACCATGGCCTGAACCAGGGCCGGACGCGAGAGGTCGCCGCCGCCGATCGCCGCCACGAGGACACGGCGGTGCCCCGCCCAAGCCGGGCAGACCTCCACCGTATGCTCCACCGTGTCCTCCGATCGATCCACGCAATGATAACACCCGGGCGTTTCCTCCCGCCTTATCCGAAACAGGAACCTCCCGAAACAGCCATGTCCGGTGAGGACCTGCGTCAGGCGGAAGGTGAGGACGCCGTGGCGCCTCTCAAGCCACTCCTCAAAGAGGGGTCTTACCGCCGCAATTGTGGCGTGCCCTGCGCTGGGTTGCGACAGTCGCACTGTCCATGCCGCCATGAGATCCCGCCGGAGCTCTGTCCGCTGTGCCGTGATTTCTCGCGGCAGCGGAGTTACGCCCCGGCGTTTCGCCTCCTCGCGCCACTCCCAAACGTGCGCGAGGACCTTTGCCTCCAGATCCCACGGCGGCAATCCGGCAAGGAGGCTCGCCGCCTCACAGGAGAGCGTGCGGTATCCCCGTACCATCCGGATGGCCATGACCCTTTGGGACGCGTTCAACCGGCGGGCTGGCCGGAGCCTCAATGAACGCGCCCACACCGGTGCCCCGTAAAGGGCCATGGACCGCACGACCCCCGCGTAGAGCCTCCGGCAGGAGGCGTTTGGCCCCCCCAGGTTGGGCAAGAGCCGCTTCAAAGCAGCCCGGTCCGCTGCAGTCTGGGAGCCAAACGTCGGAAATGCTCGACGAAGTTCCACCGGCTGTCGAGGACGAGTCCCAGGTACTTCATCGTCGACTCGACGCCGATGTGAACCCCTCCTACCGTTATTTGGGAACCCGACAGTGGCCCGTTCCGAGGACCATGAAAACACATGGCCTCGGACTTGTGCAAGGCCACTTCGAGTCTCAATTGCCGGATCCTCTCAACGACTGTCGCAACCCCGCGTGTCATGAGTTCGGCCGCCGCCTGGTGCGACCTCCCCTGCGCCAGGACCAGCGTGTCGTCAGCGTAGCACACCACGCTGACGCCACTAGGGAGGTCGGCGCGCAGCACCCAGTCGTACCCGATGTCCCACAGATGCGGCCCCAGGACCGATCCCTGTGGGACACCACACGACATCTCTCGCCGGTTCCATTCTCCCTGGTGACCGGGGTAGATAACTGCTCTATCCGCCAACGTTGGCAAACCTTGAGTTTGAACTTTCGAATGTTTATCAAAGACCAAGTCTGGGATTCATAGGTCAAAATGGGAAGGATGCACATGTCCATAATTTTTCGCTTGAGTGACAAAGGAAGGTTTCCTTTCATAAGCTCTTTCATGGACCAGTAGCTCTTCCAGGCATTTTCGGTTCATCTTAAGACTTCCTTGTCTTGTTTGGACTGGAAAGAGACTAACTGGTCCAAGTATATGTATTCATGGACATATTGAAATTCCTCACCGTTCACTCTGATCCTATATTTAATGGAGTTTAACATCAGCTTGGTTTTCGACACGTTCATCGCCAGAACAATCCAAATAATATAGAATTAGAAAATAACATGGTAATCCAATATTATGTTGGAAACAGATAAGACGAGGACACTGCCGCTGGTCTACAGCATGCATCAGAAAGGTATGGTCAATATTTAAGGGTGCGGTAAGACCATCAAACTGCACAACTTTCCCATACAAAACTTCAATACCTTCTCGAGCCAAATGTATAAGACGGCTGATATTTTTTCACGATGACGATGTCGGTCCCATCACGGCTAACAGCTAGGACTTTGCAGGTAGACTGCGCAGGCCGTTAACTAGTAGGTAGTTATCAGAGATAAAAGAAACACGAGTAATGTTTATTTATTTATTTATTTGGGATCACCAACAAAGAATACACACACAATATAAATTACATTAATAAAATTGGTTCTTGGTTGGTCCTTACATTATATTGTTGTTGTATGTTGTTGTTGTGTTGTGTATTGTTGTTGTGTGTTGTGTTTATTTTTGTATATTGTTCTGTAGTAGGCTAGGTCGTAGGTAAGGTCAGTGTTCACCTGGTCTGAGCTCTATCACACTTAAGGTTCATTAGGGTACCGTCATTGGTTTTACGGGCAGCTGGAAGGCATGTCAGCATAGGTTCCGCAAGAGGCCGGTAAGGCCTTCAAACGGCCGCAGCTAGCGTGCGTCGGTAGCAGGCCGTAGAACGCCGGTAGCACGCAGCTCGGCTACGCGTCAGCACGCCGTTCGGAGCAGCGTGCAGATTAAAGCAGCGTGCTATATTGAGTTGCCCTGTCCTCAGCCAGGACGTAGAACCCCTAGGTCGGAGCACAAGGAATCCTGAGGGTCAGGCAATAGCTCCGCTAGCTAAACCAGCGCAAAATCAAGATCGGTCTGTTTGTACTACAGCCTTAAATATGACCACACCTTTCTGATACATCCTCTAGAAGCCATGCTCGAAAATAAAGAATCTATCTTATTCTTTTCGAGAACCAACACTTACCAATACATTATTTTATTTATTTTTACCTACATTCCTCGGAGCTCGTTTCGTAGGGCGTCGATCGATGCAATCAATCTAATAGGACTATACATACGACTCACAGATGTCGTGTCTATTAATAGAGGTCTTTGATCCGATCACCTTTGATGTCTGTCGCTAGAAAAACATCTTGAAGGACAGTTTACATACAACATCTTGTGTTTTTACATAAATTTTATGTAGACATTAAATAAAAAATGTTTTGCAAGACTTGCGAATATCGAAAAAAAAATTAATTACATAACAAAATGTATTTTCGCTCAAAAATATCCATCGGCTAACTTTCAAATTCAAAGGTGGCTCTCAATTCAGAGGTTTGAATTGAGGAGCCACCTTAAACGTCCTGTAAGTCTTTAAAGTTAATTGGGGCTACAAAATAGGCTAATTTACTACTCAATAGTAGTACCCGCATTTAAATATGAGACATGGCTCCTAAATCCATACGAACACAATATATTGTGAAATAATTCAAAATAAACTAATTATTTCATACATACATGTTTAGGTCCATTTTTCAAACTGAAAAATTTAAACATATATTCATAACTGAACCTAGGACAACCCTATTTTTGAAGCTGTTACGCTTCTTTCATTCGAAATTTGACACAAAACAATTGAAGAAAGACTCTTTATCAAATTTAGAAGGTCCTTCTTTATCTTTGTCAGGTTTGATAAAGTGTCTTTTTTCATTATTTTCTGATAGGGCACACGATCTTCCGTTATAAGTCTCACTGTCACCCAACTACACAAGTAATTCTGAAGCACCGCACTCAACAAATTATTCGCTAAAACAGTGTATTTTAGTAAAACGCGAGAGATTTGAATCTGAACTACAAGTTAATTTGCTGGCGCGGCAGGGGTCACCAATCACGGACCGCATAACCACAGGAACGTTTTATAGTAATTACTTTTCACTCGCCAGTTGACAACTACTAGCAGTGGTTTAGGGCCGAATTGACTAATGGCGACTATTAAGTCATTCGCTTGCACTTTAATTTACGTGTTGAATAGAATCTCGAGGGGATATTGAATAACTACACAACACACAATCTCACGTAAAATTACACGGTATAAATATAAATATTGTTCAATTTTAATGTTAAGTTCCAATTTAGCTTTTTTCTTTTTTGTTTAATTTTAGTTTTTTAGTTTTGCTTTTGTCCCGACTTTTTGGAGGTGGGCATTAATGACTGCGACACAGTATTATACTAATGCAGTTGTTATCGAACACAGAGTTTTTGTAAACTAGTTTTTCGTTCCAATAAAATTTATTATGTACTTATTTTATTTTATTACATTTTGTTGGAAACTGTAAACAACATCACCAACATTATTTTGCTCTTGCATATCTCTACGGGGTCAAATTAAATTAGCTACCGAAACTCCGTAGATGTGATGGATATCGATATCGAATGACGTTAAAAGCAAAAAAAGGATTTCCTAAACTCATAATTTCAAGTAACTATACACTACCAGCGGCCGTTGACCCGAGTTATTTAAAAAAAAACATCTTTAGATATATCCATGACATCTGCGGAGTTTCGCTAGCTTATTTAATTTGACCCTGTATGTGCCAATATCTGGCTTCACCACTTTTTTTGCTATAGCATCTTTCACTTCCGAAACTGTACACTCATAACACAGGACGACATATATTTATGTTATTTCTCCTCATATCAGCAATTTGGCACGATCATGCTGTCGTAAAAATATTAGCCAATCAACATTTAAATAACGCACTTGTGGAACGTATTTTAAAAGCCTTTTATGACAAGCTAATAAAGAAGTAGAAACTATTCGTATAACCTGAAATTTTCATGTAAACAGATTTTAAAGCAGCACATAACTACTTGAACTTACTTAAATTCGGACTAACAGAACTTCATTCGAAATTCTTAGATGCACTTAAATAGACTCCAACGACACTCAGTGCCCAAACAAAAACTGGGCCTAACTCATCCATAAAAATTAATTAATTAAAAGTGTCTTTTCGGAATGTCAAAGTAACAGCTTTTTATACTAAATGCATAATCATGATAGTACGGTACTTATAACAAAAACAAAACAGTTTAAAAAAAGAAACTGTTTTCCGTCTGTATGTCTATCTTTCTGTTCCGGCTAATCTCCGAAACGGCTGGACCGATTTTGCCGCGAATTTCACTGACAGATAGCTGATGTTATAAGACACTCCTTAAAAAAAAAAAAGTAGTTAAAATAAAAGTAGTCTAAGTTCCTACTTAGACTACTCTTATTTTAGAAAAACAATTAGGCTACAGCGCAAAAAAAATAAAACCCATGAAATCCATTATGCACGCGAATGAAGTCTCGGGCACAGCTAGTCCCACATAATAATATGGTAACATTTTCCATCGACTCGGAAAGAAGTCTAAATTTAACTTAACTTAATCTTTTGAAATTTATTTTTGTATTTTTTATTTAACTTTCTTAACTCATTAAATTCAGTAACCATCTTACCTTAACTAAAAATATTTTCTAGTCCACATACTTAATTAAATGATTTAGATTATGACACACGTCGATGTGCCCCGTTCAGTCCCGTGTTCCCATATTAGTCTTAAGAAGACTAACAGGACCTAAAAGCAAGTTTTATAATACCTAAAAGTATAGGATCCACTGCCGTAAACAAAATCAATAAATTATATGTTATTCTTCAGGATATATGCTAGTTAGATAGGGTGTTGTAAACATAATACAACTAATCTGATACGATAGAAATAAATCACAAAGATACCTCTAAAAAATATTTTCTACGATTTAAAACCATACTAATATACTACAATCATTCTGATTTTTTGTCAGATTATTCTACTAACAACATATTAACGTAATAGTGTTTTAATTTTTTAGTCCAATAAATAGATTTTTTTGTAAATAGATAATTCCTCCATATTTTGCAATAAATTACCAGCGTTTTTTTCACCGCGCTTTTCTTTCTTGTCTATGCAGTCCGACGGTGACCGCGCTTAGCTGTTGTCAGAGTCCTAAATATAAAGTCATTTTAATGTCCATACTTTGTAAATTGCTGTGTCCTTACAGGGTTCGTGACAGGTTCTAGACCCTTGAATGTAACATCTACTTACCAGATGAGTGCTTAAGCTAAATGGTGCTGATCCATACGTCATGTTCGTGAATGGGCGCCGTCAGAGGGGACTGGTCATCTCTTGGCTGCCACGGCTTATTTTAATTTAATATTTGAATCGTTTTTGTCTCTTTATTACGGACGCTTTTAACGTTCTGCATCGTTCTCACATGCATAATTTCAACATGAATGATGTAATCAATATTTTGTAACTATATTTTGATTTAAAAGAGTGTCCATGGAGTTTCTTGCCCGTTCTTCTCCATAGGTACCTACTACGCTTTGGAATGGGCAACTAGCTTCATCTTTCTGACTGACCGTCCCCTTGACAATTCAAAAGTGCCTGTAATTGGTTTATTTGAAATAAATGCTTTGAGTTTGAGTTTGAGTTGTGTTTGAGTTTGAAAGTTTAAATTTTTACATATATTCCTAACCGTCAAATTCCACTTTCACCCCTACCTAGTAACGCAAGTACCAAGTACCTACTTCTACACGGTTCCAAAGCTAACGGTTAACGAGAACTACACTAACAACGTTACTTTAAACTGCCGGCAACTTGCGTAATTGAAATCTTTGTTAATTAAATAGTTCCAGCGTCCGTAGCGATGGAAGATAGTGGCAGATGAGCTTTTTGCATAGAAAAAGTTTGTGTTATAATTGTGCAGTAATAAATAGAAGAGACTTAAAAATATAGCCCTCATCTATAGGTGATCTAGCTACAGTCTGGCCGTCGAGAAAATGCGTTCCTGACACTTATCAGTTTCATACAAATGTTTTTTCATACTTGTCAAACTGACAGATGTCAGAAACACAATCTCTCGACGACCGGACTGTAGTCAGCAAAGAGATGAATTTTCACACAAATTCTTTAATCTTTCAATACAAAGATAAAGACACTTATTCGTCGGATATGGTAGGTACAAAGTTGGTTAGTATAGTTATGTTCAGCGGGGTAATTGCGTAACACACTAACAGTAGGAATGGGTTTCATTTTGACAGTTCAACAATATTCATTGCGTTATTTACGTTGTTGAGCAAACAAATTTTTCGAATATATGAAGCAATGGATTAGCAATAGGCTTCAAAATGATTCAGATTGTGATTGATAGTGTGTTACGCAATTAAGGTGCGGGACACACCCGTTGCTTACAGCGGCATATGAATATTTACAATATTACACATGGGTATAAAACCTAACTTATAAACTACTTATACTCTAATAAACAATACAAAACACTTAGACTAAAGACAAAAAGATACATTTATACTCAATCATAAAATAAAAACACAACAATAACAACATCTGTAATAGAAAACTAAATAAATCTAATAAGTATAAGTATTACCCTTATAATCAAAAACATATTTTACTGTATAAAAAATATTTTGGAGAAGCTATGCTTTTAGATATTTGACAAACGTGCCCGGGTCCAGCACACGTGACACATTATTTGACAAACATGTGTTACCCTTATAATCAAAAACATAAAGAGATTATTTTGGAGAAGCCATGTTTTTAGATATTTGACAAACATGCGCGGGCCCAGCACAAATGCCACATTATTTAACAAACATGTGCCCGGGCCCAGCACAAGTGACACATTATGTCTTAGCGACCTCTAATCTATTGCAGTTTAAACTTTTCACCTATCACAGATAACCAAATTACCAAGTTATTCTGAAGCACCCAAACGTGCCGATGTTAGGAGCTCCGTAGGTTCCTAGCTAACGACATTACCCCCAACTCCAGAAAACTTGCATCTAGTTAATTGAAATCTTTGTTTTGGTAGCTATTTCAAACTTGCAGAACGAATGTTTCAACTTTATCGTACTGGGAGTGTTTGTGCAAGAATTGCAAATGCAAAAGTTAAAATTTAACAGTGTTATAAAACTAATGCAGTTTCTGAACTAAGTATGTTTGAAAAACATGAGCATTGCTTGCGGAGTCATAATTTTAATTGGTTGTTGTATAACAAGGAAAGTTCGTAAATTGATGAGTTTTGACTGATATGATGATGAAAGTACTCTTAAAATTTTCAAATTGATAATTAATTAAGTACTAATTTATATAATTTTTTTTTTTTTGCTGTGCCCTACTGGGTCCGTAATTGTACATTAGCTTTAAGCCCATTGTAAGATCTTCACACAATATTATGGAATCAAATAAAGATATGAATATGAATAAAAGCATGTGTTTTAAACACACGACGTGTTTTGGTGTTATTATTAAATACGGAGTTCATTCCTTATCATATGAAACTAACATTTGGCCTTTCAAATAAGCAGTTTTGTATGGAGAAGAATGGCAACTAGAACTAGATACAATTCTTTTATTGTTTTTGAGATTCAAAAGTGCCTTATTGAAATAAACGATTTTGTTTTTGAATTTTTCCATTCATTCATCCATTGCTTTCTTATGTTAGAAAAATGTGTCTGCTCAAAAACGTAAATAACGCAATGAATGTTGTAGAACTGTCAAAATGAAAGCCATGTTAGTGTGTTACGCAATTACCCCGCTCTGTAGTGAGCAGACAACGCGTTTTTTGTAGAAACGAAATGTTATACGAATGCGAATAATTTGCCGTTTGTATTCCTTTGCACATGTTTAAGAGAATCAATAAAATAAATAAAACTTTGCATTTCAAAGGCGCTTCTAATTTTATACCCGTTTTTTTATCGACTCAAACAAAGGTCATTTGCCATGCAACTATGGCTCTTAAAATGACTACGAAAATATTTTCAAGATTGCCTCCGTTGGTCAAGTGATCGCAAGCGCCTCCTGCTGAGCATGAGGTCCTCGGTTCGATTCTCAGGTTAGGTTTTTTAGGAATTTGTCAGTAGCAGCCCGGAGTCTGGATTTGTGCCCGGTTGATAGCAATAGGCCCTCTATTACATGAAACATAAACATAACTGGCGAAATGTGGGTGTACCTACTATGGGTACACCTCTGCCTAACCCTTCGGAAAAACAAAGCGTGATTTTATGTTTTGTAAATACTAGGTATTGCCCGCGGCTTCGCTCGCGTGGAGGTCGGAAATTATCCCACTGGAACGTACTACCGGGATAAAAAGGGTTCTATGTGTTAATCCAGGTTATAATCTGTCTGTGTACTAAATTTCATCCAAATCCATTCAGCCGTTTTTGCGTGAAATAGTAACAAACATCTATCCATCCATATTCACAAACTTTCACATTTATAATATTAAATAAATTAGGATTATAATTTTTATTTTATTATAGAACCAATCGATTCAATAATAGAATCGTAATCATTCATTCGTGAAATTAACCGTCAAATGACATCCAATCGTCATAAAAGCCACGAAAAGAAGTCGTCGACTTAAAAACAAACATATTGAATTACAAACAAAACAACATTAGGCGGTTCTCTTAAACAAATGAGGGATTATCGACTTTACAGATGCGGTCACGATCGAATAAAATTTAACTTAATTCATAGAAAACAAACAGTTAATTTATCAAATTAAATTTCATTTGAAAACATCCATCGGTTTCTGACTAAACTTCAACTATATCGATGACCCTGGTTACTTATCTCTTTTGAATGTACCTGTCCTACCGCCCGGCGAGGAAGCAATTAGCTAAATCTATCAACGATTTTCTCGCTCAAGAAACGTACAAAAGATTGTAGGTCCCGGGTAAGAAAAAGAGAGTTTACTGTTCACACCGCCCGCCGACTAGCAGTCGTTTGTCGCTCGCTCAGCGACGCTCGCTTGGCGGGCAAACACTCGCTGAGAGACTCACGCATGGTACACACGGCTACATAACAAGCTATACATTTCCAGTATAAACTGACCTCTGATTGTACGGAAATCCTACACAATACGAGATCAGCTTATACTAGAAATGTATAGCTTGATTTATGTAGCCGTGCGTACATTGCTTAAAAGTGAGCAATCGCTCGTCGCCCCGTCGCGCACTCGCTGCTTATTGCTCGTCAACTCTTAGTTGCTAGCTCTACTCGCGGCGGGCGGCTCATGAAAATGTATGAAAACTTTCGAATGAAGTCTATATTTGTCACAAAACTGAGTATTTTTGTCCTATTTGCCACATCGAGGGCTCGGATCTGGCTGAATAAATAGATGAGATAGAGATGTGTCTCTTAACCTTTGTAATGGTATCAAAATATTCAGTACCAGATTTCATACCAAGTGTTTCTAAACGATTGAAAACGTTAAAGGCTATCTAAGTGATTAGATTAATTGCTTCTTAGAAATTCTAGAATAACACGAGTTCCCTCCTAAAACTTTAATTCTACTAATACGTAGAAGTTTGGGTAAGTATTCTGGGGAACCAATTAACCTCGGCGAATTCAAGGAAGTTTAGTTGGAAACTGAATAAATCACAATGAATACTTAATTATTTCTACACACTAGCCCTCTTATTCTCAAATTGCTTCTTAAATTAAGAGACTGTGGCAGAATAAGTTTTAGAATTGAATTGTGTTGTGACCGTAAGTTTTGGAACGAAGTTCTAAAGAAGAGTAAACTAGGAGAAATTGTCACGTAACGAAGTATTTTCACAGAAAACCTCATTCCCGCTTTTTCTCAGTGATCTAGAGAACACAAATATCAATCGAAAATGTTCCTGTCAGATGACAAGATAGGGGGAATCGTGGCAATACTCATAATCACTGCGGGTGACAGGCGAACGAGTGACCGCGTTGATGTTATCCGTTAACTGATGATTGGCTTTATTATACTGCTTTGCGGCTTGAAACACAGGTTTGAATTAACCTAGATCGGGCGGGTCTCTACCTTATATTGTAATTCCGAATCATCATTACTTGCACCTGTAATAAAATTTTATTTTATTTTTAGGCACTATAACTGTATGGAAATTATTACTGCTGTTGGCTAAATGTACATTTTTTGTAAATGTTTCATTCTTTAAAGATTATTATTATTATTTTACATACTGTATTATCTTTAATACTATATTGCACAAATGATATTGTTTTTTTACAACCTTCCTATATTTCCATTGTTAAAAGATGTATAGAGGTATGAGGAACAGGGTGTAAAGTTCACTCATACTCTATGGAAGAGGGAGAATCCTCCGACCAGACGGGTGTTGTGTCTGGTGGGCAACTGCCCGACGTTTGATGTCGGGACGTTGTATATATGCTAGTTGCGCGGTAAACTCTGCTTGCGCGATGCAGGATTTTGCGTGACGTCAGTCTGACGCGTAGCTCGCATGTGGCGTTGTAGATGCCGCTACAGATGATCCCCTTTATTTATAAACGTTACTTAAAGTTAAGTAGTGATTAGCGACTAATTAACCATACATTTTTGATGTTTAAACGCCTCTTAACTTTAAGCAACGTTTATAAATAAACCCCTAAAAAGCTGCATCTGTCACATCTACAGGATGTATTAGAAAGATGAGGTAATTTTTTTGAGGTGTGGTACAGACCATCAAACGGAACAAATTTTTGTACGTAACTAACATCGTAATCGCGAAAAAATTCTCAGCCGTACCATACATTTGGGTCGAGCATGTTTTGACGTTTTGTATGGGACAGTTGATAATTTTAAAATGGAACCCTAAAAAACCAATACCAATACGGTATTCATCAAAGTTAGAGACATTACTACAAAATACGTTCTAAGTTCTATAGCAATCATTTCTAGTCTAGCAGACAGGACGTCATTTTTGAAGCAAAAATCGTCGTGACAAAACTTTCAAAGTCAAAGTCAAATCATTAATTTCAAATGGACACATAAAAGGCACTTTTAAACGTCAAAATTTACAAGAAAATAGAATTGATTCTAGTTGCCCCTGCCAAAAGGTAGTTTTGTATGGAGAAAAATGGGCAAGAAACTATTTTAATTATATGTGAAGACGATGTACCTAAAATGATGCACCTTTGTTGTTAACCTTAGAAGCGGTCACCCATCAATAATTTAAAAAGAAAACTCCACCACACATTCATTGATTTACAGCGTATGCATACAGTCTAGTAGTTATCTAACCCAAGCCACCATCATCAAACAAAAAATCGATACCAATACCGAAACTATTCGGTGTTCAGCAAACTCAGTCACATCACTACGAAGGACGTCCTACAATTTGCAGGCAATAATTTCTAGTCTAGCAGACAGGGCGACAATAAACGTGTTTACAGGAAAGAAGTGGTTTTATTGGCGCAATTTATTATTACTATAAGCTATCGGTGATTGGTCCACGAGCTATTTTTTTAGGTCGAAGCGGCTATTGTGGTCGGGTTCATTGTTGTATTAAGAGAGCTTATAAAAATAAAGAAATTGTAGAAAATATATAAAGTGCTATACAAAAACACGAGGAAATGACGTTTTTTTAACAGAATTAGGCAAATATGTAGTACTTACTTCTTCTCTCGTATAGGCTCGAGCTATCCTCTATATATATAGAGGATAACCAACTACTAAGAAACTATCAAGAATCGCGGAACATACAGAATGTATGTACCATGTATGTTGCTAAAAATGATTCCTCATACCCAGGGGTATCCGAAAATACCCCATGGTATTTTCGGATACCCCTGGGTATGAGGAATCATTTTTTTATGACGTCACTATTTAGACCATGCTGTATATACAAACACAAATAAATAAAATTGAAGTGGCTGTTTGTAATGTCAAAATAACAGCTTTTTACTAAATATAAGTATATGAAAATATACGGTACTTACAACAAAAAAAAATTAAAAAATATTTTGTCTTTCTGTCAATCTCTTCGTTCCGGCTAATCTGCAAAACGGCTGGGCCTATTTCGATGACATTTGGTATGAGGATGCTTTGAACCTTAGGGAAGGCCATAGTCTACTTTTTATCGACATACTACGCGGGGAAAGCCACGGGCGGAATCTAGTTTAACAATAAAATGGCTCATGCTTGGTAAAAGATTAACCGGACAGCGGGACTCACTACCCAGGCTGTGCCAAACTTCCTAAAGTATCTTCACTAACATATTATTGCTACTACTCGTCTCTGTGTGCAATTATGTGTAAGTTTACAAGTCCTTGTAAACCATTTAAGATGGTTAAAAAGATGAATAAAGCCCATAATTATATAACCATGTATTCTATAAACGATAGAATAGAATAGAATAGAATACTCTTTATTATGTACACCATAAAAATTACAGATATAAATATAGACATTTTACACAGGCTGACACAATGGGCGGTCTTATCGCTAAAAGCGATCTTTTACAGACAGCCTTTGGATGGATTCAAGGGATAAGCGATTTAGACCACGAGACGATGACTTAAACTTACCTACAAAGAAAGAACTTATTTACATACAATTTCACGGTTCTAGCTTAAAAAAAAACAGACTTAGACAAAAGATTCCATCTCTTAGGGTACGCACAATGTACGTATAAAACAGAAATTCACGGGAAAATGGAGATTTTCCCGGCCAGTTAGAGTCTGTCAAGCGAGTCGTGTCCCATGAAAAAGGCGGTAAATTCAAAAATCTTACAGGGGTCAACACTGATATAGTACGCTGTAAACTGGTTTGATACTTGAATTTTCATAGTATTTTTTTTTATTTGTGATAAATTAAAAAGTGCATTTCAATATAGGTATTTATTAATCACAATCAGAACTAAAATCAGAATCTAGAAATTCAATGCCTTCATAAGAGAAATCACTGTCAGTATCATCATTACGCACCGAAATGATGAAGGGTTCCAACTCCGTTTCGGTTATCCTGTCCCTTACTTTATATTGGTTTACTACATTGATAGTGTGATCTGTGCATTTTTTCCAATCATTGGCTGTGATACTATTAAAACATTCTTTTATAAGGTTCTCCATTTCTTTACTCCTAAGTTTTTGCTGGCTATTTTTCTTTTAGCCAAACTCCATATGAGTTCAATTGCGTTCAGGTCACAATGATACGGCGGAAGTTTCAAAACCTCATGGCCATGCTCTTTCAAAAATTCTTCAGCTTCATACATTGGAGTTATTTTATTTTCATTGACAAGGCACATAAGCTCAGCCTTTGTAAAGTATTGTTCATAATTAATTTCATTTTCAGTTAGCCATTTCTGAATGTCAGCCTTTAAGTCGTTCATAGTTGGTGGCTTATTTATTTGTGTTACATGATAGCTATCGTTGTCCATAACAATGACACTGGCCTGAGTTAAATTGGTTAATAATTTTTCACGTAACCATTTCATAAAATTATTTCTGTTCATATCATCATGATAATCTGCCATTTTTGATTTTGTACTGAATACTAATAATACATTGGGGACAAAACCTTTTTCAGATCCAGCATGAACAACAATATGCCTTTTGCTTGACGACATTTTATCAATTACTCCGCTTGTGGATGGCCCTTTGCCCTGATTTTTTAACTTTATAATTTCTGTGGACGTAGGTTTCATCAAGGTAAACTATTGATTTTCCTTGTTTCCGCTTTTCATCAATTGTTCTGAGATACCTACATATGTCGCCATGCAGATAGTTCATACTTTTCAATAAGAACAGATCTCTCGCTTTTATTTTTTTTGAATTCAAATCCATTTTGAGCAATATTTGTCGCAATGTTTCATGACATCCAGTAAATCCAATTGATTTTCTTAAATCTGCAAGGAAACTTCGTAGAGTTGGAACTTGCTTTTTTACACAGAAAAATTCATTCATTTTATTGCGTATTGCTGATAAATCAAAATCATCTAGGTTGGCTACAGTTGGCTGTCGTGGACGCTTTTTCCCCGATGTTTTCCACTCACCTTAGTTAATAGCACCTTCTTTTTTATTCTTCGCAATGTTTTAACACTTAAATCTGAAAGTTCAATATGTCAGTTCAGTATAAAACGCACAAATTATAAGATAACCTATATAGAAAATGCAGGGTAAACAAAAAAAAATTTACTAACCTGTCATAGCAGCGATTTTCGTCAGATAGTCTGTTTCAGATTTAATTTTTTTATTGTCTTCTATGGCTGTGAGTTGCTTAACTAAATTATTAATTGTGCTTTTTATTACTTCATCATTCAAGGTGGCTGAAAAAAAATTTTATGTTATTAAAAATGCAGAAAAATAGTAAGTTTCCATTCAAACAACAATCTCTATCTAGTATCTAGTGGCTATCACTATTATGTGCCCCAGTAAGGTTCAACATCATGACTACGACTTCTGAATCTAAATCCGAAATCGTGATCACATCACAGTAAAATGAATAAAATTAGATAATTGAGCTAAAAGTATCAAAATGTTGTAGCCAACCTACCCGATGTTGAAACAATTTCATCCAAAAGTCGTCGTTTTTCCGTTATCACGTTGTCAGATTCAATCTTTACACGATTATATTTATTAATCATTGTAAACAACATGCTTCTGACACTACTTTTTATAGGTTTTGCCTTTATAAAGTAAAAAAAAAAACAACAAAAACCGGAATGCTACGAGGTTAGACCAGAACTTGTGACAATCCGTTTGACAGATAATATTATTGCCATTATAAGAAATCAGCTAAATGGTCGTGGACACGATTCGCTTGACAGACTCTACTTAACCCATTCCGCCACTCGTAATATCGTGTAATAAAACACGCATTAAGAAGATTATCTCACGTTATCCGAAGATCACCGTTACCCTCATAACATTAAATTATCAACCTTATACATTTATAATTAATAGGCTGCAATGTGCCCTGGGTATGTGTATAATAAACGGTACCTATTATACAGGGTGGCAACGACATCGACGCGTAAACTGTAACCATAACATAACTGACCCAAGTGTAGAAATCCTTCGACGTTTTTCAAAAAAAAAAAATAGCTGTTTAAGAGAAATGTGCAAAACCTACACGGTCAAAATGTATGAAACTGATTTTTTTTTCTTAATAACCGACGTTTAATTTCAACGCAGGGGGATCCAGAATCATGTACTGAATCAATGGTAACAGATTGCGCGTCGTTGTCCCTGCCACCCTGTATAGATAAGTGTTAAAGGTCAACTTTGAACAATATAACGATTTCTTATATTCTATGGCGATGGTGGCGATCTCATATGATAGAAACATAATGTTCTGAGGTATGCCCAGGTCCAGAAGTGGACCTTTTCAGCTATAATGATTAATGCTTACTTTTCAGACGTTTTGCAACGAGGTTCTTTGACGCGGCTTGACGTAGGAGAAAAAAAAAAAAATGTCCGAAAAAGTTAGTTTCAAGTGTCAAAAGTTTTTGTTTTTTCAATACAGAGCCATCTAGTATAGTTTTTAGCTTAAAAAACAAAACTGAAAACTTTTGACACTTGAAACTTGACCTTAATTAGATGGCTCTGTTTTAATACATAACACAAAGTGGCGCTGACCTTATCACATAAAATTATACCACGTATACTACATGATATCTATGGCCTGGGCCGGCAGTCTCGACATTAGATAGCGACAAAAATCTGTCGCTAAGTCGTATTGATGTCAAATTCCTTTAATAGATTTTCAACTTTATTTCCAAACATATGGTTGAAAATCTATTAAAGAAATTTGACATCGATACGACTTAGCGACAGATTTTTGTCGCTATCTATGTCGACACTGCAGGGCCTGGTGCTAAAAGGACCAAAGTCCGTTTTTGTGAGAAGTGTGATTTTACTGCCAAAGTTTTGTTTTCGTATGATACTATGCGTACTAAAAGGGCTTAAGTGTAACGAAAATAATGATTAAAAAAAAATATTTCATAAAGGTCAACGTAATAAAACAGTAATATAGTAATATCATAGGAAAACAAAATTTAGGCAGTAAAATCACACTTACTCACAAAAATCTTACTCACAAAAACGGACTTTGGCCCTTCTTGCACCAGCACCCTAATTACGTAACACACTATCTATCACAATCTGAATCATTTTGAAGCCTATTGCTAATCCATTGCTTCATATGTTCGAAAAATTTGTCTGCTTAACAACGTAAATAACGCAATGAATGTTGTTGAACTGTCAAAATGAAACCCATTCCTACTGTTAGTGTTTTACGTAATTACCCCGCTGGCCACAGATATATTTGACGGTATACAAAATTTTAATTAAAATTCATTCATAAAATAGATCTGCCGTTCCTTACATTTTGTTACACGTAGCTCGACAAAATGTATGGAACAGCAGATGTTTTTTGTGAATGGATTTCATTAAAATTTTGTATATTGTCTCAGTATACGATGTAGTATTCATGGTATAATTTCATGTGATAAGGTCCGCGCCAATTTGTATATACAGGGAAAGGAACTTCGTTCCAATCTCGTGTCCTATGACACATCCAGACTTTTTTTTCCACAGTAATTATGTTTTTTACTTAACGTAACATAACATCACGCCTGTCCCGAAGGGTTGGGCAGAGATGTATTGTTGGATTCCCAACACTAAATGTTACTATACAATACGAACATCACTAGAGTGCGCTCTCGGTAGCCATCTTTGTTTAAAATGTCTCACTCACTTCCTCACGGGTCGAGTCCGCGACTGGTTTGGTCCACAACGTGCTCCTGTCTACTCTGTTTGACTTTTAATGGTGATTATACCTCTTCATTAAGAACTGGCTGTTTTCATCCAAGTACATCCACTAACACACAGTATAGTACACCTGAATTTCGCCAGTCATGTTGTACCATGTAATAGAGGGTAGTCCTCCTTTTCTTATCCAGATGAGTTAACCGGAAAAGTAGGTCAGAATTTGTAAGAAATTATGTGCTACAGCTTGACCGATACCGCTGTACCGGGCCTTAGATATGTGCGCGGCGAGACGGGGGGGCAGTGCAGGCCGCTCATTCGTCAACGCTCGCGGCGTCCCGCTCCTCGCCTTGTCTAAGGCGCGGTATAGCGGTATCGGTCAAGCTTATAGGAAATAATTTCATACAACTGGCGCAGTTTTTAGTTTGCCTCTCTTGCCCCTTTAAATCAGGCTCTGAACCCTCTTTACTTCTACATATGTTTAGTATCAGCAGTCATAACAGCAGGGCGCAACGTTTTTGTCATATAATAACAGCAGGGCGCAACGTTTTTGTCATATCATAACAGCAGGGCGCAACGTTTTTGTCATATCATAACAGCAGGGCGCAACGTTTTTGTCATATCATAACAGCAGGGCGCAACGTTTTTGTCATATCATAACAGCAGGGCGCAACGTTTTTGTCATATCATAACAGCAGGGCGCAACGTTTTTGTCATATCCGGGTAGATATTTGAACTATAAAGTGAACCGTCAGTTTACTTGAATTAATTCCGCGTTGCCATCATAATGGGTATTTAGGTAACCGTAAACATGGGACACGTAAAATGTGAGCATGTTTATTATGAAAGAAAGAAAGAAAAATATTTTATTTGGGACACGCAAAGGAAATACAAAGAGTATAAATAAAAATAATAGTAAAAAAGGAGCATTTAAAACTAACAAAATTAACAATAAAAACAACAATAAACAAGTAAAAAATATGAGCGAATGAGTTATGAGTGTTCATTAGGTTTGAATAGTTTAGGTGTTACGTGATGACCGAGTGGTTAGGGCCTCACCTCTCATGCACGAGGTTGTGGGTTCGAATCCGGGCAAGTACCAATGTGACTTTTCAACATCATAACATTTTATTTCACATAAACCTACATGGGCACTTATGAAACGTCAGAAGCTAGGTGCACGGTTCCAATTTATTGGTCGTTTCCTATGGAGAAAAGCCAGAAAGAAACTCCACGGTTACTCTTTTACAAATAATTGGCTTAATACAATGTTCAAATTACAGTGTTAATAAGTATGGGAGGACAGTGTAGGCCTGTTAACAAGTACCAGGTACTTAACATAATAGAAAATGGTCTACAAATCTACAGTCTACAAGTTAAGCCTTTTTCAATTCATAATTACGTACTTTCTGATTTTATTTTGAACATTAGCAACATTGGTGAAGGAAAACATCGTGAGGAAACCTGGGCTCGACATTAGACAGCGACAAAAATCGGTCGCTAAGTCGTATCGTCGTCAAATTGCTTTAATAGATTTTCAACTTTATTTCGAAAGCATAAGGTTGAAAATCTATTAAAGAAATTTGACATCGATACGACTTAGCGACCGAATTTGTCGCTATCTATGTCGAGACTGCCGGCCTGGACTTACAGTTAATATAAATCTAAAATCGCCAACCCGTCTGAGCCAGCGTGATGATCAATGCTCGTGCCTTCCTGTATGAGAAGAGGATAGCAATGGCCAATAGGTTAGCATTATTGTTATAACTGTTGACAGTCTCATTGGTCCAGTGGTTGCATGCACTACTGATGAGCATAAGGTCCTGGGTTCACTTCCCGGGCAAGGCAAAGTGTTATTGGGTTTTTCCATGTGGAATTTCTCAGTAGACAGCCCGGAGTCTGAATTTGTGTCCGGTTGATGGCAATAGGTTTGCCCCCTATTACATGGGACTCAAACATAACTGGCGAAATGTGGGTGTACTATAGGTACACGTCTACCCAACTCTTCGTGGAATACAGGCAATTATGTTATATTATTGTTATAATTATGGCAGAAATTGCAGGTGGAAAGTAGCAGCACAACTTCTTCGAAAATGCAAATTAAAACTTGAAGATCAAGAGTTTTAGTTTACTTCGTATAATCGTGTGTGGTAACTTGTAGAGAGAAAGCGCACTCCAACTAGCTATGTTACACGTTTGCTACTTCGCTCTTGAACAAGCTTGGCGAAATATCTTGATACACATAGGAAATCAAAGTAAACAAAACAAGACCTAACTAATATGAACACTAGTAATAATAATAGCTAGATTAACTCTTACAGTTTAAACTTTGGCTTCATCTCAGTCTGATGTTCAACTTTCCGAAAGTGATTGCTCTTTTGTTCAGATTCTGAACAAAAGAAAAATAGTAGATTGTTATACAAGGGTCGAAAATAGTCCGAACAGGAATTGATAAGTTTCACCCGCGTTAAACACTCTACTTTTGATTTCGTATATACGGAAAGTAAAAATAGTACTTTTTCTAAAATATTTATTAATAATAATAACATGAGACTCATTTTTAATCAAATATTAGTCTATAAAACCGATATTTTTAATTTCGGTACAGCTTACAGAGTTAGTATCCCGCCTTATATAGTATTTTTTAAATTTTAAATATGGAATACACTGCGTCGCCACCGCGGGCCGTCCCGCTTAAAATAGGTTTTTTTTTATTGACACTGGTTGTTTATACACTCACAAGACCGCAGCACTTTATTTTTCTTAATAAAATTATGTTAAAATTTTCGTAGAGTTCAATCTTAAAATTCATTCCCGCCCTAGAGAGGGAAGCAATTCCTATGAGTCTGTCCCGCCCAAAGATGGGGAGCAGCGTCTTCCACCCGCTACTCAGATCAAACAAACACTAATTTCAGAGTATGAGAAATGAAAAATAATAACAGCTACACGAGTCGATCGAAGGTTAAGCTACGCTTGCCGCGGTCGGATCGCGGATGGGTGACCATCCATTACATATTGAAACCGCTCCGCGCCTCGGAAAGCACGATAAGCCGTTGGTCCTGGCTGTCATTCGTAGATCTTTGACAGTCGTTACGGTTCGTCAGAAGGCCAAAAAGTCTGACAATCAGTCTTAGGATATCTTACCCTTACATAACTGGGTTATGGAGGTCAGATAGACAGTCGCTCCATGTAAAATACTGGTATTCAGCTGCATCCAGTTAGACTGGAAGTCGACCCTAACATAGATAGGAAAAGGCAAGGCAGATTGATTGATTCTGTACAAAAGAGCAATCACTTTTTAAAAGTTGTCGGGCGACTTGGCAGGCGACGTTTGATTCACATAGAATTAGATGGAAAGATCGATTCGCAGTATGAACTTGTTTACACACGAACAATGCTAGCCAAACGTTAAAATCTAATGTAAATAAAACCTCTTCGCAAATCACACTGCAATCGAAACTGCTCGAAGCGCAAACCAAACTTCCGACAATCCACATCGTAGGTACACAACGTACACAACGCTCCCCAAAGGAAATAAACACGAGTTTGCCGAGTAAACATCGATTACAGCGAGTCCGATGCATGAATCGATTTATTCGATTCGATTATATTTAGATTGTAGTGCTTACCCGACCGACCGGCGACTGGCCGTTAAAGTTACGACTTGTTTTGGAAACGAGGAATTGGATTGAACTTGTTTGGAAGTGATGCGACATGTAAACAAACACAGCGATCACGTGGCGGTCACCAAAGGCATATCGGCAGTTTAATGATAACAATTTTGAACGAGTATTCATGTTTTTTAAATTCAGGTGATCACCATCGAAATCATCATCCACCATAAACAACTTCGCTTTTGTCATACGAAAATCGGGTTTTCCTAAATGTGAGGTGTGTGGTAAAATATAGGATGCACATCATGTGTTGGTGTATGTAAATATATATATATATCGATATACTAACAAAAAAAAACAAACAATCAATCAAAATATTTTATTTCACATAGGTAAACCTACATGGGCACTTATGAAACGTCAGAAGCTAGGTGCACGGTTCCAATTAGTTGTTTCCTATGGAGAAGAGCCGGCAAGATACTCCACGGTTACTCTTTTAAAAATAAGTGGCTTTTACAATGTTTTCAAATTTCAGTGTGAATAGGTATGGGAGGACAGTGTAGGCTTCTCAACAAGTAACAGGTACTCAACAAAATAGAAAAAGGTCTACAAATCTACAGTCTACAAGTTAGGCCTACAACGGTCTCACATTCACAAAATATAGAAGAATCTATATGAAAGATAAATAAAATAATAAAAATAAAAGCCTATTTAAACCAAATGACATGATTGCCATTACAACTGTAACAAATCTGAATTAAAATCCTGTCTACAAAAGCCATAAGAGTTGAAATAAGAATTGGAGGTATATAATGTCAAATAATAAGAAGATTATGTCAAAGAAGAAAGTAAAAAACAAAAAATGAACATTTTTTAAATAAACTTCGTAATTTGGGAGCAGTTAATAGACATTTACCTAATGATGGCGTTAATGAGGTACCAGGGAAGTCACATGTGCAGAAGGAATTATTGCCAAACTTCCTTGTCTTCAACGTAGTTTTAAATCTTATAATATGCATTTTTGATAAGGATACGTTTGATCTGGGTTTTGAACTTTCCGTCGCTAAGTTCTGTAACAGAATTTTGGCAACTTGTTATAAAGTGGATACTGTTTAGAAGAAATAACTTGCTTGTTTTAGTTAATCTAAATTTGGGTATCACAATTTCATTTTTACTACGTGTACTTATTTTATGGAAATAGCTTCTTATTTTGAAAAGACCTAAGTTTTTGCGAACATACAAAATAATTTCTAAGATATAAAGAGAACGCAGAGTTAGTATATCAGTTTCTTTGCAGTTGTTTCTAAGAGACTCGCGAGGACCCTTTTTATAGATCGCGCGGATTGCCCTCTTTTGTAAAATGAAAATTGAATCTACGTCAGCTGCCGATCCCCACAACAGAACGCCATAAGACATAATACTGTGGAAATAAGCAAAGTATACTAACCTAGCTGTGGTTATATCAGTCAACTGCCTTATTTTTCTTACTGCATATAATAGGTCTTTACCTATGAAATTGCCGTTTTGTATGAAAAAATTTAAACGAATTTTTTTCATGAATTTTTTATTTGTATTAATCGAAGTAATCACCCATGCAATCAATGCATCTTTGCCATCGCAGTGGCAGTTTATTGATGCCCTTCTTAAAGAAATCAGCTGGACGGGAGGCAACAAATTCTTCAAAGGCATTTTGTACTGCCTCTCGGGTATTAAATTTTTTTCCCGCCAAGAAGTTATCCAAATTCTGGAAAAAGTAGTAGTCTGTAGGCGCAAGGTCTGGTGAGTAGGGCGGATGACGGAGAGCTTCCAACCCTAGTTCTTGCAACTTGGAGACCGTCTGCTGTGCAGTATGAGGTCGCGCGTTGTCGTGCAGGAGCAGCGGAGACGAGCGATTGACCAATGCTGGTTGGAGATGCGCCAGCTTCTCCATCATTGTGTTCAGTTCTTCACAGTACACATCTGCAGTAATGCTCACCCCGTTTGGTAAGAAGCTGTGATGAATCACACCGGCGCTAGACCACCAAACAGTGACCATCACTTTTCTAGGGGTAAGTTTTCGTTTAGGGCATTGTTTAGGTGCTGAACCAGGATCCAACCAACTTGCTGAGCGCTTACGGTTATCAAACAGAATCCATTTTTCATCGCAGGTAACAATGCGGTTCAAAATTCCTTCATTTGTGTGTCTGTTGAGCAGTGCAAGGCACGTCTCGACGCGTACTTCGCGCTGGCGATCATTGAGTTCGTGGGGCACCCATTTGTCAAGCTTTTTTACCTTGCCAATTTGACGCAAATGGACCAATATTGTTTTGACGCTAACGTCGAAAGCTGCTGCTAATTCAGCCGTAGATTGTGTATCATCAGCTTCCACAATCGCCTTTAATTCGTCATTGTCGACCAAAGTCTTCGGACGACCGCGAGGTTCATTTTTCAGGTCGAAATTTCCAGAACGGAAGCGAGCAAACCAATAACAGGTGGTGCGTTGGTTTGTAGAGTTAGCTCCGTAAACGTCGTTGATGTTGCGTGCCGCTTGTGCCGCGTTGCTGCCACGACGGTACTCATATTCCATAATTACTCGAATTTTTAACGTATCCATGATGACGAAAAAGATTGAAATGCGATGAAAATGTAACACTAATCAATAAAGAAATGACTACTTTTAGAAAAAAAAATCCATGTTTTTAAAATAAAATTAATTTGAAATTAGAATTCATAGCCAAACAAAAATTATTTTGATTTGAAATGGCCAGTACTGCAGAACGGCAATTTCATAGGTAAAGACCTAATATAATAAATACATCTCGATGTTTTGTCAAGTCGTAAAACCTACACGAAGCTGGGACAAGTCACTAGTATTATTATATTTTAGCTCCCAGGATCCTATCCAGATCATGGAAAGTGTGTTTGGGTTTTTTCCATAAGGAAATTCTCATTAGCAGCCTGCAGTCTGGATTTGATCCTGATCAGTAGTAACAGGCTCGCCCCATATTACAGGATTTGAACAGAACTGGTGGGAAATTGGTGTAATATTTTTTTTATTATTGCGAAATGGGCCTGCTTTTGACCTGGATCTGGCCTGATGGAAAGGCGACGAATAAGGTCTACGATATAACGAGCGTGCCCAGAAGCTGCCCACCCTGCTTTGAAGGCTGACAAGTTATACAGGAAAAAATTATGACCAGTGCGCAAACTGTAATAGTGAATTCAGCATATGATCCTAGACCCCCTAGGGTAGAAATTTTTGTTGTTGTTTCATACATTTTGACCGCATAGGCACTTTTCTATGAAACAGCAGGTTTTTTTTTTGATAACCGTCGACAAATTTCTATGCTAAGGGGTCCAAAATCATATGCTGAATTCACGATTACAGTTTGCACACTGGTTATAATTTCTTCCTGTTTGTAGAAGGGAACACAGACCTTGACAGAGAGTTCGAAACCTCGGGCCGTGCTACTGCATCTCCACCTCGCATTCCTTTCAGCGAAAACATGCATAATGTTTTGTTATGTTTTCAAGAATAGCCCTTTCAAATAATAGCAATGCACGTGAATAGCCACGTGTAGGTACTCTTCATAATAATCGGACACAAACCAGACGAACTTACTAAAGTTCCTGAAATCATTAATGCCAGCAGCATTGTTGTGTTTAGAAGTAATGATGTAAACCACCTGTCACTGCGAAATTATCAGGAAACATCGAAATAGAATTGATTTGTTACTGTTCTTGGTAGGAATTATTTGTAGTGTTGCTGTTAATTCATGTTATTGTGATGCAGCCTTGGTTTCCAGTAAACGTGAGTAGGGTGTCGTAAAAGCTGAATATGGCAACGTTTAATTTAATTACTAGAAGCATATACTGATTCTGGTTCACTATTTCTAGGGGTCATATTTCAGCCCTTCTGTCGAACCGGTACAATCTCTGGCATAGGTAAATATGATAAAAACATTAAAGGCCCGCGGCGCAAATGAGCTGAATTTTCAAGGCAAAAAAACGCGAAGTCAACGCTCAGCTGCCGCGAGTTAAGGCTCGTACACACTGGCGCGACGCGACGCCAGACACAAAGGCACCGCGTGTCGCGCGACGAGCGGCGCCTTTGTGTAGCGCTGTCGCGTCGCGCCTGTCTGCGGGAGCCTTTAAGGCTCGTGCACATTGGCGCGACGCTACGCCCGACACAAAGGCACCGCGTGTCGCTCGACGAGCGGCGCCTTTGTGTAGCGCTGTCGCGTCGCGCCTGTCTGTGGGAGCCTTTACATGGAGCGCGCGTATAAAAAGGATCGTGGTTACAGGCCCTAATAGCTAGGAGTTTCTTTTTTAAATCTTTATTTATTTAAGGTATTTTTGTACACATATATATGCGAATATGTCAATCCCATCGTGCCTTTACAAAGCACAACTTACTCCTAAACTAAATAAACTAATCTTAGTCACACAAACCAACTTATTCTAATTTATTATCTAATAAAAAAGTTTATAATATTTTTGCTGTTTCAGAAACAGACTTAGCTAAAATACCAAGGAACATTCTAACATCCATTACCGACAATTTTAACGAGTTGAGAAGTGCGTTTACGTACAATCTGGCGGTTCATTCAAAATGGTTTGCAGCTGTAGCGGCATCTACAATCGCCACATGCGAGCTGCGCGTCATACTGACGTCACGCAAAATCCTACATCGCGCAAGCAGAGTTTACCGCGCAACTAGCATATATACAACATCCCGACATCAATCGTCGGGCAGTTGCCCACCAGACACGACACCCGTCTGGTCGGAGGATCCTCCCTTTTCTATGGAGGTTTGAGTGAACTTTACACCCTGTTCCTCATACCTCTATACAGCAAATTTTTTTTTACTTAATGCGAAGAAAACTAAATGTTTTAAGTTTTCATTATCAAATGTACCCCAAAAGGGTCCAAATTTAAAACTTGATGGCTTGAAACTAGGTGTTATTACGGAAACTGTATTTCTAGGAATTACTTAATTACTAACTATTAATTACTTTAGACTCAAAATTGCAATGGGGCGCCCACATAAGAGCTCTTTCAGGTAGATTAAGTTCAGCTGCATATGTGAGTTTAATATTGATGCATTATAAACACATCAAAAGTGTCTAGGGATCATACACGTTTTTGCTAGTTACAAAAAATCTGGATTTTCTTGGCTTCTCACATGGACAACTGTACGTCGCTTGCTCCCGCGTCATTAGTCCTAACTCTCTGTATATTTTGAGAGCTGAGACCAAAACTACAAACGTAGTATACAGCAAAGTATTATAAAAAGGTGACCGTTATGTTAATATACTGTGGTGTCTTACGACTTCCACGCGAACGGAGTTGCGGGTTGGCAGAAACTATTCTTCACTAATATAAAAAAACTGAAGAATATTTTTATTTATTTTTTTGATGAACACGCTAATCTCTAGAACTACCAGTCGGATTTGACAAGGAGGAAGTTTTATAATACATATTATTTTTAAGCTTTCCGCATATCTCGGGACCATAGGGTCCCAGACCTTTGGTAGGCAACTCGCAGAAGCAAGTTAGACTCTATAAGTAAAGGAAATGAAGCACCAACCGACGATTATCCCTGTATGCACTGTGCAAGTGCACCCAAGGACAACCCCCGTTTGGTGTAGGACTCTTGTTGGAAATGGAAAAACAAAAATGTAACTATGGGTTTGGGTGGCTAAGATGGCCTGCCAGAAGACTGAAGATGCCTGTTTATCTAGGACTATGTAAGGACTAAGGCCCCTGCCTGACCAATGTTTTTATATAAACATAGATAAAATGACAGGGGGTGACTTGCGCACTCAATAATAGGCCTCCGGAAACAGGGCACGCCACAATTGCGGCGGTAAGACCCCTCTTTGAGGAGTGGCTTGAGAGGCGCCACGGCGTCCTCACCTTCCGCCTGACGCAGGTCCTCACCGGACATGGATGTTTCGGGAGGTTCCTGTTTCGAATAAGGCGGGAGGAAACGCCCGGGTGTTACCATTGTGTGGATCGACCGGAGGACACGGTGGAGCATACGGTGGAGGTCTGCCCGGCTTGGGCGGAGCACCGCCGTGTCCTCGTGGCGGCGATCGGCGGCGGCGACCTCTCGCGTCCGGCCCTGGTTCAGGCCATGGTACGGAGCGAGAGGGAATGGGAAGCCGTCACCTCCTTCTGCGAAGCAGTAATGCTCGCGAAGGAGGAGGCGGAGCGCGAAAGGGAGAGGCATTCTCTGCGCCCTCGCGCCCCTAGCCGCCGCAGGAGGAGGAGACACCCTGGGCGTCGGGAGTCGATTGCCGACTCCCGGCCACCGTAGGCGCGGGCTTGCGGACGGCGAGCAATGGGCAGCTCGCCGTCCGGTAAGGACCAGGCCCGGGTCGACGGCGCGTCGTGTTCCACGCGCGCCTCAAAGAGATGTCAGCACCACTGGCGGGGTCCAATAGGACCGATGCCTGCCGGGGCTGCGGATTGTTCGAAAGAGTTACCGTGGCCCTGGCGCACAGGCAACTGAAGGAACACGGGTGGGTTTTAGTCAGTAAGAGTCTGACACGCCCTTCCGCTCCGCCCAGAGCGGGAGACGTCATTTGATGATTTCCCACCCAAAAAAAAAAAAAAAAAGGCCTCCGGAAACGGTCGCTAAAACATAATGACGTAGCGACTTAAGGCAACATATCCTGAGGTGCTTGAGGAATGGAGAGGTATTCCACGGCTATCAGCACAATCCCGGAAATACGGTCAAGATTCCTACCAGCATCTTACTGGCATACCTGCTTCGTCCGAGCACGTTTGCTCTTGCGAATCTCCACTCAATCCGGCCAACAAAGGCAAAAATGAGGGTGAGCTCTGTTCCTCGTCAGTGTTCACTCCAGCTGGTCAATAAAGGCAAGCCAGAGATGAGGAACGAGACTTCTCTCGGGAGATCGGGTCCGTTGGGTCGCTATTGCCTAATAGCTCGCCACATGCTGTCCTGCGGGTTTATGTATATCTCTTGGTCTGGCTTCTCACCCTAGACTGGTTTTGGCAAAGAAAACTCTGCCAGCATAGACCTAGAGTACAAAGGAACGCGCAAGCCCCACCAGGTCGTTTACATAGAGATATGGTGGTAGGGTTATTATTATTTATTAAATGCCTTTGACATATCTCGGGACCCTCGGGTCCCGGACCTTTGGAAGGCGTACGAGGGGCCGAAGTCAACTCACAGAGGCCCCTTTGACAATTTTAAATGATAAGGGGGCACCAACCGACGATTACCCTGTATGCACTATGCAAGTGTACCCAAGGACAACCCCGTTGTGCAGAACTATTGCAGGATATGGAAACAAAGATATTGAAAAAATACCCAAAATAGGTTTGGGTAGCTAAATTGGACTGGTTACCTAGAACTATGGAAAGACTATAGCCTATATTATTATTATTTGGTTAGAAACATTAGCTAATTAGCTGATGGGTGTGTATCAAATAGCTTGGATATATTTAGTCTGTTCAGTGGATTCTTGAAGCAGTTCAGTGTGACTGTTATTATTATGGAAACCATATACTCATAGATAAAGACTTTTAAGTTTCAGCACCATACTTTGGCGTTGAGCCAGCGATGTAAAATACGTAAACATTGTAATTTCACCATACGATTCCCGTCCAAACAATAGATAAAGAAAAGAAAGAAAATACGTTTATTTGCGATAAACATGACGCAGAGAAAAACACACAAATACAAAAAAGAACGAGTTGGGGGAAAATATGCGTCACATCCACGCAAAACGGCAATCGCTCAGCATAATGCTACGACCCCATGCGAGAGAGATCCCCAGCGCTGGTTTTCAGCGACAGCCGGCGTTGACGTGATGACGTCCACCAGTGCAGCATACGAAAATAAAAGAAAGATAGATATTTCAGAAGTGTGTCACAAATAGTACCATTATTATAATACATGACATAACATCATGCCTGTATTCCCAAAGGGTTAGGTAGGGGTGTATCTATAGAATACTCAAATTTCGCCGAAATGTTTAAGTTCCATATAACAGGGGTCGAGCCTATTGTCATCAACACAAATTTAAGCTCAGGGCTGCCACTGACAAATTCCAAATGGAGAACCCCATTATCACTTTACCCTGCCTGGGAAGCGAACCCAGGACCTCATGGTCTGCAGTAGCTCTTACAACCACTAAACTAACGAGGCAGTGAGGTATTATTATACCTAAAACAAGATCTGATTTACCTTAATAGGGAGTTCAGATAACTTTTAACACAACAGCAATGCCTGATAAAACTGCTACTGTTGAAAAAAATAGTAGATTGTTATACAAGGGGCTAAAATGACCCATTATATACGAGGTAGTTTTACTCCCGAGCTTTAGCGAGGGAGTAAATGGAAACCGAGTTATAATGGGTTTTTAGCGTCGGGTGTTACACTCTACTTTTCACTACGATTGCGAGAAAATAAAATAATCCAATGCAATATTAAATAGTTTACTTTTTTTATTTCTTCTGTAGCCCCAATACAATGCACGAATTATAACGAAGTGATCGCCGCTTTTAGTTCCATTTTCAAAAAGAATGTGTTCCTCTTTTTTTTATGAAACAGTAATAAGTCGAGTCTCTATTCATGATTATTCTACTTAAGATTACTACTACTTATTTTATACCCTCTCTGGTACGCTACAATGACGGAGTTTTTGAGCAAGGGGAGTCAAAAAGGTTTTTTTACCCTTTTCAAGCGTCAACGCAGATCGCAATTTTACACGAGAATGCGGGTGGACATGGTAAATAAACAAATCTATCTATCAGTCGCTACCTGACGCTTTACTCGAGTGAATGTTTCGCTCGAGTGAAGGTTCATTTTTGTTTCATTCCGCTTTCACACGACACTGACAAAATTACATAGGATTGAACGTTCATTAATCAGCTGCTCCTCCTATTGCGAGCCCGATGAGTCTGCCGTGCAGCGGTAGACGGTCTATCTAGTTTCTTCATTTTACTTTTAATTACTAACATTAGTTATAAGCAAAATTCTTGTTACTAACAACTTTGCTTTGCCTATGGACTTTTTTGTCTGTTTTTTTTTTGTTTTTTTTTATTTATATTTTTCAATCATTCGGTAGGCGAGGTGTCGAAATCCAAAATCGTTGGTTCATTTCGCTGATGAATTAATTTCTAACTTTTGATTCATTTTGTATTCAAATGTTTCACTTAAAGTGAACGATGCCAAATGAAATGCAAAAATTTACAATAAGTGAAGCTTCTGATATCCGCTTGCAAATGTTCAGTCAATTATTAAACGAACTAAAAGTTCCGTCTGTCAGTTCCCTTCTGAGAGTTGACATGTATTCCCAGAAGAGGTAAGCAGAGTGCATACAAACGCATTTTACCATTTCAATTTTTCCCTCAGCGGCGACGGCGGTATGGAATGAAATTTCTCGACAATTTCCCCGTAGTATCGCGAGTGTTGCCAACTTTGTAATACAGAATACTTTATGAACTTGCACTATTTGTAAGCAATGTAAAATACGTAAACACTAAAATTCAACCAAAGGATTTTAATCTAAAAATAACAGTGGATATGGAGCTGTATCACAAACAATGCTTCCCCTCCTATCCTGCCGTCTGTGCCCTAAAACCTGCAGTCAGGGTGACCTCTGCGCTGCCACCGATAACGGCGTGGACGTGCCGAAGTTTTGGTCCAACAGAGTTTAAACAATTATCGTGCTAGCGACATGATGAAGAAGAACTCCAAAATAGTAGATATTTTAGAAGAGTCAAATTGGGTCTTAGACATGGTATCTATACCACAAAAGCTGATATATAACCACCACTTGGGTAACCACTGAAAATCAGCGCTGTGCTGTGGGTCACCCATAGCACAGCATCTTGCTGAGTGGAAGCCTTCTTGTCACAGGCATGACGTGCAGCTGTCGACTATTTCTGTTTTGTGCTCGTGATTATAGATCTATTTTGTTTTTATTTTTCTTTATTATTAGAACTAATTATCTTTTTTGTATGCACGTTTTTCTGTGACAAATAAACCAATTTTTCTTTCTTTCTTCTTTCATATATCTAAACTCAAACTCAAACTCAAAGTATTTATTTCAATTAAACCATTAACAGGCACTTTTGAATTGTCAAAGAGTTGGTCAGTTAGTCAGAAAGTTGAAGCTAGTTGCCCATTCCAAAACGTAGATCTCTATGGAGAAGAACGGGCAAGAAACTCCAAGGACCGACTCCAACTCTAAAAACCGTGGACCAACTATTCGACCAAGGTTTCCTGTTCTGATGTTGGGCTACTACTTGGATTAGGAAAACAAAACTTATCGTGGCGTGACGTGAGAATACAGGCAGGTTAGTAGTTAGCTCATTGAAGGACACTGACCGAGACACAACAGAAGTTTTATTGTTACGAGTATCACGTCTAGGGGCGGTTAGTGTCCCGCAAAGTTATTTATAACAAATCCGTCTACCTACTGCGCCCCAATACCTACTTGTAATGTCAACCAAGAGGTTTCTCTCTGTGATCGTCGACAGAACTTACTGAATCGCTGTCTCATCAACAACAAACTTCACTCAACATTAATTTCGCAGAAGCCAAACGACAGCGGTATGGAATAGAATATCTCGACAATTTCCATGTAGCATCGCGAATGCTGCGAACTTTGTTATGCAGAACACTTTATTAACTTTCAGTTTGTAAGCGGTGGAAGTAATTTGTAGGTGCACAGTTTGTGATTGTTATTTAGTCAATCAAAGAAATATATTTATAGAGGCTTCTCGAGTGACGGAACTAAAGTTAGAGTTTTCTAAGACTGCGGAGGCCACCAATTAACGTCCGCAATTTGTCGTCGAATGATGTCACTGAAACGTTTTAAATAAAAGTACAGTCCGCGAGGTCTAAGCTGAGCTTTACATTTGTGTGAGTGTTTGCATTTGTGTGAGGTGCGCGGTGGTGTTGCGTCGCGCTAGGGATGCACCGTGCCTTAGGCCGATTGCCAAAAAGCAGTATAAACCGGTTTAAACCAAAGCAAAGGATGCGCCGCGCTCTAGGCCGACGTCACACCTACACTATCTCTATGTGCACTCACACAAATGCCAAGCTCAGCTTAGACCTCGCGGTCTGTAAGTTGGTGTGTTTCTCTAGAGAGCGTTTTGACACCGTAAAGTCAAACCCCACTACCATCATTATCACGACGGCCGTCACAGCGACCGTTATGTGGCTGCTCCCACTGTCGTAGGAAACAAAATCGTTTGTCCGGCACACCCTGAGAGCCAAGACAAAGTAACATTCGACTAGCGAAGATGCTAGTAGACAAAGCATAAGCAATCAGCAATAAGCTCAAGCATATTTGGTATGGGTGTTAAAATTTATAATAAATTACCAGACTCTATTAAAAATATTGAAACATTAACTACTTTTCAAAGAATTACTGATACAGCAAGTATATTAAATAATTAATAAATTCCTAAATGACAAATGTTTTGACTAAAATGTATTTAATATTATAATAATGCAATAATAATGCTTAATTATGACAAATGACAGTTGATGAATGTATAATTAACTTATTTTCCCTAGTGGTAATTAATATTATGTTTCCATCGTGTTTTTGTGTACTATGCCGATTTTTTAATAATTATTTATACTTATAATTGTAAATTTCAATATTGTACACTTTATGGGTATGTCACAGTGATAAATGTTACAATAATAATTTTAAGAACTGAATTTCCACCTGTCACAAACTATAAAATTAATCTGAATCTGAATCTGAACAGCCAAAAAATGTTTGGGTGTGACATAAGCTATCGAAATGTCACGTGATCATAAGTCAACGAATAGAAATTAGCTAGACAATGTTACATCATTAGATTCCATGAAACGAATCAACAGCGTCGAACGGTTACTTTCTATAGAGATGCGTGGCCAAGTGGCACTTTTTGACAAGCGTTATCGCTGGTTTTCGATTCATATGATGGAAACATTAGCGAAAGCGATAGCGATTGTAGAAATAGAATCGGTTCGAAGCGAATTCCATTTGCTCTCTGGACAGTACTAACCTGGCTGCCTGGCTAATCTTTTTACCTTTTTTTTTGTTTTCTGTGTAAACCTTCAACAGGCACTCGACCTCCGGGGATGAAGGTCGGGGAGTGTGGAATTTTTACCTCACTAAAACCACCCCGGTGATTACCATCAGCACATAGAGGGGGTCCCGGTTCCTCTTAAAATACCAATTCCGGAACCCCTCCTGTGCAGCGCCTGTAAGGCACATCCCTGGGGAGACTGTAAAGAGGCCTCCCCTGAGGCTCACTATGCACGGCAGCACGTGATCACTGTGCCACCGTCTTCCCTGGGGTCACTCGATGGGCGGATAGAGCCAAACTATGTGCACCCGCGACCCCAAAGGTCCACCTATCTTGATTCGTAAGCGGGTTTCGGCGTATTAGGCGCCAAGGTGGTTGCCTCCCCGACGCCTCCTTCTCCGAGCAGGATCAGCCCTCTCCCGATCCGCGGCCTACTTCTTGACCATCACGGTCTCACAGAAGGAGGTTATTTCGTTCCAATTCTCTTTTTCTGCTAGCATAGCCCTCACTACTGCCGGCAGGGACAGGTCTCGCACGTTCCTGGCAACCAGGACCCGCCGCTCGGAGGCCCACGCAGTGCACTCCTCGAGCGTGTGTGGTGCGGAATCCCGATCTTTTTACCTAGGCATCTTCTTCTTATTCTTGGTTGTCGGCTGATAAGAGAGAGGAAAAGTAGCAAATAAAAAATATAAAGACAAAAAATAAGCAAAATTTAGGGTATCATTTTAGAATCTTTTGAAATTTCTGAGGACTTTGAGTTATAGTGAATGTGCAGACGAGCGACTTCTTTAGTGTCAAAAACATAACATAACATTACCCCTGATTTCCCAAAGGGTTGGGCAGAGGTATACCTCCAGTACGTCCGATGTAATAGTGAAAGAGCCAAAACCGAGCACAAATAGAGGCTCGGGCTGCTACCTAAAAATTCTAAATTATTGAAAGATAGAAAAAAAGAAAAATATTTTATTTGGCACACGCACAGGACATCCAAACATTAAAAAACAAAAAATAAAAAAGGAGCATTTAAAACTAACAAAATTAACATTAAAAACACCAATAAACCAGTAAAAATAAAAGACCTGTGCGAGGCCAAAAAAGCTGCTATCGCAGCATAATGCTGCGTTATTTCAAAAAATAAATACAGCAGCGCTGGTTTTCTGATAGGACCCGCTGTGATGCCACGAACACACCTATGGACATCTATAAATCCAACTAGGGGTTTTCTAGTTTATTAATAACAAATATTAAGAAAATAATGCAATAAAAAATTGTTTGGAAAACAAAAAGAATAAAGAAATGAAGAAATCTTTGTTTCAAAGCGCCTACCAGTCATGGAATTTTGAAAGACATCGCTATATATTACTTTCTTTTCTTTTCCGTCAAAGGCATCATAACCACTGACTTCAAAAGCCCTGCTTAGTTGATCAAATGGCTGCTAAATTAACCTTCCAGTAATAATAGTTGCCAATAGGAGCCAATAAACCAGTCTAAGCGAAGTGAACAATGGTATCAAATTGCTCTGTAGTTCCGCAAAGACAATAGCCCCGGCTTGATTGTTCGATTTGCAGGCAGTTTGCTGAGAATTTGCTGGTTTTAGACGTCGAATAAACCCACCCTGTTAATACTGGGGGTGACAAAGTAAGTTCTGCATGTGTTCGAAGTACGATAGAGAAAATAGAAACTAATTTACATTTTACACAACATTTATTTACACACATATACTATAAACAGACATGTACAAAAGAACAGAAAAATAGGTGCAAAGTTAATGTGTAATTCTAAAGAAATCTCTTCCAACATACCTACGATAGCAAAGTAGATAGAGATGTAGACAAAGTCTGTAAGAGTAAAAGAGAAAATAAAACATATAAACTCAAAAACAATTCACTTAATAAAATAATATGAGAATATACAATTACATACGTACTATACGACCATACTATACCACCACCACAATATGTACAGATGCGTATGTTTGTACATACATACATCTGTTAGTCGAATGGGGAGCCACTTGAGTATCTTGCGAAAGTTGGGAACGTGATCATACTTTTTAAGGTTAAAAAGAAAACGAATAGAGATATTTTGCAAATGCTCAAGTTTTTTTAAAAACTCCTCGGTGGCTTCCACATACTCGTAACAGACATCGGCGTAATCTATAATGCGCTGAATGAGAGTTTAAGCAAGAGAGATTTTGGTGTTCAAGGGCAAGAAGCTCTGGAGACATTTCAACGAATGGAACTTGTAGTGTAATTTGCAACTGACTTGAGCAACATGGGCAGTCGAGGATAAATAGGAATCCATGGTCACCCCCAGGTGTTTAACCGTATGTGCGTATTCAATCTGAACTCCATTCAGACAGAGAAAAGACAGCGACGCAACATCGAGCCTATTTCGCATATACCTGCCTCCGATAATCATTACCTGGGATTTCGTAGGGTTGATTTGCAGTCCAAAAGACCACGACACGGCGGCTTCCGCATTTTCCCTTAAGAGATGATTGTAGAGCTGCAGATTGTCGGCATAGGGATGGAACTAGCAAGAGATGACTCTGGTGACAGAGTTAATGAAAATAGAAAAGTGAAGAGGAGAGAGAACGCCACCCTGAGGCACACCTGCGGTAAAAGAGCACCAATCAGAAGACGACTCGTCAAGACAAACCCGCTGGAGTCCAACCAACCAATAGTGGAAGAAGCAAAATTTAAAGATTTAAGGATCCCTAGAAGGATTTCGAAATCAACCGAGTTAAAAGGACTGCTAAAGTCGAGAAGTACAAGTAAATTAAGAGATTTATGGTCCTTAGCCAAGCGGATGTGATCAGTAACATTTAAAATAGCCGTCACTCTGCTATGACCAGGTCGAACTCAAGATTAAAGAGGACTAAGTAGGTCATTCGTAGATAGAAAGGCTTTTTCGGACTCCGGGAAGAAGGTGTCTGAGTATGTCAGAACATGCTCCGGAACAATGAGAACCCGAACGACTCGGAACCCAGACAAGAGTGTAAGAGGTTTATAGTAATGGCGGGATAGCTGCCGCTACACGTCTCTACAAAATGTATGCAAGCAATCTTTTTCTTCTTAACGGGGCACTGAGCAGTAAGGGTCTTGAGCTAAAAGACCTTGACGGATACGTGTGGATACAGACCCTGAAAATAATAAAGGATAAATGATAATTATTTAAAGTACAAAATGGCGCGCCAGTATGTCTCCAAAAAACGACAAAACTTAAACACTTGGCACAATAAACATGATAGTTGCTAAAACATCCCAATCGAGTGATATAAACAAACGCTGTAACCTCGACCTACAGTCAGCTCTTTTGTAATACCAAATAATTTAGAAAGATCCTAGTCCCTAACTTTTTACTGATTTTGTTATAAAGTTTACAATGTGAGAGAAAGACAAAGCTTTCTAACAAAAATAGAGATCTTTTCAAGTTTGGTTCCACCACGCTTGGACGCAACATGCCAATCTAAACTAATATTAAAAAAGGTAAAATTGGTTGGTCAAAGGAAAACTGGCATCTGGAACTACTGACAAGATTACAAAAATTATTTCACTGATATGGAGCCGAATCTCATAAGATATATTACATTATTTTAAGTTAAAACAAGAAATTTCACGCGGACGAAGTTAGCCAAGAGCAAGTCTTGTGTAAATCAATGTTAGTGGTCTACTTAAGTTATCTATTTCAAATGTTATCTAACTAAATTATAAATGAGTTCAATTGTAAACTTAGGTAGGTACCTATTGATTTGTCTTCTTATAGTCCATTCATGAGATTGCTAATGGCTATCAGGGCCTGCAGTCTCGACAAATATAACGACAAAAATCGGTCGTTAAGTCTAATCGATGTCAAAATTCTTTCGAAATAAAGTTGAAAATCTATTAAAGGAATTTGACAACGATACGACATAGCGACCGATTTTTGTCGCTTTCTATTGTCGAAACTGCAGGGGCTGGGCCAGCAGTTTCGACAATAGATAGCGACAAAAATCGGTCGCTAAGTCCTATCGTTGTCAAATTCCTTTAATAAATTTTCAAGTTTATTTCGAAAGCATAAGGTTGAAAATCTATTAAATAAATTTGATATCGATTAGACTTAACGACCGATTTTTGTCGCTATCTATGTCGAGACTGCTGGCCCTGGGTAGGTGTTACTATAATAAATATCCTATTATTATCAGACGAAGCCGGTGTAGGTAAAAAAAAAAGGTTAATTTGCGGTAAACATGACGCAGAGAAAAACACACAAATACAAACAATAATGAGTTGGGGAATATGCGTCACATCCATGCAAAACGGCAATCGCTCAGCATAATGCTACGACCCTATGCAAGACAGAGCCCCAGCGCTGGTTTTCAGTGACAACCGGCATAACGCTTTTGTCTCCGGCAGGGTATCAATACTGTGTGCATTCCCGTACGAATGCAGATCAATAAATATATAAACAGTTTCTCATTTCGAAAACTACAATTTGGAATGTTCATATAAAAAAATCCTATAAATGATATTATGTAAATATACGACCTGACTTCTATAAGAAACTGCATGGTTCAATGTCTCACCTTAATCCAACTAATACCCAGTTACCTACATCGAAACAGACAAACAGACCCAGTGACCTTGACCTCTGTACCTACACAGTGAACAAAGTCTGGGCAATATCGCTCCGCTGCCCGTACAGTACGCTTTATTGCTCACCCAACATGTTTATTGCGCGCTGACGTCACAGTGTTCTAACGTGTTCGAGGGAATAAGAGGGGGTTTTACGTGCACTTATTACTATAGTCTGGTCAAAAGTATCTCATGAAAGTATAAACAAACTTTGTTCAGGTTAAATTATTACGCAATAACTCATTATAGGGATTTAGTAACATATTCATTCGATTTACAGGGTTTCAACAACTTTCATTTTAGACAAATCTTTCGTTTTAACAATAATCTTGTGAGGCACTAACATAAACATAGATATAATAGTTGCATGTATTTTTACATTATAATTTTTATTTGTAGCAATAATTTTGAGGTATAGACAAATGTTATTAAGAGTGTGTTTTCGTTTTTTTTATTCATTAATGCTGGATTTTCAATAGAATACGAATAAGAATAATTTATTTTTTCAAAAATATAGACATTTAAATAATATGGTGACACACTTTATATTTTGATCTGTGGGGTAATTGCGTAACACACTAATAGTAGGAATGGCTTTCATTTTGATGGTTCAACAAAATTCATTGCGTTATATACGTTGTTGAGCAGACAAATTTTTCGAACATTCGAAGCAATGGATTAGCAATAGGCTTCAAAATGATTCAGATTGTGATATAGTGTGTTACGCAATGTTATTATGGTGCAGATATTGAATATCTGTGTCTAACCTAAATACAAAATATTTGTATTTCAGATATCAACGCTCTTCTCCTGTTGTAGGCGACTCTTAAAAAATAACTGTATTTGTCCTCTATACATATCTATAACATATGCGATCAAAGAGATATAAATAATAAAATAAATAAAAAAGCCTATATTTCTTACAGAATCTATGTTTACAAAGTAATGGTGTTAGTAGCATAAAATATAAAAACGTATCAATTTTTTTTATTTTTTATTTAGTGTTAATATTTTTTTCTTTGATTTTATAACAAGATTAAATAGTTGTTTTTTTAAAGAGATATAGTAAAATAATATTAAAATAAAAGGAAGTGACCAATCTTGGTGAACAATCTTAAATTAGTTGTGTAGTGATGGCTCCGGTGAGTAGAGTGTAAATGAGTGGATGTGTGTAGGAGTGAGTATTATTATTATTAGGTGAGTATTATTATAAGCTACTTAACTATAGACAACAGGTTTTCGGTCTCACTGTAGTTCAGCTTCCGAATGTAGTCTACTACCGTAGGTTCACATTTATTCCTATTTAAGGGGTATATATATATCTACAAGCTTATGTAATTTTCAGACAGAAAAGAGGTCAGGAAACAATAGTGCTTGCGAACGTATGGGTTTTTAAAGGTCGGTAGATCATTGTATGTTAAGACCTTTCGTCTGCGCTTAGATAAATAAGAAGACTTGTCATACTTTGTATCAGCATGGTGTCTGAAGACTTGTGTACGACAAAGAACTACCGGACCGTGAGGACTTAACAAAACTGGTATAAAAGATGTGTTGGGAAAAGGTAGGGCCGGAAAGTGCTGACTTTGATTATTACTCTTTGTGCAAGTTCTAAAGGTTTGAGTCTATACTCAAACCTTTAGAAGTTGCACAACGTGCAACGTTTTTGACGTGCTTCCGCGTACAGAAATACAATACTGCAGCACTGATTGGCGAAGCCCTAGGTATACTTGCTTAATTCATTTTAGTTCTGCTGCAATTCTTAGATTTTTGAAAACGTATATCAGTTTTATTACCGTAGAAGTAACCATGTCTATGTGAGGTCGAAAAGATATATTATTATCAATTTTTATTCCCAAATATTTTACTTTGCCCGCTTTAATTAGGGCAGGGCAAGAACAGGTTACGTTATTAAAGTAATTGTGTGCTAATATGCAGAAAGTTGAGGGAGGGGATTACAGTTACGCATAGAAAAGGCGAAATATTGCGTTTTACCTGCATTAAGAGTTACAATATTTTTTTGCAGCCAGTGGCTTACTATATTAAAAAATTTAAACCATGCTGCACTCTTATATACATTCTCCCAAGTATCAGCAGAAAACAGAAGCGTCCGCGTACGATTTCATTTTACCGCCTGCAAGATGTATGTCACAAAGGTCATTTAAATAGGCGAGAAATAGACTTGGACCCAAAATACTACCCTGAGTGACACCGAAGGAGACAGATAAGTCACTCCTTATGTAATCATTTATTTTCACACATTTTATGCGATCAGAAACTTAGTCTTTAAATATTTTGAGTTGGTCTCCTCTAACGCCTATTCCCTCCAGTTTTGTAATAACAATGATACAGAGACCGTTTCAAAGGCTTTGGTCAAATCTAAGAATACGCATATATTCTTTTTGCCCACATCTTAATTTCCTACCACGTAATCAACAAGCCCATGGGCTGCATCACTTGTCGACTTGCTAGCTCGGAAACCTAAATTGATTATTAGAAAGACGGTTATTTGTTTGTAGGTAGCTTGTGAGTCTTTTATTGAGGATGCGTTCCAGGAACTTGGAGACAGAGGGCAAAATAGAAATGGGCCTATAGTTAGTGACGCGGTCTTTATTTCCGGACTTATGTATCGGATGCACCACTGACTTTTTAAGGACTGTAGGGAAAACACCTCGTGATAAACAAGTATTGCAAAGATATGTTAGAAGGGCTCGAGTATGTGTTTATTTTCTTTAAGAATAGTTTTCTGTTTTAATACTCAACAAGATCTTACAGACAAAAGCAGACAAATTTCTCAGGTTGACACACTTTTTATATCTTTTGTATCTATCTATATATCCATACATAGTAACTCTTCGTGTCTATCTGTGTGACCGTGTTGTTCTTCTAAACTACTCAACGGATTTTTATGCGGTTTTCACAATCATCAAGAGAATTTAAAAAAATCCGGAAGGTTTGTGTGTATAATACATTAATAATTTACTTACATACCTATAACTAATCAGTTGTTATCTATTGATTAAAATTTAAGAGACGTTTATAAATAACACTGTTAAAATCAGGCGTTCCAATACGGCCTGTTTAATTTTGTGTCAACCATACAAAGATTATTTGTATTATAATATTCTATTCAGTGGAAAACCCGAGAAGTAGAAAATATTCAAAGCTTCCATTTCAAGAAGGCAACCGAAAAGATTGAATTTAATAAAACAAAACAATATATCTTCAAAAGGGTACCATCACAAAACCATCATGACAAATAACCGGGTCTCTAAATAAAGTGAAATAGGCCGAAATAATAACGTGAATTGTGACTGTGATTCCGTTCCAGACCATAGCCTATAGCTTATAGCCAGGCGAGGCCGGCCACGCGGCACTTTCACAGGCCATTAAAATTTACAGGCCGGGCATTAGCACGTGGAAAAGTGTTTATTGTTTATTAAAAATTGTTTTGTTTTGTTTATTGTTTTGTTTTGTTCCAGGCGTGAGTTTATGTATGTATGTATGTGTAAAAATTTTTTGTTTGGTTACGTTGCTTTTTTTTGCTAGCTGTGGCCTATGTTACATAATAATAGGTTTCACAAGACTAGTTATACATACATAGTAGTATATTTACCTATTTTTTTTAACTGTGCTTCACGTACTCAACTCACACATTCACTTTTCTTTTGTAGGGCTACATTAAAAAACATAGTTACGGTACCTAATGAAAAATCGAAGCTCTCAGCAACGCCTTTGAGTTATGGAACTCCTAAGATACAAACATACTAAACAGAAATCTTATAGAAAAGAAAAAGCAAAATTGTTTATTCTGCACAAGCAAGACGCACATTTAAAAAAACTAGACAAAATATTACATATATATATACATACATATATTACAGGCGACGACAAACAAAACAACAAACATAAGGCACTAACAAAAGGTATTTTCGTCAACAATATTAGTTATGCTGATGATATGGTGTTGCTGAGCCCTTCGATTAACGCAATGATAAGCCTGCTTACGATATGTGAGAGGTACGTGGAGACTCATGGGCTCAGGTACAATGTTAAGAAGAGTGAGGTACTAGTCTTCAAGGCGGGCACTAAAACTTACCCTATTGAACCACCCTTGAAACTTTGTGGAAGCTCCTTAACTCAAGTCACTTCTTTCAAGTATCTGGGCCACTGGGTTTCGGAAGACCTAAAGGACAGTCTGGATATTGAGCGTGAGCGCAGGGCTTTGGCTGTCCGCTGCAATATGTTGGCACGCAGATTTGCAAAATGCACGACTGACGTAAAGGCTACACTATTTACAGCGTACTGTCAGTCGTTCTATACATGCAGTCTGTGGGTCAATTACACGCAGAGGGCATACAGCGCCCTGCGCGTACAATACAATAATGCTTTCAGGGTGTTGGTGGGGTTGCCGCGCTACTGCAGTGCTTCCGGCATGTTCGCAGAGGCGAGAATAGATGGCTTTCACGCCATCATGCGCAAGCGTTGCGCTTCCATAATGCGCAGGGTACGCGCCAGCCCCAACAGCATCCTGAAAACTATAGCTGATAGGTGGGACAGCCCCATACTGGGACATTGGATACGCCTACATGCCACTGTGGCGTATAATTAATGAATAGTTGTGTTGTTTTTCTGGTAGATGTAAGTTTAACACTAGTCTCTAAGTCGTGTGTATACTAACCAAATGGACTATATTTATGGGTCCGAAATAAAAGATTTTAATTTTTTAATTTAATTTAATTTAATTTACAAGGCAGATGTGAGTGGAAACGCCAGGAGGGGACGCCCTAGGAAGACATATATGTAGAGGTCACTATATGTCTTCCTAGGTCACTATATATATTGGTGATGTTTTTCAGAAAGGTCAGGTGCGTAGTACTCGCAACCGGCGTGCGTGTATGACCAGATGTATGAACGTAAACGAGGCAAAAGGAGTATGTAAGGATCGCAGCAGGTGGCGTTCTGTAGTTTCTGCCTACCCCCATGGGAAGAAGGCGTGAGATTATGTATGTATGTATATTACAGAAAACAAATTCATTACCGAATTACTTATTTATGAAAACCCCAATAATTTCCTAGTAACAAAACTATCAAATGGCAGTTTATATGCGCATATAGATAGAAAAATATACCTTCACATGGAACCCTGAGAAACAATAAACAACATGACGGGTTCGGTACAAAATAATCAAAGGACCAATGTAAGGTCCTGGTCACAAAAAATTGATACACACAGAAGATCAGCTCGCGAGCGAAAATAGACTCACACATAGACACGCTTCACTTACAGCGAGTGCAAGCGCACTCGCGACTGGCATTCGTTTTTTTTTTTTATAACGGTTGTAAAAAGAAGCTTATGAGGGTCCTAAGACTACGGTGAACGCAACATAGCGTCGGCAATTTACCATCGAATGAAGTCACTTAAGAGGCTTACAACAGCTAAAGCGCGGTCACTGTCGGACTGCATAGAAAAGAAAGAGAAGCGCGATGACACAACGTTGGTAATTTATTGCAAAATATGAAGCAATTATCTATTTACAAAAAATCTATTCAATGGATTAAAAAACTAAAACACTATTACGTTAGTATGTTGCCTGTAGAATAATCTGACAAAAAATCAGAATGATTTAATGCATAGTAAGTAAAATGGTTTATAATCCTTAAAATAAATTTTTAGAGGTATCTTCGTGATTTTTTTCTATCGTATCAAATTAGTTGTATTATGTTTTCAACACACTATCTAATTAGCAAATATCCTGAAGAATAACATATATTTTTCTGATTTTGTTTAGTGCAGTGGATCATATACTTTTAGGCATTATAAAACTTACGTTTAGGTCCTGCAGTCCCCTTAAATGTTATTTGTGAAATTAGGTTGGTGTGTTGTTCCAGAGAGCGTTTTTTTGACATCGTAAAGTCAAACCACGGTGTCGTCATTTTCATGATGGCCGTCACTGCGCCGCTATGTGCTGGCACCGCTCTTCTAGGAAACGTAGCTTTAATTAGGGAAGCCGAGTCATTTATACATCCCCTCCAGTTTATGTGGTCCACTCAAACTGTGTGGTTCTTTCCTCAAAAGACCATTTCAGATACCAATCTGCATGGTTTTCGCATGACCTGACCAAGATTATGTCTGGACTTTAAAAGAGACTGTGACCTTTGAGTTTGTTTCAGCGTTTCTTCTCAGAGTAGTCAGATAGGAAACGCCGACCTCATCTAGTTTAAAAAACATGATTGACGTGTAAAAGTGTTTGTACAAACCTACTTACATAAATAAAATCATTTATCATTTATCATTTAGCTTTTATCGCGGGCTTTGAGCGCGGCGACCGAATCAAGAAATTCCGTAACGAAAATAAAACCTAACACCCCCCACTCCGCCTACCATATAGCTCGGCCGAGCGTTCGCTTAGCGTGTATGTATATGGTACGACTGTACTTGAATTAATATCAAAGACAAAAAAATACTGCATAAATACAAAATAAATAAATAATTATAATTGCATAAGTTGACAAAAAATGCTATGCAATAGCTTTACCGCGGCAGTCCCCGAGTGCCACACTTGTTTTTTTGTACTGGGCCATATCTGTGAACCTTTTGGTTACGAAGATATTCATGGTCAAAGTTCCAACTTTTTTAACCGACTTCAAAAAAAAGGAGGAGGGTCTATATTCGACTGTATTTTTTTTCTTTTTATGTGTATTACCTCACATCTTTTTTCTATGTGAACCGATTTAAATGATTTTATTTTTATTTTTATTTGAAAGCTGGTGCTTCTCATGTGGTCGCATGTAAATTTGAACAAGATCTAACCAGTAGTTTTTTAGTTATCCTTAATAATGCGTATTTTCTGCACTTAGTATTAGTATATTAATGATTTTTTAATAACTTCCTGTCACTGTTATTTACAAATCAAGAAGTGGTATACAAATTTGTGTAGGGTAGGTACCACAACTACAAAGTGAAAAATAAATTTAATTTCGGAAGTCGGTGGCAAAAAACGAAAATACATAACCAAAGACACCGACTTCCGAAACTAAAGTTATTTTTCACTTTGTAGTGTTTCTTTTTGGAAGTCGGATGTTCTTTTTTTAAACTTTTTGCCACGAATACAAATACCCTCACAACTCCTGTACCGTTCCATGCACCCATAAGCACAATATTTTGCGTGCGTTGCATTGCGCGTTAACAGTGATTTTTCACACCAAAAATAAAAGTAGTTTTCAGTAACATTTTTTGCTCAATGGTAATTAGTTTGCTGTACAGAATGCGTAGATGCGTATATTTTGGGATCAACATACCTTCGCGCCTGTGTGCGTCCGCCTGGTTTCATCGTCCGTTGTATGTACAGTACGACCGAAATATGTTGACGAGTCTGAACATAGGCACTACGAACTTTCGCGCATGTTCTCTCACTTGTAGTGGTATCTACATCACCACATGCGAGCTACGCGTCACACTGACGTCACGCTAAATCCTGCATCGCGCAAGCAAAGTTTCCCGCGCAACTAGCATAATATACAACGTTTCGACATCAAAAACAGGCAGTTGCCCACCAGACAACACCCGTCTGGTCGAAGGACCCTCCCTTTTCTATGGAGGATTAAGTGAACTTTACACCCTGTTCCTCATAACTCTATACACTCACACTCGCTTCATGTCAACATTTGATTCCAAAAGAATTTTACTGCGCAGTCTTCTGCGCGAAGTTCGAACTCGCCCAGATATTTCGGCTGTACTGTATCTTCTGAATCTATTTTGTGGCCTAGTTCCAAGCCCGTCCCGACCGTTCACAGGCCATTAAAATTTATGGCCCCATTCGGCATGAGAAATGTTTATTTGTAACTGTTATCCGATTGTTTGAATTGGCTATTATCGAAGAGATTTAAAACGGATTATTATTTGATTATGTGTAACGTTCAGCCTCCTGTATTAATTGGTTACCCCTTACGCATTTTAATAACTTAGGAAAAAGGGTGTAAAAACAATAAGTTCTCTAGCTTTTGGTACAGGCTTCTCGCACTTGAACATACACTCATAAAATATTAATAAAGTAATTGAAAGTAACCAAAAGGAGAAATCCTTTTAAAAACAAAAAGAGTATTTTCTCTTATTTTTTTAGCTTTCAAACCAACCTTTTTATTCACCGTTCCTACCTACAATTCCATCAAATTGACGTAAAGTTTTTGACAGTTACCTACCATATGATTTTGAAATATATTTAATTTTGCAAATAATTTTTTACTTCGAAAACTTTGCGATACTATCATAAATTATACTTAGAATTTATTCAAATCCTTCTTGTTTCTGTAGGCAATAGAGTTTATTTGAAACTTTATTTTTGTGTGATGAAATAATATTGGTACCTTTCGGCTTTATCTTCAGCAAAATCATATTTAAATTCGTTTTGAATGCACGGAGTGCCTATAATGCGACATAAGTTTTCTCTAGAAGACGTTTGCGGTCTGAGCTAACTAGCAAAGAACGTACAAACTTTTACAATAACCCTCAAAGAGACAAACAAACTTTAAAATCGCCTCGCAAACAGAAATCTGGAAACTTAGAAGAAACGGTGTGCTCTTGTGGAAGAATCTACGTAAAGCATTAGCAATCTGGGAAACTCAAGCAGCACAATCCAGGTGCCATCGCACCAAGTCAAAATTGCTGACCAACGGACAAGTTCTAAGAAATACCGACCTCTCCCCATGATGAATGTTCTAAGATCTATGTTTGGGGTCTGCAGTGGGTCGGCAGAGAAGGGAGAGGTTCACGATACAATCCGAAGGGTCTTTGGGAATGATATGGTGATAAAAGATACTACGGACAGACATAATCAGTTAGTATTTGTATTTACTATATTTTATTACCCGTACGTGTTACCCAGTAACTGGGTTGTGGAGGTCAGATAGGCAGTTGCTCCATGTAAAATACTGGTATTCAGCTGCATCCGGTTAGACTGGAAGCCGACTCCAACGTAGTTGGTAAAAGGCTAAGCAAATTGATTGATATTTTACTACCCGTTAATTACAAGCCGCGTTTTTTTTTTTTGTGGTTGGCTTCTCGCAGGTCAACCTAGGAGGTTATCGGCGCCCCGGTGTGGGCCTCAGACCTGACGGCCGAAAGCATCGCAATGCTGCGAAAACCGCAGAGGGCAATGGCCGTCAGGGCTATCAGGGGGTATCGCACGATCTCCTACGAGGCGGCTTGTGCGCTGGCCGGATCTCCGCCTTGGGACTTAGACGCAAGAGCCCTTGCGTCACTGTACCGGTGGCGCGAGGAGGTGCGGTCGCAGGGCGGTGGACCGATGCAGCGAGAGATCGAACTGCGTCGGTCGCAGCTCCGCGAGGTCCTGGTGACGGAGTGGCGGTACAGGCTTTCACGCCCTACCGCCGGCCTCGTCACCATCGAGGCGGTCCGGCCGGTGCTCAACGAGTGGCTCGGGAGGAGGCACGGCTCCCTGTCGTTTAGGGCGACGCAGGTGCTTTCGGGGCATGGTTGCTTCGGGAAGTACCTGTGTCGCATAAACAGGGAGCCGGACGCTCGGTGTCATCACTGCGTCAACTGTCTGGAGGACACGGCGTGGCATACGCTGGCAGAGTGTACCGCATGGAAGGAGCCGCGCCGTGCCCTCGTGTCAGAAGTCGGAGCCGACTTGTCGCTTCCGGCCGTCGCTTGTTCGATGGTCGGGAGCGCCGAGTCGTGGGATGCGGTGATCTCCTTTTGTGAAACTGTCATTTCACAGAAGGAGGCTGCGGAAAGGTTGAGAGAGGTCGAGGCCATTCTCCCGATCCGCAGCAGACGTGCCGGGCGTCGGCAGAGGGCGGATAGCGCCCTCTTCCGGCCCCCATAAACGGGATCAGAGGGACGGCGGACCTGGGGACGTCCGCCGCCCCTCATATTACAGGACCCGAGGCGGCGGCGCGTAGTGTTCCACGCGCGCTCCTATTGGACGTCGCGGGGGGAGTTTTACATCTCACTCCCCCCGCGGACTTGAGGAGGCCCGCAGAGGCGGGCCGGCACTAGCCGGGGATTGTGGAAGGCGCACAAGTTCCCATGATCCCCGGTGCAAGTGTGGGAAGGGAACACCGGGGTGGCTGACACTGACTAAAAATAGTCAGTAAGAGTCTGACAGACCCCTCCGCCCCCCCAGGACAGAGGACATCCATGAGGATTTTCCACCTCGGAACAAAAAAAAAAAAAAAAAAAAGTAGGTTATCGGCTGCTTAACCAAACATGCCTGTGGTTGCCCTAATAAATTAAGGCCCCAGCCAGGGCTTGAAAGACTTACAAACTAAGCGACAACACGCTAAGGGCACCCCCTGCGGGGTATGAGCCTCGGCTTAGGGCGTCGCTGGGAGAGGGCAGCAAGGGACAGGCTGGATCGGAGACAAGCCGCGTGGTTGCCGGTCGGTTCTTATCTTCATGAACATCTTCATATTCGTTCAGACGTAACCAAGCGGCGATCGCGCGGTTTCTACCGTGTTTTTACGGTTAGTTACTTAAACCATTAGAAGCATAATAAGTAATTGCGGTGAATATGATGGCCCAGCTATGTAAGAAGCCTTTAATTCCTTACCTTTGTTTTTATCTGAGTATCTCGTTATATCAAAACGATAAGCTTGGGAATATTGCCTACACAATCGTGATCAATTGCATTAATGTGGGAAACACAAAAAAGTCTTTTTACAGTTTTTGCTTACCCTGATAAGAAAAACTAAAGTTGTATGTTTGGCAGTCGCAGAAAACAATAAAGGCCCGATCACTCGTATCACAACCACACCATAACCACAACGACTAAAATGTAAACGGGCGCAAATTTGTATGAAAATTAATAGTCTATTCACGCGTACCACATTTGGCCCTCAAAATGAACCGTGTGGGCGATACCGACCACATCAAGGCCACGTCGCAGCCACAAAGCATCCACAACGTTGCATCCACGTGACGACACTATCACAGCCGGAGTCAATCTGTTTGCAAACACTAGCGACAACGCAACCACATCGTTTTTGTAGTTACCACAACGCGACAGCAAAAAGCTGCAGCGACACTATTCACACGTAACCACTGCTTGCCCACATATTGTCACTGCGATGTGGTGTGGATGTGGTACGTGTGTTCGGGCCCTAAAACTACATATTAGTGGTCAGCAGTGTCGTACTGTCTCTTCACTAAAGCTCGATTCACGTCACACGTCATACGTGGCAGACATTTTCTAAAGGCGTATTCACTTCACATCTAACATACGTGAACAGAGTGTGTCCGCAAAGACACAGGCCCCGGCTTGTCTGTGTCGTATCTGCCACGCTACTTGTGGTTACATTCGTTAATCGAGCTTAATCCGACTTCCAAGCGTAGTGATTATAGCATATTTTCTTTTCTTTTAAAAACTCGACGATTTCGTAATTGAGCAACAGACTCAATAAGAAAATATTTTTTTATGATGGAAATAAGTCGCATTTTGAAAAAATTTTTCATAATTACCAATAAATTTCTAACATCAGTGAGCCTCAGAACGAAATAGCTAGTTTCAGGTGACAGCTGTCACTTTGACATAACTGCGTAGAAATACCACACAGTAAAACTAGAGGAATATTATAATTAAGGGCAAGGACCAGGCCCCCAAGTTACCGGGAATGCGGCCACGACGACAGCGTTGGAAAGAGGGGCGAAAAGATGTTTTTTTATAAACACGGCTTTAATGTTAATATTTGTATAATAATTGGAACTTGGATGAGGCTGACGCATTAACAAAGAGAGGTTCTATTTCCAGCATTGGGAAACAAAACGACAAAACTTTATCTTACAAGTTAAAATCCAAAAAAAATATATAAAAAACTTAGCGTCTAAACATTTAGCATATTATTATACTATGTCAACTTTATCACCTACCTACAAGTTTTTTACAAAAATCAATTTCACTATTATAATTATGTTTTCTATGTTCACCTACGTTAATTTAATTTCTGCTGTACTTTGCTTTGTTGCTTTTTTATTAATAGCAATTTTCTTTTTTTGTGGCCTTCATAATTATTTTGTCATAAGTCTGCTACTATAAGTACATTTCCAGAGGACTAGGAAAACTGGTCCACCGTAGTACACGGAACAGAGTGAATCAGTTCCGTGCTAATAACCTTAATAAATACCGATACATACCAAACAAACACTTTACCTGCCTTTACTGCTTATTTGTTACTAACTTGGATTGTGCAAGGTTGTTATATTGATTTGGCAATTAAAGATGTTTTTTTTTTTATCATGGGGGAATTCCCTGACAGGTTGGGGGTAAAATCGTACAGTCGCGTCTCTCGTCTCGTCCTTAAAGCTACGGTTTCCTAGACGAGCGGTGGTCGCACTTGACGGCCGTTGTAACAGCTGTCATGAAAATGATGACAGCGGTGAAGATTTAAATCGTTAGATTTGCCCTACCACGTCAAAAGATAAAGAAACACAATAAATTTATTTAACACAGACTAAAAGCCACATAATAAAACAGATAAAAACATTAAAAAAAACAAATAAAAGTGTAAAGTGCTATGTAAGAAAATAGCAGGTAAGTGTGCCTCACGGCTGCGCCAAAAAAGGCCCAGGTCAGCAAAAATGCCAGACAACTAGTACCTGATGCTGGTTTTCAACTGGACCTGAAGTGTGAGGATGTAAATCAGTTGTATACTACCACGTAATGTGTATATGTATAATTATATAAAATAAGATAATCGCGTTTCTGTTTCGTTTTGACACCTCTGACACACAATAAGGCAGTGACTTGAATGTCATGGAAACGCTATTTTATAATGTGTGAGGTCACTCTTCTCAGTATGGACACTTTTTCGCGTGACTAAGTACGGTTAGAGCAAATCTAGCGATTTAAATCTTTGCTCAGCGGGGGTTTGACTTAATGTCAAATACAGGTGTAAATCACAGATTTTCATGACGGCCGTTCTAATATGACGGAATCGTTTTCCTAGGAAACTATAGCTTTATTGGTCGATTTCTCTACGTCTCCGCTTCACTCCGCTTGTGTTCTCCTCAGTGGAAACGCACCAAAAAAAATATGAACTTACACTATTTAACGTACGCCATTCACGATACTCTCAAAACGGTGAAGGAAAACATCGCGAGGAAACCGGCATGTCTTAGAATAAAAAAATCGAAGACATGTGACATCCACCAATCCGCACTGGGCCCGCGTGGTGGATTATGGCCCACTCCCTCTCACACGGAGAAGGCCTGTGTCCCAGCAGTGGGAACATTATAGGCTGATCATGTATTCACGATACGGTCCACCATACGGTCTACCTGTGAAAATGTGCCTGCGCAGGTCGACCCACATGGCATAGCGTGTATGAGATGGTCCGATTTGCCGGAGAGGTCGTCGCAATTTACAACACGGTGTCACTCGAAGAATCGATTTTGCTCCGGTCGCCTGCACAGGTTCGAAAACTGTAGATCTCCAGTCCAGTCCAATCCGGTGGACCTTACCATAAAAAAGACGATGACTTGTAAAATATCCGGATTTTTCTAGAAGGAGTAAATATGTGACCCACATCCGTGAGAACCTGCCCAAGATGTTGGATGCCAAGGTGTTGAACAACAAGACGAAGGCCAAGAAACACGCCGCGCCTGCCCCAGAAGTAAGAAATATCTACATAACACATACGTGACGCCTGTATTCACCAGAGGGTTAGGCAGAGGTGTACCTATTGTGTACATACATATTTCGCCAGTTATGTTGTTGTGTAGTAAGAATATCTCTAACTTCTTAATCTAGAGCAGAAGGCTGTTAACTTTATTATGATTCATTTATCGATCGACCGACAGTTTTTACTTGAAGATCCAATCCTATCAGTTGTAGTCAAGCATATCATGTTGTTTTACCCAGTAACTGGGTTGTGCAGGTCAGATAGGCAGTTGTTCTATGTAAAATACTGTCCAAAATTGCTGGGAAAAGGATGATCCGGTCGATGTGCTGAGCTTCCATAAACTAGGTGTGGCCCTTACTGTAGAGAAAAATGTACTTACACTTTAAAGTAACTAAAGTCCATTTTCACTAACACTAGGCCACCCTTAAATGAACGCTTAGGGCCGACGGCGCACTCCTGGCGAGACACAGTGCGGCGCAGTTGTCACTGCCAAACAAATATCAACGTTGTGTGACTAAAAATAAAGTTAAGAATGAATAATCTGACACGCGCGCCTTTTTCCGCCTAGAAGCGCTTTCGAGCTAATGAAAATTTATTTATTTTCGACTTTATTTCAACTGCTGCAAGATCGATATTTGTTTGGCAGTGACGAATACGCTGCGCTGCACCTCGCCAGATATGCGCTGGCACTTAGTCGTAACGGGCATTAGAACAATCTTGGTTATTTTAATATATTTTTTTGTTAACCTACACTATCCCAATGCTGAGCAAAATGCCTCCCCCATATACTTCCAGGAATCTTTTTCCAGAGCCACCTCGATCCAACCCTTACGGTACGCGTCTAGGTCGTGTCACCACCTCTTCCCTGGCCGGCCGCGGCGCCGCCGTCCATCCTCAGCCACCCACCGTGTGGAGACACTGTTGTCCAGCGGTCACTGTGCATGCGGCTGACGTGACCCGGTTATTAACTTTTTTAATTTCAGATAACAGACAATACTGATAACAGATTCGGGAGAGTGGGACCGAAAATCGTTGTATTCGATTCTTCTACAGGTTAGTTGACGTTGAAAAGTGACTTTTATGTGTCTATCTATAGGTACATACAATAGTTGGGAAGTCAAACCTGCACCCTAATTGCGGAACACACTATCTATTACAATCTGAATCATTGTGAAGCCTATTGTTAACCCAATGCTTCATATTTTCGAAAAATTTGTCCGCTCAACAACGTAAATAACGCAATGAATGTTGTTGAACTGTCAAAATGAAAGCCATTCCTACTGTTAGTGTGTTACGCAATTACTCCGCTGTACCCTAAATATTTTGAAAAAAAGTATTTGCTTCCAGGTGTGGCAACGAGTCTTTTGCCCAAAAATATAGTTATTAGAATTTGTCGGTTGTCGTGGATATATGTTGCGGATTGGGTGTGTAATATATGACATAATAACAGTTAGCATGATAGCACTTGCAATAACGTCCACATGATGTAATTTTCATATGCTATAAAAACAAATAACCTAATTTCATCTGATCTAATGTTATATTTCATATAATTAACCTTCTTTTTCTCTAATAACATTTAGTATAACGTTAATTTAATATAATTTTCAATTTGTATAAAGCGCTTTTAAGCTATTGCATAGCTTTTATCGCGGGCTTTGAGCGCGGCGACCGAATCAAGAAATTCTGTAACGAAAATAAAACCTAACACCCCGCACTCCGCCTACCATGTAGCTCGGCCGAGCGTTCGCTTAACGTGTATGTATATGGTACGACTGTACTTGAATTAATATCAAAGAAAAAAAATACTGCATAAAAATAAAATTATAATTGCATAAGTTGATAAAAAATGCTATGCAATAGCTTTTTTATATAACGTTTAACCCAAATGATTCACCAACAATAGAGGGGATCTGGCGCTCGGCGGCCGCTGCAGCGGCACGCTCGCTCCGCTCGCTCGCCTTCGCGCATTAATGGTCACTGTTCTAACCTAACCTAGCCCAAATGATTCATTATAGTAATTGAATATTATACTAATTGAATATTAATTCAAATGTGCATTATAGAAAATATTGATTAAACCATATCAAATTAGGTAAAATGAAATTATATTAATAATTCATTATATCATTTCATCGTTATATTAAAAAAAGTATATTAAATGAAAGTAGCTCATATAAGATCATTAGAACTTTTGTTATTATTTCAAACGTTACACACCCGTTGCGGATTGGCGCAAAAACGGCTAAAAAGCGGCGGCGGATTTGGATAAAATTTGGCACACAGATAGTTTATAACCTGGATTAACAGATAGGATACTTTTAATCCCGGTAGTACGTTCTTGTGGGATATTTTCCGACATCCACGCGGGCGAAGCCGCGGGCAAAAGCTAGTATAACATATCTAGCATAAGATTTGACAGCAGATTAATTGAACAAGCTTTTAAAAACCAAGGATAACGAATCTAAATATCCACACTAATATTATACATTCGAAAGTAACTCTGTCTGTATGTTACCCTTTCACGCCTAAACCACTGAACGGAACTAAGAACTAAGTAGTTTATTGTAGTTACATCAAAACAAAACAACAATAAAGTACTTAGTTCTGAATTCAAATTATTATGCACGATAAATCTAATAATTGATGGACATAGAAATTAGCATTCGTTTGTATTCGGAAATGCGATTATTCCCGAGGGACATTAAAGAAAATAGTTGTACTGTACGTAGATTTGACAGAATCTGACATTACAGTCTCTTAGGGAAAACGGTAGTTTGTGTCCACCGTTTTCCTTAAGAGACTTCCTGCATACGCATACGTCACGGTTCAACTTGGCATAGAAACATGTTCATATTTCAAGGTATCTCCAGGTACAGGCCGCTTGGTCCTGGTGGGAGACGAGAGGGTGAGCGTGCAGGGCCTCTCCAGCTTCGCCACTATCAGGGCAACGGCGTGCGTGTTTGGAAACAAGTGGATGTACGAGGTGCAGCTCGGGACTAAGGGAATTATGCAGGTATGGAAGTTTCCGAAAAAAAGAAAGAAAAGAAATAGGTTTTTTTGTGAGCAATAGATTTGCGTGAGCTTAAGCTGGTCTAGCAAACTAAACCAGCCTAAGCTTAGCTTCTTTGTTTCTTGAGGTGTAAAGACTGATTAGGTTTTAATAGTTCTGGACATCACAGATAATCACAAAAGTTAATAATGAGGCCTTCTCTACTAGTGGTTCTTGACTGACTCAAATACACAGGCTTCCAACAGATTTTTTTCTCTTGACATTATGTTGAAAAAGCTTTTAATTACCTCAAACTCCAGCACGCGTAGCATGACCATCATAGAAACAGGTTTTGTCGACGGAAGAATAGACAAAAATGACGGTCCGTGAAGTCAGTACGACGGCAGCAAAGTAGAAAGAGTCAACTGCACTTTTTACGAAATTCAGTAGTTTATTCACGTTTTTCTTTTATTTTGCTTATATCTAGAAAATGGTGTGTCCTATCGCAAAAATAATGAAAATTTCGACCCTCTTTATGATATCCTTAAACCCCTAAAACTAAAAGGTAAAACATGTAGGTAGGTAATAATTTTTCATATTTTCCATTCAAAAAGTGAAAAATTCCATTTGTCCATTCCATTTTTATACTTGTTTTGGCCGTCGAGTAAAAAGTTTTCTACTGTCTTTAGCATGGCGATTACAAAATCAAATTGTCTTCACGACATTAGACAACTATCAGTTGTCAGTGTGATTTTGACATTGGGGATAGAAAACTTTTTTCTGAAATAGTCTACGTATAAAAGGACCTAGACAACGATCGGTAGAAACGAAAGACAAAATGACGGATTGTAGAAGGATTTTTACGGTGCGATGTCAAAAATCGAGAAACGAAATGTTACTTTGTATAGAAATAGCTATGTCTTGTCTTCCAAGAAATAGAAAGCGTCATGCTACGCCTGCAGGACAATTCGAAGAAAATATGTCCCCCGTAAGATCTTTCATTCGATTTATCATATCATTCTTCCCTACCCAAAAAACTTAACACCCAATCTGGCTCCACCAGATCGGCTGGTGCACGTCTTCCTGCGTCTTCTCCATGGACACAGGAGTGGGTGACACGGCCCACTCTTACGCCTACGACGGAGGTAGGGTGAGGAAGTGGAACGTGGCCACCTCGCCGTACGGCCAAGCCTGGTTACCTGGTGACGTCATCGGATCCTGCATCGACCTGGATAAAGGGACTCTGGAGTATTATAGGTGAGAACTTTTAAGTCTTCACTAAAGTCAGACACATTTGAAAGATAGACAAAAAGAGATAGCGTTTTTGTACAAAATAATTACAAAAAAAAACATTGTTTTCTACAGTCAAATAAGTAATTCGAACTTCGTTGTGCCGACAAACAAAAAAAAATATTTTAAGCTTTTCCTGAACTAAGGCGCACTCTTATCAGGGGGCCTACTTTCTAAACACGAAGTCTGTAGTTTTAGCCGAAGTTACGGACATTTCCCGCTCCATATCAGTTTCGAACATAACATTAATGCGGGGCCCGAACTAAAAATTAACGACAAAACGATTTGACAGTTGTCCTCACTCCCGATGTGATTTTTCCCGTCCGAAAAAGTTAATAAATCGGGAGTTGGGTTCACTGCTAAGTACCGAAGTACTTTCGGACAAACCCGTATCTTCGTTGACAGTCTTAAAGAGTAGGCCCCCTGCACATAATTTAGTTTGGCTCATCATTTTAAGTTCGATATGATTCGAGATGAGTTTGAAACAATTGCGTCCTGGATAAAGCACATTCCTGCGGGGTAATTACGTAACACGCTAACAGTAAGAATGGGTTTCATTTTGACAGTTCAACAACATTCATTGCGTTATTTACGTTGTAGAGCAGACAAATTTTTCAAACATATGAAGCAATGGATTAGCAATAGGCTTCAAAATGATTCAAATTGTGGTAGATTGTGATAGATAGTGTGTTACAGTGGTACCCAACTGATAAGGCGCGTCGTGAATCTTCGTTCGCACAGAAAAGAAAGTATGGCCCCGAAGATTAACGAAAGAATGCTTAAAACTTACAATCAATCTTAGATCAATACCATAAGGTTCATAATACACTGCAGCTGTTAGTTCTGTCTCACTCGCAAGACACGCCCCTCCGCACAATTACACTTCGTACCAATTTTATTGGGCCAGCAGTTTTCATCAAATATATATTTAATTAAAAATACAGGTTATTTAAAATGTACGATTTATTTAATAAACAAATAGGTATTTTTTTTTAAAACAATAGAATAAACTTAATCTAAAGGCCGCACGCCTGCTAACCCAATATCACTCTGAGCGTCGCTACTATTACCATCACTATCACGACTCGAACTATCCGATGAGGATGATGTATCTTCGTTGGTGTTTATTACAAATTGGTCCAATCTAACGTCGATGGCCTCTTCCAATGTCATAAATTCGTCTTCGCATTTCATGGCATGATCTACAACTTTTTGCCACTCGTCTGGCCCGATGGATGCGAATTTCTCAGACAAAAGACGCTGCACTTCGGTCAAATTCATGGCAACATTGAATTTGCTTACGTGACCTTTCACCTGCGACCAAATGTTTTCTATCGGATTGAAGTCCGGATGATATGGAGGGAGCCTTAACACTGTGTGGCCGTGAGCTTCCATTATGGTGTCAAGCGAGTACTTTACATAGAGATGCTTATGGCGTTTAATTATATCGTACAATTCCGGTTTATACGCTTTGATATTGAAAGGTATGTTTTTATCTTTTAACCAATCCTGCATATTCTTTTTTGCAGAGTTACTGTTCAGTGCCCTGTCCTCTAATGTGCTATGGTATGACGCATTATCAATGACAAACACAGAATTCGGTTGGAGGTTGGGAATTAATTTCTCTTGCAACCATTTCTCGTAATTTTCTTTGTTCATCTCACTGTGATAGTAACCTGTGTTCTGAGCCGATTTGTACAAGAGCAAAGCATTTGGTACGAATCCATTAGCACCTCCAGCATGCACTATAATCAACCTCGGTCCCTTCGAAATAGGTTTTTTTATGCCTTTGCCTTGACCGTCAGACCAGGCTTGTTCCTTGGTGTGGGTCGAATGAACATAAGTCTCGTCGCCATACACAATAGGTCTCCCTTCATACCGATACTTCTTTATTTTTCTTAAAAATCGTATTCTTAATAGCCTTACTTCGTCTTTTTCCGCCAGCAACTTACGGTTCGTTTCCGTTTTCCTAAACTTAAATCTTATCTCTTTTACGATTCGGCGCAGAGTTTCTCTGCCCCCTTGGAAGTCGATATCTCTTTTTAATTTCTCCAATAGCGCTTTCATTGTGACTACCTGTTTTTCTTCGCGGTTAAAGTCATAAAGGAAAATGCCCAGTTTTCTCCTGACCGTCGTTGCGCTTTTTTTTTTTTGTATGATGCCACAAATTGGATAGAAAAGAGGGGTGATGTCGTATTGTCAAAGGAAATAAAAATTATCCATTTATTTTGTGGGATTTTCTGTTGGTCTTTGATTGTCTGTTCAGTTTTGAGGTTAGTGTTGCAACATGGCTTCCACCAAAAAAAGCAGTCCTTTACAACAATATGATTTGAATTCACATAAGACAACAGAAAATAGTTCCAACAAACCAATGTATGATCCCAAATAAAAAATATTACATCGGTAAGTCATACTAAATGTAGGTTTGTATAGGTAGAAAATAAAAATGCTTGATGAAAGAATGAAATAGTTTTATTAGTCCATATCTCTACATAGTATAAAAAAGTCGTTCCCGCTGTCTGTACGGTTAGATCTTTTAAACTACGGAACGGATTTTAATGCGGTTTTCATTAATAGACAGAGTGATTCAAGAGGAAGGTTTATATGTAGTAATACACGCATATTATAGTAGACAATAAGCCGAGAATTTCAAAGATTTGTAATGTGATGTCGTAAAAAACATATTTTTGTGCGCTTACGTTGGCAACGCTGGCTAAACCTTACGAGATAGATCAAAATAATGTAGTACAGAATTGAATATCTTAAAAATATTTACAAACAATTCCACAATGTTATATGTCTATCTTCTAAGGATAACCCACAGTAACTATTTCTATCTTTTACATATTACTAAAAAATATGGGTTATTTACGAAGCTATTTTAAACAATACAGTGTTATTCCTTATCCAAATAAATACGTGAGATACGTTGTACATTTTATGTAGATCAAAATTGCCCTTTACAGCATATCATTAAAATAAATATCTTAAAGATATCAGAGAATTAAAATGCGGGGGCAAAGCGGCCGTCGTGTCGTACGTCCGTCCCGGGTGGCAGCGGCCGGCGGGTGCGGCGCGTGCATATAAATCAATCTAATATGTTATCTACTTTTATTTATATATTTAGAAACATAATATTAATCACTCCACACTGACACCACATTAGTATTTACATTGCACCCGTGCGAAGCCGGGGCGGGTCGCTAGTTATCATCATATTCATAAAATATGTCGTCTAAAAACGGAGCCGGCGGCTCAACAGACCTAAATCGAGCCCAACTAAGATACCACAAAATGGTCATAACGTGAGCACAGCATCCCACTATCCGATTACCCACCAAACAATTGCAATAATAATAATAATAATTGCTGAATGGGTTGTGGTGGTGGTGTAGGTATTGAGAAATTCCTTGAAGTCATAGATGTTTCTGATACACTGACCGCGTCGTGTCTTGATGTAGGAACATCCATATTATCTTGTGCTGCAACAGTCTCTTGCAAGCTGATGTTGCCTATCTTAATCATACTGAGTCTGTCTCCTTACACTTCTATAGGCATTAGTCCAACAACGTAAGCAAACTCTTTCAAGCACAGAAACAGTACAAATGGTCTTCAATAGAGTTCTTGATCGTGCAGGAATCTGAAGGAAGACTGAACACGAACTTAACGCAATGATAATATAATTATTAGCACAACAAACTCAACAACTATCAATGCATAGGTAAAGACAAAAGGTCGCTGCCGAGTGACACGATGCTTTGATTGACAAATTAACAGTGACACTTTTGACAGTCCACCTTTCACAGTGCCCGTGATAGTGTTACCAACAGTTAATCTACATCACCCTGACTATGAGTGATTTGTATACTACAGAAAGATTTTTAATTAGTAAAATAATATTATTTTAAAGATTTTAATTAAAAATGATAATATTGTAATTATCTTTATTAGAAATAAAAATATTAATAACGAGGAAAAATGTCATAGTTGAAATTATTTTTTAAACTCAGCGTCTGCCCTTATTTTTCCGTTATGACCGAGTATGGGAAGATTCTTAAAATTGACAACACTGCTTTCACTAAGATACGCCAATAGAAAAGTATGCAATAATATTCAATAAATAACTAATTAAATACAAAATATTAACCCCACATACGATTTTGATCAAATTAACTAAGAAAAGTTAAATAAATATTTTATAATTTGTGAGTATATTTTTATGACCATACTCTTTTACTATAAAGTGATTATGATTTCGGTCAATCTCCTTTGTGTAGCTTCGGCCGTTCGGTCAATAATTTTCAAAAATCGTTCTTTTATAAATGTTGTGTTCTTAGACTCCTGAGCTTCTTTCTTCATAAACTCGTGCACATTGAAAATTATTTTCCGAGCTTGACTTTTAAGTGGTTGTCCCCTTTTTAAAGAACTCATTTTAAAAAATAAAAAAGAAAACAATTTTGTTGCCACTACGTGTACTTTTGCCTGCTGCGCGTGCACTCGATCAGAAGTATGGCGGCTGACTAACATGCCACGTGGCGCGCGCTAACATGGCGGCAGCTGCCGACCAATAGCGGTACAGGAAAAAGAAGCGCCGTGCGTGGAGCGTGCCGATTGGTTAATAACATTTCCCGCGCTTTGAAAATTCATCTTCTGCGCAGGTACATCGGTAAGCCATATCAGTTGGGTACTACTGTACTAAGAAGAAGAAAAACAAACAACGTAGAAATCTTATATTAAATGTAGATAATAAAATAATTACTGATCCTCAGGATGTTGCAAATATATTTATAGAAAGTTTTGTATTCAAGTCATCAATATCAAATGAAGATAAAGATAAAGCAGCAACTTTTCTGATGGACACGACGAAGAGAGTTGAAAGTGATATAAATTTCAAGCCAACAACACCAAATGAAATAATAAAGTTGGTTAGTAAAATGGCTAATAAACATTCTTGCGGGTTCGACGACGTACCAATATCGATTATAAAGGAGAATATAGACGTATTAGCTTTTCCTCTATCTGATTTTTTCAATGTATGCATCGAAGAGTCAATTTTTCCTGACCAGTTGAAATTGGCCAAAGTGATTCCGATACACAAAAAGGGCACTAAGACCGATCCAAAAAATTACCGGCCCATATCCTTATTACCAACTTTATCAAAACTCTTTGAAAAAATTATTAAAACTAGACTTATGCTACATTTAGGTATGAACAAAATTATCAATCTGAGACAGTTTGGATATCAGAAAGGTGTTGGTACCTCGGAGGCTATGAATACTTTAATAAATGACATAGTTAGTCAATTAAATGAAAAAATGAAAGTAGTTGGACTATTTGTCGACCTCAGTTCTGCTTTTGACACGATAGATCATGAACTACTACTTACTAAACTCGAACATTATGGTATTAGAGGCAAGACATTACAACTTATGAAATCGTACTTACAAAATAGACGAATGTATGTAGAAATCAAACATATAGACGAAAATAATCACGAAGTGACATACAAGTCAAAAATGACATATGTGAAACGAGGTGTGCCCCAAGGGTCAATTTTAGGACCTATACTCTATATTATTTTTACAAATGACTTTCTTAATTTCATGAATAAAACCCAGCCGAATGAGAAACTTGTTGTTTTCGCAGATGACACAAACGTAATAATTGGGGAAAAGGACATAGAAAAATTGACATTAAATACAAAAATAATTATAGATAAAGTTTGCGAATGGTTTACAGCCAATAACTTATTACTAAATACAAGTAAAACTAACCTCATGTTATTTAGGACTACGACTCGTAATAATGACAACTTAGATATAAAAATAAATGGAGACAATATTGAATTAGTGGACAAGGTTAAATTCCTAGGGGTTAACATAGATTCGCATTTAAATTGGAAACCAGAGCTTGCTGTTATTGAATCATCCATATCGTCAGCATGTTACGCACTTAGAAGTCTTAGGGATGAATTGAATATAGAACAATTAAAGGCTATATATTATGCGCTGGTCGAGTCTAGGATTAGGTATAGCATCCTGCTCTGGGGAAATAGTTACAGTTATAACTGGCAGAGAGCATTCGTCTTACAGAAACGAGCCATAAGGACAATAGTCAGAATTTCACAACGTGTCTCATGCCGAGATTACTTTAAAAAATTAGCAATATTAACAGTTCCTAGTCTGTACATATTGGTCCTCTTAAGTTATTTTGCCAAGTATCTACATGAGTTTGAATCGCAAGAGGAACGTGAGATTAGAGAGAGCACACGAAGAAAAATTTTTAAACAACCAATAGCACCAAAATTTAACATAGTAGAACATTGCTCGAAGTATCAAGCTGTAGAGATTTTCAATAAGCTGCCTTCTGATCTAAAGATCTTGATTTATAACACCCACTTGTTTAAAGCAAAATTAAAGGTCTTTTTATTGGAGAAATGTCTGTATAATATATCGGAGTTAGTGTCACACAATAACAGATGAATTATATTGTATTTTTTTTTTTTTGTTTTTGTTTTTAATCATTTGACATTATATAATTTTCAAATAATTTGCCGACATTAAATATAGCTTTAATCATAATGTTTAAAATTGTCTGACATTATATTTAAAACTGTTTGACATTATATTTAAAACTGTTTGACATTATATTTAAAACTGTTTGACATTATATTTGAAACTGTAAAAAAGCTGGATACTAATTCATAATTTGTATATTCATAGTTCTATTTTTTGTATCTTGTATTTGTATGAAATTCAACACAATGTAAATTGTTTATGAATAAAACAAACAAACAAACAAACGCAATAGGGTGCTGTTTGTGTCACTATCCACGAACAGAGCGAGGGAATTAGAATTAGAATTTATTTATTTGAGTGGAGTATAAAATTGATTAAAAACCTCTTTACGTGCCTATAAACATACATAATAAGACTTGTTATTTGCTCACTATATAAGACTAATAAAAAAATAAACCGTAATAATCGTTATTTTTGTATTTTACTTGACATTGCTATTTAATCAAAATTGTAATTAAAATTGAAAATTAAAACTAATGCAAATCTTTTTAATAATCGATTGAGATTATTAAAAATGTTTGCACGACTAAACTAATCCAATCGTCAATTGTTAGTAATCTTATTACGTTAGTTTTCATTCATACAAATTGTTTGCCTACAATGGTGCCAGGACTAGTGATTGCATTTTCATTAATATAACATAACTAGCATAAGATTTGACAACAAATAAAATGAACGAGCTTTTAAAAACCAAGGATAACAAATCTAAATATCCATACCTACCAATATTATAAATTCGAAAGTAAATCTGTCTGTTACCCTTTCACGCCTAAACCACTGAACGGATTTTGATAAAATTTGGCAAGGAGATAGATGGCATCCGGGGAAAGGACATAGGCTACTTTTTGTCCCGGTAGCACGTTCCCGTGGGATAATTGCCGACATCCACGCGGGCCATCCTCAGGCAGAAGCTAGTCTAGAATAAATGAATAAGATGAACCCAATCATACACTGGATAACAATCCAACTTCCTTACAAAGCATAGAGCCTAAAAACCATCGTCATGGCAATCGGATGCTTACGAATCGTTCAACCTGCTATGGCAATTTCCTGCACTAAATCATTCATTCACTCACTCAATAAGCGGATAAATCAATCAGGAAATTCATTTTCGCTCCAACGATGCAGTCTCGAATATGAGAATCGATTTTATCTATTTTTACCAACTCGAATACAAGAGCATGGACAAGATATAAATATTGTTTGGAAAGTACGGCCACTGTCAAAGGTTCCATTGGTTATTTTCGGAAACGCCTCAAGTCAAACAAAATGCAACTGACCCAAACATACAGAATCAGGTGAAAATAAAAATCTACTACGGGGGAGTTTGTTGCGTCACTCCTTCCCAGCTAAAGCACTAGGAAGTGGTGAAGGGCGGGCGTTTTGGGGGACAGTCTTATTTAATTTTGACGTTCAAAAACTGCTGCTTCTCAGGCAAATTTGAATAAATGGATTGTGTTTGGTCGACGATCAGATTTTATTTGTCAAACTTCGGCTTTTCCGAAGATAGCCGATAAAACCTTTGGCAGTTGGTGTACTGGACTGACTTATTAACGATTCAATGTCTTGTAAATGTCAGAGCGAAGGCTGAAGTTGTTCGATATAACTTTTCAGATCACGATTTTGCATTGATAATGTATGGAGTCGGGGGTTTTGTGGTTGAATGAAGGCTTTTCTTCAGATTGGTTTTATGAAGTTCAGGGGCTCTGCTTGAGGCTAGCCTTGCCGATTTCTATCCCTTAAAGCATGATAACATTTAATATATTATCTCCTTTCTTTATCTTAAAAGGCAGTACAGATTGTGGATCTCATGTTAGATGGCTGAACGATCTTCTTGCACCTAACTAATTTAAGGCCTCATATTCGTTAGGCAAAAATATTTATTCTCAACGCATGATAGTTGGCAACGTTGCATAGTTGTACGCAAAATAGCCTGATGGTTCGAAATTTGACGAACATCTTATTTTAAGGTTTAAGTTGCACATGTAAAATACTGGTATTCAGCTCCATCCGATTAGATTGGAATCCGACCCCAACATAACTGGGCTAGGCAGATGGTGAGCACGGCTCCCTGTCGTTTCGGGCGACGCAGGTGCTGTCGGGGCATGGTTGCTTAGGGAAGTACCTGTGTAGCATAAACAGAGAGCCGGACGCTCGGTGTCATCACTGTGACAACTGTCGGGAGGCCACGGCGCGGCGTACGCTGACAGTGTGCCGGTTGTGAGGAGCCGCGCCGTGCCCTCGTGTCCGAAGTCAGAGCCGACTAGTCGCTCGTTCGATGGTCGGAAGCGCCGACTCGTAGGATGCGATGATCCCTTCTGTAAACGGTTTGTTGAAAGGTTGCGGAAAGGAGACGTGCCGGGCGTCGGTGGAGGGTGGACAATGCCTTCTTCCAGCCTCCATAAACAGGTCCAGAGGGAACGCGGACTTGGGGATATCCCCCGCCCCCCCCCGTATAACAGGATCCACGATCCATGCACGTAGTGTTTCTCCCGCGCCCCCTATTGGACGTCGCGTGGAGAGCCTTACACCTTACTCCCCCCGTGGCCTTGAGAACGCCCGCTGGGGCGGGCTGGTAATAGCCAGGGATCGTGGAAGACGCACAAGTTTCCATGATCCCCGGTGCTCCGCCCGACCCAGGGCGGAGGACATATATAAAGATTTTCCACCCCTGAACAAACATGATAACCAACATTCCCACTTAAGGTACAAACAATCCGTTTAACTTATCAGTCTCAATTAAAGCTTTCTTTACTCAACAGGAACGGCATATCAATGGGTGTGGCGTTCGACAAGGTGACACATGGAGCTGGTCTGGCATATTTCCCCGCAGTGTCGTTGGCGATGCAGGAACATCTGTATGCTAACTTTGGACATGTGCCGTTTGTGTGCGTATAGTTTCACTTTATTCAGTCCTTTCAAGTGGTCATCCGCTGTTACTACTTGACACCTTTTCAATACCTGGTACAAGTAATAATAATTACATTTCTAACCGATTTGGTGTTAAGGCGCTGCCCAAACGTAGAACACCGAAAACATTCAGTTTTTTGTCGCACAGTTAGGCATATTGATACATATCACAACCCAGAAAAAAATTTAATGTATTGTCAAATGTTCAAAGAAAAGACTTATTCAAAAATTCTATTCCTACTTAATATTATAAATGTGAAAGTTTGTGAGGATGGATAGATGTTTGTTACTCTTCCAGACAAAACCTACCGAACGGATTTTGATGGAATTTAGAACACAGATAGTTTAGAACCTGGATTAACACGTAGGATACTTTTTATCCCGATAGTACGTTCCCATGGGTTAACATCCAATCTCTGCCCGGGGGACACCGCAGGCAAAAGCTAGTATTTCATAAAAATTAAATAGTATCATGATAAATTTACTATTAAATAGTATCATAAAAAATATTTTTTTAGGTCAGTTTGACGATTGTTTTAAATTTTGACGGGACTTTCACTGGCAGATAGCTAATGTTATAAGGAATTACCCAAGTAACAAAAGGTTCTATAACCAAAGCGTTTTATCACCAAAGAGTGATATAGTAGGCCTTTAACGGTAACCATTGTGACTGCTTGTACTATAAAGGTTTATAACAAAGCGTTTTGGTTCTATAAGACTAAAGAGCATTTAAGTTCTATTATTTAGCTCTTAGAACACTTACAGGACCATACAAAAGGATCTTTAAAGTGTTGCACTGTAATAGAAATGAGAAAAACGATTTTGGTACTATTTAGTACTATAGACAACCTTACTGACACTTTTATGTATCTATTTTGCTCTAATAATGCGTCAAAATAATTTTTACAGTACTAGGATTGTAGAAGTATCGAAAAGACTATTACAGGATCAATTTGCACTATAAAAGTACCTTACACTACCATTACGTAACCGTTTAGCTTCGTAAAAGCTCCCTCAACATCGCTACGGGGCTAGTTCTGTAAAAATCATGAAAACTCTTCTATAGTACTAAATAGTACCATAGCGACTCATGGCGCAATTGCTAAATAACTTAAATTCAAATAGCTCTAAGAGTGAGTTGGTGTTACTGCTACGAGACTAAAGCGTGACATAAAAACATTAAAATTAATCATTAATGGGCTAATTGGATCTTTAATAGCTTTTCAGTAACAATTACATCACAAGTATTTCTTAATGTCGATTGTTTATTTACAGAGATCTGGATAAAGTTTTAAGTAAAGGTTTAATAATGGATTTAAGATCGCTGCGTCGGTATAAAGAGAGTGGTAGTTATAAAAATAAGGTAAAGAATCGATATACACAAGCATTATCATCAATACAACAGGCTCATGTTCAAAATGTAAATACTGGTCAAGCGGGTCCAGAAAATATAGCACATGGTTCTGCACAAACTATTTGTTTTAAATCACAACAGGGCTGTAGTATTAATGTTCCTTTTGCTCAAGGTAGTAATAAGGATGAAGAATATGACAGTGAGAGCACCTCTCTTCAAAGTTCCCAAACATCGGAATGTTCAGAGGAGGAAAGCAATGACCAATTATGCAGTGACCTAAGGAGATGGTGCGTCACTTACAATATACCTCATCAAGCCATCAAAAGATTGATAGAAATAATAGACACGCGCATTCCCAATGTGTTACCAAAAGATCCAAGGACGTGCTTTGAGCGTAAACAGCGGACTAGTGATGACACGCCGCTGTGCGCCGCGCGCAACCGTCACACGCTTGAAACCGCCACGCGGGAAAGAGAGAGAGAGCAATATACCTTATTCGGTGTAACGTAGCGGTAGGTACGCGACGGAACGCGCTTTTTTTGGACGACTCGTAAGTCTTTAGATTGCTACAACTACAATCCCAAATTATGCCCTAGTGTGTATTTAATGCAACTCCATGCAAAGAAATTTATTTTGACTACACTATTTTATATTTGGACAAGGACCTCTAATTCATTTTCGGTGAAAAGATGACCACTATTTTCTGCCGCGATAGCACATTAGCAGCACAGCTGGAGCCAATGTGTACTATAGGATCCGATTCGGGACAAGTCCTTAATTTTATTAATTAAAATGTAATTAAAACACGAAAATAATGAGGGCGCATTGTCAAATTTGAAATCAGCATAATGATTTTATCGATACAATTATTTTCGCAAGTGCAAGTTATGGCAGAGTTGCGTTATGTCCTTTTATTACAATGATACGTTAGGCAACAATGGCAAATGACATGAATCATAACTTACCGATATTTTTTGTTTTCTTGAGAAAACACGACTAACACAACACGAATAAAAATAGTGAACAATATAAGTGTCAAGAAAGATCTCTCAAATCGTTTACAGTGCAAAATAGCACTTTAGACATGTTTTGGTTACTTTTATAGTGCAAATTCGTGACATTATTGCACTTGTGGCACTATTTTAGTACTAAAAAGCGTTTCACTACAGTTTTACATCTCAACTATCGAGCTGATGTATCACCGTGAGAGCCTTTATGTAATGTTTACAGAATAAATCAGTGATAAAACTCGGGCCTATTTGGGGTTTTGTAAACGTTTACAACACCATTATATAGTACTAATTATGGAGCCTTTTAGCACGCTCCAAAACGTTCTCAGGACTTTTATAGTACCAATTTTTGTTATTTGGGTACTTAGGGTTACTTTATTTTAGAATAAAAATTAGGGTTCCGCACAAAAAAATTAAAACCCATGAAATCCAATATAATACCTTTTCACGCCTAAACCACTGAACGAATTTCGATAATATTGGGTACGGAGATAGATGGTATCCTGGGGAAGGACATAGGCTACTTTTTGTATCGGTAGCAGGTTCTCGTTGGGTAATTTCCGACATCCATGCAGGCATAGCCGCGAGCAGAAGTTAGTTTTGAATAAATTATTATTCTTTAACCACAGTTTCCCAGTGGAAGGCTATGCAGCTCTCCAAGCGCCTCCCAACCGAGAGTGTGTACGAGCTGCCCTGCTGTTCAAGTCTCTAGAGGCTCTGCTGGATGAACTGATTCGGTCTTCGGATATGAAGACTACACTAACTGCTAAAAACAGCAAGGTATACTGAATAGTAACAGCCACACGTGTCGATAGAAGGTTAAGCTACACTTCCCGCGGTCGTTTCATGGATGGGTGACCATCCATTACATACCGAGACTCCTCCGTGCCTCAGAAAGCACGTAAAGCTGTTGGTCCCGACTGTCATTCGTGGATCTTTGACAGTTGTTACGGGTCGCCAGAAGCCTTAAATTCTGACAACCAGTCTTACCAAGGGTATCGTTTTACCCCGTAACTGGGTTATGGAGGTCAGATAGGCAGTCGCTCCACGTAAAATACTGGTATTCAGCTGCATCCGGTTAGACTGGAAGCCTACCACAAAAATAGTTGGAAATAGTCTAGGCAAATGATGACATTAAGTCGAAAAAGGTGTAAAAAGTCGTTTAACGAAGCCGCGTGTCCTTAAAATGTCATTGTGATCATGGTTTTTTGTACTGCACCATACCTGGGAACCTTCTGGTTTCGGAGATACTTATGATCAAAGTTTCAAACGCCAAACGTTTTTTTAACTTTTTTCATGAAAACAAGTTTTAAATGTAATAATTTAACTTGAATTACCCCACGTAAAGTAGCTCCTGTACCGTTGCATGCACCAATAATTATTACGTGCATTGCATTGCGCGCTGCGTCAACAACAATTTTTATACCAAAGGGTATGCGTCGTCCCATCAATCATTTTTGCTCAATGTTACTTAGTTTTATGTACAGAATGCGTAGATACCGGCAATTTGATGGGTCTTTTTACACCCTGTATAATTATAAAGATACGGGAAAGTGGAATAAAGTATACAAGATCAAAAATAGCAAACTCTAGAGAATTCTAACTCACAATTTCCTCAACCAGGCGAAATCAGAGACATCTAAAGGAGCTGAGGAGGAGGTGGCGTTGCGGATCCACAGCTCAGGGTCCGTGTATAGTCCACCGCCATCCCCACACAGCATCGTCGATGCCCAGAGCACAGAGGTTAAGAAGATGTCCAAAAAGGTACTAATTACTAGATAATATGACTGGAAATATAGCTATCTAAAAAAAGAACAATAAATATTTTTTTGTTAGTTTCGATATCGATACCCATCAGGTCTGCGGAGTTTCGCTAGCTAATTCATTTGACATTATATAAGAGAATCTTGTGCAAAATTTCACGGTTATAGACCCAGCAGTCCAGGCTGGGCGTTGTCTGTCTGTGACTTAATTTAAGAATTATATTAAGTAGACTAGCCGTGTACTCGATGGGGTTTCCAAATCGACAAAAATGATGAACTTCCATACAAACTTTCACCCCCTTTTTTACCCCTTTAGAGGATGAATTTTCAATAATGTTTCGGTAGTGCTCTTTTTCGTTATACTTATACGGAACTCTTGTGCAAAATTTCTTGTTTCAAGACCCAGCGTAAGCGGTTTAAGCAGAGCGTTCTCTGTCAATGAACGAATGAATTTAAGATTTTTATTAAATAGATAGATATACTGCTTAAATGTGAATCGCTGCTGCAAGCTTTCTGCTTCAGTGTTGAGCTTGTAGCAGGGATTCTTATTAACATAATTATATGAAAGTGTTAGGTTAAGTGTGTAGGTTAAGTTCACTAACATAGCTGTTATGAAATATTGTTACTAACATATTTGAGTCCATTGTCACTTGTTGATTAGATATGAATAAATAATAAGTGGTTTCATAACAATTAAAAAGCTTGAGCTCTAGGATATTACCACAAATATTACTTAGACAAATGATACAAATTAACAAAAACATATTTAATTGGTCAAGGTTGCAAAGTTGATTTTTGGCACGAGTACTTTTATTGAATCCTGAGCATAGCGAGGGTTACAAAGGTACAAGACGCAGAATAACTATGCTGCCGAGCGAATCCCACAACTGTTCACCTCACAGCGAGGAAAATGATAGGTGCAAGAAAATCAGCTTAAATAATATATTAAATAAGTGTGAATTAATTTTAAAAATTAAAAGTAAAATTACTAATATTGGTACCAAATACTGAAAGTATATTTTTTTTTGGAACTGTATGTTTGTGTTTGTCACTTGGGTACGATTACTAGGTAAATTATTTGGCAAATTTGAGGAACATTGCTTAATTTCATTGGATTCCATTGTAAATGTTGGAGACACAGACGGATTGGTAGGCGATACAAAACGATTTTCTATCGTGCTGTCTTTGGTTGTTGTTGGACTAGTCCAGGGTTTTGGGCAAGACTGTTTTAAAGTTATGACTCCAACAATGCCCTTACATATTTTTGACTTGTTTTCTATAGAGTCCTCTATGTATCCTTCTGCCACGGTACTGGACTTCCAGCCGCCGCGCGCCGTGACGCTTAAGCGTGGTCAGATCAACCCCCGAGTCAGCCAAAAGCGTAGCTAACGTCCTCCTAAAACAATGCCCGGTGTATTGCTCTGGTTTCTGTAGTCCAAGGAAAGTAGCAATTGCTCGTGGCAAACCACCAATTTTAGTACTTCCCATAGGCTGTCTAAAACGTTTTCCTTTGCGATATTGCAAAAAAATCGATTGATATCTATTTACAATTTTGACATATTCGTCTCGAATCACGAAGGTCCTATCAATATTGGTCTTCGTCTTTGATAAGTTCAACAACAGCAACTTTTCTGAATGCTTCTCAATGTTTTTCGTTATAAGATACGTGAGTTCATTAGTCCGACACGCCCCACTAATGCCAAGAATTTCTGAGTTTTTTGTAGCAAGAATTTCGGAGTCAGGCGCTTCGTTGAGAAACTGCTCAATGTTAGTAGTGGTAAAAATCTAAATTTTTTTCGGTTTGTGGCCACTTGACTTTTTCCTTAAAAAAGCCTTTAGTTTGGAATATTTTGCTATGTGTAGGTTTATCATTTTTTATTTTGATCGTGGCTTTTAGCATCATGTAAATGTTCCAAAGTGTGCTTAATTTTCTTGTTTTAGATAGTTCAATGAAGTGTGATAGCATTATAGTCTCCGAAAACGTTTTCGTGCCTTTAGTATGTCTCCATGCATTGAACAAATTGTACGCTTTTATGTACTTTTCGCGCGATTTTTCCGGAAAAAACTCAATTCGGCATTATCTACCGCTTGCACTAACTCTGCAGGTGTTAAATTTATATCTTCGACGCTGCTGGACTCGCTCATATTTTAAAATTTCTTAATATTTTATCAAAAAACAAACCAAAATGATGGAAAGTCAGTTGAAAAGAGATTTTTTTTTAAAAGACTGATTCCATGCCGTCGTCGTGCTGGCCAGTGCGATAATTCTAAAAATGAGGTCGGCGCTCTGACACGAAATAAGTATTAATGCATTTTTAGTGGACTGGTGGTATAGAAAATTATTGAATAGAAAGGTTCCAATTTAAAAGAAATCTTTCCACGCTAGCGGATAAAATACACTTTTGAACTCGGATTTTTAATGATAAACAGAATATTTCCGAGGTTGAGAGGTGGAAAAACATTATTCTCGTAATTTTTTTAATAAGACAACTGAAGAATGAACGTCTTCAAGAAGACATATCTTACTTAAAAAGCTTCCCCTTTGACCTCATTGCATTCATACTTTCCAGGCTTTCCTAATGTCTCTATCACGGCTAGTGGTGGTAGAAATAGGAAGTGTTCTCCGGCTCTCGTATGTGGTGGTGGCAGAACTGCTGCCACGCCTACGAGGTCTCCTCGGCTTGAAGAACAGGAGCTCACACGTCGACCCACTCGCCGCAGACTTCTATATAAAAAGCAGGAATGAGAATTTCGTTAGTAATCTTTTCTTATTATGTAACCACAGAGCACGGAATTGCTATGCCGTCACCGTCCAGAGACGTCAGTACTAATAATAGTCGTGGCGCTGAAAGTGCGTGTAGCGCACAACTTGTGTCACGGACCGCCTTCAAAGCCGACTAGGCCGCCGTCCAATACATTTGTATCGTAGTTTCAGTAAGCAGTGTCACGCTTGATTTGTATGAAAAGTGTTGACAAAAGTTTTGTGCTCTGTGTACGTAAACTTTTTAACGGCTGTTTTATAGTTGATATTGCAATGTGCACTTGGTATTATTTAACCTTCAAAATGTATACAGGGTATCCATTTTTATTATGTGTAGGTAACTGTAGTTATTTTGCAATATATCTATAGAGGGTCATCGACGCGCAACCTGTTACCTTGGATTCAGTACATGATTCTGGACCCTGCGTTGAAGTTTTTAGTCGGATATTAAAATAAAAATTTGCTGTTTCAAACATTTTGACCGCGTAGGTATTGCACTTTTCTATGAAACAGCAAGTTTTTGTTTTAATTATCGACGAATAATTCCTAAGCTAGGGAGTTTAGAATCATGTGCTGAATTCATGGTTACAGATTGCGCGGCGCCACTCTATATATGATTATGTAATATTCCGCAATATTATTATTTATATTATGTAATATTATTGATTAGGTAATAAGAAGGTAGGTGGTAAGAATATTAAGAGTAATTACGCCAAAACATATAAACAAGAAAGTTAAAAACAGTGACAACGATCTCTTTAAATACTGTAATGTTATGAATGTGTTCAATAAGGTCGAATTTTTTACTCTTGCGGAAGTTAATAGACCTAAGCTGCTAACCGAAAAAACAAGACCTGAATTTTTGAGAACGATACCACTTAAAAATAAATACATCCTGCCAAAATTCAATAATGTGTACGGGATGAGGGTTGCTGAATATTTAGTACCTTTTTTTCTTAATAAACTCCCTGAAGACTTGCAAACGTTATACAAAACGAGTTCGAAAAGTTTTAAGTATAAATCTAAGCGTTTCCTCACTTAATTTCTCCCAAAGTATGTGTGTATTAGTGTGACTTGAATAATAATTCAAGTAATCATAATTATCATCATAAAATGTTAATGAACGGCTCGCCGGCTCACAGATAAACCCCTGAGAGGTTTTTGTTGGGTGGCTAAAAACAAAATTGTAATAGGCTAAGTTTTTTAGAAATAAATATTAAAAAAAAAGTCTATGGTCTACGAAACAAGTCTAAACAATTGAAAACAAATCAATCGAATAACGGTTCTTCAGAATGTCTTCTGCGTAGTATTTTGACCCCAACAAAGTTGTGAAAAGACTAGGCAGATTGACATTTTGACAGTTCAACATTCCTTGCGTTATTTACGTTGTCGAGCGGATGAATTTTTCAAAGAAAAGTGATCGGAACTAGATTATATATTTTATTTTTACAGCTGCACACTCTTTTGCGTAACACACTATCAAACACAATTTGAATCATTTTGAAGAATATTCCTAATCCATTGCTTCACATGTTCGAAAAATTTGTCTGCTTAACTACGTATTTAACGCAATGTATATTGTTGAACTGTCAAAATGAAAGCCATTCCTACTGTTAGTGTGTTACGCAATTACTCCGCGGCTCAGTAGGGAGTTGATTTATTTTAGTACAAATTATAGGATAACTATTTAGAAGCAAACTTCACTACAGAGTAAATAAGTCGAAGTATGTAGGTACACACTGTCTCTATTCTAGAATGCAAACTGTAAATCTTTTTTCACACTTTGAAAAGGCCCTAAACAAGCTTTATTTTATGTAAGACTAGCACCTACCCGCGGGTTCGCCCGCGTGGATGGCGGAAATCTTTCCACAGGAACGCGCTACCGGAACAAAAAATACCCTATGTCCTTCCCCAGGATGCCATCTATCTCCTTGCCATATTTTATCAAAATTCGTTCAGTTGTTTAGGTGTGAAAAGGTAACATACAGACAGAGTTAAGTACTTTCAAATTTATAACATTAGTATGAATTGTTCGTGGCTAATTTTCTGAGATTGATATTATTTATTTACATGCTTCTATTTATAACACTCCTTTCCATTTGCCTTATAAAAGAGGCCAATTATCCGATTTAATAACAGAATAATGGTATATTATCCTTTAAAGGTTAAAATCGTTTCTAAATCTGTCTGTGCCCTTTGAGTTCCGCTGACCTTTCGGCTCGAGTTAAAAATATTCTAGGATTTGGGACAACTTCGGAAAGTGGCACTTTTAAATTAAAATTAACCAGTCTACTTGCGAGAGTGTTTCGTGGAAACTCCTAAGAGCATGTTAACTCAATTTGTAAGGCTTACTGAGGGCAAAGACTGACGAGCGAAATGTCATTAGTTTGATCCCTATCAGTTGTACACACGGCTACATATCAAGCTATACATTTCCAGTATAAGCTGATCTCGCATTGTATAGGATTTCCGTACAATGAGGTCAGCTTATACTGGAAATGTCCACACGACTTATTAACATGGTTCTTTCCTCAAAAGTCCATCTCAGATTTTCTGCATTAATCTGCATGGTCCTGATATGCCTGACCAAGATTATGTCTGGTCTTTAAAAGAGACTGTGACCTCTGAGTTTACTTCTCAGAATAGTCAGTTAGGAAACACCAAATGCTTCTAGTTTTAAACCCCCGCCCCGACGCAAAGAGAGGGGTGTTATAAGTTTGACCGCTATGTGTGTTTGTCTGTCTGTGGCACCGTAGCTCTTAAAAGAGTGAACCGATTTGGATGCGTTTTTTTTTATTTGAAAGTATGTTTTCTAGCAGTCGTTCTTAGACATGTCTTATCAAAATCGATTAAGCCGTTTCAAGGTCATCAGCTCTTTTTTGTGTCCGAGGTTTTTTAATAAAACATACATTATTTTTGACTTGTAAAAATGTAATTTACGGAACAAAGTTATATCATTTACCACAAGCTGAATTAGCTTATTGGCCAATCAAGTAAATAAGGCACATGTCAGTCAAATATTTAAGGTATTCGGTGGTTTGTCTATGGTGGTTTGGAGTATTTGAAATCCGTCTTCCTTTTATGTACATAATAAATTGTACTAAAAAGTAACTAAGGCAACATCTGAACCTGGAGCGATGAACTGGTGGGTGGACCCGCTAGACCGCATTTCAACCAGAAATCTGCCCTTAAAAAAAAAAAACACGTGTGGCACTCGGGGACTGCCGCGGTAAAGCATATTGCATAGCATTTTTTATCAACTTATGCAATTATTATTATTTATTTATATTTTATTTATGCAGTATTTTTTTTTCTTTGATATTAATTCAAGTACAGTCGTATCATATACATACACGTTAAGCGAACGCTCGGCCGAGCTACATGGTAGGAGGAGTGGGGGGTGTTAGGTTTTATTTTCGTTACGGAATTTCTTGATTCGGTCGCCGCGCTCCAAGCCCGCGATAAAAACTATGCAATAGCTTAAAAAATTAAAACACGTTGCCGTCCTGTTTTTTTTAATTTTACTTACTTAATAAGAGGATTCAACATAAAAACTGGAAATATGCAATCCCACTCATTTACATTTATAGGTCTGGCCTGTACTGGTGGCCAACATTGGTACATTATTTTCATCCCCTTTGAAAAATAAAATGTTGCAGGTCAAGGTGTAGTCAATTCTTTAGACAATAAAATTATTGTTTTTAATTATACAACTCTTCTTTTGACTGCCTCATTGGTCCAGTGGTCGCAAGCCCTACTGCTGAGCATGAGGTCCTGGGTTCGATTCCCAGGTCGGGCAAAGTGTTGTTGGGTTATCCCTCAAAATCAAACTCAAAGTATTTATTTCAAATAAAGCAATTACAGGCACGTTTGAATTGTCAAGGGGTCGGTCAGTCAGAAAGATGAAGCTAAGTTGCCCATTTCAAAGCGTAGTTGGTACCTATGCAGAAGAAAGGGCAAGAAACTCCATGAACACTCTTTTAAATCAAAATATGGTTACAAAATATTGGTTACATCATTCATGTTGAAATTATGCATGTGAGAACGATGCAGAAAGTTAAAAGCGTCCGTAATAAAAAGATAAAAACAATTCAACTATTAAATGAATTTAAAATAAGCCGTGGCAGCTAAGAAATTACCAGTCCCAACTGACGGCGCCCGTTCACGAACTTGACGATTCCATCAAGAATATCTCAGTAACAGGCTGGAGTCTGGATTTGTGCCCGGTTGATGGCAATAGGCTGGCCCCCTATTACATGGGACTGAAAGATATGTGGAGAAATGTGGGTGTACAATAGGTACACCTCTGCTTAACCCTTCGTGGATTACAGAGGTAACGTTATGTGTGACTCTTCTTTTGTCTCCAGGTGGGCCTTGCAGCCAAGCTCCTGACGCAGCCCACGCCTCGTCTCTGCACGCTGCTGGACTTATTGTGGACCTTCCTGGACGAGTCTGCGCTGTGTGATGTCTTCGAACATTGTGTGGTCAGGGAATGTCTCCTCTTTGACTTAGTGTCACAGGTAACTTGGTGTTAATTTTTTTTGTTATATTAACCCCCGATGCAAAAGGAGGGGTGGGGTGTTATAAATTCGACCGCTATGTGTGTGTGGCACCTTAGCTCTTAATCGGATGAACCGATTTGGATGAGGTTTTTATAAGCTTTTGAATTCAAAAATAAAAAATTTTGGAACAATAAGTTTGCTAACTATCGTTTACAAGTCAATTAAATGGGCGCTGATTCCTAAAACGCCTTTTCAATTAAACGTCCCTGCTTTTTCTAGGAACGGTCTTTGAAATGTAAGCTCGTTAAAAGACGATGATGACGTATTCTTGCTCATGTATTTATTTACTTATTTTAAACTAGCTGCACCCCGCGTTTTCACTCGCATAAGTCTCGATCCCATGGTAATCTCGGGATAGAAAGTATCCTATGTCCTAATCCAGGTCGTGGTCTATCCATGTGCCAAATTTCATCTAAACCCGTTCAGCAGTTTTAGCGTGAAAGCGTAACAAACAAACATACAAAAAATCAAATCTTTTCTCTTTATAATATTAGTTTAGACTAAAACTCGAACTTCGAAAGAGTATGTTTAGCTGTTTTCAATCTAAAGAAGCAAAGATACTTTTACTATTTTGACGCACCCTTAACAGTGGGATACCAACTCTGTTGACCCAAAAAAAAAAGAATTTTTAAGTCACACAATGCTAAAATTATTCGATTTATTTACAGGACATGTACTTCAATCAGCAAATAGACGGTGTGTACGTGTTATGTGGATTGATGCAACACCGGGAGACCAGGCACCATCTCGTAAAATACGTGTTCTTCAATAAAATCACGTTAGTTTGCTTTGTGGTATAAAACAATCTTCTTCATTATTTTCCAATTCCAGGTTTAAAAGACACTGTCACAAAAGGTACACTGCTACAAACATTTTTTGACGCTCGAATGACGCTGACAGGGGGGAGCGATATTGGGAAACATTTGCCAAAATGTTTTGTCAAATGTGTTGAAAAAGCAAGATGGCGGCGTTAGTTCCCATTTTGGCTTCGCGCCAAAATATCGTTAGACAGTACAACTATTTTCTTAATGTTCCTCGGGAATCATCGCATTTCCGAATACAAACGAATGCTAATTTCATGTACATCAGTTATTAGATTGATCGTTTATAATAATTTGAATTCAGAACTAAGTACTTTATTGTTGTTTTGTTTTGACGTGAGGACAATAAAGTACTTAGTTCTTTAGACTTCTAGACACACGCAGCGATTCGCAGATGATATCAAAATCTCACGTCTACACACAGGCTTTTGAAATCGCCAGCGAGTCACCGACGTTACATCTTTGTGCTGCCACTTGTATATGCCTTTCATTAATGGTCACATATCAAACTCAAACTCAAAGCATTTATTTCAATTAAACCATTTACAGGCACTTTTGAATTGTCAAAGAGTCGGTCAGTTAGTCAGAAAGTAGAAGCTAGTTGCCCATTCCAAAACGTAGATCTCTATGGAAAAGAACGGGCAAGATACTCCAAGGACACTCTTTTTAAATCAAGATATTACAAAATCCTGGGTACATTATTCTTGTTGCTTCTATATGCGAGAATAATGAAAAAATATATATATTAAGAAACAATTCAAAATATAAGATTAATAATAAAAATAATCCGTGGCAGTTAAGAGATGACCAGTCTCAACTGACGGCGCCCGTTCACGACATGACGCGTGGATCAGCACCATCCATCCATATATTTACCGTCATCTTAACGACAGATATTAATGGATGAATCATGAATTATATATTTATGCTACTACCTAGCATAAAACTCGATGTGACATTATTAACTGCCAGGTACTCACTACCGGTTGACTAAACTCGTTTTAGCTGGAATTCTACTTTCAGGTTCGACAATTTCTTGAACATCAAGTGTCCAGACGACAAAGTGTTGCGGACAGTGATCAGGAAGCCGTGGTGGCAACGACCCACTGCTGTGCATGGCGAAACAGATCCTAGGATAGCTGGTAACTACTCTGGCATGATGAGAGATACCGTAACGATTTTTTTTTTTTTAATCTAAATTTCATGATAGCCCTGTAGTTAAGAGGGCGTACAACGGCACATTAGCGCCACTCGACTCCTTTAAAAAAATATCATTTCGTGACTGAGACGGAATTATGAATAACGGCTCAATAAGGACCCTCGGTAAGTGAGTCTAGAATTTTCTAATAGCTTTTATAAAGTTTCGTAATGAGACACGAAGCAACAAAATTCGATCTAAAGAAAAGCGGCCACATTCCTCTAGATCGTATTTTGTTGCTTCATGTCTCAATATGAATTTTTATAAAAGCTATTAGAAAATTCTAAACACACTTACCGAGGGTCCTTATTGAGCCGTTATTCATAATTCCTTCTCAGTCACGAGATAATATTTTTTTAAAGGAGTGGCGCTAGTGTACCGTTGTACGCCCTCTTAAGGGCCCGACTCTCATGCACGAGGTTGTGGGTTTGAAATCCGGACAAGTACCAATGTGACTTTTTAAGTCATTTATACTTTCTAAGTTTATTTTGGAACGAAAACATCGTGAGGAAACCTACAATTATAGTTAACATAAGTCTGAAATCACCAACCCGTCTTAGCAAGCGTGGTAGTCAATGTTCGTGCCTTCTCTGTATGAGAAGAGGCCTTTGCCCATCAGTGGGACAATAATAGGCTGGTATAATTAATATAGAACAAAGGCATGTCTGTCAAGGAATTTAAAATTTACTTAAGACATGTGACATCCACCAACCCGCACTTGGCCCGCGTGGTAGATTACAGCAGTGGGACATGTTCCCAGCAGTGGGCAATGTTTCTAGTAGTGGGCAATGTTTCCAGTAGTGGGCAATGTTTCCAGCAGTGGGCAATTTTCCCAGCAGTGAGCAATGCTTCCAGCAGTGGGAAATGTTCCCAGCAGTGGGTAATGTTTCCAGCAGTGGGATGTTCCCAGCAGTGGGCAATGTTTCCAGCAGTGGGATGTTCCCAGCAGTGGGCAATGTTTCCAGCAGTGGGATGTTCCCAGCAGTGGGCAATATTTCCAGCAGTGGGCAATGTTTCCAGCAGTGGGAAATGTTCCCAGCAGTGGGACATGTTCCCAGCAGTGGGAAATATTTCCAGCAGTGGGCAATGTTTCCAGCAGTGGGAAATGTTCCCAGCAGTGGGAAATGTTCCCACTGCTGGGACATAGGCTAATTATGTTTATGCTTATGTGATCTTACACATCATGGTAGGTCCAGTTGTTTGAATAAGAACCGCTTCAGTTTGTTTTAATATAAATACTTCTTAGGGCCCGTTGTTTGACACATGGTTAAAAATGACCAGTAGTCAAAGTTTAACTACTCTGTCTGCGCATGGTTAACTTTTATAGCAAATTGTATTTTTTGTTAACTGTAATTAGCTTAACCATTTGTCAAACAACATACTTCTGTCATTTTTAACAAATTGTTAGTTTAACTAACGCATTTTAACTAGTAATATGCTTGACTACTGACCAAACAACGGGCCCTTAGTCCAACATTGATTATTTTTCTAGAATCTAATCAAATTTTTGACAATGGTTCCAATTGGCACTATTTCGACATTAATTTACTCTACAACAATCTATTTTGGTCCAAACGTGGACCCAAAAATGTGGACACAACGTGTGACCACACATTATCATCTAGCCAGCCTTTTCCTAACACTGTGGGGGTCAGCTTCCAGTCTTAACAGATGCAGATGAATACCATAATTTTACATGGAGTGACTACCTATCTGACTTCCACAACCCAGTTACTGGGTAGCACGACCCCCACCGTCCCCTCGGCAAGACTGGTGACTTGACTGTGTGATCACACAAATATGCATACTTTTATTATGGCCACTAATTCCAGTGTTATAAAAATCAAACTATCAAAAAAAAACATACATGACTCATAAAAATGGATAGTTAACGCTATTCGCAGCATAGCGTTAACAAATATTATTTATTTACAGAAATGGCTGAGAAAGGGACCATTAAACGTTCACCATTCGCGCCTGCAGACACAGGTATTGGTTTTTTTATTCAAGCATAGTGTAATTTATAGTCTGCATCACTATAAAGAGTCACTTGCACCACAAATCACTAAATACGTTTAGCGCTAATCTTTATATATATAAAAATTACGTGTCACGTTGTTTGTCCGCGATGGAATCCTAAACTATTGAACCGATTTTAAATTTGATTTGCACACCACGTGCAATTTGATCCAACTTGAAAGATAGGATAGCTTACATCTCAATTTATAGTCGCAATATTATTTTATTGCAAATTATTTGTCTATTATTTGACAGTCACAATTATCTGTTAGCTCCAAACGATTCTAACAGATGGCAATATCTGTTGACTGGAAAGCTACAATTTAATAGCATAACCACCACGTGTTGCTGAGGCTAAGGTATAACCTAAATTTATTTTGTAATAAACGAAATACAGTGAAATAATATTATAAAGAGAAAAGATATGATTGCTTGTTTGTATTGAATAGGCTCTGAAACTACTGAACCGATTTCAAAAATTCTTTCACTGCTGGGAAGCTACACCAGCTCCGGGTGACATAGGCTATATTATATCATGCTTTGCTACCCGGGCGAAGCCGGGGCGGGTCGCTAGTAATATATAAAACGTCATTCTGTCTCTGTCATCTTTAAACTATTGACAGAAACAGGACGATGTTTTGAATGCGCTAGCTAAACGTATTTAGTAATGTTTGGTGCATGTGCATGCACCTTAATTTAGGATGAGCACTATTAAAATGAAGCATTTTTTTATACTTTAACATGTAATTAGTTGTTTACCTTACAGTCCGGCCGTTAAGAGAATGCATTCCTGACACCTGTCAGTGCGACAACTCTAGTAGCTAATAAAGATCAAATTTGCAAAACACGTATTCGTTTGTATCATGATATAATAAAATACTTCGCCAGGTATAGCATTCCGAGACACAGTGGTCACGTCGGAGACACAAGCCTCCGTCATCACCGCTGTGTTACCAGTAGTGTATAATAATTACCCCCCAACCGCTTTTATTACCTGTGCGAATCCGATAAAACAATGAGGTTTTAACTAACAATTACGTTGGTATATGTTTAAATTTATTGTTTCGTTTGATTAGAAAAACGAAACGACAATTTAAATGCTTTTTATATATTTTATACCAGTATGATGACTGAAAATGTTTCCATAATTCGTGTTCTGTTGCAATAAAGTGGCAGCTGGATAGTGACGTAAGGACGTGTCACTTCCGGAGTGCCAGACCTTGTTTTTTAGACCATGGCTTGTATGAAACTGACAGGTGTTAGGAACGCAATCTCTCGGCGGCCGATCATGAGTTGCATTTGCAAACATAAATTCTTTATGTACTTTTGAAACACCAAACCAATGTTATGTTGCCACTTGCTAGTTATAGCCCTAGTTCACATCGCAGAACCCATAGTCAAAATGCCATTTGTCAGCCACCACGTGCCAAATTAGACATCATTCTTTGAGCCATTATATCCCACCATATCAAAATCAAAATCTAAATATTTTATTTCACATAAACCTACATGGGCACTTATGAAACGTCAGAAGCTAGGTGCACGGTTCCAATTTGTTGTTTCCTATGGAGAAGAGCCGACAAGAAACTCCACGGTTACTCTTTTAAAAATAAGGGGCTTTTACAATGTTTCGAATTACAGTGTTGATAGGTATGGGAGGACAGTGTAGGCCTGTCAACAAGTAACAGACACTCAACAAAATATAAAAAGGTCTACAAATCTACAGTCTACAAGTTAGGCTTACAACGTTCTCATATTCACAAAATATAGAAGAATCTATATAAAAATAAAAGCCTATTTAAACCAAATGACATGATTGCCATTACAACTGGAACAAATCTGAATTAAAATCCTGTCTACAAAAGCCATAAGTAAAGAGTTGAAATAAGGATTGGAGGTATAAAATGTCAAATAATGAGAAGATTATGTCTAAGGAGCAAGCAAAAAACAAAAAAAAAACACGTGTGGCACTCGGGGACTTCCGCGGTAAAGCTATTGCATAGCATTTTTTTATCAACTTATGCAATCTGCTTGCGTATTCTTCCGATTTTGGAGCAGCTCGTCTCAATCCGTGCGAGCTTCGTACAGTCGTACCATATACATACACGTTAAGCGAACGCTCGGCCGAGCTACATGGTAGGCGGAGTGGGGGGTGTTAGGTTTTATTTTCGTTACGGAATTTCTTGATTCGGTCGCCGCGCTCAAAGCCCGCGATAAAAGCTATGCAATAGCTTAAAAAATCTCGTAATTTGGGAGCAGTTAATAGACCCTTACCTAATGATGCCGTTAATGAAGTACCATGGAAGCCACATGTGCAGAAGGAATTATTGCCATAGCTATCACACTATTTTTATACTGAGCAAACCTACTCGGATCCTATAAAAAACAGTCAGAGATTAAGAAAAAAACCGGCCAAGTTGTATCACGCACAATGCAAGGTTCCATTGGGATGAATTTATCCCAAGAACAAACTTAACATTGTAGTTGAAAAACATGTTCACAACATACATTCCAACTGCAGATGTAAATTGGTCGACTATTACTCGTTAACTTGTTAAGCCTGCTTAGCTGTGATAGTTTTCCATTTAACTTCCTTGTATTGCCATGAATGTTTTCACGTAACTTACAACAACAATTTAGCTAGCATGGAGGGGACACTTGATTCACAAAAATTTGCATTTAAAAAAGATAAAAGATAAAATTTATTTATTGTTTACAAGGACCAGATTATAGTACAGATACATTGGGACATGAGAATAATACACAGTCTGGTAAGCGGGTGAAGCGCTGTACTCCTATATAGGCTACTGAGTAGCCTGTGTTTAGGAGAGACAGGACTGATCCCGTTTAAACAATATACATATAGGGGTCTCATGACGTAGTACATTTTATAATTAGGTATAATTAATTATCCCGGTAACAATAACATGCATGCAAAAATACAGGTAAATGAAAGCCATTGTAAATAGGTAGATTTAGTGTGTAGGTATGTGAGTGTGTATGTGAGTGCGTGCGTGAGTGTGTGTGTGTGTGTGTGTGAGGGTGGTTACCTCAGGAAGTCTTCGGTTTCTTCATAATTTAGAGTAGATAGGAACAAGCGGACGGTCTTCTTGCATTTAAATATAGTAGATCCGTAAATTGTTTGTTTTTCATTGATTTTATTATAAAGTGACGGACCAAGGTAGGGGAAGAATTTTTTTATAAACTTTTTTCGGACCGGCGGAGTATGGCAGATATTATTTTTGCGGCGTCTATTTATTTTTATATAGGGTGTTTTTGAGTGTTGCAACAAAATTGTGTGTAGGATAAACTGCTGTCTTACATTAAGTAGGTTGCAGGTTTTGTACAATTCGGTAGTAGGGAAACGTATAGGCCTAAAGGTTGCAACTTTAAGTATAGATCTGTGGGCGATCTCTAGAGGTTTTAGTGTGGTTTTTGCGGCTCCACCCCAGCAAGAGATACAATAATTGAGGACTGATTGGCATAGGGCAAAATATACGTTACGAATGATTGCAGGGTTGGCTACGTGCCGCAAGGTCTTAAATATATAAATCAGTTTGCGTATCCGGCTGGTAAGAGTCGAAATATGTGTTTTAAAATTTAGGTTTCTGTCTAAAATAATGCCAAGATATTTAATTTTTTCCACTGAAGTCAGGTCAGGACATTGACATTGACTTCGAATAGGACAAAAGTGTGCTTTTAAATTAATAGAGCTACTAGGTTGAGCGGTGTTAGTGATAGAAAATATCATAAAGTTAGTTTTAGTAGCGTTAAGAGTCAGTGTGTGTGACAGGAGCCATTTCGTAATGGTATTAAAGCCGTCTTGTGCAGCAGTCTGCAATTCCGTCGATGTGTTTGCAGAAAAAGTGATGGTGGTGTCATCTGCATAGGAAACTATTTTAGCATTAGGAACGTCTAGGTTGCAGAGGCTGTTGATGTACACAAGGAAGAGTGTAGGCCCTAAAATACTGCCCTGTGGTACCCCGTACTCAATAGGCAGCTCTGCACTTTTATGATTGTCTATTACAACTGATTGAGACCGGTCCGACAGGTAGCTCCTAAAAAAGTCAAGTGGGGGACCTCTCACACCGATGCCCTCAAGTTTGATTAAAAGGGTAGAAACAGGGACAGTATCGAAGGCTTTTGCCAAATCTAAAAAGATGGTTAGGACTTTTTTATTATTATTTAAGTTTTCTGTAACATTATTAATAAGACTGTGAACTGCGTCCGAGGTGGATTTATTTTTACGGAAACCAAATTGATTAGGGGAAAGAAGTTTAAAACGTTCAAGGTAATTGGTAAGTTGCTTGTTAACAATGCGTTCCAGCACTTTTGATAGGGCACTAAGGACGGCGATAGGTCTATAGTTGTTTGGTAAGTTCCTGTCACCACCTTTAAAGATAGGGTGGATGATAGCTCTTTTCAAAGCAGTGGGAAATATAGCAGTTTGAAAGCATATATTGAAGATGTGGGAGAGAACGGGCGCAAGAATCTTAACATATCGTTTCAAAAAATACGGGGAGACAGCATCCCATCCAGAGGCAGCGTCAGTTCTCAACATGTTTACAGTGGCAGAAATTTCCTCTACATCAGTGGGTAGCATAACAAACGAGTTGGTGGAATATACGGGGTTAGGTGGAGACAGAGATGAACGAGCAGCATTGAGGTTATCCGCTAGTTTTTTTCCAATGTTAGCGAAGAATTCGTTGACCTCATCACAAGACTGGGAGGGTGACGATGTATAAGTCAGCAAGGGATTTGAGTTAGTTCTTGTAGAGTGTGTGTTAGTGATAGTTTTGATAGTGTCCCAAAGTTTTTTAGGGTTCTGACTAGCCTTATTTAATTCGTTTGAGTCGAATTGCCTTTTGACTTTTTTCAACAGAGAAGTACAAAAATTTCTGTATCTTTTATATGTTATAAGGAGAGTTAAGTTGCCTGGTGCCAGTTTGACTTTCTTATGTAAAGAATCACGATTCCGGATACTTCTTAACAACCCGGGAGTAATCCAGGGTTTCAGGATTCTTTTCCGGGCTGGAATTTTAACAATTTTAGAGCATTCGATTATTGCAGGTTTTATAATTGATATAATATTATCTATGGCAATGTTAGAATCCGAAATAAGGTAAAGGGGATTAAAGTCAAGATTTTCCATATAAGTGTCAAGTGCGTCGTAGTCTATTTTAGAATAAGTTTTTTGAGCTGAATGCTTAACTTTATTTTTATTTAGTGCGAAAAGAGAAGAGCAGTGATCGGTCACTGTCGTGTTATAAACTAGAGTCAGAGTTTTTGTCTTGGTTCGTATCATAAGATGGTCTAAGCAGTTGTTTTCTCTCGTAGGTAAAGTGTGGGCGGGTAAAAAGCCATGATATGCTAGGGTGCTAAGGTACTCATGTGACCTCGTGTCAAGGGTATCAGGTGTAATGTCTACATTAATGTCTCCCGTAATAATTACCGAGTTATAGTTAGTGAGGGCTGGGAGTATGGTATTTAGAGCTGTAAGAAATGTGTGAATATTATCATTTGACGGCGAGCGGTAAATACAGAGAATAGCTATGTCAGTTTTAAGCTTTATAAGTAGACCTGAGGCTGCTCCAAGAAGGTCAGGTTCTTCACATGAGGCTAACAAAGGTGATTTCACGTAGACAACAACTCCATCACTGTGATTTAGATGATTAGTTGTACTGTACGTAGTGTAGTTAGGTAGGGCGGGTATTCGACAGTTGCTGATGCATGACAACCAACATTCAGTAAGAACCAGAAAATCGCAGTTGATGTCTATACGGTGGACAAGAGTTTCTAGGTTTAGGAAGTTACAATTAATGGATCTAATATTTTGTGTTATAATTGTGTACCACGCACTTGGATTACCCGTGAATGCCTTGGTTTGCTCGGGGGAACACACACGAACATCTGATACAGAAAAATCGTCAACGACTCTAATATATTCTATAATATCATTAGACATTGTATAAAGAAATTAAGTAAAAGGGTACAAAAAGGGCCGATCAGAATATCATGTCGTATCGTGTTTTGGGAGCAAAAGAATATTGTATGATAATGAAAGGTGTGTGTGTGTCGAGAGTGTGTGTTGAACACTAGGTTGAAAATGGATAATTGTAATGAGTGTGCAGTGTGTATATATATTGTGTGTGAAGGGTGAATACTTTCATCAAAATAGTTAATAGTTAAATTATAAGAACTAGAAAAAACAATGCAACAACAAAAGGCGAATAACAGCAAACTCTGACTAAGCATAACTAGTCATATAACTTTGGGTGTAGATAAGCCATTTAGCTGCTGTTCGCTTCTTACAACAATAGATGGGCTGTCAGGGCTCTTCTTCATCAGGATGCGACCATCTGTGGTCCAGCAAAATGCGTATTCGTTGGCTTTCGCGTAGGTACGGGCCAGATAGAAAAGGCGTTTTGAGTACGCTGTTAATTGTTCTGCAACGTAGATTGGTGTTGTTGGTTTTTCGTAACCCAAGTGAGAAGAGTTTATTTTATTGTTAGGATTACGCTTGTTATAGTCCTTAACTGCTGTTAAAGACTCGCTCTTGATGAGGGTGTTAGTAAATTCAACCGTGAGCGTCGAAGTCGTGCTTTCCTTTTTTGATGGTTGCCGCAGTACATCGCGTATGTCAGAGGATTGTAAATTCAATTCAATGTAATTTGATAACTTTAGCAGTGAGTCATAAAGCATTTGAAAGATTAATATTTCGCAAACGGATCCCTGAATCAAAAAATGGGTTTCACACACCCACAATAGTTTTGAACGACCTATCCAACGACACCCCACGCCATGGGATAGACGAGAGAAAAAAAATCTCCGTTTTAAGGGTAGTGGAGATAACCTAAAAAAAAATCAAGAGTTTATTTTATTTTTCCTTGTTGACTATGGAACCCTAAAATGACGGAAATGCTGGTGACCTCTAGGGCACTCCACAGGCCGCACTTTGTCTTTTATTTGCTAAGTAATAAAGCGTCGCATACGAATGTTAACATTATTAGTACAGCTTTAATGTTCATATTCGAACGAAACGCTTACACACATTCGCTTATACGAAAATAATTTTTAAACGCTAATTAATAAGATCCTTATTTGTATGGAATGCTTACTTGGTAAAGTTAAAGTGCGATCTCTGAATCTTTTTATTTTATTTCGCAATGGGCCTGCTCTTGACCTCGGTCTCTTGCCCTTAGTTTCAAAATAATGACCAAAACATTGACATACAAGTGTCTTATAAGATCTACTCACAAAATAAATATCATTTCATAACAAGGAACACAGAACACATTCCTACAAATTACCAGCAAAGTTTCGTAAATTTCAGACAAAATATCGAAGTTGATGGCGTCAGCGCAAAACGATGCCGCACTCGAGGCACAGTACCGGGAAGATTGCAGTAAGATCACGGAGGCAGTCGCACCCTTGGAACAAGTGCAGGTGAGCATATTTTTTTAATAGCTCTAGCTCTGTACTATTTATTTAACCACTTATGCACACACATACACAGGTAAGAAGAAAAGAACAGAAAAATTCGTACAACAGTAATGCTTATTACTAAAGAAATGTCTTCCAGCCTACCTGCGATAGAGATAAAGAAGATAAAAAAGAGATGTAAACAGCAAGTGTAAGAGTAAAGAGAAAACAAAAAAATTGTGTGTTAAAAATAGGAAACGAATGTTTTACTTTCAATTTGATCTATATGACGGAGAAGGCACGTCTCTCGTTATCATCAACTATATTCTAACTACTGTAGGCGTTCTATGGAAAGTGTTGGTTTTTGCGCAATAGAAAAACCGTTTGCAGTTTAAATCAAATTATAATTTACGAACAAATTAATCAATATAGCGAATCACACACTGTAGGTACACAACACAACCTTAGAAAACGCGCAGCAGTTGCTAAACGTGTTCACTGCTTAACCGCCAACAACAAGCACTGCTTTTAACACTGGTCAAGCGTTATGTTATGTCCTTTTAGAGAATGCGCGATACTTCAGGGGTGTACCTACTTGATCAACATTTCGTATATGAATTCAAAAATTGTATTTATTGATTGGTTGGGAGAAATGTAAATTGTTACAATTAGAACTGAAGTAACCACGGTCCAATCTGCTTTGACAAGCAAATATTTCTCCCATTTTAGAAGCTGAATAGACAATGATTCCAGTTGTTGTGCATTGAGATATATTTGTGGAGTAACAACACGGGCTCCGTCACTTACATTATGATAAATTGCTACTCCGCCTGCCCTCATAATGATGTGATCTTTTATAATGAACAACAATATCAAAATTTGGGATGTCTTCATTATTCATCCACATCTCGGAAAGAATAAGAAAATTTGACGACGATGCTATTCTGTCTAATTGAAGATCTTGTGCATGAAGTTTGCTCATAAAGTTTGACAGTTAAAGGTAAATAGTGACATCCCTTTCTTTGGGTTCCCTATCCATTTGCATAAAATTTTAAGACCTAATATAACTTAGCATAATTTTGTTTGGCATAATTATATTTTCGCATAATATAATTACGCATAACAGCTTACGCATAATTTTTTTAAGCATAATTTCTCTAACCATAATAATGATTAAGCATAATATCCTAAAGCATAAATTTATTAAGCATAAAGTTCTAAAGCATAATTTTTTTATGAACAATTTTGTGGGTTATTTTTTTCGCTGTAGAAAGCATGAAGCAAGCAAGCATACAGCATGCAAGCAAGCATACAGCATGCAAGCAAGCATGCAAGCAAGCATGCAAGCAAGCATGCAGCAAACAAGCAAGCATGCAGCATGCAAGCAAGCATGCAGCATGCAGCAGGCAGGGTTTCTGTCACGGCTCCGGCGCTGCGGGCCTCCGGCGGCCCCACGCGCCTACGCGATTTTAAATTACACTCTAGGGGTAGGTCAAACAAGACTACGTGTAGTCGGTTTTGCAGCAATTCGGTTCTGTCACTAAATTTTGTTGCACAGCATATTAAATTTTTAACCAACAATATTATGCTAATAGTCATTAGGCCTACTAACGTTATGCGAATCAAATTTATGCCAAAACAAATTAGTCTTTAAGATGATTATGCCAACATAAAATGTATGCCTAAAAAAATTATGCCGAAGTATTATTATGCCAAAACAAATTGTGCCAAAATCGTTATGCCGAAGTATATTAGGACAAAGAACATTATGCGAAAAGAAGGGATCCCCTTTCCTTGTTGTATGCAGTACCAATTTTTTTTATTTGCACAATGTACTCACAGTTACAGACTAGGATAGTTCGAGTTATAAGCGCCCTAACAGATGGACAGACAGAAACGCTGTGTGTTTTATAACTTTACAGAGGTATGAGGAACAGGGTGTAAAGTTCACTAATCCTCTATAAAAAAAAGAAGATCTTCCGACCAAATGGGAGTTGTGTCTGGTACGTAGGGACGTTGTAAGTATGCTAGTTGCGCGGTAAACTCTGCTTGCGCGATGCAGGATTTTGTGTGACGTCAGGGTGTTACGTAGTTCGCATGTGGTGTCGTAGATGCCGCCACAATTTAAAATGTATGAATAAGGATACGAATATAACCGGATACAGCTGAATACTTATATGTAAAATACTGGTATTCAGCTGCATTTGATTAGACTGGAAGCCAACCCCAACATTATTAGTAAGAGGCTAGGCAGATGAAGACTATGGATTAAAGTTATGACCCTTGTTTACACACTGAGTCTTCTCCATCAAAATCTACGGTCATCAGTATTGTCTTTTAAGTCATTGAAAATATTATATCTTCTTTTTTAATTTTGCTTATTTATTGTTGTCTTCTTTTTAAATGTAAGATGTAAATTGATGGCCTGAAACACAGGTTTTTATAAACCTAGTTCAGGCAGGTCTACATTACAGTTAAAATTAAAAAAAAAAAACGTTGATTGTAATTAATGTAAATCGTAATTTTACTTTATACTTGATTTATTTTTTATTATTATTATATCTAGACCGGTTTTAAAAAAACAGTCTCGTGTCCAAAATTCTTTAGCTAAATGCCTTGCTGCCACTGGAACTCTTGTAGTTTTGGAAGTCTTGTATCACTATGGAAGTTAGTTAACACTATATAGATTTTGTGGGCAATAAAAACGAGAGTGAACTAGTGAAATTTTGGCACTAAAATACACTTGAAATTGCTGTTGCGACGAGTACTTACAATATGTTACTTATCCGCATCAATTTATATAAGAAAAGCAACCAAAATAAATACAAATGTAATTAAATAAGTGCAGCCCACACACTTGGAACTGGTCCAATGGATGAATTAGTTAATGAAGTCCAAAACTTATTTTCTCATAACATTCATCACTGACTCAGAGATGAATGTTTTGAGAAACTGTTTCATATTGCGGCATCTCAAATATTTCACAGATTCGTAGTGCTAAGTAATATACTGAAATATCCATTATTGCCTGGTAATAAGTAGTAAAAAACCAATCTTGCATTATGCTGAGCGATTGCCGTTTTCCGTGAATGTGACGCATATTTTTCCCCAACTCGTTTTTAAGCTATTGCATAGCTTTTATCGCGGGCTTTGAGCGCGGCGACCGAATCAAGAAATTCCGTAACGAAAATAAAACCTAACACCCCCCACTCCGCCTACCATGTAGATCGGCCGAGCGTTCGCTTAACGTGTATGTATATGGTACGACTGTACTTGAATTAATATCAAAGAAAAAAAAATACTGCATAAATAAAAAAAAAATAAATAATTATAATTGCATAAGTTGATAAAAAATGCTATGCAATAGCTTTACCGCGGCAGTCCCCGAGTGCCACACGTGTTTCTTTTTTGTGTATGTGTGTTTTTTCTTTGCGTCATGTTTACCGCAAATAAACGGATTTCCTTTCTGTATTTCTTTTTCTTTATCTACCTAGCCTTTTCCCAAATATATTGGGGTCGGCTTCCAGTCTAACCGGTTGAAGCTGAATACCAGTATTTTACATACAATGACTGCCTATCTGACCTCCACAGCCCAGTTACTGAATAACACGACACCCCTTTGCAAGACTGGTTGTTCGACTTCTGGGTTTCCGACTACCCATAACGACTGATAAAGATCTACGACAGCCGGGACCACCGACTTAACATGCTTTCCCAGGCACGGAGGGGTCTCAATATGTAATAGATAGTCACCCATCCATGAACCGACCGCGGCAAACGTAGCTTAAACTTAGATCGACCCTTGCAGCCGTTATTATTTAGCCACGAGGTGGTGTAAATGATTAACATTTACTGTAAATGCGCAAGTGACTCCAGCGGGGTAACTGCGTAACTCAGTAACAGTAGGAATAGCTTTCATTTTGACAGTTCAACAACATTCATTGCGTTATTTACGTTGTTGAGCAGACAAATGTTTCGAACATATGAAGCAGTGGATTAGCAATAGGCTTCAAAATGATTCAGATTGTGATAGATTGTGTATTTCGCAATTAGGGTACTGGTTACTGCAAGCGTCCTCAAGATTTTAGTCAGTAATTAAAGTATATTCGCTGTCAAACCTCACTGAAAGCGTGATTATCGTAAGATAACTTTTATTTGAACATTAATTACAGCGATTTGACATAATTTCTATAAAAACGAAATCAAAAACTCATGTGTCAATATCAGTTTTGCATGAACTATCACCGACCAAAAAAAATTTGAAATAGAAAGAACAAAAAACAGTAAACAAAACAGAAAGAACAGAATTTTGTCAGTGAATTAACAGCCTTAAGCGTACGTGCCAAGCCCTCGACCCTGAGCAAGGCCTGAAGCATAACGTTCTCGGCCCAATACCTAGGTCACGGGGAACGTTAGTTTTTTGGCAGCATCCCCACTGTAACTGCGGTTGTTATGCAAAATAACTGACACAAGTAACTATTGCACTGATAACTTCCTTTGCCTTAGACCTCGTTCATGGTGAACGCGCGGTGACTGAGGCGGTGGCGGGCGCGGTGGCGGGCGCGATTTGTTGGCCATAGTGCATCGTGAAAGGATGTAGCGGGCAGTAGAAGCTAGAGGTGATTCTGCAGGGTAAAACAATAGACGGTCGCTCGCTAGCTATCTTCAAATTCAGAATGTCAGATTATTATAAATTTTTGGGAACACAAACTCAATGAATAAAGTTCTAATTCAATTGTAACCAAATTTATTTAGGTCCTTTTTAGGGTTCCGTACGCAAAGGGTGTCAACGGGACCCCATTACTAAGCCTCCGCTATGCCCCCGTCCGTCTGTCTGTCAGCGGGCTGTATCTCATGAACCGTTATAGGTAGACAGTTGAGATTATCACAGAGTGTGTGTATTTCTATTGCCGCTATCACAACAAATCTGTAATAAAAATAAAATAAAGTTAAAAATTAAAGGGATCTCCATACAAGAAACGGCGTGCGGCGTTTTTTGCCTTGTGGTACGAAACCCTTCGTGTGCGAGTCCGAGTCACAGTTGGCTACTTTTTATTACAAACAGTCAATAAAAAAACAAGTTAGGGGCGATTTTTAATCCTCAGATAACTTTTATGTAAAGAATAAATATGGCGGTTTGATAGATTTTATTTAGAAAATATGTCAAATTGTCGTATTTATCCTTCAGACAAAAGTTATATGATGGGTGAAAAATCGGCTCTTAGAATAATAACGCCTAAGTTGATTAAGAGGGAAAACATATATGTATAAATTATAGTAGATTGGGTGCTGAAGTATAGGTCGCTCAATTCAATCTCGCCAGCCCCTACAGTCTCGACATTAGACAGCGACAAAAATCGGTCGCTAAGTCATATCGTTGTCAAATTCCTTAAATAGATTTTCTACTTTATTTCGAAAGCGTAAGGTTGAAAATCTATTAAAGAAATTTGACATCGGTTAGACTTAACGCCGATTTTTGTCGTTATATTTATCGAGACTGCAAGGCCTGGTACCCGCCATAGTCGTTGCAATATTGACGCAAACGGCGTTTTCAAATATTTCAATAGATATAATATAATAGGACATTTGTAAGCCATATTTTAAATCCCTGAAGCTTCTAACATTGCCGTTATAATACATCTTTAAGGTGGCAGTGTTTGTTAATATAAACCCACAGCTTTTCAAAATAAGAGCCCCAGCTGATCCACGGTTAAGAAAAAGGGATTCAAACATTATGTGTGTTGATCGCAGTAACACAGCCCTCCTACGTAAAAGTATAAATTATCGAATGGCTCCAGTTATTTTCAATAAAATTCCACGACAGATAAAGAATCTTAATAAAAATATCTTTAAAAAGCAACTGAAACCATTTTTTATTTATTATTCACAAATGTTACTACTCCACGGCTGAGTTTATGAAGGACACCACATGCATTTAGCTTATTACAATATAACATTTAGATTGTTATCTGACATTGGTAATTGTGTGTTAGTACGTAAGGAATTGTGTGTTAGTATATGAGTAATTGAGTTACTTATTTCATTTTAAATGTGTCTTTTGATTCGAAACCACAAAAAAAAAATTGTATGCTCTCGAGTAAAATTGAGCGAACTGAACATCTTATTATAACATCCTATTGTATTGAAACCTATATTTACGAATAAATTTGATTTGATTTGGTACTTCGCGCCCGCTTTAGCACCCGCGCAAGCTCATCACCCTGGCCGAGGCCTTAGAGTGGACTGTTGCTCACGGAACTGGCGATGGTATTAATGTCGACATTTTCATACTAATTTGGCAAGAAAAGTCCTCATTTTTCTTGTTTCTAGAATATGTTAAAGAAATTTATGGGATCTTTCAAGGGTGGAAAGCTGAAGAATGTTATATGGCTTCCGTACGGGTAGCGGTATTCATCTTTGTTTTGACACAGTTTTATTCTTGTTGAAAAGTTTTTTAGAAATCGTGAAGGTCGGGAACTTGCTATTACAACAAATACAAACAATAACATACCCAAGTTAACGACAAACGCCTGATCAAGTCTTTGACCAGTAAAATGACTGTCAATTCACATGTTAAAAAAAAGAAAATGTATTTATTGGGAGTCGCAAAGGATTATCAACCAGGATAACCGGATCGATTATTATTATGATTGATTGATTGATTATTGATTGGTTATCTATCAGGGTAGATATTTTGATAACAACCAAATTACAACAACCAAGTTAATAAGTATACATGATAAACGAGACAAACATAACTGGCGAAATGTGGGTATACTATAGGTACACCTCTGCCTAACCCTTCGGGGACTACCAGCGTGACGTTATGATACGCGAGATCACGAAAAAGGCATTTACTAATCAGTGTCTCTCTTCACAATGAAGAATCTTTCTTTTATTTCTTTTTAACCCCCGACGCAAAAAGAGAGGTGTTATAAGTTTGACCGCTATGCGTGTGTGTGTGTCTGTCTGCAGCACCGTAACTCTTAAACAGCACCCTAATTGAGGAGCGTTTTCACAAAGCGATACATCGAATTTTATATATTAATTTTTTATTTAACGGCAATTTCATTTAACGTACTATATCTAAACCCTAATAAATAAATAAATTACATTATTGAAAAATAAATTATTTTACGATGTATCGTTTTGTAAAAACGCTCCTCTATTACGTAACACACTATCTATCACAATCTGAATCATTTTGAAGCCTATTACTAATCCGTTGCTCTATATGTTTGAAAAATTTGTATGCTCAACAACGTAAATAACGCAATGAATGTTGTGCAACTGTCAAAATGAAACCCATTCCTACTGTTAGTGTGTTACGTAATTACCCCGCAGGTGAACCGATTTCAATTAGGTTTTTTGAATTTGAAAGCAGGTTTTCTAGCGGTGGATCTTAGACATGTTTTATCACAATCGGTTTAGCCGTATCAAGGTCATTAGCTCTTTTTTGTGTCGAGGATTTTTTAATGTTATCTATTATTTTTCTTTACACTTCGGTGCAATATTATTACACCGACATAAATTGGGATAAGTGCAGGAGAATGAATATGATGATCTCTCTTCTTATTGAATATTATTTTTCCCAACAGCTCGAGTTCCTTCTACTACTTCTGGACAACACAGACGGCACAAACATGGTACCCTCAACACGGAAGATCTTTCTAGAGAAGTTTAGAAGATACATCATGGACAACTGCATCCTCGATATGGTAAATATCTACTCTTTGTTGACCGAGCGAGTCTTCGTTTCAGCTTGGGCAAAAATGCTTTCGTATGTCCGGATGTCCGGCTGTTCCCCCTACAGGTCGCATTTCTCAACCGATTCTCGTGAAATTTTGTGAGAGCTCCGATAATTATGTGGACTTTTTCTGTAGATTCAGTTTTTCGAAATTCTTCAAAATGGCGGAGATATGGGGGTTGAAAACGTAAAAAATCATACTTCAGCCATTTCGCGCTTTTTGTTTCAAGGATTTTGTTTAAAGTGCGCGATGAACATTTATTCATACCCTAAAAAAATCTGTAAAGAATCACAAAAAAAAAATGGCGACTAAGTCTATTTTACAAATTGTTCTAACTTGTTGGTTTATGAGGAGAATTGCGCGATAAAAAAGTGTCAGGAGGCCATATTTCAGAGGCTGTTCAACATCTCGCGAACCTCCCCGGCCATCTCGTGGTGCTGCCACGCCAGGTTGCTCACCGCTGTGCTGAAGCTCTGGAATGAAAACCCCATCGGACTCTCGTGAGTATTGCATACAGAAGGCATATAATATAAGTGTTCTGTACCAGTCAGTTTTTACAAGTAAATGATCTTTTAGTTTCTTCTTCTTGTGCCCATGACTACACAGGGTAGCAGGAAATCGACGTGCAAACTGAAAATATGAATTCAGCACATGATTCTAGAACCTCTAGCGTATACATTTTTCGTCGGTTATCAAAAAATAAATCACCTGTTTCATAGAAAAGTGCAATACCTACGCGGTAAAAATGTATAGCAGAGCAATTTTTTTTTTTTTATTGCCTGCTTATTATTACAATGCAGGGAGGTTAACGCACGGTCTCTGGTGAGGTGGCGAGCCTCCTTGCCGGATTGCCGCCATGGGATCTGGAGGCTAAAGTCCTCGCGCACATATGGGAGTGGCGAGAGGAGGCAAAACGCCGGGGCGTATGTCCGCTGTAGCGAGAAATCACGACACAGCGGACAGAACCCCGGCGGGATCTCATGGCGGCATGGAGAGTCCGGCTGTCGCAACCCCGACAAGTGCAGCGGTAAATCCCCTATATGAAGAGTGGATTTAGAGACACCACGGCGTCCTCACCTATTGCCTGACGCAGGTCCTCACCGGACGTGGTGGTTTCGGGAGGTTCCTGTTCCGGATAAGGCGGGAGGAAACGCCCGGGTGCCGCCCCCATTGTGTGGATCACCCGAAGGACACGGTAGCGCATACGGTGGAGGTCTGCCCGGCTTGGGCGGAGCACCGCCGTGCCCTGACGGAAGCGATTGACGGCGGCGATCTCTCACGTCCGGCCTTGGTCCAAGCCATGGTACGGAGCGAGAGGACATGGGAAACCGTCACCTTCTTCTGTGAAGCAGTAATGCTCGCGAAGGCGGAGGTGGAGCGCGTGAGGGAGAGGTAATCGTTACGCCCTCACACCCTAGTCACTGCAGGAGAAGACGCCCTGGGCGTCGAGTCGATAGCCGATTCCCGGCCACCACAGGCGTGGGCTTGCGAACGGCGAGCAATGGGTAGCTCGCCGTCCGGTGTGTTCCGAACGCGCCTCAAAAAGATGTCAGCACTAATTGACCGGATCCGATAGAGCCGTTGCCTGCCAGGGTCGCGGATTGTTCGAATCAATCAATCAAACAAAATATTTTATTTCACATAAACCAACATGGGCACTTATGAAACGTCAGAAGCTAGGTGCACGGTTCCAATTGGTTGTTTTCTATGGAGAAGAGCCGGCAAGAAACTCGACGAAAGAGTTACCGTGGCCCTGGCGCAAAGGAAACTGAAGGAACACGGGTGGGTTTTAGTCAGTAAAAGTCTGACCCGCCTTCCTGCTCCGCCCAGAGCGAGAGAAGGTATTTGATAAATTTCCAACCAAAAAAAAAAGAAAAACAGAAAGGAGGTTTAGAATCATGTACTGAGTCCATGGTAACAGGTTGTGCGTCTATGTCTCGGCTACCCTGTATTATTATCCGACTAGTACGTAGTAGCGATCTAAACAACTCTATCGTTTGTCTCATTTAAGTCCAGCAGGGCTAACATGACAAGCGCGAGAACGCTCGCTCTATTTGTCGATGTTTGTCTACGATTCTGGCGTCATTTTAATGCCTGACATGACCGTTAAGCTCGTGTAAACTCGAAAAAGCCACTTTAACACTTCTTTATCTCGCGACGAGAGGCCGATGTAGCAAGTTATTATTATCAAATCATTTTAACACCGGCTTGAGGTACCGTTTCATTTATTCGATTTTACGCATGGAATTAGTATATACTATATTAATTTCACGTCCACATCTTTTAATGTACGTTTAGTTTTTTTGTGTAACCGACTGTTTTCATTAAAATGAAATATTCTTCTTTGGCATGCTGAAATTTAAATACAAATAGGCCGAAATGAAAATTTATAAAAAAAATATATATATATACTCACTAATCACTACAAATGACAAATGGACCGGCGATCACAATTTGAGAAAATAAAGGTTGATGTTGTAACAATCACCATAAAAGGCCAACCACATGGATGGACGAATGGATGGATAGTGTAATAGACTCACGTACGTGTGCCTCGGCTGTGCCTCGGCCCACATTTATACGTTCGTCCATCAATGCCTCTGTTATCGGCCGCTGCAGTAATGTACTATTTTTGGAATGTTGCAACTCGAATCTTGGTTATCTTCTTCTTCTTCTTCTTTAGGATTTTGGTTTCCGCACTTAGTCCTTCAAGTGGACCATTATGCGTGGGCCATGGCGGCTGTCGGTGGTTATTCCAATCAGCCCACCTCCCTCCAGAAATAAAAGTGAAATCTTATCTCTTAATACCAAGAATCTTGGTTATAAAAGTGCCCCTAAATTGTTTTCAAATCAAAATAAAGTATTTCACCGAGAGGAAATAGAAAAGACTAAAACTATAACTTTCAATTTTCTTACACCCACTAAGAAGACAGGCATGCAATATACATAATATAACAATATATTTGAATAAAACTGCACCCTCGTATATAAAGGCACGTTTGATAAGGGTATCTCTTATCTTTAAATAGAAATTCACACGTCGTCTCCGTACAACGAGCCAACAGTAAAATCGCATTTATGAAACGTTTTCTATTACCGTCAAACGGGGTGAATAAGTAGGGATGCAGGGTTGAATCGAGACAAAACTTTAAAAGGGATTTTAACATTGAAATAATATACATAGTTGGTTGCCAAAAAGGACTCTAATATGTTTACTGTATTATAATTAACGATTAAGTGCCCTTGTTGGCAACAAACTATATTATTTCAATGTTAAAATTCCTTTTAAAGTTTCGTTCCGATTCATCCCTGCATCCCTATTCATCCCGTTTGACGGTACATGTTTTGTTAAACAGTTAACTTTGTTTGAAACATTTTGTGTTTGTTACCTAAACAGCATGTATCAGAAAGGTGTGGTCATACTTAAGGATGTGGTACAAACCATCAAAGTGAACAATTTTCTCCATAGGACTAACACACGACTAATCACGAAAAAAAATATCAAGCGTCCCATACATTTGGGTCGAGTAGGTATTGAAGTTTTTTATGGGACAGTTCATTATTTTTTTGCGATTACAATATTGGTCCCATAGAGGAAGACCCTAAAATAAAACCACACCTTTCTAATGCATGCTGTATATTGAGTGTGAAAGAATTTTTTTTTTACAATTTTAAAACTAATAAATCATTGTGGTCTCACTTATTTGACGGTGAAATGACAAGGACAGAATTTATAATTTATTTTATCGTCGCTTAATTATAATGATAAATGGTGTAGTTTACATTTTAAGAATCACCTGTTTCTTCCTATTTGCCAGTTTTTTATTTGCTCAGGAACTTTCTACTCGTAAAAATGTTAAAAGTTGGCTGTGATCCGTATACAACTTTTAAGTAATTGTCATCTCTAATAACTACAGTTAAACCTTGACGTTTTAGAATTTACCGGAAATTATCACTATCGCTGTCAAGAAATTGTTTTTTTTTCGCCCTATAATCATAATATATGAGCTTTCTTTCTGCAGTAACGAAACTCCCCACTTGCCAGCTCGAACGTATATCGACGGAGAACTGGATTTCTACAACGTAGATCGCCTTGGTGGAGTACTGCCGTTCCTCGTCAGGACATTGAGGTAAAATTCTTACTAGAGTAAATCACTTTTGTCTCACCGCCGACGATTAGAGCTAACAATTAAATTATTAACATTAATAATCGCATTAAAATATAATATAATAAGTTAAACTTAAATATTATAAAAAGGTTGCGGAACACGTAAATTGGCGTAAATGAATAGAGGGTACGAGAAAACTTAAGGTATATCGGATGATAAATCTTTGTTACGCATTTGGTTTCCGAACTAGGGAATCGATTGCAATCGATCGCTATTTAAATCTTGTATAAAACGCACACTATGCAGTCAAGCATATTATAAGTTGGGGGATTACATCGCTGATAAAAATGCTTGGCTCAACGCTGGTCCTGCTCCACAAGGGCGCATTAACTAATTGATTAGCATTTGGAACTACTGAAGATTGTAAAAACTATCTTTACATTGTATAAATTCAATCTTTTAATATTATATAATTGCATAGCACATGTGTGAGTACTATGTACCTACTATAAAGCTACCATTTACGAGGTTTGTCTTTCATTGACTTGAATGTGCCCTGGCGGCTGAGAGTATGTCATGCTCACTCAAATGTCTCGCTGGTGGTGGCGTATGTGTTGGATCATTAAGTTCCCTTCAAAATGGTTGAGCTGAATTGTGCTGATCTATATGTCATGTTCGTCAACGGGCGCCGTCAGTGGGGACTGGTCATCTCTTGGCTGCCACGGCTTATTTTAATTTAATATTTGAATTGTTTTTGTCTCTAAATTACGGACGCTTTTAACGTTCTGCATCGTTCTCACAAGCATAATTTCAACATGAATGATGTAACCAATATTTTGTAACCATATTTTGATTTAAAAGAGTGTCCATGGAGTTTCTTGCCCGTTCTTCTCCATAGGTACCTACTACGCTTTGGAATGGGCAACTAGCTTCATCTTTCTGACTGACCGACCCCTTGACAATTCAAAAGTGCCTGTAATTGGTTTATTTGAAATAAATGCTTTGAGTTTGAGTTTGAGTTTGAATCGGTTTTTAGGCCCGTGGCCACTAAATTACGTAAATTTTAACATGAATATTATCTTGTAAAGATTACCTAAATTATCCTGATAGAAACAGTTATGATTGAAACCAACTAGCATTAAAATATTAAAACTGTAAGTATTCATGATTATACCTACAAGATATAGGTGATGGTTTCCTGGATCCTGATGAAACACAGCCTCGAAGCACAGCATACCTCGACGGAATCGCAGGTGATGCGACGATCATGTGTCGTGGATCAAAAAGGGCTTGCCGGTCTCGAATTCCAAGGATTCTATGCGACTGGTAAAAATGACCCAATAGCACGCAAACCTAGTAGATAGTCCGCTACCCGGGAAAAAACGCCGCAAGCAGCCCTTTTTAACTGGTTCTACAACTACTACAAATAAAATAGGGTATTACACTAGGGAAAAGGCTAAAGCTTCCGCTGAGAGAGAAAATAAGGGAAAGTAGGTACATACCAGATTCGAAGAATACAGTACACATCACAGATTCGAAAAATTTAATACAATCGTTAAGCTCCTTAAGTTCTGAGTTGAGCTGCACGATTACTGACAAATGCGTGCAATGACTGGACAGGTCCACTCATTCTGTGTGGTTTTTCCTCAAAAGACCATTTCAGACACAAATCTACATGGTCTTCACATGATGTTGTGACCATGAGACTGTGACCTCTGAGTTTGTTTCGGCCTTTCTTCTCAGAGTAGTCAGATAGAAACGCCGATCTCATCTAGTTTTTAAAATATGATTGACATGTAAAAGTGTTTGTACAAACCAGCTACTTACAGAAATAAAATCATTTATCATTTATCACATTTGTGTGGCGATCAATAATATGACTCGGTTGACCGTAAAACACTTGCAGCAATTTTCAGTCATGTATTAAGGTCAATAAAATTTAATTTAAGATTAAAAAGACAAAAAATTATGAAAATCTACTAGGCTCAATCTATTTCTCCGCAACTGAAGTTTCTTTTCCAATAAAATGAGGGCCTTGTAAAGTTAAAATTTTAAAACATAAGAATTAAAATTGATGACCAGTATACGAATTAGTACAAAATAGTTTGTAACCGCAGAGGTCACGCGGCAATATGTACCAAGCGTTGTCAGTGAGTGTTCTGCCCGCCAAGCAAGCTTCGCTGAACGAGTACTCTTTGATAGATCTTGTCGCTGCGACAAACGAGTCCTAGCCGGGGCGGCGGCAGTGTGAACAGTCAGCGATCCACCATTAAAATACAAGGTGGAGATGACAATACAACAATAAATACAGAGGGTTTTACAAGCATCGCTGCGCTAACTTCTTTGTACAATGCATTAGTAGGAAGTCAGCTCGAATGTAACGTAATCATATGGGCTCCGCATGAAGCCAAATACAGTCTAATGCTGGAGCGTATACAAAATGAATTTACTAGGTTTTTTTTTTTTTTTTTTTTTTTTTTTTTTTTTTTTTTTTTTGGGTGGGAAATCATCAAATGACGTCTCCCGCTCTGGGCGGAGCGGAAGGGCGTGTCAGACTCTTACTGACTAAAACCCACCCGTGTTCCTTCAGTTGCCTGTGCGCCAGGGCCACGGTAACTCTTTCGAACAATCCGCAGCAGGTTTCTGTACCTAAGGTGGTATGGTGTATATCCATTTTATCCATTGATGTATCCAACTTTGTTTGTTATAGGCATGATGGGATACAATAAATTGGAAACAAAGAGGGACTTAGCTCTTGCTACCTATATTTTTAAATGATTGCGTGGCAAGACTTCAAACCCAGGTATATTTAAAGAAATAAACCTGTGTGTGCCCGACAATTATGTATTGCGAAGGCGACAGCCACGTCTATTGGCGATGCCCAGAAGTAGGACCAATTTACTGAGTAAAGCCCTTATAACACGTACCTTGCACGTTCTTAATGACGTAGCAGACGGCATAGATCTTTTTACTTGTTCTCTGAGTGAGTTCACAAAAACCACGATGTATATAATATGTTAAAGTAAATAATAAAATTGTAATTGTGGCCACATTATAGAATTAGGAAATCCCTGTAATGATAGTGATGATGAGTTAATAAATAAATAATTAAAAACAATAAACTGCGTATATCTAATGCCGTTCCCAGTCTACATACGAAAAATCAATCAAATATATCCAATAGTTTAGTCACTATAGCTAGTCAAAGATTAGCAAAACCCATAGTCGGCCCATCACTACTATTTACTTTGTTTGAAAAAATCACTGTTTTAATTTCGATGCTAGAATTTATTTGATAGTTCCAAAATACTCTACTACTATTGCCAGTGTTTTCATTTATTGTCGTATTGTTGTCTCCACATTGTATTTCTCTTTTACTTACAATCTTTTATACGTTTCTTGAGCGAGAAGATCGTTGATAGCTAATCGCTTCCTCGTCAGCGGTGAGACAGGTGTCTTATAATAATAAAATTAAAGAAAGAAAGAAAAAGTATTTATTGAGACTCGCACAGGATTATCAGATACTAAACTAAACACACTCATAAAAATAAAATAATAAAAAAAAAACAAAATGTAAAATGAAAATAACAACAGTAAGTCCTGTACGAGGCCAAAAGGCCCAGGCAAATTCATAAATTGATTCATTAATTCGCACAATCACTGGCAGACTGCTGGGTCTAGAAGTATGAAATTTTGCACAAAGTTCCATATACAGGGTGGCCGGGACATCGACGCGCAACCTGTTACCATCTAGGATCATTGTGCTGAATTCATGGTTACAGTTCGCGCGTCGGTGTCCCGGCCACCCTTAGTGCTTGCTTTCGTTAGGTATACAGGGTATATCTAACGAATGCAAGCACTAAGGAAAGATTATTGAAAATTCATTCCCTATAGGGTTCAAATATGGGATAAAAATTTGTATGGAAAATCGCAATCTTTGTCGATTTATTACAATTAACTTTCGAACAGCAAAATTAAGAATAAAAACTTCATTTGTGCCGTTCTAAAGTGATGAAAATTCAGGGAAATTCATTTGATTAAACAAATTGACTCACTACGTCAATGGGGAAGAAAACCGTCAAATTAGTTCCACGTAGATGTCGCTAATTGTTTGTTACTTTCATTCAGCTGTTAATGGAGTTTCTTGTTAAAAACTTTGCTGTGAGATGGCGCTAAGTGTTTTGTCTTGTCGCCTGTTGGTCGCTTTTCATTCAAGATCACTTTGCCAAAAGACAAACACTCAGCGCTTTCTCGGGACGAAGTTTCCAGCAAACAATGCCATTTGCCGATATAAAGCCACATACAACTGGCAAATAATGTTGTAATTAGAATGTTCGGAAAATTTAGGAGACCCACTTCACTACACCATTGTATAGCGGTGTACATTAAACGCCCTCTTTCCAATTTTTTTCTATACAGTGCCAAAAGTCCCCGAGTATTGGCTGTGTCATCCGGACTGGCGGATATGATGAAATTATAAGGTTTCCGTTTTTGCCATTTGACAACGGAACCCTAAAAATATCAATCTATCAATCTGCATAAAGTTCAAGTGTTCCTGTGAACCACTGCAACTGGGATGATAATAGTAAGCGCTTGCGCTGCCGACAGTGTTTGGAAATTCATCGGCCTGCTAAATCGGTAGCAGGAAAAGGACGTACCATAGACACCCCTTTTTATATAATTTATTTTTATATAACATAACTTGATTCGCCGAGAGGTTAGGCAGTGATTTACCTATAGTACACCCACATTTCGCCAGTAATGTTAAGTCCCATGCAATAGGGAACGAGCCTATTGGCATAAACCGAGCAGACATCCAGAATACGGGCTGTTACTGACAAATTCCAGATGGAAAAACCCAATAACACTTTGCCCGACCAGGGAATTGAACCCAGGACCTCATGATCAGCAGTACCACTTGTGACCACTAGACCAACTAGGTAGTTTAATTAATTAGTATTTAATATTTACTTAATTATATTTACATAATTTTATAGTATATAATATTTACCATATTTACATAATTAGTATTACAATGTTGCCCACAGACAAGATCTCGTTGGTGTATTGGGTGAAGACAACCCTTTCATACAAAGTTTCGAGCCGAACTACAATCGTGCAGGAGGAATTGACACAGGTACTACTAATACACGGTGGCATACATCGACGCGCAAAATGAAACCATGAATTCAGCACATGATTCTAGACCCCCTACCGTAGAAATATTTGAAGAATTTCAATAAAAAAAAACATGTGTGGCACTCGGGGACTGCCGCGGTAAAGCTATTGCATAGCATTTTTTATCAACTTGTGCAATTATAATTATTTTTTTGTTTTTTATTTATGCAGTATTTTTTTTCTTTGATATTAATTCAAGTACAGTCGTACCATATACATACACGTTAAGCGAACGCTCGGCCGAGCTACATGGTAGGCGGAGTGGGCGGTGTTAGGTTTTATGTTCGTTACGGAATTTCTCGATTCGGTCGCCGCGCTCAAAGCCCGCGATAAAAGCTATGCAATAGCTTAAAAACTGATTATTTCAACGCAGGTTTCAGAATCATGTACTGAATCCATGGTGACAGGTTGTGCGTCGATGTCCCTGCCACCCTGTATAGTGTACTATTTTTAATATAATCTGCGTATCTTATAGTTGCTGTATTACTATTAAATACATAGATAAAACACATGACAAGAAAAGAACTCCTTTCTGAAAGGCTTATCTGTTGTTTCTTAGATTAGCAAAACTATGTAAAATTTTATTATTGTTGTGGCTTATTTGTAACCAGCTGACCCGAGAGGAGTTTATGTCTGTTTAAAATAGAACGCATTTCAAACATATTTTGCAAAATTAAAACAACAAAAATTTTAAAAAAATTATACTGTGGTCTTATTTTTAGATGTAATTTTATCAAGACCAGTTTCTGCCCGCGACCAATTGTATTTGTAATTTGTTCTTTCTCAATTTTTTCTCTCTGCTCGGCTTCTAAGGATTGTAGCTTGAATTGTGCTATCAAATGCAAAAATCTTTTATCTAATCCGACCGGCAGTTCCAGAGATTACCCCGTACATACAAACAAACAAATTTTAACTCTTTATAATATTATCAAGTATAGATTTATTGTTGTGATTTAAAGTAAATGAAGTGAATACATGCGATTGTGACCAACCAGTCGATGTCCAAAAAGGCTCGACTGGCTGTTCACAATGGTGTGCTGGTGCCTTGGCTCATGTATGTATGGAAGTTAATATTGGGGGTGCCAAAGAGGCATGAAAGTAGAATAAATGCTGTGGAATTACGTTCCTGGCGAAGCATGTGTGGTATAAATATGAAGGACAGGCTGAGGAATGATGTAATAAGGCAACGTTGCGGTTTAAAAGAAGATGTAGTGACAAAAATTAAAAAGAGTATGCGTAGATGGTTTGGTCATGTTGAGAGAATAAATTATAGGCGATTTACAAAAGGTACACAAGACAAATGTTAGTGGAAAAACTGGGAGGGGACGCCCTAGAAGAACATAACAATGTAGTGACATTATTGGTGATGCCCTTCAAAAAGGTCACCGGTTGCGAATACTACGCAACTCGCAACCGGCGGGCGTTTGCAGATGTACGAACGTAATCGAAGCAAAAGGAGTATGTAAGGTTCGTAGCAGAGGGCTTTCTGTAGTTTCTGCCTACCCCCATGGGAAAAAGGCATCAGTTTATGTGTGTAACAACATCAAGCCATACTATAACTTTCGTTAATTGAGTAGGCATTTAGAAACCGCTGTTATTCTTAATTAGACTTGGCCGAAAACGAGAGTAACAGGGTTAGTGCTTATGTTTTCACGAAGATCCTTTGTGTTTTTTGAAAGAAAGAAAGAAAGAAAATTTATTTATTGGGACTCGTACAGGATTATCACAAACAAAACAAAGCAAACTCATGAAAAAAAAAATTAAAAAAATTACAACAGAAAGTCCTGTACGAGACCAAAAGGCCCTTATCTCAGCATGATGCTGCGACATTTAAAAAATAAGTGTCGCAGCGCACCAATGAGGGCTACCGCGCTTGAGTTCGTCGCTAGAGGCGCTAGTGTAGAGTAAGGTCTCTATGTCAAATGTACTGAACGTTCACTGTTTACGGGGTTTTATATCACGGATTTTAATTAATGATTATAAATTTTTGTAACGGTCGTGCCATTCCTGATTAATTGTGGCTTAAGATTTTAAGTAAAAAGTTAGAATCTAATTTGGTAGCACTTAAGGAAGAATAATATTTGCCTGCTTCGTGCTTGCCAATTTTAGGAACATTATAATCTAAATATTCATTTGAAGTTTTGAAATGTAATAAACATATTATGAGTTTATGGGAACTTTAAACATATCCAAAACATCAAATAAAAGTACTGACGGGACCTTACTCGCCAGTGGCGCCAACTGGTGAGCACAAAAACGATAGCCCCCTTTCTGATAGGGCCCGCTGCTGTATTTTTCATGTTTTCCTTTAAAAATTTTTTGCAATTTATTTATTTGTGCTACAAAGGCGTGCCCAGACTGGATGATCAGGCTCGCTTGGTTCGCGCGCGACTGACGCGGTCTGTCCATCACAACTCGCCGCGCGGTTGGTGACCCGCCGTTCGATATCGTTCAGTATCTCAGATTTAGAAAAAAGTATTTGACACGCTGCCGAAATTAGGCGACGAAAGTTCCACGCGCTTACGCCTGCAACAATTTTAAAATTACGAGCGTCTGATCTTTACATTTCGTCGCGTAATTTTCGGCATGGTGTCGTAGTACAACCGAATACATCAAGACCTTACCACTCTTGTGCGCCTAGTACGAACGCGTGGAGTAAACATTACAAAAATTCGAACTGTTTTATTTAAATTAGCTTCAACCCGCGGTTTCACTCGCGTAGATGTCGGAAATTATCCCACGGGAACGTGCTACCGGGACAAAAAGTAGCCTTTGTCCTTCCCCAGGATGCCATCTATCTCCTTACCAAATTTTATCGAAATTCGGTCGGTCGTTTTGACGTGAAAAGGTAACATACAGACAGAATTACTTTTGAATTTATAATATTAGAATGGATTGAAAATACAAGTTTTGAACATAGTATTAACGTAGTTTAAAGGCTGTATTCATATCTGTGAGTGATACTAACTGTGCTTGTCGCAATTTTTTTAACCAAAATGCTGTTTTCTCCTTCACTTCGTTCTTGACTGAGCGGGTGTGGTCACGATGTAATGTGTCAAGTGTAGTCGTGTAGACATACGACACTTAGTTGTATTTTCAATACAAAAATCGTTCGAACTTACATTACGTTTACATCGCGCGTTCGTGCTCTAGCCTCTGTGCCGAATTAGGTATCGTAGTTTTCGCAGGTGTGTTGCTCTACTTAATAAGATTTTTTTTTCATTAATTATATGTCTGGTTTGTATGAGAACTGAGCCTGTATCCGACGCGCAAATTATTACCATGAATTCAGCACGTGATTCTAGATCATAGCGTAGAAATTTTACGTCAGTTATCAAAACAAAAAACAGCTGATCAATAGAAAAGTGCAATACCTACGCGGTCAAAATGTATGGAACAGCATTTTTTTTTTATCACCGACGAATAATTATAACGCAGGTGGATTTAGAATCACACTGAATCCATGGCAACAGGTTGCGCGTCGATGTCCCTGCCTCCCGAAACTGTTAAAGTACCTAATGATCCTATTTAGGATCCCAAAGCCAGGACACACGATGCGTTGTAACGCACTGCGGCACCTTGTCAGTTGTCACTGTAATTTGTATATAACTAGCTGTGCCCCGTGGTTTCACCCGCATAAATCTCGATCTCGTGGGAATATCGAGATAAAAAGTATCTTTAGTTCTAATCCAAGTCATGGTATAGACCATGACTTGGATAACGACTTAAGATACTTTTATATATTTTATATTTTGCTCATGGGTAGCCATGTTCAAAATTTCATCCAAATCCCTTTAGCCATAATCGTACCAAACAAACATACAAAAAATCCAATATTTTCTCTTTATAACGTTACTACCTGTTGCCCAAGACTTCGTCTGCGATCCAGGATGAAAACTAGCCTCTGTCCTTACCCAGATCTATCTGTGTGCTAAATTTCATCCAAATCCGTTTAGTCGCTTTGGCGTGAAAGCGTAACAAACATACTTTCACATTTATAATATTAGTTAGGATTAAGATTATTAATTTAGATTAATTCCGATCAAAAGCAACGAAACGAAACAAAAGCAAACGAAGAAACGTAAAAAAAGAGTATGTAAGGATCGTAGCAGGTAACGTTCTGTAGTTTCTGCCTACCCCCATGGGAAGACGGCGTGAGTTTATGTATGTGTATCTATTAATTTCGATTAACACAGCGGAAGCGTCAACGCACAGGCGCCGCACCGCAGCCACAACTCATCGTGTGTATTTTATCTAACATCTCCCTTCACGGCCCCTATCTTTGCGCTGTCATCACAGATACTTCAAAGAGCGAAAAGAAGTAGGATGAGAGTAGAAACGTAGCTCCTGTGATTTCAAAAACCCTTCCAGAATTCAAGTATAGTCTATTCGCTCAAATAGTGACGGAACGCCCAAACGGCTTCCAGGAATTTAATGCAATAGAAATATTTAATTTAATATTTAATGTTTGATGCACCGATAACAGAAGACCTATTTATTAGCGCGAGGTTTTATACAGACTTACGCGATCGTGTTAATGTAACATGTATTACAGTACAACTATTTTCTTAATGTCCCTGGGGAATCATTGCATTCCCGAATTCTTTGTTTTCATTAAAACAACAATAAAGTACTTAGTTCTGAATTCAAATTATTATACACGATAAATCTAATAATTGATGGAAAGGGAAATAAGCATTCGTTTGTATTCTGAAATGCGATGATTTCCGAGGGACATTAAGAAAATAGTTGTACTGTACGTCAATTTGTATGGAATAATTGTGTTTCCCATTATTGACACCAGACGGCGCTTAGTCAACTAATGTTTAGTTACCACCTAAGCACATTGTGGAATGCAATAAATGATTGAGTATTGAGTATTGAGTATTGAAATTGCAGTACAAATTGAAGTTTACGTTAACGTGATCGGATAGGTATAAAAACTCGCACTAAGGACACAGATGAAAATAATTCTCACATTTGTGAGAAGTATTTTGTGAGACATTCATTTGAACGTCGGTGCTACACTATTTAAGCGGTTGGACTGTACAGCAGTGGTCATCTTCGAGCCGAAATGTTAACATCCTCTAAAACTCTTCCAAGCCACAGTCAGTGACTACACTTGGAACTTGCCAGGTGTGAGTGACATGGCAGCTGGTTCGCCGGGGCTGGCGACCTTGCCGCAGGTCATATCCTCGATGGCCAGGTTCATGCATCCGCCAATGCCGCCCGTACCTAACAGGTAATCTTATTTTATTTATTTGTTTCATTTAATTTTTTTGGACATATATCGGTTACACATTACAATTGAAATATGACAGAATAAATTTAAAACTAAGTAAACGTGTAACTGACATCAATTAACACGGAATAACGGTTTAGAAAGGTAAATATTTCACTGATCCTCTAAAAAGTTATTGACCTTCTAATGATGGACACTTTTTTAAATTAGTGAACCTCTAAAAACCTTTTGCGATTCTAATGATGCACACTTTTTTAATAATGAAAATTCTCTTTTTAACTTTCTGGCTTTTTCTCACAGTTGGTCACAATAACTAAGGTAAGGCACCCTACTAATCGAGTTAGGTTAGAACTGTGAACAACCACGCGCGAACCGAATTGGTCGCAGAAACTAAGCTAGGGTACCCCGAAAATGCGTTAGGTTAGAACTGTGACCAACCATACGCACGCCGAGCGAGCGAAGCGAGCGGTGCCGTGGGGACGGCCAGCGAGCGCCACATCCAAGTTGGTCGCAGTTACTTGGGTATTTAGTATTTTGAGGACGCATAATAGGAATTATTAGAAGTTCACTATCACAATCCTTATATTAGAGTATTTAAAAATATTTTTAGGAGCGCAAAATTGGAATTATTAGAGGTTCGATTATATCCGTACCGTATAGAAACAGTAAAATGCATGCGTTCATTTTTCAAAAAAGTTAAAAGTATGTACTCAATAATATTTTTGGGATAGGGATTAGATAGCTAATTTAACCTATGTGCTAAGTCCTAGTATCTATAATTACAAAGTGGAAACTCGTCATTCAAAGTCAACATACAAGGTCAAATTAGATGATCTGGCGAGTTTCGCACAGACGTATAGAACCAAATAAAATGCTCTTCGTGTACAAATACTCCGTGTAATAGTACTTTTAGGATGTTTTTGGGGCTGCCGAGATACGGAAGTGCGTCTGGCATGTTTATGAAAGCTCGGATTGATGGCTTTCATGGCACCATGAGAAAGCGAGCGGCCTCCATATTGCACCGTATCAGAGGAAGCCCCAACAGCATTCTGAAAGTAATAGCGGACCGGTTAGTTGGTCCTTTTCTTACACACTAGATCGCAATTCACGACTCTATTTGATTTCGTTTTTTTCTTTTTGTAGTTTACTAACCTATGTAATTCTTAAGTACTTACTAACACAAATATGGATGTTCTGTAATGAATACTCTGAAATAAAGTGTTTTATGTTATAATTTATCTCGGGACCATGGGATCCCGGACTTTTGGAAGGCGTACGAGGGGCCGAGGCCAACTCGCAGAGGCCCGTTAGACGCTTTTAATGGAAGCACCAACCGACCATTATCCCTGTAGGCAATGTGCAAAAGCACCCAAGGACAACCCTTGGTTGGTGTAGGACTACGAGTATTGCATATGAAAACAAATATATTGGATTATGGGTTTGGGTGGCTAAAGTGAAATGGTGGTTATCTAGGACTATGAGAAGACTACGGCCCCTGCCTGACCAATGTTTTATATAAAATACACAGATAAAATGGCAGGGGGTGACTTACACACTCAATAATGGGCTCCCGGAAACTGTCGCTAGCACAACGTGACGTAGCGACAAGGGGCAACATGACCTGAGGTTCTTGAGGAATGGAGAGGTATTCCACAGCTATCAGAACAATCCCAGAGCCTGGAAGATGGTCAAGATTCCTACCAACACTTACTGGAATACTTCCTTCCTCCAAACACGTTTACTCTTGTGAATCTCCACTCAAGCCGGCCAATAAACGCAAGAAAGAGGTGGGAGCTCTTTTCCTCGTCAGTGTCCACTCCAGCCGGTTAAGGCAAACCAGAAATGAGGAACAAAACTACTCCCGGGAGATAGGGTTCGTGGGGTCGCTACTGCCCAACAGCTCGCCACATTCTGCCCTGCGGGTTTCTGTATCTCTCTTGGTCTGGCTCCTCACTCTAGACTTGTTCCGGCAAAGTAAACTCTACGGGATAGACCTAAAGTTCGGAGCGCGCAAGCCCCACCACGACGTCCACGTAAAGATACGGCGGTGGGGTTATTATTATAAACTCATAGCATAATCAGCCTATAAGGTTCCACTGTTGAGACACAGGCCTCCTCTCTTTGAGAGGGAATGGGCTGTAATCTACCACGCGGACCTACTGCGGTATAAACTCATAATTTCACGTAATTACTGTTGACTCTAGGGTCAAAATATTACGACAATTACTGTTTACGGGTAGCAACACATAACATAACATCACCCCTGTAATCCCCGAAGGACTAGCCAGAGGTGTACCTATAGTACACCCACATTTCGCCGGTTATGTTTAAGTCCGGGTAGTTACGTGAAATTATGACTTTATAATTAGAAAATAATTGTCTTTTTTGTTTTAACATCATTAACTATTTATGCTCATCACACTTGTAAATTTTTGCCTATTAATTTAAAAATACCGCGTATATTAGGACCTTCGCAGCTGCGATTGAGCGGTTTTTTTTAATGTACGTACTTAGAGCAGTCTTGTGAAGACTCACTTTGACAACACTTAAATTATCATACTAACGACTTAATTCACAAGCGTATCCTAATTTTAAGTCAGCTTAAGTCTCATACTATGTTTGTTACTTGAAGGTGTATTGTAGCAAAGACTTTTAAGAACATTTTAAAGTCTGTTGTATTGTTAGATATTTATTGAGAATGTATGATTTAAGTATCCTTTATTTGGAGTACCAACATAAATGCATATTACACAATAAGGCTGATGACGTCATTAACAAAAAGAAAAATAAAATAATAAAAAAAAAAAAAAACTTTTTATTTCAGACACATTTGACCCATAATGGTGTTAGTAGCGAGAAGGCTTACAAACTATTTTTAAAATTTACAAACTATTTAAAAAATTACAAAAAAAAAATATTTCAAAAAAGTTAAAAATAAAAAATATTATTTAATTTAATTTAATTTAAAATTCAATTTAATTTAATGCAATTTTATTTAATTTTATTCAACTTAACTTTATTCAATTCAAAAAAATTATAATAATTAATTTAGGTATTTGCCTCCCACTGGGGCGCCGGGCACACGCACTTGTGCTTGAACCCAGTGCCCCAGAAGGGGGCTGTCCAGCTTGTGGCTGAGCACGCTCAGGATGGTGTTGGCGCTCCCACGCGTACGGAACATTAGCGATGCGATGCGGCGCCGCAGGACAGTGTGAAAGCCGTCTGTGTGCGCGTGCGCAAACATCGCAGACGCACTACAGCAGCGTGGGAGCCCCACCAACACCCTGAACGCGTTATTATATTGTATTCGGAGAGCGTTGATGGCCCGCTGCGTGTAGTTGACCCACAGATTGCAGGTGTAGAGAGTTTGGCAGAATGCTTTAAACAGAGTGATCTTAACCTCTAAACTACACTTCGCAAATCTGCGTGCCAACATGTTACAGCGGACCGCCATCGCTCTCCTCTCCCTTTCTATATCCCCGTCATCTTTCAAATCCTCGGTGACCACATGGCCGAGGTATTTAAATTCCCTCACTCTTCGAAGAGCGACACCGTTAAGCAACACAGGTGCCACATCCCCCAGTTTACGACCCCTGGCTTGAAAAACCACGAGCTCGCTCTTCTGTACATTGTACAGAAGACCGTGTACCCTTGCGTACTCCTCACACACGCCTATTAGCTTTCTGAGCGCAGCTATTGATGGGCTGAGCAACACCATATCGTCCGCATAACTAATACTGTTGATACAGTGACCATCGATCGAGCATCCGACACCGATGTCGCTCAGCTCAACAATCAGCCCGTTCACGTACAAGTTGAAGAGTGAAGGAGATGTTAAAAAATAAAAGTGTCTTGAAAGCTACGTATGCCGTTTCACAAACTGCTACGAACAGCGGCTACGACGTAGCCACCGCTACGCTCTCTACGGCGTAGCACTACTGACCATAGGCAGTGACCACACTCATCGAATCGGCTTGAGCCGGTCAGAAAAAGCCATGCAATAAAAGTGAATAGTCCGACGCGATGAAGAGTCGCGTCATCCGAACTGAAACGATGTGAATGAGGTCTTTTCGCTTTTATTGCATTTTACGAATCCGCGTCGATAAGTGTGGATCATTTACAGACTTAATTTGTTCTGGGCTATGTTTTCTCACGACTCTCGTTCTCCTCGTCCAGGACTACTGGAGAAACGGCGCTGGCTCTCAAGGGCGCCAGATCCATGATGCCGGGAGCGGGGTCCATTGACATCAGATCCGCATACCTTCGGCTTGTGGACGGACTCCTCGCGTTGTACCACGGAGCTGCCATCAAACACGCAGAGAAGGTATTAACGTATTGCCAAGCCAAGTGTACATTACAGCCACAACGGGCCACCGCACAACGCATTTTCATACAAAGAAGTGCGGTGTGGCACGCCTGTAGCGGACGTTGGTTTGTAGCGGTATCTACATCGCCACATGCGAGCTACGCGTCACACTGACGTCACGCAAAGTCCTGCATCGCGCAAGCAGAGTTTAGCGCGTAACTATCATACATACAACGTCCCGACATCAATCGTCGGGCAGTTACCCACCAGACACGACACCCGTCTGGTCGGAGGATGTCTACATTTATATCTGTATTTTGTATGGTGTACATAATAAAGAGTATTCTATTCTATTCTATTTCTCCCTTTTCTATGGAAGGTATACTAAAACCTTTAACTTTATACCCTGTCCCTCATCCCTCTACAGGTTCATGAAAAATGTACAAAAGTGATAGAGATTTTTGTATTACGTTGCGTCGCGACGTGGCCCGCCACACTCTGCTTATCTTTTACTAGTTTTGTAACCGCCAGTTATATGAAAGTAGATCGTGCTTTGTTTAAAGTTGAGCCGGTCATTATGCCTCGCTAGTGGCGGGACTTATAATGTTTAAGAATTTCTCTATTTTATTCTAGCGAGCCGACCTGCTTTAAGCGCGTGCGATCTACTGATGTGGCGTCATATCAAATCATCGAGATATCTGTGCTATATTTAAGTTAAATGTTAAACATAAACCTTCCGGAATAAGTGCTTTAAATTATCGTGAAAACCGTATCAAAATCCATTGTGTATTTTAAAAGAACTAAGTGAACAAACAGACTGACACGAAAAGCTAATTTGTTTTTTACTATTAATATGGCGGCGTCAGCGATGGCTGAGCGATAGTGCCGTCATCAACTAGATTCGATTGTACGGAATTCATAGTGCAGGTTTTCAATAAATCACGATGTTACAGCAAATCAGTTTGTATTTCACTTTCAGAATAATTAACATATTTTCTAAGTTCGGGCAAACCGACAGTTTTGCGTAGGAGAAGTGGAGGTCTGTCTGCATTCGTTCGTTGCCCTCATCACTTCCCTTCACACGACTCTGCCTACGTGCCGTCCCCCTCTAGCGAGCGCGTCACGGCGTTTACCGTCACCTTAGTACCAGGAAGAAAGAAAGAAAATACATTTATTAAGCACAGACTAAAAGGCACACAATACAACATATTATACTACAAGTAAAGAAAGAAACATAAAAAAGAAAACAAGCAAAAAGCGTAAAGTGCGTTGTGAAAAATTAGCAGGAAAGTGTGCTTCGCGGCTGGGCCAAATAGGTCCAGTTCAGCAAAAATGCTCGACAACTAGTGCCTGACACATGTTTTCAACTGGACCTGACTACAATAAGCAATTGAGGGACTATTATCGTTCAACTCTTATAATCTACGCCATATAGATAGACTAGCTTTTGCCCGCGGCTTCGCTCGCGTTAATTTAGATTTTGACTATAAATTCGGGTTATAATTCAATCATGATTCGAAAGATTCGTGGCGCCATCTATTATCATACGAACATTATTGTTGTTTTCCTCGGGAACAGTACTTTTTTTCGGGATAAAAGGTACCCTATGTCCGTTTCTGTACACCTGACAACGTATATGCAACATTTCAGGATGATCGGTTCAGTGGTTTAGGCGTGAAAAGGTAACAAACAAACTTACTTTCGCATTTATAATTTTAGTTAGGATTAACAAACATGAACAGACAGTTATTTAACAAAAGAATCCGTAGCCCGCTACTACCATTCCTTCTACTCCATTAAATTGACGAATGTGTATTTTTGCAATGTAGCGTGACTATTGCTACTAAACTTCGTTTTCTTGTGTCGACTGCAGAAAATGGTACATAAATCATAACGAGTCATATTCTTTGTAATAAAACAGGTCATTCGTGTTGAGCAAAATGTATCGATGCATAAGTTATGCTTCCCTATTTGCAGATAGTAAAGACTAGCGCAGATTGAGGCGGGCCGCAACGCATTGGAAAAATCCACCATCATCATTTTCGTAAATTTTCTATGAACCAACGCACACTACTACAGGCGGGCCGCACCGCATTTTTTTGTATGAAAATGCGTTTCGTTGCGGCCCGTTGCGGCTGTAATATGCGCTTGGCTTAAAAGTCACGTAAGAGATTAGGTGTGCCAAGAGTAACTAGGCTGCAAGACGCTATCGGTCTGTCACAAAAAAATTAAAAGCAATCGCTAATCTAGATTGCAAAATATTCAACAAGTCTTTTTTAAAATTATCTTTTCTCTCTCTCTCTCTCTCTCTTCTGTCTTTCGCCCCTCTCTCTTGTCTTTCTCTTGCTCCTCTCTCTGTTCTCTCTTTCTTCTCTCTCTCTTCTTTCTTTTGTCTCTCTTTTCTCTATCTTCTCTCTCTTTGAATTCTCTATTGCTGGCTCGCAACAACACCTGACATCATTTTACGTTAAGCTTGTAGCTGCAACTTTTTAATTCTATTTCTTTAAATGTCATTTAATTTTTATATTCAGTTATGTGAGCTGAGGGACAATCAGTTGGACATGGCCGACTGTCTTCACGATATTGAGTATCGAATATACACTGTCACCACTGAGTTGCAGGCTGCTGGAGGTTGGTTAAGACTATCTTGTTTCTCATTTATAAGCTTGGCTTTTTATCTAGACCTGCGCCCCAATTACGCAATTTGGGTGCAGGTCTAGATAAAAAGCCAGGCTCCAGACACACTGTTCAATCACAATCCGGAGTATTTTGAAGGAAATTGCTAATCCTTTGCTCTTTATGTTTTAAAATTCGTCTGCTCAATAAAGAAAAAAGAAATTCAACAAACACATTGAATGTTGTTAAACTGTCAAAATGAATGGCGTTGCCATTTTAAGTGTGTTACGCAACTGCCCTCTTTTATAGTATACTTTTATACTTATTGTAGAAAACAGAACGAAAAGCTTTAAAAATAAAATTAGTCTGATCTATTTTTCTAGTAGGTACAACTCACACAGATACAAGTTGACTTTAAACAAATACTAATTTTTGGCGTCATTAATCCAAAATGGCGGGCCAAGCGGAGGTCACTCAAAAGGAAAAACTAGAATTTTTCAAATTATCCAAAATTTATGAGTACCTGACTTTTTGCAACGTAAAACTACCAGCCATCTGGGCCATAAAGACCTCAGTAAAGCCTTTTGTAAAACGTCTTAGGCCTGTATTACAGAACCCCACTCAAGACTCAAGCATTACTTAAAACTGTTTTAGAGCCATGTGATTGGTTGAAACTAGTTTTAATACTGCTTGAATCTTGAGTGAGGTTTTATAATACGGAGCTTAGAACAGATAAACTAGATGGAATTTTAAATGTTAAGAAGTTCAGAAAACTATCAAAAATCGTTAAAATTTCAAAGCGATATCTCATCTCAACGGCAATCAATGTCAAAAACTTATAAAAAATGTACATACCGTTATTTGTAAATTAGAGATTTTTTGACAAATTAAGATAGAGATTAGAATGCAAATGTTCTTAAAAATACATGAATTGCCCCTCAGGTAAAGATGACAAACAAACAGAAGGAAATAATATTAAGAAACAACTTATGGAGAACATGATCAAGGAATTGGAGAGGTCCAAAGGTGTTTATGAGGTTAGTACCGTCACTTATAATGTACCGTAATGTTGGCATTACAATTAGGTACCTACATAGCATAATCAGCCTATAATGTTCCCACTACCGGGACACAGGCCTCCTCTCTGTAAGTCGGAGTGGGCCGTAATCTACCACGCGGGCCCAGTGCGGGTTGGTGGATGTCACATGGCCTCAATTTTTTTTTTTGGTTCTCGGACGTTCTGGTTTCCTCACGGTATTTTATTTCATCGTTTTGAGAGCAGTGAGGAAATTAAATACACAAAGTAAAGTGCCAGCCTTTTTTTTTTGGGTGGGAAATCATCAAATGACCTCTCCCGCTCTGGGCGGAGCGGAAGGGCGTGTCAGACTCTTACTGACTAAAACCCACCCTTGTTCAGTTGCCTGTGCGCCAGGGCCACGGTAACTCTTTCGAAAAATCCGCGGCCCTGGCAGGCATCGGCCCTATCGGACCCCGTCAATTATGCTGACATCTCTTTGAGGCGCGCGTGGAACACGACGCGCCGTCGACTCAGGCGTGGTCCTTACCGGACGGCGAGCTGCCCATTGCTCGCCGTCCGCAAGCCCGCGCCTACGGTGGCCGAGAGTCGGCTATCGACTCAAGACTTACAACTCGTAAGTCGGTGCTGATACCACTGGGCCACCACAGCTCTACCTCCTGTACCTACATGCTTAATCCCAATCATTCGTCTTCTGGAAATTATTTGTGGTGTTGAAGAAAAAAGAGAAACATTTAAATGAATGTTCATCCCAACCGTATTCAAGCTGCTGCAATAAAGATGAAATGAACAGCATTTTTGACTGCCTCTTCGGTCTAGTGGTTACTAGCGCTCCTGCTGGGCATGATGTCCTCGGTTCGATTCCCAGGTCGGGCGAAGTGTTATTGGGTTTTTCAGCAAGAATTTCTCAGTAGCTGCCCGGAGTCTGCATTTGTGTCCTGTTGATGGCAATAGGCTCGCTCCCTATTAGATGGGACTTAAACATAACTGGCGAAATTTGAGTGTTACTATACCTACACCTCTGCCTAACGCTTCGGGGACTGAAAGAAAGAAAGAAAAATAGGTTTATTTGTCCCAGAAACACGTGCATACAAAAAAGATAATTAGCTCTGATAATAATGAAACATAAAAAAACCGGCCAAGTGCGAGTCGGACTCGCGCACGAAGGGTTCCGTACCATTTACTAGGTAAACAACATTAGGTACACAAATTAGGTGCCTACTAACTACTCTGCCTGTTGCCACTATTGATATCGAGCAAAAAAGCCCAAAAAATCGCGTTTGTTGCATGTGAGCCCCCTTAAATATTTATTTTATTTTGTTTTTAGTATTTGTTGTTATAGCGGCAACAGAAATACATAATTTGTGAAAATTTCAACTGTCTAGCTATCGCGGTTCTTGAGTTACAGCCTGGTGACAGACAGACGGACGGACAGACAGCGAAGTCTTAGTAATAGGGTCCCGTTTTTACCCTTTGGGTACGGAACCCTAAAAACAAACAAAATAGATCTATAATCACGAGCACAAAACAGAAACTGACATCAGACTGTAGGTGTTTTGTTACGTAATATTATGAACAGCATTTAAATTGTAAATATAATGCTACACTCATTTGAATGCTTTATTTTTCTGATACTACTTAAATACCAAAGTTTAAAAAACTTGGTTTGTCAATATACAATTTAAAATTTTCAACATAGAAAATGATGCAGTGTGTGTATTTTTCAGGAGAAATTAGAAGCAGGTTCATTGCAAATGGCGTGGGTAATGGGAGCTATCTGGACCAAACAGAGGCAAACAGAGCTCGCGAAGCACTTCGCAGGAACACTGCACTCTTTGAGGCTGTCATCGGACCCTGAATATGCTAACCATGTTAAAGTAAGTAGTGATTTTTTTGTGGATTACAATAATGCAAGTTAATTTTATACTTAGGGAATTTTTCGGGATGTAATTCATGGCCGTTTTTTAAACTTCTTTTGCAAATAATGCTTTAGGACTTTTTATGATTAATACTCATTCATTTTAAAATTGGCCTTTGCGAGTTGGCTTCGAGCCCTCGTACGCCTTTCAAATAGCGTTGAAAATAACATGTAAAATACATGTATCTTTCAAATGCCCCTGTATTTTCGATAAAATACAGAAACTTTTCGCAAGATTTTTTCCTTTTGTTTTTTAAATATTTAAAATACACAGTATTTAACAAGTATTAAACGTGTATGATTGTATTTTTCAGACGAACGTGAATTTAGTTTTTTCGAAAATTACATGTATTTTATAGGAAAATTTATCTTTCGCAATTTTCAACGCTTCTTTCAAGATCGGGGACCACAGGGTCCCAAGATATGATAGATTCTTTTTATAATAATAATAATAATACCGATCAACTGTTGGGATGACACGCCACCATTACCGCCACAGATAATGTAAAAACAGTGGTTAAACACATTATTCAATAACTTTAAGCTTGACCATACACAAAAAACAATCGTTTTTATTGTTGTAATTATTTTTGTTAAGCCTATTTAAATAATATACATTATTTGTTACTTATTATTCCACAATAATATCTCTATTAAGTTGAGTTTTTTAATTATTTTTTTCGTCGACGGCAACTAAGACCTATGAAGTGAGACCTATTTGGTCGAACTGGTCTTATATAGAAAAAGTTTTCATACGATTTTTTTAGTAGAGGCTCCAAATTCAAATCACATTATGCACCAGCGGGACATAATGAAATAAAGCATAATATTATTGCCCGGCTACAGCCTAGGGCTTTAATGACATGCTTTTTTTAGGTGACGTTTTTGGGCAGGTGGTGTGAAAACATTATTTTTAATTGCAATAAAAGAGTTTGTTTATTCATCAGCCATGTTGCATGTTTTATTATCAGTGTACAATTTCATTTTCGTTCATAATTAAGTTCGTGTCTCCTTTGACCAGTTTATTGTATATTTTCTTGAAGTTTCCATACATCCATTGGTTCCCTGTAACCATATTTTAATTTAACAGAGTGTCCGTGGAGTTTCTTGGCCGTTCTTCTCCATAGGTACCTACTACGCTTTGGAATGAGCAACTAGCTTCATCTTTCTGACCGACCGACCCCTTGACAATTCAAAAGTGCCTGTAATTGGTTTATTTGAAATAAATGCTTTGAGCTTGAGTTTTCGGTTTTGGCTACACTGCAAATCCCAATTTAAAAAATCACAACGTTGCGTCGACGTGACGACACTGTCACAGCCTGAGTCGATCTGTCTGCAAACACTAACCATAAAGTATCCAAATCGCGACTACTAACGACAACGCAACCACATCGAAATTTTGTAATTAGGTACGCAAGAAGCTGCAGCGACACTATTCACACGTAACCACTGCTTGCCCACATTTTTTCAATGCGATGTGGTGTGGTTGTGGTCCGTGAGTTCGGGCCCTTAGGGCTTCATATCAATTCGAAATCCAGTATTTAAAAAAATATACAAGATGGCAGGCACATCAACGCGTAAACAGTAACCATGAATTTAGCACATGATTCAAGAAACCCATACGTAGAAATGATTCGTTGGTTATCAAAAGAATACTGCTGTTTCATAGAAAAGTGCAATCCTACGCGGTCAAAATGTCTGGAACATCCATTACTTTTTTCAAATAGCCGACGAAAATTTTCAACGCAAGCCCGTCCATCATCATGTACTTACTGAATCCATGGTAACAGGTTGCGCGTCGAAGCCACCCCGTATTCCCTAAGTGATCTTACCGACGAAGAAATGTGAATAATTCATGTAAAAGAAAACGGGTATTAATAAAATTATGTTCAGTACGCGCAGGTGGCAAGTAAAGAGATCCTACCCGGCAAGAGCTCGATACTGGGAGGTACCAGCTACGCCTCGCTACAGTTAGAATATACATCCAGTTCCGATCAAAGGTATGTGATCCTTTTAAACACTGGCCAAACGGAAGCGAATCTCGCGCAGGATGTGGGACGATATTCGCTCGCGCCGATTGCGTCAGCTAATTTGTAGGGAGGTGTTCAAACTGGTGCGAATACTCACGTGACTTCTTAATCAATAAATAACCGACGTGCGCAGTCGCATCCCGCATTCCGCGCGGGTTTCACCTCAGTGTGGCCAGAACTTCAGTAGGTACTCATGGAGTAGTTTTTTTAGATTTGAACGAAAGAAAAGAAGTTTTACAGGCGATAGCAAAATGCTCGAGCAGTTTTTCATTGATAATATAATCATGAACTAAATCACAACTAAAATAAAGTGCAAGAGATATTTCCCAGAGACGTTAGTTCTCGCATGTTTACGCATATTATCACTCAAAAGTGTGGTGCTATTATGTAAAAATCTGACCGTGAAAACTCAGGTGAAGTGAGCTGTCATTTATTCATATGTATTTATATATTATTTATACAAAACACCACAAAATACATAACAAAAAATTTATCAAACACTAAAAAATATTGGCGACGCGTTGTGTTCCACGCGTGCCGCCGCCGCCTCAAAGAGATGTCAGCACACACTGATGGGGTCCGTTAGGGCCGACGCCTGCCAGGGTCGCGAGTTTGTCCGAAGGGACATAGGCAACTGAAAGAACACGGATGGGTTTTGGTCAGTAAAAGTCTGACACGCCCTCCCGCTCCGCCCACAGCGAGAGAAGTTATTTGATAATTTCGCAGTCAAAAAAATTAAAATAATATTATTATATTTATATTATTGATACTAGGGATTGTCACTATTGACAACTCACTTTAAGCTCACTTGACCAAAGTTTTCACGGTGAGATTTTTACAGAATAGATCGACTGGACCGCGAAGAACATGTTCGAGCATACTTGAGACGCTCATGCATTTTGCTGCTGACCCTTGAGGTTTCAACTCTTTTCCAGTTCATTTTCTTATAGGCTTTTGTTTTGAGATATGTTTAACTGATCCTCTAAAACTTCCTTCTAATAAATGAGCCTTTTTTTTATTTCTGGCCTTTTCTCACAGTTGGTTGCTGCAACTCCAACCAAACGGGTTACGTTACAACTGTGACCAACCACGCGCGAGCTAATTTGGTCGCAGTAACTATGCTATCGGCTATACCCTGGCGGTCGGGGTGCGGTCGGAGGGGGGGGGGGGGGGGTCGGGGCCCGACCTAATGGGTTAGTTTAGAACTGAAAACAACCGCTCGAAGCGTGCGGTGCCGCTGAAGCGGCCGGCGAGCGTTACATCCAAGTTTATCGCTGTTACTTGGCTTGGGGTTCTTGGTCACCAAAATAGGAATTGATACACGTTCATAAAAAGAGGCGCAATCATTAAATAACAGTGTTTAATAACATTTTTAAGAGCGAAAAATTAGAATTATTTGAGATCCGATTAAACACATGTCTTTTTTTTTTTTTTTTCGTGCAGTGTTGCCGACCTCTTACATTTTTCAGTCCTCAGAGTCAACCTTCAAGAGCGACGACACCTCGGACGGGATCCAACTCACAAATAGGAACATCTAACCGTAAGTGACATAGTGACACTCACATTGCTATCAATATTTGAACTGACAGATTTTGATTAAGACCGGCACAGTATTTGAAAAGAATAGCATTATAGTAAAAATCTATACAGGAGCCACTGTTACCATGGATTCAATACATGATTCTGAACCCCCCAGCGATGAAATAATGTTCGTAATACACACATCAACAGTGTCTAAGGATCAAGCACGTTTTTGCTAGTTACAAAAATTCTGTTTTTTTTTTTATTATATTTTTTGTAACACCTATAGATACTTTTTAGTGAATTTCGTCATTTGACAAGGGAATAGTTCTTCAATTTCGGTCAAAAGAAGAAAATATTCTGTCAAGTCGTATACAGGGTGGCAGGGACATCGACGCGCTAACTGAAACCATGCATTCAGCACATGATTCTGTACCTCCTAGAGTAGAAATATTTCGTCGGCTATAGAAAAAAAAAAATTGCAGTTTCCTACAAAAGTGCCCGTACCTATGCGGTCAAAATGTATGGAAAAGCAGTTTTTTTTTTACAATAACCGACGAAAAATTTCAACGCAGAGGGGTCCAGAATTATGTACTGAATCCATGATAAACGTTGTGCGTCGATGTCCCTGCCACCCGGTATAATCCTTCAACGAGTTTGAGGCTAAATCAGTAAAATTTCTGCCATACTTCTGAGTGGAATCGATATAATTAAGAACGTTATTGTGGAGAAAAGACGTCATTTGAGCGGAGAAGAAATGGAATGGATAGAAGCTGGTTCTCGCAAACGTGCTGTTACATTCGCTTTGGGCACTACGCAGAGTGTTATAAGTCGACTTTGGACGCGTTACCGCATCACTGGCAGCGTGGCAGAGCAATGTGGAGGATGAGGTCGCATCACCACACGCTAACAAGACCCTTACATACAAATTACTGCTCTGCAAATTACTGCTGCAAAATCATACAATAACTGCGATGATGTTGGTTACGAACCTTCATAGCTCGTCAGGGATTTTAATAAGCGATCAAACGATAAGAAATCGCTTGCATGAAGTCAATCTCCGTTCCCGAACGTCGCTACGTGTACCACCTATTGAGCCCCGCAATCGCAGAGCCCGTTTACAATGGGCTCGTGAACACAGAAACGGGGCAGAAGAAGAGTGCCGTTTTGTGTGCTTTTCTGACGAATCTTACTTTGGTAGGCCAGATACTAGACGTAGATGGTATTAGAGGACCCCTAGAAGCCAGGAAGTCCATGCATACAGTGGTGGAACAATCATGATATGCGTAGGTATTTGGATCGGCGGAAGAAGCGAACTGATTTGGATCAGAGGCAATCTCAATGTACAGATTTACAATGAAACGATTGTATCAGATGTTGTCATTCCTTTGCGGACCCAATTTGGTTCTTTATTTCCGCTTATGCATGATATTACAGGTCCATACACTGTGAGAGTCGTTGCAAACACACTTGCCGCAACTAATATCAACGTCCTACCATAGCCTGCTCAATCACCAGACTTGAATCCCATTGAGCACGCATGGGATATGCTTCAAAGAAGAGCTCTGCCAAATATGGATGCGGTACACACACCAGAAAATCTTTTTCGCATTTTACAACGGCTGTGGGCGGCCATTCCGCAACGTGATTGGGATGAACTCATATATTGAGTATGCAATCGCTGCGATTGTGTTATACGCGTTAACAACGGAAAGACTGAATTTTGTTTATTTTACGCAATAAAAACATTTAAAAACTTTTATCTTTTTATCACATTTTAATATCAGGATTAAAGGCTCCTTCAAACAGGCGCGACACGCGTCGCGACACATTCACACCGCCTGTCGCACGACGAGCGGTGCCTACGGGGCGCGTGCGATTCGAGTCGCGTGTCGCGCCTGTTTGTAGGAAGGAGCCTTAACTAAGGTGAAAAATCCAGCATAAGCAAGTCTTTATTAATGCAAAAGCAGAGAGTACGAGTACTTCGTCGAACTACACATACGAAAACATTTTATTTAATCAATCTAAATAGATATTTTTATTTAATTTCAATGGGGCAATAAAATGTATTTTATAAATACCTTGATCCCTAGACACTTTTTGTTCTGTAATGTGTGTATCCGCCACCTTAATTTTAATTATTATCTGTGCAACTTTAAAAAGGTAAGAAAATAAAATAGACAGAAGGCAGTGCTACGAAAAAAATGGTGGTTTTATTATTTCGTCCTCACTCAAAAATATAAAGCGTATCTTCGATCTGTGTGACAAAATACTAACAAAATACGTGGGCAAGGCGTCCACAATCTGGCGACCGTGATCATGGATCAAAAAACGAAGGTACGCTCCGTATTGCGTCGTCATTTTACGAAGTCTGCGAACGTATTCGAGACTGTGCTGGACGCAAAGGACTACAACGAAATCGAGACGAAATCATGCTATAAATTTATGGAAGAATGCCACAAAAATTTGAGCACGTTAGATAGCGAGATTCAACAACTTTTACTGAGCTCAAGTGATTGGAAAGAAAAAGATCTCGATGACGAATGGAATGATGTTTCTAAATACGAAACAAGATGGATGCTCTTACAAACGCGATACGAATCGATTTCGACGACGAAGCCGTCTCCAAGATTCACAGACAAGGATCGCGAGGTGAAACTACCGCGTCTACAATTAAAAACATTCAACGGAAACATAAAAAATTGGTTGACCTTCTGGGGTTCATTCCAAAAAGTTGATAACCTTGAAATTGACGAAATAGACAAATTCCAATATCTATCACAGGCGATGGAAGAAGGAACTGATGTAAAGTCATTTGTGGATAGTTTTCCGTTGGCAAATACGAGCTATAAACAATGTCTCGAAGAGCTCAAAGCACGATATGCTCGTGAAGATTTACTAATACAGGTGTATGTGAGAGAGTTATTGGCATTAATATTGAATAAAGAATCAAATGATGATCTAACCTCACTATATGATAAACTCAATGCTCAACTGAGAGCTTTACACATATTAGGGGTTGCAAAAGACAAATTTTCTGCTTTTCTTCTACCAATGGTGGAGTCAGCGCTGCCAACTGATACCCTGAAAGCCTGGGAGAGAGCAAGACCAGAGAAAATGGATGATGTACTCAGCTCATTATTGGAATTTCTAAAGAAAGAAGTGGAGAGTGAACAGAGAATAACCATGGCTAAATCAACATTCGACACAGAGACAGGTCAATCTCTCAAAACAACAGCAGGATGCTTTATGGTAAATACTGTACCAACTCGAAAAGAGCGAACTGACAGAAAGTGTATCTGGTGTGAAAAGGATCACTCAAGCATCGAGTGCTATAAAATATCAAAAATGTCTATTGAAGAGAGACAAGAACATTTAAAAAAGAAAAAAGCCTGCATCTTATGTCTAAAAGTTGGACATCATGCAAAAGTATGTAGATGTTTCATTAAATGCTATGTGTGTGGACAAAGGCATTCTCCTGTTTTATGCACTGGGACATCTTCTGAAAAAACAGTGAATGACAATAAAACATATTCGAAGTCCCAAACAAAGGGTGACCATAAGACACACCCAAAATCGGAACAGAGTGACTCTGCTGCAACTTTACAAAACTTCTCGCAGAATAACTTGAAGACATCAAAGACAACAACTCTATTGCAAACTGTAGCCGTGAAAATTCATTACGGAGACATAGTAGCGACAGTGCGATGTTTGTTTGACAGTGGCTCACAAAGGTCGTATATCAAGAAAGAGGTAGCAGAGAAGCTCGGACTACCGGCTGCAGGGAAAGAAGAATTAAGTCATTCCTTGTTTGGAGGTGTCACTGTATCCTTTAAAGAGTACAATGTTTATAATTTCACAGTACAAAGTACTGATAATTCATTCAAGTATGATATGTCAGCCTTAGAGCAAACTTGTATTTGTAAAAATGTTCCCAAAGTGGATAATGAGTCTGTAATAAGATTGTTAAACAAACAAAACATTAGGTTGACTGACACTGAGAGCTCTGATATAGGCCTATTGATAGGAGCTGATTATGCAGGGCTGTTACTGACCGATTCCTTTGTTCATCTCGAAAATGGTTTAACAGCCATTAAAACAAAATTAGGGTGGACATTACAGGGAAAAATATCTGAGACAAACAGCAATATAGTAACGTCTTTATTTTGTTCACAAGGTGTAATTAACTTTTGGGATTTAGAAATATTAGGCATTAATGACCCATCGCAGGTGCAGTCCAAGCAACAAAGAGAAGAGGAAGTGATAGCAAATTTTGAAGAAAATATCCAAGTCGACTCTGAAGCCAGGTATGAGGTGCATCTTCCATGGAAGACTGGGCATGATGATCTTCTGAGCAACGAACAGCTGGCCATTCTTAGACTGGAATCTACAACAAGAAAATTAAAAGCAAGTAATAAGTTTGATGATTATAATAAAATTTTAAGTGAATGGGAGCAGACAGGCATTATAGAAGAAGTACCTGATGCTGAGAGAGACATAGACAAAGTACATTACTTACCTCATAGGGCTGTATCCAAGGAGGCCAGCCTTACCACAAAGTTGCGTCCAATATTTGATGCATCTGCTAAAGATAAAAAGGGTAAGTCATTAAACTCATGCTTAGACAAAGGAATTAATTTCCTTGATAAAATTCCAAAATTACTAACAGGATTCCGCAAAGGTTGTATTGGTATAACTGCTGACATTGCAAAAGCATTTTTGCAAGTGTCAGTGACACCGCAAGATAGGGACTACCTTAGGTTTTTTTGGTGGAAAAATGGATCAGATGAAGAACTTAAGGTGTACAGACACCGGAGAGTTGTTTTTGGTTTAACTGCAAGCCCCTTTTTGCTTTCTGCAACTATTTCACATCACCTCAATCAAATAACAGAGCAAAAGGATACAGCAGAAATATTAGCCAAATCATTCTATGTAGACAATTTAGTAACAAGTTTAGATTCCACTAAACAGACCCAGGAATTCATTCAGGAAGCTAAATGTATAATGAATAAAGCAAAGTTCAATTTGAGGCAATGGGTAACATCCCCTTTACAAATAAATGAAACTAAAGATAGAATGATCCATGTGTTAGGGTTTCAGTGGGACACTGTCACAGACGAGTTGTGTTGTAATTTAAATGCTTTGCCGCCATATACTGAATTACATAAAATTACCAAAAGAATTCTATTGTCTTTGACACAAAAAATCTTTGATCCCATCGGATTTACATGTCCAGTCACCTTGGTTTCGAGACTTATTTTACAGCATATTTGGAGCATGAAATTAACATGGGATGAAGAATTACCAGATGACATTCAATCACAATTTAAAAATTGGTATAAACATATTGAATGCTTAAATAATTGCAGATTACCACGAAGACTGTCAGCTTCACAGCTACAAGAATGTGCAAAAAGCCTGCATATGTTCTGTGATGCTAGCCAGGTTGGATATGCAGCCTGTGTCTTTCTGAGAACCGAAAACAAAGGTATTGTGACTGTTCGATTAATTTCTGCAAAATCAAGAGTATCGCCTCCAGAGAAAGTGACGATACCACGACTAGAGTTGTTGGCAGCACTAATAGGTGCGAGGTTACTAACGGAAGCGAGAAATGATCTAGAATTGAATGACTGCAAAGAATTCTGCTGGACCGACTCTGGAGTGGTATTATGTTGGATTAAAAGGGAACTGCCCTGGAATACCTATGTAGGGAACCGTGTCAGAGAAATCAGACAAAATACCAAGACAAACAATTGGCATCATATTCCAGGATCAGACAACTGGGCAGATTTAGCATCCAGGGGTTGCAACGCACGTCAGTTGCTCGAGGTTCGTTGGTGGGAAGGTCCAGCCTGGCTCCGACAGCGTCCAGAAATGTGGCCGCAATCTGCGCTTGTTGTGGATGAGAAAGTAGCCAACACAGAACTGAAAAAATCCTTATGTAATGCTAACACATGCTGTAAAGAAAGTATGATACATTCTCTGTCCAGCTACTTCTCTAAATACACAAAAATAATAAGAACGACAGCATGGATTATGAGATTCATCTTAAATGCTAGTCGCAAGAACGACAAGAGGAAAGGAGAATTAACTTATGAAGAATATGAAAAAGCTGAAAAGAAAGTCATTAAAATTATACAAGAAGAAAACAAAGAATTAATTGAAAAACAGTGTGGAAAAACAATAAAGCTGCATATTGACACAGACAAACTACTTAGAGTACAAACTAAATTGTTACTTACCGATTTTCCAAACGACACGAAGTCTCCGATGATCGTACCAGCCAAAAATGTTGTCATCCGAAGAATGGTGGAACAGCGTCACATACAGCTACTACATGCTGGCACTAACATGATGATCACTGATTTGCGAAAACGATTCTGGATCGTCGGCGTCAGGCTTCTAGTGAAGTCGGTCATAAATGATTGTGTAATATGTAAAAGACACAGATCTAAGCCAACACAAGCGCCTACAGCGCCGCTACCTATAGAACGGATTCAACTTAACGCCCCCTTCGAGGTGACAGGTGTAGATCTGGCGGGTCCGCTATATCTGTTAGATGGTACAAAATGTTGGATCGTACTTTATACATGCGCTGTTTACCGCGCAGTACATTTAGAACTCACACAATCTTTGTCAACAGAGGCATTCCTAAGAACGTTTCGTCGTTTTATAGCACGTCGAGGACGTGTAAGAATAATGATTTCTGATAATGGTACGAATTTCACAGGAACAAAAAACTTGTTACATGATGTTGATTGGAATGAAGTGCAACGACAATCAACTATACAGCGCATAAAATGGAAGCTGAATGTCGCTACGGCAGCCTGGTGGGGTGGTTTTTTCGAGCGCCTAATCAAAACAATGAAAGGAATATTGAGACGTGTTCTAGGTAGGTTAACAATTTCATACGAAGAAATGGAAACAATACTCTGTGATTGTGAAGCCATCATCAACAATAGACCTCTTACCTATGTCGAAGACGACAGCGCCAACTCGCTAGAACCCCTCACACCGTCATGCTTCTTACAAGCTCTACCTCAATCGGACGTGACCGATCTGGATCATATTGATGCAACAAGCCTAAACAAACGGGTAAGGTACTTACAGAAATTAAGGGATGATTTTCGTCAACGTTTTAGAAATGAATATTTAACTACATTGACACAGAGAGGTAATCATAAACACGAAAGTTTAAAAGTAGGGGATATAGTTTTAGTTGAAGGAGAAGACAAAAGGGTAAAGTGGCCATTAGGACTCGTTATAGAAACTTTTATTGGGAAAGATGGTATCAGCAGAGCTGCAAAAGTAAAAACATCTGCTGGATACAAGACTAGACCCGTTCAACGCTTATATAGACTAGAAATTTCTTCTTCAGAGGTGGAGGGACCACAGGATAAGTGTAGCAAGGATCCTATTGGTAAGAAATTTAAAATTGTTATCAACCCAAGTAGTACACAGGTAACCAAGGATGTGACACCGGAAATCCCGACAAGCGAGGTAAGTGCACAAAAGACAACTCGAACAGGTAGGATCCTCAGAATGCCAAGTAGATATGTTGTATAATTCATGTATGCTAAATGATATGTAATCATAAACAGCATTTTCTTTAAATTTGGTAACTAGGATAGTCAGATTTCTCCTTGTCAGTCATCTAATGTAAAAGCCTATGATTATGATATTATGGTATGGCAAGTACCTGTAATGTGTTTTTTTTTAGATTAGATAACGGAATCTTATATTGATGTTCATTTGGTTTAATCATTATTGTCCAGTGCTAGTTTAATTTTTAATACAGAATTGTAAAACCTTATAAGAACATAGTATTATGGAGATTATGTATCCTATTCCTTACTTACTGGTACTTAGTAAGTTTACGATGTTTTTTGATAAATAGACATTGATCTAATTGTTTGTACCAGTTTTATTTTTATATGAATGTAAAGTCGGATACACATTGTTGAATTTGTTTTCTGGGTGTGGAGGATGTTCTGTAATGTGTGTATCCGCCACCTTAATTTTAATTATTATCTGTGCAACTTTAAAAAGGTAAGAAAATAAAATAGACAGAAGGCAGTGCTACGAAAAAAATGGTGGTTTTATTATTTCGTCCTCACTCAAAAATATAAAGCGTATCTTCGATCTGTGTGACAAAATACTAACAAAATACGTGGGCAAGGCGTCCACACTTTTGATGTGTGTAGTACGGATCAAGTTCTTACGGTAAAAAAAAAAAAATTAAGTTCAGGGAAAATTTAGGAAAACTCATAATGCATTTGCCATGGGAATTTTGTATGAATTATTGAAATTTCGACAAGAAAACGTCTGTCGGGACGGCTAGTAATTTAATACTCGTAAAAACATTATTACATGAACTGAAACTTAAGCCTTTAGATACTTATTCTTCTTGAACTGTATGGCTTGTTATCCTCAGTTTGTTAAAATCTCTTTCAGTTCGCCTGTTAACTTGTAAGAAATGTCTCCCTAAGGGCGAATTTCACCAAACTTTTATACATATAATAAGTTTTCTCCTTTTTTTTTGAGTGGGAAATCATCAAATGACCTCTCCCGCTCTGGGCGGAGCGGAAGGGCGTGTCAGACTCTTACTGACTAAAACCCACCCGTGTTCCTTCAGTTGCCTGTGCGCCAGGGCCACGGTAACTCTTTCGAACAATCCGCAGAATAAGTCTTCTCCTGAGAATAAATTATGAATTTTTTAATGTTGTTCCATACTAGAACTGTCAGACGTCAATTTTATTCCACGGTTAAAAGATATCTAGGTTTGGTGAAATCAGTCCTTTTTTTGTGAGGGAATTTATCAAATAATTTCTCCCGGTCGGGCGGAGCGAGAGGGCGTGTCAGACTTTTACTGACTAAAACCCACCGGTGGTCCTTCAGTTGCTTGTGCGCCAGGGCCACGGTAACTCTTTCAAACAATCCGCGACCCCGGCAAGCATCGGCCTTAGCGGACCCCGTCAATTAGTACTGACATCTCTTTGAGGCGCGCGTGGAACACAACGCGCCGTTGACCCGGGCCTGGTCCTTACCGGACGGCGTGCTCCCCATTGCTCGCCGTCCGCAAGCCCGCGCCTACGGTGGCCGGAATCGGCTTGGGATTAAGCTTGCTTGCTTGGCCTAAGTGACTTACTTAGTAACTTTATGTCAGATATAAGAGTATCGATAGTTTCTACTAGATCAAACAAAGCTTTCTGAAAGCCTGCTTAGGTCCCGTATCATTAAATCTGATAGCACAACTCACCAATAATACAAGTTGACGTCAGATTTTGCAACAAATATAGAATATATAATATAATAGAATAGATTTTCTGAAACTGAATTCCATATATTTTTTGATGAGACAAAGAAGGAATTTTTAAAAGCCTTGCTAGACTATCCTCGGAAGCCGTTGGCCACATGGCTACTTAAATACACCACCATTACGGCTTAGATCGTACAGGTGGCACAGAATTTGCAGAGTCTCTATTCGCGTTCGTTCCGGAATACCACGTGGACGCCATGCTGGAGCTGTGCAACACGCTGAGGCTGTACATGCATCCCACCATATCCGTGCAACAGATACCAGGTGAGACCATCAAATATTTACAACAACAAAATATCACGCATGTATTCCCCTAGGGGTTAGGAAGAGGTCTAACTACATTACACCCATATTTCGCCAGTTATGTTTAAGTCCCATGTAACGGAGGCGAACCTATTGCCATCAACCGGGCACAAATCCAGACTCCGGGCTGTTACTGCGAAACTTCATAATATGGAAAAACTCAATAGCATTTTGCCCAACCCCGGAATCGCACCCAGGACTTCTTGTTCAGCAGTAGCGTTTGCGACCACTAGATCAACGAGGCAGTCATCAAATATTTATACTCTTTTAAAATTCATACTAATCCATACTTCTACAGGGTCAAATTAAATTAGCTAGCGAAACTCTGCAGACGTGATGGGTATCGATATGTAAACACGAAAAAATAAAATTATTTGATTATTTTTTAGGAGTCAACTACCGCTGGTAGTCATATCTTGAGGTATGAGCGGAGAAAAAATATATTATCGTGTTTAGATATCGATACCCATAACGTCTGCAAAGTTTCGCTACCTAATTAAATTTGACCCTGTATAGGTACTTCCATCCAAACTTTCCATATACTTATATTAAAAATACACTCCCGGATACCTAAATCGAGCCACCGTGCATTTTTATGTTTAAAGGCGCAAAACATCAAAATAATGATAAGTCAGAGAAAAAGTTTTTATGCAGTTTTTAAGCTGACTTACTGGCCATAATTTCAGTATCACTATTTATTGTTCCAAATTTGAATTCACGAATTTGAAAAAGAAGAAAATCGGAGTTTGGTCGCCCAAAGCAACAAACGTTGATTAGAGCATCTATAAGTTATTAGTTAGTTATTTCGTTATTTGTTTTCTTTGCATAAAAAGAGTATCGTAATTGTTTTTCCTTATTTTTTCATCCATTCTGACGTTCAAATTATGGATACTGCACCTGAAGTAGCTGTGCAAGCTGTTGCACTTCTTCAGTATGGGCTTTGTTAGTGAAACGTACGAGTACGTGCACAATTTCATACAAGTCATTCTGCCGTTCAAAGAATTTACCATCGGTACCTGGAGACTGACTGCTTCGTGCGCCATCCAAGAGGACGACGAAACCGGATCACTACAGAACGACTAGATTGGTTTATCTTTACCACCAGCCTGCGTAATCGTCACCTGGTCTCAGTACAGTTTCAAGAATAACTTCGAAGAGACTCGAAGAACGTGGCCTAAAACATCGTAAGCCAGCCAATGCACCCAGTTAGGGACACGAGCTCACACAATAGCGCGCCTACAGTTTGCACGCGAACATTTGCATTGGACTCAACGTCATTGGAGCCAGGTTCTTTTTACGGATGAAACCAAGATTATGCCGTATTACAATGATGGATTACAATGATGTATTACAATGATGGAATTATGAAAATATTATGTATGTAAGAAAAAATCTACATCTTTTTAATAAAATAAGTGATAGACATAATTTTAATACTAGAAATAAAGATAAAATAGATCAACCATTTTTTAGATTATCTAAAGTACATACATCTTTTATGGGGTACTGTGTTAAATGTTACAACAAAATACCTTGTGACATATTGCAATTAAATGAAAGAAAATTTAAAACTCATATAAAAAGTACACTTTGTAAACAAGCATATTACAAATTAGAGGATTATATCCTAGATAAGAATGCTTGGAAACAGGCTGGTCCTGCTCCATAGGACAATCTAGAGTCTAGACAAAATCAAAATGGTTGCTAATTTAATTGTATAATTTATAATTTTTATGACATTGATTATTACATTATGTACTTAACTACTTTAACTCACACACTAAATTATTACTTGTTAAAATTTTGGAAACATCATCTACTTTTCAATATTTGTAAATATGTGAGCACCATGTATCTATCACATAATTAATTTACCTGCCTTTGCATTATATTTAATTCTTTTTACCTATTGTGGTATAGTAATTTTATTCTAGGTGCATCGTCTTCACATATGATTACATAATTAATGTGAACTTACATAATATGGTAAAATATTTTAAAAGAGTAACGGTGGAGTTTCTTGCCCATTCTTCTCCATACGAAACTACCTTTTGGAAGGGGCAACTAGAATCAATTCTATTTTTTTGTAAATTTTGACGTTCAAAAGTGCCTTTTATGTGCCTATTTGAAATAAATGATTTTGACTTTGACTTAGGAAAGTCTACCGAAGACAGAACGTTTTCAGCAATGTTGCATTGAAGACAAGGTGAGTGAGTGATGGACAGTCTTGGGCGGAATATCCACCGGAAGACCAAACTGGCCTTGTAGTTGTGACGATACCACAGTTGCCGCCACTAAAGATCGACCGATACCTTCATCAATGGCTAAAGGCTCATATGATGCCATATGCTGAGTTTGTGGACCAGGATTTCATTTTTATACATGATAATGCAAGGGCGCTCACTGCAAGAATTATTCGAGAATACCTGCATGACGTTAGTATCACAGTAATGGCATGGCCGGGAAAAAGTCCTGATATGAACACAATAGAGCACTTAAGAAATCAGCTGAAGAGGCGTGTTCGAACTAACCAACCTACTACAGAAACTTGGCAGGAGCTGAAAACTGCCATCTTGGAAGCATGGGAGAACATTCCACAGCAAGTTATAGTGGCATTAATTAATTCCATGCTGAAACGCATGACAGCCGTCGTAAATACTCTTGAAGTTAACACAAGTTACTAAATAAACGTTTTCTCTATGTAAACCATTATTTTCTTCAAAACATCTACGAAAATTTTACCCCTGAGAAACACGAAATGACGGCTGGCAATGATCTGTTTTTTTTAGTATTCCTATTTAAAATTTGGAACAATGACAAACGGAAATGATAGTGCTGGCATCAAACCCCGCGGATTTTTTCTTTGCGTACGTTATTTAAAAAGATCTTTAAACAAAAATTTACAGGGTGGCTCGATTCCGGTGTTCGGGAGTGTATTATAAATGCGAAAGTAACTCTGTCTGTCTGTTACCTTTTCACGCCTTAACGGCTGAATGGATTTTGATGAAATTTGACACACAGATAGACCATGACCTGGGTTAGAACATAGAGTATTTTTATTCCGGTGGTACATTCCCTTGGAATGATTTCCGACTTCCACGCCGGTGAAACCGCGGGCAAAAGCTAGTTGATTCATAAAATAAAACAACTTTTTTATATCCTTTGTTACACGACAAAGCATAATAATAGCAGTCTCATGAATAACCACAGCCAGGAAGACAATGATACCCATGCTTTCCGTTCAACATTATTACTTGGTCATTTTAAGCAGCGCTAGAAATGATCATCAATTAAAAAATAAAATTAACAAAAATGTTATAAGGAGTAGCTATACTTTCGATTCAAAAAAACGTTCGTTTTTACGTAACGCGTGAGTATGTCGGTCGTCTGCCTGCCCTAATACAAAACAGAAAACAAAAACACACACACAAAACACACATGTGTGTGTTAATGTGTTGTATTTATTTTTACACAAAATAAATTCTTATTTTACGTCAGACTGGGACGAACTAGTGGTGTCCTGTGCTGCGTTCCTGTGTGCGGAATTTGCAGACCAGCGAATAGTGCTGGCCAGCACAAGAGAGTCTCTGGTTCAGACTCTCGCGTCGTTCGCGACACAGCCAACCACTATGAGGGCTATAGAAAGAGTGCCGATAAAACAGTAAGTATGACTATTTAAAATTAGAATTGAAGAACAACATAATAAAATTGTCATGGTAGAGTTGAGCTTAACCCTTTCTTAAGAGGGTGCATTCCGAAGTGGTTAACAACGTCAACGTCGCAAATAGCTGTCAAATATTTCGCTGTTTTGATTAATAAATCACTATTAATTAATTTAATTTAATTGACACCTCTCGTGACCTATGCCGTGTAAGTATTGCCATACAACGTGGCAATGCCGCCAGTCTCTTGCATACATTACCAGTCGACAGCAATGCGGACGAATTTTTCGACGACATATTTATTTATTTAACCATTTATGTACACACATATATAAACAGACAAGAAGAAAGGAACAGAAAAATACGTACAAAGGTGATGATTAAGACCACTAAAGGATATATTGCGTTGTTTATTTGCCTAGCGACCAAAGCTGTGCATTTAGAGCTTGTATCCGACTTAGGCAGTTCTGGGTTCTTAGCAGCATTACGACGAATGGCAGCCAGGAGAGGAGCGCCTCGACATGTTTACAGCGATAACGGGATGAATTTTGTGGGCGCTAATAGAATGCTACAAGAAAGCTATCACGATTTCGAAAATGGATACGATCGTAACTTTTTCGCGGAGCTAGCAGATTTTAGTTTGTTAATAGATTTAGTTAGGTTAGGTTATTATAAATTTTATTTTAATAGTTTGTTAGTTAATTTAGTATAAGTTTACCCATATGGTGCATATAATATTCATTCATATCCTCTTTAATAAATACACCAGTATTACTAAATTAAATTATGAAAAATCGCTGTGTTGGACTAAAATATTAATTATGAATTGCAATAACTAATACCGCGACACTGAATATTAAGTTTATAAATTAAAAAAAGCAAGGGTTATTTTTATACCAAGGGGTATAGTGATCGTGTTACCCAGTAACTGGGTTGTGGAAGTCAGATAGGCAGTCGCTCCATGTAAAATACTGGTATTCAGCTGCATCTCGTTAGACTGGAAGTCGACCCCAACATAGTTGGGATAAGGCCAGGCGGATTGAATCGTAAATAAAGCAAAAGGAAACTTTCAAAATTAATTACACCTAAAACTGTAACAACACCATAATCAATATTTGAATGCAACACATTTAGTAATATTGATTAATTAATCAAAAGAGCGAAATATTTGACAGTTTTTTGCGATATTGCCAACTTTCAGAATAGCACAGCCTTAAGTAGCAAATTGCCGATTAAAAATCTTAAATGTGCCGCATGCAGTGAAAATGTTCCTCGTAAGAATACCTGGATTAATCTATCTGAAATTGTGAAAACGCTGAAAGCAAGCGTGAGATATGCAGAAATTGCTTAACAAGAACTTCGCCTTGTGTATTGCTCCACACCATGTTGTTTTTCCCCTTGATGACTACTTAATCCCTACAGAATACTCTGACATCCTCTACAACTTGAGAAGGTTTATATAACACCAACATCCAGGGCCATTCTTTTGCTCCAGACAGATGTCCATGGTAGAAGAGCTGGTGCGTCCGTATCAGAACCGTGCGTGGGCGCAGTCCAACTGGGTGCTCGTCCGGTTCTGGCACGGCTCCGGCTTCGGCTTTCGGCACCGGCAGTGGCCCCATTTAGCTGCCAGGTGAGAACACAAACACACATACACGGGACATACAGTATTTATGATGGGGCTCTTTTTTGATAGGCTCAACCCTATCAAAAAGAGCCAATACTTCAAATATATTATATCCTGGTCAGGCTGAATACAACGTCCTCCAGACCGTATTTCAGCCATGGAGGCCAATTTCAACGGAAACTAGCCTTCGGCGCGGGAGATATTATAATTCACAAGCGTGTGCGCAGACACAGGTGAGAGAGACCAGGCGCAGGATCAACGGCTTAACGTGCTCTTCGAGGCACGGGGGTATCAGAACGCCAACTCAAACTCCGGGCGGTTACTAAGAAATCCCTAATGGAAAAACCCAATAACACTGGCTGACCTGGGAATCGAACCCAGGACCCCAAGCTCAGCAGTCGCAGACAAACAGAGTCGAAGACTTCCAGTTATATCCGTTCAGGGCTAATGTGGACCACTGCTTTTAGGTTTTTTCCGGCTCAATCAATCATTCAAAATATTTTATTTCACATTAACCTACATGGGCACATATGAAACACCAGAAGCTAGGTGCACGGTTCCAATTGGTTGTTTTCTATGGAGTAGAGCCGGCAAGAAACTCCACGGTTACTCTTTTAAAAATAAGTGGCTTTTACAATGTTTTCAAATTACAGTGTTAATAGGTATGGGAGGACAGTGTAGGCCTGTCAACAAGTAACAGTTACTCAACAAAATAGAAAAAGTTCTACAAATCTTCAGTCTACAAGTTAGGCCGACAACGTTCTCACATTCACAAAGCTCGTCGCTCGTCCCACCATCTGTAAAACTACGTAATTTCGTAAAGATTATAAACTATAAACGACGACGGCCATTATTTATGACAATCGGGTCCGACTTTTCGTTGAATAACAATGAATGTTTCTGAACAGAATAGATAAACGGGAAACCAAATAATCCACCTCTTCACAAGGGATAGAAAATACACATCCCTATTTCCAGAAAAGTTTTACATCGGGAAAGTGCTCCCAACACAATGGCACTTTAACTAGAACTCTTGATAAAACACTTTCAACTACCTCCCTTTAGAAACACAATGAACGCTCACAACTTTACTCACTAAGGTCACTTGTATCAGGATTAATGAGGAAAAGGTTGAGAGAAGAAAAGTATTGTTTTAATTCGATGAGAACAATCGGTCAAAACAATTCAATACAGCGTGTATCAGAAAAGTGTGGTCAAATTTAATACAGACCACAAAACTTCGTACCTACTCGACCCAAATGATGGATGACTGATAATTTTTTCTGGATTATGATGTTGATCCCATGGATAAAGTTGTTCAGTTTGATGGTCTGTACCACACCATTAAATTTGACCTTGAATTTGAGTTTACAATATCCAAAAATACGAGTATGTTAGCGGTACCGTATATCGTCTCTGCTTGCAATAAATGCAAGATTGAGTAATTACTTATTTTGACAAGTCGAGGCGGTGAAGCACCAATATGTTCATTTACAATCACTAGATCAGATTTAGTTTATATCTGCATGCAATCAATAAGATACAGTGCGTCAAAACCCATTTTATGCTCAGTTCCTTGGTCCTCTTTTCCAACACTTTTGTGTTTAAAAATAACAAATATGAAGTAAAGTATAAAGTAAGTGTAGTATCGTGAAATGTGGATATACTATTAGGTACCTATACCTCTGCCTATCCCTTCGGGAATTCCAGTCGTGTATTTTATGTAAGAGTAGTGTAGATATATTTCCAAGAATCATATAATCAAATCCTCATCTACACAGAAATCACAACATGAACAATATCTGCTGGTATAACTCATGAGCTATCCACAGTCAAATATATTATAGCCTCTACATCATTGAGATTTATCGGCGCAATATCCAAATGGAACCTATTGAACTGTGTTACTCTGCTGCACGAAATACATAGACAAATATTGCAGAAACCTCGAATCTGTTGTTTCCGTTTTCACACTGCGGCGATAACGATATCGACACGTCCATATCATATCGTCAGTTCGAACGACAACGATACGATATCGTCCGACGATATTGATACGGTATCGGTATGTGACGCGATGTAACCAACCGCTCTTGTCATGCGGTATACCACAACACTCTCAAATAGTCGCGTTGTGCCAACAAAAGCTTATATCGCGGCGCGTTTCCAGACGTGTAATAGTGTATTCGAGGTAATAATGGCAGCATTGAACAAGTTGCATGTGCTTTATCTTTTATAATATATTTACGGCATCAAAACGATATCGTAAAATAACCTTTTCACTTCAGTAGCTCAAACATGTAGGTTTTGCTGCCTGAAATCAGTGAGCAAAAACCCATTTTGCTCACTGAGTGAGACCAAGTAACTTTTTAATTATTTTTTTTCAGAAAGCCGCGAATATCTTATTCATCCTTGGGTTAATCATAAAATTCGAAACATTCACACTCTATCTCTTTCCCGCCATTAGAAAGAGAGAGAGACAAAGACCAGCCCTTTCGAAGTTCCGATTTTGAATTCGACCTCAAAGACAAACACGTTCGGAATTTCGTACTAACTAAAGAAATTTTTCAAAAAGATAATTATGTCTTTTAATGTAATTTATTGAATTTTTAACTTATTGTTGTATCTAAACGAAAATAAGTATTTACTGCAAATAAAACTGATATTTAATATGTACATATTTATTTCTAGTTTCAATAATGTTACGTAATATATTTTGAATAATAAAATATCATGGGTGCTATTTCCGAACACGCCTTAATTTAAATAAAAGAGCGGGTTACTTTTAATTTGCAGAATTGCAGTAATTTTACTTTTAACTTTTAAAATGTTCCATTTTATTGAATTGGTACCTCTACCTACAATCTTAATTATTTTGATTCACAATGAATAGTTATTTCAATATATTCCTGTTTATTATTTTATCTCCTAAAGTGTTCTCGCTGCTGAAGTGAAAAGTTATGTGTGTTACACGAGAGCAAAGTTTTTTGCATCTCGTGCCTTTGAATCCCTCGCCACACTCAGGATTCAACTTTAGAATCACTCGCTACGCTCGTGATTCAATCGTTGAATCCTTCGCTTGCTCAGGATTCAAAATCAGCACTCGCAGCAAAAAACGACTTTGCTCTCTTGTTGCACAAATAACTATTTGGGTTGTTCCTATTCTACAAGTGCGATATTTAGAGGGAACTTATTACCTTCTCTTCGATAAACTGTGTGCGCGAAGTAACATGGTTTATAAGTTTTTCCGAATGAGCCAGGACACTTTCGAGTTTATACTCGTATTGTCTCGTCTGATGGAGAGTATTTGTATTCTTGTTTTTAGAGTCTTCGTGACTTTTGTCTCACAAGCAAGGCTTTGATTCTACTAGTTCTATCAAGGTTACGCCGTCATATTGAAATTTTGACATGTTAAAGAATTTAAAACAACAACGTCTTGTTGCAACGAAATGCAGAGTAGTGCGAGCGATGCGGTGCGGCGGTGGCAAGTGGCATTCACGCACAGCCGTCCGGCGGCACCTGCCCAAGCCACTCCTCCCGCGATCTTCTTCACCCCGCACTGTGTCATCAGCCAATATCGGCACGACAATCAGTATCGGCGACGATACTGTTGACTACAACGATACAGTGTGAAAGCGTTTAGTAGTAACTGTAAGAAACTACCAGTCCGATGATATCGTGTAGTTATCGAGTCGTTATCGTTATCGTCCAATGTGAAAACGGCCAATAGTTTATCGGATTTCCAAAGGGTTGAAAAACTTTATACCCGTTACTACTGCAGTTATAATTCTAACTGTTAACTTTAAAAACAACGTTAGCTAACCAGCTGTGTGTGCCCCACAGCTCCTCAAGGGAGTAAACTTCGCATTAATCGTCCGTCTTTTCTCGTATTGGCACAAACTACTTGTATTTATTACAACAGCTCATAGCCGCCTAGCTGTAATAAAAAATTAACTTAGTCAGCACACATTTTAGTACATTTAAGTATTGCCGCTTGTGGTGTCTACTTTAATACACACAATTTTTACATTCATACTGTACTAAAATAGATTACCGTATTGTCCATCCTTCATCGTAGAATCATTTTCTAAAGATTAATTCTTCTTTATAACGATTCAAAAAATGTTATGGGCAAAAAACTGAAAACAAACACAACACTACTTGCCTTGTGTCAATCTAGTCCTTAGGTTGTCAACGTGGGTGATAAAGTCCCCTCGTGGACGTTTCAGACTTTCAGGGGGGCAGTTGAAGACCCAGAGAAAATTAGGGGGCGGATCTAACAATTGTGTTTACACGTTTAAATATAATCGTGGAAATAGCTGTTTCAGATTCGCGACAGATGGTAAGTAAAAAAAATTGGGGAGCTATAGAAAAAGAAATTAATCTAAAAGTGGGCGGTGGGCAAAATAAGGTTGAGAACCAATGATTTAGGCTAAAAAACATATCTTCCAAAGTTATAAAAAACACAAATAAGACTCTGCCCTTCGGACGGACGGACTAAAACTTCTATAACTTACCAAATGTTGGTACCCAAACACATCAGATAGCTGATATTGATAGTGACGTGTATCATCACGCAGGTACGGCGACAGGGAGCCGACTGTCAACAACCTCGGGGCCAAAGTCGATGCAGGACTTATGAGTCAGTGTTTTGGTAAGTGAGTTGCCCCCTTGATCCTATTGCCACTTTTGTTAATCGAAGTACCTATTAGAAGAACTACTGTTACTGTAACATTTAGAGAGATATTAGAATGAGTGGGTTTATTGGTACAGTCAAGGAAATTCATTGATTAACAATTTTTTACACTGAGGTAATTTGTTTCTTTGAGTATTCGACGCACTTCGACGTCCGATGTGAAAACATCGAACGTATCCATGTTGAGATTCGCAATAAAAACACACGTACACCTTCCTCAGCGCTCACAGCAAGACTGAAGCTGACCTATCGCATGCGACTATCGTCTGGTGTGCGTGTGCATAGTGTATCTAGTCGCTGTGACCAAGGCAAGAGCGTGCGACTCACCTCGCCTGTCGTTGCGAGTTGCGACTCTGCAACTCGACGCCAAATGTGCGGAGCTTTGATCAAAATATATGAAAATTGTCGGCTGTCGTTGCGTCTAGTCGCCCAGCTGTGGCAGTCGCATATCGCATAGTGGCGTCATGTCTATGATTGGTTTAGTAATCTGAGCCTTACTTTCTCAAGGTCCCTGCCCTTCGGAGGTGATCCAGAGCCGCATAAAGGACTACCTCGCGGCTCACCCGACTAACGCGGCTTCCTACCTCAATTCCTTGCTCAGTCAGCTCAACTGGGCCTTCTCGGAGTTCATCACTATGATGCAGGAGGTACTAAACTACAATAAGAGGAATGCTGTCCTTTACTAGCAGGCTTAGTTGGAGAGAGACAGTGACGTTCCGGAGCTGTCAAATATGTGAATGTTTGTTGTTCTTTCAATATTATCATAATATCACGATGGATATCTGTAAAAGTTTACCAAAAAAAACATTCGGGACACTCGAGCCAAGGTTTTTAATTTACTTTTGTAACTTCAATTGCATGCAGAATTAATATAATGTGCTTCTATAAACAAAATAAATTCCATATATAAAATAAATAGTGAGATATAGTGAGATATATCAACTTTGTCCTTAAGTTTGAATGCGCATTGCTAAACCTCAAATGGTGCAAAAAATCTGCCATTAACCAAAAAGGTTTGCAATCAGCCGTCATGCAAAACTTTTTGCAAATAAAACATTGTTTTTATCTAGATGGACCGTGTCAGCGTAGATTCTCACCTAGAATCGCGTCAGATCAAACTGTGTGCGACGTGTTTCGACCTGTACCACGGCCTGGCCAGAGCTCTGGAAATGACGCTACACCTGGCCCCCTCGTTGCTGACCAAACCAGAGGCCTGTGACAACCAGAACGAATTACTGCTTGGCAGGACTTGTCAGGTAAGTATCTTGAGATCCAAAGATGGTACAATTATAACTAAAGTATTTTTCAGCTGTTTCAGGGGAAAAAAAATTATACCAAAAACAGAAATGTACTTATAGTCAGAGAAATTAGTTGTTAAGCCAATTCACTAGAAAAAAAGAGAAAGAAATAAAATACTTTTATTTGCCGTTAAAAACAGCAGAAAAAACTCATAATTATAAAAAAGAACAAGTTGGGGGAAAATATGCGTCACACCCACGCAAAACGGCAATCGCTCAGGATAATGCTACGAACCTATGCGAGACAGACCCAGCTCTGGTTTTCAGCGACAGCCGGCGTTGACGTGATGACGCCAATCAGTGCAGCATACGAAAATATAAAAATAACAAAAAAATAAAATAAATACACTATACCTAGCTACCGACATCGACTACCGACCTACATTTTCCATAACTCAGACCAAATAAAAAAGGTAGACGGAGCGTACGCCAACAATAGCGTTCAAATATGTGAATCATCGTGTACAGAGTAGTTTGCAAGACTTTGAGTGTCATGATGTCTAGCGCGTTCGGTTTCACGCGTCGCGTCGCACTACGAGTAAAGGCTCCATCAAACAGGCGCGACACGCGACGTGAATCGCACTCGACACAAAGGTACCGCTCGTCGCGCGATAGGCGGTGCCTTTGTGTCGCGTCACGTGTCGCGCCTGTTTGTAGTAGCCTTAACACGGTCGGCTTCCTATTTCAAATTTGGCTACCTTTACCCTGCTTCGCTGTGAGAGCGTGGCGCTGCGTCTACATTTTTTATTTGGTCTGAGGTCTATAATAATTATATTTATAAATTCTAATAACAACTGTCATTCTTTGACAATTGTATGAAATGGCTAAAACCCGAATTGACGTGGGTGTCAATTTGCGTAGGCTGTCAATTGACGTGGGGTGTCAATTTGCGTAGAGTATCAATTGACGTAGGTTGTTAATTTGCGTAGGGTGTCAATTTGCATAGGGTGTCAATTTGCGTAGGGTGTCAATTTGCTTTTAATTAATTTCTCTAACTTTACACCAAGTACAAACTATGTGCGCCCTTCCAACCACTGATTTCATAAGGTCCACATCAACCAACCCATTTTCAGGTCTATTATGAGAAAAACCTGTATAGGTAAAATATTTACTGTTCATCAGCTTCACTTTCCGATCTATATAACTTATCAAGGAACTGCTTTACTAACTCTTAATAAGATAGAAAAGGTTCCGTTATAACTGTAAGGAGGTATCGTGGGCTCGCGAAAGTTGAAAGGAGTTTAACCTTAAAAACTGAATATAACGAAGTAGAAAAATAAATGCCTCCCGTGTGTATTTCTTGCTCACCTATTCCTACATTAAAATAATGCTGACAGTTCAGCATTATTTCACCCAATATATTAACATAACGTTCATAGTTTCATACTGATATTATAAATGCGAAAGAAACCCTGTCTGTCTTTCTGTTACCTTTTCACGCCTTAACAGCTGAGTTTAGCAACGGATTTCGACAATATTTGGCACATAGGTAGCATACTTTTAATCCCAGTAGTACGGTCCAGTAGGGTTATTTCCAACCTCCAAGCGGGCAGAGCCGCTGGCAAAAGCTAGTATTAACATAAACATGGCTTCCATTCTAGATCCTCATGGCAGTAGTTTCCCGGGTCTGCATCCGCGGCGGTGGGGGCGCCAGCTTCGCTCGTCTGATCGCCCGAGGTCTACCGGACACAGACCGGGTGCATTACTATGTGGCTTTAGCACCTGTGGCTGGGTGTCTCATCAGAATGCTGGAGCCTAAGCTACCTCCAGATGTAAGTCTTATAGGGCCACACATCGTAACTAGCCTTATCAGACGATTTGCATAAACAGACTACCAAATGAAGATAGAACTGAATGTAGTCCCTAAATTCTATTGACTGCTTTGACTGCAAATTTTAATCAACAATACACTAGATACAGTATATTGAACAAAAACTCATTGGTCAACTGGCCACGATTGATGGTACTGTACATAAATATTCTTAATTCAAAAAAATATATAAAAATCTAAGCAATTACGTTGAAAAAATAATGTTGGTGATTGATGGTTATTAAATTTTTTATCACACAACATAAGGCCATGTTGCCTTATTTTTCGGTATTCTTGATCTGCAAAGCAAATGCTTCTTTTTCTTCGGAGAAAGATTTAGCATTAACAACCATGGTTGAGCTCATTGCGTGATATTTAATTCAGACTATTAGCTATCGAAGTTTTATACCAGTAGTGGCAATGAGATTATATAATACTAGAGGTGCAACGTCCTACCAACAATTACAGAAAAACGTAACCACTTACGAGTTTAAAGTCGTAGCTTTGAAACGGATACATAAATATTTCAATCTATCAAAATAATCTATGTTTGTCTCATTTCTTCTCCCGTCAAACTAATTACGAAGGAATGAGACAAGAACAACTTTGAGAAGGAGGCTAACAGAAGAATTCGGCTGGGCTGGGCAGCGTTTGGGAAGCTTCGTCGAGTCTTCTCGTCACGTATTCCGCAGAGCCTAAAGACTAGTCTTCAATCAGTGCGTCCGGCCTGTTATGACTTACGGAGGCGAAACGTGGACACTCACGATACGGCTGGTCCATAAATTCAAGGTCGCTCAGCGAGCTATGGAACGAGCTATGCTTGGAGTCTCTCTGAGGGATAGAATCCGGAATGAGGTGATCCGGCAGAGAATCAAAGTTGTTGACATAGCTCACAGAATAAGCAAGCTGAAGTGGCAGTGGGCCGGCCATATTAGCCGTAGAACCGATGACCGTTGGGGTAGACGTGTTCTTGAGTGGAGACCGCGAATCGGCAAACGTAAGGTAGGACGCCCTCAGGCTAGGTGGAGCGACGATCTTCGCAAGGTGGCTGGTAGCAGCTGGATGAGAGTGGCCGGAAATAGAGCTAAATGGCGTGCAATTGGAGAGGCCTATGTCCAGCAGTGGACTGCTGTAGGCTGATGATGATGATGATGAGACAAGACATTGTTATCGGAAAAATGGCCAGGGTTGCCAATGATCAACATAATTTCCCCAGAATTCATTATGGTAGTTATTGAGTCAATTATTATGAAAGATTGTATCATGGAACTATCAATAGATTAATGATTTATAGAAATTGACAAGGATTAGGTACATAAAGGAAGAAAAGAAACAAATGCGTAACCGTAAATAAAAAACGTATTACGTAACGTATTTAAAAACTATAAAGATCGTGTCAAATTACTTTTGTTTGAAATGGAATGATATTATAAATTAGAATTACAGGAACATACATTCGTCGTTCACTAAACTCCCAACAATCTGGCAAAATCAAAATCGTTTTTACTGGTAGCACTGATGGCAAAAACAATGTTTGATAAATTTATTTCGTCTCGTAATGTTTTTTTTGGATAATCTGAAGAAAATTGAGCAAATGTACTTGTGAAATGCCACTTGCTTTATTGATTTTTTCACAGACCGTGACATACAAATTTCAACCGCTCATTTTACTATTTTGATATTTTTTATTGCTAAGCAATTGCTCACTTGACGTCAAGCTGACAACTGAAGTCAGATATGCCTGCGGACATATACGAAGTAGTAACACGTCGGCGCCGTACACTGCTGATCTAGTCCTATAAAACATCATTGAGTAGTGGCTACAAAGGTGGCCGTGATGTATGGAAAAAAATAAAATGGTATGCGGGCAGGAGAATAATGATTAAATTCAAGTTTTCTCGCGACGCTTTTCTTTGTAAATATTGTAAACGGTGGCCGTTTGTGGGAACTTTGTGTCTGTGTTTAAAGGGCCGTAAGCTTTTTATACCTTGTAACATTTTTTTTCGTTTTAGCATCTAGAACGAGTGACTAAGGCGCTGGTAATGGAACCGCTGTTCAGAATGGATGGCCTCGACCTCATGCTCGGGAAGTCGAACAACCACAAAATCTTTTCTTTTTACAAATGTAAGTTGCTACACTATACATAAATATGTTATGACCTTATAGGAATGTGGCGGGGCTTCAAAAGAGTATAGTGTTACCCAATAACTGGGCTTAGGAGGACAGATTAGCAGTTTCAGCCAGACTGGAAACCGAACCCGACATTGGGAAAAGGCTAGGTAGATGATTATGAATGTAGCTGACTAGATTGTAGCCTAATTCCTGGGTGGCCTACGTCCAACTGAGGACAGACTGCAGACAGGATGGATAACTTGATGGCTCTTTCGGTCTGTTATCGTCGAACTAATGCAAACTCAAGCCACTTGAACGATTTAATAAAAAAACAATTCATTTCTTCAATCGGTATGAAGCTTCATACCGATTGAAGAAATGAATAGTTTTTTTTTATTGGTTGCCAAATCGAATATTTGGACATTCAGCTGAACGTCCAAATATTCGATTTGGCACTAAATTTTTTTTTATATTTCAGATCCAGAGGACGTAACAATGGAAGAATTAAAAGCTCTAGAGATAGTAGCAGATCGACTACGCGTAGCTCGGGACACTATCGTGAAGGCGAAGTCCCCGGGCTCCAGCGGGGCGCAGTCCGACCTGTTATGCACCATCTGCTACGCTAGACCTGCGGATACCGCCTTTATGCCTTGCGGGCATCATTCTTGCAGGTTTGTTGCGAGATTGAGATAAAAAGTGTTGGATCTACAATCCATTAAAAAAGTATTTTACTTCTGATGTTGCATCACTTTCAAAATCACAATGATCCATACTGTCGTTACTTTAGGGTTGCTATTGGGTTGCCACTGTCACAGGTAAAAATAATAACTATGAAAGTAGTGTAAACTTCATTCGTGATTTTTGAAAGGAAGTGTTACACAGTTTGTCTGGATAAAGCTTAAGGCGCTGCCCAAACGTAGGATACCGAAACCGCTCAGTTTTTTGTCACGCAATTAGTCGTATTTGTACATATTACAAGCCAGATGTTTTTCAGTGTATTGTCAAATGTTCAAATTAAAGACTTACTTATTGAAAAATATTTCATAAAAATAAAATTGTATCATGATAAAATAATGGTCAAACAGGGTCCAAAAAAAATTTTTCGTCGCATAATTCTCAAAATTTTGAGCGTAAACTATCATATTTAATTTAATGTATATACAGGGAATTCAATCAACTAAAAGAACAACCTAAAAATTATTCCACTGAGCCGTGAATTTATTTTATTTTATTTAAAATGCAAAATATACTTTTATTTTGGTGGTCATTCGATTCAACTAACATCAAAAGCATCGCTGTGACCTATTTTTGCCGCGATACGCTATTGTGAATTACCTACAAAGCTTCATACCGCGCCTTAAATGACTATTATTTGTTCTAGAGCGTGTATAATGCAACACCTATTAAACAGCAAGCAATGTTTCTTCTGCAAAGCAGACATCGACTCTGTCCGCGAAATTGAACCTGCTAACAACTGATGCCACATCGTATTACGTCATCAACAGTAATGGCGGCTGTACTTCGAGTTACATTTAATTAAATCTATGGAAATCATAGCCATCCTACATTGTTTTTATAAAATAAAGTATGGAGACAATTTCTTGTATCTAGTGACGATAATGTTTTGGTATATTTTTATTAAATTATTTTTATTTAATAAGTTGTTTCTTTAACTTCCCCTCCAAACGTATACTTGAAAAAAAATTCAATGAAAAATTCTAAGTAAGTTTTCAACGTTTTATTAAGTACACAAGTTTTTTTTTCTAGTTCAGGGCCCCTTGCTAAGTCCTTGTGGGGAGTACGCGTAGTACGCCATGGGACATTCACAGGTCCCACGCTGTCCTGGGTGGCCGCGGGGGCCTATTGGTCCTGAAAACAAAAATATTGAACAATTTATGTGATGGGATTTTAAAACATTGATTTTCAGCGATTGAGCTTTGATATCGATTAAACGTTAAACGTAGTAATTATTTTTTTGCCTTTGGTCCCAGGCCCTGCAGTCTCGACATTAAATAGCGACAAAAATCTGTCGCTAAGTCGTATCGATGTCAAACTCCTTTAATAGATTTTCAACTTTATTTCCAAAGTATAAGGTTGAAAATCTATTAAAGAATTTTGACATCGATTGGACTTAACGACCGATTTTTGTTGCTATCTATGTCGAGACTGCCGGCCCTACTGTCATTTGTAAATCTTTGACAGTCGTTAAGGGTCATCAGAAACCCGATAGTCTGACAACCAGTCTTACCAAGGGGTATCGTATAACTAACACGATACCCCAGGTAACCACCCCAGGTTACCCCTGGTACCTGGTTACCCCCAGTAACTGTGCTGTGGAGATCAGATAGGCAGTAGCTCCATGTAAAATACTGGTATTCAGCTGCATTGAGTTAGACTGGAAGCTGACCCCAACATAGTAATGAAAAAGCTAGGCAGATGATGAGGTGTGATTCATTTTACCTTCTCGTCCTGGGTCTCCCCTGTCCCCGGTTCTGCCGGGATGACCTGATGGACCCACCGGACCTGAAAACAGCAATGAGTGATTTGTATATTTTTTACTTTTTTGCTTTTATTGTCTCTGGAATAAATGCAGACTCAGCGTGGGATTTTTTGAAGCGGTGAGTAATTAATTATTTAATTATTTTAATTTACACTATTTCAATTCAGAATAAGCATTACTGGACTGAAACAAAGAAGAAAATGATGGTTCCTGAAAACTTGATCACCTGATGTCTAATTTACTAATAAACAACTTCCTTGATCAGTAAAACTACTTCAAGACTTCCTCCTTCCTTTACAAAATTTCCTAAATCCTTTTATTTTTACAGACCTAGCTGCGCCCTGCGGTTTCACCCGCATAAGTCTCGATCCAGTGGGAAAATTGGGATAAAAAGTATTCTATGTCCTAACCCAGGTCATGGTCTACCCATGTGCCAAATTTCATCAAAATCCGTTCAGCCGTTTTAGCGTGAAAGCGTAACAAACAAACATACAAAAAAATCAAATGTTTTCTCTATATCAGGGATGCACAGACCACGGCCCGCCGCACGGTGGATCGAAAATCGGCTGTAGAAGACATAGGATCTCGATGTCTTAAATGTTATTTTTTTTGCTGGAAATGACTTCTGCCGCTCATTACTGTTCTATAAAATGTCATATGAAGTAATTGTGTGCACAAATGGAAGAGTTATAATTTTTATAAGAAAAAAATGTATGGAGCTGACATGAAAAATTAGGATATCTCTGGAATCGCTAGGATGGCCGTTATATCCTTGCACACTGTTATAGTACTATTTATTTGTGAATTTTTGACATACTTAATGTTGCGGCATCTCTTGCGATTCTTTTTTTAAAAATCGTCAAAATTAAATAATAAAAAATGTTTATGATATGTACATTTTAATGCTTAAATATGGCTATACCAAGTGTAACTTACAATATTTTTTATGCTTAGACCAAAACATTCTAAGAAATCACAAAGTCGTATTACCTACTTATTTGAAATGACATGGTAATTATGAATTACATAATATGTAATCTTGTCTAACGCCTCAAGTCCACATTAGCTAATGATTAATAAAACTTAATACCTATATACCTGTTAAAAGGATATGTACCATAATGAGGGTAATTAGATAAACGGTGATCATTAGTCAATAACAATAAATGGTAAACTATTGTATGATTAAAAATAAAAGGAAATTATTAAAAAAAAAAATTAACTTAACCTAATCTAACATAAACAATAAAAGTTAACGTATTTTATACTTCGTCACCATCAGAATCCACTTCAGAATCAGGCTCTACAATAGATATAACTTCTAAGAACTCTGTCGGAGCTTCCTGATCCTGAAGTTTCAGTAGTTCTACTGTTTCCTTAAAGTATGTCTGCCTCTTGTGGGCATTTAATTTTGGTCTTGTGGAAGAAATTAGAGGATCAGAAAAGACGATAAGCATATTGAGGATATCCTCGTTTGATGCTTGTCTACTCTTTTTCCTAGAATGGTGTTCTCTGAACCTCCTAGTCTTTGTTTCGGGCCTCTGAAGCTTCTTCCGAAAGACTTCCAATTGGTAAAATAGCATTTTCTGCAATTATGTCCCCTCCGTGAATCAACAATTTGTGGACGGTTGATGACATGTAGTACCAATCGTACAGTTCCACGTATTTTTCAGCGGTTGTTCTAGCGTATTCTTAAAATTTCGGCACGTCTACAATCTCTCCAGATGTGATAGCTTGCAGAATCACAGCAAATCTGCGTATTAGGTCTTCATCTAATTCAGTGATCGCTGCAGTTTTATCAGGAAATTCAAAAAACCGCCTTGCTGTGTTCCCGTCGTTAGTTGTGCCTGATCCTTGCTTAACGATGTCAATCAAAAGGTTGAGATCATCTTTGAATTGATCTTGAATGAGTTTTTTTCGTGAATGCAATAACTCTTGATGACCTTCTCCTCTTGCAGACCACTTTTTGAAGTCGAGACGATACGCTATGTGTAGAAGACATTCCATCACATTAATGCGGGCATGAAGTGATGATAATCCGAACTCATACACACCAGAAGAAATGGTTTTTTACGCAATGACATCTAACTTATTGATTTCTGTAGGCTTAGCCAAACACAGGTAGCAGGCCGCATTTGACTTAGCTTCAGACAGATATGTACAAATTTTGCCGTCAATCATCGTCATCATTCATTTGTGACTAATTTCATGTCCTTGACATTTTGAGGGAACGAGAGCTTCAATTTCGTTATTCATTGCAGTTTTTTCATTTATGACAACGTCTTTGGTTTCTTTCATAAAACTAAACTGGACTGGACGGCAATACCTAGGTGAGCAGGGTTTTGGATTCACCCATACGGTATCACCGTCAGCTGTCAACTTTAATGGAACCAAAGAGGTCATAAATATGCTGGAATCATCTTGACCACTCTCTACGTTTTGCTTATATCTACTTTGGTTAGATGCACCGTCAAATCCCCACTTTGATATTAATATCAATTGTTTCAAAAATTCTGTTCACTGTTAAATCTAGTAACGCTTGTAGTGCAATCTTAGCAGATGAATCCGTTACAGTCACAAATGTCTTCGGAGGGTAGCACTGTAGCTTAGCTTTTTGCACTTTATAGTAAGACGGATATATCTCCTTTGAACCTTCTCGAATAGTCGTTTTCCTTAATGTGATATATTGCCATTTCGATAGTTTTAATGAAAGTAGCAAACCCAGTGCTTTTTCTGGTGAAAATGTTGTTGAAGGAGCTGGTTTGTTCAACATTTCCTTGATTTTATCTGCTGCTTCTGGATTTTGGAGCATATGTTCAATAACAGATGCAATATTCTCAAGACCATCTCCTTTCAAAAGTGCTGCAGATGAATAAGCTACTTCATTAGGGTCATCGCCTATATGTTCAGCAGATCGTCTCTTCTTCTGCTTGTTACTTAGATCTTCAAACGGCTTTCGAGATCTTTTTGTCATCGTTGAAGTTGATTTCATTGTTGAAGTTGATGGTACAGGTTCAGGTACAGGTTCAGTAGAAATATTTTCACTTGTTGATTCTTGAATGAGCAAATTGGTTTGCACGCAGTTTGGCCAGTCAATATTTGCCTCAAGCCAATTACTATAATCACGTCTAAAAACTTCACTTTTCCTGTGGGATCGTAACCATCTCTTTTGAACTGTCCGTGTAAATCTTCGACAAAATTCTTTCACGGTAACACTGTCTTCATCTGAAAGGCTAGAGCCCAGTCGAATAACAAGTGTGTTGAACAATAGTTCATGATCGAAAGACGAAGCATCCTGATTGCTCAGAATAACAAACAAATCCAAATTTGTAATAATGCTTTCCATTATTCACGATCACTGAGTAAAAAGACACGGTAGGATAGATGTTAGTATTAGAAATGCTCTAAATGAACTGAAGTTGTGAATCCAATGTTTGACTATTTATTGTTATTGACTAATGATGGTATCACATTTATCTAATTACTTTCATTAAGTTAATCCTGCACTAATTGCTAAATTAGCGAGTAACCCAAATTATTTTGGTACGTATCCTTTTAACTAGGTATATAGGTATTAAGTTTTATTAATCATTAGCTAATGTGGACTTGAGGCATTAGACAAGATTACGTATTACGTAATTCATAATTACCATGTCATTTCAAATGAAAATCACAAAGTAGGTAATACGACTTTGTGATTTCTTAGAATATTTTGGTCTAAGCATAAAAAATATTGTAAATTACATTTGGTGTAGCCATATTTAAGCATTAAAATGTATCATATACTTTTTTTTTTTAATTTTGAAGATTTAAAAAAAAAATCGCAAGTGATGCCGCGATATTAAGTATCTCAAAAATTCACAAATAAATAGTACTATAACAGTGTGCAAGGATATAACGGCCAACCTTGCGATTCCAGAGATATCCTCATTTTTCATGTCAGCATTTTTTTCTTATAAAAATTATAACTCTTCCATTTGTGCACACAATTACTTCATATGACATTTTATAGAATAGTAATGATCAGCAAAAGTCATTTCCAGCAAAAAAAAATAACATTTAAGAAATCGAGATCCTATGTCTTCTACAGCCGATTTTCGATCCACCGTGCGCCGGTCGAATACTGGTGGCCCGCCGACAGCAAAAATAATACTCTCGTACATTCGAAAAATATTGAATTCTATTCCAGAATAAAACCAAAAAAAATATGTTCGAAAAGTAATTTGAATCTAGCGCGCGCGCTCTTAAGTGCGCTTATCGGTGCGCCGTGCATGCGTCGGTAACAGCAGTTGGTAATGTTCGTGCCGATCTCGGTTAAATTCGTTTTCTTGAGGAAGCGCCGCGGCCGGCGGCGCGGCGACAACGGCAGCGCGGTGGCGGCTTATCCACGGGTTATATTGTTAGAGCAAGCGAGATAGCAATAGCCCCGAATTCCCGATTGCTCGCGTACGAAGCTTCCAGAGTCGGTTTCGAGATTTTTCCAGACAGTTTTCGACTCTATACGCGCGGTATAAAAGCCACGCTAACCGCAGCGACCGACAGTTCGGTTTTAATTTGAGTGAAGTGTCAATAGTTCTAGTGTAGATTTTAACTCGACTAGCCGGTGTCATATATTTTGATCCACATTCAACGTAGATTTCCCGTCAAGTGCCGTGTATAATTGTGTTGTGAAATCTTAAGTAAAACTCTGTTATTAATAAGTGTTTCCCTACATATTTAATCAATTATTTTTGGTAATTTAAAAAAGGATGGGTAATTTAAGTAGGTACTGTAATTGTTTTTAGGTGCTGTGTTAATCCTAGCCAGGATTAGAATGCAACATGGACAAGCCAGGGCCTAGTAAAAAACGTAAGGTTAAAGATGAAAATCGGCAGTTTCAAGAAATTTGTACTGAGAAATACTTTTTTGTGTGGTCGCATAACAAAGTCGTTTGTTTAATTTGCAAGAATTCTGTTGCGATTGCAAAGGAATATAATGTAAAAAGGCACTATGAAACGCAGCATCCTACTTTTACCAAGTTTACAGGCGAATTAAGAAAGCAAAATATGTTGTCTTTAAAACGGGAGCTTATTGGTCAGCAAGCTATGTTTACAAAACCCATTCAAGATTTAGAAACAGCTACAGAAGTTAGTTATGATATTTCTCGAATGATAGCAAAGCGAAGTCGCCCCTTCAATGGTAGGGATTTTGTAAAAGAATGAATAGAAATTGCCGCTAAGAAAATGTGTCCAGAAGCAGCAAAAAGTTTGAGAAAATTCAACTGAATCGTATGACTATCCAAAGACGAATTATGTCTTTGTCAGGTAATATTGCGGAACAATTAAATGAAAAAACTAAGATCATGGAATTTTTTTCATTAGCACTCGACGAATCCACTGATATCAGTTCCACAGCTCAACTTCTCATATTCATACGAGGTGTTACTCAAGATTTTGAAGTCTTAGAAGAGTTATTAGGAATGTGTTCATTGAAAGGTCAAACCAGAGGATTTGATATACTCAATGTACTTTTGGATGAGTGTTCAAAAACTGATTTGGACTTATCAAAATTATCGGGAGTTGCGACTGACGGTGCTCCTTCGATGATTGGTGTCAATTCTGGGCTAGTTACTTTGCTGAAAAAGCATCTGCAAGAAAAAAACATAAACGCTGAAGATCTCATGCAGTTTCACTGCATTATACACCAAGAAGCCCTCTGTTCTAAAAAAATTGAATTTCAAAATGTCATGAAAGTGGTAGTTTCGACTGTAAATTTCATAAAATCACGAGGACTCAATCACAGGCAATTCAAACAATTCCTTGATGACATCGAAAGCGAATATGGAGATTTACTGTATTATACAGAAGTAAGGTGGATAAGTCGTGGATTGACACTGGAACGATTTCTAAATTTAATAGAAGAAATTTGAATATTTCTGGCGGAAAAGCAAAGGCATGTCCCGGAACTTAAAAATCCTGATTGGTTGTGTGATTTGGCTTTTTTAGTTGACATTACAAATCATTTGAATGTCTTTCAAATGTCTTTCTGTCAATCATCATTTCAACACACGGCTTCAAGGCAAAAATCAACTAATATCCCAGCTCTACGCTCATGTATCATCCTTTCAATGCAAGCTGACACTTTTCAGATCGCAATTAAATTCTGGAAATTACAATCATTTTCAGAATTATAAGAAAATGGCTGAAAAATTCAACAAAACTGCGATTAATTTCAGTTATGTAGAAAAGCTAGATATTTTGATTCAATCTTTTCAAGACAGATTTTCGGAGTTTAAAAAAGTGAAACCTCTGTCGGACATATTCAGCAATCCTTTCACGATTTCAGTTAAAAATGCGCCAGAGTCAATGCAGTTAGAAATTATCTACATTCAAAACGACCAAGATTTACGCAACAAATTCAACGAAGGAGACTTGCTGAACTTTTACCGCTGCATTGATAAAAATACGTACAAAGAGTTGCGCATAAACGCTCTGAAATGTGCCAGCTTATTTGGTTCTACCTATATATGTGAACAAACCTTTTCAATACTAAATAATAATAAAACAAAAAATCGAAACCGCCTTGCAAACGAAAGTTTGGAAGCAGTTTTACGTGTTGCTACAAGTAAATTTGAGCCAAATATAAAAAGATTGTAAGCACTATGCAGTGCCACGCTTCAAATTAATAAATTCTTTTTCAATTTTAATACATTATTATCAATTCTTTATTGTCTTTAATTACCTATACTTCTGGCGGCCCGCCATCAGTTCATAATTTGCCCGAGTGGCCCCTAGTCTTAATAAGTCTGTGCATCCCTGCTCTATATAATACTAATGCTATCAGTGAAAGAATATTTGAAATCGAATGAGCAGTTTCGGAGATTACCTCCTACATCCAAACTTTTGAAACAAATGGCTGATTTCTGAAAAAATTAATCACCTCGATCTAATTTACAAATCAACTGTATTAAAACTGCTTCCAAGTCTTATATTCGTTAGCGCAGGCTTTTGTTCACCATAATATTAACAACCATTCCTAATTATTAGAATAGAATAGAGTACTCTTTATTATGTACACCATAAAAGTTACAAATATAAATTTTACATAGGGTGACACAATGGGCGGTCTTATCGCTCAAAGCGATCTTTTACAGACAACCTTTTATTCAAGTGAGGAGAGACAATAATTTAGGTAGTCAGTGGTGTACCATTAACATATACAATTAATACATATACACACAGAGCACGTGCCCGAATGCCCATCCGCATGTTTTCTTCAGGAGCCTCAGGGGATGAGTTACTCGTACCAAAAAACGATGATACAAGGACTTTTACTTATAATCAGATTTCGTACGTATCAACTTCCACGTTTCTAACTTCAAAATGACAAACATCCATACAAAATTGTATGCCCTATTTAAGGAGACGAATTTTCATAAATCCTTCCTTAGTGCTCACTTTCATTATTTAAGGAAGTTTTGTGCTTTATTCATTATTTCTTTATTCATTTCATGCTTCTAGACCAAGCAGTTTTCCACCAAGACCAACCTTCTAGACCAAGAACTTTTTTATATGAAATATTCTGAAAAATTCTTAGGTGGAACAAATTTCCAAAGTTTGACGATTGATATGAAATTGATGATTATTATTCAGTAAATATATCATTCCTACAGTCGCGATTCGCATTTTGATCAACATACGACGTAAAACAAAGCTGCAATTTGCACAAAACCAAAGAAAATTTGAATTTGGCGGACTACAGCTGAGGATTCACCCTAAGTAGATGGACCACAAAATAAAATTGAAAAGGCTTCCAGAAGCCGTTTATCTTGTCTACTACATTACCTATTTGTCCCCTGGGTCCCTCGGGCCCCTGCACGCCGACGCCTTCGGGCCCCCTGTCGCCCTTGTCCCCCTTCGCCCCTGCAGGGCCGGGGCTGCCAGTCTTGCCTGTATCTCCTGTCTCTCCAGGGTAACCTCGCGGGCCTGGCTCTCCGGAGTCACCTTGAATTCCTTGAAGATAAAATATTAGATTCAGTAAAAAATTGCCAGTTATCGAGATTTTTAATTAACTGGCGACTTTGGGCAGTTGATTTTCAATAGCTTTATCTCTAGTAAAGAAACCTTATTATAGGCAAAGGTTATTAAAGAATGATGGGTCACTTTTATATCCCATAAAAACCACATCAAATGAAAGTTTATACCATAAGCATACATTTTCATAATGTGCAGAACGCTATGAAACACTGGGGTGATGAGATATCAGACCTGCAAGTACCATGTAAACCTATTAGTTTATGACATTAATGTTCACTGCAGTTCTAAATAATATTAGTTATTGATTCATAACATATTTTGTTAATTGTTGATAAAATATTTTGTTACAGTAATTGCCGGTTATAAGCAATAAGTTGACATACATTAGAACTATATCGGTCATCAGGCCAGGGTTCATACAAAAATGCCCATCATTCTTTGTGATCATCATTATTTATCATCATCATTAATTATTGATAGCATTGTTCCACCCACTACCTCTATAGGCCTCCTCCCTTTTGTGCCCAAAAATCCTACAAGAGTAGGTACGTAATAAAAAAGCCGTATTATGTTTCCTACCTGGTGGTCCGGGAGGCCCTGGTCTTCCCGAATGTCCTCGCCTGCCTACGATAGTACTTGTCTGCACTATGTTATTTAGAGCCAGCTCCCCTAGACGCACTATGGAGAAAAATATTTTTTTAATAACTTTATGAAATTTCCCACATTAGGTTTTGCTGAAATCAGGAATTTGAATGTATTTATGACACGAAATACATACATACATAAATTCACGCCTTCTTCTCATGGGGTTAGGCAGAAACTACAGAACGCCACCTGCTACGATCCTTGTAGCGGTATTTACATCGCCACACGCGAGCTACACGTAACACTGACGTCACGCAAAATCCTGCATCGCGCAAGCAGAGTTTACCGCGCAACTAGCATATATACAACGTCCCGACATCAATCGTCGGGCAGTTGCCCACCAGACACAACACCCGTCTGGTCGGAGGATCCTCCCTTTTCCATAGAGTATGAGTGAACTTTACACCCTGTTCCTCATACCTCTATATCCTTACATACTCCTTTTGCCTCGTTTACTTTCATACATCTGGTCATACATGCACTCCGTTTGCGAGTACTACGCACCTGACCTTTCTGAAGAACATCACCAATAAGGTCAACTATAAGTCCTCACGACACACTTTTCGATACTCTTTTCAATTTTTGTCACTACATTTTCCGAATAATGAAATAATCAGAGAGGTGTACCCTTACAATGAAATAAAATAGGTACAAACCTTTAATGATATCTTCACAAATGTTTCTTATTTCAGCTTCCGAGATTGAAGGTGCCTAAAACAATTAGATAAACAACGATTTAGTTAACAATTACTGACAGAAAGTTATAAGCGAACAATTTGGGAATGCATTTGTGAATGATAGAAAACTGGCAAGTTGGTAGCGGGACTGCTAAGATATTTTACTGCTTACCTCTTGTACGTAGCTGGGATGTGCTGGTAAACCAGGCAATCCTGGTAATCCTCTCTGTCCAGGAACACCGGGAAGTCCGTCCATACCGCGCATTCCAAGTAGTCCTGGGAAACCTGCCTCGCCTTTCTGGAAACGTGTTTTCAAATCATGATGATTGACTTGTAAAATAAGTGATTTGAAAGAAATAGTTAGTACGTTAATAACGATTAGCCCTTATCGCCCTCGAGTCTTAACCAAAAGCGTTCGTCCCACGTGAACGCAATCGACGCGATCGTTTATATGAATTTTGACGTATAAACGCGACTTAATTAATCGCGCGACTATGTCATCTATATGTATACAGGGTGGCAGGGACATCGACGCGCAACCTGTCACCATGGATTCAGTACATGATTCTGAACCCCCGTGCGTTAAAATTTTTCGTCAGTAATAACTGACGAAAAATTTTAACAGCTGAGCATTTTTTTCCTTTTTAATAAAAAAGAAAAAATGCTCTGCCATAAATTTCACTTTTCTATGAAACAGCCGATTTTTTTTTTTTTTTTGATAACCAACGTGTACGAGCAAACCCGTACATATCAATTGTATCGTTTTTATGCTGACATCGACGCGCAGCGAATGAATAAAATATACACATAATTAGGTCAGAATCAGTAGTTGCATAGCATTCGCCGCGGGTCGATCATTTACCAGTTCACAATACACATGTTGAACTCAAATCAGTCTATCATTTAAATGTACCCTTACCCGTACATTTTTGGTCCTTCGAGCCGGATGTCGCGTGTGTACATTACAGTGTAGCAAACAAGTACTGTAAAGTGTTTCACTAGTGACTTCAAGCGAACTAGCAGTGAAGGTGTGTGTACTGCCAGCAATAGTGTAGTACATAGCAGCAGCAGCAGCAGCAGCAATCAGCAGGGATCAACAGGGATCCGCATTTGGTGAGCAACAAAGCTCCCGCTTGGACAATCAAGTAAGATCGTTCCATTTATCATTTCTATCAACAACATGTCGTCACTGGAGGACATTCTCGCCCAACAACAGCAACTACTCAATCAGATAGAGCAATTATACACAAACTTCCAAAAGGATGGCTCCGATCGCAAAACCTCGGACTACATACGCCGAAGGTTAGAAAAATTGGATGCATGCTGGCAAGAATTTCAGTCGAATCATATAAGATTGTGTAGCATCGAATATGCCCGATCGCATACTTACTTCTCTTCGAAGCAATTTGACACTATGCAGGAGAGATATGAAAAAATCAGAGCAGTTATTCAGAATCATCAGCCAACAGAGGAAAGACCATCAACACCGCTTCTAAAGCCTGCTACTCCTCTAGCTACCTCAAGCGCTGTACAGCAACCTTCAGGTCAAGTTTTAAAGTCTCAGGGATCTAACAGCAAGACTGATGAGATGATGAGGAAACAGATGAGCAACTTCAAAGCCTTTGAACATACTGTTTCAAGTATCAATATGGAGGCTGTAGCGGAGAAATGGGAATTCGATCATCTGTTGAGTACGGTAAGGTCTCGCTGGGCGAAGATTGACACTCAACATTGGGATTTAGATAGTGAGCTGGGAGACCGAAATCAAGAGTATCATCGTATGTATCTCAGATACGAAGGCACATATAACGATGCTATCAAAGCAATAAACAAGAAGATGTCGTCAATTACACATAGAGAACATACTACGCCAAAAATAGAAATACCTTCATTCAGTGGTAGTTACCATCAGTGGACATCTTTTAAGGATCTCTTCACAGAAGCAGTCCATAGCAACCCGTCATTATCTGGGGCTCAGAAGATGCAGTTCCTCAAGTCGAAAGTGAAAGGAGAAGCAGAGCGTATCATACAGCATCTACCGATCAGCTCCGACAACTATATCATTAGTTGGGACATCTTGAGTCATCGTTACGACAACAAGAGGATGATATTTACATCGCATATTAACATTTTATTAAATATGCCAATTTCACAGCAAGCATCAATTAATCATATCAAACGAATCCATGATACTGCACATGAAACGATGAACGCCATACAGAGCCTCGGCGTAGACGTGACATCGTGGGATCCGCTGATCGTACACATCTTGTGTCAAAAATTGGATTCGGACACATTCAGTGAATACAACGCAGCTATCAAACAACCTCGAGAATTGCTCAAGTTGAATGAATTTCTAGCCTTTCTAGAGGGGAAGTTCACGAGCATGGAAGCAAGTAGAAGAAAACAGGAGACCAATAATCAAAAATCCTTTTCTTCAAACACTAATAAATCATCAGAATCCAAACATTATCATTTCAAACAATCATATTCAAGCAATAAGGCTACTTCGCATTCACCAAGTTACAGGAAATTGCAAAACAATTGGCCAAACTGTCCAGTCTGCAATGACGCACATGCTCTATTTTTTTGCAAACAATTTGCTGACTTTTCCCCAATGAAGAAAAAACAATGTGTTGCTAACTTGAATTATTGCCAAAACTGCTTACATGATCATAAAGGCAAAGAATGCTTATCAAAGAAGCGTTGCCTCGAATGCAATGAATTTCACAACACATTGCTTCATGAATCGTATTCAAAGGAATTGTCAAAACAAGGTGGTAATTCGACGCCTTCTACACAGCAAAACAACATCCGTTATAATCAAGAACGTGCAAATCAAGGAAACACGCACGTGACACAACAAAATATGATGCAAGAAACCTTGCTTTCAACCGCACTGCTAAAGGTACAGAAAGCAGATGGGACATATCTGATCCTGCGGGCTCTTATTGATCAGGGCTCACAAATGTCTCTTATCACAGAAAACGCTGCTCAGCAATTAGAATTGCAGCGATCCAGGTGTGACGGCATAATCACAGGCATAGGGCAAACAGAAAACAGTTGCAAAGGAATGATTAACCTGAACTGTATGTCAAGCTCAAGAATCAAACTATATCAATTTAATATCGATGTTTACATCATGAATAACCTAACAAAATATTTACCATCATATTCATTCCCTAAGATAGCATGCCCATTTCTGGAAAAATTAGAATTAGCAGATCCTGAGTACAACATCAGCCGACCCATAGACATTTTATTGGGTGCGGACGTATATTCAAATATTCTTTTAGCGGGCATGTGCAGATTAAGCGAATCACTTCCGCTTGTTCAAGAGACTCGTCTGGGTTGGATACTGTGTGGAAATATGAAAACTAAATTAATCTGCAACGTCGTTCAGTTTGATTTAGACAGATTTCAGCAATTCTGGGAGATAGAAGATGTTACAGAAGAAAAATCATTATCATCAGAAGATCAAGAGTGCATTGAATACTACAAAGAAACAACAAATCGTTTGGATGACAAAAAATATGAAGTGAGACTCCCACTAGTACCACAATTTAAGGAGAAATTGGGGCAGTCCAAAAATAAGGCTGTTGCTCAATTCATTCATTTAGAAAAGAAATTACACAAAAACAATTCTTTATTCAACGCATATAAGTCATTCATTAGCGAATACAAAAACTTAGATCACATGAAACCGTCACCTTGCAATCAGACACCGGAATGTTTCCTACCGCATCATTGCGTATTGCGTGAAGATAGTGCAACGACTGCATTGAGAGTTGTTTACAATGCTTCGGCAAAAACATCCACAAATAAAAGTTTAAATGACCTAATGTATACGGGGCCCAATTTACAGCAAGAACTTCAGTCTCTCATCATTAAATGGAGACAATATCAGTACGCATTCACTGCTGATATAGAAAAAATGTTTAGGCAGATTTGGGTACACCCAGAAGATCAACCATTACAAAAAATTGTGTGGAGAGATGACCCATCTCAAAAAATACAAGAATATCAATTGACAACCGTGACATACGGCACAAAAGCAGCTCCATTTCTTGCAATGATGACGTTGAGACAGTTAGCAAATGATGAACGGGATAAATTCCCAGAAGCCGCCAAGGTCGTCGAAGAATCGTTCTATATGGATGATCTGGTCCATGGAGCCTGCTCCCTATCAACAGCACAACAGTTGCAGCAAGATTTAACGAATCTACTTAAGTTAGGGGGCTTCAACTTGAGAAAGTGGACATCAAACGATAGTCGTCTGCTGCAAATAGAAGATCAAGACTATTATAAACAAGAAAGCAAGAGTTTTAATCAAGCAGGATTAACTAAGACATTAGGACTTCGTTGGAACCCCACACATGATAACTTCACATTTGTATCAAAAATTGAACCATCAAACACCAATATCACTAAAAGAATCATACTATCAGACATGTCTAAAATATTCGACCCATTAGGATGGATCGTGCCTGTAACAACAAAATTGAAGATTATATTTCAAGAAACATGGCTGTCTAATCTTCAATGGGATGAAAAAGTACCAGATAAAATCAGCAAGGAATGGATCAAAATCAAGGAAGAATTAGAAAATATCAATCAATTTAAAATACCAAGATGGTACGGTACGGAAACAGCAAGCAGTGTAGAGTTACACGGGTTTTGTGACGCATCAACAAAAGCATATGCATGCGTCATTTACTGCAGAGTTATAAATAGCAATCGATCAGCAATATTAGTAGCAGCTAAGTCAAAGTTAGTTCCTACGAAAAAACAATTATCACTACCTCGATTAGAATTATGTGGAGCACTGCTGCTTGCCAAACTCATGACCAAAGTCAAGCAGTGTCTAGCAGGTCATGACCTACATATATTTGGTTGGAGTGACTCCACTGCCGTATTGGGATGGCTTCAAGGAAACCCAAGTCGATGGAAAACGTTCGTAGCAAATAGAACAATACAAATAACTGATAGCATTCAACCACAATCTTGGCGATACGTAAAATCAAGTGAAAATCCCGCTGACTGCGGAAGCCGAGGACTCAGAGTAGCTCAATTGAATGATTATCGTTTGTGGTGGCAAGGACCAACATGGTTACAATCTTTTGAAGCAACGAAAGAAAAACAAGCAATCTATACAACAAACGAAGAAATAAAGAAGCAAGAAGACGTTCATGTTGTTACAAAGCATGAATCAAGTATCATTACAGACCTGTTAAGCAAGTATCAATCAATCAGCAAAATTGCTCGTATTCTGGCATTGGTAATGAAGATTACGACATTTAAAAGAAAAGCAAAAAAGCATTATTTATCATTATCAGAAATCAGTCAAGCAAAGCAAAAAATTATCAAGCAAGTACAGCAGGAAGAGTTCGCAAAAGAAATAAGAGATTTAAAGCAAGAAGGAAAGCTAAATTCAAAAAGCAAATTGTTGAAATTAAACCCTTACCTGGATGAAAATTATATCTTAAGAGTCGGAGGGAGACTAAAGAAGGCACATATCAGCCAGGACATGCAGCATCCTATTATTCTGCCGCACAGTGGACGTCTGACAGAATTAATAATAGAGGACGCACATCAAACCATGTTACATGCCGGAGCCCGGCTGACATTGGGTTTTATCAGACAAAAATATTGGATTCTAGGAGGAAACGTCGCTACGAAGAGGCAGCTTCGTCGTTGCGTAACATGTAAAAAACAAAATCCTGACTGCCAACAGCAAATTATGGGGCACTTACCGGAGGCCAGAAGTAATCCATCACGTCCGTTTACACACACTGGCGTAGATTTTACCGGTCATATTTTCGTCAAAGCAAGCAAAGGACGAGGTATTAAAAGCTCAAAAGGATATGTGTCTGTCTTTGTGTGTATGGTCACGAAGGCAGTACACTTAGAACTAGTTGGTGATTTAAGCACAACTTCATTCATCGCAGCATTAAGAAGAATGGCCGCTCGCAGAGGGACGCCTAGTCACATTTATAGCGATAATGGTCGTAATTTTGTCGGTGCTAACAAGGTACTACAGCAGGAATATCAAGCACTAATGAATATCATGCAGGATAAAGATCTAAAAGCAAAAGTATTAGATATGAAAATTGAGTGGAGTTTTAATGCGCCCTCATGGCCATCCGCGGGAGGCCTATGGGAGGCAGCAGTTAAAAGCTTCAAATATCATTTCAAGAGGGTTATCGGTGACCAGATACTTACATTTGAAGAACTATATACGGTTCTTACACAAATTGAAGCTTGTCTCAACGCGAGACCATTATGTGCTATATCAGAAGATCCAGACGATATAGATTTTTTTAACGCCTGCTCACTTCCTAACAGGTGGATCAAACGTTACTATACAAGAGACTGAAACGGATTTAAGAACCCGATGGCAGCTGACACAAAAAATTGTACAGGATCTCTGGAAAAGATGGAGGAATGAGTACCTGGTACAAATTACAGAAAGAAGTAAGTGGAGACAAGCTAAAAGAAACCTCAATGTTTATGATATTGTCATGATTCACGATGACAATCTTCCGCCAGGGAAATGGCTGATGGCCAGAGTCATCGAAGTACATCCCGGTTCCGACGGTCATGTTCGCGTGGTTACAGTAAAAACCAAAAACGGAACACTGAAACGTCCTATCACAAAATTATCAAAACTCCCAGTTAACAATGAATCCTCGCAAATCAAGCAAGCAAATACCGTGGGTTCGGGAGATTCTAACACAAATAAGCAGTTTGAAACAAGGAAAGCAGGCACTCGTTACAATATAGCGTCAGTGTTTACAGCAATCATGTTATTTTTTTGTATCATAACAACTTCCCAATGCGCACTTAACGTCACACAATTCAGAAATAATCAACATATTTACTTCGATAAACTAACAAATATGCAGATCATAAGGGACAACTGGAAACTAATCATATACTACGATTTAGATCCTTATTGGGAAGGTATTACCGCACTTAACAAAAGTATAATGTCGCTGGAACAAACATGCAGCACAATCAAAGCACAAACACATTGTGACATAATATTGATGCAATTACGTCACGGGAACAATGAACTTGATTACAATAATCATATGTTATTCAGTCAGCATTTTGCAAAGCAAGCGAACAGGTGGCGGCGAGGTCTTATCGACGGTGTCGGTTACATAGCAAACGGCCTCTTCGGCGTATTGGACGCTCGATTCGCGGAACAATACGAGAAAGATATCACTTTTTTGCGCAAAAATCAAAAGCATATTGTCTCATTTTGGCAAAATCAAACTTCGGTTATGGAAGCTGAATTCAGTCTCTTAAAGAGGACGGAGGCTACTATGCACAAACAGCATAAAATGATTCATCAGCAGTTTGCAAACATCGAAAATACATTGGAAGGATTAAAGGCTGAAACTCAAAACCTTTCGAGGACAAATGAAGTTTCTATGGGAGCTATAGTCGCAAGCAATCTATTACGCGACTTGAAAGATTTACAGAACGCCTTAGTGGATACAATAACAGACATCTATCACGGTCGATTTAATCCACATTTAATAACAACCGAACAATTACAGGATCAGCTGAGCACTATAGCTAGTCATTTGTCTAATGACGTCACCTTACCTGTAGAAAATATTCATACGGATCTAGCACAACTTTTTAAACTTCTACGAGTCAAAGCAAGAATGCTTAAGAATTACTCAATATTTGAAGTACAAATACCTTTGATAAGCAGGGACACCTATGAAATATTCAAGCTAATACCAATTCCTACGGAGAAACCCAACAAAACAATGTTATCAATTAAACCAGTGTCAGATGTCATAGCGGTAAGCCTGAAAAAGGATGCATACATTATCTTGACAGAAAACATCATAGATTCCTGCCTAGTGACAAACGTACACTTGTGTTATATTCATTCTCCTATTTACAAACTAACCAGAGATAAAGACTTCTGCCAATCAAAGGCATCAGCGTGTGAAGTCAACGTGGATTCCTGTAAAAATCTTTGGATTGAAAGCCACTCTATCAACAATTATATTTATTTTTGCTGCGGTCAATGTAACCTACGAACAGTATGTGGCGATCAAGTTACCGCGCATCAGCTGACTCACTCCGGACTTATAACAATAGATTACGGCTGCATTATTAAATCCAATAATTTTGAAGTAATTGCGCATCAACAAAGAACGAGCGATGTTAGTATTAGTGCCAACCTATACTCACCAGTCATTGCATCCATAAACCACGTTATAAACGTGTCTATTCCTCAAGATGTCTTGAACGACTCCAGCATAGAGAGCGATCGAGAGCTTAACACGATTGAAGAGAAAATCAAGATCATGAAAGAAAATGGATTGTTATTTGACAGCCTGTCATCCCATGACATTCATCATTACACCGCGATCTACTGTATGATCGGCGTAGTAGCAGCATGTCTCGGAGTGTTCGTGTGGAGGCGCGTGCGTTCGCGCTGCGCCCTCGCGCCCGCGCCGGCGACGCCTGCAGCAGACGGCGCGCCCGGCGGCGGCGGTGCATGCCCAGCCACGCAACGTGCGTGTGTTGGGGATAGTGTAGTGTATCAGTGTGACAATGAAAAGGCGAAGGTAGTAACAAGTGCGCGAGTGTTAGATAAAGCCACCTCCCCTATGTTAGGTTCTTATACAAGCATATCCAATTTGTGAACAGTGTTAACAATAGAGACACTAAGTAATTAGATTAAAATCAAATCATTTATTATAATTATTTGTTTCTCAGTTCCTCAGTTGTGTATTTATATCTTTTTCCTCGGGGAGCATGTACGAGCAAACCCGTACATATCAATTGTATCGTTTTTATGCTGACATCGATGCGCAGCGAATGAATAAAATATACACATAATTAGGTCAGAATCAGTAGTTGCATAGCATTCGCCGCGGGTCGATCATTTACCAGTTCACAATACACATGTTGAACTCAAATCAGTCTATCATTTAAATGTACCCTTACCCGTACACAACGAAAAATTGTTTCCCTAAAGGATCTAGAATAATGTGCTGAATTCATGGTTACAGTTTGCGCGTCGATATCGGCCACTTGTATATTCATACTTAAAATAAAGCTGACGAGTTTGTTTGTTTGTTTGTTTGAACGCACTAATCTCTGGAACTATCAGTTGAATTTCAAAAAAACAAAAATCTTTTGATAACCCATTTCTTGAGGAAGGCTCCTTAATATCACGTTAGGACTCATAAGAGCCGAACAAAACAAAAAAAATCAGAAAGAACGCTAAGCAAAAACGAAGTAATAGCGCGGGCAGGCGATACAATGCGACGGGGTGGGTCGAGGAAACTAGAAATATCACGCGAACGAAGTCGCGGGCAGAAACTAGTATTGATATAAAAAAGCGGAATAATCGCTTTCGGTTGGACTTGGCCGTAGTAGGTAGTAAGGTATCCAACTACACTTTTTTTGGGTGGAAAACCATCAAATAAGTTCTCCCGCTCTGGGCGGTGCGGGAGGGCGTGTCAGACATTTACTGACTAATACCCACCCGTTTTCCTTCAGTTGCCTGTGTGCCACGGCCACGGTAACTCTTTCGGACAAACTCACAATCCTGGGGGGCATCCAAGTACACTTTACAGGACATTAATATGATAACAGATTTTGCAATTCGTGCCTATGCATATTACTTCCATGGCCAGAGTTTCGTGTTTTGGGAGATTCCCATGCGGTTTTAATAGCAACTGTTTATCCTGCCTCCATCTCTTTACACTTTCCATGCTTAGTGTTTTTGCCGTTGGACATTTTAATCTGCATATTTATCGATCATATTCTGATGATTACCTGTCCCTTTGGTCCCAGAGGCCCGATTGGTCCTGGGATGGAGATGTGCTGTGAAGATGAAGCTGCAGACCCTGGCGGACCGGGGCGGCCTGGCAGACCCGGTGGGCCTTCTGGACCCTGGGGGAATCGAAGTGATGTATTTTGTTTGACAATAATTATTGATGAATGATGATAAGACTTCACTAAGTACGGTTTTTAATGAAAAAACTTTTTGAAAATAATCAACCGTCTTCCAAAAAACTACTACGAAGTGAAAAATTACTTTAGTTTCGGAAAACGGTTGCAAATAAAATTTAAACCAAACCAAAGACAAAGACACCGACACACGAAAAGGAGATAATGTTTTTTTCAAAAAGATTTGTTTAAAAAAAAAATTAAGTTTTGAATTTTTTGCTTTTTGGTTGTGGTACCCCACACGAATTCATATACTTCTTGCAATGTGAATATTATAACATCATCAATATAGATAACGTGGACTTAAAACTGGATATTGAAGCTCAAGATCAGCAGTCTGAATGAAGCTGCAAACTGCGTAATACACTTTCTTTCATAATCTAAAGGATTTTGAAGGAAATTCCTAATACATTATAGAAGTGGGGGAAATGCTTTAAATTTTTGGCTGAATATTCAAGAATTTTATTTATGAGAATATAATTCGTTTTAATTTATTTAGGAGGTTTTAATTTAAGAATTATATTTTATTTAAAGTTAATATTAATTTATTTTTTATTCATTTGAGCTCGAGGTACTTCACCTCGTTATCGATAAATTAATTTATTTCGCTTGAAAAAGATATGCTTCATAAGTTCGAAAAGTACATCTGCTTGACAACTTAAATAACGCAATGAATGTTGTTAAATTGTCAAAATGAAAGACATTGCAATTGCGAGTGTAATAAGTAAACACCCCGCCGCGGTGGGCTATCAGCAGGACCCTAAGAGAATCGAAGTGAACTAAGTGCTTACAATATTTTGGGCAACTAGCATCATCTTTATGACTGACCGACCCCTTGACAATTCAAAAGTGCCTGTAATTGGTTTATTTGAAATAAATGCTTTGAGTTGAGTTTGAGTTTGTACGACAGTTTCGCAGGCGTTATTATGACACTTGAAGCTTCAGAATGAGACTTTCACATAACGTATTCAAATCCTCGTTTCCAATTGATGTTATTTTAATTTAACGGAATATCAACTTTATTAGTGTAAATTAAGTTGATTTCAGAATGACTAGCACTATTCAAAAATTCAGAGAAATGTTTAAATTGGTAGCGCAAACTGAACTTTGTGTGTGGTGGAGTTGTGTTCCAGAAAAACATATTTGTTTACATGTTTGGAAACTAAATCGCGAACGCAGTATAGTTGACAGAGATGACGCTCAACAACGCAACGCCGAATTTTTTCGTAAAACGCGAAGCTATATTTAAAGCTTCATTTTTCACGTTTTGTTGAAACGCGATCAACTGGGGCGGGTATTGTATACATATAAATTAATTCGTCTTTTAAAATCTGATAATCCATACTAACATTAAAAATGCTGAACCGCTTAACTGATATTTTGGCAGATAGGTAGGCTAGAAAGAAGGATGTAGTCTAGTTTATATCCTAGATATTTGTATTGTTGTTGTATTTGTGTAATTGTTTTCAATATTATGTATTTTATTTTCTCTTCTACTCTTACACACGTTGTCTACATCTCTTTTAATATACTCTCCTATCGCAGGTATGCTGGAAGAGATTTCTTTAGAAATAAGCATCACCTTTGTACGTATTTTTCTGTTCCTTTCTTCCTGTCTATATAGATGTGTGTACATAAATGGATAAATAAATATAAAAAATATATAAAATAGAAAGAAAGAAAGAAAAATATTTTATTTGGGACACGCACTGGAAATACAAAGAGTAAAAATAAAAAAGGAACATTTAAAACTAACAAAATTAACAATTGAAAAAAAACAATAAACAAGTAAAAAAAACCTGTGCGAGGCCAAAAAGGCTCTTTTAAATATCGCAGCATTACGCTGAGATAGCGTAATGCTGCGATATTTAAAAAAAATAAGTACCGCAGCGCTGGTATTCTGATAGGGCCCGTAAATACCGTAGACGAAGTTCGCGGTCAACAGCTAGTGTAAGATAAATACCGGTAATCCGTCGAAGCCTCTATTTCCCTCTGGACCCGGTAGGCCCCGTGGACCCATGTTGCCAGGTATGCCTTGCATTCCTACAAAGCCTTGTGGTCCTGGTTGACCCTATAAAACAAAGTAGAAAAATGTAGAAATATTAATAGACAGGTAAGCAATGATAGTAAAAGTTAATATGGAATAAACTAAGAAATATCGAAACAAAAAAGCGCATTCATAGCGTTTTGACTTGATATGTACAGTCACCAAAGTAGATAAGTAACCAGGGTCGTTGATATAGTTGAAGTTTAGTAAGAAACTGACGGATGTTTTCAAATGAAATTTAATTTGATAAATGAACTGTTTGTCTTTTATTAATTAAGTTAAATTTTATTCGATAGTTTCCATCGGTTTCTTACTACACTTCAACTATATCCGACGACCCTGGTTACTTATCACATTTGGGAACGTACCTATTGCATATTTGTATGGAAAAACTATTTTTGTTTTTCAATATTTCGGACTACGTCTCATAGTTGGTATTAGAAAGAAAGAAAGAAAAAACATTTATTTGCGGTAAACATAACGCAAAGAAAAAACACACAAACACAAAAAATAACGAGTTGGGGGTATTCGTGAGTACTATCAACCCATTAAAGCAAAATGACCTATTTTCAAAAGCTGCCCGTATGTTACCTACAATAAGACCTAAAATGAATTATAATTTAACAAATCTCATTACCACAGCACCGTCGCGTCCTGGTGTTCCTCGGAGGCCTATTTCACCAGGTCTACCATCCCGCCCCGGAGCGCCTTTTTCGCCTTTAGCACCTTCATAAAGAACAGAAGTAGAATTTAGAAATAAATTATAAATAAGCATCGCACCATTCTGTTACGTTTATTCATCAGCATCCTAATTACGTAACACACTATCAATCTGAATAATTTTGAAGCCTATTGCTTATCCATTGCTTCATATGTTCGAAAAATATGTCTACTCAACAACGTAAATAACGCAATGAATGTTGTTGAACTGTCAAAATGAAAGCCATTCCTACTGTGTGTTGCGCAATTACCCCACTGGTCATACACGCACGCCGCCGGTACAATAAATAAATACAATTTGTTAATATTTGTTATAAACCGAAATAAATTCACCATGTATGAGCGAGGCATTGATGTTGCTGGCGGGTCCCGGGGGCCCAGGAATACCCCGATCGCCTGGGGGTCCCACAGGCCCTGGTGGTCCAGGAAAACCCTGAGGATAAAATTATACTTTAACAAAACATAATTAAGTCGTAAAAATGTTTAAATAATGGATTTGGGAATCCGCTTTTTTAAAAGGAATAAGGAGGATTTTACAAAGGAGATTTTTTAAGTGAAAACTCCTTTAGGTGCGTTGAGTGATTTTTACTAGGGGAAAATCTTATGGGTTCGCGTCACCGACATGCTAATGTTAACAGTATATCAGTAGCTATAAGTATCACGTGTTGCGCTTGGCCAGCAGGGAAAGAAGTATGAGGAACAGGGTGTAAAGTTCACTCATACCTCCATAGGAAAGGGAGGATCCTCCGACCAGGCGGGGGTCGTGTCTGGTGGGCAACTGCCCGACGGTTGATATCGGGACGTTGTATATGTAAATGCTAGTTGTGCGGTAAACTCTGCTTGCGCGATGCAGGATTTTGCATGACGTCAGTATGACGCGTAGCTCGTAGGTGGCGTTGTAGATGCTGCTACATTACCTATACAACGTGAATTAGAAACGATTTTTTTTTCTTATTGCTGGAGGGGCCTGCTCATGATCTCGATCACGCCTTATGGAAGGCGATGGTTGAGGTCTATAATGAAACGAGCGTGCCCAGAAGATACCTGTTCACTGTTGCTTTGAAGGCAGACGAGTTATAATTATGTGGAAGAGAACACAGACGCTGGCAGAGTGTTCCAGACTTTGGCTGTGCGCGTAATAAATGTAGTTATCAACTGACCCAAATGTAGGGGACGACTGATAATTTTTTCTCGATAACGATGTTGGTCAGTTTGATGGTCTGTACCACACCCTTAAATTTGACCACACCTGTCTAATACACCCTGTATATTTTAATTAATCATTTATAATTAATGATATAATTAAAAATATATGAAATTACAATTTTTGATAGCACAAATCTTAGCCTGTAACATTCCCACTGCAGGGACACAGGCCTCCTGTCCCTGTGAGAGGGAGTGAGCCGTAATTCACCACTCGGGTCCAGTACAGGTTGGTAGAAGTCACATGTCTTCGATTTTTTGGTTCTAGGACATGCCGGTTTTCTCACGGTGTTTTCCTTCACCGTTTTGGGAGCAGTGGTGATGATATAAATTACAAAAAGTAAAGTGCCTATCTGGATTCGAACCCTACAAACCTACAAACCCGAAAGTCGGGGCCGTGACCACTGGGCCACCTCTGCTCTCTCATTTTTTGATACTACAATTAATATGAAAATAAAAAATCTGTAATTTTTTCATAATTGACCGAGCGAGCGCGAAGCGCGAGCGTAGTGTCTCCGTTTTAGCTTCGGCAAATATACTTTCGTATGGCCGGATGAATTTTTGGGTCGATTCAGATTTTTGTTTTTTTTTAAATGATGGCGTAATGTGGGTTGAAAACGTAAAAAAAAGCATATATCTGCCATTTCGCGCTTTTTGTTTTAAGGATTTTGTATTAGGGTGCGCGGTGAACAGTTATTCAGTTTTAAGCTATGCAAACACATACTCGCGACGTCTACAGCTCACAGAGCACTAGTTATGTTTATCTGCAACTTGGATATAACTAGGCATAGGGACAGTGGTTTTATGACGTGTTCAATCACCCTTTAATAATTGCAGTTAGTTAAAACAATAACCTGTATAAAGTTATTCGCAGTTTTAGCTATAGGTACTAATTTAATAGGGCATGTATTTAATCGAACCTCTAATAATTCTGATTTTGCGGTCTTAAAACTATGATTGAACACTCTACTATAATGATTGCGCCTCTTTTTGTGAACCTCAAATAATTAAAATTTTGGAGTCCTAAAAATACCGTCAAACGGGGTGAATAGGAATGCAGGGGTGAATCGGAACTCAAGGTGCCAAAAAGGACTCTAAAGTTAAACACATTAGAGTCCTTTCTGGCAACAAAATATATATTATTTCAATGTTAAAATCCCTTTTAAAGTTTCATCTCGATTCACCCCTGCATCCCTATTCAACCCGTTTGACGGTACTAAATATACTGTGACGAACTTGGATGTAGCGGTTGGTCACAGTTCTAACCTAACCTAACCCATTTGGTCGAGGTGCCCATAGCTTACTTAACTACGACCAATTCGACTCACGCGTGGTTGGTCATAGTTCCAATCTAACCTGACTCATTTGGTCGCAGTACCCTAGCTTAGTAACTGCGACAAACTGTGAGAAAAGGCCAGAAAGATAAAAAGAGGCTGAATTATTTTAAAAAGTATGCATGATTAGACGTGCAAAAAGAAAAAAAAAAGGTTATATTTATTTAAAAAAGTGTTCATCATTCAATAATCTTTCAATAAGTTTTTAGAGAACCAGTTAAATATTTCCTATTTATTTAATAATAATCAACTCACATCTGTTCCATTAATTCCTGGAGGTCCTGCGAAACCAGTCAAGCCGGCTTCTCCTTGATCACCTAAACATCAAAAATACAAAAGAAAACTTTAAATAAATTCGACTATTAATATGACTTTAAAGGGGTTCGAAACTTTGTGGCATATTCGACAAGCCGCCATTTTATTTATTTTTTTCAAATCTTCCGCGCACGTTGGATGTAGTAGGTACCTATATACATACAAGGGTAGGGGACACGTATACAAAAAAAAAAGTCACGTAATATGATGTCCTAAAGTGACATGTTCCCGATATATTTGGAGTTAAAGATCGCCATACGAGAATATAATAAAATAGAATATTCTTTCTCTTTTTCTTTTTCTCTTTTTTTCTCTCTTTTTCTTTTTCTTTAGAACTATGAAAATCATTAAAAATGCAGTAATTACGTCTACGTACCATATAATTTGGAATGTTTTGTTTCTATAAGTGTCCCCTACTCATATATACTACTTTCATCGCGCACGGAAACATTGAAAAAAAATCAATATGGCGGCGGGTGGATATGCCAGCTTCCATAGACAAATGTTCGAACCCCGTTGCAAATTTATGTATTTACCTTTTTGCCCTACATCCCCTTTCTCTCCCTTCTGTCCGCGTCGCCCCGGTTCACCGGGGGGTCCAACATACCCTGGACCAGATGCCTTTAAGTATAATAAGAATTAATCAAATAGTTTGAATGATCAAACTCAAACTCAAAGCATTTATTTCAATTAAACCATTTACAGGCACTTTGAATTGTCTAAAGAGTCGGTCATTCAGAAAGATGAAGCTAGTCCAATCCAAAGCGTTATTAAGTAATATTAGGTGAATACATACATTAACGATGGCCCCCGGGGGTCCCGGCTCTCCCCTGTCGCCTGTGACGCCAGGGGTACCTGGTGCTCCCATATCCCCTCTCACACCACGTACTCCCTAAAAAAGGACCGGTTTCCATGGTTAACCGCTAATAATAAAATAAATAGAAATCAATTTAAACAAATTTCGTTCTCTTTCAAAAACAGAACTAAAATAATCTAAAACTGTAAATAAATCCAATATATAAAAATCTCGTGTTTGTTATCTAACTCCTCCGAAACGGTTTGACCGAATTTTATGATATTTTTTGTGTATATTTGGTAGGTCTGAGAATAGGTCGGAAAGTATATTTCATACCGCTGCGGGTGAAACCGCCAGGCGCAGCTAGTAAATAAATAAATCTTGTACAGTCAGCAAAAGAGATAAGTCTCCAGGGTCGCCGGATATAGATGAAGTTTAGTAAGAAACCGAAGAATGTTTTGGAATAAAATAAAATAAAATTAATAGAAAACAAACTGGCTATTTATCAAATTAAATTTCATTCAAAAATATTCATCGGATTCTTACTAAACGTCAACTATATCCAGCGACGCTGGATACTTATCTCCTTTGCTGACTGTACATAACATAACAAAACATTACGCCTGTAATGCCCGAAGGATTAGGCAGAGGAGTACCTATAGTACACCCACATTTGGCTAGTTATTATGGAACATGAATGTTTATGTGCATTTCTTACCGGTAAACCGGTAAATCCTCTCGGTCCTTGCTCTCCTCTAGGACCTTGCGGTCCTTCGGGGCCCTGAAATGGAAAAGTCATATTTGACAAAGAACTTTGAATGTTATGTATCTTTTTGCAAAATTGCACTTGAAGACCAACATTGCACAAGAGAATATACAAATACATAAATATAAATAAATATTATTATTATTATCTAATATATAAAATTCTCGTGTCACAGTTTTCGTTGCCATACTCCTCCGAAACGGCTTAACCGATTTTGATGAAATTTTTTGTGCTTATCCGGTATCTATGAGAATCGGCCAACATCTATTTTTTTTTTTTTTTTTGGTAGGTAGGGTAGGGAGTTAGGGAGGTAGGTAGGTAGGTAGGGTAGGTAGGTAGGTAGGGTAGGTAGGTAGGTAGGGTAGGTAGGTAGGTAGGTAGGTAGGTAGGGTAGGTAGGTAGGGTAGGTAGGTAGGTAGAGTAGGTAGGTAGGGTAGGTAGGTAGGGTAGGTAGGTAGGGTAGGTAGGTAGGGTAGGTAGGTAGGTAGGGTAGGTAGGTAGGGTAGGTAGGTAGGGTAGGTAGGTAGGGTAGGTAGGTAGGGTAGGTAGGTAGGTAGAGTAGGTAGGTAGGGTAGCTAGGTAGGGTAGGTAGGTAGGGTAGGTAGGTAGGGTAGGTAGGTAGGTAGGTAGGTAGGTAGGGTAGGTAGGTAGGGTAGGTAGGTAGGTAGGGTAGGTAGGTAGGTAGGTAGGTAGGTAGGGTGGGTAGGTAGGTAGGGTAGGTAGGTAGAGTAGGTAGGTAGGGTAGGTAGGTAGGGTAGGTAGGTAGGGTAGGTAGGTAGGTAGGGTAGGTAGGTAGGGTAGGTAGGTAGGGTAGGTAGGTAGGGTAGGTAGGTAGGTAGGTAGGTAGGTAGGGTAGGTAGGTAGGGTAGGTAGGTAGGTAGAGTAGGTAGGTAGGGTAGGTAGGTAGGGTAGGTAGGGTAGGTAGGTAGGTAGGGTAGGTAGGTAGGGTAGGTAGGTAGGGTAGGTAGGTAGGGTAGGTAGGTAGGGTAGGTAGGTAGGGTAGGTAGGTAGGGTAGGTAGGTAGGGTACGCCGTAGATAAGTACCGCAACCCGTGCGAAGCCGGGGCGCCAGCTAGTTATATATAAAATTCTCGTGTCACAGTTTTCGTTGCCATACTCCTCCGAAACGGCTTAACCGATTTGATGAAATTTTTTGTGCTTATCCGGTATCTATGAGAATCGGCCAACATCTATTTTTTTTATTTTTTTTATTTTTTTTTATTTTTTTTTTGGTAGGTAGGGTAGGGAGTTAGGGAGGTAGGTAGGTAGGTAGGGTAGGTAGGTAGGTAGGGTAGGTAAGTAGGTAGGGTAGGTAGGTAGGTAGAGTAGGTAGGTAGGGTAGGTAGGTAGGGTAGGTAGGGTAGGTAGGTAGGTAGGGTAGGTAGGTAGGGTAGGTAGGTAGGGTAGGTAGGTAGGTAGGTAGGGTAGGTAGGTAGGGTAGGTAGGTAGGGTAGGTAGGTAGGGTAGGTAGGTAGGGTAGGTAGGTAGGGTAGGTAGGTAGGGTAGGTAGGTAGGTAGGGTAGGTAGGTAGGGTAGGTAGGTAGGGTACGCCGTAGATAAGTACCGCAACCCGTGCGAAGCCGGGGCGCCAGCTAGTTATATATAAAATTCTCGTGTCACAGTTTTCGTTGCCATACTCCTCCGAAACGGCTTAACCGATTTGATGAAATTTTTTGTGCTTATCCGGTATCTATGAGAATCGGCCAACATCTATTTTTTTTATTTTTTTTATTTTTTTTTATTTTTTTTTTGGTAGGTAGGGTAGGGAGTTAGGGAGGTAGGTAGGTAGGTAGGGTAGGTAGGTAGGTAGGGTAGGTAAGTAGGTAGGGTAGGTAGGTAGGTAGAGTAGGTAGGTAGGGTAGGTAGGTAGGGTAGGTAGGGTAGGTAGGTAGGTAGGGTAGGTAGGTAGGGTAGGTAGGTAGGGTAGGTAGGTAGGTAGGTAGGGTAGGTAGGTAGGGTAGGTAGGTAGGGTAGGTAGGTAGGGTAGGTAGGTAGGGTAGGTAGGTAGGGTAGGTAGGTAGGGTAGGTAGGTAGGTAGGGTAGGTAGGTAGGGTAGGTAGGTAGGGTACGCCGTAGATAAGTACCGCAACCCGTGCGAAGCCGGGGCGGGCAGCTAGTTATTATATATAAATACACACACAACATACACACACACACACACACACACACACACTTAGATTTTAAAAGTTTAAGTACTGAATACAGTACTTGAAACTTTTAAAATGTAGGTAGGTACTCACCGCTGGGCATGTGGTGTTGCAGACACCCACCAATGGATCGGCTAATAACGACGGGTCCACTTCGTACTGCAAACAAAATGACAAACACACACATCATGACGTCACACACTTAATTATTTACTTATAGATGGCTGGGCTAGCCTGTTTTTTGAGCCAAAGAATCATCATTGCCATACAACGCGGCAATGCTGCCAGCCTTTTGGGCACTTATTTATTTAATTATTTATATAACAATTGCTTGCTGCACTTTTTCTGTTGACAACGATGCGGACGAATTCTTTAATGCCCTATGATTCTTTCGCCTCACTTTTTTATATATTTGTATCTATTATTATTTTTTATATATTTGTACATATTATTATTATTTGAAGGCTTTTAAATTATGTGCCTGTACGTCTGAACTTCTAAGTTTAAAATATCGGTGTATTTAATTGAGAATGTTCATAATCGCGATGTACGGAACTTCGAAAGAATGTCTATTCAAACTTCGAAGTTCAGTATGACATTCTTTCGAAGTTCCGTAATACAGTCTTAATACAGAAGTAATACAGTCAAATTATGTACATATTATCTTGGAAATTTAAATCAAATGAAGACATCATTTATGGATAAATAATCGATCAAGTCGTCTTGATTAATATATAAAAAGCCTCCCTTATTTTTATTTTTTTCGCCCTGCAACTTGTGACCTGGACATGACGACGTGCCTAACATGTGCTGGTTTGCTGGGAGGTTCGAAAGTAGTGAGATGGCATAAACCATTTAATTAATTCGATTATCCCTCAATTTTTAAATATTTCAACAGTTTGCAAATTCAACCTTTGCTAGCATTATCGACTGTTTCATCGGCACCTCTGAATATTTTTTTAACTTTGGTACCTCGATGTTTTCCCCGTAATTTGTACGCTTAATGCCAGGGTTAGCTTTTGAGTTAACTTGTGTCATATAGCTAAATAATTTTTGAAAATGGTAATAAACTTCTTCCTTTAAGTTTTAACTGTTTGATGTTTCAGTTAGAGCATATGGATACATCGAAAGGTTTGTTAAGGTATTAGGTACCCAATGGAATAGCAATGAAGGCAATTCAATTTGAGAGTTCAGAGAAAAGTCATATTTAATGACGAATTCTGGGAAATTTTCGTCTAGGCTTTATGGGGTGCTTAATTGTTGCAAATGGGTCACACTATCACGTCCTGGAAGGAATACGTCAAATTATATGTCAACCTATATATCCCAAGTAGCGAGTAGACATACCCTTTGCCCCCCCCCCCCCCCCCGACCTTTGCTCAACGAAGCGCCAGCGCGCGCTGTAGTTGAGCATGTAGCTTTAAATTCCCCAGATAATAATAATTCTTTAAACAATTCGATCCAGCTTATCCCACCTTGCTGTCCTCCCCTCAGTGACGCCCTAAGCCGAGGTTCGTACCCCACAGGGGGTGCCCTTAGCGTGCGGTCACTTAATAATTTAAGAAATTCGCCCCTGGTTGGAGACTTTGAGTCTGACCTGGCTGGAGTCATCTTAATGCACCCGCAGGATAGTCCGGTTAAGTAGCTATAACCTGTAAGGGTCATAACTACGACTTGCTACTTCCAAAAAAAAAAGACATTTCCTTTAAGTTGTTGTGTACCTACTTACTGATAATTCAGTGGTTTTACTCTAAACTCAAATCCTTAACTAGTGGTTCTAGTGAACTACATCTATCTATATCATTGTATTGTATCGAATTATGTGCAGTGTCTTCGAAACAGCGGGGCAATTACGTAACACACTAACAGTAAGAATGGGTTTCATTTTGACAGTTCAACAACATTCATTACGTTATTTAAGTTGTTGAGCAGACAAATGTTTCGAACATATGAAGCAATGGATTAGCAATAGGCTTCAAAATGATTCAGATTGCGATAGATAGTGTGTTACGTAATTAGGGTGCCGAATCAACATGCAAAATTTCAACTCCGTAGGATAAGAGGAAGTGGTTTTAATTCAGCTTGCAAGATTTGACCCATACACACTAACTAACTAACAAGGTAAGTAAAATAAAACCTTGTAAAAATCATTTGCCGTGAGTTAGTCCACGTTCGCACGGACGTAAAAATATCGCGGCGGGATTTAATCGCACACTGGATTTTCAACGCTTTGCTTAGCGGCGAGAGTTGAAAATCCAAAAGTGTGTTTTTTCGACGCGCTGGGATGCACTCTGTTAGATTCTCAACGTCTCTGCGAACGTGGGCTTATCTCGCAAAAGCTCTAAAATTGCTCGAACGATTGTGATGAAACTTTGGTAAGTTGTTGTCTGCACGCTGGAGAACGTTTCTAACAAAAAAAATAATGAATCAGGCAATATTTATTTTGAAGTTTACTTACCGTTGGCGGTGATGTGGACACTAAATATTGTGGTCCATTCTGAAAATTTATAAAATCATTATTTTAGATTGCATTGCACTAAAATTCAGTTATTTTTATTACAATTGATATCAGAATGTCCTATCGTATGTTATAGCTTACGATTTCTTCGCAGCTATCTCGACTCAAGTTGTACCGGTCGCAGCTCAACGACAGCCATTGGAGATCTATCTGAAAATAATGAAGCACAATTCCTTTATCTACATCTTATTAAAAATATCATAATATTTAATAATAATGATCTTCTCAAAATCTCCACAGAAAGGAGAAAAGTTGTTACAAAAACGCTTATGGCTAATAATTGTTGAGAACGATAATAATTTCCACCCAGAAAATTACACTGAAACCAGTTAAATACAGAAATACCACAAAAAGAAAAAGGTATCAAATATTGGTGACAAATCGTCTGTCGTCAACCAAAGCAGGTAACACACGGGTAGCCACATCCGGCCGATGCCCCGAATATGACATAATATTACCCGGAATTTCGCAAATGCCTGCAAATGAGCCGGAGCAATTCACAAGGTTGTTAACTGTGGTTGAAATTATGAGCTGTCAATTCGGGAATATTTTAGAAAGCTGGTCAAATAAGATGGTGGAATTATTAAGCTACATATTTTGTAGTTCAACATTTCACGAGGTAATTATCTGTACAATTTAATTAACGGTCCCTACATAACAAAACATTTGTATATGTATACTATAAGGTGTAACTATTCATACAGAAAGTTTTTTATTTTTTATTTGTGTGCAAAGGAAATGTTTGATTTTGGGCTACCACTATGTACACTACATATATAAATAGGAAAAAAATAGAGCAATTTCATAAAAATACAAACAAATTAATTTTAAGATAGGAACAGGCGTACAAAAATGACCATTTGGGAAGTTTTCTAATAAAATATATACATAGACAAGTCAATCAAATGTCATTGTCAAAATGACATTTCGCATATTGCAGATCGACCAGATTCATGTTGTGTTGCTCTCCTTGACCAAGTTAGTTTGAATTTACATTGAAACGGAGTAAAATTATAGAAAATTTATATATAAAAACGGTTACTATATTGTATAGCGATATTTACAAAAATCTCCTTTTAGCCTGCATACTAAATTTCAGCTTTCTAGGACTTCGGAAGTACCCTAGAAGTTTTGTTGAGTGAGTGGGTGTGTCAGTCAATGATGAAATCTACGTATTTTAGGTATTAACTAGCTGCTGCCCCCGGCTTCGCTCACGTGGATGACGGGAATTGTCCCACGGGAACGTGCTACCGGGACAAAAAGGCCTATGTTACTCCTTAAACCATCAGCTATCTATCAGCGAAAATCCCGACAAAATCAGTCCTGCCGTTTCGGAGATTAGCCGGAACAAGCAGACAAACAGACGAATGACAGACAAAAAATTTGAAAATTGGTACTTTGTTGTAAGTATCGTACACAACGGTGGCAGGGACATCCATGCACAACCTGTTACCATGGATTCACTACATGATTCTGGACCCCTCTGCGTTGAAATTTTCCGTCGTTATTTTTAAAAAGTCTGGTGTTTCCTACAATAGCGCAATTCTTACGCGGTCAAATGTATGAAACAGCTGATTTATAAAAAAAACCGGCGGAGTATTTGGGCCGGGGCTGCCTTGAAGCGTCTCCTGCCCAATCTAGGGGGTCCAAACGACTCCTGCCGGAGGCTCTAGGCGGGGGTCGTGCGGCCCATGGCCCTTTACGGGGCACCGGTGTGGGCGCGTTCATTGTGGCGCCGGCAAGCCCGCCGGTTGTACGCGTCCCAAAGGGTCATGGCCATCCGGCTAGTCCGTGGATACCGCATGGTCTCCTGCGAGGCAGCGAGCCTGCTTACCGGACTGCCGCCATGGGACTGGAGGCAAAAGTCCTCGTGCACATTTGGGAGTGGCGCGAGGAAGCGAAACGCCGGGGCGTAACTCCGCTGCCGCGAGAAATCGCGCCACAGCGAACAGAGCTCCGGCGGGATCTCATGGCGGCATGGACAGTGCCACTGTCGCAACCCAGAACTGGGCACGCCACAATTGCGACGGTACCTCTCCTCTTTGAGGAGTGGCTTGAGAAGCGCCACGGCGTCCTCACCTTCCGCCTGACGCAGGTCCTCACCGGACGTGGCTGTTTCAGGAGGTTCCTGTTCCAGATAAGGCGTGAGGAAACGCCTGGAGGACACGGAGCATATGGGAGCATATGGTTGAGGTCTGCCCGGCTTGGGCGGAGCACCGCCGTGTCTTCGCGGAGGCGATCGGCGGAAGCGATCTCTCGCGTCCGGGCCTGGTCCAAGCCATGGTACGGAGCGAGAGGACATGGGAAGCGGTCACCTCCCTCTGCGAAGCAGTAATGCTCGCGAAGCGCGCAGATCGCGTAAAGAAAAGGCAATCATTGCGTCCTCACGCCCCTAGTCGCCGCAGGAAGAGACACCCTAAGCGTCGGGAGTCGATAGCCAATTCCCAGCCACCATAGGCGCGTGCTTGTGGACGGCGAGCAATGGGTTCTCGCCGTCCAGTAAGGACCAAGCCCCGGTCGACGGCGCGTTGTGTTCCACGCGCGCCTCAAAGAGATGTCAGCACCAATTAACGGGGTCCGCTATGGCCGATGCCTGCCGGGGTCTCGGATTGTTCGAAAGAGTTACCGTGGCCCTGGCGCACAGGCAACTGAAGGAACACGGGTGGGTTTTAGTCAAGTAAAAGTCTGACACGCCCTCCCGCTCCGCCCAGAACGGGAGAAGTTATTTGATGATTTCCCACCAAAAAACAGAAAAGATAAAAAAGCGGGGTCCAGAATCATGTACTGAATCCATGGTAACAGGTTGTGCGTCGATGTCCCTGCCACCCTGCAGAAATTGGCCAATTGCCGTTTTATATCATGCTAAAGTAAAATAAATAAATAGACAAATAACGTACAGGTGCTGAGGTCCCGTCGTCATTAGACACGATGGTGACAGACGTAGCGTTGGCGAAGTCGCGGACACTGATCTTCTCTGGCATCAACTGAAATACAATTATACAATTTGGAAAATATAATATGACAGCTGTTAGCAAAGGAACCCAAAACCTGTAGACTGTAACCGTCCGCAAGAAAGCGTATAGATTGCACCTGTCCCGTCGCCGCGTCGGCAATGAAGGAGAAGCCAGTAGAGCTATCAACTAAAAAAGAGTTGGCGAGTAGCGAGTGCGCGAGGGCGACGAGCTATTACTCTCTGGTATGCAATGTACAGTCGCCAGCAGGTCAAGCTACTCGAAACCGTCAAATTTCTCCGAACGATTTTAAACCTTAAAATGTTGAAGGACAAGTTCAAAATCGAATGACAAAATCAGACAGCTTGTGGTAACTTGATGTGCTGGCGACTGTACCATGCGTGAGTCTCTCAGCGATTGTTCTGCCTGCCAAGCGAGCGTCACTGAGCAAATACTTTCTTTGAAGGCTCCTGTCGCTGCGACAAACGAGTACTCGCCGGCAGTGTGAATTGACAGCGATCAAGTATTAATATTTGTATCTCTTTTACTCACACTGGACCTACAATCTTTTGTACAGTCGCCAGCACATCAAGTTATCAAAAACTGTCGGATTTCCTCATACGATTTTGAACTTAACCATCAACATTTTAAGGTTTAAAATCGTTTGGATAAATTTGACAGTTTCGTGTAGCATGACCTGCTGCCGACTTCACGTTTCTTGAGCGGGAAATTTATTGATAGGTAGTTGCTTCCTCGTTGGCGATGGGACAGGTGCCATAAAACTAATTTTGTTTTTAAGCTTTTGCATAGCTTTTATCGCGGGCTTTGAGCGCGGCGACCGAATCAAGAAATTCGGTAACGAAAATAAAACCTAACACCCCCCACTCCGCCTACCATGTAGCTCAGCCGAGCGTTCGCTGAAAGTGTATGTATATTACACGACTGTACGAAGCTCGCACGGATCGAGACGAGCTGCTCCGAAATCGGACGAATACGTAAGCAGATTGCATAAGTTGATAAAAAATGTTATGCAATAGCTTTACCGCGGCATTCCCCGAGTGCCACACGTGTTTTTTTGATATTTTCATCGTATTTGGCTGAGATGATGATCAACGCTCTTAAATTTGTAGTAGTATATTTCCTTACCTCAACACAGTCGACAGCAACAAACACTGTGTTATTGGAAATCGATGCGTGTATCTTGTGCCAACCAGGAGAGAATATCTGCAAACGAAATCATGGTGAGTTTGTCACTACAATAACTGTTTTATTTCTTTATCTGATCTTCGCTATGCAGAAAACATAACATACGTCTGTAATCCCCGAGAGGTTAGGCAGAGGTGTACCTATATAGTACACCGGTCTCGTAATCGCCGGCTATGTTTAAGTCCCATGTAACAGGGGGCGAGCCTATTGCCATCAACCGGGCACAAATCCAGACTACGGGCTGCTACTGAGAAATTCCAGATGGAAAAACGCAATAACATTTGCGTGAAATTTGTTCCACCTAAGAATTTTCATATGAATTATTTTGAAAAATTCTTAGGTGGAACAAATTTCCAAAGTTTGACGAATGATATGAAATTGATGATTATTATTCAGTAAATATATAATTCCTACAGTCGCGAATCACATTTTGATCAACATACGACGTAAAACCGTGCTGCAATTTGCAAAAAATCAAAGACAATTTGATTTTGGCGGGCTACAGGTGAGGATTCACGTTAATAAAAGTCTTAAATTCACTGACAGAACACGCACAACCTTAACAGCTGGGTCTAAAAGCAAGAAAGTTTGCACACGAATTCCTTATACAGTGTAACCTAGGTAAGTGGGATCTCAAGCGCCCTAGGGTTATTTATCACTTAAAGGGAATTTTTATTTACCCAGTTCCTTTTTATTTACCCAGTTCCTTTTTATTTACCCAGTTCCTTTTTATTTACCCAGTTCATTTTTATTTACCCAGTTCCTTTTTATTTACCCTGTTCCTTTTTATTTACCCTGTTTCCCAGACAGTCAGGTTTAAAATGACAGTTGTCTTATTTACAGAGGCCGGCTATAACAGGTCGATATGTACCGTTTCTCATTTAAGGAAGCGAGGACAAACTTGTCACGACCTGTCCAGACCAATATTAAAAATTATAAATTATTATTACTTGTCTTACGTATACAGGCTATTGAACTACAAACTACTACAAAGTTCCAATTATAGAGGTAAAAATCGAAAAAGTCTAACAAATGCATTCTCAGTCATGAAGGTTTAATTAGTTCCATTAATTCAATGCAAAACTGTCGGGACCTCTTTGTAATATTATTAGTAGAAGAGTTTTCTCTTATATCCAGCGGGGTAATTTCGTAACACACTAACAGTGGGAATGGCTTTCATTTTGACAGTTCAACAACATTCATTGAGTTTTTTACGTTGTTGAGCACACAAATTTTTCGAACATAGGAAGCAATGGATTAGCAATAGGTTTCAAAATGATTCAGATTGTGATTGATAGCGTGTTACGCCATTAGGGTGCAGGGCCCAACACTGTATAACGAAAGAGAGCACTAAGGAAGGATTTTTGAAAATTCACTCCCTAGAGGGGTTAAATATGAATGTTGATATAAAAGTTCGTAACTTTTGCCGATAAGAAACCCAATGCATGCTTGTTCGATTAAAAAAATAATCAGCTTCAGTTACCTCCCAACTAGTAAACATAACCCTGGACCCTCCGATGAAGACAGCGATCTTCTTGCTGACGGGCAGCATGGTGAGGGAGAACTGCAGACTGGAGGAGGAGCGCGCGCGGATGAGGCTCCACGGCCGCCGCTGACCCCGGGCGTTGAATGTTCCCACTACCGTGAAGTGGGGGGGTAGGCCGGTGGGGAATACATTTCTAGGGGTGGAGAAGGGGACACATTGAACACTTAAACCAAAGTCACCACCTGACTTCCAAGTCATTCCGAAAGGTAACGACTTCGTAAATGAGATGGCAAATTTTTTATTTAAAACAAAACGTAAATGTAGACTCATTATGATTTTCTAAAAGAGCACGGACGGACTAATGTTGGTTTTTAAACGAGATTGTAGGAAGCCAGAGAAAAGGAAACATCAAACTATGAGAACTCAATAATCAAAGAAAGTTAAATATAAAAAGCTCATAATGGTGCCGATTCTCTTGTACACCGAACTAAACTAATTAAACTATCAATAAAATTCCTTACTTTTGACAATGAGAATCATAAAGCTATTGTGCAAAAAAATAGCTCTAAATTTAAAAATTATTTTGACGCAACTAAAATTTTATTTGACTGTCGCGACTCCACGTGGTGTTTGACCAACCCTGTGATTTTTTTTTTAGCCGGAGGCGCATTGCGGTCTTCCTCAATATGGAATTTTTCACTTTTTGTATGGAAAACATGAAAAATTATTATTTACGTGTAGAGATCGAGGGGTTTACGGGTTCCATAAAGAGGGTCCAAATTTTCATTATTTTTGCGATAGGACACCCAATTTTCGAGATATAAGCAAAATAAAAGAAAAAATAAATACAGTACTGTATTTGCACCTGAAGTCGAGGTGTTGTGGTGAATTTTAGTTCATGACAACTAATTTTATTCCACACCTTTTTAATCGCGATTAAAAATAATCAGATTTAGTTAGACAACCAAAATTTTAGGTTAAAAACGTCAAATTCACAATAGCAAAATTGCCATTTTCACTAAATTACTAACTCAGTGCCATCTTATTGCTGTCAAACTAAAATATAGTTAAGTTGCGTCACTTTAGTCTATTTCAGAATAGGAAATCGTCGTTTGACAGGAATAAACTAATTGTTTGTGATTTTTAGTCTAGTTTAGAGAATTTTGTGACAAGAGAGAGACAAAATTACTTAGGTACTGCTGTTTTTAAGATTTTCAAATGTGTTCCTTCCAAGCAATGATATTATAAGTAAAAAGTATTCCTAGGCTGTTTCATGAAATTTATGCTCAAGGTACTTACAATCGAAAACCACTGCGTGTTAATTATTTCTTTTAAAAATAAATATATTTAATGCATTAGATAATTACTATTCTTGCTTCATCCTCGTCATACTTACTGCAACGGCAGAGTCAAATTAACATCAATCCCAATCCTATAAGCCCTCTGCAGATCCTGCGATCCCTGCACCAGGGTGATGCCCTTAGTGCCAGGCTGGTCCATCTTGTACACAGCTATCAGGTCCACTGTCTGGAAGTCCACGTCCCCTGGCATGTAGGAGGAACAGGCGGCTGCCATGTCCGCCTGGGCAAGCTCTGTTGTGGTGGTATCTGAAATTGTACACGGGGTAGCGATTTAGTCAGCTGCATTCGTCCAGGGGGTGATTCTACCCGTCATACTAAACAACTTTTCCTCTGAAATCCGTAAAGGATCCATATAAAATAAAAACATACTTACATCGAAATAGTCTGTCTACTGTTGTATAGGCATTAAATTATTTTTATCACAAACTGGATATGAGTTTTATAGCAAAAGTCGTTTAGTATGACGGATAGAATCACTCCCTTGACGGATGCAGGTGACTAAATCGCCACCATGTAAGTAAGTATTGTTGATCACCAGGTGGAAAGTTTTAGTGTTATTTGGGCGGAAAACAAGCGGACGGCCCACCCGATATACATATAAGTGGCCAATAGGGAATATGCATGTGATTCAAATAACGGTCAATTTGTTTTTTTAATAAACTGTATTATTTCAGAATTATGCCTCCATCAATATTTTTGATTATAATTTCATTTTGAGCAATAAATTATTTTTTAAACAGTGCAATGAAACTGTGGGAAATTCAAATATTTGAAAAGGGACGCCATTTTTCAGAGCGAATGTGACGTAAAAGTCTATGACAACAATAAAATGTCAGTGTTTTATAGGAGTGCTTGCGATACAGTCCGTTGTCAATTGTCATAGAATATGACGTCACACCAAGCGCGAAAAAATGGAGGCCGTTTAAGGCGCCCGTGTCGGTTGGCTATTTTTAACTTTATTTAAGTACCGTCATTTGCTTTTTTGGCGTTGAATATTTTTTAGCATTATATGGCGATGTAAACTATTGAATAAAAATATTTAAAAAATAAATGCATATTCCCTATTGTTCACCGCTGCCTGCCTAGACTGCCTATAGGCATCTTTCTACTACCGATCTCTCTAATACCAGTAGTATCCCAGTTGCCGTTGCGCTACCTCTATTCACTAGAATCTAGAGACAGGCTGAAATGTATCATGTGTGTAAAGCCCCGACGCATCAAGTCGCGTTTGTAAAGTCGCCAGCACATCAAGTCACAAACTGTCAGATTTTCTCATTCGATTTTGAACTTAACCATCAAAATTTTAAGGTTTAAAATCGTTTGAAGAAATTTGACTGTTTCGTGTAGCTTGACCTGCTGGCGACTACGTCAAAATTCAACAAACGATCGCATCGATCACGTAATTGCGCGTCGATCGCTTTTGGTTGGATCGCGGGGTGATACTACCCCCCGTATCCCGCTTATCTACTCTTAAAACCGAAACAGCAGAGTAGGTTATCGGTATAAATAAGTAAGTAAGCAAAAACTGCTTATTCGGGGAGTCCCACGTACAAAGTATTTAGTAATCTGACCCGTTTAAATCATAACAAAAAAATACTGCTTATTGACTGAAATAGATATGCTTTCTCATAAATGTTTGTATCTATACAGGGTGGCAGATCATCGACGCGCAACCTGTTACCATGGATTCAGTACATGATTCTGAACACCGCTATGTTAAAATATTTAGTCGGTTATAAAAAACTAATATTATAAATGCGAAAGTAAGTTTGTTTGCTTGTTTGTTACGCTTTCACGCTAAAACGGCTGAACGGATTTGGATGAAATTTGGCACACAGATAGACCATGACCTGGGTAAGGAAATAAACTACTTTTCATCCTGTATCGCAGACGAAGTCGCGGGCAACAGCTTGTACTAATATAATAATACGTTTTCTTTTTGTTTGAACGCGCTGGTCTCTCTACCTCTAGTCGGATTTGAAAAATTATTTTTGCACTTAATAGCCCAATTCTTTAGGCAGGTTATTCTTTAGGCTATTGAACATCACGCTACGACCATTAGGAGCCGAGCAAAAAGAAAAAAGTCAGAAGGAACGCTAAGCGAAAACGAAGTACTTAATAGCGCGGGCGCCGATGTATGCGACGCGGTGGGTCGGCGAAATAAGAATTTCACGCGGACGAAGTCGCAGGCGCAAGCTAGTAATCATTATATACGTACGAACCTAGTCATAAATTATCTTAAATCAGTGCATCAAAATGTGAATTGGGAACCATTTGGTATTGACAGAACTGGTTCAGACCAATTTGGTCAATTCTGTCAATGTAAAGTGTTTTTTAATTCTGGCTTGTGGGATGTAAACTATCAATGATTTATAGAATAGAAAAGACTACTCTTTATTATGTACACCACAAAATTACAGATAAGATTAGATTATTATATGTTTTGGGAGATGAAAATAGATTGCTAAATTGGTTCTTTTTAACCCCCTACGGAAAAAGAGGGGTGTTATAAGTTTAACGTGTTTATCTGTCTGCGGCATCGGCATCGTAGCTCCCGAACGGCTGAACTAATTTTGTTCTTTTTTGTTTTTTGTAAAGGTGACTTGATCGAGTGTTCAAAAAAAAGAATAGTTTAGCTTAGATAAAAAAAGGAAAAAGTAAATCTGTTCAGCCGTTTTTAGAGGTTTTTGTTTCTGTCGGGGGTTTTTAATTTCAAATTTAACTTTTATTTCCTTTTCTCCTTCTAAGGTCAAATATATCGCAAAGTTTTTATTTAAGAAAAAGCGGCCAAGTGCGAGTCGGACTCGAAGGGTTTCGTACCGTCTTAAGATTGAGAACAAAATGCCAAAAAAACACGTTTCTTGTATGGTTAATTAAAGGTACTTAAGGGGTCCCTCTTTAATGTTTTACTATATTTTATTATTATTATTTGTTGTTATAGCAGCCATAGTAGTACCTACACACTGCAAATTTCAATGTCTAACCATTACTGTTTAAAAGATTGAGACCTGTGACAGACGGGTGGACGAACGGGCGGACGGACGGACTGACAGCGGAGCCTTAGTAATAGGGTCCCATTGGCACCCTTTGGGTATGGAACCGTAAAAAGGAACTTAATTTACTTACCATATTTTTTTGTGATTTTTACATTAACATTTTGTCTCACCTGTTTGTCCATTGCTGGTCGGGTATGATGATATCACGATTATGAAAACAGTAAACCTGAAATGAATTAAAATAGCATTAAAAGCTGACAAAAATTGCGATAAAATAACACTTTTTTACTCAAAATAGTACAGGTATTTATGGACAAGATTCTCCTCCTCCAAAACAAAATATTTTATGGCTATTTAACCCCCTACTTGAGCATATGACTCGTGCCGTCATGAGAAATGATAAAAACCCTTCATTATCAACCTGTGCAAATAATAATAGGTAAAATTTAAAAACCCCCGACGCAAAAAGAGCTGATGACCTTGAAACGGCTGAACCGATTTTGATAAAACATGTCTAAGAACCACCGCTGGAAAACAAAAAAAACCGCATCCAAATCGATTCACCCGTTTAAGAGCTATGGTGCCACAGACAGACACAGACACACACACACACACATAGCGGTCAAACTTATAACACCCCTCCTTTTGCGTCGGGGGTTAAAAAGAGGACCTGTATATCCTTCTTTTTCTTCTTAGCGTGTCGATGGCAACCTAAATAGAGTCGGCCCAGAAATGGTCTACGAATTTAGCGCCATCAATAGTGTCTATCAGGACGCGTAGCATGACCATCCTAGAAACGGGTTTTGTCGACGGACGAATAGACAAAAATTACGTTCCGTGAAGACAGTACGACGGCAGCAAAGTAGAAAGAGTCAACTGTACTTTTTAAGAAATTCAGTAGTTTATTCACGTCTTTCTTTTATTTTGCTTATATCTCGAAAATGGTGTGTCCTATCGCAAAAATAATGAAAACGACCCCCTTTATGAAATTCTTAAACCCCTAAAACTAAACATGTAGGTAATTATTTTTCACATTTTCCATACAAAAAGTGAAAAATTCCATTTTTCCAATCCATTTTTATACTTTGTGGCCGTCGAGTAAAAAGTTTTCTACTGTCTTTAGCATGGCGATTACAAAATCAAATTGTCTTCACTACCTTAGAGAACTGTCCGTTGTCAGTGTGATTTTGACGTTTGGGATAGAAAACTTTCTTCTAAAATAGTCTACATATAAAAGGACCTAGACAACGATCGGTAGAAACGAAAGACAAAATGACGGATTGTAGAAGGATTTTTACGGTGCGATGTCAAAAACAGAGAAACGAAATGTCACCTTGTGTAGAAATAGCTATGTCTTGTCTTCCAAGAATCAGAAAGCGTCATGCTACGCCTGCTGTTCCTGTAACGTACTGACAATAGGACACGCAAGACACGATATAAAATGTCCCATCGTTTGTGGATGTCTATTAATCGTGTAGATTACCTACTTGAGATTTCTCCACATCCAGACTAAAACTTTTTTCATATTTCGACAAACGACCTTAAAACACACTTGATTTCCGTAAGGTCAGGAATAATCTGGATATTTTTTACCTTACCAGACCTCACATTGACCCACCGCCCTGCCTTCAAAGTGTCAATTCATCAAATAAATTAAAGTATCAGTCGTGTCCTACTTTGGCCATCGAATCCCGATACACTCAGGTCAACAAATAATTGAACTGCGTCCACAGCCACTTGATATGACCTTCAACAGTCAATGAGTGGTCAGCGAGCCAATTTGATGGGTTCTTTAACGGAATTCTGACGTCAAGACATTGAGTGGGTCAATGTAACAAAATATTATTGACCCGTTTAGAAGATTTGCAAATATTTTTGGCATCTTCTATATCTATATATGTTCTCAATCACTGTAGCTGTTCGTATCTGTTATGTGTGACCGCGTTATTCTTCAAGCTTCACCACGGATTTTGATGCGGTTTTCATCATTATTTAGATAATTTATTCCGAAAGGTTTATGTGTATTTTATTCATTAGTATCTAACCTAGAAATAGCATAGAAATCTCGATGTTTTGCCAAGTCTTAAAAATCGTGTGAAGCAGGGACAGCACCCTAATTACGTAACACACTATCTATCACAATCTGAATCATTTTGAAGTCTATTGTTAATCCATTGCTTCTTAAGTTCGAAAAATATGTCTGCTCAACAACGTAAATAACCCAATGAATGTTGTTGAACTGTCAAAATGAAACCCATTCCTACTGTCCGCAGGTTGCTAGTCACCAATAAATGAAATGGTTTTGTCACTCCCTGGCCGTTTGACAGATATTGCTTGTACTGTTACCAACCCAGGACAAGCCACTGAAGATTGAAACATGAAAGTGAAAAATATGTTCGTTTGGGATTTTAGACTAAGATTGTTTCAAAACTCCACCCCTAGCGTAGGGACAAACTACATCGCGGGACCCAGCTAGTTTATATCTATAGAAGTAGGTACTTAGAGCTTTTACACTTGCAATTAATATTTAAAAAGAAATAGATAAGGCACTGATTCTAGGAAGAATGCGGGACAGGAGTACATGGATAATAAAATAAAGTGCCAATGCCTACTGGCAGAAACACATAACAAAGTCAGCAGAGATAACGGAGACGTTGGAATTGAAGGCGGGCAAATATTATAGTCTATGGATAATATTTCAAGTCACAATAAATTACGTTTACGTTGAATTCGGTTTCATACGATCATTCTGTAATGTCTGATCTGTAATTGTCGACTCAAATTTAAGTCTCACTTCTACGTACGCAAATTTCGCTCGAAAGTCTGTATTCATTCTATACTACGTATCTACATTATTTTTTTAAAGAATTTTGGTAAAATCGAGACTCACAGCAGTAAAAAGCTGCTGGTCGTTGACCTGAAGCTCTAATGAAAACAAATGAACCATAATGAACAAATAAAAGCTCGCGTTTCTCCATTTCTCGTTCATTGAATCTTGGTAAACCCTAGAAACAAGCGATGTAACTAGGGTTGCCAACCCTACTAGGGTGGCAGGGACATCGACGCACAACCTGTTACCATGGATTCAGTAGGTACATGATTCTGAACCACCATGCGTCGTAATTTTTCGTCGGTTATTAAAAAACATTTACAGACTTCAAAAAAAGGAGGAGGTTCTCAATTCGACTGTATGTTTTTTTTTTTATGTGTGTTAGCTCAGAACTTTTTTCTGGGGGAACCGATTTAGATGATCCTTTTTTATTTGAAAGCTGGTGCTTCACATATGGTCTCATTTAAATTTCATCAAGTTCTGACTTGTAGTTTTTCAATTATTCTTAATACTGCGTACTTTATCCACTTAGTTTATATTGATGGTGTTATAATAATTTCCTGTGACGGTTATTTACATATCAAGTAGTGGTATACGAATGTGTGTGGGGTAGGTACCACAACTAAAAAGTGAAAAATAAAAACGTTTTTCCAAAAAAACAACCGACTTCCAAAAAAACACAAATAAACGTGAAAAATTACTTAAATTTCGGAAGTCGGTTGTTTTTTGTAAAAAAGTTTATTTTTATAACCGGCGATAAATCTATACCCCAGGGAGTCTAGAATACGGCGGGCAATGGGCAGCTCGCCGTCCGGTAAGGACCAGGCCCGGGTCGACGGCGCGTCGTGTTCCACGCGCGCCTCAAAGAGATGTCAGCACCATTGACGGGGTCCGATAGGGCCGATGCCTGCCGGGGTCGCGGATTGTTCGAAAGAGTTACCGTGGCCCTGGCGCACAGGCAACTGAAGGAACACGGGTGGGTTTTAGTCAGTAAAAGTCTGACACGCCCTTCCGCTCCGCCTAGAGCGGGAGAGGTCATGTGATGATATCCAAAAAAAAACGGGTTCTAGAACCATATTGTGCTGAATTCATGGTTACAGTTTGCGCGTCGATGTACCTACCTGCCACCCTGTATAGTATCCTACTATATTAGGGGCATAAAATACTATTTCTAAAAAAAAATTGTAGGCGAAACTACTATATTTTTTATGAAAATTTAAATAAAATTATTTTATTACAATATTAATAAGTGTAAAACGAAATGCAACCGTAATCAGTTTTTGAAATTTATTAAATATAAATCAATTTAATAACATTCTGGCTATTGCTCTTTCTGACCACAAATGTGTTGCTAAATCTACAACTGAAAAATGGCAACAAGTTTTGCTCAGTGATTCTGACTTTTCTTAGATTTTCAAAATAGTATAATTTCTTCTTTCTATACCAGCAACTTCAGCTTTTACTGGGTGCACATTTTCAGCGATGAATAGAAAATGGCGAGATGAGAGCAACAGGGCCAGTATTAATCTTATAAAAGGTGAAATAAAAGTATTTTGTAAGCAAAATTTGTTTTTAGAGTTTAATACATAATATTTAAGAGACTTTAAAAAATAAACTGTTAGTAAAGGCTTGTAGCAAAAATATGCATATATTTTTAACATGGCTACTATGTTTTCTTATTTTTTTGACATCTACTATAATATTTTTACAAGCAATGACTTCGAAAATACTATATTTGATATAAAAAAGTTGGCAACCCTAGATGTAACGATGACAAGAAAAAGAAGTTTCAACTACTCCATGAATAGGTACAAAATAATGATCGTGCCTTTTTTACTGGCGAGGTTGGCAGAGGTGTATAAGGTTGGGGTGCATGTTGAAGAGCCTCCTCGTGGCGCACCCTGGGCAACGTCAGCTCCAATTGCCCACCTGCTCTTGGTGGTGGACAATTGGGGCTGGCGGCTAATCTTCAACAAACGGGGAAGGGTCATGGTTCCAATCTCATGAATAGCAGCTCGGCATGTTCCTAAGTTGTACCATAGTAAGAAAAGTTTTGAATATCACACACACACTCACTACTCACCCACACCCACACCCACACACCCACGCACCTACACTCACACTCACACTCACACACCCACACACCCTACTTTGCTGTCTAATTTATTAATTTGCTTTGTTTTTTTTGTTCCTTGTTTTGCATTATTTTCTTTTATTAATTTTTATTTCCATCCCATTATCATTGTCATCTGTTAGTAGACGTTTGTATCAGTGTCACTTGTCCGTGTCGTTTGGAGGCCTGGAGACCTGTAACACAGGTATTCCTAGTACAGGCTCCAGTCTCCACAACATTAATGTATTTTTGTATTTTTGTACACACAATTATGTACTGTACCAACTTGTCATAATGTGGTGGAGAAAATAAACGTTTTTTATTATATTATTATATTATTATTATTAATCACCTATCATCCTAGATGGTCGGTGAAGGGAACCGGGCTAGGGGCGGGACGGCTAGTCCGTCACAGGGATAGGCCTGGTGGCCATCTAACGTCTACACCCCCTCTGATTGCAGAGGGTTGGTGGTAGGCTTATAGTGGGAGGGGGAGAGGAAGACAACCTCTTTAAAAAATTACCTCAATCTCAAGGTCGAGCGTGCCGAGGGGATGAATGGCCGGAGGGGATCCGGTCGCTAGCGCTGGGGGGGTAACAGGGGAGAAAAGGGACCACACCCTTCAAAGGAAAATATGAAAAAAAAATGACAGACAGAAATAAATTACCCCAGGGCGGTACCGGCTGCTCAGCAGCCGGAGAATCCGCCACGTTCCCTTTGGGAACGTCAAGCCCCCATTCGTATTCTGGGGGGGGCAATGAATGTCAACCACTTGCCGATGGCAACAAGAGCCGAGGAGGCTCACCACACACCGCCGACACCACTGGCCAGCGAGAAAAGGAGCTTCAAAAGCACCTGAAGCCCCTGCGCGTCGTGGTGACACCGCTTGCCGTCGCAGACGGCAACAAGAGTCGAGGAGGCTCAAGTCCCGACAGGGACCAATCATCCGACCAGGAGGGATCTCGGAGGAAGAGGAGTCTGTCTGCGAGTGACGAGAACCCGTCGGCCGCGAAGGTGCCAACGGCACAGAGAGGGCGCGGTCGTGTCGTGGCGGGCGGATTCTCCGCTCGGCTGCCGGAGCGCGATGGGCGAGGTCGCTTCGCGCCGATACACCGAACCGACACGCCAGCTCCAGTGGAGCGCGTGGAGAGCGCCGAGAGCGACCTCGAGCCCATGGAGGCGGACCTAAGCGGGGGCTCCACTGTGTCCCTGCTAGGGTCCAACAGAGCGGAGGCGAGCGCTGCAAAGCGGGCGCAGCGAAAGGCTGTCGCGGCTGACGAAGTCAGCGAGTTGGCCCGACAGGCCCGTGAGCGGCGCTCTGCTCGGATAGCTGCCGGGGGGAGCATTACAGCGGTGGCACTCAGCCGCCAAGTTTTGGATGGCGTGGATGTCGTCCTGAAGGTTGCCACCAAATCGGGCAACCTGAAGGGCACATTCACACGTGCTCTGAAGGAGGCGGCCGATGGCATCAAGGAGGCGGTTGAGGTCCTCCTTAACCGCACTAGCACGGAGGAAACGGCGAAGCTGTGGGAGGAGAACGGCCGTCTCCGATGCGAGTTGGAGGACCTCAAGCACCAGTTCGCCGCCCAGAGGGCAGCTCCCGCGGCCACCGGCCCCTCTTCCGTCGCGGCCCCATCGTCGGCTCCGTTGCCGGTTCCGGCTTCGACCCCTGCACTTGCGGATGCGGAGATCGAAAAGATCGCCCGCATCTGCATGATGCAGTGTGGAACGATGGTGGGTGCCCGCTTCGAGGCCATAGAGGCAAGGCTCCTGCCGGCGGAAACCCTCCGCCCACCGCTCGCTGCAGACAGGCGGCGAAAGGAGGGGCCCGCCAAGCAGGGGCCAGTAATAGCCGCGGCGGCAGGGACATGCCGCTCCGGGAGTGGGACCAAAAAGCCCGCTAAGGGTGCGTCCGTGCCCACTTCCCGGGCTGCTGCGCCACCGGCGACTGCGCCACCGGCGGCTGCGCCACAGCCGGCCGCGCCCGGGCCTTCCACGGAGGCCTGGACGACGGTCGTCAAGAGGGGCCGGCGTAAGGGGAGGAAGACGGCGCCAACGGCACCGGCTGGAGCACCGATACCGGCACCTAAGAAGGCCCACGGACCGCCTAGGGTCAGAGCCCCACGCTCCGCGGCTGTAGTGATTACGCTGCAGCCCGGAGCCATCGAAAGGGGCGTTACCTACAAGGCGGTCTTAAGTGAGGCAAAGGCCAAAGTCGCGTTCCCCGACTTAGGCACACCGTCCGGCTTCAGAATGAAGCCGGCGATTACGGGGGCGCGGCTGCTCGAGGTGTCGGGTGTCTCTAGTGGTGAAAAGGCGGACATCCTGGCCGCCAAGCTCAGGGAGGTCCTCAACCCGGAGGACGTCCGGGTGTCCAGGCCTATGAAGACCGCTGAGCTGCGCGTCGGTGGCCTGGACGACTCAACGACCCCGGCTGAGGTCGTGGCGGCCGTCACTCGAGTCGGTGGATGTCCGCCCGACGATGTGCGGACGGGCGACATTCGCGCTGACGCTTCCGGGCTCGGCACGATTTGGGTGCGGTGCCCGGTGGCGGCGGCGAACAAGGTCGCTGACGGTGGGCGCTTGTTGGTGGGATGGGTTGCAGCAAGTGTGAAACTGTTGCAGCCCAGGGCTATGCGGTGCTACCGGTGCCTTGACATTGGGCATGTTAGGGCACGGTGCACCGCCGAAGTGGACCGCAGCGAGCAGTGCTATCGCTGCGGCCAGCCCGGCCACAAGGCGGCCCAGTGCTCCGCGGCGCCAAACTGCAGCCTCTGTACAGCTGCAGGAAGGCCCGCCGGGCACAGAGCGGGCGGAAAGGCCTGTGGCGTACCCGCCAACAAAAAGAAGAGAAGGGGTGCCAAGGCTGCGGGGGGCTCTTTACCCCCCCCTCAGCCTGGCTGCCCTTCGGCCGACTCCCGGCCTAGGAATGGTGCGGAGGGGATGGATTGCGCCTAATGGCGCTCTACCATTTCCTCCAGGGCAACATCAACCACTGTGCCAGAGCTCAGGATCTCTTGCTCCAGAGCATGGCGGAGTGGTCGATTCGCGTGGCCGTGGTCGCCGAGCCGTACTTTGTCCCTCCCCGGGATAACTGGGTGGGAGACCTTGACGGCTTGGTGGCCATCATCGGCGGGGCTCTCGCCAACCCGTCCCGAGGACACGGCTGGGTGGCCGCCCTCGCGGACGGCATTGGCGTGGTTGGGGCGTATTTTTCGCCCAACAAGAGTCTCGCCGACTTCGAAAGCTTCCTTGTCGAGTTGGGTGCGGTCGTGGGCCGACTCCACCCTCGCCCCGTGCTGTTGCTAGGGGATCTCAACGCCAAGTCTGCGGCGTGGGGATCTCCGGTGACCGATGCTAGGGGTGAGGCGCTGGAGGAGTGGGCGGTCACGACCGGCCTGGTCGTCCTGAACGTGGGCTCGGTCCACACGTGCGTTCGGCAGCGGGGCGGGTCTATAGTGGACGTATCGTTCGCTAGCCCTGCTGTCGCGAGCCGTGTTCGTGACTGGCGTGTCGCCGTGGAGGTGGAGACGTTGTCGGATCACCGATACATCCGTTTCGACGTCTCCGCCCAGACCGCCGGCGGCCGCAGTTCATCGGGCCCGAGAACGGATGGCCCGCGCTGGTCGCTCAAGCGCATCGACAGGGAGCTTCTCGAGGAGGCCGCCATTGTCCAGGCCTGGGGCCGGGAGTCGGCAGTGAGCGGACCCGTCGACGTCGAACAGGAGGCGCTGTGGTTCTGCGGGGCGATGACGCAAATTTGCGACGCGTCCATGCCCCGAGTCCACGCACAGTCAGCAAGGCGCCAGGTGTACTGGTGGTCCGCCGCGATCGCGCAATTACGCGTCGCGTGCGTGGCGGTGAGACGCCAGTACACCCGATACCGGAGGAGACGTCGTCGGGTCCCTGACGAAGAAGCCGCGCTGTATGAGGTGTACCGCGCGGCTAAAGAGACTCTGTGGCTGGCCATCGGCGAGGCGAAGACGCGAGCCAGGGAGGAGATGCTGGAGACTCTAGACGGGAATCCGTGGGGGCGCCCTTATCGAGCGGTTCGAGGGAAACTTCGAGCCGCGGCGCCTCCACTTACGGAGAGTCTTCAGAGGTAGTCGCAGCCCTCTTCCCGGCAAGAGCGGAGCATACTCCGCCGCCGATGGCTTTGCCCACAGCCGCAGAGTCTCCAGAGGAGAACGCCATTAGCGTCCCAGAGGTGACACAGGCAGAGATGAGGGCGGCCGTGATGCGGCTCCGGGCCAAGAACGTGGCTCCGGGGCCCGACGGGATCCACGGCCGAGCATTAGCCCTCGCTCTGAAGGAGCTGGAGCCCCAGCTGAGAGGACTCTACACAGCGTGCCTCGAGCAGGGCCAGTTTCCCACTTTGTGGAAAACCGGTCGTCTGGTCCTGCTCAGGAAGGCGGGGCGCCCTGCGGACTCGCCGTCCGCGTACCGGCCCATAGTGCTGCTAGACGAGGTGGGTAAGCTGCTGGAACGGATACTCGCAGCCCGCCTCGTCGGCCACTTGTGCAGAGAAGGGCCGGACCTGGACGAGAGCCAGTTCGGTTTCAGGCATGGGCGCTCCACCATACACGCTATATCGCGGGTGAGAGTCCTGGCGGAGGAAACGGTGTCCCGGGGTGGGGTGGTGGTGGCGGTGTCCTTGGACATCTCCAACGCCTTCAACACCCTGCCCTGGAGTTGTATTCGAGAGGCACTGCGTTATCATCGGGTGCCTCTCTACCTCCGCCGTATCGTTGGGGCTTATTTGGCGGAGAGGTGTGTCACCTTCGTGGGACGCGATGGCGTCAACCAGCGCCACATGTCGTGCGGTGTTCCACAGGGCTCGGTCCTGGGCCCACTCCTGTGGAACATCGGGTACGACTGGGTGCTGAGGGGCGAACTCCAACCGGGTGTCGACCTGACGTGTTACGCGGACGACACGCTGGTCACGGCCCGGGGGAGTTCGTACAGGGAGGCAGCGTTGCTGACGACGGCTGCGGTCTCACAGACGGTGAGCCGCATACGGCGCCTCGGCCTGGAGGTGGCCCTCAACAAGTCGGAGGCCATGGTGTTTCATGGTCCCCGGCGGGCGCCACCATCCGGATCCCACATTGTGGTGGGGGGGGTTCGAATCGCTGTCGAGCCCACCATGAAGTACCTTGGGTTGGTGCTCGACAGCCGGTGGGATTTCGGCCCCCACTTCCGGCAGCTGGCGCCCAAGTTGTTGGGCGCGGCCGGGGCGCTGTCAACGCTGCTTCCCAATCTGGGGGGCCCGAGCGCCGCTTGTAGGCGGCTCTACGTGGGGATCGTGCGGTCGATGGCCCTTTACGGGGCCCCGATCTGGGCGGCTGACCTGACGGCCGGCAGCATTGCTGTTTTGCGAAAGCCGCAGAGAGCAATGGCCGTCAGAGTCATAAGGGGATACCGCACGATCTCCTACGAGGCGGCTTGTGCACTGGCCGGATCCCCGCCCTGGGACCTGGAGGCGAAGGTGCTCGCGTCACTGTATCGGTGGCGCGAGGAAGCGCGAGCGCGGGGCGAGCGACCGATGCAGCGACAAATGGAGCAGCGTCGGTCGCAGCTCCGCGAGGTCCTGGTGGCGGAATGGCGGGACAGGCTCTCACGCCCTACCGCCGGCCTCGTCACCATCGAGGCGGTCCGGCCGGTGCTCGACCACTGGCTCGGGAGGAGGCACGGCTCCCTGTCGTTTCGGGTGACGCAGGTGCTCTCGGGGCACGGTTGCTTCGGGAAGTACCTGTGTCGCATAAACAGGGAGCCGGACGCCCGGTGTCACCACTGCGTCGACTGCCGGGAGGACACGGCGCGGCATACGCTGGCAGAGTGTGCCGCTTGGGAGGAGCCGCGCCGTGCCCTCATCTCAGGAGTAGGCAGTGACCTCTCGCTGCCGGCCGTTGTGAATGCGATGGTCGGCGGCGAGGAGTCCTGGGACGCGGTGGTATCCTTCTGCGAAACAGTCATCTCGCAGAAGGAGGCTGCGGAAAGGGAGCGAGAGATCTCATCCTCTCACCCGGCCCGCAGCAGGCGCACCGGGCGTCGGCGGAGGGCGGACAACGCCCTCTTCCAGCCCCCCTAAATGGGTCCAGGGGCGACGGACTCGGGGACGTCCGTCGCCCCCCTACATCAGGACCCGAGGTGGCGGCGCGTAGTGTTCCACGCGCGCCCCTCTTAGACGTCGCGGGGGGAGTCAACACCTCACTCCCCCCGCTCGACCGGACGGGGCCCGCAGAGGCGGGCCGGCACCGGCCGGGGGTTGCGGAAGATTTGTAACGTTCCCGCGACCCCCGGCGTAGGTGTGAGACGGAACACCGGGGTGGTTCTTAGTCAGTAAGAGTCTGACAGACCCCTCCGCCCCCCCAGGGTGGGGGACATCCATGAGGATTTACCACCCCGGAACAAAAAAAAAAAAAAAAAAAGGTGTATAAGGTTTCGCCAACTATAGTAGCTGTCGATTCGTTTCAAAGAATCGAATGATGTTAATAGCTAGCTAATTTCTATTTGTTGACCTATGATCACGTGACATTTCGATAGCTTATATCAACCCCATACATGTTTTGGCTTTTCTACTAGCGTCATCGCTAATCGAATGTTACTTTGACTTGGCCCTCAGGGTATAAAATAAAGATGACTAAACATAACCAACATTGTAGTGAATGAAACAGTAAAATTAATGAATTAACGACTGCACCGAATAGCTGAAGCTTGTTCAAAGATTTATTGACAATATAACAGCGTGAACACGGAACATTAAAGTTACTTAATGTTCGTCTCGATTTTCTGTTCTCCTGCTGGCTGATTGACTTCGTTACTAAAGGTGAGGTACAGCGGGTAGTACATGTACCTGCATATGATTAAGTACTCATTCGTGACATAAGAACTTTAATATAGCAAAAATATCAAAACGGAAATTTCAATAGGGACCCAGCAGGCGTAGCATGACGGTTTCTGTTTCTTGGAAGACAAGACATAGCTATTTCCATACAAAGTGACATTTCGTTTCTCTATTTTTGACATCGCACCGTAAAAATCCTTCTAAAATCCGTCATTTTGTCTTTCGTTTTACCGATCGTTGTGTAGGTCTTTTTATATGTAGACTATTTCAGAAGAAAGTTTTCTATCCCAAACGTCAAAATCACACTGACAACTGTCAGTTGTCTAAGGTAGTGAAGACAATTTGACTTTGTAATCGCCATGCTAAAGACAGTAGAAAACTTTTTACTCGACGGCCGCAAAGTATAAAAATGGATTGGAAAAATGGAATTTTTCAGTTTTTGAATGGAAAATGTGAAAAGTATTACCTACATGTTTAGTTTTAGGGGTTTAAGACTTTCATAAAGGGGGTCGAAATTTTCATTATTTTTGTGATAGGATACACCATTTTCGAGATATAAGCAAAATAAAAGAAAAACGTGAACAAACTACTGAATTTCGTAAAAAGTGCAGTTGACTCTTTCTACTTTGCTGCCGTCGTACTGTCTTCACGGAACGTCATTTTTGTCGATTCTTCCGTCGACAAAACCCGTTTCTATAATGGTCATGCTACGCGTGCAGGAGGTCATGCTCGCACTAAACGTGACGAGACTTTATTCGACAAATTTTCAACCATCTCGCGAAAAAATATGGGCAGATGTGCCTGCCAAGTTGGCCAGTTGAGGAAACTTCTGCGAAAGTTTAATTGCCTAAGGGCTGATTTTATCAAAGTCTTGATCTTTTATCCGTGGAATAAAATTGACGTCTGACAGTTCTAGTCTGGAAAAACTGTCAAAAATTTAAAATTGATTCTCAGGAAAAGAATTATTCTAGGTATAATTGAAATGGTTTGGTGATATTAGCCCTAAAAATGCATGCAGTGTTCACTCCCGTTGTACACACACGTTTTTTGCCGGGAAAAACTACGGTTGATTAGCCGTGTGTAGGCACGGTTCTCAGTGTTGTATGGATCACTGTGGAAGTTTTTTGACAGACACGGTGGCGGCGCGTGGCGGCGCTTGGCGGCACTACGGCATGGCACGGCGCTCGCGCCGTCGTCGCCGTATACCATACAATCGGTGGTTTTTCGTGTCATATACAACCTCACTCGATTATTCTGTGGTGCGGATAGCGCGCCGCCCGCCGAAGGGTAAAGAAACCGTGCCGTGTTTAACGAGCCTAAGCAAATGATTAAAGAAAATGATTGTCAGAATCGAGACGGATGACTAAGGGCCCGTTGTTTGATACATTGTCAAACATGACCATTAGTCAATTTAACAATTAGTCACTTGACAATAGTCAATAGCCGTCAAAGTTTAACTACTCTGTCTGCGCATGGTTAACTTTTATAGCAAATTAGCAATTTTTTTAAATGTAGTTAGCTTAACAATTCGTCAAACAACATACTTCTGTCATTTTTAACAAATTGTTAGTTAAATAATTTGTTATAAATGACAGAAGTATGTTGTTGTTACTACTTGTTAAATTGTTGTTACTAATTGTTAAATTGACTATTGGTCATTTTTAACTATGTATCAAACAACGGGCCCTAAATTGGAACTAGGGAGGTACAGACACCAGCAGGTCAAACTACACGAAACTGTCAAATTTCTCCAAACGATTTTAATCCTTAAAATTTTGAAGGTTAAGTTCAAATAATCCAATGAGAAAATCTGACAGTTTGTAGTAACTTGATGTGCTGGCGACGGTCCAATTAAGAGATGATATTTTAAAGAAAAACACGTTTTTCCAAATGTGCCTCTGTTAAAAATATCGCCCCATTTAATCTTTCATGCAAAACCACAGCATAATATCACGCCTGTATTTCCATAAGGGGTAGACTGAGTTGTTTGAAATAGGAATGGGCCTTCGTCACCGCTGTCTGAGACCATATGGGTGGGTATTCCGTATACCCCATTCATAATAGGTCCCAATTCCTATTAACAGCGGGTGCTATTGACATTAACCAATTAAACCAGTATGTGTGAGAGGACTGCCCTAAAACAAGAATCATGATGACAATCATAAAGCATCTTGATTAATCCTGAACTCGCGTCTGACAAACACGAATTATTCACAAACATGATGAAATGCAAACGTTACTATAATTTATTGTATGTGTGTATTTTTACGAGCTCATGATTCGGCGATGTGATACGATCATTTAATTCATTCGTTTCGTTTAGCGGAGTGTGCCGCTAACGACATTCGTCATCATATTAGGTTCCTTGTGTTTGCCTAAAGGAGTTGTAGTTACAATTTATACAAATAAGTTTGGCTGTATTAAATGCAGTTTTATTTTAGACTAGCTGTTGTCCGCGACTTCGTCTACGGTCCAGAAGAAACACAGCCTATGACACTCAGGGATAATTAGCTTCCCATTAGTCAAAGAATTTTCGGAATCGGATCAGTAAATCCCAAGATTTCCTCCTACATACAAACTCACAAAAATTACCTCTTTTATAATATTAGTATAGATTTAAATAAAACCATAAAGAAAATAGAAGGAGGTAGGTAACCCTCTAAAACGTTATTTCAAGATTTATAATTGTATTTTCACTCCTCTTGCTCAAAAAGATCATTGTAGCGTACCAGACCGGGGATAAAATAGCATATCTTCCCCTAGGGGAAAAAATATTTTTTTATTTTTGTCTGTTACCAGCGAACCTACAAAAACGAAAAAGTATTTATTCATAAGTTGAATAATCATGAATAAAGTCTCGACTTATTACTGCTTCATAAAACAGGAAGAACATTTTATTTTTGAAAATGGAACTAAAAGCGGCGATCTCTTCGGTAGTATGCGTGCATTGCGTTGCGGCTACAGAAGAAATTTAAAAAAGTAAACTATTTAATGTTGTATTGGATTATTTTATTTTCTCGCAATCGTAGTAAAAAGTAGAGTGTAACACGAGGCGCTAAAAACCCATTATAACTCGGTTTCTATTTACTGATCGCTAAAGTTCGGGAGTAAAACTACCTCGTATATAATGGGTAATTTTAGCCCCTTGTATAACAATCTACTATTGCATTTAACTCTACGGGAGCTTTAAAATAAAATATCTTGAAATATCTATTTATCATAAGTTTGTCCTTTTTTTTGGAATGTACAATAAAGTTTTTAATAAATATGTTCTAACTATACTAATCCTAACTAATAAGGATTATAAATGCGAAAGTAAGTAGGTATGTTTGTTTCTTACCGTTTCACGCCTAAACCACTGAACCGGATCATCATGAAATTTTGCATATACGTTGTCAGGGGTATAGAAAAGGACAAAGGAGAACCTTTAATGCAGAAAAAAGTACTGTTCCCGAGGGAAAGTTCAATAACTTTCGACGGTCACAATTGCTTTAGGACGCTAAATGGCGCTACGTGTCTTTCGAATCATGATTGAAGTATATTATTAGAAACTTTAGTAGTGTGTTAAAAGAGTTTTTTTTTTAATATAAGTAATACATTTTGTGAGTCTCGAGTGAACTCCAACACCGTTTGACCGAACACCATTAAAGTTGGCACATAACTAAATTTATATGTATTTTTAATGGAGAAGAATTTACAGGTGTTTTTTCGACTTCCATGCGAGCGAAGGCACGGGCAAAAGCTAGTATCGAATAAATATCTTTTAATTAATAAAAAAGAAAAGCTTACCTAAAAACCGCCATATTACTTAAAACAACGAACTCTCGCGCATTACGAGCGCGCGCGCCGATCCGCGCGACCCAACCGCTGTGTCTAATCGAGCTCCTACTGACTGAAACAGACTAAATAGTACCTATTGTACTCTGACTGAACTGCTGAGCACGGCTGAGATTTAACAGCGCACGCTGATATAGATCAATTAATTCGCTCCTGACAGCAAGGAACCGCAATTGACCATAAATATGTACCTTCACGATTCTACAATGTATGGCCAAAATTGATTCAAAGCTCCCATAGATGACAGATGAGATAAGTATTTTTTTTTTGCAACTGAACCGTTCTTGTCTGTACTGCCAGAGCACCACCAAAAGTAGTCTACTAATCTTACTATCTACCTGCTATATCGACATAGTAGGTAACTACACTGCAACACCATATCCAATAAAAAAAAAAAAAAAAAATTTTACCTACCTATATAAAAAGTTAAGTTTTGAAAATGACATCCCGCCAATTTTGTCAGCTGTCGAAATTAATATTCCATTTTTTTTTCATCTTTTTTTTCTTGGCTGCCAGTGCTAACAATAGCAAAATTGGATACTGAAAAGCTACCGAAAATGTAGAACCTCAGAAGTCAGATGCCCATATTCGCAGCTGTTACCGTGCAGGCAGGCCTTCCATAATCTTCTGAGTCCAGCGCTGAAAATTTGGATTAATGGGACCGACTTACGAATATTAAATATGGAACCCATCATCGTATTTTTATTTGATTGGACTTTAGGATAACAAATTAACATGTCTTCCCAGCCCAATCTGCATTAATTAAAATTCTGTTTATAAATAAAAGTGCATCAGTTGGTCAAATAAGACGTCCCTGCGACCTCAACGGTTAGGGGTTTAATGAAGACTTACACATGGCGCCTGATATTCAATCCTTTCTTCGTTTCCACACGATTTTAAGAGCTCGTAACTTTATTAAACTAATGAACTGCTGAGTCAGTACAATGAATTCTAAATAGGAACTAAGATTTCAAAGCAAAACCGCCCATTGTATGCGTCTAGAATCTAGACTCTACATAACACAACTTAATTGGTTCTAGGCACTTTGAGAGTCCAAAATAATAAATTGTTGATGCGCACAGTAAGATATTTTTCATTTTAACTAAATAAGTCAATAAAAAAAAGCCGTAGATTCTATACTGTTTGTACCTAAGTGTGTAAAATCCAAAAATGTAGGTATATGCTGGGACCCGGTCGCAAAATTTTCAGCTTTTAAGGAGCTTCAGGGTGACACCACTTCAGGAGTTTTTTAAACCTTAAAAGAAAGTTAAACCAACACATTTTCATCATAATCTGATAGATTTTGAAGGAAAGCCCTATGTAAAGAAGAAAAAAAAACGAAAAATCGAAATGGAATCGTTTCTATTTCGAATAATTTCGTTGTTGAAAATTCGTCTGTTCCACAACGTAAATATCGCAATGAATGTTGTTGAATTGTCAAAACGAAAGGCATTGCCATACATTGTGTGTTGCGCAATTACCCCGCTTACTTTTGAATATTGCTACTCATCCAACACCAAGCAGACCCCATTCATGAAGAAGTCGTCTATGACAAAACGATGACACAATAATGCATTAATTATTTCAATTAGATCACACTGTCAAGGCTCTGAGAATCTTTAAATAGGCCATCTTCCTGGAACGAGTGCATGTCAACCAGGAATGCGATAGATTTCATTCGCTAATAGGTTTTAATGGGCAGAAAGATAAACGCACGCAACACCACCAGTCTTTAATTAACGATTAATTATGTTGCTAACAAATCATTAGAACTAGGAACTGCATGGAAGAATGATGTAATTTATCGTAGATATATTGTATATATTATCATGTTGATTTACCTATTAGTTAAACCTTATACGTGCCTACCTTAAAAACATCGAAAATATTAAATAATTGTTGCAATATTAATTCAATTATATTAGGTAAAATTAAAAAACCCGGACACAAAAAAGAGCTGTTGAGCTTGAAACGACTGAACCGATTTTGATAAAACATGTCTAAGAACCACCGCTAGAAAACCTACTTGCAAATAAAAAAAACCGCATCCAAATCGGTTCACCCGTTTAAGAGCTATCTATGGTGCCACAGACAGACACACACACACACATAGCGGTCAAACTTATAACACCCCTCTTTAAGCGTTGGGGGTTAAAAAAGATTTCGCTTAGTAAATTATGTATAACAAAAATACCTAATCTTCAGAAAATTATAAATAATGCCACTAAATTTCCAAAAAAAAATTACTTGAAAATTAATTTGTACAAAGTTTTTGATCACATCTACGTAGCCAGTTTCTTCGAGTTCAGTCGAGAAAGAAGGTTTGATGCCGTAAAAAAACCTGCTTGTTTGATGTTTTTGAACGTCAAAATAAACTCGATTGTGCCTGGTGGCTGATTCAATCATGCTGTGTTTAGTGGTGTGTTTTTGATTGTTGCAAGCTAATTAACTACAGCACTTAGGTCCGTACTACAGAACGTCACTCAATACTCAAGCATTACTTAAAACTAGATTCGAGCCATTTGATTGGTTGAAACTAGTTTTAAGTAATGATTGAGTATTGGGTGACCTTCTGTAATACGGGACTTAGTATAGTTACCTAAAAGTGTAGAGCCATCTGATATGAAGCCCTAACCAATTTTACAGGGCACATTTACAGGCCAGGGTTAGCATTGTCCACTTCAATGTCCGCCCTCCTTAAGGTTGATTACTGGACCGACCTAGTTTAATTATTATAATGTCAACACCCTCTAATGTATGGTGTTACTCATATATTAAATTCATGGTACTTGTTAGGTTTCTAGCTAAACATGATTGTCTCCACCTATGTCATTGTCCATTAATTCTGTTGAACATAATTGGGCGACGCCCGTCATGCGAAATTTTTATTTTGCTTGTAGTTATTACAACACATCGTGGATCGGTTAATTTTTAACTTTCCCAGTAGCATTCGACTCCTTGGCTACAAAACGCTACATATCCCGCCATCTATCAGCTATTACTGCTAGTTAGTTACATATAAAGTTATAGCTCCTACATAAAACGCGCGTGGTACTGCAGTTTTTGGTTATTCATAACCGAAATGAAACTCTGCGTTAAATAATTCAATTGTTTGGAGAGTTTGATTTTTGTGTAATTTTAAATTTAAAAGCCTTATATTATTCGACCTATTTCGAGACAGGCAACATTTACTACATTCCATTATGCATCAAGTCATTTTTATTTTTTGGAAGAATTGAAATATTATCTTCCTCTATTTTAATCATAACGTTATAACTATACAACCATGGCATAAACTCGATTTATAAGACGATCGATTTGTAACTAAAATTGTTATTAAAGTTGTAACTTTGTCCTTATAGAGAACCGAATCTATTGCTTGTCAAAACGAAACGTAAACGTTGTCTTCAGTCGTCAACGTGAACAAGTGCTGTATTTCATCATTATTTTAGTATTTCCCAAAATTATTAGCAAAATAACTAATAAAACACAAACAAGGTATTAAAATAAGCCGACTGAGACTTTCATGTCGAGAGAATCCTTAAAAATTCGAATGTATAGGTTATGAATTAAAAAATCGTTTCAGATGCCTCTTTCGTGTCGGTTTTACCAAGAAAAGTATCCGGAGGTGGAAGATGTGGTGATGGTGAACGTAAGGTCCATCGCGGAGATGGGCGCGTACGTCCACCTGCTGGAGTACAACAACATTGAGGGCATGATCTTGCTGTCTGAGTTGTCCAGGCGTCGTATCAGATCCATCAACAAATTGATCAGAGTAGGCAAGACTGAGCCCGTCGTCGTCATCAGAGTGGACAAAGAAAAAGGTACCGCTTTGTTTATACATTAATTAATAGTTTTAATGTTAAATAATTTATTAACAGGCAAACTTTCAAAGTTAGGTTACCATTCACACAGCAATTTTTACTGCAAATGTCAAGAGTATGGGCATTGGTCTAGTGCATTTTGAAGCAGTTAAAATACATGACAAAGTCATTGCAAAGTTACCATTACAAGTTTAATAATAGTAAAAACTTCTTATCACTGCTGTTTAAACTATAAATAATTGATTTCCATATACATATAATGTCAACATACAATTCTTGATGTTATAATTTGTTGATTTGATTTGGCCATTCTATTATGTAACTGAATGCTTCTTCCCCTGTATGCAGTTTCAAAAGCAACATTTAAGGTGTTGTCCAAACTTAGGACACCGAAAATGCTCTATTTTTTGTCGCAAAGTTAAGCATATTAGTACATATTACAAGCCAGATGTTCAAAGAAAAGACTTATTCAAAAATATTTCATAAAAATAAAATAGTATCATGATAAAACAATTGTGAAACAGAGCTCAAAAAAATATATATTTGTTGCATGATTCTCAAAGTTTTGAGCATAGACGTAGCATTTTTTTTATAATTATTTATGTAATGATAATAAACGGAATTCAATCAACCAAAGAAATACCTAAAAATTATTCCTCCCTCCCTGAGCCATGCATTTATTTTAAATTTATTAAAACTGCAAAATTACTTTTATTTTGGTGGTCATTTGATTTAATTAACATCAAACGCATCGCTGTTTTGAAACTTATTTGTTGCAGCAATGCGCTATTGTCAATTACTGAAAACATTGCTTCTTACCGTGCCCTGAACAAAATAAAATTAATTACTTTAATTGTACATTAACATTTTCCAGGTTACATAGACTTGTCAAAACGTCGTGTATCCGCAGAGGACATAGACAAATGTACCGAGAGGTATGCTAAAGCAAAGGCAGTGAACTCTATCCTGCGTCACGTTGCTGAACTCCTGCACTACGAGAGCTCGGAACAGCTGGAAGAGCTTTACAAGAGGACTGCATGGCTGTTTGAAGAGAAATACAAGAAGAAGGCTTCAGCATATGACTTTTTCAAACAGGCTGCAGTGTAAGTAGATAAAATAATAACTATATTAGTCACTTTCATTAACATTTTTCTTTATTAGATTAATGACATATTGGGTAAGTCCTGGTAACTTATCTGGCACACAATTATTCTGATTGCAAAGTACTGTACATTATTTTTAATTGAATTTATATTCAAGGAAATTCTAATAAACTAACTTTACTCATTTATTATTAGCGAAGTTGAAATATCTGTCTAATAGGGTATTTGTCTGGATTTTTTTAAATAGATTTTTCGAAATCTCAACCGAACCTTGTTAGACCATCTATGTAATACATATGGAATGCAATAAAGAATTGAGTATTGAACTAGCTTCAACTTTCTGACCGACTATTCAAAAGTGCCTGTAAATGGTTTCATTGATTACATGCTTTGAGTTTGAGAAATAGAAATACACACTGCGGAAATTTCTACTGACTACCTATTACGGTTCATGAGATACAGCGGAGGCTTAGTAATAGGGTTCCGTTGGCACCCTTTGGACGCGGAACCCTAAAAATGGCGAAGTTTTAACATGACTTAATACACGCCTGTATCCCCGAAGGGCTAGGCAGAGGTGTACTTATAGTACACCCACATTTGTTTAAGTCTCATGTAATAGGTGGCAAAGTCAATGCTAGATAGAGACAGCACTGCTGTAATATGATCCTGCAGGGTGTAACCTTTCGTGGTCCACTTGGAAGTCCCTGAACCGTCTCCGGACACAAGTGGGAAGATGTAACTCCAACCTGGTAAACTGGGGCTACTTCGACGGAACGGCAGCTAGGTGTGGATGTAGAGCTATGTCGCACACTACGCTCCACCTTCTACCTTGCCCTCTGTGTCCCAAAACTTGCAGTCAAAGTGACCTCTCCGCTGCCACCGACAACGCCGTGGAAGTGACGAAAATATATTAATCATAATAATCATAATCATTTATTTATTTTTTAACATATGTGTTTATAAAATACAGATCTTAGCTTAAATGAAATAGAGCGCTATGTTATGCCATGAGGCGTAAAAATATTGTGTTCAAATTTAAATTAGTACAAATTAATTAAAAACTTAATTCAATAAAAAAATTGGTATGTTTAATGTCAATTATTTTAAGTCACTCTTACAGATCGGTACTTAATGAAAAAGATTTTTTAAATTAATTTAATTAATTATTTATATTTTTAAATATTATTAATTTTGTCTTATTTTTTTATTAATTCAGGTAGTTTGTTATACGTATATTTTTATCGACATTACATAGACACTTGTAGAATATATTTTTAGCCGAGAAATTGGAATGTTTAATCTTGATTTATGTCTTGAGTGTGGAACGTGCGTATGTTAAAAAGCTTGTAACTTCTCTATATTACCATTTTTTTTTTCGCGAACCGGCCTTTTTAGCATTAGTTCATGTATTTTTGTGACTAGCTTTTGCCCGCGGCTTCGCTCGCGTGGATGTCGGAAATTATCCCACGAGAACGTACTACCGTGATAAAAAGTATCCTAAATGTTAATCCAGGTTACAAACTATCTTTATTCCAAATTCCATCCAAATCCGTTCAGTAGTTTTTGCGTGAAAGAGTAACAAACATCCATCCATCCATCCTCACAAACTTTCACATTTATAATATTAGTAGGATAGTAGTCAAATACCCAATTGCTGGCATTTTCCTAATCCACTAGATATCAGAGACAACTTTAGCCTAGATCTGCAACTTTTTATTTTTATTAAACCCGTTTTGACCCACTGCTGGGCAAAGTTCTCCCCCATAGCTTTATCAACAACTTAATAATATTTTTCTTCAACATATTCGCTGGTGCAATTAAAATACGCCGATTTCCATAGCAAACGGGTAGATCAAGCAGCGGAAATTCTAGAAATTCAAATAAATAAAGACATCTCAATCAATCTTCCAGCGACCCCTCAGTGCTAAACGAGTGTGGTCTCGACGAGAACACAAAGGAGGTCCTCCTAGCGAACATCAAGCGGAAGCTGACGTCACAAGCGGTGAAGATCCGCGCGGACATTGAGTGCGCGTGTTACGGATATGAAGGCATCGACGCGGTTCGTGCTGCATTGAAGGCCGGGCTTGCGTTGTCCACGGTGGACCTGCCTATCAAGATTAATCTTATTGCGCCACCTTTGTATGGTAAATGGTCTTCCTTTTTCTGTTTTTTTGTTGGAAATCATGTGCTCACATGTTGGCAAGTCAGCTGCAATAGGCATTGCAGCAAAGAAGCCAAACTGACTTGTATGCCTACATTTACCCTGGCTGGCATAAATGTCCTTATACTTATTTTTACCCACAATAGTTTTTTTTTTTTTTTTTGGGTGGGAGATCATCAAATGACCTCTCCCGCTCTGGGCGGAGCGGAAGGGCGTGTCAGACTCTTACTGACTAAAACCCACCCGTGTTCCTTCAGTTGCCTGTACGCCAGGGCCAGGGTAACTCTTTCGAACAATCCGCAGCCCCGGCAGACCCACAATAGTCCTAATTTCATGTTTTCCATATTTTGTCTTAAGCTTGGTAGCTTGGTTTCCTAGAAAAGCGGTTCCGTCATATTATAACTATAAAATCTATTCGACATTAAGTCTAACCCCGCTGACCAAAGATTTAAATCGCTAGATTTGCTAAAAAGTGTCATACTGAGAAGTGTGAGCTCACATATGATTAAATAGCGTTTCCATTACAGTCAAGTCAAGTCCCTGCGTCAGTGTGTCAGAGGTTTCAAAACATAACAGAAATGCGACTACCTTTTGACGTGGTAGGGCGAATCTAACGATTTAAATCTTTGTCGCTGTCATCATTTTCATGACAGCCGTCAGTAGGCAGTACGGCCGTTAAGTGCGGCCGCCGTAGCTTTACTCAGGAGTTTCTTAAAAATATTCTCTGCAACATTTCCTATTGTGTCAATTTTTCTCTCTCTTTCATTCATAATTTACATCATGTTTACAGTAATGACCACATCGACGCCTGAGAAAACAGACGGTCTCAAAGCACTGCAAGATGCCATCGACAAAATAAAGGAGACCATAGATTCCGCGGGAGGAGTATTCAATGTGCAAATGGCGGTAAGTGGAATGCATAATAATGAATGTTACGACTCTTGGGAAACACTGGTTGCAGCTCTAAGGTTGCGAACTGGTCATGTTCAACTGAACATGATTCATCATCTAACGGGCATGAAACTGTTGGCACTATGACAGGTGAAATAAGACTAAACATATTATTCAAGTAATGGTAGTATGTGTAAGGCATAGTCTAAAAAAACAAGGTTTGGCATTCCGGGAGTCACACATGCTTACGTCACTATCCAGTTGCCACTTTATTGCAACAAAACACGAATTATGGAAACATTTTCAGGCACCATTCTGTTAAAAAATATAGTTATACCATTTAAATTGTTGTTTCGTTTTTGTAATCAAATGAAACAATTCAATTTAAACATATACCAACGTAACTGTTAGTTAAAACCTCATTGTTTTATCGGATTCACTCGGTTGGGGAGTTATTATTACACACTACTGGTAACACAGCGGTGATGACGTAGGCTTGTGTCTCCCACGTGGCCACTGTGTCTCGGAATGCTATACCTGGTGAAGTATATTATTTTACCATGGTGTAAGGTACCTTGACCTGAGAAATAGATAATTACTTACCAAATCTTATCTTACACAATGGTGTAATTAATTAATTATCAAGCCAACTTTTGTCTGAAGAGTGCAAGAATTTTTATATCCTGAAAATATGAATGAAACAAAGAAATGAGATCTGAGGGAGAGAAGAAAAATATTAGTTAAAAGTAAATTAAATAAAAATAGATGTGAGAGGGTGCTAGTATGATGCAATTGATAGCATACTCGCTGCCACTGCAACTGTAGGCTGCAAGCTATTAATTTTGCTATGATAATAATTAAATTGAGTGGTGTGTATTACTAACATCATATGGATCAAGGTCCGAGTAATTACGAGTTTATGATTATGTAATAAGTATAAGTTATATGTTTGACCCTATGAGGCTGGCATAGTCACTCCAAAAGTGCATTGAAGCCTCAAAAAATAAATGACACTAAAAACATAATGCAATAAACATGCACGACAGGCATAACTTTGGACCCTGTCACTCAAAATATGACAGTTTTTAACAATCGAACTCACTCTTTCTTAAAACCATTTATTACATGTTATAAAAAAAATGGAAAATCGTATACTTTTGCAATGTTTGTAAATATGTGAACATAATTTATCTATCACATAATTAATTTATCTGTCATTGCTTTATTTTAAATTCTTTTTTACCTATTGTGGTATAGTAATTTTATTCTAGGTGCATTGTCTTCACATATAATTATATAATTAATGTATACAAAATATTGTACAACATTTTGGAGTTTCTTGCCCATTCTTCTCCATACGTAACTACCAAAGGGGGTTATCGTTTTGTGCTCACCAGTTGGCGCCACTGTCGAGTAAGGTCCTGTTGCAGTACTTTTATTTGATGTTTTGGATATGTTTAAGTGCCCTTATATTCATATTATGTTTATTTTATTACATTTTAAAACTTCAAATGAATATTTAGATTATAATATTCCTAAAATTGGCAAGTATGAATCAGAAAAATCTTATTCTTCCTTCAAGTGCTACCAAATTAGATTCTAACTTTTTACTTAAAGTCTTAAGCCATAATTAATCAAGAATGGCACAACCATTACAGCTATTATGAATCATTCGATAAAATCTGCGATAAAAAATTCACGCAAACAGTGAACGTTCAGTACATATTTTGACATCTAGGACCTTAATCTACACTAGCACCTCTAGTGGCGAACTCAAGCGCGGTGGCCCTCATTGGAAGGGGCGACTGGAATCAAATCTATGTTAATGTAAATGTTAACGTTCAAAAGTGCCTTTGTTTGTGCCTAATTTGAAATAAATGCTCTGATTTTGATTCCTGGTAATAGTTATGATATTAAAGTCCTCGTTGTGAATTACAGCCTAAGGTAGTGACGGCGACGGACGAGGCCGAACTCGCGCGGCAGATGGAGCGCGCGGAGGCCGAGAACGCAGAGGTGGCCGGCGACTCCGCAGAGGAGGACGAGGACCAAGGTATGTACCTGATAATAGACGCCCTGGAACTTAATACTAGCCTATTATTGCCCCACTGCAACAGGCGTAGCATAACGCTTTCTATTTCTTGGAAGACAAGACATAGCTATTTCTATACAAAGTGACATTTCGTTTCTCCATTTTGACATCGCACCGTAAAAATCCTTCTACAATCCGTCATTTTGTCTTTCATTTCTACCGATCGTTGTCTAGGCCCTTTTATATGTAGACTATTATAGAAGAAAGTTTTCTATCCCAAACGTCAAAATCACCCTGACTACTGACAGTTGTGTAAGGTAGTGAAGACAATTTGATTTTGTAATCGCCATGCTAAAGACAGAAGAAAACTTTTTACTCGACGGCCACAAAGCATAAAAATGGAATGGAAAAATGGAATTTTTCACTTTTTGTATGAAAAATGTGAAAAATTATTACCTACATGTTTAGTTTTAGGGGTTTAAGGATATCATACGACATATAGGTCGACATTTTCATTATTTTTGCGATAGGACACACCATTTTCGAGATATAAGCAAAATAAAAGAAAAACGTGAACAAACTACTGAATTTCGTAAAAAGTGCAGTTGACTCTTTCTACTTTGCTGCCGTCGTACTGTCTTCACGGAAAGTCATTGTTGTCTATTCTTCCGTCGACAAAACCCGTTTCTATAATGGTCATGCTACGCGTGCAGAGTCTACATTTATGTACGATTAATGATTTGATGAAGTTGTATTCATAATATTTTGACATCATACCTGCTATTAATTTGAAATTATTTTTATTTGTTGGCACATTATTTTAAATTAATTGACTCTTGAACTAAACATTTCACATTCAATTTTAATTAGACTTTTAAATGTATTGTTTCTGCTTGTAATAATTGTATTTTATATTTAATGTTCAACACAATGTTAATTGTTCAATGAATAAATAAATGAAATTAAATGGCTATAGGGTCGCCCCTTAGGCCTGAAACTGCGTTAAGCGGACACCCTTGCGGGTCCATAAAAAATGCTCCGCGGCGGGGAACCGTGCGGGCGTCCGTTGCGGGGAGACAGGCGCCGCGGCCGCTCAACGGGGCGCGCCTCCGTGCGACGGCGTCCATCACGGGGGCATGCGCGGTGCCCTCATAATAATAATATCCCTACCACCTTATCTTTCTTCATGGTATAATAATCTACTTCGCCAGGTATGGCATTCCGAGACACAGTGGTCACGTGGGTGACACAAGCCTACGTCATCACCGCTGTGTTACCAGAAGTGTGTAATAATAACTCCCCAACCACATTTACTACCTGTGCGAATGCGATAAAACAATGGAGTTTTAACTAACAATTACGTTGGTATAGGTTTAAATTGAATTGGTTCGTTTGATTACAAATACGAAACGACAATTTAAATGCATTAAATATATTTTTTAACAGAATGGTGACTGAAAATGTTTCCATAATTCTTGTTTTGTTGCAATAAAGTGGCAACTGGATAGTGACGTAAGCATGTGTCACTCCCGGAATGCCAGACCTTGTTTTTTAGACCATGTCTTTCTTTAATCTTCCCACGGACCCCACCCGCGTGCCCACGCGCATCGACACGCGACAGGTGCCGTCGCAGGCGCCCGCTTAACGCAGTTTCAGGCCTTACTACATAGGACTCAAAAAACAACTGTGTGTGCGAACTAAACACCTGTGATCTCTCGCTACCCTTTAGAGGAGTACAGGGATGTCATGTTAAAATGAGTATTCCACTCGCAACGAGGCTGTAAGACTGGTGGATAAACAATCTGCCTAGCCTTTTCCCAACTATGTGGGGGTCGGCTTCCAGTCTAACCGGATGCAGCTGTATTTTACATGGAGCAACTGCCTGTCTGACCTCCACAACCCAGTTGCTGGTTAACACGGATAATCCTTGACTTCTTGGTAAGACTGGTTGTCAGGCTTTTGGACTTCTGACTACCCGAAAAGACTGTCAATATCTACGAATGATAGAGTTTCCGAGGAACAGAGGGGCATTCCATGAACCGACTGTGGCAAGCTTAGCTTAGCCTTCGATCGACTCGTGTGGTTGTTATCATTTAGCCACGAATATTAATTAATTTGATTATTTTCCCAGGTATGGGCGACGTGCGCATGGATGACGAACCACAACAGAACGGCGCGTCAGATGAAGAAGAAGACTAACCTCAGATGTCCCTCTATACATTACTATGATAGTACCGTCATGTTACTACCTAATATACACACGTTTTATACATAAACCCCTTTCATTTTGGTACAACCTAATATTTATTTATCACTTCATATAGAGTGGTAGGGACGCAGGGACATCGACGCGCAGCCTGCTGCCATGGATTCAGTAAATGATTCTGAAACCCCGTGCGTTGAGAATTTCCGGAGGTTATATTTAAAAAAATTACTGTTCCATACATTTTGACCGAGTAGGTATTGCAGTTTTCTATAAAACAGCAGATTTTTTTTTTATATAACCTTTGAAATTTTTCAACTCTAGGGGGTCAAGAATCATGTGCTGAATCCATGGTTACAATTTGCGCGTCGATGTCCCTGCCACCCTGTATTATAAAACAAACTCCGCCGCGTCTGTATGTCTGTCTGAACGCGATAAACTCAAAAAACTAGCGAACATATTTTCATACGGTTTTCAACAATGTACGGAGTGATTCATCATGAGGAAGATCTAGGTGTATAATTCATTATGGTTTTGTGTAACTTGGCTGAAATATAACAATGATTGTTGAAGATGTCGGAAATATGAATATGATTATTAAGGATGTGGGAAAAAATCATGCCGACTTGGAGCTTTACTGGCGTTACGTAAACCAATAGTTATGTGAAAACAATTTATTACGGAATTAACCTATTGTTTACCCTGAGAAACACCTAGGGTACTTTTAAACCCGGTAGTACGTTCCCGTGGGATATGTTCCGACCTTCACGCGTGTAAAAGCTAGCTTAACATGAAACGACCAAGGCCAATTACATTAGTTTACCGCAAATAAATGTATTTTCTTTCTTCTTTCTTTCTTTTAAGACAAAAACGATAATATATAGTAAACAACTTCACTACGCTCATCTCACAATACTCCAGACACACTGACAAATATTCCATTCGTCCGCGAGCACACACCAGTCAGACTTAGCGTCCAAGAGAGCACATGAGGATGGCTGGCGATCGTAATACTATCGGAAATACGTTTTCCCGAAAACTACATCAGCGTGATAGATATTTTTAAATAGCAATACTGCTATTTAAAAATATATAATATTTTTAAATATTTTTATTAACCCGTACCCTGGGTTCTCAACATGGACTAAAATAATAATAATAAACATTTATTTCAGAATACTTCCATATTTGTTAGTAACAATTTACACTTATGAAACTAGTGTTAGTAGTAATTATTCTAAGCTGCATGAGGCACGCCGATCATGGGGAATGTCTACTAGACTGCGTGCAGTCGTATCCACCGCCCCAAGATCGGAGAGTCCCACCTATCAGCCAACTTTCTAAGAATGACGACGAATGATGACGTTCTTTGACGACACGGTTGGCGCAGTGGTTAAGAGATTGACTGCTGTGCTGCGTGTTGCGGGTTCGATTCCCGCACGGAACAAATATTTGTATGACCTACAAGTAGTTATTCCGGGTCTGGCTGTTTGTGAATGTGAGTTTGAATGTTTGTAAACGCACCCGCAATACAGGAGAAAATCCTAGTGTGGGGCAAACTTTTATTAAAAAAAAGAATGGTGTTGGGGCTGGCGCGAACACGGCGTAGCAAGGATGCGCATCTCTTGCGTATGATGGCCGAAAAACTATCAGCTTCCGCGTCGGCAAACATGCCAGACGCGCTACAAAAACGGCAGCCCTATCAATACCTGGAACGTGTTGTTATATTATACGCGCAGGCCACTGTATGCCCTTTGCATAAAGTTCATCTACAGGCTGCACGTGTAAAAGGAGTGGCAGTAGGCTTTGAAAATCGATACCTTATCCTGAGCCGTACAACGTGCAAACCTGTGGGCTAACACCCCACATCGAACCGCCAGCGACCTGCGCTCCCGCTCAACATCAAAGTTATCGTTTAACTCGTCAGAGACCCAATGACTCAGATACTTAAAATTTGCAACTCTTTTTAGAGGTCTGCCACACAGCAAAACTGGTGGAGTTGTGCTAAAGCGGTTACTGCCTGCCTTAAATATCATGAATTCGGTCTTTGGTGCATTGTATTTGAGCCCATGGGTCTCAGCGTACGATTCACCCACGTTTATCAATTTCCTTAATTCCCTGATCGATGGGCTCAGCAGAACCATAACGCCCCCTCGTGGGCGTTTGACTTTCAGGGGTGCAGTAGGAGACCCAGAGAAAATTAGGGGGCGTTGAGATGGGATCTCACGACTATATAATTACACATTTAAATATAGTCGTGGCAATAGCTGTTCCGGATTGGCGACAGATGCTAAGTAAAAAAAATGGGGGCTCTGGAAAAACAAAAATTCTTAAAGTTGGCGGTGGACATAATACGGTTGAGTGAGAACCTATAACCTATACTGTCCCACTGCTGGACAAAGGCCTCCCTCAATTCCTTCCAGGAACTCTTATCCCGTCACAAAAAAAGTAAAACAACGTAATGACAAACATAATTATATCTTTTATTTACAATAACAACTATTTACAAGTTCATCATAATCAAAAAAAAATAGATCTAAAATCACATTTGAAACAAATTCATAAAATATAATATTCTACAATAAAATAATATCTACTAAACATGAAATGCTGTTCGTTGGTAAGTGCATCACTTAAAAACCGCTGGACCGATTTGACTATTCTTTGTTTTAAATGTTCTTAATACCCCGAATCAGATTTAAAATAAAAAACAAATACATATGGGAAATAAAATTGGAAAAATTTCCCGGAAAATCTTCAAATTCGGGAACAACTGAACGTCTTTCTTGCATGAAATACTTATTTAAATTTGGACAGGACGTCAGGACGTCGGGTCAGCTAGTTTTTTTTACCATTTATTTTATTCAGTTTACTTCTATGTAGCTTGTCGAAGAATAACAGACCTGCTGCCTTTTCTATGGATTCTGGTGGAACCTGAAACAGATATAAGAATGATATAATCTGCCTAGGCTCTTCCCAACTATGTTAGGATCATTTTCCAGTCTAAGGAGATGCAGCTGAATACCAGTATTGTACTTGGAATGACTGCCTATCGAAACTCCTCAATCCTGTTACTGAGGTAACACGGTGCCTCTTGGCAAGACTGATTTGCATTCTTGCGGGCTTCTGAGTCCTGACTAGTGACTACCCGTAACGACTCTCAAAGATCTGCAAATGACAGCCAAGACCAAACGAAACGACAATTTAAATGCTATAAATATTTTTTTAACAGAATGGTAACCGAAAATGTTTCCATAATTAGTGTTTTGTTGCAATAAAGTGGCAACTGGATAGTGACGTAAGCATGTGTCACTCCCGGAATGCCAGACCTTGTTTTTTAGACCATGGGCTTAACGTACTTTCCGAGGCATGGAGTGGTCTCAATATGTTATCGATGGTCACCCATCCACGGTCCGACCTCGGCAAGCGTTGCTTAACCATGAAGACCGACCAAATACCGCTGTTATCATAAAACCACGAGCGCCTCAAAAATAAAAAGAATATGTAATCTCAACCATATTTATCCGAATACAGAGGAAGTACCTTCCTAATATTTTTACCTATTGTGGTACATAGTAATTTTATTCTAGGTGCATGGTCTTCACATATAATTACATAATTAATGTGAACCTACATAATATTGTAAAACATTTTAAAAGAGTAACGGTGGAGTTTCTTGCCCATTCTTCTCCATACGAAACTACCTTTTGCAAGGGGCAACTAGAATCAATTAATTTTTTTTTGTAAATTTTGACGTTCAAAAGTGCCTTTTATGTGCCTATTTGAAATAAATGATTTGACTTTGACTTTAGAGATAGAACACTACACACACCACCTCTGCTTATAACCCTTCGCGTAAAACTAGCGTGGTATTATTTTATAAATTATGTACATTAAAAACTAAAAATTACATAGGCGTTATATGTACGCAACTTTGTACGTAATTTTCTGTTCCTTTCTTCCTGTCTATTTATGTGTTTACATAAATGGTTATATTTATAAATAAATACATAACCTTAGCTAATTTGATTATAGCTGAGCCAAGTTTTTTAGAATTAAAAGTAGATAATTAAGTTTGATAACATTTCATATTATGTCCATTAGTACGTTTATAACTTGGGAACCAGTTATTCGATTGTCATGTGTTTTTAGGGTTCCGTACTCTAATGGTGCCAACGGGACCATTACTAAGGCTCTGCTGTCCGTCCGTCTGTCACAGGGCTGTATCTGTTGAACCGTAATAGGTTGACGTTTAAAATTTTCACAGAGTACGTACTACTATCGCTGCTATAACAACAAATAATAAAACTAAAATAATTGGACGGCGGTGCGGAACCCTTCGTATGCGAGTCCGACTCGTGGCCGTTTTTTTTTTTGTATTCATTGTAGAAGCGAAGCGTATTTAGTTAGCATCAAATCTCCATAACAAGATCACTGAACCGATAACATACCATAAAAGCCGCCACAGGCGTCTCATCAGGTATCTTCTGGTTGGGCATGACGTAGGCCTCCATATCAAGAGACCCATCTTTCGCCTCCCCCACTACCACCTTATAGAAATGTGTGGGGACCGCCACTGTGTTGGCGCCGATCACTTGGTAGCGGACGTAACATTTGCCGTCGGATTCTTTCCTGAAAACAGAATAGGGACACTATAAAAATATCCAAACCTGGCATAGGCCTTTTCCTTCCGTAGTATCACGCCTGTATTCCCCGAAGGGTTAGGCAGACGTATACCTATAGTACACCCACATTTCGCCAGTTATGTTTAAGTCCCGAGCAATAGGAGGGCAGCCTATTGCCATCAACCGGGCACAAATCCAGTTTTTCTTCCCTTCTTCTCTTTTATGAAAAGAGAAATAACCCTATTTCAGAATTAAATTATCCATTTTGATTCTGTTACCTCAATTTGTGTAGACTGTTGTGCCAGGCGGCACAGATACAGAATTAGTATGCAATCTGCCTAGTCTCTTCCCATCCATGTTGGGGTTGGCTTCCAGTCTAACCGGATGCAGCTGAATACCAGTATTCTAAAAGGAGCGACAGCCTATCTGACCTCCACAACCCAGTTACTGGGTAACACGATACCCCTTGGTAAGACTGGTTATCAGTCTTTCGGGCTTCTGACGACCCGTAACGACTGCCAAAGATCCAAGAATGATAGCCTGGACCAACGGCTTAACGTGCTTTCCGAGGCACGGAGGCGTCTTGGTATGTAAAGATGGTCACCCATCCACGGACCGACCGCAACAAGCGTAGCTTACCCTGATATATCGACCCTTGCAGCTTTTATTACTGAGACACGAGCCCCTATTTTGGGATTTCAAAATTGGGTGTTAGACACATTTTTAGCTGCAAAAAGTAGAAATTCCTCACATGGGCAAGATTTGTTTCAAATAGTCTTTAAAATTATTCTGAAGGTGTGCTATACTTTACAATCACCTATTATAAGTATATTACCTGGGTAAGTACAGTGGTCCAGTGCAGCAGTACACATTGTTATAAACTTTGGTAAGTTTGCGCACATGCCTCTCCAAATTATTCCACGCATGTCTGTTGAAGCCTTCTCCTACCTGTATATAATAACGAAATGAGAAGACGTCGATTGCATAAAACCGCTATGGATTAATGAGCCTGTTTTATTAGTTAGTAGTTACTGTAGTTACCTATACAGACTGGCGATTAGGTCATCACATTAAATTATACCACGTAGGTAGGTATACTACATGGTATACTTAGACGATATACAAAATTTGAATGAACCAAAAGGGAACCGAAATTATCAGCCGTCCCATTCATTTGGGTCGAGTAGGTATTGAAGTATGTAGGTATTGAAGTTGTAGTATGGGACAGTTGACGTTGTTGTTGGGTTTTGTTGTTGTTGTTGGGTGAGCCTGTGTTATGCAAATAAATGAATTTGAATTTGATATTATTTCGCGATTACGTTGTTGGTCCCATGGAGAAAGTTGTTCAGTTTGATGGTCAGTACCACACCCTTAAAAATATGACCACACTTTTCTGATACTTGCTGTATACAGGTCGAAAATTATTATGTAAAACTTACCATGAGGGTATCTTAGTCCTAATCCTAACTTCCTAAATATATCCTAACTATCCTAATCCTAACTAATATTATAAATGCGAAAGTAAGTTTGTTTGTTTGTTTGTTACCTTTTCACGCCTAAACCACTGAACCGATCATACTGAAATTTTGCATATACGTTGTCAGGTGTACAGAAACGGACATAGGGTACCTTTCATCCCGAAAAAAGTACTGTTCCTGAGGAAAACAACAATAACGTTCTTAAGATAATAGAAGGCGCCACGTGTCTTCCGATTATGATTGAATTATAACCCGAATTGATAGTCAAAGTCTAAATTAATGCGAGCGAAGCCGCGGGCAAAAGCTAGTATTTAATAATTTACCTGAGGAGCCATATTGGTGAGAAAGAATGTCTGATCAACATGTTTCTGAGACAAGCGGTGGTTACCAGCAGCTGCCATGTGGCCACGGTCAAACCCTGAGCCTTTGTAATCTGTGTTCTGTGACCTGGAATTCATTCAAAACTTTTGTTAGATAACTAATGTTGAAATAAATGCTGGTATTATTAGGTCGGGGAAAAGGTTCTTTCATATTTTATATTCAAATTCAAGACTAAAAGCTCGTGTGGCACCCAAATATCGAGCTTTATTGTACACCGAGACTTTTTCAAATGGGTCAAAACTGTTTTGTAGTCAACCCCTAACTTTTCAGCTATGTCGTAACTACTAATATGACGTACTGGGACCATTTTTTTTTTAAATGGCATCTACTTTATCCGTAACAGGGCGACCAGAGCGAGTTGCATCTTTGACATCAAAATTCGCGGACTGAAAACGATCGAACCCACTTCGTGCTACTCTTACACTTCGTTAAGTGCTTACACGTTACATATTTTTTGGCGGCTTGCGTCGCATTTTTCCCTTTTTTGTAATAAAACTTCAAATGTAACAAAATTTCTTCGTTAATAAATAGATTCACTCATTTTGGCGGTAAGAAAAACAATTGCAAAAAGGCGGGATCTCGTTTTTACTTTTTACTTTTCTTTATATTAATGTTACCTGTTTAATGGTATCAAAACCAGCCAGATACAAACAGTACAGCCAAAGAGATTTTACTACAACTTTATACCCATAAAATACGAAAAAGCTTTTTCCCGACCTATTATGTATGAGTTAGGGATAGGTCCATTACACATTATATAACCAATGCTCATCAGGGGGGCAAGCGGACTATCTACCAAAAGTATAAAATAATATGTCCAAAGATTGTTTGGTTACTATTGGTAGCACATGAGTCATTGACACAAGATGAAGATCTTACAAAGATTTCTAATTATACTCGGGAAATTGTTGGGCCCAAAATTTGCCCCCAAAATTCTGATCAGTACTATTAACAATCATCAGATCAATCAGGCATTTGCATTATTATTAGATACCTAATGTGGAGTCTCTCACCTAAAGAACGGATGTATACTCTCATCAGGTTTGAAATCACATTTGCTTCTGTCCACCTGGTCATTCTTTGCAATGTGTTCTCGAGTGATATGCTCAAACACCCAGTTGGGCACTCTGTTGCGGCGGTCATAAGATAGTATGAAGTCATCGTAGGAACGAACATTGTCCAAACTAGGAAAGCCATATTTCATTATTTGTGATACCTAGAATTTTTTTAAGTCAGAATGTTAATGTTTATAAAATGTTTTGTGTTGATAATATTAGTGATACATCCTCAGAAAAGGATAAGGTTAAGCAAGCAGCTAAGCCGTTTCTGACCCAACACACACAACCAAGGGGTATATTGCAGAGGTACTTTACTTAATTTTAGCCAAATAAGTAATATCGTATTCTATTTTTTTTTAAAGATTGATATCAAGAAGTGTCCGTTTAGACTGCAAGCTGACTCTAACATACTCTTGCTACCTAAGTTTGATTACTAAAATAACACACAAAGCTTTTTCAACACGAATCTTACCCGATCTTTAGTGCCACCGGTTTCCATGTATGGAGTAGCAGCCGACACTGTTCCAAAGACCGGCAGGCCTGGCATGCTCTTCAGGCGTTTACCATCAACAATAATTGAGTCATCCCAAAGAAAATTATTAAATTTTTCTGTGTTTTGTCCCACATAAAATCCGGTCAGGCCGATAGCACTCAACTGAGCGATATGCAAGAGCCGCTTACGAAACATTCTGTATTAAGGTTGATACTAATAAGGAAATGAGATTCCGTGCTTTAAAAATACGTATTTATGTCAATATTCTTATAATTACTGTGTTTCAAAGCACGTAACAACAAGACTGTATAGATTTAGGTTATGTAAAATGACATTGTCAGTACTGTCATACGGTCAGTTTGACATTATCGATCAGCTGCAATTTATCTAAAATCCAAGTTTTCAGGGTACTGGCTGTCATGGTATAAGTTGTTGGTTGGTGGTTGGTGGTGTAAGTTTTTAAGTTTAAATTCACCAAAATGTTGAAGAGAATTTTTCAGAATAACTCATATGAAAATTCTTAGGTGGAACAAATTTCCAGTTTGACGAACATGGAACACAGCACACTCTCTTGACACCTGATATAAAGGTCGAGATGGCGGCAAACGATTATTTCAGATTTCGACCGCGCGCAATTTTTTTTTTTTGCCCTCTTTTGTTATCAAATCGCTGGCGCTGCTCTAGACAATTTTTTTATGTCAGCTGTCAAAATAGGTGGACACAGTCACGTTCCCAGCCTGTAGAGTTTACTGGTTTTGTTTAAGTCATATTTTTATTGCTATCCCGTTTTAATTACTTGTAATAGAGCAGGTGCGCAATATAAAATTTAAAATATAACCTGGAACTACGTTCGGAGATCGTGGATTCCAACAATTTTATTCTCTTCTAATTTATTTTTTATGTTTATATAGTTCGATAAAATACGTACAATAATTCTAGAATAGTGACGAATGAAATCGTTAGCGTGATTTCTATAGTATGCAAAATAATACGAGAATCATGACGAAATTATTTATAAAAACAAACCGCACTCTGTCAGCGGTTTTATCGAAATATAAATACAGTACAGCTGCAAAATCTGTTGCTTCAGTGCAAATAAAAGGCAAAGAATTCATAACAGACGATTACACTAATGTTACACCTAAAATTATATCATATTTGGGTAAGAATCTGCACTTGCAAAAAAATAACCCACTCTCAATCGTAAGACAAAGAATTGTGAATTATTTTTACTCCTCGTTTACTCATAGAGGGCACCCAGCGTTCAGCATTTACGACAACTTGTCTCCTATTGTCACAACAAAGCAAAACTTTGATGATTTGTTGATTCCCTCTGATCACCCGAGTAGAGCGAAGTCTGACTGCTACTACATCAATAGAGGCAATCTCCTGAGGGCTCATATGACTGCCTACCAGAGTGAACTATTACGGTCTGGTCTGGACAATTTCCTGATGATTGGAGATGTTTATAGGAGGGATGAAATTGATTCTACACATTTTCCTGTGTTTCACCAAGTAAGTTAAACAGTATACCATTTTTTCATAGAAGATTTTTATTCAAATATTTTTATTTGTAAAACATAAGTGGGTGTAAAAACAAGTGTTGTAAATAAAATATCTATAGGTACACTATGTTGTGCCTTTGACGGTGTACAAAAATCAATAAAATAGGTATCTAAATGTACACTTAGGTATGTAACAGTTCCATGCTAAATGACATAAAACTTATCTTAAAACAAAGTTAACAATTTTGCATACAAAATTTGTACAAATTTAAATTATTAGAATAACATAAGATTTCTTCTACATTAAACATTTTAGTATATATTTAGGAGGTCACAATTATAATATAAACATTTATATATAATTAATACACATATTACATAATCTTATATATATAATATAATTACAACATTTAACTACCTCTAACTCCTATTGCACATATTTATCCACATAATTTGTATATTATCGTCTAGGTATTCATTAACCAAATAATATGCCTTGTGCGTTAAGAAGCTGTTTATATCATGAAATAATGTTTTGTTAATGAATGCTTGAACGTCTCAACCTTAGTTCTGAGGTTCTAGGAGAGGGCTATAAGGATAAGGATATTCTTTGTTCGTAGCAACTTCTGGACCATTAACGCCTCTGTTAAGAATTTTTACTTTTAAATGCTGCTGATTAGTTTTCTCCTTTATGAGGCACATGCACAGACATATTTATAACCATGAGTTATTTCTTTTAACTCACATAGAACATGCTTCAGAACTGGTTCACTAACAACAGCTTTTTACTAAATGATCACCTTTTTCTATTTCAGGTAGATGCAGTACGATCACAGCGAAAAGAAGAACTGTTTCCTGGGCAACCAGATCTAGAAATATTTGAGCCAAAATATGATAAGAACAATCCGCATGCATTCTCCAACTCCATTGATGACCCAATGAAACAGAGCTGCCATACTTTAGAAGCAACAAAATTGATGGAGACACAATTGAAAAATCACCTGATTGGTCTAACAAAAGTGTTATTCGGTGACAGCATAAAATACCGATGGGTTGAAGAATACTTCCCTTTCACTCATCCATCATGGGAGCTTGAAATTTTCTATGAAAACAAATGGATGGAAATCTTAGGCTGTGGTATAGTTAGAAACGAGATTCTAGTCAATGCGGGACCCTCAAACACCATAGCATACGCATTCGGCCTTGGTTTAGAGAGACTGGCTATGGCATTATACAAAATTCCTGATATTCGGTTAATGTGGAGTACGGACTCAGGGTTTTTGACACAGTTTGAGAATATTGACTTGAACGCAAGGATTGCGTATAAGCCTGTATCTTCGTATCCTCAGTGTACAAATGACATGTCATTTTGGTTGCCTGAGAACTTGACGATAGATACATTTATGAGCAATGACTTCTATGATTTAGTCAGAGATATAGGAGGCGATATTATTGAACAGGTTGGTTAATATTGTTACCTTACCAATATGATGAGTTGAATTAGACATCTATGAAGAGTTAGCCTGTTTCTAGTGTCAAAAACAGATAATTTAGTATTTTATTTGGGACACATTCAGGAAATACAAACAATAAAATATGGAACATTAAAAACTAACAAAATGATCGAGAAAAGTCCTGTGAGAGCTCCTATCTCAGCAAAATGCGGCGATATTTAAGAAGAAGAGACCAAAAGCATTCTTACTCTAAAGAAATATTAGTGCATAGATTTGTGCTTGGCTACTGTACAAACGGGGTAAATAAGGATGCAAAGGTGAATCGAGACAAAACTTTAAAAAGGATTTTAACATTGAAATAATATAATTTGTTGCCAACAAGGGCATTTAATCGTTGATTATAATACAGCTAGACTCCTCTTCGGCAAAAAAATACATAATTTTATTTCTATGTTAAAATCCTAAAGTTTTGTCCCGATTCACCCCTGCATCCCTAGTCACCCCTTTTGACGTTATTTACTTGTCTCTCGTTGACTGTACATATGCATGCTGAACTTAGGTTTCTCAATTACTGTTACGAACCATGATTACCGCCGTGTGTGAATGAGTAAACTGTTGCAGTAGGGATTGTCTAATTTGAAACTGTACACCCCTCCACAAAATTTTATAATATATGCAACAAGCAGTGGACTGCGTGCAATTTTAAATTAGACGATCTCTACTGAAAGCTAAAATTACATTAGGAAATTTGTGACATGAAATGACATAAAATTATACAGTGACTTTTTCATTGGTCACAGTCCCATGATTCACGCGGGCAAGCGACTGATGGCGCGTTAACATTAGGTCGGCCACCGTATACGGCGGCCTAACTGACTTACAACTGACTAAAACTGACCCAAAACGGCCTAACCGAACTAATGTAAACGCGCCATGACGCTCCCGCCCGTGCCCCGCGGTCGAAAAAGCCCGGTACAAAAAAGTTGCCTTATAAATTTGTCACTAATTTCGTAATGCAATTTTGGCTTAGGAGTCTGCTGCTACTCATAGTGCCCATACTCAACATAATAGTTTAGTGTGCTTTAGTCACCATTTAAGACACTCTTTGATTGCACTGAGAAGAACAGCCCTGCTGAATCCACAATAATATCTTGACATTAATTATAGCAAATTCTTTAAAAATGTTTATTTTTATTTTTCAGGTGAGACTCAAGGACAAGTTCGTTCACCCCAAGTCAAAGAAGCACAGTCTGTGTTACAGCATAGTATACAGGCATTTAGAGCGAACACTCACACAGGCAGAGGTCAATCAAGTTCACAAGGAGATTGAGAAGGCTGTGGTCGATGCCTTCAGTGTAGCTATGAGATAAAATATTTAATGATTAAATATAGTATGTTGAATTTTATGCGGCGTTTTTACTTTTCTACCAGAAACGAGAGGCATAGGATCGGCTGATGTGATGACGTACAATTAATTGGGGAGGCAAAATGTCCAAGAGTGGACGGCTTCCGTCAGAAATAATGATAATGAAGAACTGATAAAATAAAAATACTTATATGATAAAACTGTACTACTAGCTTAAATTGTTCAGGGAAGTCTGCAGGCTAGATAAAATAACTCAATCAACCAATCTTTATTTGTGAACACAGGTATTACAATACAGGTCATATGTAGACATTTTAGTCGTGCTCTATGCCCTACCAATGAAATTGGTGTACAAATATATTAGTTTTTTTTAGTAATCAGTCCTGTATCAGTACTGTATTGTCTCTGTAACTGTCTGGTAGTTTTGAGTATTTTTTATGTGGACTTCGCAGATGTTTTTTAGACTGGTAGCGCCATGTGACGGGTCGTTGAGCTCCCTAAAATAGGATTGAGCTACACGATGACTGAAATATTTATGCCGTCTGTCAGGACTTGTCAACTCAAAACTGCAATTGCGCCTTCTCCAAAAGGCCCTTCCAGACATGCTCTGCATTGTCAGACTCACATTATATCTTGCAAATACAATGTTTGGACTTTAAAAGAGACCATGACCTCGTCAGTTTGTTTCGACATTTCTTAGGCATCAGTCAGCTAGGAAACGCCGACACCAACTAGTTTAAAAAAATTAACGTGTAAAAGTGTCTTAAAATATCTAACACAATATAACAACATCACTCCTGTATTTTTCGAAGGGTTAGACAGAGGTGAACCTTTTTTTGTTTTTGTTTTCGGGGGGCATCCTTCAAAAGGCACCCGACCTCTGGGGAGGGAGGTCGGGGAGTGTGGGATTATTACCTCACTAGAACCACCCCGGTGATCACCATCAGCACATAGAGGGGGTCCCGGTTCCTCTTAAAATACCAATTCCGGAACCCCCTCTGTGCAACGCCTGTAAGGCACATCCCTAGGGAGACTGTAAAGGGCCCCCCCTGAGCCTCGCTATGCACGGCAGCACGTGACCACTGTGCCGCTGTCTTCCCTGGGGTCACTCGGAGAGACAGAGAGACAGACAGAGGTGTACCTATAGTACACTCACAACTCGCCAGTTACGTTTAAGTCCCATGTAACGGGGGCGAGCCTATTGCCATCAGCCGGGCACAAATCCAGACTCCGGACTGCTAGTGAGAAATTCCAAATAGAGAACCCAATAACACTTTGTCCGACCTGGGAATTGAACCCAGGGCCTCATGCTCGCCAGTAGCGCTTGCGATCACTAGACCAATGAGGCTGTCATAAAAGATTTACTTACAGAAATAAACCTCATTTCATTTCATCACAATATACTTACTTCTGCCACCATGCTGTGTTACGGTTTGAACGATGAAAGAAAGAAAAAATACGTTTATTTGCAGTAAACATGACGCAGAGAAAAACACACAAATACGAATTGGGGGAAAATATGCGTCACGTCCATGCAAAACGGCAATTGCTCAGCATAATGCTACGATCCTATGCGAGGCAAAGTCCCAGCGCTGGTTTTCAGAGACAGCCGGCGTTGACGTGATGACGTCAACCAGACAGTACCTGTGCCAGTATAACTACGAGCACCTGCGACGCCTCTAAGACCTTTTATTGGGCTATACAGGATGGCATTATCGACGAGCAAACTGTAACCATGAATTCAGCACATAATTTTAGATAGCGTAAAAATTAAAAGTAGATTATAAAATAAATAAAACAGCTGTTTCATAGAAAAGTGCAATACCTACGCAGTCATAATGTATGGAAGAACTGATTTTATTTTTTAAATAACCGGCGATAAATTTAATTTCAGGGGTTTTCAGAATCATGCACTGAATCCATGGTAACAGGTTGCGCGTCGATGTCCCTGCCACCCTGTATAATATACAAGGTCAAATTAAATTAGCAAGCGAAACTCTGCTGATGTGATGAGTATCGATATCTCAACACGATAAAATTAAAATAAAAAGATTTGGCGTTTATTTTAGGGGTCAACAACCGCTGGTAGTGTTGTAACTTGAACTATGAGTTGAGAAAATATGTTTTATCGTGGTTAGATATCGATATCCACCACGTCTGCGGAGTTTCGCTAGCTAATTTAATTTGAGTCTGTAGAATTCTAGGAAATGGACTAAAACACAGATATTATTTCCATAAAATTTATTTATTAACACATAAAATTAACACCAGTTTAAAGACATTTAATAAATCGTTGGACTAAACTGTGATGTGCAGTAAAGATCAGGCCTGCCTGTTTTAATTAGCGATGCTCATCCTTTTTTATTACTATCTAATATCTATCCTGCAAGTAAAAAATACGCAGCATAAACTTGCAACATTCCCGTATGGTAACTAGACTTAAGTATTAAAATTAAATGGAAAAATAACTTGGAGCTCGCGTAGAATCTTAACGCCTTGACAGGTCGACTTTGCGGACCAAAGGTTGAGCATCGCAGTACAATTCTTACATTTAGAACTCAAGGCAGTCCACACTATTCACTAGCTATACACCGAGACACCAGGGCCCTATATGTACCATTAAAATTTTCAATCACAATTTAAAAGTTACAATTTACAAATTTGTAAATTTTACAATATTTGTACCACAAAACTCTAAGCCACATAATTTTATCAGAAAAATCCTTACAAATATGTAAATCATAGTGACAAGCCTACAATTTACATATTTGTAATTTCTATTACGCAATATTTTCTACAATTTAACAAATTTGTAGCATTGTAGACTTGGTAAAGTACACATGTTTGCCAGAAATTATCAGGTGTCAACAATATCACATTAAGATGTCTGTCAAATATCCATACAGGCAATTTTTTTTTGCAGCAATATACAAGAGTATTCATTTATTACAACAACAATACATAACATTACGCCTGTATTCCCCGAAGGGTAAGGCAGAGGTGTAGCTATAGTACACCCACATTTCGCGAGTTATGTTTCAGTCATGTTATGTTTATATATGTTTATTATGTGTCCCATTTCGCTGCAACACACGAAGATATTGCTAATGCGCGTTGCAGACTATTTGCAACAGTAGCTCACGCAAGTAATTCTGGCATAAAATTCAATGGTCAGTTTTTTTTTTCTATCATTGACGCTCTTGTGCCAACTGCTGTGCAACCCCTGCAACGAGCTTAGTTTATGAACTATCTTACATGGGAAATGTTTTCAGCAATGTTTGCCCGGCAAAAGTTGTTGCCATGTAGAACATTATTGCCCAGAAATGAGCAATTAAAGTTGCCCGTGTAATCGCACCCTGAAGTTAATTCCTACACTGAGCAATCAACAAGAATATTTATTCAAACTCGAGGTTCAAATTATCCGTATAATATAACATTAGTACTATGCCTATCCTAAAATAATATCACAGAAAATCCATGGATTACATCGCACAGATTGAACATCAGGCATACCAACTGCAGGATAAAATTGATATTCAGGAAAATCTAAATATAGAATACTGTTTAATTATTATTAACTTTACACATGACTATAATCTAAACAAAATACACCTCATTCTATAGGACTAAATATGAAAAGTATATTTACAATAAACAGCTTTTTAACTTAATTAATTACTTCTAGTTAACTTACATTTAATTGTGATTTTTAAATACACAGACAACTGTTGTAATAGTCTATAGGTAGAAAATGCGTCAGCCAATCTAGACGTTTTGCACTTCACAGCCAGCACAAGTTAGCAACATTATCTATTCCTTACCATGACCCCTGACTTCCTTCCATACGGGCAACTAAATTGCGTAATTATTGCCAATTGTGACTATGATATCTCGGCAACACCGAGCAATTTTCAACAATTGCAAGATTGTTTATAAATTGCAAAGAATTGCCCAATTTTAGTAGCTTGTTGCGCACCATTCCTCTGTATTGGAATTCTGCCAGGTGGATCTCAATAGGTACTTCTATTATATTAATCGAACTAACGTCTTCATTGGGTAAAAAATACGTTTTCCTAGAAAAGCGGTGGCCGCTACATAGCGTATGCAAGTTAGCGAATGACGTCACTGAAACCTTATTTATGAAAGTAAGTTCGTGTGTTTTCCCAGAGTTTTTTTTTGACACCATAAAGTTAAACGCCGCTGCCTTATTTTTCATAACAGCCATCACTGCGGCTCTTAGGTACCTATGTGGCAGCCACCGGTCTTCTAACAAACCGTAGCGTAACTAGATATACGGTGGGTATAGTACGATTCAAACTTAATGGCGGCTGTGAAGTGCGCTATGCGCTGCGCAGTACCTCACTCCCCACCCCCGCTGACACGTGAATTGGTTACTGTGCAGAGACTCGCCTCATGTTCCGAGCCGCCATTAAGTTTGAATCGTACTATACACCGCTATGGTTTGTTAGCAGAGTAGTAGGTATACTACGCAAACAACAGTAATATTAGTATTACCCACCCAATGTCTAATGGCGCCGGCCACAAACAAAAAACGAACAAACTTAGGCCGTTTTTCACATTATTTCTTACTTAAGTATTTTTAAGATAGGATGAGTACAAAGCATGTCTTACATAAATATGAAATATCATACACACAAACTTAATAACGCAAACTGTAGTGTTTCAATGAAGAAGAGGATTGTGTAATATTTTCATAGAAAATATGCACTGATAAGAATTGTACCTTTTTACATTTTATTGCATATTTATTCTACTATTAAGAGACGGTTTCTGAAAAGCCTATCACACTCCTAACTATTGTTTTAATACTTCCAGAAACCTTGTGAACTTACATTAATTTTCATATCAAAGTAAAAATATTTTTTATATTCTTAAAATATAGGTGATGAAGTATTGGCTTAGTTTAAGATTTTAATAGATAGGACAAAAAAAAGAGAAAGCATAGAACTACTTAAACATTATACGTACATAACAAAAATGTCTAAGTAAACGTCCAAATTAAAAATAAAATATTCTTTGTGCTAAATTATTGTTAATATTTTTACTTAACATAGAACTGAAAGATAAGATGAAGATATAAACACTATCCTACAGTCAAATCCAGTGCCGGCATAAGAGTAGGGCGCGGCTGGGCGACCGCCCAGGGTGCCAGAGATGAAGGAGCGCCGAAGAGGCGGGGACTAGGCGTCCCTTCACCTCTGGCGCCTGCAGAGTACTTTTTTTTTAGTTCGTTTGGAGTTAGAAAATCAAAATAAAATTTGAGCTCTCTTCGCTAGCTCTTGCATCCGACATTCTCTGAATTCTCAAACTTTTCTGCTTATGGCGACAAAATAACTCCTATTTCTTTATGAATGGACAAAAGAAAACCTAGGCGGAGTGCTGAAATTTTTCGCCGCTCTCTACTCTCCAAGAGGGTAGAGGGGCGCCGCCAAAATTTCGCTCAGCCCACCTGTATTGTTAAAAACGACACTGGCCATGACCAAATAAATACGCCAGGTTATATCACGAAGGGGCCGCCTCCACGAGCGAGAGAATCGCGACGGATCCGCGCTTCAACGTCGGGTAATCTCCAAGAACGAGCGATTATTCCGCCAGCTTATCATCGCGACTCGTAACGGAATCGCCGCGTGTCCGCGACGACTCGTAACGGAATCGTCGCGTTTCTGCGACGAGGTTTTGTGCAATAGTTTTGTTGAAGAGTTCAGTTGTATGTTCAACCTGCGTTAAGACAGCGCAGTCGCCGCGTTCTCGCTGCGAGAGCGCCACGTTCCGCAGCGTGAGCGCGGCAGGCGCACCGCCAGTAGCGACGAGCGCGCGGCCATACGATGACGTTTCGCTCGCACTCAGCCACTCGTCGCATCGCTGCGATTCTCTCGCTCGTGGAGACGGTCCTAAGAGAGTGTACAGAAATACGTGCCACGACGATAATATTGCCGCGATTCTCTCGCCCGTGGAGGCGGCCCCTAACATTACGATTTATTTTTGTTAATGCCTAGACAAATCCCTGATAACCTGTTATATTTTATTGAGTCACTAGCTTTTACCCGCGGCTTCAGCTACGTGATTATCTACCGGGATAAAAAGTACCAATGTTTTAAATCCAGGTTATAAACTATCTGTTTCCAAATTCCATCCAAATCCATTCAGATGTTTTTGCATGAAAAAGTAACAAACATCCATCCATCCTCACAAACTTTAACATTTATAATATTAGTAGGAAGTAGGATGTGAAAGTTTGTGAGGATGGATGGATGGATGGATGTGTGATACTCTTTCACGCAAAAACTACTGAACGGATTTGGATGAAATTTAGCCCACAGATAGACCATGACCAGGGTAAGAACATAAGCTTCTTTTCACCCTGGAGCGCAGACGAAGTCGCGGGCAACAGCTAGTTTATAATATTAGTAGGATAAGTAGGATGCAGCCATAGGCAAGCTGTGGGTTAAGACATACTTCGCTAAATTTATGGTGCAAAACTCACAGTCACACACCTAATATACAACAATCCTCATCCTCTTCATTACTCTCAAACCCAAATGGCGGTTCTAGGTGTATTGAATCATTGTAATCGTCACTCATATATGCAGTTTCAGTGTCAGCCGCTGGTGATTCCGATTCAGTTTGCTTTTCAACAGGCGATTCCGGTTCTACTAAATCATTTGCATCGACACTCATAAAAACTGGTTCTACGTCAGGCGTTGGTAATTTTGATTCATTTTGTTTTTCAACAGGCGCTTCCGGTTGTACGTCAGCCGCTGGTAATTCTAGTTCAATGTTCCTTGTTCCCAATTCTGGCGCATTCTTGTTTTCTTCGAGTGCATTCACGTTTTCATGTTTCCTTTTCGCTATCTTGGACAGCGGTTCATCGTCAGAAGAATCATCATTAGACAAAATAGTAGTAGCAAATTCTTTGTAAGGTTCTGTACGTGATGTCGTTGGAGTCGAGTTGTCTGCTTCATCCGTAACTTTATACGCATTGATAGAATTTCGCTTCACCTTAATTCTCCTAACGTATCGCCTCACAGGCACAGGGCTATTGGGTTCTTCGTAGTCAATAACAGCGTCTGAATCAGCGTTCAAATTAATTTTCCTCAAAAATTGCTTCCGCTTTTTTTTGTGGTCTAATACACTCCTATTCAACAAAGGGTTTTTACTTTCAAGATTCATTTTATTTTGGTTCAATCGTTGTAAAATACAAGGTTTTAGAGCTTTGAACATTTTCACCGGTTTAACTGGGCCTTGGAAACCGTCAGTAAGTGAATTATTGACAAGTAAAAGCGACCGTTTACTGGGTGAAGTATCTGATTCTATATCTTTCTGTTCCGGTTTATCATCATCCTCAGTTAGATCGATCACTGATTTTGGGGCAATGCTCCGTGGTGTCGTTCCGGTGGGTGTTAGCACTGGTTTTAGTCCTGTAGGTTTCATGCAAACATTTATGGGTACAAGGTATCCACTTTCGAAATCTAATTTAAAGAATGCTCCTCTATTAGCGCACGCGTATTTCAGTTCGTATAACGAAGTGATTGGTGATAGCTCGCCAACAGGTGATTCTAATTTCGGATCTAGAATATTGTCTTTAGTCAAGTTCGCTGGTATCACAATTGGCCGCATTAGAGTTGGTCCTGCGGAGATGGATGCCAATGCAGGTGGTTGCATAACCTCCTCTGCAGGTGGTTCCTCAACCTCGGGTGCAGGTAGAGGTGAAGCATATGTTTCTTCTATTTCAGATGTCATATCTTCATCAAATATACCGGACATTTCCATCAAGTCCGATAGTATATTTTTAGTTTTAGGTCTAGTGGGCTCACTTGTGCTTTCTTCGGGTGTTTCAGAACTTACGTATTGCGCTGTTGTTTTAAGGTGGTCTTGTACTTCGATACTAACCTTCTGACCTGATGGCTCAGACTGATCTTCTGTTTCTTTTGCTGATACTTCGTGTACATCAGTACGTTCACTTTGGCTTGACGGTTGAGATTGATAATCTTTTCCAGCGCTTACTGTCTCACTTGTTGGGTCAGACTGCTTTTGTGCTTGTTCTAATGATACTTCGTGTACATTAGTACTTTCAGTCTGGCTTGAGGGTATAGATTGATCATCTTTTTCAGCATTTACTGTCTGGGTTGTTAGGTCAAACTGATTTTGTGTTTGTTCTGATGATACTTCGTGTATATTAGTACTTTCAGTCTGGCTTGAGAGTGTAGACTGATCATCTTTTTCAGCACTCACTGTCTGGCTTGTTGGGACAGATTGATTTTTTGCTTGTTCTGATGATACTTCGTGTACATTAGTACTTTCAGTCTGGCTTGAAGGTTTAGGCTGATCATCTTTTTCACCACTCACTGTCTGGCTTGTTGGGACAGATTGATTTTCTGCATGTTCTGATGATACTTCGTGTACATTAGTACTTTCAGTCTGGCTTGAAGGTTTAGGCTGATCATCTTTTTCAGCACTCACTGTCTGACTTGTTGGGTCAGAATGATTTTGTACTTGATCTGATGATACTTCGTGTACGTCAGTACTTCCAGTCTGGCTTGAGGGTATATGCTGATCATCTTTTTCAGCATTTACTGTATGGGTTGTTGGATCAGACTGATCTTGTACTTGTTCGGTTGATGCTACAAAGGTTTCATTTCGACTTGACTCTTGGACATCTTTTTGAATTTCAGTAACGGTATATTGGTCGGGACGGGTCTCGTTTTGAATACTTTCTATCTCTGTGACATTGCTGTTGATATTTGAATCAGTGCGATTTTCTTCTGTTTCTTTAGAAGTATTAATTTGTGAATTATGACTAACATCAGGGGAGTCGTTACTATTAATTGTTGCAGTTTCCACAGTAGTTTGAACTTCGGTCCCTAGTGGGGTTTTGTAATTCTCATTATCGTTAACATTAGGTGCAGACTCATCGTCATCGTCAATAAGATCAACAACTTCGCTTGCACTGACACCTTTTTGTTTCTTCAATGCTTCCTCATGTGCGGCTTGTGTGTCCATGTGTGCCTGTATGGTTGCAATGATCGCTGGCAGCTCCGTCAGCTCTGTTGCATTCACTGTCACATTTGGGTCTATTTTGTACACAATTGACCCATTAGGCAACAATATTAAACGCACACCATCCGGTAAATTAAGCGTCCGACGTAAAGCTTTTTTCGCCTCTTCGAATAATTTCAAATTAGGCGGAAACTTTATCGTGCTCAACAATATTTTGTTCTTCCCCAAAAATACTGGACTTTGTGACGGCTTTTCGGAAATTTGTTTGCTGTTTAAGAATATCATCTTTTCTTTAAAATGTTTTGGTGGCACGAAAGGTTTATTCAAGATTGGCGGCAGAGGCATATTTGTTTGAAATATATTGGGCCCCATGGCCTTTTTTAATGTCAATTTTTTATTAAAACTAAGCTGTGAAGTGATTGTCTGGGTAATCGCTGTATTGGGAGTCTTCATCGCATTAAGTATAACACCTCCAGATTGATTGTCAGAACTAATACAATGCGTGTATCGATACGCCGGTTTACCTATTTCTGGTGACGCACATGTTATAAAGTTGTGATTTTTTATGATTGGAACAGCCACAAATCTACGTTTAGCAATCACGTTGACGGGAGCCTCTATTCCCCGCGCCGCCAGTTTCTCCACTTCTGCAGTAGTTGTAACAGATACTTCACAAGCAGGTACAGGAACATCGCTTTCTGTATCCATAGCCTCAATATCTATAGGTTCAATTTCTGTAGTAGTATTAGTATTCGATTCAGTAATAGTGGCATCTAAATCTATAATTGGTGTATCTTCAGGAACTGGGACCGATCTCGCACCAGAACTTTGAACTGTTTCTACATCAGAAACTTGAACCGGAGAGTGGACAGGATTTTCGACGCCAGCTTTAAAAGATTCAGAGCTAATAGTCCGTTCACTTATCACACTTACTTTATCTAGACCTGATGTATCAGATGTAGCTTCCATCATTTGCAATTCTGTGTTTTTTATTTTCTGGTCATGCAACATATAATCTTTTAACAAATTACTACAGCAACACACACATACTGACTGACAACCGTGCAGCGGTATATTTACCCTACAGAACAACAACTGTAGCATTCTTTGCCGAGCCCAACAACAATATTTAATCTTCTTTTTAGGCTGTTCAGTTCCTGCAACACCAGTTTTATCAGGTGGATAGTTCGTCGCGGATTTTATATTAATTTTGGGCTTCTGGCACTTTAATGAAGCTTCCGAAGAGCCATTTAGCTCTTCATCTGCTTTCCTAAGGAGTACCATGTAACGAGAATCATCAGGAGTTAACTTCGGTCGTCCTCGTGGTTTCGTCGGCTGACCGCTGCTTTTACGCTTCGCTTTAGGCTTCGGCTTTTTCGCAGCAACTGCTTCCGGTTCTAGTTTATCAGTTAATAGAAATAACATTTTGTTTAGAGCATCTAAAGTTAAGAGTGTCTCCTCCAACTTATTGGAACTAAGATTTGTATCGTAATTTTTAGGGAGCCAGGGAATTTCAGGTCTGAATTGCCTCGGCTTCCATACCACCGGTTTTGGCGGAATAAGTCTTTTCCCATTCATCATTCTCGGTGGTCGGCCAGGCATAAGCGGCCGAAGTCTGAAACCATCATTATATTTTCCAGTATGATAATATTCGGTTGTCTTTTTAGCAGGCGGATCGTCCGTAATCTCAAGTAATTTAGGAGGACCTCTAGCGTCGGTCGCCTCTGATACTATCGATCGTAAATCTGTATTAGTTTCCGTGATCGTTCTGATATTTTGAGCAGGGTAAGTCAGAGTGTTAGAAGATGCGACGATAGTAACTGGTACTTGCACCTGATTATTTTGAACTTGGATAGGTGTTACTTCCGCAGTAAGAAGTCGTTGGTTGATGCGGCGTATCTCTGTGATATCTGGTAGGTTTATTACTTTATTTCTCTCACTCGTTGGACCTATATCTTCAGGCTGTTTTGAGGCTTCCAAACATTGTCTTAACATAGGAAGAATATCTGTGACTTTCGAGTTATCTATAAGGCTTTGCGCGGGCATGGCCGAGGGGACTACTGAAACGTTGTGGCTTTCTGTATCGTCTATTACTTCCGTTACAACGTTGTGATCAACGGGTTTAAGATATAACGTTCCGGAAACAAGTTTAGATTCAAAAGTTTTACTCAGGTCAATAGTCAAGGGCTTGCAAGATTTGATCAGTACACGATTACGCGGTGAGCCAAAAAATCCTACGCTTAACCTCTTTAATCTCGTGTTAAAGTCAGGGTTTTTACACAATTGTATAGGATTGTATTTGCGACTTCGCGGTTTTTGTAATAAGAAGCTAGTTGGTTTGACTTTTTGGCTTTCATCTATTACATTTTCATCACAGTCATCGTCATCAGATGTTACATTATTATCATTTTCTGGTTTATATTCAACGGGTACAATATTCTGTTTTGGTACATCTTCAATTGGTACAATATTATCTTTGGGGACATCTTCAATTGTTTCACTTTGAACATTTTCCGGTTCTTTTTTAATTATAATACTACTATCTTTGACTAAAACATTTTCATCAATAATTTTTTGGACATATTCAATTGTTTTTTTAGTATCATTTACTGTTACACTTTCAATGTCTTCACCACAATAGTTTACCGTTACATTTTCAATTGTTTCCTTGCTGACATTTTCTGGTTCCTCTTTAATTGGTTTGCTTTTCTTAGTAATAGCGTCTAATAAATTTTTATCATTAACGTACGTGTGATTAATCTGTGTGTGGAACAGGCCCATGTCATCTAACCTGGTTGTGTATATAATGGGGCACATCAGCAGCTTTACATCTATTTTTGGAGTGTGATCATCTTTGTCTTCTTCTTCTTCACATTTGATTTTTGTTTCTGTAACAAAGATATGATTTTATTAAAATGAAAATAAAATATTATGCTTCAAAGCACCATTTAGAAAGCGTCCTTGACATCAGAGAATAATAAGGAAAATTGTTAAATACAGTTTATCATTCATTCTCTAGGAACGGTTCTATGTACGGCTGCCTGATGCGGCACACGAAGCTTTACGCTGCCAAATAAATTTAAAAATTAAACAGAATTTAGTGAAATTATCATACAGATCAGTTCGAACTGATCCAAAGGTTTTGAAACATGTCACTGCAGTTACTATTTAGAGTATGTAGCGTGTGAGTTGATATGGCACATCAAGACCCACAGACATGCACGCATGGCAAAGTTCGGTTTTGCCTCGTGTCTGTCAATCATATGAAATGAAACGAAATTGTTTATTCTGTAAATAGGATATCTGAATCAATTTCACACGTCATAATAAAAAAATGGAGTCGACATATCTGCTACCCTGAGAAGAAATGGCGAAACAAACTCAGGGGTCATAATCACCTGCCAGGGTCGCGGGTTTGTCTGAAAGGGTTACCGTGGCCCTGGCACACAGGCAACTGAAGGAACACGGGTGGGTTTTAGTCAGTAAAAGTCTGACACGCCCTCCCGCTCCGCCCAGAGCGGGAGAAGTAAGTTGATGATTTCCCACCAAAAAAATAAATAAAAAAGAATAATCTTGGTCGGATCACAATTGTGTGACAGCATCTTTCTGTAACTCTATGTCATATTAACGACCGGGAACTTTATTGAATTCTGTGATTCTAACGATGATTTGAATGATGTTTGTGTATCAATCTGTCTAGCCTTTTCCCAACTATGTTGGAGTCGGCTTCCAGTCTAACCGGATCGGATGCAGCTGAATACCAGTATTTTACATGGAGCGACTGCCTATCTGACCTCCACCGCCCAGCTACTGGGTGACACGATACCTCTTGGTAAGACTGGTTGTCAGTATTTCGGACTTCTGAGGACCCATAACGACTGTCAAAGATCCAAGAATGACAGCCTGGACCAACGGCTTAACGTGCTTTCCGAGGCGCGGAGCGGTCTTGGTATGTAAAGATGGTCACCCATCCACGGACCGACCGCAACAAGCGTAGCTTACCCTGAAATATCGACCCTGGCAGCTTTTATTACTGAGACACGAGACCCTATTTTGGGCTTTTTCAAAATTGGGTGTTTGACACATTTTTAGCTGCACAAAGTAAAAATTTCTGACATAGGGCAAGATATGTTTCAAATAGTTTTTAAAATTATTCTGAAAGTGTGCTATACTTTACAATCACCTATTGTATATTACCTGGGTAAGTACAGCTACTGGGTGACACGATACCTCTTGGTAAAACTGGTTGTCAGACTTTTGGGCTTTTCAATACCCGTATTGACTGTCACAGATCTATGAATGATAGCCAGGACCAACGGGATATGTAATGGATGCTCGCCCATCCACGAACCTACAGCGGAAACGCGTAGCGTAACACTTCGATGAACCCGTGCGGCTTTCATTATTTAGCCACGTACCTACACAATGATATATTGCATATCCTATACCCTAAATAATAAAATCTACTCACCAGTATGACCATCTTCATCAACATAAACAATGCCATCGTCAACGAACTCAATCCCTTCGTCCGCAAAACTAATATTATTGGACAGTTCCCCGAATTTATAACTTTCGAGATTCGGTTTCATATCTATCTCCACTTTTTTCTCAACACTATCTTTAGCAAATGAAATTTCTAGAACTTCAGGTGTTGAATCAACCTGCATTGGTTGATCTTTAGTACATTTAGGTACGATTATATCTTCTTCAGTAGTTTTAGGTACGGTTTTATTAATAACGAGGTCATTTACATGATGATGATCATCGTCTTCATCTGAATCAGAAATTACAACTGGATCTGAAGTAGTTTCTATTATTTCTATGTCTTTAATTGCTTCTGCTGTATTGGTAACTGTAGGACTAAGTACTTTAGCATTTAAAGCAGCAACGATTGTAGGAAAAGCGGTTGCAGTATTTAAAACGGGTAAATTTTTACTCGCTACGAGTGTGTCTTCTACGTTAGCGGTCGTGCTGGTTTCGTCAACGTTACCGATAAGTTCAACGTTAGCACTTACACTAGTCACAGCTACTTTACTGACAATTTCCGCCTCATTGGTTACATTGGTTTTTTCTACGTCACCATTAACTTCAACGATGCTAGTTGCATTAGTCTCAACTGCGGTGCCGACAACTTCCGCCTCACTAGTTACATTGGTTTTATCTACGTCACCAATAACTTTGTCGGTACCAGTTACACTGGTCTCAATTACGTTACAGGTAACATTACCGAAAACATTGGTTTCGTCAGCATTATCATTGGTAGCATTAACATAACCAGAGATATCGTCATCATCACTGATTTCATTGACCTCATCGGATAAACCACCACCCGGACCTGTCTCACCAACATTTTCGCTGATATTTTCGACATTATCACAAATATCGGCTTCTTTGTCGTCACTACTGACTTCGATAACTGCATCGTTACTGCGGGCAATATTTTCGTCAATACTATCGCCACCTGTGTCTTTTTCTTTACTCCGGACACTATCTACAACATTATCAAGTACAATTGTCTCACTAACTACGCCGGTATTTTTATTGTTACAGACATTAGTATTGCCAACGTTAACTGCATTAGTATGTTCAACATTACCACAGACTTCTGTATTTTCAGCGCTACCATAGACTCTATCCTCGTCTATGTTAGCGAGTACGCTGGTATCACTGACGTTACCGAACACGCTAGCTATTTGTGGCAACACTGATTCCTCCTCGTCTCTGCCTGTTTCTTCAATTTCTTCATTATCAATGTCATCATTCACAGGGTCAAACTCTGCAGCATCCATGCTGTCCAATTGTTCGTTTTCCAAAGCCGTTGATTCTAAAACCACATCATATAAAGATTTCTTGGGCAAATGTATCTGTGTTTCGTCAACTTCTATGTTATCTTCAGGTTCCTGTTTTATCCTTACTAAGGGTGGTAGTATTTCTTCTTCTTCTTCTTCTTGCTTATTATTTTCTGCTGCGTTATCGTCTGATTCTAGTCTGAGATCTATGGTTTCTATTCTTGGTTCTATCATCACTAAATCTGGTACATCTGAGGATTAAAAGTAATAAGTTAGGTGATGTTATAACTCAAAGACAAATGAATGAATGAACAATACAAAAAAATATAACCGGAAGAGGCATATTACAATATTATGCTTTGGTCAAACTGAAGCGAATCATGCTCGGGATGCGGAACGAAATTCGTACGTGCCGATTGTGAACTATCTTGTATGGAGGTGTTCAAACTGTCGCAAATAGTTCCGTGACTTCCTAATCATTATAACGACCGACGCCCGCAGAATTCACTTCAGTGTGGCCAGATCTTTATAGGCGTATTTTTTTTTCGTTGAATTTTAATGTCGATGTCCTGAAATAGATTCTAGTTTCACTCATACAGATAATATACATAAACTCACGCCCTCTTCCCATGAGGGTAGGCAGAAACTACAGAACGCCACCTGCTACGATCCCTACATACTCCTTTTGCTTCGTTTACGTTCATATATCAGGTCATACATACACGCCGCCGGTTATGAGTATTATGCACCTGACCTTTCTGAAGAACGTCACCGATCACACCGTTATATTTTGATCGTTTTAATCCTTAAAAAGAGTCATTGTACTCATTATTATGAACACTTTTACTATAGGGCCAACCCTTTTTTTTGGGTGGGAAATAATCAAATAACTTCTTCCGCTCTGGGTGGAGCGGGAGGGCGTGTCAGACTTTTACTGACTAAAACCCACCCATGTTCTTTCAGTAGTCTGTGCGCCAGGGCCACGGTAACTCTTTCGAACAATCCGCGACCCAGGCAGGCATCGGCCCTATCGGACCGCGTCAATTAGTGCTGACATCTCTTTGAGGCGCGCGTGAAACACGACGCGCCATCGACCCGGGCCTGGTCCTTACCGGACGGCGAGCTACCCATTGCTCGCCGTCCGCAAGCCCGCGCCTACGGTGGCCGGGAATCAGCTATTGATTCTCGACGCCCTAGGCGTCTCCTCCTGCGGCGACTAGGGGCGTGAGAGCGTAACGATTGCTTCTCCCTCACGCGCTCCATCTCCTCTTTCGCGAGCATTACTGCTTCGCAGAAGGAGATGACAACTTCCCATGCCCTCGCGCTCCGTACCATGGCTTGGACCAGGCCCGGACGCGAGAGATCGCCGCCGCTGATCGCCCCCGCGAGACACGGCGGTGCTCCGCCCAAGCCAGGCAGACCTTCACCGTATGCTCCACCGTGGGCTCCGAGTGATCCACACAATGGAAACACCCGGGCGTTTCCTCCCGCCTTATCCGAAATAGGAACCTCCCGAACCAGCCATGTCCGGTGAGGACCTGCGTCAGGCGGAAGGTGAGGACGCCGTGGCGATTCTTAAGTCACTCCTCAAAGAGGGAACTTACCGCCACAATTGTGGCGTGCCCCATTGGGCACCGCACAATTGCCCCAACCCTGCAATCATGAACATTAGCTGATCCATACATTTACGTTCGCATAACTCGACATAATGTATGGATGAGCGTTTTTTTTCACGATTTTTGTGAGTCGCCTTTCATTCATCCTCTCAACACACAGCCTCAACATGACCACACTCTCTAAGCATACTCTTTTAAATGTTTGCCATTACAGTTTCAGTGTGTTTAAGGGGGAAGCGACAGGTAGGCCGCGAAATTCAAATTTTCTTAAGTTTTTTGCAACTTGCAGATCAGTGTGAGGATGTATGTTGAAAAAATATGATTCGCGACCGTAACAAGTATGTATTTACAGAATTATAATCATTAAAATCATCAATACAACCCTCTAAGTTCATATAATCCTACTGAATGGCAATTTCATAAAATATCAATCAACCTGACACTGACCTGCAAATTTGAAAAAAAACGTTAGAAAATTTGAATTGCGCGGGCAACCTGGCGCGTCCCCCTTAAATTTCGATCGTTACGTCATAATGATTTGATTCGACTCACCTTCAGTTGGTTTCGGTACAGGTCTCATTATAGCCGCCCTTTCTTTCATTTTTCTTTCCTGAAATAATTTAACAATGGTTTACACTGGAGAACAATCTTTATAATGAGCAAACCTCATTCTCGTATCCATTTTTTTACAAGAGAAAAAACGAAGGCAAATAATAACGTAGGTAAAAATAAAACTCAAGAGGTGTCGTGGGACAGCCGGTTGGCACGAAGCACCTTTCGCTGTATATTATGTATTAAATAACAGGTACAATAAAATAAACTAACAACGTTTGTGAGTAAATAAATAAAATAAAAAGCCGGCCAAGTGCGAGTCGGACTCGCGCACGAAGGGTTCCGTACCATTGACTAGGTAAACAACAGTAGGTACATAAATTAGGTGCCTACCTATTACCATTTATTGATATCGAGCAAAAATTGGCAAAAAATGGCGATTTTTGTATGGGAGCCCCCCTTAGATATTTAATTTATTTTGTTTTTAGTATTTGTTGTTATAGCGGCAACAGAAATACATAATTTGTGAAATTTTCAACTGTCTAGCTATCGCGGTTCTTGAGATACAGCCTGGTGACAGACAAGCGGACGGACAGACAGCGAAGTCTTAGTAATAGGGTCCCGTTTTTACCCTTTGGGTACGGAACCCTAAAAACATACTATAGCAAGTGTCGTGACGGTCAAAATGTTAAACCTGCACTACAATATTCGCGAATTTGCTTCAACGAAGTACTGGTCGAAATTGTCCGAAGTCCCAAGTCAGACGTGACTACACACTCATGCTAAGAACTATCTTCATGTCCTTTGACTCGGGCAGAAAAACCGACAACGATCCGAAGTCGCCCGAGGCGAGCCGAGGTTGCTCGAAGCGAAGCAAAGTGACCTTGTACACTCTCGTATTCGCTTCACTTCGATTAACTTCGCGACTAGTGTAGTGCAGACTTTACACTTGTTTCGGACTAGCCCTCAAGCACCAAGAGTGCAGAGTATGACGTGCGACAAGGTACTTCGTTCCAAAAGGACGAACGGACGGGTCGGAATTCAAGGACGGATATTTTCTCGAAATCAAACCGGAATTTATAAAAAACTAGCGACCCGCCCCGGCTTCGCCCGGGTAGCAAAGCATAATATAATGTAGCCTATGTCACCCGCAGATAGCGTAGCTTCCCAACAGTGAAAGATGAGATGATGATAAATTGAGATGTAAGCTATCCTATCTTTCAAGTTGGATCAATTTGCACACGGTGTGCAAATCAAATTTAAAATCGGTTCAGTAGTTTAGGAGTCCATCGCGGACAAACAACGTGACACAATTTTTTTATATATATAAAGATGTACATTACTTTGATTTTTGGCTTACTTAGGACATTATAAACAATAAGTACAGCCCGATTCAAACTTTATGGCGGCTCGGAACATGAGGCGAGTCGCTGCGCAGTAATCAATTCACGTGTCAGGGGGGGTGAGGGGTGGAGTACTGCGCAGCGTGTAGCGCACTTCACAGCCGCCATAACGTTTGAATCAGACTGTATTTAGTTGATATATTCGCGTGCAAGGCACAGTCAACAAGAGAGATAAGTAACTATAGAATTAATTATTATTGCATGCATAACTCTTTAGACACAGTGACGAACTTAATTCATAGGTTTAAAAAATAGATTGTTGTAAGCTTGTCTGTTTTGCTGATGGTTCATTATTATAAATAACACACAACAGGGCCAGGGTATTCAGGGCCGTATTTAAGCATGTGGAGGCCCCGGGGCAACCAAAAAGTGTAGGCCCCAAAAATTTTGTGGAACAGACGATAACTATTTTCCCGCATTTTTCAGTAATTTTTAAAGAGGGTGGATTTTTTAGATAGGGCAGTAAGGGCAAGGTACCTTAATCGTTGTACCTACACACCGTGTGTAAAACAGCGAAAACAAATATCAAAGGAAAAGTTGATTACTAGTGTTTACTCGTCGGAATTTAAAAATATTCTTTTTTTTTCGAAGTCTCTATTGTGGGGGCCCCTCTTTTGTGGAGGCCCCGGGGCGGTCGCCCCGGATGCCCTCCACTAAATCCGGCCCTGAGGGTATTACACATAGTACACCCACATTTCACCAGTTATGTTTAAGTCCCCGCCTGGCGCCAGGGGCGAACCTATTGCCATCAACCGCGCACAATCCAGATGAATAAATAATTTATTTTCATTTTTACTTACAAATTCGTCCGGCAGTGTGACCAGTCTTTCTTGTATTAATTCTTCCCACTCGAGGAACGGCTGAGTTACGAGTAGTTTAAAACTGAAAAGTAATGATTTAAATTACAACATACTTATATTATAAATTGAGATTTATGTTAGAGAATTATTGTAGATAAACTCACGCTTTTTTCCCATAGGGCTAGGCAGAAACTACAGAACGCCACCTGCTACGATCCTTACATACTCCTTTTGCTTCGTTTACGTTCATATCATACATCTGGTCACACACGCACGCCGGTTGCGATTACTACTATTGTATATACAGAATAATCCAAATAGTGACGTCATAAAAACAATTGATTCCTCTTGCCCAGAAGTATCCGAAAATATGCCTGTGCAAAATATGCCCTGCTATAAATGAATGATAGGAAGATGATTATTTTATGGCTGCAATAATCTTCCTTTACAATGAAAATTGCAAAAAATATATGTGGAAAAAGTCGTGTAAAGATAGAATTTTATGAAAGCGGTTCCCATAAAATTTTCAAGAAATTATAAAACAAATTATAACTCAAACTATCAAGAATCGTGGAACATACATGGGGTATTTTCGGATACCCCTGGGCATGAGGAATCTATATATATATTTATAACGTCACTATTTATTTGGACCATCCTGTATACAACCATGCTGTATACACAGAGCTCTCCAAAAATTTGTTTACAATTTTCCACTTCAGCTGTGATGTCACATTATGATTTAAAATGTTTGAACTGTACACTATAACTAACAACAACTTCTACCTACGAATAATCATTAAAAAAAACAGGTACAACCTTATTATTTTTATTTTTTTCATTTTGTGGCCTCACAGCTGAAGTTAAAAATGGTCCACTAACTTTGAGAGTGCAATGCACATTATTAAAGCCTCGTTCTTTGGCCAAAGAATTAGCATTGCCATTCAACGTGGCAATGCTGCCAGCCTTCTGGACACGTTTCCGGATGACAGCGATGCGGGCGAATACTTCAACGACTAAGTATCTTTTTGTTATTGTAGTTAGTCATTCAATTTAGTACCTAGTGTAAATAATTAGTTGTGTTATAAGTATTTTATAAATGTCACCGAATGATTATGAACACCGTTAGTTTATCTATCTCGCGAGATTGTAAACTGTCGATAAATTGTGAACTGTACCATACTGCTTACAATATACATATAAATTTTCTGTAGTTTATAGTCTATCCATGTCAAACCGTCAAATTGTGACCGAACCTGCACTTACCGACAGGGTTCACTATCTGTCCGATTTTATCATCCAAAAATTTGTGAACCGTCCCTGATTTTTCGGTCTTGGCGGTAGCCGAATTGGTCGCACTAACTAAGCCAGGATACCCCGACCATATGCGTTAGGTTAGGTTAGAACTGTGACCAAACGCGCGCGAGCCGAGCGAGCGAAGCGAGCGATGCTGCGGCAGCGGCCGGCGAGCGCTACTTCCAAGTTGGTCGAGGTACTTGGATATTTGGTCCAGGGACGGCGGACTCGGGGACGTCCGCCGCCCCCTATCACATAAGACCCGAGGTGGCGGCGCGTAATGTTCCACGCGCGCCTCTCTTAGGGTAGGTTCAGATGACAAGCGCTCAGCGCGCGTTGAACGCGCGTTGAATTTTTGTATAGTGTTCACATGGTGCGCGCTTGTCAGGCGTTAAACGCGCGTTGTTGCGGCCAGTTTGAGTTCTACATTTGTCGAAGATGGACGTAGAAACAGTTTTATCGGTGATTTTATACAGACGGCAGAAACGACACAACAGAAGACGGAGATATTGGGTTCACCCAATTTTGTCAACCAGGCTGACTGAAAGTCAGTACATTATTTTATATCCTAAGTTAAGGCAATTTGAGCCCAAATTCTTTAACTACTTCAGAATGTCCATCAAGTCATTTGATGACTTACTGACTCTCATAAACGATGAACTCGTAGCAGATAAAAACGCTGTGCGATATAGCATTTCACCGGAAGAAAAACTCATAATTACATTGAGGTAAGTTTTTTAATAATCAACATAATCTATAAATCAAATAAATCAAATCAACTTGTTTAGGAACAATTTTTTTAAAGAAAAAATAACATTTTGTTACTCGCAGAATAACTCTAACTCTGATTCATTGCTGACATTAGTTGGTGCTGGCGATGGAGTAGGTGTTACTGGCGATGGAGACCCCATTGCTGTAGTATAACCATAATGTGCAAAATTATTTGACACACTAGACTGCTGTGATCTATAATCATGATAACGAAAGCCTTCAACAGAAGCTGATGACTGATGACTGATGACGCTGCTCTTGTGATGAATAATTTCTTCGTTGTGATACCGGGTAATTTTGATTTTCATATGTCTGTTGTTGTGGTCCTTGAAATTCATTTTGGTTTTGCAAAATTAAATTATAAATGGCAATTTTAGTTTGAAGTCGCCTATATTCCGGAATTTTTTTAATCTCTTTAACGAGTGACAAACAAAACAGCTTGTCTTCATCGTCATCTTCTTTTGGATGAGACACATTTTTCTGTGCTAAACTCTGCTCTAATATGTTTGCAAATCTTTCATCAGCAGGATTTAATTTTTGTTTTTTTCTTGAAGTAGATTTAGGACTCTTAAAGCCAGAACTTATTTCTACTTCAGCAACCTCTGACGAAGTTGATGCATTATCTGCATCGAAACTACTTTCTGTATCTTTGTTGGCAATTGATGCCTGTAGAAATCGTAGTCTATTATAATGAATATATGTCGAAGTTTTGGAAGCTCCTGATCCAGATTTGACAGTCTTTATTTTCTTCACCTCTCTCATATAATTATCCCGTAAACTCTTCCACTTTTTTTGCAGGGATGACGCTGAAAAAAAAAACCGTATTTAGTAATAGTTTATGTTTGTTTCCAGATATTTGGCCATTGGATGTTCATTTGGGACATTAAGCTACGACTATAGAATTGGCAAATCTACTGTGGCTACTATAATACCACATGTATGTGAAACTATTTGGAAAAAATTAAGGCCCGTTGTTATGAGTGAACCAACGAAAGAAAAGTGGTGTGAAATATCCACGATATTTGAAAAGAACTCAAAGTTTCCCAATTGTTTGGGAGCCTTGGACGGGAAACATATACGGTTAATCCAGCCTGAACACACGGGTTCTATGTATTATAACTATAAAAATTATTCTTCGCTAGTTTTATTGGCGCTAGCGGATGCAAACTATTGTTTTGTGTGGGTTGACATAGGTGCCTACGGTAAAAACAGTGACTCAGGTATATTCAAGAATTCTTCATTGTACAAAAAGCTGACAGAAAGGTCATTAGATCTACCTGAGCCAAAGGCATTGTTAATACAAAATAGACCGACAACGTTGCCATATGTGATAGTGGCTGATGAAGCTTTTGGCATGATGGAGAATTTAATGCGTCCATATGGGGGAAGGTCACTAACTTATGCTAAAAAAATATTTAATTACCGTTTGACATTAGCACGCCGGTATGTTGAATGTACTTTTGGCATAATGTGCAATAAATGGCGCATTTTACACAGGCCGTTAGATGTTAACATCGGTTTTGCAGAAAAGATCGTAAAAGCGATATGTACACTAAATAATTATGTCAGAATCAGGGATGGCTACAATTTTGAAGACACACTTTATACGCCACCCCTGGAAAATCTAGCCTCACATTATACCGGACGTGCTGTGAGACAGGCGGATAATGTTCGAGTACATTTAACAAACTATTTCATTAATGAAGGAAAAGTAGATTGGCAGGATCGTTATATTTAACTTGTAACACAAACCGATTGTAAATGTAAATAAATATATATACTCACATAATATTTTCTTCTTTTCTTCATTGTCATGTCCTTCACAAAATATAAGGACGAGTTCTTCCCAAGCCCGTCTTCTCAAATTCTTATCTGAATAATCGCTACTTGTCATGTCCCATATCGCAGGACGTTTCTCTATTTCATCAATTAATAATTCCGTATTAAAAGCTTCGGTTTCCATTTCGGACGATTTTCGGACGAACTTGACGAACCCTAAAATACGTCACGCTCACGCTACGCTCAACTGAACGGAAACATAGAAAACCAATGATCTCAAAGCGGCGTTGACGCGCGCTGACAACAGTCGAGCGCTAGCGCAGCATTGAACGCGCGCGTTACTAAAACGCGCGTTAGCATGTGTACGGCCTGAATAAAATGTATGTAGTTGTAAACGCGCGTTGAGCGCTTGTCATCTGAACCTACCCTTAGACGTCGCGGGGGAGTTAAACTCACTCCCCCCGCTTGACCAGACGGGGCCCGCAGAGGCGGGCCGGCACTAGCCGGGGGTTACGTTGAAGAGTGCTTAAGTGTCCCCGTAGCCCCCGGTGCAAGTGTGCGAGGGAACACGGGGTGGTTTTAGTCAGTAGAAGTCTGACAGACCCCTTCGCCCGCCCCAGGGCGGAGGACATCCATGAGGATTTCTACACCGTTAAAAAAAAATAAAAAAAGGTTCTTGGATATTTAGTATTAGCGCAAGATGCAATCCGTTGCATGTAAGTTTGATACCAGCTCACATTTTGTCGGTTTGCCATGGACAGATTATAAGTTATGGAAAAATAATGCGTTAAATTTTAAATGGTTTGTTGCAGTTCACAATTTTTCGATAGTTTATAATCTAAAATTAACGATGTTCATAATTATACGGTGATATATTGAAGCATTTCAATGTTAATAATAGTTGAAGATAAGGTTGAGAAAATACATACGTTTTAGCAATCTCAGTTTGCAAGGGTGACGGCCTAAAAGGTTCTGCAAAGTTGATCCTCGTGAGGTTCCCTCGGTACGCGTACCAGAAGTCATAGAACTTAAACCGGGTGACCTCCTTCAGCTGGTACCAACGGCGCTGCAGCAGCATCGGCGAACAGTGGTGACCTCTGCAAAGGAAACAACAAATATATACATATAATAAAAGTTGCGGTAGTTTTTGTTGTTTTTACATATCTAAGACTTGGTTTGTCCAAAAAATGCGAAAATCGGACGAGTGATCCTAGAAGTATAAGACAAGTGCTCTAAACGGCAGTCAGGCAGACAGAGAGACATTGCGTTCATAAGCAATGTTGAGATGCACAAACGCTAAAATCCGAAACAACTCCGGTTCTGTAGACCTGCGGGATAATTGCGTAACATACTTGCAATGTAAACCAATAGAATTATATGAAAACAATGTATTACGGAATTAATATACTTTTAATCCCGGTAGTACGTCCTCGTGGGATATTTTCCGACATACACGCGAGCAAAGCCGCGAGTGAAAGCTATAGTTTTGTATAAAACTTACTTTTTATTATAAAACAAGGTAGCCAATGACCAGGCTTCAGCCAGCTTTTCACCGCACAGAAACTCGAGCTTGAACATTTTAACCAGCTCGAAAAGCTCCAGCAACACTGGACGATCTTCCTTATCTTTTGAATTGTTCTGAAATTGCACAAGACATAATTAATTTAAAATTACAAAGCTTCCATTTTCGTAGGTTCCCTAAACCTAAATACACTTGAGGGATGAGTCCCTGACGCTTTACTTGAAAAATGGCGCTTGCAATCGCAACAACATGAAAATAGTAAAAATTTTCATTGACATGGATGGTTTAAAATTGAAATGTGACAGATATTCTACACATGCCATTCATAAGGTTGCCCGCGACTTCGTCTACGTGTGTTTTGCATTTCATATTTTTATTTACAAATCCGGATGACTAGGCTTAGATTGAAAAAAGAGATTGAAGTACTATGTCCTTCTCCAGGTCCTAGGCTGTCTATCTGTCAAATTTCATAACGATCGGTTAAGTGGTTTAGGCGTGAAAGGGTAATAGACAGACATAGTTACTTTTGGAAGTTATAATATTATAGTATGGAATATAATTATCTTTTATTTATTTATTTTCTGTCCACCAGCTTGGGAACATCATCCAAGGAAAGGTCCGGACTATCTAGAGACGACACTCTTCCCTCCTTCTTTTCATACAATAATTAACATTATTATCTGTCCAATAAGGTCGATTTTCTGGTGGACGAGCACCAGGTCGAACAGCAGCCAGTCTGTGAGCGACATCCGGGCCGCTTTGGGCACGGCATCAATGCGGTCGTTGGCTGTCTAGAGACTAAAGAATTCTCTCCTTCTTTTCATATAACAATGAACATAATTACCTGTCCAATAAGGTCTATTTTCTGGTGGACGAGCACCAGGTCGAATAGCAGCCAGTCTGTAAGCGACATCTGGGCCGCTTTGGGGACGGCATCAATGCGGTCGTTGGCTGTCTAGAGACTAAAGAATTTTCTTTTTCTTTTCATATAACAATGAACATAATTACCTGTCCAATAAGGTCTATTTTCTGGTGGACGAGCACCAGGTCGAATAGCAGCCAGTCTGTAAGCGACATCTGGGCCGCTTTGGGCACGGCATCCATGCAGTCGTTGGCTGCTAAGAGACGCTCCAGCTTCTTTAACGTCAGGGCTCGCATTCGCGTCCTGAATACAAAATAAGTATATGTACATGTATTTATTGCTTTTTGAGAGATGTGACTTCATAATATATTTTTATAATATTTTTTTTAGGGCCAGCCTGATTTGGTCAAAATATCATAGCACAATTAATAGCGTGCAGTGGGAGGGTTTTCTGAAATGACGTTCACTAGATGGCAGCGCTGAGACGTCAGGTCCGGGCACCTGTCAAAAGTCACAAAGCGCTCATATTTTCTTTAGTCGTAACTGAATGAAGAACGTCATCATATATTTTATATTCATAATCGAAGTGGAAGACCTCTTGTCAAAGTGGCGCCAACTGGTGGCGTGAATTTTCTTGATAACGCTCATTGCACCTAGCAGCCACTCACATCTATTTTAATCCACTTTGACTAATATTATCCTTCTCTCCCTCAGATACTCTCATTTTTTTGTTTCATACATAGTTTCAGGACATTATACATACTCTTGCATCAGACAAAGGTTGACTTATTAATTTATTTATTTCACCATTGTGTAAGTTAATATTTGGTAAATAACTGTCTTTTGCCCGCGGCTTCGCTCGCGTGGATGTCGGAAAATATCCCACGGGAACGTACTACCGGGATTAAAAATACCCTTTGTGTTAATTAATCCATCGTTTTAGCGCCAATCCGGAACATACGAGGAGCGTTCAATGTATTCTCGGTATGAGGCTGATTTACTAATGTTGTGGGTAATTTAATTAATTATTTATTTAATGACGTTATCTAAGGGTCTAAAGGTAAAATTTCATATAGTTGTAATCATTAGTTTGCTATTTATCCTTAGTCAACGATAAATGTAATGGCTAACGTGACAATGTTTGAAGAAAATCGAGCACCGCGCTGTTATGAAATGCCTTACCAAACAAAGAAAAAGTCAAAAAACTGTTCACGAAGAGATGGTTACCGTTTACCAAGATTCTGCACCTTCATTATATAAGGTTCAAAAGTGGTTAAGTGAATTTTAAGAGGGGCAGAGCGAGTATTGAAGACGACACTCGCTCGGGCGGCCCGGTTACTGCCTCTTCGGAAGAAAACGTGAAAAAAGTTGAGAAGCTTATACTGGAGGATGCCCGAATGAAGATGAAAATGATAGCAGAGATGACCCTCTGTCGGTATCGTGCAGACTATTCTTCATGACCTGTATCTCTACCTTTCAAAAGGCAGTGCAAGATTGGTGTCGCGAATGCTCACGGCGCCTCAAAAACAAGTGCGAATCGAGTGCTGTAGAGAGTTTTTAGAGCTCTGTGGTGAAGTTCCATCAAGTATTTTCGATCGACTTGTTATTGGAGATGAAACGTGGGTTAACCATTATGACCCTGAAAGTAAGCAGGCATCCCTGCAGTGGCACAAGAAGGGTACTGCGCCCCCTAAAAAATTCAAAGTCGTTCCGTCTGCCGGAAAAAAACATGGTTACAGTGTTCTGGGACTCTAAGGGAATGTTGCTGATTGAGTACACAAAAAAGGTGAAACAATGAACGCACCACGCATCCACTTTACGAAATTTACGGGAAGCAATTAAAGAAAAAAGACGGGTTAAATTGACCACCCCGGTGTGTTGCTTCTTCACGACAAAGCCCCGGTCCATACGGTGCGTGTTTCCAAGGCTGCTGTGCGAGATTGTGGTTTCGAAGATATTAACCACCCTCCCTGTAGCCCGGACAAGTGATAGTTTACTCAAGTGATTATTATTTGTTCCCTGATTTGAAAAAGACTTTCGTGGGAAACGATTTTCCAACGACGCAAGAGCTCAAAGAGGCAATAAATGCGCATTTTTCAGAGAAAAAGGAAAGTTATTTTATACAGGGTATTTCAATACCTTGTATAAAATAATAAAAACAAATAATAATAACTTTTCAAAGTTAATTTCGAGATGTAATAAATAATGCATTGAGGTAATGGAGGATTACATTGAAAAATAAAAATAATGTTAATTGAATTTACGTTTTTTTTTCATGCCGATACCGAGAATACATTGAACGTCCCTCGTACACACGGCTACATATCAAGCTATACATTTCCAGTATAAGCTGACCTCTCATTGTACGGAAATCCTATACAATGCGAGATCAGCTTATACTGGTAATGTATAGCTTGATATGTAGCCGTGTGTACATCCAAACGGATTTTTTTTTTTCTAAAAACGATATTTTTGGCATCAGACTCATCTAGGCCGTGTAGAAATTGCTTTTTTTTCAAAATTATTTAATGTACAGTTTTAACTTCGTTACTATTTTATTATAATATACCTAATATTTGTTTCTCCGGTACTGACACTGATTTCATATGTGATTCTTAAAAGTAACCGTAGGTATAAAAAAAATGTATCCTTGTTAAAAGATTTCCAGGAGGCAAAAATTGGGAACTGGACAAACAAGACCATCTGTTAGCGTGTGCTAGCTCAACACAACTTACCATAATAATTCGCAGTCGCAACCAGTCTCCTTCTTCAATTCTTTCCATATTTCATCCTCTGGTTTCTTCTCTTGTAGCAGTAGACGAGCGACGGCTCGGATCAGACGTCTCTTAAACTTATCTAACTCTACTCCAGCCTTGCTACGTACAGGTTTATCTGCAAAAGAAAAGGGGCATGTGTTCTTATAACAATTGTATGTGTGAAATTGGAGTACGATAACACGTTTCAAAGTCAAAGTCAAATCATTTATTTCAAATAGGCACATAAAAGGCACTTTTGAACGTCAAAAATTTACAAAAAAATAGAATTGATTCTAGTTGCCCCTTCCAAAAGGTAGTTTCGTATGGAGAAGAATGGGCAAGAAACTCCACCGTTACTCTTTTAAAATATTTTACAATATTATGTAAGTTCACATTAATTATGTAATCATATGTGAAGACGATGCACCTAGAATAAAATGACTATACCACAATAGGTAAAAAGAATTAAATATAATGCAAAGGCAGGTAAATTAATTATGTGATAGATACATGGTGCTCACATATTTACAAATATTGAAAAGTAGATGATGTTTCCAAAATTTTAACAACTAATAATTTAGTGTGTGAGTTAAAGTAGTTAAGTACATAATGTAACAATCAATGTCATAAAAATTATAAATTATACAATTAAATTAGCAACCAGTTTGATTTTGTCTAGACTCTAGATTGTCCTATGGAGCAGGACCAGCATGTTTCCAAGCATTCTTATCTAGGATATAATCCTCTAATTTGTAATATGCTTGTTTACAAAGTGTACTTTTTATATGAGTTTTAAATTTTCTTTCATTTAATTGCAATATGTCACAAGGTATTTTGTTGTAACATGTTTAAATATTTAAGCCTTAATATTGATTCCAATTTTAATTGCAAAATGCATATAACTGACATCTGTAACAACTTGAGATCAGCACCCTAATTGCCTAACACACTATCTATCACAATCTGAATCATTTTGAAGCTTATTGCTAACCCATTGCTACATATGTTCGGAAAATGTGTCTGCTCAACAACGTAAATAACGCAATGAATACTGTTGAACTGTCAAAATTAAATATATTCCTACTGTTAGTGGGTTACGCAATTACCCCGCTATAGGTATCGGGAAAATTCTATCAGTTAAACAATGTGGTGAATAAATAGACGCCATTGATTGTATATTCACGCATTTGATGACTCACTAATCAGATAGGGACTTGTTGTGTACGGGCGAACGTTTAAAAAGTACTTACAAGGCATAAAACAATTACAGATAAGGACTAATCAAGTTCCTAGTTAGCAAAAAGGTTAAGAAAAAATGTAGAACAAAGTATAAGTATTCAAAATTGTTCCCCATTTGTAAAATCCTACCAATAGATAGGAAAGTTGAGTATTTGATAAGCTTTGAACACTATTTTAGGGATGAGTTTAAAGGAATTGTTGAAAATAATAATATAATACAACAAGTGTAAGAGAGAAAAAACTAGTTCAACCGAAAATAACAATAATTATTATGGGGAAAGAATTTGAAGATATTTAGTGCCAAAGGTATTTAATAAAATAGGCATGTAAGACAAAACCCAAAATTAAGTAAAGGTACCTATGTTGAAGTCAAAATTAAGGTGAACCTCAGCTGTAGTCCGCCAAATTCAAATTTTCTTTGTTTTTTTGCAAATTATAGCTCTATTTTACGTCGTATGTTGATCAACATCCGATTCGCGAAGGTCGTTCTTTCCAAAGTTTGACGATTGAAATAAAATTGATGATTATTATTCAGTAAATATATCATTCCTACAGTAGCGAATCGAATTTTGATCAACATACGACGTAAAACAGAACTGCAATTTGCAAAAAAACCAAAGAAAATGTGAATTTGGCGGGCTATTGCTAAGGATCCCCCTTATAGAGTTTATTTCTCAATAACGAGGACTCAGCCTTTACCGAGAAATATATTCACACCTTGTAGTATAATTATGTAGTATTAACATCGTCAATTAGTAATTTTAAGGGGGATGCGATAAGGTAGCCCGCGAAATTCAAATTTTCTTACGTTTTTTGTAATTTGTAGGTGAGTATCAGGTTATATGTTAATCTAAATATAATTCGCGACCGTAACAAATATTTATTTATAGAATTAAAATCATAAAAATCATCAATACCTCTTTCTAACTTCATATTACCATATTGAATGACTACTCCCTGAAAACATGACATTTGAGGCCAATTCTAACTTAAGGAGTTGTATTGCAAATTCTAATAATTATAAACAAGAAAAGCCATATTTGTTACGGATGCAAATCATATTTTAATCAATATACAACCTGATATTGACCTGCAAATTGCAAATAACGTACGTAGATTTGAATTTCGCGGGCTACCTTAGCGCATCCACCTTAGGGTCAGTTTTTTACTAATAAGTACTAGTTATTTTTTAAATGTCATCCTCACTTCCCCGTGTAGACGCTAGACGTACGTTAAGTAGGTATCTGCTACCGGCAGGGTAATTGCTTAAGGGGGAAGCGCAAGGGTAGGCCGCGAAATTCAAATTTTCTTACGTTTTTTGCAATTTGAAGGTCAATGTCAGGTTGTATTTTGATTAAAATATGATTCGCGGCCGTAACAAATATGGCTTTACAGAATTATAATCATTAGAATCAGCAATACAACTCCTTAAGTTAGAATTGGCGTCAAATGTCAGGATTTCATGAAATAGTCATTCAATACAGTAATATGAACTTAGAGAGATGTATTGCTGATTCTAATGATTATAATTTTGTAAAGCCATATTTGTTACGACCGCGAATCATATTTTAATCAAAATACAACCTGACAGTGACCTGCAAATTGCAAAAAACGTAAGAAAATTTGAATTTCGCGGGCTGCCCTGATGGTTCCGCCTTAACACATTATAAGTAGGAATGGGTTTTTGACAGTTCAACAACATTCATTGCGTACCTAATTTACGTTTTTGAGCAGACAAAATTTACGAACATATGAGGCAATGTATTAGGAATATCCTTCAAAATGATTCAGATTGTGACTGATAGTGTGTTACGCAATTAGGGTGCAGCACACGTGCTGAATAAAGGCTCGTGAACACAGGCGCGACGCGACACCCGACACAAAGGCACCGCGTGTCGCGCGACGAGCGGCGCCTTTGTGTAGCGCTGTCGTGTCACGCCTGTCTGTGGGAGCTTTAAAGCGATAGTGCTGTTGAAATGCAATTAAAACACATAACTGACGAATATGGATGTAAAATTGTGAAAAAGCACTGGTAACTTTGCAGAACTTTAAAACGCAGCACGCAGCGTTAATAATCATAACGCTCCTTTGGCTTTGCCGTAATCGGGTCGCAGTACAATAAAGTAAGCAGTATTATATCTCCATACAAACGACCGGAACGTCGCACGGTGGATCGAAAATCGGCTGTAGAAGACATAGGATCTCGATTTGTTAAATGTTATTTTTTTTGCTGGAAATGACTTCTGCTGATCATTACTGTTCTATAAAATGTCATATGAAGTAAATGTGTGCACAAATGGAAGAGTTATAATTTTTATAAGAAAAAAATGTATGGAGCTAGTATGAAAAATCGAATTATCTCCTAAACGGCATGTTTAACCGTAATATCCTTGGAGGTGGTCATAGTGCTAATTATTTATAATTTTTTGGTTGCGGATTTGACGAAAAATTTCATGCCGTTTTTTTTAAAAATCGTCAAAATATTTTCATTTGTTTTTTCATATGAAACGATTCCTTTTAGTGTTTATGTTGAAGAACACGGACTTTTAACTACACGTAACATAAAATAGCATCACTCCTATATTTCCGAAGGAGTTGGCAGAGTTTTATAGTACACCCACACGTAGACAACTATGCTTGATTTATCAACACATCATGAGTTTTAAAACTTTTCATACAACCAAATTACCAATTGTTTACTCTTCTAATGAGTCCGAAAAGAAGTGATTAAGTAACTACACTGATTAGGTCTTCTAATGAGTCTTTATAGGTGATTTAATGATTTTCAATATCTCACGACAATACCAACTATGGATTACATTCAACTTTTCCTGATAAGTAATCTAATTTGTTAATTAGCAGTGCTATGAGTTCTAAGAATAGTTAGTGACAATTATAAATTTTCATTAGCTAATGAGAAGATAACTAATGAGGGTAGTTACCTAATTATTGGCGTTTTTCAATAAAAGGGCTAAAGTTTAGTTTTATAATTTAGTTTGTTCACAACTGTGTAACTGCTAACACTAAATCTGCGACTATAAAATCTTAGAATGGAAAGTTTAATCACGAATTTAGACTTGTTTGTTCTTCTACGAAGTGAGAGTACTTCATTTGATCATGAAGTATTGTTCAGTGCAGTTGTATCCCGCATAGGCGATTGCCTGTCTGACGAAGATCGTGTTGTTCTCAAAGAATTTTGTCGGAGATTTACGCGAGCCGCTTTACAAAGGTGGCAGAAATCCAACCGATTCCTTGATAATTTCAGGAGAAAGTACGAGAATTGGTTAGGAGCAAATATTGATTGGCCGAGTTTTGTGCAAACTTTAGTTAATCAAGAACCAAGTGTTGATGAGATACCAAGAGCGCCCTCAGTCTCTCCAGAACCGTCGACATCAACGTCCATTGGAACAATGACGAAAAGATCCCGTAAACCATTCGAAGATCTGGGAAGTAAACAAAAAAAGAGAAGATCTGATGAACACACAGGCGAAGATTCCAGTGAATTGGCATATGCAGCTGCAGCACGTTTAAAAGAAACTTTATATGTTACTTAAATAAGAGTTTGATAATCTTTTTTTATTTAAATTAATAAAAATGTGTCAAAAAACAGCAATTTTTTTATTTAATTTTTCTTGTTTTGTGTGTTCTTAATATTTGGGTTAATAACATATCGAACTTTTTAACTTGGACACTAAAAGGGATCGTTTTACATGTAAAAATAAATAAAAATATTTTGACGATTTTTTAAAAAAAACGGCATTAAATTTTTCGTCAAATCGGCAACCAAAAAATCTTAAATAATTAGCACTATGACCACCTCCAAGGATATTACGGTTAAACATGCCGTTTAGGAGATAATTCGATTTTTCATACTAGCTTCATACAAATTTTTCGTAAAAAAAATATATTTCCTTCGTTTTTGGGCAGAATTAACTCGGGTGTCATTTTTGTACATAGTAATGATCAGCAGAAGTCATTTCCAGCAAAAAAAATAACATTTAAGAAATCGAGATCCTATGTCTTCTACAGCCGATTTTCGATCCACCGTGCGTCGGGCTTCGAAATCTCGGTAAACTTCGGAAGCGTCTCGCATCGTCCGCGAACATATTATGGACGCGGACAATGCAAGATATTAATAATAATATATCAATATTATTATATTATATTAATACGTTCCATATCTACTTAAAATATGAAACGAAGTTATAGACTGTATTGTTCAGTGTATGGAAAGAATTTTAGTACATTACTTCCTAAGATTAAAAAATGTTTTTGATTTATTAAACTAAGCAAAAAAAAACCCAAGTAGAAATATTTAAAATTAAAACTTACAAAATTTGCACTAATATATTAGAATGAAAAGATAATAATGATAATTTAATATAGCATTATCAAATAACGGCAAACGGGGTGAATAGGAATGCAGGGGTGAATCGAAATGAAACTTTATAAGGGATTTTAACATTGAAATAATATCATAAATGTTGCCAGAAAGGACTCTATACTGTATTATAATTAAAGATTAAGTGCACTTGTTGGCAACAAACTATATTATTTCAATATTAAAATCCCTTTTAAAGTTTCGTCTCGATTCACCCTTGCATTCCTATTCACCCCGTTTGGCGGTACGTATCCCAAGAGACACAGTCAGTGGCCAGCTCTAGTGCGTTTCTATCTACAGAGCAAAAGCCAAGCCGAGCCAAGCTCGTATATAATTATTTCAAGGACATTGTCGAGACAAAATACTGCTTACTTTATTATACTGTGGTCGGGTAAAAATAAAGTTACGCGTCGTTGCAACTCCCTTTTTGGGGACCGTAACTACTTGTAAAGCGAGGACTCCTAGTCCTGACTAATGAATAATGATTAAAAAATAACAATAAAAATCGCTTACGTGCGTGTCGAACCACGCAGTTTCGTCGTTGGAAGGAATATTTACACATGCACAGTATCGATTTTATCGACAGTAAAAATAAGTTTGTATTTCATAGTATTCCTCGAAAAAACTATGAAGAACAAAGTTATCACTGCGGTTGTAACCGAAACAACCCCATATCTCAAAAACTATTGATGTAAATAAAAAGTCACTTAGGAACTTCATAATATTTTTAATTATGGGATTCAACGATACCCCACACGCTTAAGTGTTTTTTCTTTTCATCCCTGGATTACATAAATGGGAAGAGCCACCCCTAATTGTGTTCTTGTGATTTCACAACACCATTGTTTAGCGGTGCAAATAATACACCTTTTTCAAATTTTCAGCGATATAATTCAAAGTCTCAGAGTACTGTGTAATATCCGACGGACGGACAGCCGGACACGACATCTAATTTTCTTTATCTATTATAATTGGTGAGAACCATTTTATGTTAAAGTACAATAAAATATATAAATGCCGAAATTATAAGGGTTTCGTTTTTTGACATTTGGCTATGGAACCCTAAAACTTGATATTATCTTGCATAAATTCGCCGATTAAATTAGGCCGCGAAAACAATTTATCAAATCCCAGTAGTTAGTAATGTTTGCCCTTTTTTATAGACGTCAGATCTCACCGAGAGATTTAAAGCATAGAATAATTTTGCCATAACATAAATAACAAATTTTGGTAAACGAATATGGTAACATAATTATTATTAGATTTATGTTTTCTATTTATTTATATTATTCCCTATTACTTAAGTAGAAATAAAACTACATGCAATTTAATATATTTCCTGTTTCATAATTCAAGTTACTTATTAAAATAATGTTTTATTGCACATGCTACAAATGCTTCAAGAATGTCCATGTTTTATTTCAATCATTAACAAATAGTGCTTCTGCTTGTAATGGAATCTTGCACTCAGCGTCAAACACGCTTGGCACGGTTACATATTAAGGACAGCGCCATCTATTATGAGTACAAAATTCGACGAATTTAATTTTAATTTTATTCAATACGGTATCCTAATAAATCTCATTTAAATTCATCTTTACATTATTTATCAAATGTTTTTACTTATATATGTATATTACTGTTAGTTTCAATTTAATTTTACTAGTTATGTATACCTACCGCGTTTCCTTCATATTCCGCGTATGAATATTTTGAAACACACATTTGATGTTTTTTTTTATGGTTCGTACGCAAATTAAATTGGTCCCGCAGCCCGGTACGCGGTATACATGCGCGAGTATTCTTTGATTTGTGATTGTTTAATGAGAAAAAGAATGGATATTCCAAACATTAAAAACAAAATCATCCAAAATTAAATTTTTCAACTGGCGGCACGACCGTGCTACTTTACTGAATTGTAAATACTCAAATAACAATTTGTGTAATTAGTGTACCTATAATTAATTTCTCAGGTCCGTAACTTGATAATTGCAATATTTTGGTGGGTAATAGAAATATTCTTTAATTAAAAAATATATTTCTACTCTCAGCTCCAAACACGTAAAATAAAATTTTATTTATATATTTTGTGTAGGTACTTAGTGTTTTATTTAATAAATTTTATTGACCTCTGTATTTTTGTAAAATAATTTATAAATGTCTTGTCTTGTCGATGATTAACGATTGGCTTATATTTTTAAGTCATGGCAATTTTATGTGATGTATTACTTTTTTTTTAAATAGAAATCAATATCACTAGCGCAATAAAACGTGATTGCATATCATACAGAATGCCAGCAGAAGTCCAGTAAAACGACTTTTTAATATCAGCAGCTGACACGTCTGTATAGTTCTAATGCAACCTCGCAAGTGAACATACCGGAGCAAACTAGACGTAAGAAACATCAAAATATAAATTACCCATTGAGTACAGGAAACCCGCAACACAACTTATTAATCACATTAAAATGAACTAAACACATTCACCAATATAATATCAAGCTAGAGTTTCCTTTCACAGTACATATTTTTTTACACTTGCGAACACGTCAACGTTTCAAAACAAAATGGCGAAAACGTGCATCGTTCAATAAAGACCGACTGCGCCGAATTCTCGGGAAGCTTGTTCAACGTGTGCGACACAAATAGACTGTCTTTCTATCCTTGTCGCGCATCATAGCGGGATTTCGAGAAAAGGAAGTTGCGTGAGCGAGATAACAACATTTCGAAATCACGGGCACTTTGAATGTGGACTTCAAACGAGCCGGACGTATGTATGGCTGCGGAGTGACGGAAAATTGTATAGTGAACCGCGTTAATTTAAATCAAGTATTATTCATTTATTGTTGCATTGTTGTTGCACAGTGGCTTTTAATTCTAACTGAGATATTCGTCAGTGGGTCGTCTTAGTGTTTGTCTGCTTACTCCGTTAGTGAAAAAAAATAGGCGTGAAGAATTTACTACGAAAGTAGGTTACCAACGACATTATGTCATGAAATAGAATAGAAAACAGAGAGAAATGTCTGTTCAGAGAGTGTTTAGTTCATTTATTGTTACCAAGTGAGACTATTGATACTAATTAGACCAGATAAATTAACAGGTAAACATGGATTTCGGATTTGCCCAGGCAGACAAGTATTTTTTTCCTAAGCGTTTCAACAGGCTCCGAAACTCCGAATGCTAACAAGAATTTTCTCGTAATCTTAGCAGATAAGAACTCCTTGTCCCCTACTACCTGCCTTTATTTTTAGTGAGAACTGAGGAACTGGATTCAAACCTCTAAAAGATTAATAAGTAGGTAGGGAGGTAGACAATATTATATGATAGTTTTTGATTAGAAAGGGCAGGAAATTAAATTTCCACTAATAAAAGATTCAATTTCACATCAACGAAATATGTAGAAAATTAAATAAACCGTAGGTACGTTCAACATTAAAGTAAAGTGCTATGTTTATGTACAACTTCGATATTAAAAACATGACTGGTTTTCGATAAAACTCGTTTGTGTATTTTGCGCACATAGTAGGGGCAGTCAAGAAAAAATTGAGCGCGTGGCGCGATTTCAGCTTGTTTCCATTATTGTTTATTATTCCAAACAATTTTTACACAACTAACTATTTACACCAGGAAGTAAATTAAATGATTAACTAACTATACAGATATATACAAAAACACAAACAAAAGGACACTTTTGAAAGTTAGATTTGTTTATGCATTTACATTTACCTATAATGTTTTTAACTTGTAAATTTCGTAAAACATAACACCACGCCTGTTTTCCCCTCAGAGTTAGGCAGAGTTGTACCTATAATAAACCCACATTTGCCAGTTATAAAGGTACTTTCTTTTATATTTTCGAAAAGTTAAATGCCTATAATTATCTTAGGCAAATAAATAGGTAGAGAAATCTGAAAATATTTAGGTATACCAGCAAATATGTATTGGATTCACAAAAGTGAGTGTATAATTTATTGTTACCTGTTATGTAACAATAAATTATACACCCACTTTTCCAAGCACCAAATGTATTGTTTCGTAAATACGTTTATCGTATCGCACGAGTCTTGTTAATGAAACCGTGCTCGTTCGCTGTAACTTGTTTGTAGGGGCGATAGTGTATCTGTGCACACAATTGTAAGCTTTGTTGCTTTACGATAAAGTTTACTTTTACGTGTATGATAGCTTTTGTACTTGCATTCTTTGACCTTCGTGTGGTAAAGTATCCAACGGTTATTCATAAGCTGTGACGTAATATCTAGTGTAGGTATCTTCATTATTCAAGCACGTTTTTATCATCGGTAGAGTTACCAAGGCAACCTCCCAAAAGATCCGAGTTGTTAGCTAGCCCGTGGAATTAACAGCAATTTACGAATGAAATGTTTTTTTAAATGTTTTTGTAAGATTTTTAAGTTAACCAAAATAAGTCTCAATTTTTGTAGCTTTGGAATCGAATCAGACAGGCAACCTTTTTAAAACACTTAAATCTTGGAATTCCGCAGGGTAGTATTCTGGGTCCAACTCTAAGGCTTATTTTTAATCTTATACCTAATTATTTGTTTTTTTTTTTTCTTTGTTCTCACATCTCTGAAGCCACAAGGATAAAGTACACAGGTTTGTTTTAATATCTTGATTTAAAAGAGGGTCCTTGGAATGTCTTAAGAGTTTCTTTCCCATTCTTCTCCATAGAGATCTATCTACGTGTTTGTTGGAATGGCCAACTAGCAACTATGATAATAATATTATAATAATCTTTCTGACTATAAACTGACCGACTCCTTGACAGTTCAAAAGTGCCTGTAAATGGTTTAATTGAAATAAATTCTTTGAGTATTGAGTTCGTTGAACTCCGTAGAAAATTTATACTTACTGCTTTAATTATTATACAGAAGACGAATCAATTGCGCATCTTTAGGGGCAACGCAGACAGTCTTATGCATTAAATCTGCGACGGTCAAACGATCAATTTGTTACGGACAAAAGGAATGAATCGAAAAAAACCGACCACAACAAAATGCTGACCTCACAGATCTTGCCGTGATCGTGATCGCGCAAAAGGCTCCTACAAACAGGCGCGACACGCGACACAAAGGCACCGCCTGTCGCGCGACGAGCTGTGCCTTTGTGTCGCGTGCGATTAGCAGCGCGTGTCGCGCCTGTTTGAAGGAGCGTTTAAAGTTTGTCGTCTGCTTAGCTCCTTAGTTATTAATCTTCAACGGAATTAGCTACCTACCTTTCACCTTTTAAAAACATGTTTATAGGAATTTGGTCTTAGATAATATGGTGCAAGGTTGCTTTCTGTGTGGTTTCGTGACGCTGAATTATCAACAACGACGTCAACAAATTCGATCACTCTGTAAGCGACTGAGCGCTAAGCGTTCTTATAGTACCGGAATGTACAAGTGGCAGGGACGTCGACGCACAACCGGTTACTATGGATACAGTACCTACATAATTCTGCACAGGCCTTTTTTTTGGTGGGAAATCATCAAATGACCTCTCCCGCTCTGCGGAGCGGAAGGGCGTGTTAAACTCGAAACTGACTAAAACCCACCCGTGTTCCTTCAGTTGCCTGTACGCCAGGGCCACGGTAACCAATGCCGGATTAAGCAAGCGCGGGGCCCGTAGCAAATTCTATACAGGGCCAAGGACCCCTTGATAGAATTTGCTACCCCCTCCATTTGCTATGGATTCTTAAGTATAAAGAGGTAAAAAAAACAATACTCAATACGTTTATTTGCCATCTATAAGTTACAATTTTGTTGGTGTTTAATAGTACAAATAAATTAAGTTTCACTCAAAAAATTACGATCAGGCAAAGATGGGTGGGTTTGGATACGCGGGGACCCTTTTGCGCGGGGCCCGTAGCAATTGCTACTCTTGCCACGTGGTTAATCCGCCATTGACGGTAACTCTTTCGAACAATCCGCGACCCCGGCAGGCCTCGGCCCTATCGGACCCCGTCAATGGTGCTGACATCTCTTTGATGCGCGCGTGGAACACGACGCGCCGTCGACCCGGGTCCTTACCGGACGGCGAGCTGCTGCGATGAAATTTTTCGTCGGTAATTTATTTTTTAAATCAGGTGTTTCCTCCAAAAATGCAATAACACCGCGGTCAAAATGTATGGAACAGCAGTTTTTTTTTTAAATAACCGACGAAAGATTTCAACGCAGTGGGTCCAAAATCATGTACTAAATCCACGGTAATAAGTTGTGGTTTGATCTCCCGGCCATGCTGTAGGTATATGGGGTGCGCTACATAAGAAAATAAGATGCAATACAGAATTTTCGCTATTTATTTCAAGAGGGCGGGCGAGCGCACTTTTAAGGCTCGTCCACACAGGCGTGACGCGACGCCCGGCACAAAGGCACCGCGTGTCGCGCGACGAGCGGCGCCTTTGTGTAGCGCTGTCGCGTCGCGCCTGTCTGTGGGAGCCTTTACTCGCCTTTATGAAAACAAACGCCTCATATTATACAATTTTGAAACTAAGTAATTCAAAATTGATTAATTGATGATTGAGTGATCGAAAGCAACCCAGTCATTGATCCTACCAACCTGCTTGACGTATCTGTAAGGTTCCCTTTTGCAGACAACCTTTACAGTAGGTACCTACACTTATAGGAGTGAAGCTTCTACCGAATGCTATGAAAGTGGAGTAAAGTTACAAATTGCACCGCGTAATACACTATCTATCACAATCTGAATCATTTTGAAGGATATTGCTAATCCATTGCTTCATATGTCCGAAAAATTTGTCTGCTCAACAACGTAAATAACGCAATGAATGTTGTTGAACTGTCAAAATGAAACCCATTCCTACTGTTATAGTGTGTTACGTAATTACCCCGCGGTTACTTCAGAAGTCTTCAGATAGAGAGACTGTCTTGTTGGTCCAGTGGTCACAAGCGCTACTGCTGAGCATGAGGTCCTGGGTTCGATTTCCAGGTTAGGCAAAATGTTACGAGGTTTTTCTATCTGGAATTTCTCAGTAGCAGCCCGGTGTCTGGATTTGTGCCCGCTTGATGGCAATAGGCTCGCCCCCTATTACATGGGACTTAAACATAACTGGCGAAATGTGGGTGTACTATAGGTACCTACACGTCTGCCCAAACCTTCGGGGAAACAAGTTGTGATGGTCGGGGTTCAATGAAGTTTAGCATAACTTTACTTTGATTTTATTAATAAAGGCGAGTACGGTACCTATAATGTGACCATAGTAAATATATGAAGGCTGTTCTAGGTAGGTATAATTATGTATCACGGTCTGCTGATCCGTTCAAGCTCGATGCAATGACGCTCGGCCGCTACTATGAAAACCGGCCAAGTGCGAGTCAGACTCGCGCACGAAGGGTTCCGTACCATTACCTATAAAAACGGCAAAAAGATCATGTCTGTTGTATGGGAGCCCCCTTAAATATTTATTTTATTCTGTTTTTTTTTGTATTTGTTGTTATAGCGGCAACAGAAATAAATCATCTGTGAAAATTTCAACTGTCTAACTATCACAGTTCATGAGATACAGCCTGGTGACAGACGGACAGACAGCGGAGTCTTAGTAATAGGGTCCCATTTTACCCTTTGGGTACGGAACCCTAAAAATGACACCTATTGGCTTTTCATAAATAACCTACTTAATGTATAAATTACTAACTTCTGCCCGCGAATTCGTTCACGTGTAGGGTTGCCAGGTGTCTGGCTTCAGCCGGACATGTCCGACTTTTTACAATCGTGTCCGGCTAAATATATACAAGTCCGGCCTTTCCGGATTTTTTTAGGCTATTGCTCAATCCCGCCCCGTCTTTTATAATGAGGTATAAAGTGGAGAAAAAACACTTAATTATTTTATTGTGAATAAATAGAGTAAGTAAAATAAGTATAAACTGGAAAGTTACACCGACGTATAATTTATTTACAAATGATAAGGCTGATTATTGATTGTTTTATTTACTTTCAATGTAAGTAAAGAAGTTACAAATTACTTTATTAAGAACAAAATGTGATTCATAATAACATACATAATTAAGAATACAGTACGTCTCAAATGAATAACAGTAATAAATACTTACACAAATAAAAGTATCTTTTTTTTTTTCTTTTAAATTGAATGTGTCAGGCTTTCAGGTCAGTCTCCGGCTTTTCTATTTTTGGGCCTGGCAACCCTATTCACGTGGAAGTCGTAAGACACCACAATAATACTAAAATAACAGTCACATTTCCTGCCTGCGCTATCGCTTCGTTTCTGCTTAGCGTTCATCCTGGCTTTTGTTCTTTTTACACGGCTCCTAAGGGTCGTAGGGAGATGTTATATACTTCCCTCAAGAAATGGGCTAACAAATGCAAAAATATTTTTATAAATCGCTTAAGTATTTTTTGAGTTTATCCATTACAAACGAACATCAAACATACAAAAATTCAAATCTTTTCTCTTTATTAACCGAGCGAGCGCGAAGCGTCTCCGTTTCAGCTTGGGCAAAAATGCTTTCGTATGTCCGGATGTCCGGCTGTTCTCCTCTACAGGTCGCATTCCTCAACCGATTCTCATGAAGTTTTCTTAGCAGGTTCGGGATTATATGGATTTTATTTCGAAACTTTTCAAAATGGCGTCGGAGATATGGTATGGGTTTGCAAACGTAAAAAAACATATTTCAGCCACTTCGCGCTCTTTGCGCGCGCTTTTTGTTTTAAGGATTTTGTTTTATGGCGCGTGGTGAACATTTATTCAGACTTAAGCTATGCAAAGACAGACTCGCGAGGTCTACAGCTCACAGAACCACCAGTAAATACATAATAAGTTAATTTATTTTCTCTCAGAATAGTTTTGTAGCACTTAACAGTTTTAAACTACAAAAATTCACATTGTGAAAGCTGGTGTCTGAAGTAGGTTTTAGAAAAAACCTGTACCTATTTACATCATCATCATACAAATAAACAGGCAGGTAACATGTATTTCTACAAAACAATTAAACAAGAAATAAATAAACATGAAGCAATGGATTAGAAACTTCTCTAGCGGGTAGACGCAACAGGCAGATCAGCGGTTTGTGGACGGACAAACTTCAGAGTCGCGGAAGCCCTACAAACCCAGCTATGTGTAACAATATTATTTTTATTGTAGACAGGTATATCGAAGGTCGCTGTGGTAGCGTTTTGTTGCTATCTCGCTCTAAATAATCAATAAAATGAAACTGCGTCACGGATCGGATATGACCGCGCAGCAGTATTTAGTCTGCTTACGCCCCCTAGCTTACACATATAGAAATGCAATACAGCCCATAGCTACCTACTAAAAGAGCTAGATATTGGACAGGACAAATTTTTCCATAGTATGGTTCTTACTTTATGGTAAAAAAATATAGGTAGGCATAGACATACTATTCATAGGTAGCTATTTCATTACGTAATAGGTAAGTTCCTAACAATAACACTATTTCGTTTTATTTGTACGCAAACACACGACCACAGAGTATTCATAGATGTGTCGGTATCTGCATAATAACATTTTGTAGAGTCATTCAAAATGATAAACTTGAAAGAAACCCAAACGCTTTAAAATAGGAGTGTGTGTTCTGTGAATTTTCTTCACACAGGCTGCCGTGCCGACACCGCTGTTAGCAAAGTAGCATTTGTTCAATGAAAGAAAGGAGAGAAAAATGCGTTTATTGGCATTAGAACATTAAAAAATACCTTAAAACTATTAAAAAAAAAACAAAGAACACATTTATTTAAGTAGGTATTTATTTAATTAGCATTAATAAAGTAAATAAATAAATGCTTACTTATAATGCTAAAAGGGCCTTAGCTCAGCATAATGCTAAGTTCTGTGGCTTTGCTGCTAGAGGTAAAGACAGACGGCATTACTGTAGGTATCTTTTTTTTTTCGGTTGGAAATCATCAAATGACCTCTCCCGCTCTGGGCGGAGCGGAAGGGCGTGTCAGACTCTTACTGACTAAAACCCACCTGTGTTCCTTCAGTTGCCTGTGCGCCAGGGCCACGGTAACTCTTTCGAACAATCCGCGACCCTGGCAGACTGTAGGTATCTTACGGCGGTATATTCAACACTTTTTGTCAGAATTCTGTGCTTTCCATACAAACCAAGCGTGTCAATACCTCCTGCCTGCCTAGCCTGCTTCTGGCAAAGTGATGCGGTATGAGTCGATATTTTTTATCGACATTTTATACTAGGTTTCAAAATAAAAGTAGCTAGGACCAAACCATTTTTTTTTTGTTATTAATTCTCATTTTAAGTGAGTCCGAAAATATGGTAGTACGTAAGGTACTTACATCACCGTACTTAGCGTACGTAGGTACCTACTTAGTTTATGAAACTGTTGCTTTAAGCCTAAGGCCTTGTTCACGGGCTCGGTCGATGCGCCATGGGTCAAGCGACACGTGCACGTGACATTTCATTATTTCCATTTCATCCTTATAGAGAGATGGAGAGCAAACGTTAAAGGGGAATGCAATTAAAGCTTTTCGAAGACTAGCTTAAAAAAAAGACCATACACAGAGCGTTAAAATAAACAGTTACGTAAGTTCCGAGAAATGTACACACTCACACGGAGTTCCACAAGGCGGTGTGATTGCGCCTACTCTATTTTTTATTTAATTTAATTATGTATGTGCGCTTAATCTCGCCAAAGGCAAAATTTTCGCATTTGCTGACAACACTGCCCTAATATTCATGTCTACCACGTGGCGAAGCGTTTTCGAAAATGCCCAAACTGGCCCGAATAGGGTGTCATAATGGTTGCATAACAATTCCCTTACCCTGAATGCAGACAAAACAAGATATATAAATTTTGCTATGCGAAAAAGTTCTCAAAGTTTATCGCCTCTATTTTCTATCACTGGGCATAAATACCCTATCCCCTACCGCACGACTTGCTTGTGTACCCGCCTTGAAACAAAAAACTCTATAAAATACCTTAGGATGGTACTGAATCCTGCTTTCATCCACACATCGACACACTTACCTCTAGCTAGAGTTCGTCAATTAAATCTGAACCGGTGCGGGAGGCAAGGTTATTTTTTTTTTTAATCACTCTGAAGTAGGAGCCCGCTGAGCGGGGCTCCGTCGACTACGCCTTATAAATAAAAAAGGAAAATAGGTTTATTTCTACAATACTTTATGAAACACAATTTGGTGAGCATTTATGCATTCTGGTGGACACAATTTGGTAAGTATTTCGACTTTTTTGTAGTAAAACAGGTACTTTTCTGGTAGTCGTTTAAACACAAGCCCTTTCCGAGGCACGGAGGGGTCACGGTGTGAATTAGATGCTCACCCATCCACAGACCGACCTCGGCAAGCGTTGCTTAACCTTGAAGATCGATGGGTCAGTACAAAACGTACACATTATTCAAGTTTAATTTTAATTTGCTATTAAAACTAAACCACACTAGGAACAGCATAATGACAGTAAGTAACATTCGACAGCGCTGCCATCGCACGGACGAGGTTTCGGTTTTTAACCCCATTCAACAAAACACAAAAATTATTAAGTGTAGCTACCTACTTCAAACAGAAAAAAAGTTATTCTTACCCGACTGCCCTAGATGGAGGGTAATGTTTTTCGAGTGAATGTATGTAAATAAATTTGTCTTGACTAACATTTGTAATTAAAGTGTAATTAAAGTAACTGGAAACCTGAAATTGAGTCGATTGTATCTACTCATTATTATGAAGAACTTTTTCTACTGAAACATGGTCGGTTGCTTCCGTTGAAAAAGTCCTTGAAATAGCGAAAATAAATCAACTGTTCCTAACATTTTGTCCAGTTACGCGAATATAAATGTATGGAGCGGCAGTTTCTTTAAAACTAAACAAAACTATATTTAAATTGAAATAACCTATTTTTTATTAGATATGCACGTAAACAAGGTTCTATATATTAGCAATTATGCCTGTCGCGAATATTGGATTAATAATGGAAAGATTTTTGTTTGTCATATTTTAACGTAAGTACTTTTTAAGTTTCTAACTTCGTCAAAATATCCTCATCAGTCATTAGTAGATTGCTTTCGGAAACTTTTTATAATATTTTCCATTTTAGCAACTTTTTTTGTTAACCTTCTATTGCTTTCTCTGATTCGCTTTACTTGAAGTCTTTGCTTTTTAATGGTATCCTGAGCCCTCATCAGAGATAACTTCAAATGACGTGTTTGGCGCGAGTCCTGGGGATTTGGTGTATAATACGCTTCGAGTTTGGCTTGACTTTCATCAGCTGGTTCTACATGTAACTTTTCCACAGTGACCTGAAAATATTACAGACAGCATGAAGTGTTAGTTAGTTTAAAGTAATATGCGACAAAAACTTATAATTGTGTAGTAATGTAATAAAGGACTAAACACCTCGATCAGAGCTAGAGGATCCTCTTCCTTTATACGGATTGCTGACGCTTGATAAGGCGGGTCCTCGTCCTTTATACGAATTGCCGGCGTTTGATCAGGCGGGTCCTCCTCCTTTATACGAATTACTGGCGCTTGATCAGGCGGGTCCTCCTCCTTTATACGAATTGCTGGCGCTAGATCAGGAGAGGCCTCTTCCTTTATAAGAATTGCTGGCGCTAGATCAGGAGAGTCCTCTTCCTTTATAAGAATTGCTGGCGCTAGAACACGAGGGTCTTCTTTCTTTCTACGTTTTGCTGGGGCTGTATCAGGAGAGTCCTTTTTCTTCATACGTTTTGGCGGCGCTAAATCAGCTGTTTTGTGAATATTATTGCTATTTGTGAGTGAATCGATCTGAAAAGTAGGTACATAATTTTTACCACTGTACCAACCACAAGTCACTAATCATATTTTACCGATTCTCAACAAATTAATAGGAATAAAGTCAATACACTACCTCATCAAAAATAGGGTGAAGTTGCAGTGTTGGAATAGCATCAAAAAGTAAATATGTTTTGGAACTCTTTTTCATGAAACATTCAGTCTCGAAATGCTCAGAGCAAATGGTATCGTGTTTTTGAGGGCACCAGTTGCACTTCCCCGTCGCTCTTATCCATTTATCTTTTACATAAGGATTATTAGGAAACCTAAAAGGAATCATTTGCATTAGAAAACTTAATTTCAAGATTGCGGCAAATAATTTCTTGTCTACTATGAGATTATGTTACAAGCAGCAGATTAACAATTTATTTTAGAAATTACAACTCATCGCATCATTACAAAATGCCTTATCGACACGACGCGACGCCAAACAACGCGTCACCTCACTATTGCACGACTTCAGAAACAGCGCTGTCCGCGTTGAGAAAGAACAAAATTGAAGTAGGTTTGACTATAGACCGAGTACAGACAGACATACTACAGCCCACGACTGAAGTTTTGTGTTCCAAGATATAGGTACCTCACTCCGACAGGCGACGCGCATTTTTTAAAAAGCTAAACATCGCTTTATTTACTTACTTGTGATATGATACGCCAGAATTCTTTTTATTTACGTTTTTACTCTGATTATTACACCAAATCACAGCACAATGAGGCATTTCTATTTTCTATCAGTTTTTGAAATATTTTACGCAACGTTTACCCCACAACGTGCGAGCAGAAACTGACTGACGGATGACTCATGGCTGCCCGTGACAACCGTAATTGCGCTCAGCGCAGTAGAAACCTATCAACTGCTAGGGTTGCCAATTATATTAACTTAAAACAATCTCACGTACGTAAGTAGGTACCTCTATTTACTAACAGTTTTATATAAAAATAATATAGGCAATAGTACCTATCCTAAATACTGTTTTGACAATCATCCCTAGAACCGTTAATGAATTACTAGCTGCACACCGCGGTTTCACCCGCATAAGTCTCGATCCCGTGGGAATATCGGGATAAAAAGTATCCTATGTCCTAATCTAGGTCATGGTCTACCCATGTGCCATATTTCATCCAAATACGTTCTGCCGTTTTAGCGTGCAGCGTTTTTAACTGTGAAAAATGAAACCAAACAATGTTTTTCGTAACTGAATGTACCTATAGATTACTTTACTACAAGACACGCAGCAAAATCCACCCATAAAAACGTAATTACACTCTTTTGTTACGTTAGGAGTAGTTTTTCGAAAATTCCAAAAACTTGTAAGTAATTTTCTTTTACGGAGTTACGAGGTAATCGAACCACGCGGTAAGATTCTTTCATAAAACTTATAAAAGCCTTTTGAGGTGTTTTGAAAAACTAATCACGACAAACTTCATTAGAATGTTCAGCTAAGTTTCAAGAAATAAGATTTTTCATACAAACGAAATCTCCCTTTTTCACCCCGTTAAAGGTCGAATTTCCAACAACCCCTTCTTAGTGCTCCCCTACAATATAAAAGGAAGCCGTGTGCAAAATTTCACGTTGTGGTATAGGATGTTTTAAAACGTGTAAACATGGGGTGTATTTTTCTTGTTTGTACCTATTCTAAAAGTAATTTTTTTTAGGTTTATGGATGAGCCCTCACTGGGGCCTCACTGGGGCGCCATGGCGGCATAGCATCAGCCTGCGGGCGCTGCCAAACAATGTGTACAGCAAGGCTGAGCAGGGTATTTATGATTCGTAGCTACCTAACTTGGCATCCGCTTGGTCACTCACACAGCCAACCATACTTTCTGTTGCCTTCACCCCAGTGAGATACGACCATTAATCTTAAATATGAACTTTTAAGCCATTCTGTACCTATGCTTGTGTTAAATAAGGGTGTACTTTTCAAATCGAATAAATAAAACTCAAATTCAGCGGTTAAGTGTATTCCGAAGATACATCATTTCTATTCTACTGCAGCAACTTAAACATACGGAATATGATAATGACTAGAAACAATACAACACATCTTATTATAAACTTAGGAAACTTAAACGTTTTGGGAATGTTTTAATATAATATAAATATAAGATACATATCACTCTAAATACCCCCAGTCTATTAATTTTCCCTGTAATCTTGTTGTTATCACTTAGACATTTCTTTTAGACATCCAGCCTGTAGGTGTAAAGAGACTCTCTTCTGCAATACTGAGGTAAGAAATGGAAAGAACCTGAGATTCCGTCGATCATAGGACTTGAACAAACATTTTCAACAGCTTAACTGCGGTTCTGTTGTTTTACCATATTACCCTACCCATTTAACTTTCAAATATATATATTATTACATATATAAATACATTAATACAGACAGCATAAAAAAAAAAACAGACCTTGAGATTACAAAGTGGCACTACAGAAGGTAACTGTTTTGACAGTTGTAAAACTACCATTTAGCGGTTAAATAATATTGACATTACATCATTATTTTGGCTATATAATACTGATAATGGTAATGTCTTGAAATATATTTTTTTATTAATCAATTTGCATGTGGTACAAGTCCTTGGTATCGTATTCTGAAACAAAAAATGATTATGTGTTAGTACAATCAGAATCTAAAGGAAATGGTTACTGAAAGGGCAAATTTGGGTTAAGAAGAAAACTGGCCAATTACAATAATTTTTACAAAGATGTTGTTGATGTTGATGATTAGGTTTTACTGTCATTTCTTCAGTACTATCCTAAAATCCTGATAAATATCACTTCACTTGGCTACAGGGTGTAATTTTTGAGATAAAAAGTGGTCAAACCACCTTTTTTGCTGTCTCACACATAGTATTGATGTAACAGTACTCTATACAAATAAATAATATTGATGTGTCTGTAATGTAAAAATAACAGCTTTTTATTAAATGCATATGAAAGTATATCCGGTACTTATGTAACAATTATTTTTGAATTTTTGTATGTCTGTTTGTTTGTTCCAGCTAATCTCCAAAACGGCTGGACCGATTTTGACGGGTTTTCACTGGCAGATAGCTGATATTATAAGGAGTAACTAGAGTAAAGCAACACATTATTGTTTTCTGACATCCTCACAAATGAAATCGCAGGCACAGCTAGTTATAAAAATAAATCACCTTTCTCCTCGATACCATTTTTCTTGTCCAATGCCTTCTTCAGCTTGGCAATGGTGGCGGACAAATCATGAACGCCCATCATCAGGTCCCATGCCCCCATAAAGTTATCGCTCTCTAGAAAAGAAACAAATAGTTTAGAGGTATGAAAATCCATAGGGTATATAGTTTAACTTTATGCCTTTTAAAGTACACCATAATCATAGTACAACAAGCATAAAGGTATAGCACAGGGATCACCAATTAGTTTTTTAATTGGAGGTTGTTTAAAACAATATTATTATTATTATTATGACTGTTGCGGTCTGTTTGGCAGACGAACACTAGCAATTAAAAAAAAATTTTTGAGTCATAAACATTATTATGTAATGAACAAAAATAATAAAGTTAATAATATTAATGCGTAATTTTTTTTTCTTTGCACTGTCTGCCTAAAGTCTGGAATGTCACCGGTAAAAAAGGCAAAGCGCGGGCTAATTTAAATGAATTTCTTATTTAATTATTTTTGTTACAAATATTTCTGTTTAAGTAGGTACTTAAGGTCCGCACAAAATAGGTTGGCTGTCCGCACCGAACCACGGTCCGCCATTGACCGTCCGGTGACCCCTGATAATAGCGTATCCGTATACCCTTTGGACTTGCAGAGTGGAAAAGGTACCTAAGGGAGGTTTTGCCCTACAGAGCTACCCTATAAGTTGAAGTTTTATACCTACATTACGAAGGAAATAACATTTGCAATCAAACACAAGATTTATCCTGGTACATGGAGTAGTTTTCTTTTCGATGCGAGTAAAACCGCGATCAACAGCTAGTGATAACATAACGCACAGCTAGATATAATACTATTATGTGTGAGTAAACTTACTGTCTTGAATAAGATGCTCATAATAATTGGTCGCTAAGCCTGGGCTCAGCTTAGTCATTTTGTACGGTCCGATGTATGTACGTTCTCCTTCCTTCACAGTCATTTTCCTTGAAAAACGATATCTAGTTCGTCACTGAAAGATGAAATTTCACAGTACAAGTCAACAACACAACAACTCGTCTGATTATGGCGTAGAAATCGCAAACAATGGAAAATTGACAATGATCGACTCAAGTGTTGCCAGACCTTTCGAATATGTATTGATTTTCTGATTTGCTCTCTGAGCAACCAGTAAATAGAGTGTCGTAATTGCAAAATTATCATTCTTCCAAAACATATTATTAGATAGAAAGAGTCTCGAATACATCCTTATTGATCATTTCTGTCAGAGCCGTTTGATTTTAGTACTGTTGTGAGCACGGACTACTGTACTGTTGTGAGCTTGGAACTAAAACCAAGCCAATCCTAATGCCCTTTCTTTGGTATTGTTCGTCGAATTCTTCAACTACATAGTTCCGAGTTGAGCTGCACGATTACTGATAAATGCGTGCAGTCACTGGACAGGTCCACTCAATCTGTGTGGTTCTTTCTTCAAAAAACCGTTTCAGACACTAATCTACATGGTCTTCACATGACCAGACCACGATTATGTCTGGACTTTAAAAGAGACTGTGACCTCTGAGTTTGTTTCGGCCTTTCTTCTCAGAGTAGTCAGATAGGAAACGCCGACCTCATCTAGTTTAAAAAAATATGATTGACATGTAAAAGTGTTTGTACAAAATTCTACTTACAGAAATAAAATCATTTATCAAGAACATAAAATAGCTTGAATGGTCTGTTTCTGCAATTCATACTCAAAAGTTTACGTGTTTTTTTTTTTTGCGAGGAAATAAAACAAAGTTGCCATTTGAAATTGATAAATAGCTACCAATGTTACTCCCTGAATGTTTTGGATAATATAATTTAGGACTCTAGGGGTCATAATCTGCTATCTAGGATACCTAGGATTTTATCGGGACTATCTTATCTTCAGTGGACTTCGAGGCAAAGATACTCACAGTGATGATAAAAAAAATACGTGTTGGCCATGTGGGGCTAGCTAAGCACACGTACGCAGCGCGGCGCTATAATCGTACGACAGTTACCAGCCTGTATCATTTTAGTCTCTTTGGTATCTCTTCGAAAGCTTAGACCATAAAATGTACTCTGTGGACCAAACCATTTATCTAAATGGCCTAAGGTTCAAGGTATTCTATATTCTGCTCAAGAATTAGTTACATATTTTTATAGCATAATCAGCCTATAACTGGGCCACTGCTGGGACACAGGCCTCCTCTCTGTGAGAGGGAGTGGGCCGTAATCCACCACTGGGGCCCAGTGCCAGTTGCACAGGCCGGTTGGTGGATGTCACATGTCTTCGAATTTTTGGATCTAGGATAGGCCGGTTTCCTCACGGTGTTCTCCTTCACGGTTTTGAGAGCAGTGGTGATGAAATAAATTACACGGAATAAAGCGCTTGCCTGGGTTCGAACCCGCGACCTACAACTCGTAAGACGGGGCCGCGATGTGACAAATTGTGTCTGTGTTAATGTTTTACTAACATAGTTTGTAAGTATATTGTTACTAACACTATGAGTCTTGTTGCTTGCATTAAATGATTATTATTATTATTAATAATTAGTTAAAAAATAGACAATTTTTTGCTAGTTTGTGTGTTTGCAGATTGTACCTACCGATTACGTGTCCGAGGTAGGTACAAAGCAGATAGACCTAAATAGAGGAAGGACCTATTAAATTATGAAATAATACGAAATACATGGATGTACAGTGCTTTATTTAAAAAGAAAAAAAAAACTACATTCCAATTGTTAACTCTGTATTAGAAGTGTTAAGTGAGTAGGTATCTACTTAATTAATATCTTTATCAGAAAAATCTAGACGTGGCCGTGGTTGCGGAAAGCGCAGCGTGGGTAGGCCACTTAAGATGGACCGACCGCTGATTAAGGTCATTGGATGCAAGAACCGCAAGACCAGTCGCTGCAGAAATTCTTGGGGAGAGCCTCCAGTCCAGCCGGGGACGTCTCAAAACTGACACGATAATGATGATCACAAGTAAATATTTGCAGTTACAGATATAAGCTTATGACTATACGTTTCAAAGAATAACACAATAATCTTAGATATATATCACAGTGAGCGTCATCTTAGATGTAGATCACCTAAATAACAAACAAGAATAACATTGAATAGTTCACATTTGTAATGTATTTTAAGTCTAGCGTAGTTAATATTAACAGTCACATTTTATATTAAGAAGAGGTGCAAGGCATAACTTCATCGTAGGTCTAGGTAGTTTAATTTTTGTTCTGTGTTCAGAAAGTACTATCTGGGATGTTCACTATATATGCATGCGCTTTAGGCTGGAGTTAGTGCTCGACAGCGCTGACATCGGTGTAACACTATACACGTCCATTTATCGTCAGCGTCTTGGTATGCGTGACTGACAGTACGCGACCGACGACGTCAGCGTAACACTCCAGGCCCTGCAGTCTCGACATAGATAGTGACAAAAATCTGTCGTTAAGTCCAATCGATGTCAAATTTCTTTAATAGATTTTCAACCTTATACTTTGGAAATAAAGTTGAAAATCTATTAAAGGAATTTGACATCGATACGACTTAGTGACAGATTTTTGTCGCTATCTGATGTCGAGACTGCAGGCCCTGCTCTCTGTCTGACTGACGACAGCCGATGTCCTGACGACCGAGAGGAGGGATTAACCATCCAATAAGTTAATCCAAGTTCCAAACAAATCCGACGAGAGCAATGGTGAGCAACGTACATCTTTGTTTTACTGATGACTTCGTCATAATTGCGAAGGCGCAGGAACACTGACGGAATGTCGGATCACCTACGTTAAATGCTCTGTGGTGTAGGTTTTAATGAATGAATTCAATAAACCTCAAGTCCAAGTGAAGCAGTTAAGCACAGCACTATTTACATAGGTACTCCTTTTTATTTTATTTGTGTGTACTAATCTTTTTATTTTATTTTTGTTAGCTCTTCCTCAGCGTCTAACCACCCACTTATATTTTTCATATTATGGGAGAACGGCAAAACATACTTGTCAAGATGAGCTCTTAAAGAAGGCAAGAAACGTTTGCTCCTTAAATCTGTTGTAACACTTAATTGTGTATTTAATAATAATGGATATATTGTGTGATAAATACAGCTTGGATAATTTTTCCTCACTCGATAATTTCTAGTTTTATTCTCTTCTTTAGGTTGTCTTATTTTTTTATTCACGGCACAAAAAATTATATCCAACATTCTCAGTTCCTCTGTGGTAAAACTGTTTAAATGGGTACATTCAATAAGAGCTTTATTTTTACGATTTTTTTCTACAAGCACCCGCACAGTTCTGTGCGGGTGCTTGTAGAAAGAAATCGTACTTTTTTTGTCAAGTGTAGCGCTTTCTGGTATTAGTAAATCAAAAACATCTTTATTAATGGGTTCAGTTTTACTCTTTGATATCAATTCTAATGCCGATAGGGAAACATCAAATGAAACGAAATTATTTGTTTTTCTGGGATTAACAGGTTTCTCTGCATCTCCTGAAAATCTTACTTTGATATTAACTTTTTTGCTGACCAAATCATTCGTGTGCCTTGCAGATTTACTTAAAAGTGTAATTTTTGGTTTCCCAGTATTTGAAGGCTTGCAACAGCAACTGCAATTTGTCGGAGAACATGGGTGGGCACTCCTTATATAGTTTACAGTGTTGGGTAAAGCGCCAAGTGCTAGCAAACGTCCAGCAAATTCTTCGCGTTTACACCAGCAACAAATATTACCCACGATATTGTTTACTGATTTCAATCTTAGATTTGACAATTTTCGTCGGTCGTTTCCAGTGCTTTTTAAGTAAAATTTAATATGGCCATCTGCTCCGATTGCATAATATTCTCCTCCAAAATCAACATTTGTTGAATGTAAAAATGGCAATGTGTCTTGGATCTCTACCGCAGGATTCACAGCACTATTATTTTTTTCGAGTTTAGGATAGGTACTCAACGATTTCGAAAGTAGTGTTTTTCTTGATTTATCTGACAGTGGTAGTGATGCATGCTCTTCCGCCATTTTGTTTAACCAAATGCTGGGAGATTCTAAAGCTGGAGCTTTTAGAATCTCACAGCTTTTGGTTGGACCTGGCTTTACTAGTGATGTTAAAGTTTTCTTTCTACAGCAGCAACGGCAAAAATTAATTGCACATTTGTGTGGTTTTCTCATGAACCTAAGTGTTTCATGAGGAGTGAGCGGTAACATCGCTAAACTCTTTTCTCTGTTATACCAGCAACAGCAGGAAACATGCGAAACATTTTTATCCATTTTCAGTGATCGGAAAATATTAGAATTACTTTTATCCATACGAAACTTGGTATATTCCTTAATGAAATAGGATTTATCTAGAGCATACATGTCGGCTTCTGTATGTTGCAAATCATATATTAATCTATTTTGAAGCTTACGTGATTGGCTGTATGATGGTATTGGTTTGTCACTAACGAAGGCACATATTTTTGATATTTTTTTTGAATTCCTGCTTTCGGTACTTTGTGTACTTAGTAAAGTATATTTAATGTCTTCAAGTACAACTTTCACAGGTTTGCACATGGATAATAGATTTTTGTTATGTTCATCTATTCGGGCAACTTTTCTATTGAAAGTATTTATATAACAAGATAAATCTTCGTATGAATAATGAGAATATATTGTGTGGGTGCATGTTCTTTTCAAATTTAATTTGGGTTTACTCTCTTTGATTATTGAATTGATGACGGTGTCTACGCTCATGTCGGTTGGATCGTCCCTCAATATCTTCATTTCATCTAATTTCGTCGTATACACAATCGGATTGATGATTATTTCATGCTGAAATTTTAGTTCAAGTTTCTCTTCGTCGAAGCCTCCCGTAGCCCCATTGCTGAAGTCCATCATTACCTAAAACAGAAAACATGTTAGTAGCTATTACAATTATTATAATAGACACCCTACTAGTTGTTTAAGCGACTTGATTATAGAATAGGTAATTCAGTCGCTGGAAATTATATTCTTTGTTGAAGTCTTAAAAATGGGTGGATCTTTACAACTGTTATTTAAACAATAGGGTGATTATTATGATCAGTTGAAAAAAGAATACGGGCGCCCATTAGTCGGACGGGTTTGTTGAGTATGGTTACTTGAAATAAATTTAATTATTATTATATTTTTCGGCGGTTGGTAAATTAGTGTGTCAGAAAACATGAACAGCAATAAATAGAAAATTGGTCGGTAATTTCATCCCACAATGTCAGTACAAAAAATAATCAAGTATATAGTGTAATAAATGAATGGGCAGTTAGATAAATAGTTGGTCAATTCATAGGTCAGGTTAAAACTGTGACTGTGAATCGTGCGAGAGAAGAGCGAGCGAAGCGAGCAGTGCCGCGGTATCGACCGGCGAGCGCTACTTCCAGGTTAGATTTATTACCGACTAATTCTGATTTGTTAACTGCCCACACGTTGCTGTCCGTTTAGTCATTGTGCTGCTTAATTATTTATCGGCCAATAATCTTAATGCCGATCCTGTCAAAATTATAAAAAATGCATGTTTAAAAGGCTAGTTAATTTTTGTAACACGTTTGACATTATTAATAAAGATCAATATGGCTTTCAAAAAAGCAAATCTACTACATTGGCCATCGTCTGTCTGATAAAAACAATACTATCCAATTTTAATTAAAACTATTTGATTGCAGGATTATTCTTTGATTTGTCTAAAGCTTTTGATCTAGTGCCACATGACCATTGCTACAAAAGCTGGAGGTAAGTGGGATAAGGAGGCATGCACTTTAATGGATATCGTCATATCTAAATAACCGACAGCAACGTGTTATTATTACAAAACTAGATAAAAAAAAACAACGTCATGATACCATACTCATCAGAGTATGAATGCAACAATTATGGCGTGCTACAAGGAAATGTCTTGGGACCAATATTGTTCCTACTCTATACAAATTCAATCACAGATAAAATAAATCATAAATGCATACTATTCGCCGACGATATTTCCATCATAGTGACGTCCGACAAAAAGACTGATACAATTAACGACCATTAAACAGGAAATTAACAACACGATTAACAACTTAATTGAATGGCTTAATATGAATAACTTAAAACATTATTTAGGTTCGTCTGCGTATATACAGTTTAATAAATCTAATAATAAATACAGTTTGAAACTTGTCATACCAAAACCAAACTACACAAACGAAATTTATTGGAGTAAGAATAGATCAGGAGATAAATTACAAAGCACAAGTAGATGATAAATCTAAAAGAATGAATAAATTCGTATACGCACTCAGAAAGGTCAAAAATATAACAAACATTAAAACTGCTATCACTACCTATTATGGGTTCATAATGTGGGTAATAGTACCGACAAAAATAGGGTATATTTTGACAAAAAAAAGTGTATTAGTGCAATATATGGGCTTCAACCTGATGAATCTTGAAGGCCAACATTTAAAGAATTTGTTTTATTACCGCTACCCTCTCTCTATGAAGTATGCATGTTAGGTAAGAAGCATAAAGACTTATTTAATTAAAAAAGCACAGGATGTGTATCCTCGAAACCGGCCAGATCATCATAGGCTTATATTAAACGACTTACCAAGAATGGCTAAATAAAGTAAAAGCTATTTAGCCATTTGTGTTCGGATATATAATAAAAACCACATAAATGGTTAAACACTAATCATTTTTACGGCATAAAAGAATTTACTGACGGGAAACATTTTCTAATGTAACTTATAATATTTGCATGCTATGTTATAAGTAAAACATGTATGCTCTATAACGTATTTTTAAAACTTTATATCCCATGTTTTATGCAAATAGATATTATTTCTATTTCTTTTTATTTAATTACCCATTTAAATATTGTTATGACTCATTTTTATTTAGTTTACTGCTGTCTTTACTGGCGAACTTAATAATAAACATGCATTTTGTAACTTTTTTATTTACCAATACTACAATAAGAAACTGCCGCTTTAAATCAGTGCCTGTAAAAATGTATAAGTACATATTGTCATATCTACTTTAGTTTAGGCATCTGTTTGTATATTTATTTATAATATAAATATACACATCCAAAGTGTCTAGGGATCAAGCACGTTTTTGTTAGTTACAAAAAAAATGTTTTTTTTTTATTATATTTTTTGTAACTTCTATGGATACTGTTTAGTAAATTTCGTCTTTTGAAAAGAGAATAGTTTTTGAATTTCGGTCAAAAGATGAAAATTTTCCTCTAAAATCCTGCTATGAGTTTGAGGCCAAATCAGTAAACTTTCTACACATACTTATGGGTGGAATTAATACAAAATAATGTTAATATGGCGAGAATCACACTGAAACAATACTATCAGAAGTTGTCATTCCTTTGCGGACTCAATTTGGTGCTTCATTTTTGCTTATGCATAATAATGCACGTTCACACACTGCCAAAATCGTTGCAAACACACTTGCCGCCGCTAATATCAACGTCCTATCATGGCCTGCTCAATCGACAGACTTGAATCCCTTTGAGCACACATGGGATATGCTTCAAAGAAGAGCTCTGCCAAATATGGATGCCATACACATACCAGAAAATCTTTTTCGCCTGTTACAACGGACGTGGGCGGCCATTTCGCAACGTGATTTGGATGAACTCATAGCAATCGCTGCGATTGTGTTATACGTGTTAACGGCGGAAATACAGACTATGTAATTGTTTATTTTACGCAATAAAAATCTTTAATAACTTCGATTTTTATATTTTTATCACATTATAATGACAGGATTAAGTAGGGTGAAAAATTCAGCATAAGCAAAAATCGCGAAAGTCTTTATTAGTGCAAAAGCAGAGAGTAATTCGTCGATCTACACATACGAAAACATTTTATTCATAGAAATTGTTATTTATTATACCCAAACCAAACCAACAGAAAAAAACAAATTATGTATAAACCAGTGGGGTAATTTCGTAACAAAGGTACATTTTGACAGTTCAACAACATTCATAGCATTATTTACGTTGTTGAGCAGACAAATTTTTCAGGCATCAAAATGATTCAGATTGTGATTCATAGTGTTTTACGCGATTAGGGGCCAGAGTAGTACTCAAATTGCGGTCCACCGCGCCGCAACCGCCCGCGCCGACGCGACAAAGCAAAAAAGAAGACAATGACGATTTAAACTGATTTTGCGTACGAAGTAAGAAAGAAGTATGCGTATAAATCTAGAGCCAGTGAGCCGGTGCCGGGAAGGGAGTCCGGGCTGACGGCCGCAGCACCTTATCCGCCGTCGCCGCCGCCACCCGCTCAATCTTCCGAGCCAGCCGGCCGACCACTCATTTTAAATGTTTTTCTGCGATTCGATTCCAACGTATCTATTGCATGTAGTCGCAAATACGCCAAGCAAACATAGAAGAAATAAAATAAAAAGTACAACACCGTAATACCATACACCATAATAACTACCTACGCATAATAACCTGAAAAATTAGTGTCGCAATAAAAATCTCGAATTTACTACTTTTGGTACTACTGTACTATTCACCCATCGGAGCCATAATTTCAGAGGACATACTTCCTTAATTTTTTAAGTAGGTTAAAAAAAAGGTGGTTCATTAACATTACAATTGTTTTCAATAACTAAATAAAGGAGTCCATAAGACGGATAAAAAGACAAACTTTTACGTTTTGTAAGTCTCGCAATTACATAACTTAGAAGTTGGCAACATTCCAACGCACGACTATAGCGCCACGCACGGCCTTTATGCGCGAATTGTTTATCGTGGAAAGTACGATAAATATACTGGGCGTACTGTACTTTGTTTTTAGGTTATGTAACCTTCACATATTTATATACCTCAATAAATAAATATAATAAAAATTTTACGTATTATTTATGAATATTTGCATTACAGTTTCTATGTAAGTTTGTGGCTATAGACGTACGAATGTGGAGGAAATGAACCTAACAATACAATACCTACCTTATCGGTGTCCATTAGAATGTTTGGAGTTTTTTGACACTGCTACTGACACTCAGGATTATAAAACGTGAAAGTACCTATTTATAACACCATACTACGATAGTCTGAAATGACTTGCTAAATTCCGCACCATATTAATGATATACTCTTTGCTTTGTTCCGCACTATCACAACATTCGTGACAACAACGCGTTACGCAAGGCCCGCCGCGGGGACAGGGCGTATAGCGGGCGCGGGGCGGGGTTGCGCCGCCGTCACTCGCGTTCGTTTAAAATTCCGAATAGTTCCGAAGTTCGAGTTGTCGCTTAGCAGAGGGGTAAGAAGAGGAGGGGGGCTTCGGGCTTCCTCCTCGCTCAGCGCCAGGCGAGCCGACTGAACTGAACTGAGGTGCGCTTGGGAGGGAGGGGAAGTAGACCGTGCTGAAGAGTAGGTACCTATGTAATTATAGTATACCTACTCTTGACGCAAATAAAAATTAATAATCTACCAATAGCTAGCTGTTATTACTTTGTATATCATTATAAAATAAAATGATAAATAAACAATGACCTATTATCATCATACATCATTGTAAATAAACCACAAATAAACTAGTTACTTATACAAATCATATCGTATTATTGTTCTTTTACATTGTCAAGCACCTAATTTTGTTTACCGCCTTCATAGAAAGAGAAGGTTATGCATTCAACGATTTTCCGTCATAATATTATTATCTACATAATTATGTACCTACATTAGGTTTGTACATTACTCTTATAAAATACCACCTAGGTAAGTCTATCTACCCTTTGAACTAAAAAGCTGTAATTTCGCATGATTATAGGTTATACATAGTAATCACGTCTACAAAGATGTGAAATAAAATCTTGAAAAAAGTAATTTTTGGGTACCTCCCTTTCCCTTACCTACTGGTAGAGCGGGCATGATTTTTTTTACCCGTTTCCCCGTTTTCCATTGTGTGGGGTATCATTGGATAGATTTTTCTAAAATATTGGGAGTATGTGATGTACAGTCGACAGTACAGCAAGTTACCACAAACTGTCAGTTTTTCTCATTCAATTTTGAACTAAACCATCAACATTTTAAGGTTTAAAATCGTTTCGAGTAATTTGACAGTTTCGTGTAGCTTGACCTGCTGGCGACTGTTCATTTTTCGGTTCAGGGATCCGTTTGCGAAATAATAAGCTTTACAGTAATTATTTTTGTTAGAGTCATGTCGTCGTCGTCCCCTACCAGCTAACCCGTTGTTTTTGGAAATGTGAAAGTAATCACGATATGTAGTAGTTGGGTATAACGAAGTTAAAACTATCACAGATAACTAGATTCTAAAAAGTTAACGAGTAATGATCGTCCAACTTCTAAAATGTACGTACCTAAGTAAAATTTTGGTAAAAAATCCATGGAAAATGAGTTATACATTTTATAACTTTTTAATGTAAAATGCAAAACATAAACATTTTATGATGAAAATTGCTACCTACTATAACTTTACGCTTTCTTTTGCGGGGTAAGCAGAGATGATCGAGGGGCACATTTTGCGTGTTGGATCCATAGTAAAAAGGTTAAGATTATTCTAAGTACCTTACTTTGCTATTTATGTCAACTGCAGAAATACTTAGATTTTCGGAGATTTTTTTCGAAAACTACCTACTATCTAATACAAACTTATTTTTGCGGTGGATTTAATGAAATGTTAATTTATTTAAGCAAGTAAGTAGATCTTTTAAGACACTATACGTCAACATTTTGTTAGTCTATATTTTAAAACTAGATGGTGGCGCCGGTATTTCCTAGCTGACTGATCCCTTAGAAGAAATACCGTAAAAAAATTCAGAGGTCATGGTCTCTTTTAAAGTCCAAACATTAGAATTACGATTTTAGGTGAGTCTAACAATGCGGGGCAGTTTTGGAAGAGCCTTTGGAAGAAAGAGCCATTGCAGCTTTGAGTTGACCTGTGCCAACAGACGGCATGCATGCATCGGTCATCGTATAGCACTGTAGCTCAACTCTATTTTAGGGAGCTCTAGGACCCGTCACACGCAGATCTGCAGGACATTTACGTAGGCCATAAACAAAATACCCACTCAAAACCGCCAGACAGTTATAAAGTCAAGTATTTAATCTAGTCTGCATGAAGTTATGTCACGTAAATAAATAAATTAGGGGTTTATTTATAAACGTTGCTTAAACTTAAGAGACGTTTAAACGTCAAAAATGTATGGTTAAAGAGTCGCTAATCATTACTTTACTTTAAGCAGCGTTTATAAATAAAGGGGTTACTATTTATTAGTTTGTTGCTTGGGGTACATTGGAGTTGCTTAATTAATCCTAAGCCTTTTTGTCACCCAAGTAATCTTCAAGTTTATAGAAACTTTTTTGACAGAGTTTCTGTTTAATAAATGATAAAGATTTATTGAGGCTGTTGTTTGTTGTAAAAACGTGTATTTGGCACTTCAAAGATTTTGGTACTAATATTTTGGAGCCTAGTCACAGTCCAGTCCAGTCCAGTCACTAGTACACAATAAGTAAATCTTTGTTTCTATGAATATCACTGTGTTTAGAATAATTATACAGATTAATATTACTTGATACATATTATATAAAAAAAAAAAACAATATTGCGCATGCGTAAATATCCATCCCAACTACGGAACCGTTTACAGTGCGTGGTCTGACACGCACTTGGCCGGCTTTTGAGCAGGCAGCCATATTGGCGCATGGCGTTGCCATAACAACGGCGATTGTTTATTTCCTCAAAATGACTGTACCCGGAGTTCTAACTAAATTGTTTTTGGGCTGTGTATAATATCTAAAATAATTAAGAAAACAAATAAAGAACCGTACAACATTATGTAATAAAGTATCATATAATATTTACTTAACAGACAATTAAAGTGTATAAATTATAAATGCCATAATATGCAATATGTGATAAATACCTTCCAGTGCTGTGTTGTTTTTCTTTTGTTATTATTTTGGACAAAAGACGAATTCTAATAAATACATTTGTTTAAAAAAAATCGTATTCGAACTCTACAGAGTTTTTTACAGGAAGTTCTGTTACATAAAACTTAACAATAAAATAAGTACTTATTTAAAAATTGACCTAATTAAGATGACCCCGCGCCGCGAGTCACCGCCCGTAACATTGGGGTTAAATTCGAAATGGACGAAGTAGTAACATAACATAATCATCACGCCTGTATTTCCTCGAAGGGTTAGGCAGAAGTGTACCTACCTGTAGTACACCAACTTAGTAGTATTTTAAACGTTTTGTGCTTCGTTGCGGAGTAAGATGGTGGACGGTGACATATCTAATTAATTAACTGAATTATGGTTAATTTACGGACAGAAAGTGCTAATGTGAATGTCATACCGCGATATCGCGGTATCGCGATTACGATGTTGGTCCCATAATCCCATGGAACAAGAGGTTCAGTTTGATGATCTGTACCCTTAAATATGACCACACATTTCTGATACACGCTCTGTAGGTATGTATCATGGACGAAAAAATAAGTCGGACGAGACTCCGCTAAGACAAAACCATATTTTTACTGTGACCAAACTGAGTCATGTTTATGTGTACGTAAATATATTTGTGTGTGCGTGTTGCCGTCTGCACGCGTATTGTCCGACCGTCTATCGTCGCCGACGACGTCAGCGTCGTCGGCCGACTAATGTGTGAATATGTGCATACAGCGGCCTGAACGTACAGCGAGCTGGCCGACTTGAGTGACACAGGTTTTTGCTAGCGAGAATCTGTCCGACTTTTTTTGATCGTCTATGTTAATAGGTAACTCTTAAAAGATCTTTGGTATTTTGTTATTGACAATTTCACTCATATTATTATGATCTTTTTATACATAGAAGTATAATAACCTTATCGGTAATTAAATTTTCGCCCGTTTGGGGTTGGAACCCTCGGGCCTTGGGGTCCGAGTGCTCAGGTTTTGTTCAAGGAAATCTCCAAACGCCTGTTTGACACTTCCCGTGACCCAAGGGCTAGCTTTTACCTAGGCCAGAGGCTAAACATCGCCATACAACGTGGCAATGCCGCCAGTCTCTTGGGTACATTACCAGTCGACAGCGATGCAGAGGAATTTTTCGACGCCATTTTTTAGTCTGTTAGTAGTTTTAATTGGGTTAGGTTATTATATTTTTATTTTAATAGTTTGTTACTTAATTTAGTATAAGAAGATTATCCAGTGTTACATATATTAAAAACAGTTTTATTTAAATTTTCAAGGAATGAGGTTTACTTTTTGTTTCCGTATGATCCCCTCGCCCCCTTTTTGTTAAAACGTGTGGCTACTTTATACATTAGGTATTAGTTTGTAAATGAGATACATATATAAATTTCTAGGAATTAAATAATGGGGGAAGCGCTCAGTAAACTGATATCGGCGGGAGGCGTGCAGGCCGGGGGTTCAGTCCTCGACAGAGTCATATCGCAGCCGAGCAGCGAAGACCATACAGTGCTTTATAAACTTGCAGATTATAAAAAGGGTGAGTATTTTATCGATGATATTACGTTATTTTTTGTTGTTTTTACTGTGTAATAATAATAAATTGGTACTTATTGTAGTAGGATGTTTCTTCTCTCCTAATTTACCTTTAGGTAAAGACACGGGCACATCAAGTTACCACAAAATGTCAGATTTTCTCATTCGATTTTGAACTTAACCGTCAACATTTTAAGGTTTCAAATCGTTTGGAGAAATTTGACAGTTTCGTGTAGCTTGACCTGCTGTCTACTGTACTCAAAAAAACACTAATGTGATAGGCATAGAGCACTCATTAAAAATAAGATGGTAATCATGTTGTGGGTCATGGATGGATATTATGATAATAGACAAACCAATACGGACATGCACTTCTCATCATCATTCGCGTGCACTTATTCCAATTTGTTTGGGTTCTTTTTCTTCCACACATCTCTATTAGTCGTCATCTCGGTAGCACCCCCTTTCTAGCCTTATCAACTTTCACACAGTCTATCCGTCGTTTCTTTGGTCTTCCGCTACTCTTATAACCGTCCACAATCATAGTCAAAACTTTCCTCACGACATGCAAAACTATAACCCTGCAAAAGATCAACGACCGGCCTACGAGTACCATTAATGTCAATCTATTGATTTTTAACCCCCGACGCAAAAAGAGCGGTGTTATAGTTTGACCGCTATGTGTGTCTATGTGTCTGTCTGTGGCACCGTAGTTATTAAGGCTCGTACACACTGGCGCAACGCGACACCCGACACAAAGGCACCGCGTTTTCCGCGTGTAGCGCTGTCGCGTCGCGCCTGTCTGTGGGAGCCTTTGAACGGGTGAACCGATTTGGATGCGGTTTCTTTATTTGAAAGCAGGTTTTCTAACAGTGGTTCTTCGACATGTTTTATCAAAATCGGTTCAGCCGTGTCAAGGTCATCAGCTCTTTGTGTCGGGGTTTTTTCATTTTACCTATTATTAATCCGACAACTTATTTAATTTAAATGTTTGGTTGCTCTACAGTTTCATCGTTCGTCTGACTAGGCATATTTTAGTTTGGTATTTTTTCCGCCATTTAAAATTTTAACCTTTTTCTGCTCGAGGCGGTCTCCTGCTCGAAGCGTACACTAAAGGCGGAATGATGGCGGCCGAGAAATTAATCAGGGACGAGTTCGCGGCGTACATGTACGCTAGCGGGAGGGGCAGGGTCATCAACCGCGCTGAGTACCTGCGGTGGAAGTTCAGGGACCAAGAACAGGTCAGTGATATCCCAAATAAAATATTTTTCTTTCTTTCTTGATATCACACTGTATAATTTAAGGAACTGTACGAACGGTATTATGTATTATACAAGGTGGAGACGATTATACAACAATAAATTAATCTTCGTAGGTATATCTAATAACGTTCCCAGTCTGCTTACAAAAATCTGTCAAAAATATCCAACAGTTTTGTCACTTTAGCTAGTCAAAGATTGGCAAAACCCATAGTCGGCCCATCACTATTATATAGTTTGTTTGAAAAAAAAAAAACACTTTTTTTTATTTCGATGTTATAATTTATTCGATAGTTTCAAAAACTCCTGTGATAAATGGTAAATGATTTTATTTCTATGAGTAGGTTTGTACAAACACTTTTACTCGTCAATCATATTTTTTAAACTAGATGAGGTCGGCGCTAGTATTACCTGTGTTTTTTTATTGTCGTATGGTCATCGCCACATTGTATGCGGTTTGTAATTTTAAACACTATAAACCTCTTAAGCGGTCATTGTACTCTTCATTATGAAAAAATTTTGCTATGGGACCAAACCGAAAATCGCGAAAAAACAATCGGCTGTTCCCTACTGTAAAGCCCATAATTCTGTAAAGCCATATTTGTTACGGTCGCGAATCATATTTTATTCAACATACAACGGGTCACTGACCTGCAAATTGCAAAAAAACGGAAGTAAATTTGAATTTCGCGGGCTACCTTAGCGCATCCCTCTTAAATATAATTGTTATCGATAGTTCGATTTAATTTTGCACCTAGTGTAAATAGTTACCACTAGGCAACTATTTACACTATAGGTGCAAAATTAAAAGACTGAGAAATAATCCGATTAGGTATAGATATTACTTGTCTACACTTTTAAGTATAGGTACTAATATTATAAAGAGGTATAAGTGTGTTTATATGTAGTGGTTCCTAATCTTCGGAACTACAGATCCAAATCTGAAAATTCTTTCACTAATTGGAAGCTACAATATTGCCCACAGGTTTTCCTATAGGTACACAGGTCCATAGGTCATAGGATATACATATTTTATGATAAAACAAGAAATTTCTAGAAGCTGGGTAGCCAAAAATAAAAAAAAATAAAAAATAAAACATGGTCTTAATAAATTAATTAGAGTTAAACTTCATCTTAATAAATTGTTAGAAGACGATACTTAGTCGATAGTAAAAGTGTTTTTTAATCGCAACGCGATATCGTTGATTACACTATACCTACTTATAGGCCGATGATTGAAGTACGCTTATCGATATTTTATCGTTTTCTATTCCAACTTCGGACCAGACTGTTATAAAACAATACCCCTTTCTGCTGCCTCTGGGACATAACGATCACGTTTGAAAATAACGATTAAAACTATCAATTGGGAATATGCATGTAATTTTTCATTTTATCTGTAAAACCCGAGAAATTTATTAAAAGGTAAATTCAAGTAAGTACTGATTGTTGCTCAAAAGAATTATTTAATTTCAACAATCTTGTACTACAGTTCCAACGTCCGGTCAAGGATGTGACGTCATTAGCCACTATACTACTTTGCTAACATCTCTTTTCTATCCCCATATCATATCAATTTATTTAAGTATTTTATTTGCGCTTTATTCAAGCAGAAATTGATTAGTGACTCCTACACTATGTATACAGGGTGGTAGGTATATATCGACCCGCAAACTGAAACCATGAATTCGGCACACGATTCTACACCCCCTAAGCGTCGAAAATTTTCGTCGGTTATTATTAAATGGAAACCCCCGTATGGAAACCTCCAGGTGGTGTTACCAATAGAAGCCTCACTGTCTCCTCACGACCCGCTCGCTAAGTGGGAGGACCACACCGCTTGCTGGCAGATGTGCTACAGAGGTGCTCTGGGAGAGTCGCTACTCCATGTGCTCATTATTTGTGATACTAAGGTAAGACTGTTTTAGATCCTATCATCATAACTGATCGGTCGACGGACGGTACTTTATTGCGTGCCTTGCGTTATGCCAGAAGTCCTCCAAGGGGTAGGCAGAGTTGTATAATACACCACATTATACCACCTTAGCCAGTTATGTTATGACTGAGCATCATCATGCATCCCTTGTAATAAGGGGCGAGCCTATTGACATTATCAACTGGGCACAAATTCGACTCCAGGGCCTACGCTGCTACTATTAATGATTTTCTAAAGGAAAAGTCTCTCGACCATTAGTTGCGCTTGCGACCAGTGCTGTCTTTCATGTACTGTTGAAACGTATTTGGGGGTAGGGTAGCTGCCTAGTTGGGTAATTAATTCTTACTATTAGAGCTTCTTCGAGCAATGAAAATAGGCCAGCACCCTAATTTCGTAACACACAATCTATCACAATCTGAATCATTTTGAAGCCTAATGCTAATCCATTGCTTCATGTGTTCGAAAGATTTAACGACCCAAAAACGTAAATAACGCAATGAATGTTGTTGAAGTGTCAAAATGAAACCTATTCCTACTGTTAGTGTGTTACGTAATTACCCCACAGGTAAACATTGGAGCAAGTAGATGTCCTACACTACGTTTTGCAAGGCGGAAAGCGTAGGGTAGGACATCTCAAGCGTTAGTACCAGAATATTGAGTACTAACAATTGTATTTTAATTCCAGATTCACACGAGACTAGCAAGAACACTAGTGAAATGCTTTCCGAAACTGTCACTGGATGTGGTCGAAGGGGAGGAGTATTTAGGCAAGTACATTATCACCAGACCACTAACTGATGCGTCCGTAGAATGTAAAAATTAACCCAAAAATATAACCGGCCAAGTGCGAGTCGGACTCGCGCTCGAAGGGTTCCGTACCATTATCTACAAAAACGGCAAAAAAAAATCATATCTGTTGTATGGGAGCCCCCTTAAATATTTATTTTATTATGTATTTTAGTTTTTGTTGTTATAGCGGCAACAGAAATACATCATCTGTGAAAATTTCAACTGTCTAAGTATCACGGTACATGAGATACAGCCTGGTAACAGACGGGCAGACAGACGGACGGACAGCGGAGTCTTAGCAATAGTATTTTAAGGGCAGATTGCCAGCATCGATGAATCACCACCCATTTCTAGATAAACTTGTGGGTTTAACCAGAAGTGGAATATTGTTCATGTTTATGTTGAAGGGGCCAGTTCTCTACACCTGGCTATAGCCTACAGCAACAACGAGCTGGTTCAAGACTTAGTGGAGGCGGGCGCCGACGTCAACCAGCGAGCTATCGGTAAGTTCAAATAAGCTACTATTTATTTTTAAGAGCATCAGAATATCCAATGTTCCTTATCTTTTAAACCGAATTCAATGAATTTTGTTATAAAATATTCATACTTGACTTTTATTTTATTTAATTCTTAGTCAGGGTCAAATTAAATTAGCTAGCGAAACTCCAAAGCCGCGATGTGTATCGATATCTAATTTCGACAAAATAAAACAAATAATGATTTTTTTGGGGTCAACGATCCCTGGTGGTGTTTCTTTTTGTTTTCTCGTGTTAAGATATCGATACCCATCACGTCTGCAGAGTTTCTCTAGCTAATTTAATTTTATCTTGAATAGCGGACAGAGTTGTGGGTATAAGCTGTGCCCACGACTCTACCCACCCTATAACTGTGCCACACAACTAGTCTATTTTATTACATGTTCTCCCAACAGGCAGTTTCTTCCTTCCCCGTGACCAACAATGCGTGCCTCCAGCGAGGCAGACAAACTACGAAGGTCTGGCGTACTTAGGAGAGTACCCACTAGCGTGGGCGGCTTGCTGTGCCAACGAGGGAGTGTACAACCTGCTTTGTGATTCCGGAGCCGACCCGGACGCACAGGACTCGTTTGGGAACATGATACTGCATATGGTAGTCGTTTGTGACAAACTGGTGAGTGTTGTATTGCTTTAGTGTAGGTACTCGAATAAGAACTGCTTTTTTAAGTCTGCTGTACTGTACCCGTCTGCCCAACTCTTGGAGGAAATCAGGCGTAATATTATGTTTATTTTAATTCACAATTTCCCTTTAAAAAAGGAAAAACAATTACGTTACACTTACCGTGTCTTCAAATAAGGACATGTTCGGCTACGCGCTCCGGCACCCGAAGGTCCCAGCCAGCAACGGTCGTATGAACCTGGCGGGTTTCACGCCGCTAACACTGGCCTGCCAGCTGGGCCGAGCGTCCGTCTTTCGGGAGATGTTGGAACTGTCTGCTAAGGAGTTCTGGCGCTACTCCAATATCACCTGCTCTGCCTACCCGCTGAATGCTCTGGATACCTTGCTGCCTGATGGGAGGACAAGTGAGTTTTATTAAGAGGCAACTAAGACGCTTAGTACATACAATGCACGATAGATTTAATGTCAAACGTAACTTTCGGCATAATAAGCAATTTACGAACTCGCAAAAATCTCATGAAAATCAAGTGGTAATTTTAAGTAAGTATCTTTAATTTGTGAACCACGGCATCAAACTCTGTAGTATAAAAATAAACTATTTTATTAAATAATCTTCAAAATCAGTAAGTGAAAGCCCTTAAAATTATATCCCAAGCGGCAGCTTGGCAGCTTGGGAGGACATTAAGCTCCGCCCACCATGACCCTTCCCCTGATAACTCTACGTAAACGCTCGCGTTCATCGACTGTATCATGGTCTAAAAAAACAAGGTCTGGCACTCCGAGAGTGACACAAGCTTACGTCACTATCCAGTTGCCACTTTATTGCAACAAAACAAGAAGTATGGAAACATTTTCAGTCACCATTCTGTTAAAAAATATATATCAAGCATTTAAATTGTCGTTTTGTTTTTCTAATCAAACGAAACAATTCAATTTAAACTTATACCGACGTAATTGTTAGTTAAAACCTCGTTGATTTATCGAATTCGCACAGGTAATAAAGGCGGTTGGGGAGTTATTATGACACACTACTGGTAACACAGCAGTGATGACGTAGGCTTGTGTCACCCACGTGACCACTGTGTCTCGGAATGCTATACCTGGCGAAGTATATTATTATACCATGGACTGTATATCGTCGCTAGACTGGTGTTAATAATAATTAGTAAACTACGATGCTATATTTATAACTAACACTTCGCCCGCGACTTCGTCCGCGTGGATTTCCCCTACAATGTTCTACCCCTTTAAACGGTCCTTTTCATATAAACTGCGTATCCCCACTTCTCACCTCGTAAGAGGTTGATTTAAAAAAAAAACATCTATTATGATTTTCGTTATTTCAAGTTTAGATTACCTTCTTTTGAGTTAATCAAGACACGCAGTAAAATCCTCTCCTAAAGACTTAATTAGGTACCGTAAAATGGGGCTATGTATTTGGTACAAAAAATAATTGTAAATCGCTTTAATTTTATAGTTTTTTTTATATTCATTCACAGTAAATATCAATTGCATATAGTTGCAAGTGTATGTTTATGGATAATATGAATTTCATGGTCAGAGATGCTTTGCAGCTAGGTTTTTTTTTAAATGTAATCCTTTCCCAATAACCCTTAGGGTGGGGCTAATTGAATCAACCAAATTTGTGCTAAAAACAGGTAGATTTTGTTCAAATTACCAATTATACTTCATTAAACGATATTTGGAAAATAAGTACAAGTGTGACCACAGTAATAAAAAAAAACGATAAATCACATTTTTATGATAGAAAATAATTTTTCAAGGTCTTAAATCCTTCGTTATTTTTAGCATATGGTATGACAACAGTTTCGAACCAGTCTTCGAAACATATAGAATCAAAGCATCCACTAAGAGCTTTGTTATAGCGAGTGTTAGGAGGACCACCATGTATCCAGCTATCCCATAGATGTTCTGCTTTATAAACTACATAAGGGGCAGGGAGCAACTTCCTGCAGGGTGTAACCTTTCGTGGTCCACTTGGAAGTCCCTGAACCGTCTTCGGACACAAGTGGGAATATGTAATTCCAACCTAGTAAAGTGGGGCTACCTCGATGGAATGGCAGCTGGATGTGGATGTGGAGCTATGTCGCAAACTATGCTCCACCTTCTATCTTGCCCTCTGTGTCCTAAAACTTGCAGTCAAAGTGACCTCTGCGCTGCCACCGATGACGCCGTGGAAGTGGCGAAGTTTTCGTCGTGCCAGCGACACGAAGAAGAAGAAGATAAGGGGCTAGTAACGTACCATCAGCTGCACCAGCAAACATGATGCTTGTAACACTTTTTGTGGAGTCCATGATTTTTTCGGGATACTTTTTCCCTCGCTTGCATATAAATAGAGTAGTATTTAAAAGTACAGTGAAAGAGCCTCTTTCCACTTTGTCATAATTGCATATGTATTTATTATTTGAATTACATTATATTGTTATATATTTTAGTGATATTTATTTTAGTAGTATGTATGTATGTAATTATATTCTCATATCGTATGTTTCTAGTTAAATTGGAAAACTATTTAAGATTTTATGTATTTTGTTTTCCCTTCTACTCTTACACACGTTGTCTACATCTCTCTATATACTCTTCTATCGCAGGTATGCTGGAAGAGATTTCTTTAGAAGCATCACCTTTGTACGTATTTTTCTGTTCCTTTCTTCGTGTCTGTTTATATATTGTGTGTACATAAATGGTTAAATAAATAAAATAAATAAAAAATTAATTCTTTGATCTAGGATCATCAGTAAGGTTTGTCTCGTCTTAATTTATTATTCTGTCTGGAGATATGCCATTACAAACAGTCTCATAATTATTAAAAAACCGTACTATTGTGTCCTGGTTAATTTCGCCTCTTGCTGAAGAAATATTACTGTTATGGCGAAATGAGAGTTGACTTTTGTGTCGCTGCATAAAATTTAAAGCCCAATCTCGAACAGGAGTATTGTTTTTTAATGAGGGAGCATTCCTTCCAATTTTAGACAAATATATGTGAGCCAAAACTCTTAAATCGAGTGTATCTATAGGAAATCCCCAATTGGAAACTACTTCTACTTCTCAAATATTGAAGAGGAAATATTTATCAAATATGTCCATTTGATAAATATTTCCTCTTCAATATTTGAGAACAGGGTAGGATGACCAGATTTACGCTGGGTACAGTTTTGCCCTTAAGATTTTCGAGATATTTTAGCAATAGGGACACCATACCGTTCAGAAGCCGCTGTTAGTGTTAATTCTTTTAAGCTATTGCATAGCTTTTATCGCGGGCTTTGAGCGCGGCGACCGAATCAAGAAATTCCGTAACGAAAATAAAACCTAACACCCCCCACTCTGCCTACCATGTAGCTCGGCCGAGCGTTCGCTTAACGTGTATGTATATGGTACGACTGTACTTGAATTAATATCAAAGAAAAAAAAATACTGCATAAATAAAAATAAATTATTATAATTGCATAAGTGGATAAAAAATGCTATGCAATAGCTTTACCACGGCAGTCCCCGAGTGCCACACGTGTTTTTTTTTTTAATTTGGTAATTACCAAATATCCCCATTGTGTATTCCAAAAAGTCCCATCTTCATAAAATCATCATAACACAAAAACTATTAAAGCATACCAAGCTGTTATTATTGATTATTAATGGTGAAAAACAGAAGAAAATTGTGTGGACTTACCAAAACAAAAGTGCTTAAAAAATATGTGGGCAGTCAAACGTTTGCAGCTCACGATTTTGAACAAATACACCTCCTTTTAAAAAAATCCGTTTATTATTTGACATCTAACGAATTAGCGTTTCTGATTGGTTGCTTTAAAATCGACACAATCCTCACAACCCTCGACAAAATCCCACAAATTCACGATGGTCGCGTTCAGATTTACGAAGAAATTATAGATGCAATCTAAATTTTACTTTTTCTCAAATAGCCCCATTTTACGGTACCCCTTTTGTTCCGTTAGGGGTGGACTGAGATTGGGGTCGAAACTTGTAAGTATTTATTTGCAGTCTAAAGTATTAGTACTGAATTTCGACGAATCGGACTGCGCGTTAAGATTATTTAATTCAAACTTTAACAACCCCTAAAATCCGTTTGAGGGGTTTGAAAAAAAAATGAAAAACGAAGATTTTTCATTCAAATGAAATCCCCTTTCAAGGTCGAATTTCCAAAAATCCCTTCTTATACTCGCCTGTGATTATAAAAGGAGCCCTTGTGCAAAGTATCTGATATGTCAGTCAGACAGCAATTGGCCCGCGACTTCGGTCGCGTGGATTTCGTACTTTCCCCTACAAAGACAAGTATTCAGGCCAAGTTTCGAGTTTATAAACCAAAAGAATAAAATTCTTTTCATGTACACTTTCCCCCCTTTTCACCCCCAAAGGGGTTCATTCCGAAAAATCATTTGTGATGGTTCCATTATTTGACTTAAATGTTATGTATGTATACCAATTTTCGAGCTTATCAAACCACGCAATATAATCCTCCCGTGTAAAATTGACCACCCCTGTTCACCCCGACAGGGGTAGATTTTCGAAAAACCCTGATACATGTTATTCTTTATTTTCGGTCTTAAATATAAACACCCCCCAATCTCGCTTTAGAGGTTAGTTTAAAAAAGCAGTAAATGACAAAGTTTATAATTTAATTAGATAAACATTCGTGCTAAATTACAAGTATTTTAACTCAAGGAATAAGATTTTTCATACAAACGAAATTCCCCCTTTTCACCCACTGAAAGGTCAAATTAAAAAAAAACTCTTCTTAGTGCTCGCGTACCTACATCATAAAAGGAACCCTTGTGCAAAATGTCACGTCTTTAGTCCCAGTAGTTTGGGCTGTGCGTTGCTGTTAGTCAGTTTCTCCATGGTCTAAAAAACAAGGTCTGGCATTCCGGGAGTGACACATGCTTACGTCACTATCCAGTTGCCACTTTATTGCAACGCAACACGAATTATGGAAACATTTTCAGTCACCATTCTGTTTAAAAATATATTTATAGCATTTAAATAGTCGTTTTGTTGTTCTAATCAAATAAAACAATTCAATTTAAACATACTCGTATACCAACGTAATTGTTAGTTAAAACCTCATTGTTTTATCGGATTCGCACAGGTAATAAAGGCGGCTGGGGAGGTATTATTACACACTACTGGTAACACAGCGGTGATGACGTAGCCTTGTGTCACTCTGTGTCTCGGAATGCTATACCTGGCGAAGTATATTATTATACCATGAGTTTCTCCTTTTAAATATACACAAAGATATATATGTATATATATTAACAATTAACCTTAAATAGAAAGTCCAAAATCAATTCATTGCTAAGTACAAATTCAAAACATGTACAATAGACTCACCTAGGTTCCTGAATTTAGGCATAGCCATATATTCCTTGCTCGAAACAACGTTATTCTACAATATTACGTATGTGTTTGATGAGAGACAACGCGGCACGCGCCTCGCAGTGCAGACTATGTCAGCGGTGAAGAGCGGGCGGGAAACGTGAGGCATTCGCTGGCTCAGGCGAAGGAGGGGGAACGCGGGGAGCGGAGGAACCGCGTCAGGTGCGGTTAGTAACTGAACTCAACCGTTTCGTTTTCGTCGCCCGCTCTCCGCGCAACACCGCCCCGCGCGCCGCGCCCCTCTCCCTGCGGGCTAGTGGTATCATTTGTGCTTTCACTAATTATTCAACTCACACTCAACAGTGACTACAGAGTACTTACCATTATAGCCGCTATTAATATTAGGTACTTACATTTATATTACATACTTACATTTTTATTAGTATATCTACATAATTTAATTTGACCCTGTAAAATTATGCAAAAGACTAGATTCTTTATTGTGTAGGTACCTACGCTGATAAAAGTAATCTGTATCTGCACATTAAAATAAAACGCAGCAGGTAGGTAAGTAATTAAATATCGAAGCATGGCGGCTGCAATTTGCTACCCTGTCTGACCATCGAGATATAAGTACTGTACGTTAGTACTTATATCTCGATGTGTCTGACCCACTCTTCGCCCTGCCTGCCTGCGACCCGGGGTTGCAAGCACTATCTATCTATAGACAATATACCAACGCGCTACTTACAGATAAAATAAAATCAATATTTCGATGAATGCCCAGCCGAGCTCAAGCCTCATTATTACTCAACCAATGTATAAAGCAACCAAGTTATAACGTATGTTGTGTAGCGATGGTCTTCACTAAAAAATAATGTGCAATCATGCACTGCATTCACCAGCAGCGCCGCGCGCCGAGATACTTATAATTTTTAACCGACTTCAAAAAAAGGAGGAGGTTCTCAATTCGACTGTATTTTTTTTTGTGTGTTAGCTCATAACTTTTTTCTGGGTGAACCGATTTGGATGATTCTGTTTTAATTTGCGGGTGCGGGTGCTTCACATGTGGTCCCATTTTAATTTGATCAAGTACTGACCAGTAGTTTTTGAGTTATCCTTAATAAAGGCTCCCACAGACTGGCGCGACGCGACAGGGTTACACAAAGGCGCCGCTGGTCGCGCGACAGGCGGTGCCTTTGTGTCGAGCGTCGCGTTGCGCCAGTGTGTACGAGCCTTAATGCGTATTTTTTCCACTTAGTTTATATTGATGATGTTATAATAATTTCCTTTCACGGTTATTTACATATCAAGTAGTACGAATGTTTGGGGGGTGGTAGGTACCACAACTAAAAAGTGAAAAATAAAAACAACCGATTTCCAAAACAGACACAAAAAAATGTGAAAAATAACTGTAATTTCGGAAGTCGGTGTCTTTGGTTGTGTATTTTCGTTTTAGGCCTGTTTTTTTTTGTGTCTGTTTTGGAAGTCAGTTGTTTTTTTTTGTAGAAAAGTTTTTTGATCTAAACAAAATAAACATTTTGGTATGGCAAAAAAAAAATATGCACATTTTTGAGCTTCAAAAAGGCCGTGCGTAGCAGTGGGTAGACTTTGAAAGAAATATATAAAAAGGATCGAATTTTACAATATCTACATGTGGTACTTACTCTTTAAAATCGCATCATCGCTTTCCACCAGGCGAGATCGAGATCATGAGCTGGCCTATTTCGAAATAAAAGAAATATTCGATAAATAGGTAATAGTAATGTGTAGGAAAAGGACGACTGATTACATTCAGTTTTCCGACTCCAAATGGCTTAAGTAACGAAATGTACTCTTATAGATTGGAACTCCGCGTTATTCATAATCCTGAATGGTACGAAACAAGAGCATCTCAATATGTTGGACGGCGGCATCATTCAGAGGCTACTCGAAGAAAAGTGGAAGACATTTGCTCGAGTACGTATGTCCTTGTTGTAGTACAATCTAATCTCACTTGCCTGTTGTCACAGTGCAGGGCAAAGGCCTCCCACAATGCATATTTCCATTTTAAAATATGCATTGTAGGTAGAAGGAATTTATCATTAAACAAAGTTTCAAAACTTGTCATTAATAGCTGTGGCTATGCCGTACAGCCGCGTGCGTTTGAGGAATGCGACAATCAATGCGCCCCTTTTTTTAATGCATGCGCCTGGTCATAGAGTGCAATTTTTGAGCGCACACGCGAGTAACTGGACCTGACTAGCGAGCTTTATTTAATTTAAAAAATACTTATTGATCTTGTCATTACAGAACAAATTCCTAAAACGTCTCCTTATCCTAATGCTACATCTCCTTCTCCTGTCCCTCTCCGTGTACCTTCGTCATAGCAGTGCCGAGGCCGATGCTCATCCCGACTGGGGTCTCGAGATCGCTGATGCGAGGAGTGGCATCCGGCTGGCAAGTGAACTGGGGACTTTGGCCAGTACCCTGTGCTATATTATATTGCAGCAGGGAGATGAGTTGAAGAATCAGGGGCTGGTGGCTTATTTTAAACAGTTGGTGAGTTTTTTTAAGTTCACAATGTACATTACGAACCTATCCGTATAAATTATTAAGGCGCCGCTCCACAGCATCCCTCGGCTAAGCTACGGTATGCACGTGTGTTTAGCTTCGGTTTGTATGAAAATATAAGCGGAATCATCCCCTGACCCACGGCCACGCTACGCACGGATATGCGGCTGGCCAACAAATAAAACGTGCACCTCACGTGACAAACCTCACTGTGCACATTCTGCGAAGCAGTGGACGGTCGACTTAATTCTTTGCCATACCTGTCGATTGCTAGATAAACTAAACCTGCCTCAATTTATGGCAATTAATATTTTTCCCTTTGCCCCAGATCCACGAACCAGCGAAGTTCATCTTTCTGATTTCAAACCTGCTACTGTTAGCATGCATACCGGCGCGGCTGATGCGACAACCGATGCTAGAGGAAGCGCTACTGATCTTTTTACTGCCAGGCTTCTGGTTTCTGCTTATGTTCTTCGCTGGGTAAGTCCTACCTAACATGGCTTTTATAAAACGCAACCTTCGTCTGCCTGTCCATAAGTGCGCTTATAAATCAAGAACCGGTGCTCGCATTTACCTACCATCAGATTTTTTATTCATAGATCTCTGTGGTAAGGTTTGGCTACATAAAAGTTGACACGAGTAGTGCAGACACAGCTACTAACCAAAACAAAAGTAAATAAAATTTATCTTTCTGACAGGATTTGGCCGACAAAGTTCGGTTGACCCAATCGATAGTGAAAAATTATAAGCCTTTATGATTGCTTGTGAACTGAGATTTGCAGCAGCAACACTGGCATAAACCTGTACCTACCTACCTATACGTAAATAAATAATATTGTTGTGGCATGGTTGCCGTGTCTGTCATACCACTGACTGTTAAACCCGCGATAGTTTGCGTTGGTATGTAGGTATTTGTTAAGAGCGTTACTCCAGAGCGGCGCGCTTCGCGTAAATTTACTCACACAGCTGTACAGTTAGCACGCACACAGCCGTCTGTATAATTGACCCTATTTAAAATAAAAAACGGGTTTTTTGGTGTCTATTTCTCTGGGAAATACAAACAAGCCCGATGTTATGTGTTTCTTTTTGTCGGCAGTGCGGTAAAGCTGACGGGTCCGTTCGTGACGATGATCTATAGCATGATCACGGGAGACATGTTCACCTTCGGCATCATTTACTCCATAGTGCTGTTCGGGTTCTCGCAGTCATTTTATTTCTTATACAAAGGTATCTTGTCCTGAAAGTACTTGTATTATTTACTTAGTTCTTGAAGATTTTCACTGCCCCCAACTTGGCATGATCTTTTATTGATTTTTGAAACTTTTTCTTCCTACATTATCAACTTACTTTCGTCTTTTATAAAGCACATTTGTATTTGGTTGCAGGGTTCCCAAACGTACAGTCTACATTGTTTTCAAGCTACCCCAGCACTTGGATGGCACTGTTCCAGATTACGTTAGGAGATTACAGTGTAAGTTAATTAGCCCAAAGTTTTACTAAGTAGGTACTCTTAGGTTTTTGATTTCCCTTATTATTTTATTCATTTCGGACAACAACATGGTCCAATTTGTTAGTAAATAAAATACCTTATCACTAGTGTTAGTAGTACACAAAACAAAGATAAGAGATGCTGGTGGCTGCGGCAGGATGTGCAGAGAACGACAAAGCAGGGAATATGCTACCTGACCATTCTCCCCACATAGTGCCTCAGAAAAGGGGACTAAGGTCTCTCCACCTCTGTTTTCAGAATGTTATTGTCACTGACCCGCGTTCTACGCATCAGTGAGGCGACTTTTTTGCGAATCACTGCATGAAAGCCGTCGGTTCGGTTCTAAGTAAACATCTCCGATGCGCTACAGAAACGGGGCAGTTTCAACAGCACCCTAAAAACATTCATCCATCAGACATCTAGCGATCTTTTGGTGTAGCTGACCCATAGACCCCCCGCTTACAGACCTTGACAAAACGCCTTGAACAGGGTGATTTTGACTTGGTCCGCACAACGAGAGAATCTACGGGTCAACATGTTCCCTCGGACCGCCAGTGCCATACGCTCACTTTCGATGTCTGCATTATCTTTAAAGTCATGGGTAAGTATGTGCCCCAAGTAATTGGTGGACTTTATTACCTGCGACTTAAATACCATAATATGGAGACAATACGACAATAAATTAAAATACTGGCAATACTAATGCAGAGGAGCATTTTGAAACTACCAAACAAACAAACAAACAAACAAACTAACCGGTCGCCGCGCCGGCCGTCGAGAGCATAGATAATACATTATATATTTATGCAGGTCGAGAGAATGTGTTCCTGACACCCGTCAGTTTCATACAAACGAATACGTGTTTTGCGAATTTGATCTTTATTAGTTACTATAATTGTTGACGGCCGGACTGTAGTGATGGTCCGACTATTGGGCACGCCACAATTGCAGCAGTAAGTTCTCTCTTTAAGGAGTGCATTGCGAGACGCCACGGCATCCTCATCTTCCGCCTGGCGCAGGTCCTCAGTGGCCACGGTTGTTTTGAGAGGTTCCTATTTCGCATAAGGCGGGAGGAAACGCCCAGGTGTTACCACTGTGTAAATCGCCCGGAGGACACGGTGAAGCATACGGTGGAGATCTGCCCGGCTTGGGCAGATCACCGCCGTGTCCTCGCGGAGGCGATCGGCGGCGGCGATCTCTCGCGTCCGGGCCTGGTCCAGGCCGTAGTACGGAGCGAGAGGACATGGGAAGCCGTCACCTCCTACTGCGAAGCAGTAATGCTCGCGAAGGAGGAGACGGAGCGCGTGAGGGTGAGGCTATCACTGCGCCTTCATGCCCCTAGTCGCCGCAGAAGGAGACGCCCTGGGCGTCGGGAGTCGATAGCCCATTCCCGGCCACCGTAGGCGTAGGCTTGCGGACGGCGAGCAATGGGCAGCTCGCCGTTCGGTAAGGACCAGGCCCGGGTCGACGGCGCGTTGTGTTCCACGCGCGCCTCAAAGAGATGTCAGCACACATTGACGGGATCCGTCGGGCCGATGCCTGCCGGAGTCGCGGGTTTATTCGAACGAGTTACCGTGACTCTGACATACAAGCAACTGAAGGAACACGAGTGGGTTTTAGTCAGTAAAAATACATGCCTTCCCGCTCTGCCCAGAGTGGAAAAAATTATTTGATTTCCCAAACAAAAAAAAAGGTGATGGGGCGACTATGGGTTTTACCAATCTTTGACTAGCTATAGTGACTAAACTATTGGATATATTTGATTGAATTTTCGTATGCAGATTGTAAACGTCATTAGATAAGTACACACCTGTCTAATCCTTCGGGGAAAACAGGCGTGATATTATATAATGTGTGTTTATTTTGTGATTGTTTCGCCATTTTAAAAACATTATTTTTTTCAGTATACAGACCTCAGCATGACAACGTACCCGAATCTATCAAAGACAGTGTTTGCAATATTTATGGTGTTTGTGCCGATCCTACTGCTAAACATGTTGATAGCTATGATGGGCAACACTTACGCGCACGTCATCGAACAGTCGGAGAAGGAATGGGTTAAACAGGTGGGAAGGTATAGTCGCCAGCAGGTCAAGCTATACGAAACTGTCAAATTTCTCCAAACGATTTTAAACCTTAAAATGTTGAAAGTTAAGTTCAAAATCGAATGAGAAAATCTGACAGTTTGTGGTAACTTGATGTGCTGGCGACAGTACATAGATATTACTTATTTGATTAATGTACCTGCTCTATAAAAGATCTTAAAGGATGTCGTAACGAAAACAGTGGTTAGACGATACAGTAGGCCTAGACAAAAACTTTTCTGATAGCGATAACGCCAGAAGCTAACGTCAAAATGTATGGCAATGACATTACCTGCGGAAAAGATACGTAATGTCACGTGGTAAGCAAATGTCAACTCCATACAATTTGATTTTTCCGTTGGCGTTAACGCTTACAGAAAAGGGATTTTGTCTAGGCCCCCTGAACAGCTGATAAAAATACAAAATGTCCTTTATAATGGACACTTGTATTCTTTTCAGTTCGTGGCTCGTGGCTAAATAACATCGACCGTACGGGTTGACCGAAGGTTAAGCTACGCTTGCCGCGGTTAGTTCGTGGATGGGCGACCATTCATTAGACATCGACACCTCTCCGTACCCCGGAAAGCACTTTAATCCGATGGTCCCGGCTGTCATTCGTAGATCTTTGTCAGTCGTTACGGGTGGGTAGTCAGAAGCCCATAAGTCTGAGAACCACTCTAACCAAGGGGTACCTGTCGTATTACCCAGTAACCGGGTTGTGGAGGTCAGATAGGCAGTCGCTCCACGTAAAATACTGGTATTCAGCTGCATCTGGTTAGACTGGAAGCCAACCCCAACATAGTTTGAATAAGGCAGGCATATTTAACTGGTGTTCTTTTCAGTTTTTTTACTTAAACTGTCCTTTATTGAGGTAATTTGTAATTTTATTTATAATACTTTTCTTTTAGTGGGCAAAAATTGTCGTATCATTAGAGCGGTCAGTGGCCCAAGAAGACGCTCACAAGTATCTACAAGAGTACTCGATAGGTCTGGGACCATCTGACGACCCTAGATACGAGGTCAGAGCCGTTATGGTCATCAAGAGTGCGGCCAAGACGAGGGCTAAGCAGAGAAAGGGCGCGTTGACTAATTGGAAGGTGAGAATTATGAAGTTTTTTTTCTGAACCCCCGACCTTGTCACCTGAATGAGAAGTGCTTTACTGATTGAGGGTCTGCAAAAAAAAAATTTTTTTTTGCTAATGCTATTTCATGTAATTTTTTGCGATATTTGTATAGAGCCTTTTTGTTTACCGGAAGGGCGAAAGGAAGTACAAAATTAGAAATAATCTATAAAATATCTATGCTTTTATTTATTTTGGCCGTCATTCCCTTTAAATGTAGGTATACAAATAACAAAGATTATTTAAATTTAAATTAGGGATAAGATTTTTTTACAATCCACATCATCAGTTCTTACTGACTGACAGTCTGAACTGTCAAATTTTTTTGGGTACTTATAGTAAATATTCTGATGATAAATGATAATTATGGTTACCTATTACTGTCGACAAATAAATATGTGTCGAAGGATAACACTGGATCAAATCGCCGTAGGTACCTATAAAAAGATAATGACGCTTCCTTTTTCGTTTTCGGCTAAAACTATATTTTTTACCATCATTGTTATAATTATTTAACTACCTGTTTGCGACAGCGCGTTGGCAAAGTGACAATAGCTGAACTGCGTCGCCGTGGCATCAGCGGTGAAGAGTTGCGTCGACTGATGTGGGGCAGAGTGTCCATATCTACCCCTACCAAGGCACCACTAGGGTACGTATATACGGGTATAAATAACCAATTTGTTATCTTTCAATAACTATTTCGCCGACTAATTTATGAGCGATAGCCGCACTCTGCGAGCAAGATAAGGGGATTATTCCACTCCAATTGACCATGAACTTTACATGAACGACCTCATTGGTGACGGAAAATAGACTGTGTGGGCCATCACAAATTAATAATTTTGGGAATGACACCAGTACCAAAAAGTAGGAATAAGTGTATTTTTCAAATTTATACACGCGTAATTGTACCAATGTCAGCTGGTAAAAAAAACACTGTATAGCAGGCATATGCTACTAGAAAAAGTTTAACTTTATATTTATGTATCCCTATAGTCGTCGGACCGCAGCGCCACCTCCGGACTGCGTGACGTCAGCGAGTGGCGCTCTATTACCACAGGTAGGAGGTGAGGGCGGTGGAGTGGCCCCCGCACTATCTTCAGCCCTCAACGTCATGGCATTCACACAGGAAATGAACCTGGGGTCTACTGGAACCACGGGTACGAATTAATTTCAACTGGAATGTCAAGAAGAAATTGTAGGTATTCATTGTAATTACTTGATAAATAATGCCTTATTCTCGTTATAGGTCAAGAATATAAGCAACCGACTCCAGATTTACTTGTCAATACAAAGTCGCCACTAATACCAGCCTCCGTGATCTCAACTCAGCCATTGATCCAAACTCCCAACCAACTCAGCGTGCCTCCATCTTTTCCTCCAAACAAGACCAGTTTGGAGACTTCAGTTATCGGTACAACACCGACGATGCCAATAGGTGCTATACCAACTACTGTCCAGATGCCAGTTATTGGTTCCCAAATAGTAATGGGAACTCAAGTGTCATACTCTGGCGTCCAATCGCAACTACCCGGTTCTCAAATGCCATTACCAGGTGCACAAGTGCCATACGCTAATAGCCAGATGCCACTGCCAGGTGGCCAAATGCCTTATGCTAGTAGCCAAATGCCACAACCAGGAGGCCAAATACCTCACGCAGGTACTCAAATACCGCTACCAGGTGGCCAAATGCCATTTACTGGTGCCCAAATACCACTGTCAGTTGGCCAGATGCCTTACGCTGGTAGTGGCCAAATGCCACTACCAGGAGGCCCAGTCCCATACACTGGTGGCCAAATTCCACTAACGGGTACACAAATGCCCAGTGGCCAAATCCCAATGGCAAGTGGTCAAATGCAGCTATTTGATGGACAAATGCAAGGTCCTTGTGGTCAAATGCCAGTAACATCAATGCAAGGACAGATGGCATACGGTCAGCCTGGATTAATGTATCCGATATATGGACAGATGTATGGCCCAGGGATGCAGCAAATGATTGAAATACAAATTCAGAAGCCCGGTAAGTTTTGCATACCTACATTTTGCTCTTAAATATGGTTAAAAAAAATCGAACTTCATATAAATCGCAAATCTTTTATGCCTTTAGTTTCCGACGAGGTGTTCCGTGACTATTTGTTCGACCTGGTCAAGCTGGCTGCAGACCCTACGCCGGACAAATTGGAACTCAAGGCTCTCGCTGAGAAAGCTGCCGATCTGGACAACGTGCCTGAGATCGATATCAATGTTTCTGTGAGTTTGTAAATCACTATAATTTTGCCGTCAGTCCGCCAGATTTTCGTCGGACGCCTGTCAAACGCAAAATCAAAGAATCTAGTTAAATTATACCATTTACAGGCACTTTTTTGCACGGACAAGAAACTCTATGGACACTCTTTTAAATTATATTCTTACAAAAAATAGGTTACATTCTTCTTTCTTAGATCTATGGTTACATTAATTAATTACCGATAGTTTTCACTTGTAGGTGTATATCTATAGTATCAGTAACCCCCATCAGTTGCGTCTGATAGATCGTTCAAAGTCAAAGTAATGTATTTGCCATAAAAACGGTACATAGGATGTCCATATATTTAAGAGTAAGCTAGGGTTTTTCAGGCATTAGGTATAGTGAAATGATTGATGATCGTTACATGTTGTCAGACAGCAGCTCGGTCAGCGCGCCGCGTGGTGGCGGGCGCGGTTTCGGGACTGTTCGGTGTGGCCGCCGAAGCACCCACTACCACCACAGACACCGCTTGGAAACGCGAGAGGAACGAGAACAGCGACAGCGATCCTATATCAGGTATAATGCAAATCACTGTACAATGATGGGAACCCCCTAAAACTTAATAAAAATAATGGTATAAAATTAAATTGCCCAAATTCCATACCTACACTCTGGTGCCCAAATGCCGTACGCTGATGGCCAAATATCACGATTAAGTGGCCAAATGGTGCTTAAATTTCCCATAATGTAATGAAATTAGCTTGATTAATAATAATTATTGCTATTCAGTCAACTAATTTTTGAAAGGGTTTTTTTTATCTACGCAGTTTTATTTCGAGCCACTAGCAGGATAACTCACAAAATACCTAAGTTAATTAGGTATTTATTTTTGTTAGGGGTTGTTTTTGTTTACACGTGATGTTATGAAGCATTCCTTTTTTTAGTATGGATTAGTTTTTTTAAAGTATTCCGTTTCTTTTTTGAATTTTGTTATTTCTTGTTGAGAAATAAATTTATTTTAAGTTACCTAATTAAGTTATCCCTAAATTAATACTATGTGACGTGACAGAATCAGTGTTGCTGGGACGTGCGTCGCGAGCTCGCCGCGCTCGGTCCGCGTCGCGCCGCGCTGCACCGCCGCCACCTCATCTTTATGTACCTGCCAGGTAACCCCTAGCCCTTATATGGGCCGCCTGATTGTAAATTCATCTGCAATACTAGGCGCAGAAAACCATACTGACTCCCGGTTTCTGTAAGGATGATCAGTACAAAAATTCGTTAACAGCCTGTTAACTGCTATAATTGGCTGCCTAAAATAACAAACAAAAACCAATCAAATCACTTGACATGAATTTAATTTTGACACGTTTTTGCCATTCAGAAACCGGGTGTAGGTATGCCTGTATGAGATGGTAGCTCAGAACCTGTTTATACGACAACTACCAACGCCATTTTGAAAGTAGGTAACCCTAAAATAAGCTGTTCGCTATAAAAACTAGCTGACTCAATAGACGTTGTACTGTCCAAATTTCAATAGTTCATACAAAAACCCCATAAAAAGGACGTTCAATTATTCTCGAATTTGAATATTTTTCTGGAAACTTTTAAAAATTTTGTTTTCATTCACTTTTCACCTAATTCGGTTTAATACGAACATTTCAAATAAAAACATAGTCAAATCGGTCCAGCGGTTCTCAAGTGATGCGCTTACCAAAGAACAACATTTCAATTTTACTATAAAGATTTTATCCCTATGCTCAACATCGACCTCTGTACATCGCCTTTGAAGTCTAGATGTAAGACTTCAAAGGCGATGCCGATGTACAGAGGTTCTCTTATCTCGGCGGTTCTCCGTTCATCGTAGTAATATAATTAGTACATTTGTACTTACCTTAATTTTTCTGGGTCCATTAATAAGTGGTGAATTTGTATGTATATTGGCTATCTTTTGTAGATCTATGTACTTGGTGGCGTCTGAAAGCAGTGCTGTGGAGAGTGATGTGCCTTGGGAAGATCACCCTAGCTCTGGGAATAACTCGTAAGTTTTAGCCGCCATTTAAAGTCCAATCTTCTTAGTAGGTACCTACGTACTTATTATTCAAATAAATTAATAAAAGCTACCTACTTGCTCTGCCTGCTTATTTATATACCTAATAAAATATATACTATGATAGATAATAATAAAATATATGGTAGTACGTAGTTTATTTACGTCTGCTAATAATACTGTAATTGATTTAAATATTATTTAAAAAATATTATTAAGTATGTAGGTATCGAAATAGCATTTAATGTAGGTAACTATAAATTAAAAAATATATTATGGACTATGGTCTATACACATCAGTCAAGTCTGTATCATCAGACAAATTGTTCTTCAAGCCAGTTATAAGAACTTTGTTTATCAACAGTTCAGCATGATATCTTTGCAGTGAATCCATTCTCTTTAGCTTACAAGTGACATTAGCTCCAATAGCTTCCAGTTCTCTGTCTAATAAATTATCGTTTTGTTCATAATAATCATCTTCTATTTCTACCTTCACAAACTTGTTACTCTTTTTGGCTTTTAATCTCTTTCTTGTTGGTTCATCTTCAGATATCGATGCTAAGACATCACTTGTGTGAGATAAAGGCTCGCCATTTTCTGATGCTGACTCATTACCGGATTCATCCTATAAAAAAAAAAGTTTTGTTGGATCAGGCGTCGCATAATGCCATCAAGTCAAATCAAAATGAAATTTGTCCAATTACGGATCAAATTATGTCAAGGTCAATTACGTGTGCAATGGATAGAAACTTACTTCAAAGTTATTGTCATCCATATTGATTTCACTGATTTCAGCTATATCGTTGCTATCACCATTTTTTTCAAGAAATTTCAGTGCGTGAAACTTCCAATTTCTAGGTTCATATTCGTAAATTACCTCACCATTCGGCCCAATACATTTAGCTGCTAAATATTTTCGCCTGTCTTTTCTATAAGTGGACCTTAGTATGTTTATTTTCCGTCGGACATTCATGCGAGTCGCGGATGGATTCCATCTTTTTATTATTCGTAGCAGGATGTCTAGCGCTTCATTCCGTTTATATTTATTTGTGTTGTGTTTATGGTCAGTGTCCCAAAGTACAGGTAAATTCTTATAAGTTTCTATAAAGTCTTCTTCTATGGCTCGAGTTTCACGGCTGAGGGATACACTAGCTGTTGATGTTGAACCTTCCTCCTTCATGATCACTTCATCAGTTTTCTAAACTTATTGACTGACCGGAAAAACTGATTTGACAACTTGATGTACCTATATAATGCTTGTTGGCATGGCTTGACAAGAACAACTTATATTGACATTGACAGTTTAAGTTCCGGTTCAATTTATTATTGGGTTGCTAGTTGAAATATTAAATTAGACTCAAAGATTCAAAATAGTGTTCTTTCTACGTATACCAAAAACTTTTAATTTTATTCTAGGCTTCTTGGTATTAAGTATAAACCTAACGTAGGTAGAGTTGAGAATACAAAATTCGATCAGTGTGAAACATTTTAAATCTTTTCTTGAGCGATTTCTATTCCTGTAGTCAGCGTGGCTTGTGCACAAACAAGGGTTTGTGGAACAAAGGTGGAACCCTTGCAATTCTTTATTACAATAATTAAACTACCTAATCTGTTGTTTTCCTTTATTAATAAGAACTAAAGTTCTTAATAATTTATTACAATCTAGCTAGCCTAATAGATTAATAAGCAACTTATCTTTAACTTATTATTATAGTATCTTTAAGAGTGGCGATAATTTCGTACCTAAATCCAGCGGATCTTGGGCAGTCAGGCTGTCTACACCACACTTTGTCTGTAGATTAGGGTTAGTTTCCACAGAGGCGAAGACGAACAGGAATCGATAAACCACATTGGTTATTGAAATCCAAATCCACATCAAGATTAATTTCGTCTGTGATGATCGATTCCTGCTATAGCTACCTACCTATTATAATTATCATATCAGGATATGAGCCATTATATTACGGATTGGTTCTGTTTGTTGTATTTATTTAAGTTTTATCTGTATCTTCATGGTTTTAGGTAGTTTAATTAACTGATTTCAAACTAATAAGTTCTTTGTTCACCAGAGCGATTGCAGACGTCGCTCGAATCAGAGCAGCACGGCCTCTTTGTATCCTGTCTGCCACCGGGTTACCGGCGCCGGGCCATGTGGAGCACTCAATGTTTGTAGTTGGTACGTATACTTAAGTACCTGCCTAACTTTCAGCAGTTAAGTAGCATTTATGGCAAGCTCTGCCACCAGTCTGTAGATAACACGCTTACTTATTACAAGCAAGCAGTACTGTTCTTATCTTACATTGAACTTTTATTTGCCAACATCGTATCACAATCTATTTGGCATGTGGAAATCCCATGGTCTAAGGCTGTTTGTCCACCACCACGTCAACGAATTGACGGCGACGGCGCGCGGCGCGGCACCGAAGTAGTGATACATACATTTACTATGGCCACGTGTCCACCGGACGCCGTTCGCTCGGTTAGAATAATCTCGTTTCTCGTAGACGGTAGCGGGTGCACAATGGTGTAAGGCCGGATATTTTTAACACCCCTTCGGCGCCAAATCTATTCGGTTAGTTACTGAAAAGATCTGAATCCACGGCACTATTTTTTTTGTTTACGGAGCTCATCTGATTATTTCAATAGGGGCTGGCAGTGGAGTTGACGTCGAAAGTGCAGCGCCAGCTCAGGCATCTAACAAACACGTGAAGACTCGAAGACCGAAAACCGCTCGTCACAGACGAAATAGGTAAAGTTATTATCCTAATGAAGTAGACGGGCTAGGCCCATTCTACTTTATGTACAGACTAGCTTCACAGGTACAGATTCTACGTTATCAGATAGTCAAGAGACGTTAGGTAGACGAATTGAATATAAAATGGCGGCAAAATAACTGAACTCATAAATGTGCCTAACCCTTTATACTTGCTGGTGTAATCTGAGCTCATAGTCTCCGGATGTGTTCTCGAAGCCTACTTCTTCGCAGGGTATCTCCTTCGCCAATCATCGAGGCTGGTAGTCCACTGCAACCCTGGGCCACAGCGCCGCTGTCCCGACTCTCGCAGCTCATCAGAACGTCAAGTGCATCAACAGCATCACTCAACTCCTGCACGTCAGGTGATGAGACTGATAGCAATCAGCAGCATAGGTACTGACGTTTTTTAGGATGGTAAACTATTGATACTTACACTGCCATCTTCAAGATTTTAGCATTAGATATAATATACTTGCATTTTAAAATAAATTCTAATGATCAATCAAATCAAAGCTGCGGTATGTAAATCTATTGTGCGCAGACTTCACTTTCTTCTAAGTTTTATATAACTTATAACATGAGGTGTATGTATCTACTTGAATAAAATCTAGTCAATTTGTACTATTTACTAAATAATTGTATAAGTAACGTGATGTAGGTATGTGTATCTGTCGCAGCCAACTAGCTTAATTAGCCTTTCAGTTAACAGCCTAGCTTTTATTACTAAACTGCGCAGTTTAGTAAAAATGTTTTATGTTTGTCTAGCCTCCTGAATAATATTCATTATAAGTTAGGTGGGAACTGTAACCAATCACGCGCGAGCCGTATTAGTTGCAGTAACTAAGTCGGGGCACCTCGACCAAATGGGTTAGGTTAGAACTGACTAACCATGCGCGAGCCGAGCGAGCGGTGCCGCGGGAGCGGCCGGCGGGCGCTACTTTCAAAGGCTAGACTGCTAACTGAAAGGCTAATTAACCTAGTTGGCTGAAACATACCCATAACTACTTAGACCTGAATGATGTTATCTTGATAATAAGTACCTACAACATAAAATTAATTGAATATGTAGGTATAATCAATATCTAATGAATGCAAGACAGGTCCTAATAACAACTATGTTCTCTCATGTCTATTGCGAAATAAAACAAAACATAGTTTTAATATAATTTATTGTATCACCCCTAACTCGCCGCTGTGAAAACCAATATAACTTAATCAAATTCAAAAATATGTAGGTAAAGAAGATGTAACATGAAAATAAAAATAATTTGGAATAAACTGTTGTTTTATTAAGATGGCTACGAAGCTAAAATGCAAAATGAAATGGTTGAACATAGATATAACTAATATAAAATCAAAAAAATCATCGATTATGACTAGACACGATTTGTCCAAAACGTAAAGCGGTGAACGCACTTTATCATATTCGACCACTAAAACTACTGTTTCTAATTTATATGGTAATCATCTTTGGATTGTTTAAAAGTGCGTTCAAACGCTTTATAAATAATTCGTCTGCACACTCTATTTGCCCGGTTTTTGAGGTCTTCAGATAAAGTTTCAATAGCTATGGATTCATCTAGAGTGTTCACAAACACGATTTCGAAAAAAAGCAGTATGAAATAGAAAAACTACGCTTGAAATACTTCAAAAAGCGAGCATGAGCCAGCTATCTACAGTGCGCAGAGTAAATTGATCAATTAATACACATAATTGTATGTATGAATACACCGTGTTCAAATGTTTATGTAGAACGAAGTTCTTAAGCCCAATAGAAATTTTGACAAAGATCTTTTATGTAGCCGACAGTGACCCTAAGCCAATTATTGATGTTACTTTGTACTTTTCTTAGAAATCGCATTAAGCCAGACAGAACTAAAACCCTTTCAATGTACCCTAGGTCATTAATTTTTGTCATTATGACACTAAAAACAATAAAATACGTATTATGCAGTTTTCATAGTTGGGTTACCCTCAGTACGTGATACTATAACAAGATGTTCCATGGGCAATTGTCCTCATGGATCTGCTGTGTATTAGTTTCAATATTTTCGTCGACTCTAACTGTGCTTGGCATGACGTTTGAGAGTAACCAGATAATCAGAGTTAATTTCATCCTTTCATCTACAGTAAAACTTACCAAGACAATCTCAGTAATACCACCTTTATCTCAGCATTCGTGCTCGTTCCGCCATATTCCAACATTATTTGTATCATTTTTGTGTCAGTTTCAATGATATTAACGAGTGGCAGTACTTCTCCCACCTTTAACAGATCGACAACAATGAGGGTAGTGAGGCAATCACATGATGAGATGCAAATATAGCATACACACAAGATAATAATCAAATCAACATAGCAAGTACACAGCAATGTAAAAATACAAGTATAAGATAGAGGGCATATAGAGACACATGGAAATGTTACAATATGTAACGCAAAAACATATCAATGTTTAAAAAATATTGGTTAGCATGTCAAAGATGTCCCGCCTTTGTGGTGAAGTATGCTCGTCAGTATTTGTAAGAAAAGTGATGTCATATCTCTGGATATGCGATTCTGTGAAAAGCACATGTAAAATATGCAAATATCATAAAACGAATACGATAAAACAGTGAACCGTGAGATTAGTACCTACGAGATGTCAACGTAAGAATTACACCTAGTAAAATAGGAAATAACATGATAACTCAAATACACGCCTGCAGAGCAATGGGATTTTTGACGTGTGGCAAATATTAGAAAGGCCTATTTCACTACCTTTAAACGATAGTGTTATTTAACTTATAAAGACACAGTTTTTCGACGTCAATTCGAAAGATTCTGACCTATTAAACGTTTCACCATACGCCAAATATCGTGTGACTGTAAAATAGTAAATCAGGGATCCTAATATAATTACTAAACACCTTCACGAAAAATATATCAGAAATAATAAAATTCACCAAATAAAACAACGTCAATCGACACGTAAAATGCTCAGAATATCGTGAGAAAGAGTAGAAAGCACAACGATTTATATTGTTAGAGTTAGGGTCACTTACCTCCAAGGACTGTGGACAGAAACCATGATTATAAATAAAATGAACACACTAGTGAATCAATATACACTTTATATGCTTAAAAATTAATACAAGTCTGAGGGGGCTTGCGCCCTCGGTGCCGAGTCGAGCGTGAGCCGCGTCGAACCATAAGTGAACAGTGTCGAGAGGAATGTAGATAGTATTACATTACCTTTATCTCATTTATTTCTCATATAGACTAACACCTAATTAAACCGAGGCTATATAACGTACATCACTGATACCAGCGTTACAACCTACGAGCTGTCCAGAGAGATGTGGCGCCAAACATTATAACCTAACTTATGCTAAACATAGTTCATATAACATGAATTGGGAGTTCTATTCTCATGATTTCTTACTGATTTTGTGGAAAAATAAATTGGTGATCTCCAAATTCACGTGGATATTACACAAGTATTTATATAAGACAGTTTGCGTGTCAACTAATCACTCAGCACAGTGCATTTACCTCGGCTCCTCGCGGCGTGGCGTCCGCTTTCGTTCATTCTCTCTATAGCTCCGTGGTAGGTCGGATCATTCTGTTACATCTTTTAAGGCAGTGTGGCTTTCTAACTTATACCTGGACAGACTGGCATGTCAAATGATCAATATTGGCACATAAACAATCATAACAATTCAGTAAAAATAGAACATGATGTAACACAGTTCGTATAAACCACACGGCCGTTCGTAAGTTTAAATAATATAGTGTTCGTAAAAAATAATCTCATCATATACGTTTTGTTGACAATGTTCAAGAGTGTTAGTTACCCACAAGAAATAAATATGTGATATGTGCCTATGTACTGTCTGTTCAGGAGGGCGACTCTAGATGTGAGTAGACGTCTAAATGGGTGCCAACTGGTCAATTCATCTGTTTGTATTTATTTACAATCATAAATAACAATTAAAAGCTTTAAAATAATAATCAGATCATACAGTTTGAACATGTGACTCGAGGTCGAGAGCTGTATGTGGAGCAGAGGTCAACTCAGATCTAGAGGCGCGCGCTAACTGCAAGTTATTTATTGTAGGTAGTAATCAGCTAGGCGTTGCAGTAGTTGTACGATGCGTTCATTTTCCAAGACAATAACTATTTCGTTACAATGTACAACGGGGGGAATCAGGCGGCGACTGGTCTCCTGGGCCTCCGTCGGCGCTCTGCAATCACACAAACAAACGAACATGGCAACACTTGCTACGTAACAAATTGTGGATTTTGCGCTCACGAGCAGGCAACCCCGGAACTGGCCTACATCTGCAACACTACACACACTAAACAGTTGGTGTTCAACAAATCTCACAGATAACTACTAGACACGTCAATATAGCATATTATAAATTTACATTATGTTTGTATGACATGCAAACTGAAATAGAATATATCATAAATTAAGACATGCATTTCGTCAATACGTTTGTGATATATAACGGAAAATGCCTGTAAAATAAAGATTAATTTGCAATGTAAAAATAAACCAATCACCTATGATACAAGTACACAAAATATACCATAACATGCTGGATGTAATACTGTTCAAATTAAAATAACACGTCAATTCATACATTTCAGGGTCATTGTGACAATTGGAACAACTTGAATAAATTGCTAACATGTTGTTTCAATTGTTTATAGTATAAAACGCCATTCGACGTTAAGCATTATTAAGCTACATAAAATAAATACTTAGTAGGTACATAATTCACATTAATTCATCATAATATATTGATTGCATCGCAATTTGATTCATCCAACTATAAATGATAATTGATGAGGTTTTATTTACGGCATTTTCAGTATTAAGTAAATGTAGTTTATTGGAATAAACAAAAAACACGTAAGAGCTATTTTTATAACAAAAACGAAATAAAATCGGATCCATTAAAATATAATCAAAGCAGTTGAGAGCATTCGACATGTCATAGAATAAAACAAAAATAATAATAATAAAAAAACAGGCAAATATGAACATAGTCACGTATCATGTAGTATCATAAGAACAAGTTATCCTAAGCACACAACTTAAAGTACACAACCAATAGTACATAGAACAGGTATAGTAGTATTGTACATGAAACACTGATCGACGGCTGGCATCATACACATGTGGAGCAGCACACCAACCGAAATTACGCGACACATTCCGCGTACTTATGTTTCTATGCTAAGTTACGCGATGTCAGTCTCACACACTTCTGTGGGACTGACTAATGTTAAAAGATTATTTAGTTGCAATTTCAGCCTCCGGGTGAGATATGTTTCTGGCACTAAAATTTCAGTCATATGCATCAGGGGGTCTGCTCTCAAAGCGCGAAACCTGCAGCTTCGGCCGAAGTTACTGGAGTTGCCAACTCCGTATCATCTACGGACATAATATTACTGCTGGGCCCGAACCATGAATGGATAACAACACGATTTGACAGTTCTCCTTACTCCCGAAGTGCCTCAAAATCGTCCGAAAAAAATATTTAGTCGGGAGTAGGGTTAATTCTAATGGATCGAACTACTTTCGGACAGACCCGTATCTTAGTTGAAGGGCTTTCGATAGTAGGCCCTCTGGCCACGATCTAACCAAAAACGATCGTGACACTCTTTTATATGAATATGATATACTCGCGCGATCAATTAAGTCGAAAGTCACAATTGATACAAACAATCACATTACAGGTAATTGCAAACGTAAGTACGTCGAACTTGCCGTCGCGTATTTTCGTAAATGTGGCATCGGACTAAGCACGCTAAGTCTACGTGTGTGGGCTTCCAGTCTTACCAAGAGATATCGTGTTACCCAGTCACTGGGTTGTGCAGGTCAGATAGGCAGTAGCTCTATATAAAGTACTAGTATTCAGTTGCATTCGGTTAGAATGGAAGCCGACCCGAACATAGTTGGATAAAGGCTGATTAGATGATGATGTGGGTGTGTGGAGTAAGCACGATAAGTCTGTGTGTATGGTGAAGGTTTGGTACTTACGGTCTATTGATGGTGTTCGGCGTTGGGTTGCCCTGGGTAGGGGTAGGGCTGGTAGCCGGGGTATACCTGCGGCGCGTACACGCCGTACTGCGCGTACTGACCACCCGCACTACCCGGCGCCGCGCCCGGCCCGCCCGGCCCTCCCGGCCCGCCTGGCCCACCTGGCCCGCCCGGACCGCCCGGGCCCGGCGTGGAGCTGCCGCCGCCGCCGCCCGTTGTCTACACCACACAACAATGTTTCAAAAAGGGAAAAATGGATCGGCAGATGAATTTTCAGAAAAAGTTCGATTCTGTAGAGCGTCGTCGCTGTCATTCGTGCGTGCGTGTATGACTAAATGTATGAACGTACACGAAGCAAAAGAATTATGGTTGTAAGGATCATAGCAAGTGGCGTTCTGTGGTTTCCGCCAACCCCTATGGGAAAAAGGAGTGAGTTTATGTATATATGATTATTATAAGTAAAAAAAAGTAGTAACCTTGAGTTTGATCTGCGCTTCGATCGCCTCGGCCTCCTTGAGCTTGCCGATGCTGCGGTAGTACTCGGCCCACTGCGCGCTGTAGTCGGGCTGCGAGGAGCCGGGCGGCGCGGGCGCGGCGCCGGGCGCGGGCGGCGCGCCGGCCGCGGGCGGGGTGCCGCCGCCTCCGCCGCCGCCACCTGCACACGCACATTTCCAATTGACAATTTTAATTAAGCAAGTTGCAATTCAAAGTAGCTTATGTTTAATAATGTAGCTTAAAGCTACGTCCGTGGAAGATTCAATATGAATCTTCCACGTCGCCACGTTCCACGACTTCGTGCTAATTCGTACTCATAACCAATTCATGAAACCATTTTTTTTAACGTATATTTTTTTATATGTACGTGTTTCTGTGACAAATAAACCTATTTGTTTTTCTTTTTATTTCTAGCAAATGTTACTATGCTGTGGAATAAATCGGTCGTTTGAGACGCGAATGCATGACTTTGATTAATGTTCGGAATGAATATACAATGTGTTCATTCAAAACTGAATGTACTCAAATAGGAATATCAAGATAACGTCAACTTTTAATATACACTTTCAGCACCAACCTTATTTTTTAATTTCAAAAATGCCTGTAATTGGTTTATTTGAAATAAATGGTTTTGAAAATGAATTTTGAAGACAAAAGTGACCCACACACACCCAAAAATGGTTAAAACATTTCAACTCATCTTGTCTCCATCCATAAAAGGTGCTAAATGGGCACTACAAAAAATGCTTTATTCCTGCTTCATTTCTTTGCTAAATAAAGACAGTGCATAATATCTAAATATACATAATTATAAATTAAAGTCGCTTTTCGTGTGTCCGAGTGACCGCATTGTTCTTCTAAACTACGCAACGAATTTTGAAATGGTTTTCACCACCATTTAGAGAATTGATTGCGAAGGTTTATGCGTAATACATATTTATAATTACTAAACTTTCATATTAATGAAGAAATCTCGATTTTTTTGTCAAGTTGAGCGGTGGCGGGTCGCCAGTAGCTTATGAATGCTAATAAATCAGAAGGATTGCTCACCATCCATGCCCTGCACCTGCACCTTAGCCTGCGCCTCGATGGCGTCGGCCTCGCGCATCAGTCCCAAGGAGCGGTAGTAGTCGATCCATTGTTGGGAGTAGTCTGGCTGTCCAGTCGCTGGGTTGATCTGCACTTGTTGCTACAAGACAAAGATGTAAAGTATGTTTTAAGAGCACAAAGCCTGAATACAATTATGTGAATATTTTCTGGGTCAACGAATTATGGGTAAATTTTTCATGCTTCTTTTGTTAACAAATAATAAGGGCTATATTGCAACTATGAAATTCAGTTAGCGTTGAACTCAAACCAGTTTTTATGCTTTTATTCTGTGAGTGACTACAGTGACTTTTATGAAATTACTAATATGATACATATCTCCAACAATTTACCCCTTTATTCCAAAACTGGTAACTCGTCATTTTTATGACAAATAAGAGCCATGAGACAGCAAAAAACCCAGGTCGATTTTATATGAGCCAGTTATGTACCTGCGGGCCCTGCTGCTGCTGCGGCTGGTGCCAGTGCGGGTTGTACCCCCAGGCCGGCGGGCCGCCGCCGCCGCCCGCGCCGCCGCCGTAGTACTCGCCGCCGTTGCCGCCGCCGTTACCGTTCCCGTTGCCATTACCGCCGTTACCTCCGTTGCCTTCGTTGATGAAGTTCACTGGCTAAAGAGATAAAAGCTTACGATAGAAATCATTTCAAATCAGAATCATTTTCCCGACTATTACCGTAGCCGGGCAAGTCCTAATGTGATTTTTTTCAAATTCAAATATTTCTTAGTTTATCTTGGAAATCACATACGATGAAGTAAAAAATTGTGAGAGAACTTGGGACTTGTGATAAAATATGAGTCTGAAAACGCCAATACACTTTGAGCAAGCATGATGATCAATGTCTATGCCGTCTCTATATCATAAGCAGAGATCGAATATTCGGGTATTTACCTAAAGTTAATTTTTAGGTATGAAACTATAGAAGCGGCATCTTATTTTTTTTGTAAAGTCCCGCGATGCCAGGAACACCGGGAATGCATAACTAGTCGGGTGTATAATATGAAAGACTTCTAAAAAAATATTTATTTAAAAAAAAACCCTGGGATTCATGTTTTGCATATCTATTCAGATGAATATTTGTTTAAAATGAATGTTTAACCACCATGTGTATGTAGGGTGTAAGAGGAGGACTGGTGTGTGTTAGTTAAAGTTAAGATTTTTCGATCGAAAAGCGCATTCCATATTAGCCAACATCTCAACTTTAGGTGAATATGCATCTGAATATCCGAACTCTGATCATTAGCGACAAGACAACACTATCCTTTACCCTACAATGGGACCACAAAAAAAAAACAGAACGGGGCAATAAGTTTGGGTGATGTATACTTGAACACCCAATCTTTGATAATTTACATGTCATTGCCACCTAATTGGTTGCCATAGAACTTGAACTTTAGTCATGAGTAAATTTATGTTCCCAAAACTCGATAATTATCTGAGATTCTAAATTCAAAATAGAGTTGTACATACCATGCCAACTTTCTCCATTATGATCCGCTTGCAGTGCTCTACGGCCTCGGGGTGTCCTCGTATGTAAAAGGTGCGGTTGTTGCGGTCCGAGCCTTGCGCGCGTCTGTCCAGCTCGCAGTGCGCGCCGGAAGCTGCGTTGATCTGCTTTATTACCTCGCCGCCTGAACAAAGTATGTGATTACAACGGTGCAATTATTCATACATACAGCTGTTATTACTGAAATGAATAATTGTTGCTTTTACAAAGAGTTGCACTACTGAATTACTTGTGACGTACCTCTGCCGATGATAAGTCCGCACTTGACGTTTGACACGGTGAAGGTGACCCTGATCTCCTGCGCGTCCTGCCACTGCGAGTAGTCTCCGCCGCCGCGCTCGCCGTTGCGCTGTCCCGAGCCGCCGCGCCCGCGCCCCGTCCGTACTTCCTGCTCACGTCTCTGTACATTATCACATAATTACATGCGGACATTGCCAACCAGCCTATTTTAACCATTACTGCATGAAATACAGAGGCATATAAGCTGCTGTTTTCGATGGTCTGGGTATAGGCAAAAAGCTGGTTTAAACATTCGAAATACTGCTGCCAATGGAACATTCACTTGAGTGACATTCATGGGTGACCGGAAATACGTAGCCTCCACCATTATTGTCATAATCAGCCTGTTTTCCTAACCCTACCCCGGACACCTTATTAAATTCTGTGTATTCCTAAACCAATACTGGGGAAAGTTACGGCCCACAGTAGTTTATTGATGAAAGGTAGCCTCACCCAAGCATCGCCACTGATATATTGCAGACATTTAATTTTTTTAACTTTGCCTCATTCTAGGATTTTCTCCCGTATTGTGGGTGCGATTACAAACATTCAAACTCACATACACAAACAGCCAGACCCGGAACAACTACTTGTAGGTCATACAAATATTTGTTCCGTACGGGAATCGAACCCGCGACACGCAGCGCAGCAGTCAATCGCTTAACCACTGCGCCAACCGTGCCGTCGTAATATTGTGTCTCATTGACAGCTGCTTCTCCTAATCAAAGAAAAAACCTAATAATTTTATTTTGGCTAGATTATATTCTTAATTGTAAGTACACTGAAAGTACCAACAACAGGATACAATATAATTATATCATTTATCATACTTTGTTTTTAGTGCAAACTGTGCTTATGTACAATTTAACACAAACTCGACCTATAGCTGCTGTCGTGAAATTCGAATGCACATTTTTAAAATTTAGATTAGCTATAAACCTATGATTATTACTACTACAGTTTTTTACAAAATCACGAATGTGTATACTCACATTTACACTTGAGATGAGGTCCTCAATCATCTGCCTGGCTTGCTCCACCTGGTGCGGCTTGCCTTGCAGGTAACATCTGTATAACATTTGTATGTTTAACTAAAACTCATGACAGAAACGGGGTCGACTTACGAAAACCTTAACCATACTTAGAACCTTGTCATATTATACGATGAAAACGGTGACATTGGCAAGTAACCTGTTTAATGTGACGTCGCAAAACTCAGACCGTGGAAATTTTGCCATTGGTTTAGAGAGTCCAGGGATACACAAAGAGATGATGCAGCGTCGCTAACTGAATTATTTGTGACATATATATGCCATCGGTATTGAGGCATGTACCAATGTCAGCTGTATATAATTTGTACAGTAACAAACTAAGAACAGAGCCTTGTGAATCAATCAACAAACTCAAACTCAAAACTCAAAGCATTTATTTCAAATAAACCAATTACAGGCACTATTGAATTGTCAAGGGGTCGGTCAGTCAACCTTTTCGTAAGGTGATCGTACTATACACCTCTGCTTTACCTTCAGGGTATTAAGGCGTGATGAGTATAAATACAATTGATTACGCACAGACAGACCTTGCCAATGCCGACTAGGACATGCTGCCATGAAATATAAAGAGGGAAATCTCGCTGGAGACACTACTCTGCACTATCAAATCCAACAACAAATCTGTTCATAGTCCTGGGTCTGACTGCAGAACAAGAAAAAGAAAATGCATGGGCCGAAGATCTACTTGCTGTCTACAAATAGAACCGCTAACATATTTACCTAGTCATTTTAGTTTTTTACTTTAAATTATACTCATTGTTAATTTATTACTTTAAAGTATTTATGCACTTTCCAATCTGAAGCACAAATCCAACCTAGTTCAGGCAAATAAGCAACCATGCTCTATTTTAATTGTTAAGGAATTTATTGTAAATGTTTCCCTTTAATAAATAAACGATTTTATTATTAAATACATCACCTCTTGTCCCCGGGTCCGTCGTCTCTCTCCTGGTGGAATTGCACCCTGCATCCGGTCTCAGCCTGGATCTTCTTGATCATGTCTCCGCCGCGACCAATCACGATGCCGACCGCTACTTTCGGTACTAGTACCTGATAACAATAAGACATTTTGTTAATGTTACTGCTTATTTAATTGTACAATTATTTAGATTTTTGGAGTGGGCGGCTGTCATGAATTCTGTTAAAAAATCTACAAAAAAGAACATTTTAATCTGACACATAATCAAAGCTGGATTTCTGACCAACTCAATGACAGGATTATTTTTGGTATAGTCTATGTACCATAGAGATCTTAAGCAGCGCCTCTAAAGGACAAAATACATGGCTTTCATACTCTTTTAATTATTTCTAATACGATTATTTCGAAATAACAATAGAATTTTTATTTTATTTTCCTAATGTTATCCTGAAAGCTAAGTTTTCTTATCTGGCACCGTTTGCTCCTGAACTGCTCTTGCTTAGCAATTCATTAAAATAACATCGTTTCGTCTTTTTTCCTGCTTATTTGTTCACTTACCTCAGTGGAGTTGGTAGCGAGTCCGTTGCCCTGGTCGTGTCCCGAGTACTGGTCGTCGTACTGCGGCTGCCTGGGCCCGCCGCCCTGTTGCATGTCCTTGTCTGCTAATAGCTCGTACACCAGCTGCTTGGCGTGCTCCACTTTAGCTGGGTCGCCTGATATGCGTAGCGGCTTCTCCTGAACATACGTTTACATTGTTACATTTCGTTTATACATATGTAAAGGATGGAAAGGTGCGATTTGATGCTGTAGTGTTAGCATGATTCGATGAAAATATTACCGAGAAAAAAAAAAAAAGGAGTTCTCATGACTTCAGATCTCGGATGTTGGTATTGATATGTTTAAGTGTACTTTTAGAAAACTAACCGAAAAACTTAGTCCCTACTATAATGTTAAGACATAAATGACATCCACCAAACTGGGCCCGTGTGGTGGATTAGAGAAGAAGCCAGTGTCTCAGCAATGGAAATATTATAGGTGATCAGTATACAGATGGTTAGTAGGAAATAGTCATCCCCAGAAAGAATTTTAAATCAGAAAAACTCTCTCTTTACTTACATATTCTGTGTTAGGTCCATCCTGAATGACCACCATTTTAGCTCCAGATTGTTCTTGTAGCTGTTTGATCGTCTTGCCGTTCTTGCCGATGATCAGGCCCACTTTGGGACCCGGCAGCATTATTTCCTCCTGCTGTAGAATGAAATAGTAAATGCCTGTTTCTCTGTGCCTCGATTTCTAGCAGATAATTTTAAAGATTATCTATCTGCCAGATACTTTTTTACTAGTGATGTGCATGTGCAATGAAAATACGTACAAATCTTGCATTTGTAAAATGGTGATTGATATCGGACCATTTATTCTATTGTATCATTCTTATTTGCAAACTGATGTAATTTTCAGAATTTCTTAATACTAATGTTTGAATGTTTTTTTTTTTAAACAAATACCATTTACTTATGCTATTACTAAACTACAACAGAATCGTGTTTACATAAAAAATACAGAATACTTTAAAATAATATGCATATTAGACATTTAACTACAAAATGAAGGTGATAACTTTTATGCTACAGTAAGTACGAGGGGCGTTCAATAAGTACCTAGCCTCATCGCCAGAGGGCGCTGTAGTTTCAAAAGAGTTTTACCACAGTGTAGCACATCCTTTTTTAATTCTTTTTTCAAATTTTCATTCCAATCCCTTCATTTGTTTTAATTTGACAACTTATGGAAGCGAACGTGTCGATCGGTTTTACAAAAATGGAAAAAGAGCAATATCGTTCGGTGATTCGATTCCTATTTTTGGAAGGGAAAACGCGCATCGAAATCAAAGAGCGCTTGGATGCTGTGTACGGTGACTCTTCTCCATCGATGGCCACCGTCAAGAATTGGTTCAACGAGTTTGCACGTGGCCGTACGTCGGTTTTTGATGAACCACGTCCAGGTGCACCGAAAACAGCTGCTACGGAGGAAAACATTAAAAAAATCCATGATCTCGTATTGGCAGATCGCCGATTGAAGGTTCGGGAGCTAGCTGAGACTGTAGGCATTTCAGAAGGAACAGTGCATCATATTCTTCACGAGGAACTCGGCATGAGAAAGCTGTCGGCGCGATGGGTGCCGCGTTTACTCACACCAGAAAACAAGCGCAACCGTGAGACCACATCGGAGACGTGTTTGGCGCTGTTTAAGATGAATCCAGCGGAGTTTTTGCGTCGTTTTGTGACCGTCGATGAAACCTGGATCCACTGGTACACACCAGAGACCAAGGAGCAATCAAAACAATGGATCCAGACCGGGGAACGTGCTCCAAAGAAGGCGAAAACTGTAAAATCGGCCGGAAAAGTTATGGCCACCGTTTTCTGGGATTCACAAGGTGTGATCTACATCGATTACCTCGAGAAGGGTAAAACAATTACAGGGCTTTACTATGCCGATTTATTAGGCCGATTCGACGCCGAATTAAAGAAAAAACGACCCCATCTGGCGAAGAAAAAAGTGCTGTTTCACCACGACAACGCACCGGTTCACACGTCTGCCGTTTCCATGGCCAAATTGGTCGAATTACGCTACGAATTGCTGCCCCATCCACCGTATTCTCCAGATTTGGCCCCTTGTGACTTCTTTCTGTTTCCTAATCTGAAAAAATCACTCGCCGGGAATAGATATGGATCGAATGAGGAGGTCATCGCCGCCACGGAGGCCTATTTTGCAGAGTTTGACAAAAACTATTTTTCGGACGGGTTAAAAAAGTTGGAGCATCGCTGGGCTAAGTGTATCGAACTAAAAGGAGACTATGTTGAAAAATAAATTGCCACTTTTCCAAAATTTTCGTTTACTTTTTGTAGGCTAAGTATTTATTGAATGACCCTCGTATATTACTCAGGTGAGTTATAAAATGAATACTGAAATATTGAGCTGCACGATTACTGACAAATGCGTGCACTGACTGAACAGGTCCACTCAATCCGTGTGATTTTTCCTCAAAAGACCATTTCAGACACAAATCTACATGATCTGACCAAGATTATGTCTGGACTTTAAAAGAGACTGTGACCTCTGAGTTTGTTTCGGCCTTTCTTCTCAGAGTAGTCAGATAGGAAACGCAGACCTCATCAAAGTTTTAAAATATGATTGACATGTAAAAGTGTTTGTTCAAACCTACTTACAGAAATAAAATCATTTATCATTTATTAAAATTGATACTTACGTCACAATTTTGCACCCAATCCGATCGTCCGATGGGTAGGTTGCCCTGCGGATATAGATAAGTTGGAATAACTACTTCCTGTGAGGGTGGAGAGTGGAGTCATTCTCTATAGAATGGGACATCGTATTTACAAACTTAACACGCAGTTTCAAGATGCCTGATCAATCCTTTGATTGGTTGAACTATTGTCTATAATTTTACTAGCTTCTGCACGCGACTTCTTCCGCGTGAAATTTCTTGTTTTGACACAAAATATATCCTACGACACTCAATACTGTAGTTTCTCATTAGTGAAAGAATTTTCGGAATCGGATTAGTATTTCCGAAGATTATTATTTACATAAAAAACTCCCAAATCTTACCTCTTTATGAAATTTTTATAGTGTACCATTCACATGAGGCGGAATTAACGCCATAAGGCATTTACTACCAGCCAACCTTAAAATTAATGAAGAAAAGCGCGAATTGAAAGTAGACACATGTCGTGTGAGTTTAACTAGTGAGCAATTCTTGTAGTCGTGCATTCAGCATAGGTATCACTGGAAAAACCTACCTCAAAACCGATACTTTCTTATACGAGATTTGTATAAACTTCTAAATTATTAATGTATGAAGACTTTTTACATAATCAGTCCTTAATATTCAGGATAGTTTATAATGTAAAACAAATAATCTTGAATAATGATTGCAGACTAGTTTTGATACAAAATGTCTGCTATTATTTCATTCTTTATTTTACACAAAATACATAACAACAAATAAATCAAACACTATAAAATATAGAATAGGCGGCCTTATCGCTTTCTGCTATCTCTTCCAGACAACCTTGGAACCTTTGGCTATTGTAAGTCACAAGTTCCCATTTTTGGCAAAAGTACAATGATGGACTGTAAAGAATTATAGTTTGGGCCGACCCAGCAGATTGGGTGCGAAGTCGAGACTAATGTACAGAATACATACATAAATCACGCTTCTTACCTGCTGAAAAATTTCTTAGTAAATGTTACTGTTAATATTAGAGATTTACCTTTTTTCCAGTCAAGTAATTTTTTAATGATATTTTCACTAAGTAAACCCATTTCCGGCTGAAAAGAAAGGACTATCGGTCTTCCCGAAATGCAAGCTGCATGTGAGGAAGCTTGTTACCATGACCAATAACTATTGACATACCAACTCCAATAGGTCTAACGAGTCTACAAAATTGTCCGGGATTTACAACATTTCCCAGTAATTGTTAATAGGTTCATTTTAACATAAAGACGTGGTCATCTTTATGAAGCTGAAACTAGGTCAGATAGGAAACGCCGACCTCATCTAGTTTTAAAATATGATTGACGTGTAACAGTGTTTGTACAAACCTACTTAAAGAAATAAAATCATTTATCATTTAAGGATTCAATAAATTCATAATGTAGAGCAGAGGTCCCCAAACTTTTTTGTCTTGTAGACCACTTGCCATGTTTTTCGGTTTTGGGTAAACTCCCAATTATTATTTTTTACTAGCATGGACCCCTTACAGGTCGTCGTCGACCCATGGGGGTCGATATAGACCACTTTGGGTATAATTGATGTAGAGTGGACAACAGAAGTTGAACCTCCACCGCACGTCAGCATGTTAGAGCAGTACATACCGTGATGGAGCCGCCGCCGCCGCGCGCCATGGGCGGCATGGCGCCGCCGCCCGGCTGGCTCTCGCCGGGGTGCTGTGGCGCGTTCTCGCGGCCGCGGTGGTTCACTATTTGGTTCACGAGCTCCCTACGTCAGAAGGATAAAAACCGTTCACAGTTATTTTACCTATAACAGCCCCTTTAGGGCCAACACATAAATATTATATCTGTGATCCCTGAGACCTGTAAGGTTCAGTATGCTGAATAAACATTTATGAGGTTTTCGACTTGTCTAGGTTTATGTGTCAGGTTCAGCTTTCTCTTAAGCAAAATCGAATCCAAATCCCTTCTGTGGAACTGTACGATATCTTTCGAAGTAACTTATCAATTATTCATCAAAAATTTCCAAGTCCGGACTGTGTTCTGTAGTGCGTCAGTCCGTGTTAGGATTTGAATCTCATTTAAGAGGTATCGTAACCTTTTTTATGTATTTACTTTTCTTTATTCTGTTTTTTTTTTGTGTGACTGTTGTTGTCAAACAGGCAAGAATGTAAAAAAAAAAAAAATTGTTTGTTGGAATAAAGTAAGCGGTTTTCAATCAATTGTGTTATTTCTGCATAAACCAACACAAATTTGTTAAATCCTATACTAAAAACAACCCTGTCTTTGCTGTGGCGTAGTCGGGTAAAAGGAGATGGTGGGATCGGGACATCTACAGTACGCGGCCGTTAAGAAGGATAATGGAGATACATGTTTGAGAGCCAGAGACAAGGCTCAACCGAAAAAAAAAGGATGACAAGCTTTGTCTAAAACATTCGGTGGTTTCTTAACGACCGCGTACTGTAGCTAGTATTAGTCCTTACTTGGCCCTCGAGATAGCCTCCCGCGACCCAGTGAGGGTGCACAGTCTGTCGGGCTGGCCACCTGAGTCCGGCGCCATCTGTATCTTGCAGCCAGATTCCGCTTGCAGGCGCGTGATCTGCTCTCCACCGCGACCTATTACTGTGGACAAAGCACATGGCATTTAATTTTGGCAATTTTTAATTAGCGTTTGCTTAATCATAAAATTGTTGACGTTTAAGCGTCTCTTAAATTTAAGCAATGTTTATAATTAAGGGTGTTATTTGTATATTCGTACACGTCTTTAGTCTGGTCGTGACAGGCACAACTGCTTCAGTGTTATTTGTTTTTCCATTTGGAATTTTCAGTGGGCAACCCATTGTCTGGATTTGAGTGATGTTATTGGTAATAGACTCGCCCCTAGTACATGGGACTTAAATATAACTGGCGAGATGAGATGTAGGTGGCACAACATACACCGCTCACTACCTCTTTGGGGTATACGGCCGCAATATTTGGTTATTTTTTTTTATTAGAATCGTATACTCTTTATTATGTACACCATATACAGAGTGGATAAAAAATCGTGGATCAAACGAAACAGGGCGATAGTTGGGGTTATTTGCAGTAAAAAATATCTCCGTGTCAGAGCCCTAACTTGATCTCCTTAAAAATTATGAGTATTTGAGTGTTTTTTTTTTAAGAAAATACCAAAATTTGTAAAAAAAAATAGGCTTTTAGAGTAAAATGGGTACGTATTTTAAAACAATAAATGGTGTGTAGTTGCTTCTAGGAAATGTATCATCACTACAAAAGTGCTTTTATGACAGTGGGTACCATGATTTATGAGTATTGGCACTTTTTTCAATAACCCAATAGCCACCGAGATCTCCGGATCTAAATCTCATTGTTTTCTTCTTTTTTTTTTTGATATTTAAAAAAGAACCAGACAGTGCAAGAATTAAGAAATAAAAATGCGTGAATGTTGTCGTGGAACACTCGGTTGGAACGAAGCTCCTTTCGTAGGTAATAGGTAATAGGTAATATGGGCTGGTGTCCGCAACTCCACGTCAATGCGCGTATTTTGCGTACGGGTGGGAAAATCGATCATTCGCTCCTTTCGTAGTTTTTAGTCTATTTGTCAATTAATTGGCTACAAAAAATAAGAGTCGTAATATAAAAATTTTAGGTTAAAAATAAATTATTCACATTATTACTATATAAAAAATTATGAATTCTAATAGCTGTTTTTGACTATCCTCTGCTTTACTTTAATTTAGACGTTGTTATGAAAAAATTAACATAAAAAAATAATTTTGCTACAAACAGCTAAGTGTTACACCTCGTTTTAATCGTCATTAAATAGGCAATTTTTTTTTAATACAGACTCATTTTGGTAGTACATTTTATTTTTGCAGTAAGGTTCTAAAGTTCCAAATATTTTTTCGTGACACTTAAAGATATTGAAAAAAGTGCCAATACTCATAAATCATAGTACCCACTGTCATAAAAGCACTTTTGTACTGATGATACATTTCCTAGAAGCAACTTAACATCATTTATTGTTTTAAAATAAGTACCTATTTTACTCTAATTGCATATTTACTACAACTTTTAGTATTTTCTTTGAAAAAAAAAAAAAAAACACTCAAATAGTCATAACTTTTAAGGAGATCAAATTAGGGCTCTGGCACAGGGATATTCTTTACTGCAAATAACCCCAACTATCGCTCTGTTTCGTTTGATTCTCGATTTTTTACCCACCTGTATGTATGTGTGTGTGTGTATTCCATTCTACAGGTGTTATTGACTTTATTTAAAAGTGTCCATCGAGTTCCCTGATTTGAAATGGGCAGCTACTTTCATCTTTTTGCTGACTGATTGACTTCTTGACGGTTAAAAAGTGCCTTGTAAAAATTAAAATAAATGCTATGAGTTTGACTTTCTTGCCATTTAATTTCTTAAATTGTTTTTAGGATTTAAAGTGTTGTGCCAATATTGCGATTTCTTCATTTTCATATGGTGTCGATACTTACTAAGTCCGACCATCTTGTCGGGCACCCGAATGTACTCGTTGAGCGTCTGGTCGGGCATGAGGTTGGCGGGCGCGCTCGGGGGTGGGGGCGGCGCCGGGGCGGGTGCGGGTGGGGCGGCGCGGCTCGAGGCCGTGGCGGCGCTTGGTCCACTACGAACAAACGAAGTATAAAAGGGGATGCGCTAAGGTAGCCCGCGAAATTCAAATTTTCTTAATCTTTTGCAATTTGCAGGTCAGTAAGGTTGTAAGTTACTAAGAATATGCAAAATGAAATAAAAACGTAAGAAAATTTTAATTTCGTGGGTTACCCTGGCGCTTTCGCCATAATTTATAGAAAACACAGCTACGCATGCAGCGAGCTTGGCATGTAGACAATTTAAATATGTTAAGGTGTAAAGGAAATATCGGACTACATAATTATTGTAAGTATCTAACAATTGATCGATTTATTTCTTTAGTACATTCTGCACAGGTTTTGACGATTTGGTCTAGATCAAACTTGCTGAAGTTTCTCCGAATTCCGCCCGTTTGACAAGACTGCCCAAAAAAAAGTTATGTTTTTCGACACGTGGCTTAAAAAATAACAAATGCAGACTTAGTCCATTTTTGGTATACATGACATACAAAACATGCATGTTCGTAAATTTGTTATAAAAAAAAAAACAACATAACCTATAGAAAAAAGTAGAGTAGCAGAGTACTCGTGCCCATGGAACCAAAGTTTTTACGAGTGCAAGTGACCTGTCTCTTTCACGTATTATGACACGCGCGAATCGTACGTGCTGCAAAAACACGTGTTTTTTGTGTAACAAGTGACACGAGACACGAGCGCGGGTTGACACATGCGACTTGTGAAAAAATAGGCAGTGAAGAAAAAAAACATTTAAAATAGCCACCAATTTATATTTATTAATAGATGGCAAAATAATGTATGGAAAAGTTTAACGAAATAATGTAAGTTCTAGAAAAATTAAAATTTCTTAAGTATAATCAACAAATTAAATTATTGTTGCAAAACATTGCGAAATACTACATTTCATCTCAAATTAAATATTTTAACATTTTTCCAGAAAAGATGGAGTGTAAATTTATGTAGCAGTAGAGTCTGCATAATAATTAGTTTTGTTCTTTTAACTGGAAACAATCTTATTAATCTCATATTTTGAAAAGCAACATTTAAAAAGGATTCTATCAATAAAGCAGCATATTCAAAGCATTTAAACTTTCACTCATACAGCAAACTGCTGTGATCACCTTAGTTTTTATGCTATGCTATCTAAATAAATGCTATGAGTTTATGCTGACTGTACCATCTTGAAAATTGTGTGGATCATGTTCATTACCACTTTATTAGTGATCAATGTCATTACCTCTTAAAACTTACACTCTGCATTCAAGATTTTTCTTTCCTGTCTTTAAAATTATTTTGTAGCCTTTGTAGGGCCTTTAGTCTTTACACAATCAGTAAATGAAAAATAGAAACAAAGTAGGGATTTACATTCATTTTGCAGAAACCATTTAATTTGTTTTTTTTTTTTAGTAGAGATTTTCATCAGACTTCATCAAAAGAGTATCTTACCTCATTTGTGGTTGTGATTGTTGGTATGGTACTTCTACTGAAGCTAATTTCTTCGCATTCGGTTCTGGACCCTCCTCCAATGGCCTCTTGCTTCCGCCTCCTTCGAGCTTAGCAGCAACCTGTAGTGGATATTAATGAATGCAACCTTTTTAATGTTTTGAAAACATATTTTTACCTTCACCATTTCCAGTTCTGTAAGGACTTTTTATTTTATTTTGCTTCTTTTTTTTGTTACATTTTATTCCGTAGACTATTCTAGATCCAACTACATGAAATCAAAGCTGCTTGTTCAAAGTTTATGGTTTATTGTAATCTAAATTCTAAAAATATATTATTCAAACTATTATTGTATAAATGTTTGCAAACCCATTTAACGGCAGAACTTGGAGAACAATAAGGAAATAAATGTAAACTATCTATGTATCTACTTTACTCATGTTTGCAAAGGAATAAATAATTTCTTTTGAAGTAGGTTTGTAAGCTAATGGTGTGAGTCGTTATCAACAGTGCTATCAGTTACCCAATTAATAATAAGCCAATTAGCAAGTGATCATGAACTTGCAAAGAAACTGAGTCCATAACCAAGAGCCTTCCTTATTATACAATTAAATGGCTCATATAAACTTTGATTTAACCAATTTATGACTAGAAGAATATTTTTGACGGTTATGTTTAACATTATAATGCATTTGTTACAAATTATGTTTTTAAACGTCAGTTTTGGATGATAGTGACGAAGTGTTAAGTTAATAATTTTCACATAATTTAACTTCTATTTAAACTGAAATGGTAACTCACTAAACATTGATCAGTGCGTATGAGCCACTACAGGAAGTTAAACGTTCAAGAATTTATGAAAGTGGCTAACTGTAGCAGGGCCAAGGCAATTGTTTATTTTAATTGTGTCTCTCTAATACATAAGTGAAAAAGATAAACTGACACATTTTAAATGCAATTCATCATAACTTATGATCCGCCCTAAGACGTTCCTCTGACTGATTATTTATAAACATTAACACTCTGTGGTTATAATATTTGAGTTTGGTAGGGAAAATATACTAAAACATCTAGAATGTTCCTATTGTTAACATGGATAGTGAGGAACATTATGGATTTGTAAATTGTCTTTGTTACTAAACCTTGTATTGATCCAAACTGCCCTGCTAGAGTCAATATTTTAAGATTAGCTTTTTCATTGAACATTGATACTGTGGAATGGTGCTCATCGAAAGTCTAAATCATGAATCACTCACAGCATGATCAGAATTTAGTTTGTTGTCTGATGCATAATTCGCGCCTATAATGTGCCACAACGCAGTATTGCCGCGATGGAATCACTTGGCGTGTACGCTAGTCAAAATCATCCGAGCCGCAAGAGCAGACATCAAAACTTAACAATTACATTGTATTTGCTTAAAGTACTCATGTAGCACCCCGAAAAATTACAATCAATAAGTAGGTTAGGTAAAAGCATCTTACCAATGATCCTTCATGGAACATCAATGGTATGAAGAGAAAAGGGCGGGTTGGAATAAAAACTACTTCTAATGAATGATAATTTCCATGTTGAAGGTATAAACACAAAATTTTAACGGTAAATAACACGCAAATGTCAATAGACGCGATTTTTGTAAAGTGAAGATGCGCTTACCAATCTAGCACGTTGTACAGCAGCCGCAAATCCCGCCGTTTGGCTATTGTTTTGAAGCGTAGCCATAGAAGAATAATCACTCATATTTGAACCCAATTTCACATTCAACCGCGTAATACCGCAGCCATTAAAAAGGACCAAAATGACCCAAAAACTTTATGAAAGGTTTCTCTCGCAACGCAAGTTCGTTGCGAGAAAGACGCGGACCATAGACAAAATGAGAGATGTTTTAAATGTCGCTTACCAATTTTATTTCTTTTTGTATTTATTGTATTTATCTACCAACTTGAATGATCTAATGAGTTCCCTAATATAACTGAAACATAACAAGCTAAAATAGAACAGCGATTGTGCTATTTTTCATTCTGAAATATTCACAGAAATAATACAGTTGAGTATTTAGAAAAGTCAAAATTGTTGTCTTTGGTTGAAAATGAAAATGCGTTTGGTTTTTGCTATTTTGTTAAAACGAATAGAAAGAGGATTCATTTCAATACATTTAATAATAATTTGTAAAATCAGTAACCACTAATGATATTTTCAAGTTATTTTTCATTTAAACGTTATTTCTTCAGGTACTTAAAGTTGAAAATAATATTTCCTTTGCAAATAATATATTATTTGATATTATAAGTAATTTATAATCGAATATATTTTTTTTAGCTCGATTAACAAAACTATTTGCAGATAAATTGTACAAACTTATTTTAGTATTATTCCGATTCAAAGCATTATAACTTTTCTAGAAATACACAAGGACACATCGATAAATAAAATTGTTATGTGAAACTTCTGTTTTTGTTAGACAATTAGAAAACAGAACCAAAACAGAAAAATAATGAAAATTTTCCTATTATAAATTTAGCCCAACTCTGGCTAAATAATCCTCTTTCAGGATTTTAATGGTCGATGCACCGAAAATAACAAAACGTTCTAACTTTTTTTTCTATGTTATGGGTGCGTGCATTTGTGTTGTCCGGTGTTTGAAGACGCTTGGAATTCGCTTTCAATTTCTTCGTAGGAAAAATGTCGGGTGATACCGATAAAGCGAAAATCAGTGATAATCAGGTATAGTTGTGAAATTTGTCTTTGTTTTAATTTTCTATGTAATAGTGCGTGTCTATTAAGATGGATTTCAGTTGTGTAGTGGTGTTATTTCCGTGTTATATCACTAATGTTTGCCTGCGTCTCAACATGGCTGACAGAACGATTGCTTCCCGCTAAAAGCGGGAACTACGCCACGGAGGGTTGTGATGCGAGTCAATATTTCGCAATAAAAACTGTGAATGCCATCTTGATCAGTTATCGAAACTGATTCTAATGGGATATTTTTCAGGATTTCGCATATTTTGGCCACCCCCGCCCCTTTGCATTTCGTTGCAGGGCCTTTGTTAATGTGCACGATGTTATATGACATTGATATGAAATCCGCATGACCTTGATATTTGGTTTCTTGCGATTATTCAATTTTAGAGGCAGCGTGATATGTTGTTGTTCCACTGAGCCGCGGCCTCGCGACTCATTATTTACGCTCGGAACTCGGCCGGCGATGTAAATAAAACATAAGTATCCTTTCGGGGGCCTTTATTGCTGACCTCTTTAGTTTTTTTTTCCGGTACATTTTTTGTGATAGTATACGTTTATGGCGCGAACGCAAATAAATTACGATGATATTCTTGAAATGTGCATCGGATTTGATTGGAGATGTAGAATATTCCTCACAATGCTACTAGCAATCCATACATAGATATTGTATGTACACAGCTGTATACGTCTTACTGTAGTGCTAGAAGAGAAGCATTGAAATTTGCGACTTGCGGCTATTAACATAAGTTCGATAATTGAATGACGGCGCGCGGAAGTGACGCCGACTTCACCAATAGAATGGTGTTCAACATGCTGATTTTGCAATGCATGGTTGCAAAATTTTAATTTTTTATTTAATAAGTTGACTTTTTAAACAACAATATATGTTACACTGGTTAGAGTATAAATTATCACAATCTGTTCATTGCTTGTGTGCAAAATGTCATGTAGTTTCACAATACAAGAACTGAAGCATTTCATTATCTTGCAATTATTTAGTTTCGTTAATAGAGCAGTTTTATAAACTTGCATGAATGTATTGAAGTCACTCTTACATACTTACAAAGACATCCATCTGCTACCTATGAAAAAGTTCACGAAAATACTTGGTTGTCCGTTGCTGTATTTGCTCGGATGACTTAATCACACTGTTGACAGGACATGCAATGGTGGTGCAATGTAGTCTAAAAAAAAATCTTTTGGCTCAGTATTACTGTCAATTTGGGAAAATGTATGTATTTACTTGTATTGTGAAGTAATTTACCTTTAACTGTGTGATTGAACATTACTAAGTCAGGTATTATTAAACTCAATAACTAACTGCATAGTAATGATTAGTTATCTATATTGCTGTGCACTTGGACACAACCAATTTGTTACTAGGAATATACTTAAAACACAGGTATATTTCTATGAAAAGTGACCAGCAATGGTTAATAAAATGCTAATAGATTTTGCTTCTTTTCTTCATAACATTTAAAATAAGAAATATTGAAGAAAATAAAATAATAAAAAGTAATATGTATGTGTACCGACTACACAATTATATTACATGACAAAATAAGTAAATTTTGAGTCTTACATTACCTGTATTTTCCAAAATATATTGAAAATAAAGCTAAAAACTAAGAGATTCAACATCAACATATTTGTGTGCAGGATGAAGACAAGAAGTCAGGGACAGGCGATGGTCAAACAACAGAAGATGAGTCCTCGCAGGACTCAAAGGGTGAGTTGCAGGCGTCTGTGGACCCTGCCCAAGCCCAAGGTAACGCCGATGTAGATCAACCAGACACCAAAGAGGAGGATAAGCCACTTAATATAGAAGGTCAGGTTCTTGCACCAGTCCTCTAGTCTGCTCAATGTGTTCATAAGTCAGTGTTCATCTACATGGCAACTAACCTTTTGGGGCTGATATTAAGGCATCTTTTGCTTGTTAACTTTTGTGAACAAATAGTTCGAAAAATGCCGCGACAATGGCGGTAGTGTATTTCTAAGTGTTGACCACAAAAATAATACAAACAAAATAATTTATTCAGTGAAATTGAAAGTGTTTGGATTGCCAACTTATCTTGTTTATCTTTAGTGATTGTGTTTTTATTTTTCAATCTTAGTTAACATCCAGAAGATTGCTTTGTTCATAAAATTTTACAAATACATTTTCATAATTTCATACACAACACTACATCATTAATATTATTATCAAAACAAAAATTCATTTAAATAAGTCAAGTAATTATACGACTCGATTGCTTTTATCGGAAATAACTAATAAAGTACATTTTCATTTTTACATACTCCTAAAATGTTAACTAAAGGTAGGTACTATAAATCTAATGTTTTTTAAATACCCTCTTGGGATCGGCCGTAGTCGGGTAAAAAGAATGCTGCCGTTCAATAAAGTCGCCCTCCTGAAAAACTAATGATTAGAATCTGATCGTGTTAAAAACTTTGGCTCTTACATGCCACACCAGACAATCGATCATTTTTAATTTCGTTTTGTTTGTCAATAATTCGTGTGTATTTCGTTGTCATGTTGTAATTGTACGTGGCAACACACCTAAATCACTTCTCAATAAAACCCTTGGAGCACCATCAGGTAAGTGTCGTTTTTAAAATGATAAAAACTTAAAAAGCTGGTAATAAAAAAAAAGTATACAAAATTAGATTTCTTAGATTTATATCAGCTACATACATCTATTCATTTATCTGCTCTAAAATATAATCATTTATAAAAAATACAGGTTGTAGATGTGAAGCAAGACTGTTATATACTTACTCATAGGAAAAACAATCACCTCCTCGAAAGAAACCTCCTCCTCCTCTTTCGGATTTCCTCGAAAAAAACTAAAAAATAACCTTTTAACAATAAATACAAATCAGTCAAAATCATCTGAAAAATATCGGCAGATAGTGCCCTTATCGAATCGATGAAGACAGCGCGCGCCTTGTGCACTTCTGCATGCATTAATAATTTGCCGCTTTTATGAAAATCATGTTGACCCGCTGTATCCCAGATTAAGAAACTGAAAGATCACACATCCAACCCTCAGGGAAAGGATGACGATTTCGATGTTAATTTTAACGCTCATAATCTTTACCGATCTAGTATAGCATTTTAATTGTTATTTCTTTTCTTTGGCGATATAGGAGATCAACTACTGTAATTAAACTATACAACTAGGGTTACCATATGGAAAATTTAAAAGTCCTGAGATTTTGTCGCAAATGTAATTAACGACGACGCATTTTCTTTCACATGGCCATGTGAAAAAATGCGTTGTGCTCTGATATTATCCAAAGATTATATTTTTGTTTATGTTGATTGTAACTTACCAATTAAAAAAAAAAAACTGAAAAGTCTAGATTGAGATACTTTATTAAAAAATCACAAAATCCTGAGATTCCCGCGATTTCCCTTAATCCGGCCGCAATCCTGTCAGGAGCCTAAAAATCCTGAGATATGGTAACCCTAAATACAACCTTTCGTTGTGATAAACAGTGCCGAGAAAACGCTATAAACGGTATAGTCAGTGCTTACCCTAAGCATTAATTGCCAAAATGTACACATCAAAAGAACATAAATTTTACATCAAAACTACTACCAATCCCACGAAACGAGTGATGATTACCAACTAGAATCTGAATAATTTGTCGAAAGCGTTGCTAGTAAACTTGCAACCTTGTCACTCGTCATTATCGATTTCCGTGCATAGCACTTACTGTGGCTTAAATGGCGCCGTTGCTTGTGCGTACATCACCTCGGGGTTTTTGTCAGGTATTTGAGGCATATTGAACGACTATTTAATGGATTGTATTGCTAATAAGCTCAAAATAAATCTATCAATACAAGCGTCACTTAGTTCTGCCTACATTGTTTAGACAAAAAGCCCTGAAGATAGAAATATTCGTCAGTGAAAAGGAACTCAGCTTGTTCTGAAACTGGTTTTATTAAATCTAGGCACTACTACTATTTGAATTCCTAACGTGTCTGTATGATTATTAATGAAATAAACATGGCTTTCCCGCGCAATGTTAAACTGTTGTGTAATGGCCGCTCTCCTAGACAGTTTTTTTTTTCTGTTCGAAGTTTTTGTGGTATGCATGCTGGGATACATACTTATTTGTCAATTGGTACCTTATCTAATTAATGTAAATGAACAATCTACCATTTAGATACTCAAATATTAATATTTTAAGATCTTAGGTACATAATAACCTCAATCAAAGCATGCACTCGAAGACGTGAAAGAAGAGAAAGTATGAATTACATAGAACCGTTATCTTCTTTAACTCTTAACATACACTTAGAGCTGAGTTGCCCAAAGACGCAAGTCATGCAAATAGAATTTCAACATTTCGAAACAATAAGCCAATCCAACAATTAAAGGGTTTCTCTGTCTGCGAAGTTGCGCTTATTAATACTTTTCCTTTGATACAAATTTTAAGAATTGAAACGGTTGAAACCGTTACCTACATAAGGTAAATTCTACGCTATTATACTAACCCATGATATTTGTAATTACGGATTCAGACTGGACGGATAGTCTGAGTCACACTCTGCTACAATATTATGTTGACCTCCTTGACTGTATCGATGTTGAGAAATAAGAGGTCTTCTAAAATCGGTCTTATGATTTCATTCCGGCCAGATTTTTAATGCATACCGGTTTAGAACAAAATAATTTGTAGTGTGTCGCTTACTTTCAAGTTTTTGATGTTGCTAATTTATTTTAGTCGTCTGTGACTATTGCCGCTTGAGTTTTGGTCTTGGACCAACGTCAGTCCACTTGTTACACGATAATTATTACTCTTAAGAATAATATTCGCAGGCATTTAAGACCAGTAATGGCCGTTTCTAAATCAGGAACATTTTTGTCCTTTAATATTCCCCAAAAGAAAACAAACTAATATTCACGTGTCACTCATAAAGCCCAAAATAATTACAGTATCGGAACCGCTTCATAATAATCTCTACACCTCATGAATATTTCGTTCACATGTAACTAACAATATCTCAGCATCTTGTGTACTAACCGCTTACTTTTATCCGGCGGGATTCAGTTAGCATCCAGAGCAATTTAGCCAATCATGTGGGAGCAGACAAACGACAAATAAGTGCACTTTCAAGCGTTAAGTTGCACTTGGAAGAATAAACTCGGAATATTAGGCCGTTTGAATTTTTGGATCGAATTAAGGAGTACACTTTCAGCTATTGTCGTGGGTTACATACATATGAGAAACAAATATTTACAAAAAATATGTAATAAATGAATTTTGGACCGAATGCAGGAATCGAACTCGACTCGACATATCTTAGAACATTTCGGCAATCCGCCATTTTGCTTTAAAGGCTAGAAAATCTAATCAGCCGATCGTCATTTGTAAAGTTCAATTTGTTTCCGTGATTTCTCGTAGGCGAAATGTTTACAACGAGCTATTTATTCAGTGTTGAGGTAGTACACGTTATGATAAATTGCGCAATTTACTGCGCAAACTGGTCGTTACAGTTTAGGGGACGGTCAGATAGGCCTGACGCGGACGCGGGGTAAGTGGAAAATATTACGAAGCCAAAGATTACCAGAGTAATTGCGAAGCGAAGCAAATAAGATACGTAATAAAAATCTATTATTAATGTTTTCTTAAACAAATGTGCAAGTATATTAAAACAATTACCTCAGCAGGTAAAGGTTTTGGCATGTAGGTAGCACCTTTCAAAATTAACGTTAACTAAAGGTAAATAAAATATCATGAGAAGAGGAAGTATTGTATCAAAAGGCGCAACGTCCGAATACGGTATCTTGAGTTCTTGACCCAACAGTGTGGCATATGCCCATTAAACATGAGAGAAATGGATCACTCATTCATAATTCAACGACCGCAAAGAGGTTTGCACAGTCAAATCGATTTGTTGTGACTTGACAACAAAGGGCATTGACACGTCTATTAATCTTGTTGATTTATCCTATGATGGTTAAAAAATTAAGACTCAAGTCTCAATCGTCATGCACTTATCGACCCATGTCTTTATCGATGAACAGTGTGTAACAAGAAATCGACTAATAAAGTAATAATACAAAGTCGAGACGCAAAGGAAAGTCGCCTGAATCTGCCACTTTGTTGCATTGGATGAAACCTTAGAACTAAGCTTTCGATTACATTCTCTAAAACGGTGATAACATCAAATATGTTCGGTAATCAGTTTGCTAAGCAGCGGGGTTATGGAGATTATGTCTTTAATTTATACCCTGGGGATCGCTCGTTGGAATCGTCTGAACGGACACCGTGTCGCAACCCCGCGATGTTCCTTGTATGCGACCGTTATCTTTGTGTGTGTGCAACAGACGAACATTAACCTGAGTATCCACTATGCGCATACACTGTTCCGCGCATCTCTGCTTTGTTGGAGTGGCCGTTTATGCAAACACAAAGGAGATGCGCGGTGCAGTGGATACCCAGCTTAAGAAGCTACTGTTTCTACGGGCGGTTATATTCGCCAACTCATTATCTCAACTAGTATTATTTGTGTAAATTGTAGTCTTATATAAATTAAATCGATAGCGTTTATCGTTGGCAGTTTATCACATTTGCAAATCGTTGGTCTCTATTTGAATTTGGACTCTAAATCTGTCGGGACAAAGTGCATTTAAATTTGAAAAATAAAACCTTTTAATAGTGTTGCTAGGTAAATTAAACTGGATGTCGTTTAGAGTCCGTTGATTGTGGTCTACTCCGAACAAATAACGAGATATGGCTGTTAATACAATTTTGGTTAATTGGTGGTCGTCGCTGGTTACCTTTACGTGCATAGGATGAGTCTGAATTTGGAGGACTTCTTTCTTAGATGAAAATTAAATAAGATTTTAAAGTAGGTGCTCGCTGTGGGATGGGATGTCCGAAAATTATCAATAATGGACAGTCTCTTATGCAATGTCTCATTATCATCGTTAAAGTTATTGTTGAAAAATCTACAACTTTACCGCAATGTCACTGAACGATATCGTTTTGTTATCATTGCTTACGTTTTTTTTGATGTCTAAGGAGTCAACCAAATGGATCCGTTCTTAATCTTTGCTAAGATTAAACCACTGGGCGGAATTAGGTTTATTGCAATCTTGGGCCTTATCATTGCTTACGTTTTTATGAATGTCTTAGGAGTCGACCTAATGGATCGGTTCTTAATCGTTGCTATGATTAACATACAACATATGGGCGGAATTTATTGCAATCTTGGGATCAGGGGTTTAATTTGCACAAAAGACACCCAACCAATAATACACGAACAGTACGCAGTTGTCAATGAATCGCGCAATGCCGCTCCCTATTCCTCTAAAACTTTACTAAAGCTTCGAAACCCGGGAACATATTCTGTACCTCAAGCTCTCAAAGCTTCCTACAGATCTATAACTACCTAAAATATCGAAGTGTTAAAACAATTTTTTTTTGTTGCGAACAGGCGACTCAAAATCAACAACGGCTAACGGCAAGGACGACGATGGCGCAGGAGATGGCTCTAAGGATGACAAGAGGGATGTGAAGTCTGATGCAGATTCTAAAAAGGTCAGTGCAATACATAACAATTAATAGAGCCTTTAAGTATCATCGGTCGATGTGGCGATGCCTAGGGGTAGTCCCATGTACACCAGTGGGCGCCTTTCGGCTGAATAATGGTAATAATACCTATAGGTGAGTTGTTAAGTTCACCAATGTTGTTCACGACGCCCCACTTCAAAAGCACCAACTAATTTTGGTGCTGGTACTTCATTCACCTGTTTTATAGTTTGAGTTTGATCACCTTTCGGACTAGCACGATCGCGCGGAGTAAAAGTAAACTCGAACAAAATAAAAATTTAAAATACTTGTTTTGCACATAATATTTGCTTAGTTTTAAGACTTTATTCATATCAATGGGTGATACTAAATTGTTCTTGGAGCAAAACATTTTATAGTTGTATTTTCAAATAGCTTCGTCCGCGTGGGTGTCGGTAATAATCCCACGGGAACGTGCTACCGGGACAAAAAGTGGCCTATGTCCTTCCCCAGGATGCCATTTACGCGTGAAAAGGTAACATACAGACAGCGTTACTTTCGAATTTATATTATTAGGTCGAGGAAAAAGTTATTTCGTATTTTTTTTTTTACAAATTTAAGACTAAGTGTGGCACCCAAATATCAAGTTTTTTTGTATGTTGTACTCATACTTTTTCAAATGGGTTAAAACTGGTTTGTAGTCAACCCTTAGACTCTTCAGCTATGTCGTAACTACTAATATATTGACCAACTATATCAATAAGTGCATCCACTTTATCTCGTAACAGGGCGATCAGAGCGAGCTGCATCTTCGACATCAAAATTCCCGGACTGAAAACGCTTGAACCAACTTTTTGCTACTCCTAGGCCGAGATTAATAAACGTTACTTAGCGTGTGCTTTGGATAAGTATTATTCTTGTCACTGTCGCACAACTGTCAAACCACAAATGCAAGATAGATACGGGAACATAGTCTAAGCAGAAACAGGCACTAAGTAGGTAACGTTTCTGTCGTACTGACACTGCGTTTAGTCTATAAACGTCATATTTTTTTCGCTGCTTGTGTCGCATTTTTGCCTTTTACGTAATAAACCTTCAAAATGTATCGAATGTATCAAAATGTTCAAAATGTAGATTCACTCATTTTGGCCGACAGCAAACAATTGAAAAATGGCGGCAAATCGTTTTGACATTTATTTTCTTTTTTTTTATTTAGGTAATGGTTTCAAAACCAGCCCGATACAAACAGTACAGCCAAAGATATTTTACAACAAATTTAAACCTAAAAAATACAAAAATACTATTTCCCCGACCTATTATTAGTATGCATTCGAAAATCTTACTGCGAAATGGCAGTTTTTGGAACGAAAACTATGAACTGTCAGTAATTTACCCATACAATAATAAGTCGATTGGTAAACAGTACCTATCGTTTGTGTAGTCCACGAAAAACAACAAACACAGGCAAAAAGAACTGAATAACACCGGCGTTAGGTCAAGGTCTTTGTAAGTGCATTAATGTATGCAAATAGGGGTCGCCCCACTGTATCGCACTACGAATCTGGGGTTGAAATGCGTCGCCAATGTACATTAAACCGGATAGATCTCCATTTCACAGGTGTATAGTACATTACAATCTGAGAAAGATTGTAGGTAATATCCTTAAAGTTTATAATCGAGTGCCTTGTTAAGACCGTTGTCACTCTAGTAATTTGTAAGCGTGTTTCCAGCGACGCAACGTTCATTATAATTTATCTCTCACATTGGCATGATTGAGTAAAAATATCAAGAAAAAACTTTTTTACAAATAAAAAGCAACCGACTTCCAAAAAAAACCATTAAGAAAATAGATTTTCAGCCGAAAACGAAAAAGAAGCTTTGGCTTTAGTCTGATTTTCGGCCGATAACGAAAATGATTAATTAAGACATTCAAAAATATTGATTATTCGGCTGTACTCTGAAATCTTGTTTGTTTTTCTTTACACTTAGAGAAAGAACAAAAATAAGCTTTAAAAGAACTAAAACACTATAATTCTTCGAAATTGATCGACCTACAGATTTCACAAACGTTTGTCAATTTTAAAGGCATTAGGCCTTTAAATATGCATGTCGGAAATAAAAACAAAATTTTAGAACAAATAAAAGTAATTACTTACCCATTAATCTATGAGCGTGAAGAAAAAATACAACATAACCTCGCTTCACAACTTTAAACAAAATCCCGAGTGAAACCACGGGCGGACCCGATTCGCCACGAAGTTACCCGAACGTCGCCTGATATTGCCGAGCTTTACGAAGTAGGCCGAATGAACTTCTGATTTTCGGCTTGGCCGAAGCTTCGACTGGTTTATGGCCGAAAACGAAAATATGGGCGAATCATGATGTTTTGGCCGAAAATGGCCGAATACGAAAAGGAAACTTCGGTCTGTCAGGAATTCAGTGACTTTTTGGTTTTGTAATTTCGTTTTTTTGCCACCGACTTCAAAAATTAAAGTTATTTTTTATTTTGTTGTGTATTTTTTTTGGAAGTTGGTTGTTTTTTTTTTTTTTGTAAATGAGTTTTTGTTTGACTGTGCTGAGTGTGGTTTGTACTTTTTAAGTGTGGTACCACCTACCCCACAAATTCGTATACCACTACTTGCTAAATAAATAACAGTAACAGGAAGTTATAATAACGTCATCAATATACACTAAGTGGAAAATGCACGTATTATTGAAGCTAACTGAAAAACTACCCAAGCAAAGTTAATAAAATTTATATGGGATCACCGCTGAGGAATACCCTATTTAATAAAAAAGAATTTTCGAAATCTATCCACAAATTGCCAGTGATATCACGTAGAACAAAAAACAAAAAAAAGTCGTATTGAGAACCTCCTCCTTTTAAAGAAGTCTGTTAAAAATGAATGAATGTGAGAAGTAGTTTTCGAGGGAAACGTTTAGTAGTTGGAGTACTTGCAAGTTTTGAGACGTGAACAAGCTGTTATTAATGATTAAATGGAGGCATCTCGCGTGCTGCTTACCCAGTTAACGACGAGAGCGTGACAAACACGGATGTTATGATTTAATTACGTAAATTAACTTCTATTCTGATAAAGTAATTAATTTAAAGATCACCTAATAAATACTTTATGGCCTTGGAATTCGAATATTTAAAAAAAGAAACGCCCGACGATATGCTAACCTGACGAGTTTAAAAAGTAGACAAATTGCGTCTTTGATAATTATGAAACCACGTGCAGTTTTAAATAGACTATATTTTTCTTGTGATATTTGGTCGAAATAATAGGCAGTTCGCGAACCTTTATCTCAGTAGGCTGAACCACGACTTGTCGGTCATGGCCACGGTCAAAAGTTCACGACTGCGTTACCTATTTTAAAAATAGCAACAAAAAATGTATGTAATTAGTTTATACCATATGAAAATAGGTCGCATGTAATGTAGCGGTCAACAACATGAGCTTATTTTAAAAATTAAAAGAAAGAAGAAAGAAAGATTTTTTTTTATTCTGCACAAACAACACGCACAATACAAAAAAAAAAGTATTGTAGACAAAATACATACACTAATAAAAAGTAGCTAAAAGCCTCTTACTTAAAACGTTAAAAGTTTGACATTGTTGTCTATTGTTGTTTATTACATGAATAGGTACCTAAAAATGTACACTCAATGAATCCTTATCATTTCATTTCAAATGCGATACAATAATGATATATTTTACAATAATAGTACAATAAGTACTATGTAAGACTAAAATAGAGGGCGTTTTTACAAAACCGGTGTTTACTAAATAAAATAATAGCCAGACTAGATAATGATTCTTTTTACAATGCTGATATTTATAACAAAAAATAACGTCATTGAAAAAACACGACGAATACTAGTTTGGCTTGATGAATTAATTCATTCACGTTCCTTGGTTTTATTTAATAGTATTCTCATAGTCGTTTTCGCCAAAAAGTATACTTTGTTGGCTTAAGTATTTTTTGCTATAACTTCAATCAATCGGCTCCCTATCGCAGTCCACTGCTGTACAGAGGTCGTTAGTTGCACCATAACATGCACGTTTTCTCTTTCAGCACTATACACAATAGGAATGACTAAATATTTGAAATATTCGAATAATTAATAATGTAATTTCAAGGAAACTTAAAATAAGATAGTCGAAAAAAATCTGTAAAATCGATGGAAATATGAAGAAAGCTAGAAGAAAACGTTTTTGGAAGGGTTTATTCTCGTTTTTGTCGCGCGGTACGGACACTGTATGGCGCTAGTATGGAGTTACATAGGTATTCGGGACGTCACTTCTGTGATAGTGCCGTCTTTGTCTAGCAGTTATTTTAAAACGTTAATAACTTGGCAATTTTTTAAGGTTTCAAATTTTTTATAATATTTTATGCACTAAGTATTTGCAGAGTTAAAAATAAAATCGTCATCCCTGTTCAGTTATTGACAATACTCAAAAAGAAAGTCAACACATTGTTACACCTATTTCAGAATCGTATCTGTCTGGCTAAAAATAACGCGTCCTCTGAAGTCAAGGACGCGTCCCTCACACAAACGTTTATTTTGAGATAAATATTATCGATTTTCATTAGTCGCGAGAGGTGATAATTATAGGATTAATACAGAGAGGAATTGTTTTTCTTATTTATAAATTCCCTTGTACCTGTGAAACAGAATAGGTTTTTGTAATCCAACATTTTATTTAAAGAAGTAAATTGTTTTTTGATCCTTTATCATCATCTTTCTCCTGCCTTTATCACAATTGATTCGTAGTCGGCGCAACATGTCTTTTTTTTTCATCCATACTTCTCTATTAGTCATCATCTCGGTAGTCACCCTCCCCCCCTATTTTCTAGCCAAATTGTAGTCCTATTTGATCCTTATGGAAGCAAGCAGGTTTGCGGGTAGATTATTTTAAATGCTCGTTTTGTTTTAGGAAGAAAATGGCGAGGCGCATGACGAAGATGAAAAAGATGATGTAAAGACTAACGACAAAGGTGCTAAGAAGGCCGCTCCTAAAAAGAAGCCTAAGAAAGAGGTAAGAACTACCTGTAGTATTGTCTCTCCTCCCTTTAAACCCATCCAAAGGTTGTCTTTAAAAAATCGCATTGGGCAACAATACCGCCCATTGTGTCACCCTATGTAAAATTTCTACTTGTTATATCTGTAGTACATTATGGTGTACATAATAAAAGAGTATTCTATCTAACAATAAAAGTCGCAAAACTATGTCAAGATTTGTTAATATTATTTCGCCAAATAGTAATAAAATAAATCATAATCGCAACAAAATCTAGTGCTTCAATTGACTTATCTGTATCCGCATGTCTAACCTGAAGTGTCCCAGTCATAATAATTGTTCCAATGTGAAAAAGAGATTGAACTGTACAGCACGTATACAGTACAGACTCATCCATATACAGTCCCTTTACCGAAACTTTTTCTTAATTTCTGAATACGTTTTCGTGTACAACATTAATGATTTATTTTGAGATCTTTTTAGTAAACAAAATTCAAGCTGAAAACAGTCTTTTCTTTTTCATAATTTTTATTCTTTATTTTATTTATTATGGGAGAATTTTTTTTCATAGGATACTGAAGAAGAAGATGAGGAGGATGAGGAAGACGAAGAAGAGGAGGAGGAGGAAGAAGGAGACGAGGGCGACGAGGAGGAAGCCAAGAAGCCAACTAAAGAAAAGTAGGTTACATTTTATTACAGATTATTTTTTCAGTTTTAGCCTCTTCAGATGACGATTAGACAAAACGAAAACGAAATTCAGTCTGTTTTTTTTTTTCGCCAGAAAACCGAAACAGGAGAAGAGAATTGTCGATAGGTTTTTGTTTTGTAAGAAAAAAAGTGTTGTAAAGAAATTCCGTTTATCACACTTTTAATCATAAAGAAACGCTTAAACTTAAATTACAGGAACGTTCCGCATCCAATTTCCGCAACAATCGTTTTCGGCCGAATAAACATTTTTTTTTTTCGTCCCTAAACTCATAAACAGCCCCGCAAATGGTAAAATTGTTAAAAGATTGACCCTGTATTTTTGTTATAATCAATCATCGTTTTAATCAATTCATCATTTTTAAATTTTCTCTAATGACGCTACAAAAAGTCTTCCTAAACTGACGTGAGTCAGTAACACGAGGAAAGATTCTCGCTTCGAAGACATATATTGAAAGGAAGTCGAAGAGTTAAAGGCAAAAATCGCCTTGTCTTTCAAAATTTACAGCGACGTATTTCGAGTGGTCAATCTTGTTTGGAGAAAATTGTCTGGCGAGTCTCTTATGACATAATCATAGAGTTTGTGTTTATCGCTTGATTGTAAACACATGAGTACTATAATCGCTTGCAGAGTAGAAACACCGTTGAGAAACTCCAGTTAACTCATTTTTGAAGAATCATCATTATTCATCCATACCTCCTCGGTAGTCACTCCCTTTCTAGCCATATCATCTTTCACACAGTCCATTTATCATATCTTTGGTCTTCCCCTACCCTTGCAGCCATCCACATTCATACTCAAATCTTTAGAAAGATAGTAATGTGTAAATCATTACAGAGTAAAGAAGCCGGCGAAGAAAGCTAAGGATGATGACGAGGGCGAGGACGAGGAGGAGGGCGAGGAAGAAGAGGAGGAAGAAGAAGAGGAAGAGGAGGAGGCGCCCAAACCCAAGCCTAAGAAGGAGGTATGATTATTATACTTTTTATTCATATTTATTTTATTTATTTGGGGCAAAAACAGTTATATGTTACAGAATTTATAATAGTACATTACTGCCGCGGTCTGTAATGATTGCGTTGCTGGCAGAGCTGATGATGGCCTTTATAGCGCGGACAGCAAGGGTTGCAATGATGACCAAGCTTGAAGACCGAGAGCATAGTTAAGCTAAGCTCGAGGCAATCATAGCGTAGCCTGCAATGCAGTCATTGCGGACTATGGCTTGTATAGTGCATTACTCAAACAATGCGAGTAATTTAAATAAAACCAGTTTAGTATATTTAGAATTTATTTAAAGTAACAATTGTTAAAAGTACAGCTACTAGAATTCAGGACTGCCTTTCCAGGGATTATATTACTTATAGTTTGTAATAATCCTAGTGCGGTGTTTGATTGTTTGATCATTTTTTTTTATCACATATTGCCAACTTTGCAGCAGTTGATGATTCAAGAGGCTTTTGTGCAGATGTGAACGCTTCTTGGAGAGACATAGTTGGTTTCATTTGTGATCTGAATTTTGTTTTTTTCGATTGATTCTTCTACTTTCGGCCACTCTGTCAGATTTCCATCCGCCATGCCGTTTGAGGTTGGCCTCAGTATCAGCAAGCAGAGTGGTTGATGATCGCTGAAAACAATGACCTGTAAATTGCTCTGGATTTGGCAAGTTTAAGTAGGTCGCAATCAGTTTGGGTAATCAAGCAAGTTTGTGCTTTCCCATTACTTGTTTTGTGCATTTGCAGTTTCTATAATTGAGTAAAAATATGTCTGTTTTTACATCATCGGGACGAAGTGCTTCATATTTTTGTACCACTGCAAATGAGGTGTCATGGACGACGAAGGTTCGATCTATCTTGGTTTTAGTGTCACGAAGAGTAATCATCATGACATTGTTGTGAGTTTCTATATCATTTACTGCGATATTTGCAATTTCGATACATCTACGTGCACCGTGAATGGCGAAAATAAGAACAAAAAACATAATTAGGATCTACCTACTGATTTTTTTTAGAGGTGAAAAATCCACTCTAGTTATAGACACTTACTTTCACCACTAAGTACTCTTTATAGTAAGAGGCGGGAGTTTCATTTATAAACTTTTCCACATTTTTTCCTGTCAAGACTTTTGATTTTTTACAGTTTCATATATCCGTCTGACTGTGTTTTCAGTATACCCGTCAGGTTATGATAGTCTTTTATGTCCAAATGGTGCTTCACATGGAGTAAGTATTCCTGAGATGAGGGCTTAATTTTTTTTAAAGGTTGTTAAAACAAGCTAGAAAAACTTTTCCCGATAAAGACTTTGACTTTCTGTCGATTTTCCATTGCGAAAAGGCATTTCCATTGTGCTAGTGGGATGGCACAACCCAGTTAATTAATTAGATTATCACACTATTTTTAAAATTTTCCAGAATTCGACGCGAATTCTGGGAAATTTTCATAAATACATAAAAGTTGGGTTTTCTCAAATTCCATGAATTGTCGCCTAGGCTTTGTGGGGTGCTTAATTGTTGCAAATGGGTCACACTTTCACGTCTTGGAAGGAATACCTCAAATTACTAGTCACCCTGTGTATAATAGTACATTTTTGCTGGTAATATACCAAATTTGGTATATTGAATGAGGTTGACGTCATTAACTGAATTACCGAGTGGTTTTGGGTAGTTTTGTTTTGACATTACTGTGCCCAATAATTATAAACTTAAATGATTCACAAAGTTTGGTTCCATGATAAACGATGAACTTGTGACGTAATGTGGACAATTTTTCTCTAGCCAACAGAGCCGCCTGTGCCGCTGCCGGCCGGCAAGGGCATCCCGCTGGGCCACATCAGCAACGTGGAGGTATCACTGTCGCGGTTCAAGACGCAGGACCAGAAGCTGCTGCATCAGTACTTGTATGGGGTGAGTTAGCACTCGAAAAACTTGCTTTTAACCCTAAGACTGTTTTAATTAACATAACAACAACACGCCGATAATCCCTGAAGGGTTAGCCGGAGATGTACTTATAGTACCTTCACATTTCGCCAGTTATTTTTAATAGGGGAAAAAACGCCCAATGGCCTTCACATTGGTTTAATTATTGGTGATTTACGCATTATACATTTTGGTTCTTCTAAGACACAGGCTTCCTCAAGATGTTAACATTAATAAACTAATGTTCTTATTTGTCTGGCAGCAACTATGTTTGGACCGCAACGTAAAGCGCAACGTCAAGAAGTTCAAGGGCTATGAGTGGTCCATCGGCTCGTCAGAGTACAAAGCCAAGCTGGAGGAGACCACCAAGATGGAGCCCAAGCAGCTGCGGACTATGTGCGAGATGCTGGATCTGGACAAGAAAGGTAAGGTCCATAACGAGCTTGTAATTTCCCTTGATTGTTTGAGGTGTGTCTGTGAAGAGCACTCCAATTTCGCCAGTTAAAAGTTCCATGTAATAAAGGGAGACTGTAATTATAGGACACTTACTGAGCTTTGCACTACTGGCTCTTATGTTTTTTTTTTACCTGACTACGTGACATCAAAGATAGGGTAATGTTTTTCTTGTGTATCTTATTGTATGTGGGATTCTTTATACCCTTGAAGCATCCTAACGGCTCGGTTGCATGAATGAATTTGAATACATAAGGTGTCGTATCGACTCGTCTGGATCGCACGATGGTTATAGTTTTTTAAAATCAAGATGTGATTGATGGGATTTTAGACGTCAATAAGTAACGTATTGCATATTTATTTTTTTATAGCATGACCAGGTTCAAAATGACTAACTAGCTCACACATGTCCAGCAGTTTGATGCAGTTGGTGACATCAATACTGAGATTGAATTTAAATAACTGCTTGTTTAATGAATGTTTATCCGGCGCAGGCTCGGCGTCGGAGCTGTCGGCTCGGCTGGTGGGCTTCCTGCAGCAGCCGGGCCCCAACAGCCCGCACGCACGTGGCGTGGCGCGCGCGCCGCCCGCCGCGCCACCCGCCACGCCCGGCGGCCGCCCGCGACGCTCTGCCGCCGTCAAGGTGCACAACAGAGGTCAGTTCTCATCGTCATTCAGGTAAAACGCACCCACAACTGGACTATCGTCGCCACAAAGATCGATCCTGTGCCTCGGACATCCAGCGGATTCCCGCAACCTTCACCATGTCCTTGGGTGTACTCAAGCTGTGCCGTTCGGTATGCAGTCATAACTTGTGTATTACCGGCAAATAACTTGAATTATTTTGACGCCGACAACTCTTGCCCAAACTATGATACGATAAGAACAGAAGCTAAAAAATAAAATTTAATAATTTTATTTATTAATGTTTTTTAAATACCCATAGGCTACTCTGAGGAAGAATATGAAACTGACCAAGAAGTAAAAGTGAAAGGACCCAAGCCAGCCAAAGATGGCTCAGAAGATTCAGATGTAAGTACAGCATACACACCACAGTAAGGATTTAAACATAATTATTTATCTGGCCATTCAGGCTGTCTTCCTCATTCTTGTGCTCGTCTCGTCCGCCTTTTATAAGTATTAGAATTATTTATTTAAAATTCATATTTTCTAATATAACGTTAAACAGTGTTGAGTGGTAAATCTCAAAGGAACAATTAATTGGGGATACGAACCAATTGTCTAATTTTCCTCAGTATTGTTAGCCGATAACCAACGTGTTTGTGGTTGACGTAAGCTTAGACAGTTTCTTTGTTAGTCCGAGTGGTGTTGACACATGGTCTTGCGCAGGGATCATTCAACCCGAGCGGGTCGGAGGAGGCGGACTCGGACTTCGACCCGGAGGCGGGCGAGGGCGTGGCCGGGCCGGGCCGCAAGCGCAAGTCGTCCGGCCGCCGCCGCTCGTCCGGCAAGCCGGCCGGCGGCAAGCGCGGCCGCAAGCCTAAGGGCAAGAAGGGGCGGGTACGTACACACACGCACACAAAACTACTTATATTTTACTGGCTAAACACATGTTTATATAACATAACACCAAGCCTGTATTCCCCGATGGATTAGGCAGAGGTTTAACTATAGTACACCCACATGTCACCGGGCACAAATCTAGACTCGGCTGCTACTGAGAAATTCCAGATGGAAAACCCAATACTACTTATCCGGACGCCTAAATACTTATTTATACATCCAAAAATTATATAATCAAGTCAAGTCCTTTAAAGTGTTAATCAATCCTGTTCTTCAGGATTTTTATAGCAAAAGCATATTAATATGAACTTCCATAATGCAAAAGTGCATCAAAATAATAATTATCAATATTTTAATAAAATAATGAAAAAGTTCTATAAAATGGCAATATCATAGGTAGAAGCAAAACAAATAAATAATGGTTATCATTCTTTTAAACAGCCATGTAAACATGAGTATCATTAAATCATTTTAATCAAGACCAAAACAACAATGGCCAACACTTTATTTGTAAGAATACATTTACAATAATATTGTTAGATTTTTTCTACAGGCTGTATGAGAAAGGTGTAGTCAAATTTAAGGGTTTGGTAGAGACCATCAAACTGAACAACTCTCCATAGGACCAACATTAATTAATATAATCGAGAAAAAATTATAAGCTTGTCCTTACAAAACTTCAATACCTACTCGACCCAGATGTATGGGACATTTGATAATTCTTTTTCTCAATTACAATGTTGGTCCCATATACAGGGTCAAATTAAATAAGCTAGCGAAACTCCGCAGACGTGATGGGCATCTTTATTTGAACCCGGAAAAACTAAAACAAGAAAAAATATGATGTTTTTTTTTTGGGCCAATAACCTCTGTTAGTGTTGTTACATGAAGTATGAATTGAAAAAAGATGTTTTATCATGTTTAGATATCGACACCCATCACGTCTGCGTAGTTTTGCTAGCTAATTTAATTTGACCCTGCTTTACACCCTTATCCAACTTCATAAGTAATTAATGAACTAATACAATAAAGCTTATAATTTTTTTGTGCAGCCAAGTAAACCAAGTCGCGGCCGACGAGCAAAGTCTGACAGTGAAGAGGAAAGTGAAAAGTCAGAGAGTGAGAGCGAGAACGAGTCGGGAAGCGAGGGAGAGGAGTCTGATGTAAGTAACAACTGTTATGAATGGGTGAACTTCGCATTATGCAGTATTATAGGTCATAAATACATAAACTTACGCCTTTTTCCCATGGGGGTGCAGAACTACAAAACGCCAGCTGCTATTTTAGGCCATTTTCTTCAGAAAACCTTCATTCCAGTTATATGCTTGAATAAATGTGGATAGAATCCAAAACTTTGTTCAAAATTTTAGTAGCTGCTTCGGTTGTCTGTCCGTTTAAAATTTAAGATATTTGTAACATTTTCGATAGTACCAGTCATTCTGAAATCAACATAACTTACACTGATTGATAATTGTTTAATTAGAAATAACTTCTAAATAATAATTTTGTGTTTTTCTGTAGCAGGAGCCCAAGTCCAAGCGCGGTAGGCCAGCGGCGCCGGTGGCAAAGGGCCGCAAGGGAGCCGTGACTAAGAACGCCGCCGCTAAGGCCACGCCCGTCAAGCGGAAAGCACCCACGCCACCCGGTATGTTACACTTGTTCTCTCGGGAGCGTATACAAAATATTGTACATCATTTTTAAAGAGTAAATATGGAGTTTCTTGCCTATTCTTCTGCATACAAAACTACGTTTTGTAAAGGCCCCTAGAATCATTTCTATTTTCAGTAAAGTTAGGAGTTAACAGCCTAGGGTACTTTGGACGAATACTTGAGACCGTCATTCATGGAAGCTCTTTTGTAGCATTATCAATTCAAATCACGTATTCATGACCGTCTTTTCTCGGTGACCGATTTTTGACAGACGTCTCAGTGTTCTCAGATTTTTTTGTAAATATATTACATGTTATCTCCTATTCTCACCTATGCTTCACAGTAATTTGCGATTTCCCTAATTCTACATTCATTCCCACAGCTAAGAAGAAGGCGCCGGCCGGCAAGGCCGCGGGCCGACCAGCCAGGAAGGGCAAGAAGGCGTCATCAGACGAGGAATCCGGCGAGGGCAGTGAGGAAGAGGATGAGGACGAGGCCAGTGATGAGGATGAGGAGAGCGGTGATGAGTCCGACACGCCCGCAGACAAGAAGGCTAAGCGGCCGCCCACAGTGAGTATAAAAAAAGCGTTATGTTCTCAGGCTTTGAAAGCCCATGGTGTTGTATTTATCATACAATAAACACATCATGACGATGAAAGAGGAAGTTTTAGAAAATCTTGGTCCATGTAGCGCGGCACCTGTAACTTATACTTGTGTGACTGTCTAATTCTTAAACTCGGATGTATAGAGTCAGCGAAATCACACTTCTGTGGTAAACAAGCATCGTTTACATTTTAAGTGTAAACGATGTAGGATAAATCGCATGGCGATACCCGTCTACCAGTATCGCATGAACATTCGCCTCTCGTCGAGAAATATCTATTTTAAACGAGTCTTAGACAATGAGAATAATTTTTAATCAATGACAGCTGCTAATGTGTAATCCGTAGGCCACACCACATGTTCAAGTTATTTGCGCTATCTACAAACACCCTTACCAGAAGAGCCAAGTATAAACGTGTACCCTAAATGACACCACCCTCTGTCTTAGGATGATGAGATCAAGAAGTACGTGAAGCAGATTCTGGAGGGCGCCAACTTGGAGCAGATTACGATGAAGACAGTGTGCAAGCAGGTGTACAGCCACTACCCAGACTTCGATCTCGCGCACAAGAAGGACTTCATCAAGGCCACAGTCAAGTCGGTTAGTACCATCTAAATATCTACAACTCTGTAAAGCCGGCTTTCAACGGTGCACTACGGTTTCACGGATGTCGGAGTGACTTTACGCCATATTGCTAACATCATAATGATCGAAATCCCAGGAATTTCACCGAAGTCTCCCATGAACCTTCTATTTTGAACTTTGCATTGTTAGAAATACAGTCTAAAATCATTTGTGAATGTGCGTCCGTAAAATCACGCCCTGTGGGAAGCCACGTTGACTGTTTTCAGGATTGTGTAAGTTTTTACTGTTTTAAGAGCACTACACTTATCTTATTTTAACTGTGGAAATCTTCATACATTTTCTTTTATTGTCGCGATGCACGGCGCAACGTGGCTACTGCATGCCGCGGTTGCCCCGTTATTTTAAAGGATTGCGCCAATCGATTTTATTTTGTTGCTCATTGAGCGTATTTTTGTTCTTTGTTTACAGGGATTTCAGTTTTTGTATACTTACATTTCAATGCCACTGCATGATCTTAATCTTTCTTGAACTCTTTATTTGCGAATGCAGGACTACAGCATTATTTTTAATTTATTTTTATTATTTTTCTTTGTTCCAGTGTATTTAAGATGATAGGAGTTAAGAGCGGAGTGTAGATGTCTACATAGATTACTATAGATTATAAAAGGACATAGCTATATATTATTACAATAATAATATATTATGAATAATAAAAAAAATAATATGAAATGAAGTGGAACGGATAAACACCCGCTTTACTTTACAAGGTAGATTTTTTTGCTTATTTTTATTTTTGCATGTGGTTTTCTATGTTTGAATGTATGTAACATGATTAAATATATTATTTCTACCCAAAAAAACTCTTTCATAGGTAATGTTTGTCACATTTGGTGCGTTATATAATAACTTCTAGAACTTATTTTCATTATATGTCGTACTTACTACGTCTTTGTTTTTTATTAATTTGTAAAACGTTACATCCATTTGAATTGTTCATTGAGTGCGTGTTTTATTTGCTGTTATTTTTTATTTCCATTTAAACTTTTGTTCATTTGAACCTCAAATTAATTCATCTGAGTTGACTTGGTAAGGGTCGTCTGAACGTTAAACTTGCCTGTGTGATAATTTAATTATTGTGAGTCCTAGGTGGACATGACAGTTATAACAAGATCTTGCACGCTTTTCAGGATTTCATCAGCCCCCATTTGATAAGTGTTACTAACACGCATACTTTCTTTGCAGCTCATATCATCGTGAGCAGGTGACTATTCGGCCGCAAACACATACATAGTCGAGTAAGCACCACTTAAACATACTTAGACTAATGTCCCCGGCTCGCCCGGCTGTACACCGCACCCCGCAGACACCCTTATGTTACTCCAAGTAGATACATTTGTTCGTTTCGCCGGCGAAGCTGCGTGGGTCTATGTAATTTTATGTTGTAGGAATAATTCCCATTAGAGTAAGGATAACCCAAGTAAAACAGCTCTAGGATTTGTAAGTCGTTTTATTTTAACTGTGCCTGTATTAGTAATTACGATCACGTTTGTTGATTATGTTATTATGAAGAATGCGGCTCGGTGTTAGCTGGTAACTGATGTATTTCCATTATTCTCTAGAGTTATACTACGTTATAAGTTATAGTTTGATAATAAACTGCATATTCTTTTCTCATAATCAGTTACATAAGTGAATGAATTTATAATGTAACATCAAGCTGTAGCACGACCGTTAGCGTTTAAATTAATAGGTTTATATTTTAATAATTTGTTTTATTTTTCATTTTGTGACTTGTGTAATTTTTGCTTCCAAGCAATGCAGCTGACAGTCGGACAACAGCTTTATGTATGGTTCGAATATAAAGCGAACGGCGACTTATATAAGCACAGATTTTTTAAAGTTCTATGTTTTAAAGTACATTTATGTAAGTGTATTCCTAACGCTCGAGCCGTGTTCGGTTACGCTGAGAAGTCACGTTAATCCCTTTTATAATGATATGTACAAAGTTCAGGAACATTGGCACCATGTGTTGATTGGTTTAGTTGACAAAATCCAAAATTAATTCACTATAGTGATATCACTTGTAATAATCCGCATATTATAATAAGGATTTATATACTAGTGTTGGAAAATCCAAAATTATTTTTTTATTGGGATCGGGGACGACGTTGCCTTTGGCGTTAATTAACTTGAGTTATAGTGTTGTATTGGTACATTGTCGCAAATAAATAAGGTACGCTAAAATGAGAGGTAAATATTAAAATCATTATTATTATTATTCCTAATTTTTTTTAAATCGTTAACTGTTTGTTTTACTAGGTGTTTCGGGGAAGTCAGTTTATTTTTTTAACGCGGACGTAGTTGGTAAAAGTTTTCTCGCAGTTTGGCACTATCGCAGAATAACACTATTCGTTTTAGGGTCGGTTAAGTGTACTTTAAGAAGTGTAAATATTACACAGGATTTTTGGGGATGATGCGTGTGAAATGTTTGACATGTTATTATAATACATGGAGTTATTGTAGTCGCTTTGTCACTATGATTCTCATACATTAATGAAACAAACTAGGTGTATTGAAATAACTCCATGTAAGTGCGTGGTCTCACTGTGTGCGTGTGTGCACGCGCGTCCCGCGTTGTATATTAATTTGTTCCGATAAGTTAGCGTAACGTTCAGTACATAAATGTGTTCATGTACGCGACCAGGTGCAGCTGTTTGGCGAGATAATCACGACACACGCCCCGCTGTTGTGTCCCGACTCGCAACACTCCCAACCCGGTCTGATCCCCTTAATGCAATAATCGTAACGCGTAACAAATATATTAATCATTGACCTTTTTGAAATCATATCAATGTTTCTTGTCCGAGCTTAGCTTACATGTAGACAGGCATTTCTCTCGTTACACGAAAATAGTGTATAAGTTAATGTTTTTTGTCGAAGGATCAACCGCTTCTTATAAGTTTAGGTGCTGCTATAGCATTTGGTATTGTTTGAATGTAACTTGTGGCCGATGTCGCTAAGTCCCGTGGGTGAAGCTAACGTAGGTGTGGGTTCGGCCGAGCGGCGACGCGGCGCAATGCGTTCACTCATAGAGGTGACCTGTTTTTGTCTATATTCGATAATCTCTATTCGTAAACCGCATTGGTGATGAGCAACCCTAGACCTTAAACGGCATTTTATTGCTTAGGGTTGTGCGATGTCCTATGTTCAGTTCCCTTGTGTTGATCGCCGTCTCCCCGCGCGCTCGAGCCTCTTACTTATAAGTTAGGATAATCAACATTTAATGTGTATTTGTGAATTTTTAACCTTATTTCGGTTGATGTTTCTTTATAAATGTGTAAATGGCTGAGATCTGTAGCGAAGTAGTGACATGGAGTGATAGCGAGTGACTGGTTCCCCCTTTTACAATTGGATAATAGATAATAAAGTAAATAAAAGTTTGAAATGTATTGTTTTATTTCCACTTTTCCCTGACGCAGTCTATTCAGTCTGTTACATACACAATCACACAACAATACAATACTATCACCCTTGGACCATTAAGGCGAATCACACACTACAACGTGCTACGTGACGAGGCGCGGGAAACGGGAGCCAAATTCCCCGTGCGGAAACGCGTTTTTATTGAATTTATATGTAATTTATGTAACTAGTTTAAAACAAAAAAACTAAAATACTCGCTTTTATCAGTTTTATCACGCACTAAAAATTTAAATTGACTTGTAGTAGTATTGTTCTTCTTTTATGTATACCCAATGGTTAAATCAAAAAGCGTGAATCGCTCTGTTTAAATTAATGAAAAGTACACAACTAAAAAGCGTTCCACGCTTTTTGATTTAATCGTTTGATGTAAAAGAAGGAATAATACAAGTCAATTTAATTATTTTACCATTTTTAGTGCGTGGTGTACATGTTTCTGGAACGCATAATTCTCCGGACGGTAAATGGGTAAAGTGCGCGCAAGATAAGTCTGCGCACGTGTTTGTCCTTCAAGACTAATATATCCCTGCCAGAACTTTTAATAACTTTCGGCATAATGATGGCGATTATTTACTTTGGAAAACGCGAAACACCACTCACTTGACTCCTGATAGAAACATCGAGATGGCAGCAAGCAAACGGTTATTTCGGTCCCGCGCAGTTATTTTGCGCGCAATTGTGTGTATAAAAGATTGGTATACAATTTCCGTTCTTTGTTCGTTCATTCATTTTTGGGCAATGTTCCTAACTCAAAAAACAAAATGTACCATGCCAGTGTCAATCACCGGCATGGCTACCATAAGCGGTTAGGGGTCATTCGGCCCACTATGGAACTGGGCCCGCGGACCAGTTACCCCTTTTAAAATTTGATAATGGTAAACTGGGCCCACATAAGCGAGCTCGGGACTCGGGGCACCCCGACTCGGACAGGTTAGGTTAGAAGGGGATGGCGGGGTCTGAAAGACCCCGCCATCCCCTTCGTGGTTATTTTTTTTCAAACCACCCAGAAGTAGGAGCCCCGCGAAGCGGGGCTCCGTCGACTACGCCTTATCGTTACTATCGCCATTCAGAAATAGGAGGCCTCGCCGAAACAAAGGCTCGGTGCCTGTTAGCAACACAATATGTAAAAATATCTGTATAAAAATAATGACAATAATGTGGGCCCAGTTTACCATTATCAAATTTTAAAAGGGGTAACTGGTCCGCGGGCCCAGTTCCATAGTGGGCCGAATGACCCCTAACCCACCATAAGGTATTTTAATTTTAATAACACAATTTTTTTTTTCGAAATTAGTCGCTAAATGTCAGAATTAGTCTGCCACTGGTTCAAAAGTTACAAGGGTTTGATAGGTGGCCCATCTGGCAATCGCCTACCCCTGCTTGGCCCATTTGAATCTCAAAAGCTAGGGCACCTAGGGAAGATCCGTTTTTTCCGAAATTTAGTCGCTAATTAGTCGCAATTTTCCGCCAAGTCACAGATTTAGTCGGTGTGTAACGAAAAAGATATTAAAGAATTCAATTTCTCCATACATTGGTACAAGCAAGAACAAAATACTTTAAGTAGTTTCTAGACAGTAGGTATCTATGATGTCATAATATAGTGGAATGTTTGTTTCGAATTATATAAATATAAAGTTATTCTATAATTTGAACCCACCAAAAGAAAGCTGTATTCATTACCTATAAACAGATCTACAATAAATATATGTAATTAAAATAAATATATTAATAGAAATATTATTTTCTTGGCAAGTTTTCGTTAACTCTTCGATCTAGCTCTTGGACTATACCTTAAAAATTGAACTCGTTCTATCTTATAAAGTAAGACCCGACTAATACCCATATTCTAAGTCAAAACCTCATGATTTCCTCGACTTGACTCAACCTCACTTAGGTGGTATTCATAGTTGTAATTTTACTCCTCATCTCAAAGATTTTCCTCAGTCGAGGTGAGTTTGAGTTGAGGAACCAACTGTCAAATATAAGGCACGTCGGTATCTACCTTGAGGCTTCTTTGAGGTTGTCAAAAAGGAACTTTCAACCAAAACACGAGTATTTTATCCGATTTTCATGTGTTTTGAAGAATTTATTGAATATTTATACGATAATCGTTACGATTACTTAACGGCATGACGAATTAGGTGTTGAGCACTTGCTGTACGCTGGACCTCTTAAACACCGCATACTTGAGATGCTTTTTACATTTTGCGTCCATCATACCTACCTTCCAGCGGATTTAGTAGAAAGTGCGGTAGTACCCGTAATTAAAAATAAAACCGGTGATGTCTCCATCAAAAACAATTACAATACCGGCCCATCGGAAACGGCAGAACCAATGTCAGCTGCTCAATAGATGCGGTCATGGTTAATAATCTGAGCTATGCAGAAGATTATTATGGCGCTGCTGAGCCCATCAATCAGTGCACTTCGGAAATTGCTTGCTGTATGTGAATCCTATGCGGAGACACATGGGCTTACGTTGCAACGTCAAAAAATCGCTAATTGTGATTTTCAATAACATTTCATCGTTAGGTAACGTTTCTCCAGTGACTATAAACGGAACACCATTGCAGCGTGTTGGTTAGGTGAAATACCTACCTAGGACATGTGGTCACGGAGGACTTATCTGATGATGTAGATTTGGACAGGGAGCGTAGGGCGTTGGCGGTTCGGTGCAATATGTTAGCCCGCAGGTTTGCACGCTGTAGTAGGGATGTGAAGATGTATCTTTTTAAGGCCTACTGCCAAACCGTCTGCACGTGCAGGTTGGTGGTGAAGTATACGCACAGGGCCTACAACGTCCTACGCGTTCAGTATAATAATGAATTTAGAATGTTGATGGGGCTTCCGCGCTTCTGCAGCGCTTCGCAGATGTTCGCGGAAGCCTGTGTTGCCGATTTTCATGTCATAATGAGAAAGGGGGCGGCGTCAATAATAAGTAGGTTGCGCGGAAGCTCCAACAGCATCCTAAAAACATTGGTTGACAAGGTGGACGGCCCCTTTTTTAGGCACTGGGTGCAGAGGCACGCGCCAGCATGTGTTGAGCCATGTAGATATTAGTTGTTGTTGGTTTAGTTTGTAATTTTTATTAACATAGTTCTTACGTTGTTGTTACTAGTACTAAGCTAATAAAGTTGGTGAAAGGGGCGCGGGTAAAAACAAATGACGCGGACCCTGACCATAAAATGTACTCTGTGCCCTGACCGCACCAGATATTGCGTTGTTTTAACTGACGTTGATGAGTCTGCAGATTTGTCTATGAATTATTTCGTGATTTACTTCTGCTGAACGAGTAAGTACGCAGATAGTTTAACAATTTTGAAATAAATATTATATTTCAAAAATGTAATCTATACAAAACGACCTGTGTCCACGATCCTGCCCGTATATAAAGTGTAAATATTGAATACAAATAACAAAACGATTAAAAATCTGCAAGTTCATTTTGCGGGATACACGAGGGTACCCACCATAATATTTCATCCTACTTCTTATTTAGTAGTTCTTTCATAACGCTTTAGGAGGTATGTAGTAGTTGGTTATTTTAATGTTCTGATGAGCATGGTTTTTTTTTTCAAAATTTTATTACTTTTGTTTCGTCATTGAGTAGAATGAGTAGTAATATCAATTGCGTTTTGAGATGCGCAGCCTTATCTAAGATCATGGGTTGTCTTCTGCGACGACAGCACAGGACGACGGCGCGGCGTGCGACTGAAGCTCTCGCCAACGATGGTCCTAAAGAAAGCAATCGTCGCGCGAATGCGCGTAATTGCTGCTTCCACGCAGTGCGGCTTGGCACTAGCTGAAGGAAGTATAGAGGTAACTAGTTGCTTCATTCTTAGATATCAAGTTAACTAAGTTAAATAATATTTGTGATCAAAAAACAAGTTAGCACGTTATTAACCAAGGTTGAGATCAGAATCTGATTCCTGACTCGGTCCGTCCGACCACGATGTGACAGTGTGGTGATCTACTATTAGTACATACTAATTCCATAGTGTGACTTGACATGTCTATAGATCCGCGACCTGAAACCGACTCTACTTAGCACACGTTGCACGGACCTAATAAATCGCGGCGGAATAAAAACACGCGCCGCGCTAGGAATGGAAAAAATAGAAAGCAGTACATTTGTTCACACGGCCGCGATTTTTCTCCGCTGCGATTTTTTATCGCGCGGTTTTTTATTTTCAACGCTTGGCATTGAGCGTTGAATGAATACGACATACGAAGTTCTGTACTTGTGTTCCCAGGTACGCGAAGAAATCGTACGCGTTGGTCAGTACCAGTGTTGCCACCTTATTCCTTTTCGGGCCAAATCTAGCTCTTTTTACACTGGTTGAACACGTTTTTCAGTGCTTTAGCCCGAAAAGGATAATCTAGCCCTAATTGATAAATAAAATAGTCAACGCTCGACGCCGAGTGTTGAAAATCGAACACTGCGCGATAAAAAATCGCAGCGGGGAAAAATCGCGGCCGCTTTTTATTTGTTTCATTCCTAGCGCGGCACGTGTTTTTTTTCCGCCGCGATTTTTGACGTCCGTACGAACGTAAGCTTATTCTCTATGGTCGGGTCGATAGCGAAAACAAAACTGCCGTCTGCGATTTGCCATTGCCACAGACGTCCTAGAATCTCAGTAATTTTAACCCTAAATCTAGGTAGCCTGTGGATTTACCATTTTAATGATTATTTGAAAAATAAACTGAACACAAGGCACGACACCAAAGACAATCAAATCGGCAAATCAATACATTTCTACCGTTTCATAGACGGAAAGCGTAGGCTGCGCAGGTTTCAAGACTCTCCAGCTTGATGGTCGCAGCGTAGCTGCCTTTCCACAACCAAGTAGGTATCTAGCTTTAAGCCTTTTGTAACATTGAATATGATTTTATGAATATGAGCAGGAATAAGCTTTTCAAAAGCCCTTCGTTTAGGAAGCTGGCTGGAGGTGTCTTGTTTTATTTTCTTCTACAAGTAGGTACACAAATGGAAGGTACTTGTTTGGAATAGTCTTTTAGTAACATACACATTAAAGACCCTGTAAGGCACAGCAACAGGATAAAATTAAACATTTTAAAATTACAAAAACAAAATTAAAACTATTAAAAACAAATATTAAAAAAAAAAAACTAGGTACCTATTTAAATTAATTTATCAATATTTATTTACATTTTTTTAAAAGCATAAGGTTTTAAAATTATATGTAAAGTATATAAAAAAGAAGTGGAAATAATTAAAGGGCATGAAAAAATTTAACAATAAATTAAGGATTTAAATAGTTATTAGACTAGAAGATTACAAATGAATAAAACATTTATTAATAATTACTAAGATGAATATTATGAATAAAAAAATCATATTATAAATATTTAAGACGTCTGACATATCTCGGGAGCCTCGTCCCAGACATTTGGATGTTGTACGAGGGGCTGAAGCCAATTCACAGAGGCCCCTTTTGACTTTTTTAAATGATAAAGGGGGACCAACCAGTGATTATCCTTGTAGGCATAATGCAATATTATATTATTATTTATTTTTGTTAAATTTGCTTTGTTTGTAAGTGCTTGATGTCAAAGACAAGAGAATTGTTATTACTTCACTAAGACTATTATTTATTTTTACAGTCCTAACTCGTACCTAAGTTATCGCATTCAAGTATCTTTTTTCTTTCATTTATTTTTGTTTGTTGGGTAGGTAGTTACTCTGGCAAAATTTTACATGCACGACTTCTAGGCTAGCTAGGGATAGAATTGTGTTTCATAAAATGGGGTGATAGGGATATAGACAATGGGGGCAAAACTCTGAAAGAGATTTTAACATTTAACTAGTATAATTAGTTGCTGATAAGAATTTTTTAACTATAATTTTGTAATGAACACCCGAGTTCTTATTATACTAAATTATTAAAGAGTCCCTGTTGGCTACAAACTATACTAATTCAAAGAAAAAACTTTTGCAAAGTTGCTCCCTATGCAAGCCGGCCACCTGATTTTACCCGGCCTTCATTTATGTTCATTTTAGGTTACATGCATAGCTAAGAAGGCATCCGTCGGCTTAACAGCAGGTCTACTAGCCAAGACAGAGCATTGAGGAGTCTGACGAGTGCATCATCAAACATGACGGACACGCAGCCACCCACTGTACGTATATGAATCATAGTATTGATATAGTTAGGAACAAAATAATTGCCGTGCAAAAAAGACAAGGTGATATAACAGTAATTCTGTCTGGATTAAAAATATGTTGTGCTAGCTTTTGTGGGTGATGAAAGAGAAATTCTGTTTCTACTGCAAAAAACGGGTTTTTTCAAAATGCTGACTTTGACTGCAGGATAGTTGTTATAACTTTTGTTAGCACCAGAATTTTGCCCATCGTGATCAATAAATAATCAACATTATGCTATGCTGCACTGTGCTATGCTCTATTGGGTTAATAACACACGTTCCTCAATGATAAAAATTAGGAGTCAAACAAAATGTGCTAACCTGCACTGTAAGTAGGTACAGCGCCCATCCGCTTGGTCTTCTGCCCATCTCGCTCACACTGAGCACTTTAAAGCGTGTGTGTCCCATCTTGACGCATTCTCGTGATTTTGTATGCTAGCTTGCATAGCACACCTCGCACACTTAGGGTTACCATCCATCTGGACTTTGTCCAGCCTAGTCATTTGTCTGGACTTTCTACTTTAGATTTTTTTTATATGAAGTGTTTAAAGAAAAATTAAAAAGTAAAATGTCAGGTCTTTTCAAACTTTGTAATGGAAACCCTACACGCACCCTAAATTGTTAGTTAAAGAAAACTATCACTACTTAGCTAGATACAGTACAGCGCAGCATAGCTTAGTATTCATTAGTCATCCTTAAGCGCAGGCCACACTGATCATACTGAATAAATGACACAGAAAACATTTTATATATACTTACTAGCGACCCGCCCCGGCTTCGCCTGGGTAGCAAATATATAATATAACACACAGTATAATAATTTCACTGTATTATCTTCACTTTAATGTGAATTTCAGTCTAAGTAACATGTGGCCATCTATGCTCACAGCAAAAATTAAAAAAAATAAGAACAATTGAATTTCACTGTATTTCGTTTATTACAAAATAAATTTAGGTTATACCTTAGCCTCAGCAACATGTGGTGGTTATGCTATTAAATTGTAGCTTAAATGAAACGTTTGTATTTTTAACATAGCGCCATCTATTGAATACTTACTCAATCCTGTCAACAGATATCGCCATCTGTTAGAATCGTTTGGAGCTAACAGATAATTGTGACTGTCAAATAATTTGCAATAAAATAATATTGCGACTATAAATTAAGATGTAAGTTATCCTATATTTCAAATTGGATCAAATTGCACATTGTGTGCAAATCAAATTTAAAATCGGTTCAGTAGTTTAGGAGTCCATCGCGGACAAACAACGTGACACGTAATTTTTATATAATATAAAGATTAATTTATGTCATTTAGGTTGGTCAGTAAAAGAACGATTTGATGCCCACCAGCACGCGTAGTATGACGCTTTTTATAAACAAGACAAAGACATTTATTCTTTTCATAGCAACGGCCTCCCCGTTGCTATGAAAAGTACAGTACAGTACAATACATTTTTTTTTAAATTGCAATTGAGACTGTGTTGACTAAATGGCGGCTGTAAAGTGCGCTATTCGCTACACACATGATCTAAAAAAACAAGGTCTGGCACTCCGAGAGTGACACAAGCTTACGTCACTATCCAGTTGCCGCTTTATTGCAACAAAACAAGAAGTATAGAAACATTTTCAGTCACCATTCTGTTAAAAAAAATATATCAAGCATTTAAATTGTCGTTTTGTTTTTCTAATCAAACGAAACAATTCAATTTAAACTTATACCGACGTAATTGTTAGTTAAAACCTCATTGATTTATCGGATTCGCACAGATAATAAACGTGGTTGGGGAGTTATTATGACACACTACTGGTAACACAGCGGTGATGACGTAGGCTTGTGTCACCCACGTGACCACTGTGTCTCGGAATGCTATACCTGGCGAAGTATATTATTATACCATGGCTACACAGTACCTCACCCCTCACCTCAGCTGACACGTGAATTGGTTACTGCGCAGCGACTCGCCTCATGTTCCGAGCCGCCATTCGTTTTTATATAACTATAGCTGGCTAGTGATGTAGATGAGTTAAGAATTTTACAATAATGTTAAGGTGAGTTTAGTTAGACCAAACGAACAAGAACTTTATTTTGTTGATATTCTTGACATTTTATTAACGATAGCGCAACGAAGGAGGGTTCTGTCCCTGTTTAGGCTGGCCGCATACGTACGGTTTCCTGGTGATGTTTGTTGATTAAGAATTCCGATTCGGAATTCCGTGAGACTAGCGCAGATAGGGTTGCCAACTTTTTTTGAGAAAAATAATGTATCAAATTCTTTGAATAGGAACAAAAAAAATATTTGGAAGAAAAAGAAAGTATTTTTCAAACTTATAGGTGCTTTAAGCAAACGCTAACAATTTTTTGTTTCGCTTAACCAAAATTTTGATTTAATCGATTTAGATTTAAATCGTTTTTATAGACGATCTGTATCACTCTTATTGTCGCTTCAGATTCGCTACTGAAAAAACTCAGTGGAAACTGAAGTGGCAGGAAGAGAGAGTGAATACAGAAAGGTTTTTTTTTTAATTTGGTTAGTTATGTAAGTGTATAAAGATATTGCCATTTATCAACAGTATTTTTCTCTGAAAAATTTCTATCAATAATAATAGATTTTCTTTTTTGACTCATCAGTATCGACAAATAGTTCAGTAATTAAATTACCCATATAAGTGTTTCGTTTGACGCATCACAGTAAAGATTAGAAATAAAGTATTTACACATACGTTATTTTTATGCAAAAGTATAAAGTATATTTATCGAAAGTAAAGTAGAATACGTTATTATAAAGTATGGTTGGCAACACTAAGCGCAGACGTAATTTTTTTGTATTGGGAATTTATACTGCGAGTACGTAGAGTGACACGTTTGTGAAAGCACGTTTAATATGAACGACGACGAATTCATTGCTACACTTTTACTGGCACTAAACAAGAAGAAGAGGAACGTAGCTTTTGGTTAAACCTATTAAATACTCAGAGATAAAAGAGAGTCAATTCTATATGAAAGGAGCAAAATTACGAGCACACCCAGAAGAATTCTTCAAATAATTTTACAGGATGTTTAAATTTATAAAATTTTCCAGGATGTTTAAATTTATAAAATTTTCGGCCTCACACATTTTGTTACGAAAAACAATGGTAAAAAGACAGATCGTCATAAAATACTTCGTCCACTCGGCATACCACTGGCCGGGTTTTGAATTAAATTTTTCCGTTCGAGTGCGTCGGGTAGCAAAAAATGTATGTGAGCACTGCGTTCAGGATGACGTCATTCGGTTTTTTTCCGTTCAAGTCAAAGTGAAAAGTCAAATCATTTATTTCAAATATGCACATAAAAGGCACTTTTGAACGTCAAAATTTACAAGAAAATATACGCAGAATTGATTCTTGTTGCCCATTCCAAAAGGTAGTTTCATATGGAGAAGAATGGGCAAGAAACTCCACCGTTACTCTTTTAAAATGGGTAGTATTTAAACGCAAATAAAAAAATATCCTTTTTCTATGCAATAAGATTCCGAATTCCCATCAAAATTACTGATTGCACAGCAAAATATTCAACTCAAAATATCACTAAACACACTACAATTTATTTTCGCAGCGTACAGCGATTTTTCCTAAAGCAAAAGCTTTTTCATCAATTTATTTTCTATTCCCAACGAGTACCACATTTTTTTAATTGCGTTTTACCGAAATCTAGGGTAATCTAAATATAGGGTTAGGGTTAATAAGCTGGTCGACGGAGCCCCGCTTCGCGGGGCTCCTATTTCTGTCTAAAGGGTTTAAAGGAACCTAACCAACCGAACCTCGGGATGCCACTGACGTCGACCATCTAGGGTTAGTATTTTCGGGAACATTTATTATGTTTTCGGAAACTTAGTTCATTCTGGTTGATTTGCTGTGCAGTCAGTATTTAATTTGCTGTGCAGTCAGTATTTAAATGATGGAAATAAATTGCTATGTGATTATTTATTTGATGTGCAATTAATAATATCCCTTTTAAAATGTTTTACAATATTTTGTATACATTATGTAATTATATGTGAAGACGATACACCTAGAATAAAATTACTATACCACAATAGGTAAAAATAATCCTATTAATATTATAAATGTGAAAGTTTGTGAGGATGGATGGATGTATGGATGGATGTTTGTTTGTTTGTTTGTTACTCTATCATGCAAAAACTATTGAACGGATTTGGATGGAATTTGGAACACAGTATATGTATAAAAACGTTTGCGCCATAAAGACAATTTTGCATGAAATGCGTGCATTCAGGTCTCCGAATCGGAATTCCTAATTAGGAAACTTAACCAAGAAACCGTACGTATGTGGCCAGGCTTATATCAAACGAGCGAATGCACATCCTATAGCCACTCTACCAAATTCTCTTTGTGTAAGGCTGGCCACATCGTACTGTTTCCTGGTTAGGTTTCCTGATTAGGAATTCTGATTCGGAGAACTGAATGCACGCATTTCATAGAAAATTATATAGGTTGATGTATATAGCGCAAACGTTCATATATTTTCCTACCGCAAAAATTATTCCTAACGTTCGTTTCGGAATAATGCCGGATCGTTCTGAATGAAGAACTAAGATCATAACTGAAAGATAGAAAGGTTTAAAGTTCAAGTAAACGGCAAAAACTCATAAGGGTCTGAAATGACAATGAGCGTTCCTCAAGGTTCGATATTGGGCCCATTCCTCTTTTTAGTTTACATTAATGATTTAACCCAATTACTTCAGTATCAACCGAAGATGGTGTTATTTGCAGAAGACACATCATCGATCTTTAAAATAGACCGACGGTCAAAAAATTTTGAGGACGTGAGTAACTCTATTCTTCAAATCTAAGATTCGTTTACGGTAAATAATTTGGTACTAAATGAAAAAATAAACCAAATGCATTAGATTTAAATTACCTAATGTTAGAAATTGAGAATGTGACATGAATGGAGAAAAACTAGAATTTATTAATCGAGACGGTTTTCCTAGGAATCACGCTAGACGAGAAATTACAATAGGGACCCCATATAACATCTCTTACGGGACGGCTAAGCTCGGCCGCTTATGCTGCTAGAAAGATAAGACAGTTAACAGATGTAGAAACCGCGCGTTTGGTCTATTTTAGCTACTTCCACAGAATTATGTCATATGGCATTTTACTGTGGGGCCGGGCTGCTGACATTGAATCAATTGTTATTTTGCAAAAGAGAGCTGTCAGAGCCATTAACAATCTACGTCGCCGCGAATCTCTTAGGGAACTATTTTAAAATACTATCATTATGATTGTACCTTGCCAATTCGTCTATGAAAATATTATGTATGTAAGAAAAAATCTACATCTTTTTAATCAAATAAGTGATAGACATAATAATTGTAATACTAGAAATAAAGATGAAATATATCAACCATTTTTCAGATTATCTAAACTACATACATCTTTTATGGGGTACTGTGTTATATTATACAAAAAAATGCCTTCTGATATATTCTAATTAAATGAAAGAAAATTTAAAACTCATATTAAAAGTACACTTAGTAAACAAGCATACACATTAGAGGACTAAATCCCTAGATAAGAATGCTTGGAAACATGCTGGTCCTGCTCCATAGGTAAATCTAGAGTCCAGACTCTAGACAAAATCAAACTGGTTGCAAATTGAATTGTATAATTTATAATTTTTATGATATTGATTTTAAATTCTGTGATTACTTTAACTCACACACTAAATAATTACATGTTAAAATTTTATAAAAATCATCTACTTTTCAATATTTGTAAATATGTGAGCACCATGTATCTATCACATAATTAATTTACCTGTCATTGCTTTATACATATTTTCCGTACGGAAATAATTCGTAACGTTCGTTTCGGAATGACGCCGGAGAGTTCTGAATGAAGAACGGAAAAAAACGAATGACGTCATCCCGAACGCAGCACTCCCATACATTTTATGCTACCCGCCGCACACGAACGGACATTTTTATTCAGAATCGCGCATGCGGCAACGGTGTGCCGATTGGACGTCTAGGTAGCATTTTTTATTTAGTGTTTTTATTTTCTCTCGTAAGCCATTATGAAGTTTATCAAAGGATTTTATTGATATCCTGTAAAATTTGAAGAATTCTTCTGGGTGTGTTCATAATTTTGCCCTTTTCAGATATAATTGACTCTTTTTAATGAGTGTGCCCAATAGCGACGTTTCCTCTTCTTGTTTAGCTTCAGTAAAAGTGCAATAGCAATAAATTCGTCGTCGTTCATGTTAAACGTGGTCTTACGAACGCGTCACCCTACGTACTGGCAGTATAAATACCTAATATAAAAAAAAATCGCCTGCGCTAGTCTCATGGAATTCCGAATCTGAATTCCTAATCAGGAAACCGTACGTGTGCGGCCAGCCTAATAAATCAACCTTTTCGTTTCGTTATAGAAAAAATGATTTAAACGCCAAGTTTTTAAACCTTTTGAACGTACGAAACGTTATATTTTTGTCTGTGTCCGCTGTCAGATCGACTGATCAAGTTGGATGTTGGATTTGGATTTTCCAAAATGACAAAGTAAATAAATAATTAAACATTGGAAAAATGTAGTTTAATTTGTTCATTTTCGCATTGTTACACAATGTGGAAAAAACAAAATTGAGAATTACATTTCCAAATATTTGGTTTTTGGTTACCTATGTTATAATGGCGATGGCGGCAAAAAATAAGTAGGTAAGTAAATATATGTATATGATTGATATTACCAAATATTAGCATTGTGCGTTATTAAATTAAGAGAAGGTAGGGCTGGAGTAGCCTTAGGGGCGCCATGGAGCGAGGACTCAGAAAAAAAATTCATGAAGGAATTTTTCCAATTTTATTGCGGTATCGGTACCCCATTTAGCTTTTCAGAAGCATGGTCATATGACGCACCGTTTCCGAGAAATAGGCCTTCGAATATATTTTTAACTCGCAGAGGAAAAATAATTTTTTAAACAAAAATAAAATTGTTTTCGCAATCGATTCTATCGTAAAGAACACCTAAATATAAGGCTAAAAGCGTCCTGGGGTTTTTGTCTACGAACAGCCGTTTGTCGTAAAAATGATATCGAAGGGGTCATGCTCACTTAAATGTCTCACTGTTGGTGGCGCGTGTGTTGGATCATTCGGTTCCCTACAAAATGGTTGAGCTGGATGGTGTTGATCCACGCGTCATGTTCGTGAACGGGCGCCATCAGTTGAGACTGGTCATCTCTTAACTGCCACGGCTTATTTTTATTATTAATCTTATATTTAGAATTGTTTCTTTATATTTTTTTTTCCATTGTTCTCGCATATAGAAGCAACAAGAATAATGTACCCAGGATTTTGTAATATCTTGATTTAAAAAGAGTGTCCTTGGAGTTTTTTGCCCGTTCTACTCCATAGAGATCTACGTTTTGGAATGGGCAATTAGCTTCAACTTTCTGACTAACTGACCGACTCTTTGACAGTTGAAAAGTGCCTGTAAATGGTTTAATTGAAATAAATGCTTTGATCCTTTTAGGATGCACGAGCGAGCGAAGCGAGCTCGGGACTTACCCCGACTCGGACAGGTTACGTTGGAAGGGGATGGTGAGATCTAGTGAGCGAGTGAAGCGTACGAACAAAGACGCCGCCATCCACTTCGTGGTTATTTTTTTTTAAACCATTCAGTAGTGAACAGAACCATTCCGTCGACAACGCCTACGTGCGTCGTCGGGCCATGCTTCTCAGTATTTTAATGGTCTCTAGTCAAAGTTAACCCGATACTGCAATAAAACTGGTAATTTCCGAAAAAATACCCATAATTTGACTAATCCCCGATTCTTTTTTTAACCAAAACATTTTATTTTATTTTGCTGCTCATAGTGCCCCTAAGCATATACTGCAACTCCTACTACTCCGCCCCTAAGACGACCCACTGACCGAACGTAGTCCTCTATTAGTCGAAACTCGTATGTGGGGCCATCTAAAAGGGGATTGTGGCATCGTCTGATAAAATCTTTGACATAGAGGTAAAATGCTTCATTCACTGTTATCTCCTTGCTTTGATGCCTTGGTCATACTTTTTCTTTCCTTTACTATCGTCTCAGTAAGTGTTCTTTCTTACCTCATTCACATACTAAAAATATTTTTATTTGCAGCGTGCGAAATACCACCTGACAAATTGAGATATTAGTGGACTATATGTGCACCCACATTTATTTTCGAATGGGTAATACAGGGGGTCTTTAGGGCGAGAAGGGCAGGATGATGAGTGAGTCTGTCTGCAGCCAATGTTGCAAGAATATGGGCCAAAAAGACTATGGAACAGTGGCGGACAGTATGTAATTTTATTTAAGAATTTGTAATCTACTATATTCATGTGATTAATTATTTCAGACATTGAGGGATCTTAAAAAGAAAGCACGGGCTGACGGTGCACGTGTCAATTCAGCTCATGCCGAAACAGGCAATAACACAGTGATACCCAGCTTTTCGAACACAAGCACAAACATTCATCATAGGCACGGAAAGTGCCTATGAAATCAAAAATCAAAATATTTTATTTCACATAAACCTAAATGGGCACTTATGAAATATCAGAAGCTGGGTGCACGGTTCTAATTGGTCGTTTCCTATGGAGAAGAGCCGGCAATAAACTCCACGATTACTCTTTTAAAAATAAGTTGCTTTTACAATGTTTTCAAATTACAGTGTTAATAGGTATGGGACGACATTGTAGGCCTCTCAACAAGTAACAGGTACTCAATAAAACATAAAAAGGTCTACAAATCCAGTCCACAAGTTACTCCTACAACATTCTCACATTCACAAAATATAGAAGAATCTATTTAAAAGATATCTAAAATAATAAAAATAAAAGCCTATTTAAACCAAATGACATGATTGCCATTACAACTGTAACAAATCTGAATTAAACTCTTGTCTGCAAAAGCCATTACTAAAGAGTTGAAATAAGAATTGGAGGTATATCATTTCAAATAATGAGAAGATTGTGTCAAAGAAGAATGTAAAAAAAATGTTTTAAATAATCTTCCTAATTTGGTAGCAGTTAATAGACATTTACATAGTTATGCCGTTAATGAGGTACCAGGGAAGCCACATGTGCCCGGCTTGGGCGGATCACCGCCGTGTCCTCGTGGCGGCGATCGGCGGCGGCGACCTCTCGCGTCCGGCCCTGGTTCAGGCCATGGTACGGAGCGAGAGGGAATGGGAAGCCGTCACCTCCTTCTGCGAAGCAGTAATGCTCGCGAAGGAGGAAGCGGAGCGCGAGAGGGAGAGGCAATCACTGCGCCCTCGCGCCCCTAGTCGCCGCAGGAGGAGACACCCTGGGCGTCGGGAGTCGATTGCCAACTCCGGGCCACCGCAGGCGCGGGCTTGCGGACGGCGAGCAATGGGCAGCTCGCCGTCCGGTAAGGACCAGGCCCGGGTCGACGGCGCGTCGTGTTCCACGCGCGCCTCACAGAGATGTCAGCAAAATTGACGGGGTCCGTGAGGACCGATGCCTGCCGGGGCTGCGGATTGTTCGAAAGAGTTACCGTGGCCCTGGCGCACAGGCAACTGAAGGAACACGGGTGGGTTTTAGTCAGTAAGAGTCTGACACGCCCTTCCGCTCCGCTCAGACCGGGAGAGGTCATTTGATGAGGGAAGCCACATGTGCAGAAGGAATGATTGCCAAATTTCCATGTCTTCAATGTAGTCTTTAATCTTATAATATGCTTCTTTGATAAGGATATGGTTGATGTGGGTTTTGAACTTTTAGTCAGTTGTAACTGACTTTGGCAACTTGTTATAAAAGCGGATACTGTTTATAAGAAATGAAATGAATCTAAATTTCATTTTTATTACGTGTATTTGTATTATGGAAATCGCTTCTTATTTTGAAAAATCCTAAGTTTTTGTAAACATACAAAATACTTTCTAAGACATAGATATCCGAGAGATATGCCTTTACTCTATATTTGCTCAAGTTTATGTGTCGCCACCTTTTCCCCACTCCTGAAACTCTCACATAAACAAAAGAAATAGATACGGCACACATGATGCATTCTTCGCACACAAACAAAAAAATATGCGTAACACTTATGTGCTATTTTATTGCACATATGCTCAAAAGGGGCGGGCACTAGAAAGTATAGATACAGTCACTGAATGCACACATGTAACTCTAGCATCAACTAGGGAAGAGAGGTTGGTATAAATATGTGATCGATAAAAATATCGATGAATACCGACTGCAAAAAGAGGTGTTTTTTGGACGTATTTGGTACCGTTCTTTTTTTCTGCTTTTCCATGTGGAATATTAAAAGACCAATAACAACAAATCAAGTAAAAATATAATATTTTCGTTTGCGAATAACATTTAAGTAATTCAGTTCCTTCAGTTTCTCCCTTACTCAGCCCCGGATTTAGATTTTTTTCGAGGCGGGGCAAAAACTGCAATCTGCCGCTCCCCGCCCCGCCAATCCTTTAACGTTTTACATGAATCCTTATTTATTTAAATATACATGGACATGTCGAACAATTATTTAGGATAGGACAGGACTTATTTGAAATAAATCGTGAGATTATAGCATACTAGCTTCTGTACGCGACTTCGTCCGCGTGAAACTTCGGCCCCCGACCCACCGCGTCGTTGCGCATCACTCGCCCATGATATTACTTCCTTTTCGCTTAGCGTTCTTTCTGACCTTTTTTCTTACTGCTCGGTTTCTAGGGTAAGGTTTCTACCTTCTTCAAGAATTGGGCTATCAAATGCAATAAGATTTTTTCAAATCCGACTGCTTGTTCCAGAGATTAGCGCGTTCAAACAAAAAAAACTCTTTAGCTTTATTATTAGCAGAAGATTAGAATAACATTTTTACTCTTTGAGCCTTCTGTTTTGCAAAAAAATCGATGGCATTTTCATAATTAATGTGATTGTCATGATTTTTGATTGCTAAGATCACACCCGACTTATGCAGAAAAGCTTAACACCAATTAAGGCAATCTAGAATGCACCAGCGAGCGGAGCGAGCGCGAAATTTTTAGCACTGCTTCAAATAAGTTTGATTTTGTAAGTCCGAAAAGTTTTAAGAATTAAGAGTCGCTAGGCTATAAGAACGAGCAAAGCGAGCTCGAATATTTTGCCAGAAACATATTAGGTAAATTTTATCGATCGATAATGCTCCAATCCAACGGCTGCGCCAGCGCTCTGTGGTAAAAACTTAAAGGAAATCGTGTCGCCTTTCCGCATAAAGGCGGCGAAATGGGCGGGACGCCCGGCGCCCTCACTAGGCGATGTAAAATTTCTAAAATAAAGGATTTGTTCCTTAAATTTTTGGCCACAGAGGTGACAGAAGCGCTCATCCTCCTCAGGTTCGTCACGGCATAGATCTGTTGCAAGAGATGGAAAGCTAACCTTTTTGTATCGCCAAATAAAAATGGAGCATGTGTTTTAAAAACAGAGAGTTTCTGGTAGAATTCAACTGCTCCGCCCGCAACCCGCTCGCACCGTTTGACGATCTATGCCTACGCTAATCACGTAGTGATTTTGTCAGTGTGCCACTCGCAGAGAAAGATAATAAGTGCTGCGCATCTCACTTATCGCAGAGTTGCGGTGCGCTGAGTGGTGCACTTGTTTGCCACGCTTAAATTTGCCTTTCCCCCCTAGATCCGGGGCTGCCCTTACTTAAAATTAAAACTGTTCAACTATCGCACATAAAAGAACAATTAAAATAGGTAGGTACTTATTGAACATTATATCTGTCGCTTTCATAATTTAGTTGTTACATTCTTAGCCAAAAAATGTAAGCAAATATCAATATGTTATTCCATCACACATTTTGTCACTTGGATAATATTATTATCCATCGGGGTCTTGCTCAAACTGGTGAAAATCAGTCGATGAGAAAATATTTGTATCGACAAAGTGTCTAAGAGCTTTTGGGTCTAGCAACGTCTTTATGGACTTTTAGTCACTTGAAATTACCAACCAATTATTTTCTCTGCATTTTGCATCTACCTATTTATGTTCAATTTCTGGATCTATCGGGAAACTGATATAAAATGTATTAATTCTCGTTTAAGATTCTTAATACAATTTCTTATTAGAGCAACTAACAATTATCGATATCCATATCTCAGTGCTGCGCACCACTAATGCATTGTTTTGACATGCGTCAGTCATTAGGCAAAGGCTGTCGCATGTCCCTCGCGCCCCTAGCCGCCGCAGGAGGAGGAGACACCCTGGGCGTCGGGAGTCGATTGCCGACTCCCGGCCACCGTAGGCGCGGGCTTGCGGACGGCGAGCAATGGGCAGCTCGCCGTCCGGTAAGGACCAGGCCCGGGTCGACGGCGCGTCGTGTTCCACGCGCGCCTCAAAGAGATGTCAGCACCATTGACGGGGTCCGATAGGACCGATGCCTGCCGGGGTCGCGGATTGTTCGAAAGAGTTACCGTGGCCCTGGCGCACAGGCAACTGAAGGAACACGGGTGGGTTTTAGTCAGTAAGAGTCTGACACGCCCTTCCGCTCCGCCCAGAGCGGGAGACGTCATTTGATGATTTCCCACCCAAAAAAAAAATATTTCACAACTAGATAATTTGTAAAATACTTAAATATTATAATTAATGCAGTGATTTTTTAGTTACCGGTGGTAAGACAAACCACTTGTACTAAGGTTTGTTGTAATTGTGCTATATTTTCACACAAGGACGGAACAATTCGGCATTTCGTAAAAATACGAAATCACACTACACGTTCCGAGGCAAACATATGACTAAACGGTGCTCACTGCAGTCACGCGTATTTAAGGTCAGTTCAACCCAACGGAGGCGACATGCGCCACGCCTCCAAGCCATATCCCTCGATATCCGTGTTCTAAGATATAAAGAGAAGGCAAAAGTTAGTAAATCAATTTCTTTGAATTTGTTTCTGAGAGACTCGCTAGGACCCATTTTATAGATTGCGCGGATTGCCCTCTTCTGTAAAATGAAAATTGAATCTACGTCAGCTGCCGATCCCCACAGCAGAACGCCATAAGTCATAATACTGAGGAAATAAGTAAAGGATACTAACTTAGTTGTGGCTCTATCAGTCAAATGCCTTATTTTTCTTACTGCATAAGCAGCTGAACTTAATCTACCTGAAAGAGCTCTTAATGTGGCTCTAAAAATACAGTTTCCGTAATAGCATCTAGTTTCTTGCCATCAAGTTTTAAATTTAGACCCACGTGGGGTACATTTGGTAATGAGAACTTAAGACATTTAGTTTTGTTCGCATTAAGTAAAAGATTATTAGCTGCGAACCATTTCGAAAGAACCGCCAGACTATCGTTGACATGTAAGACATCCGTATCTTTTATATCTATAAAAAAAAAGAAGAGAAGTGTCATCAGCGAATAAAATTATATCTGATATGTTGGCCATCATGTAAGGAAGGTCATTAATATAAACTAGAAATAGGAAAGGGAAAAGAATTGAACCTTGAGGCACACCCATTTTAACTAAGGACGCCGACGAGTGGCACCGTTAACGTTTACTTTTTGCTGCCTGTTTGATAAATAGGAAATAACAAAATCAGCGGCTTGTCCACGAATTCCGTAGTGGTGTAATTTACAGATCTGTATTGTAGTCGACGCAGTCAAACGCTTATGAGAGGTCACAGAAAATGCCAATTGTATCCTGGGACTTCTCCCAGGATTCCAAAATGTGACTGATGGTGATGAGTTTTACGCCCGCATCAGTCGTCTACCTACTTTTCGTGAAATCAAACTGGCGACTATGTAAAATCCCATTTGAGTTAAAATGTGGCAACATCAGATCTAGCTGATGATGTCAATGATATCTCCAAGAACCTTAACGGAAATCCCCCATAAGTCTTCAGTGTTTTTATGTTAAGACTTTTGAATGATTTTGTAATTGTGACAATAGAAATGGGCTTGAATTCAAAACTTTGAATGTCCTTAATAAAGTTTTCTTTGAGAAGAGATTCAGCTAATATAGATGATGAGGGGAGAGATTTAGTAATCTCTATTGGGATGTTGGTAAAAATGTTCTAGTGACTCAGCAACTTTCAACTTATCTGGAATGGGTATGGTATGGCAGGTCGGCAGGAGACAAGGCTAGGAGAGGTTAAGGCAGTGTGTATCAAATGTTATGTTAGTATTAGTGTATGACATTATATGGATGTATTTTTGTAATTTATTATTTCAGATAGTACCACATCCCCCACCACCAACCACATCACCACCACCATTCACATCACCACCACTAGTCACATCACCACCACCAGTCGCATCACCACCACCAGTCGCATCACCGCCAGCTTCTCCTTTTACCTCACCGCCAGACACCACACCTTCCACTTCAACAAACCCAGGACCATCAGTCCCTACAATAGCGCTACCTTCCGCCCATTCCACTGCAACACAGCAAGGTTCGGCACGAGGTCAGCGTGCACGGAGCTTGAGGACTGATTTTCTTGTCTCCGATGCTGAGATAAGAAGTGTTCTACAAGTATTTTTATCTTTCAGTATTTTTGTTTCTTTTTATCATATTATTATTACTGTATGTAACAATGCGAACTAAAGTTTTAGTGATGTTTGGAACAACACAATAGTGCAGTTGATGCAGGCATAACTTTATTCTTCTTCGCTCACAAATTATCATGTTAAAATATGGTACTTTTGTTTCAGGATATAAGCAATAGTCTTCCAGAAACAAATCAATTAACTGGAAGGAAAATGAGACGAAACCGTTTATAAAGGTACAATTTATATTTACATAAAAAAAATCTTATGTAGTTGGCTCTTTTATCACTTTCTGCTTGTAGAAGGATATCTCTGCTTGTTAGTGTTGTCTCTCACTATTTCGTCTGCCGTTACAAGCGTTTCGTGCATGTGCACCCTGAAACAAATTGCACGACTGTTAGATAAAAGTTGATATACTTACAACTATTTCACAGTACAATAAAAAAAAAACAACTTATCGATAATGTCGCATTATGTTGTATAATGTGCAGCATGCGTACACCAGCGCCGATGCCTTCTCAGGAGCATAATGAAGGCTCCTGTCAATGCCGAGACACCGAAAGGTCTCCTTGAGGAGGTTCCCATTGGTATGTTCAATGACATTGCGCGTTGGGCAATGCCACTTGGTGTACCATGTTGAGCATTTCTAATTGGAGTCATGAGCCAAGGCTCCAAAGCATGCCCGAGTCCCCTGAAAATCAATGATAAATAATTAATTTTGTGTTTTGTTTCAGATAACATAGTTCCTGAATGGCAAAACATATTAATATGGGCCCCAAAAATTAATTACCTATTTAAATATACTACTACTTACTATATAATATGATTATTTACTTAATAAAACTATTAATATACTTAAGTACTGTTTATTATTTCAAATGATGAATAGGATAGAAATATTTACTGAGTTTCATTTAAGAATAAGTCTGAGAAAACACCAAAAACCACCGTAAAAATGTCCAAAAAACCACCGTGTCATAAATGACACGGTGGTTTTTTGGACATTTTAATATCACAATCAATGTTGTGATATTTCCACATAATTAGTTAGTTTTTGATAACGTATTGTGCTATAGAATGTCTTACCCAGTAGATAATATATGCCAATTCTGGATTCATGTAGCCTCCGTAGTTTTGTCTTAATGACAGAACTATTAAAAATTCCCTGCCCGGAAAATTTGCATTTACATTCAATATTAATCTGCACTCAGCATTTGCGATCGGAAAATTACAAGTTTGTATTAATTCTATTTTTTTAGACTATTCATTGGTATTTATGATATGTCGAGTCACCACAAAAAAGAGAATCAAGATCTCTTTCTTATAATATCAAATCATCTTTAACTATTTCATGATTTTTATTTTACAGCAAAATAGGTACATGAACCATTTTATGGTAACTATTTTCTATACCAACTGAACATTGATGGAGGTAACGCCATGTCTGTTCCCGTATTGGGTTTGTTGTCGCTTTGGTGGTGGAAACAGTTGTTGGTGAAACGTGGGTGCAGTGAATGGTTCTCATTATATCTGAGAGTCCAAAATTTCTTTGGTAGCCAGATGCCACAGGCTGCCTTCCTTCCGCAGTGTTTGGGAACAGAATCCATCACTGTTTCAGACTGAAATAATATAAATAAATTAAATACAATAGTAAGAAATCTAGCCAACTAAATAGCAAATGCAAGCCTTACACGCCGCTCTAATTTTGCTAATTTGAGAGGGTAGTTAACTGACCTTGTATGTCCTGCAACAAAAAAATGTTTTAGAAATTTGCTGATAGTGGTTCGGCCAATAGAAATATTTTGCTCTTCGCCAACACCTTGGTAATGTCACACATTAAACACACATTTTTCTTTTTTCGTCATTCGAAAAATACATGTGATTGTCACATTATCCCACCCACATAGGGGAAGGGCCCATCGTGATAAACGTGTTTATTTCTGAACCCTGTTCAAACCGCGCGTGTTTAAAGGACGACCCCTTATTTCCCTATGGCAAATGAGCTATGATCTTTACACACGAGAGTATTTATACGACATGTATTAAGCGCCTACCTTGTGTCTAGAACGATGAGATCGCGGAGTATGTGGAGCAGATCATGCACAGCGCTGACCTAGAGAAGATAACGATGAAGACGGTGTACAAACAGGTGTGCAGCCTATACCAAGACTTTGACATCGCGCACAAGAAGGACTTCATCAAAGCCACAATCATGTCGGTCAGTATTTACCACTAGATTGTCTACATTTTATTATAACGGTTTTCGGGATTTTTAACTTATTAATTTGGGATAACTTGCACAACATAACAGACATATGTCCAACTTATTGCCCAGTTAAAATTCAATAAAAACAGACATAATTACAATAAGCAATAAAACACAAAAACAACAAATAAAACTACAAAATAATAAATAATATTGGCACAAAAAATTGGGCATGCCATCGTCCGGGTGAGTCCATTAGATATATTATATCTGGTTGTTCTCGTCTGGCTAACGGCGAGTACTTGCACAGACATAATCCAAGTAGCCAGGGTTATTCACCAGCAACTTGTTTGATTTTCTTTGGTTCTGAGGTACCGTATTACAAGTATGTGCCCGACCCAGTTCTCGAAAATGACTATCACGTTTTACTGGGATCGATTTATCATTACTGACAGGACTATTGTCACCAATAAGCCTGATATAGTGGTGATAGATCGATTAGCGCGCCGCACAATGATTGTCGATATTACCATTCCACATGACGAGAACCTCGTGAAAGCTGAGAAAAAGAAACAAATTAAATATCTCGACTTAGCACCAGGGCCGTATTTAAGCGTGTGGAGGCCCTGGGGCAACCAAAAAGTGTAGGCCCAGGAAATGTTATGGAACAGACGATAAAAAAAAACCACCTTTTTCAATCATTTTTAAACAGGCTGGATTTGGATTTTTTAGATAGGGCAGTAAGGTCAAGGTACCTTAACCATTGTACTACACACCGTGTGTAAAACAGCGAAAAAAAAATAACAAAGGAAAAGTTGTTTACTAGTGTTTACTCGTCGGAATTTGAAAGATTTTTTTCCGAAGTCTCTATTGCGGGGGCCCCTCTTTTGTGGAGGCCCCGGGGCGGTTGCCCCGGATGCCCTCCCCTAAATCCGGCCCTGCTTAGCACACGAGGTTTTTGACAAGTGGAATGTGAGCTCGGTTGTCATTGTGCCGATTGTCGTATCGGCCAATAGCCTGATGGCCGAAAGCTTCGATCAACATCACTAGAGGCTCTCGTTAGGTGGTTGGATCAAGGGCCTGATTCAGAAGGCAGTACTCCACGATACGACTCGCATCGTGAGGAGGTTCTTTTCTCTGGAGTCCTAACCACCGGTAGCTTGAACCCTGCTCCCAATACCACAAATTTTTATATTTTTAAATGTTTTTATAAAAATATTAAAAAAACGTATTTAATATGTATGAAAATAAATAAACGAAATAATAATATTGGCATAAAAAAAAACTCATCTTTCGTTCATAATAATCACATAATTACAAACATTCACGACACACGCCTATCCATCTCGCGGCAAAACTTTGACATGCACTAACTTTGGACTCCCCCACTACTGGAACAGCTGACGCTCAGGTCTGTTATGCACTAGGGCTAAACTATTATCCTTATGATTTACAGCCGGTATAAAAGAATTTGTTCAAACTAACGCCACCGCTCGTAGGTACTAGCCCGCAATTTGTCGTTCAGGTTCATCATTTTCATGACAGCTGCCACTGCTACCGTTATGTGGCGGCCATCGCTGTCTTAGGAGACCCAAGCTCGCGTTACTACAACCAATAGGCACACCGTAACGCGTGATCACTCCGTACTGCCTTGGCGGATCATAAGGCTGAAGATTTAAAATGTAATGTCTATTAACCGATAGAATCCCGGTGGCCCTCTGTAGGGCCGGGGTGGCGCCACCCATATGTCGTGGAACAAGACAGTTCGTCAGACCAAAAAAAAAACCCTTACAGTGAAATGCTCAAAAGACGATATTAGCCCTCATTTAGAAGCAATAATGATGATTATTTAACCGCACGACCGCGCGACCCTCTAGAGGGCCAGCGGGGCTTGACGGTGGCGCCACCCCGGCCCTACAGAGGGCCACCGGGATTCTATCGGTTAAAGGTGTCACACATGCCCCGGACAGAGATGTTCTGTGACTGTTTTCTATATTTAAACGAATTCATGCTAGATCGGGCAGGCCCTTGCACCATTTATGATTTTCCGTCGGTGTTCCTTAAAGGTAAGTGTTGGCTCACCATGCGTAAAAGTTTGTAATAAGGTGACTGTACTTTCAGACTTTAATGTCGCAGCCAACCCTTGCACAGATGGAGAAGTTGGTGAAATTTCTAGAGGAGAATCCAGAGATAGCTACAGGTACAGATCAGGCGAATAATGCCGAAGAAAGCCTTCAGACGACCCAGAAATGGAAAGCTATAGCGAATGAATTAAATTTTATGGGAGGCCAAAATAGAAGCGGTCGGTCTTGGGCAAAAGTAAGTATGCCATCCAAACGAACAGTATTGTTCGGCCCTGTTTCACTAAAATTATAATTAAATTATAATTTTATCATTTACAAGCTGAACTCTGCCGCACTACGCAGCGCCACCTATTTTGCCTAATTGTTCAAACTATATCTTTCCAGTCTCCAGTAATATGCTATTCCGCGCTGTACTGTGCTAAGCTGAGCTAACTTTCTCGTACTCTATGTATTTTGTACAAACCGCTGAGCTGCGCGAGGTGTGCTGTGCGAGTTAGCATGTATCGCGTGACCGCTGCTGTTTTTTAAACAAAGCATAGCACAGCATATTTTTTTGTTGGATATTGCAGCCTATGAGTAGCAAATCAGCTAAATAGAGACCAGCACAGCTCAGCGCAGCATAGCTTAATTTTGATGAGTTACCTTAAGTGCTTAATCGATCGAATGGCATTCGAGTGACAAACAGACTATGTTACCTTGGTGTTTATATAGTATAGATAGACCCTTACAATAATGTATTGTTAAAAAAAAAAACTTTTTCAGTTTTGGGGTGCATTGAGAAATCGTCTCAATCACATTATAGCCGAGAGGAAATCATCACCTGGCTCTAGCGACGCAGTCCTCCAACCGTATCCACGAGCGATGGTGGAACAAATGATTATTTTACTGGGCGGACCTGGAAATAAAGAAATCCCAGATGACTCGCCTTCCGTAAGTTATCGTTTCATTATGCTGGTTGTACACGGCACAGTTTCTTTACGGTGCGGCGCGCTAGCCACACTGCAGACTGCTGCTGCTGCTATGATGATAGTATGATGCGGCAAACCATGCACTAATCTAAATCCCAATGGAAATGGAAATGGAATGGAATGGTAGTCGGCGTTTTGGCGTTTCGCCGTGTTTAAGACCACTTAAACACGGCGAGTCGCCAAAACGCGATGCAGCGTCGAAGTAATCGCTGAATCGTGTGAATTTGCAATCGCGTCCGAACGCAGAGTCGCTAAGATGCATATGCTGTTAGATCTTGAATCAATCTTCCGGAAAATGAATAAGCCCCTACTTGCTGATACTAAAAGCACCATGTCTGTAAAGAACCTTCAGTTACTGGATGACTTATATTTATAAGTAAACACTTATTCTTATGGGTTCTGTACAAAAAGGGTAAAACGGGACCCCATTGCCTACCACGCTTTTTGGCCGAAACTTGATTTTTTTGGCCGAAACCGGCTGACACCGAACTCGAACCTTCGGTCGGACACTGCCAATAATATAAGTTTCTAAAAAATATTAGAATTAGGAATCAAACAAAATGTACTGCGCTGCGTTCTAAGTGGCTCCAGCGCTTTTTAAAAACGTCACCGGTGGCCCACCCGCTTGGTCTTCTGTCCATCTCGCTAACACTGAGCACTTAAAAGCATGCGTGTCCCATCTTGGCACATTCTCGTGAAACAGTATGCTAGCTTGCACAGCGCACCTCGCGCATCTAGGGTTACCAGCCATCCGGATTTGTCCGGACATGTGCTGTCTTCTGGCCCCCCGTCCGGACTTAGTGCCCGGATTTAAAAACATATATAAATAGTTAAATTTCGTTCTAAACAGAAATATTTAAAAAGTTAAATCTCAGGACTTTTCAAACTTCGACATGGAAACCCTCCGCTAACCTCAAATTAAAAAACATAGCACGAGAAACTTAGCTGGACACAGCGCAGCATAGCTTACTATTCATTAGCCACAGGGCAAAGTACTTCGGTAACCCAGGTACCCTACGTGAGATTGTCAGCAACACCAAGGCGTTGCTGGCCTTCATCGAGGAGCTGGGGTGGATCGAATAATCGATTTTCCCACCCGTACGCAAAATACGCACATTGACGTGGAGTTGCGGACACCAGCCCGTATTACCTATTATTCATTAGTCACTCTTAAACTGTATCATACTGAACATATGGCACGGAAAACATTTTACTTACATTTATGTCGTTTAAGTTGGTCAGTGATAGACCGGTCTGGTGGGCACCAGACGTAACTGTAACAACAGATGTCAGTGTAACAGCTGGTGGGCACCAGTTGCTACACTTACATAACCTTAATTAACAAAGAATTTGTGTGTGCCAATACTTAACGGTCTTCGTATGGCACAGTATTTATATGACATGTATTATATTAAGCGCCCACCGTGTGTCTAGAACGATGAGATCAGGAAGTGTGTGGAGCAGCTCTTACACGGTGCCGACCTAGAGAAGATAACGATGAAGTCGGTGTACGAACATGTGTGCAGTCACTACCCAGACTCTGACCTCTCGCCCAAGAGGGAGTTCATCAAAGCCACAATTAAGTCGGTCAGTACCAGATACTCAACATTTTTATAATAACTGTTTTCGGGATTTTTCATTTATTTATTTGGGAAATCTTACACAACATTACACACATAAATGCAAGTTATTGCACAGTTAAAATTAAATAAAAACAGACATATTTACAGTAAGAATACACAACATTAAAAAATAAAACTAACAAATAATATTGGCACTTAAAAAAATACTCATGATCGTTCATCATCTCACAGAATCTCAAAATTCGAAGTTTCATTTTTATTTGTTTATTTTCGGCTAGTTTTCGTTGTAGGAGTCAGCCTACCCATCATAAAAAAATAACATTATACGAAATGTATGGGAATAGTTTCTTTTTGCGTCAGAAATCACAAAAAAATAAATAAACCAAAAGACCAAAAAAACGATTATTAGCATCAAAAAAGTTTTTGTGAAAATTTACCATTATCTTGCTGACTGTACATTTTTTCAAAATCTGTGAATGTAGATCATAATATCCCAAAACGTTAAGGTGCGTCTCCTAAGACCGTTTTCCTGCAGCTGCAACGGTTAAGGTACCTGTGCTTACTGCCCCGTCTCTAAAATCGACCCTGTATAAACAAATTTATGTTAGATCGGGCAGGCCCTTGCACCATCTATGATTTTCCGTCAGGGGTTCCGTAAAAGTTTGTAATAAGGTGACTGTACTTTCAGACTATAAACTCGCAGCCAACCATTGCACAAATGGAGAAGTTGGTGAAATTTCTAGAGGAGAATCCAGAGATAGCTACAGGTACAGATCAGGCGAATTATGCCGAAGAAAGCCTTCAGACGACCCAGAAATGGGAAGCTATAGCGAATGAATTAAATTTGATGGGAGGCGAAAATAGAAGCGGTCGGTCTTGGGCAGAAGTAAGTATGCTGTCCAAACGAACAGTATTGTTCGGCCTAAAATTATCTACATAAAAAAAAATCTATACCCGTGCGTTAGTCTCGCAAAAACTCGAAAATGGCTCGACCGTTTGTGATGAAACTTTGGTAAATTGTGGTGTGCGCGCCGAAGAGGAGAAACCGCCGGAGAAGGTTCCTAACAAAAAAAATAAAAAATAAGAGCATTGCAGTGCATTAGCTCGTAGCATTTACAAGCTGAACTCTGCCGCACTACGCAGCGCCACCTATTTTGCCTAATTGTTCAAACTATATCTTTCCGGTCTCCAGTAATGTGCTTTTCCGCGCTGTACTGTGCTAAGCTGCGCTAACTTTCTCGTGCTCTATGTATTTTGTACAAACCGCTGAGCTGCGCGAGGTGTGCTGTGCGAGGTAGCACGTACCGCATGACCGCTGCTGTTTTTTAAACAAAGCATAGCACAGCATTTTTTGTTGGTTATTGCAGCCTATGAGTAGCACTTCAGCTAAATAGAGAACCGCACAGCTCAGCGCAGCATAGCTTAACTTTGATGAGTTACCTTAAATGCCTAATCGATCGAATGGCATACGAGTGACAGACTAACTTTGGTGTTTATGTAGTGTAGATAGACCATTACAATAATGTATTGTTAAAAAAATACTTTTTCAGTTTTGGGGTGTATTGAGAAATCGTCTCAATCTCATTATAGCCGAGAGGAAATCATCACCTGGCTCTCGCGACGGAGTCCTCCAACCGTATCCACGAGCGATGGTGGAACAAATGATTATTTTACTGGGCGGACCTGGAAATAAAGAAATCGTAGACGAGTCGCCTTCAGTAAGTTATCGTTTCATTATGCTGGTTGTACACGGCACGGTTCCTTTACGGTACGAAGCTCTAGCCACACTGCAAACTGCTGCTGCTGCTGTGATGATAGTATGACGCGGCAAACCATGCACTTCCCAATGGACTGCCATACAACACTGACTTTAAACACGGCGAGTCGCCAAAACGCGATGCAGCGCCAAAGTATTCGCTGAAACGTTTGATTTTGCTGTCGAGTCCGAACGCAGAGTCACTCAGATGCATATGCTGTTGCCCTTAGATCTTGTGTCAATCTTCCTGAAAGCGAATAAACCCTTATTCAATCAACTCAGTCTATCGCAGTCCACTGCTGGACATATGTCTCTCCCAGGCTGCACCACAACACCCTGTCCTCCGCCTTCCGCATCCAGTCTGTCTCAGCCACCTTTTTGAGGTCGTCGGTTCATCTAGCTGGGGCGCGTCCCACACTACGCTTGCCGACACGCGGTCGCCACTCCAGAACTCGACTGTTCCACCGGCCATCGGTCCTCCGATAAACATGACCAGCGCACTGCCACTTTAGCTTGCTTACTCTGCAAGCTGTGTCGGTAACTCCGGTTCTTTTCCGGATAACTTCGTTTCTGATTTTATCCTTCAAAGAAACCCCGAGCATAGCCCGCTCCCCCGCCCCCTAACTCGCTGATACTAAAAGCAGCATGTCTGTTAAGACTGGATGACTTTAATTTATAAGTAAACACTTATTTTTTTGGGTTTTGTACAAAAAGGGTGAAAACGGGACCTCATTGCCTACCAAGCCTACGCTGTATGTCTATCTGCCAATCGTTTGTTTTCTATGAAAACCGGCAGCTCTCGACCGACGGTTTCGTTTGGGCCGAACATTTGGTCACCTTTAGGCCGGAACTGACCGAACCCGAACCTTCGGTCGGACACTACCAATAACATAAAATCCTAAAAGAATACAATTAGGAATCAAACAAAATGTACTGCGCTGCACTATAAGTGACTGCGCTTTTTTAAAAAGATCTCCGTGAGCTCACCCGTTCTGTCTTCTGTCCATCTCGCTCACACTGAGCAATTAAAAGCAATACGTGTCGCATCTTGACACATTCTCGTGATACAGTATGCTGGCTTGCACAGCGTACCTTACGCACCTACGGTTACCATCCGTCCGGATTTGTCCGGACATGTGTGGCTTTTTGGCCCGCCGTCCGGACTTAGTGTGTCCGATTTTTTTAAAACTTAAAAAGGTCAATGTCAAACTCAATGTTGATCATAGAACAGGGTTGCAAAATATGTCTTAGTTACCTACGATGATGCAGAAAAGTTGTTCAGTAAGCTATTTTAATTTGAATAAAACCATAGTTTATAAATAGATAAGTAATTTACTTACTAAGTATTTGTTTAAGGAATTTTAGATATTTTTTATATATAAATTGAGTGAGATACCTGAGAAACAGGTTTATTCCTAGTTCAGGTAGAATCCCATAATAATATACCTTTAGTTTAAGACCCTAATGTAAAAAAAATAAAAACAAAAACAAAACAAACATTTTATGTACATCAATTATTTCAATATACAATTTCAATTTCGTACTAAAAAGAAAGATTAAAAAGTGAAATGTCAGGACTTTTCAAATTTCGAAATGTAAACCCCTCTGCGACTCTCAAATCGTGAGTTGAAAACCAGACACAGTGCAGTATCTTTTAATATTCATTAGTCACCTTTTTAGTTTTCTGTGCCGACTGTATCATACTGAACAGATGGCACAGAAAACATTTTACATACATTTGTGTCGTTTAGGTTGGTCAGTGATAGACTGGTCTGGTGGGCACCAGACGTAAGTGTAACAAAGGATTTTTGTGTGACAATACTTTACGGTCTTCGTATGGCGAATATATTTACACACAGTATTTATATTGCATGTATTATATTAAAAGCGCCCACCTTGTGTGTAGAACGAGGAGCTCAGGGTGTTCGTGGAGCAGATCTGCACCAACCACCTAGAGAACATGTGGAGGAAGGCGGTGTACAAACAGGTGTGCAGCCACTACCCAGACTTTGACCTCGCGCACAGGAAGGACTTCATCAAAGCCACAATCAAGTCGGTCAGTACCAGATACTCAACATTTTTATAATAACTGTTTTCGGGATTTTTCATTTATTAATTTGGGAAAAACTTACACAACATTACAGACATAAATCCAAGTTATTGCACAGATAAAATTAAAAAAAAAACAGATATATTGACAGTAAGAAATAATACACAAGATTAGCAAACAAAAGTAATAATTAAATAAAATAGTCATTTTTTTTTTAATTATGCTGGTTGTACACTCGGCTACATATCAAGCTATACATTTTCAGTATAAGCTGATCTCGCATTGTATAGGATTTCCGTACAATGAGAGGCCAGCTTATACTGGAAATGTATAGCTTGATATGTAGCCGAGTGTACAAACGAAAATGATTTTACAACAAACTGGTGTTGAAACAAAACTGATGTTAAGCAAGCCGTGCGTAAACGCGGCGCGTCGGGAGGGGGGGGGGGGGAGAATAGTTCACACGGCGGCGTAACCGTACACTTGCCGCCCGCGCCGTTTCTATCAACAATACAACTCTGATTACCGTGCGTGCGTCAATTAAACGTAGTAATTTTTACGGTGGAAAAACGTGTGTGTACAATCGGCTTTATTAATGTATTTATAGATCACACGTGCAGATAAAGCGGCAAAGCGAACTAGCAAAATGAGAGATTTGCACCCAGAATCCTCGGGCAATGGATTGCAAAATGCAGAAGAGCCGACAGGCCGAGCGGGAGCTTCATTCAGTAAGTCCGGTAACTCTAACAATTTTAAGCGCTTAATTTTCTTTGGAAACTAAGTTCACATCAAAAAATCTATTTTTAATAATATTGCTACGTCATTGGGACATTAGCATGTTGCGTGCAACATGATTTTCGCAACAAAGAAGCATGTTGCTGAAACAATGTTATTGTTCTTGTTTCCAAGCTATTATGTATTTGTTTTTTGTTTTGTTTCTCTGATTCACTGCTGGACAAAGGTCTCCCCAAGTCCTTCCAGGAAATCTCTTCCCGGGTGTTTGGGAGATGGGAGTAAAGCTTGAAGGGGATATCATTTAAAGACCATTGGTTTCAAAAAAACAAGGAACAGACTTCCGTCTAAGACAAGTTTAGCTTAAAATGTTCTAAATGGTCTTAAGATATCATCCCCTTCAGGCTTTGCACCCATCTCCCAAACAACCTGTATACTAGAAAGAGAAAAAGTATGAATTTAATACGCGTTTTTAATACAGAGCCATCTAGTATAAGTTTTTAGAAGCTCTTATAAACTTTAAGTCATCTTGGATTTTCATTTTGACCGTACTTTAGCTTTAGCTTGGGCTTTAGCACCCTCGAAAACCATGAAAACGACACCTATGACGAAAAATTGGAATGTTTCCGCAACCGCCATCTTTTTTTTTTTTTTTCCTTGGGAAATCATCAAATGATGTCTCTCGCTCTGGGCAGAGCGGAAGGGCGTGTCAGACTCTTACTGACTAAAACCCACCCCTGTTCCTTCAGTTGCCTGTGCGCCAGGGCCACGGTAACTCTTTCGAACAATCCGCAGCCCCGGCAGCGCAACCGCCATCTTGGATTTTCATTTTGAAAACCATCAAAACTATCTCTCCAAATTCGCATGTTGGGGGCATAACGCTTTTTCATAACGTATTTTGTATACAAATTCAAGACAAGAGCTCGTGTGGCACCCAAATATCGGTTTATTTTGTATACCCAGACTTTTTCAAATGGGTCAAAACCAAAACTGTTTTGTGGTCAAAATGACATCAAATTTATCCGTAATAAGGACACTAAAATACCCGGACTGAAAACGCTTGAACCAACTTCGTGCTACTCTTATTGACACTGCGTTAGTCCATAAACGTCACAAATTTTTTTCGCGGCTTGTTTCGCATTTTTCCCTTTTTTGTAATAAAACTTCAAAATGCATCGGAATTTCTTCGTTTAGATTCACTCATTTTGGCGGACAGAAAAACAATTAAAAATGGCGGGAATTTTAATTAGTGTCATCTATTAAATGGTATCAAAACCAGCCAGATACAAACAGAGCGTCCAAAAAGATCTTACTACAACTTTATACCTATATAATACGAAAAAACTTTTACTTGTGTTTAATTTTATTGTAATTTTGTCACTTATAGCCTGTACATAAAAGTTAAAAAAAAATATAATTCTGTAAAAATTTTGCATGAAGCGCTATTTGAGATTTGCTACATTTCTCAAATGCGAAGTAGGATTTGTTTAATTTTCTTCATATTAATCTATTTTGCATTATTTTTATCCTGTTAATATTTATGCTTGAAGTACTAAGTTAAATTATAAGATTCTTAAAAAAAAAGAAACAATTGTTGCGAGCACGCAAATGTTCAATTTGTTGACCTACCTAATGTCTTCGACAAAAACTCCACATGTCTGTTAATATTTTATTTCCAAATAAAAAATAGATGCGACGTATTCTGAAGAAAAAAAAATACTACTCGTGTGGGGGTGAACTTTTCGCGGGATACATTTTATTATGTTTTTATTTATTGCACAGCCAGCCTAAAATTCGGCGTGAATTCTTCGGGCTAAGAGTGGAGGCCTGAGTCCTAACAGTGGGAACATTGTAGTATTATGTTATTTATGTAAGGTGTGATCTGTAGGGTTGTGTTATGTTATTACAGTTAGAACGGCTGCAAGACGCGTCCGGCGCAGCAGAGCCCGAGCAATGAGACCCAGACCACTCGTGGCAGAGCGGCTTATTAATATAGATGAAGGGAGACTACAGGTCAATCTGCAGACTGCCGAAATTTTGAGCAGCTATGGTGCAACTGCCGAACATCTGGGAGCTTTTATAGCTGCATGCAGCAACAGTATTGCGGGAGAAATAGCGCGTCGCAACACTCTCAATTAAGTTTATATTTACTTATATCTAGCCCAGGATAATAAGACAAATTAAAGGCTTGCCTTTAATTTTACTAGATATTCATGCTTATTTAATATTATTGATTATAATCCTGACAAGACCAGCATTACAAGCATTAAAGATCTTCGTTTTTTTTTGCTGACCGGCTTATTTTCCTGGGCTTATTAATTCATGCTATAAACTCAAAAATACTATCTTCCCTCTGACGCCCTACCTGGGGGTGACATATAGACAGTACATGCGTCGTGTTTATAACAAAATTATCATTAATTAAACTTATATAAAATGAATTACAACAATTTTTTTAAAAGTTTTTGTGAAAATTTTTGTTCCTGCTTGAATCTAGTCTAGTTTGGCATTTATACACAGTATTATTCCTGTCTTTAGTCCTAGGTTAAGTTAGAATAAGTGCTTTCAAAGTTTGTATTTATTTAGCGACATGAGAAACATTTTGTTTAGGTACTGTATACGATACGATACGATGCTGACGTAGTGAGTACGGGATAGTAAATAATATTTAAGTGCTGCTATAGAATTTGGTATAGTTTACTTGTGGTTCTTTTTGCACATTATAATATTTTTTTAAGAGCTGTGCCGCGACCCTTCATACAATTTTGTGTTGCAAAATTGTCGTAAAATTGCGTATCATCTGTTAGTGGTCTTACTTAAAATAATATGTAGTTTTAATCAACATTTAATGTGTATTTTCTTGATGTAATGTAGACACAGTGATTATTAATTGATAATATTTAATGGTTCCACCACTTTATGATAATATATCCCGAATAAATAAAACGTAGACATGTTTGATGGTTTTATTTCCACTCTCCCTTCTTGCAGTCTATTAGTTTAATATACACTATCATACAATAATACAAGGTATGTTACATTTAAATTAAACTTAACATACAATGTTTACAATTACATGAGAATTATTAACTTATGAACTAACATCGAGATCCATAACGGACGGATTATTACAAAAGTTAGTATGTACAATATTTGACTATTTGAATATACAAAATATTAATTTCTTGTTAGTAAACTACTAAATATTTTTTGCCTAATGTTTTAGGCATATTACATTTTCATCAGTTCCATTTCTTTAGTAAATTACATTAATAACGCAATGTTGATTTCAAATTTGAAAACTGCTGTATACATCAATTGCCTTCATCATCAGATTAGCCTCTGCCAGGAGACAAGACATTGTCCTAAACTGTCATCATTTCAGTAGTCTTTTTATAACTTTTGCTTGAGGTAACCTGGATACTACAGTTTGGTCTCTGGCTTGGCGGGTTGCTTGCGGAAGGCGTGTATGCGGCGTGGGCGGCGGTCTGCGCAGGAGTACATGTCCGGTCGGTAGTACTCGCACGTACTCTGCAGCTGTGAGGCCGCTGAGCAGTTGGAGCGGTGCGAACTGTCGTTGTCGTCTGCGCTGTCTACGTCACCTGAGGAGTTGGGATTTTTTTTGTGAAATTTTCTATGTTCTATGGTTAGCAACTTATGGTCTGTTTCAAAAGTATCTGATGAAAAGGTCAACAAACCCTGTTCAGGTTAAATTCTTACGCAAATCATTCGCTAAAGGAAGTTAATAACACATTCATCTGTATTTAAATGATGTCAACTTTATATCTCATCACATTTTCCAGCAATTACATACATACATAAATTCGCACCTTCTTCCCACAGGGGTAGGCAGAAACTACAGAACGTCACCTGCTACGATCCTTATATACTCCTTTTGCCTCGTTTACGTTCGTACATCTGGTCATACACGCACGCCGGTTGCGAGTACTACGCACCTGACCTTTCTAAAGAACATCACCAATAAGGTCACTATATGTCTTCCTAGGGCGTCCCTTCCTTTCCAGTACCTAATTATTGTTTGAATAACATTATTCAGTTGTAATTGGAAAATTGACGAAAATTGAGTTTATAAAATTACTACCAATCGTCGAAAACTCACAAAAAATTATTAGTTGTTAAATTTTTTGAAAAATCATCTACTTATCAATATATATTTGTAATATGTGAGCACTATGTATCTATCACATAATTAATTTACCTATTATTATTGCTTTATATTTAATTATTTATAGCTATTGTGGTACAGTAATTTTATTCTAGGTGAATCGTCTTGACATATAATTATATAATTAATGTATACAAAAAAAATTGTAAAACATTATAAAAGAGTAACTGTGGAGTTTCTTGAAAGGGTTACCCTATGGAAGGAGCAACTAGAATCTATTCTATTTTAATGTAAATGTTGACGTTCAAAACTGCCTTTTATGTGCCTATTTAGAAGAAATGCCTTTGACTTTAATTTTTCAAATTCTGGACGAGTTAGTGGCTTCGGTTAGTTAAGACTCAGGCCACGACAGTTGAGACGAGTTGCCTTTTTCCTCAAAACTACTGAACCAATTTCGATGAGGTCATATGACATTTATAATGGACTAGCTTTTGTCCACGGCTTCGCCCGCGTGGAGGTTGAAATATGTCTAACGGAAACATACTGCCGGGATAAAAAGTATCCTACGTGTTAATCCAGGTTATAAACTATCTGTGTTCCAAATTCCATCCAAATCCGTTCAGTAGTTTTTGCGTGAAAGAGTAACAAACATCCATCCATCCTCACAAACTTTCACATTTATAATATTAGTAGGATTTGACACTTACACCTGTTTTCACTATGATGCCTAAATGAAAGCGAGTTCTTGGATTTTCAACGCTCGACTATGAGCGTTTAGTTGAATATCCAACAGCGCGCTTTTATTTCAGCATTCAAAACGGACATTACTGCATTAACAGTACTTTAGGTAATGAATCGAGACGTCGTAGAATGAAAAACTATAAAGTATGCGATTAGAGTCGAAAGTTCCTCACCATCGCTGCTGTTATTGCTGGGCACATGCGCATCTCGTAGCCGCGGCCGTCGGCGCCAGTAGCGGAACTCGCGAGGCAGCGTGTACGAGCGAGGCAGCGATATCTGCACATTAACATAAAATCGTTAGACAAAATATAATGACAACATAACATCGTTTATATTCTATACAGTTGTCTATAGTCTGTTGTAAAAGTCTCTGATGAAAGTGTAAACAAACCTGGTTAAATTCTTACGCAATCATTAAGTAAACGTAATTAGTAACACATGAATCATATGTATATTTTTTTATTTTTTTTATAATACGGTGCCCCACACTAGGATTTTCTCCTGTATTGTGGGTGCGTTTACAAACATTCACCAAACTCACATACACAAATAGCCAGACCCGGAACAACTACTTGTAGGTCATACAAATATTTGTTCCGTGCGGGAATCGAACCCGTGACACGCAGCGCAGCAGTCAATCGCTTAACTACTGCGCCAACCGTGCCGTTAGACGGTTAAACTTTGTATCTCATCTATTTTTCCAAAAAATATTGTTTGAATAGGTACCATTATTAAAATGCATTTGAACAATCAAAGTGTAGCTACAAGTACCTAATGTATAATATATTTCGAGACTTCACATTGGATACAATATTATGGGAATGTAGGTTGTAGACAATTATATTAATTCTTTTCAATAATGTGTCGCAGTAAGATGGTTGAAGCCGTTATATAGTTATATGCCTAGGGATATAGCATCTTACTGCGACAAATACACCTTTTTGAGACTGACTGCCAAAAGAAGTTCAAAATGTGACGTCAAATCTGCACCCTAATTGCGTAACACACTTTGAATCACAATCTGAATCATTTTGAAGGATATTGCTAATCCATTGCTTCATATGTCCGACAAATTTGTCTGCTTATCAACGTAAATAATGCAATGAATGTTGTTGAACTGTCAAAATGAAAGGCATTGCTACTGTTAGTGTCAATTACCCCGCTGACTATCAATAGGGTTATTCCGTTTATCTACCCTAAGGTATACGCGGAAATGCATGTCCGAAAATCCACCCTAGGCCTAGATGGATAAACGGAATAACAGTGTCAATATCGCTGGGAGGCGGTACTGTCCCCGCCTTCCTCCTTTATTATATGTTATTTATCATGAAGTATATGCTATCATTTACCTGGCTATCAATATCGCTGGGTGGTCTAGGCGTCTCGCGCGCGGCTCCGTCGGGACAGGACTCTTCGCCACTGCTTGCGCCGCCTTCCTCCTTCTTTCTGTTGCTAGACAAAGGTGCTTTATCAATAACTGTCGATAACATAAAATATTGGACAGTTATTTTGACGGCAGCAACCCAACAGCAACCTTATTACAAGGGAAATAAAGATCAATGATTTTGACAGTGATGCAAAACCAGAGGTAACATAACTGTGAAAGGACTGTAAAGAGGTCTTCTGCACAAACAAGGAGTGTCACGTAAGGGTATTTCACTGCCAAACAAATATCAACATTGGTTACTTTGAAATAAAGTCCAAAATAAACTTTGACACGTGTGAATGTTGATGTGTCGTAGTTAGGTTCCTATATTTTCTACTTTATTTTCAATGAAAATAATCCTGATATTTGTGTGGCAGTAAAACAGTCTTTAAACAAATCAAATATTCATTGGCTTTGCATGGTGAAGGAACATTTCACTTTTTAGCACTGAAACGGTATTGTGAGATTGTGATATTCGCTGGTTGAAATGACTATAAACTAGCGACCCGCCTCCGCTATGCACGGTTTTTACGACTTGACAAAACATCAAGATTTCTATATTTTATTAAGTTTTATATTTATTTATATTATACACATACCCTTCCGTAATAAACTCTCTAAATGTTGGATAAAACCGCATCAAAATCCGATGCGGAGTTTGGAAGGACAACGCGGTCACACAGATAAACACGAGAAGCTACTTTAATCTATTCTAATAATAAAGCTGAAGGATTAGTTTGTTTGTTTGAACGCGCTAATCTCTGGAAATACCGGTTCGATATGAAAAAATAATTTTCATTTGATAGCCCAATTCTTGAGATATAGGCAACATTACATTACGCTAGGACCCTAAGGATCCGAGCAAAAACAAAAAGTCAGAAAGAACGCTAAGCGAAAACGAAGTAATACCGGGGGCAGGCGATGCGATGCGACGGGGTGGGTCGCGGGAACCAGAAATGTAGTCGTCGTGGGCAGAAGCTAGTTTATAATTTGCATGGAAGCAGCTTATTTTTATTTCTCACAGACTAGGTACTTGATGACTGGATAAGTTGAGGTAAAAAAGTGAAGGAGGCATTTACTTAGCACTCGGAATGTTAGCTAATATTTAAATAGGTAAATTAAAGTATTTACAGCCAGGGAAATTAATTGTAAAGAAAATTGACGTCTAACGTCAATTTGCAACTGTCAAAGAATGACAGTTCTGATTTGAATATACAGACAGTTTAAGTTGATAGTCAATTTACTTAACAATAAATTTCCTTGACTTTAGTTTTATGGAGCCAATCAATTAATGTATGTAAATGAAACTCACGTATAAGGCGCTCCCCAATGGCAACACACCTGTCTATTGCACCCCTCTAGATAATGCGGCGCCAGCAGTATCTCAGGTGTCCTACAGCGCTGCATCTTCCTCATATTCTCCGCCTTCTTCCCCATCGGGTACTGAAACCTCTCACAATTCTGGTTGTATCCACAACCAACCTCATTGTAGTTATTCCTAATATTGTCTATGCTCTGAACATTTAAAGCATTGTGTACATTATGCAACGCAGACACATACTCATCTTTACTTTCGTATTTCGGGTATTGACTACCTTCACAGTACCCCGAATACTCCCCCATTTGTCTATGATCTTCTGAATAAATAGAATTCTGAGCTATTCTAGGCTTATCTAAACCAGTTTCGTAGTTATTACTTACATCTGGCATGTAATTCCTAGGACTATTATTCAGTACATTCCTAGGACTGCCACAGTTCGTTTCATAGTTTCTGTTTTCTAAATAATTCGGTGATCGTAAAGGAGTTCGTGTAACATCGTTCCTCATGTTCGCTGGGTTCTCGTAAAACGTTCGGGTATTATCGTATCTGTTCGGGAGTCTTCGGATTTTTAACGGATCGTTTAAATCTGTGGGGTTGTTCGAATCGTTGTTTTGAAAAGTTATATTGATATTGAAGTCTGGTTTAATCTCTGTGTATGTTGGGTATATGTTGCAAATGGGGTAATTTTGGTAGGAGTGTGTCATTTCGATGCTAGGCCATGCTGGTGGTTCCGCATGTGTCTTGGCCCGCGGAATGGGTTGTCGTTGCAAGCTGCTGTATATTTCTTCGGCCGCCACTGGAGTGGTCTTGGCCAGTTTGCCTTGCTTGATCTCTTCCTCTATGACGCGTAACTCCGCGAGTTGTTTTTGTTTCTTCTCCTGTAGTTTCTGTTGGATGTTGACGCGGGAACCGACGCTTGAGCCCTCGTTTTCTGATGAGCCGCCCTGGAAAAATATTGTAAAGATATTTGCGATTTTTGAAGTGAAACATCTTAGGCGGCAATTTGATATTGGGCGAGATTTGAGAGTGAAATTTCACGGTCGCGTCACGTTTTGGCACATTTCGTTAAATGAGAGAGAAGAAAGATTTGTCTCTCACACTAAATACCTCTTCTTTTTGATTTTTTTACAATTATCAATTTATGTTCACATAAACAAAACAGAGTGATAAATAAATAATATTATAATTATTTGGTGCACTTAACCGCGTCAGTGGTAAGACTTGAATCACGAAAACCACCCTTACTGCTACGACATAGCGGTGCTGCCAATGTCAAATGGTTACTATCGACGCGACGTGCAGTTGACTGAACAAAAGTAAGTACTGCTTAAAGGGTTTTATTTACTATGGTTTTTATAGTGCATAGTTGGAAACGAAACTCGACTTAATGACCTTGACTTGATTAATGTGGTAAACAAGTATACAAACAAGCTGTGAATGTGTGTGTAAGCGCAGGATCCTCTCGGTACCGTCCGAGATAATGGCGAAGGCGGAAGTGTGTGTGTGTGTGTGTGTGTTATGTGCTGACGCTACTCGTCTTTACGCACACATTTACAGAGTGTTTATACACTTGGTTACCACAAGTAAAGCGTGCGTCGCTTCGTGAGATAAAAATATTATATATCGTTAGTAGTGACAAGCTAGTTCAACGAATTCTTCAGACCCCACATGAATGTTGAAATCTATATATTTAAATAAAAATCAAATGCTGTTCATTGGTAACCGCATCACTTGAGAACGGTTAGACCGATTTGGCTATTTTTTGTTTTAAAATGTTCTTAAAAGTCCGAAATAGGTTTCTATGGAAAGAAAAAATTGAGAATTTAAATTGCCAGGAAATTTGGAAAATTCGGAAAAACTGAAAGTGTTATTTTTGTATGAACTCAAGACCATATTGAAATGTTGACAGGACAAGTTCTGTCGGATCAGCTATACCCAAGTCTCGTAACCGTGGCAATACAGGTTATTAACCCACCTTCATTTTCCAGCATTCTTTATTATAAAAACTGAAATAAAGTCCTTTAACATACTGAATCTATCGAGATCTCCAACATGTTCTAACAACGAAAAACCATGCATAATTTATTGCAGTGGTTGTTAAGATGAGATATAAGGGAGAGGGTAATGACCGCTATGGCCGTGTTAAAGCGACTCGGGTATAGTAATTGAAATAATAATAAAAGTAGTAACATGATGGTTGTGTGCGGCAGGCAGCGGTCTCCTCCAGAAGGCGGCGGCGGGCGCGGCGGGCGGCGGGACGAACGACGTCGGCTTCTTCTTCTTGCGAGCGGTCGCTGCGCTGGAGTTGAACATACAGTAACTTAGCACAGGACATCAATCAAAGTACTTAGATGATAAAATCGAATATAGAGTAAATGAAAACGCATACGGACGAAGCAAGTAAGTAAAAAGCTTGTAAAAATAAGAAGAACAAACATCTACTTAGTAAAAATATTAAATTTATGAATTCATTCCCTAACAGATAATGCACTGCCTAAACCCCCGAAGCGTAAAGTCTACATAATAAAAATCTTAAATTCATTCAATATCTGACCTTTCAAACGTGACATTGACTGAATGCAAAAACCGAGCGAAGCCACAAAAAAAAAGGTCTGACATTGACCTATACCACTATAATGCATAACCTATTCCGCTGGATCTAGAAGCATGAAATTTTGCACAAGAGTGCCTTATATGGTGAAAATGAGCACTAAGCACCGGCGCACACCTGGCGAGGCGCAGCGCGGCACGGTTGTCACTGCCAAACAAATATCAACGTTGCGTGCCTAAAAATAAAGTTGAGAATAAATAGTTTGAGATGCGCGCCTCTTTCCGCTTAGACGCGCTCTCAAGCTAATGGAAGTTTATTTATTTTCAACTTTAAATCGATAGAAGGTCGATATTTCTTTGGCAGTGACGAACTCACTGCGCTGCGCCTCGCTAGACGTGCGCCGGCCCTAAGGAAGGTATTTCAAAAATTCATCCACTAGAGTTAAATAGAGGATAAATATGAGTATGGAGTAATTTTTTCTGATGGAAAATAAATGCGAAAGTAACTCTGTCTGGGTGTCTGTCGGTATGTCTGTCACCTCTTCACGCCCTAACAGCTGAACGGATTTCCATGAAATTTGCACGCAGTTACACCATGACCTGGGTTAGGACATAGGATATTATATTTTTATCCCGGTAGTACGTTCTCGTAGCATAATTTCCGACATCCACGCGGAAGAAACCGCGGTAAAAAGCTAGTAATCTTTAAATATTCACCTATTACTGACTGGATTGGAGAATCTACAGTTGAACACTCCCGGGATCGTTGGATTGTCCACTTGATTCGACTGTTTCCCTGCAAATGAAATATAGCACAACATCAACATGACTGCCTTATTGGTTTAGTGGTCGCAAGGGTAAGAACCTGGGTTCGATTCCCGAGTCTGGCAGTGTAATTGGGTTTTTCCATCTGGAATTTCTCAGTAGCAGCCCGAAGTCTGGATTTGTGCCCGATTGCTAGCAATAGGGTCGCCCCCATGGAACTTAAACATAACCGCCGAAATGTGTATTTACTATAGGTACAGTCACGAGCACTAATATGTCAACAGTTGGCAACTTTCAATAGCGATTTTTTTGTGAAATAGCGTATGCGACGTTGTAATGCGACATATTACATAAACCTATGGGTTCGAAAATACTATGTTCATAATAACATAAAATTTCATTCATAAATTAAGGAGATAATCGCTTTTGAATTTAATCAAGTGTATACATATTTATGCTCGTGACTGTACATCACTGCTCAACCTTTCTTTCTCCAACGGAACATCACGCCTGTCACCCCTGAAGGGGTAGGCAGGGGTGTGTATAACATCCACTTTTTTTTGGTTTAACAAAGCACACTAGTTTGTAGCGGCATCTACAACGCCACATGCGAGCTACGCGTCATACTGACGTTACGCAAAATCCTGCATCGCGCAAGCAGAGTTTACCGCGCAACTAGCATATACAGGGTTATTGGTAAAACACCAGCAACCTCTTAAGGGGTCATTGTACTCATCATTATAAACAACTTTTACTAAGGACAAAACCTGAAATCGCGAAAAAATTATCAGCTGTTCTCTACGTTTTGACGTGTTATGCGAATATAAATGTAGGGAAAATCTGTTTTTTTTTTCGCAATTTCTGGGTTGGTCCATAGTAAAAGTTGTTTATAATGATGAGTACAATGTCCCCTTAAGAGTTTGCTGGTGTTTTACCAATAACCCTGTATACAACGTCCCGACATCAAACGTCGGGCAGTTGCCCACCAGACACGACACCCGTCTGGTCGGAGGATCCTCCCTTTTCAATAGAGTATGAGTGAACTTTACACCCTGTTCCTCATACCTCTATAAGTTAAATAATAAGATAAATAACCATCGAAAGTTTTTAGAAAAGTTTTACATGAACATACCGTCTTTGTTCTGTGATGACGTGTTGGTGCTATTCGTCCCTTGTTGATGTTCACCTAGCATATAACCCAGTCTTCTCACGTGGAAATATCTGGTGAAAAGAAACATATATTAATTCGAACTGGGTTTGTGGAGGTCAGGGAAGAAAGAAAGAAAAATATTTTATTTGGAACAAGCCCAGGAAATATAAACAGTAAAAATATAAATAAAAAAGGAGCATTTAAAACTAACATAATTAACATTAAAATCCCCAAAAAAATATAAACAGAAACGATTTATGCGAGGCCAAAAAGGCTCCTATCTCAGCATAATGCTGCAATATTTAAAAAATAAATACCGCAGCGCTGAAGAATCCTAACTAATATTATAAATGCGAAAGTGAGTATTTTTGTTCCGCTTTCACGTTAAAATGGCTGAACGGATTTGGTTGAAATTTGGCACATGAGTAGACCACGACCAGGGTTATGCCATAAGATATTTTTTATCCCTGTAGTACGTTCCCGTAGGATAATATTCGACCTCCACGCAAAACCTAGTACTTAAAAGAAAAAAAAAAGGTGATATTCTTTTTCTATGTCGGTAAATAATTTTGACGATGTTCCCTTCCGCTGTGTTTATTTATTGACGAGTACTAACTAACCTGTAGTACACGAGCATGAAGGCGATGCCCGCACAGAAGGCGGCGCCGGCCGCCGCGGCCAGCGCGGCCGGCCGCACGGCGCGCCCCGACCACCACCACGCCGTCACCAGCAACCAGTTCTCGATGCACATCACGCAGTAGAACGTCACCTGTGCCGGAATACAGCCAGAACTTTACTTAGGAGGCAATTTGGCTCAAAGGGTAAACGGTCATGGGGGCCAAGCTGAAAAATTGCAGCTAAGGCCTAATTTAAGGCCTTCCACTTTTTGATTCAGGGGTGATGATGCCCAAAATGGCTGTCAAATTATCCTACAATACTTGGGACGCCTGATTTTATTTATATCTTTTTATCCAGACATCCTTCTCCGTTCTCCTTATCGATATCGATAACGGCGACCCTTTGAAATTATTATTTTCTAGCGTGTGCCCTAATATGACTCACCAGATAGGTACGCCAAATAAGTAAGGAGATTAAGAGAGACCAAAGCCCTCTTACACCTATACCCCTAACTCCGCCTAATTTAAAATTAAACAAAGATAATTTAAAAAAATATGTCCTCCAGACCGCATTTCGGCCATGGCAGCCAATCTCAACGGAGATTAGCCTTCGGCGCGGGAGATATTATAATGCAGGCGTGTGTGAGCAGACACACATGCACTCTCACTTCCCTCACTCGCATAGTCCGATGGGACGGCAATCTGACACGACCGGAGAGAGATCAGGTGCAGGACTTAAACGTGCTTTCCGTGGCACGGGGTATCACACCGCCAACTTCAAAACTCCGGACTGTTTCTAAGGAATTCCCAATAACACTGCACGTCCTGGTAATCGAACCAAGGACCCCACGCTCCGCAGTCGCGCTTGCAACCACGAGACCAGCGAGGCAGATAAAAAAAAAACCAGGCATACTAAGGTAACAACAATATATCTTACCATCTTCTGCCTATGATTGAGCTCCTGCAGGTTGACATAGGCAAACACATAAACGAACGCGATGAGCGCAGACAGGTACGCCTTGCGCGGCCGACTGATGCGCTCGCCGTGGAACACGTTCTTAGGAGATATCAGCCATAGGAACATTGACAGCCAGTGGAGACCTGGAGAGTGTGAGAATTCAGGGCCGTATTTAAGCGTGTGGAGGCCCCGGGGCAACCAAAAAGTGTAGGCCCCGAAAATTTTGTGGAACAGACGATAAATTGTTTTTTCCGCATTTTTCAATAATTTTTAAACAGGGTGGATTTTTTAGATAGGGCAGTAAGGGCAAGGTACCTTAACCGTTGTAACTGTACACCGTGTGTAAAACAGCGAAAAAAAAATATCAAAGGAAAAGTTGTTTACTAGTGTTTACTTGTCGGAATTTAAAAATATACTTTTTTTTCGAAGTCTCTATTGTGGGGGCCCCTCTTTTGTGGAGGCCCCGGGGCGGTCGCCCCGGATGCCCTCCCCTAAATCCGACCCTGTGAGAATTTAACAACAGTATGACGACTAAATAGAGAAGTATGGAAAAAAAACATGTTGCGCCGTTCCGAAATAAATTAGGACACAGTATGGTCTGCAGAGTGGTGTCAATATACTTTAGAAACATAAAAAAATCATCATTTAATTTTGCTGCTGACATAGTATTGTTATGTGTGGTAAGGGGCCATTGAATTATAACGTAAGCAGAATTTAAGTAATTTTTAACCCCCCCCCTCTCCCTTGTCAGCAAAGGTAAGCAAAGCTCTTACCTATGCCTCCTATGCTTACGTAAATACTGTGTTTTTTTAATTTGTTTAGGTTTCTTTATTGTTATTCGAGTTTAGAAATAAGGAATTTATAGACTAAAGGAACTAAATGCCCATACTAATTTCCCTACTTGAGTTCTTGAACTTAACCATAAAACAGCGCTTGAGAGTGAGTAAGCAATATCAATTATTTTGGGGATTCCCTGAACATGCTTTTCGCTTTCGAGCATAGACAAGTAGGGTTGCCATATTTGTTGAAAACTAAATTGACTAAATTTTGCAGAAAATTCAGAAAAAGTAAATAAATATTTTCGACGTAATCACTATCCAGACCCCCCTATCCGCCATGTCGCAAAAATAAGCCAAGCAAAGAGCCCCCCATCCCCTTTGGTGTTTACGTAATACTTGAATGGTCCCTAAATTTAATATAAAAGAAAATTACCGTTAATTGTTAACTCACGTGTTTGGATAAGGCCGATATCGCTGCGTCCGAAAGTATTCGGGCATACCAAAAGCATGCACATTAGTAAAGTCTGACTCGTATCTTTTTATAAAAATAAAAGCTTGTAAAAATGGGATCAGCTGGGTAATTGCGTAACACAGTAAGAGTAAAAATGACTTTCATTTTGACAGTTCAACAACATTCATTGCGTTATTTAGGTTGTTACGCAGACAAATTTTTCAAAGATATGAAGCAATGGATTAGCAATATCCTTCAAAATGATTTAGATTGTGATTGATACGTAGTGTATTATGCAATTAGGGTGCTGTTTCTTGAGTGAAATGAGATTTATTGTTAATATTTTGTAATGTTTGGCATTCGAATGCTCATTATTGTGTTACTCATAAAAGTACTTATTTTATGTTAAAACGTTGATTTTACTTTTGTTATCTTTTTTAGCTTATTGGCTACTTACCTATAACTAAGAAGACCCAGTACTCGTAGACTAGAGCGTACACAGTGAGTGCGCAGATCCGCGCCGATATAGTGCCCAGCCGCCACAGAAACTGTACACAAACACAAGTATTTTTAAACCGGGTCAAATTAAATTAGCTAGCGAAACTTCACGGACATGATGGGTGTCAATATCTAAGGATGATAAAACAAAGATATTTTCTAAGCTTTAAGTACTCATAGGTATGTGATTACCTTCACTGAACATTTGTGACCAAGATAAAACTTTGGTTTCTCGGTTTCGAAATAATATAAAAGTGTCCTCATTATCATAATTTTAGCTGAAAGACGTCCGCTGCTGGACATACGCCTCCCCCAAGCGTCAATGCCACATCGACGGGTAATGATTTTCCCGCATCTACCGGATTCCTGCAGGGTTCACAAGGTACAAAAGTGTAATTTACCTGAAAGATAACGCCGAGCCAGGTGAGCACAAGCCGGTGCACGTTCTGCAGGCGCACGTTCTTGCTGAAGCTCGCGAGCGCCCAGCACACGGAGAACAGAGATAGTGACGCCGATATCACGTTCAGTTCCGCAAACGCTTTGTTTTCTAGTAATGAATAAGTTATTTGTTGTTTGTTATTAAATTGTTTTTGAGGGGCTCGTGGCAAAGTAACAGTCGTACAGTTCGATCGATCAAGATTAAGCTACGCTTGCGCCGGTCGGTCCGTAGATGGGTGACCATGCCTTTCATACCGAGACTCCTCCGTGCTTCTGTTCCGATTGTCATGTGTATGAACTACTTTCGGATGGGCCCGTATCTTCATTAACGGACTATGAGAGTAGGTCCCCTGATACGTTACATTTTGTCGCTCTTCTATAAGCTAATAATAACACAGTGGGCCCCAAACAGGAGCAAGCGGCATCGCGGCAGGCCCAGGAGGAGATGGTGGGACGAATTCAGATTTTTTTCATAAGGATTGGCAACACACAGTAGTAGATAGGGATAAGTGGAAGAAGGGAAAGGAGGCCTTTACCCTGCAGTGAGACACAACTGGCGTATAATAAATGTTCTATACCTGAAGGTTCATCGATGCTCGGCTCCGGTGTGACGGCGAGGTCGCTGGCTGGTTCTCTGTTAGTATCCTTGAACAGTATGTGTAGCTGTAGCAGTAACATCGGTGCCGCCTCGCAGAACGCGTGGACCAGTCTGAGCATGCCTGTGAAATGAGAATGTTCGTTTATACTGTCTGGAGTTCTATCAAATTAATCAGCTCGACGGCTGGATTGTAAGTTACGAGTTAGGGCTAGCGCCAGCGCAGACCCGTGGGCCTGCCACGAACGCGTGAAGAAAACGTAACGTAAATTCGAAAGAATTTTTGAGTATATTAGGTATAATACTAGCTGTTCGTGCCCGGGTGAATCATTTTTTCATTGAGATTTTCATACAAACATACCACCCAAATTTCCGACATTTCCGGTGGATATTCCTAACATTTTCTTTCATACAAATCTTGCCCTGACAATTACAAACACAAAAAAAAAAAATGCCAAATAGGTCGAGCTGTTTTCAAGTGATGATCTTTCATACATGCGGCGATTGATTTTTAGGTATTTATATAGAGTTATATATTATATAAAATATGATTTTCGCAGAAAAAAGATTAAACCAATATGCTATACCTAGGATGGTTGTATTTTCGATTGAAAAACGTTAGAATTTACGAATATTTGTGTCGTGCGTTTGTGCTACGTCCTCTGGCGAAACGTTCTTCTACTTTTGGTAGTGAAACTATGCTACGCTGCGCTAGGAATGTTCAAGTGTGGTGTAGTATGTTAGTACCCACTTTGTATGTGTGTAGATATGTTAATATTATCTTTTTATTATATTATTTTTTTATAATAAGTATCTAACCAGCATTTGAGATGTTTCATTGTATTATAATACCGTCCGTAAGTGGCAACCCGCACATCCGAGCGGGGTTTCAATCGAATCATGTTTGCGTTTAGTCTGGATTGACCTCTGTGTGATACTCGTCAATCAAAGGTACAGAACGAAGAACTCTTTGTAAATGAGAATAGTGCCGGTGGGGGCCACAATTCAGCCACGCCGCCGGTGGAAGAATTCTTTCATCTATCCTCATTAAGCATTGTGCTAAGATTATATGCGCGATATTGTTTCTTGTCCTTACTTCCGTAAATCCATGGGAGAGGTCATTGTTCAGTAGTGAACGTCATACGGCTAGCGTGATAAGGCGTTCAGTATTTAAATGATGTTGCATACTCACACAAGTCCCGCACTTGATGCTTCACTCGTCTTAGTTCTACCGGTACCAACAGCCTTGCATACCGCCACAGTACACCAAGCTGCAGACAATGCAGAACTATGGGCAGCCATGGCGGCCGCCCTTTGCGACCTTCTCCAGCCCACCAGACGTGGAGGTACCAACGGAGAGATAGCACCTGGGAAGAAGAAACAGAGAGTTATATTTTACAGAGTCGTAAGTCTATTGGCAGCAGTGGATATGGACTTTAAGGTTGATATTTTTTGCAGCTTTGCAGTAATAGAGCATTTGCTTCAAGGTCGACTTGTGTTGTCTAAAAAGGGCTAAAAAGCCAAGGTGCCAAAAAGTCGCCACCGTCAAAATACGTTCCGTTCAACATAAAACCATATTGCAAAACCAGTATACACACCTGAGATATAAGTAGTGAAGTGATAACTATAGATATAGCGGCTGCAAAAGTGCCTTTATATCCTCGTTCGAGCAACGCGTAGCCCATGACGACGTCGAACACCACGTCGCAGAAGTACCCAGCGAGCGATATCACGTTGAATAACACGTCGCACAGCGGCAGGAACTCCGCCATTTCCGAACATTTCTTTCAACTACTAATTTTTGATAAAATGTTTTTAATTTGTTCCAAAAATTTTCGTCATTTGCTGCAAAAGAAAATATTTTTTTGAAATTTATTATGTATATTGCAGAATGGAACGGCGAGCTATTCTGTGAAACGGATCGTTTTCGTCGAACGTTTCGTTTCGACTTGTTTCAAGTTACTGTTGCGTTTTTTGAGGTTATTAGAGGTGTTTCCCACGTTAAAAAGATTAATTTAACTAATTAAAAAATACAAAGTTACAGTTTATTTATTGTATAAATAATCTACGCCTTATTTTTATTAGTATGGATTTGCATTACTTTCAAACTAATAAAATGTAGTGACGCATAGCGCAAAGCTTACTAAGCGCTACAAGCCTACGGCGAAACGGAACGGCACTGTTTGTTGACGTTTCACGGGTTCACGTCTCGAGTTTATTGTTGGTTACTTTTGCGTTCTGGTATTTTCTTCGCCTTTTCTACACAATAATGTCTAATTATACAGATTTAGTGAATAAGTTCGGCAAGGAGACTTCCCGGGCTGCGTGTAAAAAGTGTGGCTATGCTGGACACCTTACGTTTCAATGTAGAAACTTTATCAAGGTAAATAAACTTTAACTTTATAACTTCGGTTTCGTTGTTATTAATTACACTGGACTTGTGAATATTATTGTCTTTGCCCAATACAATTAAGCAGGATATAAGTACTTTGTTTTTTTTTTTAATTTGTTGTCCTAACGTTAGTATTTTCATAGCTCAGGCTATGAAAATACTAACGTTCTTATTATTTTCAATATCTTAACCTTTTCAGGTCACTAAGGTAACCAAAAATAAATCTAAATATTTTCCAATTTTTTTTAGGTGCTCAATGTATATTTCAATGCTTAATAAGCTACCAATCTTGAGACTATAATATCCACACACTGTATGGATTTTGGTAGGAAGTTAGAACTGGTCATATATATAAATAAATAATGCCGTAATATTATAATAATATAATATTTATGCCATTGTTTCTAGGTGGACCCTAACAAGGAGATAGTACTAGATGTGAGCAGTACAAGCAGTGACACTGAAGAGGAGTATGCAACACCACTGCAGAGGCTCCGAGAAGCAGAACTTAGGCAGAAGTTGCAGGAGAAGCTACAGAAGGCCAAGGAGAAGAAGAAGAGTAAGAAGAGAAAGAGGTCTAGGTAGGTCAAGGAGCATCATTGATTTGTTGATGCATTTTATTTTTATAAATCGTTTTTTGATACTATTCAAACTACACACTATTGAGCCAGTAGAATTAGATTAGAGAAGTAATTATTGGACTATATAATTTTCTCTTATACTCAGCATTATTTCTTGTTCATCAATAGTCAATTGTTCTTAATAATCATCCAAGCAGATCGGTGATTACAAGCATGGTAATTACATCTCCATTATTTTAAGAAGAATCCTACATCCATACTAATATTATAAATTCTAAATTACTCTGTCTGTATGTTACCTTTCACGCTTAACTCATCAAGCATCGTTAATGAGACACAATTGATTATCTATTGTTTTGGCCCTCTAGCGGCCACCTCGGGTCCTGACTAGTTAAGCCACTAAACGGATTTCCATAAAATTTGGCAAGGAGATAGATAGCATCCCCGGCAAGGACATAGGTTTCTTTTTTCTCGGTAGCATGTATTCTCGTGGGATAATTTACGACTTCTACATGGGTGAAGCTAGTAGTAAATAATTTTATTACATTGTTGTTGAATATTCTGTTCACAGATCATCAAGCACATCATCAACAAGCAGTTCCTCGTCATCCTCATCCTCCAGCAGTGAATCAGACAGAGACAAGAAGAGGAAACATAAGAAGAAGTCCAAAAAGTGTAAATCAAAGAAGTCTCATAATGATAAGAAAAAAAGTAAAAAATAATATTTGTGGTTGCATTTTACTTTATTATTCTGTGTTGCTGATAATTATTTAGCTTGATTATGATTTCCTGATAAGTGTAGGTTCATTTAAGTGGCAGATAAATTATGTTTAGTTATATATTTATATAACTGGGAGAATCTGTCTGGTAAATGGTTTATTACCCATGTTTGTAAAGTAAATAAATGATTATGATAATATGGAATAGCTACTATCCATATATTGTGAAAAATGTCCTCATTGTACTAAAAATATGCCTTACATTGTACCTACCGATCAATTCTGTAGAAAATCTCACAGTGAAAACTGACTTCACCAAAATGTTCACAATGAGATTTTTAAAGAATAGATAGGCTATACCCAATTCCATTGATCTACAATTGACATGGTTGCGCTGGATAATTAATATAGGATATTCTATTAAGACAGTAGTTCCAATTACAATAAATACATACAACTATAATTGGATGTAGTTAAACGAAAAGGATCCAACCCACAAATGGCCTAAAATGAATAACAATACCAAAACACACACACTTTGGTATCACAATCACAATTCATTTTCGGCGATTTGTGGGTTGGATCCTTTTTTTGTTGTTAAGTATTGCATCACTATAAACTTTTGCCCAAAGTGTGGATTTGTGCCCGGCTGATGGCAATAGGCATGCCCCAGTTGCCCCCTATTACATGCGACTAACATAACTAGCGAAATAGGGTGTACTATTAGGAACACCTCTGCCTAACCCTTCGGGGAATACAGGTGTGATGTTATGTTATAACATTTTTATAATTTAAATATTACCCTAATTATACTTCCATAGTTATGTAGTAAGTGGAATACTAACAATTAAACTAAGGCTGATTATTGTAATTTTTAAGCAATTTATATTAAGAAGTTTTAATTAGTGCAAATAATATTAGTTACTAAAGCCATGTATTGTAACTTTGAATCTATTAAAGCAATAATTTTACAGATTTTGTTATGTTTTATTACTTGATTGCGACAATATTGATGATTTATTACTGTAAAAAGTATCAGTAGTACTAGTAGTAGTACTTTTACTAGTGCACAGTTTGCTTACCATTGAAATTTGTTATGAATCATGATACTTTTTTCATATATAAGATAGGTAGTTGGTTTCCTACATGTTTTACAGCTTGATAAAAGTATAGGATAATTTTATTGAACTACTTACTTAATTTATTTTGTAATTATGTTGTTGGAACTATTGCTACACTTGCTACGCTACTGCAAGCAACTAGACAACATTTTCTGTCACACATCAATTCAGTAGACATTCCTGGTACTTACAATATACCTATTATTAGTATTTTCATCTTTACACAAGGTAGGTGACCTACTATTGCCATGGTCACATTTCAGAAAGAAATATTGAAAGCCTCATGAGCAAGAGTATTTCTTATTATTTGTTCCAGTTGACATAGGGATAGACAGAAGCCCAAACCCCAGTGTCTGAAAGTCGCTTTCAATCTGTTTATTTAATTAGTAAAACTTTATGTACAAGCAACATAATACTGTACAAAGGCGGGCTTAATGCCTGAGGCATTTTCTACCAGCCAACCTTAGGGTGATGCAGAGACAAAACATGACAGGTGCACCTTATGGGATGCTAGATAGCTAGGAAAAAATAAAGAAATAAAATATAAGAATAAATACTTATATATGCGAAATGTATCTATTTATCTATCTATTACATATAAATTGGAAAATTATTTAAGATTTTATGTATTTTGTTTTCCCTTCTACTCTTACACACATTGTCTACATCTCTTTAATATACTCTCCTATCGCAGGTATGCTGGAAGAGATTTCTTTAGAAATAAGCATCACCTTTGTACGTATTTTTCTGTTCTTTTCTTCTTGTGTGTTTATATATGTGTGTACATAAATGGTTAAATTAATAAATAAATAAACAAAATAAACATTGTCAGGAGAAATAACAATTGGTAGAGTAAAATACAAATCAGCACTAGGATGTTTCTGGCAACTTCTGATGAATAATTTCACAAGTTTATCAATTATAATGCCAAAAGAATCAGTATTGACATCTAACGTGGCAATGCGCAAGCCTTTTTGGCACTTATCCCATTGACAGCAATGCAAACGAATTTTTTGGTGTCCTATGAGATCTTCCCTTTTTTATTATATATTTGTACATACATAATATATATATTTTGTGTTAGCTTGTATATTGTAATTTATTACTAATCATTTAGCTAGTAAATAAATAAAAGTTATAGTGCCAAACAAATTGATTAGCTATTATTATTTCAGCCAGCCAATCACAGCGATTAACTTTAGCTGAGGACACCTTGTAGCTTATTTTTGTATTGAATTAATCTCTAGAACTGTGTGTATAACTTGGACACACGGATAAAAAAAAAAACAATGGGCACCCAGAACCAAGTGTTTAAAACTATAAAAGTGCTGAACGGAGTTAAAGTACCTACATTTTTTGTAGATTCAGTCAGGATTTGGTACAAGAATTTTATTTTATAGGGCTCACTCAAGTTATTACTACTTACCACCCAGCCAAACACTGATTTACTTTTTGCTAATGATGCCTGAATGGTAAATTAAGTTTTCCTTTTTGTACATTTATGGTGTTTTCTGTGACAGAACATAAACTAGATTTGTTAAGTAAACTAAAGTAATAATACTTGTGTGTTGTTTCCGAAGGTGATACCTAAATGTAATAAATATCAGATAATGCTAAGTTATGTTTAAGTAACGCCAAACAAGTTCACAAAACTTCAGAATAATTGCTATAAATGTGGCATAGACTGATAACAGTTAGTATCTTCTTATGGGAATGTAAAAGTTAAAGGTTTTAAGAAGTTGGTCATTTGAGGAAACAGATAATATCAACGTGTAATTAGTAAGTTGCTACTAAGTAGATACGCGCGTGAAAGTGGGCTAATATGACTTTCGCCGACTGGTAATTGATAAAATTAACTTTATGCCTACGATTATTGATAAATATTGAGTTGACTTTACTCAGTTCCTTTACAAATAATGCTTATTCTATTAGTAAATAACACCACATACCTTTTCTTAAGGATTTGTTCAAAGTTTTAAAAGGAGGAACCAGGATGTAGAATTCTACGATTTAAAACACACATGTGCATTTCTCACGCATTGTAATATAAATGTTGTTATTTAGATATATATTCCCACGGTTATCACTATTCACATCACATAAAAAGCTTAGAATATTTTGGTTAAGTTATTCTAAGTTTCAATCAAGTTCACGTCAAAAGTTCATTGATACTAGCGACATCTAGCGTATGGCACGCGGAATACGGCAAAGCTCGATCGATCGTAGTGGGTGCGTTCATTGGCGATGAATGCTAGGAATGCATCCAGTTTACCAGCGTTGCATTATTTTATCCTTACACATACTTGTCCTTTAAAAGTTGTAAGTAATTTTTGTTTGTAAGGAAATGTCTTACGACTAGTTCTTGATCCGTCATTTGACGTAGCCTTGGACGGTGATCGGGTGGAGCCGGTCTGCAAAATTACCGTTATGTTTAAAATTACGTATAGTAGTGTAGTAGTAGTGCGAATGTTTACCTAATCTTACTTACTGATTGCAATGAACGGTACATCCACCGAGTAGTCTTAAAAAGGCTGGCAATGCAAAGTCCAACGAAGCTTCGTCCATAGCGAGTATTTTAATTAACTGTATGGGGTTTGTGTTCATGGATGTCAAGTTGCATATTTTACCCTGAAACGTTAGAAAGTAAAGATGTATTGTTCTGAAGAGGTACAGTCGCCAACAGGTCAAGCTACACGAAACTGTCAGATTTCTCCAAACGATTTGAAACCTTAAAATGTAGAAAGTTACGTTCAAAATCGAATGAGATTATCTGACAGTTTGTAGTTCAGTTAGTCTGCAGTTTGTTTGTTTTGTGATAACTTGATTTACTGGCGACTGTACATGGGAGTATGAGAGGAGGGATGTGGTCCGTGCGATAGAGGAAAGGAAGTATGCCTAAGAAAACTGATATAAATACCTCTGTCAAAGCGATAACTTCCGCTTCCTGGCGTTCAAGCGACTGAACTAATTCCTTGGTGACGGTAACAAACTTCTTGTTGATTTGTTTCACACATAGTTTATAAGATCTTTTACCTGTGCCGTGGCATTTCTTTTCCACCGCCACCGTAGCTGTTGTAGCCTGAAAACGAATTATAACTGAGAAAACAGTACCTACTGAACAGTCAATCGCACTTTCACTACGAAAATCGCCCTTATTGCTAATGCACAAAGGCGCTGTCAAATTATTACCACTGATGTGTTGTCAGTACCAAACGACAGCTTTTGCATAAGGGTCAAAGAACAGATTTTTCGATAGCTTGATGCACAAAATAATGCTCGTGTAAAAATCAACATTAGGTTCTCCTTAGCCGACACGACAAAAACCAGTGTGGATAGCAAAAAGTTCAAGTTTAAAAGCTACCAACCTCTTTTATATCTTTTAGTAAAAGCAGGGTCTTCTCATGGTAACTGTTGAACATCTTCAGCAGGGTTCTCTGCGTGAAGAGGACCAGGTCTCGCTGCGTCGGTATCTCATAGGTCCCGATGCTTGACGGCAACTCGTTCTCAGGGCATTTCATGTTGAATTGCTTAACATTTATTTTTGCTTTCCTTTGCCTCGTTTCTGGTGTGGTCAGGTACTATTGAAAATGAGGATGTTTTTATTTTCGTGTGTAAATTAAAGCCATATCGTTTGCTGTGGAGGGTAAAATGTCATCTATTCCTTGTAATAGTTTACGTCAAGGTAATGTTACACATTTTTGACTTTTAGGGGCTGACATGAAGAAATATTCAACTCAAAAACTCAATAAATATGTTGTGTGGCATTTGCATAATTTAGAACCCCCCTCAAAAAAGACAGATGAGTACAGTACCTACAACTATTTTTTTAATGTTCCTCGGCAAACTTCGTGTTTAACAGCTTTCCTGTCATTTTTAAAATAAATTACATTAAGTTAAAAGAGTATTAACAACTCTATATACTTCCAAGTCGATTGAGAGCGTCCGGTCTGCACCAAGTGCAAAGGGCAATTGATAGAAATCCGACGACTGCCGAGACACGAAGTTTGCCGAGGGACATTAAGAAAATAGTTGTACTGTAGTTAGGTATCAACTTGCCTGCCGGGGCTGCGGATTGTTCGAAAGAGTTACCGTGGCCCTGGCGCACAGGCAACTGAAGGAACACGGGTGGGTTTTGGTCAGTAAGAGTCTGACACGCCCTTCCGCTCCGCCCAGAGCGGGAGAGGTCATTTGATGATTTCCCAACCAAAAAAAAAAAAAAAAAACTTAGGTATCAACTTACAAAATTATATGCACTTGTAAAATTTATTTGTTTTCTTTTACTGGTGACTGTGGTGGGAACTGTGGGTTTAATTTCATCATTAACCGTTGTACTGACAAGCTTCAGTTTGGCTATGGTATTCCCGTCGCCTCGCACATGATGCCACCGCAACGTTTTCAAAGTAACTGGTGTAGGTTCAAACCCTTGGAACAGGTTGTAGTTTACGTAACAGACACCGAGGGCCAGGTTTATTGAGAGTACAGCCAGATCTGTGGGTTACAAATAGTGTCAACATGTGAGGTGATTTCCACTATTAATAACGCAGCCAGCGCGGAGCCAAATGACATTCGCAAACAAAAGTAATTACCCACATAAATATTTATTCCCGAACATTGTGAAATATTTATAAACAAACTTTGTCACACCAAGAAAAACCGCAACAACTTCGTTCACATAGGTAAGCAATTGCAACGGTTTTCAGCACGTTATGGTCGACGTAAACCCAGTGGTCAATGGTTAGTTTACTGTTTTGAAAAGTACCTAGTTTTATCGCTCATGTTTATAGAATGCCGACAACTAAGCTTCGATAATGTTAACGGCTGGTCGTGTTTTGTCTTGATATTGCATTTGATATTTGTTAAGGCTGTGTTGGCTGCGCTCCATAACTCAAGTAGCAGATGTTGGAGAAAAAACAGCCTGGCTGAAGTGGGAGTGGGGTCGCCACGTCGCACGAATGCACCCGGAAAGCTGGGGAAAGATGTTCACTCGCTGGACGCGTGAGGGAAGACATGGCCGTCGAGGCAGACCGCGGCGAAGGTAGTGTGACAATCTGGTCATGTTTGGGCCAACATGGCCAGAGATCACACAAAATAGAGAGGTTTGGAAGGATAAAGGGGAGGCCTTCGTCCAGCAGTGGGACTAAAATAATGCAAAAAAAAAATTGGTTTAGGAAGCGCGTTAAGGCGCTGATTGCGACACAAATATAATGCTGCGTCAGCTGTAGACTGAATCCAGGGAAAATTAACGAAGATAATAGGGAGAACCCCAGAAATAATGATATAAGTACCTACTTTTAGAGTACTTAATCAAATCTAAACTTGACCAGAATATATAACATACAGGGTGCCCCAGAAATCGAGCGACATACTGTAGGTGGTGATAGCTCTGGTGAAGCCCTCCCAAAATAACAAAACATTGTTCCGCAAGATCTTATCTAATATATAAAATTCTCGTGTCACAGTTTTCGTTGCCATACTCCTCCGAAACGGCTTAACCGATTTTGATGAAATTTTTTGTACTTATCCGGTATCTATGAGAATCGGCCTACATCTATTTTTTTTTTTTTTTTTTTGGTAGGTAGGGTAGGGAGTTAGGGAGGTAGGTAGGTAGGTAGGGTAGGTAGGTAGGTAGGTAGGGTAGGTAGGTAGGTAGAGTAGGTAGGTAGGGTAGGTAGGTAGGGTAGGTAGGTAGGGTAGGTAGGGTAGGTAGGTAGGTAGGGTAGGTAGGTAGGGTAGGTAGGTAGGGTAGGGTAGGTAGGTAGGTAGGGTAGGTAGGTAGGGTAGGTAGGTAGGGTAGGTAGGTAGGTAGGGTAGGTAGGTAGGGTAGGTAGGTAGGTAGGGTAGGTAGGTAGGGTAGGTAGGTAGGGTACGCCGTAGATAAGTACCGCAACCCGTGCGAAGCCGGGGCGGGCAGCTAGTAGTTTATAAAATTTGCATCATATATTAATAAAAAAATATTTGAGGAAAAAACTCAAATAATAGTGAATTTATTTTGAATTGTAAGTTTTTATGGAGAATTAAACGTATTTACGGATAGAGTAACTATTTAATACTATTTTATGGAAAAGTTATTATTATAAAGACTTTATTTACACATGAGAGTCAAAAGGATGACGCATGGCGGTTATTTTGTTTTTTTTTTAATCTAGTGTAACTCGAAAACTATAAGATTTTGCGGAACATATGTTTCGTAATTTTGGGAGGGCTTCACCAAAGCTATTACCACCTACAGTATGTCGGTCGATTCCTGGGACACCCCGTATATTCACGTCTACAGAAACGCCGAAACCTGCTACGATGATTACATATTCCTTTTGCTTCGTTTAGTTTCATACATCTCACGCCGGTTGCGAGTACTACACATTTGACCTTTCTGAAGAACTTCACCAATAAGGTTACTGTAGGTCCTTCTAGGGCATCCCCTCCCGGCGTTTCCACTCACATCTGCCTTGTAAAATACCTTTTGTTAGTCGCCTTTCATTCATCCTCTCAACATGACCAAACCATCCAAGCATACTCTTTTTAATTTTTTGTCACTAGATTTTCTTTTAAACCGCAACGTTGCCTTATCACATCATTCCTCAGCCTATCATTCTACACCGCACGTGCTTCGTCAGGAACGCATAAGTTTTTGCAATTTAATTTTGACAGTTGAACAGCATTCATTGCGTTATTTAAGTTGTCGAGCAGACGAATTTTTCAAAGATATGAAGCAATGTATTAGGAATTTCTTTCAAAAGCCTTTGGATTGCGGAAAAAAGGGTTATTACGTAGTTTGTGTTATTAAAGTGAAGCAACGTACTTACATCGCCGCGTCGTCGCCGTCGTCGCGGGCTCCAATCCGCCGTTTGATTTCTTGGTCACGTGTTACTCTGTAAGTTTGTTACTTCATTTCGAACACTCGATCGATGCTTATGAACTAATATTAGAAGTTTTAAGTAAAATAAATAATGGAAGTGAAAACTTCTTTAGGCGCACTTTGCGCTGTTTCTGAACAGTGAACGAAATTGGACCGTCACGCTCGGGTCGGTGACGCTGAATCGGGTATCCTCGGCTTCAGTCGGTCGGCGACGCTGAATCGCGTGTACTCGGCACTGAATTGCGGCTCCAGTCATAAGTTTTCATTTCTATCGTGGGGTCATAAGAACACACAATTGTTTTTTTAAAATTTCGTCTTTTTTAAAGACAATAAAGTGGCCTATCAACAACTGGCATGATGCTAGCACGCATAGGTATCTTATTATCTAATGCCTCGTTCGTTTAGTGGCGGCAAGCACGAATGCGAGCCCTGGGTTTCATTCCCCGATCAGGCAAAGTGTTACTGGGCTTTTCCGTTTCCATAGCAGTCTGCGTGGTAATTGCGTAACACACATAAAATGACAACTGATCGCAATTCTTTTCATTTTGACAGTTCAGCCACGTTCGTTGCGTTTGTACGTAGTTGAGCAGACGAATTTTTCTAATCTATAAAGCAATGGATTAGCAATATCCTCCAATACCTTCGGATTGTGATCGGAAGTGCGTCACGCAATTAGGTTGCCGTGCTTTTTTTTTATCATCAAATGACCTCTCCCGCTCTGGGCGGAGCGGAAGGGCGTGCCAGACTCTTACTGACTAAAACCCACCCGTGTTCCTTCAGTTGCCTGTGCGCCAGGGCCACGGTAACTCTTTCGAACAATCCGCGACCCCGGCAGGCATCGGTCCTATCGGACCCCGTCAATGGTGCTGACATCTCTTTGAGGCGCGCGTGGAACACGACGCGCCGTCGACCAGGGCTTGGTCCTTACCGGACGGCGAACTGCCCATTGCTCGCCGTCCGCAAGCCCGCGCCTACGGTGGCCGGGAGTCGGCAATCGACTCCCGACGCCCAGGGTGTCTCCTCCTCCTGCGGCGGCTAGGGGCGCGAGGGCGTAGAGATTGCCTCTCCCTCTCGCGCTCCGCCTCCTCCTTCGCGAGCATTACTGCTTCGCAGAAGGAGGTGACGGCTTCCCATTCCCTCTCGCTCCGTACCATGGCCTGAACCAGGGCCGGACGCGAGAGGTCGCCGCCGCCGATCGCCGCCACGAGGACACGGCGGTGCCCCGCCCAAGCCGGGCAGACCTCCACCGTATGCTCCACCGTGTCCTCCGGTTGATCCACGCAATGATAACACCCGGGCGTTTCCTCCCGCCTTATCCGAAACAGGAACCCCTTATCCGAAACAGGAACCAAGTTGCTGTGCTGGAGTATGAATTTGTACCCGATTTGACAGAAGGTTCGCCTCCATTACATTATATACATAGGTTTGGCGGAGCTTGAGGTGGCTAGGTGAAATGAGGCTTTTAAACATACTGCTGTTGTGCTATTGTATATTATTTGTATGTTATTACCTAACACCCAATGCTTGCACCCAATGCTCAAGATCTCTGTTTAAATTGCAATAAAAACAGTAAAATTTGTAGAAGAGTAACGGTGTGTCGAAAGTGTTTATCAGGCCCTGGTAGATGTGACGGGAAAAAACTGAGTACACACATCAATTAAACGTTGAATCCCTTTCAGAAGTTGCCTACTGCAGTGCTATTTCGTAAAAATCTCACTGTAAAAACTTATCTGAAGTAAGTTTGAAGTGAGTTGTCAATGCTGTCAATCTCTAGTATTAGGTGGAATGACAGCTTACTTCACTTAAGTTTTCACGGTGAGATTTATAAAGAACAGACCGACGGGTGTCCTATATTGATCGGTCGTGTTACACTAGTCGTGTGTGTTTGTACAATAGCATGTAACAAATTCACTCGCAGTTTATCGAGAAAATCCATTTTGTTTACTTTTGCACTTTTGACTGTGTATTAAAGGCGTTCTTTTTAACCGACTTCCAAAAAAGAGGAGGTTATATGTTCGGCCGTACGTATGATTTTTTTTTTCCCACAACGTGACGGAGGCTTACATATTAAAGTTATTTGCCACTTTGTAGTTTGGAAGTCGGTTGTTTTTTTATTTTCTTACCTCAAAAGTTCAAATTGTCATGAAGTATCTACTCTAATACGAGCAGTGGTGGCCCAGTGGTAACGGTCGCGACTTACGATTCGTGGGTTCGAACCCAAGCAGGCACTTGACTTTGTTTATAAATTATTTCATCACCGCTGTTTTCAAAACAGTGAAGGAAAACATCGCTAGAAAACCGGCATGTTCTAATAGAATCAAAAGTTCGAAGACATTGTGACATCCACCAACCAGCAGGCGTAGCATGATTCTTTCTTTTTCTTGGAAGACAAGACATAGCTATTTCTATACAAAGTGACATTGCGTTTCTCCATTTTTGACATCGCACCGTAAAAATCCTTCTACAATCCGTCATTTTGTCTTTCGTTTCTACCGATCGTTGTCTAGGTCCTTTTGTATGTAGACTATTTCAGAAAAAAGTTTTCTATCCCAAACGTCAAAATCACACTGACTACTGACAGTTGTGTAAGGTAATGAAGACAATTTGATTTTGAAATCGCCATGCTAAAGACAGTAGAAAACTTTTTACTCGATGGCCACAAAGTATAAAAATGGAATGGAAAAATGGAATTTTTCACGTTTTGCATGGAAAGGGGTTTACGGGTTTCATAAAGGGGGTCGAAATTTTCATTATTTTCGCTATAGGATACACCATTTTTGAGATATAAGCAAAATAAAAGAAAAACTTGAATACACTACTGAATTTCGTAAAAAGTGCAGTTGACTCTTTCTTACTTTGCTGCCGTCGTACTGTCTTCACGGAACGTCATTTTTGTCTATTCTTCCGTCGACAAAACCCGTTTCTATGACGGTCATGCTACGAGTGCTGCACTGGGCCCGCGTGGTGGATTATGGCCCACTCATTCTCACAGAGAGGAGGCCTGTGTCCCAGCAGTAGGAATATTATAGCCAGATTATGACATCTACTCTAACCTATACCTATCTCAACATGGGAATGTTTGACTTCCTCGTTAGACTAGTAGTCGCTAGCGCTACTGCCGAGCATAGGTCCTGGGGTTTGATTCCCAGGTTGGGTTTTCCATCAGGAATTTCTCAGTAGCAGCCTGGAGTTTGGATTTGTACCCAGTTGATGGCAATAGGCTCGCCTCCTATTACATGGGACTTAATCATAACTGTGGGTGTACTATAGGTACACCTCTGTCTAACCCCTTGAGGATTACGAGCGTGATGTTGTTTGAATAACAATTATTAAAACTTACTTAATCGATTCTCGCAACTGATGGGCCTTGTATGAACGTAGACAAAGCAAAAGGAGTATTAGATGCTTAGGTACTACCTAATTAGCACTTGGCATTCTGTAATTCCTGCTTACCCCCGTAGTAAAAGGACATCTGAATTTGCATCACTGTCAAAGCCAAAGTGATCTTTATCCTTACTATAAGGTTGCTATTGGGTTGCTGCCACTGACAAGTCTGCCAAAATCGAAGTGATCTTTATCCTTGTTACAATAAGGTTGTAGTTGGGTTGCTGCTGTCTGAGGTGAAATAAATGTGAAAGGGCTGTACAACCTATTTATCTGGATGGTTGGATCTGGGCGGATAATTAACCTTGAGTGGTCAGTTCCCATACGCCTATTGATTACTGATGAGTTAATCTTTTACTACATTTTATTAACTACGACATCGACAGCTGTTCAACGGTATTGGATTGAAACATATACCAGACATATATTGGATTTATACCTGTCATTTAAACCCCAAGTCTTCGATCGCGCTGCACTGCTACAAGGATCTTGGTAAATATTTATGTTGTACTATTTAGTACATACTAATTCCATGATATTTGTGTGTGAAATTTCACTTGAAATGTATTAAAAATATAAAATTACAGGCGTTTGTCCATCGCAGCCGTCAGCGGAACGTCACCGAGACGAGATTATTCGAACCGAACGTCCGGGTGACGGCGATCGTTTGTCTACCGCGACCGAACTTGGCGGTTCAGTATGTTATGTTATGATAGAAAAAACAAAAGCCAGGCAAACGACGTCCACCAGTGTGATGGTAGTGTATACGTGTACAAGATCAAAGGTGTTTTGTATTACCGGCACATCGGCCCATCACAATCTCCGGCCAAGTTCTAGCGGTCGCGCCGAACTACTCGAAACTTCGGCAGTAGGGTGACGGACGCACGGTTGACACGCGGCTATAGTAAATGTATGTATCGCTACTTCGGCGCCGTCATCTCGTTCTCAGTGACGACTCGTTGACAGCGGCGATGGACAAACGCTCTAAGGCGGCGACAGTTCAGATTTCGGCTATGCGTCAAAATAAGTTGACATAAGTAGGTATTTCAGTTTCCATGGAGATTACTAATTTATCAATCGAAGGTTTGAACGTAGAATGCCATTACCAACAAAAAAAAAAAACTGTTTCCAAGGTAACCGTTTGATACGTCAATATTTCTGAGTTCTGATTTCGACATCGTGCAAAAGAGGCATCGCGGAAAACTATATTTCGGTATAATAGCAAATTATACATTTTCATAGATTCTTTCGAGGAGTTGCCAACAATACCGAGATATATTCAGTTTTCAAAATGGATAAGCCACTGAATCAAGATGATTTTGCCGCCATTGAAAGTCAGTTGAAAGTTTCTGTGGAACAGGACAGGCGGTACTGGAAGGTGAACGACGTCAAGTGTGATGCCATCTACACTGCTAAGACTTATGAAGAATTCGCGTAAGTATACCTACTTAAGTAAACCTATTTTAAAAGTTTGCCTCTGGACACTTGAGCCTAGAGTTATTTGCAGCCCTGTAAGGATTGAAATTATAAGTACATGAATAATAACTTACATTTAATTAATTAACCTAACCTAACTAAAACTATTAACAAACTAAAAAATGGCGTCAAAAAATTCCTCCGCATCGCTGTCGACTGGTAATGTACCCAAGAGACTGGCGGCATTGCCACGTTGTATGGCAATGCTTAGCCTCTGCAGCCCTCCAACTTAGCATTTAATTTTCGGCAATGGGCAATTGTCTTAAGCTGAATCCTCAGCTGTAGCCCGCCACTTTGGTTTTTCGCAAATTGCAGATCTGTTTTACGTCGTATCTTGATCAAAATGCGATTTGCAACTGTAGGAATGATTTATTTATTGAATAATAATCATCAATTTCAAATCAATCGTCAAACTTTGGAAATTGTTCCACCTAAGAATTTTTCTGAAAATTTCATATGAAAATTCTTAGGTGGAACAAATTTCGAAAGTTTGACGATCTGCCTATAGTCCGGTCATTTTAGACATAAAAATAGTGATCAAATAAAAAAAAATCCGACAGAGCCAAATCTTCGTAGAGACCTTAGGTTTACCACAAGGAATAAAGTGTCAAAAGTCCCCATCAGTCCCATGTGAGCTTAGGGACTTATTCGGGGCCCAAGGTCAAAATTTTAGGTTTTTTGGATTTTTCTCGAAAACGGTAAGTTTTATCGAAAAAGTACCTCAGAGCAAAGTTGTAGATCTTAAAATTCTCTATAAAAATGGTCCCTATGATTTTTTCTCTAAGACCCACTATTTCCCAGATATTGCGCTTGTAAGAATCACGTTCTACATAATATGCACACATTTCCACACCACCTGTGAGGTAGTGTACTCGGCGCGTTTTTTTTAACGTGGTATCCCCGGTAGGCCTATTCCACGAACCTTTATGACGTTATTTTCAGGAACAATAATTATTTAATAGTATGAAGATTATTGATATGGGTTACTGAGTTTAACTGTCGTTCTAACTTTTTTTTATTACTTTAATCTGACTCATACTCTTCATATTCAACTTCAACAATCATGTTTTCTTCAATTTCTTCTTCTCCTTCCTGTTGATGAACGCTTAGAAATTGTTCAAATGAAGATGAATCAGTTGTCTCTTCATCAAAATCACATGAATCTTCCTCTCTTGTATTTAATTGAACATTTGAGCAAGAGACACCTTGGCAATTGGTACACGCTGGAGAACACTGCAACCCTACTTTTTTACAGCCACATTTGGCACTACAACCTTTCTTGCAATTGCAAAAAATAGTGTTAAGAAGTTTTTCTGGAGCAGGGGGCAGTAAAGTTCGGATCGGTTCCAAAGTATTATTTATCAATTTCCAATCCCAGTCTTCAGGGTTCAGTTCATTGCCTTGCCATGTCTGAACTTGATAGTATACTCGAAACAAATGTTGACTAGCAGATGCCGATGTTGGAGGAAGACAAGATAGCTGTACTTGCTTTTTGTTTCGTGTATTTTTTACAAATGTTAAATATCTGTACGTATCTATTAACAGATATTAAACATTTGTAAAAAATACACGAAACAAAAAGCAAGTACAGCTATCTTGTCTTCCTCCAACATCGGCATCTGCTAGTCAACATTTGTTTCGAGTATACTATCAAGTTCAGACATGGCAAGGCAATGAACTGAACCCTGAAGACTGGGGTTGGAAATTGATAAATAATACTTTGGAACCGATTCGAACTTTACTGCCCCCTGCTCCAGGAAAACTTCTTAACTCTATTTTTTGCAATTGCAAGGAAGGTTGTAGTGCCAAATGTGGCTGTAAAAAAGTAGGGTTGCAGTGTTCTCCAGCGTGTACCAATTGCCAAGGTGTCTCTTGCTCAAATGTTCAATTAAATACAAGAGAGGAAGATTCATGTGATTTTGATGAAGAGACAACTGATTCATCTTCATTTGAACAATTTCTAAGCGTTCATCAACAGGAAGGAGAAGAAGAAATTGAAGAAAACATGATTGTTGAAGTTGAATATGAAGAGTATGAGTCAGATTAAAGTAATAAAAAAAAGTTAGAACGACAGTTAAACTCAGTAACCCATATCAATAATCTTCATACTATTAAATAATTATTGTTCCTGAAAATAACGTCATAAAGGTTCGTGGAATAGGCCTACCGGGGATACCACGTTAAAAAAAACGCGCCGAGTACACTACCTCACAGGTGGTGTGGAAATGTGTGCATATTATGTAGAACGTGATTCTTACAAGCGCAATATCTGGGAAATAGTGGGTCTTAGAGAAAAAATCATAGGGACCATTTTTATAGAGAATTTTAAGATCTACAACTTTGCTCTGAGGTACTTTTTCAATAAAACTTACCGTTTTCGAGAAAAATCCAAAAAACCTAAAATTTTGACCTTGGGCCCCGAATAAGTCCCTAAGCTCACATGGGACTGATGGGGACTTTTGACACTTTATTCCTTGTGGTAAACCTAAGGTCTCTACGAAGATTTGGCTCTGTCGGAATTTTCTTTATTTCAATTGTCTAAAATGACCGGACTACTAGCCTTTTCCCAACTATGTTATGGTCAGCTTCCAGTCTGTTCGGATGCAGCTGAGTACCAGTATTTTACATGGAGCGACTACCTCCACAACCTCCACAACCCAGTAACTGGGTAATACGATACCCGTTGGTAAGACTGGTTGTCAGATTTTCCAGCTTCTGACGACCCCGGGACGACAGCCGGGACCAACGGCTTAGCGTGCTTTTCGAGGCACGGAAGGGTCTTGGTATGTCCAGATGGTCACCCGTCCACGGACCAACCGCGGCAAGCGTCGCTTAACCTGATCGATGGACTCGTGCGGCTATTATTACTTAGCCACAAGGCCAGGTTAGCCCAAAACTACCAAGGTCAAATTAAATTAGTTAGGAAAACTCCACCGACGTACTGGGTATTGATATCTAAACATGATACAACAATTTTGTTTTTAATACTTACATTAACTTATGCATGGGGGTAGGCAGAAACTATAGAACGCCATCTGCTACGACCCTTAGGACCCATGAGGATTTTCCACACCGGAATGAAAAGAAAAAACACCAAAAAATAGGGCCTCGTACACAATTTTTGTCGCTAAAAGTAGCAGCTATTAATTATCTTTTCTTAATTGTTAAACATTTTGTTTCGGTTCCAGGGACCGCGTGGCAGCAGCTCACTTAAATCCGCTACACAATAGTGACTACAAGAAGAAATGTGCCCGCAAATGGAACCAGTATGCCACCGAAGATAAGAAATCAGATGAATAAATAAACAATAGCTGTAGAACTTGAACTGCGTTTCTTTGTACTCGTTTTATACACACTAAGAAACGTTACTAGAGTTATAAAAGGAGAGCAGTGGTGGCCTAGTGGACACGGCTGTGACTTACCGAATTGTAAGTGGTAGGTTCAAACCCAGGCAGGCGCTTTACTTTGTATAAATTATTTCATCACTACTGCTCTCAAAATGGTGAAGGAAAACATCGTGAGAAAACCTGAGAAAGTATTCTAGAACCAAAAATTCGAAGATATGTAACATCTACCAACCTGCACTGGGCTCGCGTGGTGGATTACGGGCTTACGGCCCACTCCCTCTCACCGAGGGGAGTGGGCAGCAGTGGGAACATCAGGCTGTTTATGCTATTCTACAAGAACATGTTTTACGCAATAACCTGCTGGTTGCAGCCCCCGAATTGCAATTTTTTTTTTGCTTGACTGATAAAGGATTACAGGCTTAAAATTAAAAATAAAGACATTAGTGAGCGAGCGAGCCAGAAGCGCGAGCGAAGCGTCTCTGTTTCAGCTTGAGTGAAAATGCTTTCGTATGTCCGGATGTCCGCCTGTTCTCCTCTACAGGTCGCATTTCTCAAGCGATTCTCGTGAAATTTTGTGAGCAGGTTCGATAATTATATGGAATTCTTTTTCGAATCGACATTTTTGTTTTTTTTTCAAAATGGCGGAGATATGAGGTTTGAAAACAAAAACATATTTCGGCCATTTCGCGCTCTTTACGCACGCTTTTTGTTCTAAGGTGCTCGGTGAACATTTATTTAGTTTTAAGCTATGAAAAGACAGATTCGGGAACTCTAGAGCTCACAGAGCCACTAGTAATAAGCTGAAGCTACACGACAAACAAAAGGTTTTGGTTATAAAAATGAATTTATTGATTTAATTTCTGCGTTGATGGTATTAGTTTAAGAAATAAAGTGTGATACAAAAATTAAAAAGTATCAAAAACAAAATCTTCCATGTATATATGTATCGGTTGTCATGGTATGGGCATGTGTTACGGAGGAATGGGGAAAATGTCGTAAGGAAAGTCTTGAGTATGAATGAAGATGGCTACACGAGTTGGGGAGGACCAATGAAACAATGGATGGTTTGTATGAACGATGATATGGATAGAAAGGGAGTGACTACCGAGATAACAACTAATGGAGAAGTATTCAAGAAAAAGACGTGTTGCGCAGGAACCAAATACATTGGGATAAGGCCAGGGCAATGAGCCCAAAAAATCCAGCCTAGGGTGTATACGCGGAAACGCATGTCCGAGAATCCACCCTAGGCCTGGTTAGATAAACGGAATTTATATAGGGATAACGGCTGGATTTGGATATTTAAAAAAATCATAATGTTCATAATAGTCCGAATTATGTTTTAATGGAAAGAAAAATCTGATAAGTCGCCCGTAAAATTGGAGAATTCGGAGAAAAGTGAAAGTGATTTTTTCTATGGGATTTTTGTATGAATTATTGAAATTTGGACAGGAACTGCCGGTTCAGCTAGTTTAGTACCTATAATATAAAAATAAAGATGGGTCAAGTCTGAGAAATTCTTATAAAAATATTATGGTAAGTAATTTTTATTTTACTTAATAATCTTTTGCCGTGCAGTTAAAAAAAATCTGTGTAGAGCCCCAGCTAGCGACTGGCTAGCTATAAGCTAGTCGCTTACATTATGTTTCTGAGTCTGACCATTATTTTATAAATATTTAGTTTAGGTTGCTTTCAAATCGGGGGATCTTTTATGAGGTACGAATTCACCGTGTTAAACTTGCGTTCAATTATTATATGCCATTTTATGAAAATCGAACGCCTGAAAACACTTGCATACGATTCTTGAATGGCAATAATTGAACGTACTTTATAGCATGCAATTATTGCTCTTGAACGTTCCTGAAACTTGTATCGTGGCTTTATAGTACCTACATTATGTTGGCTTTTAGCAGTAATTTTAAAATTAATTAATTAATTTAATTTAATTTCAGTAATTTTTACTCATCCAAGTACCTATTTTACATTTTATAATTCGCTCATTGGCAACAAGGGTGTCATAACTAAAAAATCTGCAATATTGAGTTAAGTATACAGGTGAACGCAGCAAATTGTATTCTTTTTGCTACACAAACGACGTTACGCTAAGGCCTAAAAATGAGGGAGCTAGAAAAATGTATTTATGATTCGTCGCACTCTTTCCACTACCTTTGAAATTTTAAATCATCATATCCAAAAATTGCTCTTTCTGAATTATGTCAACCTTCTCGCAAATGAACGAGTTGGTCCACTATTACTTGTTAACCTGTAGAGTCTACTTAGCTGTGATAGTTTTCCTTTTAACTTCGTTATTATATACTACTATCGTGAATACTTTTCACATATCCAAAAACAACGGTTTAGCTGCTACGGGGACACGTGAGTCACAAAAAATACCACTTTAAAGCTTAGTGTTCGCAGACGGATCCTTGAATCGAAAAAAATTCATAACACACCCCCAATATTTTTGAAATACTATCTAACGACATCAGACGAGAAAACAAATCATCCCTGTTTTACCTGTAAGGGACCTGTACCCTACAAAAATGTTTCCAAATTTTTATTTCAGAATTTCGTTGGCGTCTTTATATTACCATGCCAAATTACAGCTTTTTAGTACCACGGGTCCCTGAGTTAAGCCTCGGACAGACAGCCAGACAGACAGCCGGGCTGCGCGAAACACTTAACGGTTCCTTGTTCTACTACAGAACCCTAAAAAGCGCGACGCAGCCCGCCTGTGTGCCATGATTCATACAAAAAGTACGACAGTGATGTAAGAGGATTTTTTGCGTTGCGGTGCAGCCGGCCCAAATGTGCATCAGCCTTAAAAGCATCCTAAGATCATGTAGTCTTTTTACTCCTGGGATTGCACATAAGTATGACGATTTCAATCTTCGTGTGTTTGCTTTCCACTTGAGGGTAGTAGAACCGATTGTCGTTGCGGTTCATTGGCACCAGAGGCTTGTCGTACCAGCCGTAACTGAAACAAGATTATTATTATTATTATTAAGAATATAAAGAGGGAGTGTATTCATGACCACACGATGCAAGTGAAAACTTACGACTGAAGCCGAGTATACGCGATTCAGCGCCGAGTGTACGCGGTTCAGCGTCAACGACCGACTGGAGCCGAGTATACCCGATTCAGCGTCACCGACCAACTGAAGCCAAGTATACCCACTTCAGCGTTACCGACCGACTGGAGCCGAGTATACCCGATTCAGCGTCACAGACCAACTGAAGCCAAGTATACCCACTTCAGCGTTACCGACCGACTGGAGCCGAGTATACCCGATTCAGCGTCACAGACCAACTGAAGCCAAGTATACCCACTTCAGCGTCACCGACCGACTGGAGCCGAGTATACCCGATTCAGCGTCACAGACCAACTTAAGCCAAGTATACCCACTTCAGCGTTACCGACCGACTGGAGCCGAGTGTACCCGATTCAGCGTCACAGACCAACTGAAGCCAAGTATACCCACTTCAGCGTCACCGACCGACTGGAGCCGAGTATACCCGATTCAGCGTCACCGACCAACTGAAGCCAAGTATACCCACTTCAGCGTTACCGACCGACTGGAGCCGAGTATACCCGATTCAGCGTCACCGACCAACTGAAGCCAAGTATACCCACTTCAGCGTCACCGACCGACTGGAGCCGAGTATACCCGATTCAGGGTCATCGACCGGAGCGTGAAGATTCAGTTTCGTTTACTGTTCAGAAAGAGCGCAAATTTGCCTAGAGAAATTTTCACTTCAAAAGTATTTGTAACTACGGGTAATAAAAGTATTATTCGTTGATTGGTAAGTACAGTACAACCATTTTCTTAATGTCCCCCGGGAATCATCGGATTTCCGAATACAAACAAATGTTAATTTCCATGTCCATCAATTACATCAATTATTAGATTTATCGGGTATAAAAAATTTATTCAGTACTTTATTGTTGTTTTGTTTTGATTTCCGTGGAAATTAGCATTCGCTTGTATTCGGAAGTCCGATGATTTCCGAGGGACATTAAGAAAATAGTTGTACTGTACTTACCAATGCTTTTTGAAGTGAAAACTTCTTCTGAATTTAAACGTTATTATTTGAAAGAATTACGGAAGAGGGAATACCGTCTACAAAACAATGAATTAGTTCAAAACAAGATCACTTTTCAAGCAGTCTGATTTGGTCCTGCCTCCGACCATAACAAACATGTTACGAGGGAATATGAGACCCGCGCACATTACAAAGATACGCGCGAAAAACATAAGTCTTCTTTAAACAATATTTAAACACTACATATTTTTAGGATTCCTTACCCAACGGGTGCCAAGGGAACCGTAATAGTTAGACAGTTGAAATTTTCAGTGTGTATTTCTATTGCCGCTATAACAACAAATAATAAAAATAAAATATGTATAGTTGAAAATTAAAGGGGGTCCCCATACAAGAAACTAGTTTTTTTGGGCGTTTTTTCCCTTATGGTACGGAACCCTACGTGTGCGAGTCCGATTCGCACTTGCCCGGTTTTTTTAATACATTGCCATTATTGTCATTATTCAAGCAGAGATCCCTCTTTAATTTTTTACTTTTTTTGTTATTTTATTATTTGTTGTTATAGCAGCCATAGTAGTATACACTGCAAATTTCAAGTGTCTACCTATTATGGCTTTAAAGATACAGCCCATGACAGACGGACAGACGGACAGCAGAGCCACAGCAATAGGGTACCGTTGGCACCCTTTGGGCACGGAAAATTCGTGGAGAAACCAATGAAATGAACTCAAACTATCACTAAGTACTAACAGCTAACTGCAGTCGTAAGTAGATTAACTTCCGAGTTCTCTAGCCCCAGGCACTTACCCCCATATTATTAGTTTTCAAGAAACATCTAAGAATATGAGGGTAGTCTTTATATGTGTTGGATTGGTGAAGTTTTTCACTTGTGTAGAAGTATTTGATTGAATATGTTACGCGGCATCAAAAAAAAAATAATAATAGAAAAATGGATTTATTGTGAGTGGTCAAGGCAGCTCAGTGGTCAGATTTACGGCACGGTAGGAAAATGGCCGTGAATTCGTGTCTCGCTCGGGACAGATTGTTTTTACAAGAATCTTATTTTCAATGTTAATGGATGGCAAGCAAGTCGGTGGCCCACTTGCGGGGTTATTGTGTAACACACTAACAGTAGGAATAGCTTTAATTTTGACAGTTCAACAACATTCATTGCGTTATTTACGTTGTTGACCAGATTTTTTTTTAAACATATGTAGTAATGGATTAGCACTACCCTTTTAAATAATTCAGATTGAGATTGATAGTGTGTTACACAATCAGGGTACTGGTGGTGGTCGCCGCCGCCAATGGAGATCTATACCATAGGCTTTGCGCACTTGCGTTGTCAACTTGGAGGCAAAGTTGAAATGTCTCATGGACTTCGGCCCCCGTACTTCAACATAGCAACACTGCTTAGTGGCAGGAGCAGGTCTGTATGGTAGTGGTAGTACTTCCCCGTCGAGCTCAACTTCACGGACAGCACTACTAGAGTGCGCGCAAAATAAGCGGAAATAATCGTTTGCGGCCATCTCGACGTTTATATCAGGTGTCAAGAGAGTGTGCTGTGTTCCGTGTTTTCCAAAGTAAATAATCGCCATCATTATGCCGAAAGTGATTAAAAGTGCTGGTAGTGATATTATGTTAAAAGGTCAAACACGTGCGCAGACTTATTTTGCGCGCACTTTACTAGCAACTTACACTTGGTTCTCGGTAGCCGGCGAATCATACTTGCTGCGTGGTCCTTTGGCTCTGGTCTGCGCCACGTTGTCGTGGTAATCATCCACCGTCTTTGTTTGTTCCTTAGTCTCCGCCTTCAACTGGTCGTGGGAAGCGTAGAACTTGCCGGTCACGGGTATGGCTGCGGAAGGGTTAGATCTAGAGGTTTCCTTATGGTACACCTACATGTCGCCGGGTATGTTTAAGTCCCATGTCATATGTGTGTGTGTGTGTTAATCAAACTCCGAGCTGCGACTGAGAAATTCTAGATGGAAGTACCCCTTAGAATATACAGGGTTATTGGTAATATATCGGTAATCCACTAAGGGGATGTAGGAGAGACATTTTATATTTTTTTTTGGCGGTACACAACTTTGAAAATTTATTAAAAAGCAACGATGCATGATTATTTTAAATATATTCCATATCTGCTTCTACTTCCATACATAATAATCAACCATAAATTGACATTAATTAGCTTTAATAGTTTTTACAATTTTTATCATTTTGAGCAGGATATTTGACTAAATTAGTAGATTTCTGCAAAAAAACACGGTAGACTTTATCGGCAGAACATTCTAATAACATTTACAACTTCTCAGATATCCAATGAGATACAATAATATACCAGATATCTTCAAAAATATATAAAATGTCATATTACTCGAAAATGGTTGACATTTGCATAGAGCTCATTCATAAGGGGTCATTTGGTTGCCAATTACCTCCCCTACATCCAGTTAATGGATTGTCGACCTATTATCAATAACCTTGTATATACTTTGAATGGAAAAAACACTTTTCCTGACTTACTCGGACCCTTATGATCAGAAGCTCAGCAAATTTAGATTGAAATACCTTTATTCTTTTATACTCACATCCAAAATTAGGCCTGTAAATCTTGTAGTTTCTAAAATGCTTCACTTCCCGATATATGATTTCGTTGAGCATATGTATGTCGATAGGCGCGCGCGTGCCGAATGTGCACTTGCCTTCCGTCATCCTGCCTGGGACACAAGTATGAATGACGTTTTTATAGAAATTGGAAGATGCTGTAGTAGAGAAGAGCTCATAGCTAAAAGATATCAGGCGTACGGGTTGATCAAAGGTTAAACTACGATTGCCGCGGTCGATTCATGGATGGGTGACCATCCGTTACATAATATCGAGACGCCACCGTGCCTCGGAAAGCACGTTAAGCCTTTGGTCTCGGTTGTAATTCGTAGATCTTTGACGGTCGTTACGGATAGTCAGAAACTCAAGTCTGACAACCAGTCTTACCAAGGAGCATCGTGTTACTCAGTAATTGAGTTGTGGAGGTCAGATAGGCAGTAGCTCCATATAAAATACTGGTATTCAGCTGTATTCGGTTAGACTGAAGGCTAAGCAGATTGATAGAAAGATGCTGTAGTAGAAGAAATCTATGGGTAACTGTTTTATGGTGGTCGGGACTATGATCGGGACAGACTAGATGTGGAAGAGAGAGGGTGTTGTGGAATAGCTTGGGAGGCGTATGTCCAAAAATGAACTGCTATAGACTGAGTTGTCTATAGGTTGTTGTATCTTCTTCTTTTCGGTTCTTTGGTTGATTATTAATGTATTGTTTGAGCCCAGTAGGTGGCCACTTTGATTACGGAATCAGAGGCATTCTTTAGGTCTTCAAAGGTGCAAGTGATCGTGCACTTAGGACAAACCAGCAAGTGGGACATGATCTGATCAGAAGCACCGCACTTGCATTGGGTGTTGGATGGGTCAGTAACTCCCTGCTTGATTGATTTAATATAGTAGCATAGTAGGTATTGTATGGTGACTGTTATGTGAGAACACATTGTTAATGTGGCTTTATTAAAAAAAAATCTGTAGGTAAAGTAATTAAACGTGATAGATCTCTGGTAGAATCAAACTTTCTCACAGATAGGGATGGTGGTCCACAAGGTATTGACTAGTTAGAAGGTAAACAAATAGGGCCTTGGGTGTTGGGGTTGAAGTTGAATGATAAATTTATTACCTAAATACCAATTCTACTTGATGCGTGTCTTAGAAAATTTAAGGTGGTAAACTATTCAAATGAACACTGGCATTGAACAAAGCTATACATAATTTAATATACTGTCAGACACCACAAATTAGTAAAGAATTACATTCCCCATTTGGTGGCATTGACTGAAGACATAGAAATAATTATAGAAGAGATCGTAAAAGTAAAACAGTAAGCATATGTAAGCTACAGCACAGAAATATGTAGAAAACTGTGAGATACCTGTTTTTTTTTGTAAAAAAGATTAAATAATATTATAAAAACACCACTTTTTGTGGTTTGTATAGACTTCACTGAATGGTTTGATTTACAATGTCAGTGGACTGACATTGTCAATATTGTGTAGGTCATGGATTCTTTAGAGTTTCCATAAAGTTTTGTATGTGGAAGAAAAATTGTTTTTGACCCCTATCTAATGTTGTCCATCTCGAGATCGATTATGTTAATTTTTAAAACTTGATGGCCCGGGCATCGCAATTTGGACCCCTCGCTCAGGGTTCTTTTGACCACTTTACCAACTAAGCACTCGTGACAGGTTTTTTATTAGGAAATTCTCTCTTTCTTCGGAATCTGGATTTGTACCTGATTAATGATGACAGTACTCGTATGTAAAGACATGACATGACACAAAGTATTATATTATTTTAATTATTGTGAATGTAAGGACTATGTGGGTCATTGCTTTTTTATTTTTTTCTTCTCAGGTACTTTTAATCATGGTTTGGCAGATTGAGTAGTTTATGCAGCCTACCCAAATATCCTTTTTTTGGTATACTCGTAGTTCGTCGAATCGTTGAGCTACTTAAGTTCTGAATGACCTGCACGGTTACTGACAAATCCGTGCACTGACTGGACAGGTCCACTCAATCTGTGTGGTTCTTTCCCCAAAAGACCATTTCAGACACCAATCTACACACACATCACATGATCTGACCAAGATTATGTCTCGACTTTGAAAGAGACTGTGACTTCTGAGTTTGCTTCGGCCTTTCTTTTCAGAGTAGCTAGATAGGAAATGCCGACCTCATCTAGTTTAAATAATATGATTGACGTATAAAAGTGTTTGTACAAAACTACTTACCGAAATAAAATCATGTATCTTTATCATTTATGAGCTATCATAATATTGATTCACCGTACATTTTTTCTTTGCCGTTTTTTAAAGATATACAGAAACAAATTTTCGTTTAGAAACCGCGTTCTTTCATTTTTTGAGGAAGGCGGAAAACCTAACATACCTAACCTAAAATAGAAGAAAATAGTTAAAATAAAATACTCGTACCTCTAAAAAAATGTTCAATCCTGTGTCTGCATTGCTGAGTCTCAAATTGTGACACGAAATTCGTGTCAGAAAGTTTCAGGACACCGGCATAGTAGTGAACTAGGGAAAGAGTAAATACGTAATTTGTGTATTTCACAAAAAGATAATGCAATAGTTTTAAGATCCCGGAAGAATTTTCGTAAATCTCCAGTACCTAAGTTTGAAATACATATCGAAGTACCTTTAATGCAATTAGAAATTAGTTTTACTTAGGTGTTACACACATTGACAAATGTTATGTATTGAAAGATTTGATGCAACAACGGTCAGTTTAAGGATAATTCTAATACACGATTTAAGTTAGATTAGTTTTAGTGAAAATTCCTAACATTTGTTAATTGCAAGTTTAGTTAAAAATAGCCTTTACACGTCTTACATAAAGCTTATTTTCAACTTACTGACGATTTTTCACGAATAACGGGAAAAAAAATTGTCGTAAGGAAGTCTCCACTTTCTGTCTCTGTTCGAGGAAGTTTAGGCAAATATAGTCAGCTTATTCCGATCACTGATAATCAGCCTATAATGTTCCCACTGCTGGGACACAGGCCTCCCCACTGTTAGAGGAAGTGGGCCATAATCCACCACGCCGGCCCAATGCGGGTTGATGGATGTCACATGTCTTCGAATTTTTGGTTCTAGTACTCTATGCCGGTTTCCTTACGATGTTTTCCTTCACCGTTTTGAGAGAGAGACTTAATGCTTGTTACCTTACCCAAAACGTATAGTCGTTAACATTTTTCTAATTGCTAAAAAGTAGTGCTATATTTTCTCGGTTGCAAACCAGCGAGGTAATTTATTGCGTAATACTCTAACAGTAGGAATGGGTTTCATTTTGACAGTTCAACAAAGTTCTTTGCGTTATTAGGAAACGCCGACCTCATCTAGTTAAAAAATATGATTGACGTGTAAAAGTCTTTGTACAAACTTACTTACAGAAATAAAATCGTTTATCATTATCATTAATGGTAGGTAATAGACTCACCCCCCGTTACATGGCGAAATGTAAGTGTACTTACGATTCCTACCTCTTCAGGGAATTCAGACGAAATGCTTCATTCTGTTCAGGTATAGTCAGCCTCAAAAAGTTGTATAAATCAAAAAAATCATTTGATTGTCTACAGTCTTTGACTGCTGGGCATGAACTACTGGGTTCGATTCCCGGGTCGGGGAAAGTGTTATTGATTTTTCCTTTAGGGATTTCTTCGTAGCTACCTTTTTTTTTTTTTTTTTTTTTTTTTTGGGTGGGAAATCATCAAATGACCTCTCCCGCTCTGGGCGGAGCGGAAGGGCGTGTCAGACTCTTACTGACTAAAACCCACCCGTGTTCCTTCAGTTGCCTGTGCGCCAGGGCCACGGTAACTCTTTCGAACAATCCGCGACCCCGGCAGGCATCGGTCCTATCGGACCCCGTCAATGGTGCTGACATCTCTTTGAGGCGCGCGTGGAACACGACGCGCCGTCGACCCGGGCCTGGTCCTTACCGGACGGCGAGCTGCCCATTGCTCGCCGTCCGCAAGCCCGCGCCTACGGTGGCCGGGAGTCGGCAATCGACTCCCGACGCCCAGGGTGTCTCCTCCTCCTGCGGCGGCTAGGGGCGCGAGGGCGTAGAGATTGCCTCTCCCTCTCGCGCTCCGCCTCCTCCTTCGCGAGCATTACTGCTTCGCAGAAGGAGGTGACGGCTTCCCATTCCCTCTCGCTCCGTACCATGGCCTGAACCAGGGCCGGACGCGAGAGGTCGCCGCCGCCGATCGCCGCCACGAGGACACGGCGGTGCTCCGCCCAAGCCGGGCAGACCTCCACCGTATGCTCCACCGTGTCCTCCGGTCGATCCACACAATGGTAACACCCGGGCGTTTCCTCCCGCCTTATTCGAAACAGGAACCTCCCGAAACATCCATGTCCGGTGAGGACCTGCGTCAGGCGGAAGGTGAGGACGCCGTGGCGCCTCTCAAGCCACTCCTCAAAGAGGGGTCTTACCGCCGCAATTGTGGCGTGCCCTGCGCTGGGTTGCGACAGTCGCACTCTCCATGCCGCCATGAGATCCCGCCGGAGCTCTGTCCGCTGTGCCGCGATTACTCGCGGCAGCGGAGTTACGCCCCGGCGTTTCGCCTCCTCGCGCCACTCCCAAACGTGCGCGAGGACCTTTGCCTCCAGATCCCACGGCGGTAATCCGGCAAGGAGGCTCGCCGCCTCGCAGGAGACCGTGCGGTATCCCCGTACCATCCGGATGGCCATGACCCTTTGGGACGCGTTCAACCGGCGGGCTGGCCGGAGCCTCAACGAACGCGCCCACACCGGCGCCCCGTAAAGGGCCATGGACCGCACGACCCCCGCGTAGAGCCTCCGGCAGCTTCGAGCCTCCGGCAGCGTAGAGCCTCCGGCAGCTTCGAGCCTCCGGCAGCTTCGTAGCTACCTGGAGGCTGGATTTGTGCCCGGTTGATGGCAATAGGCTCGCCTCCTATTACATGGGACTTAAACATATCTGGCGAAATGTGGGTGAACTTAGGTGCACCTCTGCCGAACCCTTCGAGGAAATACGGGCGTGATGTTGTTAACTTGTTATGTTAATCTTTGTTAATATTGTATTAATGAAAAGCCACAAAACATATAACAGATTGGGTGCTTTATAGTAGCTTCATTTTGATATAATAATATTATGGAACACAAATTGTAGATAATCAGATGAATTCTTGTCGATAAAAGTCTGATCTGAGAGAGGTCTGTTCTTGCGAACTGTTGTGTTGATCTTTTGGAGGCTGATGTCCACCATAAGTTAAACAGAGGCTTGAGAACTAACCCCTCGCTAGTGGTTGTAATCAACAGGTAGGGCTTATTTTAATGGGTCGGTTAACGATGTTAGTGCCGGCTTCCCGGCTTAATCTTAAACCGGATAGATTGCTACCGGCGGCGACGGTGGCACCGGCTGGCACCGTCCGACATGTATTTGGTATTACACCGGTATATTGGACTTACTTTAGGTTAAATTTAATTGCGGATGTAATCATGATCTCATGATTTTGGATGAAGCCTGAGTAACTTCAGTGTAAAAATGTTGCCTTTCCTCTGTGGACGTGGCAGAAACAGACAGTGCCTCGTATTATGTATGTACTAGCTTTTGCCCGCGGCTTCGCCCGCGTGGATGTCGGAAATTATCCCACGGGAACGTATTACCGGGATAAAAAGTATCCTACGTATTAATCCAGGTTATAAACTATCTGTGTTCCAAATTCCATCCAAATCCGTTCGGTAGTCTTTGCGTGAAAGTGTAAAAAAAATCCATCCATCCATCCTCACAAACTTTCACATTTATAATATTAGTAGGATAGGATGTAGTGACTCATTATTTTCGTAGGATTTGGCTACCAACCTGTTGCTTTGCGACAAGACTGCATTATCCAGAGCAGCAGGATTCTTAGGCATATCTGCTGTAGGCTTTCGCTCACCTGACCTTAATTATAGTGGTTGAAGATGAGATGGCAACTAATAAATTTAACAATGCTTACGAGATTGATGGCGATATCCTCTTTCTATTTTAGAAGACTAGAATAGAATACTTTTATTTCAGAAATAAGTCCATAGGGTTAGTAATAATTTTACTTAACTTCTAGTGTTAGTAGGTTACTGACACAAATCAACATACTACAATAAAAAAATTGCGTTGAGCTGCATCCACCTCCGCAACATCGGGGAATCCCACCGATCTGGGAATACTCTGAGAATACTGTTGGTGTAACGGTGTTTACACGGAACAAAAATTTTCTCAATTGATTCTAATTTAAAAGCACAAATGACCTTGAAACTAGAATGAGCACTGAGCAAGATGCTGCAATGACAAGAGAAAATGGTAGATTGTTACAGTATAGTACTTATCTTTGACGAATTCTACTACAAAGAGCTCTAACCATTAGGTACCTACTGCTATTACGGCGGCGGTCGCTGAAAACCAGCGCTGGGGCTCTGTCTCACATAGGGTCGCAGCATTATGCTGAGCGATGGCCGTTTTGCGTGGATGTGACGCGTATTTTCCCCCAACTTGTTATTTTTCGTGTTTTTGTTCGTTCTTTGCGTCATGTTTACCGCAAATTTTTAATCGACTTCAAAAGGGAGGAGGTTCTTAATTCGTCTGCAGGTTTTTTTTTTTTTTTTTTTTTTTTTTTTTTTTTTTTTTTTTTTTGTATGTTTGTTACGATTATCACCGGAAATTGTGGATCCATTTCGAACATTCTTTTTTTAATGGATAGAGTATGCCTCACGGTATAAATTGTGTTAACTTTGCGTTTGTAGTTTTTCAGTTAGCTTCAATAATACGTATTTTTTCCACTTAGTGTACAGATGTTATAATAACTTCCTGTCACGGTTATTTACACAGCAAGTAAGTTGTATACGAATTTGAGTGGGGTAGGTACCACAACGAAAAGAAAAAATCCTTTGTACAAAAAATTAAACAACGGACTTCCAATACAAAACATTACAAAGTGAAAAATAACTTTAATTTCGGAAGTCGGTGTCTTTGGTCTTGTATTTTCGATTTTTGCCGTCGGCTTCCAAAGTTAAAGTTATTTTTCACTTAGTAGGGGATTTTTTGGAAGGCGGTGGTTTTTTTTTGTAAAAATGTTCTTCTTTACCTAAGTACCTACTAGGTTCTTGAAACATTTCCACCACCAGCCGCATTTAACTTGCAAAACTCTGTCATCAAATTAATCGCCAATCAATAGGAGACATAATTTTCAAAAGAATTTGGTACTAAAAAGAAATGAAAATTCTAATAAATGAGATGTCCTTCCGCTAAGCTTCCATGGACTGAATTTAAAAAGCTGTTCGTCCTGCTATATCTCTCATTCTTCGCGGTGTCGGGCGCGTGAGGTGCCTTCGGTAGCTGCCACGCTGATTCGCGGAGCGGTAGCGGCAAGAGATGTAGCGTTTTAAAGGTGACAACTTAAAAAGGAGCAATGGAACCTTTATAATATCACTTTTTTGTCCGCCTGTCACAGAGGTTTTTCTCGAGGGCTTTGATTAACGCGCTCTGGGCCCGCGTGGTGGATTAGGCCTCAATCCCACTTACAGAGAGAAGACCTGTGTCCAGCGGTGGGAATATTATTGGCTGATTATTTTATGAAAAGAGTGTAAGTGTGAGTGAGTGTCTCAAAATACACCAGAGGAGTGGCAGTTAACCTTGCTGCCACTTTGCTGATCGGGTATTCTCCTATCCGGATTGTAAGTGTAAATTACCAGAATAGGCCAGTTGTTTAAGACATAGTAAGCCGCAAAAAATTGCACTGCACAGATTTTTTGGCATGTTGTTAGGATCGATACCAGTAGTGTAAAACCAAGTTTGCAGCTTCGAGCGACCTGTGCTAACTCCGTGGTGCTCGAAAAGCCTCGAAATTTTCGGACTTCTTTCAGTTTTTGACTTATAACTTCTAAAAAGAAGAAAGAAAGAAAAATTGTTTATTATGCACCAACAACACGCACAATACAAAAAAGCTATTGTAGACAAAATACATACACTAATAAAAAGTGGCCAAAAGCCTCGTACTTAAAACTTTATAAGTTTGTCATTGTTGTTGTTTGTTTGTTGTTGTTGTTGTTTGTTTGTTGTTGTTGTTGTTTGTTTGTTGTTGTTTCGTGTTGTTACGTAAAACGAATCCATGCATTTCAAAAGTTTGCTACTTTTTGAGCACAGCCGTAGCTGTGTAGGTCCAATAAAAACCGAGTTACAGCACTTCTAATATCGGCATTTTTTTTCAAAAATTTATGAATTTTTTTTTGTTGTCTTCCGAGCAGGATAATTGTAAAAAATTTCATTCTACCAGAAAAGTCGGATTGTTTTGACAGATCAACTACTTTCGGATGGGCCCGTATCTTCGTTAACGGACCTAGAGAGAAGACCCCCACTTCGTTCACTGTTCAAAAAGAGCGCAAAGTGCACCTAAAGAAGTTTTCACTTCAAAAATAATCCGCTCCGCTCATAACACACAGAGCATTCCAACAAAAATTCCAATCGGCCATCTCATCGGCGCGATATTGCGAGCACAGGCGAAAGAGACACCGTTCTCCGCTATTTCATAAGACGTATAATTGGAATAGCCGTAAAATACCCGCGATCGCACCCGCCAGCACCCGCCGTCACCCACCAGCACCCGCCGCCCTAAGGTAAGCGCCTCATTGGCGGTTCGAAAGCCGCGTTTATTTTTTATTGCCGCTTGAAATGATAGATTTGGATTTCAAGGAGTTTTATTGTTGTAGACAACTGCGCTTATCTCATAATTACTGCAGTCACGTTATAATTTGTCAAAGTATTATGAGAATTTCATATTTTGGGAAAAGCATATTTTGGGAAAACCGTGGGGAAAACTTATAAGGTTTTGGGATACTTACTTACCTTATTTTGGGAATATTTACCATATTTTGAGAAAGTTAACATACAGGAAAAAAAATAATCTGTGCGCGACTGTTAGTTAATAAAAACTATTTTTTTATTATGATTTATTTATTAGTAATAAAAAATTAAGTTATTGTTTACGAAATATGTTTACTTTGAAACTGATTTATGGTCATTCGACGGCGCGCGGCGCGGGGGTGCGGACGTCAAACACAACGCCAGATGACTAATTAACTCGCATGGGTTACTGACCGCTAATTTTATTAGGTTAAAACTAGACTTTTAAAAGTTTAGGCCGTGACCCGAACTTATTTGTAAGGCAATTTAAAAAAAAACCTTCATACTTGCCTTTGATTGGCTGCTAAAATACTCCTTTCATTAGGGACCGCGGGGATGCGGATCCCATTGGCTCGCATACGAGGTACGCTCTCCCTTGCACACATTCTAGAAGCTGCTCGTAAGATTTCACCACTTATGAAATACACTCGCACCATCTAGTAAAACTCGTGGTTAGTTAAGTCGTGACATCGTGTTCGGTAGGTAAGACACACGCGCGGCGCAGTGCTTGCGCGGGAAAAAGTGACTGGATGTGACGTCACGACAGCGTGCGTATGAGCAGACCATAGATAAAGCAGACTGTCGGCCACCAGCCGCAGCACCGCACTGCCGCCCGGGAGGTGGTTATACCCCCGCCGAAACCGCCGCGTGCGCCGGCGCCGGCGGGCGCGCGCTCCCTTACATATTATTACGAACAGACTGTGTCCATGTGTACAGACAAAAAAAAAAGTTTTAAACAATTAATGGAAATGTGTTCTATTACTGGTACAGAACCATAAAAAAAATAAACAAATTGCGCACAGGTTAAAACCTTTTCCTGTATTTGGGAATATCATTAGTTTTCTCTGTCTACGGGAATGAAGGCGTTGAATTACGCTGTTTGCCGTGTTTGAAGTTTTGAACTTGACAAAGTGGGCCATTTCATTTATCGCCCGCTCGTTCGCAACTTCTATATTCATAATTAGTAACTAAGTATTCCTGTTTGAATATTTGTTCAACAAAACATATAATTGTTTATATTGTTTTTAATATTTCATTCTCTCGAAAAGCTTTATATTTCATTCTCTCGAAAAGCTTTAAAAGCACAAAAAAAACTAACTTTTAAAGAAACAACGACCCAATCAAAAGTTTTTCATGTTTTTCATAATGGGCTACCATTATCAGTGTAATGGAATAGCTCGGTTGAGAAAATGACGTTAATTAACAATGACCTACATACAAAATTACAGATTTTTGATGGCGTTCTGCCTGAACACAGAAGAGATTAATCAATCTGGCTTGGCTTTCTCCAACTAAGTTGGGGCCGGCTTCCAGTCTAACCGAATGCAGCTGAGTACCACTATTTTACATAAAGCGACCTCACCACAACCCAGTTACTGGGTAACATGGTAACCCCTTGGTAAGACTGCTGAACAAAGAAGAGATATCGGTATTTTATACGGAGTGACGGTCTTTGCAAGGGGTCACCCTCTTGCTAGCAGGTGGATGAGAATAGCCGAGGATCGTGTTAAATAGAGTGCGGTTTCTTTCTTTATTTCTTTACCTAGGCTGCTGATGACTTAGAGCGATTGCCATCCATAAAAACATTGTAGAAATTTTTCATTTTTGTTTGTCTTTTGGAACCACTTTTCCGCTAAACGTGATTATTTGTGCACAATTGGTAGAAAGACGCCCGTGGGACATACTGGCGATATCTTGGAGTTCTAGACACTACAGCCTTTCTCTGTTAGGAAAGAGGAAAGCCAGCGGGATTAGCGGAAAAAAGAGGGTGTGTGCTTATGATCATACGATTGAAGTGGAAACTTACGACTGGAGTCGAGTATACGCGATTCAGCGCTGAGTATACGTGATTCAAGTTCACCGACCTACTGGAGCCAAGTATACCCGCTTCAACGCCGAGTATACGCGATTCAGCTTCACCGACCGACTGGAGCCGAGTATACCCGATTCAACGCCGATTATACGCGATTCAAGTTCACCGACCGACTGGAGCCGAGTATACCCGATTCAGCGTCACCGACCTGAGCGTGACGGTTCAGTTTTGTTCACTGTTCAGAAAGAGCGCAAAGTGCGCACAGAGAAGTTTCACTTCAATAAAAACGCAGCGTTCGGGCCGCTCGCTAACACACGTAATTCGAGGCCGCGGATGAATTCCCAAGATGTCTGCGGCGCGTGACAATAGTCCCCGTGTAATGACGGTCTCGACGGGAGCTACCGCAATCTGATAACTTATTCTAAACTGGAAACTAATCCACCAAGAAGTGTAACTATCAGTAAATACATTGTTACAGGGATCTTTTGGAACTTGAACGACGTTGAGATGGAGGCAATGACGTTGAGGGGTTGGTAAGCATTTTAGGGGAAAAAATAACAAAATCGGAATTGGATTCAATTGGTTCTGAAGATTACCCCTACATACAAACTCATAAATTTTACCTCTATATAATCTTTATATATGTATATAAAAATTACGTGTCACGTTGTTTGTCTGCGATGCTTTCCTAAACTACTGAACCGATTTTAATTTTGATTTGCACACCGTGTGCAAATTGATCCAACTTGAAAGATAGGATAGCTTACATCTTAATTTATAGTCGCAATATTATTTTATTGCAAATTATTTGTCTATTATTTGACAGTCACAATTATCTGTTAGCGCCAAACGATTCTAACACATGGCGATATCTGCTGACTGGACTAGTACGTATTCAATAGATGGCGCTTTGTTAAAAATACAAATGTTTCATATAGGTTACAATTTAATAAAGAGAAAAGATATGATTGTTCGTTTGTACGTGAATAGGCTCCGATACTACTGAACCGATTTCAAAAATTCTTTCACTGTTGGGAAGCTACACTATCTCCGGGTGACATAGGCTATATTATATTATGTTTAGCTACCCGGGCGAAGCCGGGGCGGGTCGCTAGTATTAGTATAGATATTAGTAAGATAAAATGAGATAAATAGTATAGTTAGTACATATTTTACAGATCTTCTTTGTTACATTTTCAATGATTACAGGTGTCCAGGTGCTTCGGCTGCAATCCTGAGCTTTATTTAGTTAGGACCAATACAAAATGAAAGTGTGCTTGGCTGAACGGGGCGGATTAATCTGAAATCCATTAAGAGCTATGTGGTGGATTTATTTTAAATCCTGCGTTGTTGCTGTAATTAAGCTGTTGATTGTTGTGACTTCGGGATACCTATTGCTGTAAATTGTAAAGTTCGTGTTTATAATTTTATTGATCGAAAACCTAGTTAAAAAAGACGGAATTTGTAAAAAGATTCATTTATTCCGTGTCAGAGCCGTGCGAATATAAATCTGCGCCCGGGGAAAAGCCTCATTCTAGCGCGCATAAACAAGATGATTATTTAGACACTGTAATTTTTTATTCTAACTTTGCCGTAAGTACTTACGTTACTATAGATGATTGTGTACCTTTAAAGCTAGGTAAGCTGTTAATAAATAACCCAAAATCACCATGGCTCCTTATCCTTTTCCTTTCTTCATCCTGATCCTTTCTTTAATACTGATTGTTTTTTTTTAATTTAACATTCTTTAGAACACGCCTGCCTGTATGTATAACTTTTTTTTTTTTGACACTTGGCCAGTGGCGTAGCTGCGGCCCTGTATCAAAATTTGTTGGGGGCCCTTTTTGAGTTATACCGAAGTGGCGCAGGTAATATGTAATACGGGCTGGTGTCCGCAACTCCACATCAATGCGCGTAATCGATCATTCGATCCACCCCAGCTCCTCGAGGACGGCCAGTAACGCCTTGGTGTTACTGACAATCTCACGTAGAGTACCTGGCTAACCGAAGTAACACCGGGCAATTTAGAAGCACATGAGCTGCTGTCTCGTCGTCCTCTATGCAGGCCCTGCACAGTGGACTGTCTGTGACTCCTATGACAGAGAAGTGTTTATTAAAGGACCAGTTTAAGCTGCTGTAACTATACGCAGCTGTTGATTAGTTACGTAGAAAACCTGTTTCGTGAGCCGGCCATCAATCGTAGGGAGTGTTTCCTTAGCCGACCTGCACTCACCTTGGTCCACTCGTTGTTTGTGATGCTGGTCCCTGGTGCGTTTCCTTACCAGACTGCGTAAGTACCCAAAGAGTAGCGGCGTGATGGGTTCAGGTCCCTTTGGGGCCATGTGCGACTCTCTTCTGGCCAGTTCGCCGGCTGCATCGTTACCTGGCGAGGCTACCCACCCGGTTTAGTCGATGGTGGCACTCGTATATTACTACAGAATCAACTGTGTGACTGTTTAGCGCTTGCAGAACAGCCATGCTGTCTGAGAGGAGGCGGATCGAGTGGTCCTTAACTTCCCTGGCCATGATGGCCGACGCGGCTAGAGATATACCCATGCATTTGGCCTTGAACACTGTGTTACGGACCCCCAATGGTGTGGCTATGTGTAAGTTAAAGTCCTGCGAGAAGATTCCAGCACCTGTGAAGTGGCAGGCATACAGAGAGATTTTGCGACGCAGTAAGTAATTAATTTTATGTAGGTACTTAAGTAAAATGTATGATTGATCGTTCGGCTTTTTCAGAGTCTGCATACGAGCTTTAAAAGAATTGCTCCTGCCGTGGTCAAAAGTTTTGTCGGTTAATGCGATATTATTCGGGTATGTAGGTATGTGAAACAGTTCCTCCGCTTCCCCCAAATGCAGCGTGACGTATTTATTTACGATGCGCCGTCGATTATTTTGCGGAAAATCTATGCCACAGTAATAAATATTTGGCTATTTAAAATTGATTCTAAAAGAGCCAAACCTAACTAAAACTATTAACAAGTTAAAAATGGCGTCAAAAAATTCCTCCGCATCGTTGTCGACTGGTAATGTACCCAAGAGACTGGTGGCATTGCCACGTTGTATGGCAATGCAAGGGCTGGCTTTTACCTTGGCCAGAGGCTAACCTCTGGCCAAGGTAAAAGCCAGCCCTTGGGTCACGGGAATTGTCAAACAGGCGTTTGGAGATCTCCTTGAACAAAACATGGGCACTCGGACCCCACGGCCCGAGGGTTTCAACCCCAAACGGCTCGAAAATATAATTACCAACAAGGTTGTTATACTTACGCCGCTTGAGGTTTTCTGCAGCCGCAGCAGCGGCGCCAGCACAGCACGCCGAGACAGGAAGATGGGATGGCGCAAGAGTATCGACATATGTTGCGTCCCACACTAAAGGCCTACCCACCTTCCAAGGAAATAAAGACATGCCGTCCGGTCTCTTGCCATTGTCGCGTGCCAAGCCATTAGGTTCTAATACAGCTGGAATGCCGACGGTGACAAGAGCTCGTCGGATGATGTCATTAATGTTCGTGTGCCGCGGTATGCGACCCGCACTACGGCTGCAAGACAGACCGTGGTGTCCGAGGCTGTTGACAACTTCTCCACAGTGACAGCGATGAGGAGAACAAAAAGGAGCTCTTAGACGCAGGGAAGCAGCGAGGCGGAAGGTAGTGTCGTCGAATAAAGTGCCTATGTTCGACGAAGGTAGTGCATGAAGCCAAAGACCCGACTCCCACTTACCCACAGCCAGTAGGCGCGCACGCTCCACAGTAGTAGCAGACGTGTCAATTAAATTATTCTGTACTAATCTGCGGAGTGGCTCATCCCACCGTCCCTGGGAAGATGGATTATCGGGTGGATCTGGATTCGGGCAAGCGAGACGCCAGGCATCTATAGCCTCGGTGAAACACGGCACATCAAAATCAATCAGTGTGGATGCTAGGATTTTCCTGATTAATTTCTCAGTGCCGTAAACCGAGGATATGAAAAAGCCAAATAAGGATAATTCCTCGTTAAATTGGAGTTGAGTGCACCGAATGAACATATTAACATGTAGGAGCACCCGTTGCCAAACATCGACAAAACTCCTTACTTACAATTAAACTAATAAGAAAAATACACATCCTATTCAAGAAAATGAAACTATTATTCAAATATGGTGGTAATTAAGACCAGTGATTATCGCGAACGACGCCGTCTCTCAACGGACATTCGTATCGAGATGCGCATTAATCGCGCGCACCTCCATTGTCTCTGGTAATCGTCTATCCAACGAGAATCGCGGCGATTTATGGTCAGATCCGTTCAAGCTTTTCACTGAACAGCTTTTGAAATATTTTATTAATTATGGCGTACAAGTCAAGATGTTGAAACGTTAAGAAGACTTTTTAATTGCTATATTCGTCTTTTGGTTTTTGGACGGCGGTAGAGCTTCAGTACAGGTTTGATGCCCGAGTCAGACAAGGCTTTAATTGAAGTTTTCTTGTTTGGTAATTCTTACAATCGGGTTGTAGTGGACTATTTACAACAATACTAAGTAACTACTTACATCCAGTAAGGTAGACCGTACCTATACTGTATCATCATCATAATGAGTCTATCACGTTCCCACTGCTGGGACACAGGGCTCCCCTCTGTGAGAGGGAGTGGGCCGTAATCCACTACGCGGGCCCAGTGCGGGTCGGATGTGCGTGAATGTGACGCATATTTTCCCCCAACTCGGTCTTTTTTGTGTTTGTGTGTTTTTTCTTTGCGTCATGTTTACCGCAAATAAATGTATTTTCTTTCTTTCTTTTCTTTGAATATTTGGTTCTAGCATGCCGGTTTTGAGAGCAGTAGTTTTATAAATACTGTACCCTACTGTAGTATGCAGGGTAGTCTGTACCCTGCATTAAATAACGTGAAAATCAATGAACCTGTTAAACCTTTATGAAATCATAAGTAGTAACTGAAAACGCGATTCACAAGCAAAGCCACTGGCAGAAATTATTAAAATGCAAGTCCAATAAGTAATGAAAACCAGCGCTGTGGCTGTGCCTCGCATAGGGTCGTAGCATTATGCTGAGCGATTGCCGTCTTGCGTGGATGTGACGCATATTCTCCCCCAACTCTTTCTTTTTTGTGTTTATTTGTTTTACTCTGGCGTCATTTTACCGCAAATAAACGTATTTTCTTTCTTTTTCTTTGAAATGACGACAAAATAAAAAATTTAAGCCGGAACGGCCGACTTTTGACTTATGAAATATTGGTGAACCATTCCCAATAGAGTTTTGGTAAAATAAAATAACAGTGAAATATTAAAGCTTTGGCAGCCATTTTAATATTCCGTTTGTAGCAAAAATCATCGGCCCGTAAAGGGTTGTGATATATTGTTTTAATTTAATTCGTCTTGCTTATGAGGCAAAATTAATGGTAAGTGAGACCCTTTAAATAAATACATACACACACATATATAAACTCACGCCTTCTTCCCATCGGGGTAGGCAGAAACTACAGAACGCCACCTGCTACGATCCTTACATACTCCTTACATTAATAGATAACTAAACAGGATTGGTCTATTGTTCACAAAAGCTACTGCTGAGCAGGAAGTCCTCAGTTCGATTCCCGGGTCGGGCAAAGTGTTATTGGGTTTTCTATCTGGAATTTCTCAGTAGTAACCCGGAGTCGGTATTTGTACCTGATTGATGGCAGGGCTCGTTCCCTATTACTTGGGACTTAAACATAACTGGCGAAATGTGGGTGTACTACTATAGGTACACCTCTGTCTAACTCTTCGGGATTACAGGAGTGATTTTATGTTATGTAAACAGGATTTTAAGTACTTATTCATATTTGATTTACTCTAATAAAGGCACTATACCGAACTCTAAGGCAAAGATGGTTAGTTTATACCTACTCCAGTCGTTGCACCAAAAAGGCTCCTTCAAACAGGCGCGACACGCGACGCAATACAAAGGCACCGCCTGTCGCGCAACGAGCGGTGCCTTTCTGTCGCTTGCGATTCGTGTCGCGTGTCGCGCCTGTTTGACCTACGTGAATTTATTTTCTATCTACCCACGAGGATTAATTATAATCTGTATAAATGTATATAGTGTGTATAGCTAGCTAGACTATAGTTAGAGTGTGTAATGTGTATAGATAGACAACTTAAATTAGAGAATACTTACTAATGCGGAATGGTCACTAAACTTGTTCCTAAAGGTTCATGAGAAAACCAGCGTCAGACAGCATCTGTCTGGCATTAATGCTGAAATTAACCTTTTTGGCGCAGCCGTGAGGCACAGACTTTTGTTTATTTATTTATTTATTTAACCATTTATGTACACACATATATAAACAGACAAGAAGAAAGGAACAGAAAAATACGTACAAAGGTGATGCTTATTTCTAAAGAAATCTCTTCCAGCATACCTGCGATAGGAGAGTATATTAAAGAGATGTTGACAACGTGTGTAACAGTAGAAGGGAAAACAAAATACATAAAATCTTAAATAATTTTCCAATTTAAATATAAACATACAATATGAGAATATACTTACATACATACATACATACTACTAAAATAAATATCACTAAAATATATAACAATATAATGTAATTCAAATAATAAATACATATGCAATTATGACAAAGTGGAAAGATAGTGCTCTTTCACTCTACTTTTAAATACTCCAATAGTATGGCAGTTCCTGTTATTGTCAGTTGTTGTTATTTAAAAACATTATTTTTCCTTTTTTGATGTGAAAAATCTATAGCCGCGGGTAAAACCGATTGTTGGCGTGGCGATGCGTCGCCACGCTATAGTTCCAATACTAAATAGTTTCGATGTTTCACATCTGCCAGGCGTCCCACGACGGCTCAATTTATTTTTCCTTTTTTTTTGTTTTGCAAATTGTCATCAAATAGGTAAAATGTTCATACTTACTCGTATTTCTTTTACTTTATTGCATTTTGGAGCAGTGGTGGCTCAGTGGACACGGCCCTGACTTACGAGTTGTAGGTCGTGGGTTCGAAACCAGGCAGGCGCTTTACTTTGTGTAAATAATTTCATCACCACTTCTCTCAAAACGGTGAAGGAAAACATCGTGTGGATACCGGCATGTCCTAGAACAAAAAATAAACAATTCAAAGACACGTGACATCTACTAACCCGCAATGATTATAATAATTGATTATAATTTAGTAGATTACAGCCCACTCCCTCTCAAAGAGAGCAGGCCTGTGTCACAACAGTGGGAACATTAAAGGCTGAGTATGACTGTATTTTGTGATTTGTGACCCATGGAAAACCCTTTCGGAGCATAGTGTTCTTTAATAACTTCCATTAGAGCCTAATTAACCCAAGCTAACAACAATACAACGTACCCATTGTAGTTACTCTGTGTACGTACCCGTAAAACCCTTTCATAGTAAGTGATAACTGTAACATGATCGCCGGCGCCTCCTGACGCCGGCTGGACGTGATTCATCACCCTTCGATTAGTGCACTGTGGTCACGCGGCCATCGGTCTTCATAGACGAGCTTAAAGCATTATAAAAATAAGGACTTTTTGTCAATCCAACTGGATAACTAGAAAGAGAAAAACTAGAGATAACTAGAAAGAGAAAACAAATTGTCTATTACTTTGCATTTTGATGATTGCATTCGGATACAATTTTCAGAACCCGCGCATCAGAAAATCCATTTTTAGTGCCGTTCTATGTCTTCGAAGGATCTGGTCTGTCATGTTTGCTGATGATGTCACTGTACCTTTTAACCTACCTGAAGGCTAGAGGTAAGCTTATTGATACTGGTTACTCTCAGCCTGCATCATTCCAGTGCTCAGCAAAATCGGAGGCCTTTACAAAACACACATTTTCAACTAGCCCACCATAGGGGGAGCCCTATGGCTTCCAGCGATTTCGGTCCAGGGCTAGTCTGGACCATTGTGTATTAATTTTATCTAGCTCGCAAGCTAAGCTTCCACAATTACGTTTGCAGGCAAAAACTTATTTTTTCAGTTAAAACGCAGGGTAGCAGTGACATCGACGCGTAAACTGAAACCATGAATTCAGCAAATGATTCTGAATATCCCTGCGTAGACTAGAAGCTTTTAATCAGTTACAAAAAAAAACTGGTCTTTCATAGAAAAGTGCAATACCTACATGGTGAAAATGTATGGCAGAGCGATTTAAAAAAAAAACCCGATGAAAAAGATTTTTTTTTTTGGCTGCGCAATCTTCAAATAACTTCTCCCGCTCTGCGCGGAGCGGGAGGACATGTCAGACTTTTACTGACTTAAACCCACCCGTGTTCCTTCATTTGCCTGTGTGCCGGGGCACGGTAACCCTTTCGGACAAACCCGCGACCCTGGCAGGCATCGGCCTTAGCGGACCCCGTCGAGTGAGTGCTGACATCTCTTTGAGGCGCGCGTGGAACACAACGCGGCGTCGACCCGGGCCTGGTCCTTACCGGACGGCGAGCTACCCATTGCCCGCCGTCCGCAAGCCCACGCCTACGGTGGCCGTGAATTGGCTATCGACTCCTAACGCCCAGGGCGTCTCCTGCGGTGACTAGGGGCGTGAGGCCGCAAAGATTGCCTCTCCCTCACGCGTTCCGCCACATCCTTCGCGAGCATTACTGCTTTGCAGTAGGACGACTTCCCATGCACTCTCGCTCCGTACCATGGCCTGGACCAGGGCCGGACGCGAGAGATTGTCGCCGCCGATCGCTTCCGCAAGGACACGGCGGTGCTCCGCCTAAGCCGGGCAGACTTCCACCGTATGCTCCACCGTGTCCTCCGGGCGATCCACACAATGGTAACACCCGGGTTGTCCCTACCACCTTGTATACATAGTAATCCAGTAAATATCCGTATAAAGTTGCCTTTATAATTTCTAATTAGCGGACTAAAACGGAGCAAGTACGAGCAGATGGAGCATCCTTAATTTGAACTTTGACGTAAGAACTATTGAGACGCCAAAACCATGCACTATAGTCAACTAATTGAGCCAACTAGTTCGATTAGGTGCCTTGGACTGGATGCCACAGGGTAGCTAGTAACAGAGGTACCAATACAAAGGAAACTAACGATGCGATGAAAGCAGAATATTCTGATGAATATTTATTAGGATATTTTTTATTGAAAGCGTAGATCATATTAACTCTTTCAATAACAAGACTGAATATTACAGGTAAAAAAAAACTATGTGTATGTATGTATATAAAAAACTATGTAAACACACAAAATATAAAGGGTTCAAGAATAAAAGAAAGATTGTTGAAAAATGTAGTAACCTTCCGCTTATTTCTTAAGAATTTTGTGTACTTAAGTATGTATTGTATTTTTGTCTGACTCCTCAGAAAGCGTAAGATTTTTACCATACCCCGTAAAAAAAATAAAGGTCACCAATCTAGAATAGTCGTGTGTCACACACAAAGTGAAAAAGTGCACATCTTTTAAGTTTTTCTGCTGGCTGATTTTCCTATAAGTAATATTATGGGAATCAATCTTTTCCGCTATCATTCATTCTTTACAAGGCGATCATCAAACCGATTTTCCCTAAAGTGATAGGGCTTGCAGTACTTACATTTCGTCAGTTATGTTATAAGACCCATGTATGTACAGTCAGCAAAATAGATGAATATCGAGGGTCGCCGGATATAGTTGAAGTAATGTAAGAAAGCAATGAATTTTTTCGAATAAAATAAAATAAAATTAATAGAAAACAAACTGGTAATTTATCAAATTAAATTTCATTCGAAAATATTCATCGGTTTCTTACTAAACTTCAACTACATCCGGCGACCCTGGACACTAATCTCTTTTGCTGACTGTACCTAATGATGAGTCTATTGTCATATTTGCCATGAATCGGGCACAAATGCAGTCTTCGAGCTGCTATTAAGGCTTTCGTAGTAAACATGCGTGTTTTAGTGCGCAACAGAGATTCTCATTTTTGTATCCAGATAGTTATTCCTGAACCCTAATTGCGTAACACACTATCAATCACAATTTAAAGAATTTTTAAGCATATTGTTAATCCATTGCTTCTTATGATCGAAAAATGTTTCTGCTCAACAACGTAAATAACGCAATGAACGTTGTTGAACTGTCAAAATGAAAACCATTCCTACTGTTAGAGTATTACGCAATTACCCCGCTGGTTTGCAACCGAGAAAATATAGCGCTACTTTTTAGCAACAATAAAAATATTAACTTCTATACGTTAAACAGTAAGTCTCTCTCTTCAAACGGTGAAGGAAAACATCGTGAGGAAACCGGCATATCCTAGAACCAAAAATTTGAAAACATGTGACGTCCACCAACCCGCACTCGGCCCGCGTGGTGGATTATGGCCCACTCTCTCTCACAGTGAGGAGGCCTGTGTCCCAGCAGTGGGAACATTATAGGCTGATTATGCAACAAACAGTAAGAACTCTGTACTATACAGTTAAAAATGCTTACTACATAAATTATTATTAAAGTACCTTTTTCTTGTATTTTAAAACTTCAATTTCAATAATAATTCTCACTTGAGCTACTGCAGTATCATTCTCTATGTCCCAGCATTCACGGACTTAAGTAAATTAATTGAACCGTTAGGTTTTCCTCCTTCCTCAAACAATGAAAGAACACGGTTTCTAAACGAAAATTCGTTTCTGTATATCTTTAAAAAACGGCAAGGTAAAAATTGTTTCTGTGAGTAGTTTTGTACAAACACTTTTACACGTCAATCATATTTTTTAAACTAGATGAGGTCGGCCTTTCCTATCTGACTACTTTAAGAAGAAAGGCCGAAACAAACTCAGAGGTCACGGTCTCTTTTAAAGTCCAGACATAATCTTGTTCACATCATGTGAAGACCATGTAGATTTTTGTCTGAAATGGTCTTTTGAGGAAAAACCACACAGATTGAGTGGACCTGTCCAGTCAGTGCACGCATTTGCCAGTAACCGTGCAGCTCAACTCAGAACTTATAGAAAGTTCATAGCAAAGAGTATAGACAAATAGTTTGCAAATTGGCAAACGTTAGCGCAGCGACACGCTGCTGAAATTACGATGTGCGCTTACTGCTGTGTTTTTAGGGTTTCGTAGCCAAAGGATAAAACGGGACCCTATTACTAAGACTCTGCTGTCCGTCCGTTTGTCTGTCCGTCTGTCACCAGGCTGCATCTCATAAACCGTTATAGTTAGACAGTTGAAATTTTCACAGATGATGTATTTCTGTTGCCGCTATAACAATAAATACAAAAAAACAGAATAAAATAAATATTTAAGGGGGCTCCCATACAATAGACATGATTTTCTTACCGTGTTTATAGTTAATGGTACGGAACCCTTCGTGCGTGAGTCCAACTCGCACTTGGCCGGTTGTTTTGTTTAAGTTACCTTCCGGATTTCAGGACCTATGCTAACTTAGCACGAACGCGTGGAGTACACGTAACGTAAATACAAACGATTATAAAATTTAAAATACTCGTTTCGCACTTTATAATTACTTAAAAAGTTTTAAGGCTTTTTTCATAACTAGCTTTTGCTCGCGGCTTTGCCCGCGTGGATGTTGGAAAATATTCCACGGGAACGTAGTACCGAGAATAAAAGTTATGTGTTAATCCAGGTCACAACTGTCTGTGTGCGTCATCCAAATCCGATCAGCCGTTTTTGCGCCAATCCGGAACATACATCCAGACAAACAGACAAACGGAAAAAAAATCTTCGTTACTATTTTATTATATGTATATGACGGAGAAGGTATGTCTCTCTCGTTATTATCAGCTATATTTTAACTACTGTGGGCGTACTATGGGAAGTGTTGGTTATTGCGCAAAATAAAAACCGTTTGCAGTTCAAATCAAATCATAATTTATGAACAAATTAATCACACTAGCGAATCACACACTGTAAGTACACGACACAACTATATGGAACGCGTGACAGTTTCTAAACGTGTTCACTGCTTAACCCCTAAGAGCAAACTCTGCTGTAACTCTAGTCAAGCGTTATGTTATAGACTCTGTCGAGCGCCACTTGGTGGCGCTGGCGTCCCGATTAGTCAAAGTCAAACAATTGATTTAACGTATTTTCGACCTATAGATATATTTATTTATGGGGATAAATGCTTGTCGCGAAAATTTGAACTAAAATTGTATAGGATACCCACTTAGTATTTTCTATTAAAGAATCGTGCTAAAGCTACGGTTTCCATGAAGAGCGGTTCCGTCATAAATTGTAACGACCATCATGAAAGTCTTTTTCACCAGTTAAGGTGTCAAAACACGCTCTGTATTTTGGACAGCCATTATAGTGTGATCGTTCACCGCTTTCCTAGAAAACCAAAGCCTGGCCTCTGGAAATCTCGTCGCTTAATCTTCGCAGGAAGCACGAGCACGGGAATTTACGTCGCGTAATTTTCGGCAGGTCTTCGAAGAGTGGCTGGTAACAACAAGATAAGAGTAGCTGAGGTCCGAGTTTAATGACGTGCGACTGGACCAGTATAGAGGTATGAGGAGCAGGGTGTAAAGTTCACTCATCCTTCATAGAAAAGGGACGATCCTCCGACCAGACGGGTGTTGAGTCTGGTTGGCAGCTGCCCAACGTTTAATGTCGGGACGTTGTATATATGCTAGTTGCGCGGTAAACTCTGCTTGCGCGATGCAGGATTTTGCGTGACGTCAGTGTGACGCGTAGCTCGCATGTGGCGTTGTAGATGCCGCTACAGGCCTATATCCAGCAGTGGACAGTTATAGTTTGATGATAATTATGAATCAAACAGTGGTCATAAAAGCTCCGCAATCCAGAGGCCTACAAGAGGCAATTACTTCCAAAGCGTTTCGTGTTTCTGCAACGACTTTCGAAAGGATTGACATAAGCTTTACGGTAGCCTATGTCAGTCCTATACATTTTTGACTTTTTTCACCATGATTATCGTTGACAGAATGTCACTTTGTCTAGGTCCACAGATTTCCTCACGAAATTTTCCGTCTCAGCATGTTAGTAGGGTATGTGGTAGCGTTTCTGCTCACCACAAAAAGTAAGACACTTTTGCGTACCTGAGGTAAACAACTCCACCACCACAAAATTCACAAAGCGTTTAGTAAAATATCAACTCTATAAAACAAATTATGACTGTAACTGGACAGAAATAGAGTTGAAATTTAGTTGTTGCTAGATTTATAAAATTTTGCAATCGAAATTAATGATTGTTTCTAGATAAAACCGTAAGCCGATTAACTTTAGAATAATAATGTTGAGAAATTATTGAAAGCACTTTTAATTGTTTACACTGGAATACTGGGAATTGATTAATATATTGAAGAAACAGCCGTTTACTAGAAGAAACCGAACTAAGTACAAACTATTTAATACTAATAAATAAGTCCTATTATTGTCCTACTGCTTGGTTAAGATCTCTGTTAGCATTGAAAAGGAAGGACGGACGATGCTTCATAGTTTAAATAATTATTAAAATAAATAATTAAATCTTAGCACACGAGGTTGTTGATATGTGGAATGTGAGCTCGGCTGTCATTGTGCCGATTGTCGTAACGGTCAATGGCCTGATGGCCGAAAGCCTCGATCAACATCTCTTGTGGCTCTCTTTAGGCGGTTGGATCAAGGGCCTGATTCAGAAGACAGTACTCCTTGATACGGATCGCATTGTGAGGAGGTTCTTGTCTCTGCAGGCCTAACAACCGGAAGCTCTTGGACCCTGCTCCCAACACCGGTGGGATGAGGTCCTGGGTTCGGTTCCTGGGTCGGGCAAAGTGTTATCGGGTTTTTCCATCTGGAATTTCTCAGTAGCAACCCGGAGTCTGTATTTGTGCCTGGTTGATGGCAATAGGCTCGCCCTCTGTTACATGGGACTTAAACATAACTGGCGAAATGTGGGTGTACTATAGGTACACCTCTGCCTAACCCTTCGGGGATTACAGGCGTGATGTGTGTGTGTTAAGTAAATCTTGTTCTTTTTGCATTAATTATTTTTGTTTAGAAAGAATCCTTTCTTGCTACCTTCAGTATCCTATTATTTATATTAGTTTAACATCGTCTTTTGTCATAGAACTTGATCATGCATAAGCTTCATATTTCTTTTTTTTTAGTTTTTTTTTTTGTACTGTATGTGTACGTCAACCAGAGTTACCGACATAGCTTGCAGATTAAGCAAGGTGAAGAGGCATTGGGCTGGCCATGTTTTTCGAACGACCAATAGCCGGTGGAGCAGACGTGTCCTGGAGTGGACACCGTGTATTGGCAAGCGTAGTGTGGGCCCCTCAACTAGATGGAGGTTGGGATAGACAGGATGCGGAAGGCGGAGAACAGACAGTTGTGCCGCAGCCTGCGTGAGGCCTATGTCCATCAGTGGACTGCGTCAAAAAGGTATTAATATTTACTACTACTAACCTATTAAGGTAACTTATCCTAGCTACTGTTGACCTCTGCTCGCTAAAATCATAATCTTAATCTAGGTATTATAATTTTTTGTGAAATTCTTTATCCACAAATTGTATAACTTTGTGTACCTTCAACTTTTATCTCTATAAAATTCTTCGATACTCGACAATAATCCGCAAACCCTCGAACTCGATCGTAAGTGACACCATTATCGTTCGAATGGTCACAAAGCTCCGGATATTATGTTACAAAACGTACCTTTACAATGTACTAAAGGATAATAGCTAATAAAATATAATAAAATGTGGTACCTTTCGCATAAAACATTATTATTATTCATTACGATACTACGCTTAACTTTTACTACTGCGCTCGTAGACACCGTAGCTTCGTAGCGGTGTCGTAGACGCCTTACTACGCCGTAGCAAGTGAGGGTTTCTTTGAACTCTTTCAAATTTTTTTTGTTGATTGACTGTTTCTTCTGACTTTGTCAAATGTTCGTTATGAAGTTGGCATTTAATTTGTGAAGTTAAGATATATTTGGTGGATATTTCTTGCTTAAAAACTAAACTAAACTAAACTATTCTTCAGTCAAACAGGTTCTTGTAAATAAAAATTTAGTTTTTACACAACTTAAAGCAAACCTGATCGATATAATCTGACGGAAAAGTATCTTGAACCCACCATTTCATACAAATTCTCTTCCAATCAAACAGAAAATCAAAAAGCGAACGCAACAACGCAATCACAATAATTCAAAACCATTAGATTTTTCACTAATAAATACATCGAAACACCTGTCCTTGCCAGCCAGTACGCGGTGTATACCAGCCAGTATTCAGTTGTGTTCGGGCGGTCGACCACGACCCACGTCTCGCGACGCGCTCCGCAAAACTTCGTCGTAAGTTTACCAGTCGAGTGAATAAACACTTTTCATCGAGTGCCCTTTAACTTCTGAAACCAATAAATCGGAACTTATTAAAGATTTATGGCAGGTAAGTCCTTTTTGAGTACTTTGGTATTTTGTATTTCGGTTTCCTGGAAGGATGTGAAGTTTGGAAATGTTAATGGGATTGTAGTTAATATTTTATGCGATTATTTAAGTAAATCGTCTTTGGATATTCTACTTAACGTGCTTCTGTTTGGAAGAGCTGAATAACCATATATGTTATTAAATATAATTTGAATAAATTGGAAACCCATAAACACAACGCGGTGAAATCATCAATATAATCCGTTATTTAAACTCATAAATCTGGAAATGTTTGATCTCGACGATGAGGATTGTCAGCCGTACATATAATTACAATAAGTAGCTCATTATCAAAAGTGTATTTAGTAGTCATAATAAAATGCACTGCCCACATTCATTCGACCTTGCGAAATCGCCATCTTGACCTGAGTTTCCGATAATATTCTTTCTATATCAAATACTACAGATTTAGAGGAGCATGGGGATTAGATCATGCAATAATTTATTTGTTTAACTAAGGCATGTTAGACAGGGTTGTGTAGCGTCACCGTGGCTGTTCAACTTGTGCATGGATAGTTGTCTGACAGATTTGAAAGAGGGTGAGTGTGGATAGACAATGAATGATTTGCCTGTCAAATGCCTTCTCTACGCAGATGATCAAGTTCTACATGCATCGTCAGCAGAACAGTTGCAAGACATGGTGACTGTGATGGATGAAGTATATGATATGAAGGGGATGATTAAAAATGTGAATAAGGCGAAGAAAGAAAAAGAAAGAAAAATAGTTTATTCTGCACAAACAAAACGCACCTAACAAATGAACGACATTAATTTAGAGACATACAAAATAGCCAAAAGCCTCGTATTCATGTTACAAAAGTTTCACAATCATAAGAAGAGTTTCGAAGATCATGGTGTTTGAAAGAGTGTGAAAATAATTGATAAGAGTGTGGAGCAAGTAAGTGAGTTCGTATATTTGGGGAATCTGTTTACAAGCGATGGAAATATTTCTGGAGATGTGGAAAGGAGAGTAAATGCGGGAAATAAAGTGAATGGTGCTACACATGCAATTATGACCAACCAGTTGATATCCACGGAGGCACGACTGGCTGTTTACAATGGTGTGCTGGTGCCTACGCTTATGTATGGAAGCGAATGTTGGGTGTGGCAAAAGAAGCATGAAAGTAGAATAAATGCTGTGGAAATGTTTTTCTTGCGAAGCATGTGTGGTGTGACTATGAATGATAGGCTGAGGAATGATATGATAAGGCAATGGTGCGGTTTAAAATAAGATGTAGTGACATTTTTTTTTAAGATTTTGCTGCGATGGTTTGGTCATGTTGAGTGGATGAATGAAAGGTGACTAACAAAATGTATTTAGAAGGCAGATGTTAGTCGAAACACCGGGAGGGGACGCCCTAGGAGGACATATAGTGACCTTATTGGTGATGTTCTTCAGAAAGGTCAGGTGCGTAGTACTCGCAACCGGCGTGCGTGTATGACCAGATGTATGAACGTAAACGAGGTTAAAGGAGTATGTAAGGATCGTAGCAGGTGGCGTTCTGTAGTTTCTGCCTACCCCCATGGGAAGAAGGCGTGAGTTTATGTATGTTATTTTATCGCTTCGAGTCTTTGAGCTCAAAATATAGAGACATTGTGTTTTTTTATCGGAAAAAATTAAAAATCCATGCTTTAAAGTATTGAAGAAATCATTTAATCAGACGCACTGTTCCTTTATCAATTAACACACTATTCGATTTGCTTGAGTTTGAACCTAATTAGGGTGAAGAAGCTGATGATTTGAAAATATAACAGAAATGGTTGTGATTTTTGGGCGTACAATAAAGCGACGCAATACAATACAGGGTGTCAGGGACAACGGTGCGCAAACTGTAACCATGAATTTAGCACATGATTCTAAACGGGTAGCGTAGAAATATATGTCAGTTACAAAAAAAAATCTGCTGTTTCATAGAAAAGTGCAATACCTGTGCCGTCAAAATGTACTGAAAAGCAAATTAAAAAAATTAAAAAAAATTGGCCTAAAATTTCATCGCAGGGGGTTCAGAATCATGTGCTGAATCCATGCTAACAGGTTGTGCACCGATGTCCTTGCCACCCTTTTTGTATTGCGTCGTTTTATTTTTCAGTCTAAACTTTCAGACCCAGGAATGCTCTGCGTCGATTTCTTGGTACCTACCGTCTTAAAAAAATGTCCGACATTTCAAAATAAGTTGACTACTCGACTTAGACTAAAACTGAATTTTTCTGTACTTATAATTTTCGTAGGTCATTTAAAAATAGAATGACCATCGTCATTTAATTCTGCAAGGTAAGAACGGTGAAAAGATAAATTTTCGTCCTTGGCAGTTTTAATTATATCACTGACCTCACGCGTTAGTAAACATAATCAAATAGTTAAAAAAATTCACTCATAATTAGTTTAAAAATGTCACTCAACTGGGAGTGGTGATTTAGGTGATTAGCAGTTAACACTTGATACTTATAATTCGTCGTCAAGGGACCTGTAATCGGTCCCTACATTCTGTAACTATATTAATTATATTTGCTCGTCAGGCTACAATATCACTTAGAAAAACACAATGTTTTAAATTACCTCCATACGTGTGTGTGCTTACTATTTATTAAATTCATAATATGTAATAATGCATAATCAGCCTGTAATATATTAAATATTTATATTAAATGTTTTTTTAATGAATAAAACATAAAAAAAAGTGTACATTTAGCCAACAGTAGTAATTTTTTCCATACAGTTATAGTGCCTAAAAATAAACTAAAACTATAATTGTATTACAGGTGCAAGTAATGATGATTCGGAATTACAATATAAGGTAGAGACCTGCCCGATCTAGGTTAATTTTATTCAAACCTGTATTTCAGGCCATCACTTTACATTTCAATTAAATTGGGACAGTAAAATTAAAGTTGAACTGATAAAAATAATCTATTAACAACTATGAGAAAAAGCATAATGGTACATTAATACCTAAAACTAAGTATGTAAATATACAAAAGTAAATACGAGGGAATATAACTATTATTATCTTACCAAAATTTGTAAAAGTTTTTCTGTGTCTGTGTAATTGAGTACCGCTAAATATTCTGATAAAATTTTACTACATTTTATATAACTTACACTATAGAAGCTTAGGAACTTGTTGAGCCTATTATACAGAAAAGGTTATTAAATAGCCTATATATATATATATCGCCCGGGTAACAAAGCATAATATAATATAGCTTATATCACCCGGAGATAGTGTAGCTTCCCAACAGTGAAAGAATTTTTGAAACCAAAAATTGAAAAAGTAAGAACAATTGAATTTCACTGAATTTCGTTTATTACAAAATAAATTTAGATTATACCTTAGCCTCAGCAACACGTGGTGGTTATGCTATTAAATTGTAGCTTATATGAAACGTTTGTATTTTTAACATAGCGCCATCTATTGAATACTTTCTCAATCCAGTCAACAGATATCGCCATCTGTTAGAATCGTTTGGAGCTAACAGATAATTTTGACTGTCAAATAATAGACAAATAATTTGCAATAAAATTATATTGCGACTATAAATTGAGATGTAAGCTATCCTATCTTTCAAGTTGGATCAAATTGCACACGGTGTGCAAATCGAATTTAAAATCGGTTCAGTAGTTTAGGAGTCCATCGCGGACAAACAACGTGACACGTAATTTTTATATATATATAAAGATATAAAGGTATTATGCATAAAATCGATTAGCAAACGCATGTCTGGTTTGAATAGTACCAGCCTATTATTATTATTGTCCCACTGTAGGGCAAAGTTCTCTTCTCATAGAGAGAGAGCGAATTTATATTGTACAGTTGCCAGCAGGTTACACGAAACTGTCAAATTTCTCCAAACGATTTTAAACCTTAAAATGCTGATGGTTAAGTTTAAAATCGAATCAGAAAATCTGACAGTTTGTGGTAACTTGATGTGCTGGCGACTGTTCTATTCCGTCGTATAAATGCAGCCTATAATTAATGGAAACTAACTTCTGCCCGCGACTTCGTCCGCGTGAAATTTCTTGTTTAAACACAAAATATATATTTATATATTTAAATATAAAATGTATCCTATGATACTCGGCAATACTGTAGCTTCCCATTAAGTGAAAGATTTTTTGGAATCGGATCCGTAGTTCCAAAGATTACCACCTACATACAAACATACAAATTTCCGCCTTTTTATAATACTTAAACTAGCTTCTGCCCGCGACTTCGTTCGCGTGAAATTGTTGGTTCCCCCGACCCACCCCATCGCATCGTAACGCCTGCCGGAGCTATTACTTTGTTTTCGCGTTCTTCTTGTCTTTTTAGGGTTCCGTACCCAAAGGGTAAAACGGGACCCTATGGCTAAGACTCCGCTGGCCGTCCGTCTGTGATATATTTCTGTTGCCGCTATAACAACAAATACAGAAAAAAAACATAATAAAATTAGTATTTAAGGGGGCTTACATACAACAGACATGATTTTTTTGCCGTTTTTATAGATAATGGTACGGAACCCTTCGCGCGCGAGTCCGACTCGCACATGGCCGTTTTTTTCTTTTTGCTCGGCTACTAAGGGTCCTACCGTATCGGGTAATCTACGGGTCCTATAGCCTTCGTTAAGAATTTAACTAAAAAATGAAAAAAAAAAAATTGAAATCCGACCTGTAATTCTAGAGATACCCCCTAAATACAAACTTACAACCGAACAAATTTTACCTCTTCATAATATTAGTATAGATGTGAGGAAACAGATGCTAGACTACTTACATTGACATTGTCCGCCCCGCAATAATAACGTACCGTTCTGTGGATCCATTCGATTAATTTAATGGATAAGCTGTATTTTTATAATTTGCAAGCTGTCACAGGCACCATCATACAGCTGATTTAATAGCAGTACACTGCAGGGCATAGCCAGCGATTCGAATCTTTAATCCAAATGTTACTGCGGTCTGTAATCCTTGCAAGGGCAACTTTACGTAGATAGGGCCAAAAGGGCCACTTTGCGTAGATAGGGCCAAAAGGTCCACTTTGCCACTCAGCCTCCCTCACTACATTTGTCGACTCGTGGTCTTCACTCAAAAATACGTTTGCTCCAACGGTCATTGGTTCTAATTGCCGACAATGCCACTTCAGCTTTCTCTGATTCGACCAAATGTACCTACACAACAGCGTTAATACTTTTTGGCTAAAAAATAAAGATTTAAATCGTTAGATTCGCCCTACCGCGTCAAAAGACAGTCGCGTTTCTGTTTCGTTTTGACGTCAGCTCACTCTTCTCTTTATGGACACTTGTTCGCATGACTAAGTACGGTGAGGGCAAATCTAGCGATTCAGATCTTTGCCAAAAACTATAAACAATACTTGTTTAATAAATGGTTTCTTCCTCTATGTATGTATGTGTGTGTACTGAATTAAACATGTGTTTTTCGATACGACACATTGACAAATGACTTGGGAATTCAACCAAACAGTCCATCGTCGATGTACTTGTATGTTATATTAAGCAATTTTTTAGCACATTCCTTTCCACAGCGCGGGCGCATTTCGAACTGTCATTGTCATTCAAAATTTTGACAATAGGTACGTAGTCTGAAAAATCATAAGATATTCCTTTACTGTATGTACGTACCTTTACACACATTCCGGTAAATTTCAGAGTCAAAGCGAAATAACATAGGTTTTGCAAAAAATATATTCAAATGCGAAACTGAGACACTGTTACACACGGCTACATATCAAGCTATACATTTTCAGTATAAGCGGACCTCTCATTATACGGAAATCCTATACAATGCCAGATCAACTTAGATACTGGAAATGTATAGCTTTATGCCGTGTGTACCTACATTAGCCTTTTTATTAGATCCAAAGCGGTGGACTAATTAACTTAACATTTTCATTCCTTGACTCGACACTTATGCACTTGGTTTCAGACACAGAAGTTTCGCGAATGAAACTACTCAAAATATCTACCTACTTAAGGTTGAGCTAGTCGCGGGCTTTAACTCACTGGTGGGCGTGGCCAAAAAAAATGCTGTGTCACCAGACGTCGTGTCCGACAGAGACAGTATCAGTGATGAGCAGTTAGATGCTAGTCTACACGCACAACGTCTAGTTTGCACGCATACAAACAGCGTTAATTAAATTCATAATAAGTCGAGCGCGTAAAAAATTACGAAAAGTTCTTTGGAAAATCGAGTTTTATGAAAAAGCCACTGCATAAATCAATTACAAATAAAGTTTATTGAACTCTTCGATAATTGAGTTTTGTCGGTGCCGATTTTGTTTTGGAGATTTTACACTTCTTTTATTACTTATTAACGCCCAAAGTTGCGTTAAAATTAGCAAGAAAAACGAATCTTGGTGGCTCATAACTTTTTAATGGTTTTTTATTTTATTATTCTATTTCCGCACAGACAAAATTAATAATGAGACAAAACGATATCATGTTTAACTTTGGATGTACAATGTCAAACATACCCACACATAATACACTCCCAAAATTTGTATGGAAAAAAAATAGATTAGTGCAACCTTAAGACTAACATACCCACGACTCACGAGGTAAACTACTATAGTAAGTAAGCGATTGAAAGACAAACTCTTTCGTTAAGTGATTTTAAATTTTTGATAATTATTATGAACTGCCTCGTTAGTCTAGTGGTCGCAAACGCTACTGTTGAGCTTGCGGTCCCTTTTTTTTGGTTTTGGTTGGGAAATCATCAAATAACTTGTCCCGCTTTAAACTTAAACTTTTATTGGTTTTTTCCATTTGGAATTTCTAGTACCAGCGTGGAGTCTGGATTTGTGCCCGGTTGTTGGCAATAGGCTCACCCCCTATTACATGGGACTTAACTATAACTGGCGAAATGTGGGTAAATCTCTGCCTAACCCTTCGGGGAAACAGGTGTGATATTATGTGTGTGTATGTGTTAAGAGTTACATACCCGCGAGGTAAACTACCATAATAACAGCTAGACAATTTATAAAGACAAAGTCTTTCGTTAAGTATTTATACAGTACATCTTGTCTCTCGGTAATCATCGCATTTCCGAATACAAACGAATGCTAATTTCCATGTCCATCAAGTATTAGATTAATCGTGTATAATAATTTCAACGTTCTATACATGGCTTGTTTTTTTGATAAAGTGCGTAGTACTCGCAACCGGTAACATTCGATTAGCGATGACGCTAGTAGAAAAGCCAAAAAAAAAATGCGGTTGACATAAGCTATCGAAATGTCACGTGATTATAGGTCAACGAATATAAATGAGCTAGATAATGTTAACATCATTCGATTCTATGAAATGAATCGACAGCGTCGAACGATTACTTCCATAGAGATGCGTAGCTAAGTGACACTTCTTGACAAGCGTTATCGCTAGTTTTCGATTCTTACGATGGAAACATTAGCGAAAGCGATAGCGATTGTAGAAATAGATTCGCTCCGACCGAATGTCATTTGTCTAGGCTAGGCCCTTACATGTATGAACGTTAACAAAGTAAAAGGAGTATGTAAGGATCGTAGCAGGTGGCGATCTGTAGTTACTGCCTACCCCCATGGGAAGAAGGCGTGAGTTTATGTATGTATAAATCACCCATGTTTGTCTGCATTGGTAGTGCATTTTATGATAAACTTTTATACAAGAAAAGCTTTAAAATAAATCCTTTATGTGTGCCTGTTAATTATACTTAACGTTAAAATGATCCATTCACAATTTTATAATCCTGTAATTTTTACATTACAGAACAGCACTGTAGAAGATGACTTAATTCCCTTGTTGGTATGATCCGTCAGTATCTTGTTACTCATCGTTCTCAATTAATCTTACTAATATTTCTTACTAAGTGCAGGACTTAATCGGTAGTATTATCAAAGGCACTTGATATATTGACTTGAATGACTTGATTATATTGTACTGAGTGCAATTTAAGCAAATGTACGTACGACCAAGTAGACGCGTACATATTCGCGCGTTTTAGTTCCAATCTTTGAACTAGATGGCGCTGTACAATTACGTCACGTTTCTGAATCGCGGTGTTAAGACTCTCCGCCGTTGAACGACCCTCGCGCGTTTTTGTAGACAATTCATACTTACCTGGCATAGGGGAAACCGTGATCAAGAAGGCGGTTCCCCCAGGGCGAGGCCTAACCATTGCACTGCGGTTTGGTTGACCCCTGCGATTATCCCTAATGTGGATAACTCGGATGCGTTATTTTTGGTAGTGGGGACTGCGTGCGCGCCGTACCCCCTCAGAATTCCCCATAACAATATTCAGCGTGTTTAGAGTGTAATTACTTTAGATGTGAACGAAATCGACTTTTCGTTTGAGGAAATTGTCCAGCCATCAGTCCAGAGGAGAAATTCCCGTATTGAACGTTCACATTATAATTCAGTCTCAATCTGTAAAAAATACCCCTCTTTTCTGTATATTTTACAAGTTTTTGACATTTCGTCGCTGAGATGAGATTGCGCTACATTTTGAACGTTTTTAACTACAGGAACTGGGCGTCTGATTCGATTACTAGTGGAAATTATTATTATTATTATAGCATTTATTTCAGGCTACGCCCATAGTGTTAGTAACAATGGTCTTAAAAATTAGTTTTAGTAGACATACAAGTTTCATTTAGTATGGAGTTTCATCCAATGTCGCAGCATTGGAGACTCCCATCTATCTGTGAATAAATTCAAGACACTGTTGGTACCGCCACGAATACGAGCCAGCAGAGAATTGCTTCTTTTACGTATGATGGCCGCAAAACCATATAATTATGCCTTTCCAAAAACATCTAAAAAAAATCAACAATGACCAAAATCTATGATTTTGTCTTATCGCTGTTCTATACCGGCTTGATGATAAACACACTTCATTTCTTTAGTTTTCAATAAATAAAACAAGTCGTGATAGCCCAGTGGTTAAGGTTCAAATTTGGGCAAGTACCTATTTGACTTCAATTCATATGTAGTACTTTTTATCTTGGACATTACTGACATCGGTGAAGGAAACCATCGTGCGGAAACCAGCGGGGTAATTGCGTAACACACTAACATTAGGAATAGCTTTCATTTTGACAGTTCAACAACATTCATTGCGTTATTTACGTTGTTGAGCAGACAGATTTTTCGATCATATGAAGCAATGGATTAGCAATAGGCTTCAAAATGATTCAGATTGTGATGAATAGCGTGCAATTAGGGTACTGGACTTATATAAACTAGAAAAAATAAAAGAGAAAAGATTAGATTTTTTGTATGTTTGTTACGCTTTCACGCTAAAGGGATGAAATGGACGATTTGGATTAAATTTGGCATATGGATAGACCATGACTTGGATTAGGACATAGGATACTTTTTATCCCGATATTTCCACGGGAACGAGACTTATGCGGGTGAAACCGCGGGACGCAAAGTCTAAAATCGCCAAATCGTCTTGTGCAAGCGTGGTGATCAGTGCTCATACCTTCTGTGTAGAAGAAGAGGGCTTTACCCTTCAGCGGGACAATAATAGGCTGGTATTATTATTTATAACAGAGCTACAATGAAACCTGACAGAAACTCATTTAAGCTAAAACGCGGTTAATACAACAGTTGGATTAAAGACAGAGATAGTGGTGGGCGAACAAATAAACAGAACGAGTGCACTTTGCTGCATTACGGCGGGTAAATCTAATAGCAGACCGGGCGCGCCTTTAATAAATGTTTCATTATTGTGTGTTTAGAGGACCTCTTTGTTGTACTAACTGCTTTTAAAATATTAGAGTTATTCAATGACGATAATGTAGTTGTGTATTCGTTGTTGAAGTACTTCATTGAGGTTTTCATTTTTCAAACTTTTTTAAGCTTTAAGAGGGCGCACTGCAGTCCACTAGCGCAACTCCTTTAAAAAAATATTATCTCGTGACTGAGAAGGAATTTTGAATAACGGCTCTATACACTCCCTCGGTAAGTGTGTCTAGAATTTTCTAAAATCTTTTATAAACTTTCATATTGAGACACGAAGCAACAAAATACGATCTAGAGGAATGTGGCCGCTTTTCTTTAGAGATCGAATTTTGTTGCTTCGTGTCTCGATATGAAAGTTTATAAAAGGTATTAGAAAATTCTAGATACACTTAGCGAGGTTGCTTATTGAGCCGTTATTCAAAATTCTTTCTCAGTCACGAGATAATATTTTTTTAAAGGAGTGGCGCTAGTGGACCGGTGTGCGCCCTCTTAAGTACTCTGCGCTGTCTTGCTTGTCACATGGTTTCCTAAGAAAGCGGACACCGGTCACAGAATAACGGCTATCCAAATACAGAGCGTTTTTAGGGTTTCGTACACAAAGGGTGCCAATGGGACCCTATTACTAAGGCTCCACTGTCCGTCTGTCTGTCACAGGGCTGTATATTTTGAACAGTAATAGGTAGACACTTGGAAGTGTTCACAGAGTGTGTACTATTATGGCAGTTATAACGACAAATAATGAAAATATGTAGTGTAAAATATTGTACGGTGGTAGACTAGACACCCTTCGTGTGCGAGTCCGAAGCGCTATAACAACAATTTTGTTAAAATGACAAAAAAGAATGCCAAGCAAAAATGTCAAGCTATTTACAAACAAATTAATTTTCTACATTTCGGGCGCATGTCACTTTTTCATAATGTTATTTTCATTCAAAATGCTGGGAATAATATTGAAGTGTAAGTAGAAGTTTACATATTCAGTCCTTGCCTGTAGGTACTGTTGTACACTATATGTGTGTGCAATGTTTAACTAACTAAAGGGATGTAGTCTAATGGAGATAAACACGTTGTTTAATATATTGTTTGATTATTATTTATATCAAGAAATGTACGTGTTACATTGACGGGCCTAGACTTCTCTCACTGAATGTGAAAGACTATGTGGGTCATTGATTGTTGCTTTTTTTCTCTCCTTCTCAGTTAATTTTAATCATAGTCTGGCAGTTTGAGTAATTTTTGTGGCCTACCCAAATGTCCTTTCTTTGGTATCGTTCGTCGAATCGTTGAGCTCCTTAAGTTCTGAGTTGAGCTGCACGATTACTGACAAATTCGTGCACTGACTGGACAGGTCCACTCAATCTGTGTGGTTTTTCCTCAAAAGACCATTTCAGACACAAATCTACATGGTCTTCACATGATCTGATCAATATTATGTCTGGACTTTAAAAGAGACTGTGACCTCAGAGTTTGTTTCGGCCTTTCTTCTCAGAGTAGTCAGGTAGGAAACGCCGACCTCATCTAGTTTTTAAAATATGATTGACGTGTAAAAGTGTTTGTACAAACCTACTTACAGAAATAAAATCATTTATCATTTATCTACTAAAACATTTGAAACCTTATTTCAAACTTGCTTGACTGTTTGAATATAACTGGAGTTAATTTAATACCAGCCAGCATAACATAAGGTTGACACATGTAGACAACCTCTACAGTACGTATCGCTCATTTGGAGAAACATCGACGTAAAGGTAATTTTTCCCAAAAATGAGTTGTCGATATATATTGTGCTTAAAAAAAATTCAGAGTAGCAGAGCCGTGAAATATTTAGCGTGAAATATTTAATATGGTTTTGGGATTTATCAACATTTCAAAACGAGACGGTAACAGATTAAAAAAAAAAACGACTGAATCACTCTCCCGTAAAATTTTAAAAGTAGCAGTTACGTCGATGTTTCTCCAAATGAGCGGTATGTACCTGCAAATTATTTAGTAAACTATCATCATTATTCTCTGTTGGCGGGTCATTGAAGGGGTGCAATCAGCCGTAGCTAAACAAATAGAGATTGCGTGTGTTTGTTTAATTCTTTAAAGTGCACTGTAGACTGGTTCAATACAGTGATAGGTACAATCAACGTTATTGGTAAAAAACCAGTATCTGCTGGCCTCTTTTTCTTTTGAAACTCCGTAATAACTAAGCTAGGCCAGAGAGCGGGGTAGTTACGTAACACACTAACAGTAACAATGGCTTTCATTTTGACATATCAACAACATTCATTGCGTTATTTACGTTGTTGAGCGAACAAATTTTTCGAACATATGCAGCAATGGATTAGCAATATCCTTCAAAATGATTGTGATTTAGAGTGTATTACGCAATTAGGGTACTGCTTAAGGTCAAAAAGTACCACCGACGTCGATTGTACCTACCAACCTACTTAAACTAAGTATGGTTTCTTAGAAGAACGGTTCCGTCACAGCTGACGTGAAAATCTGTCATTTTAATTTTCTCCAGTTTGACAATGAGGTGTCAAAAACCGTTTTGTATTTGGACAGCCGTTATTGTATGACGCTTAAACGCTTTCTCAAGAAACCAAAGCTTTAGTGAATATTACTTTCGACAAAAAGACGCAAAAAACAACAAAAAAGTTCATTATAAGATCACATTTCAAGCAAAGTTTCGTGGCAGTTAGTTTAGTTTTATCTCAGATTGTATAGCAGTAATTGCATCAGACTGCTTGAAACCAGTTTATTCAATAACAAAAAATACTATGTATTTTAAAATATATATTTTTTCGTAGAGGTACTTAAGTCTACAATCTTAAAATCGAGCCAGCCAGTCATCGCACGCTATTAATTTCCGTTTCGACATTTTATTTTTCACGAATTTCTCGATATCGATACTTTTGATTAGCTAATATGTTTATCGATATATTTGATGTCAATGTATTTGACGTGACCGTGCAATCTTTAGAAATTGGAATTTATTTATTAAAAAGACTTGAAACGATTAAACGTAACGGTAAGTAAATGTTTTCGTTTTCGATAGCTTGTACAATTAATTAAATTCAGTGTAGTGTAAAGTATAATAAAGCCTAATCAGCCTATAATGTTCCCACTGCTGGGACACAGGCCTCCTCTCTGTGAGAGGGAGTGGGCCATACTCTACCACGCGGGCCCAGTGCGGGTTGGTGAATAGGGTATTTTCGCTGCCATTATCTGTAAAAATATAGAAGATGGCAAAAACAAAAATAGTAGGTAGGTATGTTTAAAAAAAACATATTTTTTGTTACTTCCCATAAGTTTATAACTATTATTAAACTCTAAAAATTAATTATGGTTACAAAATACCTTTATTTCAACTTTTACGAGATTAATACTGGCCCTATGGCGCTCATCTCGCCATTTTGTATTCATCACTAAAAATATGCGTTCAGTAAAAGCTGAAGTTGGTATAAAAAGAAGAAATTATACTATTTTGAAAATATAAAAAAGTTAGAATCAATGAGCAACACTTGTTGCCATTTTGCAGCGGTAGATTTAGCAACACATTTTTGGTCGGAAAAACAATAGCCAGAATTTTATTAAACTGATTTTTTTGCTGAATACAAATTTCAAAAACAGATTACGGCTGCGTTTCGTTTTACACTTATTTTAATAAATTAATGTTATTTAAATTTTTCATTGAAAATCTAGTAGTTTCATTTACTATACAGGGTGGCATGACATCGACACACAAAATGAAATCATTAATTCAGCATATGATTCTTTTCGCTAGTTATCAACAAAAAGAAATCTGCTGTTTCATAGAAAAGTACATACGCGGTCAAAATGAATGGCATACAATTAAAAAAAATAAAATAATCGACCTTAAATTTCAACGCAGGGTGTTTTCAGAATCATTTACTGAATCCATGGTAACAGGTTGTGATTAATATTTCCCGATGCGCAGCTTTTGACTGTTAAAAAACGGGGACCCATGTATTTGCAAAAGATGTTATAAGACGGAAATTGTGGAAGAAAGCTCTTCGAAAAAAAAATGGAAATCCGGTATTTCGTCGAGACTAGGTATGTGCTATTCTTTTGAAGTGAAAACTTCTTTAGCCCCGTTGTGATTTGAAACTCAATGAAACGAAAAAGCGACCACAACACAACAACAACATCAACAACAACCAATAACAACAACACATGGTCATGGTTTCAACATGAAACCTGACACTGAAATGCAAATTGCAAAAAACGTAAGAACATTTGCATTTCGCCGGCAACGTGGCGGTTCCCCCTTAACTACTGTTATTATACTTCATTCAAAAGTACCACAACAGGTACGTAGAGGGTTTTAGAAAAATGTGTGGGTACTAAGAAGTACCCTTAAGGTCATTACGTCGAGGCGTATCGCTCCTAGTAACCGGACGGCGCTGCTGCTGATGTTCGAGACACGAAAGCTTAAGGGGGAAGCGCAAGGGTAGCCCGCGAAAATCAAATTTTCTTACGTTTTTTGCAATTTGAAGGTCAATATCAGGTTGTATTTTGACTAAAATATGATTCGCAGCTACCCTGCAGCAATATCGCGGGCTACCCTGAAGGTTCCGCCTTAAGAGATAACGCCTTCTTTCTTGTGCTAATGTGGTGCCTCAGCTCCTTAGAAAACGTTATTGATAATTTCGACGAGATTTACGTAATTCAAATTTGGAGTGATAGTTGCACACAGCAGAAACCAAGTGAATTGATGCGTTATAATATTTATAATAAAAAGCTTTCACTAAATTAAACGAGCGTGTTAAAATGTTTTGCTATTTCACCCAGGGACGTCATATTAAAATAATTAATCAATCATTAGCTATAATTATTATTAACGATCATTTAGGCGATAAACAAAATTTTACTAGGCAGATGTGAGTGGAAACTCCGGGTGGGGACGCCGGGTGGGGACACCCTAGAAGGACATATTGTTTCTCGAGAATACTTAATATTAAGATTAGATTGATTATAGAATAATTTGATTTTATTTATATAATTTAAATAAAAATATATTGATTTGTGGTGGCAAAAATTTGAATAAGTTCATTTTAATGAACTTATTGGTGATGGTCTTCAGAAAGCTCAGGTGCGTAGTACTCGCAACCGGCGTTCTGTAGTTTCTGCCTACCGCCGTGGGAAGAAAGCGTGAGTTTATGTATGTATGTTAACACAATTAAAATGCTGTCAATCTGTCATAGTTTTGACTGGGTGGTTATTAAAACAACAAAAAACAACTGTCAAAACGATGACATATTATTAGATAAGTTAAGTACTTGTTAATACTTGAAAACAATTTGCAATTGAGCGTAGTTAACCAGCAAGCGACCATCGACGAAAAACGCATTTTGTGATATGGCCATTTTAAGGTAATTTCACTGCTATTTTTTATACAATAATGGGAGATAATGGTACATGTTCTCATTTGACAATTTAATAACTTGAGTACAGATGTGGTTTGAATAAAAGAATGTCATGGGTATTCTAACAATTTTTCGCAAAAATCGGGGTTGGTCGCTTTCCGCTACGCTAACTACGCTCTATTTAGGTACCTACTAATAATATTATTATTGATACCTACACACCTTAGTCACAAGAAAATAGTGCTGACACCAAAATCTGATTCACCGAAACCATGGTATAATAATATACTTCGCCAGGTATAGCATTCCGAGACACAGTGGTCACGTGGGTGACACAAGCCTACGTCATCACCGCTGTGTTACCAGTAGTGTGTCATAATAACTCCCCAACCACCTTTATTACGGGATCCCTTCTTTTCGCATAATGTTCTTTGTCCTAATATACTTCGGCATAACGATTTTGGCACAATTGTTTTGGCATAATAATACTTCGGCATAATTTTTTTAGGCATACATTTTATGTTGGCATAATCATCTTAAAGACTAATTTGTTTTGGCATAAAGGGCAATGCCCATCACCCATACAAAGAAATGCCTAAAATGAACAACAATGAAATAAAAGCCAAATTGCACTACAAATCGTAGGAAGTCCAATGCAATTTCAATAATTATCAAAAAACTAGGTAGAAGCCAGTTCCAAACATTTTTGTACAAAATAGGTTAAGTCAAGGTCAGGGATTAATATGCAATAATTAAACAACAAAAAAGCATTTAAATTATTCATTAATCATTAAAAAAAAAATCATCAAGAAATGCATGAGGATAGATATTGGATTAGTACTGGGCCCATCTTAATACCAATGGATCGCCGTTTAAATGATGACTACATATTTGTGAATTCTTTGGTACATAATGATAATACAGCCCTTGAAGAGCCACACCTTTAATGAAAGAGGTACTACATGTCTGTCTCTCATATTACGTTCTGGATAGAAACAATGACTTTCGAGTGTCGACTGCTTTTCCATAATTAGGTAACAAGGTGATGGATCTCATTTGAGGAACTTCTTTCTTTTTCTAATTTGAGGAATCTCTATACTTACAGCTTGTGGTGTTATCCATGCCTGTATTAAATAACGTACTTCATCATTTTGCACTGATAAGAGAATACATCTCATCTTTGCAATATCGAGATAGCAATTAAGATAGTGTAGGTTTCTATCCATTTGTTTAAATGTACACTGGGCACAAGTCCAAAACAACAGCAGCGTTGTATCTACAGCAGGTTCAGGTCCGTCGTTAAAAAGCCAAGTCGTCATTTAGGCGTAACCAATGTAAGTCCGTGTTCATAAATGGGTATCGTGTGCAGAAGTATAATCAAAATCTTTAATAAATAGCCACAGTCGTTGTGAAACATCATAAAAAAGCAATCCGTAATTCCGCAAAACATGAATTAAGTAATATAAAAGGTACTCTGTGTCAACTATACAAACGAAAAAATGAAAACCAGTAATGTCAAACTGTCAGTAAGGCAAAAGACATGTGATTCATACAGCCTACGATACCTTTTTATTTTGAAAATAATTTGATTTTTAATTAATATTGACATGTATATATTATTTTAATTAGATTTAGGTTACATATAGGTCGAGTTATATTAAATTAATGATAACTGTGCACTAATTCTATAAAATAGTTCGTTAAGGATTATTTGACGATTCCTGTTTGCCTGAATGTCACTTACCCATGTCAAATAAATACTAACCTCCAATAAAAAAAGAAGAATGAACTATACGGATATCATGTTAAATATTTTAAAAATCATTCTATTTTTACCCTAGATAAACAAACTTGAGAATTATTTCATTATACATAATAAATTCTAAATAAAATTATGGACTATTAGTAGTTTCTGTCCATTTCAGGCATTTTTCGGGCGTTCCCCTTTGATTGGCATAACGTTAGTAATCCTAATGACTACGAGTATTAGCATAACGTTAGTAGGCCTAATGACTATTTTAGTGACAGAACCGAATTGCTGCAAAACCGACTCCACGTAGTCTTGTTTGTCCTACCCCTAGAGTGTAATTTAAAATCGCGTAGGCGCGTGGGGCCGTCGGAGGCCCGCAGCGCCGGAGCCGTGACAGAAACCCTGCCTGCTGCATGCTGCATGCTTGCTTGCATGCTGCATGCTTGCTTGCATGCTGCATGCTTGCTTGTTTGCTGCATGCTTGCTTGCATGCTTGCTTGCATGCTGTATGCTTTAGGATATTATGCTTAAAAAAGTTAGGCTTTAGAACTTTATGCTTAATAAATGTAAGCTGTTATGCGTAATTATATTATGCGAAAATATAATTATGCCAAACAAAATTATGCTAAGTTATATTAGGTCTTAAAATTTTATGCAAATGGATAGGGAACCCTTTATTACCTGTGCGAATCCGATAAATCAATGAGGTTTTAACTAACAATTACGTCGGTATAAGTTTAAATTGAATTGTTTCGTTTCATTAGAAAAACAAAACGACGATTTAAATGCTTGATGTATATTTTTTAACAGAATGGTGACTGAAAATGTTTTCATACTTCTTGTTTTGTGGTTGTTTTGTGGTTAATAAAGTGGCAACTGGGTAGTGACGTAAGCTTGTGTCACTCTCGGAGTGCCAGACCTTGTTTTTTTAGACCATGACCGAAACGTACTATTCACCCCTGGGCCCTGAGTCACTTAGATGAACCGAATGAAAACCCAACACTGTATCTTTCACTTGCATGCCAGACACCCCCTACAAGTTCAACTTTAACATTATCTCTATAATTGCACACAGGGAATACTCACATGTAGTATAGATGTATTAAAGTATGTACAGTCGACGAAACAGTAAACTGAGCAGTCATAAAATACATTTTGCACTTCGATAATAATAATAGAATGCTTGTTAAATGTCTCATAACACCTAATACACATACATTTTTGCTTGTACACGGAGTGAATTCACAAAGATAATATTATATGTAATACGTTTTAGAAAATAAGTTGTTATTATTAAGTTTGCTTCAATATTGCATTGGGTTGTACCTGTAATAAAAGTTGTAAGTGATGATAAAAATAAATATATAAATAAATATGACCTAAAATTTACCTTGGTTGGCCAATAAAATAATATTAATATTAAACTGGTGAAATATGGGAATACTATTGTTTGTATAGCTATGACTACCCATCGGGAATGCATGCGTGATATTTGATATAAATAGCTTTTGCCTACGGCTTTGCATGCGTGGAGGTCAGAACGAACTATCGGATTAAAAAGTATCATATGTCCTAAACTCTTATGGTATATCCGTGTGTCAAATTTTATTCAAATCTGTTCAGCCGTTAAGACGTGAAAGGGTAACAGACAGACACATAGACTTACTTTTGTATTATAATGTTATTACTGTGTATAAGTATAAGTATATTATAAGTATGGATTTATTAGCGTTCTAAACATGATCCGTTTTATTACAAAACACAATCTCATTTGCCTGAGCCTAAACCTTCGAGCCAGTTTTTGTATTTCGAAGTTTAGTACGACTTTAGTTAAGTTCTTAATACAAAATTGACAACCTAATACCGTACTAAGACCCACTAGCACAGCCAATCACTAAACACGTTTAGCGCTAAACGAGTTTTAAACCTCATTCTGTCTCTGTCATCTTCAAACAATTGCCAGAAACAAAATTATGTTTTAAACTCGTTTACCGCTAAGCGTCTTTAATGATTGGCGGTGCAAGTGGGCCTTAAGTTGTCAGTTTTGTAAATGGAGCTGTATTTAGATTTCTTCTACAACGGACAAGCAATTTAAAAGACTCGAAAGACCTCATACACAACTTTAATCTAAAGTAATTTTATTTAGCAGCCTCACAGCCTGCATACTTATCTGTTTTGTTGACAGTACTCAAGTATGTATTATAACTATCGTCACTCAGTGATGTCTTGCTTTACTAACTCAAAGAGTGTCTCCTATGGAAACTAAAGACTGTTTATGTGAAACTTTGAGCTTTGACTTTTTCATACTAAAGGCTTCTTCAAACAGGCGCGAATCGCGCGCGACACAAAGGCATCGCTCGTCGCGTGACAGGCGGTGCCTTTGTGCTGCGTGCGATTCGTGTCGCGCCTTTTTGAAGGAGCCTTAATGCAGCGAGTGCGGGTTTTTTTATGAACTCTGTTATTTTTACAGGAAAAACGAGGTTTATGAGAGTAGGCAAGAACCAGAGATTGATTTTACCTGTTAAGTACCTATTTCCTTTTTCCAATTTTGTATTTCCTATGCCTAATTTTGTTGTGCCCGACAGGGCCCATATTGATCTTTTACTTTGTTATACTATCTATGTAATACATATGGAGTACAATAAAGAATTGAGTATTGAGTATACATATCAATGCGTGCACTGACTGGACAGGTCCACTCAATCTGTGTGGTTTTGCCTCAAAAGACCATTTCAGACATCTACATGGTCTTCACATGATCTAACCAAGATTATGTCTGGACTTTAAAAGAGACTGTGACGTCTGAGTTTGCTTCGGCTTTTCTTCTCAGAGTAGTCAGATAGGAAACGCCGACCTCATCTATTTTTGAAATATGATTGACGTGTAAAAGTGTTTGTATAAACCTACTTACAGAAATAAAATCATTTATCGATTAATTTATTTTCTTGTTTACATTTTTATTAAAGGTAACTTATGTAAAAGGAGTTCACCCTATTACATTGTGACTGTTTGTGACGTAAATATTTGTCGTATTTGTATAATTTTTTTTTTTTTGTTTTTTTTTTTCCCTTGTCCTAGTGTTCATCAAAATGATGGACCCTAATTTTATTACAATCTAGCCTTGTATATAGACTAATAAGTAATTTAAATATAACTTAAAATGCTAAATTGTCTTTACATACTAAGAATGTGTCCATTGGCACTTTTCTTATTGTCTCTATTAAGGCGAATACACTTTTTCTTGTGTTTATTTAGTAACATTTGTGCTACATTACACTATTCACTATTCACTAACACTAGCACTAAACACTAACTCGAACGGTTTTGTTCTTTTAAGTCTTCTCACTATGTCCGTGTGGTCGAGAAGCTGGATCGCCTCGATGTTCACATGCTGATGAAGTCTCTTGTCGTGAGCTTCTGCAGATTTTTGAATCACTTTATCGATGAACTCAACGTTTAGGTCCCGATGGAGGTCATAATTTCGTACGTACCAGGGTGCATTAACAATTTCCCGTAGTACTTTGTTCTGGAATCGTTGAATGATTAATGCATTTGTCTGTTTGGTGCAGCCCCACAGCTGAATACCATAAGTCCAAACTGGCATCAGGACTTGTCTGTATAGTAACAGTTTGTTCTGCACGGACAGCTCGGAGTTTCTTCCAAGCAGCCAATACATTCTTTTGAACCGTAGGTCGAGTTCATCTTTTTTCTTCTTGACGTGAGCTTTCCAGCGTAGCTTTGCATCAAGGGTCATACCGAGATACTTAGCTGTATTCTCATAAGGGACTTGGTTGTTATTAATAAAAACTGGATGATACTGTTGTTTTTTGTTGGTAAAGTCTATATGTACGGATTTGGATTCATTTAATTTAATCCTCCATTTTTTAGTCCAGTCATAAACTTGATTAACAGCCATTTGAACCTTCTCTACTGCTTCTTCGTGGGTATTTCCAACGGCCATTATGGCTGTATCATCAGCAAAGGTCCCAATGGTATTGTTTTCAGATTCGGGAATATCGCAAGTGTATAGTAGGTACAGGACCGGACCTAGCACACTTCCTTGCGGTACACCAGCTTTTATGGGTTTAAGTTCTGAATACGTATCTTCTTGTCTTATTCTAAAGACTCTGTTTAGAACGTAGGATTCTAATATATCCGCAAACGCTTTCGGTAGCAGACTTTTTAGTTTACAAATAAGGCCTTCATGCCAAACTTTGTCAAATGCTTGGGCTACGTCTAGAAAAACAGTAGAACAAACTTTCTTGTTTTCCAACGCGTTTTCTATTACGTTTGTAATTCTGTGCACTTGGTCTATCGTTGAGTGTTTTTCTCGAAAACCAAACTGGTGCTCAGGTATAATGTTCCTGTTATCTATGATGGGTTTAAGGCGTTTGAGTAGCAGCTTTTCAAACAGTTTTGACATTATTGGTAGCAGGGAAATGGGTCTGTATGATGTTGTTTCGTGAGCCGGTTTCCCAGGCTTTGCGATCATAATTACTTCAGCAACTTTCCATAAGTCCGGTACATATTTAAGCCTTAGTGCGGCATTAATAAGGGTTGTTAACTTAACCAGACCCTTTCTTGGTAAGTTATGAAAGATTTCCCCAGTTATTAGATCGTATCCTGGTGATTTCCTTGGGTTAATTTTGTACTTTATTTCTCGTGCAACTTCTCTCGGTGTAACTAGTTTTATGGCATCTATATGGTCTGGGATCACTGTATTAACCAGAGTGTGGTCTTCAATAGTTTCCCCCTCATTTGGTTGAAATATGTTTTCTAGGTACTCTGCAAACCTCATAGCTTTTTGCTCATTTGTGCGTGCCCATTGCCCGTTTTCACCCTTGATGGGGGGGATTTGGGCTATCGGTCTCTTTAGATTCTTAGTAGCCTTCCAAAGGGAGTAGTTTGTCCTTTGGTCATTACTTAGTTTCTGAAGGTAGGTTCTGGTTGATTCATCTTTGTAGTTCTGGATTAGTCTTCTTACTTTTTTTGTAAGTTTGTTTAACTTTTGTTTGTCCTCAGGACACCTAGATTGATGCCACGTTTTTCTCTGCCTTCTTTTTTCCATAATGAGCTGCTTGATTCTGAGAGGGTACATGTTTCCCTTCGTTCTTTTGTTAAAGGCAGGTGTATTTTCCCACGCTGCTTGTTGGATGTGCATAATAAACTTTTCAACTTCGATGTTAAGTTGTTCGTGGGTTTTTAATGGAACTTTAAGGTCTATTTGATCATTCAATCTGTTTTTAAAGCCCTCCCAGTCCGTAAATTTACTAACTAGATTGATACAGTTTTCTTTATACAAAGAACTCTCGCCAATTTCTAAATAAATTGCTGAGTGATCTGAGTTTAAGTCATAACTTTGTTCCGTTCTGGTATAACTAGTTGATAGATCCCTGGTTATGAAAAAATCGATTAAATCTGGAATTTTATTTGGATCTGTTGGCCAATAAGTGGGCCTTCCAGTAGATATAACTTCGCATTTTAGTTCTTTTATGGCACTCAGTAGTTCTTTGCCTTTAGTAGTTGTTAGTCGGGAACCCCAATAGGTATTTTTAGCATTGAAGTCACCTCCTAAGATAAATCTATTACCAAGGCGGGCTAGGAAGCTCATATACTGATCTTTTCTTATCATGTATCGTGGTGGACAGTAGATGGCACATACTGTTAAGGGATATTTTTTTGTTTGTAGACAAATTGCCACGGCCTGGATATCTTTCTCTTCGTATTTAAGCACTTCATAGTGCTGCAAATTATCTTTAACAATAACTGCACTTCCGCCTCTTGCAGTATTGTCTGGGTGTAGTGCATGATATACGTTGTATCCTTTGAATTTAATATGACATTGCTTTGTGAAGTGCGTTTCTGATACAAGGCAAACATCAATTTTTTCAATTTCTAATACTACTTGCAACTCATTCTGATGTTTTTGTAACCCATTTGAGTTCCACGCCATAAGTTTAAGTGTAGTATTCATTTTTTGGTTTTAGGAGTAGCAGTTATGTTGCCATTTTCAATTTTTTTTAATCTCTCGTCGAATGATGACATTAGCTTTAATATTTCATCCAGCTTTTTATCGCTGTTCATATCAGCCAAAGGCGCTTTCGCTGTGCCTCTTGTAGTTACTTGTGCGTATGAGATGTTTTTACTTATTGTATTCATCGCACTTTGAATTGGTTTGGACTTGCCAGGGTCTTCACCTCTTCCGGCAGGTACACTTTGTTGAGCATTGACATTACTTCCTTTAGTTTTTTTCAGTCTTAGCTGTTGTATTTCTTTTGCTACAATACATCCCCTGTAGTTAGCCGGATGCGGGGCTCCGCAGTGGACGCATTTTGGCTTCTCTTCTTTTGATTTTCTGCAATCCTTGGTGAGATGTTTACCCGTGCATTTTACGCACCTCGGTTCTTTGGAGCAGTACTTTTGCGTATGGCCGTATGCCTGGCACCTTTTGCATTGAGGTACCAGTTTTGTGGATTTTATAGGATGTATCTCCACGTTACATCCCAAAATGTGTTTAATATTGAATATTTTGTTGGTTTCCTCATCATTTGAGAATGTCAGCATAAACATATGGAGTGGCTCTTTAGTTTTCCAACTCAATTTGTTGACTGCTTCTAGAATCTTGAAGCCTTTGCTGCGTAAGTCTCCGACTACTCTTTCCGGGATACAGGTGAAATGCAATTTTTTTGCCATTACTCTTATTGGCCTTTCTTGCTTGTTTTCATATGAGTGCCAAAGACAGTTGTTGTCTGAAAGGGCTTTTGAAATTGCTCTATACGATTCTTCGTTTTTGGCATTTACTTTTACGGTATCTCCATTCATCATTTTGATACTGAACGCATCAGCTGATTGACTCTCACATAGAAAGTCAAAGAATTTTTGGTAATCCTGGATGCCATCTACAACCATAGGTGGTGGCAGAGGAGTTTTGGTGACTTTTAGATTAGCTCTATTCACGTCTCTTCCGTGTTCATTTGGAGTGGGTTGGGCAGGAGAGGTGTTCAATTTTCTTTTCTTCCTGCTCTTTTGCCGTATCCACCCTGTTTCTCGAGCGAGTTCTTCTTCGTCCGTTGCATATTCAACAGGCGGTGATGAGGTCTCGGTGGCGGTTGTTACTGGTTTGGCTGCGTTTTCCGCTTGAAGTTTTAGCTGTTGCTGGAGGTTTTCTATTTGACTTTTTAAGTCATCTAAGTTCTTTTGGAGCTTTAAACGCTCATTCTTTTCTTCACAATAGTATTTATACAACAGATGTTCAGTCTCTGTTTTTAGGTCGACAATATCCTTTTTCGATTCCATTGTTAGATTGAAGCCAGTATTAACTTGGCCTTAACAATAATATTTGCCGTCCGCCAGCATTACGCAATAACTAGGTCATTACGATGCAGCCGACTTGACGGCGTTGTTTTGATTCGTAAGCACTTTACACTGTGGTACGCGCGCGATCGCATACAACACAACTGCTCTTAGCGAAATTTGAATTCGATTGAGTGATTTGTATAATTGACAACGCATTTATCATTGAAGGTCAGACTCTTATCAACATCTGTCTAATCATGCAGCTGAATACTAGTAATTTGTATAGAGTGAACTGCCTAAAGCTACAGTATTCTAGATGAGCGGCGGCCGCCACATACCGACCGCCGTATAACGGCCGCCACATAGTGGTCGCAGTTACTACGGCTGTCATGAAAATAATTGCATAAGGGTTTGACTTTACGGTGTAAAAAAAAGCTTCCTAGCAAAACACAAAGTAAAAAGACAAAGTAAGACATAACCCTGCACCATGGATAACGCTAAAAATTAAAGAGCTTATGGCTCGCAGGGATAAAGCTAAGAGCAGATATAAGCGCAGACCTCCAGAGCAGAATCTGTCTCTCTACAAATCCTTACGTAATCGCTGCAGTCATCTGTGTCAAGATGCTAAGAGAAGCTATTTCCACGATCAACTCAATAATCGCAGTTCTTCCGATGTATGGAAATTTCTCAAATCTGTAGGCATAGGCAAATCACCTACTAACCAGTGTAAGGATGTGAACCTCAATGATCTCAATAAGTATTTCTCTATCCTTCCCTTTTCTCTTGATCCGTCTGTCAAAGCTGCTACACTATCGAGTCTTGCTAGTTTGCCGTTACCGCAATGTTCTAAATTTAAGCTTAGCGATGTTACTGAGGATGACGTCAAGAAATCTGTACTTGCGATTACTTCTTCAGCAGTCGGTAATGATAAGTTGTGTTCAAGAATGATAACTCTTATCCTTCCCTCTTTACTTCCTGTTCTCACTCACATCTTCAATCACTCATTTTCCTCTTGCTCTTTTCCGTCAGTTTAGAAACAGGCTCACATTATACCTCTACCTAAAACTAACGATCCTTCTTTAGTAACCCACTTTAGACCTATTTCTATTCTCCCATTTCTCTCTAAAGTTTTTGAGCACATAGTTCATAGACAATTATCATTTTTCTTGACATCAAACTCGATAATATCCCCTTTTCAATCCGGTTTTCGCCCAGGTCACAGTACTATATCAGCGCTTCTGAAAGTAACTGACGACATCCGCTGGGCAATGGAGAATAAGTCCCTTACTGTCCTTGTATTGCTTGACTTTAGTAGCGCCTATAACTCAGTGGATTTCGACATTTTGCTAGGCATCCTCACATCTATCAATTTCTCTTTTTCCGCCCTAGCCTGGTTCAATTCTTATCTTCGGGGTCGCTCTCAGTGTGTTCACCTTGAGGAGTCTTTCTCTGATTGGTGTAGCCTCACGGAGGGCGTTCCTCAGGGTAGCGTTCTCTCTCCTCTCCTTTTTTCAATTTTCATAAACTTTGTTACCAGAGTAATTTCTTCTAGTTTCCATCTCTACGCAGATGACTTGCAGCTATACCGACATTTTACTGTAGCCGACGCGGGTTCTGCAATTGCTGCTATGAATCATGACCTGGCCTGTATCAGCGGTTGGGCGCAGTCTTTTGGTTTGCAAGTTAACCCTTCTAAATCCCAGGCCATGATCATAGGTAGCAGATTCGTTCGCAATGCGGCTGATGTTGCATCTCTGATGCCTTTATATCTCGGTGGTGTTCAAATTGACTATACCGAAACAGCCAAAGACTTGGGTGTAATTATCGACTCCAATCTTTCGTGGCGTGCTCAGGTCAATGAGGTCGGTCGAAAGGTACATTTTTCGTTTCATTCGCTGAAATGCCTTCAAAGTCTACTGCCCTTGAAGACTAAAATTTCTTTGGCACAGACACTTATTCAGCCGATTATAGATTATGGGTTCCATCTATCTGGCAGAATTTTGATGCTCCGAAATTTATTTGGCATAACCCACTTGGCATAATCTTCTTTAAACGAATATATATATGGCATAAAAATCATTTAATATAATTATTGTTTGGCCGAATGTTTATATGTCCGAATTTACAAAGGCATACTTTTAAGATGGCAGAATTTTATTTGGCATAATTACTTTTGGCAAAGCTTAATTTCGCATAATTTCGTTTCACATAACGTTTATTTAGAGCGACGATTATTTGGAATAATTTCACTTGGTATATTAAGAAGATGGCAGAATATCATTTGGAATAATTTTATTAGGCATAATTATTGTCATTTCTATAAAATGTAATCATATTCTTAACCTTAAATTAAAATTAAAATATTGTCTTAAAAAGTCAATATGTTGTACTACAAAAGTTAGTGAAGTGACAGAACCGAATCGCTGCAAAACCGACTGCACGTAGTCTTGTCTGCCCTACCCCTAGAGTGTAATTTAAGCCCGCGTAGGCGCGGAGGGGCGAGGCGGCCCGCGAGCTGAGGAGCAGGTGGTTTTAACGCTCGCCGCCGCGGCTGAGGCTGGCCGGCAAAGCCGGCCAGCAAGCCGAAGCCGCTGTGGTGAGCGTTACAACCATCTGCGACGAGAAGCTTGCGTGGGACCGCCAGAGCCCCGCAGCGCCGGAGCCGTGACAGAATCCATGCCTGCTGCATGTTGCATGCTTGCTTGCATGCTGCATGTTTGCTTGCATGCTGCATGCTTGCTTGCATGCTGCATGCATGGTGTGTGCTTTTTTGCATGTTTGCCATTCTTGATGCATACATGCATGGTGTGTGCTTTTTTGCATATTTGCATGTTACATGCTTGATGCATGCATGGTGTAAGCTTGTTTGCATGCTTCTCTCATGCTTTCATACAAAATTATTCTAACTATGAATTTTCCGTAATGTGATAGATGAGTCTTTCAATTATTATGGATATGAAAAGTATGCCAAAAGATGATTCTAACTGTATACTTTCTGAGATATGATAGTTCTACCTTTTAATGATTATCGATATGAAATGTATGTACGCCAAAAGACGATTCTGACAGTGAACTTTCTGCAATATAATGGTTCTACTTTTTAATTATTATGGATATGAAATTTATGCCAAAAGACGATTCTGACAGTGAACTTTCTGCAATATGATGGTTCTACTTTTAATTATTATGGATATGAAATTTATGCCTAAAGATGATTCTGACTTACAAAATTATGCGTTTTTAATGTATTATAAATGAGTGTATGCCAAACGATTTTCTGCGAAATGAAGTTTATGCTATGCGCTGTTATGCAAAATAATATTATGACCTAAAAAGTTCTGCTATAAAGGGTAGACCCTATAGATTATGCCGACGCCTGCTACTTGAATGCTACTGAGGAGCTATTAAACAAGCTTGAGCGCTTGCAAAACTTGTGCATTCGCTTTGTTTTCGGTCTGCGAAAATATGACCATGTTTCTCACCTTCGCAAGGAACTCAAGTGGCTCCCGATCCGCTTACGCAGGAACACTCGGATTTTATGTCTCCTCTTCAACATCTTACACAACCCATCTTATCCTTCCTATCTGCGTGAGCGTTTTTCTTACGCACGCCCTCGCGACGCACCGTGTAGATCACATATTAGATCCCTCCTTAAATCCCATCCTCATAAAACCAGCTACTATTCTTATTCCTTCTCTGTTCATGCTGTAAGATTGTGGAACTCACTTCCGCCTAGCATTCGAGATTTAAAATCTATTTCTCATTTCAAATACCGAGTAAAAGAGCGTTACCTTTCCTTTTAACTGTGAGGATTTTATATATTTATATATATAAGTTTATTTATTTTAGCATTATGTATTTATTTGAGTATATGTTATTTTTATTTTGCATTATATGTAAGTATATTTAATATTCTAGTTTAAGACGTCACAAATCAAATTCTTCTCTTCTTGTTCTCACACACTATTGTCTACGTTTCTTTTTCATTTCTCCTTTCGCAGGTCTGCTGGAAGAAATTTCTTAAGAAATAAGCAGTACCTTTGTACTTAATACTAATATGCCGTATCTGTATCTATTTTACTGTGTGTACATAAATAATAAAATAAATAAATAAATAACACCAACTAACTTTGATAAATTTTAATAACGTTTCAGTGTTGTAAGGTTTCGTCATGTTCGTGAACCGGCGCCGTCAGTAGGAACTGGTCATCTCTTAGCTGCCAAGGGTTTATTTTAATTTAATTTAATATTTGAATTGTTACGGACGCTTTTAACGGTGTGCATCGTTCTCACATGCATAATTTCCACATGAATAATGTAACCATATTTTGAATTAAAAGAGTGTCCGTGGAGTTTCTTGCTCGTTCTTCTTCATAGGTACCTACTACGCTTTGGAATGGATAACTAGCTTCATCTTTCTGACTGACCGACCGACCCCTTGACAATTCAAAAGTGCCTGTAATTGGTTTATTTGAAATTAATGCTTTGAGTTTGAGTTTAGTGACGTCATTCACCGGTAAATTGCGGACGCTATGTTACCGCCACCGCTTTTCTAGGAAACCATTAACTGACCTCCACAACCTACCAAGACTGATTTTCAGACTTACGGGATTTTGACGGCCCAACAGTAACCACTTATCATCGTAAATTTTATTTACCTTCAGATTAGCGGGGAAGGATTACACATACTGTACTCCGCTCCCCAAAGCAGTGGTTTTGTCACGTATCACTCTTAAGTGACACTTGTCGCGGCTGTAAGGAGCCTTGTCGCTGCGTGTGGAGGCAAATACGTCGAGGCGCTCATTGAAAACGGTACTGCGGTCTTCTTTTGCACTGAGATTAATACTTGCATATATTTTTTGGTCCTGTAGGAAAATGACTAGGTGTTTTTTTTTAAGCTATTGCATAGCTTTTATCGCGGGCTTTGAGTGCGGTGACCGAATCAAGAAATTCCGTAACGAAAATAAAACCTAACACCCCCCACTCCGCCTACCATGTAGCTCGGCCGAGCGTTCGCTTAACGTGTATGTATATGGTACGACTGTACTTGAATTAATATCAAAGAAAAAAAATATACTGCATAAATAATAAATAAATAGGTAATTATAATTGCATAAGTTGATAAAAAATGCTATGCAATAGCTTTACCGCGGCAGTCCCCGAGTGCCACACGTGTATTTTTTAATTTTGGTACTTTAAAATGTTCAAATTCAAACTCAAAGCATTTATTTTAATTTAACCATTTACGGGCACTTTTGAATTATCAAAGAGTCGGTCAGTTAGCCAGAAAGTCGAAGGTAGTTGCCCATTCCAAAACGTAGATCTCTATGGAGAAGAACGGGCAAGAAACTCCAAGGACACTCTTTTTTAATCAAGATATTACAAAATCCTGGGTACATTATTCTTGTTGCTTCTATATGTGACAAAAATTAAAAAAAAAATTCAAAACAATTCAAAATACAAGATTAATAATAAAAATAAGCCGTGGCAGTTAAGAGATGACCAGTCTCAACTGACGGCGGCGCCCGTGCACGAACACACAATCAGCACAATCCAGCTCAACCATTTTGTGGGGAACCGAATGATCCAACACAAATTATTGACGTATAAAAGTGTTTGTTCAAACCTACTTACAGAAATAAAATCATTTATCATTTACACGCGCCACCAACAGTGAGACATTTAACTGAGCATTCTATTCCAGAGACAGATTGTGTATATTTGATCAATTTGATATCTGTTCTCAATCACGTAACGAACATTTTTCAAGTTCCAGCACTTTAGCAGTCACAATCCGAAAGTTTTTGAGGCAAACATTTTATGCAGGCAACATTCGGTTGTTCAACAACGTATGAGACAATGAATAGAATATAATAGCACAGAATACTCTTTATTATATACACCATAAAAATTACAGATATAAATGTAGAAATTTTACATAGGGTGACACAATGGGCGGTCTTATCGCTAAAAGCGAATGAAAACTGAATGAGTGAACTGTCAAAAGGTTTATAAGTATAAAATAATAACAGACATGGAAGATAATATTTACATAATTTAAAAGCTAACTGTCTTAAAATAATAATAATATGTACAAGTATGTAAAAAGGGAGGTGGGAAAGAAATGTCAAAATAAAAAGGCATTTCCATTGTAAGTATGTCATGCAATTACAATTACCTCGCTGCTCTAACTTTCGCACTACAACTTTTATCATTGACCTAGACTTTTTGTGCATCGCATTCACAATTAATTTAAGCGATTCATGGCTCGTTTAGGTTAATGCATTCTGTTTCCAACACTGAAAATAAAACTGGTAGTTACCGAGTTTTTGTCTTAGGTTTCGAAAAATTTCGATTTATTAATACAAATAGCGTATAATAATAATAGCTAATCACCGTCTACAGCGGTCCGCAGGAAATACATTGTAACATTAGGTACCGTGTTTCAATTGACCCCTGCGGTTGACCCTCTCAATAAAGCTCGCTAGATGTGGGTAGTTGGAGATATGTTTACAGTAGAGCTGTCAGTCCGCCACTCGCAACCATGACCGTATGGGAGACGCACTAATTGTGTGTGCTCTGTCCTTGACACACGCTCATTGCAGTGTCTGCATTAATATATATGTCTGTCTGTCTGTTTGTAATTGATTTGTTTGCATAGTACGAGGATTTGGACAGTTGTGTTAATTCAATATGTTGCGGAAATACTTAACTTGCTAGACCTAACGCAAATCATCTTGATCAAGATTAATTAGATAAAAGTGCATACAGTTTAAGTTCTTGTAAATAGACTACGTAAATGATTTGGCGCCCACCACGTGGTACAATTTAAATGTCGTAGAAAAGTATTTCTGTTATTTTGGATCTTGTTTGTGTATGTATGTTTTATACAACCTTATTTTTACCACTCTCAAAAAGGACAAACATTGTATTAGTGCCTTACATAATCTTGTCACGAGCGCCCACGTGGTATGGCGCCCAACTTGGGGCAAAATTTTACGGACAAAGACCATTATTCCATTTAGTTTCGATCATGTTTCTCCGTGTATGTTATTATAGCGTTTATCTCACCAGTCTCAGAGGTACAGAAAGTGTAATAGAAATTAATTAATTTTATCAATTGTTTTGGCGCCCAGCGCGGGGCAATTTTTGTGCGCATATCTCTAAAGTAACTACGTTGAAAACATATGAAGAATCCTGTCGATGTCGATGAAGGCTATTGTACCTAAAGGTTCAATAAGTCCTCGATTAAAACCGAGTGAACGATACGATTCTTCTCAAAGATTGTCAATGGTAGGTTTTATCACATTACTATTTAAGTAAAAAAGGTATAAATGCCAAATAGGTTTAAAATCGTATTCCATTTAGCTTTACCCAAGACATTTGTACAAATGGCCATTATCTTACTATTTCATATTGAACTAAATGTTTTGTCACCCGCAGACTCGTGCAAAACAGTGTAATGCTATTGTTACCAATTATACACAAGTCATTCCCGCTACTTCGGTCACGTGGACGTTTAGTAACCTGTTTCACTAATCGATAAGTAAATAAAATACTGTTTACAGAAGATATTGTTCGTTTCTACTCGGTTGCTTGAATCTTACAGACTTCAGATGTGGCTGATTTACGTTTTGTAGTACCCGATTTTACTTTGATAACGGTGGTGTTATCTTGCTCTTAAAATACGTAAGGGAATCAACTAAATTGTCTCGTAGGTGTTCAAAAGCGACCGCCTTAACTTAATTTCGCTGATCACTTCTGATTTCCAAAGTTGGCAACGAATTATTTAGTTCATATAAGACAAGTGTTTTAGCAAAATTGTCAATGAAAATTGCTTAAAGATGCACAAAAATGGCAGTTGAAATCGTTAGCCTCGAGTTTGCAATAAGCATGAGTTAAGTTCGTTTGTTACATAGTTTGCAAACTGAGCTAGGACAAGTTGCAACAACTTAGTCGAGGTGTGGTTACTTGAACTTAGTATGTCGACACACTGGGAGACGAAACTGCGAATATAATAGCTTTGACTTTCTGGCTTATACTTAAGCATTTGCTGAATGCAGTACCCCAATTACGTAACACACTTACAATCATAATTCCCAATCCATTGCTACAAATGTTTGAAAAATTCGTCAACACCGTAAATAATGCAGTGAATATTGTTAAATTGTCAATAATGTAAGGGATTGTCATTGTTAGTGTGTGTCGCAATTATGCTGCAGGATCTATTCCCCTGTTAGAAAATAGCGTCGCTATTTACAATATAGAAAACTGTAGACCATTGATGATATTTTATAATGTCTTTAAATTTGCCAGGATTAACAGGAAGGAACATAACAGCACCCTAATTGCGTAACACACTTTCAATCACAATCTGAATAATTTTGAAGGATATTGCTAATCCATTGTTTCATATGTTCGACAAATTTGTCTACTCAACAATGTAAATAACGCAATGAATGTTGTTGACCTGTCGAAATGAAAGCCATTGCGACTGTTAGTATGTTACGCAATTACCCCGTAGGACCTAGTAAATTCCTTGAGCATCTTTAATAAAAACGCCAAGGTTTCCTTAATCTTAGAATAGTTTATGATACAAGTATTTTCAAGTTAGTAGAAACTAGTAAAAACGCAGAGCGAGAGCAGTGGTGGCCCAGTGGCAACGGCCGCGATTTACAAGTTGTAGGCCTTGGCTTCGATCCTAAGCAGGCACTTTTCTTTGTGTAAATTATTTCATCGCCACTACTCTCAAAACGGTGAAGGAAAACATCGTGAGGAAACCGACATGTCCTAGAACGAAAATTCGAAGACATGTGACATCTAAAAACCCGCACTGGGCCCGCGTCGTAGATTATGGCCGACTCCTTCTCACAGAGAGGAGGTTTGTGTCCAGCAGTGGGAACGTTATAGGCTGATTATGCAAAAACGCAGGAGTTTTAATGATCATGATCAATAAATAAAACTTTATATCCAACGAAAATAAAGATAAATTCCGATGCTTTGGTGTTATAAAAGCGTCACGCTATGGCACCTCTTTTACTGGGTAGCTTTCCCAACACACAATATTATAAGCAGATTGTAAGTAAGCAGTCAAAGGCCCTCGTTTAATGAGCTGCTCATATTTAGCGGTCCCTTCATAAAACTGCCATTTTTGTCCTTGTAACGTAAAACAGAGCTGACTTAGCTCCCCAGTCCAATTGGCGAGCGATTCAATTTAAAGGTTCGCTGGTGCTCGGGCAAATTTTTTGTCATGTTTTGATTTTTATTGCTGTTCAGGGGAAATTGATTTTGTGAAATATAATAGGCAGAAGCCTGAAACCCAAGAAGTAGTATAGCAAAGGTACGATGATACTAATTACTTTGAACCACATTTAGTCTGTACCCAATTATTTTAGGACGTACCTAACCCTCTCATCCCGACATTTCTGCCTAAGTTTCAAATAATATAATAAAGGTGAAGAGTGTGTTTGTTTGAACGCGCTTATCTCTGAAACTACCAGTCAGATTTAAAAAATTCCATTTGCATTTGATACTCGTAGCCCAATTCTTGAGGAAGGTTATACGTTCTTTAACATCACGCTGCGACGCTTAGGAGCTGAGCAAAAAGAAAAAAAGTCAGAAAGAACGCTATGCGAAAAGTAACCACGGGCGGGCGATGCCATGCTATATTTTATGTTAAATAAAGAAATTTCACGCGAACGAAATCGCGGGCAGAAGATAGTATAATTTAATCAACATCAATAATTTTCTGTTATCTTTATTCACTAAAGCTTTATCATAATAACTAGACGAATGAGAATTCGACATCAAAGTTAAAAATGAAATTCAATTCCCATCACACTTGTGGTATCGAAAACCGATACAGTTGTAGATGCGACTTTTTTTTTTAAATTCATGCTTGAAGTGTAACCGTTTCTGTGGTTTTTTATTTCATTCTTTATTCGTGTTGGAATCTAGCTCGTAGCGTTCAGTAATTTAATTTTAACAAGGTGTGAGCAAACAAGCATGTTCATAATTTTCATCACTAAAAATGAGGGAAGATTATTTTTTGGACCGAAGTTCCTTATTGTAAGTTATACTCTGCACATATGGCGAATACGAGCTAGACCGAAAAAAGTGTAAAATTTTGATCGTCACGGTACTCACGTAACATAAGTGTAACATTTTGATCGTCTCGACACTCACGTAACAAAAGTGTAACAATTGATCGTCACGACACTCTCGTGACAAAAGTGTAACATTTTGATCGTCACGACACTCACGTAACAAAAGTGTAACATTTTGATCGTCACGACACTCACGTAACATAAGTGTAACATTTTGATCGTCTCGACACTCACGTAACAAAAGTGTAACATTTTGATCGTCACGACACTCTCGTGACAAAAGTGTAACATTTTCATCGACACGACACTCACGTAACAAAAGTGTAACATTTTGATCGTCACGACACTCTCGTGACAAAAGTGTAACATTTTGATAGTCACGACACTCAAGTAACACAAGTGTAACATTTTGATCGTCACGACACTCACGTAACAAAAGTGTAACATTTTGATCGTCACGACAATTTTGTTACATGAGTGTCGTGACGATCAAAATGTTAAACTCTTTTCGGGCTAGCTCGCATTCGCCAAATGTGCAGAGTAATACGTGCGATAAGAAATTTCGTTCAAGTTTGCAAAAGCGAAATAAAATTCGTTCCAAACAGGCGTCCCAGGACATCTCTCGACTGTTTTTTTGAATTTGATTCGTCTCATTTAGCATACCTACTGTAGCTCAAATTGCAATATATTAATATTATAATCCAACACAAAAAATGCTGCGTAATTTCGGCGATTCACTTTGAGAGGCGTACATAACGTCCCGTTGCCTGTCCTTGACTTAAAATACAATCAAATATAATATTTCTCAGAATACGTTAACTTTTGCTAGTTTCTACCAAGTGGAAAACACTTTACTTGAAAAATTGTGTCCTTTATAATGCCCGGGATACACGAGGCAATTTTTTTAAGCTAGGATAGTAAGCAAGTAATATCCTGGTTTACATCCTCGCGTGGCACAAGCTAGACCTGTTTACACGATGCTAGGAAGTCTTAAGCCAATAACACTGCAGTGACTTAATCCGTGGAGTAAAATTATCCGATTGGGTACTAGCTTCGCCGGACACACGAAGCTAGTAAGCCAGGGTAGTATAACCAGCGGGGTAGTTGCGTAACACACTAACAGTAGGAATGGGTTTCATTTTGACAGTTCAACAACACTCAATGCGCTAATTACGTTGTTGAGCAAACAAATGTTTCAAACATATGAAGCAATGGATTAGCAATAGGTTTCAAAATGATTCAGATTGTGATAGATAGTGTGTTACGTAATTAGGGTGCTGCAGTGAATCCTATCCTATTAAACTATCGCACTAGCTTACTATATTCCTCACTGGCGTACTAGTCTAAAAATGTGGATCTATAGAGGTACCTATGAGGAACAGGGTGTAAAGCTCACTCATACACTATTGAAAAGGGAGGATCCTCCGACTAGACGGGTGTTGTGTCTGGTGGGCAACTGCGCGACGATTGATGTTGGGACGTTGTATATATTCTATTTGCGCGGTAAACTCTGCTTGCGTGATGCAGGATTTTACGTGACGTCAGTGTGACGTGTAGCTCGCATGTGGCGTTTTGTAGATGCCACTACAGTTCTGTACACAGGAGGCTAGAGTGACTAGCTTGCTTTCTTACTAGCATCTTCTTGCTATCCTAGCTTCAAAAATTATACTCGTGTAACCCGGGCATTACTTACCGGTAAAGAAATGAAGATATCATTTCATCTTAATTGACTTTGAACGTCATTTAGATATTTGCCCAAAACCGCTTCACACAAAAAGAGAAACCTATTAGAAATTATAATCCGGGAATAGACATTAAATGATCAAAGCGAAGATCTCGATCAGATTACTTACCTACCTCTTGACAGACATTGAAGGAAGCTTTATAATTTTTGTGTTCATCATGTCTTTGAAATCTCTGTAGTATTAAATTAGATTTAATTTGGAGTGTACCGCTGACGAGGAAGCGACTAGCTATCAACGATTTTCTCGCTCATGTAACGTTCAAAAGATTGTAGGTCCCATGTGAGTAAAAGAGATACATAAATTAATAGTTGATCGCTGACTGTTCACACCGCCAGCGAGTACTCGTTCGTCGCTGCGACAAGAGCTATCAAAGAGAGTACTCGCTCAGCGACGCTCGCTTAGCGAGCAGAACACTCGCTGAGATACTCGCACTTGGTACATACGCATACCAGCGAGTAATCACTCTTCGCCGTCGCGACTAGCTGCTCGTTTTTAGTTGCTAGCTCTCCTCCCTTTTCGCTGATCGTCGGTGGTTGGACACCTTCGACAGGTGCCTTTTACGGAGAAAATATTACCTCTGTAGCGGTATCTACATCGCCACATGCGAGCTACATGTCACATTGACGTCACGCAAAATCCTGCATCGCGAAAACAGAGTTTACCGCGCAAATAGCATATATACAACGTCCCGACATCAAACGTTGAGTAGTTGCCCACCAGATACGACACCCGTCTGGTCGGAGGATCCTCCCTTTTCCAAGAGTATGTGTGAACTTTATACCCTGTTCCTTCATACCTCTATACCTCATTTGGTACCATTATCATTGAGGGATTGAGGTGGTCAAGTTGTTGTTTGGGTTGCACTAAATTCTATCAAGCAAACTCAGCACTAGCTAGGCAGTTTCCGAGTATCTCTCGCTAGACAAACGACTGCCATATTCCAAGTAACATGTGCTGACGACGCACTACGAACGCAACCAATGGAAATGATGACATCGTTGTTACAGAGTAGTACCAAAGTACTTACAAGCTCACCACCTACCTACCCTGGGTACTAGGTAGGTGGTGAGCTTGTGCCCTGCGGAGTAATTACGTAATACACTAACAGTAGGAATAGCTTTCATTTTGACAGTTCAACCAGATTCATTGCGTTATTTATGTTATTGAGCAGGCAACTTTTGCGCTCATACGAAGCAATGGATTAGCAATAGGCTACAAAATGATTCAGATTATGATAGATAGTGTGTTACGCAATTAGGGTGCGGACTTATGTTCTAGAAAATAAAGAGATTAACCATTCATTCCATTCATGAGTTTATGACCACGGTGTATGTAGTCCTGGAAATAATTCTAAAGTGGTCTTCATTAAAGACCTTCTTGAAACATTTTTATGTGGACTTTATTTGAATGAAAATTTAAATATTTTTTGATAATTAATAATTCGTACGGCAAAGTAATGCAGAATAAACAAGATAGTGATCTTTATGGCTTTCAAGTTACAATGGAAGGTAGCTGTTTAAGCCTGCTGCAAAGTTACTGAAAGTCTTTTAAACTTGAAATAGTTGTTTTAATCTATTAACCTTTTACTATTTTAACCGACTTCAAAAAATGAAGAGGTTCTCAATTCGACTGTATTTAAAAAAAAAATGTGAACAGACTTTTTTTTAGGTCAACTGGTTCTGACGATTATTTTTTTATTTGAAAACTGGTGCTTCTCATGTGGTCCCATCTGAATTTGATCAAGTTCTGATCAGCAGTTTTGAGTTATCCTTAATACTGCATCTTTTTTCCACTTAGTTTATATTGATGATGTTTTAATAATTTCCTGTCACTGTTATTTACGTATCAAGTAGTGGTATACGAATTTGTGTGGGGTAGGTACCACATCAAAAAAGTGAAAAATAAAACTATTTTACAAAAAACAAAAAAGTGAAATATAACTTTAATTTTGTAACTCAGTGGCAAAAAACAAAAATACAAAAACGAAAGACACCGACTTCCGAAATTAAAGTTATTTTTCACTTTTTTGTGTTTTTTTGTGGAAGTCGGTTGTTTCTTTTGTATTTTTTTTTATTACTATAAAATATACTAAACTTAAAATAGAAACCTGCGATGTGAATTAACTTTCCACGTCAAATTAACAGCCTCATTATGATCTTAATGAATGAGAACCTATGAGATAAAACACCATGGCTCTCCTCTCCAGCTAGATATGCCAACAACATTACTGTTAGCAAAACTGGTCGCGAGGATGACAGCCTAAAGTGTGCTTAGTTATGACGTCACATGTGAAGACTTTTCCAGTAAATCACAGCGGTAATTTATCGTACCTACAAACATATTTACTGGTGGATTCACGACAGACGTGTTATAAGAGACTACAGAACATTTAGCACCCAATAAACGTTACTCGCAAAAATGAAAAGTTAACAAAAATGTATATTTTCCGCGCCATCGTCCACAGTCGCGTTACTAAGGTCAGGCGTGGCGTGGTTAATGTACCATAGGTCTAATTTACACGCTATGTACCGCTGATAAAGTCATACAAAAAGATTGGGGCCACGAAGCCGGAGTGGTGGTGAGCGCTCAGAGATAGAGCGAGGGCGTGTCCTGTAATTTTGATGTTGCATCCATTGAATTAGTATGTACGATACAGAACCCCCTGCGTTGAATTATTCGTAGGTTATTTAAAAAAAAATTGCTGCTCCATACATTTTGACCGCGTAGGTATCGCATTTTTCTATGAAACAGAAGTTTTTTTTTAATAACCGTAGGTGTAGAATAATGTTCTAAATTCATGGTTACAGTTTGCGCGTCGATGTCCCTGCCATCCTGTATAGGTTACACATCACAAATTTATTTTGTCTATTGACCTGACGAAGCCATAGACAAAAGATAAAGCTTAGTCCCATCTCCATAGTCCAAAGTCTAATACACCCTGGGCAGTCAATGTGTCTATCAATATTGCTATTCCGGTTTAGCTCTTGCCGATACGAAACTCTGTATCTGAAATTACAATTTAGCAGGAAAATGTAAACGATTGTGTAATTAAGCCGCTGTCCATTTTATCATCGAATTCATTAGCTAACATACCAGGAATTCCAAGTATTTTACGTCCTTAGATTGGGTGACTCTAATCTAATCAAACTCTAAGTAATAACAACCGCACGGATCGATCGATCAGGTTAAGCTATGCTTGCCGCGGTTGGTCCATGGATGGGTGACTATCTTTCATACCGAGAACCATCCGTGCCTCGGAAAGCACGCTAAGCCGTTGGTCCCGGCTGTCATTCGTGGATCTTTGACAGTCGTTACGGGTCGTCAGAAGTCTGAAAGTCTGCCAACCATTCTTACCATGGGGTATCGTATTACCTAGTATCTGGGTTGTGGAGGTCAGATAGGCAGTCGCTCCATGTAAAATACTGGTATTCAGCTGCATCCAGTTAGACTGTATGCTGACCCCAACATAGTTGGAAAAAGGCTAGGTAGATGATGATAGTTAATTATGTAGGTATGTGTTTGTGTAGGTCCACTGGTAGGTTTGTGTAGGACAATTTTAAATTCTAACAGATAAAAACCCAAAATAAAATTGTGACTAATTAAATTTAAATATTCAACAACTACTAAAGACAATAATAATATGGCAATCACAAAATCATTGGAAGTAAAAAATCACATTCAAAAGTAGAATTACGCAGACACCGAGCACTGACTTTATGGCCCCATCTATACGGCTATAAACCCGAGGTGAGGCTAGCAGAAAGCAGTGGCTCGCTTGTTGATAAGGGACGCTTTTGTCCTGCAGTGGGCACCACGCCTAATTGTGTGTGAAGTGAGTCCCTCTTTGACCTCTCTTCCATTTGAAAATGGAACGTTTTGATTTGTTTTGATTTTTTAAGCGTTCAATTGTTTATTTTATTAACTTTATTGATTATTTTCAGAGTTCTGTAGATGGTTTTTAGAAGTTTGTCTGTGAGTAGATAGTTGAATGTTGATCTTCCTCCTTCCATCGACTTTATGACGAAAGCTGAAGGCCAATTCTCGTATTTAAAAACATTCAAAATCAATCTCGTCGGAGCAATAAGTAATCAATGCCAAAAACTTGTCAAAAATGTAGTGAAATTAGACGTATTTTTGACAGATTGAGACTCAGGTTACAATGAGGACGTTTAAAAAAATACTGGAATTGCCGCTGTTATGTTGTAAAAAGATTAGCCAGTCAGCAATGAGGTTAACAGGGTTGACTGTTCAGGGAGTGCCGTGCCTGTGGCGGCATCTACACCGCCACATGCGAATTACGCATCATAATGTCGTCACGCAAAATCCTGCATCGCGCAAGCAGAGTTATCGCGCGACTAGCATTTATACTATGTCCCGACGGTAATCTTCGGGCAGTTGCCCACGAGACACGACACCCGTCTGGTCGGAGGACCCTCCCATAGATAAGGGAGGGTCCTCCGACCAGACGGATGTCTTGTTGTTGGGGTTGTGTAAAGTTTGAAATAATAACAAAGTTCTAATGATCATATGACGTGATTTCATTTAATACGAGTATACTTTTTTATTATAACGATGAAATGATATAACGAATTATTGATAATTATAATTTCATTTTACCTAATTTTACATGGTTTAATGAACACTGTCTATACATTTGAATTAATATTCAATTAGTATAATATTCAGTTACTACAATATTCAGAATCTATAAGTAACGTTTAATATATTTTAGAAACGTAATTTGTTTTGTATATTTTTGCAAAAACTGATCCGATACCATCTACTGTTACTGAATAATTTCGGTTAGGTTAGAACAGTGACCATTATAGCGCGAAGGCGAGCGAGCGAAGCGAGTATACCGCGGCAGCGGCCGCCGAGCGCCAGATTCCCTCTATTGTTGGTGAATCATTTGGGTTAGATGAGGTATAACAGTATGATATTTCTTGATATTTACTTATTCACTATAGAATTTTGGCTGAAAATTAGTAAATTTGAAAATTAGGTCAACTGAACGTTATATAAAAGAAGCATTATACAAATTGAAAATTATGTGAAATTAACGTTATACTAAATGTTATTGGAGCAAAAGAAGGTTATATGAAATATAACTTTATATCACATGAAATTAGGTTTTGTTTTTATGGCATATGAAAATTATATCATGGGAACGTTATTTGAAGAGTTTTTATGCCATATATTACACACCCCTTTTCTATAGAGGATGAGTGAACTTTACACCCTGTTGCTCATACTTCTATATACCTATCAAAGTGTCGTCAAACTAGGTATAGATAAGAGGGATAAGTGTCGAGAAAAGAAAATACTCCCTAAGTTTTCCCTTTTCTATTGGACGTACATAAGTAGGAACATTTTGCTCAAAGAAAACATTCCTGCATTTTTAAAAGTTAGTTAAGAAGTTCTTTTCATCCTGTGTTCAGTGAGAGTAAAAATCCAGTGTTTAATCTATTTTCGCATAGTTTTGTGCGATGATGAATTTCCGCAGTTTTGCAGCACCGTGTAATTAGTACTTAACCATCTAGCGCGGCCGACACGTGACATCTACCAACCCGCGCTGGGCTGGCGTGGTGGATACGGCCCACTCCATCTCACAGAGAGGAGGCCTGTGTCACGGCAGTGGAAACATTATAGGGTGATTACCTATGCTTATGGATCTAGCGCGGTTGGGAAGTGTGCTAAATGTTGCTATTAGCACTCATATCTCTTTGTGTAACTTGTCAAAGCTTTTTAGAGCGTGATTTCACTCTCCCTCTGGTTTACAGTAAAGAATACAACGTTGCATTGAGCAAGCGAAAAAAACATGGACAACGACAAACCACAGAGAAAACCTCCAATTAAATTATTTTAATAAGAATGGGAATGACCGTTTGGCTTAGGACAGGTGAAAAGCGAATGTCCACATCGAAGTTTTGATTAGAACAAATTAATTTTTAAGACCTATTTTGTATCTTTAGGAACTAGAATCGATTAGGACTAGATACTGAAAATCCAGCCTGTATTAAATTAGTTACTTAGTACTAAATTAAACGTTGGAAATATAAAGGCTTGGTATCTACGTCATACCTTACATTTAAACGTGATTTATTTACTCCTAAACCTATACAAATTCATGTATTTGACAACATTTCGGTGTAAAGCGAGCGCACTGGACTGTTAACCGATACACGAATCACCCTGTACTTGCTTTGTGTTCGATTATCTTATACAGGGTGTTTATTACCAGCGGAAGACTGAGAGAAGCGAATATCTGATTCTGGGAGCTAAAGCTATAAAAAAGTCTTTGAGCTTGAATCGTTGAAGTCAAATACAAAGTCGTGTTCTTACTAAGAAAAGTAGATTGAATATTCAAGAAGTAATCTGCTTAAGGGCGATCATTAGTTGTAGCCCGCCAAATTCAAATTTTCTTTGGTTCAAATTCAAGTTTTCTTTCTTAAGAAATATTCTGAAATATTCTTAGATGGAACAAATTTCCTAAGTTTGACGATTGATACGAAATTGATGATTAGTATTCAATAAATATATCATTCCTACAGTTGCAAATCGCATTTTGATCAACATACAACGTAAAACAGAGCTGCAATTTGCAAAAAAACAAAGAAAATTTGCATTTAGCGGGCTACAGCTAAGAATTCACCTTAACAGGATAGAACTTTATATTATCATGACGACTGTATACACAGAAGAGGTAGGTAAAGGTTTATAAACCACCTACATTTTGAACCGATTTATTTTTTTATTTTTTTATTATTCATTTTAATTTTTATTTTCATTTGACATTGAGTTGCTTATTTTTATTTGACATTGTATTTATAATTTGATGACATTGTATTTATTTTTATGTTATGATTAGTATTTATCTCATACTTGTGATTGTAATATGGGAGAACCTGAAATAAATGTTTTTTTTTTTTTTTTTTAATAAAGGAGGCCATGATTATTGGGCCGATTTACGTGACTATTTTTTCATTTGGTAAAGCAAGCACGCGAAGTGATTTCATATAAATTGTATTAACTTTGCTTCAGTAGTTTTTCAGTTAGCATCAATAATACACGTTTTTTCCACTTAGTCTATGTTGATAATGTTATAATAACTTTCTGTCACTGTTATTTACATAGCAAGTAGGTATACGAATTTGTCTAGGGTAGGTACCACAAGAAAAAATAGAAATTTAAAATCTTTTTTTACAAAAAACAACAACAGACTTCCAAACAAAAAACACTATAAAGTGAAAAATAACTTTTCACTTTGTTATACTTAGTGTTTTAGTTTTGGAAGTCGGTAGTTTTTTTTTTTAATTATTTATTTATTCCTTCTTTCTGTTCACACCTCTATAGGTTCCCTAACAACATTGGTGGCCACATTAGTAAATTAAATTTTGGGAGCAATTTGGATCATCTCTCACAAAATTTAAAACTTTATAAGGGGCGGCTTTAGCAATGGTTCATTGCCAACAGCTTCGACGAGGGTAGTGATAAAGCTGGAGTTAAGAGGTAAGCAGTATTCACGGAGAACACGTATCAACTACCGTTACATAATATTTTCATGGAAATCATACCTTAAAAGAACTTGATTGACCTCAAAATATCCTAATCCGAAGAGTTCTCAGAACGTAAAAATCTGAAGGTTATTGACATTTGTAAATCGGCTTATCTACGCTAATACCAGCAGAAAAATATGGTCCTGTGTGAGTAAAACTACCTTATCAAAGGTTCCGTATCTATAAATGTTAAATGACCGTGGAATTATGGACGAGAATAAATTTCAAAATTTTCTATTTAGAAGAAGAGGTACTTGTTTTCCCTTTCGACAATCACAGGCCGTCAGCATAAGTTGATGGTGGCTATAGTCTCCTATAACAGTCTTATTTGCTTAAAAGGAGGCCCCAATCACTAGTTTTAAAGTATTCACTTGTAAAAATAATAAACCATTTTTCATTTTTTACGATCTATTTTCTTAAAACTTATGATTCATTGATTGTTTCACCACCTCTGGATGAGTGTTGGTTAACTAAGACAGGCAGCTTATGTGGCATGTTAGTGTGGCTATGGGGCTTAATAGCAGAAATAAGTTGTTCCCAGTTTTTATTGTCTACCCGACTGCAAGGAAAGGGTTATGTTTTACGCGCGTATCTTGTATGTATGTATATTTAATATTTTTTATTACCTCATTACTTTGAAACCGGTAAACGGATTTATATAATTTCGGTCCTTTTAGTTGATTTTACTTTGATTGTCTTTTTATGCAGGCGGGTTTTTTTTGTTTTTTTAATTAATTTCTCTGATATATCAAATCCAGTGAGTAATGTTCTTGGATTATTACCTAATAGGCAAGATCCCAGTAATTGGTAAAACCTAGAAGGATCTTGATTATATTATCAATAAGATTTAGATTATTAACAATATAAGATTTTTTACTCTGCTCAATACAAATATTAGAGACAGGATTCAGTTGTCTCTAATGTTAAACCTTTTTGGTTTGACTGACCCCTAAAAAATCTCCGTAAAGATAAGGACGGATATTTGAAACAGAGAGTGGCTCTCAAAGTTTGAAGGTTCTTGTGATAATTCTTATATCTTATTATGTAAACCTTAATGGAGGTAGCTGCTCTATGAGACGTCATAAGCGGATAGAGAGGGATCTTTCAAAATGCCATTATCATTCTGCTTTTATTCGGTTAAGAAGATGGCTTTGATTTTCTGAAAGATAACAGTCGCCCAGATCGATCGAAGGTTAAGCTACGCTTGCCGCGGTCGGTTCGTGGATGGGTGACTATCCATTACATATTGAGACCCCTTCGTGCCTCGTAAATCTTTGACAGTCGTTACAGGTAGTCAGAATCCCAAAAGTCTGACCACCAGTCTTACCAAGGGGTATCGAGTTACCCAGTAACTGGGTTGCGGGCGTCAGATAGGCAGTTGTTCCATGTAAAATACCACATACAGGCATGCATCCGGTTAGGCTGGCAGCCGGCCCCAACTAAGTTGGGGAAAGACTAGGCAAATCGATGGGTTGTAAAATTATTATGCCAGGAATGATGATGGCAAATCTACTCACTGTATAGCAGTGTTCGAGTTCGGATATAATATCCTAATAGGTTTCTAAGAGATTATGAAAGGAAGTTATAGGTTCGAATATTATGTATGTGTCGGTTCAGGAGTATTACCCAGAAGTTGTCGTCGTATTAGTGGTTCAGCAGCTTCAATATCATCGGAATATAGCAGTTCGTCATGGACGTGGAACGACAGCAGGTCCTCGGACATTATTTGTCAACAGAAGACAGCCGTCACGCAACCATAGACGCGACGCTCTGCTAGAGTGACTGTCACCAGTCAATGTTTCTCTTATCGGACCTCTTCGGTGATTCCAGTAGCTTGGTTACAAAATTAGAAGAGGCCATATCCTATCCTACTAATATTATAAATGTGAAAGTTTGTGAGGGTGGATGGATGGATGGATGTTTGTTACTCTTTCACGCAAAAACAACTGAACGAATTTGGATGGAATTTGGCACACATATAATTTATAAACTGGATTAACACATAGGATACTTTTTATCCCAGTAGTACGTTCCCGTGGGATAATTTCCGACATCCACGCGAGCGAAGCCGCGGGCGCAAGCTCGGGCCAATTAAGCTAGTTTCCTACAAACGCGGTGACCGCCCACATAGCGTCCGTAATTTACCGGTGAATGACGTCACTAGAACGTTGTATACGAAAGTAAGTTGGTGTGTTTTCCTAAAGAGAGTTTTTGACACCGTAAAGTCAAACCCCGCTACTCAAAGATTTAAATCGCTAGATTTGCCGTCACCGTACGTAGGCCTGCGAAAAAGTGTCCCTGTCCATACTGAGAAGAGTGACCTCACTCATTATTATATAGCGTTTCCATGATAATCAAGTCACTGCGTCATTGTGTCAGAGGTGTCAAAACGAAACAGAAAACGCGAATATCTTTTGACTCGGTAGGGCGTGTCTAACGATTTAAATCTATGCCGCTGTCATCATTTTCATGACAGCCCGTCACTGCGGCCGTAGTGTGCGGTCACCGCTTTTCTAGGAATAAGCCGATGTTTAGTAGTGAATCATTCTAATGACATTGTCTACAATATTTTTTTCCATCGAAACTCATGAATACTAGGAATTTGTTCGAAACAGACAGTAGGTAAACATCACGCCTGTATTCCCAGAAGGGCTGGGCAGACGTGTACATAGTACACCCACATTTATGTTTAAGTCCCATGTAAAATGAGGCGAGCCTATGCCATCAATCGGGCGCAAATCCAGACTTTGGGCTGCTACTGAGAAATTCCAGGTGGAAAGACCAATTAATACTTAAGGCCTGAGCAGACGATGGACAATTTGACCGCGGACAATTTGTCCGCGACGGTAGAACGTATGGAAATCCATGCAATAACGCACACGTAGGACAAATAGACTCCCAGAATTTCCATACGATTCCAAAGTGTCCGCGGACAAATTGTCCATCTTCTGCTCAGGCCTTTAACCGAACGAAACGAACCCAGTGGGGTAGTTACGTAACCCACTAACAGTAGGAATGGGTTTCATTTTGACAGTTCAACAACATTCATTGCGTTATTTACGTTTTTGAGCAGACAAATTTTTCGAACATAAAAAGCAATGTATTAGCAATAGGCTTCAAAATGATTCAGATTGTGATAGATAGTGTGTTACGTAATTAGGGTGCAGGTACAGACAGTAGGTACTTACGTATATGTATATTCCAGTAAAAATAGTAACTGCATTGTTACCGCAATATGCCCCCAATCTAGAGAAATTATCGAATGGGAAAGAAGAAAAAGAAGGAGAAGTCAACTAAATAAATAGACGTAATAAAAACATTAGATATTTCCGATAATTGAGTTCTATCGTGACTTAGTTGTTTTGGATATTCGTTACAAGATATAGAAACGTCAGACGAAAAACGCCTTCCGTCTCTTTCTAACATGATTGAAGGGCAGTGCCTGTTCTTTGAGTTAATTAAACAAAATCTGCAGTATCGGATATCACGAAAACAATATCAAAGGGCATCCTAAAGCGTTGTAATTGTAATAAAGTGTTTATAAATAGATTTGCGGCAAATGGTTATTTTAATTACATATCTATTTCTGTATCAAAAAATTGTCGTGAGAAAAGTTTTGAGTATAAACGTGGTGGGCTATAAGAGTAGGGGAAGACCAAAGAAATGATGGATAGACTGTGTGAAAGTTGATATGGCTAGAAAGGGGGTACTACCGAGATGACGACTAATAGAGATGTGTGGAAGAAAAATCAAGTTGCGCCGACCCCAAATAGAAAGAAATAATAAAGTAAATAAAATGTAAATAAATAATTAAATTAAAAAACAGAAAAATATATTAATAAATAATAATAATAATAATATAATTATATTAATTATTAAATTCTATTTATTTTTAGTAATAAATAAATTGGAATAAGGGCAGGAGAATGATGATGATGAGCCATTTCCGTATCTACTGTAGCTAAATAAAACAGGAAAACCATTTAAACACTTATAACTTATTATTATTAAAAATCACATCCAAAATTAAGTATAAAATATTAAATTTAAAAAAAAAACACAGTCGCGGAAAAGGTAAATTGGCCAAAATGTAAACAGAATATGATAAAACTTCTAGTATATTGGATGGTAAATTTTTGTTACGCTGGTTTACAAACTAAGGAATCGATTGCAATCGGTTTTTAGGCTCGTTCCCATTAAATTACGCAGTTTTAAAATTAATATTATCTTATAAAGATTACCTAAGTTATCCCGATAAAAACAGTCAGGATTAAATTTTGGCTAGCATTAAGGTATTAAACTCGTAAGTGTTAATGATAATAATAGGTAAAGGTGGTAGTTTCCTGGACCCTGACGAACTGCGGGCTCGAAGTACAGCAGACCTCGACGGAATCGCAGGTGATATGATGATCATGTGTCGTGGATCATAAAGGGCTTGAACTTGAAGGGCATGCTGGCAAAAGCAACTTAATAGAACCGTAAGCTAAAAGCTAGCGCAGCTTAATAGTATGTACTCGAGGGCCAGAAGCAGCCTTTTTTACTGTGTGGCAACTTGGTTGATTTGCAGCAATTTGATAAGGAACTAAGCTCCGTACTAGGACTCCATTAATACATTTTTTAAACAGAAACATTGTGAAAATCGACTCGTCTTGATTTCTAATTTCCGCAACTCAAATTTTTTATAACCATCAAATGTTCTGCTTGTCAACGTATTTTTTTTTTAAATTCTGTTTAAAATGATTGATGACCAGACATATTAATTAGAAAAGTAGGCTGTAACTGCAGAGGTGCACTACGCAGAAACAAAAAAACAAAAGAAGGAAGCGGAAAGGAAAGTATAAATACCTATAGCTTATACAGAATGTAAAAGCACCCATCACATACCTGTCGTCTACGTATTCTGTACATCAAACTAAGTAACTATATTGCACAAATTTAGTTTCTGGGAAATTACTTTTATTTTTGAAAAATGTGAAATATCGCTTTTTACGGTAAGGCATATACGCATTGTGTAACCCACGCAAAACCAATCGCTTACAAGTGCATGCAACGGTACAGGGCTCTTGAGGTATTCAAAGTTAAGCTAAAATTTTTCATTTATGGATTGTTATTTTTTTTGTTTCTTATGCTGTACTCTGGACGCTTTTAAAGTGTAAGTCTTTTTTACATGGTTCTCACATGATGTGAGTAAACAATATTTTTGTAAAGATATAATTTTAAAGAGTGTCAATGGAATTGCTTGCCCGTTCTTCTCCATAGGTACCTATTGCGCATTGGAATGGGCAACTAGCTTCATATTTCTGGCTGACCGACTCCTTGACGATTCAAAATTGCCTGTAAAAGGTTTAATTGAAATAAATGCTTTGAATTTGAATTAATTGTTGTGTGTGATGGAAAACCATTTATATTAAACCTAGATAAGTACCTACCCCGTTGGTCTCGTGCTCGCAAGCGTGACTGCTAAAAAGTGTTATTGTGGTTTGCCATTACGAATTTCTTGCCCGGAGTTCAGAATTTTGCGGTGTGATACCTCCGTGCGGTGCCTCGGAAAGCATGTTAAACTGTTGGTCCTGCCCCTGATATCTCTCCGGTCGTGTCGGATTGTGTGCCGACCCATCGGAATATGAGATTGAGGGAAGAGAGAATGCACCTGTGTCTGCGCACACACGCCTGCACTATATTCCCGTGCCGAAGGCTAGTCTCTGTTGAGATTGGTCGCCATGGCCGAAGCACGGTCTGGAGGACTATTATTATAAGATATAGCACTTAAATCTCGATATTTGGTCAGTATGTAAAAACCGTGCCAAACAAAGGCGGGTTGCGAGTAAAATAACATTTTGTAAATGTGTTTATCAGGAAAATACTCGACGAAAACCTAGGTCATTCTTGTCAAGGTTAGCACTGTTTATAATTGTAAATCAGACATGACCAGGCTACGGAATGATGTAAATGCCTACCTATGTGGATTACCGTAAGTATGCTGTACTTAAAATTTATGGAAGAGATATGTAGTTTTCAATTGAATTTGTCCTTGCGAAGTAGGACGTTAATGTGTCACATGAAAGTCATGTTGTGGTTTTAACTGTTACTACTTTTATTTGCTGAAGGTTATCAAACTTCAGCCAAATGAATCTGCCTAGCCTTTTTCTAACTATGTTGGGGTCGGCTTCCAGTCTATCCGGATGCAGCTGACTAGCATTTGTTTGACATGGAACGACTGGCTATCTGACCCCCACAACCAAGTTACTTGGTAACACGTTACCCCTTCGTAAGACCGCTTGTTAGACTTTTGGGATTCTGATTACCCGTGACGACTGCCAAAGATTTATGAATGACAGCCGGGACCAACGGCTTAGCAAGCTTTCCGAGACATGAAGGGGCCTCGATATATAATGATATGGTCACCCATCCATGAACCAACCGCGGCAAAATGAGCTTAACCTTTTATCGACCGTTTTATTTTTATTCTTATAAATGGCATCTCGCAGGTCAACCTAAAAGGTTGTCGGCTGCTTAACCGGGCTTGCCTGTGGGTGCCTCAATAAATGAAGGCCTCCAGCCAGGACCTAAAAACTTAAAACTAAGAGACTACGCGTTAAGGGCACACCCTGTGGGGTACAAACCTCGGCTTAGGGCGTCACTGGGGGAGGGCAGCAAGTTACAGGCTGGATCGGATTAACTTTGATCAACCCTTAGCCACCACGAGCTCCTTCACTTCAGCCAAATTCAACGTTGAAAAAATGTAGATGTCTGCCTGTCTTGTATGTAGTACCTACCTGTTGACGCCAAAAAATGTGAATTAAAATAATTTCACTCTTATATTCTAAAAAGCCTCGTACTCAAATTCACTAATCTATAAAAAGTTTAAGATTGTTATTATGAGAGAAGTTTAAGCAAGAGCATTTCGGTCGTTTCCTATATCCATCCCTTTCACTCCCATAACGAATGAGAGATAAGAGGACTTACTTCGGCCACCTTTGGCTAATGTCGGATGCAGTCCCATTCGCAACCGCCATGGAGTCGATGAAGGACACTGTGCATCAAGACACCGCTGGAATCGCACATTCTTATTTACGTGTGAGCACGAAATTTCTGGAACTTTTAAATATCCGCTATAATGTCGGGCTGCTAACACTGCAATTAATGTTCACTCAAGAGATCTCGTGCCGAAGAAAACACCGACTAATGAAGCCTCGAGGAGCCAGCCGACCGTATCAGTATTCCAGGTCAGTCCGTACTCCCTTCTTCTGAGACGAATGCTCTCCTCGAACGCGTCACGTAATTAGTAATGAACCCGCGCACAATACCTAAAATCACCGCAAACGTAATATTAGCTCTCCAGTACCTAAACAACAAGTTGGGTTATGCTTATTATACGTAATGTCCACCGGGGTACAGAAATAAGTATAGTAGTTTTGATAAGTTTTTGAGGAGTATTATTTGTCATGACACTGACATGATTACTTTCAACTCAGACATCCTTTCACTGTCATCTAAAACACGCGTCTGCGTCACACAGTCGCCATAGCCAAGTGCATTTGAAGGCGGTACAGTCACCAGCAGTCGCTACACGAAACTGTCAAATTTCTCCAAACGATTTTAAACCTTAAAATGTTGATGGTTAAGTTTAAAATCGAATGAGAAAATCTGACAGTCTGTGGTAGCTTGATGTGCTAGCGACTGTACATTAGTCGATAACACTATTACTGCTGTCTGTCCGCTCCATGTTACATTTGCTTTAGTTGTTAGCGACAGACGACTCTGTACTGTACTACGCAGTTGTACGTTAAGGGGAGTTTTATTGACACTGATATTAATTTGTATTGAGTAGGCCAATGGTGAGTTACTCGTGTCCTGTCGGACATAAACTAACTCTAATGTGTAGCTTTCTTTAATGATAAATGATTGTATTTCTGTACGTACGTTTGTACAAACACTTTTACACGTCATTCATATTATAAAAATAAAAATTAGATGAGATCGGCGTTTCCTATCTGACTACTCTGAGGAGAAAGGCCGAAACAAACTCAGAGGTCACAGTCTCTTTTAAAGTCCAGACAAGAAATTGGTCAGATCATTTGAAGACCATGTAGATTTGCATCTGAAGTGGTCTTTTGAGGAAAAACTACATAGATTGAGTGGACCTGTCCAGTCAGTGCACGCATTTATCAGTAATCGTGCAGCTCAACTCAGAACTTAAGGAGCTCAATGATTCGACGAACAATATCAAAGAAAGGATATTTGAGTAAGGCGCATAAATTACTCAAATTGTCAGACCATGATTAAAATTAACTGAGAAGAAAAAGCAAAAGAAAAACAATGACCCACATAGTCTTTACAGTAATAGAGTATTAGTAATAGTGGTCGGAGTTACTAACAAGTAAAAAGAAAGTAAACACAATTGAGTTTCGTTGTTTACAAGCGCTACTGCTAAGCATGAGGTCCTGGATTCGATTCCCAGGTCGGGTAAAATGTTTATGGGTTTTTCCATCGAGAATTTCTCAGTAGCAGCCCGGAGTCTGGATTTGTGCCCGGTTGATGACAACAGGCTCGCCCCCTGTTACATGGGACTCAAACTTAAGTGGCAAACATATTGTGGGTATACTATGTAGGTACACCTCTACCTAAGACTTCGGAGAAAACAGGCGTGATGTTAAAGGTCTACGAATGACAACCGGGACCAACGGCTATCGATATATAAAGGATAGTCACCCATCCACAAACGACCGAGGATCGACCCGTGCAGCTGTTATCACTTAGTCACGAGCCCCTCCCCTCTTGTTACTCTAGAGTTTCTTTTAATGCACCTCAAAAACAACAATATCCAGCAAAACATAATAAAAGCCAAAATTAATCAGTAACGCGTAATTTTTATTTGCCATCAAATAACATCTGTTATAGTTATAAATCTCGGACAGATCTCTCGTAAAACGTCCGGCGTATGGTGACGGACGAAATGTGGGGCGTCTATCCAGACGGCTGGGCTCGAGTGGAGCAGTGTAGCCGACTGCCTCGACACCCTGACGTAGGTACTGTAAGTATAGTGAGCCTTTTTCTGGAACCGAAGTAGCAAGCTAAGTTAAACTAGTGTCTCTAGCTCTAGACCTCGCGAGTCTGACTTTGCATAGCTTAAAACTGAATAAATATTCACCGCGCTATTTCAAACAAAATAGCGCGAAATGGCTAAAATATATTTATTTTTTACGTTTCCAACCATTTCCCCATATCGTCGCCATTTAAAAAAACTGAATCGACAAAAAATATCCATATAATTTTGTGAGTAGTTTGTCGAACCTACTCACAAAATTTCACGAGAATCGGTTGAGAAATGCGATCTGTAGAAGAGAACAGACATCCGGACATCCAGACTTACGAAAGCATTTAGCCCAAGCTGAAACGGAGACGCTTCGCTCGCGCTTCGTGCTCGCTCGGTCAATGATATTATGCTTATTAACCGACTTCAAAAAAAGGAGGAGGTTCTCAATTCGACTATATGTTTTTTTTAATGTTTGTTAGCTCAGAACTTTTTTCTGGGTGAACCGATTTGGATGATTCCTTTTTATTTGAAAGCTGGTGCTTCACATGTGGTCCCATTTAAATTTGATCAAGTTCTGACCAGTAGTTTTTAAAATATCTTTAATGCTGCGTATTTTTTTTCCACTTAGTTTATATTGATGATGTTTTAATAATTTCCTGTCACGGATATTTACATATCAAGTAGTGGTATAAGAATTTGTGTGGGGTAGGTACCACAACTAAAAAGTGAAAAAAAAAAACTTTTTTACAAAAAAACAACCGACTTCCAAGAAAACAAACACTAAAAAACGTGAAAATTACTTTAATTTCGGAAGTCGGTGTCTTTGTGTTTTGTATTTTCGATTTTGGCCACAATTTTTGGTTTTGGAAACAATGATTAGTTTTATATTGTAAAGGTCCTACGTGCACAGAGTGCCCCAGGGGCTATTGATATGACACAGGGAGTTTCTGACACTGTGTCTGTCACACATGTATCGACGCTCTATTGTATGAAACTCCGTATACACACGACGACGTATAAAGCTATACATTTCCAGTTTTTGTTGACCTCGCATTGTATAGGCTTTTCACACAATGAGGAGTCAGCTTCTACTAGAAATGTATAAGCTTGATATGGCGTCGTGCGTACCCTGTTAAAAGCGGGGTACTGTAAATAATTTCAATATTTTAACTACTAATTTCTGCCCGGGACTTCACCGCGTGAAATTTCTTGTTTTAACATAAAAATATATCCTATAATACTCTGCAATACTGTAGCTTCGCATTAGTGAAAGAGTTTTTGGAATTGGATCAGTAGTTCCGAAGATTACACTCAACATATAAACTCACAAATGCCTCTTTGTAATATTAGTATTGATTCATAATCACTAGAGATCGGATTGCGGATGCATATTCATCTAAAGTTGAGATGTTGGCTAATATGGAATGCGCTTTAGTATCGAAAAAATCCCGCTAACGTCAGATTTCAGTGATCAAACCGGACCAAATCATAGCGATCGAAAGGTAGTTGTTCAATGTTACCTTTGGACATTGACTCAGCACTCGGCCCGGCTCACGCGCGGCCCAGTTAAAATATTGATTTGGTTGCATCTCACACGTACAGAACACAAAGAATTTGTATAATAGTGTGTGTTATGAAACTATAGTATATAAGCTGTAACATACTGTTAATAAATCAGATTTGAATTTTATATTCTTGTCTCATTACCCCTCACTGTGGCCAAGACACCTTTAGCCATCTCTGATCAGTCTCGTGAGTCTGCGGGACTGGCAGTGAGTGTACCCTTCCCCAACCTGGAATTCCTGTCCAACATCCGTCTGTAACCTTAGGTCGCATGGTGCAGACATCCTGAACTTATTTATATATTTATCTATCACACTAGGTATATGATAGGTTAGGGCTGTAGGGCTTATAGGGCTTAGAGTCGTAGGGACTGTTAGGCGTGTAGGTCTTAGCAACTTCCCTTACTTATCATATATTTTCATGTATTATCACACCCTTGACAGTATTGCGGCCTTACGTGACGTTTGTTAGGGGTGGATGTACAGTAGTGGTTAAAGTTGTTGTAGCCGAGGTAATATTTACGTCCAATCAGGATATAGTACTTAATTTAATAAAAATAATTATTTTTATTTATGTTGTTTTTGTTTTAGCTAACACACACCACCCCTCCTTTTACACCCTACATACACATATTTGCAGCGCGGGACACACATTCATTTTAAATAAATATGTATCAGAATTTTTTACAAAATAATACATTTTAAGAAGCCGCATCCATACTTTCATAGCTAAAAATTAACTTTAGGTAAATATGCATCCCAATATCCGATCTCTGGTAATCACGCTTAAACAGATAACAGACCTCAGCATATACATTATTTTCATAAGGAATGATGCAAGCGAATTCTTCTAGCTTAAATTATAGGTTAACTCATGACTTTGACCTTTTAACAATTGTAAAATATCAATGAAATAGTGAAACATAAAATAATGCGTAATATAAATACCGTTGCGTCACACGCTTCGTGCGAAGTAAGTTTTTAATTTTATTTAATTGACTACCTGCACGGTATAAAGTGTGAATCAGGGCTGGCACGTGTTCCCATGTGTATAATACGATTCAAGCTTAATGGCGGCTCGGAACATGAGGCGAGTCGCTGCGCAGTAACCAATTCACGTGTCAGCGAGGATAAGGGGTGAGGTACTGCGCAGCGAATAGCGCACTTCACAGCCGCCATTAGGTTTGAATCGTACTATACCTACGGTTTGCTAAAATGCTTATTTTGGGAAGCTGAAGAATTGTAGATACAAGGTTAGACAAGCGGCAATCGCTTTGAAAGCGTTTCATATTGCTACAGCGACTTACAGTGGGATGGGCATAAGCTTTTTGGTGGCCTAAGTCAGTCTCATATATTTTTGACTTTACCATAATCATTTTCGCTGGTAGAAAGTCGCTTTGTCTAGGCCCTCAGGTTGATTTCTAATTAATTGTCATATTAGTGGGTACTCGTAGAAATAAATCACTTTTACTTTGATACCAACTTTGAAATAACCAAAAATGTATGATTTGCACTTTTGTATGAAACAATACATGCTTTTATCAATATTATCAAAATCGTCCAGTATTTTTTGTCCTCATTTTATTAATACTTACAACAACAGTAACTGTCGCCGTAACCTTGCTGAAATCAAGTTAAGTTCCAATCTCAAGTAAATAGAAATAGATCTTAGCCTGGAGCTATCCCAGCTGTAGATTCAAGGTGAGGAGAGGACAGTACCTGTAGGTATGTGCGTTATAGTCCGTCCTTTTTTGTAGGTGTGGGGCCAAGAGGTCAAGGACATTTTGACAACGAAAACAATGCACTCTCAATGGTTAGATATTGGTTTACTACAAATAACTTAGTTTTCAACGCCAAGAAAAGGAAATGTATAAAGTTCGCCTTACCGAATTTTAGAAATTTAGGACCCAATAACAGCATCTTAGATAAAGAATTACTTAAAACTGTAGACTCAGCAGTTTTTCTGGGCATAACAGTAGATGCCAATTAACTTCAATGGGGCCTACATATATCAAGCCTAGCGGGAAGGCTCAGTTCGGAAGTTTATCTAAACTAATATCATAAAGACAAAATATTCGTTTTTTTGTATGTTTGTTTGTTACGCTTTCACGCTAAAACGGCTCAACGGATTTAGTTGAAAGGAGACGGGATTTTCTTTCCTTCTTTCTTGTTATTCAAGAGTGGATTATGCCTGGAGCTGTAACTTGAGTCTGTTTACATGTGGTTTTGTGCTTTTACTCTAAGTCAAATTGATTTATACAGATAGAAGTAGCCAATCGTATAATATGGCATATTATGCCATACTTGTTGGGTGGCTGCAGACAGAGCTGCTGTCCACATGGTCTCTGGCCCATCAACTTTTTCCCAAGCAAGCCCAATTGAAGAAATACAGCCACAGGCATAAGGGACAATGATGGCTATGTAATAGAAGTGGTCAGCAGTAGCCTACTTCGAGAGCTGTAGGCTTCTACTACCTCATGGTTACTTACGGGCCGCATTATTCAAGACATATGAACTTACTTTGTTTAAAATAATATTATTATTACTTATTTTGTTTAAAATAATATTATTGTAACTGCATCGTAGGCAAATGGAATGTAGACTGCTGCGCCCATGTAATGTCAATGGTACCTTGGTTCGGCTAGGTACCAAGAAAATGTAGTACTACCTGCACATTTCCTAGATGACATTCTAATTATAATTGAAGATTAATAAAAATATACTAATGAAAAACTATTTTTATGTGATTTTTAAATATTTGTATTTCGGCCTAACTTCCTCCCACTCTACAAATATAATTAACATCTTATCTATATAAAAAATGACAATCGCACTTCAAAAATCCGTTGTTAACTGTAAATTGTTACATAACCTCACTTTTACTAAACCTCTTTTAACTCGGCTCTCAAGATTGCCAAAATCCGCAAACATTTTCAGTGATAGTTTGATAATATAGTAGCTATCAATTGACACCGATTCCATCTTTTTACATCCAGGCCCAAGATTGTATGAAAACGTATCCGTCTCCTTTGGCACATGAGTAGACCATGGCCTGTATTAGGACATAGGATACTTCTTATTCCGATATACCCACGGGATCGAGACTTATGCGGGTGAAACGGCGGGGCGCCGTTACTAATTAGTTTACTGATTATGGCATCGTACAGTTTCATTGTTAACAATTTTAAGGGAACCCGTAGAGGTGCGTTACAATAGCATCCACGAGCGACATCACATCAACGCGCCACGCGACGAGGCGCGTTGTGTGAGATCTTCACTACAACGCGCCACGCGACGGGGCGCAGATGACGCGTCCACGCGCGTGATTTTTTATATACAAATTAAATAAAAACCAGCTTTCACGCGGGGAATCTGGTTCGTTTCCCGCGCCCCGTCACGTGGCGCGTTTTTTGTGTGTTCCACCTAAATTAACGTCTGGCGCACCCTGGGTATAGTCAACCCTGCTTCCACCCTGCAGATATTTTGACCACGGCATGAGTGTTATGCAACGTTACATTTATAGGAGAGAGATGGAGATAGAAAGACGTACGACGAGCTTTAAGATGTTTTAAACTTACAATTCATCCATCTTCCAACAGAACAAATAAATATAACAAACCTGACTGCAATGTCTTAAGTCACAGCCCTACAAATCGACAGGGTGTGAGGATAATTAATTACTCGTCTAAGTGAGAGTACGCGAGGGTTGTCATGCACATAGCCGTAGATTCCCTCGCTGTGGGACGTAATTGTCATCGCAAGGACCTTCAACCCTACGTCATACGTGTGTAAATATATCTTTATATTCTATTGAATTAACAGGGGTAACGACATTTTAATAGATCTCACACTTCCTGTTTTTTACATGTTTAAAGTAATTAAGTCAAAGCACTTAATTCAAAATGATCTTTTTTTTTTCAATTTTAACTTCTATTTCAATTAGATTTTGATTGAGTTGTGATTGATGGTTATTAAGTATTATTACCCAGTTGAAGCATGCATTAATAATGAGCAAAAAGCATTGAAGGGTAATGTACTAGCCTACTAGAATCGACGCTACCCATAGATATCCGAGAGATATGCCTTTACTCTATATTTGCTCAAGTTTAAGTGTCGTCACCTTTTCCCCACTCCTGAAACTCACACATAAACAAAAGAAATAGATACGGCACACATGATGCTTTTTTCGCACACAAGTAAGAAAATATGCGTAACACTTTTGTGCTATTTTATTGCACATATGCTCAAAAGAGGCGGGCACTAGAAAGTATAGATACAGTCACTGAATGCACACATGTAACTGTAGCATCAACTAGGGAAGAGGGTTGGTATAAATATGTGATCGATAAAAATATTGATGAAAAGCGACTGCAAAAGGAGGTGTGTTTTGGACGTATTTTGTATCGTTTATTTTTTCTGCTTTTCGATGTGGAATATTAAAACACCAATAACAACAAAACAAGTAAATAACTTACTTACTTAATTTAAATAACAAAATATAATATTTTCGTTTGCAAGTAACATTTAAGGAAATCAGTTTCTTTAGTTTCTCTCTTACTTTAAATTAAAATTATTCAACTATCACACATAAAACTACAATTCATATAGGTACTTATTGAACATAAAATCAAAATCAAAAGTCATTTATTCAAATTAGGCTGAGACTCAGCACTTTTCGAACATCAAAATTACATAAGACAGTCCTCCCAAAAACACTCGCCCTTCACCACTTCCTAGTGCATTAGCTGGGGAGAAGAAGTGGCGCAACAAACTTCCCAGCAGCACATATAGTTTTGGAGAATGAAGACAATTGGTTTGCCTAAAACTTTTGCACATGCAATAAAAGTTAACTTACAGTTTCAAATATGTATCTTAATTTGAGTGTAGGTACAGCCCACTCAAAAAGCCTGCGTTTTTTCGCGGACGGCATAAAACAGTCTTCTTGAAAGTGGGAAGAACAAATTACACTTTGGTTTGAGGGGAACCAATTATTTTCTCTGCCTGTTGCATCTACCAATTTATTTTTAATTTCTGGATCTTTCGGGAAACTGAAATAAAATATGATAATTCTTGTAAAACAGCACCCTAATTACGTAACACACTATCTATCATAATCTGGATCATTTTGAAGCTTAATGCTAATCCATTGCTTCATTAGTTCGAAAAATTTGTCTACTCAACAACGTAAATAACGCAATGAATGTTGTTGAACTGTCAAAATGAAATCCATTTCTACTGTTAGTGTGTTACGTAATTACCCCGCAGGTTCTTAATATAAGTTTTGATTTAGAATAACTAACAATTATCGATATCCACATCTCAGCGCTGCGCATCACTAATGCGTCGCCTTGACATGCGTCAATCATGAGGCAATAAGCTGACGCATGTCAAAAATATTTCACAACCAGATAATTTGTAAAATCCTTAAATATTGTAATTCATTCAGTGATTTTTTACTTACCGGTGATAAGACACGCCACTTGTCCTAAGGTTTGTTGTAATTGTCCTATTTTTGCAAATAAGGACGGAACAATTCGGCATTTTGTAAAAATATGATATCACACTACACGTTCCGATGCAAACATTTGACTAAACGATGCTCACCGAGTCATGCGTATTTTGGGTCAGTATGACCAAATAGAGGCGACATGTGCCACGCCTCCAAGCCATATCCCTCGATATCCGTGACGCTACCAAATGTTTGCGCCGCGCTTTGCTGCCGACCAGCATCAAGTCAATCAGTCGTTCGCTTACGCTCATTGTGATCGCGCGCTGCCAGCCGGCGTACAAATATTGTTCACGTGGTCGTTTCTAGTATGCTACTACATCATACTTAACCGATAGAATCCCGGTGGCCCTCTGTAGGGCCGGTATGTCGTGGAACAAGACAGTTCGTCAGACCAAAAAAAAAAAAACAGCCCGTACAGTGAAATGCTCAAAAGACGATATTAGCCCTCATTTAGAAGCAATATTGATGATTATTTAACCGCACGACCGCGCGACCCTCTGGAGGGCCAACGGGGCTTGACGGTATGGGCGACATACCGGCCCTACAGAGGGCCACCGGGATTCTATCGGTTAAATGGCAAAAAGCCATTTCAGACATGATCTGACCAAGATTAGATTATGTCTGGACTTTAAAAGAGACTGACTAATGAGTTTGTTTCAGTCTTTCTTCTCAGACATAATTTATTTCTAACGTGTAAAAGTGTTTGTTCAAACCTACTTACAGACATAAAAAAAAAAAATACCTTTAGCATTGCCTGAAAAGTTTAAACGCGTTTATCTCTTCTCTATGGGCAAAATGTTGAACGTTGAGTAGGTACATACTCGTATGACAGGACTAGTTAACAGGTATTTACTAAGTCTTTAATTAAGACCTATACGATCATTAGCATTCTCAAAAAGAACTTAAAACATTTAATAATGAAGTCTCATTCTACGAATGAGCTACGGTCGTAGCTGCTGCGTAGCGAATTGCTACGACGACGCTACGGTGCTACGACGCGCCATTAAGAAGTATTAGAAGTTTATGCAAATTATAGCTAGAAGTATTTGCTTGGGAAACCAATTAAAATAATTAATTATTTCTTATTTGATCTTCAAGACTTTACCTTAACTGGGTAGGCAGACATCTACCCCTGAAGACGATAATCTATAAATTGATGTCGCTTTTCGTGTGTGTCTGTGTGACCGCGTTTTTCTTCTAAATTTCTTAACGGATTTGCGGATACGGTTTTCATCATCATTTAGAGAATTTCTTCCGCAATGTTTATGTGTATAATTCATTAACATTAAACTTGCATATAAAAAACGTTTTTACAAAAAAACAACCGACTTCCAAAAAAAAAAAAACATTAAAAAACGTGAAAAATAACTTTAATTTCGGTTGTTTTTTTGTAAAAAAGATTTAATTTTTCACTTTTTGATTATAGTGCCTACGCCGCACAAATTCATGTACCACTACTTGATATGTAAATAACCGTGACAGGAAATTATTAAAACATCATCAATATAAACTAAATGGAAAAAATACGCAGTATTAAGGATAACTCAAAAACTACGAGTCCGAACTTGATCAAATTTAAATGAGATCACATGTGAAACACCAGCTTTCAAATAAAAAAAGAATAATCCAAATCGGTTCACACAAAAAAAAGTTCTGAGATAACACACATCAATAAAAAAATGCTGTCAAATTGAGAACCTCCTGCTTTTTTTGAACTCTGTTAAAAAGAAATCTCGATGTTTGGTCAAGTTGTAAAAACTGTGTCTGTGTAAAAATGTTCAGGCCCAAATGAGGAAAAGCGTTTGTCCAGCAATAGAAAGATCTCATAGTCTGGATAATTATTCTACGTGAAATATCTCAGCTTTTAGTTTTCAAATAGTTTTGGTCGGCATTGAAATATAAATTATTTACCACAGTTAAATAACTATCAAACTATGCAACAGCAAAAAATAACAAAATGTTTTGCTAGATTCCGTTTGATGGTTACGTAATACAGTTGTATAAACAAACAAACTAAAATAGGTAAAAGATAGTTGTGAAAACTTTACTAACGGTGATTTTTTGAACAGTTTACCACGTTTCATTCCGCAACTTCAGTTTTACTGTATGAGGAATCAGGAATCCGAAAAGTAAATGTTTCATCTCCTCAATTAAAATTTTTAGATTGTTTATAGTCAAAGTCAAATCATATATTTCAAATAGGCACATAAAAGGCACTTTTGATCGTTAAAATTTACAAGAAAATTTAATTGATTCTAGTTGTCCCTTCCAAAAGGTAGTTTCATATGGAGAAGTATGGGCAAGAAACTTAAAAACTTAAACCTTACTCTTTTAAAGTATTTTGTATACATTAATTATATAATTATATGTGAAGACGATGCAACTAGAATAAAATTACTATACTGCAATAGGTAAAAATAATTAATTTTCTCATTTCATTCTCAATTAATTCAGCTCAGTTGGCGTAGTGGTTCAACCATTGGCTGCTCTGTTACGGGGTTTTAATTAAGCACGAAACAAATATTTATATGGCCTACAGATAGTGCAGGCGGGTGCTATTTGATTTATTATGTTCTATTTTAAACGGAATGCGTTTACGTTTAAAAAAAAATTCGTAGAGTGACGTATTTTTTTAAAGATTATTGTAGGTACAAATTCGTTTGTTACGTGCACATTTCTTCTGTGTTTTTAAGCTATTGCATAACTTTTATCGCGGGCTTTGAGCGCGGCGACCGAATCAAGAAATTCCGTAACGAAAATAAAACCGAACACCCCCACTCCGCCTACCATGTAGCTCAGCCGAGCGTTCGCTTAACGTGTATGTATATGGTACGACTTTACTTGAATTAATATCAAAGAAAAAAAAAATACTGCATAAATAAAAAATAAATAAATAATTATAATTGCATAATTTGATAATAAATGCTATGCAATAGCTTTACCGCGGCAGTCCCCGAGTGCCACACGTGTTTTTTTTTTTTGATAGTATCTAATTAACCTCATAATATGTGTTGTTGTTTCAGACGATGACATGGAGGAGCGGGTAGCGTAGCGGGCGGCATGGCGGGCATGCCCGGGCTGGGGAACAGCGTCGGCGCAGGAGAGCTGCGAGATAATAGCCGCGGTGAGTCACAATACTTAGACAACTGCTGCTATGCAACAACCTACGCTAGTTTGGATTCCTACTGTCTAAAAACCCACGGTGCTCCTGGGCGGCCGATTTCGCTTAAACATTCGCCATTTGTCTTAAGGTTACATGTTTAGTTCTACCTTGAGATCCGTCTGATCTGAACCAGAATCCGTACCTTGTGTGGCCTCAAGATCGATCGCCTACGATGGCCTTAATTTAGGACCCATATCGTTAAAACTAATCAGTCTGGTACTTGCTTAATGTGCACGTATCTGGTTAGCGTTAGACCGATCTGTTGCAGATTTCTATGTTCAGATTGTTCCCTTCTTGCAGCACACGTGGTGGTCGCATTTAGAAAAACTGCTTGGAACGGTTTTAGTCGTTTAGTTGGATCGGGTCAATATCGGAACCATGAAAAATAAACTTTAATTTAAAATCATTCATACGGCGCATTTAATCACCAGTAGTTATATTTACCGATATGTCCAAAGCGTATATTAATTACATTCCGTGCGATGCGCCGTCCGCCACCAGAATCCGTTTTATTCTTATTTTATTTACACGGCACATTTTTCATTAATTTATCGTACATATTGCAATATTGCTTTTTTATTCTTTTATATATCGAAAAACAAGAATGTTTAGGGTTTGTGGTAACCAAAAAGGCTTTACGCTGTCAATTGTTGAATGTTGATATCGTGTTATTTTCATTTACAATAACCCTAACATTACCACATTAACATTAAAATACATAATTAATTTACATAACCCTATTTACAATTTTAAAGTCCCTCGCAACCTTAATTCTATTGTTCTCTTACCGCCGGATGAAGCTGAAATTGAAGCATTAATATTATATTAAACCTTAAAAATAACTGTGCTACTGGCTGGGACTTTATTCCAGTTCAATTACTTAAACTGTGCAAAAATATTATAGTTCCTCCTCTCACTTACCTCTTTGAACTTTGCTATGCTCAAGGTATCTTCCCGGATGTGTTTAAGAGAGCTCTCATTACTCCTGTGCACAAGGGCGGGAATCGAGACGATGTGTCGAATTATAGGCCTATCTCTGTTTTGTCTGTGCTTTCAAAACTATTAGAAAAAACACTTAATAGCAGACTCATTCAATTTCTTGAAAGTAAAAATATTTTGGCTAACACTCAATTTGGCTTCAGGGCGTCCAAAAGCACCGATGATGCAGTTAGTCAGCTTACTGATTTTGTATCCTCTAAAGTTGACGAAAATCAAAAGTGTATAGGAGTTTTCCTTGATTTAGCCAAAGCATTCGACACAGTCTCGATTTCAGCACTTGTGAACAAGCTAGATGTCATTGGCGTAAGAGGAATTGCCCTAAAAATGTTTGGGGACTTTTTGTGTAACCGTAGACAGCAGGTAAAGATTGGAAACTATGTTAGTTCTGATGCAAATGTTGTCTATGGCGTTCCTCAGGGCAATATACTTGGCCCAAGTCTCTTCCTGGTGTACATTAATGACCTATGTCTTCAACCACTCTGCAAGGGTAAAATATTTACGTATGCTGACGATACAGCCGTAATATTCCATGGAGAGACTTGGGACGAGGTACGTCGCATTGCCGAGAACGGCCTCCATCGACTTGGCCAATGGCTCGGTGCCAATCTCTTTACTCTCAATATATCTAAAACTTCATTCATACAATTTTCATTTTCCAAAACTAACCTTAAAAACGTTAATACAAAGTTCATTCTTGTAATTATCCTAAAAGTAATAGCTGTTCTTGTCTTTCTATTAATAAAGTTACACAGGTCAAATACTTAGGTGTTATCTTAGATGAGAGGCTAAGTTGGGAACCCCATATAAGTCTTATTACGGGTCGCACTAGGAAGCTAATCTGGGTTTTCAAAAAACTTAGGCACGCCGCGGAATTTCCTCTTCTTCGTAATATATATTATGCTTTAGCTCTATCCATACTTGGATATTGTATAGGGGTCTGGGGTGGTGCCTGTAAAATCCACATGATGCAATTAGAAAGGGCTCAAAGATCATTATTGAAAGTAATGACTTTTAAACCCTTCAGATATCCGACTAAACAGTTGTATGAAAATTGCGAATTGTTAACAATTAGACAATTATAAAAAAACACAAGCAAACTCCCTGTGATGTAAATGTGTATAAGAGAAAACGGGTTATTACTAACGTATGCTTACCTGTCAGATGTCGGACAGCTGCGGCTAGACGACAGCAATCTTATAGGTCATCCTACTTATACAATAAAATAAATAAAATAATAAATTTTCATCCATTTACTGTTCGAGAAACAAAAATGAAAATTAAGAACTGGTTACTTCAATTAAACTACGACCAAACACAAACGTTATTGCTCACAGATTAATATTCCCTACTATCATATACCTCACCTACATCTAACATCCATCACACACACACACCCTCACACACGCACACACACGTACACACAAACACGTTATCTACATGCATAAACACAACATGAGTAAACCTAAACCATCACTTATTTGATTTATTTCATCTTATTATTTTTTTTCCTTTTATATTTTTTATTCACAATTTGTATCAAGTAGAAAGTGGGAGAGGGCACTGACTTCTGTAATACAGGTTTTTACCTAGCTCAGAAGTCAGGGTTTTCATAGGATTCTTGTAAAAAAGTTTGTGAATAAATTTATTATTATTATTATTATTGTTTTTATATGTTAACATAGCTCGGGCTCATGAGATCCCGGTCCTTTGGAAGGCGTACGAGGGGCCGAAGCCAACTCGCAGAGGCCCCTTAGACAATTTTAAATGGAATGAGGCACCAACCGACGATTATCCCTGTATGCACTGTGCAAGTGCACCCAAGGACAATCCCCGGTTGGTATTGGACTATTGCTGGATATGGAAACAAAAATAATTATTGAACTATGGGTTTCTGTGGCTAAAATGGACAGGTTACCAAGAACTATGGATACTATGGCCCCTGCCTGACCAATGTTTTATATGTAAAATACACGGATAAAATGGCAGGGGGTGACTTGCACACTCAATAATGGGCCCCCGGAAACCATCGCTAGCACATAGTGACGTAGCGACAAGGGGGCAACACTTCCTGAGGTGCTTGAGAAGTGGAGGGGTATTCCACGGCTATCAGAACAATCCCAGAGCCCGGAAGATGGTCAAGATCCCTACCAGCACTTACTGAAATACTTCCTTCCTCCGAGCACGTTTGCTCTTGCGAATCTCCACTCAAGCCAGCCAGTAAAGGCAAGAAAGAGGTGGGAGCTCTGTTACTCGTCATTGTTCACTCCAGCCGGCCAATAAAGGCAAGCCAGAGGTGAGAAACAAGACTTCTCCCGGGAGACAGGGTCCGTGGGGTCACTACTGCCCAACAGCTCGCCACATGCTGCCCTGCGTTATTATTATTATTATTATTTGTATCATTCTTGGGAGGAGAATATTTTTCATGAAAATTCAGGTAATTTATAGGAAGTGGGGTATGAACTTATAACTCTTGGGTTGCGCCATTGAGCTACAGAGCCAAATTGACTGAAGCACCTGTCCCACTGACGACGAGGAAGCGACTAGCTATCAACGATTTTCTCGCTCCAGAAATGTACAAAAGATTGTATGTCCCGATGTAAATAAAGAGAAAAGATACATCGTTAATCGCTGACTGTTTACAACACCGGCGAGTATCTACTCGTATATCGCAGTGACAAGAGCTATCAAAGAGAGTACTCGTTCAGCGACCCTCGCGTGGCGGGCAAAACACTCGCTGAGTGAGTCACGCTTGATAGACAAGCATACCAGCGAGTAATCGCTTGTCGTTGTCACACACTCGCTGCTCGTTGCTCGCCAACTGGTTTTTATTTACTAGCTCTACACACTTTTCGTTAATCGCCGCGCGGCAGTGGGACAGGTGCCATATTTGACTAAACATATTTGACATATTTGGTAATGGTTTGTTGGCTAATTACATACTTTAGACACGTGACTGTTTTTCTTAAGTGAACTGAGCTAGACAATACATTGAGAATAAAGCTAAGCTAGTTTGTCGGTTAACTTTTAAAGTGAAGGCATGTGAACATATCCATCAAAAGTTGCCGAAACATTCCAGCGCTGATTTGCTGGATTCGTTTTCTCCTCTACCGATCGTTATTTCTCCTGACAAAGTTTATTTAGTTTATGTGTATGTATGTATTTATTAGTATTTATTCTTGTATTTTATAGTTATTTCCAAGCTGTCCATCCCGTATATTACACCTGCCCTGTTTTATCTCTGCATCACCCTAAGGTTGACTGGTAGAAAATGCCTCAGGCATTAAGTCCGCCTTTGTACAGTATTTTTTACTTGTCTATATAGTTTTAATAAATAAACAAATAAATAAGTAACTTTTCTTACTCAACTTTAAACTTGTAGAATCAAAGTGTTCTTAAAAGTCAGGTGAAGTTCAAGAACCAAGTTCAAAATAATGAGGCTTAATTTTTTCAAGCACCTCTGCAGTGCTAGCCGTGGCGTTAATAATATTCGAAATGAAGTTTTCTTAAAGAAAATCACGGAGAGAATGAATTAACCGAAATACAATATTTTAAAACCGAATGCAATTAAAAATACAATTGCATAGAGGTATCAGGAACACGGTGTACAGTTCATTCATACCTTTGTAGAAAAGGGAGGATCCTCCGACCAGACGGGTGTTGTGTCTGGCGGGCAAGTGCCCGACGTTTGATGTCGGGATGTTGTATATGTTAGTTGCGTGCGCGGTAAACTCTGCTTGTGCGATGCAGGATTTTGCGTGACGTCAGTGTGACGCGTAGCTCGCATGTGGCGATGTAGAACTCTGTTTTACACTCTTTATAGTTAGTTGTTACCCTGCATAGTGTTTAGCTAAGTGTTTATGTACAATGGAAGATAATAAAAAACTTTTCTTTCAAAAAACTTTTCTTTCTTTCTTTCAGAAACCGCTACAATTATCATAGTTTTTAATTCTAGCTCTGATAGACAAAGATGCAATTGAGTTACACGATTACTGACAAATGCTTGCACTAACTGGACAGGTCCACTCAAATCTGTGTGGTTTTTTCCTCAAAAGACCATTTCAGACACTAATCTACATGGTCCTCACATGATCTGACCAAGATTATGTTTGGATTTTAAAAGAGACTTTGACGCCGTAGTTTATTTTGGCATTTCTTCTCAGGGGTAGTAAGATAGGAAATGTCGACTCCATCTAGCATTTATTTTTTAATATGTCCTGTAGAAATTAATTCCGATATCCTATATCATATTGTGAAGAAACCGGCATGTCTTAGAACCAAAAATTCGATGATATGTGACATCTACCAATCCGCACTGGGTCCGCGTGGTTGATTACGGCCCACTCCCTCTCACAGAGAGGAGACCTGTGTCCCAGCAGTGGGTAGGTTATAGGCTGATTATGATGTAAGGACCATAGCAGGTGGCGTTCTGCAGTTTCTACCTACACCCAGGGGGAAAGAGCGGGAGTTTTTGTACATACACTGCTACAAGAATCTTTTGGCGCTCGAATGACGATGACTGGGCGGCGACGTTGTTACGTCAAAACAAAACTACAATAAAGAACTTAGTTCTGAATTCAAATTTTTATACACGATAAATCTTATAATTGATGGACATGGAAATTAGCATTCGTTTGTATTCGGAAATGCGATGATTCGCGAGGGACAATAGTTATTGTTGTACTGTAATCGTTTGTGCATTTGTTTTGCGATATGTTTTGAAAAAAACAAGATGGCGGCATGGTAGCCATTTTGGCCACGTGCCAAAAGACCTTTGTACATCTATATGTATTTTTAGGAATGTTACAGAAAACCAATTTTTCTTTATTTTTAGAATAAATACGAATTTATTTAAGTAATTACGAAGTTGGAAAGTGTTCACGGATGTAAATACTTTTTGTGAGTTCTGTTTGTTTTATAAATATTGATGTCGACCAAACTTTTCAGTGCGAACTTTCGACAGCAAGTGGTGTCAAAGATGAGTCGCTGCAACTGACTGTTTTTGAAAACGTTCATTGGGATGCTAAATAAATAATGCTAGTAGGGTACAGTACAACTATTTTCTAAATGTCCTTCGGGAATCATCGCATTTCCGAATACAAACGTATTCTAATTTCCATGTTCATGAATTATTAGATTTATTTATTTATTTTGAATTCAAATTATTTTACACGATAGTGAGGTCATTTATTATTAACTAGTGGCTCTGTGAGCTGTAGACCTCGCGAATCTGTCTTTGCATAGCTTAAAACTTAAAACAAAAAGCGCGCGCAAAGAGTGCGAAATGGCTGAAATATGTTTTGTTTTACGATTTCAACCATAATATTTGCGCTATTTAAAAAAAAATTGAATCGAAAAAAAGAAAATCCATGTAATCATAGAGCCTGCTCACAAAATTTCACGGGAATCGGTTGAGAAATGCGACCTGTAGAGGAGAACAGCCGGACATCCGGACATACGAAAGCAATTTTGCCCAAGCTGAAACGGAGACGTTTCGCTCGCGCTTCACGCTCACTGGGTCAAATATTAAAGCATAATATCCGTAATTGCTTCTATAATAAATATTTCCAAATTTATTCATATAACTCCCAGGAGTACTGGCTGTTCTATTGATACTGTTTTCCTTGACAAGTCATTATTCGATTTTCCAATAAAACATCACGTTCGCGATGCAAATACGCGAGTGTTTGTTTAGGCGCTAATTTACCGACCTGTGTAAAAACTCTACAATGTTTTTACTACAAATTATTGAGCTTGTATTACGGTACAGTAATTTTGTGTTGAGATAGGTTTTATATCGACGGTGAAGAATCAATATAGCTAATAATCATTGTAATGATTTTCAATTCATTGCATATTCGTAGGTAAAATAAGAAAGACCTCGTACTTGCAAAGACAATATAAGGTCTGAAATTGAAATTATCACCATCACAAGCGTTTCCTACAATTTTTTTACTATAAGTAAATTTTTGATTCAAATGTTAAAAACTATAGAAATAAAACATGTTTTTCGCCTTCTGTAAAATCATGGTTTTGTAGTTATTAGATACTAGCTTTTGCCCGCGGCTTCGCTCGCGTTAATTTAGATTTTGACTATCAATTCGGGTTATAATTGAATCATGATTCGAAAGACACGTGGCGCCATCTATTATCATAAGAACGTTATTGTTGTTTTTCTTGGGAACAGTACTTTTTTACGGGATGTACCCTATGTCCGTTTCTGTACACCTGACAAAGTATATGCAAAATTTCAGGATGATCGGTTCAGTGGTTTAGGCGTGAAAAGGTAACAAACAAACAAACAAACTTACTTTCGAATTTATAATATTAGTTAGGAAGTTAGGATTAGGATTAGGAAGTTAGGATTGATACACCGTCGATATGATACTAGCTTCTACTCAAGACTTTGTTGCAAGATGTAAGACACCACAATATACAAACAAAAAATACACCCCATGTTAATCGCTGATAATGTAGCATACAATGGGTGAAAGAATTTTTTAAATCGGTTAAGTACTTTTTGAGTTCATCCATTACAAGCAAACAATACAAAAAATCAAATAAATGATAAATGATAAATGATTTTATTTCTGTAAGTAGGTTTGTACAAACACTTTTACACGTCAATCATGTTTTTTTAAACTAGATGAGGTCGGCGTTTCCTATCTAACTACTCTGAGAAGAAAGGCCGAAACAAACTCAGAGGTCACAGTCTCTTTTAAAGTCCTGACATAATTTTGGTCAGGTCATGCGAAAACCATGCAGATTGGTATCTGAAATGGTCTTTTGAGGAAAGAACCACACAGATTGAGTGGACCTGTCCAGCCAGTGCACGCATTTGTCAGTAATCGTGCAGCTCGACTCAGGAAGTCAGGACTTAAATATTTTCTCTTTATAATATTAATACTAGTTTAGATTCAACTGGGTGCTTGGTAACGTTCTGCATCGTTCTCACATGCATAATTTCAACATGAATAATGTAACCATTTTTTTTTGTAATCATATGTTGATTTAAAAGAGTGTCCATGGAGTTTCTTGCCCGTTCTGCTCCATAGGTACCAACTATGTTTTGGAATGGGCAACTAGCTTCATCTTTCTGACTGACCGACCCCTTGACAATTCAAAAGTGCCAGTAATTGGTTTATTTGAAATAAATGCTTTTAGATTGAGTTTGAATATCAGTATTTTCATCGCTGCGGTGTTATAGTTTTGTTTTTCTTTCGTAATGGATGCAGAATTGACGTCATGTAGAATTGTGTAGAGGTTTACCGGGATTTACAGACACTCAATTAAGAATCGATCTTTCGAGGAATGCTTAAAAGAACCCATCGATTAGGACCATGCTCTATAAATATATGTATATTCCTACGGGTGAAAACAACACAGAACCTTAATTTTTTAATTCGGTTATTTTTTTTTTTAAACCAGCCCTTTTTAGTTTTTTTTTATCTACAAGAACTTTAGAAACGTGCCGAATTAATTGTACTTTTTCATATTTCGTTTGACAAGCTATGATCAGGCCCGAGGTGGCCCGCTAGAGGACTATAACAATAGGTAATCAATTGTGTCTCATTAGCGATGCTTGATGAGGTAGACCCTCACCAACTGTTCCAATGGTCATTCCATCATCTGCTTAGCCTTTACCCACTAAGTTATGTTGGGGTCGGCTTTCGGTCCAGACGCAGCGCGGTCCGGTGCAGCTGAATACCAGTATTGTAATGGGGCGAATCGAAATCGAATACATACAGGGTGGCAGAGACATCGACGCGTAAACTGTAACCATGAATTTAGCACATGATTCTAGTCCCCTTAGCGCAGAAATTTTTGGCCTTTTATCAAAAATAAATAATCTGCTGTTTCATTAAAAAGTGCAATACCTACGCGGTCAAAATGTATGGAAAAACATTTTTTTTTAAATAACCTACTAAATATTTCAACGCAGGGAGGTTCAGAATCTTGTACTGAATCCCTGGTAGCACGTTGCGCGTCGATGTCCCTGCCAAGCTGTATATTTTTATAGATTTATCTTTTTTCTTCGTTTTGATATTGCGTGTACAGTCACGAGCATAAATATGTATACACTTGGATAAAAATGTTTGAATGAAATTTTATGTTGTTACTAACATAGTATTTTCGAACCCATAGGTTTACGTATATGTCGCATTTCAACGTTGCAGTCGTTATTTCACGAAAAAATCGCTATTGAAAGTTGCTAGGTGTTGACATATTAGTGCTCATGATTGTAATTGTTTCGTGTGCCAAATAAACATTTCTTCTTTCTTTTTTAACACAACCACCAACACTAATCGTTTGTATTGTTCGTTTGTGTGTGCAGAGGCCAGCAACAGGTCGTCGAGTAGCGGCTCCCGACGCGGCTCCACCCCACAACACGCACAGGTAAGCGTTTGTTAGAAATTGTTTGTAAACATGTTTCTGACTGGAGAGAATCAGTCGTAATTAGAAAATATGTCATGTTCGTGAACGGGCGCCGTCAGTAGGGACTGGTCATCTCTTAGCTGCCACGGCTTATTATAATTTAATTTGATATTTGATTTGTTTTTGTCTTTTTATTACGGACGCTTTTAACGTTCTGCATCGTTCTCACCTTTATAATTTCAACATGAATGACGTAACCAATATTTTGTAACCATATTTTGATTTAAAAAGTATCCGTGGAGTTTCTTGCCCGTTCTTCTCCATAGGTACCTACTACGCTTTGGAATGGGCAACTAGCTTCATCTTTCTGACCGACCAACCCCTTGACAATCCATAAGTGTCTGTAATTGGTTTATTTAAAATAAATGGTTTGAGTTTGAGTTTTGTAGCAAAAACAATTGTTGCAATCATTTTGCTTCGATTGATTTTACAAAACAATCAATCGAAGAGAGAGAGAGTGTGTTGATCATTTGTTTGTATGTTTGGCAGATTATCCACGTTATTCTGTAGAAACTTATTTATTGAACTCACTTCTGAAAAACTGCACTTTCAGTGTCAGCATCGAAACTAAAAGTTTTACTGCCGACACAAAAATGAACTCGATACCTCGTTTTTGGAGATGAACCCGATAAATAGGCTCAAATATGTTTCGGTCTTATTTAACCAATAATTGACAATACTGCCAGTCTTTATCCCGTTGACAGCGATGCGGAAGAATTTTTTAATGCCCTTTGAACTCTTCCCTTTCTTATTTTTTTTATTATAGCCTTGTACATAGTTTATATATATTTTAGTGTTAGCTTATATATTTTAATCTATTTAGTATGGATTTTATGAAAATAATAAAAAACTAATGAAACAATATGAATTAAGTAAATACATTGACCAAACACCAAAGTCGTAATACATAGTCCGATAAAAAGTCACATTTGAATGTTTTTGTTGATGATTCTCAGGGTTACCAGTTAGGTACCAAAACCACCCATTATTATCTATAACATCTAGAGCAAATTACAATCTTATTGATTTGTTTAGGAGCATGAGACATGCGACGCGACGGTGCACAAGTCTGACCTGACGCGGACGCGCCCCACCAGCTATGAACGAGAGTACCAGGACAAGGTGCCCACCGTGGTGAGTATCTTCAATTAAAGTACATAGTAGAAGTAAATATCCTGGTGGAACAGCCCTTTTATGGAAGTCAATTAGTGACAGTGACAGTAGACATAGTGGTCTTACCTTAAGTACTTATTTTGAGCGCTAAACAACATAGCTACGTGATCCGGTTGCGAGACGAGTATGATCGAGGCCCTTTGTACACGGCACGGTTTCTTTACGGAACGGCGTATAAACCGCGCCGTAGAAAAAACGTGTCGTCAACAAGCTTCCATAGTAATCCATACAACACTGACGACCGTGTCTACACACGGCGAATAAACCGTAGTTGTTCACGGCAAGAAAAACGTGTGTGTACGTGCGTGGCCTTATTTATTACATACACACATGAGACTTTGGACTGTGCTTCTAAGGTTCAAGATTACCAACGTAGACACATTTATGGGGCACGAGGCCTTGCTCTAATTGCCGTCAGGTACCATACCATTTGGTTTTATAGTTTTTTATCACAAAATTATTCAGGGCAAAATTTTATTTCAAATTTTACATATTTTTCTTTGATGCCCTGTGATTCCTTCCTCCCTTTTATATACATTTTATTAATATTATCATTTTAAGACTACTAGCTTATAAACTATGTAAGTATCTTGTCTAAATCCTACTATAATATATATATATATATATATATATATATATATATATATATATATATATATATATATTAATTAATAATATTATAAATGTGAAAGTGTGGATGTTTGGATGTTTGTTACTCAATAACGCAAAAACGGCTGAACGGATTTGGATAAATTTTGGCACATGGGTAGAATATGACCTGGATTAGGACATAGGATACTTTTTATCCCGATATTCCCATGGGATCGAGATTTCTGCGGGTGAAACCGCGGGGCGCAGCTAGTAAATTAATAATATAAAGACGTTTGATTTTTTGTAAGTTTGTTTGTTACGCTTTCACGCTAAAACGGCTGAACGGATTTGGACGAAATTTAGCAAATGAGTTGACCATGACCTGGGTTAGAACATAGATTACTTTTTATCCCGATATTCTTACGGGATTGAGACTTATGCAGGTGAAAGCGCGGGCCGCAGCTAGTTTGAAAATATAACTGATTTGACATTTTCAGTCCGAACATTCGCAATCAAGATTAGACAGCGAAATATATATTTATCAGCAACCTTTAACCCAATATCCACAACACAAGTAAGTTCCGATGGGCGTGTTATAATAACCGAAAGCTGTCAAGTTACAAGTCGACCGCAGTAACTTGATTGTCGGTAAACTTTAAAGGTTAATCACGCTGTTACTCAACTTAGTGGGGGCGACGATATTGAGCTCAACTGCTCAACCTACGTAATTGGTTGAGTAATCGGTGTTCATGAGTTAGGTTCTAGGAAGCCTAGGAATTGTATGGGCTACAGCTGATTCATTTATGGTTAAAGACATTTATTTCTCAAAAAAACAGAATACAATTATTCACTTAGAATGAGAAACAGTGGTTGCATGCATATAAACGTTCTTTGGAACGAGTATCGGAACGGTATGTTTGAAGTTAGACAGCATTCTTGCGTCCCCCTTATGGATGGACCCCAAAGGATGCAAGTCGCTTGTATAAGTTAGCAAAAATAGGATTTAGATTATAAGGAATAATTGTTTGTACCGATGAGGGTGGCATAATCAGTTATGATTAAACCCTCTATTAATAAAATAGAATAAAAATAAATAAAAAATAAAGTAGGAACAATATTGTTCGTCATGCTTATCATTATGTTAGTAAAATAAACGATGATACAAGAGATCGAGTTTAGAAGGACTTTTTTTAAATATTTTTATTTGATGTAGGTAATCTACAAAAAATATTGAGCCTATTAACTCCATATTACGTATCGAAACTCGATTGCTTTCAGTAGCAACTATGATAGCACAGTTTCTATTGAAAGCAAATTAATAAAGTTATTAAATGTTTATTTGAAGTATGTTCCGAATTATGTTGGTTTTGGCTCTTGGAAGACGGTTCTATCAGCGTTCTTCTTCTAGCTCTTGCTTTATTCAGCTGTAAAATTATACTAAACTAGCTTCTGCCCGCGGCTTCGTCTGCGTGAAATTTCTTGTTCGCCCCCCAATACCGTCGCATCGCATCGCCCGCCCGCTCTATCACTTCGTTTTCGCTTAGCGTTCTTTCAGACATTTTTCTTTTTGTTAGGCTCCTAAGGGCCGTAACGCGATGTTACCCTTATTCAAGAAATGGGCTATCAAATGCAAAAAATAAACAAATCCGACTGGTGGTTCCAGAGATTATAACGTTAAAAAAAACTCTTCAACTTTGTAGGCTAGATAGGCAAAGAGACAACCCGTTTTTTATTGCTTTAAATTTTGACAAAATCCAAAACATTATAAGTAACGTCAGCACAAAGAACGAGTTGCATACGTAAAAATATATTTAGCACGTGTCATTGATATTGCTGACCAACAAAAGGAGAAGGTTCTCAAGTCGACGCATCATATTTTTGTGCAATTTCTTTGGTCTCAATGAACCCTGAAAAATCTCTAAATAAGTTTCCAATTTAATATTTCTAAATGCTTTATTTCCCAACAGGCCACGCTCAGCGGCGCCGGCGTAGTGACTCATACGGCGCCATCTTATGAGGAACAGCGCGCTAACCCTGCGCTGTTGAGTCGCGGTGCTAGTGGCACGCCGGGCGCACGAAGTGTGAGGGATGATGGGTACTGTTCAGCAAGCAGCACACCACGGGCATTCGGTATGTTACTCTAATACTAGTAGTGATGTAGACTTGTAGTGTTGCCAGCGTGCTTGTTCTGCGCTGCTAAAATACCGCAGGGATTTAATCGTAAGGGATACTGCTTAGCTATATAGCAACATGCCTCAAGCATTGGTCATAAAAAGAAGGTATGCTCTCAAATAGAACCTGTTATTTTCACGCCATATGTTAAAGTCGTTACATGATTTAGTCCTTCTGGAACAGGCTGCCAAAAATTGCAAGGAAACGCACAGCGGATAAATTGCGTGTAACACACTAACAGTAGCAATGGCTTTCATTTTGACAGTTCAACAATATTCATTGCGTTATTTACGTTGTTGAGCAGAATTGTTTTTCAAACATATGAAGCAATGGATTAGCAATATCCTTCAAAATCATTCAGATTGTGAATGAAAGTGTGTTACGCAATGAGGGTGCAGGTTTATTGGCAACAACTTGCTACGAAAATAATATACAGTGAATATAGTAGAAACGTCACAATACCTTGTTTCCAACAAAGTTAATAATGAAAAATCTATCAATAATTTCCAGACCAATATTTCTCCACTAAACAACTAACTACTTAAACTAAAACTCATTTCATTATACTGCAATAAATACAGTATCGACTCAACTGAAACACGAGGCGCTACTAGAGAGAGGAAATATATTAAAAACTCTAAGGCCGCCAGGTGGCGCCAGTGGCACTTGAGTAGAAACTTATTGCCTCTTCACTATTTATTCCGCAACTCTTGTTTGACTTGGCGGAAAACTTTGTTTAGCGGGCTCCTTGACTAACCGGTGAATTAATTTTATTGGAAAATAGAAATATTTTTTTATAGACTTTTGATAGAGTTTAAAAAAGCTTTTCGAGGCGCACTCTTGTTTGGTTGGTATTTTACTCGTTTTTGTGACTGTAAAAACCATAATGGACTGGAAATAGACACACAATGGGTAAAACCATAAATATTCTATTTAGACAAAATAATGACTTGACTAGTATATCTAAGAAACAATTACTAATTTATGTTAACCTATATTTTGTCTCACAACTGGACAAAGGTGAACCATGCTAAAAATATTTGTAATTATAGAGATGTAAGTAGGTCGATTTTTTCCAATAAAATATGCCTTAGGTAAATTACGATATTTTAAAACATTGCATATAACGAAAAATACAGCTGCAAAAAAAGAAATTCTATTAGGTCGGGGAAAAGTTCTTTGGTATTTTATTTACAAAAATGCAAGACTAAGAGCTCGTGTGCACCTAAATATGGAGCTTTTTGTATAGCCAGACTTTTTCAAATGATTCAAAACTGTTTTGTGGTCGACCCCTAACTCTTCAGCTATGTCGTAACAACTATTATGCTGATCTTGCTCCACTTTTTCAAAAAAGGCATCGATTTTTTCCGTAACAGGGCGACCAGAGCGAGCTGCAGCTTTGACATCAAAATTCCCGGACTGAAAACGCTTGATCCAACTTTGTGCTACTCTTACTGACACTGCGTTAAGTCCATGAACGTCACATATTTTTTTCGCGGCTTGTGTTGCATTTTCTCTTTTTTGTAATAAAACTTCAAAATGTATCGAATTTCTTCGTTAGATTCACTCATTTTGGCAGACAGAAAAACAATTGAAAAATGGCGGGAAATCGTTTACACTTTTTAATTTTTTTTAATGTCATCTATTTAATGGTATCAAAACCAGCCAGATACAAACAGTACAGCCAAAGAGATTTTACTTCAATTTAATACCCATAAAGTACGAAAAAACTTTTCCCCGACTTATTATTCACATTAAAGATCAAATAAAACCCCGGGATTGGTAATCTGAATGCGGTCAAACGGAAGATGTCTCCTGAGACCAACATCTTTTAGCTTTTATTTACTGCAATATTTAAAGCTTCTCAAGGTTTTAAACACAGACGTACTCGTAGCTGGCTGTTATCAACATATTTTTTTTATTTTTATTGTTTTATTGTATTGCAAGCGTAGGCAAAAAAAGTAATTAATCATGTATTTACATTCATTTGTCAGGCTTAAAACAGGTAAAATGCAAAAAAGAAACATTCTATACAACTTTTCGCATATCAAACGGGAAAAGACCCATGTTTTTTTCATAGATAGCAAAAACATTACAAAAGGATTAGTTACCAAGTCAGTCAGTGGCGAAAGTTCCATACAACTCGATTCCTACAGGCTTCCCTTTGAAAAATGGCATAGGCAGTATTCTATAGACAAATAATATAATCACATTAAAGATTATATACTCCGGCTTACCTTTTACAAAAATTGACCCTTCGCTACTGATGTCAGTTTAGAAACTTCATCAACGGCGGCCTATAGCAGTCCACAGCTAGACAAAGGCTTCTCCAATTGCACGTCACTCAACTCGATCCTCGCCTGCTCTCATCCAGCTGCTTATAACCACCATTCGAAGATCATCGTTTCATTTAGCCAGACACCCAAAATTCTTCAAAACAATTTAGAACACGTTATTAAATTGCAAAGAAAACCCCCGATCAGATTTTCATGAAACGTAGCTATAAACCACGTCGATTAAACCAGCCTCCTAATAATAAAAACCGCTTTGAAATGGGACCACCCATTTGGGAGCTACGATCCCATTGACAGACATACAGAACGACATAGCCGTAAAACTTGTGACACCCCCCTTTAGACGGCGGCGGCTAAAAATAATCCAGCACGTATCACGTTGCATTTAATTCACTTACAAGTTTTAATGAAAACCTAGGGAGTCATGAATAGAGTCTAGATTTAATCAAAGTATAAGTTTTAAAAGAAGGTTTCACTTGTTTATACTCTGTATGCATGTTATTGCGTTCCTCTGTTGAATGGGGTCTTTAAACTTTGCTTTTTGTAAAGTTTATTCTTTTATGTGGTTGAGTTTAGATCTTAGATTAAAATATGATATAATAAGAGGCTTCAGTCCATGGCTTGGTCTTACTTATTTGGGTATAAAAATAATGGTTTACTTGACATCCTTTGTGTAGAAGCACAGATGGCCATGCTAGTCCAACAATTTAGCCACTAAGCTATAGAGCTTAGTGGCAAATTTTTTGGACTAGTGAAGAAGGTCGGTCGTATGTCGATACTCAATAATTTGAAAGACAAAGTCAAATAATTAATTTCAAATAAGCACATAAAAGGCACTTTTGAACGTCAAAATTTACAAGAAAGTTGAATTGATTCGTTGCCCCTTCTAAAATGTAGTTTCGGATGGAGAAGAATGGGTAAGAAACTTTGCTGTTATTCTTTTAAAATGTTTTACAATATTTTGTATACATTCATTACTGTCCAAATGAGGTGAATAGAGATGCAGGGGTGAATCGGGACGAAATTTCAAAAAGGATTTTAACTTTGAAATAATATAGTTTGTTGCCAACAAGGTCACTTAATCGTTCAGTACAGTAAACAAATTAGTCTTTTTTGGCAACAAACCACATTATTTCAGTGTTAAAATCCCTTTTAAAGTTTAGTCCCGATTCACCCCTGCATCCCTATTTACCCCGTTTGACGGTATATAATTGAATGTGAACACGATGTGTTATATGTATGTACTGACTGGAGGTAATTCCTGGTACCTACAGGACTATCCGAGCCTATAATCGGAGTTATCAATAATTGTATAGTAATATACAACTCAGTGCAACCCATGGTAGCAAAACCCATGAACAACAGATGAGACTCATCTCAATTCACATAAAACATTACTAACTTCGTCACGATACACGTGGTGGTAGCAACCTTGAAAACTGTAAGCAACAAACAATTCGCGCCACATTTCTGTTTAATTAAAATGTGCGTACATCACGCCGAAATGAAGTTAATAACAGCAAAAATACCGATGCATATATACCGACATAACTCAATAATATGAAATACCGACCCATTCCGTGCCGACATTAACGTACCGTTTTTGAATTCCAATGGAATCGCACCTCAGGATTATTGCGGCATTTTTCCACATCGGCATCCTATTATGGCGTCCCCGATCGGATGCCGGTGACGTTATTAAGATCCCGCGCTAGGTGTAAGAATGAACGGTATTAGGGACAGTTAGAGCTCATTTATATGCACGGGTTTAAGGACTATTCGCATATTGATGAAGTAGATTAATGTAGGAGAGTTTTGGGTGCATGCCGAGGTAGTTCTTGATTGTTTTGCGGATTTGCACTTAATGAATCATGGTAGTGCATTTTTAGCGTTCAATTATGACGTACCACAATACCTATTATGATGCACGTCACCTTGGTTTAGTCGTCGCAGGCGGTATTGCTGAGCATGAGGTGCTGGGTTCGATTCCCAGGTCGGGCAAAGTGTTATTTATATATTCTTTATTGTACACCACAAAATACATAACAAAAAAGAAATCAAACACTACAAAATATAAAATGGGCGGCCTTATCGCTTTCTGCGACCTCTTCCAGTCTCCAGTCTTTGGGTTTTTCCATGTGGAATTTCTCAGTCGCAGCCGCAGCCCCAAATCTGGATTTGTGCTTGATGCCCATAGCCTCGCCTCCTATTACATGGGACTTACAACTTAAATGGCAAAATGTAGGTGAACTATAGGTACACCTCTGCCTTACCCTTCAAGGAATATAGACGTGAGGTTATGTTATGTTTGATGGACACCCTGAATATTTAAACGCTTCAATGAACTGTCGACTGTGCGTTTTTGATCAATTTTGTATGACAGGGCACTAAAGGATTGCATTTTGACAGCCCTAATTGAAACCCATGGTATAATAATATACTTCGCCAGGTATACATATACAGGTATACATTCCGAGACACAGTGGTCACGTGGGAGACACAAGCCTACGTCATCACCGCTGTGTTACCAGTAGTGTGTAATAATAACTTCCCAACCGCCTTTATTACCTGTGCGAATTCGATAAAACAATGAGGTTTTAACTAACAATTATGTTGGTATATATTTAAATTGAATTGTTTCGTTTGATTGGAAAACGAAACGACAATTTAAATGCTTTATATATATTTTTTAACAGAATGGTGACTGAAAATGTTTCCATAATTCGTGTTTTGTTGCAATAAAGTGACAACTGGATAGTGACGTAAGCATGTGTCACTCCCGGATTGCCAGACCTATCTCAATAGCGCTAGGATGGCACTGTCGCCGATATACTAATGCTGTGAGCATCGTAGACTATTTAGATTTAAATTGTTTTATTATTTTTTTCAGACAACAAATCAACGAAAGGATCGGTCGTCACTTTATCTTGTTATAAGAGTAAGTACCTAGAATTTAATTTAAAAATGTTAACATCTATGTAGATTCTAGATGAAGTTGCTTTGTAATTAATTTACTGTTTTTATTTCAGAGGAGCCAAAAATACAAATAGAGGAGGAATTCTTTAGTGAAAATTCGAAAAAGCTCAGGACGAATAGTATCAAACCAGGTACCTACGTCTTTTTTATACCATTTTACAATTTTGATGCATCCAGTTTGCAGGCTATAGGTATCATCATCAGTCTTCTGCGGGGTAGTTACGTAACACACTAACAGTAGGAATGGCTTTCATTTTGACAGTTCAACAACATTCATTGCGTTATTTACGTTGTTGACCAGAAACAATTTTGAACATACGAAGCAATGGATTAGCAATAGGCTTCAAAATGATTCAGATTGTGACTGACAGTGTGTTACGCAATTATTATCCCAATTTTTTCGTGGTCGGCGCAACATGTCTCTTTCTTCCACACTTCTCTCGGTAGTCACCTCCTTTCTAGCCATATCATCTTTCACACAGTTCCTCCACAGTTTCTTTGGTCTTCTCCTTCTCTTATACACACACATCAACAACATCATAGTCCACATGCATACTCAAAACGACATTTCCCTCATTCCTCCGTCTATGTAATTTTCCTTTTTTCTAGCCCGTTTTGCCCCACTGCTTGGGGAAAATGCGTCGTCTTCTTACACCGTTCTCTATCCAGAGCTGGCAAAGATCAATCTAACTTTCCTTGATCAGTGTGCCTAGCAGGAATGCGCAAAGTAAAATTAGAACGATTTTAAAATTGCAAATAATCATTTCGCACTTAATATTTACTTTTAAGACTTCATTCATATCTATCGGTGATACTAATTGTGCCTGTCACAAAAAAAAAACGTAATTCCAATTGAAAAATCGTTCGAATTTACATTACTTTTACGTCCGCGTTCGTGCTAGGTAGGCCCTGAGTTAAAAAAATACCAACTGTAAGAATGTCTTAGTTATACATACCTACAAACATACCTGCTACATCAAATAAAAGTACACATATAATTAATGTCAGAGGAAGGCGACGGGCGCGAGACATGGGGTACCGGTGCTGACTTTCTGCTGTCCATCATCGGCTTTGCAGTCGACCTCGCGAATGTGTGGCGCTTCCCTTATCTTTGCTACAGGAATGGCGGCGGTAAGTTAGGCTATTTTTTACATCTTTATATATAGGTACAAGTACCTTACAGTTACGCAAAATTCAAAAGCGTTTTTACATACATACATAGCAGAGCATTTGTCGCGTGGTGTAGATGATGAACATCGTTTGATAGCGCGGTACGCAGCGAGGTTGGCGCACGAGAATAGGACTATAGTATGTATTGTACATACATACATACATAAACTCACACCTTCTTCCCATGGGGTAGGTAGCAACTACAGAACGCCACCTGCTACGATCCTTACATAGGCCTTTTGCTTCGTTTACGTTCATATAATTATTATGGTCTTACACGCACACCGGTTGCGAGTACTACATACCTGACCTTTCAGAAGAATATGACCAATAAGATATGCCACTATATGTGTCCTTCTAGGGCATCCCCTCCCGGTGAATCTGTCGTGAAATAAAAATTGCAATATCTATTTCACTGACCGAGCGAGCGTGAAGCGCGACCGAAGCGTCTTTGTTTCAGCTCGGGCAACAATGCTTTCGTATGTCCGGATGTCCTGCGGATGGCTGTTCTCCTTTACAGGTCGCATTTCTCAACCGATTCTCGTGAAACTTTGGGAGCAGATTCGATAATTATATGGAATTTTTTTGTCGATTCAGTTTATCGAAATTTTTCAAAATGGCGGATGTATGGGCATTGAAAACGTAAAAAAAAACATATTTCAGCCATTTCGCGCTTTTTTTAAGGATTTTGTTTTAAGGTGCGCATTGAACATTTACTCAGTTTTAAGCTATGCAAAGACAGACTCGTAATAGCTGTGGTAATAGTATGGTTTCGATAATACTATGTTCGTAACACCATTAAATACCTACCAATACTTTAGGAGAAAACGACTTTTGAATCTTGCGTAAGTGAAAGTGTTGCCTAAGTTAATTATTCTCGAGACTGTACTGTGAACGATTTTTGTGTGCTAGCAACTTGAGTGTTGAATTATAGACAGCAAAATAGTTTTAACTATAATTAGTGATCTTCTGTCTAAAATTGAAAATAAGTTTCATTTGCCATAGGATGTTGTAACACGTTAACAAAAGCTTCCCAATTTGGTCTGGGTCAATTTTTAACTCTTCTTTTTTTATCGTAAAAATTATTATTGATTTTATTAGAACGAAGTTCTTTATCGTACGGTGTATCTACTCTGCACACTTGGCGAATGAGATGTAGAAAAAGTGTAACATTTTGATCGTGATACCCTTTTGTTACTTATTACATTTACGTTACTGATATCACAACACAACGTGTAAATCGAAAGGAACTTCGTTCCAACCGTGTGTCCCACGACACTTCTCGACTATTTTTTATTTTTATTTCCTGTTTATGTCGGGGATGTCAGTAAAAAAAAACCATCTGTCTCGTTACAAAGGGATGTTGCCAAGACGATAATATCAAATACGTAAACGTGCTAAAATGACACGAAACTTTTTCTAAAATCACTTTGCAAGAAGCTTTTAACATTTACGATATAATTTTTCTAGTGCTTAGCTGCATCGGGTAAGTTAATTATAAGTAAGTTCATTAGCGTTACACGTGATGGGTTAATATCGTTTACTGAATAATATTAACTTAAGCGATACGCGTGGACCTGGATAATCTAGCGGAAAAATGAAATTGTGCTACTTCCATTTTTGCTAGAAATCTATATTGAATATAAAACACAAAATTATTTCTACCCATGTCTGTTATAGACTTTGAAACCATCCAACCGATATGCCCCAAACCGTTTTCATTAGAAAGGCAACAAAGCGATTTTTTTATTTTATTTAAAAAAAGAACTTCATGAATGGACCGAATGTGCCTAATGCATCGTTTTACATATTGTAGTAGCTCACTCCGGGTATCCGCTAGTGTTAAATATAAGCATTTTAACATTATAATCACGATTTTCCTATATTTAAACATTAGATGGATAGGGTGATACCTACTATGAGTTTAATATTAGAAAAGTTGAATATTAACATTACTGACAAAATAAATTCTGGGCTTTAACAGAGACTGTGACCTCTTAGTTTGTTTCGGTGTTTTTTTGTTCAATCATCTTATAAAGAGTAACCGTGGAGTTTCTTGCCGGCTCTTTCTCTCGTTTCTGCGTCCATAGGAAACGACCAATTGGAACCATGCACCTAGCTTCTGACGTTCCATAAGTGCCCATGTAGGTTTATGTGAAATAAAATATTTTCATTTTTTTATTTCTTCTTGGAGTAGTATAGTAGGATAGGAAACATTGACCTCATCTAGTTTATGTTTAAAAGTGTTCATTAAAACCAATTCACAGAAATAAATATCATTTATTAGTATCTTAACATGCTCTTTTGAAAAACATAATACATTATTGTTATTATTTAGGACTCCGCAGTTACTATCTTGTCGACTCGATACGCCAATTTCGGACGCAATTGGAACTCCTACATGATGCTCATCACACGGCGAAATCCCGAGTCGAAAAATGCGTAAAGATTTTCCGTGATGAACGTTATAAGCTTTATATAATACTTTCATTATTCATGTTAAATTTAAATACCTCTTTGAAGACTCTATACGACGTTCCATGTCAATGGGTTTATGACTCACAATGCTTGTCTCTTGGATAAAGATGGATTGCATATACACTCAACAAGATTATGCTATATAGTATATGCATTTTATGGATCATATCGCTTGCACAACATTGGGTCTTGTACTACACTCGAGAGCAATGAATCCGGGTCACTTAAAGAATCCTAAAAATCTCGGAAGCTAAAAATGCTAGGTTAATGCAATAAATTGTATTTAATAGACAATGTAATACTCCTTAAATGAAGGTATTAAAACTTCTTAGTTATTGTAAAGTTATATCATAAAAAAATCAAATTTGAAAAAGGGCCACTTTCGAAGATGGAACTACGAAATTACAGCATTTGGTTTTGCTTTTGTTTGTAATCTGTCATTTATGTGGGTACATAAACCATGTTGATAGTGCTCTATATTCATTATTCAAGCTGAAATTATGTCGCTTACGCCTGAAGAATGCACCAGAATACTTACAATGCTGGAAACCGGCCGGAGTCAGCGCGATACAGCCAGGACTGTCGGTGTGTCGCTGTCAACAGTACAAAGAGTTCTCCGACGTTACGAAGAAACTGGTTCTAACCTACGCAGACCAGGAACGGGCAGAACCAGGTGTACCACAGCACGAGAAGACCGATACTTGGTGAACACCATGCTTCGAAATCGCTTTCTCACAGGAACTGAACTCACAAATCAGTTTCGACGCCTCGGAGGAAGTAACCCAAGTGCATGGACAGTAAGACGTCGGCTTGCTGAATCTAACTTAAAACCCCTTAGACCTGCAAACGGCCCTAAACTGGAGCGTGGGCATCGTATTTCAAGACTAAGATATGCCCAGAGCCACGTAAATTGGAGTATTGAAGATTGGTCAAAAGTTATGTTCTCCGACGAATCAAAATTTATGCTCTACAAGCACGATGGAAGACACAGAGTGTATCGAAAACCAGGGGAAAGATTCAAGCAAGCATGCATCGAAGAAAAAGTAGCCTACGGTGGTGGGTCTGTACTTGTGTGGGCCGGAATTTCTTCTGAAAGTCGCACAGAGCTGGTGATCATAGAAAACGGCTCTTTAACTAGCGTAAGATATGTGGAAGAAATCCTCAATGATCACGTTGGTCCATTTATGGTCAATTTAGGTGAGGATGCTATATTTATGCATGACAATGCCCGACCTCATACAGGTAGGATTGTGAATGACTACCTTCAAGAGATGAACATTACTCGTATGGAGTGGCCAGCGCGCAGCCCGGATATCAACCCGATCGAGTATGCTTGGGACGAGCTAGGCAGATGCGTAAAACAACGAAACCCTCCCCCAATCACGCTTCGTGAGCTCAAAATTGCTCTCACAGAGGAATGGGAGAATATTCCCCAAAATCGTATAAGGAACTTGGTGTACAGCATGCCAAACCGCGTAAACGCAGTAATGGAAGCACGAGGAGGCAATACGAAGTATTAAAATTCAAGAAAATCGTAATAAAGTTAAAAAATTTCATGTTTCCTATTTTTGTTTTAAGGAGAGATCAGCAGTTTTTTTCTTTATGTAATTTTGTGTTAATAAAATGTATGGTGACTCATATTTTTTTTACTTTCATTTAAGGAGTATTACATTGTCTATTAAATACAATTTATTGCATTAACCTATCATTTTTAGTTTCCGAGATTTTTAACATTCTTTAAGTGACCCGGATTCATTGCTCTCGAGTGTAGTACTAGTATACCTACTGTTGTTATAGAGTGCCAATGATACCCAAAATGGTCTAAATCACCCCCATTTTTAGATGTTACACTTTTAAATCTGTGATATCTTAGATATTCATTTTAATGATCTGACGTAAAGGGCAATTTTGATCTAAATTAAATGCACAAAGTATCTAACGTATTTATTGGGTAAGGATTAATACTGTATTTATTAAGTTCCCTTTAAAATGGTTGAGCTGAATGGTGCTGATCCATACGCTATGTTCGTGAACGGGCGCCGTCAGTAGGGACAGGTCATCTCTTAGCTGCCACGGCTTATTTGAATTAGAATTGCTTTTTTTTTAATCTTTTTTTATTACGGATTCTTTTAACGTGCACGTCTTTTTACATCGTTCTCACATGTATAATTTCAACATGAATGATGTAACCATATTTTTGTTGTAACGTTATGTTGATTTAACAGTGTCCGTGGAGTTTCTTGGCCGTTCTTCTCCATAGGTACCTACTACGCTTTGGAATGGGCAACTAGCTTCATCTTTCTGACTGACCGAGCTCTTGACAATTCAAAAGTGCCTGTAATTGGTTTATTTGAAATAAATAGTTTGAGTTTATTGTTTAAAATAGTATAGAGGTTTGAGGAACAGGGTGTTAAAGTTCACTCATACTCTATAGAAAAGGGAGGATCCTCCGACCAGACGGGTGTCGTGTCTGGTGGGCAACTGCCCAACGGTTGATGTCGGGATGTGCTATATATGCTAGTTGCGCGGTAAACTCTGCTTGCACGATGCAGAATTTTGCCTGACGTCAGTATGACGCGTAGCTCGCATGTGGCGTTGTAGATGCCGCTACCATAGCTTCGTAAATAACCCATCATTTTTTAGTCATATTTAAAAGATAAAAATGGTTACTGTAGGCTATCCTTAGGAGATAGACATATATCATCGCGGTCTTTTCTGTAGACCTTTATAAGATATACAATTCCTTAGTACATTTTTTTGATCTACCTCGTAAGGTTTAGCCAGCGTTAGTAATGTAAGCGCCCAAACATACATTTTTTAAGACATCATTACAAATATTTGAAATTCTCGGTTGTAGACCAAAGTTTTACAGTTATATCTCACCACCCTCAGTTGACTGGAGAAGAATGCCTAAGGCATTAAGTCCGCCTTTGTACCTTTTATCTTGCACTAGCTTTTGCCCGCGACTTCGTCCGCGTGAAATTTCTTGGACCCCGGACCCACCCCGTCGCATCGCATCGCCAGTCCGCGCTATTATTAGACTATTACTATAGACTATTACTATAGACACCCTAGGCGTCGGGAGTCGATTGCCGACGCTCGGCCACCGTAGGCACGGGCTTGCGGACGGCGAGCAATGGGCAGCTCGCCGTCCGGTAAGGACCAGGCCCGTGACCAGGACCGTCGTGTTCCACGCGCGCCTCAAAGAGATGTCAGGACCATTGACGGGGTCCAATAGGGCCGATGCCTGCCGGGGTCACGGATTGTTCGAAAGAGTTACCGTGGCTCTGGCGCACAGGCAACTGAAGGAACACGGGTGGGTTTTAGTCAGTAAGAGTCTGACACGCCCTTCCGCTCCGCCCAGAGCGGGAAAGATCATTTGATGATTACCCACACAAAAATAAAAAAGGGTCCTCGCATGACGTTACATAGCATAAATAATTTTTCAAATCCGATCGGTAGTTCCAGAGATTAGCGCGTTCAAACAAACAAACTTTTCAGCTTTATTTTTAGTATACTCAGAGGCAGGGACATCGACGCGTAAACTGAAACCATGAATTCAGCACTTAATTCTAGACCTTCCAGCGAAGAAATTTTTCGTCGGTAAAAAAAAAAAACTGCCGTTTCATTGAAAAGTGCGATGGCTACGCGCTCAAAATGTATGGAACAGCAATTTTTTTTTGTTTTTGCTTACGGGAAATTTCAACACAGGGGGTTCAGAATCATGTACTGAATCGATGGCAACAGGCTGCGCGTCATTGTCCCTGCCAGCCTGTATACTGATAAACTATAAATAAATAAATAGTGGAGGCAACGGATGATCACTGTGTTGAATTGAGTGCTTCCTTGTCTCTCGTATTGGCACTAATTATCGGATCAGTGTGTGCCGTCGTAAAAATATTAGTGAATCAGTAAGGCTATAGTGTAGACGAACTGCGTATTGTGTGCTGGTCGTACATTTAAAGAAGGCCTTTGTAGGTCCTAAAGACAATGGTCTCTGAAAACGGAAATGATGAAGTGTAATTGCGCCATAATAACATAATATAACATTACGCCTTGTGTCTTCGAAGAGTTGGGTAGAGGTGTACCTATAGTACACCCACATTGCGCCAGTTATGTTTAAATCCCATGTAATAGGAGGCGAGCCTATAGCCATCAACCGGCCACAAATCCAGACTCCGGGCTGCTACTGAGAAATTCCTGATAAAAAAACCCAATAACACTTTGCCCGACCTGGGAATCGAACCCAACACCTCATGCTCAGATTGCGCCATAAGTTTATTAGTATTACCGCCCATATTCGAACGTCGGATAACCAAATACTCTGAATTTTCTCCTTATCATTTTGCTAAATTTCTTACAATTAAACCACCACTTCAACAATGCGAGAAGGATTTATAGTTTCTTTAGAAAATTAAATTAACTGTGAAATTGTGTCTGTTATTTAATTAATCTGTTAGCCGATGATTGTAAACGATAACTATTTATTTACGTCTTGAAACTTTCATAAGACGGGCAAAGATTGTGACTTAATCTCACGGCTTTTCGAATTTTCATCATAATTGTTTAGTGTTTTGTATTTGCAAATTAGTGTAAATAGGTTGATACAATACAAAAATTAAAATAATAATATACCTTAGTAAACCGTAGTGTTAGTAAAGAAAACTTCAAACTAATGCTAGTATTCAAATAATAATCTACCTACACGAATAAAAATCTATTTGTTTGAAATTATCACACGCAAGTTTCGTAGACGAAAGCTACGCGGTCGTAGCACACGAGCTACGCCGTAGCACAGCGCGTAGCAGAGCGCTACGCGCGAATTAAGCTACGGTTTCGTAGAAGAGCGTTTCCGTCATGTTTATAACAGACGTCATGAAAATCTGAAATTTTTACCAGTATTTGACATTACGGCTGCATGTTGTGGTCACCTCTCTTCGAGGAAACCGAAGGTTTAGCGAGATTATGCGCGACCGGCACAACAGACGTTTAGTTATATTTTCCCCCAATATCTATGTTGTTTTTTTCTTTTGTATCTAAGCTCTTAGCAAAATACTATCATGTACAGTACAACTATTTTCTTAATGTCCCTCGGGAATCATCGCATTTCCAAATACAAACGAATGCTAATTTCCATGTCCATCAATTAGTATATGTACTTTATTGTTTGTTACGTCAAAACAAAACAACAATAAAGTACTTAGTTCTGAATTCAAATTATTATAAGTACACGATAAATCTATCTATATGTATCACATAACGAATTTATCTTTCATTGTATTTTTTTTTTATTGTTTTTACCTATTGTGGTAACTTTATTCTAGGTGCATCGTCATCTAAATCATCATATAAATATTTATTTAACGTATACAAAATATTGTAAAACATTTTGAAAGAGTAACGGTGGAGTTTCTTGCCCATTCTTCTCCAAACGAAACTACCTTTTAGAAGGGGCAACTAGAATCAATTCAATTTTAATTTAAATGCCTTCAAAAGTGCCTTTTATGTACCTATTTGAAATATATGCATTGACTTTGAAAAGGTATTAATTCCGCTAAACATTTGGCTGTATTTAGGAGCGTTCCTGATTCCGTACACACTGATGCTGGTATTCGGCGCCGTGCCCCTGTTCTACATGGAGCTGATCCTCGGACAGTACAACCGACAAGGACCCATCACGTTGTGGAAGATATGTCCACTCTTCAAAGGTATGATGACTTTATTGTACGTATTTGTTTTTTTTTTCTATTATTTTATGGTAATCTCATAAGATTGTCATAAAATTACACATTATGTGTGTTTTTGTTTATCGTAATTAGGAAATAAACTCTATGTCGTGATGCTTTTTCGAGATTGATTAGTTATTTTTATAGCAAAAACTTCTTTAGCTGCGTTGGGCGATTTTTGGTAGGTAGCCTGGGCAAAACTTATGGGTTCGCGTAACCAACATGCTAATTAAAATGTGAAGTGTTGCGCCAGACTGGCGAGACGCAGCGGCCTGTGTACAGTTTGGGGTTTTTTTTTGTAGTAAATATTGAGTTCTACAGCATGAGTTTAGTGATAATGAATCTCACTTAGGTAGTTTCATTAAAACACATCAGATAATATTGTCTTATTTACCAAACTTCTCATAGTTGTTTTAGTGTAAATCAATATTAATGTAAACGTTTTTACGTTTCTTTACCACCGTTTTTGTCGTTTCGTTTTCACCTTTTTTATCACACGTTTGCGTGAAGTTGCACATAAAACGTACCCGTAGATAGGTAGATATTTAATTTCACCGAAACGTGAGGATTATCGGCAAACATTTATCGAATGACCACAAACAAAATGTGAGTAATTATAGAGATGAGTTGACACAACTGTCGCTATAGGTACAGTCAGCAAAATCATAACACAACAACATAAAATTTAAAAAAATACTGAAAAGATAACTTACTAAAATAACAAAAATTCTTTACTCAATCAATTATTAGAGTAGGTACCTATCGAATAATTTTGGGTTAGTTAGGAGATTATGTAAAAGTATCTAACAGTGTTGAAGGAAGTGTATTCTGAAATTAATGAACTATTTTTGTACAAACATAATTGCTGGGAAGCGACTTTATTTTTGGTGCTGTTTACGGTAGTGCGCAATGTAACGCACACAAAGCATTATGCTTATGGGTGCATGCAACGGTTCAGGGATCGTAGGATTATTTAGAGTTAAGTTATATACAACACTAGCTGATCGGACAGACGTTGCCCTGTTTGCTATAACTCGATTGCAGCGCCACCTATCGGGCCCAGTTGTGAATTTAAACCATCCAGGGACCCACACAGACACACATTAAAAATGTCATCAAAATCGTCCAGCCGTTTAGGAGGAGTTCAGTGACATACACACGTACAGTCGAATTATATACATAAAGATTTAAAACTGGTTTTCGTTAAAATAATATAAAAAGAATTGGAACTTTGACCTTCAATATCTCCGTAACCAGAAGAGACCCAGGTATGGTCCAGTAAAACAAAAAATATGAAAATAACTGGAACAACCAGTGACTTTCGGCTTCGTTAAGAGCGGGTAGTAACCAAAATTGCCTATCTTCAATTTAATTTTTCATGAAATTCATAAGACTTAGGTATAAAATAAAAATAATATGAGTAACTACATGATATTTTGAACCTTTTTGTGGAACAGAAACACAATACGTAAAAATTTTCTCGATAAAATATCATCACGCAGTTACCCCTAATTTTCACGTTTTTTCAATTTGTACTTAATATGCTAATGACTAATAGGATAATTTTTTAATGATTATCTGTATCAAGACAAGGCGAAAAAAATTGTGCAGGCATTTTTTTAAATTCCTTTTATTTTTGGTATTATTACGACTAGAAGCTTTAAGCACTTACGACGTTTTTAGTTCGTGGAAGAAGTCATCTTCCGTCGCACGTTGCGGGAACTTCAAGCATATTTTTGTTTCACAAATCAGTCGCCGTCGCTCTGTTGAGACGAGAGGACTGCGCTTGAATTTTCTGCTGCTCTGCGATTTAATTTATTTACGTAAATAATATTTTCGTAATTTATCACATTGTTGGAATGAAACGGTGAAATACAAAACATGAAAAAATCACTAAAACAACTTCCGAAACGATTATTAAAATCGTTAAGAATTGATAAACTAAATAAATACCGCGGCTAAACTATAAAATAAAAATATTATAATAATTCAATGTTGATATTTGAAAACTCAAGATGACATACAATTATTTGACAGATTTTTGACTGGTATAGTACAACTAGCGCCATTGTTCTCCACTTCAGTCAATTTTCTTGCGGAGAAAATTTACAACATAGAGTTCGTGCTGGAGATTTTAGATCTTATTACTATTAAATAAAGAAGCAAATTCGTTTACTCCCACTTTCGTTGACAAACTTCGTGTAAGGGTAACCTTAGACGACCCATTTCGAGCGACTTTTGACCAAAACCCCCGAATCAAGTTGAAACTCAAAATTTAACATATGGGTAGGTTATTGGTATAATAATATTATTGGAGTTTACAAAATAAATAAATCGGAAAACTAAAATAGGGTTTATTGCGGACACAAGTACGAAACGGTGTGCACGGGACATGACAGTTTTCATACGGATAGTGTTCTCCTGACTAGATCCCTTCTTATGGTGGGTATGAGTAAAGATTGTGACGGATCACAATGTTTGTGACTGTCGGCTTGATTTTCAAAGCTAAAGTTTCAACAGTTACAAAAGAGGAACCTAAGAAACTTTCGACTTTCTTTGGCACCCATATAAATAGGTGCCAATTATTTTGTCGATAAAGCCGAATAATGTACCCTAGTTATTTGTTCCGAAATTGGCCTGTTTTTCACAAATGTTTTCGGCGAGGACTTTTTTCTACTCACGCTCCGCGCAGGATAGGTTTTCATGACACATGCCATTTGACTTTGCACAATACAGTGCAAAATCCACCATACCAATATTATTTTTTACTTGGTAACACTGTTGCTAATTGAATTTGCACGATCCTGCAATGCAATATCCACGATATACCATTATATTTTTTTACTTCGTTAACACTGGTTTCCACGAAGACGTCGTGACGTCCAACTTGTACAACGCCCTAAATAAAATTTGGTTACATTGGAATTTGAACTTTGTCACGCCAGCATTGAGTTTCTAGTTCCAAAACATGACTATGATCTAAGATTATGAATTCAAGCTTAGCGTATGGTATAGGCAAAATAAACAGATGTTTTACCTACTGAAGAATTTCATTGAAAATAAAGGGAGTGGACAATGGTCATACTTCGTTTAAATATTTTAATTGAAAAACCATTCAAGGTACCTATTTGTGCTGTGAGACCTTGCTTCTTGCCAAAAAATCATGATTCTAGATCAACGGGATTTCATGTGGATTTTAATTTATTTGCGAATGTTTATTTTCTTATTTTATTGACATTTTTTTCAATTCATTTCATTTTCTCAAAGTAAAAAAGCGGAAGGTAAGTGATGCGATGATAATTATACGCTTTTATAACGTCAAAAAAGCAATTTTATCGAAATTGTTTTCACCATCATGTAGGTAGTATCATGAGTATGTAGTATTATAGTACTTTGATGGAAGTGCTTTGCTTTTTAGAGTTCGGTACCTCAAAAGAAAAAATATAAACCCTTATGGGATCACTTTGTTATCCATCTATCTGACCGCTTATCTCAGGAATGCGTGGGGGGTATCAAGTTGAAATTGATATCAAATACTTAGATAAACGGTCCTTTGGAGCTGTAAAAAAAACGAGCTTCTAAAACGTTGACTTAGTATCTTGGCATAAATTGCCATTCATTTCGCATATCTTGCCACTCGCAAATAAATTAAAACCCATAAGATACATGTTGTTGACCTAGAATCATGAAGTTTGACAAGAAGCAAGGTACAGGAATAGGTACAGGAAAGTATCTGAAAATTGTTCAATTGTAGTTATGTTACATAATGTATGGAACAATATTTTTTCAACTACAACGTTAGGTTTGTCTTTCAATTCGGAATCGAAAATTTATAGGCCGTATCTTGAAGTAACATTTAGTCTTTATTTCATTTAAGTCAGTCTAATCTCCAATCTAACATCCCACCAGCATCGGTAACAGATTCACGAACATACAATATTATTTAATAATATACCTACTTGTACCCATAGGTAAATTGAATAAAACAGTTTCATCTGATTATTTTGCGTATACACACTACACACAAAATTCAAATTCAAATGCCTAAATATACGCCGGGCGAAAAGTTTCTGCTGGCGGGAAGGGATTGTGTTTTGTTTTTGTCGTGTTTTATGAGAGGGGTAGGGAAAGAGGCGCGGGTGAAACTTGATTTTTTTCTGTCTTACTGCGCCCTCTTAAGGGTATTTTTACACCCGTTATAAAAGTTTTCATTGCTAACGGTACTCTTATGTTACAGGTGTCGGGTTCTGTGCGGTCATGGTGGCTTTCTACGTGTCCTTTTATTACAACGTCATCATTGGTAATTATGTCCTGTGTTTATATTTTATAGCTGTCCGATTATTGGGTATTTTTATAGCTACAGCGTGTTATTTAGATGAAAAAAGTTTTTATTAAACCTTCATTTAGCCGCCATTTCTTCTGTTCTGAAATGATCAGGACAGTTCGTTTTTTTTTTTTAATTTAGTTGTTCATTTAATAGGCTTTAAACTTTTGACTTTTGACTCTATACGACCCGTATACAATGCATACAAAACTCAACTGCGGGGTAATTACGTAACACACTAACGGTAGGAATGGGTTTCATTTTGACAGTTCAACAACATTCAATGCGTTATTTACGTCGTTGAGCAGACCAATTTGTCGAACATTATGGAGCAATGGATTAGCAATAGGCTTCAAAATGATCCAGATTCTGATAGATAGTGTGTTACGTAATTAGGGTGCTGTACTAAGTTTCGCTGGCGACAAACTTAGGCAAATTAGCAAAGTCCTCTCAAAATTATGAGCACCTTATAAATCTATACAAATAAATAAAATTAAAGTGTCTGTTTGTAATATTAAAATAACCGCTTTTTACTAAATGCATATGTGTGTATACACGGTACACATACCAAAACATTTTTTTTTACAATTTTTGTCTCGCTGTCTGTTTGTTCCGGCTAATCTCCGAAACGCTTGGACCGATTTTGACGGGACTTTCACTGGCAAATAGCTGATGTTATAAGGAGGAACATAGGCTACTTTTTGTCCCGGTAGCTCGTTCCCGTGGGTTAATTCCCGACATCCACGCGGGCGAAGCCACGGGCAGCAGCTAGTATAACATAACAATACGCCTGTATTCCCCGATGGGTTAAGCAGAGGTGACCTATAGTACACCCACATTTCGCCAGTTATGTTTAAGTCCCATGTAATAGACCTTATGTTCATGACGAAACTAGGATATAATTAAATCCCGCAGAGCTGGAGTTAAGTTATGATAAACTTACAACTTGGTAATCTGCCGTTTCTATTGGCATAATTTTTTTTAAATTGAATAATGTCATTGTATATGATTTTATCGCTCTCAAGTGTAGTATTCAACAACTAAAACCGGTGCATAACATGTTCTAAATGACTTTATCAGCACTAATGTAACCTTATATTTACAACATTTGGTGTTGGAACCTGTCCAAATGCTAGGCATGCCAGAACTGACGCGTAATGTTGTGCCTATCATTAATATTTACACCTAATTACCTAACCGTGTTCATGTAGCTATGCTAGTGTGGTGCGGAATGAAGTGCTGTGTGAATCTGACGAGGATTTCACTAAGGCTCGTACGAGGGCAAAGTGAAAAGTTCTCGGCCTGACAGTGAATTACTGCGATTTTCAGTTAAAAAATAATTTTATTTTTCTACATCATCTCCCTCGACTTCAATACACTTGGTCCGCTTTTCCAACATCAGTATTCCTTCCTAGAAATGAGAGTTCGGAATGCTGTAAAAATATACATCTACGGCCTTCTCAACTTCTTCATTGGATGCGAAGCGCTTCCCAGAAACAAATTTCTTCAAGTTTGGGAACATATTGAAGTTGTAGGTTGCAAAATCAGGAGAATAGGGGGGATGACCGAGCAAATCGAACCCAAATCCCGCAGTTTTCCATCGCCAACGCACCCTATGTATAGGAGCGTTGTCCTGGTGAAAGATGTTTTTTTTTTTTCTTCAAGCCAGGTCTCTTCTCGTGAATTTATGCATCCAGCTGGTCAAGAAGGTTGGAGTTATATTCGCCTGTAATTGTTCTACCCTTTTCAAGGTAATGAATTAAAATGATCCCTTTCGCATACCAAAGCACGCTGGCCATAACTTTTCCGGCAGATGCGATCAAATCACTTTCTTTGGCGCTGAACTACCGGCTTCCATTACTGATTCGACTGCTGTTTCGTATCTGGCGGGTAGTGGACGCATGGTCTCATCCATGGTGTTTGTGGGCCAGCTATCATCAAGCAGTGGGTATTTGTTTTGATAACTTTTGAATAGGTACATCCTGTAAAATATATTTTTCGTACATACTTACTTAATTGCAGACGATAGGCAACGAATACCTACAGGGGTTATTGTAGATATTAAAATTAAAATAGACGAAGCTATTGTCGTCTTTAAAAAGTGCTTCCGTGACAAATTGATTATTTTTTTACTAGAATGCAAGAATCATAGCCAAATTAAAAGTAAATGCGCGTGTCTATTTAAATAAATATGTAGGTTTTGTCAGGTCTGCACTTACCTTTAAGTATACCTAAGTATTTTCGATCAAAATAGCCAATACTTGGTTATTGATTTTTGCCAAAACGTATAATAAGAAAACTATCCTTATTATTTTCTTCTCCATACAGGCTGGGCATTCTACTTCCTCGTCTCATCAGCTCGCTCGGAGCTGCCCTGGGTGCACTGCGACAACTCCTGGAACACGGAGCAGTGTTGGGACTCCGGCCGAGGGGTCAACGGCACCAGCAACAGGACCGACGTGCGCTACCAAGGACCGCTATCGCATTTCACACCGGCTTCTGAATTCTTTCAGTGAGTTCACAACCAAGGACAGTTTACGACATAAGCATGAAGCATGGCAATCTTTACATACCGCATCATATGGCGCCGGCGCCGGTGCAAGAGGATAAAAAGTTGTCATTATTCACGATCTTATCAAAACAAGACTAAGGGTAAAAAGATGGAATATGCAATGAATGTGCAATACACCTTCAGATTCGTAGTAAAAACATATTTTTTAAAAGGTTTCTTGAACATATAGAAATTCGTGTCTATCTAGGAAGGCGATCCCTGAATCATATCATCTACGCAATAGGCGATCTTTTTACCAAATCATTGATTGTATTGCTTCACGTGTTAGATTCAACAATTGACGTCGTTGACACTAAAAAAAAGTGTTATGTAAATGGTGTCAATCATCGCTCGATGTTTCCTGTGAATCATACGTAAAGCATCTAGCAGGTACAAAAGGTCCAATCAGAGCTTCCGGAAATTGACCCTTTTTCAAGGGTGGATGTAACGTAATTTGTCTACTGCGCCCAATCCAAAAGAAAGGTCAATGTAGGTATATCTTTAGCATTTGAATATTTTTCGCGATAAGTTACTTTACTTCAATTCTGAAATTGGTCTTGTAATTGTAGACAAAGACGAAGATGGAGGGACGAACTTGACTCCTATCGAAAGGACTGCCCAACAATAGCAGAGGAAAGACGTGTGTGGAATAGGGGAAAGGGAGGCCTCTGCTCAGCAGTGGGACATTACGGGCTAAATAGATAGATATAATTGTATACCTACTAAGGCCAAGGCCGGGATTTATTTCTGAGTAGTGTACATGAGCCAGACAGTTAAGAAGTGTCTCCCACATCTAGTATTGCACTATGCTGTTTTTGGGATGCTGTGGGATTCGTTCTTTTTCAATGACATATAAGAATCGCACCCCACCTCGAATTGGTATGGTTAGTTTTCCTTTTGGCCATTTATAGTATAAAAAAGTAGTTACCTAGTAATAAAAATATTGCAAACTTTTTTTTCATGACGTGTAGAAAACTTTGTAAACTTTGGACCCCTCAGACTGTACTATCTGTTTAGCATTATATGTTATCCTGAAATCCTCTCGCCGACTCCAGGCCGGTGCATTCTTGGCATAGCAAACCTCTGTGCCCGAGTACGAACTGTCTGCACCACTTTAAACCTTATAGTTACGCCACTGCTGCTGAAGATATAGTAGGTACTTCTTCAGCGTTCCTCATTGAAGCAATGTCTTGATGGATATGCATTCAGGCCAGTCCATTCAGTCTACCATTTGGGGAGGGTGCCCCTGTGCCCCCCCCGGATCCACCCTTGACTAAGTCTACTTACAGCGAAAACATAATCGTATAAAATATTTGACGTGGCGGAAAATAATGATGTGACTCTTGATTTAATGAATTTGGTACTGGGTGATTTTACACCCGTGACCCCCCATTAGGAAGACTGTACCTCAATCGACACAAAAATTATTAAATTTTTGGTTTTCAGCCGAGCAGTCCTCGAAATGCAACACTCAGAAGGTCTGAACGATCTCGGCTTCCCGAAATGGCAACTGATGATCTGCTTGGCACTCGTCTACGTTACTCTGTACCTATCACTCTTTAAGGGTGTTAAGAGCTCTGGTAAGTTCTTTAAAGCACAGGCGACTATGACGTTCATGACCTTTATAAACTATGCTATGTCTCTTTCTATACAGCGTTCGCGATATAGTTTCCAAATATATAAATAAAAATTAGTTTTTGGAAAAATAACTTTAATACCCACTCATAAAGTTCAGTTTGCGCTACAACTTCAAACATTTTTATGAATTTTTCAATAGTACCGACTAGTCATTCTGAAATCAATTTTATTAACACTAGCATAAAGTTGATATAAAAAATAACATCAATTGTAAATAAGGACTTGAATAGACTTTACAGCTCTACAGTTAGGTATATTCTTTGTTTGCAGGCAAGGTGGTGTGGATGACAGCGACCATGCCATATGTGGTGCTGTCAATCCTGCTGGCGCGAGGACTACTCTTGCCCGGAGCCACCAGGGGCATCGCGTATTACCTGCAGCCAGAACTGACGAGACTGAAGGACACACAAGTACGTATAGCGATATATACGAGGATCTTTTGGCGCGTGGCGAAAATTGGAACTAACTTACCAACAGCGCCCCTCTGTCAATGTCATTCAATAGCCCAAAGATCCTTGTGGCAGAGTATGACTGATTTTGGACTAGTTCTGTGACACTTGAGTCCTAGTTACAGCCCTTTCACATTTATTTTACCTCTGACAGCAGCAACCCAAAAACAACTTTATTGTAACGAGAATAAATATCACTGTGATATTGACAGGCTTATCAGTGGCAGCAACCCAACTGCAACCTTATTACAAGGAAAATAAAGATCATTGTGATTTTGACAGTGATGCAAAGCCAGAGGTAATATAACTGTGAACGGGCTGTATACAGGATATTTTTTTAACCAGTGCGCACACTGTAACCATGAATTCAGCACATGATTCTAGACCCTCTAGCGCAGAAATTTATCGTCGTTTATAAAAAAACAAACTGCTGTTTCATAGAAAAGTGCAATACCTACGCGGTCAAAATTTATGGGACAACTAATTTAAAAAAAATATAACTGACGAAAAATTTCTACGCTAGGGGGTATAGAATCATATGCTGAATTCATGGTTACAGTTAACGCACTGATTAAAAATTTATCCTGTATACGTTTGCACTGGCGACTCACCTGATGAAAAGTTGATTATAATTATCCTTTAAGGCTCCCACAGACAGGCGCGACGCGACAGCTCGACTCAAAGGCGACGAGCGGTGCCTTTGTGTTGCGCGCGATTCGCGTCGCGTATCTGGCCTGTTTGTGCCTTTAATTCAATACTAAGACATGAGGTTTTAAAAGTTTAATTGATATCCAAATAAAACGCTTGCAGGTGTGGGTAGACGCTGCTGTACAGATCTTTTACTCAGTTGGAGCTGGTTTTGGAGTCCATCTTTCATACGCCAGCTACAATACTTTTCATAACAACTGCTACAGGTAACAAAATTACACCTAGCCTCCAATGAATAAAACATTTTAAACGCTCTTTTACCTACTACGGTCCCCCTTCCAAGTCCCGATATGTACTTAGTAGGGTTTAAGTCCCAGGACGTCTCGTATCTCGAAGTCCTGGGACTTTTAGTAAATTACTGGCGTTCAAAAAGTACTGATTCTTAGCCTAATTTGAATGAATGACATTTGATTTTGATTTTATCTTACTATCTATATATTTTACTTTTGATTTTGATTTGGGTCATGTGGTTTTGATTTAATTTCATAAAATAAGTGGGCCATGTGATTTTGATTTTATTTCATAAGGGAAGTGGGTCATGTGATTTTGATTTTATTTCATAAGGGAAGTGGGTCATGTGATTTTGATTTTATTTCATAAGGGAAGTGGGTCATGTGATTTTTATTTTATTTCATAAGGGAAGTGGGTCATGTGATTTTGATTTTATTTCATAAGGGAAGTGGGTCATGTGATTTTGATTTTATTTCATAAGAGAAGTGGGTCATGTTATTTTTATTTTATTTCATAAGGGAAGTGGGTCATGTGATATTTATTTATCTTCATAAGGGAAGTGGGTCATGTGATTTTGATTTAATCTTCATAAGGGAAGTGGGGGTCATGTGATTTTGATTTTATCTTCATAACGGAAGTGGGTCATGTGATTTTGTATTCTTTCAGAGACTGTTTGATAACCACATTGGTGAACTGCTTCACATCGTTCTTCTCCGGATTCGTAATCTTCACATATCTTGGATTTATGTCCCATAAGCAAGGAGTACCGATATCATCCGTCGCTACAGAAGGTAAGTAACAATAGATCAATCCATCAATTTAAAACTGGAATCTTTAGAGTACCTCCCTATTTATTGATCTCTACCTAATAAACTTCCGATTATCTACACACATCAAAAGTGTCTAGGGATCAAACACGTTTTCGCTAGTCTAAAAATAAGGTTTTTTAATTGCATTTTTTCAAACTCCTATGGATACCTTTTAGTAAATTTCGTCATTTGAAAAGGGTTAGGGGTTTGAAATTCGGTTAAAAGATAAAAATATTCTGTCAGGTCGTACTCCTATGTAATCTTGCAACGGTTTGAAGAATTTCTGCCATACTTCTGAGTGGAATCAATAAGTACAAAAGAACGTTATTATGGAGAGAAGGCGACATTTGAGCTGAGAAGAAATGATCAGAGCCTCGCAATAGCTCTCGGTACTACGCAGAGTGTTTGTCGACAGTCGACTTTGGACACGTTACCGCATCACTGGCAGCGTGGCAGAGTGACATGAAGGACGAGCTCGCATCACCACACGCAGACAAGATCGTTACGTAAAAATTACTGCTCTACGTAATCGTGCAACGCCCGCGATGATGTTGGTTACGAGACTTCATACCTCTTAAGCGATCAAACTATAAGAAATCGCTTTCATGAAGTCAATCTTCGTTTCCGAAGGCCGCTACGTGTACCTCCTATTGAGCCCCGCAATCGCAGAGCCCGTTTACAATGGGCGCGTGAACACAGAAATTGGGCAGAATAAGAGTTGCGTTTTGTGTGTTTTTCTGAAGAATCTCGCTTTGGATGAGGCTTTTGGTTTGGATGAACTTATATTGAGTATAAATTAATCGCTGTGATTGTGTTATACGCATTAACGGCGGAATTACAGACTACTAATTGTATATTTTATGCAATAAAAACCTTTAAAAACTTTTATTTTCGACTTTTTCTCACATTTTAATGTCAGGAACTAAGGTGAAAAATCTAGCAGAAGCTAAAATCGCGAAGTGTTTATTAACGCAAAAGCATAGAGTACTTCGTCGATCTACATATGCGAAAAGATTTTATTTAATTTCAATAGGGCAATCAAATATATTTTTAAATACCTTGATCCCTAGACACTTCTGATGTCTGTATTTGCCAATTTGCATTAATGATGAAGATGATAAATCTTAATGCGAAAAAAATAATAAAACTGCATGCGTTTTTCCAGGTCCTGGGCTGGTATTTCAAGTATATCCAGAGGCGGTTGCAACTCTACCGGGTGCAAGTCTATGGGCAATGCTGTTTTTCTTTATGCTAATCATGCTTGGATTAGATTCCGGGGTAAGATTGAAATGCCAAGCTGTTAGTAAGGCAGCAATGATAAAATGGGTCGCAGACATGATTAAAATTGTCTGAACAAGATTGGCAACAAAAAATATCGTAAAAAGGTGGAAGCTTATATGTCCTGTAGCGGGTAAAAACAGGCTCCAAATCACCTTCGAAGACTGTCAAGTAAAGAATTGGTTATAGCTGTTACAGTTTATAACGCAATATTGTTAATGTTTTATGTTATCTTTTCTCTGTTCCAACACATATTGTAGATGTTTATTGTCCCTGAATAAAATAAAATAAAATAAATCTGTAGAAAAGCATAGATTCGTATGGAGAAGAATAGACAAAAAACATAATTTAAAGTGCATTGTTCTTTGTTTTCAGATGGGTGGTTTAGAGTGTGTGATAACCGGCCTTCTAGATCAGGCACGCGCTTGCGGCGCCACCTGGTTGAGACGAGAACACTTCACACTCATCGTCGTCTGCGTCTCTTTCTGTGTGGCTTGCATTAATGTTACTCCGGTAAGGCAACATACTTCAATGTGAGCGAAATATTTCGGTCATAACTAATAGAGAACTGCGAATCGGCTAAAAGAAAAGACTTGGATGTGGCTTAACCTGCGGGGTAATTGCGTAACACACTAACAATAGGAAGGGCTTTCATTTTGACAGTTCAACAACATTCATTGCGTTATTTACGTTGTTGAGCAGACAAATTTTTCGAACATATGAAGCAATGGATTAGCAATTGGTTTCAAAATGATTCAGATTGTGATAGTGTGTTACGCAATTAGGGTGCTGCTTTAAAATTTAAATCCAGTGAGAGTTCGCATTTAGTGAGTTGCCCAAGTGCTTCAAGCTTCTTGGTAAAAGTCTATGAAACATCCTTTTTACCAGATTTACAATGTAATCTCGTCTCTTTTTCAGGGTGGCATTTACATGTTCCATTTACTGGATACCTATGCTGCTGGCATATCTTTGCTCTGCTCGGCGCTGTTTGAAGCAGTTGCTGTATCCTGGTTCTATGGTAATACTCGTCTTCTCCCTTTTAGATCTGTTTCTTACCATGTGTAGTGTACCATATCTCACCCTTACTATCGTAACATTTCTTCTTTGTGTCTTCATTAATGAATTGTTCACAGGTTTGAAGCGGTTTTCTGATGATGTGGAGGAGATGCTTGGCTTTAGACCTGGTCTGTACTGGAGGATATGCTGGAAGTTCGTCAGTCCGACTTTCATCATTGTAAGTTTAACACATGCCTATATAAAATGTCACTACTTAACTTATTCTTATTTTGTCTACTTAATTGATTAATTAAGTTGTTGCTACAAGTTATTTATGTTCTACATAATATATTTATCGCTAGTCGTTATCCAATAGGTTTCTAGTAATATCTTGTAATTGCTGTGCATACAACTACTGGGTAACTTATCGACAATTTATTTTGTACCAAAATTCTCAATTTCTCATTGGCGATACTATCTACTTGGGGAATGCGTAAGGTGCCTATGTATATTGAAACAACGCCATAAGCCATCATCAGCCCGTTTGAAAGAGCTCTTCTTGACTTACGCATTACGAGTAGCCGGTAGAATCACAGTCATTAGCCTCAATAACTTCGGGTATGGTACCGATGTATTTGATCTCATTCCAGGGCGTGGTGGTCTTTGGCCTGCTGTACCAACAACCGCTACAGTACCAGCACTACACATACCCCCCTTGGGCCGTGGTGCTGGGCTGGGGCCTGGCCTGCTCCTCCATCCTCATGATACCCATCGTCGCGGTGTATAAGCTCATCTCTACTCCTGGAACCTTCCGGGAGGTTTGTATCTTAATGATTTCTGTCTAGTTCTACAAATTTTTTACTCAGGGTTTACCTATGTAATTGAGGGTACGTGAAAGCATGAGGTGACAAGGCTTGGAAAAAGTGCCTGTTTTTAATGTTTTCTGAACTAAACCGGGTCAGATTCCTTGTTAAAAAATCCTAAATCCTCTGTTGTTCCTTGTTGAAATATTTTTATTATTTATTTATTTTGTTTTATTTTTGCTAATGGTTATAAAGAACCAGCTTTTACCCGCGGCTTCGCCCTCGTGGAGATCGGAAATTATCCCGTGGGAACGTACCTACTACCGGGATAAAGAGTATCCTACCTACGTCCTAACCCAGGTCATGGTCTATCCGCCTGCCAAATTTCATTCAAATCTGTTCAGCCGTCAAAGCGTGAAAAGGTATCTGAGAGACAAACAGACCGCAAGACAAACAGAGTTACTTTCACATTTATTAGTTATTTGTACAACAAGAGAGCAAAGTCGTTTTTTGCTGCGAGTGCTGACTTTGAATCCTGAGCAAGCGAAGGATTCAACGATTGAATCACGAGCGCAGCGAGTGATTCTAAAGTTGAATCCTGAGTGTGGCGAGGGATTCAAAGGCACGAGATGCAAAAAACTTTGCTCTCGTGTAACACACATAACTTTTCACTTCAGCAGCGAGAACACTTTAGGAGATAAAATAATAAACAGGAATAGATTGAAATAACTATTTATTGTGAATCAAAATAATTAAGATTGTAGGTAAGATACCAATTCAATAAAATGGAACATTTTAAAAGTTAAAAGTAAAATTACTGCAATTCTGCAAATTAAAAGTAACCCGCTCTTTTATTTAAATTAAGGCGTGTTCGGAAATAGCACCCATGATATTTTATTATTCAAACTAGAAATAACTAGAAATAATAACTAGAAACTAGAAATAAATATGTACATGTTAAATATCAGTTTTATTTGCAATAAATACTTATTTTCGTTTAAATACAACAAGAAGTTAAAAATTCAATAAATTACATTAAAAGACATAATTATCTTTTTGAAAAATTTCTTTAGTTAGTACGAAATTCCGAACGTGTTTGTCTTTGAGGTCGAATTCAAAATCGGAACTTCGAAAGGGCTGGTCTTTGTCTCTCTCTCTTTCTAATGGCGGGAAAGAGATAGAGTGTGAATGTTTCGAATTGTATGATTAACCCAAGGTTGAATAAGATATTAGCGGCTTTCTGAAAACCTACATGTTTGAGCTACTGAAGTGAAAAATATTTTTCACTTCAGTAGCTCAACCATGTAGGTTTTGCTGCCTGAAATCAGTGAGCAAAATGCGATTTTGCTCACTGAGTGAGACCAAGTAACTTTTTAATTATTTTTTTTCAGAAAGCCGCTAATATCTTATTCAACCTTGGGTTAATCATACAATTCGAAACATTCACACTCTATCTCTTTCCCGCCATTAGAAAGAGAGAGAGACAAAGACCAGCCCTTTCGAAGTTCCGATTTTGAATTCGACCTCAAAGACAAACACGTTCGGAATTTCGTACTAACTAAAGAAATTTTTCAAAAAGATAATTATGTCTTTTAATGTAATTTATTGAATTTTTAACTTATTGTTGTATTTAAACGAAAATAAGTATTTACTGCAAATAAAACTGATATTTAACATGTACATATTTATTTCTAGTTTCAATAATGTTACGTAATATATTTTGAATAATAAAATATCATGGGTGCTATTTCCGAACACGCCTTAATTTAAATAAAAGAGCGGGTTACTTTTAATTTGCAGAATTGCAGTAATTTTACTTTTAACTTTTAAAATGTTCCATTTTATTGAATTGGTACCTCTACCTACAATCTTAATTATTTTGATTCACAATAAATAGTTATTTCAATCTATTCCTGTTTATTATTTTATCTCCTAAAGTGTTCTCGCTGCTGAAGTGAAAAGTTATGTGTGTTACACGAGAGCAAAGTTTTTTGCATCTCGTGCCTTTGAATCCCTCGCCACACTCAGGATTTAACTTTAGAATCACTCGCTACGCTCGTGATTCAATCGTTGAATCCTTCGCTTGCTCAGGATTCAAAATCAGCACTCGCAGCAAAAAACAACTTTGCTCTCTTGTTGCACAAATAACTATTATATAATTATAAGAAGTATTTAAGAATACGTTAACAATTTAGTAGGTACCTACTTATAATATACTAAATCTTATGAAACCTGTTGGGAGTAAATAGTAAAGTGGAAACTATTTTATTTTTCTGACTCTTCCCCTGTGCTTTTTTTATTTATTTCGTTACGTGTTCCTAGATAGTTAAATTATTTATCTGGGATTCGCAACCTGGGCATTAGACCGTTAATCGAATTGAACACTAGTAGTAACGGATTAACTTTTAAGTTAACTTTAGAAATTATTGACGGAATCATTAACTTCCGTTAACTTTCCATAAGTCCGTTAATCATTAATTAAGTACCTACTATGTATTTGCAAAAACGACACCGCGCGACCAGCGCCGTGCCACGAAAAACACGTTCTGAAAATTTCTAAGTAATAATTATTACAAACTCTTATCATAAACCCTTCTTTTATTAACATAGCCCATACTAACATTTTTTATAAGCAGGTAAATCACTAACGCAATGACATATAACAATATATTTCTATCACGAGTTAACGATTAACGTTAACTTTCGTTAAATCTTCCTAAATGTAACGCTCTAACGTTAAACGAAGTTAACTTTTTTAGTAACGGATTGGCGATGAACGCTATGAGGATTCGTCGAGCTTCATTTTCTCGGTATTTTTCTGGTTGGTCACAACACCTGCTTAGATTCTGTTTCAAGAAAAACTGGTGTCCTACCTACTTATTTATTTGGGGAAGCAAAAAGTCATTGCTCTATCTACTTTGTTTTGAATAAATATGTTCCTGCTTTCAGCGCTTAGCCTGCTGCATTTCACCGGAATCTGAACACGAAGCAATTCGAGGAGGCGCCCCCGTCAGCCGCTTTACTTGGAAACACTGGCTATATGTCTAAGCGAAAACAAAAACACATCGCCTTGAAGATACGACAGTCAAAGAGGGCCATTCTTCAGAATTATCGATGGGAATTGGTGAAGATTAAATCAAGACTATGAAGAAGATAACTTTCTAGCTCTTCATTTTTGTAAACTTGACTTGTTTTGCCAATAACTGTTAGAGATAGCTCCCTTTATCAAAACTGTCTTGATGTTTTTAAGGCTCCGATGCATATCTTTAAAAAGCTTGTGTGACAAAACACTTGGTTTAGAAAAAAAACATATTTTTTTAAATTGAATATGTTTCTGGAAAGTAATTCATTTACGATCTAATTGAAACTTGTTTTAAAGCAGTTTTGGGAACATTTTAATAGAAATTTCAAGGTCAGTGGCATAACCCAAATCGAAGGTCCAATAACAGAATTTTCAACAGGATCTAAGGGAGTAATATTGAAGCTCTTTATTTAAATGTTTTCTCGGTCCCCTATTTAAATTGAAAGATTTTTTAGGACATTTTCTGGCACAGGGCCCTGAGGATCCGGTAATTTGCACGACCGAACTCTCTAGGGGGCGCCACTGGCTGTGGAAAAAGAACTAAGAGTTCTGTACATAAAATCTATAGTGTAAGATATTCCATTAATTTAATAAGATAATTCCTATAACGTAGTCAAAATGTATAAAGTAGTGATGTTTTAAACAATTCTAATATCGTCCTGCCAAAGTATTAATCAGAAAAAAAAAAAACTAGAAAAATGCATCATTCTGTTACGTCTATGCCTAAGTAAAAAAATGTAGATTATTATCGTTAAAAATATAAATATTTATTTATGTACCTAAATGTGAATTTTAAGAGATACGAGACTCTACTTTCAGAAATATATAATGTAGTATGAATAAGTGTATCTAATGACTAGACATTTTTGTGCTATGAATTTTATCTATCTGAATGATGCGAAGCTCAACCTTCAACCGTGGCGGTCCTATATCACACACTAACTTCTGCCTTCGACTTAGTCTGCGTAAAATTTCTTGTTTTAACATCAAATATACCTTGACACTCGGCAATACTGTGGTTTCCCATTAGTGAAAGAATTATCGGAATCGGATTAGTAGTTCCGAAGATTATCCCCTACATACAAACTCACAAATTTTACCTCTTATTAAGTAGTATTGATAGATACATCACCGGATCCCACTATTTAAACAATCAAGTGACGCCATTACCCTTAGACTAACAAAATTGTGTTTTTAAGCTATTGCATAGCTTTTATCGCGGGCTTTGAGCGCGGCGACCGAATCAAGAAATTCCGTGATGAAAATAAAACCTAACACTCCCCACTCCGCCTACCATGTAGCTCGGCCGAGCGTTCGCTTAACGTGTATGTATATGGTACGACTGTACTTGAATTAATATCAAAGAAAAAAAATACTGCATAAATAAAAAATTAATAAATAATTATAATTGCATAAGTTGATAAAAAATGCTATGCAATAGCTTTACCGCAGCAGTCCCCGAGTGCCACACGTTTTTTTTTAATGTTTTGATTGTTTAGGGGAATATAAAAGAATTGTCCAAACATTCAGGCTCACAGAAGACCATAAGTATTAAAGTACGATGATCAATAACCGGGCCTTTAACCTGCGGTAACTACCAGGTGCGGATCTAGGTTTTCGCTCAAGGTGGGGCAAATGTTTCTTTCTGGGAGGATGGGGGACGGAATTTCTCAAGCCATGAACGCCCATTTAAAAAAACACCAGCACCCATTTTCTGTAAACTCAACAATGTGCTCATCTTTTCGAGGATGACTAGGAAATATATCTTCGAAATGTACAGTATACAATGTAAAAATACAAGTTATAGAACTATGTTTATGTTCAATTTAGAGTTTTAGACTCAGTTTGGTCGAAGCCCAGGGGGCAACTATACCCGTTGCCCATGTATTTGCGCCTGGTAACTACCTACCTACCTACCTAACTACTGACAGCGTGGAAATAGAAAATACCTAGACCTCCCCTTAAAAACTAAAATTCGCACCAAAATCCCGTTACAATCTAGGCGTACAAGTATAACCGACATATTAATTAAAACCTACCTACATTAGTGATGCGGATTATTTGTAGATCGCGCTAACAAGGCACCTGACCCACCGCCGACAAGGTAATGAATAGCTATTAAAGATTTTCTCGTTCAAGAAACTTATAAAAGATTGTAGGTCCTGCGTAAGCAAAAGAGATACATATCTATGTTATTAGTTCATCGCTGACTTTTCACACCGCCGGCGAGTACTCGTTTATTGCAGTGACAAGAGCTATCAAAGAGAGTACCTAGGTAACTATACGCTCAGCGACGCTTGCTTGACGGGCAGAACACTCGCCGAGTGACTCACACTCACACTCACAATATACGCATATCAGCGAGTAATCACTCGTCGCCATCGCGCACACCGTGCTCGCTTCTCCATAATCGCTGGCGGTGGGACAGGCGCTTAAGAAGCCAGATAGGCCACATAAATAATAATCGTTGGGCCATCTAAAAACAAGCCAGTCGAATTGTGAGACTTTGCCAGAAGTTGAGAATTGCTGCTATATTTAATCATAAGTGCTATACCTAAACAAAGAAGTAGAGAACTATATCCCTAGATACGCTTCTACCTAGATATTAAGCATATTACTAAATAATCTACGTCCTACGCTGGCTGGACCAACTCGCAAACAGATCTGTGACAAGCACAATAATTTTGTATAAAACTATATATCTTTGTACTTACGTATACCTGAGAAATGTACACTCATGTAACTTGTAACTATACCGCTTACTGTAGTGTACTTAATTTTGTACTTACCTATGCTTATTTTAAAGATTCCTCACGGAAAGGGCATGAAAATAATCGCCATCTCAATCCAGTCTAGAAGCCTGTCAATCTGTTAAGAAACTAACTCTAAAACAAGATAATCTTATGTTAAAACTATTAAAATAATTTGTTTAAGTTTCTTTTAAATGTCTGAGAATGATATATGTGGCGCCCAGGTGGGCCAAATAAAAAAATATTTTAATTGAAGAACTAACTCTCAAGACGATAATCTTAAGCTAGAACGCTGTTACAATAAATACCTAATTGCTTTTTAGTCCTGATATCTTAACTTTTTTTTTTAATATATGTCAAAGTTTGATGTGGCGCCCAAATGGGTCAAATAAAAATCTGTTAGGTAGGAACCTGTGAAAAGAACTCTCAAACATGATAATATTACAACAATTATAGCTAACACTCTAAAATAATTGCTTTTAGTTGGTTCTTAAGTTTTTCTGTCTGAGTATGATGTGGCGCCCAGATGGACCAAATAAAAATGGCTGCCTACCGTTTGTTGCTATCGAGTTCGTGTACCCATAAAAATGTGATACAATGTAAACTAGTAATTTATTATAACTACCTATTTTCATTTATTTTTTATTTTAACTAAATGTTATAAATAAAATACTTTTTGACGTACTATAATTTTGTACGCTTTATTACCTACCTATATTTTAGTATTCATTATTTTACTGCAAAATATTTTACTAAATCGCGTCCTAAAAACTTTTTAAGTAGAAAAATTTAACGAATAAGTTTATTTATGAAGATTATATAGATTTCTAAAAAAATGTGTATCGAAGGCAATGCTCCGGGCGAGTAAAAATAATTAGACATTGTAAAAATGTAGTGTTGTGTTGTTCATAATAATAAATGTGTAGATTTTGAATAGTGATGTAAATAATAATTTTATTATTGTATTGAGTTGTCTGCAGCAGATAATGTTAATGTAAACTGTGTTCATTTATAAATAAATGTCTTAGATAAATACAATCTCTTTTCATCCTACTATTACCCATGCAGTACTACCTACCCAAGAAAACACCTTAAGAGATACCTAAAACATAACCGTAAGCAAATTATCATTCTGAGATATGCAACCCAAGTATAGCTACTTAATGAAATGTAAACAGTCAGGGGTTTATTTATAAACGTTGCTTAAAGTTATGTAATGATTAGCCACTGTTTAACCATACATTTTTGCCATGTAAACCTCTCTTAACTTTAAGCAACGTTTATAAATAAAGGGTTCACTGCGCAAAATACTGTACGCACATGTACAGTAGGCCGCACGTGGTCATAAAACCAGTATAGACTGGGCTCTTATTCTGTTGAAACTCCGTACTACGCTAAGCCAGTTTAAGATCAAAGTTTCACTACCGACGTGCGGTTGACTGTACATAACATTATTTTCCAAAGTAACGAACATCATCGAGGAAAGTTAGAAACGGAAACCAGTAGCGCCATCTACAGTTTTCACAAATTCAACTCTTGGCCGCAGAGTAGATAATAAAAAAGAAGTTGTAAAAGGTTTGTACCTATTTGTTTTACCTCTATATTTTTAATCAACGTTTAATCGTGGTTCAACTTAGAGAATATAACACTGGTTCCACCATTAGGTATAGTAATTCATGCGTCGCAATAATAATATTTAGATACGTTATTTTGGAATGTTTTGATTGCAATCAACGTACTGCACTTCCGCCCTACTTATACGCAGTGATTTTGTTAACACTCGACTAAATCAGAATCCACTCAACTAATTACTAAACGAGTCGTTTGCACTGTCCGAGACACTAAACTGTAGAAACCATAGACACGCACTTTTGCACTCCACTGGAGACGTGTAAACTTATGTCAGCGTTTAATTAGTGACAAGCGTGAAGATTTTAGACACGCTTGATTTATTATAATGAGAAAGACATTCGGCTATTAATAGCAATCGTTAATGTAGTTGAACGTAAGTTGCAGTGTAATCGATAAAATATGAACTATTCAATCTACTCGTATCACGACCTTGCACAGCAAAACCAGTCTGTGAGCTCAAAAGAATTTGATACGTGCGAACAAGCGAATTTAGTTTAGCTCATTAGTTGTCATAACATATTGCTAAATGGCGGGATATAAGTGGTCCGAAGACATTACAATCAAGTTTGTTAGCGAGTATGTTGCACACGAGTGTCTGTGGAACACTAAACACTCGCTGTATAAAAACAAACTAGCCAGATTGGCAGCTTATAGAGATATAGCAAATAATATGAAACTACCTAATTTTGGCGAAAAAGAAATCGTCGTCAAAATTAAAAATATTCGCTCCACATACTGCCAAGAACTAAAGAAAATAAAAGATTCCAAGACGTCGGATTCTGGGGAAGTTTACGTTCCTAATCTAAAGTGGTTTTCAATACTTAATTCAATACGGAAAGAAAATGGTTTGGTAAGTTTTTTATTTTGGTATTCAATTTTAATAAACTTATAAACTAAAATAACAGTTTTTTCAGAAGGCGTTATTTCCCTCAACTTATCTTCTGAAATTGCCAGCTCACTGCTCCCTTTCCCATGAAATAATCAGCATAGTCAGACCTGATCTGATGAGCATCTTTTGAAGAACAGTCTTTCATATTTTTAGGGAATTCAGCTAGCCCTTCTATTGGCAATTCTCTCCACAATCCAGGTATAATATTGCCAGTATCACGGTCTTCTACATCCAGTGTTGTCACCTGTATTAGACTTTTAGTTATTCTCAACCAGTTGTGCAAAGCGCAACAGGTTTTGACAATTTTTTCAATTTTGTCTGCTGTAAATGGAAGGGGCTTTTCGAAAATTCTGAAGCGGCTGACAAGAAGCCCAAAGGAGTTATCGATGACACTTCTAGCACAGGACAATCTGTAGTTGAATACTTTATTTTTTTCTGATTTCTCTACTTCAAATGGTTTCATTAAATAGTTTTTTAATGGAAAGTTATTATTTCCAACTATAACATAATTTGGTGGGAGTAAATTATTTTCTAATGCCTTATTTAAATTACTTTCTTCAAAAACTTCTTTTGACATCTTTTTATTTGAAAAAACATCAATATATTTGAAACAATAATCATCATCACATATTGCCAACAAGGCAATCTTGTGATAATGCTTTCCTGTTTCACTTTGAGATTTCATCACAACGAATTTCCCATCAATAGCACCACAGCATCTTGGAAAATCCCATGTACTTCTATAGCTAGTTTCAACAGCTTTCCACTCTTCATGAGTTGGTTCCTGAAACAAAATGAATAATCATTATTTTGGATATTCTCAGGAGAATGCAGACGATAGTTGTGGTGGTAACAGCTTTCAAGATGATAGTTACAATGGTGGTACCAACTCCCAGTGTAACGTTGAAGAATCTGCAGACAACACATTACCAGAAACGGACCAGCCTCGCTCATTAAAGAAGAGAAGACTGCAAGAACTGGCAACACTTTTAACAAAAGTGAAAGAAGTATGTGCTATAAATAACACTCCACCTCCAGAAGAGCATGAGTTTGATATTTTCGGCCGAAGTGTTGCTGCACAACTAAAAGTGCTGCCTTTAGAACAAGCTTTACAAGCTCAGCATTACATACAGAGTTATTTGACAGGATTACGGTTGCAGAATTCACCAGGTTCTAGAGCATCTTCACCATATTATGTAAAGTTTGAGCAGATGAGTCCTTGAGAGGAATTGTTCCAAGGGATTGGCAAGCATAAGGAAGCCCTAATTAAGATTGATTACTTGATGAAAGTGGCTGGAATCGACAGGGTGATGCAAGGAAACTGTATATAGTTGTGTATGTTGGGCTCGAAGATGCCTACCCATCAGGCCTTAGTAAATCGAATGAAAGAATAGTAAAGTTCATAACTGGGTCAGTGGGTCGTCTTAGGGGCAGAGTTCTGTTTAACTTTTTTTCCAAATCTCACATTATTATTGATTTCTGTTACCTCCAACTTGTCTTGTTATGAATATACACTAAAAAATTATGATTTTGAAAGTTGACAAAATTAACCTTTGCAAGAACTAGCTAGCTAAATATTTCATACTTCACAATCTCTGCTGAACTTAAAGCAGGCTATACAATAACATATCTTATCAAAAATAAATACTACCTAATATAAAAAAAAACTATTTTTATTTACCTTAATATAATCCTTTAAAGCTAAGCAAATAGCATCACATACTTTATGAATCATCAAACAAATGCTTGTCCTTGACACATTGAACAGAAGTTCTAGTATTCTCAAACAGCTTCCAGTTGCAAATAAATGCAGTACAATTTCAAGTTTTAGTGACGCAGGCAGTGCCCTTCTCATTACAGTATCCGCCTTTTGAATATATGGTTCTACCCCTTTTAGTAACCAATTAAATGACTTTTCGGTCATATGCAATGCAATAAAATGTTCTGTTGGGCCTTTGACAGATAGTGCAGGGAGTAGGTAACTATTTGTATCCTGTTTAATTATGTCTTTTACCCATTTACGTTTGCGATTTATTTTTACACCTTCATTATCGGCTTCCTCGTTAATTTCTTCGATGATGTGTTTTAAAGTTTCTTGAAGGATACCCCGTACTTCACCGCGGATCTGTAGCCTATCCATGGTGGGCTGTAATTACGTTCGTGATAAGGTTGGGGACATTTTATTGCGAACTCCTAGCAATAACTATAAACACAGCTCAACTCAAAACTATACTCATAGTTTATTAAGTATTTACCAAGAGTGAAAACAAAATGATAGGGCCAATAAATAATCTGGTCTGCTTGATTATTAAACTTTTAAAATCTATGTATTTTATAGAATAAGGTACGAATAAAATTACTTGCAACAATTATTGCAACGCGCACCACAAAAGATAACTTTCTGTGATATCAAACAACTTTGATTTGAACTCATGAAATGACAATAAAAAAATGACATTGACATCATTGATACAAACATAAACAACGATGCAATGTGTTCAATCTGAAATAGCCGCTGGGCCCACTGGGTAGATAGCGGATAGCCACACTTGTTCACAACAGTTCGATTCCCTATCGGGTTCTTGGTAATTAAATATTTAAATGGCATATGGTGAAACTTTGGAAATTTGTTTCACCTAAGAATTTTCATATGAAATTTTCAGAAAAATTCTTAGGTGGAACAAATTCCTAAATTTTGACGATTGATATGAAATTTATGATTATTATTCAGTAAATATGTCATTCCTACAGTCACAAATCGCATTTTGATCAACATACCGCGTAAATAAAGCTGTAATTTGCAAAAAACCAAAGAAAGCCTTGTAAAAAATTATGAGCTGTCCCGGGATGCCATATATGATTATGCATGAAAGGGTGGTTTATCAAAGAATATAAAAATATTCGTTTTTTTTTAAGAAAATAATTATTCGTTATTTAAAAAATAGATATTAATTGAATAGCAAAATTAATTTCGTAACGAGTCGCGGTGTTACGAGCGCATGGCGACGTTATTGACGGTCAACAGACGGTCTGACCCACCGCAAAATGTTTCACATCAAAAAACTTTCGGCGCCATTTTCCGTAAACTCGAGAATGTATGTACACACATACCACCTTTTCGAGGATGACTACTACCTATCTTTATCTCATTAATATACTTTGAATAAAGTAAAAATACAGGTTATAAAACTAAGTATATTCTAATTTAGAGTTTTAGACTCAGTTTGGTCGAAGCCCAGGGGGGCAACTGCACCACTTGCGCTCACCCCTGTATCCATGCCTGCCGCCATCGCCTTCGTCTACGGGATCCGCCGTGACGCCGCGCCGACGCCTTCCGGCTGTGTCAGGGCTCCACATGTGGTTGTTTTTGTCGTATGCCCAATGAGCAGTGAGCTATGGCTCATTGGGCATACGGCAGACTCAATGGTCCACATTAGCCCTGAACCTAAAGGGCTGGAAGTCATGGGGAGAGGCATTTGCCTAGCTGTGGGATGATGCAGGCTAACAGTAACAATAAACATTTTAGCTAAAAATTACCACTATCTATATAGCATTCCCCCTAATCGAACCTTAACAATCGTACCTGATAGCAAATCGAGCAGACACAATATTATTACATGTCTGCTACGAAATAAGCATTGATTGATCCCTGTTTTGTAACTTCAACCGCCTGCGAGTTGCGGTTAAAGCCGATTTAAGTCGCTGCCTATTTTTTTTATTTTTTTTTTTTGATATGGCTACTCGCAGTTTTGACCACTGGGGGTCGTGGCTGCTTAACCGGACTGTCCTGTGGTTGCCTTTTGGATTTTACTCTAAAGGGCCTCCAGCCAGGAGCGGAAAAATTTAAACTAAACTTACAAGTTAGATGACCGCACGCTAAGGGCACCCCCTGTGGGGTACGGACCTCGGCTTAGGGCGTCATCGGGAGAGGGCAGCGCGATATTGGGGACGGGCTGGATCGAAGGGTTTATAATATCATGATTATTAAACGGGGAATTTAAAGCTACAGGCTCAGCTACGGCGCGGGCTGAGACCTCATCGGTCTGGGAGTCGCTGCCTAGTTAATACGTAATAATTTATACAAAATAGCTGGGAAGAAAATATTTGATCTTGCAACACTTGTCTAAACGTTAATAAATCCAAGTTTTCAGTTTTGGTTGAAAAAATAAGAAAATGTCTATGAATGACATTTGTATGTTCCATTTCACATAGAATTTCAATACACAAGACAAATATTTATTTGGTTTTCAGCACTATAAAAGTAAAACATATGCTTAGAAAGCCCAATGAATACAATTTTGATTAAAGACATGATTTTTACCATATTCATAATTTTTGGATACCCTGATACTTTGCTGTTTAAAAATTTCCATATGTAGTTAATAATGTCAGGATTTCAGGAACGCACTTTTAATGGCAGGCTTGTCATGTTGATTTCGATATTCCGTAATTTATTGGCGTAGAGAAACGACTTTTATAATTTATTCTCTATATTAATTAAAAAAGGAATAATCTATAAATAAAGGAGAAGTAAAAACGTGCAAAGAAACTGTGAATGTGGCATCCGTTTATAATTAAATCATCAAGTAAATATCAAGTTGTCACTAATAATATCTTTGAATCGATATAACTACGGAAATAATCTTGAGTTTGCCGTGAATTTATTATCATTATGTCAACAAAGTTATGAGCTAATCGTTTCTTTAAGGTAAGAGCTCTTTATCATCGTGAAATTCGTAACAATTTAGTGATATCTAATGTTTTCACAGACCTGCGGCCGCGGGCCTTGTTTATATTTTTTATCGTTCAAATCACTTTCAATCTTATCTTTGTATTGTCAAGTAGAATCAGTTTTTAAATACACACTTTCGTAATCTGTTTTTTGTGATATAAATCGTTGTAATTTCTTGTAGTAGTGAAAATGTCGTTAGAACGAGAGAGTGTGGGCGGAGTACCTAGCATGGGGGACATACGGGGGGTGGCGCTCCCCAGTGCGGGCTCAGCCTCGGCAGACCCTCGCTCTCAGCTGCTGCAAGAGATGAGGGAGCAGAACTTTGACCTAATCAGATTTGCCTCATACAGGACTGCTTGCAAGCTCCGCTATGTACAAAAGAAATGTAACTGTGAGTAATGTACAGTGTAGTTAATTTATATTATTTAAAAAAACTTGATTTAGTATTATTTTCCTGAAAGAAATATCTTGGCAGTTGCCTTCTAAATGTTTGGTACGCAAATACATTAATCAACTAACAAGTCTAATCGTTTTATAATGGGTTAAATTGGTGTTTATTGCTTCCAAAATTATGAAACAGTTTCACTGATGTGCCCCACGTAGATTGAGTCATGAATATTTATAACTGGGTTGGAATAACAACTCTTATGTTTAGTTAGATTGGACACCAAGGTTTTAAAAAATAATAGGCTCAGATTATGATTGACTATGACAAATTCTGTTGTATTTTGTCAAATTGTCATTTATATTACAGGTATTCTCACTTGACTGGATACATCAGCTTGGGAGCGGATAACATTTTCCTAGCTTTTATTTTTGTAAACTTTCTATCTTCTACAATTTTTAATGACTATACACAATTAAAATAAAAAAAATATCTGTGTAAGTAGGAGAGAACAATAGTAGAAATTAACTATTTATTCAATCTATTAATGTAACCCTTTCTGTTTCAGTACATGTAATAGACATATGGAATGTAATAGAGGCATTCCGTGAGAACGCACTGAATACTCTTGAGCCGACCGCATGTGTGAACGTAACGAGACTGGAAACGCTTGTATCTTCATTGTACCACAACTTGAACAAAAGACTGCCACCTGCTCATCAGGTGTCTGTTGAAGCATGTTCAGCTTTATTGTTGAACTGGTTACTGTCTGCTTACAGTACTGGGTGAGTTTAAGATTTCATGGTCATTTTGTAAAGGAAAATTACACAAACAAATTAAATTCCTTTTTACTCGTAAAACTGATGTTGGTAAATTATATGTTATTTCTGCATGTAGGTTTATAGAAACACTTTTACACATCAATAATATTTTAAAAACTAGATGAGGATGGTGTTTCCTATATACAATTACTTTGTACAGAAACACCGAAACAAACTCAGAGTTAAAGGATGAGTTTAAGCTTGCCTCTCCAATATTTTCTAAAACGTATCAAATATCTTATGCATTTGTAATTCAACTGTTCCATATTATCTAGAATAAATTGTTGAATAAATAAATAAAATAAATAAATTGTAGTTTAAAAGAAGAAGTAGTGACAAATATTTAAAAGAGTATGCTTATATGGTTTGGTCATGTTGAGAGGATGAATGAAAGGCGACTAACAAAAGGTATTTATAAGGTAGATGTGAATGGAAACACTGGGACACCAGGAGGACACCTTATTGGTGATGTTCTTCAGAAAGGCCATATGCATAGTACTCACAACCAGCATGCGTTTATGACCAGATGTATGAACAGAAACTAGGCAAAAGGAGTATGTAAAAATCGTAGCACGTGGGGTTCTGTAGTTTCTGCCTACCCCCATGGGAAGACAGCATAGATTATGTATGTATGTATGTGTGTATATTGTTTACAAATTAACATAACATTGCAGATTCCCTAGCCTTGAATGGATGTGTGATGAAGGGTGTTGGTCGTAATACTAATTAGTATTGTAACATAGTATTGTATTAGTAGTATAGTAACATAGTTATGTTGCACCTTTAACAAGCATTGTAACAGATTAATGGTGGAATGTTATTTCAAGTGTGCCTTTAAGTACGTACTTTAAGTAATTTAGTACACCTTATGCACCTCTTCTGAACGTGTTACACTCGTTAAAGATAATACATAATAATATTATTGATTAGAATCTGATAATATCAGATACAGGTAGTAAATTATAATTGAAAATGAATGCATTGGAATGAAAATAGTCATACTTTAAGGTGTTTTAAAGACCTAGTACAAACAGGTGGGCTCCTCCGACCTTTATTTAAATATAACTAGCGATAAAATATTAATCTTAGCTCCTTGAGATTCCACCAAAATTGGAAGGAAGCAAAGCCTTTTTTAAATTATAAAGACCTAGCCATGTATGTAGTTTGTACTAATTGGTCAACCCTTCTCATAGGTATTCATGAGGGGTTCCCAAATATTAATTATGCAGGTCTGATCTTCTAGAAATATGTTTCAAAAGTATCAACGCACATGTTAATTAATGTAACGAAAACAATATTAATGTATCATTAATTTGTTTCAGGGAGAATGTGGGTAAAATCCGAGTGTTTTCCATCAAAGTGGCGCTTGCGACGATGTGTGCCGGCAAGCTGATGGACAAGCTAAGATGTAAGTACCTACTTTTATGTTTATGACGTATGAAGGTCAGTGTAAATAATGATTCAATAATGACTAGACTAGCTACTCAGCTGTGAGTCATCAATATGATCCAACATCTTAGATCATATTTTATAAGGATCTGCGTAATATGAAATTTAAATAAAGTAGGTACTCATGTAGACACTACTAGGACCTGATTTCTGTATGCATTGATACTTATGAATATAATTACATAAATTAATATAATGGTTACCATCCTCATGATGTACATGCATTATAAACAGAGATTAGATATTTCGATGCATATTCACCTAAAGTTGAGATGTTGGCTAATATGGAATGCGCTTTTGTATCGAAAAAATCCCGCTAACTTCAGATTTCAGTGACCAAACCGGACCAAAGCATAGCGATCGAAAGGTAGTGATTAAAGTTGTTGTAGTCGAGGTAATATTTACGCCCAATCAGGTTATAGTACGTAATTTAATAAAAATAATTACTTATTTATATAATTCATTTTTTTGTTTTTGTTTTATCTAACACACACTACCCCTCCTCTTGCACACTACATACACATATTAACATCGGGGGTTAAATATTAATTTTAAATATATAATTATGCATCTGATTTTATTACAAAAAAAAAATATTTTAAGTAGGCGCTTCCATACTTTCAGAGCGAAACATTAACTTTAGGTAAACATGCATCCGAATATCCGATCTCTGATTATAATAGTTACTCTTGAAAATGACGTTAGTAAAAACAATAGAAGAATAGGAAATTGATCGGCGAAACCTATCACATCTGTTCCTCTTTATCCCATACCGTCTCTTATGAAAGTATTCTGTTCGCTACGGTAGGTCGTAGTGGAGCAATATGAAAGTTGAGTGGACTGTATAACATGTATGATAACTTGATAAGAAATGAGATGAAATTACAACAGTGAAAGGTCGGTTTAAATGTAAACAATAAAGTATGAACGTTATTAAACGCGCAAGCGCAGCTGCGTGTGGAGGCTTGCCACAGCTAACTGTCGTGGTGCAGGGACCCGCGCTCGGCCATCGGCGCGCTGTCCCCGCACCCCTCGGTCACTACCGCCAGCGTGTAACAATGTTGAGAGGAGCGATCTCAACATATTCATTCCCTCAAGCTGTGGCGCACCTTGTTCGTACGACGATGTCCATTGGGCATACCGGGAACACGAAATCACCACCACTTAACAAATTTTGCAATGCAAACGGTACTATCGCCAATCTAATTGGTTAATAATTGACTACATACAATGCTGTTTTTCTTTACTTCCAGTACCTTCAAATAATATGAATGATTACTCCTTACTTCCACCAGACATATTCTCCCAGCTATCGGACGGCAACGGCCACCTGCTAATGAAGAGGCTGTCGGACTACCTGAGAGAAGTGCTGGCGTTACCAGCGGCGGTGTACGAGTCGCCGTCGTTCAACTACACTGACTCGCTTGCGCTTACTATATTTAATCAGGTAAGCTCATCGCTTCCCTTGAAGTCTACTTGGTGATGCACATTGGACCCCCAGGGGTAATCTTTTGCTAGACGCTTGAAAAATCAAACGTCTAATAGTCATTTTGTTATTGTCACATGTTCCATGAAACAAATATTAAACTCGTGACAATCTATGAAGCCCGATTTGACGTTTCTCACTATACATGCCGCGATAACTTTGTATGAACGTCTACGTTAGAAATCGAAAAATCAAGTTCATAATCCTAATTAATTACAATGTCATCCATACACTATAACAATGATTATCATTCGTTAGCACCGAGTTTCACTTTATATTGGAAAAATGCACTCAAAACACGAATTAATCGTTGATTAATATTCCGAAGAGACGTTATTACAATGTCATGTCTTTGGGTTCGTTGCCGTAGTGTTGTGACCGTTAAAATCCTCTTCTCGACCGAATAAAATCGATGTTCTGAAAAATCTGTACTTTCACATACATTACATTTAGAAAAGTTTTATTATTGACTTATTTTGAATTTATTTTTCATTATTTTAATTTGTGACATCATTATAATTATTAATTTTAAATCATGCTACTACTGACTCTTATAATATACTGTATTATTGTTGTGCCCGACAGGGTCCATGTGAACTAATAAATAATATTAAGATCTTGTACACACATGTGATATGCAATAAAGATTTGAATTTGAATTTGAAAAGAGAGAAACGTATAATTATGTACTGTATTATGTCATTATAGGAAATGGTTTGGTTAAAAAGGCCAGACTCCCACATACGGGTAACCAATGAAAACAGTTCAACTGATGATAATTTTTCCGGATCATACAGTGATGAAAGCGAATAAAAATTATACAAATTAATTTATTTATCTGACCCAACAACACTTATTTAATACTAAATTTTATTCTTGACTAGCGACCCGCCCTGGCTTCGTACAGGTGCATATCAGTGGCGTGCCTAGCGTATCCCTCTAGGTACGCCACTGATGCATAATATACAATGTATTGTTATATTATACATAAACCTTCCGAAAGAAATCAGTATGTCGGGTTTTAGTTTATGTCTTGGTTTAGCATTGAAACTCGCCCAAATTTAAACTTAGCTGGGATTTCTGTAATAACTGTTAAATATTACAAACTCGTACGTGTAATAAAACAATATGCCTCGAGAATCAGTTTTAAGCAATGTAGATAAATTGTCGATTACTAACTCTTAAGTATGAAAAATCGATATGTATGTCTCAAGAATTGGCTTTTGAAGCAACAGATTTTTTTTTTCTCATCACTACACAGAGTATTTTTATAGCTGTGATATCGGACTTCTTACATTGTCACGAGTATAATAAGATCGATTGGTCAGTTGACCAATAGAGGGGCTCGTGGCTAAGAATAACAGCCGTACGGGCCGATCGATCAGGTTAAGCTACGCTTGCCGCGGTTGGCCCGTGGATGGGTGACCATCTTTACATACCGAGACCCCTTCTTGCCTCGGAAATCAGGTTAAGCCGTTGGTCCCGGCGGTCATTCGTGGTTATTTGACATTCGTTACGGGTAGTCAGAAGCCCGAAAGTCTGACAACCAGTCTTACTAAGGGGTATCGTATTATCCAGTAACCAGTAACTGAGTTGTGGAGGTCAGATAGGCAGTCGCTCCGGCATCAGGTTAGAGTGGAAGCCGACCCCAACATAGTTGGAAACAGACTAGGCAGAATGATTTTGGTCAGTTGACAATATTTAAGTACCTCCAACACACCCTTAATCTCACAGCCTACCTTGCTGAATCTCTTTTTTATTGTTCAGCAAACTATTATTGTATAGCCCGACATCCTAATCTGTGCTGACATGTGGAAAAATATTCTAACCACCTGCCCTGTCCCCGAAATAGATATTTGCAAATAATTTGGTAAACCGCTTAACACTTTTAGTGCCAAGGACCCAGCGTACGGGGCGAAAATAATTCGTTCGTGTGCCCTCTGCCCATAACCCACATCCGAGTCATCGCTATACGTACCTATAGATGACATCTGTTCATGCGCAGGACCCGACTAGCGAGATCAATCTAAGTACGCTAAGGGCGATGGCTTACAAGTAAATATGTATTTTTGAACTTGGCACTAAAAGTGTTAATTTTATCTTCATGTTGTGACTGCAACGTATTATTTCCCTGATTCAGAATGGCAAGATCACCGTAAACGATTTCCTTGACACACTGATGTCGGACCCCGGGCCGCCATGTTTAGTGTGGCTGCCCCTACTGCACCGACTCGCTAGCGTCGAAAATGGTATGTATTTATTTATTCTTCGAAAAGCTTACAGTCTAATATCTAAATAAGTAAATAATTATTAATTAGCGCTTACATTTGCCATTTAAAAGCTTCCACAAATTAAAATGATTAGCTATTATAAGATATTTAACAAACTTTATTATTATTTGTTGTTAATTCTGTGCATGTTGGGAAGATATTATATTCATAACTAAATAGCAGGTTTTCTGATCATGAAGCGATTGTCAGTTTTGTAAGGGGGAAGCGCCAGGTTGCCCGCGAAATTCAAATACTATTGATTGATATTTTATGAAATTGTCAATCAATAGGATTATATGAACTTAAAGGATTGTATTGGTGATTTTAATGATTATAATCCTGTAAATACATACTTGTAACGGTCTCGAATCATATTTTGTTCAACATACAGCCTGACACTGACCTGAAAATTGCAAAAAAACGTAAGAAAATTTGAATTTCGCGAGCAACCTGGCGCTTCCCCTTAATTAAGCAAATACTTGCGAATGCGTTTTTATGTATATTAAATATTCCCAGAAAAGAATTGGGCCCCAAACAAGTATAACTTAGAAGCAAGCTTCAAAAACTGACTCAATTGCAAAAACCTGGAGTTATGAAGTTTCTCAAACATTTTCATAACAGTAATGCAACATTTTTGGCCAAATACGTTATCCAATATCGACTCGTTTGGTTCAAAACTTTTTCATCATCATTTGTTCTCCCCCAGTGGTCCATCCACTGGCCTGCAGCGCCTGTCGCCGCAGTTCCCTCACAGGCTTCAGATACCGCTGCACGCGCTGCGCCAACTACACCATGTGCCAGGACTGCTTCTGGCGCGGCCGGGTCTCCGCGACCCACAGCAACGAACACGAGGTCAAGGAGTACGCCGCCTATGTGAGTATATCTGATGACAACGTTCACTGTGCACAACTACACCATGTACCAGGACTGCTTTTGGCGCGGCCGGGTCTCCGCGACCCACAACAACGAACACGAGGTCAAGGAGTACGCCGCCTATGTGATTATATCTGATGACAATGTTCATTGTGCACAACATCACCATGTGCTAGGACTGCTTCTGACGCGGCCGGGTCTCTGCGACCCACAGCAATGAACACGAGGTCAAGGAGTACGCCGCCTATGTGAGTATATCTGATGATAATGTTCATTGTGCACAACATCACCATGTGCCAGGACTGCTTCTGGCGCGGCCGGGTCTCCGCGACATACAGCAACGAGCACGAGGTCAAGGAGTACGCCGCCTATGTGAGTATATCTGATGATGAACTTTCACTGTGCACAACTACACCATGTACCAGGACTGCTTTTGGCGCGGCCGGGTCTCCGCGACCCACAACAACGAACACGAGGTCAAGGAGTACGCCGCCTATGTGATTATATCTGATGACAATGTTCATTGTGCACAACATCACCATGTGCTAGGACTGCTTCTGACGCGGCCGGGTCTCTGCGACCCACAGCAATGAACACGAGGTCAAGGAGTACGCCGCCTATGTGAGTATATCTGATGATAATGTTCATTGTGCACAACATCACCATGTGCCAGGACTGCTTCTGGCGCGGCCGGGTCTCCGCGACATACAGCAACGAGCACGAGGTCAAGGAGTACGCCGCCTATGTGAGTATATCTGATGACAATGTTCATTGTGCACAACATCACCATGAGCCAGGACTGCTTCTGGCGCGGCCGGGTCTCCGCGATCCACAGCAACGAGCACGAGGTCAAGGAGTACGCCGCCTGTGTGAGTATATCTGATAAGCTGGATTTGCACTGATGCCAAGACAGTTTAACTTGATTCATTCCTCTATTTCCTGGAGACGGAGAACTTTCATTGTCTCATCATTTCTGGCTAATCGCAATGGATGATTCCGGCTTACAAGAACAGCAATGTTTGGATTTTTGGCACACTAGTGCCATACAGCATATGTACCTACTCACTACCTTCTTCGTCAACTTTACCATCTGGATATTTTTAATCCTACAATTTTAATATTTTTGAAAAGTTTTGTTTTATTGTAACTGTAAAACACACAACATATTCACTAAAAATAACACTGAAATTGACTGTCCATTTAGAAATCTCCGTCGAAGCAGATTGGCGCGACACTTCGCAAGTCGTTCCGCTGCGTGCCGGAGCGAGCGCGAGCGCAGTTGCCGCGCTATCCTGACCAACCTGAGCGGACGTTGAATCTTAGTCACATCGTGTAAGTGTATCGATAGCTTGTAAGTGCGTGCATTTTTTAGATATATGCGACCTCGTAATTGCTTTACCATCCTAAGTTTGAATGTCACTAGCACGTCATAAAACGAAACGGTCTATTTTTGCTTTCAAGACCAATGTGACAGTTAAATAGTTAATTGGGAGGTTTTGTCCAAAATGATAAGCAAATACCAGGTCGACTGTACAAACAACATACAGGATGGCAGGGTCATCGACGCGCAACTGCTACCATGCATTCAGTACATCATTCTGGACGCCCCTAAGTTGAATTTTTGGTAGGTTATCAAAAAAAAATCTGCTGTATCATACAATAGTGCAATACCTACGCAGTCAAAATGTATAGAACAGCAATTTTTTTTTTTAATATCGTCCAAAAATTAAAAAAAAAATGTTAGTTTAGGATCATATGCTGAATTCATGGTTACAGTTTGCGCGTCGAGTTCCCTGCCACCCTATATATTCATACACGCACGCTGGTTGCGAGTACTACGCACCTGACCTTTCTGAAGAACATCACCAATAAGGTCACTATATGTCTCCCTAGGGCGTCCCCTCTCGGCGTTTCCACTCACATCTTTAATTATTTTATTCATTAAGTTGAAACCTTCTAAATACAGATGATTGTGTTACGTTCTCTTTTCAGTGATTGTGTAAGAAGTCAACCTGAACAGGGTTTGTTTACACATTATCTGATAATTTTCCAACAGACTATACTCATTTTCATACGCCAGTCATAGATAAACTGAATTTGGAATTATACATCGGTGTTAACGGTAACAATTTGTCGTGCAGTCCTCCATCCCCGGTGCCGGCTCACAACGGCTTCCCGGAGTACGTGGGCGGCTACGTCAACACCGGCTCGCTCGACTCACGCTCCTCGCGCTCGACCCATCGCAGTACGTATTACGTCATTATTTAAAACTGATAATTGTTGATATTCTCACAAAGGTAAATAATTTACTGCCACAGCGATTGCTTTAAATCTATGATATTTCTTTAGCAATTAAAGCCTGTGCACACCAGCATGCGTACCATTTTATTTATAGCCACCACTTAATTTATATGCATCTGAATAGTTATGCAATCCAAGAATACCGGGGTCTGTTTTTTTATAAATATTTTTTTAGAAGTCGCTTCCATACTATACACCCGACTAGTTTTGCATTCCCGGTGTTCCTGGAATCACAGGTTTTTTTTTTACTAAAAATATTGTTTGAGAAGCTGCTTCCATACTTTCATAGCTAAAAATTAACTTTAGGTAAATATGCATTCGAATATCCGATCTCTGCTCATAAGTGCTTCGATTTGTTGACCATTTTCTTATTTCTTAAGTACCAGCATGCGTGGCATGATCACTTCTATCTCTACTCTTCGAAGAGAAGACAAATCACTTTCTTAACAAAAAGTCCATTCTTTTTTTGAATTTTGACATCGCGCCGAAGAAATCTTCCTGCAATCTGTCATTTTGTCTTCTGTTTCTTCCATTTCTATAGTGGCCATGCTACGCATGCTGGTGAAAGGTAGACCGGAGCCGTTTTTCCTCTTAAACACATCAACATTATGGTCGTTGAAATAAAGTCGATTATAAACTTAATTGAGAGTGTTTTTTTTACTAGATCTACGCCATTTCTTAAACATATTGCGGTAAGGCAAGAGTTGAGTGCGAGAAGAGAGAGTGCGTTTTAGCTTTCAATAGTGAAAGTTATCAGGGGGCCTAGACAAAATCCCTTTTCTGTAAGCGTTAACGCCAACGGAAAATCAAATTGTATGGAGTTGACATTTGTTTACCACGTGACATTACGTATCTTTTCCGCAGGTCATTGCCATACATTTTGACGGTAGCGTCTGGCGTTAACGCTATCAGAAAAGTTTTTGTCTAGGCCTACTGGTTCTTAACGACCAGGAATTAATTCCCGACAATAAGATTAAGCAGGTTAATTAAACTATAGTGAAATGAGAGCAGTGGTGGCCCAGTGGTAACGGCCCCGACTTACCGAGTTGTAGGTCTCGGGTTCGAACCCAAAGAAAAAAAAAAGGAAGGCGCTTTACTTTGGGTAAATATTTTCATCACCACTGCTCTCAAAAGGGTGAAGGAAAACATCGTGAGGAAACTGGCATGTCCTAGGAGTAAAAATTCGAAGACATGTGACATCTACCAACCAGCACTGGGCCCGCGTGGTGGATTACGGCCCACTCCCTCTCACTGAGAGGAACCTTGTGTCCCAGCAGTGGGAACATTTTATGCTGATTATGCTGTTCAACTATATCATAAATCTACGTGCTGTATTGGTTTTAAGTCTAAAATTACAAAAATTGCTTGTCAGGTATAGCAGAGCATTTGTCGCGTGGTGTAGACGATGAGCATCGTCTGATAGCGAGGTACGCAGCGAGGTTGGCGCACGAGAACAGAACTATGGTATGTATTGTAATATTTGTAATGTGAATATGCCATTTGGCCAATACAAATTCTACCCTATTTCTATTACAAATAAAGTTTATTTTGCTGTCACGAGATGACGCGAATATTTGCATATTTACCTACGCCCAGTAACGTATAACGGCATAAAACATCTTGTAGACAGTATTATGCTCATTTACATATAATTATTTTACAGCCAAGAGCCGGCAGATCAGCGTCACTTACTCCGGAATTGGTAAGTGCTGAAATTTCACCAAACAAACTTTTTCCGCATACATTTGTTAACCAGTCTTCCAATTTTGAATATGAACCGTCGCATCATTATCGTTCACTATGCAAAATACGTTCTTTCAAATCCAATTTCTTAGACTGTGCCTTACGCACCGCACGTAATTTATTTATTTCATTATAGGGTCGTTCATCTTCAGAGGGTTCCGAAGTAGATGCGGCGCGACAACAACGTGAACTGATCTCACAGCTAGAAGCCAAGAACAGGGAGATCATGAGGGAGATCGCTAGGCTCAGGTAAGACTTAAGATATACTCACTGTTTCAATGTACAGTATTTTTATCTCTCAAAGCGACACGCACGTTACTTGTGCTGTGTGTGTGCGCAGGAGCTCTCGGTACTGTTTGAGTTAATGGCAAAGTCGGAAGTGTGTGTGTGTGTGCGTTATGTGCTGACTCTACTCATCTTCACACACACATTCACAGCGTGTTTGTACACTTGGTTAACACAAGTAAAGCGCGTGTCGCTTCGTGAGATGAAAATAGTATAACATAAGTGGTATGTTTATTTTTAACGTAGGGACAACTCGGTTCCCAAATATTGCATACGTCAGCGCTATTACAAATGTGAAGTGTCAATTCTTGTAAATTGTGTTTAAAAAAAATTGTTTTAATAAGAGTCATATTAGACTATCATAGAAATATGATCATATCCGTCTAACCTCAAAAATGGCGTCAAAATGCAAGAATTTGAAAGCCTTATATATTGTGGAATTCTGGTTAGAAACTAAGCTGGAAAAAGATTTTCCGGTAGCTAGATATTTCAGAGTTACTAAATACATGCATCTTTTTCACTAATCGGGCATCTAAAGTGAGTTTCTTGCTTTAATTTTGGGTGCTACCTTTGACAGTGCATAGTTAAACACAGCTTTATAGAGGTATGAGGAACAGGGTGTAAAGTTCACTCATACTCTATGGAAAAGGGAGGATCCTCCGACCAGACGGGTGTTGTGTCTGGTGGGCAACTGCCCGACGATTGATGTTGGAACGTTGTATATATGCTAGTTGCGCGGTAAAATCTGCTTGCGCGATGCAGGATTTTGCGTGACGTCTGTGTGACGTGTAGCTCGCATGTGGCGATGTAGATACCGCTACAACTTCATCCATATGGAGATATTATTTTGTAAGACTTTTTATCTTCCAATCTAAGTTATTCGAGTAAGGTGTTATGGACCCCTCTCTCTGATCGCCTTACTACCCATGATCTAACTCAAATACGTGTTTTATTTTTTGTTTTTTTTCTCTTACAGACGTCAACAAGAAGCGGAAGCGAGCGCGGGCAGCGGCGTGGGCTCAGCGCCCTTAGTATCAGAGCTACGTCTGTTACGACAACGTAAAGACGAACTAGAGGGACACCTGTCTTCACTGCAAGAGTCGCGCAAGCACCTCATGCACCAGCTTGAAGGTCTCATGAGGATGCTCAAGGTACGTACACGTCTGTTAGACTTAACTACGTTGGCTAGATATACAAGCACTAAAGTACTTGATTTGTAAGAGTGATAGAGAGTGGAGTAGGAAAGGAAACAATAATTATTTTGTTTTAAATATTTATTTAAATTATTAATATGCCTGATTATAATTTCGTCTAATATATTGACGAATTTTTTGTACTTCTTGAAATGGTATCGATATCTGAAGGACTAGGTGTATACTTACCTGAAAATAATAATACTAAATTAGCAAATAATGTAAAGGTATTTTTTTGGAACAATGCTATTTGTCCCAAGTTATAATCTGCACACTTGGCAGATGAGAGCTAGACTGAACAAAGTGTAATATTCAGATCTTCACGAAATTTTTGCATGTTTGTGTGTGTGTTTTTTTTTTGAGAGAAGTTCCTTATCGCACGGTACGGACTTGGCGGATGGGGGATAGGCGAAAAAAGTGTAAAAAAAATCCGCCACGACCTTCATTTGTTTGTTTGGTTGAACGCGCTAATCTCAGGAACTGCTGGTTGGAATTGAAAAAAATCTTTTTGTGCTGGATGGTCCATTTATCGAGGAAGGCATCACGTTACGACCAATAGGGGCGGAGCATAAATGAAAAATGTTGCAAAAACGGGAAAAATTTATTCCTTTTGAGAGCTTCCGTTGCGTGCGCTGCGTAAATGGTTAAAGTTACGCAAACATCATGTATGACGGAATTGTTCCCCTTAAATGTCCCCCTTTAAAAGTTTAAAAAAAAACTCCGCGACAGCAAATGTCTATCTTTTAAGGTTGACTCAATATAACCCTTTTTATGGTAATCAAATTTGTTCTATGGATGTTCTAAATATAGTACGAAAGGAACTTCGTTCCAACCTAGTGTTCCACGACACTAACGCATTTATTTTTAATTTACTTAGTGATAGTCCAATTTAAAATTGCACGCCCCTCCACTGCTTCTTGTATACACATTTCAAATGTTTTTATAGAAACTTTTGTGGAGTTTTAAATTCGCTTCGCTTTCGCTTTGTTTTTATTTCGCTTTTAGCGATAAGACCGCCCATTGTGTCACCCTGTGTAAAATGTCTACATTTATATCTGTTATTTTTTATGGTGTACATAATAAAGAGTATTCTATTCTATTCTATTAGTCGATCTCTACTCTCAAGCGTTGTTAATTTATTTCACTGTGCCTCTTATTTAATACATAATATACAGCGATAGGAACTTCGTTCCAACCGGGTGTCCCACGACACCTCTTGTTTTTTTTATTATGTAGGATGTAATCCTGAATACAACAATAAGTATGAACGCATCCATGAGTGAAAGAGAGTGTGACATTTTTCACATATAGTCTAAATTTAGTTTACAAAAACAAAGTAAACATTTTGTCCCAAAACATCTATACACCTGCGATTAGCCGGTGAGTAACCACCTTAAAAAGCCTAAGCAACATTCGTTATGAACATTAATGATTTACCCATTTGTGTTTCAAATAAAAAATATAAAAACAAATGATCGTCACTGACGTGGCATGAAATGATGAGGACAAGAATAAAATTCTTGTTCTTCTATTAAACAAATTCAAAGACGTGTCATTCGATATAAGTCGTGTGACGTTACCAATCTTGTTTATCTAGTTCTGGAATTATCACTCTGAACATTGTTTTGGATAAAGGGTGGATAGATGTATTTGAGACAAAATGTTTACTTTGTTTTGGTAAAATAAATTGTATACTAAGTTTTGTACCTATACGGTGGATACAATGTCATGGAACAAAAGGTTGTTGACACTAAAATGGTTCCTTGTCAGTGTATCCATCTCTTTGGGGCTGACTATACCACCCCCTTAAATATGATCACACCTTTCTCATAAATGCTGTATAGGCTTTATATAAAGATCTATTGAGTACATACCTTTAAGCGTTCTGCGGAAAGCACGTCAACAATGCAGGAAGATTTGTCACAAGACATTTTATTATTACCCCCCAGTTCACTGAAATACAAAAAGATAATAAAATTATAACATTGTAATAGAAACTTATAGAGGGATATACAGGGTGGCAGGGACATGGACGCGCAACTTGCTACCATGGATTCAGTACATGATTCTGGACGCCCCTGCGTTTAAATTTTTCGTGGGTTATCAAAAAAAGTATCTGCTAGTTCATACAAAAGTGCAATACCTACGCGGTCAAAATGTATCGAACAGCAAATTTGTTTTTTTTTTTTTGTAGTGACCTGCGTTAAAAAAACAAAAACGGGGGTCTTGGATCATGTGCTGAAATCATGGTTACAGTTTGCGAATCGATGTCCTTGCCACCTTGTATATAATTACTTGGCGAAACTTCACAGACGTGACGGTAAAAAGTATGTTTTCAAAACTTGTTATTGCTCATACGAGTAATTCCTGCGCATCGTGACCGTTGAGCCCGAGCAGCAGTAGTTTCGTAAACTTTTAAAAAGTGTATGGTTTTGGATCTTGTTTTTGCGGCTAGTTAATTTTGCCCGTGTGTCAGAGAAAATTAATTGCTAAGCAAATAAAATACACCATTTAATAAATAGCAACAATCCATACTAAATAGATTACAATAAATAAATAATATAATAAATATACAAGCTAACACTAAAATATACATATATACTATGTTCAAGTATATAATAAAAAAAGGGAAGCAAATTGACTACAAAATTAAATTGTCCGTATATTCAAATCACAACTGTCATTCTCTGGCAATTGTATGAAATGGCAAATTAACGTAGGGTGCCAATTTGCTGAGCAATTAATTTCCTTGGCTTTACAAACAGATGTAGATAAATGATTGTGCTTACATATCGGGATGCCTGTTTGTAGGTGCCCGTTGACAATGCACTTGATTGTGTCCAGTATGTTGTTGAAAATGCACTTAATTTTCTGAACAAATTGTTTCCCAACATCGTTCAAGCTTGCACCGAGCGGGTTCACTAAAAACAAGGTAAAAAAAAATCGTTAAATAACATGGAAGCGTATAATTATACAGCGTATACAAAATAATCAGCTGTCCTAAACATTAGGGTCGAGTAGGTGTTGAAATTTTGTATAGGACAGCTGATATTTTTTCACAATTTTGATGTTGGTACCATGGAGTTTGATGGTCTATACCACACCCTTAATTTTGATCACACATTTCTGACGGATTGTAATCTTATAAAAATATTTTTTTTATATCTTTTATTAAATAAAGTTCACGAAAATATTGTCGATGTGGCGACGCTTGGAGGTAGGCCAATGTTCAGCAGTGGACATCTATCAACTGAAATGATGATAATGAAAATAATATTAAAGTAATATTAAAACAGGAAGGTAGTAGGAAAGCATCGACAAGATTTCGATGATGTATACCAATGCCAAAAGTTCCTGAAAATCGGATAATATCTCTTGTCAAAATCACGCAAGCTGTGCAGAAATCAATTTACATGAGAATTGACAACATAATGATTAGAATGTTTTTTTAAACTTCGTTTTAAGAACATACCTCTCCGCGACACTTTTGGTTCGGAATCCTCTGTACACTTGATGTAGTTCAATACGGTGGCCGACAGACATTGTAACTCTGCTGTACCTGAAATTAACATTGAAAATACAGGGTGGTGATTTAGAGATGTCAGCACAATTGACGGGGTCCGATAGGACCGATGCCTGCCGGGGCTGCGGATTGTTCGAAAGAGTTACCGTGGCCCTGGCCGCACAGTCAACTGAAGGAACACGGGTGGGTTTTAGTCAGTAAGAGTCTGACACGCCCTTCCGCTCCGCCCAGAGCGGGAGAGGTCATTTGATGATTTCCCACCCAAAAAAAAAAAGGGTGGCGATTTAGTCATCTGCATCCGTGAAGGGGTGATACTACCCGTCATTTTTCTATTCGCTACGAAACTCTTATCCGATTCGTGAAAAACAAAAGCAAATTCTTATACAACAGTAGACATACTATTTCGATGCATGCAAGTTTTTTTTTTTTGTAAATTTTTGTTTCGATTTTCACAGCGAAAGTTGTTTAGAATGACGTGTAGAATCACTCTGCATTTGTCCTAGAAATGAATGCAGCATGTTCAAGTTGGTCTCTTTGGGCCAGTCTCCATATTAAAGCCTGATTTACACGGTGCAACTTGATTGCCTGTGACATATTACAAATTGAAGCATCAATGAAACACCACCGCACCACATGCGCTGTCTAAACGCTGTTTAGACGATGCAAGTCATTTGTTGCTTCAATTTTATTGTATGCCACAGATAAAAAAGTTGCTTTATATATATGGGGTTTTAAACTCTAGTTAGGGGTAGGTTTCTGAAATAAAGGTTACACCGCCTGCCTGGACTAGATTCCTTTAACAAAGCCTTGGCAGCTCTGGACAGAGAGAGGTGGAAGGAGAGTAGAGATAGAGAGGCCTTTTTATATATTTTTATTTTATATTCTGTTGAGTGCCTGTTACTTGTTGACAGGCCTAGACTGTCCTCCCATTATCAACACTGTAATTTGAAACATTGTAAAAGCCTCTTATTTTTAAAAGAGTAACCGTGGAGTTTCTTGCCGGCTCTTCTTCATAGGAAACAACCAATTGGAACCGTGCACCTAGCTTCTGACGTTGCATAAGTGCCCATGTTGGTTTACGTGAAATAAAATATTTTGATTTTGATTTTGCTATAGTGGGACAATACGGGCTCATAAAAACTTTTGACAGCCTATCTTCGTTCCCTATCGATAGATTGACACCCGAGGACATTTGTTAATACGATAAAAATATACAGGGTGGCACGGACATCGACGCACAACCCGTTACCATGGTTACAGTACTTGATTCTGGACCAGAGTGATCCAGATGGTCCAGAATTGTTCAAATTATTAGTCGGTTACTAAAAAAAACCTGTTTCCTACAAAAATGCAAAACCTACACGGTCAAAGTGTGTGAAACAGCAAATATATTTTTTTCTTGTCTACACTGGATAAATTTCTTATACTATAAAAACTTTATTACAAAAAATAAAACAACTGACTTCCAAAAAAATCACTACAATATGAAAAATTACTGTAATTTCGGAAGTTGGTGTCTTTGGTTTTATATTTTCGTGTTTTATCACCGACTTCCGAAATTAAAGGTATTTTACTTGAAGTATATTTTTGGAAGTCGGTTTCTTTTTGTAATAATATTAATAATTGTGGTACCTAACCCAAATAAATTCGTATGCCTTGACTTGCCAAGTAAATAACAGTGACAAGAAGTTATTATAACATCATCAACATACACTTAATGGAAAAAAATACTTATTTATTATTGAAGCTAACTCAAAAACCATCCATCAGAACTTGGGAACCACCCTATAAGTATACACATTCAAACAAAAGAAGAATTTTTCAAATCGGTTTGTAAATGACGGGAGTTCTGAGGTAACAAACATATAAAAAACATACAACCTAATTGAGAACCACCTTCTTTTTTTGAAGTCGGTTAAAAATAACATACAAACTAAATAAAAATATTATAACGTTGTAATATTAGTGTAACTGTCATGCATAAACAGTTCACCTCCTAGCCTGTAAGATTTTATTTATTCATAGTAATCTGTGAAAAGCGCTGTGGGCTACATTATTACTTAAGTTATATAATTTTTTCTGTATGTAATATTGCATCATTTTGCTATTTGTTGATCATATTTAATAAAAATAAAATAATATCCTAACCTGACTAAAAACTGTTAAGAAACTAAAATATGGCATCCAAAACTTCTTCGGCATCGCTGTCGACGGTAATGTATCCAAGAGACTGGCGGTATTGTCACGTTGTATGGCAATAGATTCACCCGAGGCTAGATCAAACGTAGTAGCAGTATTAGTTAGACGCAACTCCGTAACTCCACGTCCAAGCGTATTTTGCGTACGGGAAAATTGATAATTCGATACACTCCAGCTTCTCAAAGAAAGCCAGCAACGCCTCGGTGTTACTGACAATCTGGCGGAGGGAACTGGGTTTCCGAAGTCCTTTGTCCTGTATGCGGCAACCACGGGGCAGTTTAGAAGCACATGATCAAAAGTATTGTTGACACGTATTTCTGCGCAAAAGCCATTCGAAAGAAGTCCAACCATTTATCCGGGTTATTAAGCTATTGCATAGCTTTTATCGCGGGCTTTGAGCGCGGCGACCGAATCAAGAAATTCCGTAACGAAAATAAAACCTAACACCCCCACTCCGCCTACCATGTAGCTCGGCCGAGCGTTCGCTTAACGTGTATGTATATGGTACATTTTTATTTTATTTTTTCGCGATAAAAAGCAGTTATACATTACGGTATAGAGGTATGAGAAACAGGGTGTAAAGTTCACTCATACTTTATAGAAAAGGGAGGATCCTCCGACCAGACGGGTGTCGTGTCTGGTGGGCAACTGCCCGATGTCTGATGTCGGGATGTTGTATATATGCTATTTGCGCGGCAAACTCTGCTTGCGCGATGCAGCATTTTGCGTGACGTCAGTGTGCCGCCTAGCTCGCATGTGGCGATGTAGATATCGCTACAACAGCATTTACAAAAAGTAGTTATATTACAGTCGAAAAAACGTATAACCCATACTATTGTCGACGAAGTGACATCGGATTATGAAAACGAACGCATGTTAAGTGAAAAAAAAAGTACATCATTAGAAGAAAAACACTATATAGCGAAGGCTCGAAGGAAGCGGATGACAAGAACATCCGTCTTATAGGCGGCTTGCAAGAGATTGTGAAACTATTCTTTTAATTTATTTTATTATTTCAATGAATTGTGAGTTATAGGGTATGTCGAAAAACAGAAAGAGTTGTGATTGGGAATGCGTTATAACTACAGACTAACAATTTTTGTTTTATTTTTACTTGTGCTATAAGGCCTTGCTTATTGCCAATTTTTTTTTTATTCTGAGGCAACGGGAAGTACCCTGTAAGTTTTGATTTACTTGCGAGTGAGTAACGTTGCGACATAAACGGCCATATTTTTTTTACTAAAAACCCTGATTTTTTACTGGTCCAAGGGACCGTAGACCTAAGTATTTAATAACCTAAATGATAATTTAAACTTGATAAACTCCACGCGTTCCTGAGGAAAAGGGTCTTGCCAGACAGACAGAGAACGAAGCGATCCTATAAGGATTCCGTTTTTACTCCTGAGGAACGGAACCCTAAAAACTATCTTACCGTTAATGAATCCAAATCTAGTGCAATTGAGGGTTTCCAAATACGCCTGATGTCTGCACTCATTCGCAGTCTTCTCAAGCTGGACCACCGGTGACGTGGGCCCTGCTGACGCCGCACCCAAATAACAGACCAATGATACCACTATGAACGCCTTCATTTTCGCGACTGACAAGTAACAATAATAATTCTGATTTATATTTATATAAATACAAAAAATACATAAATTTTTCCGGTCAATTCAAGATAAAAAATACAATAGCGTAAAATTTACTTTAAATCTTACATTGGTAATTAATGAGTGCTGGCTTAATTAGGCTCGTAGCTAAATAATTTATAGAGCGTATCAGCGTGGCAATCGATCTGCAAGCCTAAGCGACACGTGTCCACGTCATTAAAGTTTTGTAAATACGACGCAACCGTGAGGGCGGCAGCTACTGTGGCTGTAAGTGTATTTACCATGAAAATGCTATCTACGTCTGAATCTAGTAAATAGGACCCACAGGAGCCAAGGCGTCTCCCAAATTTCACCACAACACCCGGTTCTCAGCCTTCTGCATCCAGTCTCTCCCAGCGGCTTTTCCAAGTTATTGCAAGGTCTATCAAGTCTGGGGCCCTCCGCATTACGCAGACTCCAGTCGATGGCTCGTCTACTCCAACGGTCTTCGGCATAGCGTTAAATAAATAAATATTATTATTTCAATTGTTTTTTTATCTCTTCCTCAGACGCAGCAGTCATCTCCCCGATCTACGCCCAACTCTTCGCCTCGCTCCACCAAGAGTCCACCATTACCGGGGACACAGCCACAACCGAGTGCGCCGGAGAGGTAAGTACTGTTTTTATGCGCTAAGCATGCATATCCATATACTAATAATATAAATTCGAAAGTAACTGTCTGTCTGTATGTTACCTTTCACGCCTAAACCACTAAAAGGATTTAGATGAAATTTGTCAAGGATATAGTTGGCATCCTGGGGAAGGACATAGGCTACTTTTTGTCTCAAAAATAATCCTAAAAGGGGGTGATATAGGCTATGAAAGTTTGTATGGGAAACTTAGCATTTCTTAAGTTAGGGGGATATGAAAATTGAAATTTATGCTTTGGGTAAGAATTGGTTTATGCGTTGGGTATTAAAAAAATACTTGTTTTAGCGTTTTTGTAAAATCATGCCTTTATTTTTATTTTTTGCGTGGGAAATCACTAAAACCCACCCGTGTTCCTTCAGTTGCCTGTGCTCCAGGGCCACGGTATAAGGGGGTAAAATAGGGGATGAATTCAAAATTTACATAATTATTGAAAAAATTTGTACCTCATCTTAAGAGATTTAAGGGATTGGTAATATAGTCTGAACCCGTATCTTGAGGTATTATTTATTTTAGTATTTATTTCATTTAAATCGGTCCACCTGCTTAAAAGTTATTACAATTTGAAGATATAAAATAAATTAGCTAATAAATGTAGGTCAATGGTCAATAATAATAATGGTGGTGGTGATATGATGGTCAATGGTAATATGGTTAGTGGTCAATGGCGATGCTACTTTTTTATTAATTATTATTATGTCGGAGAAACAGCATTCTTCTCGACATCGTCATTAGTGGTCACGAGTTTAGTGGGCGTCATTAGGGTGAAATGCGAGCACAAAACAAAGTATTCACTGTTTCATACAATTTAATGGCAGTTATTTTACAACGTTGATAATCACTGAAGGAATCAATATCTCACAATAACAAATTTGCTTAAATAATTATATTCGAGCAGCAGGTTCGGGATACCAATCTAACTTTATCACCAGCGATCCACCTCGATCAACCACCGTTACTCTAATGAATCCTCACTCTACCCCACCAAAGTTAAGATGGCGCCTCGACCCCACTCTAGATTTATCCTCTGCTCTGATTGGACGTTATACAATGCAGTGACTTTTAAATAAATTAGTTAGATTTACACAATATTAAAATGTAATAAATTAAATCAAATTAAATTAGGATTTAACAAGTTATTTTCAGTTAACAATCAACCTTATCAATTAATCGTATGCAACCAACAATCAACTCTCCGTTTACTTCCTCCGACAAAATTAAAATGCATTATTATTATTTTTAAGTTCTGTATTTATCATGATATTAATATTTAAAACCTGTTTAATAAAAATAAAAAAAGATTATTTAATTTTGCATTTATTATCTGTCTGTCTTTTCGCGCTTAAATGGTTGAATGGATTTGAATGAAAGGATATTATTACCCCGGTAGTACGTTTCCGTGGGATAATTTCCGATATTCGCGCGGGCGAAGCCGCGGGCAAAAGCTAGTTATATATAAGCATATTTCATGTTGATTATGCAATAGGCTTACGAGACCTTTTGATCATTATCATATCAGCCGGATGGCTCGCGCTGCTGGACCAAGTGAATGTTCAATTGAGAGGCCCATTTTAAATATAACACATGATACAACATCACACCTGTATTCCCCGAAAGGTTAAGCAGAGAGGTACTTATAGTACACCCACATTTTGCCAGTTATGTTTAAGTCCCATGCAATAGGGGGCGAGTCTATTGCCAACAACCGGACCTAAATCCAGACTCGAGGCTCTTACTGAGAATTTCCAAATAGAAAAACCCTTTGCCCGATCCGGGAATCGAACCGAGGACCTCATGCTCAGCAGTAACGCTTAAAATTAACGAGATTTATTATCGTTGCAGAGAACCACCACCACGAGGCACGGTGCGAAGCGCCCCCCAAACACCTTCGCTCGGAGAGAGAGAACGAATTGATATGTCACACAGTCTTGGTATGTAGTATTTTGTACCGGCTCATTCCTAAGTTAGAAAACACAAACTCAAAGCATTTATTTCAAATAAACCAATTACAGGCACTTTTGTATTGTCAAGGGGTCGGTCAGTCAGAAAGATGAAGCTAGTTACCCATTCCAAAGCGTAGTAGGCACCTATGAAGAAGAACGGGCAAGAAACTCCACGGACACTCTTTTAAATCAATATATTGTTACAAAAAATAATCGGTTACATCATTCATGTTGAAATTATACATGTGAGAACGATGTAGAAAGACGTGCACGTTAGAAGCGTCCGTAATAAAAAATATAAACACAAAAAATAATAACAATTCAGAAATTTTAATAAGCCGTGGCAGCTAAGAGATGTCCAGTCCCTACTGACGGCGCCCATTCACGAACATGACGTATGGATTAGCACCAGTACCAAATACATAGTAATTGTCGTAATTCTCACTTTCTCAAAATTCTATTGTGCGAATGTGAGCACGTTGTTGGCATTATAGACTCATAGATGCTTGGATTAGTTGATTTTTTTTTTTTTTAAGTACAGTCAGCAAAAGAGATAAGTATCCAGGGTAGCCAGATTTAGTTGAAGTTTATTAAGAAATCGATGAATGTTTTCGATTAAAATAAAATTAAATTAATAGAAAACAAACTGGTAATTTATCAAATTAAATTCCATTCGGTAACATTCATCAGTTTCTTAATAAACTTCAACTATATCCGGCGACCCTGGATACTTTTCTCTTTTGCTGACTGTACCTGGCTGCTTGACTTGTGATCCGTACCTATGAACAGCGTCATTTGAGAACATTGTGGCTCGTGGCTAAGTAATAACAGCCGCACGAGTCGATCGATCGGGTTAAGCTACGTTTGCCGCGATTGGTCCGTGGATGGGTGACCATTTTTACATAACAAGACCCCTCCGTGCCTCAGAAAGCACGTTAAACCGTTGGACCCGGCGGTTATTCGTGAATCTTTGTCAGTCGTTACGGGTTGTCAGAAGCCCGAAAGTCTGACAACCAGTCTTACCAAGGGGTATCGTATTACCCAGTAACTGTGTTGTGGAAGTCAGATAGGCAGTCGCTCCATGTAAAATACTGGTATTCAGCTGCATCCGGTTATACTAAAAGGCGACCCTAACGTAGTTAGTAAAACCCTACGCAGATTGATTTGAAAACATTGTAAGAGCCAATTGTTTTAAAAGTGTAATCGTGGAGTTACTTACCGACTCTTATCCATAGGAAACGACCAATTGGAACCGTGCTCCTAGCTTCTGATGTTTGATATGTTCACGTGTAGGTTTACCAAAAAATATATTTGGATTTTATGATTTTGATAGTGGGCACCTGCAAAATAATCAAATAATAATAATAAATACTCAATTTACATAACACTCTAAAAAGCCGCAATTTTAAACACCTGCAGAATAGTTAGGAAGTTCATGCAAATTAAGGAAAATGAAATTACTCCTCATAACATGAACTCTACGTGATTAAAAAAAATCACCACACAGGCTACATTGACTTGGCTTGGGCCCGTTAATGTAGCTTAAACTAGCCAAAGAGCTAAGAAACGGTTTACGGTTGGCGCAGTGGTTAAGCGATTGACTGCTGCACTGCGTGTCGCGGGTTCGATTCCCGCACGGAACAAATATTTGTATGACCTACAAGTAGTTGTTCCGGGTCTGGCTGTTTGTGTATGTGAGTTTGTAAATGTCTGTAAAAGCACCCACAACACAGGTGAAATTCCTAGTGTGAGGCGAAGTTCTTTTAAAAAAAAAAAAAAAAAATTTGTTTACCAAAATAATAATAATATTGTGAAGGTACGTGAGCATATCCGTCAGAAGTTGGCCAATTCATCCCAGCGTTGATTTGCTGGGCCGGCAATCTCGCCATAGATAGCGCCAAAAATCAGTCGCTAAGTGGTATCGTTGTCAAATTCCTTTAATAGATTTTCAACTTTATTTCGAAAGCATAAGGTTGAAAATCTATTAAAGAAATTTGACATCGATTAGACTGCAGGGCCTGGATTCGTTTTCTCCTCTACCGATCGATATTTCTCGTGACAAAGTTTATTTTGTTTATATGTATGTATATATTAGTATTTATTCTTGTATTTTATAGTTATTTCCTAGCTATCGATCCCTTATATTGCACTTGTCATGTTTAGTCTCTGCATCACCCTAAGGTTGACTGGTAGAAAATGCCTCGGGCATTAAGTCCGCCTTTGTCCAGTATTTTTTTACTTGTGCATAAAATTTTAATAAATAAATAAATATTATGTTTATATAAAGGTATGGAAAGCATGGGCGATGGCAGAAACTACCATCAAAATCAACGACCCACGACCAGTGAGTATGATAGTCCTCTCTTTAAACTTACTTGTTGGAATGTATCGCGATCACCGTTTAGCAGATGTACTTCTTTGTCAGGATAAGTATATACCAATACTTTTAAAGAACACAGTGATGGTGGTAAAAATAAACAAAATCGGTTGTGTTTCTCATGTTAGTTATAAATAAGAGGGTCAATTCCCGTGTTTTTAAGAACTTCCCCATTCTAATATCAGTGTCAACCTGTCAAAAATACCTCTAATTTATCTTCTTTTTTTTCGGTGGGAATCCTTCAAAAGGCACCCGACCTCCGGGGAGGTCAGGGAGTGTGGGATTTACCCCGGTGATCACCATCAGCACAGAGGGCAGTCCCGGTTCCTCTTAAAAGACCTATTCCGGAACACCTGTAAGGCACATCCCCGGGGAAACTGCAAAGGGGCCTCCCCTGAGCATCGCTATGCACGGCACCACGTGACTTCTATGTCAGAAACTTTTCATAAATGTACCTCTAATTTACCTACATTTATGAAAAGTTTTTGACATTGATTGGGAGCAGTGGTGGCCCAGCGATAACAGCCGCGACTTGCGAGTTCTAGGTCGTAGGTTCGAACCGAAGCAGGACTTTACTTTGTTGTAAATAATTTCATCACCACTGCTCTCAAAACGGTGAAGGAAAACATCGTGAGGAAACCGATATCCTAAAACCAAAATTTCGAAGACATGTAACATCTACCAAACCGCACTAAGCCCGCGTGGTGGATTACAGCCCACTCCCTCTCACAGGGAGGAGGCCAATGTCCCAGAAGTGGGAATATTATAGGCTGATTATGCATTGACATTGATTGTCGCCGAAATTAAACTGCTACTAGATTTTGAAAGTTTTTAACTGCGGGAATTGGCCTTCAGGTATGTTTAATGAAGACTCGATAAGACTCTACTGTGATGCCAAAGCAATCGTTACAAATGGTAATCGAAAATAAAAAATAAAAACAAAACAACAATTACAATACCATTACATTTACAATGTTAAATTAAAACTATGCTGCTAATTTCTACATTTATATCTGTAATTTTTATGGTGTACATAATAAAGAGTATTCTATTCTATTCTATGCGTAGGAAACAAATCCTGTATGCATATTTTCCAGAAAATTACCTAAACCATGTGCTTTACGCTTGCTATATTGCGGCTTCAATCGTTTATATTAGGCTTCACTTAAATCTTGAAGAGTTTTAGTCAGAATTGGCGCAATTATATTTCTTAAAGTCAAAAAAGGGAGCTGAGCATTGAAATTGAAATTCGTTAAAATAAAATGTAACTAAAAAGGTCCAATTATTGGGAACCTGAAGTTTGTTGCGACTATTATTTTTAGGATGTTAGGATGGAATAACTCGATGGGATCTGTGTGTATTTTGATAAGAAACTTGACGATATGTTTTCGGGAAGAAAACGTAGAACATTGTATAATATTTTTAGCGGTAACTAACACCCCATACAGTGCAACTTTACTAACAAAATTATGTGTGTGTGTCCGGTTTTCATCGTGCAGTGGGCATAGACAACCGTAGTCTCCGCAGCGACCTGATGTACGCCGCCGACTCGGTCACCAACGCGATGTCGACCCTCGTACGGGAACTCAACTCCGGTTAGTTTGGGACACGATTTGTAAGGAATTTTTGTAGTGTCACCATCCTGATCATGCTTGTTGACTAACGGCGAACGAAGTCGCGAAAATATAAAAAAAAAAACAACAAAAACATAGCTACGGCTGGTTAAATAAAAGGCGTTTTTCACAAAAGTTCAGGATATTTACAGATCTACAAGGGAAGTTATAAAACATGTCATTAGTTATGAAAGAACTTCGAGGTTTCAAAGGCGCATATACACTTTCAATTGCCCGACGAATGCAAGAAGTTGAAGTAACAATAAAGTCCCACCTTCTAAAAGTATTAACAGCGCGTGGTGAAATAGTTATTAAGTATTATTCTTTACAAGCTGAACTGACCGACGTCCCGTCCAAATTTTTTATAACTGCAACTCCGGCCGTCGAAAGAATACGTTCCTGACACCTGTCAGTGTGACAATTCTAGTAACTAATAAAGATCAAATTCGCAAAACACGTATTCGTTTGTATGAAATTGACGGGTGTCAAGAACACATTCTCTCGACGACCGGACTGCAGTTTTTAAAAATTTGGACAGGACGTCTGTCAGTTCAGCTTGTAAAGAATAATACTTAAATTGGGACTTAAGAAAAAGGTCGTTCAGTTTTTCTCGAATTTGAAATTTTTTCAGGAAACTCTTCCAATGTTTCTTTTCATAAAAACCTAATTCGGGCTGCTACTAACATTTAAAAACAAATAATAGCCAAATTGGTCCAGCCTTTCTCAAGTGATTTTTATTCATACAGTTTGGCAGGGACGCGCAACCCGTTAATATGGATTCAGTACATGATTCTCAACCCCCTGCGTTATAATTTCTGCGCTAGGGGGTCTTGAATCATGTGCTGAATTCATGGTTATAGTTTGCACGTCGATGTCCCTGCCACCCTGTATAGATTATTAAATTCAGCGGGCGACTAAATTGACTCGTGTAAAATTGAAAGAAGGCCTTTGGAAGAGCTGGTTTATATATGCACTAGCTTTAACGAGAGTCTTAAGGGTTGTCAACAAGAAGGTATGGAGGTGACATTGTGAAAGTTCCGTTTGTTTCAACATCCTTATGTGATTTGATAAATATATAGTTGACTTTGAAATATCGATCTGTTTTGAAGCATTTGGCATGCTTGTTTGTTTCTTCATATTTTACTAACGGTTCGGGCTTGACAGTTGCGATTGACAGGTGTTGTGGGAAGGGGAGATAATCACTTTCTGTGTAGTTTCCATTTTCATGTATGTTTTTCATTTGAATCATTAGGGTTGTTTTCATTCCCTGCTTTTCATTCAAGTTCAATTTTATTCGTACTAATATTATGAATTCGAAAGTAACTCTGTGTGTATATTACCTTTTGACGCTTAAACTCTGGTCTGCCGGACCTCCGTTTACCTACCTTGCGCTAATTGTCGACGTAATTTCGAGGACAATTGGAACAATGAAATGGACAATGGAAGTTATGAACCCGAGGTTCATTTGACATTTCGAGCGCTTACTCTTATGAACCTATGCGGTATCATGCGACACGGAAGAGGCTAAACCACTGGATTTCGATTAAATTTGTCAAGGATATAGATGGCATCCTGGGGAAGGACATAGGCTACTTTTTGTCCCGGTAGCACGTTCCCGTGGGATAATTTCCGACAGCAACGCGTGCGAAGCTGCGGGCAGAAGCTAGTCTGCTACAAATTAAATATTAGACTTATGTTTTTACCTCCTATTTCAGAAAGAAGGTAAATATCATTTTGAAAGGTTATGCGACCTCTTTCCAGAGGATTTTTTTTAAATTTGTGTTAAAAAGTGTCCTCAAAAAAATGTGTCCTAAATATGTTCTTTTTTTAAATTTTAGTCCCTTAGACATTTTCAATGTTTTGTCTACAAATTAAATTATGACGTCAATCGCAACTGCACACCCTTACCATCTAAAAAAGTAAATAGCAGTTAAATTAAACAACTTATATTCTCCTGCACCGTTTCCTCAGTAGATGTTACAACTATAAATGTTTTGCAGAGGGCTCCGATACGGAGGATACCGTAAAGGGGGACAGCAGAAAGCAAAGAGGTAAGATTTCTTTGGACATAGACTAGGCACCCATAGAGCAGGATGCACTTTTTTTCGTTTGTTCTTTTTGTTTCTTTCTTATTCTACACTGCTCGGCTCCCTTTTGAGTGTTGTGTGTGATTGTGTTTTTTTTTTGTCATAATTATATTTTATTGGTTGGTATTTTGTATATATGTTATTGTTAATATAGCATGAAGAATTTTAGAAAGAAATCGGTCTCTTTTAACGCTCGGTGGTACTTGCGCCGAGTTCTTTAGCGTATGGAGGTTAAATTAAGTATTGGTGCTAGACGTCTTGGGGCTGATTTTACCAAAGTCAGATATATTTTATTCGTGGAATAAAATTGATGTCTGATAGTGCTAGTATTGAAAAACTGTCAAAAAAACTAAATTTATTCTCAGGATAAGACTTATCTAGGTATAAACGTTTGATGTAATTCGCCCTAAGTCATCTTAACAGTGACAAAACTTGTCCACGACTAACGAATTAAATTAAATCAAATGCGCTGCTTAGAATACCACTGTACCGCGCCTTAAAATGCGCGGCGAGGCGGGGGGCGGGACGCCGTGAGCGTTGACGAATGAGCGGCCTGCACTGCCCCCCCGTCAGCCGCGCACATGTCTAAGGCGCGGTACAGCGGTTTCGGTCAAACTATAGTAATTAAATTATAAATATAATCGGCTTAAGCTTCGAATGAAAAATAAACGTGTTTTTCTTTTGAGTTATTATTTATGATTTTAAATTATTTTATTTGCATAAGTTCTAGCATATTTATTTTTCTAGAAGATACTTTATGTATGTACTCTAAATATCTGTTATTACATGCTAGAAATATCGACACTAAAATTGTAAGGAGTTTGCGCGCAATTTGGGTTTTAACATGCACTCATATTTTGTATTGCACTTATGTAAAACTATTGTATTAAGTGCACAGTAATATGAAAATGTAAAAAAATTGAGCTCTGGCCACAACGAGGAGTACTCCGCGTGTGACGTGAACTCGAGTGCCCGTGTCTATTGTTTTAATTATTAGGAAGTCACGCGATTATTCGAGCCAGCTAGAACACCTGCATATAATTAGGTGACACAACCGGCGCGAACATATTTCGTCATGCATCCAGAAGTTCGCGTGCAATTTTATTTTTACCATGCACTAATCTAAAATAAAATTCTAAAGATTAGATTTATGTATGTTTGTTTGTTACGCTTTCACGTTAAAACAGCTGAACGGATTCGGATGAAATTTGGAACATGGGAAGACCATGGAGTAGATTAGGACATAGGATACTCTTTATCCCGATATTCACACGTGATCGAGACTTATGCGAGTGAAACCGCGGAGCGCAGTTGTATTTTATATTGCACCTGTGAAAATGTAGTATTAATAAGTGCACAGTAATATAAAAATGTAAAACAACTATTTTAATTAAACATTAAAAATGTATTTTCCCGTTTCGTTCGCATGCGCATAAGCATGCTACATTTCTACTTGTTTGTTACTTCTTAATTCTGTGCTTACTCGTATGTTTGCTCAAAAACTACTCAAATGTTCCAAACTGTAATATTCTATTAGAATATTACATTAACGATTGCCAAAAAGACTTCATTATGCTTTCTGATCGAGTGACAATGATCTAATAACCTTTGGAAATTGAGAAATAATTTCTATCTAGTTCATGTTACAAGTTGCAAACAATAGTAGTTAATGCCTATCTGCGTTACAAATCACAAATATAGGAAGTAGCTCAGTCCTTGGGGAAAATATTGACCAGATAACAGTATTCGCGGAGTTTATTTTATTACACTGCCCGAGGCATTAGAAATAAATCAAAATTATTGTCAAATGTTATGAATTCATCAGATTTCGAGGAGGACGATGACAGCGACGAGCCGATGCCGCGGCCGCAGCCTCCGCGGCACTATCTGCACGACAACAACGTACAGGTAATTATAGAAAAAAAACCTTATACGAAAGCCTTTTTTATAAAAGTAAAAAAATATGAAAACAATGTAAATAACATAGTTTGCGTTTCGTCCTTCAAAGTATTTAGTGCTAGTAGTATCATTTTGTAGTAACAGTATAGAAACAGGAGATCAAACCCACGTTTGCTAATCTGTAAGCTTTTGAAAACTGTTCCCCCTCCCTTACTGGTACAATGGATAATCAACCCTGTGGGAGTCAGGGGTGGTAAAATGTTTTTATGTCCAATATGTTCATCCTGTATCTGTAATCACCTTTTTTGTAGTTAATAATCTCTTTTGCTTAAATTATTATTTTTGCAATTAGCAGTCCTCTGTTTTATTTCAGAACATCACACCCAGTGTTGAAATGCGAACATAAGCTTGCTTGAGGTTTGTTTTATTTTCGCTTTTTTTTATTTCCCTGCATTTTAAATTTCTACTTTCATGTTATGAACAAAAAGAAATACTGTTAGCGCATATCACTGCTTGGCATTGGCATTGGTTGTCAGAAGAACTTTTCGGTGTGTTTCTGTGTCAGATTTGATGAAAATTGCCGAAAATCCTTTAAAAAGTGTGGCGGCATCTACATCGGCACATGCGAATTACGCTTCACACTGACGTCACGCTAAATCCTGCATCGCGCAAGCAGAGTTTACCGCGCGACGAGCACATAAAAAATTATACAACGTCCCGACATCAATCGTCGGGCAGTTGCCCACTAGACGCGACACCCGTCTGGTCGGAGGATCCTCCCTATTCTATGGAGGATGAGTGAAAACTGTACACCCTGTTCCTCATACCTCTATAAAAGTACCGATACAAAAATAATTAAAATCTGTTTGGCAGTTTATGCAAACAGAATGCTGGCTTCCTCAATACAATATTTCATAACAATATCCTAACGTTTCAGGACACGCCCCCGCCGTTGCCCGCGCGCACCGGCCACTACTACCCGCGCACATAGCTACATACCTAACGTATGTACCATAACTATATTATATACTGTAACTACATACATACTACATAGACGTTATCCTATTGTATAGAGAGCTACAAGGAACCTTTGGCGCCTGAATGACATTGACAGTTGTATGACATTGACAGTTGGTAAACATTTGTGAAATTGTATTGACAAGCGGCGTCAGTTCCGATTTTCATCACGCGCCAAAATAATCTTGTAGCGTTGTACCTACACTGTTTGTTCACAAAATCATTGCGGCTACGAAATCAGTTGATGTTCACATGTTTTTTGTTTTCTGTGAGAAGTGTCACGGGTTTTGTGAAAATGTCGATAATTTCGTGAGATATGTCTGTTTCACAATATTGAGTTGATACTTAAAGGAGGTAAAATTGAAATGCCTTGTTTTTTTATTAAAAGAATTGGTCTGAAAGCTTAATTTGTACTATGCTTGTAATTTAGTGAAAAGGCGATTAATTTCGTGGTCAAAAGGTACAACTAAGGGTTTTCTTAGTGTACCTTTTGACCACGAAATTAATGGTAATATGGTCAACCGTTGAGATTCGTGCCTATTATTGTCCCACTGCAGGGCAGATGCCTCTTCTGATACAGAGAAGGCATGAGCATTGATCACCACGCTTACTCATGGCGGGTTGGCGATTTCGGACTTATATTAACTACATGTCCAAGTTTCCTCACAATATTTTTAAACCCCGACGCAAAAAGAGGGGTGTTATAAGTTTGACCGCTATGTGTGTGTGTCTGTATGTGGCACCGTAGCTCTTAAACGGGTGAACCGATTTGGATGCGGTTTTTTCTTATTTGAAAGCTGGATGTCTAGCGGTGGTTCTTAGTCATATTTTATCAAAATCAGTTCAGCCGTTTCAAAGTCATCAGCTCTTTTTGTGTCGGAGTTTTTTTAATTTTACCTATTATCCTTGACCGATGTCAGTGATGTCCAAGATACACAGAAAGTACATAGGAATTGAAAAAGTCATATAAGTGCTTTGAAGCCACAACCCTGCATGCGAGGCGACACCTTAACCACTGAGCTATCACGCACGATAGACGTCAGACAACATACCATAAAAGCTCCCGTAGACAGGCGCGACACGACTCTTGTAGAACAATTTCCATTAAGTTTTCATAGACATGTTTCTACTAGAGTCGCGACGCGCCTGTTGGCGGGAGCCTTAAGTCATTAAATTACTCTAGACCCGACTAAATTACTGGCATAATGCAAGTTAGGTTGACGAATAAATATCGGGTATAGAGAAAAAAACAATTTTAAAGCAATGAAGCTGATTTCCATGCTTTTTAAATTAATGGGTGATTCATAAAATTCTCCCCATGATGATGTATATTATCGTAAAATTAAATCAATTTATTTTATAAGGCGAGCTGTTGAATGTATGGATAGTAGTTCTGTATTAGAACTTATGAAAATGTACCTACAGGTAATATTTTTGTGGTCTTACAAACGAGCTATTTGCAACAACTTAATCGAATACCGACTTTTATATGTACAAATACAGGGTCAAATTAAACTAGCTAGTGAAACTCCGCAGACGTGATGGAAGAAAAAAAAATATTTTCGCAACTCATACTTCAAGTAACTACAGTACCAGCGCTCGTTGACCCCAAAGAAAGAATGTAACATCTTTTTTTTTTGTTTATCGTGTTTAGATATCGATACCCATCACGTCTGCGGAGTTCCGCTAGCTAATTTTATTTGACCTTGTATATGTAATCAAAGTTGATTTTTGAAAAACAAAAAGCCATTTCAAGCCTCATATGTACCTAGGTACATAATACAATTAACGTGTAGTTAAAAACTGATCTATTTGCAATTGAATAAATTAAAGAAACCGTCATTGAGCGAAAGCTCAATATTGATTCCTTAGAAAAACACTCATCTTTAATGACATTGAAATAATTAATTATATAAATATTGATTCTGCACATAGCAGACTGACTTTACCGTTAGTAAGGCCACTAAAATGCCTTTAAAGTAAGTTAACACAAATATAACCGTACCGAAGAGCTGTATGATTGTTTAGTAGAGAAATTATTTGTCTGTACATATACATTTTAAGGACGCGTTCCGCTTATTGTGTCTAGTCCGGGAGCTATGAAATTCGTTTTAAATATTATCTGTAAGTGTGACAGGATTTATTACTAACTCTGCAGTACTATCCTCTTATTGCTGTGATTGGTGCACATTTTTCTTCGGTGGTTTTTCTTTTTCTTACATAGCATTTTAAAATTAATTCTCAGGCAACCAAGCCATTCTGTATCCAAGCCTCGATATTATAGTCTTTGGCGGAATTAAAACAAAATATTGAAATTTTACAACATTTTATTGTCATAGATTTTATTGTCTATTCTTTGGCGGAATTAAAACAAAATATTGAAATTTCACAACATTTTATTGTCATAGATTTTATTGTCTATTCTTTGGCGGAATTAAAACAAAATATTGTAATTTCACAACATTTTACTGTCATAGATTTTATTGTCTATAATATTACGGTTGAAAAGATTACAGCCATGTGACAGACGGACGGACAGCAGAGCCTTAATAATAGGGTCCTGTTGGCACTCATTGGGTACGGAACCCTAAAAAATGAAGAAATATACTATTTCTGGATTCAATGCCGTTTTTGTGGGTAGTAAATTACTTTCTTCGCGATACGCTGATAAAAAATAATAACTTACTTATAATTAAAAATATTTGAGCAATCCACCTGAAGAATAATGACACTTAGATCCCAATCCTTAACATATTCTCTTTGTACTAACCGCGCTTACACTTATACTACGACTATACCTACGTCTATTTTTTGACATATAATTCCTTTCCTGTCTTCCATGCGTCAATTCCTTCCAATATATTGTACAAACATGTCAATTGATACTTCCCTTCCCTTTATATTTGTCTATCTTCTTACTTATTTGTAATATAAATTATATTGCGTATGGTATAGGGATGAATGTTTTATAAAACAATCAAAAATATTCTGATGTTCATTAGGATTTCGAAAGTAATACTCGATTTTTACTTGGCTACTACAACTGACGGTTTTGACTTGATTAGCTTTAGCTAGCTCTTAAACTATTTGAGGATTTACATATTTGAACTTCTCCAATGGTTTTTTTTTGTCTCAAGCACGGCTATCTAGGGTAAAGTTCTGTGTCAGTATTGACAAAAAAGTTGTTGATATTTTAACTAAATATGTTTTCAGATTTTTGTCTAATACATAAAACATTCATACTTGTAACCAACTCAATTATTTTAACCAAATAGTAAGGTCCTAATTTTAACTTGCACCAGAACTATATTTCACAAATGAGCCGTTTTTCTTCGATCTAAACAAATATTATTTAACAAAAATATAGGATCTAAACTTCCAATGGCGTGCTAATATTGCCTTTTAAAACCTTAACATTCCTTTGCATTTAAAATAAAACATTTTTAAAGGCTGCTATCGTTTGCATTTTAAGCTTCTGCTTCTCATCGTTCTTACAACAATTATTATTATAAAATAATACAGCTTCTTTACTTTTTCTTCTTAAGTATTATCGATGCATTTCTTTTTATGGCTAAGACTAATTTCTGTGGAGAAGTAAAAAGGCGAACTGAAAGGGACAATTAAAGAGAGAAGAGAGAGAGAAAGGGAGGGGGGGGAGAGGGAGTATAAAAACATGTCACTCTGTTAGGTCCGGTCAGCAATGCAATTCAATTCGACTTTTTGCACGGACCAAGTTATTCCTAGGTTTTGACAAAACGCTGCCTAAATGATACAATTTATGTGCTGGAACAAGAGTCGCGTTAGTCTGTCTTTTTACTTCGCAAGCATAGTTTCGCGCCGTTTTCAACCGCCTTAATCTAACCCTTCGGAAAAGTTCGGATAACCGAATGCACCCGAAGTCTAACAAGTACTTAGTTTATTATCATTTGCTCACATCACTCATTGAAGACTGACGCATACATTGAATATGTCTCACCGAATATACAAACCAAAATTGCTATGAGCCAAAATGTTTGATAGGTTTTTTATGTGGCAGCTTCTTTTATTTTAATTTTAGGTTTTGTAACATTGGTATTTATGATTTAATTAATATATTGAATTATACAGTTATGTATTAATTATTATTAGATTTAGCGAAAGTTTCGACTATCTTATAAAGAAAATCTAGTTGGAAGTATTGAAATGAAATGAAATTATTTATTCTGTAAATAGGATAAGTATCGAAATCACTTTTACATGTCATATTAAAAAAAAAAGCTAGATGAAGTCAACATTTCCTATCTGACTACCTCTGAGGAGAAATGGTGAAACAAACTCCGGGGTCAAAGTCTCTTTTAAAGTCCAGACATAATCTTGATCAGATCATGCGAGGACCATGGATGTGACAGTGTAATTCAAAATTAGAAGTCATTGATTCAAACTAGGCTGATATTTAGCACTTTTTGAACGTCAAAGTTACATAAGACAGTCCCCCAAAACGCCCGCCCTTCACCACTTCCTGGTGCTTTAGTTGGGAAGAAGTGGCGCAACAAACTCCCCAGCAGCACACCTGTCGGTTCCGTTAGAAGAACTTGATTATATACAATAGTAAGTAATTAACATAACGAAATAAAAACATTAAAATAAATTATTTGCCATTTATATGGCCATTTTATTTGCTAATTAAGTCATAAATATCAATTCAATTATTTTTAAAGTCTTTGTTGCGTTTGTACGCTTTTGATAATTATTACAATAACATAGTTTTATTTTTACGTACCTACCTACCAACTAATTGCTCATTTCACACATTCGCCCGAATTTCACCAAAAGACAGCGAAAATTTATAAAATCTTTATTTAAAATTAGATTTTCGGGTATATTTATATCTTAGACTAAGTATCTGCATATCATTTACTTTTTTTTGTATTCAAAATGTTATATAAGTGCAATATTGTTATATGGTTCGCGAAAAGAATCTTGCCGGAATGTGATCGAATTGTTTTCTTTTTTATTAAGTTTTTACTAGATCTGTTATTCGGAAAAAATTATGCGGCAACTATAATTTTAATTTTTTAATGTCAATCCAAAGCATATTATTAGATTTAGGGATAGTTTTTAAGTGTTTATGTACTTATAAAAGTCAGACAAATAGAGAAAACCTATACTTATTGTATTTTAAGGGCGAAATTCGAATCATGTATGTAAGTAATCAATCCTGGGACATAAGTTCTCATTAAAACCGATTATGTCATCACTACATACATTTTACGAATTTCAGCCATATTGAAAATATATTTTCATCCAATTTTCGACCTTATTCCTTAGTGTTTAGTTAAGAAATGATTTAACCAAGTAATGATGAACTAAGGTCATAACATTTAGATTAAGAACCTTTCATTGTTTACTTAATATTTTGTTTTAATAAGCTAAGCGCCCCCCCCCCCCCTTCCCCTCCCAAACTTGAAGACGTGATAATTATAAAGTGATCAAGAATACTAAATAATATGACAGTTTTTATAAAAGTAAATAAAATGAGCCTTATAATCACATGTACTGACTGTGATTGAGAAATTATCTTACCCCTGAATGAAAATAATATTGATTCTAGTTTTAACACCAAGAGTGTCCGTGGAGTTTCGTGCCCGTTCTTCTCCATAGATAAGAGGCTCCATAAGCTCAATAGGAATGGGCAACTAGCTTCATCTTTCTGACTGACCGATCTCTTGACAATTCAAAAGTGCCTGTAATAGGGTTATTTGAAATAAATGCTTTGAATTTGAGATTGAGTTTGAATTTTATATAAAATTGACTCCGAAGTTTGTTATTTTGGAAACCAGAATTAGTACAAGTACAAGTTATATTTCTGGGATGGTTACGCACCTGCGATACCTCAGCACGCGTAGCATGACCACCATAGAAACGGGTTATGTCGACGGAAGAATAGATAAAATGACAGATTGTTGACAGATTTCTAAAGAATTTTTTCTACAACCTGTCATTTTGTCTATTATTCCGTCGACGGAAGAATAGGCAAAATGACAGATTGTTGACAGATTTCTAAAGAGCTTTTTTTACAACCTGTCATTTTGTCTATTCTTCCGTCGACAAAACCCGTTTCTATGATGGTCATGCTACGCGTGCTGGTACTGCAGATGTCCATAGATGGCGGTAACCACTTACCATTAGATAGGCCGCCAGATTAACATGAAATATCAACCTTTTTAATTTCATTCAGTAACGTGCATAATCGGTATTTGTTTTTCTTTATTCTATTTTTAAATGTATTAAAATGCCAGCCAAGTACAGGTGAAAATAAGGCACAGTTGTCAGAATTAATGTAAATGAAACATTCAAACTAAAGTTACGTAAGTACCTACATAATAATCTTTTATACTACGCGTACTATAGATTTTGTAATAGCGTAGTTATGTAGCTGTATGTTAACGTCTTAAGATGTATTCATAACTATTGTGTACTTATCAAATATTATTGTTAACTAAATCTTTGCATTATTCGTGATTTTGGTGGGAAAATATTTAAAACATGCATAATATCTGTAAGTAGTAGTTTAAAAATTGTATTTTATGATGTGATGTTTTTCGAGATTAGACAGGTTTGTATGTAACTATAATAAATATTTTAATAATACAAAATATTCAAGAAATAATGAATGAATGAATTATATTTATTTCTCATTCATTCATTCCTAAATATTTTGTCAAAAAGATTCTGCAAGATTACCCCTTTAAATAAAATCAGCATTCTGTCACTGTGTTCTTAAAACCTCAAGGATTACAAATTGAGCAAAGATTTAGTAAATTATCATCTATTTATGTATGTATAATCTATTTATAGGGGAAAGCACAAATTTCAGAAATAAAAAGAACACTCATTTCCTATAATGTATCGTGAACGTCGTTTTATATAAAAATAAACTTCCATTTTTTATCAATGTCGTATACGTTAGAACACAGAATCATTATGTACTATGTATGTAATATATAATCAAAAATAATCGAGTGTTTTGTATAAAATCTCTTCGAACTATTAAAGAAAGGTAGTCTTGCTTTGTACTTGTGCCGACAGATGGCAGCACTTGATATGAAATTGGTGTCGAGATCGTAACTAAAATTTTTTCAGGTATGTTACGAATTTTTGGGATCTCAAATGACGCTTCTGAATTTCTTTATTTAACTTCCAATCTATAAGATTTTTAATTTCCAATATAACTATCTTTTATTTAACTACAGTAGCGACATCATAACCTAGTGGATCTTTTTTGAACTACATTTATTTGACATCTCAATGACATAAGGCTTACATAAGACGCGAAGACATAAAGTCAAAGTTTTATTTGTAAAAATAACATTACCATAAAACATAAATTCCATTATTCCTATTGAAAGGCGAAAAGGTTGTGACTTCAACGAATGGCTTGAATTTTGAGAGTTTATCCGCGAGACATATTTATTTATATAAAGATTATTGGATTGTATTTAATATACAAAGTGAGACTGTCTTTCAGACGACGCTAATATGTACTTACACATGGTACTGTAAAAACTTTATCATTGCAATTGTAAACATTCCATTGCTTGTGAATTTGAAGTTTTATTTCTATACCTTTTACCCATAGAAAGTTATCTTAAAGTTGGTCAAGACAAGGCCAGACTGAGCAAATCTTAATACAAACTAGACATAACATCACGTCTCTATTTCCCCGAAGGGTTAGGCAGAGGTGTACCTATAGTACACCCACATTTCGCCAGTTATGTTTAAGTCCCATGTAATAGGAGCCGAGTCTATAACCATCAACCGGGCACAAATCCAGACTCCGGGCTACAAAAACACAAACTAATCATCCAAAATCATTTTGTAAAATAAAATCTTATATTTCTCCACGCGTCCAAGCCGATTCTAAATTCTTTAGGCCCTACGTTGCAAATAAATACAAGATTGATGGGCGTGGCTTATTTCCCCCGCACGCGGGGAGTGGCGGTTCTATCTTCCGCGGTCGCCCGCCATGTCGCCGCCACAAACTTATCTGAACCAGTGGCCAAAAGTGAAATTAATGAAATCACTGACCAGAATTTAAAAACGTTACTTAGCATGGGCTTTGGCTAAGCATTATTCTTGTCACTGTCAAACTAAAAGTGCAAGATAAAGACGGAAACATATCTAACAAAAATGTGCGTGCAAAAATTTATCTCGGTCTATGAATTTTTTGCAGATAGCGAGCGACGGAGTAGACAAATAATACAAAATATTTAATTAACAACTAAAATATTTATTTAGTAAATATATTATTATTATTATTTTATCATATTATTGTTCCTGGCGAAATGTGGGCGTACGATAGGTACACCTCTGCCTAACTCTAAGGGGAAACAAGGCGTGATGTTATGAGAGAGGTAGTTGCTGAAAATCAGCGCTGTTGACGATAGGTTCGTCCGAAGTCAGCATTTTGCTGAGCAACGACCTTGCACAGATGCGACCCACGGCTTAATTGTACATGTTCTTTGTTTGTTACAGAAGTAGTCATTTTTCCAAACTTTTTTTTTTGGGTGGGAAATCTTTAAATAACTTCTCCTGCTCTGGGCGGCGCGGGAGAAATCGCGGGTGTCAGACTTTTACTGACTAAAACCCACGCGTGTTCCTTCAGTTACCTGTATGCCAGGGCCACGGTAACTCTTTCAAACAATCCGCGACCCTGCCAGGCATCGGTCCTATCGGACCCCGTCAATTAGTGCTGACATCTCTGTGAGGCGCGCGTGGAACACAACGCGCCGTCGACCCGGGCCTGTTCCTTACCGGACGGCGAGTTACCCATTGCTCGCCGTCCGCAAGCCTGCGCCTTCTGTGGCCGGGAGTCGGCTAACGACTCCCGACGCCCAGAGCGTCTCCTTCTGCGGCGACTAGGGACATGAGAGCGCAACAATTGCCTCACCCTCATGCGCTCCGCCTGCTTCGCAGAAAGAGGTGACGGCTTCCCATGCCCTCTCGCTCCATACCATGGCCTGGACCAGGGCCGATCGCGAGAGATCACCGCCGCCGATCGTATACTTGAGGACACGGCGTGTTGCTCCGCCCAAGCCGGGCATACCTCCACCGTATGCTCCACCGTGTCCTCCGGGCGATCTACACAGTGGTAACACCCGGGCGTTTCCTCCCGCCTTATGCGAACCAGGAACCTCCCAAAACAACCGTGTTCGGTGAGGACCTGCGTCAGGCGGAAGGTGAGAACGCCGTGGCGCCTCTCCATCCACTCCTCAAAGCGGGGACTTACCGCCGCAATTGTGGCGTGCCCAGATCGGCATTTTATTTTTGTTTTGAACGTTTGTTTTTGTCATTTGCGAGTGTCGCAACACAGAGCAATGTGTTTTGTCTTTGATCCCTGGCCCTAACATCAAGCAATGGACAAAATTATCAAACTTTTATTTCTTGGAAACGAGGCTTTTGGCTACTTGGTATGTCTGTATTCAATTTAATATCATTTATTTGTAATGTGCGTTTTGTTTGTGCAGAATAAACTATTTTTCTTTCTTCCTTTATATAACATGCAATTGAAAATAGTTCATTAATCTTTTATTTTGAGAAATATAATAATTATAAAATAAATAATTTGTAAATATGAGATTGATATACTCCAACACTGTTTCACCGATCACCATACACTGGCTTGGTAAATGACAATTAAAATATTTTTTTACTTCTTACCTACTATTACATACATCATTCCGTCAATACCGTAATACTCTTAACTTTGTCATCTTGTCCTACTTTTCAAGTAAACGTATGTTCACCTTATTAAAAAGGACACACTACAGTTCTACCGACTTTTCGGTGCTTGTTAGCATTCCAGCTGAACTATAAAGTACCTACATAGTAATTCCATGTAGTATCTATATGTGTGTATTAGGTAAGTACTCCAGAAAGCTTTGTACACCTGAGAAAAAAAGTAGAAAAAGCAATTGCTATTTAAGCCAGGCTCTATACTGAAATGTTCATAGCTTATGAGCTATATAGTACCTACATAAAATAAAATCAAAATGGAAGTCATTCACATTTTCTTCAAGATCGATTTCGTATGGCAGTGGTAATCTGTATGATTTATGCCTTAATTATATGACACATATTTTAGTAACCACACTGATGTTATTTTGTTACTATGCCTTGTTTTTACCATTTAGTTGGGATTTTTGTGGTAGTTGGGTTTTAATTTTCAACTTTCTTTTTATTTCAATTATTTTGGGGTCAGGGATCATTGAGGGTAGGTTCTTTTTCAATATATCACCTCAAGGTTTGTCCCAGAAAAGTGTGACCAAATTAATGGAACACTGCATGAAAACAAATGAAACAACACAAATGACATAAAATACAAATTTATTTCTTAGTAACAAAAACTTCATACGTAACTTGAGATTCGTTTGTCACACAATTTTGACAATGAATATAAAATACATAAAGAGAAAAAGATAATCTTTAATGAAATGGCACAAATTATCCTTGAGTGTACACGCTTATAATAACATCGTTCTTTAAAAAAAAAGTAATGTCCTGTAAAATAAAACTTGAAAAGTTGCAACCGAGGCCCTGAAAATGTGGCCCTTTGTTAAAATCTTATATAAAACATTATCGTCCTTGAATATTATATAGAATAAGAAAAAATATTCTAGCCCAAAAGTATCCTGTATGGGCCTTTCCCAGTCTGTGACCTTAAAACTGGCGTCAATTTGGTGGATAGCAAGAAGACGCTAAACTACTTACAATTACACTGCTGAGTATTTGTGCAAGCTCACTCACATAATTACATAAATTAATATTCTGTGCTCTAAACTACAATACAAGTCTTTAGACCCTAGAAGTTGGTAGGTTAAGCACGCTCGCACACGGCATACTTTTTGTAGGTCCTACAATCGGTCAGATTATTTTGCTTTTGTAGGACGTGCGTTAGTAAATTTAAACTCTACTTCATTTAGCTCCTACAAAAATCGGCCACCGATTGTATGCCGTCTGTGAACGCTCTAATAGATATAGCCTGTGAGTCCTGACAACTGGCTATAGGGAACCCTAACATGGGCCATGCCAGCGCCAATAGTCAGCTCTTCGACACAAAAACACTGAGTGAGCTTGTCGTATTTAAAACGCCTAAAACAAAACTACATCTACACACATTAAAGTGCAAAATATCACTGTTAAGCCAACGTACAAATCTAACCGAACAAACAATCAATACTTTTACAAGCGACACCTAACTTCAAAATAATACCGATATGACGATGACGTCTCTCATCATCTACAGTTTTGTGACGTCAGCTTCGCAGTCTTTTTCTTTGCTCTTAATTTTCTTGTCCTCGCCTCCGATTTCCGCGTAGATCTCGTCTAGGGACCTCATCTTGGTCTCTGGGACTACGCAGGCGATGTAAATGGTGCTGACTAGGCAAACACCTGAGAATAGCCAGAAGATGAAGTAGAGGCCCACTGAGGCGGCGATTGGCTGGAACACTCGCAGTTCTACGGACATGAGACCGCACGCGAATGCAATGACTATTGCTGTTACTGTGCCGCGAAGCTGAAAAAGGAGAGAAGTTTATTTTAGCACAATCCATTTTTCAGAATAGTATAGGTGTGTAAATTAGACTCTTTCAACTTTCAGTCATCAGCTATGAAGAGTAAGTATAGGTACTACTAGACAAGTCCATGGATATTGTCTGAACAACAAAAGTTGAACTCTATTAAGATCAGCAATGCCCAAAAATACCTCTCGCGTCGCAATGAGCAAGTCGACCTCTGTTGAGAGGTGGCTATAATCACATTAATCACCCACCCAAATCGAATGTTATTAAATCCTAAAAATATCTCAACTTTACAAACCTGGAAGGAGAACATCTCAGTCATAATAACAAATGGCACAGGCTGCAACCCAGCTGCGTCGCAGTATATGCACAGACAGAGCGCGACGATGGGCAGCCACGATGCAGTCTCCGTGACTGCGCCCACGTGCGCGTAGAACCACGCGCCGAGTGCACACATCGCTATGCCGGAGACTAGGCAGGTTGTGCCGAGGAGTGGCTGGGGTGAAAGAAAAGGCATATTAATTGTAATGAAATTATAATTATTTTCTTCGTCATCAGCTGCTTTTTCCAGGGCACTGTTGGTCAAAGGCATCTTCAGAATATGAGAGATCTATATTGACTAATTCTCACCCTAGACTTGATGATTCGGCTTGTTGATGTAACTTGGTGAAGTCGAGGACATTGTGCAACTCTAGGGGCAGGTGCTATATTACCTCTTAAAGATAGGCAAGTTGGCAACTCATAGCCAACTTTCTTGCTTTGGTGGAATTCAGGGGTATTTAACAAGATTACTAGTGGTGGTTGAATATAAAAGTCGATTTTTGTGCGCCCCATAGAATTTTTTCTGCTAAAGAATTAAATGAGTTAGGTACATTTATCTCACCTTACGTCCAGTCCTTTCCACAAGACTGGATGCAGTCCAAAACCCCTCAAATTGGACCAGTCCCAACACTGCTGCCTGCTGATTGGCAGTAAGCAGGCACCCTCCAGTGCTGAGCTTGCTTAAGACGAAGCCCCTCGGACCATATCTGTCTCATCCTACCATAGAATCAAATTCCCTCACCTTCCTCCCAGTCCTTTCCACAAGACTGGACGCAGTGCAAGACCCCACGAATTGCACCAATCCCAACACTGCAGCCTGTTGGTTGGCAGTGAGCAGGCACCCTCCGGCACTGGCCTTGCTGAAGATCAGTGACGCGAAGTGCAGGACGGCGAGACAGCCGCATAGTTCCCGCGCAATAGTGATGATGAGGACTATGCGGAACGCACGGAAGGTACTGCGGTCTGTTACTGTGGGTAGAAGAGAGTGTACGTATATGGTTATTGTGGTAAGTTTAGTAATGTTGTTTAAAAATACTGTCGCAAAATTCTTTGCTGTAGAATTTTATTGTTGTATGTATCGTCGTGCGATCGTAGAAATAGCCATATCGTGATCTGTCATTCACAATACGCCGCCATTTCATGATTTGACCATCTAACATCCGCCATATCGTTCAACGCTCAGCATTCGACGATTTCCCCAGCGATGCTTGAGAATATCGACCTAGATTCGCGTAACAACATAACCCGGTCTTTGCTGCCGTGCAGTCGGGTAATAATTCCTATTTGACCTATTCCTACTCAAATAATTCCTATTTTAGGGTCCTAAAAATACTAAATAACCATGAAACTGTGACCAACCTGGATGTAGCGCAGTTGGTCACAGTTCTAACCTTACCTAACACATTTAGTTGGGGTGCCCCTAGCAGCGTGAACTGCAGCGTGGTCAATTGGGAATATCGATAAATAGGTTGCTTTCGTCGATCCTCCAGACGTTTCGATCATGCGCATCGTGATACAACTGGCCAAATTATAAAATGACGGTGGATCAAATTAAAATGTAAAAAAATTGGGTCTAGTTTAGTGTAGGGGGATCGCTTCCCAGCTCGGCAAAAACGTGTTATTTGGGTCTCTCTATTACCAAATTATTAGTAGTAGTCAATGTTGGAGTTACATAGAAGTTTGCCTAGTACATCAGCAATCAGTGAGCGTACAACAAATTCTAATCCAAAATATTTCATCTCACATAAACCTACATGGGTACTTATGAAATTTCAGGAGCTAGGTGCGTGGGTCCAATTGGTCGTTTCCTATGGAGAAGAGTCGGCATAATCCACGGTTACTCTTTCAAAAGTAATTCACATTTACCTACAATGTTATCCAATTACAATTAGATATGGGAGGAAAGTGTAGGAATGTCAACAAGTACCAGGTACTTAACAACATAGAAAATGGTCAACCAATCGAACTATCTATGAGTATGTAAACGAAAAAACAATTTTAACTGAACAAACAGTATAGGTAAACCTTTACTAAGGTAGGTAGGTACCTACTCTTGGGAATGTCGTGTATTGTTACGGTTAATTGGTATGTTTTATTTAGGTAGGCAAATAAGGAGTACCACCTTACGAAAAGTAAGACAGTAGCGGCGCAGGTTTTGGATATGACCATGTTCAAAACATAAGTATCTAACCACCAACAACCAAAAGCCAGCCTCCACTGTCTACTTAGCCGTATGTTTTATCGTCCGGAAGCTTATCGTAACGGTGGTCGGTAGGCGCGTGTTAAAAGCGTCATGGGAATGTACATAAAGCAAGACGCTACTCTGACGCAGTGCCGCGGCTGTGCTTGTTTGTCTTAATACTAACTCGTTTCAGAAACTGTTGATAGGAGATAGGTAAAGGTGTTTCGATATTGGAGACGGCTAATTGTACTTTTACTAGGTGGGTAGGTAGGTACATGTGAAATTGCTGCACGGTATCGTCATAATCTACACGTGAATCAGTTTTAAGTGAATGTAGTTGGCAGGTAGGTATTTTTGCAAGAGCTCGGGGTCTTCATGTACAAAATCTATGTAGTAAAAATTAAATGCTGTTCGTTGGTAAGCGCATCACTTGAGAACTGCTGGACCGATTTGGGAAATTTTTGTTTAAGTGTTCGTAATACTTCGAGTCAGGTTCTTACGGAATGAAAATATTTAAAAGTTGCCGGGAAAATTGGCAAATACGGGAAAAGTGAAAATGCATTTTCTGTGGGAATTTTCTATGATTTATTGAACTTTGGACAGGACAACGTCTTTCTGGTCAGCTAGTCACAAATAAAAACATTAAGTACCTTCCCTTTGGGCTTCGCCGCAGTCGAGCTTCATTTATGTGTATCGAAAACTACGTCTGGTAAATAAAACGATTCGTTTTCTACACAGGACAAGTGTTACCATAAACAGGTTTTTCTCGAACTCGAAAAAGGTTCGTTCTAACCCAAAAACCTATATTATAGTTAGTCAAACACCGACGGTCATGTCGAGAGCATTAGTGTGGACAAACAGAGTCTCCCGGCTGTTTGTCCTACGTCCCGTTACCGGTAGCACCACTAGTGACCATTCGTTTACTTATCGTTAGTTGTTACCGTTCGCCTGTACACACAGACACTAATGACTGGGTCTAGGCAGATCTGTTGCTGTGTGGTTGGATGTTGATGTTTTTTTTTTTGTCTATAAGGTTTTTACCATTTTTATAATTACGTTGAAAGTATTATTTAGTAGGTAATTTACTATTTAGATAAAAATCAAATGCAAAAAAAAAACATGGAAAAGCCGTTTTCGACGACAAATTGTTGTTTTTCTGAACTGTTAATTTTTTTTTTATGTTAGTATAAAACAGGGAAATTTCGTCAACTAAAACGGTTTTAATTTCTTGAAAAACATTGTCATCGTATTCAAAGTCTGTATAAATAGAAAACGTGTCCATTTTAAATGCTACATTGCCGATAGATGGCGTTGATTGTGAATGTGCAAAAGCTAGATCGCGCTTTGGTTTCATTACAAGCTAACGAATGATCTCTTGATGGAAAATTCGGGAACTGAAATGTTTGATGTCAGTATTAATTATTCTAAAAGGCTTATATTACGAGCCACTTTTCACATGAATTTCAGTGTGTTAGTAGGTACTTAGTGCTGCTAGATAATCGGCTTAGGGTATCCGATGTTGAATACTTATATGAGTAAGCCGAGGGGAAAAGTTGTTTTTGTATACAACTTTTGGAGGAAATCGAGACTTGATTATTCAAGCCTTGATTTCCTGCAAAACCGGCTCAATGGTTCCTTTAACAACTTTAATCTACTGTTGTTTCCGATTTCGCTTTAAAATCTCGTCCCAAAAACTTACCCGGAAATCAAAATGTTTTTACAACATTATATTTTAATATAGAAAATAGATGTGTCGCCATATTCCACGTTCTTCTCTTATTTCAGCATAATTAGCTAAGAAGGGCAAATGCGCCAAAAATTCAACCAGCATTGTCTTCCTTGTAGGTTCCTTCCTCCTCAATTTTTTACTTACTGAGTGTCTTGAGCGCGGCGCTCAGTTTGCCCGACTTGCTTTGCTCAAGTTCGAGCAGTAAGTTTTGCAGCTCGCTGTCCACGGCTGGCTCGGAAGGCTCCCGGCATCGCAGCCATGCTAATGCGTCACGTGCTTCCTGAGGGAACGATATATAAGGTATAGATTTGGAAAAAGCTTTTAGACAGAAATAAGGCACTACTTATTTCCTTCAAACAAAGAGATGGAGGTGGTTAGTTATGGCCTTATGGCTTGGTTTGATTTTAAGATTGGTACGCTTTGCAAAGAACAGCATGCTGTTTTTCGGAAACCGAGCAAGTTAGAGCTTTATTTTTCTAAGCCTCTATACTGTTATGCCATTTAGCAAAGATCTCTAAACCCCTTTCACATATAATTTTTTATCAGTTTCACATAAGTATAAAACTGTAACAATTTTGGACACAAGCCTCCTCCAAATTTTAAATTTGTCACTCCTTTCTTACATCACCTCGAACCAGCACTCGTGGTTCACCTCCACTACTACTACGTCTATTATATCTGCTATTTAACATACGTCACAACCCTAAAACGCCATCCTATCTGCGGGAACGCTTCTCCTAGGCCCGTCTTTTTGATGCGCTTTGCAGGTCGCGTCTTAGAAATCTCCTCAAATCCCCCCCCCCCTTCCACTCATCCGACTTCTACTCCTACTCTTTCACTGTGCACGCGGTTCGGTCGTGGAATTCACTTCCGCCTGACATTAAGAACTGCCAAACTGTTGCAGTATTTAAAAGTAGAGTGAAAGAACACTATCTTTCCACTTTGTCATAATTGCAGATGTATTTATTATTTAAATTACATTATATTTTTATATATTTTAGTGATATTTATTTTAGAAGTATCTATGTAAATAAGTATATTCTCATATTGTATGTTTATATTTAAATTGGAAAATTGTTATCGATTTTATCCAAGTATTTTGTTTTCCCTTCTACTTTTACACACGTTCTCTCGTCACGTCATCTCTTTTAATATACTCTCCTATCGCAGGTATCCTGGAAGAGATTTCTTTAGAAATAAGCATCACCTTTGTACGTATTTTTCTATTCCTTTCCTCCTGTCTGTTTATATGTGTGTACATAAATGGTTAAATAAATAAATAAATATGGTATTACGAAACAATAATTTATACATGTGTAAAAAAATCTATTCCCCACCTCAACCTTTCCACACTTCAACAAAAACGAAGGCGTCTCCGGCATCGCAGTGAACAGCACCAGATGAAGGATAGGCACGATCAGGCACACCCACAGCATGGCGTTATAGCTCAGATATTCTCCCATCACGTATGCAAGCAGATTGCCCAGATTCTGCGACAGTACTACCAGGCTCCCAAGAGTTCCCCTGATGGAATCCTCGCTGATCTCCTTGATGTACAAGGGCGTGACCACGTAGGAGCCACTCACGCCGAGACCTACGATCCCTCGGGCTGTTATGAGGGCCCAAGTTTCCGTTGAGTAGAGCTTTAGGCCCCAGCATGCCTGAAATGATAGAAGTTATTTTAGTATAAGATTCTTCAAGCGTTTGGGAGAGGAGTTCTGGCAAGCTTAAAGATCTGTTAAAATAAGTTACAGTATTAGGTCATGACACAACCATTATATTTAGCAGTAGTATGTTTCAAACATAAAACCTGATACGGCTTATCCTGACCATGAATTTGGATTGTACCCAAAACTTGCGATCACAGCCAAGTCTAAGTGTTAATATGTAGCGGCATCTACAACGCCACATGCGAGCTACGCGTCAGACTGACGTCACGCAAAATCCTGCATCGCGCAATCAGAGTTTACCGCGCAACTAGCATATATACAACATCCCGACATCAAACGTTGGGCAGTTGCCCACCAGACACAACACCCGTCTGGTCGGAGGATCCTCCCTTTTCTATAGAGTATGAGTGAGCTTTACACCCTGTTCCTCATACCTCTATAAATATATTAGGTCTTTACCTATGAAATTGCCGTTCTGCAGTACTGGCCATTTCAAATCAAAATAATTTTTGTTTGGCTATGAATTCTAATTTCAAATTAATTTTATTTTAAAAACATGGATTTTTTTTTCTAAAAGTAGTCATTTCTTTATTGATTAGTGTTACATTTTCATCGCATTTCAATCTTTTTCGTCATCATGGATACGTTAAAAATTCGAGTAATTATGGAATATGAGTACCGTCGTGGCAGCAACGCGGCACAAGCGGCACGCAACATCAACGACGTTTACGGAGCTAACTCTACAAACCAACGCACCACCTGTTATTGGTTTGCTCGCTTCCGTTCTGGAAATTTCGACCTGAAAAATGAACCTCGCGGTCGTCCGAAGACTTTGGTCGACAATGACGAATTAAAGGCGATTGTGGAAGCTGATGATACACAATCTACGGCTGAATTAGCAGCAGCTTTCGACGTTAGCGTCAAAACAATATTGGTCCATTTGCGTCAAATTGGCAAGGTAAAAAAGCTTGACAAATGGGTGCCCCACGAACTCAATGATCGCCAGCGCGAAGTACGCGTCGAGACGTGCCTTGCACTGCTCAACAGACACACAAATGAAGGAATTTTGAACCGCATTGTTACCTGCGATGAAAAATGGATTCTGTTTGATAACCGTAAGCGCTCAGCAAGTTGGTTGGATCCTGGTTCAGCACCTAAACAATGCCCTAAACGAAAACTTACCCCTAGAAAAGTGATGGTCACTGTTTGGTGGTCTAGCGCCGGTGTGATTCATCACAGCTTCTTACCAAACGGGGTGAGCATTACTGCAGATGTGTACTGTGAAGAACTGAACACAATGATGGAGAAGCTGGCGCATCTCCAACCAGCATTGGTCAATCGCTCGTCTCCGCTGCTCCTGCACGACAACGCGCGACCTCATACTGCACAGCAGACGGTCTCCAAGTTGCAAGAACTGGGGTTGGAAGCTCTCCGTCATCCGCCCTACTCACCAGACCTTGCGCCTACAGACTACTACTTTTTCCAGAATTTGGATAACTTCTTGGCGGGAAAAAAATTTAATACCCGAGAGGCAGTACAAAATGCCTTTGAAGAATTTGTTGCCTCCCGTCCAGCTGATTTCTTTAAGAAGGGCATCAATAAACTGCCACTGCGATGGCAAAGATGCATTGATTGCATGGGTGATTACTTCGATTAATACAAATAAAAAATTCATGAAAAAAATTCGTTTAAATTTTTTCATACAAAACGGCAATTTCATAGGTAAAGACCTATTACCTATTTTGGCAGCGATCGCATAATGAATCACGGAGTCAATCAATCTGCCTAGCCTTTCCTGACTACGTTGGGGTCGGCTTCCAGTCTAACCGGATGCAGCTGAATACCGTTAATATAGTATTTTACATGGAGCGACTGCCTATCTGACCTGCACAACCCAGTTACTGGGTAAAACGATACCCCTTGGTGTGACTGGTTGTCAGACGTTCGGGCTTGTAACGACCCGTAACTACTGTCAAAGATCCACGAATTACATGCGGGACCAACAGATTAACGTGCTTTCCGAGGCACGGAGGGTTCTCGGTATATAAAGATGGTCACCCATCCACGGACCAACCGCGGCAAGCGTAGCTTAACCTGATCGATCGAACCGTGCAGCTGTGCCACGAGCCCCTTCAAAAAATTCCTGAAATATTGGAACACTTACAGCCATTGAAAATGAAGTCAGCATCAAAGCCTTCTTCCTGCCATAGTTATCCACGATGTACCCAAAGAAGAACACGGTCGGAGTCCCAACGAGATACACCACTGATGCCATCCAGGATATGGTGTCTGGATGCACGGGGGCCGACGCCGGGGTGTCCTCTGACATGAGCCGGGGGCCCATGGGGGAGATCCAGCCGATCGCCGTGCCGTAGGAGAATACTGGCAGGACCACTGTAACAGTGAAATTATTTTTTCATTTCTCATACACGGAAAGTAGTGTTTGTTTGATCCGAGTAGCGGGTGGAAGACGCTGCTCCCCGTCTTAGGGCGGGAAAAACTCATAGTAATTGCTTCCCTCTCTAGGGCGGGAATGAATTTTAAAAATAGAACTAAATTTGGTTAGGTAGTCGGCTACGAAAGTTTTTACATAATTAAGTAAAATATCGATTCAAAGAAATGCCGGGGGCTTTAAGAGTGTATAAACAGCCAGTGTGAATTAAAAATATACCTATTAAGGGGGATGCGCTAAGGTAGCCCGCGAAATTCAAATTTACTTACGTTTTTTGCAATTTGCAGTGACCAAAAACATAACTGACACAGAGCTGCAATTTGCAAAAGACCAAATAATATTTGAATATGGCGGGCTACAACTGTGGTTCCACCTTAAGCGGGACCGTTCACGGCGGGGACGCGGTGTGTTCCATATTTAAATTTGGAAAAGACTATATATTTTGGCGAGATACTAACTCTGTAATATTTCCTAACTTTGTTTTCTTCGTACTAAAGAAACTAAACGTGACATAGACTGAATGCACAAAGAGTGCGAAGACACAAGAAAAAAAAAACTGTATTCTGTACCGAAATTCAAAATATCACTTATAGAGACTAATATTTGATTAAAAATGAGTCTCATACATTAAATTATTAATAGACATTTTAGAAAAACTACTGTTTTTACTTTCCTTAAATTCGAAATGAAAAGTAGAGTGTTTACCACGGGTGAAAGTCATCAATTCCTACTCGGACTATAGCCGCCCTCGCTACGCTCGGGCGTCTAAATACCTCGTATGGGAATTGATCCCTTTCGACCCTTGTATAACAATCTACTAATGTTTACTTGTTACCTGACTGCGCGACATTAAAGTCAGGGTTATGTTTTTCACGCATATAATAATATATGTATCTTTGTAGGAAGGTATGTTGGATTCTTTATATCCACTAAGTTTAATCCTAACGGGTGGTTGGATTTTAATTTATTTATATCAAGCTGTTCGTACCCGGCGTAGCCCGGGGTGAATTTCGTACAGAAATATTATCTAAATTTTCGACTTTTCCGGTAATTTTCCAAAAAAAATCTTTCATAATAATCTTGACCTGCACCCTAATTACGTAACCACACTATCTATCCACAATCTGAATAATTTTGAAGCCTATTGCTAATTCATTGCTTCATATGTTGGAAAAAATTGTCTGCTCAACAACGTAAATAACGCAATGAATGTTGTTGAACTGTCAAAATGAAACCCATAGCTACTGTTAGTGTGTTTAGTGTGTTTAAAGTTTGTGGCATCAAATCTAAGATTGAACTAAATGCATCAGACTGGTTGAAAAGTGAACTTGTTATTAACTTTTTAGTTGCAGTCGAGTTTTTATCATTAGGTAATTATAGCAATTGCATTCTCTTTGTTCCTACTGCAGGATGAAGGTTTCTTCTCATTCAAGACAGAACCAAGCTTTGATTACCATCCATAATGCTTGCTCGCTTAGATACCTACTCGTGATGATTTCAGACAATACCTAGTCTTAAAAATACATCAGAATTAATGCAAAAGCTAATACGAACCTACGTATGTTAATGAACTTTACCAATTATCTATTGTTGACCTATTAGGTATTCAAGTAAAATAAACGAGTCTTCTACCTAAATAATTCATAATGACAATTAGAGATTCTGAATTTCTGACTACTTAGGTACCTACTTCACGAATTTAATTTACTATATTATTTTCTCTACTAGCTCTTTTTTTTACCATGCAACGTTGCTGTGTTTGCCACCACACACCAGCGCTTTTTCTAGTAGCTTATAGCAGATGACTCTCTCTTTTAAACTCTTTTTAAACTTAATTGTTTCTGAAGATTCAACAGGTTAGTAGGTAACTAATTCTCTAAATTCCGGAACCTACTAAAACTCCTCCGGACCTCGCGAGTCTGTCTTTGCATAGCTTAAAACTGGATAAATATTTACCGCGCACCTTAAAACAAAAAAGCGCGCAAGGAGCGCGAAATGACTGAAATATGTGTTTTTTACGTTTTCAACCCCATATTTCCGCCATTTTGAAAAATTTCGAAAAATTTTATCGACGAAAATAATCCATATAATTATCGAACCAGGTCACAAAATTTCACGAGAATCGGTTTAGAAATGCGACCTGTAGAGGAGAACAGCCGAACATCCGGACATACGAAAGCATTTTTGCCCAAGCTGAAACGGAGACACTTCGCGCTCGCTTGGTCAATAACAGTTAAGTAATTCATTTTGACTGCCTTGTTGTCGTTAGTCAAGTGGTCATAAGCGTTTCTGCTGAGCATGAGGTCCTTTTTTTTTTTTTTTATTTTTCTGGGTGGGAAATCATCAAATGACCTCTCCCGCTCTGGGCGGAGCGGAAGGGCGTGTCAGACTTTTACTGACTAAAACCCACCCGTGTTCCTTCAGTTGCCTGTGCGCCAGGGCCACGGTAACTCTTTCGAACAATCCGCAGCCCCGGCAGGCATCGGTCCTATCGGACCCCGTCTATTTTGCTGACATCTCTTTGAGGCGCGCGTGGAACACGACGCGCCGTCGACCCGGGCCTGGTCCTTACCGGACGGTGAGCTGCCCATTGCTCGCCGTCCGCAAGCCCGCGCCTACGGTGGCCGGGAGTCGGCAATCGACTCCCGACGCCCAGGGTGTCTCCTCCTCCTGCGGCGGCTAGGGGCGCGAGAGCATGAGGTCCTAGGTCCGATTCCCGGGTCGGACAAAGTGTTACTCGGTATTTCCATCTAGAATTTCTCAATGGCAGCTTGGAGTCTGCATTTCTACCCGGTTGATGGCAATAAGCTCGTCCCCTATTATCTACATGGGACTTAAACATAACTAGCGAAATATGAATATACTATAGGTACATCTCTGCCTAACCCTTTGGGGATTACAGGGTTGATGTTATGTAAGTATATCCTTTTCTCACTATGCAAAAGTTAATAAACAATAATTCATTCATTTTGTGTATACAATGGAAAAATTTCCTTAATCTACACCCTAATTGCGTTTCACACTAACAGTTACAATCTTAATCATTTTGAAGCTTATTGCTAATCCATTGCTTCATTGCTTCATATGCTCGAAAAATTTGTCTGCTCAACAACGTAAATAACGCAATGAATGTTGTTGAACTGTCAAAATGAAAGCCATTCCTACTGTTACGTGTGTGTGTTACGCATTACCCCGCAGACTAAACAGCTCGAAAAGTTTCTCAATTAGGTCCATAAAGTATTTAAACATTTGGTATGCCTCTTCAAGATGAAAAACAAAAAACACTCTGATTAACTCCGTTCATAACACAATGTACAGATTACAAACAAAACAATTTATCTCCCTACTAATCAATAATCAATAAGCTGGTGGGTAGTACCACGTTTGACCCGTCAATGGGACTACACGTGCAGTTGACGCAGTGCCAGTACATCATGCTAACGAGATGCCTGACCCTGTTAGACGAGTCAGGGTTATGGAAGCGGAAGGTGTGTTGGACATGAGCCAAGATTCTGGATACCCTAGAATGTCCTAGGTGCAAGAGAACACAGATTTTGCACATGTTACAACGACCCCAAATAAATTGTAAAAGCAAGAGAATGGTGATAATGAGTTAGTTGCACTTATGAGCCTCAATAATTGAAGATGCCTTATTCATTTCGATGCACTCTGAACAGTCAGCCCTGCTACAAACTTTGCTTACAAGCTAGCGATACGCAAAGCTTTTTGTATAACGAAAAGTAAAGGCCACTTTGGATAACACAGTGATACGAAATTTTTTATTTTATAACACCATGTACAACAACATTTTACCTAGAGTAGTGTAGTATAGTGAAAACAGTGTGTGTAATTAAATAAATTTGAATTTGTTGCCCAATAAACATCCCGTTAAACAAAATGGCGGCGTTGGGTCGGTGGACCTTCGAGAAAATTCTAAGCTTGGGTTTCTTTCAACAATATTGCCATGAAATTCTACATGGTTGTGTAAGATCACGTTCCTCAGAGTGATCACCATATTTTTTGTACCATATCCTACGATATCATATCTTTGTCTTTGAAGTGGATTTTACAAAATCTGTCTTGATATTGACTATGAGTAAACTTGGAACGTGTAGCGTAAGTACCGTCATCTCAAGGAAAACAGGTTCATTAATTGCCCCGGATCAATTGTGCAGGGTCGATACATTGGCTCGTTGATTAATTTGATACGTCGGCGTTGGCGTCGCCGGGCTGTCTCGACCAATCTTGATTGCGATTCATTTGCCATATCATAAACAAGTAGTGGTATCTGTGATTATTGTTTTGTTTTGAACTGAGAATTAGGTTAGCAATTTGTTGATGTTTATGAAACATCTTAGCTGGAACTTTATAGCAAAGACTTGTTACAATGTATTTTAAAATAATTTTTTCCAGTATACGTCATGCCTCGCCAAACTTTTAAGCTAAAAGTATCCTCGGAGCTTTTGACCAAGGTCAAACAGACAGCACCAATCCAATACCAGCGCTGCGGTATTTATTTTTTAAATATCGTAGCATTATGCTGAGATAGGAGCCTTTTTGGCCTCGCACAGGTTTTTTACTTGTTTATTGTTGTTTTTTCTGTTGTATTGTTAATTTTGTTAGTTTTAAATGCTGCTTTTTAGTTTTTACTCTTTGTATTTCCTATGCGTGTCCCAAATAAAATATTTTTCTTTCTTTCTTTTACAGTTTGTATTCATAGCTAACCCATTTTTTTCCTAGGAAAATTAACATCAGCCAGTGTTCCGGACGACCACTCCGATGACTCCCATAGGTACCTAGTTACCTAATAAAAAAGGTAATAATTACTTTTGGACCCTATTGTGGAGTGGCTAAGTAATAATAGCCACACGGGTCGATCGATCAGTTTAAGCTACGCTTGCCGCGGTTAGTCCGTGGATGGGTGCACTTGACATTTTAGCCCTGCCCCCCAATCCCGCAGCCATTTTGAAAATTTTGCAAATAAAATCCACTAAGGGCCCGTTGTTTGACCAGTAGTGAAACATACTAATAGTTAAAATGCGTTAGTTAAACTAAAAATTTGTTAAAAATAAAGAAAAGAAAGAAAGGAAAAGTGTTTATTAAGACAAACACAGGATTATCAGAAACTAAACTAAACACACTCATAAAAATAAAAAAAACACGTATGGCACTCGGGGACTGCCGCGGTAAAGCTATTGCATAGCATTTTTATCAACTTAAGCAATTATAATTATTTATTTATGCAGTATTTATTTTTCTTTGATATTAATTCAAGTACAGTCGTACCATATACATACACGTTAAGCGAACGCTCGGCCGAGCTACATGGTAGGCGGAGTGGAGGGTGTTAGGTTTTATTTTCATTACGGAATTTCTTGATTCGGTCGCCGCGCTCAAAGCCCGCGATAAAAGCTATGCAATAGCTTAAAAATATAAAAATAACAAAATAAAAACAAAAGTAAAATAAAAATAACAACAGTAAGTCCTGTTCGAGGCCAAAAGGCCCAAAAAAAAAATACATCAAAATGACATAATTATGTTGTTTGACAAATGGTTAAGCTAACTAAAGTTAGAAAAATTTACAGTTTGCTAAAAAAGTTAACCATGCGCAGACAGAGTAGTTAAAATTTGACAGCTATGGACTATTGTCAAGTGACTAATTGTTAAATTGACTAATGGTCATTTTTAACTATGTACCAAACAACGGGCCCTAAGTAGTACAGAAAATATAATAAATTAGGTACAACTGGAATTATATTTTCTGATAAACATCAGAAATTACGTTGTTTATGCTATGTAAGTATGTCACCATATTTACTTCAACGGTCAACGGTTGTCATAAATCTTAACAATCAAGTTACGAGTACCTACTTGAACCAACTTACTTTCTTCAAACAACTTATTTATAGTACTTTTGGAAAAATCAACATTATTGATTTTTCGCATAGCTGGTGCCGGCAGTGATTGAACGGTGATCTTTCTAAGAGAACTTTGGAAGCAAGAGCGAGCCCGACAATTTTAGCACCTCGGATAGGTTAGGTTTAATTTAACTAATTCATACAATAATAGGAGTTACTTTGTCGACATGTGCAAGAAATATTATGACTAAAGAGTAACTAAGATGCAATTGTGAGCGACACGAGCTCGAAGATTTTTAGCCTCCTACCTCAGAGAAATTAAATTTATTTTGTTGATTTAATATAGAAATAGCAGTTGCTTTGTAGACTTATGCAGAACAACTGAAGAAATAATAAAAACTGTGATGCAGGAGTAAGCGAAGCGAGCTCGAAAGCGAGCTGCTTTTAGCATCACGCCTCTGAGATGTCAGCTTTATTTTTCTTTCTTACGAGTGCTATAGGTACCATGATATGAGCATGGTATGAGCTGGGAGGTCAATGGGTAAATAGATATCTAACATCTACCTACATTATATAAAGCTTTCAAACCGCCAACTAATGTAGAAGCCGACAGGGCTTACAGGGCTTTTTCTGCTGGCTATATTGCTTCTAAAATACGCATTAGTTTGGCAGACGACACAATGGACATGGTTATGTTTTGTTCGCAAACATTTCAACTGAATGCTGATCAAATTAAAGTATTAATTAATTGTAGTTTTGTCAAGATTCAGTTGAAAAAGATTTTGGTTTTTGTTTCCATGGTACACACGGCGACATATCAAGCTATAAATTTCCAGTATAAGCTGATCTTGCATTGTATAGGATTTCCGTACAATGAGAGGTCAGCTTATATTTCTTCTCAGAGTAGTCAGATAGGAAACGCCGACCTCATCTAGTTTAAAAAATATGATTGACGTGTAAAAGTGTTTGTTCAAACCTACTTACAGAAATAAATAATTTATTATTTATGCTGGAAATTTATAGCTTGATATATAGCCGTGTACCTATGTCGATTGTATTTTTTGCTTCTTTTCTGTATTTGATCTCATAGTGAACTTGATTGATCTCTTGCTAATAGTAAAACTTAAAGTGAAGTTATGTTAATTATTTCATTTTTTTATTTACCTTATATAAATATTATTAATTTATGTATGCGGGATCCCGCAAATACCGAGATTGAAAATAGGCTGCGGGATTGGAAGTCCTACCTGCGACCGTTTTTGCAATGTCATCAAGGTTCGGAGTCATGTTGCCGGCTAGTATTTTTTAATTCATACCCAATTCGACCAACCAAAATAGTAAGGAGTTCGGTAGGTACCTAACTTTTACACAATTAAGTTTCCTTTTTTAACCGACTTCAAAAAAGGAGGTTCTGTTTTCGACCCGTATGTATGTGTTTGTATATTCGCGATTTCCCCAAAAACTACTAATCCGATTTGGATGGGGTTCCCGTTATTTAAATGCATATTTTTCAGGGAAGATTTTAGTATATTATAATAATATTTTAATTTTGGAAACAACTAAAAAGTGAAAAATAAAAAGCATTGCTGTGTTTCCACCACACACCAGCGCTGTTTCTAGTAGCCTGTAACAGGTGGCTCTCTCTTTTAAACTTAATTATTTCTGAAAATTCAACAGGTAAGTAGGTACCTAATTCTCGAAATTCCAGAACATACCTACTCAAGAAAAAACAAGACAGCCAACTTCCAAAAAAACACAAAGTACAAAGTGAAAAATTACTTTAATTTGGGAAGTTGGTGGCAAAAACAAAAAATACGAAACCAAAGACGCCGGACTTCCGAAATTAAAGTAATTTGTCACTTTGTAGTTTTTTTGGAAGTCTGTTGTTTTTTTTTTCTTGAGTAGGTTCCGGAATTTCGAGAATTATGTAGGTACCTACTTACCTGTTGTTACCTTAAAAAATAATTAAGTTTAAAAAGAGTTTAAAAGAGAGTCACCTGCTGTAGGCTATTAGAAATAGCGCTGGTGTGTGGTGGCAAACACGGCAACGGTGTATGGCAGCAGCAACTGGTATGGTGACTTCACCACTAGGTATTAACAAATCATATTATTTACTCAGAAACAAAAGTCTCTATCGATTGCTAACGAAGTGATTGTGTCTACCAAATTTTCTTTGTGATTTATATTATGAGTTAAAGTTTAATTGCTTTATGTCCATAATTTGGAGACTGTTTATTGAGACTGTCTGTGACTTATTGCTTGTGACGTCACAGAAACCTGTATTGGTAACAGATAAATATTAAAGCCTCGTAGTAGGATTATATCAGAATATCCAAGTCACTAAACTGAAAAACAACGGAAAGGGTAGTGAAGGATCAAAGAAGTACCAGATAACAAAAATCTGTCAACCGAATTGATTCGCAAATTGGCTTCGTGTCCGAGCCCATTTTGGAAAAGATCGACGATAGTAATATAATTATAGCAGGGCCAGCGAGAACGCAGAACAACTCAACTCCTAACTAAAGAAGATTACCAGATTGCTTAGAGAATAAAGGGAAGAGGAGATGTTTGCCCAAATGGGCTTTGGACACGAGACCATAGTTTGCGAATCAGCCCGGTTGACAGTTCAGTCAGCGCCCACTGCACATATGAATACATTTGAAGACAGTTCAGTACCTACTGATTAGCTTCTTGTACGCGTCAGTCAGCGGCACGAGCTGCCGCTGAGCTGACTCGCAGACTGGCCTCGTATCCGGAAGCCCTTTTTTTTTTTGGGTTTGTAAGTCATCAAATGACCTTATCCGCTCTGGGCGGAGCGGAAGGGCTTGTCAGACTCTTACTGACTAAAACCCACCCGTGTTCCTTCAGTTGCCTGTGCGCCAGGGTGACTCTTTCGAACAATCCGCGACCCCAGCAGGCATCGGCCCTATCGGACCCCGTCAATGGTGCTGACATCTCTTTGAGGCGCGCGTGGAACACGACGCGCCGTCGACCCGGGCCTGGTCCTTACCGGACGGTGAGCCGCCCATTGCTCGCCGTCGGCAAGCCTATAGCCTCCTCCATATCATCCGGAAGCCCTAACAATGAATTTCAATCAGACTTAGAAAAACGAATACTATAGAAACACTTTTTTTAAATAGCGGCCTAATGGAAAATTTTGAAGTAGGTAAGTAATCTAAAAAGCTTTCGCGAACTTCTTTTTCATTAAAGCTGTTTTCATTGTGTAAAGAAAGAGGTATATTTATAAGTACTCGTGCATAAATAAATACGATAATAAAATCATCCCCAAAACAAAGTCAACTCAATATGGCCGCTATTTGCATAGTGTCATTGTGTCCTCGAATTTACGGACTAGGGTTAGAAGTCAAGTGTGGCAAAACACGTGGAAAAACACGTTCACCTTCACACCTGAGTCACGGGCAAGAAAATGGACACATTTGGTCAAATAAAACAATTCTCCAAAATCCGAGTACATAAAATTGTTGTCCTAATAAAATATTGCTTTATCAATAACTAGCTTTTGCCCGCGACTTCGCCTGCGTTGAGGTTGGAAATTATCCAACGGAAATTGAATATCGGGATAAAAAGTAGCCTATGTCCCAGGACAGGTATGGCAATTTTTTTTTATTTTTTTTTTATTTTACGTGACAAAATTTCCACGAGCTCTTTTCTGTTTGGCTGTATTAAACGAAAATGAATCCATAAGCGAGATTTTTTCAAAAGCATCTCTACGAGGAAAGTGTTACTACGAGGAATAATTCGTCTACCTGTGTGCTAAATTTCATCGAAATCCGCTCAGCCGTTAAGGCGTGAAAGGTAACAAACAGACAGACAGTCGCAATCTGTAACCAGATTCAGTATGTACAGTCATCAAAAGAGATAAGTAACCAGGGTCGTCGGATATAGTTGAAGTTTAGTAAGAAACCGATGGATGTTTTTGAATTAAATTTAATTTGATAAATGACCTGTTTGTTTTCTATTAATTAAATTAAATTTTATTCGAAAACATTAATCGGTTTCTTACTAAACTTCAACTATATCCGACACCCTGGTTACTTATCACTTTTGGTGACTGTACATGATTCTGAACCACTGCGTTGAAATTTTTCGTGAAAAAAAATAAGATGTTCCATACAGTTTGACCGCACATGTAGGTAATGCACTTTTCTATAAAACAGCAGTTTTTTTTTTTAAATAACCGACTTAAAATTTCTACGCTAGGGTCTAGAATCATGTGCTGAATTCATGGTTACAGTTTGCACGTCTATGTCCTTGTTACCCTGTATAAGTATCATCATCATCATCAGCCTACAGCAGTCCACTGCGGGACATAGGCCTCTCCAATTGCACGCCATTTAGCTCGATTCTCGGCAACTCTCATCCAGTTGCTACCAGCCACTCTGCGAAGATCATCGCTCCACCTAGCCTGAGGGCGTCCTACCTTACGTTAACAAGTCTATCCAAATGGTCATCGGTTCTACGGCTAATATGGCCGGCCCATTACCACTTCAGCTTGCTTATTCTGTGAGCTATGTCGATAACTTTGATTCTCTGCCGGATAACCTCGTTCTGGGTTCTTTTTCTCAGAGAGATTCCAAGCATAGTCCGTATTTGTAACAAACCACGTACCGCGCAATGTATGACTAGTCTGGTGGACGCTAGCGAACTCATGTTCAGCATTCCTGAAGTCCTGGCCTCAATTTACGGGTCGGGAAAAATATTACTGGGGTTTTCTATAAGGAGTTTCTCAGTAGCAGCCTGTAGTCTGTGATAAATGATAATAATAAATAATAAATGATTTTATTTCTGTAAGTAGGTTTGTACAAACACGTTTACACGTCAGTCATATTTTTTAAACTAGATGAGGTCGGCGTTTCCTATCTGACTATTCTGAGAAGAAAGGCCGAAACAAACTCAGAGGTCACAGTCTCTTTTAAAGTCCAGACATAATCTTGGTCAGATCATGTGAAGACCATGGAGATTAGTGGCTGAAATGGTATTTTGAGGAAAGAACCACACAGATCAAGTGGACCTGTCCAGTCAGTGCACGCATATGTCAGTAACCGTGCAACTCAACTGAGAATTTAAGGAGCTCAGGACATTTGGGTAGGCCGCAATAATCACTCAAACTGCCAGACGACGATAAAAACAAAATGAGAAAAAACAAAAGAAAGGCCCATATAGTCTTCACATTCACAATAATTAAAATAATATAATACTTTTTACAGATCATGTCTAATTATTATGTCTAATATTCATGTCTAAAATAGTTAGCGAAATAAAATCGACATTCAGTGTAAATTTATTGGAGCAGCTCAATCCCAAGCCTTTTTGTCCTCAATATAGTCTTTCACAGTATAATAAGCTTTCTGGCATAGTTTCCGCTTTATAAAAGATTTGAATTTATTAAGGCTTAGATCTTGAATGTGGGTAGGAAGTTTATTATAAAAACTTATTTTATTGATCCTGGAATCAGGAACAACAAATTTGTGTTTGTTCCTAGTATTTATATTATGGATATCACTGTATTTTTTAAACAGATTAATATTTTTATGTGCATACAAAATATGTTCATGAATATACTGAGAAGGCACAGTCATTATATTAATCTCTTTAAATTTGTCTGAGGGAGTGTCCGGGACTTAAGTTATAAATTGAACGAATTGGCCTTTCACGTAAAACAAAAATTGTTAAATATCGGCGGCATTTCCCCACAACAGAATACCATACGACATCGTACTATGAAAATAACTAAAGTATACTAAACGGCCGTCTCTAAATCAGTTAAATCACGAATTTTTCTAACGGCGTATGCTGCAGAGCCAAGCTTTTTTGGCAATTTATCTATATGGGGGCCCCATTGAAACTTGTCATCCAAAGTTATGGCTAATACTACTGTGGTATCTTCGGGTTTCAACTTTTCATCCTTTATGAGAACACTAGTTTCTACTTGTCTAACATGAGGTATCGTAAACTTAATAAATTTAGTTTTTCTCGTTAAGAAGTAGGTTATTAACATTAAACCAGTTAAGTACTTTTTCGAGGGCGCTATTTGCATTGTCAGTAACCAGCTGCTGACGTTTGAGTTTAAATAAAAGTGAAGTATTGTCTGCAAATAACACTATATCATGTTTATCCTTTATGAGGTAAGGCAAGTAATTTATATAAATAAGAAATAAAAATGGACCAAGGATTGAGCCCGGGCGGACTCCCATTATTACTACAGATCGAGGTGATCTTTTTCCGTTAACATCAACTCTCTGAATTCTTTCACATAAGTAACAAGTAAGAAGATTCAGAAAGGCGTTCCGGATTCCGTAGTGGTTCAGTTTCCTGATTAATGTTTCATGAAGAACACAATCGAATGCCTTGGACAAATCGCAAAAGATTCCCAAAGCATCGCATTTGAACTCCCATGCATTATAAACATGTCTTTAAAGTTCAACTCTGGCATCAGTAGTCGAACGACCCCTTGTAAAACCGAACTGTTTGTTATGCAGTAATTTGTGTTTATAAAAAAATCTTTGCATTTGATTTAAAAAAGAAATACTAAATGTAGGTAACGCTAAAATATGTCTGTAATTAGTAGGGTCTGATGTACTACCCGATTTAAACAACGGTATTATCTTACTGTTTTTCATAATATCAGCAAACTCACCACGGCCAATACAATTATTAAAAATAACAGCTAAAGTAGGCTACCAATACTGATAGTGTGCTACCATTACTGATATTAATGCTACTGTTTGGGACTTTAGGATTCTAAAATAACTGGCCAAATATACCTACAGGTAGGTACTATTATATATCTCTGCCTACCCCTTCGGGAAATTCGTAAATAGGAGGTGTGATGTAGCAATTTCTGATCACACCGTGATAACTGCAAATAGGGAGCTATAGGCACCTGTTCCACCGCCAACGAGGAGGCGACTAGCTAACAACGATTTTCTCGCTAAAGAAATGTACAAAAGATTTATTAGGTCCCGTGTGAGTAAAATAGATACATATATTAATAGTTGATCGTTGACTGTTCACACCGTCGCGACGGTTAGTAATCGTTTGTCGCAGCAACAAGAGCTATCAAAGAAAGTAGGAACTCGCTCAGCGACGATCGCTTGGCTGGCAAAACATTCGGTAAGAGATTCACGCTTGTTACATTACATTACATATGCGCATAGCAGCGAGTAATCGCTCGTCGCCACCGCGCACTAGGTGTTCGTTGCTCGTCAACTCGTTAATCGCCGGCGGAGGGACATTAGGTAAAACATGCGAAGAGTATTTAATGACAATAGTAAGTATGACGTAATTGAATTCTAATCAAGATGGGTATCTCTTATAAATAGAGGAAATAAGGGAAACCTGATTTTCCAGTAACGTTAATCTAACTAATTAATAATAAAGTAAGCTCACGTTGTACCTACTTATGGTAATTTTGCAGTATAGTTCTTCAAGGCATCGACTATTACATGTTTAACCGATTTCTTCGCAAACATAGTGATACACTACGCCGCTACTCTACTCTACTCTCAAAATTTCTTACCTGCCACTAAAACCAGGTTGGATTTTTGAGACGAGGCAGGAAGGGCAATTTTACTTTAAAACCGTTGCAGGAAAACCTTTTTTAGAGACTAGTTTCCTAGGAACGTCTTAAAAATTCACACTGTATAATATTAATTGTATCTACATTTAAAAATAATGCATTTGACGCTCATAACCCCAGATAAGTTTTGGTAAACTTTTCTAGCAGAACATATCATAAAATAATGTTGTATCAACAAAAAAACGTATCAATTTGGATACGACAATACGACAATAAATGAAAACACTGACAATATTAATGCATAGGATTATTTTGAAACTCAAATAAATTCTAACATCGAAATTGAAATCTTGATTGTTTCAAACCATCTAAATAGTGATGGGCCGACTATGGCTATTGTCGATCTTTGACTAGCTATAGCGACTAAACTATTGGATATATTTAATTGAATTTTTCTATGCAGACTGGGGACGTCATTACATACGCAGTTTCATTTATTGTCATATTTTCGTCTCGACCTTATATACTTAGAGCCAATCTGTAAAAGCGGCCGTTAGTTCCGATTTTGTAAACATCGCAAGAGCTGACCCTAATATAAAAATCTTAGCCCACTAGCGTACATACATAACGATCGCAATTAATGATCCCCTACAGACATCCAGGAGCCAAACATCTGATAACTTATTGCTTTTGCTATTAAGCCCTCAAGGTGTTATGTTATTTAAAAATAACTCCGTTACCTGTTAATGAACTTCTGCTCGTTTGGGAGAGTGCACTAATTTACTGGTTCATCACCATAAACTAAGTGTAAACTTGTGTTACCTACAAAGCCAGTGGCAAAACGCATTCCCATATACCTACTACCTACTACTAGTTAGAATAAGATAAGATATCACTTTAATTATTGGAACCCGTTAAGCGGATTACCTACACACTACAACGCGCCACGTGACAGGACGCGCGAAACGGAGCCAAATTCCCCGTGCGGAAGCGCGTTTTCATTGAATTTGTGTTTATAAAATCACGCGTGGGAGCGCTTTACCTGCGCCCCGTCGCGTGGCGCGTTGTAGTGTGAGATCCGCCTTATCTGACGATTATAAAGAAGCAGATTGAAAGTATTGTTATGTTCTTAGTACGCGTACAATAGGGATGTGGGCTCTGCATGCATATTTTTCATTGAATTACACATTTGTGGCGTCGTCTTACCAAAATCGCAGATCTATATTCCTTGGTTAAATCTCGATTGTTTAAAGTGATTGCAAAGTCATTGCTGGAAAGCGTAAAGAAGGAATTTAGTATTATTAGGAATTTAAATTTATATTACTAGGAATTTAGTAGTAGGAAGTTAGTAGTTAACAAATAATAATAGTAGCTACATAACACCACACCTGGTTTCCCCAAAGGGTTAGGCGGAGGTGTATGGTCGCCAAAAGTGATAATAAGAAACCAGGGTCGTTGGATATAGTTGAAGTTTAGTAAGGAAGGGATGTATGTTTTCGAATAAAAATTAATTTAATTAAAAGAAAACAAACAGTTCATTAACCAAATTAAACATTCGAAAACATCCATCAGTTTCTTACTAAACTTCAATTATATCCGACGACCTTGGTTACTTATTATCACTTTTGGTGACCATCTCTCTCTTCTCTCTTTTGGTGACGTACCTATTTTACACCCACATTTCGCCAGTTATGTTTAAGTCCTAAATATAGGGCTGCCAGGCTATTGCCATCAACCGGCCACAATTCAGAGTCCGGGCTGCTACTGAGAAATGCCTGATAGAAAAACCCAATAACACTTTGCCCGACCTGGGAATAGAACCCAAGACCTCATGTGCAACAGTAGCGTTTGCGAATTAGAATAGTAGCTAATAATTTGTACATTTTAATAAGTGTGCAACATTGGTAAATTAAAAAATAACATTGTAAGAATATAGCATTAAATATTTACACTTTTTGTCATGGATATAAAAAAATACCTTTTTGAATAGGAACCTTCTAGCTATCGATATAATGTTAGTCCTATTGGAATGTTTGTTATTTAAATATTGATATTTTAAATATTCTTATTTTAAATAATTATGATTATTTAAAAAACTAACATTCCAATAGGACTCAACACTCTTCCCTGTGGCACGCCATTCAAAAATGCTCAACAAATTGACTCAAATAATGTCTTATTTCGTTTAATTTATTTTTAATTACGATGGTATTCGTTACCTACACTGTAGCTTCTTTTCCCGAAAATATAAACTTCACATAATTTATTAAGCACGACATTGTGGTGATTTAGGGAATCAAAAGCTTGGTTCATCTTCAAGAAACTACCTTTTGCGGATTCAAATAGGAATTATATTCACTTTACATAAAAAACAACAGTCATTATTCTGCAAAGTGCGTTATTTGCTCTATTTATTTATTTATTCACCAGGCAACTACATACAATAAAAATTACTTTAATAAAATACTGCATTGGAAAAATCATGGACTAACTGGCTAAATAATAACACCCGTACGGGCCGATCGAGGGTTAAGCTACGTTTGCCACGCTTAGTTCGTGGATGGGTGACCGTAGACCTTTGACAGTCGTTACGGGTAGTCAGAAGCCCAATTAATAATAGTCTGACAAACAGTCTTACCAAGGGATTTCGTGTTTCCCGGTAACTGGGTTTTGGAGGTCAGATAAGTAGTTGCTCCATGCAAAATACTGAATTCAGTAGAATCCGGTTAGACTGAAAGCCGACGCCAATTTAGTTGGGAAAAGGCACATTAATAGAAAAATCATAAGTAGGAAGGTGCTAGAAACATAATCTGTTTTTCTGTAACCATGGCACAGAAGTACCGTTCCTTACACAATTAAGATAAAACTTACATAAATATGGTCTATTTTGAAAACAATAGGCTTGTTTCCAATCAGTTTCTAGGGCATGCTAATAAATATCTGGGACAGTTATGTCATTGTACATGTTTAGTTTTGCAGTGGAAACCCAATTATTAATGTTTATACAAGTGTGTTCTGGCAAAAGTAACTAATTTTGTGAACCTATGTACTTAATACTCGTATAATACTAATTATGTAATAATTTGTTTCGCACTTTATAAAAGTTTAGATTGTTTCTTTTTTTAACGGCATGTGTATTTAGGATCGAAAATGTTTGTAAGTATTTTCTTCTTTTTTGCTGCCTATAAATGGCAAGATTTATTGTAAATTAGCTGCTTCAGAAGTAATTACGCTAGATATCAACAAACCGATTCTTCGATACAAATACTACGGAGTATGTTCATAACTGAACTTATGAATAACCCACCAGTACTCTTGTCGAATTGAGTACGAGCAATGTAATAGCAGACAGGTATAATCAGTCCTGGCATAGTTAATCTTGTTCTATCTATTATGAATCCATTATTTTATTTTGCGTAGTTATTCATAACCATTCAATACGCTTCCGTGCCAAATCGAACGTCGAACAATGTTATCGAAAGAGTCCTCTAAGCGCTGCCTGTTGACAAATCCGAAACGCGGAAATTTTGCCAGTTTAAACCAAATAAATGACCGCTATTCTTCCAAAAGCTATTTACTGTCGGGGACTAGGCAAATCAGTGGATCGGCAAGCGAGGGTAAGCGAAAATGTGACATTTTAGAGTCGGAAGCGTGTCGAATGGTTGTGAATAGCTATGCTGTTCTTCTTCTTGTTCTTGCTCACACTTATTGATCGAGCGAGCGCAAAGCGCGAGAAAAACGTCTTCGTTTCAGCTTGGGCAAAAATACTTTCGTATGTCCAGATGTCCGGCGCATGTCCGGCTGTTCTCCTTTACTGGTCGCATTTCTCAACAGATTCTCGTGAAATTTTGTGAGCAAGTTCGATAATTAGGTATATGCATATATATCAGGTACATGGCTTTTTTTTGACAATTCAGTTTTTCGAAATTTTTCAAAATGGCATAGATACGGGGGTTGAAAACGTAAAAAAAATCATATGTAAGCCATTTCGCGCTCTTTGCACCCTTTGCGCGCGCTTTTTGTTTTAAAAGGTGCGCGGTGAACATTTATTCAGTTTTAAGCTATGCAAAGACAGATTCGCGAGGTCGACAACCCACATAGCCATTAGTTATACCACTTGTTGAAACACCATAGCTAAAGTTCGCCCTCTGAAATCTCAAACGCCTATTTATGTATTGTTCTTGCTCTTCACGTGATAAAATAACACACAGGTGTTCAAACATGTTACGTATGTAAAAAAAAGTAACGTTAGTTATTTTTGCTATTGTTATGCAGAAGAAGATTTTAATATAAAGGGTACGAGCTGTTTATTATTCTGTCACTATGCTGTAAAGAATAGCCATGTTGTCCTTGGTAGAGTAGACTCATAAGACATGGCCAGTGACCTTGCTTATTACTTCTATGGGATTTTTACAAGAGGAAACGCAACAGCTTCTGTGTTCAAGTTCACGATGACGTAGGCACAGACCCACTAACTAAGTACGAAAGGCTAAATAATAATAAAAATGATTGCTATAAACGAATCTCGCATGGAATTCCTCATAAATCGCTCCACCTGGGGAAACCGAAAGTGCAATTCGAAGTCATACTGACGAAATCACACTGTCCGCCAATCCTGCAGAGTATGCATTGCAAATCATACTAGCCTAAGAACCTACTTATTTTTCTACTGTAACAGTCGTTTTTGCCTAAAACGTATGGCAACATCGTGTAGATCTGATGACAACTTGCACGTGCCTCGCGTGGTCTTTAGCCTCAAGCCATGGAAGCGCGAATTTACTTGTCTTTCTTAAAGAACAAACTTAACGTTGTAGTTGAAAATCACGTTCTCTTACACATACCAACTGCAAATGTAATTTGCCATCTATCCATATATTCATGACAAATTACAGCTTTCTAGTACTAAGAGTCTATGAGCTAAGCTGCGGACAGACGGACACGGCGAAACTATAAGGGTTCCTTGTTGAATACGGAACCCTAAAAAACAGCTTTGCTCTAGCGACATTTTGAACACTTTTTCTCTCTAATACCGCTATAACATATATAAAAACTATAACTTTCTTATGTTCCTGGAACAGCCGCAGATTCCAGGAAGCGATCTAAGGTTGCAGTCTACGAAAAACAAAACATCATACATAACATCACGCCTTGTTTCTTCGAAAGATTGGGCAGAGGAGCACCTATAGTACGACCACATTTCGCCAGTTATGTTTAAGTCCCATATACGAGTAATAGGGGGCGAGTCTATCGCTATCAACCGAGCACAAATCCAGACTACGGGCTGCTACTGAGAAATTCCAGGTAATAAAACCCAAGAACACTTTGCCCAACCTGGGAATCGAACCCAGGAGCTCATGCTCAGCAGTAGCGCCTGCGACCCCTAGACGAACGAGACAGTCAAACACCAACACACCTAGGGTTACCATATCTCAGGATTTTTCCTGATATCTCAGGATATTTAGGCTCCTGATAGGATTGCGGCCCGATTGAGGGAAATCTCGGGAATCTCAGAATTTTGCGATTTTTTTATAAAATAAAGTATCTCTATCTAGATTTAAAGTTTTTTTTTTGGTATGTTGCAATCGACATAAACAAAAACATAATCTTCTTTGGATAGTATCACAGCACAACGCATTTTTGTCAGATAGCCATGTGAAAAAAAAATGCGTAGTCGATAATTACGTTTGCGACAAAATCTCAGAACTTTGTATAGAAATCAGGCTTTTTGTTAGGACTTTTCAATTTTCCATATGGTAACCCTAAACACATCATAACACCATAACAAAAACCACAGTTATTATTAACACATTATATCTCTAGCTATTAACGGTAGACATTTTTAAACTCTGAGAAAGCTTACACTAGTTTGCATTTGCAACGTGGCCTTTATACAGTCCGAGAATTTCAATGATTTGTATCATTACAAATCTTTAACACTCTAACTTTTCTCTTTTTCTTTTCTTTTTCTCTTTTGTTTTCTTTTTCTCTTTTTTCTTTTCTCTCAACTTTTTTTTGTCTTTATGACCTCATTGTCATAAAAAACATTTTTGGGCGCTTACATTACTAACACTAGCTTAACCTTACGAGATAGATCAAAATAATGCACTACGAAATTGTATATCTTAAAAAGGTCTACAGAATAGTCTGCGATGGTTCATGTCTATCTCCTAAGGATAACCCACAGTAACCATTTTTATTTTTTACATATTACTAAAAAAATACATAAATATATATATATTTTTTTTATTAAAAGAAAGAAAAATACTATATTTACGAAGTTATTTTGAACAATACAGTATTAATCCTTGTCCAATTAAATAAGTTAGATAAGTAAATTGTGAATTTTACGTAGGTCAAAATTGCCCTTTACAGCATATAATTAAAATGAACGTCTTAGAAGATCTCACAGATTTAAAAGTGTAATGTCTAACAATGGGGGTCGATATAGACCAGTTTGGGTATCATTGTAAGTATTCAGACATGTGACATCCACTAAACCACGCTGTGACGCGTGTGGTGAATTACGGCCAGTTCTCTCTCACAAAGAAACCCCGTATCCAAGCAGTGGAAACGTATACGCTTATGCCTTTGTATTCCTGCATTTGATGTGGATGCTAAACGCATGTGATAGGAGTGGGTTCATATCATGCAACAAGCAGGGTTCGACTTGGATCTCACGACATGCCGCATGATAGTCAGATATCCTAGATAAAGGGATGTTGCTTGAGTCGGAATAGTCGAACTATGATTGTTTACGTCACTATTAATTTAATAATCAATGTAGAGTTGAGCGACACCCCTATTCCTTTATCAATTTTATCATGCACTTTATCAATTTTATCATGCACTTTATCAATTTTATCATTCGTTAGCCAAAGTTTCGTCTAGTTTTCTCTATGCTACGCAACAATGGATGTCGAGGAGACTGTATGTAACATGTTTTTTTTTTCGGGAAAATTCCATTGAATTGTACAACTGAAACACGGCACTGCTGAAAGGTAAAACAAAAACATTGAAGAGGAAACTGAACATTCGAGATAATATTGAATCTAAAGGTAAGTTTTCAGATCACCATTGTGTTACAGAGCAAGCGGTTTCAAATATACGAAACTTTACTCTTCGTTATAATGAAACAAATTATGTAAATCATCACGCTTGAATTACCTACTCAGAGGTGGAACGTTACAGAAGTGAGCTATTTTTATTCAGTCAGCCTTCTTCTGCCTCGCTTAATCATCCTATAACGTTCCCACTGCTGGGACACAGGCCCCCTCTCTGTGAGCAATGTTTTTAAGCTATTGCATAGCTTTTATCGCGGGCTTTGAGCGCGGCGACCGAATCAAGAAATTCCGTAACGAAAATAAAACCTAACACCCCCCACTCCGCCTACCATGTAGCTCGGCCGAGCGTTCGCTTAACGTGTATGTATATGGTACGACTATACTTGAATTAATATCAAAGAAAAAAAAATACTCCATAAATACTGCGTAAATAAATAATTATAATTGCATAAGTTGATAAAAAATGCTATGCAATAGCTTTACTGCGGTAGTCCCCGAGTGCTACACGTGTGTTTTTTTTTAATTTACACTTCATTCGTATTTTGAAACTATATGAGGCGGCGTTTCCTATACGACTACTCTGAGAAAAAAGGCCGAAACAAACTCAGAGGTCACAGTCTCTTTTAAAGTCCAGACATAATCTTTGTCAAAATCATGTGAAGACCATGTAGATTGATGTCTAAAATGGTCTTTTGAGGAAAGAATCACACAGATTTGAGTAGACCTATCCAGTCAGTGCACGCATTTGTATTGTAAACATGCAGCTCAACTTTGTTACAAAGTTACATAATCATTATGTATTTACTTACCTACTAATATGTATACGTACCTTTATTTTATTTTTTTACTTACGTTGATATTTTTTTCGAAACTAGATTACCTATTATTATTTTATTCACAAATCGATTACCCTAAGTACGTGTAGTTTTCATTTTAATAAAGTTTTAAAAAAATGTTTAAAACAACACGTTATTTCAAAAAGTAGGCAAAATCTCGTAATCTCGCCTGATTACGGGGTGAGATCTCGAATGGCCAATCTCGACGACAGACTTAGCACGCCAGTCCTGGATTTGCCAATCTCGACTCGAGATTGACATCGTCATCTACAATTTTTATAGGTATAATTTTATAGGTTTTATAGTTTTCAGTATGTTATGGTTCAACGGAGAGTTATAACGTGATAGTTCACAACCATAATTTTTATGGTATAATTAATGCAATGTTGCTATAATTGAATCGAATCTGTACTATGGAAAGTGTGCGCGTGCGCAGGAGCTCTAGGACCTAATCCCATCATCTACCTTCCACATATACCCCGTCAACTTTCAAAGCAGGAGTGAACAGCCATCTTCTGGGCACGCTCGTTCCATCGTAGAACTCATGCATCGCATTCCATCAAGCGACATAGAGGTAACAAAAAAAAAAAAAAAAAGTAACCCAACATTTTTGGTACATCTATAGATTTTAAGGGCTGTTGCAAAGGAAAAATCTTATATGTGCGTAAGAAGTATTTTCAATTTTAGAATAGATCTATTTACGATTACGATTAAATTAAGGTGAGGATCAGCAATCTTTGAACGTCAAAATTACATTAGATAGTCCCCCAAAACGCCCGCCCTTCGCCACTTCCTAGTGTTTAGCTGGGAAGAAGAAGAGGCGCAACAAACACCCCAGCAACACAGGTCTATTTTTCCGGCCATCTCCAGATGTTTATTCAAATTAACCTCAGTGACAATCAACACTTTTTGTACGTCAAAATTACATTAGACAGACCCCCAAAACGCCCGCCCGTCACCACTTCCTGGTGTTTTTAGTTGGGAACAAGAAGTGGCGCAACAAACTCCCCGGCAACACAGGTCTACTTTTCGGTCCATCTCCAGATGATTCGCTACACTATCAACAATTAGTTAAACAAAGTTGGAGAGTTATCGAAAAATAACTTTCCCACAGGTTCGATATTTACAAAACATTATACGTAATGCCGGATTGTCCGTTTATGTAGTGTTAAACAAATTCTCATAATGATGTTTTCATGCTGGTGTAAAATGTGTTTCATAAGAATTTTTTTATGTTGGTACAATTTCATGTTTATCTGCGTGTAAGCTGGGTAGTTTTGAGATAAATTAAATTAATAAATTATCAAATAATCGCTTTTAATTTATTACCTAGTGTAAATAGTTAGTTATGTTATATATTGTTTATAAGCATTTTAATGTATATGAAATAAAATTAATTGGCAATTTGAAAAGTAGAATTATATCTTTCGGAACAAAGTAAATTTAAAGATAATTTTATAATTAAAAATTAAAAAGTAAATTTAAAAATTAAAAGATATTTTAAAAAAAACTGTTTAAAATAAGTACAAATTACTGTCAAACGGGATGCAGGGGTGAATCGGAACGAAACTTTAAAAGGGATTTTAACATTGAAATAATATAGTTTGTCGCTAAAGGGTACTTAATCGTTAATTATAATACATTAAACACATTAAAGTCCTTTTTGGCAACAAACTATATTATTTCAACGTTAAAATCCCTTTTAAAGGATGGTGCAACATAACATCACGCCTGTTTTCCTAGAAGGGTTGGGCAGAAGTGTACCTACACCTACAAGATGAAAAAAGACCCATCACATAGCCGTCAATAAACCCCACCCCTCCATAAAAAATACGTCAACATTTTTTTAAAATGATATTTAGATATCGATGCCCATCACGTCAGCAGAGTTTCGCTAGCTAATTTAATTTGAACCTGTATATAAATAATTAATTCAAATCTATATTCGTAAGTATAATAACTAAATCTCGATGGTTTGTAAATTAATAAAAACCGTGCGAAGCAGGGGCGGATCGCTAGCTACCTTTAAAATAAAAATAAATCTAAGCAGGCCTCTCGGAATAGTATTTTTATAAAGTTTTTTTTTTTTTAAACCAGGATTTCAGCTAAACTTTAAGAACATTGATAGCATTTTGAAGAAGCCACGGGATGACATTTTCAGTTAATGGATGATTGATTATTAAGTAGTTTATTTCAATTTCGGTTTTCTTTGATGGCAGTTTATAATTAAAGTTTTCCAAATAATGAAGTAGGTATTATTTTATGATCTACTTAGACATATATTTTTCTTTTCTTGAAATGTCTAGCTTTTAATAAAACTTAACTTTCCTATTAACAAAATTAAACCCATTAAATCAATTACCTGTTTCAAGTTGCGTAATTATTTTAAATTATTGGGAAAAACTTTTTCGGCAGTGGGACTGTAAGGCAATGCCCTGACAAAAAAATAAAAATAAAATGATAGGTAAGTATATTAAAACAAAAACTTACTCAAACTAGCAATCACAATCTGGTTGAATTTACTTCCTTCCGTACAATATTTCTTCATCGTATATTTCAACATTTTTACTTTTTTTTCAACTTGGCACAATGTCTTACGAAAATGCACAGACTAAGTATAAAAAAGCGCGGGCCACCGCTCGTCGCCCGTTACTGAAGCCGAATGGCCGACAACTGCCTTCCCGCCAACCAGCCTGTATTTGTTTAAAACTGTAATCTCAAGTTGAAGCTATGACCGTACCTATACAATTTGAGGCAGTGTGCGAGTCAATAAAAATCGATAAATTTATAGGAACATATAGAAGGAATTAATAGAAAATCGATTTTTCGGTAGCGCTCTCAGACGCTGGCTGAAGAGCTTTAAGTTTTTTTTTTGAGGTACGTTGATTTAGAATCATCGGAACTATTCGGAACTACTATAACAACTTACTTACTTTGTTTCGCCATCCCTAAGTTCTTAAAAGTACGTTTTGGATTCCTAAGCATCGTATCATCCTACTTTTAGCATAAGCCTGCCCCAGAAGTGAGCACGTTAAAGGCTATCATAATCAGCCCTTAACGTTCCCACTTGTGGGACACAGGCCTTCTGTGCGACCTCTATTAAAGGGAGTGGGCCAAACTCCACCACGCGGGCCCACTGCAGGTTCGTCCTATTCATTTGACAAAACAATTATAAGCCTAAAGGCTGCCGGTCGTTTCAGCTGTAGCTGCACACCTTTTTTTTACCAACTTCAAAAAAAGGAGGAGATTCTCAATTCGACTGTATTTTTTTTGGTTTTATTTATTAAAAAAAAAAAACTTCATGCACAAGTAACAAATACTGTACAAAGGCGGACTTAATGCCTGGTTTTATGTGTGTTACCTCAGAACTTTTTTCTAGGTGAACCGATTTTGATGATTCTTTTTTTATTTGAAAGCTAGTTCTCTTCATGTGGTCCCATATAAATTCCAGGAGTTTTTGAATTTTCCTTAATAATGCGTATTTTTTCCAATATATACTAATATTGATGTTGTTTTTATAACTTACTGTCACTGTTATTTACATATCAAGTAGTGGTATACGAAATTGTGTGGGGTAGGTACCACAACTAAAATCTCCAAAAATATTTTATTTACAAAAATCAACTGACTTCCAAAAAAACACAACAAAGTGAAAAAGAACTTTAATTTCGGAAGTCGGTGGCAAAAAACGAACACACAAAAACCAAAAACACCGACTTCCGAAATTTAAGTAATTTTTCACTGTAGGTGTTTTTTTGGAAGTCGCTTGTATTTTTTTTGTAAAAAGTTTTTAATTTTTCACTTTTTGCTCGACAGTTATGATTCATATTTATGATTTCCACGTGCTCATAACATACAAATTTTTAGAATTCAAAGAATGTTAAAGGACTTGCCAACTTCCGGTCTAGTAAAGTGAACAAAACCTGAGCAGTCCTCGGTTCGATTCCCCCGTCATATTTTTTTTCGGAATTATATATTTATCTATTTTATTTAAATTATCGTTATAAAAAGTAAGTATGTAATCATTTATCTACCAAAAAACTTAGCCTAGGTAACATCAGTGTTGTTTCAATAAGGGATGGGTATGGCTATTACAGATGAGTAAGACCCTGCCTTTCAATCTAGGAAAATCCTGTTGAAGGAGTGTGCTTTAGTGGGATGGACACGTTTTACAAAATATTTATAATCCATAATAATATTATAAATTCGAAAGTAACTCTGTCTGCATGTTACCATTTCACGCCTAAACCACTGAATAGATTTCTATAAAATTTGGCAAGGAGACAGACAGATGGTATCCTGAGGAAAGACATAGGCTACTTTTTGTTGCATAAATAATCCTAAAGGGGGTGTAATAGGGGATGAAAATTTGTATGGAAAACCCAGGGGGATATGAAAATTATAATTTATGCTTTTGGTAAGAAATAAAGAATTAGTATATCAGCGTTTTTGTAAAACCATCTCCCAAAGGGGTAAAATAAGGGTTGATATTAAAATTTACATGTAATTTTGAAAGAGATTGGAAATACAGTCTGTTACCTTTTTATGCCATAACGGCTGAACGGAATTGGATGAAAGGCATACGGATAGGCCATGACCTGGGTTAGCACATAGGATACTTTTTGTTTTTATCCCGGTTGTAAATTCCCGTGGGATAATTTTCGACAGTCACGCGGGCGAAGCCGCAGGGAAAAGCTGGTTGCGTAAAATACCTGATGTTAACATATTTATTGAGCGGGTTTAATGGCTTATTGTGAGGAGTGTTTGTGTGAGTGTGTTGCTGTAGGGCTAAACTAGTCTGTTGGGGTTTGTGTGAGTGTGTTGCTGTGGGGCTAAACTAGTCTGTTGGGGTTTGTGTGAGTGTGTTGCTGTGGGGCTAAACTAGTCTGATGGGGTTTGTGTGAGTGTGTTGCTGTGGGGCTAAACTAGTCTGTTCGGGTTTGTGTGTGTTGCTGCGAAGCTAAACTAGTCTATTAGGGTTTGTGTGAGTGTGTTGCTGTGGGGCTAAAGTAGTCTGTCAGGGTTTGTGTGAGTGTGTTGCTGCGAGGCTAAACTAGTCTATTAGGGTTCGTGTGAGTGTGTTACTGTGGGGCTAAACTAGTATGTTGGGGTTTGTGTGTGAGTGCAGTATAAGTACTGTAAAAAATCTGTCAAGGAAGTGAACAATTTGGTATTTTAATCGTTAATTCGTAGAATAAATGAGTTCCTCTATATCGCTTTAATTTAAATTTAAGACCTCAAGCAAAGCTTTAACAATTTTCTTTTAAATTCGAAAGGGTTTAGAATAATTATTGTTAATTTGTTTTGAAGCATAACTGGCGAAATGTGAGTGTACTATAGGTACACCTCTGCCTTACACTTTGGGGATTACAGGCGTGATGGTATGCTATGTTGTTTTGAAGCTTTTCGTTTATAGAAGAATACCTATTATTGGTACCATGGTACCTACCACTTATTTTCCATTCCCATGTCATATTTAATTCGATAATTCTGCTTCCACAGTAGTTCGGATTTATATATTATCCATTTGTTTATTATACAAACGTCCTTATACTACTTTTGTTCCTATACTGCACTGCAGGCATTACCTACACAACTAGATGTAGAGCTTCGGTGCGAAGCTTTACCAGCACCCTAACTGCGTAACACACTATCAATCACAATCTGAATCATTTTGAAGGATACTCGTATGAAGTACTAATTCATTTAACTTCATATGTTCGAAAAATTTGTCTGCTCAACAACGTAAACAACGCAATTAATGTTGTTGAACTGTAAAAATTAAGGTCATTCCTACGCAATTAGCCCATGGGTCAGCCGCTACCATTACTCAGAATCCTGCGCAGCCTAATAAGAATAAAGCGTGAGACACAACCTTTTTCTAATTATAGTCCTGAGTGTTGCCAGTTAAAAATAGACTGGATCGCGTGCAAAAACGTGGCTCAAGCACAGGCGCCTACCTATTCATGCTTGGCGCCGATAAATTATATCAGAGATTTCACATAACTTACAACAGATGGCACTTTGTAGCGGTACCGAAGTGCCAACGGTACCTTTATCATAGATTTATGTGTAAGTGATAAATGAAAATGTTGTACTACTTTTTGTGAGAGGGTCAGCTAATGTAATCTCAGTGATTAAGAATTTATTTCTTTCTAACTTGAATGACTCGTCTAGTGTTGTAACGCAATGGTACCTACCAAGTTATATTTAATTTAATCTGGTAATACTAAACAACAGTTCCAAAGGTTAGCTATGCACACAGATGTTCGTGAGCCCAAATTGCAAGCTTATCCAAAACCAGATGTTTACAAAGTACTAAAGATTCTTAAAGTTAAAAGCTCCAAATCTACCGACCACGAATAGGTATCCTTCAAAAAGCTCACGCCTCCTAAAAGGAATGATAATTCCCTTTCCATCCTTCCACCGTTAGAAGTGAGAGGTGTTAAAACTTTGTTAACTTAGTCACAAGTCTAAAAAAAGAACCTCTATTTCCGTTCCTGGAATATGTTAACCTCAGTGTATGCCAGCCTATGTAGATAAGGTATCCTCACAGATATAGAGAATTGTAGATAACGCAGGCTGTCTGACAATAGTGTGAGACAGCCTAACAATCCGCAAACAAACATATCAACAAACCAAAAAAAAAAACACGTGTGGCACTCGGGGACTGCCGCGGTAAAGCTATTGTATAGCATTTTTTATCAACTTATGCAATTATAATTATTTATTTATTTTTTATTTATGCAGTATTTTTTTTCTTTGATATTAATTCAAGTACAGTCGTACCATATGCATACACGTTAAGCGAACGCTCGGCCGAGCTACATGGTAGGCGGAGTGGGGGTGTTAGGTTTTATTTTCGTTACGGAATTTCTTGATTCGGGCGCCGCGCTCAAAGCCCGCGATAAAAGCTATGCAATAGCTTAAAAAACAAAAAGCGAATAAACCAATTTTATTTTTAACCTCGGATCAACCAAACCTAGCAATTCACACACAAACAAACCACACAACACACCAAACTTAAGAATTCCAGAGCATACACTACATAGGTAGTGTATGCGCTGGAATTCCAGAAAAGGAATTCTTTATTCAAGAATTAAGGATTCCAGAGCATACACTACATAGGTAGTGTATGCCCTGGAATTCTTAGGTTAGTTGTTTAAAATTAATTTGATGACCACTGATCGATTTGGGCCATACCATAACTCCCGATTTTTTTTTTTGTGGGCGTACTCCGACTAAAGTTGACGGTAAAGGTCACACATTTTCTTTTAAAACCAGTGTGTTTTGCACTCAAATTCTTTGTTAACCTTATCGCTGGAGAAAAGAAGAACATCTTAGACTTAAATTATTTACCAAAGCTTGTTGCTCTACATTGAAGATCCTGAAGTTCTTGCAACGCTAACAAAATCTTTAAAAATCAAATGACAATCGCGGTCCCGGCTCTTAACGCAAACTCGAAAGTATATTTGAAAAAGTCATAAGAGTTTTCATAAACCCGTTCTAAAGCTTAAAATCTATAGGTCACCCAGGAAAAAACCAAAAGTACCTACGCGCTTGTTACACTATTCTTTGTAAGATCCACGTTTATACATCTGCGGGTTACCTATATCCGAGGCTGAGCTCAGCCTGCTTGTAATTAGCAGGCTGTCGCTCTAATGTTCGTCACACGACGGTGCTTCGGCGTAAGAGCTTACGATGCTTTACGTGAGCTAATTACTTTATATATAGTTAGCGCCAACTAGGGAACAGGGCTACCGGCTTTTGACGTGGGTCTGCCTCTTTTCATTGGTAAATAAAAGTAGTGATTTGATTAATGATTTGATTTAGGTACCTACTTAGATACTACTTTCTTAACACTACAATACAATGTTTAGAAAGATTAAAGAAGCTTTTACACCAGAAAGTGCTAGAAAGCCTTAAATGGAGGAGCTCCCCATGTATCATCTATCCATGGGGATGATCAGACCACAAAACGTTTTGATTTTTGAGTATCTTATGATTGGTCTTGTGAGGCTCAAAAATCAAAACGTATTGTGATTTTTTATTTTGATATCTACGTACACCAAAGCTTTAAAAAGATTCAACAGTCGCTCCATATAAAATACTGGTATTCAGCTGCATCCGGTAAGACTGAACGCTGACCCCAATATAGTTGGGAAAAGGTTAGGAAGATGATGATGAAGAACAAATTATGGTTGAAGTTGACATAAATTTAAGAAAAACTGTATGTAACGTTATACCTTATATGTTTGAATATAATTTTTATTATTTATTTATTATAATAACAACCATATTATTATGATCGCCACTCTACTTCAAACTATATTGGAGATTCCATTAGACAATTAAGTAGAATTGTACTTTGAGTTTACTCCTTAAAGATATTAGGTACCTATATTGGATCCACACGTGTATGATCGTGGTATTATCATTATCAATGACATTAATTAAAGGCAATATAAACGGCAAGATTGTTCAAGGAACAATCATGAACTGAAATTTGAATATGCCCCAGGGCATAATAGACGAAAATAAAATTGTATTTTCTGATTTCTGAAATAATTTTTCTTTAGTGAAAAAGGATCTCGAATGAGAGAAAACTTTAGAAAATTATGGAATTATGGAACGTTAGACATGATTATTTATTAGACACACTATTTTGTATGCCATATTAAAATGATAATATATATTAGGTCGGGGAAAAAGTTATTTCGTATTATAATTACAAATTTAAGACTAAGAGCTCGTGTGGCACCCAAATATCGAGATTTTTAACCGATTTCAAAAAGGAGGAGGATCTCAATTCGTCCGTATGTTTTTGTTTTTTGTATGTTTGTTACACGATATCTCCGGCAATTGTGGATCGATTTCAAAAATTATTTTTTTAATAGATAGGGTATGCCTCAGGGGTGGCCCTATATAAATTTTATTATAAAAACTTAATTACCGACTCCCGAAATTACTTAAAGTTATTTTTCACTTTGTAGTGTTTTATTTTGTATACCCAGACTTTTTCAACTGGGTGAAAACTGTTTTCTGTTCAACCCCTAACTCTTCAGATATGTCGTAACTTCTAATATGCCGCCGATGTTGGTTCACTTTTTCGAAAAAGGCATCGACTTTTTCCGTAACAGGGCGACCAGCGCGAGCTGCATCTTTGACATCAAACTTCCCGGACTGAAAACGCTTGAACCAACTTTGTGCTACTCTTACTGACACTGCGTTAAGTCCATAAACGTATTTTTTTTGTGGCTTGCGTCGCATTTTCCCTTTTTTGTAATAAAACTTCAAAATGTGTCAAATTTCTTCGTTAGACACTCATTTTGGCGGACAGAAACACAATTGAAAATTGGCGGGAAATCATTTTTACTTCTGAAAGTTTAACTCGGGCAAAAATGCTTTCGTATGACCGGATGTCTGGCTGTTCTCCTCTACAGGTCGCATTTCTCAACCGATTCTCTTGAAATTTTGTGAGCAGGTTCGATAATTATATTATTATGGTTTTTTTGTAGATTCAGTTTTTCGAAAGTTTTCGATTTGGCGGAGAGATGGGGGTTGAAAACTTTAAAAAAATCAACTAAAACGGCTGAACGGATTTGGATGAAATTTGGTACACAAATAAACCATGACCTGAGTGAGAACATAGGCTACTTTCCACCATTTTTTTTTTTTTTTTTTGTGTGGGAAATCATCAATTGACCTCTTCCGCTCTGGGCGGAGCGGAAGGGCGTGTCAGACTCTTACTGACTAAAACCCACCCGTGTTCCTTCAGTTGCCTGTTCGCCAGGGCCACGGTAACTCTTTCGAACAATCCGCGACCCCCGCAGGCATCGGTCCTATCGGACCCCGTCAATGGTGCTGACATCTCTTTGAGGCGCGCGTGGAACACGACGCGCCGTCGACCCGGGCCTGGTCCTTACCGGACGACGAGCTGCCCATTGCTCGCCGTCCGCAAGCCCGCGCCTACGGTGGCCGGGAGTCGGCAATCGACTCCCGACGCCCAGGGTGTCTCCTCCTCCTGCGGCGGCTAGGGGCGCGAGGGCGCAGAGATTGCCTCTCCCTTTCGCGCTCCGCCTCCTCCTTCGCGAGCATTACTGCTTCGTAGAAGGAGGTGACGGCTTCCCATTCCCTCTCGCTCCGTACCATGGCCTGAACCAGGGCCGGACGCGAGAGGTCGCCGCCGCCGATCGCCGCCACGAGGACACGGCGGTGCTCCGCCCAAGCCGGGCAGACCTCCACCGTATGCTCCACCGTGTCCAGGCTACTTTCCATCCTGGATCGCAGACCGAGTCGCGGGAAACCGCTAGTAATTAAATATATACTAAAACAGAAAGAAATTCACTATATTTGTAAGAATCACCTTCATTTGACCGATAGGTACTCGTAACTCTAATTTCGGATTTATTCATTACGTAATCCTATCTCATTCATTCTGTAAGTAAATAATTAATATTATAATATAAAACCAGTTTTCAATTGCCATGTGCAACGAACAGACGCACATGTTGATCACTAATACTATAAAGCGAAGACACGTTTATTTAAACAGAATTTAATTATTATTCAAATTATACGAGGCTGCCGCCATGAAAATAGCAATTGAATAATACAATGTGGCAGCTCAATTAGGTCATCAGTAACTTGACAGGGGTAATTGAAGTGTTTAGTGAACATTAGGTATAATTTGTTAGGAGTTTCTCCAGGTACCTCAAACAAAGCGATTTTGTGCCCATTCTTGGGGGGAAGTAGGTAGGTACTTAGTGGCTGAACTCAATTTTGGTTCCTATGAGATTTTGTCAGAATAGCCTCTAATCGTAAAAAAATATCTGTAATTTTTATGGTGTACATAATAAAGAGTATTCTATTCTATTCTATATCCTACTAGCTTCTGCTCGCGGCCTCGCCCGCATGGATGGCGGAAATTATTCCACGGGAACGAGCTCCCGGAACGAAAAGTAGCCGAAGTCCTTCTCCAGACTGTCCGTTCAGTGGTTTAGACGTGAAAAGGTAACATAAAGACAGAGTTACTTTCGAATTTTTAATATTATAAGTATGGATGAATCTCGGCCATACTAGTATTACCAAGTGTTATAGTATACATTTTATGTTAAAACAAGAAATTTGACGCTGACGAAGTCGCGGAGTGACGCTAGTATTGTATACAGAAGCTGTTGGTAAACCTTTACTACCGACCTACTAAATAATTATTAAAAATGCATGATATTCTCGACCAAGTTCTTAGAGTCATTTTAATTTTCACTCTTCATTGATGTAGCTACTCATGGAGCTTTAGAGAAGCCTATCCAATAACCCTAGAGTCAGCCATCCTGCCAAAGCCTTGGACAAAAGGATCGCAGAATTTCTGTTGTCAAACTCGTCATTTCTGTGATAGAATTGAGGAGTTAGATGGCAGTTCCACTTGATATCATTCAGAACCTGCAGAGGAGCTGTATAGAATTGCTAGTTAATATTTGCTTTCTAGGAAACTTATAACATCATTTTGTGGGATCACAAAAAAATTATCTGAGGATTTTCCAACCTATTCTGTGTGTGTAAATAGTATAGGTACATAAGCTATGCAAGAACAGACTCCGGACCCAGGTCGGCCAAAGCAAGGAAAACCTGTTCAGGTGGAGATTCATAGACGACTCTGACTTGGAGTGTAAATGTGGTGCTGTGCCACAAAGGATGGGGCACTTAATATCATGTCCTGCGTGTCCTGTCAGCTGCACGTTACAGGAACTGATGGACGCTAGTGATGGCGCCAAACACGTAGCAAAATTCTGGGCCGAGTCTATTTAGATTGCCATCGAGACACTAAGAAGAAAAAGCAAGGCAAGGTATCAGACTTGTGTCTGATGCCTTGTATAGCTCTTCTTCTTCAGACAGGGTGACTTGTAATTTGACGTATTCCTTCCAGGACATGATAGTGTGACCCATTTGCAACATTAAGCACCCCATAAAGCCTAGGCGAAAATTCATGGGATTCGAGAAAACACATTCTTTATGTATTTTTGAAAATTTCTCAGATCTCGTCACCAAATATAACTTTTCTCTAAACTCTCAATTTGAACGGCTTGGAATTTTTTATATTTGTACCTAGTTAGATGCTGACTAGGAAGATATATTCCTCGTAATTCGTACGCTTAATGCCTTAGTAAAAGATTACTGGTATCGAAGTTCATGTAGGCAGATGATTTTTGAAAATGGTTAATAAACTTCTTCCTTCAACTTAACTGTGTGATATTATACAAAATTTAGTTACATGGAAAGGTGTGTAAAAAAACCTTTTAGAAAACAAACTTTTAATGAACTAAAAAGTACTAAATAAAACTTACGTTAAGATAAAACATATTTTCTTAAAAGCTTGCGGCTTCTCTTAAAGTCCGAAGCTTAAAGTGTAAGAAGGACGTTCGCACCTCAAGCTTTTAAGAAAATATTAAAGTTTTATGTTAACGTACGTTTTATTTAGTACTTTTTGACTCATTAAAAGCTTGTTTTTATAAAGGTTTTTTACTTACATTTTATTCTGTACATTTTAGCATTAGAATTTCTTTAAATAATTATCCGTTCTATCATCACCTTTTTTTGAAAGGTACTTGTAAAGACAAATCCAACGAACCCAAACGCGCCTTTACACAATTCATGGTGTGAAGCCATCCGAGTTACACTATCCAAGTCATGCCACACTTTAGAACGGGCTATAATAATAATTTAATGAATATGTATACAACATTTCGTATAAAGCCAGTCCTGGATGCAGCAGTCAGATCATGGTAAACTTTAGAACGAATTATCATAATTGTATGCGTATACAAAATGTTGTGTGTCTGCTGTTGACCGTTGAGGAATTCCCTCGACTGGAGCCAATCCTAGGTGCAGCAGCCAGGTCATGGTGGACTTTAGAAGGAACTACCTTAATTAAATGTGTATATTAAATTCGTTTCTGCACCATTGACCGTTAAGGAGATCCTCCGTCTGGAGCCAATCCTGGGTGTAGAATCAAGTCACGCATCATAAAAATGCATTGTCTTTGAAACAGAATCAACGTGTGAAATTTCAACTCCGTAGGATAAGAGGAAGTGGTTTTTTTTGAGCTTGCAAGATTTGACCCGAACATAAATACAAACATCGCAAGTTAAACAAAAGCTTGTAAAATATTAATTAGGTACTCAGGGCGGTTAATTGTTGCAAATGGGTCACACTATCACGTCCTGGAAGGAATACGTGAAAATTCCAAGTTCTAGCCATGGTATAGTAATAAAATACTTCGCCAGGTATAGCATTCCGAGACACAGTGGTCACGTGGGAGGAACAAGCCTATGTCATCACCGCTGTGTACCAGTAGTGTACCAGTAGTGTGTAATAATAACTCCCAACCGCTTTTATTACCTGTGCGAATCCGATAAAATAATGAGGTTTTTACTAACAATTACGTTGGTATATGTTTAAATTGAATTGTTTCATTTGATTAGAAAAACGAAACGACAATTTAAATGCTTTACATACAAAATTTAATAGAATCGTGACTGAAAATGTTTCCATAATTCGTGTTTTGTTGCAATAAAGTGGCAACTGGATGTGTCACTCCTGGAATGCCAGACCTTGTTTTTTCAGACCATGTTTCTACCCACCTATACAAATCTATACCCTAGAAAATTATTCTAAAAAGGTTCTAAACTTACCTTTACAATTTAAAACTTTTCAGACTCCGCAGAATGTCGACCCAGAAAAAGCTAAACTCCTGTCATACTGACAGGCAACCTACTTAACATTCATAAACATTTTGGACATGTGCTGGTGAAATTCAAAATTGTATGCCATGTCCTCTGTGCTAGTGGTCAGTGCCTGTCTGCTCATCACGGTGACCGGAGTGGACATCACAACCCTGCACCATAACATGTGCAGCGCGTATGGCTACCAGCTCTTAGAAGCCAAGTTCGGTAGCGAAGTCCATGTGCTGTGTTTGAAGTTACAGCCTATTGGTAAGCTGAAGCCCATGTTGACGATTTTCGAAGAGAACAGCATCACTAATGGGTGGGTTGGTGGCTATTAGGCATTAGGAACGAAGGCACGTGCCTGCATTGAGTTGGACCACGTTCTTATTAGTAGTGAGGTTAGTTTGTAAAAGTTTACGAACATAGTTTTAAAGGCTCCCGCAAACATGCGCGAAGCGACAGCGCGACGCGATTCTAGTAGAAAAAATTCTGTGAAAACTTCATGTAAATTGTTCTACAAGAGTCGCGTCGCGCCTGCATGCGAGCCTTAGGTCGTTATTACTAACTACCTAATTATTTATTTAATCATTTATGTACACACATATATAAACAGACAAGAAGAAAGGAACAAAAATACGTACAAAGGTGATGCTTATTTCTAAAGAAATCTCTTCCAGCATACCTGCGATAGGAGAGTATATTACAGAGATGTAGACAACGTGTGTAAGAGTAGAAAGGAAAACAAATTACATAAAATCTTAAATAATTTTCCAATTTAAATATAAACATACAATATGAGAATATACTATACATGGATGCCTATATGGATTGTGTGTAGGTAATGTATGTGTAGTCTAAAATAAAAAATCCATACTAATATTATAAATTCGAAAGTAACTCTCTGTCTGTTTGTTACCTTTTCACGCCTAAAGGACTGAACGGATTTCGATGAAGTTTTGCAAGGCGATAGATTGCATCCTGGGGAAGGACATAGGCTACTTTTTGTCTCAAACATAATCCTAAAAGGGGTGATATAGGGGATGAAAGTTTGTATGGGAAACACAGCGTTTCTTAAGATAGGGATATGAAAATTCTAAATTATGTTTTTAGTAAGAAATAAAGAATTACGTGTTTAAACGTTTTGTAAACCCCCAAGGGGGCATGATAGGGGCGATTTTAAAATCAACATGTAGCATTCAAATTATTTTATACCTTATTTAAGAGATTTAAAAGGATTAAAAATACAGTCATTGGATTTGGATGAAAGGCGTATACGGATAGGCCATGACCTGTGTTAGGAGATAGGACACTTTTATCCCGGTAGTAAGTTCCCGTGGCATAATTTCCAACATCCACGTGAGGGAAGCCGCGGGCAGAAACTAGTTTAGAATAATAATATTATAATTAATAATTTGATGGTGGATTATGAGTAAGGGACGACCAAAGAAACGATGAGAGGAGTGTTTGATGAACGATGATATTGCTAGAAGGGGGGTGCTGAGATAATAGCTTTAAATAGCTCTGTGAGGAAGATGGTAGAAGACCTGCCAAAGCAATCCAAAATAAGATTGAAGCGTAGTGTTTCTGATATGACTTAAAACCACCTAAATATCTTAAAAACGCTGCAATTTTGCAAGCAAAGGTCACCTCATCTTTCAAACAATGAAACTCGATTACTTAAATTAATATTGTCTTAATGGAAGTTCCTCGCAGACTAGTCAATATTAGCACTGACTTAAAGAAACGTGATTCATATTAAAATTCATTACAGTATTTGCTAGAATACAAGTAAGGTAGGTACAGTACGATTCAAACTTAATGGCGGCTGTGAAGTGCGCTATTCGCTGCGCAGTACCTCACCCCTCAGCCCGCTGACACGTGAATTGGTTACTGCGCAGCGACTCTTATTAAACATTTTATCTCAGTAGGCACGGTAGACCATAGGTACGTCAGCACCCTAATTACGTAACACACTATCTATCACAATCTGAATCAAATTGAAGCCTATTGCTAATTCATTGCTTCATTTGTTCGAAAAATTTGTCTGCTCAACAACGTAAATAACGCAATAAATGTTGTTGAACTGTCAAAATGAAACCCATTCCTACTGTTAGTGTGTTACGTAATTACCCCGCGGTATAGGCTGGCTTCTTATTCTATTGAAACTCGGTACTGCGGTCGACCAGCTCAAGGTCAAAATTACGTGCGGCCAACTGTTTCATCGTAAGTAGGTTTTATGCTACAAGTTTATTTTGGTCCATCTAACTAGGGTTGAGGATTCCTCTTCTTCATCCTCAAAATGTTGTAGTGCCTAATGTTTTTGCGATTCCGCATCCTCTTCCACATCCCCAAAATTAGGCATAAAACATTCCTCTTCTTTTTCCTTTTCCTCGTTCATTAAGAGATATTTATGAGGAAGTGTCATCGTGTTGACGAATTCAATTAAATTAAAAGTAATCTGCTGTCTTTTGCTCGCTGCATTAGATAGTTACAGTGAAGAGAGGATAAAAATATGAATTATGTACCTACTTTCACGACCGTGTCTCAACGTGTTTTAGAAATATAATACAGCACGCTATTGTGTATGTAGCCAGTCGTAATTTTTTTTTTGTCTTCTGGTGATCGTAATTAGGTTTATTAGTGTCAGTTTACGATTACGCTAAAAGTTCAAAGTAAATTTTCATTAAATTCAACGTGCCTATTATGAATTTTGACTATTAAATTGTTTTGTTTTTCTAATAACTAAAGGGCCCATGTGCAATCTTTCTTTTATTTAAATTTTCAATTTGAAATCACAGGTTCTATCTTCCTCTTCCTCATCCTCTTCCTTCTCGTATCCTCATCCTCATCCACATCCTCAAAACGTATTTCTAATACTTCCTCATCCGCATCCTCTTCCTCATAACCACTTCCTCATCAACCCTTGATCTAACTATCACTATCCTTCTGCCCCCTATCCCAATTTGTTTGAGGTCAGCGAAACACGCCTTTTTATTCAATGCATTACTTCACGGATTTGTAGAGCGCCACTTCATCATTTATGACCTATGTGACAGTCTCTTTCTAGAACTCAATCTGTTTTATATATTACCAGCTTCTGCTCGTGACTACGTCCGCGTGAAATTTGTTGTTCCCCCTACCCACCCGTCGCATCGCATCACCTGCTCGCGCTATCACTTCGTTTTCGTTTAGCATTCTTTCTTTTTGTTCGGCTCCTAAGGGTCATACATAGCGTGATGTTAAATAGCCTTCCTCTAGAATTGGGCTGTCAAAGTTCCAGAGATTACCCCCTACATACAAACTTACAAACAAACAAATTTTACTTACACAATACATACTTAATACATATATGCTACTAATATTATCAATGTGAAAGTTTTAAGGATGGATGGATGGATGAATGTTTGTTACTCTTTCACGCAAAACCTACGAAACTGATTTGGATGGAATTTGGAACACAGATAGTTTATAACCTGGATTAATAGGTAGGATACTTTTTAACCCATTAGTATGTTCCCGTGGGATGATTTCCGACATCCACGCAGGCGAAGCCGCGGGCAAAAGCTAGTTAGATAATATGAGTGAGTTTGTATGTAGGGGATAATCTACGGAACTACTACACCCTAATTGTGTAACACACTATTTATCACAATCTGAATCATTTTGAAGAATATTACTAATACATTTCTTTATATGTTCGAAAAAATTGTCTACTCAACAACGTAAATGACGCAATGAATGTTGTTGAACTGTCAAAATTAAACCCATTCCTACTGTTAGTGTGTTACGTGATTACCCTGTTGGTCCGATTCCGAAAATTAATTCACTAATGGGAAGCTACAGAATTACCGATATTTTATGTTAAAACAAGAAATTTCACGCGCACGCGGTCTCAGGCAGAAGCTAGTGTCCCATATAACTTAACGCCCGGGTACTGTTACAACTAGCAACACATTTAATAATACAGCCCCACAAAAAATGTGATCATGCATCATCATAACGTTTAAACCATTCCTTCCGTAAATTTCAGGCGCCTCGCCCCTATCAACGCGTACCTCAACCCTGTACCTGGCGCCTGCAACCTCTGAGGAAGGCTACCAGACAGCTGACAGTGACGTCCAGACCATCGTCGCGACTAATCCACTAGCTGACATTAGCATGGCGTATGGGTACCCCGTCATGGACCCGTCTTCAGGCTCCGCTGAAGGATACATCGGCGAAGATCATCAGTTCTATGGAGTTCTACATATGGGTTGTTATTTATTTTAATAAACACATAACATAACATCACGCCAGTAATACCCAAAGGGTAAGGCAGAGGTGTACCTATAATACACGCGGTTACATATCAAGCTATACATTTCTAGAATAAGCTGACCTCTCATTGTACGGAAATCCTATACAATGCGAGATCAGCTTATACTGGGAATGTATAGCTGGATATTTAGCCGTGTGTACAAGTTCTGTTTTGCGCCTAAAGTTACAACAGCAGGATTTTGGCGGTTCTTTAACCTTAAACACAAACCTATGGCGCCTTAACACTTTTTCGAACACCGATATAGAGTTGACATTTTGAAAATGACAAAAAAAACATACAATATAATACCACGCGTAATAGTCCGGTCAATATAGACATTTCAAATAACAAAAATTGCCGGAGAGCCAAATATTGGTGGAGAGCTAGGGTTTAAAAAGTCTGGTTGCTGTGTTCTCCAGCGTGTACCAATTGCCAAGGTCAGTCTTGCTCAAATTTTCAGTTGAGTACAACAGAGGAAGATGCCTGTGAATGAAGAGACCAATGACTCAGCCACATTTGAACAATTTATGAACATCCAGCTAGAGGAAGAGGAAGAAGAAGAAATCGAAGAAGACATGACTGTTGAAGTAGACTTTCAAGAGTATGAATCTGATTAAAATATTTAAAGAAATCAAAACAAGAGTTAACCCAATAATCAATAGCAATATCAATAATCAATATCAATAATAAGGTAATATCTAGAACTTGACGGGTATTGTTCCCTTAAATTATCCTAAAATTGTCATGACAGTTAGTGGAGTAGGCCTATAGGGGAAACCACGGTAAAATAAACGCCAAACTACCTCACAGGTGGCGTGGAAATGTGTGCATATCATGTATAATGTGACTCTTAGAATCGCGATATCTCAGGAATGGTAACTCTTAGGAAAAAATCATGAGGACCATTTTTGTAGAGAATTTTAAGATCTACAACTTTGGTATGAGGTTTTTTTTTGATAAAACTTACCTTTTTCGAGAAAAATCCAAAAACCATCAAATTTTGACCTTTGACCCCGAATAACTTTTGTAGCACACATAGGATCGATGGGGATTTTTAAAACTTTATTTGTAATGGTAAACCCTAGCTCTCCACCAATATTTGGCTCTCCGCAATTTTTGTTATTTGACCACTATTTTTATGTCTAAATTGACCGGACTATAAAGCCGGACTGACGTAAAAAAACAAGTCATGGTACTTGTAATATGACATTAGAAAAATTTAAGTTAGTGCAATACGACACTTGCATCACACGGCTTCTTATTAATGTACTCAAATTTAGACGGCTATAGGCGGTTAGTTTGTTTTGACATAGTCAAATTAACCGCCTGTTGGCGTAACGTCATATCAAACAGGAAAAAAAAAGCTTGTAAAAATACGCCTCTGGCCGTAACGTCAATGAAAGTGTTAACTTTTAACTAGACATTTAGAAATCACAGTGATTTTAATATAAAAATCAATGTTGGTTTTGAAACTGAGCACGTTCGACTCTGATCTTGAGAATATTTTCCACAGAAACCTTAACTGTATGATAACATAAAGTTTTGGGATCTGTATTTTCAAACTCCCACATAAGCATTAGTAATTTTGTAAAGTTATTGTTTTATGGAATATCAATTAGACGGAGTTACTAATGTAAGCTACGTTAGTAACATAATTTATATCCACAATTCGGCTTATATAGATTTTTCTATAAAATATAGGGAAACATAGAAGACTCATATTGTCGCACATCCTTTGTGATAAAATAAGCAGAGACTAGGACACAGAAAAACCTGGCAAAATGGACTGTATCCAAAGATAAAGGTTTTTGAAAGATGTACTTATGAAAGTATTAAAATAAAATCGAGATAAATAATAATAATAATATTAATTTATTTCTCTCAAAAAGGTACAGTTTTGGTACATAGGATCGAAGTTACAGGCAGATTCAAACCTTTGTGAGAGCTGGAGTCTATACTGGGTTCGGATCTGTATGACAGATTTCTAGACTCACACCCTTAAAAGAACACAATGATATTGCACTTACGTGCTATATCATTGTAAAAGTTCCAAGTACTGAGAGGAAAAGTATAAAAAAGGAGATGTGCTTATGTGTGTTTTTGGGAGAGTGTTGTGTGTCCGTAAGTGCAATAAGTCCTCACGCCCTGCGCCCTCGAAGGGCACTGGGCGTGAGCACCTACTTACCCGAGTGTGTGTGTGACTGTGTATGGTTAACAAGGTGAAACGCGATCTAAGATTAATTTGAGTAAGTGAATATTTCCAGGAGACGAAATTATTTTAGAATATTTAGGAAAAAAAGATTTATCGGTCTATTGGATTATTCCACTTTGCCCCACCAATCTCTCTTTGCTCCACCAGTGGGACACAGTGGAAGGTTCCTCACCGTGAAAACTTAGGTGAAGTGAGCTGCTGTCAGTGGTGCCAATCCTTAACACCAGGTGGAAAGGTCACCTGAATAAAATTATTTCCTTAGGTAACCGCACTCTCCACGCGGATCCTTATGGCAAGGATGACCCGCACAAGTTCTTCGGTGCGTTCGAGAACGATAACATGGCGGCGCCGCGGTCTCGACGCGATCATGCTCAGGTGATCAGGTGAAGATGATGGCTTATTATAGTGATTGCACTGCCTGTATTTTGGGCAGAGCTGCCGAAACTCAATTAGACTATTTTTGCGCATTCTTGATCATCTTCATCATTCCGATACCTCCTATCAGTTAGGCGTGCTACACACTTCTTTGAGGCGGCACTTTAGATTCGGCAGTATATATTGAACAACAAAGCCGACCCGAAGCAATTACTACATTATATTCGGATTTCATTCAGCTGGTGCTGATCGGCAGACTCCATTTGGCATCAACCTTCGCCGAATTAGTATATTGCAGGTGATTTTTACCGCCTTTTTCCCAAACATTTATATTGGATTTTACCACCCGGCTTTTCCGATAAATGCCGATCCGAACAAGTACTTAGCACGCCTTAACGTCCACAAGTTAAAATCGCTTTAAACATTTTACTACTTACTTAAGTTCACATGAATAAACCTCAGTGCGCAGTGTATCAGTCCTTCAATGGCTTAAGTAGGCCAATTTTATAGTTTATGATGTACAGTCACCAAAAGGGAATAAGTAACCAGGGTCGTCGATATAGTTGAAGTTTAGTAAGAAACCGAGGAATGATTTCGAATAAAATGTAATTTAATTGATAGAAAACGAACAGGTAATTTATAAAATTAAATATCATTCTAAAACGTCCATCGGTTTCTTACTAAACTTCAGCCATATCCGGCGACCTGGTTACGTATCTCTTTTTGTGGCTGTACCACCGCCTATTTTCACCGAACTTCAAGCTAGTTTTTGCATGAAGTTCGGTGAAAATAGGCGGTGGTACAGTCACAAAAAGTAGTTAGGAGACTTGAGTTTTTCACTAGAGTATACCTACCTATACGTAGATATGGCTTCCAAAACTTGACTTTCATAAATCTAAGCGCTCGTCTTCTCTTCCAGTACAACGTCTTAGAACGCATTCCTTACTTCCCCTTCCGGATAGAAGAACGAGAGAAAGTCCCCGGGGTAGCCCGCGCGAGGATTTGTGATCTTCTACTCCTAGCTGATAAGGAGTTCTTTGAGAAAGACGCTAACTCGAGCCTGAACCATGTGGTGCGACGCATGATGCATGCTGTCGCTCAAGCTGATATCATATTTAGGAACGCGGATTTTAATGAAGATGGAATCCCTGATAACATTGGTTAGCTCCAAATCTAAACATTCTCGTTGCACATTTAGAAAGTAGGAAACCAAAATTTCATCAAGATTTAATTAGAGTAAAAGAATTAGGGCACACAATTCTGGGGTTGTCTTAAGTCGTTTAGACAAATAAGGACACGGTAATAGAGATGCAGAAATATTAGATTTCATTTTGTCTTACAATATATAGACCGCTTTAAATATATTAAACAGAAGCTTCTTTCTTTAGGTTTCTCAGTAAAATATATACTGGTGCTGACATCAGAGGATACGAACACGCGTGTGTTCGGGGACCTACTCACAGAGAAGGCGATCGATGGACGCGCCTACCTCATGCGGTTCGCGAGACTACGCCGTCTGTCCGAGGTCTGCCTTGGAGTTGCATTCTCTGGGCACGCGTTTCATAATAGGACTTTGGGTTTAAGGTAAAATAATCCTCCAACACAATTTTTAGGTTTTCAGAACCAAACCATGTAACTCCTATAGTACCTATGCCCAATATATAGATGTCCCAGCAAAAATATGCGCTTCGGCATTCATCGTATATCTTCGGAAATACGAACGTGGGATGATGAAATCTAAGAGCTGCTACAACCATAAAAGCGCATACTTTTTCTGGTTTACTTCTATGTGCTCTGTTAAAGAATCAGATAGTCTATTGAATACGCTACCCTCAGTATCTGAAAGCTTCTTCGAGTGATATGGTCAACCAATCAAAATATATAGGTACCACGAAGAATGTCCTGAAATCGTCAACATATACTCGTACCTATTAATACAGATATCCCAAGAAAAGTACGAGCTTCGGGAATCATCGTCTGTCTTCGGAAATACGAACGCGCGATGATGAGATCTAATATAGAGTTGTTACAACCGTAGAAGTAATTGCCTATTTATAGGAAGAGAACGGAAGTGCATACATTTTCTAGTTTACCTGTAACTCTTTTTCCGTATCTACCTCAGTTTCACATCTCTTGGTGGAGGCATGGGTGGAGCAGCGGGCGGTCTGTGCGACCGGCGTGCGTACGGCCGTTCTTTCAATACCCTGGCTATAGCGCACGCGACCACTGAGGAGACGGGCAGGGTTCCTGAGAGGATTGCTGCTCTTACACTTGCGCATGAAATGGGTATCACCTCCTTTGCTTCTATTTTTGAATAAGTTAGTATTTGAAATGCAATTTCTGGCAGCATCTTCATCGCATTATAGCATAGATTTATTAGAAATAACTTTAGAAGAACTAGATACAAACGGGTCAGTTATTGATATTTTATGTTTTTCTGAAACATTCATTAGACGAGGATCGGAAAGTAATTTAATACTCAATAATTACAAGCTAGTCTCATCTTTCTCAAGACCTCATAAGCGCCGAGGTGGGACTTGCATAATGGTTAAAAAGGATCTCGAATGTAAACCTATCCCCAACTTGGTTACGCCTTTAGTATATGATTTTGAATATTGTGCAATAGAAATTATCACTGTTAAGGTCTTTGTCATCTGTATCTACCGTACACCAAATTCAAATTTTAGTTTGTTCTTAAAAAACCTAGAGGCTATTTTAAAGAAATTAACAAAACGAAATAAAAATAATATAATACTGTGTGGAGATTGGAACATTGACGCATTAAAGCGTAATAATAATTTTAAAGAATTAGAATGTATTTTACAGAACTATAACATATCTAACCACATTATTAAACCCACTAGACAATCATCATGCATAGATCTTATCGCAAGCGACATATCGAACGTTCAGCCTCAAATACATACCCTTGGATTATCAGATCATGAGACCGGTCAGTCCATTTGTTTCAATGCGTATGTAGAAACTGCAAGATGCAGGAAACAATTTTGGTTCCAAAAGAAAAGAGATTTAAGTCAAAACAACATAGCAAAGTGTATATCATGCATATCGTCTCTTTCGTTTTCAGAAACATACGACTCAGATGATACTGACATAGCATTCAATCACTTTCATGATACACTGTCCCTTTTTTATAATCTCTGTTTTCCCATAGTAAAAGTAAAAATTACAAACAAGCCGCCGAAAAGTAAATGGATAACAAAAGGAATAAAAAGATGTTGTGTCAAGAAACGAAGTATGTACCTAAAATACAAATTATTTAACTCCAATAAAAATCAAAACCTAAAAAACTACAAAAAGTACACAAATATACTAAGACGGTGTATATTACATGCACAGAAAATTGATAATACGCGCTATATACTACAGTCGAACAACAAATGTAAAGCTGCCTGGGACATTATTAAAAAGAATAGCACAGATATGGATGATAACGCTGAAATAAATTGTATCAAAATTAATCAGTGCACTTACACTCACGCCGATATAATTGCCAATAAATTTAATGATTTTTTTATAAACATGACAAACAAACCTAAAACCCCTGATTCTGAAACCCCTATCAACTACAATCATACCATCACTGACATATCAGATAGCATTTACTTGACTCCAACTAATGAAGACTCGGTTCATAAAATAATAAATTCTTTAAATTCTACTAACTCAACCGGTTATGACGATATTAATACGAAAATAATTAAACGTTGCTCTAAATATCTATCACCTCCACTGACCCATATTATCAATCTATCATTATTTCAAGGCTTATTCCCCACCAGACTAAAATTTTCTGTAGTCAAACCAGTACACAAAAAAGGGGATAAAAATGACATGAATAATTATCGACCGATTACTCTTATACCCGTCATTTCCAAGATTTTTGAAAGAGTCATGTACGATAAACTACACTCCTTTATAATAAAACACTCCATTTTGAAAGAAGAACAGTTCGGTTTCAGAAAAAATAAATCTACAACTCTTGCATGTTTTTCTCTTATGAAACTGATTACCTCTAGTCTGAACGATAAAAATCCAATAGCATCGATATTTCTCGATATGTCAAAAGCATTTGACTTCGTAAATCATAAACTGCTTCTTTTGAAACTAAATCGTTATGGGATTAGAGGAAACGCACTACAATGGATAGAATCCTATTTAAATAATCGCCAACAATGCGTAGAAATATCTAGGCACACATTATCAGAGAAGAAAATATATAGATCCACTTATCGTCTAAACTCATGTGGTGTTCCACAGGGCAGTATTTTAGGTCCCTTTTTGTTCTTATTGTATATCAATGATTTGCCCAACGTAACCCCACACTCTTGCATTCTGTACGCTGACGATACTACTCTTAGCATTAAACTCACCGATGGTAATATCATCAATTACGTAAAAGAAATTAGCGACACATTAAACAAAATAATTAAATGGCTTAAAGACAACAATTTACATGTAAATATAAGTAAAACGAAACTAATACAATTCCAAGCTTATAATAGCACACGTCACCAATTGGAAATAAAATATGCAGATAATGCTGTAGAAGAGGTTGAAAGTGCGACTTTCTTGGGTATAACATTGGATAAATATTGTAACTGGAAAGTGCATATAGAAAAACTATGCGCTAAGGTACAAAGATTTGTTTTTGCTTTAAATAGAATAACTCGCGTGGCTGGTATCAGCGCGGCACTTAATGCGTATCATGGTTACGTAGCATCAATTCTTCGATACGGCATAATTATATGGGGAAATTCTGTTGACACTATTAAAGCGTTCCGAGCCCAAAAAAAATGTATTCGTTCAATGACCAAAGCACAACCATTACAAAGCTGTGTCCCAATCTTTAAAAAGCTCAAAATATTACCACTCCCATCTTTATATATATTTGAACTGTGTATCTTTGTACGGAAAAACATAGCTTTATTTCAGGTATATAATGATGTTTTTGTAAGAAAAAGCAGAAATACTTATAAAATTTGTGCACCTCAACAAAGAATTCAACTATTTTCTAATAATGTTTACTGCATGTCGATTAAAATATATAATAAATTACCCAATGCATTTAAGATTCTTAACTTTATGACATTTAAAAAGAAATTATTTAACTTCCTATTACAAAAGTGTTACTACTCAACGACTGAGTTTCTAAATGAAAGATTTGATTCTAAATTTAAATTAGATGACTACTGACATTTGTGCGAATTGAATAGAATTTTTATTATTTATTTGACATTGTATATCTTTTTTAATATTTTTATTATTGTATTTCATTTTTGACATTATGCTTACTAATAACTCCTGAGCGTGCATGTAACGGTAATTATTTTTTCCCTTTTTCTTGTCATTTGTTTATTTGTTAATGTTTAATTTTGACATTGTCTTCTAATCCTTATCATTTAAATTATTTTCAATATTTGTACGCTGGAAACAGCAGAGTATTATGGACATCATATTATAATTTGTAACACCTTGTAAAACAATATTCTGACAAATAAATTATTATTATTATTATTATTATTATTATTAACCTGTCGAAATGTGTCGAAAAAATTGATATACAGCCTACTGACGTCCTCAAGCAACATGTTAACGCAGTCATCGGGATATTGGCATAATCACGACGCGTCATTACACGACACTTTCGGCTTTGCAAACGACTTGATGATCGTGGCATGATCTTGTCCTCGTCCTTCTGATTAAATCCTTTTTAACCCCCGACGCAGAAAGAGGGGTGTTATAAGTTTGACCGCTATGTGTGTGTGTGTGCCGTAGCTCTTAAACGGGTCAACCGATTTGGATGCGGTTTTTTTTATTCGAAAGCAGGTTTTCTAGCGGTGGTTCTTGTACATGTTTTATCAAAATCAGTTGAGCCGTTTCAAGGTCATCAGCTCTTTTTTGTGTCGGGTTTTTTTTAATTTTAAGTAAATATCTTTATTTAGTTTCCTACAACAAACCCCACGAAAAGACTGGGGATGACTTGTCTTATTTTGTCCACCTCCGTTGTTTACAGTTACCTATAGTTAGGTACATCAGATTCTTCTCTCCTTCAGGTCACAGTTTCGGCGCGCACCACGATGACAACTTCCCCAACCCTGAGTGTCGTGGGTACCTCATGGGTTCCCAGTCCTCGACGGCTGTCAATGGCTTGAACTTCGAGTTTTCGGTTTGCAGCAAACGACTGATCGCCGCCACTCTGAGTAGCATGAGCTATTGTCTGATGGAAGAGGATCGTCCGTATTGTGGGAACGGTAGGTTTATGTAAGATTCCAGGATTCATACTTAGCAAAAGATGGGAATATTCCTGTTTTTTGCCTTTTCACTCAAATACGGATCTGACCTTTAGTTTTGTGTTCTGTGGAGTCCGTTGTTTTCCTTAATGATAGTCGAGGATCATGCCATGGCGATGGCACATTATGATATTCTGTACGATGCAAAAATTATTTAATGAATCTCAATTATAAATATTCCTCCAACCAGAAATTAAAATTTTATACGATGAGCAAAACGCTCAATATTGAATAGACGAGTTGGCATTGCCGCGTGAACAAAATTAATACTTTTTATAGGAATAGTAGAAGAAGGTGAATCCTGCGACTGCGGCCTGCCGTCCCGGTGCATTCACAAGGATCCCTGCTGCACCCCTCGAAGTGGAGGCGCTTTGATCTTTGAAGAAGGGTAAATATGAATTATTTTTGTTCCATCTTTATCAATTCGGTAGATAATAGGATGCCTAGATGCGGATGATGCTAGGTAGCGGAAATTATTTTGCTTATTTTTCTTCACGGAGATTCAAGACATTCTATTATACCTAAATAGACACGGTGTTGCCGCTAAATCAGTAACAATAGGTACAGAATTTTAGCAGTTCATGTCAAGAGGACGTGTTCACTTTTACGTGTCTAAAACAATGTTTTATAAAAAAAAAAAAAAACCTTTACAGTACTTACCATAGAGTGTTTAAAAACAGGAAGGTAGGACCACACGTTTATGGATGACGGAGCAGACCCCCAAAAAAAAATTATGATAGTTTAAATTTGGATTTCAGCACGCTACACAAGGAAGGGTGTTCCGTGGCTCCTTCAGCGATGTGCCATCCGTCACAGGGACTGTGCTGCACCGCCAAGTGCCAGCTAGCAGACCTCCTTAAGAGTGGTATTGTTAGTAGTATTATTCTCATATCAGTCGTCCTTGTTATCTATGTAAAATGTTATTTTTGACATCCATTGTACTTACTGAATATCTATCTTTCATTGTGTTTCTCGGGTACCTACTTAGGAACCTATACCTATTGGCACCTATGTATTTATTGTTGTTAAAATTTCTCTAGTACTTACTTAATTTGAAATAGTTTTTTTTGCGTTTGGATTGTGTTTTTTTTATAAAGCTTTAGAGAAAGTTCTCATTGTAATAAATTCATCCATTAATTATTTGTAGTTTTATTTGCTTAGTGTTAGTAGGACCACCTTTGAACTTGGCTTAGCAGTAAAAACTAAGTTGTAAGGACACCAAGAGACGGAAAGTTCGGGCTTAAACCGATTTAGCACCGTGTGACCGGTTTACCTATAAGAAGCCGCGCAAACCGTGTTAATAGATCACATAGCAACAATAAGCTATTGTTTAGAAATTCTGATGTATCACATGACAGTCCAGATAGTTCAAAGTGAGCTCCTCATTAGAGCAGACTCATCATAATTAAGTGTTCTGTAAACATCGAGTATGAAGAAATGGAGTGCTCATTTGAGCATTCCATTTCGTTATACGAAAACCTATTCCTAAAATAGGATGAGGGAAAAATATCATTGTCCTAATTCAATTTCCCGATTATTGAAAGTACTGTAAGTCATTAGGAAAAACAGTCACGTTTCTGCAAACAATCAAGACCACTCAAAACAAATAATGGCAGGCTGATGCTGCAAACTTATTGCAATTTCCCGCACATTAACATTCCATTTATTACAATTGCCAGGCCCTACAAGTGTGCTCAGTTTTAAAATAGTACATTACCGATTGACAAAGTTATTTTTACAATGACATTAGGAGCTTATTAACATTACAATGAATGTCATCCAAGCTTAAAGTATATTTTAAGCTGTGATCGCATTAGGGTAGGTAACACGATTCCCACCTCAAAATTGAATCGGTTATCATGCTCAAATTTATTATCTAGGAACTTTTTTTTTGTTAGCCTATGTTGTGTCCCATTGCTGGGCAATTACCTCCCCTTTTTCCTTCCATACCTCTCTTTTTTGAGCGATCTCTGGCCATGATGGCCCCGCAAACATGATTAGATCGTCACACCACCTTCGCCGCGGTCTGCCTCGACGGCGATGTCCTCCATCAGGCGTCCAGTGAGTGACGATCATTGCCCATCAGCCCGGGTGCATTCGTGCAACGTGTCCAGTGCACTCCCACTTCAGCCTGGCTGTTTTTTCTCCAACATCCGCTACTTGAGTTATGGAGCTCAGGGTGGTGTTTCTAACGCGATCTGTACGCTTGACACCTATTATGCTGCGCTCGATTGCCCGTTGGCAAATCGTGAGTTTGGACTTCTGCTGTTCAGTAAGTGACCAACTTTGTGCATCGTAAGTCAGGACGGGCAGAATGCACATGTCGATAAGTTTTATTTTCAGTGTTATTGGAAGGCTACCTTTCATGTTTTCTTTAAGGGCCCGGTAGGTTTTCCATCTATTTTGTACTCGTCTTTCAACTTCCTCGTCTTGCTTATTCTTGAACGACACTATCTAGGAACTTATTAAAAATATATCTACTACGATTTGGAATGGGCAACTAGCTTCATCTTTCTGACTGGCCGACCCCTTGACAATTCAAAAGTGCCTGTAATTGGTTTATTTGAAATAAATGCTTTGAGTTTGAGTATAATTATATATTTTTTAATGTTAGGTATAATGCAGTAGGTATTATTCCTAGATATTTTGTTGGTATTATAAAGATAATAAATAAATACCGTAGGTATGCACTTTTGAAATAGTTCGAAATTGCAGACGTAGTGGAGTTTTTCTTCGTAAAAATACTGCTTCTGCCCCAAACATTGATACCTAAAGTCCTTTGCAAACAGCCTAGACTTCGTGCCGATCCGAAAGCCCAAAAACATTACAGACACAATTCCTCGCTATTATTTGACGTAGATTCAACCCAGTTCTAAATATTATTCATCCCTTAATGCCGAAGCGTGCCGGCTAGATGATTGTAAGCATCTCCCGCCAACTGCGAATTCTGTTTGCATAAGAGCCGCCATCTTGAATCAACATGAACTAAGCTCGATGGCGTAGCGACCCATATTGGAGTAATTTAAATCTAAAATGGACCTTGGCCTTCGATGTCGCTGTTTATTTTATTGTATTCCCGCAGATTTAATGTTTTAATGTTGCTTTGATACTGAGATCTTATCTGTGCTAGGATTTAATCCAGTAGATACTTTTCTTAAACCTATTTAGATTTTAGGGATTCTGGAATTAAGTTGATACTGTCAGGGTACGGTTTAGATTAGGCAGCGTGCCTCCGTTGCCATGCCATCTCTGAACTTTAAGGAAAGTTTTACATTTTCGCAGTTGAAACACATGTTCCACGTGACGTTAACTGACCCCAAGCCTAATTCCGTTGGGTTTAATGGCTTTATTTCCGCCTCCGAGAGGCTGAATCGCATTCACCGTTCAGACACTCCCTCCCTCCTGTAAAGGTAACCCAAACAGGCTCCAAAAGTCAAAGACGGCGTTACTCCATGTCCAAACAGTCGTCAAGCCACGGTATTTACCGGGATAAAAATCCTATGTGTTAATCCAGAGGGGTAATTGCGTAACACTAACAGTAGCAATGGATTTCATTTGGACAGTTCAACAACATTAATTGCGCTATGTACTTCGTTGAGCAAATTTTTCGAACATACGTTCGAATAATGTGTCTGCAAACAAGCAATGGATTAGCAATATCCTTCAAAATCATTCAGATTGCGATTGATAGTGTGTTATGCAATTAGGGTGCCGGTCGATAAACAAAATGACTACTAGTGTATAATATAATCTATAGCACATTATGTCAATGACAACTTTCATAGCGACGTTTTACAGGTGCTAAAACCGATGCTTCATTTCCAGGACTGCAGAACCCAAGACCAAGAGTGTACGTGTTCAGTGCTATCAGCGAGCTGTCGATGTGGTTTGAACGGCCGGTGTCTGTCGGACGGCTCCTGCCACGCGGCTGAGTGTGCCACGCTGGGGCTCAAGGAGTGCCAATGTGTCAAGAAAGTCAAGAGCCAACTATCTCGAGGACTTTTCCAGGTAAGAAATTGGTCTTTCCGAAGCTTTGTAAGGCGGGTGTGTACAATTAACAAATTAACCTTATACAATGCCGTTGCCACATATAGCGAGTTTGTTAATTTCGGTGTTTACTAACCCGAGCGGCGTGTTTGCCGCGACATGCATGCGGCATCCTTCAGGACTTCATGAAAATAGAGATGGCAGTGAATACCAGCAATATGTTTTCCGCAACATAATGTTTTGCAACTTTGTTTGCAATGAAATTGCGATTGATGACAACGATCATTCAGATTGATCCAGTGTGGTGCATGTCAGCTAGATCAGAATGTTCCGGACGATCGATAGTGATCGGTAGTGTGTTTGAGGCGATTATTTTTGCCTGGTCGACGGCAGTCGACCACAATCATACCTTCAGCTTCTACATAAGTATTTTTTTCTTTTATTTCAGGGTTCCTTGCATGGCGAGGTGAACATGTGCGGCATTTGTTGCGAAGTGCCGGGGAGAGGCGGTCGGAACCAGTGCATACCAGCTGAGGAGGCGGCGCGAGAGAAACTGGCCAGTAATAGTCCGCTTCCAGACTACTGGCCTAATGAAGACTATACAGGACGTTAGTATCTTTACATAACGTAAAATCACGCTTGCTGTCCTGAAGGGGATGGCAGAGGTGTAGATAAAACTAGTACACATTTCGCAAGTTATGTTTTAGTCTCAGTAATAGGGGGCGAGCCTATTGCCAATCGGAGTACGTTGCAAATCCAGACTCGCGAGTCGCTACTAAATACTGAGAAAAACCCAATAACACTGCCAGACTTGGGAATCACACACAGCTATGACCTTTATATGCTTAGCAGACTCTATTGCAAACTACTTAAGATCATGTTTTGTGCACAATTTTGCAAGGAACCGCGCAAATTAGGAGCCTCATAAGTATCAAAAAGTTGTGACAGCAACGAACCCGGTAGTTCACCCTCTGAACAAAACTGAAGCTTTTCATTCAGACACCAGATATTCTACATCTTTAATTCTCTGAGAGATAACGCACAGCTTGAAGCGCTGGGTCTAGAAGCATGAAATTTTTTCCATATATAAATTTTTAACAAGCGTTCCTTATATAAATTTTGCACAAGCGTTCCTTATATAAATTTTGCACAAGCGTTCCTTATATAAATTTTGCACAAGCGTTCCTTATATAAATTTTGAACAAGCGTTCCTTACATAAATTTTGAACAAGCGTTCCTTATATAAATTTTGCACAAGCGTTCCTTATATAAATTTTGAACAAGCGTTCCTTAAGTAAATTTTGAACAAGCGTTCCTTATATAAATTTTGAACAAGCGTTCCTTATAAGTTTACTAATGAAGAAATTTTGAAAATTCATACCCTAATGGAGTTAAATAGGAGACGTAAGTTTATATGGAAGTTCGTAATTTTTGCCGCTCGGGAAACTCATCGGACAAACGGCTTGTTCTTTAAGAAATCTCTTCATAACCTTAATTCATTCCAGCAAACGTAACTGTCCGTCTATGCGAGGGCTACGTGTGCAACGAGACCTCCTTGCGCGCGTGGCCGCCGGGCAGTGTGTGCGTGACACAGAACGTAGTGGGGATGTGCTCGCCGGGCGGACTCTGCAAGTTGGACTACATCACGCCACGGTCCAACGTGTACCCAGATACAATGGTAATTAAGTAGCATGTGTTTGATCGAGCCTCAAATAATTCCCATATTGCTTTCCTAAAAATATTATTGAACACTAATATAATGGGTGTGGTAACTCAATCTGTTATTTCCTCAAAATACCATTTCAAACACTAATCTACATGGTCTTCACATTATCTGTCCAAGATTAGGTCTGGACTTTAAGAGAGACTGTGACCTCTGAATTTGATTCGGCCTTTCTTATCATAGTAGTCAGATAGGAAACCCCGCCCGCAACTAGTTTTTAAAATATGATTGACGTGTAAAGTCTTTTTACAAACCTACTTACAGAAATAAAATCATTTATCATTTATTTATCAATAAATGCGCTTCTTTTTGTGAACCTCAAAAAATCCTATTTTGGGGTCTTAAAAATACTAAATAGTCAAGTAACTGTGACCAACATCTACTTGGATGCAGCGCTCGCCGGCTGCTGCCACGTCATCGATCATCTCTGTTCTAACCCAACCGGACCCATTTGGCGGGGCCGCCGGGGTGCCCTAATTTAATTACTACGACCAATTCGAGTCGCGCGTGGTTGGTCACAGTTCCAACCTAACCTGACCCGTTTGATCGGGGTACCCTAGCTTAGTTACTGCGACCAACTGTGAGAAAAACCCAGAAAGTTAAAAAGAAGCTCATTTATTTTAAAAAAAGTGTGCATCATTAGAAACAAAGAAAGTTTTTAGAGGATCAGTAAAATATTTCCGTATTGAAATTAGGTAATTCTGAAGTTGAAATAGGTAGACCGTAGGTTTAGTGATCGAGGTCACCATTCGATCGAAATTTTAAAAATAGGATCGGCTCCAATTAATACTAGTGTCTCCGTGAGCTGTAGACCTCCCGAGTCTGTATTTGCATAGCTTAAAACTGAATAAATGTTCACCTCACACCTTAAAACAAAAAGCGCGCGCAACGCACGCGAAATGGCTGAAATATGTATTTGTTTACGCTTTCGACCCCCATTTCTCCGCCATTTTGAAAGATTTCATAAAACTGGATCGACAAAAAAATACACATAATTATCGAACCTGCTCACAAACTTCACAAGAATTGATTGAGAAATACGACCTGTAGAGGAGAACAGCCATCCGGACATCCGGACATACGAAAGCATTTTTGCCCAAGCTGAAACGGAGACGCTTCGCGCTCGCTCGGTCAATTAGGTGCAGAATAAAAATTTTGGGATCCCGTATCTAAAGTATGCCAACGGCACCCTATTACGTAATAAGCTTACGTCATCTGTCTGTCCGTCAGCCCGTCCAACTGTTTGTCACAGGGCTGTATGTTTTTAACCGATAAAGGAGTATTTATGGATGTAAAAGACATGTTATGCCGACCCTAAATATTTGAAAATATTAGATTTTTTGTAAGTTTGTTTGTTACACTTTCACGCGAAAACGGCTGAACGGATTTGGATGAAATTTGGCACATGGGTAGACCATGTCCTGGATTAGGACATAGGATACTTTTTATCCTGATATTCCCACGGGATCGTGACTTATGCGGGTGAAACCGCGGGGCGCAGCTAGTTTTTAATATTTTTATTTTTAATTTCAGAACATACACATGACGGGCCTGAAAAAGGCGTCCACAAGCATAAAGCCAGTCTCAATCATTTTTATTTCTTGTTTCGTTTTGTTATGTTTAATAAAATAATGTGCAACGTCGTTTTAATCGTTTTTATTAACAACTCATATAAAATTAAATAATTATTTTAATACAGTTTTGTATGGCTTAATATTAATAATAAATAACTTTTAATAACTCACTTTTTGTCAATCAACGACTATATTGATAGGTCAGGGGTGTTACACACATGTTCCTGTCGGCATGATTTGGCATAGACGGACGGTAAAATCTAATATATAAAAATCTCGTGTCACAGTGTTTGTTATCGAACTCCTCCGAAACGGCTTGACCGATTTTTATGAAAATTTTTGTGTAAGTATATTTGGTAGGTATGAGAATAGGTCGTAAAGTAGGTATGAAATATATACCGCTGCGGGTGCAACCGCGGGGCGCAGCTAGTAAAATATAAATACGTAGTTAAATGTTTGGGAAAAAGCCGCTCGGCATAGCTCTAGTTGTGCCGAGCCGACCGGAACATGAATTAAGCCAGCGTTGATACTTAACGAAATTTTCCAATCCGTACGAGTCCAGGTCGGCTTTGTTATTCAACAAATACTGCCTAACCGAATGTGCCGACCCGAACATAAGGGTAGCACCCCTCACCACACAATATCAGAATTGTTACAAAATATGAGATGACAACCCTTCCTTCTATCCTTTAATACTTCTCACAGAGTTTCTCAAGCATCTTGAAATAGCAGTACTTAATATCGAAGTCCATATCATACCAGTAGTTGACGGCGATACATCCGTGGCTCTGCCTAACGTGGTGAAACCATAGACTAGGCAGGTACAGACAGTCTCCTTTGTTCACACGCACGGAGTACACGTGAGCCTTTTTGTATTCTGGGTACTTTGTTAGGTTGGGGGCCAGAGGGTCTGAAATAAAGAAAATTTTGATTGTTAAATTATGTGATTAGTAACCAGAGCGATTATCTATCGAACGCAATCTGAGACTTCGAATTTAACTCTGCACACTAGAAGGTCAATTCTTGTAATTTAAAATGTTCCAAATATAGTTGCAATCTTATCTCAGCGACAATCAATCAATTCAAATCATTTATTGGTTTGCAAACATGGGTATTTAGTACATTTGATGTTTTATTATAAGAGTCCTCTATGTTCTACCGTCACATGGGCATGCAACTCATATTATTATTTAATTTACATAAATTTAAAGAATTATAATTTTAAATAAGAATTACGAAAATAAAATAATACAAAATATAACGCACATAACATAACAGCACGCCTGTATTCCCCGACGGGTTCAGCAGAGGTGCAAAATACAAATTAATGTCAAATCGTTTGAATTACAGTCAATTATCACAATACAAAAACGTCAAATGTCAACAAGGTTACAAAAAAAAACAAATGTCACCAAGGTTACAGTAATCAAAAATAAAAATGAATGTCATATGGAATAAAAACCTGTCAATCAGTCAGTGATTTATCATGCAGGATCTTTTGTCAATATTATTTTTTCAATTCTTTTTCCAATGTCAAAAACTTGTCAACAATCTATGGAAATTAGAGGTATTTTAGATAGATAGATGTAATAGGGGGCGAGCCTATTGCCATCAACCGGCGACAAATCCAGACTCCCGATATAAAACTTAAAACAAAACTGGGTGTATCATAGCCTCTGAAACTGACAGCTTTATGAACGCTTTCAGAGCGGAAGTATCACTTCGATAGAAAAAAAAAAAATTGTAAAAAAATACAATCGAAAGATATTTCGATTGTATTTCTACTTTGTATTTTTGATTGTATATTTTTTTATCCTAGGCCTTAAACAAATGGTAAAAAAAAAACGGGCTTAAGTAAAAAAATGGTAATTGTAAAATCCTGTTGATTCCGTATTTAAGTTGAATATATCACTTCACTAGCTCACTACCACACCAAGCTCTATCGTACAGACCCTGCTTCATAAGTCATACACCTATCCCTGCTTCACTTTGTCTGTTTCCCGCCATTTTTCGTGACTGACAGATGACATTAGTGACAGCAGCTACCCCTCTTGTGTGAATGAGACAATTTTTCATATCTATTAAATAGATACACTACAGTTATGGTAAATTAAAGTGTTTTAGAAATAAATAAATAAATAATTAAGTAAATGATAAATGGCAATCTCAAAAATCAAGAAATATCTCACCTATACTAATCCATGGCAGTCCCTCAGAATGATCCACCTCCTCATCACATACAGGTTCTAAATCTGAACCCTCCCACTTCACTGCATTAGTGGTCACAGGTACAATGTCCCACTGGTCATCCATAAGTTTGAACTCGGCCTGTGGGTACCGTTTATAGGGAACGAATGGCAGGTCCGTAGGAGGGATCAGGATGAAGTCCTTGTGACCGTCTATCACGCAGTAGATGTTCTCGTAGGGATCTTTGTGCACTGAAATAGAAAAACAAGTATTAATGTAATGAAGGGCGGGCGTTTTAAGGGACTGGGTGCTGATTCTCAATCTAATTTGAATAAAATTACTTTTCATTTTGGCAGTCAGGCAGCGTCTTTGTGAAAATATTCGCGTTACTATGGGTAATACAAAATATACCCTATTGCTAATAGAAATAAAGTTCATTTTGTATTAACGAAATTGATTATTGATTATTTGATTTTCCAAGTTAAATGCTCGTTGACCGAGCGAGCGCGAAACGCGAGCGAAACGTCTCAGTTTCAGCTTGGGCAAAAATGCTTTCGTATGACCGGATGTCTGTAATGTTCTCCTCTACAGGTCGCATTTATCAACCGATTCTCGTGAAATTTTGTGAACAGGTTCGATAATTATATGGTTTTTTTTTTGTTGATACAGTTTTTCGAATATTTTGAAAATGGCGGAGATATAGGGGTTGAAAACATAAAAAAACAAACATATTTCAGCCATTTCGCGCTCTTGCGCGCGCTTTTTGTTTTAAGGTGCGCGGTGAACTTTTATTCAGTTTTAAGCTATGGAAAGACAGACTCTCGAGGTCTACAGCTCACAGAGCCGAGTATTAGGGGATGGACCACTAACTAATATTAGTCTTAAATTAAACGCGCACTTTCACGCGCGCCTAAAGATCATTCTATCAGTAGGCTTAGCACGAACGCGCCGAATAAACGTAACATTAGTTCGAACGCTTTTTGAATTGGAAATACTCGTTTCGCACATAACATTGACTTTACACATAACAATGATAGATACTAATTTGTGCTTGAAGCGTAAATTTAAACAAAAATGCTATTCGGTTGTATTCGTGATTTAGATTTAAAATCGTTTGAATTTAAATCTCTGTGCGTTCATGCTAGGCCCCCTCTAATTGGAAAATTCACCGTGTAGAAAAATTTGTTATGCTTACTTGAGGTAACAGCTCTCTCGTCCCCCATCCAGAAGTTGACAGCATCCGGCTTCTTATCAAAGGCCTCGCTAGCAAATGGTACATCTGTGAACACATCCGGTAGGAGTTCAGGGAAGTCTGTTATTAAGTTGGAGTTCTGTTTCTGAATGTACTGTATGTAGTTCTTTCTGGAAAACAATATTGTAAAGAGTCAAAAATGTTGAAGATTTTAGACATGAATTAAAGTCAACCATCCAATGGTAATAATGATTACAGTCATTAATCATTAACAATGATGATATTTTGCCTCATTATCATACTGATGGCAATAGCAGGGCTTATTGCTCTTATGTATAGTTATATCTAGGTGCAGATTTTTTTTAAAGTAGCTTTTTTTATTAAAATCATCAAAGAAAGAGATGATTGAGTGTGTCCTCCGAATATATCTATTCTATAAAATCTCTCTGTAAAAACTTAAGTGAAGTGAGGATGAAGTGAGCTGTCAATAGTGTCAATCGCTAGCAATCAGCAATCAGTTCATTGTGATAGGAAAACTATGGAGATGGCATATTCTGCTATAGCAAGAATAGTTATACAAATATCTATCATATCGACACACACCATGTCAAAAATCATTTTGTTTCTTTTTAACTAATCAAGAGCTGCATATGAAAAGAGAGACATCTAAATGTTGGCAAGGACTTAATTTGACAACACTTGTGTAACATCAAAATCATGTCTATGCGTGACCGGTCACCATGTTGAGTGCCGAGTTGTGTGGTAGATGTGCTGTCAAACGGTGGCTTGCTCTCTTGCACTCGCAGATAAAACCCTACGAAAGGCGGCCATCTTAAATGCCCGATTTTTGTAGATATGCACGCTAATTTTGTAGATATGGCAGGTCTATAGGTTTATATGTCTGTGCATCGGTTGGAATGACAGATCACTTTAAGCTCCCTTCACCTAAGTTTTCACAATGAGATTTTTACTAAAACAACCGGCTGTTCTTTACCGGGAAGCAGGAACCATATTGGTATTTTAGTTACTAAAACTCTGTTAGGTATTTATAAACTCCACAAAATTTAAAAAAAACTTACTCTTTCTGTTCCAAGCCATCCAGAAATGCTGACATTGTCATATCAACTTCAAAAGGAGTGACAAAGTACTCTTCTCCCTTCTCATTTCTAGTAATACCATCAGCCAGGCCATTCGGTGTAACCGCTACTGTCACTTTCTTGTTTGGAATTGTTTTTCTGAAAACAGCAGAAGTAACGTACGTATTATAAATTGTATTAGGCTGCCGCGAAACTACAGTAGTTCCGCCATGACTTGTCTGGTGTACGACTAGTGAAACTGAAGCCAAACTGCCTGTTCTAATGCACAGATTTTATTATAATTCTATCTTTTTCCGGTGCGATTTCACCAATCTGCTCGGATGCCAGTTACACCTCCGCACTCAGCCTGCTATTTTGCTGCAGTGCTAGGTTTGTTTATAAAGCGAATCTTAATAATTTTTTTGTAAAATGTTTGTTGTCTTAATGGAAAAACTAATCCAAGAGGCCCGAAGTAAACATATACTGTATTTAAGTCGAAAGCGATGATATTTTCAACTGACTCTCATGATGTTCCGCTACATGAATTGTGACATAATGTAATAATGAGTCAAAACAATGATTTGCAGTTTGAACTGAGGGTATTAATAATCGCCAATGGGTTTTGGCAATTTGGTACCAGTTGGTCCTGGTATTTTAACATACAACTAGTCCTCTCATGTAGTCAGTAGCTGATTTGATTACATATACATCATGAGAAAAAATCCTGTTTCTGATAATTCAAATTTAGATTGGTCATTCTTCTTTCAGCTAGGAGAATGTTATACAATACATAGCTATTCTGCGATTTACAGTCCAATGGATGGGGCTCCTTTGTAATGGTATCCAAACCCTAAAAACCTCAGAATTTTGCATATCTTGACCCTAGGAGAGCTTCAAGACTTTTTCAAATCAAATCCATTTATTTGCCAGAATGTAGGTTTACAATGTATGGTATTTAAACTATAGTGACCCCTTTACATCCTACCATTACATATGGTGTTTTAGAAGTACCTACCTGAAATAATCAGCATTCCACTTCGCGACAGCCGGCCAATGAGAACAACGGTCTCGTATTACTACGGGAATATTTTTCGACACATAATCTCTAAAGAACTGCATAGGTTTTAAATCATTTGTTTCTGCTATGCTACTGCCCAAATATAAAGCTGGAATTTAAAAAAATAAGTTAGGTCTCCGTTGTTGACATTTTAAATTGACGATTTATAGGCTTGAAAGTTAGTATTTACCTGATGATTCTTCATTTAAAATTTGGTAAGCTGCAGTAAGTATGTTATTCATGGTTTTTAATTTAAACTTAAATAACTTGACTTAACTTTATTAACTTTTTGTGTTATAAATACATGAAAACATTTTTGTAAACCACTGTAAACATAACCTAGTGTTTTTGAATTTGACGTGACATTAACAACACAGATAACTTTAGACTAGTTTCTCCCTATAAAAATGTACTCTGTGGACTAGTTGGACACTGACTATCAGCAAAGGCAGCAAAATGATACGTTCAGTTTTTTTTTGGTACTGAAAGCTAAAAGCTATTCTAATGCCGGTCACTCAGTTTCGTACAAATACGCGAACCCACAAGTTCAGAACGACGCGGCGACGGGTACATATGTTCTGTGAGAACGACATTCGCAAATGAATAATGCACAGTTTTTACCACATTCACGGTTTTCTAAGCCGTGTCTGTATTTGGGGCACCAGCGCGCCCCCAGCCCCGTGCTCGTCATTGCGGCTCCTCCTCGCATTGCCGCCCGCGCCCCTTGCCCAATCCCGCGGTCAGTCTCTGCAACCCTGACGAAACCCCTACAAACGGATTTCGCTAGCGTCACCACGAGTGCCCGTGGCGCTCCTAATATCAAGCCCATGCCAGAACACGCGCCAAATAGGACTGATAATGATGACGGTTTCATGACGGTGCAAAGGAGTAAGCGCCGATCGCGAACGAACCAGAACCGCTGCGGCAAAGCTCTTACGGAACCCGAAGCGAGCCTGCGTGCCGCAAAGCCGAACACACCGGTGTACATCTCCCGCTTGCACTACGCCACTAAGCCGGAGGATATCGGGGAGTACGTGCGCTAAAAGACGAGGTACACGCTAAGGGTCCACAGTGCTGGATTTAGGGCAGAGCAACAGGGGCTCTAGCCCCTGGCCTCCACAAGAAGGAGACCTCTACAATTTGATTTTCATCAACGAGAAAAAGTACACATGCACAAAGTACCCTTTTTTTTTACGACCTGCTTTCATGGTCTTATAAATGATACGTTGAATTACTCTGATCCCAAAAACCGAATTAAAGAAATTTTTCGATGACCATTTTGGAAAGAAATTCCTTATCTCATGGTACGGACTTGGCGGATGGGGGTTAGGCATAAAAAAAAACCGGCCAAGTGCAAAGGGTTCCATACCATTACCTATAAAAACGGAAAAAAAATCATGTCCGTTGTGTGAGAGCCCCCTTAAGTATTTATTGCATTCTGTTTTTTAGTATTTGTTGTTATAGCGGCAAAAGAAATACATCATCTATGAAAATTTCAACTGTCTAACTATCACGGTTCATGAGATACAGTTTGGTGACAGACGGCCAGACAGACGGGCGGACAGCGGAGTCTTAGTAATAGGATCCCGTTTTACACTTTTGGTACGGAACCCTAAAAAGTGTAAGTCTTACACTTTTTAGGGTTCTGTACCAAATACTAATTACTACTACTACTTTCTACTACGTACTAATTTTCCGTCACGAGTTTCCGTCACGACCCTTTCTTTCTTTATTTGTTTGGGTGGAATTGCAAAAATCTTTTTGTGTTGGATAGTCCATTTATCAAGGAAGGCTTGAGGCTATAGAAAATCACGCTACGGTCTATAGAAGCGGAGCATAAATTAAAAATGGTGCAAAAACGGGAACAAAAATTATTCCTTTTGAAAGCTTGCGTTGCGTGCGCTGAGTACACGGTTAAAGTTCGCAAAAATCATGTAAGTATCACGGAATTGTTCCCCTTTAAAAGTTCTAAAAATTGTCCGCGACAGCTTATGTCTATCTTTTAAGGTTGACTCAATACAAACCGTTTTTATGGTAATCAAATTTGTTCTATGGATGTTCTAAATATACTACGAAAGGAACTTCGTTCTAACCGAGTGTTCCAACAGACGGCAACAAAATATCCAAACAAGTTGAGATATATTTCGGATGTCGTCGGTACTATACGCGCGTATACCTACTTACGATTAATTCGCATCCAGTCTGTGTGCTCCCATAGTAAGTACTTGAAGGATCGGGATCGTTTTCGTACACGTTCACGTTGACGTTGATGGGTGTCGACGCAGGGCCGGATTTAGGGGAGGGCATCCGGGGCAACCGCCCCGGGGCCTCCACAAAAGAGGGGCCCCCGCAATAGAGACTAAGGAAAAAAATCTTTCAAATTCCGACGAGTAAACACTAGGAAGCAACTGTTCCTTTGATTTTTTTTTTCGCTGTTTTACACACGGTGTGTAGGTACAATGATTAAGGTACCTTGCCCTTACTGCCCTATCTAAACAATCCAGCCTGTTTAAAAATGATTTGAAAAACGTGGGAAAAAAATTATCGTCTCTTCCACAAAATTTTCGGGGCCTACACATTTTGGTTTCCCCAGGGCTTCCACACGCTTAAATACGGCCCTGTGTCGACGTGTCGTAGCTCGCTGTATCAGGGAATCCCCAAAATGTGAGACGTTTACGGTATAGTGCTTATCTAGTGGCCAGTCTATCCATCATGAAAAGTAAGTTTGTGTCTCATTTCCTATGAAATGTATGGGAAAGGGTTTTTGCGATTTCTAACTTTTGTAGTACTTAAACCTCAGTCGGTCCGATAGAGCTTTCTTATCCTTATATAAAACAGCACCTTAATCGCATAACACATTTTCAATCGCAATCTAAATGATTTGAAGGATATTGCTAATCCATTGCTTCATAGGTTCGAAAAATATATCTGCTCAACCACGTAAATAACGCAATGAATGTTGTTGAACCGTCAAAATGAAAGCCATTGATACTGCACGTGTGTAGGTACAACGGTTAAGGTACATACCCTCACTGCCCTATCCAGGGCCGGATTTAGGGGAGGGCATCCGGGGCAACCGCCCCGGGGCCTCCACAAAAGAGGGGCCCCCGCAATAGAGACTTCGGAAAAAAATCTTTCAAATTCCGACGAGTAAACACTAGTAAACAACTTTTCCTTTGTTATTTTTTTTTTCGCTGTTTTACACACGATGTGTAGGTACAACGGTTAAGGTACCTTGCTCTTACTGCCCTGTCTAAAAAATCTACCCTGTTTAAAAATGATTGAAAATGGTGTTTTTTTTTTATCGTCTGTTCTACAACATTTCCTAAACTTACACTTTTTGGTTGCCCCAGGGCCTCCACATGCTTAAATACGGCCCTGGCCCTATCTCAAAAATTCTCCCTGTTTAAAAATAATTGTAAACTGTGAAAAACATTTTTTCGTCCGTTCTACAAAATTTTCGGTGCCTAAACTTTTTGGTTGCTGTAAATACGGCCCTGAGGGTGCACTTAGTAAAATCGCACCGGAACTTCAACTTTAAAACTTTCGTCATGCATGTACCGAACTGTTATCTGCCCCTCGTCATTGAAGAACACTTTTGGCCGCAGGACGTGGTGTTCCATCGCTTCCGCGGACAAGTTCCACTGGACAGCACAAAGTCAAGCTAGTGCAAAGTGAAGCGCTACTATTATAGTCTTAAGCGTTTGTTCTAACACAAGTTTTGTTTACTTATATGAAAATATGTATGTTTAGTTTAAGGTATTTTTCTATGGGCCTGTGTAATAAATGGTATTATTATTATTGCGCGAAGTAAGTAACCGGGGTAAAAACCGATTCCAAGAGGATACCAATAACCAAACCCATTTTTTTGAGTTTCCGGAGTATCCACCCTTTTTTTTTTTTTTTTTTTTTTTTAGGTGGGAAATCATCAAATGACGTCTCCCGCTCTGGGCGGAGCGGAAGGGCGTGTCAGACTCTTACTGACTAAAACCCACCCGTGTTCCTTCAGTTGCCTGTGCGCCAGGGCCACGGTAACTCTTTCGAACAATCCGCAGCCCCGGCAGGCATCGGTCCTATCGGACCCCGTCAATTTTGCTGACATCTCTTTGAAGCGCGCGTGGAACACGACGCGCCGTCGACCCGGGCCTGGTCCTTACCGGACGGCGAGCTGCCCATTGCTCGCCGTCCGCAAGCCCGCGCCTACGGTGGCCGGGAGTCGGCAATCGACTCCCGACGCCCAGGGTGTCTCCTCCTCCTGCGGCGGCTAGGGGCACGAGGGCGCAGAGATTGCCTCTCCCTTTCGCGCTCCGCCTCCTCCTTCGCGAGCATTACTGCTTCGCAGAAGGAGGTGACGGCTTCCCATTCCCTCTCGCTCCGTACCATGGCCTGAACCAGGGCCGGACGCGAGAGGTCGCCGCCGCCGATCGCCGCCACGAGGACACGGCGGTGCTCCGCCCAAGCCGGGCAGACCTCCACCGTATGCTCCACCGTGTCCTCCGGTCGATCCACACAATGGTAACACCCGGGCGTTTCCTCCCGCCTTATTCGAAACAGGAACCTCCCGAAACAGCCATGTCCGGTGAGGACCTGCGTCAGGTGGAAGGTGAGGACGCCGTGGCGCCTCTCAAGCCACTCCTCAAAGAGGGGTCTTACCGCCACAATTGTGGCGTGCCCTGGAGTATCCACCCTAAGCCTATAAAATATTCCGTTTATTCAACTAGGCCTAGAATGAGTTCTCGGACATACGTTTTCGCCATAGGGTGTATAAACGGAATAACCACAGAATATATACCTATAAACCCATTATTTTGCTGAAACCGGCACTTGTTATTATGCTAAAAAAATATCGATTCATCCCAACTTTTCATTTGAGGAGACTCAAATTTCTGTGTACTTTACATGCTACTGTTTCATTGGACACGACTTAATACCCTGCCAGGGTATATAGTGTTCTGTGCTCAATACACTGTGGTCCAATGTGGTCTGCGCCCACTGGCGGCACGGCACGGTAAGGAATTTTTATGCGACAAATAGGAATATAACTTAAAAATGAGACAGAACGTCGCAGCATCGTTGTCAACAGAACGCGCAAACTTGCATGTAGTGATGTGAACTATTGTAAATAGAGCTCTACTGAAATTCGGCTAAAACGAAGGCAAATGACATTATTTGAAAAATCATATTCGCTCATTATTATCAAGAAATATTTTAATCAGGCACACGTGATTTTGTGGAATAAATACTAGTTACAATTTTTTTATATTCTATTTATGATTGTTTTAAATAAATTTCATAGGCATGGGTTTCTTCAATATTCCCTTGATGGGAGGGCTTTCATTTTCAGACGGTGGCTGTTTTGGTAGCGGCGGAGGTTCCAAAGGCGGCGCTATGCCCTCACGGGGAGAGGGCATTGCTCGAGTTCGCCAGAACGCACGTGGCATAAACGTATACGTAGAATCAAATGCTGTTACTGTAACAAAAACATGTAGCTCAAGCAAACAATATCATCAAATAATACCGCACGCATACTTCTTTGCAACACACCTCACTATAAATGTTGTAAAACATAACTTTTGCAAAATCTCGTATATTTTATTGCAGTGGTATGACGTCATAACCGAAAAGGAGGGCTGAAGTCAAAAGCGGGAACTCCGGTCTACAAATCATGCAATATCAAACCTTGGATTGGCCAAAACGCAACTTATTAGCTCTTCTTTTACGGCTACAAGGATTGGATATATAAAGTACAACAAGATGGCTTTAAATTTTGGCGCCTGGATGACTTTGACAGGGGGCGTTGTTGATAAACATTCTTGAAATTAAATACTGATAAAACAATATGGCGACGTTAGTTCTGATTTTGGCCACGCGTCAAAATAACTTTGTAGCGTTGCACTTACATCTAGGCTTCTGGTTAGAGAACTCAGAAATAGAGAGCGCGCTGTGTGCCCTCGGTCCAGGTAGCATATTCAGGTCGAAGAACTCTTCGACCCCCTTGCGGGTCGTCTCGATTTTGTTCTTCTCATGTAGTTGACGCAGTCGGACTACTTTGTCAAAGTTCTGCATGAAGGTTTTCGACGTATTGTGAATGACTATGGTATCCAGCACGCCTGCAATAAATTTAAGTAGGTTGCGTCATGTGGGTAGTAATATCTCTGCAATACTAATGAATGTAATAGAACGAAGATGTAAATACAAAAGGCCAAAATGCAATGAATATTTGAGTTTACATACGTAGTTGTGAACACCTTGCGATGATTGTCTCTTTATACCGATGCTTCCTATTCATGGGATTGCCCAGAAAATTTATATCCACTAAACTCAGCAGTGTGCACAGGTTATCAGCAACGGTCTGAAGCACATAAAAGCATTAGATGCCAAACAGGCTCTTGAACGTAAAATTATGATAAGCATGATCTTCGGTTTGTGAAAATGTTTGTTTTAACACGCTTTTGTCTAATTCCAGCAGTATGTGTTAATGCACATGCTAGAAGTACTAGTTTTAAGTTGTCATTAAGACAGATACTTACTTGGTGATCATGCAGCATATTCTTTTTGGCCACGAGCACCTCTAATCTTCTGAGAGGTTTCACCCATGTCATGTCAGATAGTTTGTTCTCAGACACATTTAGTATTCTTAGGGAAGCCTAGAAAACAAACCATTGCAGTTTTACGAAAATTGGCGTAGAAAAACGTACTTACTGCAGTTTGACTAAAAGTTATGCTTACACCAATATAAACGAGGGTCCTCGGATCAAAGCACAGGGCATCTGGACTCTCCAAATTCTGCTTTTCTATGTGTAATTCTTCCAAATACTTTAAGCCTTCCAAATTTTCTACAACGCTTATCTTGTTGTTTCCCAGATACAGCTTTTTTAAACAATGCAACGAGTCCAACCCTTCCATTTTGGTAATTTTGTTCCATTGCAAATGTAGATGGGTAACGTTGTATAAATGTTCTAGGTTTTCGATTTTTGTTAGCTGGTTATTGTGGTAGTAGGCGTATATTACGTGGTTTGGACTCTTAGGGACAGGCTGAAACAGGTACTTATTAAAGATTTATGTAATACTAGCTTCAGCCCGTGGCTTCGCCCGCGTGGTGGTCGGAAATTATCCCACGGAACGTAATACCGGGATAAAAAGTATCTTAATTATTACTTCAGGTTATAAACTATCTATGTGGCAAATTTCATTCAAATCCGTTCAGTCGTTTTTGCATGCTTTCACATTTATAATATTACTAGGATAATAAGAACATCGTTTGAAAAGTACCAAGTACAAAAATCAATAACATTTGTACCGCCTGCTGAGCAGAAAACCTGGAGGATGAAATGAGGATGAGCCTGAAATATTATTATGCATCAACTCGGCACTGGATGGCCCAGCACGCGCCGGTGAATCGTATACCAGCTAGTAGGTTCACATCCGTGGTAATATTTGACATTGACAGCGCCTCGTAAGTCGTAGCGATATGGGCGATTTTCGAAGTTCACGTGTTACCTTGTGCTTGTGTGTGCCACAATAAAGCTGTTAGGATTAACTGATTGGGGATAAACGCTGCAGTCAATAGGATAATACAATTGGAACTTACAATTTTACTTATTCCTTTCTCATGCATAAACAAATGCGTTTGTTTTTTCAAGAAATCTGAGGTTTTTTGTCGTATTATTGTTTTTGCTTGTTTACGCATTTTTTCTTCGCTTTCTTTTAACTCGGTTAGTTTCGGTGATTTATTCATGGTTAAATCTATTTAAAAATACATATTTCTAAAGTAATATTCTTCTCACAACTGTAGAATAATCGATCAAACAAATTTGAAAATGGCGCCTGGCAGTCATCGCATAGTTGCCAAAAAGTTACCATTGCGGTTGCCAGCCTTTGACCATTTATAATAAATGGTCTAGGGTCTAAGTAACAGCATTTTTATACGTTAGGTAGGTAACGATTTTGTTATAAAATAAAGGTGGTTAAAAAATCTAAAATTCTATTCTTCTGAATGTCGATGTCGTATGTAACGACGAGATACTTTTCAATGCTAACGACAGGACTGTTCGAAGTTGTTCCTTTGCTTACTAACTGAGAAGTCTGAGCAGCGGGGTAATTACGTAACACACTAACAGTAGGAATGGGTTTCATTTTGACAGTTCAACAACATTAATTGCGTTATTTACGTTGTTGAGCAGACAATTTTTTCGAACATATGAAGCCATGGATCAGCAATAGGCTTCAAAATGATCCACATGGTGATAGATAGTGTGTTCGTAATTAGGGTGCTGGTCTTTTCTATGTTAGTCCTCATATTTCTACTATTATTGTATTGGCGCCATTTGAAGCAAAACATCCAAAATGCTTGTTTCTTGCTTTCCTTGTAGGTACAAACAAGGTGTACCGTCTTTTGATACTAGTGTTTGACACTAAATTTATAAAAAGTAAGTGCTGAAGGTTTGCATTTTCGGATTTTCAAAAAGTATTTTATTCTATAAATTCTGAAATTATTATTATACTGTTTTCTTAGTTTCGTAAGGTTGACAACACCGCTGATAGCATTTGGTTGTCAATCAATTTTCTGATCTCACTGACACAACACAATCATTGACATTTCTCTGTTGGGCTTTGTTTGCCGCTTTGGTTAGTAAACATAAAACATTCACGACTAAGCCAAACCTCATAAAAATTGTGAAAGCAGCTAACAGCTACAGGTAAATGATATAATCACAGAACATGAAGTAAATACCTCAGAGAATTAATGCAACATTTACGAAATCTAACCTCAAAATTTGTTTTGCAGTAAAAATGGGTGAAAGATACAACATCCACAGTCAACTTGAGCATCTTCAGAGCAAATACATTGGTACAGGACACGCAGACACGACGAAATATGAGTGGCTAACCAATCAGCACCGAGATTCGTGCTGCAGTTACATGGGACATCCTGATCTGCTAAGTTACTTTGCTATTGTTGAAAACGAGTCAAAGGCTAGAGTGAAATTCAACCTCATGGAAAGAATGCTTCAACCTTGCGGCCCTCCTCCAGAGAAGCCTGAAGATTAAATTATGGACTTATGTATTTATTTAGTTTTAAGTTCTCTTTTTTAATGTAAGTGGCTAACACTACTAAGTAATACTGAATGAAATAATGTTGCAAGTTTCCTCATTAAATTTATACTAAGTCAAAATAAGGGTAATTTGTTTGTACTTTTTTCCCCAAATCAGCTTAGTTTTTCAATATGTATTGCATATCTGCAACAATATATTATTGTTTTTGATAAGTTTTCTATACAAAGATATTACCTATAATATCTGCTTTTCTTTTACCATTTCCTAAATGGAAAAGATACTAAGTTTTCCTACTAAATGATTTTCATGTTACATATGTTTATGTTGAGCAGCTGTCATGCTAACAGCATGTAAAATACTTCATTAGGTAAATAAAATAAAATACTGACATTGAATCTCATGCAAAATTTAATAATTTCTTCCACTCTTCCATCTTGGCGTTTAAAAGCTGCTCCCTTTCATTTGCTTCCTTCTCTAACCTCTTCCGTTGCTCGAAACACTTTAAAACATTTGCAACAAGCACTTTCTGCATCATAGGCACAAGTCTTGCACACTCTTGTTCTAAAATATCCATGGCTTTCGCAATACAATCGACATCCATAGACCCTACTTGTGTGAAGTCCGATATTTGTTTCAATTCCGATAGCATTGACAGTGTTAGTACACCATGATTTGTAGCGGTCTTTGGGCTAGTAACAGCTAAATTTTCTTCAGCTTCTGTTGGGTCTACAAAAATCCTGTCCCCAACTATGGCAACGGAACAGGATGTTATTACGTCATACATTGGGACGGCGGCATCGGCTAAAGCAAGGCCAGCAGCGTTGATTGCAGCTGACAGACATGCTCCATCGTTTTCCAGAATGTATATGAAGACATCAACCTGTGTAAGAAGATGGCATTTTAGTATTTATAATGTGTATAACCGTGAAGTATAAGCTTGTTAGCTTTTTAAGGCGAAAGCGTCAGGGTAGCCTGCGATATTCAAATTTTCTTACGTTTGAAATACTTTGTTCATATAATAAAAATTCTTAATTAATTAATTAAAGATGAGACAATATTGTTTAGTATTTGAATTCTTATATACCAATCATAATATAATAATGTTGCTTCAGCTAAAGATAACACAAACAGGCACGTACTATATAAACTACTACTGGAACTATGAGGAAATCCCTAACCAAAGAGGTTGAAGAAAAACTTTCTTTGGAAAAGTGCCAAGAATTTGTTGAAAGCGAAATTTATAACAACGCGTTGGAACTATTCATTGACTTTTGAATTTTGTTATACTGGCATAGTCCACACTTGAAAGGTAATCCAAGAGTGGCAATGAGAGGCATGCACTGTATTAATTAGTACTTGCCTCATATCAACATGATTTAAATAAATGAATAGCTCATTTATAGTAAGTTGGTAGCATAGCAGGGGTGAATGCAGTCTACACCATACATTTTCTTCTACCATCACTGAGACATCATGCACCGCACAAAACTGGCAGTCACATTAATGTTCTTAATTTAAAATAATGCTTTTACCTGATAGTTAGGGAACATGTGTCTACACACAGTAGGCTCCAGGGCTTTCCTGAGTGCAACAGACAAAGCTTTCTCTTCTGCATCAGGCACGTGCGGCCGCCGTCTGCGTGGGCACGAAAATGGTGCGAATTTCACCTCACAGAATATTTGGCCAAGTTGACTGGAAATAAAGTTTAATAATTAGCAAAGAAAATAATTTACAAAGCATTTGACATAGTTTTAGAGTTAAGCTATATATTTTAGGTATAAAATTTTTATTTTAAAATCAATGTAAAATTACTTTGTAAAAGTCACTAAACTTTTATTCAACAGTGTGATATACTCTCAGTTTTGTGTCATAGGCTGGATTGTTTGAATTTTATCATTAAGTTATTATTAATTACCTGAACTCATTCTGGTGGGGTATTTCCCGCGGATCGAACACAGAGCAAACGACCTTTGTTTTCCTCAGTTCAACGTAAGAGGATCCCTTTGCCTGCGACACCATGTCCGTCCTAGCGACTGAAAAGCGATATTCAAATTAAATCCACAGTTCTCATACACAATAGGTCATTAAAAGCAAACCAGTACATACAAAACATACACATGCTACGCGCTTCGGACAAAGCGCGCCCATCTTTACGAACTCCTTTATCATCAAGCAACTCTTTGTAAAGTTCATCATAGGTCCTCAAATAGCCTTTCGTGAAACGCTTGTATGATATACTGTCTTCAGGTCCGTTGAATCTTCGGTAATCAAGAGGCATTTTGATCGTATTGTGATTTTTGTTATGAATACATTGACCCCCCGCTTCACATAACCTCAAACCTCAACTGACATCTGTCTGAGATCTGAGTTTGACACTGATTGATTTTGATTTTGATTGCTATGAGGTACTGCGTTTTGTTGATCTTTCCATGTTTTCGGCTTTCCACGTGGTAACTAAACGCAAAGTTTAGTTCTGAAATAAGACAGATGTGGTAGAAATGAAGATAAAAACTGCTTCTTTCTCACTTCAGATGTCACTGCTAACCCAAAATCCAATGATTTGACAGCTAGCCGTCAGTAACCATTGATTTTTTGTAAACAAGTGACTTCTTTTTCGATTTTGTATTTCATTATGATAAGTAATTTCATAAAAAAATCTGTGGGACAGGCCTAGCCTAGTGCAGGAAGTTTAGAAATTGCTCTTGTGATAAATTCTAAAAGAACCAAAATGTTTTAAGTTTTCATTCTATAGTTTCTGAACTAAGTGAAAGTACGTGACAACATTACACCAAGTGTCAGTCGGTCGGTCAACTAAGTCAATGTCAACTGGAACGTCAGTTCGATCAAGTTTATTTCGATTTTGGTTAGCGGAAATGTTGAATTTATTATAGAAAACGTGTATTGAAATATAATTCATTGGCTCCGCTATGAAATAAGGATAACTGCTCGTTATTTTTATTGTAACTTCTGCGTATAGCCTTCGCGTATCGTAGGAATATAATGTAAGTACTTTTGTCTGACACTCACGTCGACGGTCGAACGTTCAGAGGGTGACGTTTCAAAGCGTGTTACACAAATTCTAATAATGTGTGGAAGAATTTAAATCGATTAATAGGTTATTAAGGTACTTGATAGCAAATTGTCATGCCTGTTCGTATAGTCGTTAAGCGTGGTAGCAACGAACATTCAAAGTTGACTGCATTCAATAGGTATCTAACTCGCGCTCCGTGATTCATGTGAGCGGTGTTCATTAGTGAGTATCTGTATATTATTAATTGTTATCGCATTATTGTGAGGCTCAAATCACGCTGGTTGTTAGTGTTTATGTTAACATTGTTTATATTAGAAACAATTTGATACACCTGCAATTCTCTCAACACAATTTGCCTATTGTTTCAAGAAGTTTTTGTAAGAACTTTAGCTGTGATTTTCCAGTTGGTAAGGAATTTAGATAACTGAATCAATGCACTTATTTATGGTCCACTTTTGTTCTTGGTCTTTTAAGGAGATTTTTATACAAAACAATGCAGAAAAAACATAATTTTGGGTGTCTATAGTTAACATCAAAATAGTAATTAACAATTCATAATAACACTTGTACAAGCTATTACCACTTAAAGAGGCAATTATTATTATTTTATAATGTTACTTATTTTATCAGTGACTCACTCATTAACACTAATGGAAACTTATCAATTAACATTGTGCATTAATTAATCTTACATCACAGTTGGCAAATAAAAACTATTTTTACATTTACATATTTCCTTTTAGTAGTCTCTATGGTTACCATATTTTTGTAACTGATACTGTGTTAACAGTTACTTTTGGAGTGTGGGCCCAAAAGTCCGATTATTTATAAAATGTGTGTTCACACAAAAGTCATTATGTTTTCTTTCTACTAATTAATGACGGGTAACACTATTGTTGGTATTCAGTATGGTAAACATAACATCACACATTATTTCCCAAAATAATAAAGTCCTAGTAAAGTCATCCTCCAGCTTTCTTAAAGTCGACATAATAAAGAATTATCAGAAAAAATATATTTCAATAACCTCGTAGTGCACAAGCAAGAGCCAACCACCAGAATAAGTAAAAAAATAATACCATAAAAACTCAGTCTATCCAAGTCCACTGCTGAACATAGGCCTCTCCCAAATTTTGCTGACAGACTGCATGCAGAAAACTAAGAACCAGGTGTTGACAACTCTTTGGAGGAAAGACCAAGATTAGCTATCATCATCTGCCTAGCCTCTTCCCAACAATGTTGGGGTCGGCTTACAGTCTAACTGGATGCAGCTGAATACCAATATTTCACATGGAGCGACTGCCTATCTGACCTCCACAACCCAGTTAAAGGATAATAACCCTTCAGAGGTTCATAGTAAAGTGCCACAAGCTTATTCTGATACTTTGGCTTTTATTAGAACTAACAAAATCTCTATGAAAATTAACAATGGCTTGTGGGACTGAACAACTCTATTTCATAGACAATTGAAGAGTATTTCAAGTAACCAAACTCTTTTGAGGACTTCAAAAAAGTTTAAAATATTATTTAATGTAATTTAAAATATATAATATAATTTATTTAGGCACATTCAAGTCATGTGGGACATGAGGGACTTACAAAGTATGCATTATGAAATACATGGTGCACAATGAATTGTCAAGGGAAGGGCTGCTCTCCTAGCTCTTTCACTGCTTGATCACTGAGTAATCTGTATTTAAGAGAAACTTATTTCTTAGTAGCCAATCTGTGCGTACAAAGTGCACCAACAATATATGAAAAACCTAAACCTGTGGCACCAATCAAATTAATTAGGAAGGTGATTCATTGCCCTTTAAAATTCTCAGATTATACAAAACTTGTTACAATAATGTTGTTCCAGCTATAAACCTGTTTTCAATATATTTTTTTTTCTTTACCCTTGGCTTTGTAATAAGTTTTTTTTAGTTAATATTGTAAATTGGCTACAAACTTGCTTTAAATTTTATCTAACATCACATTTGCTAGTCAGCAGTGTTTACAATATATAATTCCGTTATTGAAAACTTAAGTTGTAAGAAATAATATATGTATATTATAAATTCTTTTTTGTCAAGCTTGATTGATTTTAACAATGCAAACATTATAATTTATTCATCGTGTTACTGATATCTTTGTAAATAAAATGTGTTAAACAATATGTAGTAAATCTATAGAACATACTCTGACTGCTCAAGCTAAGTACAGTAATCGTTTCACACGAATATGCACCTTATCATTTGATAAATAAATTCATATTCATATGAAGCAACTATTTTTAATTATTTTTATTATTATTTATTAAGTAAAATTGAGGTCGGAATGTTACCCTTAGTTACAATACGGCCAGTCTGAACTTAGCGCAGAAGGCTGCACAGTAAAAATGTTTAGGAACCAAATGGCGACATGAGGCGAGTTTTAGTGAGAGAACATGCGCGAAAGTTCAGAGAGCCCATGGTCTAAAAAACAAGGTCTGGCACTCCGAGAGTGACACAAGCTTACGTCACTATCCAGTTGCCACTTTATTGCAACAAAACAAGAAGTATGGAAACATTTTCAGTCACCATTCTGTTAAAAAATATATATCAAGCATTTAAATTGTCGTTTTGATTTTCTAATCAAACGAAACAATTCAATTTAAACTTATACCGACGTAATTTTTAGTTAGAACCTCATTGATTTATCGGATTCGCTCAGGTAATAAAGGCGGTTGGAGAGTTATTATGACACACTACTGGTAACACAGCGGTGATGACGTAGGCTTGTGTCACCCACGTGACCACTGTGTCTCGGAATGCTATACCTGGCGAAGTATATTATTATACCATGAGAGAGCCTATGTTCAGACTGGCCATGATTCATCGGCCGTATTGTACCTACCTGGGGATAATCTCTTAATCATCTCCAACTATATTCTAATGTGGAAAGATAGTGTTAATACTTAATCTTAATCCTAATTAAGAACAAGAGAATACCTACTTAGTTATAAAGGCATAATTAAATCCATAATAATCTGGATAAAATACAGCTTAGCATAAACTGGATGATCCATCAAATCCATAAACTAAGTCATGATGTTTATGATATATTGTGCAGTTTAATAATGCTATTAACTTGACAATACAAATAGCTAAGTTTTAGTAATTGCAGTACACCATGCAATAAAAACGTAACTCGCTTGCATTGTATGATAAATAGTTCATGCTGTACTTAAAATAGGTGGCGGTAGTTATTATACAGGGTTACTGGTAACTCGACGTATTCCTTGCAGAACGTCATAGTAGGGTTAAAATGCAACAAATTAAGCCACCAAATGTTCTACCGAAATTCAGTAGTTTTTAAGATAATAAGGTTTTTAGTTGTTTTATGAAAAATCCAATTTAAAAATGATTTACGGCGCGACTATACTGGAATTTAAGTTATTATAGTAGCTGATGCTGTAGCAGATCTTTGTTGATATTAAAAAATCTAAAATGCCTCAAACTTTGGCAAAGATCACTAATTAAACATTTTATTTTTCGCAATTTTTGTCATTACTTTATTAAAAAATCACTCAAAAACTACTGATTTTCGGTAGAACATTTGGTGGCTTAATTTGTTGCATTTTAACCCTACTATGACGTCCTGCAAGGAATACGTCGAGTTACCAGTAACCCTGTATTTTAATTTATAAAGAAAAGACTTTTCAAGGCTATCAATGTTCTTGGCAAGCGCTACTAGAAAAAAGTTTATTTTTTAATTAGCAAAATTATTTTTGACTTTGATATAAACACATCTGGTGGCCCATTTATTTATTTATTTATTTTACTTTAACATAAAACGGCTATCCGCCAAATACATTAGTTGAAGAAAATTAGACAAAATTCACACATTCATATCACAGAACTCCAGACAAACTGACATGATCGTCTTCCATTCGTCCGCTATCACGTCACAGTCAGCGGGGTAACTGCGTAACACACTAACAGTAGGAACGGCTTTCATTTTGACAGTTCAACAACATTCATTGCGTTATTTACGTTGTTGAGCAGACAAATTTTTCAAACATATGAAGCAATGGATTAGCAATAGGCTTCAAAATGATTCAGATTTTGATAAATAGTGTGTTACGCAATTAGGGTGCTGGTCGTCTCGCCACCTCTTTCTGAGCTGGCCTCGACGGTAGTGCGACAGTAAAGACTAAACAAAAATAAAATCTTTGAGATAAAATACTAATGAACTATTACCAACATTTACAGAGTTAAGATGCTGAAGAAAAGGACAGTTTGCTTAGCGGTGGCGGTGTTCGTAGGGACGGTAGCAGTCTCTATGGCGCAGGGGCATGCCCCCTTGCCACCTTCGCCTGATGTCTCCCCGGCTCCTACTACACCGGTATGTTTTACCTTTTTACATGGAGGAACAAAAAAAGTCGGACAGATTCTCGCTAAAAAAAAACTGTGTGAAGTCAAGTCGGCCAGCTCGTTATCCGTACAGGTCGCTGTACGCACACATTCACACATTAGTCGGCCGACGCGACGGTCGGCCATTACGCGCGCAAACGGCAACACTCAAAAATATCCACACATAAACGGGACTCAGTTTTGTCAGGGGAGTTCCGTCAGACTTTTTTTGTTCGTGCATGCCTTTTTATTAAAGTTTTGGTAACAAAGGAGGATTTAATCTCAGAGCTAAGCTGCCAGTTGCTAATTAAAAACTACGTGGGTTTTCCTACTGAAAACAGTGGATTAAATAGAAAAATCTACCTCGTCCATAATGTCACTGAAGGTGCGCATCGAAGCGTGTCGGAAAAGCCGTAAGCGTATAATAATATGTGTGCTATTCGGCGGCTTCAACCTGTCTGCAATGCTCGTGGCGCACCCGAGAACATTTTCGTGATCGTCTGTACGGATACAGTATGTATTGTAAAACTGTGGAAGGGGTCACAAAGAACGGGGCGAGAGCTGAACAGGAAAGCGTGTGGTACAGAATGCACAAGCAGCTGCGAGGATTCGATAATACGATAAAAACACGCAAATATGAACCTTAATTCATAACCATCAATTTTCTCTATTTAATTGAAAATTTAATACGCACTGAGGCGTTCGTTTAAAAAAAAATTCGAATAATTTTGGTAACGCCTAAAATGGACATGCTTAATGACCGGTAAACACTTTTCCTCAATGTCGCTAAAAATACATTTAAATGTAGGTAGGTATGTTCAAAATTTGATGTTGTTACGAAATATAGTATTTTCGAAGCCATTGTCTGTAAAAAAATAGGAGATAGCGAAAAAAAAAATGTCTACAATCATGTGCTGAATTCATGGGTACTGTTTGCGTGTCGATGTCCCTGCCACCCTGTTTGTTATACTAGCTGTTGCTGTGACTTCGTCCGCGACCCAGGATGAAAAATAGCCTATGTCCTTACCCAGGTCATGGTCTATCTGTGTGCCAAATTTCATCCAAATCCGTCTAGCCATTTTTTCGTGATTGAGTAACTTACAAATTCACTTCCCCATTTATAATATTAGTTAGAATAGGATTATAATATATTGATAACAATTAATTTAAAACTGTTGACGGTTTTTTATCTTTTGAATCAATTAGGTTCAGATAAACATATCAATGACTTCAGTTTTAAACCGAAAACTGTGTGCTAATTTCATTGACGTACTGATAAACGTTGAAATAATTTCATTAAAAATATCTATAATACTTTTTACTACACAAATGAGATAAACTTGACGCTTTTAAAATTGATAAGAACAGTTGATCCCATTTCACGTCTGTTGTTATTTTGAATACAATAATAATAATCGAGATAAAGTTTTTGTTGCAAGGTTGTGTCAAGAAACTCATAAAAATCTCGCAGACTTAGACAAAACTTGTATTGTTTTTGTAAGTGAAAGTTTATCTCAAACTTGAGGTCAGTTAACATTGTAAACAAGATAGGTACGAAGCTATTTATTATTGAGGCTTTATTTACACAAAAGAGTTCTGTTGCCATGCAAAAATACTAATAAAAAATACATTATTGGTGGGTACATAACTGAAAGGAGAACGCGTGGGCTCGCGAAAGTTGGAATGAGTAGAGGGAAGCCTTTGCCCAAGACTGGGACAGCGGAAGCTAGAAAAAAAAAAAAACCACAATGTTATCGTCGGATTTTTTTTTTATTAAATCGGCATTGTATTGGTATTGATTTTGACTAAATGGCTTTACAGCCTTTAGTATAAATCTCACTATGATTCTATTAATAGACATAACCTTACAGATTGTAAGGTCACAACTCTCATAACTTGACCCAGTTGAACTGTTATCGTTAACTTGGTACAATCCAAATGTAGACAGTGAATTAAAGCTACGTTTTCATAGAAGAGTGTTTCCGTCATATTTATAACGGACGTCATGAAAATCTGTAATTTTCACCAGTATTTGAGATGGTGTCAAAAAACGTTCTGTATTTGGATATTATGGTCGCATGTGGCGGCCATGTAGCTTATGTAAACAAACCTCTATTTTTGCTTTCCTCAAAAACCTCATGGATATCACCATGATTGGCTATGAAAACGTGAAGGGTTTAATACTTAAGTTGGACTCCTATCAATAAGGCGGCCGTTCTCATTAGGTTAAAATTTGGTAGCCCGGGTTTCAGGACTTCTGGTAGACCCTGTATCTCTCTTGTGTCACTACGCGTCCGAACTATTGCCAAAGAAAAGTCTGTCTGTGCACACTGCGTTATAAAACAGATTTTACTCAAAGGCATTGACATAGGTAAGACAAGTAGGTATTTGTATGAATGTTACACGAAACTCTTAGCGCCTTAAATTGAATAAAATGGGCCCTAATGCCGTCGAGTAAACGTCCTTATGACATTTATACGATTATTATAAATAACATTAAGTAGCCAACAAAACGTCTACTCAACGTCATAAATGTTTGCTGGGAAGTCAGTGGTTTGGTAATGATATTAAAACCCAGGTAAATGCTGTTGCAATGCCCATCCCATAAAAGAACCATGTTCAAAAACATCGATGTAATTAGTTCTAGTAACTTGTGAGGAATCGAATGGCGCCATTGTCGTCTACGCGGTAAGAAAAGCGCGTGGCAATATATGGAACTACGTAGTACGTACGTAGCCAAGCGTGACTACGGAGCTACGGTCACTGCAAGGGTTGCTAATTCACTAATGTTGCAAACTCTGCAAACATACGCTAAAAGTTCACATGAAACCCAACAGATGGCGCTGGTGGCAGTCTCAGAGAAAAACACTTCACAATACGTATGACTTGTAAACCCAACAGATAGCGCTAGTGATAGTGTATATTTTCACAATACTTATGACTTGTGAATAAAAAAATAGTTGTTAGGATAAGTAGTTTCTTTGAGAGACGATCCATGGGGTCTTTGTGAGGTTCCAATTGGAATGTAATTAAACTCTGGTAGTGTTTTTCAGTAGCAGGAGTAGTAAGGTTGGGGTTAGAAACTGCCAGGTGATAGGTCCGCTTGCAAAAAAAAGGCTCTCTTCATAACTTTTACCTACGCAATGTTCGAATAGCCTTTAATAGTTTTTATGGCTTTAGTCATTGTGCTATTATGACCAGTTTTCCTTGATACAATTTACTTTAGTTGACATTAAAAAAAAACTACATTGACCGTTTATCTCGAAATAGAGGAAAACTCTTCATTCTTCACCTTGACGAAGCTCATTAAAGTCATTAGCAATTCCATAAACTGAGTAATGACACAAACCTGTAGACTGAAAATGGACTGACAAAATTAACTTGTCTTTTCACACGATATTTGGAATTCCTTTCAACGTAGCAACACATTTTTCGAACATATGATGCAATGGATTAGCAATAGGCTTCAAAATGATTCAGATTGTGATGGATAGTGTGTTACGTAATTAGGGTGCAGATATATTGACAAAAGCAACTCGTTGCTATTAGTAGATGGGCCGGCGCTGCTAACCATTTTTATGATGCTCAAGTTTAGGAGTGGCCAGTGCGTGGTCTTTTTAGCCGGGAATTTAATAAAATCTTAAATTCGTTCTCTCTCTGTCTCTTTCTATTATATACGAGTGTGTGTGTGCGAGTATCGCGTAAGGAATTTCGTTCGTGCCGGGGTCTCTGCACACGTTTTTTTTATGGTTGTTTTCTCGTTGCCAGGAAACAAAAAAAGCCAATTAAGGTGAATCCTCAGTTGTAGCCCCCCAAATTCAAATTTTCTTTGGTTTTTTGCAAATTGAAGCTCTGTTTTACGTCGTATGTTGATCAAAATGCGATTCGCGATTATAGGAATGATATATTTACTGAATAATAATAATCTATTTCATATCAGTCGTCAGACTTTGGAAATTTGTTCCATCTAAGAATTTTCATATGAATTACTCAGAATTTTTTTTAGGTGGAACAAATTTCCAAAGTTTATATTGAAATTAGCCTTTGGTGCCTATGTGAGTATATTTTTATAGCTCAGCTCCGGTCACATAGGACATGAACAAAAGTAGTTACAAACGTACATAAATACAAATATGATGTCACTTCTAACACTTACCTATGGTTTTTACGAAGACACCATATTCGTATTGTTATTATGTGTTTCTTTGCCACAGTACACTCACGAGCATGAATATAATATTACTATGGACAGCTCGGCAATAATATCTGATTTCATGATCTATCCATTAATGTCTGTTGTCAAGATGACGGCAAATATGACTGTACATATATTTTTATTTTTACAAATATTTTAAACTTCGAAGTTTAAAATATCGATGTATTTAATTGAGAATGTTCATAATCGCGATGTACGGAACTTCGAAAGAATGTCATACTGAACTTCGAAGTTTGAAAAGACATTCTTTCGAAGTTCCGTACATTGCGATTATGAACATTCTCAATTAAATACATCGATATTTTAAACTTCGAAGTTCAGACGTACAATCGGAAAATTTATATGTTATTATATTTTCTTTTTTTTGGTCGTGGCATGTTACAAGTGGCAGCACAAATACACAAATATGTGACTTCTAACGAACACCAATACTATCTGACGAGATAAGCGTTGCTACAATATAAAATGCTGCATCGGCTTCAAAAAGATGTGTCACCTCAAGAAGATATTTTTGCCGAGCTGTCCATAGTAATATGCTCGTAACTGTACTTAAAGTATTATTTATTCAGTACAAAGCAGTAGTATTCACTGTGATATGTTTTATAGGTTCTTTACCGTATTGAGGAAAACCGCAGGAAAATTGCATGATTTAATTTTACCGCGGTTGTTAACCTGCACGTGAGTCTTTGGAAAATGCTTCACAAAGATAATAAGAACAATATGATTACCTTAGGCTGCAATAAATAAATATGAGGGTCGGCGGGTGGTGATACTAAAGTACGTCAAGCGCACCCTGGTAGTCAGCCTTTACTGGCTAAAGTTTTTGCCATGGCATGTGCTATATTTGTATAGCTTGTAGATTAGAAGGATACAGGCATGTATCTTAGCTATCGTAACTTAGTTCACGCAGCCATATCAAAAGAAAAGTGACTTCAAAAGTAATGAACTCCCTAATTTCCTCAAATAAATCCTTTCTAATAACTCTTTTGTTATCTCACAGGTATTAAATAATTTTTCTGAGTTGTACTGATAGTAAACGAAGCAATTTTTTTTTTGTGTTTGGCATCTCGCAGGTCTACCTAGGAGGTTGTCGGCTGCTTAACCGGACATGCCTGTGGTTGCCCTAATAAATTAAGGCCCCCAGCCAGCGCTTAAAAGAACTTACAAATTAGGCGACAACACGCTAAGGGCACCCCCTGTGGGGTACGAGCCTCGGCTTAGGGCGTCGCTAGGAGAGGGCAGCATGGGACAGGCTGAATTGGAATAAGTCTTGTTGAGCTCCTTAAGTTCTGAGTTGAGCTACACGATTACTGACAAATGCGTGCGCTGACTGGACAGGTCCACTCAATCTGTGTGGTTTTTCCTCAAAAGACCATCTCAGACACAAATCTACATGGTCTTCACATAATCTGACCAAGATTATGTCTGGACTTTAAAAGAGACTGTGACCTCTGAGTTTGTTTCGGCCTTTCTTCTCAGAGTAGTCAGATAGGAAACGCCGACCTCATCTAGTTTTTAAAATATGATTGACGTGTAAAAGGGTTTGTTCAAACCTATTTACAGAAATAAAATCATTTATCATTTCATTTATCATTTATCTAAGCACCGTTTAGACGGTGCCGCTTTTGTTGTTGCTTCGACCGGTATGCCACAGGCACTTAAATTGCACCGTGTAAATTAGCGGGGTATGTGCGTAACATTCTAACAGTAGGACTAGCTTCCATTTTGACAGTTCAACAACATTCATTGCGTTATTTACGTTGTTGAGCAGACAAATTTTTCGATCGTATGTAGCAATGGTTTAGCAATAGGCTTCAAAATGATTTAGATTGTGGTAGATAGTGTTACACAATTAGGGTGCAGGCTTAATAGATATGAAAATAATGAGAATCCCGGCAAGTAAGTCCGGCTCAGTACAGCCCTTACATGAGGCCAATAGAGGCAGTCATCACTTCGCTTCGCCACTGCACTTGCTTACGTACACTACTGTCCCAGTGTAGTCAATTAGTCATGTCTGAAAAGTGATGTAACCTCATTTTTGTCTTTGGGAAATTCGTTCTTTCGATATATTGAGAAACAATTTTGATTGCGGATTCTCGAACGTTGTATTTAAAAATGCTCCGACGTACCTAACTGTTATTTAGAACATTATTCAGTGGACATTGTACCTTGAATTCGAATACATTTTTAAAGCGTTTCATTCTAAAATTGTATCCAAAATGGCGGAGATGGTAATCGTTAACCTGAAGTTTTTGTGGGATCCGACAAGTGATAAGGTTAATGTATTTTGTCAAGCTATAGGTTGGTGGCCCGAGTTTAGTACCTGCCACTACATCGTACAGTGTTATCAATTTAAACGCACCATACTTTTATGTCGACGAGGTTTCAAATCATACCTCGTTCTTATTTCTTATGGATCTTTTATAATGCGCACAGCAAAAGAGTGGAACTCTCTACCTGCGTATGTGTTTCCGAACGCATACAACCCAAATCTCTTCAAAGTGAGAGTGAACAGGCTTCTTCTGGGTAAGCTCACTCCATCGTCGAATTTGTCTGTCATCTTTGACCTAGACTAGAGTCAAGAGCAAAACCATCTCAAATAAAAACATATACCTTGATTGGCTGAAGTTTAAAGGACAATTATACAAATATACAGACAGAGTTTGCACATGTGGCATATACAAGGCGACAGACATTTTCTGGAACTTTTACAAAAAAGCGCGTTAACAAGACGGGTGAGGGACTAACTACAGTTATTCAGTTCAATTCAGTTTTTTGTCAATAGAAAATACCAATCATGTATGGAGATGCGTACGAATCCGTTCAGTTTTCCGGATGCGTACACATCTCCATACAAAACCGGTGTTTTGTATAGACAAAAACTGAATTGAGCTGAAAAAGTGTAGTTAGTCCCTTCTTCTTCTTCGTGTCGCTGGCACGACTTTTCTCAAATTTTGTTGGCCCAATATTTCGCCACTTCCACGCCGTCATCGGTGGCAGCGCAGAGGTCACTTTGACTGCAAGTTAGTGCCTGGAACAGGCTTTTAATCTAATTTTGACCGATGTTCTTAAAAATGATTTGCAAAAAAGGTGGTTTTTCTTAATAGGTATCTTTAACTACGATGCTAAAAATAATTATGATTCTCACAGACAGGTAGGTATTAAGAATAAAGCTAGATTAATGAAAAAACCAACGATAGATTAACAGATACAAAATAAACACGTGATACTACATCCTTCTATGACACGTTGCTTTTTGTGGCAGTTTCGCCTGCGCTCAATGATATAATAAAATGGCGTAGGTTGTGTTTTGTAATGATGGGTGCCTACTCAGTGAGGTTGTTGACATTGCTGTACTTACATAGGTAGCCATTATAAAAAAAAAAACTTGTGAAAAAGTTACATTCCTCTAAAGTAATTATTGCGTAACACACTAACAATTTGCAGTGCCTTTTATTTTGACCATTCGACAACATTCATTGCTAGATTAATGTTGTCGAGTAGATTAATTTTTCAAACACATGGAGCAATGGATTAGGAGTTTTCTTCAACATCCTTCGGTTGTAAAATAAAGTGTGTTACGTAATTGGGGTCCTTTCAAAACCTTGAAATCGTGAGAAAAAAAATTACAACTTGTAGTTTCTTTGCTGTCATTCAAAGCTGTTATGTAAATTCATTTTATGTAAATGTTCATTTGATGATTATTGTTTTTTCGTTTAGTGATGTAACAAAAAATGATGTGAACTTGAAACATAAATCAGGTCCGGTCAGATTTGTTCTTTGAATTATAAATTAGTTGACACTGCCCATTCGGTAAAACATGACATTATATAAGTTTAAAAAAGCTCTTACTAAATTATTAATTGGCAAATGTTATTATACTGTAGACGAATTTTTTAACGACCAATTATTATAATAATGCATTTTGACCTTTTGATGATAAGTAGGTACTATGACTATTTATTGCTTTCATTGTATTTGATGTTTTTATTATTTTTTCTCTTTTCTGTTCATGTATTTAATTAATTAAAATATTATTTTTTCAAGTCACGTAATCTAATGACACCTAATGTGTCACTTATAAATTTGTATGTCTTAATTATGACAAAATATAGTGCACCCCCTATTTATGTAAATACCTATGTAAACACCTATGTTTCACAAATAAACTGATTGATTGATTGATAGTCTCACTTTTTTTTTAGATATTAACCATTTATTCGAGTTCAAAGATGAAATACTTTTTATTATAGAAAAGTTACATAAAAATGCCTATAAAAAAGTCCGCGATTGCATATATATTATCTACCAGAAATGCTCTGGTTAATTCATAAATTGATAAAATATGACAAGTTGTATACAACAAATATGTTACTTTCTCTAGGGCAATTTAAATGGGTAATGTTTTTAAATCGCTATTGAAATAAATTTGTTTATTGTCTGGGAAATTTTATGTAGATAAAAATTTAATTTTTTACTAAATTATTTGGATGAATAGTTTACATTTCACGTGCTTTTTTTGATGGCGGGACGCACGGTAAAGCCTTTCTGTGACAGATTGAAATCCACCCGGGCGCAGCCGCGAGCAGAAGCTAGTACTCATAGGTCTATTTTGTTTCGTAAATCGGGCATCGAGCGCATAGTATAAGATAGATACTCACCTACTAAGTATGTACCTGTCAAGGAAGTTTATTTAAAAAAATATAGAAATACCTCCATTACATTAAAACTAAAAATAAAATTATTTTTGTACCTTGCCGACAGACTTGGTAATTTAAAAATGTTATTTCTCGTTTCCATATTGATGAATTCAAACATTCATACACAAAAAAATACACTCTATAACTTCGTTCTATGTTTCACGTAAATAAATGTGCGGGAGCGTCTCGCACCGTCCGCGTCTTTACGTAACCGTGGCACAAGCGCGACTGTTGAATACTGGTGTACACCGAGATTTCGAAGTGCGTCGTTTCGGTCGATTTGTATGAAGACGCAATACTGCTTAATTTATTATACTGTGCCTACGCTCACCTAATTAAAACTCATGAGCGTCCATAATAAATAATGTCACTGTCGATAAGAATTATTGTTTAAGTGGAATCGTAGGAACCTACAATGTGACAAGGACTAATTCTAAATTAATTATATTGTACAAATAACATTATCTTTGAAGGAAGAATTAGATTCCTAAACCTATTTAATTGTTTCTTAGTTCATTCAGTAAAGTTTATAATTATTTGTTGATGGTCACCGTTAGGACACCAAGCCTTGTCCCTATCCGGCGTTTGAAATTTAGTTTCCATATGAGTAAGTAAGTACACAAAAAGAAACATGTGATTTTAGAAAGAAAATATTTTTCAACAAATATACTTAGTAGGTGGTAGGGTAGGTACTGTAGTGGGTATTAGTTATCTAATACCCACGTATAAAGTTCAACTTGAGCTACAACTTCAACTTTTATTACTTATTATTGAATAAGTAATTAGTCAAATAATTCCGTTGATTTTAGAATGACTTGTACGATTGAGTACAGATCATTCTAAAATCAACGTAATTAACACAGTCATAAAGTGGATATTTGTTTAAAAGGAATTAAAATTAATTGGCACTAAGGATTTGAATATGCATCTTTGGGGTTAGCCTTCAGCCGATCCGATGTAATCTTTATTAAGCCCATCGCTGTAGACTGTTGACGACACAATAGAAAGAAAAAAAAATTGCGTGTCTAGCTACTACAAATCTGTCACGCTTTTCCGATAAGCACAGACGACAAATCCTGCAATAGGCAGATATGTTTGTCTCATTCCGAAGTCTGAAATAACAAAATCTAATCTCATTGTGAAAACTAAATATGTATTCGAAAAATAAAAAATTGTTTTTCTTGCTCAAACGTTTTAGCTATAAAAAATTGATGAATCGGTTAGAAAAATAATAAAGAGGCAATAAAAACTATGGATTGCGGTTTTGTTTTTAAAGTCGACCTACGGTCAAAGTCAAGTTTTACTTTTTACACGACGCTAAATTTGAATGAATTTTATCCATAAATATTCACGAACATTCGTATCGGTCAAAGGTTGTGCGGGTTGTGCCCGAGTAATGATCAGGATAAGGGCCGGCGCACACCTGGCGAGGCGTAGTGCGGCGCGCTTGTCACTGCCAAACAAATATCAACGTTGCGTGCCTAAAAATAAAGTTAAGAATAAATAATTTGAGACGCGCGCCTCTTCCCGTTTAGACGCGCTCTCGAGCTAATGGAAGTTTCTTTATTTTCAACTTTATTTCTACTATTGCAAGGTCAATATTTGAATGGCAGTGACGTATTCGCTGCGCTGTGTCTCGCCAGATATGTGCCGGCCCTTAGACACCGAGACAAAACTTGTTTCGATCTATCAAAATTACGCTAAGCTGTGCCTACTAATTTTGACGTGTGTGTAATTCGTTCGTGCTTACCCTTTTTTTGGTGGGAAATCATTAAAAGACCTCTCCCGCTCTGGGCGGAGCGGAAGGGCGTGTCAAACTCTTATTGACTAAAACCCACCCGTATTCCTTCAGTTGCCTGTGCGCCAGGGCCACGGTAACTCTTTCGAACAATCCGCGACCCCGGCAGGTTCGTGTTTACCCTAAGTTCACAGTCACAGAATCACAGGCGAAAAAGCTTTGGATTCCTAGGAAAGCGATCCGTCATGTTATAACCGACCGTCATGAAATTCTGTCATTTTCACCAGTATTTGACACTAAGGTGTCCAAAAAAAGCTCTGTATTTGGACAGCCTTCATTGTGTGACCGTTCATTGCTTTCTTAAGAATGATTTGCACCAAACGGCTCGCGTCGCATCGGATCGGAACGGATTTTCCAATCTTTAAACGATATAAAATCGTGTACACAGTATTAAAAGTCTATATTACCAAGCCGCGCACAGCAGCTTGACCGCAGGCGTGATCGTAGCCGAAAGTATGCTGCGACGCGCGAGCGGCTCCGTTCGCCTGTCGTCATATCAGATCACACATTCATCCGAATTAGAACACGCCAACACGGTAGGAATGAAACTATTTGACCTGGGGCAGAAACGGATACGTTCGTAAGAGACGGTACGGAGCCGATCGTATGCGTCGACATCCTGCTGGACGCTATCGGCTGTCACCGCATACATTCGTATCCTTTCCGATCCGATGGGAAATCATCCTTTAGAAAACCAAAGCTTAAGGGAAGAATAATGAGTAAGCAACATAATATCAAAATATTCGCATTTATAAAAACATTGAGATAGCAACAATGCTTCGCAGTTATTTGCACAAAAAGGTAATTAATGCAACCTTGCTCAGATAACAAGCAGACTTTTTTTAAAATAAATTGAGACCAAGGTCTAAACGGTAGCAAGTTTAAAGGGTTTAATGCAAACTGCGTTTACATGGCCTACTTGTTAAAAATAAATATTATAGAGGTTAATTCGTACCAAAAGCGAATGTGTGATTTAAACAGCAGATTTTATACTTAGACCCAGCCATGAAAATTAGTATCTACACTCACACCAGCGGGGTAAATGCGTAACAAACTAACAGTAGGAATAGCTTTCATTTTGACAGTTCAACAATATTCATTGCGTTATTTACGTTGTTGAGCAGACAAATTTTTCGAACATATGAAGCAATGGATTAGCAATAGGCTTCAAAATTATTCAGATTGTGATAGATAGTGTGTTACGTAATTAGGGTGATGGCTTTTAAGTTGAGAATTTGAAGTTGAGAACTTGTCAGACTCTACCTTAGCATAGATTGGTGAAAGCCCACGAAATTCAAATTTCTTTGCAAATAACGAAAAAGAAAATTGAAAATCGTGAACTACACATTCATAAACTCACGCCTTCTTCCCATGGGGGTAGGCAGAAACTGCAAAACGCCACCTGCTACGATCCTTACATACTCCTTTTACTTCGTTTACGTTCATACATCTGGTCATACACGCACGCCGGTTGCGAGTACTACGTACAATAAGGTCACTATATGTCCTAGGGCGTCCCCTCCCGGCGTTTCTACTCACATCTGCTTTGTAAATACCATTTCGCGGAGTACATTGAAGGAATCATCTATGGCTAAAGTAGTTTGGCAAGTTTTCACTGTCCTTCCATTATCAACACTGTAATTTGAAACATTGTAAAAGCCCCTTATTTTTAAAAGAGTAACCGTGGAGTTTCTTGCCGGCTCTTCTCCATAGGAAACAACCAATTGGAACCGTGCACCTAGCTTCTGACGTTTCATAAGTGCCCATGTTGGTTTTTTGCGAAATAAAATATATTGATTTTTTTCAACATCAAATTCTAATTCAGGAACCGGGTGTGAGCATCACAAGTTGCTGTTATATGCAGTAAAACAGTATAGTGTGTAGCATAATCAGCCTATAATGTTCCCACTGCTGGGACACAAGCCTCCTCTCTGTGAGAGGGAGTGGGCTGTAATTCACCACGCGGGTCCAGTGCGCGTTGGTAGATGTCACGTCTTCGAATTTTCGGTTATAGAACATGGTTTTCTCACGATGTTTTCCTTCATCGTTTTGAGAGCAGCCAGAGGTGTTGAAATAAATTACTCAAAGTAAAGCGGTTGCTTGGGTTCGAACCCACAGTATAGTACCTGTATGTGCAGACGCGCAACTCCTATTAATAAGCAGAATTAGGGAGTACGTCTCTGCATCATTATTTTCCCCACTGTTCATGTAGGTCGATAAGTACGGTCAGTACTCTGCATTACCTGACCCCTCTTGCTAAGGAGAAGATGGGACTCTTCCCATCCCATCACTCCCACCACTCTCCCATCACTCTTCTCTTCTCTACCCATTTTTCTTGGGTCAGGTTATGCAGGTCACTGGCTGTACTAATTTTATTAACTTTTAAAGCTTAACAGCCTTAGCAATTAGGATTCCTTTATTATACGAGTAGGTATAGAGGACATGTTTTACAATAGTACCTATAATATTAATTACTAGTTTTTGCCAGCGGCTTCGCCCGCGAGTCGGAAAATATCCTACGGGAACGTACTACCGGGATTAAAGGACCCTAGAGGAATAATTCCGTAATACATTATTTTCATATAACTCTATTGGTTTACGCGGCGCACGCCAGTAAAGCTTCCAGTCGGCATGATTTTTTCCGACATCTTGAACAATCATCGTCATATTTCAGCCAATTTATACAAAACCTGTAATAAAGAATTATACCCCTAAACCTTCCTCCTGAATCACTCTCTCCATTGGTGTATGAAAATCCGTTCGTTAGTTTTTGAGTTTATTGCGTTCAGACGGACAGACAGACGCGGCGGAGGGACTTTATAATATGTAGTGATAGCTGCGGAAATTTGCATAGACGTTATCTAAGTAATGCAAACGAGAAATATAGAAAGACATATAATAGACAACACAATTACCAACACTCAGTAATCGTTAATCTACTTAATAAAATCTTAAATTCATTTATTCCTTACAGACAATGCAAACCTAAACCGCTGGGTCTAAAAGCATGCAATTTTGCACAAGAGCATCGGGCAAAATTGCCTTGTTAAATAATTATTTATACAAATTATAGATGAGCGTCTAATAAATAATAACTTTCGGAGATTTACTATGAAAGATGACATGACCTGTCAGGCCAGTTCGTGTAGGTGTAGGCACAACCTAGTGGTCTGAATTAACGCCTTGCCCGGAAAACAACCTTTTCGGTATATGGGGGGAGTAGGAAACACCGATTCATGTTTTTAAACATTCATTTCGTTCTTATCATGTTTAAATTTTTAACTTTGATTGTTTATCGTTGCCAGGAAACAAAAAAAAAAAACAATTAAGTAAACCATAACACCCGAGAGAAGAAATTATGATAACCGAGTCACGTAACTGATATACCTAATTCGATAAAACTATTAAGGTATGTTCTTAATCGAATCGATATTGACAACATCGATTATGAAATCGACTGGAACCGAGTGAAAGTCAAAGTTACGTCATAAGGTTTTGTTTTTAAATTCTGATTAAGGTTTTTCGTAACTGTGATATCAGTATTTTTGTTGGTTATGTTTAGCGAAAGTAACACGTCATCGTCTTCTTCTTCTTTAGGATTTTGGTTTCCGCACATTTTAGTCCTTCAAGTTGACCGTTGTGCGTGAGCCATGGCGGCCGTCGGTGGTTATTTCAACCAGCCCTCCCTCCAGAAGTTGATGATCTCTCCTGGTCTGTTGAGAGCATCTGTGTAGGATCTGGGTGCCCCGAGGGTTTGTGACCTAATCTGGTTACACGTCATATAAACGTACAGCCTACACTAAACCACTGAGGATGGAAGCTTACAAATTTGGCTGTAGGTACCTTTAAAATCGAAGTCGTCTCAGAATGATTACATAAGTTAGTTAGCTAGGGTGGGAAATTCTGAGGTTCACGCACTAAAGCTAGGTGGAAATATGTATTTCGACATAATATTTAACTCAAACTCAAAGAGTTTATTTCAAATAAACCAATTACGGGCACTTTTGAATTGTAAAGGGGTCGGTCAGTCAGAAAGATGAAGCTAGTTGTCCTATTCCAAAGCGTAGTAGGTTCCTATGGAGAAGAATTGGTGAGAAACTCCACAAATACTCTTTCATCACTTAAACGTATGAATGTATTGATAGATAACTTGTGTATAAACAGCTCCGAACCTAGGACGTGTGGTAGTTAACGGAAGGTCGAGGCATCGACCGCTCTGGCAACAGATGACCGCTTTACGTGCTTCTTTACCTCTTAATTTGTCTTTATATGCAGACACTGCTGTGGATATTTTGAAACCGCGTACCTTAGGACCTTAGTGGGGTTAATTTGATACTACGTCCTATGAATAGAAATTTTTGCCCATGTCTTGAAATTGGTGATGTTATTGAGTAGCGATGGTAGCTTCTGCTGCCGTAGAAGACCCCTGTAGATACTGACACTTCAGCGTTTCAAAAATCTGCGACTACGCTGTATAACATTAGTATTTGGAAGACCTCTCTCTTAGGTAGTTTTCACGAGTGTTCCACACAGGTGTTCGTGTATTATTTTCAGCTAGAAAGTTACGAGATAGCCGCCTTGTTAGCTAATTATAATACGATATGTTCTTTACAACCTTATTAAGTGAAAGCTAAATGGCGAGGCTGGGCAATTAGTACCTAGATGCTAGTTAAGTTCGAAGAATTATGAACAATAATAAGTTATAGCCAATATCGTGGTGTCTAGGTTACTGTGCGCGGAAACCTAGATAATGAAAGGTTTAATACGTTTGGGTCGGAATTTATAACAGACTATAGTAACCAAAAGTTATTTTCTATTTTGTGAATGCGACGTTGACGTTGTAGGCCACAAGGTCTACAACGTTCTCATATTCATTCAAAATGGTTAACAAATCTACAGTGTACTGTAGATTTGTTGACCATTTTTTATTTTGTCAAGTACCTGGTACTTGTTAACAGGCCTACGCTGTCCTCCCATGCCTATTAACACTGTTCTTTAGAAATATTGTAAATGACAATTATTTTTAAAAGCTTAACCGTGGAATTTCTTGCCGGCTCTTCTCCATAGGAAACGACCAATTGGAACCGTGCACCTAGCTTCTGACGTTTCATAAGTGCCCATCTAGGTTTATGTGAAATAAAATATTTAGTTTTTTTTGATTGACTTCAACACCGTTTTGGAAAAGTAACAGAAGTTTGGACTTTATCGATGCAGGGCCTGCAGTCTCGACATACATAGCGACAAAATCGGTCGTTAAGTCTAACCGATGTCAAATTTCTTTAATAGATTTTCAACCTTATTTCAAAAGCATAAGGTTGAAAATCTATTAAAGGAATTTGACATCGATACGACTTAGCGACAGATTTTTGTCGCTATCTAATGCCGAGACTGCAGGGCCAGGTCTCTGGAATTGCGGCGAGCGCAAAACTGATCATATGGGTGCCTTGTGTAATGCCTACATTCAGCAAAAAACATCTGTTTACTGACAGAAAAAACTATAATAAACAGCTTTGGTATTACGACCTATTCAGAAATCAGAAAATAAAATTCTTACCGTCCTGAACAAAATATAAACTCAGTATCAGTTACATTCATAATACTAAAAAATAGTAGTTAGTAGGCACTAGGTATTTTAGCGATAACGCACGCACGCACATAGTCAAGCAATCGGTCCAAAATAGTCTGAATAAAGGCGCCTTCGCTCGGTCTCCGCGATGCGATTCTGGTAGAACAATTTCCATGAAGTTTTCATTGAAATTGTTCTACTAGAGCCCCGTCGCGCCAATCTGCGGGAGCTTTAAGGCGGTTATGCCTAAAACACCGCAAAACCTTGGACTGACCACTCTGAATTATAGCCAAGATAGCCCAAAAGTGGTGGACGTTAAAGTCTATAATCTTAGGCTATTTTGGTCCTGTAAACAATGTCCCAGTATACCGCGTATGTTGGCTATTATTTTCATGTGGATATCGTAAATTATTCATAAATTACTTGTTACCCGCGACTTCGTCTGCGATCTAGGATGAAAAGTATCCTTATTTCCTAAGTTCTTAACCCAGGTCATGGGCTACCCATGTTCCATATTTCATCGAAATCTATTCAGTCGTTTTAGCGTGAAAGCATAACAAACAAACACATTCATAATATTAGTTAGGATTAGGAAGTTAGGACTACATCAAGCTAATAAGTGGTAATAAGGGAGGGATTACCAATCGCTTTGCGAAGCGTGGTTCCTTGTACCTAGCAGTTTTTTGTCAGATTACGGTACCTAAACATTAGGTCAGACATTAGTCATTAGTCTACAGACTGGAATGAAAAAATAAAGTAACAGCTAATAGACCTGTAAAAATGCCTTCAATGAACTGATCACTAACTAAATCATGATACATCCTAACTATCCTAACTTTTTTATATATTATATTATATATTTATTATATTATATTATTATATTATATTATATATTATATTATATTTATATAATATCATAAATGCGAAAGTAAGTTTGTTTGTTTGTTACCTTTTCACGCCTAAACAACTGAACCGATCATCCTGAAATTTTGCATGTACGTTGTCAGGTGTACAGAAACGGACATAGGGTACCTTTCATGCCGCAAAAAAAGTACTGTTTCCGAGAAAAACAACAATAACGCTCTTATGATAATAGATGGCGCCACGTGTCTTTCGAATCAGGATTTAATTATAACCCGAATTGATAGTCAAAGTCTAAATTAACGCGAGCGAAGCCGCGGGCAAAAGCTAGTTGTAGTTATATTTCGGCAAACAAATATTGTAGAATACGATATAGGGCTCTTAGAAAAATGTTGGTCCTTTGAGCCGTATCGATATTACGTAATTGCGATAGATATAGGTATAGCAATTTAGATTTGCAGCACGCGGTGGTGTCAATATTAGTATTTCGAAGGTAGCCGGGCTTTTCACCTTGGTGGCGTACGTGCAAAAATAGAGAGATGAGGGACAGAGTTGTAACACGCTTCACGTGTGTGAGAAGGTTATCTTACGTTATACTCACGGTGCTAAGTCCACTTTATATTTTAATGGTAGATAAAATGTTTGTTTTGGAATGCACCAATTTAGTCTAAGACCAAGATATTCCAGTATTTATATAACAAAAGTAAACTGTATAGTAAGCAAATATTGTGTTTTTAGGTGTTTTTAGGGTTCCGTACGTCCTGAAGAAAAAACGGAACCCTTATATGATCACTAGTGTGTCTGTCCGTCTGTCACAGCCAATTTTCTCCGAATTTACTCGACTGATTAAGTTGAAATTTTGTGCACATATGAATTTCTGTGACCCAAACACGAACGTCTAACGTAAATAAATGAATTTTTAAAGCCAGACTTTAAAAACAAAAGTTTTGCAAGCTGTACCGTGTGACACAACAAATTTAAAAGGGCTTGTTGTGAGGGTCTCAAATATATTTTTGTATAATTATAAAATAAACAGTTCAAATTATCAGGATAAAATGTAGTTAGCAGACTTATAAAACACAACAAGTTTCATTTGTCTAGCTTATTTACTTAGGATTTTATTAATACTTAAAAAAACGTCGATTTCGTCACTGACGGACTCATTCACTCATCAAAATCTCTAGGGTATTTCCCGAAGTCCTAGAAAGCTGACATTTGTTATGCAGACTAGGGATCTAGGGATTAGCACACGAACAACAACAAAAAAAAATGACTTTCGCCCTTCTACCTACAGGGCAAGTCAAGCAAGTCTGCATTTCTTATCGATAATAGGTATTTCTATTTCCATTTGTTATGAAAGCTAGATTAGCATGTACATAAATAACAAAGAAGAAACTCTTTTTCGTCGGCTATGAAGAAAGTTAACTGATGGCGTGCAAGAAATACCTAGTTAGGGGCTTGGCTCTACGTTAGATCTGATACTTTTTAACAGTGAAAGCGTTATGTAAGTCTTGGCAACCTAGTTTACGTGAAATGGTTTTGATGGGTAACATATTCATCGTACGGAACCTTCTCCACGCGAGTTCAACTCGCACTTGCCCGGTTTTTTTAACAAAACCACGTTTTTAACAGCAAAAAAATATTGTTTTAAAATTGTGCTGAAAAACAATTGCACATCGCAAACCAATAGATTCACAAACGTGCACAATGAATAAACCTGCGTATCGCGATACTTTGTCTTTATCACGACAACCTTGAACTTGAAGGCTGTGTGTTTACATAGAGTAGTACCAAACCAACACCAAGGTGACGAATGACCTTGGCGCAGGGCCGGATTTAGAGGTCTGGAGGCCTTGGGGCAACAAAGGAGTGGAGCCCCCCCCCCCCCTCCCAAATTATTTTCTAAATAAAATGAACAATTTGTTTCGCTCGAGTTTTTTAATAAATAATTTATTGTGAAACCAAGTAGATTCTTTTAGCATTTAACAAACATATATAAATATAATCGAAAACTTGAATTATCTGAAAGAAAAAACATTTCGAATCGTTTTTTTAAATATTTAAGAACAACATAATCATGTTTGTACAAAGTATTATAGGTACAGGTAAAACAGCGAAAAAAAATATCAAAGGAAAAGTTGTTTACTAGTGTTTACTCGTCGGAATTTGAAAGATTTTTTTTTTCCGAAGTCTCTTGTGGGGTCCCCTCTTTTGTGGAGGCCCTGGGGCTGTAGCCCTGGATACCCTCCCCTGAATCCGGCCCTGCCTTGGCGGGGTAAAGTAATAAGTTGCCCTTAGAATGACTGCTGAATAGGGACTTTGTATGCGACGCTTCTGAGTGTTAAAAATTAAAGCTAATCTTTAATTTTTAACACTCAGTAGCGTCGCATATAGATAAATTGTCAAAAAAGCTTAGCTCTGCAGCATACGCCGTATACTTTAGTTATTTTCATAGTGTGATGTCGTACGGTATTCTGTTGTGGGGAAATGCCGCCAATATTCAGACAATTTTTGTTTTACAAAAAAGGGCGTTTCATTGAATTTATAAAATCAATCAATCAACCAATCTTTATTTGTGAACACAGGTATTACAATACAGGTCATAAGTATACATTTTAGTCGTGCTCTATGCCCTACGAATGAAATTGGTGTACAAATATATTAGGTTTTTTTTGTAATCAGTCTGAATCTATAGAATACAAAGTAAAAAAAAGCAAATTAAGTCCCAGACACTCCCTCAGAGATAAATTTAAAGAGATTAATATAATTACTGTGCATTCCCAGTATATTTCTGAAAATCTTTTGTATGCACATAAAAATATTAATCTGTTTAAAAAATACAGTGATATCCACAATATAAATAAATACTAGGAACAAACACAAATTTGTTGTTCCTACAACCAGGCTCAAGAAAATAGGTGGCTCGTTGAGATGCCAATGTATACGTTTTTATAACAAACTTCCTACCCACATTCAAGATCTAAGCTTTAATAAATTCAAATCTTTTATAAAGCGGAAACTATGCCAGAAAGACTATAAAAGAATGTGAAAGACTATATTGAGGACAAAAAGGCTTGGGATTGAGCTGCTCCCATAAATTTACACTGAATTTCGATTTTATTTCGCTAACTATTTTAGACATGAATATTAGGAATAGACATTGAATATTAGGAATCGACATGAATATTAGGAACAGACATGAATATTAGGAATAGACATGAATATTGGGAATAGACATGAATATGAGGAATAGACATGAATATGAGGAATAGACATGAATATTAGGAATATACATGAATATTAGACATAATAATTAGACATGAACTGTGAAAAGTATTATATTATTTTCATTATTGTGAATATGAGGACTATGTGGGTCATTGTTTCAGTTTTATTCTTGGTCTGGCAGTTTATGTAGTTTATGTGGCCTACCCAAATATCCTTTCTTTGGTATTGTTCGTCGAATCGTTGAGCACCTTAAGTTCTGAGTTAAGCTGCACGGTTACTGGCAAATGCGTGCACTGACTGGACAGGTCCATTTAATCTGTGTGGTTATTTCCTCAAAAGACCATTTCAGACACCAATCTACATGGTCCTCAAACATTATGTCCGAATTTCATATACACATTGACATTGATGAATTTTATATATACAATGATATGAGTATTTACTTGTAAAGTGTTATGTTGTGAATGTGAGGACTATGTGGATCATTGCTTTTTTTTTCTCAGTTAATTTTAATCATGATCTGGCAGTTTGAGTAATTTATGCGGCCTACCCAAATGTTCATTCTTTGGTATTGTTCGTCGAATCGTTGAGCTCCTTATGTCCTGACTTCCTGAGTTGAGCTGCACGATTACTGACAAATACGTGCACTGACTGAACAGGTCCACTCAATCTTTGTGTTCTTTCCTCAAAAGACCATTTCAGATACCAATCTACATGATCTTCACATGATCTGACCAAGATTTTGTCTGGACTTACCTCATCTGGTTTTAAAAATATGATTGACGTATAGAAGTGTTTGTACAAACCTACTTACAGAAATAAAATAATTTATCATTATCATTTGTCAGGATTCGAGTAAAGTAATGACTGCTACAACGATTTTTGCGTAGCGGCGTGATTATGGCAAACATACTATGTAGAGGTATATTCAGAGCCCACGTCCAGCAATACACTTATATTATGCTATATATCATCCAGATATTAAAGAAAGAACTACTCTTATGCCCTGATAAAAATGATGGAACAGTTTTGAATCTATGATATTGGCAAGATAAAGCATTTATGTTACATACTAGCTTTTGACCGCGGCTTCGTCCGCGTGGAGGTCGAAAAAATATATACTTACCTTTGCGCCAACTTTCATGGTGTTCGGTCAAACGGTGTTGGAGTTCACTCTAGTAGACTCACAAAATGTATTACTTATTTTTTTTTTATTAACTCATAACAGACTACTAAAGATTCTAAGATTATAATTCAATCATGATTCGAAAGACATTTTTCTGTACCCCTGATAACATATATGCAAAATTTCATGATGATCGGTTCAGTGATTTAGGCGTGAAAGGTAACAAACAAACAAAATTACTTTCGCATTTATAATATTAGTTAGGATTGTATAGTAAATCTCACTACCATTACTGAAACTGCTTTTCAACAAAGTTTAGTTATTATTGTAATGATGAATAGATATTCCTACCCATTCTTCAGGCATAGATCATTAATGGCGACGGTGCCTACGAATCTTTTGAACCCGAGACATTTTGATATTGCTGACTCACAATATGTTCATGAATATCCAACTGAAAGCTGTCTCGTCATCCTGGTAGCGTCATTTGCAAAAGGTGTCGGCGATTCATTTATTAACTCCGCGAAATAACGATCACGTTTTAATTTTCGAGGGTCGTGAAGGCTGAGTATTTTGATAAGCAAAGGATCGAGTGACGCACTCATGGAGGTTACAACGTAATTGTACGGGAGTGCCTCATGAAGGAGCTTTGTGGACGCTGGTCACAATAATCTAATATCTTCTCAGAAAGCTGAATGTCATGTATGATGACAGCAAAAATCTTCTTAAAAGCTTCTGCCATTAGTGTTCAGTCTCGAGTTCATCAGGATACGTGTACAGATATTTTGGTCTCGATTAGGAATATTATTAGACACCTACACAGGAAATCCCCTGTGGTTATACTGGTTATTAATGCGATGCGATGACTTTAAATCGTGGTTCACCACGGGTGAATCTTGAATAGGTTTTAATTTTCCGAGACGAAAGTAAGTACCAAGATACAGCTCTGCTAAAAGTAATCAAGGCGGCAAATAGTTCTATAGTTTAACCGTGAAAACGTACCTAAACAGATACGAGTGACTCACATTAGTATTGTTATTCATTGCAATTGTGCCACATTTGGTCCGGTTATCAATTGAGTTTTTAATCTATTTTATTTGTATGTGTTAGAACTTCAGGACAACGGCCAACTCATCGTTTATCATTAGATAAAACCGATATGTTTGTTAATTAGACAGGACTTAGTAAGGCGGGGTGCATATAGTTTGATACAACGTTAATAAAAACCCATTAGCACTTTAGTGTCGGAGTTTAAAAAAAAACTTTAGCAAGCCACGAATTGTCAGGATTAATCGAATTTTCATCAAATGCTCTACGCCAAATACGATATAAGTTAAACAAAACGAAAATAACGTAAAATTTAAAAAAAAAATGGTCCTTAGAGCCAGATATTTAGTACTGTATTAAATGAGAATTGAACCCTGGGGGACCCCCATTCTTACTACAGACAGATCCAGATGATCTTTTCCGTTAATATCAACTCTCTGAATCCTTACTTAAGTAAGAAGATCCAGAGAGGCGTTCCGGATTCCGTAGTGGTGCAGTTTCCTGATTAGTGTTTCATGAAGAACACAATCGAATGCATTGGACAAATCGCAAAAGATTCCCAAAGCATCGCATTTGTCCTCCCATGCATTATAAACATGTCCTAAAAGTTCAACTCCGGCATCAGCAGTCGAACGACCCCTTGTAAAACCGAAGTATTTGTTATGCAGTAATTTGTGTTTATTAAAAAATCTTTGCATTTGATTCCAAATAAGTTTAAATGTTTTTTACTAAAGGTAGGTAGCACTGAAATAAGTCTATAATTTAGTAGGGCCTGATATACTGCCCGATTAAAACAACAGTATTATTTTACTGTTTTTCATAAGATCAGAAAACTCACCACGGTCAATACAATTATTAAAAATAACAGCTAAAGTAGGTGCTACAATGTTTATAATCGACTTAGCAACGTTCACAGAATTACCCCATAGATCTGCGGTCTTTTTAACATTTAACGTTTGAAAGGTTTTAATTATATCTTTACTGGTGACATATTAGAAATGAAATTCAGAATCACAAACATGGACGTTTTCTTTAAGTAAAGACTCTGCAGCAGTGGGTGATGAGTTTAGAGATTTAGTAGTCGATACGGGAATATCTGCAAAGAAATGTTCAAAGGCCGCGGCGACTTGTGAATCTGATTTAATTATATTGTCATCAATATCAAGGCTGTAGTTACTACATCGGTTGCATGACCTTCCCGTTTCGCTATTAATGATACTCATTTATATTCATAATCATTTTAATTACATTACTACTATTTTTATTTTTTGAACTCAAATAACGTGACTTGGCCATACTATAAACTTTATTTTTAAATAATTTAGAATAATTCTTAACGTATAAATTAAATTCAGCAGTGATTACACAAGTCCGTTCATCATATAATTCATAAAGTCGTTTTTTACTTTTATGTATACCAATAGTGGCCCAGTCACTGAAGGAAGCGTTACTATTCACCGAGAAAGTCTTTGGAATTAATGTATTATCAAATTGTGCGCAATACATATAAAAACATCATGATATTGTTCATTAGGGTCACCATTAGTCGACAAAAATGGTAATTTACTCAAAAGAACAGTTTTAAATGTTTCCTAGCGATTAGTTGTTTTTAGGTTAACACATTAGCTAAAACATTGTCAGCCTTGATCAATGTTAATTAACATATAAATGTGTTCTTTTTTTAATTATAAGCGTAAACACAGGTTATACCTGTTTACGATTATAATTGGCGAGGTACCCACGTAAAAATACAAACATACACTAATTACTAAAGAAAACATCAATTTCGCCTTATATGCCGCCTACACAGTGAGAAACCTCATTGATTCGACCAGAATTAAAACTTTAAATTGATAAGTTCCAAAGTGTAATCCCCATGCCGAGGAATGGGACCTCGGATTTTTAGCAAAGATTTATCGCGCTAAGAGTTTTCAAACTATTGTATACTTGGGACAGACCTTGGAAAAAGCTGGGACTGTAATGATTCTATTATGGTAAACTGAAACTTAATCAATATGAAACAGTCAAATACTGACCTTGAGCTTAATAAAATAGACTGACGGATGGAACAACCAAAGTGAAGGATTTAATTAAGTGCACCATAAAAATTACAATTTATACATAGGGTGACACAATCGGCGGTTTTATCGCTAAAAGCGATCTTTTAAAGACAACCTTTGCTTGGATTTCTATGTAGCCAACTAAAGAATAGTAAAATAAATTTTAGACAGATTCCTTGTAAAAGTTGCAAATATTTAAAACAATTTGTTGTTTCTACCAAAATAAATAAATGTAAATGTAAATGTCTCAGACCAAAATAGCCAATAGCAGGTTAAATATATTGTTTTGAGTATATTCAAGATTTGTTTTACATTGATCATTCTATTTTGGGAGACGATTAATATACTGAATACTACTTGTACTTGTTGTGTTGTACTTGTTACTGAATAGATTAGAATTAGGGTAAAAATAAGGTACAGCAGGCCGCACATCAGTGGTAACAAAACCAGCATAACCTGACTTCTTTTTCTGACTTTAAGCCAAAGTAAAGTACGGGAAATGTTTGGGAAATCAGGAATGACATTTGCGTGCATCGTGACCGGCCTATAGCTCGTCAGTCTGTACGGGATTCTCATACTCACCCTTCGACGTCTCCTCAAAGGACATGGCTAACCTACTGCCCCTAAGCATGTGTAGAAATTGCTCACTAGCTCGTAACATTCAAATATTCATTCATTAATTATTACATATTTATTATTCTCCTAGAACTTTCGTGAACTAACCAAATAATTAAAAGATTTTTTACTTGTTTTTCCATGTTTTTTGTTTGACAAGGAGAACATAAGATTTATACGTTTCGTTTTACGAAAAATGTGGACAATAATTTATAGTACCTAAGTTTATTATCCACATTTTTTGTAAAATGGAACGTCAAATCTTTTAATTATTTGATTAGTTCACGAAAGTTCTAGGAGAATAATAAATATGTAATAATTAATGAATGAATATTTTAATGTTACGAGTCAGTGAGAAATCTCTATATAATAATGTGCTTAGAGCAGTCGCCGATACTTTATTTAGCCATGTTCTTTAAGGAAAACTAAACCGACACCTTTTAATTGGTTTTATTGATTTATTTACACGATAGTATAGATTCTCAATTAGCTGATAAAGGCGTTAACAAAAGTACACGTTCCAGTCTATTATGTCACTTACGATCATAGCAGTGCTATATTTGGCACATATCTCTTGCCTTTGGAATTGGTTCAAAAATTAATTATATATCATCGCATCACCAGCCAGACAGGACATAGTCTGATATTTTATGTTATTAGAATCTATTTATACAATTTCCTCTCCACCTTCGCAGACAGTCTGACGTCAACCCTCGCGCGAAAATATTATGGACAAAAATAATATTTGCTCACGCCAACTTTTATCGAAACATTGACAAATTAATCCATAGACAGAGAGTTTAAAATCCTCCAAAAATATTGTATTCTGGCAGTGACTCAATTTGTCGTCTTTCAAAATATAATAAGTGTGTGTGTACTTACTTATTTATTCCTGTGTAGTTTTCTGCTAAAGGTAGTTAGTTGGTTTATGTTGATATTGAAGTAGTCGCCGCGCGAAGCACGAACCGTGCGGTCGCGTTATCGCCGCACAACACTCGAACTACTGGCTCCGTCCATGACGAATGTCTTTATGAAATATTTTATATTATCTAGATGTTTAAATGATACTTTTATCAGTTCTTATTAACACTCTTTCTTTGGTGCGCGATGTGACAGTTCGTACTTTTGGCGGGAACCATAAAGTGTGTATTTTGTGTAAAGAAGTTAGGCGGACAGCCTGTTATACTTAAAAAAAATGAATATTACCGATATGATGGAGTTTTCAACCACCATGATGCCTGAGGTTTCAACCGCGGCCCCTGATATAAGGAGTTGGTTGACGGATTTAATAATGCAGGTTTGTTTACTAATACTGTAGTACGATACAAATAGTTTAATAATGCCGCCATATGTTTCTATAACAAAATTTATTGTAGTAGTTCGTTGACTGAGTTGTTGTCGTAATGTCATAAGATAGTAATATCAGTGAATAATGATCAAATAATACTGCAAGGTTTTATTATCAGCATTGTAGAAATATAAACGAATGACGTTTTAAATGTTGCACTTCAAGTTTAACAGTGGTTTCGACAAGGTCTTCTAACCATATTAAGCGTGTTTACATACATAATATCAATATGGTATGATTAAGCTGTTTTGCCATACATTTGCCAAGATTTATATTACGGAGTGTTGCGTTTAAAAAGTTTAAATTCGACATTTGTACGATTTTAGGAATATATGTGTAGATATTAACAGATAAAAAATGTTTTAACTATTTCAAATGAATACAAAAACTTACCTAGATAAAAAGATCTCTATCCTGCAAATCGGTTTTGGCTAAAATATTATAGTCTAGCTTCATAACTTAACCTAATTACGATACTTACGAAAATGTCAATGAAACTTCAAGAATAGTTCGGTGGGTCAATAGCCTTGCGAGTAGTATAGTAAATAATAAAACGATAGGCCGATATTTAAATTATGAATGAAGTGAGTCAATAATTAAATCATTCATTTGTTTTTTTATAAGAGCTCTCAGTTTTGTCATTACCTACGCAAACTTGACTATCTTTACGATTTATTTTTACATTCTCATCTTGCGTGTATCATCAACAGTTAGGAAAGCAATCACTATGGTATTTTCAAAAATTGAAAGTTAAATGGCTGCCAATGAAAAAAGAAAACTGTAAAATCGACATTTAAGTTATGTTTTGCAGGCTTCATCGCCATGATAGCTCAATAGCTATTATGGTGATGAAGTATGGCAATGCCATATTATTCAACCAGCTTCAACAACCCGATGTGATTTAGTATTTTTAAAGGTAATTTGTGCAATTTGTAATACCTGTTTCATAGAAAATTATGTTTTATCGATTTCTAGTGCATTTGAGGATAAGCACAAGGCCGTAATAATTACATGCTTGGGATGTTGTGTGCTCGTTACAACGCATTAGCATTTGGTATGCGCCGGCGCAGCTTGAAGAGATTTTAATTGTAAATGTATATCCAAACATAATTTCAGTAATAAGGAGGAAAACTGGTAGTTTCAATTGTAATTAATAGACATAAAATCTAGTTTCTTATCAGATAAGAAACGCTGATGAAATGATGCTTTCGCTATCGGATAACCAATGTTGTCCTAGATTGTTATAGGGTTGGCGTAACTTCAAAGTATTTGAGTGAGCCGCGTCGAATAATGAGATGTAATGTAACTATCGTCAACATAAAAATCATCATTAGTCTGAAGTAGTCCAGCTAGTCAGTCGAGTTGGTACACAAAGATTTTAGAACTTTGCATTTACCTGAAATTTATACACGAACTGTGGCCTAGAGGAAAGTGAGTGCCTATACTGCTCAGTAGCCAATTAATTCTGGAATTGGAATTCTAAAAAAAGCATGCGAAACTGCAACCGTACGATGATCGTCCTTAAGATGCTCAAAACATGTTAATTACTATTCAATAAATGAAGTCATAGAAAAGGGAGAAAAGGTGAAGAAAATGTAACCTGGTAGAACTAGAGGGTTTTATTATCTTTAACTATCTAGAAAGATTTAGACAAAACACATTACTCTGCTAAATAAATTGCCCTAGGTCAGTACAGGTAGTCCATTGTTTAAAATCAACCTGAAAATATGTATTGTATAATAATTATACAAAAATAAAAGGTACCGACATTCATTGAAGAATGTTTAATATTATCGTAAACTAATTGTGAATAATTATACTGTCTGAAGCGTGTCTTGATGGTGATGCCATGCATGGCTGAAAATGGTGTACCTTTGTTCAAAGTAAATTGGTGTTTTTCATCAAGATGTTTTAGTCATTGAGGGCAAAAACACATATGGTAGAAGCTCTACCAAATGGTACATACATTTTTCGTTCATCGAACATTAACCCAGGTTCGCATGGGCGATTTTTTGAACACAACAATTTTATATCGCGCTCTGGATTTTTTCATTTCTCGTTGTTGTGCTGAGCATTGAAATCCAACAGTGCATCCCAGCGCGTCAAAATAAATGCACTGCTGGCTTTTCAACTTTCGGCGCTAAGCACTGCGTTGAAAATTCAGTGCGCGATTAAAAATCGGCGATTAAGGTAGGTACGGGTTGTTTATCATGGATCATATGTGTCATATGTTCTTGCCCGTTCTTCTCCATAGGTACCTACTACGCTTTGGAATGGGCAACTAGCTTCATCTTTCTGACTGACCGACCCCTTGACAATTCAAAAGTGCCTGTAATTGGTTTATTTGAAATAAATGCTTTGAGTTTGAGTTCATCGAAAATTTTCAGAATATCTTTTGTTTTCTTAATTGAATTGGTAAAGATGGCCTATTACAGTGCTGGACAAGGACATGTCCCAAAATCTTCTGTAACAGTCACTAAATAAAGTATGTTTATTGCATTTATATAAGGCGTGTGTTGCATTTACGTACAAAAACCTTATACCATTGTGCAAAACGCATTCAAATCCACACGGCAGTTTTAAAGTTTGGCTCAATCATGCATAAGGACACAACAATAAAATTGCTAACAAAAACTGTTCCCCATTATCCTATTGTAAGACAAAATGTACTTATATTGTCATTATTATTTCAAAGTATTCTTGAGTCATTATGAAGTACTTACTTACCTTTATTTACGTGGTGTATTACTAATTAAATTATCAACAGTTTCAAAATATTTCAATCTAACAATGGGACAATCTATGCAAAGTATGGAGAATCGTCAAGTGAACGCTAATACACGTGCTGAAAGTGTATTGTAATTATAATTTAAATTTTTCTTCAAAGAAACAGAAGCGGAACGAACTTGAGGTATAGGAATAAGCACGTTAGATAATTATGTCAGTTTTGAAGGCCCAATCGGAATAATTCATTATTTCCCGTTTCTTAGGTGCTGTGTCAGAGACCCTAAAATAAAAAACAAAAACCATGTCGAACGTTTTTTTAGTTGTGTACCATCAGACAAATATTTGCGGTGCACTCGCGAATTGTGCTGAAATGCAGGCAAGGCATCACAATAGATTTAGTCAGTATGATCTGTCTATTGTCAACTTCCGCGACACGTGCTACTTTAATAGCTATAAAATAAACCAGGAGATGTTTAAGAAGTGTTTTGAAGTGCAAATCTAATATATAAAAATCTCGTGCCAGTGTTTGTTATCGAATTCCTCCGAAACGGCTTGACCGATTTTTATGAATGTTTTTGTGTATATTTGGTAGGTCTGAGAATAGGTCGTATAGTATATTTCATACCGCTGCAGGTGAAACCGCGGGGCGCAGCTAGTAATAATATATTATCGCTATTTGCCACTACAAAATTAGAATAATGTTACTTGTAAACGTTTGCAGTGGCGTCGGCAGCTTAAAGGATTTGTCTGTGTTTGCGCAATCCACTGCAATGTCTGTATTTTCATCTGCGGGATTTGATGAAATTTCCTGCACCTTGAATTTTATTTATCTGTACAAAAAATGTTGACGACGGTTAGTGGGAGTCATGAGTGTCTCAAGTTAGGTAAACTGTGTGCGGAATACTAAAAACCAAAAGCCGAATACCGTTGACCTGTCAAAATGAAAGCCGTTGCAAGCTGTTGAATGGAAGAAATTAGATTGAACTGGTTAGGGCAAATAAACGAAAGATACACCATACATGAAGGTATATCTATGGATGACATGCTAACTGCATATTTGATTAATTAATTAATTAATAAACAAATTAATTAATTAATTAATTTGCTCAAATTAATTTATACACACATTTATACAATTAGGTACACATTTAAGTTATTGCAATACGTACTTTGAGCCAAAATATGAATAAGTATGACGTTTTCAATTACCTATTGTAGGTGAATGAACCTCACCTTGTTTAGTACTCTCTACTTATCAGACTTATCAAGAGACAAAAACGATATATGAATATTTGCATTTAAAATCAAAACACAATTTGTTTGGAAGTTACACACACTATGCAGGCGGCAAACCCGCGCGTCAAAAATCCGCTGTGCCGCCGGTATCGTATGTAGGAGCCTTTATGATAACTTAGTAATGACATAGGCATGGGCGTCGGCATATTAATTTTCAGGAGGGTGCATCTTCAGCTCCACGAAGCCATCTCGATCATTTTTTGCACTTCACCAAGGATATGTTAGGTTACCGTTTGTACATTCATGCAAGAACTAACTTTGTCGACTTATGCAGAAAAGCTCAACAATTAAGAGATTATAGGACGCAAGAGCGAGCAAAGCGAGCTCGATAACTTTTGCATTTCGCCTCGAATGGGATAGGTTTTATTTTGTCCATGCATCCAGAAAAAGGACTAACTGTGTCGAATTATATAAAGAACCTTAAAGAGTAGAATGCAAGAGCGAGCGAAGCGTGCTCGAAAATTTTAGGATCTCGCCTCGAATAGGTTGAGTTCTCTATTATTCTATTAGCCGTTTCCGGATATTTTTTTTAGTTCTGAATGAACATTTAAATTTATTTTGAAGCCAGTGACCTCACTGTCTTCAAAATAATTTGAATGAAGATGCAAGATGCACCCCGCTCCCGGCGCCCATGGTCATACGGTTTTATCTTGTTGACGGAATACATTACGAAGCACCCATTCTTTTAATCCTTATAAAATGACACACATATCAGCACGCCTTGTTTCCCCGAAGGTTTGGGTAGAGGTGAACTTATAGTACACCCATATTTCGCCAGTTATGTTTAATTCCCACGTAATAAATAGGGGGCGAGCCTATTGCCGTCAACCGGGTACAAATCCAGATTCCGGGCTGCTGCTGAGAAATTCCAGATAGAAAAACCCAATAACACTTTTGCCGGACCGCCTCCTCTTTCTCTTTCTTTAGTGTTTAACTAATTCCAATTAAAACAGTATTTATGTTTAATACATGTTACGGGTAGTCAGAAACCCGAAAGTCTGACAACCAGTCTTGCCAAGAGGTATCGTGTTATCCAGTAACTGGGTTGTGGGGGTCAGATAGGCAATTGTTCCATGTAAATTACTGTTATCCAGTTGCATCCGGTTAGACTGGAAGCCGACCCCAACATAGATGATAAAAATGAGATATTCACAGTACTTCAACCCATAAATGTAAATGTAAAAACACATGCAAACGCGATAGTCTAATCTCAAAGTACCTGTCATTGACGTAACAGAGAGCTTTAACTATATTTAAACGCACCAGTCGACCTTGCAAAAACACTTTTTTGTTGTAACATCATCTGGTGATGTTACAACAAAAAATTGCACGTAATTTTCATTAGGTTGTGATTTTGAAAGGAAAAGATTTAGCTCATAATCTTAATAATTTTTGCGCTTCTAAAGCTAAATAGTTTAAAAGTTTAAGAATCGCGACAATGCACGTGGCGCCCCTATGTCTTAAAAAACCTTCTAATCATCATCTTGCAGGATTGGACATAAAATACTCCAAGTAGGATGAACATCAGTTACATTTTAATTAAACCCGCTCGTCGCAACAGGCTGATACGACATTACGTCTGAAAAAAGTAGGCATATACAGGTTGTCCCTGGAAGTATGGATCAAATCGAATAGGGGCGTGGGCAAGGTCATTTCTAAACTTTTTAACCCTGAGAATGTCAGTGCAATTTTTTACGGTTCAAAAGTTATATACGCGCTACTACTGAGCATGAGGTCGCTTTTAAGCTAATGTAAATTTATTTTAATACATGAGCCTCTTTTGTAGCTTTCTGGCGTTTTCTCACTTTTGGTCGCAATAGCTAAGCTAGGGTACCCTGACCAAACGGGTCAGGTTAGGTTGGAACTGTGTCCAACTACGCGCGAGCTGAATTGGGCGCAGTAACTAAACTAGGCCACCCCGACCCAATGGGTTAGGTTAGAACTGTGATCAACCACGCGGGAGCCGAGCGAGCGTGCGCGTTACTTGGCTATATATTATCTTTACGACCCCAAAATAGGAATTATTTGAGGTTAAGTAACAAAAAAAGGCGCAATCATTATATTAGTGTTCAATAACATTTCTAGGAGCTCAAAATGGGAATTATTAGAGGTTCTATTAAATACATGCCATTTTGCAATATAAAAACCGGCCAAGTGCGAGTAGGACTCGCGCACGAAGGGTTCCGTACCGTTATCTATAAAAACGGCAAAAAATATCATGTTTGTTGTATGGGATTCCCCTTAAATATTTATTTAATTCTGTTTTTTAGTATTTGTGGTTATAGCGGCAGAAATACATTATATGTGAAAATTTCAACTGTCTAACTATCACGGTTCATGAGATACAGCCTGGTGACAGAAGGACAGACAGACGGACGGACAGCGGAGTCTTAGTAATAGGATCCCGTTTTACTCTTTAGGTACAGAAAGAACCCTAAAAAATGGAATAATTATGTATAATACACATACAACCAGAAAAATGGTTCACCGGCGCAATAAAACGGACGGACCAATAAAAAATACTAAAGTCTAGTGCGGACCAAACTTACGAGCCTACCTCGGATATATCGGGGCCATGAACTTGACTGTTATCATATCGATCTCAGAAGATTTCTTTGCACGTCTATACGTTGTTACTTCGAAGATACATTGACTCGAAGGCCAGCGGGGTAATTACGTAACACACTAACAGTAGGAATGGCTTTCATTTTGACAGTTCAACAACATTCATTGCGTTATTCACGTTGTTGAGCAGACAAATTTTTCGAACATAAGAAGCAATGGATTAGCAATAGGCTTGAAAATGATTCAAATTGTGATAGATAGTGTGTTACGTAATTAGGGTGCAGGATAGGTTGATAGATAATTAACAGTTTTAATGCTTTTGTGCCTATTTTCTGTGAATTCCGTATTCATACTAATATTATAAATTCAAAAGTAACACTGTCTGTCTGTATGTTACCTTTTTTCGTATCACACATATACATACACATCTGAAAGGATTTCGATTAAATTTTCCAAGGAGACAGATGACATCCTGGGGTTTAGGCTACTTTTTGTCTCAAAAATAATCCTAAAAGGGGGTGATATACCCCGGGATCAAAGTTTGTATGGGAAATTTAGCATTTCTTAAGTTAAGGATATGAAAATTTAAATTTATATTTTAGGTACGGTATAAAAAAAAATGTTTCAGCGTTTTTGTAAAATCTTCCCCCAGGGGGGTAAAATAGGGGATGATTATAAAATTCACATGAGACTAGAAAAATAATTGTACCTCTTTTTAAGAGAGTTAAGGAATTTGAAATATACTAAGGACCTGTCTCTTAAGGTATTATTTATTTAAGTATTTATTTCATTTAAATCGGTTCACCCGCTTAAATGTTATTGGATACAATTTGAAGCTATAAAATAACTTAGCTAATATGTAGGTAAATACGTGGATAATATCGGTGCTAGAGTATTTAAAATTAATGATAGTATTTGAAATTAATCATTATCATTTTCAAGTTAGACATTCAAATTAAAATAAATATTATTTGCATTTATTATCTGTGTTACCTTTTCACGCTTTAACGGCCGAATGGATTGGGTTGATAGGATACTATTTATCCCGGTATCACGTTCCCGTGGGATAATTTCCGACATCCACGCGGGCGAAGCCGCGGGCAGAAGCTAGTAATAATATTGTAAAGACTTGAGATTTACTTGATTGATATATTTAGATATATATATTTAGATTGACTTTAATAATATTATAAATAAGTATTTGATTTTTTGTGTGTTTTTTTGTTACGCTTTCACGCTAAAACGGTTGAATCGATTTGGATGAAATTTGGCACATGGATAGACCATGACCTGGAGAAGGACAAAGGCTACTTTTCATCTTGGATCATAGACGAAGTCACGGGCAACAGCTAGTATATTATAAATACAAGTCGCTTTTCATGTCTGTCTATTTGAACGCGTTGTTTTTCTAAACTACGCGGTCACCTTAATTTAGAAAATTTATTCAGGAAGGTTTATGTGTTTATTTCATTAATATTAAACTTACATATTTATAATACAGAAGTCTCGATGCTTTGTCAAGTCGTAAAAACCGTGCGAAGCAGGGGCGGGTCGCTAGTATATTATATTTAATAGTTAGAGTAGGCAGCTGTTTAATACCATCAAGGGTTAAGTTTCCAATAAATCCTTTTCCAGTTCATCTTTATTTTCTCTAGATCCTCTAAGAAAAACAATATTTCAAATATATTTCAATAGTTTTTACCTTCAGATTGATCTATCCGTCAGTCTGTCATGGATATAGGTTTGCGTAATGCAAATGCTACTGTTACATAATCATCATTCACCATGGCTTGTGTTAATGATTTTTGTCATATCGATTGGTTTGGTAATGAAAATAATGCTGCAACACAATATCAGGTGATAATGGAATGGAACGGGTTGTGATTTGTGATAGAAAGGTTTGCGGTTTTGATAAAGTACATACGCAATTCTTAATTTAAATAGTTGTATTTTTTTTTTTTTGGCTAGCCAATGTTTTTAATTATAGATTTTCTCTATTATAAAATCCAGTGTGTCCATATAAATGAACGATCCCTAAAAATAGTTAGAATGTTAACACTATTTTCAGCACAGTTTATTCATATGTAATGTACCTAGCTACGTTTGTGTTTAACACATGCGAACTAGTCGTCGTGGTAGCAATTAAAAGGAAGTAGTTAATGAAGTATCGTAATCTTGTGCGCTATAATATTGATACTAATTGTACCTGTCGGCTCAAACTATCGAACGTACCTACTGCACGCGTAGCATGACCACCATAGAAACGGGTTTTGTCGACGGAAGAATAGACAAAATGACAGAAGGTAGAAAAAGTTCTTTAGAAATCTGTCAACAACAGATTTCTAAAGAACTTTTTCTACCTTCTGTTATTTTGTCTATTCTTCCGTTGACAAAACCCATCTCTCTCTAATTACGTCACAACACTTGTTCTGCGGCATCATGTTAGGGTCTTACGGCAACATATTAGAGTTACTAAAATACCTACCTATACAGATAATCATTTAGAAGCAAATTCAGTCAGGCTGGAAGGTGTCCCGCTTAAGCTGAGAATTAGGCTTTCTTAGGGTCATATAAGTCTAATAGATGTTCTTTCAATGAGTATGCAGCAAGAACTCATCAAACACCACGGATGCTCTTTAAAAAAACATTTTACAATAAAATCTGACGTTCTCAACACTGACCCATGAGAAACAATAAAATCTAAAATGCAAATAATGTTTCGAGAATCCCTGGGTCAACGACCTGAAACTTTTAAAATGTTTAAAACAAATAACCAGACCAATACCATAAAGATAATATGCATACCTTTAATTTAATTTACCTTTGCCATACACCGAATCGAGATCGTTTCACTAACAATACTTGAAGCTATCGTGAATCCACGAACAAAGTAATTCCACTGGCTTTTTCCGAAACACTATCTTTAATCGGACGAATTTTACTGCTCACGTGACCTCGACCGAAGGTCGTTTAAGGGGTCAATCTAAATGTGTGGTAGTATACTGAATAACAGCAGAAATAATATCAGATTTGTACAGTTCTTTTGCATACTTTCGGGGAATTAGAACTGTTATAACGATGTGTTGTGAGGTAGATTTCGCTTTTGTTTGGGTATTTATGTACATTGCCAAGCATCACTGTCAGTGATCCATTTAGTATAGTGCAGCGCCCTTAAGACATCGTACTTCAATCGCATGAGATTGACGTCAGTGAAACGTTCTGCCATACCATACCATCTTGTTTTATTCAGCCTTGACATTTGCAAGATGGAAACCGATAACACTAATATTGGAACTGGTCATAATGATGCTTTGGAATTGGCACGTGAATTATTATACACTGTAATAGATACAGCCCGCGGCTTCGCCCGCGTGGATGTCGGAAGTTATCCCACGGTAACGTGCTACCGGGGTTAATAGTATTCTATCATCAAAATCTACATAACATAACGCCTGTATTCCCCTAAGGGTTAGGCAGAGGTGTACCTATAGTACACCCACATTTCGCCAGTTATGTTTAAGTCCCATGTAATAGGGGGTGAGCCACCAGGCACAAATCCAGACTCCGGGCTGCTACTGAAAAATTCCAGATGGAAAACCCCAATAACACTGCCCGACCCGGGAATCGAACCCAGGGCCTCATGCTCAGCAGTAGCGCGTATATAACTTTTGAACCGTAAAAAATTGCACTGACATTCTCAGGGTTAAAAAGTTTAGAAATGACCTTGCCCACGCCCCTATTCGATTTGATCCATACTTCCAGGGACAACCTGTATATGCCTACTTTTTTCAGACGTAATGTCGTATCAGCCTGTTGCGACGAGCGGGTTTAATTAAAAAGTAACTGATGTTCATCCTACTTGCGACTATTTAATGTATTTTATTTCCAATCCTGCAAGATGATGATTAGAAGGTTTTTTTAAGACATAGGGGCGCCACGTGCATTGTCGCGATTCTTAAACTTTTAAACTATTTGACCAAATTTACATAATGCAACGGATAAAGTTTCGCCAATAACGGCGTTCGCCTAAATGGTAGACATGCTACCGCGGACTTTTTTTTAGACCTATTTATGAGTAACAATCCCACCACACATTATTTATGTGTGCATCTAACGGTTTCTGCAGCGCACGCCGAGATATCTCTCAAATGGCAGGATTTCTTCCGACTTCTTCAACTATCATTGTCATATTTCAGCCAATTTACACAAAACTAATGAATTATACACTTAAACCTTCCTCATGAATCACTCCGTCCATTGGTGAAAACCGTATGAAAATGCGATCGGTAGTTTTTGAGTTTATCGCGTACAGACAGACAGGCGCGGCGGGGGTATTTGTTTTATAATATGTAGTGATAAACATTAATAATTAACATTAATTAATATAGTTTTACACCGTCATTAAGCTCCCTGATAATTATTTGATTCAACTCAGTTTTTTTTTGCACTTCGGATAATTTCGTTCTCTTTCATACACTCTTTATTTTAACTTCCGACAAATCTTGGGCTGTACTACTATTCAACTTAGCGATTGTCAAACTCGGTTTTAGCTGTGTCAAAATTGTTTTTAAGTTTAGAGAATCTTGTTTCCACAATAGCTTTTAAGATTCTCTTACCCAAAAATAAGTTTAGTGATTGTTTAGTTTAGTTCGGTGTGTAAGAGAATCCACACCATTGTGAATTTTCTCTAATAACGTCTGCGAATTTCAAACCTTTTAGCATGTCCATCGTACATTATTTCTATAAACGTTCGCTCCATGGTGACACGACATGCATTCATTGACTGACAAGAAGTTTGTCACTCATGTAAGCTTGATAAATATCTTTTGACGTCCCAAAGAGTATGTCTATATGTGAAAAGATATAGTTTTATGAGATATGATACTCTTACGACATTGTCGAAACTCTAATCGGGCAATGTCGCGGGGTCGATAAAACAATGAAATCGATATTTTCATGGTAGAGGGTAAAAATCACCTAGTTGCTCAAATTCAAAGCATTTATTTCAATTAAACCAATTACAGGCACTTTTGAATTGTCAAAGAGTCTAACTAACATCTTTAAGTGAAAGCCCGACACTTCTTAGCTTGGGTTAGCGGCTTCAGTGTATGCATTAAAACTTTTAATTCAAGATTTTTCATAATCGCTGTTTAACGTTAGTTTACAAGTTGTCTTTACCACTACAAAATGTCTGAAATTAAAGCATTCATCATTAGAACGTGACAAAGTTTCTTATCAAAGAAGATAATATGTAATCTTGTATCTAAGAATATGAGCTCTCAGATAACAATTATATTCAATGTAGTTTCACAGGGCCAGAGAACCTTCTTTGAAAACTACAAATGGCCTTTCTTAGAAGTGAAGGTTTAATGGGTACGCTAGGCTGAACGGATAAGTTTGGGGACTGTAGCCTGCATATTTAACTATTTTGCCGTATGTACAAGTTTTCAATCCGTGATCGGTGATCCGAGCTCAGAGTCTATAAATAAATAATTTTGGCGACATTTCCCGATGTCAATATCGCATGAAGTTATTTAAATAAGCAGATATGACTTTTTTACAAGCCAAGAACATGCTATAGCGGTAAACAGTAATAAAAGTATAATAATATTTAACAATATGAGTTTATTACATGAATAAACGCCGCCGTGGAAATACCAATTTACTTAGACTGAAACGTTTCCAGTGTTTGCGTACTTTTTAAAATACACAGCTTTTCGTACAATGTAGGTAGCTACTAACTTATGGATCTAAGTAACGTGATTGAACCACACGTTAACGATTGGTGACTTGTCTGTTTGCCTGATATACGATATAGGGGTGCCCTACCTCCTGAAAATGGCTTGAACTTTCGAAACTGTAACGTGATGTTGCTTCGGTTCGAAATTGAGTGACGTCATGACACGATGTCTCACAAAATTAGTCTAATTTTGTAATGGATTTCCCAAAATATCCGTGACACATAATATTGTGTCATTTCATAATTTTAGGTCAGCAGAACCCAGATCGAGAAAACGTGTTATTGCATTTTTTTTAATATTTGATTGTTTCCTCCCGATGGACGGCGGTGTTTCAGCAGAATCTGATCCTAATTCAGGTTTTCGCAAGCTTTTCCTAATTCTTGGAATTCGTTTTAAAGTTTAATGATTTAAGGAATTTTAACTGTCTAATTAATCTACTTACCCATGTAAAATTCTTGTCAAGAGATGGTTCCAAAAACGTTATCAATTTGTCATTGTTAACAAAAACTATTAATTTATCTTCTTATCTTATTTTATCACACAGTAATGTAATATCACGTTTTGTAATTATGAGGGTAAATATATTTTATTACAATACAAATTAACGCCGGTAATATTCATTGTAATACGATGCGTATTATTTTTCCGTATAAGACAAGACAGGTACTGGCAATAGTGGCAATACGCCCGTGAAAAGTGTAATTTTTATGTCTTCTGAACACCGTGCAAACTTACAGGCCAGAGTGTTAGCCTAGGTATACACGGGCGATTTTATTACGCGAGGATATTGTTTGGTGAACTTGATTTTCTACTCTCGGTACTGAGCAGAGCATTGAGAATCCAACAGCGAATCTCAGCGCGTCAAGAAAACACTGTTGGATTTTCAATTCTCGGCGATAAGAAGAGCGTTGAAAATCGAGTGCGCGAAAAAAAACCGCCTATGCGAACCAGAGCTTACACCTAACTGCCAATGCTCTGCGTTCCCTGTTCAAATTCGTATCATCAGACGAAACATTCCAGCGATGTCAAAGACAAGATAACTAGGCACACGCACAACATGCGTTCAAAAGTACTAGTTGTAGTAAGCTGCCTGAATACTATCTCTTTTGTTGACTGTACAAAGACAGCGCTGTCATCTGTTGCGATGATATTTGTGCTGTACCGCAGTTTACCGCATTCGCCATTAACACTTATTTAATTATACACGTGACTACCAATCAAGTAGATTGCACGTTAGAGTGACGTCACATCAATCTACCTAGCCTTTTCCCAACTATGTTGGATTCCGCTTCTAGTCTAACCGGATGCAGCTGAATGCCAGTATTTTACATGGAGCGACTGCCTATCTGACCTCCACAACCCAGCTACTAGGTAACACGATACCCCTTGGTAAGACTGGTTGTCAGACTTTTGGGCTTCTGACTACCCGTAACGACTGTCAAAGATTACGAACGACAACCGGGACCAACGGCTTAACGTGCTTTCAGAGGCACGGAGGGGTCTCGATATGTAAATGGATGGTCACCCATCTATGAACCGACCGCGGCAAGGGCAGCTTAACCTTCGATCGACCGTGCAGCTGTTAGCATTTAGCCTCAAGCTCCTAACATATGTGTGACGTCACATATGGATGCCTAAAGATTTATTAGTGCCGTTACCCCATAAAGGTCGGATTAGCGTCGCCCTAAACAGCTGCTGCAATTTGCACTAGAGCATACGTCAACATGTATAGAACAACGATGATGATTATTTAATCATATAAACAACAAGTGTCCATTGTTGAATCGCTAAAGATTGCGCTATTTATATCCCATAGAAACTAGGCTGCCAAGAGACAGGTATAGTCACGAGCACTAATATGTTAACACTTGACAACTTTCAAAAGCGATTTTTTCGTGAAATAACGAATGCAAGCCACATATTGCATAAACCTGTGGGTTCGAAAATATTATGTTCGTCACAACATAGAATTTCATTCTAAAATTAAGGAGAAAATCGCTTTTGAGTTTAGTCAAGTGTATACATATTTATGCTCGTGACTGTACACGTGCAAATTCAAGAAAAAGCAATGTATGAATTAGTATCCCAATTTGCATGAACGATTGTGCACATCTGATTCGAACTTTTATAACGGCTGTGCCATAGATCGAGTACCGAGTTTTCCCGGATGTTTTTCCTGAGATTGCAAACGCTTCAATACATTTAAAAGAAATGCCTCTCACTGCGTTTCCTTTCATTTTCAGAACGACGTGATATATACTTAATTCCGGTCTTAATTATATTATTTTATTGTGCTACCTACTTATATTTTTAGTGCACGGCAATTTAAATCTTATCAACCATAAACTTAGAAGCAGTACGTGCAAATACATGTAAGACTATTTAGAATTCGTGTAACCTCGTATAGTTTTCAGAGATATAAAACATTTTATTTCCGGTAGTTTTCCGCGTCCGTTTTAGTTTTAAACTGAGATTAACCTTAAAAAAATACTGATACTAATTTGGGCTCTCATGCATAACTAGGTTCCGTCCTGGTGTAGGTGGATCAAGCCGTTAATAAAAGGTTTATTTATGCTTTAGGCCCATTCATGGGTTATCCTACATAACTCGGAGTTAACAGCTAACTCAGGATTAATCAAATAATTCATCTCGCGCCACCAAGAGTTAGAGGTAAACCTAGGGTTAAATTTTTAAATATTAAACCCACCGATGTCTGCGAGTTAATTCGCTAAACTCTGGGTTAGTGTTAGTAATGTCAAAATAAATGGACGTATTACGAGGTACCGCTGATAACTTATTTTGTATTTAATATTGTTCGACGTTGTAGTAAGTGAAAATTCCGTACTTTATCAGCAAGAAATATCTTCATGAACTCATATAAAAATAAATACAAATTAAAAAAACTTAAAACATATTTTGCCTTATCTGGCGTTTTCGTCAATAAATAAACTAAATCTCCATGGAAACCACATACAATACGATTAAAATGAAATATCATGTTATAAAATTCTAAGACAAGAAAGTTTTATGTATCGTAGTGTAGTGTAAAAGAGATGGGTATTACAATTTCCGATCATTGTTCGTTCATTAATTTTTGGTCGGATTACATATCAGGGCACAGACATTGCAATTCTATTTTATGTTTAGTCGATTGAACTGCAATGTTCCCAACTAAAAAAAAAACACTAATGCCTGGTTAACAAACCCGGTATTACTTTTTAGTGGCGCAACGCGTAAGAAGAGTTAAAATGTTAATTACCAACCGAGTTTACAAACTCTACATTTGTTTATTTAACCCAACTAAACGCGCAAGTGGGCCTTAGTGGGTTATAATAATAATAATTTTATTTCGAGTTTAATAATAATATATAATTTTTATATATAATTTTAAATATTTATACACACTCAGTCACATTAAATAATAAATTACAAATACAGAGAGTTACATATAGAAATTCTGAAATGATTAAAACAAAACAACAAATAAGTACCTACTTAATAGACTTTACATTTTTTCACTACCTGCGTTCAATGCGTAACCTACAGCAGTGATTAAAGTAGGCGCAATAGACCCTTTCTGCGAGCGCGGCCAACATGCTTTTGGAGCTCCCCCGCACTCGCCGAACCAGCGAGGTGCCTCTCTTGCGCATTTTTGTATAAAAACAATCTACGCGCGCAAACATTCTCTCAATCCCGACAAGAGTCAAGCGGTTCTCTTTTCGAAACCGCGACTTAGACCCACCCTCTCCCGTCCGATCTCCATGTTCGGCAAGCCTATCCCTTGGGAGAAGCGAGCCAAATACTTGGGCGTCGTCCTCGACCAGCACCTCTCCTTCTCGGAGCACATAAAGCTGGCGCGCTCGCGCGCCGCTTTCGCTCTCGGCAGGCTCCATTCCATCCTGAATGCACGTAGCAAACTGTCACTAAGGTGCAAATTGCGCATTTACACAGCGTGCATTCGTCCCATCATGACCTATGCGAGCGTAGTATTCGCACAAGCGAAACCTCATCACATCCATAGGATGCAGGCCCTTTAAAACCGGTTCCTTCGCAGGGCGACCGGTTCCCCTTGGTTCGTTCGGAACGAAAATCTCCATCTCGATCTTAGAATCCCGACAGAGTTCATGAAACGCCTATCCAAGCGTTTCTTCGACTCCGCCGCCACTCACCGCAACCCTCTGGTTGTCGCGGCCGCCCGTTATGCCCCCTCCCGTATCAGTCGCACCCGCCGTCCCCGGCATGTCCTAGTCGACCCCGATGACCCCATAACCCTCATCCAGGAGAGCAGTAGGGCCACCAGTACAGTACACAAACACAGACCGCCATCGTTCCGACCTCGCCGACGGGGTCCCACGCGACGACCCCCCCGTAACCGTTCCCCCCGTCCCCAGTCCGATGCGGCCTCAGCCCGCGCCGTAGCTGAGCCTGTAGCTTTAAATTCCCCGAATAATAATGAAATTATAAACCTCTCGATCCAGCCTGTCCCCACTCGCTGCCCTCTCTCAGTGACGCCCTAAGCCGAGGTCCGTACCCCACAGGGGGTGCCCTTAGCGTGCGGTCATTTAAATTATAAGTTTAATATTAAAAATTCCGCTCCTGGCTGGAGGCTCTTTTGAGGCACCCACAGGACAGTCTGGTTAAGTAGCCACGACCTCAGTGGTCAAAACTACGAGCTGCCATAATTAAAAAAAAAAAAAAGCAAACATTCTCAAAGCGCTGCAGTAATGGGGGAGACCCAACAACATCCTGAACGCATTGTTAAACTAGACTCGAAGGGCGCTGTACGACCTTTGCGTGTAGTTAGTCCCTAGGCGGCATGTGTATAAAGTAGTGCAGTAGGCTCTAAAGAGAATCTAATTTTAACTTCTGCTGAGCATCGCGCGAACCTACGGATCATCATATTCGCTCTGACCGACAGCGCCCTTCGCTCCCGTTCAATATCTGCATCATATTTCAAGTCGGGTCATACTAAGTGGCCTAAGTACTTAAAAATATGTACTCTTTCTAAGGGTGTGCCATTCAGCTTTATAGCTGGCATTTCAATAACTTTTCTCTGCCCTCCCTGAAAGACCTTACACTGACTCCTTTTCACATTATACAATAGTCCGTGATCAGTTGCATAACCCTCACAGATACTCATTAGCTTTCTGAGTCCGCAGACCGAGGCACTTAGCAACACCATATCGTCCGCGTAGCTGATGTTATTGAAACAGATGCCATCTATATAACAACCAATACGTTGCTAGCCGAGTGCCTCGATCAGCCCATTAATGTACAAATAAAAAATGGAAGGATAGCTCAAACCCCCCTGATTTACTCCATATTCCAGTCTATACGGGTCCAACAATGTGCCCGCCCACTTGACATGGTTTACCTGGTTCCCGTACCAGTACTTAAAGATGGAAATAAGTTCCTTCGGTATATATGAGCTGTTCTTATTTTATCTCACAGGATATCATAACAGACCAGGTCGAAGGCCTTGGAAAGGTCGAGGAAGCAGGCGTACACAGATGTTTTCCTCTCGGTGTAATATCTGACAGCACTCTTCAGGCATAATATCGCGGTTTTCGTGGACAGTCCCGGTGGAAATCCGAAGTGATTATCCTGAAATTTTAAGTATTTGTTTTATTGTGTATTCAGAATGCTGTCAAACACTTTAGCACCTATTGTTGCCAAGGAAATAGGTCTATAGTTAGATAAGTCTGAAAAATCTTCCGCCTTGTTTTTTACTACCGGTACTGCGATAGTTCTCATCATGTGGCTAGGTAGGTATGAGTGTAATATGCAAAAGTTCTGCAACATGGCCAACACTCTGCACATATGAGGCCCAGCGTGCTGCACATGTTCCACACTTAATCCGTCATGGCCAGACGATTTGCCTATTGTAATAAATTACACCGCGCTTGATACAACCCTGGCCGTAATCCTGGTATCAACACATTCCCCACTCATTCCACCCTCACTTCGAGATGACTAAAATGATCCTAACGGTGACTTAACAGTAAAGTTATTTTAAAATTTATCAGCAATACTTTTTAAATCATTCGAACCGTCAACACTCACAGGAAGACCCGGCCGAGTCCCCAAATAATTGGTATTTTTCCAAAAACCACTGAAATCTTTCAAGCTATGCTTAGCAGCGAGAACGTCATTTTTCTTCTTGATGGTTTTGACACCATTTTAAATGCGATTTAAATATTTTTCTGCTCTCGCACATCTTAGTATACATATCACCAATCAGATCAAGACCAGGATACAGAGATCGCTTGCCCGCAAGAATACTGTATTAACTCTAAAAACGTACTTTTTAAGGAGAAGCGATTAAAGTGTTTAACTAAAAATATTGTGGTATATCCATAAGATAAACAGATTTTTTTAAATTATTAATATGTATTAGTATATACTATATAATTATCCCTAAAGACATTACTCTATTTACCAGTATTTTTAGTCGAACTGTATTATTAAGTCGGTTAGTGCCAAATTTTGACATGATACTGTATTCTTCCGGACAAGCGAGATGTTTCCTGGTCTAAAGACCCTCGATTGCAACTTTGGTGTTGATCAAAAATCACAGCTGGTAGTGAGACAATGGTGAGCTTAACAAGTTTCGTTTCGCTGTCAGCCTGCCAAGCGAAAGCCTATTGCTAAGACATAAGAGGCACGGCGTGTGTATCTGACAGTAAACTCTTCATAAGAGGTTGGCACGGCAATTAGCACGACTACGAAATTCATTGAAGACTTCTAAAGGAAATGGCTGAGTGATCTTCAGAGAAGATTAATAAGCAATAAGGGCTAATCATACGCGGAAGACACCGGCGTTAATATGACTTAACGTAAAGTGGTTGAGGAAAGCACACAACCGAGACATTACAATGTGTAGGTATTAACAAGATATAAACAATGTTGCAGTTTATATCTTGATTATGTAACAACAAAGGTGGGATGAAATCATTTCACATTGACTGAAACAATTACGTATAAACATTAACAGGTGTAGCAGGAGTAGATATTGTGTGTTAATATTTAAGCATGTATTATTGTCACTGCACGAGAAGTCTGGGCTCGTATCTTTAACTCATACAAATCGGCCCGTTGCTTGACTTCAACCTTTGACGAAATCCGAACAGATTTTGCAAGACTGCTTCCGAATCCAGTTCAACTCAACTTGAGTCTCCTGCGTACATTGGTTGTTATTTTAAAAGGCTTTAGCTATGTGATATTTTCTCTTACTTTAATGCCAGGTTTTCATTCAATGCAACAATCATGTTGATGGCTCAATTAGTGTCGACCTCCCAGTCCCCATAGCTGTCCATTTTAAATCACCTACGATACCCAAGAGTCCCATTGATTGCAAACGAGACCAATAAATTAAATTGTGTCACCAACTCCACTCAATATATCTTTATCTACATCGGCACTATTTGATAAAATGAAGTATTCCACTCAGAGCACTTGACAGAACCGCAGCTGAGCACTTCCACTAAACGTCACTGCACTTATATGATTGGTGAATTAATTAGTCTCGTTACGGAAAGCCTTAGGACTTCCCCGACCTCTTTATATTTTCTATCAACATATTTTGCTCGGCACGTGGTCTTGTGCGGCAAGTGGTTGCCTGCGGCTAGTTCTACGCTAATTTTGATATAAACCTGCATTACTCTATATTATATCTTGTAAATTACCGATTTCTTTAGCTTTTATTAAATACATTGATTTGTGGTTTTAGTAGAGGAGTCCCCACAATTTCACCAATGTCAAATTATAAAATGCCCGATTTACTTGGCCCAAATACTTATGTTTTGTCCCTAAAAGAAACCTCGAATTTTCGAGGTTTCTTTTAGGGACAAAACATGCTATTGCTATTTAGCAAGTAGCCTAAAGCTTCAAATAGATACGTGTTATTTTTAGAAGATGGGTATTTGTCATTAAGTCTCTAGATAAAAGCTCATTGCATCAGGTTTTTATAAAAAATACTAAAGTGACTAAAATTAGAACGTTTCCATAAACCGGTCTGGGTTCTTGAAGTCCTGGAAAGCTGTCAGATAACTTTCTAATGCACTGCAAATTCTTCGCCAAAGTCGTCCGACGGGCCACGTATATACCCTTTTATGCCTATGAGTCTACATTATACGCTGATCAAAAAGGGTTTGCATAACTTGTTATACATATGGCACGTTTTTACCAGAAGAGTTCTTGAACTACACTTAGCCCGCTTGCACCAGAAATCATTAAATACGTTTAGCGCGTATAAAGTAATTTTTACGAAATGTGGGTGTACTATAAGTACACCTCTGACTAACCATTAAGAGAATACAGGCGTTATGTTAAGTATTTTTTGGTGCAAGCGCGCCTGATTTGTTTTTGACTTCTTTAGACTCTAAGGATCAACTAGAAAGATGCTCAAGCATGGACGACCTCGGTTCAGATTTTCGTGCTAGTCTATACTCAAATATAGTTTTAAATAGAGTTTCAAGTTTGTTCATCATTCAAGGATAAGGACCAAAGATACTACAATATCTTTTGGGACATGTTTTATGTCTGCCTACTATAAATATGTATAAAACTGTAATTACCAAGAAATAAATTGGTTTTTATATATAAAATTGGGCACTTACTTGTCCAAATACTCTTTTAATATGTCCAATTTCTTTATTTCCAGCGAGCAGCGGTCCAGCGCAGTTTCTTGCAAGGTTTTCTCGCGTCCCTCTCCGTGGTCATAGTCTCAGAGTTGGGCGACAAAACCTTCTTCATAGCTGCAATCATGGCCATGAAGCACCCTAGAATAATAGTCTTTGCTGGAGCCATATCAGCCCTGGTCTTTATGACAATATTATCAGCAGCATTTGGATGGATAGCGACCGTCATACCTCGAATTTATACGCACTACGCCAGTGCTGTGCTGTTTGCGATATTTGGTATTAAAATGTTAAGGGACGGGTGGAAAATGGACCCCAATGAGGGACAAGAAGAATTGGAAGAAGTACAGAGTGAATTGAAAAGAAGAGAAGATCAGGTATGTTAATTTAGATATTTTTTGGGTAGTTCGGGTGAGACTCGGCAAAGTGACCGATTGTCTTGTTAGAATATTGATTAAGTGAGCGAAATAAGAAATCTAGCCGAGTTGTTATAATACAATTTAATAGAATTGATTTTTGAAGTAGTTTATTTATTATCTTCTTTGTACAGTACCAAAGTACGATGCATAAAATGTATTAGTTATTATCAATTATTTATTCACTGAAATCTCCTTCCCCTTTTTCGTTGGAATTTAGTTTATAGCAATAACTCCGTTATCAAAAATGGCCCAAGAATTGAATAAACAATATGTATTTTTATAATAGAAAAATTAATATTTTTTTGCGTATCTTCACTCGCGATGTGGTAAAGACCTCTATAGATGGAAATATATCGAATAGTAATATTTTTGGAGACGCAGTCTTGCCACATTTTGCGGACTGACAAACATAATATTAGACCAATATTCTCTAAGAGTTAGCAGAGGTGTACCTACAATACACCCACATTTTGCCAGATGTTTAAGTGCATAGAAACAAGTTCCACAATCCATTTATCGAATATTCATTTTCGACTGACGAGTATTGCCAACAAACAATACGTACGTAATACGTTGTATTGACTCTGCTTGCAAATGCAAATATTTCATTCGTCCCTATTTAACCGGATATCAACATACAGGGTGTAGAAAGACCTATCACTTAGCCGTCAACTACGCATTCTGCACAGAAAACTAAGTAACATTGAGAATTGCTGTTTACGGTATTGCGCAACGTATCGCGCCCAAATCATTGTGCTTATGGGTGCATGCAACGGTGCACGGGACGTGGGGGTAGTTGTGTTATAACATTAAAACTTTTTTCGTAAGGAACGTCAGTAAAAGTTGGAATATTGATCTTCAATATATACTTAACCAGAAGGTTTCCAGATATGACCCAGTATAAAAAAAAACAAATGACGGGGAGTACAAGTGACTTTCGGCTCCTTTAAGCGTCTTTTTACATCCGTTATATGTAGGTACTTTATACTTCTCAAATACCTAAAATTCTAACAATTAACAAAATAAAACAATTAGGGAAATCTAAAATCAGAATGTTCGATTCACACGCTTATCGAATTTGCGGCTTTTATTAAATCTACCCTCCTATCGGACACGCTGATAATAATTATAATCGTTGATTAATCGTTATTTAATTATTCCATTTTATACATACTGCCTTTTAATTATAGAATAATTACACAACGCATTATGTTGTGAAATCATTAACGTTGAATAAAAATGTAGTAGGTATTAGTAGAAATATTAGAAAAGTAACAGACAATGTGTCATGCTTTTCTTTGAGAATCTCAAAATAAATGTATAATGAAGGGAAACATTTTGTATAATGTACCTTTCTAAAGGCTTCAAATGTTAATAATTTGAGATTTACTTCTTGTTGTGCGCTTTTCATGTAAAGATGTTTTATACACGGTCAAATTAACTCAATTAAATAAGCGAAACTCCTCAGATGTGATGGGGATCGATATGTAAATACGATAAAACAAAAGAAAACAGATTTTTTCAAGTCTTACTTCAAGTACTTAACAAAACTACATGCGGTCGTTGATTCCCAAAAAAAAGCATCAAATATTTTTCTATTTTATTTTATCGTGTTTAGATATCGATACCCATCACGTCTGTAGAGTTTCGCTAGCTAATTTAATTTGACCCTGGGGACAAAGGAAAATGTTCAGTTAAAAGAATATTATAATTTTCTTTATCAAGCGCTAGATTACTTAAGAAGTAAAGAAATAGTTCCGTCAGCCTTTATTGCGCAGGATAGCCAAGTCACCGTTACTTTAGGCGAATATAATGGATTATGGGAATTAGCAATAATAACCATGGATTACAAATAGTTTCCATGTCTAAGCGCTGTGGTTATGGCAATTATACCATCGCTGTTTTTCACTTTAAATTTCACAACTTCAGTTTTATTTTTCAATGATCACGAATCTGACCCTTATCGTTGTTACGTACCTATTACATGAAAATTAAGTTACAATTTATAGCAAAAAAGGCTTAAAAGGCTCATACAACCTGAAATAATAAGTTTTCCCATCGTAGTTTTTTAATGCGTTTTTCTTACTAGTAGAACTTCTATATTAGAGTAACCAAAATAATGAAAATATATAAATATTTCAGTGTTAAATTTTTCAATTTCAAATGATAGCCTACATTTGCAAGGAAGTTTATCCGTTCAAATTTCCCAAACGTCATTGGCACAAATAAACTCATTGCTAATTGTTCTCACCTACTGTTTTTAAAAAGTGAGGTATTTGTTAATTTAGTCCACAGATAATGGACTAAAATAACAAATACATCACTTTTTAAAACGCATGTTATCGTCTCATGACACTACAATTTTATCCTTTAATCAAACTTAATATCTTTGCTATCTAACATAATCTGTATCAAAATAAAAAGATATTGTTTATCTTGGTATCTATTAAAGTTATCTTAGGTAATGGTACCTACATTTTTTATTACCACATTTAATAAAAGCCATGCAAAGAAGTTATATCTAGACTAAGACTTACTTCCTGCCAGGGTCACGGGTTTGTCGGAAAAGGTTAACGTGGCCCGGGCACACAGACAACTGAAGGAACACGGGTGGGTTTTAGTGAGAAAAAGTCTGACACGCCCTCCCGCTCCGCCCAGAGCGGGAGAAGTTATCTGATGACTACCCAGCCAAAAAAAAAAAAAACTAAAACGTATTTAAATTATGAGTACTTTGATCGAGTTGTTGCATTGCAAGCAGACATCGGCTTCGTTGCAAAAAAAAAAAATTCGTTTCAAAGTCATTCCTCTTTAGATTACGCTGAAGCGAATTGGTCTAAAACAATAGAATGACGGTAGCAAAGGAGGTCGAGTAATAAATTACTAATCGTTATTTAAATAAAGGTCAATTTAGTCGAATCAACTATTTATCACAGACGAAATCTTACTTTAAACAGAATTGTGTTTATTAGATAAGATAGTGTTTTTGAGATGTTTTGTATTTGTAGATTCTTTTCAGTCTTAACCTAGCTGCAAATGTTGAATTCCTTTCTTTGTATTTATTTTATTGACCTAGTTATAACTGGCACACAAGAAGCGCCATTTTTTTTTGTGTACAAAGGGGAAGGGGATTTTTGAAAATCGAGTCGGAAATGTTGCCAGTACTACTTTTAAAAGATGATTCGGTTTTACATGCCAATTTTGTTTTTATTTAATCTGCCGATGTCAAAATAACGGTTTAGATTTGAACATCGAGATTAATTTCGATCTTAAGTTGTCAGTTCGAGATTCAAAAGTATGACACTGCAGGACGCGCAAAAAGAGCGATCGAAGTCGCCTGACGCAACGTCGGTCGCGACCGCTGGTTCCCAAAGCCCGGGGCGTTCGGTCCCCAGTGAAACGGAGAGTGCCCCACAGTCCCCAGGGGAGCCCGTAGCGGGCAGCTCGGCGCAATCAGAACCGCTGAGGGTGATCTTACGTCATTATGCCTGGCAGTACGAATGACACCTAGTTATTTTTTCTTTTAGCCTTAGCTTTTTTTTTCGTTCTGTTACGCACAGACCATATCATTATTTCGTTTGAAGTGAATAGATAGATGAATTGAATCGATTATGCAAAGGAATTCAGCATTTGATTATAATGTTGTTTAGGCCGGCGTTACACCATCAAATAGTAAAATACTGAATTAATTAACCTTTGATTGTGTAATACCGGCTCTATAGTGCGCGTGCGTATTGGTATTCATTCATACTTTTCGTTATCATATCTGACCAGAAAAAACAAGATTTCGATTCTGAAACTTTAAACTATGATAATAGAAGTTATTTTATTTTTTCTGGGCAAAACTTTTTGCTTTGGGCTTCAAATATTTATGTATAACGTGAATTATGTATATTATCTAAAATCGCTTAATTAGGTTAATATTCTCTCTTTAGTTATTGTAAGAACCATATCAATTATTTAAATAAATTAAACCCACAAAAAGATGGAAGTAATTGCCCAGAAATGTATTTTAAATACATTAGGTATTTCTTACAAAAATGCTGCCACTATTGCATACCAATCTGTTGCATATTTAAAGCCTGGAATGTATAAATAAATTATTCATGCATCTTGATTCTTAATTTCGCCTCATCCCTAATTTTATGAATCGTAGTGTAAAATCAATCACACTTGAAGGCTGAAATACACTATTTGTTCACTATACAAAATCCAAAGCCATATTATATAAAAACAAAAGATTTTAAATAAAAATATGCTCGAACAACTAGTCACCATAGTCACTGCAACATTTTATTTGCAAGCAAACCTTTGTTTTTTTTTATAAATCCGTTCATATATAACGATGTTTATTCCGTTTCAGCCTTTTGTCTTGCTTAGCATGTACTTTTATGTGTATGTACATATTCCAGTTAGTCTGTACTTACTTGTGGACTAATTTTAGAATAGTATGAGTAATTACTGTAAAAATATTTGTCTCTCTAGAGATTGACGACCATAACGATAAGTTAACACATTTTTAACCTTATTTTGTATTACATAGAGTATAAAACTCGGTAAAGAAGAAGGCCCTTTTACAAAAAAGAAGACTAGGTTAATTTTATATGACTTTCCTATAAATGTCGTAAAAAGCCACAAAGTGGTGTCAGACAATTATAGTAAGATTTACCGTGACATGTATTGTCACGATACTGGGTACTAGACTACCACATGTTTAATGGCAGTAGTTTTATATTAAACATCAATATTTTTTTGTCAATTAGATGTGCTTCGTAAACAATAAATAAAGCACCACTATTAACGTGCTGTAACAAAAAAAATAACCAAAAAATTCTGACACACTTAAGCCCAATCTTTCTACACCTGCAACACGATTTCGCCCCACTAAACCACCTTCCTAAATTCCAGGAAGAAAAAGAAGAAACCCTAGACATGTTAGAACAAGGGCAGGTCGAAAGCCGGCGGCGGAAACGAAACGCTGTCCTCAAGATCCTTTTACAAGCGGCTTCGCTGACCTTCCTCGCTGAGTGGGGGGATCGGTCGCAGTTGGCTACAGTCGTGCTTGCGACCAGGGAGCATACGGTCGGCGTGGTCGTTGGTGGCTCGCTGGGCCATGCTCTATGTACGGGACTGGCTGTGATAGGCGGCAGGATGGTTGCCGCCAAGATTTCTGTTAGGACTGGTGAGTTTGATTTTGAAGTTTAAAAAAAAATTGTATTCAAAGTTTGAATTGCAGAGGTAAAGTTAAGTATTTGCCAAAATGTTTCATATGGCGTAGGTTGATTTCTTTTAACAGTTTATTCAAAAGCTCATGCAAAAATGGTCCTCAGGTCCTGAAAAATTTAAAAAAGGCAAGCTAGGGAAATACAACATATTTTCGTCTGGAGTCAATGTTGACGGAAATAAAAATGTCAACGTTAAACAGTAGAAATAAATACCCATGACGCATTTCTGCGTCAATGGCAAATGGCCGGGTGCCATGAAAGTTATTTTGGGTTTTGCTTAATAGACGATGAATTACACGATTATTTTGTTTACTTTTACAGTTTGTGTTACTAGTTATCTAACGCATTCATTTAAAGTTTTTTTTTTGTAATCCGTGGGATGTACAAGTCATGTTCATGAACCTGTCTTTTACACGGAAGATGATTTTATTTTGTAACAATTTAAATAGTTGTCGGAAATACGTTAAATCAATCGTTTGACTTTGGACTACTCGGGACGCCAGCGCCACTAGGCGGCGCTCGACAGAGTCTACAACGTAACGCTCAGTTTGTCGGTGGCGGTCAAGCAGTGAACACGTTTAGAAACTGTCGCGCGTTCTGTATAGTTGTGTCGTGTAACTACAATGTGTGATTGCTAGTGTAATAATTTTTTTTGTAAATTACTAGCGACCCGACCCGGCTTCGCCCGGGTAGCAAAGCATAATATAATATAGCCTATGTCACCCGGAGATAGTGTAGCTTTGAAAGATTTTTTGAAATCGGTTCAGAAGTTTCGGAGAATATTCAATACAAACAAACAATCATATATTTTCTCTATATGCTATTAAATTGTAGCTTATATGAAACATTTGTATTTTTGACATAGCGCTATCTATTGAATACTTTCTCAATCCAGTCAACAGATATCGCCATCTGTTAGAATCGTTTGGAGCTAACAGATAATTGTGACTGTCAAATAATAGACAAATAATTTGCAATAAAATAATATTGCGACTATAAATTGAAATGCAAGCTATCCTACAAGCTAGCTATCTATAGCTAGATTTTAGGATAGCTATCTATAGCTATCCTAAAATCGATTCAGTAGTTTAGGAGTCCATCGCGGACAAACAACGTGACACGTAATTTTTATATATAAAGATAATTTGATTTGAACTGCAAACGGTTTTTCTATTGCGCAATAACCAACAATTCCAATAGTACGCCCACCGTAGTTAAAGTATGGATGATGATAACGAGTGAGATGTACCTTCTCCGTCATCGTTATATGAGAAGGCCCAAGTTATATCTGCCAACTTTGTAATTTTTATTATTGCAAACCATCCTATATCATTTGGCGAAGTAATCCAAAATGTGTTTTATTTTTTATTTCATTTTTTTAACCTATTTCTCTCTCTCTTCCACAGTAACCATAATCGGTGGACTAGTGTTCCTGTTTTTCGCAGTCAGCGCCCTTGTTATCGGTCCCGGTGAATAAGCACCGACTTTTGTACCTATGTGTAAGTGACAATATGTACTGTACATTGTTATTTTAGCTTAGACAATCTCACTTGTTTATGTATATTTAAATATGAAGTATTGGACACTGTTAGATCAACACTAGCTTAACTTATGATTCAGATGACGTATTTGGCATCATGCGTCGTCTTGGACAAAGTGCAGTCGCCAGCAGGTCAAGCTACACGAAACTGTCAAATTTCTTCAAACAATTTTAAACCTTTAATTGATCGTGGTTAAGTTCAAAATCGAATGAGAAAATCTGACAATTTGTGATAACTTGATGTGCTGGCGACTGTACGTGTAAAATTGTATAAATAGTGAAAATATGATCCTAATGTGTATATGTATACATTTTTTTGTGAATCCTTTATATGTACACACCACAACCGGCTAGGGCCGTTGGGCTCATTTTGAACAAAAGTTGTCTCGACTTGTGACGTTTTTAAGGCTAACCCGCCGGCACCTTTTGGCTTTGGTGTGTAGACACCTTAAAGGGTGGATAAAAAAAAACACTTATTTTGCACTTATACGTGAGAAGATACTCTTTATATTTTCTAAATTCGTGAAAACTCATGTTTTATTTTTCTCAGTACCTGCAATATAAGTTACTATAAACTGACTTTTATTGTACGTGTGATGTGGCTGCAAAAGTGCCTCCTAATGAGAAGCAAGTTACATTTAGTAGCTACAGTCACAAAAATAAAGTTGTTAATATCCAAGCTGACGTGAACGTTTGAAACGTTCATTGATAACTGATTGTCCTACAGATAGTGTTAAGATAGTGTTGTTCTACGATATTGGGATTACTACGGATTTAAATAGTATGTCGTCTCCAATTGTGGGTACTTAGTAGCTTTTACTAATACACTTTTGGACACCTGAATCGAGCCACTTTGCATTTTTTTTTGACGTATAAATAAATGTCTTAGATGCCCGTGAATTTAAATTTGCTTAGGCTTCAAAACTGCATAGATTTTTTTTACTCATAATTATTTTGATGTTTTAGACATTATATTTACATGTAAAAATATTCACGGTGGGTCGATTTAGGAAAGTCCGAGAGTGTAGTTTACTTGCTTTTCTTGTCTTGTGTGTATGAGGCAATTTAAAATTTAGTAACCTCTTATGTTAGTAACTCGGTGACGTAAATTCTAAAACCGTCAACTAGACGCTTTAACATGCCAATAATTTTATTTCAAACATTCAAATTCTTCTCAACGATATTTTTTTAATTTTTTAAGTATTTGAACTTATCGACATGTGTCATCTGGCGAAATGTGGGTGTACTTATAGGTACACAACTCTCCCTTTTTTTTGGGTTGAAAATCATCAAATGACTTCTCCCGTGTCAGATTCTGACTGACTAAAACCCACCCGTGTTCCTTCAGTTGCCTGTGCGCCAGGGCCACGGTAACTCATTCGAACAATCCGCGAACACGGCAGGCAATGGCCCATTCGGACCCCGTCAATGATGCTGACATCTCTATGAGGCGCGTGGAACACGACGCGCAGTCGGCCCGGGCCAGGTCCTTACCGGACGGCGAGCTAGGTACACAACTGCCTAGCTCTTCCGAGACTACAGGCGTGATATTACGTTGTGTTTGTGTTGACATGTAAACACTTTATATGATTTTCTTCCATTTTTTATTTCTCGTGAGGGTATTTCTGAATGCAAGTCACAACGTAAAGTGGTATTAATCTTAACCTTACTGATATTTACTAGGTAACTACCTATCTATGCCGATATCGTAAACATCGAGTCAAGTGTCTATTATATAGGTAATTTAGTTCACAAGACAAGAAAACACGTCATTACTTTGAAGATGACATACAATTTATATTCCATTGTGTCTCTAAAAGATAAATATATTTTTCAAACTACGTATTATGTGATACATTTCTTTGTTTGATTCTTTTGTTATGAGGAAAAGCGGTCAAGTGGTATTTAGCGTTCATTCCATATTAAAGTATTCCTCTGTTTTCTCCCTCGTTAATGATACTAGTCCTGATATTTTTTTTGATGTAATTTAAGTCTACAAATTATTTTAATTAATTTTAGAAAAAACAAAATACTCTCAAAACAAAACAAGGCAGTGGTAGATATATATTACTTGCTCCTGCCCGCGGCTTCGCCCGCGTGGATGTCGGAAATTATCCCACGGGAACGTGCTACCGGGACAAAAAGTAGCCTATGTCCTTCCCTAGGATGCCATCTATCTCCTTGCCAAAATATAAAGAAATCCGTTCAGTGGTTTACGCGTGAAAAGGTAACATACAGACAGACTTACTTTCGTATTTATAATATTATTATGATAAAATGGATATCGTCAAAAATATGTTTCGACTATAGTCGTAGTGTCGTGTTACTTGCATTAAATGATTATTATTATTACAGTACCATTAACCAGAGAAAATAGAGGAATACGTTAGTATGAAATGGACGTCAAAAACCACGTGACCGCGTTGCCTCTTAAAAGAGAATTTACTCAGAAAAGCAATGAAAGCAAATTCAATGTTATTTTTTTAACTTCGCCTTGTATGTGTGTATGAATATGAAGATAATGTACAAAAGATTAAATTGATGATCAACGGTGAGGAATATAAAAAAATCGAATTTAATAATGAGATTTGAAATCGGCCTGCAAACGTAATTATGATTATTATGATAATAGAAGTTTGAACTTAAATGGTATCGAAATTAATTTGAAACGGACTCGATACGGCTCAATTTTTCATTGCAAAGATTACGCACGCATGGACAATATGTTTATTAAATAACAAAAACGGTTAAAATGTAGTTGATCTGCAGAAAGAAGAAAGCTTGATAAAAACCTAACTTTTTTGTCCAAAAAGGACAAATATTAATGACTTTTAAAAATAACAGTATCGACGTTATTTTGCTTTCTTGTTGTACTAATATAAAAACTTGTCTAAAGAGAGGTCTGGTGGAAAAAAGTTGATAAATTTTATTAGAGGATAATTTATATCGATGCGAGTTAAGCCTACTATAAAACAACAAAAAAAAAAACCTTCATGCTACTGTATTATGATGATGCACCAAAATGGTAATATTTGTAGAGTTCTTTGGCCTATTGACATTTACTGGTGCAAATGAGTTATCTCCATTATGAAACAATATTTTGTTCATAAAATGTAGTCAGTTCATTTGGAAATCATTAGAAATAAAAATAACTGTTTTGGGCCATACAGATGGTGGCGCCCTCTATGTTAATGAGCTGACATTTGGGGCAAGTTGAGAAGTCAGTAAGGGAGATCGATGGAGGAATAATCAGTTTGGCTATACTCATTAAGTTTTATTTGTATGAGGATAGAAATCTGAACTGATTCAAAAAGATTGCAAGAAATAGGGAGGTGCTTATTTTGGATTACAACAGACCTTATTATGAAACTTAAAATAACATTTTAATTTAATTTTTGCCTTCCATGCTGTTATGAAAGTTTCATAAATTAGGCCAAAAATTAGATTGCCAAACTTTTATTTTTCTAGCCTAGTGTGAATGTTATAGATATTATATAAATATTTTAGCTAAATATATATTTTAAACACTTCTAATTAACGCCTGGTGCGTTTAAATATAATCATTTATATTAATATTTTTGTACTTCTTGTCTGTGATCTTGTATGTAATGCTGAATAACTTTTAATTACACAGTACAGTACAATAACATGAAATGGTAAACTAAAATCAACTGCATTTAAAAAGCTTTATTTATGTAAAAAAATAACCATTTCGAATGAAAATAATTAGAATAATAAAATTCGAAATTTTGTTCCGTCGTTCCATTTTTGTATTGTGGCGGTTAATAAAAAAAATATTGTGCTGCGAAAAAGTGCGTGCCTGCGCATTTAGAGTAGAACTTAAAATAAATTACTTTTAGTTTTTATTTGAATAATTTTAAGGAAAATAATGCATGTCATTAAGTGTTGAAATTGTAGAAAATAATAAATGTTCACTTTGTGGTGAGTCTGTGTCAGCCATTTTGCCTTATGTAATTTATAATAATGGTCGATATAGTATCATACTTTTATTTATAAACTTTGATGGAAATGACTTAACATCTGATGAGTGATAATTTAATTGAAATTAAATGTTTTGTTTCATACAACCTACTTATGTTTGGAGTAATTAAACTATGGGTAATTTTAAAAGCTTGATTATACCAAGGTTTATGGTCTATCCACACATAGCAGGGCCGTACCGATACGTGACAGGGCCGTGGCCCACACAAGGCAGGTACTGAAGCTCCAGCGCCGGCCCGAATGAACCGGCGATCACAACTTCATATAAAATGTACACACCCTACCCTGTCCCTGATTAGTGTGGATAGACCTTTAAACTTAAGCTGTGGGTAAGGTTTCAGACTAACCGAAGAAATCACAATATCAGAGTCAAATATATTAAGGTTAGGTCCTTTTGAGCCTTATAGCAATTAAAGTTTCTTCAGGCTTTTACCATTACCTACCTACAAGTAGAAAATTTAAGTCGTGACAATACCTCTTACAGAGGGTGGCAGAGACGTCAACGCACAAACTTACCATGGATTCAGTACATAACTCTGAACGCCCCTGCGTTAAAAAATTTCATCGGTTATTTTAAAAAAAATGCTGTTCCATACACTTTGACCGCGTTGGTATTGGACTTTTCTATGAAAAGCAAATGTTTATTTGAAAAAAAAAACAAAAAAAAATCGGCGCTAGGTGTCTAGAATCATGTGCTGAATTCATGGTTTCAGTTTGCACGTCGATGGGCCTGCCACCCTGTATACTTATTAAATGTTTTACATAGAAATCTAGTGCATATTGGTTCATACATTAAATTCTAGGTAATATGGGCTATTTCATACAGAATAAAAAAAAAAAAATATGTAGTAAAATTTCAAAATTAGTGGCAATTTCTTCAAGTTTACAAAATAAAATAAACACTAATCCACGAAATAGTTTCAAAATAATAATTCGTTAAATCGACGTTTTTGTACTAAATCCCATGTTTAAAGCGTAGATAAATTAGTGTACAGATGAACTTGATTTCAACTGCGTGTAAAATAAAAATAAATACTATGGTATGAAGCTATTCTATAGTTTCAACAAGATGTTCTTAATAGTACCTAGTATACGACATTTGATAACGGAAAACATAAATTGTATGACGCAGTGGAAATATAGTCCGTCTCTACATACCCAAAGTGGCTTTAGTTGTTGAAATTAAGAGTATGAAATTAGCTTAAAATTTTGGTTTTTTTTTTTGTGTAGCCACCATTATCTACCTACACTATTTTCATAAAAGGAACAAGTAAGAATTTGTTAGTTGGGGACGCATTAACATAAAATCAGCTGTAAGTACCCGTTCAGGGGGTCTACTACGTATGCACGAAATCCGAAGTTACGGGCGTTTCCAACGTTGTATCACCAACGGACATATGATTACTTTGGAGCCCGAATAACACGAACACTGTGAATGAAACCACGGTTTGAAAGTTGTCCGTCCTCGCGATGTCTTTTTGCCCGTTGGAATAAATTCATTTGTCACTTGTTTTAACTGATCTATTACTTTCGGAAGGGCCTGTATTTTCGTTGACGGACTTAGGGAGTGGACCCCCAAACACGGCGGTTACCGAATGTCAACCGCGCTATTACCGCAGTGTCTTAACGGTAACTGATATGTCGTACTACGGATGTGTCAGGTTTTGTCATACTTGTGACGGTGTAGCGTGCAGATGCCGCGCAATTCACTTTTAGAGACGATATAGAAATTTTCTAGATGCATAAATAGGTATTTGTAGGGAAACGAGAACAATGATTATGGATACCGGTCCCATATTTACATTTGTAACGTTTCGCCACCTCTTCATACAAAATGTCCTATATATGTTTATTGAGATAAAATTTTGTACGCAGCGGTGACGAAAATAATACAGAACGGTATCACCACTATAAATAAAATAAATTAAACTATTTTTACTCTGTGCTAATCTTAATAAACGTTAAAATTAGCACTCAATCCGCCGCATTCAGAATCGTTTAATTTATGACGAAGGAAAATTAAGCCTCTCTGGGTGCGGCATTATGTATGCAAAGTAATTCGTATGTAACATAGTGTTGAAAATATAATTTTATAAGTACAAAACATTGTCAACTGAAAATCACATAGATGTTGCTTCGAAATTGTTGATAAAAAAAGTATTATTTTGTAAAAACGATAAATAAAATGTGTAAATAATGTATCTTTTGTTTTTTATTTATCTGTATTTACTAGGTACAAATCGGAGGTTGTAGGTTCAAATCAGGACAAGTACAGTACAACAATTTTCTTATTGTCCTTCGGGAATCATCGCATTTCCGAATACAAACGAATGCTAATTTCTATGTCCATCAATGATTAGATTTATCATGTATAAAAATTTGAATTCAGAAATAAGTACTTTATTGTTGTTTTGTTTTCACGTAACAACAATAAAGTACTTAGTTGTGAATTCAAATATTTACGATAAGCAAATTTGCTTACGGGCCCCGCAATTAACGTTAGGTATAAAATAATTGAATAATTAAGATATGTTAAAGTGAATCATGACATTCCCAAACTGATAAAATGTTATCAACGTAATTAGGTACACCGGGGGAAATAAAAACCTAATTTATATAATTAAGATTTATCACTACTTTATTGATAACTTAAAAACAAAATTACACTTTCATCTTTATCTAAATTTAAAGATAATATTATAATGATTTTATTCTTCAGTTGTAAACAAAGATAATAAATTATTATCTTAAGCTTCTGTCAAAATATGATTGATCGATTTTTAAACGTTTTTCTATTTTCCATAGTCTGTAATCTTTTTCGTCACAATTTTATCAAGGATTTTAATTTATTCATAATAAAATGTAATCATATTTAAGTAGATAGGTAAAATTCAAGTCACTTTGATAAGACACGTGACCAGGCGTACATAATGTTCGTTGATAAAAAGGTTTTTACAAAAAAAAAAAAAAAAATAACCAACTTAAAAAAAAAAAAAAACAAGACAAGCGCGCGTCGCTTCGTGAGATAAAATACTGTAGAACATAATGATGAACTGTAGAGTAAAGCATAAAAAGCATAAAACTACTACTATCTAATTTGAAAATATAAATACAGATTAAAACTTATCTTACATAATTTATTGACTTTATTTTATTTAAAAACTTTATTTTTTAACAGTCACTAGATATTTAACATTTTATTATTTACTCGTAGTAGTCTTAATCTTTGGTAAAACTTAAAATTTATTATTTTTGTCATAATAATTAAAAAAAAATGGGTAAACACTGCACAATGAGTATTTACTAAAATCAATTACTAATTTCAAATTTTTCACAATAAAACTTCTTTTAAATCACCAGTCTCTATAAGCCTGCAGGGTAATTGCGTAACACACTAACAGTAGGAATGGCTTTCATTTTGATAGTTCAACAACATTAATTGCGTTATTAATGTTGTTGAGCAAACAAATTTTTCGAACATATCAAGCAATGGATTAGCAATCGGCTTCAAAATGATTCAGATTGTGATTGATAGTGTGTTACGCAATTAGGGTGCTGAAGTGGTCAATTCAAATGTTAATTTAATAATATTATTCAAACATTAATAGTTGGAAAAAGTTGTGAGATATAAATTTAATACCTTCTACCTTCCAGTTAATGATTGTGTAAGAATTTAACCTGGTTTAACAAGGTTTGTTTACACTTCTATCAGATAATTTTGGAACAAACTATATAAAAGAAACATGCAGCTCGAAAAAAAAAAGAAAAACATTAAAGTACTTACTAAGTAAGGTAGACAGAGATATAGTCGTCACAGGCATCTAGCATAGCTTTGGCGAGCATTTCATCCCGTGGTGTTGTGTCCGCGTGGGAAGGTAGGAAGAGGCTTATGCGGGACGCTTCGGCCCACGAGTGGTTTAGTGTACCTGGAGACATAAAATATTATAATGCAGTTATTGTGAACTATGGTCGCAATCCTAACGCATAAACACATACATGTACGTGTATTTGGAAAAACAACACAAATTAATAATATTAATACCTACAGACAAAGTTCAGTTTACGCTACAACTTCAAAAAAAAAAAGACTTTTCAATGGTACTATTCATTCTGAAATCAACTTTATTTACAGTAGCATAAAGTTGGTATTTGTTTAAGTGAACATAACATTAATTGGAAAAGGGATTTGAATAGACTTCAGGGAGATTTGCTTCTATAGAGAATTGTACGTTGAGCAGTTGACCCAGCGGCCCCGACTAACCACACTGGGGGCCTATTCTCTAATACGTCAACAACGATCCCGTCAGAAAGTGGTTCGATACTTTGGAATGAACCGTACCTACTCCCGAATTAGTAATTTTTTCGGACTGGAAAAATTAAATCGGGAGTTAGGACAACTTTCAAATGGTGTTGTCATTCATTCTTAGTTCGGGCCCCAAAGCAATCTTATGTCTCAGTTAAGTGATTCGGAACAGCAAACGTCCGTAACTTCGCCCAAAACTACGGCGGTATCATTGGGGATTACTGGGGGTCTACTTAGAGAGTAGATCCCCAGGTTCGATCCCAGGCTGGCACAACTTTTTCTTTAAGCAATTTATTTCAGCTGGAGACCAGTTCAACATCTTACCTCCAACTGCTTTTTTGATCTAGTGGTCGAATTGCTGACCGTGGGCTCCCGAGTTGAATCCCCGGTCGGGTAGTCTTTTAGATTTTTGGTTTTGGAACTTCTCAGTAGCAACCAGAAGTCTGAATTCGTGACCGGCTGATAGCATTAGGCCTCCATAGGACTTATTTATAACATAAATGAGGGTAAACTTGACACCTCTGTCTAACCCGTTGGACATACTGGCTTGATGTTTTTTTCTCGCCGTTTCTGTCCCACTGCTGGGAAAAGGCGGATGGACTTGGAGGAGTTTAACTCCTTCCACCTGTTACATTCCTGCGCCGCTTCGAACCAGCCCTCATGGTAGGCGTCTAAGTCATACTAGTGGCTCTGTGAGCTGTAGACCTCGCGAGTCCGTCTTTGCATAGCTTAAAACTGAATAAATGTTCACCACGCACCTTAAAACAAAAAGCGCGCGAAGAGCGCGATATATGAATTTTTTTTACATTTTCAAACCCCATATCTCCGCCATTTTGAAAAATTTCGACGACATCGACAAAAAAATTGCATATAATCGAACCTGCTTACAAAATTTCAAGAGAATCGGTTGAGAAGTGCGACCTGTAGAGAACAGCCAGACATCCGGACATACGAAAGCATTTTTGCCCGAGCTGAAACGGAGACGCTTCGCGCTCGCTCGGTCAATTATTGCCACATCTTTTTAGCTCGGCTTCGACGAATATTAAATATCGACACTTACCGTAATACTTGAGCGGCCACTGGTGCGGCGAGTGGCGCGAGGCTAGTAAACAAGATGGCGTCGCGCCGGGAGTGAGCACGCGCGCCGGCCACCACGGACACGGGCCCAGCTTGTGCCACACTACGTCGTCGTAACTACAATAAGGAATTTAGTACATTTTAATTTACTGATATAAGTATAGCTGCTACTGAATAAACTGGCACCGGGTGGAACGTTTTTCGATGGTAGAAGTTTCGGCGTGTTTGAGGGTATTTCACTAGATCAATATTTAGGCGTAGTTCAAAAAGCACTATCTGTTCAGTACCTCTTGTGTTAATTCTGTTGACTTTCGTGAAGTATGATGAAAGTATCTCATGATTTATGGCAGTACACGGTTAGGAAACAAATTATTTGTTAGAGATCGTCTAATTTAACACAGCACGCCCCTCCTCTACAAAAATTTCTATACAGACATTTCAAATGTGTATCAAACAGGCGGTGGACGGGCGTGCGTTCAGGCTCAGAATGCCCTTGATTTCAAACAGTCCCTTTCCCGAAATGTTCCCTCCCCATAATGCCCATTTCCCAGAATGTCCCTTTTCTCGAAACGTCCATTTCCCGAAATTATCCTTTCTTAAAATGTCCCTTTCCTACGACAGCTACGCGTTTAAACTGGGAATATACAAATAACATAAGCCAAGTACTCAATCAACTTTTAATCACATTTAATAAAAACCAAAACGTTAAAAGGCTCTTTATCACATACCTATAAACCAAAACATCAAAGCTAGAAAATTATCCACGTGATAACAGTTAACTTAATTATATTATAAAATAACATTATAGAAATCGAGAAAGTCTTAGTAATTAATTTAAGTTTTAATTGTTAAAATGATGTAAAAGTGTATTTTATTTAAATAAACAGTCTCAAAAATATAATTTTTGTTAAAAACTGTGCCACTGTGACATGTTTTGTTAGTAATTTTCGTATTTGTTATATTTTTTATTGAACTTGATGCCTCTCGGCCTTCTTCGATTTGCCATATTTTTATGTAAGGCTAAATGAAAAACAAAACTGATTTTGTAAATATTTAGTACTGTAATGGGTGAATGAAGGAAACAAAGTTTTGCGGCATGTAAAACAGAATATAATCCAAACACAAACACACAATACAAAACACAGAGATAGTTATTCAGGGAATTCGAGTGGACGCCGAGAGTCCCAGACTGTGCAATAAAATCGCGCCGTTCGCGAGCGTGATGCGAGCTAGACTGCCTGGCGCGGAGCGGGGTGCGGGCGATTGCGCAATCAGGTGCGCGTAAGGCGCGGGAGCGTGTTCATACTACATGCCTATACTACATATCTTCCTACAGTACATAAATTCCCAGTTTAAACGCGTAGTTGTCGTAAGAAAGGGCAATTTCGGGACAGGGACATTTTGAGAAAGCATTTCGGGAAGGGGGCATTTTGGGAAATGGACATTCTGGAAAATGGACATTATGGGGAGGTGCCTTTAGGGAAAGGGACTATTTGAAACCAAGGGATATTTTGGGAAAGAGACATTCTGAGCCTGAACGATTTTAAATGAGACGATCTTTACCCTATTCATTTATAGAGTACCGATGACTCCCAAGAAGATAAAATCATTATAGTCAGTGCAAAAACGGATATTTACCTGCTGGTACTATTCTCTTGATGTGATCCACATGTTTGTTAAAACTTTAAAATTAAATAATTTAGGTACTCACCCGACCCTAGGGCCCCACATGCAGCTGGGACACAGTTCGACATTTTCCTTGTCTTTCCTCACAGAACATATTGTGCGTGTGCTGGACAATATCTTCTCTATCAGGGTCACCGGCTTTGTTTCTTTCTTCGGCGGGTTTTTACGATCTGCGAAAGTTTTAGAAGAGTATATAATTGCTAATATTAAATGTTAAGGCGCCAATAAAAAGTTTTCTATTTCATCATTTAAATTCGGTATTCATGATAGATAAGATTACGGTAGTCCAGTGGGGTAATTGCGTAACACACTAACAGTAGGAATGGGTTTCATTTTGACAGTTCAACAACATTCATTGCGTTATTTATGTTGTTGAGCAGACACATTTTTGAAACATATGAAGCAATGCATTAGTAATAGGCTTCAAAATTATTCGGATTGTGATAGATAGTGTGTTACGCAATTAGGGAGCAGATTTGGGAAAAATCAAAGGTGTCGCTAAATGATATCTGTGGTATCTGGTATATACATGACTAGCTTCGGCCCGCGACTTCGTCCGCGTGAAATTTCTTATTCCCCCGATCCACCCCGTCGCATCGCATCGCCTGCTCGCGCTATTACTTTGTTTTCGCTTAGAGCTCTTACTGACTTTTTTGCGCAGCTCTTAAGGTAAGCGTTATGTTAAATAGCCTATAGCCTTCCTCGAGAATTGGGCTACCAAATGTAAAAAGTATTTTTCAAATCCGACCGGTAGTTCCAGAGATTACCGCCTCCCTACATACAAAGAAACAAATTTTACCTCTTTGTTTATATATATATATATTATATATATATTACATATATATATATATATATATATATATATATATATATATATATATATTGTTTATATATTGTATATTAGTATAGATAAGTCCAAAAGTCTGATTTTACACTGTGAGCATTTGAAACTTTGAATAAAGCTACAAATCGGAATAGCTACGTTTTTTGATCTCACTGTTACATGTACACACGGCTACATATCAAGCTATACATTTCCAGTGTTAGCTGACCTCGCATTGTATAGGATTTCCGTACAATGAGAGGTCAGCTTATACTGGAAAATATAGCTTGATATGATGCCGTGTGTACATAGAGCAGCAGTAGAATAATAATTTTATTCGATCACTCACCGCCTACGTTGAGTCTCCGTAATTTGTACAACGAATATGCCTTTTTTTTTTTGGGTTGGAATTCATCAAATGACTTCTCCCGCTCTGGGCGGAGCGGGAGGGCGTGTCAGAATCTTACTGACAAAAACCTACCCGTGTTCCTTCAGTTGCCTGTGCGCCAGGGCCACGGTAACTCTTTCGAACAATCCGCGACCCCGGCAGGCATCGGTCCTATCGGACCCGTCAATGGTGCTGACATCTCTTTGAGGCGCGCGTGGATCACGACGCGCCGTCGACCCGGGCCTGGTCCTTACCGGACGGCGAGCTGCCCATTGCTCGCCGTCCGCAAGCCCGCGCCTACGGTGGCCGGGAGTCGGCAATCGACTCCCGACGCCCAGGATGTCTCCTTCAGCGGCGACTAGGGGCGCGAGGGCGCAGTGATTGCCTCTCCCCCTCGCGCTCCGCCTCCTCCTTCGCGAGCATTACTGCTTCGCAGAAGGAGGTGACGGACAACGAATATGCCTTACGAGTATAATTATATCTACATTCGGTATTTAGAATCCCTACAGAACAGAAAATATGTTTATTTTTACTGCCCGTAGAAGAGATAGTTTACATTATAAATTAGTACCTACATACTTGGTACAAATTAAAGTATTTTCGTTGAGGGTTGAGTTCACGATATTAAAATAGCGAGCCGATAACACTGTTGCATGTTGCTACGACGTAGCAGTCGTTTGCTACGTGTCGTAGCAAAGCTGTAATTTTACTAGTTAAAGAATCAATGGAAGAATGTTAAAAAAATATTGAGTATGGGATTTGAAAAAACAGAAAATGACAAATTTTGGACTTATCATGTACTTATACACCAAACACCACAGATATGATTGTATAATGGTAGAGCCACGAATTCTGAGTAAATTTGTGTTCCACACTATAAGCGGTAGCGGTAACGTAGTGATTGTTGCACAGGTTAACGGGATCCGGGCAATATTCCTGCCACCCCAGCGTAGAACGTCATTTGTTCTGCCCGCCAAAAGTACCATGAAGAAAAATCGCAGGGTTTTAGCTATAGTCTGACATAACTAAGATCCACTTTCACCGCTAATCACTAAACACGTTTAGCGCTAAACGAGTTTAAAACATAATTCTGTTTCTGTGAAATGTTTAAAGATGACAGAGACAGAATGATGTTTAAAACTCGTTCAAAGCAGTCTTCCACGGAGATAACTCACGCCAAAGAATAGCATGGTAGTGCATGTTACCTACATCTTTCAGTGTCACCAGCAGAATTCTAAAAGAAGTATATAATACATACGCAATATAGTGACGAGCCATTCCCTCCTACAAGCAAGATGGAATGCAGAGGGACAGTTTGGACATTCCCGAAGTCGCTCCCGCTTACCGCAGACGAGGCACCAAGGAGTATGCAACGTTATTACTGCCTTTACTGGAGACGTCGAGTTCTGTAATCAAGAAATTTTCTGTCAAGTCACAAGCAAAAGTCGAGTGACCCTTATAGTAGTCGCATATGATGTGTAACATCTAACATCTCACCTTGGTAATAAGTAACATTAACATTATACTATGCTGAATAATAATTTCGTATTACAAAAACAGTATTAATATAGTTTACATATATAAATTTGTTTATATAATAACAATCTTTATACACAACACTTTAGGTTAAGGGGGAAGCGCAAGGGTAGCCCGCGAAATACAAATTTCTTACGTTTTTTGCAATTTGAAGGTCAATGTCAGGTTGTATTTTGATAAAAATATGATGCGCGGTCGTAACAAATATGGCTTTACAGAATTATAATCATTAGAATCAGCAAGACAACTCCTTAAGTTAGAATTGGTGTCAAATGTCATGATTTCATGAAATAGTCATTTAATACAGTAATATGAACTCAGCGATGTATTGCTGATTCTAATGATTATAATTCCGTAAGGCCATATTTGTTACGACCGCGAATCATATTTTAATCAAAATACAACCTGACAGTGACCTGCAAATTGCAAAAAACCGTAAGAAAATTTGAATTACGCGGGCTACCCTGAAGGTTCCGCATTAAGCGCACAGGTTATGCGTTCTCCTTCTCTATTTCAGTTTCTCTTTTTGTCACACACACGCACACACTGTTGGCTCTCAGTACCAACCTCTCGGAAAATGGGTTGGTACCATCTGACGGCCAACCATACCACCGCGCGCGCTCATTGGTCAAACCAAATAGCGCGCGCTTCCCCGGCTTCCTGTTACACACTTCCGTCCCTTTTCACGAAATAATTCCCACAGATTGCAGGAAAGATGTTACATATCAAAAATACCTAAAATGTGCTTTGGTGAAAAGTACCCTGGTTACACTTTTTGAAAATACAGGCGTGGTACTGACATTATGTACAGTCTCGGGCTCGTGGCTAAGTAATAACAGTTGCACGGGTCGATCGATCAGGTTACGCTACGCTTGTCGCGGTTGGTCCGTGGATGGGTGACCATCTTTACATACCGAGATCCCTCCTTGCTTCGGAAAGCACTTTAAGCCGTTGGGCTCGGCTGTCATTCGTGGATCTTTGACAGTCGTTACGGGTAGTCAGAAGCCCGAATGTCTGACAACCAGTCTTACCAAGGGTTATCGTATTACCCAGTAACTGGTTTATGGAGGTCAGATAGGCAGTCGCTCCATGTAAAATAATGGTATTCAGCTGGATCCACTTAGACTGGAAGCTGACCCCAACATAGACATTATGTACAGTCAGGGAAATTAAATGTTAAGCAAACTGTTATGCAGCTAACTCTTAGTTTTCAATAATATCAAAAGATTTCATAGCTTTATAGTCGCTTAGCTTAGCATAGCTCATCGCATCACACAGATTGCGTGATTTCGAATCATATTCGTACTAATATAATGTACAAATGCGAAAGTAACTCTGTCTGTCTGTTACCTTATTCCGCCTGAACAGCACCCTAAATGCGTAACACACTATTAATCAGAATCTGAATCATTTTGAAGGATGTTCCTAATCCATTGCTTCATATGTTCGAAAACTTTAGTCTGCTCAACAACGTCTATAACGCAATGAATGTTGTTGAACTGTCAAAATGAAAGCTATTCCTACTGTTAGTGTGTTACGCAATTACCCCGCGGATTTGGATGTTTGGCACACAGATAGACCATGACCTGTGTTGGGGTCAAAGGATAAGTTTTTTATCCTGATAATACGTTCACATCGACATCCAGGCAGGCGAAGTTGCGGGCTAAAGCCAGTTTTGATTTAATACTGAGCTGCAAGTGTAAATTGCAAAACATGTAAGATTGATTTTCGCGGGCTACACCTCCGACGCGAAAATAAGGATGCGAAACCGCTTAACGAATTTCGCTGTGAAACATTCCTATATTATGTCGCGAGTCAAGTAGCGGAACATCATACGAGTCAGTTGAATTGTAGCAATCTAAGCAAAATGTCCTAGTTTTCGATTGAGTAAATACAGTATCCCTAGGTTTACTACGGACCTCTTGAATTAGTTTTTCCGTAAAATCAACATCCATTTTACAACAAAATGGAAGTTTCTCTTTATAAACTTGTGGACTGCCACAGATCCGTGCAAAACAAACGCGGCACCGCAGCAAAATGGCGGGCTGAGCGCGGAGGTGAAATCGGCTTCCGAGCAGATTAGCGAAATTTCGCGGGAAAGAGATAGAATCATAATCAAATCTGTACGTTGGAACAGGCAGTTTCGCTTTTGTTTCGCTTGTCGTACAACGGACAAGTAATGGCGGAAGTACTGCGGTTTCGCTGCAATGGTTTCGCGGCGGAGGTGTGTCACCCGCCGTATCACTTATCTATAGTATATAATATAATAAAGCTGAAGAGTTTGTTTGTTTGAATGCGCTAATCTCTGAAACTACCTGTCGGATTTGAAAATTTATGTTTGTTTTTGATAGGCCAATTCTTGAGGAAGATTATAGGCTATTTAACATCACGCTACTACCCCTATGAGCCGAGAAAAAGAAAAAAGTCAGAAAGAACCCTAAGCAAAAACGAAGTATACTTTTCACACTACAAAAAAGACTAGTAAGAATATTAGTAAATAGGTATAGAAGACACTGACAGCTGTAAACCTTATTTTCAAGAACATAAAATATTAACCCTCCCCTGCCTATACATACTAGAAATTTGCAAATTTGTCCGAAAGTACCCACACTTTTACACTACACGAGAAAATATACAGTCAAGATACACATTGCGTCACAAAAATAGGCTAAACCTACCGAGCTCTAAGCTAAAAATGCACTCAACAAGTGCCCTTGCCATGTCAATGAAAGTTTATAATAAATTACCCGAAATTATTAAAAATTAGCAAAAATTTAATTCATTCATAAATAAATTACAACAATTTTTATTACATAAATGCTTTTATACTATAAATGAATACCTATACCTAAATGACAAATTTTAAATTAATGTGATTAACAAAATTTCGTATTTTTTTTTTTTTTCATATCTTATTATTATTTTTATTATTTTTGTTGTAGATATTGTTACATTTGTATACCTACTAATTAATAAGATTAAAGCCCTCTCCCAGTCTCCTACTTTGCTGTGCCCTTACAGGGTCCATATTTATGTACCTAGCTTTAAGCCCTTTGTAACATCTTTTTTACAATATGGAATGCAAAATAAATGAATATGAATATGAAAGTAATAGCGCAGGCGGGCGACGCGATGCGACGCGACGCGGTGGGTCGAGGGACTTATAAAAAAGTAGCTGTTATTTTAGTATATTGTGTATCTAACGATTTCCACGCGAGCAAAGTCGCGGGCAAAAGCTAGTTAGATAATAATACAAAGTACTTGCATAAAAAACAAAAAAGTGTTGCGCCTATGCCATATAACGTGGGGCATGGGCAGGAAGCAGAAGAAGCTACGGCCAGAACCTAAAACCCCCTAAAAACCTGAAATATGAAGTCACAATGAATGATGCAATTTTAGATATTTTGTCAGTAGTTTTATTTATAATTGATTTAGCAATATTGCTTTACAAAACTGCTAGTATTATGTATATTTATTTCCACTAATTGTGTGTGTAACCTGTAGGTACTATACTCCTCTGCCTACCCCTTCCAGGAGTACTGGTGAATAGTAATGTGATTATTCTGTAAAAATGTAACGTCTTGAACTACTCAGGAATCATAAACAGCGAACATGTTTAAAACAGCATGTATTCTTAAAAAAGTAAGTCTGCCTGGTCAGTCTGTCTCATAGATTGGCCTAACTATGAATTCAACATCGTTGTAACATTTTATGGGCTACTTTTCATACTGTGAGAATGAAAAGAGCTGTTATTTTTTACCCCGACTTTCCCAATAATTATAAATTCAACAATAAAAAAGTTATACTTACAGAACTATCTAAAGCATCTTTACTATTATCCATCTGCTTACGAACAAAGTTGTATCTCCAGCACTGATGCAAATACTTCTCAATTTCCTTCTCCGAAACTATAGTTTTGATGACCATCTCAAATTTATCCTCCGTACTTGCATCAACATTCATCAAATAGTCTAGACAGTCTTTGTTTGTGTCTATATCATGATGCAGAAACTCATAGTATTCATCAAAGAGGGATTCTTTGCCTCTACGGATGAATTCTTTGAAGGCATTCTCATATCTGCCTTGTTTTAGTGGAGTGTGTATTACATCGTAGGTTGCATTGAGGTCTGGCTCTTTTTGTGGATTTAGTTTTACATTTAGAGGTACAGTGAGGTCTTCTTTTATTTTTCGCTGAAAAGTTATAAAATGTATTTTAGACAAATGCAATATGAAAGTAGAGAATATAAATAGTTACATTGGAGCAATGTATTAATATGTTGAGTAGAGATTATGTACATTGTTTGATAGCTGGTTTTCATTTAATAAAAATCAATTAAAATTAGATGGAAAAAACCATTGCGACCCCTTGAAAGTAAATGTTATGTGTCTAGTTTACCACTAGTTACTTTTTACCACTAGTAACACATTTTCGACTTTACTGGCAATACCATAAATTGAAGTAAGAACCAGTAACAAACTTTTTGATTACCTTTCTGGGAACCGAAGGGGTTTTAGGAGGAGAGATTTTAGGAGCTTTGTGGGCAGGTCCGTAAAAAGGCCTGGATCTCTCCGCAAGGTACAGGCTGGTGTACGGCAGCCAGAACCTGTTCTTACTGTTACAGGTCTCCACATAGTAGCATAACTCTTTTGTGACTGTGATAGAACCATCCTCGTTGCCGGATATACCTAGAACTGAGAAAATGGTTTTTTAGTAGCTATAAAAGTTAGGATAGATTTTGGTAGAGTTTTAGCTCAAAAGTATTGTTTTAAAAGGTACTATTAAATGTCTGTTATAAATAGTTTTGCTAATAATATTGGTAGGCCCCTAAGATGACATTTACCATCTGACCACTGATTCACTGATGTTCTAGAGACGTCTTTGGAAATTCTTTGCAGGGTAGGTACACTATTAATCAGGTGCTCGCCATCATCAGCAGCCAAGGCGGACAAGGGACAAGGGTTCGAATATGTAGGAAGAACAATGAATCATTTGCGTTTACTCGTTTACATACCACCAAGGCGATTGGTGATCATTATATGTATCTATAGCTATTTACATGATCTAAAGGAGAATGTTATCTGTTACGATTAGCAATATTTAGGTAGCTAGGACAATTTCTATTCAAGTTCTTCCAAGAAATCGGCGAGTATTCATAAATTACACCTGAGAGAGATAATGCTAGGGAATCCCATGTGATCGAGCGCCATTCTTAACTAGGAAAATATAAACATAGCGCTTGTTTTAATTTACATATTTTGTCTAAATCGAAACAATTGAATGTTTACCTTTGTCGTCATAAAACAATCCATCTTCATTTTTCACAACTTGTACGTTTGAGTAAACTTTTTTACAAAGTCGTGCAAGGGCTACGTCGCCCAACTTCCAATGGTAAATTCCTGTTTTTTCCGTCGTCATAATGAATAGGATAATATAATTTAGCCGTAATCCATCATGAAGAATTAGAAATATTTTATCAGAAAATAAAAATAGTGAACGAAAAGTTTTGAAAAGTGAAGATTGCTTGATCATTCATTCAAATATCCGCGCGTAAAAGATTTTTATGTATTCGTATAATCTCACCTTATTTTTGGTTTTATAATTAGTATTATAAAAATTTAGAATTATTAAAATAAATTTTGGGCATCGGTCTGAACAGATTAATTGAAAAAATATAATTTATTTTGATAACGTTTTAGAAAACGCTGCCATCTAGCGTCGAGTAGCAGTACTTAAAAACAGAATCTACAGCAGTGCCACCTGTCGTGTCTTAGAAAACCATATAAACGGTTCTGGATAATGTCAATAGATGGCAGTAAGAGTATGGATAACTTGAAAACTACTTGAAACAGAAGCGGGTAATCAATAATATTATCAGGTTGATTCGCAATGGAGATTAACGAAGATATTCGGCCTCTCTCCTAGAGCTGTTTTTATGTCTGAGAATATAGGAGAACTGACAATTATTCTTGGAATGAATCGAGAGCATTCGAGGGTAAAATATCTCAATCGTCTGTGTTGTTAGCAAGGACATTGTTTCACATGAGGCCCGCCGGAACCGCACGCATTGCACCTAGCGTGCAATACATAAATAGGTATTTACCGAATTAATTTTCCTGAATTTTATGTTGACAAAGTTAATTCTATTTCACTATGAATAGACAAATGTGAACTTATGTGTGCATCACGAGCGACACGCGTCAACGACAGAGGCAACTGCAAGCCTACGACACCCGTCGACACCCGCCGACTCGTCGACGGCAGCAAGCTTCTGCCGTTGACGCGTGTTGTACACTAATCTATCCGAGTCGGTGTGTAAAAATTTTCGAACTCGTTACGCTCGCTCTTAAATCCTAGGTTCTTAAAGTAGGTAAATGCGGTAGGAGAGCATAATGTGGCGCTAAAGCCCCAACTCCCAGAAAATAATCCTGCCAGTACGAGGCGAGGTACCTATGCATACTGAAGGATAGGTTTCAAGAATTAGTCATGTAGTCAGATTAACAAGGTGGCGTTTTTGTAGAAAACTTTCCCTGAAAGTCTATTGCACAAGCTTAGTCAGAGAAAATAGGGTTGGCGTGGTGGCGGCATTGTCAGTTTTGCACGCGGGCGCTGGGACGGCTAGCGGCGGGCCTGTTCGCAACACAACCCAGGAGTTATGATGACGTTATCCGTTTGTCACAATTTCTCGACAACTATGGGGGTATTATAAGGTGGATTGGTTTCCAAGAAATCATTCGGCATCAATGAAAAAATTTAAAAATACATTTGGTTGAAAACTTAATAAGCACCCAGTGTCTAGTTAGGCAAATCAGCATTTTAATAATTTCGGTAGACATATAAAAAGTTTAAGAATTTCTAAATCGCCACCTCAGGGCTCAGACGTAGGTACTACCTACCTAGATTTTCCAAATCTAAAATCTAAAATCCAAATAGTTACGCTTTATAAAAGTAAATAAGTAGTCTTTTATTCATTAATCCTGGTACCGTTAGCTCGTAGAGAGCTAACAGTAGGTACCTACTTACCTACCTACCTACTTATAAACAATAATATTTTCGATAGGTATCGACCGTCGAAGCGACATCATCTACTTGCGTAGTACGCTCAATCCCACGTCAGCAAGTACCAAATAGGTATCAATCCTAACATTAGGTAAGCTACGAAAATTCTACCAAAAAACACTATAACGCAGTCGGCTAAAAAGGAGCTGTCAAACTTTTACACCAATGACGTACGATTGACTTACCTACTTAGTTACTTAGTACAATCACCAGGAGGTCAAGCTACACAAAACTGTCAAATTTCTCCAAACGATTTTAAACTTTAAAACGTTGATTGTTAAGTTCAAAATCGAATAAGAAAATCTGACAGTTTGTGGTAACTTGATGTGCTGGCGACTGTACATTTCATAATATTACAACAGTATCTACATAAGCCTCCTATTTTAAGAGACCAGCGGGGTAATTACGTAACATACTAACAGTAGGAATGGGTTTCATTTTGACAGTTCAACAACATTCATTGCGTTATTTAGGTTATTGAGCAGACAAATTTTTCGAACTTAAGAAGCAATGGATTAGCAATAGGCTTCAAAATGATTCAGATTGTAATAGGTGGTGTGTTATGTAATTAGGGTGCTGCACTCTAATTGCCTAACACACTATCAATCACAATCTGAATCATTTTGAAGCCTATTGCTAATCCATTCCTTCATAAGTTCGAAAAAGTTGTCTGCTCAACAACGTACTTAAACAACGCAATGAATGTTGTTGAACTGTCAAAATGAAAACCATTCCTACTGTTAGTGTGTTACGCAATTACGCCGCTGATTTTTATTTATGTTTATTAAGATTTTTGTAGTCTTTTAACTTTTGTGCAAAGAATTCAGCAGCGCGTGTATATCCGCATTTTAGTATTGGTTATATACCACTGTTCTCAACCTGTGTCATGTATTTTTCTAGATAAATAAACATTATTATTATTATTTTTACGTCTCTTGACATTTTTCGGTACTCTGGGATCCCGGACCTTTGGAAGGCGTACGACGGGCCGAAGCCAACTCGCAGAGGCCCGTTAGACATTTTTAATGAAATGAGGCACCAACCGACGATTATCCCTGTTCGGACTACACAAGTGCTCCCACGGACAACCCCCGGTTGGTATAGGACCATTGCAGGATATGGAAACAAAGAAAAGCAACTACTACAGAAACTATGGATAACTATGGATGGTGAACTATGGAAGAACTATGGATTTGGGTAGCTTAAGTGGACTGGTTATCTAGGACTATGGGAAAACTATGGCCCCTGTCTGAACAATGTTTTATATAAAGTACACAGATAAAATGGCAGGGGGTGACTTGCACACTCAATAATGGGCTCCTGAAAATGGTCGCTAGCACATAGTGTCGTAGCGACAAGGGGGCAACACTTCCTGAGGTGTTTGAGGAGTAGAGAGGTATTCCACGGCTATCAGAACAATCCCAGAAGCACGGTCAAGATCCCTACCAGCATTTTACTGGAATACTTCCTTCCTCCGAGCACGTTTGCTCTTCACTCAAGCCGGCTAATAAAGGCAAGAAAGAGGTGGGAGCTCTGTTCCTAGTCATTGTTCACTCCAGCCGACCAAAAAAGGCAAGCCAGAGGTGAGGAACAAGACTTCTCCCGGGAAATAACCGTGAGGTCGCTACTGCTCAACAAGCTCGCCACGTGCTGCCCTGCGAGTATATGTATCTCTCTTGGTCTGACTCCTCACCGTAGACCTGTTTCGGCAAAGTAAACTCTACCGGTACAGACCTAGAGTTCAGGGGCGCGCAAGCCCCACCACGACGTCAACGTGGAGATACGGATTATTATTACTTAGAACTACAAAAAATCTATGGAGCTACTTTAACATCCAAACTAGGTAGTTTGGTAGGTGCAGAAAACCTACCAACGTAACATCCAACATCCATTTCTCTTCTCTCTCTCTCTCTCACCCCGAAAATTTCTCCTTTCTCCCTATCTCACTGCATACCTACAATTTTCCCCTCTCATACATTACCAACATCAGATTCTATTGACAACTTTACCGTACATAAATACTTACATCGTCAAGAGAGATGCTGGCATCTGATTGGTCGATCTCGCGAGGGGCGTGGTTCGAGATTGCAGCATCCACTCCCCTCTACCGGACGAGGTTGACATAATTGTATTATGTACAATACAGCTGAGATTTCAGACTTATCCCGTGTTATTTAATTATCTTAGCAAAATTGGTATTTTTGATAGAAAGAGATAGGTAGTTAATGGAATTAGTGGATGGGTAATACCGAAGATTATCTATCTAGAGATGTTATAAAGATAATAGATTAAAACATATCGAATTTAGGTTAGATATTTTGTGGATTTAAATGTTTGCGGTGATAGAGCGTTATTGATAAAATTTTCCAGTTAGTTAGATTGGTTTCCGCTCTCAGGGTCGCATCTCGAGTTGGATTCCCATACCATAGCATAATATAATCAGCCTTGCTGGGACACAGGCCTCCTCTCTGTGAGAGGGAGTGGGCCGTAATCCACCACGCGGGCCCAGTGCGGGTTGGCAAAAATGTCACATGTTTACGAATTCTAGGACATGGTTTCCTCACGATGTTGTTTTGTTTTCCATCACCGTTTTGAGAATTCGATTCAAACCCCTTACAAAACAAAATACCTGTTTGTTTATTTATTTATTAATAACCAACTTATATTTCCAGTTTGCACCACACAGACAAGTTATCGGTCAATACTAGTAATTACAAATACCTACAATCATAAAATTAGGTTAAGTTATATAAAAGTAGACAAAATTAGATAAAAATGAGATAAAAGTGGATAATATTAGATAAAATTAGAAAAAAGTATATAAAATTGGAATAAAATTATTAATAATAAGGTACAATTTAATTTATTTACTCAAATGATATTGTACTGGGAGTATCTAGCAATGGACTCCCGCGAGGTAATTACGTAACACACTAACAGTAGGAATGGGTTTCATTTTGACAGTTCAACAACATTCATTGCGTTACTTACGTTGTTGAACGGACAAATTTTTCGAACATATGAAGCAATGATTAGCAATAGGCTTCAAAACGATTCAGTTTGTGATAGATAGTGTGTTACGTAATTAGGGTGCAGGTATCCAGTAGTAATGTTCAGGAATCTCAGTTCAGTACTGTATGGTCTCTCTCTGATGCTTACTGATTTGTTCCAAGTGTGGGCGGTTTTTGCACACATCACGTTTATCTGTGTTACAAAACCGATTTTAGAGAAAATTCGTATGTAGGTGTTTCCAATAAGAAATCTATTGCTTATTTATTTTGCATAAGTTGACTTTAACAACGCACTGCGGAAAACCTCAAGCAACGAAAGTGTAATAACCTTATCGGTAATTATATTTTCGGGCCGTTTGGGGTTGAAACCCTCGGGCTGTGGGGTCTTAGTGCTCATGGTTTGTTCAACGAAATCTCCAAACGGCTGGTTGACACTTCCCGTGACTCAAGGGTTGGCTTTTACCCTGGCCAGAGGCTAAGCATTGCCATACAATGTGGCAATGCTGCAAGTCTTTTGGGTACGTTACCAGTCAACAGCGATGCGGAGGAATTTTTCGACGCCATATTTTAGTTTGTTAATAGTTTTAGTCAGGTTATGTTATTATATTTTAATTTTAATTATAAATAATTTAGTATCTATTAAATGGAAATGTTGTTGTACTTATATGAAATTGAAACACCTCCAGAAGTCCTTGGGTATGTCTCATTTCTGTTACTCTTGTGGAAAGTGAACTGCTGATTAACTGTCAGAAAGTAATTTGGGCATTCAAGCGAGATGATTTTTTCCTAATAGTGTGTCCTATACCTACCTATCATCTATATTACCCATGTGTGTCTTATTAGAACAATAAGTGCCAACCTATATTTAAACTTGCTGCAGATCTACCTGAGGGCCTAGACTAAGTGACATTGTAACCATATTTTGATTTAAAAGAGTGTCCGTAGAGTTTCTTGCCCGTTTTTTGCATCGGTACCTACTACGCTTTGGAATGGATAACTAGCTTCATCTTTCTGACTACCGACCCCTTGACAATTCAAAAGTGCCTGGAATTGGTTTATTTGAAATAAATGCTTTGAGTTTTGAGTTTGATTGGATCAGCAATGACGATGATGGAGAAGTCTAAAATACATTGTAATGACATAAGCTACCGAAAAGCATATAACAATCATTTTCAGAGTCGTTGTAGAAATACGAAATGATACGCTTGAACCAGTGGCTACGTACTTTATACCTTTTGTATCTTTTTAGTGGTAGTCCTGCAGCTTCATAAACACATAGACAAATTTGAAAGCGATTGTCTTTTAAGGTAAACGACTTTTCAATCAGTAGAATCAACACCCATTGGCCAAAGATGGAAAGGAGATCCGAGGGATTAAAAATTGTCTTAGACAAAAATCACTTGGTCCAAACGCAAACTTCTTCCTTCATCTCTCGAAACGTCATGAGCTTTCTGACAGTGATAGTAATGCGTTATTTATCTATAATTGTTTGTTACATTTAGTTCTTTATTTTCTGTTGCATTCTGTAATTTCTGTGGTGTATACCATCGATGGGAAATCTAAACAAAAAAAATATCATCCCATTGAAGAGCAAATGCTTGCGATCCCAGGGTTAATGTGGACCACTGGTCTCTTGTCTTGTCCAGCTCGCCCCGCCATCTTCTACGGGGTGTACCGCGCGCGGCGCCTTTTGGCTATCTCGGGCTCCACATAGCATAGTGACTATTTGGCCCACAGCTCATTGGGCATGCGGCAAACGTAGCCAGCTCAGCCCCACTTGAACTTTGCGGCTTTTTGAGCAACGTCAGTAATCCGTGTTTTGGAGCGTAGAGATGAGAGCGTAGATGTCGCAAATAATAATAAATATGGTCTGTTAATGCGGCCAAAAAAACCTAGAATTTCACTCATCCCGGAAATAAGTACCTACAAAATGTTATTAAACGCCACTTCCGACCAGCTCGCGGCCAAATTGTATGCGTATTATGTCCTTAGCAAGGGAAAGTGTCCTGACAGATGCGCAACTCTCTCCCAATTATTGTGTGGCCGGTTTGTCTGCCGGCATTAATTCCACTCGTTAATTTTGGCATTAATTGTAGGGTTCAGGTACGTCTTTGTTTAATTTTTGGATCGGTGCTAGTGTCTTTTGATCGTTGCGTAAATTATAATTTCATTGTTGTGGTGTGGTTTGTCATGGCTAAAAATATACTTTAGAAGTCTAGACAGTTTCAGGGCAGTGAGTCACTGGCCTGAAACAGTGACAGCTATAAGCTTGGATCTTTTGAGGATGGGGGTAAAAATTTTATAGGACTTGGACGCTTTTCTAAGACATTGACCATAAGTAATGAAGGAGGAGGTGTCAGAGGATATTTGAGAGACCAGCGGTGTGACTGTAGGTATTACTAGTCCGGAACACAACACAGGTATACAGATAGCACTGTAAGATGTTAAGATGAACATTTGTGATCATAACTACCTGTAGGATACACCGCAATTAGAAACTTTTTCTAATTGATTGAAAGAAAATTCGCAAACTGAATACCTACCTACTACAAAAAGTTTTGATTTTGATCACACAGCCACCCTCGCATAGGACCAAGTTCCTATAATTCCTACGAGGTAATCGCGTAACACACTAACAGTAGGAATAGCTTTCATTTTGACAGTTCAACAACATTCATTGCGTTATTTACGTTGCTGAGCAGACAAATTTTTCGAACATATGAAGCAATGGATTAGCAATAGGCTTCAAAATTATTCAGATTGAGATAGATAGTGTGTTACGCAAATAGGGTGCTAGTCATGTTGACCCTATGTCCACCAACAGACGCTCAGAATCGGATATGACCAGCCATACAGAACACCTAGGAACTAGATTTCCTTACAACAAGAGACATGTCCTGGTTTTTAACCTCACCAATTTGTTAATTACCGCGTGCTTTGTAACGCTTCAAGATTGTAACACTTATTGTTACAAGTATCGATAGTCTATGGTGCTCGTCGATATCGAAGTAATACAATCGACTACTTTTTACCGCTCCGTAGCTCGTGCCGACACCGACTGGCTTCCGGTACTGGGGATAGCACAAGTGTTCAAAGAGGTCTTATTAATCTGACAATGAAAAACTGTATAGGGTTTGAAACATTTACGATTTACCGTTTTTGCATTGGCATGCAATACGAAAGCGCTGTGGTAAAAATGATTAGCCACGAATTAAAGCTCTAAACAGGCGCGACATGCGACGCGACACAAAGGCACCGGCTGTCGCGCGACGAGTGGTGCCTTTGTGTCGCACGCGATTTGCTTCGCGTATCGCGCCTATTTGTAGCAGGCCTGTATGGTTAAGAAGCAAGGTTAGAGATCCAGTATGCAATATCTTTTGAAGGATTCATGGCCATCCTGATGGTGGGTCCGTAATCAATTAGATCCTACTTGGGAATTTGGCAAAATGCAGCAGCAGTCGTGAATTTATTTTATGTTAAAGGCTCATTTTTGTTGGAGCGTAGTAAGGTCCTTAGCCCGCTCACACCCTTCCTACTGAATATCTTGATACTCAAAAGAAGACAATGATGAAAAGTGACTGAAAGTTCAACCTAATACTTATTTGTATGAAAAGTTTCAAGCATTCAGCCGTTGAAAGAAAGAAAGAAAGAAAAAGTATTTATTGAGACTCGCACAGGATTATCAGATACTAAACTAAACACACTCATAAAAAAAAAAAAAACATAAAAATAATAAAAAAGAAACAAAATGTAAAAAAAAAGAATAATAAAAAAATTATAATAATAAGTTCTCATTTTGAATACACAACAAACTTCAGTGCCCGTCTGTACTGTCTTTGTCAGCATCTGTCGTCAGTTTTTGTTTGGTTCCGTTAATTTCTCCAGTTTTTTGTAGCATTACATTGTTCTCTCCTGATGGACGGACGGACAGGATAGGCAGACAGACGAACTGTAGCAGGCGTTAGATGCGGTCAAACGGTGACCTGTCATAGAAATAGATTTGAAAATAGAACGTTGAGTCACCTAGCAGTCTAGACTATAGACAACACCAGACGCTATGGTCTAAACGTTATGCGTTTGACGTTTAGTGGTTTTGTTTTTATACAATCAAAATGGCTGATTTGAGACGTCATTACGTAGTGTCGAAAATTTTTTTTTGAAAAAATATTGTAATTTATTTTATTAAAACAACAAAAAACTCGACTGCAAATAAAAAGTTCAAAACAATATTTTTCGTTAAGTGTTTGAGGTTGGTATTTAGGATGTTCTCTATCTATTTTTACTGTTTTATCCTGAATATGACTCATGACTGGACTGTAATTGTCAAAGATTCACCCTGAGGAATATAACATCGCGTTTGAGAAGTTACACATTTCAGTAAATGATTACATTCTTATAACTTTAAGATATATTCTGCTCACCTAGAAATTTCACCAACTAGGTATCGAGGTTTTGCGATCTCATGTTGATGAACGAATGCTGAGATAAACGTCGATTTTTAAGATTAGAGTAGGTACCTACAACACTGGTACATATTAGGTTGCCTGCTAACCAATTAAAAAGTGAGATGACTTAATATTGGGATTTCTCCTGTAGGAATGGTGGCCCGTGGGTGCGTTTGCAATTTTGAATGTAGAAATCTCACACAATAATAGGTATCCGTTTGAAATTGCATGCGGCATTAATTATTCAATAGGTTCATTATTTTCAATGATTTTGTGGCCTTTGTTAACTTTTTAGCCGAATCAATAAAAGAGCTAAGACTCTCAGAGACCACCAGACTTTTTATGGTCGTTACGCAATACTAAACACCTGTTAAAAGCGTAAGTACACACGGCTACATATCAAGCTATACATTTCCAATATAAGCTGATCTCGCATTGTATAGGATTTCCGTACAATGAGAGGTCAGCTTATACTGGAAATGTATAACTTGAGATGTACCCGTGTGTACCAAAGCTACCAAAAAAGGGCATGGGAAATAGGGTGCCATCGTTTTAATCAAGTAGATCCTGCATCTAATTTGACAATTGAAATAAAAAGGTAAAATTAATAGAAGAACCATAGATACTAGAGAAGACGCAACTGGCCATAACCTCACTTTTTGTCTATGGCACGGGCCAACAGGATATCGGCTATTTGAGATACTTTGGTTACTTCCTACAATTAATTTTAAATGTTCTTTTAGTTAGAAACAGGATATCTATAGTTAACGTTTTGTTCGTTTTTTAAAGTCAATAATAGGTAACAAAGCAAAGAGCATCTCACTTCCCCGTTAAGATACAAGTAGAAGAGAGTTTAGGAGGTTCTTCATGGTCTTGTGATAAAGACGTCGACCATTTCAACAAGATTCAGTTTGGATTATTTATTAACAATAGTCAGAAGACCAAGAACTAGTGTTTAAACACTTTGGGCCACGTTTCTATAATAGCTTTTTCTGGGTGTGGGAAAGACAGCACACGAAATATGTCGACGATGGTATAGTATCAATATTTAATAACTACAGAACCTTGATTTTATAGGAGGCGAAAAAAAAATGTTTCTTTTCTGTTGTTTCTAAAATTTGAATCGAAAAGTTACTTATATTAAAAAAAAATAGTAGGAAACGCTCGTGATGGTGATAATCATGTCTTTGCAAATACGAGGTCTTTCATATTTTACATACGAATATGCAACAAAGTGAAAATTGTTAAAGTTAGTTACTAGATAAAATTATTGATACTTCACCGTCGATATGTGAAATGGTCCATGGCGCTTGATCAACACCGATTCATAGATTTTGTACACAGAAAGGTACAAGATGATTATAAAGGAATTGAAATCCCCTTTTTGTGCCTTTTTCTCAGTTTCCAGTTGTTGTTATTTCGTAGTTGCTAGCAGCTATTAGCAGCTGACTATTCCCTTTACCCACTATCACAGAATATGTACCAGCTATCTAACTGTAGTTAATATCGCATATCGTTGACATAACAGCGGTAAGCGTTAACGTAAAGGTGGTCGAGTGACGCACGCGCACGAGATGTAATGTTGTAATTATAGAGAGACTGCGCGGTCAATGTCGCGGTGAGTCACAGCTGTGTAAGTTGTGAGCGGTAGCGGGTGTGATCCTTTGTTGTTACATTGCTGGTGGTTGAATGGAATGAGGTGATTTCTGCGTAAATATTGACGGTAAGTTAACTCCTTCGTGACAATCAAATGCTTGACAATCAAATGATATGCAATTTCAATATTTAGTTTTAATTCCGCCTAAAACTAGATTCAGATTTGGATGCAGTACCTGTGTAACCCGCAAAAATATAGCACATGCAGAAGCACGATAGCCTATCCAATCGTAACTACCATAACTCGTCTTGCTTGAGTCAATCATTCGCAGATAGCTAAGAAACGCTGGTACTGATAACGTTTTCATTAAGGAGAGAAAGGGAATAGAAGAAAAGAGAAAGAGCTGTGTCTCTTTTAGCAGATTTTACTTTTGTTGAATTCATGTGCATGCGGATTGAAAAAGTTCATTCTGCTTTAGTGAGAGGTCGATTCTGGCTCTGGCTAGCTTAGAGAGTTGAGATAAGTTCTCGTGTCCATTTTGAGATTTTTAACCATTTTTTTAATGTAAGTTGAAAATTATTATCTTAATACGATTCTACTAAAGCGGTGTTTAGAGATCCATGCCTTATTTTCAAGCACTTTCCTAGCCCGAAATTGCCTCTCACGGACAAAATCCATGATTCATGCCAGTTTAACGTTACTATGTTGTTCCCCGCGATCCTCTCATCCCGTGTCCAGTGATGTGCAGCCTCACCGACACACAGACAGACAGACGCGAGATGCGCGCTGCCTGCGAAGCAGCTGACCGATGAGGAACCGCGACGCAGTAGTCTTGATACTTGCACACTTTTATACTGTGTATCTTCCAGTATGTGCTAAATAAATATATTTTATTTCTTTACTTAAAGAAGTTCGGTGTCTGTCATGGAACCAAAAAAAAAGGAGTGCAAATAAAGTAATTGTAAAAGGTATATTAAGATAAGAGTCTTGGTGATAAAGATTTTACTAGAATTTACTGGTTTCTAGAAAAAAATCTCATTGAAATCTAACAAGATAAAATCAGAAATGAGGAGATTCACAGAAGAACCAAAGTAACCGATATAGCCCGAAGAATTGCTTAACTTAAGTGGCAGTCAGCAGGGCATATAGCTAAGGAAGGAAGGCAGGCCTATTAGGCCTACATCAGTGACGATGAGAACTAAGAACCCGAGCCATTATGCACGAGCTACAGCTATTTATGATACATCCTATCCTACTAATATTATAATTGTGAAAGTTTGTGACGATGGATGGATGGATGTTTGTTACTCTTTCACGCAAAAACTACTGAACGGATTTGGATGGAATTTGGAACACAGATAGTTTATAACATGTAGGATGCGTTTTATCCCGATAGTACGTTCCCGTGAGATAATTTTTGACATCCACGCGGGCAAAGCCGCGGGCAAAAGCTAGTAATATATACTCGTATATGTTTACCAGTAGGAATTTAGTATGTAGTTGCTACCACATAATATTTGTTCAAGAAAACCTTTATCCTTCAACATTCCAAGTATCAAAACTCTTTGCTACTTCAACCAGCGCACGCGCCGCGGCAGATGTTCGCAGCATCTGTCGGCGCACACAGACGCGATACTCATCTCGTCGCACGCACACGTTCACAACAACCTGCTGCCCAGCTGATCGCTACCTGGCGGCTTTTTGTAGTTTTTTGTTGCGTAGGATTTGTTTGCAAATCGGGGATATTCAAAGAATTTAATGGGGTTTTTTGACGTCTTATAAGAATAATTGCGTCAATGAGTTCTAGTCTAGTGTTAATTTTGTAGATCTAGGATGGTAGCAGTAAGTTTGTAAGAACATTCTTGTTGGAATCCATAGTAATCTGGGATACATTTTGAAAGAAATAAGAGTCCTGATTCTAGTCTAAGTCTAGGTCCCCTTGCTCTTGCATTTGCATAGTCCTCATAAGCCTTTTGTTGTCTGTCGTCACTAGTAACTGCGTTTGCCCTCCGTAAATCATAGTATATTTCCACGTCGAGGTTTTGATATAGCAACGACAATGGTTTTAGAAAGACAGAAGCAGAAGTTTGCGACTTTAAGCAAAGACTTGACTGCAAATTAATAACGGGAAACCTTTTGATTCATTTGTAGTCGTTTCCAATAAATAAAATTCTGTTGTTGTGGCAAATTCAAACTAGAATCTTTTTCAGGAGTATGCCTGGGAACTGGATGCCAAGATGCCCCACAAAGTTGGTAAAAGGTAAGGCTGGCTGAGTCATCCTGAATTATGCATTACACCTTTACATCCTCAGCCTTCAACATTTTATAGAAAACCAGCTTACAGATAATCAGTGAGTAAAAATCGACGTTAATACCATGTCAATGTTTTCGTTAACTTTACACCTGGACTATATTATTAAAAGCACCTGTTGTTTGTCAAAAATTACCGTATTTGACCCAGAGACCTTAATTTGACCATAGTGACTTAAATGTCTCCAAACTTACAATGTCCTTCATTTTTATTTTAATAAGTTTTTTATGGTGATCACAATTTAATATTTATAAAGGACGATGTTCATTTTTATTGCATTTATTATGTATTTTTGATACAGTATTTTAAGTGTTTCTTTTTTTCGCGAATGAGCGGAAATGGCAATAAAGGCTAATGAGGTTTCATTTACAATAATGATATAATTTTTATTATATTGATACGATATTATTTTGTTCGCGCTTCGGTGAAATGTTCTTTGTGATAATAACAATTACATGCAAGCTGTTGATGCCATGTCTGGAAACAAAGAATTAAAGAAGTTTTCGGGCTTATCATTAGGTACGTTTTTCCTGTTTTTGGAAAGAAATGTTTGTTAAAAAATCCACCAGGCGAAGAAAATCAGGATGCCTATTTTCATAACAGCAAATCTCTAGGAAATATTTTTGTTTTGTGAGACTTATAAATCATTTTGCAAATTGCTTTTGCAGACTTTGTTACCATGGGCCAGGACCACATATGATCTGACCAAGACTATGTCTGGACTTTAAAAGACTGACCTCTGAGTTTGTTTCGGCCAATCATATTTTAATAAAAACTAGATGAGGTCGACGTTTTCTGTCCAACTATTTGGGGAAGGAATCCCCAAATAGTTGGACAGAAAACGTCGACCTCATCTAGTTTTTATTAAAATATGATTGACGTGTAGACGTGTTTGTTTGTACAAATCTACTTATAGAAATCAAATCGTTTATCATTTAACACTTTTCAGATTCAATTACAAAAAAACCCGTCAAAATCAAATACTTAAGAAAAAAAACAAAACACTATCGATAGTGAAGTGCCAACGCAAAATCCAATAATCTCTATACGCAACTCCCTAGCCCCTAGTGTTGGGTCATCGCCCGGGAAATCCGTATGAGAGGCAGGTGGCGGCACACGGCACACGGCAGCTGCGGGATTTAACTGCCCATCACTATCTGCTAGTATCTAGGCGATGGGGGATCGCCCTTGGTGGTGGCGCTGGCGGGGCGGTTACGACCAGGAGTCTTGTTGAAATGTCAAAGTGTATTGGACAATTTTTTGCGATTTGTTGTTCAGGAAAAGGAGGTTATGGATTTTTATGCCAGTATTTCTGTCATGGTCAGGATCATGTTAAGGTGATTTTGTCGGGTGACAGTGGTGCCCAAGAATACTATGCGTATTTTGGTTGCACCATCGACGTTTCCTCAATTTCGTCAATGATACAAAGGCATGATATGAGGCAAAGGCCTCTTCTCATATGGAGAAGGCACGAGCATTGATCACCACGGTTGGTTAAGACGGGTTGGCGGTTTCAGAATTATATCGACTATATAAGTCCAAGTTTCCTCACGATGTTTTGCTTCACCGATGTCAATAATATCCAAGATAAGGCTTCCGCCGACAGGCGTGGCGCGACTTTTGTAGAACAATATCCTTGAAGTTTTCACAGAAATTGTTCTACTAGAGTCGCGTCGCGCCTCTTTGCCTATAAACTCAGAAACTTTAAAAAAGTAAGATAATTTCGTCATCAGTTGATTATAACCAATTTTATTAATTTCGTCTATAAAGATAATTGGAAAAGTGTGGAGGAGACAGCAGAGGGATAAAATATGTTTAAAAACGTGAATTATCTAAATATACAGTTTCAGTACTTATTAAGGCATCTGTCAGTCTGACTTCGTTGTACCTTCTTACTTTGAAGTTACAAGTTTTAGGTAGATATAATATGTACAACACATAGCTATGATACCTACACTATTGGAAGAATAACATGAAATTAATTAAACATTGAAATAAATAAGTCGTTTGTAAAGAAAATAGGTCATGCTAATCATTGTATGGTAAGTACTTCCTTATCCTCAGACAAGAGCAAAGTTCTCAAGTTGACGCAATCCATGCATTTGAGCTCTGACGGCTCTGAAACTATAAAAATATGTAGTTACTAATAATAATATACTTTATTGATACAAGTCCTTACAATATGCATAAAGTCCTTACAATATGCGCACAAAAGTTGGACCCTGATTCCGAAACTTCCTGAATACCTTTGACTTAGGAGTCAGTGTTTCCTAAGTCACAGGTATTCATATGCGTTAGGTTATAAAACAAATATTATGTTTCACTGTTTAGCAGCTTTTATTTCATTTAGTAAATTCGGTCGCCAGTCTTACCGTCAGAACTATTTCTTCATGCCAAAGGAAAAATAAACGGACATACCTACCTACTTATTGCGAACCGTTGTATATCCCTACTAAACTACAAGGTCTAATTGAAACAACTGAAAACCTTTTATGATTGTAATCTTATAACCAACTCTTACTATGAGATAAGGCTTGAAATCGCTAAAAAAAAACCAGATGTTCCATAAGTTCGCATAACTCGAAACAACTTGGCAAAGCACGCACTACGAATTAAATCGTTGCGATTTTTAAACTGCGAAATAAAATCGCAAACGAAAATAATTTTTCAATCGAATTCCCTAGCGACTTTTTACCACAGTTGTGCGGACTGTAGTATATTGGTATTGTTCACAAATATGCGATTATTATCCGCAACGATTAAAGTTCGTAATGCGCGCTTAGTCTTAGGCTTAGCGCGCACTACGAATTTGCTTGAGAATTCGCTTGAAAATTTGTTTTCGTTTGCGATTGCATTTCGCAGTTTAAAAATCGAAACGATTAAAATCGTAATTGTAATGCGCGCATAGCCTTAAGGAACATCGATTTTTTCGGGCATAAGTCCCGTAGATAGTAATAATAAGTTGTTCATACTGATGAGTACATGGAGTTCTTAAGAGGTTTTCAGTTATTTCTATTACACCTTATATAGTTCCTATAATTACTAAGAAAACTCACTCTTAAGCTGTTGCTAAAAGTAAAACAAAAGAATGATGGAGTAGAACCAGCACCCTAATTGCGTAACACACTATCTATCACAATCAGAATCATTTTGAAGCCTACTGCTAAGCCATTGCTTCATATGTTCAAAAAATTTGTCTGCTCATCAACGTAAATAACGCAATGAATGTTGTTGAACTATCAAAATGAAAGCTATTCCTACTGTTAGTGTGTTATGCGATAATTCCGCTGATACACATTCAATAAATGTATACGTAGTTCCATTCAACCTCACAAACGCCAACTCCACTTCATAACATCTTCAATGATACGATGACCTGTAACCACAACAAATTAATTACTAAATTAGTATTGAAGTGCGTACGCGCATGACTCAGAGTCTGCGAAGGGGAGATTAATACAGAAAAATATTCAAAACATTCCGAGCGCTTGTGACAGACAGACGTGTGACTCATTCGTACGTTGAATCATTTTTGTCTGCGGTAAATGTTTAATTGCAATATACAAACTATTTTGTGTGATAAAAATGACATATTGTTTGTAGGCATTTTACATTTTACGACTTATACATATTGATGAATTTGTAAATAAATAAATACCGCGTTCTTCTGTACCCAATGCTTAAGTATTATATCTAAGTACCTATCGAGATACTTTGGTAATCCTATTTTGTCCGTTTCGATGGCCAGTCCTGCTATTACAGTGGTGTCCTTTTGGCAGACTGAGGAATATGTAAGGCGAATGGGCAGCTATGAGATGCTTTTTTCAAAGACCGAATGATTGATCCAGAGCGGGGTAATTGCGTAACACACTAACAGTAGGAATAGCTTTAATTTTGACAGTTCAACAACATTCATTGCGTTATTTACGTTGTAGAGCAGACAAATTTTTCGAACATTGAAGCAATGGATTAGCAATAAGCTTCAAAATGATTCAGATTGTGATAGTGTGTTACACAATTAGGGTGCTAATCACAAATGGTTTTCAAACGTTGTTTTATTTTTTAAGATTGTATTGTTTGAGATGAGACATTGAAGTTTAGAAGCCTTTTGGTCTTCCGTCGTCTACTGTCCTTTACTCCCTACTGACCAAATTCTGCCTTATAGGAGTTATAAGGAGTTCCTTATAACTCGCAGAACCTATACTGGCGACTACCTATAGAGGTATGAGGAACAGGGTGTAAAGTTCACTTATACTCTATGGAAAAGGGAGGATCCTCCGACCAGACGGGTGTTGTGTCTGGTGTGCAACTGCCCAACGATTGATGTCGGGATATGCTAGTTGCGCGGTAAACTCTTTTTGCGCGATGCAGGATTTTGCGTGACGTCAGTATGACGCGTAGCTCGCATGTGTAGTTTTGTAGATGCCGCTACATACCAACAAGAGCTCAACCAAAAAAAGATGGGTGTACGCTGATATCAGAAATATCAGATGTGGTCAGTCTAATCCCCCATAATTCTCTATGCTAATCACTCGATGAAAACAATCGATTAATAAGTGCAATCGACTAAGAATTCAAATCGCCTCACAATAAAAAGTCTAAGTATATTACAATCGCGTATCGCTTTCAATAAAAACTAGAGTTTTAGTATGAAAAAACGTGAGACAATGGTGATGGAATCTTATTAGATTCTTATTGATGTTATTCTTCCCATAGCGGGGATCCGACTCGAAGAATGTTATCGATTTGCATTGGTTAAAGTAAAGTAGTAAAATAGCAGGTATTTTAGATGACTTCGGAATGTTTTACATGTTAGTTACCAATTGGATTGGAGTGTACGTAACGGGGCACAGAAGATGAAAAAAATGAAACAAAATTTTTTTTTCGCTTATCATTAGTTTCTCGATTCTATCGTATATAGCCTAAAAGTGTTTCAGTGATTTTTGTCTTCGACCAGCCGTTTGTAGTCAAATAAAGTCGAAGGGATCCTTTAATAGAGGCGTTTAGTACTTAACATGTTTTTTTTTCGCTTCTAATTAGTTCTCTTTTTCGTATCCTCTGACCACACATTGAATGGAATTTATTTACAATCCAATACCCAGAAAAAAAAAACACGTGTGGCACTCGGGGGCTGCCGCGGTAAAGCTATTGCATAGCATTTTTTATCAACTTATGCAATTATAATTATTTATTTATTTTTTATTTAAGCAGTATTTTTTTTCTTTGATATTAATTCAAGTACAGTCGTACCATATACATACACGTTAAGCGAACGCTCGGCCGAGCTATATGGTAGGCTGAGTGGGGGGTGTTAGGTTTTATTTTCGCTACGGAATTCCTTGATTCGGTCGCCACGCTCAAAGCCCGCGATAAAAGCTATGCAATAGCTTAAAAATTTGACCACACAAAACACGAAATCCCCTTTATCCAGAATCGATGGTAACCATTGAAGATATCGAAAGGGGCGAGTAGTTTATTAAACTCAACAAGCTAAGCTTCCGATTTCGGCCTACTGTGGCCATACACAAAACCAGGTATTTTTTTTTGTGAATGATATAATATATTGTTAGTGGTTTTTGACAAAATGAGCTGCCAGTAAATTTGCACCGCAATGTCTTTTTAGCTAATCAAAACAAATAGGTTCCTACACGTCCTGATTTCTTTTAGGTAAAGTCAGTTACAAATAAACTAGATATTGCAATCACCACAGACATAGAATAGAATACTTTTTATAATACCTGACGACGATGACGTGGGAACAGCTCAGCATTCACGTAATAGACGTTCACGGTCTAACTAATAATGATTCGGACCGTTCATAAATAACCAATTGGGTCCAATATATCCGTCGCAAATACCACGAAACAGTTACAATATCGAAAGCTGTGCCCACGGTTGTTTTCCCCGAGACTGGTCGTGTTAAGTGAGATGTACAGCTTACCAACCAAGTTGCACTCTTTGACAGTTAGCACAGCAATTTGTCGCCACACTGGGTGCCAATCTGTAACGCATCACAGATCACCTGAATACCTATATATGACTATCATACTGTGACATCTCATTTGTGTATTTCTTAAGCAGTGGGATTGAAAGTGGTGGTTTGAATTTGCACTGATGTAACTAAGTGTGTGAGTTACATAAATATGGAGGGTGAATTAGATTCTACCAAATAGTTCTAGAATTATAATCAGCTTGAAAGTATGACATTGTTATAAAATTGTGTTGTGTTGACATTATTGTTTTGTTGTTGTTAATTATGGTTAAAAAACACTTCCTCTCTCCTTAAACATCATCATTACATTTAGTTTCCTTGCTCTTGTTTCATGTTTATTATTGTATATATTATATGTTTTATGTATGTATGTATTTGTTGTATATGTAAATGGTATACCACTGACTACCTGCATTATTGTCTCTTCTTCTCCCTTGAATTTGTGTCACCCTGTGTAAAATGTCTACATTTATATCTGTAATTTTATGGTGTACATAATAAAGAGTATTCTATTCTATTCTATTCTGTATACAGAGTGGCAGGAACGTCGAAGCGCAAACTGTAAACATGGATTCAGCACATGATTCTAGACCAACTATAAGCGAAGAAATTTTTCGTCGGTTATCAAAAAAAAAATCTGCTGTGTCATAGAAAAGTGCAAAACTTACGCGGTCAAACTATAAGGAACAGCTATTTTTTTTTAAATAACCGACATTTATAAGTTCTACGCTAGGGGGTCCAGAATCATGTACTGAATCCATGGTAACAAGTTGCACGTCCCTACCACCCTGCATAGGGTCTCTTCTTTACAAAGAAGGAAGGATTGATGGCTTGCTCACTGTATTCGGCTATTTTAGTCTATCAAGTACTATCTAATTACGTAACACTCTACAATAAATGTCTTGGTAATAGTGTCTGTAAATGCACCCAATATAGGTTCAAGTAACGTTGCCAGTATGAAGCAGTTTATTTATAAAAACTCTGGACTAAACAATAAACAATATCCATTGCATAAGTAGTAGTACTACTACGAGTAGTCACCAAGAAGACGAATCTTCCACATATACCATGCAATGTATGTTGTTACGCAATTAAGTTACAGGTACAGGTTTCCATCAATGAACCTTCGCGTAATAACACGTATAATTAACAAAAAATACCTTTAAAAAAACCCGCTTCAATGAAATAATCCTTATAATATCAATCTCTCGATGTAACGAGGTGCATTGACACGACGCAGGTGCGACGCGTGCGCAAGCACCTTGCGTTCACTCATGAGATTCAAATGAGATTGTATTGTCTCGATTCTCGGTGTCTCGGAGTCTCGGACTTTTTATTGAATGTTTTATGGCGTAATCGGTAAAATAATCGATTTAATTTAGTCGATTATGTGAGTGTTTAGTTGTAATTTGGTGTTTTGCCTTTTGTTGGTATGCCGCCATTTTTTGCCTTTTTTTACTATTTTATAGCAGGAAACAAAAAATGAATTAGCACTTAGTTTTCTTCTTTCTCGAATTGCAGCACTGTGCCAGTATATACTTAATAAAGAGATGGCAAGTGGGAAAATATTTTTAAGACGTAATAGAAATACTCTAAGTTCTATTGACTAAAAAAACCAAAAGTTTGTCAAACTTTTAACGTTTTAGATACAAGGCTTTTGGCAAATTTTTATTAGTGTATATATTTTGTCTAGATATTTGTAATGTGCATCTTGTTTGTGCAGATAAACAATTTTTATTCCTTTCTTTCCTCTTCTAAAGGTAGCATTAACCCAATCTCATAAAAGTCCAAATTATTGACAAAAGAAATAGTTTAACAAATCGACAGCCATTAATAATAGTTTTTATTGAAAGCTTAGTCGATTGAAATCACAACTTCCGGCGTTTTGTACAACACGCCATTTTAATGCATTTAATGGAAATCCAATGCAAATGGCGGACAAATAATAAACTTGGTCCTTTTACCAGTTTTAAGGAAATTTTGTATTGACAATAGATTTCTTTTTGTGTTATTTGAATGAGAATTGAAATGGTTTGCTCGATATAGCTAAAATGTACAACCAATAGTTTTCAAAAACCAGGTTAATTAAAAAAATGTAGATGCTTTGGTTGGTCATTACATAAATGACTACTTTGTAATTGTTATTAATTAAAACATGGTAGACTGCCTCGTTACTCGTGGTGGTCCATGGTCGCAAGTGCTACTGCAGAGTATGAGGTCCTGGGCTCGATTCCCAGGTCGAGCAAAGTGTTATTGGGTTTTTCCATCGGGATTTTCTCGGTAGCAGCCCGGAGTCCGGATTTTTGCCCGGTTGATAGCAATAGGCTCGCTCTCTATTACATGGGATTTAAACATAAGTCGCGAATGTGGGTGTACTATAGGTACACCTCTGCCTAACCCTTTGGGGATTACAGACGTGATGTTATGTTATATTGTTATGTAAGACATTGTAGTTATGAAACTAGGAATTACAGTTAAATCAAAAAACAAACATAATCAAACAAACAACAAAAACAAGACAATAAATAAAAATAAAAAAACAATTGATACCGTCAAACGGGGTGAATATGAATGCAGGGGTGAATCGAGACGAAACTGTAAAAGGGATTTTAATATTGAAATAATATAGTTTGTTACCAACAAGTGCACTTTATCTTTAATTATAATACAGTAAAAACATTAGAGTCCTTTTGCCAACAAACTATAGATATTATTTCAATGTTAAAATCCCTTTTAAAGTTCCGTCTCGATTCACCCCTGCCTTCCTATTCACCCCGTTTGGAGGTATTAATTTCACTTAGTTATAGTTACTACATATTTTTGCCCTGGGTTAATTAACAAGACTTCGTTACTATGAGGAATATTAATTTGTTTGATTAAATACAAAGTCATAACAACCTGTTTACCATAACCTACATACGCGAAGATTTAATCAAAACATCGAAAACATGCAACAAACATTAATTAGCTTTGCATAAATCAACCGTTAACTTCTTTTCTCACAGAAAAAAAGGAATTATGTAAATAACACATTTCAAAAACGTCCTAATAAGATTATTTAGTAACGGAACTCTGATTTAAAAATCACGATAATATCCATTTTAAAAACATCTCCATTTTAATACAAAACTCTTTGGACAAAAGTTCAACTTATTTTAGTCCATTATGAAAACCCGAATTTAGTCTCGATTAGTTTTTTAACCTGTGACATTTTGCGTTAATTTCTCAGAAATGTTTCTTTTAGTTTCCGGTAGATGTCAATAGTTTAGCATGCATCTGTATAAAATACTCGTTTGTTACTTTTTTGAATTAAAAACAGGATGTTCGTTAAGAAATTGAATAGGTAAATGATGTTTCCAAAATCGGTTTGTATTCTAATTTCTGTTTATTGGAAGAAAAAAGGAAATGAAGGACTAGCTGAGGGCTTTGTAATTTTGTTTATCAGAGGTCACGACGAAAACTTGTTTATCACATTACCGAGAAATCGTTGGGATTGTGGAAATCAAACCGATAAACTCATGCTGATTACTTCAATAGCATCCAACCGGACAATTCTGTAAAAATCTCACCGTGTAAACTTGGATGAAGTGAGGTTCAAGTAAGCTGTCATTCCAAACCCTGATACTAGGGATTGACACTATTGACAGCTCTCACTTCAAACTCACCTCACCTAAGTTTTCACGGTGAGATTTATACAGAATAGGTCTGCTGCATGCCTTCTTAATAAAATCAATATTTTGATATGTCGTTCTAAACAAAGAGCATGACTCAAACGTCAAATAAGCCTATACTGAGAACGTACGTGTAAACTGTGTACTTAAAGGAACCTGGCACACCGCAGCTTCCTGATTCACATCCGATGTGTTGCGTGAGATAGGAGAGATTTGCTTGTGATCTTTTGGTTTTATTTGTATGCAAAGTAAATTATTGTGGTAATGGTATCACAGATCTGGATTATTTATAAACTTCTTAGCTTTTTCTCACCAATGTTTTTTGGTCAGAGTCAGTTTTCAGTCTAATTAAATGTGGTCTTATTAAGTATATCGAACGCTGAGACTGCGAGCCTACTTATTTGCGTCCTTACTGACCAGATTACAGCCCACTCCCTCTCAAAAAGAGGAGGCCTGTGTCCTAGCAGTGGGAACATTATAGGCTGGGTTGGTAGCTGGGTTTATATTTCGTCGATGTTTTCAACAATATTCAACAACATTATTCCTCCCTTAATAACTGTTAGCTCACTAAGAAAATTCCAGTTCCCTCGTAAGCCTACTCACACATACTCACCCCGCGAGTGGAAGTCGTGTAGGGCTTCCGACTCGAGTTACCTTCCGACCGGCCGGACATGCGGCACATCCTATACCGGTCGACTTCGTTTTGTTATCGAATTGTGTGGACTACGCATCGCTTCGTGGGATTTCTGCGGTGAGGGCAGTCAGTGGTATTGTTTGTAGAGGGTTTTGAGTTGATCGATTTGTTGTGAGTTGGAAGGGTTTTTAGAAGGCTAGCTGTGACTGCTGTTCTGCATGGGTAGAATGGTTTTGATTTATAAAGAAATTTTTACGTCTTTTTCGAGGTGTTCTTTCTGCCAAACAAAATAGATTTAGTTGGTAGTTTAACTGAGAAAATTGGCGACACAGACAAACAAAATGAGACTAAGTGAGGCTAATCTAAGGATAAATGTCGTCATTTTAATCATCTGTTGGTGAAGTGGAAACCTTAAAGAAATTATTTGAAATAGGTAGACATCGATGCTACCTACTTAAATGTATGAAGTAATGACAAAATGCCTTGTAATGGGACTATTACAGAACTGACAGATATTTTTTTTTATTAACTTGGAATTCTTATTCTTTGCCCTCTGAGACAACTGTCGTGACTCGTAAAGCTAAGTGCAATCCCCCTTCGCAGTTCGCACCTTCACTAAGGAACATAGGGTGTAAGCACCGATCGTCGGCAGATGTGCTCGCATCTGGAATGTCAGTGACCTAGCGTAGCTCAGTAAAATGCTTTCTTTTATAGGCTCATGATTTTTTAATGATATTTTTTTTTTACGTTTTTTTAAATTATTATGGTTGAAATTAATAGTCATGTCAGTAATCTTTGTAATCTTGCTTATAATTTTGCTCAGCGTAGTAAGTAAAAAAAAAGTACTAGGAAAAAAAAAATAGCTTCGATATATTTTTTGCAAAAAGCGTTTTTTCATGTCTTACAACACAATTAAACACATTTTTATTCTAAGTACCTTCATGCGTAAGCTCAAAAGAATTTAATCGACTAAAAGGTAAGTGTTGCATTTTTTTATTGCGTAGGTTTTTTAATCATGCAAGGCTGTTGCATCTGGTGAGGTAGAATGTCGGCGTGTCTAGTAACTAAATTACTTTCTTTAAAGCTGGCAACACTACAACAGAACTTTTTAATGGTAATTTATATCGCAGGCTTAAGGTTACCTTTAAGATTAAGATGCTGATAAAATGCTTCCTCTTGCTTTTTAAAAAGGCTGTTTCATAAAAATATATTCTGTGTTTGTTGTCTTGTTGTTTTTTTTCTCATGAATATCGATTCGTTTTAAATAAAAAAGTCTTTATTGAAGTGGGGTAGATTTGCTCTAAAACTAAGTCGTGATGGTGGCCTGTAATTTAAGAGATAGCGTCCCAACTTTTGTGGACAGATTAATTTATTTGGAAGTTATCATCAAGCTCCATAACCTAATAAAAAACCCAGATATATCGGACAAAGAAGTAGCTTATTGTTATTGACGACAGATAGCTGCGAAGAAGAAAGAACAAAAAAAAATGGAAACTAAAATTGAAGTGGGGAATTGAATTTGTTCGTCTAGTTTGTGGTGAAATGTTTCCTTACCTTATTTTTTTGTTTATGGTTATTTATCCAGCTTAGGTTATGCAGTTTTAAACATCAACCTATAAACCATAGACCACAAACCTATAACCTATTTTTCTTTCTTTCTTTTATCAAAAAGTTTGTAGACGCATCTAGGTTATCAATGGTCTTACTTATAGGTTAGTCTAGTTAAATGCTTTCTTTACCTATTAAGGGATCATAATCAATGTTGGTTGTTAACATTTTCTAAGGTCAACTGTAGACTTTTCGCTTTAAACTACTAGGTTTAATTTTCATTAGTTGGTTTAGTCAGTGAGTAGTCTTAGGGGCGGAGTCGTTTTGAAGCCGATTCATTACCGTCATTTTGTGTTAAATATTATTTGGAAAGTAATATTCTCTCCTTTATTTCATCCTAAAAAAAACCGGCCAAGTGCGAGTCGGACTCGCGCACGAAGGGTTCCGTACCATTATCTATAAAAACGGCAAAAAAATCATGTCTGTTGTATGGGAGCCCCCTTAAATATTTATTCTATTCTGTTTTTTGGTATTTGTTGTTATAGCGGCAACAGAAATACATCATCTGTGAAAATGTCAACTGTCTAAATATCACGGTTCATGAGATACAGCCTGGTGACAGACAGATAGACGGACGGAAAGCGGAGTCTTAGTAATAGGGTCCTGTTTTACCCTTTGGGTACGGAACCCTAAAAACAACCGTTCAAATTAAATGTGAGTTTCTTTTTTTGTTACAATAAAACTATGATATTATTCAACGTTGTTAGTCCTAAAGTTCGTTAATTTACCTACTTGCTTTATATTTCTACTGCAATATTGTAACACGTTTTTACTATCACATAAACGCATGCTAACTATACGATGATATGTCAAATGATATTATCTCTGTTTGATGCCGATGTAACATGATATTAACACTGCGGTACTTTTAGTGTTAATGTTATAAAAATACGCCATTCTGCTTAATGGCCAAGTTAAACAATATTTTTATTAAGCTATTCTATCTTTCAGTAATACCTGTTATTATTATCTGAAAATAAAATAGAATAAAAATATTGTTTAACTTGACCATGATACAGAATGTGTTTAATGGTCAAGTTAAACAATATCTGACAGTAATGTTATCTTTATCTGAAAATGTAACTTGGCGTATCCGAATTAAGGCTCTCACAGACAGGCGCGACGCGACAGTGCTACACAAAGGCGCCGCTCGTCGCGCGACACTTGGTGCCTTTGTGTCGGGCGTCGCGTCGCGCCAGTGTGTACGAGCCTTTAAGCATTATTATTTTTTCTAAAAAAAAATGGGCTACTGACTTAAAAAAATAACAATCAATGACTTAACCTTGGCCAGAGGTTAAGCATTGCCGTGACATACAAGCCAGTCTCTTGGATATGTTACCAGTCGACAGCGATGCGGAGGAATTTTTGATAGTTTTGGTTTAGTTAGGATATTATACCTTAATTTTATTTATTAATTAGGTATTAGATGTTATTTATGTATACAGGATGGCAAGGACAGCGACGTGCAACCTGATTCCATGGATTCAGTATAAGATTCTGAACCGCCATGCGTTGAAATTTTTCGTCGATTATTTAAAATAAAAATTGCTGTTGACATTTTGACCGAGTACTCAGAGTAGCTATTGCACTTTTTTTATGAAACAGCAGATTTTTTTTTTTGATAACCGACTTCATAATTCTTCGCTAGGGGGTCAGGAATCCTGTGGTGAATCCATGGTTACAGTTTGCGCGTCGATGTCCCTGCCACCCTGTATATAATTTGAATTCTGAATAAAAATTTGATTAGTTAAAAAACAATAAAAAAAGTAACCTGAAACACTTTATTTTTAGATTTTTTATTAATTTCGTCCTTCTTGTGCTTTCGTCATTTATCATACAAGAAATAATGACTACGTTCGGTTCCAATAAGAACATTGAATTACCAAAAAACAAGGTGTAACCCCCAATTGCGGTTACATGCGGCTACCACGACGATATTACGTAAGTTGTGATCGATCGCACCTGGGCGCCCACCTGCCGATAACACGTGCTCTCACCCCGCCCAAATCATCCGTTAAGATCATTTTATTGTTGATCAAGTTTGTAAGTTTAAGGATTCAATGATGATCATTTGTACAAATTAAGATTTTGAAATAAAATCATCATGACATAATAAAGTAGGTACCGTCAAACGGGGTGAATAGAAATGCAGGGGTGAATCGAAAGGAAATTTATAAGAGATTTTAACTTTGAAATAATATAGTTTGTTGCCAACAAGTGCACTTAATCTTTAATTATAATACTGTAAACAATTAGTCCTTTCTGGCAACAAACTATATTATTTCAATGTTAAAATCCCTTTTAAAGTTTCGTCTCGGTTCACCCCGTTTGACGGTACCTATACTTACAGTATTTTTATCTCCCGAAGCGACACGCGCTTTACTTGTGGTAACCAAATGCACAAACATGCTGTGAATATGTGCATGAAGACGAGTAGCGTCAACACATAACACACAGACGCCCACACAATCACACGCACACACACACACACACTTCCGACTTCGCCATTGTCTCGGACGGTACCGAGAGCTCCTGCGCTTACACACATTCACAGCGTGTTTGTACACTTAGTAACCACAAGTAAAGCGCGTGTCGCTTCGTGAGATAAAAATACTGTACCTATGATTCTAAGGAATCTTCTTTTGTAAACTGTTTCTTCGCGTGCCTCTTCATAGCACTTATCATTTTTTCGGTTTATAGATACTTACTCCGAAAATACTGTATTTTTACCAGGGACCGTACAACCCCGGTTAAGGGTTAAGCCTTTCGAAAGGGTAAGCCATTTATGAGGTTACCTTTATCATGGTGTAACGCCTTGAATGGGTTCTATGCCTAAAAGCCAGTAAAAGGGTTAGCCCTTCTGTATGGATAACCCATTGAATGGGTTCTATGCTTGAAACCCAGTAAAAGGGTTACATGATAACCCATTGAATGGGTTCTATGCTTGAAACCCAGTAAAAGGGTTACATGATAACCCATTGAATGGGTTCTATACTTGAAACCCAGTGAAAGGGTTACACTTTCATTGTGATAACCTTTACAATATAAGGGTTTTGTTCGGGTTACCATATGGTTATTGAGTAAAGTATACTAAGTAGGTGGTTGGCAACTATGTATCAAGCATTTAATATATGTATACCTACGGGGTAGACAGTTGTCATTATTCATTTCAATTGCAACAACGTGGAAGTAGGTAAATAATATTATTTTGCTGTAAATGTTTCTGTTATCGAATAACGTATCGTATTAAAATCAACTTTGTTCCAATCAGTTCCAATCAACTCATATACGAGTATTATATAGTAAGTATATTATATATTAGTATATTCTATACCTAATTAAATAACTTTTTCATTTATGAGAAATATAAAGAACGCTCCCTTTCTTCATACATTTTCTACTCGCGGTTAGTCATTCCGATTACCGCGCGCAGGCTCAGACACGCCCTAGGAAGGACGGGTGTATCGCTATCTTGCAAAAAAAAAAATACGATCAAAATAATAATAAAGTGAGTGCCGTGCTGTATACCTACTGTGGTTGGAAAAAGTTGATACTTTTCGGACTAAAAGTACGAGTACCAAACTTATTACCAAAAATTGGTTTTGAAAAAATTCAACTGACTTCCGAAAAAAAACGCAAAATAAAATTGAAAAATTACTTTAATTTCGGAAGTCGGTGTCTTTGGTTTTGTATTTTTGTTTTTGCCACCGACTTCCAAAATTAAAGTTATTTTTCACTTTTTTGGCGTTTTCTTGGAAGTCGGTTGATTTTTTTGTAAAAACGTTTTTATTTTTCACTTTTTGGCTGTGGTACCTACCCCACACAAATTCCTATACCATTACTCGATATGTAAATAACCGTAGGAAATTATTAAAACATCACCAATATAAAATAAGTGGAAAAAATACGCAGTATTAAGGATAACTCAAATTTATATGGGACCACATGAAAAGCACCAGCTTTCAAATAAAAAAATAATCATCTAAATCGGTTCACCCAGAAAGAACTTCTGAGCTAATAACATTTAAAAAAATAAAAACCGGCCAAGTGCGAGTTGGACTCGCGCACGAAGGGTTTCGTACCATTGACTAGGTAAACGGTAGGTACACAAATTAGGTGCCTACCTGTTACCATTTATTGATATCGACCAAAAATAGGCAAAAATTGGTGTTTTTTGTATGGGAGCCCCCCTTAAATATTTATTTTATTTTGTTTTTTGTATTTGTTGTTATAGCAGCAACACAAATACATAATTTGTGAAAATTTCAACTGTCTAGTTATCGCGGTTCTTGAGATACAGCCTGGTGACAGACAGACGGACGGACAGACAGCGAAGTCTTAGTAATAGGGTCCAGTTTTTACCCTTTGGGTACGGAACCCTAACTAGCTCCGCGCGCACGAGTGTCAACGACGTCTGCCCTCACGTGTCTGCCCGCTCCGGTAAGCGCAGTCGGGAACCTACCCCCGCGCGCTCCGCATCCACTACCGATCAAGGCACGCCCAGCACGAATTATAATTATTATTTACTTAGGCACCTATTACAGATTTATTATTAGAAAATAATGATTCACGATTTATGCATAAGGTTTATGTTTATGAAATTAAATGTTTTATTTTATTTTTATATTTGAGTTGATTGAATGAAAGGTAAATTGCGGTTTACGATTTATGACGTATTAAAAAAGAAACTACTTACTAGATCTCGTTCAAACCAATTTTCGGTGGAAGTTAACATGGTAATGTCCATCTTATATTTTTTTTAGTTTTATCATTCTCTTATTTTAGAAGTTACAGGGAGACACACACATTTTACCTCTTTGGAAGTGTCTCTCGCGCAAACTATTCAGTTTAGAAAAAAAATATATTAGAAACCTCAATATCATTTTTGAAGACCTATCCATCCATAGATACCCCACACGTATGGGTTTGATGAAATTTTTTTTTTTAGTTTCAGTTCTAAGTATGGGGAACGGTGTATTCCCGTTCGTCCCACTGCCGTCGTCCCACTGGTAGATAGAAGAGAATTTAAATAAAAACTTTTTTAATAAAAAAGCAACCGACTTCCAGACAGAACACTAAAAATCTGAAAAATAACTTTAATTTCGGAAGTCGTTGGCCAAAAACGAAAATACACAACCAACCCCCAAAATTTATTGGTTTTTTCTATTTTTGTATGAAAATCTTAATGCGGTTCACAGAATACATACTTACCAAGTTTCAACAGCATAGTTCTTATAGTTTCGGAAAAAAAAGTGGCTGTGACATACGGACGGACAGACAGACAGACAGACAGACAGACATGACGAATCCATAAGGGTTCCGTTTTTTGCCATTTGGCTACGGAACCCTAAAAAACAATACAGTCGAATTGAGAACCTCCTCCTTTTTTGAAGTCTGTTAAAAAAGCTGTTTTAGATCTAGGCAAGAAAAATTTCGCCAAAGTACAGGTGTATGTTGTTCTGAGTCGTGCAAAAACCGTGGAAGGAATATCGTTGTCTGACTTAGATTTAAACATATTATTGAGTAGACCACACGACGAAAGAGCATTGCTAGAGATGACGCGATTACCCAACTTAAATTCAGTCTCAAATTGACGCCTCAGCACGACTAGTACAATACAAATAATTACCACCACTACTTACATCTCATACATCCGGCGACGACGCCGTTATATTTGTGTCACACGAGAAAGAATCAATCTATTTTCGATCGTTTCGCAACTTATATTTTTTGCAATTTTTACGTTTAGTGACCAATAATCAATCCACGACATAGATCACGAATGATCAATCAACAATCAAGTGGTAGGTATAATAAGACATAGCATCGTTGCGCATTGTCCTACGTATACGTAAGTACGTACGTACGTACGTACGTGTATGTTCCTTTTTTTTTTCTAGTCCGTGATTGATAAATTAACGTATCTACCTACTTATTGTAAGGAAGGCAGTGAAGGCAAATTATAACAAATAATTAAGTAGGTATCACCTTACCTTTAATAAATTTCCACATAAATTACATTTACTTGTATTATTTGATGCATCATATGAATAATAGCGATGTACGGCATCTCGTCTCGGTTTTGGCATTTTAAATTGTTAAAAATTTGCACTGAGTAATATTCGGAAAAGACCATAATCCGGTCCGTGTTCAAAAATCAAACGGCAAATATGACAATTGTACGATTTGTAAGGTACCTGCTGCAAACAAACACAGACAAACAAGTACAGACATGAAAAAATCATAATATTATGTCATTCCGATATATGGCCAGCAAAGCTAAAATGAACTCTATAATACATGCCATAATGACCATAGATCCCTGTTGAAGCCGATCGGTAAGTAGCCACAAAGGCGCCGCCGCCGCGGCCGCTTAACGCGTGCTATTCCATTTTGAAACCTATGCCCATCATAGAGGGATCATATTACATTGTTCCGAATTGGAATGTTACGCTGTTATCGTTTTTCAGAGAGTTGAAAGTGTGACCCTTTTGAATGGCTTAAATTAAGCCTTACAAAAGGGTTACCCACATCGTATGGGTTTTTGATTAACTGCTTAGAAAAACCCTATCGAAAACCTTTTCAATGGGTAACCATAATTTTAGTGGCTTAGTTAAGCCGTTCAAAAGGGTTACCCACATCGTATGGGTTTTTAACTAACTGCTTAGAAAAACCCTACCGAAAACCCTTTCAATGGGTAACCAAAATGGTCCCTGATTTTTACACATAAACGCTAGGTTATGGACACAACGTCACTTACGATCTTTTAAATGACATGACAGTATCATAAACATAAAACTTTATTCACCACAAATTGCTGCAAGCTATAAAAACATAAATAAAATCACAAAAGAGTTCAGACCATTTACAAAAAAAAAACAAACAAAAACGACACTTACAAAATACACAATTCAATTTGACATAAATAAGAAGACATAATTATAACAATTTAATTAAAAGATATAATGATAAGTCGCCTTCAAAACGATCTCGATAAATGTTTTATAATTTAAAGTCGTTAGTTTTAAAGCCACTTCAAAGTCAAGAAGTATTAATAAGACAAGCTATAATAATTTATGAAGTACTCTTTTAAAATGATGCGCGCTTTACGTGTGGCTTATTTGGTAGTCTCTAGTGTTATTACTGTAATTAAAATGTTGCGGTGTGGTGAGAGAAAGGGTTTAAAATGTAATAATTTACTTATTTAATTGTTTATGGCCGAATTATGTGTTAATAACCTATAGTGGTCAGGTTTTAATTGCCTGGTATTGCTATTCGTTAAGATTCCGCTCGAGGACATATCGCCTCTTTACAAGAGCAACGTGACATCTCATAAACGTTTTTTTAATTATTTCATATTTAACTGAATTATTTTTTGTTTATTTTCAGAAAACACATTAACTACCGCAACAATTTAACTGTTTTTGACGGTAAAATTATTAATATTTTAGAATTTATCAACGCTTAAGTATCTAAAATTGCTCTTTCCTTAAAGTTGTCGTTTAAAAAATATCACGTTGTTCTTGTAAAGAGGAGACATGTACAGTGTAATCCAAATAGTACCTACCCCTAAATACCAGTCCTTAAAATGGCATTAAGGAACCTCTTTTACCCCCTCTCTAAATAGTATCAAACAACAAACTAACGGGGTAATTGCGTAACACACTAACAATAGAACTATAGACTTACATTTTGACAGTTCAACAACATTCATTGCGTTATTTACATTGTTGAGCAGGCAAATTTTTCGAACATATGAAGTAATGGATTAGCAGTGTCCTTCAAAATGATCAGATTGTGATTGATAGTGTGTTATGCAGTTAGGGTGCAGATTCTTGAAGAGTTAGTTAACACATAGCCGCTAGCTGCACTGCATTCTCACAAATTCAGACTTTACTACGGCACTAAGCTTGGTCATTCCTCCCTCACTACTTCTTTCGGCAAGAAAGTCATGCAACCCATACATTGTCTTATTCATACTCCAAATTATCACACTTCTAAGGGTCTAAACCGCCGTAACGTACTTAAGGCATGTCGTAACCAGTGACGTTATGCCGCTAACGTCTTGCATATGACGCGCAAATTGCGCCCTCAAAGGAACGCGTCAATGAAAAGAAAGGATGTTACAGTTTTAATTTCTAACGGTTAATCCAATGTGTGTTTTGAGAACCGGTAGGAACTAACTGAATTTGTGGGTTACATGGTTTTTTTTTGGGGAAAATTGAAAGTCAGTTGATGATGTCATTTTGGAAATCGACGACTCACAAAACATGCCGTTCAAAGACATATTTTATATTATTCAAGGAGGCGACATTAATAAATGAATAAATTCAAGCAGCGAACACATTGGTGCCAAATTTTTAGGCCAAGATTGTAATGCCTTGATTACACGAACCGAGTACATCAGTAGCGGGTACAGACGGTGCCAAGAACCCAAAACGGAGCTGGAGAGCATCGTCTCTGCTGTGTTGGCACTGTCAGAGATAAAGTTCGCGCAAATAAGTCTGCGCGCGGCCGAAATAGGAAATAATCGTTTGCCGTCATCTCGACGTTTATATCAGGTGTCAAGAGAGTGTGCTGTCTTCCGTGTTTTCCAAAGTAAATAGTCGCCATCATTATACCGAAAGTGATTATAAGTGCTGGCAGGGATAAATAGTCTTGAAAGTCAAACATGCGTGCAGACTTATTTTGCGCGCACTTTAGTATACATTTCAATGATGCTGTAATGACGTGATGTGATGTAATGTGCTGTAAGAAATACACATATACATATATAAATTCACGCCTTTTTCCCATGGGGGTACGCAGAAACTACAGAACGCCACCTGCTCCGATCCTTACATCTCTTTTTGCCTCGTTTACGTTCATATATCTGCGGGGTAATTACGTAACACACTAACAGTAGGAATGAGTTTCATTTTGACAGTTCAACAACATTCATTGCGGTATTTACGTTGTTGTGCAGATTTTTTTTTCGAACGTATGAAGCAATGGATTAGCACATTGTGATTGATAGTGTGTTACGTAATTAGGGTAATGGTAATACACGCACGGAGGTTGCGAGTACTACGCACCTGACCTTTCTGAAGAACATCACCAATAAGGTCACTATACGTCCTCCAAGGGCGACCGTTTCTGTAAGAAATGTCGCCGATTAAACGATTATTACGAAGTGACAATATACCTAATTTATATTGTTTATTTATAATTTATACTAAATTTATAGTTATGAATTAAATATCCTTTGTCAATAATAATTTATTTGTTTTACAATTTTATCAACTATTTATTGTGTTTATTTATTTGAAAATGTAATGTATACTAAAATGATCACAACCATAGAGTAAGTCTACATAAAATATTTTATAGTAATTAGCCGTACGTAGCTGAAGTCTTACTGTTACATTGTTAAATGAAGATAATGTTGTCCTTTTATAAAAGCATTGCATTTAATTCGACTCGAGCGCAGACACAAAGGGTCGCCGGAGAAAAGGTTGCGCCCGCGCATCGGGGTGCTAGCACCTGTTTTTGCGGTATCTAGGAACTGTAGATTTTTCTGCTTAATGACTGTGTTTTTTAACATTTCTCCTTTTGTGCAAAAAGTGCAGTAATTAATAACTATTATAGGTAATAATTTGTTTAGTTTGTAGTTTATTAATTTTAAATCAATTATTTATGGATACTTAGATACTACGTGGGCGAAGCAAAAGGAGTACCTATGTAAGAATCATAGCAGGTGGCGTTCTGCAGTTTCTGTTACCATGGGAAAAAATCTTGAGATTATGTAATTTACAATTCATATGTGGCACTAACACAACGTACGATAATATATACGGTCGCCAAAAGTCATAAGTAACCAGGGTCGTCGAATATAGTTGAAGTTTAGTAAGAAACCGATGGATGTTTTCGAATAAAATTTAATATTATTAATAGAAAACAAACAGTTCATTTAACAAATTAAATTTCATTCGAAAACATCCATCGGTTTCTTACTAAACTTCAACAATATTCGACGGCCCTGGTTACTCATCTCTTTTGGTGACTGTACCATTATAAGTACTTTTTTAATACCTCTGTTTTGTCCTGCAATTTTCTTTTGATTGGTCAGGGTGTATTTTATATCGTTTTAGTTATATATCAATAGTATTTTCTTATCACAATACGTGACCTATGCTTTATCAGATTAATTTCAAATCAATGTAACAGTCACTCACAAATAGATACGAAATCCTTATCAGATAACTAATTTGTCAGCACGGTATACAGCATGTACTTACCTAGACTGTATTGTATTGCATCACCCTTACAGGAGTGACTAGTACAGGATTTTTAGCTCTCGAAGCGACGCGCGCTTTACTTGTGGTAACAAGTGTACAAACACGCTGTGAATGTATGCGTGAAGGCCAGTAGCGTCAGCTCATAACACACACACACACACACACACACACACACCCGACTTTGCCATAGTCTCGGACGGTACCGAGAGCTACTGCGCTTACACACACATTCACAGCGTGTTTGTACACTTAGTAACCACAAGTAAAGCGCGCGTCGCTTCGTAAGATAAAAATACTATAATACATAACATAGGTGATTAATCGCGCTGGTAGGTATTTTCTGAAGTGTATAGTCATGTTTCGCCAATAATGTTTTGTTTAAATAATCATTTATTCAATTAGACCCATGGACGAACAAAAAATGTTGGACAGATTCTCGCTAACAAAAAACTGTGTGACTCAAGTCGGCCTGCTCGCTGTACCTACTTACAGGCCGCTGCACGCACACTTTCACACATTAGTCAGCCGACCGAAGACGCGGGACGGTTGTAGATTACGCGCGCAAATGGCAACACTCACACATAAACGGGACTCAGTTTTGTCTTATCGGAGTTCCTTCCGACTTTTTTTGTTCGTTCATGATTAGACCATATTCAAACCTAGGCATTTTTGAAAATCTAATACAGGAATAAGGAATTTTATGTTTGAATAAGTTTATTTCTATAGGTGGCTCCGGGCTGCTAATGAGAAAATCCTAACAGAAGAAATCCAAAAATCGAGATCAAACCCAGGACTCACATATAATGGCCAATTACGTTCTTGAGCAGATTAATTATTCAAACTTATGAAGCAATGGATTAGGGATATCGTTTATGTGATTGAAAGTGTGTAACGCAATTAGGCCTTTTTGTACACACGTTTTTGTTGCCGTGAAAAACTACGGTTTATTCGCCGTGTGTGAGCACGGTCGTCAGTGTTGTGTTGTATGGATCACTGTGGAAGCTTGTTGACTGACAGATTTTTCTACGGCGCGGTTTATACCGTACTGTAAAGAAACCGTGCCGTGTGCGCACGACTACATCTCAAGCTATACATTTCCAGGATAAGCAGACTTTTCATTGTATTAAAAGCCTATACAATGGTAAGCTAAAACTGGGAATTGATATAGCCGTGAGTACAAAGGGCCTTAGGCTGGGTCCTCACCGCTCAGCGGTTGCACTTCGACTACTAGACCATAGAGGCAGTTGCACAAATAACGAATTTTAAAGTAATCGAGGCCAAGAGTCAGCCATTGGTCTCGGATCTTGATATAAAACGAGTAAAAAATAAATAACGGATCAACACATGCGCGGTCGGTTGAGAGGAAACTGATGGGGCGGCAAACATTTTACTTTATATCGATTTTTTGTTTAAGTACCAATCATTTAATATTTGTCTTTGAAGAAGTTCGTTTTATACCTTTGAAATTGAGATTATCAAATATGAACTGAAAAATACTTAAATTCAATTGCTTTAGGGTTGTTATGCTAGATGACCACTGCATCTGGGATAGGACTATGGAAAAATCTGAGAAAATTATGGTGGGATATTATGATGATTTGTCTATAGGTACTACCTAATTTGTGTGACCTACACTGCATTTTTGGTATAAATAATTATGTTTCATCATTTCTAGTTTCAGGTTCAACATTAAGGCCCACTTGCACCACAAATTACCACTTTTTTTATAAGCGTTGCTTAAAGTTAAGAGACGTTTAAACGTCAAAAATATATTGTTAAACAGTCGCTAATCATTACTTAACTTTAAACGTTTATAAATAAGCTCCTAAATGCATTTAGCGCTTAACGTGTTTAAAATGCAACAGTGGTGGCGCAGTGGCAACAGCTGCGACTTACGAGTTGTAGGTCGTAGGTTCGAACCCAGACAGGCGCTTTACTTTGTGTAAATTATTTCATCACCATTGCTCTCAAAACGGTGAAGGAAAAAATTGTGAGGAAACCGTCCTAGAACCAAAAATGATCTACTAACCCGCACTGGGCCCGCCGGGTGGACTACGGCCCACTCCCTTTCACGGAGATGAGGCCCGTGTCCCAGCAGTGGGAACATTATAGGCTGATTATATGTTTAAAATATCGTTCCATTTCTTTCATTCCTTTGAATACAAAACGCTGCTTTAAATACATTTAGCGTTAAACGCATTAAGTGGTGCAAGCGGGATTTTTCTCAACAAACTCCATCAAAAGGTTGCGTCCTCCTGGCGAGGGTGTAGGCACCTGCGCGTGGGCACGTGCCAACTGTCCCGTGTCGCTCCCCCCCTGGCCCCCGCACCGTGCACCCGCGCCACCCCTCGCTGCTTCCGCTGCATCCGGCCACAGCCTTCGACTTGTTGTTATTCTACTTTTTAATGGTATTGGAACTTTTTTTGAGTTTTATTAAAGGAGTAGTGATGATTCATCATCTTTGGTGATTTTTAATGCAATTGTGAAAGAAAAGAAAGAAAGAAAAATATTTTATTTGGGACACGCACAGGAAATACAAAGTGTAAAAATAATAATAAGAAAGGAGCATTTAAAACTAACAAAATTAACAATAAAAACAACAATAAACAAGTAAAAATTAAGGACCTGTGCGAGGCCAAAAAGGCTGTTATCTCAGCATAACGCTGCGATATTTAAAAAAAAAGTACCCATGCGCTGGTATTTTGATAGGAACCGCTGTGATGCCACGTACACACCTATGGAGATCACTGTGGGGGCACTTTAGCTTCATAAGTAACACAAAAAAAAAAAATTGGGAAAGATAAAGAGTATTCTGTTCTATTCTATTGATTGACTTATCAGAATTTATGTTTCACTTTATCCCTTGTCCGAGCCTACTGAAAATTTTTCTACATCGTTCTCACATAATATGTATACTCGTAATGTATACATGGATGATGTATATAATCAATATTTTGATTTAAAAGAGTGCCCGTGGAGTTTCTTGCCCGTTCTTGTCCATATAGGCACTTAATACGCTTTGGAACGGGCAACTCGTTTCATCTTTCTGACTGACCGACTCCTTGACAGTTCAATAGTGGCTCCAAATGGTTTAATTGAAATAAATGCTTTGAATTTCAGTTTCTCCTTCTAAGAACGAGGTCAATCGATATCAATCAAGCCATATTATGTTGCAGCTATGAAAGTTATACAAACCAAAAGAGTGATGCGTACACAACTGCATGGGGCAGTTTGCTGTCGAAAACTGGAAACGCAAAATGTTATGTCTTTCTTAAAACCAAAAAAGAGGAGCAAGAAACCAAGTAGCTGCTGCCCGCGGCTTCGCCCGCGTGGATGTCGGAAATTATCCAACAGGACCATGCTGCCGGTACAAAAAGTAGCCTATGTTACTCCTTATAACATCAGCTATATGCCAGTGAAAGTCCCGTCAAAATCGGTCCAGCCGTTTCGGAGATTACCCGGAACAAACAGACAGACATAGGAAAAAAAAAATAAAAAAAGTATTTTGTTATAAGTCCCGTATATCATATGCATTTAGTAAAAAGCTGTTATTTTGACATCAAAAAGAGACACTTCAATTTTATTTATTTGTATAGATTTATATATGTATAGATAAATAATTCTATAAATAGTTTTTATACTGGACCTGCATCATTCAGCTTATTTTTCTAAATGGCATCAAAACATTCTTATAATTTCTAGAAGCGAAATACATGTATTTTATGGCTTTCACAAATCATTCCTTATACCATTGTATAACTGCATTAAATATTATGTGCTTAGCCACAATCTACATCCTTCTAGAAATAAAACTAGTGACCAAAGCTAAAATAATTTAATTTCAGCCAAGACAAGGAGCTCTGCAGCCGACACCTTCAAGGCGCCCAATGCTCTCAACCGTTACACCGCCGACTTAAATACTATCGGCAAATCCGTTGGGCAACGGTCAAAATGACCCAACAAAAAAACGGTATCAACCACCTTGCTAAACACAAAGCGAATCATTAAAAAGAGACCACTGCATTGTCTAGCAGACAACGGACAAACATTCCCATATCCAACTAAAGGACTAAAAATCCTTTGTCCTTGTTACAGTTTTGCAAAGAAACTAGAGCGTTCTCACGCAACGCAAAAATTTCGCCGATAGACAAATGTCCGAAAATAAGAACTGAATGGACGACGAACAATAAAATAGATTCGCGAAAGGGATTACAAATAATGCCTTGTAAGAAAGGGGTGGTTTTCTAAAGAAGGGTCAGTGAGGTCACTCGAGGCGTAGGGCTGACCCTATAACTCACGGTGCAGCGATTTCGGGGTGTTTAAACTGGCGTAAAGGGTTGTTGTGACCTCTGAGACCTTTTGTATTGTGTGTGCGGGTCAGCACGGGTTGGCTACCTGGACCGGACAGGCCGGGTTGACCCTGCCCAAGAATGGACGATTAAAACGAGACGGGCAACGGTAATTTGGAAAATCGCGATAACCTTTCTCTTTTATAAAGCATTTAGTTGATAGTTTTGTGCAGCTATTTGTAACGTTTTATGAGATACTAGTTCGAGTAACGACTGAAAGGTATGGAAGTTCACAATTTTATGTTGTGCTTAAATTCTATTGAACTGTTTTGTCGGTTTTCATCGGACCAATGGAGTAATGTAGTCGGTAGTCAATTGTTTTATTATTGCAGCTATAAATATCAATAAATTGTAACCTTTCTTTTTACTAACCTACTTTACTGCTTCTGAGACCTTTTCAAGACTGTTTTAATTATTTCGAAATTGGAGTCTTTCTGTAGACTTTTTGCTTTAATTTCCGTTCTACACATTTCTAGAAAACCAACCCTTTCAAATAATCTTGTCTTAACGAATACTTGATACCGGCTACTGTTACATATGCCTGACGTATAACGGTCATAATTCAACAATAATAAGCAATACCGACCATTCTATTATGTTCGCATTATATTAAAATCACATAAACATTTGCCAACGGGCGGCGAATCCGTAGGGCGTTGATGGACAATGCAAAAAATAGAGCATAGAAAACTATTTCCCATAAAAATCGTAGCGCGAAAAGGGTTTGGTCATACAGCCGTCTTTGTTATGGCCAGTGAGAAATTTTGCGTTCGCTGAATGGGCTACAGTTAGAAATGGGTCAGTTAGACCGGCAGGTAGTTGTAGGATAGTGTTGTATTGTTCTCGCGCATCGCAGGGTTATGCAAATTGGTTGGTCACGAACAATAGCGGGATCTTTGTGAGATGGGAAGATGGACTTTGTTGGCTATTGATCACTTGAGTCTTGAGATATATCGGGTGTTGATGTGAGTTCGTGCAGATTAGATGTCATGATGGAAAAGGATGTAATTTGGCAGTTCTTTTGTCTGTGCAACGGTCATTTCTCAATACAATTGTGTTGTCTTCAATTATTTAAAATGTATCTTTCTTGACATGCATTTTTGCATATGCTGCTAAGTTATGCAGTTAATATTATGTAAAATATACTTTTAGGCTTACAGCAATCTTATCTTAGGTCTGTATTATAACGACATTAATTCGGCAACAATATCTTGAAAGTATAATTTAAGTTTCTACAGGTATCTGGCTGGATTCTAATATCTACGTAGTTTCCAGTTGGAAATTGATTCCAGTTCGATTAATGTAAATAACACATAGAGAACTATCGCTTGGTACCTAGTTATATGCAATTAATCTAGGAAGATAACATGGTAATGCCGCCAGTCTCTTGGGCACATTACCATTCGACAGTGATGCGGATGAATTTGTTATCGCTATATTTTAGTTTGTGAATAGTTTTAGTTGAGTTAGGATATTATAATTTTTTTATTTTTATTAATTAATTAATTAGGTATTCTTTGTTAGTTGCGTACATATTATTTTAATTTAGTTTGTTTTTTTAATAGGAAATTTTCGACGCCATATTTTAGTTTGTTAATAGTTTTAGTCAGGGAAGGTTATTATATTTTAATTGTAAATACTGTAATTAATATTATAAAGAGAAAATAAAAAATAAAAAATGAAAATAAAATTGCAATACAAGATCTTGTTAAAATTCTTGGAAGATTATAATTTACTTATTAATCTATTTTTTTCCGGTGCTATTGATAATATGAGAAGCAGAAAAAGGCTCCATTACAAAAGAACACGTTTTTTTTTCTTCAGTTAACCCATTTTGTCCTACTGCTGAGCAAAGGTCTCCCCCATATTTTGTCCACTTTTCTTTGTGCTGTGTCTTCTCCGTGCTATCGGTTAGGAACGAGTCAGCGTTTCTTAGGCCTCATTGACGCCCGTCTTCAGGCACCCACTGTGCGACGATTCTGGCCCATCTGTCTGGATGCATCCTATAGTTGTGGCCCGCACAGTCCCACTTCAGCCTCGGAGACTTATCGCCAACATCAGCGATACCTGTCTTGGAGCGTATGTGTTGTTGCGAATTTGGTCGGTGAGTTTGATTTTTAAGATGCTACGCTCCATCACTCTTTGGCAAACTTTGAGTTTGGACTTCTGAGCCTCGGTCAAAGACCAAATCTGCACAAATTTAATAATATTTGTACATGCCAGACTACTTCTCCAAGTAGGTACATGAGGTCATACACTCGCATGTCTAATGTTCAATGTCAACTGTCTGCGTACTACACTGACAACTGCAAGCACGTAGGAACGTTCAGAGGTCAGTCAGATCTCGTCTCTGACTCACAGTTCTCGGGAGCGAGATGAACGCCCGCGAATGCCATTAGGGAAGTCATTACTATGTAGGTACACACATATTGCTAACTTCTGGTACTGTACTAAGTACTTTGGGAATGTAATGAGGGGCTCAGTTTTTGTTCGTTCGAATGGGAATAGCCCGAATTAAGGCTCCCACAAACAGTCGCGACACAACAGCGCGACACAACAGCGCGACGCGACTCTAGTAGAACAATTTTTATGAAATTTCATGGAAATTGTTCTACGAATGTCGCGTCGCGCCTGTTTGCGGGATCCTTTTTGTCAAGTTTCTCACTCCACCTGTGTACAAGTTCTTCCTTTTAATTTGTGGCATTATGATTATGGTTTTTTATTTATGGCAGGTTAGTATTTAAAAAAAAAAAACACTTGTGGCAGTCGGGGACTGCCGCGGTAAAGCTATTGCATAGCATTTTGTATCAACTTATGCAATTATAATTATTTATTTATTTTTTATTTATGCAGTATTCTTTTTTCTTTGATATTAATTCAAGTACAGTCGTACCATATACATACACGTTAAGCGAACGCTCGGCCGAGCTACATGGTAGGCGGAGTGGGGGGTGTTAGGTTTTATTTTCGTTACGGAATTTCTTGATTCGGTCGCCGCGCTCAAAGCTCGCGATAAAAGCTATGCAATAGCTTAACATATGTTAGGCTTCTTTTTCTATTGCCATCATCATCATCGATAGCCTTGTTCCACCCACTCCTCAGTATAGGCCTCCTCTCTTTTGTACCATGCTTGATGGTCTGTGCGAGTTTCGGACGGTCAGACTCTTTTCGCGTGCACGTCTTTCTACATCGTTCTCATAAAATATTTATAATTTTAACATGAATGATGTAACAAATTTTTTGTAGGTAACAATATTTTGATTTAAAACAGTGTCCGTGGCGTTTCTTGCCCGTTCTTCTCCATAGGTAACTATGTACTACACTTTGGAATGGGCTTCATCTTTCTGACTGACCGACCCCTTGACAATTCAAAAGTGCCTGTAATTGGTTTATTTGAAATAGATGCTTTAAGTTGAGTTTGAGCTCTCATCCAGCACCCTAATTGCGTAACACACTATCAACCACAATCTGAATCATTTTGAAGGCTAATCCATTGCTTCATACGTTCGAAAAATTTGTCTGCCCAACAACGTAAATAATACAATAAATGTTGTTGAACTGTCAAAATTAACGCCTTTCCTACTGTAAGTGTTACGAAATTACCCCGCTGGTTTTTCCTGAGATCTTCTGTTGGTCGTCCATCCACCTGGGCTTTTGGTCTGCCAACGCTCTTTCTACCGTGTCCCGGCAACCATTCCGTTAGGGAGAGCCCTGGATCAGAGGATCCACCTACCATCACCACGTCTAACCAAGTGTCCATTTGGCCAGTGTGTATTCTATTGTCGTACCCACATATTTTCGTCACACGTTTTCGTCTGACGTGACGTCATATCAATGTCTGGATTTTCGTCAACATGAATGTTGTCACAGATGGCGCTACTATGGAGATTTACGTAGACAGTAAGATGACGTAGGTAAGGAAAGAAGTGTTAAATACTTCAATCACAACATCTAGAAACGCGTTTTTCTTTGTTGTGAAACGTAACAAACGACTTTTTGCAGGGATAAGCACGCAATCTGTCAAATTAAGTTGAAATACTCAATTTTTTTAATGTTGTAGAGAATTGAAATTGGAAACAAAAAAAATTAAGTAAAGCTTAGATAGGGTTTGACAAGTGATCAACTTAATTAAAGACATACCGTCAGACGGGGGTAATAGGGAAGCAGGGGTGAATCGAGACAAAACTTTAAAAGGATGTTAACATTGAAATAATATAGTTTGTTGCCAAAAAGGACTCTAATGTGTTTACTGTATTATAATTAACGATTAAGTGCCCTTATTGGCAACAAACTATATTATTTTTATGTTAAAATCCCTTTTAAAGTTTCGTCCCGATTCACTCCTGCATCCCTATTCACCTCGTTTCACGGTATCTATTATTTTTAACTCATCATTATCGGTTTTCGATTATTGTTTTTCCAGCAGGAATTTCTCAGTAGCAGCCCGGAGTCTAGATTTGTGCCCGGTTGATGCCAACAGGCTCGCCCCCTATTACATGGGACTTAAACATAACTGGCGAAATGTGGGTGTGCTACAGGTAAGTACACCGCTACCTAACTCATAAGAGTATGCAGGCGTGATATTATGTTGCCTTCTTATACTAAGACATATTCTTAATTAGAAGTTACATTTGGTAAGTCGAGACATTAAAGTATTTAGACGGCTTATCAGCCCGCATAAGCGGCAAACCGGAGCAGTCACACTCAAAGAGCGAGACGCTTCTTAATGATGCGTGGATCAAGGTTACCTAATGTCTTATTTATTTGCTGATAAAACGGACTAAGGCCCACTTGCACCGCCAATCACTAAACACGTTTAGTGCTAAACGAGTTAAAAAACATAATTCTGTTACTGTCAAATGTTTGAAGATGACAGAGACAGAATGATGGTTAAAACTCGTTTAGCGCTGAAAGTGTTGAGTGATTGGCGGCGGCATACAATTGAGGATAGACTGATCAAAAGGATCAGTCTATTCTCAATTTTAATATAATTGGATTTTCCGCTACACACCATAATATCACGCTTATATTCTCTGGCAGGGTAGGCAGAAGCAGTGACGTTTTTTGCCGGGGTTGCGGATTGTTCGAAAGAGTTAACGTGGCCATGGCGCACAGGCAACTGCAGGAACACGGGTGGGTTTTAGTCAGTAAGAGTCTGACACGCCCTTCCGCAGCGGGAGAGGTCATTTGATGATTTCCCACCAAAAAAAATAGTGTAGGCAGATGTGTATAGTGATAGAACATCCACAAATCGCCAGTTACGCTAAGTCCCATGCAATCTAGCGAGTCTTTTGCTAATATGCCAGTAACTAGGCAGAATTCTAGAATCAGGGCTGCTTCTGAGAAAAATCCAATCCAAAAACCCAAAAAAAAATCTTTAATTTACCCGACTCAGGAATCGAACCTAAGGCAATAGACCTACAAAGCAGTCAACGACCAACACCTTTACACTCCGTGTCGGGTATAGTGTCAATTATACTGCTTTCGCTGGTAATTGCTATTAGGCATGATAATCTGCTAAAAAAAAGCCGTTAAAACAAGAAAACGTTACAGAAATCAATAGTCAGACAGTTGTCTTCACTAAATCCACATCTGCTGAGCTCACTGAGGCGTACTGATAAAGCGACATGTTTCCACGATAAGTGCATGTTTTAAACATACCGAACTCACTTTATTTACCACTGAAACAAGGAAAATGTATCTTATTGTATGGGAGATAAGGTTTAGCTGGACAGCAAAGGTAAAGCTGCAAAGATATCGTTACGGAGTGAGTGTGTACAATTACATATGCTGTGAGCACATCCCAAAGTTAATCTTACACCGATATTTTACTCTGTAACTCCTATTCTCCTAGTTTTAAGGTTCATAATCGTTTGTTTTCGATTTTCAGGAAGGTAAAAAAGCTATTGAGGTCAACGATTCGCACCTTTGAAGCTCATTTCGTTATCAGTAAGTACAAGAAAATGGGGAGAAAAAAGACTGTTTTACTAAATGTGGAGGCAATTTATAGAGAGTTTGAGGGAATTCCTTTTTAAATGCCCTTATTAGGACCATGTAGGTTCAAGCGATAAGTAATCATATTAATTTGTAACCCCTTTTTCAAGGTAATTTTAAAGCGTGAGGAATAACCAATTAGGAACGGGCGGTTTGTCCAAATTAAAACTACATGTGCATGTGAACTGAGGGACCACACTAGGAATTAACAAAATAAAAATCCCAGTATTTTGTAGTAGACTTAAAACCATTATTATTGTAGAACGAATCTGGGAATTTGTAAACAAATGTATTAAAAACTAGGACATTAGGAAAATTACAAATTGTATTTAAAATCTTTTTTTTAAATAATTTTTACTATATATAATTATAATATATATAAATATATTTTATATATTTTAATAATTATTAATTAAAAAAAAAAAAAAACAAATGTTTGGTCCCACAGTTATCACAGGCCATCAGCCAGTTCTCAGAAAGTATGCTAAAAATTAAGGTATTGCGAGTACAGACATTTAGTAATGCATTTGTAAAGATATTTACTAAATAATAGACCACAAAGAATTCTAGATTTAAAAAAATATAACAACTAAACTGTGGTCCCTCAGTCCACGCAACGAATATAAATATTTTTGTGAATATTACCGAATTAAATAAACAAAAACGTTTTTTTTTCGACATGAAATTTTAGTAAAAGTCTTAATATTTTTTGTAAAAAAGAAATGAAGCAGAAATATCGACGCAATTTAAAGATAGCGATTATTTTGTGAATTCCTGATGTGGTCCCTCAGTTCACACGAACATAACATTACAGGTGCGAGGAGGTACACACGGCTACATATCGAGCTTATACGTTTCTAGTATAAGCTGATATCTCATTGTACGGAAATCTTATATTGTATAGGAGAGCAAGATCATCTTATACTGGAATTGTATAGCTTGTTATGTAGCCGTGTATACAAAAAAATATTTTAAATAGAATTTGTAATTTTTCTAATGTCCACTAGGACCTGGCTTTCTGCTAAAATGCACTATATGTAGGGTACTTCCGAACTGTGAATAATTTCGTAGTGGACTGTAGAAAAAAGAAAGGAAAAAAAGAAAGAAAATAAAAGTATTTTTCTGTAGAAGTCTGCCTCGTTGGTCTAGTAGTCGTAAGCACTACTGCTGAGCATGAGGTCGTGGGTTCTATTGCCAGGTCTTGCAAAGTATTATTGGGTTTACCATCTGGATTTTCTCAGTAGCAGCCCGGAGTCTGGATTTGTGCCCGGTTGATGGCAATAGGCTCGCCCCCTATTACGAAGTATTTCTTAAACCTAACTGGCGACTTGTGGATCCACCTCTGCCTAACCCTTCGGGTAATACAGGCGTGATGTAATGTTATGTATTTTTATAGGGGACTATGGTTTTAAACATAGCATTACTCATTGTACTTAGGTTAACATCTATACTAATACTAATAATATTTTAAAGAGGTAAAATTTGTTTATTTGTAAGTTTGTATGTAGGAGGCAATCTCTGGAACTACAGGTCGGATTTAAAAAAATCTTTTTGAGTTTAATAGCCCAAACTCGCGCTAGGAAACTTAGGACCCGAGCAAAAAGAAAAAAGTCAGAAAGAACGCTAAGCGAAAACGAAGTAATAGCGCGGGCAGGCGATGCGATGCGACGGGGTGGGTCGGGGGAACCAGAAATTTCACGCGGACGAAGTCGCGGGCTAAACCCAGTTATTTAATCATTTTTGCCTTCACCTAAATTCAGACAACATACAAAAGCAAGCTCATCTTTGCGCTCTCATGAAAAGTCCCGCCAAAAATAGACAAATAATAATTCCAAACAAAACCCCATTTTGCTAACATCCGGCTATTAAGATCATAATAAATACCATCTAACCCTTACAAGACAACCCTTCCAGCTTCCATCTTAAACAAAACTGACCCTGTTTGATCTTCTCACTGTTAATTGCCTAACCCCCCAACTGCGACGGTCAGATCAGCAGGTAATAAAAAAAGAAAACAAAAGGGACAATTGTTGAGCGGTGTCACGGAACTACAGGATCCGACAATTTCCGGGTAAAACTGGTTTTGACTGGTTCCAACCGTCTCATGATGCGTTGTTTATGGTAATTTGGACGTTTATTGTTAAATATCTTTGTTTTTTTTTTGGACGTGGGACTTGGAAGCTGACTTGTCGCAAATGGGATTAGTGGTCGTGTTCTCTCGGTTATTACAACAAAGGATTTAAACGCTTTAGATAAAAGATTTTTAGTTGTTATGATTTTTTTGGCCTTGTTCCTTCAAGTTTTTCGTAGCCGCTATACGAGAGAAAAATAACTGTCTTTACCTTTACTTGTCTTATCTCGTTTTATGCCTGTGAACTTTCCTCAGAAATGCCGATAAATCCCAATTTGAGTATTCACTTGTAATTTTACTCATGAAAGCAACATAAATAAAATGTCGTAACACTCGTTACTTTGTTGCAACTGAACAAAACAATTTGGACTAAACCCAAATTTGACTCACATTAAAATATGTTGATAGTAAATTCATGATTGCTTAATTCATAAATCGAATGATACCAATAAATGAACTTTGAATTAGATACTCCATAAATACGTATGAATTCAAGGATCTCTATCCAAAATATGTAGTACTGCCAGCCTTTTGAGCAGTTATGCCATTGACAGCGGTGCGAACGAATTTATTGATATGCCCTATGAGCTCTTCCCTGTGCATTATATAATTATATATTTTAGTGTTGGCTTGTATATTGCAATCTATTTAGATTGATAAAATAAAATATGTGAGTCATATAGGCGCAAAGGCGGCAACATCCTATTTTTCAATGATAGCAACTTTTAATGTAGTCTGTCAATGTCAAATCAACTTCATTATTTGACCTAATAAATTTATAGCAAAAACAGCAACATCTCATTTAAAATAACTGTTGAAATTATAGGTTTGCAGCAAAAACTGAAATATCCAATAGTAAAGTGCACTGCTTTGAAACCAAAAATATTGTTTACCGCTATTTTGGTTTATCTGGAAGTTGCTACCTTTGCATATTCTATATGAGTGATAAGTTCTGCTTCAAAATACAACATTGCGAACGAAATATAGTCGGACAGTTTCAAAAAAACAATATCTCTTCGGTCCTTCAAAACAATCCCTTCACACTTTTTTGCAAGCATCTATACAAACATAAGATTATGAAGCGTTCGCTATACTTGCACTTCCCCTCTAGCATGACCACTTATAATCAATCATAAGCCGTCCCTACTGTCCTTCCTTGTGTCGTCTTTTCTCTTTTTTGCAAACGTCCCTAAGAGCGTTTATGCAAATTTTGGCAATTAAAACTTTGCACGTATAACGGTCTTTGCATCTTTTGTTACTACGGCAGCTGACGGTTAGTTTTTAGATAAAAATAACATTGAGAAGATGTTGGATGGCCATTCGTTGTTCCTGTGTGAAGGTGAGAATGAAGTTCCCATGTATGGACCTGTAACTGATTGAAAGCCAGTGCAAATCTTAGAAAAAGTCTAGATGACCGCGAGAAGATATACCCAATGTCAGTTGAAGAAAGATGAAGAGTAGATAGTAACAAAAATCTGGAAAAGTGATGAAGATAAAAGAGTCAAGTAATCGGAAAATGATGTTGTTAAAGTATGCGGGGATTACGTAACATACTAACAGTAGGAATGGGTGTCATTTTGACAGTTCCACAACATTCATTGCGTTATTTACGTTGCTGAGCAGTAAAATTTTTCGAACATATGAAGCAATGGATTAGCAATAGGCTTCAAAATGATTCAGATTGTGACAGATAGTGTGTTACGTAATTAGGGTGCAGGTGTCACTGACCACCCTAACAGCCAATTTGTGAAAGTGAAATCATTTATTTCAATCAGAGAATTTACTGGTTGGTACTTTTTAAAGTCAAAATGTCAAAAAACTTTAGTGTAATCTTGAGAAGTCACTGAACCATTGCTTTCTACGGTACTTGTGGTGGGAGTTCCCAAAGACTGTTACCATCTTCCTGCCCCTGTCCCATGTTACTTGGGGTCAGCACAACACGTTTTCTTCTTCCATACAGGAGAGAATGTCAACTGTCAAGCTATCATTCAATACTTTCATTTTCGTATCATTCCTCACACAATCCATCCATCATTCATTCATCATTCATTCATTTCATTTATTCAATATCATTTCATCATTTTGTTCATGCTGTGGTCTCCTATAAGTGAAGGAGTACACATGCTTAATACCTGATGTTGCTCTTTCTTTATGTATCTTGTATTGTGTACATCTTTTGTTGGAGATCCTAAATCAATAAATAAATAAATGACAAATTACATTGTGTCTGAATGTCTCACAAAGATACCAACGGAAATAATTAAAATAATAACAAGTTATACACAGAATTAAATTAGTTCCACACAATGTCATTACCTACCTACATTAATATTATTTACATTCATAAAAGTTCAATATATAAAACAAAGTCAACGAGAAAAAGAAGTACATGTCACTAATACCTACCTAATAATTTCATTTAATTCTAATAATAAAAAATATTAAATTAATTTACAATGTTCACCATTCAGGCATATATTTAAAAAAGCAAATAAAATAACAGTTTTACTCCTTAACATTCCCATCCAGAATAACTATATTTTATCTAAAATTCACTATATTAATCTAAACGTGTCAGAACCAGATACTATTTTTCTATTATTATTATTCCTATCATTAATTAATTCCTATTATTTTTTTCTTCTTTTTTTCATCACTCTTTTAGTCACCTGCGTTTCCTCCCTCCTTATTTCATGCCCATATCAAGCCAAACGTTCACAAATACTACTTGACAAATAATTAAAATAGTTTTCTGATATCCAACCATCTTTACAAATTGATTTCTAGTAGAGAGTATGAGTCTAGCACCATAATTGCGTAACACACTATCAATCAGATTCTTAATCATTTTGAAGAATATTGCTAATCCATTGATTCATATGTTCGAAAAATTTGGCTGCTCAATATCGTAAATAACGCAATGAATGTTGTTAAACTGTCAAAATGGAATCTATTCCTAGTGTTAGTGTGTTACACTATTAACCCGCAGGAGAGAAGGTATTTCGGTTGAAATGAAGATGACAAGAGAGTTGCGAAAAGAGTTTAATAACGTCAAATTTTAATACTGTAAGGTCAATTTCTATGTAATCGGAAAATGGCTAACTGTATGACGAAATAATTACGATTGTAATTAATTAAACGCCTATAATTGCAGCGCTTATTAACGCTGCCTATAATGCGAATGCTAATAACTAACGTTCGATTGCTGTTCGCATATATTATAATATTTCAAAAGACTGCGTGTGTACATTTATTTCATTGTTTGACTTTCTTGATAATATTATTAATAGTCTATAGTATGGTTGCCGAGAAACGGCAGAAGGAGCGTTGGCAGACCAAAAGCCAGGTGGACGACCTACAGAAGATCGCAGTCAAGACTTGGATGAGACTCGCGCAGACCAGGGAAGCATGGCACAGAAAGGAGGAGGCCTATACTCAACAGTGGGTGGAACAATGGGCAATGGGCAACAATGGGCAGCCCCATGATGATGACGATGATGTCTTTAGATAAAGCCACTAAAAGATATAATTCTTTCATTATGTTTGTTGCTACAGCATCATACCCAGTATCAGTGTGGATTGCTAAAGTGAAGAATGAAATACATCGTGGTTAAGAATGAGATGAGATGAGATGTTAACATCGAAATGAGATGAGACGAAACTAAATTCACGGGGGTAGCAAGTTAGAGCCACGATACTGCCAAAATGGAAGAAAAAACTTTAATAACAGATTCTGAATTTCATTTTCTAAACTGGAAGTGAAAAAGTGAGTAGAGGCTCTCGGGCTAAATAATAACAGCCTCATGGGTAGGGTTACCATATGGAAAATTGAAAAGTCCTGACATAAAGCCTGATTTCTGTAGAAAAGTCCTGAGATTTTGTCGCAAACGTAATTAACGACGGCGCATTTCCTTTACATGCTTATGTGAAAAAAATGCGTTGTACTCTGATATTATCCAAAGATTATATTTTTGTTTATGTTGATCGTAACTTACCAATAAAATAAAAACTGAAAAGTCTAGATTGAGATACTTTTTATTAAAAAATCACAATATCCTAAGATTCCCGAGATTTCCCTCAATCCGGTCGCAATCCTGTCAGGAGCCTAGAAATCCTGAGATCTCAGGAAAAATCCTGAGATATGATAACCCTACCCACGGTTGATCGAAATTTAAGCTATGTGTGCCGCGGTCGGTTCGTAGATGGGTGACCTTACATTGCATATCGAGATCCCTCCGTGACTCGGAAAGCACCTAAAGCCGTTGGTCCCGGCTGACATTCATAGATCTTTGACAGTTGTTACGGGTAGCCCAAAAGTCTGACAACCAGTCTTACTAAGGGGTATCATGTTACCCAGTAACTGTGTTGTGGAGGTCAGATAGGCAGTCGGTCTATGTGAAAATACTGGTATTCAGCTACATCCAGTTAGACTGTAAGGCGACCCCAACATAGTTGGAAAAAGTCGAGGCAGAATGAAATTGCAAGTAAAACGGTGTAGAAAACTTAGCCAGCGATTAAATCTGATTACATTTCACGCCGCATTCGACATCCTCACTAGCAATTAGGTATCGATACATCGATAAATCACACAAAAATATTTATATGTTCGTATAATATGTTCGTGTATTTCTTATTACTGCTACCAATAACTATAGAAACCGCTAACTTATTTGTTTTTAATGAATACACAGTAAAACAAATGAAAGTCAACGATGACGTGGTAAATGTAATAATAAGGCACATTTTATTTCACCATAATATTAAGGAAGTTCTTAAAGACACAAAAGAAATAGAATTGATAGCAAAAGGATTATCCAAAGGTAGAAAAGAAGATTTAAGAAATGGCCGAAATAGTATCAAAGTTTTAAAAGAAGCAAAAGAAATAGAATTGAAAGCACCAGTACAATTTAAAACAAGAAAAGAAAATTTAAGAAGTGGTTGTATAAAGTTTGAACCTCAGCATGAAACTGCTTATCAGACGCGATTTAAGATAATCAGCAATCGGGAACCTGATGGAAAATGTAAAGAGAAAAAGAAGAAACGCCAATGCAACCGTAATAATTAATAAATAAGAGGACAAAGGCTAGAGTCGGTATGAATAGAGATCCATTATTTATTATTGTTTATTGATTTGATCCTGTAAGAACATAATAACTAACGGGTGATTCAGACTCAAATCATTTATTAAAAATAAACCAATTACAGGCACTTTTGAATTGTCAAGGGGTCGGTCAGTCAGAAATATGAAGCTGTACGCCCATTCCAAAGCGTAGTAGGTACCAATGGAGAAGAACGGGCAAGAAACTCCACGGACACTATTTTAAATCAAAATATTGTTACAAAAATTGCTTACATCATTCATGTTGAAATTATACATGTGAGAACGATGTAGAAAGACGTGGACGTTAAAAGAATCCGTAAAAAACAGATAGAAACAAAAAAAAACAGAAATTAAAATAATCCGTGGCAGCTAAGAGATGACCAGTCCCTACTGACGGCGCCCGTTCACGAACATGACGTATGGATCAGCACCATTCGGCTCAACTATTTTGAAGGGAACTTAATTATCCAATACACACGCCACCACTAGCGAGACATTTGAGTGAGCATGACATACTCTCAGCCGTCAGGGCACATTCAAGTCAATGAATGGATGATTCATTTAGAGGTACTTTTTTCAAAAGTAAAAAAAATGACAATTTTCTCGGGTTACCTTTATTATCATACAAAAGAACCATTCTTGACATTGATTTTTTTATTTATTATTGCTTGCAAATGTTAGCCGTAACTCCGGTTAACATGGTCCATTCTGAAGTTCCAATTTTCTGTGATGCGTCCGAGCATTTCGAGTGGTATTTGGCGAATTACGCGAGTAATTTTGGCTTCTATCGTACCTGGCTCATCCATGTAGACTTTGGAATTTATATAGCCCCAAAGGAAAAATTCTAGAGGCATCACACGATCTAGGCGGCCAATTCACCGGTCCGAAGCGAGAAATTAACTGTGCACCAAATGGACCTCGCAATAAAGCCTCGTTTCACGTGCTGTATGGCACGTAGCGCCATCTTGTTGGTACCAAAATGTCCTGAAGATCACGGGCTTCAATTACAGGCAGCAAATAATCCGTTATCATGGAGAATTAATCAAGAACCCAACCCAACCAACTTCAGAATGGACCAAGTTAACAGCAGTTAAGGCCAACATTTGAAAGAAATAATATATAAAAAATAAATTGCAGGAATGGTTCTTTTGTATGACATAAAGATAAAACGATAAAATAGATATATTTATTTTATTTTTACTTTTAAAAAAAGTACCTATAACCCATTTTATACTATAATCTTCAATTTCACACCCAAATCTAGTGTAGATGGCAAGTGGTGCATGAAAATAATCATGCACTTTGGAAAAACTTAAGTTGTAATAACGTATTTTCCAAAGTGCACGTTTTTTTTTCTGAGTTTGTTTCTGTCAGAGTAGTAAGATAGGAAACACCGAACTCATCTAGTTTTAAAACATAAGTTGTTTTTAACGCGTCAACGTATTTATTTTAACCAATTTTATTAAATCAATTTTATTTATCATTAAATTTACATTATGTTATTTAAGGAAATGCTGCTGGCATCCATTTGACTTATTTTATTTTTCTATTTTGTGACAATCAGCTGCAGTTGCAGGGTTGGTCATTTTATCATCGAATACGAGTACTTACGATAACTGTTAAACCGAATCGTGTAATTTTAATAAAATTTTGTTTTTTTCGAATAAAATCTGGATTTTTTATGTTCGTACTTTATTTAAAAAACCGGCCAAGTGCTAGTCGGACTCGCCCACGAAGGGTTCCATACCACAAGCCAAAAAATGCCGTAAAAGACATTTTTCTTGTATGGAGTCCCCCTTAAATTTTAAACTTTATTTTATTTTAATTATTTGTTGTTATAGCGACAATAGAAATACCTACTCTGTGAAAATTTCAACTGTATACCTATTACGGTTCATGAGATACAGCTTGCTGACAGACAGACGGACGGACAGCAGAGGCTTAGTAATAGGGTTCCGTTGACACCCTTTGGGTACGGAACCCTAACCTAACACCAAACCTACTCGTACATACATCACATGATGTGAATTTACTATTAAATCAAACTTTGCTTTTTCAATATGTAATTAAGTATGATAAATTGAATATGATAATTATTTAAAACAATTTTTGTTCCAAACGTGTAACATAATTGATCAAAAAGAGGAAAAAGGATATATATTAATATCGTCTTATTCTATAATAAGACGAATAGGTAACAAATCTTAACCCTCCCAATCCCACGTAGGGTCAAACATAGCCCACTCTTTGTATTGACCACTCATTCAAATCCTATTGACCCTTCTCAAATAACACAGAAATGCGACCAGAGGTCATCTGGACCAATTTCGGACAAAGTTATATGTTATAAAAAAAACAGGGATTGGTCAAGATTAACAATAGAGGTGACCCTTGAAATTAGCGAGTCTTGACCCTTAGGGTATGAGTTTATTGAAAGGGTTGGGATTAGAGGTGTAACGGAAGACGATGAATGGAGTAACTGACGCCTTGTTCTTTGGGGTTACAATGAGCTGTATTGAATAAAAGGTAGGTTGTTATTATTAACTGTAGGTATACATCTTGACAATTCAGAAAAGTATGGTTGATGTGGATATTTTGGTTTTGTTTGATTATTATTGTGGATTTTATACAATCAGTATCTAAGCCATTAGTGTGTTGTGTGTGAACGATAGTTTACTAAATAAAGATGTAGCGTGTGGAACGCATCCGTCAGGATGACATTGACGTTTGTGACAGTAGATTTGTTACCGCGCTTTTTCTGTGAGCATCCTAGAAAAATGTCTTTGGTATTCATCGCATCATGCTCAAGTTGACAAACATTGATTTTACTGATGTACGGTGTTTTAATACAACGTACTATTGCATGGGTTCATATTTTCTTTAGAGAAAAAAATAAATTCTATAAAGGTTTTAAAATTAAAATCAACCAAAATTTGACTTTGAAAACGAGTACTCTGCTGTCAAAGAACTGAGCCTAGTTTATGTAACAGTAATTACGTTTTAGCGGCCATTTTACGGCTTTGCTCTAGATCATATCGCTCATTTGGAAAAACATCGACGTAAATGTAATTTTTCCAAAAATGAGTTGTCGATATGTATTGTGCTAGAAAAAAAATTAAGAGGAGCAGAGGCGTGAACTATTTAGCGTGAAATATTTAATATGGTTTTGGGATTTATCAACATTTCAGAACGAGACGGTAACAGATAACAAAAAAAACGACTTTAAATCACTCTCCTGTAAAATTTTAAAAGCAGTAGTTACGTCGATGTTTCTCCAAATGAGCGATATGTAGCTGGCATAAATACACGATTAATTACGCATTGATAGACTGAGTTGTTGGATGAATTTATATGGTAGTTATACCAATGACAGTAGAACAAAAAGTAAAGTAACTTACCTTCAGAAAAACAGCCTATATCCAACAAACCATCCAGCATCAACCAACCATCCACAACCATGGGCAACCATAATTGCCCTTATCCCAATGTATTTGGGGTCAGCGCAACATGTCTTCTACTTTCATACCTCTCTAGGTATTAGTCGTCTTCTTGGTAGTCTCCCCCTTTCTAGCCGTATCATCTTTCACACAGTACATCCATCGTTTCTTTAGATTTCCTCAACTTTTATAGCCATCCACATTGTTCAACGTAGGTACTAAAATTAATGATATGTCTGAAGAAAGTAGTAGTCTTGCCTAAATTTAACAGCAGCATTTATTCTTTTAGAAGGTAGGAAGGAAGGATATTACGCATAATGTTACACACTTAATCAAACATATTTTTTTTTTAGAAAAGAGACGAAAAAAATAGTAAAAAATATTGGAACAAAAACACATTTTGCAAATTGATTACGTACGTAAATATCTACATTAGTTACAAAACTGTAACGTGTGTGTGTGTGTGTGTGTGTGTCAAAGGAGGTTTAAATTCAGATTTTTTTAAACGGCAAGTGAAGAAGCATTGAAACTTAGCAAGCAATAAAACCTGATTACATTTCACGCCACATTTGGTATCCCCCGAGAGAATTATCTCTATTAGATTTCAACAAATCGGAGTCACACAAAGAATTGAAAATGTTCGTATATTTACTTCTACTGCTACCGACCACAGTGCCAGCTAAATTAGTAATAAACGAATATTCTGTAAAACAAGTGAAAATCGACGATGGCACGTTAAATCTAATTATATCGAAAGTCTTTCCAGATGCTAAGGAAGCGCAACGATCTAAAGCAGAAGATAGTGCAGAGACTTTACCTGGCTTTTTGATACCTGAATATGATAAAAAAGGGCAAACACGATTCAAGAAAGTCAACCGGGACTCCCCAAAGAAATTGAATTTGCTTAATCATAAGAAAATGAACTTTATTAAAAGAACTGAAGAAGATTCTTTTACTAAAAAATTTTTCATGCTGTTGGCGAAGCTTGGTCTTAAGTTGGCAGAGTATGTGACTCCTGAAACTGAATTTAAGATTCCTACTACCAAGTCGCCAATACAGCCTCTTCAAAAATATAAATATGGAAGTGTCGTGCAACAAAGATGGAATCTGGATAGCTCAGCTGACCAGCGGGGTAGTCACTTAACACACTAACAGTAGGAATGGGTTTCATTTTGACAGTTCAACATCATTCATTGCGTTATTTACGTTGTTTAGCGGACAAATTTTTCGAACTTATGAAGCAATGTATTAGCAATAGGCTTCAAAATGATTCAGATTGTGAAAGATAGTGTGTTATGCAATAAGGGTACAGGTGAGATTATGGTAGTGACTAAGCCTTGCCCATAAATAAAAAATCTCCAAAAAAAAAAAAACAGTACAATATTTGTTCTAATTGTTACAAATAAGTCGTCATTACGTAGCGCAGCATGGAGTAAATTCAAGGTTGTACAGCCAGCGGCAGTGAACGGACGAAATTACCCCCTCGAACATTTCGAGGGTTAAAGAAAACTGTCTTATTTAAAAAAAATGTTTTTGGTGCCGAACTTTAAACAGCTCTATTTTTATTTGACTGTTAAGGGCGAATTTCACCAAACTTTTATATCCAGAAAAAGTCTTATCCTGGAACAAATTTTTAATATTTGACAGTTTTTCCATACTAGAACTGTCAGACGTCAATTTTATTCCACGGATAAAAGTTACCTGACTTTGGTAAAATCAGCCCTAAGTAAGTTAATTTTATATGTATATATTTTTTATCAAAAGGTTAGTATAATAAGTCCTTAAATATACCGCAATCGTCGAGAAAGAATTTATAAAATTGCTGAAATTGGGATTACTCCTAATTAGGATTCGAAAAATATGCAGTGTGTCTGTGCAATAAGTATAGGTAAGTTTATACATGTAATTTTGTCTTCTTTTATTCTGCCTTTTATTATTTTTGTTTTTCTTTTATTACAATACCATAACAAACCTCACGTGTAGCTTTGTATACAAATTAATAGACATCAAAGTTTTTTAAACGAATGACGAGCATACACAAAACGTTGAGTGTTTATAAAAACGAGGTTTTCTGTATATTTCCCTGGAGATGGGGTAAATAGATGTTTCATCGCAGAGGCGTGTCTATGCTTCAGTTTTACCGCACCTAGTAATGTTGTTAATTGTTTGTTTTTTCGACAGTATACGTCAAATATTCTGACGTTATTTGAAGAGGTTCAACTTCAGTAGATATTATTTTGATTTAGCAAGCAATTTTTCGGTAGTCGTGGTTTAAAAATCGTCACTCCAGCACCCTAACTGCGTAACACACTATCAATCACAATCTGAATCGTTTTGAAGGATATTGCTAATCCATTGCTTCATATGTTCGAAAAAATTGTCTGCTCAACAACGTAAACAACGCAATGAATGTTGTTGAACTGTCAAAATAAAAGCCATTCCTACTGTTTGTGTGTTACGCAATTACACCGCTGGTGACTATTTAAGTGCTCAATAAAGAAGCTAATGTTTTTGTCGGATATTCTACTCATTATAGAAGCTAATATTTCTGTCGGATATTCTACTCAATAAAGAAGCTAATCTTTGTGTCGGATATTCTACTCATTATAGAAGCTAATATTTGGGTCGGATATTCTACTCAATAAAGAAGCTAATGGTTGTGTCGGATATTCTACTCAGTAAAGAAGCTAAAATTTTGCTTCTTTACTGAGTAGAATATCCGACAGAAACATTTAATGTTTCTGTTGGATATTCTACTCAATAAAGAAGCTAAGGTTTGTGTCAGATATTCTAATCAATAAAAATCTTAAATTAATTCACTGACGGACAATGCACAGCCTTTACTACTGGGTCTAGAATCATAAAATTTTGCTCAAGGGTTCCATAAACAACGTGTATCTGAAAGGTGTGGTCATATTTGATGTGGTGTGGTGTGGTTTTTTTATGTGGTACAGACCATCAAACTGAGCAACTTTCTCCATTGGACCAACAACGTATTCGCGGAAAAATAATCAGCTATCCTATACAAAACTTCAATACCTATTCGGCCAAGTGTATGGGTACCGCTATGGGTATCGGTACACGCTGTATAACGAAAGTGAGCACTAAGGACGGATATTTGAAAATTCATCCCCTAAAGGGTTTAAATAGGGGTGAAAGTTTGTATGGAAGTTAGTCATTTTTACCGATGGGCGGTGGGAAATACCATCGGGCCCACAGCTCGTAATATAATATTAATCTGAATTCTTTGAAAACAACATGTGTGGTATAAAATATAAGAATTTACTTAATTTATGAAGTCGTCACGTTACCGCTCTACTTCCCATTAATGTTACATTTAAATATTTCTCTAATAAACATTGTTAGAATACTTAATTCATATTTGATAGGCCAAAAAATTTGCAACTTAGTATTACGTTATTTTTATAAAAATAAAACAGTTGCGCGTTCACTGGAAGTAGGCAAATTGTCTGTTTATTTGCACGGAGTTTGGAGAATAACAAGGAGTTTTTTTATCCCGAAATAATATTTCAAATGGGCAAAGCCGTTTTCACCTCTAGTTGGAGAAAAAAAAAACGCGATATTTCGTTGGAACAAAGTTACTATCGCTTGCACAGTTGGCGAATTAGAGCTAGACCGAAAATAGCGTAATATTTTGACCGTCACGACACATTCGCTAAGTGTGCAAGAGTATAACGTGCGATAAGGAACTTCATTCCAAAAACTTAGTTTTATTCATACAGACATAAACTCACGCCTTCTTCCCATGGGGGTAGGTAGAATCTACAGAACGCCACCTGCTGCATACTCCTTTTGCCTGGTTTAGGTTCGTTCATTTCATAATTTTTTATACGATTTGAATAAGCCTTTGTGTAAATTCCAGCCTACCTTTAGGTAAATTCAATAAAAATCTGTAGTTTATGCTGCATTTCTTAGTAACGCAACACTACTAGTGCGCAGAAGCGTCAATTATGCAAAAGTTACGTAAACACAGTTCTGTGCATGGATAACTCAGTAAATGGAGTGCGACGCGTCTTTGTTTATCGAATAGAATAAGTAACAGTAAAAAGAGGAGGTTCTCAATACGTCTGTACGTTTTATTATTGTATGTTTGTTCAAAATGAAAATTCTTTTTTTAATAGATAAGGTAAGCTTCAGGGATTGTCCCCTATGTATTTTATTTACTTTGCTTCGGTAGTTTTTCAGTTAGTTTCAATAATACGTATTTTTTCCACTTAGTGTATATTGATGATGTTATAATAACTTGCTGTCAGTGTTATGTACATAGCAAGTAGTGGTATACAAATTTGTGTGGGTTAGGTACCACAGCTAAAAAGTAAAAAGTAACTTTAAGTAATTTAGGAAGTTGGTGGCAAAAACGAAAATACTAAACCTAAGACACCGACTTCAGAAATTACTTAAAGTTATTTTTCACTTTGTAATGTTTTTATGTCTCATTTTTGCCACTTAGTTGCAAACATTATTAATACTTGCATCATCCGCAAAGCTGCAGCAATAGTATAATAATCGCCATAATCATTATGACATTCTGGGTTAGGGAAAGGGTTCTTTATGTTATAAATATTTGCCAATCCGCAACTGCAAAACATACCTAGCAGTATGTCATGACGAATGACATCGGATAGATACCCAAACTACATAAACGTATATTTTACACGATGCATAAGTCCTACGTTCTAACATGACTGTTAAGGAGTGTCTGTACTTCCGTGTCGGCGTTGGTACACAGCACTTATTAAACCATTGATCACCCTAGCATTCCATTGATTACTTCTCCATGTTCCCACATGATTCGGTTCAGTTTTGCATGGGAATGTGTCGAGATGAAGTTACGTCGCCATTGATATGCGACTGTCTGCTGTTTTTACTAGATCTACGTGGAAATCTTTGTAATAGACTAGCTGCCGGGGAAATGTTTACCTAATTGTTTAAAGAAAACGATTTCACTTCGATTGATTTCTTTTTTTTTTTGTTATTCTATGTAGGTGCTGTTTATTTTTTAGTGAAGGTAATATTTTATAGGAAAATGTTATATACTTACATAACGCATATACAGGGTTATTGGTAAAACACCAGCAACCTCTTAAGGGGTTATTGTAGTCATCATTATAAACAACTTTTACTATGGACCAAACCAGAAATCACGAAAAAAAAAACTGATTTTCCCTATATTTATATTCGCATAACACGTCAAAACGTAGGGAACAGCTGATATTTTTTTCGGGATTTCAGGTTTGGTCCATAGTAAAAGTTGTTTATAATGATGAGCACAATGACCCCTTAAGAGGTTGCTGGTGTTTTACCAATAACCCTGTATACATACAATGATTTTAATGTGTAATGTTTTAATTTATAATGAATCCTTATGTATATTTCTATGTAATTTGTAGTGCTTATTATGGGAATTATTTCCTGAAATAAATGATTATTATTCAAACTCAAAGCATTTATTTCAATTAGACCATTTACAGGCAATTTTGAACTGTAAAACAGTCGGTCAGTTAGTCAGAAAGTTGAAGATAGTTGCCCATTCCAAAACGTAGATCTCTATGGTGAAGAACGGGAAGAACCTCCAAGGACACTCTTTTTAAATCAAGATATTACAAAATCCTGGGTACATTACTCTTGTTATTTCTATATGTGAGAGCAATGAAAAAAACATACCTATATACATTAAGAAACAATTCAAAATATAAGATTAATAATAAAAGTAAGCCGTGGCAGTTAAGAGATGACCAGACGCAACTGACGGCGCCCGTTCATGAACATGACGCATGGATCAGCACTGTTCAGCTCCACCATTTTGTAGAGAACCACATGATCCAACACACGCGCCACCAACAGTGAGACATTTAAGTGAGCATGACATACTCTCAACTGCCATGCTGTCAAGTCAACATACATAATAATGATATAATAAACGAATCCATGGTACTCAAATTTACAAAATTGAAAAAATGCTTCTCAATTATACAAAACTATAGTTTGCAATGTATTTGAGCGATTAATAAAATTTTACTACATATTGGGGTATTGTATACAGCATCACGTCTTTTTGGCTAAAGGTGGTGACAGAGGTATATTACACCTTCGTTTTACTAGCTATAGAAGGGGTGTGTCTATTGCCATTTTCCGGGCACAGGTATTATGAAATACGGTTAGTTTTTAGTGGTGAAAGGGTATTATAATATGAGTGAGTTCCTGAATGAAAAATACTTTAAAGTTAGTGTATTTTTGTGTATCTTTTACATACCTACATGGTAAAAATAAGGCTGAACTTGATATCATTTTTGTTATCCTTTATACCCATATTTACAAAATAAAATTATCTTTATCTTTACGCTTCCATAAAAGAAAACTTTTACCCATCTAGAACTGACTTCAAGGTAACCGCTGGTCATGGCTTTGGAGAAACGAACCCTAACCGCACAGGCCTTGCTTTCTTCATCAAGTACTTAACCGAACTACTTAACGAGAGCCATCTCAATTTGATTGCCAACAAAAATGATGCGTGCGCATTCGCATCCGCATCAAGATTCAAACGAGACCTTCCCATGGTCTCACTCAGTTGCACTGTCCACAAAAATATAGATATACAGAAGTTCCAAATAGGATCTATTCCCATCCAATACCAAGAGCTAATACCATTTGGTATTAGTTTATTTCCGAATTTATTTTCTATTCCCAACGAGTACCATATTTTTTTAAATAAAAAATCTATTACTAACGAATACCAAAGCGTGACTTTTTGTACACTCGGCTACACAAAGTTTTATTTAAATTGCGTTTTACCGAAATCTAGGGTAATCTAAATATAGGGTTAGGGTTAATAAGCTGGTCGACGGAGCCCCACCTTGCGGGGCTCCTATTTCTGTCTAAAGGGTTTAAAGGAACCTAACCAACTGAACCTCGGGATGCCACTGACGTCGACAGTCTAGGGTTAGGATTTTCGGGCACATTTATTATGTTTTCGGAAACTTAGTTCGTCATTCAAAGCATTTTAATTTTACTGAACCTGACTGTATCTGATTTCTTCAAACTTGTTTTGGTATTGGTTTTAAAATGTGGTACTCGTTGGGAATAGAAAATAAATTCGGAAATAAACTAATACCAAAAGGTATTAGCTCTTGGTATTGGATGCGGGAATAGAGCCCAAATAGCGCAGGCGCGCCCAACATTGATCCCACATGTCCTATTTACCCTCAAAGATAAAAAGTCACAAAGATAATAATATCTCTTCAATATGAAACCTAAAATGCACCCTAACATACATATATCTCGGCTAAATAAAGGTGTGTCTACACAATACGTATGCAAAGTTTATCTTGTTAGTGTCTATGTGTTGTGTATGTTGGTGTATGATTGTGTATGCTCCCCCGAGACGCGCGTGTCTCTAGACCGCGCAGTGAAATATTAAAAACAACACCTAACTGCCGATGTATAGTAGGAGTGTTTTGTATTGGTATAAAGTTTACTCGAAAATAGCTATCAAACTAATAAAAAAAAAACGAATCAGTAGTGCTGTTATATTGTGAAAAACTTCACCACGGAGGTCGTTTTTGTATCCATCCGATTATTTAGCTGCGGGGTAATTACGTAACACAGTAACAGTAGGAATGGGTTTCATTTTGACAGTTCAACAAGATTCAATGCGTTATTTACGTTGTTGAGTCGACAAATTTTTCGAACACGTGAAGCAGTGGATTAGCAATAGGCTTTAAAATGATTCAGATTGTGATGGATAGTGTATTACGTAATTAGGGTGCTGGTTCTAACTTTCAACAGAATTAAGCAGCTTCTACCGTATTTATTGGACCCTAATGGCTTCAGCCAGGGCGTGGTAATCTACGCAACTCAAGAGTAAAGTCTGCCAAAAATTTTACCACATAGATCGAAGATCTCACGCCATCCATCAGTCATATTCCAAATACGAAAATTCTCTCAAAAAAAACATAAACGAATCTGACAAGCACCCACTCAGTCTCTGCGAAAGACAAGCCAAGACATAACCTATCAAAATATAGCGGGCAAACATTTGACCAAATTTTCAGTCTACAGTAAAACACATGACATCACAATCTGCACGTGCAATAAAAAAAAAATAACCTATCGATAAACCAACATTGACCGGCAGTTGCAATTAAAACCTTTAATAACTACCTTCGTATGCCAATTCACCTCGCTCTTCCTACAATGACAGACGCCGTTCAGTCTCGCACGCACACACACGCGTACACCCACACGCTCAAACAGATAACGACAGTGACTCACCTGACTGAGGGTGTGAGCGGTGACCATGAGGTCTGGAGGTGGGTGGGATTGAGATGGGGTGGTGAAAGGGTCAAAATATGGAGATGAAAATAATTCTTGATAATTATTATTTAATCAAATTTATTTTGTAAATTATAACCTAATGATGAGAGAGATGCCTGTATCTGCTGTAATGGACGATAAATTATTTCTAGAAACTACAGCTTGAATGTGAATTAATTTCTTGAGCAAGATTAAAACCCAATCAACGTGGTACTGGCAACTATTTAAATCAGGAACCAAACATTATTACTGCTTATTTTTGTGACAAGAACTATGCAAAAATCGGTCAGTAGCGATGATGAATTCCCAGAATCCAACAGAGACGGAGACTCGTCATAAGGTATTTATTTTCACCTATGTATAAGGCTAACCATCACGAAACAAAAACAGAGAAACCGTATCAAAAATCATAACACCAACATTCCCTGAAAATCCCAATCGCATGGTTACTACAGGTGTACATTTTACTTGCATATCGATTCAGCGCATTCCCCCGGCGCCAGGGGGAGGGGGGACAGGGCGTCAGGGGGGAAGGGGAGCAACGCGCCCGCTCTTTTTATGCCCGACTCGAAAACTGGATAAATGCGGCTTCCACTTCCCTGAATTGTGGACACCGTATCATTTTTCGGATATTCGGAAGCGGCAGACATATTGGATTATGTTTTTTCGTTGAGTTTTCCACTACAGGTAAATTGATGGTTGTGTGTATTTCGGAAACATGGAGTGTATTTTTGTTAATTGTGTGTGTTTTTATGTTATTTGATGGTTGGAGATAGCAAGTTTTTGTTCTGATGTTCAATCTAGATTGGGTTTTATGGCAACGAACGTTATGCCGTAATGCAGTTTTAAAGGCTGATGGGAGCAACAGGGATGACCATCAGCATGTTTTCCTTGCCAACAATTCTTGCACAGCGTGCTGATTATAACAGGAGACGTCTTGTTTCCTTTTAATGTACGAGGTCTAGGGTACCTACTCTATCTAATTTGTAAAGCTAGCCATCCACCTAGATAATACCTTTGTAACCTCCTAAGTGACTACAAACAAGAGACGATCACGTCTGTTTTTATGCAACCTATAATAACAATAGTATGTATTGTGTGTGTGTGTAGTGTGTGTGTGTGGTGTGTGTGTGTGTGTAGTGTGTGTCCTATGTTGCGATGTGTGCCTTGTAGTCTGTGCCAAATAAATGTATATTCTTTCTTCCTTTTTCAAAGGACGATCACGTTTCTTTTTAGGGTTACGTGTCCAAAGGGTGCCAACGGGACCCTATTACTAAGGCTCCGTTTACCACCCATCCGTTTGTCGTGGCTGTATCTTTTGAACCGTAAGAGGTACAGGTTTACCACTTGAAAAATAAAATAAAGTTAAAAATTAAAGGGGGTCCCCATACTAGAAACGTGTTTTTTTTTCGGCGTTTTTTAGTCGATCTTAATAATGAAAGTAGGCACATACAAATGTCTTTGTTAAACATGTACGGTGGTACGGAACCGTTCGTGTGCGAGTCCGACTCGCAATTGGCCGTATTTGGCCTCGACGTCTCCTGAGTTTCACCAACACAACAAGAAAATGACGAAAGCCATTAGTTTCTCAAAACCCCACATTATCCTGCATCTACTTGAGCAGCCGCAGTTGGTACAATTGGCTGGGAGTGGGACACGCGTGGGATAAGTCTCGACCACCAGTCACCACTAATTCTATTATCTGAGCCGTTCTGTAGGATTACACGTCACACAGATATCACTGTGGAGGTTGTTTTCCAATGGTGTCGACAAACTTTCATCTTATTATTATTAGGTTGTTTTAAATGTCGATGTTAACAGATAAAATTCTGAAGACTAAAGTTCATTTTGTTTCATCTGCTTGTGTTTCACCCAATTTTATTGACTTAAATGGTCTTTCACTTAAAATTTTTACTCAATTAAGTATTATCTCTTTTATAAATAGTTCTAGCATCAAATAAAACAAAATCTTAAGCATTTCTTATATAGTTCAAATTATAATTTAAACTGGGTATACTCCAAACAATTTCGAAATCAAACTCTCTCCCCCTCCTTCTAAAAAGCTAATAAAAGCAAGTTAAAATTAAGCAGTATTATTCACCAGTCTATTAAATAAGTACGTCACAATACGACATACATATGTAGTACAATAAATTTGCAAACAAACGCATCGTTGACCGCAACTCGACGCCAAAGGGAACGTCGCCGTCGACGAGCTAACTGTAAACTGATTTGCGTAAGATTGTAATATTATAACAATGTGTCATAGTTTTTGGGGAGTATCAAATGTTTGGGCTTGTGAATATCTATTGTATGATTCAAACAGCTATTTATGGTATCACAAATTAGTAGGCGTAACTGGATTTTATTTTCATGTATGCTGATTACCAAGGCGTCGAGGTGGCAAGGTCGCTACGGGTAGTCAGACGCCCAAAACCCTGATAACCAGTCTTAGCAAGGGATATCGTGTTACTCAGTAACTGGGCTGTGGATTTCCACAACCCAGTTACTGAATAACACGATATTCAGTAACTGAATACTAGTATTTTACGTGTAGCGACTGCCTATCTGATCTCAGATAGGTAGTCGCTCCATGTAAAATATTGGTATTCAGGTGCATCTGGTTAGACTGGAAGCCGACCCCAACATAGTTGGGAAAAGCCTAGGCAGATTGATTGATTGCTGTTCACCAAGGCATCCAAATAATATAAAATAATGTATGCTTGGTTTAGTGCATAAGGCTTTTACTTCTCAAGCTTGATATTTCACCTGCTTGGTGCCTTTATTTTCATAGTATTTTCATCCCAAAAACTTCACGAGGTCGGAACCTTGCAAAATATTTACTAGGTCTAAAAATTAAACCGTCTTATTTCTTGCACCAAAGCATATTGACCAAGATAAATAAAAGCATCATAAGTACAGCAAAAAAAAAATAGGTTCGATATGTGATTCTCTGTGTCGACACAACTGGAAAACAACACGATCGTACAGTAAACTACGCTTTTACGTAAGCTCAGTATGTCACAGAGGCGCGGACAACAGGCTCTATCATTCTATTGTTAGGCAGATTGTTAGCTGCTGTACTGTTAATGTACTCTGTGGCTATGAGAACTCTCTGAGAGATGAATAGGTTTGAACGTAAGTTGAAAGACCCGAAATAGGTCATTACATGTACTTGCGCAAATGTTCTGGGCCCCTTGAGTAACGGAAAAGGGGGTGAATAGGGATGCAGGGGTGAATCGAGACGAAACTTTAATAAAAGAGATTTTAACATTGAAATAATATAGTTTGTTGCCAAAAAGTACTCTAATGTATTTATTTTTAACGATTAAGTGCCTTTGTTGGCCACAAACTATTTTATTTCAATGTTAAAATCCCTTTTAAAATTTTGGCCCGATTCACCCCTGCATCTCTATTTACCCCGTTTGACGGTATCTATCTTATTGTTTTTGGCCCAAGGGTTTGAAAATGAGGCCTCCGGTGTATTTTCTTATGTCTATGGCATCTCACTGAACGTTGTGTGAAAACGAAACCATCATGTTTTTGTAAGGAAGAGTAAGTTGGTGTAATACCACCGTCCACCACCGATAGTGCTGACTTGATGAGGTACTTCTGTGTCATTCCAGCCGATCTGTTCTGTAAAAGTCGCACCGTGAAAACTTAAGTAAAGTGAGCCTGAAGTGAGCTGTCAATAGTGACAATCCCTAGCCTCAAGTAGAATGACAGCTCACTTCAGGCTAATTTTGGCAAAGACATGATGATTTTGTTTTCACACAACGTGCAGTGATTAGCTGCCATAGTCATTAAAGGAACATTTAAAGACCTTTACAATTACATATAACATATTTCAATTGGAGGTGGGAAGTGGGACTAGACCGCAAAATTCGTTATGTGGGATCACCGGTTCTTAATCAAATTTTAGTTTATTCAGCTTTTCACGTCAAGGTAAGCAATTCATTGAAAATAAAATAATCCCCGGTTCTTATCAATCAAAAGAAGTTCTTGGGACCACCCATCGACCATCGTCAAGTTATCGTTTTTCTGTTTCCATGAATCATACATAACAAACAAAAAAAACTGATATTGTACCTAATTGTGATTTTCTATTCTACCAGTACCTACTCAGCCTAATCTATTTTAGTAACATCATATTATGGTCAGATTATCTTTGAAAAAACTAGCCTAGTGCGTGTCGGACCACGTACAATAAAGGGTTGTTGTTACATAGTAGTTGGGATGAATTTATCTCAAGAACAAACTTAGCTTTGTAGTTGAAATATTCTCCCAGATACGTTCCAACTGCAAATGTAAGTTGGTCGATTATTACTGGTTAACTTGTAAAGCCTACTTAACTGCGACAGTTTTCCTTTTAATTTCGTTATCCAAAAACAACCATAGCTGGCAAGGGGGATCACTGGACTCCAATTTAAAGCTTAATATTTCACAAACCGATCCTCTAATCGAAAAATTTATTTCACATAGCCGCAATATTTTTGAAAGACCTATCCAACGGCCCCTCATACGATGGGATAGACGAGAACAAAAATACATCCCCACTTTAGGTGTAGAGGAGGAGATACACTAAACATTTTTTTAAGCTATTGCATAGCTTTTATAGCGGGCTTTGAGCGCGGCGACCGAGTCAAGAAATTCCGTAACGAAAATAAAACCTAACACCCCCCACTCCGCCTACCATGTAGCTCGGCCGAGCGTTCGCTTAACGTGTATGTATATGGTACAACTGTACTTGAATTAATATCAAAGAAAAAAAAATACTGCATAAATAAAAAATAAATAAATAATTATAATTGCATAAGTTGATAAAAAATGCAATGCAATAGCTTTACCGCGGCAGTCCCCGAGTGCCACACGTGTTTTTTTTTTCAAGATTTTATTTTATCACTTTGTCGGCGTGACTAATATGTATGCCCATGCCGAATTACAGCTTTCTAGTGGCTTAACTCTGAATCTCAAGACAAGACACTTAACTCGACTCGACTCGACTTGACTCTTAAGTCTCTGAGCTAAGCTGCGGACAGACGGACGGACGGACATGGATAAATTATAAGGATTCCTTGTTTACTACGGAACCCTAAAAAATTGCCTCGTTGGTTTAGTGGTCGCAAGCGCTACTGCTGAGCATGAGGTCCTGAGTTAGATTCCCTGGTCGGGCAAAGCGTTATTGGGTTTTCCATCTGGAATTTTTCAGTAGCAGCCCGGAGTCTGGATCTGTGCTCGATGGATGGCAATAGACTCGCCCCCTATTACATGGAAATTAAATATAAGTGTCAAAATGTGTGTCTATAAGTAGACCTCTACCCAACCCTTCGGGGAATTAGGCGTAATGTTATGTTATGACACCGAAGAAGAAGACTAATCTTAGACTTTTTGAAGAGAATAATCTCTTCAAAAACGTCTTATTTGTTTGTCAATGTTAGGTGTCAAAAGTGTTCAAAGAAAGGCCTGGACATTTTGGCAGTCTCCTTATTGTTAGTTCAAATTCCGTAGAAAGCTATGTCATTATGATGTCCATTGTCCCATAAACAGTCGAGTTGACTGAGTTATTACAATTACTCAGTACAGGTCAACTACCTTATTGAATAATCACCGGAGATCAATGCACCTTAGGTGGTTGTTTAGTTCAAAAACTTTTTTACACTAAGTGAAAAGTAACTTCAATTTTGTAAGTCGGTGGTAAAAACTAAAAATACAAAACCACAGACACCGACTTTCGATGTTAAAGTAATTTTTAAGTTTGTAGTGTTTTTTTGGAAGTCGGTTGTTTTATTTTTTTGTAAAAAAGTTTTATTTTTAAAAATTTTGTTTGTTAACACAACCCAAACACCCAAAATCGCTATAGGTGAGCCTATAATATTTGAAGAGTTCCCTCGGTTTCTCCAGGATCTTAACAGATCCTGACCATTGGACATTACGGTCGCATATGGCGGTCACAGCTTTTATTGAAACCGTAGCCTAAGCAAGTTAGATTTCATTAAGATGAACAGCAGCGTTTTCCTTTATTTCTATAACTGTCACGTCATCTGTGCTAATAGACGAGGAACTATTAAGCTAATAGAGAAAATACCATATGTTTTGATTTCAAACAGAACTTTAATCGGGCTCACCGTTTTGATCTCGGCACATTTAGAAGTAGCCAAGATCCAGAAATGAAATAAGTGTGAATTGCACATGCCTGGCACTATTCGCAAAACATGTAGGTATCATATTGTATGCCTGAACACAGAGAAAAGGGATGCGGAAGTATATTTAGGTAAAAGGTTTCCGTGGGAAAAACTAGTTCATCAAAATCGTGTATACAGACACTATACCTTGGAACTTCCTTGAAAAGTCAAAGATATCGTCTCCCATAAAATCCTACACAGCTCTAACTCAGCTTGAACTAGATTCCTAACGTTTATTGAAGAAAGCCTCGCTTAGTTCCTAATAAATTAAATTAAATAGATTATTCTTCTATTTCATGTGCATTGGGTATAATTTTAAACTCGAAGCAGAAATTACGTCAGAATCTATTTTCTGCGACTGTGTATTTTTATTTCTGTGTGGAAATGGAAGGTGTAATGACTTTAGCACAAAGGCTATGTGGCTCTCATATGAATATTTTGGATTTGTTTGGAATGGTAACTTGTTTTATGAACAAGTATAAGCATTTACTTGACTAATAGTCCTCGCGACCGAATTTCGGACATGGCGGCCAATCTCAGCGGAGACTAGCCATCGGCGCGGCAGCTAGCCATCGGCGCGGCAGATATTATAGTGCACAAGGTGTGTGCGCAGACACAGGTGCACTCTCTCACTCTCACTCTCATAGTCCGAAAGGACGGCAATCCGACACGACCAGAGAGAGATCAGGCGCAGGGCCAACAGCTCAACGTGCTTTCCGAGGACCACGACCAACTTCCAAATTCCGGGCTTCTGAGAGATTTCTAAAGGAAAAACCAATCAACACTTTTGCCCCACCTAGGAATCGAACCCAGGACCCCACGCTCAGCAGTGGCTCAGTGACTAAGTAAGACATCATTATCAACAATTCCATATTTTCCTAAAAACGGAACGTTTCCGTTTTTTAGTGACACAGATAAATAGGTTTAAAATGTTTTTCATCTAGAAAAATACTCCTACGATCAATTGATATAAAAGGGAGGTAAAAAAATAAAAATCTTTTTTACAAAAAAACAACCATTTCCCAAAAAAACACTAAAAAAGTGAAGAATTACTTTAATTTCGGAAGTCGGTGTACTTGGTTTTGTATTTTCGTTTTTTGCCACCGACTTCCGAAATTAAAGTAATTTGTTCACTTTTTTTGTGGGTTTTTGGGAAGTCGGTTGTTTTTTTGTAAAAATGTTTTTATTTTTCACTTTTTAGTTGTGATACCTACCCCACACAAACTCGTATACCACTACTTAATTAGTAAATAACAGTGACAGGAAATTATTAAAACATCATCAACATACACTAAGTGGAACTCAAAAACTACTGGTCAGAACTTGATCAAATTTATATGGGACCATATGAGAAGCATCAGTTTTCAAATAAAAAATAATCCTCCAAATCGGTTCACTTAGAATAAGTTCTGAAGTAACACACAAAAAAAAAACTGTTTAATTGAGAACCTCCTCCTTTTTTTGAAGTCGTTTAAAAATAAGAGCAGTGGTAGCCCAGTGGTAACAGCCGCAACTTACGTGTTGTAGGTCGTAGGTTCGAACCCAGACAGGCGCTTTACTTTGTGTAAATTATTTCATCACCATGGCTGTCAAAACGGTGAAGGGAAACATCGTGAGGAAACCGGCATGCCTTTTTTTTTTTTTTTTTTGTTGGAAATCATCAAATGACCTCTCCCGCTCTGAGCGGAGCGGAAGGGCGTGTCAGACTCTTACTGACTAAAACCCACCCGTGTTCCTTCAGTTGCCTGTGCGCCAGGGCCACGGTAACTCTTTCGAACAATCCGCGACCCCGGCAGGCAACCGGCATGTCCTAGAACCAAAAATTGGAAGACATTTGTCATTCACCAACCTGTACTAGGACCACGTGGTGGATTACGGCCCAGTCCCTCTCACAGAGAGGAGGCCTGTGTCCCAGCAGTGGGAACATTATAGGCTGATTATGCTACACCTCTGCTTAACACTTCGGGAAAACATGCGTAATGATATGTTATGTTAAATACAAACTGCGACTTAATTCTTTAAACTGATGTTTTCTAGTAGCAATCAGTTTTTATAAACCTACCTAACCTACTTAGTTTTTTTCTCCTTTACTAGTGGCAAAGTGGCATGCACTTCCAAAGCTTTTGTCCCAACCTCCCAATACTTAGTGATTGCAGTCAAATTTAAGAGGACGCTATCTAAAGTCAGGTGGCCGCCGGTTTACGAGAAGTTTACGACGAGATAGCGTTTGTCTGAGCGACACATACTCGAGAGATGAATCCAACATCCCTGACCACAGACACGAAACGGATAGACCTGTCATCTAGTTGGAACCTAAACTCCGAAAGAGTTACCGTGGCCCTGGCGCACAGGCAACTGAAGGAACACGGGTGGGTTTTAGTCAATAAAAGTCTGACAGGCCCTCCCGCTCCGCCCAGAGCGGGAGAAGTCATTTTATGAATAACCACACAAAAAAGAAGTCACGGTACGGATAGACCTGTCATAGCTAGTAGGAATTTGTCTGTGGTAGTGTCACACAACAATTGGTCGATTTCACCAGTTTTTTTATTTCTCAGTAGCAGCCCGGAGTCTGAATCTGTGCCCGGTTGATAGCAATAGGCTCGCCCCCTATTACATGGGATTTAAACATAACTGGCGAAATATGGGTGTTTAAATCACTTGTAATAGTGCGAGCCTATTGCTATCAACCGGGCACAAATCCAGACTCCGGGCTGCTACTGAGAAATTCTAGATGAAAAAACCCAATAACACTTTGCCCGAACTTAAAATCGAACTTAGGACCTCATGCCCAGCAGTAGCGCTTACGACCACTAGACTTGACAAGTCCAACGAAGCAGATTCCCTCTTGTCCTTACTATACACTTCTAAGGACTGCGCAAGCGGCGCGTGCCGCGATAATAGCGACATTCCCGGCTGCGTCTGCGCGATAAAAACTAAAACGTTCGTCCACACCTTTAGATAAATGCTCTCCACACATTCACCAGTATCGTAGGACCACAAAAACTATCGTTGTAAGATGTTTTAAAGTTGAGTGTCAACCTTTATTGGGATAAGAGACGGAGAATGCGCACTCACTAAATATCAGAAGCATTCTTCCGAAGCTTTCACGGTGGTTATGCCAATTTCTATTCTGATCGTTCGTTTTTCATGTTGCCTAGTTTCTGATCCATTCAATACTGCTATTGGTTCGATTTCGCGTTTCCAAACAGTGAGGCAAATTCGGTTAAATTGGTAACTCAAACTCAAAGCATTTATTTCAATTAAACCATTTACAGGCACTTTTGAATTGTCAAAGAGGCGTTCAGTTATAGTCAGAAAGTTAAAGCTAGTTGCCCATTCCAAAACGTAGATCTCTATGGAGAAGAACAAGCAAGAAACTCCAAGGCCCTTTTTTAAATCTAGATATTACAAAATCCGGGGTACATTATTCTTGTTGCTTCTATATGCGAGAACAATGTAAAAAAAAATTAAGATACAATTCAAAATATATGATTAAAAATAACTTTGTTATACGGCTATAGAGAGTTTATCTGGGGATCTCAGAAACCGGAGCATTAGAGATTAATGTTTGGTGTGCCCGCTGAAGGCCCGCTGGTATAACGATGATAACGGAATAAAAAAAACAAATGATGCTGGTTGGTCTACATCACGGATATCGAGTCTACATCTAACCTAAAAAAAAGTTAAAATAAAACCCGTTGCGTCCTTCATACGTTCGGACGCCGTCGTTCTTGAACTCAAGACCAATAAACTCTCATTTTTATCGCCCCCAAGGAAATTCGTCACAGTCGGCGTCGTTTCTTCTAAAAACCTTCAATGAATAACAAAGAAAAAAACGCACGATTCACCTAAATATTTCGCAAATAAAGCTCACGTCTGCTACATATCTCGATGATGCGTTAGACATGGTAATGTCATGCAAATGTCATTGCATCTCGGCAATGCACGGTGTTATTCGGCTTGCCTTCGTGGAAACAGTAGCTGAGGTCCGTATGAGTGCGGCATACTAAGCAGTTGACCGGGAGCCTGGCTTTGCTTTCGGGATCATATTTTAGATTTTTAAGACTCATTTTAGTAGCGATCAGCGTTCAGTCGAGCCGAAAATCAATCAGCAGGTTTTTGGGTGGCGCCACTCATTAATATTTACAAAACGACATTAGAATGGATCTTTAATACCGATGCATAAATGCATCCTGAACGACGCGACTACTTGCAAGTCTATCGCGTGACTCTAATATTTCGAAGATTTAGTTTTACGAAGGCGTATCGTGTTAGTCAGCAAAAGGGCTGTGGAGGTTAGATAGGCAGCCGCTCCATGTAAAATGCTGGTATTCAGCTGCATACGGTTAGACTGGAAGCCGACCACAAAACACTTGGGGAAAAGCTAGGCTGATGATGACAATGTAATTAACAAAACATTGTGTTAATTTAACAAAGGACAGTAGCCAAGCTTCATCCTCTGTGATGGCTATCGCTACTCTTATCACCTTATCACCATCACCATCTCACTGGCCAAGAGGGAAGATTAATGCATAATCAGCCCTTAATGTTCTCACTGCTGGGACACAGGCCTCCTCTCTTCGAGAGGGAGAGAGCAGAAATCTACCACGCGGGCCCAGTGCGGGTTGGTAGATGTCACATGTCTTCGAACATTTGGTGCTAGGACATGTTTTCTAACGATTTTTTCCTTCACCGTTTTGAGAGCCGTGGTGACGAAATTATTTACACATAGTAAAGTGCTTGCCTGGGCTCGTACCCACGACCTACAACTCGTAAATCGGGGCTGTTACCATTGGGCCATCACTGCTCTTGATATGAAGATAAATGAGTCGCATGAGTCGTTGCCCCGGAATGTTACCACGTTATAAATATTATGTTTATATACTTTTTGAACTAGGTTATAGTGTATTTATTTTATTTCTTATTTTAATGTTTATTTTTAATTTTCGTATGCTGCACTGGTTGACGTCATCACGTCAGCGCCGGCTATCGCTGAAAACCAGCCCTGGGGCTCTGTCTCGCATAGGGTCGTAGCATTATGCTGAGCGATTGCCGTTTTGCGTCAATGTGACGTATATTTTTCCCCTACTCGTTATTTTTTGTATTTGTGTGTTTTTTCTTTGCGTCATGTTTACCGCAAATAAATGTATTTTCTTTCTTTCTTTCTAAATGACCGATCACCATATTATAAGTGATAGTTTTAAGAAATACTGTCTATGAAAAGGACTACAATAACTTCAAAAAATAAAAATAAAACCAATAAAAATTTAATGTTTCATAAAATTTTGTAGTCCAGCTCCCGCGCTACAAATACCCACTCGCAATCATAACGAGATGCTCTATAAATCTCAGACAGACATATTTGTCACCAGCTACCTTATCTCAACCATCGCCACCAAAAAGGTTCGTACCGCCTTTGTTTTCAACCTCCTTTTTATCAGAAACTACCAACAATTTTTTGCTGATACTAAACTTATTGTCAAACGACTTTCAATCGTATTTTTGGAACCATAAGAGTTGGAGGTGGTTTTAGAAGTTCTTTTATATGTTGGGTCTTTAATTTATTATTGTTTAATAATTATAATAGAAGTCAATGCTCGGTGTATAGCATCTAGTCTCTATTAGTCGCAATAGAAACTTGAACGTGAGTAGAATTTTTTATTTATTGTAAATATACGAAGTTATCGATCAACATTGATTATAAAATGATTAAAAATATGATATGTAGAACAATCTTTACATGTTATAAATTATAGTCACTTTTCGTGTCTGTCTGTGTTGGGTTGTTCTCCTAAACTACGGAACGGATTTTGATGCAGTTTTCTCTATCTTTTAGAGAATTTATTCCGAAAGGTTTATGTATATAATACTTTGCTATTAAACTTACATAAAATACAGTAATCTTGATGTTTTGTCAAGTTGTAAAACAGTGTGAAGTAGGGGCGGGTGATGGCGCGCGCTTTCCTGCCTGAATTCCCAATCTCCGCCCGGCTTCGCTGCTGCATAATTATTATCGTTCGAACGATCTCCTATCTGCGCGCCCTAAAATTGGCAATCAAAATATCAAGGTGACAAGGATTTTGACATTCGCAAACTGTAATTTTTAAATTTTTCTGTCTTTAATCTGCGAGAGCAATTGATTTGAGGTGTCAAGATGTTTTTGTTTGTATGCAATCTCAAACTCAAAACTCAAAGAATTAATTTCAATTAAACCCTTTACGCATTTTGAATTGTCAAGGATTCGGTCAGTTAGTCAGAAAGTTGAAGTAGTAGTTGACCGTTCCAAAAAATTGTTCCTGATCTCGCAGTTTGACCGTAAGGAGTTTTGAGGCAGCTTACCCGGAATTCCTTAGGTGCCCGAATAAATTAACTCTTTGAGTCCCGAGGTCGCGATATCAAGCGAGACACAATATATATCATTGTGTCTTTACGCGGGATTCAAGAGTTTACGGCCTCCAGTCAGGGCAATAAACTTATTGACTAAACATACCTGTAAAGGTTCCCTATCCATTTGCATAAAATGTTAAGACCTAATATAACTTAACATAATTTTGTTTGGCATAATTATATTTTCGCATAATATAATTACGCATAACAGCTTACGCATAATTTTTTTAAGCATAATTTCTCTAACCATAATAATGATTAAGCATAATATTCTAAAGCATAAATTTACTAAGCATAAAGTTCTAAAGCATAACTTTTTTATGAACAATTTTGTGGGTTTTTTTTTCGCTGTAGGAAGCATGCAGCAAGCAAGCATACAGCATGCAAGCAAGCATACAGCATGCAAGCAAGCATGCAAGCAAGCATGCAGCAAACAAGCAAGCATGCAGCTTGCAAGCAAGCATGCAGCATGCAGCAGGCAGGGTTTCTGTCACGGCTCCGGCGCTGCGGGCCTCCGGCGGCCCCATGCGTGCTAATCGTCGCAGACGGCTTTCGCTCACCACCGCAGCTCCGGCTTGTTGGCCGGCTTCGCCGGCCAGCCTCAGCCGCGGCGGCTCGCTCGCAGCCGCCTGCTCCTCAGCCCGCGGGCCGCCTCGCCCCTACGCGCTTACGCGATTTTAAATTACACTCTAGGGGTAGGACAAACAAGACTACGTGGAGTCGGTTTTGCAGCAATTCGGTTCTGTCACTAACTTTTGTTGCACAGCATATTAAATTTTTAACCAACAATATTATGCTAATAGTCATTAGGCCTACTAACGTTATGCGAATCAAATTTATGCTAAAACAAATTAGTCTTTAAGATGATTATGCCAACATAAAATGTATGCCTAAAAAAATGATGCCGAAGTATTATTATGCCAAAACAAATTGTGCCAAAATCGTTATGCCGAAGTATATTAGGACAAAGAACATTATGCGAAAAGAAGGGATCCCACCTGTAAAAGGCTCCCCCTGTGGGGTACCTGCAGGCCTCGATTTTTGATGCGCCTGTGGAAAGACAGTATGTGTCACGTTGAATCACGTTAAGATTATTTGGGGACGAACGAATGGCGTGGGCGGGTTCGAGCTAGAGTCGGGGCCTGTTATCGGGGTGCTTCCAAAGTTTCAAGAAGGTTTCTTTATGTGGCTATTTAAAGGAATTGCCGCCTTTATCTCACGAAAGGTTTACATTTATCTCCTTCCCTGTAGCCCTGTTTCAGTACCGAAAAACCATAGAACGGCTATGAAAAATATAAATTCAGAAAGAAAATAACTTCGTTATTTCTTTCCCGGATTAGAAATGTAATAGAGCGCTACGAAGTTCGTAGCCGTTTGCTACGAAACTGGATGGTGCTACGCATTCTCATCTATCCGGTATCAATCATATTCCGGTTATGATAAATGTATTTTTAAGGCCTAAACATCTTTCCATACTTATCTGATTGATAAGATAAGATATAAGATGAACTGTCTCTTTGGTCTAGCGAGCGCAAGCACTATAGCTGAGAAAGAGGTCCTGAGTTCGATTCCCAGGTCGGGAAAAGTGTTATTGAGTATTCCTATCAGGAATTTCTCAGTAGCAGCCTGGAGTCTGGATTTGTGCCCGGTTGATGACAAAAAGCTTGCCCCTATGGGACTTAAACATAACTGGCGAAATGTGGGTGTTGGTACTCTGCCTAACCCTTCGGGGATTACAGCGTGATGTTATGTTATGTTATGTTAGTGTCTATAACCAATAGGTACTAGAATAATAAAGTAGTATGCGGGATAAATTAGAGAATGCTTATCTCCCTACCTGTTTTTCCTTTTTGAATTTAAAAACCGGCGCCATACATGTTTTTGCGCACCTTGAACATAGATTTGTTCATAAATTAATAATAGAAAATTAGAAAACTCTCGACACAAAAAAAGAGCTGTTGACCTTGAAACTATTGAACTAATTTTGATAAATCTAGCCACCTAATATCACCGCTAGAAAACCTGCTTTCAAATTAAAAAAAAATCCGCATCCAAATCGGTTCATCCGTTTAAGAGCTACGGTGTCACAGACAGACACACACACATAGCGGTCAAACTTATAACACCCCTTTTTTGCGTCGGGGGTTAATAAAATAACAGTACCTAAGTAACTATAATATACAAAATGCTAATGACAAAATTGCTTAAATAGGTGTAAAAGTAAAAAACCAATCAATTCAACTACGCGTAACATTTTTGTAATTATTTCATATTAAAATGGCGTCACGAGCTAATTTAAGGGTACATTGTGTAATACATAAAGAGTTAAGTAAATAAATATTAGAATCTACATCTTAGGCAAGTGGGTTGCGCGTGAAATGGAGAGGAGTTGCCGAGGACATGTAACATGCTGTTGTAGGTAGACCGGTTTTGTTGGTTTGGGCAAATGACTAGGTATAGAAAAGAAAAGGAGTGTGTGGTGTGAACATTAAAACGCAATCAAGCCACTACGAATCATAACCACCAACAGCCTGAAAACAAAATGCTCGTGAATCACCCTACACGTGATAGAAGTGAAACTTAAAAAAAATAAGAATAAGAGAGATTTAGTGTGAGGGACAGAGAGAGAGTTATATCTTTCTTCTCTCTCATGTAACGAAATGTGCCTAAACGTGTCGCTTCCATGAAATTTCACTCTCAATTCTCGTCCAATTAATAATTTATCGAATCGCTGCCTAAGAAGTTTCATTTCAACAAGCTTGGCATAAAACAACTTCTTTTTGTGAATCGAAATATGACATTTCAAAAGAAAGTTTCTCAGATGATTTCAAGTCTTATTTTGTTAAGTTTATAATGTGCCATTTTTTTTATTTATAAGTATTTTCTATGCGTGTCCCTTTCTTTGTTTTCTTTCTTTCTCTTTTTTGAATTTCGATTTTTTCTTCTAGGCTTGAGAGGATGCTACTTGCCTTCCTTAATTCATGATTTCGATCAGCCAAAATGAAAATAGAATAATCTAAAATACGAGCCTATTTCTCAGGAGCCTTTTCTTGTAAAGACTATCTGTGAATAAATTCGCGCAGAAAATATGGACCGAAAACCGCCAAACGCAATTATTTCTAAATGTCCAACTTCCACATTGCACCGCCACATGTTAATTAGAGGCGTTAATTAAGTTATGATGGATTGCTCAGCGCACTGTTTAGAGGTCGAGAGACATACTCTTATTATTTTACGTCATTATGTATTTCGTAACGTTGCGTGTGCGCAGCAGATTTTTTGATAAATATGTAAAAATAATGGACGCACATGAATTTCGGATGTAGTGAAAATGTTAATGCTAATATACAACCTCCAATTTTTCGAATACAGATTATACATATACTATTATTATTTCTTTTATTTCGTATATATATACATATAAATTATATTTTTAAATATTAGAATATAAAAATATAAAAACATTTAAAAATATAAAAAAATAGTGGCCCACCGGTATCGGGAACAGGGTCCAAGCTACCGGCGGTCAGGGCTCCAGAGAGAGAAACCTCCTAACAATGCGGGCCGTGTCCAAAAGTACCGCCTTCTGAATCAAGCCCTTGATCCAGCTGCCCAACGAGAGCCTCCTCAGGTGTTGGTCGAGGCTCTTGGCTATTAATCCATTGGCTGTCACGACTATCGGTACAATGATCGCTGAGTCCACATCCCACATGTCGACAACCTCGCGAGCCAAGTCAAGATATTTAATTTGTTTATCTTTCTCGGCTTTCACGAGGTTCCCGTCATGTGGGACCGTTATGTCAACAATCATTGTACGCCGCTCTAATCGATCCACCACCACTATATCAGGCTTATTGGCAACAATAGTCCTGTCAGTGATGATGGATCGATCCCAGTACAATGTGATATTTCCGTTTTCGAGAACTGGGTCGGGCACATACCTGTAGTACGGCACTTCCGATTCTACAAGGCTGTATTTGTGAGCAAGTTGCTGATGGATAATCCTGGCTACAAGGTTGTGTCTATGCAAGTATTCTTCGTTAGCTAGACTAGAACATCCGGAGATAATAATGTGTCTGATTGATTCACCCGGACGGTGGCATGCCCGACAAATGTCAACCGTGCCGTCTTTCACAATAAATCTCCGGTAGTTGTTTGTCATCATATTATTAATATTTTTGGTAAACAAATTTTGTTTCTTAGCTCTTTGGCTAGTTTAAGCTACATTAACGGGCCCAAGCCAAGTCAATATATAGCGTGTGTGGTGATCACGTAGAATTAATGATAAGAGGAGTAATTTCATTTTCCTCCATTTGCATGAACTTCCTAACTATTCTGCAGGTATTTAAAATTGCGGCTTTTTGGAGTGTTATATAAATTGAGTCTTTCAGGTCTATTAGTTTAAGGCTGTGGTGGAGGTAATTGGGTATAACACCCGTCGTGGAGACCACAATGGGTACAACGTAGACCTTTTCCTGCCTCCAAATTCTGGTGACTTCTTCTTTCAGTTCAGCATATTTACTGATTTTCTCACCTATTGTTTTTTGTAAATTGTGTGTATTAGGGACTGCAATATCTATGAGGTATGTGACTTTATTAACTTTATCTTGAAGGGTTATATCTGGTCTATTATAGTGAACGGTCTTGTCGGTTAGTATGGCGCGATCGTAGTAGAGTTTGTGTGTGGTATTTTCTAGAACTGTTTGTGGTATGTACTTGTAATAAGGAGTATTTGTATCTTGTATGAGTTTATATTTGACTGCTAGTTTTTGATGGATGACGTTTGCTACCTGATTGTGTCTGTGTGTATAGTCTGTTTGTGTGAGTGTTGTGCATGCCCCTGTTATGTGTTGTATGGTCTCTGATTGGCTGTGACATCTGCGGCATTTATCGTTTGTTATTGTGGGGTCTTTTATAATGAATTTCCTGTAGTTTTTAGTATTTATGATCTGATCCTGTATTGCAATAATAAATCCCTCGGTTTCCGGAAATAAGTTACTAATTTTAAGCCATTTATTTGACGCTATTGTATCTATATGAGATTGTTCTAGATCATGAGGGTGCCGTCTATGCAACACTTTTTTTTTCCAGTCTTCTAACTTTTGCTTATGTGGGTCGTGATTGCTATTGTGTTGTGTAGGTTAAGTGGGGTGTAGCTGATATCGTTCATAACTACGGCTTTATGAATGTTGCTTGTGTGTGATTTAGAGTGAAATAGTGTTCTTAGTTTAGCTATCTGTTTCTGCCAAAGATGATGGATGTCTATAAGGCCTCTCCCACCGTATTGTCGTTTGATAGTCAGTCTTTCTATTGCAGATTTAGGGTGTAGGTTATTGTGTTTAGTGAGTGTGGTGCGTGTTGTTCTCTCTATTTGCTGGATGTCAGTTTTTGACCATTTAATCACTCCAAACGAGTATGTTAATATTGGAATCGCGTAGGTGTTCAATGCTTTTATTAAATGTTTTCCGGAGAGTTGAGTTTTACATACTGCGATCACTCTTCTTTTGTATTCAGTGTTTAAGGTGTGTTTTATTGCTGTATGATCTATTCCTTTGAGTTGTTTGTATCCTAAATATTTATATAAATCCGTTGGTTCCATAGCTGTGATTGAGTCAGTATTATTAACAGGATAGTCACCCGGTTTTATTTTGCCTCTTACTATATGTACTGTTTTGCATTTATCTAATCCGAATTGCATGTTAATGTCTTTGCTGAATTCCGTCGTAGTATCTATTAAATTTTTCATTTCTTTTGCAGACTTTGCGTATAGTTTTATGTCATCCATATAAATAAGATGTGAGATTACTGTTTCTTCTGTAGTATGTTTAAGGGAGTACCCGGCTTGACTACGATGTAGTAGGTTGGACAGAGGGTTCAGAGCGAGGCAAAACCATAATGGACTCAGAGAGTCTCCCTGATAAATGCCCTTCTTTATGGATATCTGCCGAGTCGTGATAGTGTTGTGTAGGTAATTTAATTGGAGTGTAGTTCTCTAATGGGGCATGATATCCTGTAAGAAGTCTATTATTTTTGAATTTATTTTATAGATTTGTAGTATTTGAATTAACCAGGAGTGTGGAATGCTGTCGAATGCTTTTTTATAATCTATGTATGTGCAATGTAGATTTCTATTTTTTGTGCTGGCATGTTTGTGGATTATTGAATCTATAACTAGTTGTTCCTTACAGCCCATATGGCCCCTTCTGCATCCTTTTTGTTCTTCTGCTATTATGTTGTGGTTTTCTATGTGTTTATTGATTTTTGTTGTAATTGCCGACGTTAGGATCTTGTATATTGTAGGTAGGCACGTAATTGGTCTGTATTGAGAAGGTTGTGGAGAGTACTGGGTTTTTAGTAACATGTAGGTTATTCCTGTAGCAATAAATTCAGGAATATTATGTTTCCTTAAGATGATTTCTGTTAAATTTTTAGCTAAGACTTTGTGTAATGACTCAAATTTTTTATACCAATAATTATGAATTTTATCAATACCTATTATTATTATTATCTATTATTATTATTATTATATATTTGATGGCTCTTCAGATAATTAATTTGACAAAGTTGTCTATTTAAGCATCTTCCTTAGTCTAGCACCCTAACTGCGTAACACAAGTACTATAAAGCTACCATTTACTAGGTTTATCTTTCATTGACTTGAATGTGCCCTGGCGGCTGAGAGTATGTCATGCTCACTCAAATGTCTCGCTGGTGGTGGCGTGTGTGTTGGATCATTATATTCCCGTCAAAATGGTTGAGCTGAATGGTGCTGATCCATACGTCATGTTCGTGAACGGGCGCCGTCAGTGGGGACTGGTCATCTCTTAGCTGCCACGGCTTATTTTAATTTAATATTTGAATTGTTTTTGTGTTTTTATTACGGACGCTTTTAACGTTCTGTATCGTTCTCACACGTATAATTTCAACATGAATGATGTAACCAATATTTTGTAACTATATTTTGATTTAAAAGAGTGTCCATGAAGTTTCTTGCCCGTTCTTCTCCATAGGTACCTACTACGCTTTGGAATGGGTAACTAGCTTCAGTTTTCTGACTAACTGACCGACCACGGATATCTAAGTGACCGATTCTTTGACAATTCAAAAGTACCTGTGAATGGTTTACTTGAAATAAATGCTTTGAGCTTGAGTCTTAACAAACGTGGTAGAATAAGTACCATATTGTTTTTATTTTCATTATACTTTTGTATTTTTTTCTGTTTTTAAGAGTGTGTTTAGTTTAGTTTGTGAAAATAATTTTTCTTTCTTTCTATTTCATTTGCCCCGTAACGCAGCAACTAATTACCGGTGACGTGTCGTATTTTGTCCAAAGACAGTAATATCTGTTTCCCAGAAATGTGTTCTCTGGCAACCTGCATCCTAAGTTTATTGAGTTAAAAACAAAATGGCAACACCCATTGTTTGATACAGGGTGGCAGGGACGCGCAAACTGCAACCATGGATTCTGGACGCCGCGCCCGTGCGTTGAAATTTCTCGTAGGTTATAAAAAAAAACCGCTGTTTCATAGAAAAGTGCGATACCTACGCGGTCAAAATGTATGGAACAGCTAATTTTCTTTTAAATAACCGTCGAAAAATTTCAACGCAGGTCGTTCTGAATCATGTACTTAAATCCATGGTATCAGGCTGCGCGTCGATGTTCCTGCCACCCTCTATGGTTGGAAAATTCGTCTGCTCCGCAGCAATACAAATAAATCAATGGATGGGTTTGGCATTCCGAATGAGTCGTAGTGCCGGTTGAGACCGTCCTGTCAGTTTTTGAGAAAGAACTGGACTAATCGTTATTTCTAAGTTTATCTTGGACATGGCTGACATCGGTGATGGAAAATCTTTGTGAGGAAATGTGGACTTATAGTTAATATATGTCTAAAATCGCCAACACGTCTTGCTCAAGCGTGGTGATTAATGCTCGTGCCTTATTGACCGAACGAGCGCGAAACGCGAGCGAAGCGTCTCCGTTTTAGCTTGGGCAAAAATGCTTTCGTATGTCCGGATGGCTGTTCAGAACTACAGGTCGCATTTCTCAACCGATTCTCGCAAAATTTTGTGAGCAGGTTCGATAATAATATGGAATTCTTTTGTCAACTCATGTTTTCGAAATTTTTCAAAATGGCGAAATTAAAAAAAGAAAAACTATTTCAGCCATTTCGCGCTTTTTGTTTTAAGGTGCGCGGTGAACATTTATGCTGTCTCAAGCTATGCAAAGACAGACACGCGAGGTCTACAGCTCACAAAGTCCCTAGTTATTAATCGTTATTCAGGAGATTTATGCCTGAATATCTTGGAAATCAAAGATAGGAGGGAAGACAGAGGGGCTCGAGGCTTAGCATTAACAGCCACACGGATAAATTACCAAGGTTACCCAACGCTTGCCGGAGTCGGTCCGTGGATGGGTGACCATTCATTACATACTGAGACCCCTCCATGCCTCAGAGAGTACGTTAGGCCGTTGGTATCGACTACCGTTCGTAGGTAAAGACGAACTGGGTAACTGTCAAAGGACAGTTGTTAAAGGTATTCAGAAACCTGAAAGTCTGACAACCAGTCTTACCCAGGGGTATCGTGTTACCCAGTAACTGGGTTGTGGAGGTCAGATAGACAGTCGCTCCATATAAAATATGGTATTCAGCTGGATTACGCAGATGATGATCTAGGAAAACAGAATCTTATTATTAGATTCTTTAAGCCCTATAAATACAAAAATCTTCGTCTCTCTATCTGTATTTTCGTTTTTGGCCACCGACTTCCGAAATTAAAGTTATTTTTCACGTTTTTAGTGTTTTTTTTTTGGAGTCTGTTGCATTTTTGTAAAAAAGATTTTATTTTTCACTTTTTAGTTTTGGTACCTACCCCACACACATTCGTATACCACTACTTGATATGTAAATAACCGTGACAGGAAATTATAACATCATCAATATAAACTAAGTAGAAAAAAATACGCATTATTAAGGATAACTCAAAAAGTAAAGGTCAGTACTTGATCAAATTTAAATGGGACCACATGTGAAGTACCAGCGTTCAAATAAAAAATAATCATCCAAATCAGTTCACCCAGAGAAAAGTTATGAGCTAAAAAACATTTAAAAAAAAATGCAGTCGAATTGAGAACCTCCTCCTTTTTTTGAATTCGGTTAAAAATTAACTTAAGACTGCTGTCTGCACTATTCATAAACAATCAATACTATTAATATTCCGGAGTGGGTCACGTGCTCGTGCTAGAGTGAGACGGCACGAGGATGGCGCGTGCCCGATGTATCACGAAGTGCATCATGACGATATGGTCGTGTCCCACCCGCGTTGAAGTGGACGTGCCTCATCATTATAATATTACGAGGGAAATAAGAGAAAATGAGGCAAAATATGAACGTAAACGAGACACAAGGAGTGTGTAAGGATCGTAGCAGGTGGCGTTCTGTAATTGCTGCCTACCCCCATGAGAAGAAGGCGTGTCATGGGATGAAATAAAGGAGCATTCAAGATGATGATGACTTTCTCGAATGCTCGTATTCATACGAGAGAAGATCGTATAACACTGAAATATTCAGGCCAGTAAAGGACATCAATGATAACACCAGTAAGGCGAACATCTCAATTAGATTATCTAAAACACTACCCTACTATCCTAACTTCCTAATCCTAACTAATATTATAAATGCGAAAGTAAGTTTGTTTGTTTGTTACCTTTTCACGCCTAAACCACTGAACCGATCATCCCGAAATTTTGCATATACGTTGTCAGGTGTACAGAAACGGACATAGGGTACCTTTTGATCCCGAAAAAAGTACTGTTTCCAAGGAAAACAACAATAACGTTCTTATGATAATAGATGGCGCCACGTGCCTTTCGAATCATGATTGAATTATTTTATTATATAAAGTTTAATGTTGTGTTAAGAGGTTTTTTTTTTTTTTATTTAAGTACATAATTCATTTTGTGAGTCTATAGCGTCGATAGACCAGTTTTTCATCCTCCTAACTATAATTCCCCGAACAACCCGAATTGATTGTCAAATTCTAAATGAACGCGAGCGAAGACGCGGGCAAAAGCTAGTAATATTATAAATGTGAAAATTTGTGAGGATGGATGGATGGATGGATGGATGGATGGATGGATGGATGTTTGTTACTCTTTCACGCAAAAACTACTGAACGGATTTGGATGAAATTTGGCACACAGATAGACCATGACCTGGGTAAGAACATAAGCTACTTTTCACCCTGGATCGCAGACGAAGTCGCGGGCAACAGCTAGTACTAACATAAATCGATGCAACTTACTTCACAAAAATCGGGCCTGGCAGTAGACTGATCTTGCGGGCAGCTTTTTCTTTAGACTGTTTTGGGTATGTCAGCGATTATGTCGACACAAAATATGCCATCGTATGCGACGGGTTATTTACACAGCATCCATTGGTGATTCCAAGTCTTAAAGAGATTCCTTTACAACAGGAGATAAGTCTGCAATCCCTTTACCAACCAAGATGATTCCCGCGATGTTCCTATTGACTATTTGATGTTTCATTATTGGGAGTCCCACATCCAGCTTTTTCGGAATGACATAGCTACCGGGTATGTGTTACCTACCTAATCCCCGTATACCCTAGTATGTAGGTACATGTCATGCTAGAGAGAGACAACACGCGGATGGCTCGTGCCGGGTGCATCACGCGGCTCCATCACGATTATTCACGATCTCCTCTACAACAATAAAATCGTGATTGCGCCTGCGACGCCGGTGGCGCCTCCATGTGTGACGAGCATGTAATAGGGAAATATTATAAAGTTATGGTGTATTGGTTACTGTGAAAACAATCAGTAAAGCAAGGGCGTGTTTGACACATCAGCGACCACGGAGAGGCCTCGATAAGCTTATTATTTACGTTATCACCGCCCATAGCGTTTTAAGGCATTATAAATCTTAAATCCTCGTCAACTTTTTTTAGGGTTTGGAAGTCATGTAGGTAGCAAAAGGTGCTCCAATTTTTATTAAACGGAGCTTTTCAAGTCTTACATCTTTATGTACCAGAAATCTTTATATAGAAACTATTTTAAAATCTAGAGCAGTTTCAAATATTACCACTTAATTAAACCTCAACTTTAACTAAAAATAATAAGTCAAGCTGCCAATAATCCTATTTTTCTGTTCCATTAACCAACATCATTACTTTACCTTTTACCATCCTATTTAGCAGTTAATCAACCGCCCTCGGGATCAATGATCGATGTGATTACGGTCATCTGCGCGTGCGCACGCGACTAGGGAGATCACCTTTTATGAGGGGAATATATTTGATGTTTTATCTGCATTCGCTACGGATTAATGGTTGATGATTTGTTTATGTTGGTGTGAATGTGTTTTCATGGTGAGTTGGGTGGTTATGTGAGTCATCTCGCGCGTGTACGAGTTAGTAAGGGTAAGCCAAATAAGGAATTACTTTTACTGTTTAATGAACAGGCATTAAAGTGTCTTCTTGCAATATTTTCTGAGCTTTGAAATTTGAAATCACTATAGGCGCCTAGTAGCCGCCAACCCTCTGGGCCTAGACAAATTGCATTCACTTCGGAGTGATTATATTTCTACAATCGCTTTCGCTTTCGCTAATGTTTCCATAATACGAATCGAAAACTAGCGATAACGCTTGTCAAAAAGTGTCACTTGGCTACGCATCTCTATGGAAGTAATCGTTCGACGCTGTCGATTCGTTTCATAGAATCGAATGATGTGTATTGTCTAGCTAATTTCTATGCGTTGACCTATGATCACGTGACATTTCGATAGCTTATGTGATACCCCATATTTTTTTAGGCTTTTCTACTAGCGTTATCGCTAATCGAATATTACTTTGTCTAGGCCCTCTGCTATCGAGATGGTTAATAAATTATCTAAGGCAATTAAAGGCAATGCGAGCAGTGACGACTACTAGTACATTTACCCGTTTTCTATGGCGGGGCACTTCACGCTACCTAATTCGTTTAAACTAACAATAGTTCGTTTTTTAAACCCAGATTTGACAGGTGTAATGTCAATCTCCAATACTAAAAAGCAAACACAAAAAGACTTGAATTGTCAGATTACCTAATATCTGGAATTAAAAAACAAACTTTAGTAGGAACTAAACGAAACATGCTCCTTGTATCTTAGAGTAACTACCGAGCACAAGTAGTAGTTGTTATGGAATAAGCTGTAGGTACAGTCACCAAAAGAGATAAAGTAACCAGGATCATCGATATAGTTGAAGTTAAGTAAGACACCGATGAATGTTTTCGAATAAAATTTAATTTAATTAATAGAAAACAAACAGGTAATTTATCAAATTAAATTTCATTCGAAAACATCCATCGATTTCTTATTAAACTTCAACTATATCCGACGACCCTGGCTACTTATCACATTTGGTGACCGTACATAACTAATTTGATTGGTACAATGCTAAAGAGCAGATTAATCTGGAGATGTCTGATGTCTATACCTTTTATTTAAATACTGAATTTGTAAAACTAGATTTAAGATTACTATATTATAATAAAGGCTATTTGAAATGGAAATTGAATCTGATTGGTTGAAAGCACCATGTTGCACGTACTAAAGTGCTTTGTTTGAAGCCAATCAGTAGACTGGCGGGGTGATTGCGTAACACACTGACAGTAGGAATGGCTTTCATTTTGACAGTTCAACAACATTCATTGCGTTATTTACGTTGTTGAGCAGACAACATTTTCGAACATTTGACGCAATGGATAATATTCTTCAAAATTATTCAAATTTGGATCGATAGTGTGTTACGCAATTAGGGTGCCATAGAAATAAAAATCTGATCCCGCGATTTCAGTTTTACGAGCATAGTCTACCTACCCTAAAAGAGATGAAGGCATTCATAACAGACCTTTATTTACATCAAAATTATACCAATACGTCACGTGACGTAATTATACGTCAGCGCCGGCTATCGCTGAAAACCAGCGCTGGGGCTCTGTCTCATATAGGGTCGTAGCATTATGCTGAGCGATTGCCGTTTTGCGTGAATGTGACGCATATTTTTCCCCAACTCGTAATTTTTTGTATTTGTGTGTTTTTTTTCTTTGCGTCATGTTTACCGCAAATAAATGTATTTTCTTTCTTTTTTTTTTCTTTCAATACCATCTACAATGTCCCTCTTCGATGTAATATTTCAATACCGTTGATTAGAGCTGGGTATCACGATACTCCCCATCCCCATCAATTTGCTCACCGGCGGCGGCCGCCAGCACAATCAGTAAATTGGTCTGCATCAACAAAAACACGCGCAGGACAAACTGGGTAGTAACTGTGGGTTCTCGATTCTGGGGGAAGTGAGTTTGATGTGACACTTTTCAGAAAATATCAGTTTCTGACCTCACTCCTCTGCATCTGAAACTTTAATGGTTATGTGTAGATGTATCTCGCGAGAAATGTTTAAAAATAATTAAATAGTGTGTCGGAGATGTTGGTGGAAAACCTGTTTTCGTCTGAAGAAATTGTGTAGTATGAAATTACAATTCTGAGAAAGCATTTAATTAAAAGACATTTTTTGCAAACATCATGACCTTATTCAGTTTCCTCGTAGGTACACACGGCTACATATCAAGCTATACATTTCCAGTATAAGCTGACCTCTCATTGTACGGAAATCCTATACAATGCGAGATCAGCTTAGCTTGCTAGCCGTGTGTACCACGGATAGTCCACTTTTGAAGCAAGGTCAGTGTTGATGCTCGCTAGGATTGCTTATATCCACGTTTTTTGAGGACCACAGAAAGTCAGATAATGTTACTTTTATCGTTACAGGAAAGTGAATTTCTCACCCACTTTCAGAAGGCTCGAAATGTTCTCAACTCCAAACCCATGGTTTTATAAGTGCGCAAACTGTAACGGAACACGCGAGCGAGCGGCGTGAGATCGTATCCACATCCCCGCGCCCCGTGGTGGGATAAACTTCCCAAATTAAACAGAAAAAAAAGCGAGATGAAGTCATTAATTAGTTAGTTAATTTTGTTGATTTTGATCCAGCTGATGGAGCTGTTCTTTTGTTTTTATACAGGGTGGCAGGAACGACGCGCAAACTGTAACCATGAATTTAGTACATGATTCTAGACTCCCTAAAGTAGAATATTTCGGTCGGTTATCAAATAAAAAAATCTACTGTTTCATAGAAAACTGCATAACCTACGCGATCAAAATGTATGGAACAGCAATTCTTTTTTAATACCAATGAAAAATTTCAACGAAGGGTGGTCCAGAATCATGGACTGAATCCATGGTTACAATTTGCTCGTCGATTTCCCGCCACCCTGTATAAGTAAACTTATGGGAAGGAAAATCCTAACTAAATATATTATTTATGTATTTTTTTATATGTTATAAATGCGAAAGTAAGTTTGTTTATTTGTTTTTTACCTTTTCATGCCTAAACCACTGAACTGATCATCCTGAAATTTTGCATATACGTTTTCTGGTGTACAGAAACGGACACAGGGTACTTTTCGTCCCGAAAAAAGTACTGTTTCTGAGGAAAACCACAATAACGTTCTTATGATAATAGATGGCGCCACGAGTCTTTCGAATCATAATTGAATTATATTATTATAGAAACTTTAGTAGTGAGTAAAGAGTTTAAAAAAATTAAGTACTATTTTAATTTAAATAAGTATTATAAACATTTGATTTTTTGTTTGTTTGTTTGTTACGCTTTCACGATAAAATTACCAAACGGATTTGGATGAAATTTGGCACATGGGTAGACCATGACCTGGCCTAGGAATAATAGGAATACTTTTCGATATTGTCACGGGATCGAGACTTATGCGGGTGAAACCGCGGGGCGCAGCCAGTACAATCATAGTTTTTAGATTAGGTATGTCTGAAAATTAAAAATATATTATACTTTCTTCGCACGGGTTCAATGTAGATACTAATGTGGTGTCAGTGTGGAGTTAATATTATTATTATGATTAGACTATACTACAGGATATCTTCAACTACAATGTATACAGCTGTTTTTACCTGCTGCTGCTGTGCTGTTTGGACCTTAAATATGACTACCCAATGATACCCAAAGTGGTCTATATCGACCCCCATTGTTAGATATTACACTTTTAAATCAGTGATATATTCTAAGATATGAATTTTAATGATATGCTGTAAAGGCAATTTTGATCTACATTCAATGCAAAACTTAATTAACGTATTTAATTGGATTAGGAATAATACTACATTGTTTAAAATGGCTTCGTAAATAACCCATTTTTTTTTTGTAATAGGTAAAAGATAAAAATGGTTACTGTGGGCTTATCCTTTGGAGATAGACAGTTAACATGGTAGACTTTTTTGTAGATCTTTTTAATATACACAATTCCGTAGCACATTATTTTGATCTATCTCGTAAGGTTTAGCCAGCGTTTGCAATGTAAGCGCACAAAAATATGTTTTTTACGACATCACATTACAAATCCTTGAAATTCTCGGCTTTTTTCTACTATAATATGCATGTATTATACATATAAATCTTCCTCTTGAATCACTCTGTATATTACACATCATTAAAAGACATTAAAATCCGTTGCGGAGTTTAAAAGATCTAAGCGTACAGACGCGGGATGAGACTTTGTTTTATACTATGTAGAGATAGAGATATATCTACTATATATATAGAGATATACTATGTAGAAATGTAAAGATAATAAGAAAACTGGTTAAGCATATTTATTTAATAAAGCAGGTAGGCCATTTTAACTGAGTTTACTGTCAATCTATTCTGTAAAAATCTCACCGTGAAAACTTGAAGTGAGCTGTCAATAGTGGCAATCCCTAGCATCGGGTAGAATGATAGTTCACTTGAAGCTCACTTCACCGTAGTTTTCACGATGAGATTTTTACAGAATAGACCTGCGGGGTAATTGCGTAACACACTAACAGTAGGAATGGCTTTCATTTTGACAGTTCAACCACATTGTTTGCGTCATTTAGAGGAGAAAGGGGTAATGGCAGTCACTTAAGCAGCAATTAAAATAAACAAGAGGTTTATGTCTAGAACTTTATTAAAATCAACTCTCAAGGTACTTTTGTTAACAAACTATCAATCCCAAATAGGCTCATTATCTCTGGAATCACAGTTTAGGAACGATAATAATTAAAAAAAAAACAGCTTTGACCACCATTGTCCGCATATGCGGTTAATTATGGTCACTAAGTGGGCAATGAAAGTCAACAGTTGTCACAAACGTAACCTTGTGGTGAATCTCACCCAGCGCTGTCTTTGTGCGCCCATAACACACAGGAAGTGCATCTGTACTACAACTCGTTGTTGCGGTCAAATTCTCCACATATCAGGCAGATATTTCCAGCATCTTCGTCATCATCATCAACGTCGTCATCACATATCTGATTTAGGCTGACATTTGACTCTGAAGAAGTGTTTTTTCTTGGAGCCGCGCCTTTTGGCTTTATTTACCACTTTTTTGCCGAGGTTAGCGCGTTTTACCTTTACCTCTTTTATCTTGATTTATTTTTTACTCTGCTTTTGCCGCTTTTTTATTTGACTTTCATTGCCCAATTATACCTAGTTGGTAAATAAAATGCATAATAACATAATATGCTGTTAAATCACCACAAAATGTTCTTAAAACTATTATTTAGGCATACAGTCCAGTCACACAATAAACAAGTTTAATTACTTAATCGTATTAAAATAATCTACTCACTGCTTATTTTGTGCACTCGTAAAATTCTATGTAAAGTGCGCGAAAACGTGCGGCGGCTTTCCCTTGCAAATGATGGCCGCGCACAAACCGCGCGGTGCGGGCGGATTTACAGGTGTATGTAACGAGTCTCTATGGTTGATATTCGTTAGTCTACACTCTTTCGTTTGCATGTTATGAACGTGACCACCATTGCCCGTTGACTACGATTACCCCTTTCTCCCCTACGTTGTTGAGCAGACAAATTTTTCAAATATTTGAAGCAGTAGATTAGCAATAGGCTTCAAAATGATCCAGATTGTTATATATAGTTTGTTACGCAATTAGGGTGTTGCTAAGACCCGAACTAAGGCAGGGGAAATGATGTAGCAGTTTTGCAGGAGACATTAAATCAGTGTACGTTAGGTATCGTCTCTGAAAGACTCTGAGTCACGTGTAGTTTCAAGCTTATAATAACATTTCAGCCTTAACAAAAGACAATGAAAGAAAACCCAAAACAATACAAAGACTCGAAGACCTTTGTCCAATGACTGATAACAAGATGAATCACATGTTAATGTCAGTTTGTACCTGCTACGTCGTAACCACGCCTTCCATTTTCGAACGAATTCATGACGTCACTAAAGGACATTTGTAATTGTGACGGCATTAATGTCACTAAGGAATGACGTAAGGGTAATTACGTAAACATATCTGATGAGGTGGTAATTGTTTTATATTGGAGGTGATAAAATATTAATTAGATTAGTTATGACGTTTGATTTGATCTTTAAATTAAGTAGGTAAATGTATATATTATCTTAATGAGATTTTTTCTTCGGTATTTTTCTTAAAAGGGAAAACCTTTTGGTGAAGGCGATATAAAATTTTATTGATGTAGGTCGGGGTGAGTAATAAATATCCCTAAAGAACAATGTTTTTATTTTCTCATCTACGCAAAGTAGTTGCTAAGAACTGCAACTGTCTTCAGGGGACGTTTGTGAATATAACTTGGTTAAATGATAAATGATTTTATTTCTGTAAGTAGGTTTGTACAAGCACTTTTACACGTCAATCATATTTTTTAAACTAGATGAGGTCGGCGTTTCCTATCTGACTACTCTGAAATAAAGGCCGAAACAAACTCAGAGGTCACGGTCTCTTTTAAAGTCCAAACATAATCTTGGTCAGATCATGTGAAGACCATTTAGATTGGTGTCTGAAATGGTCTTTTGAGGAAAGAACCACACAGATTGAGCGGACCTGTCCAGTCAGTGCACGCATTTGTCAGTATTGTGCAGCTCAACTCAGAACTTAAGGAGCTCAACGATTGACAACGGTTCTTGCAGTATTAAGAAGATGAGAAGAAGAAGAGGGTCAGCAATTTGGTAACAAAGACGTGTTTGTTAAGACAATGGCTAAGTGAATTAAATTCTGTATGATTATAGTGCAAAATGTATTAAAACCCAGACATTGTTTCGTCTTGGATTTCATAAACATAAGAATTACAAAACATTCGAACTGTTCCAGTCCTCTAAACAAAACATACGCAATTCCCCTGTCCACCCAACTTCCCAGCACCCACGCAAACATATTGACTTAACACAAACATACACCTAGTAACAACGGTATAACGATGTTTGCCCACTCTCCCCCGAGATATGACGTGACGTTTTACGGGAATTAAAAACGCTACCCCGAACTCCCCTTTAATATCTTGTATTTTGTTGATTAAAATCTCTTTGCGAGGGCGAACGGTAATTCTGTTATTATTCAGTTTAGTGATGTTGATTTATTATGAAAGTTGTCTTTAGTGAAAAATAATACAGTAATCTCACACGAATAAAACTTGACACGTCAATAATATTTAAAATACTAGATGAGGTTGGTCGAACCAGTCGTGAAGAAACAACACAACAAGCAAAGAGTCAGAGGTCACGGTCTCTCAAGTCCAGTCATAATCTTGGTCAGATTTCGTGAGGTAAGGACCATGCAGATTAGTTTCTGAAATGGTTTTGTTCTATATCCATTAAAAATAAGAAGCGTAGATATATATAGAAGCGTAAGTATATAAATTACTTAGGTACTCAGTACATTTATAACATAGAATATTTTTCTCTACAAGCCAGTGTATCAATCTTACATCTCTCTTTCTATGTATTTAGTAACAATCTATATAACGTTGGTTCTAACAATAAATGATTAATTATAAAAAATATATAAATTATCACGTAGAATAAAATAAATATAATGATTGAACCAATGAGTACGTATATCAATAAATAATGAACGCAAGCATAAAATTCACTTCCTGACCACCTGGTAATCAGTGGAACAATGGTACCGAATTTCCGACCGGAATAAAAAATGATCTGTCAAACAGGGAGCTTTCCCGCCAATTTGGCGGCGGTTCGCGCCCTCGCCACTTAGGGTTGCCATTTGGTGAAATAATTATGAATGTACTTTTATTTTTAGGGAAAGATTATGATTTGATTGGTCGACGATATTAGCAGATGTTGTTTGTGGTTTTTTTTTGTTGTTATATTGATTCTGATATTGCTATTTATCAATAAATTGATGTTATTATTATTTTTGTTATTGTTGTTGTTTGTTTGTTATTTTTTATAATAAAAAATTGTGGAAGAGGTGCCTAGTCTTAAAATGATACTTTTTGGCACAATAAGTTTCTAATAAATAGAAAGAATGAATGCATTCTAGTTTCACTACAAAGTAATTGATATTAATTTATCATCACAACATTAATAAGTCAATAATGATATTATTATGGTTCCGCCCTATTGCGTAAAATCTAATCTCATAAAGCTCTGGTTACCCTACGAATTCGGCACGCCCGGCCCTCGCAACGAGATTAATAGGGCCGTGTTTAGACTGCCGTCACCATGGCAGCAGCGGGGTGATTGTCAATCTGTCTGTCCGCCCCCTAAGGGCGCCTAAATACCACATCTCAGGGGGAACATTAACTTATCTGGCAATACTGACATTTAGAGATGGTGAAAGGTTAATTGACTTTTTATTATGCAATTTTATTTTCGCATTATTTTTCATCTTCTTGAGACTTATAATCAAAATAATGGTAATATTTTATTAATTTTAATAAAGTGGACAATGATCAAACTGGAAAATCATGCAGAAGACCATAGATGACCAATGACACGCTAGACGATCAAAAATTTGATAGGAAACGTCTATCAAAATTAAAAAAATGTAAAAAACATTTACACTGTAAAAAAATTCATGCATCATCACAAAATTCCCTCTACAAAACCAGTCAAAATGTCTTCAAAACCTTCGAACAAGCCGTCTAATCAAACTGCTTTAGTCCAAATGAAACAGAACATTCCCGTACAGTTAACAGACCTGTCGATCTTCGACAATACCTATGCGTTTATGAAAGAACGATTCAATCAGGAGATGAAACGTATAGACCAGCAAATGCACAAGTTCAGGTAATATTTAATATTTAAATGAACAGTTTTTGGGAAGTGAATCACCATCATCATATCAGTCGAAAGACGTCCCACTGCTGGACAATGGATAATGTACCCAGGATTTTGTTTAACAGGGTGGCAGAGCCATCGACGCGCAACCCGTTACCATGGATTCAGTAAATGATTCTGAAACCCCGCGAGTTGAATTTTTTGTCGGTTATTAAAAATATATCAGCAGTTTCATAGATATTTATGCTACGGGGTCTAGAGTCATGTGCTGAATTCATGACTACAATTTGCGCGGCGAAACCCATGCCACGCTGTATATTGATCAGATCTAATTGACTTAAAAGAGCATCCTTGGAGTTTTTTGTTCGTTCTGCTCCATAGAGTTCTACGTTTTGGAATGGGCAATTAGTTTCAACTTTCTGACTAACTGACCGACTCCTTGACTATAGAGATCAGCTCATCAGTCCATCCTACTTAGCCATGAGCATCTTCCGGGTACGCTCGTTCTATCTTATACCTCATCCATCGCTTTCCAGCAGGCAAGATCGTGGTCAAGATCAGGCCAATTTATTAATAAAAAAATTATTATTATACAATTTATTATAAAAAGTCCGCCTTGAAGGTTATTCACGTTGCGCCATGCGGTATTTCGAATAATTCAAATTCTAAGTAAAAACTGGAACCTAGAGAAAAAATGAAATCTAAATGATAAAATCTAGGTTTATCTTTATATAAATAGTATAAAACAAGTCGCTTTTCATGTCTGTCTGTGTGACCGCTTCATCATGAACATCATCATTTCCGTTGAAAGACGTCGACTGCTGGACATAGGCCTCCCCCAAGCACCGCCACCGACCGGTGTGAGCGCTTAGGTCTTCCAAACTACACAACGAATTTTGTTGCGGTTTTCACCACCATTTAGTTAGAGAAATTATTCCGGAAAGTTTATGTGTTATTTTACATTAATATTTTTACATTTAATAAAGAAATCTCGATGTACAAATCAAGTCGTAAAATCCGTGCGAAGCAGGGGCTAATTGACGATGTCAACGACGATGACGGACGAACGATGTATACTAATAATAAAGCTACAGAGTTTGTTTGTGTTTTTGTTGGTTTGTTTGTTTGTCTGAACACGCTAATCTCTGGAATTACCAGTCGGATTTGAAAAAAATATGTTCGCATTTGATAGCCCAATTATTGAGGAAGGCTTTAGGCTATTTAAAATCATGCTAGCACCCTTAAAAGCCGAGCAAAAAGAATAAAAAGTCAGAAAGAACGCCAAGCAAAAACGAAGTAATAGCGCGAGCAGGCGATGCGATGCGACGGGATAGGTCGGGGGAGCAAGGAATTTCACGCGGACGAAGTCGAAGACGAGAATAAGGTTTCCGTACTCCGCAAGTCTTTCCAACTTCATCAGAAAATATTGACCATGTCATACTAAATTCAAATTCAAATTAATTTATTTCGTGAACACAGGGTACATACAGAAGATGTTGTAATAAAATAGATTAGATCCGAGCTGTGTCCCGCCAAAAGGCATACAAAATATCAAAGGTCCTTTTTCTCTTTTTTTCCTCGCTCTAAAACAGATACATTTTAGCCATCAAAAGTAAAATCACAATAATTATAAATCATGTAAAAATTAGATAAAATGTCAAATTAAATAAAGTAAAAAAGAAGAAAAACTAAAAAATTCAAAATTAAATTAACAATGTCACTAATTCAATAATACAACAAGACAAGACAACACAATAATTCAAGATTAACAAAATCATTTCGTATGTCACATAACATAAAAACAGATTAGATTTGTACAGGAATTAAAATTAAAATTTGTCATTTAAATATTCGTCAACAGAATAATACACCTTGTTATTTAACTATTTGAATAGATTTCTTTTAAATTCGTTAATGTTCACACTTGAGATAACTTGTCCTGATAACTTATATAGTTTTTGAGCAATTGCATAAAAGCTTTTGCTATAAAATTGTGTTTTTGTTGCTAACACCTGCAGCTTTTTTGAGCGCCGTTTACTTTCTACAAATCTATAGAAATTTGTTATGTTTTATAAAAAAAAATACAGGCTTCATAAATATAGAGTGACGGTAAAGTTAATATTTTTAGCTCATGAAAATGTGGCTTGCAAGATTCTTTTTGTTTTATTTTACAAATAGCTCGGATACATTTTTTCTGTGCTACAAGTACTTCTTGAACCTTAGGGGCATTACCCCAGAATATGAGGCCATACCGCAGAGCTGAGGCGACATAACCATGATAAGCTGCTAGTAGGGTAGACTTATTGGCAATTTTACCCAGCATATAAAGAGCATATGAAAATCTACTCAGCTTTCCGCAAATACTTTCAATTTGAGTCCTCCATGTCATGTCATTGTCAATATGTAGTCCAAGAAATTTTGTAGCACTAGATTCAAGTATTTCATTCCCGTTATAGTTTATTTGAAACTGTGATTCTTCTTTTGTCTAATTTTGAAATTCATTACTTTAGTTTTAGTTAGATTTATTTTAAGGTTATTAGCATTTAACCAGTCGATAATAGGAATAAGGCTATTGTTTACATGCTCTTCTATTTCTTTTGTAGTACCAGAATTATAGATAACAGTGCCGTCGTCGGCAAATAGTGACATTTGATGTTTGACTACTTGGGGAAACTATAACTGAACATAAATCTGTCTCTATTCAAAACTAAACCAAACTAATCTTAACCAATGTCTCTTTCTTTCTTTTTTTTCTTTCCCTTTCAGCTCGGACCTCACGGAATGCTACGGCGGTACCTCCACGGTTCAGTCAGGCCTCTTGCCCTCCTACTTGGAAGTTCTCCAAAACTCCCCACTGGTGATTGGTGAAGGGGAGGACAAATCCTTGAAGCTACAGTTTGACGTCAGCCAATTTGATCCTTCTGAGGTACAAAACCATCAAAATAGTTACATTTTAGTTCAACCTGTATCAGGTATCCAGACGCTTCAGTTTTGGTTAAATGATTTTATTCCTGTAAGTAGGTTTGTACAAAAATTTTTACACGTCAATCATATTTTTTAAACTAGACGCGGTCGGCGTTTCCTATCTGACTACTCTGAGAAGAAAGGCCGACACAAAATCAGAGGTCACAGTCTCTTTTAAAGTCCAGAAGTCATGATCTTGAGTCATGTGAAGATCATGTAGATTGGTATCTGAAATGGTATTTTGAGGAAAGAGCCACACAGATGGAGTGGACCTGTCCAGCCAGTGCACTCATTTGTCAGTTAATTTTAGCCTGTCATTCGGCAACCATTAACATAAACACAAAATGAATCAAAAATGAAAAATTAATTCATTAGTAAACCGATCCAATAATGTTGGATTTCAGCAGTGGACTAACGAATAAACGAAAAATGAAATTAAGAGCCAAACCTCACCGGGACGCTATGGCGACGCCGCCCGGTCGCGCTGCCAACTAAATGTACACAGCTATATAGTGGGTAGCTCAACGCTCACAGCTCAGTGGGTAGTCCGCTTGGTTATGCAGCCAACCATACATTTTATTGGCGACGCGACCTGGCTGCGCCGCTATGGCGTCATGGTGAGGCGTGGTCCTGGCGCAGGGGAGATCGCACCAGGCGGCGGCCGAGTTACTGACACGCGGAGTTGCGACAGTCGTTGAGAGGATCCGGCAATTGGGACTCGAAGTGGCCTTGCACAATTCCGAGGCCATGTGTTTTCATGGTCCTCGGAACGCACCACTGTCGGGTTCCCAAATAACGGTAGGAGGGATTCACATCGGCGTCGAGTCGACGATGAAATACCTGGGACTCGTCCTCGACAGCCGGTGGAACTTCGTAGAGCATTTCCGACGTTTGGCTCCCAGACTGCAGCAAGCCGGGGCTGCCATAAAGTGGCTCCTGCTGATCTGGGGGGTCCAAACGCGTCCTGCCGGAGGCTCTACGTGGGGGTCGTGCGGTCCATGGCCCCTTACGGGCACCGGTGTGGGCGCGTTCATAGAGGCGCCGGGCAGCTCGCCGGTTGAACGCGTCCTAGTGGGTTATGGCCATCCGGCTGGTTCGGGGATACCGCACGGTCTCCTGCGAGGCGGCGAGCCTCCTTGCCAGAATGCCGCCATGGGATCTGGAGGCAAAGGTCCTCGCACACATTTGGGAGCGGCGCGAGGAAGCAAAACGCCGGGGCGTAACTCCGCTGCTGCGAGAAATCGCGGCACAGCGGACAGAGCTCCGGCGGGATCTCATGGCGCCATGGAGAGTGCGACTCTCGCAATCCAGCGCAGGGCACGCCACAATTGCGGCGGTAAGTCCCCTCTTTGAGGTGTGGCTTGAGAGGCGCCATGGCGTCCTCACCTTCCGCCTGACGCAGGTCCTCACCGGACATGGCTGTTTCGGGAGGTTCCTGTTTCGGATAAGACGAGAGGAAACGCCCGGGTGTTATCATTGTGTGGATCGACCGCAGGAAAACGGAGGAGCGTACGGTGGAGGTCTCTAGGTAGAGAGGGAATGGAAAGCTGTCACCTCTTTCTGCGAAGCAGTAATGCTCGCGAAGGAGGAGGCGGAGCGCGTGAGGGAGAGGCAATCGTGGCGCCCTCACGTCACCAGTCGCCGCAGGAGGAGACATCCTGGGCGTCACGAGTCGATTGCCGACTCCCGGCCACCGTAGGCGCAGGCTTGCGGACGGCGAGCAATGGGCAGCTCGCCGTCCGGTAAGGACCAGGCCCGGGTCGACGGCGCGTCGTGTTCCACGTGCGCCTCAAAGAGATGTCAGCATAATTGACGGGGTCCGTTAAGGGCGATGCCTGCTGCCGGGGTCGCGGATTGTTCGAAAGAGTTACCGTGGCCCTAGCGCACAGGCAAGTGAAGGAACACGGTTGGGTTTTAGTCAGTAAGAGTCTGACACGCCCCACCGCTCCGCTCAGAGCAAGAGAGGTCATTTGATGATTTCCCACACAAAAAAAAAATGATATTCAAAGTAATTTAAGGTTATTATATCGTGTTTGGTATCTAAAGAAAGGTCTTAGGAGTACTTTCTGAAAATATATTGGTTATCTATAATTATACTCGTATATACATAAACCTCAAATTATACTGTTTTTAATTTTCGCAAACCAAAGAAGTCGGTAGGTACCTACCCTTAATGATCCCAAAACCCAAAATAATTTAAATAAAGATAAAAGTTAATAAAAACTAAAACCGAACTACGACAAAAACAACAACTAAAAAGTGTAAACAAGACATCACAGACGGACAAATAAAAAATCCGGAGTCACACGTATTACTGTTCGATTTATGCCATAATTACATGACGTGTGACGCCGGATTTGTAATTTGTCTGTGTGTTTGTTTGTGTGTTTGTTTATACCTTTTTAGTTGTTGTTTTTGTCGTAGCCCAACTACGACAAAAATTGCAACATTTTAGTTTTTACTAACTTTTATTTTTTATGTAATAGGCCGGCAAACAGATCAATGGCTCTTTGCAGTAACAGCGGGGTTATTGCGTAACACACTATCAGTAGTAATTGCTTTCATTTTGACAGTTGCAACAACATTCATTGCGTTATTTACGTTGTTGAGCAGATATTTTCGAACATATGAAGCAATGGTTTAGCAAAATCCTTCAAAATGATTCAGATTGTGATAGTGTGTTACGTAATTAGGGTGCTGGTTGCCGATCCTGCTACTGCATTTTCTAACTAAAGAGACTACCATGTCATTGACCGAGCGAGCGCGAAGCGTCTCTGTTTCAGCTTGGGCAAAAATGCTTTCGTATGTCCGGATGTCTGTTCTCCTCTACAGGTCGCATTTCTCAAATGATTCTAGTGAAATTTTGTGAGTAGGTTCGATAATTACCGGAATATTTTTATCGATTAAGTTTTTCGAAATTTTTCGAAATAGCAGAGATATAGGGGTTGAAAACGTAAAAACAACATATTTCAACCGTTTGGCGCTCTTTTGTTTTAAATAGCCAGTGCTCATTTATAAGTTTTAATCTATTCAAAGACAGACTCGCAAGGACTACAGCTCACAGACCTACTAGTTTAAATAGCTGTAGTTCTTCCCAGGCCGAACTCTTTACAAGGCAACCCAACAACAAATTGATGCTGCCTACCCAAATGTCCTTCCTTCGGTACCTATTGTTCGTCGAATCGTTGAGCTTCTTAAGTTCTGTGTTGAGCTACACGATTGTCAGTGCACTGACTGGACAGGTCCACTCTAATCTGTGTAACTCTTTCCTCAGACGCTAATCTGCATAATCCTCACATGACTTCTGACCAAGACAATGTCTGGTCTTGAAAAGAGACCTCCAATTTGTTTTCGGTGTCTCTTCTCAGTGTATTCAGTTAGGAAACACCAACCGCATCAACTTTAAAAAAAGAAATTGTATTTATAAGTGTTCGTACAATCCCACCAACAGGACTAAATATCATTTATCAATTATTCTTCTTTCAGATAAATGTGAAGGTCCTAAATGACATGCTAATCATCAGTGCAACGCATGAAGAAAAAACAAATGACACGTCAGTGTATCGCGAGTACAACAGACAGTTCAGGCTGCCTCCAGACACGGACCCCGAGCAGGTGGTGTCCTCACTGTCCCGCGATGGTGTGCTGACAGTACAAATACCACTAATAGTGCCTGACAACTATAGTACCAGGGAGTCTGAAGCGTAACAATACAAATTATATTGGTTAATGGGTGCTTTTGTTCACTAGGAGTACAACAGATAGTTCAAGCTGCCCTCAGGCACGGACTCCGAGGTGGTTGTGTCCTCACTGTCCCGCGATGGTGTGCTGACAGTACAGGCCTGCCACTGCCTGACAACAATAGTATCGGGGCGCCGGAAGAGTAACAATACAAAATATGTTGGATTATGGGTGTTTTTTTTTCCTGTCTTAGGCCGAAATAAATAAACAGACTTAGCATGTGCTTTGGATTTGTTTCCATCTCTATCTGTTGTAGTGAAGTTGCAGCGGCAGGGCTACTGCTTAGATAAAGCATGTGCTAGGTAACGTCTATTTATCTCAGTCATCATTTGAGCCGGATGATGTCCTCTGCCGGTAAATGACCTCCCCTGTAGATACTCGTACTTGCATTTGATCAAAATGTTTTCTGGCTTCTTAATTTTGGGCGTGTGTCTTGTGAAAAAGGAGGTTCTGAATTGATAATAGTTACAAAAATTACAGAATACAAAATGACAGATTTAATACGTTTTTACAACGTTTCAGATTCGACATCCAAGTGCCTGGATGATAGTGTTTTATTACATACATACATAGATACATAACCACACGCCTTCTTCCCATGGGGGTAGGCAGAAACTACAGAACGCCAGCAAGGAACGCATTTCCACAGCATTTATTCTACTTTCATGCTTCTTTTGCCACACCCAATACTCACTACCATAAATAAACGTAGGCACCAGCTCACCATTGTGAACAGCTAGTCGGGTTTTTTTGGACATCAACTGGTTGGTCACAATTGCACAATTGTTTTATTAATACTACTTATAATAGAATACCATTAGAAATCAACACCGAAGTAGTATATAAAGTGAATCAGCACCCTAATTGCGTAACACACTATCTATCACAATCTAAATAATTTTGAAGCCTATTGCTAATCCATTGCTTCATATGTTCTAAAAATTTGTCTGCTCAACAACGTAAATAACGCAATAAATGTTGTTGAACTGTCAAAATGAAAGCTATGCCAACTGTTAATGTGTTATGCAATTAGGGTGCAGGTTTTGATCGTGATTGGGTAGTTATTGAAGCCTTTTCGTAAATGTTATGTATTTCTAAGCCAGACGTAACTGTCCAAAGAAAACCCTTAGCCAGCAAAACCCCATTATAATTTAACACAAAATCGATAGGACAAACACCTTATAGAGACGTCCCTATCTAGCGGGCGTCCTATTTGCGTGAACATAGCTACTATTTACACCACAGAACATAGTAAAAGGGTGATGTGTAATAATCATTCATACTAATGTTATAAATTCGAAAGTAACTCTGTCTGTATGTAACGTTTTCACGTCTAAACCACTGAACGGATTTCTAAATAAAAAAATTGGCAAGGAGATAAATGGCATCCTGGGGAAGGACGTAGGCTTCTTTTTGTCCTGGTAGCACGTGCCCTTGGGATAATTTCCGACATACTCGCGGGCGAAGCCGTGGCCAGAAGCTAGTCTGTACTAAAGTCACTTCATATTGAGCTCGATTATTGTGTTGTACACGATACTTTTCAACTTTCAACAATTAGTGATCAAGTGTGGGCCAAATTTTTTTTGCAAAAATAGTTCTTGAGACAAAAGATTTCTATTTCAAGACAATAGATTTCTATGTAAAATACTATCACTATGTAAGGAGGTAAGTAGAAAGAAAGAAAGAAAGAAAAATATTTTATTTGGGACAGGAAAAGAAAGAGAAAAAATAAAAAAGTTTCAAAGAGTAAAAATAAAAAAGGAGCATGTTTGAATTCTTATATTTCCTACTAGCTTTTGCCCGCGACTACGTCCGCGTGAAATTTCTGGTTCCCCGACCCACCCCGTCGCATCGCATCGCCTGCATGCGCTATTACTTGGTTTTCGCTTAACGTTCTTTCTATTTTTTTTTGTTTTTGCTCGGCTCCTAAGGGTCCTAGCGTGATGTTAAATAGCCTAAAGCATTCCTCAAGAATTGGGCTATAAAACGCATTAAAAAAAAATCCTACTGTTAGTTCCAGAGATTACCCCCTACATACAAACATACTTGAAACAAAGTTTACCTCTTTATAATATTAAGTATAGATAGACTATAATTATAACAGAACAAAAAAAAGTAACATAACAAAATAGTTTTATGTTAACATAACACACAACATTACATAATATCACGCCTATAATTCCTACAAGGTTAGGCAGAGGTGTACCTATAGTAAAACCACATTTCTCTGGTTATGTTTAAGTCCCATGTAATTGGGGCGAGCCTCTCACCTAGTTTTATTAGAATCAGCCTATAAAATTCCCACTGCTGGGACACAGGCCCCCTCTCTGTGAAAGGGAGTCTAGTTTTATGTAATTAACTGAAAAAAATAATTTGCATCTACAAGTCAGTTTTGTTTTGGTATTTTTATATTGATGTGGTGACCTATGATCTGCCCCAGATCTAAGTGAGGATCGACGGGTCGCGCCTTAAAAAACAGAAGCCAATTAAATAAATCACTGGTAAGCCAGTCAGACTTAATAAATTAAACATCATAAATAGATACGCTCTTCACTTGCTGTCCTTCCACATTCTATATATCTATGATCCGCGTCCCTTTCACATAGGTACTCGGCTCGCTAATGTACTCGTGTGCTGTATGACAGAGTATATGACATCGTGACGTGGCCGCGCCAGATAAACGTCGACCTGAAACACGCACACTAGCAAATTGTGATGAATAAGGTGAGTGACACACAGAGAAATAAATATAAATAAAAAGGTAATTTTATTTTTGTGAACAAAAACGAATCGAACGAAAACACATCGATGTGTCGTAGATTCGTTTTTGTTTGATGGCAACTATAATAGTCCTGCGTCGGAAGTATTCACATTGAAGAAGGAGTAGTAGTATTCATTCAGTCAGGATCTGCTAACTGAAAACACAGCTTTTAGAGCATCAGCAATAAAATCCGGGAATGCAAATTTCTTTCTTTATTTATTCTTTACTTAGCGAAGATCTTAAAGGATCAGTCCCAAATAGTCCCATTAGTAACTCCTGAATTCCTGAGATTCAAACTCCTTTGTTCAGTTTTGGACAAAATTTGGTCACCCTAACTAATATTATAAATGCGAAAGTAAGTTTGTTTGTTAACGCTTTCACTATAAAATAAGTGAACGGATTTGGATGAAATTTGGCACATGGGTAGACCATGATCTGGTTTAAGACATAGAATACTTTTATCCCGATATTCCCATCGAGACTTACGCGGGTGAAACCGCGTGGCGCAGCTAGTAAGTCATCAAGTCATGTCATTTATTCATTTGTTTAATATAGGTACAATAATAGTGGTATATAAAGATAATAAAGAGTGCACTATGTTATGCCAGAGGGGGTACAAATATTTGTAATTAAGTTTTTGGTTTTTGGTTTTATAACTCTACCTTCCACCGCTTCAGCTATTGTCTCTCATAAACCTGCACTACACTACTCGCGAAGTTGCTTCGACGAAGTACTGGTCGAAATTTACCAAAGTCTGTCATTACGTGACTAGCACGGATATCGGTGACTAGACACCCATGCTAAGAACTACGGGACGCTTCGAGGAGTCCTTTGACTCGGCCGCAAAAACCGACAACTCTACACTCTCCTATTCGCTTAACTTCGATCGACTTTTCTAGTAGTGTAGTGCAGCAGGTTTTAAACTATTAACTTCTAGATAACTTCCCCCATTGTATCCCCAACCCAACCAGGTCACCTGTACAGTCACACGGCTGTATGTGTGCGTTCGTGCGGATGGGTGCCATGTTGATGCGGCGCGTTGCCATGACAACCGCCCTCGCTTCCCAGAAGAGACGATGTGCTGTGTTATGGGAGGTAGGTATGATTGCTGCGGATTGCTGGGTGGTGTGGGTAGCAATAGAGGTAATTTTCGGTAGATTTTAGCTTTTCAAGACTGTTTGTTAAATTTTTAATAATTGTATTGTTATTTCTTGTGGGCGCCCATCTAAGAGAGGTTTGGACTACGCCGTAAGCTTACCAGCATTACATGTCTTGGCTTTTTCACGATCAATTGCATTTTCTTAAACACAGGTTATTTTTAGACGCTAGTTACTTAGTAGGCAAACTGGCTATAATCATAGCATTCACGTCCTGATCAATCGAGAAACCTGCAGTCAGCTGCGCTATCAACCTACTGACTGTCTAATCTATTTGTATATGGGCTTATATTCTCGTATAGCTGGTCCTGGCTGTCATTCGTAGATATTTGACAGTAATTACGGGTCGTCAGAAGACTGAAAGTCTGACAATCAGTCTTACCAAAGAGTATCTACCTAGTAACTGGGTTGTGGAGATCAGATAAGCAGTCGCTCCATGTAAAATACTGGTATTCAGCTGCATTCGGTTAGACTGGAAGCCAACCCCATGATGGTTGGCAAAAGGCTAGACAGAGATGGTAATGGTTCTCGTATAGTTGGTGCTGACACTATAGAAAAGATCGTGTTAACATTTTGTATCCACTTATTTTGAATTTTGTTTTCTAATTGTAATTTATGTTTTCATAAGTTTTTTTAAAAGTTAATTATGATATTGTTTTGTGATGAATGCTGTGTATACTTATAATAGACAAACATACCAGTACTTTTATTATGTTCCTTTTCTGTTTTAATTTTTTGTAAGTAGTGCTGTTGGTGTATCAAATAAATAAATAAATAAAAGATGATCAATATTAGGTTTGTCGTAGAGGTCTACGAATCTCGTGGGGCAGTGAAGCATGATAAAACATTTCTTAACATTCATTATTTTGCGCATACAAGGCTTAAAGGGTTGGAATTTGGTACAAAGGTAGACGTGCATGTCTCTGGATTAGCACAGAATAGTTTACTTATTATTTCGCATACACAAAGTAATTTTCCTGGGAAGCGGGAAAAATCTCTGGCACAGCTAGAACGATAAGAAAATAAGCGCTTGGCACAGCTAGTACGATAAAAAAAATAAGCTCCATTAAAATTTGCTTAACTAATAAAAATCAACACCACCACAATATCCGATCATGCACAAAATCGATACAAAACAAAACGATCACCTGTATCATTACGCTCGTTACACCAGGGGGGCGCCACACATGTCTGATTTACCTATTGTTGTGCTGATAACTCCCCTCGGTCCATGGCGAATCGGACGTGAAGTCGAACGCACCCCAAGAGATGGTAATTAGTTGGGTAAGTTGGAACTTTTTGATTTGATTTATTGTTGAAGTTTGGTTTTTGACTTTATAGCTGTACCTATTGTGTGTGAGTTCCAGATAGGGTTAGCTTTTTCGCACTTTATAGGTGATATGTAAATAATATCCCATCAAAAACATAACTGTGCAAATAGGAGCCAAGTTCAATATTATGAATATGCGTGGTTGTCGATTTCACCGACAAAAGAATTGAGATCTAAATAGGTGCCAAGTTCTATAGATAATCCTGAAATTTATTTATAAGAACATACGACATTCTTAAATAAATCTAAAACACAATTTCTTGATTTTTTCTGCTACAAAAATGTTTGCTATTTAAAAATATAACTTCTTAAATTTGAACAGTCGGAATATTTACACAAAGCAGATACATTTGAGCTCAAGATTTGACTTAGCTTCTTGGTATGGTACTCACATTTACAAAATTTAAAAGTACATATGAAGTAAGTACCTAGTTGCCTGGGATGCGAGACAAACTGAGGCAATAGTTGGTTAAAATGCAAATACCTACAACCTATCCTTCATAAATAATATAGGGTGGCAGAGACATCGACGCGCGAACTGAAATCATAAATCATGAACACATGATTCTGAAGTCCCTGCGTTGAAATTTTTCGTTAATTATTAAAAAGAAAAATTGCTCTGCCAAACATTTTGACCGCGTAGGTATTGCAGTTTTCTATGAAACAGCTGTTTTTTTTTTATAAGCGACGAAATATTTCTACGCTAGGCGGTCTAGAATCATGTGCTGAATCATGGTACCAATTTGCGCGTCGATGTCCCTGCCACCCTGTACCAGCAGAACGACATACTTCCTAGAAGCACCGTGCTGGAAAGAAGACTTTTCTCTAATCAATCGCACCATGGCAATTAAGAACACACCAACTCCAATTCCCCAAGGTTCCTCTCAACTCCCACCCCGTGACGAAACTCTTGGAACACGCATACATTATCACCATAGCAACCCGCCGATTGTACCGAGCGTCCCCTAAGGGAAGGGTTCTCGCCGGAAATGAGGTTTTTATCCCCTATCCCCGGCATCGGAAGTGCCGCGGTGAGTTTACGCCATGGGTGACTCTCGAGGCCCTAATGTGCCTTAAAATTATGCGTAAATGTGGTAATGCGAAAAAGGTGTTTCTTTTTCTGTGGCCATTATTATTTTCTTGTTTTAACGCATCAGACTGGTTGTCGGGAGATGGTTTATGTTGATAACACTCTTTGCCCGTAGGTGGCTAAAACTGTAGGTATTCTTCAAGGCAACATTTTCTATCAAAATTAAAGGGATTGCCTCGTGGTCTAGTGGTCAAAAGCGCTACTGCTGAGCATGAGGTCCTGGGTTCAATTCCCGGGTGGGCCAAAGTGGTATTGCGTTTTTTCTTCTGGAATTTCTCAGTAGCAGCCCGGAATCTGGATTTGTGCCCGGTTGATGGCAAAAGGCACGCCCCCTATTATATGGGACTCAAACTTAAACATAACTGGCGAAATGTGGGTGTACTATAGGTTTACGTATACCGCTGCCTACCCCATCGGGAAATACAGGCACGTTAAAAGAAATTAACATCAATCAATTAACTCATTGCCTACTTCAGTCTTTATGTCTCTCCATTTGCTTTACAACTATCAGAGTAAGCCCGAAACAATGAGTAGTTATATCATTGACTAGCTTCTGCCCGCGACTTCGTCCGCGTGAAATTTCTGGCTCCTCCGAATCACCCCGTCGCATCGCATCGCCCGCCCGCGCTATTTCCTCATTTTCGCTTAGCGTTCTTTCTGACTTTTTTCTTTCTGCTCGGTTCCTACCTTACTCAAGAATTGGGTTATCAAATGCAATAAGAATTTTTTAAATACGACCGGTTATAGTTTCAAAGATTACCTCCTATATACAAACAAACAAACAAACAAATTTTACCTATTTATAATATTAAGTATAGTTTCACAAAGAAGGTAACTTACTTTCTGCACCCAAATTGCGTAACACTATCAGTCACGATCTGAATAATTTTGAAGGATATTGCTAATCCATTGCTTCTTATGTTGGACAAATGTGTCTTCTCAACAACGTAAAAAACGCAATTAATGTTTTTGAACTGTCAAAATGAAACCCATTCCTACTGTTAGTGTTTTACGCAATTACCCCTCGGGTGTAATAGGATTATTTGTCAAAGAAATTGTCCGTATAACAGACAGTAGTAGCAGTTTTGCTGGGCTCCGGTTTGTAAAGTCTAAAGCCGGTGACTTTACAGGTACATTGAAACTACTTTGTCTCTGAGCATAACACAATGACACAAAGGACACGTCGTACTCATAGCTGACCTAGGTGCCAAGTATTTAGTAACTAATAACAAGCAGAGGACAGAGGTCACTTACTGCTTTATCTAAGGTGGACAACCTTTCATATCCATCATTTAAGTGTAAATTCAAACGCAAACTCATAGCATTTATTTCAATTAAACCATTAACGGGCACTTTTGCATTGTCAAGGAGTCGGTCAGCCAGAACGATGAAACTGGTTGCCCATTCCCAAATAGTAGTAGGTTCCTATGGAGAAGAATGGGCAAGAAATTTCGTTGACGCTATTTTAAATCAATACAAAGTCTAAGAAAAACAATATATCTTCACACGAAGATATAACCAGTGAGTAACACAAAACAATCTCAGGTGGAACCTGAAAATACTGCAAAGTTTTTCAAATAAACGAGACTATTATGACTTTATGACAGCTCATATAATACATTTGTTCCTCATGTTATTGCTTCGGCCCGTGCTGAACTCAAAACAAATCGATCCAAGATCCTCGCTGTGATAATATTTTCATTTTCATCATGTTTATATAAAGAGCCGATACATACATTGTTTATTATGTGCAGGTTATGTATTGGGTGGTGAGACGAGGTATGTATTTACTTGTGTAATGGTACCTATATACTCTTTGTATTGTGTCATGTACATTGCAGGCAAAGCCCAAAGGTCATCTTTTTTTCCTTTGTTCAGAATAATTTTGTCTTGTATTTTTTATGCTTCAATTATAATAATTGCTAAAGGATATATTATTAGAAGCTTGTATGAAAATTCATTTTCAGTAGTAAATGTTCAAGAGAAAGTTTTAGATGGATTTTTGAATAACAAAAATTGTGTTTTTACAGATTAGAAGTTTATTGTCTATAATTTAGTCGTGAGAAGTAGTGTTTCATTTTCAGTAAAACAAAAGCAACATTGCTATTTAGGAACCCTTGAGCCTAAATTTAATAACTTTCACAATTTCCTTTTGATTAAAACCCGCCATTTTATTTCAAAGGTCATCTCTGACATTTTAGTTTAAACTAATTGCGATATACGAGCAAAATATTCAAAATATTCTCCAAGAAAATAAACTACAATCAATTTCTCTACAAAGAATTAAATGTTACTGCAATAAATAAACCCAGTGTCACCTTACAAGTAATAATTTAGTAAAAATTACCCTCTCTAGCCAGGTGTAGAGTTAGAGTGAAATCCAATAGAAGTTGCGCGTGCGCCGGTCACGACTCACGATAAAGTAGTTACAATAACCGCCCGGTTACGAAATTAACTATTTATATTCTGGACAGGGAGATAGCTGTCTTTTAAAGGTTCTCGGACACTTAAACAATGTGTAAAAAGACTGTTATTTGTATAAGATATTGAATTAAGTAAGTACCTATGGGATGATTAATTGCAAAGAACAGGGTTTTTAATGATGATGTAGGGAACTAGGTATATTGTTTTTATTTTATTTCTTATTTTTTGTTATTTTTATATTTTCGTATGCTGCACTGGTTGACGTCATCCCGTCAACGCTGGCTGTCGCTAAAAACCAGCGCTGGGGCTCTGTCTCGCATAGGGTCGTAGTATTATGCTGAGCAATTGTCGTTTTGCGTGGATGGGACGCATATTTTAACCCAACTCGTTCTTTTTTGTATGTGTGTGTTTACTCTGCGTCATGTTTACCGCAAATAAACGTATTTTCTTTCTTTTTCTAAATACTTTTTTTAATGACAGATAAGGACTCTTTCCGAGACATAGTTCTGTTGAATAGGTACTTTTCTGTAATGGAACAAAATCCTTTGCTCCTGAAAGTATCATCACCACCCTAGCTATACTGTGCAAGAGGCTATTTTTCAGTTTCAGGAGCGGTTTCACCACGAGATTCGACACAGATTTTCTCAGCTGTGAATTCTGTAAAAAGCTATTCAATAGAAATCAATATCAATTATCATGCTTGGGGAAAGGGATAGTATTAGGAAAACAGATTTTGCAAAAAAGATCCGAAGCTTTTAAGGTATGAAGTGGTCCTTAACTCACTTTTAATACCACGTCTATCAATCTTTTAATCAAAAGGTTTTGATTCAGTAGTCACACCATAATAAATTAATAGTTGCCAAAAACTACCTTACTCACCTTTTTTCTCTAAAATCGATCATATTATTTCTGTTCATATCTTTCAATACAAGTCTCTTATAATTTAAATACGCCAAAAACGACAGTGTACAACCGCCATAAGATAGTATTAATTCGAGTATAAAAAGTATATCGTGACACGTGAGGGTCTCTCCCCCGCTGCCGCCATTTTTTCTCAAAGGTGACGCGCTTACGCACCTGTCGTGTAGTACTAGGAATTGGTAGAGGTTATAGGGCTAAATAAACTGGTATAGTTGCTTTGTTAGCTTACAATATACACGCAGTTATTGATAATTTAACTAAGACTAGGTTAAGTGACGAAACAGTATTATCAAATACTTCTAATAATCTATAATTGATTCTTTAAACTTTACTATAAATCGCTTTTCTGGCAAAATCCTAGACGTGGAAATGTTAATAGATAAATATCATATTGATATCTTGTTTTATTGAAACCTGATTAAAACCGGATAGGATGTTGTTTAATGTAAATAATTTTTCAGTTGCCAGTGCACTCCACAGCGGGGTAATTACGTAACACAGTAACAGTAGTAACGGGTTTCATTTTGACAGTTCAACAACATTCATTGCGTTATTTACGTTGTCGTGTCGACAAATTTTTCGAACACATGAAGCAATGGATTAGCAATAGGCTTCAAAATGATTTAGATTGTGATAGATAGTGTGTTACGTAATTAGGGTGCTGGTCCTCAATACCTTGATATTGTGTAATAGTTGTTTTAGAAATATGGAAAGAAAGGATATCACTGCTTGCTCTGTTGATCGTTTATGTGAGGTAGCATGTGCAGAGGTTGAGGCCGTACTTTCTCATGTGTTTATAGACCACCAGCCTCAAACTTGTCATAATTTTTGATCATAATAATAATAAGCAAGACATTATTTATAAACAGTATCGACTTTTATAAAAAGTTGCCAAAGTTGAATACAGAACTTAGCGCTGGAAAGTTAAAAACTCACGTCCAACGTATCCTTACCAAAAAGCATATTATAAGACTAAAGGCTACGTTTAAGACATGGAAGTTTGGCAAAATTTCCTTCTGCACATGTGGCTTCCCTGGTACCTCATTAACGGCATAACTATGTAAATGTCTATTAACTGCTCCCAAATTACGAAGTTTTCTTTTTACTTACCTACTTCTTTAACGTAATCTTCACATTATTTGACAATAAATACCCATAATTCTAATTTGAACTCTGTACTTATGGCTTTTGTAGACAGAATATTAATTCAGATTTGTTACAGTTGTAATGACAATCATGTCATTTGGTTTAAATTAGGTTTTTATTTTTATTATTTCATTTATCTTTTATATTTTGTGAATACGAGTATGAGAACGTTGTAGGCCTAAATTGTAGACTGTAGATTTGTAGACCATATTCTATTTTATTAAGTACCTGGTACTTGTTAACAGGCCTACACTGTCCTCCCATACCTATTAACACTGTAATTTGAAAACATTGTAAAAGTCAATTATTTTTAAATGAATAACTGTGGACTTTCTTGCCAACTCTTCTCCATAGGAAACGACCAATTGGAACCGTGCACCTAGCTTCTGACGTTTCATAAGTGCCCATGTAGGTTTATGTGAAATAAAATATTTTCATTTTGTAGTAGCATAGCTGGGAAAAGGCTAGGCTATTTATATTGTTTTAAAACAGTCTGAGGTGTGTCTGTTTATATAAATTCAAGAGAATCTGAGTATTCAATCAAACAAGTAAGTACAGTTGAACAATCGGTCACCACTGACGTTATTTCTTGAAAGCGAACCTACACAGCAATACCTACGCACTCAGAGAAACAACCCAAAGAAAGGACCTAACTGTACGAATAATAAAAATAATAAACTTTTTATCTGTGTATAATGGTCTTAAATCGCCCAGACATCACTTTTCCACACAGCCATTTCACTTCACTTAGCATTTATAATCTTAACAGTGGTTCGTACCTATGAACCAAGATGAACTCATTCGTGGTGCCACTCTAGACATTCCACAGCCCCGTCTCAGCTGGCTGCGCACGCGACTACAGATCATCCCTTTCTCGAGAGACAGTTGCGAAGAATCGACCGTTACTTACTACGCGGGCGATTTATAGTCGGAGAGGTGCACAAGCAGACTATTTTACTTATAGAAGAAATTATAACAATTGCTTTAATTGAACCTAGTCCTTCTCCACCTCGAGGTATCTTTGCATACCTTAGTCTTGCTAATGTTAAAAGCCGTATTTTATGTGATAAATCATTCCAAACTAGTTAACATGATTTTCATGGTGCCTTTTTAACCAATTTTACTTAACATGTTGGACAGAAGATTCTCATAATCATCCTGCTGCCCTTGCAATATACCAATTTATTTGGTGGACATGTCGCAGAATGAACTATGAACATCGTTAGGTTATCTATCTCGCGAAATTATAAACTATCGAAAAATTGTGAAATGCAACAAACCATTTACAATTTAACGCTTTATTTTTCGATAGTTTATAATCTGTCCATGGCAAACCGATGAATTGTGAACTGGTATTAAACTTGCATGCGACGGATCGCACCTTCCGCTAATACTAAATAGGCAAGTAACTGCGACTGACTTGGAACTAGTGCTCGCCGGCCGCCGCCGTGGCAGCGCTCGCTTTGCTCGCTCGGCTCGCGCGCGTTTGATCACACTTCTAACCTATCCTAATCCATTTGGTCGGGGTGCCCTGGCTTAGCTACTATGATCATTTCGGCTGCCGCCGGCCCGATTAGTCGGTCACAAATCAGGGTTCACAATTTTCGGGTGATAAAATCGGACAAATTGTAAACCCTGTCGGTAAGTGCAGGTTCTTTCACAATTTTAAGGTTTGACATGGATAGATATATAAACTATCGAAAATTTATAAGCACGTTATATTGTAAGCAGTACGGGACAGTTCACAATTAATCGACAGTTGACAATTTTGCAAGATAGATTATAAACCAACGGTGTACACAAATATACGGTGACAAACATAAGACAATCATCATTATCCTCTTGTTCTATTTTTCAATTTAATTAGAGGTCGGCACAGTTCTTCTTTTCCTTCTTTACCTAGGTACTGTTAGCATCTGGACGGGCTAACCCCATTTGTGGGAGAGGTACTTCAAAAAAAAACTTACGTATTTTGATATAACACATTAGTGTTATATCAAAATACGTAACTTTTTTTTATCCTAATAATTATGCTATAATTATTGGGATCAAATTAGTGTTATATCATTCTACAATATTTAAAATTTTATATCATGACATCTCTGTCAGCTTGCTAAGCTGACTCTTACTGTTTTACTTCTATTTTTAAATCGATAGCGTTTATCTCCTGATTTTATGCTATTATCTTATAATTATTCGAAAATGTTGCATGTTAAAATCATGCAGGTTAAGAATCTCTAAAGTACTAACCTCTTTCACCTCCTCCAGTGTACCTACATCTCTATTAGCTGTTATCTCATAATTCACTTCTTGCCTAGCTTCTCCTTGACCTATAATCATTTACACTTTGGATAGAAGATTCTTAATCAAAAATTAAACATCATCCCCTTCCCCTCCTGGATAGGAATCCATCCATCCCGATCCCTTTATACATCTTAGAGTTAGTCCAACTAGAGTAACGTTATCTTTTACTCACTTCTTTCTCTCTTCATTATTAAAACAAAAACTTTCACCTCTATACCTTTTCAAGGTCCGTCTCAGTCGATTGCTCACGCGACTACGAACAGCCCTTTCTCAAAAGACAGTTGTGAAGAGTCGACCGTTACTCACTATGAGGGCGATTTATAGCCGGAGAGGTCCTCAAGTAAATTTACACTATTTTATTAAAGAAATTATTATTTTAACAGTGTAATACATCGTTTCGTTTCCCACATATTTGTTACTATAGCTACAGGGACCTGACGCCCTAGCACGAACGCATGACGTAAGCGTCACGTAAATTCGAACGATTTTTTAATCGAAAGTATAACTTACTATCCTCTTACGTTTTATTTTTTGCGACAAGCACAGTTAGTATCATCCACAGATGTGAATAAAATCTTTAAACTAAATCAATTTTAGAGGTTCTGCTTTTACCTAATTGCGATTTCACACGTGTCGATATGGTTTTGTAAATTAACATGTTCTATCGAAGAGAGGCGGGTGATCCGTAACTCAAGACCCTACTGCCACCTCAGACATCTTTCTCTATTTGAGAGTGCATTTATTAAACATTGTACTGCGACCCTAAGAAAAAAAAGGATTCCTGATTATAATTAATTTTTGTTAGGTACATATAAAACGAGTTTTTCCAATTTAAGAATCGTTCACCTTACGTTTACATCACGCGTTCATGCTAGGGGGCCCCTCTGATCAATGTTGAGGCCCAATACTAACTTTGAGCCTACTTTATTTTTCTTGATAGGTTTATTTCTATTTTAAACACTCGTTGACTGACCATTACTCATCAAGCTCGAACCGATGACCAGCTGCAATATGGCCACGACATAACTTTGTGAGTACAAAAATGGCAGTGAATTACTATCGACGGTTTTAAGTCAGGCTTTTGATTTATACTCCAGGAGGTCCACCTCCTATTACTTACGTGCAACTTCAGTGTTTTATTGAAAGGCAAGGGCTTAATTGGGAATGCCATTATTTAAACGTATACAGTATACAGTACCTACCTAAGGGTATCTTTCTATGAGTAATCTTTAAAAATCTGTAGATCATTTTTTTTGTATCTTTCTTGAGTTTTAAAAGGTCATTAAAATCTCTTTAGTTTTGGGTTCTTCTTCCTCGTGGATCATTTTACTTAATTCTTTATCAAATTATTTTATGCTGTACATTTTGGCCATGTCCAATTTTGCAGTCCAAATATCCATTTTAATCCACGAAAGATTTTCATGTCTTGATCTTCAATTGCTTTCATCCATGCTTATCCTATAATTTGATGAGTGTGTTATACATCTCGATTGTTGTCGATTTATGCTTCTCATAATGCTTCAACAGCTTCTTATGACCTAAAAGTACCAAAAACAAACAACTACTTAATTGTAGGTACTATATAAATAACACCAGCACCATATTTGCGTAACATACTATCAATCACAATCTGAATCATTTTGAAGGATGTTGCTAATCCATTGCTTCATATGTTCGAAAAATTAGACTGCTCAACAACGTAAATAACGCAATGAATGTTGTTGAACTGTCAAAATGAAAGCCATTCCTACTTTTAGTGTGTTACGCAATTATCCCGCAGTTTACATCATAGTAACAAAATTCACAGCCGAAAACGTAGTCAACTACAACGAATGCACGATAACATCGTAAGGTGTCGAGTTCGCGTGACAGAATATTTTACTACCTACACTTTGTCTAAAGTCTAGCCCGAAAATGTTATTGGTTCTGTCTGATCCTGGAGTATTTATCGACTACTAACTTTTGTCCTCGGAAATTATCCCATGGGCATGGAGGTACTACCGGAATAAAAAGTATCCTATGTCATGCCAGGTCGGACGTGGGTTAGGATTAGGACATAGTTAGGACTATCCTTGTGCTGAATTTCATCCAAATCCGTTCCGCCTTTTAGGCGTGAAAAGGTATCAGACAGACAGACGGAGTTACTTTCGCATTTATAATATTAAAATAGTCATAGTATGGATTTTCAAGTTTTATCATTTAAGAAGACGCCTGCAAGCAACTTGCGCAGTGTAAAAGTTTAAGAGCAATTCGAAGTGCTGCAAGTTTCACAAAAAAGTTGTCAAGTCGTTAAGCCTCTCCAATAAATATTGCTAAAGAACATGTTGCTTTAGACAATCCTTTAAAGAGCGTGAGAATTTGCTGACATTATAAAATTGTATCAGGAACAGGAAATTGACTACATACAAAAAGGGTAAACTTCAAATTATCGTACAATTAATCATCCTGCAGTAAGACCTTTCGAGTGAAAATTATTCCTACAGTCAATAAGTACATACTTTGAAGATGCAACGAGCAGTTTTTCTCTCAGAACTTCATGCAAAGTGTAGCGAAATAAAAAAGAAAATTCGCCATATTGAACATGTAAAATTTGTTATTAATCAAAATCAAATCCAAAATTAAGTTATAAAATTAAATTAAATATTATAAAATCACAGTTGCGGAATAAGTAAGTTGGCCTAATATGTAAAAAGAATACGAGAAAGCTTGAGTTATATATTATGTGTTAAATCTTTGTTACCCTGGTTTACGAACTAGGGAATCGATTGCAATCGGTTTTTAGGCTGGTGACCACTAAAATACGTAAACTTTTAAATTAATGTTACCTCATAAAGATTACCTAAGTTATCCCGATAAAAACAGTCACGGTTAATGGTAATAGACTATCATTAAAATATTAAAGGTAAAGTAATAGATAAAAGTGGTAGTTTCCTGGATGATGGCGGATCGCTGGCCTCCGTGGCACGGCACAATGGATAAACGTGATAGTTTCCTGGATCCCGGCGGATGGCGGCTTCGAAGAACACCAGTCCTCGAAGTACATCAGACGGTACGACATCAACGTGTCGTGGATCAAAGAGGGCTTGTCGGTCTCGAACTTCAGGGATTCTATGCAGCTGGCAAAAGTGACACCATAGAAGCGCAAGCCTGGTAAATAGTCCGGTATCCGGAAAAGCGTTGGAAACAGCCCTTTTGAACTGGTTCTACACTAGATTCGAAGAAATGTCGTGCACTATTAGTGTGTCGACTTGGTTGATTGTAAAAGTTTTGAATCAGTTCGATATAGTATTAAAGTCAAGTACTAGGGCTCCATCAGAATTAAAACAAACAGATAATTTATGGAAATCGACAGTCGCTCATGATATACATTTTTCCGCAACTCAATTTTTTCTATATCCATCAAATGTTTTGCATGTCAATGTCAAAGTTGTGAAAAATTCTCATAAAAAAAATTGATGACCAGACATATTAAATAGAAAAGTAGGTTTTAACCACAGAGGTCACGCTGCAATAGGTAGGTATTTCAAGTTGGATGAAGACGATTCGAATAGAATTGATTTGAATTGTTTTAATTATTTGGAGTTTTATTTGAATATTTTGCTACCCAAGTCACAAAATAAAATATGTAGGAAAACTCAAGAAGGTATAGGTATAATTTCCGTAATAACTATGTACGTGTACAATCTAAAGAGAGGTTATAATAAGAAATGATTTCAGCTGAATATCATCTTTTGCATCAATAATTTGGTAGAATACATAACTGATGATCACTGTAGGTCTAATAAAGATTTGTCTAATAATTTCGTCATAACCTACCACGAAACTTACCTCAAACATAAAGCCAGCGGGGTAATTGCGTTACAAACTAACAGTAGGAAAGGCTTTCATTGTGACAGTTCAACAACATTCATTGCGTTATTTACGTTGTTGAGCAGACATTATTCGAACATATGAAGCAATGGATTAGCAATAGGCTTCCAAATGATTAAGATTGTGATAGATAGTGTGTTACGCAATTAGGATGCTGATCTCTATGCTCTTATAAAGCTTTTGTTTCTGAGACTGTCTGAGTCTGAACCAAACGCTGGTAACAAAAGAACAATGCATGGCCTTGAACCTGAACACATCGACCTGTCCCGATCTGATATCTGTACCATTATGTGTTGGATGTGGTCGAGTCTAGAGATTGAGTCATCACTAAGAGCACTATGTGTACCTATAATCTATCGACATGATCTGTTATTGCAATATTTTTAATTATTTGTACCTATTAGTATAGTAATTTTACCCTAGATAACTACACAGTCTTTACTAATAATTATAATTAAAGATTACAATATATTTTAAAAGAGTAGGTACCGTTTGGACTTTCTGGCCCTTTTCTTCTCCAAATGGAACTTCCTTTTGGCAGAGACAACTAGAATTAATTCTATATCTTGTAAATTTTGCCTACTTGAAATAAATTATTTGAGTTTGACTTTGTAGAAACAGCAGATCTTATGTGTTTTGCGAAGTTTCGATACTATATAGATTGTAAAAAAATACAGGACCTGCGCTTATTAAAAGTTTTGAAAGGAATCATCATTAGACCTTGCTCTACTTTACACGTTGATATAATTCTGTACCCTGATTTCTTGACCGTAAAAAGACCTTGACCAGTCACTTAGGTTGTACGGCATTACAAGCAGAAAAAAGTCTTGGGAGAATGTGTTACACGTATGTACATCCAAAAGCTCTTTAAAATCGTAAAATGTCAGCTGCATGTTGCTATACCGCATACCGCTGGCGGCTCCAAGTCAGAGCGACTGGCCAGGCTGGAGGCGGCCGTGGTAGCTGCGCTAAAGGGTGTGGCCTTGAAGAGGACTCAGTCCTCTAAAGACAAGGCCATACCCGCTGCCGCGGCTTCCATCATGGAGGCAGTCAAGGCCATTAAATTCGGGCCTCAATCGGACGATATGGCCGAGATGCGGGCGGAGGTTACCCGCTTGACAGCCGATATGGAGCTTCTCCGAAAGGAGAACGAGGAGCTCCGAGCGGACCTGGCCGGCCTCCGAGTAGCCGGATCCCGGGAAGTGCCACAGGAGAAGGCGCAGCACGGGAAAGGCCGGGCGGTGCCGGTGCCTGCTGAGGACCGGGTACTGAACCTGGTGCGGCAGGAGCTGGCTGCTTTCCAGAGTCGGTTTTCCACTCTGGAGGCCATTGTCCTGCGCCCCCCGCTAGCGGCGAGCCGGCAAGTCTCATTTGCCGCCGCTGCGGCCAAGCCAGGATCAGCGGGGCGACTGAAAAGCGGGCCCGTACCGGCACCCGCGGGGCCGCCCCCGGCGAAGTCGGGGCCACCCCCGGCGAAGTCGCGGCCGCCCCCGGCGAAGTCGGCGCCTCCCAAACCCAAGAAGGGCGGTGGGCCTACGCAGGCGTCAAGGGCCCCAGCCCTGGCGGCGAAACGACCGCCCCTCCCGCCTCCTAATGCTCCTCTGGCCGACGCCGAATGGCAAATAGTCGGAGAGAAGAGGAAGGCGGGTAAGGCTTCAAGGGCGGCCAAAAAGAAGGAGAGGCGGCAGCGGCGCAAGGAAAGAAGCGTCGCGGCTAGGCTCCGCGCCCCGAAGTCCGCAGCTGTAGTGGTTACACTACAGCCGGATGCGGAGAAGAAGGGCGTGTCCTACCGCGACTTGCTCACTAAGGCGAGGGCGGCGGTGAACCTCGAAGAGCTTGGCGTCACCAATGGCATCCGGGTAAGGGTTACTGCGACGGGTGCCCGGATGCTGGAGGTCCCCGGTGCGGCCAGTGGCCCGACCGCTGACGCTCTGGCCGAAAAGCTTAGGGCGTCCCTTAATGCGGATGAGGCCCGAGTGTCCAGGCCCACCAAGTGTATTGACATGCGCATCTTGGGCCTGGACGACTGCGTGACGGAGGCTGAGGTGGTGGCCGCCGTCGTTAGGACTGGGGGGTGCTCTGCCGAGCAGGTTAGGGCGGGCACCATCCGTCCTGACCACGCGGGGATGCAAACCGTTACGGTGAGCTGCCCCGTGTCGGCGGCCAAAAAAATTGCAGGGGAGGGCCGAAGGCTCCTGGTGGGCTGGGTTTCTGCGCAGGTTAAACTGCTGGAACCCAGACCTCTGAGGTGCTTCCGCTGCCAGGTGGGCAACCACGTGGGAGTGCAATGCACCTCGGAGGTGGACCGCAGCAATCATTGCTTCCGCTGCGGTCAGCCCGGTCACAAGGCCGGCTCGTGCACTGCCACGCCCCACTGCTTTCTATGTGCGGCAGCTGGCAAGCCGGCCGATCACCGGGCTGGGAGTAAGGCCTGCGCTCCACCCGCCAAAGCCAGGGGCAGGGGCAAGCCCTCCGCCACCGCCGTCACCGCCGCAACCGCCGCCACTGCCGCCGCCGCTGCCGCCCCCGCCATAGTAGTCGCCGCAAACACCGCGGCAGGGCCCTCACAGGGGGCTCGGGAGGGGGCTGACATGGAGTGCCAATAATGGCCCCATTACGCCTCCTCCAGGCGAATATCAACCACTGCGCCGCCGCTCAGGATCTCTTACTCCAGAGCATGGCGCAGTGGTCGATCAACATCGCCGTGGTCGCTGAGCCGTACTTTGTCCCGCCCAGGGATGACTGGGTGGAGGACCTGAGCGGCTCAGTGACCCTCATTTCGTCGGCCGCCGCCGGTACCCCGTCGCTTGAGGCAGTCAAGAGGGGACGGGGTTGCGTGGCAGCACGGTTCGGGGAGATTGTTGTGGTAGGGGTATACTTCTCCCCGAACCGAACTCTCGCCGAGTTCCACAACTCCCTTGCGGAGTTGAGAGTCGTCGTCGTCGGGTACCATACCCTGCCCGTGCTCGTACTCGGGGACTTCAATGCCAAGAACACGGCTTGGGGTTCCCGGTACACGGACACACGGGGCGGGATGGTGGAGGACTGGGCTCTGGAGACAGGCCTGGTCGTCCTAAACCGGGGTTCTGTCCCCACGTGTGTGCGGATGCGGGGTGAGTCAGTGGTGGACATCTCGTTCGCCAGCCCCGCTCTGTCACCGCGTGTCCTTGACTGGCGTGTCATGGAGGGGGTGGAGACGTACTCCGACCACCGGTACATCCGGTTTGACGTCTCCGCCCAGACCTCGAGCGCGCTGGTCCGACAGGCCCGAGTGGTCCGCGGTGGGCGCTGAAGAAGCTGGACTGGGAGCTTCTCCTGGAAGCCTCGATCGTGCAGGCCTGGGTGTCATCACCGGACAGGCCTGCTCACATCAACGACGAGGCAGAGTGGTTCCGGGAGGCCATGTCAGAAGTGTGTGACGTGGCAATGCCCCGGGTCCAGCCCGGACGCGCCTGGCGCCAGGTGTACTGGTGGTCGCCGGAACTAACGTCTCTGCGCGAGGCGTGCGTTGCCGCGCGGCGCCTGTACACCAGGCACCGCAGGCTCCGTATCCGCCCTCCGGATACGGAAGCCATTCAGGCGGAGCTGTACGAGGGTTACAGAGTGGCGAAGATCGCCCTCCGAGCGGAGATCCTGCGGGCCAGGGGACTGGCCCGTGAGGAGTCGCTGGGGACTCTGAACAGGGACCCGTGGGGACGCCCATATAAGGTGGTGCGGGAGAAACTCCGCCCATGGGCTCCCCCGCTGACGCAGAGTCTCCGGCCCCAGCTCGTGGAGGGCGTGGTGAGCGCTCTGTTCCCCTCGCGGGGGGAGCATACTCCCCCGCCCATGGCTCCGCCTCCTGCGGTGCCAACTGCGGACCACAGACCCGACGATGACGACGTTGCTCCTGAGGTGACCGAGGTAGAGTTGAGAGTGGCGGTACGTAGGCTGAGTGCCAAGAATACCGCCCCAGGACCCGACGGCTTACCTGGAAAAGCCTGGGTCCTGGCCTTAGAGGCTCTCGGGCCTCGACTAAGAGGGCTCCTAAGCGCATGCTTGGAGGAGGGCCAGTTCCCACTTCGTTGGAAGACGGGGAAACTGGTCCTCATTAAGAAGCCGGGGCGCCCAGCGGACTCTCCGTCCGCTTACCGGCCCATTGTGCTGCTCGACGAGGTGGGCAAGCTCTTTGAAAGAGTCATTGCAGACCGCCTCGTCGGGCAGCTGGTGCAGGTGGGGCCGGATTTGGCGGACAGCCAGTTTGGTTTCCGCAGGGGGCGCTCCACGGTGGATGCCATCATGCGCGTGCGAGCCCTTACGACGGGGGATGCTGTGGCCCGGGATGGGGTCGTCTTGGCGGTGTCTTTAGACATCGCCAATGCCTTCAATACCCTGCCCTGGAGTTGCATCAGGGAGGCACTCCGGTATCACCGGATGCCGACCTACCTCTGTCGTGTGGTCGAGGCCTATTTGACGGATAGGGCGGTTATTTACCCCGGTCACCAGGGAGAATGAAACCGGCGAGAGATGTCGTGCGGTGTCCCACAGGGATCGGTCCTGGGGCCGCATCTGTGGGACATCGGTTACGACTGGGTGCTGCGCGCCGACCTCCCTAGCGACGTCAGCGTAGTGTGCTACGCTGACGACACGCTGGTCCTGGCGCAGGGGAGGTCGCACCAGGCGGCGGCCGAACTAATGACACGCGGGGTTGCGACAGTCGTTGAGAGGATCCGGCAGTTGGGACTCGAGGTGGCCTTGCACAAGTCCGAGGCCATGTGTTTTCATGGTCCTCGGAACGCGCCACTGTCGGGTTCCCAAATAACGGTAGGAGGGGTTCACATCGGCGTCGAGTCGACGATGAAGTACCTGGGACTCGTCCTCGACAGCCGGTGGAACTTCGTGGAGCATTTCCGACGTTTGGCTCCCAGACTGCAGCGGGCCGGGGCTGCTTTGAAGCGGCTCTTGCCCAATCTGGGGGGGCCAAACGCCTCCTGCCGGAGGCTCTACGCGGGGGTCGTGCGGTCCATGGCCCTTTACGGGGCACCGGTGTGGGCACGTTCGCTAAGGCTCCGGCCAGCCCGCCGGTTGAAAGCGTCCCAAAGGGTCATGGCCATCCGGATGGTACGGGGATACCGCACGGTCTCCTGCGAGGCGGCGAGCCTCCTTGCCGGATTGCCGCCGTGGGATCTGGAGGCAAAGGTCCTCGCGCACGTTTGGGAGTGGCGCGAGGAGGCGAAACGCCGGGGCGTAACTCCGCTGCCGCGAGAAATCACGGCACAGCGGACAGAGCTCCGGCGGGATCTCATGGCGGCATGGAGAGTGCGACTGTCGCAACCCAGCGCAGGGCACGCCACAATTGCGGCGGTAAGACCCCTCTTTGAGGAGTGGCTTGAGAGGCGCCACGGCGTCCTCACCTTCCGCCTGACGCAGGTCCTCACCGGACATGGCTGTTTCGGGAGGTTCCTGTTTCGAATAAGGCGGGAGGAAACGCCCGGGTGTTACCATTGTGTGGATCGACCGGAGGACACGGTGGAGCATACGGTGGAGGTCTGTCCGGCTTGGGCGGAGCACCGCCGTGTCCTCGTGGCGGCGATCGGCGGCGGCGACCTCTCGCGTCCGGCCCTGGTTCAGGCCATGGTACGAAGCGAGAGGGAATGGGAAGCCGTCACCTCCTTCTGCGAAGCAGTAATGCTCGCGAAGGAGGAGGCGGAGCGCGAGAGGGAGAGGCAATCACTGCGCCCTCGCGCCCCTAGCCGCCGTAGGAGGAGGAGACACCCTGGGCGTCGGGAGTCGATTGCCGACTCCCGGCCACCGTAGGCGCGGGCTTGCGGACGGCGAGCAATGGGCAGCTCGCCGTCCGGTAAGGACCAGGCCCGGTTCGACGGCGCGTCGTGTTCCACGCGGCCTCAAAGAGATGTCAGCAAAATTGACGGGGTCCCATAGGACCGATGCCTGCTGGGGCTGCGGATTGTTCGAAAGAGTTACCGTGGCCCTGGCGCACAGGCAACTGAAGGAACACGGGTGGGTTTTAGTCAGTAAGAGTCTGACACGCCCTTCCGCTCCGCCCAGAGCGGGAGACGTCATTTGATGATTACCCACCCAAAAAAAAAAAAAAAAATGTTGTGATAAACATAAAATGAACACAAATACTTATGAAGTCCGATCTTTGTGAACTTTCTGCAGCCGAAAGTCCCGCAAAAATCTTTGCTACCTACTCCATTGTATTGAGCTACTATATAATTTAATATTATATATAACAAAAGTATTATCAATCCAATTCTCGACTCCACCAACTTACATTATATCAATATCCACCAAAATTACCCTACCTAATTACTTCGAACAAAAACAAACAATAAAAGAATCTCTCTCAACCGCCATTGGTTCTCAGTTCAAAATAAAAACGAACGACGCGTTCGAAGTTCAAAGCTTTCGGATAAAATATCTCTGTTGCGTCTTCAAGCGAGACGATCCTGCGGACATTTGAGGAAAGAGACAGGAATACGACGAGCGTTACGAGTGAGAGGGACAGGTGCTGCGCATCTCGGCGGGATGCCAGAACGGCAACGTCGCGTCCACCAATCGACGGACGAGTCATCTTGTTTGTTTTTCAATTTCTTTTTTTCCTGTTTTGGCTACCGAAACTTGAGAATAGCGTGGAATGGGTGGGTAGGTATCGATTTTTGTAGGTATAGGTAGGGAAATGTGGAAAAGTTGGAGTGAAAACGTGATTGGAGTGGGTAAATAAATCTCCAATATTACCTATACTTAATTAAAATACCTAAACGGCCTTGAACATTCAATTTTATTTACTTAATAAGTATTGTGGTTTTGAAACTGATTTCTTAGTAAAACATATACTTATTCATTAATGTTTAAAGTGGTAGGAAATTATGGCTAGTAACACTTTATCGCTCAAATTACATAAATATTAAATGAAAATTCGCATATTTGCATTCATTTCTTAAAACTCTTACACAATCGGTTCAAGGAAAAAGGCCAGATAAGCCTTTAATGTCCTAATTAATTCAAATATTTTCCTACGAAATACCAAGAACTATGAATAAGTGGCATAAAACGAAAAACAAAATTAATCGCCAACAAAACGGGAGATAACAAAATAAATACACAATTTCACGAAATAATAACAAAAATTTATGCCGACACGGTGATCGCGTGACGAAACGGAACGCGGAATAAAAAAGCAGACACTAAAATTCTTTTTCACTCGCCCTTTCCCGCCATTTTAGCTGCCAGTTATTCTGGAATTTTACTAACCTGTATAGAGAACCAAAACACAAAAAAATTGGAAACACTAGCAAACAAAATAAAACTTAGCAAAGCTTGCAACTTAGAAATTAATCATTAAGTAGGTGCTTAGAATTTTATCAATTGCATATCGTCAGTTTTATTGAGTTTTTTTCTTTTAACTTGATCTATTCAGTAAAGTACATAAAACTAAAACATAACTCTTTCTAAACGCAATTTATGAATAAACAAACTGCCAGACAAGCCTTATTTACTACGTCCAGTAACCTACTACGTTCATAAACGTAAATGTAACAGCGCTAATTAAAATATGGGTTAACTGTCTGCATAATGTGGCGGGAAAAAAAAAAACATGGCGTCGCTGAGCCGATTGCTTTACGCGACAGGCTTGCATACGATATACAAATGATTGCGTGAGACAAAGTGAACTTTAGTTATGAATATGTGAATTTTAATTCAATGTTATTGGTTTATTATCTTATTCCAATGCCGTTACGATATAATTCATTTCGTAGACAGTGAAAAAGTGAAGGTAAAAGTTTATGTAGAGATATTGATCAGGCATTCATTTGAATATAAAAAATACTGACTAATTACGTATTTTGCATTGCGAAGTGCAGACTTTATAAGCTTTTAGAGATAAGATCGTACATACATTGTACTGATACTAATCTTAATGTCATACGTATACATAAAAGTAGCCATCTGTAATCCAAATACTTACATTGTAAAAATTAGGACTTTTTGGAAGCTTAAGAAAAATCACCCGACCATATGTCTAATGCTCTAAAAGTCTAAACTATAAATATATATGCCCGTAGCTGCAGTATCATGTATCTATCTTGAAACTTGTATTATATTATAATGTATATAAGCCTATGTAAGTAGTCACCAAGGAGTTTAATTCCATGGTACTCACAACAAAAAAACCAAAGACAACAGCCCTGGTCTAACCTGTCTTCATAATCGTAAAAGCTGTGGGCTGACCCTCGGAGCCGGCCAGGCGTGACGATTCATCTCTGCGGTTCCCAAGCAGGCATTATTATATATTTGTTATGTTATGTGTCATCCTTAAAGCCTTTGTTCTTGTTACTTTGATCTCAGGCTTGAAAGAGAAAGGCTTAGACATAATTCAATATTGTAATACATGCATTAGGTTTTTACCATTCCCAAAAAGCTTCAAAGGTTTTAACTTCGGCTTTAATTATTAAAATGTTCTTCACAGTTGTGAGAGAATTAGTTTAGAAATATTACTTTGTTTTGGGCCTTATTAAAATTAGTATTTTGGTTAAAATCCATCGAGGACGTTGGTTTAATAATATTTCTTAAACCTTGAAAGCATTAAAATTTTACATAAAATTGACGACTATACCTCCCAAGATTGTCGTTTTTAGGATTAGCATTTTAGCTAAGTACCACATTACTAAATGTCTGCTAAATATGTATGACCCATGTTGCAATTTAAATGGGCAGATATGGCTCATGTAGCGACTAGGTCCCAGGACCCAGCCAAGCACAACGGAGTCATCTCCCTCGCCGCTCCCAGGCAAAAACTTATAAAGTCCTGTCCTTGGACTTGCAAATTGCTGGGAATAAGTACTGGTCTTTAAGGACCGGGGACCTATTACAGGAGGTATTTGTTAAACTGTGGTATTGTAGAGTTGTTGCTTTGCAAAGCGGTCAGTGAGAGTGCAGTGTGCACCTATTATTACTGCATTTAGATAGCAACTTGTGTCTATTATGCCTGACTTTAGTAGCGATAAAATCCAAAGAATAATTACAGGCAAATTTTCTCAACGCTTTATTCCGTATAACCTAGTAGGTATGAAGTTTGTATTGACAATACCTATTAACAGATTTTTTGGGAAAGCTAATATGTTCCATGCAAAAGTTTTGAGAAAGTCCAAATTCTACAATCTTTCACGAACCTAGTAGGAGTTTGTTTGTTTCCAATAAATAATATTTAACTTTTATTTAGATATATCTTGCTAGATAATCGGTAGTTGAACATCGATCCCTGAATAATATCGGATTGGTAAATAACATTGAGGACCGAGAAACAGAGGACCGAGAAACAAAGAGGACTGAGAAACAGGACCAGGAAACACAGAGGACCGAGAAACAAGACCGAGAAACACAGAGGACCGAGAAACAAGACCGGGAAACACAGAGTACCGAGAAACACAGAGGACCGATTAGTATGCTTGGTGATAACGTCACTGAGCATACTAATCGGTCCTCTTGAAGTAATAACTCGCTGATTCTACTATCTATTAATAACTGCATAGTTCAAAATCAATCTGATAAAATTGATGTGAAATTTTGCAAAAACACGCGTACAGTTATAAACCTAATTACCCAACGATTTCAATATGAAATCTCACATAAATTGGTATCAGATGATGCATCTTGTGTATCGTAAGACTTATCTCGGGATTCGATCGGTTTATGTAATGCTGTGTGTTATCGGACGCATTGGAGCGACAAATGCATCTCGGAATTCCAGGGACGGAGTTAGATAGAACGATGAAGATGGGTATTTCTGTTGAAGATTCGGTCTTTGAAAATCTGCAGGGTAGTTGCTTATGACAATAACATTAAGAATAGGTTTCATTTTGACATTTCAACAACATTCATTGGGTTATTTACATTGTTGAGCAGTAATTTTTTTCGAACATATGAAGCAATCGATTAGCAATAGGCTTCAAAGTTATTTAGATTATGATTGATAGAGTGTTAGTAATTAGGGTACTGGACCATACTTAGAACCTGACAGGGTTATTCAGGGTTGATTATGTGATAGCAATGATGACGTCAGAAATGATCGACGTCAACAACATATCATAATACAAATTACATCGAAAAAATTGGGAAGCACTTAACGAGTACCTATAATATGACAAAAGTGACCAACGTTTTCCCAAGGTATCATGGACCCATGTTTGGACACAGTTCAAGGTCCACATTAAAAATATAATCGTGTTATCTGTACTAAGTATAGTTTTCAAATATTTTAAAATCCGCTTTCAAATACAACAACATAATGTTACTTGATCGAACAACGTTGATGAATTTGGAGAAAATTGAATAAAATCTTTTTATGACGATATTTCGACTAGATGATCCGTACGATGTTGCAATTCTCTTTTTAAAATTAAACCTCTTGATTTGCGCAATGATTTCATCGCCTTTATTTTCACTCTTTCACGTAGAATGCCTGTACCTATTCACAAGTAAGGGCATGCCACTGATCTATTCTCTTGCGGGTGCTGTAAGCAATTATGTTCATTTGCATTTACAACTTCCTAGTAAACTAAACTACTGATAACCGTACTCTTCATGTTTCTTTGTTACCTTTGCATAGGAACAATGAATGCAATGTTTCTTTAGAAGCACCATAAAATCCACTTCTGAATCTGAGCCTCTTGTTGCTAGTTAGTTTCTTTGGTCTTCTTTTATCTCTAAAAGGTTCACGGGCCCAATCGCGTCTCTGGATGTGACCACTGCTGGTGGCAAGTTATTACGTCCACCTTTGGACCATTGAATATTGTATTTTTATGTTCCTTGTACTGGACCTGCTTTTGGGTTCTCTGATGATCACTGGTGACTTCTATATGGATACCACTTCGGTTATCTTCTTCTTCATTCGTAGTTATATAATTCGTGATTCTGCTTCAATTTTAATTATCAAATTTTCATATTGATGGTCGTCAACCACACACAACACATTGATAATCTTTTCTCGAATCTTCCTCGACCTTACTCAATCCTTGAAATATGACAACTCTTAATTTTTGATTCGTCACCATTAGTATAAAATGTTTTATCTAAATAGCGCGATTAGTTATTATTTATCGGTGATATAATATATGCGTCGTGTTCTTAATAAAAGTAGCCATGATTTGGATGATGTTTGTACCACGTCAGGTCTTAAATATTTTATTATCTTACTAAATCTACGGAATTTACTTCAGTCTATCTGAATTAGCTAGTGTTTATATTATTTGTAGCGCACTGGGTTTTCAACTCTCGGTATTGAGCTGAGAATTTAGAATCCAATGGAGCGCAACCCAGCGCGTCAAAAAAACATACTGTTGGATTATCTACTCTCGTCCCTATGCCGCCGTGCGTTCAACATCAGGTGCGCGATAAAATCGCCAAGATAAAAAATCGTGCGATTCTGACATTGCTATTTTTATAATGTCCATAGGAATTGGTTACATAATTTGAAACTCATCAACCTACTAGTCACATTCGAGAAAATCTTCACCTTATTTATTCTTTGGATTATTTTGAAATATACTTAATTATAAATCCTAATTTTAACCTTTCTTCTCAAACTACATCTTTTTCTTCGTAACAAGGTCGATATTTAGATGCAATTACCTAGAAATTGTTTGAAATAGTCGTTGATTCTTTCATTACCTTATAAGGGTCCATCCTGCCTCGAGTGCTGCAACCGATGACTATTCCCAAAATATAATCGTGAAGAAGGACACCTCTTTTATTAAAACCAATGGCCAAAAGCACTTCATAAAAACTTAATTACGTACTCCAAAGTCCAAACATAACATGAACGGGCCCTTTAGCGTAATGCCCTTTAGAAGACCGTTTCAAATCCGCACCTGCAAGCATTACTTATTCAGATAGAACTGCTCCCTGTTCTCACGAACTGCGTACAACCACCCATGTATTGGAGTAAAAAGGTTACAAATTCATCCTCTCAGGGACGACTGACCCTACAACCCAAACCCAACCTTAACTTCTTTGGTATAAAGTTCATATTTATGAAGGAGCTTCAGTGTCGGTTAGTTTGTTTTGTAGGTGTGTTGTAGGTAATTTATTTCATTAGGAGAAGGCAGGATATGTGTCCCTCGATGTCTTCACGGGCCAGTGGCTCTGCTGGTCTGAGCATGTCGAGACGGGACGAAAAAACATGTTAGACTCGGAGCCAGACTTGTGGTTTAAGAAACTGTAGTATGGTACTTAAATTGAAAGATATTTTAGCAATTTTACTATCTTACTGATACTATTTAATGACTTACTACTTAACTTAAAAGTATAAATAATTTGATAGCAAAAACAAATATTGGTTTCTGAAAGTCTGTTTAATCAGTTACCAAATCTCTTGTCGAAATATGATTGATTTGTTTTTCAGTCTCTAATCGAAACACTGATCCATCAGAAATTGAGTTGTGTATCTGTTTCTTAGAACCTATTTTGATTAAGAACAGTTAGGTATTAATAAGCCAAAGTATTCCGTTTTCAAAACTCATTACGGATCATGAAAAGTTATCTATTACATACCTAGAGAGGAAATTTATATTTTTTTTATCTTGTTTAATAATCGTAATTAATGACACTTAGGTACACGAAAGTATGTGTTATCTACCATCGTAAGATAAAATTATCGATTTAATCATCGAATGGACTATTTATCTTTTCACTATCGCGCATTAGTAATGTTTTCGAGAGGAGCTGATACCGTACCATGGTTTAAGAATAATATCTTGAAATAAGACGAAAGAAAAAGTTAAGTAGAGTTTCTTGAGCTGAAACAGAAATTATTTTGCAATTTAACAGACAGAATATTTCTCATTCCAGTCAGTCATCAGCAATTCAGCATAGATCTCCCCTTTACTTTAGGTTCTTTTTTATATTTTTTAACATACTCCCATAAACATCCTTCCTTACTTTTTATTAAACCACACAAGAGACCACAAACACACACACATAAACTTACGAAGATCTTTCTCCCATGGGTAGAAAGGCGGGAAGGCGTGGTGAAACAATTGCAATACAATTTTCAGAGCCCAGAATGGAAACAAAACCCAAACTAAAACAAAGAAAAATGCACGATACAATGCAAAATTACAAGTCGACTCCTTGCCTACATAGTCCCCACATCTTAGTTTATATATGCGAAACCGCCTCGCCGCCCATTACCGAGGAATGGTAGAAACAACTCATTTTTATCTTCCAACTTATTTCCGTTTGCATATATTACGTAGTTGACAATTTAAACGGCTTGGTTTTAATTTAAATTCGGCGATTCCATCGGCACATAATTGTCTCGTTTTACTTAAATTATGTAAATAAGTACATACCTTGTTCTTTCTTTTTTGTGTGGCCATGACGTGACCATAATTTTGTGGCCAGTATGTAGATCATGATATTGGTGTTATAATAAATTGTTGCAAGGTGGTAGTTAAATGTTTAATTATTAATCAACGGACGCAAACGTAAACAGGCTACGTAGGTCACTGAAGTGTTTTATAATATAAGCCAGTGAAACGGGGACAGATAACACATTTTCTAAAGACTAATAGGTATGTGATGGGAATGAAAACACCATGTCCTAAATTATTTAATAAAAAAAATAACATACTTAGATATTTCAAAGTGGTTATTCTATAACTTTTACAATATTTAACACAACTAACTGTTTACACTATACCTACTAAATTAAATGACTAACTATACAAATAAATACAAAAGGACACTTAGGCATCGAAGTACTCGCCCGCATCGCTGTCATCCGGAAACGTGTCCAGAAGACTGGCAGCATTGCCACGTTGAATGGCAATGCTAATCCTTTGGCCAAAAAAAACCCAGCACTCTGGTTACGTGAAATGTCGACCAGTCGGCGAGAAATTTCCTTAAAAAGAAGACGCGCACTCGGGCTCCATGACCCAAGCGTTTCAACCCCAAAAGGCTCAAAACTGTAGTTACCCATAAGTTTTCAATATTTGCGCCGCTTGAGGGTCTCAGCAACCGCAGCAGTGGCACCAGCACAGCCCACCGTGCTAGGAACATGAGATGGCGCAAGGGTATCGACCCAAGTTGCGTCCCACACCAGAAGCCTACCCACCTTCCAAAGGTTGGTTCTAATACCGCTGGTACGCCGGCGGTGACAAGGACTCGATGAATAATATCGTTGATGCTGGCGTGCCATGTTATGCGATCTGCACTCCTGCAGCAGGACAGCCCATGGTGACCGAGACTGTCGACAGCTTCACCGCAGTACAAGTAAAATCAGTTAAAGTATACCATAAGATAAATAAAAGTGAAAACTTACAACTGGAGGCGAATATACTCGATTCAGTGTCACCGACCGACAGAGCTGAGTATACCTGATTCAGCGTCACCGACCGACAGAGCTGAGTATACCTGATTCAGCGTCACCGACCGACAGAGCTGAGTATACCTGATTCAGCGTCACCAACCGACAGAGCTGAGTATACCTGATTCAGCGTCACCGAGCGACAGAGCTGACGATACCTGATTCAGCGTCACCAACCGACAGAACTGAGTATACCTGATTCAGCGTCACCGAGCGACAGAGCTGACGATACCTGATTCAGCGTCACCAACCGACAGAGCTGAGTATACCTGATTCAGCGTCACCAACCGACAGAGCTGAGTATACCTGATTCAGCGTCACCGACCGACAGAGCTGAGTATACCTGATTCAGCGTCACCAACCGACAGAGCTGAGTATACCTGATTCAGCGTCACCGAGCGACAGAGCTGACGATACCTGATTCAGCGTCACCAACCGACAGAACTGAGTATACCTGATTCAGCGTCACCGACCGACAGAGCTGAGTATACCTGATTCAGCGTCACCAACCGACAGAGCTGAGTATACCTGATTCAGTGTCACCGAGCGACAGAGCTGACGATACCTGATTCAGCGTCACCAACCGACAGAACTGAGTATACCTGATTCAGCGTCACCGACCGACAGAGCTGAGTATACCTGATTCAGCGTCACCAACCGACAGAGCTGAGTATACCTGATTCAGCGTCACCGAGCGACAGAGCTGACGATACCTGATTCAGCGTCACCAACCGACAGAACTGAGTATACCTGATTCAGCGTTACCGACCGACAGAGCTGAGTATACCTGATTCAGCGTCACCGACCGACAGAGCTGACGATACATGATTCAGCGTCACCGACCGACAGAGCTGAGTATACCTGATTCAGCGTCACCGAGCGACAGAGCTGACGATACCTGATTCAGCGTCACCAACCGACAGAACTGAGTATACCTGATTCAGCGTTACCGACCGACAGAGCTGAGTATACCTGATTCAGCGTCACCGACCGACAGAGCTGAGTATACCTGATTCAGCGTCACCGACCGACAGAGCTGAGTATACCTGATTCAGCGTCACCGACCGACAGAGCTGAGTATACCTGATTCAGCGTCACCGACCGACAGAGCTGAGTATACCTGATTCAGCGTCACTGACCGACAGAGCTGAGTATACCTGATTCAGCGTCACCGATAGACTGGAGTTGAGTACACCCGACTCAGCTTCACCAACCCGAGCGTGACCGTTCAGTTTCGTTCACTGTTTAGAAAGAGCAGAAACTCCGCCTAAATAAGTTTTCACTTCAAAAATCTATCTTTAAATAACAAATATGTTGACAGAGGTTAATGTGGGATTGTATGTTCTACAAACGTTTATAGGAAATGAAGTGTACTAGGGTCGCCTAAACACTCAATCCAGCAAACAGAGAAATCTTCAGTGAATACCGATAGCTCAGAAAAACCAAAATATCTTCATTAATTTCTATGTATCTCAGGTTTCTGAGATACATAGAAATTAATCAAGATATTTTGGTTATGAATCTTTTTTCAATTGTTTATTCGACAAAAGATTCGGTAGGTACCTAACATGGCACCCAGTCATGATCACATCATTCAAATCTTATTCATTATCTTCATTTGGACAGATCATTAGCATTCAGTGTGCGTGCGCGCATCTCTTTAAGCGCACCTTTGAATTCTATAAGATAAGTACAGAAGCGTTCTGTCTGAGGCTTGACATTAAATTGGATTTGTTTTTAGCCGAATGTCCGAATTTGTGTGTGTGTGTGTGTGTTTTGTCTTTCTAATTAACTAGAGTTTATTAAGTAAGTAAATAGTAGTAGTAGTAAGTAGTTGTAGCGAGTAAGTAGTATTGAGTTAATTACTGTATTTTTTCCTAATTTGACTAGGTACGATATATGCATTTTAATCCCTAATGGGGGTACAGTCACGAGCATAAATATATACACTTGGATAAATTCAAAAGCGATTTTCTCCTTAATTTTTAATGAAATTTGATGTTGTTACGAACACAGTATTTTCATACCCATAGGTTTATGCAATATGTCGCAATTCAACGTTGCATTATTTCACGAAAAAATCGCTATTGAAAGTTGCCAATTCTTGACCAATTAGTGCTTGTGACTGTACACATACTTATGTGAAACGTAACATTAAATTTAACTAACATACGTTGAAACGAACTCACTATCCAAATATATGCAATGCAACATGAAATGTAACAGACGTTGAAACAAATTCGCCTAAAGTTGTTGTGTTTGCGTTTCAACAAAAAAAATAACATTTCATGATGTTTCACATTATATTATGTGTGCCCACCATGAGGCACCTGTCCGACCTCCAAGTGAGTAGAACTCTCAACTAAAAAGGAGTTGGCGAGTAACGTGCTGCGAGTGCGCGGCGGCGACAAGCTGTTACTCGCATAGGTAGACGGCTACGTATCAAGTTATATATTTCCAGTATAAGCTGATCTCGCATTGTAAAGGATTTCCGTACAATGAGAGGTCAATTTATACTGGAAAAGTATAGGTTGATATATAACCGTGTGTACGCTCACCAAAAGAGATAAGTAACCATCAGGGTCGTCCATATTGTTGAAGTTTAGGAAGAAATCGTTAAATGTTTTCGAATAAAATAAAATAAACTTAATAGAAAACATACAGTTCATTTATCAAATTAAATTTCGTTCGAAAACATCCATCGGTTTCTTACTAAACTTCAACTATATCCGAAGACTCTGGTTACTTATCACATTTGGTGACCGTACATGGGTGAATCAACTTTTTTGGCACTTCAATACTAAGCGTGAGTCTCTCAGCGAGTGTTCTGCACACCAATCGAGCGTCGTTGAGCGAGTAAGTACTTTCTTTGACAGCTCTTGACGCTACTGCGACAAACGAGTATTCGGCCCCAGCAGCGGCTTGAACAGTCAGCTATCAATATGTGTATGTGTATATTTTACGTGCATGGGTTCTACAATCTCTTGTACGTTTCTTGAGCGAGAAAATCGTTAATATCTAATCGCTTCCTCGTCGACGGGTGGACAGGTGCCTAATGATTTGAAGGAAGAACACACTGAGTTCAATATGGCGCTGGCGCCTATTAGTACCTACAAAATCCAACATCTTCAAATTCATTCAGTTATAAATTCTGACCCATAATACAGACATACACATACATAAACTCACGCCTTCTTCCCACGGGGGTAGGCAGAAACTACAGAACGCCACCTGCTACGATCCTTACATCCGTGTTTTGCCTCGTTTACGTTCATGAGTTCATGACCCACAATAAATACGAATAAACTTCGCTCAAATGCCATTAAGCATTAGAAAAAAAGATGAGTACGACTTAAATGAGGTCAAACCCAATATAAATAGGTATACTACGCAGGTTCTTATAATATTTAAAGGTAAATTAAAACAACACAGACCACATTTAACGTCACTTTCGCGCCTAAGTAGGCACAAAAATGATCGCATTCAGTGGTTCTGTGGCTGATCCAGGTTTATCCTACCCAATAATAATTATATTCATCATTAGCTCACTTACTTTAAGTCACGTAGATGTGCGATGATGTAAATTGAGGTAGAACTTTGATCCCGACTTCCTTAATGCCTAATTCTTAGTGACATACTCTCATACCTTTGTCAATAAGGCGTAGTTTTCGTAAGCCGACGGACAATTTTCCTTCCTGGAGCGCTAATAGGAAAAATTGGTTTCTAAATCTTTTTAAAGGGCTTTTTATACCTACTTCAGTACAGTCATTGCATAAAGTTACGCTTAGTAAACTTGGAATTTTCGATTTTATTACTACCTATTACATTGTTAAGCTAACTTCTTATCTTAGTAGAATTACATCTTTTCCTACCATTAAACTGTATACTTTTCGTGTCTGTCTATTAAAATATTACTTGAGCTTCTAATGAAAAAAAAAAAGAAAGAAAAATAGTTTATTCTGTTTTAACAAAACGCTCGTTACAAATAAATGACATTAAATACACAAATACAAAATAGCCAAAAGCCTCGTATTCAAGCAATAAAAGCTTGACAATTTTGTCCATTGCTTGATGTTAGGGCCAGGGACCAAAGACAATACACATTGCAACTCATTCAACTCTCCCTTTAACCGGCATTTACTCTATATCTTGATCTTAGTTTTTGGCCAAACCATTATTGTCAATAGCCTTCTCTGCCACTGGTATCTAGTATGTGGTAGATACGTCTTTCTCCGTTGTTTCCATTAAATAGTTTATATCTGAACTGGCGAAATGTAGGTATGCGTTCCTCTATAAGTACACCTTTGCCTGATCCATCGGGGAATACGGCCGTGATGTGATGTTATTTTATATCGATCCATGCGAGAGAATTCACAGTCATACACATAATATTTTGGCAACTATATTACGAAGATGACATATCTTCCAACGAATCCACCTTCGTCATCACGCCTTCTTCACCCCGATTACCATTCGGGCCACGTTCGGTGATCTTTCGATACGCAGAATCCGAATACAATGGGTCGCGGTGAAATCGATGTGTGTCCTTATTCTGTAGTAGAAACTACATAGTTATTAGTTATGTATGTGGCACTCACGAATTTTTATCCATACACCTTTTTGGTACGTGTGTACGGATCTCTAATCTTGGTGTCGTGCGGAATAAAGTTTTGCGACAATTTCTCGAGGTTGTCATTGTTGGGGCTTCGGTCTGGTTACTACGTGACTTTAGAATATAATAAAATAATCGTTTTTTGTCTCCAGTATCACAGCTAGTAGTAGAAGCTACGTACACAAAACTATAATACCGGAAGCAAAAGGTTCAAGCGTCAGCATTATGCTTAGACCTCCTAGCGAGATCTGTAGTGTCTTTAATTTCTGATGGAATCATATTATTTAACACAAGCTGCGCCCCGCGGTTTCACCCGCATGAGTCTCGATCCCGTGAGAGTATCGGAATTAAAAGTATCTTATGTTCTAATCCAGGTCATAGTCTACCCATGTGCCAAATTTCATCCAAGTCCGTTCATCTGTTTTAGCGTGAAAGCGTAACAAACAACATACAAAAAATCAAATCTTTTCTTTTTTTATTAATATTAGTTTAGATTACGAGTAATTATGATTGTTTTATTGTCTAAGAGACAAAAAGCAACAACATGTCTCGATGTAGTCGGAAAATCCGCATAGTTTTTATTTAAATTTTCAAGTTTAGATCCGAATTAGCGATTTCTACAACAATCATAATTATTCAATGTCGAAAAATAAACCAATTGAAACTACAAACTCTTGAACTCAAGTCTACACTTCTTTGAAAATTCTGCATAACATTTGAAGACATATTGTTACCACCGTCCAACCCGGAAACTGTATCGTTACAATATCGCTACACCACAACAATACTATCCAGAATAAGTACAAAGATCTAGATTTAAACGGAAAACTGTGGTTAATTGAGCAACTTTTGGGAACTATAGTGATAGTCACCACGGAAATTCCCTCTGCATTTTTTCCCTGTTTTTAAGACTTATGATTCAGGTACCCTCATTGTTTGTACTTAATACCTGCTTTTGAGAAGAATGAATGACTGTTACTTCTTCGTTTTTTATGTTCCTTACCTACTTATAAGCATTTGCGTCATAGGTCATGACATGATAGGGCTAACCTAACAGGTCAAGAATAGGGTCTTGCGTTTTGGTTTCAAATTCCTGGTCACGGAAACCGATTTTATGATTTTCTGTTTTGTTTTTATTTGTCGTTTGTATCCTGCCTGTATTGGCTGTTTAGATGTTTTTTTAACTCTTGTCTCCGCTATGGACTCTTCCTTCTTTTGTCTTATTTTATTTAACCGTGTCGTCTTTCTCTCTGCGTTCAAATGTTTCCACACATTGCCGTTCACTTTTTAACGTAGGCAAGAAAAACAAATGACAATTAACTATTACACAATAATAATTCCAAGGAATAAAAGTTCAATAACCAGATCATAAACAGAAACGAAAATTTTTCCTCAAAACTTCTCGCGAGATGCGCAGGGGTCGATCTAAATGCGCAGTCGATGTGCGCCCGACGTGCTGGCATGCGTCCGCGCATACAATTATATGGATCCCGCCGAGATCTGCTTTTGAATTATGTTTCCTTTTCACTTCTTATTTATCCTTATAAATAATAAATGCGGAGAAATACGTGTGGTCTGCTTGTATAGATGCGCCACCCAATAGAGCCACTGAAGAGTCATTTCTATCTGTAGAACTTGTTATTTTGTCTTATCGGCACAAACTATCTATATATATGTATACATAGTATAAAAAGTTGCTTTTCGTGTCTATCTATATGTGACCGGTTAGTTCTTCTGAAGATTCTAAACTACCAAATGGATTTTAATGCGGTTTTCACCATTATTTAGTGAATTTATTCCGAAAGGATTATGTGGTCCGGTAGGTTTATACAGCAAAAAATATTCCTCTCAACTTGATAGAAGGCCCTGTTATCAGGTCTAATTAATCTTTGAAGGGTCGGCAAAGAATACATATTTAACTTACATTGCTGTCAGTTTCATACAAACGAATACGTGTTTTGCGAATTTGATCTTTATTTGTTACTAGAATTGTCCCACTGGCAAGGGTCAGGAACGCATTCTCGCGACGGCTGGACTATAGATGTAACACAGGAATTTCGATGTTTTGACAAGTCGCTAGTATAATCTACATGGACTTCACATGATCTGACCAAGAGTATGTCTGGACTTCAAAAGAAACTGACCTGTGAGTTTGTTTCGGCCTTTCTTCTCAAAGTAGTCAGATATAAAACGCCTACCTCATGTAGTTTTTAAAATATAATTGGCGTGTAAAAGTGTTTGTACAAACCTACGTACAGAAATGAAATCATTTATCATTTATGAATAAAGTTATGTCTTGGTAAAAAAGATTAAGCCAATCAGCAACGTATTAGCGGGACTCACTGCTCAGGGTGCGCTGGATATCGATATTCCCACTCTGGAAGCTATTCTATGTATCAAAACAAAATAATAACACCACATTGTGAGTGTTTTCGATTAGAGTTGAGTAGAGGTCTTTTGCTGGAAGGCAAAATCTATCGCTTAATGGAGAAATAAACTTGTAATAGTAATAGATCATTTGTTTGTCAGAAAAATGTTGAAGAGTTGTTACATAGTGACAAAAGATCATAATATTAGTAGGCACAATTAGCTCATTATCATTTATATTCAGAAAAACAAACAATGGTTGGGTTAGGTAAAATTTTACTTGGGAAGCGACTTGTCGCTGCTGGCTGTGACTCACTCTATGGTCGGCGGCGCAGCGTCGTGGGACGCGGTGATCTCCTTCTGCAAAAATGTCATGTCGCAGAAGGAGGCAGCGGAAAGGGAGAAGGAGATGTCGAGTGCTTTCCTGGCCCACAGCAGGAGCACCGGGCGACGGCAGAGGGCCGATAATACCCTCTTCCGGCCCCCCTAAGTGGAACCAGGGACGGTGGACTCGGGGATATCCGCTGCCACCTATGATATAAGACCCGAGGTGGTGGTGCATAATGTTCCTCGCGCGCCCCACTTAGACATCGCGCGGGGAGTAAACACCTCACTCCCGCTTGACCAAACGGAGCCCGCAGAGGCGGGCCGGCACCAGTCGTGGGCTGCGTTGAAGAGTGCTTAAATGCCCCAGTAGCCCCCGGTGCAAGTGTGCGAGAGAACACGGGTTGGTTTTAGTCAGTAGAAGTCTGACAGACCCCTCCGCTCGCCCCAGGGCAGAGGACATCCATGAGGATTCCCACACCGTTACAAAAAAAAGGGGAAAATGCTACTAAAGTAGTGGTAATTGGACGTTACCTACTACAAAATCTGAGGTCTTATTCCGGAAAAATCAGTATGTTAGCAAGTATTATTTTCATGCAAACAATTTTGTAGTGACCTTTCGTCCTATAAAATTGCTGAAATCCAAGCAACGCCAAGGGCAGCGGTTCCCTTGGCATTGATGGATCTAAGCAATTTAGTGCTTTAAAAAGGTAGGTACAGGTACTTAAATAAATCAGTGTAAGATGTAAAAGAATCGTTCCACGTAAATCATGTCCGTATTTGAATTCAGAGCAGGCGCATACCAAATACTTTAGAATTTCATTTGTTTATTGGTCTCTTGACGTAAACCGTGTGAATCCTGTTTATTTTTGGCCCGAAACCCAAACAATCCGGGCCTACACTGTCCTCCCATACCTACTAACACTGTAATTTAAAACATTGTAAAAGCACCTTATTTTTAAAAGAGTAACCGCAGAGTTTGTTGCCGGCTCTTCTCCATAGGAAACAACCAATTAGATCCGTGCACCTAGGTTCTGACGTTTCATAATTGCCCGTGTAGGTTTATATGAAATAAAATATATTGATTTTGATTTTTGAATCGTTTCAACTTCAGACGAGAGTAATTCGAGTTTAAAAGATGAATTTCTTCTCCTATTCCAAACTCTTAAATTTTTTAAAGGTGTTGGAGTTCACTTCGGCTCAAGAAGTGGCTCGTATGAAATGTCGACATTCAGCTATGATTGACTCATTTGAATGCCTCACCCAAGTCCAAAATATAGATTTTCTGCCTATTTACTATATTCAACAAACTTTTTACTGTCGATAATACAGTCCAAATAGTTTCAGTCTTTCCGTCGATATTATAGGTTTTTTCAGAAATATCAGTACATCGTGCGCAGGCGCTCCTCTTACAAGATAGCTGAGTATGCAAGGAATGTGTGAGTGTCATGTTCGTCCATTGATAACGACGGAGATGTCACAATGCAGCATTATGTGATACCGGGAATCAATGTTTACGATGCCGGTTGTTCCAATACGGGCTGGACGATCGAGGCTTTTCCTGCTTGATTTTCGAATATTTTAGTCGTGTACCTAGGTTCCTACTTGAGTACGTGTGTAATGTCTCGTCTTGACTGTCTTGTGAAATTCTGCGGTTTATACGAAATTCCAAATTCCTACTTATTTAATATCAAAATGCTTCTTTAGATACTCCATCCAAATCTTATCGCGTCTTATACTTATTATTTATTGTACATGTATATACATTACAGAGTCATTGTTACGATATTACAAAGACAAATCGTGTTGCTACAAAGTTAAGATCGATGTCATCAACTTTTGAACATCCCTTGATACGCTTTTCAGCTGGTAAACAGTATCCAATGCGGAAGTGAAGTAGAAAATCAAACATAGGTAAACATAGAATATTGACTACATAAATACTAATACTAAGAAATCATTACAATCCTACTCTTACCTAGAAATTACGTAAACTATTGATAGATTGCCAAGAGCAATGAGTAAAGTAATTAACAAAAGCAAAATGTGTGAGAATAAATTAATAGGAGGCGACGTGTCTAGAATATTATGGCCAGTGTTAACAGTAGGTGTAGTTTAGATTGTTAATTGGTTAATCTTAGCAAATTATAGGGTCCCTTCTACACTCTTGGAGGGCGCAAAAAGTGGCAGCGCATGCTTAATGGAAAAGCAGTAGCACCCTCTACCACATATTGATTCGTCTGCCCAGTATCGAACAGCACCCTAATCGCTTAACACACTTTCAATCACAATCTGAATAATTTTAAAGGATATGCTTCATAAATATATTCGAAAAATGTGTCTGCTCAACAACGTAAATAACGTAATTAATGTTGTTGAACTGTCAAAATGAAAGCCATTCCTACTGTTAGTGTGTAATGCAATCACCCCGCTGCTTAGCACACCTGATTATTTTCGTTACTGGTCTCGAATGATAATCGTGTCAATAAGTAAATGGTTTGATAGCAACGAGCTTCAACCAACTTCTTGGGAAGCTATCGCTGAACAGCTGTTTCAAGAGCCTGATACAGAAGGTGGTAGTCAACGTGCAACGACTTTCAACAGGACTGACATAAGCTTTTCGGTAGCTTATGTCAATCCAATACATTTTTGACTTTTCCATCATCGTTATCGCTGATAGAATGTCACTTTGTCTAGTCCCTCTGGACACTGCACGCATTGTGAGGGAACACCTTACTCTGGATCCCAACCACCGTAACTTAAGTCTTACTACCTTGCTGCGGATAGAGCACGGGTTTTATAATTGTTGTTTTTTCTGGCAACTACTTGCCTAGGGGTATCGTGTTACCCAGTTACTGGGTTGTGAAGGTCAGATAGGTAGTAGCTCCATGTAAAATACTGGTTCAGCTGCATCCGATTAGACTGAAAGCCACATAACCTTTTAAGTTAAGGACGCTTGCTGGCAGATAATGCTGGAAAGTTTTTTTTTTAAGCATTCATGTTGGGAATTGTCCCCAACTACTTGCGCGCGGTCTGAATGAGCAGGCGGCGTGATCAACGCGTCACTGGAAGCTGAGGCGCGGCGCGTCTGCGACACAGCTCGGCCCGACGACAACTCGCTTCCTCGGACTCCACCGCGATGGACGATATTCCTCTCTTAATTTTAAACCAGATTATTTACTGTTTGTCTCAGAAAGTCAATTTTTTTATTGAATTTTTGTTTTTTTTTACTCTTTTTTTAGGTACTTTATTTACTTTATTTTTACTCTTTTTACTCATATAAAAGAGGTTACACTAAAGAGGCAAGTGGAATAAACTTGTCTTCTCTTGGGAACGGGTTTTAAATAAATCTCGTGGACTAATATTGATTTTGACGCCAGCGATCGATCTGTTATCAATACAGCTTATCAGGAATATTAACTTTACGTTGGTAGGAACTGGACGGTCGACGCCATCTTAGGATTATCTTATATCCTGTTACTTTTAGGGTTCCGAACGTCCTAATGAAAAAACGGAAACCTTATAGGATATCACTCGTGTGTCTGTCTGTCTGTCTGTCCGTCCGCCACAGCCAATTTGCTCCGAATCTACTGGACTGATTAAGTTGAAATTTGGTATTGACTATTGCCAAATTGATTAGACCCTATATGTCCAAAACTACTAGGCCTATAATTTAAAAAAAAAATACAGATATCAGTTCAAGAAGTTTACAGATTACAGGAAAACCGATATGAAGTATGGTCTTAAAATAACATGGTAAATCTTACAATATTGTGAAAAGTTGAAAAAATTGTGAAACCTTTATGTAAGTAAGTCTTGGCAAGCTACTTTATATGAAATGTTTTTGGCGGGTAACATATTTATTCATCGTACAAAACCCTCTCCACGCGAGTTCAACTCGCATATTTTCATCGTACCTACTTACGTTACCAAGGAGGTATACTTTTCATGCGACATTCATAATTTCGTTAGCGCACGTTATTTAACATTATTTCATGTTCATTTCAGCGCACGTACTTTTATAAGGCGTCGTTTTCAAATTTGTTTTATTTTGTAACATAATTGCGGGATCGACGAAGGTTTTCAAAATATACCGAAGATTATTAAAGTTTGTAACTTTTTCATTTCGAAGAGGACTTGACCCCCCCATCCCATACTGCATGCAGTTACCTCCTTTAACAATTTTTTTTTTTTTTGCCAAAGCCCACACGTTTTATATCTTCACCAGTACCTACTTGATTTTATCACATTTCCATGGACTATACCCATCCCGCGTACTTACAGCTGTTGCTAAATTAACCAGCATATCTTGGCGGTCCTTGACAGCGCTGTTTCCAAAGCCAAGTGTCAAACGATCTGTCAAAATCAGTACATTATAAGTATATTTGACTTTCTTGCCGCGTATCTATTTATGCTGGTCGTACACTCGTAATTCTAATCACAGTGTTGACCGCTCGAACTTGACACTTCGGAATTTTAACACCCGAGATGCGTTTTAATCAGATGATAATGTTATTTATATGCAGATGAAGCAATTTCTAAATCTGTGTACATTGAAATGAGCTTTTTAAATAAAGTTTTAAACCGTTTTTTTTTTCTCAGTATTGTCATTTCCAAAAAAAAACTAATTCTAATAATGCTCACCTGTCCCTGAGACTATTAAGAGGGGCATAAATGATGCATAATTTTTAATCAAATCTCAAAGCAGAAGCAGGTCTTGGAAAGATTAGCCTTGAAGTGTATTTTAAACCATTTTCACCGAAATCGATACAGGAGCTAAACATTTCCAAATTTTTGCATAATCTGCACCAAAAGTGTAAGATTCTCGCCTGCAACAACCTACCCATCCCTATCTCATCATAACCTCTCCTATACGATGTAAGTCGGGCACAGCCTGTCAAGTCACGCAGTATGCTAACGCCTCTCCTCTCACGACCCACGATCGATCATTAGCATCTCCAGCGAGATCATCAGTATGGGCACGGCGTCAGGAGGCAATGCCCGCCGCTTCCGCGCGCACGGATTTTTCAACTTCCTTTCGTGAGATGTGCGTTTTGGTTTTAATGGTTTTTTTTTCTTTTCTTTTTTGTTTCATAGGAACGGAGTTTGCTAAGTTGGATGATTCTTTATTAGACAGTCTTTGGTCTCTTGAATTAACAACTTTTCATTCATTGACTAGGAACATTATTGTTACTGGAATTTCTCTGAAAATCGATCAATGCTCATTTGCAAAGGGTTTGGGTATGGGTTTGAAAGGTTTTCTGAGATCAGATAAAGCAGGTTGGTTGGTTTGGTTGGCTATGGTGAATACCTATCGTGTCATATGAATAGCTATAAAATTGGTCTCGACAGTTGATTCATTATATCTGATTAAATCATTGGATTCAATTGACAGCCGATTCTAGGATATAAAGAAAACTAGAGAGGAATAAATGATTTTATTTCTGTAAATAGGTTTGTACGAACACTTTTATACGTCAGTCACATTTTTTAAACTAGATGAGGTCGGCGTTTCCTATCTGACTGCTCTGAGAAGAAAGGCCGAAACAAACTCAGAGGTCACAGTCTCTTTTAAAGTCCAGACATAATCTTGGTCAGATCATGCGAAGACCATATGGATTAGTGTCTGAAATGGTTTTTTGAGGAAAGAACCACACAGATTGAGTGGACCTGTCCAGTCAGTGCATGCATTTGTCAGTAATCATGCAGCTCAACTCGGAACTTAAGGAGCTCAACGATTCGACGAACAATACCAAAGAAAGGACATTTGAGTAGGCCGCATAAATTACTCAAGCTGCCAGATCATGATTAAAACTGAGAAAAAAAAAAACAAAAGCAATGAATTAAAGCTTTCTTTAATCTTAGCAGGTGTACTAGATAAGTAGACTTGTTTTTGCTATTCGATGATCAAAAATAGTCTCTTCAGAAACAACAGGGCAGTTAAAACTTTATTATAATCGGATATGCTAAGATTTGCGGTAATGGCTTCTAATACATTGTCACATAATTTGACAGACAATGGTTTCTCCGAAACATTGCTAACAATTCGCATGCTTAAATAAATTGTAAGGATAGGCTTAGCATGTCTAATACCTAGCACGTGCGCAGGCGCCGATTTGTACCGAAAATATAAACGTCTGTCATGTGAAGGTATTTATAGAACAACTAAGTAAATAGCGTAATGGTTAGCATTGTCGGTTAGATTTTAAAGATCGGTCGGCTCCCGTTTTGTAAGAATTACATGTAGCCAATTATTTTAAAAGAGTAACCGTGGAGTTTTTTCCCGGCTCTTATCCATAGGAAATGATCTTTTGGAACCGTGCACCTAGCTTCTGACGTGTCTTAAGTGCCCATGTAGGTTTATGTAAAATTAAATATTTTAAATTTTTGTCGCCTTTCGATGAAAAATCGTGCCAGTGACACGATTAAGACAAATAAAACTAAAAGATGGCTTGTTATGACCGTCCAACTCTCGATTGACTGAAATTTATGGTCTTTAGCGATCATATTATTATGCGTTCAAAGCCAAAATAAGTTCAATTGAAATTGATAACACATAATATCTAACGCCGAAAGCTCCTATGTATTTCTAACTTTCTTTAATATTGTATCGTGTTTTCTGAACCGAATAAAGTTATTTATTTATTTATTTTAACATCAGAAGATATCGCAGACTATCCCCAAATAGCTTAGCTGTGAACACTTTCATCATAGCCCAACAAATATAGGTTTCAACTGAAAAATTGAGGACAATCATTGGAATTTTCGTATCGTACCGACGTCCATTCATACAGACGGTACGTGCACATAGCATCACTTCGAGGAAGCGCGGTGGACGAGAGCTGAATCGAAAACACGTCTTCTTACACTGCCCAGATTCACCTGACCTCCCCTGCCCGTTGCTCACCACAAAAAGAAAGGTATCTAAACGGCCGTGGTGTAAGTTCAAAGGGTCTGGTGACGCTGGTCGACAGTTGATAGACCAACATTACCGTTATGCGATGATCGACTGAATGAAGCCATTCAATCGCTTTGGAGAAACGTAGCGGGATATTTTTGTTTTGGATGCTTCGCTTGCTGCAGGCCAGTTCTGAGGAGGTATTATCTGGCAATTGGAAACGTTATGACGTGCCAGTAACGTCAGACTTGTGTGAGAAAAATGAGTGACAATAAGCTATTACAGGCAGGCGAAGAGGAAATCATGAATTGATTTGTTTATTTCTTGAATTTTGTCGGTAGCATCGGGATATTATATGATAGACCTGAGATTTGTTTATTTCCAATATGATTCTAGATAGCAGTTTTGTAATTAAATGTAATTGTATCAATCCTTTTTTTTTTTTTTTTTTTTTTTTTTTTTGGGTGGGAAATCATCAAATGACGTCTCCCGCTCTGGGCGGAGCGGAAGGGCGTGTCAGACTCTTACTGACTAAAACCCACCCGTGTTCCTTCAGTTGCCTGTGCGCCAGGGCCACGGTAACTCTTTCGAACAATCCGCGACCCCGGCAGGCATCGGTCCTATCGGACCCCGTCAATGGTGCTGACATCTCTTTGAGGCGCGCGTGGAACACGACGCGCCGTCGACCCGGGCCTGGTCCTTACCGGACGGCGAGCTGCCCATTGCTCGCCGTCCGCAAGCCCGCGCCTACGGTGGCCGGGAGTCGGCAATCGACTCCCGACGCCCAGGGTGTCTCCTCCTCCTGCGGCGGCTAGGGGCGCGAGGGCGCATTGATTGCCTCTCCCTCTCGCGCTCCGCCTCCTCCTTCGCGAGCATTACTGCTTCGCAGAAGGAGGTGACGGCTTCCCATTCCCTCTCGCTCCGTACCATGGCCTGAACCAGGGCCGGACGCGAGAGGTCGCCGCCGCCGATCGCCGCCACGAGGACACGGCGGTGCTCCGCCCAAGCCGGGCAGACCTCCACCGTATGCTCCACCGTGTCCTCCGGTCGATCCACGCAATGATAACACCCGGGCGTTTCCTCCCGCCTTATACGAAACAGGAACCTCCCGAAACAGCCATGTCCGGTGAGGACCTGCGTCAGGCGGAAGGTGAGGACGCCGTGGCGCCTCTCAAGCCACTCCTCAAAGAGGGGTCTTACCGCCGCAATTGTGGCGTGCCCTGCGCTGGGTTGCAACAGTCGCACTCTCCATGCCGCCATGAGATCCCGCCGGAGCTCTGTCCGCTGTGCCGTGATTTCTCGCGGCAGCGGAGTTACGCCCCGGCGTTTCGCCTCCTCGCGCCACTCCCAAACGTGCGCGAGAATTGTATCAATCCTGAAACTAGCATCTTTATCTGTTGTTTAAAACAATCACAAATGATAGACAAAATCTATTTTAGATATTTTTATAAAAGTTTCAGACTTTGTAAAGCATCTTCTCGATCGACGACAGCCACTTCTAAATCAAAGCAAATCTGTTAGCACTGCAAGCTAATCTCTGACTTTTAAATTTCATCCAACGGTGATCGTAGCAAATGTGAATGCAGTAGCATTCACGTACAAACCACATGACATAATGACGCGGGAATCTGTGCACTACGGCCACAAAAAAGAGAGGTACAGAAAGTCGAATCCATAGAACGAGCGAAAACTGGCTCACAGACACATAGACGTGTACGTTCGGCGATCTCAAACAAATGCCGGTCGCAAGTACGCTTGCACTCGCTGTACGTGAAGCATGCCTATGTGTGCGTGCGTTTTCGCAAATTGTATGGAGCAGACCTTCTGCACCTCTTTATTCAGTGTTACGAACTAACAAGGAATTCGCCTCGCAGAGAATGAATGAAACGGTCGTGTACTTGCTAATTACAGCACAAATAATTCTGCTAACTAAACGCACTTTCCACTTATCTATGCTGTGCCACGTGACCCGACCATTCACTATATTGAAATCACATCACATCGTATTAGGTCAATGGTAGCGAGCTCTGTACGTTGGTTTGAAAGTGCTTATGGACTTTACTATTTTAAGTATTGTATGTACTTATGCAGTGATTACTTTGAGGTGCATTAAGAAGTTCCAGTGTACAACAGTTACTATACAATCACGAAAAAAATATTACCTGTCCCATACAATACTTCTATGCGCTACTCGATCCAAATGTATGGGAACAGCTGATTGTTTTTTCGTGATTACGGTGTTGGTTGGAGAAAGTTGATCAGTTTGATGGTCTGTACCACACCCTTAATGTAACCACACATTTCTGATACACGCTGTAGAATAAGTCCGGCGCACCTAGGGTTAGATACCATTTCGAAATATGAAAAGTCCTGACAGTAAGCCGGACATTTTACTTTTAAAAGATAGATCGCTTTCTTTTTTCAGGTCTCATTTATGTTTTGTTTCTTTTTAGATCCCCTTAAGTCGAAAAGTCCGGACGAATGAGAAGGCCGGACTTTTGTCCTGAAGGAGAGCCCAAAAAGCGGGACATATCCGGACAAATCCGGGCGGCTAAAATAAGACAGGTCGCTACCTAACATTCTGATTCCGAACTTGCACCTGTAAAAAACATTTTAAATAAAATTATGATTATAAAAAATATCTGTATAGTTTAGTCAGCCTACTCAGCGTCGAAGCCAGCCTTGCTGACTGGGGCAATCCACGACGACACGACCACGGAATACCAAAGTGAACTAATTGCCTCAGCAACATTGTTATTTAGTCGCAGACCAGTCAAAATTTATCTTTATTCACTCAATGAAGGTAAGTCAAACTAAAATGTACCTATGACGAAGAAGGTACGTCTCTCTCGTTATCATCAGCCATATTTTAACTACTGTGGGCGAAAAACCGTTTGCAGTTCAAACAGTTGTACGGAACGCGCGACAGTTTCTAAACGTGTTCACTGCTTGACCTCCACCGACAAACTCTGCTTTAAGTCTGGTCGAGCGTTATGTTGTAGACTCTATCGAGCGCCGCCTGGTGGCGCTGGCGTCCCGATTAATCAAAGTCAAACGATTGATTTAACGTATTTCCGAAATGTAGAAAAAGTCTTAAAATAAGCAGATGCAAGTAATTGAAATTCGACATTTGAACCCAATGGCGATAAGACATGGAGGCTAGTTATCACTGACTTTAGTATAAATACCAGCCGATCTATCCTGTAATAATCATCTACCCCGACCCTTGCTCGAGCCAGCCCGCGCCGCTGAGCCTGTATCTGAAAATGCGTCCCCAAATAATAATAATTCCGATCCCGCCTGTCCCTTTCTGGCCTGCCCCAGCGACGCCCTAAGCCAAGGTCCGTACCCCACAAGTGGTGCCCTTAGCGTGTTATCGCCTAGTTAGTAAGTTTTTTAAGCCCTGGCTGGGGGCCTTAATTTATTAAGGCAATTACAGGCATATCCGGTTAAGCAGCCGACAACCTCCTAGGTTGACCTGCGAGAAGATAATCCCAAAAAAAACTCTAAATGTCACAAAGTGAAAAATTTGGTGAAATGAGCTGTCATTCCACCTGATGACACTAGGGATTGGCACTATTGACCTAGCTCACTTCAAATTTACTTCACCTCAGTTTTCTTCACGGTAAGATTTTTACAGAATAGAGTCAAACTCAAACTCAAAGCATTTATTTCAAATAAACCAATTACAGGCACTTTTGATTTGTCAAGGGGTCGGTCAATCAGAAAGATGAAGCTAGTTGCCGTAGTAGAGTAGAGTAGGTACATCAACGGGTTTATCTCAAGTGGCATACCTTTTAAACGGGAAAACGGTAAGAAATTAACTGTACTATCCTCTACCAGGAAACATTCGCGTCATTATTCTATTTACATTATATAAAAGGCTAAATACACAAGAAATACATACGTTACTTTCCAAGAACACGCAGATAATGGATCTTCGCTCACATCAAAAGCACTTTATCTCGTAAACCGGGTTAGTACCTTATCACTTATCACGATAATGATTCAATAATTTGTTCCAAGATTATCTATGACGGACTTTGTTTGTGCAGCACTCCTGTAGATATTTCTACGTTTGCTTAAGGACCAACCCAGTATATAGTTTGGAGTTTTTCTTGTCCTTGACTTAGTTAATACCTCGCTGCACTCAAGATTCTTGTCTAACTCCCGAGCAACTAAAAGCAATCAACTAATTAATTCGTTCGTTAATTCATGCTTTTTTGTGTTTGTGTGTTTATTCTTAGCGTCGTGTTTTCCGCAAATAAATTGTATTTTCTTTCTTTTCTTTTCTAATACCTATTAGAAAGTCATAAAAAAACCCCGAGTAGATACTAAACCCTTAAAAGATTTTAATTAAAAGAGTAAAAATATAACATATTTATTTGACCAATTGCAGGTTTGAAAACCATTGAAATGAATTAGGTACTTATTCTGAAATTATACTACTTTCAGGCTTACACAATACCGGGGTGCTAGGACAGGAAACCTCCCCGTGTGTCCGTGGGCTGGAGTTTCCCTTGGATGCGTCTGGGGGAAAGGCCAGTCTCCGGGACGGTGCACCCTGGGGTGCGGGCAATAACTCTCCATTAGGTACTCTGTGCCTAAGGGGTCTTGTTGCCCGTACGCTAATATCCTGTCGGAGGAACGCTCCAACGTGTGTATCTCTGTTAAGCAGAGACGCACAGCGGCGGAGTAAGAGCGGGCTCGGTGTGCACTTACCCTGCCGCCGGGCAGGCAGTAAGGAGTCTGCTCCTTCTGCCACCGTTAGTCTCGTAGCCCCGAAGATCGTCAACGTCATGTCTCTGACTTTTGACGGGGGTCGAGGGTCTTGGCTTAACCGCCCGGACCGCGAGGAAGATAACCTCTATAAAAAAATCCTCTAATATCAAGTTATGGTGCGCGGCGAGGGTATGAATGGCTGAGGAGTAGTGTCATCTACAACTTTCCAGTTGTAGGTGGCGCATCAGTCGTTAGCGCGCCCCCAGCCAGAGTACCAGTGGACCCTCTGGTTGGGTTATAAATGTACACTTGCCTAGGGACAGGGGGTGAACCTGGGAATGACATTGTATATCCCCCATACTCGTGGGATTAAGTATGGAAAATCTTTTAAAAAAACAAAACAAACAACAAAGCAGTGGAGAGGAGGGGAGTGATGCGGGGTCGGAGTCCGACGCCGCATGTGGCGCGAAGGGCTCTTTCAAGAGCCCGGAGCGCGTGGTCATGGGAGATGCTGGGAAGAACCGAAGGCTCTTCCAGAAGCGCCCCAAACCAGGGGATGGCCAGGGGTCGTCCTCTGATGGCGGGAGGAGCTCCGCCCGTAAAATCGGGAAGATCTGTCGGCGGAGTGGAGTCCGCGAAAAGGCTGCGGGCAGAGGGCTCGCTGCTCAGGAGGCCAGCGAGCAGAGCCAAACCAGCCCAGTCGAGCCGGACCAGCGAGCTGATAGGCTCGCCACGGAGGACACGCGAAGCAGGGCGGACATCTCCGAGTCGTCAGGCGGTGAGCTGAACACCGCTGGCGGCTCTAAGTCGGAGCGAGTGGCGCAATTTGAGGAGGTTGTGGTAGCTGCGATCAGGGGTGTGGCCTTGAAGAGGATTCAGTCCTCTAAAGACAAGGTCATACCCACTGCCACGGCCTCTATTATGGCGGCAGCGGAGGCTTTTCACCTTGGGCCTCCGTCAGATGAAATGTCTGAGATGCGGGCTGAGGTCGCCCGCTTGACAGCCGCCATGGAGCTTCTCCGAAAGGAGAATGAGGAGCTCCGAGCGGACCTGGTGGGCCTCCGAGCAATCGGCCCCCGGGAAGAGCCACAGGAGGGAGCGCAGCATGGGCAAGGCCGGCCGGTGCCGATACCTGCTGAGGACCGGGTTCTGACCCTGGTGCGGCGGGAGCTGGCTGCCTTCCAGAGTAGGTTTTCCGCTCTGGAGGCTATTGTCCTGCGTCCCCCGCTAGCGGCGAGTCGGCAGGTATCGTTTGCCGCCGCTGCGGCCAAGCCGGTAACGGCAGGGCGGTCTAAAGGCGGGCCCGTGCCGAAACCCGCGGGGCCGCCCCCGACAAAGCCGACAAAGTCGGCGCCGACCAAGCCCAAAAAGGGCGGGGTGGCTGCGCAGGCGGCGAAGGCTCCAGCCCCGGCGGCGAGACGGCCGCCCCCCCCGCCTCCTAATGCTCCTCCGGCCGACGCCGAATGGCAAGTGGCCGGAGAGAAGAGGAAGGCGGGTAAGGTCTCAAGGGCGGCCAAAAGGAAAGAGAGGCGGCAGCGGCGCAAAGAGCGAAGCGTCGCGGCTAGGCTCCGCGCCCCGAAGTCCGCAGCTGTGGTGATCACGCTACAGCCGGAAGCGGAGAAGAAGGGCGTGTCCTACCGCGACGTGCTCACTAAGGCGAGGGCGGCGGTGAACCTGCAAGAGCTAGGTATCACCAATGGCATCCGGGTGAAAGTCACTGCGACTGGGGCCCGGATGCTAGAGGTGCCCGGTGCGGCGAGTGGCCCGACTGCTGACGCTCTGGCCGATAGGCTCAGGGCGTCCCTAAATGCAGACGAGGCTCGAGTGTCCAGGCCCACCAAGTGCATTGACATGCGCATCTTGGGCCTGGATGACTGCGTGACGGAGGCTGAGGTGGTGGCCGCCGTCGTTAGGACTGGGGGTTGCTCTGCTGAGCAGGTTAGAGCGGGCACCATCCGTCCTGACCACAAGGGGCTGCGAGCCGTTACGGTGAGCTGCCCCGTGGCGGCGGCCAGGAAAGTCGCCGGGGAGGGCCAAAGGCTCCTGGTGGGCTGGGTTTCCGCGCAGGTGAAACTGCTGGAACCCAGACCTCTGAGGTGCTTCCGCTGCCAAGTGGGCAACCACGTGGGAGTGCAATGCACCTCGGAGGTGGACCGCAGCGATCATTGCTTCCGCTGCGGTCAGCCCGGTCACAAGGCTGGCTCGTGCAACGCCACGCCGTACTGCTTTTTATGTGCGGCAGCTGGCAAGCCGGCCGATCACCGGGCTGGGAGTAAGGCCTGCGCTCCACCCGCCAAAGCCAGGGGCAGGGGCAAGCCCTCCGCCACCACCGTCACCGCCGCACCCGCCGCCACTGCCGCCGCCGCTGCCGCACCTGCCATCGTAGCTGCCGCAAACATCGCGGCAGGGCCCTCACAGGGGGCTCAGGAGGGGGCTGACATGGAGTGCCAATAATGGCCCCATTACGCCTCCTCCAGGCGAATATCAACCACTGCGCCGCCGCTCAGGATCTCTTACTCCAGAGCATGGCGCAGTGGTCGATCAACATCGCCGTGGTCGCTGAGCCGTACTTTGTCCCGCCCAGGGATGACTGGGTGGAGGACCTGAGCGGCTCAGTGACCCTCATTTCGTCGGCCGCCGCCGGTACCCCGTCGCTTGAGGCAGTCAAGAGGGGACGGGGTTGCGTGGCAGCACGGTTCGGGGAGATTGTCGTGGTAGGGGTATACTTCTCCCCGAACCGAACTCTCGCCGAGTTCCACAACTCCCTTGCGGAGTTGAAAGTCGTCGTCGTCGGGTACCGTACCCTCCCTGTGATCGTACTCGGAGACTTCAATGCCAAGAGCACGGCTTGGGGTTCCCGGTACACGGATACACGGGGCGGGATGGTGGAGGACTGGGCTCTGGAGACAGGCCTGGTCGTCCTAAACCGGGGTTCTGTCCCCACGTGTGTGCGGATGCGGGGCGAGTCAGTGGTGGACATCTCGTTCGCCAGCCCCGCTCTGTCACCGCGTGTCATTGACTGGCGCGTCATGGAGGGGGTGGAGACGTACTCCGACCACCGGTACATCCGGTTTGACGTCTCCGCCCAGACCTCGAGCGCGCTGGTCCGACAGGCCCCGAGTGGTCCGCGGTGGGCGCTGAAGAAGCTGGACCGGGAGCTCCTCCTGGAAGCCTCGATCGTGCAGGCCTGGGTGTCACCACCGGACAGGCCTGCAGACATCAACATCGAGGCGGAGTGGTTCCGGGAGGCCATGTCCGAGATTTGTGACGTGGCAATGCCCCGGGTCCAGCCCGGACGTGCCTGGCGCCAGGTGTACTGGTGGTCGCCGGAACTAACGTCTCTGCGCGAGGCGTGCGTTGCCGCGCGGCGCCTGTACACCAGGCACCGCAGGCTCCGTATCCGCCCTCCGGATACGGAAGCCATTCAGGCGGAGCTGTACGAGGGTTACAGAGTGGCGAAGATCGCCCTCCGAGCGGAGATCCTGCGGGCCAGGGGACTGGCCCGTGAGGAGTCGCTGGGGACTCTGAACAGGTACCCGTGGGGGCGCCCATATAAGGTGGTGCGGGAGAAACTCCGCCCATGGGCTCCCCCACTGACGCAGAGTCTCCGGCCCCAGCTCGTGGAGGGCGTGGTGAGCGCTCTGTTCCCTTCGCGGGGGGAGCATACTCCCCCGCCCATGGCTCCGCCTCCTGCGGTGCCAACTGTGGACCACATAACCGACGACGACGATACGCCAGAGGTGACCGAGGTAGAACTGAGAGTGGCGGTACGTAGGCTGAGTGCCAAGAATACCGCCCCAGGACCCGACGGCTTACCTGGAAAAGCCTGGGTCCTGGCCTTGGAGGCTCTCGGGCCTCGACTAAGAGGGCTCCTAAGCGCATGCTTGGAGGAGGGCCAGTTCCCACTTCGTTGGAAGACGGGGAAACTGGTCCTCATTAAGAAACCGGGGCGCCCGGCGGACTCTCCGTCCGCTTACCGGCCCATCGTGCTGCTCGACGAGGTGGTCAAGCTCTTTGAAAGAGTCATTGCAGACCGCCTCGTCGGGCAGCTGGTGCGGGTGGGGCCGGATTTGGCGGACAGTCAGTTTGGTTTCCGCAGGGGGCGCTCCACGGTGGATGCCATCATGCGCGTGCGAGCCCTCACGACGGGGGATGCTGTGGCCCGGGGTGGGGTCGTCTTGGCGGTGTCTCTAGACATCGCCAACGCCTTCAATACCCTGCCCTGGAGTTGCATCAGGGAGGCACTCCGGTATCACCGGATGCCGACCTACCTCTGTCGTGTAGTCGAGGCCTATTTGACGGATAGGGCGGTAATCTACCCCGGTCACCAGGGAGAATGGAACCGGCGAGAGATGTCGTGCGGTGTCCCACAGGGATCGGTCCTGGGGCCGCATCTGTGGGACATCGGTTACGACTGGGTGCTGCGCGCCGACCTCCCTAGTGGCGTCAGCGTAGTGTGCTACGCTGACGACACGCTGGTCCTGGCGCAGGGGAGGTCGCACCAGGCGGCGGCCGAACTCATGACACGCGGGGTTGCGACAGTCGTTGAGAGGATCCGGCAATTGGGACTCGAAGTGGCCTTGCACAAGTCCGAGGCCATGTGTTTTCATGGACCTCGGAACGCGCCACTGTCGGGCTCCCAAATAACGGTAGGAGGGGTTCACATCGGCGTCGAGTCGACGATGAAGTACCTGGGACTCGTCCTCGACAGCCGGTGGAACTTCGTCGAGCACTTCCGACGTTTGGCTCCCAGACTGCAGCGGGCCGGGGCTGCTTTGAAGCGGCTCTTGCCCAATCTGGGGGGGCCAAACGCCTCCTGCCGGAGGCTCTACGCGGGGGTCGTGCGGTCCATGGCCCTTTACGGGGCACCGGTGTGGGCGCGGTCGCTAAGGCTCCGGCCAGCCCGCCGGTTGAAAGCGTCCCAAAGGGTCATGGCCATCCGGATGGTACGGGGATACCGCACGGTCTCCTGCGAGGCGGCGAGCCTCCTTGCCGGATTGCCGCCGTGGGATCTGGAGGCAAAGGTCCTCGCGCACGTTTGGGAGTGGCGCGAGGAGGCGAAACGCCGGGGCGTAACTCCGCTGCCGCGAGTAATCGCGGCACAGCGGACAGAGCTCCGGCGGGATCTCATGGCGGCATGGAGAGTGCGACTGTCGCAACCCAGCGCAGGGCACGCCACAATTGCGGCGGTAAGACCCCTCTTTGAGGAGTGGCTTGAGAGGCGCCACGGCGTCCTCACCTTCCGCCTGACGCAGGTCCTCACCGGACATGGCTGTTTCGGGAGGTTCCTGTTTCGTATAAGGCGGGAGGAAACGCCCGGGTGTTATCATTGCGTGGATCGACCGGAGGACACGGTGGAGCATACGGTGGAGGTCTGCCCGGCTTGGGCGGAGCACCGCCGTGTCCTCGTGGCGGCGATCGGCGGCGGCGACCTCTCGCGTCCGGCCCTGGTTCAGGCCATGGTACGGAGCGAGAGGGAATGGGAAGCCGTCACCTCCTTCTGCGAAGCAGTAATGCTCGCGAAGGAGGAGGCGGAGCGCGAAAGGGAGAGGCAATCTCTGCGCCCTCGCGCCCCTAGCCGCCGCAGGAGGAGGAGACACCCTGGGCGTCGGGAGTCGATTGCCGACTCCCGGCCACCGTAGGCGCGGGCTTGCGGACGGCGAGCAATGGGCAGCTCGCCGTCCGGTAAGGACCAGGCCCGGGTCGACGGCGCGTCGTGTTCCACGCGCGCCTCAAAGAGATGTCAGCAAAATAGACGGGGTCCGATAGGACCGATGCCTGCCGGGGCTGCGGATTGTTCGAAAGAGTTACCGTGGCCCTGGCGCACAGGCAACTGAAGGAACACGGGTGGGTTTTAGTCAGTAAGAGTCTGACACACCCTTCCGCTCCGCCCAGAGCGGGACACGTCATTTGATGATTTCCCACCCAAAAAAAAAAAAAAAAAAAAAAGGCTTACACAATACCTACTGAAAATAACAATGTAGGTATATAGTGTTGGCGACCAGCAACCAACCTTTTAAGCTATTGCATAGCTTTTATCGCGGGCTTTGAGCGCGGCGACCGAATCAAGAAATTCCGTAACGAAAATAAAACCTAACACCCCCACTCCGCCTACCATTTAGCTCGGCCGAGCGTTCGCTTAACGTGTATGTATATGGTACGACTGTACTTGAATGAATATCAAAGAAAAAAAAATACTGCATAAATAAAAAATAAATAAATAATTATAATTGCATAAGTTGATAAAAATGCTATGCAATAGCTTTACCGCGGCAGTCCCCGAGTGCCATACGTGTTTTTTTTAATATTAATATTTGTCGTTCTTTTTTATTTATGCTTATGTTTCCTTCTAACGTCACTGTCTGTAAAAACGTCTTAAAAATACAAAGAAAAGAAAAATGTGCTTCCATTAATAAGTATCAAACCATCCTCATCTTCAATATATAGACAGAATGTTGATAGATAGAATGATACATTTTCGTTCCTACTACTTGTTCATTCCAGAAAGCACTTGAACTAAATACGACACACAAAATTCCTATCGCTCGGTGGCGTTTGATAACCACCTCTCGTGCGTCGATTAGCTACCATTTGACCGTTTATCTTAAGTGATAGATATGTCAGAAATTTTATCGAAAACTGGCACACTGTTCGCGTGGTCGTATTCTGAAATCGTTACTCGAAGATATTTTCGATATTCCGTTATCGATTCCGAAACGCTTATCCGGTATGACGCTAATCATTGTGAACACTACAAACTTTATAAGGCTCTGCTATTCAAAGTTTTCAAAATATTCGAAAATGAAAGAAAGGTGTCTGTAGCCTGTAGATAATACAATAGGTGTCTTACATGTGAACGAGGGAAATAATTTCCACCACAAAAACTTGAACCATTGCTGTATGGTTCACATACTGAGCAATCAAGGTCGGTGATGTGTTTATGTGGTATTTTTAATTGTGTGTTTTTATTTATATTTTAATGTATGTTTTTATTTAATTTTTAATTTGGTAAAACATTTTGTGCACATGATCCTTGTTGGTCGAAATAAACGTATTTTATTTTATTTATTTAATACATACATAAACTCACATCTTCTTCCCATAGGGGTTGGTAGAAACTGCAGAACGCCACTTGCCATGATCCTTAATTACTCCTTTTGCTTCGTTTGCATACATCCGCACGCCGCGCGCCGGTTGCGAAATACATATTACTTAAATCCAAAATAAAATATTAAGTAGATACATACATACTTAAACATTATCGAGATACATTTCCAGAATACGGCCACAAGTTCGCAATCTTAAAGCAGTCCAAAATACCTGATAAGCGTGGCCTGGAATCCTGAGATACCTCACAAGTGGACCGCGCTATGATAGGATTTTCATGCGATATTGATAGCCTGATAGTGTTATCATTCCTGAAATAAGCAGGAGCAGCACCTGCTAAAGATAAGGACAGATTAAATCTTGAGTTGAACTAGTTTTTGAAGAAATTTTCCAAAATACGTTTCTAAATAGATAAAAAAAAAGATTTAACGACGAATCTATGTATTCAATTATTTTCTGAGCTCGATTCCCGAGTCGAGCAAAGTGCTATTGGGTTTTTCCATCTGGAATTTCTCAGTAGCAGCCCGGAGTCTGGATTTGTGCCCGGTTGATGGCAATAGGCTCGCCCCCTATTACATGGGACTTGTACATAACTGGCGAAATGTGGGTGTAGGTACTATAGGTACACCTCTGCACATCCCTTCGGAGAACACGGCGTGAATATATTGGTTCACGTTCGGTTCTTGTGACTGCCTGACTGAGAGACAAGACAACGCTCAACTTAAATCCTAATTTCTACCTACAAATAATATGTAAAGTTGGGGAAATTAATAGTTTCAAACTGACAAAGTGCCAACTTAAATGGTCCTTTTATTCAAATCACACCTTCCTTTCTCTGACAGTTGTATGAGATGGCTATAATACGGCAAATTGACGGAGTCTGTCAATTTGAAAAAACAATTTATTTTCATGGCTGTACCTAATATATATTTTTTTTTAGTTTTTTATTAACAGATAAGTTAACAAAATGATCTTATTTTAAATGTAAAGTAGCATAATCCAAGCAATGTCAAATAGGCTCCTCATTTTAAAAAACAACATGAATGATTGAACGTTACTACTAGTTATTAGATTCATACATATTATATTAAGACTGTTGGGTTATTTAGGGTTTGCAGACCCACATTTTTAAATTAAGTTACCCAGGCCCCCCTAATTATTACATTAAAATTATTATATTTTTCGATTATTAATTATTGTAACTAGTATAATTTATTATTGTAAAAACACAAAACAATATATATAAAAAAACAATTAAAAACAACTAATGGTTAGGTATCTATGCATAATGTAATGTACAGTCGCCAGCAGGTCAAGCTACACGAAACTGACAAATTTCTCCAAACGATTTTAAACCTTAAAATGTTTATAGTTAAGTTCAAAATCGAATGAGAAAGTCTGACAGCTTGTGGTAACTTGATGTTCTTTCGACTGTACATATTAATTAGTTGGGTGACAGCAATCATGTTGGACTGTAGTTATTGGATATAAGCGAGGAGATGAACCAAAAAGAGAATTTCTGAAATTCTCCCTTGTGCAGGAAAACGATAATATTTTGCTTGTTTACAAATAAAATCACGGACAAATTACCTAATTAATTAGGTATTATGACTGGGTAGCCATATGTTATTAAGCGACGCCTGTATTCCTCGAAGCGATATACGTATATGGTTAAATACGTTCATACTTCACCGGTATTAGTATCTACCTATTACAGTTTACTTTACCCTCATATAATAATTAATTAATGAGCTATTATCAAATATAACTCCTAAATTCCACAAATACTGCTACTGAGACTTTTATTACATAAAGGAAAAACTTATGTGTGTACTTTTCCGCCTACAAATAAAGTCCAGAGTTTATGAATCAGAAGACGTTTTGAGTCCCAGCACCCTAATTTCGTAACACACTATCAATCACAATCTGGATCATTTTAAAGGCTTTTGCTAATCCATTGCTTCATATGTTGCAGAAACATGTTACAAAAACAAAATGTTTTAGTGAGTAAGTACAAAAAATTTGAATTCAGAATCTTAAACAACTATAAAATTTTTGAATTCTAAACTCTTTTTTTTTTTCTTTTATATGTTTTTATTTAATTTGTTCAGTTTTTTCGACAGTTGCACAACACCTTTCATTGCACAATTCATTTTCCTTCTCAATTGCATATTTATAACTGCAGGAAAATCTGGCAACAACACTCTGAAAGGTAAGTTTAGACCGACTGACGTATCTAAGTTACATATTATTTCCTTGTAATTTACTTGTTCTGATAGTGATCCTTTTAGGGACAATCGGTCCTTTCGTCTTCATATCTTCATAAGTATTTCTTGGCAGAGAATATGTCATCAAACAACATACAAACCTAGAAATAAAATCATGTATCACTTGTACTATAGTAGTGTGTCGCTATACTACAGTTTATTTATACTCGTAGAAACTCAATGTAATCCGCCTATAAGAGTGTAATTGCGTGTCTGAGGTCCGTAAAACGACTACATTTCTAGCAAACGTCCCTTAAGCAAGTTAGCTCTAACACATGTTGTCAATAAATATTTTAGTAACAGTTACACGAGTCCGTGAAAATAAAATGATATGTGCTCCTTTAGAATAACGAGGCATAAAAAGACACTTAACGAAGCCGAGAGTCACGTGTACTCCATGTCATTGTTATCATTTTGTTGTACTGGACCATACCTGGGAACCTTCCGGTTTCGGAGATATTGAAGGTCAAAATTCCAACTTTTACTGACGTTTTTTTACGAAAACAAGTTTAAAATGTTATTATAACACAACTTTTAATACCCCCACGACCCCTGTATCGTTGCATGCACCCATAAGCACAATGTTTTGCGTGCGTTACGTTGCGCACTATCGTAAACAGCGATTTTTCGCACCAAAAATATAATTCGTTTCCCAGCAATTATTTTTGTGCTGTGTTACTTAGTTTGATGTCTGTGTCAGTGTCAATATTCCACAACAAAGATGGCACTTACAGCTTTTAAACGCGGTTTAGATGTGCTGTGTTTAGTTACATTGGTGAAATTTGCCCTTATGCGGGCTTTGCGCAGGTGACTGTCTAAATGGCAATTCGGCTAGGCCCCAGGTGACTAAAATCGAATCAATCCATTCGACTTTTGTCGTGCGGCCACAAGTCGCATTCGGTGACTAAAATCGACCGTGAAAATGCTCCATCGCAGGCGATCGCCCGCCGAATAAAGGTCGATATTTTGATGAAAAATGAACTAATCACCTGCGATTTGATCGACCTTTGTTAAGGGTGGCGATTCGGCTTGTGAGGCGATTTGGTAAGCGACCAGCAGCACGATGAAAATCGACCTAGTGTAAATTCCCCATGTGTCCAACGCAACTCTGACCGCAACACATAAACTTATCAAGGATTAAAAAAAAACAAAATTAACATGGATACAGCAGACATAGGTACTCAGTAGTGCAACGCAACATACTGGGCCCATGTGCTATGAAGGCTACGTACACACGAACATCCCTATCGCAATCATGAAAAACAAATTCTCAAAAAACAATTGAACATCCGGAAAATCCGATGGGAAAACGCTGCTCTACCGCTTCAGCTAAAATTTGAAACTACGTAGTACGTACAGCATACTGTGCTATCTTGGAATAGTATACTCCTATAGTTCTGCCACATTCCTCCACACCTCCAACAGTACTCATGTATCCTCTATAGAAAACTCTACCATCATATTTGCCAATGTACCTAAGTAAACAGTTTTCTAGGGAACACCGGAACCCGTATGCGCAGGCGTGGCCCTGACTCACTGTATCTAAAATGAGGCGTATTCTGCAATTATTTGAATTACTCTAAGCAAAGTATTTATACTTCACAAAAATGACGCAATACGTTTTAACGTTGACGGAAAAAAAATCTTCGCAACATTGTATGCAGTAAGTGTATGAAAACTGTATCCAGTAACGCAAAATCATGTTCCTGCAATAAAATTTTGTAACCTTAATACTGGGCTATAAAATTCTATGTTCCAGAGCGTTCGAAGATTTGTCGAGATCGATTTCATGGTAGGTGGCCGAATTTTCAGTGTATTTTTCTTCGTTGCGTTCAATCAATCAATCACCTCAGCGTATCGCAGTCCACTGCTGGACATAGGCCTGTCCCAGGCTGCGCTACAATACCCTGTTCTCCGCCTTCCGCATTCAGTCTGTCCCAGCCACCTTTTAAAGGCGCGACGCGACTCTAGTAGAACAAATTCTATGAAAACTTCATGGAAATTATTCTATAAGAATCTCGTCGCGCCTGTCTGCGGGAGCCTTAAAGGTCGTCGATACGTTAGTGGGATATATCCCTTATACGTAAAGTTCAGAAACTTTGAAGTCTCTTATATAACTCACAACTAAAATATATAGTATTTTAACACAAATATTTATAGTAACGACCAATGTCAGGCACTAAGTCGGGCAATATGATAAGGTAAGATATAATTTATTTCTTTCTCTATATAATTTATTTATGCTAAACCAATTGACCTTGTTTCTTATGACTAGTTTTTAGATAACCAGCAGGCGTAGCATGACGGTTTCTGTTTCTTGGAAGACAAGACATAGCTATTTCTATACAAAGTGACATTTCGTTTCTCTATTTTTGATATCGCACCGTAAAAATCCTTCTAAAATCCGTCATTTTGTCTTTCGTTTTACCGATCGTTGTCTAGGTCTTTTTTTATATGTAGACTATTTCAGAAGAAAGTTTTCTATCCCAAACGTCAAAATCACACTGACAACTGTCAGTTGTCTAAGGTAGTGAAGACAAATTGACTTTGTAATCGCCATGCTAAAGACAGTAGAAAACTTTTTACTCGACGGCCGCAAAGTATAAAAATGGAATGGAAAAATGGAGTTTTCAGTTTTTGAATGGAAAATGTGAAAAAGTATTACCTACATGTTTAGTTTTAGGGGTTTAAGGTTTTCATAAAGGGGGTCGAAATTTTCATTATTTTTGCGATAGGACACACCATTTTCGAGATATAAGCAAAATAAAAGAAAAACGTGAACAAACTACTGAATTTCGTAAAAAGTGCAGTTGACTCTTTCTACTTTGCTGCCGTCGTACTGTCTTCACGGAACGTCATTTTTGTCGATTCTTCCGTCGACAAAACCCGTTTCTATAATGGTCATGCTACGCGTGCAGAAAGCCTGTAGGTACTTGTCAAAAGTGCATCTGTACAAAAATTTTACCATTGGTGATACATAATGGTAATCCTACTCCTGTACAAATCCCCAAATCACCGAAATCACTTATGTGTAACATAAACAAAACAGTCCAGATTTTTCTGATCGTTTTATTAAATAGCATTTTCCGTTGCAGGTTGGTGAAATATTTGGCCAATCAGTAAGGTGGTCGCTAGCTGCCCACTTGCTTAGTTTGCGCTGAACGATTCTTGAAGCCACTTTTAATACCACCACCAGACCACCCACCACAACCACCGCCTTACAGTACGCAAAATTCAAAAACGTTGTGTCGTGAAACAAAAATTTAAAGTATGAGAAAAGACCTAGTATTTCATAATAGTATGTTTTCAATAACACTATGTTCGTAAAGGCTCCTAACGCCATAAAATATCTATCAATACTTTAGGAGAAAATGCCTTTTAAATCTAGAAGCTCGTGACTGCACCCCGCGATAACTTAGACTTGCAACTTATATGGCTACTTAGTATATTTTACTATGTGCTTTTTTGTTTTAAAAAATGTCTTTCTTTCTTTATTTCTTGGGGTCTACTCCCCAGTCACGGAATCCGTAGTTTTGGCCTAAGTTACGGGCCGTTCCCAGTACGTATCACATACGGACATAATGTTTAATTCGGGGCCCAAACTAAGAATGAATAACAACAAGATTTGACAACTGTCGCTACTCCCGTAATGCATTTGCCCGTCCGAAAAACTGAATTTGGCACGTGTTTGACGGTTCTACTTCTTTCGGACGTGGCCGTATCTTCGTTAGAGAGGCTAGACCTCCTGATATTAATGCTAGGGATAGGTACTGAGTAAAATATACAGAATAACACTACAACTCTCTTATCGGCTGAGTGTTCGAGCTAGCCGACTAGTCCGCTTCCCCGTTCCATCATGTTATCTAAATGCCGCACTAGCTCTTATACTATGTGAGTATGAATAGGTATAGGTAAATATGTGGGTGAGTACAGACTATTGTTAGATAGGAATCTGTTTTATGTATACAGGGTCAAATTATATTAGCTAGCGAAACTGCGCAGATGTTATTGGTATCGATTACTAAACACGACAAAACACATAGAAAAGGATTCAATGTTCTTTTTTTTGGGTTTATTGACCGCTGTCGGTTTAGTTACTTGAGTATGAGTTGAGAAAATCTGTTTTCTTTTGTTTTATCATATTAAGATATCGATATCCATCACGTCTTAGAAGATTACACAAAAAAAAAGGATGTTTCAAGTGACTAGGTATGTACACTAACTGCGGTCGACGACCCACAAAAAATAATCAAGTTATTATTTTTTTTGTTCCGTCATGTTTAGCTATCGATACCCATAAAGTCTGTCAAGTTTTGCTAGCTAATTTAATTTGACCCCGTATATATTATATGTAGTAAAATCTCTTTGGCTGTACTGTTTCTACCTGGCTGGTTTTGATAGCATCAAATAGATGAGATTAATAAGCAAAAATATAAATCATTTCCCTCCATTTTTCAATTGTTTTTCTGTCCGCCAAAATAAGTGAATCTAACGAAGTAATTATTCGATACATTTTGAAGTTTTATTACAAAAAATATGACACTAGCCGCGAAAAAAATATGTGACATTTATGGATTAACGCAGTGTCAGTAAGAATAGCACAAAGTTGGTTCAAGCGTTTTCAGTCCGGGAATTTTGATGTCAAAGATGCAGCTCGCTCTCGTTGCCCTTTTAGGAATAAAGTCAATGCTATTTTTGAAAAAGTGGAGCAAGATCGTCATATTAGTAGTAACGACATAGCTGAAGAGTTAGGGGTTGACTACAAAACAGTTTTGACCCATTTGAAAACGTCTGGGTGTACAGAAAAGCTCGATATTTGAGTGCCACACGAGTTCTTAGTCTTGAATTTGTATATAAAATACGAAAGAACTTTTTCCCCGACCTAATATGTTCAAGTATACAATAAAGCGAGATGAAAGAATCACAGGGCATCAAAAAATTCGTCCGCATCGCTGTCATCAGGAAAAGTGCCCAAAAGACAGGCAGCAATTAAGCTATTGCATAGCTTTTATCGCGGGCTTTGAGCGTGGCGACCGAATCAAGAAATTCCGTAACAAAAATAAAACCTAACACCCCCCACTCCGCCTACCATGTAGCTCGGCCGAGCGTTCGCTTAACGTGTGTGTATATGGTACGACTGCACTTGAATTAATATCAAAGAAAAAAAAAACTGCATAAATAAAAAATAAATAAATAATTATAATTGCATAAGTTGATAAAAAATGCTATGCAACAGCTTTACCGCGGTAGTCCCCGAGTGCCACACGTGTTTTTTTTAGATATTAGATACGTCAGTAGGTACTTTTATTTCCCTCGTAAGTGTCAATTTAATGTCGACTGAAATACAAAAACAAATGGTATGTGAGTTGTGTTTAGTAAAATTCAGATAACATCATAATTGACATCAACAACATAACATACGACCATGACGATGCTAACATCATGCAATAGACAAAACTGTCAAACTTTTATAGCTTGAATGCGAGGCTTTTGGCTATTTTGTATGTATCTATTAATTCATGTCATTCATTTGGAAGGTGCGTTTTGTTTGTGCAGAATAAACTATTTTTCTTTCTTTCTTTCTTTTTACGATAACATCATAGTTTTGTTTTATCCTTTACTAGCTGCGCCCCGCGGTTTCACCCTCATAAGTCTCGATCCCGTGGGTATGTTGGGATTAAAAGTATCCTAATCCAGGTTATAGTCTACCATTATGGCAAATTTCATCAAAATCCGTTCAGCTGTTTTAGCGTGAAAGTGTAACAAACAAACTTACTTTCACATTTGTAATATTAGTTGGAATGGTTTAGATATATATGTTAGTTTGTGGGCCATTGTAGTCTGAAATAAATGTTTCATTTATTTACAACAAGCTGTTCGCGTTCGGCGTCGCCCGGGGTGAATTTCATACAAAAATAGCACCCAAATTTCCGACTGTCCAGGTGGGTTTTCCGAAAATTTTCTTCTTCACAAACCTTTTCCTGACAATTACAAATACAACAAAAAAGAATTAGCCAAATAGGTGCAACCGCTTTGAAGTGATGCGCGAACAAACATTTTTTATAGTTGAGCTCCTTAAGTTTTGAGTTGAGCTGCACGATTACTGACAAATGCGTGCACTGACTGGACAGGTCCACTCATTCTGTGTGGTATTTTTTCCTCAAAAGACCATTTCAGACTCAAATCTACATGGTCTTCGCATGATCTGACCAAGGTTATGTCTGGACTTTAAAAGAGACTGTGACCTCTGAGTTTGCCTTTCTTCTCAGAGTAGTCAGATAGGAAACGCCGACCTCATCTAGTTTTAAAATATGATTGACGTGTAAAAGTGTTTGTACAAACCTACTTACAGAAATAAATCATTTATCATTTATCATATCAATTTTTATTTATGTATATTTACAGTTTAACAGTAAAACATGGTCCCAAGGCCCAATCTTAGTACACAGTGCCTCAATACTCATGTTACTGGAAGGATCTCTCAACCCCTTTAGATTCCACCCTCACCCCTTTCTCGAAAGTTTTATGTCTTATTATAGAAACCTATGCTTTATATAAACACACACAATGATGGTCTTTATTTTTCAAGGAAAACAAGTATACGTGTTAATTGTATTAGTATTAAGGCTCCCGATAACAGGCGCGACGCGACTCTATTAGAACAATTTCTATGAAAACTTTATGGATATTGTTCTACAACAGTCGCGTCGCGCCTATCTGCGGGAGCCTTTAACGATAGAATAATATATATCTTAGTCCTTAGTCTGTGATGCAAAATGTTGAACCTTTGGGAAGGTTTCAATGGGGACAAGGACCAGACCATAAAATGGCCGAGCCACCGAGCTACAAAATCAATGACATTAAATTATTTATAATAAGCATCTTAAATCTCTTTGTACAAAATAAAGAGACTCTTCAATTTCGCAATTTATTGTTATTTAAAGGCTTAATCTCTAATATCTCAATCTCCGTTATTATTGTTCTTTACTAATTACTAGCTACTCGGCGCGACTTCGTTCGCGTGGTGTCCTACCCCTACCCTACCCCTAAACCTTCGCGGGCGTATGCAGAAAAACTCACCAAAGTTTCATCAAAATCGGTCCAGCCCTTTCGGAGTCCATAGAGGACAACCAAACAAACATTGACTTTTATTTATATAAATATATAGCAGATAGATAGATACATATTAATTGCCAATACCATTCATAATGAGTACACAATATTCTCCACGCATGCACACACTCACAGCTCACGCATACATGATACAGATCTGTACCTTCTCAACACCGCCCACATTACTATTATACCTATACACCTACTACGCGTACGAGCCCACTCTTCTCAGCCTCACTCACACACCCACACCCGCTTTGTATGGTGTGTGTATAAGGTGAGTGTATGTGTGTGAGTGGCCGCCCGCCCTGGCATCTCGCCCGCCCTAGCCGCGCCTACAGAATGATGAATGTTGTTGCCTCGTGAATGTTCTTTGTTCTTGTAGGAGGCGTCTGTCTGTGAGAAAATGAGTGGGTCTAGTGTGTTTATAGTACGTATGTATAAGTACACGTATTATAGATAGGTTTAGTGGAATTCAAAAGCATTTTTTGTGTGATGCACCTATATTCAAGCATTTTTCTGGCTGATATTTTCGAAAACTTGTTAAATAGTAATAATTTTAAAATGCTATTAAAATAAATTATATTTGAACGAAGTTCTACACAAAGGCAAGGCACATGTTTCAATCTTTATCTTTATCTAAAACACAAAGAAGGATCAAAATGGGATTATTCTTGAAATACTTTCCATTCTTGAATGGGTACCTGCACTTGAATCGCGTCCTTATATAAATACATACAAGGAAAATCCGCAATGTACGACACAGAACATTTCCTATCACCATTATTATACTTTGTCTGTATCCAGAGCACATCGATCTTGAACAACTGAACCGACATCATAATGTCTTAAGTGACACCTTATCACAGGAAAATGAGCAAAAAGTGCCCGAAGTTTCAACGAATAAGGGCCTTTATTGAGTGCACTGTCCGCGGTTTTTCCCTAGAGAACCATCTTTGCTCGTTCCATAATAAATTGTTGTATAATTTTGATTGCTCCATTTGAATTTAGACTTAATAACTTGCTACTAAGATTCATTTTCGGATACCACTTATCATTTTAAGAGAATCGATCTCGTTTCTTATTCCTTTTTTGAATGACCTAACCGACACTAATCCTTGTTATTTGAATTTGAGCCGTATTGTAATGAATTTTTAATGGGTTTGTTGATGAGTTTTGCTTGAGATGGCGTGAACAGGGAGTTTAGTTGTATCTCTTGCTGGAGAATGATTTCATTCAAGATTGAATGAGTAATGCTATTGGTTGAGAGGGATGTGAGGGTACAGTGTAAGTGAGAGGATCTGTTATATTATGTGCCTATGAATGTAGATAAAAAATCAGTAATATCATTTACTTATTACATTATTTGATGATTCTCTAACATTTTCTTTGGTTTTCAGCGAATTATCATTTTATTAAATCATTTATGTACACACATATAACCAGACAGGAAGAAAGGAACAGAAAAATACATCAAAAGGTGATGATTATCATCTAAATATCATAGAAAATTACAATTCACTTTTTCAAAATCCCCGTAGCAAATATTACCCTGAGAACTGAGCTGAGAACTAATAAAACTCCTAGTTATTGTTAAAATAACATAGATTTGCGCCTTCTTCATTGCTAGCTACATTGTATTATACAATTTATTTATAGGCTTTGCCACCATAATGACCACATTTACAGGACCAGATGTTTCAGTTCTCGTGAATTATACTGAAAATATTCTCTAAGGTATCATTTAAAATCACGGGTTTCTGTAATTTCCGCTGGTTTTAAATGAATAAACAAGGCATGTTTAAGCGTTGAGTATTAAAATAGTCTTTTGATTATTATCAAAGGGCAAATACAACAACGATTTTAATATAAAAATCCATTGGTATTATTGGAATGTTACCACAACATCAAATTTTCATCATAAGTGCTGACTTACAAGTGTAAGTGCTGGGCAAGACTCATGCTGGGAGTCTTGCCCAAAAACTTTGAGGTAATTCGGGCATAATCACAGCTTGAAAAAAACTGAATATTCTGTATTCTATACATAGAAATAGGCTGATAAAATGGTTACAGCGACCTGCAGACACCTGAAAAAGGTGGTTTTCAAAAGCGTTGCAAGCATTTTGGATGTTAAAATGTCATAAGTGCCTGTATTAACTCCTAACTGCCACGGACGAATTTTGAATCTTATATTTTGAATTGTTTCTTAATTTTTTATTTTTACATTGAGGTCATATTTTATAGAAGCAACAAGAGTAATGTACCCAGTATTTTGTAATATCTTGATTTAAAAGAGTATCCTTGGAGTTTCTTGCGCGTTCTTCTCCATAGAGATCTACGTTTTACAACGTTGGGCAACTAGCTTCAACTTTCTGACTAACTGACCGACTGTTTGACAATTCATAAGTGCCTATAAATGTTTTAATTGAAATTAATGCTTTGAGTTTGAGGTTATTTTTATGCCTTTTAAAAAGGGGCAATGAAACTACGTAGTATGGTAATAGTATTTCTCCGAGCAAACTTTTTTCTAGGCCCTTCATTTTCTCCCGTCACTGCTGACTCATGACGCCATGAAACACCTCTTTGTTAGAAAAGCCTTTTGTTCTCAGCTTTCCCAAATCTTATTTATAGTACGGGAGATAGTGTACATTTTTTAGAAACGACAATTTAATTTTAAACATACATAGATTCGATGGATGAGACATCCTAATAAACGAATAATAGCATTATTTGTCTAAAAGCTTATTTGTTCAGGAAAAATATACGTAGTACATTTATAATTAATGCTTATTTTTAAAGCCAAACCCACAACAACAGTAGATGCCACTTAATAAATCCAATTCCAGACAAAGGAAATTATTTACGGTTTTCTCCCACTACAACCCCCATTAGATCCCCTGCCAGTCTTAATTCCCTCCCTAGCTCTTAAACCAGGAGTATTGGTGCCAGGCGCTGTCTCAGGAGCTCACCCCTTACCTCCCCGCTCTAGGGGTTGAAGGGGGTGGCGGCGATAATTAATATTCGAGCCTTCACCCCCCACTGGGTCTTTCTTTGTGTGTTTTGTGAGACGTGTCTTATAGCGAGCGTAAAGCTTGAAAAATGTAAGTGGGAAATTTGGGTTAGGAAAACTGTTTTCTGATTGTAGGTTGTACGGTAGACCTTTGCCATATAAATAGAAAAAAAATATCGTAGAATTTTACACAAATCTGATGGCGATAAAGTTAGAATAATTAAACTACAGAAGATTAAGTACTTTTGGGAAGTCATCAGGCCGGTCTCTTTCAGTATTTTATACACCATGAGACAAGAATTTTTAGAGTAGGTCCAGAGCTTTCGATGATTACTCCCCAACTGTTTGCAATATTTATATAATAGTACACTGCGGCTACACTTTATCCAACGTTCATATTCTATTCCTCAGTAGCAACCCGGAGTCTGGATTTGTGCCTTGTTGATGGCAATAGACTCGCCTCCTGTTAAGGCTCCTGCAATCAGGCGAGACACGCGACGCACGACACAAAGGCACCGCCAGTTGCGCGACATGCGGTGCCTTTGTGTCGCGTCGCGTGTCGCGCCTGTTTGTGGAACCTTTACATGGGACTTAAACAAAACTGGCGAAATGTGGGTGTACTATAGGTGCATCTCCGGCTAACCCTTCGGAGATGACAGGCGTAAAGTTATGTCACATTATTCCATTTTCTAACGTATTTGTAGATCCAATAGTGAGTCAAAGATGTTCCTTCGATTCATTATGAGTTATGAGTCATAATAAGAGTAGTTTAAAGTACCTATGTGTGACTGATTAATGTAGATACACATAATATTGTTCTCAGAAACCGCATTGAACCCTAGCTGGTAGCGAAGTTAACAAAGAATATAAAACCATTTTGATTCGGCTTTGTAAGTTGGGTAAAGAATGGAACAAAGAACATGTGCATTATTAAAACGAAGAAATTCCAGTTTTAAATGTATTTATGATGTGTATAATAAAAATATGTTTTCTTGCCCTTTGACTATAATTTGTATAATGAATTATTTAAAAAACTAGGTTTTGCCAGCGGCTTTGCCCGCGTGGATGTCGGAAATTATCCCACGAGGACGTACTACCGGGATAAAAATATCTCCTGTTCCATACATTTTGTCGAGCTACGTGTAACAAAATATAAGAAGGAACAGTAGTTTTTTTTTTGTTAATGGATTTCATTCAAATTTTATACACCGTCTAAGTATACCATGTAGTATACGTCGTATAATTTAATGTGATAACCTAGTCACCATTCTGTATATATTCTAAAAACCGAATTTACGTTACGTTAAAACGTCGCACGTTCGTTCTAGGACTCTCTGTAATTACCAATCAGTCTGCCAAGCATGGCGATTATGAAAACAAAGATTACTATTATAATGATATCTATCTATGAATAGTCAGATTCCAAAGTGGGCACTTACAGGCAACGTAAACTGAATCACTTCAGGCATAACTTAGAAATAAAGACACACCTTTCTGAGCATATTCATTATTATGAATTCGTTTGTTATACTTAAAGGCGGTTAGTTCATGAAACAGGTATTTCCTGACAATGTATTTGCGATAATTAATTATCTAGTAAGTACGTCGCAATAGAATAGAATAGAATACTCTTTATTATGTACACCATAAAAATTACAGATGTAAATGTAGACATTTTACACAGGGTGACACAATGGGCGGTCTTATCGCTAAAAGCGATCTTTTACAGACAACCTTTGGATGGATTCAATTGAGAAGAAGAGACAATAATGCAGGTAGTCAGTGGTGTACCATTTACATATACAACAAATGCATACATACATAAAACATATACTTATCTACATATAATATATACAATAATAAACATGAAACAAGAGCAAGGAAACTAGATGTAATGATGATGTTTAAGGAGAGAGGAAGTGTTTTTTAACCACAAAAAAAAAACTACTACTTATTATGTACTAAGGGTAAAGATACATCTAACGTAACACAATATTGGAGTATATGCCTCCGTACATTTGGTTTTTCGTCTGTTAAAATAAATGTTCTAATCCTACAGCTTGGGATATGGACTTAAGTGCTTATCAGAACCGTGAATCAGGAAGAACTAGAAATTTCATGTTTTACCTAAATGTTAGTACGGTCACCTTAGTCGCAAAAACAGTATTTTAAACTGACGCAATCATCTCAATCTTTAAAAGGGCTTGTTGTTTTCATTCCTTTTGAAAAGTGCCTCTTTTTGATTAAAAGTTAACACCGTTAAAAGTGAGTGACGGTCGAAATAAAAAAGTAGGGCTGCTAGAAATTCGCTATTGTTTTTACCGAAAATAACTAGAGATATTCAAAGATATGGTGACACAAAAACAATGAAGGACAGAGTGCGTACTGGTTCACGTCATGTTTGTGAATGGACGCCGTCAGTAGGGACTGGTCATTTCTTAGCTGCCACGGCTTATTTTAATTTAATTTAATATTTGAATTGTTTTTGTCTTTTTATTACGGACGCTTTTAACGTTCTGCATTGTTCTCACATGCATAATTTCAACATGAATGATGTAACCAATATTTTGTAACCATATTTTGATTTAAAAGAGTGCCCATGGAATTTCTTGCCCGTTCTTCTCCATAGGTACCTACTACGCTTTGGAATGGGCAACTAGCTTTATCTTTCTGACTGACCGACCCCTTGATAATTCAAAAGTGCCTGTAGTTGGTTTATTTGAAATAAATGCTTTGAGTATTTTTTTTGTTCTGAAAGATGCCGCGACTATTAATATTTGCAATTTATGATTCTTACGTTCTTACATTGCAGATGTTTGAGATAAGGGACTTCCCGGTGTATATTATTGAACTCATTATAAAATTTTCAAGATAACTCGATAACAGAATCATTATCTAATCTTAGGTACTGCATATGCATTGACGTTCACTACATCTCAAAAAAAAAAAAAAACTGTGATTTATCTTCTACCTATTGTGACACCTCGTACGTTTTCCCCAATGGACATGACTGTCATGATGCCAAAAGGATGCAATTTCCAAATTAATTCAATGTGGGATTTTCCCTAAGTCATTTTATAAAGCACATGGTAAGTATCTATTGAGGAATGAAAATAAATTGAATGACCGGAATCCCTGTAATAACATAGGTACCTACTACCTCCATTTCTGAGTTTCTGACTTCTATAAAAGCAGTCAGATATTTCAGGATAACTGCATCATCAACCTCTCCTACTGAAGTATTTTGGAAACGTTTCAGATTTTAACTACAAAACATTTACAAGCCACCATCCTCGCTCCACAACCGCATACCACCACATAACTAAAAGATTACACCCAGTACATAATCTCCATGCTTACAAAAGCCACTTCAAAACCAACCTTACATCTTTTAAAATAAAGTCGAAAGTCAGTCCAGGATGTAGGCAGTTCATCTACATCTCATGAGCGACAAGGACGCAAGATTCTGAGAGATTAGAAGCCAGGTATTGATCGCTCCCTGGAGTGGTGTGGGGGAGGGAGACCATTTCGTTAATCTCGCTCCTATGTCTGTTCGGGGTGTATTTGAAATGGATTTTCAGTACAAATGGGATGGGGTACGCTTCTTTGTGTAAATTGTAGGCTTCTCACTTTCAGGGGTTTTACCGTTAGCTGGGGTATACCATCGGATATACTCGTAATGTTAGTTAGGATTACAAGGAATTCTTTGGAAATTAACAAATTTTGTTTGTAATATTTTTACTGACAAATGCGTGCACTGACTGGACAGGTCCACTCATTCTGTGTGGTATTTTTTCCTCAAAATTACCATTTCAGACTCAAATCTACACGGTCTTCACATGATCTGACCAAGATTATGTCTGGACTTTAAAAGAGACTGTGACCTCTGAGTTTGTTTCGGCCTTTCTTCTCAGAGTAGTCAGATAGGAAACGCCGACCTCATCTAGTTTTAAAATATGATTGACGTGTAAAAGTGTTTGTACAAACCTACTTACAGAAATAAAATCATTTATCATTTATCATTTAAGGACTATATTTGGAGACTATTATGGAAGTTATAAAAAGTAGGTACCTATGTATTAGTACGACATGCACGCACTTACAGCAAATAAGCTTTTATAAAAAGATGAAAAAATATTGAAGACCCAAAATTAGTATAAGGATCGTATCACGTGGCAGTTTCAAAGTTCTTGTCTATCTCATGCTACAAAATAGTTTGCGTTGTAAAATATAAAGGTTTTTTTCAGTGCAGGATGATAATAATTTCTCATTGTGTTTTGTCCGGCCTTCGTTATATCGTGACCTAGTAACTTTCAGGGCGTGGCACTTATCTGAAACGTTTCAAGGCGTTGTAAAGTTACCGTTTGAACAACGGCAACGTTGGTTTAGGGGTGGCTTCTAGCATATATTTTAATTCTAAGTATATCTTCTTCTCTACCTCGCACTTAAACCAACCATCAGTAACGCTTTAATTCTATCATCTCGATTGATGTAATGTGTAATCTCCCCGTGGAAACTTAGGTAAAGTGAGCTGCCATTCCACCTGATGAGGATTGACACTATCCTATTCCTCGTCAGTGTTCACTCCAGCCCGTCTGTTCAATACAATGTGAACATATATTTTAATATTCTAAAACATTATAAATTAGTGTAATTAATTGCAGTCATTTATAATGATTTAGAATCAAATCAAATTAAATATTTTTGTTTTTTCTTGTTTTTTTATGTACGCAACATTGTTGTGCGTTAAAAATGTTTTTTAAGTGTGGCAACACACATTTTTTCTTGTCCTTGGAGAAACTGCTTTGAGTGTAACCCGCCATTGTTTTTCAATTATCCTACTTCCTACTAATATTATAAATGTGAAAGTGTGGATGTTTGTTACTCAATCACGCTAAAACGGCTGAACGGATTTGGATAAAATTTGGCACATGGGTACACTATGACCTGGATTAGGATATAGGATACTTTTTATCCCGATATTCCCACGGGATCGAGATTTCTGCGGGTGAAACCGCGGGGCGCAGCTAGTTTAAAATAAAAGTGAAATCTATATTTTACTTTCTCTCTGTGTATTATTTCATACACGGTCAATAAAGGCAAGTCAGAGATCAGGAATAAGTCTTCTCACAGGAGATAGGGTCCGTGGGGTCGCTACTGCCCAACAGCTCGCCACATGCTGCCCTGCGGGTTTCTGTATCTCTTAGTCTGTCTCCTCACCCTAGACCTGTTTTAGCAAAATAAACTCTACCGCTTAAGACTTAGAGTCCAGGTGCTCGAAAGCCCCACCACGACGTGACGTGTTCACGGGGAGATTTTTAGAGAATAGATCGGCCCAGAAATTGATGATCTCCGTTTCGGATAAGACATAGTACTTAGGTAGGGACCCTTGATTAATACTTATGTTAAATTCCTGTAGTATTCTAGAAAGACATCATCAAGAGGTAGGGGGTCGACTAGATAAGGCTTTTTGTCATCCCCAAATTGGAAGGTATTAGAAAAATCTCGTTTCGGAAAAGATTAGAAGTGATCTTCAAAATCAAACTACCTATCCAACAAATGATACATCATTTCAGCCGAAAGACGCCCACAGCATCGCCACTTCGATCGGTGCTGTGCGTCTTTCATCCAGCGGATTCCTGCGGCCTTCACCAGGTCACCGGTCTTGTGGTAGGCCTTCCAACGCTACGTCTTCCGGTACGCGATCGCCACTCCAGAACCTTTCGGCCCCATCGGCCATCCGTTCTGCGAGCAATGTGCGCGACCCTCTATCACTAAGTTTGGCAATTCTTCGGGCTGTGCCGGTTACCTTGGTTCTCCTACGGATCTCTTCATTTCTGAACAAATGATTACTAGTCCTAATTTCTCAAATACTTCAGCGCACATTTCATGACTATTTTGTAACCGATCGGTGCTTATTAGATCGTGTAAAGTGAAGCACTCGTTCGCAGGATGTAACGCAACACATAACTAGATTTTAGTTCGGTGGTGTCGGGTAAGGAAAACTGGTGTATTGCCAATATTGAATGCGATGAGCGAATGATTATTGAGAAAGTTCGAGTGGATTGATGTTTTCTTTTCAGGAATAACCAAAATAGACATTACATCTAATTTTTGAAAATTGGACTTTATGGTCACTTGGGCAATGAAAGAACTAAAATAGGAATAATTTCATATCCCATTTATCCATACTAATATACTAATATTATAAATGCGAAAGTAACTCTGTCTGTATGTTACCTTTTCACGCCTAAACTATTGAACGGATTTCGATAAAATTTGGCAAGGACATAGATGGCATCCTAGGGAAGGACATAGGCTACTTATTGTTCCGGTAGCGCGTTCCCTTGGGATCATTTCCGATATCCACGTGGGCGAAGCCGCGGACAGAAGCTAGTATTATGTATATTGTTCGCCTAAACTTTCACGGGATAACTCTGAAAATTCAATTAAATGCACATGTACCTAACTTCTTTTTCAGACTACCCTTAGAATCAGTCCTTTTAACGTTAAAAGTTACAAAACACAGTTCTTATAATGTTATAGTCCTCGTATTGGAAATTTTAAAGTTTAAGTTTTTTGCCACTTACGAAAATCACGCATTTAAATTGTTGAACAGATTTGTATGAAAAGTACTCAGATAGAATCTTATTATTATTATTAAGAGCTCGTATAGTCCCACTGCAGGGCAATAGAATATCCTGCCGGGGTCGCGGATTGTTCGAAAGAGTTACCGGGGCCCTGGCGCACAGGCAACTGAAGGAACACGGGTGGGTTTTAGTCAGTAAGAGTCTAACACGGCCTTCCGCTCCGCCCAGAGCGGGAGAGGTCATTTCATGATTTCCAACCCAAAAAATAAAAAAGGTGTATAGGATATACCTTGACAATGTAATATGTATTTATTCTTCCCCTTGACCTTTTTTCGGTCACATGAAGCTGTCTCTCTAAGATGCGAGAGAAATCGCGTTTATAAGTTACTTAGTTGCTAATAACTTCAGTGTATCTGGCCATCCATCATTCACAACTATAATTTCACGGTGCATTACATTCACGTCTCTAGTTTCCTTCGATTGAGCAAAACGAACCAAATCAGAGCGTTCAGGAATCACAGTCCAATGAAACGCTAAAACGAAAGAGAATCGCGTGCCTGCGCCGGGTTACACACATCTTGCTAAATTGATAATAATGTACCTTTTCAGTGTACAATAATACCGTAAAAGTTTTCTTGGGTACAGCTAAGGCAACGTCTGAACAACAAGACGTGATCTCTGGCGGGAGCTGCTTAAACACCCTTTATTGAGCCATCTGAGAGCCTCCCACCTGGGCATGCGTTACTGTGGCCGACTTGAAATTCCCTACATAAACTACGAACCCGAGTCGGCCGTAGCAAAGAGAATCTCCATAGGTAGGAGGTTTATGGGTGACTCGGACCTCAAGTGTATATGCGGCGTCTCTCTGCAGACCATAATGGCCCACCTTCCATCTTACGCCGCATGTCCTGATATCTATGGACTTGAGGATCTTCTAAGTGTGTCAGCGAACGGAGTTCGCGAGGCTGAATTTTGGGCTAAACTTAATATTTGAATTTTCATAACAAACTTATTTGCCATCGATACGCTAAGACGAAAAAGTGTATAATTATTCTTCTAAACTAATCCTAACTAATATTATAAATGCGAAAGTGAGTCTGTTTGTGTATTTGTTACGGTTTCACGCTAAAATGGCTGAACGGATTTAGGTGAAATTTTGCACACACATAGACCATGGCCTAGGTAAGGGCATAGGCTACTTTTCATCCTGGATCGCAGACGAAGTCGCGGGAAACAGTTAGTATTACATAAAGAGCAAAGATTTGTTTCTTTGTGTGTTTGTTTGTTACGCTTCGACGCTAAAACGGCTGAACATATTTGGATAAAATTTGGCACATGAGTAGACCATGACCTGAATTAGGACATAATATACTTTTTATCCCGATATTCCCACGGGATCGAGACATATGCGGATGAAACCACGGGGCGCAGCTAGTTTATTATAAATCTCCTTTTTATCCAAACCTTAATGCCGAGGATTCTATCTTAGGAATTTTAACGGATGACAGGTTACCATAAGACGCTGTACTTACCTACAGAGCCAGCCTTCATGGATTGTTTTAGAAATAGTATGTACAATTATTACCCGACTGCAAGGAAAGGGTTATGCTTTTTGCGCGTATCTTGTATGTATCTATGTAATATTCTTGATTACCTCATATCTGTTTTCTACATAATAACATATAATAGTGATGATTGTCAAGCGTATTTAGGTGGTCTGATGATATTGACAGTTGAGGAGAGATAGTCGATGCCGAGTTGATGAGTTTGCCTCTACAGAGCACCTGGACTAGATAAGGTGGCGTTAAGTAATATTCACATAACTGTAAACAATGTGAACTAAATAAATCGATAGTTTTTCTATTAACATAACATCATATCATCAAAACAATTGTAAAACCTACTGACTGCTTCTTTGGTCTAGTAGTCATGAGGTCCTGGGTTCAATACCCAGGTCGAGCAGTGTTATTGGGTTTTTCCATCAGGAATTTCTCAGTAGCGGCCCGGAGTCTTGATTTGTGCCAGGTTGATAGCAAGGCTCGCCCCCTATTACATGGGACTAAAAGATAACTAGTGAAATTTGGGCATATTACTAGTACAACTCTGCCTAACCCTTCGGGAAATACACACGTGATGTTTTGATGTTATTTATTTATTCAGCAGTGAGTACTTAGGCAGGCCGCACACCAGACATCCACTTGTATTACGACAATTGTGGCGCTACATTTGAAACGCGACACTTTTAACGCCCCCGTACATTTTCGTACAAGCACGCACACCAAGGACACATTTGTAGCGGGTGCAGTTTTTGGCGAGACGTCTGTCGCGCTATACGAATTCAAGATCGAACTCGTTTTTATTTTGTGGCGTGGTGACTGTCAAAAATTAAAGACGACATTGAATTTTACGTTGAGTTTATTGCAGATGTTGAAAAAAACCCTATATAATACTGATACAACCATGTATGTGTTTTGAGACATTCGATGATATTAAATGAAAGTTTTCTTCGTTGAACCGAAGCTCTTGCGAAATATTGAAATTACCGTAAGTAGTAGTACCTATCCAGTAGAAAGCAGTGGTGGCCCAGTGGTAATGGCCCCGACCTACGAGTTGTAGGTCGTGGGTTCAAACCCAGGCCGGCGCTTTACCTTGTGTAATTTATTTCATTACCATTGCTCTCAAAAACGGTGAACGAAAACATCCTGAGGAAACCGGCATGTCCTAGAACCAAAACTTCGAAGACATGTGACATCTACCAATACGCACTCGGCCCGCGTGGTGGATTACGGCCCATTCCCTCTCATAAAGAGGAGGCCTGTGTCCCAGCAGTGGGAATGTTATAGGCTGATTATGCATTATGAATATTATGTAGTATCTTGATTAAACAGGTGAACCCAATAACGTCGTTTTTCTCATTAATTGCCACATCAAGAAATCTGTATCATCGGACGATGATATAGACATTCTGGAAGCTGCGCCACAACTGTGCGTCCGATGTGCGTGTACACGATATTATATTTGCTGCGAGCTAAAATGTAGCGCAGTAATTGTGGCGACGTAAATGTAGGGTGCGTGTAGCGTGTGGCGGTGTGCGGCCTCACTTACCGACGAAACATAAGCAAATGAGTGTATCTTTTTTGTCATTCTTGCTCTTGAGCAACGTAGGTAATGCTAGCATTGGTCTGACCTACGTTGCAGATTGAAAAATGCAATCATAATTATGATAATAGCCCTTTATCCCTATTGTTATTTAAAACTCTTTGAAATAAGCCATTGATTAATAGAGAAATGACAATATACCTTTAATGATGGGTGTGTAAAAAGTAAGTATTAATTATTCATTTAGTGTTGTAACGATAGCATAACTCATCGTTCAAGTGAGGTAGAGCGCGCGACGAGCACCAGGGTCGGCAGTCTCGACATTAGATAGCGACAAAAATCTGTCGTTAAGTCGTATCGATGTCAAATCTCTTTAATAGATTTTCAACTTTATTTCCAAAGCATAAGGTTGAAATTCTATTACAGAAATTTGACATCGATACGACTTAGCGACAGATTTTTGTCGCTATTCATGTCGAGACTGCAGGGCCTGGGTTGGATAAACTGTGCAGGAATAAAAAGAAGTTCCTTTTCTTTAGCAACTTGCTTTTGGATAAATAAACAAAATGCAATAAAAAGAAGATCAAAATTACAAAGCAGATTATATTTGTTTTGTATTTACAAGGCAGATGTGAGAGGAAATGCCGGGATGGGACGGCCTAGGAGAACATATAGTGACCTTATTGGTGATGTTCTTCAGAAAGGTCAGGTGCGTAGTAATCGCAACCGGCGTGCGTGTATGACCAGATGTATGAACGTAAACGAGGCAAAAAGAGTATGTAAGGATCGTAGCAGGTGGCGTTCTGTAATTTCTGCCGACCCCCATGGGAAGAAGGCGTGAGTATGTATGGATCAAAATTAACTGTTCCATTTTTTTAACACGGTTCTTAGGCACCAGACTCTCCATTATTCAGTTGTAATTTGTATACTTTTAGAGACAGTTCACAGGAACTAAAACAGGTGCAAAATTGCAATTATTTAGAAAATATAGATTGTAGATATTATCGCGATTTGACTAAAAACAACATAAAAATTAAATAGTCGGTAGTCTACCAACCCTAATATGCATGCAGCCGCTTCTCAGGTGCGCGGGCGCTCAAGATTTGCATAGCGCATACGCAACGTGTGGAAAAGAGGCTTTATGCAATTATAGAGACGACTCGTTCGTGTGTCTGCTCGGCTGCAAGTCTTTGTTATTATTTTATGTAAGATAACGTAAAACAAAGAAAACATCTTTGATTTGTGATTAAAAACAAAAGGTCTAGATTGTAAGTGCTGATTTTAATGTGACTTTGACTTGCAGAAATGTTAATATTGTTGTAGAATTGGTTCAGGACATTGCACTTTGCAATGGAATATTTTTGTAGAAAATAATTAAAGTTCAATAAATTGAAGGTCAGATAGGGATCGCTCCATGTAAAATACTGGCATTCAGCTGCATCCGGTCAGACTGAAAGCCGACCCCAATATAATTTGGAAAGGATAGACAGATAATGAATAAAAGTTAAATAAATTCTGAAATAAGGAACACTAAAAACCAAATTATCAGGACTTTATTTTTACGCTCCTTTTTTTTGTCAGAACTTTTCACATTCGAAATGGTAACCCTACTTATGCCGCTGTCTGACGCGTACTCGAAAGACAGTAATTATTGAATTATCTTCAAACGTACATTAAAGGCCAGAGACTTTACTGTCAGCTGAACTGGCTAGCAAACTGCCTTCGCGTCCAGAGCCTATTTGGGTTAGCCTGAACCATACCAGTGTTGGACAAAGTTCCTATTTATCGCAGCCGTGAGGCTCCAAATGTATTTTTTTTTAATTAAGTTTTTTAAATAAAAATAGAATAGAAATACTCTTTATTATGTACACCACAAAAATTACAGATATAAATGTAGACATTTTACACAGGGTGACACAATGAACGGTCTTATCGCTAAAAGCGATCTTTTACAGACAACCTTTGGATGGATTCAAGGGAGAAGAAGAGACAATAATGCAGGTAGTCGTGGTGTACCATTTACATATACAACAAATGCATACATACATAAAGCATATACTTATCTACATATAATATATTCAATAATAAACATGAAACAAGAGCAAGAAAACTAAATGTAATGATGATGTTTAAGGAGAGAGGAAGTGTTTTTTAATCATAATTTTAAAAGTGGACAAAGATTGAGCACGCCTTATCGACTCAGGCAAGGCATTCCATAACCGTACTGCTTGCTTGCTTGCTATTTTCTTTCTATCTATTTTTCAGTCTTTCTTTCTCCTCAAACGATTTCAGGAGGTGTCCATGATTTGCTCTTCATCTTCGTCTGCGTAGGCTGAATTAAGCAGGGCCGGATTTAGGGGAGGGCATCCGGGGCGACCGCCCCGGGGCCTCCACAAAAGAGGGGCCCCCACAATAGAGACTTCGAAAAAAAAGTATATTTTTAAATTCCGACGAGTAAACACTAGTAAACAACTTTTCCTTTGATATTTTTTTTCGCTGTTTTACACACGGTGTGTAGGTACAACCGTACAACCGTTAGGGTACCTTGTCCTTACTGCCCTAGCTAAAAAATCCACCCTGTTTAAAAATTATTGATAACTGTGTTTTACTATTTTTATCGTCTGTTCCACAAAATTTTCGGGGCCTACACATGTTGGTTGCCCCAGGGCCTCCACACGCTTAAATACGGCCCTGGAATTAAGACTCATATTACCTACCTACAGCTAGAAAGTCCATAAAAACCTCGCTCTCATAATCAATTCCTCTTCATAATATAAGCGTCTACACAAACAACACATCAACTGTGCTGTCGGCACCATAACGTCCAGCCTGCGCAGGCGCATTGTATTCAAATGCGCACGCAGGTCGGTCGCGATCACAGGCGAGACAGGTGACCCCGGCGAGCAGTCAATTAATATTGTTCTGTTGGTAGGTGTAATGCGTTTGTAATAAAATTGAGGGTATGAAATAATTTACTGTATCTGGCTGTTTACAATTTTAAAACGCTAATGCGGCCTTAAATGAAATCAATCTGCCTAGCCTTTTCCTAACTATGTTGGGGTCGGCTCCAAGTCTAACCGGATGCAGCTGAATACCAGTATTTTACATGGAGCGACTGCTTACTGACCTCCACAACCCAGTTACTGGGTAACACGATACCCCCTGGTAAGACTGGTTGTCAGACTTTCGGGCTTCTGACTACCCGTAACGACTGTCAAAGTTCCACGAAAGACAGCCGGGGCCAACGGCTTAATGTGGTTTCTGAGGCACGGAGGGATCTTGGTGTGTGAAAAGATGGTCACCCATCCACGAACCAACCGCGGCAAGCGTAGCTTAACCTGATCGATCGATCCGTGCGGCTGCAATTACTTAGGCACAAGCCCCACCACAATAAATGAAAATACTGTCAATATTCTGGCTCCCCGCAGACAAACACGACTCGACAGCGCGACGCGATTCTAGTAGAACAATTTCTATGAAAACATCTTGGAAATTGTTCTACCAGAATCGCGTCTCACTATCGCGTCGCGCCTGTCTGCGGGAGCCTTAATGCATAGAAGTATTTTGAAACTATCAAATAAATCTTAACATTGAAATTGAAAAAGTGATTCTTTCAAATAAACTAAATAGATGTTATATTGATTAAACTGTTGGATATATTTGTTTGAACTTTTGTATGCAGATTGGAAACATCATTAGATAAACGAAGTTTAATTTACTGTCGTATTGTTGTCTCTACCTTGTATGTCACATCGACTTACAGAAAAGGTCACCCTTTGCAGAGAATCGTCTCCGTCACTCACCGCCTCTTTCTAAAACACCCGAGTGGTCATAAGCGCTCCTAATGAGCATGCGGTTTTTCCTCCAAAAAATTCTCAGTAGCAGCCCGCGGGGTAATTACGAAACACACTAACAGTAGGAATGGGTTTCATTTTGACAGTTCAGCAACATTCATTGCGTTATTTACGTTGTTGAGGCGACAATTTTTTCGAACATACGAAGCAATGCATTAACAATAGGCTTCAAAATGATTCAGATTGTGATAGATAGTGTGTTACGTAATTAGGGTGATGGAGTCCGGATTTGTGCCCCATTCATGACAATAGGCTCGCCCCCTATTACATGAAACTTAAACTTAACTGGTGAAATGTGGGTGTACAATAGGGTACACCTCTGCCGAACCCTACATGGATTGCAAGCGCGATGTTATGTTATGTTAAGTTTAAACGCGACCAATGATTGCAACACACGACAAAATTGATAGATAATTTCAGAAAACCTGAATTTGTCACAAGTAACTATTTGTTCTCGATTCTTTATCTAACAACTTCGGTAATTCGTAAATAATACCTCGATCTCATATCGCTGATAAGATTTGTGTCTGTACAAATATTTTCTACTTATTATCTGATAAAAGGACTTTACCACAAAATAGGAATTTGAATTGGTTATAAATAACAGTATTTATTTTCAGTGTTGATCAATCATCAGCTGAAAATAAAAGGCCTCAATTGAGAAATTTATTTATTCAGTAGTACACATACATACTATTTATTTAAGTTGGTGCCAACATAAACTCATTAGAGTTTTACCGTGCACCAAAGTCATCGACTACATAATTTTGAGCATCAAAACCACCTAAGAAGGTACTTAGTAAAGAAAGAAACAACAAATAACTTTATAACGGGTATTTAAACAAAACATTATCTCATACCAACGAGCGAACATCGGTGACCAATCTGACCGTCCGTCCTTACAATAAAAGTGGTGGAGGAATGTTTTCGAATTAATACAGGTTGTTCCCAAAAGTATGTTTTTAGTGACATGTACAATTATTTTTTTCCTTTTTGCTTTTTGTATTCTTATATTATTGTTCGTTATTGTTTCCTTTATTGTGTATGTTTTAAACTATTAATGTGTGTGTTTAACTATTTGTGTGTATGTTTGGAAACATGAATGCCCAAGATATATATATATATTATATCTTAGGCACTCACACTTTTAAAAAAAAAATGATGCATAATATGTATTTTATAGAAGAGATAGAAATAGAAAAAATAAAAATAGTTTTTTCGGTTACTTTGATAGCCCAGAACATAAAGGCTCCATCAAAGAGGCGCGACACGCGACGCGACACAAAGGTACCGCCTGTCGCGCGACGAGCTGTACCTTTGTGTCGCGTGCGATTCGCGTCGCGGGTGTTGCCTGTTTGCAGGAGCCTTAATTCGGATTTCAAATGTATTACAACTCAGGATCCAGCATCCCAAATCCGGATACAGTTAGCACCGGCAAATTGACCAATCTTCAGAAAATAATTTATTTGGAGCCCAAGATAATTGCCTCTCCATCTTTCTTAGACGAAAGGTACCAGAGAAACGAAGCAAGCCGTTTTAAAATTATAATAATGAAACTAGGGATTTTTATGTAAACCAATAGTTTTCAAATTAAACTGCGTCTTAATAATCGTTAAGTCTCAAGAGTGTCCGTGGAGTTTCTTGCCCGTTCTTCTGCATATGAACCTACTAGAATGGAATAGAATAGAACAGAATACTCTTTATTATGTACACCATAAAAAATTACAGATATAAATGTAGACATTTTACACAGGGTGACACAATGGGCGGTCTTATCGCTAAAAGCGATCTTTTACAGACAACCTTTGGATGGATTCAAGGGAGAAGAAGAGACAATAATGCAGGTAGTCAGTGGTGTACCATTTACATAAATAACAAATACATACATACATAAAACATATACTTATCTACATATAATATATACCATAATAAACATGAAACAAGAGCAAGGAAACTAAATGTAATGATGATGTTTAAGGAGAGAGGAAGTGTTTTTTAACCATAATTTTAAAAGTGGACAAAGATTGAGCACGCCTTATCGACTCAGGCAAGGCATTCCATAACCGTACTGCTTGAACTGTAAAAGACTTGTCATAAAAGCTGGTGGAATGCATCGGCATCTCTAGTCTTAAGTTTTCCGATGACCTACTACGCTTTGGAATGGGCAACCAGCTTCATCTTTCTAACTAACCGACTCCTTGACAATTCAAAAGTGCCTGTAAATGGTTTAATTGAAATAAATGCTTTGAGTTTGAGTTAAGTATTGGAACTCAAATTTCATGTTTATAAAACGACTTCGTAGTATGAAAAATACGGACTCCGGATAACTAATAAATATTCACACATACAGGGACCTTGTCATGTCACTGGCAGAGCACCTCGACCTCTGCCACATGGTATATAAATAGGTCTGTATTATGTTTTAATTTCCTTATTTAATTGAAAATGCATTAAACAGGGTCAAATTCAATTAGCTAGCGAAACTCCGCAGACGTGATGGGTATCGATATTTAAACACGATAAAAATTAAATAAAAAAGATTTGATGTTGTTTTTGTAGGGGTCAACGACCGCTGGCAGTATTGTTACATGAAGTATGAATTTAATAAAATATGTTTTATCGTGTTTAGATATCGACACCAATCACGTCTGTGAAGTTTACCCAAAAAAAAAACAGATTTTTGAAACTGATATTTCAAGCGAATACACAAAAATATCATCAAATTGATTTCTTTTCTGTTTTATCCTGTTTAGACATCAATATCTATCACGTCTGTGGAGTTTCGCTAGCTAATTTAATTTAACCCTGTATTATCGTACTATATATATTATATTATAAATGGGAAAGTTTGTGAGGATGGATAGATGGATGTTTGTTACTATTTCACGCGAAAACTACTGAACGGATTTGGATGCAATTTGGAACACAGATAGTTTATAACCTGGATTAACACGTAGCATACTTTTTTATCCCGGTAGTATGTACCTGTGGTATAATTTCCGACATCACGCGGGCGTAGCCGCGGGCAAAAGCTAGTAGCTTATAAGCCGTTTTGCTATTTCTTTTGCAGTGGAAAAGAAAGAGTAGGCTTCGTTAACAGAACTACTCTTCATGAATATGAAAGATAACACGAGTGGTAACTGTTACCAATAACGATCGTTATGTTGTTGGAACTCAGCTTACAGCTAAGGTCATCCTAAATGTCCGCCCTTGCCCAAATAAAGAACTATTGCAATACTGCAATCCTACTAATATTATAAATGTAAAAGTTTCTGAGGATGGATGGGTGGATGTTTGTTAGGTACTCTTTCACTCAAAAACTACTGAACGGATTTGGATGGAATTTTAAACACAGATAGTTTATAACCTGGGTTAACACGTGGGATTATTTTTATCTTGGTAGTACGTTCCCGTAGGATAATTTCCGACATCACGCAGGCGAAGCCGCGGGCAAAACCTAGTAGTCCATAATTATAGTCTACGAAACAATTGAAAATGGAACAAGGCATCGCATTTTCTGGAATCGATATCATAATCGCGTTGATGTCAGCTGAATTAACACGTTGTTAAATAGCTATTTTTGTGACAAAGTTAACTGTTAAAAGTAGCAAGTAATCAGCCAATCAATAACTATCCCAATCACAATGTCTACGTACATACGCGATGCGTGAGCGCATGCGTCGGTTGCGTGTCGCCTGCGCATCCTGATTGTAGACGCGCCATATCTTCACCCGAGCGGCTACTCAGTGTTGACAGGTTAGAAAAACAGCTGGTTTTTACAGAGAAATGAAAGGATTTGTGAAAAAATTGTACAGAGGAAGTTGATGGTGAACAATTAATTACTATATGATGATAAATTATTTTCGAGAGTCGTAACAGCCGTAACTTGCTTGTTTGGTACGCAGTTCTCATAAGGGAAAATAATAAATTCTCACCTCTTTCCTACCTATACTAAACACAATGTCTTATATAGATAAAAAAGTTGGTGGTAAATTTGTAATCAAAGCAAGAGATTTAAAATATGCGATGGACTACGATTTTCGTAGCAAGCAGTAATGATCTGCATAAAAATATTAATAGTTGAAAACAATATCTCCATCGATCAAAATAATAGACCGACGAAACCTAATTCAAAATTACATTTAAATTCACTTCTGTAAGCTGGCAACCCATACAACAAATCACTGACATCGACAGGGAGCGCGGGCGCAGCGCTCGTTACGAAAACGACACGATTTTTTTCACGACATTTCGTGTTGGAGCCGACATTTCCACATCATTCATGCTTCACTGGCTCCTGATTTATTATCTTCAGTAACCGGTGCTGTTAGATCATTTACTTTGTTCATGGTAGGTACCTACGTGGCAAGCAGAAAAACTAGAGCTGATTGGTGGTTCCTGGCGAAGAATTTAAAAACAATTCTTCTTTAGAAACCAACCAAATTAGTTGGATTAATAATTATATTGAGAAAACAGCATAAGGTAGTTTATTCTCTTATAAAATGTTGTTCAGGTTAGTGGGATGTCTTTTTGGGCAGCATCATCATCATTAAGACTCTCCAATAAGTGTACACCAATCGTGGTTTTAAAGAAAATATTCATGACCTTTCTCTTTGTACTGTTTGCTGCTGGTCAAAGAAACGCTGCAACGTTATTATAACACTTGAGTAGATAATATTTAAACCACCAACACCACGGTTTGCAAACTTGTTTATACAGGGTGTTTGGGAGATGGGTGCAAAGCCTGAAGGGGATGATAACTTGGTGCATTTAGAACATATTAAGCTAAACTTGTCTTAGACGAAGTTTTTTTTTTCTTTAACTAAGTTTTTCTGACAACCGATTTTTATAACCGATTTCTTTCAATTAATTACTAGTGTCCAATAAAAGTTTTTTTTTTAAATGCTATTATTTTTTATTTATGTAATGTGTGATTACTCAAACAAAATAGGTTCCAAGTATCTGTGTCATCAAATAAACATTCTACGCATTAAAAGACCAAAGCTTCAAAAAAAAAAGGATCAGACTTCGTCTAAGACAAGTTTAGCTTAATATATTCCAGATAGTCTAAGATATCACCCCCTTTAAGCTTTGCACCCATCTTCCAAACTCCCTGTATAACCAGGGCAGACTGGAAGGGTACAATCCCGTTACTAACCTTACTGACTGGGTAATCTATTTACTATTTTCAGGACTTGCGATCATGACAGAAGAAGTAAAGAGGGTGTTTGTGAAGCACATCCCATCTTCTGCGATCCCCATTTAGAGACACCTCCGACAAGACATGTCTCGGCCTCTTTTCACCTCGCAAATGAAGGTCTATTTTAATAAAAATACATGCCAATCATCTCATAACAACCCGCACTAGATGACAAGTATAACAACCTAGTTATACCGTGCATATGTGTAAATGACTCTGTCCGTCACGCTCGTAGGCCTGAGATCGAAACTCCGGCGCAGTTAGCCCGCTGCTTTTTATTATTTACTAACATTATGCTTTGTTTCACTACGACGATCTTTATAGTATAGAAAGCGATAGTTTATGAGATTATTTGCTCATTTTGTAATAATTTTTCTTGTGGGTTTTTTCTGTTTTCTGAAGAATTTGGTCCTAATTAGGGTGGGTTTAGGGTTTTTGCAGTATGTTGGGGTGTATTAAATTTTGACTACCTACCTCTTCTAAACATAATATTCGGTGTGAATTGTGCAAATTTTAATCTTATCTTAAGCGAAAATCAACTTCAAAACAGGAGTAATCCTACTTGGAAGTTTATTTTTAACCGACTTCCAAAAAGGTGGAGGTTATATGTTCGGCTGTATGTGTTTTCTTTTTCTTTTTATGCGAGCTTTATTCGATGAGCAGTTGACATTAGTCTATTGTAACTTAGATAAATTAATAACTGACCCACTAAAAAGAGAAAAAAAAAAGGTTTTTATAAAAAAAAAAAACACTACTAAGTGAAAAATAACTTTAATTTCGGAAATCGGTGGCAAAAAACTAAAATACAGATCCAACGACTGCCGAAATTAAAGTTATTTTTCACTTTGAAGTGTTTTTTTTTTTGGAAGTCGTTTTTTTTTTTTAAAATCCTTTTTGCCATTTTCTATACCGGTAACCGGTGTTGCCTTGCCCTTTGCCTATAGCTGAAGAAAATGGAAAATCATTGAATTAAATATTTTATCGTATTAATGCGCTTTGGCCCCTCAGGAATCGCGCAATGTTAGATGTAATCAATTAATGTTTTATTAACCAAGGTTTGACAGGAGGAAATGCTTAGTTCGATTTTTTTCAGGTTTTGAATCTATCTACAAAGAAGCTTCCACGAGTAGCTAGCAGGCACCCTGGGCAGTTGATCCCGCTACCAGCGTTGTTGTCTGGTTAATTTTCTCACTGCAAGCTGAAAAAAACGAACAATTCTCCTATAGCTCTTGCTAATGTGACACCAGAGTACCTACCACTCTGGTGTCTACTAAAAGAATGTTATTTAACGATCAACCATCATGCACGTGCTTTTCTTCAACAACTTTTCTGTCGGTCAATATCTTCCTGTTCCCTCTGTTGAGAGCCAGCTACCATGTTTGCTCAACTCCGTAGAAATAAAAAATTGCCCAACTGTGCACTACTATTTTACAGTAATTTTGACGAAATATCATAAACCCACATTCTGCTTCACCGAAAATCAATAATTCTAATCATGAAAAGCGACCGTTGGGCGTTCCAATTTTAAAATCAAAATCATACCGCAAGATGGACGACAGTGAAAGCGCGGTCATTGGTCGTTGGCAGCCTGCGTGCGCATCTATACACGAATACTAAGAAAATTTTACATATTATTACAACCTTGTCTCAAGGACATAAGGTTGGATTTTTATTGATTGAGTTTTGCGGATTAGTTTGTCGTACACTACCGCTCTGCGACGCACGCGCGCGACGTCAAATGAGAGATAATTGTTCTTTTGTTTATTTGTTTATACTTTGCGTTCATTGCTTTGTTTATTGCTCGGTTGGTGTAAAGATTATATTTTAATTAATTGTTGGGCCAATTATCTTAGAAAAGTTGGCTACCGGTGTTCGTAGAGATTGAATAGGTGCCTACTTTTCTTTTCTATTATATACGCTTAAAGGACAGATGCAGCAATGTCCTAATCCTAAAGTGTCCTAAACCAATAATTTGATACCTGTTTCTTATGCTGCTCCTTTCATTGTAGTTCCAAAAATATTGTTTAAAAATATTTCTGAAGATATTCCGGGTAAATCACTTATCTACTTGACAGACACCTTGCCTCTTGAATTAATGGTGACCACAGACTACATAGAGATACTACCCAGTATTGAAAATGCAACCTTATTTTCACTCTTGTCACTTGGCGAGAGGGGTCGAATTTATCATTGGTGATCGAAGGTGTCATGAGCATACAAGTTTGCCAAACTTCCTGACCAAAACTCAGCCTCATGTAGGCAACGACATCCCGAGCAGAGAAGAAAAGAATACATGGTACAAGTACTCAATTACAGAGTACAAGTAGGTACACAGTACAAGAACCGAAGTACAGAATAAATTGTATATGAAGCAAGTTATCTTAACATCATTATGCTTTTAAACAAACAAGTGATTAATTGGTTGATAAGCCAATTTTACCTATTTATCTATGTAGCAAAAAAATCCAATGACCAAATTGTTGGTACCTTTTTACAACTTCAGATCTGATATGAATTTAAGGAAATTTTGGAAAATGCTCGGATCAATCACATGATTAATATAGAGCCTATAATGGTTCTTCTAACTGAACAGGCAGCTGTGCTGCTGGGGAGTTATCGCGCCACGTCGTCTTCCCAGCTAAAGCACTAGGAAATGACGGTGACGGACGGGCGTTTAGGGGGACTGCCTTATATAATTTTGAGGTTCAAAATGTGGTGATTCTCAGCCAAATTTGAATAAATGACTTTTGATTTTGTTTTTTTGCATCTTGTAAGTTATAAATACCTATTATTACCAGATTGACGTTGTGTACCAAAGGACCAGAGAACCTTCGCGGAACTGCGAGACGCCAACTATTTAATTGTTGACTTTGACTTCTTGCTGCAACTGCCTACCTCGTTTCATGAGTTAAGACAGGATCACATTCCTTCCACGCGCGCCCCTCTTAGGCGTCGCGGGGGGAGTCAAACACCTTACTCTTCCCGCTTGACCAGAAGGAGCCCGCAGAGGCGGGCCGGCACCAGTCGGAGGCTGCGTTGATGAGTGCTTAAGTGCCCCCGTAGCCCCCGGTGCAAGTGTGCGAGGGAACGCTAGGTGGTTTTAGTCAGTAGAAGTCTGACAGACCCCTCCGTCCACCCTAGGGCGGAGGACATCTATGACGATACCCAAACCGATACCAAAAAAAAAGGATCGCGTTCCTACTACCCAGAGCCTGATAAACCGATAATTATGTTAAGAGGAATGAGGAAAATGTCGTGAGGAAATTTTTGAGTATGAATGTGGATATAAGAGCAGGAGAAGACCAAAGAAACGATGGAGAGACTGTGTGAAAGATGATATGGCTAGAAAGGTTGTGACTACCAAGATGACGACGGATAGAGAAGTGCGGAAAAACATGATGCGCCGATCCCAAATAAATTGGGATGATGGCAAGAGAGAGAGAATGATAATGATGATGATATGTTAAGAACAGTGTCATCTATTATTTCTTCAGCTTCTTCTTTACTCGTTTCGACAGTGACAAGAATAGCTCATGCCGTCGATAACCTCGCAGCAAGATGGCGGCAGGGCTATCTCTTTTTTTTGGGTGGGAAATCATCAAATGACCTCTCCCGCTCTGGGCGGAGCGGAAGGGCGTGTCAGACTCTTACTGACTAAAACCCACCCGTGTTCCTTCAGTTGCCTGTGCGCCAGAGCCACGGTAACTCTTTCGAACAATCCGCGACCCCGGCAGGCATCGGTCCTATCGGACCCCGTCAATGGTGCTGACATCTCTTTGAGGCGCGCGTGGAACACGACGCGCCGTCGACCCGGGCCTGGTCCTTAGCGGACGGCGAGCTGCCCATTGCTCGCCGTCCGCAAGCCCGCGCCTACGGTGGCCGGGAGTCGGCAATCGACTCCCGACGCCCAGGGTGTCTCCTCCTCCTGCGGCGGCTAGGGGCGCGAGGGCGCAGAGATTGCCTCTCTCTTTCGCGCTCCGCCTCCTCCTTCGCGAGCATTACTGCTTCGCATAAGGAGGTGACGGCTTCCCATTCCCTCTCGCTCCGTACCATGGCCTGAACCAGGGCCGGACGCGAGAGGTCGCCGCCGCCGATCGCCGCCATGAGGACACGGTAGTGCTCCGCCCAAGCGGGGCAGACCTCCAACGTATGCTCCACCGTGTCCTCAGCAGGGCTATCCCTTACTTCTTCTATTCCTTGCATTCTTACCCTTTGCCTGAAGAATATTTATTTTCTTCTCCGTTAACCCCTTTCTTGTAAACACTAATAAAGTCTAGTACAATGATAGTGCACATGATACTGTACCAGTGTAGGATGTTTACTTTACTACGAGCTCAGGTGTGCCGCTCTATAGTCCCGCGTGTTGATTCTGCACTAATTTAGGGCTGCCACGCTAATGAATCAAGAATTTTGAGTTGAGTAGATTATTTAGTACTCCGCGTGGAAGTCAATATAGCATAAAAAATATCGTATGGCAATTCAGGGAAATAATTTTTGTAATCGGATCAGTAGGTAAGCCTTCAGAGCCTCTTACTAACAAACAATACATTTTTCCTATTTATACTAATAAATTAAATTAATATCAGCACCATGATAGCTATAGCACTGTGTTCCATATATACTTAAACTATCCAATTTTACCATCTACGCATCGTTGCCTAACCTAGGTACATCTGGCATACCTAACCCAAAAATAACACTAATATTGTTATTATAAGGAAAATGGACCGTCTTCTGATAGTGTCATTATCTAATCAATGAATCTTAGTACTGATATCTGCTTAATATGCATAGCAGGATGTAATTTATCGTACCTTCCACATCACTGCATGAATCATTGTCTCCCACATCAAAACTTACTTATTTTAAAGGTAATGTGTCTAGAACTGACCTAATTGTGGTCCCTTTAAAAGTTTTGTAAAATTTTCTTAACATTGATCCACTTCTCGAATTCATCACTTTCCAAGTGACCTAAAAGACAAAACGATTAGGTCCTCGATCAAAGTAAGTCACAATTTCAAAGGAATGAAATGCCTTGTCTTTATGTTTAATACCAAAGCGGTGTTGACAGCCCTAACACAGATCATCTCACACATTCCGGTAAACAGCTACCGTGAGAAATATTGTTCTACACGTGTAATACTATAGTATTCCTACGTCCCTAGTACAGGTCTTTCATTTTTCACTTGTTTATTGTTGTTTTTATTATTAATTTTGTTAGTTTTAAATGCTCCTTTTTTATTTTTACTCTTTGTATTTCCTGTGTGAGTCCCAAATAAAATATTTTTCTATCTTTCTTTCTTTCTAGTATTATATCTGCTGTATAGTATTCAGGACTTTTACTTCACTAACTTCATCAACTTCCTCTTGTACCAATTCCCCTTATGCCAATTTGCTTGGAGTCGGAGCAGCACGTCTTTTTTGCCATACATCGTCATCAGCCTTCATTTCAGTCATCACCCCCTTTTTAGACATATCACCTGTCACCTTATTCATGCATCATCCGTCGAAGGTTTGGCTTTTCTTTACAGCCATGCACCATAGTATTTAAAACTTTTGTTGCAACAAGTCCAGCGGGTTTTTTTTTCATGAGTGCATTCAAACAGTAGTATATTAAAACAAACGGTAATAAGTTAACTTAACATTTAACTTAACAGATATACTACCCATTACATTTTCCACAGATTACAAATTAGGCCCAATTGCACCGGCAATCTCTAAACACGTTTAGCGCTAAACTACTTTAAAACATAATTCTGTTTCTGTCAAATGATTGAAGATGACAGAGACAGAATTATGTTTAAAACTCGTTTAGCGCTAAACTTTTTTTATGATTGGCGGTGCAAGTGGGTCTTACATATCTTACACCTAGACAAAGAGTAGCACAACTCAAAAACCTCTTTTTTATATAGATATTAATTTGCTCAATTAATATCTTAGTAATATAATATACAACATCATACAGATTCCAATAATCGTAATAATTCGATTTTGGATTATTTTGAGTTGTACCATCCTTTATCTAGGTGTGCGATATTTAAAAACGAATGGCAAACGTAACTGTAGTCAGGGCTTAATCAATTAAATGCACAAAAGAAGCTAAAAATAACAAAACAAAACTCTTGTTTGTGTATTGCATCCTACGGGTCCTATAATATAAATAATCATTTGCTTCAACATACGGAATCTATTGCTTATCCCTCAGAATTCTAACAATTTTTTTTAATAAGTATTACGGTTAAGAAATACTATGTCGATTTAAGCATAATCATCTCTTATCAATAAATCCCAGAGTTCGCAAAACAAAAACGAACAAATTCTGTAGTAATAAAAAAATCCCGTGTGAAATATCAAATCAATTACCGCGAACAGTTTCCTGACTTCATATAATTATACCAACATCTCCTTAAGACGAATCAACTCAACCGCTCAATTCTACGAACGCCGTGTATTCTGATCTCGGTATTGTGCAGGCTTGCTAGAAACACTCATTGGCCACGGGAAGCGTGAAATACCGGGTTTTCCCACGGCTACTTGGCTCCTGGCTACTCACCGAAATGACTAATTTGCTGATAGTACTTCTTTCTGGACGTCTTTTTGGGTCATGATGACGTCAAATACCTGTACTCGACCTGTGACCTGTACTCGTTAGATCGTCGAATCAATTTGCTTTTTATTTTTTTGATGTTGTTTTGTTTTATTGTGGTTGCGGTTGAAAATTGGATTTCACATCTAGAAAGAAAAGAGAGAAAGAAAACACGTTTATATGGGGTAAATATGACGCAGAGAAAAACACAAAAATACAGAAAAGAACGGGTCTCTTGTCCTGAGTGATACAGTCATGTGCGGTACCCGATACTGGGCGATATGCTACTATTGCGACGATCGGCGGCAACCGTCATCATATCTGTAAGTTCATCAAAAGGTATATTGGTGGTATTATAATCCAACGTGAATCATACAATATCGCTAGACAGTCCCCGTTCTGCGGGGATCAGCGGTTCTGATTGCTTTCTGCAACATATAAAATTTGCCAGTCAGTAATAGAGCAATGAAGCTGATTCCCCAGCTGCTCCAGACGCATCTAAGGCTCACTTGCTCCAAAAATCACTGAATACGTATAGGGCTAAACACAATTAAATCATCATTCTGTCTCTATCATCTTCAAACAATTGACAGAAACAGAACGATGTTTTAAATTTGTTTAGCGCTACAGTTATTTATTAGGACTAACAGCGCCCCGCGGTTACACCCGCATAAGTTTCGATCCCGTGGGAATCTCGGGATAAAGATTATCCTGTGTATGTTTTAATCCACAACCTATCTGTGTGCCAAATTTCATCCAAATCTGTTCAGCCGTTTTTGCGTGATTGAGTAACCAACATCCAAACATACGAATGCAGTAGGAAGTAGCATTTTGTGGGCCTGAGTATCGCAGCACGTGGATGCTCTGAAAAATAACATGTTTATCACAAAACAGTGACATTCCCGCAGTCTCCAGTTACCATGACCCTTCTGAATCGATTGACATTTAGCTTTAACATATAATTATGACTTTGCATATATCCACATTGTGCTGATATATCTATATGTAGGTCTTACATTTATATCAAATTCATTTACAAGTCAAATTCTGTCTGTTGTTCGTGTAAAATTACGATTTATTGAAGCATGTTCTCGATCCTTAGTCACTCAATCTCACTCGAACTATTTTGTTTTCTTTCTTTTATTTTGCAAGCTCCTATGGCTAGTCATTCCTGCTTTCTGATAGACTTTCTTTGCAAGGCGAGATTAAAAACTATATTAACATTAAAGCCTACAAAATCCCTGATCAATAACACCATGTTTAGCTGTCTGGTTTAGTTAACCAAAAATGAAAGCAGCTAATCGAACCGCTTGGTATGGTATTCAAAATTGAATAGGCTAGCATCTCATTAAAACGTGAACAAAAATTTCGTAATTCGAACGTATCGTGAACACTGCTCAGTTCATCTTCGTATTGTATTGTAAAGACGTAATAAAGATGGAGTTGCATATTCATTGGGACCTAGACCGGCCGGGTCAACCCGCGTCCGCTCGAAGGCGCCCGAGGGAGGCCGAAGTCGCCCGATGGAGGCCGAAGATTATTGTTTGTTACGTATGTGGAGTAAATACTAAAGCAATTGGATCACATTGATGTTGAAGATGTTCGGCTGTTTCCGTGTAGACTCGGCCGTAATAGGCTTTAGTCACGAGGCCAGATTGCGAGTCAGACGAAGACAGTTCAATACTGCACCGTCGTCAAATGTATTCCAGGCTAGCAGGGATTGGAAACCGGTACGAATTTGGGATTCAGTTCTTAAAAAGGTTCTTCTTTTCGGTGTGGTTCCGGTTGGTTTCTGGTTCCAAAGTAAAGATTCCAAATAAAGGTTCCAATATACTGGTTCCGTAACATCCAATTAGCTCAAAAGATTTTTATTTTTAAATCTTATGAATTTAAATAATGAGTATCTACTCATAATGACACTTTAAGAGCAGCCAACCCGTCATACTTTTAATACAAACGGTCGTACGTGAGTATGGCGTTATAACACATCTTTCATTGAAATGGTTGAACTACTAGGTATTTTGTGCACTTTATCTAGGTTTCTATGCAAGCAAAAAATCTAAATTTGGAGAAACAATTTCGATATAAGCCTCCAAAAATCTGCTTTTTTGCACAAATTTTACCTAAATTTTGGCCGTTCATAATGTACTCAACAATTGTAAAAGTAAAAAAGCATCTTCATAGAAACCTCGCATACATAATGGAGATTCTAAATAATAAACATTTTTTTCAAAATATTGTAAGGCTTTTTCATAAACAAGTATTTCCTGGAACAAGTTTTGTAAAATCTCTGCGCGCCAATTTTCGTTCGATGTCATTGCTGTCTCATGCTTGCTTCTTTTTCAAACATTGCGTTGGATGAAACAACAAGCTTTTCAGTCATGCTCTCGTTGACGATTGACGGACTGGGAAGGGCCCTCTTAAGCTTACTCGACTGGGTTCATTTTAAAATGCAATGGATCACAGTGAAAATACCCTATTACAAATTAAAAATTTCAAATATTCACATTGATCCTATGTATAATATTCACCACTTACAAAACAGGGCATGACTTTCCATCTCACGTTTCTGTCCATAACTTAGCAACTTAATAACATAGGGAAAATCACTGCAAGTATTATCTGTTCTATATTTAACTCCAAACCACAACTAATTGCATAAGACTACATATTAGCGACATTAACCGATAAGGGAAAGCGCATTACTTAATTGTCAGAGGGCCCGTCAGCGAGAGGAATGTTAATCGCCGCCTGCGCAACTGATCATTATCGATTGCTAATTGATCGCCACCTGGCGGATGAATCAGGTGGAAAGTTGGCAAGAGGACCGCTGGGAGGGGCAGAGGTTGGTCTGTCGCGTGGTCGAGTTGCCAGCCCTGATCTGTGACGTAAGAGTTGGAAAAAGAAATAGCAGGTGGCTTGGCACCAGAACGAGTATAACTTTGAACTGATCGTAATACTTAATAACATTATCGTTAATTAGGAAATATTAACTACTGTACCTGTTATTTTGGTTAACATTGCATGTAAATCGGAATCATCATTCATTTGCTCGATACCAATTTATTTGGGGTCCTTTTCTTCCATCCTTCTTTATGAGTCGTCATCTCGGTAGGCACCGCCAGAATAACAGATACAAATACTGGGCTTATCCCTGTTGTTTGTACCTATGGGAAAAGGGGTATCTGAGGTCTAGACACTGACCATAGCTTTCAAAGCGTTTCATATATCTACAACGACTTTCAACAGCATTTACATAAACTTCTCCGTAGCTTATGTCAATCTAATACTTTTTGGCTTTTCCATCATCGCCGATAGAATAAGTATCACTTTGTCTAAGCCCTATTGTTCTTTTGTCTTCTACTCGGTACTGAATGAAGAGGGAACCATGATCACTCCCAGCTGATTTAACTCCGCCACTTTTTCTTCTGACTAATGTCAATGCTAGCTCCAAAATAAAATAAAATGTTATGTAGGTATCTGGGACTTGCCGATCTTCATTGACTTGGTGAGTTTTCTGTTGGGCCGTAGGTTCTAGCTTACAAGACTAGCCATGATAAGAAAATTCTGAATGATACAGCAACTAGGAAAATTAGAGTATGATAGAGGCCCATCATCTTCATGATCAATAGCCTAACTTCACCCACTGCTGTGCATATGCCTCTCTTTTCTTATGCCAATCTCCACGCTCCTCTGCCAGCTTCATTCAGATTCCACGACCTCGGATATCCAAACGTCGAGATCCGAAGACGTACGGAGGATAAAGGCTACTTGCATTTTGCTTAGTATAATTACAGGTTAATAAAACGTTAACCTCTAATAATTTTCTATTCCGTTATTTACCTTATTTGATAAAGAGAAACAGGTAAAAGTAAATAAGTTCCTACGAATCATAATGAAAACAATTACGACTCTAAACAAAACTATCCGAAATCTGCGGTGTTTTGTGGCTTAACAACTTTATTTTAATTTATATTGAGGACCGTAAGGAAGGAAGTGATTATAAAACAATATTACCTATATTGTTAAATTGTGATTAGTTAGAATTTTAAACCATATGGTACGTATGTATATGGACACCATGATAACATTATATTCTATAGGAAATCATTAACCAAATAAATGTTTGTTTACTATTTCAAATTCACTAGCACTATGGGACAGCATTAAAATAAAATATTTATAAGTTACGCATTACGATCACCAGCAATTCGATTTCCCAAAAAATCTAATTTAAATTTTTGTCAGACGTTTCTTCATTACGTCGACTTATCTAAAGCCGAAGGAATGAAGAAAGATCGGAAAATATTCATTCAATAACCTGCACAAGCAAAAGCTAAACACTAGCATACGTAAGAAAATGCTACCAAAAAATCTCGGTCTATCGAAATCCACTGAGGCCGCTCCTAAGTTCCTCTGACAAACTGCATGCAGAAAACTAAGGACCACGTGTTAACACTTCTTGGGAGGAAAGAACTGTAGTATAAGGACCAAGATTGGCTACAGCATCCGTCTATAGCCTTTTTCAACTATGGGGGTTGGATTCCAGCCTAACCAGACGCAGCTAAATACTACTATTTCACATGAAGCTACTGCCTATGTGACCTCCACAACCCATTTACTGGGCAATTTCCCTTTGATAAGAATGGTTGTTAGACTTGCGGGCGTCTCTTCTTCTTCTTTTCGACCAAGATTAGCTATCCACAAGTAAATAAATAAACTCTTCAACTTTATTACGTGTCCGTACAACGTATTCGCCGTTTTCACTGGAAAAACACTAATGAATTATAATATAAAACAGCACGTGCTCTGCCTATACTCGCCGTTCGACGCTGTTCGACGTGGGAGGTAAAAGTAATTACCGACGTTCATTAGCGAGGGGTATCTCATTAGTGGCTCTGTAGTGTACTTAATAGTGGTAAATGTGATCAAGTCTTTAGCGATCAAGATTTTCTTTTGGATGGGTTTGATTCTCGTTGGTTTAGCGTCTGATTTTGGAACAAATACAATTTCGATTTGGACCAGAGCTTATTCATGAACTCTAAGGCCCGCTTGCACCGCAAATCACTACGGTCCGTATTACAGAACCTCACTCAGAACTCAAGCATTACTTAAAACTTGTTTAAAGCCATTTGATTGGTTGAAACTAATTTTAAATAAAGCTTGAGTCTTGAGAAAGGTTCTGTAATACGGCCCTAAATACGTTTATCGTAAACAATGCTCTGTTTCTGTCTATCGCTTGAAGATGACAGAGACAGAATCATGATTTAATATATAATCCTAAGCGGGCTTTTCTGTCACAACAGTGATATCACGAAGTATACTAAATAGGTATGGTATTTTGCATAAGTTTGATGAATCTATCAATTTTATTATACTTCGCAGAAGAAGCAGGTTTGTTTGAAATTCAAACAAAGCCTTCAGAAATTTTTGTAGGTTTGCTTGCATTCTGCCTTATGTAAGTCTATTTTGGATAAGTCACATCCTACTGTAAACATACTAATGTAGCATAAGCATAATAAGCCGACAATGTTCCCACTGCTGGGACACAGGCCTCCTCTCTTCGAGAGGGAGTGGGCTGTAATCCACCACGCGGGCCCAGTACGGGTTGGTAGATGACACGTCTTCGAATTGTTGGATATACTTATGTAATTTCATGAAACTAGTAGGAACATAGAGAAGATGATATCTTTAAAAATCGCAGAAAGAACACTCACTTTTAAATCCTTCTAAAGAACGACAAAACCTATTGGCGAAAAAAACCATGAATGCCCGGAACTCTTAACAGTTTATCGATCCTACAATCGATCAGACTCGAGTATCAATCGTTCGAAAATTCCTCTAGAGAAAAGTTTGACAGTGCATTAGCGATGCGCGAACGCAGAGCGGTACGCGCAGACATCCGGCCGCTTTCGCGCACATGCGTACGACACATTTCGGAGGTTCCATCCATGGCACCGGTACTTTGTGTATGGTATGGTTAGTTGGTTACTTATGGTTGCCATGGTATTTCGTTGATGAAACTGTGAGGTTTTTTTTCTGGGATTTCCAGTACCTGCCTGGGTACTTGTATTAGTTTCCGATGGGATGAATCATAAATACCTAGCAGCAACACAAAAATAAAAGGTTTCTTGTTGAGGTTTAAATGGTATGGTAAATAATTATGTAGGTAGGTGATCTATGGATGTCTAAAAATGTTGCCTAAACGTAAAAATACATCATTTTCATGACAGAAAATACGATACGAAGTAAGAGCCGATTACTCTGACACATAAATCTAGTATTACAATTGTAAATGAAACACAGCCAAGAAAACGCCGTATATAAAAAACTCTAAGACACATCTGACAGGTTGGCAAAATGCCCAAAACGTTATAGAAACTACCGTTTGATCAAGGAACGATTCAATAGCCATCTTATGAACTCCATCCAACGACGCTTATATATTTTTGATGTAATCTAGTTGGCTTTGGCCACTTTTCTTAAGCTCCTGGCAAAATTAAGAGGTTCTATGTCCCGTTTTCAATCTCTTGATGCGTCTTTGACAACAAAGTTATGGGATGCTTTATAATAGTCTTCATGAACGGCGGTACTTAAATATTCTATCGGCGATAACAATGATGGAAAAGTCAAAAATGTATTAGATTGACATAAGCTACCGAAAAGCTGTAGCTATAGCTGTCAATCCTGTTGAAAGTCGCTGTAGAAATACGAAACGCTTTGAAAGCGATTGCCACTCGTCGTATTCTCAATTGACCTCAACTCAACCAGCGGGGTAATTGCGTAACACACTAAAAGTAGAAATGGCTTTCATTTTGACAGTTCGACAGCATTCATTGCGTTATTGACGATGTTGAGCAGACAATTTTTTGGAACATATGAAGCAATGGATTGGCAAAATCCTTCAAAATGATTGAGATACTGACTGATAGTGTGTTACGCGATTAGGGTGCTGGGTAGGCAGTCCGCCCCGCACTAATTAGCTGAACGGCTAATAGGTATACCACGAGCTATTCTGCACGTTAAAATGGGGAACTGAATCGATTAAAATGATTTATATAAGTAGTCGGGCAGTGATGGCCCAGTGGCAACGGCCCCGACTTACGAGTTGTAGGTCGTGGGTTCAAACCCAGGCAGGCGCTTTACTTTGTGTAAATAATTTCATCACCACTATCAAAACGGTGAAAGAAAACATCGTGAGGAAACCGCCATGGCCTATAACCAAAAATTCGAAGACATGTGACATCTACTATCCCGCACTGGGCCCGCATGGTACATAACAACCCAGTCCCTCTCGAAGAGAGAAAGCCTGTGTCCCAGCAGTGGGAACGTTATAGACTGATTATGCAAGGAGTCGGAAAAAATCTAGGCAAATTACCGTACAAAATTACAGATAAAAGTCTGTCAATCTCGAACTAATGGGGTCACAAGATGATATAAATATGAATTGTGGTGTAGTGCCAGTTCTATCAACTATTAGTCACTTATAAATGCCCATATGGCTTCACTAGGTTTCCCTAAACTATCGCGAAACCATAACTTCTTACGTCAGAGGATCGAGTTTCGTAGCTTTTTCCTCAGCTACTAAAAGTTTTACGAATTAAATTAAATGGTTCTTCTCTTTTTATGCCTCTTAATGTATTTCGCTAAATGCTTCATCAAAATCATCGCCCTTCTGCCTTTTTTCGAATTTATTTTGGATTGCCTCAGAATTTCTTCTACCATGCATTTCTATATTCAGCTTAGCCATCATCTCAATATTAAAATCGTCATATCTAGCCATATCATCTTTCACACAATCTATTGGACGGTGGATGCCATCGTCATCAAATTTCTGGCTTTATTGAATGCCATATTCAATATTGCCAAACCGTGTACAAAAAAAACTATCTACCATTGTATTCCTCTCACGTACTCTCAAAATCTAGTATCTATCTACAAAGGAAGTGTCTTCGTGATCATAATAATGTGCTAGGTTAATAAACTTTACAGCTAAAAATATACCAAGAGAAAGACCAAAGAAACGATGAATGAATTGTGTGAAAGATGATATGGCTAGAAAAGAGGTGTCTATTGAGATTACATCTAATAAAGAAGAATAAAGAAAACATGCTGCACTGACCTTAAACAAATTGGGGAGGAGGATGAGGATGAGGATGAGATCAATCCACATGTTCTTTCTAAGTTTATCTTGCAAATCGCTGACATCGTGAGGAAACCTGGATTCTGAAATCGCAAATCTCCCTTGAGCAAGCGAACCCATGAGAAGAGGCCTTTACCCAGTACAATAATTGGCCAGCAATAATCAGCCTATGCACTAAAAGTATGCCTAAATATTTAAACAAGTATGACATGAAAAAGATATATATATATCCTGACATATCGGTGTGATAGCTGAAAAGAAATGCATAAACCGCAGGATGTTTGAATGTTTAGTATCCGAATTCGATCGGGTTACTGAGTTTTGTTGCAAATAGATATACACACGCGTTGGTAGTTGAGAATTTTGCTGTGAATGAAGATTCTATCACTATAAATTATTACATAACGTGTAACAGCATGCCTTGTTTAACTGAAGGGTTGGGCTGTACCTATAATACAACCTTAGACATTATAAATTATTATTAAATTAAAAATCATAATATCACAGTCCACTGTTAGAGATAATCATCTCCCAAGTTGCTTCACGGTAAGTATGAGGGACCTACTAGGCTATTCGCCAGATAATGTATTCCGCTTTCCGTTCGACCCAACTATCTACCTTTATTTTTCAGGTCAAAAGTAAATCTAAAAATTGGGTTCTTTTGATCAAGAGTTTAATATAACATCTTCAGTTTTATCATCTAAACTTACTGAGGCCTTTATATCTATATCTTCTTATATATACAAATCAATTTCCCTCCATTAGTCTCGCAAAAACTCGAAAATGGCTCGACCGATTGCGATGAAACTTTGGTAAGTTCTTGTGTGGGCGCCGGAGAAGGTTTTCAAAGACATTGTAACGCATACCGGGATCAGCTAGTATATTAAAAATTAAAGTCGTTATTGTGTCTATCTGTGTGACCGCGTTGTTCTGCTAAACTACGCAAACGGGTTTTGATGCCGTTTTCACCATCATTTAGGGTGTTTATTCCGAGAGGTTTATGTGTATATAATACATTAATATTAAACATTTTTAAATAAAGATTCTCCATGTTTTGTCAAGTCGTAAAAACCTTGCGAAGCAGAGGCGGGTCGGTCTAAGATAAAGGATGCTTTTAAAAGCATCCTCTGGTTTAGAAACAAGTGGCGCTTAAGAGCCACTTGTTTCTAAATCTACCGATTTTGCAAAAAGGTAGCCTCAGCTTCGTCACAATAGTCTTTCATTTCGACAATTCAACAGTATCCACTGCGTTTTTTTTTCCTGTCAAGCAGACGCCCTTTTGAAACTTATGGCGCAATGTATTTCGTTGTTTTGTCAAAATTAATGGTGAAAACTCAGGTGAAGTGAGCTGTCATCCCATCTCATACCTATAGCCCGGATTGAGAATATTGACAGCTGATTTCACCAAAATTTTCAAGGTGAGATTTTTACAAAACACATCGGCTGTTCACACCGTCGTGAGTGGATCTAATACGGTCAATGTCACTTCACATAAGTACGACTACTACTGCTGAGCGTGGGGTCTGTTTTAGATTCCTAGGTCGGGCAAAGCGTTATTGGGTTTTTTGCATTAGGAATTTCTCAGTAACAACCCAGAATCGGAAGTTCGCGGTGTGATACCCCCGTGCCTCGGAAGGCACGTTAAGCCGTTGGTCCTGCACCTGATCTCTCTCCGGCCGTATCGGATTGCCGAACGGACTATGAGAGTGAGGGAAGAGAGAGTGCACCTGTGTCTGCGCACACACTTGTGCACTATAATATCTCCCGCGCCGAAGGCTAGTCTCCGTTGAGATTGGCTGCCATGGCCGAAAGTCGGTCTGAAGAACTATTATTATTATTTTTTCTATTACATGAGTAAGCTAAGTTCACCTTCATTAAAAATTCACCTTCATTAACTTACTCATAGTCCAATTAATGTCAATCTAAGTAGCTACATGAATATGACTTAATTATTATTGTACTTAATTGCTAGTTTTGTACCAAATCGCGCTAGACACAATTAAGTAATTACTTAGTAATTAATTGTTTTAATATGATAGTATTTTGGTAAAATATGCCATTAGATAGGTACATTAACATATCTCTTTCTACCATTTATCGTTTAATATATTTTTATCTCAAATAATAGGTAAAATTAAAAAAGCTCCGTCATAAGAAAGAGCTAATGACCTTGAAACGGCTGAACCGATTTTGATAAAACATGTCTATAACCTAACCACCGCTAGAAAACCTGCTTTCAAATAAAAAAAACCTCAACCAAATCAGTTCACCCGTTCAAGAGCTACGGTGTCACAGACAGACACACACACATCCTCTTTTTGCGTCGGGGGTAAAAACACATTCTATTCTTTGTCAAATTCGAATTGAGAAGGTAAAGTCAGCCTCAAAAAAATGCGTACACACAACAAAAAATTTGACTGTCCACAATTTGTATTCCATAATACTGTATCAATACATAGCTACAATTAAGTACTCAATGTATAATGTTTTGTGGCTACATATTGATACGATATTGTGGAACAAAGATTGTAGACAATCAAATAAATTCATGTCGATGCGTATATCTTTTTGAGGCTGACTGTTCCTATCATGATGATTTTTAGGGTTCCGTACCCAAAGGGTGCCAACGCAACCCTATTACTGTCCGTCCGTTCATCCATTCGTCCGTCCGTACGTCCGTCCGTCCAACCGTCCGTCCGTCCACCCGTCATTCAGTCTGGCAGCAGGCTGTATCTTATGAACCGTAATAGGTAGACAGTTGAAATTTTCACAGTGGTTATTTCTATTGCTGCTTTATCAAAAAATACTTAATAAAAATTAAATGAAGTTAAAAATAAAAATTAATTAACCCTTTAATTTTTAACTTACAAGAATACAAGAAACGTGTTTTTTTTTTAATATGTAGTGTTAAATATTGGACCGTGGTACGGAACCCTTCGTGTGCGAGGCCGACTCGCACTTGGCCGGTTTTTTGCTAGGTAGGTACGTATTGATAGAAATTAGGAGACCGATTTATACTGAATACCTACTAATAAGCATCTAATTAGCTCTGTGAGGTGTAGTTGTAAGGCTACAAGCATCTTTGCTTTGCATAGCTGAAAACTGAATACATATTTACCGAGCACCTTCAAACTAAAAGCGCGCGCAAAGAGCGCGAAATGGCAGAAATTTGTTTTTTTTTTACGTTTTTAACGCCCATATCTCCGCAATTTTGACAAATTTCGAAAAGCTGAACGGAGAAAAAAATCCATATAATTATCGAACCTGCGCACAAAATTTCACGAGAATCGGTTGAGGAATGCGACCTGTAAAGGAGAACAGACATCCGGACATCCGGAGATATGAAAGCATTTTTGCCCAAGCTGAAACGGAGACGCTTCGCTCGCTCTTCGGGCTCGCTCGGTCAGTTAATTTATTCAAACTAGTCTGAGAATCAGCACTTTTTTCAACACTTCCTAGTGCTTTAGCTGGGGAGAAGAAGTGGCGCACCAAACTCCCCAGCAGCACAGCTGTCTGTTCAGTTAGATAGAGATTCTATACAATAATATGCAAAGTAATTAATATTACACAAACACAAAACATTGAATTCAATTATTTACCATATATCACACACCAATGGAACGACCTGAAATATTTCTAATCCCGGGAAACTATTTTCCTGCTACGTACGATATTATACAGACCTGTGGCGAATAGGAAATGGTGGGAAAAATCCCCGGGACAAAGAAGCGACAATTACATTTACATTACCTACACCCAATTATTTACCATCGCTTCGGGGAATACAAAGTGGATAACATCATAACCTCACGCCTGTTTTCCCCTAAATGGTAAGGCAGAGGTGTACCTACCTATAGTATGGTCAGTACTCTGCATTACCAGACCCCTCTTACACACCCCGTTCACAAAGAAGAAGAGGGGAAGAGGGTTCGGGTTATGCCGGTCACTGATTGTACACCCACATTTCGCCAGTTATGTTTTTATGTCCCACGTAATAGGGGGCGAGCCTATTGCCATCAACCGGGCACAAATCAAGCAAAAACACAAATCAATCAAGCACAAATGTACAAGGCCAAAAACACGTTGCCGAACCTGGAAATCGTATCCAGGCCCTCGTGCACTTAAATGAATGATTCCTACCTAATGAGGAACCTATGATGTCATTCTGATTCAAAAAGTATTAAAAGAAATCTTCTTTTGATCCAACCTCTTTTAAAAGAAAGACCTCTTTAAAAAAGCACCATTACTGGCCATTCTTAGTGAAAATAATTCGCAATGCCATTAAGTTTTTCTTTTTAATCTATTTATTCTTCTTAGAAAATGGCTGTAGCTAGTTTTTATAGTGCTTTTTATTATTATTTGAATGCAACCTTTTTAAGACGTTGCAAAACATATTATTCTACCCAGATGTTATGAGCTAGAAATAATGCAAATTTACCTTCTTAACGTTAATCCTAGCCTTAATTAAAAATATATTTATCCGAAATAATAGTAAATGTATGTTTACCTAATATATTGCCATGTCAGTCAACCACCACCGTAATATTGTTAGAATTGCTGGAAATCAATATTTTGGCGCCAAAACCTTACGTCAAAAACACATCATACTCAAACACCAGCGATGTTGCCACAGAAAATAAAGCAGCGGAACTTGCCACAATAAAAATATTAGGTCCGTAACTAATATAATAAAAAAGTTTGCCAACGAGTTAGTTAAAAGAATTTAGGCGTGAATTTTAATGATTTGCAACTAAAGAGGTCATGACGTAACGACATGACACTGTGTTTCGTAAGACAGCGAGATGAGCCTCAAATGTAACGCTATGATAAGACCTTGTTACTACTTAACGGGCTATGAGCACGATAAAGATGTAGAGAATTTGGAAGTGGCTAACAGACTCGGACCGCATAAGAAATTGGTTGAAACTACACACATAACTACAACATCGAACAAAATATCGCCAACCTAGATACAGTTTTAACCTAATGTTACATTTGTAAGTAGATATATGCTGTTGATTTACTCTATTAAATACAACTTTTCTGTCCAAATATTATTCTTTTGCCTTTGACCATTGAAAGTAGGTAAGTAGGTTGTTAGTGTAGGCCTATGAATATAACTACATAGGTACTGACTGAGGTAACGTTTGAGTGGAAGCTCACAAAAAAATATGCCTAACTTGCTCCATCTCCGATTGATAACAATAAAACTTAAAATAAAATAATATTTCATCATCCAAATGACTCATTAAGTAACTTGACTATGACATTGAATGCAACGACCACAGACATTGACTGAGCCGATAAGCCGCATCTAGCAACTCTAAATCCTAATTAATAAATATGCAAAAGCATACCAAGCGCAATGTATTATTATAATTATTTAGTTTAAACGTTTCATAAGGTTTCGTGAACGTCTTATCTTAACACTAGCGACACGCCCCTGCTTCGCACGGTTTTTACGACTTCACAAAACATCGAGATTTCCCTCTTATGAGGTTTATTTATAAACGATTATTAAAGATAAGAGACGTTTAAACGTCAAAAATTTACGGTTAATCAGGACTGCTAATCATTACTTAAATTTAAGCAACGTTTATAAAAAAGGGGAATATTTTAGTTTAATATTAGTGTGTGGGGGTGTGTGTGTGTTTCGGGTGTGTGTATGTGTTTCGGGTGTGTGTGTGTGTGTGTGTTAGTGGTTGTTTTGTTGTTCGTTATATTAGCTTTTGTATTGTTTTTTTTTTATTTAAAAAAGAAGAAATTTAATATTATAATGTATTCTTTTTCTTCGTGTTGCTGACACGACAGTATTTTAGACCTTGTTGGCCCAAAACTTCGCCACTTCCACGGCGTCGTCAGTGCCAGCGCAGAGGTCACTTTGACTGCATGTTTTGGGACACCGACGACGGCAGGACACGAGGTGGGGCATAGTTTGCGACGTAGATCCACAACCCGACCTGCCACCCATTACACATATATAAACTCACGCCTTCTTCCCACGGGGGTAGGCAGAAACTACAGAACGCCACCTGCTACGATCCTAACACACTCCTTTTGCCTCGTTTACGTTCACACATCTGATCATACACGCACGCCGGTTGCGAGAACTACGCACCTGACCTTTCTGAAGAACATCACCAATAAGGTCACTATATGTCCTCCTAGGGCGTCCCCTCCCGGCGTTTCCACTCACATCTGCCTTGTAAATACCTTTTGTTAGTCGCCTTTCATTTATCCATTATATTGTTTTATACATATAAACCTTTCGGAATAAATTCTCTAAATGATGGTGAAAACCGCATCAAAATCCGTTGCGTAGTTTAAAAAAACAACGCGGTCACAGACAGGCGCGAGAAACGATTTTAATTTATAATTATGTATAGATACGTCGTTATTATTATCTCTACAACGTTCGTCTGCAATTTCTAAGCATACGAGATGATTTGCTAATTATAATGAGAACCTTCTTGAAAGGTTCGTTAAACAAAATGGTCGGTTATTATCAAATTTTTAGGGTTCCGTATCCAAAGGATGCCAACGGGACCTTATAATAAGGCTCCGCTATCCGTCCGTCCGTCTGTCACAGGGCTGTTTCTTTTGAACCATAACATTTTTTTTGTATTACTATCGCCGCTATTATAAAAATTAAATTAAAGGGGGTCCTCATACAAGAAACGTGTTAAAGAAATATGTAGTGTTAAATATTGTACGGTGGTACGGAAACCTTTGTGTGTGAGTCTGACTCGTACTTGGCCGCTTTATCGAGATGGTTTTGATGGTGATAAATATTGCGATGTAGGGTGTAATCAAGGTAAAGAAGTTAATTATTATGAAGCAGTAGGTAAATACGCTAAGACATCCCAGGTGGAAGTGTTAATTTTGGCAAATTTAATGGTTGTATGTATCAAGTAATTTGTTATAGCCTGACCGATACAGCTGTACCGCGCCTTAGGTATGCGCGGCGAGGCGGGGGGCGGGAGGCTGTGAGCGTTGACGAATGAGCGGCCTGCACTGCCCCCCCCCCGTCTATACTGCCTGTTACCCGCTACTACGTCTGCGTTCCAGGATGAACAGTAGCATACCATGTCCTTACCCAGGTCATGGACTATCTGTGTGCCAAATTTCATCCAAATCCGTTCAGCCGTTTTTGTGTGGTTGTTTATCAAATAACCACAATCAACACACAAACTTTCACGTATAAAAATATTTATAATATAATATTATATTATATATTATACAAACCGTGCGTTAGATGGGAATTTCCATCGTCAAAAATGACGAACTTCCATACAAAATTTCAAACTTCCATACAAACTTTCACTTTTCCGTACGATTTATCAAATATTTTCTTTCGTACACACCTTGTCGTGACAATTAAAAATACAACAAAAAACGAATTAGCCAAATAGGTGCAGCCGCTTTGAAGTGATGCGCGGACAAACATTTTTGGCAATTGATTTTTATTTATATAGATTACTAGATTTTGCCCGCGGCTTCGCCCGCGTGGAGGTCGAAAATCATCCCACGGGAACGTACTACCGGGATAAAAAGTTTTAATCCAGGTTATAGACTATCTGTGTTCCAAATTCCAACCAAATCCGTTCAGTAGTTTTTGCGTGAAAGAGTAACAAACATCCATCCATCCTCACAAACTTTCACATTTATAATATTAGTAGGATTTATAATGTTATTAAGATAGGATATTATATTATAAGTAGAATGTTGTCCCATTGCTGCGCAAAGGTCTTCCTCACAGCTTTCCAATTTTGTCGGTGACGACGCCCGTCTTCAGGCACCCACAGCCGTGTGACGATCCTGCCCAATCTATCCTGATGCATCCTGTAAGGTCCCGCCAAGTCCCACTTCAGCCTCGCAGACTTATCGCCGACATCGGCTATGCCTGTCTTGGAGCGTATTATGTCAAAGTCAAAGTCAAATCATTTATTTCAAATAGGCACATGAAAGGCACTTTTGAACGTCAAATTTACAAAAAAATAGAATTGATTCTAGTTGCCCCTTCCAAAAGGTAGTTTGGTATGGAGACGAATGGGAAAGAAACTCCATCGTTACTCTTTTAAATATGGTAAAATATGGAATTGCGAATGCCATCGGTAAGTTTAATTTTTCAAGTGCATTCCACCGCTCTTTGGCAAACCTTGACTTTGGACTTCTGAGCCTCGGTCAAATACTACGCATAGCATAATCAGTCTATAATGTTCCCACTGCTGGGACACAGGCCTCCTCTCTGTTAGAGGGAGTGGGCCGTACCTATCCCACCACGCGAGCCCAGTGCGACCAAAAATTCGAGAACATGTGCATCTACCAAAGACTAAGGAATTCTAGTAAACAAAATCCCTATTCTAAGTCCCGTATTAATGAACGGCACTCAATACTCAAGCATTACTTAAAACTAGTTTCAACCAATCAAATGGCTTGAATCTAGTTATAAGTAATGCTTGAGTATTGAGTGACGTTCTGTAATACGGGCCTAAAAGTTCTAGTCGACAATGCATTGTCGTTCTTTATCGGATCGAGCTGTACCGTCCGGAAGCTCCCACGAGAATCGCTCTATTATCATCATCAATACCTAAAATGTGGTCTGGGATAAAATTTTGCGGTATTTTTATCTCGCCCCGATAAAATTATTATTTAATTCAAATACAGGCATAAAAATACATCGAGGTTTTGTTACTTGTTTAATTATGTTATTAATTAGTTTAAATAAAACAGAAACCATCAGTTTGAAATCATGCAATATTTTTCGATAAAATTACTTGTAGATTCAAAGAAAGATTTTACCATTGATACCTAGTATTCTTGTCCTAGTATTGATATCTAGGTACCTACATAATATCTGTGGCCTGGTGCTAGAAGGGCCAAAGTCCGTTTTTGGGAGAAGTGTGATTTTACTGCCTAAATTTTGTTTTCCTATGATATTACTACACTTATTACTGTTTTACTACATTGACCTTTTTGAAATAGTTATTTTTTTTTTTTATAATTATTTTCATTACACTTAAGCCCTCTTAGCACACATAATATCATACATAGGAAAACAAAATTTTGGCAGTAAAATCACACTTCTCACAAAAACGGACTTTGGCCCTTTTAGCACCAGGCCACAAATATAAAAAGGTAGGTTCAATTTCTGCCGCGTTAATCTGGTAGTCGTAAGCGCTACTTCTGAGCATGAGGTCCTAGATTCGCTTCCCAGGCCGTGCAAAGAGCTTCTGGGTTTTTCTATCACGAATTTCTCAGTAGCAGCCCGGAGTCTGGATTTGTGCTCGGTTGATGGCAATAGGCTCGCCCCCTATTACAAGGGACTTAAACGTAACTGGCGAAATGTGTGTACTATAGGTACGCCTCTGCCTAACGCTTCGGGAAAATACAGGCGTGATATTATGTCGTGTTGTGTTCTTCTATGACCAAAGCCTAGTGGACAAAAACCATTACTAATAACACAAATTCCTTATAAAAATGCACAAAAGAAAAGTTTATTGGCGACACTCTTTGTCTGCTACTTCAGAATATTTATTAATAATGTTAGAACAATACTCAAATTGTTGGTCATAACAAGTGCAGCAGTTTTCGAGTTCAACCACAACAGACGATTGAACCACAGAACTATAAATAAGGTATGGTATAGATATGGCATTAATATTGGAAGAGTTTTTTTAAAGACTTATCCCTAATTGCGTAACACACTATTAATCAGAATCTGAATAAATTGAAGGATATTGCTAATCCATTGCTTCGTATGTTCGAAAAATGTGTCTGCTCAACAACGTAAATAACGCAATGAATGTTGTTGAACTGTCAAATTGAAAGCCATGCCTACTATTAGTGTGTTACGCAATTACCCCGCAGTTCTCATCATTTTATTCAAATTCAGAATTCATAATGCCTAATCTCGATTTCAAAACCTAAACTGAAATCCAAGTTCATTTGAATCGAGAATATCAAGATTCATGCTTTAGCACCCTTTTGCATTTGATCCATGCCGCGATCTATTCTGTATAAATCTTACCGTAAAAACTTAAGGCGGAACCTTCAGGGTAGCCCGCGAAATTCAAATTTTCTTACGTTTTTTTTTGCAATTTGCAGGTCACTGTCAGGTTGTATTTTGATTAAAATATGATTCGCGGCCCTAACAAATATAGCTTTACAGAATTATAATAATTAGAATCAGCAATACAACTCCTTAAGTTAGAATTGGCGTCAAATGTCATGATTTCATGAAATAGTCATTCAATACAGTAATATGAACTTAGAGAGATGTATTGCTGATTTAAATCATATTTTAATCAAAATACAACCTGACATTGACCTTCAAATTGCAAAAAACGTAAGAAAATTTTCATTTCGCGGGCTACCCTTGCGCTTCCCCCTTAATAGAAGTGAGCTTAAGTAAGCTGTCATTTTACCCGATGCTAGGGACTGACACTATTGACAGCTCACATCATGCCCACTTCACATATGTTTTCACGGTGAGATTTATAAAAAACAGATCGAAAGATCCGGCTTTTTTTGACGTGTGTACATATACATATACATACCTGCCCCGCAATTCAAAATGTTTCCAATATTCTATTTTTGTACAATTTTTTATTCATCCTGTAATTTGCATAAACAGGACTCAAAAACCTTGAAACCATAGCCTTGTCAAAATAATGGTCCCTATTCTCGTGTCTGTGTCTAGACGACACGTCATAAAGATCCACAGAATTTCCACCACCGTGACTTCTACAAACTTATTCAGATTATGAGGTACGTAACCTTATTACACATAGTCTGTCTGTCTGGCATCGGTCATTTACTCGCTCATGACAATTTGTCGAACAATGCGCCTCCGTGCGAAGAAACGTATATACGTTTATTATAAAATATAACGTGATTGTTTACAACTAGAAGGAAAGTAAAAATAACGAGATCTAATAAAATTAAGTAGGTATAAAGAACCTTTTTTATGGAAGAGTGAAAGTTTGTGATGATGAGTCATTTCTTGGACTCTTGGATGATCTTCTTTTCTATCTTGATGTTTTCATTGATGATTTAAAATATTCACTTCAAATGTCACAGAACACACAAGAGCATTCTGCAAAAATTCGCTAATCATCAGTTTAGATGGTCCTCGTACTTTATGCATAATTAGCCTATAACGTTCCCACTGTTGGGACACAGGCCTCCTTTCTTTAAGTCTGCGAGGGATTGGACCAAAATCGACCACGCGGGCCCAGTGCGGGTTGGTAGATGTCACAAGTCTTCGAATTTTTGGTTCTAGGACAGCCGGTTTCCTCACGATGATTTCCTTCACCGTTTTTGATAGCAGTGGTGATGAAATAATTTACACAAAGTAAAACGCCGGTCAGGGTTCGAACCTATGACCTACAACTCGTAAGTCGCAGCCGTTACCATTGGGCAACCACTGCTATTTTATCAATTTTATGACATCACCAAAACGATCTATTCCCATCCAATACCAAGAGCTAATACCATTTGGTATTAGTATATTTCCAAATTTATTTTCTATTCCCAACGAGTACCACATTTTTTTAAATAAAAAATCTATTACTAACGAATACCAAAGCGTGAGTTTTTGTACACTCAGCTACACAAAGTTGTATTTAAATTGCGTTTTACCGAAATCTAGGATAATCTAAATATAGGGTTAGGGTTAATAAGCTGGTCGACGGAGCCCCGCTTCGCGGGGCTCCTATTTCTGTCTAAAGAGTTTAAAAGAACCTAACCAACCGAACCTCGGGATGCCACTGACGTCGACCGTCTAGGGTTAGGATTTTCGGGAACATTTATTATGTTTTCGGAAACTTAGTTCGTCACTCAAAGCATTTTAATTTTACTGAACCTGACTGTATCTGATTTCTTCAAACTTGTTTCGGTATTGGTTTTAAAATGTGGTACTCGTTGGGAATAGAAAATAAATTCGGAAATAAACTAATACCAAATGGTATTAGCTCTTGGTATTGGATGGGAATAGAGCACCAAAACTATGTATCTACTTTAAAAGAGACTGTGACCTCCGAGTTTGTTTCTATTCAGAGCAGTAGGATAGGAAACACCGACCTACACCCTAATTGCGTAACACACATCAGTCACAATCTGAATCATTTTGAGGCCTTTTACTAATCCATTACTTCATATGTTCGAAAAATGTGTCTGCTCAACAACGTAAATAACGCAATGAATGTTGTTGAACTGTCAAATTGAAAGCCATTCCTACTGTTAGTGTTAAACGCAATTACCCCGCTGATCTAGTTTAAAACATATTGCGGAGAGGATTTAAGAGGCCGATTTTTTTTTTCTTCATGCTTTGCGCTGCCGGATGACTATTGACAGCTCACAATCATCTGCGATGTTCCAATATCTCTCATCTATAGAAAGAAACAAAACATATTTTTTTGAAAAATATATATATAAATTCGACATTTGGCATATCTAGATAAAAATCGTAACTGACGAAAATGTCTTAAAAAATATCCTATACATACAACTTTATTTTATTCACACAATTTTCCGCTCACAACTTTTCCACAATTTTCTCGACAAACATGTGCATTTTATTATTAAAAAGCGGTATATGAGAGGTGAATGTATCTATTACTATTCAATAACAATCAAAATACGTTAGCACAACAGATGTTCTCTGCCCGCCATGTTTGAACAAGTGTCGTAATTATGACAAATAAAACTGCGCAGCATTATCTCTTATTTATCTCGTAATATACTAACTGTATTAATAGTATAAGATTTCACGGCCTCTGCACGCTTCAATGTCATTTTCGTGCAACTGAATTAATCTGCCTAAAGCCTTTCCTAACTATTTTGGGGTCTGCTTCTAGTCTAACCGGATGTAGATGAATTTCAGTATTTTACACGGAGCGACTGCCTCTCTGACCTCCACAACCAAGTTACACGAAACCCCTCGGTAAGAATGGATGTCAGGCTTTCAGGCTTCTGACTACCCGTAACGACTGTCAAAGATCCACGAATGACAGCCGGGACCAACGGCTTAAGGTTATTTGGTTTTTTGCAAATTGTAGTTTTTTTTACGTAGTATGTTGATCAAAATACGATTCGTTACTGTAGAAAATTATCGCTAGCAGGCTCGATTGCATTTATATCAATAACTGTAGTGCCATCTCCCATGGGATGAAATAAATGTAAATTAAATAAACTAACGTAGCTCTTAAGTTTACTAACACATTCAGTAATTGTTGCTTGATTAAAGAATTTATTATTATTTATTTTATTATTATTAGAGCCATTTTCCGATGTTCAAATATGTATTTCGAATCTCGAACGCTAGATTTGATTAGAGATTTTGTTCTTTCTGCTTTGAATCTAGATTATACGAGATTTGTCAGATGACAGTCGCGTTCCAGAATACGTGTACGAATTTTTGAATGGTTTTTCGAAGCAATCATTTACGTAATTTATTCTGTTTCATAAATTTACGTAATTCAGTGTATGATTTCAGCTGAATAAAGACTAGGTAGGTTACCTACTCGTAAGAGTACACTATGGTTTAAAAGTAAGTATTACAATTATTTTTTGTAAGGGTGGTGATCATACAAAAGCATATTATAAGATAAAAGACTACGTTGAAGACAAGGAAATTTGGTAATAATTCGTTCTGCACATGTGGCTTCCCTGGTACCTCATTAACGGCATCGCTATGTAAATGTCTATTAACTGCTCCGAAATAACGACGTGTTTTTTAAATATAATTCTTTGACATTTAAATCTTCTCATTATTTGATTCAGTTCTTTACTAATCAATGGCTTTTGTAGGCAGGATATTAATTCAGATTTGTTACAGTTGTAATAGTAATCATGTAATCTTTTATATAGATTATTTTATATTTTGTGAATATGAGAACGTTGTAGGCCAACTTGTAGACTGTGGATGTGTTGACCATTTTCTATGTTGTTAAGTATCTGGTACTTGTGGACAGACCTACACTGTCCTCCCATACCTATTAACACTATAAGTTTAAAACATTGTAAAAGCCAATTATTTTTAAAAGAGTAACCGTGGAGTTTCTTGTCGACTCTTCTCCATGGGTAAACGACCAATTGGAACCGTGCACCTAGCTTCTGACGTTTCATAAGCGCCCATGCATGTAGGTTTATGTGAAATAAAATATTTTGGTTTGATTTAATACTTATTTTGATTATTAGAACTGCAAAATAAGGATCTATCGATATGGAAAGAATCGGCAAACATAAAGGTTGGTCGCCCTCAAACTAGGTGGAGCAATGATCTTCACAGGCTGGTTTGTAGCCGCTGAATGAGATCTGCCCAGAACCGAGTTGAATGGCGTGCAATTGGAGAGGCCTATGTCCAGCAGTGGACTGCTGTAGCATGATGATGATGACATGGAAATAATGGATAAAGTTACCGATAGCGGTGGTTAAGACTAATGGTGGTTAAAATAATATTGTCATTTTTTCTAGATAAAAATCTAGATTCATCCTTTGTTCTTGAAAAGGACAGAAGATACTTATAATCATAGAGCATTTTCATTTATTAATCATAGACTATATCGAATCCTTATCTTTTCTTGCCAGAGGTGAATAACTTCTTAATTTTAAGCAAGATACCAGCCGGATAGTTACAATAAATACAAATGAATTATAATCATCAAATATTGAAACAGTGTCTCGAATTGAATTTAATTCTTTCGCAATGAGTTCGTTCAGCCTGTCTGTGCACTTGAAAAATTAAAAATACCCACCTACTGGGTACTCCAATCAAATCCAGAATACATTTTTCTTTGCCTCAACTTTTCTTTAGATTTGTAGAGTTCTGCATCCGTAGCGTCATCAACTTACAGCAGACCACTGCTGGACATAGGCCTCTCCAATTGCACGACATTCAGCTCGATTCTCGGCAACTTTCGTCCAGCTGCTACCAGCCACCCTGCAAAGATCGTCGCTCCAGCTAGCCAGAGGGCATCCTACCCAAGAACACGTTTACCCCAACGGTCATAGTAACTACACACGCAACAATTAAAAACAAAAGGAATAAAAGGTTTTTCATAATAAAGGAAAAACCTCCATTTTCTAATGACAAAAGCAATTTATAGCCAAGAGTCATACCTACTTGTAAATAAACCATCAGATACTTGTAGAAAGAAAATAATAAAGTTACCCAATCTATGGTAAAAAGGGCTTTAGCTCAGCTAGATTATGTTTTCAACTAAAACACTCACTGTGATTATGACAATTACCCCATTTGAAATAAGATTAGAAATTTAAGTAAACCTTTTTTACAGTCCGTTCAACCGATTTTGACTTCTATTCAGCAGGAATAAGGATGGCATTAAAAGCAGAAACGTGGTTACAATACCAAATGTTTATTGCAGCTGCCATTTGTCATGCTACCAACGCAATAGAAGTCAAAATCGGTTGAACGGACTGTAAAAACAAAGGTTTTTTTAATTTCTATTCTTATTTCAAATGGAGTATAGGTAGGGTTGCCAATCCTACTGTTATAATATACAAGGTCTAAAAAGACCCATGACATAGCCGTCAACTACGCATTCTGAACGTCAAACTAAGTAACATATAGCAGAAAAATAATTGCTGGGAAACGAATTTTATTTTTGGTTTGAAAAATCGCTGTTTACTCTAGTGCGCAACGTAACGCACGCGAAACATTGTGCTTATGGGTGCATGCAACGGTACAGGGGTCGTGGGGGTATTTAAAGTGGTGTTATAACATTAAAAACTTGTTTTCGTAAAAAAAACGTCAGTAAAAGTTGGAATTTTGACCTTCAATATCTCCGAAACCAGAAAGTTCCCACGTATGGTCCAGCACCCTAATTACGTAACACACTATCTATCACAATCTCAATCATTTTGAGGCCTATTTATTACTAATCCATTGCTTCATATGTTCGAAAAAATTGTCTGGTCAACAACGTAAACAACGCAATGAGTGTTGTTGAATTGTCAAAATGAAACCCATTCCTACTGTTAGTGTGTTACGTAATCATCCCGCAGTACATAAAAATATAATAATGACGGGGAGTACAAGTGAGTCTCGGCTTCGTTAAGTGTCTTTTTACACCCGGTAATATATTACTATATTAGAGGCCTAAATACTGTATTTAAAAAAAAATATAGTAGGCGAAACCACTATATTTCCGATTAAACTTTAAATAACATGATTTTATTCAAATGAGTGTAAAACGAAACGCAGACGTAATCTGTTTATGAAATTTGTATTCAGAAATAAATCAGCTGGCTAATAGCTCTTTCTGATCAAAAATATGTTGCCAAATCTACTGTTGAAAAATTGCAAGAAGTGTTGTTCAGAGATTTTGACTTTTCTTACATTTTCAAAATCGTTACTTCTTTCTATACCACCAAAGAAATAATTTTAGAACTGAAACTGCGCAAAAGTAAGGTACTTTAAAGCTAGAATCAACGCCTAAGTTCCTATAGACAAAATAAAATAGCGCGAGCAGCAGCGTAGTCTTTTCATAATTATTTTACCTCTGACAGCTGCAACCCAACAGAAACCTTATTACAAGAACAATAAAGACCACTGTGATTTTGACAGACTTGACAGTTGCAGCAACCCAATAGCAACCTACTTGTCACGAGGTTAAAGAACACTGTGATATGTGTGATGCAAAATCAGAGGTAAAATAACTGTGAATGGACTATACACGTGATAAAAGTGCAACTTCTTAAAAAATAAAGAATAAGAGATTCAGTGTGAGAGACAGAGTGAGTTATATCTTTCTTCTCTCTCATGTATCAAAATGTGCCTAAACGTGACGTGGCCTTGAAATTTCACTCTCAATTCTCGTCGAATTATCGAATCTCCGCCTTCTTAGGCGGGTTTCACTTAAAAAATAAAGGGAATAAAAGGTTTCTCCATTCTCTAAAATAGCACTGCCAATTTATAGCCCAGAGCCAATACTCGTAGATGACCCATCTGAGATCTTCGCCTCCGCAAACAGGCGCGGCGCGAGATCGCGGCGCGACTCTAGTAGAACAATTTATATGAAAACTTCATGGAAATTGTTCTACAAGCGTCGCGTCGCGCCTGTCTGTGGGAGCCTTTACCAAGAATTTAAAAAGATCCGTCAAAAGTCCGTTACATTACAACAGAAAAATTACAAATAGGTACGTATAAAGTATGAGAGATTCGGATCACGTGCGATGCACCGGGGTCAATGCCCGCTCTGACAATATTGACACCCAAGAAGAGATACCGACTCAAACAAATAATGTGGCCAAATACGATAGATGTGATCGGAAGAGGTCTTGTATCCTTACTATTTTGTTTATGGTTCGAGTATTTTTTTTTAAATAGACAGTGAGGTTATCTGTTGCTTGCACTAGGCAGAAAAAAGTTTGGGTGTCAAAAATGGGCGGGTTTTTTTTTTGTAATTTAGGAAAATAATGGAAACAGAAGTAGAAGACTTTCAATTTATGTAAATGATCTCTAAATTATCAATCAGCGATTATCACACGCGACTTACAAAACTCAATTGCACGAGAAAAAAGGTTGTCGCACTATTTGTAATGTAGGTATTTCCAATTCGTTAGTGTCGTGATAATTGGTAACACTGATCAATTGATGATTAAGGAGGTGATCTGGGAGGTTGTCACTTGTCAGTTTAACAAGAGCATTATTTAAATGTTTAAAATCCTCCATTTTAAATTAATATCCTCCATTTTAGATCGAGTGTTCCTAACCTAAAACTTAAAAAAAACAGATAGGTACCAACTACATGCCTGCTACAAATTATTGTTACATGCGCACTGCGCAAAATATGTTCATAGATCCATAACATGCACTATTCAATCTATCGCATTATTACATTGGCATATCAGCTGGTTGCATGACATTATTTTCTTTTTCTGTACTACTACGCAGCAAGCGGTAACAGACACTGGCCGGTAAATGCCCCGCGCTAATAAACGCCGTTAAGAAAAAAAACAAAGATTCATTTTCGCGCCAACACTTCTTCCGCCATATTGGTCGCGTGATGAAAATGATGTATTTACGCGACTTTCATTCACTTTCGATGCAGAAACTGTGATGTTCATCATGTTTAGTACTCTTCCTAGTTCGTTTCGTTCCATTTTGTTGTTAGTTGGATTTGAAAATATGTTGATTGTATTTCCTGCTCATTAGATTATATTGATGTCGTGCTTAGGTGAAACGGCTGGGAATAAAAGTAGAAGTTCTACTATTTTATCTTATTAAATATACTTAACTTATTGCAATATTAAATTAATTATAAAATAGACTGCCTCGTTGGTCTAGTGGCGCAAGCGCATGAGGGATTCGTTCCCGAGGTCGTGCAAAGTGTTATTGGGTTTTTCTATCAAGAATTTCTCAGTAACAGCCCGGAGTCTGGATCTGTGCCCGGTTGATGGCAATAGGCTCGCCCCCCTATTACATGGGATTTAAACATAACTGGCGAAATGTGGGTATAGTATAGGTACACCTCTACCGTACCTTTAAGGGATTACAGGCGTAATATAATGAATGAAGTTATGATAAATAAGCATTATCACTTTCAAGAACTCTACATATATTAAGTTTAAGCTAATATTCCTAATAGGGTTACGTAACATGAACTCATAATAGTAATCCGATTACTTAAGATTAATGTTGATACCTATTCCTAAACCGTCGCACCGATTAGCTAAAATAGGTATGGTTTTGATTAACATCTATTGTGTTACGGGATTCGCAGCCACCCTAGTCTATATTTTGTAAACTAACTGGCCGAACATCCCGTCCATCTATTTTTTCCGTTGACGAAGCCATGTTTGTAAACGTCCATGTCGGTTTGTGAATGAAATTCGCGCGGTTTCCGTGATTTGGCGGGAGAACGTGTCGGTAGGCAAACATCTCTATCTAAACATCATGCTCAACTTATTATAAACCTTATTGTTTATGTGACTAAGTTCGAATTGACTTGTAGAGTCGTGTCACAATCATAACTCGCGTGAGGACAATGACTGCATCTTTGAAACTGTCCACCCGCACATGATAATAATTATATCACCAGCTCACGAAACTAATTATTTCATTATTTTCTGAAATAACGTTAACGTTTCATTTTATAATAAAACGTCGTCCACTTTAGATTTTACGCCGTTTGTTTACTAGGTACCTACCAAACCGCATATTAAAAGCACATACCGTTGTTCTAAAACGAATATGTTATTAATTAAAATAATAAATTACACGCATTTATTTAACACCATAAAATAGTATCTAAAACCAACGCGTGTCCTCGAGGAAATTCACAAACAATTTTAAAATTATACACAGTAATATTTATAGGTACCTAAAACTAAACCATGAATTAACGAGGATATTATATTGAGTGAGTTAAGTAAAAATAACTGGTGTTAACCAGTATTTTAATGTGAAACTAATTTATTATTAACTAGCGACCCGCCCCTGCTTCGCACGGTTTGTACGACGACTTGCCAATACATCGAGATTTCTGTATTATGCATATAAACCTTCCAGAATCAATTCTCTAAATGATGGTGAACACCACAACAAAATCCTTGCATAGTTTAGAAGAACACACACGTTCACACCGACAGATACGAAAAGCGACTTAAATTTATATTATGTATAGGTGACGCATCAAGGACAGGCATTCGACCAGTCCAAACACTATGAGATCCTTTTTTGTAAAGTTCAACTTCATTCCAACTTTTAAGATATAAGCACCTCTCTAATTATTAAGATTGCTTCAATTCCCAGTACTTTTGCCAATTTAAAGACATTGTCCAAGTCCTTGTCTCTATTTCGTCTACGACTGCCTCAAGGCTGCATATTTGGACCATGTTTATTTTTCCCGATTTTAATATAAACATGCCTATCTCGTAAACCAAATTAGGATTTATGCAGCTTGAAGACCAGCATGTAAGTTAATATATAACATAAGAACAATTTAAATATAGTTTAAGGGACGTACCACAAAAGGTGATCATACAAAAAAAAAGATACTACTTATGTCTGACCCAATAATTGCGAAATAGATCTAGGTTGTTTAAATAATATAGATAAAATATTACTTCAAAATGATCATTAGCACCAAAATAATGAGTCACTGATAAAATCGCTAACAATGTAGAGGTAAGTAATGATAAGAATTACGTATGGAGAATCAATTACGGTATTTACCTTATATCCGTTTTAAGGCTTTATCAATGCTGCAAAACATTCAGGCATCAAAATGCAATTTACTTAATAAAAATCTTAACTTCATTCATTCACTGACAGACAACGCACAGCCTAAACCTGAAGAGTTAAGGCTCCCGCAAACAGGCGCGATGCGACAGCGCGACGCGACTCTAGTAAAACAATTTCTATGAAAACTTCATGGAGATTGTTCTCGAAGAGTCCCGTCGCGCTGTCGCGTCGCGCCTGTATGCTGGAGCTTTTACAGGCATGATGTTGACCAAAGGTTTTCATAAACAGGGTGGCGATTTAGTCACCTGCATCCGTCAAGGGGGTGATTCTACCCGTCATTATAAACAACTTTCTCTACGAAACAATAATCCGATTCGTGAAAAAAAAAAACAAATTCTACAACAGCAGATCTGTTCCGTAAAAATCTCACCGTGATAACTTGGGTGAAGTTAGCTTCAAGTAAGCTGTCATCACCAGATGCTAGGGATTGACACTATTGACAGCTCACTTCACCTAAATTTTCACGGTGAAATTTTTACAGAACAGATCTGCTGTTGTAGAATTTATTTTTTTAATAGACCAGCGTATTTTGATGCATGTATGAAAGTTTGTAATTTTTGTGTTGTATAACGAAAATTACCACTAAGAAACGATTTTTAATAATTCACCCACTAAAGGGGTTAAATAAAGGGGTGATAAAAATTTGTAAGCATGTGCATATTTTTGCTGATGAGTAATCCCATCGGGCTTGTCAGCTTTCGGCAGCTTGTCCATACAAATTTTGAAGCGATTATTTAAATGAAAACAAATAACGATGCTGTTATATTGAAAAAGTTTTATCCATCGCCGTCTTATCCCCCTGTCCTTGCAAAACTTCCTAAGAAACAGAACGGTAGTATACATTTTGGTACAGTATATTTTTGTTTCTCCATCTATCGAATTATTAATTTGTCCTATTATCTTATCATTCCTCGTATATGGCATTGAACTTTGCTAAACATATTTCTGTGTATTATTCCTACCTGATTCCTTCACATTTCAATGTGTCGACGACCTAAAAATCTTGGGTTTTCTCACACTATTTGTCATTAGAAACTGCGGTTGCGTGCGTACCAATTTCAAGTAGGGATACCTCTGTTTTTGTGAATCTACCTATGTTTTGGTCGCATACACTTTATAAATTGTTTCACTAAATAAATCATTTATTCTTTTCCTTATCAATGAGTAATGATTGACGTATTTAATAGGAATGTAACGTGGTCTGATCTGTTATCCTGTAAAAGAGTAACATGAAAACATTTGGATGGCTTGCGTCACTAATTCTGATGAATAATGTTACATAATTATATGGTTTCCTAATCACCCAATAATGTGGTAAGCTCGCGTCATTAATTATCTTAATTTAACTTTATAATTATGTAAGTATAATACTTTATGTAACTAAACTACAATTCAAATTCAAAATCATTCATTTCAATCCTTTTAAGATCATAATTATGTTGAAAATTTGAAATAAAATTAAAATTTCAATCACAATAAATATATATAAAAATAATTAATGAAATAATATAAATAGAATTAAAATTATAAAATTAAACTAAAAACATAAAATGTAATGAAATTTATGTTTACCCATGGCATTGTTTTCGTAAAGCTCGCAAACTGACTAGGCGAGTCTCTCTGAAAAAAGCATGCTCACGATGAAGCTTGATAGCTTGATCATTCTGAATACCACGGTTTACAAAGAAAAGTTTTGACAGGAGGACATCACGATTGACCGGCTTGGCGAAATTCACATTTACCAAGGTCTTGAAAATCACAAAATTTGCTTCACCTAATTATTGATAGGTACTTACTAAAGTAAAAATGTCATGGTCCTCCTGCCCTTATTTGTACCAATTTATAAGGGTCCTTGCACCATATCTTCTTCCTCGCTTCTCTATTAGCCGTCATCTCAGTAGGCACCTCCTTTCTAGCCATATCATGTCACACAATCCATAGTACTGAAGTTACATATATCCTGAAAAACATAAATCACAAAGATACGTAAGTATATATGTATGTTTATATCTTCTTCTTCGAACTGCATTACGTCATAAGGTGTTGAAACAGCCTTATCAGTTAACGGAGCATCGTTTAGGAACAAGATTTTTGAAGTATACACTATATCTAGTAAAACTGCTAATGGACACTGAGTAAGTGAAGATAAGATTCCTCCATCCGTGTGTGTTATTTGTTCAATAACGTTGCTATCAGATATTATAGTTTCCTATACTTTAAATTGTATGTTGGAAAATGCCTTTGCCCTTGGATGTCGCTCGCGTGGATATCGGAAAATACCCCACGGGAACGTACTACCCTATGTGTTAGTCCAGGTTATAAAATATCTGTGTGCCAAATTTCATCCATATCCGTTTAGCCGTTTTTGCACCAACCCAGAACATACATCCAGACAAACAGTTAAACGGACAAAAATTCTTTGTTATTATTTTATTATATGTATAGATAGTGCTCTCGATGCCCAGTGCTCTTCTTCTAATCGATACATTTAATAATGAGGCCAAACTATCAAGTTATTGATTTCTGAATGACAATGCTAAATTGCAAACTGCTAATCATGACTGGTTATGGCATTCAATAGAGCAGATTGATAATAGTAGCTTTCAAACTGAAATGGTATTGAATATCAAAGAATAAAAAGGAAAGGCTTTTCAAAATATTGAAAACATTTGAATAATTGGAATTTGCTAGTAGAATGATAAGTGATAACGACGACTATGTCTCGAAATCTATTACATGTTTAAGCAAAGATAAGTTAATTAGGTTTTATTCGGCCATAAATGACCAACAACTTGGGAATATATACCTACCAGTTAACAGTAAAATGTATATTTTCCACAAATATATAAAAAAGGCAAAAGGTTATTAGGCATCGAAAAATTCGTCCGCATCGTGGTCCATAGGAAAAGTGCCCAAATAGCTGCCATTATTGCCATGTTGGATGGCGATTCTGATTCTTAGGAGAACTTGGGAGAAGCTTATATTCAAGATGACGACAAACTAAGTAAGTAGAATTCATAAAAAAGATGAGTTCCAGAATATCGTAACAAAAACGATAAACATAACCATATACATCACTAATGATAGATACATGTCGTAGACACAACTTTCGTTACTACTCGTACTAACTCCGGGCTGTTACTAAGAAATTCCTAATAGAAAATCTCAATGACACTTTGCCGTTGGTCCTGCGCCTGATCTCTCTCCGGTCGTGTCGGATTGCCGTCCTATCGGACTATGAGAGTGAGGGATGAGAGAGTGCACCTGTATCTGCGCACACACTTGTGCACTATGATATCTCCCGCGCCGAAGGCTATAGCCTGACCGGTTATCTGAGACCGTTCCTGAGGTAACTGCGCAGTACGAGAGGGGTGTAGTTACACGCTGCGAGAGCTGACTGATACGTCAACTTGTGACAACTGTTACCCCTCCCGCACCGCGCAGTTACCTCAGAACTGTCTCAGTTAAGCGGTCAGGCTCTCCGTTGTGATTAGCCGCCATGGCCGAAATACGGTCTGGAGGACTATTAATATTACTACTAATAAACAAATCTCCTTGACTCCACGTATCTCCACGTTCACTTCCACGTATTTTCTATTAAAACCGATAATGTTAGTAAAGATTAGTAGAAGAAGCCTTGAAAGCTGTTGAAAAACAATATTTTATTGTTTAAGATCCGTCTTATCTGGCGTACGATATCGATTAATGCCATGGCTGGCGTGGCGACGACGAATACACTTTGTTTAGCAGGTATATATATACTACGGGTATATATCTGTGTTTGTTACTGTGCGACCTTTTTGTTCTTTTGTTTCAATCTGCCTAGCCATTTCCCAACTATACTGTGGTCGGCTTCCAGGGTAACCGGATGCAGCTAAACAGCAGTATTTTAAATGGAGCGAATGCCTATCTGACCTCGACAACCCAGTTACTGGGTAACATGCTACCCCATGGTCAGACTAGTGGTCAGGATTTTGAGCTTCTAACTACCCGTAACGACTGTCAAAGATCTACGAATGACAGCCGAGACCAACGGCTTAACGTGCTTTCAGAGGCACTAAGGGGTCTCGATATGTATCGTCACCCATCCACGAACCGAACGCAGCAAGCATTTTTTTTTTTGGTTTGGATATCATCAAATGACCTCTCCCGATCTGGGCGGAGCAGCTTAACCTTCTATCGATCCGTGCGGCTGTTATCATTTAGCCACGAGAGCCTCTATTCTTTTGTTTTAGATTCGTTAATCTCATAATTGGATTTATAGATTTATAGATAGACAAAAATGTTGATTGTTAACTTGTTTCCTCCCATCAAAAGTGATTTTAGGTATCCTACTCTGGATTTATTATCAGTCTTCTAAGTTATCTATGCTCTAAAATTAAGTATTTGCATGAAAATGTTTAATTTTTAGGGAAATTAGGTATGTCAATGATGTGAAATTGAGATGAATTTCAGCATATCATCATCCAAGAACATCAAATAATGGGATGATGAAAAAGAATTGAGCAACATAAAAACTTAATTATTCATGCACTTTGCAATCGTATGCAATAAAAAAGTATCACTACCTTTTACCCTTTTTAATCTATCATCTCTTCAATAAAAAAAACGGCCAGCAAAGAGACGTTAGCCACGTGTTGACAGATGGAGGGAGCCATGTTTGCATACGTTCGGCTGACCGATACCAAAGGTCGGCTCCAGATGGGGCCCGAGTACGACTGATAAATAACCGATTTTTATATTGAAACTATCGCCTCTTTTGGGTAAACAGGAGTTTGAAGCACTTTTTAGAGTTGTATCGAAAATGTATTTTAAGAGTATGAAAAGCTCTGCTTTTGAGCTTTTTTTTAAATCTTCAACTTGTTGATCAAAATAAGAAGCAAAAAGGTGAGGTAATTATATTATCATTTCTCTTTGTTTTCTCTGAACTAAAAAAACTAAACGTGACATTGGCTAAATGCACTAAACCGTGCGTAGCCAAAAGAAAAAAAGAGGTGAGATTACAAGCAGAGTAGGTAAAGTTATTATTATTTGAGCAACGGTAATGTTAGATGAAACACCTGTCTTACGTCAATTAAAGCAACCAAACTTTAATATGCAGGCAAACAATGATGTGATACAAACTGGATCGTATGATAATATTTTTCGATAGTTTTTTTTTTTTATCTTGGGATCGCGGTGCTAATTAGATTCTAATTAAGTATATTAAAACAGGAATATTTAAAATAGTCAAATCTCGGAAGTGATTCTGGCCTAATAGCTCACCGAATACGAAAAAAGTACCACCGTAGATAATTAAAAGTAGAGGTACCGGTCTACAAACACAAAATTTTATTATAGTTGCACTCCAGTACCTAGAGATATCAGTTTCTAGCACACAAATTATTAATCATTATAATTTTTTCAAGGTCATAAGTAATACGCGTGTAATAAGAATAATTTTATGATGCAAATACACATAACGTAGTAGACTAAAATTGCAAAACTGACGCTTTTGCAATCCCCAGCGCCATCTTTCTTTCAACCGCCATTACAATTTGGGCGCGAAAGTCACAACTGACGTTTTATATTTTTAATTTGTTTTTCATATATTTTATTATCAAGTCAAAGTCAAAGAGACCCGAGATACTTCAATAAACAATAAAATATAGAGCAAGTGCTAATTAAACAGTCGAATGACGATGTTTACCTACTCATTGATAGGGAATGAGAATTAGTTACAACAAACATGTTTTAACGACGATAATGTAGTCATTTATTTATATTCATAGACTTTATGTTATGGACATTGATAGTTACTTTTGGTAAACGGCACTAAAGATCGAAGCTGTATCTAAAAATAGTAAGCACTTTGTTAACTTTGAAGAAATTCAACACAAAGAAGACAATTCTGCAATAAGTACACATTAGGAAGAAGGAAATTATTTTAATAAATATTTACTTAGTATAAAAGTAAACTAGGTATAACATAATTAATTCATTTAATTTTGGCACTATCTATAAGACTTCTAATGTATATTGTTAAGAATTTTAATATCCTACAACTACGTATAAACTCCTGCCGTGCTACATTATAATACCTCTGTAAATTACTTCTAAGATTTAGAAGTTATGTAATACTTTAACAATTTGAATACTGCGTAAATACTTGCTTAATACAAATACATTTTGAATGGGTTTGGAAACATATTAAATCAGGTACTTAGATTGGAAGGTCACCTGTCCCAACTTATTGGAAACGATTAGGGCTCTCATCATTTGCTAATGATTTCCTACAGATACTACACCTCCGCAAAAAGACATTTGAAAGACTTCGCAATTATTAAAATTGTGTTCATTCCACAAAATAAGTTGAACGTTTCTTGAGATAAGCTTAACGCGTGGCTTCGTATCGTTCCATGCAGTAGGTATTAGTAGGTAGATATAAGTACCTACTTACCTAACTGGTAGGATGATCGATCACCAACTTACGTCATTTTTATCGAACACACCTTTGTCAGTAACCGCTCTTATGCTGCTTACAACAAGACACATTATCACACTTTTTATAGAAAAAAGAAAAAGGCCTTTTTATTAAATCGTCTTGGTACATAAGCAATTGTTTTCGCAAAAGAGTAAAGATAAAAAAACACGTTTTTACGATTCATTTACTTAGATAAATTCGGGTAAGTAGGTACTTATTTATTCGATTATCTGAAATCTTTTTTAATGATAGGAGCATGATACGATACGATGTTCGAATTTCTTTCTATCGAATTTCGATCAGCAGGTTCATTGTCTGTCTACTTTATTATTAAATTATCCGACAATGAAGTTAATAAAATAAAATTCAAACTATAATCTTTATCTGCTTACGTCATTTAATTTCTGTTCCCAAAAGATAGGACCTTTTTGGAAATTAACCATAAACGATGTAAATGTACAATCTCCGAGTACCTAAGTAACTAGTTTTTTGTTTTTTAATGGTTAAAATGATAATATGAATTTACCTACTTACTTTTAATGAGTGAGTACCTACCCTATTTATGTGCCCTCATTATGATAACTAATTTCGTGTGTTGATTGATTCGATACATTTATCATTAAACTCAATGATAGGGTATTTATACTTGCAAATCAATTCAAACATTTCATAAATTCTTTGTCTGTGATGCAAATAGCTGGCGACTTTAATTTTGGGGAGATGTTTAATGATTAAACAACTTGAAATATATCCGTGCTGTAGGTAAATAATAATCATCCGCCATCATTGTTCTAATCGCAGAGATAAAGCTAAATAAAGATTCGATAATGACGGAACCACTCGATGCGGCATCTCCACATTATTATCATTGCGCGCTCTCGACGGTGATACACCTGAACCCGCGCGGACAATCTCGCCCGGCCGACGAAACGAATGACGCTAGCTGTCTCGCTCGTTCGCAGCCCGCGCGAGATGCGCTCTCTCCTTCTCCCGGCCGCCGCTCTCGACCAATCGGCGGCCATCTTCTGCTCCCCCGAGAGCAGAGCGACAGTGCGTACTCTCATCACGATCACAAGGAGACGACATCTCGGCGCGCGAGGTTGTCGTTCCCGCGCGAGATGCGACACACGTTCGACGCGCGAATTACTTGAATATAGTGCCTTACAAATTTTAAAGTGTTTGTAAATAGAAAATAATCCAAGACTGTAAATCTGTGCTCAAAAATTAATTAAGGTGTTTTGTGAGAGACTGGACGCTGTTTCGTGTGTTGTTGGACTATTAATTTGTATTATTTCGGGCTTCGGCTGATATCGCAAAAATTATCCACCATTGGGTAAGTTATTTCGATTAGATTACGATGCAAATTATCGTTTGTGACGGCGGGCGTCGCCCTGTGTTTTAGGTACCTCTAGTAATTAATATCGAGTGGGCTCAGTGCGATACGCGACAGTCGAATGTTTTGTCGTCTCTTGACCCTTGAGCCCTTGAAGGTGACTTTTGTGTTCAAAAATCAATTATTGCAGAATGTTGCTTCTCTAATTTTAAAATATTTATTTCTTGCAACGGTTGTATTAATATTGTGCGCGAAAAAAGAACGTTCTAAATTCGAATTTCTGCATATTTGTGTGATATTTTTTTTGCGATTTTGCTATTTCGTGAACATTTTTTAATGATAATTGTTTCGCTTTACTTATAAAAACGTGATCGGATTTTATCGTGATATGAAAAAAAATCCAATCGGACGTGAAAAATCAATAATTTCAATAAAGGACGCATATAAAAAAAAACTTTTTGAAAGTAATTCGCTTTTCTACTGAAAGCATGATGTGATGATGTTTAAAATATTTTTATATATGTACCTACCTACAGCAAGTTAGTCTTTTATGCAAAGAGATTTAAGATATAGTTAAGTAATAATTTAATATCTTTGCTTATAAGATAACCGAGTGACATATCAACTAGCTTTAAAAACCTACTGTATTGTAAAAGAATAACAAGAAAATTGCAAAGTAAAACGTTTTAATAACGAGATAAAAAATTATCACTTTCGCCGTCGGGTGTTCTCAAGTGAAGCTTTTAATTGTTCGCTAAGTGTAATTAAAGTTATTTTATCTTAAACTTTACATTTTAAGCTGAAGATTGTTCTCCTAAAGCTGTGTGAATTGGTTTACTTACCTATCTAACCGTTTTTTTTGCGTATGAGCATTTCCTTTTCTCATTGAATCCCAATAAGAATAGGTTTTAGCTTAATCTTTTAGTAGGTACCTAATTGATTCCTTTGATCTTTTTTTTTGTTAATATTAGCGATTAATAAAAGGCTTAAAACCCTAAACCTTAAAAGAAAAACTGAAAAACCCTTTTAATAAACCAATCGGAAAATAAAAACACCAACTCATACACAAAGAAAATAAAAATATAAAGAAAAAGTCTTAAAAGAAGCGATATTCTGCAATTATATTGATTTTATAAACCTGAGTGATACGCGACGGAACATTCCGCATCCCAAATGTTATTCCCAGGTAAAAAAAAGTAAAAACGAACCCAATTTACAAACGTAATGGTTTTCCAGGCAATTCAGTTCCAGAAATCACGTTATTTAGTAATGATTTACCGCAACATGTCATAAATAAAGATAAATCATTATCATTCAATTAATCTAAGCAGATTAATGCTGCGCAAATGACTGAGTACCTATTTGGTCGTACCTATTTCAGAGAAATATCCAAATGATTAATTTGGGAATTTTTAACTGATTAGAGGATGCTAATAACATTATAATGACTGCGCTAAGTCCGATCCATTTACCAATTTTTGTGATTTTGGCTGCATTTCCATGATGACCAGCGACTGCAAATTGCAGTGATGATTTTGAAGTCCATCTTCAGCAATGAACATCAAAGCTTAGGTTTCCTAGGAAAACGGTTCCGTCATATTATAACGGCCGTCAAGAAATCTGTCAATTTCACCAGAATTTGACATTAAGATGCCAAAAAACGCTCTGTATTTGGACAGCCTTTATTGTGTGCCCGTTCACCGGTTTCTTAGGAAACCAAAGCTTAACAGGCAGATTATGGCTATTCAGGATAAGGAACCAACCGAAAAGATATAGGTATCCTTTTGAATAAAAGAGTTACTCTTTTATTTAAAAAGTATGATAGTTAAACATTTTCCTGCTTTTAAAATCATAGACTTTTCTTAAAAATCTACCCATCTACGTCATCATCAATTTACAAATCAGATCTTTTATCTTGTAGTGAAACAATGATTCAAGTGAGACTCATAGCAGATACACTGCTCAGATAAGTAATTGCTAAATAGTCTCAATCTCATCTCCCATTGAGACATTTGTCGTCCATTATCTCGGTAATGTCTTCTATCTCAAGTGTCAGATAGCCGTGATGTGCTCTTTAGACAATCATGTAAGAAATGCGCACATTATCGATTTAATGTTGCGCAGTTCTTTGGTCATTTCTTTTAGACACTAGGCAAACATCATTTATACTCTAAATAATCAGCCGTCCCATACGTTTGGATCGAGTAGGTATTGAAGATTTGTATGAGACAGTTGATGATTGTGTCGCGATTACAATGTTATTCCCATGGGGAAATTTGTTCAATTTGATGGTCTATACCACACCCTTAAATATGACCCCACCTTTCTGATAAATGCTGTATAGGAATCAGTAATTGGACTCTGCTTCTATTCGTACAAGATGCTTCTTAAGTATATTACTTATTTAAAGCAAACGCTTACTTCTTATGAGATTCCCGTTTTAATTTATTTATAGGTCTCATTAAAAACTAGCTTAATCTTTTTGACTGACCGATTCCTTGACAGTTCAAAAGTGTCTGTAATTGGTTAGATTGAAATAAATGCTCTGATAGCTTGAAATTTGTGTACACCAATAGCGAATACAGTTCGCCTAAGATTACTATTGTTTAAAAAAAGTATTTCGGACAAAAGATAGAGAACAAACGAAAGACACACGAAATGTCGTTTTTTTATGTCGGCAATTGCACTATCTGACTCAAATTCAAACTCAAAGCATTTATTTCAAATAAACCAATTACAGGCACTTTTGAATTGTCAAGGGGTTGGTCAATAAGAAAGATGAAGCTCATTCCAAAGCGTAGTAGGTACCTATGGAGAGGAACGGGCAAGAAACTCCACGGACACTCTTTTAAATCAAAATATGGTTATCAATCTGTTTGACTAAATCGCAACTTATCTCTTAAATTCGCAATCGTGCGCAAACCCGTACGATATCTATCAAGCAAGACAAGTGTTTATCATCATCTGCAGTAATGGCCTGATTGCGTCAACCAGCCTCTCAACATGAAGATGTTACAACTTTGCCACGGACAGACAGATACCAATCGAATAGATATTACTGATTTATCTAGTAATTGCCGTTTATTTCTATATTATTTGATTGTGATAGAAGGTGTTTTTTATCTTAGATATCAATTCGATATTAGAGATAGACGATTTGTTAGCTGGTGTTTTGTCTTCAATATAAGAGCCTTATCAACGGATCCTGGGGTCTATGAAATACAAAATCAGATCTTAAAAGCTCATTCCATGAGCTACTTAACTTCTTTCAAAGTCCACTTTGGGTCTGTTCTGTTACAATCTCACCTTGAAAATGAAGGTAAAGTGATCTTGAAGTGAGCTGTCATTCCACTTGATGCTAAAGGTCGACACTATTGACAGCTTACTTCATGCTGACTTCATCTAAGTTTTCACGGTGATATTTTTACAGAATAGAATGGTTCTGCCTGAGATAAATATCTTAGATACAAACCTCCTAAAGCCAATGTCTCAATGTTACCAGAGCAACTCTAGCTTCGCAATAATACGGTAGTTAGATGCGCCAAGTTATTTCACACAGAATCTCTAGTGTTCATCTCCTAATACTTGTTATTATTTCATATTATTCACTTAGGTATTTACTGAAACTACTACGCACAAAGTGAGTGAGTGTGAAGATCTAGTAAAGGGCAGAAAAGTGAGAAGACATTTATATCTGTAATTTGTATGGTGTACATATTAAAGAGTATTCAATTCTATTCTAAGGAAGATCTTCGTTTGAAATTTGAAATTCCTCGAGTTAGTTTTCAAAACTAATGCTGGAATCCTGTAGGTAATTGATGCCAACAACACCTAATAGGAAATTTTCGAAAGATCCCAGAACAACTGGCTGGAGGCCTTAATTTATTAGGGCATCCACAGGATAGTACACTCCTAAGTTGACCTGCAAGATGCCAATATCAAAAAGAAAGAAAAATCCCAGAACAACATAACTAAATTACGTAAGAATCGATACGTGATCCAAATCACCTTCCCAACGCAGTACTAAAAAATACATGTAATAATTAGTTAACAATAGGTAGAGATTAGAAGCAGACATCGGATCACGTCTACCAACTGATAATGAAGAAATCCTTGTGACTCGTGATAACAGAATCAATAGGTGCTTTATTTTATTACATTCTTAATGGAAACATGGAAAATGTGAACATGATTTTCATTTATGTAACAATCACAGTTATCGTAAAAATAACGTTAATCGTTCCTGTCAATTTAAATCGTTACTTATTTTTTTGAATGCAGAATTTTGAGAATGACCCAACTGATATTCGTCAGTTCTTTTTTTTTTTTTGAACCGAAATGTTGGCGCTATTAGGGAATACATTGAAAACCAAAATGATGGTGGTAGTTGTTTAGAAAAAAAAAATTGAGTCCCTTAATATTAAAAAGTTTGATGCTGAAAATGTACGATAATTACGACTGAAATTAAACCGTCTTCATGACTTTTTTACGTGAAACTTCTATTGGAATTTAGGCCAACACAAGGCTAATTGGAATCCGGTAAGAAAAGTTTAAAAAAGTTGTGGATTTTTTAAACAAGCTGTTCGTGCCCGGCGTCGCCCAGGGTGAATTTCATACAAAAATAGCATCCAAATTTCCGACTATCCCGGTGGATGTTAAAAAAAAAAAAATCATACAAACCTTGTCCTGACAATTACAAACACAACAAAAATACAATTAGCCAAATAGGTGCAGCCGCCTTGAAGGGATGCGCGGACGAACATTTTTGGGAATTGATTTTTATTTCTGTAGATTGTGTAGGTACAGTCACAAGCATAAATATGTATATACTTGGCTAAAAACAAAAGCAATTTTCTCCTTAATTTTTTAATGAAATTTTATGTTGTTACGAACATAGTATTTCGTATTTCAACGTTGCATTCGTTATTTCACGAGAAATCGCTATTGAGACTTTTGACATATTAGTGCTCGTGACTACCTACCGAAGCGCAAAAGCTCCTCGTGCTAAACTTGTAAGATTTTTACAAGTTTTGCAAGAAAGCATGCAGCTAAAACATTCCTTTCAAATCTAACAATTGTCCATTATTTTCTTGACTTATGGACATAAAGGTTTGACTGAAAAATTTGGTGTCAAAACCTAAGTAGCAAAACACTGCTCCACGCTCCCTTAAAACTATAATTTTAATTATAGTAGGTCATACAAGAAATTCATCAAAAACCGCTGAATCAATTACGCCAATGACTAAACAAAATCAGTTCTTATAGATAACCACAATTCTCGAGCTCAAAGCGAGCCGCCCACAAGATAAGTAATATTAATATTGTATTACGATTCCAAGTAAACTGTAATCCTGATCATCAAAGGTGCCGCTGAGAATCGGTTTCAGTGCATTTAGCGTATTCATGAAAGGTGAGACTTGGCGCAAGATGTTAAGTTTCCAGGCAAGGAAATTACTGAGATATGGCTGAGAAATTACGGCTTACAAAATGTTACGATATTGAATGAAATGGTTGAAGATCACAAATGATTATGGATTTGAACTACCTAGGTACCTGTTCCTTTATTCTTTTGGCTATGCGACACGGTAACAAGTTTTGTTGCAAACTTTTGGCTATCCGACACGGTAACAAGTGTTGTTGCAAACTTTTGGCAATGCAACACGGTTATAAGTGCTGTTGCAAACTTTTGGCTATGCGACACGGTAACAAGTGTTGCTGCAAACTTTTGGCTATGCAATACGGTAACAAGTGTTGTTGCAAACTTTTGGCTATCCGACACGGTAACAAATGTTGTTGCAAACTTTTGGCTATGCGACACGGTAACAAGTGTTGTTGCAAATTTTTGGCTATGCAACACGGTAACAAGTGTTGTTGCAAACTTTTGGCTATGCGACACGGTAACAAGTGTTGTTGCAAACTTTGGCTGTGCAACACGGTTACAAGTGTTGTTGCAAAGCTCGGTTAAGGCTGAGCATGTTAGCGAAATACTCTTGATAGAAAACTTCTACCTAAGCTGTTGTTGTAAACTGATGAAAGCAAAGTTAAAATGTTCAATCTTTTAAAGCGCAATATCAAAGAAATACCTTTTGTCACTGATTTTCCTTTTAAAGGTTTTGGAATCTATACTAATACATATTAATATGGGTAAAATTTGTGAGAGTGTATGTAATAGGTACCTAATCTTCGGAACTGCTGATCCGAATCCGAAAATTATTTTACTAATGGGAAGCTACAGTGTTGCAGTATATTTAATCTTAAGGGGGAAGCGTCAGAGTAGTCCGCAAAATTCAATTTTTCTTAGGTTTTTTGCAATTTGCAGGTCAGTGTCAGGTTGTATGTTGAAAAAAACATGTTTCGCGACCGTAACAAGTACGTACCTATTTACAGAATTATAATCATTAATATCCTAATGACTATTTCAGAAATAGTAATTTAATAGGGCTATTATTATGATCTTAGAAAGTTGTATTGATGATTTTAATGACTATAAATCTGTAAATTCACTACTAATCACGGTCGCGAATCATATTTTTGTTCAACACTGACCGGCAAATTGCAAAAATCGTATGAAAATTTGAATTTCTTGGACTACTCTGGCGCTTCCCCCTTAAAACAAGAAAATTTCACGTGGTCGAAGTCGTCGGCAGAAGCTAGTCAAACAATAAAATAAAAAGTTTACATACAAGATTAATTTAACTTCTAAACTTGAACATTACATCTACATAACCTGGCAAAAATCCAGTTCACGTAAACCAGACTACCTAGGTAGACAGCATAACGCTACCAGTACATTAAGTAACGAACAGAGTAGCAGGTAACTACAGGTAATAGGTACATAAGTACATAACCAGTCGCATACCAGCTACCAGCCGCGGGTTATTCGCTCGCATTGTCTGGACTATAATAGGTCAGACGCGCGTGCGCTGCACTATCGAACGGAGTAGGGTAGCCCTGCGATATGAGGAAAATTTTGGGACGGCAAAAAGAAATTATTTGTACTTATTTGGTTTTCGTATTGTTTTTTTGGAAGTTTGTAAGCATAGTTTGATTTTGTAGAAAGCTTAAGGATAAGTAAAATATTGAAAAAAAAAAAAAGGTAAAAAATGCTTTTTTGCCTCTCTTTTTCTCCACGCATTTAAATCAAAATACGAAATTAAGTGATTATAGAAATCAATTGCAAACCAGCTGGACAGATAATTTTCTTGTATTTTTAGGTATATACCTAGCATAATAAGTACTGACTTAGGTATTATGTAATAGAAATAATGATGACCTCAAATAATTTAACTAAAATTTTTGAAAATTAACCCGTCAACTGTTACGCTGTACTCGTATTTCGATGTTTTCAGCGGTGCTAAAAATAACTTCATTTAAGACAATCCATGCAGTGGCATTAGTAGCCAGCCAGTCGATTGGGTTATTAGCATACATTGTCTGGATTATAATAAACGGCGAGCCGCGCAGGCGCACTGAACTACTAGCCAGCTGACTGGTTATTGTGGCTACAATTTTAATAGATAATAAAGGATTTATATTGCTTTCACCTTATGAAGATGCAGATGTTCTTAGTTATTTTTTTATTTTTGTGAAATAATTTCGCAGGTATTTATTTTATACTTTATTAATTTTATCTTTACAAATAGCAAATTAGTTGTTTATCGTCATATATCTTTATCTTTAAGGGTTTTTCATAGGTATGATCTAACCAAATAATGTTGGTGATTGTGTGGACTAGATCTTTATTTTAATCCTATATTGAAGTTTACAATAGAATATCTAAGTACTGCATCTAGTGACAAAAAAGAACAAATCTTACATTTTTAAATAAACACGAATTAAGCATGTAGATACGTCGTATCCACTTGAGGAAACATAGCTACAATTTATACTCAAAGCAACACAGTAATTAACATGTTTTGTCATGGATTTAAAAACAAGAGGGTGTGTGCTTATAACCACACGATAAAAGTGAAAACTTACGACTGGAGCCGAGTAAGTATACGCGATTCAACGCCGAGTAAACGCGGTTCAGCGTCACCGACCGACTGGAGCCGAGTATACCCGATTCAGCGTCACCAACCCGAGCGTGATGGTTCGGTTTCGTTTACTACCCAGAAAGAGCGCAAAGTGCGCCTAAAGAAGTTTTCACTTAAAAAAGTTATTAAAACAGTAGATCAGATACTAAATTATTTACCTTACCACACACTTATTAATTACCTTACCTACATGGTTTTCACATGATCTGACCAAGATTTTGTGTGGACCTCAAAAGTGACCTCTGAGTTTGTTTCTTCTCAGAGTAGTCAGATAGGAAACGCCGACGATCTCATCAATTTTTTAAAACATGATTGGCGTCTAAAAGTGTTCGTACAACCGTACTTACAGAAATAAAATCATTTATCATAACTCTGAATAACATTTTAAAACCCTCAACAGGACAGTCTCGAGCCAGTTCTCAAAGATGGCGGCCCCACCCACCAGATAGGTGTACGTAGATTAGGTACCCTCATTTCTCGCCGATCGATGATTAGCGTCAAGTGTCGCAGGAAGCCGCAGATAACACGTGACTCAATACTCTTTGTCACTTACGAGCTGGTTTTATCGAAAATTTTCATTTATTTACTTTAGTTTTTTTTAAGTTGATGTAATACTTGAGTACAATAATACTATGTACCGCCTTTTATCATAGAGCAACGCTTTAAAAAGACAAGCGCCATGGTTATTTCTTACCGTAGGTATTCTTCATACAACTTGAAGTGACTATTCTGAAGTCCATAATTGTGTACTGGTTAAAGGTTTTGTAGATATCTTTCACCATTTTCTTAATAAATGATTTTATTTCTGTAATTAAATTTGTACGCACGAGTACATATCAAGCTATACATTTCCAGTATAAGCCGACTTTTCAATGTACGAAAAACCTATACAATGCGAGGGCAGTTAAAACTGGAAATGTATAGCTTGATATGTAGCCGTGTGTACAAACACTACAATCATATTTTAAAAACTAGATGAGGTCGGCGTTTCCTGTCTGTCTATCATTTATATCACTTCTATAGGTATGTCATTTTAAAATCAAACATCTATAAAGTCAACAGCTCCTTTTAAAGAGAAAACCAAATTAATGATTGAAATTATACACAATTAGTTGCAGTGGTCAGCATAATCTCTCCATGGTTAAATGCATCATGCTATATCTGATCACTTGATCTCGAAAATCATGTAAATTTTACTATTATTACTATAGCTATACAACAAAATATGTTCCATTGATCTTTTTCAACATTTATTTATCAAAAAAGTATAAAAAAGCGATCAAGAAGACCACACGAATGCTTGATAAAACCGTTTTCAAAAAAAAAAAACAATTATAACATGAAACATGCGGGTACCATACATTATTAATAATACTGTAAACTTGAAGTGTAAAGAACGTACAAATTTAATTAAATGAAACTCCATAAGCCATTCAATTACTTTTATTTCATTTGATTTCTTCACACCTGCTTTAAAATACGTTAACCATCATTTTATATTTTCGCGGACGGGTCCTGAAATAAAACACATTTATGAAACTATTCGCAAAAATCAAGAAAAGTTAAATAGTAATAGAAGTATAATAGTCTTAGTGTATAGTTATAAATTGTTTAAATTCGCTTTTCTTGTAGACTCACAAAATTCTATCGATTTAGAAAAAAATATATTAATAGTTTGTTTTTTTTAGGCGCAGGCGCGGTCGACCGTCGCGGGCCATGCAGGGTGCTGCCAGCGCGCCCGCGCCTCCCGCGGCCGAACCGCCATCTTCGCAACGTAAGTACCTGTCTATCACGTTTAATTCATAATCATTCAATGATCATGTAAAGTATCAAGTCAGCATTCTATCCATACCGCATAAAGTCATCGTCGTCCATTAAGATTAAGACCACCATTCATCGCATCTCCGGTGCAACAAGATGCTTATGCACTCAATGACAGCAACTTGACGACTGATGGCGCGCACGCGCGGTATCCGACACCCGAGCATTTATACGACTACCCTCATATTTTATTACAACGTTTTAGAACAGCTGATAATGTTTATGACTTGGCATCCGGTATTGAGCAATATATATCGGACGGATTCTTCACTATAGTTATGTAAAATAGCCGAGGCTTGCAAGCAAATTTTTATTGTCTATTTTATTGATACTTCAAATAGAAGTAATTAAACGGAGTATATTCTTATCCGTGGCGTGCCGTCACACTTGTTATTTCAAATAACATTTACGGCACTTAGAGGACACGTTACTAGAAAATTCTGCCTTCATGCAATCAATATTCTTACATGATAATATTTCAAAATGTTCTATAGAAACTTATTACTGTAATTACCTAAGTTTCCATGTTACGATATGTTCATTCAAACATGACTGATCTGATTTGTTAAATATATATAAGCCAGTACACATATTACGATGCCATAAAATCAGATAACATAATAATTACATATCGATCAAATTCAACCCAGACCATCAGTGATCCGTCCTCGAAATTCTTCTACGCAAGCGGTACAATAAAGCCTTTTAAGACCCACTGTTCAAACAGCAAGATTTAACAAAACCAAGGCGAAGTTTCGTAAGCCAAACATAACACAAAATATCTCATTAGGCACTCATTAAGACAATCGGACCCGGAATTCGGTTTGCTCAGCCGACGCGGCAATCTCTCGAGAGATCCTAACATCCTTTTGTGTCATACACTTGTGTCAACAGACATCTTAAGGCCATTCATGCAGACAACGGTACCTTAAACCAATAGATTCAGTGATATCTAGAATGGAGCTTCGAATAGGAACAATGGAAAGCTTTAAAAGTTTAAATATTTTTCTTCTTTGAATAACTGCTTGCGTCATACATCACTCGGTTTTTCATAATAAACATAGAAGTCCCAAGTACCGTACGCAAAATACGTGCCCTGACGTGGAGTTGCGGACACCAGCCCGTATTACCTATTACGTAGTAGTCCCAAATCTGATTTCTTTACTAGATAAATATTACATACGTCATTCCTCAGTTTTTCAAACACGGCCTTATAACATTTTTTGAACGTAGGTACTTGGGATTTTCCGCATTGCTTTTTCTTTAAAACAAACGTTTCCAAATCGGCGTTAAAATCAAGGCTTAGATAAATTAAAGTAGAACACAAAAAAAATACTTTTTAGTAAGATAAATATTTAAACGACACTCCATATGAATCATACGAAACAAACGCTTAAGTTGCAGTGTTAGGAAATCACAAAGCATTATCTAGATTAGATTTACTAATCTACTTCCTTTTTCCGTTATAATCATGACTATCATCTTAACAGGAATTGTGAATCAATTTACGACAAGACACATTACTCACATTAAAATCGTCTCTTATTTTATCGATACTTGTATTTTATCGACGGGCTCTTGGCCAAATGATAACAGCCGCAGGGGCCGGTCGCAGGTTAAGCTACGCTTGCCCCGGTCGGTTCGCGGATGGATGACCATCCATTATATATCGAGATCCCTCTGTGCCTCGGAAAGCACGTTAAGCCGTTGGTTCCGGCTGTAATTCGTAGATCCTAGACAGTCGTTACGGGCAGTCAGAAGCCCAAAAGTCTGACAACCAGTCTTACCAAGGGGTGTCTCGTTACCTATAGTAACTGGGTTGTAGAGGCGGTCGTTCCATGTAGAATACTGGTATTCAGCTGCATCCGGTTAGACTGGAAGCTGACCCAAACATAGAAAAAGGCTGGGCAAATACATTACTCACATTAATCGTCTCTTGTATTTTATCGATACACGTGCCATTTCTTCAGCTCATTAGAAAAAAAAACTACAAATAAACCTATATGGTACTCATTTCCCATTTAAAACGAAAATAACTTTTAAGTTTTAGCAAAACATTCGCTTTTCCAGCTAGGTTTATCAGCACCAAATGCAAATAGGTAGGTATGTATCAACAGTTTAATGTCTCACTAAACATTTTAGGTGCTCTCAATGTCCTCTGACCGATTAGGACGTCTGCCGAAGGTGTAACACCAACGGTACTTTATCTGATAACCCATTTGAGTCGTCTTCCGGCCCTAATTACTGTTTGTAAATATGAAACGGCAAATAATGACGAACCTGTAGAGGACTGTTACTTTTTTCTTGTAATTATCTTGTGTGGCTCACTTTTTAAATGAGTTCGAAGGTAAATATATATTACTGTGAAATGTATATAAACAACTTAGTTATACCTAATTAATAAATCAAATTAAAATCTAATATGCCAACCTAACTAAAACTAACAAACCCAAAACATGGCGTCGAAAAATTCCTTTAAAAAAAGTAACTTTTCCACTAACTCGGAATTTAAAAAACCTTTAGACTTTGATTTATTATATTATACCATAGATAACAATATTTCACGTCCATAGAAGTCTCAAACTGGCCTATAGCCAATTAGATTTCAAATAAAGAATTGATAGAAGTCACTGGCTGATAAATTAAGGTGAGCTCCACAGAGCGCCCCAATACTTAGAGGAATAATAATAAGGCATTGTTCTAAGATGGTATACTTATAGCTATCATTATAATAATTTATGTCACAACTAACTCGAATATGAGACCCATAGACTAACACACTTTCTCTCTATGACCATACACTATAATCTACTTTTTTATTGGCTGGGACTTATAATGTCAGGTGCTATTATTGATCGAAGGGTGCGGAACAGCTAAACAAAACTTAACATTTTCTTTATTACCATAAATAAGGTGCATATCATGATTTGTTTTTCTTGTTTTTCATAAAACTTGTGAAAAACTAGTTAAGTCAGTATAACATCTGTATTACTCTTAATTAAATCAATAAGCTTCCACGTGTATGTTAAATCTATTGTGAGTGAAATAACTTCGCTACTTTATGATCTTGAATACATATTATATAAAATCAACACACCTACTATTGGTTTTATAGGTATTCATGTCGCAGTTTTATTTAAAGAAAAAAAATTGATTTTATTTGAACATTTTTTATATTGTCCTGACAATTTTGACGGGATGGTGTCCCTAATAAAAAATAAAATGAATGAAACAAAATTGGTACTTTCTTAAGACGATAAAAAATAAACAATTTAATCTTATTTGGATCTTAATTTTCTGAATACCTACCGTATTCTTCTTTTGTAAATATTTTCTTTTAAACCTGCATTACTATTCAGATTAACCATTAAACCATACGCGTGTCTGTCTGCCTATCAATCAAGCCACATCCAAACTAACTCAGTGTCAAAGCACTCCACAAGAAATATGTCGCTTCGCTTGGTAACCTCATCACGAACACCGGGTCGACGGTCCTGCCATCTCTCGGGCCCTAAACGAATTAACATTCAATTATTCACATCTCTACTGCCCAGTACCCCCCTCCCTTCGCCCCGCGACTTGCGTATGCGCCTAATTGGGACGCTTTTCCGTTCGGAGAAAGCGAGCGATCGAGTGGAAACCATTTTTGGGCGTGCGATTGATCGATTTCTTATCGAGATTTCGTTTTATCTGATGACGTCAGTAGAAGGTACAATGGAATCTTTGTTGGCTGTTTGTTCTGTCACAAGTGCTCTCGAGATTAAGTGCTTAGTAATAGAGGAATAGTTCTGAGTATGGAGGTACACAGCTTAGGTTTGACATAGATTTGAAAGAAAAGCCCGATTTTCGACGCAATAGTCTGCTTACATATTTAAAAAACAAAACAAATTCCCTGAAAATACTGCATCAATTCTTGCATCTTCACAATACTTCATAAACTAAATTCTATTTTAAGAACATAATTCTATTACTTAACTAAAAACCCAACGATATTTGTTACAACAATAATTGGATCAGCTCCTAATCTCCAACATAATGTCAAAACACGTCTTCACGTAGGCACTGAAACAAGACACCTGTAAAACGACCCAAGTTTCGTTAACATCAACATATTTCATTCATAAAATTCCGATTACGCCGAATATTTCTATTTTCTTGGAAAAACACACGTTAGCCTGAACACTAGATATTAATAAACACATTAATGATGAATGCGATACCTCGCTATTTCTAATAACAAAGTAATTAAATCAGCGACTTCCTCTGAATTGAAAACAAAGGCATTAATTTTTAATGTCAAGATATTTTGTATGAAAACCGATTTAGAATTTAGTGACAATGATATTATGTAAAAGATCATATGGCTACTTAAGGGGACTACTAAAATGACGGGTAAGAGCGATTTAGGTGCGGAAAAAGACATTGCGACAACCCTAATTTGGGATAAGGGAAGGCAGGAGGATAATGAAAATGATATAATAGAATGCACAATGATGAATAGATTCTCAATTGAATCTCCTAAGAGACAATCCATCCAGTTATTTCCATATAACCCAGTTCAGTTGAACTGCATAGAAAGAAAATCACCCAGATAGAAAAATGTGTAACACGACTATCTTACATTGAATCCATGAAATTAATTGAAATAAGGCCAAGCAAGAGGACGAAATCATCAAGCTATTTACGCTACCATAAAATAAATTGGAGACAGTTCCTTGAATTCTTCTCCATCAAAGTTAAACCCCTAAAACTGGCACTGAAGCTTACCCAAGACAGCCCAGGAGCCAGTCAAACGTCCCAGTAACCAACATAACTATAACGTCCCATAAAATATTGAAGGCAGACATCAACGTGGCATCATAACAGCACCGTTACTGCGGAAGGCTCGCTCCTGACTTGCATTAATCAGGACGCCATCTTAAAACCATAAACAGTACGACCATAGAGTGATGATGAGGTATAAAACTTTGTTTTGTTGATTTTATTCGTTTCTAGTCGTGTTTGTTTTACTTCATTCGTGAGTTATGGGAATTGGTTGATGGTACTGGAATATTTTGTGATTGAAAGCTTTTTGCAAAATTTTTGAATTGTGCAAATGCTGCTGCTACTGTCGTTTGTAGTAACAGAAGCACCTTTTGCAATGACAAATTGGTTTGACAAATAGAAAGTATCTCAACTAAAATGTCGTACCAATAGCTTAAACACATCATTAAGTTTCCCCCGAGATCCGAAACGAGTACAACGCTAACAAACGTACGTACAAAATGAACGTCCGCGCACCACATTATCAATTTCTAGACAATAGCCGTCTCACTTGTCACAAACAAACTTAAGTTTACGGCTAGGAAAATCTAACGAGACCACAATACCGTGCAAAATACTCCAATTTCCCAGCAAAATAACAGTTGCAAAAGCAAACCCGTATGGTCAGGTAATTGCCGATGGCGACACCATAAGTGACGGCTTGGAGATACTACATGGTGTAATTCAGTACCGTTGAGGCTCATTGGAGTGTTGAAGAAAGCAGCGGTACTGTGCGACGTCCCCGACATATCAATCAAATAGCTTATAATATGCGCCGCCCACCGTTAGAAAGACAACCATCTTATTATGCAGACAATAAGAGTTATTGTCGTGCAACTTCGGCTCACTTCGGGACACTTCGGGATGGCGATAGGTCGATTTAAATTCCGAATAAGCGGGAAGGAGGAAGTCACGGTGCGGCAGCGCTTCTATGTCACACCTTTTCTCCGTATATGAAGTTGTTGAACTCGAGTGTACGTTGAATTCGGATGGTGTTTATTCCGTGATTGTACTATTTTGATGACCCTTACACGTGTTACTGAACGTTGAATATTAATATAAGAATTCTTTTTGATCATCCGGTGCTCGATGAAGAATTTATTTTCGCTAAGAAGCCCGAAGACGTTTCATCAAAGCAGCTAAGGCGGATCAGCAGAGTAGCAATTAGCGCCGATTGTGCATTACACTTTTCATAAATATGGAGGGTCAATGAAGACGGAAACCTTTTATGCTTTTAATGTTTTGGTGCTTACTACAGCATTTGTACCTAATTGATAGACTACATAAGTAGTTCTGAACCCGAATCAATCGTGTGAAAGATGGCAAATTTTACTTGAACCGTCTACTTTACGAAACACACCTGAAGCTAGTTGAGGTTATAAAGAATTTGTTGAGATCATTCACCTATACTAAAGGCAAATTAAACCACATGTACCAAAACATTCCGAAGATGAACTCATCTGTCCTGTTCATCATCGGCAGAGGAATTTGAATATGAATCAATTTCGGGAACTTTTCCCGACCACAAATGACAAAAAATCTGACATATTTGGCTCTCTCGCGTTATTTTTCCCTGTTATTGCACAATAACATTCCCGGTTACGTCCATTTATTGACAATAAATCATAATTTCATTTGGTTCGTTGAACGCGTGCTGCCAAAAGCGTGCATTTAGCACATTTCAGAGTTTCCGAGAACAAATACGTTTTCAATTTCGACACATTCGCGACTAAACTTCACTTTTGTTTTCCTCGTACATGTTGCGTAAAATATGGCTGTAATTACACCGTCTTAGGTGGAAATAAATTGGTTTAAACTGTAGTTCGTTTGCGGTGTTCAGAATTTTCCGAGTGAATATAAAAACACAGGTAAAACCATTGATATAACTTATATCAATGGGTAAAACCCTAAAATATTTCTAGTGGTCGGTATAATATAAACACCTTGAAGGATAAACAAACTCGTAAGTTTTTCTCATCAGCCGAAGTCGCTTTCAAAGTGAACCTTCACTATACTCATAATTCAAAAACCATACTCATAATTCAACTGCCTCACTGGAAAAATAGATGCTTTTAATAAGAAGACAACAACCACAGAAAGATCACCAACAAAATTGTTACACTCCTGTGTGACACCTTCCTACAACGCGCACACGCATCAAGTTACAGACAAGATTGCGTGAAATGATTATTGCTAAGAAAACCCGACACGTTACATTTGCTTGTTCATGGTTTCTTCAAAAGCTGGCCATGTGAACTGAGTGGCATTATGTTGAGAAAAAAGGTTTATGCAAATGAAGAGTCGATGCTCATGACGGTGATAATAGATGTAGTATTGTTGATTCGCGGAGAACTGCTGAAAAGGCTGTATTGCAAGCGATGGAAGATGCAGACTTCGAGGCGCACACGATGTTTTCAAGTCATATCACAATAACCAAAGTGGGCTGCTAATGAATCTTAGTCAAAACCATAGAAGTCATTTTCCTAAAGCTTTTGGCTTCGGAGGGTAAGTAATCTGAGCGCTTAAACGAAACTGCTAGATAACTGGTAAAATTGTCGTCTAATTTTCTCTTACAAAGCAGATATTTTCCTGATAAAGCACAAAACGCCCACTCCACCGTCCTCTTGGTTGGGGCAGTCCGTCTCCCTAGGGGGAAATCTCATGGGCGTAGCCAGGGGGTTGAAATAGGGGTGCAAATCTCCCTCCCCGAAATAACAGATCCGGGAAAATTTGCAAACGAAAATCGCCTTTATGGAGGGTTAATACTTCCCGAAATCTTAATAAAGGTGCGCCTAAAATTCTGTATTCACTTTCATTTACTTCTCCAAATAAGAAATACATACTGATATCAACAATTTCTGTGTAATTTGAGTCTCAACGGATGTGTTTATCTAAATACGCGTGATATACGACTTATAAACGTTATTTAGGTGAATGCGCACAAAATTGGAGGAAGGTGTCGAATTTTGTACCTACTACGTCAGGTACTGTGTTTTGTGTCACATTCACATCCTTTGGATTTGTGACCGTTTTACAATACATAACTAAGATTTGACATGCTTTTTACAATCTTTCCTATCTACGTTTCCAAGTATACGATTAAAATAATATATTCTTTTAATCGTATACTTGGAAACGTAGTACAGATACAGTAGCTAAGCTTGACAGTTTAATGGTTAAAATAAGTTCGGATGATATAATATTACCAGGAAAAATGACTCCTAAAACTAACATTAATTGAAATAATACAAATAGAGAAAATATTTCATTAATACATGACACAACTGATTAAATTCTGGCTGACGATAATGATGGGACCTTCTATATTTAAAAACAAACTTTTCCTTCCGTCCAAAACGCGGTAAATGTCAATTATTAATGATATAATTAAATTTTATACCTTATTTGGTATTATGCATTGATTTGTAATCTCGTATAATTATGTAGGTTAGTGACGTACTATATGAGTCAAATACATTGTCCTGCTCGGGAATTACTATGAGCCCATTCCTCTTTTGGTTAAACATTCATTGAAGAACCGTCCACCTGACATGACGGGAACATACTCTGTGTCATGAACCGTGAAAATGTGGTTACCTATATAGTCTGAAGATCAGTGTTGCCATAGTGCCTCTTAACATAAGTGTGTGTTTCAGTGCTGCCATAATATTTGGCATATAGTGAACAATTAGAATGTGTTGGTTAAAATGTTTATCCATTGATAGAATCGTTTATCTGGGTAGGTACCTACTACTACGCAGTTCATATACATTATTGTTAGTAGACATAAGTGATAGCCAGGAGTATCATAATAATAAGTAGATGATTCAGTATGTTTTCTTTTAAATCAAGTAAGGAATAAAATTCTTAGTGACTAACCTACCTCAAGAATCTTTAACGATAATAATGAATGTGTTAAATGCGATTATAAGCCTTATCGACTGGTGATTGTTAACCTAGGATAGAATAATATCGACATTTCAAGAAATAAGGTTGTAATCATCGTTCTTTTGATTCATCGCTTCTCTTAATAATAGATTATAGAATTGTTTAAATAGAACATTGCTAAATTCAAACGCACATTGGCGTGAACTAATCTCAATAAAATCTGTGTTTTACCAGCCAGATATAATTGAAATTATTCAACACACGTTCGTTAAATATACTACAAATGCTACTATTTCACGAATGCATCTGATAACCTTATTCTAATCTACGTATCTTTTTTGGAAATCTGAGAGTGAATGAAACTACAAATATGGGTGTTTTTGAGATCCAATTTAGATAGCCAAGTAACTATTAGATGATTTGTGCCTAAAATCCCTTTATAAGTTACTTCAAGGGTCGTAGAATTCAGGTATATCTCAAGGTACAGTTTTGAGGCCCACACTATTTTTAGGCAAAAAATAACAAATGGAACTTTCATTCAGCGACAGGTATTTTAAAAGCTTTTACTTCTTCTGTTGTAATACTGTATAATTCTATAAACTAAATTCGACATTTTTCCTTCTAGTATTATCTCGGTTTTCAAATGTTCGACTTCATTCATACAACTAGTATTTTTTATACATATACATACATATCATTGTCTGTCTGGGTTTCTTAAGTGCTCTAAAATTTTGTGGATTCCATAATCATGAAAATCGAGCGTGTAGCTTATGGAATTACCCGCCAAATATATGTATTTATTCATAGCACGTCCCTAAAGTATCTCACAATCGCTACTTTTCACAAAACAACGATCTGATAGCATTTACGTGACTCAGTCGCTTGCCAACCATACACACTCCTCTAGCTATAGCCCACTAGGTGTCAGTCTTATTGATTTTTGTGCCCTATAGCCTCAGCGAGGCTCACTGGATTGGAAACAAGGGGAAATACGCTTTATTTCGTAGCAGCTAGAACGGCTTTTGATCAAAGTTATTGTTCGTTTTAAAACAAAAGATAGTGTGAATCATCCGTCGAGAACTTTGTTGTGGTTTGAGAATTTTAGGGATGGAGACTGTTGTTCGATTTTGATTCGTATTGAACTAGATTTGAGGTTGTTTTCATAAGAATAAAGTTGACAAAAGCTTTTAGGTTTCAATTTACTTCGATGATTTGCTATTTCGGTGATGTAAACTATATTTTATGATTAGATTGAGACGATAGCATTTGTTTGCGCATAGGTTACTGCAAAACAAAACAACGCCATCTGTTGTCGAATAGCAACAAACAAACACCAAATTAGTTAATGCATTAAAAAATCTATTAGCAAATTGTAGCTACAATCGATTCCAATGATGATAATAATATCAGATATTATTATTCTAATATGACGACCTCGCATAAGTGAATTGCCTGACTCATCTATTGTCGACTTTTCTTGGAATTGTAAGAAAGCGCCCCGCGTTATTCAAACATACAATCCGTAATCAATTGTAACATGTACTCTTTTGTTACAGAAATCAAAACAGAGGAGGTCATCAGTGAAGCTAAAATCGAGGCCGACGAAGAAATGGACGGCGTTCAAATTGAAAAGCAAGAGCTGCGCGTCACTAGGACGACGAGCATCGATAGTGACAACCGATCTGACAGGAGCGAGGAGGAAGATTTGAGGAGAGCGCGCAAACGTGCCGCTTCCACGTCACCATCACCCATCCCGATGGACAAAAGAACAGCAAGGTTCGAGTGCCCCAAATGCCGGCAGCGATTCGACTCGGTCAACGCTTTCGACATCCACCGATTCACTGCGCACAGTGACGACACCAAAACAGGCTTCGACGATCTTACCTTCGTCGATTTCTCAAGCAAGAAGTTCCCTGAAATTGCCAGAGGAGTCTGCGAGAAAAACCCTCATGTGTCAGTTACAGATCAGCGTTACAGATGCGACATGTGCTACAGAGACTTTCCTTGTGGGCAAGCTTTGGACATTCACAGGAAATCGTGCCTATCTACCACCCGCATCCCTTCCAGCCCTGAACGAGATCGCAGGGAGGATTTCTTTGCCAAATTAGATCTCAGAAACAGGTCTTTTGGCATTCCCGGCACGTTGACACCACCAATGGACAGATTCACACCCAAATTCGATGATAATCATCTTACCAACGGCATAAGGCACATCGATGCTGCTCGCGATTTGGCAGATATTCAATCGATATTAAACGTCACGTCAGCAGGCGGCCTTTTAGAAAGGCTCACCGGTACTAGAGTGTCTTTAGAAAGTTCGGTTCTAACCCCTCCTGACACCATTATCAAGGACAGAGATCAAGAGGAAACCCAGGACAATTTCGCAGCAGAGTTCAGACGAATGAAGCTGCGTGGAGAGTTCCCCTGTAGGTTATGCCCTGCCAAGTTCCCCAACCTAAGAGCTTTGAAGGGACACAATAGAGTGCACTTGAGCGGAACGGGCCCGGGACCTTATCAGTGTAACATGTGCCCTCATGCCTCTTTAGATAAGGCTGCGTTAGTACGTCACATGCGTACACATAACGGGGACAGGCCGTATGAATGCGCCGTCTGTAATTACGCTTTTACTACCAAAGCTAACTGTGAGCGACACTTAAGGAATAGACATGCTAAAGTTACAAGAGAAGATGTGAAACGCTCAATAATTTACCACCCGTCTGAAGATCCCAATAATGATGAAGTGAACTCTAAACTTGCAAGGGATGAAGTGAAACGATCGCTCGCGTTCCACACCCCTGATATTGATAGGCGAAACGAAAGTTCGGGACGCGATACGCCACTAACGCACTTTACTCCAAATTTCATTACTGATAGACATCCAGTCACTAACTTAACAACCAAACCGTTACCATTGCCATTACCTGAGTCGCCTCTACCTCTGCCTATGCCAAGAGACGTAGAGCAACCTCAACCTCGAATTAAAGTGAAGGGTATTGGTCAACTGACACGAATCCCTGAGTTCAGGCCACCAGAAATCACGTACAAGCAAAATGACATCTCACACGATTCATACGATGAAGAAGCTCCCGTTGACTTGAGCACGAGTGACAATAATAGTTGTGATGTTCTTGATCTCAGTAAGAAGAAACCGGACACCGATTCTGAGGAGCCTAAAGCCCCACCACGTCCTTCCTTCGAGCCTGACCCAGCGAGCGTCGCTGCTTCAGCATACGAAAAGACAAGATTCCTTTTAGCTTCGCAAAGACTTTTTGAAAACTCCATTCCTAAAATCGATCCATCTTACTATGCCACCCAGCTTTCGCAGTTGTATGCTGGCACAGTTCCTGGAATCCCTGGTTTACCTTTGCCACCATCCTTTCCTATCGCGCCTTACTTACTTCAACCTTCATTTTTTCCTCACCCAACTGATTCCCAGGAACTAGCCGAAATAAAACAGCACATACAGAAAGAAATCATTCGAGGCTTAAGCATGTCTGGTGGCAGACTTGTTCCTAATGAACAGGACAGTCAGCCTAAGATTGAGCCTGAGGAAGAGGAACTGAAACCACCGCCATCCATCTCCCCGATACCTTCGCCACACCCTGAATCTCCACGCCCACCTATGAATAACACTCTCGTCCCGCAAACGGACTCCGTGAAGATGGTAATAAAGAACGGGGTTTTGATGCCCAAGCAAAAACAAAGGAGGTACAGAACTGAAAGACCTTTTTCCTGCTCTCAATGTTCAGCACGGTTTACCCTCCGGTCTAACATGGAACGCCATGTGAAGCAACAACATCCGCAACACTGGAGTGTGAGACGACCGGCTCCAAGGGCACCACCACCTTACCCAACACCCGACTCATTGACTGATCGCATGAAATTCGCGCTGCTAGCTCGCCACCTTGAAAGGCCGTTGCAACAATCTGAGCGCTCTCCTGTACGACGAGACTCCGATGAAGTAGCCGACAATGAAGAAGATGAAGAAGATACCCTAGTAATAGATGAGGAGCCGGACCAGGAAAACAAGTCAGAAGAGCATACCGCAGCGCGCCGTGCGGCAGCTGAAATCCTAATGGCTACGTGCCAACAGGAAATGACTAAGGATTTCGACCTTAAAATCGCTGGGAACTTAATCAATAAGCCTGTTCCTATAACCAATGATAAGACTGACTCTGGAACGAATTCAGTCTCACCGACCCAAGAGCCACTGCCTATACCGGTGGTGCCTACTCGCAGCGACGAAGAAGAAGATGAAGAGGGTCTGGTCGCCTCCACAAGCGAGGGAAACAACTCTGGCAGCGATGAAAATAAGTAAGTCAAACATTTTATCTCCTTTACATATAAACTATTTCGAATTCATTAAAATTACAATATAGAGATAGCATTGGTCCCAAACTAGGCACAGCCTGTATCTTGGGCACCAACCATTAAATAAATAATTTAAGTTTTTTTTTTTTGTGGTTGCACATATAGTCACTCTTTATACTCTCAACAAACGCTTATATTAACCTAATTGTAACTTATTTTCAGATCTGAAACGGACACGGCACTACCACCAAAGAAGAAGTCGGCTTACAGCCTAGCACCGAACCGTGTTTCATGCCCGTACTGCCACCGCAAGTTCCCCTGGTCATCATCCCTCCGCCGTCACGTCTTAACACACACCGGACAGAAACCATTCAAGTGTCCACACTGCACACTTCTCTTCACTACCAAGTCAAACTGTGACCGCCATCTATTGAGGAAGCACGGAGGTTCCGCCAGAGCTATCCTGGCTGACCCGATCCCGGATACAGTATCCCCACCACAGCCTATAAATGACACTAGAGCAGTGCCAGAAAGGCCTTACAAATGCGTGTCTTGTCCAACAAGCACCTTTTCATCCCTTGAAACTCTAAAGAAACATATGTCTTCAAGACACGGGACTGACTCTCAACCTGGCTCTCCCAACCCTGAAATTGTGGAAGAAATAAATGAAGGTGGTCTAGTCTTCAAATGCCATCTGTGCGAGGCATCGTTTGGAGACAGGAGTGGAGCCCTATCACACTTGGCGACGGGACATACGACGGAGTATGAGCAGCTGGTCAGCAAGGGAGCCTTAGAAGCAGCCAGTGACCGGAGCGAAAGCGCTGATGATGATGAAAGGGGGAAGTTTCCTGATCATGCTAACAGAAAGGTAAGATACGAATCTTTCCTAAATACAGAAATAAGACAGACTTGTTATTTAAACTCAAGTTTCTTATCACACAATCTATATCTATAGGTATATAATTATAATTAAAGTCTCTTTTCGTGTCCGCTATGCTTCTAAACTACGCAACGGATTTTGATGTTTTCACCATAATTTATAGAATTTATTCTTAAAGGTTTACGTGTATAATAAATACATCAACATTAAAATTAAACGAGAAATCTCGATGTTTTGTCAAGTCGTAAAAGCCGTGCGAAGCAGGAGCAGATCGCTAATAAACCTCCTTCTACAGTTTTTGTTTTTCTTTCTAGGTGGTCTGCGCATTCTGTATCCGTCGATTCTGGTCTGCCGAAGACCTTCGTCGTCACATGAGGACTCATTCAGGAGAGAGGCCGTTTGCTTGCGACTTGTGCCGACGTCGCTTCACCCTGAAGCACAGCATGCTGCGTCATCGCAAGAAGCATCGGGAAGAAATCACTGATGATGAGGAGGCTTCCCCGCCTATCACGCCGCTTGAAGATGTTGTGACTAATGGGTGAGTACAGTATCTAGGATGGATTGACAAGCTAATTCTTATTTTGTAAATCAGAAAATTCCCTTTCAAAATTTGGATTATTCTGTTTCTGGTAAAGCAGATGAAACATAAAATACTTCGTGTAAAATATCTCGCAACTAGCTCTAACCAAAACCGTTAGCAGGCTATAGAAATCACGCAACTAAATTCTCCTATCTTTACAGATACCGCTACCAAGACGACGACGGCTCAGGCAACGAAATCCCAAGCAACATCAACAATAACAACTCTCCTCCCTCCGCTCCATACGAAAAAAAGCTCAAACTGGACATGACATCGCGCAAATACTCCTCAGAGGCCGAAAACGACCCGGAGAATAGCGATCTCATCGGTAAACTGCTCGGAATTCCCGACAAAACAATTAATAAGCTACTCTCCTCCGCAGACGAGGCCGCGAAAATCCTTGGCGTGAATAAATGAGAGTACGCTTTAGTCCTCGTGACGCCTGCTAGACTCATTCTTGCACCGCGGGGACTAAAAATACCATTGCAAAACATGCAAATTCAAACGTCCAAAGCTAATGAAAACGGTACAACGCCATCTAGCAACGAGTAGACGTAACAAATCTGTACGTTTGCGCAAATGTTGTAAATATATTTTCTAGTTTTTAAAAATGGAATTTATCCAAGTAAAGCTTCAACGAATGTAAATTTTATAACAACGCCATCTAGCAACGAGTAGAAGCATTAAGTGCTGCCATTTTGGTAACAATCACTTCAATGCAATAGCATGTAAATATTTGCTAGTTTAATTAGGTGCCTTTAGCTACCTTACTTTAAAGTATAAACCGTCCTATAATGCCTTACTGTAACTATTTTAAAGCTTAAAAATGTGGGTAATTAACAACGAAGGTTTCTTAGTGCCAGTTCTTAAAAGTACACTGTATATTTTTGAATTCTAGTTAGTATGTACTCAGCTCTTATATTTTAGTAACTAACATAGGTGATGTAAGCCTGTTTTTAGTACTATGTACAGTAGTAGAGTCAGTTTGAGATCGTGAAGTTTTATTGTCTTTTTCGGTAAGAAATCAACAAAAATCTCTAACCCCTGAGATTGTATTGTAAAATTCTGATGACTGAACGAAATACACGTTTGGAGTATGGCCAACTCAGTCAATATAAAATTCAAAACATCGTTTCACCACATATTTTGTTTTGTTTTATAAAAGACAATAAAAGCGTGCTGATCTTCAATGATTCGACTTCACTCTATATTTAATGCACAGTTTTAGCTTATAATCTATCGATGAGCTAGGAGCCGATGAATTTTGCATTTCCATCTAGTCGGGTACTATTTTTCATACCTTTTCATGTACTATAAAACACCCATTTTAGTAATAAAGTTCAGCCAAAAAAACTTAATTTTCGCAAACCCAAAATTGATCTAGTCAACTTTAAAACGATTTGTTTTGTCTTATTCTAAGCTATAATACCAAAATATCAAGTTTACATTTTCTTACAGTTTAGATTTACTTTAAGATTTAAAGTTAAACCTCCAATTGTACTACCAATGAATAGTTTTAAGCATCTATTACAATGGTTTACTTAAATAATTATTAAGAAAAGAATAGTGTAGATTCTGTAGACATTTCTGTCTAAAATAAAAAATATCTTTACTATAATATTTTCTTGAATATTTCAGCCTATCTTTACCTTACTGCTAAGCTCTATTTCTTTCTTTAGAATATTAGGTAACTATTTTATATTAAGAACAGTGTACATAGCATTTTATCTCAAGGGGCAAAAGCCAGTCTTAAATGCTAATCTAGTGTTAGGGTAAACCTTTAATAGGAACTTTAGAACTTTTCTACGACCTTAATTTCTTAAAACGTGAATTAATTTATAAATGACATTTTGTTTGCTCAAATTCATGGCATTTCTTTACTGACAAAGACTAGAGGATAGAATAAATTTTAAGGAAAAAGGTTAGGATCTCCTAGGTATAGCTATAATTTTATATAAATTCTGAATATGATGTTATGTTTCTGACCCATGGCTTACGGTGGACACCCGTTAACCATACTGGGAACTAATATTATTGGAAATAAAATATTTAGTTTTCATTCAAAAAATTATTCGAGTTTTTTTTTTAATAATATTAATTATAATCATTATTTTATCGGTAAAATATCGGTGCAGCAATATTATTATTCTTTCATAAAGGTTATAAACCTCGTAGGGTAGTTTTAGGATTTACAGTCTCCTCCGTGGATCGACAAATCATACGCTAGAATATACCTAAGTTCGAATGTGCTTTGTATATTTGTAACGCTACTATATACCAAATATATTTTAATAGTAGTACTATTTTAAGGTTTACTATAATAATAATTATTATTATATGGATTTTATAAATATACGCTCCTTTTAGAGCACTTCGTGTAGAAGTCAGTTTTAAGCAATAATTGTGTAAATTGTATTGATTGGTTAATGCTAAGGGCTCGGTCATGAGAGAAACACAGTCAGTGAGAGTAAAACCCAAAGAAGGATTTGCTATAACGTCTCTAATGCAGGAATTACAAGTTTTAACGAAAGCACATGATTTTGTTTCACTCAAGAAAGTTCCCCGAATAGACTTCGTAATTACTATTCTTAAATATTTCAAAGATAGACGTGACTTTTCTTAAATTATAATATTCGTTTAAAACTAAATGTATACCAAAGTAAGTTTTATTGTATAAGTGTATGTATTAATTTAACTGAATCCTGCTTCATGTCAATTATAGTTAGAAAAAAAGCGAATGATTTTGATATTTGTAATTATATTTATTTAGATTTTTTTTTGTATAATTTGCTTCGTCCAGTAGGCCAGTAGGTATGAGTTGCTGTTTTAATAACATTAAAAATAATGTTACATAATTATAATTAGTTTATAGGTAGTAATCTCGTACTTACTAGTAAAAGTAATTAAGTACCTATACTAGTTTATAAGGATATTGTGGCAACACCGCTTGGCCTTTTAAATGTAGTGTTCGTGTGTTTTAAAATATGCTCTCGTATAAGTAAGTTAAAACTAAATTTTACCATTATTACGAATGATTTTAATAGTAATAATCATACAATTATTATACTTCTAGTAAGATGTTACGATTCACCTTTTGCCTCTCTTTCTTTATGCAATATGAGTGTCGTTTTAAAAACGGTTTTTTGTCAAATAAATAATGGTGTATTATTAAAATAAACAAATTCTTTTATTTAAACCATTGTGTTTTAAACCCTATGATGCAGCGGTTTCACACACTTTCTCGACTTCATAAAACACATTATTACAAAATTTAAAGAAAAAAAGTTATGATGTTAATATAAATGTAATATAAACAGTCGGACTACATTTAAACTACACTCCAGAAAAAAAAACTGTTTTTGTGCAGCTGAAATACGTCCACCACTCAGTCGGCGTTTAGTTCATAAATGTCGTGAACATGTGAACACACTAACTGCACGTCGACTGCAATTCCAATGGAGTCCGTCAGTTTCAACCCTAATTTAATGAAGCTTTCCTTTCGAAAAAAAAAACCTCTTCCCTCCTCCTTCCTTTTTGGTAGGTTGTATTTTAATTCATGTATTAATACAAAACTCAAATTATTAATAGTCAGAACTAACGATGCAGTTTTCAAGAAATTTCGTTTCTGTAAAAATACACTAGATGGCCATCACAATAATTACAACTCATTGCGGCTGCTACTCGACACGAGATGGCGCTGATGATTTTAAATTGTTTCATTGTTATTAAATTTCTGAAGTTAACCATCCTAAATTGTTCATGAATGGTTCGATTATTTTATGAAATATTTATCTTCATTGGAACTTATTATTTTTTATAAATTATAACTAATTTCACCTTGGAGTTGAAAAATTATCAAATCATAAATTGAATGAACGCATCTCAACGTTTTAGAATGAACGATGTCCAATGAATGATTGGGGATACCGTTTTTGGAATTTACCCACAAAAAATGTAGTTTGGTATTTACTCACTCGTCAAAAAACTAACGATTTAAATTTAAACGATTACTGAACTGATGATTGAATCAAAAGGGTAATTGCGTAACATACATATAATGGCAATCGCAATGCTATTCATTTCTACATCCATTGGTTTGAAAAATTCGTCTGCTCCATAAGTCACAACGCAATGAATCTTCCTGAACTGTCAAAAAGCATTGCGATCGAAAGCCATTTTATGGTGTTATGCAACTACCCCGCAGGCTTAAAAATATACAAATTTAGGGGAGCAAAAGATGGCATGACAAATAGTTTCCGTATATATGGCAAATACGGTACTAAAATTCAATAGGACAGCGAAAAAATTAAGCAGTGCGGGAAGAGTGACAATGAAAAATAAGTCTAGTATTCACGCCAAAAACCAAAACCCTGCCTAACGCCCGCCCGCCTTACTGGCTGATGTAGAGATTATTCTGGTGTTAGTAAATTAATACAATAAATAAATCTTTATTCAGAATCTAATTGGTATAATACAATACGAATCTTAATTATTGTACGTGTTAAAAATTTAATGATGATGATGTAGGTTGTAGGTTTAATTAAATAATCATTAAAAATTCATGATTCTATGTTGTTATGATGAAAATTTACTATGAAATATATGTAGGTAGTTGGCAGAGGAGGGTTAAAAAAAACAAACTTTTTTGTTTAGAACAGGCGAAATTAAATTCTAGCACTGGCAACCCTGACTAGGTGAATGAAGGAATTTTTAAGAAATAGAAAGAAGTCGCTAATTTATGCGAGACAGCGTCTTTATTTTGAGATTCAATTGCTTAACTTTTTGTGATAGTTTCGAAATAATACGAGGTGCCCTTGTACAACAATCCAAGTTGGTCTACAGGGACCAAAATTGAAAATAATTATTGTAACCAAGTGATCGTAGGTAAGCATCATTTCTATTGCAACTATTGTAGTGACGTAGGTAAACGATTTAAAGTGCACTATTTAATTGAAAGAGTATCATCTTAAAAACGTGTTTAGAATACTGGTACCAACTCTAATTTTGCAATAAAAGTGAAAAGTGTCACGTTTTAAATACCTTTCAATAGTTTATTTGTGTTTTTCAGTGTTATAAAATTCGAAAATGGGTGATCAACAATTCTTCCTCAAATGGAATGATTTCCAGACAAATATGGTGACATCTTTCAGGCATTTGAGGGATGAGAAAAGCTTCACAGACGTGAGTACGGCGAAATAATGTTATATTTGTGTACAAACAAACAATTATAACCTAAACTTCTGGATAACTTGCATCCTCTGATCTCATCAGTTAGCCATTCAGTACTCACATTCTTTTATTTTTTTAAACCTGCTACTGTTATGAAATTAGCAATGCATCAAGAATATACATTCCAAATCTTAAACCATCAAATCTGAGAATCTAACTTGTAATGGTACTACTTCTACTTTAAAGTCTTTAATTTTAGTTGTTTAGAATATTTTCATCCTCATATTATTCTATAAATGTATTATAATGTTTAAATGTAAAAGTATCTTAATAACCATCAGTTATTTTGAATCACAGTTTACTTTTATATTGTGCACTCTATCTTATTTAATACCTTTAATTATATCATATAACTAGTTAGTTTGCAATGTACAATATTCTTTATTCAACAATGAATTATTAACTAGGCTCACATTAGTAATATGCACTCGCACTCAGTCATAGCTAGGCCTACGAGTAACAAGAAGTGTGTATGGCTGAGTGTCGTCCTCGGAGCTTGAACCATGAACGGAATGGACCCAGAACCTCGCTATATACTTTAGAACTAGTTTTAACCAATCAAATGGCTTTAAACTAGTATTAAGTAATGAGTTTTGAGTGAAGCTCTGTTATACGGGGTGTTAAGTTGCTTAAAATAGCTCGCTATTCTAAACGATTACCAAGCTTGCTTAGTAATAGTTTAGAATAAGTTGTACGTAATAGAATCGTTTAGCTCCTTAAGTCCTGACTTCCTGAGTCGAGCTGCATGATTACTGACAAATGCGTGCACTGACTGGACAGATCCACTCAGTCTGTGTGGTTTTTCCTCAAAATACCATTTCAGACACAAATCTACATAGTCTTCACGTGACCTGACCAAGATTATGTCTGGACTTTAAAAGAGACTGTGACCTCTGAGTTTGTTTCGGCCTTTCTTCTCAGAGTAGTCCGATAGGAAACGCCAACCTCATCTAGTTTAATAAATATGATTGACGTGTAAAAGTGTTTGTACAAACCTACTTACAGAAATCAAATCATTTATCATTTACCACTTGTACGTCAGTAATTTGCACAATTATTTCAGGTGACACTAGCGTGCGAGGGCCAGACGTGTAAGGCACATAAGATGGTGCTGTCCGCGTGTAGTCCCTACTTCAAAAGTTTATTAGAGGTGAGCGAAAAGGTAGCGGTATCATTTTGTATGAAATATTTTTTAAGTTGCGTTGAAATTAACTTCTGTAGATTTAATCAAAATTTTTGTCTATCTGTCTGTTTGTTTCTGCTAATCTTCGAAATGGCTGGACTGATTTTGATGAAGTTTAGTATGGGGTTACTTTGAACCCTGGGGAAGAACGTAGGCTACTTTTTATCGACATACCACGCGGGCGAAGCCGCGGGTGGAAGCTAATCCTACATAAATAATGTACCTGCTTATTACAATGTATGCACGTAGGTACTAGGAAAATCCTGTATTATCACAAATGGCAGGAGCTCTAATAATATGCTACTAATGAATTTTTATCAATATTTAACCCTAGGAATCTTAAAAATGGTGACTAAATAATATTAATTTGTTACTTGACTCAAGGACAGATACAATAATATTGCAGGACTGTTCAGCCAACTTTTAAGATGAATAGTAGCATAAAATAATGTTTCTTGTTACTATTATAATTTAATTCTTTTAAGGATAATTTAATCTTAACCACATTTTTGCTTGTACCATGCATAAAAACCGGCCAAGTGCGAGTCGGATTCGCGCACGAAGGGTTCCGTACCATTATCTATAAAAACGGCAAAAAAATCATGCCTGTTGTGTGGGAGTCCCTTACATATTTATTTTATTCTGTTTTTTAATATTTGTTGTTATCGCGGCAACAGAAATACATAATCTGTGAAAATTTCAACTGTCTAACTATTACGGTTCATGAGATACAGCCTGGTGACAGACGGACCGACAGCGGAGTCTTAGTAATAGGGTCCCGTTTTACCATTTGGGTATGGAACCTCTTAAAAACAACTTGATACAAAATTATTACACCATGGCTTTGATGTGGGTTACCCGTACCTCATTTGTTTAACAGTCTATAAGATAATTAATCTTCCCTGTATTTGCTGTCCTTTAAAGAAATAAAATAAAATCAAAATAGTGTGGGAAAATGTGAATTTTAAATATTATAACATCACACCTTTAACCTTTTCACCGCCACGGACTTCAATAGAAATTCAGCTGCCTCGAAATTTTAGTTAGATTTACATGTTTTAATGGCACGTACGCCTTTAAAACAATATCAATTTCTAAAGGACACACTCTTATTTTGTTTTAACCCTTTAACGGGCTGTACGAAGTACGTAGATTTTTGTGGTGACGTAGTTAGAGGCCCCCTACAAAACATTTCTGAACAATTTCTCCCCCTAGATATCCCTATTTACTTTTATGATGGGTGGCAATGTATTTGTTTTGTAATTTTTATGTACGTAGATTAAAAATATTATTCTGCCAAATCGATTACACGCCAGATTCAAAATACCGCTGTGGCAAATATTTTGCCAACGCTCGTGAAAGGGTTAAAGGCGTACGTGCCATTAAAACGTGTAAATCTAACTAAAATTTCAAGGCAGCTGAACTTCTATTGGAGTCCGTGGCGGTGAAAAGATTAAAAGGCAGAGATGTACCTATTGTACACCCACATTTCGCCAGTTACGTTTAATTCCCACTTAAAAGGGGGCGAGCCCAATTTTTAAATGGAACAATATGTTTGAAATCTCTCTTTGTAAAGTTTTTCAACCAAACAGAAGAGTTGGAATATGAACACTATCTTATTCTCATAATGCCGTGTCTAGAAATCGATAGCTTATTAAAATGACAATAGCCTGACGGCTACTAGCCAGCCTGACGACGTGGTTATCGATCGAAAGGCCGTGCGTTCGAACAGCGGCATGTCAGAGGCCATGCTTGCATTATTGACGTGAACCCATTTCTAGACACGAATAATGCAGCTGTGTTGAAGGGGTTCAAAGTCTAAATCATTTATTTCTAATAGGCCATTGAAAGGTACATTGGAACGTCAACATTTACAGTACAACTATTTTCTTAATGTCCCTCGGCAAACTTCGTGTTTCGTCAGTTTCCTCCCATTTTATAAATAAATTACATTAAGTTAAGAAGAGTATTAACGAATCTATATATTTCCAAGTCGATTGAGAGCGTCCGGTCTGCACTCAGTGCAAAGGGCAATTGATAGATATCTGACGACTGACGAAACACGAAGTTTGCCGAGGGGCAGTAAGAAAATTGTTGTACTGTACAAGAAAATAGAAATGATTCCTTGGACATTCGTTATGTAAAGCCAGCTATAAAGCAAAGAAAAATAAATATAATCAGAAAAAAAATTGTTATTGCACAAAAACTTAGTAATCCACTTGAGATCTGAACCTTGATCAAGGTTCAAACCTGCTAAGCAGCTCTTTTTTAATTTAATTATGTATCTTAGACATAGCTAACAGACAATCAGTAAAGCCAATATCAGACGCTTCACTTTTTGTTAATTTCTGCCTTTCATTCGCCTATCAAATGATTGAACTTTTTTATTAAAGAAGCAGATGAATGTTCAATCAAATGTAATACAAGCTTCCGGCCGCGAGTTCGTCCGCGTGAAATTTCTGGTACCCCGACCCACCCCGTCGCATCGCATCGCCTGCCCGCGCTATTACTTCGTTTTCGCTTGAGGTTCTTTCTGACTACTTTTCTTTTTGCTCGGTTCCTAAGAGTCCTAGCGTGATGGTAGATAGCCTTTAACCTTCCTTAAGAATTGGGCTATAAAATGCAAAAAGAATTTTGCAAATCCGTCTGGTAGTTCCAGAGATTAGCGCGTTCAAACAAACTTCAGCTTTATTATTGTTATATCTTTGTTATATACATAAAAAAATCTCGTGTCACGGTGTTTGTCGTCGCACTCCTCCGAAACGGCTCGACCGATTTTTATGTTTTTTTTTTTTTATATATATTTGGTAGGTATGAGAATAGGTCGTAAAGTATATTTCATACCGCTCCCACGGGATCGTGACTTATGCGGGTGAAACCTCAGAGCGCAGCTAGTTTAATATAATATATTATACTATATAGATTACCGGTGTCGTGTGACCGTAGAATGAAACAAAAATAATGAGCCTTCACTTGACTGAAGCGTCTGATTTCGGCTTAAAGGAAAACAAAGTGAAGAAAGCTAGATTTGGTTGAAATCACCAACCCGCATCATCCAAACATGGTGATTAATATTCGTTCCTTCTTTTCATTAGAAGAGGTATTTGCCATAAACAGGGACATCGACGTGCAAACTGTAACCATGAATTCAGCAAATGATTCTGAAACCCCCTGCGTTGAAATATTACGTCGGTTATTGGAAAAAAATATTGGTCTTCCATAAATTTTGAATGCGTAGGCATTGCACATTTCTATGAAACAGAAGATTAGTTTTTTTATAACCTACGAAAAATTTCTAGGTGGTCTCGAATCATGTGCTGAATTCATGGTTACAGTTTGCGCTACGGTGTCCCTGTCACCCTGTATTAATTTATTTATTGCAGAATGTACACACAGTTACAGGTTATGACTAGGCTTCATTTATGAGTAAGTACATGACCCTGTTAGGGCGCAGCAAGTATCCACATATTAATGGTTGTAAGACCAAGTTGTATCACAAAAAATGTTCTGTCGACGGTCAATTACAGAAAATCATTCTTTGAATGAACACAAATCGTGTCTGCAATGCTTCATAAAAAAATCAAATTATTGAAAATATTTAATTTCAGCGCCAGTAAAAACATAGCATTACGGATACGAATGATAAACATTAGCGTTGCTCAGGATGTTTTGCTAAGCACCTGGGAACTTGACACCCGTCAAATGTTCGCGTGGTCGCGCCGAATTGACGATATTGGCATGTTACGGTGACTTCCTGTAACATCTACCTATTCTATTTATTGATAGACTGCTAGGCGTCTTCTTTCATGCCTCGTAGCGTTTTTCTAGACATGTTGGTTGATTGTCAGCAAGTTTAAATGAACAAATAAATAAAAAAATTGCTTTTTTTAACTTTGTCATTAGCATTTCTTGTCACCAAAAGAGTAAAGTAACCTGGGTCGTCGGATATAGTTGAAGTTTAGTAAAAAATTATGGATGTTCTCGATTTAAATTTAATTTGATAAATGACCTGTTTGCTTTCTATTCATTAAATTACATTTTATTCGAAAACATTCATCGGTCCTATGCTCCTATGGTCTGTTCTCAAATTATCTGATCAAAATGTAAACAAATGTTTCAGAAAACGTATCTTAGGATGCCAATTTGTAGTGCCGCTTACAAATTGAGTGTACAAATTTATTTATTTGAATAATAATTCAACCCGAAATTCAAAGTTTGAATTCCCCTTGAAGATGTTTTTCATTTGACAATTGAGGTTCGTTTTGTAACCTCAATTTACGTCGATGATTTTTCAATTACATTTTGTTAATGTTATTCAAACAATAATTCTTGGAAAAATTCGTGAGATCTAAAGTTAAACTGTCTAAATACAAATGTTAAAAATTTCGAAAAAATTGTCTGCTCAATAACGTAAATAACGCAATGAATGTTGTTGAACTGTCAAAATTAAACCCATTCCTACTGTTAGTGTGTTACGTAATTACCCCGCAGAACAGGGTTTGTTTACACTTTTATCAAACACTTTTGGAACAGACTATATCTAGTTCATTTATTGATAGACTGCTAGGCGTTTTCTGTTATGTCTCAGCTAATCGTAGACACCGAAGTGTTGTGTTCTACATCTAGCCACTTATACTCATAGAAAATATTAAGAGTTCAATATAGTAAATTGAATCCATCAATCTGCCTAACGTTTTCCCAACTACGTTTAACTATATTGGGGTCGGCTTCTAGTCTAACCGTATGCGTCTGAATACCAGTATTTTACACGGAGCGACTGCCTATCTGACCTCCACAAGCCACTTATTGGGTAACACTTGTCAGACTTTCGAACTTCTGACTGCCTATGGACAAGCCCGGGATCATAGGATTAATGTGCTTTCCGAGGCACGGAGGGGTCTCGGTATGTAATGGATGGTCACCCATCCACGAACCGACCGTGACAAGCGTAACTTAACCTTCGATCGACTTGTGCGGTTGTTATTATTTAGCCATGAGTCCTTCAATAAAGTTAATTTATGTGTCGTGTGGGTGTGTGTATGTGTGTATTGTGTGTGTACATTCAGCTCAACTACATAGTACCTATGTCTTGTTTTCATATGATTTCTGTAGCATTGCGCCTAAATTCAAATTATGTTATATTATGTAAGCCAGCCAAATGTTCATGTGGTCGCGCTCAATTTCCGATATTGCGGTGACTACCTACCTAAACTCTGCATTTTTAATTTACTAGACCAAATTGACAGCTGCGATCGAATATATATATTATTTATTTCGGACTACAAGTACTCACAATCCATATAGTATTAGTAACAATTACTTTAAAATCTATGTTAGTAAACTTTCATAAAACTAAAACAACTAAAAATGATGTGACTCAACACACGTTGGCACGTGCCTCCGTACCCAGTGCCTTATAAAGGGACTGTCCACTTTGTCTAATAGAGTTTTTAGGATTCTGTTGGAGCTTCCGCGCAACCTACCTGTTATTGACGCTGTTCTCTTCCTCATAATACCATTAAAATCGTCAACACGGGCTTCCGCGAACATCTGCAAAGCGCTACAGAAGCGCGGAAGCCCCATCAACATCCTAAATCCATTATTATAGTTGTATTTATCCTTAAGTCTTGACTTCCTGAGTTGAGCTGCACGATTACTGACAAATGCGTGCATTGACTGGACAGGTCCACTCAATCTGTGTGGTTCTTTCCCCAAAAGACCATTTCAGATACCAATCTACATGGTCGTCACATGATCTGACCAAGATTTTGTCTAGACTTTAAAAGAGACTGTGACCTCTGAGTTTATTTCGGCCTTTCTTCTCAGGGTAGTCAGATAGGAAATGTCGACCTCATCTAGTTTAAAAAATATGATTGACGTGTAAAAGTGTTTGTACAAACCTACTTACAGAAATAAAATCATTTATCATTTATACTGTACGCGAAGCACGTTGTAGGCTCGGCGTATACGTTACCCACAAGCTGCACGTGTAGAAGGTTCGGCATTATGCCCTAAACAGCGCGACTTTAACATCCTTACTACAACGCGCAAACCTGCGAGCTACCATATTACATCGAACCGCCAGCACCCACCGCTCCCTCTCTATATCAGCATCGTCCGATAAGTCTTCCGTGACTACATGCCCTAGGTATTTACACTGTATGACTCTCTGTAGTGGCTTTCCGCTTAAAGTCAGGCAAAGGTCAGGTCCGCTTAAAGGGGTGTCGTGTTAATAACTTTAAGCGTTAGGTTTTGAGTTCAAAGATGGAAAAACTGCCAATGTGTAGAACATGTTTAGTGAAGAATGTACGAACGTATGTAGTGGTCAATAATAACTTGCACGAACTATTTGGAAGCTGACTGATGTAAAAGGTCGATCGCAGCTGTCATTTTGGTCTAGCAAATAAAAAATCCGAGTTTAGTTTATTTGGTGATAGACTGCTAGGCGTCTTCGTATGCTTTTTCAGCACTTTTCCTAGACAGTATTATAGGTCTGTTAATTTTCATTCAGTATTTAGCAATACATACAGGTTACACTGTTGGTCCAAGGTCCAATCTAGCATTGATAAACAATTACCTAGTACCACACGATTTATTTTTCTGTTAATTTTGCTTTTTAATGTTTCAAATGAAGGCCCGTTTAGGGCTTAACGTATTTAAAACAACGGGTTGTTTTTGTTAATGGTTTAAAGATGACAGAGCCGGAATTGTGTTTAGCGTTAAACGTATTTAGCTATTTGTGATGCAAGCAGGCCTAAATGTTGCCAATTTTCCCGAATTCAATTATAGATGCAGCCAGACTCGGAAAAATTATCAGCCGTCTAATGTAGACTATATAAATCAATTTATAATGGGGGAATTGCACACCAACCGTGCTGGCGTTATAATTTCACACGAGTTGAATAATAACTCAACTTGGATAATTTCTCTGCACCTTTTTCCAAGAAATACCCCTTGAATTTACACGCTTAGTCCTTTAATCTAGAGCCAACACTGATGTCCTTATAATTTTGCAGGAGAATCCATCAAAGCACCCTATAATAATTTTGAAGGACGTGTCGTACCTGCACCTGCAAGCCATCCTGGAGTTCATGTACGCGGGCGAAGTCAACGTGTCGCAGGAGCAGCTGCCCGCGTTCCTCAAGACGGCCGCTCGGCTTAAGGTAAGCTTATTCACAACCACAAGTACCACAACGCAGCTCAAGGACAAGCTAGTGAAGTGCTACTAAAACAGTTTAAAGCTATTTATTAACACAAATTTTGTTTTATCCTACTAATATTATAAATGTGAAAGTTTGTGAGGATGGATGATTGTTACTCTTTCACGCAAAAACTACTGTACGGATTTCGATGGAATTTGGAACACAGATAGTTTATAACCTGGATTAACATGTAGGATACTTTTTATGCCGGTAGTACGTTCCCGTGGGATAATTTCCGATATCCACGCGGGCGAAGCCGCGGGCAAAAGCTAGTACTTTATATAATATGTTAATTTGTAAGGCCATTGTTGTCTGAAATAAATGTTTTATTTAGTTATTTATGAATAAGATTTTGCCTGCGTTTAAGTCGGAAATAATCCCAGGAAAACGTTTATCCTATGTCCTAACCTAGCACCCCAATTACGTAACACACTATCTATCACAATCTGAATCATTTTGAAGCCTATTGCTAATCCATTGCTTCATATGTTCGAAAAATTTGTCTGCTCAACAACGTAAATAACGCAATGAATGTTGTTGAACCGTTAAAATGAAACCTATTCCTACTGTTAGTGTGTTACGTAATTACCCCGCAGGTCATGGTCTATCCCTGTGCCAAATTTCATCCAAATCTGTTCAGTCGTTAAGGCGTGATATATTAATATACATATAAAGTATGGATATAGAATCTAAAAAAAACTGAAATAACGAACACATCATTAATAGAAAGCCAATAACAACTCCTCACTTTTTTTAAGGCTTTCTACTCTCATGTTGGTTCGAGTTCAAGCACGCATTTTTTTTTCACATTTTTCCCTGCGTCAGAGGATTTTTTCTGTAATATGGCCTGTGGGTATGATTACAATCCCAAATATTAAACACATAAATAGCCAGACTCGGAGCCATTACAAACATTTGTTCAGTGCAGGAGTCGAACCCGTGACACGTAGCGCAGCAGCAAATCCCTCAACCATTGCGCTAGTCGTGCCATCACAAAGCATAAGTTGTTTTTCATTTGGTGCTAAAATTTTATGCCTTAACTTCAAACCCACTCATTAATTTGTGGTAAACCCCACTTCTCCTCAAAGTACCACTCCATTGGTTTTTTCTGAAAACTTTAGCTAGCTTTAAAGTGATCAATAGTACTGCAAAAACATACAACGCCTTATAATTTTTTTGCTAGTCACACTAGTAACGTGAAATTGTCCAATAACTATTGATAAAGCATATTTTTATGTTAGTACAGTCGACCGCACGGCCGTGGTAAATAAAACTTTGACCTTGAGCTGGGCTACCGTAGTACGGAGTTTCAATAGCGTAAGAGGCCAGCTCCCTAATTGCGTAACACACCATCTGCCAAACTTTTCACGTTTTGAATACCAGGCTTTTGGCTACATTTTATTAGTGTATGTATATTGTCTATAATAGTTTTTTTTTTTATGTGCATCTTGTTTGTGCAGAATAAACAATTTTGTCTTTCTTACTTCTCTTATCTATCACAATCTGAATCATTTTGAAGCCTATTGCTAATCCATTGCTTCATATATTCGCAAAATTTATCGGCTCAACAACGTAAATAACGCAATGAATGTTGTTGAACTGTCAAAATGAAAGCTATTCGTACTGTTAGTGTGTTACGCAATTACCCCGCAATTAGTGTGTTACGCAATTACCCTGCAGTTAGTGTGTTACGCAATTACCCCGCAATTAGTGTGTTACGCAATTACCCTGCAATTAGTGTGTTACGTAATTACCCCGCAGTTAGTGTGTTACGCAATTACCCCGCAGTTTATACTGGTTTTGTTACCACCTGTCGAAGCCTAGCGTACATCCCAATTTTTTTGCAGAACTAGTTTTTACGGTTTATTGATTTCGTGTAGCTTTTATTTGCCTTTATATATTTTTTACACCTGCTGTTGTACTTTATTAACTCGTGTGAGAATCGCCGCGTGGTTCTGACAGCTAATGTTGTGTTAAAATTAAGTTGTACAATGTACAAGGTGGCAGGGACATCGACGTGCAACCTGTTACCATGTATTCAGTACATAATTCTAAACTCCTGCGTTGAAATATTTCGTAAGTTATTTAAAAAATAAAATGCTGTTCCATACATTTTGACGGCGTAGGTATTATTGCACTTTTCTATGAAACAGCAGTTTTTTTTTTTTATAACCTTACTATAAATTTCTACGCTAGGGGGGTCTAGAATCTGCCGGGGTCGCGGATTGTTCGAAAGAATTACCGTGGCCGTGGCGCACAGGCAATTGAGGGAACACGGGTGGTTTTTAATCAGTAAGAGTCTGACACGCCCTCCCGGTCCACCCAGACTGGGAGAAGTCATTTGATGATATCACATCCAAAAAAAAAAAGCAAAACAGTGAGGTCGAGAATCATGTGCTGAATTCATGGTTACAGTTTGCGCGTAGATGTTCCTGCCACACTGGATATGTCTTTTTAATGAAGTTATTTTGAATTACACTTGCGGAAAAGCAGTTTTGTGTATCGTAGAAAACTGAAGATTAATTCGAAGTATTTATGCTAATGGAGCTCCTTTCTTTTTTCATTTGTATTTATTTACATATTGGACGAGGAATTTATTATGAATCATTTAATTTAAAATATAATTGAATAATATGGGTAATTATTTTATGTTTATTAATAGCAACAGCATTTATAGGATATGTTTTACCATGGGAAGTTTTGACTCATTCTGTGCACAGCTTTAGTACAAACATTTTATTAATATTTCCAATTTGTGTCCATTCCAGGTAAAGGGCCTGGCCGAACCCCCACCACAGATGCCCAGCATCAAGCGAGAAGGCTAGCCCTTATATCAAGTGCCCTAAAGACTATAGTGAACATGTATGAGCGACACAATGTAACATTACTTACACCTAGATGTTTGGGTTCCCGATGAGGTTGGTTCTTCACTCACGTGCTTTTGTTTTGTTAGCTTTGGAGAGTGGACTAGACGTTATATATACAAGTTGGAGACGACAATACGACAGTAAATTAAAGTTCATATATTTAATAATATTCTTTATTTTCGGACAACCATCCAGCGTGTTAGTAAACAATATTATATCTTATTACTAGTGTTAATAGTTAAAATACAATAGAGAAGAAGACAGAATCAATAGTATTTTGAAAAGGACATCCCCAGATTAATGTTTAGTGATTGCCCCTCTTACAAAACTTTTAATAATCGGAGAGTCGATACTTTCAGCCATAATGTTGTTCTTATTGATAGGAACGTCCGTCTGCATACAAAAATTCAATCAAATATATCCAATAGTTTAGTCACTATAGCTAGTCAAAGATTGGGAAAACCCATATTCCGTCCGTCACTGCTCTTTATTTGTTTGAAAAAAAAAACTTTTTAAAATTCAATGTATGATTTATATGGGCAAAATTCTCTACACAATGGGTGCCTGAAGATGGACGGCTCCGCCGAGGCCGGCCCAGAAAGAAAAGACGAGATGACCAGCGGGGTAATTGCGTAACACACTTACAGTAGCAATGGCTGTCATTTTGACAGTTCAACAACATTCATTGCGTTATTTACGTTGTTGAGCAGACAATTTTTTTCGATCATATGAAGCAATGGATTACCAATATCCTTCAAAATGATTCAGATTGTGATTGATAGTGTGTTACGCAAGTAGGGTGCTGGACACGTACCGCGAGGGCTGGTTCGAGCTGGCGAGGGAAAAGAGTTCCTGGATTGATTTTGGGGAGGCCTTTGCCAATGGGACAGTATAATCTAACAAAACAAAAAAGAAATGTTTCAATAAACTCCTTTGTATTTACTGTCGTATTGTTGTTTCCACATTTTGATACTAAAGCTGCAATATGTACAATAATACATAGTATGAGCGAGCAACACGGCCACTATCACTCAAGCCATAGGTTACACCAAGTACTGTCTAACGTAATTGCTTTACCCCTCTAGAGCTACGGTTTTCTAAAATAGCTATGACCGGAGTGACAGCTGTCATCAAAATTATGGCAGCGGGGTTTACGGTGTCAAAAACGCTCTCTAGGAAAACACACCAACTTACTTCCATAAATAACGTTTCAGTGACGACATTCAACGGTAAATTCGTCTACGTGGGGGCTAGTGCTCTTCTAGAAAACTTTAGCTCAAAGCTTGGGTTTCCTAGGAAAGCGGTTCTGTCATTTTCACCAGTAAGGTGACAAAAAACGCTCTGTATTTGGACAGCCGTTATAGTGTGACGGTCATACAATAACTGCTGTCCAAATACAGAACGTTGCTAAGCTGCTAAGCTTTAGTTTCAAGAAAGTGGACAGCGGTCCGTTATCCGCTCTTTGCACGTCATAAAACGACAAGGTTTATTTGTCTATCTGACAGTTGATAGTTCGCGCAAAATAAGTCTGCGCGCGGCCGAAATCGGAAATAAGCATTTGCCGCCATCTCGACGTTTGTATCAGGTGTCAAGAGAGTGTACTGTGTTCCGTGTTTTCCAAAGTAAATAATTGCCATCATTATGCCGAAAGTGATTTGAAGTGCTGGCAGGGATATAGTTTGATGAGGTCAAACACACGCGCAGACTTTTTTTGCGTGCACTCTAATGAAGTTTAAATTGTTGGAATTGTTGTCGAAAGTAGCTAAGCAATTAAAGTTCAAGGAAAGAATTCTTCTCGTAACCACGGGCGATTTTTTTAACGCGACGATTTTTATAGGGAACAGGATTCTCAACTCTCGGTTTTGACCCGAGCATTGAGAATGCAACAGAGAACCCAGCACGTCAAAAAAAAATACACTGTTAGATTTTCAATTCTCGGCTCTAAGCAGAGCGTTGAGAATCCAGTGCGTGATAAAATATCGCCTGTGGGTACACTGTACACCCTATGTAATATATTTTTGTTTATAACCACCACGCCATGTAGAACTGTACATATTGCTTAAAGTTTGGTGTCTGTTCAATATCTAGTCCGTGTTAAAGTGCCTGTAGTATAAATTTGACAAAAAAAAACTACTCTCTAGGCGTCTGCCAACCAGATTAGGGAATGCAGAGCTTTCTCAGCTCTGGCACATTTTTGGGTTTACAAATCGTACCCCTTTTCTTTATAAAAAGTACTGCACTTAATTGCAGACACAAGTAAATAATCCACAATTTCAACGTTTTGCACATTATCAGCTTGCGCGCAAAATAAGTCTGCGCGCGGTCGAAATCGGAAATAAACCGTTGCCGCCATCTCGACGTTTATATGAGGTGTCAAGAGAGTGTGCTGTTCCGTGTTTTCCGAAGCAAATAATCGCTATCATTATGCCGAAAGTGATTTAAAGTGCTGGCAGGGATATACTCTTGAAAGTCAAACGCGTGCGCAGACTTATCCTGCGCGCACTCTATCGCATATCGATATTTCGTTCTTCTACATATTTCTTACCAGTTGAGACATGTGCCTTAACTTATTGTTAGTCTGTGGTTTTGTGCTTAAAAATTGTAAAAAACATTACCCTTCTTTGCGGTCGGGTAATGTGTGAGTGAATACCTTACCTCAGATGGAATTAATTACATCTACTTATTTCAGTTTGAATAACAAAATGTCCCGTTCTCACTATTCTTTATTTTCCTGAATCAGTGTTGTCAATATAAAAAAAATAAAAATATTTTAAACATGATGAATTAACTATAGGCTGTCTATTTAGCTATAGAAATAAAAAAATACAGAAATATTATAATATTTGTCTTATCCTGAAATCCTTTTCAATTTCGTACATTGGCTAGCCAAATTGAGCCAACATTTAGGCATCACTCGACTCATATAAAATAGGTTTATCATAGTAGTAATAAATGAGCGTTGGACGCAATATTGGCGTTGGCTAGCCAATGTTGGAAGTTGGATTCAATTTTTTTTTGCGCCGATTTTTTTTTTTTCCTATTTCAAATTCTTGACAACACTGGTCTTGGCAAAAGCTTATTCAGCCTCTTTTTTATGTCAAAATGAGTTACGCACTGCTTTTTATATCACATTGAAACTGGTAGTGACCAGGATCTCATCTATTTGGATGTTTTTTTTTAATTTGTTTATATATAAGTATGAAAGAATCCGATGATAACTATAGTGTTCGCAGAATGTGTTTCATTATATAAACTTTAAATACGTGCTTTGGCAATTCGTGTTCATTTTGGCTTACGACAACACTGATAATTTTCACTGGCCAATTAAATTAAGATATTTCCGATAAAGAAGACGTTGAAAACATTGATATTTTACATTATTTACGGCTCAATCATTGACCATTTGTGACAACTTCTTTTATTACAATTTAGAACCTTAACCTCTACAAAATAAAGGCCAAATTCACATGACTTGCCACAGCACCTCTTCATAGTTAGTATCTCAACTCAAATCATTGATACGGCGGCGTCAAATTAATTCTTAGCTACGCTCCTGTCTTGCTCCATAAGTTACCTAACGACCAAAGTAAATTAGTATTTAATAACACCAATCCCTTCACTTAACGTATAACGGGGAGAGGGAATGTGCTCTAAGTTGACGAACAAAATGTGCGAAAGGAAAGACTCATTTCTTGTTCTAAGTTAGAAAGAGATGGTGTTCTTGACGATTTTGAAGTCGTTCTAAGTCATCTAATTTTTTTGTTTTTTTTTTTTTAAGAAATGCTTGCCTCATTATTATTTTATTATTGCGCTTGCGCATTGACATTTTTATGTCAATTTCAACTCTTGATTTGCGGCTGTAGACTTTTGTAAACGTCGAAATATATGGTCTCCAAACATCATTTTAGCTCGAAGATATTTATAAATAAACCAGGTTGTATGTTCTGTAATCGAATTTAGCAACATTTTCAATATAAACCGAGATATTTATAAGATATTTAATCAGTTTCTTCTAGATTCTTCTTTGTAATACAGGAGCGCATTCCCACTGCCGCCCGTTGACGATCACGCCCTAAGAATTAGAACCACGCTGTCATATCAATGCCTTAGACTATCCACTCCACCAACGGTTGCCTTACAGATGATTAGTGAATGCAATACAGGGTGAGATGTCGACCTTAGATATTTAAAAAAAACATTGCCACATCACCGGCATGTCCTAGAACCAAAATATCGAAGAAGTTACATAGTCAGTTCAGGGCCCATAAATGTCATAAAAGAGATGGCACTAATCCTCACGTATAGCTCCATCTCGTTTTAACTCAGAAATAGTTATGACTTTGGAAATTTTCTATACGATCCTGTACTAACTCATCAAAATCTACATTGAGTTAAACTATATGAATCCAAGAATTTAAAACAGGCTAGCGGACACGACAGACGTCCTACCCGAATGTTGGCTTGCGTGTCCAATTATGAAGCTAAACCATCCAGAGTCGCACACAGACACAAAAAATTTCATCAAAGTCGGTCCAGCCGTTTAGGTGGAATCCAGTGACATACACACTTACAGAAGAATTATTTAAATAAAGAATACAAAATAATTATTTTGGTTCAATTTTCTGGCGCACTTGATTTTCCAGTCATTGCCAGAATTGTCAAAAGCGGCATTGCTTCCAATACCAAAAAAATTGAATAGGATGAATGAACATAAAAATATATCGGATCTATGACTAACCGACTTTAAAAAGAAGGTTTGAAATGTTTTGAATCTACAAATTCTAGGGCTGACATACAAACTGTATTGCAATATGTATGTGTAGGTAACAACAATGCTTTTAGACTATAATAGGAGTTCCATTTCATGTATAAAATACAACATATTATGCCCTTATAGTAAGTGCATAATTATGCTGGGACGAAGCGGGTTGCAAACCACAGGCCTACATAATCGTTATACAGGGTCGAATTAAATTAGCTAGCGAAACTACACCGTTATGATGGGTATAAAGAAGATTTAACCTTTAATATTTCCACTATTTTGATTCGAAATCCAACTAAATTTCGTGTAATTCTGATAAACAGCATCATTTACGCATAAGGGCTAATTTAATATGCTTAGTATACTATACGGCCAATGAATCTGAGCGGTCTGAACTTTGCGCAGAATGCTAAGCAATATTTTTTTTTAGGAACCAAATGGGGCCAAACCATGGGGCGAGTGTGAGTGAGAGAAAATGCGCAAAAGTTATATGCGCCTATGTTCAGACTAGCCATGATTCATCGGCAGTACTGTAGATGCTTATGTCCTGTTCATCTTTGCTCTTATTGTGGTCCGTTTCGCCCTAACATACTCGCAATGTGCGATGATTTATATATATATAATATTTTTGTGCTGCGATGTGGCCTAGTGTACCCTTAGTAAATCTCATTATTATCTGAGTTATTATACTTTCCAAGCTTTTATATATATACCTGCTTATGGTACTTATGTATTAGTGAAATATTTTCGCAATTCGAATCTTACCTATGTATGCACTGAAGTTTTATTTCCAAAATCAATGCAATCTATTGTTTATCTAGTACAAAAGATGTTCGGATAATTGATGAACAGTATCAAAAAAATTAGATATTTCTCTAAAAATAAAAATGCGAAAAAGTATACAAGAATTATTACAACTCGACACAAAATAAAAGTTTTGTGGTTATTCCGTTTTAGCGCCATTTTGGTTTTTCTTCTGGAATTTTCGGAAACCGAATTTTTCTGAAGTAATTTTATTTTGTGTTGATTTGTATGGAACTTTGAATAGGTTTGGAAATGTCTTAGATTGAAATAGGTGCAATTATTTTCATTTGCAGCGTGTTTAGAAATATTGTTTTATATGTACCTTTTAAAATACCTATTTATGTTTATTTAATGTAAAATATGTTATATCTTCTGTATTGACGATACTTGAATGTTCATTGTAATATGAATTAATCGTCTATAGGTCTGTCTACGTAGTTTATAAAAATAATCTAGTTATGAACATTCCAGTGTCGCAACATCAACAGTGTTCAACATCAAAATGTTTCTTCAAAACTTCACATAATATTAAATCTTTTTAAAACCAAGTCTCAATATTTTTATGAAAAAAAAAAACGTTTCATGAATATAACTTATGTACTAAGTTTGTCAAATATTATGCTTTATATCAATAAGAACAATATGTCTAAAACACGCTGTATCAATACTTAGTATAAGTCAAGTTTTTCTTATAGCGATTCTTTTAGTTACGAATTCAGCATAATGAGGAAGGCAACTGTCAAAATAGCGGTGTCATAGCTAGTTCTTAACACAAGTTGTGAGGTGGTTTTATTTTATTTTTGAGAAAATGACTTGTTGTGTTCCTAAAGACTCAAATTGGAGTCCACCATTTCCCGAAAGACCCTAAAATTAGAAGATTGTCTTGAGACAATCTTCTAATTTCGTAGCTTTGAAGCATAGAGATGTTTTTTTTTTTAAATAAAACAGGGTTCGAGGGTATGTCAGAAATATTTTCAAGCAAGTGATCAAGAGGAAATATTTAAGGTTTAAATTCTGACACTTTCCATGACTAATACTTGATTTAAAATTTTGAAATGACTGAAAACAACTTAATAGTGGAATAAAACCAAACTCACAAACGAACAAATCAAACAAAATCAATCAAATTTATTGTAGGCCGTAGGGACCCAGCTATGACCACGCCATCTACAATAATAGCTTTGCCGGACCTTCCCCATTTAATAGGTTGCAATTTTTTTATAATTTTTAGTTATATTCTCATTCTTAGTAATGCTGACTGGAGGTGATTATACAAGACCATGTATGTAATAACAGTAACCTTTTCAATTGTGAGCCTGATCTTATGTCTTACCTTTTCAGCCTTGACTGTGCAGAATTTATAAATAATATAATTATATCCAGACATATGACTGGTCAGTAAAAGCATTTCAACTTGACTGCCTATAGTTACTGTTTCCTACTTTCGCCCTTGCCCCCCAGATGAACTCAATGTTAATCGTTAGCGAATGATGTAAAAATGTAAATCTGATATTTTTAGACGACAAAGATAATGGTATGTGCTGAATAATCACGTGGTAACTAGTTGTAATGTAATGATTGAAATTATGAAAGATTTGTAATTTTAGATAATACAGATTAATTAAAATATTCTGAGTGTTTTATTTGTTAGTTACTAAGTTACTATGTTTTTAATCATTCATTTAATGCTCGGCACGGCGCCGAGAGTCGAAAACCCGACAGTGCGATTTATAGGTTTTGCGTAGTGTTAGTGAACAAAAAAAAAACAACCAACTTTAAAAAAAATACTGTTTTTTCGTTTTTTGTCACCAACTTCCGAAATTACAGTTATTTTTGACTTTGTAGTGTTTTTTTTTTTTTTGAAGTCTGTTGTTTTTTATTTGTAAAATAGTTTTTATTTTTCACGTTTGAGTTGTAGTACCTACCCCACACAAATTCGTATACCACTCCTTGATATGTAAATAACTGAACATCATTAATATATACCAAGTGGAAAAAATACGCATTATTAAGGATAACTCAAAAACTGTTGTTTAGATCTTGATCAAATTTATATGGGACCACATGACAAGCACCAGCTTTGAAATAAAAAAGAATCATCAAAATAGGTTCACCTAGAAAAAGTTTTGAAATCACATTTAAAAAAAAATACAGTCGAATTGAGAACCTCCCTTTTTTGAAGTCGGTTAAAAAGAGCTAATAATGGATAACTTTGAATCCCCTTTTGATTCTTTGGAAATATCGAAAACTAAACTTAGCTCAAAAATGATGTAATTGTCATCTCTTGTGTTATTATTATTGTTATCTCCAGGGATATTTGTCTACAGATTAATGGATGAGCTTTAATTGACCTTGACCTTCGTCTAATTATATTATTGTTGAATTTATACTGTATGAGCAGCACGCAGTGCTGTGCGCATCGGAAAGCCAGGTTTCAGAGCGGCAACCTTACGTGACGCGAACTATAAATCCAATTTTTGTTTGAAAAAGGTCACGGGAATGTCAATTGAAGGTCATCCATTAATTTGTAGACAAACCGTAAACTAAACACTGTTTTGTAAAAACAACCTCGGTTCGTGGTTACCAGTGATTAATGGACGCAAACTGAGCACGGTTTTGGTGCAACATGTACCGTGCTAATTAAACACGGAACGGAAAGGGGTATATGTGCTTTGATGAATCATCTTAACATCTTATTTAGCTCCTAGAAGCTTAACTTGCCACCATTACCCCGCGCCCTAACCAAAATGATCTTTCGAGCGAATACGCGATCGTCGCGTCCATTTAACGCTTTTTGTTCGGAAAACTGGGTTAGGATGCGGCTTTAGTGTTCGTAACTTAATGGATTGACCGATTGATATATGGGCTCTGTATCAAAATTAGTTGAACACCCTTTATACCCGACTGCGCCGAAGCTCAAAAGTATGATCTTTCAAAATATTTAAAATATCTTGACTCTGATACATCAAGTTTTCATTCAAACGCGAGCGAAGTGACCTCGAATATTGCTGCATTCTGAAGCTCAAAAGTATAATCTTTCAAAATATTTAAAATATCCGGACTCGGATACATCAAGTTTTCATTCAAACGCGAACGAAGTGACCTCGAATATTACAGCATTCTGACTAGGCTAAGTCAGATATTCTGTGTGATTTTACTTGGGAATTGGCCTGAGCCCGCGCACGCGCTTTGTAAGTCATGTACAAATTACGTTAAATTTCATATATTCATTAGGTTTTCGTTCATTACGGGCCAACCCCGTTGCCTCTTATCAATAAGAATCTGAGGTGTTGGATAATATTTTACGAATTTTGGCTTACACACATGGGCCCTGCAGCTTGGGGGCCCCGTATCGTTGACACGGCTGATAGCGGCGGTAGCTGTCCACTGTCGAAACCGGAAATCGAATCAAACAAAATCTCATCAATATAAACATTTTATTACACAGCAACAGTTAGTTATTATCATCAAATAGATCAAACAAAATAATGATTAGCACCACAAATTAAATAGACAAAATAAACTTCTATATAAATAAGATTTGAAAGTAGTTCAAGGAATGATAAGTTCACAGTTTAAAGCCGAAATAAACAGGCAAGGCCGAAAGATTTGGTATAGCTAGCACCTAAAGTTAACATTTTATAACATAAATAAATAAATTACAGGAGATGACATTATTATTATGAGCCTTCACATTAACATAAGGATTCTGTACTTAATAAAACCTTTAGGTTCACTTTTCTGTCCAATGACCATCCTTCAGTAGGGCTCGTTCACTCGTATATATCACAACCATACCACATCGCAGCGACAAAATGGGCAAGCTGTGGTCACGTGTGAATAGCGTCGCTGCAACTTCTTGCAGTTGCGTTGTCGCTAGCAGTTGCGATGTGGTTACGCTGTGGGTAATGTTAAATACCTTCATTCGTCAATTGGTCTATTTGTTGGTTTGTCCTGTACAGTGCGTCAGTTTGTCTGTGTGTTAGTTATATCCATCAGTGATTTGTCTGTTAGTTAATTCTGTCCATCATTCGTTTGTCAGTCAGTTAGTTCTGTCCATCATTTGTTTGTTTGTTATAAAGTTCTGCCTGTCATTTGTTTTCCGGTTTGTTAGTTTTGTCCATCATTTGTTTGTATGTTAGTTAGTTCTGTATATCATTTGTTTGTCAGTTAGTTCTGTTCGTCATTTTGTCTATTAGTTCGATTTATTCGTCATGTCTATCTGTTAGTTCGTCCTGTCCGTAAGATAGCTTGTTATTAAGTCCTGTCAGTTAAGATCATGCGGCAGTTGGTTTGTCTTTTATTCAGTCCTATCCGTCAGATGTCGGTAATTCTCGTGCATCAGTTTAAAAAAAATATAAATGAGTCTTATTTGTCATGTTTTTGTCAGTGAGTCCTATCAGTGCGATCGTATGTAAATCCATGGTCACATTGTTTGTCAGTTTTGTGTACGTGTGTCGGGGAATTTGTCTGTTAGTCAGTCCGCTCAGTCAAATAGTCTGTTAGTTAATGTCTGTTGAGCTTGTCCGTCTGTTAGTCCTTATGTCTATCTGTCCGGAACGTCGTAAATACAATGTAAATACATATCATGAATTTTATCGTGTTAGAAAAGACTTTCATGCCATCTCCTGTTAAAATTTAAACATTTCATGTTTAAAAATATATGTTTACTATCTCGTGCTTATTCTATCACGTCAAAACTTAACAAAAATATATTTTTTTAAACTAAATAAATAAATAAATTTCAATAAAAATATTATTTTCTTTTAAAATCACTGATAAATGCTTTGGCATGTATTTGGTATCGCTTTGGTCCTAAATTAATTAAATAAATATAAAAATATACTAAAATAGTAAAAAAAAATATTATGGCAACATAATAGGAACGACTAACATAATAGTAATAATTTGTATTCAAATGTTAATTATTCGATTTTGTTTTACATCTGAGTAGGTTAGGATCAAAACCACAATATATCCACTTTTGACAATTTCGTTTTTTTTTTCCAGATTTCTGCACAAAATGATAAAAACAGCTTATTCTCCTTAGTAAAATGATGTCTAATATTAACGTTTAGTTCAAAACCTCAACATATCCAGGTAAAAAAAAAAAAGAAAACTGTTTTAAGGACATATTTAACTCGTACGTAAATGTTATTAAAAAAAAAAATGCCACACTATTTATTCAGTACTTTTTTTTCGATTTGTGCCTTATTAAAAAAAAAAGTGGATAAGTAGTGGTTTTGATCCTAACCTCATTTGTAAACAATAATGGTATTCCTATACATAGTTTTGGTTAACTGGACTCATAGTCAATACAATGAAGAACTAAGTCTGAAATTGCCAACCCGTCAAGCGTGGTCATCAATGCTCGTGCCTTCTCCGTATGAGAAGAGGCCTTTGCGCTGGGACAGTAATAGGCTGGTATTGGTACTTAAATAATTCTATCATCTTCTTTTATTATTACAACATCTAAATTGTCTCTACCTTTAACTAGAAAAAGTAGTTTTAAACTGCGATGAAATACGGAATTCGTATTTTAAAATAGTATTATTAAATTCTTTTGGGTTCTCGAACTAGTTTCTAGGCTGACTTGAATTCTCATTTTGGACATTTTAGATTTTAACTTAAGTATTGGTTTTGGTCATTTTTTGCTTTGGTGAGCACGCTATACATATACATCAAATTGTGGAATTTGCAAGTCACACATTCTTGTTAATCCTTTCAAGGGTTCTAAATAAAAATGAAAATATTGAACCCATCCTTTGTGTGTTGTCAGTATGTCAAACTGTCCTATCTTTGGGCAAATTATTTACAAATGTAATATTCAATCATAAAAATGTATCCGACCTAAACTTTCCGATCTTTTACACCACAATTTAAATCACGTACGTCAGCGGTAACATAACTAGCATAAGCTGGCCTCTCATTCTATTGAAACTGTACTGCAATAGGCCAGCTCGAAGTCAAAAGGTTACCATCGACGTGCGATCGACTGTCCCAACTCACCTAGCTACAAAAAATTACCAAAACCTTTACCACCTGCCCTCAAAACTCAACTCCCCCATCTTCCACCCCCCTAACTGTTCTTAAACCCTTCAGGATTATTGCTTTGCCACCTCCAAGTGTCGGCACACATGTCTTCCAGGGTCCTAGTGGCCCGCCAGGCTAATAGCCTGTGCGATAAGGATACGTCTGCGTAATTAGCGGCTATGTCACCCGCCCGGCGACCTACGATGCGGTAGGGGACTTCACGGCCACTGGCCACTTGGAAGGCGGCTATCATTTGGAGGACTGAGTAGCCGGTGCCAGTACCTGAAAGATGAAGTACAATATTTTTTGTGATACAAAAAAATTAACAAAAAAAAAACGAAAAGAGTAACGGTGGAGTTTCTTGCCCATTCTTCTCCATACGAAACTACCTTTTGGAAGGGGCAACTAGAATCAATTCTATTTTTTTGTAAATTTTGACGTTCAAAAGTGCCTTTTATGTGCCTATTTGAAATAAATGATTTGACTTTGACTTTTGACTTTATATCATTTCGTCGGTAGTGAAACAGAAGGTTGTCAAAAACTAGTCGAGTATTCACGAAACATGCACGGAAATAAAACCAAAAGACAGTGTTTTAGAATAATTTTTGTCGTATTGTATTTCATTAACTGACACGACTAGTAGATAAGTATGGAAGAAAACGACATGCTGCGCGAACCCCAAGTAAATTGGAATTAGGGCAGGATAATGGATGAGTTCAATAACCGTGATGTTTTGGAGGCACAATTAATAAGCATATTTTTATAGGTGGACTGCAGCAGAAGATTAACAGAATGAGTAAACAAACGTACAGTACAACTATTTACTTAATGTCCCTCGGGAATCATCGCATTTCCGAATACAAACGAATGCTAATTTCCATTCCATGTCCATACATTTTTAGATTGATCGTGTATAATAATTTGAATTCGGAACTAAGTACTTGAATTTTTGTTAAACGTACCTACTTAGTTCTGAATTCAAATTATTATACACGATAAATCGAATAATTATTGATGGACATGGAAATTAGCATTCGTTTGTATTCGGAAATGCGATGATTCCCGAGGGACATTAAGAAAATAGTTGTAATGTACGTATCGCTGCGAACTCAAAAAACAATTAATATAGTAAGCAGTCTTAACTTCTTGCGTGCAGTGTTTTTCTCAATAATTTATATCTAACGGATTAATCAACATCCTTTTCGGCTTTATGTTATTTTTTTAAATTATAATTTATTTATTTCAAGAAGTCGTTAAAACATCATCAATATATACTAAGTGGAAAAAATACGCATTATTAAGGGTTACTCAAAAACTGCTGGTCAGATTTTGATCAAATTTATATGGTACCACATGAGAAGCACCAGTTTTCAAATAAAAAGAATCATCAAAATCGATTCACCTAGAAAAAAGTTCTGAGATAACACACAAAAAAATACAGTCGAATTGAGAATCTCCTCCTTTTTTGAAGTCGGTTAAAAGCTCTGTCACACCAATCATGACTTAGTGAGTCACACCTGACCTGTGTACGCCACACAACTCACCCAAGTTAACAGCATGGAACCCACTAAACCCAGGCTGCTGGAACAACTTCACGGCCTTGACATGCCCTTCAGCCAGGTCTTCCACATGGATGTAGTCCCTCACCCCTGTGCCGTCCACTGTGGGGTAGTCATTACCAAACACCATGAGTTCTTGGAGGCGGCCTACTGCTACCTTTGGGAGGAAATATGAGGTGGTTATAGCTAAGAATATTTTATTGAATGTAAACTCTAACCTAGTGGCCTTATTGGTGTTGTTCTTCAGAAAGGTCAGCTGCGTAGTACTTTCACAGGCGTGCGTGTATGACCAGATGTATGAACATAAACGAGGCAAAAGGAGTATGTAAGGATCTTAGCAGGTGGCGTTCTATAATTTCTGCCTACCCCCATGCGAAGAAGGGGTGAGTTAATGTATGGAGACTCTTACTCCTTTAAGCCCGCTTGCAACAAAAATCGCTGAACATATTTAAAACATTGCTTGTTTCTGTCTATAGCTTGAAGATGATAGAAACAGAATGATGTTTTAAATATGTGTAGCGCTGAACTCATTTAATTATTTGTGGTGCAGGTGACCCTTCCTTGAAGTACGGTTTTTTTCTTCTTCCTTTGCGATTTTATAAAGAGATTCTTCAGCAATAGAGATAACCTTTGAAGAAAGGAAATATAGCTGCTAGAAATACAAAAAAAAAAACGGCATGTAAGATATTTATCAAATACAGAGTACTGGCAAACTGAAACCATGAATTCAGCACATGATTCTAGAGCCCCTAGCGTAGAAATTTTTCGTCGATAAACAAAAAAAAAACTGCTGTTTCATAGCAAAGAAACCTACGTGGTCAAAATGTATGGAACAGCAATTTTTTTTTTAAATAACTGACGAAAAATTTCAGTGCCCAGAGAGTTTCAGAATCATGTACTGAATCCATGTAGTAACAGGTTGCGCGTCGATGTCCCGGCCACCCTGTATACTGAAACCTTTTCAATTAACTAGCGAAACTTCACAGACGTGACGAGTATCGGTTTCTAACAGCATTAAAAAAAATATTCAATCATAAATTTTTATTGCAACAAAAGTATTTTAATGACAAAAAACATAACCCTGTCATTGCTGACGCGCAGTCGAGTAAAAAATAAATCCTTATCACGCTCGTACACACCACTTATCAAGCTATACATTTCCAGTTTTAGCTGAACTCGCATTGTAGGTTTTTCGTACAATGAGAAGGCAGCTGACGGCACGGTTGGCGCAGTGGTTAAGCGATTGACTGCTGCGCTGCGTGTCGCGGGTTCGATTCCCGCACGGAACAAATATTTGTATGACCTACAAGTAGTTGTTCCGGGTCTGGCTGTTTGTGTATGTGTGTTTGAATGTTTGTAAACGCACCCACAATACAGGAGAAATTCCTAGTGTGGGGCAACGTTATTTAAAAAAAAAAAAAAAAACCCAAAAAAAAAAAAAAAATATACTGGAAATGTATAGCTTGATATTTCGCCGTGCGTACCTAGACTGTTAATTAATCTTTTTTTATAATACCGAAACCACTTAAAACTTAACTAAATAAAGTAATAAATACCTGTGCAATAAACGGCATAAGGTTGTTAGGTATCCCGGCGGGGTCCTCCCCGATGCGTCCGCTACGATGAGCACCGACCGGGTTAAAGTAACGGAGAGATATCACCTTCCATTTCTGTAATCATAACTTAACATCACGCCAGAATTCAGCGACAGGGTGGGCAGATATTTCGCCAGTATCAGCGAGTCTATTGCCACTAACCGTTCTCAAATCTACACTTCGGGTTGGCACTGAGAGGGTTCCCTAATGGAAAAAAAACAAATACCGTCAAACGGTGTGAATAGGGATGCAGGGGTGAATTGGAACGAAACGGAAAGGGATTTTAACATTGAAATAATATATTTGGCTGCCAACAAGAGCACTTAATCTTTAATTTATAATACAGTAAAAACATTAAGAGTCCTTTATGGCAATAAACTATATTATTTCAATGTTAAAATCCCTTTTAAAGTTTCGTCTGACGGTACAACCCCGTTTGACGGTACTATTTGTCCCGACTGCTGAGCGTAAGATTCCAGATTCGATACCACTCACCACGAGACTAGGCTGCATGGTAACTCTTTCACTTATATGAAAAAGCAACAAAAAAAATTTTGGCTTTTTAAATGTTGATCTTTCATTTAATTTTCCTTACTCTTAAGGAGGGAGACTAAATGAAAGTTTACACCCTTACATAGTATTAGTAGTGTTTACCTGATCACTAGTACACAGATCCTTCAGGATCTCCTCGCAGAAGTACTTGGACTTGCCGTAGGGGCTGGTCAATCCACGGCCGGTGTCGTGGCCCTCGTTGATCGGTAGCCGCTCGGGCTCGCCGTACACCGTGCAAGATGAGCTGTATACTAGCTTGTACACGCCGTATTTACGCATCACCTGGAAGGGAGTGGTTTGGTTATTATTTAACTAGCGACTCGCCCCTGGAGGCCTCTATGGTCTCTATGTCCGTCTACGAAGATACGGGCCTAACTGAAAATAGTTCGTTACTTGAAAGTGAACCGCACTCCCGATTAATTAACATTTTCGGACGGGTAAAAACACATCAGGAGTAAAGACAACTGTCAAATCGTTGTCATAATTTTTTTGTTCGGACCCCGGATTATGTTATGTCCGAAAGTGATACGGAGAAGGAACCATCCGGAACTACGGCTGAAACTACGAACATCGTGCTAGCCCCCGCTTCGCACGATATCTAAGACTTGACAAAACATCGAGATGTCTTTAAGTATTTATATGTAAGTTTAACATTCATGTTTTTTACACATTCATTCATTTTTCCATTTCTTCCATTTTTTACACCTTCAGAAATAAATTGATGGTGAAAACCGCTTACAAATTCATTTAGAAGATATAATACTTATCTTTGTAATATAATGTAATGTAATATTAAATTAATTTATTTTATTTTATATTATTGTTTTGTATTAATTTAATAATTTATTTCAATTTTTAATTTTTAACAATTAATTTGTAATTCTGTTTAATTTCAATATGGGTGTATTCCTGAAATAAAAATGATTTGATTTGATTTTGATAAGTCGTCCAGAGCTCCCGACTACCCACGGAGTCAGCGCCCCTGAACCCAAGGGCTCACACCACTTTACATTTATTATTCAACCTGGTTTCACGTCATATAGGACAATTACTACAAATGGAACCAATATTTGGTGGTGCTACATGTGGGTGTATTATATTACACCTCTGCCTAACCCTACGGGGATTAGAGGCGTGATGTTATGTTATGGAACCAATATCTCTAGGTCACACAAATATTAGTTCGCTGAGCTACCCAGAGCATCAATATGTTCTTAGTTTAATGTTTACAACAACAATAACCTATTTCTGTAATTAATGACACGTGCAAATAACAAACAGCTATTAAATTAGAATACACAGGGTGTTGATTTAAAGGCGATATAAAATAATGAGGTTGCGAATTGAGTCTAATATATGTTATTTCAAACCCTGTACTCTGTAGTTTTCAGTAGGTATTTTTATTTTCACTAAAACAAACCAACAGTCAAGCCTGTGTTTGTGTTTTCGAGTGTGTTTTCAGCAAGGTTTGTGTGTCGAAATAAGTCCAAGCGCTTACTACAATACTATAGCTTGACCGAAATCGCTGTACCGCGCCTTAGGTATGTGCGCGGCGAGACGGGGGGGGCACTGCAGGCCGCTCATTCGTCAAAGCTCACGGCGTCCCGCCCCCCGCCTCGCCGCGCATTCTTAAGGCGCGGTACAGCGGTATCGGTCAAACTATAATTGAAATAGTTATGATACTAAGCGATGCTAGTCATATCGGAGTCTAGTAACTCTAGTATGTAGTAACATCTTTGGCTCTTGGCTTGAGTTAGCAGACTTTATAAATAAAATAACACGCAAAATGAGATACGGGTTCTAATCTTAAAAAAAATATCAGGTTCCCACTTTTTATTTCCTTACCTCTAAGAGCGTGCAGGTTCCAGAAATGTTAGCTTGGTAGTATTCTAGCGGCTTCTCCACGGACTCGCCCACCGCCTTCAGTGCCGCGAAGTGGATCACACATTCTATGTTGTGCTGCGAATAAGTAACATGTGATGATACCAGAGTTTTAGAAACAGCGCAGCGGTTTCCGTCTAATGTAATGATTTGTCTGATTTGGTTGAATTTAGATTTTAATTATCCGATTGGCGCTTCTTCAGATCTGCTATCATATCAATACACTTCTAAGAATGCTTCTGTATTAGCGATTATTGCGACTTAATCACTTGGGTTTTTGGTGAACCTCTGCAAAGGAGGTCGGTAGAATGCAATGAGGGCTATCGCGCTAGAGTTTGTCGCTAGAGGCGCTAGTGTAGAGTAAGGTCTCTAGATGTCAAAATATGTACTGAACGTTCATTGTTTGCGGGATTTTTTATCACGGATTTTAACGAATGATTTATAATAGCTGTAATGGTTGTGCCATTCTTGATTAATTATGTCATAAGATTTTAAGTAAAAAGTTAGGATCTAATTTGGTAGCACTTGAAGGAAAAATAAGATTTATCTACTTAATGCTTGCCAATTTTAGGAACATTATAATCTAAATATTCAATTGAAGTTTTAAAATGTAATAAAATAAACATACTATGAATATAAGGGTACTTAAACATATCCAAAGCGTCAAATAAAAGACTGCAACAAGACCTTACACGACAGTGGCGCCAACTGGTGAGCACAAAAACGATAGCCCCCATTGAAATTTAGAAGCCTTCAATGACAGCATGAAGGAACAGCGATAATAGAAACCACAGCTCCCTTTTCAGTATACATATTTAAAAAACTGTCTTACTTTCTCGAAAACGTTGCTCAACCCCTCTTTATCCCTGATGTCCAGCTCATAGAAATGTACGGTCTTATTCGTCAGCTCCTCAATAATCCTCAGTGATTCCGGTTTCTTTTGACCTGCAGCCTTGTTGGAGTTGGACAGGTTATCTATGACTACTATATCGAACTCTGGGTGGTCTGACTGTCTTTCCAGGAGGGTGGTCACTGTGTGGGAGCCGACGTAGCCTGCCCCACCCGTCACTAAGATTGCTGAAGTCATTGTGACTCTGGAACAAGAGATAAACTAGTTATCTGGGGTTTATATTCAGGTCATTGGTATCAACGGCTGATCCACGATGTTATACCTAGACACTGATTCTTATTTGCATGAAAATAACACACTTTTAGGTGGTAATGTGAGTGATGTTTTAAGTCGTATCGAGTTTCAGAGGGCTAGGTAATTGAAATGTTGAACCGAGAAGGTTCAATTTAGCTTATCTTGAGATGTTCGACGTGAGAAAAGCAGAGTTGATTCATTAAATTCATATGGAAGTCGGTTGTTTTTTTTGTAAAAAAGTTTTTGTGTTTAACCTACTTCAAAAAAAGGAGGAGGTTCTCAATTCGACTGTATTAGCTCAGAACTTTGTCTGGGTGAACCGATTTGGATGATTTTTTTTTTATTTGAAAGCTGATGCTTCACATGTGGTCCCATTTAAATTTGATCAAGTACTGGCCAGTAGTTTTTGAGTTATCCCTAATAAAGAGTATTTTTGCCACTTAGTTTATATTGATGATGTTATAATAATTTCCTGTACGGTTATTTAACTAAAAAGTAAAAATAAAAAAAATTTGGAAGTCGGTTGTTTTTTTTTGTAAAAATGTTTTTTTCACTTTTTAGTTGTGGTACCTACCCCACACACATTCGTATACCACTACTTGATATGTAAATAACCGTGACAGAAATTATTAAAACACCATCAATACATATAAACGAAGTGGAAAAATACGCAGTATTAAGGATAACTCAAAAAGTTCTGGTCAGAACTTGTTCAAATTTAAATGGGACCACATGTGAAGCACCAACTCTCAAATAAAAAAAGAATCATCCAAATCGGTTCACCCAGAAAAAAGTTCTGAGCTAACACACATTAAAAAAAAACATACAGTCGAATTGCGAACCTCCTCCTTTTTTTGAAGGCGGTTAAAAAATATATACAAACTATTATCCACTTCCAGATTAGGCTCGCGTTCAGTGTACAGACGGCTACATATCAAGCTATACATTTCCAGTATAAGCTGATCTCTCATTGTACGGAAATCCTATACAATGCGAGATCAGTATATACTGGAAATGTATAGCTTGATATGTAGCCGAGTGTACCTACTCAGTCAAGAAGTGGTATTGCCACTGCGGTATGCTGAAGGAGATTGATTGTGTATTACTTTGAATACCATATTATCACTGAGATAAGCAAATTCGACTGACACCTGGTGGCCCTATCAGTGACCCTGTTCTCCACTTGCAAAGTAAGAATTTATCTCTAAAACTAAAAAGCCTATAAACTTTAAGTTTTGCATGTTTATAGTTTCCAGGAGTAGGAATCAGCAAGAATTTTAGAAATTCACATCACACAAGCAGGAAAAATGGCGGTTGAAGTTTGTTAGAAGTTTTGTTAGTTTGTTGCGAATGTATGCAAGATATTGTAAAACATTTTAAAAGAGTAACTATGGAGTTTCTTGCCCATTCTTCTCCATACGAAAGTACCTTTTGAATGGGCACCTAGAATCAGTTGTATGTTTTTTGTAAATTTAAACGATACGGGCGCTTCATTTAAAAAAAATATATTTTTCCTTGACTTTGAATGAAATCGTGGGGTAGCTAGACTTTTATGATGGTTTTCTGATCAGCAGTGCTAGTAGGTACCTAAATGACGTAATTGATTGCTGATTTCTAGCAAATCTAAGGCCCGTATTACAGAACGTGCCTCAATACTCAAGTATTACTTAAAACTAGATTCAAGCTATTTGATTGGTTGAAACTAGTTTTAAGTAATGCTTGAGTACTGAGTGACGTTCTGTAATACGGGACTAAGATTAGTAAGCGTTTCTCAGAAAATTATTTACTTAACTTGAATGCATAGCTGGGCACCGTTAATCAAATAGTTAACTTCGTTAATCGCTAATCCGTTACTAAAAATTTTAACTTCGTTAATCGTTAAAGCGTTACATTTCGGAAGATTTAACGGAAGTTAACGTTAATCGTTAACCCGTGATAGAAATTGCAATTTATATGTCGTAGTGTTAGTGATTTACTTATTAAAAAATGGTATGGGCTGCGGAAGTTTAGGTATGACATGAAAAATTGATAAAAGAAGTATCATTAGAATTTGTAATAATATTTATTTAGAGATTGTCAGAACGTGTATTTCGCGGCGCAGCGCGGTCCACGCGTTGTTCTTTTAGCAAATAATAGGTACTTAATTAATGATTAACGGACGGATTAATTGATTAACGGACTTATGGAAAGTTAACGGAAGTTAACGAGTCCGTTAACAATTTTTAAAGTTAACTTAAAAGTTAATCCGTTACTGAAAATGTTAACTTCGTTAATTAACGATTAACGGATTAACGGTCTTGTGCCCGACTTTGCTTGAATGCTATTTTCTTTATTAAGGCTCCCGCAGACAGGCGCGACGCGACTCTTTGTAGAACAAATTCCATGTTCCAAGTTTTCACAGAAATTGTTGTACTAGAGTCGCGTCGCGCATGAGCCTTTAGTTTCTTATTAAATAGCAATGTTCACGCTATTGATACGATTGATACGACTTTATGATTAGAATCGTAACAATGAGCAAACATTTTAAAAACTTGATTATCTTACCAATTTAAAAGATATTCTTTGCGGAAAAGTAAAAATAATTAAATTAAGGTAAAATAATTATATTTTGACATAGGTACTCATTTAGTTCCCACGAAAAGCAGAGGACAAAGGGAGTATGTACCTAGTATGTAGCAGGTGGCGTTCTATAGTTTCTGCCTACCCCCATAGGAATAGGGCGTGAATTTATGTATGTAAGTAAAAGAATTATGACTGTGTAAAATAGTGTTAACTGGTATGTACCTGTAGGTACTCATTGCTGAATTTAGAGGAAAAAAGCCAGTCTAAAATATAAGAAAAAAAATCAATTTTTCAACAAACAAAATTGAATGATTATTTAGTCATTTTAAGAACGATAAAAAAAACTTCAAATAACTTAATAAAAAATATAAACGATAAACACTTACAATCCACCTTCTTCAGTGCCTAGTTATTACAATGTTGCGTACATGTAAAACACGATAACTATATACTAAGCTAAATAAATATGTTTATTTGTATTTATGTTAAATGTTATATACGTACATAAATGACGTACAAATATTGTTCAAGTATCGTTTTGTTCTGCGGACTTTACAATAGTGTTTTATACAATAGTGTTTTACTTGCTGATGATTTCTTTACACAGAATGAAATTAAATTTGATAGCGAAACGCCACAGACGTGTAAGGTTTCTAAAATTAATAAAACATTTTTTTTTTATTGATATTTTTTTTGGGGTAAACGACCGCATTTCGTGTAGGTATTTAATTTGCAAAATTAGTTTAAAAATCATTTTTTTAAACGTCACAAACGTGATGATATCTACACACAACAAAAAAAATACTGATTTTCTAAACTTACACTCAAAGACCTACACATGCGGTTGTTGAACCCAATAAACATTTTTTTTATCGTGTTTAGATGTCGATACCTATCACGTCTGCCGAGTTTCGCTAGCTAATTTAATTTGACCTCAGTATAGTGTTTGTCAGAACTAGCTGTAACCAGACAACCTTTCTCATCGTGTCGATGGCATCTGCTGTTTATTTAATTTAGATATACAGGGTGTGGCGTAAATAGTGGTCTAACATTTAGGGGTCGAATCACCTTATATTTAGCTAAGACATACCACAATTTGAACCCTTTTTTACTGTAGGTCTCAGAATAAAATATATATTTATAATTTTTTGAAAAATTGTCACTTTGCTCCCTTTCAATAGAAATAGCTATAATTTTTTTTTGATATGGTATCGGTTATTATTGTACTATTTTAGAATTTGAATTAATTGGACAACTTTTTAAGGTAATGCGCCCGTCGCGTCAGCGTAGTACACCATTCGCACCCCAATTCACATACCTAATTTTCCAGAGATTCGAGATGAAATTTGAAATAAACACATTTTTTCTTTAGTACTTGTAAAATTACATTTACAAATGTAATATATATGTGTAATATATGTGTGTGATAGCACATGTATGCAGCAGTTATAAACAAAAATAATAATAATAATAATGTCATTTACAGAAATTGCAGCCAATTTAGTAAAGCAACGTGTACATTTTTCAAAAATAATAAAAACATATTTTATTGCGATACCTTTGTTAAAAAATGGTTCAAATTGTGGTGTATATCATAGCTAAACATAATGGTGATTGGACCGCTTAACGTTGGACCACTAGTTTACGCCACAATCTGTATAAAAGACGACCGACATCACTCGATGCACACAGAAAATCATTATGTATATCATAATATGACGTATGCTATAATTATATTATATTTCTGTTCCACAAAAAATCGGTTTTACATCAATCGCAGCAAGAGGACCGCAGATCTTATCCGATTTAAACTGCCGAAATAGAAACGCTGTCAAATTCAAATTGTTACCAATGGACGTTCCAATAACTGGGCCAACCGTTCTGTAGTCTGTGAAAATATCAGCGTGAAAACTTCGGTGAAGGGAGATGTCATTCGATGCTAGGGATAACACTATTGACCGCTTAAGTTTCCATGGTGAGATTTTCACAGAAAAGACCTACTGAAGTCTTGTTCAAGGTGAATATTCACGATCAACACAGACGCAATGAATAAGATATTCCAGAACTTATGCTATACATATTTTCATACATATCTCTTCGCTTTGCTGTAAAATCCGTCTCATTTTACCACAATTTATCTGAAGGCTTCAAACAGAATGAGTTACAGTCAACAAATGCGTATAATTCAAGCAATTACACGCATTATGCATGAAGCCATAAAGCCATTTAGCGTGTAAAACAAACATTGCAGCAATAGGTACCTATTTTATTTGTAAGTACGTCACTATCCAATCCACAGTGCACTTGTGATAATATTGTTATAGATACCTTGTCAATATTTATTTCTAGTTCATATGGTAACAATATGCCTGTGACTTTGAAGAAAGTGAAGCCACTGCAATTTCTATATAACTTCTGCCCGCGACTTCGTTTGATAACAGTCGTTAAGCCATGGGATTTACCGAGATAAAAATCCTATGTGATCCAGGTTATAAACTATATGTGTGCCAAATTTCATTCCAATCCGTTCAGCCGATTTTCCGTGATTGAGTAACGAACTTTCAAACATACAAACTTTCACATTTATAATATTAGTAGGATTGCAATAGTTTCGGGCTTTAAAGAGGTATGAGGAACAGGGTGTAAAGTTCACTCATACTCTATGGAAAAGGGAGGATCCTCCGACCAGACGGGTGTCGTGTCTGGTGGGCAAATGCCCGACGATTGATGTCGGGACGTTGTATATTATGCTAGTTGCGCGGTAAATTCTGCTTGCGCGATGCAGGACTTTTGCGTGACGTCAGTGTGACGCGTAGCTCGCATGTGGCGTTGTAGACGCTGCTACAACTTTAACATTTTAATTGTGACGAGATACCTATAGAGGATATGGACATCGAAGTTAGAAGTTAGTCTTCGTTTCAGCCCTACAAAAGCCTGAGCATAACTAGCATATTGTATTAATTCCATATTCCTGTCTACAGCGGTTTAGGCTATCCGATGTCTGTAAGTCAGCCAGTTACCTACTCACAAAAATCATTAGTCATTTAGACACATTAATCTTTTATGAATGTGGATAAGAGTACGGGAAGACCAAAGAAAGGATGGATGGACTGTGTGAAAGGAAAGATGATATGGTTAGAAAGGGGGTGACTACCGAGTGTGACGTTGCAAAATCAATAAATAACGCAACAAGTAGCGACATCTTGTGTCAGGCATTGGCATGGCTGTCAGCGTGTTCTCTGTAACACTAGAGAAATTATGTCATGTAAATTATATATAAGAGTATTAGTTAATTTAAATAAATAAACATACAGACATAATTTCCCACATTTTATTTAAAACAATGCCTAAGAAATGGAAAATAACCAATAGACAAGAATTCTATTTAGTCTATGGTGGTGGAAACTTATCGAAGGTTTGTGACATTGATCCGGCTAAAGGGGAAGACCCGCAACGAGTGTGACACGATACGAATAGGATTTGGAATAGGGACTTAGTTCTGGAGGAACAGACTGTACCCAAATAACCAGATGGGTTTCCAATAAGTCCCATTCGAAGCTGAATCCGGTCTGGTTGTTTATGCGAGCCTTTTTTTCTTGTAGCTCTGATACATAATTGAGACCTGATGCTTTGGAGTAGCCCCGTGGTTTGATGATTGGAATGGATCCGGGTGCAGGCAATCTTTGAGGTGTGGTCATCCGTTTGTCAGGAAGGCTTTACTTAGCCGATATCGGTGATGAGGGAAATTCGCCGCTCCAAGTAACGAAGCGTCATTATTATACCCGTAGGCCACGTAACGTGCAAACACAGGGGTATCCTGTGTTTGATGCCAAGGGTCGTAGTCCTGTCAAGTGAAGGGATTAGTACTGAGAGATCAAGTGAAGGGATTAGTACTGAGAGATCACCGAGAATAATCGGTAAGGTAGCGATTTAGTCTATGAGAGAGTTAGGCCTATTGTATGGACTGGGTGATGAGACCAGTTGCCATAAAGTGTTGTGTCGCGGATTGTTTAGCATAATCTTATGTTCCCGTTGTTAGCACAACCTTGATAGGTACTCATAGGTACTTGTATGATTGAGCTAGTATCTATTAAGTGGTTCACCTCACGGACTCGCTATAGCGACTCTGAGTTATTGTAATAGTCTCATTGCAGGTCAACACACCAATACAACTAGACCCGAGACTGGTTATACTGGTGTGGAAGCCCAGGTGTATGGGGGAAGGTATGTGGCCAGCCACATTCAATATTGTGAACCTTCAATAGTGAGTTATTGTAATAAACATTGCATTGTGTATGAAGGTACTTGTTTAATTGAATCTTTCCCTAGCAGCTTATTATACCCTACAAATTTACTTTAGCACGGTGGTGTGTAGTACAACACCGAAGGAGAGCATCAACATCCAGTCTCCTAACCAATTCTGTACAACACCAAAGGCCGGGTTACAGTTGGCGCCCAACGTGGGGCTACTCCAAAGCATCACGTCTCTATTATGTATCAGAGCTACAAGAAAAAAAGGCTAGCATAAACAGCCAGACCGGATTCAGCTTCGAATGGGACTTATTGGAAACCCATCTGGTTATTTGGGTACAGTCTGTTCCTCCAGAACTAAGTCCCTATTCCAAATCCTATTCGTATCGTGTCACACTCGTTGCGGGTCTTCCCCTTTAGCCGGATCAATGTCACAAACCTTCGATAAGTTTCCACCACCATAGACTAAATAGAATTCTTGTCTATTGGTTATTTTCCATTTCTTAGGCATTGTTTTAAATAAAATGTGGGAAATTATGTCTGTATGTTTATTTATTTAAATTAACTAATACTCTTATATATAATTTACATGACATAATTTCTCTAGAGTTACAGAGAACATGCTGACAGCCATGCCAATGCCTGACACTAGATGTCGCTACTTGTTGCGTTCTTTATTGATTTTGCAACGTCACACAAAATGACGACTACTAGAGAAGTATGGAAGGATAAGGGCAGGAGAATGATAACATTGTATGTAACTTATTATTATAAAGTTCTTTCGCGATAGAATAGAATAGAATACTCTTTATTATGTACACCATAAAAACAGCGAGGAACAAACATGACGTGATGCAACAAGACTACTTCAAATCAATATTGCGATCGTAATAATATGCGTGAGACTTCACCGAATGCGTAGGAGAGTAAATAAAAGGTCATCCAGGAAGTTCGCAGGTCAACTTAAATTAAATAGGATTCAGTTGTACTAGTGTCGTATTTGTTATGTGGAGATAAGTCGGTGTTCTTTCATGATATGGAATTCATAACAGTCGCTGACGAATTGATAATTATTCGTCTTCAGCAATAACTCTTCGCAAAACAGTTCTGGTCAAAACTGCAATTAACTTTTCATTAAGTAGGTATGGGACATTGAAAGATATAGTCAAGAAGTAGAAAACAATTAGCCCCTGTTTGTGCTAGAAACGACTCTATAAAGGTATGAGGAACAGGGTGTAAAGTTCACTCACACCTCCATAGAAAAGGGAGGATCCTCCGACCAGACGGGTGTTGTGTCTGGTGGGCAACTGCCCGACGATTGATGTCGGGATGTTGTACATATGCTAGTTGCGCGGCAAACTCTGCTTGCGCGATGCAGGATTTTGCGTGACGTCATTGTGACGTGTAGCTTGCATGTGGCGATGTAGATACCGCTACAACTCCATATGAAATTTAGCTCAAAAGTCAAAACTAGTGAATTATGATCGATGCACACAATTATCAGGGCCATGCCCGGGACGTGACAGGGCCGTGGCAGATACTGATGCTCCGTCGCCCGCCGGCTCGGACATGGACGTGTGTGAACGAATTCATAAAAAATGTAGGTACACACCGATATTTTTTGAGACCCTGACGGAGCATGTCCCAGGCACGGAACTGATATGTGTGAATAGACCTTCCGGATAATTTGATGAATCAAAATCCGGATAGTAATTCCCAGACGGAACTGAAAATGACACATTAGCACACCATTCTAATTATGTGTCTCTTTACAATAAAGTTTAGATAGACAATCAGTGTAATGAATCTAGTAATTGGAAAAGCTTGTAAGTATGATATACAACTGATTACTTCATTATTTCCTTGTTGTAATGGATTAGTGATGTTAAATAAGCGTTATCGTGATTAGAGACGCTTTCAAATTATAGTTTACGTATCTGCAAGTAACTTATGTAATGGAAAGTTTGGTGCAAGCAACTTGCGGAGTGGAAAGTTGGGTGCGAGTGGCTTGCATAGTGGAAAGTCGTGTGCAAATTGGTATAATTGCAGTCATTTGCATAGTGGAAAATTGGGAGTAAGTACCTTGCATAGTAGAAAGTCGTGTGCAAGTTGGTAATTGTAATATCTTGTGTGTCACCTGCATGCAAGTTACTTGCAGAGTAGAAAGGCGTCTTAAAAGTCATAGGTATATAAGAATAAGTATCTCCGTTACGTTTGTGACACTTACAAAGTAAACAAATAACTAATATTCTCCTGAAAGATGACCTTCCATGTGAATGACAATCGCCTTGTGCGGTAACGATGATTCTAGCTAGACCATTAAAATAAATGCTCTGCGTATTATCTAATAACACATGGTTTCGAAATAGGAACGGGCCTTTAGAAAGGAAGCTGTAGTGTACGGTCTTGGTCTCCACGATACAGGCTAAGATACCTCTTAGCCTGTATCGTGGAGACCACGTATTGTCGCTCCACCAGGCCTAAGGTCTTAGGCCTGGTGGACAAAATTCGCATGGTGGCTGCCGTAGCTGGTAATGGATGGTTGAGAATGTTTGAGAGCGGCTGAGAATGGAGCTCAGTAATAGCGTGAAATTGAATATAATATAATATTTCCAGAACTGGCCCTGCAGTCTCGACATTAGATAGCGACAAAAATCTGTCGCTAAGTCGTATCGATGTCAAATTCCTTTAATAGATTTTCAACCTTATACTTTGGACATAAAGTTGAAAATCTATTGAAGGAATTTGACATCGATACGACTTAGCGACCGATTTTTGTCGCTATCTATGTCGAGACTGCAGGCCCTGGAATGATATTGGCCGATGACGGAGATGGTTGATGGATGATTGCTCCATGAAGAAAATGAATTATTGTGCAATTTATAATAAACAACAAGACTATGAATACCGCTTGAAATCACAGTGATTGACTGATATCTATTTGAAGGGTATGAATATCATGGCAAAATATTTACAATATGCAATGAAAAGGTTATCTGTGTCGGACCACCTTTGTCAATGAAATGTGCCATTTAATGACACAACAATTAAGTAAATTGAATTAAGTAAATTAAACCTACTGCTATGTCGTATTAGGAAAAAAAGCGAACCATCAGTTTGTGGTAATACACTTGCGTGCAAAAAAATCGGTCCACCCCGTTCTCATTTTGAAATAAGATAATTCAACAAGTTTAATTAACAATAACTTAATTTATTGTATACTTAAATCTTCCTGAATGTATGTAGATTACGTCTGTGAAAAAATATATAAATAAGATTCATTCGTTTTTGAGAAAATCGCGAGCTTAGACATATGGGTTAAAAATTGAAGTTAAATGATCAATAATCGAACAGCAAACAAAATTAACACTTGTCAACTTCACTGACAAAAAAAAGTCACGCCGTTTTTCCAAGCATTAGTGAGTGATGAGGACACTTGAAGAATCGAGTTGATCTTGTCAAGAATATTGCTTTTGTCAAAGTATAGGGTATGTGTATATAGACTGTATATGACCTTCACCCAATACCTATAAAAAATAATAATATACATTTACATATTTTAGATGTTGTCTCTCAATTAGAGAGCATAGGGTGGGCCAATTTTTTTGCACGCAAGTGTATTTAAGGGTGTGGTGCAGAAGATCAAACTGAACAACATTCTCCGTGGGACCAACATCGTAATCGCGAATAAATAAAGGCTCCTACAAACAAACGCGACAAGCGACGCGAATCGCACGCGACACAAAGGCACCGCTCGTCACGCAACAGCCGGTGCCATAGATGGCGTGCGATTCGCGTCGCTTGTCGCGCCTGTTTGAAGGAGCCTTCAACAGTCATACTCATCACATACATATGGGTCGAGTAAGTATTAAAGTTTTGTATAGAACATTTGATTATTTGAAACACGCTGTGTACCTAATTATTTAAACATTTTAAACCACTAGTTACTTTCTTTAGAACAAGGAATAAACTTCCCGAAAACACGTCACATTAAGGAAAAACAAAATCGATCCGGTATTTTTTTTAGGTTTAACCTCATTTAATTTACTAACACTTAGACAATCTACCTATGTTCGCGTACCTATAGTGATAGGCGATAGCTCTTTAATTAAGTATTATAAGAATTATCAATTTAATAGGATTTGTAGTTTATTTATTAGTCAATAAATGTTATCAATTTTGATAATCGCCTGAATGAAAAGCTAAAATGTTTTATTGCCTTCTACCGCGGACTTACTGGCTGCTATAGCTAAGTACTGCTACCAATTACCAACATAGGTACCTGCATTTACTACATACATTAATGTCCCTATATAAAATGTACTCTGTGGTCCTAGAGTCCGGCCGTTGACAGAATGCGTTCTTGACACCTGTCAGTTACATACAAACGAATACGTATTTTGCTAATTTGATCCTTATTAGCTACTAGAATTGTCGCACTGACAGGTGTCAGGAACGCACTCTCTCGACGGCCGGACTGTAATTGGCAATGATAAATGATTTTATTTCTGTCAGTTTGTACAAACACCTTTACACGCCAATCATATTTTAAAAACTAGATGAGGTCGGCGTTTCCTATCTGACTACTCTGAGACGAAAGGCAACTAACTCAGAGGTCAATAATTCAACATAGACCACCACGGGCCACCTTATTATAATCTGTAGGTTTTGTCGTGCCGGCATCAAACCCGAAGTCCTGACACGTAGGCGTGTAGCGCAGCAGCGCAACTATTGCGCCCGCGCTTGTAAAATACCCAAAAAGAACAGTCCGTTTTCAGGAATAGCTTAATTCAGGCTCAACATTTTAGAAAATGACTTTTGTTCAGGAAAATAGACGTTAAATAAAAATCAATTATCGATAAATGAACTCGCATAACAAGAAATAGTGAGTGTGGGAAAACAGATATTTGAGAAGCATTGTTAAATTGAATATTGAATGGAGTTCTAGTTATATTGATATAACCACTCTCCGATCACGAATACATAGGTATTCAAGAAGATTGACGATTCCAATGAAATGTTTATCAGACAATCCTGTAGTAAAATAAATAATTGTACACGTTTCAGAACATCGCGCCACTGTTAGTGTTAATAAACGTGGAATAATTAATTTTATTATAATGAAAACCATTCCATGCGCTTAAAAGAATAACCTTTTTAATTAAAAACTATTTGGTATGGAGCATCATGCACAACTGTTCTATTTTTAAATCTAGAAACACAGGAATAAAAAAGAACTCACAAACTTTTTATTTTTTCACAATATGGCAAAGACACGGAGCACACGCGAGCCGGGGAACGGCTATGAGGTCACTGCGGAGAGTTCTTATCAAATTGTACACTATGTAAACGCGGAAATATATTGAGTATACGATACAATGAATGACGTGGGCGTACTGTTTACAGCGGCCGCGGCAGCGCACGTGTTGCTGACTTGTGGCTTCATCACAGGCGAGTCGAACTTGCTCTGAAGTTCTGCGGGGTTCCGCAAAAATACCGCTTTTGATTTTATTTTAAAGTAAAGACGTAACAGTTACTGGCATTTTTCTTTATCATCCATGCATATTACGAAGTTTAAGAAAAATCCGGGCTAATCATTGAGAGGAATATCGATTATATGACATGGAATTTCTCGCATAGACAAGGAACGAAGGGCCTGCGTCCCGTCTGCCTTTGCAGCAGAGCGGTAGCACGCACTTTTCTGGGCAAGTGGTATTATATTATTATGGGAGTTACCACACCCGGTGAAAAGGCTTGAGGCTATGCGGCACAAGTCGACTTCAAATAGATAAGTGTGGTCACTCCATAAAGTACCTACATAGGAAAACGCGCTCGAAATTGTCAGAGGCAGTGGCAGCATGTTGCCAGCGGTCCCGATCCTCAGCAGTGAAGAAGACGAAAAAGAAGACATGTTTTACAAATTTTATCGAATCTGAACTTTACACGTGTCTTGGAGCCTTAGAATTCGGTATCTATAGTAAAATAGACAGTCATACAAGTTTACAAACAACAAGTTACAAGTTACAGTTTACAAGTTTTCTTTTATGTAGTAAAATTTTATTAATTGCTCAAATACATTGCAAACTATAGTTTTGTATAATTTAGAGGCATTTTTCAATTTTGTAAATGTGAGTACCATGGATTCGTTTATTATATAATTATGTTGACTTGACAGCATGGCAGTTGAGATTATGTCATGCTCACTTAAATGTCTCACTGTTGGTGGCGCGTGTGTTGGATCATTCGGTTCCCTACAAAATGGTTGAGCTGGATGGTGCTGATCCACGCGTCATGTTCGTGATCGGGCGCCGTCAGTTGAGACTGGTCATCTCTTAACTGCCACGGCTTATTTTTATTATTAATCTTATATCTTGAATTGTTTCTTTATATATTTTTTTTCATTGTTCTCGCATATAGAAGCAACAAGAATAATGTACCCAGGATTTTGTAATATCTTGATTTAAAAAGAGTGTCCTTGGAGTTTCTTGCCCGTTCTTCTCCATAGAGATCTACGTTTTGGAATGGGCAACTAGCTTCAACTTTCTGACTAACTGACCGACTCTTTGACAATTCAAAAGTGCCTGTAAATGGTTTAATTGAAATAAATGCTTTGAGTTTGAGTTTGAGTTTACAACATAACCTAAGCTCAGTATGTTCCATAGAGTACTATTACAAGCAGATTACATTATCAGCACTTGTATCAAGTTCTTGAGCTGTGTATTTTGTAATACTGACAGTCACATTTCATGGCATGATTGATTTTATTTAAATTTTGTTTTAACTGTTAGTTGCAAAGATAGTCTTTACTAGTTTCTGTACATTTATTGGTATTTGTTAAAGACTCATCTCGCTCTCTCACGCGACTCATTCTCGCTAATCTCGTAGGATCGTAGCGGTGGTTATAAGCTCGTGTCGAATCCATATTTATTGCTACAGACTTACTAATTTATGCGAACATAGGCGTGTAGACGCACGTAGGTCGCTTTTTTAAAGCGCGAAAAGAACCGAACTTGTTATCGCAAAAAGTAGCGCTGTTGTAGGCAGTAAAGTATCGCGCGCACAGTTTAAACAAAAAATTGCGCGATTTTGTGCCCTAAAAGTAGCGCGCCTGTAAACGCGTATGCTAACACAAACATATTATTATAATGCATAAGTACTTGCATATTCAAGTTATTTATAAAATACTTTTTGTTTTATTTCTCTCCCTCAAGGCACTTTATAGGTCCATTTTATGTCTGATACTGTTAAAATTACTTTTGAAGGAATGAGGAAATAAAACAAGTACATAAGACCATGAAGTAAATATACAGAGTAGGTAGGTATTAGGTAATACGGGCTGGTGTCCGCAACTCCACGTCAATGCGCGTATTTTGCGTACAATTGGTATATAGGTACACAGTAATACTCAGACGAAGATTACAGAAAATATCTAACACCGCGTCCTAGCCAATAGAGATCGTCGCGCGAATAGGTACGGGATCGGCGCGTTTTATTTGAAAAACCGGAAGACGCCCTCTGTCGGCGCGACTACCCATTCCGGTTCACTGAACAAAAAGTGACGTATGAACGCGACGATGGCGTTTTCGCGCGATAATCGCCTTTAGTTAGGGCAAGTCCTAATGATGCTGCCCTGCTGAAAAATTTTCAAGAAAATTATAAACAAAATCTATATAGTTCTGTCTGGCCCAAAGAAGACTTTATTCAAAGTGCAGACATCCCCACGCCAGGAATAGACAATAGCTGGAGGGGAGACGACTCTTGTAGGTATATGTTATAGATAATTCTCTACTGAGTGGGCACCATAGTCTGTGGTACTCTATCAACAATATTCTCTACTGAGTGGGCACCATAGTCTGTGGTACTCTATCAACGATAGTCTGTGTCACCATACCTTCTTACTTTTTAGGTCAATCAGATGAATGAGTGAAAGTGTCTGAACACTTTGCTAGACACACAGTGAGACACATCAAATTTCAAAAGCCATAGGCATTCAGCGTCTTGGAGCCTTCACTAGGCTGTATGTTCATAGCTTCATTACATATTATTCTACTAATTCTAGATGACCATGCCAACCTCATGGGGTCAGTCATATAGATTAAAACCTAAATTGATGACCCATGGCTATTGTATTGTATCAGTATTGATGAAATATCTTTACTAAGATGTCTCTGTGTGTAGTGTGTAATATTTTGCTGTTCCGAGTGTGTTCAGCAGTTAACTATTTACAATAAGGAGTGGTAAGCAGGTGCAATACCAGATAAAATAATATGAATATTCAAGAAGACATGAAATGTTTTATTTTAAATTTCATTTGAATGTACGTATTTGCAATGTATGCCTAATTAATTAGGTACTAAAATATAAATATGATGTCCTAACTTAACTGTTAGTGTATATTGGAGCAATTTGAAATAGATTCATGAAGAAACGAACAGAATAATAAATGAATAAACACTCACCCATTTTCGATGGGTTTCATTTTTACACAGCTGCTACAACACACGCTGGGAACAACTCAAGGTCTGTTTATACAATATTCGCTGTCCATTACGCTGAAACACTAATATTTAACATCTTTGTTTACCTACTGCTCGATTTCCTGAGTAGGTTTATTTCAGTTTGAAATTGAAATTAAAATTTAAATAGGCACAGCCTAATTTGTATTTTTATGTGCAATGATCTTTCGTTTGTTGTAACGCGAATTAAATATGTTAGTATCGATGAATTAATTTCTATTGTTATTATTCCTACAAAATATTACAAGTCGCCGGATTTTTCGAGGCGGAGGAAGACACTTCGTTGAATGTCAATGTCAAATGTCACTGTCATTGTCAAGTTAGTGAAGTCAAAGGTACATTCAAAACTTGGAAGTACCATTTATAACATCTAGATCATCATTTTTAAAACCTAAGACCAATAATTAATTAGCTTGGTACATATGGGTTACGTTTTATTTTATCTTTTATATAAAATCTACATATTTCGAAGGAAAACCCAGAATATTTTATTCTATGAGCCTTTGGTCCAACTTAAATCAAGTTTTCGAACAGCTGTGGAAATGACCTAATGTGCTGCGTTCAGGAACAAGATAATCAATAAAATCAATATGTTTGACTTCTATAAAATTAATTTAATCCAATTATTATGACAAAAAATGATTGCAATGTAGTTTAATTGGCAACAGAATACATTATTACAACACAACAGTATTTTTTTGTAAAAAAAACTGAGCTAATAAATTCTACAATTTCAAAACGACCTGGAATTGTTGCTTCATTCAAAAATAAACGTAATTAAGGGGAAAATAATGCCCAGAAAATTAAAAGAACAGGGTGAGACAGTCTTATCTTTGGATTTCAGAAAATGCTTCAAACCAGAATATCTAGAATAACATTATGAAAAAAACGATAGAAAGTCGCACCAAAAGCAAGAAAGTAAATTTTGAGCAAATGCCATTTAAACAATAGTCAAAAAATTAACTACTGCACTGGTCTTTTGAAATAATAATTACTAACGGAAATCTGTGGTCACATATTCATAAAATTATTCGTTTTTGTAAAAGGACGGGTACCGTTAGGTGGTATTTTTCTTATAAGTAGAGTATATAAATTGATCATGGTATGTTTATTTGTAAAAGTAAGCAATGAGAACTTTAAAATTGCTACTTAATGTATTTCCCTTTTGTTTGTTTTTATCAAACACTAGCTTTTGCTCGCTGCTTCGCCCGCGCGTGAGTCGGAAATTATCCTACGGAAACGTGTACCGTAACACGCACGCCAGTAAAGCTCCCAGTCGGAATTATTTTTTCCGACATCTTCAACAGTCGTAGTCATATTTCAGCCAATTTACACAAAACCGCAATGAATTATACACCTAAACCTTCCTCATTAATCACTCTGTCCATTGATGAAAATTGTTTGAGAATCCATTAGGTCATTTTTGAGTTTATCGCGTTCAGACAGACAGACGCGACGCGGCGGGGGTACTTTGTTTTTTAATATTGTAGTGATGATAGTTTACCAAATACCACCATACTGTTCCATTACTGGTATATAGAAATTCAGGAACATCCGGCTAGACTGGAAGCCGACCCAAAGTTTGTTGGAAAAAAGGCAAGGCAGATGACTGTTAAAAAATTATTGGTTAACTGAGGCATGATTTAATCATAGTAAATTGATTATCTGGTTTTAATTTAAAATAAACTTCCTTTTGTTTAAAATATTTTTTAAGTAGATTTTAGTTTGTACGCTGACAACACTACGTGTCTGTCTCTTTCTCTCCCGTATAGTTCTCAAGGTAGCTGTCCTTATGAAATTTTGGATAATTTTAATGTATTTAAGCGTTTTGTAAGACAAATAATTCGTGTTTCTATTTCTATATTAATCACGTAATATATTTGGGACAGTAATACATTGTTAACGGTAAAGATTACTTAGATATTTAGTGGTGACAAATCCGCTCCCTCGGTGTCCAACGTTGTTTTGGTTTCTGAAAGTGCTATTTTGATAAGATTACCGTTAATATAATACAAAACGCCTAAATATAAGGTGTATGTGGTATTGTGACTGAGTTTTGAAGTGAAAGTTTGAATTGAAAAGTTAAAATCGTGAAGTAAAGTTTTCTAACCTAAAAGTTTGGAGTGGTGTACTGTATTGGTGTTTGTTCCTTGCAGATGAGTACTAAGATCATCAAAGCCAGCGCGGCCGAGCCCGATGTCTTCGAGACGTCGATCTCACAGGCCCTGGTCGAGTTGGAGACCAACTCCGACCTGAAGGCGCAACTTAGGGAGCTCTATATTACTAAGGCTAAGGAAATCGAACTCCACAACAAAAAGGTGAGAGGAATTAACTTGAATTTATCATAGAACGATAGTTTTCACTCTTTTTCTTTGGATTACCCACGTAAAATTAGTTTTCATAGCATGAAATGTCAAAATTGTCCATGTGTATTTGGAATGACATGTCCAGCTAAGCCTGGCTAACCTTCAAAGTAAACCATTCAAAAGACTTGACTGAAGTAGCCTTACTAACTGGGCAACTTATTAATGAAAATTTCTCACAATAAATCAACATTGTAAGTTCTCTTCACACAGTAGGTACCTACTTGCAAATAAAAATTAAATGATTGAGTGCTAGAGGGGCCATCTGATATTCAATTGCAATAAACACTGTCTTTTGTTTGAAAGGAACCCCATGTGTTGGGTACACCGGCAGTTTGATGCTATGTGCTACTGTACTGCACATCAAAATATTCCTTTTCTACTTCTAGGAATATTTTTAATTTTGAAAAAACATGTAAACATTATTATTATGTTCAATCTAATCACTGAATCTCTGTGAATGCAGATGTAGTAATATAATAACTTCTTGAGCTACTGAATTTTTTTCTTATGTAGTCTAATTTTTGTTTGATAAAAATAATTAACTGCACTGTATTTTAACATCCTGCACTTTCCCTAAACTGTAGCCAAACCAATATATACAAAATATTTTCTGTACCTTTCATTTAATATAACTCAAATCATAATTTTCTGTTGCCAGTCGATCATCATCTACGTGCCCATGCCCAAGCTAAAGGCATTCCAGAAGATCCAGATCAGGCTGGTGCGTGAATTGGAAAAGAAATTCAGCGGTAAACATGTTGTGTTCGTCGGAGACCGCAAGATTCTGCCCAAGCCCAGCCACAAGACGCGCGTAGCCAACAAACAGAAGAGGCCCAGATCCAGGTAAATAATGTTTGCCTTTTTTTATATACTCGGTTGAACAGCTCAAACAAATCACTTTTTAATCACGCAGTACAAACATGCTAAAATAACATCCTAATAACAATGAAGTGTGAAAAAATAGTACATAAATAATAATTATCTTGTTTGATTTAAACAAAGTTAAATACCTGAGCTCATGAGCATATAACACTATGTAGGGGTTGCTCAGGGTATGAGCAACCTCTTTTTAGCGATAAGACCGCCCATTGTGTCACCCTGTGTAAAATGTCTACATTTATATCTGTAATTTTTATGGTGTACATAATAAAGTGTATTCTATTCTATTCTATTCTTAAATGACTAATTTAATTGCTTGATGCTCAGCATTGACAATCAAGCTTAGAAGTTGCCATAACTAGTTAATTAGTACACATATTTTCTTGATAAGTTTATTGTGTACACCATACGCCCCTTTATGCTGTGCACGATAAAGTGTGTAGGAAGTTTTTTGTGGCATTTCTGCCCAGGAATGGTTTTTTTGTCTTTACAAATTTTGACGTTACACAATTTTTTGCATTAAAAATGTTGATCTACATTCTTAATTTTAAAATAGAATTCTGAAAAATCTCATTTAAAAATATATCATCAAACACTAATATTATTTACCAGTTATCTAAACCTTCTATTCAACTTATTTCCAGGACACTGACGTCAGTATACGACGCCATCTTGGAGGACCTCGTCTTCCCCGCAGAGATTGTGGGCAAGCGTATCCGGATCAAGCTGGACGGCTCCCAGCTCATCAAGGTGCACCTTGACAAGAACCAGCAGACCACTATTGAACACAAGGTCAGGATAATGTTATTAAACTGATCTGAATACTTGCACCCAAATAACAACACCCACCCTTTAGCAGTGTAAACAATTGTTGGTTTTCCATCAAAAAAATAAATTTTGCTGTCGTGAGACACCTGGCAGATGTGAATCAAAAATCGAAACTATTTTATATAGAAAATATGCCTGAAAGGATGATTTATTATAGAAAATAAATCTGGCATAATCAAAAACAAAATTTCAGATTTTTGTTACTTTATTTCAATTTAATTTGGACGTTGACTGCTGGCCGCGTCGCCACGCCAACAGCCGGTCTGACCCGCCGTATTAGATGTTTCAATTCAAAATTAAATAAATTGCATGACTAACTCACTGGCCAGTTGGGCATCACTTTCAAGGCGATTAATAAGATATATTGGTTCATTGGCAATTAGGCTCATGTTGTTTGGTAGGAGGGATGAACAAACACTGCGCCAGTCGTTGTTCGACACGAGTCCGTCTACTGACGAAAGAAGTCTTACACACGCGACGCTACAGTCATGAGACATTCCACTTATTACTGCGGAACTTCTCTCGTGAGACGGACTCTAGCAGAGCATTTTTACTACAGCAAGCTTACGACGTTTTATGTGCGTATCGCATACGGCTTGAGATACATTTTGTTAAGGAGTCAAGTCAACATTGTCCACACTCCACATACACGCTGTTTTACACACGTAATATGCACGAGTCTAAATAATCGGAGCGCCTTGTGGCGTCCAGTATTTGCGCGTAACGCGCGTATCCTTACGACTGAAACGCCTTATCTACACAGACACTTAGCTAGTATAAATATATAGGTTGGCAGGGACATCGACGCACAGTCCGTTACCATGGATTCAGTACATGATCTTCAACTCCCCTGAATTTAAATTTTCTTAGGTTAAAAAAAGAATAGCTGTTCAGTACATTTTGACCGCGTAGGTTTTGCACTTTTCTATGAAACTGCAGATATATATTTTTTGATAACCAACCAAAAATTTCTGTGCTAGGGAGTCTAGAATCATGTGCTGAATTCATGGTTACGTTTTGCGCGTCGATGTCCCTGCCACCCTATATTATGCATGCTTACGAAAAGATCAGTTGCAAGTTGCAATCATAAACTATGTTTTCATTGTGGACAAAGTGCTTCATGTGGGCTTAGCATATCAAAAAAACTAGCAGATTTACCTTATTTTTTCCAGTTCGGGTTCAAAGTTCCATGTACTTATCTATTATTGTCATTGTTCTCAGGTGGACACCTTCCAGTCGGTATACAAGAAGCTGACGGGGCGCGAAGTTACCTTTGAATTCCCCGAACCCTACTTGTAAACTTAGGAATATGACTTTACAATAAACCTAAAAAAATATTCTAGACTTTTCTTTATACTAACACTAGCGACGTGCCCCTGTTCCTCGAGTGTGCAATGGCGACATATCAACTGAAAACATCCAGATTTCTGTGATATATCTATGTTAAATATTAGTTTATAAACATGGAGCGTTTGTCCACCGCTGCCGTCACCGAGAACGAGATGACGACGTGGATTAGAGATAGGTACATACATTTACTATGGCCGCATGTCCACCGCACGTCCGTCACCCAAGCGCCGTCAACCCGGCAACCGAAGTTTCAAGTAGCACGGCGAGACCGCTAGAACTCGGCCTAAAATTGTAACAGGCCGATATGCCGGCAATACAAAACAACTTTGATCTTGTCCACACACTGCCGTCGTACCGCCTTTCGCCTGGTTTTTGTTTTGTCTATCATGGCGAGTTCGGCTGTGGTGGGCACGATCGCCGTCACCGGGACGTCAGGTTCGGTTCGAATAATCTCGTTTCTCGGTGACGTCCTGGTGACGGCGGCCGTGGACAAATGCCTTAAGCCATCCAGAATAAATTATCTGAATGATGGGGAAAGTCCATCAAAATCCATTGTGTAGTTAAGAAGAAACCATAACACACGAAATGTTCTGCTTTTCTGTAATTTGGGTCAATGAACTGATATTTTTTTGCAATTTTGCCACATGCCTATTATGTCAGGCGCTTTAGTAATTTTTGGCAACTAGTCAAGATCTCGGAGCTGTTACAATCTGACTACTACTCACTAATGAAAAATAATGTACCTACCTACTCTGTGAAAGAAATAAAGAAAAAGTATTTATTGTGACTCGCACTGGAAGATCACAAACTAAACACAATCATAACAATCGTGAGGCAATGCCGCACGTAGACAGTGTTCGCGCCATTAGGGATATGAACGCTTCATCACTTGGTCAGAGTTCTCTCTGTTCATGAGATTACACAGGGCGATTCGTTGGGGAAAGTTCTAAGGAACCTAAGGAAGGTTTCAACGATGAACGCGTATGTGCGCTCATTTTTAGGGTTCTGTTCCGAACTGTTACCTAAGCCTTTTGTCTGTCACAGCCTCATCATCAATTCATCATCATGCACAACCCGACTTCACACACTGCTATGCATATGCCTCTCCTGTCTTGTACCAATCCCTGCACCTGTGCCAGCCTCATCCAGGTTCTACCCGTGATGGTAATGTAGCGGCATCTACAAACGCCACATGCGAGCTACGCGTCATACTGACGTCACTCAAAATCCTGCATCGCGCAAGCAGAGTTTACCGCGCAACTAGCATATATACAACATCCCGACATCAATCGTCGGGCAGTTGCCCACCAGACATGACACCCGTCTGGTCGGAGGATCCTCCCTTTTCTATAGAGTATGAGTGAGTTTTACACCCTGTTCCTCATACCTCTATACTGGTGACCCCGAAAATGAACGTCAGCGCAGCCTTCCTGCAAGTACATCAGCGTGACGTCATCACCACTTCCTTCAAGCTTTCGAGCGGCGAGTCACACAGCCAGCCAGCACCCACGGCTTCAACGAGTATCCTGACCACCAGCATGCAGCGACCGCGCATACCTGGTCAGCACCCTCAGCCTCATCAGCAACCTTGGCACAGCACACTGCACTCTCGGCCGGTCCACAAGCAGGGCCTTCAAAGCCTCTCCTGGTCGACGCCAGCAGTCAGCCTCAACCCGGCGCTGTACCACATCCGACGCACTGGAGCATAACGCAGCGCCACCCCGACTCACTGGGGAATCTTCGCAGACAGTTCCGACTCACCGCGAACTATGCGACACCCGGTTCCGACTCACTGGAACCTCACCTGGCCCTGGCAAGCATCGCAAGATACACGACTCAGCCCACTATCGACCTCCGGTCTCCGGGGGGGAGTGATGTAGCGGCATCTACAAACGCCACATGCGAGCTGCGCGTCATACTGACGTCACGCAAAATCCTGCATCGCGCAATCAGAGTTTACCGCGCAACTAGCATATATACAACATCCCGACATCAATCGTCGGGCAGTTGCCCACCAGACATGACACCCGTCTGGTCGGAGGATCCTCCCTTTTCTATAGAGTATGAGTGAGCTTTACACCCTGTTCCTCATACCTCTATAGTAACAATGTCGTCTGCCCATCTTGCCGCCGGACAACCGACGCTTCGTCTTCCAGTCCTTGGACGCCACTCGGTCATTGCCTTATTCCACCTGTCATCACTGCGCTTTTCCAGATGCCCTGCCCAACTCCATTTGAGTTCCATAACTCATTTTCAAGTTACAGCCTCACAGCTCTAACTGTGTTACTTTAGAACCGTAACAGCTAGCCAGTTAGCAACTATTGAAAAGATCTATGGGTACTTGTGTCTCAGTGGTCATAGCTTGATAGAATATTTCGGTACAATATGAATTACACGGCAGCATTTTAATGGCTCGGCTGGGCAGCGTTCGGGAAGCTACGGAATATCTTCTCGTCCCATATACAAGTCTGACCAGTGCGTGTTGCCAGTGATGACCTATGACACTGAAATGTGGTCGCTCACAATGGGCCTTATTAGAAGGCTAACCGTCACCCAAAGCAGGGCCGGATTTAGGGGAGGGCATCCGGGGCCTCCACAAAAGAGGGACCACAATAGACACTTCGGGAAAAAAAAATCTTTCAAATTCCGACGAGTAAACACTAGTAAACAACTTTTCCTTTGAACTTTTCCTTCCTTTTTTTTTCGCTGTTTTACACATGGTGTGTAGGTACAACGATTAAGGTACCTTGCCCTTACTGCCCTATCTAAAAAATCCACCCTCTTTAAAAATTATTGAAAAATGAGGGAATAAAAGTTATCGTCTGTTCCACAAAAACTTTGGGGCCTACACTTTTTGGTTGCCCCGGAACCTCCTCGTGCTTAAATACGGCCCTGACCCAAAGGGCAATGGAGAAGGCATTGCTTTGAAGTTCCGCTGATCAAATCAAAAATGAAGCGATCCGTAGGAGAAACAAGGTAACCGACATAGCCCAAAGAATTACCAAACTTAAGTGGCAGTGGGCAGGGCACATTGCTCGCAGAACAGATGGCTGATAGAGCCGAAAGGTTCTGGAGTGAAGACCGTGTAGCGGAAGATGAAACGTCGGAAGACCTTCCACAAGGCGGACCGATGACCTTGTGAAGGCCGCAGGAATCCGCTGAATGCAGGACGCACAGAACCGATCGAAGTGGCGCTGCTTGGGGGAGGCCTATGTCCAGCCGTGGACATCTTTCGGGTGAAATGATGATGATGATTTTAAAGGTGTTCACAATAAAGAGTATTCTATTTCTATCTATCTACAGGCATTTCACATATTAATAGAGGCAAGAAACGAATAAACAATTTTACTTTCTTGGGTGGAATTGCTCGCAAAACATCCAAGGCGATGTTCTGAATATCACTCTAGCACCATCAGCCGACTATTCTACGAGCGCTGAAACCGCGTACCGGGAGGCGCAGCGTGTTTAGGGCCTCCATCTTGAGGTACCTACTTTGTGGTAGTTTGTAGTATTTTTTTTTTGCGTGGGAAATCATCCAATAACTTCTCCCGTTCTGGGCAGAGCGGGAGGGTGTGTCAGACTTTTACTGACTAAAACCCACCCGTGTTCCTTCAGTTGCCAGTGTGCCGGGGCCACGGTAACCCTTTCGGACAAACCTGCGACCCCGGCAGGTATCGGCCCTAACGGACCTCGTCAATGTGTGCTGACATCTCTTTGAGGCGCGCGTGGAACACAACGCGCCGTCGACCCGGGCCTGGTCCTTACCGGACGGCGAGCTGTCCATTGCTCGCCGTCCGCAAGCCCGCGCCTACGGTGGCCGGGAGTCGGCAATCGACTCCCGACGCCCAGGGCGTCTCCTCCTGCGGCGACTAGGGGCGTGAGAGCGCAACGACTGCCTCTCCCTCACGCGCTCCACCTAGGCTTCGCGAGTATTACTGCTTCGCAGGAGGTGACGGCTTCCCATGCAGCTGAGGCTGAGGCTTTGTAGCTGAGATGACAAAAACAAGACACCAACACGAATTAGTTCATTGCAAAGATCAGCGGGATACTCGCTCAACACATTTACAATGAGCGCTTTTATAATTTCTATTCTAACGTGACGATTATTATCTTGGACGTCCACGACAGGGAAGTAAAATCTATGTAAATACGTTACGTGCACGTTATACCGTTATCGTGGACGGAAATTTAAAAGCGTCTTCATAATATTTCCATACATTTTACTACCCTGGGTTACCGTGATGCCGCCATGCCGTGGACGTCCACAGGTTACTTCACGTTAGAAATTATAAAAGCGCCCAATGGCATTGCCTTTCATTTTGACAATCCAACCATAGACTACTATATATACCCAACAACGTTCATTGAGTATTTTACGTTGTTGAGCAGACGAATTTTTCAAATATGAAGCAAAGAATTAAGAATTTCCTTCAAAATCCTTCGGATTGTGACAGAAAATGTGTAACGCAATTGGGGTGCAGTTACGTTCCAAAATAAAAACAACTTTGAAAAATTTCGATTTTATTCATCAAATCAGTCGTGACACGTTCACTGATAATTGTATTAAATTTTGATAATAATGATTATAATTGTATACATTGTTTTTCAGAAGAGAGCTTATAAATATGATTAATAAATACATGACCCACAGAACGCAATCAAATGAATATTTCTACATGATCCAGAGGCGAATCGAGCCTTATTATTATCTCGGTAAGTAATTGGCACAAACACATAAAGAAAGACAGGCATAGAAGAACTGCGGGGTAATTACGTAACACACTAACAGTAAGAATGGGTTTCATTTTGACAGTTCAACAAAATTCATTGCGTTATTTACGTTGTTGAGCAGACAATTTTTTCGAACATACGAAGCAATGGTGTAGCAATAGGCTTCAAAATGATTCAGATTGTGATAGATAGTGTGTTACGTAATTAGGGTGCTGATCTTGTCTAAACTGATTCCGAGATTAGGTAAGAAGAGTAATGAACCTGTGGTGTCGAAAAATGCAAAAGAGTTATTGGTCGGATCATACACATACAGAAAATTTTGGTAAATACACCACGTACCGAACTAATACTAAGAATACCTACCTAAACAGTTTTAGTTTTATTTAAAAATATTAAATTAATATTTTCATACATGTGAGTTAATAAATAAATATTGCCAAAATATATTTGCTTGATACACAGGAATATTTTAAAATACTTTAATATATCGCACCTTCTGTAGGACAATGGCGTAACTGACAAAAATCGAAAAATGACTTAATTATGCCCAAGTGCTTTAGTCTCTTTTATCCGGAGGATAAAAGACCCGTTTCAATATTAGCTTAATGCCGCGAGAAGGCAACAATGCCTTTGTCATATTGGTGCATTTTTTTTAATATATTGGCGCGACAAGATCTTAAAATGACTCCCGTAAAATCACGAAAAGTGCAGTTATGCCCATTTTCTACCGAATGTGCTTTATATAAAGACGTGAAATAATATACGTGATTGACTAGTACAAAATTATGAATGTTACACTTAGGTAAATAAAATATTGGTCGAATTTTGGTGTGGATAATTTATGTAATTTTTTTCCCATTTACAAAATAAACCAATCACATTTGTTTAAATTACGTTTTACTAAATAAAATAATTACACCTACACCATTCCTTTTACCAAAGAAAAAAAAATTGGGACATAATAATTTTTGAAATGCATAGAACTATATTAAAAACACCTACCTACATTGACTTACATACTAATACGTAATAAAATTTTAAATCACTAGATAAAGGGCCATTCCTCAAAACCACCACATCACAATCTTCTATAACATCAAATTGGAATGAATAACTGCACCGAAAAAGTATGGAAAGATACAAATAGGTAACACAAACAATCATAGAAAAACGTCAAAATTTATTCTTCGAATGAATGACCCTACAGTTGAAAATGACAAATGTCAATTGAGAATGACATTACAGGTTATACCAGTCCATGAAACTGTACAGTTTGCTAAATAGCGATAATTATATCTGCAGAATTCTGCTTCCTTCCAGTCCATTGATATTAGGAGCAATATCACAAAATGGTTTGTGTTCAAATTATAGTAAATTAAATCATTACTTCATTTCGTTCGTCTGACTGTAAAATATCACAGTTCTAACTCCTAATTCATAAAAACTGATTATAAATGGGCTCGATTTTACTGGTCGCTGTCATTTTAATTTTAAAAGAGTTACAGTTATACAACTTCTTAGCAACATTTGAGCTATGCTGCGCTGTGCTGTAGTCTATTTAGCTAAATTGCTACTGAGGACAGCATAGCTTAATGTTGATAAGTCACCTTACCCTTAAAATAATATCATTACATATAATTTTTATAACGCCTTTTACAACTTTATATGAGTCGAAATATTGTCATTTCGTCATACAAAAAAAAACCCTCCGTACAGAATTGTATTATGTACTCAAAAATCGAGGTCCTGAGGATCAATATCTTTGCTTTTAGGAAAGTCTTTTTCAAAAGTCTTTCGTTCTTCCAGATTATAATACTACAAAAAATCCCCAGTCAAACTGGGCCAAGGCCGAAACAGCACACATTCACAGTCTTTTCATATTAATTAACAAAAGAAAAAAGAAAATATTTACAATCCTTTCACAGTTATTTAACCTTTCTGATTTTGCACAGTGATCTTTATTCATGTTGCTATAAGGTTCCCTTGCCACGTGGCTAAAAAACTAACACTACGCACAAAATGCTTGCCAACAACGCCCCTCTGTATACTGTCCATTCACACATATTTGACCTCTGACAGCAGCAACCCAATAGCAACCTTCATAAAAAGATCATTGTGAATTTGACAGACTCGTTAATGGCAGCAACCCAACGGCAACCTTATTGCAACGGCAATAAAGATCACTGTGACTTTGACAGTGATACAAACTCGGTGAAATAATTGGGCACAGACTGTAGCAGTGTTTATGGTTGCTGTCAGAGGTAAAATAATTGAAAGGATTGAATCATATTTTCTCTCTTTCGTTTTAACAATTCACAATTCCCACTTCAAGTGAAAGTTGACTTATTTGACAGTCAGTCGAGTATTACTTTGGCACCCAGGCTTTTGGATGGTTTAATAAATACGTTGTGCTTACTCCATTAATTCTTATGTTTTCCATTGCAAGGTTATTCGTCAATTTATTATTAAGATTGTGAGTCCCCCTCGTTATTTACTCACTCATATACAAAAAATATTAGGTATTTCCTTAGTAGCAAGGGTTAACATGAATACCATTCTACAAATATGCAAAAATGCTAGTCTTAAAAAAACAATTTTTGTGAATAATCTTGAGCAAATAGCAATTCAAAATTGGAATACAAAAAATATAAAACAGAGTAAGCATTAAAAAAAAGTCCCAAACCACAGACAATTTAAGAACCTTGTCTAACATTGGAATCGTGAGTAGCTTCAGCGCTATTCCGCCTTTCGGCTTGATTGACATTCTGGCCATGGGCTGGGTTAATGAGCCTGATATAATTAGTGGGTACTAGACCTGCGGTTTTGCCGTCAAGGGATGCCATCAACCAGCCAGAATTCCACAGTTGGGGCTGCAGATGTGCAGGGGCTACAGTGAAGGATTGCTTCTCCTGGAAGGATAACTCTTGAGGGCTGGTAGCCGTGAAGTTGAACTTGCCGAAAGCTCGGAACGGTTCCTGCCAGGTTGTTGGGTCTTGTACTGTAAGGAGTATATTTTATTAGGAAGGAATATTTATAAGAAGTTTTGGTGACGTTTCCTAAAAAGATGAGGCGGGAAAGTGTTGGAGCTAACAGGTCGAATCGTGCCGTCCCTTTGACGCACTGTCACAATTTTAACTTTAATACTTCCATATGTGGCCTAGGGGAAGTAATCACATCAGGAGCTTACTCATGAAACGTATGGGTTTGGAGTTGTGAATATTTCATAATTCGGTATCAACAAGCAACACTGTTAATAGTCAAATCATCAACGTCAATATACTCAATAAGATCAAAATCTATTTACTCAATCGCGAAGATAATCTTACACGGTTTTTACAAAGATATCTATAAAACATGTGATGTGTGGAAAAGTCAGTTCTTTATCTCAAAAATTTTATTTCATGAACATGATTACTGAACAGAAAATTGACAATTTTGCACCATCTATTAACTGTCACCTTGACTTCCCCTGCAAACGATTATAGTCTTTATAGCTATTGACGTAAGTACTCACAGTTCTCTTGCATACTCTTGTTGAGCCGACTCAGCATCTTGAGCACGATGTAGGGCGCGGCGGCCAAAACGCCGAAGAACATGACCACGGGCCACCCGGAGGATTTCGGGCCCTGGCGGCCCACAGGTCCCGTTGGTTGGGTCGAGGCCACGGCTTCGGCCCATGCCTGGAACGATTAGTCAGTATTTAAAAAAAGAAGAAGTTTAAAACTAAAACTCAGTCCCCACCCCACTACGACAAAAACGCCAACTAAATAAATATAAATAAGACAGAAACAGAATAACATCGGTTTTCGTACTATGTTATGTCACGTTATACATATAGCCAATCCCGCGTAACAACATGACGCCAACGATGACTTGTTTGTCGAAATAAGACGAGTAGTTTATGAGGTTTGAGAGAACAGGTAACAGACATACATAACCTGTTAAACCATAACCCTCCTTTGGCTTTTCCGTAGTCGGGTAAATACTGTTAATTTTCTACCTCGAGCACCAGGTCTCATATTTCGTTGAATAGACGGAAATCAAATGTGAATATTGGTCAGAAAATAATATTATTATAAACATAACATAAATAACATCATGCCTGTATTCCCCAAAGGGATAAGTAGCGGTGTTCCTCCTAATTTTTTTACCAAAAAAATACACTTTTTATTTGATTTTAACTTTGCAGAATATGTTGTGTACCTTTTATTCTGGGCATACAAAATTTTACATAAATAATTTTTCTTTATTTCGGTGAATGAATGCCCACATTTCGCCAGATACGTTTAAGTCCTGTGTAGTTGGTCGTGAGCATATTCATGCCACCAACCGGTCAGAAATCCTGGTCTCAGTCTACTACTGAGAAATTCTAATTGAAAACCCCAATAACCTTTGACCGAACTGGTGATCGAACCTGCGGGGTAATTGCGTAACTCCAACAGTAGGAACAGCTTTCACTTTGACAGTTCAACAACATTCATTGCGTTTGTTACATTGTTGAGCAGACAAATTTTTCGAACATATGTAGCAATGGATTAAGCAATAGGCTCCAAAATTATTCAGATTGGGATATATATATATGTATAGTGTGTTACGCAATTAGGGTGCCGGGTCCCAATGAACATCAGTTGCACTTGACACCACTAGAGCAATGAGGCAGTATTTGTTTAAATCGCCACGTTTTTTAACTTTATTATAAACTAGCTTCTGCCGGTGACTTTGTCCAAAGTGAAATTTTTGTTCCCCCGGCCCACCCCGTCGCATCGCATCGCCTGTCCGCGCTATTACTTCGTTGTCGTTTAGCATTATTTTTGACTTTTTTCTTTTTGCTCGGCTCCTAAGTTTCCTAACGTGAGTTTGTACTATCAAACGCAAAAAGATTTTTTGAAATCCGATCTGTAGTTCCAGAGATTGCCCCCCTACATACAAACTTACAACAGTTCTTTCTATTTTTCGTTTTGCTCGGCTCCTATGGGTCCTAGCGTGATTTTAAATAGCCTATAGCCGTCCTCGAGAATTGGGCCATCAAATGCACAATCATTTTTCGAATCCGACGGGCAGCTCCAGAGATTAGCGCGTTCAAACAAACAAACTCTTCAGCTTTATTATTAGTAGTATAGATAGATTAAGTCGCTTCTCGGATCTGTCTGTGTGACCGTGTTGTTCTTCTAAACTACGCAACGGATTTTGATGCGGTTTTCACCATCATTTAGAGAATTTATTCTGGAATGTTTATGTGTATTACATTAAGGCGCTTTCCAAACGTAGGACACCGTAAAACGCTCAGTTTTTTGTCGCACGGTTAGGCGTATTGGTACATATTATTATACAAGCCAGAAAAAAATTGAGTGAATGTCAAATGTACAAAGAAAAGACTTAAGTTCCAAACATATTCCATAAAAATAAAATATTATCATGATAAAAAAAAATCGTAAAACAGATCTCAATAAAAACTTTTTCGTCGCATTATTCTCAAAATTTTGAGCTTAAAGTATCATATTTTATGTAAAGAAAATTAAAGGGAATTCAATCGCCTGAAGAAATACCTAAGAATTATTCCACGGAGCCGTGCATTTAATTTTTAAATAAAAAAACTGCAAAATTTCGTGGTCATTCGATTCAACTATCATCAAACGCATCGCTGTTTTGAACCTTATTAGTTGCCGCGATGCGCTGTTGTCAATTACCAAAAAATTTACTTGGAATCTCGATATTTAGTCTAGTCGTAAAAACCGTGCGAAGCAGAGACGAGTCGTTAGATAAGAATATAATAATCACTTAATCTTTGTTATTTGCTTTATAGTGTAAATAAATCACTCGAACAGTGGGTATTATCTATGAAGACATGACGTAGGATTAGAAAATAATAATAAAACTTGGCAGAATAAAGTTAGCTCTGTTTTACACGCGTGACTATAACGTAGATATCAGTATTCTTGTGATAGCTTATTAATCTATTGTAGATCTTCGAACTCTACAGACACTTCATATTTTAAGAACTTATAGATTTTCTAGCTTTTGCCCGCGGCTTTGCCCGCGTGGTTTTCGGATATTATCCCACCGATAAAAAGTAGCCTATGTCCTTCCCCAGGATGTCATCTATCTCCTTGTCAAATTTTATCGAAATCCGTTCAGTGGTTTAGGCGTGCAAAGGTAACATATAGACAGAGTTACTTTCGAATTTATAATATTAATATGGATTTCGTCGATGTTTTTTATTCAACGGGGGGAATTTTGGACGTATGTTAGCTGTCGGTATAGCATTTAGTTGTCGATCATACATCTAAACTATTCTAAACTTATAGCTGGCAGCTAGCTTGCTGTACAAAAGCAGGTTGTCTGCATAGGTCCTAACCGTTACATCGTGCATGTGGGAAATCAATCCTTTATTCAAATCAGGCTAGACATTTATAGTAACGGCTAAACCCCTCACACTAAGCTTATGTATGTGCTTTAATGGGACCACTCTTTGACGTATAACTTCATCCATTACAGTGTGTGTGGATTTGTGGATGCAAATTTGCAAAATAAGTTATTACAGCACTCTAATTGTGTAATACACTATCAATCACAATCTGAATCATTTTGAAACCTATTGCTAATCCATTGCTTCATATGTTCGACAAATTTGTCTGCTCAACAACGTAAATAACGCAAAGAATTTTGTTGAATTGTCAAAATGAAAGCCATTCCTACTGTTAGTGTGTTACGCAATTACCGCGCAGGTTGGAGATGAAAATACATTTTCACAAGGTCAGATTTTAGACTTAGATACACCAACCGTACATTTACTGTCAAATGATAAAGAAAAGATAATTTTATTGTTTGTTGATAACAACAATTTCCTGTATTTTGTATAGCTTTGTATCAATACATGGATTTAGCAACAATGTATTGGTTCTACGGACCTACCTACCTACCTCATTCAATACATACAGTACAATGATTTGTATAATTAAGATACAGTAAATGTAAACTTCTATTTTTTAGAAAAATAATTACGATGGCTAATAAAAAGAAAAATAAACAATGTCAATGAAAAATGATTAACTGATCTGATCAAATTGTGGGAATTTTTGAGTACGTTCCTACGTACTTAATTGGATTATTAATAGATAACCTTTGACATTATTATTTGACATGACTGATAAAAAAATATCATTTACAAGATTCTGTGAGTTAATTATCAATAATTTTAACTGAAATAAATGTCAATTTTTTCTGGTTTGATTTTAAACCATAGGTATTAAATTTTGCGTTTTTACTCCATACTTATTATTTACTCTATAATAATAAGTATGGAGTAAAAACGCAAAATAAATTGTAAACCTGTTTTTATGAAGTCTGTTGAAATAATACGAGAATACATAATTTTACCAGGTACTGACCTTGAATTCATTTTCGGTCCTGATACCAATGATGACCATCAGTTTCCTGATGATCCAGTTCAGGGTCCTAATCACGGCGAATGTGGACCAGACCTGCGCGAATAGAGACTTCAGACGGCTGACATTTTCTGCTACACCTGATGGAATTAAGAAAATATAATTTACTAGCTGTTGCCCGAGATTTCGTCTGTAATCTAGGATGAAAAGAAGCCTATGTCCTTCTCCAAGTCATGGTCTACTCATGTGCCAAATTTCATCCAAATCTGTTCTGCCGTTATAGCGTGTAAGCAATAACTAAGTAAGAAACAAACAAACTTACTTTCGCATTTATAATATTAGTTAGGATTAGGATTAAAAGCGTATGCTTTGGGATAAGACCAGTAGCTTTTAACGTGTACGTCCTTTTTACATTGTTATCACATATAATTATATATGCTCAACAACTAATATTTTTGTAACAATATAATTTAAAAGAGTGCCCATGGATTTTTTTGCCCATTCTTCTCCAAAGGTACCTACTACGCTTTGGAATGGGCAACTAGCTTCATATTTCTGGCTAACCGACTCCTTGACAATTCAAAAGTGACTGTAAATGGTTTAATTGAAATAATTGCTTTGAGTTGACTTGAGGTCTGCAGGTGATAATGTCAGTCTGTAGTTGTTTTTTTCTATCAAAGTGATGAAATGACTATACTCAGATAAAAAGTACCCTATATTTAATTTTAGGACCAAGTCTACCTGTGTGCAAAACATCGTCCAAATCTGCTCAACCATGTGATAAAGTAAAAAAACATACAACATATTATCACATTTATAATAGATATACACTAATACATACCCAATATAGCCCTGAAAGAACTAGTTATAGCAAAGAATGTGCTTTCCAACATCATAGCAACACTGCCAACAGCATGCACGCAGCTCTGTATGGAATCGAATGCTGGGCGGGAACTCTCTTCAGCCATTTGTATAAACCTGGAACAGAAGACTATGCCTTATTACATCTTGTAAGGTAAACAAGGCTTTTTTATTTGTGCCTCCTGCTTACAGGGGGCTTTTTGTTTGGCTTTAATAAATTACTAAAATAAAATTATCTTTCCATCTTTTATTTAAGCTGAGTATTCTAAAAATGGGCAACATTAGAAAAAGCTGTCAAATAGTAACCTGTTTTTATAAATTTGTTATTATTACTTTATGGAAATATGAAATATTGCTCTATAGAGCATTCAAATATTGATTGTGAAATGCAATAATTAATATCATAAGTCATAAAACTCAATATTATGAGTGTATTGTGTGTGTTTTTGGTTTCAAAAAGCATTTGGAAACTTTCCACAGTAACACCTAATTCGGTGCTCATATTTGAAATAATTAATAATATTTTAGTGATGCACTAAAGACCAATCTTTCATATTTCCATACAATAATATTAACAAATAACAAACAAATGAATAAAAAAAGGGAAATGAATGAAAGTTATTTGCGACGTTGCCAACTTTTAGAATGCACACTCTTAAAAACTGAATTGAGCAGTAATTAATAAAATAATAAATTAACTTTATTTTTCTTGTACCAGTCTGCTAAAAATAATATTTTAAAAAAGTATGTGGCAGGGTGGTCCCCTATCAGGAAGACAAGAACGAAGTTCCTAATGCGATACTCACACGCACACACACTCACACACTATTATATAATAGAAAGAGAGAGGGAGAGAGGGAAAGTTGAATGATGGGGTGTTAGAATAAAAAGAGTCTTATATTTTTGATATATTGATCTTTTTGTTCAGTGTAACTTTATTTTTCTAAATTTAATTTTATGTTCTGTCATCTGTCAGATATATTACCTTTCATGTTGTCAATAAAAATAAAACAAAAATATAAGTTTTATCTTAGCTTTGATTTAAATCAATGTTTTATCTACCAGTTATCATCATCGCCTGCAGTTCACATTATTGCAAGCACTCTGCACGCTAGTGAGACTTGAGTAGCCCCAATAACAGGCTAACAAGGGGGCATAACACTTTTTCATTACTTGACAATTTCTACCAGTCGCATCCTACCACAAGCCGCATTAAGGAACATTTTATTGATTCATTCCAAAAATGTGATTTTAGGATATCACCTCTGTCTATATTTGTTGTCTAAAATATTTAACCCAATTTGATTTAATGAGGAAGATTAAGCTATACTAGCAAACTAGTATCAGTTACTCATAAGGTGAATAGCTGTTTTGGGACAAAATGTTTAGTTTGTTTTGGTAAGGAAATGGTATACTATGTTTTGTACCTGTAAGGTGGATACAATGTTATGGAACAAAGGTTGTTGACAATACAATGGTTCCTTGTCCGTTTATACATCTTTTTGGGGCTGACTGTACTTATGGGTTTTGGTTTTATTAATTTTATTTGCTTTTCTACTCTTACACATGGTGTCTACATCTCTTTATAATCTATTCTCCTATTGCAGGTATGCTGGAAGAGATCTCTAGAAAGAAATAAGCATCACCTTTGTACATGATTTTCTGTTCCTTTCTTCTTGTGTACATAAACTGATAAATAAATAAAGCAAACAGAAACTGTAAATAAATAACAAAACATGTACCTGCTATCAGCATCTCCAAAGCCACCTCCAACTCCAAAGCGGTTGTATCCACCATACATTCCACCCATGCCTCCCATTCCATAGCCGCCATATCCGCCATATCCTCCCATGCCGTAGGAACCCACCCCCATTCCCATTCCGCCATAGGAACCCATACCCCCATAGGCTCCCATGCCACCATAGCCCTGGTTCTGCATCATTGGTTGAGCCAGAGCTTGGTTTAAGTCCACCCTTGGCGGAAGCGGAGGGGGCATGTTACTCTGTAGCCCACTCGAAGTTGCAGGCATATTCATATTATGAATATGAGACATAAACTGGTTCGCAGGAGTACCCAAACCCGGTGGTATACTCATATTACCCAAGAACTGTTGAGAGTTACCACCCCCAAAATGCATATTTGGTTCACTCATTGCAAAATGATTGATATTCATACACTTTGATTACCAAACACACACTTAAATCTTTAAGGTAAATAAAGTACGCAGGTTCACTGATATGCGATGCGCGCCATCTTAGTTAGCACATTTCCAGGAAAATTATCGCGGTATTGATTTTCTTTGCAGATTACGCAGCTGCGCAAAGGGCACTTGAATTGAATTCTGCTATTATGTTTGTATGATGGGATAGGTCCATCCATAGAATTTCAGTGACATTTGTCTGACGTATTGCGACAGCTGATGAGCTGACACAGTTGTGACGTAAAAACAGAGTAGCCAAATGCAAAATAGCAAAAAGCTATGCAAAAAATCAACCGCTTTCCAAAAAAGCAATAAAAATTGAAATATGACTTTAATTTTGGAAGTCAGTGTCTTTGGTTTTGTATTTACGTTTTTTGCCACCGACTTCCGAAATTAAAGTCATTTTTGCCTTTTTAGTGATTTACGGAAGTCTGTAATTTTTTTTGTAAAAAATAAAATAACACATTTTTGTTGTGGTAACTACCCCACACAAATTCGTATTCCACAATGGTATAATAATATACTTGGCTAGATATAGCATTCCGAGACACAGTGGTCACGTGGGTGACACAAGCCTAAGTCATCACCACTGTGTTGCCAGTACTGTATAATAACTCCCCAAACGCCTTTCGCAAATGCGCGAATCCGATAAAACAATGAGGTTTTAACTAACAATTACGTTGGTATATGTTTAAATTGATTTGTTTCTTTTGATTAGAAAAACGAAACGAAAATTTAAATGCCTTATGTTATGTTTTTACAGAACGGTGACTGAAAATGTTTCCATAATATTCGTATTTTGTTGCAATAAAGTGGCAACTGGATAATGACGTAAGCATGTGTCACTCCCGGAGTGCCAGACCTTGTTTTTTTAGAGTCTAAAATAGGTCTAAAATTTAGACCATGGTACTACTTGATATGTAAATAACAGTGACAGGAAATTATTAAAACATCATCATTATGTTATACGAAGTGCAAAAAATACGTGCGTAAAATGGAGAATCATTGAATTTTCGTTACAAATAATACCATTTTTTAATTAATTTTCGAATAATCTTTAAAAGGGAACTTGTGGGGATATCCTACAAAGTATTGAAAGTTCGAGGCTACGCTACCGATGCTCAGTGGGGTATTTCAAGATTTGGAGCCCCGTACTTAAATAAAAATAGGAAATATCTTGGCTACCGTAGTAGTAGTAACAGTGGTAGGAACAATAATAAGCGAGAAACAAACGAAGCGAGCTCGAAAATTTTAGCAACTCGTATACTTAGATTACATTTTTTTGGCAATACATAAGTACGGATAAACTTATGCATAAAAACTTCAGAATAATTATGTGATTTTAAGGATGGGATACAAGAGCGAGCGAAGCAAGCTCGAAACTTAATGTCAAAAAATAATAAATACAAATATGTTTTGTGTTTAATATACCTCCCTTTGCTTAACTAATATAGTACGAAGGGTATGAGTAGCTCAATGCGTGAGAAAAAAAATATTTTTTATTTTTTTTGTATGGAAAAAATCACTTAAAGTGCTTTTTTTCAAAACTGAATAGAACTGAAGGGCTGGTACTCACATGAGCTTTTGCACCATACATGGCGATCAAGATGACATACAATTCTTGTGCCTTTCGGTGCCGCTTTGCAGGTAGCAAGCTTTGGAAATTTTTAATTTTCGGTAGGTGATCTTTCAAATCTTTGACATAATTTTATGAAGTAATCAACCACATAACTGATATTGTCGTTAGTTAATAACCTGCTAATGACTTTTATAATGAAAATATTAGAAAACGATATAGATTATTTACATTTTACTACAAAACTCATTTCACGAAGTAATTCATTTGTTAATCACCGTCATTATTGTTGAGTTTTAATATAATAAAATAACTTAGGCATTAATGGGATAGCGAGTGTTAATGAGGGTAGTTGTAATATAAATAGGACGTTTAAGCTAACTTCACTTAGTAGCTCTTTGCACTTGTGCACGCTTACTATACTTATTACGTTCGATTTGTTTTCGTGTTATGATGGAAGGTTTTAGTACCAATTTGGATATTTTTATGTTTGTGGCTAACAAAAGCTGTTTTTCACAGCCCAGTGTATTATTTGAAGTTTTTGTCAATGCCGTTGATTTGTCAGAAAACGAAAATAAAGAATTGAAACGATTCTGTCAGACTAATGTGTCTTCGTTGAGGAACAAATGGATCTCGTGTAATCGCACGAGACATTCATTCATAAAAAAGTATGAGACATGGCTGCAAGAAGACATAAAATGGCCTGAGTTCATGAAGGACAAGATGACACGTTCTTTAGTGTTAGAAGAGCAGCAACCATGTTCCAGTCCTGACTTCGGTGTAAATGAGGGTGTATCACCATCATACAAACCGGAGACGTGCAGTGTTGGAACATCAACTGTTGTGAGTCCAGGAAAAGTGTTCTCTGAGCTAAGCCCACTACAGAAGAGAAGAAGAGTGGAAGAGCTCCTAACGCATAGCACTGAAAGTCTTGCTTATGCCACTGGTTTAAGTGCAGATAGCAAAAATGTTGCAGATATAATAAAATTGATCACAGAGCATCCCGAAGAGGCTACAAAGATAAAGGAATTGTTGAAGTCCAAGAAAGCTATGTCCATATATTCCGCTGATAAAGCTTTAGGAATTCTGACTTCATTGAAGTTTTCGAAATGGCAGTATACAACATTAAGAGCTTGTGCAAAAGAAGAAGGAATACCACTATATCCTTCATACACTGCTATCTTAGAGGCGAAGAAGGACTGCTACCCACCAAAAGACACCATAGAAATCACCGAAAGAGGGGTAAAAGTAAAAATTCAACCGATTTTGGACAAAACTGTTGCTAGACTTGGGAAATTCCTACGTTTGGAATCTTTGCTAGATGGCAAAGAGCTAACGCTGATATGCAAGTGGGGCTTTGATGGTGCTTCAGGGCAAAGTTTGTACAAACAAACTACGGCGGGTGAAGATGATTCAAGCAATTTTATGTGTTCTTTTGTGCTTCTGCGCTTAGTTTGTGGTGAAGAAAAGTTATAGGAGAATCCAAAGCCATCTTCCACAATGTTCTGTAAAAGAAAGAAAGAAAGAAAAAGAAAAAATATTTATTGAGACTCGCACACGCGCTCAGATACTAAACTAAACACACTCATAAAAATAAAATAAAAACATAAAAATAATAAAACCGCAGACCGTAGACCGCTCTATTTCAAATTTGCAAATGAAAACCAATTAAATATTAAGGAAGAACAGGCTTTGATTGAAGCTGAGATTGCAGCACTGGAGCCGTCTATTATGGGAATTCATACTGTTAAGCACTCAATGCTTATGACCATGATAGATGGTAAAATCACTTCGCAACTGTCAAATACTTCAACGCAGACTTATGACATCTGTAAAGCTACCCCTTCGGAAATGAATAAGTTAGAGAAGATCTCAGAGTAAGTTTTGAATAATTTGATAAATTTCAGTTTACCGTAATGCTGTGTATCTTTTTATTAATTAATTCACTTTCTTTCCAGAAAACCTGTTTCAACAGATATATATCAGTATGGCTTATCTACACTTCATGCTTGGATTAGATGTATGGAGTGCCTACTCCATATATCGTATAGACTGGACTTCAAAACATGGTAAGCCAGAGATACAGACAGTAGAGTCATTGAAGAGTAGAAAACAAACCATACAGCAGAAGTTCCGTGATGAAATGGGCCTCCTAGTAGACATCGTTAAACAAGGTAAGTTATGATAACAGTCGTTGTTCTTAAACCTTATTTTTTTCAAATAACGTTAGTTTTATTCTTTACAAAATTGTGGATTAGTTTTGATTCATTTATAATTTTTGTTTCAGGTGGAACCACAAACGATGGAAACACAGCGAGGAAATTTTTTGGTAATCCTGAAAATACCGCAGCTATTACAGGCTTGGATCCTAGTTTGATCCAAAGATTTACAAAACTTTTGCGTGTGATGGCCTGTGGGGAGCCCATAAATGTTGAGGCGTTTAAAAACTTTGCGCGCCAAACAGCAGAATTGTATGTGGTACTCTATGGCTGGTATCACATGCCTTCGAGTGTCCACAAACTTTTACTGCACGGTGCTGAAGTTATTAAACAGTTCAATAATATGCCCATTGGCAAATTATCTGAAGAGGCATCGGAAGCCAGAAACAAAGACTTCAAGAAAATCCGAGAACAGCATTCGCGCAAATTTTGTCGAAAAGCGAACAACGAAGACATTTTCAATGGTCTCCTTGTCTCGTCAGATCCCTACCTGTCCAGCATAAGACCTGTGCTGAGAAAATCAGTAAATACACCTATTACTGATGATATGAAATATCTTTTCATTGGTGACTATGCAGATGTAGACAAAGAGAATGTTGAATTTATTTATATTAACGCGTCAATGCTGGACTCGGGTTTAGAGGACTTTGACGACGGCAAAGATACTCTCTGCTAATTGTTTTTTGTATAAGTAGTTATAGAAAATAATTATAATAGTTGTAAATAGTAGGTAATATTTAATATATCATAGTTATAGGAGCTGTAAATAGTTGTTATAGTCTTAAATTAACCAATGTACAATTCTGACGTTACTTTTATTGTTATTGTCTTTCTTGCACATCATTATTGTTGTAATATATTAGTTTAAACTATTTCATTATTAGTTTCCCCAAACGTATTTTACATTAACTATTGAATACATGCTTTTATCCTTCTTCACTTTTAACCATATATTTAAAAAAATAATGTCCTTAGTACGTATTTATTTCTTATTACATGAGTATTAGTTTACATACTATTTTCATATTCAAAGCGATATGTAACTTCACAAAATACCATCAAAGATTTCAAAGATCACCTACCGAAAATTCAAAATTTCCAAAGCTTGCTACATGCAAAGCGGCACCGAAAGGCACAAGAATTGTATGTCATCTTGATCGCTGTGTATGGTGCAATAGCTCATGTGAGTACCAGCCCTTCAGTTCTATTCAGTTTTGAAAAAAAACACTTTAAGTGTTTTATTCCATACAAAAAAAATTAAAATAAAAAATTTCTCACGCATGGAGCTAGTCATACCCTTCATACTATATTAGTTAAACAAAGAGAGGTATACTAAACACAACATATTTTTATTTATTAATTTCTGACATTAGGTTTCTATGTTTGCTATGAGTTTCTAGGAGCTTGATTTTCAGACCACTGTGTGCGCCGCCCTGGCCCACTTTGCCTTGTTAAATACGCCACTGCCGATACTACAGTCCGTTCACAGTCATTTTACCTCTGAATTTGCATCAGTCAAAATCACAGTGATGTTTATTACTGTTGAAAAAAAGTTGCTATTGGGTTGCTGCTGTCAGAGGTAAAATAACTGTGAATGGACTGTAGTGTTATTTTTTATGGTGGCAATCACGTCATGTCGGCCGGCCATAAACAAAAACAAAGATACTTTTTTTTTCTTTGACAAGGGAACATGACGTATTGTGTCCTAAACAGAAAAATAATGAAAACAATAATACTCATGTGATTATAACATTTCTCTCCAGAAATACATAAACTATACTTCTACACGTCTGTATATCGATAATTATTTTATTAAATATTTATTGAAGCTTTCAGTGAAAGTGAAAACTCAGTTGACGGCATAAATGACCTAGTTTAAAAAAAAGCATATCTTCTCTATGCTCCGAAGGGTGTCAATAATTTCGATAGTGCACTAAACTTTTGTTGTTATTGTTTTAATACGGTACAAGTGTTTCCTGAATCTTAAAGTAATAAACAGTGGGACCCAAGTTACATATTTTAAACGGTAAGTGGTATTGAGATCTGTACGCATTCCTTTAGAAATTCCAATGTTTCTTTGACGAAGTGTCATTTTTTCAAAGCTAGTATTTCAATGTTTTGTATGACTTTTTGATAACAAAAGGGTTTTGTTTATATGATAACATATTAAGAATCATGTCATAATTTCATACCAAGTATCTATAGGTGTATAATAAAGTTTTATGTATAATTATATGGCATTGGAAAGGTGTTGCTTGCGACCGGTTTGCGGAGGCATAACATAGCGGGGTTACCGCCTAATCAAAATCAATTGCTCTGTGCTAGCAGCTGGAATGACACGAGGTGACGAGTAATGAGCGTTCATTGCTGATGCCTCGAACCCGACGTAAATTGCGAAGTAAGCTACAAGCTTGCCGATACTAGTATTTGGCGTACTTAAACGATTCGTAGAACCAGTCGTGTGCGTGTAGTTTTAAATCGCGCTCTCTAGTGGAGAATTTAAAATTTCGAAAATTTAAAAAAATTTAAGAAAATTTAAAATTTCGAAAAATAACTTACTTATTTGTGTATTTTTTGTAACATATTTCTTATGGGTTATTTTATTATACACATAGAGGTAAGTTCAAATAAATAATTTGTTAGATAACTCCTGTACAGAAAATATAATAAATGTGTTATTGCTATCTATTTGTAACGACTTTCCTCTATACTTTCCTCAAGTGTCAGTTTTTCATCAAATTATAATTAGCTTACCAATGACAACTTTCCTGCCTGACAATAATACATACACCTATTAATATGAGTTACTAGCTGTGCCATGTGGTTTCACCCACACAAGTCTTGATCCCGTGGGAATATCGGGGTAAAACGTATCCTATATCCAAATCCAGGTCATGGTCTACTCATGTGCCAAATTTCATCCGTTTGTAGTTTGTAAATCTGTGTTCAGCATTAGATTAATATTATAAGTAATTTACAAAAATGTATAATACATAAAATAGTCCTCGGTTTCCCACCGACCTGTGGTCTGTCTGCTGCCCCTGGGTGATGGGTGTCAGAAAGCATAATAATACCTCAACATATAAAAGAGTGCTATTATATGAGTTCAATTTCCTGTTTAGTAAATTTAGCCCACTTTGAATTAATAACAAATGAGACAATGAAATAAATATAGGAAACTGATAATTACCTAGCCTTCCATATCCAACCACATTGGTTAAGGAAAACAATATATATATCACAAGCAAGAAGTTATACATTTATGTAATGATGTTCCTGAGTGTTACTGAATAACTGTAATAAATACTCTATGACTAAATATGATAGCATTCTTCTTGTGACCAATTGCTACTTAGAGCCCTCGCCCACGGCGACTTTTTTTAGCGATGCAGTAGCGATGCAGTAGCGATGATGTCGCGCATGTGTATCGATACAACCGCGATGCTGTCGCTGGCTGTGTACCTTCGCCCAGATTTTGTATCGCTACTATCGCGGTGCTGTCGCGGTGCTGTCGCGCTTCAGTCGCGATGCAAACGCGATTCAGCATCGACACAAAAGGTCGCCCATGGCGAATTTCACACATTCCTCAGCACCCCTCCCTCCGTTCTTCACCCTTCGTTCCCCCGATGTCATCAGAAACGGTCGCACGTTTTTATCGCTACAGTCGCGATGCTGTCGCGCATGTGTATCGATACCGCCCCGCGTTTCCATCGTTTCTGTCGCAGGTTACACACGCGACTAACGCGCGATAGTAGCGATGCAGAAGCGCGTTTACAAAACGCGCGACAGCATCGCTAAAAAAAGTCGCCGTGGGCAAGGGGCCTTGGGCTGATTTTACCAAAATCAGATATCTTTTATCCGTGGAATAAAATTGACATCTGACAGTTCTATTATGGAAAAACTGACAAAAATTAAAGAAATATTCTCAGGATAAGACTTATTCTAGGTATAAAAGTTTTGTGAAATTCGTCCTTAGAAAGGATTACATCTAATTAATTTAACTGACTTAAAAAAAAGGAGGAGATCCTTAATTATTTGAAAGGTTTTTCTTTTTAAACTCGAATTTGTCTCAAAGCTCTCTTCAGTAAATCTGCTGTTACGTCTCACGTGAGTTTTTGAATGGTTATACTATATTTGTGTCTTCGAAATTGATCAAGTTTATGTGAAAATCAGTAGACATGTTGTTTTCTACCAGATATTTGGCTTGTACAATAAGTAACAATTATTAGGACACATAATATTCAATTATTATTCCATAAATAATATCTGGCCAGCATTGCCTCCAAATAAATTTCTACTGGCTTCTGGAATACACGAATGGCTTTGCGCCAGTCATGTGTTCACGATGAAATTAATGTCACATTATTCATTACATCACTACAGTAGTTCGAACAACAAACCTTGTTGTGTGGGACGTAATATAACAAAGACGTGTAAGTTCTCCATTTTCCCGCAACACAGGAAGGCGGCAGCACCGTCGCGCAGGAAGCTGTCGACTACCTCCTGCCCGGGCCCCTTTGTAAAATCATAACGTGACACCGTGCTAATTTATTTTTTAGTTAAGATAAGATAAATTGTTTAATATTATTGCATTCAATTAAGTATGTAATAGTTTCTTTTACCTACTCACCTAATATGGTTTGCACTTTTCTTCTCGAAATCCTAGCCTACCAACTTATCTGTATTTGAAGTCAAATCTGTGTCCTATTCTGTAACAACTCACGGACGTACACGCAAGCAAACAATTAGAATGCAAATATTTATTATTGACATGAATCAAACTCGAATAATTGTGTATGTCGGAGGCTATGCTTGCTGTTTTTGATATCTGAAACGTGCAATCGATCAAATATATTTTCGCCGGTCCTTTGTCGATAAGCTTCAAATAAAAAAAATACTGTTCGAATAAATTTAAAATAAAAAAAACCCCTGACACAAACAAAAACCTCTAAAAACGGCTGAACAGATTTTCTTCTTTCTTTTCCTGTCTTTTTTAAAAATTTAAGTACACTCTCGGTCAAGTCACCTATCAAACAAAACAAAAAAAAAAACAAAAATCCGTTTCATATAATAAGTATTCATAGCTCCCAGCTATAATGCCGCAGACAGACACAGATACACACGTTAATTTTATGACACCCCTCTTTTACTGTCAGAGGTTAAACATGGATATATTACCATTTTATTACAATTTTAAAGTTTACAGGCTACAAAATCGAACTGGCCTATTTTTTTCCCTTGCAGAGCAAAAGCCTCCCTCTCTTTTCCACACAATTCTGTGTTTTGCTATTGAGCTCGTGCAGCCACTACAAAATAATTTTCGAAAAATGCATATTTCGCTAGGTAATTAAGAATTTATGTACCTAGAGGTACCTACAAGTTTTAAGGCAAAAACTGATTAGAATAATGTATATACCAATTTATTGCAGTCCTTTATCTTTGGTCCGCAAATGAATATGAATATTAAACGGTCGCCATTTTTGGCGGGAGTTAATTAACAATCTGTAGCTGCATTTTCATTACGATCAATACTTGTTGACATAGTTTGACTGTATTTCTTCAGAGCTGCTTGATCAGTTTTCAATCAAAGTAGCTTTATTAATATTTATTTTGTTATTTTTGTCAACGGTCCTATAAAGCAAAAATCCTTCGTGTGCGTGTGCAGTAGCGAGGAAATTAAGCAGTATCGGGATGCTTTAGCGGCCGCAATTAGGGCTCAAAAATTTCCATGAAGTTTTCATAGAAATTGTTCTAGTAGAATCGCTTCGCGCTGTCGCGTCGCGCCTGTTTGAGGGAGCCTTTACTCATAAAATAATTGTCGGCTCATACAAGACACGCCATTTTAAGCGAATTCATTGCAAGTCATTATCATCACAGCTTCCAGAAATAGACCGTGACACAGAACAGATTCACGGATAACATAATATGTTTTCCCAAATCTCAATCAGTCCACTGCTAGACATGGAACTCTTCATCTTCATAGCTGTTAATAACAACGACTACATTCAACTTACAACTTGGTGAGGGCAAATTTGCTCGGCTTGCATAAAATTACGTCTGTGTAAAAACTGGTTATGCATTCCTGATAAGGATTCCATCGGAATACTTATTCTGGGTTGTTTTATGTAACAGAAGGGCCACTAATTGAACTACTACTTACTTGTTGCCGTTTTGCGTAGATGTCACGCATATTTTCCCCGAACGTGTCCTTTTTTGTGTTTGTGTGTTTTTCTCTGCGTCATATTTACCGCAAATAAACGTATTTTCTTTCTTTTCTTTTTCTTTCAAAAAGGTCGAACCTAATTTGACGCTTGCAGCGGTTTCCATATTTTGAAAAGGCACTTTCGTCGGTCAATAGGTTGAAATGACAGCAGTGAGTGGTAACTGTCTCTGATCAATCGAGGCTGGCGAGAGATTCATCTGTAAAGATGCAAATCGGAAAATAAAAGTCTAGACTGGGCTTCTTATGTCTCGTTAAGATAAGACGTCTAGACGCAGTTATGCTTATGTTGAAAAAAAACTAGCTGTTCCATACATTGTGACCGCGTAGGTATTACACTTTTCTCTGAAACAGTAGATTTGTTGTTTTGATAACCGACGAGAAATTTCTACGCTAGGGGGTTTAGAATCATGTGCTGAATTCATGGTTACAGTTTGCGCGTCGAGGTCCCTGTCACCCCATAGTTAGTTGGTGATTTTACCATCGACAAACAAGCAACAACTAACCCATCGTTTAACTCAGCCAATCGCTGTTCATTACTGGACATGGGCAATTAATAAAGACAGACAGTTTCTTAATAAATAAAAATCGGAGTGTCCGTAAAAAAGTCCCCAAGCATTCAGCCGTAACAAGAATCTAAAACAATCACTAACTACGTACAAATGCATCAAACAACAACCAAATAAATAATAAAACTGGACGTAGAACAAGGTTGTCCTGCTGCCCCATTTACAAGCTGGTCCATTTCGTTCGGACGTTTGCCGGAAATGACGCCTCCGACCGTTCCGACCGACACGATTCGCAATCCATTCATACAAACAGCCAGTGTTTATTATAAAAATATATTTTATTTATAGTGTTCGAAAATTGATTTTGAAATTGGAAAAAGAAAAAGAGTTTGTAAGACTGTTGGCTGGACGTCAAGCAGCATTACTTTTCGCCAAAAAAACCGATCACTCCAGAACCTTGCATTGCCGAAAATCAGAGGTACAGTTTTTATGGCTCTTGACTAATGCAAAAAAATGGAAAATATACGCTCGCCTCTGTTACGTTAAAAACCCTTAAATAGAATGAGGGCGGTCTTTTGATACGGGGCAGTAATGGAAGGTTACTTTGTAGGAACCTTAAACGTTGTAGCTACAGGAAAACGCTCTTCGCAAGATTGTGCTTAACGTTTTGAGACATTCTGATTTTTCACAGATTTTGAAACAAAAGCAGTCAGCAAGAAAAATGCCGAATTTTTACAAATACTTTTTCTGATGCCAATCGATCCTGTTTCTTTAAAGGGATCAAAAAACTATCGCACCAACCGAGGTTTAAGTTTGAGAGATAACTCAGAAACCGCAAAAACTTTTCCAATACGTTTTGTAGGAAATGAGACTCCGTACCTATACGGTTCGGAGTCCACTCCTTAATAATATTTATCACATCTATCCGCCATAGCCCATAATAGAAATGTTTAGAGAGCATCTCAAGAAGTTTGCGTACCGTGTTTAGACCTGTCCTTCAGTGGAGTGTCTGTCACCGACGGCGACTAATGGCCTGCCTTGTTTACGGGCCCTCTATCAACAATATTGTCTCTAAGCCGGATTTTAGTCTATGGTTTAAGTTGGGTTGGGTACTAATTTCTAAATGGAGAGGCAGACTATTATGTTGAGCATTATTGAAAACTTGTGTGGAAATCGGTTGTCATGGTATGGGCTTGTTATAAAGAGGAATGAGGTGAATGTCGTAAAGAAAGTTTTGAGTATGAATGCGGATGGCTATAAAAGTAGGGGAACACCAAAGGAACGATGGATGGACTATGTGAAAGATGATATGGCTAGAAAGGGGGTGACTACCGAGATGTCGACTAATAGAGAAGTCATCATCTTCTTCCTCCATCATCTCCCATGTTACTTGGGGTCGGCGCAACACGTTTTCTTCTTTCATTCTCCCCTGTCAATCGCCACGCTATCATTCACCCCCTTCTGTTTCTTATCATTCCTCACACAATCCATCCATCTTTTCTTTGGCCTTCCTCTCCCTCTCCATCCATCAACATTTATATTCATCTGTCTTTTAGTCAACATGCGTTAGTTACTAATAGAGAAGTATGGATGAAGAAGACATGTTGGGCCGACCCCAAATAAATAGGCATAAAGGCGTGAGAATAATGATGAATCTGTTGAGCATTATGTTTTGCGAGAAGTCGATCTATTCTGTAAAAATCTCACGTGAAAACTTAGGTGAAGTGAGCATGAGGTGAGCTGTCAATAGTTTAATTCCCTACTACCAGGTGGAATGACAGCTCACTTTAAGCTCACTTTTTCATGGTGGGATTTTTACAGAATAAACCGGCTGGTTGAATGAGGTTGTACTTGTACAGTCACGAGCACGAATATGTCAACACTTGGCAACTTTCAATAGCGATTTTTTTTGTGAAATAACGAATGCAACGTTGAAATACGACATACCTATTACATAAACCTACGGGTTCGAAAATACTATGTTCGTAACAAAATGAGATTTCATTCCAAAAATTAAAGAGAAAATCGATTTTAAATTTGGCGAAGTTTATACATATTTATGCTCGTGACTGTACAGTAGCCAGCAGGTCAATTTACACGAAACTGTCAAATTTCTCCAAACAATTTAAAACCTTAAAATGTTTATGGTTAAGTTCAAAATTGAATGAGAAAATCTGACAGTTTGTGGTATATTGTTGTGCCGGTGACTGTACCTTCTTGTAACTAGCACGCTTCTTTTGTTATGCTATTTTTTACTGGCTATCAATACATTTCTTGCTTCGATTTTTAAATAGTCAGGTATCGGGAATAATATTAATCCATTAAACTATGAAATTAATCAATCAATCTACGATGAACCAATCAAGCTATGAATTATGTTTTAAACATATCTGTGAATTTATAATATTTCCTCAAAATCACTTTCTATTTTCAGGTGACATATTCCTGAAACAACTCGGTCCAGTTGGTGAGTAAAAACAATTTTTTACTGAAGAATTCTGTGGGCGTTCCTGTAAAAACAACGTTTTTTTCTCATAATTAAATTATTTTATGTGTTAACAACTATCAACATTGTTTTTGTACCCAGTTGTTCCGTTTCCGTCGTCCTGTTTACAATCATGAAAGTAGTTTTGAAATTTATTATAGTTCTTCTAATATTTCTAGAATTTTTATTGGTATGTTGTTTTTAGTATCGAGGCAGATGACCTGTGTGTGTACCCAACTGAGAGATAAATCATAGTTTTTCCTGTGATTTAGCCAGTATTATCATTCGTTAGATCACGTTTTGAGATCTTGTAGCTCGACTTTAGTCATTTCCATCTGATCTTATTCTGGTTGACTCGTACGGTTAACATAAACCGACATAAAAAATAAGGAGGTTATTTTACTTAAGGCTTCTATGTTATATGTATATTATATCGTGCTACTGTCTCAGCTTGACTAGTTACGTTGACGAAACTGGGACGCTATGCATTTCACATTAATCCTTTAAACCACAGTTTATAAGACCGTGTATAAACTGAATAAGAACCGTTTGTCTTGAGATATTACTAGCTTTTGCCCGCGACTTCGTCGTCGTGAATTATTGTTTTAACATGCAAATCCTATGACACTCGGCAATTCTGTTACTTCCCATCAGTGAAACAATTTTCGGAATCCGATCAGTAGTTTCGAAGATTACCCCCTACATACAAACTCACATACTTCTTTATAATATTAGTATAGATGACCTGTGCCATATTGGTTTCGCTTGGGGTACTACAGAAAGAAAGAAAATACGTCTATTTGCGCTAAATGTGACAAAGAAAAAACACAAACACAATAATAAGTAAAATTTAAAAAAAACTCGTAACGGCTGTACCGATTTTTATGAAACATGTCTAAGAACCACAGCCAGAGCACCTGCTTTCAAACAAAAAAAATCGCATCCAAATAGGATCACCCGTTTAAGAGCTACGGTGCCACAGACAGACACACACACACACACATAGCGGTCAAACTTATAACACCCCTATTTTGCGTCGGGGGTTAAATTAAAAATAAACATGTTTGGGAAAATATGCGCTTAAATATGTATTTAAGCGCATATTTTGCCAAACATGTTTTTCCCAAACATATTTTAGTGCTAAACACATGCTTTAGTCACTCCCCGAGCTTAAGGCTGGATCCTCCAATACGATTCATTTCCTCTGAATTCCATAAAAAATCTACAAACACTTCTACCCTCACAAATCCTAGTTAAATCACATTCCAACAAAAACACCGCAGTTCCACAGAGCAACATATGTAACAAAATCCCAGTTCGCAATAACCAACAGACTAGTTTCAAACTTCGCTAGTTTTTTACTCTGTGTAGCCTAGCCTGAAGCCCCGCATTCGCAACCCGTATGTAATTAGGCGGCGGCCTGCTAACCTACCTACTCTGGCCTATAAAAAGAGGTTCGTAGTTTTCCTACTTGAGCACGTAGGAGGGCATGATTCAGAGGACTTGGGTTTGTTTCCAGAAATGTTACAGGGAAAGGCGTTGGAATCTGTGGTAGTATTTTAGACACCTTAGTACAATTTATTTTCTTGTCTTCCTTTAGTAATTGAAGTAAAATAAGGCAGCAGTTGCCCTTAGTAACGTTGATTACCTACTTATTAAACAGTTAAGGCGCGGTAAAATTTTTTGGTAATTGACATGACGCATCGCAACTACAATAAGGTTCAAAACAGCGATGCGTTTGATGTTAGTTGAATCGAATGATCACTAAAATAAAAGTAATTATGCAGTTTTAATTACATTAAAAAATAAATGCGCAGCTCCGTGGAATAATTTTTAAATATTTCTTTAATTGATTGAATTCCTTTCATTATCATTAGGTACATAGAAAATGATAGTTTACGCTTAGAATTTAGAGAATTATGCGACAATTTTTTTTTTTGAGTCGATCTTAAAACAGATTTTACGATTGTTTTATCATGATACTGTTTTATTTTTATGTTTTTTTTTTTAATAAGTCTTTTCTTTGAACATTTAACAATACACTAATTTTTTTTCTGGGTTGTAATATTTACCAATACGCCTAACTTTGCGACAAAAAACCGAGCGTTTTCTGGGCAGCGCCTTAATTCTGCATGTTTTGGGCAAACAAGAAACAGGCTAGCCGTTGACTTTAATAAGGCCTGATTATTTAAGATTACAAGAATCAGTATATCAAGATTGAAAGAAAATAAAACTTACTTAGCCAACAAGAAAATGATCTTCACAATGCTGTTACCGATGTTAAGTAATTCAGCTTTCGCAAAAAAAAAAACTTCACATCATTTTTAGACTCAGGAGCCCAGGCCTGCGGGGTAATTGTGTAACACACTAACAGTAGGAATGGCTTTCATTTTGACAGTTCAAAAACATTCATTGCGTTAGTTACGCTGTTGAGCAAACAAATTTTCCGAACATATCAAGCAATGGATTAGCAATATCCTTCAAAATGATTCAGATTCTGATGTATAGTGTGTTACGAAATTAGGTTGCGGTTTTAAAGTCTACACTTGACCTCTGAGTTTGTTTGGGATTAATTTCTCGTATGTTGCAAGTGGGCCAGTGACGTAAGCTACCATGACTTAATCTAGAAACTGTCCATCTGATCTTAGCAAAATAAAATAAACATAAAAACATTACTCTGTCATTATTATATTGTTTCGATGACAATTACAACAGCTGATGTGCAGACATAAGTCGCGCAGTTCTTTGTACCGCGTCGATCGATTCGTCACAGATTCGATCCGCTCGGATTACCGTTATCAAACAATGTGTCACCCTGTATTTAGATTGCGCTTTGTGATAATAAATGCGGGCGGGGTGAATTGTGCATTTGGGGTTGCATTGTATTGCAGATTTTGGGACGGGATCCAGCAGCTTTTTTTATCAAAAAATCTTAAATGTGCGTTTAATAACCCGTTTATTATTATTTTTAGATACGGAGCAAAAAAGAATAATACGATTGTTTCTAGCGGAGCTCAAAATCCTGATACATATAAGTTTTAGTCAAAATACGCTGTCGAAGTGTCGACTTAAGGCTCGTGCACACTGGCGCGACGCGACAGTGCGACACAAAGGCACTACGTGTCGCGCGACGAGCGGTGCCTTTGACTTGTGCTGTCGCGTCGCGCCTGTTTTTGGGAGCCTTTAGAAGCACTTTATATTTTTTCACCGACAAAATGATTCCAGGAACTAATTTTATAATAGCTACAAATAATTACAAAGAAATCTACCTTTTCCTCTTGCAACTAGAACACTATCATTATAGCAGTCTAAAATTAATTATGACAGGCTACTAAACGGTCTATAATTGTGAAGGTCTACAGATTGCACAGGTCAACGGTACATCAAATTATGTTACGTTTGATAGCCCGACGATTGTTACTCATCCATTTGATTCTGAATGGGTACAGATTTAGTACAGACGCTGTCATATAGAATAGAATATTAGCTGTTACCCGCGACTTCGTCTGCGTATTCCCGGTACCATGATCTAAAAGAACAAGGTCTGGCATTCCGGGAGTGACACTATCCAGTTGCCACTTTATTGCAACAAAACACGAATTATGGAAACATTTTCAGTCACCATTCTGTTAAAAAATATATTTATAGCATTTAAATTGTCGTTTCGTTTTTCTAATCAAATGAAACAATTCAATTTAAACATATACCAACGTAATTGTTAGTTAAAACCGCATTGTTATATCGGATTCGCACAGGTAATAAAGTCGGTTGGGGAGTTATTATTACACACTACTGGTAACACAGCGGTGATGACGTAGGCTTGTGTCACCCTGTGTCTCGGAATTCTATACCTGGCGAAGTATATTATTATACCATGCCCGGTACCAGGTTACTTATCTGTAAAAATTCATAAAGATCGATTCTGTGGTTTAGGCGTGAAAAGATTACTGACAAAGATAGTTACTTTCGCATTTATAATATTATAGTATACTAACTTCGGGCCCGCGACTTCGTGCGCGTGAAATTTCTTGTCCCCCGCCTCGACCCACCCCGTCGCATCGCCTGCCCACGCTATTATTTAGTTTTCGCTTAGCGTTCTTTCTGACTTTTTTTTCTTTTTGCTCGGCTCCTTAGGGCCCTAGCGTGATGTCAAATATAGCTTAGCTATAGCTTTCCTCAAGAGGTGGGGTATCAAATGCAAAAAGATTTTTTCAAATCCGACCGGGAGTTCCAGAGATTACCCCTACATACAAACTTACAAACAAACAAATTTTACCTTTATATAATAGTGTAGATTAGTATAGATATAATAAGGATTGCGATGGATTGGTTATTGTATGTTGAAAACTAGTTACTGTCCGCGGTTTCACTCGCTTCGTAAGGCAACTACTTCATGTACCCAGATGAAAACCGTATTGTATCCGTATTTAAGCTGTGTCGTTGAAATCTGTCCAGTAGGCCTGGTAAAGGAAAAATTTATAGCGAATGCATTCTCGCCTGTTCATGAAATGGGGCTTCATAGATTCATCCCACACCTACTGTGAGTGCAGTGTCTAAGACTAGACCATGTCCATTTTTTTGTGACTCAAGGGCCTGTGTACTTTACTCCTACTAAATGAGTTCAGCACCCTAATTACATAACACACTATCTATCACAATCTGATTCATTTTGAAGCCTATTGTTAATCCATTACTTCATATGTTCGAAAAATTTGTCTGCTCAACAACGTAAATAACGCAATGAATGTTGTTGAACTGTCAAAATGAAAGTCATTTCTACTGTTAGTGTGTTACGCAATTACCCGGCAGGAATGCAACATATGTTTCGATTAACGTAGGTATGCACTTACTGACTGGGTCCAAAAAGCACAAGGCTCACGAAAAGAAGAAGCCTGTTGATTTGGCTTTGCCTGCCATTTTCTGATTTTAAAATTGGATTCCTCATCTTATTTACAAATTGAAACTTTAAAATAATGATAATTCTACGTTTCTAGTGCAACATAAGCTAGATATGCCATTCTGCAAAGCCACTGCGCGTCTTAAATGTCCGTGATCATGACACCGTATGTGAATATGTCGACCTTCCTCGTAGCAAAATATTCCGCAAAGTATTTAGCAACTCTTCTAAGTCATAAGTGGGTGTGACAGATTGACCGATAGGTAATTGTTCCACTTAAAACGGCGCGTGGACAAAATCGGAAGTCACGCCGCCATCTGTATTTTCAATACTTTTCGTAATACAATTGCACGAATTTTGACCAACAGCGCTTTCCTGTCAACGTCAGTCGAGCACCTATAGAGCCTTGTAGCAGTGTACTATCGTTATGAGGTCAATTTCAACAAGCTTTCTGTCAGGATAGGCAAAAGTTTCGATATTCTCCAACACTCTACGAATCGCTATTGTCGTTATTTAGTCCTAATGTGGTAGGCGGCAAGCCAATTCGCATTTATTGGCACAGTTACAAATTGAAGTTAAACTTTTTTGTCAAAAAAACTACGTTGAACTTTTGTCCGACTACGGACGTCCGGGAGCTCCTCGAAAGCTTCTGAGAATGGCCCAGCGGCTGCTACAATATGCGCTGCGAAGTTGTGAAAAGTTTGAAAATGTTAAAACAACCCTTTATAGGATAATTTTAAAGATTCCTTTTAATTTTTGAGTAGCTAAGTTGGGGAGCGCACATTTCTTCTTTGGTCCGTAAATTCAAGCTAAGTATGGCTAAAACTTTTCGTCTAGTTAAGCATATTTCACCGTTTTAGCTCTCCATCTTTGCCATCTTCTTCCATACACGTCTAGTTACTTAAATTGGAGGTCCAGGTCTTTGAGGTGGATATTGAGCTAAATGCTGAGCAAAACTTTCTCATGAACGTGCAATTTTTTTCTCTATCAGCCCTTTCTAGTCAAATATACCTACACGAAAATAACTGCACCTCCAGTTTTCGCTTTGTTTATCAACATGACAAGCAGATACAATGCTGGTGACCTCATACCACATACCCATCGACTGTGTGACGATGTTATTAAAGTTAATCACTTTAATTACAGTTACTACTACAATACACAATGGTAAATCCTCGGCAGCGATTCACACGGCTTTTTGTATCCATACCCAAGACATTAAATGAAGACCGTTGATAACACAAGCAAGGAAGATACGTTGTCAGTTACATTATAAGCAGTACCTAATAGTCTCCAACATAATCATCATCGTCATCACCATTATTATTTATTTATTTATTAAACTTACACACACTATCTTTACAGGCTGACCCCAATACAATAGTGGATTGCAAACACACACCAGATAAATTGAAAAATAACTTACGGCTAATACTTAAAAAACTAAACTTTAGAAATACGCAGAAAGCAACACTAAACTGTAATAAAACACAATCTAAAGTCAGACTATAGAATTATATGTACATAAGTAATAATTATCAAACTAAAAATCTTAACCTAAAATACAAAATCAGACTAAAAACGTTAGTTAAATACGTCCACTGCCAGACATACGCCTCCACAAATGTATAGTCTCCATTTTGTATATAAATGTGTCAATGATCAATCATAGAAATAGTTTCTAGCCCCCCTTTGACCTAGAAACGGCGTAGCTTCAGTTTTAAGTGTGTTGGTTGGACTCAGAGACTCCATTACTCTCTAAAGTAACAGAAAATACATTTAAAGCATAAAAATCGGAACCTTCATTAATCAAATTCAAAACGACGTTTTCCAGTATTATAAAATTTACACGACACCTCTATAAAGTCTTCAGATTCTTTTGCGATATAACGGTACCTGTTTCCCTTGCGCATCCACCATCTTTCTGCAATCTGAGATCTTTACTCATTATTCATCATATGATGCAGCGGTAAACGTAGCGGTTGTGGTAGATTTGTGATCACTTCTTGCCATTTACCACCATAATGAGTTGTCATTACCACTACCGTTTTACAAGATAGCGGCATAGCTCAGGGATGAGAAACTTATGACACGAGACATAATGCTATCTGTAGGCAATCGAAGGGATTAGGCTTTAAATAGGAAGTAATTGTTTTTGATCGCTTAATTGCTTCAAGGACACTGAACGAGATCCAATAGAAGTTTTATTGTTATTACGTCTCGCGTTTAGTGTCCCGCAGCGTGTTATTAATCACAATATAACACACAAACAGCGTGTTAATACACATAACAGCACGTATATATTCATAAAATTTCGCCAATTTTGTTTAAGTCTCATCTAGTATATGTTTTGCTATGTAATTGTGAAATATTCCAAAAGTACCGCTGAACTTTCGCATTTCACTGTTAAACAAAGGCATTTTTCCAATTTGCTTCACAAAACCCGGTGTTCCGTCTCACCTATTCCACCCAAGCGAGCTGGCTTCCTCAAGTCTTTTATCACTAACTATGACTGACACTGCCAGCTTAGCATATAGCATAATTGCATTTTCTTTGGCTGGAATAATTTTTATAATATTATAAGCCGTTAAAGAGGTGTGCGAAGTAGAAAAAGATGGATGGTGGCAGTTATGAGCCTCGGTAGTGCAGCTGTGGTGCCTGTGGTTAGTATTATATGATGTGGTTGAGTTTAGTGGTAGTGCATGATAATCTGTTGAATGTGGACTGAATTGGTTGTGTTGTGGATATTTTAGAGCAGACGTAATTATATCATAAATGATAATGAACTGAAGCGTATTAAAATTTCAAAGATGGTTCCAAGGCTCCTTATCCATTTGTTTTTTGTGAATTGATTAATGATATCGTTTAATAAAGAATTTAATATGTTAAGATGAAATTCCAAAAAGTAAACACCATCCATTAAACTCTCGCCAGGTGGATATAACTTCAATCAACAACAAACATTAAGTTACGCAAATCTTTATGAATAATTAAACTCTGAAGTAGGAAAATAAATATATTTGTAAAATAAATTTCCATCAGTAGCTAATTGCGGGTACGGTATACCTAATCTAATTATTAAAACATAATGGGTAACAGCTGACGGCCGTTATCGTTCGAACAATATGCTGCTCCCACTACATGCATAATAAGTACAGCAAAATAAAACTTAATTGCCTCATTTTAAAGTGCACAATGCAATGTTAAAATTAATGACGTGTGTTAAGGAGAATGCTCATAAGCCGGCGTGATTAGACGACGCAAGAAAATTGTAATCAAGCATTAACGTGTTAAAGAACTTGATGTTAATCATACTGATGTTATAAAGGCAAGAAATGTGTTAACACAAATCGATTTATCTGCTTGCTTCACTGTCAGATAGGATTCTGGGCGTCAAAGAGTTAATTGAATTCATGTGGCCTCGACCGCTGATATTCTACAAATTTTGTTCCATTTTCTTATAAAGCGGGATTTACGATCTAAACCTCATCTTACGGTGTATAAACAGTGCACGTATATAATTTATTTGAGTAACCAAGACTCTCATTCTTTTGCGAATAGCATCTAATGATGAAGCTGGGTTTCATACGATTACTTATCACCAACCCCTTTCTTACCACTGGCTTGACATAAATATGTACATAAATTAACTCAGGCTTTCTTCCCATGGGGGTGGGCAGAATCTACAGAAAGCCATCTGCTACGATCCTTACATACTCCTTTTGCTTCGTTTACGTTTATATATCTGGACAAACAAACTCAAACTCAAAGCATTTACAGGCACTTTTGAATTGTCAAGGGGTAGGTCAGTCAGCAAAATGAAGCTAGGTGCCCATTCCAAAGCGTAGTAGGTACCTATGAAGAAAAACACGCACACCGGTTGCGAGTACCCTGACCTAACCTGACCACTGAATTTTTAAATGTAAAAATCTAACTCCCTAGTTCTGCCAATGCAAAACCTCCTTTAGCATTAGTTTGGTCTACCATTCTCACGGCACGGATCCACAGAGCGGAACAGGTCACTTCTTTCACCTAGGCACGACGAGTCAAACGCTTTGTGCGAATCCAGACGACACCGTTTAAATGCCGCACACTAATTTACTATCGCGGTTTATGCGTTCTCGGAATCCAATTTTGCGCAAAAATGGTTTGTTGTAAACAATATGAATTTGTTGGTAGTTATGTAGACTTGGTTGTTGGTATTATGATGTAAATGTTACTTATTCTTATTTGATTTATATCAGTGTCCTGTATTACTTTAAGAAGGTTACGAAGAACTTCAATTAGTATCGGTTTTATTAGTGCGTCTGTTAATAATACAATTAAAATTCTTTCTAAGTGCCTGAACGAATTGCAAACGTAGCTTCTATTATTTGGGCATTCAGAGTTCATTTAAGCCATTCAGGAAAGCTGATCTGGCTTGAGAAACCCAGACACAAATAGACTCAACAAAAATCTCATCCCAAGGGAATCTAAAGTCAACTATCATCCACCACAATCAAGTATGATTAAGTTTTGTATGAATTCAGTCTTTTTTCCGTAGTTTTGAAAGAAACCAAAGCAACGGTACCCAATTGCCTCTGATATGGTCAATGCAGGTAACATTTCCATTAATTTATCTAAATGATTGTATATTTCTAGTCTTATTTGTATGCCTTGCTCCACGTCTAGTCCATTCGGCATTACGAAATGCATATAAAATATATGCACGCTTCATGTCGATCGTTTCCCCGTCAAATGTGAAATGTTTTGCAAACATGTAGGATGTGTTGTCAGTAATACGACTCGTCTCGTGTTTGATATTGAAACAAGATCGTTCCGATCCGCCGACGATACGGAACGTAGGTACAAATAAATGGATAGTATACATGAGGTTCGATCGGCTCTGTAATTGGATGGTTAGAAAGTTATTGGAATTAACTGATTTAGATGTTCTGCCAGATGGTAATGGTTTAATTGTTAAGGAAATTGAAACTTTGGCACTTGTATCAGCTGATTTATACATTAGAATATGAGCTTAGGGCTAATTTATGATGGATAAAATAAGTGTACAATAATTGCTAAGGTTGAAATACCCATGAATTCCATGATAAGCTTTACTACGTTTAGGCATTGATTATAATTGAAAAGAAATGCAAAGTGTTATTGTAATTTAGACCTGAAGAAGGCCAAGAGAAGTGACTTAGTTTAAGCTGTCAGTTTTATTATGGAATTGATCCAGGTGTGGAAGCGTGGGCTCAAGTAGTGGGTGTACTCATATCCTTGCGGTTAACTGATCTACACCCATATTCCGATTTTACCTTTACACCGCGCTATTAAGGAGTTATTTCCACTTCGTCGCCAACATATTCGGTTCCATTTCCTGCCTTGTAAACAATGTTGTCAGTTTTTAAAGTTATCGCTACGTGCGCTTTGGAGTGGCCCGCATTTTATTGTGCATAAAAATTCGTGTCTTCCACTTTGCAACATTTTAGCGCAACGAACGCATACAATTTAAAAAGAGGAAATTATGGTAAAAGGATTCCATATTTTTTTGCGTTTATGGCCTGTTTATTGCACATGTGCCGGCGTAAAGTATGCAAGTTTTATACGATTGCCTAATGAAACCCGAGATGCTGATGCGTTTCAATATGTTGATTTGCTTAAATTACACTTCATTTCGCAATCGTCTCGCGCGGGTGTTGTTGTCGGTGTAATTGTCAAAAATTTTCGCAGGGGCCGTTTTGGTCACGATAGGAGCGGAGGCGGAAAGATCTGTTGTCCTGTTCCAGGAGCATCGATTGGTGTTCTCTGTGAATGTCACGCGAGACACGTCCTTGCGGCCTTGTGTTTAGGGTGTTTTCGCGTGCCTGTATCGGGAGATAGGCCGTAAGTTTTCGGAGCGGTGCGGGCTCCACGCGGCCGGTCGCTCGCCGCAGTGCCACGCCGGTCGCCGGCACCACCGCCCGCGTCACTGCATCCCCTCATTCGGGAACATTCGTTCGATAACAGGCGTCGCGTTGCGGTAGGTTTCGTATGACGAATGTTCGCCGAAGGTTTCGGCATTCGTGCGGGAAACAGTGTTTTCAAAAAATAATATTAAAAGAACAGTGTATAAAGTGCTGAATTTTTGTATGCCCCATTTAACGAAGTTAGTGCATAGTTTAGTGAGTGTGTCACGGAAATTCAAAGTTTTTCGCATTGGTTTGTTTAACTTTTCAATTAATTTTCTACAATAGCTTACATTTCCTCGTATACTGAGCTTTATTTCTGGTACATTTTATTACAATTTATATGAAAAGAGTTTCACTCGGAATACGTGCGAATAAAATATTTTTGCTTTTTTGCCAGGATCCTCTTGGCAATAAAAAAAATAATACCCGTGTATTTCAAAAAGCGTTTTCGTAAAAGTTGAAACGCTTTTTCCTAGTAAAACGTTTTCTTTGGAAACGTTTGTTTAACTCAAGGAGAAGTGATTAGTTGGTAATAGAGGGGTCCGGCCTGCGGTTTATTTTACTAATTAATTACTTGTTTGTCGAAGGAGGATGTTTACTGTGCTTCGGCAAACTGGGTTATAAGCTTTTAACTTTGAAGATAGAATCTATTCAGATGGCTCAACTGTTTTGAAAGTAATGAAACGGTGACAGGTATTGTATTATAATTAGGTTGTAAATTATGGACTAGAACAGCTTTATTATTAGCATATTTTAATATAGGGTTATGACTTGTATCTTTGGTGTACGCGGTTAATATCAGGAAAACGGTTTTGTAGTTACCTAGGTTAATGCCAAAGCATTTTGGTTGATCATTATTTTTCCTAATATTATTATGGAGACCCGTCAAAGCAACGTAAAAAACTTCAGCAGTAGTTTACTGAATATTTTTTGGGATGTTATAAATGGAAACATTATGGCGGTTATGATAAGGGTATCATTAAGCCAATTATCCAGCGTTTTGTTCTGCACTTAAGCATAGAGGCTGTTTTTGCGTAGGCGTCTTTATGAGGCTATTTTAAGCGTATCTCAACTCCATTAAAGCTGTTTTGCATTAGCAGTTATTTTGTTAGGAAAAATTTGTAATGCTGTCCAATTAATGCATTACGATGAAAATTACCGTATCTTACTAACTGCAGCTGTTAATATTTACTGTATGTATATAAGTAATGAATGGAAAGATAATAGAGGGAACTGTATCTAGTGTAAGAGAGCTTTAGTTCCAGAAAATAAAATTATACAAAAAAAGAACAACCGACTTCCAAAAAAAAACACAAAAAACGTGAAAAATAACTTTAATTTCGGAAGTCGGTGGCCGAAAACGAAAATACACAACCAAAGACACCGACTTCCGAAATTAAAGTTATTTTTCACTTTTTTGTGTTTTTTTTGGAAGTCGGCTGTGTTTTCGTAAAAATGTTTTTATTTTTAACTTTTTGGTTGTGGTACCTACCCCACACACATTCGTATACCACTACTTGATATGTAAATAACCGTGACAGGAAATTATTAAAACATCATCAATATAAACTAAGTGGAAAAATACGTAGTATTAAGGATAACTCAAAAACGACTGGTCAGAACTAGATGAAATTTAAATGGGACCACATGTGAAGCACCAGCTTTCAAATAAAAAAAAGAATCGTCCAAATCGGTTCACCCAGAAAAAAGTTCTGAGCTAACAAACATTAAAAAAAAAAGTCGAATTGAGAATCTCCTCCTTTTTTGAAGTTGGTTAAATAAAGAGTTGCAAGTGTTTTCCGATGACACAGTACTTTAAGTCCTACCTTCTTGTGTATCGTTAAATATTAAAATCATTTTAGCCCAAAGCAAAAATCTACTTTCATTGTATTTATTATCATTTTACCCGTCAGACATCCGCTGCTGGCCTCCCCATGCGTCACCAACGCCACATCGACCGGTGCTTCTCTGCATGATTCTCTCATCAAGCCAATTCCTGTGCTACCTTTGCAAGCAAATTATTATCTATAAGCGACCTTGTTAGCTTTTGTTTTTCCTTCTACTGCAGTTATCACTCCCTAGTATGCACATTATTGTACTAATTAATAACAACGCTGATTTATCCTGTACTATGTCATAATGTGTCACGTCCATATCTTTGGTAAAGGTGCCTGCAGACACGTCGACGACTTTGGCATGTTCTGTTAGTTCATCAGCTAAAAATAGAAATATTGCTATTACTCAGAGTAAGGAAAACATAGGTACTACTTTGCGTCAAAAACTTCAGCGTGTTTTTGGGCAGGATTTTCTGGTGTTTTGTCTAAACATCTATGGTCGACTAACTAATACCACAGTCCTTAGAGCGAATTTAACCAAACTTTTATACCTAGTGTAAGTTTTGTCCAGCAAATAAAGGTTGATTCTTTGATCGCTGTTTCATACAAGAATTGTCAGACGTCCATTGTAATCCACGGGTAAAAGATCTGTCTTTGGTCTAATCAGCCCTTGGTGTGGTATTCATCATCATGATCCACGGCTCCACTTCACCCATTGCTGTGAATATGCCTTTCTTTTCATGTGCCAGCCTCATCCAGGTGCTACCCGCGACGGTAACAATGTCGTCCGCCCATCTCGCCGCCGGACGACCGATGCTTCGTCTTCCAGTCCATTTGTCCAGTGTAGTATTGGCTAGTTGAATTGATTTGGACAGCTCTACTTAATTTTCTTGTTTTATCTGCGAAAAAACATCAAAAATACTAAGCCTAAGTTTTGTGTTGTCCACAACAGAATTAGCGCGCCTCAGTCGAACAATGAAACGTAAAATTAAAGGATTGCTTTGAGATGACCGCAAAATTATATGACGGTCTCTCGCAAGTTGTGAATCTTTATATGAAAGTCGTAAAGAATAACTCTGATCATTAATAATGTCGATTGATATAAACGACTGATATTTTTATTGCGTTTTATTAGAAAATTCCATCAATCAATTTCAATTTGTTCTTTCATTTTTGATGATTAATGTTTGGTTATAAAATTCCGTAATCTGACCGTATCTTAACGTTTCTTCTAATCAAATCGATTTTGATCGTCCATAGAAGAGCAAGCATCTTGTAGTCGACTTTTGATTATTTAAATTCCTATATTTTAGTTAATATAAGTCTGTTATCGCCAACCAGTCTTGAGCGAGCATGGTGAATGTGATGTTCAATGCTCGCTCGTGCCTTCACTGCATGAGAAGAGGACAATAATAGACTGAGATTACTTGTATTACATTCTTTTTTGTGACTTTCATTGCCTACCTATAGATTGGACAACAATTTTGATGCGGCTATACCTGCCGCAATAGACCGTAATTTTTCGGAAAAATGGCCTAGTTCATTGCGAATTTTGTTAACACGTTTTCCAAATAGTGGGTCGACCTTTATTATGGAAGCAATTTGCGATAGGTATATAACTGTACATACACATACTAGTGGATGGGTAAATGGGTACGAGTTTTGTTGATGAGTTGGATGACCGATGAAACTTTATAACTATCGCGAATTCAAAAACATTCGTTCGTTCAGTGTTTTTTAAACAATTTTATAGTAGGCAGTAGTTAAATTGACGACAGTTAAATGCTTTTTCTGATGATGTCTGTAATTTCTAAATGTTTCAATGTAAAATGTTAAATGGAAAAACGGTCATATTGTAGGTACGGTAGGCCCCTCGTCAGTGGTAACAAAACTTGTATAAGCTGGGGGCGGTCTACTCTCGAAGTCCATCACCGAAAATACGGGCCCGTCCGAAACTAGATTGAAACTTTGGAGTGTACCCTACACCTGGTTAATTAACTTTTTCTGACAGGTAAACACACATCGGGAGTAGGCACAACTGTCACATCGTGGTGTCATTCATTCTTAGGTCGGGCCCCAAACTAATCGTATGTCCTTAGGTGATACGGAGTTGTAAACGCTCGTAACGTCGGCCAAAACTACGGATTTCGTGCTTAGAGCGTAGAACCCTTTTTTTGTTATTTGGGTGGGAATTCATCAGATGACCTCTCCCGCTCTGGGCGGAGCGGAAGGGCGTGTCAGACTCCTACTGACTAAATAAAACCCACCCGTGTTCCTTCAGTTGCCTGTGCGCCAGAGCCGCGGTAACTCTTTCGAACAATCCGCGACCCGGGCAGGCATCGGCCCTATCGGACCCCGTCAAGAGAGTAGACCCCTGGCATCGTATGCTATTGAAACTCCTTTATATGCTAGGCCAGCCAAATGTTACGTATCACTGACGTGCGGCCTCCTACTTTATGTTGTATGCAAAACTAGAATGCGCGATTTTATATGAAACGTACTGATATCGCTAGCGATAATGCGGTCCAATGTCCACTGTCCATGTTTATTGTCATTTTAATTTTGTGTTGCGTCTATGGTAGTCTGTACTGTACCTACTTACCTACGATATAAAGGCAAGAGTCTGCCATCAATACGGTAACTGTGGAGTTTCTTGTCCATACGAAACTACCTTTTGCAATGGTCAATTGGAATCAATTCTATTTGCTTGTAAATTTTGACGTTCAAAGGTGCCTTTTATTTGAAATAAATGATTAGACTTTTTTATATGTCTTTAATAAAATGTAATGCCTTGAATGTCACCTAAGGACAGACGTTAACAAACACGTCTAATTATTAATGTTCTTAATTCATGTTTCACTTAAATTTATAATTGAAACATAAACGCCTGCTATAATATCACGATAATTACACATGTAATAAATCGTGAATTCATGACGCTTTTCAGTAGCACGTATCACCCGCGGTGGGTCATTGACCTCGGCGTATGATACAAAATAATGGCGCGGTTTAGTACCTAGGTTACAGGGCTAATTACTTCAGGCTATTTTGGTACTTTGGAGAAGTAATTAATTTAATGCAATCACACCTCTGTTCGAAGTGATAGCTCAGAAATATAAAAAAAAGGGCGGGATGATATGATTACGACGTTTCCAATTTGACAAGAGCTGTCAAAATAATGATAATAAACGCTACAAGGATATTTTGGCGGTCAAATGACAGGGGGGCGCTGTTGGTAAACATTTGTGCAATTTTTTTTTGAAATGTCACATAAAATGTGTTTAAAAAAACAAGATGGCGGCGTCAATTCCGATTTTGCCCACGTGTCACAATAACCTTGTAGCTGCTTGTAGCGCTATAGCACGCTATAGTCACTAATGAGTACAGCACCTAGTTTTATCAAGAGCTATACAAAACAAATGTCATCATTGCCATCAACATAACATTATTTTAAGCCTAAATTCTGCAGGACATAAATAAACATGTCGAAAACTCATTGATGTATATTTTAATAGCAGTTAAAGCAGTCGTTATTTACAGAAGTGTGAGTGCTCATAATTTCTCGATACCACTAATATTTAATCGGATTCAGATTGTATCGATTATCAAATCGATAATCGAAGAGATATCAATCTGACAGTTTACATTAAAATCGGCATTGTCATAACTTGTAGATATTGTTAATGTTATGACTGGCTGAAAACAACAAGCATTTGTACTAAATGATTCTTTATTCTTTCGTTCATTAATCAACATGCGAAAACAGTATTAATATACCAACAATAAACTTTTACAGCCTACAGTGTTGTTGACTGCCAATCTCTGCCATTACTGAATTGTATTCTAGGCTCGGAGGCAGGCTTCTTTTGTATTCAATCATGTAGAAAGTCGAAAGATTTTGAATGATTTGATTTAGATTTTTTACCTAGTTCACTCAATGATATGAGTAGAGTTATTTTACAAGTTTTTATTTAGTTGTTTAGTATTTTTAAATCAAATATCATCATTCACCATACAATAAAGCGATTATTATTTTCGGATGTATTTTTTCTACTCAGCTTTTGGCTGGTTTCAATTACACTCACGGGCCAAAGCCAAGCGGGTATTTTCTTTCTTTCTTTCTTTATTTATAATTAAATGAAGCGTGTGCATTTGTGTATTTATGAAGAGTATGTTTTCCTCCTCTAACTGAATGAATTTCCTTACTATTCTATATTTTCTGTATCTATTAAATCTAATTTAACTGACTGCTGGGCCAAGGGACAATATGAGCTCTTTGTTCCTTCATGAAATGGTCGTATTTTTCTGGATTGCTATATGCAAAGCTTTTGGGCGATTTTACGCTTTTAGACTAAAGTTTTTGTCTTGGATTCGTAAGGACATGACATTGAAGTTGCCTAACAGTATTTTAGTAAATGCATGTTCATTCTTGACAAATCCCATTTCCAATTGTCAAGGGTAAGTAAATTAAAACCGCAATTACTAAACTGTTTTATATTACTAATTGTTATAAATAGCTACCAAAGTAGGTTAAATAATATTCGCACGACAGTTACCTAACCCTAAATTGCAATAAACGAGTTCTTAACGCTATCACCGCTTTAGGCGTCAATGTAATGAAGGTAACCCTTGTGATCCTTGACCAGGCTTGATATTGTTAATTTGCACATTTGGGCTTTTGGCAACGTACAAACTAGTAGACCTCAGTATAATTTTATTGCAGACTACATGGTTATTTTTTATAGAAGGGTCTAAAAGATAGACCATTGCAATACATTTTTATCTATCAAGACTAGTTAGGAAAGTTTTGTCTTAAAAAGTGTAAGACTTAAGTATCCAAGGTTCGGACTTGTAGCGTACCGACATAATAAACTAGCGTAACGGCGCTGCAGCGCACGCCCGCAGACGCAGAGTGGTCATTTCTATGCTGCTGCCTGAATAATGCGGACGTGTGACCTGTGCTGTTGTACAGTGAATTGTTGTTTAATTTACCTACTTAAATACTTCCTATAACGTAGTGACCACCACATTGGCGACCTTGACAGGATGAAGGTTAGTGTTTGAGTTACACTAACGGCTAGGGCTTTGCAGGTAGACTGGGTAGTTATTCGGAGACAAAAGAAACACTAAGAATTGTTCATACATATATTGTTCTGTAATAGGTTAGGTCGCGGGTAAGGTCAATGTGCACTCGTTCTGAGCACTATCACACTTATTGTTATATAGGGTACCGTCCTTGGATCTACGGGTAGCACAAGGAATCCTGAGGGTCAGGGAATAGCTATGCTAGCTAGACCAGCGCAACATCCAAAATGTACGAGTGTTCTTAGAAAAATTAGTGTTGTTCCATCTTTTTAGTGATGTGCTTAGCAACTTACTGATTGTGTTTCACATTCAGAAAAATAGGAAGTAATCAAAATGTGAATATTTGTGCTCGTAACGGTATCATAGCCTAGTTAGAAAATGAGGTAAAGTAAACACGTGTTTTCACGCATATTAAAAATTTGCAGCTTAAACAAAACAAAAAATGTGATCGCATAGTGTGTATTGTTATTGCCGTTTTATTTACTCATTCCTACTCAAAGGCTGAGATAAAATGACTATTTGTAAACACAATTTTGACGGTATATAAAAACAAAGCAAGCAATAGAAAGAATATCTCATAAGATTTCATATTTTGATAGCTTAATTTAACAATGAGCGTAGTCGGTATTGTAATTTGGAGAGGTAAACTATTAAATAATAATACACTGGCGTGCAATAAAATCGACCCACCCCGTGCTCTTTGATTTGAAACAATATAATTCAACAAGGTTTGCTAACAATAACCTAATATATTATTGTATACTAAAACCTTCCTGAAAGTATGTAGATTATGCTAGTTAAAGAATTATCAAAACTGATTTATACGTTTATGAAAAAATAACGAACTTGCAAACATGGGGGTTCGAATAAAGGACCTCCTTTTTTTGAAGTCCGTTAAATAATGAAGTAAAATTTTCATTAAACGAACAGAAATAAACAAAATTATTCTTTTGTCAATTTCATTGACAAATAAAAGTCACGCACTTTATCCGAGCAAAAGTGAGCGATGAGGACATTTGAAGAATTGAGTCGATGTTGTCAAGAATATTGCTTTTATCCATATTTTAGATATCGTCTCTCAAATTCAAAGCACGGGGTGGGCCGATTTTTTGCCCGCCGGTGTAGTTGGTAACTACAAGTTAGCAATAACTGAATAAGCTGCTATGTTTATTTTGTAAAGAAATAATTTATAAGAAGTGAACAGTGCTTAATAAAATTTCTGTTGCGGTTACGGCGAATAGTGGTATTATAGCAAATTATTGCTTGCTACCGTATTTTTTACCTTATAAAGAGTACAAGTTCTATTCTGATAGAGGTTGCAATGATTACTGCCTATTCATCCTAATTAAGGGGCAAGCAAGCAAATTGGGCTGTAAGCTTACAAATCTAAATTTACTAAAAGGACTACAAATATACTAAGGTTATCAGTTGAGAAAAAATCCTTCAAGGGTTTTGTTTAAAAGGGTAAATGAACAAATAACTTGTTAACCTTTGAATAATTTATGTTAATACAAAACTGATACCGTTGGTCAGGTAAGTCTTAAATCCAGTGCCTGCTAATAGAAAGATGATGATGATGGTGACGTTGAAAGCCCATTCATATCCCAGTTTCAGTTATTTTAGATTTATAAAAAGGGAAAGTAGAGGCGATATGAATACGAAGATAGGGTTAAATTGTCATTAGAAGAGATAAACGGAAACTCGGTCACTTTCCTTGGATTTCACTAAGTGCGGATTTCACCAATGAAACTGAACGCGATCAGCACTTCTAAACCACGTTCAAGAGCTGTCAGTTTCAATATTCCACAACAATTTTGACACTGACAGCTCTTGAACTCGGTTTAGATGTGCTGAACGCGTTCATTGCGTTATTCTTTTAAAAGGCTTCGTTTATAAAATTCATCATTAATATCATCTTAACAAGCTACAACATTACGTCTATTGAAAACAATACCTCAAAAGCATAACAAAAGGTAGATACTAATTACCCTTCCCATCTCCTGGCCTATGTTTATTATTAGTTAATATACGTTGATGAATCATTCATGGTTGTAGCTCTTAGTTCTAAAGCATAGTTTATACTAGACGGGCCGTGGGCGCGGGCGTGATCACAACCTTCCACAGATTATATAACGCATTTATTTTCAATTTTCGCTCTCAAAATGGCGGTTATTGACTCTGTGAATTGTAGCTTTGGTTATTAATAACTGAATTGTTATAATAACAGCGTGTTTTGTGTGCTTGGCTTGTTTATGTTGCTAGGTACATTATGCCTTAATTTTAATGGGAATTGTAGACAGTTTTCATTTTTAAATGTATGTTTGTTATGTAAATTCTGGGAGAAATAGAGGTATTTACTTACATAAATAGCTCGTAGGTTTATTACTATAGGCTGATTGAAAAAATTTCTTTTGTGTCAAAAATTGACAGACGATTAGATTAGCGCATGGCGGCAACAAATAAGGTTCAAAACAGCGATGCGTTTAACCAAAATAAAAGTAATTTTGCAGTTTTAATTAAATTTAAAAAAAATGTACGGCTCAGTGGAATCATTTTTAGGATTTTTTTTTTTAAATCCTTGCCCTACATTAGGAATTTCTCCTGTATTGTGGATGCTTTTACAAACATACAAACTCGCATACACATACAGCCAGACCCGGAACAACTACTTGTAGGTGATACAAATATTTGTTCCGTGCGGGAATCGAACCCGCGACACGCAGCGCAGCAGTCAATCGCTTAACCACTGCGCCAACCGTGCCGTTTAGTTGATTGAATTCATTTTATTATCATTACATATAAAATATGATAGTTGACGCATTTTTTTTGAGAATTATGCGACGAAAAATATTTTTTGATCTCTGTTTTACGATTGTTTATACTATTTTATTTTTATGAAATATTTTTGAATAAGTATTTTCTTTGAACATTTGACAATACACTTATTTTTTTTCTAGCTTGTAATACGTACGACTACATATCAAGCTATACGTTGCCAGTGTAAGCAGACTTCTCATTGTACGAAAAGCCTATACAATGCGAGATCAGCTTACACTGGAAATGTATAGCTTGATATGTAGCCGTGTGTACCACGCCTAACTGTGCGACAAAAAACTGAGCGTATTACGTTGTCCTACGTTTGGGCAGCGCCTCTTGTCCTATGTTACTTGGCGTAGGCGCAACACGTTTTCTTCTTCACAGTCATGATAAATTGAGTCATGGACTCCAAATTTACTCCCAACACGATGATTATCGTCCAATCATTTACTATAGGTACCGTACCTAATTATTTATTTACGATCTGTTCAAGTGTTTACGCTACTCAAAGAGTTGTTAACTTGTGAATCGCAGTCTTTCTACAGTACAGCGGAGTTAAGTAGCCTGGCGTGGTAGCTTTTGATACGACAACAAAAAAAAACTGCGATATGTCTCCAATTTTTCTACGTGTTGCAACTCAACATCAATGCTTTACAGTTTTGGGGCGTCCTTATTACTTATAATTTATCTTCATTAGCGATAATATAGGTCTGCTTATCAAATATCATGAATGCCATTTGCATTTGTGCTAAAAATAGATATAAACTATTGACTGCTAATCAGCTATCATAAATCACTTGTTTTTAACCCCCGACGGAAAAGAGGGGTGTTATAGGTTAAACGTGTGTACTTGTGTGTTTGTCTGCGGTATCGTAGCTCCCAAACGGCTGCATCGATTTTGTTTTCTTTTTTGTTTTGTTTGAAGGTGACTTGATCGAGTGTGCCTGAAGCACAGGTCCAACCTAATTCAGGCTCTACCGCTTAAATGTGCTCTAATTTAATTGTTAAGTTACTTATTGTAAGTGTGCTCCTTTTTTAACCGACTTAAAAAAGGGGAAGTTCCCAATTAGTCTGTTTTTTTTCAGTTATCTTCAATAATACGTTTTTTCCACTTACTACGAAAAAACTAAAAAAAAAACAAAATTTTTCACTTTGTAGTTTTTTTTTATTGTAAAAATGTGTTTTTTTAATAAACGACTATTATTGATTGATCAAAAACAATCGAAATGATTACTTGTCTCGTCGTCGTCTGGACGCCACGTCTCTACCTACATTGTTTTTATATTTACCTTTATTATAAGTGGAAGAGAAAGTAGTATGTACCTAATTGAAGTCACATAAGTACCTACCTGCGGTATCGGGCGTAATTATATTTTGTTCGCTATTTAGTGCATAAGCCCGAAACAAATTGAGTAAGTGAGCCGGTACTTACTAAGATGTTTGTAATTCTCGAAAATGTTTTTCAGAGTGTAAGGAACCAGTGTCGTGTAAAATTAGTTTTCTATTAGATTCAACTCTTGCGAAGATTGCAGTAGGACTATCCTGTAGAATTAGGGCCTATATATAGGCTCAAACTAGCTTACCTTTGGCAGTAAAAAATAATATCGACACCATATTCCCAATTCCATTCCAAATTCGAAATTTGAATAAAGTCGTTACGTACTAACTGGCTGGCTATAAACATTGCGGTGCCACATTTGCATGACAACGGTCTTCGGTTCGGCGAGCCCATTCAACTGTGTCTGTACGTCCAAATTGAAATTCGGTCTTCGTCCTTAGCCCTCACAAACAAGACTACAGCCATTTTTAGCCTCCGGTCCGGCGGGCAGCGTGACATCATCGGAATTGATGTCAGAAATGCAGTTATTTACGTTGAAACGACAACGGATTATTGTGTCGTATCGCTTCTTATTTGTATTTTGATGTACGTGCAAAACACGCGATTGGTATTTATTGGACTAGCAAGACTATAAACAGAAGTGCACTAGCTGTGGTAGCACCTTCTGCGTCCTTCGCGCCCTGTGCACTCAGCTCGGCTACCAACTTTGCTGACTTGTATTTTTTTTCACCCCAAGCTCATAATTCATTCTCATAATGGCTTGCGCCGGTACTAAATTTGTATGAGAGGCTTTTAAGTGACAGACAGTCGACTTGTTATCTACTATATCAGTCATAGTTTCCCACAAAGGTATTTTAAATAGCCCATGTTTCTCTTTAGAACCTCCTAGATCTGTGTGAAATAAATACGTTAAATAATATTTCAAAATATTTACAGTCTTGTTGAAGTTTTCTGCCGCACCGTCGGTCGAGTTCTTTTGTGTATTAAAGTTTGATCAGGCTTGTAATCCGAAGGATTTCTCTGTGTTACAAGTACAAGGTAAAATTGTCTGAAGATTTTCTCCTTGTGAACTTATACTGATAATTCTTTGTCATCTGTTGCTGTGTGAATTTGTGCGGAATAAAATTTTGCTTCGAAACATTATATAATAAACTAGTTTCTGCCCGCGACATTGTTCGTGTGGAAGTCAAAAAATACACAATATACTGAAATAATAGCCACATTTATATAAAACTCCCTCAGCCTCCGACCCACCACCACGTCACATCACCCACCCGCGCTATTACTTAATTTTCGCTTAGCGTTCTTTTCTTTTTTTGCTCGGCTCCTAAGGATCGTAGCGTGATGTCAAATAGCCCATAACTTTCCTCAAGAATTGGGCTATCAAATGCAAGAACATTTTTCAAATCTGACTGGTAGTTCCGGAGATTAGCGTGTTCAAACAAACAAAACACTTCAGCTTTATTATACTAATAATAGCATAGATTAATCTTGTCTGCTCCAGTTTTCGGCTCAATCGCCATTTAGTTCAATGATCAAAACGTATAATTATACGTCTTGTTAACTCCAATTTGCTTGGATAATCTCTCGGTATTTGACATCTTAGCATACGAATCGAACTCCCAGTAATCGGTAAATCAGTTCTGTCGCCGTCGATAAGCCGGCTACAAAGGTTGTCTTGATAATATAGGTATTTGTCGTTTGCCGATCCCCTATGACCTTTCGTTATCTGTATCTATTGCTGGCACGAATTTGCATGTGAACAGTCATCGGATTGGATAGAGCGGCACGCTTTCCATGTACAGGCGTGACCGACAGCCATGTCCAATATATTGAATATGCAATTTCGCTTTTTGTTACAGTGTATATGCTTAAAAGTATGTCAGAGAAGTCTCCCGGAATTTTAACTTCATTTAGCTTAAATGGCTTGCTTCCTCCGTCAGTGGCGTGGTTTGCAATTTTTTGTTGTTAATTGACTGATGTTCGTCTTAAACATTCGCATGGCTACGTAATTGTGGCACTTACAATATTAAAACATTTCTGGAATAAACGCCGCCGTTTTCATCTTTACGCAGGTGAGAATTAAGCTCGTTTCCGTCGTGACAAAGGCTTTGTGGATTTACTAACTACCGCTTTGTTTCCTGCCCCTAATTTTATAGTCGTAATGAGCATTCGTGTTCACGTCCGCTCTCTGTAATTTGCTAATCATCCTGTCGCTTGCAAAATTGCCCTTTAGCGTCCTACTTTCACTGCTGTTGGGAGTTAAAGCTATCGCACAAAACCTATGTTCCAGGAAAGGTCTATCGTCCTTTAATATCTGTCCACATTGATAATCGTGCAGTCCTAGAAACTTACTAACGAGCGAAATAACGGTATTATGGCTGTACGTAAATCTAGCTATTGGCTAGCCTTCAGACAGATACCATCTGTACCAATTGTGCAGCTCTCCATTCCCACGTACCTTCTACTTGAACATCTGGTCTTATTATACCCACATTTCTAGCAAGTTAAATGCAATCTTGCAGTGAAACATGCAAGGAGCCTCGCAATTCGACGTCTTAAAGTGGAAAGTAAAAGATTATTTTCGTAGATGAATTTTTCAACGGCTTCTAGTTTGGATGCATATTGAAATAGCTTTGCTTCTGCACGTTGCAGGCTCCAAAAGCGAACACATTTGACGAAGCCGACGCGGTGACGTGTGCAGACTTTTAAAATAAAAACGTTTTACATTTAGATACCCTGGATCCCTTTCATTACTAAACATGCCTTGAGGTTAGAATTGTATTTTTATTGAAAGGTGGCAGTTCCGATAACCGTTAAACGTGAAACGATCGGTAAACATGGCGGTAAGTTCAACCTTTTTAGATAGCACGTCTGATTATTTGACATGGGTGTACAGGGGTCCCGACTGATTGGGTTTGTTTTTCTCAATAAATTGACATTGTACCGTGATTGGAGAGTTCTGCTTTAGGTAATATGATATTTAAAAAAGGTTATCGTATTGATTCTGGCTTGCTGGCTGTAGCGCCATTATTGTGGTATCGATTTGAGTTTTCGTTTATAATAATACCAGCCTATTATTAACCCACTGCAGGGTAAAGCCCTCTTCTCATACAGAGAAGGCACGAGCATTGATCACCAGGCTTGCTCAAGACCAGTAATGCTCGCGAAGGAGGAGGCGGAGCGCGAGAGGGAGAGGCAATCACTGCGCCCTCGCGCCCCTAGTCGCCGCAGAAGGAGACACCTTGGGCGTCGGGAGTCGATTGCCGACTCCCGGCCACCGTAGGCGCTGGCTTGCGGACGGCGAGCAATCGGCAGCTCGCCGTCCGGTAAGGACCAGGCCCGGGTCGACGGCGCGTCGTGTTCCACGCGCGCCTCAAAGAGATGTCAGCACAATTGACGGGATCCGATAGGACCGATGCCTGCCGGGGCTGCGGATTGTTCGAAAGAGTTACCGTGGCCCTGGCGCACAGGCAACTGAAGGAACACGGGTGGGTTTTAGTCAGTAAGAGTCTGACACGCCCTTCCGCTCCGCCCAGAGCGGGAGAGGTCATTTGATGATTTCCCATCCAAAAAAAAAAAAGGCTTGTTCAAGACGGGTTGGCGATTTCAGTCTTATATTAATCATGCAGGGTGGCAGGGACATCGAGAAACAAACTGAAAGTATGAATTCAGCACATTTTTCAAGACCTCCTAGCGTAGAAATTTCTAAAAGGATATCAAAAAAAAAATCTTCTGTTTCACACAACAAGTGCAATACCGACGCGGTCAAAATGTATGGCAGAGCAATTTTTTTTTCAATAAGGGACGAATAATTTCAACGCAGTGGGTTTCAGAATCATGTGCTGAATCCATGATAATAGGTTGCGCATCGGTGTCCTGCCCCCCTGTATAAATGAGAAATATTGAACCCACTCGAAAAAGTCTAGAACATATCTGTCGGTCTGTCCTTTTACAATACAACGGCTTTGATGATATGATTTTTGTCCTCAACATGAGTAAAAAGAAAAGGCTAGTAATATTTATTTATTGCAGAATATAGCAAGTTGACAGAGCCAAAATAGGAGAAGACACTGTTCTTAAAACTAAAATGTTATTTGTAAGTGTGGATAGGATAAAACCTGTCAATACTAATGATAGAAACAATCTCGCAGTTTAGTAACAAAAACTTAAGAAACAATAAAATAAAATAAACTACACACCAATCAATGTTTCCTTTGACTTCATCAAAGGGAGCGTTTATTATTTTTTATTCAACAAAGTTGCTAGACTACGTCATGTAATTACAGATAATGATTGGCTACCGAAGATAGTGCCAGTCTAGTCTATACTGAAATCGTTAAAATTGTTAGTTCAAAGAAACTTTCCCAGAATAACGACGTAAGTAAAAATTTTAAAAAGTGTTCTTAGTTGTTATTACAGTATAAGTGAAACAAAATTACTGAAGTTTAGGTACATATTAAGGGGGAATTTATTTATTTAATATATTTAACGAAATTATTTTCTTACGTTTTATTGCAATTTGCAGGTCAGTGTCGGGTTGTATGTTGAACAAAATATGATTCGCGACCGTAACAAGTATATGTATTTACAGAATTATAATAATTAAAATTATATGAACTTAGAGGGTTGTATTGATCATTTTAATGATTATAATTCTGTAAATATATACTTTTTTACGGTATTTATCTCATTGCATAAAAATAAACGTAAGAATATTTGAATTTCGCTGGCAACCTGGTGTTTCCCCCTGAAGTTTGATTATCAATTAGTTACTGAAGTTAATAAACATGAGATATGACACCTCATATTTAGTGATTTGATTGGATATTGTTATTTCCGCCTAGCTATCACAACAGTATCATGAGAATTGACATGATCTGAGATTGGGTAGCACCAAAGAAATATTTTTGATTGAGCCTTTAGAGCAGCAAGTGCACTATTCCATAAACTACCTCAGGCACTATGTTTAAGTCCCAGAATACAACCTATAGAAACCTGATCATAATTGACATAATACGCCCCTAACTCGCAAGCAAACAAAAGACCGCCACTGCCCATTAGACCACAAACAAGAACCTGCAGGTATTGCTAACAATACCCGCCATTACGTATGTAAATCCGTTTCCCTCGTATTTTTACTGACTTCGAACAAAATTGCAGAACACGTTCACCGCCAATTTCGATGTTACGGTCTGCCAAGTGTCAGTACGGTCAGCGCAGACCATAGACGGAGTGAGGTGCTTTCAGACGAACGTGTAATACTAGAAAAGAAAATTGTAGGAGAAATAACAAGTCCGGTAGCTTTGGAAGTACAGGAGCGGCGTTGGGTGGGATCGGGTGTAGTGTTTGATGAACTATACTTAGACCCTTATAATTTAGATACAGAAAGAGACAGGGACAACTTCTGCCACAGAAGGCTGATTCTCAATCGGCCTGACGTTTTGAAAATTGAGAATTTTTATCCCAGAAATAACGTTTTAATGCTGGTTGATTCAGTAACTACATACAATATTAGAATTTTCCTATGAATTGATTACACTCCAAACACTGAACCATCGACATATCTTTCCTTTTACTTTGCCTCTTCACAATCAAAACCATGTCATAAACACATTCGTCCTAACCCGTCCACTTGCCATCTGAAGCACCTTTACCCAGGTCGTTGAATCACGCCTGTGATCAGGCACGTGCGGACCAAATAGAGAGAAATGTTCTGTTCGTACCTTTATTAATCATTGTTTTGCTATGTTATGTCTTATCACTGGCGTCGCCGTCGCCAGTATTGTGTGGCCGGCATCACGTGCGCCGGACGTGGGCACGCATCGCAGGTTGTAGGAAGTATGGTTAGATGCTCTAATTAAAGGACTGGTGTTGTTATTATGTTTGAAGCTATTTGTAGGGACACTAATTAGTCCTTTTGGAGGTAGTCTGTGGATGTTATGCATGTGCTTAACCTGTAATTCCTAATCCGGTGGGGAATTCATGTATTTCTCGACAAACGCGAATATCACTAGGTATATTTGTTGTGTTTTCGTCAAGAAGAAATTAACTTGTTACTCATAATGCTGAATATAGGGTAAATATAATTTAAACAAATAATTTGATAAAGAATAAAAACTTGAAGAATTAATCGTCCTTTCTTGCCCTCATTGAAGAAAATAACCACGTCAGCCAAGCACACGACTCACCGTTCGCTCTAAAGTCTAAAATGTTAGTACACGTCTAAAATGGAGTTCACTAAACCTATTACAGACTTTTGTCTTACTTTTTGGTCATTCGGTACACGGGCACGAGCTCGGCACGGTTGGTATTCGATCTATCGAGACGCCCGCTTTTCCGAGTCATCCAGGAAATGAATTTAAGAAGGAACTCAAACGATTCTCTACTTCAAATCGAGTTGAGGATACGAACAAAACGTCTCGAACATTCTAGGAGAAGCTTTTTGCTTTAGTATCAATCTTAAAAGGAGTTCCAAGTTTAAAACTTCTACAATAAACAACTTGGTCTGATTAATCTGACAGCATCGAAATCGCTTAGCAAATATTTCATCCACTCTAAAGTACATAAATATTCATACAAAAGCCTGAGAAAATAATAAAATATATTTACAAACCGAGCAATCAGCTCCCTAGAGAAAGTTTTCTTTTCATACTGAATTACTCCCACCGTTCGTCTTTCGTCTATGGTTCGCTCAGGTAAGTTAAGCGCGGTCTCCACTGTAGTAATTACAGCAAATTGCTACCATTGTGCTCCGGCAGTCTACCGATTATGCCGCGTTGGGACTCCTCTGAGTCCTAATGAAATCTGCTTGATTTCTTTATTTGTTTGTGGAGTGGTATCACATTTTAAATGGTTTTGTCTTTCGTTTTGCACGTTGTCATGGTTGTTATATTATATTTGCTCTCGTTATGGTATTTGTATTCAGTTTCATATTGAGCTGTTCTGACATACATAAATGAAGAAGCATGCTGTTTTTGAGCAAATTGTAGTGTGAGCAAATTTGTTGTATTATGGAGAGTCGTAAACGAATGCTCTATGAGCATGCCACCGTTTGGAATCAATCAATCTTAAGATGGACTGATTTAAACAATACAACATGCCTTAAAGTTAACAGTTCTCATCTCATCTTATCATCAGATCATAATTCATACAGGGTGACTTGTAATTTGACTTATTTCTTCCAGGACATGATAGTGTGACCCATTTGCAACAATTAAGCGCCCCATAAAACCTAGGCGAAAATTCATGGAATTCGAGAAAACCCAATTTTTATGTAGGTATTTTTTTTTATTTCCCAGAATTCATCACTAAATATCACTTTTCTCTACACTCTCAAATAGCCTTCATTGCTATTCTATTAGGTACCAAATACCTTAAGCAACCTTTCGATGTATCCAAATGTTCTAAAACGTCAAACAGATAAAAGTTAAAGGAAGAAGTTTATTAACCATTTTCAAAAATCATCTATCTACATGAACTTTGACACCAGTTATCTCAAAATTTTACTATGGCATTAAGCGTACAGGGGAAATATCTTCATTTAATCAGCTGTCTCACGAGGTACAAAAGTAAAAATATTCAGAGGTGCCGATGAAGCAGTCGGTAATGCTAGCAAAGGTCGAATTTGCAAATTGTTGTGTTTTTTTTTTGTGGTAATCGAATTAACTGGTTTATGCCATCCCACTACTTTCTAACCTCCCAGAAAACCATCACATGTTAGGCTCCCAGGTCGTCCATGTCCAGGGTACCCAATAGAATTGTAATGAAGGCTATTACATTTAGGAGTTCAGGGAAAGGTGATATTTGCTGACGAATTCTGGGAAATATTCAAAAATTCAAAAACATTGGGTTTTCTCGAATCCCATACATTTTCGCCTAGGCTTTATGGGGTGCTTAATTGTTGCAAGTGGGTCACACTATCACGTCCTGGTACGAATACGTAAAATTACAAGTCAGCCTGTATATTGCAAAATATATAATAAACAAATTGAATCGAAACAGCACTTGATGAAAGCACCAATTAGTACCAACAATAGCACTTGGACTCGGCGTATATCAACTCGGCACTTTGGTATTGTTGGTCGAGTGGACGGCCAACTTTTCAATGGCTATCCATGTGGATTGTGAATGAAAAATGTTTCAACCAATGTTTGTTCAACGCTGTTCAATTAATGGCGGCTCGATAGCAAAATGAGGGTTGTTTGTAGTTCCGCATGCATGTAAAGCGTAAGCGTGAAGTTGGTTTGAAAAAGGAACGATTTGATTTTTACGACGCCATATTTTTGTTTGATGAATTGCCAATTTCGCGGTGACCAGTTATAACTTCACTGGCTTGTCTAGTGTGATGACTACGTGAAATTGCTAACCTTTTTAGATGAAATCTATGCTTCGCAGTAGGCTCGTAGATAAACAGAGCTCAATAATCAGACTATAAACTTCCGTTTGCTTGAACTCTCTCCGTGAGAGAAGAGATAAATGAATGCTGGTCTCCTATTAAGTTGATCCAGGAAAGTACAATTTATGGTAATTCTGGCAATGTTTCCAATTTATTACCGTCTTTATTGTTGCCTATCCAACGGGCCATCATCAAATCAAATCAATTGGGTACTTCCTGTATAATGTTGACCATAAACTTAATACTTACAACTTTTGTTTAATAATGGACAACGTGGGGGGAGGCGCTATCCAAAAAGAAACTAAATTAATATCTATGTATGTTGCCAGATTATACTTTTGACTATGATTCCATTTTTTTAATAAAATTACATTTGGACAAACATATAGGTATGTGTTAAAAGTAAAGCATCATTACGATGATATTACACATAAATCTTGTTCTCTTTACAAATGCCAACGAGTACAATATACTAGCTTGCGGGCAAAGCTTCATAAATTTAACATAACTGCGTATGTAGCATGCAGTCTTCTACCGGATTAAGCCCATATTTTTCGTGGCAAACGTGCCGTATCGCAGACTATATTCCAGCCCGCTTTTCACCATACCTCCTACATATTTCGCGTCTACTTCATGAGGTTTCACCAAGGAAGTCCCCGTTACATTTACTGATTACCTCACTTGTAACGCAAATTGCATTTCATAAAATTGTCGTCTCTCGTAGACTTCACATCCTTCTATTTGGGCTTCAATAAAGTTATGTTAGCATTGAATTGAATTTTCATGTCTTCAAGTTTGGTAGCAGCTGTCTAAAGAGTGTGCGTGGCAGCTGTGCTTACAGTATGCAGTTGAGTTTATTGAGACTTTGAAAGTACAGACGCACCCGGCTGGATGCTACTAATAACTTTATTTAGCAAATGAAGGCGTAGGTAGTCATAATCCGTTTACATATTATCGTTGATCCTTTAATCAGCTGGCGACTTAGCGATAACCCTTCAGTTTCTGAAAGCCAAATTAAGTCTGTGATCACTAATAATTACAAGAATTTACTTTTCACCCGTGACAAACGATAAACGGATTTGAATTTGAATTCCGTTGTAACCTGTGATTTCTTGAGCAACATAACAACATGAGATATGATAATAGGTCTTGAGGAACCGAGGGTTAGTAGTGCAGTCAGAAAATATAATCACCACCAGTTAACACTTCGTCTCGACAGTTCATAGCTAAAACTTATGTGTTTATATTTAATCCTATGTGGTTACTATCGCTAGAATTCTCTCGTTTAATAACAACTAGTTAGTATGACGTGCCACCACAAATATGGAAGCAATTGTGGCTCTAAACTAATCTCCTCGGGCGGCGCCGGCGTGTTGGGAGAAGATCCTGACAAATTAAATTTTCTTGATCATATTGCGTTTTTATTTACTTTGCTACATGCTTCATCGTAAATATTTCAGCGTGTACGAATATTGTAATAAAAGTTGCATCGTCTAAACAGTGTTTAGATTACTTTAGATGATCCAACTTTGGGGCATTTCTTGCTTAAACATTTTTGTATGCCACAGGCAAGAAACTTGTATTGTGTAAATAGGGTTTTATGCATTTTAGCATCTACCTTTAAAACCGTAAAACTGCGGCTGTATTCCAATAAACTAAAACGTTTTCTATTGCCGTCTTCTACTTCCATAAAACCGAATTTTATATATCTTTACCAAGATCATCCATTATTCTACCTCCCGCTATTACCCGTAACATTTATATAACTTTGCCGAGATGAGAAAAGGTGGTGGATGTTATTGTTATTCGTTTTTCTTCCGTTCCATCGTAACTGCTATTTATTGGGTCAGTCCTCTCCGGACCTTACCGTTTAGTTGTGGAAGAACTTTGAAATAATAAGTTATTGTTGGAGGTATAAGAAGCTATTACTTTACGAACACTTTTGGATGTTAGGAGTTTTCTTTCTCTCGAAAATGTTTTGGTGATCTATTTCTTTTCCTAATTGCAGTGGCAAGATCCTGCCATTTACTACCAATACTATCATTATCAAGTATGGCAGCACGTGCTTTGTTTAGAATATTCTTAATTTATAAACTTCTTAAAGCAAAAATATATATGAAATATATTCTTTTCGCAGTGGTTTGAAATAGTCACTCCACATAAATATAAGATTAGAATACTCTTTATTATGTACACCATAAAAATAAGAAGGAGAAGAAGAAGAAGAAGTAGAAGATGATGATTCATCATTTAAACCAAATCAAATGTCTTTCTGACCAAACGCTACATCTTCTGGTAGTAAATTTACGCTAAGTAAATGTGCGCTTGTAACATTTCTAACGTGATGATATTATCGTAGACGTCCACGGCATCACGATAACGCAGGGAAGTAAAATGTATGGAAATATTTGAAGACGCTTTTAAATTTCCGTCCACGATAACTTTATAACGTGCACGTATTTCCATACATTTTACTTCCCTGCCGAGAACGTCCACGATAATATCGTTATGTTAGAAATTATAAAAGCGAACATTAGCTACATACTAACCTTAACATGTAAACATTTTCATACACGGGAAGCAGGAACTTTACATGACTATGTCCCTGTCTTTGATGAGCTATTAAAATAAAATGTATATGAAGCGAATGAAGTAGATTAGCCGTGTAAAACCCTGGGTGCATATAGGGGCCCGACCACACGTACCACAACGACAACCCGTGGACGGGCGCTAATTTGTATGAAAATGAATAGTTTATCCATACGGACCACATTTGGCAGCCAAAATTTATTTATTTATTTAAAATCAAAAAAGAATCAATCAAAAATCAAAATTAAATCAATTGTGTGGCCGTTATCGACCACATCAAGGCCACGTCGCAGCCACAACGCAACCACCAGCGAGACCGTGCACTAGCGGCCGGCCACATCGCGTCGCTAACACAACGATCTGTCTGTCTGCAAACACTAGCTACAACGTAACCACATTGCAACTAGTAGCGACAACGTAACCACGTCGAAATTTTGTAGTTACCAGTGTTACCACAACATAACTGAAAAATGTTGCAGCGACACTATTCACACGTAACCACTGCTTGCCCACATTTAGTCGCTGCGCTGCGCTGTGGTGTGGTTGTGGTACGTGTGATCGGGGCCTTAGAGTATTTTCGTATCGTTTCCTCTCTGTGTCCTGCAGCCAGTTACCATTTTAGTTGGTGCAGCATTCGTTAGCGTTCCCAGTCATGGGATTAAGCATAAACAGACAATTAGCTGCTTATTGTTTTGCGTCAGGTTTCCTTAAATTTTGGTGTGGTCTGGAAATTAAAATGTACGGCATTATGTTGTTTGAAAAGTTTTTCATTGATTACCTATGACCATGGTTTAGTTTACCCTAATTGACTACAATAGTTCCCTTGTTTGTTCAGTTTTGCTTTGTTTTACAAAGGAATATATTCTAAAAACGGAATTATGAATTTTTATTCGCTCGACAGTGCCAACCTTAAGATGAATGCGAAGAGATATCTTCAGTTAGCAGACATATATTCAGAATATTTTCAAAGTACCATTAAGCAGTTACAAAGAGTTGCCATTGTTACCAGAACGAACCGTTCTTCTGATTGCGTCACCTAGAAGCTATGGCTTCAGGCAAAAGAGCGTCAAAGCTATTGGAATTAAGTATAGGAACTATAGCCACCACAATTATTATTATCAGCTGTTTGTGTCTCACTGCAGAAATATGTAGTACTTTTATTCCATTCATTAAAAAAATAAAAGAAGCAATAAAAAAAAAAATGTTTAAGCAAATGTTGGAGATTATATTGGCATAAATACTACGTCAAAATGATGTAAATCTTCGGAGATATTCAGACTTGTTTCCAAACCTTTTTATTAGTAGAAAGTTTAATTAGGTCCAGTCGTTTTTTCTTTATATAAAAGGCATATAACAAAATTGTATTCTATGATTATAAAAGTAAAGGATATTTGTAATATGAGTAAAATAGTTTTGATGGATTATATTCAACAGAATATGCAAATTAGAACTCTCAAATCAGCTCTCAATGAGTTTTTGTCTAAACATGCATCAGGAGAACGATTATTGCTGAATAAATAAATAAATAATTAATAAAAAAATGGCTTTATTATTATTGTAGAAGAGAAAACGATCAATTTATTTTTTACCAAGTAATTGTTATTTATACCAACCAAGGAATTTCAACGAAGAAATCATGTCAATCATCATCTACGCGCATTTTTGTAACATACCTCCTAAGAGCGGCGTAACAATACACAAAGCAGAATTGTTTACACCTATTAATGATTTTCCTGAAGACCAGTCCTCATTGGAGGATATATTATATGTTTTATTTATAATAATAACTAATAACAACAACAGAAACTGCAGTTTCCTGTATTATTGTCATAGTCAGTCGTAATTCTACCGTAGAAAGTAAGTGAGTGACAGTTTTAAGCAATTCTTGGTTGATTATCATTATTTTTGTATTTAAAACTATGAATTTGTGTGATTTGTTGGGTGTTATAAGACATGTTGTGAATTGCCAGCCTCAGGATGATTTTTGTTCGGAAGTAATCAAGTTCAGGTAAAGGAGTATGTTCTTCTTTTGCTTTGGGTAAGTCGGGGTTTAATTCATTGTTTCCTAGGTCCCTATTAAACATACAGGGTGGCAGGGACATCGACACGCAACCTGTTACCATGGATTCAGTAAATCCTGAACCCCTCCTGTGTTGAAATTTAACGTCTGTTATTAAAACAAATTCGCTGTTCCATACATTTCCACCACGTAGGACTAGGTATTGCACTTTTCTATTAAACACACGAAAGTTTTTTTTGTTTTTTCCTAACTGACTGTAAATTTCTACGCTAGGGGGTTAAAAACATGTGCTGAATTCATGGTTACAGTTTGTGTGTCGATGTCCCTGCCCCCCTGTATATAAAATGCTCGTAAAAAGAAAGATCAAAATGATAGGAGTTGTATTAATTAATATGGGATAGAGGTAAAACTTAAGAGCTTGGTAACCTAAATGCTAACGGATTTTCTGAATCTTTAGACCTGCAGATCTATTCTGTAAAAATCTCACCGTGATAACATAGGCGAAGTGAGCGTGGAGTGAGTTGTCAATAGTGGCAAGCCCTTGCATCAGGCGGACTGACAGCTCACTTCACCTATGTTTTCACGGTGAGAATTTTACAGAATAGATCGGCTGTAAACCATTTGAAGGAGGAAACTAACATCCATGTTTTATGCATCAATACTTTTCAGTATTAAGGAATATACGATATATTTAGTTTTTAACCTATAAATAACGGTAGGTAAAGTTTATAGTGAGCGTAAGAGCAGTGGTGGCAGTGGTAAAGGCCGCGACTTACGAGTTGTAGGTCGAAGGTTGGAAGTGTTGGAACACAGACAAGCGCTTTACTTTGTGTAAATAATTTCATCACCACTGCTCTCAAAACGGTGAAGGAAAACATCGTGAGGAAACCGGCATGTCCCAGAAGCAAAAATTCGAAGACATGTGACATCTATCAATCCGCACTGGGCCCGTGTGGTGGATTACGGCCCACTCCCTCACAAAGAGAGGAGGCCTGTATCCTAGTAGTGCCACTGCTGGATTGGGAACGTTTTTGGCTAATTATGCATTATGCAAAGCTTATTTATCATCAGCCTACAGCAGTCCAATGCTGGACATAGGCCGCTCCAATTGCTCGCCATTCTTTTTTCTTTTGATTCTCGGCAGCTCTCATCCAACTGCTACCAGCCACCCTGCAAAAATCGTTGCTCCACCTAGCCTGAGGGCGTCCTCTCTACGTTTGCCGATTCGCGGTCTTCACTCAAGAACACGTCAACCACAACGGCCACCGGTTCTACGGCTAATAACATATGGCCGGCCCATTGCCACTTTAGCTTGCTTATTTTATGAGCCATGTCGACAAATTTGGTTCTCTGCAGGATCATCTCGGTCCGAATTCGATCTCTCAGAGATACTCCAAGCATAGCCTGGTCCATAGCACGCTGAGCGACCTTGAATTTATTTACCAGCCGTACTGTGAATTTCTACGTTTCGGCTCCGGTAAAACTTAGTATTGCTTCATGATAAACCAAAGGGCTTGAATAAACAATTTCTAAATACCGTTTCTCATACCTTAATCAGTCCAAGTAGAAAGGTATGACAAGAATCTGAATAACCGCTAATTATAACGTATGCATATGAAATCAATCGAATATTGATTAGGTACGTGTTTGATAGTTATTTAGTGTATTCACACCTTTCTTTTGAAAAAGGGCCGAAAGGGCACTGCACTTTGATTTGACAGCTGTACTTGTCATAGACAACAAATATTTTTCTATTTTTGTTTTTTTTTTGTTGTTAAAATCTGAAAGCCATGAATAGAAAGAAAAAAAGTCAAGAGGTGTCGTGTGACACCCGGTTGGAACGAGGTTCCTTTCGCTGTATATTATATATTAAACAACAGGCATACGCTTGTAAGCACACAAACACACATATTACAATAGTGTCGTGACGGTAAAAATGTTACACTTTTTTCGGTGTCGCTCTCATTCGCTAAGTGTGCAGAGCGTATAACGTGCGATAAGGAACTTAATTCCAGAAAAGTTGTCAATTTGACTGTTTGTGTGTAAGTATGACTTATGTTAAAGTCACCGCACAACATGACGTAAAATTAAAGTTAGGTAGTAACTGTTACCAATATTTTACTTCATTTAATAATTTTCCTTAAAAAAGTTCGTGTTGATTTTGCTATTTGCCATTTACCTACTAATACTCATTAACTTTTGTACCTACAATAAGAATTAGTAATACCCAACCTTTCTCATCCTTATTTCCATTATAAATAGGCTCGACTAGACGAAGGTTGGCTCGTGTTCCCTAACACCGGAGTCAATGGCATTCTACGTCGCCAGGAAAACAATGATGTCGTAAGTTTTTATGTTATGCCCACAAATGTCTTCTTCAACATCGTTTGACTGAATATCTGTCGTTATCTCTTTCACACTCGCGGATATAGGACAATTAAAAAGAGATGGCGTAATTTTTGCTGTAAAAGTGGTAGGACTAAATGGTGGATGAGTCTGATGTGCTTTTGTCACGATTTTAAGCTAAAATTCTTTTTTTGTAAGAATCTTTGTTGATAAACTATCTCTATTTATTACTCGTTTATTTTTACACTCTACAATACTTACCTAGCATCAAATGTGATTCTAATATAGTATGATATTTTATGCCAAATTTTTGGCCATCCACACAGTAATAAAAACAAACCCACAGGAAAAATAAAAACTAGGCATCACAGTCGTGTTGATAATAACCTTTTTTCAAATACCATCCTTATTCGGCCACAAAATATTTGCCATACAACCAATCGTCAATTAATTGCATAAACAAAACGATGTCCTACTAATGATATTATCACTACAGAACACTCCCATTATCGAGACCATTGTTCATCTCGGGCCTCTCAGAGGAATGAAGAATGTAGGTATGATTATATTATAGAGGAGACTCGGAACGAAGCTACGACATCCAACGTCGCATGACGAGAATTCTAAAGAAAAATCTAAAGAGTGTTTGAAGAAGTATGTTGAAGAAAATTCTTTAGTACCTATAGAAAAAAAATATATACAGCAGACGCTAAATGTTTTATTTCTCTCTTAACTCGGATAAAATATTAACTGGGCACCAAAATCACCATGATAACATTGTTTTCACATATTATCCTTGTTCACTGACAATTTTACCCACTTAAAATTTGCCATTACCAATTATCAATGGATTACTTAAACAAAACGATTTCCCACTAATGATATTATCACTACAGAGCACTCCCATTATCCAGACTTGTTCATCTCGGGCCTCTCAGAGGTATAAGGAATGTAGGTGTTATTATATTATCGAGGAGACTCTCGGGGCCAAGCTATGACATCCAACGTCGCATGACGAGAATTCTAAAGAAAAATCTGAAGAGTCTTTGAAGGAGTTTGTTGTGGAAAGTTCCTTAGCATTGAAAGAAAATATATTTACAGAAGTCGCTAAAAATATTTACTCTGCTATCTCTGACAGCAGAATATCCTTTGCGTGTCTTTTTGCAGGTTCTTCATTTTGTTTGATTGGAATGTTGAGATTAATTGGAATGTTTTATTTTTTTCTTAACTGAGAAACCTCTAAAGGAAATCTAATTTATTGGTTTATGAAGTAGTGTATCATAGAAAGGTGAATATCTTAACTTTCCTGTTTTCTACTACGTCTGGTGATGAAAATCGGTGAATTTTCTTACACAATGTGAGATGCTTAAATGTGTAAAATAGGTGTAGCTACCTATTTTATCTACTTAGGGCAATTCTTTTTTTTCTGGATATATGTTTACAAACTTTTTTTAATATTTATTCCTTCGCATTTATAATATGGGTAGCATTTTATCTCACAAAATCTCGTAATTTAAGGCTCGGTTGATTATTTCGCAGTAATTTTACGGGTTTTATGCTCCCCGTAATGGCCCAGTGTCCTGCTTAATAGTGTAGAACAATTTATGAGAACGGCGTGCACACCCTTTTAAATGGATATTTTTCCTTTTCTCGCATTTTTCGTGGCTGTTTTAGTATGCCAGTAAGTTAATATAAGTTCTAAATGTTTCACTGAATGGTATTATGATATGTAATGACTCCACCGACATTCAAGATGTAACCTGGCCTCTGGCCTTAACATCGACTACATTCGATAACCCTTCATACGCATACACGCAAATGAGGCTTTGAAATTGAAACCCGCAAAAATTGGCCCCCCGTTAACTAATCGTACATACAAATTTCTCACGTAATAACTTGAAACGAATCGAAAGATAAATACTGAAGACGTTACATTTAATCTCAAATAGCATAAATTAATAGCATTTCGGATCAAACTGGCAATAAATAAGAGACAGTGCGGCTCGGCTATGGAATTCTGTAAACGGTGTACTGATTTGAGGCCATGAGAGCCAGAGTGGCCTAACTGTCATTTTTTCAATACTGTTTTTATTTCAGAAAAAACTGCTCTAAACGGTAAAAGTCATAGCGCCACAGTGGCTCACAAATTTGTTTAGTTTAAATTATTTGAAATCAGGGCTTCTGTTATTTCCTTACCTACTGAAAATTATTTTTTAAGTAGTTAGGCCACTGGCTCACATAGCGTCATTTTATAGTTTGTCATTAGATGCAGTCACCGAGTAATAAGTATATGGAATGCTCATACACAACCTACTTAATCGATAAAACTTCACCCCACAAGTGTTTTTAATTTTTACGCAGAAAATGAGTACGCCATTGGTTTATCAGTACTGTAATAGTGTTTTTCCGAACACTTGATCAAGAATGTATATTGATCTTTTATTTGCGCTTTGACTCCCCTACATTTCTAACTTCTCCATAGCCACAGTTCATTGCGCCTCCCGATCTGATAGCTAGACAGTCAGATGATGTTTATTTATGCACTCTTGTATAATGAAATTCATTAACTAAATAACGACTTAAACCCATTAACAAATCGGCGACAAATTGAAAAGCAGCCAGTCTGACGTCACACGTTCTGAAAGGAGCTCCAATTTCGGAGGTTTCATTCCAGCGGTAGTTACTAACTACTAGTTAGTCTGTGTCCACATGAGCGGGCAAGAGTAGGGGTACCTATAGAAATTCAATGGGTACGCTTGATTTTCGTATCTTTGATGTAGGTGGCACGTTTTAATTAGGAACGGGGTTTATCAAGGCAACGAAAAACAAGACCTAAATTGGGTTTCGTTTGAACTTATCTGTCGCTGTTTTTTTTTCAGATGTGTAGAAGAGCAAACTCGCTCTTATGTCATACGTTCAGTCTTGATATTCCCCCTCAATAATTAACATTATATGAGATTGTCAATTAGCTTTCAGTCATTTGAAATGAGCCTGATAAGCTAAGAGGGGAGAACGATTGCATGTTTAACTCCAATTTGGAAAAGTTTGGCCGATTTCCCTCTTGATATGAAAACTTTATTGCCCAAATAAATCACAAATTGCGTGGTAATGCTCAGTATTAACAATTGGTAACGATTTCACCTTCGTATTGTCGCTTTACAAAGTTTTGGTTACGGTGTGATAAGGGAGATTTAAATTCTAAGTTGTACATAACGAAAATATGTATAATGATATTAACATAAGTACTTCAAAATTCTCGGCTTTGCATCTAATTGAGCACCCTTGGCAGCAATGGAGTAAGCACTGTTTCACTGCCGAGTTGCAAACGCACTGAGTTCTGTCAATGTGACACTGACAGCTGTCACTTTCAACAGTACCTACAACTCCTTCAGCGCCTTACACGCACATATGGGGTGCAGCAGCTTTTAGAATTGACTGATCTCAAGCATGTGAAACAAAAAGATAAACAGGATCACGTTTCCCTGTTCTGAGAAGTCAGCAGGTGAATGTGTTCAATTCCGACCTCGGCGACCAATTCCGGAACTGGCATTCTCAGACAACGCCCTTTTCAAAGTAAATCCCAGTTCAAGACAGTGTTAAGTGACTTCAACACTACTGCTTATTTCAGGCTTACATCAGCATTGAACGTCAGTTGGTAACTTTCAAACTTGTTCTCACGTAGATTCGCTCTGTCAGAAACTGGATGCGTCCGCGCGAATAAATCTCATCCAGACTTTATTAAGTTTCATATTTTTGGACGATATCCGTGACCTGTTTTCGTAAAAGCTTGTGCAGCATCTGAATGTGCCTTCCAGGTCTCGTCTTGGCTTTTATGCAGGATTTAAGTGGATGAAATGTAACTTCTGAGATTTCGAGGCTCTTGAAGTGTGTAATTTTGTATGATGTTAGCTCTTTGTGAAATTATAAACATGCGCTTCATGTTTTTGTAAGGGCAAGGAAAGCAGTAAGATCTTCAACTATTTTATTTGAGCACTGTTTTCTTCTTTGTTGAAATATACTTATGCCATTGCACGTTCAGAATGTATAAACTATTGTACCTTAACATTTTCATCGAAAGACTTAACACCCATTATTTACCTTCTTTCTTCAGTATGTTAATGAATATGTTAACACCACTTAAAAGGTACTGCAATCCATCAAATATTTATTAACCTGCTTGACCGGTACTTGCGGCGTCAACAAAGGCTAACCGTCTAACTGTACTCATAAAATTCATCCATGCAGTATGTATGCCACGTTGTTCAGTTATAAAGATTACAGATGACATTCAATAGCCGCTTGCGCCTGTATCGATGCCGAAATAAGTCCTAATTAGCCATGTATGGGGTACCCGTTGTGCAGACAGGTCATTGTTCCAACTGGCTGTTTAAGTGAGCACGCTTTTTGGTATTCGCGACGGGAACAGGTGGCGTGCGTGACACCTGCTTCCGGCGATGCGCGTACGCATATTTGGGATGTAGAATGCATGTCGCGGACGCTTTATTGGTCAGTCGTGTCTGGACACTCGATGCGTACACATGCCATGCGCGGCGCCGGTCTCACATGCTTTCGAAACAAGGTTCCATATAGGTCGATGTCTGTAAATAAGTAAAAATGTATAAAGGAGTTACGATCAAAGTGAATTTTTTTACAAGTAACATGTTTTTGCCGCTCGTTTTTATTAAAAGTTAGCGGAAGTTTGCTTGTTTGTATGTATTATTTCGAAAGTAATGTTTAGTTAGGACGCCCTGAATGGTGTGGACAGTGTTTTATATGTATGTCGTGTTTGTTATCTCTGCCGGAACAATTGTCCGCCGCCGGATGCTGCTGACAGTCCCAACGGCTAAATGATAATGCTTGCCAGTGACTGTCGCTGTATTTTTAGTATTTGCACAATGTTTTTCCATAACTTTATAGGCGCCTATTTATAGCCCGATTTTTTATTTTATCAGTAGCTTTATGTATCATACTTTTTATACAATGTATTAAATGATTCACTGGCGCAAAAATCCCCATACGTATTACGAGTGAAACTGTTAGATAAATGCCAATCGAGTACTTAAAGTCATATGTTTTCATGTTCCGAGTCTGTTCACACGTCAATCGTTTGGATGCGACCCATTGGAACATGAAAAACGTGAGAAGGAACGATATTGACATCTCGGTAATGACAGGGGTAGCCGAGAAAGGAGTCTTTTAACGCAAAGGTCGGAAAACGTGTTCCAGAAGCCTTTTGTTGGCTCAACATTCGATACCGATTTGCTCAGACTTCAGATACACGGGGAAATAAAAGCTATTGTGATAAACTCAATGTTTACGAACAAACCTTTGCGCAAAACTTTTTTGCTGAACCAATTTTCTTCTTTTTCAGACAAGCAGGTTTATAGTATTCTGCCAAAACGTTAACAATCCAATCAAAAGTGGACTGTGATCGCCTTTTAGGCGTTAAATTAGTAGTTCTAGTGTAACTTTAAGTGCTTCTTTACCAAATATTTATACCTTGTAACCAATAAATCAGCCTTAAATATTGAACGAAGTCACCTTAAAGGACCAAAAGAATTTTGTAAACTTTTTAATAGTTGACCATCGCCTTAAAATTTTTACGGGATTCTAGTGTAAATGTAAATAATTGACAGTGCTTAAGAACCTTTTTACCGGATCCTTTTGTACGATATCATCGAATATATTTTGTAGAATGGTAAATGTGGTAGAGTGTGGTTCGTGGTGGTCCCGTGATAACGTGAGGTGGTGTTAAACAGTGGGAAAGTTCTAGGAAGTGGTGAAAATGGAGCGGTGCGATGGATTCCTGCTCTACAGAAAGCCGGTGTACAGGGTCTTCCAGTATTTGGAAACGTAAGTATCCATTCCTTAATAGGTTTTCATAAAATTCTCGTAGCTGCTATTGTTTTAAGTATTGTTTAAGAAAAGATTTTCGGAAATTCGTCTCAGAAATGTGTTGAAGACGAAATAACTAACCGAACGAATGAAATGGCTACCGAAAGCTAACAAACAAACGCTCCATTAAAATGACCTTGATGTACGCTAAGAATTCCTCTAGGCTTATAAATGATGAAATGACCGCGTTTTCGCTTTCAGAATTAGCGTTCCCAAGCTAAGTTTTTGTGACGTCAGCTCTTCAAAAAGCTCCGGACATGAAGAATTCAAATCAGATGCTTTAAGTATTCAAAATTAAACGCTCTAAACGAGTATTGCCAAGAAGTTCTCGTTAAGATTTCAAAACGTAAAACTTACCATATTTGACCTTTTCTGACTTTGATTTTTGGTTTGCCAGCAGAATTTGGCAAATGAAACTAAAAAGGATACTTTGTAAAGGGCAGATTAAATTGAAGATAACATTAAGAGCCTCACAGTGGCCTTGTGATTTCCAGGTAGGTTTTGGGAGTAAAAAATCTTTTACGTGTGGGATGCTGGGCTAAAAAGCGGTCTAAAATTAGATATCAAAGAATTTAGTGGCTAATATAAGCGGCAAAATGGCGAAGATCTAAACATTAACATAATTGTATTGTTTATAAAAGTATTATTTGAAAATCTACTGAAAACACGAGGCTCCTGGCTAAACAATAACTGCCGCACGGGTCGACCGAAGGTTAAGCTACGCTTGCCGCGGTCGTTCGTGGATGGGTGAGCATCCATTACCTACATATCGAGCCCCTGCGTCTCTCGAAACGGCACGTTAAGCCGTTGGTCCCGACTGCCATTCGAAGATCTTTAACAGTCGTTACGGGTAGTCAGAAACCCAAAATCTGACAATCAGTCTTACCTAAGGGTATCGTGTTACCCAAGAACTCGGCTGTGGAGGTCAGACAAGCAGTCGCTCCATGTAAAACACTCGTATTCAGCTGCATCCGGTTAGACTTGAAGCTGACCAAAACATAATTGTGTGAAAGCTAGGCAGATTGATACTGTAGACACACATAGGCATTTTGTATTGGAATCTGCCGGAGCTATTGTAACATTTACACACTATCCTAGATAGTATTCATAATCCTACCTCACAAAAAACAAATTACTGTCGAGAAATCGTCATATCTTACAAAACTCTTCCCGACTACGTTCATAGCTTCACATCTAATAATGCAGAAACCGGAACGGGTTGAGTGTCTCAAACTAATCATCTATTAAATAGATGGCTCCCCAGATTGAGACATTCTGGCGAATAGCGCTGAACACTTCGGTAGACAGGCCTGCATGTTTGATGAGCCACTCTCCTTCAAACCCGACAGACCAATTGATCATTAACACGGACACTCTATTCTGAATCCTAAATTGATGGTCCTAGAGTTAATATTAATTAGAATGGGGTTAGAAAGGATAAGTAGCCAGAAATTGATACGGTATTTAGAAGGGTATTAGTTTCGATGTTGCATATTGCATTGGGTATCTTAATCCTGGCAACAAATCATGCTTTTTAATGGGATTTATTTCGTTATTTGTTGATGATAGCTTGATTGTCTGTTCTGAATAAAGGAATTATGTAATTAAGGCAACAGAAAACAGCGAAATAAGCAAACTACGGGAGATTATGATATTCGCGAAAGCAACACAAAAACAAATCATTTACACATCCGCGTTGTTCTTCTAAACCGCACAAAAGATGTTGATGTAGTTTTCACCATCATTTAGAGAATTTATTCTCAAAGGTCTATGTGTATAATACATTAATGTTAAACTAACATATAATAATGAAATCTCGATGTGTTGTCCAGTCTTAGAAACCGTGCGAAGCTGGGGCGGGTCGTTAGTCTAACATAAAATCCTCTTGCAAAATACAAAGCAACAAAAGAAAAACATACTCCCTTAGACGCATAAGCTTTATAGATACTAAAACCTTACGTTACCCAAACAAAGAAAACACACTACCGTCTCGAAAACCAGTAACCGTCTCCAAGCCTCGTTTTCAATAGAATCTGGTCTCGATATCGACAAGGTAAACGCCATTGAAGCGTTGGCTGATATTCGCAAGGAACACAATACTAGTATTGTCGGCCCACACATCAGAATACCCTTGAAATAGCTTTGACCACTGGATACTGGAAGCTAAAATCGGAATTATTTGACGTAGGAATAGAAATTGTTGGGTTTTGGACAAGTTTGAAAGTAGGCTTTTGTCTAGGAATAGAAAGAGTGTTTCCAGATGTAATTATAATGATGATTTGAGAAGTATTTTCACGGGTCTAATAGTGAGTAGTACGAGTATAACGATGGTCGACTTTTTTTTAACACCCTAGTTTTTTATTCTTTGATGAACAGAGCATAAGCAGCCTATAATGTTCCCACTGCTCGGACACAGGCCTCTCTTCGAGAGGAAGTGGGCTGTAACTTACCACGAGGGCCCAATGCGGGTTGGTAGATGTCACATGTCTTAAAATTTTTGGTTCTAGGACTTGCCGGTTTCCTCACGATGTTTTCCTTCACCGTTTTGAGACCAGTGGTGATGAAATTATTAACACAAAGTAAAGCGACTGCTTGTGTTCTAACCCATGACCTACAACTCGGTAAGTCGGGGCCGTTGCCACTGGGCCACTACTGCTCTATTAACAGAGCATTCAGTACATACCAGAATACAGAACTTGAGGCGCGGTAAGAAGCACTGACTAACGAAGGACAATAGCGCATCGCGACAACAAATAAGGTTCATAACAGCGATGCGTTTGATATTAGTTGAATCGAATGACCACCAAAATAAAAGTAATGTTGCAATTTTAATTAAATAAAAAAACCGGCCAAGTGCGAGTCGGTCTGGCGCACGAAGGGTTCCGTACCATTGAATAGGTAAACAACAGTAGGTACACAAATTAAGTGCCTACCTGTTGCCATTATTGATATCGAGCAGAAAAGGGCAAAAAAATCGCGCTTGTTGTATGGGAGCCCCCCTTAAATATTTATTTTATTTTGTTTTTAGTATTTGTTGTTATAGCGGCAACAGAAATACATACTTTGTCAATTTTTCAACAGTCTAGCTATCGCGGTTCTTCAGATACAGCCTGGTGACGGACAGACGGACGGACAGACAGTGAAGTCTTAGTAATAGGGTCCAGTTTTTACCCTTTGCGTACGGAACCCTAAAAATAATGCACGGCTCAGTGGAATAATTTTTAGGTATTTCTTTAGTTAATTGAATTTCCTCTATTATCATTACATAAAATACGATACTTTACGTTCAACATTTTGAGAATTTAAACGACGAAGAAATTTTTTTTTTGAGCTGTGTTTTATGATTGTTTTATCATGCTACTAATTTATTTTTATGAAATATTTTTAAATAAGTCTTTTCTTGGAACATTTGACAATACACTAAAAAAGAACTGGCTTGTAATATGTATCAATACAACTGTGCGACAAAAACTGTATGGTTTACGGTGTCCTACGTTTGGGCAGCACCTTAACGCTTTCAAACAAACCCCTCAAACCAGCAGAAAGTTAATTAATATAACCACGTGCTATGTAATACAAAATAAATACGTTTTCATGCAGCGGCGTACGTTTTGAATAAATTTTACATAAACAGCGAACGGACCAGTGTGAGTTTGGAGCAAGACGTCGAAATTTACATAAAACCACGATATTTCACGAATGTACAGCCGGCCCGAATACCTATCCTGTTACTATTGACCCGCCTTCAATTTTCAAGTTCTCTGTATAATGTATCTACAAAATGTTTGCAGCCTCTGTTTGTGATGTAAAATTGTTGTTTATAACTGCATTGGGAGTCGTAAGCAAAGCACACTTCTGTGTGGAAAGCAGCGGCATCGAAATTACAAGTTTCTATATTTTTATTTATGTCCTGTGCTTATAAAAATACAGAGTTTTGAATATACAAGGGCTTTGCTGGATCTTCTTACAAAACAAAACCCTCATTAAACAAAGTCTGCTAACGAATCCCATCTTCAGAATACATTATAACAATTCCCAAGAGTGAGGTCAAAAAGGGCTTCCAGAATTTGTGTCTCCTAAAGCACCTCTTAAGTGGAAAACAGCTTTATCATCCTCAAAAGGTGCTTGGCCTCTGAAGTTAGGACAGATCGGGCGACATCCATTTTGTTTTGGCCCTGAACCATTAATTTATGAGTTTCCTGTCATAATCTAAATCTCCAATTAAAAGCGGTTTCTGCAAATTGCCGCGAAGAAGACGTGCGTACACACCGCGTGGTGGTCGAATAAAAACGTAGAGTGTACTCAAACGCTAAAGTGAAGCGTTAATGAGTGCTTCGAGGATTGTGTTTTTTAGGGTTCCACAGTAAATGGAAAATCCTAACTTTTCTCCGAAAAAAACCCCTACAAAAACTGATTCCATTCCAAAACAAAATTGACGTGGTACCTAAGTTTTTTCCGATACTGCATCCCTTGGTTCAATTAATATGTTGCTAAAATTATTACAAATAAGGTTTTCCTAAGTTTTTACACAAAATATTTTACTGCTTTTCAACTATCTGAGATTCTATCACGATAATCAGTCTACAGAACCCCTTCTTAATCAGTAATTCACGAACACACCACTTTTTTAAACACCAAGGCATAGGGTGGGATGTTTTCCTAACGCATTTTAAATATAGCGCTTCTAAAAGGGGCAGCTAAGTGTTTTAAGTGCAGTATAGTATGTTTTGGTACTTTTTATAGAACGTCCGTTTGTGTAGTTGCTCGTAATACGGCTATATAACTTAATGATTTGTCTCGGAAGTTGTTTTCTTGTAAGCATGTGTTGATGGTCTCAGTTATTGATTGTTTAATTTGAGATAATTCCGGATTTTCTTTTAAAGATTGTGGTGTGTATGGTGTTTGTATAATCCTACTAATATTATAAATGTGTAAGTTTCTGAGGATGGATATATGGATGTTTGTTTGTTACTCTTTCACGCAAAAACTACTGGACGGATTTGGATGGAATTTGGAACACAGATAGTTTATAACATGGATTAACACGTTGGATACTTTTTATTCCGGTAGTACGTTCCTGTGGGATAATTTCCGACTTCCACGCGGGCGAAGCCGCAGGCAAAAGCTAGTATTATATATGTTGGGAAAGGTTATGATTGTTATTTTCTGTTTGATAATAAAGTGTAGTTTTAAAAGGCGTTCATTGGTCAGCAAAGGTTGAAGTTATAATTTTACAATGCGGAACCTTTTGTACGTAATCAAATAAAATTACGTGTTAGTTGTTTTATGAAATGTAGCAAACTGAATTATGATGAAAATCCGTATGTAAAGTTATATTCCGGTGTCAACGGTAGGTGTAGATTTGAACGCGTAATTTGACGTCGGTAATTGGTTTTATGATTAGCTGTCTGTTATAAACTTATAATAAATAACATGGCAGACATAACAACAAGTTCCCAGCTAACTGTTTAATAATTCAAAACATTGGCCTTTATTTGATATCTGCCTCAAAGTTCTCATGTCCCTACGTTACGGTAACTGGACCGTATCAAATAGATTGTCAGCATTCGGTATCCTAAGATATCTGATCAGCTACTATTGCGAAAATTAATAGAGTTTCTAGCTGCGACTGTAGTTTTGTGGCTAACTAGTTTACTAGGCTGGATTGAAATGAGTCACTGTTTGGCTATTTGTGGACTATATAAATTCGAATAATTTAGGCAGAATAGACAAATGAATGTCGATAAACAAAAGAAAAACGAAGGACTGTTATTGGCTGTTTTGAATTGAGGAAGGTTATGTCATAGACTCATAGTATAATAATAGTAGTTTATGAAGCTGTTGCGGAATGAGGGGTATTAAAACACGAGAGTGTGTTTAAAAACCGAGCCGTAGACAAGGTTTTTAATAGTATCACACAAGTGTTTTAATACCTAGTTATGTGCAGTTTCATACACTACTTTATCTATTCTGATACATTTGGATTGAACCTATTAAATAAAAGATTAATGATTCCCACGAAATTCAGTACAACAAAACGTATGTATAGCGCCAAAACCCAGCACATCACCGCACATGATCTGACCAAGATTATGTCTGGACTTTAAAAGAGACTGTGACCTCTGAGTTTGTTTCGGCCTTTCTTCTCAGAGTAGTCAGATAGGAAACGCCGACCTCATCTTGTTTTAAAATATGATTGACGTGTAAAAGTGTTTGTATAAACCTACTTACATAAATAAAATCATTTATCATTTATCACATGCGCTAAAGCGGGCGCTGCCACAGACAAGTCAAAATTGGAATCAAAACTTTTTTGTAATGCTATAAAAATGGCGCGCCCCGCGTATGTGTTCCATTAGAAAAAAATAATTGATGGAAACTCCTTGTTGATATTAACTTCTGAGATTTGCCCTGTATCGTATTGGTAAAAAACTTGTTTTACAACATTATTTTGTTACAGAAAAAGTGTAATGTGATTCTATTTTTAAATTTCGGTGTTGTGTTTATAAAGTACGTCAATATAAAATCGTTTTGAAGTTTATAATTCAAATTTTACGATATGAGAGTAGATAAAGTAAGTTATGTCCCAGATTACAATATACTCATTTGATGTTTTAATTATTACTATAGATTTGTAAGGAATAACTGATGGTCGGCAGCCAAAATAATAAAAATATTATGTATTAAGAGAAATTACCAAAAGTATAGCCACATATTTGCTCGCAAGTTATATTTTATTCTCATATCGAACACTCACTACATAGCTTTGAATCACAACTGCACACAGCTAGTCAATTTACAGACATTTTAATCTGAGACCATGTAATTAAAAGGCACCTAGGTTTTCAAAGGAGTTATATTTCATTTACTTAGTAAATGAAAATCTCAGGTTATCATTTTAGAAACTCAGCGCTAAAGTAAATTAAATCAAATATGGCTGTCAAGCTTTACTCAGACAAGTTATTTTTAAGATAGAAAAACCATTTTTACTTCAAAAGACGTAGCACAAAACGCAAAAGCATAATTAAATGATAACTAATTACTTACATGAATATAAATAAAAACAAGGTGTCTATATACAAAAAATTCAAACATACGTACTTTAAAGAAATAAACGTAGAACGTGACACTAAAATGAGCAATGTGATGCTAAATGTTGTAACTGTTTGTTATAAGAATACATACATAGAATATTTCTACATAGAGTCGAATTGTAGATCGATACGAAGGGTTAGGCACGGTAATGTATTACCGTGGGTTAGGCAGAAGAGCACCAAAATTTCGCCAGTAACTTTTAAGTTCAATGTAAGTAATGTGAGGCTATTGAAATTCTGTAGGTCAACTTTTGCTAAAATTATGGGGATGTTGTTGACCCCTGTTGTAGACATTATCTAAAAGCAATTTACCCAAACTACAGAAAAGACTCGGCCTACAATCTCTCTTAGTTTTGAGAAATTTAGATTACATTAACTTAGTTATGCAAGGCGTCTAGGGACTTTTAAATTAAACAAAGTTCAACCAATAAGAACTCCTTCACATAAATGTACAGAGTGGCAGGGACATCGACGCACAATCATGGAGTCAGTACGTGATTCTGGAAACCCCTGCTTTAAAATATTTAGTTGGTTATTTTAAAAAAAAAAAAACATATACAGGCTGTTTGGCGCATGGACCGACACAACTTTTTGGGGAATTGGGAGGGTCATTTGAGAGGTTTCACCCAAAGACCCCATGTCCTAAGTGTCACGGTTATTGAGATATGATTTTTTTAGTTTTTTTTCACAAAATGACCCGACATCTCGCATTTAAATCGTCATTACTTTATTGTTTATGGTTGTAATTGTACGAAATAACTTTTATTGTATTCTGCAATGTATTCTTATTCTAAATAAATCATTATTTTGATGCAATTGATCGGTAAAAAAATACTTATGTCCTTCCAAAGTCAATTTTTTATTTAAATGTATGTATAATTACAACTACTAAATTCAGTGTTAAAAAAACTAACAGCCATTGTGAATTTAGTTTTATTTTAAAAAGTTCTTTAGCTTATACTCTTTCAGACGTTGTGTAATATGTCATAGAGAAAAATCATTATGTAGGTAGTCAAAATACTAGTTAACGAAAAGTTTCAACGCAGGCGGGTCCAGAATCATGTACTGAATCCATTATAAAAGTTTGTGCGTCAATAGCTCAGCCACCCTGCATAGAATACGCGGAATCGCTTTCAATTGTTTCACTTAATTGAATTTCCTCAAAAACCCACATCACTTCTGTAGTTCTGTATTCGTAAGTCACATTACTCACATTTTCTGAACTATACTCCCAAAAAAGGGAACCAAAATTATTTACGACACATGCTACGTCATCACCCCCTACCGCTACCGTTAGAATCACACACGCTTATAGCGTACAAAACGCCATAAAAAGTAGAATTCAATACGGAAGGGGACGAACGCCCCTTACCCTTGCAAGTTTCGCCTACAAACGCAAACATTTTTAAAGGATTCAAGAAGGGGAACGCCAGTAATTCCGTTAATGGACGTTGAAACTCCGACTCTAATTAGCTTTCATGAAAATTATTTCGAAAAGATTTTATTTATTGCTTCCTTTTAATATTTTTCTCTTTGATGAGTGTTAAATGAGTGGAATGGAGCGTGGCGAAATTATGAATGTTTTATTAAGAGGAATTCCTAAGTAGGCATTTACTAATGGCTGCTATTAAAGTTCGATCTAATCTCGCTTGTGGCTAAATAATAACAGCCGCACAGGTTGATCGAAGGTTAAGCTACACTTGCCGAGGTAGGTACGTGGATGAATGACCATCCATTACGTATTGAGAACCCCCGGTGCTTCGGCAAAGCATGTTAAACCGTTGGTCCGGCTGCCATTTGTAGATCTTTGACAGTCGTTACGGGTAGTCAGAAGCCCGAAAGTCCGACAACCAGAGGGCGTAGACAAAGTAACATTGGATTAGCGATGACGCTAGTAGAAAAGCCATAAAATGTATGGGGTTGACATAAGCTATCGAAATGTCACGTGATCACAGGTCAACGAATAGAAATTAGCTAGACAATGTTAACATTATTGGATTCTATGAAATGAATCGACAGCGTCAAACGATTACTTCCATAGAGATGCGTAGCCAAGTGGCACTTTATGACAAGCGTTATCGCTAGTTTTCAATTCGTATGATGGAAACATTAGCGAAAGCGATAGCGATTGTAGAAATAGAATCTCTCCGAAGCGAATGCCATTTGTCTAGGCCCTCAGTCTCGCCAAGGGGTATCGTAATTACCCAGTAGCTGGGTTGTGGAGCTCCGATAGGTAGTCGCTCCGTGTAAAATACTGGTATTCAGCTGCAACCGGTTAAGACTGGAAGCCGACCCCAACATAGTTAGGAAAACGCTAGGCAGATGATTTGGCAGATGGTTATATGGGACATAATTATGAGGAAAGTTTTGATTGTTCATGACTGAAAGAGAATGGAGTAACCGAAGAAACTGTGGATAGATTGTGCGAAAATATTATGGCCAGAAAATAATTGGATCCTAAGATGACAGCTGACAGAAATGACATTACTGCTCCGATCTCAAATAAATTAGAATAAGAGCAGGAGTATAATGATGGAATTAGAATTGATTTCTATAACATAACAAAACACCTGTAATCTCCGAAGGGTTAAGGCAGAGCCTTAGTTCACCCATATTTCGCCAATTATGTTTGAGTCCCATGTAATAGGGGCGAGTCTATTGCCATAAACCGGACGCAAATCTCCGGGCTGTTACTGAAAAATGACTAATGGAAAAAGCCTAATTACACTTTGCCTGACTTGGGAATCGAACCCAGGACCTTATGCTCAGCAGTAGCGCTTAAGACCGTTACACCAACGAGGCAGTCTTGATCAGAGATCGAAAACTGGTACGAATTTGGGGTCAGCTTCTTCATTTCGGTTCTGTTAGGTACGGTTCCGGTTCAGCTTACGGTTTGGTTCTGGTTCCAAATAAAGTTTCCAATTTATCGGTTCCGTACCATCCGATTTAAAGGTTCTCTAAGAAAGAACTACCAGATGATCTATCAAAGCAAAAGTGCCCCTCTCCCCTCTCACAAAAACTCCAACCTCTTCACCGAAGTGACGGCGGCCGCTCGTGCCTCGCCGCTATCGTACAAAGGTTCGTCCTGCGCTGAGCGGCATCGCATAACTCGTTCGGGCTCGCTTTGAAAAATAACCGGTAAAATAAAGGTTCCAGTATAGGTTCCTGTTCCGGTTCGGGTTCTAGTAACGGAACTAGTAAATATCGGTTTCAAACCGATATTTTAGGAACCTTTTCAATTCCTGCGGGGTAATTACGTAACACACTATCAGTAGGAATGGGTTTCATTTTGACAGTTCAACAACATACATTGCGTTATTTATGTTGTTGAGCAAACAAATTTTTCGAACATAAACAGCAATGGATTAGCAATAGGCTTCAAAATGATTCAGATTGTGATAGATAGTGTGTTACGTAATTAGGGTGCTGGTATTGATTCGTATATGCCAACCAAATTAGCAAAAGATAGGTCTGGATTTGGTGTTCACGGGCAGTTGGATTTAAATTAAATGCCAATTGCACATTCTATCAAACACGGAATGGACTTTATATGAGCCCAACTAGCACTTGACCGGTTTAGTAGTATGTATAATAATTGATAGCTAATTAACTGACAATAGATTCGGCCTATTATCGGACAATCTATCGGTCGTTTCGTACAGATTTCCGGGTCACAGCACTCATAGCTCTGTAATAAGTATGTAGTTATGAATAATGCTAAATTGATCTAAAGGCACGACAGATTGTATCAGCTCTAAGTTGCATGCGTGATAGTGGGGCTATCATCCATAATGAAGGTTGAATGAGTGTATTTAGGTTTATGGTTGTAATCTTTCCTGGCTGTTCTTTTTAAAATTAGAATTTCGCGAATTGAATCGCGTTTGTTCCTTTTATAGCTTGAATGCGAAATAGATATTTTGTATGTCTATTAATTAATGTCATTCATTTGTAAGGTGCGTTTTGTTTGCGCAGAATAAACTATTTTTCTTTTTTTCTAATATTCTTTATTGTTCTCTCATAATCACAAACACAGCACAACGTCAAGGTAACACTTAAGGCGGGTTGCAGTACTTTTTAAATTTCTTAAATCACTAAATCTAGCCAAAAGTAAATATTGCGCAAAAAAAAAAAATAGGGAAATTGAATATGCGGTCAAGCGCTGTTGTGAAGACAGAAACGTGAATTATAATAACTGGCTCGATAAAAAGAAATCATAAAGATGACGTGTACCTTGAAGAGATTCCATCGTGAAACCATGTCTAGCAAAATCGAGCAGTTCAAGTGCTCGCACCGGCCAGCCTGTGCCCGCCGAGACATACTACAAGACACAACGTACTACAAGAGGGCCTTAATAGTGCCGTGTGTCTGTTGTAGGTAAAGCCTTTACAGACAGAAAGTGTACATAAGTAGTCACATGGTTATTTTGTATAATCATTATGATGTAACGGATACCTTTCTTCTAAAATGTACTTAATCCTTTTTTCGTAAAACTTTTGTGATAAACAACGTTTCCCCAAATAAAACCAAGTTCGCAGATGCCTTCACCAGCTCAGACCAATTCTTTCCAAAGCGACATGTACTTATGTAGTTCAAGTCCTTTCCCGCGAATTTATGGCGAGACCCATAATCGATCGTGGCGTGCCGAGTGAAAACTACCCTCGCTATACGAATGTTATTATTTGCGGGTACCTACACGGAGCAGAGAGTGGTTTTATAATTGATATTGATGGTGGCGGGTGGGTAGGTAGGTGATAATGTTTTGGTAGACTGTTGAACACTATAGTTAAATTTTTAAGTAAGAATATGGAGATTGATTTTCTTAGTTGTACATAATATTGTTTTGTAAAAAGGTTTGATTACTTACTTTGTTACTGTAGCGTTCGTTATGCCGAAAGTCCGTAAATATAAAAGGATCGTGTCGTGTGTGTGTGTGTGTTGCCGTTTTTGCGTGGATGTGACGCATATTTTCCCCCAACTAGTTCTTTTTTTCGTTTGTGTGTTTTCTCTGCGTCAAGTTTACCGCAAATAAACGTATATTCTTTCTTTTGTTATGATAATATAAATGAAAAGAGGTCAAGAGCAGGGCCATTCGGCAATAAAAAAAAAAAAAAAAAAAAAAACAGAGTGAATGATAGAGTAGAATGGAAAAGAAAAATATTTCGCCTATTCCAAATAACCCGGAACTAAGGTTTGGTTTCCTAAGAAAGCTGTGAACAGTCACACAATAACTTCTGTCCAAATACAGAGCGCTTTTTAACACCTTAATGTCAAATACTAGTGAAAATTACAGATATTCATGACGGCCATCATAATATAAATAACTAGCTGCCCGGCGCGACTTAGTTCGCGTGGTGTCCTACTCCTACCCTACCTCCAAACCTTCGCGGGCGTATGCAGAAAAACTCACCAAAGTTTCATCAAAATAGATCCAGCCCTTTCGGAGTCCATAGAGGACAAACAAACAAACATTGATTTTTATTTATATAGAAGATAGATATTACCTATCCGCTTTCCTAGGAATCCCAAGCTTTACACAGGACGAGAAATAACGGCTCGTACTGTCTTTGGGAGTCTTAAAGCTTTAACGTAGTTACCTACTACTATTCGGCGGCGCCGGCGCCGCATGTATAATGACGAGTCATACCATGGTCTAAAAAAACAAGGTCTGGCACTCCGAGAGTGACACAAGCATACGTCACTATCCAGTTGCCACTTTATTGCAACTAAACAAGAAGTATGGAAACATTTTCAGTCACCATTCTGTTAAAAAAAATATATCAAGCATTTAAATTGTCGTTTTGTTTTTCTAATCAAACGAAACAATTCAATTTAAATGTATACCGACGTAATTGATAGTTAAAACCTCATTGATTTATTGGATTCGCACAGGTCATAAAGGTGGTTGGGGAGTTATTATGACACACTACTGGTAACACAGCGGTGATGACGTAGGCTTGTGTCACCCACGTGAGCACTGTGTCTCGGAATGCTATACCTGGCGAAGTATATTATTATACCATGAGTCATACAATCTGCCTGCGACACATATATGTCAACCTACCTACTGAGAAGCCACATTTCAAATGTAACGTAAATCCTTTGAGTTTAATAACTTGTAAATCACACGACTAGTTGAAATGTAATCTAAATGTATACTTAAAGCTTATGTAAATTCGTGATAAATGCGTGTTTTAGTACTTACTTCGTGTTAATTACATACAAAATGGTGATGTAATGATGTGGGTAGTTCTATCTTTATTGATCCAGAGTGCTCACAATACAGCGTTATTTTTAAAATAACGTTGTATAATGAAAGTATCTACTGGGGGGCACTTCTTTTGCAGTGGCTTTTCTTTATTTATAGGCCTGCAAAGATAAAGTAGGTATGATATTAATCCTGCTAATCCTACTATCCTACATCCTACTATACTACTAATATTATAAATGTGAAAGTTTGTGAGGATGGATGGATGGATGGATGTTTGTTACTCTTTCACGCAAAAACTACTGAACGGATTTGGATGGAATTTGGAACACAGATAGTTTATAACCTGGATTAACACGTAGGATACTTTTTATCCCGGTAGTACGTTCCCGTGGGATAATTTCCGACATCCACGCGGGCGAAGCCGCGGGCAAAAGCTAGTTTATTATAATCGACTGTTTTTACTGTAATCCAACCTTTGGTAACTCCAAATACTGACTTCGATACGTTGCAGGTGGTGAAATCTGGATTGAATCGTCAGATATAAAATTATAATATACACTACAAACACACACAAATACACGCGAACACTACCGCATTAGGTTACCCTGTAATGATAGATGTAAGTTGGAAAGTAAATAAATAAAATAATATAACAAGCATATGTAATAAACACCAAGCACAATGAAATAAATTACAAACGTTTGAGAGTCAATAAATGAAAACAGTGTCAGAACGGGCGCAATATTTTTGTTTCGGTCTATCTCTCTCTTTCGCTAAGTGTGCATAACGTGCGATAAGGAACTTCCTTAAAAACGAAAAAGTTACTTGTTAAAAAATTGCACACTAGTATTCCCTAAACCGTGAATACCAGGATTTCCCATAACAGTATATGCAAAACAATGAAACAATAACATACGATAAAATATAAAGAAAAAAAAGACCTTAAAAAAACATAACGTAGTATGTAGTAGTATCGTGTCGTCGTAGTATGTATGTACATACATACATACTAGGACGACACGATACTACCACTAGACAAAGTGTGTAAGAGTAGAAGGGAAAACAAAATACATAAAATCTTAAATAATTTTCCAATTTAAATATAAACATACAATATGAAAATATACTTACATAAGTATATACATAAGTGTATATGAAAATATACTTACATAAGTATATTTTCATATTGTATGTTTATATTTAAATTGGAAAATAAGTATATTTTCATATTGTATGTTTATATTTAAATTGGAAAATTATTTAAGATTTTATGTATTTAAATTGGAAAATTATTTAAGATTTTATGTATTTTGTTTTCCCTTCTACTCTTACACACGTTGTCTACATCTCTTTAATATACTCTCCTATCGCAGGTATGCTGGAAGAGATTTCTTTAGAAATAAGCATCACCTTTGTACGTATTTTTCTGTTCCTTTCTTCTTGTCTGTTTATATGTGTGTGTACACAAATGGTCAAATAAATAAATAAAATAAATAACCCTTCCTTTTGGCTTTCGCGTAGTCGGGTAATAAACCCAAAAAAAAAGAATTTTCGTGCAGCGTATTGTGATAATATGGTGTGATGTGATGTGCTTTGTGTACAATGTCGATATCGCCAAGACACTGGCCTGGCGTTGTAGGTGTAACCCTAATGCTTTCAATGCTTAATAATATTTCTAGTTTATATAAGTAAAACCTTGACCTGCACTGAAACAATTACAGGCTGACATTACTATTTTTCATATGAAATATAATAATTTTATACAACTAACCATATGTTAGTCATATTTATTTTAATTACTCACGACAAGGGGCGACATCACGCGAACTTACTTTAAGTAATTAAAACCATTGTGTGCCATTATGTTTCACATTATGATGTATGGTTTAGTCTATTATTTCACTTGGATGATGCGATGCAAGCCCATTGAGTGCTTAGCAGCGGTTCTGAACATGTGGTTGATTGATTGATACATTTTCTTTTGAGAAGCGAAAATAGTACCTAGTTGTGTCATGTTAAGCTGCAAAATGGCACATGACGTTTAAAGTCAAAAAACACAAAAATATGGTATTCACAAACATCCATTTTGCTTTTAATTCCTTTTGTGTACCTCCTACTCCAAGTCGCGTTTCGTAAAACTATTTTTGTTTCAAACAGAAAATGTTATCCTGAAAGACCGAAGGGCAAAAGGGTGTTAAATAATTCCCTCAACTTTTCACATATCCACGCAGATTTCGTCACTGAAGTCACGGCATATTTTTCACTGAGGCTAGCTCTTATATTTCCGTAAGTATAACCACCATCGTTTGTATGCAGTAAACGGAAATACAATCCTTTGTAAAAAAATAATGCCGTTTGCGCGCAGGACGTACAAAGAATTGCAGCGCCACAAATAGAGCAAGTGCGTTTAAAAATGTTGGTGAACTCTGGTCTCACGAATAATGCGCGCACACCCCTACTGACGAAAACAGGGGTGGCCTACACGTGTACGATTTCACACATGATTTATATTTATTCTACAGTCATATTATATTGCGAAGCGTTCGGTTACGGGTCGAATTGGATTGGAGAGCGTATCTAGTGTCGATATTGAAATATTTTTAATTAATTTTACCGTAATGGCAGGGGTGTAATTTAGGGGGGCGTTATGGGGAGTGATTTTCAAACTCCAACCCAAAGCATTTATTTCAATTAAAACATTTACATTTTTAAATTGTCAAAGAGTAGGTAAGTCAGAAATATGAAGCTAGTTGCCCATTCCAAAGCGTAGTAGGTACCTATGGAGAAGAACGGAAAAGAAACTTCATAGAAACTTTAAAATCATAAAATATTGTTACAAAATATTGGTTACATCATCATCGATGTTTGTGTCAATAAATTAAAGTGAAGAATTAAAGTTAAAATGAAAGTAAAAAAAAGAAGAAAGGGTCTTGCACGGTACGGAAAACCAATATACCTACCACTTTTCGTGGGTCCACTTAAATATCTAGAATTCTATGGATAAAGATAGATATCAAGAAAAAGTTAGAGAGAAAATCATTTACCTAATCTTTTTATTAGACCCTTTTTGGTAAGACCATCGAGGGCCTAGATTGAGCGGTCAGCACCAATGTCCAACGCAAAAAAAAAGAGAATTTATTTTATGTAAATACGTGGAACGTATCTTCACCCTTTCGCATCAAATTCATGATGCAGTTTGCGTAACACGATGGGAATTTACGGCTCCGTGAACGCTTGATTTGACGAGAACAATCGAGTTTTATGGCATTCACTTCTAAGGGATTTTTCATCGATCATTCTTTATTAGTGATCGATGGGATTTTTCGTAGAAGTTGATATAAAACTAAGTAATATTTCAGTAATAGGACTGCCTCTTTGGTCTAGTGGTCGCAAGCGTTAATGCTGAGTACGAGGTCCTGGATTCGATTTCCAGGTCGGGTGAAGTGTTATTCGGTTTTGCCATCTATAATTTCTCAGTAGCAGCCCGGAGTCTGGATTTGTGCCCGACTTAAACATAACTGGCAAAATGTGAGTGTACTATAGGTATACCTCTGCTTTACTCTTCGGGGATTACAGTCATGATGTTATGTTATGTAATATTTCATCTGAATTCGCCGAAGACAGGTAGATAGCAAATGTAAGTTTTGCTTATGACGATATTTAGTCCTTTATAGAAGTGGGCGAGCTTATAACCATTATTTTTAAAGTCCCGAGTTGCTTTTAAAATATCCTCACAGGTGAACCCGACACAACTCAAGATTTAAAGGCAGACAGGCACCACGCGACGGTGCGTCGCGATTCTGGTAAAACAACTTCCATGAAGTTTTCATAGACTTTGTTCTATTAGAGTCGCGTCGCGCCTATCTGTGGGAGCCTTAATGCTTGCTATTTGATAGGTAACTTTCTGCTGCAGGTGGATTTTAATTTTAATAGTTTACTACCTACTTCTTAGTTTCTTTATTGTTTAAAATGACCATAATCTATACTAATTTAATAAAGCTGAAAAATGTTTCTTTGAAAGCGCTAATCTCTGGAAATAATCAGATGCGAAATAAATATATTTTTGCATTTGATAGCCCAGTTCTTGAGGAAGGCACCACGCTACGACCTTAAGCAGCCGAGCAAAAAGCAGAAAAGTCAGAAAGAACGCTAAGTAATAGCGCGGGCGATGCGATGCGAAGCTTTAGGATATATCCTATCCTACCAATATTATAAATGTGAAAGTTTGTGAGGATGGATAGATGGATGTTTGTTTGTTACTCTTTCACGCAAAAACTACTGAACGGATTTGGATGGAATTTGGAACACAGATAGTTTATAACCTGGATTAACACGTAGGATACTTTCTATCCCGTACGTTCCTGTGGGATAATCGTACATCCGCGCGGGCGAAGCCGCGGGCAAAATCTAGTTTTGTATGAAAAAATAAAAAATATTTAAAAAAAAGCACGTGGACGAAGATGCGGGTTAGTAACGACATAAAGCTAGGTACAACACCAAGCAAACTCTGAAAATAAGCTGTTTTCTGCTTTGAATCTTATTTCCTCCAACATTTAGATTAAGTCTTAATCGCTTAAAGGACGGCTCGCTATCTAGTCGTTACTTTCAAACTCATTTCGTCAGCGACTTTAAAAGTTGGAAATGTCTTCAAAGTTCCAATGTCTCAATTCCTTTTTCCATTTAGAAGGTACAGCCACCAGTAGGTCAAGCTACACGAAATTGTCAAATTTCTCGAAACGATTTTAAACCTTAAAATGTTGATGGTTAAGTTCAAAATCGAATGAGAAAATCTGACAGTTTGTGGTAACTTGGTGTGCTAGCGACTGTACTTGGTGAAGTTAATTTGGAAAAGCAATGCAGCTAATAATCGAATTCCTTCGTGATCCAGTTGAAAATATTTGCTATTTGTCTTAACGTTTTTTATAGCAATGTACTCTTCATAAGCTTAATAATGAGGTTCAGATTAACTCAATATGAAGTATTGGTTGATTCAATACTTTTCGGGGCAATATTGCTCTTGAGTCTAGCTATTCCTTCAGCGTCTTCTAAGGAATGGTAACTTTACCTAAATGAAGTTTAGAAGCTGCTGACTTGCCAGGAGAACAACTTTTTGAAAACTGCTAACTTATATCAATTGCAGATGTGCCGACTGCTTGCTTTTATTTCATACTAGCTGCGCCCAGCGGTTTCACCCGCATAAATCTCGCAACTTTCTTAATTTTTTTCGTTAGAACCTTCTACAAAGTATTAGAAAACTATAAAAAAAAAGATGGATGAAATCGGTGAAGTCGCTCTCAAGTTATGGCGTGACCAAGGAAAATAGGGATTCATTTTTATATATATAGATATCTTGATATATGTTCTGCAATTCCGCATATTCAGTTTTGATGGACATTATAATTCTACTTTCACAAATCACTCATGTGTACGATTTGGGATCCCTTCATTTTGAATATTTTTTTATACTAATATATTTTGGCATAACCGTTTTCGCATAAATTTTATTAGCATAATGATACTGTGGCATAATAATGGTTAGGTTAATTTATGGCAATAAACATTATGCAAAACATTTATGCGTAATGATCATTATGCTGAATTTCGTTATGCCAATGTTATATTATGTCTTTAAATTTTATCCAAATTTATAGTAAACCGTACGATTTCACCGATTCCATTTATTAAACCCCCCCACCCATTGTTTACTACAAAAGAAGCCCCTTAAAAAGTTCACATAGCAAGGTGACACTCGCCAGACTACCCGCGTCTCTGATAAGTTGGCGGGAAATCTTTTATAAATTCTTTCTCGGCAAACTTCGGGAATGTTCGGGAACAAAGTTATCCTAGAAATCGGTAGTTTGCAAACGCGAAGAAATTCTGCATGTTTCGAAGTTTAAGCTTACTTTTAATACTTGTGTTTGTGTGAACTTGAAAGACAGTTTTATATGACTTTGTTAGTGTGTAATGCTAGTTTCGTTAAGTTTGTAACTAAGTAAGTAATCTGAGCGGGTTTATATGTTGCAGAAATTGCAATCGAATAATCCGAAGTCAAACAATCATTTAGAGATTGGTTTACTTAGACTTAATAATTTCCATTTACAAACAAAGTAAGTATAATTATTAGTCTACTGAAAAATTGTTATAGGGTTTTAAAATCGGCATTTATTGGTTATTCAGCGACAGGAAACTCGTTAACGTATTGCAGATTTTATGCGGCACGCGCAATTGTACGCAGACCTTAGCTTATACTAGATTTTGCTATCCTCTCTATTACTAATTCACTATCGATTACACAAGTCATGACCTCAGTCTATATCACGTGCCTGCCGGGGTCGCGGATTGTTCGAAAGAGTAACCGTGGCCCTGGCGCACAGGCAACTGAAGGAACACGGGTGGGTTTTAGTCAGTAAGAGTCTGACACGTCCTCCCGCTCCGCCCAGAGCGGGAGAGGTCATTTGATGATTTTCAACTCAAAAAGTCTATATCACGTGTGAATGGAACTAGAGGCTCCCGCAGCCAGGCGCGACACGATACTAGTAGAATAATTTATATGAAAACTTCATGGAAATTTGTTCTACCAGAATCGCTTCGCACTGTCGCGTCGCGGCTGTCTGCGAGAGCCATTAATCCTTTCATCCCGTACCGAAACCGACCGTCTAGTCACACGGTAGATTGCTCAAGATTGCCAAAAGCTTACGCGTAGCAGCGTTGAGGTAGTTATACCCGTTTTCACTAAGATTAAGCGACACCTGCAGTTTGCTGTTAGATTTTGAACACTCAGCACCTGTGCCAGGGTTCAAAATCCAACAGCGCGCTTTTGTTTAGTGTTGGTGAAAATAGGCATTAGTATCCCTTTCAAAGGCTTCCCAGCGATGCGGTATTTCCATTACGGAGTGGGAAATGTCGCTGATTGTCGATCAACTGCTTGCCAGTCTGTCAGGTTTGGTTTACCGATATTGGATTTTGCTTTTGGCTTGATGAAATGGAAACTAATGGGAATGGAGTTGTCAACTTTAAAGTGAATAGATTTGTGAATGTTTTACACGTGTGATATAGGTTCCAGTCAGAATACAATAAGCTACTCTTTTCTTATCCGTTCATCCATAATATTCAGATTTTTCATGCTTACAGTCTACTTTAAATAATGCCTTAGGTTATAGAGGCAAAAACATAGGAATTACCAAAGTTTGGTCCCCCGTTTTAGGGTTCTGTATCCAAAGGGTGCCAAAGGGTTATTACTAATCAGAAATCAGAAATTAGAAATACTTTATTTGTGATACATACACTAAGGCTCCGCTGTCCGTCCGTCCGTCTGTCACAGGGCTGTATCTTTTAAACTGTACCAGGTAGACACTTAACGTTTCACAGAGTGTGTACCTACGACAAAAGCCGCTATAATAAAAAAAGTAAAAAATTTAAGGGTTCCCCATACAAATACGTGTTTATTGGGACGAAACCCTTAGTGTGCGATTCGGACTCGCATTTGGCCGCTTTTTTGTCTATTCTGTTTGTTTTCCCTAATGAAATAAAATAAAAATCCATAGGCCAAAATTAACACGATAAATATTACCTACCACACTACTTGTACTATTAAGTATTCTGTGCTACCACGATTAAATAATATCGTATTGTGTTTTAAAACAAATGAGCATCACCAGTACAAATATTCTCAAACAATTTAATCAGTAAAGTATCTCTCAATTTCATAATATAACTAGTATTATTTGCGATACGGTTGGCAGAGTGCCCGTGCCCCAGTGGGGTCTGAGGTAGCCAAACGAGCAGTCTTGTGGTTACGACAAATGGGAGTGCTTTACAAGTGCACTAACAATATTTTGGAGTGGAACTTCATAAAAACTGCGATGTTTTTATGAAGTTTCTCCTTTTGAGACTATTGTAGCTTTCAACTAAAGGCTACTTTAGTATCGTAGCCTGGTGCTGTCATTACTGCTTCATCGATTTCACCTAATAAATTCTATACTTAAGCATTTTCTTCAGTAAGTAGGTACTGCAGAAAGTGCTGATGGATGAGTAGTCATTCATGTAGTAATGAAAACATGGCTAAGTACTCTATCTTTTTATAAAACAAGTATTCATGGGGCGAAAACAGATTGTCGCCTTCGATTTCTCCCCCATGAGATGTTTTTAGTGGAAAACTAAACTCAACGGGTTCATGCTAGGGAGAAAAGTCATGGATAACAGCATGACTTTTTTTACGAAGTTTTTGATTTGATTTTTTTGTAATTTTAAATTAATAAGTAATAAAAAAGAACTATAATGTTTTTTTTGTCCTGTTATCCTACTCCCACCGTCAGTGTCGTTCAGCGTCGGTCCGTTGACCATTCGTAAAGCAGCATGTGTAACTCAAAACCCCACAGAATCCTCTTTCAAAAGTATATTATGCATTTATTTTTATTCCCCATCTCGGCGAATTTTCGGGTTTTTTTTTGTTCCCGGGTTCCGGAATCGTGAAACACCCGGGAATTGAGAAAACCCAATCATCATCAGCCTATAGCAGTCCACTGCTGGACATAGGCGTCTTAAATTGCACGCCATTCAGCTCGATTCTTGGCACCTCTCATCCAGCTGCTACCAGCCACCCTGAGAAGATCGTTGCTCCTCCTAGCCTGAGGGCGTCCTACCTTACGTTTGCCGATTCGCGGTCAAAAACCTAATAATAACTGTTCAAGTTCATATGAACATATAGTTACTTTATAGTTTTATACTTAGTTAAATTTAGTAACCATTGCCAATTTGATTTTTTTATTTCTTATGTTACATCTCTAGTTTCATAAACTGGCAACAGTTTTGAGACTTCTACTTACTTAGAAAATTTGTCTTGGTCATGGCGCACATTGTGCCCTGTTAAAATAAGAAAATAAAAAGATTTTATCTTTCAAATTAACGCATTTCATTTCGAACATGCGTAGTGGTCCTTCGAATAAGTGAATCAGTAAATTCAGTGCCTTTGGAGGTGTTTATTCGTCTTGCACCGTGTGCTTGACGAGTTTGTTCGGGAGCCGTTGCCTGGTTATCCCGGCGGCGGAGCGTCACCCTGCTCATAGTTTGGGTGAAATTCCCGACTTTGCATCAGTTCCAGCCGTAAATCAATGTGAGATCGCTAATTTTCGCGATTTTCATCATCAAGGTGGTACATTCCAGAATACCTACATTTCTCGGAAAAGCTTGACATCCCGCCAACGACTTGTCAGATTGACATTGTCAATTTGACACTACGAGGTAAACAAGTTTCAGTCAAAGAAGTTTTTTAACAACGAAAAGTTGCAGTAAATAGTTTAAAAGTGCATTAAAAGTAATACCTAGTGTTAAAATATACAGTGAATTAGTGTTGCGTTACAATGGCCGACCTAAAGAAACTAAAAATTACGCGTTCACAGTATAAAGGAACATTAACACGTATGGAAAACTTTGCCAGTGATCAAACTACTATAAGTTCAGCAACAATTGATATGTTGGAAGCCCGCAAGGACAAATTAACTGCTGTTTTTAATCAGTATGAAAGTGTACAGTTAGATATTTTGAGCTTGGATCCAGAGGACTCTGAAGATGTTGGTGCATTTGAGGAAAAGTTTTATACAACTCTTGCTATTCTAAACGAAAATATAAAGTCGCGTTCCAAATCAGATTCAGAGCCCTCCCAGACTGGCTATGTTAGTTCCTCAAAATTACCTAATATTGACATTCCTACTTTTGATGGGAAAGACTACACTAAATTCAAACCATTTTATGAGTTGTTTATTGCTGTCATTGATAACAATACAACATTGTCGGATGTCCAGAAACTATTTTATTTAAGAAAATATTTATTAGATGAGGCCTTGTCGGTAATTGTAAACCTGCCTCTCACTAATAAGTCCTACTCAGAGGCTTTGGAATTATTAAATAAACGATATGATAATAAGTCAAGATTGATTTGCAATCACATAAACCTGCTTCTGGACATTCCATCAATGCCTAAGGGTACAGCTGCATCTATAAGGACGTTTGTTTCCTACATTCAGCAACAGTTGCACGCATTGAAAAATTTAAATGAACCAGTCAATGAGTGGGATCGACTTTTAATTTGTGTGCTTTGCAGAAAGATGGATCTATATACATATCGTGCTTTTCAACTAGACCGTAATCCAGAAACATTACCAACAATGACAGATTTTTTATCCTTTCTCGAAAAACGTGCTACAGCATTGGAGGAAAGTAACCCTCATAAAGTTAATATTGAAAATAAAGGTAAGTCTGACACGTGTATCTAATTTATCTGTCCCTTCAGGTTTAGTGTGCTCTTTCTGCGATAAAAAAGAACATGCAATCTTTAATTGCCCGCAGTTTAAAATGATCCCTATAGATGCTCGACTGACTTTTGTTAAAGATAAAAAACTATGTTCTCTCTGTTTGAAAAGTCATACTGACAAAGTTTGTAGATATAAATTTAAATGCAGAGTTTGTAAGAAATCACACAACACACTCTTACATTGTGAAGATCAGCCAGAGATTCCAGTCTCACTTTGTTCAAATTCTCAAGTTACAACCTGTAATATTATGCTGCCTACTGTAATAGTGAAAATTATTGACAAATATGGTCGTGATTTTAAAGTTAGAGCATTGCTTGACAGTGGCAGTCAAGGTTCCTTTGTGACTAAATCACTTGTTGAAAAGTTAAATATGAGTCCTACTCAGCAGGTTACCAATATTATTGGGATCGGCAATCATTCTTCAAAAATTAATCAAACTGTTAATTTTAACATAAATTCATGTCAATTAGATGATGTTAAATTCAATGTAACTTGTTATGTTGTTGATTCCATCACCACACCTTTGCCTCAACAATTTGTTGATGTTTCTAAATTAAAGATTCCTAAAAACATTCAATTGTCAGACAGTGACTTCAATATTCCTTCAGAAATCTCGATCTTGTTGGGTGCTGATATATATTTTAACTCATTGTTAAATGGTTGTATTAAAATTTTAAATGGTCCTGTACTCCAAAACACTGTATTTGGATATGTTATTGCTGGCACAATTGGGGAATGCAACAAACAAATGGTATGTAATAACCTTGTATCAAATTTTGTTATTTCTGATAATGTAAAATTGGAAGAGGTGATGGAAAATTTTTGGCTTACTGAGAAGCTACCTGAACCTGTTGCTAAATTCACAGATGAATGTCAAAAATCAGAAACTATCTTTCAGCAGTCTGTGCGCCTTGAAAATAATACATTTCATGTTGACATGCCACTCATCTGTTCCAAGGAAAGTTTAGAGCTTGGAAATTCTTTCTCTATTGCCCTTCAAAGATTTTGGTATTTAGAACGTAAATTTAAACAAAATCCTGTGTTATTGGAGAAATATAAAGAATTTATAGATCAGTATGTTGCAATGGGACATGCCATTGAAATTGATATAAGTTTATATGATATTGACTGTGGCTCTGTTTATTTTTTAGCCCACCATGCTGTCTTCAATGAGGAAAGCAAGACCACTAAGTTGCGGGTGGTTTTTGATGGAAGTATGAAGACTAGGAAAAATACTTCATTAAATGATGTAATGCTGAATGGGCCTGTAGTACAGGGTGAGCTTTTCGATATACTTCTTCTGTTTCGAACATATTTGTTCACTTTGATTTGTGACATAGAGAAGATGTTCAGGTGTGTTTTTATTAATAAACACTTTACCAGCCTGCAGAACATTCTCTGGAGGGATCACCCCAGCAAACCCATCAGGTGCTTACAGTTGCAGACCATTACATACGGGCTAAAGTCATCTACCTTTTTGGCCACTCGGTGCTTGATTGAACTTGCCAATAGATATAGGGAACAATACCCTCTAGCCGCTAATGTTATAATTTCTAACACTTATGTAGATGATGTCATTGCTGGTTGTGATAATGTAGAGGAACTACACCTGCTAAAAAGTCAATTGATTGAATTGCTTAAATTAGGCAACTTCAATTTACATAAATGGTGTTCAAACTATTCTTCGGTTCTCAAAGACATTCCAGCTCAACGTCAATATTTTGATGAAGTTAATCTAAATACAGACAAGGTAGTTAAAACGCTTGGTCTAAAATATGACGTCCTTTTGGATAATTTTACTTTTCAATCCCCACAGTGTGAGGAAGAAAATTTAAATACTAAGAGAAAGGTGCTTAGTTACATTGGTAAAATTTTTGACCCTTTGGGTCTTATTGGGCCTATTATAGTAGTGGCCAAGTTAATAATGCAGGAATTATGGCTTTTAAAGATAGAGTGGGATACTACTTTGCCTCCTAAACAACTATTATTATGGAGAAAGTTTCTTGCCAATTTAAAACTTATGGTCAAAATTTCAGTCCCCAGATCTATCAAAAGTCATAATTTAATATCGGTTCAGTTAGTTGGTTATGCTGACGCATCACAGAAAGCCTTTGGCTGCTGTATTTATTTGCGAGTTTTATATGAAAATGGAAAAGTTAAGACTAATTTACTATGCTCAAAATCGCGCGTTGCTCCCATAGCTAAAAAATTAACAATACCTCAGTTGGAACTAAATAGTGCATTATTGCTATCACAGTTAGCTAGTAGAGTCAGTAGAGTACTTACATCTAGATTTAATCTCTCAGTTTATCTCTACAGTGATTCCCAAATTGTATTAGCCTGGATACAGGCCGAAAAGTCAAAATGTAATATTTATGTTCAAAATAGAGTACAACAAATTGTTGAGCTCACACAAAAATCTTCTTGGTTCCATGTCAGGTCTTCTGATAATCCAGCTGACATACTTTCAAGGGGGATAGAGCCGCAAAAATTGCAAGATCACCCTCTATGGTGGCATGGTCCACAATATTTGTCAAAGGCTGACTTCTGTCATGAAAAGCCAATATTAAATTATATAAATAGAGAAAATTTTGAAGAGGAAATGACTTGTTTCTTACAAAAGGTAGAGCAGTCCTCCATAATGAATATTTTTGAAAAATTCTCTGATTTAAATAAAATCATAAATATTGTTTCATACATATACAGATTTTATAATAATACTTTAAAAAATAAAACAGAGGCTATTGACTCAAATCTATCACCTAAAGAATTGCAAGATGCTCTTTTAATTATCATTCGTTGTGTACAGAAACAGCACTTTGCTGAAGAATTTAAACCGGAAAAGAAAACAACTCTTGCAAATTTACACCCTTTCATAGACGCACATGGATTGCTTCGCGTGGGTGGCAGGTTGCTAAATGCTGGCATACCACATGATAAAATGCACCCCCTTATTCTTCCAAAAAATTGCCATATAACTTCTTTATTAATTAAAAGAGAGCATCTCAGATTATTGCATGCTGGTCCCAGACTAGTCCTTAGTTCCCTCTCCCAGAAGTACTGGATAATAAGTGGCATTAGAGAGGTCAAAAAGGTGTTGCATAGATGTTTAATATGTGTCCGTATGAAGGCTGAAACTGCTAAGCAGCTTATGGGTTCTTTACCAGCTGAGAGAATCACCGCTACTAGACCCTTTCAGCACGTGGGTATTGACTTTTGTGGCCCTTTTAATATCAAGGTTGGTAGAATTCGTAAACCACTCGTAACGAAGGGGTATATTGCTCTCTTTGTTTGCTTTGCCACTAAGGCTATCCATGTAGAGGTGGTATCAGACCTCTCTACCGAGAATTTTTTGGCATGTTTTAACCGTTTTATCTCCAGAAGAGGCATGCCAACAAAGGTTTTTTGCGACAACGCAAAAACATTCAAAGGTGCACAAAATCAACTAAATGGTTTATATGAGTTGCAAAACTCAAAGTCTCATAGAGACTCGGTGCATAATTTTTGTAACCATAATTATATCAGATTTGTATTCATTCCCAGTTATTCACCGGAGTTTGGTGGATTGTGGGAAGCAGGGGTGAAGAGTGTGAAACACCACCTCAAAAGAGTAGTAGGCAACTTAAGTTTGACCTATGAAGAATTTAACACAGTTGCGGTTCAAATAGAAGGTGTTTTGAATTCTCGACCTCTGCTCTCACTGAACCCAAATGAAGGCAAGTATCTGACCCCTGGTCATTTTGTGATTGGCACGGCTGTGTCCAGCTATCCTGAGGTGGATTTGACAGAAGTTCCTATAAATCGTCTACGATTTTGGAAGGTGGTAACCAAGCTTAAGCAAGACTTCTGGAAAACTTGGTCAAATGATTACTTGACTCAGCTGCAAAGTCGTCCCAAGTGGAAAAATGAATCACCAAACATGAAAGAAGGTGATATTGTCCTGGTAAAACATTTAAATACATCACCATTAGTGTGGCCTATTGCTAGGATAATAAAAGTTTACCCAGGAAATGATAAATGTGTAAGAGTGGCTGATGTAAAATTTAATGATAAGATTTATAGAAGGAGTGTGTCAAAGTTGTGTCCGCTACCTATTAATTAAAAATATGTTATGTTCAATCACTATGTTATGTCTAATTAATTCTACCTAATTTGTTTGCTGTAGTTCTGCTTCTTGGCCTGGCCCAACTATGTTCAAGTTCATATGAACATATAGTTACTTTATAGTTTTATACTTAGTTAAATTTAGTAACCATTGCCAATTTGATTTTTTTATTTCTTATGTTACATCTCTAGTTTCATAAACTGGCAACAGTTTTGAGACTTCTACTTACTTAGAAAATTTGTCTTGGTCATGGCGCACATTGTGCCCTGTTAAAATAAGAAAATAAAAAGATTTTATCTTTCAAATTAACGCATTTCATTTCGAACAATAACAGTGATGTCGACGGCGCGTCGTGTTCCACGCGCGCCTCAACGAGATGTCAGCACCATTGACGGGGTCCGATAGGGCCGATGCCTGCCGGGGTCGCGGATGGTTCGAAAGAGTTACCGTGGCCCTGGCGCACAGGCATCTGAAGGAACACGGGTGGGTTTTAGTCAGTAAGAGTCTGACACGCCCTTCCGCTCCGCCCAGAGCGGAAGAGGTCATTTGATGATTTCCCAAACAAAAAAAAAAAGTTGTCGCTTAGCAATAAGTAATCGAAACTCATTAGTCTAGGTTCGATAGTCTAAACGAAATCCTCCCATGAACTCCCCAATAACCGTCACACCAACTTTAAATGTATCCTCAACTAATCCTTTCATAATTAAACAATAATCCAACTTGTCCTGCATGCTGGAAGTTGCGTCAAAACTGTTTAAATGTTAAACAGTTAGGAGCGCTTTGGGCCAGTGTTGTCCAACTTTGTCTAAACTGTTTTATGTGGACTTTGAGCAATAAATATTAATTGCAGTGGAAATGAGAATAGCTGGGATTGGAAGCTGAATTTGTTGGTAGTTTTGTGGTTTATTACTGTTAAAACTATGGATATGACATGTGTATTTTAACAGCAATGTGTATTGATGTTGTATTTTACCCGGTTTATGATACCGACTGGAACTTACACACTTACACACACACTTGGAACAGGGTGGCATTCGGGACATCGACGCGCATTCTGTAACCTTGGATTCAGTATATGATTCTGTACCTCCATGCGTTGAAACTTTTCGTCAGTTATTATTAAAAAAAAATAGCTATTCCATACATTTTGACCGCGTAGGTATTGCACTTTTCTATGAAACAGCAGTTTCTTTTTTAACCTCACTAAAATTTTCTACTCTTAAGGGTTCTAGAATCATGTGCTGAATCATAGAACACTTAGATACTTTTTGGTTTTGACGTAGAAAAAACCACTAGGGTACTTGCAGGGATTGTCTTAAAAGGCTGTCATGACAATTTCAAACAAGTATTATTTTTACAGCAGATTTTAAAACAACGAATTTCATGACCGACTTTCCACTGTTAATAAAATGAGCGCAAAGGGAAAATTTAAAAATAAAAGGCCTCATTAATAACCATGTTGATAACAGTGTAATTATCTTTTATTCATATATGTTGCTATGGGGTTTTTTGGTATATATTATAGGTAATTGGCAGTACATATTGGTCTGATGAGGGAAATATGTAAAATATGGTATTTCGTTTGTTTTAAAATTTAGTTCTATGAGGATAAGCATAATAGCACAATCGGCCTAAAATGTTCCTACTCCTGGGACACAGTTCCATGAAAATCCGAATTTTGAAATTATTGTTATTTTTAATAGGTAAAGCTTTCATAAAACTAAAATCTTAAAGCCTGAGAGAGATGCTGCCAAAAAAGTTAGCAATTAAGAATTAATATCCTTTGGAATTCATCCAATTTGAAGGAAATTCCTAACAGATGTTCAGTGAGATTGTTCTGCTTTAGAATTCAAGTTGGCATGCCTGAAATATTAGACGGCATTGCGAAACCAATTTATTTATCTCTCGTTCTATATTTTTTTGCGAATGTAAAATTCACTCATTATAAGGTATTTAAGGTTTTCTTTCTTTCGATTAGGTACCTACTACTGGGTTTTGTGAGAAAGTACGGTTTTTGCCATCACAAATCTAAAGTTTTAAAAAGTTAGGTTTTTGATTAAACACGTAGATATTATTAATTGAATAGGTGATTTAATTTATTTGCCTAATTCTATAAGATAAATTGAAAAAAAAAAAACACCCCGAATGTTATTCGATAGGAAGATTTAGATTGTTCATATTTATCATGACGATTTATTTTTTAATTTTCGGTAGTGCCATCGTTGATTTTCATTTTGACGTCTCGGATTCTCATTTGACCTGTCTCTTTCTAATATAATATAATAAAAACTCGCATGGACGTGGTATTACGATTTTTCGTTACGTCATGATTTCAACAAGTTTTCTCCTACCGCAAGCTGCGTTAAAGAAATTCGTCCCAAAAAATGTAATCCTTGTGACTATTTCGTCTTATCGTCTAACAAGCAAAGCTTTCTTCGCTAAACTATGGTTAGGTATAAGCTATGTTTCACCCAAAACAGTAACTTAAACCTCAATACTCAAAAAAGCTCCCAGACTTATGACACACACCTATTCTTCAAACCCACAAATCGTGTTTAAGCCAGAAAAAAAAAGTCGTCGTGCAGACTAGAAACTGTCAGACAGGCTCTCTGCCGACGAGTGATTGGCGGGTCTCACGCAACGGTTCGTGTGCAACTATCCTTAATAACAGCATACCACATTATAGCTGCAGGAATACTTGCACAGATTGTGGCTCGGAGATTTATCGTAATAACTAGTTTGCCTCCCGGGTTCTGTTGCTCGCTCATCTTGGTGTTCAAGTGATTGAAGCGGACTGCGAAGATGGGTTTGCGTGAGAAAAAATTGAGTTCGATAGATGAAACTGTATTCTGGGTATATGCTACTGGTTTTAGTACAAATTGTGGTTAGCTCAAAGACAACAGGATGGTACTCATTCAAAATGATATATTTTGTGTTGTGATGAAATCTACTTCAAATTAATTGTGGTTTGCGGTTGTTTGAATCTCGACCGGTTTTTCCGGCTCATTATGTTGCACGTTACAGCGGCCTTAAAATTGTCATGTTTAAATATGAAAAATATGTAGTTAAAAAAAATCTAAAAAACACCCTTTTATCACGCAAAAATATCAAATAATTAAATTTACTTGTATTAGTTCTTCTTTTATATCCAATTATTAAATCAAGGCGTGTAGCATATTCAGCCTATAACGTTCCCACTGCTGGGACACAGGCCACCTCTCTGTGAGAGGGAGTGGGCTGTAATCCACCACGCGGGCCCAGTGCGGGTTGGTAGATGTCACATGTCTTCGAATTTTTGGTTCTAGGTTTTAGTTTCCTCACGATGTTTTCCTTCACCGTTTTGAGAGCTGTGGTGATGAAATAAATGACACAAAGTAAAGCGCCTGCCTGGGTTCGAACCCACGACCTACAACTCGTAAGTCGGGGCCGGCTCGAAAGGCGTGGAGCGTTTGTTTAATTATTTAAAGGTACACACCACTAAAAAGTGCAGAAGTAGGTTAATAATGTTAATATTGACTTTTAAGATTTTCCTACATTGTTAGTTATAAGGGAAGCTACTAAAAGCGTGTAAATGATAAGACCTCCACTACATGGGGACTCCTAACATAATTGGCTGTAGTAATCATGGAAATACAGGCTGTATCTGTCTACCTCAGCGTTTTCTCAGCAACTTTAGCTTAACAATACCGATGTCTGTCTCAGAAGTGTCTGAATCTCAGGCCCCGGTCACGGCCTCGAGCGATGCGACTTGCGTCAAGAGACGCGCGCGCGTCACCTGTTTCCCGCAGTCGCTTCGAATGTCGCGTTGCGGTGCCTCGTGGCATGCTCTAAACAACTTCTTGCATTTGTTTTTTCGCAGTCGCTGTCGCAAGACGTTTGTCGCTTGAGCGTGTAGCTGGTGGCCACGGGGCAAGCGTTTTGTCTGCAAGTTTAGGTAAACAATGCCCAAGTCTATTCCGCAGGAGTGTTTAAATCTTAGGCCCCGTTCACGGCCTTGGACGATGCAACTTGCGTCACTGTTTTCCGACCGTCGCTCCGCGAGTCGCGTCGCGGTGACTCGTGGCGTGCTCTAAACAACTTGTTTCATTTGTTTTCTGCGCAGTCGCTGTCGCAAGACGCGTGTCGCTGGAGCGTGTAGTTCGTGGCCTCGTGGTAAGCGTTTTGTCAGCAAGTTAAGCTGTACAATGCCCAAGTCTGTTCCACAGGAGTGTCTAAATGTTACGGTTGTCCCGTTTTCGGGTATTGTTGGAGGGTTTCCAAACGGTAAAGCGTGTCTCTTCCGTTTCCGTGCCAATGCTCACTTCCTCAAGCGGCGACTATTGTGGCGCAGAGCCATATTTATGATTTTATCCTTTTACTTACCGTGGTGTGTAACAAAATAAGAATTTTATGAATACGTGCAAGAAATGTGTTGTTCATGTCTATGAATAACAACGCTTTGTTGGATTTATCCATAGGTACGTAAAATGATCTGTCAAAGATTAGTGTTTTGAATGGGAACAGCAATTTAGTAGGAAAATATAGCCAACTTTATCATAAAGGAATCTTCAAAATAGCTAAGTAGGTACTTATTCATGAGCACCGAAATAAAAATTATTACACAAAAATCCTTTTGCAAAACCTATCCTCGAAAGCTTCTGTTTTTCTGGGTCTGAAACGGTCTCAAATAAGCCCAAAACAAATTAATGCGATTAGTTTTTAACCAAGCCGTTTACGTTATAACTACCTGCCATAGCACAATAAATTGTATGTTGCCATTGCAAATATATCCAACAAAGTGTTGCCCTCAAGAAAACCCCAGCCAATATTAACTCCCAGCTAATTAATATCCAGACTAGTTCTGTTATTCCACAATGTAGTTCCCTTTAGAGGGTGCAATGAACAAGAGGGTTCCTGTTCAGTGAGCGTCCATGCAGCTATCCTGTTAGTTGTTTAGCTATTCAGTGGCTGTTCAGTTGTGTTCAGTGCTCAACGGGTTACGTAGCCGAAGTATAGGGTGGTATTTGGGCAAAAATTTTTCTTGTGGTTAGCTTCTCATGGCTGTTTGGTGTTCGACGAGTTATTCAAAACCGATATTTCGACTGGTATGTGGGCTGAAATTATGCCTGTACTTTTGAGTTCGACGGAATTTCGTTTTCGGTTTTCGGCAATTATCGGCTGAAATACCTATCCATTCAGCAATTTTCGTTTTCTGGCCGAGAAAAGAAAGATGAACCTAATAAACTTGTTTAGGCAGGTTTTGTAGAATAAGAGAATGTTGGTTGCCTGAATTCAGGGGCTGTACTTCAGTGATGACCGGGTTAGGTAGCCGAAATACTTATAAGTCATGTTCGTGAACGGACGCCGTCTATAGGGACTGTTCAGTATTCATCTCTTAGCTGCCACGGCTTAATTTAATTTAATTTAATATTTGAATTGGTTTTGTATTTTTATTTCGGACGCTTCTAACGTTCTGCATCGTTCTCACATGCATAATTTCAACATGAGTGATGTAACCATATATTTTAATTTAAAAGAGTGTCCGTGGAGTTTCTTGCCCGTTCTTCTCCATAGGTACCTACTACGCTTTGGGATGGGCAACTAGCTTCAACTTTCTGACTGACCGACCTCTTGACAATTCAAAAGTGCCTGTAATTGGTTTATTTGATATAAATGCTTTGTATTTGAGTTTAATATAAACTGAAACTTTCTTGTACTGCGCTTGTACTTAACAATTTATTTCTGGCATGTTTTGGAGACTAAGAAAAATATGCTTTGTAGATGGCGATAAGGCGGTGTATAAGTATTTCATATGAACATGTTCTATCTCTTAGTTAGTATTTGGAGTACAATAAATATTAAATACTAGCTTCTGCTCGCGACTTCGTGCGCGTGAAATTTCTGGCCCCGACTCACCGCGTCGCATTCCATCGCCCGCCCGCGCTGTTACCTTGTTTTCGCTTAACGTTCTTTCTGGCTCTACCTTGTTTTCGCTTAGCGTTCTTTCTGGCTTTTTTCTTTTTGCTCGGCTCTTAAAGGTCGTAGCGTGATGGTAAATAGCCTATAACTGCCCTCAAGAATTGGGCTATCAAATGCAAGGAGAATTTTTAAATCCGACCGGTAGTTCCAGAGATTAGCCCGTTCAAACAAAAAAACTGTTCAGTTCTATTATTATTAGTACATATATTAGTACCTATAAATATACACAATATAGGTAGTACAATCGTGAAAAAAAAAGAATAACGAAAAGATTTTCTATTTTTCTTATGGAAATGGATGGTAAACAGATTAGCTTGCTTTTCGGGAAGACGAAAAATGCTTTCATACAAAATACTAATAGTTTTCTTTTAGTTTTCGTTTAGATACATATACGAAACCATGATACTACCAGGCGTAGTAATTGCTTAACACACTCACTAACGAACATAGGAAGCAATGGGCTAGCGATATCCTTCAAAATAATTCAGTTTGTGATTGATAGTGTATTACACAATTAGGGTGCAGGTTTGCTAGATAGAGATATTATAGGTAAGAAAACAGTATAATCCATGTGGTTATTTTTTCAGTCAGCTGTTGTAGGTCGTAGAATCCATTATAGGATAAACGTCAGTTTGACCAGGCAATTGAAAACCAATTGAATCTGAGGTTTCCAAATCCCGCAACCTGAAAATCATAGCCAAGATATATCGTACTCTTATTAGCCGGGTGGTTATCAGCTTACAATAGGCCTACTTATCCTCCAGTAATCGTTTTCTACTAAACATATACTTTTCCTATGTACCAATTATCTATACTGTTGGTCCTAAGCTGATAAAGCCACAATTAACATGTTTGGCAGCAGGATTAGCTGGCCCGTGCGTTATTAAATATCCTGAGGATCCTTACGTGCATATTCTCGAGGTAATGAGGGATTCCTGGAGTTATTAAACGAGAGATGTATTCTTTAATGTCAGAATTTGATGGCCTTTTTGCTAAGTGAGATAAGTATCTAAAGGTTTGGTCGATATTGTGAAACAATACGGATATTATTAGTCTATAATTCTGTATCAAAAAGCCTGTCTACCGGCTTGCTTGATTTTGTGTTGTCTAACAAAAATCCGGCTATTTTGTACGCACTTTGATGCCGAATTTTACGTACTAGTTATTTGATTTCCAGAATTTTCACAGAAAAAAAAAACAGGCGAGTCAGTCGTTCCTGACATCCCTTTTAGCGTTTGCGCTGTTCCATTTTGTCGAAGTTATGAGTGTCATCGAAACCCGGGCACAGAAAATAAAACTACATTGCAACGAAAGCGGACATAGCAACTGTGTGTCTGTACTCGAAATGGACATCCACGGACATCGAATATAACACTCTTTTGGATGGTTGTCCGTTTTTATAACGGACCGAAATAGACACTGAAAAACTCTACTCACTCATCATATTCCTGTCCTTCTTCGATGTTACTTCTGGTCTGCCGAACACGTTTTCTTCTACCGTTCTCCTCTGTCAACCGTCACGCTATCATTCAGTCCGTTTTCTTTCATCTCATTTCTCACACAATCCATCCATCTTTTCTTCGGCATTCCTCTCCCTCCATCTATCAACATTTTACTTTTACTTTCTATCTGCTGAAAATCGAAAAGTCATGCTATGCACCTATTGCTTACGCAAAATTATCGTGTAGGTAAGTACTTACAGTGTGAAACATCAGACCAAGATTTTTTATTGCTTTTCCTAACGACTTTCGCATAGAACCCTTTCAATGCTTTCACATACTTCCGTCTTTATTTGCGTAGGTACGTTTACATTAAATTTTTCCACGTCCTATTCAAATTCCGACTTGTCGCCACGTTTGCATTCATACTATATTTGTAGTTGTAGCACCATGCATGCGCGGAAATGAAACACGTCTGTATAATTTTATATGATATGTAATAGTTTGCAAACATCCTCCATTGAGGTTCTATTTCGTTTAGACTACAAAATACGAAGAACGTGGGAAGCTAGCGGTTTCCCATGATAACATGAGTCTGTATCCCTCGCACGAATGTCTGACAAAATGTTATACACACCGTTATCATCTTTCTATCGGAAGGAAAACGTACTTATAAGAATAGTGACGGGTGCCGTGTAAGCGAAAGATTCGATAGGAACAAAACAGGCATCTTCTGGGTTTGCTTATAGTAGACTTCATCCATTGCTTTCCACCAGGCGAGATCGAGATCAAGAGTGGCCTATTTCGTAATATACAAAAGTAGGTATCAACATAAAAATTATGTGAACTTGACAAATGCAAACAGGCGCGCCGCGACTAGTAGAACATTTTCTATGAAATATTCATGGGAATTGTTCCTACAAGTGTCGTGTCGCGTTGACAAGTCGCGCCTGTCTGCGGGAGCCTTAAACCTTTTTAAAACCTTTTTTTTATTTTATGATGATGGGTTTGACGGAAGTCAAAAAACGCAGCCGAACTAAAGAGTATGAAATCAAGTTATAAATGCAGCAGACCGGCCAAAGTTGGTTTAACACTCAATATCGTAGGTAGTTTTAAAACAAATAAAGTCCTATACCCGAGAGCAAATGTACCGAACCATGTTCCTACTTACAAACCCAGTGATTCGGAACTGATGAACCGTGCCAAATTCAATCCGACATGCGACAGCCATGGACAGTCAACACCTATCGAATTAACGAGTTTGTAAATCAAACAAGTTTAAAATAGTCTCCGGCGCTACCGAATCGTAATCGATACGGACACTTCAAACTCGATTAGCTCATAATTGAACACCAATCGACCTTCATCGAGAGTTTGAATCGTATTTCGAACTGTAAGGCTATGATATTAACGCATTCAACCAGCAATTTGTTCGAGACTTTCCATGCGAGACTATAATTATTTCCAATGGCGGTCTCGGGCGGTAATTCGAGATTACGACTAGGTTATACAAATTTCCGACTGAGCTCCCTCGATATTTCCGTAACTGATGCAAACGGATTTGTATCATGTTTAAAGTTAATTTCTCAGCGGATTATTCTGAACAGAAGTCGAAATATGAGACGATGTTTCGCGGATTGACACGAACAATTTAATTAAAATCTTTTGAAACAAACCCCCAAGCATATGTGGAGGAGACGAAAGTGTTTAAAGCCGAGACCATTTAAATATTTCATCGTCGTATCTCGACCGGGGGTGGTGGTACCCCCTTCATGTAAATCGATGTGGGGGTGGAACGTCCCTGGCAGTTGCTCCTATTACCGGGTTCTTTTTCGTTTTGTTTATTCTGGAATTAATGAAAAACGGTCCGAGCCGCAGGCTAGTGTCCTGTTGCGGACGGTCTCCTGAAGTTTTGGACAATTTGGAAAGTTGAACACTGCATACGAGGGTTTCTTTGTTGAGCAAATCGGGAGTACGCCAATCCATGCACTTTGTCATTTTCTTTTAAACCCTTCATAGTACTTACTAATTCCATAATATGAATTCCATGCTTCTACCGTTAAAATGGTGAATAAATTTACCATGCTGCTTCCATTTTTAAAATCATGGTCTAGACTCCTTTATCTAAACCTACTTAACTGATAAGAAGAAGAGCATGGGTCGTTAAAAATTTACTACACAGCCGTCCTGCCTTTAAGAGCCAATTCTTCGCCGTGAAAATCAGATTTGCTCCAATCCAATATCACGGGTTACTGGTAAAAGGTCTTAACATCTACTCTTTATAGATAAGATGTGAGATTTACGAAGCAAGACATTCATTCTGCACTAAACAAAGATGATGTAGTGATTGATACGTTGAAAACCGACGTTGAGCTAACTAACGAATCTTCAACATAAAATAATTGATTTGTTGTCACTTTTTGGGGCATTAAAAACATAATTGACGGCACGGTTGGCGCAGTGGTTAAGCGATTGACTGCTGCGCTGTGTGTCACGGGTTCGATTCCCGCACGGAACAAATATTTGTATGACCTACAAGTAGTTGTTCCGGGTCTGGCTGTTTGTGTATGTGAGTTAAATGTTTGTAACCGCACCCACAATACAGGAGAAATTCCTAGTGTGGGGCAACGTTTTTATAAAAGAAGAAAGAATTATGAAATAAATCTATTGGTATTGAAGCTAAACGTTTTAGCGCTTTGTTTAAATTAATTAAATTTACACACAACTAAAAAGCGCTCCACGCTTTCTGATTTAATCATTGAATATAAAAGAAAAGCTAATACAAGTCAATTTAATTATTTTATAATTATTAGTAAGTGATAAAACCGTGCTTTAATAGTTTTTTAACTACATTATTTTTTTAACTTTTTGGTCTATTAGATTCTTCATTTACTTATTAAGTCTAAAGTCAACGAAGTTATGACTTCAGCGGTTTACTAGGAGACACTGAAGAATTCCACTATCACCCCTTGGCTCCATCATCTGACCCTCATTACCAAGCCCAATCTATTGGACTCGTCAAAGCGAATCATATGAGCTCAAACTCTAGCGGTTTACTAGTAGCCATTGAAGAGTTCCACTATCCACTTCCTGGCTCCATCATCCGATCGTCAACACCAAATGCAATATATTGGACTCATCAAAACGAATCATATGACTCCAAACTCGAGGGGTTTACTAATAGCCACTGAAGAGTTCCACTATCCACCTCCTTGCTCCATCATCAGATCAACTCCAAGATACCAAATTATAGTTTTGTCATCCGAACTACATGTACATACAAAGTTTAATTTCGATACGACAATTAGAAGTAGGTTAAAATTTACTTCTAAGATTTTATTACATTGTTTGTTTGTTAGTTACAAGGACCACTCGATCCGCATACTCTCAGACAGCATGGCTGATCTGCAAGCCCTAAACGGTCACATAGTTGATTCTGGTCTAATATACGAGTGCCACCAAAGCCTCAACCAGCGGGGTAATTACGTAACACACTAACAGTAGGAATGGGTTTCAGTTTGACAGTTCAACAACATTCATTGCGTTATTTACGTTGTTGAGTAGACAAATTTTTCGAACATATGAAGCAATGGATTAGCAATAGGCTTCAAAATGATTCAGATTGTGATAGATAATGTGTTACGTAATAAGGGTGCAGGTGAGTAGCCTTAATAACATAACCATTCAATGGATCAAAGGACACAGCGGTTCGCTAGGTAACGATGCAGCCGACTAACTTGCCAGATGGAGGTCGAGCATGGCACCAGTCGGACCTGAACACATCGTGCCACCCCCCTTCGGATACTTACGCACTCTGGTAAGTAAACGCACCAGCTGTGGGTGTACCAAGGTGAGTGCAGGCAGGCTAAGGAAGCACTCTCTACAATTAATGGCCCCCTCACGAAACTGGTTCTCCGACTAACTATACAACGGCTGCGTACTGTTACAGCAGTTTTAACTGGCCACGGGTCATTTAATAAACACCTTTATGTCATAGGAGTCACAGACAGTCCTCTGTGCAGGGCCTGCATGGAGGACGACGAGACAGCAGCTTATGTGCTTCTAAACTGTCCAATAGTCGCCATGGACAGGGCAAAGTACTTCGGCAACCCAGGTACCCTACGTGAGATTGTCAGAATCACCAAGGCATTGCTGACCTTTCTCGAGGAGTTGGGGTAGATACGATAATCGATTTTCCCATCCGTACTCAAAATACGCGCATTGACGTGGAGTTGCGGACACCAGTCCGTATTACCTATTTGTAATTTACAAGTGAACCTAATAAAAGCGTGTTAAAAACACTTTTGTGACAATTTCAAAAGCCAAACGCACAGGTATTTAATAAAATCCAATGTTGAACTGAACCCACTGTTTCTGGTTGACTTTTACGCGGTTATGTACATACCATGGAACCGTGCAACCGTGCCGGGCGTATTTAGGTATGCGACATTTTACCCGGCTTTTTGGCTCGCTAACCGGGTGATGATAAAATTCTCTTTATGTGCGTCCTGCATCCGCCAGATATGAGCTTTATCGAATAAATTGTGGTTTATTTTTGTTGCGAAAAAAGTTACATATAAAAGTTGATTGGATTTGAATATTTTATGGATAGATAGGTATCCCGATTCTTAATTCATGTTTAAGAGCCAATTTCACCAATGAAACTAAACGCGATGAGCTAGTGTCAGTGTCATTATTGTTTTGGAATATTGATACTGACAGCTCTAGAACGCGGTTTAGATGTGCTGACCGCGTTCACTTTTATTTGTGAAAATTGCTCTAAGTCTCGGATCACGCTGATCCGTAAATATACTGTAAAATATCAGGCATCCTTGGTCGATAGAAAACCAGCCTAATACATATCAAAACATTTGGCAATATAATAAAATTGAATAGGCTTTCAGAAATCGTGAGAATCATGGCATTGAAGAGATCGCGAAAAACTTGATGGCATCACAAGAAAGTCTCCTCGGCTTACACCCAGCAATAAGTCCATACGGACTGATGATAATACAGTAGTAAAGTGTAACTCATATCTCTATCTGTCTATGCTTGACATAAGCGGCAAGTTACTGCAGCTTACAAACACCCGGAAAAATAACATCGCTTCTACGCTCGACCGGCCGGCCGTTATCTATAACGTTCATATACACTACATCCGAGGCTAGATAAATAATATTAAAAGCAGCGTCGTATCTTAGCCTGCAGCCGTTGAACTGTTAGCCCGGCTGTGTACAACCGCCCTTAGGGACTAAATTAGGGAGATGGGCACTGAAGCCGCCAATGTGCTCATAACTCTATACTACGTTCCTTACGCTTGGCTAGCCTCAGAGCATCGTTTGTTATACTGGGATTTGTTGAAGGTCTCATGATGTTTACAGGTGCTATGGGGGTCTGAATTCTTATCACAAATTATGTTTCCTCTGTGCGCCATTGTATGCCGCTCGAGGCAAATATTGTTCCAGTAATCCAGTGTTCTTAGCTTCCTTTGAAAGGGTTCCCACATGGTATAATAATATACTTCGCCAGGTATAGCATTCCGAGACACAGTGGTCACGTGGGTGACACAAGCCTACGTCATCACCGCTGTGTTACCAGTAGTGTGTCATAATAACTCCCCAACCGCCTTTATTATCTGTGCGAATCCGATAAATCAATGAGGTTTTAACTAACAATTACGTCGGTATAACTTTAAATTGAATTGTTTCGTTTGATTAGAAAAACAAAACGACAATTTAAATGCTTGATATATGTATATTTTTTGACAGAATGGTGACTGAAAATGTTTCCATACTTCTTGTTTTGTTGCAATAAAGTGGCAACTGGATAGTGACGTAAGCTTGTGTCACTCTCGGAGTGCCAGACCTTGTTTTTTTAGACCATGGGTTCCAAGAGTTCAGGGCGAGTATTTCATAGATACCTACCCTACATATATATATATATATATATATATATATATATATATATATATATATATATATATATACATATATATATATATATATATATATATATTATATATATATATATATGTGTAAAAGGTTCGAATTTCTTAAGTGCCACAACATCATCCTTTTCTGTTGTTGAGTGTAGCAGAGTAAAAACACGCAAATGTAACAGCTGCCTACATTTATTTAAAAACGCTTCACACGACCCAGTAGTCAAAAACTCGGTAGAGGATGAAAAAGGGTGCTAATGTATAATAAATGGCCTTGTCTTTTCCTCTAGACGTGATTTCGGAACCACGGTATCGTAGCCAATAGGAAAATAAAATGTAAAGTCATTTAAAAAATGGAATAGAACATTCAACATTTCCCTGACTTTTTTGAGTTCCGCAGAGTCGAAATCTATCATGAAAAAGCGTGCAGCGCTTTTTAGATGTGTGTACTTTTAATTAATTTAAACAAAGCGCTCCACGCATTTTGATTTAATCATTGAATATAAAAGAAGAACTAATACGAGTCATTTTAATGATTTTATATTTTTTTGTGCGTTATTATAAAAGCGTGTTTTTTAGTCTTTTTTAAACTACATATTTTTAACTTCAACGCGTACAAACGGTTAGCTCGTTAAAACGCAACCGGATAACATGTACGCTGTCCGCTGTTCCCTGGCAGCCATTGTTTTTAACTTGCTACTCAACTATACATTTATATGTGTGAGATAAACTCTGAAACTAACGGACTGTTTTTGCAACGTTTTCTTTCACTTAATGTGGGTAAATTGTATGCAAACATTTACTGGCTGGAAAAACGTTGTCTACAACTTTTATAAATAAAATAAAATGTAAGTACCTAAGTACTTCTTCTTCTGAGTGATTAAGAAATATTACAACATAAGATTAAGATTTAATAATAACATAACAACACGCCTGTATTCCTGAAGGGTTAAGCAGAAGTGCATCTATAGTACACCCACATTTCGCCAGTTATGTTTAAGTCCCATCTAATGGGGGGCGAGCCTACTGCCATCAACCGGGCACAAAACCAGACTCCAGGCTGCTACTGAGAAATTCCAGATGGAAAACCATAATAACACTTTGCCCGACCCGGGAATCGAACCCAGGACCTCGTGCTCAGCTGCGCTTGCGACCACTAGACTAATGAGGCAACAAGTAATAATAGAATAATAATATGTTGTCAACTGTCAGTTAAGCAGCGCATAATTTCCGTAACCCGTTTTCCATAAGGAATTTCTCAGTATCAGTCAAGTCTGGATTTGTGACCTGTTAGTGGCAATAGGCTCGTCCCCAATGACTTGAGCATAACTGGTGGAATGTGAGTTTAAATGTTAGTAATGAAACCTCTGCATAGGTCTTCGATGAACAAGCGTGATGTTATGATATCGCACACCTAGATAAACATTAGCACAACTCAAAATAAATCTTTTTTCAGGAACAGCAAAAAACGTTTTAAGGCTCCCACAAACAGGCGCGACGCGACAGCACGACACAAAGGCATCGCTCGTCGCGCGGCACGCGGTGCCTTTCCGCTGTCGCGTCGCGCCAGTGTGCACTAGCCTTTACTCGTTTTCTATTTGACCGATTTAAAATTATTTTTGTATGATGTTTTATATTATTTTACTAAGATATTAATTTGCTCAGTTAATATCTTAGTAAAATAATATACAACATCGTACAGATTCTGATAATCGCAATAGCTTGATTTTGGATTATTTTGAGTAATGCCATCCTTTATCTATGTGTGCCATATGTATATCTATTTTGAATAATTTCCTCGTATCCGTTTTCCCTTTACATATGGGTAACACGACATATTAGATCACATAAACACGAGCAGATTGCTAATCAAAAACAATGACTTCTATGCAAATACGAGGATTTTCCCTCGTCATCTTTCTGTCTGTGCACCGTAATGGAACCGTGAGATGCTACTGTGACTACTAAGTAACGATACGAAGGAAGAATCAAGGAAGTTGGCGAAAGAAACTCATTTGGTGGGTGTATTTTTCCTGTCATAGGTACGTCATACCAATAATTGCTTCCAAGCTCTCCCGGAAGCCGGTAACGCACGCTTTTGGGTTTTTAAAATTGGTTTTTCATTTGATACTCGAGGGTTGGCCTTGTAGACGTTACGATTTGTTGGCAATACAGGCCTAAACTGTCCTATGGCGGCTTATCTCCTCACCACCCTTGGTTGACTGGTAGAGAATGCCTAAGGCATTAAGTCCGCCTTTGTGTGTGCGAGAAGTTTAAATAAATAAATAAATAAATAAATAAATGGGCAGTTCGCGGTCCGGTAAGGACCAGGCTGGGTCGACGGCGCGTCGTCTTCCACGCACGCCTCAAAGAGATGTCAGCATCATTGACGGGGTTGTGTGTTTTTTCTTTGCGTCATGTTTACCGCAAATAAATGTATTTTCTTTCTTTCTTTCTTTTTTCTTTCTAAAGGGCCGATGCCTACCGGGGTCGCGGATTGTTCGAAAGAGTTACCGTGGCCCTGGCGCACAGGCAACTGAAGGAACACGGGTGGGCTTTAGTCAGTAAGAGTCTGACACGCCCTTCCGCTCCGCCCAGAGCGCGAGAGTTCATTTGATGATATGCCACCCAAAAAAAAAAAAAAAGGCCTACACTGTCCTCCCATACTTATTAACACTCATTTGAAATCATTGTGAAAGCCAATTTTTTTTAATAAAATTTAAAGTCAAAATTACCCCGATACACTTTTTTTTAGATTTTCTTTTTTTTTTCTTTTATTTTTTATAGGTAAGAACACTCGATCAAGTCACCTTTGAAACAAAACAAAAAATAACAAAGTCGGTTTAGTCGTTAGGGAGCTACGATGCCGCAGACAGACTTATAACACTTTTATACTTACACTACACTTACACTTTTTTAACTTTTTCCGTCGGGTGTTAAAAAAGGGTAGATAACCGTGGAGTAGTTTCTTACCGGGTCTTTTCTATAAGAAACGACCAATTGGAACCCAATTTTTTTCCAATAAGGATATTTTCCGTGCTTATGATTTTTTTATTGTAAAACTATGATGGGGTAACAAAGGGACTGTGGTACCCAATAAGGTACTTACGGTAGACATTATTGTTTTTGACATCGAAAAGGAGGACACCACTACCAATATATATTCATTGATATATTCAACCGGTAGAGATACTCAAAAATGAAAAATTATTTACCTATGGTCTGATTTTATTGTTGTTGAAATCGAAAAGGAGGATACCACTTCTAATGCCCATTCAATTATATATTCAACCGGTAGGGATACTCCAAAACGAAAAATTACTTACTTACCTTATTTACTTAGCTTCACCGTTTCATCGTTACATTATTAAACCTGAAAACTTTGTTATAATATTTTAGACCCCACAAAATGTAACGCTAGCCTAAGATTTCATAATAACACGAAAGTTAGAAAACATTGTAAATCATCTGTAGCCGGCATCGGCACCAGGCTGGCTGCAAACTTGCGGACTCGCCAACTCGGTGTCTTGATCAGCTATTCCGTCTATAACTTTATCTTAGTTTTAATTCGTTCTCAAATTGTGTAGTAATAATGTACATCTGCGGTATCCCTTGCGGACCACCACAAAAGAGGCAAGTAAGTCAGTAGGACCAACAATAAATATGGGAAATATTTAATGGCTCTTCTAAAAGTTTATTGACCTTCTAATGGTGTATGGTTTTTTTTAAGAAATTTGTCTCTTACAAATTTTGTGACTCTAATGATATAGGTACACTTTAATAAAAAATGTGCCTCTTTTTAACGTTCTGGCTTTTCACAAAGTTGGTCGCAGTTACTAAGCTAGGGCGGGGCGGGTACCCGACCAAATGGGTTAGGTTAGGTTAGAACTTTGACCAACCACGCTACATCAAAGTTGGTCGCAGTTAATTGGCTATTAGTAGGCATCTAAATAGTATTTTGGGACAGCAAAATGGGAATTATTTGAGGCACACAAAAAGAGGGACATTTATTATATTAGAATGTACATTCATATTTTTAGGACATCAAAATGATTTGGGGTACAATCAATATATACCTATAGAGATCATGGTAAAGAATATAGGGAGAATAGATACTTTATAGTTTTTATAGCAATCATGTAAACCAAAAATTTAACCCCTTTTTGCCGGTGGGTAAAAACGTGAGCCACGCTCCACCTGCGGGGTAATTACGTAACACTAACAGTAGGAATGGGCTTCATTTTGACAGTTCAACCATATTCATTGCGTTATTTACGTTATTGAGCAGAAGAATTTTTCGAACATATGAAGCACTGGATTAGCAATAGGCTTCAAAATGATTCAGATTGTGATAAATAGTGTGTTACGTAATTAGTGTGCTGGTTACCTAAGTCATTTAATCGCCTCTGCCAAAATTTTGTGCTTATAAAATGTTTGGAAGCATAAACTTTTCTTTGGCGTTTTTCTATTTTCCAGTTACGAATTAAGTTATAATGCTGAAGCGACCCCATCTTCTTTTCATACCTTCGATGTAGTACTATCTGGACATTAGACCATTATTTGTGTAGCGATTGTTTTTACTGGTCCTTCTGACCAAACTGTTTTGCTGAATGAACGTAATTAAAATCTTGGCAGCTCCGGGTAGAAAGAGATGCTTTGTAAAGACACGTCCAACTTATCTAATTTCATCTTGTTTGTACCTAGCGCTATGATTCAGTTTCAATAAAATGTTGTAAAATTAATAACTATGTTTACACAAGCTTTTAATTTGGAGGAAGATGTAATATTTAATATCTTTTGATTTAAAAGTTAATGAGAAGAAAGTGTTTTGTGTTTCAATAATGTTTTAAAGGAGACTAATACGTAATGGTATTGCTATGCCATTAATAATAATATGCTAATTACCAGTATTGATTGACGCATTTTTCTCCGTGCTTTACCGGTTTTTTGATTCTGACAAAATGAATAAAGCTTTTTTAAATATAGAATGGCCAGACCCCTCATATACTTTGTTATCTAATCTGGCGGACAATTTAATGTAAATTATTTTCCACATCTGAATTTATGTGGTAGAATTGCCAATCTGGACACTGAAACAGGCGTTTTAAAAACCACAGCCATTTAAAAACTACTTATTAGAAACGCTGAATTTAATTTACAACATTAATCCTCAAGCTACAGAGAAACTTCAATTTGATCAGTAAACTATAAAGCCATCGGGCCACAAAGTTGAGCATTAAAGCTATTTCCGTTGACTCTTCGGCCTATTCACTCAACTTTCATGTTGAGCACTGGCAACTTTCAGAAGACGGTTTTTTTACTCTGGCCACTCTAGGTCTATGAATCTATGATTGAGATGGGAATTTTTAAATTTAAAACATTAAATCAGTACCCAACTGAATTCTGAAAAAGCATTTTTTTTGTCGTGTTTCTTTTCAGGTACATGAAGTGATTATAACATAATTTATACCTATGTGAACCCTCATAAAGCGATAAGCATTAAATATATTGTTCGACTCTCATGGGAGCTTATTGCTGTACGATCGCCATTATTAGGGTTTTCCATTTTTAAACCGGTATTTTCCCGGTCCCAGACAGCATTTCCTGAATTAAAAACTGCCCCGATAAATCTGATTAAATCACCATACGTAGTGCAGCGCTTTATTCATACAGAAATGTATGGACTAGAAAGACAAGAAATAAAGAAAATACATTTATTAGCAATTACGTGACGCAAAAAGTTTTTTTTTATGTGTTTCATACACACACAAAAAATTGTAGGGAAAATATGCGTCACATCACTCACATCCACGTTAAACGGCTGGACTATAGCTTAAACAGCTCTTTGCCTACCCTGTGGGGTACACAGACACATTTATACTTTAATCAGAACCATATATACAAGTAAGCATTAAAACTGATATGTCAAACAACAAAATTCGCAAATAAAACAGCAAAAGAAAACGCGATGAAAATCAAACACATTCAGACAGCCTTGTAGCATTAAAAATAACAAACCGAACTGGGATTCGAGTCCTCGTTTCATAGCTACCGAATAAATAGAGAGAATGTTAACAGCAACAGTAAATACATGGGGAAGTTCTGATATTGAGCTGCAATCTGGTTAGATAGGAAGACTTCTGCTTGTCGAGAAGGCTCAAAGGATACATCGGAAAAATGTGGAAGGCGGGACTTTATAACTAAACTATTATGTATATCCAAAGACGAACTGGAAAATTGTAGACGGACACTAGGATTTTAAAAATATTATGCATTTCCAAGGACATGACTGAAATATTTGTTGTCTTATTGAAAGACTTGTTTTTCCTTTAACTGTCTGTGTTTGTTTCATTTTCAACACGGTTTGACACTAATATCTGATTTTTAATGTCTAATGTTTTTCGGGATCGTAATTTGCTATCTGCTCGTTTCTTTGCTTCTATTATCATTTAACCATCATCACGGTTATGTTTATGCTACATCACAATCAAACCAAACTGCCAAAACAGTTGTTACACAAAGCGTCAAACCATTTACCTTCAACTCAGATTCGAAGAAATGAACAACTCATTTCAGTTCCTTTGTTTTTACAAATCCATTACTTTTCGAGCCAACGATAATGATAAATTACTTTCTTACCCTTGGCTAACAGATTAATGTTTCATTTCCTTCGTTTTTGAGTACTTTTCATTTATTTTGAAGTTGATTCTCTTTTTCCATTAGTAGTTGTACACACGACTGCATATAGGTATACATTTCCAGTATAAGCTGATCTCTCATTGTACGGAAATTCTATACAATGCGAGATCAGCTTATACTGGAAATGTATAGCTTGATATGTAGCCGTGTGTACTTAAAACGTTAATGTTTACGTCCAGTTCTTGTTTACGAAGTAATGATATGGGTGTTAAAGAGTGGAATCCTTGCATTGTCTTTCAAAAGTTACTTGTCGGAAGAATCAATCCTTTTAGATGGTTTGGTAATTATTTAGCTGTTCGAAACGAAAGTTCAACATGTTTATCGGAATGCTGTCAAAATATTATCATGTTTAATCTGACTGAAAACATTAAATGCTTGCTTGTTTTAATTTGATTTACAGTCACTACAGAAATGGATTAATTTGGTAATTATAAAACTTATCCTACTAACTTTTTATTTTGAAAGTTTATGCTTTGTTTTTATTTATATTCCTGTGTTTTATTAATATCTCCCGAAGTCCCGACAAATTGCAAATTCCGCCGTGCTTATTCCTTATGCGCTTTTATTTATATAAAATACGAGAAGTCGTATCAAAACATTCCCCATTACTTCTTGTGTTTATTGGTCACAAGTGATGTCCAGATCCTAACTTATATCCACTGTTTTATGTGTAGTTTCCTCCATATAATTGAACTTGAACAACTTTGTATTAGTTGATTGTACATAACATCTTCTTCCTTTTTTGTCATATCGGTATATGATTAGAAAATGTGACTGTGAAAAGATTGCCCTGTAAGAGAGGCTTAAAATTGTCGTATTGGGAAATCTTCTGATGCACGTATTAAAAACCTTAATGTACTTGATTACTGCTCTTCAAAGCAAGCATGGGCGTTGCGACTCCGGCTGTGTTGTCATGTCTGATTAAATTAATCAAATTCTCGGGAAAAGTACCTAACTGAATTAAACTAAACTGTCTAATCTTTGTCTTTATCTTAATTAAGGAAGGTGCACCGGTCTTTTTGTCCGATCCACCATCATTTAAACACACTGATCATTAATTAGTAACAACCCTTACATCAACCACAAACTTAACAATGTGAAAATATTTGAAATATGAACATTATTAAAAATCAAAACTACCTATATCAAAAGAAATATTAAACGTCTCCGCAAAAGCACAATCTGCGTGTATTTGAACGTTAGCTGTACAAACCGAGCAGTTTCCAGTTCTATTGTGACCACTACTTCTAACTGGTGCACAATGCTTGGCTTTTGTCAGCTAAAACTACGGCCTTTATTCCCGTTACCAACGTTTTGTGTATTTGGACGACCTTTTAACTATTACGTTAGCGGGTGAAATGCTTTTTGGTGAATGAAGTTAAATGTTTGATGTGTATTTTGTTCTTATCTGTTATGAGGTGATGACACCGATGTGTATGACTCTATTGTCTGTGTCAGTCTTTTCAAGTGTCTCTTCTTCTTTCTCTTTCTCCAAATATGAAACAGCCCAAAACAAGCTTATTCCTATCAGTAACGTTTTTTTTAGTACGTTTTTAAAGACAAGGTTTTCTTTTTAAAATTGAACTAGAATTCATTGTCTCATAAAATTAGGCTGTTGAGTAATTGCACCTTTTTATCCTGAGTGAGTAATTGCACCTTTTTATCGGGATTTTCCCTTTATATTGTTGTAAATAACAATAGTAACAATTATTGCAACACGAACAAAGGCCGGAACAGCGACAGATAAGTTATAAAACTCATCAGCGCTCATTTATTATGCGTCAGCGCTGACGATTAATTTTTTTATTTCATTCTGGAAACTTGTTGTGTTATTTTCATGTTCAATTGTAAACACTGTTAATCAGCATAATATTATTTTCTCGGTTCCTGCATCCAAAAAATATTTTTGTTAATATTGATATATATTTGGTCCTTTTCCCCGTAGATATTATGAACGAAAAAGGGGATCTTCTATACTGCAAAAAAGTAGAACTTGATACACTTCACACGCAGGAGTTCTACATCAAATAACAATCAGTCAGATATAGGAATCAGTCAATTGTTAGTCGTCCTACTGCTTTTTATTCATACCACACTGGTCTTTCGAACTGCACATATTGACTGTAGGTATACTCATTCATCATTAATCATTTTGCAGCTATTTCTGTAAGCCAATTACTTTGTAGTGACAAAATGTGATTACTTACATGATCGCTGAATGACAGGTATCATGATTAATGATTTGATAACTGGAATGTAATGTAGATTTTCTGGTCCTTTTGTACGGCTATTTTAATTTGGTATGCTATTAAGCTCTCCCCAGTTTAAGGACCTTTGTTAAATGAGTTGTATTCTTTGCTTATGTGTTTAGTCTTTTCAAAAACTTTTCTTTCGTGTTGACCAATTGAATGATTTTAACTCTTCTGAATTTTAATGCTATGACCATACCCTAGCTAGGGTTACCTCGATATTCATTATGCAATAAGCATATTCTTGATGGATACGTCATAGACTTAGAGCATGATTATCAAATCATGCGCACATATTCCTTTTTATCGTGCTGTGCAAATTAGGCTCTTTGATCGAGGAGGACAGGTTATGTCAGTAGAATGTCTACAATGAATGAGTGTGGAAATTGCCAGACGTTTTTGACGGCTCGTAACAAAGGGATACCCTCTTTCGGACGTTAATTGACTCGACACCTGACAGCTTGGTGTCGCTACACTAAAATGCTACCCAGTGTTGCCCATCTCCGGCATCATGGCTTCGTAATTTTTCGTCGCACCTTCTGTTTTATCGTCAGTTTTCTCATTTTACCGGACTGTACTGTTGTGCAAGTCAGTTTTTCTTTGTTTATTGAATTTTAAACTAGTTACGAATGTCTAGCGAAGTTGGATTGTTTTCGAAGTAAGCACTAGTATGGTCGCTTAGAAAGAAAAGTCTGGGATAGTTATAAAACAATTTTAGTTGTTGTTCTATAGTAGAAATACATTCACAAAATGTGTAATAAATATTTTCTTCGTTAATAAATAAAATAACATCACGGTCGATTTTCCCGAAGAGTTAGTCAGAGCTGTCCACTCCCTATAGTACTCCCATATTTCGCCAGGTATTTTTAAGTCTCATGTTATAGGGGGCGACAGATCCAGGCTTCGAATGTTTTGTATTATTTTATCATTACAGTTAAAGCTGTATTTACAAATACGATTCGATATCGCCGCGTTTAATCAGGGTATTGGCGTAAAAAGTGTAAACAAACGGGCTGGTTAATCCCGCGGCGTTGGTTGTATGGCACGGAGCTTTGATGTATGTGTGTATGTGGGGATCGGATGAACCATTAGCACAATGGGGATGGTATTGATTTTTGGCTTTGTGGATTGGATAAATGATTTTAATTATTCAATTGCAGATGCTGTTGGAATAACAGTAATAGTTGATATGTAAAATATATATTACTAGCTTTTGCCCGCGGCTTCGCTCGCGTTATTTTAGAATTTGACAATCATTTCGGATTGTTCAGGGAATTATAGTTAAGAGGATGAAAAACCGGTCTATCGACACTATAGACTCACAAAATGTATTAAGTACTTAAATTAAAAAAACTCTTAACACACTACTAAAGCTTCTACAATAATATAATTCAATCATGATTCGAACGACGTGGCGCTATCTATTATCATAAGAACGTTATTGTTGTTTTCCTCGGGAACAGTCCTTTTTTTTCGGGATGAAAGGTACCCTATGTCCGTTTCTGTAGACTTGATAACGTATATGCAAAATTTCAGGATGATCAGTTCAGTGGTTTAGGCGTGAAAAAGTAACAAACAAACTTACTTTCGCGTTTATAATATTAGTGAGGATTATTTTTGTACGCGTTGAATAAACTTAGGTATGTTTTAGATTGGATCAGGAACTTAAACTATGATGGGACGATGATATGACTATACCAACTACATAAAGTCTGAAGCAGATCAAAACTTTAAATGAACCATTACTTAAAAAATATCTTCCATAACTTCTCACTGTTTTTTAAATGGCATCTCGTATTTGTGACCCTTAGAGGTCATGGCTACTTAACCGGACTATGCTTCCCATAGCAATAACAGCGGGCCATTAAACACAAGATATACTACATACATAAAAATGGCTACTAAAAATGAAACGTCAAATAATATCCTCTCGAAACGACATCATTCAAGAAAAAATCCACCATTGCCAACAACATCGAGCACTCGACGATAACTCCAGGTTCCAAGAGCTCCAGAGACGAGATACAGCCACGATAGACTGCACTGATGTAGCCACTTGCGCCTGAGCCCCTCAAGTGGCCAATTTGCCCGCCTGCCAGCCACTCTGCTACACTAGCCTAGCGGGTTTTTCGCATAAAATCTTGCTTCATTTGGCGGATTGCTTCGGTTTTCTTTAAGTACTTTTTGTATAATTGACTTTTTTGTATTTAATGGTAGCCCTGTTTAATTTGTGTACTTAAATACAATTCAGTCTTTTTGTGTAATGTGTAGAGCAGGGAGGATTTATAATGTTTTAAATTACTTTAGTTTCTAGAGTGACGACGTGTTTTTTCGGGGTTTATAAATATAAAATAAGCTTCACGAAATAGTCAAAACCTATACCAATGTTGGCAAAACTGTACCCATTTCTCGGCTATGTCTGGAACAATGTGTTCTTTATGTTCAGACAGGTGAGCGTTGATAGCCGCGACACAGTTATTAACTTTTGTAGCTATCAAAGTTTATATTTATTTTTTATTTAGATTCTATTATATTTTGTGAATGTGATAACGTTGTAACTTGTAGGCCTTGTAGACTGTAGATTTGTAGACGATTTTCTATTTGATTAAGCACCTGGCACATGTTGATGGGCCTACACTGTTCTCTCATACCTGTTAACACTGTAATTTGAAAACTTTGTAAAAGCCAATTATTTTTAAAAGAGTGACCGTGGAGTTTCTTGCCGGCTCTTCTCCATAGGAAACGACCAATTGGAACCGTGCACCTAGCTTCTGACGTTTGATAAGATAAGTGCCCATGTAGGTTTATGTGAAATAAAATATTTTGATATTGATTTTCTATTGTAATTATGTCAATTTGTTGTTATTCTATATAAAACTTTAAGTAGCGATACTTGAATGTACGGGGAGTCAGTTATCAATGTTATCATACTACTGACTGGCTTATATACAGGGTGGCGGGGACATCGACGCACAACCTAATACCATGGATTCAGTACATGATTTTGGACCCCACAGCGTTGAAATTTTTCTTTTTCGACTTGCCGGAAACGTATCGGACTAAAAATTTCATCGCAGTGGAGGCCTTGAAATTTTAAGAAGGTTATTAAAAAATAAAGCTGCTGTTTTCTATAAAAGTGCAATACCGACGCGATCAAAATGTATGGAAAAGCTATTTTTTTTTAATAACTGACGAATAATTTCAACACAGGGAGGTCCTGAATCCATGGTAACACGTTGTACGTCCATGTCCCTGCCACCCTGTATATTGTCACGCATGAGGTTATTCTCAAATAGTTTTTGACGATAGGCACGAGACAAGAATAAGAAGTGTTGTTGCCTGTGGATATAATGAGCCTTTCTTTTTATAGTCATTTGTCTGTGCGATAATGAGAAAGACAATAGGCAGGCTTAGGAAACGCTAGCCTGTTGTCTTAGAAACTAAGAGTAAGGAATTCTTAGAGATAGTACAACAACGGGAGGTGTGGAAGAATAATGGGAAGATTCTTATTCTTTATTGTACACATAAATTACAGATATATTAGAAAGAAGAAAGAAAGAAAAATTGTTTATTCTGCACAAACAAAACGCACATTAAAAATAAATGACATTAAATGCACACATACAAAGTAGCCAAAAGCCTCGTATTCAAGCAATAAAAGTTTGTTTATTGTCACAATATTACAGGGACAGCTTGTGTAGGTACTACGGTTAGATTAATCTAGAATTGTTTTTTTTTTTGACAGAGACACATTTTACGACTGCGAAATTTGCAAATGAGGATTGTAAATAATCGCATAATATCCAAAATATTCATTGAAGTATATATGTAGTTATCCTAACATTAATATTAATTATTAATATTAATTTAATTAATTAATATTAATATAATTAATTAATATTAATATAATTAATTATTAATTAATAATAATATAAATGCGAAAGTAAGTTTGTTTGTTTGTTTGTTACCTTTTCACGCCTAAACCACTGAACCGATCATCCTGAAATTTTGTATATACGTTGTCAGGTCTACAGAAACGGACATAGGGTACCTATTATCCCGATAAAAAGTACTGTTCCCGAGGAAAACAACAATAACTTCTTATTATAATAGATGGCACCACGTGTCTTTCGAATCATGATTGAATTAAGTTATTATAGAAACTTTAGTGGTGTGTTAAGAGCTTTTTAATTTTTTATTTAAGTACCTAATTCATTTTGTGAGTCTAAAGTGTCGATAGACCGATAGAGGTGTTTTTCATCCTCCTAACTGTAATTCCTCGAACAACCCCAATTGATTGTCAAATTCTATATTAACGCGAGCGAAGTCGCGGGCAAAAGCTAGTCCGAATATAAAAATAAATATCTAATATAACCCTACATCACAACATCACACACACACAAGATCGTAAAGTGGAACAAAAATAAATAGGTACTTAATAATATTAAATTTACCATGAATACGTTATGGTGATTTTTAACAAATTAACATTAATAAGCTTTAACAATCAATAAAGTTGCAATGAAATTGTGTTAAAGTTTTACTCACCTGTGTAATTGCATCAATACAAAAGATGTTTCGCTCATTATTTTTATAATAACGTGAATAATAACACATTTCATGATAATAACATTTTATCAGTAATCATAAAGTTAATTTCAACAGTCAATAACAATCACCTTATTTGCTTATTAGTAACTTTAAGTTATGTTGATTGTGTATCTTGTTATCACCAAATTGAAAATCTTAAAGTGGACAAAAATCATAAAACTGATGATTATTTGCACTGTTTCATATTCACAGGGTCATTGCACAATGACTAACCAAAATAATTACATAATAATTTATGTAAGAAAAAATTGCAGTATCTGTAATCTTACACCTACAAGGGGTGTATAAATTTACTATGAATTCAATAATGCAAGTGCCGAGTGATATTCATTTACAAAGATGCATATAATGTCTCCAAAACACCTCATATTTTTGAGCACTCACTGAAAAATTACCCTTTACATAGCAAGCAAAAAAAATAATTTCCGTGCTCATAAAAGGAGCTTAAAAACTCCTTCGCAAGCGAGTGTGAACACTGTTCGGCTAATATTTCATACTGTATACAGCCAGTGAAAAGCGACGAGAAAAAATGGAAGACAAACACCCTCGGGCCACGGAACATTCTAGAACATTCTGGATAGACAGCACTTATGACGATAGATGGTACGCCAGCTCATTAATCGTGCGTTTTACGTGGAAAGATTCTGGAAGTTTGTCGAACTAAAAGTTGGAAGTAGCGGGTGGTAAAGACACATTGGTTAAAGAGCTTGGGCAGTTTCTTTTTATTTGGAGTCAAATCTTTTAATGTTTGGTCCTTAAATACGGCGTGCTATCTATCTATACATTAAATTAAAGTCACTTTTCGTGTCTGTCTGTGTGACCGCGTTGTTCTTTTGAACTGCGTAACGGATTTTATTGCTGTTTCCACCATAATTTAAAGAATTCATTCCGAAAGGTTTATATGTTGATTACATTAATATTAACATTACAAATAACAAATAAATCTCATTGTTTTGTCGAGTCGTAAAAACCGTGTGAAGCAGAAATTGGCTAGTATTTGTATTATAAAAAAATTAATATACGCGTCCATTTGAGAACCTCCGACTGTTTTTTCGTCGATAAAAAGGAGTGATCGACGAATTGACAAACTGTCGTATATCTCGTGCCAAAAATGGAGAAGAAGTTAGGTTACCTATTAAAATCTTTCGGACAGCAATTATTAGGAAGAGGGGCTCGTGGCTAAGGAATAACAGCCGCACGAGTCGATTGATCAGGTTAAGCTACGCTTGCCGCGGTTGGTCTGTGGATGAGTGACCATCTTTACATACCGAGACCCCTCCATGGCTTGGAAACCACGTAAAGCCGTTGGTCCCGGCTGCTATTCGTGGACAGTCGTTACGAGTAGTCAGAAACCCAAAAGTTTGACAACCTGCAGTCTTACCAAAGGGTATCGTGTTACCCAGTAACTGGGATGTGGAGGTCAGATAAGCAAAAGCTCCATGTAAAATACTGGTATTCATCTGTATCCGGTTAGACTGGAAGCCGACCCCAAAATAGTTGAGAAAAGGCTAGGCAGATTGACTGTTTGATTTTTATTAGAAAGAAAATAATTTTATTTGCGGAAAACGTGACGCAAAGAAAGAACACAAACACAAAAAAGAACAAGTTGGGGGAAATATGCGTCACCTCCACGTAAAACGGCCTTCGCTCAGCATAATGCTACGACCTTATGCGAGACAGCCCCAGCGCTGGCTTATTGTACAAATGATTTTGGAAAATACATTTCACCTTCCCGTTTTAAAAGTCCCATCCATTTATACTCTAGGTTATGGCTGCCGTGTCTAACCACATTTACCTACTCTAAAATCCTACACTTATCAAAATCTAAGTTGATTAAAGTAATTTACAAAATGTTCTTATTACTTCGGGAAGATGAGAGTCTCTTTGTCACCTTCATTCCTACTTATTAAGCAAGTTTGTGAATATCGTCGGGGAAGTTCGAGTGTGCCGTGCAAGCGACGTTTAAGGCCCACTTGCACCGAAAACCACTAAACACGTTTAGCGCTAAACGAGTTTTAAACATTATTCTGTCTCTGTCATCTTCAAACATTTGACAAAAACAGGATTATATTTTAAACTCGTTTTGTGATTGGCGGTGCAAGTGGGCTTAAGACAATGTCAGAATGGTTTAGTAACTTTAGACGTTTTCAATTCCGGGAAATATTGCTAATTATATACATAACATCACGCCTGCATTTCCCCGAAGGAGTAGGCAGAGGTGTACCTACCATTAACACCTAGGTACATTTCGCCAGTTAAGGCTCCTTCAAACAGGCGCGACGCGCTACGCAAATCACAAGCTACATAAAGGCCACCGCTCGTCGCGCGACAGGCGGTGACTTGGTGTCGCGCCTGTTTGAAGGAGCCTTTATGTTAAGATCCCATGTAAATAACGCGACCCTATTCCCATCAACCGTGCACAAATCTAGCTAGACTCTAGGCTCTGAGAAATTCCTGATAGAAAAACCCAACGACACTGCCCGACCTGGAAACCGACCCCAGAACCTCATACTCAGCAGTAGCATAATATTATCCATGTTAATATTTCGTTCTTTACAATATTTTCAATGATCTAACTTAAGTATTTAACTACCTTTACAGACGATGAAGAACTCGTCAATCCCTCTTTATTTTTCTTTGATTAAGTTGCATTCTTTTTTAAGTTAGCATACCCACTTTCCCACTGCTGAGCAAAGGTCTCCCCAAAATCCTTCCAGCATGCGTAGCATATCCACTTCTATCGCTACTCCACGAAGAGAAGACAAATCACTTTCTTAACAAAAAGTCGTTCTTTTTTTGAATTTGGACACCACGCCCGCCGTAGAAATCTTTCTACAATCTGGTATTTTGTCTTCTGTTTTTTCCGTTTCTATAGTGGCCATGCTACGCATGCTGGCATCCTTTTTTAGAGCCACCTCGATCCATTCGTTGCGTTAAGTCTCGTACACTCAGGCGCGACGCGACAGCGCGACACAAAGGCACCGCTCGCCGCGCGACACGCGCCTTTACGCGTCTAGGTCGTCTCGCCACCTCTTCCTTGTATTTCATTGATAACTAACAAAAAAACATTTTTACGAAAAACAAAACATCCGATTCCAAAAAAGTGATCAATAATTTTAATTTCGGATGTTGGTCTTTGGTTTTGTATTTTCGTTTATTGCCACTATTCCGAAATTAAAGTGATTTTTCACTTTTTAGTTGTGGTACCTACCCCACACAAATTCATATACCACTACTTGCTGTGTAAATAACACTGACAGGAAGTTATTATAACATAATCAATATACACTAAGTGGAAAAAATACGTATTATTGAAGCTAACTGAAAAACTACCGAAGCAAAGTTAATACAATTTACATGGGACCACCGCGCAAGCTTCCTCTACTAAATGCAAAAAGAATTTTTCAAAATCGGTCCACAATTGACGAAAATATCGATGAACATACATTAAAAAAAAAACAAAAAAAAACATACACACGAACATATAACCTTCTCCCTTTTTTAAATCGATTCACAATCAACACACACTTTAACGCGTAACATACAAAAAAATATAGACGAATAGAGAACCTCCTCCTTTTTGAAGTCGGCCGAAATTGCAACGAGAAATTGCGTCAACAATACAATTATGGAATATTCAACTTGCTGGCGAAAACCAGTGTTTACCTTTCATTCACTTAGCCAGTTTCAGCTTTCCACTTTCGGACGAAAACTGTTCACTTTTTTCACGCGAAAATTCCATTTAATATTGTTTTATTTTTTACTTGGCAACTCTTTTGAGTTGGGCCTCTTTTGTTTCAGTTAACGTGTGCCAACCTTGTTTGTACTTTGAAAGAGTTTTCAGTTGTTTTATTTTGTTTGGTACTGACTTTCCGATACTTGTTTCGGTTTCAGAAGGCTTTTGGTAGATGACAGGTTAATTTAAGTATATTAACTCAAAGCAATTTACTCGTGGAAAGTATTTTTTGTGACTTTTCAACAGGCTTTTTTACAGGCTTCATATTTTTCTTCTTATATCGTCGGTGAGTTTGTTTCGTCATTCCTTCTCAGGGGTAGTCAGACAGGAAATGTCGAATCCATTAAGCTTATTTATTTTTAATCGTGACGTGTAAAAATGATTCCGATATCCTATTTGCAAAATAAAATCAGTTTATTTCATAATTACAAGTGATCCAAGTGATCCAAGATGAAAAGCAGCCTATATTCTTACCCAGGTCATGGTCTATCTGTGTGGCAAATTTCATCCAAATCCATTCAGTAGTTTTTGCGTGAAAGAGTAACAAACATCCATCCATCCATCCATCCTCACAAACTTTCACATTTATAATATTAGTATGATGTGAGAATATTTTATGCCGTAGATAAAATATTTGTCAACCAGACGGTAACGTGGATAACTCCCCATGATGCGGTTTTAATTCAAGTGTTCATCATAGGCTTTCATTAAACGGAATTGTTATTGTAAAATGCCTTTGTTACTAATATTGCTAAAAGAAAAGCTTTCAGGTTTAATTTAAAAGCCGCAATTTATTTATGCCGCATCGAAACCAGGTCATCTCCCTGAGGAGGGTGTCGGCTTCGTGGCTCTGCCCGTAACGAACACTGAAAAATGAAATGCTTGACAAATTGAAAAATGATAAAAAGGAAACAGGCAGTTTAATAAACACTGTTTAACAAAATCAACTAAATAGAACTGAATTAAAGTGATTTTTATAATATTGCATTTTGTTTCATTTCGAGAAATCATAACAATAATTTCGGTTAAGGGGGATGCGCCAAGGTAGCGCGCGAAATTCAAATTTTCTTACGTTTTTTGCAATTTGCAGGTCCAGTATCAGGTTGTATGTTGATCTAAATATGAATCGCGGCCGTATCAAGTATTTATGTATAGAATTATAATCATAAAAATCATCAATATCTAAGTTCATTACCCTATTGAATGATTATTTCATGAAATCATGACATTTGTTGCCAATTCTAACCTAAGGATTTGTATTTCTGATTAATGATTACATAATCTCTAAAGCCATATTTGTTACGGTCGCGAATCATATTTTAATCAACAAACAACCTGACAGTGACCTGCAAATTGCAAGAAACGTAAGTACATATTTTTGAATTTCGCGGTCTATCTGAGTGCACCCCCCTTAAACCTGTATGGTTATGGTATATGTACCATCGAATTCGTTTTTTTTTTCACCAACACAATTGTGCATAATTCTAATACACACATCCCATGCCGATTTCGGCTACGGTGACTGTTTTTGTTTCTGACGACTATATTACGAGGTTCTGTATAATTATTATATTTATCTCTTTATCTGTGCACATAATTAATTATTAGAATTTAATTTCAATTTACTAAAACTATTGATTTTGAAGCGATTAATTTTGACTTGTACAATCCTCCATCTTTTTTTCCGTTTTCTTTTCAAATAAATTTCTAATGAAATCTTTTCTTTGTTTACAGGTAAGCACCTACCCTGTTCCGTAGTTAGGTGCATGGCATATTGGCATGCTAAATAAACGAGTGACATTCTGTCTGCCGCGGTAAGATGAACATGAATTACTTACATGTGCCGTCTTGTGGTGGTGGATAATGCCAGGTACACATGTAGGAACTTTCATCGCGGGCGACTCGCTGGCGATTTCCAAATCTCACGGCCGCACACTGATTTTGATAGCCAATGTGTTGCTAGCGAGATACGACTAAAGGCGCTGCGTGTTTACCTAGCATAAGGTTTTATGTTCTTTTGTTTAGATGACTATTTATATGGCCATGAATGCCAGTGTTTTTTTTTTGTTTCACGTTGAAGTCCTTGGCACTTTTTTTACATAATACATGTTGTCTTAAAAATACACAAAGTCCTGCCCTATGACCCTCACCATCAGGAAAGAAGGCGATAATACAATCTTGCACCAGTAAAATTAGTTAAAACTGCATATGTCAAAAGACAATTCAGCACAAATTCGCTGCCCAATATAAAAAATATCATCTATCCATCTATCCTATGAATACTAAAGACTGCAAAAAGGCAATTGTTCAATGGCTAAAACTGAAGTCCTTTGATGACATTGAATTATTGTTGCAAGCATCGTCAATATGAGTTGAAAAGATACACAGACGCACCCCCCCCCCCCCCCCTCCTACACACACACTCACACACTTTATTTTATTTAGTTATAGTTCCAGTCTTACTTGTAATGTTTTGTTTAAATTCTATTTTCTTTTTGTACGCCAAAAGTTTACGCCACTTTTACCATTCCATAATTTTATCATTGGAGAGCGGGATCTCCTAGCACAGGTATATCTTTTACTTAAAAGGAGGTCTCTATGTAAGAATTACCTACTTCAAAAGTTGTACAAGTTCCTGCAAAAAACCTTTTTTTTATTATTTACTTTTCACACGTTCAGGCCAGCGGCGACCCGGTGAGCCGGCTGAAATCTGCCGGTACGTGTAAAAGCTTTTATACTAATCCTACACTGCCTTCTACGGCCGCTCGGCGCCCGGTGCCTACAGACGCAGTCGTAGCCCCTTTAACACACACGTTTTTCTCGCCGTGAAAAACTACGGTTTATTCGACGTGTGTAGGCACGGTAGTCAGTGTTGTATGGATCTCTATGGAAGCTTGTGACGGACACGTTTTCTCTGTGGCGCAGTTTAAACGCCGTATGGTTAAGAAACCATGCCGTGTATAAAGGGCCTTATCGTGTGAAAAGGATTCAACATTTCGCTAAATTTATGTTGAACCGCGACTTCTAGTCAGCGGTTACTGTAATGAACGGAAAAAAATGATTAGATTTAAATATCAGCCCCAAAGTTAAACTTTATTTCTCATCATTGTCCATTCTTGTTTTGTTCGCTTAAAATACTTATGAAAAGAGTATCTTTCTGGCGTTACTGTAATTTCCGATACTTGCCTTCGATAATTTTTGATCTTGTCCTGTAACAGTGTTACAGTAACACATTAAAGTATTTACCGATAACGTTATCTTGTATTAAAGTAAACCACCCATAATTTCAATCAAGATATCGCTAGGGGTGTGCCACTATAAGCAAGTTTGGTGTTAGGACATACTTTACTAGATAACCACTAGGTAAATAATTTACCACATTTTACCGCCCATTACCACTAGGCCGATTGTACCGATAGCTAATGACTACATTTTACCGCTATCTCGACATTTTATATGCAAAATTTACGTCAAAATTCCGTATTAGGACGCAGAATGAATGTGTTTCGTATTAACCTCTGGTAAACATTACTCGTTTCTATTTGGTAGACAATTTCTAGTGATTAACAACCAGAAGTATCTGATCTCTATGCAAGGGAATTAAGACGTTCTGCTCCAGTGATAAGGTTGCTGTTGTGTGTCTGTTGGAAATGGCGCTTAATACATCTTGGTTGGCGTTTACACCCTTGTAAGGGTGATGGATAATAATTGCTATTACGTGTTGGCTTGTTATTCGTTACTGTAGGAAACGCGATAGGTTCTAGTGCGATTAATTAATTTAAGTAATCTTGTACGTATACTTTACACGCTTTTGTAAGATTAAATTACATGACACTAGCAGCAAATTAAAAGATTTGACTGGAATTTAGTCATTATTTATGTCCATACTAATATTATTAATTCAAAAGCAACTCTGTCTGTATGTTACCTTTTAACGCCTAAACCACAGAACGAATTTCGATAAAATTTGGCGAGGAGATATATGGCATCCTGGGGAAGGACAGGCCACTTTTTGTCTGGATAGCACGTTCCCATGGGATAACTTCCGACATTCAAGTGGGCGTAGCTGCGGGCAAAAGCTATTTTAAATATAAATTTTAATATGTGTCTTTGATGCAAATTCAGATTTTAGGGAACAGGAAACTTTAATAATTATAGGCGTTAAAAATACCCAATTTAGTTTAGAACGTACCCATACAATCTACAAAAATCTGCTCATACATAACCTCGCCTTTTTCCCATGGGGGTATGCAGAAACTACAGAACGCCACCTGCTACGATCCTTACATACTCCTTTTGCTTCGATCATAATAACGGTGCCAATTTCAGTAGTAAGTAATTGCAATGACATATTATATCTATACCGATTTGGGTTTATAGTTTACAGTTTTTTGACAAATTAAATACCTCATTTCCAAAACAATGCTGTCATAAATTGCTATTTTTACCCTACCATAACTGCCAAAACATTTCAAACAGGCATTACCATTTCAGACTACGCACGAAGTTTTGACAACCCTAACGTGTTTCATATTAACATTCGAATTGATACAATTGCAACTCTATTCTCAAAGCTTAGGATACCTTTTCCTTTACACTGGTGGCTACGTCACATAATATCACATTTCAATTGATAAAATTCAAACTTAATACTGTAAAGTTTAGGATTCCTTTCTCTTTAAACGGGATGTTGAATAAATTGTTTACAGTATGATGTGCTGTTTATCAAAACTTTGCTTTTATGTCTTAATCTTGTTTCTTAATATTATGAGTTAAACGAGGATTTGAATGCCTTGATTACTTATCAGAAAGTTTTAAGCCTCGCCTATTGTTTTGTTGCTAAGGGCTTTTGTTAAATTATTTCTCGTATTGTAAAGGTATTAGTAATTTGGGATGACGTTAACAGCTCCTGTTAATTTGTTCCTCAAATAACTCTTGACAGTTCATGAATTCTGTTTTGACAAGCCATCATCGTGACTTATATTTGATCCTTTCCATTAAGCCTCTTTTGCTTGTGTCTCTTGTTCAATCTACCTTATTCAGGACCTTATTTTAAAGGCTCCCGCAAACGCGCTACAGCGCGACTCAAAAGAACCTCGTGTCACGCGATGAGCGGTGCCTTTGTGTCGTGCTGTCGCGTCGCGCCAGTGTGCACGAGTCTTCATACGTTTTTGATTCACAATAGTTGTATCGAATGTTAACATTATCGATGTAAAATATTGCTCCTTTTCACGACCCCAATTTTGAATCTATGTGGGATGCCTAAATCAAAATTTGTTGCGTATGTTGCGTACTTCCGTTATCGAAAATTTCTTTAATCAGGGGGCAGAATCTAGAATCTGACCTTTACAGTTACTATCAATATAATTGCCAATTGAAATTCATACCAATATTATAAATTCGAAAGTAACTCTATCTGTATGTTACCTTTTCACGCCTAAACCACTGAACGGATTTCGATAAAATTTGGCAAGGAGATAGATGGCATCCTAAGGGGAAGGACATGGGATACTTTTAGTCCCAGTAACACGTACTCCTGGAACCCTGGTTCCCGCGGGCAGAAGCTAAAATAAAATAAAGGGAAAATAATGCAAAATTTATTTAAACCAACTTACAACAGAAAAACTAGGCATTCACACAAACGTATAATTCATTATTTTTATCGATAGTAATATAATTTTTATCGTCCATCTGAATGCCCACGCTTGTCACACTGTGCAAGTGTGCATGACGCAATTTATCTGCAGATGAAGGGTTTCTTACCACTTGTAATCTGGTTATATGTTCTATTTAACCCTTGCTCCACTGTCTAGTCCAACTCTGTGCTAGATTCAAATCAGGTTAATTAAGTTAAAAGGAATTTACCATAAAGTGATTTGACTTCTTGCCTACTTTGATATTACTAAGTATTAGGCGCAATATTCAATAGTACCTACCTAATGGTAAATGTTGCAATATTCAGTAAAAATTCACTTTGAAAAAGAATTTTAGATCATATTTAAATAAAATCCTATTCTGTATAAAGAAGATCAGCATTTGTAAAAACAGATTTTACACTTCGTAGTAATGATGTGTTTTTTTTTCGCTACATCCTGTAGGTAATGTTTCGTGCCAAATACTTTTAGGGATGTCAACAATGATATCGATTATTTTAATTCATGTTCAGCCATCCATAGTCTACGCAATCCCTGCTCACGTTTGATATATCCCTAGTCGGTAGTCGTAGTCACAAACACATGAAATATTAATGCAATCTAGCTGCACTAATAAATGCACTACACCTACCTACCTACCGCATGTGTAGCTTTATTGATTCCCCTGCCTGCAATCACTGGCGTTGGGGTAACCACGGATATTGCATTTCCACCCCCGACCTAAGCACGTATTCCTATAAGAATTAACTCGGTGCTACGTTCATTTGTTTTAATATAGTATCTTGAGTTATTGTATTTGGTTTTGGAGTTAATTAATTTGTTTGTGAAGTTAACTTGTTTCTCTGAGGGTAGGAGTTTCACGGTTGATTGGCGCCAAAAGTGTGGTTACTTAGACTTAATAGATAAATGTTTTGTGCCGTTTGTGGTTACACTTATTTGGGTGTTATGGGGCCTCAGTTACTGAGGACCAACATTGGACACAACACTCAAACGAATTCTACCCCTATCAAGTTGATTCTACTATTTTTTATGGTTTCTTGGCAGATTCGATTTAATTAATCAGAAACCAATATTCAGGTGGTAGAACTTAGACAAGGTTCTTACGATATTTAAAAAGACTATATTGCAGACAGTTATCAATTTTTACCCATTTTAAATCAAAAACAGGAAACCCCGCATAACCATAGAAAACACAATGGAGCCATAAAAAATATTTTGCATTACGAAATATCTCCAAAAACCATAAAGTGACAAAGCTGAATATTACACAAGCCTACATTTTTTTACCAGTCGTAAACAACGAACTGTCAATTACCATAACGTAGTGCTACGATAAGTCGATAATGTGTGTGCTATTTGTCGATATGTCGACGAAATGTACCAATTGGAGATTGAGATATTACGCCTGAGGCTATGCTGTGATTAGTAAGGAACTGTTTTATCGATACCTTACTTTTTGAAGTGCGAACTAAAGCGCTTTTAGGAATAGCAGGATATATTCGGATTCAAATGCAGCGTTGAATCTAACCGAAGTGCACAAATAACCGAATTTTAAGAGTTTAAAACACCTGAACAATTTTATAATGGTTAAGATCCGTCTTACTGATTTACTGAACCTGAAGATTGTTCTCTAGATACAACGTATTATATATTTAACCTATAGCTTATCTTTCAGCCCACGTTTTAAAACTTCGCCCACAAAATTGGGTCGCTGTTTCCGAGTATCTGGGTTACTATTCATGCACTATTGCAATTTTTAAGCCCAATGCGATTTATGTAACTTGAATCCGTGCCAACTTAATCCATTATTTACACCGTCGGGGTAACGCATGGGTGATTTAGAAACACATTCATTTTAACTTGCTATTATTATTGAAATAAATGTTACTTGTATAACACTGCCAGCTACCTTGCGGTGTAGTCGGAACGAACAAATAAAAAGAGGGTGTGTGCTTATGACCACACGATAGAAGTGAAAACTTACGACTGGAGCCGAGTATACGCGATTCAGAGCCGAGTATACCCGAACGTTAGCGTCACCGAACGGACCCGAGCGTTCAGGTTCAGTTTCGTTCACAGTTCAAAAGGAGCGCCCAGTGGGCCTAAAGAAGTTTCACTTCAAAAACACGGGTATTTATTTGTACAATGAACAAAATAATAAATTCCGCAACAATCGGGTCTCGTCAAATGTCGTGATATGCCATTGTGCCCACAAGGAAATTATTTTCGCACACTAAGTTACATAGGCTCCTGTATTAAGAAGCTCACTGATAAAGTTGGAAACGATCCTTGCACTGAAAAGCACGCACTTCAATAGAATTTCACTAAAGGTAAAATTAACGTGTGTTTGAAAATGTAAGTTCTCAATTCAATCAATATATCCAACTGTTTCGGTCGGCTTCCAGTCTAACCGGATGCAGCTAAATACCTGTATTTTACATGGAGCGACAGTCTATCTGATCTCCACAACCCAGTTACTGGGTGACAGGATACCCCTTAGTAAGATTGGTTGTCAGACTTTTGGGCTTCTGATCTGACTACCAGAAACAACTGTCAAGAAACTACGAATGACAGCTAGGACCAATGGCTTAAAGTGCTTTCTAAGGCACGGAGGGGTTTCGATTTGTAATGGATGGTCACCCATCCACGAACCAACAGCGGCAAGCGTAGCTTAACCTTCCATCGACCTGTGCGGTGGTTATCATTTAGCCATGGGCCCTCTCTATAAATTCTCAATTGATAGCCTTAAATCATTAATACAACATGGCATCGCTGCATCAAGCTCAACTAACCAATTAATTATCAGCTAACATTGATCTAACATCGATATTCATGTCCCATCACTACGCTATTGATTGCGTAATGTCACGCCGCACGATAAATTCGCAGCGTCCGCCCACGCTCGATCATAATGTAATCATTGCCCTGAACACGGCTCTTTGTTGTACTGAAATGAAATAAGCTGTGGGCAAAGGTGATCCAGTTGTTTTATGAGATAACCTGCAGTTTCACTGGTTTTCGAGGTGAAACATTGAGAAAACAACCAGTAGTGCTATTCTGTACAAACCTCACCTCACCGTAAATACTTAGGCGAAGTGAGGTGTCAATAGTGTCGATGCCTAGCGTCAAGTAGAATGACAGCTTATTTCAACTGAGTTTTCACGCCGAAATTTTTACAGAATAAACCGGCTGAAGTTCTGTCAAACAGTGAAATCAAAATGTAAGAGCTCTTATTTGAGAGCACCGAAGTTGGTTTGAAGTAAGAATTCATATGATATTCAGCTCTATAAAGGAAATAGCACACATATCAAGTCGGAAAGGGATCGTCACCGTATCAACTCTAGCCATTCAGTATTCTTTGAATGAAACTCCCTACTGCAACGCACACTAATCGGAATCGTAACGTAATCGCCTCGCCTCGGGGTCGGCGAGCCGTAAGCGCGGCGTCGCCTAACCGTAGCCGAGTCGACGTATCGAAGTTGCTGATCCGCTTTGGTTACGTGCTTACGTTCGGTTGACGCCTGTTTGACGGCGAGGCGAAAGGAGATATGGTGACGATCCCTTGCCGAGTTCATATGTGTGCTATGACCTTAAGAGTGATCTCTCAAATGAAGCGATTTATTGACCAGGGCCCAATTTGCCTTGCAATAAAACAGAAATTCAACGTATAATGCCTCCTTCACTATATTGCATGAACACAGTGATACGAGGGTCATTCAATAAATACTTAGCCTACAAAAAGTAAACGAAAATTTTGGAAAAGTGGCAATTTATTTTTCAACATAGTCTCCTTTTAGTTCGATACACTTAGCCCAGCGATGCTCCAACTTTTTTAACCCGTCCGAAAAATAGTTTTTGTCAAACTCTGCAAAATAGGCCTCCGTGGCGGCGATGACCTCCTCATTCGATCCATATCTATTCCCGGCGAGTGATTTTTTCAGATTAGGAAACAGAAAGAAGTCACAAGGGGCCAAATCTGGAGAATACGGTGGATGGGGCAGCAATTCGTAGCGTAATTCGACCAATTTGGCCATGGCAACGGCAGACGTGTGAACCGGTGCGTTGTCGTGGTGAAACAGCACTTTTTTCTTCGCCAGATGGGGTCGTTTTTTCTTTAATTCGGCGTCGAATCGGCCTAATAAATCGGCATAGTAAAGCCCTGTAATTGTTTTACCCTTCTCGAGGTAATCGATGTAGATCACACCTTGTGAATCCCAGAAAACGGTGGCCATAACTTTTCCGGCCGATTTTACAGTTTTCGCCTTCTTTGGAGCACGTTCCCCGGTCTGGATCCATTGTTTTGATTGCTCCTTGGTCTCTGGTGTGTACCAGTGGATCCAGGTTTCATCGACGGTCACAAAACGACGCAAAAACTCCGCTGGATTCATCTTAAACAGCGCCAAACACGTCTCCGATGTGGTCTCACGGTTGCGCTTGTTTTCTGGTGTGAGTAAACGCGGCACCCATCGCGCCGACAGCTTTCTCATGCCGAGTTCCTCGTGAAGAATATGATGCACTGTTCCTTCTGAAATGCCTACAGTCTCAGCTAGCTCCCGAACCTTCAATCGGCGATCTGCCAATACGAGATCATGGATTTTTTTAATGTTTTCCTCCGTAGCAGCTGTTTTCGGTGCACCTGGACGTGGTTCATCAAAAACCGACGTACGGCCACGTGCAAACTCGTTGAACCAATTCTTGACGGTGGCCATCGATGGAGAAGAGTCACCGTACACAGCATCCAAGCGCTCTTTGATTTCGATGCGCGTTTTCCCTTCCAAAAATAGGAATCGAATCACCGAACGATATTGCTCTTTTTCCATTTTTGTAAAACCGATCGACACGTTCGCTTCCATAAGTTGTCAAATTAAAACAAATGAAGGGATTGGAATGAAAATTTGAAAAAAGAATTAAAAAAGAATGTGCTACACTGTGGTAAAACTCTTTTGAAACTACAGCGCCCTCTGGCGATGAGGCTAGGTACTTATTGAATGCACCTCGTATGTCAACCCGAATCAAAGATCTATTCCCATCCAATACCAAGAGCTAATACCATTTGGTATTAGTTTATTTCCGAATTTATTTTCTATTCCCAACGAGTACCACATTTTTTTAAATAAAAATCTATTACTAACGAATACCAAAGCGTGACTTTTTGTACACTCAGCTACACAAAGTTTTATTTAAATTGCGTTTTACCGAAATCTAGGGTAATCTAAATATAGGGTTAGGGTTAATAAGCTGGTCGACGGAGCCCCGCATCGCGGGGCTCCTATTTCTGTCTAAAGGGTTTAAAGGAACCTAACCAACCGAACCTCGGGATGCCACTGACGTCGACCGTCTAGGGTTAGGATTTTCGGGAACATCTATTATGTTTTCGGAAACTTAGTTCGTCACTCAAAGCATTTTAATTTTACTGAACCTGACTGTATCTGATTTCTTCAAACTTGTTTTGGTATTGGTTTTAAAATGTGGTACTCGTTGGGAATAGAAAATAAATTCGGAAATAAACTAATACCAAATGGTATTAGCTCTTGGTATTGGATGGTAATAGAGCGAATCAAATAAATGACAATCATCATTTTCGAGCTTTTTTCCTTCCATCAAGAGATAAAGTTGAACAGTTTTCTTTTACACTGCTGCATGGATATTTCGAATGACGTTAACAGGGGAGCGCTGTTGGTAAACATTTGTGCAATTGTATTGTGAAATGTCACTTGGAATGTATTTAAAAAACAAGATGGCGGGTTTAGTTCCGATTTCGATCACGCGCTAAAATATCCATCACCGCCTTGATACAGTTCACAACCTTCACAGAACTGAAGCCTAGTGTAGGATGTTACCTCCTTATCAATCCCGTATCCCCTTGTTCCAATCAAACCAGTCAATTACAGATTCACGAAGACACACGTTACGTAATCGCATCCCACTCGCAATCATAATCATTGCACTGAACATCTTTCTGTTAAAACGTGAATTGATGTTAATGGTACAGATGTGAACCAGATTCGTGTTGAGAGAGATTTTAGTGTGTCTGTTGCAGTTCGTGTGATGCAAACAGGCGTGAAATTGAGCCATTTTACTATCGAAGTTAATACAACACTTTTCGACGCCACGTGCGCCTAATGTTATAACCTCCTTACGAAGTGTTTACGTCTTTTGATTTTTACGATGTTCTTTTGTCTTTTAAGTACTCACACCGGTAGTATGACACATGTTGCAAATTGTTATTGAAAATCCTGACAATAACGATGAAAGCAGTCTGTTATGTTCCCTATACTGAGTAGGTAAAGAGTTAACAGGGCCTAGACAAACGGCGATCGCTTTCAAAGCGTGACGTTTGTCTACTACGACATTCTACAGAATTGACATAAGCTTTTCGGTAACTTATGTCAGTGCTTATGTCAATCCCATTTTTGACGTTTCTATCATCATTATCGCTGATAGTATGTGACTTTCTCTAGCTGAGAAGTCAAAATTGGTATGTAACGTTCTTACATTCCTGCCAAAAATACTTCCCACATTCTTCAAATTCTTGTATACTCTAGCTAGAGTAATCTTGGGTAACCAAGAAGCATGAAAACCAATGTTATAGATCGAGTTCTAGAGTTTTCCAGTATACTTAAATTATGACTCGCTGGTGCATAATGTGATTTGAATTTGGAACTTCAACTAAAAAATTCATGTTTTTTTTTTTTTTTTTCTTTACAATGTAAACTATGCAGTGTGGCGGGGACATCGACGCGCAACCTGTTACAATGGATTCAGTACATGATTCTGGACGCCCTGCGATGAAATTTTTATCGGTTATTAAAAAAGCTGTTCCATACATTTTGACGGCGTAGGTTTTGTAAGAAACAGCGTTTTTTTTTTTTAATGTCTGACGAAAATTTTCAACGCATCATATACTGAATATATGGTAACAGGCTGTGCGCCCTGTATAGTCTGTAGTCACCTAGAAACAAGACAAAGCATAGTCTAAGCAGGAAGCCGCATTGCACGCTACAGTAAACGAAGTTCTACCTTTAAAGAGTTCAGCGCAGTTCAACAGAACATTATACTGTGCATATTATGTTCATGTATGTATCAAACAGTTTGCAATACATACATACGTGGGGCTAGTAGTTCAGGCATCGCTTCTCATGCACAAAGGTTGTGGGTCCAAAACCGAGCAAGTACCAATGTGATTTTTTCAATTCATATGTACTTTCAGAGTTTTTCTTGGGCATTACTGACATCGGTGAAGGAAAATATCGTGAGGAAACCTGGACTTACAGATAATTTAAGTCTGAAATCGCCAACCCTTATGAGCAAGCGTGGTTTTTTATTTTTTTTATTTATTTATTTATTAATAACCAACTTATATTTACAGTTTGCACCACACATACAAGTTATCAGTCAGTACTAGTAATTACACATACAACCATAAAATTAGGTTAAATTACATAAAAGTAAACAAAATAAGATGAAATTAAATTAAATTAGACAAAATTAGATAAAAGTGGATAATTTTAAATAAAAAAGATAATATTGGGTAAAATAAGATAATATTAGATAAAATAAGATAAATTTAGATACAAAAAAAGATAAAATATGATAATATTAGATAAAATAAGAAAAAAATTGATAACATTTGATAACTTTAGATAAAATTAGCGAAAAAGAAAGAAATTGTTAGAATTGTGACAAAATTGGAATAAAATTATTAATATCATAATAACATATTTACTGCATGGAGATTGTACTGGGAGTAGCAATGGACTCCAGGTACCGAGTAGTTCAGGAATTTCAGTTCAGTACTCGCGAAGACATCTGAGGATTCATCATACAGCCAAATGTTGTTAATATGGTGATCAATGCTCGTGTCGTCTCTGTATGAGAAAAGGCCGGGACCCGTCTTTGCCCTGCAGTCGGACAGATAGGCTTATTATTATCTTATATACGTGGGTGCGATGCGTCAGGGCACTGTCAGTCGTTTGCGAAGAATTTTGATATTGAACCTAAAGGACATGTATAGGTATACTCAAAAATGTTGCAAAGAGGAAGTTGAAAGGATTTAAATGTAGTTGGATGTAGTGATGTGCCATATTTGGAAGAACTCACAGTATTTCCAATCGGTATTTATTATAGTTAAAAATACCGGTGCAATCTTTGCTATACAGTATTGTCATAAACATTATGGTATTGTTGCCCTGAATAAATATTTTGGTTGAGTATGAGCAGTATGGCCACCCACGCCTGTATTGTCTGCGCATGCGGCTATCAGAATATGTGCGAACTGACTGGTGTAGTATAGGTCGATTGTTTCATTCTTCTTCTTAGCGTGTCCATGACAACACAGGATGGCAAAAAAAAAATCTGCTGTTTCATAGAAAAGTGCAATACCTAACCTACGCGGTCAAAATGTATGGCAGAGCAAATTAAAAAAAAAATAGTCTTCGAAAATTTTCAACGCAAGAGGTAAAGAATCATGTACTGAATCCATGGTAACAGGTTGTGTGTCGATGTCGGCCCAGAATTTGGCTACGAGTTTGGCACCTTCAGTAGCGTCCAACAGCTCCTGTAACATGCAGACAACCGGACATGCTAAACACGATATTAAGAGCCCCATTTTTTGTGGGACAGCACCACATTTACACAATGTCGTTGTTTCATTGAGATTCAGTCATTTATTTTCACCAGTAATGTTTTACATAAAAATTTAATAAATTAATAAACTCTTTCTAATACAATGTTTGTCCAATTAACATTAACTTGTCAATGTCATATGCCATCGTCAGTATCTCTAACTCACTTCGTAAAGCATGTCTTGAATCATATATTACCCCGTACACGTCCACTGCTAAACATAGGTCTCCTAATGGTCTCTACGTAAACGGAATTGAAAATTACCATGCTTGGTGGCATATCCTCCTGACCTTAACGTTGCCTTTTATTAAAACAACTGCAGACTGTGTATCATTAACCAGGCACTACACAAAACTAACCACAAGGCATAAAACATATTATAATAAACTAGCGGACCCGGCAGACGTTGTCCTGCCCGGAAAAGCAGCGACACATTTAATATTATACCGCTCAAAATTTTGTGATGTTATCAATTGTACAGCAAATCAAATTTGATAACATACCGACAGCAGCGCCACCAACCGGGTCCAATTGTGTTTTCAAACCACCCAGGAACCCATTGAAATATATACACAAAAATTTCATCCAAATCGGTCCAGCCGTTTAGGAGGAATTAAGGGGGGACACACGTACAGAAGAATTATATATATTAAGATAATACCAACCTATTATTATCCAACTGCAAGGCAAAGGCCTCTTCTTATACTGAGAAGGCACGAGCATTGATCAACACGCTTTCTCCATTCGGGCTGGCGATTTCAGGCTAATCTATATATATAAAAATTAATCCCTATTTCCCTTGGTCACGCCATAACTTGAAAACGACTTTACTGATTCCATCCATCTTGTTTTTTAAAGTTTTATAATACTTTGTAGCAGGTTCTTACGGAAAAAAAAAAAAGAATGTTTCGATGCGACGAGGTGGGTCGGGGGATCAAGAAATTTCACGCGGACGAAGTCGCGGGCAGAATGTATTAAATAAAAATTCAGATTTCCTCACGATGTTTTTCGTCCATCGATGTCAGTAATGTCCAACATAAACTCAGAACGTACATATGAATTGAAAAAATCACATTGGTACTTGCCTAGATTTCAACCCACAAGTCACAACCAAGTGCATAATTGGTAAGGCCTTAACCACTGAGCCATTACGACATTTCAAAACATTATGATTTTGCGAAATAAAGTTATCCTCTTAGAAAGCGTGGCGCCTATGAACACTTAAATTTTCGATGAAAATCATCAACTTTATCTAGTCATTATAGACTGTGAATTGTAATTAAGCTACAGTACAACTGTTTTCTTAATGTCCCTCGGGAATCATCGCATTTCTGAATACAAACGAATGCTAATTTCTATGTCCATCAATTATAAAATGGTGGTTTTGTTTTGATTGAAAACAAAACAACAATAAAGTACTTAGTTCTGAAGTCAAATTATTATACACGATAAATCTAATAATTGATGGACATGGAAATTAGCATTGGTTTGTATTCGGAAATGCGATGATTCCTGAGGGACTTTAAGAAAATAGTTGTACTGTACTAACCTATGCCAAATACTATGTCGACCTACCAAATAGCTTATTACATCCACCAATATCTAAGAACATTGCCTATAAAAGGGACCCACCACGCATAGTTTCCCAAACTTTGTTGCTTTGGTCCCAAAAAAATGGGGATACATGAAGTGCTAAAGTAACACATGTGTATAAATGCAACAGATGTTAACAATACTAAGAGAGTTTTTAATAAAATTGCCCGTCTCTGGCATAGCGCCAGCCGTGCAATTGCCCCGGTCATAGAGTAGACGAACTAGTTATCGGAGAGAGGACACTTCTCTGTAGTATAGTTGTGAGTTTGTGAGGCAAAAGCGCTAGGGTAGGGTAGCTCGCAAAATTATTTTTTTCTTACTTTTTTGCAATTTGTAGGTCAATTTTTTTTTATTTTTAAAAACGTTGCCCCACACCAGGAATTTCTCCTGTATTGTGGGTGCGTTTACAAACATTCAAATTCACATACACAAACAGCCAGACCCGGAACAACAACTTGTAGGTCATACAAATATTTGTTCCGTGCGGGAATCGAACCCGCGACACGCAGCGCAGCAGTCAATCGCTTAACCACTGCACCAACCGTGCCGTCAAAGTATTAGGTTGTATGTTGATGAAAATATGATTCGCGACGGTAACCAATCTTTATTTACAACTAGTTTCTGCCCGCGGTTTGGCCCGCGTGGATGTCGGAAATTATTACACGAGAACGTGCTACCGGGACAAAAAGCGTATGTCCTTCCCCAGGATGCCATCTATCTCCTTGTCAAGTATTATCGAAATCCGTTAAGTGGTTTAGGCGTGAAAAGGTAACATACAGAAAGAGTTACTTTCGAATTTATAATATTCGTATGGGTAATATAAAAAAAATATCAGCACAGTTCTCTAAGTAACTCGCTCTTCCTAATAGTGACCTGCAAATTGCAAAAAACGTAAAAAAAAAATTGCGGGCTAGCTCTGTGCTTCCCCCTTAATGCAACTAATTAACGGACATTTCCTAAAATTCCTAAAACATTTATGATTACAATCAGAACTTAAAAATAGTTTTACTTTTAATTGAAGGTAAGACTAGAAGCCGACCCCAACAGAATTAGGCTAGGCTTTTAAAAAAATCCGGCCGTGTGCGTGTCGGATGAAAGGTTCCGTAGTTAGGATGAATTTATCCAAAAACAAACTTAACATTGTAATTAAAAAACATGTTGTATACGTCACGGTCAAATCACCAACTGCAAATTTAAGTTTGTAAACCATTTTTTTTAAATATTATGAAACTACATATTAACGATTTTCGTAGATTTTCCTTTACTTGTGCTGTGAGGCCTTACTTCTTGCCAAATTTCATGATTCAGGTCAAAGGGAAGTACCTACCCTAAGTTTTGATTTATTTGCGGGTATCAAAATATGTCGCATAAATGGCCGTATTTTTGAGGTATTCCATGAAGCACACCCAAACGAAGCACACCCAGACGAAGCACACCTAAAGTATTCCACTTAGCACACCCGTAGGTGGGCTTCAAATAAAAATATAAAATAAATAATTTCCTATTCCACGAAGCACACCTACGAATATCACTCGCATAGTGCGGGGACTAAGAAATAAAAATGTCGATAGGAGAAAATATTTATTATTTAAAAGACTTACTTAAATATCTAACATCTTTCAGTTTCATTATAATAATGTGATACAATACTTGTCATTTTCATAGTGTTCATATATAAATCCCATAGATAAGACGTATACATGATGGGCTAATAGTCAACGCGTGCGCCCGCCACTGAATTCCCGAGCCAACCCGAATTTAGCCGAGCGTTTCCGGAACTTGTTTACATGCTTAGTTCTCATTACACTATCGCGACGTCACGGGCTGAGTGTATGCAATTGTGCGCCGGTCTTGTTATTATTATTTTTTCTGTTTTTCGTGCAATTTATTCAAACAAAATAATGGAGCCGATGGCAGGTCCAAGTAGTAGAAATTTTAACCCATCTATTAATTATGTATAGATCTCTATAGAAAACTATATTTACAATGTTTTTGATATTTGTCAATTTTTTTATTGTAATTATGAAAGAATCTGTGATAGTTTATATTAAAGTAGAGTATTTTTATTATCCACTCAACAGGTATAAGAAAACTTCAACATAGATCTCTATGGAAAACTATATTTACAATGTTTTTGATATTTGTCCAAGTTTTTATTGCATGATTATGAAACAATCTGTGATTTTATTAAGAACACAAAAAAGGAACATAATAGAAAAATAGTTAAAAAATAAAAAATAATATTTTTTTTGGAAAGATAATTATGAAACAATCTGTGATTTTAAATAGTAAGATTACAAAAATTACAAATATTGTGTCACATTATTATAATGAAACTGAATGATGTTAGAAATTTAAGTCTTCTAAATAATAAATATTTTCTCCTATCGACATTTTTATTTCTTACGAGTAGTCCCCGCACTATGCGAGTGATATTCGTAGGTGTGCTTCGTGGAATAGGAAATTATTTATTTTAAATTTTTATTTGAAGCCCACCTACGGGTGTGCTAAGTGGAATACTTTAGGTGTGCTTCGTCTGGGTGTGCTTCGTTTGGGTGTGCTTCATGGAATACCTCGTATTTTTTATGACTTAGAAGCTTGATTTTTTTAAGAGCTCCAAGGGACCGTAGACCTACGTATTTGATATGAATTGCAACTTGATACCTGCACGTGTTCCTGAGAAAAAGGGGCTTGACAGACTGACAGACATATGGACAGACGGACAACAAAGTGATCCTATAAGGGTTCCGCATCGGCGCGTACTATATTATTCTACAAAAATAAATAATTTCTAATTCGCCTATTCCATCATCTGCCTTTCCCAATTATGTTGAGGTTGGCTTCCAGTCTAACCGAAAGCAGCTGAATACCAGTATTTTACATGGAGCGACTACCTATCTGACCTCCACATCCCAGCTACTGAGTAATACGATACCCCATGGTAGGATTGGTTGTCAGACTTTCGTGCTTCTGACGACCCGTAACGACTGTCAAAGATCCAAAAAAGACAGCCGTGACCAACAGCTTAACGTGCCATAATTTCCGAGCCACGGGGCGGTCTTGGTATGTAAAGATGGTCACCCATCCACGGACCGACCGCGACAAGCGTAGCTTAACCTGATCGATCGACCCGTGTGGCTGTTATTACTTAGCCACGAGCCCTATCTCGCCTATTCCGTCATGGAGAATGTTCAGAAGGCCCATAAGTTTTCTTTTATTAATCACAAAACCCTTATCTATCTAATGAATCTAATCTAATATTGTTTAGACGTAATCCAAATTACAATACGAACAGAACCCTTAAAAAAATTTCATCCAAACACTAATAAAAAACAACCCATAATCTTTCCTACCACACACACCCAACTTCACTCATATCTCTCAAACTAAACCACTTACAGCTACAATGTAACAGTACCTCACAGAAAATTGGAAAACTTGAACTGACCACTACAATCGAGTGGCTTATCTATAAACTTAGTCTTTGTTCATCGGTCGTTGACCCCGCTTAGAATATCAGATGGCGACGCACCGATAATGTGTAAATTGTTTAGATAATCTATTGTTATTGTTAGTATGATGTGTCGAACGCGTTCATTCGACGCCTAATCGAGTAATCGGTGATCGTTAATTGGTGTGGATACCTTATCGCTTCTTGCGATCTTCGATTAGGAACCTCGACGTTATCATTAATTTGATACTAATTAGGTATTACTACGATTACAATTATCGATAATTCGGTATAAAAGAGTTGTGGTACTATGTCAAAAGCAGACCGCTATAGGTAATGGCTATTAGACCAAAAAAATATAAACAGTGCATTTTTAGAAGAGACATATTTAGAGGTTTTTAAAGTTTTTAAGCTATTGCATAGCTTTTATCGCGGACTTTGAGCGCGGCGACCGAATCAAGAAATTTCGTAACGAAAATAAAACCTAACACCCCCCACTCCGCCTACCATGTAGCTCGGCCGAGCGTTCGCTTAACGTGTATGAATATGGTACGACTGTACTTGAATTAATATCAAAGAAAAAAAAATACTGCATAAATAAAAAATAAATAAATAATTATAATTGCATAAGTTGTTAAAAAATGCTATGCAATAGCTTTACCGCGGCAGTCCCCGAGTGCCACACGTGTTTTTTTCGGGCTTAATTTGTAATCAGCGCGGTAATTGCGTAACACACTAACAGTAGGAAGGGCTTTCATTTTGACAGTTCAACAACATTAATTGCGTTATTTGCGTTGATGAGCAGACAAAATTTTCGAACTTATGAAGCAATGGATTAGCAATATCCTTCAAAATATTTCAGATTCTGATTGATAGTGTGTTACGCGATTAGGGTGCTGGTTTATCAATGTTTGATGGTTTAAAATCTTCTATTTCAAGCAGTAGACTACAACAGACACACGGTATATTCTATATATATAAAAATGGATCCCTATTTCCCTTGGTCACGCTATAACTTGAGAACGACTGCACCGATTTCACCAATTTTCTTTTTTTAAGTTTTCTTGTACTTTGTAGAAGATTCTTATGGAAAAAAATAAGAAAGTTGCGATGCGACGGGGTGAGTCAGGGATACAATAAATTTCACGCGGACGAAGTCGTAGGCAGAAGCTAGTTCATTATAAAATAATTAGATTTATACCATATCATATGGTATACCGCAAAAATGTTTTAATTGTAACAATTCCTCAATATTTGATGTCGGTTTCAAATTCATGTTCAGTGTGATTGAAACCAGACAGTTTGCATTTGAATACATAATCGAGTTATTTAAACAATGCCATATTAATTTCTGTTATGACAACAGTTTATGGTTTGATTATGAACAAAAATAATAATGAGTGGACTATACAGTTAATTTAATTAGGACCAGTACGATTTACATGTATGCGCGTGTCTATGATAACTTTTATTTACTTCTTTGGGGCTTCTTTTGTCGAAATCATCATGGATAACCTAACCTACCATGGATACCTAAATGATACACCAATGACTATCTGCATTATTTACTTTCCTTCTCGCTTTAATCCATCCAAAGGTTGTCCGTAAAAGATCGCTTTTAGCGATAAGACCGCCCATTGTGTCACCCTATGTAAAATTTCTACATTTATATCTGTATTTTTTATGGTGTAGTACATAATAAAGAGTATTCTATTTTATTCTATTCTTTGCCACAAAAGTTACCTGAAACTATTCTTATAAAATCTTACGTAACTTCAAAAAGCATTGTGACCATGTGTTTTGGTTCTGACGGCATTCAACCAATAAAATGAATTTGTTTCAATAAAAGGTTTTAAAAGCAAAGTCAATGGATTAGCATAAAATAAACTTTATGACGAAAACAGCACATGTAGGGTGACTATTGTTTGGGTAAAATTAGATAATTGTGTATTTGCAACTTCCTTTGTCTATATATATTTTGTTGAGTGCCTGTTACTTGTTGACAGACCCTTTTTTTTTTTTTTGGGTGGGAAATCATCAAATGACCTCTCCCGCTCCGGGCGGAGCGGAAGGGCGTGTCAGACTCTTACTGACTAAAACCCACCCCGACGCCCAGGGTGTCTCCTCCTGCGGCGACTAAGGGCGCGAGGGCGCAGTGATTGCCTCTCCCTCTCGCGCTCCGCCTCCTCCTTCGCGAGCATTACTGCTTCGCAGAAGGAGGTGAGGGCTTCCCATTTCCTCTTGCTCCGTACCATGGCCTGTACCAGGGCCGGACGCGAGAGGTCGCCGCCGCCGATCGCCGCCACGAGGACACGGCGGTGCTCCGCCCAAGCCGGGCAGACCTCCACCGTATGCTCCACCGTGTCCTCCGGTCACACATAACACCCACACATAACACCCGGGCGTTTCCTACCGCCTTATCAGAAACAGGAACCTCCCGAAAAAGCCATGTCCGGTGAGGACCTGCGTCAGGCGGAAGGTGGGGAGGCCGTGGCGCCTCTCAAGCCACTCCTCAAAGAGGGGTCTTACCGCCGCAATTGTGGCGTGCCCTACTTGTTGACAGGCGTACACTGTCCTCCCATACCTATCAACACTGTAATTTGAAATATTGTAAAAGCCCCTTATTTTTAAAAGAGTATCCTTGGAGTTTCTTGCCGGCTCTTCTCCATAGGAAACAACCAATTGGAACCGTGTATCTAGCTTCTGACGTTTCATAAGTGTCCATGATGGTTTATGTGAAATAAAATATTTTCATTTTGATTTTGACCTAAAATAAATGTGGAGAAGAAAAAAAACAGTGACAGTCAGCAAAAAGTTTGTAAATAAAGATTAATTAACTGACGTCAAAAAAGGAGGAGGTTTTATGTTCGCATGTGTTTTTTTTGTTGTTGTATATGTATGGTCATCGATCTTTTTGTCAATTGTGAAACGATTTTGAAAATTCTTTTTGCATTTGATAGAGGAAGCTTGCGCCGTACTCCCGTATAAGTTTTATAACGATATTGGCGGATGCGCATGTAGATTGTTTCTACACAATCATGGGCAAAAAGTGTGCTTCGATGTTGCACAAGGTGTGGATCAGCTACAACAGTATCCTAAGCATGATTTCAAGTCGCCTTGACTGTGTTTTCGTGGGTCGCTGTGGTGCCGTCTCTAATGGGTTGCCAAAGCGGTGATCCACTACAATTTGTTTTTTTTTTTGTAGTGTCAGTTCTTAATACTAATATAGTTGGAAGTCTTACTAATAATTTTTGAGTCATATGATACTTGAATAAAGATAACTCTATTCTATTCTATTCTAAAGGAATATCCGTCGTTTCTCTAACAACTGGTCACGGCAGACCTTGGCGTCGTGTGAACAGCATCACCTTCCAGTTTCCGATAGCGAACCCTATATGGCAACTGAGTCGTGCACGCTATGTGTAGTTATGGGGCTATTTATAGCGAGTAGTAGGTTATTAACAAGATTTCACATAATCTCTGGCAAGTTTTAAAGTAGCTTAGGAGCTTTTTAGGGTTCCGTACCCAAAGGGTAAAACGGGACCCTATTACTAAGACTCCGCTGTCCGTTCGTCTATCAGTCCGTCTGTCACCTGGCTGTATGTCATGAACCGTGATAGTAAGACAGTTGAAATTTTTACAGATGATGTAGATCTGTTGCCGCTATAACAACAAATACTAAAAAACAGAATAAAATTAATATTTAAGGGGGCTCCCATACAACAGACATGACTTTTTTGCTGTTTTTATAGATAATGTAACGAAAACCGTCGTGCGCGAGTCCGACTCGCACGTGGCCGCTTTTTTCTTGTTCTGCGGTTATCATATCTAACGATCATGATGTATGCGATTTAGTCTTGTTACCAAGAAAGTGACTTGAAAAAAATGCAGAGAAAATTGCTTAAAGAAAAATTGTCTTAACGAAAAATTTCAGATTCCACATCCTACTTCCATGTTTTCCTATCCGTCTTATATCTCTCTCTCTCTCTCTCTCTCTCTCTCTCTCTCTCTCTCTCTCTCTCGCTGTTTTGCCTATCTAAAAGCAAATCTCAGATAGATATACAAGTTTTTTTTAAACAATGACTCAATTCCGATGCAAAGAGCAAGTTGAATAAGCGAATGATCTTTATTTATCTCACGTAAGTAGGTGTTGCCGTAACGCATTTAATCTGCGTCGTACAATAACACAGATTATGAAACGCTAAAACATAACTCAAACTCAAAGCATTTATTTCAATTAAACCATTTACAGGTACTTTTGAACTGTCAAAGAGTCGGTCAGTTAGTCAGAAAGTTGAAGCTAGTTGCCCATTCCAAAGCGTAGATCTCTATGGAGAATAACGGGCAAGAAACTCCAAGGACACTCTTTTTAAATCAAGATATTACAAAATCCTGGGTACATTATTCTTGTTGGTTCTATATGCGAGAACAATGAAAAAAAATATAAAGAAACAATTCAAAATATAAGATTAATAATACAAATAAGCCGTGGCAGTTAAGAGATGACCAGTCTCAACTGACGGCGCCCGTTCACGAACATGACGCGTGGATCAGCACCATTACGACCTTACGACATTACGACCTTTGATTATTAAATATCAAACTAATCTCACAATCACGTAAATAATAATCAAAACATACCTACGCAAAGCGTTTCCCTAAAAAATACAAATATACCTCGATTAGTCATTGGGGAAAATGTCGAGGAAACATAGAAACAAACGTTATCACGTATCACCATTATTATCTATCAAACGCACGTGGCTTATCCAACTGATATTTCCTCGTATATATTGACAGCTTAATTAACCGAGAAATCGTATAAACAGACAAGTTACTAGTATATGAAATATACGTCACGACTCACAATAATTGTATTTTCCGAAGGAGGCAGTTGTTTGCTTTCATATTTTTTTTAACCTATACTTTAACGATGACAGTAATAATTCTCGCGTAAAATGAGAATAGGTCAACCTATGACTGGCTGCTGAACATTTTCACATAGAAAATCGATCATTAATGTTACTGAAAAAAGTGCATCAAATTCATTCAAGACCAAGCTCCATTCGAGCTCTGAAAGTGCTCAGTACAAAAACTCCATTCGAGCTCTGAAAGTGCTCAGTACAAAAACTCCATTCGAGCTCTGAAAGTGCTTAGCACAAAAACCACATTCGAGCTCTGAAAATGCTCCGTAGAAAAACTCCATTCGAGCTCTGAAAATGCTCAGTACAACAAACTCCATTTGAGCTCTGAAAGAACTCAGTACAAAAACTCCATTCGAGCTCTGAAACTGCTTAGCACAAAAACTCCATTCGAGCTCCGATAGTGCTCCGTAGAAAAACTGCATTCGAGCTCTGAAAATGCTCAGTACAAAAACTCTAATAAGACTGTCCAACTTTGCATCAAAAGAAGACTATATAAAAATAAAATACGGCAGTTTAAGAAATATAGAAGCTGCGTTATGAAATTTTAAGGTAGGTACCGAAAATACAAAGTTAAAAATAAATACAATTTATACCTAGCTGGATCAAGTGGACATTTTCACATTCGAACAAAAAATGTACACCCTAATTATACTTAAATTAAAACAATCACCGTATACCATGATCTACCTCAATATGTATTTATTACGACTATAAAGTTCATAGAAAACATAGCCACAATCTAGAACAAAATCCACATCATGTTTTATAATCATTATGCAAGACACAAAGTCATTGTTCCGACTAATGATTACTTCTCAATTTTCCTCTTTATCTAAGGAAAACTATTGACCACAGTTCCGTAGGATCTAGTAATTAAACTGATCATGTCACGATACATATTCAACAGCTGTTTAAGTTGAATGGAATCGTTCGTTTGATGTATTGACGGCGTGTTTACACAAGTACCGTCAACGAGGTGTTCAATTGAATTGGTATAATTTTGCTTGTTGTATGGAATTGCAGATGGATTTCCGCTAAATGCTAGTAATGAAACCTTTTGAAAACACTTTAAAAGTTTAATAGATTGAGAAGAATTGTAAGCCAGTCGTATTGTTTTAAAATTTCTTTTGGCCTGCCACAATTTCAATTCAAAATGTTTCATCGTTAATGAAGAAAAAGAAACGGTTTTTAAATAGAAAGGAACATCAAATTAGAGACTTACTCATTAGCGAGTAACAGAAAAGATAGCGGAAAATTCCTGATTAGAAAACTTCTCCCTCTGCTAAGCCTTTAATTAACTCACCGTACCCAAACATATTGTCGAATATTAGTAACTCACTAAACATAGCAACATTTTTACTCCCACAATATCTCGCCAAAAGAACCTGCCAGACAAACCCCAAACCATAACAAAACCTCATTGCTGCCATTCTCCAGTAACTACATCCGTCTCAACACGCCCTTGCCAGGAGACGGCGTAACGTCAGTCGAATACTAATCGTCACTGTTCACTGCTGATCCTAGGAATGTCGCGGTGTTGTGTGTTGGCTTGGCTCCGGATAGACTTTGATTACTCATGTGTAGTCTAAACTTTAAGTTCAGCCTTCAGGGAATGGTGGGAAATTAGCTTTGTATAACGTTGATACTATTTTGGGACGTGTTAGCTTTTTATTACAAAACATCGTGATGAAACCGGGAATTATAATTAACTAGCTTCTGCCCGCGACTTCGTTCGCGTGGTAGTCGTAAAATACACAATATACTAAATTAACAGCCACATTTTTATAAAATGCTCGTTGCGATACGACGTGGTAGGGACCACGTCGTTTTGCGTCTCCCACTCGCGCTATTTCTTCGTTTTCGCTTAGCGTTCTTTCTGACTTTTTTTCTTTTTGCTCGGCTCGTAAGGGTCCTAGCGTGATGTTAAATAGCCTTTTTCAAGAATTGTGCTATCAAATGCAAAAATATTGCTACTGTTAGTGTGTTACGCAATTACCCCGCTGTTCGCCTTTGCTATGCAAACGACATGATTTAATAGGCCGCTACAGACAGTCGTCATGTGTCCCATATATGGAACAGAATCCTTAGTAATTATAATGACGTGTGACCAATCTGGTGGAACTTGACATCATCGGGCGATGTTCTTGTTATTTACGATAGGACAGTTATCTGTAATCTAGCTTTTGTCAGGTAAACTGGAAAGGTATGGTGGAGGGTGCATTAATTAGATAATTCTTTGAATATCGTTCTGTTAATCAAATGGCCGCTGCCGTGTGGGGATTTGCCTTTAATTTGCAATTGTTTTCCCATAGCTTTGCTCGCATACAATTTTCAACCAAAATGGATTGAAAACTACAAATTATCATACTTTGTAATTATAAGAAACCCTGCTAAGTTTTAAAGCTTTAAAGTTATGTTGATTTCGTGATGAGCGAGTCCTATATCGCTTTTATACAACTACTCGTGCATGGAATTCAGCCGCATGAGTGAGGACTTGAGGAGTTGTTGCAAGTAAAAACACTAAACCACAGACAATGTCTCCTACATTGTTCAACAGCTGCACATTGTGGTCCTCATATTATTCAAGTTTCTTATAGAGCAATAAAACACGACTGTTCCATAAATACAAGCGGACGCCAAACTTCGGCACTTTAGCACACCGAGACTGTCCGAAATAAGCTGAGCATTTTAGTGGCCCTAAAGTTTGGACCAGCCGAAGAACGATCACCTAAGTTTGCCAATATAACTGAAGATTTGTTACCGGCTTGAACAGCAAATAATGAGATTAAGGAAAGGGTATCTGGCGGTGATGACGAGGTAAAATCTTGAGAAGTTAGGAGGAAAATTTTTGGTGAGTTTTCCGTTACAGTATATAATTGTGTGCCTTATCCTTGGTCAAATAAATTTATTTTCGGTCTTCGTTTCAACTCGACGAATGACGACGTCAAAATGCCAACGTCAAAATGCCAAGTCAATTGAAAGAAAAATACTTTTTTACAAAAAACAACCGACTTCCAAAAAAAAACACTAAAAACGTGAAAAATAACTTTAATTTCGGAAGTCGGTGGCCAAAAACGAAAATACAAAACCAAAGACACCAACTTCCGAAATTAATTTCTGAACTATAATTTCGGAAGTTCGTGTCTTTGGTTTGTTTTGTAAAAACATAGTCGAATTGAGAACGTCCTCCTTTTTTAGAAGTTGGTTAAAAAAGTAGTCAAAAGCCTTGTATACAAGCAATAATAGTTTGACAATTTGTCATTGCTTGATGTTAGGGCCAGGGACTAAAGACAAAACACCTTGCTCTGTGTTGCGACACTTGCAAATGACAACAAACAAACGATCAAAACCAAAACAAAATGCCGATTGCAGAGTGGAAAATGACTACTTTTGTAACTAACAAACAACAATAATAAGAACAATTGAGTCGCATCTTGACTTCGGACGAACCTATCGTCAACAGCGCTGATTTTCAGCAACTACCTCCCGCTGTAATTGCACTTACACCTCTGTCTAAAATTCTTAATGCTAGAGATAACCTCATGCAGTTTTCTCAAGACGGTACTCGGCTTAAAATTCAAAGTATAGGACGGCTGATCAACACTTTTTTTGTTGCATCTCCGAACTCACAGTACCTAATCGAAAAATTACAAAACCTACAGTACCTAACGGAAAAATTACAAAACCTACAGTACCTAATGGAAAAATTACAAAACTTACAGTACTTAACGGGATAATTACAAAACCTACAGTACCTAACGGATAAATCCTATTACTTACAAATTTTAATAAACATTATCATTGACTGGTAATTGAAAGACCTTACAGACTTGCCGTGGCTGCAGATGATGTACATACAGCCGGATCATATCAAAATAAAACCCATAAAACCAGACTACAAGTCGGAAATAATTAAATGGAAAGTCAAAGCCTAGCCGCGGGCCTGCAACGCGGAATAAAAAACGAGTACTTTACACATGTATGTACATTTGTAGATATCGCCTGTTTAAAGGTAGTCACGATCCAGGCTCACGATTTGAATTAGCGGTATACACAGAGAGAGCGATGCTAATGCTATGTGTTCAGGCTTCGGGATTCTTAGTATATGGCGTAATAATTAGAATAGTACTCGTCTAGGTGTAAAAGATGAATTTTGTAAAGACAAATTGTTGGAAAGATTCTGGTAATAGTAACAAATTGAGTTAAAAGAAAACACCCACCTTATTTGCTATTTCCTTCGGTGGTCAGCGAAAAACTCAAAAGGAAACCTTTGGAAAGGAAGTCAAAATATCTGGATGAAGAAAAAAAAGAACAAATTCGTATCAGTCTCGCCGCGTAGTAACACAAACTTTCCGTATAAGATAACTCTGCAAAGGTCAAATGCTTAATCTTAATGTGTTTGGCATTTAAAACAATAATTGCACACGTCAATACTATAAACACTGCTAATTCTCTGACTATAGTCCCTTTCTCTTTGAAGCTAAAAAATCTTGGAAAAGTAATTATGGAAATAATTACATTTCCGCTAACGTCGATACACTCAGAACCCGACGCTTTTCTAGAGGTTAACTTTGCTGCCTAAGTACAATTGCTTTTACCCATTATCCGTATTTAATCCATCCAGCCTGGGTTAAAGAAGCAGGCGGAATCCTGCTTTAAAAAAGGCCCGGTTATGTTATTAATACATTACTCTGCGTTTAACCTCCAATCCCATAAAGCATCGCTTTCGTCTCTAATCGCGTACGATCCGCACACGCATAACTAAAAAGTGAACGTTCCTCATGATCGCCACAGCAATGTTTACATGAGTCATTAGGTACCGTCATCTACTTATACCATTTACTGTTACTCGTCTAGGCCGGGCGTACACATATTTATGAAATATTGCTGTACTTGAGGATTCGTAAACATCGGATATTTGTTTGTTTGTCTGTATGTTTAGCATCACCATTATCGGTCTGCATATTATCACTGCTGTTCATAAGCTTCCCCAATTGTTCACCGTTGAAAGTGTTTCTATATGTTCCACTGAAATCTTTTGTATCTTGAACTTTGTATGTTAATCTATCTATATCTTAATGTTAAATCAGAGTAACATGCACTAATAATGGTATATTCTGATTAACTAGATTATGACTCAAATATCAACATTGGATCCTAATTAATCTACCTCTGTCACACTAGTTGCTTTTCCTCTTTCTTGTCGGAGCTTTCTTTGCTTTTAATTAGCTATGAAAACGAGCTTGCCCGCTGTATGCTCATTAACGGCATTACAACTACATACCTCGTTATTTTTTTTTCTGTATTGCTTTCGTTTTCCATCTCCGCGAAAATTTAATTAGACATAATTTCATCTCTCAAAGGTAAATAGATTAACACTTTGATTTTTTTAGGTAGTAAATATAATTTCAAAAAGTTTTGGAATTTTGAATACAAATCATCTGGATATCCTCATCCATTAGTTCCTCTATTCCTACAGCATTTGTCCTTTTAGTTTAGGATACAAATGTTCACTTATTTAGACATCTTATTGTTAGAGACTATTCTATTTTTAAGTAGGTATCTGTATCATCATCCTTGTCTTTCTTAGCCATTGTCAAAGACATCTTCATTCATATCCAGATCCATCTCAAATCTAGTGCATTAATAATCCATAATTCATATATTTGACGCGGCTGAGTAACGGCCTCTGGTGTGAGGTTGACGGACGCCATCAGTTCCGTGTCAGACTGTTTATGTATCTAAATGATAATGTGATATACTCGCATAGCATTACTCTGCTCTATATTTTTATTATTTGTTTTTCATTCTGCTTTATCGTCAATATTACCAGTCTGTAAGAGTTTTAAGACATCTTCATCGAATAGTATTATACCTTTGCTATGGTCATCAAAACCATCTCCTGCTTCATTTATATCATTTACCATCATCATGTTATCATTATTTACAGCTCTTGTCTTTAGCTCAGCACCTTACCACTTATTTGTCCCTTCGTTACGTCCATATGAGCCAACTTCTTTCTAATAGGTGTATTTGCTAAGCTTTCTGCAAACTGTCGAAAAACTCACGAAACTCGGACAAATTGTTTAATCACTCCAATTCAAAAACACTAAACAACACATTGCCGTTAAGTCAATAAAATACTCAGTTAAGACCGAATTAACCAACTAATCGTTCTATTGATCGATACCAAATATAGAAAACCTTAAAAAAGACACGTAAATCGTACGAACGGTAGACCGAGTTCATGAATAAATATCGGACGTGGATATAAGCTAAAATATTGACTGTACGTAGCTAAGACCTCGCATACCTTCGATTAACGATAGATTAATTGCATTTTATTGATATAACACTCGCCCTCGTTAGTACCTGTAGCCAGATTATATGAAAAAGAGTAGATCCACACGGTAAATCCGATGCTAAATTCTTATTTAACATATATATTATATTCTTAATTCTTCTTTCTTCATTCTTCTTTTTTCTTAATTATTCTTAATTTTTCTTAATTATTCTTTATTATATTCTTTATTGTATATTCTTATTTCTTGTTTAACAGAAATAATGCTCTTGCATTATTTCTGTTTGATGCCATAAGTGGCCTGTAGCCCTGTAGCCTACGTATGTTAAAAAGGCATCAAGTATGAGCTTTGAAGTCCATTGTCACTTTGCCAACGGAGTATTTATTTAGTGTGCCATTTTGGAGAAACATTATCTTTGGCTCTAAAGGATTTTCTACGCACCCTGCTATCCTAGCCAAAAATTAACTGAATAGTTACCCTTGACTGCCTCAATGGTCTCGTTGTCGCAAGTGTTACTGCTGAACATGAGGTCCTGGGTTCGATTCCCGAGTCAAGCCAAATGTTATTGGGTTTTTCAGTCAAGAATTTTTCAGTAGCGGCCCGGAGTCTGGATTTGTGCCCGGTCGATGGCAATAGGCTCGCCCTCTATGACTTGGGACTTAAACATAACTGGCGTAATGTGGGTGTACCTCTGTCCGATCCTTAGGTATTACAGGCGTAATGTTATGTTATTATCATTGGCTCTAGAGGATTCTGCGAACCCTGCTCTAGCCAATAATTAACTGAATGACCCTATACTGAATAGTTTTAATATATGTATTAAATTATATATATAAACTAGCTGCACCCAGCGGGTTCACCCGCATAAATCTCGCAACTTTCTAAAAAAAAAAAAAAAACCGTAGGAACCTTCTACAAAGTATTAGAAAACTATAAATAAAAAAAAAAAGATGGATGAAATCGGTAAAGTCGTTCTCAAGTTATGGCGTGATCAAGGGAAATAGGGATTAATTTTTATATATATAGATAGATATATAAATATATAATCAAATTTATAAAAGCTCATAGACTAGGTACAGAGAAATGTGGGTTTTCTGTTTGTGGCTTTTTAGTGGTTCCACTCAATACGTGAAAAAACTTGAGCACAGAGGCGATTACTTTTAATGTCATATCGCACAGTTTATTCACTTTATATGGACTTAATATAAAAGCAGTTAAAATGTTGCACCTATTTCATATCAACCCGTTTTTATCGAAGTGATTTTATTAATAATCTTTCAATTTATTTTGCATATATTTTGTTTTGGGTAGAAAATTTAAAATATTTAAAAAAAAATTTAACGGTTTTTTGTAATCAATATTGTGAACGAATATCCGTAACGGTTTTTTAATGAATATTAATAAATTTTAGAGTGATGCGGTTTGTAAAAAAAGAAACTGTTTATCTAAGCTATTTATAGAACCTAGCAGGCTACTAATGATCAGGTCATATAAACCGAAAAATACTCAAAAATCTATTTTTTTTATACACATTTGTTTTTATTTACTCTCCTATCTAACTAGTCCACACTTTTCATCGGATACGCCATGGTTGTCACATAAAACGTCTATTTATAATACGTTAATTTGTCTATAAAGCATGTGTTGATAGCACGTACGACACGACCTAAAAATAAAAGTAACAGCGCGCCTACATGCCTGACCACCATTCACGTAGCCAGCTGACATTTCACAAAAAAGAATTCACATTTTATTTATATTAATTCCAATAATGTTTTGTAAATCGTCCTTGACGATAGAGCCTTGCGAAATTACGCCTTCACGTCATCTCGAGCAAAACCACTAGCTTTCTACGTCCTCTTCTAACTTTCAAAAGCTTCATATGTGTGAAAGAGACGGGTGCAAAAGGTGAATGATGCGATCGGTGTGCTCCGACTCCAGCCAGTCTCAGGCCGCTGCGCATGCGGCGCGGACCGCGCGTTCGAAGTTTGAAATAGCGTATTGCCGCGAGTTCGATTTTCGAAATATAACGAAGTTTTTCGATGTGCCATTGTTTTGTGGTTTTCTGTGTACTGTGAATTTATGAGAGGTTTTTATTTTTATTTTGTAAATTTTTTGCGTAGCTTTATATCCTCAGACCAGATTACCATATTAGTCATTGTTTTTTGTGAGCACTACCTTCCTATTAAAGCATCTGTATTATAACTAAGAATGCTGGTCAAATAGCCATGTATGCTGACATAAAAAGTCTAATTGGTATAAAGTTTTATCTGAACGGTCCGTTTATCTTGCATCTAACGTAAGCAGATATAAAGATGACAATATCCAAGGCTTTCTCAATTTGATTCGTTGAGTTTCACAACTATCTCTTCAAAAGAAAATCTCCAATCATAAAATCATTACAACAGCTTTCCATCATAAAACTAAAAAGAAACGATTAAATAGTGAAAGCCCATCCAATACAGAAACCATCTCCAATAAAATGACGTAAGCAAACAATTTCCACAATTTTCTCTATCTGTTTAGAGACACTGGTCCTTTGTGTCGATGTTTATGCGACAGTTAGAAATGGACGAGACAGTTTAACTGCTGCAGACGACGCTGTCACCCTTCACGAACATTTTTATTTAGATCTCCCCGTTTTATTGGACTTTTCAACGTTTGGACACATCTGTTGCGTCTATACTTTACTGTGGTGAAATGTAGGGTTACGCTGTAAATATAGTTAATTCTATACTTTACTGTAGGGAAATATTTTTGTTATTTTGAAGTATCCATTAGAGATTACTGTTACAAAGTAGATTCCATCATATCATCATTAAAAAGTCATAGTAATCATTTTGATGAAACAAATAAAAAAAATGTGATCTAAAAGCTATTATCAAATTGTGGTGATACAAATAGGAATTGTGTCGACGAAACCCATTTAAAAGATAAATCAATTTGTATAAGTATTGAAAAAACCAGTAATCATTCGTTTATAGGATTAAAACAAATGTCACCTCCACCAAATTGTGACAAGAAATCATCAATCTCATTCTCTTGTTTGAGCCCTACTTCAGACACGCAGGAAATGACGACTTGATCTATTAGTAGCGACAGAGAGACCACCCAACACTTGACACCTATACCACCGACCCATCTGTAGGTAGATTCTATCGATCGTATAGTGAACACTGAAATTGTAATGCAAAGCGATATCGAGGAATGCACTAGAGGTCAGATAACGTTGTTTAAACCTGTAAAACAAGACATGCCATAAAAAATTATATGTTATGCAGCCTTAGGTCTCGGTTGATAACCTAGACATACATAAAATTGAAGTGTGTGGATTGTGTGGCTTAGACGTTGGTTGTTATTGCAAGATATTTAAGCATAAACATTATGTAATGAAATGCCAGATACACAAAGTTTTTGAAGTAGCAGATCTAAAATAAACCAACTGAAGATTTACAGACAGAGGTTTCGATATAAATTACAGTGCAAAAGCACAAACTGAAGATATAAATCTGGTAAAAAAAAAACAACACAAAATTGACCAAATAAAAACCAATCGCAACATTGATCAATATCAAATTGTTTCTCCCCAAAGATTTATAGAACGTGTTACTTCACAATATTTACTCTAATCCATGTGAACTGAATTTTCGAACAAAATGAAGTCAATCTTTGACCTCCTAGATTCCTGTAACAGTTTGTTTAGTACTCTTACTGAGAGATATAATTGCAGTTCTGTTCTCGCAATTAATCTTTTTGTAAATATTGATATTTGGCGATTCGTAGTGGTCATCAGTAAATGTGTAACCATTGGTTTCGTTCCAAGAGTAATCATTTAAATCGTTTACTGAAATGAAATTAATGACGATGGTAATGAGTTTGAAATGGCAGTTAAAATAGATTGGTCATTTAAATTAAGCTTGATGTGCCATTTATTACTTTTGTTCTAGTTATTCTAAAGTAACCACAGGAATCTTTTGGGTCTGATGTTGATGATTAATGTGATGAAGAGACAAATGTAAAAGAAGAGGAAGAAATACTAATAAATAACAATACAACTCCCGAAAATATAGTAATCAACATGAACGTTGTGACAAATGAAGAAATACAGGAAGTTGCATACAATAAAAAGAAGTTTATAATTGTTAAAGGATGTGAACTTGATCAAGAACACAACTATTTAGGTAGTTAAATAATTTTGATTCTACATTTAAATCAATGCTTCCTTCAAAGGCTCGATCTATGAGGCGTAATAATTATGAGGTCAGGTCTCACGATAAAATTTCATATCGGTGGTATTTCCTGGCATTTCGAAGTAAACCGTGACTAATCCGTTTGAATATTGTTAAATGGTATTATCTCCTTCCTACAGACCATCTTGGTTCCCTAGATTTGAGTTCAACAATCTAGAAACGTAAATATTTAGAACAAACACTTCAAAATTTTGTGCGTGAAAGTAAACTGATGAATTTACCCGAAGTTTTTGGATTTTCTCTTCAAATCTCTCAACATCTTTATTTATATTTTCGTGGTAAAACCGCTTTACTATTGGTTGTCTGTTTGATGACGTTATTTACTCTTATTTATGCGTACACGCAGCCGGGCTGTTGTTAAACAAATCGTCTCGTTCCGTTTCGGACAGTTGAGTCACGCGTGCTAGGGTTAAACTTAGATTACAACTGACTAAACCGCGGTTAGTGTCGTGTTACATGGGAAGTTTTCTTTGTTTGTCAGTGTATTTATGCCATACTCATTGGATGGATGGGTTCTCGACATTTAATACTTCTATTAGATTTGTTAAAACGTTCACTAACCTACTTTTCAAAACCATTATTCGTCTTTACATGGTCGTGTGTTCAATAGAATTCTTAAATCTGTATTTAAAATTTCTACTTCGTGTGTTTCATACAATTCAATTTGCTATTTAATTTTGCATAAGTTCTTCGCTTCTTTATCCAGAATCTCCAACATTTCCTTAATTGTCAATTTCGTGAGGCTTTCGAGCGATTTTATCTATAAGCTTATTAAGCTTTTCAATATTCTTTTCTGTTTGCGCGGCAAAAAACCGACTCAAGCTCTTCCACGAAGTAGACACGTAATTATGATGACTACTTATTTATTTACTACAAAAGATAACGACTGCAAGAATTCAATTTTTCAATTATGCCCGACCTACCACGGTTTGGCCTTCTTGAAATAAAAACATTACGGAAAATATGTAGCTATATTAATTTATCAACGCATAATTATAATAGTTCCTGGGCATTAAAGCGAAAGGCGTAATTATAAAAACGAGCCCATATGATAAGGACGACTACTTGTTTACTTAAAGAGTGCATATTAACGTTTGCCGACAAACAAGTTGGAACAAGGTATAATGATATGAGTATACGTAGCTGGAGTTATTACACTGTCTTCTTATTATTTCCATTGCAGGATGAGTGTAATTACTAGCATCAAGTTGTTGTATTTAGTGTCAACTGCAAGACGGGTTGTTCCTGGAAGAATTTGTGTCACTTTACCTTTAGGTGATGTATCACTCGACACTAAAGTCTCAGTTAATTGTTCTCTTTTCTGCGATACACTTAATATTTCAGAAGAAACGATTACAGTCGACATGCTCGTGGATACCTACCTGTTTCAAATTCTCCTTCCTAAAACCATCTACTGCTAGATTTTGTCTTTGATGATACCTTTGTTCATAATCACGTCATCTTGCTTAACCCCGCACTATTCTTCTCCATCCTTTTCTATTTCCATTGAAAACGTACACTCAACTTCTTAATTTTTCGAATGAGCAGATTACAATGATGGAGTTTCCAGAATGTGTAACAATCTTCCATGAAACAGTAGTGAAGTTTTTTATTTACCTTCTTGTGGTAACATAAATAATTCGCAGCAGGTTTGTAATGCATCGCTGTCGAGTGCCAGAATAACTAGTTTTACTCAATCGATTCTTACTATAAGCGTGGGATGACAAGTTACAAGACTTTCCTACATTCCTTGATAGTAAATAGACGCAAATAATGCTTGGTATAAACAATTATTGTTTTGAACATAAACTTGGCATTTATATGATATTTGCTGTGCATATTCGCATACAAGTTAACTCTAATGAAGTAATGAGTGATCTTGCGTGTTTGACAGGCAAATGACCAGTTTTTTTTTTGTATTTTTTTTTTATATGGCAGCTCGTAGTTGTGACCTCTGAGGTCCTGGCTACTTAACCGAACTATCCTGTGGGTGCCTTAAGATTTTACTCGAAAAGCCTCCAGCCAGGATGATCATTGATAAGATATGCGTATCCTTTTATACGCAACTCAAGTGGAAGACATTGTGTAATACCTCCTCCTCTTTCCGATGTAAAACCTTTTGAAGTGAAAACTTCTTTAGGCGCACTTTGCGCTCTTTCTGAACTGTGAACAAAACTGAACCGTCACGCTCGGGTTGGTGACGCTGAATCTAGTACACTCGGCTCCAGCCGGTCGGAGACACTGAATCGCGTATACTCGGCTCGTATACTCGGCTCCAGTCGTAAGTTTTCACTTCTATCGTGTGGTCATAAGCACACACTCTCTTTTTGTTGTAGCTATTTCTTGGTGATTGTGTTTTGAATAATTCAGTACCGAAAATATCTGCATCGCTATCTTTAATGTTGAAACCATCAATGCAGTTGTATTTGTTTATTTCAAGTCCGGTTACAAATAAAACGGATATAACATTTGACATTTAAGCCAATAAAGCACAAGGATTTTGCAAATCTGTATTTACTTTATAATTGACAAGATAAGTACCTCACGTCTGTAAAGTCTAAGATACAGATATTGTATTACATTCTACGTTTGCTGGATAATGTATTTGTATTGCTTTATTGATATTACGTAACCGTCTATTGCTATCGGATAACTATTGTCTATGGTACGTTCAATTATAGTTAGCCTCATTTGGTATTTCCAATTTTATTTATTCTTCTGTCAAATTCTACGTCGAATTTGATTGGCTGTGGTTATTTTTGCAAACCAATCACAACATTGTGACAGTTATTCTACTTATGAAAGACTGTTGAATTCCAGGGGCTAGGGTATTAACTATAATCATAATCGTGATCGTAATCATAAATCTTTATTTATCTCAACATCGTCTTATAGGCACTGCCATAGCTAATAATATACACAATCTTATATAGAGAAAGGTGTCTGAGGTAGGAGGGTTCTGAGTAACAGATCAACCGGCTGTCTTGGATAAGACATGTTAATTTACAAAACGTTAATATACAAACAAACATAAGGAAACAAAGAGAATCAACCAAACACTGTTAATTCTGTAGGTACGTGGTTCATCTGATCCTATGTTAATGAAAACCCGAATAATCTGTTAATACTTACGTAATATGCGTTCATTGATGATCCTGCGCCATCCTGATCAAACAAAGGATCGTAATCTCTTCGCATTAACATATTCTAAAGGCTTTGCCAACATTTAGGTACATTTGTTCAATTTAATATGAAGAGCTTTAGAGCGAATGTGGAAGTGAAAGACGGAATTAATGGTAGTAAAAGTCAATAGATACTTGCTATTTCAACGCGGTAAGAAGCAAATTTTTAGGTAATTGACAATAGCACATCGCGGTAACAAAAAAGGTTCAAAACAGCGATGCATTTAATGTTAGTGATGACATGATAAAAAGACTTGCAAATGAAGTAATTTTAACAAGATTAATAAAAAATATGACTAATCCGAAAGTTTCTAAAACTCCCACTGACGTAAATTATTTAACATTATTAAAATAATAAAACCCATCTTTAAAATTAATGTTTAATTGAGATGATATCCTAAGTGTGGGTACCTTCCTGGTACGAAATATAATAGCCCCAATTAAGACTTTTTTAATAAAGCCTTCTTGATACGATAAAAAATAATAACGTCATAATTTTGAAGTAAAATTATACTTTGTGGGAACGGCCATTATTAATTATGATAAGTACTGTAATTAAATATTTTTGTTGTACCTATACATACTGAAATGAATGAGTTTTTGGTCGTGCACTTGTATCAACTATACTATAACAGGTGGACAATTTCGGAAAATAAATAAATGTATTTGCAACGTTAAATGTTTCAGATTCACATTTTAGCCTGAGGTCTTGTGTGCGTGGTTTTAGGTAATTTGAACATTATGCAAATATGCAGATCAATTTTCTAGTCCAGCCATGAAAATAGCACAATACTAACACAGATTAAGAACAGAAACACGAATCACTTTCAGAATCTAAGCAATCAACTTCGTAAACATTGAGCTTTATATTAACTAAAGAAATTCGACTATGGCCTACGATGCTACGATACATATTATACATAGATAATTTTCATTGTGATATCCATACTAAAATTATAAATTCGAAAGTAACTCTGTATGTTACCTTTCCACGCCTAAACCACTAAACGGATTTCGATAAAATTTGGCAAGGAGATAGATGGCATCCCGGGGAAGGACATAGGCTACTTTTTGTCCCAGTAGCAGGTTCCCGTGGGATAATTTCTAATATTCACGCGGGCGAAAGCTAGTCCTCAATACGTCTATCAAGCCAGACCTTCTGTTTGATGAATTGATGCTTTACGTCATCTGCATCACCATTGTTACCAGTGGAAGTAGCTTAACTACAAAATCTAACACTACTTCGGGTTCAAAACCACTCATTATAACAACAAATATTCCCATAAAAATCGACCCACTGTGAATAGAGTGCCAAACTTCAACCACGCTTTAGTTTCTATTGAAACTTTTACTATTCACTACATTAGTTGTATGTTCTTTTACCATTCACTGTATTGTTGTTTGTACACGTTGATGAGTCAGAGTGTCAGTTAGTATCGTGATTAACTTCAGTGTTTCGTGCGTTAGTCCAATTTCGTGGTGATGTCCCACTAACTAAATTGTCGCGGCTTTTGGTCGGACTTTGAAGCGGTCTAGTTAAAGTGAATTGTGTTGTTTGATATTCCTTTTGGTTGTTATATGTATTGGTTTGAGTGTGTAATAGGTCGATGTGGTTATTAATTTAATTATTGTCATGTGGTCTAGGATCTTTAGATTTTGGTGTCTCGTTTTGTCGATTATCTCTTAACCATATCCTTACATCCTTTGTTACTCCATATGATCACTCTTATGTACAACAGTTACAACTTTTGTAAATAAGATAGAGTTTGCTTATGAAGGTTGATGGGTTCTTTTGTGCATAATAAGTACTAAGTACACCATAAGCAAAATAGCCTATAATTGTGTAATTCAATGAACTTTCCTCCATTCAGAAAACTGTTAATACAATTATGGATCAATTGTTCTCTTTAATTAAGAAGAAGTCCCACAATTTCATTTTCAAATCAGAAATTCAATTTCGCCAGTATCAGCGTTGGTTCTTGGATGTAAATATTTCTTGTAGCTTGCCATTTGCAGGGTATCCCATTAGCTAAATGGTCTCGGCTTTCGGTCTGTTCAGTTGGTGGTCTCCTAGACGACGGCTGCTCTGTTTGCTATTAACTGTAATTGCTCTAAGCTTTTAGACTCTATTTGGCACGGCAGTAGCAGTAAGTCTGAAGTCTGTTAGTTTTTTTCTCCGGAATAAAAAGCTCAAAATAAATTTTTGGGTAGGAATTCTGTCTTAGTAATATGTTCAATATATCTTTCTTTCTCTTTTAATTCATTGTCAATGTGCTACCTTGACGACTATCTCCTTCTTTAATTTAATATTGCTCGTCCATACAATTATACTCGTATATTTGATTTGTACTTAATGATATATTGCTTCATCCCATTTAATAACATTTTCTTTGTCTCTTCGGGCGGTCTTCGTCGTCACTCATCTTCTTCCCGAACGTAAATATGCTCTGAAAAATCTCGAGTTACACAACTTAAATCATTATTATTTATAAACCAGGAAACTGATGGCTTAATACGAATGTGATTCATTCAAATTGTGCCAATATTATTCTGAAAATTTTGTTACGAGGTGGAGATGTAAAAATGTTTGTAACTTTGTGTTGAAGCCCTTTGTTTTTCACATTGTATGACCTTTTTTATCCTCAATATCAAATGCACGTCAAATTATTTTCACTATATCCTGTATTTCTACTTTTACTTGGCACCATCAATTATTTTCCGGACATTAGGTACAAAAGTACTGCTTCCTTGTCTTCACAGTTATTTACCAAGGAAGTTATTAATGTAGATACTTCAGTAACCCAACTATTCATTAATTATCAGTACTCAAAATACCCCAGCTCAATGACATCAGGCGCTTCAGGAATTCCCTCGACACCTGAGTCATCGTCCTTTGGACCCGAGCCAGGTCGTTAGCAAGCCTCAGTCATAACACAATTTTTGTTAATATTTCTTCTCATATTAATCATTATTGTAGTGTTTCTGTCAAAACTAAGTATTTGTCTAAGATTAAGTTATCTTGGCTTGGAAACAAGCTTTGATCACGGTTTGCTTGGTGTCGATTTTATGCCAGTGACTCTTTGGTTACCTCACGAGTCACGATGTTTTGTGACTATTGTTACTTTTATTTTTTATGCGTTGTCCCATACTTATTATGGTATAGGTTGGTGAAACGTTACATGAAATGCTGTGCGTGAAACAAATTCGCCTTGTTGTTGTAATACATTTCATCTTACATTGCATAAATTAGGACGGCTTCTTCTTTTTGAGTCAATCCTAAGAAGGGGCGTGGGTCATGACTCAGAAGAGAGCCGTTTGTGTTTAGCATCGTAATGAAATGAACAGACAGCAACGCTCTGCGCTACCGAGTGGCTCATTTTTGGTACATTAATTCATGTAACGTTACATCAGTCTGTACCCAGTATAAGAATTCTTCTATACCATGGACCACCATTTTCATTCTCATGTAGGGTTGATGCTACAACCCGTAGCATAATCCAAAGCATATCTAATGACCCACTGCGCGGTCAGGTCGTTTAACCGAACAAATTACATAGGTATTTCTATTGTCTGTTCCCAAGCGCTAGGGAATTGAGGAAAAAACAGTCCTTTGTTGTATTTTAATTTGTCAGGCTTCCGTTGGATTGTCATTTGTCACGTAATTAACTTGTTGAAGGCCGATTGAGATGCGAAGCAGAGATAAGAAAATATTTATAAAAATTTATCAAGATTTACGGTTTTAAAATAGGAATAAGGATTTGTAGGGTGTCAAACCAGTCTCCTTTTCATTCAATTTTATCCGATACTCTGAAACCACTGGTTTATAAGGGGTGGCTATTTTATGCGCTGAAAATAACATTAAACTTATCTTAAAATAGGGTTAGTCTACTAAAATAAATTCTTTATTTGGTACTGTATTCTGAAATAAAAGAAAATACTCAGTACTAACAAAATAAATCCTATTATACACTTTAAATAGCTATTCTAAAATAAATTCCATTATTTCCACCAAGAAAAAGGAACGCTTTTCCGATAGAAGTGAACGACCTCAGTAACGATCCTTAGCTCAATAATAACAACATCCACAATATAGATAGGTACAGAATGTTAGCTCCATACAAAGAGCGGAAAACGCACGCACACAAAGACACGCGTCTTCTTCTTAGCGTGTCGATAGCAATGTAAATAGAGTTGGTTCAGAATTTGGCTACGAGTTTGACACCTTCAGTAGCGTCCTGTAACGTGCAGACAACCGGACACGCTGGACACTTTATTAAGTGACCCATTGTTTATGAAACAGCACCACATTTACACTTCAGGGCGAAGTCATCTGTGAATCTCAACCTGAACAGGTTTTCAACCTGGGTGTGGAGTCTATTTAAAGACTTCCAGGTAAGCCAAGGCAACTCATGTCCAGATAGGAGATTTCAGCTGGTGGAACAAATGGGTTTGGTAGGGGAGCACTATCTCATCACAGCTGTAACCTTTCCTTAAACACGCTTTACGTACAGCGAATGCAAGTGCACGCGCGACGTGCGTTCGTTTGAGATCTTCGTACGTACAACCCGCTCGCGCTAAGTTTGACGGTCCGTGGAATGCGCGTTACCTCCCCCGACCGCCTATCGCACCTCTAAGTCGCCCTCTCAGTACCGTAAGCAACGTCATAGTAAAAGCATGTGATTATTACCTTTTCGGCACCTTAATATTCTTCGGTTTTCTCCATATTTGTTAGCTTTTTTCTCGCTACCCTTTGAGTGACATCACATCGTCAGCGGCAAACTTAGCGCGAACGGGTTGTCCGCGTCTGTGCACGTGCGCCTGTTTTCGCTTGTTGTGTGGAGTTGACCTTCTGTATATCTATCTACTTTGTGCAATAGTTTCCCCCGGGACACGATTAGAACCTAACAAGGATGTTCGCCTAATATTACTTTATTTTATTTGCTTATTTATAGAGCACTTACGTCATTGGATATTTATTTAGCTGTCTTTATTATTTTGATAGCACGACGTACCGTATTCGTATATTTTCTTTTATTTATTTGTTCTTTTCAAGACCTGAACGAACACAGAGTTTTAAACCGTAGTGTCGTTGTGTAGTGTAGTGAGTTTTAAGTCTATTGTGTTATTGCTGACCATGAAGTGTACCTAAATTGTTTCGTTTTCGCAATTCCGGGAACAGAGGAAAACCAGTTAGCTTAATAGTGTTTGTAATTTTTATTGTAATTGTCCTTAATTGTCACATGTGTGGTCAATTGAATTGTGCGTGTTTTGTTTTCATGTCCTGTGTTTGTTAGTAATCGGCGGTAGTAAAGTAGGCACAATATTATCAACGGCATTATCTCTCATCACAAACATCGAGTAAAGACTTCTAAATCTGCCATATTTATCTCTCAGATGCTTTGGGCGAATTTTACCAAATATAATTCGCGTTCAAAAGCTGTCAGTGTCATAATTGTTGTGAAATATTTTACAGTGACTGCTCTTGAACAAGGTTTAAACATGCTGATCGCGTTCAGTTTCATAGGTAAAATTCGCCTATAGTGTGGCCAATGTATGAAAAAATGCATCGTGTTACCTGCTTTTTTCAAGTTGCTTGTGAGACGAGTTCTATCCTCAAGCACCGCTGTCTAAACCGATCCTTATCTACCTTTCTAGAGCATTTACAGCCCGATTCGTCCTATTCACATCTCGCATACATCCTAGCTAAACTTCTCGACATCCATGTCGTCATACTATTGTATACATTTTCGTACTCTCCTCACTGCGATTTCGTTACACGCATGTTTGTGCAACACTCCAACAGTTTGCTAGCTGAATCAATTTAGGAATCTCGGAGTAACTGTTTGTTTTGATGTGTACGTTTTCTCTTTGAAGTGTTGAAATGCTAGTTCACTTGTATAAGATAAATTAAAATTAAGAATAGCTTGTGATCTTTGAACTGATTCAGCAGAATTTAGTTTAAGTAGTGACAAATTATTGTAACCTAAAATTCATGTTTTGCTTAATCAGTGGCGGAAAGATGATAATTCGGCCTACATACACGTTTAAAATTTTCTGTATGTTTATTTAAATAATATTTTGTTTAACTTTACGTGCCATCGTTTACTTAATAACAACCATTAACAACAATGTTGTCATCTGATTTGAAATACTTAACATTAACATGACCGGCGTTTTCCATGAAGGTAGCTTTTATGGCATTCCTTATCCCAAAACGATCAGTTAGTTCAGTTAATTTCTCCTTAGAAATGAACCTCGGGTATCTACCCAATACACTATTGTAATATTTTAATCCACTAAGTCAAATTATATCTACATATACTTACATAGTTTTGTATACTTACTTTGTCGTACATCTTATCGCTCATAATAATATGACGAACAACATCCCTCTCAGAAACGTTTTAATATCGCAAATGTAGGTTAATGTAATTGTGATTGTAGTGCTTCACATTGTTAAGGAAAAGGTCACGACAATTTGTATATATATGTACACAACTTACATCTTTTCGTCGACGGAAAAGCCCCAGTATATATTTCAAAGTAAAGATGTTTTCGTAAATAAAATTTTGCTGTTATTTTATCGAAATAATACTCTATCTTTCCTTTGAGTGCACTGCTATAAACAGAATGGGGACAAAATATACGACACTAAATTAAACTTTTTTTTTGTATCTAACTAATAACGTTCCCAGTCTACAAACAAATGTTCAATCAAATACCTACATAGTATCCAATTAGTCACTGTAGCTAGGCGGCTGATTGGCAAAACCCAAAGCAGGCCCATCACAAATATATAGTTTGCAACAAAACTTTTTTTGTTAATTTTCTTGTTCTATCTAGGAATTTGATGATTTCAAAACACTCCCATGGACCAGTATTACAAGTGTATTCATTTATTATCGTAATGTCGTCCCCACGTTGTATGTATATTTAATTTAGTTATCTTCATCCATTTTAGACGTTATTTTCAAAGGTACCGATTTGGCAGCTTAAATGGACAAAGAAAGTACCTAATTCTATTGCTGCAGTATATACACAAGTAGTTAGGTTCCCACATCCTAAAATACTGGACCCCCTACGGCCACTAATGCTCTCATCCTATTACAAAACTACTCCCAACTAATCCAAAATATAAATAAATGTTGCCAAACACAACAAAAGAACAGTTTTTCTCAGACACCGTAACATAATCCTCTAATTCCTCTAAACTCGACCCACTTACGTAATCTCATACTAACATCACGGCTTCACATCTTAAACGTTACTAAAGGAAGATAGATCAGTACTGTAGTTTTTTGATCTTCATTTATTTTTGTTTATCTATCAATCAATAACAATTCAAAAACTTGAAATCGATATAGACCCGAGTTTAAATGTCGCGTTCTACTCCGTACAATCTGCACAGTGCAAACAAAGAGATTCATCGTTACATTTTAATATTTTACTGTCCTATCTAATGTTGTGCAAATATTTTTTTCTGTTATCACCATTATCAATTCTTCTTCATCCTGTTATTTTCCCTTGTCAATCAGAAACCTTTATTCTGGATATGGGAGAAGACTTGATCAAAGGTTCCATATCCAGTAGGAAAGCTCTTAACTGGAAAAAACTGAAAAGATACAGTTTTCTCTCCATTCAGATCTTCTGAGGTAACTTATACTTTTCGTGGCCCACTTAGTCTACGTTTCACAATACACATTAGTTACAAGAAGTATAAGCACGCTTTCGACTCGTTTTCATAATGTTTACAACCAATACTACCATTTAGTGTTTCACGGTTGGTCGGTCAAACTAAGAAATACAGTGGAACATTTGGTTATCTAACTTGTTTCTGTGTTACTAGGCAAACATGAAATGGTTGGAGGACTTGCGATTCTACCGTTTACGTTTTTGTAGATACTATTTTTGTGAATGGTTCGTGTTGTGGAGAAAAGTTTGTCTGTTGATGTAGTCAATTGAGTAGTGTTGAATTTATAGATTTTATTGATCTACTTTATAATAATGATCCGTACAACACCTTGTACGAATAAGGATGAGGAACACTAGAAAGCACCAAGTTTTTATTTGATATACGATAGTTAAGGAAAAACGAAGACGATGTTGGATTACACTTCAAAATACAGACCCAGGCCCTATTAATAAAACTAGATTTGAAGATTTGTACTTAAAACGAGGAATTAAAAATCTATACCATATGGCTTCTAAACTAAACAAAGCATTTCTATATTTGCTCTATACATAAAATTGTATGTTCGATGAGCACACTAATGAACCAAAATTGAACACAAAATCTTCGGAACCATCTTTCAAATACCCCAAAGTTCTAATACTTGGCACGTGCACAGAACTTGGCAAACATACTCCCTCATTGGCCTATTAAGTGCCGTTACGAAGCAGTTTCCATTCAGCTATCGGCTAGTGATGATATTACCGAGTTTGGCTTCACACTTGGCCAAGTCAAGGCTACAGATTTTGGTTCGATTTTCTTGACTACTGAAGTTGGTGTTCATTAGGAAGATTAGGTAGTAGTTAATGAAGTATTTAATTGTGTGATTCGGAGTAAAGGTACTCAGAAAGTTGGGAGTAATAACGTTGGAGCGAAATAGAAAGAAAACACTAATGCAAAAGTTTCCTTGGTCGAGGTGTGAGAGTGAGTTTCTAAGGAATAAGAAAAGGGTCTCAGTGGGATAATTTAAAAATGTTGTATACACAACACTTGTGAGAAAAACGTAGGCGCTATTTCTTGTAATTTTGCACCCGCAGAAAGATTTCCACCAATATCGAAACACATAAAAACAAAAGACTACACAAAATTGCTTTCACACATAATCCCTTGGGAGCTCACAATGAAAGCGGAACAAATGACATCGGAATCCGATGATAAGCGGAAACAAGCAGATAAATCAGCGCAGTGATTGATGTGAGCCATATGTCAGGGTTGACCATGCGTTATGGGACCGAGCTGGCGGGCTTGTGGCTGATAAGACCACGGCACAGCATATATGCTTGAATTATTACCCCTCATTTGCGTGTTCTGCTTGTGAAATTATAGCTCTTATGAAGTCCTGGGGCTAAAAGTTATTCGTGTTTGGTATGTGACAGGTTTTTATAGCTTTCACTTCTTTATTGGTAGGTGTTTTCATTTCTACAGCCCTTAGGCTAAAAGTGTAAACAGTCTGATATAAATTCACCAGCTAGTTTTGTGAAAGGCGTAATTCGCAAATACCCGCACATTATTAACAAACTTGTGATAACTCTAATCGGCGGGATAATTGCGTAACACACTGACAGTAGGAATAGCTTTCATTTTGACAGTTCAACAACATTCATTGCGGTATTTAAGTTGTTGAGCAGACAAATTTTTCGAACATATGAAGCAATGGATTAGCAATAGGCTTCAAAGCTTTTTAGTGTGTTACGCAATTAGGGTGCAGTAAAAAGTGGTTAAAATATTGGTTTATAGGTCATAATAATAATAAGTAGCGAATACATTCGATGTGGCTTAGAGTAAATGTATAAAAGAAAGATGAGCATCGATGAGCACCGAACGACTTTTCTGCTAATGCAACGTCGCCTTCACTAAACGCATTCCAATAACTCCGCTTCATCTAATAAATCACTGAAAACTCTGTTCTAATCTATAACAAAAGCCAAACAAACTCATTTGATGCCTGTATGGACGTTGGCCCAAATCACGGCATTCACGTCTATTCGAAATATCTGGGACACTGTGCTATGCAGTCCAAAATGGCCGACTACCGGATTACACTGCAGTTTGACAGGAGACAGCTGCTGAACGAAAATAATGGTAACCGGAATTCGCTTTTTAAAAGCATGTTAATATTATTGTTTATTTCGTTCGGGAATTTGTTAACTAGTTGCTTTTAATCGTGATTATTGTTAAGCACTCATTATTTTCCTTTAAATAAGTATCAGGTAGGAGGTACGTACGTAGTCACGTTTCTGTTGACTGTGTCATGAATAAGGGTAGTACACAGTGACTGTTTTCTCAAGGCCTTAGGAATATGAAGGAAACTAGTCATCATAATTATATAAGTCTACATTTTTGAAGTTCGTCCTCACCGAATATTGACCTTTTTGAATTGGCATAGTCAACCTTTCTGAGCTACCTTCTACATATATACTGGCAACTGACAACGTAAACGGAAAAATTAAAACACCCACCTTCAGACTGCACATCAATGCATTCCAAAACGTCATTCTTCAACTTCATCAAAGTCACATCAGCACATAATTCCCTACAGTGAGTGACCACTATTGCATACAGTATTAGGACACCTTGTACGGTATCAGTCACATACAGCGCCGACGGCTTCCGGCTATTGTCACCAACAATGCTTGCGCCAGGGTTATTTGAAGCTTTCTTAGGATCTCACTTGAGTAGGTGATGAAATTATTAAAGTAAACGCAGTGGAATTTGGTTTTTATAAGATACTAGCTTCTGCCCACGTCTTCGCCCGCATGGATTTCGGAAATTATCCCACTGGAACGTGCTACCGGGACCAAAAGTAGTAGTTTCAATGTTACGCTCTTTTTGACTTCTCTATACGAGTAGATACACAGAAATACACCAACAAAGAAAGTCGTAAGTGTCTTTAGGACTATGTACAGTTAAGAATTTAATACAATGAATAGATTTGTGTTGCTAAGCGTGGCTTAACTTAGCTATCCCTAGCACTATAAAGCATAGTATGGATCTATGTAGACTAGCTTCTGCCCGCGGCTTCGCCCGCGTGTATGTCTCAAATTATCCCGCGGGATAATTTCAGACGAACGTGCTTCTGGGACAAAAAGTAACCTATGTCCTTCCCCAAGATGCCATCTATCTCCTTGCCTAATTTTATCGAAATCCGTTCAGTGGTTTAGGCGTGAAAAGGTACAATACACAGAGTTGCTTTCGAATTTATAATATTAGTATGGATATATTGTGTGCGATGTAAAACATCAAAGACACATAGAGTAACAAATGCAACCTAGCAACCACAACACAGATCTTACTTCAATATAGAAGGGAAGACTTCATAAAATACCTCTAGAAGTGCTTTCCTAACAGATGTTTTTGGAAAGGATTATTCATTGGTTGGGGGGTATGAGTATTTGTCATATCTATAGGCTTCTTTTGAAGTTATGTCCTTTGTCTGATCCTGTTTGCTGGTCATTGTCGTCTTTCTTTTCGTCATAAATGAAACAGCGCGCATTTATTAAGACAATGTGTATCAATGTGTGACAATGTATTGATTTCCGCACATGATTCTAGTCCCGCATCGTAGAAATTTTCCATCGGTGTTTAAAAAGAGACAGCAATTTCGTACATAAGTGCAATACCTACACGGTAAAAATTGACTAATCAGTTTTTTGCATCGATGGCCCTTACGGTAGACTTCTTCGACAGCAATCAATTCATCCATGTCAGTTGCCTAATCAACCTATAAAGTTCTCACTGTTGGGATACAGGTCTCCTCTTTGTGAGAGGGAATGGGCCGTAATCCACCACGCGGGCCCAGTGCGGGTTGGTGGATGTCACATGTCTTCGAATTTTTGGTTCTAACATACCGGTTATCTCATGATGTTTTCCTGCACGGTTTTGAGAGCAGTGGTGATGAAATAATTTACACAAAGTAAAGCGCCTGTCTGGGTTCGAACCTAAGACCTACAACTCGTAAGTCGCGGCCGTTACCACTGGGCCACCACTGCTTCATCTCGGTTGAACATACGCAAAATGTAGCCACACATATACTCCTCACCTTCGTTCACTTTCCGTTTTGATAAGTATATTATTATTTAGTGTACATAACATGAACGGGTGTCTGGTTTGCCGCCACCCTGTTCTCAAGTCCATACGTCCCAAAGTTATTCACACACCAAAGGATTACTGTAGGCCAAGTTGTAAGCCCATAACTTGCACAAGTAAGCGCCGTGCTAAGATACCATCAGTCTGCAAGTGTCTTCCTGGTTTCGCTTATGGCTACTGTAAACAATCAACGGCCAGTGATAAGACCAGTCATCACAATCATGGTTTTATCTTAAATTACATTTTTAAATTACGAATCAAGTGATGCACTTTGAATGTGTATTTTATTTTGTTGCGTATTGAAGGATTTTTCTTTCATGATTTACAATAGATAACAATACAGCAACTGATTGTAATCGAGTCATACCAACAGCATTTTCGGAAATAAGTCCAGATTTCCGAAAAGTATGATGTAGCACAAATGTATTTTAAATGAGTCTCAAACATTATCAATTGTATCACAATCTGCGTCGCAAAGTGGAAAGGTAATGACGGTAAAATATTATTTTCAAGGCCCGTTGAGATCGACAAAAACGATGCTCATTCATGATAATGCGTCACTTTGACGTAATTTATTTTCCGATAAATATTTTGTTGATAAAATAGATGTATTTTCCGGCGAATAAGTAATATCTGTAACTTTATTCATGTTTTTATTTTCATCTATATCTTTCGCTATTATAGCTACAAAAAATATTTTAAACTTTTTGCTACTGTTGAGGTATACATACATAATACATACAGTAAGTATGTTCCGAACAGAAAAATCGTAGAACATAAAACGACCCGGTACAATATTTTACCCAACTACCTTTAACCCTTGATCATATCACTTACAATACGAAGAATACAATGTTAGCTCTCATAAATTACAATATTTGTGAAGAATTTATTTATTCATAATGCGTTAATCACCGCGCCATACTACGTGGATGGAGGAACGCAATTCCGCTGCGTCTGCGCATCCTACACGTTGACACGATGCTGTTGACCTATTGGTGTTAATAACCGTTCGTAGTATTACAAAACTATGTTCTTTTATTTATTAGAATTTCATCACACAACTACATAGTCAGTGTGATGAATTTCTCATTAATAAAAGAACATAGTTTCTAAGAGAGACTTGCTGGTTTACTAGAAGTCTGCTCCTATCTTTCATAGACCACCAGATATTAATTCAGGCTGTGTTATACCACTGAAGGGTAAAGGCCTCCCTTCCTTTATTTCCACTCAACACGATCCTGAGCTAATATGGACCAATCCCGCCTATAGGCGTAAAGCTCGTCCCGCCGTGCGCTCGTGCTCGTCCCGCATCTTCAGTGACGCCGTTGGGCGTCCATGGTATCCTACCATACCATGACCACCAGTATCTTTTCTTTCTTATCTTGCCTTTTTTTCTATAAAGTCAAAGTTAATCTACTAAGCACACTTAGCAATACTGGCAACTGCATCAAACATGGGCTGATTATGAAAATTAGATATTACTCATTAGAAACTTCCGTTAGATAAACCCCTCACATAATGTTACGAAACATTGTGAATGATTTCCTCGAAGGGTGTGCCGTACAGGTACACACACAATTAATAATAATGAAAAAAATATTCCGGAATAAAACTATGCCGTGCGATTAGAGGCCTTTATCTAGCAGCGGACTGATGAGGCTGATAATGATGAAGAATAATACTTTACTGACCTCAATCCAAAAGAATTTCAGAGAATACCTGGAGACACAACATAACCAGAGGTGACCCATAATTGATATTAAATAACTTACCACTTAATCATAACTAAGCTATAAGCAAGAATGTCCGACGCATCCCACACGTTGACTCCACAATGTCAACAAGCATTGATTTCGTTTCAATTTCAAGAATGATCGCTGACTCAACTCTATTGTAATAATAATGTCAAACGCATCGAACGCTTCCGTTGATTCAGCCATCGAGTCTTTTCGTTATATCCTGCGACTCCTTTCTTAGACTTCGGGGTTTTTGTTTCGTTTTATTGTTTAAGACTTTAAGTACTATCTCCGTTTCCTTTTATCGATAAATGGCGTTACGCAAGTATTGTTAAGAAGCGCATTAGAATTTGCTCAAGAATTTCGACATTTTTTTGACGTTTTTCTCCTTGAATGCAATCGGTGAATCAGTTTATGCAATGCGGAAGGAAGAAGTACGGATTAGATGCAAAAAATAGCATAACTTGGGAGATTCGCCAACTTCTGACTATATTCTGAAGATGGTTTAAACAGCTACAGTATAAAGTTGCATACCCTGTAGACAAAATTGGGATATACTACAATAAAAATCAACAAAACAATCAATTTAGGTACCTTATTCAAAAGCTCATCTCTAATTTACTGCCATGCAAAGGTCTGACTCTGTATCCACTTCACTCTATCTGTTTACTACATCAGTACATTTGCATGCCTATACGCACATATATTAGCGTCCTGTCACCCGCTTCCTGAGCCAGCATTTAGTATGCAGCGCTATTCGGCGACATCCGATATCGCAGCCATTACGACTCCTCGGCAGTTTATGGCTATCAGTGCGTCGTTAGGAGTCGTCAACGGTATGCGATCCCCCTCGTGCTGTTAAAATGTTAAAACTTATTTTAGGGTACCGCTTTTTTGCTTTATTTGGGTCTCTCACGATTTCGTTTCCTAAATGGAATTGGCGGTTTTTTGAATTTTTGGAACTGCTAAAACAAAAGCAGGAAAATATAAAACTATTGTTTCCGTTAACTATAAATTACAAGCAAATGCTCTCGTAAGCTTTTAATCTGTTTACTTAAGCCATTTCCGCACGGAAAGTGCAACAATCTTTTAAATTACCCATTTTAACGATATGTAGGCAGGAACAAAGCCATTAAATCTACGCCAAATGTACGCAGGTTCTGTTAAAGTTGTTACAAATTGTAATAAAACACAAAAACACGGTTTTTATTGCAAGCGCCGCTTGGTTATAATGACCCGCGATTTGTCGGTCGCTGCCCTCAATTCCGCTAATTGATGTAGAATTCACAAATTATAGAAATTGTTAAAAATTGTCTCATTTAGGGTCAAACTCGTTTCAACGGTTAAAGTTCATTAGGCCATTTATAATTTGCTTTGACATAATTTTTCTGGTTTTACAAGCCGACAATTTATATTCCTATGTTTTTGAATACAGTTTATTGATTCAAATTTGTATCGTCCTTACCTCAAACATTCTTAGTATGGAAATCCAAACAGTAATTTGTAGAAAAACATTGCTCTCTTTTGTTACGACGAAAATAATGTTATTTACTTTTAAGGAAAATAAAATAACCCAAAAAACATTATTTCTAATACATTTTACGTCAATTGTACTACTGTTTGACTCATCGAAGTAGTCACTCCATCTTTATCTATGGTTCCTGTAGACGTTTCGCATGATTGATTGCGTGGGCGCGTTTGTTATGCACTTTTCATTTCAACAACGTTTAGTATATGAATAGCTTACGGATGTAACGGACGTGTTCAGTGTTAGTCTTGAATTATATTACTAACGTTAAGCAATCGTACATTTAAATAAGTTTCTGAGGACTTAAAGCTCTTATTTTATAAATCGTAATTTTAGCATCGAGAAAGTCTGTGAATTGTAAATTTGTGAAGTGACAAAAAGCCAAAATGGTGATGGAATCTGGTCAACAAAATGGGCGGTTTTGGCCACTCTCGCCTCGTATGTGGCGTCGAAGTAACGAGTACTCCAAAGTTGTCTTTGAGCCAAGAAGACCTCCTTTGTCTCCCATAGAAATAAGGAGACATGATAAACTGGATACGACTCCAGACTTGATTAGAACAAGGAGTTTTATCAAAGAGAGGTTGGATCATTTGAATTTGGAAGAAAGGATAATGGACGAGCGCAGATGGAGTGTGGACTCCAAGAAGCCGCCAATCAAAGAAGGAAAGAAAGAGAAGAAACTAGAAAAGTTAGAAGTAGACGAGGTGGTGAAGTTAAGAGTGAAGAAGCAGAGGCAGCCGAGACCGAACAGTCTTCAGTTGTTACTGTGTCCTTCTAGTTCAGGACATTATAGCAGCAATACTTGGAGATATACGAGAGTCCGGTCTAAAAGGTGCGTAGATTTATGAATATTTAAAAGAATAGTAGACGCGTTAGTGAACATTGAAAATACCAAAAAATAAGTTGTCTGTAACTACATGTAAAAACTTATGTTAGAGTTTTGTATTTTCCACAAGATTTGAAGTCATCAACAATTCCTTCAAAATGTAATTTATCGAGCATTAATTTGCCGGATAATTATTCTATCTATGCAGATTTCCTTCGTCCAGTTTTTACAGCATCATTTTCGATGTTGATATTATTTAGATTGACATTTACAGTTTTTTGACCAACTCCCAAAACCCTTTTAGTTCCAAATTGATGTGTTAAGAATGCGTGTCTCCGGTGATACAAACCTACGACTTGAGGTGTGGGCATGCGAATCAATTCAAGGCGTCCAACTTAAAAGTATTTGTGATGCAACATATACACCTGTTAGTTAAGCTTTAAATGATGCGTTGTAAAAATTCTATTAGCAATGCTGATCTCGCCTTTTTTGGAGAAGAATGCTAGCAGTGTATCAATGTAGTTATTTAATATTTATGTCGCTATTAACACTCTTGCTTCAACTTGCTTGCTTTTACATACATACATACGTAAACTCACGCCTTCTTCCCATGGCGGTAGGCAGAAACTACAGAACGTTACTTGCTACGATCCTTACATACTCCTTTTGCCTCGTTTACGTTCATACATCTGATCATACACGCACGCCGGTTGCGAGTACTATGCACACGCGTGGTTGCAGATGCTTGGTTTTAGAAATTGATCTACCAGGTTATGTCGGTTCTAAATGTTCTAATCCCCTTTCATTGTTATTCACAGCATCTTTATCCAATAACTTAATTAGCTCTTCGCTCGCGACTTTGTCCGCGTGGATTTCGTAATTTCCCCTTCGAACTTCAACACCCCCTCTATCCCCTTTATAGGGTAGTTTTGGAAAGTTAATCATTACGATGTTTATTATTCACCTAGAAAAGCTATATTATTGTCCTTCAAAACTAAATATGAGGGAATAATATTCATAAAGCCTCACTATCATTCACTCTGTCAGTTTATCGAACTTACGATATCTCCATCTACGCGTTACGATTCAAAGCATGTACGATAATTACTATCCAATGATTCACATTCATGCAGTCTGAGACTGGCAATTAATTTTCACTTTCGAGCTAACTGTATAGCATTAACTCTTAATCGAAGACTTGAAGTAAATTGGCCCAATTAGCATTGGGAGATTATTAACTTTCTAGCGTGATTCTTTCTAAATTTCTTTATTGGTTTTATGAAAGGAATCATCAGTAGCCAATAGTACGTTTCTAATTCCATGTGTCCTTAAATCTAAAACGGCAAAATACGAAAGTGTAAAGCTGTGGTTTCCTAGAAGAGCGGTGGCCGCTACATAGCGTCTGCGATTTACCGGCGAATGACGTCACAGAAAAGTTATTTATGAAAGTAAGTTGGTGTGTTTTCTTAGACAGCGTTTTTGACTCCGTAACGTCGAAACCCCGCTGCCATCAGTTTCGTGACTGCCGCCACTGCGGCCGTTATGTGGCGACCACCGCTTTTCTAGGAAGTCGAACCTTAACACGAATCTAACAGCGATCGGTTTTTTGGAATCTGGAAAAATTTGATGGTTTTTAAGTTGTTGTTCAATAATGTTATCGCGTAGGAAGTATCATCAAGCTTATCTGTTCCTGCAGTGAAGAGCTGTCTTCCTTTGCCGAATCTGTATCCGGAAATTTTGGCTCACTTTAAATTATCAACAAATTGTTTACCGCTTCCGACATTTCGGGGACAGTTATGTGGTGTCCCAACTTACGCCATCTTGGTCCGTAGGTGTCGAGTGGGTGTAGTGATGTTGACAACACCCCAGCATATGTCGCTTATCTATAAAGACGACGCTCCACAGCAGCCCACGGCTAAGCTATGCACGTGTTAGCTTCGCGTTGTATGAAAATGTAGCTGGGATCGTCCACTGCGCTCCACCACGGCCGCGCTACACACGGATTCGAGGCTGGCAAACAACTTAACCTCGCAACTATCGTGGCAAACCTCTCCTGGCATGTCCCACGTAGCAGTGGACTGTCGACTTGATACCGGCCCTTTACTGTTAAGCAACTCTCGACATGATAATCACGCAACTTTCTGATATACAACTTGGGTTTTCTTAAGAGCCGGAAAGCTTTTAATAAATAACATTATCAGTGTGGTAAGCTTTCAGTGTTTATTTGCGTAATATCGCTTTTATTAAATATGCGCGTAAATTATGTTGGTACTGATAATTTAAAGACATCTCAGATTATTGTAAAAGAAAATAAAATTGTGCCGTGTCATGCGAAGTGAACTTTGATTGGCGTCGCATTGCCCTTTTTGTAATAACCCTGTAATTTATTCTGCAATTATTTTTGAATTAATCTTTAAATTGCCATGAGAATTATTTCTAACAGTGAATTCAAGATGTTGTTGATCTAGTGTTGCGTCCGGTTAGACTGAAAGCCGAAACCGAAAAATATTAGAACATTGCTAGAATAATATTGATTTTGACAGTCCCAATATAAATTTAAGTCAACGAACGTAATTACTTGTAGTTTATTGACACTAAAACAAAGCATTTCGTCAAATATACGAGCACAGTTAAATCATAATCCATTATGAGTAACAGTTATTAAAACCTAAATGTAACAATAACTGACATTACGGTTGTAAATATGAATTGACTTTTATACTTATTGCGCTAAGGTTTTCGAAGTGTAGGCGTTGTAAATAATTGTTGGTAGTGTTGGGCTGTTGGTTTCGGCCGACCGACAGCCGAAATTTGCTTACCGTGGCTAGTCACCAGCTAAAAATAGGACTCCTTTAAATGAATTAAATTCATATATTAACTCACGCCTTCTTCCCATAAGGGTAGGCAGGAACTACAAAAGTCACCTGTTACGATCCTTACATACTCTATGAATTCGTTATACTTATTGTGATTATAAACCGGAAATAGATAAATATACAAAAATAAATACATATGATTCCACAGCAAATTACCGGAAAAGTGATATATGAAAGATAGGTACCTTAGTGTTCTAATGAACACCATCCACATACACTACATATTGCCTAGATTCCTAGAACCCAGAATATTTTACTAAAACAAATGAACAACGTTTTATAATCAGAACAAACACAAAATACTAAAGGTTTGGCAGAAGTAATTGGGCTCTTTCGGCTTCGTCTATAAAAACCCTTGTCGTACAACACTAATTGTTAATACGCCGTGACAGTTTTTATACGTTTTAAGGCCAATGGGATTAAAATGCTTTATTATATTTAATTATGAGTCGTCGTCGTTGGTCGGCTGTTTTGCATAATTTTGCTCGCTATGGGCGGCTTGAATAAATATGTTAATATCAGGTCATGATACATGGTGTAATGATTAATTGTTTTATACGTTATGAAGTATTTTGGACCTTATGTGAATTGGGGACATTTGATTAGAAATTAAGGTTTTACTTAGATCTCAATTTTTTTTTTGTTTATATAGAATTCTAGACCCATAGCTCAACGTGGGCGATAACGCCCCCTCGTTGGCGTTTAAGACTTTCAGGGAGGCAGTTGAAGACCCAGAGAAAATTAGGGGGCGCATCTTACGACTATATAATATTACACGTTTCAATATAATAGTGGCAATAGCTGTTTTAGATTCGCGACAGATGGTAAGCAAAAAAATTGGGGGGCTCTAGAAAAAAAAAATGCAAATTGGGCAAAATAAGGTTGAGAACATATGATATAGACAAAACAAAATGTGTTTTTATTGGCGAACCGCCTTATTAGTATTTTTTAGATTGAAATAGTCTTACAACTAGGTAATCGGATCAATATCTCTATACTAATAATAAAGCTGAAGAGTTTGTTTTTTGTTTGTTTGAACGCGATAATCTCTGGAACTACCAGTCAGATTTAAAAAAATCTTTTTGAATTTCTTAGCCCAATTCCTGAAGAAGGCTATAGGCTATTTAACATCACGCTACGACTACCCTATTATCATTTCTACTACTGAACTCGAATAGTTAAGAAATCAATCAACATCACCACGCTTGGCAAATATACCTTACTTATGAAACTAGTGAAACTGAATAGTTTATTGTTATTAGTAGAGACCGGTATGACTTATGACAAGCTGCCCACCCTTTTAATAGCACAGTATTTTAAGACACCCACAAGAACAAAGGTGGACATTTATTCTTTACTCAGAACATCCATCACTGAACATTCAAAATAACATTAAATCCCATACTAAACCGTGGCGCTTAAAACAAAACCCACACTAAGGCCGCGTATCGATATCGACATACGCGTTTAATGCGCGCGCGGCTTCGTCGCGCGTCGCGTGTACTCCCTTATTTCAATTTGAATAAATTTGCAACACGTATGTCGCTACGCGGCCTAAGTTTTGAATAACATTCATAGAATCAACTGTCAAAATCATCGGCAGGTTCAATTCTCGGGCTGCCTACAAATGTCCTAGAAACTGCCAAACATATCCTAGTGTCAACGCTTCATGGCATAAGTGTAGGAATGCGCATGATTCACACGTTGTTAACGGACGGCGCCGGAGTCGAGGTTACAAATGTTGATATTTTTGGTCTTTACGGAGAATATCGTGTATTGAGATAATTTCAGAACGATTAAGTGAGGAATGAAGATTTTTTCACATCGCTATATTTTCCGTAGTAAGATGCGTTGAATATTTATACTAATAAAAACGTTGTATTTAACACCCACAACAACTATCAGCTTACACCATAATCCCTCAAGGAACAAAAACGTGAGGACCGAAAGACCGCAAACGATTCAGTCCATAATAATTTTAAATTATCCCCAAAAATCTACCTTTTACAAGAACGAGCAAACAAGAAAGAAAGCAAAAATACGTTTATTTGCGATAAACATGACGCAAAGAAAAAATACACAAACAAAAAAAACGAGTTGGGGGAAAATATGCGTCACATTCACGCAAAACGGCTATCGCTCAGCGTAATGCTACGACCCTATGCGAGACAGAACCCCAGCGCTGATTTCAAACAGTTTTCTTCTACGTTTTGTTACGTCATATATTTTTTTAAGCTATTGCATAGCTTTTATCGCGGGCTTTGAGCGCGGCGACCGAATCAAGAAATTCCGTAACGAAAATAAAACCTAACACCCCCCACTCCGCCTACCATGTAGCTCGGCCGAGCGTTCGCTTAACGTGTATGTATATGGTACGACTGTACTTGAATTAATACCAAAGAAAAAAAAAATACTGCATAAATAAAAAATAAATAAATAATTTTAATTGCATAAGTTGATAAAAAATGCTGTGCAATAGCTTTACCGCGGCAGTCCCCGAGTGCCACACGTGTTTTAAAAAAATTAAAAGCAGAATTAAGGCTTTATTCCACATGAGCATACAAAATGGCTGCTTCAGTGAAAAATGCTCGCTACACGACGGCACCTATTCCATCATGGCGTTCAATATATTACCGTGTTAAATGACGCTGTGGAACATTACACCCGTCTCATGGATCAGAGACAATTTCTCTTTTAAGCTATGGTTACATTCTCTTGTGTTTAGCGGGTAACATGATCCAGCGTCTTTTAAGATGTCGTTCATGATGTTGAAGATCAAAAGATAACTCTTGATCTATACTCAGCTAGGCTGAGAAAAAGAATCACTCACATAGGCTTACAAGTGACGAATAAATAAAAAAATACGCCCAAACAAAAAGATAAATCGTGTTTTAATGTCTGTAAAAAACATAATTATATGACAACTATGACAAGCAAACGGTGCTCATCAGGTAACATAAAATTCTTACTGAATATAATGATCCGTATTTCAAATATAATAATCTATTATTATCTGTGGTAAGCTGTAAAAATTCCGTCATAAACACGAGCATTCTCAAATAAAAATGTTAATCCAACTTTCAACAAACCTTTCATAACTGTTCACTGAAACAGTAACTGCACATACGACTTTATTCTTCTGTATCATACTTTACACTACACGCTACAAAATGCCGTAGCTGAAAACACGTAGTGCCGTCCTTCCAATGAATATCATTACGTGGAGAAACAATTTTCAAGTTCATTGAACACAATTGTTTGTGAGATCGTCAGCTATATCGTGCCGGAGTGTTTTTCTTTGGTCTGATGTATGTAGTCTGTGTAAGGTTGAAGGCAGACAGGCGCGACGCGACAGCGCAACACAAAGGCGCCGCACGTCGTGCGACGAGCTGTGCCTTTGTGTCGCGCTGTCGCGATGTATGTAGTCTGTGTAAGGCTGAAGGCAGACAGGCGCGACGCGATAGTGCGACACAAAGGCGCCGCTCGTCACGCGACGAGCAGTGTCTTTGTGTCGCGCGCGATTCGCGTCGCGTGTCGCGCCTGTTTGTAGGAGCCTTAAAGGATCTTGAATTTGTGTTACATTTTTTTTCGATGTAATTAATAACGTAGGTATAACTGTGTCAGAAATATAGGTATTATATGGGATATAAATAAATGTTAGATTAGTTATAATAGCATGGCAGATACCTAATCTGGTTTCTATAACAGCCTAACAAAACTACATTAGCTCCAATTTATAATTTACCGTTTTTTAGGAAAAAAAAATGGTGTCAAAATACTCATTAGTAAGTATGTAGATTTAATGCAAATGGGCGGGAAAAAGCCGTAAGCAATTATAATGCAAAAGAAATATCAATAAAATTAAATATGCAGTAACAAACAAACCGAAGCTAGATTTACAAATGTTTTCCTCACGCGACAAAAACTCTCAATAACGTCAAATCTCAGTGCTTACGTCATACAGTTAGGGTACCTATTCCGAGAAGTGCATGTGTCCAATCTAGATCCAGGAATTTACGCGAATATTCGTGAATCAGACTCTGATACATGTTTTTTTTTATCAATTCCTTTTTGACAGGAAGTGCACGAAATACGTAACTAACTACTAGTACTTTACTGTGAAGTTTTTCATTTTTCACATAGGATGTGATGATTTAGTTGTCTTTTCGTACCTTGAAACCTGAACAATTTAAAAAAAAATTAAACGTGGAATAATAATATGTTTATAAATATCCGTTTTAGTTTAACTTTTAGCCATCCCACGTCTATCCTTCTTATGGTGCTATCCATTTTCTCAACGAATGTGGCTCCATTTAACTGCAAATGAAATATGTACAGTCCATACTTTTAGACCAAACGTTCTATCTCACACCAATATCAAATCCTATTGAATTAATCACCAATAACATATGCTGGTCACGGAGCTCAAGTAATTCACACGCCATTCCTCATTATTACACAAATTCCGCCAATGATTGCGTTTCATGACGTCATCTGACATTTTGATCTACGCTAACGACATCAGTGGTTATCTGTTACTCGTATTTATGGCCGAATAGCTATCTTAAAATGCAAAATTGATGAAAATTATTTATAGTCAAGTTATAAACTTGTTTAAAGACGGACTTTTGCTGTTTTGAAAGCTATAAGTACCGACATAATGTCTGTTAAGTAATTCAGTCAGTACGTCAGTAATAAAATAAACGATACACTTCCAAGATTAATAATGTCATAACTGACACAATTCAAACAAAGATTGATAGTTTCCATTTAACAACATTTATTTGACCCAATTTAAGTGTGAAACCGCAATAACAACCAATCCCATCAAATCCTTAACGATGGCGTTCCCCGAATAAATTAACGGCCTGCACTGCTCGAAATTATCCTGAGATCGATTAAGTCGTAACTTCACTTGTACCATAATTACATTCCACAGATTATAACAAAGAAGGGTCTTTGAACCATAGACTCTTTGACAGATTACCTACAGAATTCCCAGTGCAAAAATAATAAAATTCATTTTGGACGTAAGCGCACTTACGGCATTATAGAACGGACGGTGCAAGGGATCGTCTAAAATGCGTCAAATTAACAGCGACCGGCGGCCGTGCTCTGAATATTCATAGATATCACTTATTGCATTCGATATTCGCGAGACCCGCCGTGCTCATTGAGATGGAAATATACGGTGAGGTTTTATGGGCGGACGCGCTACGGTTTTAGTTTTAACTAGGTAGATTTCAACACTACTTCCACAAATTGCTTCGCGGTTTTACAACTAGCGTATTGCAGAGCTCGTTGGAGTTAAAAGCCGTAAAATAACTTTTAAACCTGTATTGAAATAAAGCTTGTCAAAGAATTCACGTCCTTTTAATACCTTAACATAGTGTACATTTCAAAAGCACGTTATTTCTGGCGATTAACTGTCTAAAAAAATACAGATAATATTTAAAAATATAATAACATAAAACAGCCTAATTTCCATATCATAACTGACATTGACATAAATATCTTAAATCATTAGTAAATAACATTGACAAGGTCACAACACCCACACACTTTTGGTTTTCACGATTTTTGAGGTTGTTGCACTGCTCAATATAAAATCATTGGTATGCAATACATGATGATGTATAATAAATAGAATACAACGCAATACTGATAGGTGATAATGATAGCTGAAATTATAAAGCATTATCTTAATATGCGTCCTTATTGCACTGATAAAAAAGGTGTTGCACCACTTATAATAAATTGCGTAGAATTTATTTTAATTCATAAAAACATCTACCTATCCCAGATATATGATAATCTGAAATGAAAAAAAAACGAATGCGATTCAGAAAATTTCCTACATTAAATTTACTTCTGCAAGACTGCTTTGCTAACGTTTCTCACAGAACCGCTGGTCTGTCGACGTTAAAAGCGGACAATCGTTAAAGAGTTGGTCAAACCCCCGTGAGAAAACCTGTCCTAGAGCCAAAAATTCGAAGACATGTGACATCTACCAACCAGTACTTAGCCCGCGCGGTGAATTATGGGCCACTGCCTCACACAGAGAGGAGGCCTGTGTCCGAACAGTGGTAACGTTATAGGCTGATTATACAAACCCCCGAGCACTCAACTCCTCTGCTTGAACCTTACTGAAGGCCAATTCCCGTATTAAAACCTTTCAAAGCATGTCGCAATCACATCTCGGTGAAAAACAATGTCAAAATTGTAGAAAAAATTGAGGTTTTTTTGACAGATTGTGACTAAAAAGGGAATTTCTCCATTTGTTGTTTCCCAAATTTCACTCGTGTCTTTTTATTTAAATAGCAAAGGCAGTATAATCCAATTCCACGATCCTTTTAAAACCGCGCGTGTGGCAAAAATGTGCATCATTTAAAGGATGCCTCGCCACTGCATTGCATAGTAACGATTCAAACTGGTCGTCGCTTGCAAGCGGTCGTATAACGCATTTAATACTCGCTTTTAATTAAGGCTTGAAATGGATAAAATTGGAAGAGACTTTTTATTTGATCATTTCTTTTTAACCGCATTCCGTTACAAATTTGGTATTTATCGCATGAGCTTACTGGTCTTATGCGATTGATTTTAACAAAATAATAACTACTTAGTATTGTAAATATGAAAGTTTCTTATAATATTTAAATGTTTGTCATTGTTGAATGACAAACATTTAAATCTCATTAGAAACTTTAACGCATAATAAGTTGACCGCACTGACGCTCAGATAGACCATGTCCTTGATAACACAAAGATCCCTTCTATCCGGCTTCAGAATATAGTTTCCTCAAGACATTAGTGAAACCGCAGTCAACTGCCTGTTGGTAGGTAATATAGCCATAACATAACGTAGCTTAATTGATTGATTGAAGAACACTAAACGAGACGCAATAGAAGTTTTATAGTTATAACGTCTGGGGGCGTTAGTGTCGCGCAGCGTGTTAAGAACTCAAAATATAACCCCGTGTGTTTTACCCACACAATTTGAATACTGCTATAAATATCGATGGTTTTGGCGTAACAGACTAACATAGTGCATGAATAAGGCGCTCGTCGGTTAACGTCTATTTTAGTACAAAAGGTTTATTGCTTATTGATGCGTGGAAACTGTTTTAGCAACGATTCTGTCTGGCAAGTAATGGCTTTTGTCTAGATTTTAAAGCAACAACTGACGTTGATAGCATTTTCCGGGATTTTGATGACTTTTCACGGCTCGTTTAGTTTTATAGTTATTACTACTTGGCTATCTAGAGTTTGGTCTTCACGCCCAGTCAATTAATTTACAAACGTTGCGTTATTTGACAATTGCGATTTGTTGACAGATTTTCGAAAGTCACAAAAAAACTCAAACTCAAAGCAGTTATTTCAAATAAACTAATTACAGGCACTTTTGAATTGTCAAGGGGTCGGTTAGTCAGAAAGATGAAGCTAGTTGCCCATTCCATAGCGTAGTAGGTACCTATGGAGAAGAACGGGCAAAAAACTCCAAACACGGACACGCTTTTAAATCAAAATATTGTTACAAAAAATGATTGTAACAACAATGGAGAGATCATTGAAACGTGTGTAAATGAAAAGTCTTAGGCCTCTGGTCGATTACCTTAGGTACAATGACTATTGTTACGGTGTACTAGTACTAGGGACCCGGAACTTCTCCGTATGGGTCGAATCCGTCAGAATTTTCTCGTAAGTTGAAAGATTTTCATGAAACCTTTTGAAGATCTCCTTTTCGGTAGCCACCAGTTGAAACGAATAAACAAAAGAAATTCTATTGAACCATTGGGGTCATAAACAAACTACAGCTGCGCATAGACAATAAACAAAAGCCCAACGCTAAAACAATTGCCGTCTACCCTTCGACGTTTCCAAGCATAGTTTCAAAAGCTGCGTTTAAAAATATCTGACACAAGTTCAATAACATTTCGGTAATTCTCTGCGTTCGATGCCTCGGATATTTCGTTCCACAAAATTGCAATCGATTCCCAATTAGTATCGGTATTGTACATTCCGTTTTGATGCAACGTTTAATTAAGAGGATCATTCGATATTCCGGGTCGTCTCTAGTGCAAGACATGCCGCAATTCATTAGTATCGGTACGGTATCTGAGAATCGGTTTAGGAAATCGGATAGCTTTGTCGCTTGTTACCGATTTTGTGTATAGTGATGTGCATTTGGTTGATTTGCTTTATATTCGATAGCTTTGATCGATTATTCGACTTTTCCTGTAAACAGATCTATTTTTAAGCAACTTCAAAGAAAAAGGATGGGTGATGCATTCAACGCGTTTGTTTTTTGTGTAACATTCTTGATGTTTATAATAGGTAATCTTTTTTCTGAAATTTTTTTAGATTGTCAGAATTGCGTGTTACGCGAATTACAACCTTATCTTCTGTTTTGATGTCCGCAATCGTGACGAAATATTTATATCTAGAGATAATATCAAGTTCGACACTTTGAGTCACGGTTTTGACACAGTTTCAATGTTGCGCTCTTTTTGACTTCTCTCCAGATGAGTACACAGAAATACAGCAACGAAGAAAGTCGTAAGTGTCTTTATGACTATGTACAGTTAAGAATTTAATACAATTAATAGATTTGTGTTGCTAAGCGTGGCTTAACTTAGGGTAACTTACATACACTATGATCCCTAGCACTATAAAGCATAGTATGGATCTATGTCGGCTAGCATCTGCCCGCGGCTTCGCCCGCGTGTATGTCTCAAATTATCCCGCGGGATAATTTCAGACGAACGTGCTTCTGGGACAAAGAGTAACCTATGTCCTTCCCCAAGATGCCATCTATCTCCTTGCCTAATTTTATCGAAATCCGTTCTGTGGTTTAGGCGTGAAAAGGTTACACATACAGAGTTACTTTCGAATTTATAAAATATAAATCAAAAGTCATTTATTCAAATTAGGTTGAGAATCAACACTTTTCGAACGTCAAAATTACATAAGACAGTCCCCCAAAACGCCCGCCCTTCACCACTTCCTAGTGCTTTAGCTGGGGAGAAGAAGTGGTGCAATGAACTCACCAGCAGCATAGCTGTCTGCTAAGCTAGAAAAAAAAAACACGTGTGGCACTCGGGGACTGCCGCGGTAAAGCTATTGCATAGCATTTTTTATCAACTTATACAATTATAATCATTTATTTATGCAGTATTTTTTTTTCTTTGATATTAATTCAAGTACAGTCGTACCATATACATACACGTTAAGCGAACGCTCGGCCGAGCTACATGGTAGACGGAGTGCGGGGTGTTAGGTTTTATTTTCGTTACGGAATTTCTTGATTCGGTTGCCGCGCTCAAAGCCCGCGATAAAAGCTATGCAATAGCTTAAAACTTGATTCTATACAATAGTAGGTATGCAAAGTAATTAACATTATGAGACTCGGAACATTAAATTAAATCATTTGCCATATGTCAGCAAGCCACGCCAATATACCAACAAATACAATAAAAAACTATACTCAAGTTAAAAAAATAAAAAGTAAACAAATATTAGTATGGATGTATTATGATTTAAATATACACTGGCAAACCCCTTAAAAACATCTCCAGGCTAAATGAAGCAAGAATAAATTCTTAATACAAAAACATCTTCAATTGTTTTCACTTTCTTCCCGAATGTATTTAAAGCTTTCACTAGTACTCAGTGATGCTAAACATGCTAATGACAGCGATACTAATTAGTTAATCAAATGAATAGCTACCTATCTATCGGCAGGAGATAGTGGTATCGGAATGTATGCCGTATTAATCTTTGTTGTTATTAAATTGTTGGCGAAGATATGAAAGTTTTATTTTAATTATGATAGATTGTAAGCTTTGCTTTCAGATACGAGGTAGAATGACGTTTCAAAATTAAATGGGACTTTCTAAAGCGGTGCCTAAAAAATTCAAAAAGTTTACAAAAGTAAAAATACAAGTACGACACTATTAGCTTATTGCCTCAATAAAATAATGCTTGGTTTTATACAAAGGCTCCGCAAAAAGGCGCGACGCGACTGTAGTACAACAGTTTCTATGAAAATTTCATGGAAATTGTACTACAAGAGGAGTGTCGCGTCGCGTCTGTCTGCAGGAACCCTAAAGGTGCTTGTCTTAATATGTTTTTGATTCCTGATTTTCTTAATACCTTTTTACTTGTAACATCGTCTTTAGAAACATCTTCGGTTTAAAATTTCTGATTAACCAATTCAAATCGTCTCTATCTTGTCCCAATAAACGTAACAGTACCAGCTAATTTCCTCATACAATAAAACTTTAAACGCGGACATAATGAATATGATTTATTGTCAATAAAACATTTCCTTCAATTAATCGCAATAAAACTAATGATTGACAGTGGTCAATGACTGTAGGGTTATCGACTCTATTGACTTCAGCATAGGGTTCAATAACATATGGTTGTGCAACACGGTGACTTGGAGTAGATAACCATCAGAAGGACCATCCATGCTCGCTGAAAGTGCGATAAGGAATAGAAAGGAATTTTATTTAATCGCAGTTCTAATCGGACTACTGACAGTCGTGATTTGCGTCAACGCGCTTCAAGTTACATTTGCGGTTTGTGTAGATTTGCTTTCTAATATAAGTTGTGGAATATAAAATGAAAACAATTTTGTTATGAATCAACTGTGATGAAGCAAAGTTGTGTATAAGGATCGTAGCACGCTGTGTTATGCGGTTTCTGCTATGGGAAATGAATTCTGGTATGTTATTAACAATTCGAATACTCTCCCAAATCATAAGAAACAGTCGAATATTTCACCAATTTTTAGCTGCGAAACAAATTAAATACTATGTGCGATTGCTTCGATTATTGAAAAAACGTATGGATTGTTTATAACCGACTTTAAAAAAGGAAGGAATCTATTTAATTGAGTGATTCATTTATTGACTCCTCAACTGCAAAGCTTAGTTTCTTGTTGCATATACATATTTATCACATTCGCTTGCCTTTCTCTCAATTTATTTGGGGTCGGTGCAACATGTTTTTTTTTCCACACTTCTCTATTAGTCGTCGTCTCGGTAGCCATCCTGTTTTTGCATAAAGATATTTATATCTGTTTTTAATTTAACTTCAACTAATTACATAACTTTACATGATGACGTACGACTTACGTGTCTCCCTATCGCACATTGTGTCAACTTAACCTTCTGTACATTTAATTATCAATACCGATGAGTCAGCCCAGTGGCCTGTTCGGACATGTTCGATGGCCTACATAATTGCGCACCTGTTCGCACCCACTGCACTTACGACTTGTTTATTTGTAAACATCTCCAGCTTTACAGTTTTATGCGAAGCTTTTTATGACTACCTATTTGCTAATACTTTGGTAGTTTGTGCTACTTAGTAGTACTACTTTATAGACTGCTTATGGCCTTCTGTTATAGCAAAAGAGAGACCACTTGTGGAGCTTAAACATTCTTGTAATAGATAACGTTTGCCTGCAGTTTTTTTTCTATAGCTTACAGTCATTATTTGTCGCGTCTTATCTCTAAGGTTACATACAAAATGAATCATTATCATCGTGGCTCCTAACTGTCTACGGCTGAACAAAAGCCTACCAATGATTAGGAATGGTGAAAATACTTCGAATCGATATCCGATAAAATATACACTTACCGTTCCTGAAATTTATGTAGTAACTTTTGATAGCAATAAGAATGACAACAAAGCAGACTCATGGCAATAGGCTGAAAACTCGCAAAGCAAAAAGTAATAACCCTAAATATTTTTTAGGCAGACACTACAAATTACACGAGACGCCACCTCAAAAGCTGTAACGGTACTTACGTCACACAAACATGCTGGAATCACACACAATGCATCATTTGCATCGTACCGTATGGCCGAATCGGTGCCAAGAGGCGCACGCGCCGGCCCCCTGCCAAAATATGCACGGCACTTAAATTTTTATCAGAACTGCTTGGCAACTAAAGCGCTTGTGTATTGTTTTGCTGATATTATTAATCATTGTTATTGTTTTGAGAATACACTTATCGAAATTGGGCAACGATATGTATGTAGATATGCGAATAACATTTTGGGTTAAGAAACTTCTCGAATGCGTGACACAAGACTACAATATGGAATGGTGATCTTTCAATGCAGTGACCCATCCTTCACTGTAAAGAAATAAAGTAGAATTCAATAATCTTGGGACAGAAGTGTATACTTATTTTCTAAAAGTCAAGACTAGTTTAAAGGCTTGTACACACTGGCGGGACGCGACGCCCGACGTAAAGGCACCGCGTGTCGCGCGACGAACGGCGCCTTTGTGTCGGGCGTCGTGTCGCGCCAGTGTGTACGAGCCTTAAGGCTAAAATTATTTGAAGCTGCCAATTCAACAGTCGAAAGATCAAGTTACAGCAAGAAAATCAAGTAAACACAATAAAAACCTATAACTATTCTAACTCTTATCAGCATTAAAAAAAACCTGTTGTAAAGTTCAGTAGTTGGCATGTCCAAAGTGTGAAGTATTTACACTATCTGATAACGAACAGATTTGATCTTAACAGCAAGGCAAATGCAGAGTTTTGAGCAGCATCCGCGGTCGAGTAACCGTTTAGGCAGTTTAGATAACTTTGTGCAAACTGAGGAAGCAAATGTAAGGAGTTTTGTAAGGCTCTATTTCACTCGTTTTTCCGGTAAAACAAGATATTTCTAGCTCACGAAGCTTCTACAAGACTTTACTGTAATATCTAATTGAAGGCAGATGCTTAAGATTCTTGCGACTACCATATACTTCAATAAGTAAATATACGAGCCAAACATAACAGTATATTACACAGGACCTAGATAAGGTGACACTGTCAGCGATAACGATGATGGACAAGTCAAAACTGTACGGAAATGACATTAACTACCAAAAGCTGTTTAACATTAAATGTCAATCCTGTTGAAATACGAAACGCTTTGAAAGCGATTGCTACTTGTCTTGGCCTCAGGTTTATAGAATAAAAACATTTATAAGTTTTGAAAAATACAGTTTGGAAGATGTATAGCCAGGGTTACAATGATTGCAGAAATAGTTCATAGAATTGATTTAAAAATACCACTATTGCCCAACAATAGTACAAAAGAACACTGATTAGTAACATTGATTAGACAAGCAAAACTTAAACAAAAGCAAATCAACCGCAGACCCAGACATAGGAAACAAAAGTGAGTAACCGAAACTTAGGGCTGGTAAACTGTCGAAGGCTGAAAATTACACCGACTTTATTGTCAGAGGGATGATAGACGAACTATTTAATTAAATTTAGAACGTATGGAATAATTGGTGCTGCTATAAAAGTAGTGAAAATTATCTAAGTAAGGTTTCTGAAAAAGAAAGCCATTTAGGAAAGGAATTGAAAGGAATTTATAATCTACTAGCTAATGCCCGCCATGCGTTGCAATGACTTTTAAAACCTTCTCCGGCGTGCACACAATCACTTACCAAAGTTTCATTCGGTTTTCAATCAGTCGAGCCACTTTAGAGTTTTTGCGAGACTAACGAACAGCAATTGATTTTTATATATAAGAAGATTTAGGAAAGCAAAAGTTCAGGAGAAAAGCTCAACAAGAAATTATTTCAAACCCAATTTTAAAATCATTTCATTTCATGAAATATCGTTCACATGAAACACGATAGGAATAATGCGGAGTCTGTAGTTGTCACTAATTTTGAGAATCGCCTCAACATAAAATTATCTTCTAAAATCTACAGTCCAAACCTCGCCAACCCTAACATAACGTGTGTAACTACCCGCACCGCCTATTCTGAATGCAAGGGGCATTGTGCATTTGTATGCGCCGAATGCCGCCAATCGATGCGTGCGGGGGTGAAGGCGGGATGCGAGAGGGTGGTCACCCCCAGCCCGGACAGAGCCTTGTTGCGATAATTACAACTTCCTATGCCCATGTACTGGATATTGGGAACCCTAGATTCGAGCTGTGGTTGATTGGAACAGTGGATTATGGTTTACTTACACTGATAAGATAGATAGAGAACCGAGGTTTGAGGATGATTCAAGACTAACATACTTGCTCTTTCTTTATAAACAGGACATTAAACGGCAATTTAGAAGTTATTAGGAAACTTCTTGCTTTATTATAAAGTCGTAAAAAGTTTTTTGTCCTTGACTGTAATCTAGACTACCAGATGATTGAAAATTCTAGTGACAGGAATGCGACTATCAACCATATCTTTTTAAATCCGAGACTATTCGTAAAAAAATGTCAGTAAGGAACTTGCCCCTGGGATTTCCCTACTAAGTTTATGCACCCATTTCACTTCCGCAATGAAATTCACCTCCTGCAGTATGTTTGCTTTTACTTCGGCATCTACTTTACAATAATAGAATTCTGTTTTTATTATATTAACTTTTAGCCCAAGCTTAACTCGTCTCCATTTTTTCGTTTTATAATTTTCTTTGAACCCCGTGTTTTCTCTTGTGGCAAAGGTAGTCTGTATTTTAAGCTGGGCTGAGCTTCAGATTTTAAATTGAACACAAGGATTATTTGGAGCCATATTTTTCCAAGTTCTTCCATTATTCTTGTTTAGTTTTTTTTTGTTAGTTAATTTCTTTATTGCGTTAGCGTATTTTTTGGTTGTTTTTGTATATATATTGCAAGAGTGTGTTTGGTTTCCAGTAGTGGATGCATTTTGCAAGTGCCGTTCCATACGACTGCCTTTTTAAACAATTCCTAGGGCTTACGAATGTACTTAACATGTACATTTATGAACAAGCTTTAATTGTGAAACTTTCACCCTTATCCTTTGGTAATTACTGATTCTCATCAAGTCATAATCGTAAGTTATTATGAGCTTGTAGTAGTCCCCTCTAATAGCTATATCACCATTATGTCCACCCTTAGCGGTTTGGTAATTACGATAACCCCAGTGGTTACTTACATAATTTAGTATATTGTCCCTCGGATTGTTCTCGACATAAATAAACAAACTAATTTAAACAATTCCTTTACTGTTTTGTAATAAAGGTAACAAAAAGCACAGCAGTAGATTGACACATAAGGTCAACCTGACCGTAATTTGTGAGCCATAGATCTTCCACAGTATTATGTTAACTTTGAAGGTGACCAGATTGTTCTGTTAATACTTGGAACCGCTATAAAAAGCTTGTTTAAAATTAAAAGTCAGTTAGTCGTAACTGTAGCAATTCTTTTATGTTTATATTGTACATATAAGATGTCACTGCTGATGCTTCTTGGAAATAATGCCGTTTGATTATCATAATGATTGATGGCTTGATCATACTTATCATCCTTATCAGTATTTTTGTATTTTTGTGTCAATTACTTTGTCTGGTTCTACGCTGATACGTTCCGTATATGACATATAGTCTTCCTTATTTTACTCAGCATTTCTTTCTCTTCACCACCGTAGCATTAGTTTTTATCTATCCAATGCTAGGAATACTAAAGCCACAATGTCTAGGTATATATTTATCACAACTATTCTTGGAATCTTTAATCTAAACGTTATTTTGTTGACGTGTTCGCATTAGTATCAATTCATAGATTCGTTCACCTGCTGATCTTTTCTAGAAAAATTTAAGATTCAATTGATAATATAATAAGCGATAAAATACATTGTCAATTAATCAATATTATTTTCTATTCAATTCCGTTTTTCTTAGATAACTCAGTTCCGTTTTTCGTTTGGTCTGCAAACAAAGCATTGGTCATGCAATGCCGCTAGTAGAAATATGAATACATGCATGAAAATGGTTGTCTAAATTATAACCGTGCTTCGCCGATAAAGACCGACGAAAAACTACCTCACTTCACGCATATAAAATAAAAATTGATTTTAACAACAATATGACCTAGTATTTTCTAAATGGTGACAGTGCAGTACAGACAAAACAAAATAACTGCTGATACGAGTATATTTTAGATGAAGCGGACACAAAGATCATCATGATCCTTCTGCCCTTTATTTGGGAGACAGCATATTATCTCCTTTGGTACATCTCTATAAGCCTTCATCTCAATAATCACCGCCTTTATGGCCAGGTCATTTTCATAGATCTTCCCCTTCTGATAAGTGATGATGTTAAATGATACTTATTTCTGTAAATTGGTTAAAAAAAACACTTTTACACACCAAAAATAACTAATATTTTAAAACTGGCGAGTTCGGTGTTTCCTATCAGACTACTCTGAAAAGAAAAACAGAAACAAGCGCAGTCCCTTTTAAAGTCCAGACATAATCTTTCTCTTTATAGACACCCACATTCATTCTTCTAATTGTAACAAAATACCTTCTTTACAACTTTAATATTTTAACGACAATCTCTCTAAATCCAACACATGATCATGTATACCCAAACACTCGCCAAACTTGCTTCAAGATGTCACCACCCCTCGGCATTAGATCGTTTGATGCGAGCCGGATAAGATTCGGCACTTAACACACGGAACTTGGTTCCACTAGCTTCTTAACAATGTCTTGGTTAATGTAAGAGAGTAAACTTAGCTTGAACGCATAGTAGGAGGTAAAGCTTAAGTAAAGAGCCAAAAGGTTAAGTAAAGAGCCAAAGGGCGAATAAGTAAAGAGCCAAAAGGTTAATAACTAAAGTGCCTATAGGTTATAGCTGGGTAACATACAAATCATGTCTAAATGATACATATAAAAATTGTAGATTCCCATTAGTGATTAGATTTTAGTGGAATAAACTTTTTTACAAAAAAAAAAAAACTACCTGCTTTCGAAATTAAAGTTATTTTTCACTTCGTAGTGTTTTTTTTTTGAAGTCGGTTGTTATTTTCCGGATTTTTTATTTTTATTTTTTACTTTTTAGCTGTGGTACCTACCCCACACAAATTCGTAAACCACTACTTGCTACTTTAATAACAGTGACAGGAAGTTATGATACGAGTATCATCATCAATATACACTACAGTGGAAAAAATACGTATTATTGAAGGTAATTGATATACTACCCAAGCAAACTTTATAAAATTTATATGGGACCCCTAAGACTTAAGTACCCTATCCATTCAAAAAAGAATTTCGAAATCGATCCACAATTTCCGGAGATATCGCGTAATATATATAAAGATATATATGCAATACAGACGAATTGAGAACCTCCTCCTTTTTGAAGTCGGTTAAAAAGAGACTTGCTTTTTGTAATAACTCTAATGAAAATATTTTTATTTATCTGGAAATCGAATTATTATTCTTTATTTTAACCCCTGCTCCGAAAAGAGGGGTGCTATAAGTTTAAAACCTTTATTCATTGTAAATTATGTATTGTCATCAGGTTAAGTCATCTCGAAAAGTTCAGAGTTCGGAGAAATTTCAAAAAAAAAAACATGTGTTTTCTTGTAATTGCTTTTTTGACAATATTCCTTGCATTAACCGACTTCAAAAAAGGAGGAGGTTCTCAATTCGTCGGAATCTTTTTATTTTCGTTTCCAAAAGTGGGTATTCTGTAATTTCTTGGCTCGTGACTAAAATGGGTAAACCACCCTTGGTTTATTAAAGGGCCCGGATGCCTTGCGGTCAATTTGATTCAAACCAATCGAGGGTCGGATCGCGTCCTTTGATCGAAATCGGAGCGATATGAAATTGCTTGAATATTTGTATCGTGTTTTATGACACTGTTGGATTTGTTTGGAATTGAGAACTTTTGGGGAGGCTTCAAAAGTTCTGGATTAGCTGATTGTAAACGTAATTGCGAGAAAATAATTTCCAGCAACGGATAAAGGATGAATTAACTGATTGAGTAATAAAGGCCAGTGTTACCATCGTTTTGGAGCAAAGATTTTGAACATAATATATGTAGCTACCTGTGAATCGTAAAGATGATAATACCATGGTTAGGCAAAGAGTTGGCTACTGAGATATCGGCTACGAAAGATGCAGAAAACAGCATGTTGATGAGGTACTTGAATCACACCTAAATGCTAACGGAACTACAATTAAGTTTTATAAATAATTTATTTTGATGAATGAATAGGCCATAAGCACTATTATTGTTTGCATACACCTATTAGATACTTGACTACATTAGAACCAATACTGGTCATCTAAGTACGTAATGGGAGAACCAGGATAATGGACATTGGACACGGCGACTGATTGAAAGGGGTCTTTAAGCGAAATTGATTGGTTTCATTGATTAGTTTTAGGTCCTTTTAATTAAATGCGTGCGTTTCGTAATTGAGCATCTGATTAACTAGTGGATAAATTGATGATAGCTAGGTCACATAACATAATCAGCCTATAATGTTCCCACTGCTGGGACACAGGCCTCTCTGCGAGAGGGCGTGGGCTGTGTTCCACCTCGCGGGCCTAGTGCGGGTTAATAGCTAGTTAATTTCTCTGAATATCTTTTACGGTCAAATCACATATATGTATAATCTTGGGTTTCGGGAACCTTTCCTTCGAACTTTTGGTAATAGGTATAACAATTATTAGAATGCAGTATTTAGGTTCCTTCTTGTGAATTTGTGGCGGAGCTTTTTGGCGGGTACTGATGTTTTTGGGACCACAAGCAATGCTTCGTTAAACTATTTTTCTTACTACCCACAAGGGTTTGTACCTACTTCACAACTTGCGCAAGTGCTTGTGTGTGTAGGTAGGATTTTTTGAGTTTGTAATACAAAGAGTTGTAATACAAACATACCTCCAAAAAATCCTCTACCTTTTTGTTGAGTAGAGGATAACAATCTAGAATTAATTTCGGCTTATCCTTTTCTTTCTTCTTTTGTTTTACCTCACTCTCCCTTATTTTAATAAAACACGAGGTACGTGATACGTACGTATTTTTGCTTACTCGGCATGTTTCTCCCCACATACACACGCACAACGTAAGTAATCCTCTTATGCTGGTATTCGCAACGAAATAAAACAACGTTATGTTAGGGTAAGTCTTGGTAAAGTTTCAGTGGAGAATGTGGGAAACGATTGTTTACGTTGGTACCTATTTGTTTTAATTTACGGAGTTCTTTTGTTTATGCCGAGAGTCGATATAATAGATCGATCGAGGGTCGAAGGTTGATAATGTACCATTTGTGTTTACATTTTTTATTCTATTCGGCATTTGTTTTTCATATATACCTTGGCTCTATTTACCTATCAGCTCTATGGTTTACTTCATTTATCAAAACCTGATTTCCGGAAAGTTGCTGAAAATTCGACAACAGCCTGTCAAAGTATTATGAAGGTAGTTTCTCTTTTGGCCAATATAAGACGGTAGATATTATTTAACACTTACTTAGGCTCCTCTTTAGTAGCCTATTTATTGAGAATACACCGCTTTAACTCTTCTAACATCGAAACTAAAAAGGCTGTAAGAAACACACATTTCTTATACCACTTTCCCAGATTTTCTTTACCCTTTATAAAAAACGTGACCTCTATAATAATGCACCACTGTTGTACTAAGGTACCTGCCCAATATTTACTAGGTACACGATTCGTGCCCTTGGATAAAATGGTGGCCATGTCGGCACCACATGCACGTCTATTGTTCAACCCTTGACCAATTCTGAAAAGCTTGGCACTATTTGATATTTTGTTATGGGTATTTTTCCTTAGCAATAGTTTCGGGTTGAGGTCGGCCATTTTCTTTTTTGTGGGTTTAGAAACAAAAGGCTAGCGTTTCCTTTTATTGTTTTGACGTAGGTACCTATGCTGCTTGCTTTTGTGTTGAAACTTCTTTGTTAAATTGAATAAATAACAATTCAATTTAACAAAGATTTATTGCGATTGTTTGTAATCTTGGAGGGGGTTGTGGCTAAATAATTACAGCCGCTCGGATCGATCGAAGGTTAAGCTACGCTTGCTGCGGTCGGTTTGTGGATGGGTGACCATCCATTACATGTATCTACTCTCCTATCGCAGCTGGCAGAGATTTCTTTAGAAATAAGCAACACCTTTGTACCTATTTTTCTTCTGTTCTTTTCTTCTTGTCTGTTTATATATGTATGTGTACATAAATGGTTAAATAAATAAATAAATACATATCAAGACCACTCCGTGCCTCGGAAAGCACGTTAAGGCCTGAATTCCTCCTACGCTGATCTCGCTCGCGTACGGTCGGTCGCGTACCTGTTGTTGCAACGTACGCGCCGCTAACGTCAGCGTCGCAGTGTGGTGCCATATCGAAAACAATGTATATTCGTACGCGCGACCGACGTACGCGACCGACATCAGCGCAGGAGGAACGCAGGCCTAAGCCGTTGGTCCCGGCTGACGTTCGCAGATCTTTGACAGTAGTTACGGGTCAGAAGTCCAATAATAGACTAACAACCAGTCTTACCAAGGGGTATCGTGCTACCCAGTCACTGGGTGGTGGAGTTTATTCAGCTGTATCCGGTTAGACTGGAAGCTGACCCCAACATAGTTAGGAATAGGCTTGGCAGATAGTTTCTTTTTTGTTTGTAAAAATTGCCAGTGTTCTTGATTTATCAACAATTGAGACACTAATAAAACACTATTTCATGAATACCTACCCAGTACATATTTACAGAACTTTTCAAGATACCTACTTACCTCCTTTTTACTTAACTCAGATTTTTCGTATTTTATCTGCTGAACAGTGATGTGATGCTATTCCCGGGAATAATGGGATATTTTCCCGGAAAAGACACATCACTGTCCTCCACGTAAAGAAACCTTTTTTCCCTATCTTTAGCGACAGTATTTTGTCTTTACTTCCTTTATATATTTCTAAAATAACATTGCACCCTTTTTGGGCGACGGAGTCCTAAAATAGTAGGAACAGAACTGTCATTAAAATTCGTTCAGTAGTTTTTGAGTGAACCTCCCACAGAGTATAAAAAAAACTCTTTTCCCTTGTATTATGGTTCTAAAATAACTTGAAAGGGCCAATGTGTTTAAAAATATTGTCAGCAAAATAAATATTTTTATTTAGTGAAATTCAAAACTGTACGTTGAAAAGTTGTGTTCCGAATCTTTACATTTCGCTGACCGAATATTAGTCTTCTTCATAAAATAATTTGTCATTGTGAATTTCTTTAAATGTTTACTTTACAGCATATAATTATGTTTTTTCACTGATAGGACTTCAATTACCTCTCAACAGAATTAAAATGGCGTTAAATAAACACACATTAAAACATACCCGTGAAGACTATCGTAACTTCAGATATGATCATTTACTTTTACTTCGGCAAACGAATAAAGGTTCCCTCGCTCATAAGCGCGTCTCGACTTGTAGAACAATTTCCATGAAGTTTTCATAGAATTGTTGTACTAGTCGCGTCGCGCCTGTTTGCGGGAGTCTTTAGACGGTAACTCACTAAAAAAGCTATGAAAGTAAATTGCATGCATGTATGTAGATTTAGTTGTGTGTTACCATCCTCATGAATAATAATGTGTGTACCTAGCAGAGCGTTCCGTAACGTTTACGAAGTTAATGGACTGCGCAAAAGGAGATTTTTACGCGAAGAATTAATTTTACATGCTTGTGGAGATAAATTAACGGTGTATAAGCATGCACTGTATGTGTATAAGGCTAGGGATACGTGAGCCGAGAAATGCGCCGATTTTTTGCGCGCGTTATTTCACTGATCTGATGACTATTTCTTTCGCCTAGATGTAGTGCTTTCGGAACATTTAACTTGCTACGGTTGTCCTAGCTTTTAATTTTCAAACTTTTCAGAAACTGTCTTTAGAATGAAAACTTGTGTACTTCCATGTATCTATTTCTTGTTCCTCCTTATCCAATCGGGCATGTGGAACTGCCATTATTTTTATGGCAAACTATTTATCGTTCTTAAGAAAAAACTTCATGTCTTCACCCTATGTATTGACTGAATATATCTAACATATTATTTCTGCATTGTTACAGCCATGAGCCGGAAGGTGGCGGTCGGTGTGGCGACGGTCCGCTAGCGCGCGCCATGCAGCCCGCTCCACCGGGCGGCTCGCCCAAGAGGCACCAGCCATCGACGCCAGCACATGGTAAGAGATACTGCAGCTTTTGTTGTGCAATACAGGATAAATTACTAACCAATGCGCAAACTGTAACCATGAATTCAGCACATGATTCTAGACCCTCTAGCGCAGAAACTACTCACCGATTATATCAATAAAAATAATCTGCTGTTTCTTAGAAAAGTTTCGCGGTTAAAATGTATGGAACATCTAAAAAAAAAATATAACTGACGAAAAATTTCTACGCTAGGGGGTATGCTGAATTCATGGTTACAGTTTGCGTAGTATTAAAAATGTATCCTTTATATATTTGATTAATATCCACACCAACCTTCAATGGGCCTGCATGGTAGATGATGGCCTGCTCCCTCTCATTGAGAGGAGACTTAAGTTGGGACTCATCACAATCTGAATCATTTTGAAGCCTATTGCTAATCCATTACTTCATATGTTCGAAACATTTGTCTGCTCAACAACGTAAATAACGCAATGAATGTTGTTGAACTGTCAAAATGAAAGCCATTCCTACTGTTAGTGTGTTAAGTGCGAAAACTTATTATACCTACGCGAATCATCTGAATGGTAGTCTTATACTCCAAGAATTCAATAGTCAAGAAACCAGAATAGGGTAGTTTTACACGGATAAAAGATAAGTAGGGACCTTAATTCCTCATCCTTGTCAGACAATATCCTCATTTTTGCTCGCCTATTGCCGAAGAGGCGATTCCAGATTTGCGAGATTGACAGAAAACTTGGTGAATACGAATGTAATTCATAAAATATGCAAGTTACTTTTCGCAAACAAAGAGTAAGGTAATGAAGGCATATAACCTTTATTTAAAATGAAATATTTTTGGACACAATCAGGATAATAAGAAAAACTCATTCAATATAGGCTTCTCATTTATTTAAGGTTCTTCATTATAATTCTCATTATAATCATATACTCGTACGGTATGCTTGAAAAGTCTAAGTTTTTCAAAACTATAATTTTGGGTCTTATTAAACACTATCATGATATTAAGGCCCGCTAAAGAAATAAACATTCTGAGCGAAATAACAGGTTTAAGAAGTTTTTAACTTAAAGCATATACATAAAATCATATTTGGTATCTTCTCAACAGGAGAATTTTCTATCATTAATTCATTACATCGAAATGTTTAACAAGCCGCTGCTGTCAATGAAATGCAATCAAAAAGCCGCTTGTTCTTTAAAACCCGATGGCGGCACAAATCTCATTACCTCCCCATTTCCAGCCGGACATTCTGGAAAAATATTACACCACACACTATCAAAACAACTGGAAACAGTACAATCCAGATATTGTAACAAGCCTTTTGCAAAAAAAAGTTGCCTTTGTTTCCAGAAATCCGATTACACGCACTCCACTTGTCGCCTCATTCCGCCTCTTTCCCCCCCCCCCCCCCCTTTCCTACTGTTTCCTCCACCAATATATTACAGCTTAAACATCGGGGAGGCGTTTGTCCTTTTTTAATGAGAGGAGCGTTATATTACCTGTGTGCGCTCTTTTAATTAATGCACGGACGTGTAAAGCGTAGAACACACTGGGAACGAAGCTAAGTTCGTTTAGCGACGCTCATGTAGCATGTCGCGTCTTTTCATACTTCGGTTCATAGTTCGCGGTTTGAACCGAAGTATGCAAACACGCGAGATGCTACATGAGCGAAGCTAAACGAATTTAGCTTCGTTCCCAGTGTGACCTGCGCTTAACGTGTGTGAAAAAGTTGTAAGTAGTTACCACAGTTTACGTCGGAAACTCTTTTTAAGAAGAATTGTTCAAATTACGTGAGTTTACGTTGTTTTTTTTTTTTTTTTTTTTTGTAAAAAATATTTTAATTAATTTTGTCTGTGCATGCAAAAATTGTATCTCAAAGGTGTTACAATAAGAATTGCATATTTATTTTACTTAAGGCCAGGGTATCGTGTGTATCAAAATATTTTTTATGGAATTCCGAGTAACTAGTTTATGCGTTATAGTACATCGATCGATTCCTGGCTCAGGCAGAATAATTTTCAATAAACATAAAAATTTTCCTCATCTTTCTTTTGACCACGTTGCCGTACTACCCATAGTTTCGAATTTAGCCCTGATGTGCCAGCGCAAAATCATAATAATTTACGCGACTGACACATTTATATTCCCCTCAAGTCCATGTAGCCGACAACTTTTTTTTTTGGATTATGGTCTCAAATATCCCACAAGGTTTTGAGGAAAATGTCGTGAGGAAAGTCTTGAGTGTGAATGTGGATGGCTATAAGAGTAGGGGAAGACCAAAGAAATGGTGGATGGACTGTGTGAAAGATGATATGGATAGAAAAGGGGGACTACCGAGATGAGTAATAGAGTATGGAAGAAAGGGACACGTTGCGCCGACCACAAATACATTAATTGGGATGAGGAGAGTGATAAAGGTTTTGAACCGGTATGAAATTACTTTTTTTTTAACTTTTTTTACAAGTTTGACTTGCTGTATGTAACTTTGGATTCTTGGGTGCGGCGACTGACTCTCATTTTACTGATTATTTGAATAATATTCTTCAGAAAGGTCAGGTAGTACTCGCAACCGGCGTGCGTGTATGTCCAGATGTATGAACGTAAACGAGGCAAAAGGAGAATGAAAGGATCGTAGCAGGTGGCGTTCTGTAGTTTTCTGCTTACCCCCGTGAGAAGAAGTCGTGAGTTTATGTATGTGTGTATGGGAATTGACCGCAAAAATCGAGTAGTACTTCCCCTACTATTACACTATTTTGACTGACACACAGGTTTAGCTACTGATATCTTTTTATATGAAGTTTGCTACTTATCATAGATATATATTTATGTTTTGGTTGGGAAATCATCAAATGACCTCTCCCGCTCTGGGCGGAGCGGAAGGGCGTGTCAGACTCGTACTGACTAAAACCCACCCGTGTTCCTTCAGTTGCCTGTGCACCAGGGCCACGGTAACTCTTTCGAACAATCCGCGACCCCGGCAGGACCTATTCTTAGACCTACCAAATATACAAAAAAAAAAAACATAAATATCGGTCGAGCCGTTTCGAAGGAGTTCGATAACAAACACTGTGACACGAGATTTTTATTTATTAGAAGATGTATGCCGTCAAAACATGAGATTCGGCCAGCGTTCACTAACGTTATTAACTGGGAACGCACTTCACTAATGAAAGCAGTCATAGAAGTAAATAGAATATCTGCCTGAATATAACTTAACATCATTAACTTAACTAACATCATTAACCAAAAACCATTACGATCAATATTTAGAGTACAATAACCACAGGGGTTGGTTACCACGCCCATAACGACACGCCTCACAGCGGTTTTAATTTGCTGCGCCTTTTATTAACTCCATTACTTAGGTGAGATCCATTTAGTTTGTGTGTAGGCGCAGTTTTTTATTAATTTGATCTGTTTGCGAGTGGATCAGCTGACAGCAAACAGGCTTTTTTTGTGGGGAATTTCAGAGTTAGGTACTCTACGCCTACACAAACGAAATGGATGCCACAGAGAGTGGGTTAATGTAAAATTTGATCGTGTTGGTAATCAAATTGGGCCTCTTCCATTTTAGTCCTAATTTAAAAAATCTGTCAAGACTATTAAATACTAGTGATTGATAGCGGGATAAGGTATTTGATGATTTAAGACCCAAAAAAAAAAAAACCGTGGCTCTAGCACACAGGCAACTGAAGGAACATGGGTGGGTTATAGTCAGTAAAAGTCTGACATGGGCTCCTCCCGCTCCGCCCAGAGCGAGAGAAGTTATTTGGTGATTTTCAAAAAAAAAGTTACTACATTTAATATACATTTGAAACTACTTTTGTTACTACATTTGAAATATTTCATTCACTTTTTCTCGACTTCAAAAAATGGGGAAATCAGAACGTAAAATATTTTTTTACAGTTTTCACTGTCTTAGTTACATTTCTTAGAAAAAGAGGATGTTTGTGTCACAGAGAGCATTTTCTTCGCAAGAAAAGAAAAGAAGCTATCTTATCTAATAAACTTTTATCCCAATATCGCAAGAAATAAAAGAATGCCGACTTTCATTTTAAACTCGATTTATCATCGATTCTCAGTAAAATCTCTCTCCATACATAAATCATAGGAACGTGACAAGAATACCTTAACTGCTGTGAAAGTGTCTGCCATAAACGTCTGGGCCCATAGGAGTCGCTTCGACCAATCAGAGGCTCGGAATAAAGAATTGTCAATAGGCTCTAATAATGCATTCGAGTCCGTGGAAAATTAACAATCGGTCTAATTACAAAACAAGGTTATTCTTTCGATCGAGCGGGGTAATTGCATAATACACTAACAGTAGGAATGGCTTTCATTTTGACAGTTCAACAACATTCATTTCGTTATTTACGATGTTGAGCGGACAAATTTTTCTAACATTATGAAGCATAGGTTAGTATTAGTAATAGGCTTCAAAAAGATTCAGATTGTGATGGATAGTGTGTTACGCAGTCAGGGTGCAGGTTTAAACTATGCAGCCGTTTTTTGAAATAAGAATTTAAACAGAAATCGAAATCTAGTTCTTTTTACAAAACTGACAACTTAGTCCGGTACTTAGGTTGTCACCTCTCGGTAGAGAGTAGGCCTAAATTCTTTGGTTGTCACTTTTGTATGAAGAACTTTACAGTAAGTCGAAATGAAGTTCGAAATACAAAACCTGGCTCGAAATTAAAAAAGTTTGTAATATTTTTTCATAAAGCGCGTTTATTTCTAGTTTTTTACAAGCCACGCTAGCCAATCAAAGCACCCGATTAACCCCTTTATTTATACACGTTATTTAAACTTAAGAGACGTTTAAACGTCAAAAATATATGGTTAAACAGTCGCTAATCATTAGGGAACTTCAAGCAACGTTTATAAATAAACCCCTTAAGTGTTTACTTTTGAAAAGAACGGGTTGGGTAGGACGTTCATTTGGATTTCGTTTGGCGTAAATTTCTAATTAGAAATTTTTAGTTTGTTTTTTTATCAGATGTGGTTGTTTTTACTATGCTAAAGACCTCGGCCGGTTTCTGCAGCCGCTCCATGTAAAATACTGGCATTCAGCTACATCCTGTCAGACTGGAAGCCGACCCCAACTGTTGCTAAAAGATTAGGCAGATGATGATCTCGGCCGATTTCTTCTACGTCTCCTTCTATCTTTCTCAGGCGGCAGCGCAGGCGACCAGTCCACGTTAAAAGTCCACCTCCCCAACGGTGGCTTCAACGTGGTGCGAGCATCATCAGACGAAGATGTGCGGTCCGTACTACGGCTGCTGGCGGCCAGGCTAGCGGCTGGCGACCGAGTGTACACGTCTTGCTTCGCGCTGCGGGCCAAGAGACTCACTACTGGCAAGGTAAGAGACTAAGTTCTGGCAAGGTGTGTACATGTTTTAGTATTAGTGCAAGATGTGAGGTCCGTACTACGGCAGCCGGCGACCGAGTGTACACATCTTGCTTCACGCTGCATGCCAAGAGACTAACTATTGGCAAGGTAAGAGACTAACTTCTGGCAAGGTGTGTACATGTCTTAGTGTTAGTGCAAGATGTGAGGTCCGGAATACGGTAGCCGGCGACCGAGTGTACACGTCTTGCTTCGCGCTGCGGGCCAAGAGACTAAATATTGGCAAGGTAAGAGACTAACTTCTGGCAAGGTGTGTATATGTCTTAGTGTTAGTGCAAGATGTGAAGTCCGTACTACGGCAGCCGGCGACCGAGTGCACACGTCTTGCTTCGCGCTGCGGGCCAAGAGACTAAATATTGGCAAGGTAAGAGACAAACTTCTGGCAAGGTGTGTACATGTCTTAGTGTTAGTGCAAGATGTGAGGTCCGTACTACGGCAGCCGGCGATCGGGTGTACACATCTTGCTTCGCGCTGCGGGCCAAGAGACTAACTATTGGCAAGGTAAGAGACTAACTTCTGGCAAGGTGTGTACATGTCTTAGTGTTAGTGCAAGATGTGAGGTCCGGAATACGGTAGCCGGCGACCGAGTGTACACGTCTTGCTTCGCGCTGCGAGCCAAGAGACTAACTATTGGCAACGTAAGAGACTAACTTCTGGCAAGGTGTGTACATGTCTTAATGTTAGTGCAAGATGTGAGGTCCGTACTACGGCAGCCGGCGACCGAGTGTACACGTCTTGTTTCGCGCTGCGGGCCAAGACACTGACTATTGGCAAGGTAAGAGACTAACTACTGGCAAGGTGTGTACATGTCTTAGTGTTACTGCAAGATGTGAGGTCCGTACTACGGCAGCCGGCGACCGAGTGTACACATCTTGCTTCACGCTGCATGCCAAGAGACTAACTATTGGCAAGGTAAGAGACTAACTTCTGGCAAGGTGTGTACATGTCTTAGTGTTAGTGAAGATGTGAGGTCCGTACTGCGACTGCTGGCGGCCAGGCTAGCGGCTGGTGACCGAGTGTACACATCTTGCTTCGCGCTGCGGGCCAAGAGACTAACTACTAACCAGATATGCGGATAAATTCATGGCCTTAGAACAAGTCATCCTTTGCATCTAGCTTAGGGGTTTTCAGCGCGGTCAGCGTTGCGTTTGCGTTTTTTTTTTTACAAAACTCTTCCGTCTATGCGACATTAGCAAAGTGTCTAAAGTGGCGTCAAAGCGACGTAAACTAACGCCAAGGCAATATTGCATCTGGCATTATAGCATAAGCAATCTTAGACTAGGTAATATGAATCTGCAACAGTTTTCCGGTGACATCAAAAAAACCTCACAAATCTATGAAACAACCCTTGCCGTCGTTTGGAATTATCTTTGATGCCTTTTTACTTCTTCCTAGCTAATCTTTAATAACTAACCTCCTCCATCCAAAGCTTGTCTTTAAAAGATCGTTTTTAAGCGTTAAGACTGCCCCTTGTTTAAAATGTCTTCTTTTAATATCTGCAATTTATATGGTGTACTAGTAAAGAGTATTCTATTCTTCTCAGATCCGCTGGATCCACCAAGATACTCCAGTGTCTGAGCTGCTCACAAAATGGCCGGCGAGCGAGTGGCGGCTCGAGCTGCGCGTGCGCTACCTGCCGGCCAACCTGCGCGACCTGTGCGACGGCGACCGAGTCACCTTCCATTATTATTACGACCAGGTAGGTTTTTCTTTATAGCCTAGATTTTTGCTAAATATGGTCTGTAAATACCTCCGAATTAAAAAACTGCGTCTCTCTGAAAACTTATATCAGCAAGTTCAGAGAGAGAAACTTTGCACAAATGTAGTCAAATCAATGTGATTGCAAATGTGTACTATTGACCTGTGTAACTATGTGTCTGACTGATCATTACTCTTCGATGCGTCTGCGCAGGTTTTAATGAGTGGAAACCTACGTAGGGGCGCTGTGGTCAAACATTAGTCAGAAGTTTTCAGGCTTGTGCCTGTTTAAATAAAAAAATAAAAAAAATTGTAAAAAGATATACCGCTTTATTTTTTAGACGTTGCTTAAAGTTAAGTAGTGATTAGCGACTAATTAACCATACATTTTTGACGTTTAAACGTGTCTTAACTTTAAACAACGTTTATAAATAAACCCCATATTTTAAAAGACATTTTTATTGTGTTGCTAACTGTGGGATTTTATATTCCAGGTGCGACACGACTACCTCAACGCTAATCATCCTATGGTAGACCAGGAATTGGCGATACAAATATGTTGTTTAGAAATTAAGTAAGTACATAATAACTGCACCACCTCTTTATTTTTTTAAACCAATTAGTACAGTCGCAAATAACGTTACCAAAAACTGTCAGATTTTCTCATTCGATTTTGAACTTAACCATCAAAATTTTAAGGTTTAAAACCGTTTGGAGAAATTTTACAGTTCCGTGTAGCTTGACCTGCTGGCGACTGGACATTGATTGCGTAGCCCGTATGTATTTACTTTATAACTAGTGAACAGTATCCATATAAAAAAATCAGGATAGCCATTTCGTTTCAGTCTAAGAGAAAGAAAGAATTAGTATTTATTTGGACTCGCACAAGAAGAACACAGACTAAATATTACAACACAACAGAAAAATAAAAAATAATTATCACAACATCGATGTGGAGATTTAGATTGTATGATGAAAATCTGGATCTCCATTTTGATTTTATTATTGGCTTCAGCACCCTCGAAAACCATCAAAACTATCTCTCTTTCTCTGTCTCTTTTTCAATTATTTGTAATAAAATCTCGCATAGAGGGGGCATAACGCTTATACGTTACGTGACGATTCTACAACTCTCTCTCTCTCAAACTACTCCTACCGCAAGATGCGTTAAGGCACTTCGTTCCAAAAAAAAACATAAAGTTCCGTACGAAGCCAAAAGGCTATAATATATATATATATATAGAGAGAAAAAATATGGTAATCTACACCCTATTGTTGTACACCCTAAAGGTTGAAGAGATACTTTTTAAATTTTGACCAGCTCGTTTTGTTCACCACTTGCAATTCAATTCTATTCTAATACTATGTCTGTACAATTTCAGATACTTCTGTAAAGATATGCAAATATCTCTGGACAAGAAGTCCAACATCGAGTACCTGGAGAAGGAGTTCGGCCTGCACAAGTTCCTGCCCAAGTCCGTGCTGGACGCCATCAAACCCAAGGTGCTCAAAAAGGCGATACAGCAACAGTTCAAAAAGGTAACATTATATCACTTAAGACTACAATGCCATAGGAAAGAAAGGATACGATAGAACATATAAAGGATTGTCAGATCTATCAATAGTTAACCTGAATATTTTTGCCAAGAGCAATAAAATGTATGCATAGAAAGGCAGCAGAAAACCAAAGAAAAAAAATGACACTTCACTGGGTTTAACTAATATGGACTAAAGATAACTAACAAAAGAATCACCAAAATCGGTTTAGCTAAAAAAAGTTCTGACGTAACAAACACAAAAAAAAATACAGTCGAATTGAGAACCTCCTCCTTTTATTGAAGTCGGTTAAAAATATAGCATCAAGAGATTCCTTTTTATACTATGCCTGTCTTTACCATAGCATTTTTCCCAAAGTAAGTACGTCCTACCGTGGAAAATAGAGGGCTTGTTTAACTTAAATTTAAAAATGTGGGTCTTCAAACCCAACACAACAGTAGTCTTATCTACTATCTGCTGCTATAATATATCGGGACAAAAAGTAGCCTATGTAACTCCTTATAACAGCAGCTATCTGCCAGTGAAAGTCCTGTCAAAATCGGTCCAGCCGTTTCAGAGATTAGCCGAAACAAACAAACAGACAGACAACAATTTAAAATATTGCTATTTTATTTTAAGTACCGTAAATTACAGCTTTTTACTAAATTCATATGAAAGTATATAACTTTCATATGCATTTAGTAAAAAGCTGTAATTTTGACATTACAAACAAACATTTCAATTTTATTTATTTGTATAGATTAAATTCTTAGTCACACTAACAATCATACACTTGTACGTTAAAAGATGTCAAAAAAAATGCCTGTTTAACATTGCTCGTATTGTATTAGTTTACATTTAGGTTAAGATATTTTTGTTAATTTGTGTTTTCCTTTCTATTCATAAAGACCTTTATAAAGCAATGAATCAATCAATTTGGTCAGTGATGTGACCACAAATATCTACATTCGATAAACTTTTGGACACCAACCTTTTTTATGACACTTGGACTTTTATTATTTTTATAAGCGAAGGCCTCACTTCCCTCTTTCCACCATTCCCGGTCTACTGCGATTGAGGGCAAATCCTTTAATAAGAAAGAAGGAAAAATTATTTATTGGGGCTCGCACGAATATCACAAACTAAACTAAACACACTCTTAGAAACATAAAAAACAAATCCAAAGTGAAATTAAAATAGAAACAGAAAGTCCTGTACGAGGCCAAAAGGCCCCTATCTCAGCATGATGCTGCGAAATTTAAAAATAATTGTCGCAGCGCTAGATAAGGAGTCCAGCTGATAACGCCATCTCTTTCTGGGCCTACCGCGTAGTCGTTCCCTGTTATTTGGGACCCACTGAGTGGCGGTTTTAGGACTTTTACCGCGTCAAATATACAATGGGACCTAGTTGGTTAATTTTAAAGCAGCCTGTGGCACTTATTAAAGCTTCAAGAGTTGCAGCACCTGTATTTAGACCGCTGTTATATTATTGTTCCCTATTCCTTATTCCATTTTTGTTTCACCCTGTTTGTTGTTGTTTGTTGGACTTTCTGTTGTTAATTTCATTTTACTTTTGTTTTATTTTTAGGGTTCCGTACCCAAAGGGTAAAAACGGGACCCTATTACTAAGACTTAGCTGTCTGTCCGTCCGTCTGTCTGTCACCAGGCTGTATCTCAAGAACCGCGATAGCTAGACAGTTGAAATTTTCACAAATTATGTATTTCTGTTGCCGCTATAACAACAAATACTAAAAACAAAATAAAATAAATATTTAAGGGGGGCTCCCGTAAGGGAGCCCCCTTTAAATATTTAAAAACGGCGGCGGTTGTTTTTTTTTTTTAAACGGCAAAAATATCGCGTTTGTTGTATAACAAACGCGATATTTTTGCCGTTTTTATAGATAATGGCACGGAACCCGTCGTGCGCGAGTCCGACTCGCACTTGGCCGGTTTTTTATCTTATTTTTTGTTTTCGTGGGTATGTTTAGTTTAGTTTGTGATAATCCTGTGATCCCAATAAATACATTTTCTTTATTTTCTTTATTATTTCCAGGTGGCAAATATAAGCGATACAGATTGCATGTTAAAGTACCTGGACACGATGCATACTCACTATGGTTACGACCGGGAGACGTTCACGGGCGCGCTCGGAACCGGCTGGGCCATACCTGTGGAGCTTGCCATTGGACCCTTTATAGGTAAGTTATAGACAAAATTAGTATCATCAATACTACGGTTACGACTGGGAGACCTTCACAGGCGCGCTCGGAACCAGCTGGCCCATTCCTGTGGAGCTCGCCATTGGACTTTTTATAGGTATGTCATTCCGAAAACCCAATCAAGATCTGATAAATCATAATCATAAAGTATTGAAAATGAAATCTGCTGTTAAATAACATGTATTCTAATTTATTATATATATATATATATATTTATATAGTACTTTATTGTTCTTTTAATCAAAACACAACGACAATAAAGTACTTAGTTCTGAATTCAAATTATTATCCACGATAAATCTAATAATTGATGGACTTGGAAATTAGAATTCGTTTGTATTCGGAAATCCGATGATTCCTGAGGGAGATTAAGAAAATGCTTGTACTGTACCATTCTATTAAATTTCATCTTTGGAGGTTGTAACAAATCAACAATGTTTTGCTTCCAGATATATCTTACGTGTCCCACAAGGCGGGCGAGCCCCCTACCTACACGAAGATCGCGTCGTTCTGTGACATCGTCGCCGTGCAGACGCTCAAGTCCAACTGCACGCAACAGTCACAAACACAGGTGAGTTAAATTTAGTGTAGTATACTTCAAATGAGATTTAAAACATTTTAACTAATTAATCAAACACAACTTATGTATAGTCGTTGCATTTTGCGAACGTGCGTCAATTATTGCAAATTAAAACGTATGTCAGTGACGTCTCATGACTCTCTAATGCAGGGGTCGGCAAGTAATTTTAAGTGGGGTCCGGAATTCCAGATACTGTTGAAATTTTTTATCGACGTCAAGAAAAAGAAACTCATAATACTAGTTGGTTTTTAGGGTTCCGTATCCAAAGGGTAAAACGGGACCGGATTACTAAGACTCCGCTGTCCGTCCGTCTGTCTGTCCGTCTGTCACCAGGCTGTATCTCATGAATCGTGATAGTTAGACAATTGAAATTTTCACAGATGATGTATTTATTTTGCCGCTATAACAACAAATACAAAAAAAAAAACAGAATAAAATAAATATTTAAGGGGGCTCCCATACAACAGACATGAGTTTTTTGCCGTTTTTATAAATAATTGTATGGAACCCTTCGTGCGCGAGTCCGACTCGCACTTGGCCGGTTTTTATTTTTATTTTAGATAATATTACTATGTACTAGGTAATTATTATAAAACACGATAAGTATTCTTAAAAGTTAATTTGAGAAATTACACTTGCGGTCTTGAGCCAGATTTTTATAGTTTGGTTCACGGGGGAAACAGCGAATGCGAAGAGTTTCTTATAGGCTGGGTCCGTTAATCTCGAACGGTATCTGATTGTCAAAAAATTTTTTTTTTTAGTTGATGCACGTACATATGTGGAGGCAAACATAGTAGCCAGGTTAATAGCTAGTTTTTTTTTTGCAATTTTCATATTATTTAAACTGAATAGTAGGTAAGTTATTTAACAATATTTGGCGGTCCAAGTTCTGACCTTTCGTGGTCTGGATATGGACTGCCGTCCGCCTGTTGCCGACCGCAAGTCTTATGTGATTTTCAACGATTATTAATATCCGGAAGTTCAGGAATATAGCCATTTAAACAATTGAAATAGTATTTAAAAAAAAAGTTATCTTGTGCCCATTTAGAATTCAATATCCTCTGTTAACACAAATGATTTAGTTAACTCCCCACGTGACTAGAGGGCTGGCCTATTTTTTGCCCAAAGAATCAGCATCGCCATACAACGTGGTAATGCTGCCAGCCTTTTGGGCACTTTTCTTATCGACAGCGATGCGGAAGAATTTTTTGATGCCCTATGATTATTTTTCCTTCTTATTTTATTTTTATTTACATGTACATAGTATTCATATTATTTTAAATCTAGTAACGTCGTTGTATTTATTTCAGAGCGGGTCATGCGGTAAGGCCGCGTTACAGCTACGAGTAAAGGGGACGACAGAAACGCTTACCATTACGTGCAGCAGTGTTGAGGTGAGCAGAACTACTCATTCATTAAAAAGTTAGCAATTAAATTTTTTAAAGCTACCCATACCTATGCAATCTCTTAGTATTACGAGAGATCGGCCATTGTGACTGATAGACGTGGTAAACTGATTAACAAATGGAGGATAAAGTTCATGAGGTATAATTAAATAAAGCATAACAGAAAAAGGTCTTTGGGTGCTTTGGTCAGATAGAGGTGGAAGAAGAGTAGGGAGACCTTTGCCCAGCAGTGGGACAATAATGCCTTGTAAAAAAATCCATGCTAATATTATAAATTCGAAAGTAACTCTGTCTGTATGTAACCTTTTCACGCCCAAACCACTGAACGGATTTCGATAAAATTTGGCAAGGAGATAGATGGCATCCTGGGGGACATAGACTACTTTTTGTCCCGGTAGCACGTTCCCGTGGAATAATTTCCGACATCCACGCGAGCGAAGCCGCAGGCAGAAGAACGTAAAAAATAAAACAGTAATAGTCGATTATATTCTGAATTTCAAAAAAATTCAGGATGTAATCATATTACCTAACATTTTACTAAGTCTAGATTCGTGCCCGGTTGATAGCAATAGGCTCGCCTCCTATTATAGTTCGATTCAAACTTAATGGCGGCTGTGAAGTGCGCTATTCGCTGCGCAGTACCTCACCCCTCACCCCCGCTGACACGTGAAATGGATACTGCGCAGCGACGCGCCTCATGTTCCGAGCCGCCATTAAGTTTGAATCGTACTATACATGCGACTTAAACATAGCTGGCGACATGTGGGTGTACTATAGGTACACCTCTGCCTAATCCTTCGGGGATTACAGGCGTGAAGTTATGTAACTCTTTAATTGTTATTGTTGCAGGCTGCAGAAAGTTTAGCAGATTTAGTTGATGGATACTGTAGACTGGTCACAGAGTCACAAACATCGTTATGGAATAGAACAAGTAAGTATACCATACCACTGCCATTCACTTTAAATACTGGATCTCTTAGTTCGAATAAGTTGCGAGATTATCAGACATAATTAATGTATCGTTCTAATTTGTCTCGTAGTTTAACTAAATTATATTTCTTTACTAGCTACCGTATGGAAACAACTCAATTGTCAATGTAAAAGTAAGTAACCAAATGCGAATCTCGTACTACGAAATTGTTTTGTTTTAATTGAATTATTAGCTTCTAGAATTTAGGCAATTATTTTTTGAAAGAATACAGGGTCAAATTTAATTTGCTAGCGAAACTCCGGAGACGTGTTGGGTGTCGATACCTAAAAGAAAAAATTAATTAATTTGATGTTTTTTTTTTGTGGGTATTTCGCGGGGACCGCGGTTATTTTATTCACTTGAAATATCAGTTTAAGAAATCAGTTTTTTTGTGAAATGTCGTTTACTTTACAGACGTGATTGCTATAGATATCTAAACACGATAAAACATATTTTTTCAACTCATACTTCATGTAACAACTACCAGCGGTCGTTGGCCCCTAAAAAAACATCATATATTTTTAAATTTAATTTCATCGTGTTTATATAGGGTGACTGGTAATTAGTGACCGATATTTAAACACATGATTATACTCATCATAATAAACAACTTTCCCAAAGAAACAATTTTTTTTTTTTAAACTTGCACTTTTCGGCAATCACCCCAATAGAATATTGAGTACATAACAAGAATGATACACCATCAGCTGTAATTTAATTTGGTTACATACAAACAAAAAAAATGAATCCTCCTTTATCATGCATTATTTTTTTTTTCATTAATTTAACAACGGACCGCGCGCGCGCTATCAGCTGTGAGTTGCTTGACCCCGTTCTGTCTCTCAATACATGTAGCTACCTACTACCGTACCGTGTAACAACAGTGCGAAGGGCAGAGCGCGCACGTGACTCGCGACCGCACATCGTCGACGGAGACGCCACCGTCCGCCGCGGAACCCAGCATCCGTGTACCTACCTAGATAGTGTACATGTTCAGGTTGTTGCTAAGTTAACAACAAATTATACAAAAAACGCCGTGTTTAAAGGCTCCTACAAACAGGCGCGACACGAGACGCGAATCGCAGGCGACACAAAGGCACCGCTCGTCGCATGACGAGCGGCGCCTCTGTTTCGCACTGTCGCGTCGCGCTTGTCTGTGGGAGCCTTAACTGTACTCCACTATTAATATCCAACGTAAGGCTGGCTAACAAGGCGCGGGCCGTCTTACGCTATCAGCTGTTAGTTCCTTGACCGGTAACCCCGTTCTGTCTCATGTAGGTAAGTAAGTAGCGGTAGCGTATCCCCGCCACGCGCCGCGCCTTGCGCTCCTGTGACGCAAACACAAACAGTCACCCCCGGAAGCGCGTCGCTTACGCATGTTGCAAATTGAATCGCTCGCACAAAATAACTTTAACAATGCGCGGTGTCGAGTATCGAGTCAGGTAGTGAGTAGTGGCGTCCAAACCACCTATAAACATCGTGTACATAACAGAATAAACGTAAGTCCTGAAAATAGTTTGTTTAGAAAAAAATAATACATTTGTGGTAGCGCGCGCACGTAAAGTACCTACGGAAATACCTACTAGTTAATTATTCCCTTCTCACCGTCCCGCAAACGGATAAACGTTCATTCACATCTACCAGCACGCAGCGTGTTCAGCACGCGCGCACGTAACGTTGCAGACACACCAAATACACTCGTAGGTGTTCATGCCTACCGGCACACGGCCGACAGACACTCACAAACGTGTGCATTATTATTATTATTCTATCTACGATCACTTGATCACTCAAATCGTAAGAAAACTAACTAATTCGGGTGTAATTGGGTTATTTTTTCATTATTCATATTGCTGGTGCGTTTCGCATTCATGTGAAAGCGAGATGCATACGGTCGCCGCCGGCGGCTGTATTAAAGGAGTAGGTCTTTCAGGCACGCCGCCACACCACCTCCACCACCGCCGACCGCCGACCGCTCCGCGTGTTTATGCCATCCGCTCCGCACCACCGTCGTCGTCGGCGGACTCAACGCCATTACCTACACTTTTTTGTGGGAATTCTAACGAATCGTTTGTTCATTACTTTAGTAATGCGGGTGAATAGAACTCGCATTTATCGCAGTGAAGTGACATACCTACACTGCGTACGTAAACGGCCACGCGGCCGCCGCACCGCGGATTTGCGTCGGCGTTGCGTTGTGTCGGTCGGCGGTACAGGCCTCCGCGGCTGACGAAGCACGTTAGCGTGGGCGCTCCGGCCTACTGTACTGACTGTTACACGACACGATAAATCGCGGGCGAGTGAGAAGTCACTGTTGTTTTAATAAATAAATAAGTGCGATCCCCTAGACAGTTTTGTCATTTCGTTGATTATTTATTAATAGGTACCTATAATAACTACTACTTATTACAACTCTAGCAGTACAGAATGGGGTCAAAAAATTATCATGTGATAGTGTCGTGACTACTTTTACCGGGATCGCCTCCGATGCCTAGATAAATAAGTACCTATTTCGTAGTTACGCAGCCATACGTTGCATCTTAAAAGTGGAGTACCTACTGTTAAACACGGCGTTTTTTTTGTATAATTTGTTGTTAACTTAGCAACAACCTGAACATGTACACTATCTAAGTAGGTACACGGATGCTGGGTTCCGCGGCGGACGGTGGCGTCTCCGTCGACGATGTGCGGTCGCGAGTCACGTGCGCGCTCTGCCCTTCGCACTGTTGTTACACGGTACGGTAGTAGGTAGCTACATGTATCACGAGACAGAACGGGGTCAAGCAACTCACAGCTGATAGCGCGCGCGCGGTCCGTTGTTAAATTAATGAAAAAAAAATAATGCGTGGTAAAAGAGGATTCATTTTTTTTGTTTGTATGTAACTAAATTAAATTACAGCTGATGGTGTATCATTCTTGTTATGTACTCAATATTCTATTGGGGTGATTGGCGACAAGTGCTAGTTAAAAACAAAAAAAAAAATTGTTTCTTTGGGAAAGTTGTTTATTATGATGAGTACAATCATGTGTTTAAATATCGGTCACTAATTACCAGTCACCCTATATATCGATACCCATTACGTCTGCGGAGTTTCTCTAGCTAATTTAATTTGACCCTCTATAAAATCCTTTTTTTTAAAACACTATCAGCATTTAAAGTAAACACATTATCACACATTATTCAATACCTAAATCTTTATTTACTAAACTTAACTTATTTCTGTATCATTTGAAATAAGAAATAAGCTTCAATTGTGTACAATTCGCGCAAAACTGTATGAGCTATCGGAAGTTGCAGCGAGTGGCTGCGCTGTATGCATATTGCAGGTGTCCGAGGGATCTCTCTCTCTCTCTCTCTCTTTCTGTCTCTCTCTCTCTCTCTTTCTCTCTCTCTCTCTCTCTCTCTCTGTCTCTCTCTCTCTCTCTCTTTCTCTCTCTTTCTCTCTCTATCACTCTCTCTCAGTCACTCATCTGTACCATGGGCGGTTTCGTTCTCGGGCCTACGTTCAGAGGGCTCATAAAGTTTTGCGCGAACTGTATCTATTTCTCTAATCTACATTAACTTTAACAGCGGAGATGAGCAGTAGTTCGTCTGAAGGCAAGACGAGTTCGTGGGAGGCGAATACAGCGACCTTACTGTCTGAAGACTATGCGGAGATTGTAGATGACGACGCTGATTATTCTACGCCTGCCGGTAAGATACACTGGTTATTTTTGGGGGAGAGTGAACGGTTAAAATGAAAAAGAAAACTATTTTTTGAAGTGAAAACTTCTTTAGCCGTCTTAAGAAATTTTTGGTAGGTGCAAATGTTATGGGTTCACGTCACCGACGTGCTAATATGACGTGTTGCACCAGACTGGCGACACGCAGCGGCCTGTGTACATTTTGGGGTTTTCACTTCTGTCGGCAGTCCCCATGGCTGGCATTTTTTTTTTTTTTTTGTAATAGTGTGTCTTGGTACTTTCAAAATGTTTATAGTTTCGGTTAGAAGCGTAACTTTAAAAATATCTTTATTTTAATTGACATAAAAATTAAAAACGTTTGGTGTAACCAGTATCCGTTGTTTTTTGGCAAAAATATAATTCTGTATTATTAGACCGATTGATTATTCCATTCTATTTTAGAAAACCAAACGCAAAATTAGTACCATTGTCTTACTGTATGTTGTAAATTCAAATATAAATCGAAAATACGTTAAATCAATCGTTTGACTTTGACTAATTGGGACGCCAGCGCCTCCAGGTGGCGCTCGACAGAGTCTATAACATAACGCTTGACCAGAGTAAAAGCAGAGTTTGTTGTTGGCGGCTAAGCAGTGAACACGTTTAGAAACTGTCGCACGTTCCGTATAGTTGTCGTGTACCTACAGTGTGTGATTCGTATGATCGTAAATTATAACTTGATTTGAACTGGAAACGGTTTTTCTATTGCGCAATAACCAACACTTCCCATAGTACACCCACAGTAGTTAAAATGTGACCGATGATAACGAGAGAAATGTACCTTATCCGTCATATATATAACTTTTCTTGAGTGGCATTAAATTACATAGTGTTTATGACTTGTTTCAGTTCGAGATTACGAGTTAGTACGAAACCAAATAGAACTGACCGGTATCATTGGTGAAGGACAATTTGGAGATGTTCATAAAGGTAATTTATTATTATTTCACTGTCCACTGTGACCCAACAATTTCGGGACTTGTGTTACTTCAGTCAGCCAGAATTTTACAGAGCAATATCCGGACTAGAGCAACGTAGCCATTCATACGTTCCGATTTTTTCCTTTTTTTGATTTGAAATCATCAAATGACCTCTCCCGCTCTGGACGGAGCGGGAGGGCGTGTTAGACTTTTACTGACTACAACCCACCCGTGTTCCTTCAGTTGCCTGTGCGCCAGGGCCACGGTAACTCTTTCGAACAATCCGCGACCCCGGCAGGATGTTCCGAATACGATCTTAACCGCGCTTCTACAGGGTGGCCGGGACATCGACGTGCAAACTGAAACCACGAATTCAGCACATGATTCTAGACCCCCGCGTAGAAATTCTTAGAAAATCTCGTAGAAAATCTGCTGTTTACTAGAAAAGTGCAATACCTATGCGGTCAAAATGTATGGCAGGGCAATTTTTTTTTTAATAACCGACAAAAAGTTTTAACGCTAGGAAGGGGGTTCAGAATCATGAACTTCCATGGTAACGGGTTGTACGTCGATGTCCCTGCCTTGTATAGCTTCGGAGCAAATAGATCAAGGAGGATAGATAGGAGCAAGTTGATCTTCTCTACTACTCTGAACCTACTACGCTTTAGAATGGGCAATTTAGCTTCATCTTTTTGACAGACCGACTCCTTAACAAAAGTGCCTGTGATTGGTTTAATTGAACTAAATTCTTTCCGGCTTATTACAAAATACGATCTATCTATAGCTCGAGCCTAAACCTTCAAGTAATTTTTTGTATTTCGTACTTTATGCCGACTTTAGTTAAGTTCTTAATACAAAATTGACAACCTAAGACCGGACGAAGTTGCCAATTTTGTAAAAGGAACTGTATTTCAATTTCTGTTAGGTTCTTATTTCAAAAACAGGTACGATGGTATAAAAAATGTCTAAAGAAAAGCCTTGTTTTGTAATAAGACCGTTTGAGTTTGAGATTCTAAATAATGTTCATTACACATGCTAGGATTTCGTTAACATCTATTTGCTCCCGCCAGGTACATGCAAAGTGACGTCCGCGAGCCACCCGTCGCTGCGGCGTGCGGGCGCGCCGCGCGGCGACGCGCTGGTGCCCGTGGCGGTGAAGACCTGCAAGATGGACGCCGACCTCGACACCGCGGAGAAGTTTCTAGAAGAGGCTTGTAAGTAACTCCTACTTCATCATCATTTTAGCCCGCAATCGCCCGCTTTGGGTACATAATACTGCTAAGCTAATTAGGTGGGAATTATATTCCTACCTAATTAGCTTAGCAGTATTATGTTATTTAGTTGCAACACTACAAACATTCACTGTCGAATTAATTCTATTTAATCTCGCTGTGAAATCAGAAAGTATTCGGAAGTGAGTTTACAGAATAGTCCCGCAGTCCGCAGCCTTTTATAGTGTCTGGTAGAGATGAGCCCGATATCATGTCAAATGTAAAAATTATCGATATTTTAAATCATTACTTGAATGAACTTCGATGATTCGGACGAGCCGTCTCGAGCACTGCGAATTAAGACGTTGCGAGGCTACGCGTCACGCATAACTAGTGATAATTTCACTAAACTGTTCCGGAATCATTTCAGCACTCATAATTGAAGTGACGTGATCTTATACTCAACTAAAAATCATTAATGATTCTGCCATTGTTTCCGGCATCGATATTTTTTTGTCATTGTCATGCAGTCATTCAGAACAAACATCACTCAGCCCATCTCTACTGTATGATTGATCTAGACTTCAAAGGAGAAAAAATTGCGGAAAACGAATACAGTTGACCATCAGTCTGTAGCATTTGTGCGGGGAATTACGAAGTTGAATCGGTTGCGGGACACTGAATGAGATGCATTAGAAATGTTCTTGTTATTACGTTTAAGGGTGTTTTAAGATACCGCAACGTGTTAAAAAAACTTAAATGGTTTACTTAGATCGATATATTCATTGCATTTGTAACTTAAATGACACCATTATGGACTTTTTTTGCTGAATTTCACTCCAAGAAGAAATAAGTTATTTTCAGACTAAAACAAGTATTTTATTTTATTCCAGACATAATGCAGCAGTTCTCGCATCCGCACATAATCGGTCTGGTGGGCGTGTGCAGCTCCCCGCCTATCTGGATAGTTATGGAGCTCGCCACGCTCGGCGAGATGAGGGCATATCTGCAGCAGAATGCACACAGGTTAGTTACTGCAGGGTAACTAAGAGTTTATTGTTCGAGCGAACGCGAAGCGTCTCCGTTTCAGCTTGGGCAAAAATGCTTTCGTATGTCCAGATGTCCGGCGGATGGCTGTTCTCCTCTACAGTTCGCATTTCTCAACCGATTCTCGTGAAATTTTGTGGGCAGGTTCTATAATTATATGGAATTTTTCTGTCGATTCTGTTTTTCGAAATTTTTCAAAATGACGGAGATATGAGGGTTGAAAACGTAAATAAAAAATATATTTCAACCCTATCGCGCTCTTTGCTTTAAGGTGCGCGGTGAACATTTATTCAGTTTTAAGCTATGCATAGACAGACTCGCGAGGTGTACAGCTCACAGCGCTACAGGTATGGTTTTGGTAGGTTTATTTCATAAACTAAAAGACTAAGAAGTAATTACGGGTGATAATATACACAAGGTGGCGATTTAGTCACCTGCATCCATCAAGGGGGTGATTCTACACGTCTTTCTAAATAACTTTCGCTATGAAACTCATACTTGCGGGGTAATTGCGTAACACATTAACAGTAAGAATAGCTTTTATTTTGACAGTTCAACAACATTCATTGCGTTATTCACGTTGTTGAGTAGACAAATTTTTCGAACATATGAAGCAATGGATTAGCAATAGGCTTCAAAATTATTCAGATTGTAATAGATGATGTGTTACGCAATTAGGGTGCTGAATGGTAAAAAAAACATACCTGCATCTAAATGGTCTGCCTACTGTTGTATAGTTTTTTTTTTTTTTTTTTTAATGACGGATGTAATCACCCCCTTGACGGATGCAGGTGAATAAATCGTGGTACCTGTATAACATTATTACCTAATTATTCTAAATATTTTATTAAAGAAATAGACGTAGTAATTGTCTTGATAAGTTCTTTATCAGATGCTGCCGTGCATCTTGTCGAAGATTGTCGCATATAGCGCTACAAGGTTCTTTGGGCGCGTGGCCACCATCTTAACTAACACCGCCATCTTGTTTTTTCGACAAATTTCACAAAACAATTGCACAAATATTTACCAACAGCGCCCTCCTGTCATACTGACAACGTCCTTGTAGACTTGAATAAATATTTTGATAGATTTTTATTGGCAGATCAAGTATTTTTTTCTTTATAAACATAAAGCATGTAAACTAAACCGTGAAGCGTCGCCATAAGTATGTGTTTTTTTTTTTACAGAATTGATTTTTGCCGTATAGTCTTATATTAAGGGGGATAGAGTTCAAAAATAGACTAGGAAATGGTTGTTGTTTAACAATGTATATCTATTGTTCCAGACTAGAAACGTGCACGCTAGTCTTGTACATCTACCAGCTGTCGACGGCGCTGAGTTACCTCGAGAGTAAGAAGTTCGTTCACAGAGATATCGCCGCCAGGAACGTGCTGGTGTCCACGCCTACTTGTGTGAAGGTTAGTATCTCTTACAGTTAAAATTACACAAACAGAAAACACGTTCAGTTTAAAAATATTTTAAGTTTGGAAATCAGTCTTGAGATAATTTTAACGCATAAACTTTTCACTTGGTTTGGGTCCGGCTACATAACCGTTTCTTTTTTGTCCGGGGTGGATAATCCTCATGGATGTCTTCTGTCCTGGGGCGGGCGAAGGGGTCTGCCAGACTCTTGCTGCGTAAAAACCACCCCGGTGTTCCTTTCCCACACTTGTACCGCGGATCGTGGGAACTTGTGCGCCTTCCACGATCCCCAGCCGGTGCCTCCCCTCAGGCCGGCGGGGCTGACGTGTGACTCCCCCCGCGACGTCTTATAGGGGCGCGCGTGGAACACTACGCCGCCACCTCGGGGCCTGCTGGGTGCGGGATTTACATAGCCTAACCCAAACTGCCAAGTAAAATTAAGATATAAATGAATATATATAAATTACAGTCGAATAAAAATAACTATTTTACTATAACTAACTACGGCGTACAGTCACGAGCACTATTGTCTATACACTTATCAAAATTTAAAAGTGATTTGCTCGAGGAAAATTAATTGTAACTTTGAGATAAGGCCTATTTCATAACAGTATAGGTGCCATAATACTATGTTCGTAACAGCATAAAATGACAATCAATACAGTAGGAGAAAATTACATTTACAAGTTGCTATAAAGTTAAGTTGCTCATGGACTGTACAATCGTTTTGGTAATTTCAATAATTAAGAACGATATTTCAATGATTCGTTACAAAAATTTAAAGCCTGTCTTGATACGCTGAGCCTCTTTTCCTAACCAACATATGAGGCCTAATCTAAACTAAAATATCGCTCGTGCTGTTAAAACAATGACGTAATTTCGTTTTTCCTTTACTTCAGTTGGCAGACTTCGGCCTATCAAAGATGGTAGAAGACAAGTCGTACTACAAGGCGTCTCGCGGCAAACTGCCCATCAAGTGGATGGCGCCAGAGTCCATCAATTTCAGGAGGTTTACTTCAGCGTCTGATGTTTGGATGTTTGGTATGTATCCTCTGAGAATATACATTTGTACATTGTACATATTTTGTTACTAGTTATAACAGTGTACGGAACCGTACATTATTTTACCGACTTACGCTCTGTACATTCTGCACACACTTTTATACCTATTATTGCAAATAATGTGTAAAAATATATACATCAATAAATTTGATGATTTGATTTGTGTTTGACGAACATTACGACGGCGATAGGTTTTATTTCATCATCCTAATAGAATCGCCTCGTTATCATATCACTAAGTGTAGGAATCCCTCATCCCCTACAAACAGTAATTTGTCTGAAAACAGTTCACATTGCATTGCTCACATTGCATGTTATATTATTCTTATAAAAAAAATCACAAGGAAATTGTGCACTGGTAGAATTTTATTACTGGTTCAAAATTATTTTATTTTGTTTCTCCAACATTATACATACTTGGCATTAATGCTTATAAACCTTATAGGCACGGTGACCAAGTATGTAATAATGTGTGAGGCCTTGTAATATAAGTCCTCATACAAAGCGTTGTTTTAGTTCTAACCATTTATAAAACTCATTTTCTCTCCACAGGCGTATGCATGTGGGAAATCCTGATGCTCGGCGTAAAACCATTCAGTGGCGTGAAGAACAACGACGTAATCGGCAAGCTAGAGAACGGAGAACGTCTACAATTGCCTCCGCGCTGCCCCCCTCGCTTGTACTCCGTCATGTCGCGCTGCTGGGCCTACGAGCCCAGCCAGAGGCCCGCCGCGCACCAGCTGAAGGAGACGCTCTTGTGAGTATATTCATTTAACGTCCAATTTGCCTTAAACCCAAGGATCCAATAAAAAGGACCTACTGTCGAATCACTATCAGGCAGAATACATACATCCTAACTCAAGAGCGATTTTATTTAATAACTAAATTTAAATTAATACATATTGTTATATCAAAGGTTAAGTTGCTAGAGTAGTTATAGGCTAGCAGCTAGCAGCCTGGGCAACATACTGAAGCACTAGCATGACATTGCTTGGCACCATCACTTGAAGCACTAGCATGACATTGCTCGGCACCATCACGTTTAAAAGCCAATCAACGGATGACTATTCAGAGTCTGCTGGTCGTACCTAAATATTGTCACTGTTTTAATTCTCCTTATTTACTTTCATAGGCAAATATATTACTGTCAAATGTACCATTTATATTAAATGCCCATAATAAACATGAATACACCTAGCGTTATTTATAATGATGCCTTCTATCACAGCGAGATACTGCAAGAGGAGCGCAGCTCGGCGTGGGAGACGATGCGGCGCGAGAACAGGCGCGTGGCGGCCGCGTCCTTCAGCGAGGAGCCGCCGCCCAAGCCGCAGCGACCTTCCAATAATATTGCTGGTAAATAAATAATTCGATATTTAAAAGTTTAAAATCGAGGAAAAAACTGGTGTTTTGCAAGAGTTTTATAAGCTCGTTTTCGCTAACACTAAGTGACATCTCAATGAATGCCTAAATATTATTAAACGTTGAAGATTCAACTCTCGGCGCTAAATCTAGTGTTGAAAATTCAATAGAGCCGTTTTAGGCATTACTGTGTCGCCTAGTGTTAGTGAGAACGAGTATTAGTAATTTTGGGCTGTACCCTAATTGTGTGACCCACTCGGAATGCAAATCCCTTTCAGTTTGACTTTTTACATCAGAATCCAATGCAACATAGTGATTTAACCTTCGTCTGCTCGACAGCAAAAGTTACTCCACGAATATTGCTAAAATGAAAAGGATTCTCATTTTGGGTAATAATTTGAGTGCATCAGAAAAGCAAGCGAGGCATCTAATAATAACGCTTTGTCAACAGTAAGCGACACAACACCCCAGCCAGCCGGTGGCAACGCGGCCCAGACCTACATCGTGGCTCAAAACCCGCTGGTCCTAGCTCACCTGCTGCGAGAGAACCAAGCGCGTGCCATCCACCCGCAAGCCTACACCACGCCCGCCTCGGTATTCAACACAGTCTCCGTAGACTTCGCCGAGACCCTACCGGAAACCCACGACATCGTTGACAAGATCATCCACCCAAGACCTGACGAGAAAATTGACATTCCTCTCCAAACCGCTCCCATTCCTGCTGCTAGCTTACAGAAGCTGGATCCTATAGTCCCCGCCCCTACCCCGTCTGAACCCCCCGATGAGACCCTGACAGTTGTAGTAGGTGCGAGGGAAAGTTGTGACAATCTTTGTCAGAATATTCCTGTCTCCCCGCGAGAGACTTCTTCTCCTTCCCCGGCCGTTGAGCCCGAAGTGCCCGAGACTTATGCTAGCCGCGTTCGGTCTTTAGAAAGGAATACTAGAAGCACTTTATCTAGTGCCGAGAGAGCTCCTATTCGTATGGGATCGTTAGAACGTAATGCGAGGGGAAGTTTGTCCCACCGCGGTTCACCAGTCCCAATCGCGCCGTTTACTCGTCAGCATTCGGTACCCGCGTCCCCTCCCCCTAGGACTCGTAGAGATCAAGATGTAGGACAGTTCGCTGTCCAAGGAGCTTTGAACGCACAATTAGCAGCCAGTGTGATGAATAAAATGCGCACACAGCCGGAACCGGCTTTGGTTGAAGAGATATATGATTTTGGAGGGGATAATGTGAAGAGTTGCGTGGCTATAGCGGCGCAGAGAGCTATGGCTCGACCACAGTATAGACGAGAAAGTAGTATGGCGGCCTCTCATCCCTCATCAGCTTATGGTGTCCCAGTTGGAGTGGTACAAGGGGTACCATACTCCCCCGGACAGTCACGGCCATCGAAAGTTCCACCTGGATTTCTCCGCTCAGCAAGCCCACAACCCTTCCAACCAGCCCAAGGTTTTACATCACAACCAATGGGCGTCGTCCCGCCAATGTCGTACGGAGGTCAGCAGATATATACGCACAGCGTGTCTGGGGCACAGCCTATGATGTATAGGGCTCAGGTGGCGAGTTCTCAGGCGCCTCAACTTGCTGGTCCGGCGTACCGTCCGGCGATGGTACAGCCGGCCGACGCGTCTGTGATCTTCGCTTCACGGATGGAGTGTCAACCGGCCGTGGTTTCGGCCGTAGCGCCGGCTCCAGCCGTGTCCGGGCCGTCCGGTGCCGGACACGGCGTGATGCCGGTTCACGGTGCCGTGCCAGGAGTGTCGACCGGAGTGTCGCACGTTCACGGCGTGGCACAGCCTGTGCAGGTGAATGGATTGAAAGCATCGTTTTTTTTTTACTTATGGAGGGCATGTTATTGGTGTTATGGGTACTTGCAAAACAAATCGTGATGGATTATACTAAAACCGTGCAACTATTTTGAGGGTAATAAAAGTAATAGTTTGCATTTAAGAAAATGAAATGATAATTATTCAGAATTATTATTCATTCCTAATTTTGAACTCCCGACATAAACATTTTTCTTTTCAATTGTCTTTTATATGTACTTACAAATACGCTATTAAATGTTACATAGCCGTACTTATGGTAAAATATTCTTTTAGTTTAATCCATCAAGTTTTGCATTAAACATGAACACCATAAAGGCGAAAGTATTTAGTAATTAGTATGTGTGTGTAGATATTAGAGTATGCATGCTTGTTACGTCCAGGAACGTGAAGAGTGATGCATAAAAGTGGTAGAAACAAGGTCGCTCATATTTTTTATAAAGAAGTAGGCTTACTCTCAATGTTATGAGACCGCAAGAGTTTCGAACAAAGTTTGAAACAGTTCCAATCATGCTTTTATAATTAAACTTTCATAATCAAACCGTCACTTGATATTATTAAAGCAGAATTTACATTACGAAACTACATAGTTGCGCAAACTTAGTTATTCAGTTATAGTTCTATTATTTGCACGTAAAACAAAGAACAATAAAAAAGCTAAGTTATATAATAATAATAATCTATTTATTTCAGGCGGCGTAGGCCCATAGAGAAATACCTAAACATACATTATTTTAATTAAAAGCTATAAAATATTTTTATAATTATATGAACCAGTATTAAAAGTAGAGGCATCATCTTGATTTAAAACTAGATTTGAGAGTTTAATTCCAAAGAAATATTATTCAATAAATAATATGTGGTCAAATGTTCAGCCAAGGATTGATTTATTACTGATTGATGAAACAGAATTACTGATCGATGAAACAGAATTGCTGATTGATGAAACAGAATTACTGATCGATGAAACCGAATTACTGATTGATGAAACAGAATTACTGATTAATGACTAGATGGTTTCATAAAGACAGAACGAGAGTAGGTCTCAAGTTTATACAAATATTTGTTCCATTACTTATGTTGTAAATATCCCACCCTATTCCCCTTTACTGAGGTATATGAAAAAACTTATTTATTTACACATACCCCTGTTTATGTTTAAATAAATTAGTTTTTTTTTTACGCAATTCTTTTTATTTTGTCTTTGGTTTGTTTTTGTTTTCAGATTTTGGGTTTCTCCGGTAGAGTGTCGGTTTCTATTTTATTTTATTATTTATTATTTTAGAATTCACTTGTAGAAAAAAGTTTTATTTGAATTTTTAACAAGTGATTTCATTTTTTAAACAAATGAACTAACATTGTGGTTGTACTTATCAAAATTTCTCAAAAACTTTTCGGTATACATGTCTGGTTGATAACATTTTACTTTTATTTACTAAAAACATGTTAATATTTGTACAAAATCTGGAAATTGGCGATGTCACTAACAGCAATGTTAGTTCTATGAAAATGTATAGAAATTAAGCCCCATTCATGCACGTTTAAGCTTTATATTGCACTATTCAAAAGAATTCGATTTTTTATTTTATTATAAAAAAATTGTATTGTTTTACCAAACTCTTTTCCCAATTGTTGGATACTTTATTTTCAACAAAAGCAGTCGATTATAGCTCGTATTCCGTATACACAGAGTCCGGAATGTGACAGCGAGCAAGCGGTAGAAAGGCGGCTGTTGGCTGAATTAGCGCGACAACAGCATCAGAGTGAAGAAGACAGGCGATGGTTGCAGATGCAGGAAGAGAACTTGGTTAGTATGACACCATACATAAAATACAAAACTCAAAAACGTACACTTTCAAATAATTATTTAAGGCGGAACCTTCAGGCTAGCCCGTGAAATTCAAAATTTCTTACGTTTTTTGCAATTTGTAGGTCACTGTCAGGTTGTATTTTATTAAAATATGATTCGCGACCGTAACAAATATGGCTTTACAGAATTATGATCATTAGAATCAGCAATACATCTCTCTGAGTTCATATTACTGTATTGAATGACTTTTTCATGAAATCATGATATTTGACGCCAATTCTAACTTAAGGAGTTGTGTTGCTGATTTTAATGATTATAATTCTGTAAAGCCATATTTGTTACAGTCGCGAATCATATTTTAATCAAAATACAACTTGACATTGACCTTCAAATTGCAAAAAACGTAAGAAAATTAGAATTTTGCGGGCTACCCGTGCGCTTCCCCCTTAAGCTGCTATGATTGGGTGCAATTACAATCACGTAGTTAGCATGGTTTGAAAAAATAATTACAAAGGGAAGGAACCGACATCATAAATATTAAATGTCTTTCTATTGAGAAGAGCCATGAAGAACGTACGTACTACGATCTAATTAAGGGGGAAGCACCAGGTTGCCCGCGAAAATCATTTTTTTTACTTTTTTGCAAGTGGCAGGTCAGTGTGAGGTTGTATGTTGAACAAAATATGATTAACCGTAACAAGTATGTATGTGCAAAAATTTGTGAAAAATAATCTTACGTGTATTTTCTATCAGAAAAAGCGTCTATCCAACGTGCAATTGTCGACCGAGTCTGACCCGGGAACCGAACAGAAATCAGATAGTACCAATGAACCGAGAGCGTCTAGTCAACCACAATCAGGTAAATATTGTTTTATACATAACCTCTTTGTTTCACAGTCGGTTAAAACAATAATTTCTGTCATATACAACCTAAGATTACTTCAAATTATACTGTGTGCGACACACGCTAAAAATATTTTGATAAATAAAAAGTGCTCGACAAATAGTTTACTGGTTTGTAACCGAAAACATTAAGTATAGAGCAAGTTAATATAAGCCTGTAATGACACCGATCTTTGTATTACAGCGGCTACCTCTGCTGAAACGAGTCCAGCGAATACCGTATCTAAAGAACGACCGCCCAGTGAAGAAAAGGTAAGCACATTTAAAAGTTACAGTTCTAAGACTGCACTAACATTACTTATTGACGTATAATATCAGCCATTTTGATTCTAAAAAACAAAATATAGCCTATACAGGGTGGCTGGGACATCGATGCGCAAACTGGAACCATGAATTCGCCATGTTTTCGCTGAAAACGCATAGGGTCGTAGCATTATGCTGAGCGATTGCCGTTTTGCGTGAATGTGACGCATATTTTTCCCTAACTCGTTATTTTTTGTATTTGTGTTTTTTCTTTGCGTCATGTTTACCGCAAATAAATGTATTTTCTTTCTTTTTTCTTTCTAATTAGCTCATGATTATAGACCCCCCCTCCCCCCTTTTTTTGTGTGGGAAATCATCAAATAATTTTTCCTGCTCTGGGCGATCTGGAGGGTGTGTCAGACTTTTACTGGCTAAAACCCACCCGTGTTCCTTCAGTAGCCTGTGTGCCAGGGCTACGGTAACCCTTTCGGACAAACCCGCGACCCCGGCAGCCATCGGCCCTATCGGACCCCGTCAATTAGTGCTGAAATCTCTTTGAGGCGCGCGTGGAACACAATGCGTGGTCGTCGGAAGCCTGGTCCTTACCGGACGGCGAGCTACTCATTGCTGACCATCCGCAAGCCCGCGCCTACGGTGGCCGGGAATCGGCTATGGACTCCCGACTCCCAGGGCGTCTCCTGCGGCCACTAGGGGCGTGAGGGCGCAACGATAGCCTCTCCCTCACTCACTCCGCCTCATCCTTCGCGAGCATTACTGCTTCGCAGAAGGAGGTGACGGCTTCCCATGCCCTCTCGCTCCGTACCTTGGCCTGAACCAGGGCCGTACGCGAGAGATCACCGTCAAAGTCAAAGTCAAAGTCAAATCATTTATTTCAAATAGGCACATAAGAGGCACTTTTGAACGTCAAAATTTACAAAAAAATAGAATTGATTCTAGTTGCCCCTTCCAAAAGGTAGTTTCGTATGGAGAAGAATGGGCAAGAAACTCCACCGTTACTCTTTTATTTTTTTTTACAATATTATGTAAGTTCACATTAATTATGTAATCATATGTGAAGACGATGCACCTAGAATAAAGTTACTATACCACAATAGGTAAAAAGAATTAAATATAATGCAAAGGCAGGTAAATTAATTATGTGATAGATACATGGTGCTCACATATTTACAAATATTGAAAAGTAGATATGATGTTTCCAAAATTTTAACAAGTAATAATTTAGTGTGTGAGTTAAAGTAGTTAAGTACATAATGTAACAATCAATGTCATAAAAATTATAAATTATACAATTAAATTAGCAACCAGTTTGATTTTGTCTACACTCTAGATTGTCCTATGGAGCAGGACCAGCATGTTTCCAAGCATTCTTATCTAGGATAAGAATCCTCTAATTTGTAATATGCTTGTTTACAAAGTGTACTTTTTATATGAGTTTTAAATTTTCTTTCATTTAATTGCAATATATCACAAGGTATTTTGTTGTAACATTTAACATAGTACCCCATAAAAGATGTATGTACTTTAGTTAATCTAAAAAATGGTTGATCTATTTTAGCTTTATTTCTAGTATTAAAATTATGTCTATCACTTATTTTATTTAAAAAAATTAGATTTTTTCTTACATACATAATATTTTCATAAATGGATTGACAAGGTACCGTCATAATATTAATCTTTTTAAATAGTTCCCTAAGAGATTTACGACGACATAGATTGTAAATGGCCCTGACAGCACTCTTTTGCAAAATGAAAATGGATTCAATGTCAGCAGCCCGACCCCACAGTAAAATGCCATATAACGTAATGCTATGGAAGTAACTAAAATAGACCAAACGCGCAGTTTCTACATCTGTTAACTGTCTTATCTCGTCGCCGATCGCCCCCACGAGAACACGGCGGTGCTCCGCCCAATCCGGGCAGACCTCCACCGTATGCTACACCGTGTCCTCCGCGCGATCCACACAATGGTAACAAGAGGAAACGCCTGGGGCGTTCCCTCCCGCCTTATCCGGAACAGGAACCTGCCGAAACAACTGTGTCCGGTGAGGACCTGCGTCAGACGGAAGGTGGGGACGCCGTGGCGCCTCTCAATCCACTCCAAGAGGGGACTTACCGCCGCAATTGTGGCGTGCCCATTTATAGCCCCCCTTTTTTTTTTTTTTTTGAGTGGGAAATCATTTATAGCCCCCCTAGCGTAGAAATTTATCGCCGGGTTATCAACAAAATGAATCTGCTATTTCATAGAAAAGTGCAATACTACGCGGTCAAAATGTATGGAAAAGCTATTTTTTTTTTATACCCGACAGCAAATTTTTACCCAGGGCTTCATAATCATGTACTGAATCCATGGTATCTGGTTGTGCGGCGATATCCCTGCCTCCCGTTACAGGGTCAAATTAAATTAGCTAGCGAAACTCCACAGACGTGATGAATATCGATATCTAAATAAAACTAAAAAATATGAAGGTTTTTTTGGAGTCAAAGACCGTTGGTTGTGTTGTTACTTGAAGTATGACTTGAAAAAATCTGTTTTTTTCTTTTTTTGTTTTATCGTGTTTAGATATCGATACCCATCACGTCAGCGGAGTTTCGCTAGCTAATTCAATTTGACCCTGTATAATTACTCGCGCAGTAATTATACAGGGTCAAATTGAATTAGCTAGACGAGTTGATAGACACCTCATGTATTAAATAAGGATGTTTCGAGGGTATAAAGAATCCCACATACATACATAGATATGCGATAGAAAAACATAACCCTGACCTTGCTGCCAGGCAAATTGTACCTCCTTCCTACCCCAGACTGGCTCCACCAACACGGACCCAGTATACTGCACCACTATGGCCGTGGTGCGCTGCGTCATGCGGCTATCATTGCTAAAATAACGTTTCATTGATAATCTTCTCATTTACAGCTACCGATGCTACAAAAAATTACAATATATCTACCTTTTAATTTTAAACCCTTTTTTGGAGACGATTTTATATGTAACAGACATTTTATTGTACCATCAGACTTGTAAGCCCCATTTACACGATGCAAGTTCCTTGCCTGTGGCATACAATACAATTGATGCAACAAATCACTTGCAACTCTTATTGTTGTTTCAAATTATGGTATGGTTCAGGCAATGATGAAAGTTGCCGAGAATTGAGTGGAATGGCGTGGAATTTCTTCAGAGGCCTATGTCCAGCAGTGGACTGCTGTAGGCTGATGATGATGATTATGTAAATCAGGCTTTAAATCATGTCTCTGATAAAACAAAATATATAAACATCCTAATCAGCTTATAGTGTTCTCACTGCTGGGACGCAGGCCTCATCTCGGTGAGAGGGAGTGAGCCATAATCCACCACGCGGGCCCAGTGCGGGTTGGTAGATATATAAACATAAGTACCCCAAACTTACACATCAAACCTCCTTCCTACCCTAGAATGGCTCCAGCAACACGGACCCAGTGTACTGCGCCACGACAGGCGTGGTGCGCTGCGTGATGCGGCTGGCAGGTGCGGCGGCCGGGGGCGCGGGCGCGGGCGGCGTGCTGGCGGCCGTGCGGGCTGTGGGCAGCCAGCTGCGCGACCTGTGCGCCACGGTGGACAAGGTGGTCGTGCCCTTCCCGCAGCACGCGCAGAGGTGTGTAGTGAACTTGGGTGTATGGTGACATGGTACAGTCGACGTGCTGGCGGCCGTGCGGGCTGTGGGCAGCCAGCTGCGCGACCTGTGCGCCACGGTGGACAAGGTGGTCGTGCCCTTCCCGCAGCACGCGCAGAGGTGTGTAGTGAACTTGGGTGTATGGTGACATGGTACAGTCGACGTGCTGGCGGCCGTGCGGGCTGTGGGCAGCCAGCTGCGCGACCTGTGCGCCACGGTGGACAAGGTGGTCGTGCCCTTCCCGCAGCACGCGCAGAGGTGTGTAGTGAACTTGGGTGTATGGTGACATGGTACAGTCGACGTGCTGGCGGCCGTGCGGGCTGTGGGCAGCCAGCTGCGCGACCTGTGCGCCACGGTGGACAAGGTGGTCGTGCCCTTCCCGCAGCACGCGCAGAGGTGTGTAGTGAACTTGGGTGTATGGTGACATGGTACAGTCGACGTGCTGGCGGCCGTGCGGGCTGTGGGCAGCCAGCTGCGCGACCTGTGCGCCACGGTGGACAAGGTGGTCGTGCCCTTCCCGCAGCACGCGCAGAGGTGTGTAGTGAACTTGGGTGTATGGTGACATGGTACAGTCGACGTGCTGGCGGCCGTGCGGGCTGTGGGCAGCCAGCTGCGCGACCTGTGCGCCACGGTGGACAAGGTGGTCGTGCCCTTCCCGCAGCACGCGCAGAGGTGTGTAGTGAACTTGGGTGTATGGTGACATGGTACAGTCGACGTGCTGGCGGCCGTGCGGGCTGTGGGCAGCCAGCTGCGCGACCTGTGCGCCACGGTGGACAAGGTGGTCGTGCCCTTCCCGCAGCACGCGCAGAGGTGTGTAGTGAACTTGGGTGTATGGTGACATGGTACAGTCGACGTGCTGGCGGCCGTGCGGGCTGTGGGCAGCCAGCTGCGCGACCTGTGCGCCACGGTGGACAAGGTGGTCGTGCCCTTCCCGCAGCACGCGCAGAGGTGTGTAGTGAACTTGGGTGTATGGTGACATGGTACAGTCGACGTGCTGGCGGCCGTGCGGGCTGTGGGCAGCCAGCTGCGCGACCTGTGCGCCACGGTGGACAAGGTGGTCGTGCCCTTCCCGCAGCACGCGCAGAGGTGTGTAGTGAACTTGGGTGTATGGTGACATGGTACAGTCGACGTGCTGGCGGCCGTGCGGGCTGTGGGCAGCCAGCTGCGCGACCTGTGCGCCACGGTGGACAAGGTGGTCGTGCCCTTCCCGCAGCACGCGCAGAGGTGTGTAGTGAACTTGGGTGTATGGTGACATGGTACAGTCGACGTGCTGGCGGCCGTGCGGGCTGTGGGCAGCCAGCTGCGCGACCTGTGCGCCACGGTGGACAAGGTGGTCGTGCCCTTCCCGCAGCACGCGCAGAGGTGTGTAGTGAACTTGGGTGTATGGTGACATGGTACAGTCGACGTGCTGGCGGCCGTGCGGGCTGTGGGCAGCCAGCTGCGCGACCTGTGCGCCACGGTGGACAAGGTGGTCGTGCCCTTCCCGCAGCACGCGCAGAGGTGTGTAGTGAACTTGGGTGTATGGTGACATGGTACAGTCGACGTGCTGGCGGCCGTGCGGGCTGTGGGCAGCCAGCTGCGCGACCTGTGCGCCACGGTGGACAAGGTGGTCGTGCCCTTCCCGCAGCACGCGCAGAGGTGTGTAGTGAACTTGGGTGTATGGTGACATGGTACAGTCGACGTGCTGGCGGCCGTGCGGGCTGTGGGCAGCCAGCTGCGCGACCTGTGCGCCACGGTGGACAAGGTGGTCGTGCCCTTCCCGCAGCACGCGCAGAGGTGTGTAGTGAACTTGGGTGTATGGTGACATGGTACAGTCGACGTGCTGGCGGCCGTGCGGGCTGTGGGCAGCCAGCTGCGCGACCTGTGCGCCACGGTGGACAAGGTGGTCGTGCCCTTCCCGCAGCACGCGCAGAGGTGTGTAGTGAACTTGGGTGTATGGTGACATGGTACAGTCGACGTCATATTTGCTTTAGCACTTTTGACAACCAGTCTCAGTAAATTGAAACTATATGACTGTCACATTGCTCTTGACAGCCAAATAGACCTTGCGGCATAGACCTTGCGGCCTAAAAAAAGTGACATTATATCGGCGATAACGATGATGTAAAAGTAAAAATGTGTTATGCCATACTATGCTAAATGTAAAGCTTATGTCAACCCTGTTGAAAGTCTTTGTAGAAATATATAATTTAATACAATTTTATGACGTGCAATTCACAATCAACCTTAAGGTTGTAAAGCCATTACAATATCGACTAATTGCCGTGCATTTTTCAATACTTGGCTTATTTAAAAAGAAAATAGCCAAAATCCAATTAAATTACTCGTTGAAACTTCACACACATGTAAGGTGCCCTTATCTCATCACAACAAGAAAAGGTACAATTTTATAAACCCACCTTACTCATACCACAAGCGCGTGTCATGTGACTCTTATGTGTTTGTAAAAAGGTATAAATTAGAATAATCTACGAGCGTTCATGAAATTACCGTCTTTTGAGGTAAGGATAACTTTTAATAGTGTACTCCTCGGTGGCCCCGAACCCGTTGCGGCATGCCAAATAAAATTTCTGTATCCGAATGTTAATGTTTATGTTTTATATTCTCAGGGAGGTGGAGATGGCTCACCAGGTGCTGAGCAAGGACATGGCAGCGCTAGTGGAGGCCATGCGGCTCGCGATACAGTACCACAACACCACGCTGCAGCATGAGTACACTAAGTAAGTAACGTCTAAATCAAATGCATGAGCACAGAACCGTCCACCGGAACCATCAAAATCGTTTCCAAATATTGCACCAATCGTTTTCGAGTCACATAGGTACCCTCTTTTGAATGGTGTATTTCGGGCAGATTTGTTCAAAATCGTATTGTACCAGTCCACAAAATCCACTCCGAAGGTAGATAAAAAACACAATAACACATAATTTAAAAACTCAACAAAGCTTTGATGACGAATTACTAGTACTACTTAATTAAGAGCCAGTTTCGCCATACTCTGTTAGTTATTAAATGTCATGGAGAGGGCCAATTGCAACAAATTCTGTTAAGCATTTTGGCGGTCTGTTTTGTATAATTAAAGTAAGATAGTTGAACGAAACTGGCAGGAATGGCTTTCATTTTGACAGTTCAACAACATTGATTGCGTTATTTACGTTTTTGAGCAGACAATTTTTTCGAACATATGACGCAATGGATTAACAATAAGCTTCAAAATGATTCAGATTGTGATAGATAGTGTTTTACACAATTAGGGTGCTGGTTCTAAATACTGTCATTAAATGTCACCGTCAGCTCATGTTTAAACCCTTACTAAATCGACCCATTTCTTTGAAAGAAACATGCTAGCAGCAGCCCACATCCTAGCCATGGACGCTAAGAACCTGCTGGACGTAGTGGACTGCATCAGGTCGCGCCACCCGCACGTGGACTGGCGCGCTGCGCTCGCGCCGCCTGCCAGCCCTAACGCGCAGGTTAGTGTCGCATGCTGAACATGAGGTAAGTTGGAGTTAAAGTTTTATTTATTATTAATAGTACTGCCATGCTGATCAAAAAAGGGTAGCAGATGTGTTTCTCCTTTTTATTTCATTATCATTATAGAACGCTGTACTTGTTTCAGTATCCTGTTAGGCATCATGATCGTAATAGAAGGCTACAGGTGCATGCACTAGATAAATAAACAATGGAACAAAATTCGTATGAAATTCTTTGCATGGTTAGTTAACTTGTAACTTATCCCGGGGTGGTGAAACAGGCCATAAGACTGGTCCGGGTTTTATTTCTGTCGTTTCGATCAAATTCTTAATTAAAGGAAAAATAAATATCGAATATTACGGTTTTGTTTTAAAAATTGGCAATCCTTTTTTGATCAGTGCAGTGTTTTTTTTTATATCGATAGGTAGGTCTAATGGTAGTTTTTGATTCAATATTTTATCGATTTTAATTGAATGACAAATTATTAAATTATTATTATAGATTTTATAGATACTTTTCCTTGATTATAGATTGACAAGCATGTTTTAAAAATCTTATTAACATTTTTTTCTTACATTTTTGCATGCAGCATTCCTTTGTAGTCGGTAGTATGTAGTCAGTATCCATTTTCTAATTTTACTAAGCACGTGGAAAAATGCAAATTTAAAAAAAGGAATAATTAATTCTTGCAGGTCGTCACGCCTCAAAACCAGACGCTGACCTCTCAAAACGAAGTGTTCGCGGCGCAAAACCAAGTATGCGTCCCTCAGAACCCGGTGCTAAGCAACCAGTCGTCGGTACAAGAGGATGAGCCGCCTCCTCCGAAACCAGACTTCAAGATCAACCAACCAGTGACCACCAGCCAGCTGACCGTCACCGAGCAACCGCCCAAAGAACACAGCAGTTTACCTGCCGCACCGAACAGGGTATCCACCCTCATACATAACTACAACCTCTATGGCAATGTGAGAGAACCACAACACATATATGGCAACACTGAAGCTTCATCCTATCAATACTCCTCATCAAGCTCTGATGATGTCAAAGTAGACTCAGCTCCTATGGAATCCGTTAAAAGTAGAGTCCAAGCCTTAGCTGGCAAACTAGACTCCCCACCAATATACTGTGTCAGCAAAAAAATGATCCCTCTAGATCAGAACATTGATCACACCGACCAGGGGTGAATGACCTCTTGAAGTGTTTCGCTTGTAGTGGCAATTTTTTATTTTACCGTCTTTCGACGTCGACAGCTTTACATAGGCTATGACCTAATATTAGAATGACTAGTGTACTTATCCGGATATGCTCATAGATATTTCGTTTGCCGCTTAAATTCTATAGTGCGACGCTTATTTGGAAAAGACAAAGGAATGCTCAATATTAACAGTAGCGAATTAAGTGAGCCAAATATTTGTCGTTGTATCCATCCATTCGCGTTCGTTTCAAATCGGAGTTCATATAGATAACCGTTTACTAATGTTGTATTCTCGTAAATAGTGTGGTTCTATAACTTTCGACGGTGGGAAGGCAAAATGAATAATAGGATAATTTGAATACCTACACCCTTTAATAGAAATATTGTGATTAAATAATAATCTATTGTCTGCTAATCGAAGTTGCATTTGTCAATTCAGCAAAAAATCTAAATTAATTATGTAAGCTATACTTAAATAAATGATGGCCTAAATTATACAAGCATTCTGCCTTTCCCCTATTGATAGTTAAATCTGTATTTAGCTGCGGTTCATAATTAATTTCTGCTTTTTAATAGAACTTAAACTGAAACGCTTATCTACAAATTAATTGGCAAATAAGGAATGCGCTATTTACATGAATATAAGTCTATAGTATATGTTGATCTAGTGATATCTATTAACATATCATCAGCATTGTTGTGCTTCAAATAAATATGTCGTGTTGCCTGTTCGTGAATATTATTGTTCGACATATCTCTGTTCGTTCTATAGACATCATACATACATTTCTCATACGTCACTCTGAGCTGTTGATTGTGAAATCATGATAATATTGATTTGTGATATTATTGCCAATAAAATTTGAATACTTTTAATAATAAGGACGGCTATGTAACGCAGTACAGTGAGCACATTCCTCAAACTTGCACCTAATGAGTAAGTTTTGTAGTTATTTTCATACAAATTTTATATTTTTGGTGTAATGGTGTTGCCAATTTTATACTCAGCCAGTACTGGTGCATACGTGTAAGAATGAATTCTTCCATTATAACTGATGTCGTTTGAAATTCATTAGAAAGTATTATTTTTAATGTAAAATGTATTATTGCGAGTATATTGTGTATATTTTTCGTTAGGTAAGGTGCGTTTACAAGTCACAACTTATTGTAACATTGTGCATTTAATTCCTTATACATTCTCACACAGTATTCAGCCGGATTTGATTTATTTTCTTTGTAAAAATGTACAAAACAATTTGTCAATAATTATTATAATTTTTATCCAAAGTTTTTATTATAAGCTTAGATCTCAGATGGAATTTGTAGCGTACGTTAAATCGATTAGTTTTGTAATTATGAAATCAGAATTTATTTATTGACGGATCTTCGGTTTATTTGTAAAGTTGATTTTCCTAATGTGTTAGTGTTAAGCAGGATATCATTCCAAAGTATAATGGTTATAGTAAGCAGTACGTAGTCCATATATTATAGTAGTGAGCTGCCTGAGATTATTTTCCAAATATCTGATAATGGTGGACCGGTTTTTGTTTACGCATTGAATAAAGGACAAGTCAATCATTCTTTCTCGTTTTATTTCCTTATATTACATTTAGAAACCTATTTTCTAGGATTTTAGTTCAGGAGCTGGAATACGTGTGTCCCGATCGCCGAGGCATTCGATTTCATCGCATCAATACATTATCTAAGACTAACAGTGACACCCGTACATACATACCAAATAGAATACCTATAACGGATTTTGATGATATGAAGAACTACAAAAAATAGGAAAATATTTTATTCTATATAAATAACAACCGGCTCTGAGAACTATAAATTGGAAAATAAAATAACAAAACAATAAAAAACATACTACACCAAAGCCACATGAACAGGGAAACCACACGTCCGGAGGCTATACACGGGGTAACCACATGCCCGGAAGCTATACATGGGGAAACCACACGCCCGGAGGCTATACACGGGGAAACAACACGCGCGGAGGCTATATACGGGGAAATAACACGCGCGGAGTCTATACACGGGGAAACCACACGCCCGGAAGCTATACACGGGGAAACAACACGCCCGGAGGCTATACATGGGGAAACCACACGCCCGGAGGCTATACACGGGGAAACCACACGCCCGGAAGCTATACACGGGGAAACAACACGCGCGGAGGCTATACACGGGGAAACAACACGCCCGGAGGCTATACACGGGGAAACAACACGCCCGGAGGCTATACACGGGGAAACAACACGCCCGGAGGCTATACATGGGGAAACCACACGCCCGGAGGCTATACACTCGCTAAAAGAGTCTAGTATCAGGAACTAATAACTACCACCTACCACTGCAGATCGGCCGGCAACCTTTTGCTGTACGGCCTTGGTCTCGTTGTCAGCTATTGCGAGGCGGTGGCAGCGGCGCGGCAACACAGAGCCGCATACGCAAAAACGCCGCTCCCGTGCCGCTGCCGTCGAGGCCAGTACCATATAAATCTATGCATTGAAACGCGCCGCTCCCCGCGCCGCCGCCGCCGCCCCGCGCCCGCTGATTTCGTGTCCGTAGCCTAATACAGGGCGCTCACTGCTAAGTCGAGTCGGCATCGCAGCGGCTTCATGGCGTAAGTAGTCGGGGAGAGGATTTTATTGATGACTCGACTTTCAGGAAACTTTAACATCTACTTGATAATTACTACATAATTAATTATTGTGAATGTAAAGACGATGTATGTTTATCATTGTTTCTTTTTTCTTTCTTAATTAGTTTTAATCATAGTGTGGCAGTTTGAGTAATTTATGCGGCCTACTCAAATGTCCTTTCTTTGGTATTGTTCGTCGAATCGTTGAGCTCCTTAAGTTTGGAGTTAGCTGCACGATTACTGACAAATGCGTGCACTGACTGAACAGGTCCACTCAAATCTGTATGGTTCTTTCCTTAAAAGACCATTTCAGACACCAATCTTACATGGTCCTCAAATGATCTGACCAAGATTATGTCTGGACTTTAAAAGAGACTGTGTCCTCTGAGTTTGTTTCGGCCTTTCTTCTCAGAGTAGTCAGATAGGAAACGCCGACCTCATCTAGTTTTAAAATATGATTGACGTGTAAAAGTGTTTGTACAAACCTACTTACAGAAATAAAATCATTTATCATTTACAAAAAGTTTTAAATTCACTGATAGACAACAGCGCACAGCCTAACCCGCTGGGTCTAGAAGCTTAAAATTCTCCATATGTAAATGGCGCTGATCGCACTAGATAGTTTGTTCTATTTGCCGGTAGACGGCAGTACGAGGGCGGCACTGAAAATTTCGGGAATCAAGTTAGTGACACAACATTACTATTTAAAAATGTATTTATTGCTTTTCGAAGTATTCTCCGCGAAATTTGACACATTTTTCCATACGATGGAACCAATCATTGAAGCAACCATTCCATTCGGAAGTTGGGGTCTCCAAAATAGCCGTTTTGTAGGCGTCCACAGCTTCTCCAGGTGATGAAAATCTCTGTCCATGCAATTTATTCTTTATTTTAGGGAAAGTATAGAAATCATTAGGGCTTAGGTCGGGGCTGTACGGCGGATGGTCTTGGTGATGGTTGTCTGGTTCTATGTTTTCTTGCTCTAAAAACTCTTTTGTTCTGTGCGCGGTGTGAGAACTCGCATTGTCGTGATGGAGGATGATGCGGCGGTTGCAGTTCTCTTTACGGAGTTCAGAAACGACCTGTGGCAAACAAATGCTAGCATACCATTCTGCAGTAACCGTTCTTTGTCCCTCAAGAGGAATAGTCGTAACATGGCCGGTTTTTGAGACAAACGTGGCCACCATTTTGTTTGCAACACTCCGTGAACGAACAATTTTTGTTGGCTTTAACTCATTTTCGAACACCCAAACGTGTGACTGGTTTTTTGTTTCGGGTTCGTACGCGTATATCCAGGATTCGTCGCCTGATACAATGTTGTATACAGCATTTGAGGATCCTGCGTGGAATCTTTCGAGAGTTCTGACGCACCAAGTAACGCGAGCCGCTTTTTGCTCTTCACAGAGCGAATGCGGTATCCATCGGGAAAACAACTTTTTTACACCTAATTGTTCATGCAAGATTATTTGTATTTGACTCATGCCAATGTCTAAAGTTGCCGGAATTTCGCGGTATGTCGATCTTCCTCAATCAGCTTACGCACAGCATCAACGTTTTCTTGGGTGACTGCAGTTTTTGGACGACCTTGACGGGGATCATCACTGAGCTTGACACGTCCACGTTGAAATTCAGCAAACCAGCGATAAATTGTGGTTTTGGATGGGGCTTCATCACCAAATGCAGAAATCATCCGGTCAGCACACTGTTTTTGTGTTAAACCACTTCGAAAGTCATAATAAATCATCGCTCTTGAATTTTCTCGAGTCAATTCCATTTTCTCAACGACTAAACAAGTTTGACAAAACCTTGTGACAAGACCGAGAATGTTTTTTTTAATAAAAAATGGTATTCGATTTTTAAAACCAAGGAGTTTTCAATTAAAAAGATTTTAATATGACAGGAACAGTGGAAATATTCCATTCCCGATACTTTTAGTGCAGCCCTCGTATACTTTATTTCCAATCTTAATAGGTAGATATGTACTGAAAGGGATTAATAGATTTAAAAGCCAAATATTTGAAACATACTTATAAAAACACACTATAAGAATGTATGGTTTATTAACAAAATAAAAAGCAAAACATTGCGATTTGGTTAATGTTAAGTGACACTTGACAAAATAAATAATGAAATCCTAGCATCTCGAGTTTATACAAGTTTCATTTGAAAGGTACATTTAGGTACAAAAAAATATAAATTTGCTAACTAATAATATACACTCCCGGACTCTTAAATCGAGCCACCCTGATTTTTTTTTTTATAAAGGTCTATGACTTTTTAAAGGGTCGTGAATTCAGATTCGGAACAATGATGACACCAAAATTATGACCAGTATGTCAGCTTCATAACTGCGTAAAAAAAAATCTTCGACTCATTGTCTTCATGTTTTAGACCTTTATACCTTACATGGAAATGAACGGTGGTTGGATTTAGGAGTTCGGGGAGTGTACTTTCAAAAGAGTACTGGTTACAGAAATTGGTGTATGGATCTACAGAAAAACTGTTTTAAAGATTTCACAAAATGTTTTACTATAAATGCGATATCTCCGAACTACTGAGTAAATGTGAGATTTACATTTTATATGATAAGTTTTTAAATACATATGTATAGTTATCATTTGTTATGATATTTTATAATCTCTACTTCACTACACGAAGATTTTTTGAATTGAACAAGGAAAGAATATTATGAAATCACCCATTATTTCATTTTGGAAGAAAGATTTTTAACATGTTTTCTGGAATTTCATGAGAGATGGCATGCCCGGATTTTGTATATATTCTCGCATTTATAAAAGATGTTTTTTAAGATCTTGCATTTCGATTATACCCACTTTATTCAAAAAGATTTATTTCAAAATAATCCCTAACTGTAGATATTTACAGTTATCAATAATTACAAGCGGCTCTAATTATACATTTAACATCAGACTTTTAGCTAAAACAAAAAGATTAATTATTTAGATTAATTACAAATTCTTGTATTCTACCCTTTTATAGGCCTCGTGGCTAAATAATAACAGCAGCACTGGTCGATCTTCAAGGTTAAGCAACGCTTGCCGAGGTCGGTCCGTGGATGGGTGACCATAAATTTCATAGCGAGACCCTTCCGTGCCTCCGAAAGCCTGCTAAGCCATTGGTCCCGGCTGTCTTTTGAAGATCTTTGACAGTCGTTATGGGTCGCCAGAAGCCCGAAAGTCTCGACTGTAGGAATGGTATATTTACTGAATAACAATCATCAATTCCATATCAATTTGTTTTGGAAATTTGTTCCACCTAAGAAGTTTCATATGAAATATTCCGAAAAATTCTTAGATGGAATAAATTTCCAAAGTTTTACAGTTGATATGGAATTGATGATTATTATACAGTAAATATAGCATGACAACCAATCTTACCCAGGAGTATCGTGTATCGGTACGATAGGCAGTCGTTCCATGTAAAATACTGGTATTCTAGCTGCATCCGGTAAGACTGGACGCTAACCCCAACATAGTTAGGAAAAGGCTAGGCAGATTGATTGACCCTTTATAAAAGGACTTTTTTGATGTAGTGCCAACCGCAGAGCACGGAGTTGTCAGCGCAGCGTCTAGAGGCGGCATTACTAATAAAATTCGTGGCGCCGCGCGCCGAAAGTGCGTTGAGCGCACAACTTCTGTCGCGGACGCCATTCAAAGCCGTCAGTTTCGTAAGTTAAACAGCCACACGCACGGTTTTTACGGAAAGATTTGACAATGCCGCCTCTAGCAGCGGCCGCCGCGGCTTGTCCGTACTCTATGGTTCCAACCAATCAAACTTTGGATACCTAAAACCCCATTTCTGACTGCCCAATCAGCAAATCTGCTATCATAATATAGCTGTTGTGATTGGTTGACTACATTAACATCAACCAATCGTATTAGCAGAAGACATTAAACTAGACTTGACCTACAGTCATTTGAGAAAATTTGTTTCTAAGAAATCGAGAGCGAGTCCCGTACATGCCCAGCCTTTCTACAATCATTGTTTGGCCAAAAATGTATGAACTCAAAAATCAACGTGGGTCTTATGCTAGGTACACACGCAGCGATTTTAGTTGCCGGCGATTCGCAATCGATTTCCGAATCTCAGACACAGATTTAGGCCCTTTGCACATACACGTTTTTCTCACCGTGAAAAACTGCAGTTTATTCGCCAAGAGTAGGCACGGTCGTCAGTGTTGTATGGATCACTGTGGAAGTTTGTTGACGACACGGCGGCACTACGGCACGGCGCCGTCGCCGTTTACCATAGAACCGTCATATACAAGCACACACGATTTTTCTACGGCGCGGTTAACACACGGTTACCGTCAAGAAACCGTGCCGTGTACAGAGGGCCTTAGAGAGCAAATTTATTGCTAGCGATGTTAAAATCTAAGCGTGGACTTGAGCTTTTGAAATCGCCAGCGAGTCGCTACGTGTGTACCTGCTTCACACGTAACTTTGAAAGGAGTTCGATGTACTACAAGAAAAATGTTTGATGTATTATAATTATTGTGTGACAAAATCGACCGATATTTTCTCTCACATATAATGATCGAAGTATCGAAATTGGTGATAATTTACGATCATTACAAAATGTTAACATCACACTGAATTGCAGATGTGTGATCAATGATCTTCGAGTGATCGTTTAGTTTGATCACTATGGCGCTAGTGAGACCAAAGATTAAGCTAATAGATATTCCTAGGCAGAATAAAACCCGTGACAAAATAACATGTTATCCCTCCATGAATATTATTAACCTTACACATTTAAAGTTACAAACTTTTTCTCAACCAATCTCTCGTAACCTTACGTCACACTAGCGCCATCTATCGGTACATTGCTGTACTCTTAACAGTCAAGGAAGTTGGCGGCCATTAACAACTCCAGCGCAATTTCCGGTGCGATCGGGAACTCGGGAATTTCCGTCGACGAGTTTGTGTAGCGCACCTTGTATGTGAAGTACATGCATACCTTTTGAAGTACGTGGGAACTGGAAAAGAGAAATTCATTACATAAAATAGCGGCAATATTTTCCGAAGTCAGAGGCAGGAGGCGTTATGTAATAGGCAGCTGTTTAGAAAGTAGACTCTTGTACTTTGGTCTCATCTTAGCCGGTTATTTCTTCAGGTATTCACAGTTGGCCACCGCAATGTCATCGAACTAAGTCGATAACAATTGGTACTCAACTTTAGTCTCATTACCATATGGTTGAAATTAGAATAACAACACTCAACGACTCAAAATGAATTAAAATTTTATTTCACTATACAAATATGACCCCTTTTTGGCTAAGTCTTATGTAATCTAAAAACAAATAACTTAAAATTACTATCAAATACTTACGGAATCTCCCTAAAGTTGACCTCATTTGCTTCATTCTCAGCGAACTGCCCCGGCCCACTCAGCATAGCCTTGATAGTGCCCGACGTGAGCGCATGCTCCCTCTTCACGATGAACTCGTGGCCATCAGACGAGATCAGCTTCACGTACATAGCGTTGGGCCCTTCGCAGCCCCCGTATAACTTCTCTTCGGATACGGCTGATCCGCCTGAGCCGACTGCACTGCCACCCCCGCTTCCTAGAGGGGCAGAAGATTTATTTTTATGTATGATTCTGATCTTATATAATTAATTACTTTAAAAAAAAGAAACTGTACATATTATAAATTAAAAACGCTTTTCGTGTCTGTTACAGCGTTTTTCTTCTGAACTACGCAACGGATTTTAAGGTCCGGCGCACTTCTGACGAGGCGCAGCGCAGCGCATTCGTCACTGTCAAACAAATATCGACCTTGTATCAGTTGAAATAAAGTTGAAAATAAATAAATTTTCATTAGCTCGAGAGCGCTTCTAGGCGGAAAGAGGCGCGTCTCAGGTTATTAATCCTTAAACTTTATTTTTAGTTACACAGCGTTGATATTTGTTTGGCAGTGACAATCGCGCCGCGCTGCACCTCGCCAGGTGCGAGCCGGCCCTAATGCGGTTTTCACCATCATTTAGATAATTTATTTCGGAAGGTTTGTGTGTGATTCTGCCCGCGACTTCGTTCACGTGGAAGTCATAAGATACACAATATACTAAAATAACAGCCACATTTTCTATAAGAATCCCTCGACCATAACCATAAACCCACCGCGTCGCATCGCATCGCCCGCCCGCGCTATTACTTTATTTTCGCTTAGTGTTCTGTCTGACTTATTTTCTTGTTGCTCGAATCCTAAGGGTTGTAGCGTGGTGTTAAATGGCCTATAACCTTACTCAAGAATTGGGCTATCAGATGCAAAAATAATTTTTCAAATCCGACTAGTAGTTCCAGAGATTAGCGCGTTCAAACAAACACTTTTCTTATTCTTCTCATCGCTTCTTCACGAGTGATTTAGGAGCATTTTTCAATACGCGGCGCGTGTTAGCCTTAAAACAGCGCTACTAACCGGTGCCTCCCGCAGTGCTGCCAGAACGCTGCTCCTCGGCCACGCTGGTCGCCGACACGGCCGCGGAGGCCGGCGCTGATGCCACTTGCTGATCAGACATGTTCCTACAATCAACATGTTCGAAATTAGCAACACCAATTTACAAATGTTTCTTATCTTTTGAATAGCAATACCAAAATAACACTCTTTAATAATTGTTTCTTGTAGTGAATTTGCTAGAAGATATCTATTAATTAACTAGCTTCCGCCCGCGGCTTCGCCCGCGTGGATGTCGGAAATTATCCCACGGGAACGTGCTACCGGGACCAAAAGAAATCCTCTTTAGAATTATTTTTAGACCAAAAGTAGCCTATGTCCTTCCCCAGAATGCCATCTATCTCCTTGCCAAATTTTATCTAAATCCGTTTAGTGGTTTAGGCGTGAAAAGGTATACAGTTGTGGACATATTATTATTAATTTTTGATTTTACTTTTGTATCAACTTACAGATAACAACTTTGAACCCCATAAAATAATAGCTTTATTAGTAGGTTTTAATGACTCATACTCAATTATCGAAATAATTGCACTATCCTAATTTCAAAATACTGGCCGCTGGACATATGATTAAAAACGCCAAAAATAGGTATGTACTCATTTTGAATTTCGAAAACAAATAGCACTTTTTTATTTCCCGCCTGTCCTATGGTTACTTTCTCCCACGATTTTTCAGTAGAAAGTGCATAATTATTTCAAAATCATGGGTAAAAAGGAAAGTTGTGATCCATCAACCCGGATAATAATTATGACACTGTATGAATATGAACGTGATTGGTCGTATAAAAAGATTGCTGATCATAATATGGAGTGCTCCAACACTAAGGTTTATATATAAAGCCGTAAATCACGTCAAGAAATTCAACACTACCAATAATGTTCTTCGAAAACCTAAATCTAGAAAAACGACACCGCGTGAAGATGCTTCGATTGTTGGTTCAGCGAAGACTAATCCATTTAAGGGTTCTGAAATTAAAAGAAGGGAAGTTTTTGGCAATGGAGGAGTATTAGCCCCAGCACGAAGACGCTTAAAGGATGTAAAGTTATTTGGAAGAATCGCCCGGAGAGGACCACTACTCAAGAAGGTGCACCGAAAACCAAGATTAGATTTCGCTAGAAATTATGGTGAGTTGGCGACTGGAGAACAAGTCAATGGAAATATATATTATTTATTATATTATAAATAAAGCCAGTCCATTCCTAGTCCAATTATCTAAGTGGACTAGGTTCTGACGGTAAACAGTATGTGCGTGGACTGGCTAAGCAGGCATTGAATCCTAAGTTCATGAAAATGTAGTAAAGCATGGGGGTGGAAACATAACAGTTTGGGGATGTTTTTCAGGGCATGGTATTGGACCAGTTACAAAGATTGAAGGCATTTTAGACCAAATTCAATACAGGCAAATATTGGACGAGACATGCTTCCTTATGCTGAGATGTTGCTTGTAGTTTGGACATTTCATCATGATAATAACCCCAAACACACTGCTCATTCAGTGAAAAAGTTTCTTAGTGATCAACAAGTCACTGTGTTAGATTGGCCTGCAAACGGCCCAGATCTTAATCTGATCGAAAATCTATGGAGAGAAGTAAAGAATGCGGCTGTTAAACAGGCGAGTAATTTGAATGAACTGTCTGTTTGTTGCCTTTGTCGAATTTTGGAGCACTATTTCTGTTGAAACCTGTAATTTTGTTATAAAGTTCATGGCCCATCGCTGCAGAACAGTTATGCAAGCAAGGGTCTCCCTACAAAATATGAATGCTTAGTTTTGTAAGCAGTGGTAAAGCTTATTTAATAAGTATTGTTAATTTCATTAAATCAATTCTGATATTGTCTAATATATGAAGTCATTTTACCCGTTCCTAATTATTTGTCCACAGCTAGGAAGTTTTGATTAGTTTGTTCAAATGGACCATCGTTAAATTATTAATAGAAGTCCAACTATTTTGTGTATCTTGTATGTAGCAATAAAGCCTATTAAAATTTATGTTTAACCATGTTTGTTAAAAGTTATTATCAGTAAATTGATACAAAAATAACAGCAACTTTTTTATTGAAAAGTGACTTTGGTATCAGTAGTTCTTAGAAACTAACTAGTGCTTTTTTTGATCAAAAATATACAGTTGTGTATATATAATTAGTTAGGTATATGTCCACAACTGTATATATTGGATTATATGAGTTATTTTTTTTTTATGCAGAACCCTAATGCTTTTTCTAAAATAAAAGTAGCCTTAGTTACTCCTTATAACCTTACAACATCTGCCAGTGAAAGTCCCGTCAAAATCGGTCCAGCCGTTTCGGAGTTTAGCCAGAATAAACAGACAGACCAACAAAAATTTTAAAAATTGATTTTTTTGTTATAAGTACATATACTTTCATATGCATTTAGTAAAAATCTTTTCTTTTGATCTTAGAAACAGACACTTTAAGTTTCTTTATTTGTATAGATAAAATATAAAAGAAAGAAAAATAATGTTCTGAAATGAACAATGAAAATCTATGTTGCATCTATTAAATTCAATCAAATGTACCTATTTAATTAAATCAAACATAAATAATAAATTTAAACCAAATTTAATCATTTTAAAATTAGAGTTGTGTAAACCTTTAAGTGACATAAATGTACAGCAAAAAAAAATATGACAAAGATCAATGTAAAATGAAATGTGTATTGGTCATAATTATGTGGACTTTGACACATCCTAATGCTGAAATAAGCTGAGGCTTTTTAAAATGTATTCTATTATATTTCCCATTCTTTTGAATGTTGTGTTTTCTTAGATAATAGGTACTTTGTGACAGCGATTTGTCTATCTTTATTGTTAGCATATATTCGTCAGCGATTATTGTTACTATTTTGTAAATAATATATTAGCAGTGATTACTAACTAATAAAAAATATGAAATCTACATAGGGATTATTATTATCAGCATACTTATTATTTATTGGTGATTCATTTACATGATAATATTGTACTTAGCAATCTATGTGCTGTCCTTGCACTTTGGATTCATACAATTTCAAACATTGGATGTGACATTCATACAATTTCTAAAAAACATGATTATTTCTGCCTTATATACAAATACTCATAATACATTAATTGTCCACTAAATGTTAGGTAAAGGCCAGTGCACATCCAGCGAAAGTGAGAAAGAGTTGAGTATACATTAAGAGAATTAACTTTAAAAGCACTAGACATACTCAAAAGAACAATGATGAAGACTGGCCACTTAGCATACACTACAGACCTTTATTTACACATTACTCTTTATATATAATAATATTAATAACTTTATAATACCTACTTAAGCAATCTTAAACGTAAATAAGACCCTAATAATATACCTATATTTTTTTAAACCAACAACTTTACACTGCTATTCTAAAATTAGATTATGACCTGTTAACACTGATATTGCTTTAATAAATATAGAATTTAGCATTGTTCCATGTAAATCTCAATAATTAGAACAATCATCAAAAACGATTACAGAAAAATAGTCCTCCAAATATAAATGCAAAGGACACTAGAATCTTGGATGCCAATAAACTTTGACGTCATAACAAAGTGACTGTGCATATATTATACATTACCTGGTTAAGATAAATGCTTCTAGAATTTACGAAATAAGTATTTAACAGCTGTATTGGCTTGAAATTACCAAATTTATTAAATAAAAACTGAAAGTTAGGTTATCAGAATCAGAGAGTGATTGACAATTTGACAGTGAATTGAGTGAATGAATCAGAAACGAATGATCAAAATTTAAGTTTTTAGGTTTACGATTTGAATCAGATACGAGGGTTTTCATTAGAAATAAATAAATTCAAATCATGGTCCCAATTTTTGCACATTTTTATCAGCTTGAAAATATCCACTGCCTCACTGCTAAAGAGGAAATTCATAATTCACAGCAACCAGCTCAACCACCAACCACCTCTGGACGTAGCATTGTAGCATTACGTAACGTTTCGCATGCTTTTACAAACGTAACATATGGAAGTCCAAGTGGAATCACATAGTACACACACAGTATAATAATTTTAAGATTCTGTGCAGTTACGACAAGAGTCAGGATAAAAATGTCCAATAACACTTTGCCCGATCTGGGATTCGAACCTAAGACCCCACCCACCCAGGACTCCTTGCTGCAAGCGTCAAGCGGCCATTTTATAGCCCAAGGTGGAAAAGTGGATTATAGTAGCTAGATTGTTGAACTAAAACAATTTTAATTAAACAAAACTAAAACCAAAGGTCCAAAACAGCCGTTTACAAAACATAACTTGTTGCGTTCCAGGGATCTCGAAATTGCATAACTTTGAAGCATAATCATATGATTGAAATTGGATTAAAACAAGAAAAAAGAAATGGAAGTAACACTGAAAACATTACTTAATCATTACTTGTATGTGACATGTGTCGATACCTTAATATTTTACTTAGCAATATTAGTCAAATCGACTATTGTAAGCTGAAAATATTTAAAACACTTGGGATTCTGAAAGCACTCGATGTAGGTCAATGGACCACAGCTGACGATTCGGCGGACTTTTTTTGACATGGCTTTTGGCTTCATTTCATTATTTTGACATTTCGTGATTTCGATGTCAAGCGCTACGTATTTCTTTGAAAAAAGTAATTTTTCCATCCGTTTTCATTCTTCATCCAGTTCTTTCAATCGAAAAGTGTCTTAGGGACGCGGGTGGAACCCATCGCTGTGTGAAAATCTACTCCGGACACGAGAAATTCCGCGAGAACCATGTGACACGAATACGAAAAAGGGCTTCCAGACCGTCAATGTGACAGAAATGTTTTCTGCCATCGCGACGAGGCAGCGCCACGGCGGAGCCGATACGAGCACGACGCGAGATCAACGAACGGCGATATAGGGCAAGCGCGTCAAAAATGTGCGCGAGATGGCCAGCCCGCCACCGAACCCTAAGGAAGGCGAGGAGGGCGGCTCCGAGTTCAAAGAGGAGCCGAGCGGGGAACGCCCGGCCGCCCCGCAGAAGACGTTCATAGCGCCGCCCGCATCGCAGCTGCCCACGAAGCTGCAGTACGTGACGCTCGGAGCGTCTGGCCCTAGCGGCATCAAGCAGTTGTTTCGCACTGTCAAAGTGGCGCGGCGCATCCCCACGCTGCCGCGGCGGCCGCGCGAGGGCGAGGGCAGCGCGCCTGGCCCGTCGCTGCCCGAGTCCAGGGAGCCGCGCGCGCGCAAGGACCATGCTAAACGCCATGTCTGCGGCACTTGCGACAAACGCTTCTCCAGCCCCGGCAAGCTCAGCCAACATGTCCTCTCACACACTGGCGAGCTGCCTTTTTCCTGCGATCTGTGCGACAAGCGCTTCAACTCTAAGTTTAAGCTTGTGCGACACAATTTAATACACAGTGAGGCTCGAGCCTTTGCGTGCAATGTTTGTGGTAAGACTTTCAATCGTAAGGATCATCTCACCAACCATGTCAGAGTGCATAATCCAGTAAAAAAGCTTTATACATGTGAAAGGCCAGATTGCAGGAAATCCTACACATCCCTCTTGAGCTACCGAAAACATGCTGCCCTGCATTCTGCAGAGGAAGGTAACCTGCAGTGTAAGATATGTGATAAGAATTTTACCACCCGGCAAGATATAATATATCATCTGAAAGTTCATACTGGTAGTCGCACTGTTAAAAATGATTCTGATAAGAAGTTCACTTGCAACTATTGTGATCGAAAGTTCTTCACAGCTAAAGATGTTCGGCGTCATCTTGTCGTCCATACGGGAAGACGTGATTTCCTGTGTCCTTACTGTCCACAAAAGTTTGGACGCAAGGACCATCTCGTGAGGCATGTAAAGAATGCACACCCTGAGGAATCATGGAAGTCGGCAGCTGTGGGTACGTCTAGCGAACCCCCACCTGAGGCCTCTGCATTTGAAGAAACATACACTGAGTATCCCATTGAAGATGCCGATTTTACTATGTGGAAACCACCCTCACCCAAAGAGAGTACCTCAGAGGGAGGTCCAACCAGGGTACCCTCCACAGATATTATTGTTGAACTTCCACCAGACCTTGATATAAAGGTAGAGCCTATAGAAATAAAGTTGGAGGAATCCTTAGATATAAAGTTAGAGCAGCCAAGGTCACCAGGATGTACGCTACTACCAGTTGAGTACCCTTTGATGTTTATGGTAGCTCCGCCGTACTCCCAGACGCCGTCCGACTTGCCCTTTCTGTCGACCCAGGAACTGCCGGACTCAATGGAAGCACACTTACTCCATCCGGGGAATGTTGAGTCCCTGTTGATGGATCCGGGCGAAGGCCCTTCAGGTTTGTCGAGCCAGATGCTAGGGCTGTTAGAGGATAGTGAGCCGACGTTCACAGGCGAGGAAGGCCGAGTCCAACAACGACTGCCAGCGTTCACGCAGGCCTTCCAGACAGCGCAGAGCCCTAAGCCCCCGCCGCCGCCGCCCCCGCCTCACTAACCTCGCCTCACCAAATACCCCTATGCCATTTACACTTTAATGTCTTACTCAAGTCAACCTAGGAGTATACAGTTCTTCATTAGACTGTGGATGGCATCAGAAGGTCATGATGGGTGAGATTCCTGCATTTAGCTTATGTGAATACCGAACTACCTCACTAGGTAAGGTTGATCTAAGCTGTAAATAGTCTTGAGTGCAGTTAGTAATGCAATTTGTAATATTGTTGGACTTATAATATTTTCACCTTGTAATCATATAGGTACGGAAGCTGGAGGGCGCGCGCCCTCCGGTTTATATTGCCAAATTGTATATTTGTACGTCTCGGGTATACCAAAATTACTTCCGAATTCTACATGAATATGTGATCTAGTCGTGTATGTACTTTCGGAATTATGTATTGTTTATTTATAGCGTACATGACGTTTATGGAGTATAATTGGGACCAACTCTGTGAGCTATTAGGTGGGATTCAGTTAGTGCTTAGTTGAGACGGGCCGCGTTTACGTCCGCTCGATACGAGTATAGTAAGCAGAATACAAGCAGGGTTTATGGCTCTTGGGAGCAGTGAGCTATTATAATATGTTTTAGAGAGGCTTGCTGCTTTCGACGCGATAATGTAATACAACAGAGAGCATATTCCTTTCGAATCAATAAAGTGAATGTAATATTCTGCCGGAGTAGATTAACATCAGATCTGTCGGTAACTAGATTGATATATCATCCTTAAGTGTAAGTGCTAAGTGTTCATAACAGAGTTATACAATTGAAGGCTTTATATTGTATGGTATTAGGGTTCCATTTCATTCTACTGTACAGAATGATATTGAAGTCCTTACAACTCAGCAGACGTGAGCTAGAAACAAAATGCAATAAAAATGATCAATATACCTCAGAAGCACTCGTGCTTCCTATAGAATAATATAAACGAAACAAATTGGATGTGTGTCTGATGAGCAAAGTAGCCGACTTCGTGTTCGTAGGTAATTTACAGCGTTATCATTTTCATTATAACTAAAATGTGCCAAAAGTGATAGAATTGTGGATAGGTGAAGTCGACGTTCGTTACTGAGATCGCGATCAAAATCCGGATTTCATTTGCTCGTTAGACTCGCGTGTGCAGGAGCTAAAAGTCATACTTTGGATCTTCCATTCGATCTGCCGTTAACGACAATAGGTATGCCAAAATTTCATTATTTTGACCGTAATATTTTTTTATTTTTCATACAGAAATAATTTTTGTAACTTGTTACTTCAGAGGAGCAATTTTCTTGGCATACGTTTTAGAATAATGAGCCAAATTATGTAATTCGTTTAGTGATGTGTAAGTGTCAGATGGTTGCTGTTACAGTATCGAGAATTTAAAGAACTTGTTCGGGTACGAAATAGCAGGATATTATAGCTTGAATAAGATGCCTGGCATTTTCAAATAAACATTTTAACATGCTCGGCGCGTGTACAACTTGCAAGGCGTTCTCTTTTCATCTGCAACCTGGTGATTCATTCTTTAGAACACCCCAAATTTCCAATGACTGCTGTCTAAGCATGTTTTATATTTATGGCTTCACCTGCATTTAATTTCAGCGCTTTTCCAACGATGTACTTTCTTATTGGCCAGTATGGCCTTAATACCATAGCTAAATCTTCACTCTGGTAATCCAAGATATTCGGAATACCCTTTTTCACCGCGGATCTTGGTCGAACCATGTCCGACGGAAAAAGCCTTCAGACATGGTTTGACAAAAAACTTGCAGACAGCTTGTCTGCAATTTAATTTACTACAGGAGTCCTATTCATTTAGAATTGTATGCTCCTAATTTAGAAATACGTCCAGACAATCCCCAAATTGAGCCTACATTTTGGAACTGCAATTTATACCGTATAGGTATATGTATAACGTGGCGCTACATAATTGATTCCCACATCTTCATGGTCTACATTCTGATGACCTTTACAATAATATTAATTGATTTCGGTTTTTTAATGAGGTTTCAACGTCTTTTGTCGTTGTCTTATCGCGAGTTGTGCACGAGCGCTGTTCATTTGTTAGTTTTAGAGCGCTGTCGAGATTGGGGCATCATTATAATATTAGTCAAAACTTACATCGATAAGTTTCATGTCTTTGTGGTGTTGTAATCAGCAATTTACTTAACAGCATTTAGAAATTGAAACCCACAAGCTGTTTAAAAAAAATATTCTGACAAGCAAAAGAAAAAAACGACTACCCACTTCGACTATTTCTTCTTTCCGAGCTTTCAATCACATTAAACAAAATTAGGATAGTTTTGAAGTGATTAGGTAGTTGTCTTCTACAATATGCGGTCTACCTTCCCTTATCTTATTATTATGCATAACTATATCTAAAGGCGATAGCTTTTGCCCCGATTCCGGCAGCGCCCAAAGTATTTTGAAAGAAAGTCTCATTCCTGACACATCGCATATTATATTTAAGTTTAATAATTTTCGGTAATGTAAAGGTTTTAATAATAATGGTCAATGTTCGGCGTCTAGTAATGCAAGGATAGCATGGTGAGATCATGTACACGCTTGATATGTAGAATATTATGTGAATAATTCTAATCTATTAGGTTAATAGGACTGTAAAAAATTTAATCTACCTCAAATGCAACTTATTCTTTTCTAGAAATTTAATTGTACTATGTTAGGTTAGTGAGAAAATTAGTTTGTTTCTTTATGAGAAATACACGACCACAGGGCTGGTTGAATCAGTTAATACCTGTTGTCTTAATTTAATGTATAAGTGTGTGCTGCATATCGAAATCTTTATTGATATACAATTTAAATATGTATGATTATTATTAATTTCGCTTTTTATTTTATTGTGCTCTTTAAGAGTGGCCTTTGAGTTCAATGTTGGATAGTTTTCAGATCGAGTTAATACAAAATTTACAATCGAAAGATCTGGAGTTTTAAATTTAATGCAAGAAAAAAATAAAAATAAAAAAAAGTTTATCTATAATAATGTTAGGACCTTTCCTATCGCACATTTGGTATAAGTAAAAATAAGAAATTTTCATATATGTTGTATATCGATGATTATACATATTTCCTTTATGCAGATATCAGAAAAGATTTCCGCAAAAATGTTTTTTATAAATACAATTTATATGAAACTGTTAATGTTTAAGTTTTTTAGACTGTTGTATGTATTTGTTGGAAATATTTTTGCTAAATCCTTCCCGAGGTTGTAGACTGAGTATCAATCGGTTTGCTGGTTTCAATTGTTTGGGAAGTTTTAGCTTAGAATTATGCTCTTTTGTGTTACTTATTCATATAATTCAATTCAGTCTGAGACCCAACTTCTGACTGTCATAAGCATAATAGCCAGCTTTCATTAATTTTAAAAGCAAGCACATACATGTAGGTATGTGATAAGTCTTTTTTTACTTTATACTCTTTTCCAATCGCTTCTAATCTGAAGCCAAACCACAAACCGACTTCCCGGAATCAGTCTATGCCCTTATACCACTAGTCATATACAATAGCAGTACATTATATTCTCAAATAGGCAGTTATACTGAGTGATATTTACCTATCTGACGATTTACAATAGTTTTACAGTAATTGGTGCAAACTACTAAGTACAAAATGTTACACGTAGTGTATAAATACCGCCGGATTTCATCTAAATATACCTATCAATGAAATAACTGACATTTGTCATAACAGGATAACACAGTGTGAGAAAAAACAGCTTTATCATGTAAGTTCTATAAAAACGTCTAATTTACGTTCGAAACAAAGAAAAAAATTACTGTTTAATTTACGTGATAAGACTACTAGGACCTAATTAGATGAAATCGGCGCTTATACTTTTTCCTCATATTTTATTATTGATACATAAATATACAACGACACAATGCAATATATTTTTATAAAGTTTTTTTTAGATTTTAAAATAATTATTAAAATAGTTAACATATCAAAGACTACCATGTACGGCCGTTTTTGTTGTCATGTAACTTGAATATTTAATATTAAAGTTCATTACCTGTATTTATTTATTAAATATTTTATAGTTAACAGATGTCAATTGACGATAAAATCTATCTGTTTTGGCGACACTGTGAGTGTTTACCTTTTTATTTTAATTGGGGAATATCTATGCATAATTGTTAACTTTTTCATGTAACCCCAGTTTTTTTATAGTTTTTATCTTTAATGAGTGTAACTCATTTGTATTTATATTTTTGTAAAAATGAAATTATGTTGTGTAATACCAAATACATAATTATTATCATATTTTTTATTTTGTGCTTACATCTGTAAAGTTTCGAATATTTTTTTTATTTCTCTATGTAAGTTTTGGTAACAGCAACGAAGCTGCTGTGAGTGATAGAATAATATTGGTTTTAAATCATGTTGAATTTAATTTACGATGACTATTAAAAACTGCATTTTGAAATATTTTTTTTCGCTGAAAGATGTTCTATAATTTCATGAGAATCTTGCAGTCAATTGTTAACTTAAAATTTCATCTGTAAACACCTAAAAAGGTGGTAAAAACTGCACAAAACAATTTTTCTAGTAGTATCCTCTTACTCGTAGCAAAAAAATAAAATTATTAAAAAAATGATCAATAGATATACTATATACGTAATTTTGGTACATACATAGGGGCCTTATAATAAATAAATAAATGTAGAAGATTTATTGGTTTATAAAATGAAAAAGAAAAATATTTTTAGAAACATGATATTTTAATAGAAATGATCTATTTTTGTTACGCTTTTATGGAGTAATACATAATTAATGTTTAAAAAAAAGAACGTAACGTTTCAGATTTATAGTATGTTGAAAATTAAGATTTGCGATAAGAGAGTGAAATGGGTAACGCAACACCCTGTATAGGTAACTAAGTGGCTGGCATCAGCAAAAATGGCTTACATGAATGCAAAAAAAAACAACCCTAGAATACCTTGTAGTTGGCGCTCTTGATACTTAGCTAGCATCCGGCATTTCTACGAACTACGAAGCTGATAAAATTAGTGACACGTTGCTGCGGTACCTTCTGCTTCAAAACTCTTTTCGAACTTAAATCTTGATTTTCAGCAAACAAAGCCGTATATTGACAGTATCTACTAACGCAAACAATTTTCCCTCGCAGGATTAATTATAATAAATTATAAACATTGTACCTGGTTTATAATAACATGATGTAATGGTCTTCATTGTAATAAATATTTGGAACATCTATTTTGTTTTGTTTTCCCGCCCACCCGTTTTTTCAGGATTTTCTGTTTCATAGCTTTTTTTCTAGTTGTTTCCGGAGCAAATATATTTTATTATAATAATTCTTCTCACAAATTCAATTTCTTTCGACAGTTATTTCAAATTTAGAAAAAAAAAATTGTAGACAATATAATAAAAAGAAAATATATTGACGCTAAACACTTGTTTGCAACAAATCATATTGTCATTGTATCATTAGTCTGATTTGACGCGCATTTACGACACGACATTATTACTCAATTGTCGGTATTAAACGGTCATTATTTACCATCCAGAGGAAATAAAAATAACTATGCGCGCGTCAATTCTACCTAGTTACGCGGAAATTTTTCGCACGGGTCAATGACCTTTGAATGTCTAGTTTTTTGGCGATTTCTAATGCACTAGGGTAGAAAGTTGGAATTTCACGTGACTGCGATGCGTCAGAGTGTAGTCTATAGATACTTCACTGACACCAAGGCTTTGCTTATACATTTAATTAAATGACAGTATAACAATAAAACAAGTGTATGCAGCCAATATAGATGAAATATATTTTATTGCTGATCAATTCTTTAACAAATAACACATAGACTTAGAACCAGAAATAACAAAATAAATACCTAATCCACGGTAAACAAGAAGAAACGCAAGAAATGCAGTCAGGATAATAGTCATATCTATAAACACGAAATTTCTATACACTTACAGGTGTTATGGTTAACTTCAATTGAATTTTACACAGATATACATTCATTATTGTAAATATACAAGTTCGATGATTATTCCACATATAACATCATTTTTATTCAAGTATCTAATTTTTCTATACCTGAATTTGAACTAAATTAAAATTGTACTAAAAATACTAACACCCTCCCGGTAGCCGGGCGCGGAGGCCGCAGATTTAAATATTATAATGCTTTAGAAAAATATCGTTTTTACGAAACAGACAGAGACCAGAGTCCCAGAGTTTGAACGTTCGTCCAACCTATAAATGCACGTATTTTAAACACCAGTCACCGAAAAAAAAAGGAATGTTCGATAATTCTAACGTTACTAAACGTAGTCTTTGCGAGCTGACGCGACCCGTCGCCTCAGCCTGTGAACAAACTGACAAGCGAGAAATAATCATTTCACTGTCCGTCTTTTAATTTTTCTCACTTTGCCGCTTTTAGAGGGTTTGCTTTTAAGCGATATACTGTCTAGATTTGGTAGGTCGGTGTCGGTAAGTTTGTCAGCGTTCTTCTTGTGGAGCACGGGGTTGTCGTTGGCGTCGTGGTCGGAGCTATCCACACCGTTCTCCATGCGCACCGTGTTCACGTAAACCGAGTTGTGTGGGGGGCTCACGTCCATGTCCTCGTCGTCTGAGTCCTGATAGTTTCCGTTGGTCTCTGTTCGTTTGTACTGGAAGCTAGTGCGCCTGTACGTGACGTCTTCGTCGGATTCCGCGGCTGATTTGACTTTGTATCGTCGGTTAATGTTTTGGAGAGACTGATTCTTCTGTAGTTCTCCGTGTAGGCTATCTCTGATGTTCATTTCTGAGGTTGATTTGGTGCAGTATTCCTCCTTGTCCGACTCGGAATATTTGCGGGATAAGCGTCGCGCGTCGAATGTCTTGTCTTTGTCGGTGAGCGTGACCTGGGCGGTGTTGGTGGGCGACTTGAGGCGCACCTCGGGCCCGCCGCCGTAGATGCTGGTGAAGAACCGCCACAGTTCCTCGCTGAGCTGGGCGTGGTCGGAGCCTGGTTTGATTGTGAGCGTCGTGGTGCCTTCGATTTCCTGGAAATGTTTATTGACACATTTAAAACACTTGACGCTAAACTAGAACTATTTATTAGTGCTATTGAATTAACTTTAGTTTGATCATTTGATCAGCTAATGGTTTTTGTTATCAATATTTGTCAGGCGGACGATGGCTGATTCTATCTTATTGTTTTATCTCTTTATGGCCTTTTAAATCAGTTTTCTTTTTTGTTAACGTACACTATGTCACACTATTGGGCAAAGGCCTCAGCTTTTCCCTTCCAAACCTCTCTGTGTCGTGCGCTCTCTGGCCATGTTAGCCCCGCAAACATGATCAGTAGCGCTATTCTGTAAAAATCTCACCGTGATAACATGGATGAAGTGAGCTTAAAGTGATCTGTCATTAGTGTCAATCGCTAGCGTCAGATGGAATGACGGCTCACTTCACTTATGTTCTCACGATGAGATTTGAACAGAATAGATCGGCAGATCGTCACATCACGTTCGCCGCGGACAACCTCGACGGCGAATGCCTTAAAACACATAGTTATACAGGGTGGCAGGAACACCGACGCGCAATCTGTTACCATGGCTTCAGTACATGATTCTGAACCCCCCTGCGTTGAAATTTCCATCGGTTATTACAAAAAAAAATTGCTGTTCCATACATTTTGACCGCATTTTGTTTCTATGAAACAGCCGATTTTTTTATTATAACCGACAAAAAAAATCTATGCTAGGGTGTCTAGAATCATGTGCAGAATTCATGGTTACAGTTCGCGCATCGTTGTCCCTGCCACCCTATACCCTGCTCCAGCGCACGAAGGCCTGTCAATGTAGAGTAGGGTGTGTGTACCTGTTTGCTGACGATGCCGGAGTTATCAACGGGCGGCGGAGGCTGTTGTGTTTTGTTGCGCACGAAGGCCTGCCACTGCCGAAACCAGTGCATGCTGATGCCGTAGATCGCGTGGGGTCGTTCTTGTTCCTGTGTGTGGGAAGTTAGTTAAAAGGTTGCAAAAAAAGAAAAAAATATCAATATTTTTCTCTGGCTTCGGTACCGAGAACAATTAATTGAAACACAAACTAAGTAGATGTATCAAACGAAACACGCTCTAATTGATTACCTATCACTAAATAATATAAAACTAAGTCCCCTGCCGCGTCCGTCTGTCTGTATGAACGCGATAAATTAAAAAACTACCAATCGGATTTTCTTACGGTTTTCACCAATGGACGGAGTGACTCATGAGGAAGGATAGATGTATAATTCATTCAGGTTTTGTGTAAATTGGCTGAAATATGACGATGATTGTTGAAGATGTCAGAAAAAATCATGCCGACTGGGAGCTTTACTGGCGTGCGCCGCGTAAACCAATAGAGTTATATGAAAACAATGTATTAAGTACGGAATTATAATATTATATTAAAAAGATCTATTAAATTGTACCGATCTCTGTCCAACCTAATACCGATCGATCATGACCAGGGCCGGCAGTCTCGACATTAGATAGCGATAAAAATCTGTCGCTAAGTCGTATCGTTGTCAAATTCCATTAACAGATTTTCAACTTTATTTCCAAAGCATAAGGTTGAAAATCTGTCGCTATCTAATGTCGAGACTGCAGGGCCAGGCCCTGCAGTCTTGACAAATATAACGACAAAAGTCGGTTGTTAAGTCTAATCTATGTCAAATTTCTTTAATAGATTTCAACCTTATGCTTTCGAAATAAAGTATATGGGAATAATATGGGATACTTTTTATCCGGGAGTAAGTTCACATTGGATAATTTCTGACCTCTACGCGGGCGAAGCCGCGCTCAAAATCTAATAATGAGTAATTAGCACAACACAATAACACACACACATTAACATAACAATTAATAATACACAACATCACACCTGTTTTCCCCGAAAGGATAGGCAGAGATGTGTCTGAATGAGCAAGTATTAAACGGCACAGGTGACATTCAATCCAATCCACATCCATGGACGACCATTCAGGCATGCATAGGAACAACAATTAAAAAAGTGAATCGTTATATAAAGAAATTATGATTGAGAAAAATTTAAATGATTCTGAGGGTCGATCGGTTAAACTAAATTATGTACCCTAGATAAATTTAAAATTTTAAAAACCCCCGACACAAACAAAAACAGATTTCCTTCGTTTTTTTTTAGCTGTGAACCCTCCCGATTAAGTTACCTTTCAAACAAAACAAAACCGGTTCAGCCGTTTGGGAGCTACGATGCCGCAGACAGACACACAGATACAAACTTATAACACCCCTCTTTTTCCGTCGGGGGTTAAAAAATTATGATTGAGAATAATATACATGATTCTAAAGGGCGATCGGTAAAACGAAATTGTGTATAGAAAAGTTTTATCATTATCAAAGAAAGAAGTTCCAAACTGCTTATAAACACCGGTTATGTCTACCTGGAAGCTCGCGTGTAGTTCACAGAAGGCGGCCAGTTCCCGCGCCCGCCGCGTGCGCAGGCGCTGCGCGGCGCGCGCGCACACGCCGCACTCGTGCACGTGCGACACTGCCGGCCCGCCGCCGAAGCTGGAACATCATGAATAATGCCTCTGGTTAACGATTTTCTACACACGTTATTCTGCACCGAAGCGAGACATAATATGTGAACATATTCATCTCTTTTCGGCGCGAAATGATACGACGGCAAGATCGTGTCGCGCTGCACCTGTTAGCCCGATGTTGGGGCCGCACCTGAGTCGACCGTCATTAAATAATGCGTTCTAAAGCTTCGTATGTTTTGCTCAAAAATTTTTGTTTAAAGTAAGCTTTCTAATTTATTTATGTACCACCTTCCGGACGACAACTGAATCGCAGTTCGATATTTAGCTACAGCATAGTCTTCCTATAACGTTCCCACTACTGGGACACAGACCTCCGCTCTGTGAGAGGGAGTGGGCCGTAATCCACCACGCGGGCCCAGTGCGGGATGGTAGATGTCACGTGCCTTCGAATTTTTGGTTCTAGGACATGCCGGTTTCCTTACGATGGGTGAGAAAACCGGCACGACACTATCTGAGTTCGATTCGAACCTACGACCTACAACTCGTAAGTCGAGGCCATTACCACTGGGCCACCACTACTCTCATATCGCTCGCTACGATAGACGAACATTTTTTGGTAACATCTGCGTAGACAGGTTCAAATTAAATTAGCTAGCGAAACTCCGCAGACGTGTTGGGTATCAATATCAAAATATATGTTGAAATAAAAAAGAAATAAGTGGGGTCATCGACCGCATTTAGTGTAATAATTTGAAATATCAGTTTAATAAATTAGTTTTTTTTGTGAACTTCACAGACGTGATTGGTATCGATATCTTAACACTCACTATAAAGCATATTTATTCAACTCATACTTCATGTAACAACACTACCAGTGGTCGTCGACACTTAAAAAAAAACATCAATACTTTTTTATTTTATTTTATCGAATTTTGATACCGATATCCATCACGCCTGCGGAGTTTCTCTAGTTAATTTAAGACCCTGTATAGTATATAGCGCAAAGCTTCCTGACTATAAACGCAGATTCAAACAGTTTTTTTTCCTTAATGTTTCCTGCGCACACCGGTTCTATACTCACTGCAGGTACAGGAACTCCCACAGAGGTTGCGGCACGAGCGCGGCCAGGTGGTGCAGGTGCGGCGCGCGGTCGGGCCGCACGCCGCCGTGCCAGCACACAAAGTGGCTGTTGTTCTATACTCACTGCAGGTACAGGAACTCCCACAGAGGTTGCGGCACGAGCGCGGCCAGGTGGTGCAGGTGCGGCGCGCGGTCGGGCCGCACGCCGCCGTGCCAGCACACAAAGTGGCTGTTGTTCTATACTCACTGCAGGTACAGGAACTCCCACAGAGGTTGCGGCACGAGCGCGGCCAGGTGGTGCAGGTGCGGCGCGCGGTCGGGCCGCACGCCGCCGTGCCAGCACACAAAGTGGCTGTTGTTCTATACTCACTGCAGGTACAGGAACTCCCACAGAGGTTGCGGCACGAGCGCGGCCAGGTGGTGCAGGTGCGGCGCGCGGTCGGGCCGCACGCCGCCGTGCCAGCACACAAAGTGGCTGTTGTTCTATACTCACTGCAGGTACAGGAACTCCCACAGAGGTTGCGGCACGAGCGCGGCCAGGTGGTGCAGGTGCGGCGCGCGGTCGGGCCGCACGCCGCCGTGCCAGCACACAAAGTGGCTGTTGTTCTATACTCACTGCAGGTACAGGAACTCCCACAGAGGTTGCGGCACGAGCGCGGCCAGGTGGTGCAGGTGCGGCGCGCGGTCGGGCCGCACGCCGCCGTGCCAGCACACAAAGTGGCTGTTGTTCTATACTCACTGCAGGTACAGGAACTCCCACAGAGGTTGCGGCACGAGCGCGGCCAGGTGGTGCAGGTGCGGCGCGCGGTCGGGCCGCACGCCGCCGTGCCAGCACACAAAGTGGCTGTTGTTCTATACTCACTGCAGGTACAGGAACTCCCACAGAGGTTGCGGCACGAGCGCGGCCAGGTGGTGCAGGTGCGGCGCGCGGTCGGGCCGCACGCCGCCGTGCCAGCACACAAAGTGGCTGTTGTTCTATACTCACTGCAGGTACAGGAACTCCCACAGAGGTTGCGGCACGAGCGCGGCCAGGTGGTGCAGGTGCGGCGCGCGGTCGGGCCGCACGCCGCCGTGCCAGCACACAAAGTGGCTGTTGTTCTATACTCACTGCAGGTACAGGAACTCCCACAGAGGTTGCGGCACGAGCGCGGCCAGGTGGTGCAGGTGCGGCGCGCGGTCGGGCCGCACGCCGCCGTGCCAGCACACAAAGTGGCTGTTGTTCTATACTCACTGCAGGTACAGGAACTCCCACAGAGGTTGCGGCACGAGCGCGGCCAGGTGGTGCAGGTGCGGCGCGCGGTCGGGCCGCACGCCGCCGTGCCAGCACACAAAGTGGCTGTTGTTCTATACTCACTGCAGGTACAGGAACTCCCACAGAGGTTGCGGCACGAGCGCGGCCAGGTGGTGCAGGTGCGGCGCGCGGTCGGGCCGCACGCCGCCGTGCCAGCACACAAAGTGGCTGTTGTTCTATACTCACTGCAGGTACAGGAACTCCCACAGAGGTTGCGGCACGAGCGCGGCCAGGTGGTGCAGGTGCGGCGCGCGGTCGGGCCGCACGCCGCCGTGCCAGCACACAAAGTGGCTGTTGTTCTATACTCACTGCAGGTACAGGAACTCCCACAGAGGTTGCGGCACGAGCGCGGCCAGGTGGTGCAGGTGCGGCGCGCGGTCGGGCCGCACGCCGCCGTGCCAGCACACAAAGTGGCTGTTGTTCTATACTCACTGCAGGTACAGGAACTCCCACAGAGGTTGCGGCACGAGCGCGGCCAGGTGGTGCAGGTGCGGCGCGCGGTCGGGCCGCACGCCGCCGTGCCAGCACACAAAGTGGCTGTTGTACTATACTCACTGCAGGTACAGGAACTCCCACAGAGGTTGCGGCACGAGCGCGGCCAGGTGGTGCAGGTGCGGCGCGCGGTCGGGCCGCACGCCGCCGTGCCAGCACACAAAGTGGCTGTTGTTCTATACTCACTGCAGGTACAGGAACTCCCACAGAGGTTGCGGCACGAGCGCGGCCAGGTGGTGCAGGTGCGGCGCGCGGTCGGGCCGCACGCCGCCGTGCCAGCACACAAAGTCGCTGTTGTCGATGGGGCCCGGTTCCGCCCACGTGTTGAATCTGACGAGTAATTCATTGGTCAGGCAACATTACAAGATCATCATCATTGTTTGCGACAAATAAATTACTTTGACTTTTCAAAATCCTCCTTTAGGAGCAACATGTCACAGCGAATTTATTGCGCTGTTTTGTTTTTATATGCGGCCCGAAAGACCATAAAGATACGCAAGCGCGAAACGTAGATTGATTTTTAGTAAAATCAACCTACCTACATATTTGAAAAAAGATAACAGCCAAAAAAAAATACAAAATGTTTTTGCGAAATGGAAACTCTTGACTAAAGTCTTTCTTACTCAACTCAGGAGCACTTTTCGCCAGATTTCCGATAACGCTTAAAAACTTTACACATTAATAATTCCGCTTACTTGTTGATCCACTGCTTGGAGATGTAGAATTTGATATCGTTCGACTCGACGCTAGTTGACTCTAATATTTCAGCTGCCTTCTGCCGTAACGTTACCATTTGGGGGTTCACTTTCCTGTGAGACGAAAGGGTTGACAATGGTAATTAATGACTTTTGAATGGGTATCTTAATATACAAAAACATAACATGACATTACGCCTGTATTCCCCGATGGGTGAGGCAGAGGTGTACCTATAGTCCACCCACATTTCGCCAGTTATTTTAGGTCCCATGGCGAGCCTATTGTCATCAACCGGGCACAAATCCAGACTCCGGGCGGTTACTTAGAAATTCTAGATGTATTAACCCATGGTATAATAATATACTTCGCCAGGTATAGCATTTCGAGACACAGTGGTCACGTGGGTGACACAAGCCTACGTCATCACCGCTGTGTTACCAGTAGTGTGTAATAATAACTCCCCAACCGCCTTTATTACCTGTGCGAATCCGATAAAACAATGAGGTTTTAACTAACAATTACGTTGGTTTATGTTTAAATTGAATTGTTTCGTTTGATTAGAAAAACGAAACGACAATTTAAATGCTTTATATATATTTTTTAACAGAATGGTGACCGAAAATGTTTCCATAATCCGTGTTGTGTTGCAATAAAGTGGCAACTGGATACTGACATAAGCATGTGTCACTCCCGGAATGCCACACCTTATTTTTTTTTAGACCATGGATTAACCCAATAACCCTGCTCGGGACTCAGACCCAGCACCTCATGCTTTGTAGTAGCATACACAAAAAGTGATAATTTAACGCTGAAATTGCATTTGGTAATACACTTGAACGATCGTCTGTCAAGAATTTCGATTAAAAATAGTTTTGAGTAGATAATAGTATCAAAACTGTCACGTTTTAGGATATGATGAAAAGTTTTAACTTTCCACAAAATAAATGAATAAATAAAGTCTTCAAACTTATTTTTGTTGTAAATGCAAACATGAAAACATACAGGGTGGCAGGGACAATGATGTACAGCCTGGTACCATGGATTTATTACATGATACTGGAGCCACCTGTGTTGAAATTTTTCGTAGGTTATTGAAAAAAATCTGCTGTCTTCTACAAAACTGCAATACCTACGCGGTCAACTGTATGGAATAGTTTTGTTTTTTAATAACCGACTAATAATTTCAACACAGGCTGGTCCAGAGTCATGTACTGAATCCATGGTAACAGGTTACGCGTCGATGTGCTTGATATCCGTGTAAATTAAATATAACATCACAAAAAAAAAGATATTTGTTTTTATAAAATACCAAACTTTTTAAAATGCTTTTTGTTCCTTACCATTTTTTTTGCCTTTACTTTGGCCGTGCATGCATCTTTTGCATCCATCACAAACGTGTACAACCGTATTGTCCAATAAAAGATTTTATTTATACATAAAATAAAAGTATAACAAGCTCCGAGTTTCAAATGTCCCCTTACCTATAAAACAGCACGTAAGCCTCGCAGTGCGGCAGGTGGTGGTAGGGCAGCGGCTGCACGCAGTGGTCGTCGAACGTGTACCACGCGCGCCCGTTGCGCGCCACGCACGTGTAGTGCCCGCCGCCCGCCGTGCCCGCGTGGCAGATCACCGCGCACAGCTCGTAGCGGGTTATTTTAGATGTGCAGTCTGAGGAGTGTTGGTTTAGTTTAAAATGTATGTGCTGTGAATTGTCCAAGATCATCATCATCTGCCTAGTCTTTTCCCAACTATGTTGTGGTCAGCTTCCAGTCTAACCAGATGCAGCTGAATACCAGTATTTTAGATGGAGCGACTACCTATCTGACTTGATACCACTTGGTAAGACTGGTAGTCAGACTTTCGGGCTTCTGACGACTCGTAGTGACTGTCAAAGGTCCACGAATGATAGCCGGGACCAATAGCTTAACGTGCTTTCCGAGGCACGGAGGGGTCTCGGTATGTTAAGATGGTCACCCATCCACTGACCAACCGCGGCCCATCAATGTTTAAGGTCGGGATTGTTCGTGCGTGTTCGTACGAGTCAAATACGTACGAAAACGGGGCCTAAAGTGCGGCCGGTCTAATTCGGATTATTACAAACATTTTAAAACAAAAAATAGCCAAATCGGTCCAGCCGGTCTCAAGTGATGCGTTACCAACGAACAGCTTTATATTTATATAGAAAAAGATTAATAATATAAAGTTACCTTTATGCGTATACGGCGCCATGTTAAGGTCGTTGATGGGGAAGGAGACTCGTGCGCCGACCTTGGCGCTGAACATAAGCTCGTGCCGGAAGCGCTTCAGGTGAACACACAGTACTTCCGGTAGACGGACTACGCCTGACATCTTGACACCGTTGCGAAGTTTATTGCAGCGGGAGCAACTGAGCAACAGAAAAAAATGCACTAAACATCATATTTTACGAAGGATTAGAAGGCACGAAGGTTACAAGTCCCATTTGGTAGAGATTATTGGCTTTAAATCCAGAACAAGGCGTAAATCCAGACTGGGCTGGTACTGAAAAATACATGATGAAAAAGCCCAGTAAAACTTTGTCCGAACTGGGAACCGAACCTAGGAGCAGATGTTGAACAGCGGCGCTTGCCACCACTAAACCGACAAGTCTATAATGCCAGGCAATTATCGTAGCCATTTTAGATATGTTTAACTTTGATATAAGAATCTGTGAGCGGTTCTAATCAATAGATGATAAGGTACGGTCAAGCGCACGTCCATTGCAACTATATTAAATTTTTCCGCCCGCCCGTTGCAATGCCGCCCGTTGGTCTCGTGGTTGCAAGTGCGACTGCTGAGCGCGGGGTCCTGGGTACGATTCCCAGGTCGGGCGAATGTTATTGGGTTTTTCCATTAGGAATTTCTTAGTAACAGCCCTGAGTAATGAAGATAGCGATTTGCTACCCCCGTGCCTCGGTGCGCACGTTAACCCGTTGGTCCTGCGCCTGATCTCTCTCCGCGCGTGTCTGATTGGGATTGCCCATCGGACTATGAAAGTCCCTCACTTTCATAGTCCGATGGGACGGCAGAGAGAAGAGAGAGTCCACCTGTCTGCGCACACACGCGTGCACTTTAATATATCCCGCGCCGAAGGCTAGTTTTCGTTGAGATTGGCCGCCATAGCCGAAATATGATCTGGAGGACTATATTAAATTTTTACAGCGTCTTTAATTCGTACCAGTCAAGGCTGTTTTTGCAATTCAAGTGTAGACCATATAAAAATACCATGTAGTTGCTTACCTGTACATATTGTCGCCTTTGAGTTCGTCGGCACTGAAGAAGGCCGCGAGACAGTCTTGTAGGGACACCACCGGCCCGTAGAACCACGACCGGAGCCAGCTTAGTAACCACCACACCTATTACAAAGGATTGAGTTTAATTTATTTTTCTTACAACATGAACCAGCACCCTAATTGCGTAACACGCTATCTATCAGAATCTGAATCATTTTGAAGCCTATTACTAAACCACTGCTTCATATGTTCGAAAAAATTGTCGGCTCAGCAACGTAAATAACGCAATGAATTTTGTTGAACTGTCATAATGAAAGCAATTACCCTGCAGTTTACAATCAGGTTCCTTATGACGTTTTAATGCAATCACGATTTCAGTGCGAAAGAGAGACGGAGCTATACATGACCGATAGCACCATCCCTTTTTCAGACCCGAATCATGTTGGCGTTAATAGTATATAATACGGCTCCAGGTCAGGTATTTAGTTGTCTTTCAGCTGGTGGAGTAAAGTTCACTTTCAAGCTGTAAACTGAAGTTTGTTATGACTTGTTGTTTTAGTTTGGGTGATTTATTTTAGTTGAATTGAACATTTCCAAGAATCACATTTATGTGTCAGACACATGGACGGAACTTGCACGTTTCCTTTTTTTTTTGGGGTATGCAACCTTAATGGGGAAGCGCCAGGTTGCCCGCGAAATTCAATTTATTTACGTTTTTTTGTAATTTGCAGGCAGTGTTAGGTTGTATGTTGAACAAAATATGATTCGCGACCATAACAAGTATGTATTTACAGAATTATTATCAATAAAATCATCAATACAACCCTCTAACTCAGTTCATATAATCCTATTGAATGAAAATTTCATAAAGTATCAATCAATAGGATGAAAGTTCATAAAACTTCCTCTAAGTTCATATTATGAACTTAGACGGTTGTATTGATGATTTTAATTTTGTAAATACAAACTTGTTACGGTCGCAAATCATATTTTGTTCAACATACAACCTGCCACTGACCTGCAAATTGCAAATTGATAAAAAAGAAAGATTTTAAAATTATAAAACCAAATATTTCCATTCTAATAATAGAAATATAAAGTATATAACATAAAAAAACATATTTTTTACTAACAAAAATGACTAATTCCTATTAAGAAATTATCGACATAACAGTTTTGTTTTCAATCATGACCCCAACTCTGGTAGTCTCGCTATCATTTTTACTAAAAGTCATAATCGCATATCAAGCGCATATAAATTTTGCTGATTTAATGTATATTTTCGTATTGCAATAGAAAAATATGTTGACCTTTATGATCATAAAAACGAGGTGTAGTGAGACTTGGTGATGTCACAAAAGCAATGCGTCAAAAAATACTCGATTAATGCCATGTTATATGTTGAATCGAATAAAAAATTAAAACGTATTATGAGGTTAGGATTTTGAATTTCAATAAAAACATTTACTTAAAAAAAAAAATATTTACTTAAGGAAGGTTATTCCGTCTTTATGTAAGCTTGACGTATTTGAAAGCTTTTTACAGGATTAAGGGCCTGTTGTTTGATACATAGTTAAACATGACTAATAGTCAATTTAACAATTAGTCACTTACAATAGTCAATAGCTGTAAAAGTTTAACTAGTCTGTCTGCGCATGGTTAACTTTTATAGCAAATGTAATTTTTTTTAACTGTAGTTAGCTTAACTATGTGTCAAACAACATACTTCTGTCATTTTTAACAAATTGTTAGTTTAACTAACGCATTTTAACTATTATTAGTATGTTTGACTACTGATCAAACAACGGGCCCTTAATAGCACAGCCAGGAATTTTCACAGAGCTCCGCGCGCTTTGAAAGCGATTTCCGATTTGAAAGTAGTTTTTATGAACGTACTAGAACATTTGTTCTTGTACCTTTACAGAGGGGGAGGAGTTCGTAAGGCTTCTCCGGTGTTATATTCTCTAAGTATGGTACTTACCCATGACTCTTGAGACCCATGCGGCACGTGGTGATTGAGGATAGGCTGCTGGCACCGGATGACTGCCAGGTGTTCACGAGACGGAATAGGCAGGGAGAGGTCTTGGAATGTCTCCACTCGTGTTGACACCTGAGACAATAAATTAGATTAGTTAATTGAGTAAATCATCCTACTTTTTAGCTCCATGTGGAACATACAATAATAAACTTTAAAATCAGAGTCATAAATTTCAAAGTTGAGCGAAATTTACAGACATCCAATGGCTTCCCGGGTGTCTACAAGGTTTATTATTCAATGCCAAAATCCTCTTTCCTGGAACAAGCTTTAGTGGCTTAAACAAAATTTAAGTACTAAAGAGGAAATTTTTGGTGCTCCACAACAAGCAACTTTAGTGTGGACGCAGCTTAAAACCTACAAATACGGTCGATGGCCAAATATTGCTGATTGAAAGGAATGGGTAAATGATGAAGCAGTGGTAGCATAGTGGTAATGACCGCGACTTACGAGTGTAGGTCGTAGGTTCGAACCCAGACAGGCGCTTTATTGGTGTACATTATTTCATCACCACTGCTCTCAAAACGGTGAAGGAATACATCGTGAGGAAACCGGCATGTCCTAGAACCGAAAATTCGAAGACATGTGATATCTATCAACCCGTACTGGGCTCGCGTGGTGGATTATGGCCCACTCCCTCTCTCAGCGAGGCCTGTGTCCCAGCAGTGGGAACGTTATAGGCTGAATATCCTACGGTGTCGATGAAATGACAATGAATTTCAGGTGTTGCAATAAAATTGTTGTGATACTTTGGGGTCCAATCCCGACTGGTTGATGAGTATTATTTTAAACTCTGAGCACGTTGAAAGCCGTGCGCTATCGTATGATACGCTCAACTGTGCTTCTATGCCAATTATTTTATCTTTTTATGTCAGTGGCCGAGTGTAAAGCTGCACGATACGGGGACATCGACGTGCAACCTGTCACCATGGATTCAGTACATGATACTGAAGTCTGTACGTTGAAATTTTCCGTCAGTTATTAAATAAACGTTTTAACCACGTAGGTACTAAGTATTACACGTTTCTATAATAGAAGCTGTATTTTTTTTGATAACCGACAAAATATTTCAACGTAGTAGGGGTTCAGAATCGCGTACTGAATCCATGGTAACAGGTCCCTGCCACCCTGTAGATGTCCGATTAGATACATACCCTATTACAGATGAGACACTGCACGGACGATAGCAGCTTGCCGTCGAACACGTCGGAGATGACGCTCCGGAACCGGACGCCGCCGGATGACGTGCCGTCCCCACCGCCCATCGGGACCACGCTCTTACTGTACAGATAAAAACTTACATGACCACGGTAATTCTTCGGATATTTTTTTTACTTTATTTGTCATCGATAATCATAACTAGCTGACCACAGACGTTGTTCTGTCCAATTTCAAACTTCATACAAAAATCCCATAGAAATTGCATTTCCAGTTTTCTTACTTTTTAACTTTTCCTATAAACTTTATGCGGACTACAACGATCATTTAAAAAAGAAATTTAACCAAATCGGTCGAGTCGGTCTCAAGAGATGCGCTTACCAATGCAACAGAATTTAATTTTTATTTAAATTGTTTTTTTTTGTAGAGGTAGTAGAAACGCTTCTGACCTACAGTGCGACAATAGAGGCTCTATTTTCTTTTTGTTAGCCTGGTCTGTTCCACTGCTGGGCTAAGGCCTCCCCAAATCCTTCCAGGAACTCTTTTCCCGCGCCACCTCGAACCAGCCCCTGCAGTCTCGACATTAGACAGCAACAAAAATAGATCGCTAAGTCGTATCGTTCTCAAATTCCTTTAATATATTTTCAACTTTATTTCGAAAGCATAAGGTTGATAATCTATTAAAGAAATTTGAAATGGATTAGACTTAACGACCGATTTTGTCGTTATATTTGTCGAGACTGCAGGGCCAGCCCTCGTGGTACGCCTCCAGGTCATCTCACCATCTCTTTTTGGGCGAAAGAGAAACCCGTATCCATATTTTTTTCGGAATAAAAAAGGGATCTACTAGCATAAAAACTAAACTATTTAACGTCAGTTAAGTGTCACCAAAGATAGCACCTTCCTCACACACAGTAAGTGTCGTGTCGAGGATATGGTTGTTCCTGCGGCCTATGACACGGCCACGTACCAATACACATTCGATGATGGGCGAGACTTTTGTTAGGCGATTTACGACAAATCGGCGTAAAGAATCTTCTACCTTAATTAACATGAGCATAAAAGCCCTTTGTACACACATGTTTTTCTTGCCAAGAAAAACTACCGTTTATTCGCCATGTGAAGACGTTACCGATGTTACGGCAAAGAAAGGGCTTGCCCGTTGTACACGGCACGGTACGCCGATCGCGAACGAACAAGAACCGCTGCGGCAAAGCTCCTACGGAGCCCTAAGTCAGCTTGCGCGCCGCAAAGCCGAACACACTGGTGTACATCTCCCGCCTACACTACACCACTAAGGCGGAGGACATTGTGGAGTACGTGCGCCAGTACACGAGGTATACGCCGAGGGTGCAGTTACAGGAGCCGCGCCACAACGTCAACTTCAAGGCATTTGTGGTGCGCGTACCGAATTGTTATCTGCCCCTCGTCATGGAAGAAGACTTTTGGCCGCAGGACGTGGTGTTCCGTCGCTTCCGCGGACAAGTACCACAGGTCAGCACAAGGACAAGCTGGTGAAGTGCTACTTACATTGCTTTAAGCTATATTTATTAACGCAAGTTTTTTTAAAATTATTTATACATGTTTGTTTGTAAGGTATATGACTTTGGGCCATTGTAGCCTCAAATGAATGTTTTATTATTATTATTATTTTACTGTACGCAGCGCAGAATAATCGTGTGAGCTTATATATGACACGGTTCTAAGGTATACGTCGACAGTGCCGTGCCGTAGGGCTGCCGTGTCGTCAACAATCTTCCACAGTGATCCATACAACACTGACGGCCGTGCCTACACACGGCGAATAAAATGTAGTTTTTCACGGCAAGAAATACGTGTGTGTTTCGGCCTTTCTTCTCAGAGTAGTCAGATAGGAAACGCCGACCTCATCTAGTTTAAAAAATATGATTGACTTGACGTGTACAAGTGTTTGTACAAACCTATTTACAGAAATAAAATCATTTATCATTTAACAAAGGGCCTTACAAAATGTTGTTTAAAATACATAGTAGTAATACTCACTGCTGGTCGCTCCTAGTGTCAGGCGCATCGCTCGCTCCGCTCGAACACGTCTCATATCGCTCCTCCGCTTCGCTAGACCACGACAGCGACGATTCTGACCCGTACAGCCCTTGGTTTTGACCCCGGATTAATTCTGAGCATGGATTACAACAATATTTTATTACCTTTACATATATTTTTTAATGAAATTTAGCAAGCAATCGTTGATGTTTTTTTTTTTTAATAACCGACAAATTTCAACACAGGGTGGTCCAGAATCATGAACTGGATACATGGTAACAGGTTGCGCGTCGATGTCCCTGCCACCCTGTATGTGTTGACCCAACTAAGTAAAAGTCGTTTATCAAGCAGAGGGATAATGAATACTATGAACTATACTATTTTGATCTCACGAAGCGACGCGCGCTTCACTTGTGGTAACCAAGTGTAGATACACCGTGAACCGAGACAATAATGCATAATCAGCCTATAATGTTCCCACTGCTGACACAGGCCTCCTCTCTGTGAGAGGGAGTGGGCTGTAATCCACCACGCGGGCCCCGTGCGGGTTGGTAGATGTGACATATCTTCGAGTTACATACAAAATTGTCAAATATTAAATTATTTAAAATAAAAATATAATAATCTAATATCAACGTAGGTCCAAAAATTCAATAAAAAATCATTGTCAATAATCATTATTACATTACATACAGTTCAGATTAAACCGAGGGATATTAACAAATATTTAAATAAATGAAAATTATTTACTATACATTTTGAAATAAGTGGTTTGTGTGTGAGTACCTAATGTTAAGTGAGAGAAGGTTAGGGTGTGTGTTGTGTGTGTGTTTTCCGAGATGTCAAACTTCCACACAATGGCGAAGTTGGAAGTGTGTAGGTGTGTGTGTGTTATGTGCTGACGCTACTCTTCTTCACGCATACATTCACAGCGTCTTTGTACACTTGGTTACCACAAGTAAAGCGCGCGTCGCTTCGTGAGATAAAAATACAATAACATGAGACTGGACAGCATATTTATTGAACAAAGACTTTTTGCTAACGAATTTGTAGAGGAAGGGAAGGGGAGACAAACATACTTTTAGATATAATATAGTAAACCAATAGTTACCATTGGGTTGTTGCTGTTGCGCGTACATGTTGTATTGCAGATGGTGAGTCCCCGCGAAGCTAGCCGACCGCCGGTGTCGTGGCGACATGGGCTCTTGTGTTTGCACTCTAAAAGTAACACATCAGAATAAAAAATCACATAAAAGACATAAAACTGTTTCAAAGTTTACTAATGATAAAAATTCGACTCAAAAAAGGGTTCTGTAAAGACTTGTGCCTGTTACTAATTATTTGCTGATAAAATTTTCGTTTTTGACATTTCTTGGGACCATAGCCAACTTGCAGAGGCCCGTTAGACGTTTTAATTAAATGAAACACCAACTGACGATTATCCCTGTTCGGACTATGCAAGTGCTCCCAAGGATAACCCCCGGTTGGTGAAGATTATTGCAGGATATGGAAACAAAGATATAGGATTATGGGTTTGGGTTATTTTTAAGGTCAGCTTAAATGATAAATGATTTTTTGAAAGTAGGTTTTTAAATACTTTTACACGTTAATCATATTTTTTAAACTAGATGAGGTCGGCGTTTCATATCTGACTACTCTGAGAAAGGCGGAAACAAATTCAGATGTCACAGTCTCTTTTAAAGTCCAGACATAATCTTGGTCAGATCATGTGAAGACCATGTATATTTTTGTCTGAAATGGTCTTACTCTATAGGATTGTGAGTTGCGATTGAAAATCTAATATTTTATTAATTTCTCTTAAATTTCTTGAAATATTCCCATTGACCAAACGACTGGCACTAATCCCTAGATTTCTTGAAATGTTAATTTTGGAATCACAAATAAGAAAATGGTTAAGAATGAGTAAAAATATAAATATTTTAAACGGACACCGGCACTGTTCTGTTAGTATGGCAATACCTTGTATGTGTTGCTATAGGAATAATAATAATAAATAATAAAATTGTTGTTACCGCAAATAGCCTTCAGTTCTAGATTCGCTATAAGACGATGGCGCGGGAGATTTTCGCCTCATTCTTGCGAAGAACGGAGCATCGCTTGCTGTAGGAAACAAAAAATATAAAAACGTACCAAAATATGTTTTCTACTTTATAAGCATTTTTCTACGGACCTTTATTGGTATTTGACCCATACGTTAATTATTATAGTGAGTAATTTCATATCCAATCACACTTTGTTCAATTGCAGTAATGGTAGACTTAATCCAAGCAAAAGCTAGGACTTATCAGATTAGTATGCGACGTCGAACAAATATACAATGATTAACACCCAAGGCTAACACTCTCTGGAGGCAGAGCGAAGGAAAATTATCCAACAGAAATTATTTAACCGGTTCTTCTACACTTAACATTCAAAAGAAACCTAATTGGGCAACTTCTCTCCACTCCAAGTCAACGGAGTTTCAGGCTAGGGGCGTTTACACATCACTCCAGTAGGCCGTTGCAAATTATGGAAAATATGTCCATACATATTGTTTGTATAGTCTGTTCCAAAAGTATTAGATGAAAATGTAAACAAAATGGATCAGACAACGTACTGTGGATGATAATTTGTAGTGCCACTTACGAATTGAGTGCTTTGATTTGATTATTTGAATACATAAAACCGAAATTTTAATTTTAAATAACGTTAACGATATTTTTCATTTGACAATTGAGGTTAATTTTATAACCTCAATTATCATAGATGATTTTTCATTTACAACTAAATAATGTTATTCAAACAATGATTGCTGGAAAAAGTGGTGAGATATAAAGTTGTAACCTTCTAAATACAGATAAATGTGTTACTAATTCTCTTTAATAAGTGATTGTGTAAGAATTTAACCTGAACAGAGTTTGTTTAGACTTTCATCAGATTCTTTTGGAACATACTATAGGTAGTATTTTGTACCTTATCGGTTAAGGTGAGGTCGTGAGCTTAAGTGTTTAATAATTGTACCTACACGCATAGTCACTCGTGAACTCACCGCCGGAGGAGGCAGCACGTCGTCGTATGTGCACGTTGCGCGTGTCCTGGTGGTCGCCGTCTGCTTCGGAGCCCAGCTTGTCTTCCGATGTGCTGTCCCACACCTGATCAACAACTATATTTTAGCACTTTTTAAATCATGTAGAACAATGAAAAATTGAGAAAGTCTTTGTGAAATGCACTCATAACACCTCGATTTCATGTTAAGCGAATAAACGAAAGCGTGTATTTGGATGAAACAGCTGTGAATAATATCGACTTAGTCACCATACATAGTCTCTAAGCTTCTGAAGGCGGAGAACTTTGGTTGTGGACCCATAGTAAGAAGAAATGTCCCTATCTTTAATGCGATGTACGCAGTTTTGTAACGTAACGTAATTATTTGTGTTAAGGACAGATAATCTATGCATATTTTTAAGTAAAAGTAGCTTTTCGTGTGTCTCTGTGACCGCGTTGTTCTTGTAAATTACGCAACGGATTTTGATGCGATTTTCACTATCATTTAGACTATTTATTCTGGAAGGTTTATGTGCTACATTCATAATATTATTATACTAGCTTCAGCCCGCGACTTCGTCCGAGTGAAATTTCTTGTTCCCTCGACCCACCCCGTCGCGTCACATCGCCTGCCCGCGCTATTATTTCGTCTTCGCTCAGCGTTCTTTCTGACTTATTTTATTTTTGCTCGGCTCCTAAGGGTCCTACCGTGATGTTAAATAGCTTATAGCCTTCCTCAAGAATTGAGCTATCAAATGCAAAAATATTTTTTGGAATCGGACTGGTAGTTCCGGAGATTACCCCCTACATGCAAACAAACAAATTTTACCAGTTTGTAATATTAGTATAGATATGTATAATAAAGAAATCTCGATATTTTGTCTATTGTGTTTTTACATTTTTTTTTTTTGTATTTATTTAATTTCTAATTTTTTTGGTTATTTTAATTTTTGTATGCTGCACGGGTTGACGTCATCACGTCAACGCCGGCTATCGCTGAAAACCAGCGCTGGGGCTCTGTCTCGCATAGAGTCGTAGCATTATGCTGAGCGATTGCCGTTTTGCGTGGATGGGACGCATATTTCCCCCCAACTCGTTCTTTTTTGCATTTGTGAGTTTTTTCTTTGCGTTATGTTTACCGCAAATAAACGTATTTTCTTTCTTAATATTAAAAACAGCGCGAAGCAGGGGTGGGGCGATAGAGATAACTATGATGATTGTTATGATATGATGATGAGGAATGGACAACGATGATGGCAAGAATGATAGTTGTATATTTACTGGTTCTTTCAGCTCCTCGTGCAGCTGGTCCATGAAGCATCGCAGGAACTCCTGCGTGTCATGTTGATGGTAACCGCGAAACATCGGATGCACCTGTCAAGGAGAATATTCTAGTTTTTAGAAAATTCTAAATACACAATGCTTGGTGAAATGTTTTTCACTAGGATTTTTCTTCATCTACATGTATCTACATACAGGGTGGCAAGGGATGGATTCAGTACATGATACAGGACCTAAATTCTAGAGGGTCTAGAATCATGACATCCACGCGTCATGTTCGTGAACGGGCGCCGTCAGTAGGGACTGGTCATCTCTTAGCTGCCACGGCTTATTTTAATTTAATGTAATATTTGAATTGTTTTTGTCTTTTTATTACGGACTCATTTAACGTTTTGCATCGTTCTCACATGCATAATTTCAACATTAATGATGGAACCAATATTCTGTAAACATAATAATATTTTGATTTAAAAGAGTGTCCGTGGAGTTTTTTCATCTTGCCCGTTCTTCTCCATAGGTACCTACTACACTTTGGAATGGGCAACTAGCTTCATCTTTCTAACCGGCCGACCCCTTGACAATTCAAAAGTCCTTGTAATTGGTTTATTTGAAATAAATGCTTTGAGTTTGAGTTTCATGAGCTGAATTCATGGTTACACTTTGCGTGTCGATGTCCCGCCATCCTGTATATCTGTATACATATTATAAATTAAAGTCACTCTTTTACCGCGTTGTTCTTCTGTAAAATACGGAACGGATTTTGATGCGGTCCTTACCATCATTTAGAGAATTTGTTCCAGAAGGTTTATGTGTATAAAATTTCAATATAAAACTTACATAAATTAATGAAATTTCGTTGGTTTATTAAATCGTAAAAAACCGTGCGAAGCACGTAGTAGTTAATAAAAAAAAAATGTTACTTACATTACGAATGCCATACAGAATGCCGTTAGGTACAACGTAGCCTCTTGTCTTCCTACTCCACATCTCTTTTACTAGTTTTTGGTATGCTCTGGAAAGAAAATTATTATTTTAGGTACAGAAGACCGAAATAATAGGTTGGGGATAAACCTTTTTCTATTTTATAGGTACAAAGTTGTAGTAAAATCTCTTTGGCTGTATTGCTTGTATCTGGCTGGTTTTGATATCAATAAATAAATGACATTAAAAAAAAAACTAAAAACTATTTCCCGCCATTTTTCAAATTGTTTTTCTGTCGGCTACAATGATTGAATCTAACGAAGAAATTAGATACATTTTGTAGTTTTATTACAAAAAAGGGAAAATGCGACACAAGCCGCGAAAAAAATATGTGATGTTTATGGACTTAACGCAGTGTCAGTAAGAGTAGCACAAAGTTGGTTCAAGCGTTTTCATTCCGGGAATTTTGATGTCAAAGATGCAGCTCGCTCTGGTCGCCCTGTTACGGATAAAGTCGATGCCATTTTTGAAAAACTGGAGCAATATCGGCACATTAGTAGTTACGACATAGCTGAAGAGTTAGGGGTTGACCACAAAACAGTTTTGACCCATTTGAAAAAGTCTGGGTGTACGAAAAAGCTCGATATTTGGGTGCCACACGAAGTCTTGAATTTGTATACAAAATACGAAAGAACTTTTTCTCCGACCTAATATGAATGTAAGAGATATATATATTAGATCATATTATCATATTTTCCCTCAACTTGGCCTTTTTTGTATTTCTGTGTTTTTCTCTGCGTCATATTTACCGCAAATAAACGTATTTTCTTTCTTTCTTTTCTTTAGATAAATGTCTGTCATTCACATTATCGCAACGGAAATGACGTTTATAAAAATGGGTAAGTGTTTAAAACCGTGACAAAGATATTGTTTATGTTCAGTCAAGTTAAAATCCAGTTTACTTCATATGTGTTTTGTTTTAAATGTTTATTTTCTTATTGTTTGTATTTCCTGTGCGTGTCCCAAATAAAATACAATTATTTTCTTTTTTTCTTTGAATTTCACTAACGCTTTCTGTTTTGCTGACATACAGTTTTTGCTATATTGCGACCTCCTTAGTGAGCATAACTTAGAAAAATGACTCCAGGTCGTATGCAGATACATAGATAGATAGATAGAAAGAATACTCTTTGTTACTTTGTTATAAACAAGAATAAAGAATATATGGTCTAACTAATCCTTAGACAGAACATCTGATGACGAGGTGAAAAAACTCTATCCAAGTTAAATTCTTCTGCCGGGGTCGCGGATTCTTCGAAAGAGTTACCGTGGCCCTGGCGCACAGGCAACTGAAGGAACACGGGTTTAGTCAGAGAGTCTGACCCGCCCTTCCGCTCCGGCAAGAGCGGGAGAAGTCATTTGATGATTTCCCACCCAAAAAAAAGGTTAAATTCTTACGCAATCAGGAAATTAGTAACACATTCATGTGTGTAGCGGCATCTACAACGCCACATGCGAGCTACGCGTCAGACTGACGTCACGCAAAAATCCTGCATCGCGCAATCAGAGTTTACCGCGCAACTAGCATATATACAACATCCCGACATCAACCGTTGGGCAGTTGCCCACCAGACACAACATCCGTCTGGTCGGAGGATACTCCCTTTTCAATAGAGTATGAGTGAGCTTTACACCCTGTTCCTCATACCCCTATACTGGTGATCCCGAATATGAACGTCAGCGCAGCCTTCGTGCAACTACTTCAGCGTGACGTCATCATCATCACTTCCGCAAGCTTTAGAGCGGCGAGTCACACAGCCAGCCAGCACCCACGGCTTCAACGGGTATCCTGACCACCAGCATGCAGCGACCGCGCATACCTGGTCATCACCCTCAGCCTCATCAGCAACCTTGGCACAGCACACTGCACTCTCGGCCGGTCCACAAGCAGAGCCTTCAAACCCTCTCCTGGTCGACGCCAGCAGTCAGCCTCAACTCGGCGCTGTACCACATCCGACGCACTGGAGCATAACGCAGCGCCACCCCGACTCACTGGGGTACCACCGCAGACAGTTCCGACTCACCGTGAACTATGCGGCACCCGGTTCCGACTCACTGGAACCTCACCTGGCCCTGGCAAGCATCGCAAGATACACGACTCAGCCCACTATCGACCTCCGGTCTCCGGGGGGGAGTGATGTAGCGGCATCTACAACGCCACATGCGAGCTACGCGTCAGACTGACGTCACGCAAAAATCCTGCATCGCGCAATCAGAGTTTACCGCGCAACTAGCATATATACAACATCCCGACATCAACCGTTGGGCAGTTGCCCACCAGACACAACACCCGTCTGGTCGGAGGATCCTCCCTTTTCTATGGAGGTTTGAGTGAACTTTACACCCTGTTCCTCATACCTCTATATGTGTATTGAAAAGGTTTCTACTCCATAACTTACCACTTTTTCCAACAATTATTGTTTAAACAACATTCATTATAAAATTAACCTCAATATTGTCCGATGAAAAACATCTTTAAGGTGATTTAAAATTAGAATTGCGGGTTTAAGTATTCTAATAATCAATTCAGAGCACTCAATTTGAAAGTGGCACTACCAATTGTCATCGACAGGTACGTTTTCTGACCCAATTGTTTACATTTTCGTCAGATACTTTACTTTAGATAGAACACTCTTTATTACACACCAAAAAAAAGGAATAATACAGCATAATAGGATACAATGAGCACACATTTAGGCTCACTTGCACTACGAATCACTAAATAGGTACGTTTAGCGCTAAACGTATTACAAATATCGTTCTGTCTCTGTCATCTTTAAAAGATTGACAGAAATATAACGATGTTTTAAATACATAAGCATAATCAGCTTATAAAGTTCCCACTGCTGGAACACAGGCGTCCTTTCTAGGAGAGGGAGTGGGCCATAATCCACCACGCGGGCCCAGTTCGGGTTGGTGGATGTCACATGTCTTCGTTTTAAATACGTTGAACGCCAAACACATATCATATGGTGATTTGTGATGAGAGCGGGCCTAGAATTCAGTTGTGAAAGATTTGAGGGTCCTTACCTGCTGATCCCAGGTTTCTTATCGGCTGCTAACACGGCAACAGCGGCCGCGCACTCCAGGAAGTAAGACGTTAGCGGCGCCGTGTTGCTAAGAGCCTGCAGTGCCGCGTTCATATAGCACGTGTTGCCCATGTTCTGCAGCCCCACCAGTCCTGACGCGTGCGGATCTAGCGAGTGTCAAGGAGATAAAATTATGATGATGATAAAAATGTTTACTAAATTAGATCCAGCCTGTCCCCTGCCCTCACCCTAGCAACGCCCTAAGCCGAGGTTGGTATAAGACAGCGGATGCCCATAGCGTGTAGTCGCATTTATAAAATGTATGCCCTGTGGGAGGCCTTAATTTATTAAATCCGGTTAGACAGTTAATAGCCTACGTTACCATAACTGTGAGATGCCATTTATAAGAAAAAATATTGGATTAAATAAGAAAGCGCAAGCCGTCACAAAAAAAAACACACTTTATGATGTGAAACATCTATAGCCGCGGGTAAAACCGATTTTATTATTTTTATATTGTCTATACAAAATAGTTTCGATGTTTCACATCTGCCAGGCGTCCCGCGATGCCTCAATTTTTTTAGTCATCATGATTTGATATTGAATTATCGATAACCATTATGTCTGTCAAGTCTCCACAGTTAATTTAATTTGACTCATTCTATCTCACCTCTAGCACGTGGCTCGTGTTCGTAGTGGACGTAGTGAGTGTCGGGGTCCAGTTCGTCCTCCGCCATGGTTATAGCCACGGCGCCCAGACGTGTTGGACTCTCACACGTCGAGTGTTTGTTTGTATGTTTGTTGTAATATATTTCACCTTTAGCACGCGCGTCGTGTTCGTAGTGGATGTCGTGCGTGTCGGGGTCCAGTTCGTCCTCCGCCATGGTCAGAGCCACGGTGCCCAGACGTGTTGGACTCTCACACGTCGAGTGTTTGTTTGTATGTTTGTTGTAATATATCTCACCTCTAGCACGTGCGTCGTGGTCGTAGTGGATGTCGTGCGTGTCGGGGTCCATCTCATCCTCTGCCATGGTAAGAGCCACGGCGCCCAGACGTGTTGGACTCTCACACGTGGAATCTGGACTAGCCTGGGTAAAAAATATACAAGATAAGGTGACCGTGGCAGGAAATAAGAAAATTATTAAAGAAGAAGGCAATGCTGGTTTAAGATGATTGTATTATTATTATTTTTTTCTGGATTGTATGTGCGTTCATCAAACTCGGAACAGCTATATGTATACGCCATAAAATAGTCTTTCCTTGCGCGACATGTAGTATCAAAATTCTGTAATTTTGTGCCTTTTTCACATAATACATTTCTATTGCACCGAAAGTTAATTAAAGTTATTGCATTTCGCAAAGTATTGGCAAACTCCTTAAAGTTGCATATTTCTACAGGCTGCAGTAAATACGTTTAATCAGCAAGAACGAAGGTCTTCACAAAACTGTCACAAAAAAGAATTCAGCAGTGATGTTATTGTACCCACCACAAATGCCAAGGCAGCTCTGATGTGGACCTCTTTCTCGCACAAGTAGCACCATATCCGCTCCGTGGACACGTTCATGTGTACGCAGTGCAGAGGGAAGGTCTGGAACAAACGTGTTAATTAGACATAATGGATATAGTGATGACTCGCGAGATAGGAGGCTCATTGGCGACGTAAAACTGGTGGATGCCAAGCTTCACAGCTTGGCTCAACGCCGCAAGGTTGCCTGCTTGTCGGTCTTCTACAGATTGTACTTCGGTGAGTGTACCCAAGAATTCCACGACCTCATTCTACCGGCCCCCTTCTACCATACAATTTCATATCAATCGTCAAAGTTTGGAAATTTGTTCCACTTAAGAATTTTGCAGAATATTTCATATGAAAATGCTTTGGTGGAACAAATTTCCAAAGTTTGACGATTGATATGAAATTGATGATTATTATTCAATAAATATATCATTCCTACAGTCGCGAATCGCATTTTGATCAATATACGACGTAAAACAGAGCTGCAATTTGCAAAAAACAAAAGAAAATTTGAAGTTGGTGGGCTACAACTGACGATTCACCCTAATAGTTTTGAGGTCTTCTAAAATACGTATGATTTCATAAGTTTAAAAGTGTAAGTTCACTAACTCTCTGTTATTAGAGTTCTTCTTTTCTTATGTTGTATCGACAAGAACTATAAAAATCAAAATCAAAAGTCATTTATTCTTACTAGGCTGTGAATCAGCACTTTTTGAACGTCAAAATTACATGACAGTCCCCCAAAACGCGTTTACCAATGTGAATGCTGCTATGTGGTAATATATTCACATCTAGACACACTGCAAGTTACCATCCCTGCCTAGTTGCTATTCCACCAATTCGCACTAAGCGTTTCCAAATGTCTTTTATAATGCGCACAGCGAAAGAGTGGAACCTGCGTCTGTTTCCGAACGCATGCAACCCAAATCTCTTCAAAGTGAGACTGAACAGTGGGTAAGCTCACTCCATCGTCGACTTTGTCTCTTTTTCCTCTGACCTAGACTATAGTAAAGAGCAAATCCACATCAGTTTAATAAAAAAAAATGAAAATAATAAAAAAAGTTGGTTGTTGATCTGACTGCCTAGAATACGTCGGACGTACCTACATTTATTTCAGCATCGCAACAGGATCGGATTAGCCGTTTAGTAGACACAAAACATAACATAATATCACGCCCGTATTCCCCGAAGGGTTAGGCAGAGGTGTACCTATAGCACACCCACATTTTGCCAGTTATGTTTAAGTCCCATGTAATAGGGGGCGAGCCTATTGCCATCAACCGGGCACAAATCCAGACTCCGGGCTGCTACTGAGAAATTCCTGATGGAAAAACCCAATTAATACTTTGCCCGACCAGGGAATCGAACCCAGGGCCTGCAGTCTCGACATTAGATAGCGACAAAAATCTGTCGCTAAGTCGTATCGTAGTCAAATTCCTTTAATAGATTTTCAACCTTATGCTTTGGAAATAAAGTTGAAAATCTATTAAAGGAATTTGACATCGATACGACTTAGCGACAGATTTTTGTCGCTATCTAATGTCGAGACTGTCGGCCCAGGACCTCATGCTCAGCAGTAACGTTTGCGGCTACTACACAACGAAGCAGTTAAATAAAACATGTCGTATCAAAAATGTTCATTACAAAAGCGGAATCAATAAATGATTCATTTGCTCTATATCTGATTCAGTCCACACATAATTATGACTTGCACAAACAAACTCACGCACAAAGAACATTTGATTCCTGATAAATTTGTAAGCTATTCTTAGGTTTCATTTTATTCTTAAATAGTGTACAAAGCGCTTTGTGAGGTCCTTTATATGACATCGGATCATTGTATTGTAACTTTTACGTGCAGTCGCCCCATCAAGTTACTACAAACTGTCAGATTTTCTCATTCGATTTTGAACTTAACCATCAACATTTTAAGGTTTAAAATCGCTTGGAGAAATTTGACAATTTCGTGTAGTTTGACCTGTTGGCGACTGTTCAGTATTACTCGCTGAATGGTTCACACAAACTCTACAAGTGCGCGTCAAAGGTGACTTTAGCCCGAATCCTGTGTCTTAAGGCGCAGACAGGCGCGACGCGACTCTTGTCGAACAATTTCCACTAAGTTTTTTTTGAAATTGTTGTAATAGAATCGCGTCGCGCCTGTTTGCTGGAGCCTTTACCGGTCGTTATACACATAACTTAAAGTTGACACTTGCATCTCCGTAAAAATCGAACATTAGTAGACATGACATCACGCTTCTATTTCCCAGAAGGGTTAGGCAGAGGTGTACCTACATAGTACACTAACATTTTGCCAGTTATGTCTAAGTCCCATGTAATAGGGTGCGAGCCTATTGCCATCAACCGGGCACAAATTCAGACTCCGGGCTAATACTGAGAAATTCCTGATGGAAAAACCTAAAACATTTTGGCCGACTTGCATCGCAATTGCGTAACACACTTTCTTTCACAACCCGAAGGTTTTTGAAAGAAACTCCTAATCCATTGCTTCATGTTTGAAATATTCGTCAGCTCGACAACGCAAATAACGCCATGAATGTTGTCGAATTGTCACAATGAATGGCATTGCAATTTTTTGTGTGTTATGCAATTACCCCGCTGGGAATAGAACCCAGGAAGAAGATGACGAAGAAAACCGGATGAAGATTTAAAATTGGCTCATGTCTTGGTTCTTTACAAAGGATATATACGTTACAAATGTTAATATTGTCTTGCTAAACGATATTGTTTTTAGATTTCAAATCCAGGCCGGGGATAGAGCCGTCTGGTAAGGACCAGGTCCGGGTCGACGCGACGCGACGGCGCGACCACGCGCACCTCAAAGAGATGTTAGCACTCACTGACGAGGTCCGCTAGGGCCGATGCCTGCCAGGGTCGCGGATTGTTTGAAAGAGTTACCGTGGCTCTGGCGCACAGGCAACTGAAGGAACACGGGTGGGTTTTAGTCAGTAAAAGTCTGACACGCCCTCCCGCTCCGCCCACAGCGGGAGAAGTTATTTGATGATTTCGCTACCAAATAAAAAAAAGAACAGGGAAAGAGTGTGGCAACAAGAAATCATCCCCCTAAGCCCTATACCCAAATAACATACTTTGATCATCCAAAACGTTTAATTATGGCCATTGGTTTCATTGTTTTTCTAGGCTCATCTTCAAACGCATGGTCGGATGCCGAGATTTTATGGTACATACATACAGGGTGTAAAAAGACCCATCACATAGCTGCAACTACGCATTCTGTACATCAAACTATGTAACATTGCACAAAAATTATCGCTGGGAAACGAATTTTATTTTTGGTGTGAAAAGTCCATAGATTTCCATTTCTATCCATCCAAAGAAGTTTCCGTAAAACAACTTCAATAATAATTGGAATTTTGACCTTCAATATCTCCGTAACCAGAAGGTTCCCAGGTATGGCCCAGTACAAAAAATATATCACAATGATGGAGAGTACAAGTGACTCTTGGCTTCGTTAAGCGTCTTTTTACAGACGTTATAATTCGAGAATATGTGCCAAAGCAGTGCATGAAACTGCAGTATTTTTGCGACAAATTACCGACGGATTGAGAACAGTAATAACCCATTTCCTGGCTGTTTGTGCTGAATTCTACACTTGGTCTGGCGGCCGTTGGGGCGATAAAATGTCGTACTTAAGTAGGTATATAATTTTGCGGAACTGTGTTTATGATCTGAGCTAGGTCGCCACAAGACATGAAGGTTCATCAAACGATACATTTAAAGATTTAACAACGGTGTTAAAAATAAAAACTTTTTTACAAAAAAACAACCGACTTCCAAAAAAACACTAAAAGAGTGAAAAATAACTTTAATTTCGGAAGTCGCTGTCCTTGGTCTTGTATTTTCGTTTTTTGCCACCGACTTCCATAATTAAAGTTATTTTTCACTCTTTTAGTGTTTTTTTGGAAGTCGGTTGTTTTTTTATTATTTTTTGTTAAAGCTGTCATAGTAGTACACACTCTGTGAACATTTCTAGTGTCTATCTATTACGGTTCAAAAGATACAGCCCTGTGGCAGTGGCAGACGGACGGACAGCGGAGCCTTAGTAATAGGGGACTCTAATACTAAGGCTCCGCTGTCTCCGTTGGCACCCTTTGGGTACGGAACCCTAAAACCCTAAAAACGTCATGATTTAATTTAGATCTTTGGGGGGTCACAAGGAGGATCTTATTCAGGTCCAATAATAAGTAGCTATAGATAATGCAATTCACGAGCTTGCGTCATGCGATTCTTATGTCATTGTAAATAAGGTGTAAATTAGAATGATTGACGCGTATTCGTGAAATTCGACATCTGTAGTCTGTACTAGAGGTTTCAACTTTCGGTAATCAAAAGAGAATGTTACTTTTATAGTCAATAATTACAAATAAGTACATACTATAATAGCCGCTATAGCAGTATTACGGTCAATGAAGCGAATCGTTCGCTGTAAGTACTTTTAAGAAAGATAACAAAACAATATTCTATTGACTTTGCAATGTTTCGCCATTTACAATAACTCTAAGATGATAATATTTATGAATGGACAGCAGTATTTATCAGCATCTAAGTGAGCTAGAATGTAAGGCGAACTACCATGTTCGGGTCGGCTTGATTCGGCACAGCCGCTCGGCAAAATATATTGTACAGTACAACTACTTTCTTAATATCCCTCGGCAAACTTCGTGTTTCGTCAGTCGTCGGATGCAGACGTTCGTCCGTCGGGCGTTCTCAAACAACATGGAAGTATACAGAGTTGTTAGTACTCTTTTAACTTGATGTAATTTACTGATAGAAATCCGGCGACTGTCGAAACACGAAGTTTGCCGAGGGACATTATGAAAATAGTTGTACTATACTATAGCTTGACCGATACCGCTGTACCGCGCCTTAAGAATGCGCGGCGAGGCGGGGGGCGGGACGCCGCGAGCGTTGACGAATGAGCGGCCTGCACTGCCCCCCAGTCTCGCAGCGCACATACCTAAGGCGCGGTACAGCGGTATCGGTCACACTATAGCACTTCGCCCGCGACTTCGACCGCGTAGATTTCGTATTTTCCCCTATAAAATTTAACACCTAATTGATTCGTTAGTCTAGTGGTCGGAAGTGATACTGCTGTATATAAGGTCCTGTGGGGTAATTGCGTAACACACTAACAGTAGGAATAGCTTTCATTTTGACAGTTCAAGAACATTCTTTGCGTTGTTTACGTTGGTGAGCAGACAAATGTTTCGAACATATGAAGCAATGGATTAGTAATAAGCTTCAAAATGATTCAGATTGTGATAGATAGTGTTACGCAATTAGGGTGCTGGGTCTACATGTACATAATCGATCTTTATTATAAAGCTATTTCGTTGGATAAGGATTAATATCATAATACGATTGTCATCATCTTTCAATTCTACACATGTTTTGATTGACTAATTTGAACAAAAAAACGGTTATTGTGACTTTAACAACTTTATAATAGTTAGACATATAGCCTCGCGGAATTTTTTGTGGGTAATGTGTACATTATTTTATGTAAGTATCATCAATAGTTTTCGCAGCGCACGCCAAATAATGTCTTTTATAGGCAAATTTTGGATACCTTGGGTTACATTATTGCACTTTTCGTAAGGATCTCTAAATTTTAAAAAAATCAAATTAGCCCATGTTACTTGCTGATAATGTAGTTTTCTATAGATGAAAGAAGAATTACAGACAAACATACAAAAAATCAAATCTTTTATCTTTATAATATTACTTTAGATAAGTAATTGAAAAGCACATGTGTACCTACTATAAAGCTACCATTTTCTGGGTACGTCTTTCATTGGCTTGAATGTGCCCTGGCGGCTGAGAGTAGGTCATGCTCACTTAAATGTCTCGCTGATGGAGGCGCTTGTTGGATCTGAGTTCCCTTAAAAAAAAAACTGACTACCGTTTGAAATGGGCAACTAGCTTCCTCTTTGTGACTTACCAACCCCTTGACAATTCAAAAGTGCGTGTAATTTTTTTAATGGAAAAAGGAACATGCCAACCCGAACATGATATGTTAACACCCCTAACATGGCGGAATCCTAGGAAACCAGCACTACAATAAAATGCTTTACTCGATAACAAATGAGCATAATATTAATCTTACTACACAAGTAATAAAAAACAATTTCATACGCTTCTATTGTTCTTTTTTATTACTGTTTTATGTGGTTATTATCAATCTTAGAGTCAAATAAGTACCTACATTTCAAATATTTCTACACTAGATTAACACACAAATGCAATTCTTGATAAAAATAGCAAAATCATGGTATAATAATATACTTTGCCAGGTATAGCATTCCGAGACACAGTGGTCACGCGGGAGACACAAGCCTACGTCATCACCGCTGTGTTACCAGTAGTGTGTAATAATAACTCCCCAACCGCCTTAATTACCTGTGTGAATCCGATAAAATAATGAGGTTTTAACTAACAATTACGTTGGTATATGTTTAAATTGAATTGTTTCGTTTGATTAGAAAAACGAAACGACAATTTAAATGCTTTATATTTTTTTTTTTACAAAATAGTGTCTGAAAATGTTTCCATACTTCTTGTTTTGTTGCAATAAAGTGGCAACTGGATAGTGACGTAAGCATGTGTCACTCTCGGAATGCCAGACCTTGTTTTTTCAGACCATGAGCAAAATGACTGGCTGGCTGAACATCGGTTGACTAGACCTACATACGTATGTGCCTTTAGTTACCTGTTTCCAATGTATTACGTAGAAGCACGTACTTTATTTCCTACGGGACCATGTTTGTTATAGTCCCGTAGAAAATAAAGTACTTTTCATCAAATTAGGGATTCATAAAGGCTCCTTCAAACAGGCACGACATGCGACGAGAATCGCACGCGAAACAAAAGCACCGTCTGTCGCGTGACGAGCGTTGCCTTTGTGTCGCGTGCGATGCGCGTCGCGTGTCGCGCCTGTTAGCAGGAGCCTTAAAGCACAGCTAGTAGTAACGTATAGATGTTACATTTCAGAAAACGCGCGTCAATTATTAGGTTTAAATCATTTATTCTCATAAAAGACAAAAATGCCACTTACATGAGAACAGACAAGAAACATTAGTAAACTTATTCCAATTCCAATTATTCCAATTTACGCCTTATGACAATGACATAAGAGTCATATAACGCACGGTCATGCATTGCATCATTTATACCACAAAGCATGGAATCGCCGCGCACGCCGGCAGTGACTAGAGATACCAGTACTAATAATATGTAGTCGGATCCGTAATAAGGATTAGAGACTGACCGAAAATGGCCCGAAAACGAAAAAAAAGTATGATGTGATTAAAATGATGAATGATTGTTAATAAAAGTAACAGAAAGACAGGGTCGATCTTTTAACCATTTTAATATAGATTTTCTCTCAACAATAAATATCGATTCTGGCGAGAAAAAATCAGCCCGGATTTTGTTTTTGTTATCGGTCGTCTGTCTAATTAATAAGGAACCAAAAGGGTGCAAACAAATATTTAAAATAATAATACAGTAGTTTATTGAAATACCTTTTGGTGCAGCGTGCTATGGTCATTTTTTACTTCAGAGCAGCCGATGTGGTGGCAGTCGGGCTGCAGGCAGATCCAGAGGTTGGGGCCGGGACATCCGCAGTCGAAACATGTTAGCGTCTGCAACAAATGTGACAACTGTTCTATTTTGTATGGAGAATTTGTATTATTGGTAAAGTTCTTAATATAGTTGTACAAGGATCTTTTGCGCGTGACCAAAATCGGATCTAACGCCTTCATCTTGTTTTTCAATACAATTTCATAAATGTTCATCAACAACACCACCCGTAAATGTCATTCAAGTGGCAAAACATCCTACAGCAGTGTACTCATGAAAGATTTTTATAAAGGTGGGGACAGGATAGATAGAATATTCTTTATTATGTACACCATGCAAATTACGAGAAACGTTGAAATTGTACATAGGTATACAATGAGCTGTCTTATCGCTAAAAGCGATCTTTGGAGGGATTTCAAAGGAGGAGAGCCATGACAAGTCTATTTGATATACCTGTGAATACTCAAAAATCGCTTAACTAGAAATTGATTTCTTTATTAGTTACATAATTATATGTGATTCCTCTCAGCATCCTAATATTGATTTTTTTCCTTAGGAGATATCTACTTATGTCTTAGGATTTTTCAACTTTTTGATAGCCAGACATTTTTTTATCTAAGATGTTATGTATTATCTATGATAGATATGTATTGAACATCTGAAATTTAGATACCGACTATTTAATGGAATTAATTTGTTGATTAATTTCAACCATTATCTCCTTGTCTATAATTTAAACCATTATCTCCTTGTCTACTAAGATTGAGTCAGTTTTCTCATTTTTTTTGGTGGACATCATGACTGATGCTGTCATGAAAAGATTGGTTGCAAATGCTGGCTGCTTACAAAGTGATGAAAGCATCTCGGTATTTAACATTTTACTGTGAAATGTTGTATGTTCTTCAGAAAAGTCAGGTGCATAGTACTCGCAACTGACGTGTGTGTATGACCAGATGTATGAACGTAAACGAAGTAAAAGGAGTATGTAACAATCATAGCATCACGCGTGGCGTTCTATAGTTTCTACCTACTCCAAGATGTGAGTATTGAAGACGTGAGTTTAAGTATGTATGTATGGTCTTTCCATATTTTAAATCTGCAGTTTAATTTTAAATTGCTCCAACATTTATGTTCATTCATTGATTTCACAGACAGTGTACGATAAATAAGTGCATTGAAGATTTAACAAAGGTTTGTTGTATGGCCCAGAGTTCTTGAACTAGATCTAATTGCAATTAAAATTGTCATTAGTAGTACTTGAATAATTAATTAATTAATTATCAAGGCATGATATGTATTTATTTTCGAATAAAGCAAGATAAGGCGCTGGTGTGTAATGCAAGAAAATAGCATTTATGAGATGTGCGGTTCTTAATTAATCTGTTAAATAGATTAATACCTAGCGAGCCCCTGTTTCACAGGATTTTTACGAGTCGACAAAACATCGACATTTCTTAATTATTTATAAATTATGGATAAAAACCTTCTGGAATAAATTCTGTAAATGATGGTGAAAGACGTATCAAAAACCATTGTTGTTTAGAAGAACAATGCAGTCACACAGACAGACACGAAAAGTGACTTTAATTTATATTAATATAATTACTATGGCATCATCAGCTGATGTGATGCTTAACTTAGGACATCAAGATTTCTTTATAATTTTTTTTTTCTGACAGACCTATCTTTGAATGTTTTTTCAGTACTACGATATATAAACCAATAACAGTGATTTACACACTCCCATTATGAAGAAAAAAATGTAAACACACTACTGAGGAGGTATTAAGTAACAACCAATGTTAAACATGTCAGTGTTATGTGCAGTTTGGGAACTTTTCCGAGGAATACTCGGTACCCCGAGCGTTACACAATGATAACTAGGACTGAACCAAGAATGCTAATTACCTATGACATTACATTAAGAGGTTATAATCATGAAAATGATTAATATTTACCTCTTTCGTCTGCCACAGCTCCTTCCCGAGAATATCAGCTAGTTTATTCAGATGTTCACATGTCACTCCTTTATCCATTTTTTAGATTACACTAGTTTTATACGTAAATAAGAAGTCGAGTATACTGTTCACAATAGGCTTGTAAATAAAAGACATTATTCTATACTACGGCGAAACAAAACAAGAAAGAAACTACAGCAGGAGGTACTAGAAACAAATGGTTAAGTTTAAAAGGAAACATTTCGGAAAAGGGGCTATAAATTGAATTAGATTACAAAAATTTCCTACAACACAAAACCTTCCGTGACGAGCGAAAAGTCAGCCCTCATATTTGGATTCATTCGATAGTATTTAATTCGAATGTTTCATTCGATTCCTGTAGTGCTGTCTCATTTATTAACTTAACTTAGAACGAAAACAAGGTAGTCGACTTCGTAAATCGACAATTTGAAGTACGCGATCTTGAATGAATAGGATGCCACTAAAATCTGGAGTTGCCATTTTACGAAAAATAATCAATTTTTCATGTGACTGATGGTGTTGTAAAAAAATAAAACCATTTTTATAAACATTAGAGAATAGAACAAGAATTATCAGGTTCTTACTCCTATCAAAACTAGTGGCTCTGTGAGCTGTAGACCTCGCGAGTTTGTCTTTGCATAGCTTAGAACTGAATAAATGTTCACCGCACACCGTTAAAATCCCGGTGGCCCTCTAAAGGGCCATTATGTCGACCCTCTAGAGGGCCACCGGGGCTTGACGGTTCTTTTTTGTCGATTCAGTTTTTCTAAATATTTCAAAGTAGCGGAGATATGGAGCTTGAAAATGAAATCGTAAAAAAAATACATATTTCAGCCATTTCGCGCTCTTCGCACGCTATTTGTTTTAAAAGCAATAATAGAGTTTAAACCGCGTGACCGCGCGACCCTCTGGAGGGCTCACCGGACCGTCAAGCCCCAGTAGCCCTCTAGAGGGTTGATATTATGGCCCTATAAAGGACTACCGGGGTTTTAACGACTTGCTTACAAAATTTCACGAGAATCAGTTGAGAAATGCGACCTGTAGAGAAGAACAGCCATCTGCCGGACATCCGGAAATACGAAAACATTTTTGCCCAAGCTGAAACGGAGGCGCTTCGATCGCGCTTCGTGCTCGCTCGGTCAATGGGGGAGGTTGGTCAAAACTAATTGACCGGGCGAGCGCGAAGCGTCTTTGTTTCAGCTTAAGCAAAAATGCTTTCGTATATCCGGATGGCTGTTCAGAAGAACAGCCATCCGGGCCCTGTAGAGGACTACAGTACGTATTTCACAACCGATTCTCGTGAAATTTTGTGAGCAGGTTCGGTAATTATATGGATTCTTCTCTAGATTGAGTTTTTCGAAATTTTTCAAAATGGCGAAATAAAACGTAAAAAAACACATTTCAGCCATTTCGCCTCTTTTTGTTTTAAGGATATTGTTTTAAGGTGCGCGGTGACTATTTATTCAGTTTTAAGCTATGCAAAGACAGATTCGTGAGTTGTACAGCTCACAGGGCCCCTAGTTGTAAATGTCGTGATCATAGCTAGGTCCTTACGGCCTCCAATAAATTTAACATTTCGTTCATTCATTCCATTTCGTGTTCATTCATGAGTTTGGCTTTATTCCACTATATCGTTATTTTTGGTGATTTAAATATTTCAAATCAATATTTATTCTATATGGAAGAAACCTTAAATATTGATTATATCCTCGTAATCACTTTCTATAAAATGTTTTCGCCATAACCACGAACTCAATTTAATTAAAATAATCCTACGAATAGCTATAAATCAAAATCTTCAAGTTTCAAGTGGTAAAATACTCATCTTATCTTCTTCGATAAACAGATGATCAGCTTTTCCGAACGGTTCATTTTATATCAGTCAAACTGTGCCTTAAATATTTGACAATGACATTGACATCGTTGACGGTTTTCGTGTTCGCGATTGATTGTTTGTTTGGCGATTGAAAAGTTTTGTAAAATAAAAACATACCTATTTCTTGTTCAACGCTTCATTGAGCACCAATAGCGGCGTAATATTAAGAGGAAAATTTGCAGTGGCCACGCGATGACTTCGGCATCGTCGAGCAGTGCCCGTTCATTGTTCGCCGAATCAAAACAGCGGTTAGCAGAAAGAGTGCAAGTCAATATGAATAATATCTCGTCTTTGGCGCGCCAGATACAAAGAGGGTCCAAGTCTAATGAGGTACTATGTGTTCTAACGTATACTGAAACTTTTATGTGCTTGAAATTCGTTATCTTTTGCTTTTTTGCGCTTCAAAAGTAGCCTATCGACGAAAACAAAAGAGGTTCTCAAGTCGACGCGTTATATTAATTTAATTATATTTTTATTGATGAAGAAATTATAAAAGTTTATCTTCCCCCTAACTATCCCTACACGACCCCTTATTATTTATAGTAACATTTATAACCAGTTACTTTTAGAGATGTGAATCCAATGCACCCTTTAGTTAAGGAATTAGGTTTAGTTATCTGTTATTGATATCAGTATTTTTTTATAGACCCAGCGCAAGACAAAGGCTTATCTAAACTCCTTGCATTGGTGCTGATCTAAAAATCTATGTTCTTAATGTTTTTTTTTTTTTTTTCCAGCTGCTATCTAAAGCAGCCAGAGACATGGCATCAGCTGAGCATCAAATAGAGAGCAGTGAAGAGAATCTGAAGAAGATGCAGCTGATTGCAGTCCACATGGGGTACCAGTTTGAGAACATACAGAAATCAGCTCAGTTGCTCACTGAGATTGGAGAAAAAGTCACTGCTATGTCTGCTACGCAGGCTGCACAGAGATGATAGGGTGTTGATTGTAACTTAATATTGTAGAATTATGTTGTGACATAAAAATACATCATCTGCCTAGGCTTTTCCTGTCTAGTGAGATAAAATACAAAAAAAAATAATTGCCGAGCCCGGTTCCCATTATAGTGATGTGGATGAAGATTTAATTTAATTAAATAATTAAATCCAAGTCTGATTTCTCACATTCATTTCCATTAGTTCTGAGTTTTCCTGTTATAATATCATAAATGTTATGCTTTTCCTTGAGTTTTGTGAAAGATTTACGCCATAATATAGTATCATTTTATTAATTTCATAATCCTGAATGCTGTCTATTATAGTACTTTATAGCATCCACAATCAGCCTATAATGTTCCCACTGCTGGGACACAGGCCTCCTCTCGGTGAGAGGGAGTGGGCCAAATTCACCATGGGCCCCATGCGGGTTGGTAGATGTCACATGTCTTCGAATTTTTGGTTCTAGGACATGCCGGTTTCCTCACGATGTTTTCGTTCGCCGTTTTGAGAGCAGTGGTGATGAAATAAATTACACAAAGTAAAGCGCCTCACTGGGTTTGAATCCACAACCTACAATTCGTTAGTCTGGGCCGTTACCTCTGGGCCACTTCTTCTCTTACGCACTATGCATTATGTACTTGATGACCACATAACCAGTGAGGCTGCCCCCTCTTGCCCATGTCTATCATGGTAAGCAAGTAATCCATGCCCGATTCGTTTAATTTTTGCTTGCGTACACTCATCATTTCATGCCGGTGCTTGTCCCATGTTGTAAACACGTTTTTGGAGCGATGGCTGGCAGTAACCGTTAGTGCTCGCCTTGCCATTATTAGTTGTTGTACACAGTGCACTGGAGTCCAGCCAAAAATTTCTGCAATGTCTTCCTGGACCCATTTGGAGACAGTGTGCGTCTTCTCCTGTATCAAGCAAAACAAAACATTTATTGATCAGCATGCACTCACTGTGGGTTTGCAACATTAAATGTTTAAGGCTTGGTTTCCTCCCACTTTCTTGTAAATTAAGTAATGGAAATCTATACTAAAATTATAATTATATAAATAATATATGTGAGTGTGATTTTGTATATGTTATTGGATAATTTATGTTTTCTAATATGGATTATGTGGTACCTGAAATAAATGTTTTTTTTTTTTTTATAAAGATGTAAAGTTTGTTTATTTCTTTTTTTGTACGTAGGGATAATCTCTGGAACTACCAGTCGCATTTGAATAATTCTTTTTGCATTTGATAGCCCAATTTTTGAGGAAGGCTATAGGCTATTTAACATCATCCTATGACCCTTAGGAGCCGAGCAAAAAAAAACAAACGAAAGAACGCTAAGTGAAAACGAAGTGATAGGTCGAGCATGTGACTCGGGTGATGCGAAGCGACGGGGTGGGTCAGGGGAACAAGAAATTTTACGTGGACGAAGTCACGGGCTGAAGCTATTAAATTATAATTGGACGTAATTAAACGTAAAGGATCCAACCCAAAAATGGCAAAAACTGAATTGTGTATAGGTACTAGAAATACGTGTACTATCACGAAACTTTAATATCATGAAAACAAGTCGAGTAAAATATAAACGCAACATCATGTTGCGATTCTTTTTTTTTTCTTCGATTGTTTTCGTTTAACTACAAAGAGTGTTATGGTATACACAATTCATTTTTGGCCATTTGTGGGTTGGCTTCTTTCTATACTCCGTGGTTGGATCCTTTTCGTTTAACTACGTCCAATTTAAAAATATAAAAGTTGTTTTGTTTTAAATCTTTTGAGTTGTACTTGCCTTGCCAAATCTGAATCCCTTTCAAGATGAAGTTGGCACTTTCACTGTGTTACACAAAAGTTAGGTGAATTTATTTAAAGTTGATGTTTCATTACAACATGAAAGATATCTACTGAATTATTATAACTTCTGGTTAGCTTTGCCTAACTAATTTACATAAAGCAAGAAACTCTTTATTAGAATATAGAATAGGTGTAGGTATTGTGCTGACTTTTGCTCGGTTATTCCGTTTATCCACCCTGAGGTGGATACGCGGAAACGCATGTCCGAGAATCCACCCTAAGCCTATAAATTCCGTTTATCCAACAAGGCCTAGGGTGGATTCTCGGACATGCGCTTCCGCGTATCCACTTTAGGGTGGATAAACGGAATAATCCCTTTTGCTTAATATTTTCATCGTATTTATTAAGTATTATTTTGCTTTGGTATTTTCGCAGCTTTGCTATTTATTGCTATCAAAATTATGTAGGAGTTTGGTTTAACGATTCGTTTCTAACAGATCATAATTAATTCAGTAACTAGGTTTTTGTTGCCCTTTATCACTCCATCGTATTTGACAGCACCCCAGGGGACTCATTATTTGAAATGAAGAGAAATATTCTATTTCATCAAATGTTCTTTCAGTACGGTAATCGCAGCTGTACAGACGGATTTCCCAGCATTGCTTTTAAGAATGGTCCCTGTATAGTATCCCATTACCAAGTTATCCGACTGTCAAAAATCATCAAAATCTGAAAGTTTATTTATGAAGACGAATCAATCAGACACATGGACTCACATATTTATTATTTATTGTACTTAGTTAATCCCGTTCATCAAATGCATTCAACGAATCGTCCTAGGAAGTAGGTGGTAGATAGGTGTAGGCTACTATGTAGAATTGTGACAATAAAGCCTCGAATACACTAGGGGACAAATGGAGCAACATGTTGTGGAACAGGCCCTCAACAACTACGTGAAATGTCCCGAGATAATTGTCGCGGAACATTTTGCCGGCCACATTAGTCAGTGTTTATAGAAATGTTGCCCGAGAAGGTTGTGGCGAATACTGATGTGTATATGCTTATTTCGAGCAGTTTAGCGAAACGTAATCGAAAACGGTGGTGGCGCGCTATTTCTCTCTTAAAATATTAATAAATTTTTCTCGTTCTAGTAAGTAATTCCATATCCACCACATTCTTTTTCGATTACGTTTCGCTTAAACTACTCGAAATAAGTATATACGCAGCACTAATCACCACAACCTCCTCGGACGACATTTCTATAAACACTGACTAGTGTGGCCTGCAAAACGTTCCGCGATATTCTCTCGGGACATTTACGTAGTTGTCGAGCGCCATGTTCTGCAACGTGTCGCTCAATTTGTCCTCTAATGTATTCGAGGCTTTAGGTCTTCAGTTAGATCGTGACCAGTAGATACGTCTCAGGAAGTGCTCCGACCTGCACTGCTACTGGGACCAGTGAAAGTATAGGGATAACCACAGGTTTGAGTCCAATGGATTATTACTGCTTTTGTTCCGACTAATATCATTCTGATATAGGAATGTGAATTCTGTTCTTTTGATCGTAAGGTCTGTTTTTGTGAGGAGCCTGTTGGAGCATTTTCGTTATGCCGTAGATTTATGATTTAATGCTATTATTAGATTTGTATGTCCAGTTGTGTTAGTAGACATCATATCTAGGAATGTTAGAACAGGAACAGACTTCTCTCCGAGGAGTCCTAAGTTACCTCGCTGGGATAGCATGCTGGACACCCATGGGTTTTTAGGTTGCAAAGTCAGTGCAAGTTGAATGGCGATCCCGCAGGATTTACTTATAGGGCCAGGAATAAGTAGTAAGAAAAGAAATTATCGCATGTAAATACAATATGATAGGTAAATTTAATACCCTAATTTTTTTTGTGAAGTCGATGTTTTCCAATCTAGGTATTTGGCAAGACCAACATTTTAGTTTTCCGGATGGGCGTTGATTAAAGTTATTAACTACTTAGTTATACCATAATGTCAGCATAATCAAACGGTTTAGATTTCTAATAAAAAAGCAAACTTGCCTTATATGGGCTTCATTTGCAAAGGTTATGGAAACCAAAAATGGTACCTAATTAATGGCTGTTGTAAAATTAACTAAAGTAATATATTTTTTGCTCACATCGAGGATGTATCTATAACCAGAAACAAAAATCGCATCGTGGATGTTATTAATGCAAAGTTTCCTGCTTCTACTGGATCATCTTGTTTGTTTGTAACATACAATAGGTCTTGCCATCCTCAAGATTTGAACTAAAAAAGAAGTCCCCGAAGTAGCTGCTATTGCAAACTTTTAGGGTGGACAAGACAACACTCTAATTGCGTAACATACTATCAATAATAATCTGAATCGTTTTCAAGCCTATTGCTAATCCATTGCTTCATATTTTCGAAAAATTGGTTTGCTCCACAACGTAAATAACGCAATGAATGTTGTTGAACTGTCAAAATGAAAGCTATTCCTATTGTTAGTGTATTACGCATTTACCCCGCTGGGTGGTCATTAGGCTTAGGTTTTCCACTAGCCAGAAAGACAAAAATGAGCCGTGGGTGACGATAGGTACTCACAATCACAATCGGATCGGACAACAGCTCAGCTGCTGTGTCTGAAGCTGCTGAAGGTAAGCAGACTAGGGTATTTATTGCGTTAACAGATTGACAAAAAATACTTAAAATGAACCATGCATTTTTTATTACACTAGGTTTGCATGGAACTAGAGCCTTGTCCCCTTTTCGAACAAAAGGACTACAGTTTCATAATTTATTGTGCTTTATGTATGACATTTGATGTCAAATAATAAAATGAAATACCTAACATTACAAAAAGAAGAGGAAATGTGTCGCCATTTTTGGTCTTATTTCCTGCGTCATAAAAATCAAAGTCAATTTAACGTTAAAAAGGTAGTGAAAAAAGTATCCGTAAAAAATGCTTTTTCAATTGCAATGTGTTTTATTATTGAACTCTAGGTCGATTTCACCTAGTTACATAGTTCGGAATGTATTTACATAAATGTTTTATCAATAAAGATCAATACATAATAGCGTACTACTGGTCTAGTCTTTAGGTAGCTAGATGTAATAAATTATTTTATGATATAACCACATGGATGAATAAATTGCCTAACATTAAAAAACATTCCTTCATTTGCAAATCAACGGTCGGCTCAAAGCATTTTCTGGATCTGAAGAGGCAGATAATAGAGAATAGTAATAGTAGATTGTTATACAAGGGTCGAAAGGAATCAATTCCCATACGAGGTATTTAGACGACCTCGCTGCGCTCGGGTGGCTATAGTCCGAGTAGGAATTGATGACTTTCACCCGTGTTTAAACACTCTACCTACTTTTCATTTCGAATATAAGAAAAGTAAAATTAGTAGTTTTTTTTAAATATTTGTTGATAACAACATGAGACTCAATTTAATCAAATAAGTCCAATAACCTTTATTTTGAATTTCGGTACAGCTTACAGGGTTAGTATCCCGCCAAATTATATAGCCTTTTTAAAATTTTAAATATAGAACACACCGCGTCACCGCCGCGGGCCGTCCCTTTTAAAAGTTTTTTTTTTTTAAATTCATACTGGCTGTTTATACATACACTCACAAGACCGCAGCATTTTATTTTAATTTTAATCAATATTTTTCTTAATTTATGTAAATTTTCTTAGCTGATTAAAGGTACCTAACCAAATTTTGTTCTATTTTTTTAAATTAATTGCTGCCCTAGAGAGGCAGGCATTTACAAATCAAAGCACCATATCAAATTATAATATGAAATGGTATTGGCTGATTTCATTGACAGCATAGTTGTGTTCTAACTAAATAACCAAAAACATCTGGCATAGGTGTTTGTAGAATATATACAAATTGCTAATAGAAAATCAAGTCGCTATTTCTCACAATACAACAACGACAATCAGTCTGCTTAGCAAGTCATTGCTGTGTGTGAATTCAAGCCGTGTTTACGCTATGTCTTGTCTTATGCATCAGAGTCATAGGTTTTGTTTTAACACAAAATGTATAGCGGCCATTTACTTAAAGCATAGACCTTATGGGTACCTGCTTACGCAGTTTTTGGCCACAATAATAAGTAAGTATTAAAAAATCATCAATATGAACAGTACCTTTGCTTAATAAACACGCACAAGGGTCCAACTGAAGGTCTAAGTGCGGAAACCAAACCCTCTATAATAGAACCCTTGCTTAATGTTTGTTTTTCTGATAATTCTTGAAAATGTGAAGACTTCTTTTTCTCATCAATAAATTCCAGCTTATACAATTCAATGTGAATTGTAGAGTGGCATCGATTAAATCCAGTCAAGTCATTCGAAATACGTCTGTCTCTTGGATTAAGTTAACATTTCGGATATGGTTGTGTACGTCAAGAGTTAACACTGCCGACATCTTTATTTCAACACTGCAATCATGTTTGAGCTAGATGCGTTTCAAATACTTGCGTAAAACAGGCATCTTCCTTTTAGAAGACCACATTAGTAACCCTCTGCTGGCCATACATACTATTATCTAGTATTGTAATAAGTTTTTGATACACAATCGTGCTTACTATGCCATTGTATCCATTGCCCGCTCCAATTCTTGCACTTTCGTTTTTTTTTTTCTGCGACATCTATTATTATTCTATTGGGCACGAGGTTATGCAACCACTGCCTTTGGAGTTTTGATATAATTTTTAATGCTTTGTGTTCTGACAAGTAAAGTTTTGGCGCGAAAAAATTCCGCAGTCTTTCTTTTTGCGATGACGTAGAGTTGAATTTAGAAAGTTCCGTTTTTTTTCGGCGGCAAAGGTAAGTTTGTGTTACAGTTTGGTCGTGACTGCAGAAGCGACTCTCGGCCTCAGTTACGCAAGTTGCAAGTTGTAATTACTTGTGAGTCGAAAGTGCAAAATTAGCGGGCCAGCTAATGTTAGTAACAGTCTTGTTGTGATATTTAAGCGAAGATATGACGGCTAAAGCCAGATTCACATTACTGTGTTGTGTCGCCTTCTGACGCAGTTTTAGCCAATCAAAACTCGTTGTGATTTGACGTAATCCAGAACAGATTAGTTTGATTGATGTATCCCGCGTTACGATACAACATGACACAGTAATGTGTCCGTGGCTTTAGTGTTTCAGGTTGATTTGAGTTGGTATTTTGACGATTTGATTGTTGCATGGTTATGTATTGCGGTTTGTAGAATGGGTTCCTACTTACATATGATGAATCAGCGTTTTAAAGATGTGCAGTAAGTAGAATGTTCGACTGTCGAAATGACCTTTCAGTTTGGAACTCTTTATTACCTACTTTCTGTTTTGCAAAACTTCTTCATCATCGTTCTTCATCAACTATTTTTTGTACGCCTTAGCATTCGTCCCAGTTTAAAACCGATTTATTGAAAAATATATGTTCATTAGGAAATTCCGTTCACCATCTTTAAGTCTAAGCCGTCTAGCTGTCAACCATCATCAGATTGTGTTTAAGCTGCCTCACACAATGTTATTTACCCATACTTCAATATACAAAACGATTAGGTATCAACCTAGCACATTTTATATGTGTAATCCTAACTTCCTAATCCTAATCCTATCCTAACTATCCTAATCCTAACTAATATTATAAATGCGAAAGTAAGTTTCTTTGTTTGTTACTTTTTCACGCCTAAACCACTGAACCGATCATCTTGAAATTTTGCATATACGTTGTCAGGTGTACAGAAACGGACATAGGGTACCTTTCATCCCGCAAAAAAGTATTGTTCCCTAGGAAAACAACAATAACGTTCTTATGATAATAGATGGCGCCACGTGTCTTTCGAATCATGATTGAATTATAACCTGAATTGATAGTCAAAGTCTAAATTAACGCGAGCGAAGCCGCGGGCAAAAGCTAGTCTTCTATAAGTGCACTTTAGGCTCATTCTGAACACTGAACGAAACTGGAGGTCTACTCCTTCATCACAGAATCCGTAGTTTCGGCCGAAGTTATGAGCTGTTCTCGCACCGTGACCCCTACGGACATAAAATTAGTTTAGGGCCTGATCTAAGAATGAAAGACAACACGATTTGACTGAGCTGTTCCTACTCCCGATGTGTTTTTGCCCTTCCGAAAAAGTTAATTTATGGGGTGTTAGGTTCACTCCGAAATTACGAGCAAATTTACGAAATTTAAGAATTTACGACACAAGCCGTATCTTCGTTGACGAACTTAAAGAGTAGGCCTCTGAACCGTCACGCTTGGGTCGGTGAAGCTAAATCGGGTATACTCCGCTCCAGTCGGTCGGTGACGCTGAATCGCGTATACTCGGCTCCAATCGTAAGTTTTCACTTCTATCGTGTGGTCATAAGCCATCCTAAGCACATACCCTCTTTTATTTTCATAACTTCATTTGTACCTACCTATCGTAATCTTTAGCTAGCCTCACTAAAGTTGCGCCACAACACTTGGTTCTTCTTCCGCATCCAGTATATTTCTACCATCTTCAGGTCGTTGGTTCATCGGTTGGGGTCATCCTCCATTACATTTACCGTTTGCCGTTTTGCGGTCTATACTTAAAAACTTGTTTGCACAATGTAAGTGGCGATTAATCATTTTGTAAGCGATAATGGTAGGATTTGATCAATCATCGCCGAGTTACAATGATATCATTAGCAGGTTTTTTGGGCGATAAAAAAGTGATGGGAGTGTCGCCTGTTTAGATAAATTCAGTTCGGGTTTGGACAGCATACAGTTTTTTTTTTCTAAACGGTTGTTGTTGTTTTCTGGCTTCTGGTGAAGTGACTAGTATTACATGTATTTTTTGCGAGTGACTGTACGTTTGAACTTCGAAGTTTAAAATATCGATGTATTTAATTGAGAATGTTCATAATCGCGATGTACGGAACTTCGAAAGAATGTCATACTGAACTTCGAAATTTGAATAGACATTCTTTCGAAGTTCCGTACATCGCGATTATGAACATTCTCAATTAAATACATCGATATTTTAAACTTCGAAGTTCAGACGTACAGTCATTGCGTGTGATAGGAGTGAGAGTGAGAGTCAAATGAACAGGCTTCGCCATCCAGTCGGTCTATACTGTACAAATATCACCGTCAAAACTTTGGTAAGGTGAGTTTGAAGTGATCTGTCATTCGACCTGATGCTAAGGATTAACAGCTCCTTCGAGTTCACTTCACCTAACTTTTCACGGTGAGATTTTACTGAATAGACCAGTATATTTTTCGCAGTCATATGTTGGTTGGTTATTTAATCCAATTCTAGACTGTTTTCTATCATTGTTTTGTGCAAGAAGAATATACTTCTTAAAAAATACACAACAAAGTGAAAAATAACTTTAATTTCGGAAGTCGGTGTCTTTGGATCTGGATTTTAGTTTTTTGTCACCGACTTCGAAAATTAAAGTTATTTTTCACTTTGTTGTGTAGTTTTTTGGAAGTCGGTTGTTTTTTTTGTAAAAAAGTTTTTTATTTTACAGTTTTTAGTGGGTCAGTTATTAATTTATCTAAGTTACAATAGCCTAATGTCAACTGCTCATCACCATTTACAAAATATTGCTTTTCCCGATCCAGGGACGTTTATTGTTGAGGAGTTCTCCTGGTAAAACCTAGAAGAACTGGAGCTAATGGTGAAGCCACCATCAGCTCCATTTCACCATATGCATTGTGACGAGCATAAATTGCTTAGCAACCATATTAAAGTAATCGAATTGCAACCCGTAAAATGCTTATTATTGAGTAGTTCCGGTGGCCACCTCTGGTCTTCATCATCAGTTCCACTTCATCGAATGGTGCTTTCCGAGAGCAAATGCACGAGTTACTATAAAAAATACCCAAATCGCTAGTGAGCCTAAAAAATTTCCCACGATTTCCACGGGATCTCCTCATCAGATTCAGATTTGGTGACAATGGGACCACCTCGGGAGCATACCCTTTCAAACCAAAAAGTATTTTTCAAAATCGGTCCTCGGAGAAATCGGTGAACATACTCAAAAAAAAAATATATACATACAGCCGAACATATAACCTCCTCCTTTTTGGAAGTCGATTAAAAGTTATTAAAAAAAATTACACAGTGCAGAACATACCTCGCTTCACGGTTACCTACTGCGCAAAACAGTCAAGTGAGGAAATCCACATATTGATAATATATTCCACACGTGTATGTAGCTCCGAGAAAGGCGATAGGTCGATACATGTCACGGTGGGCAATTACCGACTGGCTGCCTGGTTGTGGACGAGCGGTATACGTAGGTACTATTTACCTACGCGCATGCGTAGTGATTGCCCCGGCCTGCGGTTTGTAAAGAGCAAGTGTCAGTTGGCGACATGGATAGATTAATAGGAACTGGTTCAGTAAAGATCAGCATCGGTCGAAAGATGCTCCTGAGTAGGGCATAGCAATCGTAGATAAATGATAAATGATTTTATTTCTGTAAGTAGGTTTGAACAAACACTTTTACACGTCAATCATATTTTAAAAACTAGATGAGGTCGGCGTTTCCTATCTGACTACTCTGAGAAGAAAGGCCGAAACAAACTCAGAGGTCACAGTCTCTTTTAAAGTCCAGACATAATCTTGGTCAGGTCATGCGAAGACCATGCAGATTGGTATCTGAAATGGTCTTTTGAGGAAAGAACCACACAGTTTGAGTGGACCTGTCCAGTCAGTGCACGCATTTGTCAGTAATCGTGCAGCTCGACTCAGGAAGTCAGGACTTAAGGAGCTCAACGATTCGACGAACAATACTTAAGTCAGGACATTTGGGTAGGCCACAAAAATTACTCATACTGCCAGACCACGATTAGAATAAACTGAGGAGAAAAAAAAACAACAATGACCCGCATAGTCTTCACATTCACAATATTAAAAGTACTTAGTCACAATATTAGTAGTAGATCTAAATTTAATTTAGTCATCTCTCAGATTGTGGGTCGGCTGGACGTTTATCTTGCTTGCTGGCATCTCGTCATGTTCTTCGTATCATGTTTCTGGTGTTTGTGTTACAATAGTTTTTTCATTAGTACAGACACCAACGATACACTTGTTTCTGAAATGTTCTATTTTTACTTGGAAAATTGTGTTGTAAACCGGAAATGTGCTTTTTCTGTTTTTTTTTAAATTATTATTTATTCATCATCAACATTCTCTTGCCTTTATCCTAATTAATTTAGGCTCAGCGCAACATGTCTTTATCTTTCATAGTTCTCTATATAAATTGTCTGCTCGGTAGTCACCCTCTTTCTAGCTATATCATCATTCCCACAGTCCATCATGTACCGGAGTTAGGGTAGGGCGCGGCAGGGCGACCGCCCGGGTGCCAGAGGTGAAAGGGCGCCGAAAGGGCTGTGACCAGGAGTCCCTTCACCTCTGGCGGCTGCAGAGTACTTTTGTATTAATTCGATTGGAGTTAGAAAAAAAATAAAAAATGAGCTCTCTTCGCTAGCTCTTGCATCCGACATTCTCTGAATTCTCAAACTGGTTTGCATAAGCCGACAAAGTAACTCCTATTTTTTTTAATGAATGGACAAAGGAAAACCTAGACGGAGTGGTGAAATTTTTCGCTCCTCTCTACTCTTCAAGAGCCCGGGAGAGGGGAGCCGCCGAAATTTCGGTCAGGACTCTAATGTTAAAACCGACACTGAGTACATCCATTATTTCTTTGGTCTTCGTATAGCCATCCACATTCATACTCAAAATGTTCCTTACGACATTGTTATCTTGCTTGCTGTATACCTACCTGAATGAAGTAGGTAACTACGCTTAGCAGGTCATTCGGTCAGCGAGGATAAGTAGCTTAGTATCACAGATAAGATCATTGAACACCTGCGTCTTTCGTCCCCTTTAAATGACTTATGACATTTAAGTAGATATGGATAAGTACCTGTGGCCTGAAAATCTTTCACAGCGGTTGTGAAGCCTAATCTTTCCGCCAGTTTTATACTAAGAATTTATTGGTGAGTCTGGCAGGTCCAACACCAGTTTTTTGAACGAAGTTCCTTATCGCACTGTACGGGGGCTAGGCGAAAAAAAGTGTAAGAATTTTCCGTCACGACCCTTTCTTTATTTGTTTGTTTGGTTGAACGCGCTAATTTCAGGAACTACTAGTTAGAATTGAACACATATTTTCGTGTTGGATAGTCCATTTATCGAGGAAGGCTTTAGGCTATATAACATCACGCTACGACCAATAGGAGCGGAGTATAAATGAAAAATGTTACAAAAACGGGAAATAGTAGATTGTTATATAAGGGTCGAAAGGAATCAATTCCCATACGAGGTATTTAGACGCCCGAGCGTAGCGAGGGCGGCTATAGTCCGAGTAGGAATTGATGACTTTCACCCGTGTTAAACACTCTACTTTTCATTTCGATTTTAAGGAAAGTAAAAACAGTTTTTCTAAAATGTCTATTAATAATTAATTAATGCATGAGACTCATTTTTAATCAAATATTAGTCTCTAAAACTAATATTTTGAATTTCGGTACAGCATACGGTTTTTTTTTCTTGTGGCTTCGCAGTCTTTGTGCATTCAGTCAATGTCACTTTTAGTTGCTTTAGTACGAAGATAACAAAGTTAGGAAAGCTTACAGAGTTGGTATCCCGCCAAAATATATAGTCTTTTTTAAATTTTAAATATGGAGCACACCGTGTCACCGCCGTGGGCCGTCCCGCTTAAGGTGGATCCACAGTTGTAGCCCGCCAAATTCAAATATTCTTTGGTTTTTGGGCGTTTTTCAAAAAATTTGTACCATGAAAAAAGTCAGTGTCCGACCACTTTCAGAATAAATTATCGAATTTTATAGAGGTTTTTATTACATAACATTTATTTTAACAATACAGTAACATATAAGCTTATAAATTAAATAAAAATAAGGTCTGAATCTATTATAAATCAAAAATAAAGTCAATATAAATTAAATTGGGTCGATGTTTTCGGTATGTCCTACACCTACTGTGTCAATTTAGAAATCACAGATTAGGGTCTTATTATATTAATATTCAAACGTTTTTGCATTTTACTACTCATTTATGACAATAACTTAAATTTAAAATCTTAAAATATACGTGTTACTTTTGAAAATAATTTTATATACCAGATTTTGGGTTGTCCTGCAAAATAGCGTATGATGGAATTTCCTCGTACGTGACCGCATTTTCAACGACTTCCAACAAAAAATACTACTAATTCAATACATTTTCCCAAATATAGCAAAATTATTAGTCTACGGTGGCTGTCATATTAAATTTTTGTCAGCCAGCTCGCCAATAAAACGTATTCAAAGTGGTTGTCTTGACTAGTGTGAAAATAGTAGATTGTTATACAAGGGTCGAAAGGAATCAATTCCCATACGAGGTATTTAGACGCCCGAGCGTAGCGAGGGCGGCTATAGTCCGAGTAGGAATTGATGACTTTCACCCGTGGTAAACACTCTACTTTTCATTTCGAATTTAAGGAAAGTAAAAACAGTAGTTTTTCTAAAATGTCTATTAATAATTTAATGCATGAGACTCATTTTTAATCAAATATTAGTCTCTAAAACTGATATTTTGAATTTCGGTACAGAATACAGTTTTTTTTTTTCTTGTGTCTTCGCACTCTTTGTGCATTCAGTCTATGTCACGTTTAGTTTCTTTAGTACGAAGAAAACAAAGTTAGGAAAGATTACAGAGTTAGTATCTCGCCAAAATATATAGTCTTTTTCAAATTTTAAATATGGAACACACCGCGTCACCGCCGTCCCGCTTAAGGTGGATCCACAGTTGTAGCCCGCCATATTCAAATATTATTTGGTTTTTTGCAAATTGCAGCTCTGTGTCAGTTATGTTTTTGTTCACTGCAAAATGCAAAAAACGTAAGTAAATTTGAATTTCGCGGGCTACCTTAGCGCATCCCCCTTAATAGGTATTTTTTTAATTCACACTGGCTGTTTATACACTCTTAAAGCCCCCAGCATTTCTTTTAATCGATATTTTACTTAATTATGTAAAAACTTTCGTAGCCGACTACCTAACCAAATTTAGTTCTATTTTTAAAATTCATTCCCGCCCTAGAGAGGGAAGCAATTACTATGAGTTTTTCCCGCCCTAAGACGGGGAGCAGCGTCTTCCACCCGCTACTCGGATCAAACAAACACTACTTTCCGTGTATGAGAAATGAAATAGTAGATTGTTATACAAGGGTCGAAAGGAATTGATGACTTTAACCCGTGTTAAACACTCTACTTTTCATTTCGAATATAAGGAAAGTAAAAATAGTAGTTTTTCTGTAATATTTATTAATAATAATAATATGAGACTCATTTGTAATCATATACTAGTCTATAAAACTGATATTTTGAATTTCGGTACAGCTTACAGTTTTTTTTTTCTTGTTGCTTCGCACGGTTTGTGCATTCAGCCAATGTCACGTTTAGTTTCATTAGTACGAAGAAAACAAAGTTAGGAAAGCTTACAGAGTTAGTATCCCGCCAAATTATATAGTCATTTTTTATTTTTTAATTTGGAACCTACCGCATCACCGCCGCGGGCCGTCCTGCTTAAGGTGGATCCTCAGTAGTAGCCCGCCAAATTCAAATATTCTTTAGTTTTTTGCAAATTGCAGCTCTGTGTCAATTGTGTTTCTGGTGAGTCACTGCAAATTGCAAAAAAGTAAGTAAATTTGAATTTTAGCGCCTCCCCCTTAATAGGTATTTTTTTTAATTCACACTGGCTGTTATGAAGTCACTACTATGTAAAAAAATTCGTAGGCGACTACCTAACCAAATTTATTTATATTTTTAAAATTCATTCCCGCCCTAGAGAGGGAAGCAATTACTATGACTCATTCCCGCCCTAAGACGGGGAGCAGCGTCTTCCACCCGCTACTCAGATCAAACAAACACTACTTTCCGTGTATGAGAAATGAAATAGTAGATTGTTATACAAGGGTCGAAAGGAATCAATTCCCATACGAGGTATTTAGACGCCCGAGCGCAGCGAGGGCGGCTATAGTCCGAGTAGGAATTGATGACTTTAACCCGTGTTAAACACTCTACTTTTCATTTCGAATATAAGGAAAGTAAAAATAGTAGTTTTTCTATAATATTTATTAATAATAATAATATGAGACTCATTTTTAATCATATACTAGTCTAAAAAACTGATATTTTGAATTTCGGTACAGCTTACAGTTTTTTTTTTCTTGTTGCTTCGCACGGTTTGTGGATTCAGCCAATGTCACGTTTAGTTTCATTACTACGAAGAAAACAAAGTTAGGGAAGCTTACAGAGTTAGTATCCCGCCAAATTATATAGTCATTTTTTTTTTAAATTTGGAACACACCGCGTCACCGCCGCGGGCCGGCCCGCTTAAGGTGGATCCTCAGTAGTAGCTCGCCAAATTCAAATATTCTTTAGTTTTTTGCAAATTGCAGCTCTGTGTCAATTGTGTTTCTGGTGAGTCACTGCAAATTGCAAAAAAGTAAGTAAATTTGAATTTTAGCGCCTCCCCCTTAATAGATATTTTTTTAATTCACACTGGCTGTTATGAAGTCACTACGATGTAAAAAATTTCGTAGGCGACTACCTAACCAAATTTATTTCTATTTTTTAAATTCATTCCCGCCCTAGAGAGGGAAGCAATTACTATGAGTCATTCCCGCCCTAAGACGGGGAGCAGCGTCTTCCACCCGCTACTCAGATCAAACAAACACTACTTTCCGTGTATGAGAAATGAAAAAGTTATTTGATGAATTCATACCCAAAAAAGAAACCTATAATACTAAAAGAGTGTTCGTGGAGTTTCTTGCCCGTTCTTCTCCATGCAGTAGGTACCTATGTTCCTACTACGCTTTGGAATGGGCAACTAGCTTCATCTTTCTGACTGACCGACCCCTTGACAATTAAAAAGTGTGTATAATTTGGTTTATTCGAAATAAATGCTTTGAGTTTGAATATTATAAATGCGAAAGAAACTCTGTCTGTATGTTACCTTTCCCTTTTTGTACACACACGTTTTTCTTGCTGTGAAATACTACGGTTTATTCGCCGTGTGTAGGCACGGTCGTCAGTGATTTTCTACTTCGTGGTTTATACGCCGCCGCCCGTATAGTAAAGAAACCGTGCAAAAACCATGCCACCGTACAAAGGGCCTAACGGCTGATCGTATTTCAATGTTTTGCACACGGATAGAGCATCACCTAGGTAAGGTAATAATTTCTACATTTATATCTGTAATTCGTATGGCGTGCATAATGAAGAGTGTTCTGTTCTATTGTATTGAAAACATACTGAACCATTTGCTAACATTGTACTTTGTTTCAACGATCAAAACCGCAAACGTCCTTCGCCTTCTCAATTTAATCTAGATACTATTGTTTTCTCTATGGCTTAATCAACCCCAATGAGAAATCAGCGAGGTATCAACGTAACACACATAAAATGTCAATTGATCGCGATGGGTTTCATTTTGACAGTTTATGCACGTTCATTGCGTTATATAAATTGTTGAGCAGACGACTTTTTCAAACCAATGAAGCAATGGATCAGCAATATCCTTCAAAACTCTCGGATAGCAATTAGGGTGCTAGTGTAAAGTGGACCTTCGAAATCAAAGTATCCTTTTGATTACTAAAATAAGTATACTCTGATTGCTAAGGTCCGAAAAAAAATATAATTATATAAGTCTCATGCGCTTTTGCACTGTTGCCGAACCACATGTGGTGCAATTTTTTTTTTTTGGTTTAGTGTAAAGTAATCGCTTGCTTACACTAATAGATATTTACTTAACACTTTAACATCGCTTACTTTCAGTACGTTCAGTTTAGCTTATAGTAAAGTTATAATAAGGTTACCTACTTCAACGCACAGTGCATGTTTCACTAGCTCCGTCTATGCCCTGTCAACAGGCTCCTTCAAAGAGGCGCGATACGCGACACGAATCGCACGCGACTCAAAGGCACCGCTCGTCGCGCGACAGCAGGCGGTGTCTTTGTGGCGCGCCTGTTTGAAGGAGCTTTAATGCGACGCCCGTCTTTCTGTCTGTTGTAGTACAGTAATTAGGTAGATTAGGACAGGTAATTTTGAATGTTATGCTAAGTAATCACTTATTTGGTAGCGACTTTTTAGGTTTACTCATCAAAACATATCAACAATTATGACTTTATGAGTAAGGTATATATATAAGCGCAGGTAAGCCATTTTAATGCTACCAGAGACACGTTTTTCTTTAAACTGCTGTCCAAAGCTATGTATAAATGTGAGCGTGGGAATAACTTATGATGAGAAAAAATCGTTTTAACTAGTAATTACGAGAAAAGGTATCAAGTAATTTCTTGGTTTATATAGAAAAAACTTTCGGCACCGTCAAACTTATTGATCAGGCTAAAATCAATTTCAAAATGACACAAAGGAACACTTGGTAAGAGGCCAGACGGTATGACCATATAGAGGTATGAGGAACAGGGTGTAAAGTTCACTCATACTCTATGGAAAAGGGAGGATCCTCCGACCAGATGGGTGTTGTGTCTGGTGGGCAACTGCCCGACGTTTGATGTCGGGACGTTGTATATATGCTACTCGTAGTTGCGCGGTAAACTCTGCTTGCGCGATGCAGGATCTTGCGTGACGTCAGTGTGTCGTGTAGCTCGCATGTGGCGATGTAGATACCACTACAACCATGCAAGGTCTTTGGTGTGCGATGCAACCTGTGTCGACACCCTCGCGCCATCCCATCTTCCTAGCACGCCTGTGTTGGGGCGGCAGCTGCGGGAGCAGAAAACCTCAAACGACGCAAATGTACCAACCGTAGTGGGAGCTATATGTTTGAGCCGTTTTGGATTGCAACACTAGGGCCGTGGGGTCCGAGTGCTCATCGAGTATTTTGGGACATCGTCAAGCAGTTGGTCGACTCTTCACGTGACCAGAGGGCTGGCCTATTTTCAGCCCAAAGAATCAGCATTGCCATCACGTGGCAGTGCTGCCAGCCTATTGGGCACTTTTCCCATTGACAGCGATGCGGACGAATTTTTTGATGCCCAATGAGCTTTTGTTTTTTTTTATTATACATTTTGAGTCTACATAATGTGCACATATCGAAATGATGGAAACTAAGCTTAATTTTATCGACGGAAAAAATATTAAAAAATATCTAAAAAAAAGCATTTTAAAAATTCTTGTTCGCGGCTGTGACTCCTTTGTAAACAAATTGGTATACATTTTAAACTTAACGATCTATCACGATGAAACAAGTAATAGCTGGAAGTAACAGGGCATCCTCATAAAATAAAAACAAAAGAAAAAAAAATCGCCCTCAATTGAGAATTACGGGTTTTTTTAAACAAAAATCATCCTGTGTAAAATGTCTACATTTATATCTGTATTTTTTATGGTGTACATAATAAAGAGTATTCTATTCTATTCTATTCTATCAGATATTTTTTCTTAAAGTTTTACAATAATTGTAAAATTTCTCAATAAAATCCCTGATTTCCTACCCATTTTTATTACTTTAAATTATTATCCATCGTATCAGCTTTCTAAAAGTAAAAAAAACCTTTTTAAAAACAAGCTTTTATTGAACTAAACAACCTTAACATAAGAATTTAATATTTTCTTAGAAGCTTGCGGCTTATCTTAAAGTGTAAGAAGGACGTTCACGCCTCAAGCTTTTAAGAAAATATTAAAGTTTTATGTTAACGTAACTTTTGTTTAGTACTTTTTAGTTCATTAAAAGCTTGTTTTTAAAAAGGTTTTTTACTTACATTTTATTTTGTACTTTTTAGCATTCGAATTTCTTTAAATATCTGTTCTATTACCTTCTCTTGAAAGGTGCTTGTAAAGACAAATCCAAAGAACCCAAACGCGACTTTACACAAGTCATGGTGTGAAGCCATCCGAGTTGCACTATCCAAGTCATGCCACACTTTAGAACGGGCTATCATCATAATTAAATGAATACTTATACAACATTTCGTGCCTATGCTGTTGACCACTGAGGAGTTCTCTCGTATGGAGCCAGTTCTGGGTGCAGCAGCCAGGTCATGGTGGACTTTAGAAGGAACTACCATAATTCAATGCGTATATTAAAAGTCGTGTCTGCACCGTTGACCGTTAAGGAGATCCTTCGGCTGGAGAATAAGTGTAGAATCACAGGTCATGCATCATGAAAATGCATTGTCTACGAAACAGAATCAATGTGTGAAATATCAACTCCGTAGGATACGAGGAAGTGGTTTTTTTTCAGCTTGTAAGATTTTCCCAGAACAATAGAACATACATACATAATACATACAAACATTACAAGTTAAATGAAAAAAAAGAAGAAGAATAAATAAAATAAATAAATAAATAAAGCTTGTAAAAATACCATGTTTATAACTCAATTACAACATTTCCTATCAACTTTTAAAGAAAGGCCTTGCAGTCGGCTACGTATCCATACTTTAACAGGTACAGTAGGGACCCGTTTTGGTATTTTTATTTTTAGATTTTTTGTATTCTTTTTTCCGTCGATAAAATTAAGCTTAGTTTCCCTCATTTCGATAGCTGCACATTTTTATAATTTTTTATTTATTTATAGGGGCTTTTACGCATAGCGTATGTCAGGCCCATCGTATCCTAAACAACTGTACTTTCACAACACATGGGCTATGAATTTGAACAAACCCTTCGCATCGTCGCCACTTGGTTGGGATAGAATTGTATGGAACATACCTACATCACTTCTGTTCAAATTCAGGGACCCTACTAAATTGTTTCGACTGGACTCATATTGGACACATTCCATGTGTACATTATGAAGACTCACACTGTATATGTACTTGTACATAATATATCTATTTAGTGTTAGCTTATATATTGTAATTAAGATTTGTCAAAATTAGGAAGACTTACTTACTTACCTACTTTTGCAAGTCAAACCAGAAAACAATTCATCCTAATAAATTACCTCACAAACTTTAGATTACAATTCACATGAACATTGTAATTTTCTAACCCTTCCATAACATTAGCCTGTCAAAAGCATGTAATCAGCATATAACCCTGGCATGCAGGGGAATTATCGAAGCATGCATATAAAGCATTATATTTCGTCATAATCCAGCATTTCCTGGACACGACCTAACATGGGAATATTGGTAACGCAATCACAGAGCAAGTTTTTGTGGAGAATCAAAATGTTGCAATGATTGAACGAAGTTATTTTTCTATATATTGGTAATTTATCACTGTTTTCCTTACATGGTAAGGAATTCGGTTTTGTTTATGTCAAAAGGAAATGGTTTTTATAATAGGTCCAAACCTCATTGATTTAAAACCGTAACACCTTTGTAACGCAATGCCTTTGATTTATCTGTTACAAATACAGGAATTCTTGGAAATATACCTAGGTCTCGTAGAATTAGAAAAAAAAACATTTAGAGCTTTTTAAAAAAAAAAATTGTGTTCAAAGGTACAAAATTCAGAGTGAGTGACTTTGTTACAACGGTACCGTCAAACGTGTTGAATAGGAATGCAAGGGTGAATCGAGACGAAACTTTCAAAGGGATTTTAACATTGAAATAATATAGTGTTGCCAATAAGTGCACATAATCTTTAATTATAATACAGTAAACACAGAGTCCTTTTTCCGTTTTTTTTTTGTTTTTTTTTTTTTTGTCCTTTCCTCTCCGACTTCTCTAGCATTATTATTTCGTAGTAGACTAGACGATTTTTGAGCCCAGTAGATCTATTGGGATATGAAATATGTACAACCTGCAAAACCACTAAGGACATTGATGTCAGTTTCAAAACTGTTGTCGCCATACGCCATATCGTCACGCTGAGTAATACTCGGTTTTTTCCTTCATACTTATTTATATGCTGGACAGCGAAAGTGCGAACAGGATATTGGAGCTTAAGAAGGCAAAAATGAAGCAACCGACATTATTCTGCTTTCAAAATCAACGAATATTGTGGGAACATATTGTGGGTAGCAAAATGGTTCCAATTTAGTTCATGCTTAAAACTACACCCAAATAATGACGGATTATAACGTTGCTGTGCCATGCTTTGAAACGGTAATTTTAAGTATAGTTGGTACTTACATAGTTACGTATAGGATTCCAATTCAAAGACAACTCCAAGATGCCTAATACGAAAGCACGCAACATAACATGTTGTGTGTTTCTTCTTGTTCTCGCACACTATTGTCTACATATCTTTTTCATTTCTCCGTTTGGAGTCTGCTGGAAGAAATTTCTTAAGAAATAAGCAGTACCTTTATACTCAATACTTATAAGTCGTATCTATATATCTAATTTACTGTGTGTACATAAAATAATAATAAATAAACTAAGATGTCTACATGTCTAGATCCCTTAACACTATTACTTACCAGTCTTGCCATTTCTTTTGTCGCCAGAAATACGAGTTCTTTTCTACAATTTTCTACCTTGATTGGTAGGATTGTATAAAAAATGAAAGTTATATGAGACTGTTTAACTTTGTCCTTGGCTTTGCAGGTATCCTTAGGCAGCAGTAATCGCTTTCGATCAAGAGAGCCTTCAGTAGCCAACCTTCATATATGTATAACATAAAAAAATCGTCACAAGAATCATCATCGGGAACCTGTCCCATCTACACTTTACTCCTTGCCACACACCATGTTCAACGACTAACATCAACCAGTGACGTAACAGACTAGTGCAAGATGCGCTGCGCTTGAGCAACGCTCCACATTTGCATGGTAATAACCGCGCTGAATTGACACTTTGTATGGATAGCATGTCTTTCCTAAATCTAGGGTAGACAGACCTCCTAGTGTTGGTAATATATTTACCTATTAGCAATTAGATAGGGTGTTGGTCCTTCTAACGTTACAATATTGGTATTGCACAGTTGAGGTCCAGAGGTCAAATGGCACTTACTACTTAGCAAATGTGAAATTATGATAATATTCAGCTACATCTGATTGGAATGGAAGGTGACTTTAATTTGGCTAGGGAAAAGTGGCCAGCATATTTAATTTTCATGAAAGGCAACTCGAACAGCGCCCTTTCAGATTCAGATTCAGATTAATTTTATTGTTTGTCACAGGTGGAAATTCAGTTCTTAAAATTATTATTTTGATATGTATAACTGTAACATACCCATAAGGTGTACAGTATTTAAAATTACAATTATACGTCTAAAAAAATAATTTAAAAATATCGGCATAGTACACAAAAACACCAAGAAAACATAATATTAATTACCACTAGGGAAAATAAGTTAATTATAGATTCATCAATTGTCATTTGTTATAATTAAGCATTATTATTGCATTATTGTAATATTAAATAAATTTTAGTCAAAACATTTGTCATTTAGGAATTCATTAATTGTGTAATATAATTTCTGTATCAGTAATTCTTTGATTTTGTATTTAAAAGTAGTTAATGTTTCAATATTTTTAATAGAGTCGGGTAATTTATTATAAAATTTAACACCCATACCAAATATGCTTGATTTGAACTTAACTGCTCTGCACTTAACTGCCCTAAGTTAATTTTTATGTCTTGTACTTCCCGTTGTCTCGTAATTACTGATATCCCGCTTTGTGATTGATGCTGCTTACAATATATATATTGACGTTAGGGTTAAGATTTTTAACCTCCTGAATTCCGCTCTCCATGAATCGGTCTGTTTAAGCCCACTTATACTTCTGATACATGTTTTTTGGGCTTTCAGTGCAAATTCTCTTTTAGTAGAGTTACCCCAGCATAACAAGCCATATTTTAGTGTGAACCTACATAAGCATGATACACATTTAGTAGAACGTTTTTATTTATTACTTTTCGTATTATATGGAGAGCATATGAATACTGGTTAAATCCTCCCTTCTTCAAGGTTACAGCAGTTTAAAGAAAAACGTGTCTCTGGTGACATTAAAATGGCTTACCTATGCTAATATTACCTACCTTACTCATAATTGTTGATATTTTTTTGATGACTAAACCTAAATAGTCGCTACCAAGTAAGTGATTACTTAGTATAACATTAAAAATAACCTGCCCTAATCTACCTAATTACTGTTCTACAAGAGATTGACAGACAGACGGGCGTCGCAACAGACAGAGTACAGACGGAACTAGTGAAGCATGCACTCGTGCGATGAGTTAGCCTCATTATGACTATTAGCTAAACACAGCTTAATTGAATGTACTGAAAGTAATCGATCGTTAAAGTGTTAAGTAAATCTTCATGTGTATGCAAGCGTATATTGCACAACGTGTGGTTGTACAACAGAAAAGCGCGCTTAAAACTTAGGTAAGGAATTATCGTTTGTTATTAGGAACCTTAGAGGCTCGTGGCTAAGTGATAACAGCCGAACGGGTCAATCGAAGGTTAAGCTACGCCTGCTGCGGTCGGTTCGTGGATGGGTGACCATCAATTACATATCAGGAAAAATATATATAATAATATATCGTGTCTCTGAAAACCGTAGGTCTTGGCTGCTATTCATAGATCTTTGGCAGTCGAAACGGGTAGTCAGAAGTCCAAAAGTTTGACAATCCGTCTTACCAAGGGGTATTGTGTTACCCACTTACTGGGTTGTGGAAGTCAGATAGGTAGGCGTTCCATGTAAAATACTGGTATACAGCTGCATCCGGTTAGACTGGAAGCTGACCCCAACAAGGTTTGGAAAAGGGTAGACACTGTAGACAGATTGATTGATTTAGAACCTTAGCAATCAGAATAACCATAATGTATTTGATAATAACTGATTTCCAAGGTCCCCTTTTACAACAGATTTCTCATCGGGGTTGATTAAGCCATAGAGAAAACAATAGTATCTAGATTAAACTGAGAAGGCGAAGGACGTATGCGGTTTTGATCGTTGAAGCAAAGTACAGTGTTAGCAAATGGTTCAGTATGTTTATAATACATATTAATCCTAACTAATATTATAAATGCGAAAGTAAGTTTGTTTGTTTGTTACCTTTTTACGCCTAAACCACTGAACCGATCATCCTGAAATTTTGCATATACGTTGTCAGGTCTACAGAAATGGACATAGGGTACCTTTTATCCCGAAAAAAAGTACTGTTCCCGAGGAAATCAACAATAACGTTCTTATAATAACAGATGGCGTCACATGTTTTTCGAATCATGATTGAATTATATTATTATAATTCTATAATAATAATAAACATATTATTATAGAAACTTTAGTGGTGTGTTAAGAGCTTTTTTATTTTTTATTTAAGTACCTAATTCATTTTGTGCGTCTAGAGTGTCGATAGACCGGTTTTTCATCCTCCTAACTATAATTCTCGGAACAACCCGAATTGATTGTCAAATTCTAAATTAACGCGAGCTAAGCCGCGGGCAAAAGCTAGTACAATATATGTTACAAACATACTGAACCATTTAACTAAGCCATACAACTAAGCCAACTACCCATCTAACTATTCTATTGAACAGGATACTCTTCACTATGCACACCATACGAATTACAGAGAAGAAATTTTACATAGCGTGACATAATGGGCGGTCTTATCACTAAATATTCAGATTTTTAAGCTATTGCATAGCTTTTATCGCGGGCTTTAAGCGCGGCGACCGAATCAAGAAATTCCGTAACGAAAATAAAACCTAACATCCCCCACTCCGCCTACCATGTAGCTCGGCCGAGCGTTCGCTTAACGTGTACGTATATGGTACGACTGTACTTGAATTAATATCAAAGAAAAAAAGTACTGCATAAATACTGCATAAATAAATAATTATAATTGCATAAGTTGATAAAAAATGCTATGCAATAGCTTTACCGCGGCAGTCCCCGAGTGCCACACGTGTTTTTTTTTTATCACCATCATTCTCATTTAAAAAAAACTTAGTCCGCTTCAAACACACAGACAGACACTAGACAGGCGTCACAATAGATATTAGAGTACAGACGACGCAAGTAGAGCGAACACTAATGCTGAGGTAACCTCATTAGATCAGCTGTGACTTGGTACGTTGCGCAAACGCAAGTACATACGAATGTGCCGAATAGCGAGGATCTGCACACCGCCTTAATTGGAGCTACTGAATTATTTTACGTTAATTAAGATTTAATGTAAATTAGTTATGTGATTGAATTAATTTTCTGTTGGTTCGTTTAATTCTGCGACTTTGGTGGCCAAATGGGCTTGGTAACACACAAATGATAATGTGTATAGTCTGACCCGAAAGTATCTGATTAAAATGTAAACAAAAGTAGTGTAGTGCCACTTACAAATAGAGAGCTTAGATTTGATTATAAGAAACCTTGAAATTGTAATTTTAAGTCCCCCTAAGGATGTTTTTCATTCGACAATTGAGGTTAATTTTATAACCTCAATTTTTGTCGATAATATTCAATTACAGCTTAATAATGTTAGGTTATTAATATAAGGTATGTGATGTAACAAGTAAAACTGTTCTGGTTTGGTGATCGTTACTTCAGTATATAACTTAATTCCCGTGGCACCCCGAGTAGTCAGCCCCGACTATTGAGCTGAGTGGCTATTTTAATCTTTTTAATTCGACTATGGGACATTTCCGCATAGCTCATACTAGTTTAACTCTGCGTATACGGCGAATACCTAGGCTATATCGGTACTAAGAATTTCTAAACTTAAGTGGCAGGGGGCAGGGCACGTTGCTTGCAGAACAGATGGCCGATAGGGGCTAAAGGTTCTGGAGTGGAAACCGCGTACCGGAAGAAGTACTGTTGGAAGGCCTTCCACAAGTTAGACCGGTGATCTTGTAAAGGTCGTAGGAATCCGTTGGAAGCGACAAGCACAGGACCGGTCGATGTGGTATCGCTTAAGGCAGACCTATGTCCAGCAGTGGGCATCTTTCGCGAATTACATTATTTTGCAGTTTTTAAAGAATTTAGTGTACTCAACTCATCCATGTGCAAACGGCGGTCCTTTAACTATTATACATACAAACATAAGAGTAATTATTTTGCAATATCTTGAGTTTTCCTCAGGCAACCTTTGAAATATCTTCAAGAAGGTCAAATTCTTAATGTTTTTCCCCTTGCTAATGATGGAAGTTTACTGATTTCCACGAAGGTGGTTGAGTGTTATTTTTATAAGCCTGTAAAGGACTTGTAATGGAAGTGGGTAGTCCAATACAATGAATGGATGGATGAAATAGAAGATTGTTATACAAGGGGCTAAAATGACCCATTATATACGAGGTAGTTTTATTCCCGAGCTTTGGCGAGGGAGTAAATAGAAACTGAATTATGATAACTCGGTTTCCATTTACTCCCTTGCTAAAGCTCGGGAGTAAAACTACCTCGTATAATGGGCCATTTTAGCCCCTCGTATAACAATCTACTATTTCGTTTTTATAAGCTCGTTGGTAACAGACAAAAATAAAGAAAAATAAACTTTTTCCCCTAGAGGAAAATATGCTATTTTATCCCCACTCTGATACGCTACAATGACGGAATTTTTGAGCAAGAGGAGTAAAAAATAATGTTAATGCTTGGTAGGTAGATACATAAAAATTCTGCCTGAATTCTGATCGCGTAGGTATTGCACTACCTCGTTGATCTAGTGGTCGAAGCGCTACTGCTGAGCTGAGCATAAGGTCCTGGGTTCGATTCCCGGGTTGGGCAAAGTTCGACGGCACGGTTGGCGCAGTGGTTAAGCGATTGACTGCTGCGCTGCGTGTCGCGGGTTCGATTCCCGCACGGAACAAATATTTGTATGACCTACAAGTAGTTGTTCCGGGTCTGGCTGTTTGTGTATGTGAGTTTTAAATGTTTGTAAACGCACCCACAATACAGGAGAAATTCCTAGTGTGGGGCAACGTTTAAAAAAAAAAAAAAAATTGTTATTCGGTTTTTCCACCAAGAATTTCTCAGTAGCAGCCCGGAGTCTGGATTTGTGCCCGGTTGATGGCAATAGGCTCGCCCCCTATCACATTGGACTTAAACATAACTGGTGAAATGTGGGTGTACTGTAGGGTACAACTCCGGCTTACCCTACGGGGATTGCAGGCGTGATGTTATGTCATGTATGTTCATAGTTGCTGTATCGTATCGCATCGCCTATTTTATTTTTCATATTTCGTAGTTGGTCCTATGGTAACAGTTGATCATTTTCATGAGTACATGCACTTCTTTGAAGTATGTTCCTTGTTTAACCTCACACCCTGTATCTAGATTGGTATATCGCAGTTAGTCAGAAGAAGAACAGGACGCCAGATTTTGAATAACCGGAAGAAAAATACAGAAATTGTGTATGTGTTTGTGTATATTCTTCCACCAAAATATAACAATAGCGATTTATTATACAGGGTCAAATTAAATTAGCTAGCGAAACTCCGCAGACATGATGGGTATCGATATCTAAACATGACGTCTAAAAGTATAAACAAATTGTTATAAATAAACCAACAGCAAATCGCGGAAGAAACACTCCAAGAATAGCTGTCATAGAAATAACCCATCGTAATATGGAAATACAATAACAGGACATGATCAGGCATTATTTATTTGTATTATTTATTTCTGTAATTATGCGTATTTGCGTATAGCTATGCCCTTAACCTCTACACGGACGACAGCTGTAAGATCAAGGCTAGGATTGCGATATTATATTGTGGATGTATGATTAATGTGGGTAGCCTTATTGAGTATGCAGTAAGCCGGAAGACTGACATAAGTGAAATAGGCTTCTAAGAGACCATTGCTGGATTTGAGCCTTTCTTAACATAGGAAGAATTTGGTGCCAATTTTCTAAATTTTCTGTGGAAAGCGCTTGGTGATCGAAAGCTGATTGAACAAAGAGCGTTCATTAAATAAACTATCAAAGGAGAATGTGATATAGTCTCTGCACTTGGCAAATGCGTTTGAAGACTTCAGCTCTATCGGCCATTCTAATCAAGCTTTAGTAGATATTTCATGTAAAGGTACCTAATCAAAAAAGGCCATTTGGGACATAAAAACCCAGGTAAATCTGCCTTTGCATCAGGGATTTTCCAAATCTCCATCAAGCTCACCAAATTAATTTAAACATTTGACAAAACTTCACTTGAAGATACTGATTTCTTTTCCATCATTCAAAATGCCTATTGCTGGTCATAACAACTAACCGTTGGCTAATGCATTATTCATTAACTGTCGGCATATGTCATTAACCACAGGTTAAGGCCAAAACACAATGGGTGCTTATGCGATGGTGTTGCCGAATGAAAATCTGCGGTTATGTTGTATTCACTGCACGCAGGAAATCAATGGAGTTATTAGTTTGTTAATTAGTTTAATTAAAACTACAATTATTCATGAATTGGTGGTTGGTGTTCGGAGACGACACGTAGTCTCACGTCTCTCTTCTCCATACGAAACTACCTTTTGGAAGGGGCAACTAGAATCAATTCTATTTTTTTGTAAATTTTGACGTTCAAAAGTGCCTTTTATGTGCCTATTTGAAATAAACGATTTGACTTTGACTTTGACGATATTTTCTTAATTTTTAAGGTATAGACGTGCTACAAATTTTGATGACGTAAATAATGCTACTGCAGGTCCAAAATTGGTTCACTGCTAATAATTTAGTATTCAATGGAAAAAAAAAAACTTGCAACTTGTATTATTTTCTTTGCCAAATGTCAAGGATAGTTATTCTGAGATAGTATTGAATCAACAGAAACTAGAATTCGTCGATTAAACTGTTTTAGTGGGGATCACGCTCGACTCAAGGCTACAATGAGGACTCCATTTAACATTTCTTGCAGGACGGCTAAGTTCACCAGCTTATGCCGTCGGAAAAATCCGTCAATTTACTGTTGTAGATACCGCGAGGCACTCTATTTTAGTTACTTTCATAGTATCATGTCTTACGGTATTTTACTTTGGAGACGGGCTGCAGACATCGAGTCTATTTTTATTCTGCAGAAAAGAGCCATCAGAGCCATATATAATCTTCTCAGACGCGATTCTCTAGGCAACTGTTTAAAGATATTAACATTATGGCGGTACCTTCTCAATATATCTATGAAAATATCATGTACGTAAGAAAAAAGTTACATCTTTATGGTAAAAGAGGTGAAAGACATAATTATAGTGCTAGAAATAGAGACCTATTAGTTCAACTAGGTTCCAGATTGGCTAAAGTAGACTCGTATTTCATGGGGTACTGTTTAAAATGTTACAATATAAAAACCTTTTTTACAAAAAAATAACCGACTTAAAAAAAATAAACACAAAAAAATGGGAATCATGTGTGACTTTAATTTTGGAAGTCGTTGTCTTTGGTTGTGTATTTTCGTTTATGGCCACCGACTTCCGAAATTAGAGTTATTTTTCACATTTTTTTGTGCTTTTTTTGGAAGTCGGTTGTTTTTTTTGTAAAAGAGTATTTTTTTTTTACTTTTTAGTTGTGGTACCTACCCCACAAACATTCGTATACTACTACTTGATATGTAAATAACCGAGACAAGAAATTATTATAACATCAGCAATATAAACTAAGTGGTAAAAATATGCATTATTAAAGATAACTCAGAAACTGCTGGTCAGTACTTGTTCAAATTTAAATGGGACCGCATGTGAAGCACCCGCTTTCAAATAAAAAAGAATCATCCAAATCGGTTCACCCAGAAAAAAGTTATGAGCTAACACACAAAAAAATACAGTCGATTTGAGAACCTCCTCCTTTTTTTGAAGTCGGTTAAAAATACCTCGCCACATACTTCAACTGAATGAGACGAAATTCAAATCTTGTATAAAACGCACACTATGCAGGCGCGCATATTATAAGTTAGTGAATTTACATTGCTAATAAAAATGCCTGGCTCAATGTTGCTCCTGCTTCACAACCACAACTAATTGATTGACACTTGAAAATACTGTTGGAGCTGCTGAAGATTATAAGACTATTTTTGCATTGTATAAGCTCAATCTCCTTTGTATTATATAATTGTATAGCACAGGTGTGAGTACTATGAACTATAGAGCTACCATTTAGTGGGTAATATGTCTTTCATTGACTTGAATGTGCCTGGCGGCTCATAGTATGTCATGCTCACTCTAATGTCTCGCAGTCGGTGGCGCGTGTGTTGGATCATTTAGCTCCCTTCAAAATGGTTGAGCTGAATTGTGCTGATCCATGCGTCACGTTCGTGAACAGGCGCCGTCAGTTGGGACTGGTCATCTCTAAGCTGCCACGGCTTATTTTAATCATTTTATTTTTTTGTTTCTCCTTGCTGTACTCTGGACCCTTTTAAAGTATTCGTCTTTTTTACATCGTTCTCATATATAATTATAAGTTCCACGTTAATGATATAACTAATATTTTTGTAACAATGTAATTTAAAAGAGTGTCCGTAGAGTTTCTTGCCCGTTGTTCTCCATGAGTACCTACTGCTACGCTTTGAAATGGCTAACTACCTTCATATTTCTGACTGACCGACTCCTTGACAATTCAAAAGTGCCTGTGAATGGTTTAATTGAAATAAATGCTTTGAGTTTGAGTTTTTTTACCAAAACATAAGGCATCGCCTGTTCATAACCAAGGAGTCTTAAAAGTACCTGAGGAAAAAATGCTTATTATTCTTGGGAACTTTCGGGAAAATATCGTCTTCAATCCTGGCTTTTGAAACATCCATAAGTAGATAAATCAAAATGTACCAGTACTTACCTCATTTATTTAGTATTTCATAATTTTCTTCCCCATTTTTTTTTTTAAACTTTGCCACCCCATTCTAGGAATTTCTCCTGTATTGTGGGTGCGTTTACAAACATTTAATAAACTCACATATACAAACAGCCAGGCCCGGAACAACTACTTGTAGGTCATACAAATATTTGTTCCGTGCGGGAATCGAACCCGCGACACGCAGCGCAGCAGTCAATCGCTTAACCACTGCGCCAACCGTACCGTTTAAATAGGCCTTTATTTTAATTATTTTATTTATCTTTTATGTAGATTCTTCTATATTTTGTGAATATGAGAACGTTGTAGGGCTGTAGACTGTAGATTTGTAGACCTTTTTCTATTTTGTTGAGTAACCTGTTACTTGTTGACAGACCTACACTGTCCTCCCATACCTATTAACACTGTAATTTGAAAACATTGTAAAAAATAATTATTTTTAAATGAGTAACCGTGGAGTTTCTTGCCTGCTCTTTTCCATAGGAAACGACCAATTGGAACCGTTTTTTTTTTTTTTTTTTTTTGGGTGGGAAATCATCAAATGACCTCTCCCGCTCTGGGCGGAGCGGAAGGGCGTGTCAGACTCTTACTGACTAAAACCCACCCGTGTTCCTTCAGTTGCCTGTGCGCCAGGGCCACGGTAACTCTTTCGAACAATCCGCGACCCCGGCAGGCATCGGTCCTATCGGACCCCGTCAATGGTGCTGACATCTCTTTGAGGCGCGCGTGGAACACGACGCGCCGTCGACCCGGGCCTGGTCCTTACCGGACGGCGAGCTGCCCATAGCTCGCCGTCCGCAAGCCCGCGCCTACGGTGGCCGGGAGTCGGCAATCGACTCCCGACGCCCAGGGTGTCTCCTCCTCCTGCGGACCAATTGGAACCGTGAACCTAGCTTCTGTCTGTTTATGTATGTATGTATTTGTTGTATATGTAAATGGTACACCACTGACTGCCTGCATTATTGTCTCTCCTTCTCCCTTGAATCCATTCAAAGGTTGTCTGTAAAAGTCGCTTTTAGCGATAAGACCGCCCATTGTGTCACCCTGTGTAAAATGTCTACATTTATATCTGTAATTTCTATGGTGTACATAATAAAGAGTATTATATTCTATTCTATTCTATTCTTCTGACGTTTCATAAGTGCCCATGTAGTTTTATGTGAAATAAAATATTTTGATTTACAATTAATTATAAATATCATTAGGGAATATGGTAATTACATTCGGTTTAGTCGCACCTGAAAGCTCAGATGCTCAGTCGTGTGTTTCTGCTGTACTCTACATACTCCAGAAGAACAAGTTGAACCGATTTAACCAATCATGAGTCAGATCACATCGATGCTTGCCGTCGGCCACGATGTAAAAACAAAATATTTTTCACTTCAGTAGCTCAAACATGTAGGTTTTGCTGCCTGAAATCAGTGAGCAAAATGCGATTTTGCTCACTGAGTGAGACCAAGTAACTTTTTAATTATTTTTTTTCAGAAAGCCGCGAATATCTTATTCATCCTTGGGTTAATCATACAATTCGAAACATTCACACTCTATCTCTTTCCCGCCATTAGAAAGAGAGAGAGACAAAGACCAGCCCTTTCGAAGTTCCGATTTTGAATTCGACCTCAAAGACAAACACGTTCGGAATTTCGTACTAACTAAAGAAATTTTTCAAAAAGATAATTATGTCTTTTAATGTAATTTATTGAATTTTTAACTTATTGTTGTATTTAAACGAAAATAAGTATTTACTGCAAATAAAACTGATATTTAACATGTACATATTTATTTCTAGTTTCAATAATGTTACGTAATATATTTTGAATAATAAAATATCATGGGTGCTATTTCCGAACACGCCTTAATTTAAATAAAAGAGCGGGTTACTTTTAATTTGCAGAATTGCAGTAATTTTTGTTTTAACTTTTAAAATGTTCAATTTTATTGAATTGGTACCTCTACCTACAATCTTAATTATTTTGATTCACAATAAATAGTTATTTCAATCTATTCCTGTTTATTATTTTATCTCCTAAAGTGTTCTCGCTGCTGAAGTGAAAAGTTATGTGTGTTACACGAGAGCAAAGTTTTTTGCATCTCGTTCCTTTGAATCCCTCGCCACACTCAGGATTCAACTTTAGAATCACTCGCTACGCTCGTGATTCAATCGTTGAATCCTTCGCTTGCTCAGGATTCAAAATCAGCACTCGCAGCAAAAAACGACTTTGCTCTCTTGTTGCACAAATAACTATTGTTTTCACGTAGGCATCGAGGTACACCTCCAAGCAGCCCGCGATGTATCGCAGTGTAGTGAGGTATCCTTCGGCATGTGCATGCGTGTCTCTTAGCATGCATTTGTTTTACATGGAGGCGATTGAGGTGGCGAGCTAAAGTGCGATCGCGAAACTAATCTTCGGCATGTAATTACCCTTAACCATTTGGTAGCTCCGGGCTATTCTCACATATATCATACAATATAACATTTCTATCATCTACATCACTCATTAACTAGGAAGTCTAACCGTCTATGACGTCATCCAGGATCAAGTTAATGACACATCATTATTTACCGTCTTAGCCGCCATGTTGGTTTCATCTTCATAATTTATTTGACAGATGGGGCAAAGGCGATTCGTCTTCATCTTATAGTGTCATAGTGACTCTAGGTCATTTTTTTCTTTCTATTTCAAAGTCTTTGAACCCATTAGTGATGTACCGACTTATAAGCAGATTGACCGATTTTTTTAGAGTTTGCTTTGTCGATTAATTCGCTTTTCGTTCTGCTGTCATTAATAAGTTGTTGAATGGTTTTTGAACCTTCGTTAGGACGAATTGTTAACTACAAAATAATTGAAGTACCAAAGAAAATCAAGTGATCTTCTTAAGTGAAGGACTCAAAACAAAGTTTTTGCGTTAATGGAGTTACTTTTATGTCATTCTTTCCACGCTTTTTGTCATTCACGAAACATATATATATATATATATTATATTATTATATTATATTTTTATTATATTTATATTGTAGTGGCCAGTTTATCATGACAAGACGTTAAATATGGAACATCTATATATTTCGAATTTGACATAGTAATTTACTCTTTTTTTTTGCAACCAGCGCCATTTTGACATTTCAATCTGTACTGAATGCACTGTGTGTTCTTCAAAAGGGTACAATAAATAGAAATTAATTGGGGTACAATAAATAAATCATTATAATGTAATTTTAAAATATTCCACGGTTTGAGCAGCAAAACATTATTAATCATAGTTGTTTTGATTTTTATCTAACTACGTTACGCTTTTATCCTTTGTGGGGTCAAGCAGAGGTGTACTGTCACACGACCTTTATTTTATTTTACAAAGGACGTATTAGATGCCCCTCACTACGCCTTATATTATGGGGTCGACTGGGTCTAATATTGCGTAACCAGCCTTTAGGTAATGTTCCCACTGCTGGGACTCAGGCCTCCTCTTTATGAAAGGGAGCGGGCTGTCATCCACCACGCAGGCCCAGTGTGGGTTGGGGTCGGGGATGTTGGATAACCATAGGTGATTATTGGTCACTTTTTTTTTTCTCGTTAGTGGGAAATGGTGCGTATTTTAAAGTATCTTCCTTTCCCTTTTCATATTTGGAAAACAAAACTGTATTGTACATAGTTGACAACTATTTTATTTTTTACTTGTTTATTGTTGTTTTAAATGCTCTTTTTGTTAGTTTTAAATGCTCCTTTTTATTATTTTTATTTTTACTGTTTGTATTTTCTGTGCGTGTCAAAATAAAATATTTTTCTTTATTTCTTTCTTTCTCAACTAGGTATATTATTAATTACTATATACGTATTAAGCAATATAGGTATTGAAAGTAACGTAGATGTGGGCTTTAAAATCTATTAATAATTTTCTGACGTCACCAGTTCACGAAACTCGTACCTATTATGAAAACAAACATGCACTCCTACGCAAAGTTTTATACAAATAAATGAGTCCTTTAGGAAGTGTTTACATCGGTGGAGTAACTTCTTACTAAATTAATAGGCACTTCGAAATCTATAATTATCTAACCTTAATTTAAATTCTGAAATGGTATTATGTGAAACAGGGATGTGGAACTCTTCTGTGTCGACTTATTTTAAGTTTCAGCGGTAGAATTAAAGCAATCACAACATGGCCCCAGAAACATAAATTCTACGGGGATTTGTCAAAGTTCACATCATTTAAATTTCGAAATAATATTACTGATGCATTATCAGCAATGGAACACGGGAACCGTTAGTTAGGTCGACTTCCAAATGCGAGCAATTTATCAATTCGAGAGCAGAATTCAAAATTATTTGAAAATAACTTATGTGATTGTATGGAGTTTAACAAGTAGTTACTAAGTAGCGGGGGTGTGTTGAATAGAATAGAATACTCTTTATTATGCACATCATAAATTCCCAGAATATAATCAAAAATGAAATTATCCGGGTAAAGAACCGGAGTTACCGACATTGCCTGCAGAGTAAGCAAGCTGAAGTGGCAGTGGGCTGGCCATGTTTGTAGAAGGACCGATGGCCGGTGGAGGAGACGAGTAAAGCGGGGTACTTACGTAACACATTATCACTAGGAATGGGTTTCATTCTGACAGTTAAACAACATTAATTGCGTTATTTACGTTGCTGACCAGATGCATTTTTCGAACATATGAAGCAATGGATTAGCAATAGGCCTCAAAATGATTCAGATAGTGATAGATAGTGTGTTACGTAATTAGGGTGCTGTAGTAGAAACCGCGTATCGGTAAGCAAAGTGTGGGACGCCCCTCAGCTAAATGGACCGACGACCTTAAGAAAGTGGCTGCGATGAACCGGATGCAGAAGGTGGAGGACATGGTGTTGTGACACAGCCTATCACAGTCCACTGCTGGACATAGGTGTGCCTATGTCCAACATTGGACTGCGATAGGCCGAGTTGATTAATTAATGTATACCATTTAAATTACAGAAAAAACATTTTTTTTTTGTTATATAGGGTGCCACAATGGGCGGTCGAATACGACTTAGTTCAATATTGTAGAGCGTATGCTACTGGACCAGTCTAAACGCGCCTTACAAGCTTGCGGTCATAATACCAAGCAAGTTACTTCCGTAGTGTTTCCGACGCCTAAGGCTAAACGCAGCACTGTAACAACATTATAACGATCCGTAATTGTTAGTACGTTCGCATCATTATTATAATTTGATGCACTGCAATTATTATTGCTTGGATATGGCTGTCGAAGTGGTGTATAATGTTTTGAGTCATCTATTGGTTTTGAGTTTGAGTTTATTTGAGTAACTGGATATAAGTTATCAGTGGTTTCTAGACTTTGTTATCTGTGCGCAACTGTTCGACGGTAGGGTTTGAACAGAACAAACTTTGAGTTAAAAATCTTATGAACGGTGCCGCTCATTGGTATTTTTTGCTTTCACCTTACTTTTATCTGCAGTTAAACATTTTCAGGGTCAAATTAAATTAGCTAGCGAAACTCCACAGACGTGATGGGTGGGAAATGGTATTATTCGTCCTGCTTTGATTGGTCACTTTATGATTATGTGAATATGAAATCCGTTGTTTTCCGTATTTTTTAGTTTTAAGGTGTATTTTTGTTGCTGCAATGCCAATAAATGCATTTTCTTTCTTTCTTTCTAAATATTAGCATACCAGAGTTCGTCGGATTACTAATACGTGAATCCATAGAGTATTACTGATCTCTTAACTAATACCAATATAATATTACTATTATAATTTATTACTTAGGCTTTAGAACAAAAACTGCATACCTAATTATCTAGGTTGGTACTAAAAATAGCTAAATGCATTAGAATATTTTTTTTACAGTTTCTTAAAAATCACTCGGAGTCACGGAGTTATGAAAAACTATAATATTCGTGGTTCGATTATAACCTCAAAATCTGATACTTTTTTTGAAATATATCTATTCTGAAGCTAGTCCGCTACAAAAATAACATCATATAGGAATTTACTAATGATTGACAATATAACACAACATTTTCCGATGCTCTTGGTTCCAGGGCGAACAATGTATGGGCGCAGAGCAATATCCTTTCTCACGGACGAAGTCGCGCACAGAAGCTACTTTAATTATAATTAATTTAATTTGGAGAAAGACTTACATACAATCGACGGATGGCTAAACATTATAGATAGGAACCATGCCGATAATTTACAGTCAGTACCCAAATCTATTGTACTATTGTTTCCAGTAATTTAATATCCTTACAAATCTATTGTATTAGAATTTGACATTTGAAACGCTCATGTCTCGAATACACTTAATAATTGATTTCACTTTGTAATTTAAATGATGAGAGTGAAAGATTTCTTTCGTTGAACTTTGATTTAAATATACCTCTTTTATCTCTCTCTCTTTTCTCATATTCCTTTGTATTACATTTTTTATTGTGTTTTTTTATGGATCAAGTGGTCTGTAATAAAGATTTTTATTATTATTATTTTCAAGATTTTCGCATATCGCGGGACCATGAGGTCCCGGACCTTTGGTAGGCATACGAGGGGCCGAAGCCAACTCGCAGAGGCCCGTTAGAATCTATAAGTAAAGGAAATGAAGTACAAGCCGGCGATTATCCCTGTATGCACTGTGCAAGTGTACCCAAGGACAACCCCCGGTTGATGTTGGACTATTGCAGGATATGGAAAAAAAAGATATTGGACTATGGGTTTGGGTGCCTATAGTGGACTAGTTACCTAGAACTATGGAACGGCTATGGCCCCTGCCTGACCAATATTTTATATATAAAATACACGGATAAAATGGCAGGGGGTGACTTGCACACTCAATAATGGGCCCCCGGAAACCGTCGCTAGCACATAGTGACGTAGCGACAAGGGGGAGATACTTCCTGAGGTGCTTGAGGAGGGGAGAGGTATTCCACGGCTATCAGAACAATCCCAGAGCCCGGAAGATGGTCAAGATCCCTACTAGCACTTACTGAAATACTTCCTTCCTCCGAGCACGTTTGCTCTTGCGAATCTCCACTCAAGCCAGCCAATAAAGGCAAGAAAGAGGTGGGAGCTCTGTTCCTCGTTATTAACTCCAGCCGGCCACTAAAGGCAAGCCCGAGGTGAGGAACAAGACTTCTCCCGGGAGACAGGGTCCGTGGGGTCGCTACTGCCCAACAGCTCGCCACATGCTGCCCTGCGGGTTCCTGTATCTCTCTTGGTCTGGCTCCTCACCCTAGACCTGTTTCAGCAAAGTAAACTCTACTGATACAGACCTGTTCAGGAGCGCGCAAGCCCCACCACGACGTCAACGTAGAGATACGGCGGTGGGGTTATTATTATTATTATTATATAACGTATTACCACATAATAAACGCTAGTTTCAAGAATAGCCTTTTCGCCATGCGTGACAAGTTCAATTAGCTTACCAGCCTTGATTTTCTCTTTAGCCTAGTGGTCCCAAGTGCAACTGCTAAACGTGGGATTCGGGATTTAATCGTCTAGCGTCTGTCGGTCGTATTATTGGGTTTTTCATTCAAAAATTCTTAGTTAAAAATTCGTCGGAGTCTGGCCTGGCTAATGACACAAGAGTCGCCCTCTGATATTTGGGACTTAGAACAAAGGGGCGCGCAGTATTTTTTTTAAATGTATTGTTTGGGAAGTTTTCAGACTAATAAAGACTACATTAATAACTTCAGGTGCATTCACACCTAAGTTACTTTTTGTAGATCAACATTTAGCAACATAAAAACATTAAGTAACTTTCTATAACTTTTAGTAAGTTTACTAAATAACTTTTTTTATTCGTTGTTGCCCACTAACAACGTTTCTCCACAAAAAGTAACTTTGGTGTGGATGCACCTTTACAAACAATTACTTTTGCTATTAACAAGCTTCCACAAATAGGTCGAATCAAATGGCGCTGATGAATCTATCTACTTCAAAAATGCCTACAATAATGACCAGTTAATAAGAATAATATTGATATTTATAAGTAAACTCTATCAAAGAGACAAATGGCACACGGAACTCCTTGGAGAAATAAAATAATTATGTTCACATGTTAATGAAGAGTCGTGTGGAGCCTTGTATTAACTGTCATATCTTCCTGAACACTAGCACACGTCGTTTATTTGTATAAACATGTTTGTGTTTAACGTTATAAGAGCTGAGGTTTATGTTTAAGTCTGTTTGTTTTTAAGTATTATTTGTTTAGGTTAAGAATGTCTGTTAAGTCTGGTAGATTGCTAGAATAGCAGATAGATTTTATTTTAAATTGGACGAATTTACGTAATAAGAAATGTGAAAACTTAAGTGAAGTGAGCTCTCATTTCACATGAGGCTAGGGATTTTCACTTCACCTAAGTTTTCACGATGAGATTTTTACAGAATACATCGGCGGGAATGCTTGAAATGGTGGTACTTATTCGTCAAGTCGTTGAGCTCCTTAAGTTCTGAGTTGAGCTCACGGTTACTGACAAATGCGTCCACGGATGCGGACAGGTCCACTCAAATCGGTGTGGTTCTTTCCTCAAAAGACTATCTCAGACATTAAATTGCATGGCCCTAATATGATCTGACCAACATCATGTCTGGACTTTAAAAGAGACCGTGATCTCTGAGTTTGTTTCGGATTTTCTTCTCAGAATAGTCAGATAGGAAACTCCGAACTTATCTAGTTTTAAAACATAAATATTTATGACGTATAAAAGTATTTTGTAGCAAAAATAAACATAATTTCATCATCATTCCAGTTAAGGCAGTTTTGGCTTCCGGTCGTAATTTAGTCAAGTTCATGATCTGGAAGCGATAGAGGTGATAGACGCAAACAGTTTCCTGATAAACTGAATCAAGTGTATTTCCACGTTGGATTCTCCACATGGAATTTCGGCCACAAGAAAACGACGAGAACAACTTTTTGTTTTATTCTAGTAAAATATTAAAATATTGTTTATAATTCAATATTCAATTCAGTTTTGGTGCGTCATAGAATCTGGATTATTATTATCACCTCGTGAGTTCCAGGGTTCAACGTCATAATGCTGGTTGTAAAAATTAATTAATTTTAAGAAACATGATACCACTCATTTTGGCGAAATTAAGTAGGTATACATATGTGCGAAAACCGCAAAATGATGTCAACCCAAAAAACGATGAGACTAAAACCTGCATGACCATGTAATAATATCACGTAATACCATACACATGTCATCCACGTTCTAAGAAACGGTGGCACAAGTTTTGAAGAAATAAGGAAGTGGTGCCAGTATTGCTATTTTGTACAAATCTCAGCGTGAAAATTTTGGTGAAGTAAGCCTGAAGTGATCTGTCAGTCTACCCGATGCTAGGGATTGACACTATTGACAGAAATAAATAACGAAAAATAGGTTTATTTGTCACAGAACACGTGCATACAAAAAAGATAATTAGCACTAATACTAAAGAAAAATAGAAACAAAATAGATCTATAATCACGAGCACAAAATAGAAATAGTCGACAGCTGCACGTCATGACTGTGACAAGAGGGCTTCCACTCAGCTGATTTTCAGTGGTTACCCAAAACGGACGTACGGAAACCAAGTCAGCTGAGTTCACCTAAATTTTACGGTGAGATTTTAATAGAATAGATCGGCAGTTGTTTAAAGGCGTCGGTGAAAAACTTACCTTCAGACAAATGGGCCGAGACCTCGATTGGCATTTTTTTTTTTCTCTTGTGCCAGGCTGCGTGCGTGCGTGAAGCGATGTGGAATACTTTGGTGCTTCTTTCACTTTTTTAAGGTGTACATAATTTCCATATTTGATGACTTTAGATTTTTGTTTTTTCAACTTGTTTTACTTCATGTCCTATTGCCATTTTCTTGGCACAAATCAGATTCCGGGCTGCTGTGCCCCGACCTGGAGATCAAACCCTAGACCTCACGTTCAGCACTCGTGCTTATAACCACTGGACTAACGAGGCAGCCATTACGGAAGTTATACCATGAAATTAGAGATTTTGTAGGAAAAGCTGATCGATTAAACGAAGGCTATACGAAAACAATCAAGGCTTGCTCATAATAATGAGAAGATTGAAACGGAAGCAAGAGAGACGTCAAACTGACTTCCGGTCACTACTTCATTTCGAAAAAAGAATTTTATGTACAGATACGGTTAAAATTAATTTTGTTGTTTTTGGTGACGTTTCGTTTAAAATAAATGATAAAATATCTCTTTGACACAGCTTGATATGGATGTGGTGTCTTTCATAATTTCTATATTTTATTGGGTTTCCGCTTAGTGAATTACTTCGGGCAGATTGTTCGATCCAGTAGTTCCGGAGAAGTTGCAGTACAGGTACTGACTGAACAGAACCTAAGCCATTGAAGATAGAAATTGGACGATATTTTTCTTGAATGCTAAAAAATACCGGTAGGTATTCCGCTGCATCCGGTAAGACTGGACACTGACCCCAAAATAGTCAGGGAACTGCTAGGCATATGATGATGTTATTTTTAAGGGACACACATTTAGAGAATAATTTAAATTTTTTCATAAATCTCATTTTTTTTTTCAGTTTTAAAAGTGGATTGAAATCTAAAAACCAAATTTCGTTCATGTGAACGAAATTTGGTGGCAACAGCAGGCAGCTTTTTTTTTTTGAGTGGGAAATTATCAAATGACCTCTCCCGTTCTGGGCGGAGCGGGAGGGCATGTCAGACTGTTACTGACTAAACCCCACCCGTGTTCCTTCAGTTGCCTGTGCGCCAGGGCCACGGTAACTCTTTGGAACAATCCGCGACCCCGGCAGGCATCGGCCCTTTCGGACCCCGTCAATGATGATGACATCTCTAACAGCAGACAGCTGGAGTACAACGGGTTTAAAAAAACACTTAACGAAGCCAAGAGTCACTTTTACTCCCCGTCATTGCAATTTCTTTTTTTTTGGACCTTACCTGGGTACTTTCTGGTTTTGGTAATATTGAAGGTCAAAATTCCAACTTTAACTGACGTTTTTTTTACGAAAGCAAGTTTTTAATATTATGACACAACTTTAAATACCCTCACGACCCCTGTACCGTTGCATGCACCCATAAGCACAATGATTTGCGTGCGTTAAATTGCGCGCTACCTTAAACAGCGATTTTTCACACCAAAAATAAAATTAGTTTTCCAGCTATTATTTTTGTGCTATGTTACTTAGTTTCATGTACAGAATGCGTAGTTGACGGTATGTGATGGATCTTTTTACGCTCTGTATAACAAAAATCTGTGTACCAAAATTGTTGGACTGTTACAAAATAAAGAATAGAATAGAATAGAATTGAATACTCTAAAAAAAAAAACAACAGACTAACTAACTACTAACTAACTATCCTAACTTCCTAACTTCCTAACTATCCTAACTTCCTAATCCTAACTAATATTATAAATGCGAAAGTAAGTTTTTTTGTTTGTTTGTTACCTTTTCACGCCTAAACCATTAAACCGATCATCCTGAAATTTTTCATATACGTTGTCAGGTGTACAGAAACGGACATAGGGTACCTTTCATCCCACAAAAAAGTACTGTTCCCGAGGAAACCAACAATAACGTTCTTATGATAATAGATGGCGCCACGTGTCTTTCGAATCATGATTGAAGCATATAACCCGAATATCAATTCGGGTTGACTATCAAGTCCAAGTCAAAATTAACGCGAGCGAAGCCGCTGGCAAAAGCTAGTGAACTATAAAGGCAGATTTTTCAGTAACAAGAACAACTTGCGGTCGTGCGTATAATTATTGCGCAATAATCACCCTAAACATTTAATAAAGACCTGCTACAATTGAACCACCTCGATTATTTAACTAGAGGCAATTATCGCGTGCATTACTTCGTTCGACCGATCGTAGCGGCCTGAATAGCTACCCCTGACCGGTTGCGCGCACGCATCACTGTGAACGTTCTTTGTTTCACTGGGTGTGGTAGTTACGGGGTTAAGGAGTCGCTGGAGAATCGGTAACTAACTGGTATTATATTGAAGAACTTTGAACCTCCTTAGTCTAGTGGCCTTAAGCACTACTGCTGAGCAGGTCATGGATTCAATTCCCAGGTCGGACTTAGTGTTATTAGGTTTTTTTATCAAGACTTTCTCAGTAACAGTCTGCATTTGTGCCCGGTTGATGGCAACAGGGTCGCCTCCTTACGTGGGACTTAAAAATATATGGCAAAATGTGGGTGTACTATAGGTACACATCTGCTTAACCCTTCAGGGATTACATCTGTGATGTTATATTACGATGACCTTCAGTTAAGGCGCAGAGTCGCAGAGTAGCAAGCAAGAAGTCGTGAGCTCGATCTCCGTTTGTTGTTGTACGATAGAGGTGAACCTGGGCCAGCAGTCTCGACACAGATACCGACAAAAATCTGTCGCTAAGTCGTATTGATGTCAAATTCCTTTAATAGATTTTCAACCTTATGCCTTGGAAATAAAGTTGAAAATCTATTAAAGGAATTTGACATCGATACGACTTAGCGACAGATTTTTGTCGCTATCTAATGTCGAGACTGCAGGGCCTGGAACAAGTATATACAAGAGTAATCACAATCATCCTAACTAATATTATTATAATTAATAATAATATTATTTAGGATAATAATAATTAAAAACGGCTGAACGGATTTGGTGAAATTTGGCATACAGATAGACCATGACCTGGTTAAGGACATAGGCTGCTTTTCATCCTGAATCGCAGACGAAGTCGCAGACAGTAGCTAGTTTAAAATAAAATTATATGAATGAAAAGTAAGTCAATCTGTCCGTCTGTCCCTCTGTTTGTGTAAAAACAACGAAACTCGGAACCTACTTGATTGGTAACTAAAAATAGTCGTAGGATAAACATGGATCCAAATCAATTTGAGCGGTCACGCAACTTGTAAAAAAGATGTCAAATACCGAACTATGAAATGTTAGTTCACTATTTCGGCACGTTCATTTAGATCCTGTACTGTAGGTATGATTTTCAATCCTTTATTCCGGAATAACATTAAATTAAAATGTAGGTATTATCCTGTAGGTATTTAGGTAACACGCTTGCATTTACCCGAAAGGTTAGGCAGAGGTGTACCTACATAAGTACACCCACATTTCGCCAGTTATGTTTAAGTCCCTTGTAATAGGGGGCGAGCCTATTGCCATCAACCGGACACAAATCCAGAAACCATATCCTGCTGCTGAGAAATTCCTGATAGAAAACGCAACATCATTTTGCTCGACCTGGGATTTTAATTTTACCTATCCTGAAAAATATAAAGAAAGAAAAAAATAGTAGTAGTAGTATTATAGAGGTATGAGGAACAGAGTGTAAAGCTCACTCATACCTCCATAGAAAAGGGAGGATCCTCCGACTAGACGGGTGTTGTGTCTGGTGGGCAACTGCCCGACGTTTGATGTCGGGACGTTGTATATTGTGCTAGTTGCGCGGTAAATTCTGCTTGCACGATGCAGGACTTTGCGTGACGTCAGTGTGACATGTAGGTCGCATCAAGCGATGTAGATACCGCTACAGTATAATAAAAAGTTTTAAAAATAATAACAAATGGAGAAACAGCACCTTAAGTATCATTGGCTTTTATGCTCGAACTTACGAGTAGTCTTACACAATAAAAAATATCCAATAATACGATTTAGGGACAAGGTTAGAATTCCAAACAATGATTGATCACTCGCAATACGAAGATATTGATGTAAATGCTTATTTCCGTTGCCTTTCAGCATTAACGTGATATACAATAGACATATGATATAATTATCTATAATTAAATACTGTATTATTATCTAATAACCAACTAGTAACGGTAGAAACTAGTAATAATATGATCATTTAACCCGGTGGTTCCCAACCAGTGGTCCGTGGACCACCAGTGGTCCGCAAGAACTAAAATATAGTTCGCGCAAGATTTCAAACGAAATGATAGAAACTGTAAGTACGCTTTTGAATCTGATTCTTTGTAGCAGTTTTGGTGTTAAAAAGCAATTTCATACACCAAAATTCGAAAAATCGCTTTGCGCTATCTTATGCTTTTCTCTACAACTTATTTATGTGAACAAGGATTTTCTGCTTTATTGATAATTTAAATCAAGTCCAGGAATCGATTGAAAGTACCTAAGTGATGATATGCGTGTAGGTTTGAGAAAAAACACTAAGCCAAGAATTTAAGAACTTGTGCAGAAGATGCAAGCTCAAAAATCTCATTGATGCAAACTGAATTATTTACTAAAAAAATCAGTGTTTTGTTAATTAATGGTCCTTTAGAATTTTACTATTATGTCTGTTAAACTTTTCCATTAAAGTTTATTTTTAAATTGATACAGTTTATTTTTTTACTTTGTGGAACTGCTAATAATAATGAAATCAAAGTGGTCCCTGTCAAAATAAGGTTCGGAACCAACTGATTAACGCATAGTAAGTAGGGTATAAATTTATTTCGTTCTTTCGTTTCGTTCTTTTTTGTATTTGTGTTTTTTTCTGCGTCATGTTTACCGCAAATAAAGTATTTTCTTTTTTTCTGTATTTTTTTAAATTTAATTTAATTCTGTAAAAGAGAACATAAAATCTTAACATCAAGCTTATATACTCCGATGAAGTAGGCAGAGAGGTATATAATACACCCGTTTTTCGCCAGTCATTTTATGCCATGTAATAGGGGCAAGCCCATTGCCTAATGGCAATGGCAATCAGGTATAATCCGGACTCCGGGCTGTTACTGAGAATACTCCATAGGAAAACTCTATAGCACTGTGTTCGATCGGGACCCTAACTACGTAACACACTATCTATCACAATCTGAATCATTTTGAAGCCTATTGTTAATCCATTGCTTCATAAGTTCGAAAAATTTGTCTGCTCAACAACGTAAATAACGGAATGAATGTTGTTGAACTGTCAAAACGAAACCCACTCCTACTGTTAGTGTGTTACGTAATTACCCCGCGGGTTATTACACCATTGTACCCAGGACCCCACGCTAAGGGACTACTAGAACAACAGGGTAGTCTTCGTTGTGAATGCTAATTACCAACATAATTATAATAATGGGATTTTTAGAATAGTATTCATGCAGTACATTAAAGAAGTAGAGAATCGGCACCAATGACAATTTTACAGAAAATTATTCACAATCAGCCTACTTAAAAAGTTCCCACTGTTGGGACACAGGCCTCCTCTCGGTGAGAGGGAGTGGGCTGTAATCCACCACGCGGGGCCAGTGCGGGTTGGTAGATGTCGCATGTCTTCGAATTTTTGGTTCTAGCACATGCCGCCGGTAAACTCACGATGTTTTCCTTCACCGTTTTCAGAGCAGAAAATGGGAAACAGAAAACTATTATTGTAACTAATAATTTAATATCATACATATGTAAATAATAAATTTTAAGTAATATAATTTTATTATCTTTGCTGCACAAAACTTGCTTAATTGTAACCTCACTCACGATGACTGACAAATGCGTGCACTGACTGGACAGGTCCACTCAATCTGTGTGGTTCTTTCCTCAAAAGACAATTTCAGATACCAATCTGCATGGTCTTCGCATGACCTGACCAAGATTATGTCTGGATTTTAAAAGAGACTGTGACCTCTGAGTTTGTTTCGGCCTTTCTTCTCAGAGTAGTCAGATAGGAAACGTCGACCTCATCTAGTTTAAAAATCATGATTGACGTGTAAAAGTGTTTGTACAAACCTACTTACAGAAATAAAATCATTTATCATTTATCACTCAAATCAAATCAAATCATCAAATCATTTATTTCTTTGCAAAAATGGGTATAGTAAGTGTTTTTATAATAAAGTTTTCCATATTTTACCGTCACGTGGGGGCATACAAAGGTTTATAATTCCAAATAAAAAAATCTAAAATATGTGGGAGATAACTGGAATTACAAAAAAAAAAAAAATGACGGTGTGGTCACAGCATTAAAAAAAAATAGGACTATATAATGTCAAACGGAAACAAAAAGTAATTGAACCAGGATCACAATAATTATGTCAATCAGAATAACAATCTGTCAATCAGTTAGTGAATCATCTTTAAGAAAATCGTCAATCGTGTAATGAGTTTTCATAATAAAAAATTCGTTTAGCGCCCTTTTAAATTTTAATGTAGTCATATTTTTTATAATATTAGGTACTCTATTATATATGAGTGGGGCAATACCAAAAAACCTTTTTTTCATTAGTGCGGTTTTACCTTTTTCTTGACATAATTGATTAATGTATTGAGTCCGTATTGAATTTTTCCTGACCTCTGATAATGTTTTAAATAGATGTGGATTACATTTCACAAACAAAGCAGTTTCTATTGTATGTAATATTTAACTGGATGAAGTCACTGGCGCCTGAAATACAGGAATTCTCACTCTAACCTAGCTCTAGAGTAGTCAAGAGTCAGGGATTCACATTTTTTCTGTAACCTGTTTAAGCCAATACAGGATATAAAGCTATATACTTCTATTTAACATGTCGCCAAAATTTTGAAAAAAAAAATTGTACACAAAAAATAGTAGCACTCCCGTTGATGTCTTTTATAGGGACGACTTTAACAAAATCCTGATTTTTGTTATTTTCGTTTTTGCACGTTGTTTTCTACGTTTTATGTTTATTTAAATATGTTAATTGATTTTAAGCATCTGTAATTAATTTAATAGTGTTTTTTTTATTATTTTATTAATGCATTAGTTCTAAGAAATTCTTTGCAATATAGAGGAAGTATAAAGGAAAATAAATATATTTAACGACTTCTTTAACTTGAAAAGGTAGCAAAAAATATTTATTATATTCATCTGTTAGTTGGGTCTTCCCCGTGATCTATTTTTTGGCTATAGAACATAAATTAGTCGTGTCCGCTGCACTAATTTTAAAATAAAATTCAGTGCTATTAAATATAAATTAATTGAGTTAATTAATAAACAAAACAAGACCGACTCTTACGATTGTTTTGTCACGTATGCTCTATATTTAATTATAACAAATGTCAGTAATCGGTTTAAAAGACTAGGTATTTCTTTTTTTATCCACTAAACAAAATTTTTGTATAAGAGTCCAGTTTCCTAATAATATTTCAGAATAGTCGGTATTTTGTGGTGTTAAAAAAATTTAAAATAAAATAAAAACAATATACATTTTAGGAATTAATAGGTACTTCATATTTCTTTTTAAAAATAATTGTTATATTGTGACATAAAGGAAATTGCTTGTTTACATCACCCCAACCTTTTCAGAGTAAACAAGACCATCTAATTATACAAACATCCATAAGACCAATAAATAATCAAATCTAAAAACAGATATCTAACAGTGCCAAGTACCAATAACCTCAGAATGAAAACCCCAGACTAACGGGAAACGGGCCCCGATCCAGCAGGTAAGGTTCAGGTTCCATTTTCAAAAAGCCGTCGCGCCCCACTCTAGAAAAGCGAAGGTTTTATTACGTGGGGAGGCGCGCGTGCTCGCCAGTCACCCGCTCGCCGTCGCAAGCGCCGTACGCGCCGCGCGGCATTAGTTTTCCCCCACACACGGAAAAATTGTGTCGCGAGTGCGTTTGAACCTTAAAAAAAAAGACCCTGTGCCCATTCACCCAATGAAGGATTATGTGCATGGCTGACAAGTGCTTCGACTGTGATTTTCTCTACGTCAGTGCCCCCGGCCCTCCCTTTCTACGTTACCCCTACACGGTGAGTATAAGATATTATGCAACTCGGAACTGTTACTGAAAGTTGCGAAAGGATTTTTGTTGAAATATCCGCCCGGGGCGCTAATGGACACCTCATTAGAATATACTTTAAAAAAATGCAACGTATGTCCGACCACTTATATATTTGTATTAAATGACTGTTCGGTACCGATCCGGTTTATTTCGATATTAACGTTATTTTAATAGATTTCACGTCTGATTGGGAAGGTCACAGTAACGCCAACGTTGCGTAAAGTTTTATATAAACTAGAAAATATACATAGGAACATATTATTCACCAAAATATATAACCTGCAAAAATCAAAAAAATTCGAAGAAAAGTCGATGAGACCAAATCGCTAAACCAACATTTAAATGCTAATAAAATCGGCTGTTACAAACATTAACATATTTTAATTTATGAACAAAAGGACGTGAAACCTGACACCCTTTAGTTCTACTATCGTTACACACTTAATACTCGCTCGAACATAGAACGATTACACATGAATATACATCGTTGGTAGCCCCGCTTACCCAACAAGATAGTTAAGCAATTACTTAATTAAACAGTGTTTGTAAATAAAAACGCAATCGGTAGTACCACCGTTTTTAAGTGTTCAACATTTCAACTTCGATTTTTAGTGGCAAAAAACTGATATAGGTAGGTACTCGGTATTTTTATGTATCTCATGCAATTTAACCTTCTGACCCGTACTGCCTTTTATTTTACGTAATCAGAATTGCTAACTACACATAAAGTTTATGGCAATCTGAAATACTGTTCGATTACTATTTAAATGTGGGCGACTATGGACAATAACGATATGTTCAAAATCCAATTTAAAAAAAAAATCTTGGCTGGCGATCTGTGTGCTCATCGTTGAGACCTAATCTTATGCCAAAATTAAAATTCCCATGATGTTGAGATCTCGAGAAAATCCTCTGTGACAGACGGACAAAAATGTGATCATATAAAGGCTCCGTTTTTCTTACAAGATCGTACTCCTTAAAAAAATAATTTGGGATTTTGATTGAGAATGAATAGTAAAGAGGATAAAGAATATGTCGTACATAGTCCACAGTAAATATTGTGAAATAGGCAGAAATGAGTTAGCTAAAGCTAAGTGATATGATGTATAAAATATATTATTATTCAATGTGTATGTATGAATCACTTATTTAAACATTGTCATAGATTATCTTAAAAGGATCTGCAAATGATAACTTGAAACTCCTGTATTTCTATATTTTATTTATTGTGTAGGCAATAAATTATTATTTAATTAATTAGCAAAACTATAACTTTTTATTACAGGACATATTCAAATGATACAAAAATAAAATATAACTAGTTTTTGCTTGCGAATCGACCGCGTGAAATGTCTTGTGTTAACATAAAATAACCAACCGTTGATATATCCAACGACATTCGTCAATACTGTAGCTTCTCATTAATGAAACAATTTTAGGTATCGGACCAGTAGTTTCGAAGCCCCTGCATATAAACTTACAAATTTAACCTCTTTATAATATTACCATAGATTATTTGGTCGCGAAACTAAATAACACCTTAGGTATAATGAAATACATCAAAGTTTTCCGCCATTCTTGTCACAAAGAATAAGTAAAGTTTCCTTTTAACGCGTCACCATTACAAAATCAATATTTTATCATTATAACTGGCAACTACAGCTTCGCACGGTTTTTACGGCTTGACAAACTTCTTTATTGAGATTTCTTTATTATAAGTGAGTTTAATATTAATTTATTATGCATATAAACCTTCCGTAATAAATTCTCTAATTGATGTTGAAAACCGCATCAAAATCCGTTGCAAAGTTAAGAAGCGCGGCCTCGCAGACCGACACGAAAAGCGATTTTAATTTTATAACATGACATGTAAGATTCCTCGTTTTGCGAACACCAATCGAGTTACAATAGTAGATAACTATAACTCAGAAAAAAATAACGATCGCAACATGGCGTTTCGATTAAAAAACAAAATAATAATAATTATATAACTTTTATCGAAAAAAAATCTGTCGCTTCTAATGTAATTTTAAATATTTTATTGATTCCATAATCCGGTCACTTGTAGAACCTGTATGACCACCTTTGAACTATAAAGGTGCCTCTACCATGAGCGAATTCGCGAAATTATTTGCGAATACAATACCTTTCAGTTATTTCTCGAGAAAATGGGCAGCATTCATACATAAGATAAGAATGCTAGGAAATTCCTTCATATCTTTGAAAAGGGCTTTTCGCGAGTTTAAAAAAATACGGAATTCCCTCCAATTATTATTAGAACGTAATTTACATGTAATAATTTATTTGAATTAAAAAGATATCGTCGTTAATAAGTCTTGATGATCCAAAATAAAGAGGTTTGTTTTAATCATAATTATACTCTTCTCGTACAGGTATGTCAGAAGAATTAAATATATAGTTGATAATGTATTCGCGAAATGAGAAACTCACTGAACATCTGTTATCTGGCGTATGAATCATCTTCATTTTGTTTGAAAAATGACATTCTTGAGACAGGCTTTCCTCGTAAATTTAGTAAACCAAAGTCACTGAAGTTCAGAAAGCAGTTAAAGTGGTAAATAAAAAAACGATTGTTTCGTTTGCAAACAATTAAAATGTTGACTTTAATTCGACATAACTTCGTGACGAATGTGACGAAGCCAGTCATGTTTAGAGCTGCGATTTTAATGTTGTTATAACAATTCGAGTGTTTAAAAAAGGGGGAAACCCGTGCTTAAATTAAGCACTGGCGAGTGGTACGACCATGAGTTTTGGAGAGAACAAACTAACAGACATTTGTTGATCTGTTTTAGATTTTCAGATGATTTTTTATTAGTAGGTAGGTACCTATGTATTTTCCAAATGAGTTTGTCAAAAATTATCTTCACGTTTAATAATTTAGATTTATATCTGTTTACATTTAAGCTCGTAAATTTTCATGAATTAAAGAATTCCTATAATTACGATATAGATTACTTCTATTTTAAAATTATAAATATTTAAATAATAAATATTATGGATGCGTCCTTATGCGGCATCGTTTGGCTCCACAGTGTTGACTCCGTCTGTCTTGTATAAATATTTAAGGATCTGTGGTGTCAAGCGGATTCAGTTGTTTGGACAATTCGCGTTACATCATCATTAATAGGGCAATATACGATATTTCCTTCGTAAATAGACCCTGCTTAAGAACTCTCTAGCATTAAAAGACATTTGAAAACGTAAATTTAAACATATATCTTGCATTAATTTAAAACCTGGACATGTACATTTAAAAAAAAAAGTTTTGGTTAGGTAATTGGTTAAATATAAATAAAAATACCTATACAAATGACATACCTATAGAACTAAATGACAAAATACAATTTCGAAAAGACGACGTATTTTTTAATTTACTAAAAAAACGATACGGTCTTGACCACAATCTGTTAATGGAAATAAAAATAAGAATTGAAATTAGATTTTTGATTAAAATATACATTAATCTTTGGTCTAAAAGATACATTCTTATTTTGAAAAATACAGGCTTCATTTTGAATACACCATATTGACTGTTTGTCGATAATTAAAAATATTATGTTTTGTATTTGAATCAAAACAGTTGACATTCTGTTTTGGTCTTAACAGATCATGCCAACGACCGGTGATTGATCAATTCATATACAAGTAATTTCTACAAAAACATCTATAAACATTAAATATCCTTTTGGCGATAATTTATTAAAGCTCCCGCAGACAGGTGCGACGCGATTCTGGTAGAACAATTTCCATTAAGTTTTCATTTAAATTGTTCTACTAGAGTCGCGTCACGCTGCCGCGTCGTGCCCGTCTGCGGGAGCTTTAATGGTGTTAGTTCACGTGTCATCAAATGTTAATGATTTACGTTAATGTATGACCGCCGCCGGTTTTGGTCAAGTGTTTATGTAGCGTCCAAGTTTTGATTATTATTTGTAGCAATTAGCTAGCACCATGTTATTGGAGATTTTCCATGGAAACTATAATTAGGATATTCGCAAACGTTTCCCAATAGTAAAAAAATACCGTTTTCTAAATTTCAGCTGCAAAAATCCAAAAATGTTTCTTCATTCAACTTTGTTTTTGTAACCCTATTCCTGATTTAAATTATTTAAATATAGACCCAAATACACGTCTATATTTTTTTAAATAAGTAATGTAATAATTAAAATAAACATAAATGAAGAATGATTTATGCTTATTTTAAATTCTAATACAAACAAAACGATGTCGACGATTCGTAAATTTTTATATAACTATTTATATTTCCATATTTTAAGAAGTAACAAGATCGAGAGACAAAAAGGTAAAGCACAATTTAAAAGACAAAAAGGCAAACTATTCCAAAAAATATTTCGTTCTGCAGAATTAATAGATTCAATTAATTTTTAATAATCGTATGATAAATAATGAATTATTCATAGCGTTCAATATTCAAAACTAGTTTTATTTTTAAATAATCTCAATTTTAGGCTACTTTCAGACGGGCGGGGTAAAACGTAAGTTATAGAGGCTGAGCGGTCTGTTGGTTTGAACAAACCAATGAACTATGGCACTGCGCGTTTAAAATAAGAACTCTTTAAGTTTTTGGCAAATTTGAACACTGTCAAAAAAAAAAAGTTTAATCGTGTATAGCAAGATTTGCATAAAATGTTCTTACACTTCAATGTGTAGTTCAAACGGCAGCATTCAAGGCCAATCCTATTTATATTTTGACCGCGTAGTGTTCGTTAAAAACCACCAGTTGGATTTGAAAAAATATTATTGCAGTACATAATCCAATTCTTGTGGAAGGCTATAGGCTACTTAACATCACGCTAAGACCCTTAGGAGCTGAGCAAAAACAATAGAAGTCAGAAGGCAAAAACGAAGTCATAGCGTGGGCAGGCGATGCGATGCAACGCGGTGGGTCGAGGGAACAAGAAATTTCACGCGGACGAAGTCGCGGGCAGAAGCTAGTATAACATAATCATTATAATCGCGGCAGTCTGATCTTACCCTTATGTCCAGGTCACGAGGTGAGATTTGTGAATTCTGATGTCAAGTTAGAAAATACATGATATCTATTATAAAGATAATGGCGCTAAAAACTCTCAGTTCTAGTATTAATGTTGAAACCTCTGGTATGTTGAATTAATTAGTTTTAATTATTACGACTGGCTAGATACATTAAGACGTTGTTTATGTAATTTAGGGTTACCTTTTATTAACTTACTTAACTAACAAACTAATAACCTAACTAAAACTATTAAAAAACTAAAATTTAAATGAAAATAAAATGATTTTTTTTTATTTTTTATTTTATTTTAATATCATGTGCTGTGTGCCCTCACAACTGAAGAATGGAGGAACTAATAATTCAATACTCTTATTTAAGAAGAATAATAGATTCGATAGAATATGAAATCAAAGAAATAATAATTCTTATTTTCTCAAATGGGCTCTAATTATACGTACAAGATATAAGTCAAGGATTTTGGTGAACATTTATTCAGTTTTAAGCTATGCAAAGACAGACTCGCGAGGTCTACAGCTCACAGAGCCACTACTATAATAATATTAAACTGACATAAAATAAAATCTCGATGGTAAAAATATAAGCCAACCAGCACCCTGTTTTGCGTAACACACTATCTATCACAATCTGAATCATTTTGAAGCTTATTGCTAATCCATTGCTTCATATGCTCGAAAAATATGTCTGCTCAACAACGTAAATAACGCAATGAATGTTGTTGAACTGTCAAAATGAAAGCTATTTCGACTGTTAGTGAGTTACGCAATTACCTCGCGGGGTTAAGGTGTTAACTGTTCAGCAGAATGCAACAGACGTATATTTTACCAGAGCAAGAATATATAAAAAATTGGCGACATAAAACTTTCTGCAACATCAAATTCCAAACTTAACACGTTAACAATGCATGACCCATCGATGGTGCATTTTGAGTCTCATATCGTACGTGCATGCCCCATCCATGGGGCACGAGTCTAATCAAGTCTATAGTCTTTTAAATGTATACACGTGGGAGCTTATTCGTTTTTACGACATACACGTATGAGCATTGAATTAAATAGATAAAAAAATTTGAAAATCGGATGTCTTTTTTAATACGGTGACCAATATTCTATCATCAACTTAAAACCTATCTCAACTTAAAATCTACATTTTGCGATACACGTAAGGATAATTACCCATAATCCTAGCTACACACGGAACGTGTTTAGCAAACATTTAGAGCCGTTCTTTCATTAGGCAGAATGCCGAAACTTCTTTCTATATTTTACGTAATAATGTCTACGTTTTCTCTTTAGTGTCCTATGAGTTCCTAATGCAAATGACAGTACTGACGGAAGAAGTGGCAATTGAAAAAGAAAAAAAAACTTACAAGGAAATGGGAAATCATTAGGCTTCTCATATGGGCTAGAACTATTAGCCTAGCTCTCTCATTCATTCTGTGGTATTTATTGTAGGTACTTTACGTTTTTGCTATTCTATGCTATGTGTATTTGTCAATTGACGGTTTCCTTTATTAAAAAAAACTATCGACTCGTCCCTGTTTCGCACGGTTTAACAAAACATCGAGATTTCTATATTTTGTGTCAGTTTAATATTATTGTTATTATACACAAATTTTCTGAAATAGATTCCCTAAATGATGGTGACAAATGCGTCAAAATCCGCTATGTAGTTAAGAAGAAAAACGCGGTCACACATAGATCACTTTGCAGTCTTTTTAGTGATTATTGCAGTTCAATGGGTTGTTTTTAGCGGACAGGAGTAGATATGAATACCTATTTGACTCAACTGGGTACCTTTTACAACTGTAACCTTTTTGTCAAGAAGTTTACTTACGTAAGTCACAGTCCTCAGGAGAGATAGTGATAGGCCCAGGAATGTCGGATCGGAATCGGATTATAAATTACATATTTGAACTACATTACATTGTAAGTCCGTTACATTGCAAGTACCTACCCATAGTGAAAACATAACAAACGTCCGTATAAGTAAATCTGAAAGCAAGTTAATGACCACAATACCTGCGCGTATTCCGACTTGTGCAAAAAATCGTGGAAACGGGTTATCGCTGCGATTTGCACAAAAAAAATTTGAGATACTGCATATGTTTGCACGAAATGCTGCGTAATAGTTGCATGTTATTGTTATCATCATATTTAGGGCCAGTTTCGTAACTAGATTGCACAATGTATTTTTCCGTGAAATTATGAAATAGACTTATTCTTGATAAAAAGGTAGGTACAGTTTTTTTAATGTGAAATTGTTGGTGTCGATCACATGTGTTGTGTAAGAGATTATGTTTAGTTAGTAAAAAAAGAAAATCAAAAAAGAGTTAAATAAGATTGCAGATTGTTTTAAATTGACAAACACGCGAACCTGTCAACCATCTTCTTGGCATAAATACGAGTATCATCATCATTTGCCTAGCCCAGCCGACTTCAACAGTGTTGGGGTTGGCTTCCAGTCTAACCGGATGTAACTGAATATTAGTATTTTACATAGAGCGACTGCCTATCAGACCTCCACAGCTCAGTCACTGGGTAATACCATACCCCTTGGTAAAACTGGTTGTCAGACTTTAGGGTTTCTTGACATGTATATTTCTTTCTTTCTTCTGCCCAGTTATCATTTTACTAAATTTGTCGCTGCTACGCTAGACACGTTTATAAATACAATTTCAGATAAAATACAATCAATCGCTTCAATTAGAGATCGGAGGTTATCTCCAAGAGCGATACAAAACATAAAATGTTCTTATTTAAACATATTATCTGACACGCGCGTATTATAACCTACATATACCGTAGGTTTTGAGATATAGCACGTAGACTTGCGTTGACACATACATACATAACTTAACGCCTTTATTCCTTAAAGGGGTCGGTAGAGAAGCACAGCCAGATTTTGCTTGTTATGTTTCAGTCCACATGTAATAGGGGCCAGCCTATTGCCACTTACCGGGAACCAATCAAGACTCCGGGCTGCTCCCGAGATGTTCCTTATGGGAAATTCAGTTTAATGAATGCATCCTATGCAATATTCCTGTTTCTGATGACGATTACGAGCGTGTGTTCTGATGTGGCTAATGTAAACCTATCTTAAAAATTTATGTGTGTGTATAAAAATCAAGTATCTATTTCAATTTCCAAGATAATTTTTACATAATTTAAAAAGCTAACGGTTTTCAAATAATAATATGTACAGGTATATAAAAAAGGTGGGGTGTGTATGTATCTATCTAGCAAAACCCAATAACACGTTGCCCGAACCCCCCGGGGTACTGGGTTTCCCTAGGGAACCCAGGACCCCCCGTTTGGCAGTACTGCTTGCAACCACTACTAGACCAATGAGTCAGTCTCATATAATATATTATGATATTTTGAGTTTTTTGATATTTCTACATTTTGTACTGATGACACTTCCTTTTTAATTTTTAAGTAATTAGCACGGCGTTTCCATCACACTTTGGGTGATAAAATCATGACTCTGACGTTGGAAGTTCGAACGTGTCCACTGTCAAACAAAATGGCGGCTTTAACACTTTTTTGCTCAAATTACGTATGTTATTACGTGATACTGTTTGAGTTTTAGAAATTTTGTGGTTAATTATCAATTCTAATGTATGGTTTGGAATATATTATATTGAAGATCCTGTCGTGGGTGTGGCAGACAAAATATTTTTGGTGAATGGATTTTGATATTGTTTTTTTCTCTGACATGGTTAATTAACGATTATTTAATTTTATTTTAAAATCTATAGCTGGCCACTGCTGTACATAGGTATCTCCAACGGCCCATCATTAAGCTCTGCGAACCCCTCAGCAACTCTCACCTGTAGTATTTCTGAGTTCATTCCTCATAAAGACTTCAGAAAAGCTCTTTGCAATAATAATATAAATCAATCAATTCCAACTTCCACAAATTAGAAAGAGAAGCAATGCTACTCCCATCTCACTCAATCACCGGTATACAAATATTGAATTCTAGCATATAGAACGTGTACATAGATTTATTTAAAGAAACAACAGTGAGTCCTTTTTCCTTCGTCCTTGCATAGTTGAGCATCCACATTAATTAATATTTACAAAGTTCTGTTCATCTCGAGATAAGAACAATAAGGAGCATTTAAATAACGGATGTATTTATATAAGTGCATAGCTTTAAAATGAGCTCATGTTTTACTAAACTTAAATATTTCATTCTGTAACATAGAATGAAATATTTAAGTCTACGTCCGGAATCATTTTTAAATCAATTCTTTACCTTCTAATAATTTTTTTGGCCATATAGTTCAGAAATGGAGCATTGTTTATTTTTTATTATTATATGGTCATATTAACTACTGCATATAATGCACATAACAGGACATTATATGAACGATTGAATCATATCTTCTAAAGAAAGCCCAAACGCACAAACCACAAAATAATTATTAAATCTTTTATTGTAGCGAAAAAAGTAAAACGTGGTATGTAGGTCAACCCTAATCTTGCATAAAAAAGTATAGCCCGAGCCTGTTCAGTAGAGCGTTGTATTCCGCAATGCGCCCGCGCCGCGCGTTGGCTAACTCGGCTAGCTTGAGAAACTGGCAACCCTGAAGGAAATTAGGGGACATTATCCATGCTATCATTTATTTATAAGTAGAGGCAGATTGTTAGCGAGGTCAGTGCTCCGATGAGTTTGTTGTTGTTACAATCTGCAAGCTATGAAACGAGGTCTGCGAAATTGTTTTGTGTCAAAATCTGGAAAATTAAAAAAAAATCGCTAGTAGATTGGGTTCGAAATTCAACTTTCGTCGAAACGAGGGGAAAATATCAAACACTATTTTATTTGTGCACGTATGCAATGAATAGCTGTAGTAAAATTACAGCAAATCAGTAAGATGGTAGGTAGCTGAGGTGACAGCCCAGGGTGTAATGGACGTACACTGCTACAAGTATATTTTGGCGCTCGAATGACGTTGACTGATGGTGACCATTTGTGCAATCCCAACTAATATTATAAATGCGAAATTACGTTTTTTCTGTTTGTTACGCTTTCACGCTTAAAATTGCTGAACGGATTTGGTTGAAATTTGTCACATGGGTAGACCATGACCTGGAAAAGGACATAGGCTACTTTTCATTCTGGATCGTAGACGAAGTCGCGGGCAACAGCTAGTTGTTTTATAAAATGTCACTTGACATGTATTCAAAAAACAAGATGGCGGCGTTAGTTCCGACTTTGGGTTCGGGCCAAAATAACCTAGTAGATAATAATAAATACATGTCGCTATTTTAATGCAAGTCAAAAAAGTGTCTACTCACAATATTACAGTCGACTGACATAAGTCATTCACCATATTTTTTTAAGTGAGCTACATGTAAATATAATCTATCATCGGCTCTAAGGCCTAATCATTCGGGTAGCAGATGCGTGACGATATGTTATGTACCACACTATCGGCTAGCTGGCTTCAAATTAAACTAGATTATTTTTATTATACGTAAAAAATCAGCGTGTGAAGTAGTTAGTCTGATTCGGTTGGTTGCGGGATGCTAGAGTAAGTTATAACTGTAGTAAAAATTTTATTTTATTCTTAGGTCACCCTAAATTTTCCTTCTGGGACTCACTGAATTTTAGTACTTCAGTGATATTTTCGGTAGATTAACCGAAGTTTAAGTGCTTGAGGAAATTGATAACTGCCGAATATGGTCGATGTATTTTAATATATCAATACGGAAAAAGTTCATCATAATAATTAGCAATTCGGACGAAATCGAGAGGGTCCGGTGAAAGATTCCATCGTTATTGGTGAGACGCAATAGATCAGAGATCTAAGACAAGTAAAGAGAAATCGCCCAAATTATTTGTTTGATCTCTGAACCTTGTTTAATTTTCTGTGTGAAAGGCTGTAACAATCAATAATAATACGGAAGTTGCAATAAATAAACCGCCGAAGAAACAAAATGTAATAACATGGAATTAAAATAATATAATGGTTTTCGTTAGACATTTGTTTCAAAATAGTCTTTCTTGAATTTTGAAATGGGGAATTGTAGACTAGATTTTGTTACAAATCTCACTAAAAAAGAAATTACTGTGTCTGTGAAATTTATGACGTACTGCTTCAAATCAGTTATTATGTGAAATCATTTCCTGCAGCAATATCGATTATTAATTAATAATTATTTATTTAATAATTCTGTTATTCTTCTATGATGTTTTCATCAAGAAACAAGCATAAGAGAGTACACCAGAATTCATCAGATTCATCGTTTCTCAGCAGCTGATATGAAAAAAAAAGTCGATTTTAAATCAGCTAATAATTTTTAGACAATGTAATAAAATCTTTAAATAAAAACCCGCCATCTGCACGCATTTAAGTTAGTTTACTTTCAAATGTCAATTCATTTAGTTTGCATTACTGAAGTTTGAGTTCTTTTTTCAGATTGCAAAACGTAGCATTTGGATCCGAAGAGAACGTACCTCGGTGGCAATAGTTGACCAATCCTGAGTGCTTAGTGCGTTACTATCGAGAAAATACAGTTTATTATGATTTGTTAGCGACGCTCTATTGTTTTAAAATGTTAGTTCGTTTGTTTGTCTTCTTTGTTGCGCAGTAATTTTGTGTCTTGCAACTTTTGTAGGTGGCATGGCATACCCCAGTGCGTTTGAAAATGTCGTATCACAACATTTCGCTTTGTTTCCCCGAAGACTGGGGCAGAGGTGTACCATACACATTTCGCCAGTTATGTTTAAGCCCCATGTAATAGGAGGCGAGCCTATTGCCGTCATCCGGGCATTAATTCAGACTCCGGGCTGCTACTGAGATATTCCAGATAATCAAATTAAAATGTAGTAGTTCTCTGAAAAAAAAAAGTCTAAAATTAACTAATTATATGTAGCAACTTTCAGAGGAGCAGCATACATACTTACTTACACAAAGCTGGTTTGGAAGAAGGCCGAAATGAAATAGTATTCTGAGAAAATGTGTTCGCGTAAAACTTTATGAGCTCTCTGAAGTTGCACGCGAGTGGCTTCGCAGTATGCATATTATAGGTGTCTGAGGGAACTCTCTCTCTCTCACTCAACTGTACCATGCGCGGTTTCGTTCTCGGGCCTACGTTCAGAGGGCTCATAAAGTTTTGCGCGAATTATACCGAAACCATTATAGTGAATCTGAAGCGGCCTACAATATAGCAAGACTTAGGTAAGTCTTGCTTTAAATATTGTAGGCCGTTGATAATGAAACTATGGGCTGAATGAAAAAAAAATCAATTGAAATAGCTCGATAGTAACGATTTGGTTCAACAGTTTTCACCTGACACTAACTGATTGACGTAATAATATTACCGTTTTATTAGAGATAGCAATAAACGCCCGCATATTTCGTGAACACCTACTTTTCCATGGTGTTACAGTAATCAATTAAGTTTTGCTCCGTTGGTGGAGCGGACAACCGATAGGTTTTCGTTTCAGAAGTTTGCAGGTTCTTTTTGCGTGCTGATAGTTTTTAAACAAATGTTAAAAAAAGTTGTTGTTGTTGCGTAAATGTTTTTAGTTTGAAGCATCAAATGGAAATAACAAAATATATTTTAGTCAAAAGTGGGGTAGTATAAACATGTACAGATTCAAATAAACCAAAGTAATAGACAGCTAATATAATTATAATATGCCAAAATCCCTTTGTCAGGAAAAGCAAAAGTAACCAACAAAGAATTTAAAAATAATATTTTATATCCAATTTCATCCGTGTCTGATCCCGCAATCATTATTAAAGCCCACGTGCATAACAACTCACTAAATTATGTTCGACGCTAAACATATTCAAAACATCATTCTGTCACTGTCATCTTCAAACGATTCACAGAAACAGAACGTTGTTTTAAATACGTTTAGTGCCTAAGGGGGATGCGCTTAGGTAGCTAGCCCGCGAAATTCAAATTTACTTACGTTTTTTGCAATTTGCAGGTAAGTGTCAGGTTGTATGTTGATTAAAATATAATTTTCGACCGTAACAAATATGGCTTTACAGAATTATAATCATTAGAATCAGCAATACAACTCCTTAAGTTAGAATTCGCCTCAAATGTCATGATTCCATGAAATAGTCATTCAATAGGGTAATATGAACTTAGAGAGATGTATTGATGATTTTTATGAATTCTATTCTATTAATAAAAAATGTATACGGCCGCGAATCATATTTAGATCAACATATAACATGATACTGACCTGCAAATTGCAAAAAAGGTAAGAAAAATTGAATTTCGCGGGCTATCATGACGCGCATTTAGTGATTTCTGGTGCATGCTACGGTTTCCTAGCGGTTGCCGCCACAAAATGGCCGCTGTGACAGCTGTCATAAAAATGATAGCGGCGGGATTTGACTTTACGGTGTCAAAAAACACTCTCTAGGAACAACTTACTTTCATAAATAACATTTCAGTGACGTCATTAGCCGGTAAATTACGGACGCTATCTGACGGCTGCCGCTGTCTTAGAAAAGCCAGCTTTAGACAATAAAGCGGCAGCTAAGTTCGCAATCACTCGATCAAGGAGACATTTTCTATTGCAATACCAACTTGATACATTATTATAATAACGAAGTAAAGTCTAACTGTACTCTACTTCCTAAATGATCTAATTATGTTTCCATCTAAAAGTGAAAGTACTAATAGAATCGTTTCAGTGTTACGTAAATAGGCATAGAATGTGACTTGTAGGTAAAATATATTACATAGTACTATTTATTACAATAATTAATCTTCGACTGGTTCGTTGGTCTATTTGTCATTAGTGCTTCTGCTGAGATGTGGTCCTGGGTTCGATTCCAAGGTCAGGCAAAGTGTTATTGGGTTTTTCTATCTGGAATTTCTTAGTAGCAGCTCGGAGTCTGGATTTGTGCCCGTCTGATGGCAATAGGCTCGCCCCCTATTACATGGGACTTAATTATAACTAGCGAAATGTGGGTCTACACCTCTGTCTAATCCTTTGGGCAATGCAGGCGTGGTATTATTGTATGTAATCTTTAGTTACGCGAACAATAAACTTGAACCACGGACCACGTTTTATTGAACCTCGGGCTAGAAAAAAAAAGGACTCCGCGCCACGTATATCGGAAGTGAAGCACCGTACCGATCTATGTCTGTGTGTGTGTAAATAAGTGTCTTACTTGTGATATGTTATTTCTTGATACTTTTTCTGTGATTCAGAATTATTTTTACACCATTTCACAACGCAAGAAGGCATTATTTTATTTTATTACTTGACGTAAACAGTACCTACAATGACGCCGTAGTGCCGCGTAATGGCACCTTATGATGTAAATGTGTGCGTGAGGCATGTTTGTACAAACGTCTGTCATACTTATAGTGCTTCACTTTCGATACGCGTGGCGCGGAGTCCTTCTGTTTTTTCTAGTCCGTGTATTGAACTTATCAAAGTCAACGAGAGTGAAGACCAGAGGACCTTGACAAAGTGACATTCTGTCAGTGATAACGATGATGGAAAAGTCAAAAATGAATTGGATTGAAATAAGCAAAGTTTTTGTATATTGAGACTTGGTGCGACAGTTAATAAATAAATAAAATAACCCACCAAAAAGCTTACCTATGTCTATCCTGTTCAAAGTCGTAGAAATATGAAACGCTTTGAAAGCGATTGTCGCTTGTCTATGGCCCCTTTTTGTTTTTTGGGTGGGAAATCATCAAATGACTTCTCCCGCTCTGGGCGGAGCGGAAGGGCGTGCCAGACTCTTACTGACTAAAACCCACCCGTGTTCCTTCAATTGCCTGTGCGCCAGGGCCACGGTAACTCTTTCGAAATCTAAATGGCAGCTCAGAAATTGGAAGTGTGTTAAATAATTAAATGGCAAAGGCTTTTGCAGTATTTTTTTTGGTCCATTTCACACTGTAGTTACATTCTAAAAGTGAATTACATAAAAATATGATTAATTGTACAACTCATCATCCTTTGCACAATTTAACCGACTGGGTCGTGTTACTTCACAATCTACTCTTACTAAAATCTAATAACACAGACAAGCCTAATGTAACCTTTTAAACTAATAAAGATCACACAAAGCAGAGACAACATAAATCCTAAGATGGTACTAATGCACTACAAAATTACTTCATACACACCACAGACCCATGCACATGCAGACCTTACATAACATCTAACCTTTTAAGTGTATATTAAGTAATGACGCTTCTTAAAAGCTATAATCGATGTTGCAATACTTTCGCCGTCTGCTCGACCCCCTGACACGGTAGGTCTGACCTCTCTATACATTTATTTGCTCTACGTACGTATTACGACGTCTGTGGGAATTTCTTGATCATTTTTAGCAACTTTTACGTAATTTTGTTCCGTCAAAAGAATTGAGTTGATTTGTTATTATGTGCAACAAAATTTTGTGCTGTATTGCAAAATAGGTTTAGCAGAAGATCTAGATATGTTATGTAAATTACGGAAATGTTTATTTCATACTTGGTTCTGGCTAGAAAGGTTTTTAGTTGGTGTATGATTGGGGCAATTTTCTGTCTTGTAATGTTCGTCTAGTTTAATTTTTAATGTCGATGTCGCCCGTTCTAATCTGATCTTTACTAATGGTTGGAGATATTGACAAAGTTTTTTTTGAGGTTGAGAAATAGATTGTATCAAATAATAGGTAGTTGCTATCTATAAAAGACAAGTGAAACTTACTTAAGTTATAGCTTAGAAAATAATACTTACAAATAGAACTCACTTATAACTACCGTTTGTCATGAAATTTTTTCACAAGTATAAAAGCTGTTTAACTATTCAACTCAATCAACTACAAACTTAACATCAGTGACACCATACGCAAATGTAACTAAAATGTAAATAAAATGACATGTACAACCCGTAAGGACATTACAACGTAAGATAACTGTACTTAGGTCATCGACCTGAGTTCACTCGTCAACACAATATATACATGAATATATGTCTATATGTAGACGTGTCGTGAGTCCCTAATATTGCAGCTCTGGGATTATAACGGGTTAAGGATAACAATAGAAGCGTTAAAGGGACTAAGTAGAGCAGTTCAGACGGGCAAATTTTCACGTTAGTTTGCTTGACATGTAGCTGTAACTGTTGACGGAAACTGGTGCAGCGATCGATCACATAATCTAATTCAGCCTACGTTAGAAGAGTGTCCTTGAATAGAATGCCATCACACGATGGGCAGGTATAGTAAAGATGGATAGATTCGGTGAAAGATGATGGAGATGAATAGAAGAAAAATTCGTGCTGCGCTGACTTTTAATAAGTTGGGATATGCGCAGGAGAATACTAATAGTACAATGGGTAGGCAATTTCACTATACCACCTTGCTATCTAGCTAGTTGCTTCACAACAGCTGCATTGATATGAGCCATTCTTCTTTATCTCGTGACAATAAAGAATATTAACTCTAAATAAAACACCACCCTATTGTCGCACTGCAGGATTAATGTTGTTTAAAACAAAATCTCCAAGAGTAGGATCTCCTTCATACTTATGCACTTTTGGTACGGGTCACTGCACTGTAGAATAGATTGTCTACTTGAACCAATATTAAGTCAAACCACTATGGGTGGTGTATATGTATATTGCTGTTATTCAACAAGTTTTTAAACAAACTGATGATGATCACAGACAAACCGTTGCACTTAAGTACACTAGCGGCTAAAATCCATGTCAAGAGACTTATTTCCAAATAAGTGCTCTAACGGTCATAAGCGTATAAGCATGTGTAAAATAATAACTTGTAAGGTGTTCAAGTATTAGAAAAAGAAAGAAAAGTAAAATATGTAAAGAAAAAAAACGCACAGTGAATTAAATTAGAAGTTAGTTTCTTGGAAATTGTGGGTTTTTTATTTTTTCAACATTTGGTGACTCGGACGATTCCATGGGTCCTTTTCATAAATCAATCTACATCAATATTAATTACAATAATATTTTTGCACTACACAGCCTGTCCCTTGGTATTATAGATTTAACAGCATTTGTAAATAAATGATTCTGTTATAGTCAAAAGCGTGGAGCAGTTTCCAACTTGAGTTCCAGAAGTAGATGAAAATATTTGTCTTCATTTAAATATTCGTTCGTCTAACAGTATTTACATGGTTTCGGATTTGACTTCACGAGTATTTCCGTGGATGTCGTAAGGGTTGAAAAGGATTAGTAATTCAACACGAGGATAGTTAAATAGGTAGCAATATTCAATTGTTTTTCTACAGACTCCAAATGTGTGAGTGTTTCCATGTTTTGAAAAGTAGATATTGTCAGCGGCTTTGGCCAAATGCAATTATATTAAATCTATCTGGATGATATAATGTAACACGAAAAATGAGTTTTGAATTACAAGTAAGAATACAGACAAGGTTGATTTAAAGGTGCAGAGAATTAAAGAAAAACGCTCTGTTTTAGAATTATTTGTAATAAAAAAATGGGAATTACAACTATTTATATAGCCGTTATTACGTCAATTAACATAAGTAAATATTAGGAATTTCTTTACTCTTCCAATGTTTCTTTGGCTGTACTTAACGGTACCATAAATAGAGATGTGTTGGTTTTCGCACTTCTGTCTACTATGCTTAATCTGTGCCTATGAATATATTTATTACCTTAAATTTAGGTAGTACAATGTACTGTGGTAACCTGTAACGGGACTTGGTTTATTGTCAATTTTGAAGCTTACCCATTGACGTTATAATTGTTCATACTTAATACCTTTGTTATCGTACGTGTTGTCGGATATAGAAATCATTTATGTAATTCCTTAATATTTTTTTCATGCATCATTATAATTTTAATATTTAGCTTTTTTCTCGTATTTACAAATAATTTAAAAATATTTTTCGACGCCTTAGTTTGGTTTGTTAATAGTTTTAGTCAGGTTAGGTTATTATATTTTAATTTTTGTTTTGTTGTTGTGTTGTGTTGTTGTGTTTTTATTGTTTTAAATTCCTTAATAAATCAAAAAGTAAAATGTTGGATTATGGATTTATACATAGCTGGCCAAAATACCCACAAGATTTGTATATGAATTGTTGTTTAGTTACCGCATTGTTAGTCTAGTGGCCTTAAGCACTACTGCTGAGCAGGTCATGGATTCAATTCCCAGGTCGGGCAAAGTGTTATTGGGTTTTTCAATCTAGAATTTCTTAGAAGCAGTCCGGATTCTGGATTTGTGCCCGGTTGATGGCAATAGGCTCGCCCTCTATTACATGGGATTTAAACATAACTGGCGAAATGTGGGTGTACACCTCTGCCCCACCTTTCGGGGAATACAGCCGTGATGTTATGTTATGTTGTTTAATTAAATCCTGTCTTCAAGATTATTGACTAATTTATAGCCTTAAACGTCAATATTTTATTGTTTACAAATAATTATAAAAAATTTCGACCAAAAATCACAAAAACGCATATATTAAAATATTCCATTACAGCAAAGATTTATCATAACTCTTTTAGATATAAATAAATAATAATTGTATAACCTTTTTCTACGGCCATTCGTAATGGTTTTCAACGCATTCATATCAGATTGGTCGTACGTTGTCGTTGTGCGAAAAAAAGGCAATTTCGATAATGTAGCCATGAATCAGACTGGCCACTTCCTTGTTGTGGCATATTGTGTTATTCATATGTATAATAGTACAGTTTTTAACTGCAGTGACGTTGTTTTAATTAAGAAGGAAATATACTTACGTTCTACCGTGAGACGGATCTGCACCCTAATTACGTAACACACTATCTATCACAATCTGAATCACTTTGAAGCCTATTGATAATCCATTGCTTCATGTGTTGGAAAAAATTGTCAGTTCAACAACGTAAATAATGCAATGAATGTTGTTGAACTGTCAAAATGAAACCCATTCCTACTGTTAGTGTGTTACGTAATTACCCCGCTGGATGAAAAGTCGCCTATGTCCTTACCCATGATCTCTCTGTGTACCAAATTTCATGCAAATACGTTCAACCGTTTTGGCGTGAAAGCGTAACAAACACAGAACAACAAACAAAGAAACTTACTTTCGCATTTATAATATTAAGTTAGGATGTTCAGAATAATAGCAAATGATTGATGGTTGCGTCTGTAGGTAATAATCTGTATAGAATTTGTTTTACTTTTAATTTACTAATCAGCGAAAAGTATATTTGACGTCACGAAATATTTTTATGCATTTCAATGGTTTTATACGAATCAATTAGATGAAGTCCGTCATAACATTACATGATTTACATCAGCATAGCAAAATATAACACAAGTATATTGTGGCGTAAGTATTGAACGTAAGTCAAACATATTTTTGCCGTAAAAATATTAATGATTGTATCTTATTTATGCAAATGAGCGTAACAAAGAAATTATTGCTATAACACGTACATAAATTAAGTACCTAATGTTATATGACTGACATAGGTTTTGTATGAGATACCCTTAATTGTACGTACACACATGTTTTCGAAACTGGTTACAATTTATTGTAATGGTCGTGACCGAATAATTTGTAGAGTTATTTATAAAGTTGATATCTGACATCGGTTTTGAAAAGGGGAGTATCGCTAGTAGCAAGTGTCGATTACTGAAAAACTATTTATAGCCCGAACACATTCTGTCATTGAAGTGGTCCAATGCGTTAATCTATTGAAATTAGTTGAAACAGAGGATTTGTCTAAGTTTATTTATTTAAATCCGGGATGACCTTTGTTATTTCTAAGTGCCATACTTTTCTACATTAATTAATTTATTATTTATTAAAATTTTATGCACAAGTAAAAAAATACGGTACAAAGGCGGATTTAATGCCTGAGGAATTTTCTACCAGTCAACCTTAGGGTGATGCAGAGACAAAACATGGCAGGTGTAACATCACGCTTCACGCGGTTTTATAAAAACTGTAGCAGAAAAACTTGCTTCAATCGATGGATATATTAGTGCTAAAGAAACAAAGATTCAGACTTAGTAATCAGATTAGTGTATTGTCTCTCCTTCTCCCTTTAAATCCATCCAAAGGTTGACCATAGTGTCGCCCTATGTAAAAAAATGTAACTCTATGGTGTAGATATTATAGAGTATTCCATTATATTCTATTAGTGTTAGTTAAAATAAGATATTTCTTAAATAAAATACCCATCCAACCTTTTCAAGGATTCTATAATCAATCCACATACTCGTACATCTCATATTTTAATACAACAAAACTGAATCGAATCAATTAAAGTAATCGCCTTGCATTTAATACAATCGTTCGATAGTATAAATAAATCGTTTTCGCGACTACAGTCAGATGTTTTTCAATTAATCGGTAATGATGCAATTATAATTATGAGATACTAGCTGTGCCCCGCGGTTTCATCCGCCGTTTAATTTAAAAGTAATCGTAGCTTAGCGTTCTTTCTAACTTTTTTCCTTTTTTCTTAGCTCCTAAGGATCGTAGCGTGATGTTAAATAGCTATAACCTTACAAAAAGATTTTTTCAAATCCGACTATTAGTCCGACCATAGTTCCAGAGGTTAGCGCGTTCAAACAAAATAGTTCCAGAGACTAGCGCGTTCAAAAAAAATAGTTCCAGAGATTAGCGCGTTCAAACAAAATAGTTCCAGAGATTAGCGCGATCAAACAAAATAGTTCCAGAGATTAGCGCGTTCAAACAAAATAGTTCCAGATTAGCGCGTTCAAACAAAAAAAACAAACAAACTCTTCAGATTAATCTCATTAGTATAGATTCCATTACATAATCACTTTGTGATAAATAATCGATTAGTATTGTTGAAATGTTTGAGGAAAATCTCGGACACTGGAAAATGTGGAAATTATTTTGAATGGAAGGCGATGAAAATGAGTCTGTAAGATTGTTTAGTAGTTATTAAAACCAACGTTAATATGCAAATAATAGGAATTACAAAGGATGAACAACAAAAAAGGAAAATTGAAAATATTATGACCAACTTTTAACACCAACCGAAATTGTATTTTTGGTCAATTATGTAATTTTATCCCATGAAGAGTAGGAACCGAATGTGAAGAAATTATATCCAATTAAGGGTACCTACATGAGATGACGTTTTAATATCAGCTCTGAAACATCGAAATCAAAATATTCCGTGTCACTGATTACATCAGTACCATACTTTATTCCCCTTCTGATTACACTGCACATGATTGCAAGATTACAGAATTCGTACAATAATAACATATTTTAAAGGTCAAAACAATTTTGTATTAATTTTGAAAAAATACTCCGTTGTATAACTAGCTAATTTTACATTTACCTTATTGACCGGTCAAAGTGACATTCTCCGGGCATTCTGTAAAACTTCCGGTTGCATTAATGTTCAATTTTGTTCGTCTGTTTGTTCTCGTGACTAAAAAGTAGGTTACTGCACGAATATCATTGCATAATTTACTTTGGTCCGCATGAAATCTATTAAGCTATCGCTGAAAAGATTTTGAATGCATTTGTAACTACTTTACCTTTTGTTTGTAATCTAAATGGAGCTAAAATTGATAGATAATATAGAGTATTCAATTTCCAACGGTGCTATTCTTCTCATTAGCCAACCAATGCTGAAAAAGAAGTTGGGACTAACCTTATTTATTGTTGGCAACACTTTTCCTATTTTACCTTGTTTGGTTATTATTGACAACACTTTTCTCACTGTCACATTGACATCATTGGCCGGACAAAATCGCAATGACATACCTACCTAAATAGGTTAAGAAAAAAAAACATTATTTTCCTACAAAATAACACTCAAAATATCTCAACATCTAACGTACAAAAATACTTATCTAAGACACATTACCTACTACGGTAAAATTCACTCACGATTTCAACTGCCAGCGTATCTCAATAAGTGTAACGCTTGTTGCGCGAGCGCACGAAGACGAAAGTTGGCCAGTAGTGAGTGACGTAACCGGCCCTACTTCCGATCTCCTGACCTTTGCCTTTATTGTTATATTTTAAATGTTAATTGGACAAATGGGAGTACAATGTCATTTTTTACGTTAAAACTTTGTACCTATGTTTATTTATTATGAGTTTTGTTTGGTAACAAAGAAGTTTCTATATTGTTTGTTTTTTTTAATATTGTATTTTTGTTCATTGTTGGATCTACCCGATACAATCTCATAATAAATAAATAAATCATCAATTTAAATGATAAATGATTTTATTTCTGTAAGTAGGTTTACGCAAACACTTTTATACGTCAATAATATTTAAAAAACTAGATGAGGTACCGACCTCATCTAGTTTTTCTAGTTTCTTCTCAGAGTATTCTGATAGACATCGGTCTATCAGAATACTCTGAGAAGAAACACCAACGGAAACTCAGAGGTCACAGTCTCTTTTAAGGTCCAGACATAATCTTGGTCGGATCATGTGAGGACCATGTAGATCGTGAGTCTGAAATGGTCTTCTGGGAAAAGAACCATGCAGATTTGAGTAAAATGACACCGATATTTTTTGCAAATACACAAAACGAAATGTCGTAGCCAATACTCCTTTAAATCTGTCCTTACAACCACACTATTTTTATTCCCAAACAGACCCTGGACGAACCAGAATAAATACATATTTATGTGAAAGAATTGCTCCAAGCAAGTTTGAGCGATGTTATCTTACAAGTTGAGACTTACTTTACATACTCTTTGTAACCATACGGTAATGCACGTCTGTCTTCTTATATGTATAAGTCACTTTAGAGTACAAAGCCCCGGCGAACTTAAGGTCATCTACGGGAGAGTCAGTACAACAAGTACTTTTTTGTTTCAAGTTTGGAAGCTTGTGATTTTTTTGCGTAGTCTGTGGTTGTTTGACAGAATTTTGACGTTTGAATTGATTTTAGTGATGAGGCGTTTTTCGTCATTGTTGATATCGAGATTTTTAATCAATCAGTCGAGTTATCTTTTGAAATATCTAAATTATATTTTTGATTTTAGTTCTCCAACAAGTAAATCGTCAATTCAAATTTCATTCCATACTGTATTAATATTATAAATTCGAAAGTAACTGTCTGTCTGTATGTTATCTTTTTACGTCTAACACTGTCTATCACTTAACGAATTTCGATAAAATTTGGCAAGGAGATAGATGGCATCGTAGGGAAGGACATAGGCTACATTTTGGGTCAAAAATAATCCTTAAAGGGGGTGAAATAGGCGATGAAAGTTTGTAAGGAAAACATAGCTATTCTTAAGTTTGGGATATGAAAATTTTAATTAATTTATTGGTAAGAAATAAAAAATAATTTAATCCAGCGTTTTTGTAAGACTATCCCCCAAGGGGGTAACATTTTAAAATTCTAATGATTATTAAATAAAAAAATAACTATTTTTAAGATATACAAGGAATTGGAAATATGGTCAGTATCCCGTATCTTGAGGTATTATTGATTTTAGTATTTATTTCATTTAAATCTGTACACCCGCTTAAAAGTTATTACAATTTGAAGTTGTAAAAGAACTTAGATAATAAGTAGATAGATAATACGTAGTCAAAGGCGACGCTAGAGTATTTCAAATTAATGATGATAAATTAAAATTAATTATTATTGTTTTTAGTTAGAAATTTAGAATCATAAAAACCTATTTAATAAAAATAAAAAAGATTATATGCATTTATTATATGTCTGTCTGTTACCTTGTTACGCTTTAACGGCTGAAGGGATTCGGATGATAGGATATTATTTATCCCGTTAGCACGTTCTCGTGGTATAATTTCTGACATCCACGCGGGCGTCGCGGGCAGAAGCTAGTAAAATTTAAATAGAAAATTATGCAAAATATCGAATAAAATTACAGAAAATAACTTCGTCAGTGATAGTTATTTGCTTGATAATAATAGTTATGAAACTTACAAAACAAATTGATCGAAAAAATAAATTAAACAATAGCGATAAGAATTAATTTATGTCCAAGACCATTATTATACATTTTTTTAGCGTGCTTCTTGTGCAATGGTACGGTTGAGCGGGCAGCGTGGGCATCGCAGATGCGCACGACGATATGTTGCAATTCCAATGCAAGTTATAACGAGTTTGTAGTAAATAGCGAGGTTGCGCAACCAGCATTGTATTGCGAATCGGTCGGATTCACACCGTCTTGTCACAGACAGTTGTTTTGTTGGTGACGGTTCCAATTCGGTGTTGTCACGTTCGAAATAAACTTACGTGTTTAGTATTCGTTTTTTTTTCTTATAGCTGGTGTTGTTCACACTTCACGTTCATTGATGGATTGCGTTGATGTATTTTTTTATCAGTTTACTTAAATTTTTACAAGGTAATTGTAAATTATGATTTTGTCGCTAGATATTTCTAATAATAAATTGTATTTTACTAATTAAACAGCAGAACGTTTTTTGATAAATTAGCAAGAATGGCGAATTTCGCAAAGAAGCTGAAAATAAGCAAAACAATTGACCGTGAACTTAAGTTGCAATTAATTAGTGTTGCAAGAGGTGAAAATCTTGCAATAGTAATAAAACGATTTGAAATCACTATATCATTGAATTTTTGAAAAGGTCTGCCTTTTTTGTTTGTGGAGTAAACGGCATACCAGATTAATATCGCATAATTAACAAAATTTGCATCCATTTTTATTTTTATTAATAGGGAGTATTTGTCTCTCCTGCAGTATTAAACGTTTTACAACTTACATGAATAGGGTTTTATACGATTATAAATATCAATGGTTCATAGTGTTTAAAGCCTAGATTATAATATAATATTTACAATTAACCTCCAGTAACCCGTAGGAAATGTCAGACCACTGGCTCGTTTTGTCCGAGTGAGGCATACTAGGTATGTCAACACTACTTGTTTATAGTGTCCGAGGTAATAGGTAGTTCTTCGAAGATTTAGGCTCTAATATTGAGAGCCTCCACTTCTAAGTTATAGGAGGGAACACACGCCAATTTATTAGGAGTTGCTGCACCTATGAACATCATATAACGCAACAGCAAACAGTTACATTATAAAAACTTATAACTAGTTTATATTAAAACTCCTAACCTCAACAGTACTTAATATAATGCAAGCTAGTGTTTTTGTGATGGAACACTCGATTTTTTTTGTGGCATGCGATATAAATTCAAAATATACCCGTAGAGACCCAACCTGCACCCTAATTACGTAACACACTATCAATCACAATCTAAATCTTTTTGAAGCCTATTGCTAATCCATTGCTTCATATGTTAGAAAAATTTGTCTGCTCAACAACGTAAATTACGCAATGAATGTTGTTGAACTGTCAAAATGAAACCCATTCCTGCTGTCAGTGTGTTACGTTATTACCTCGCAGATTAAGAATGGCGCACACCAAAGTACATTATGCCATAAAAAGAAAATTATTACAGACAATAACCCAAAACATATTAGGGAACTCCTGAAATATTTTAAATCGAAATTACATAAATGGCTCATAGGTAATAGTTTTTACAGTGTAAAAGAATTCTTTGATAAAATAGTGAGTGATAAATATTGTTAGTGATTTTTTTTTCTTAGATTTAAAGCTATTTATAGAAATTGTAAAATTTTTGAATTTCAATTTTATAATAGTGGATATAATTACTGTTTAATTACACTGTTATTATTGATGCTAGGTGCATAATTATAACTTGTTTTCTTTAAAATATTTGTATGCCAGTCCATGGCGAGACATATAGATCATAAATTCATAAATTTAACCCTATTATTAGGACCATTATTGTACCATATTTTAATGAAAATAAATATATTCTGTTATATTCTAGCAAAATCAAGTTTTGGTTATAATATAACCCACAATGCTGCCTAAATATACATAGGTAACTCAGAGGCATGGCAGTTGCCATGCCAAAGACAATTAGAAATGTATATTGGGCCTGTTTACACCGACAACGCATCTGTGATCCCTCTGGTATTACTTACGAAAATGTCCGTGGAGACGATTTACTACGAGTACTGTACGAGCATGGGCGTACCTAAGACGTTTGTGTTGAAAACTTCGAAGTACTCGTACGAAGTATATATAAAAAAACATACGAACAGTTTTATAGGTGCTCAGAATAATTATTGAAAGGAAACACAAACAATTGTATTTGAATAAATGTCCTCTAGTAAATAACGAACGTTTTTGAAAGTTGGGTTTTCACAATGCGGTTTGCATTTTTTTTCAAGATGAATGTAGCATAAAATTAGCTTTTTTCTGATTCAATGTCATTTTTTATATTAAGTGCATTATTGGATAAGTGCGAATCAAATCAGAAAATTGGCAATTTAAAAGGAGGCATTGTGAAATAAACACCAAGCACAAAAAAACTGTTTGTATGTCTATTACTTAAAAAAAACAATAGGCACAAGTTGTTTATTTCGTTTTATGTTATAATTTTGAATTATTTAGGGAGATTTGGGTTGGTACTTGGCTAGCTAGGGATGTGCCACTTTTAGCTGTATTTGACATCTCGTAAGTCGCGAATCTTTGTGGACAAGTAACCATTATCAACACTAGATAATCCACCATACAGCAAAAATAATCCGTAGGTAACTGCATACCGATCACCTCATAATCTAATTATATATGACGCAACAAGAACAAACCGTGACGATCGAATCACTGTCCTCCGTAACCGTTACTCAATAACGCGTTACATTTCGCCCGCTATTCTACCTGTTACGTGTAACGTTACCGCTTTTTGCCCACCTCTAAAGTGTGCATCACTATTTAGTTTACATAATCGTTAACTGGTTGGTAATAAGCTTTTTTTTTCAGTGATACAATAGGATAGTTGTGGCTTGTGGTTAATGGCGTGTTCAGACAGCGCTTTGTCGTATGCGTCTTGTATCAATGTTGAACTAATTGGTAAAAGTTGGGAGAAAAGTTGGTGTTACCATTTGTAACAAATTTGTTTTTCCTTTTGTATTGGAAAATTAAATTATGTTTCAAGTGTTGACTAAGGCCCGTATTACAGTACTTCACAATACTCAAGCGTTACTTCAAACTCGTTTTAACTAATCAAATGGCTTTAAACTAGTTCTAAGCAATGCTTGAGTTTTGAGTGCCGTTCTGTAATAAAGGCCTTAGAGTACCAAGATCAACAAATTATACAGCATAATTATCACAGTACCTATGATTGCAAACTTTTTTACCTTCAATAAAAAGAAGTAAAGTAAAGAAGTATTAACGTTGCTGTCGCGAAAGCCATCAAGAATTTAATTTCGAAAATCTCCTAATACTTGGTTTTCTATTTAAGAGGAATCCATAAACTTCGACTTTAGCCTATTGTTCATCTTCAATCATTAAGTCAACAGCATTTCTAACACAAGTTCAAGTATACTAACCCAGTCAGAACAAAGCCACCGTTTGAAAGCGACCGTTTGAAAGCGACCAACAATCATTCTAATACAGTGTGACCTCTCACTGTGTCGCAACGTGGTCGCAAGCGACGACCAGCGGCGTCCGTGGTCGCTCATGATCAAGGAGAAATGACTTTCAATAAATTGAAAGTTAGATTTAAGATAGGTTATGAAAGAACATATTTGCGATTGCTTTGTTGTGAAGAAGCCTTTTAGATGGCAAAGATAAAAAAAAAAATAAGTAAGGATGTTTTTTTTGGTCAGGACCGCTATTACTTTTTATTATTGTGTCACTTTAATTGGATAAAAAAAATTAACAAACTTTACACACAAAAATTAAGCTAAGAGACGGTTCCATATAATTTTGCGAAAGCATTAAACGAAGAAAGACCTCCCAGAAACAAAATGTTACTTCCCAAAAGGATACGTTGTCTTCTCTAAAACATTTTATATGGTTGCCATGGCAACTCCCACCTATTTTCGTCAACAAAAACAAACAATTGCCAAATCTGTGAGATATAACATAAACAAATAAATAGTCATAAATTCGCTTCTACTCGACGCGACGCCCAATACTCCATCTGCACTTATGTAACACATCTCTAAGAGAGCGGTATTCTGTGCAATAAGTCAACTAAGAGTGCCAACAATTGACTCTTATATCATCGCATTTTCAATTTGAAGTGTCAATATTACATTATTTTGAAATATCAGTAGCGTAGCACGAATATCTAGAAAAAATGCGTCGAACACAGCTTACATTTCCTCTTTCTTTGGTTAAAAATTCTATTTTTATGACTGGCTGCTATACAATGTTGTATTAGGACTAATTTCAACTAAAGTATCTACTTGTTAAGAATCTTAAATTCATTCATTCACTGATAAAAAACGCACAGCTTAAACCGCTGGGTCACTAAGCATGCACTGAGTTTCTTATGGATAGTTTCTTATTCGACTTTTTTGGTGATAGTTAAAGAAGGATTTTTGTTAATTCATCCTCTAAAAGGGTGAAAGTGAATTTTGTATGAAAATTCGTCATTTTTGCCGATGCCAAATCTCAATGAGCGGCACGGCTTGTTGGTTTGTATTTGATGGGGACAGCACTATTTTCCTCCAATGCTATACAGGGTGGCAGGGACAACGACGCACAACCTGTTAACATGGATTCAGTACATGATTCTGAACCCCCTGTGTTGAATTTTTAATAATAATACGCCGTATCTCTACGTTGACGTCGTTTTGGGGCTTGCGCGCTCTGAATTCTAAGTCTGCTGTGCCGGTAGTTTACTTTTCCGGAACAGGTCTAGGGTGAGGAGCCAGACCAAGAGAGATACAGAAACCCGCAGGGCAGCATGTGGCGAGCTGTTGGGCAGTAGCGACCCTATGGACCGTATCTCCCGGGTGTAGTCTTGTTCCTCATCTCTGGCTTACCTTTATTGGCCGGCTGGAGTGAACAATGACAAGGAACAGAGCTCCCACCTCTTTCTTGCCTTTATTGGCCGGCTTGGAGGAAGGAAGTACTCCAGTAAGTGCTGGTAGGGATCTTGACCATCTACCGGGCTCTAGGATTGTTCTGATAGCCGTTGAATACCTCTCCACCTCTCAAGCACCTCAGGACATGTTGCCCCCTTGTCGCTACGTCACTATGTGTTAGCGACAGTTTCCGGGGGCCTAATATTGAGTGCGCAAGTCACCCCCTGCCCTTTTATTCGTATTTATTATGAAACATTGGTCATGCAGGGTTCTTCTATAGTTCAAGGTAACCAATTCACTATAGCCACCCAAACCCATAGCCCAATATGTTTTGTTTCAATGTTCTGCAATAGTCGTGCACCAACCGGGAGTTGTCCTTGCACATGCATAGTGCATACAGGGATAATCTTCGGTTGGTGATGCCTCTTTTCATGCAAAACGTCTAACGGGCCTCTGCGAGTTGATTTCAGGCCCTCGTACGCCTTCCAAGGGACCGGGATCTATGTTTCCGAGATTTGCAAATATAACAATAATAAATTATTTTATTGGCATAAGAAATGTGTACAAAGTGAAGCCCTGACTCCTGCGCTAGGTAAAAAACACCTGTGTTACAGGAGCCCGGTATCAGAGGTTATTAAAAAAAAAAACTGTAAAATTTTGGGAAAGTGTTCGCGGGTGCAGTTGTCATCGTTTTTTTTTTAATATTGTTAATTCCTAGTTGAGGTAAAAATGGAGTAAAGTGATGTGAGTGCGAATTTGGTTTACAAAAGTCTTGCTTACAATTTCAGAATGATCTAGATTAAGATTGTCAACTGTTTTGGTCCATATAACTGTTCTGCGTCATACAATGATTTTGATTTAAATAGGGCATTACTATCTTAGGTTCTATTTTAGATTTGTAAGTGTTACTACGGTTACAACTTTTTAAGAAATATAATCTAGCAATCCAAAGTAATCCATTGTTTAAAACAAATTGCAATTTAATCGGAGTCTGATTTAAAAACTACGAGACTAATTTCGTCGTCTCCATTACATATCTACTTATTGTTCTTATTACCGTGTCGATGATAAACTAATTATAATTATGTCAGGCTTAGCAATATCAGTAGCGTCATAAGTCCCATATACTTTCAGATATTAGGGTAGGCAGGACCCAGGGTACCCAGTATACACACATTTTTCCACTCCAGCGGGGTAATTACGTAACACACTAACAGTAGGAATAGGTTTAATTTTGACAGTTCAACAACATTCATTGCGTTATTTACGTTGCTGAGTAGACACATTTTTCCAACATATGAAGCAATGGATTAGCAATAGGCTTCAAAATGATTCAGATTGTAATAGATAGTGTGTTACGTAAGTAGGGTGCTGGTTGGAATCTTCTATTAATTTCCATCTGGCAGGTTTTCCTTGCCTCAACCAACTTCAGTCCGAAGTCTGTTTACTTATTTCTTAATATCAAACAAAATATATCAATATTTATCAAATTCGATGCTAAATGCCGCGTAGGCAGGATCGCTAAGAAGTTATGTCAATGTGCCAAATAAGTGAATACCGTTGTTCAAGTTTGCAATGTTGCCAACTTTCTGCAAAGTTTGGTTGCCAGCTCTATACTGTTGCTGTAAAAAATATGGTTGCTACTTGATATTTCAATGATATCTAGTATTTTGTCTTTACCGAATTTAATTTAAAACAAGGTCAAAAGTTAGGTTAAGTTACTGTAGATATAAATATTACATCAAAATTAAATTAGTTAATAATGAAAGTGTCAATCAATCCACTGAGTCTATTGCAGCCCACTGCTGGACATAGGACACTCCCAGGCTGTGCCACAACACCCAGTCCTCAGCAACGAATCAAATGTTTAGTAGGTAGACATTTTATAAAGGAAACAAACAAATAAATATGGCCTCGAAAACCATCCACCACTGACGACAAAATTAATATAAAGAGTAAAGAATACGTCACAAAGGAAAAATCCTGATCATGAAAAAGTAAATACTGTAACCTCCAAAACATATACACAGTTTATACTTCCATCTTTCTCTCCTGCATAAAACTCGTCGATCAGCTGTTCGCACGCACACACACAAACACTCACAGTCACAACTCATGTACACAACACACACAGCAACTGACACACACAAGCTCACTTCGCGTGTAAGAATCATTTCCTAGACTGTCGTACTATATCTTGTATCTTTTTTGCATATTGCCGCCACATTGTTCGATTCTTTGTCGGGTTTACTGAGAATAGGGTTGATAAATTGTCGTAGAAAGTTAGTGAAGTGTAGATCCTGGTAACAAAACCTATATTTTGTGTAGGTGGAGGAAAATACATGTTACACACAATAGCTGTTACTTTTGAAAGTCATTCTTTGAATTGAGAGGCCTATCATCTAACATTATGCCTTTAGCCAAACATCAAAACACATGCTACAGCCTTCTTCATGTAACATTCAAATTTTACTCACTCTTCTTCGTGTCAATGGTACTATCAAATTATATTGACTCACTACTTGCCTTACAGCCACATCCAAAGCGTCATCTGTGGCATCGCAGATATCAGACTTTTACTATTAAATCTAATCATGCTAAATGACAACTTGTCGAATTTAGAGATGCTCTCGATGCTTCTAATTCAAAAGTTACGTCCTCCTTAATCACTAATTCTAGCCTTAAAATGCAGTCTATAGACGAGACACTTTCTCAAAGAAACATAAAACATATACAGTAAGAGAGTTGGCTGCATAAAAAATAAGCTTGAATTAGTCTGAATTCAAACTTGCAGTCGAAGCCAACTACCTAAGTATAAGGAGTCTGTGTTTTTCGATAGGTGTAACCAGCGGGGTAATTGCGTAACAAACTAACAGTAGCAATGGCTTTCGTTTTGACAGTTCAACAACATTCATTGTGATATTTAAGTTGTTGAGCAGACAAATTTTTCAAACATATGAAGCAATGGATTAGCAATATCCTTCAAAACGTGTAACGCAATTAGTCTGCTGGTTGTCTTCAAATCGAGAGTGAATAGCTATGTTACTTCTAGGCAAGCTTACTCCATCGTCGACCACGTCGCCGCTTACCATCAGGTAGAGATAGTGGTCAGCCGCGAGCCTATCCATACTGATATTATAAAATGCGGAAGTAACTCTTTCTGTCTGTTACTTTTGAATTTTGATGAATTTTGCCACACAGGTAGACAATGTCCCGGGTTAGGACATAGGATACTTTCTATCCCGGTGTACCTTTCCGTGGGATAATTTCCTATATCCACGCGGGCGAAGCCGCGGGCAAAAGCTAGTCAGTAATAGAATAAGAAAAAATCTGTCGCTAATGTGTTTAACTAATAAAATACCTGAGACAAGGTGACCACACCAACACAGCAGGAGACTAGCCAGTTCAAAAGGTTACTAGCTGCAAATGAACCAATGCGCCCGCGGCGGTGCGCGGTGTTACAACAGAGCTTGGGATTTGACCGTTGTGTTGATAGTGGTACATACTGCTGGCATAGTTTGGTTGTGATAGGTTGTCTGGTTGTTTATAGGTCAACTAATAATATTGACAGACCTAGTGGATCTTAATTTTTTGATATTATTTATAGAAATACTTTATTAAATTAGCTATATTTGACCAGCGCCGGTTTTAACATTACACGCGCCCAGCGAAATTTCGGCGGCGTCCTTCTTCCCTCTTGGAAAGCAGAGAGGGGCGAAAAATTTCAACACACGGCCTAGGCCATGTCCATTCATAAAGAAATAGGAGTTACTTTGTCGGCCTATGCAGAAAAGTTTGAGAATTCAGAGAATGTAAGATGCAAGAGCAAGCGAACAGATCTCAACATTTTTTTTTTGTTTTTGAGCTCCACACGAACTAAGACAAAAGTACTCTGCAAGCGCCACAGGTGAAGGGGCACCTACTCACAGCCCCTTCGGCACTTCTTCACCTCTGGCACCCTGGGCGGTCCAGCCCCGCCCTATCCTAAACTCCGGCACTGTATTTGACTTATAAAACAGAAGATTTTAATTGATCGGCTGCGTTTGATGAATCGAGTTAATACGATCTAGTATTCATAAGTAGTCCAATCATTACATCAGTCTATAGCAGTTCTCTTACATACACAGGCCTCACATAGGCCAGACATAGGCCTCTATAATGATTGGATTCTTGAGCTCAATGCTCTTTTACACCAGACCGCTACCATACCCATCTTGCAAAAAGTCTCTGTAGTTGAACAATTAACAATTTGTGTATCAAAAACTGTAAATGGTAAACACGGATCAGGTCTCTGCCCTGTATGTAAAACTACAAACACAAGAATAATATAGCATTACTCTCTACCTCCGTTTATCATAATTACGAGAAATACTTGGCTGTTTTATACCTGTAATGGCAACAACTGTAGCAAACAGCTGATCTTGATTCCATAGGTCTTAGACCCGAGTTGTTGACAGCTCTCTATGAGAGATTGATCTTAAGTACACCGTTGGGAATCAATACCCAATTCCCGGCCACCGTAGGCACGGGTTTGCGGACGGCGAGCAATGGGCAGCTCACCGTCCGGTAAGAACCAGGCCCGGGTCGACGGCGCGTTGTGTTCCACGCGCGCCTCAAAGAGATATCAGCACACATTGACGGGGTCCGCTAGGTCCGATACCTGCCGGGGTCGCGGGTTTGTCCGAGAGGGAAGGTCAATCTAATTTTCGAGGGCATCGCTAAAGAGACACAATTGATTATCTATTGTTATGACCCTCTAGCGAGCTACCTCGGGCCCGACTAGTTGACATAACTGAAATTGTTACGGCTGAATTTGCACTTCAATTTTCAGTTGGTATTAATTCATGCTGTCGCTGTCATTTTAAGGACTATTGTAAGGACAGAAATGTTTTTGAAGATCGTCTTAAAGATGTGTCGTGCGATTTGGGGGTAAGACTACCATTCTTGGTGTTCTTGGGGACTGCGATCCAAATATTAGGACTAGCAGTCGTTAACGGATATGCAAAAAATCCTGGATAAGTAATCTACGTCTATTGATTCATCGAATTCTTTTAGAACCAAAAATTACCAATCAAATATGCTTGACGGTGGTCAATCGCTTCACAAGCATACATATTTAATCATAGTCAGAATTTTATATAAATAACTCAGCGAGCTAGACTGAATTCAAGGATTAAAGAGAGAGACGAGATTTAATAAAAATTATAGCATTTTATTTTTATTTTAGTAGACTTTTAACATTTTGCATAACATGATAGATTCCCACCTAAAATTTCTCTCAAATAGTTTATTTTAATATGTACACTATGTGTCTAAAAATAGAGTCTACATTTCAGTTACCGAATTTGGTGAACGATTCTGCAACTTTTTCCCATTTCCCGGTATCTCAAAATATAATGAAACATTAACAGCATTGCGGTTTCCTTGACAATTTTCTGCGGACGTAATCGATAAAAAATCGATATTAAAACGATAATATAATTCGTTTCGTGTTGAGATTTTCACCGTAACTGTTGTCGGTCGTGATCTATCAGCTACTTGGTTTTACGATCGATATCGAATGCGCTGGAAGCGATAGTGATGTTTTATCTTTTAAGAATTTTTACATGATTTTATCTCCAGCTTGCATGAGTTTAATAAAATGTTATACTTTTACAGATAAGAAAGAGCACTCAACTTGAAATTAGTAGGCATATTCCATAGTTGCAAATACGGATAAAATTTGCAATTATTCGAGCTAAAGAGCTGAATTTCTTCTGTTCAAAATTATATACTCTAGTAATCTCTAGGAATGAGTTTCCATTAAAAGGATGTAGAGTTTATAAACCTAAGTTTAATGACCAAAGAAACTCCATACAAAGTGCCATTAAAATCATAAAATAAATGGGAGAAATCACTACGTGACAAGATCACTTCCATCGTCCCTGTCTCTGCGCCAACGCTACTTCCTTGCGGCGCAAACGCAACACGCACATATAGACACAGCACGTGTCCACGTACACACACATATGGAGACAGCACGTGTCGAGACACACTCGTGGCGCGCGCATGTGTGTGTCTACGTTCACTTTCGATCATTGACTGCAGGTTAATCGCATCTACTAATAATACACAACTGTGATCTTATTTTATTATGATATTACGTTGTGTTTTATTGTAAAAATGTTTACTTTCCTTCCGTTGATTTGGTTTATTGTTATTTTATGTCTTGCTTATTTTAAATAAGTATTTATTCTTCCGGCTTTATGGACGTCTTGTCGTAATCCAGTTTCTATGTCACTTCAGGGTTAATGATCGTGTGACTATACTACCAATTCAATTAGAACAATTTTATTTTAAAATGTATTTTGTTGACATCGTTTGCAGAAGTAATAAAACTAAAGTAATGTCTTATCCAGGAGCCATAAAAGAGGTTTCTTAAGATCATTGTCATACAAAAACTTTGTTATATAATGGTAAAATTACAGTTGTCTAAACAAAAACGATACTAATCCATAATTACGTTTAACTCGTGAAAGTCTGTCGGAAGATAAACAGTGGCATTATTATTAGATAACCGTTTAAAATATAAAAAGTACGTATGTTTTCTATAAAACACATCACTTATGTTCTTATTTTCCTTTTTACAGGTAAGTGACGCTGAGACGAGAATCTCAAGTTATCAAGAATTGATTTGTCGACAGAAAACGGACGATAAGCTGTGTAAAGATTCGACCAAAGCAAGGTTCGAATCACTTAAAAGCGAGTTGAACCAAGTTTTAAAGGTCAACATGAATATTAGTAACTGTCGTAACTGGCCAGTAGCGTCTGCATATAATTAAAACTTGTAGTTAAAATTTAATATACTTATAAATATTATTAATCAAAAACGTAGAGAAGTGCTAACAAAATTCAATTTTTTTATATTTTTTCAGAATAACCCTAATTATAGTTTTGCACTACAAAATGTAAAATTAAACAATTTGCATTATAGTTAGTAAATTAAAAGTAGCAGATATCTGGGCGAAGTTCTAGAGAAGGCAGTTTAGGTTAGAATAGCAAAAAGTCTCGGCTGAAGGCTCTATGAATAAGGCTGAGATCTATAAACGTTTTTAGATCGTGCTGTGGCCTAGACATGTTCCTATCTCTATCTCGCACTTGACAAATGGGCGATAGTGACTGGAATAAAATAACGTTTAACCAAAATACATGTTAAGAGGCTGACAACGGCTAAAGCGCGGTCACTGTCGGACTGCATAGAAAAGAAAGAGAAGCGCGATGACACAACGCTGGTAATTTATTGCAAAATATGAAGCAATTATCTATTTACAAAAAATCCATTAATTGGACTAGAAAATTAAAACACTAATTACGTTAATATGTTGCTTGTAGAATAATCTGACAAAAATCAGAATGATTGCATGTATATTAGTATGGTTTTTTAACGTTAAAATAAATTTTTAGAGGTATCTTCGTGATTTTTGTCTATCGTATAAAATTAGTTGTGTTATGTTTTCAACACACTATCTAACTAGCGTATATCTTGAAGAATATCATATATATTTGTGATTTTTTTTACTGCAGTGGATCATATACTTTCAGGTATTATAAAACTAGCGTTTAAGTCCTGTATTCCCCTTAAGTAAAGCTTATTCAGGGTTATTGGTTATATGTCGACAATCCATTAAAAGGATGTAGGAGAGGTAATTTGCAACAAAATTACCCCTGATGACCCCTAAGCAAATGTCAACCATTTTCGAGTAATTTGACATTTTTCATTTTAGATCTCGGTCTGAGTGTCCTAGCTGTTTTTCATCAAAAAGCATTTTATAACCAATTTTCGAGTGCCTACTAGAAATAAACTTTATTTACCTAGTCCTAGAGTAAAACTATACTGCTAATCTCGGTACCCTTGACCGAACAACAGCTGATAAGCACAACTTTACCTCTGTCCAACATTCTGGCAGCCTTGTGATCGACAGTGGGCGGGGCACATACATAGGTACATAATCACTTTTATCTCAGCATAATAACCGTGGGCCAGCTTGTAAAATGGTTTTAATTTGATTTATGACTGGCATTTTGAACTTTTGTTTGAGCAAGATGAAGTAACATTGTTTAATAAAGTTTGCTGGGCCCTTTTTCAAATGACGGATTTTGTCAAAATATTTGCGGAAAATTATCATCATTGGCTTGTAAGTGGACCTAGTTATCTCCAATCACACGAAAACTTTCAAGCTTTTTCCTAATTAATCAGCAAATATTTTTAATCTATTGTATTTCGTTACTCATTTTTTTTTCTTCTAATAATAATATCATAAACTAACACGTACATGCTTGATACTCCTAAGAAAGAGATAATTCATTCATTCATTCAAGAGTATTTATATTTATCCCCTTCCTTCTTCAGATGTTAATATCTCAATCCTATATCTTTCTAAAATATGATTCTTATGTATCCACAAGCCCTGGATGCTTTGGGTGAAAAAGAATTTGTTTTTTCTACCGACTAGGTCAAGGCACATCAGCATTCTTTAAGCTACCATATAAAAAACTTATAAATTATTTATAAATATGAAAATGTAGTATTTATCTAGAGTAGATAACACAATAATTACAATCTTAGTTAATTGCGGTGTACTCAATTGGTATTTTAAAATGATTTTAAGAATTTAATTCTTGAGCCTATTTCCATTATGTCATTACCTGTTATTGTCATAAAAAACCTGTGTTTAATGTTACTGACATTTAAATATGATAAGTATGTAGCACAGATAATCTAGTATTTGTTTTAATTATTTATGTTAGGTATGTGTTACACATTTCTATCGTATGTGTACTGGCAGGTTTGATCTTTTTTTTTTTTTAAACATGGAATAAAAGTTCAGTATTTTTTAAACGTTGATGTTTTTTTTAAATTTTTGTAGACTTATTTATAGCAAAGGACAATGATTATAACTAAACGCATTCAATAGTTTGTGGTTCAAAATCTGCATTATCTTAGAAATGTATCTTGGTTATTGAAATAAAATTGGAATTTGTACATACATACATAGATATACGTAATCATAACTAAAACAATAATGGTATTGCTTTATAAACTTAACCAATATTCTTAATTTAACATCTCATAAACAATACACGAATCCAATGGCATTTCCTTCATAACAGCATAACATTTACGAAGATTGCAACTAACATATTAAACATACACTAAAACACACGAAATTAAACTTTAAATCTTAGCACACAAAATTGAATTTCAATTAAAAGTTTATTCATAGATATTTATTAGTAAATAAAGCCATACAATAGTGTTGCCATGAGGCACATTGTTAGAAAATGGAGAACAATAGTTGCGTGCGTGTGTACTATCTGAACTAGGTATGTCCATGATCTCGGTAGGTGTACATAGGAATGTATCGCGAACGTTGTAGACACGAAAACAAATAATAACTTAACTAGGCTCTTTACACTAAGAAATCCACTAAACAAAAACGAAATATGTGTATTGCTCTCTTTGTCTTACGGGAAAAATAAGAAAGAGACGGCAGAAATTGGCAGCTGTCAAAAAGTGCATGTGTATAAAATGCACGCATTTTCTCTGGTGTATAGTAAATCTAGAAAAAGCCACAGCGATAGGAGAATATAGCTAGATATACCCTAGGTAGAGCGATGTCTTTACCCCAGGTACATAACTCTAAACCCTCTTACACATGAATATACAAAATCTATGAAGTATTTTAGTATTCCACCAAACTGATCAACTCTTATGTGATTGGTCAACCAATAACAGCTAGTAATTATCAACTCTTTAAAACTAATTTTATAACGACACTTGACTGGTCAGAATTTCAATACTCATGAGGTAGTCATCCTTTTAGTCTCTTGTTGAGGAAGAGATCAAAATTCATCTCTAAATACACTCTAATTTATCTTGCTGAACCAGTACTTCCCATTTAATCAATATTTGTCATGCATGCTCCTAAATTGCTTATCAAAATAACAAGTACCTTTTGCATTCTAAATAATGGTTTCCAATTTTCCGTACATCTTCACTCACTCTGCCGACACGCCTGCCAAACGAATATTTAATTACTGTTATGAATTTGACTTCCTTAAGTTCAGGGTAAATATCGACAGTGGAAAGGCAAAATGGCTAAAGCGCCAAAACCTGAACACTCAAAAATGAATTTTAAAGTTATTACTTTAAAATTCATTTTTGAGTGTTGAGGTGGCTTTAGCCATTTTACCTTTCCAGTGTCGATCTGTTCCGTGCTTAACTTGTTCATCTCATAATATCCTATATTGTTCATACATTTTCTTTATAAATACGGAAGAAATAACGTCATAAAGAGGATTTCCTATAAATTTTCCGGAACGGGTTGTGTAATAGTTTTTTAATAGCTGGTAATGGTTTTATGGGTGGTAGTATTAGCACGGATACCAAGAAAATGTTAAACTTAGCCTGCTTGTAGAACAAATAACTAAATACAATTTAAAACATCGTTCTGTCCCTGTCAAGTTCAAACAAATGACTGAAATAGAAGGATGTTTTAAATTTCTGCATCGTTGGTCTAGTTGCCGCAAGCGTTACTGTTGAGTTCATGAGGTCTTGGGTTAAATTACCGGGTCGGGAAAAGTGTTATTGGGTTTTTCCATAAGGAATTTCTAAGTAGCCGTCCGGAGTCTGGCTTTGTGCCCGGTTGATGGCAATTTAATAGGCTCGCCCCCTATTACATGGGACTTAAACATAACTGGCGAAATGTGGGTGTACTATAGGTACACCTCTGCCTAACCCTTCGGGGATTACAAGCATGATGTTATATTATTTATTTAGTGCTTAGTGGTGCGCGTGGGCCTTAATGCCTGATTTGGTGTCGATTTGTATTCTTAAAAAAAAATTAAACAGCGCAACGCCATTTAGAGTATTGAAACTCATGAGTAGGGAAATAGCGGAGGTACCTTCTATAAGACATCAAGCTAATATTGCAAGTCTACACCATTTTAGGAATTCTTATTTTTTTTATCGCCAGCCTCTCTTGAGTAAGCATAGTGATCAATGAGTAAGCATAGTGATCAATGAGTAAGCATAGTGATCAATGAGTAAGCATAGTGATCAATGAGTAAGCATAGTGATCAATGCTCATGCCTTCTCTGAACGAGAAGAGGCCTTTGCCCTGCAGTGACAATAATAGGCTGGTATATTTATTTGTTTTTTATTTTCTTGCTGGTTTTTATAGGCTACACGTTGTCAGGCAATGACAATAATTTTGAATAGAGAAGATAATTAAACCATGCCCAGCCATTTTGATTTAATTAAGTATTATTACTTTATTATTTTGTTTTTTTTTTGCCTCTGGTATTAAGTCCGCCTTTGTACAGTATTTTTTACTTGTGCATAAAGTTTTTATAAATAAAATAAATAAATATCTAACCCTGCATATGTTATAAATTCAGCACGTTCTTAATCGATTGTTTGTCATGTATTGACAACTTAATTTGATACAGTATCTATGAGTCAGCCTGCTTTAATACAGTAGCGGCTTAAATACTGGCTGTAATTTCAATTTCAATAGAATAATCGGATACTAAATAGTGACAGTACTGGTATAAATAACCAATTTATTGGTTGGAATATCAAAATGTTTCGTACTTAATTTGTATGGAAGATTATTGAAGATATAAGGATTAATGCATGGGCACAAATGTCCATTATTTTAAGGTAGTCTTAGAATCAAGGGAATTGCTTAAACTAAATTGTTAAAACAAAAATATATAAAAAAGTATGTAACATTTTTTTTTTGAATATCATGATTTGTCATATCCGATTTATGTATATCATGTATCTGGTCATATCTACTAGTACTAAAACACGCCATGCATCGCTGTCAACACCAAATTAATATAACTGATAAACCCTCTAATTTTCACAAAATAATGCAACAAAAAACTCAGTTGACAGATACCATCTGACAGTTGTAATAAAATGGCGGTGTCACAACACTATTTCCTTCGCGTACAGTGGTTTCCTGATGTCCCAACACTAGTGAGTAAGTGGGTGACGGACGTATGTAATTGAATGGTTATTATAATGTACTTGTCTTGTGTATGCACTTAGTAATACTTCGTTGATATGAATGCTTTGGAATTAGCTTCCTTTACTTCGAAAAAAAAAAACTGTTTTGTCTTTGGAAAACTTTTGGAGGTTACAAAATATTTGAATCATAACTTTTATTCTGCATGGTAAAAGCCTATATTTAGAAAGAAAAATCAAGCTCAAAGCATTTATTTTAATAAAACCAATTTTACGCACTTTTGAATTGTCAAGGGGTCGGTCAGTCAGAAAGATGAAGCTAGTTGCCCATTACAAAGCGTAGTAGGTACCTATGGAGAAGAACGGGTAAGAAACTCCACGGACACTTAAAGATATTAAATATATGATTATCAGCTTGCTCATTGCATGTTGACGGTTTCAGACTATAGAGTCCAAGTTTCTTCAAGTTGTTTTCCTTCATCGAGTCATCTTTCTGTTGTAGCAAATCTACTTTTTTCTCCATTCTTTTTTTCCTTTGTTTTTCCTTTTTTATATCATTCTCTTGCCTTTATCCCAATTTATTTGGAGTCGGCGCAACATGTCTTCTTCTTCTTCCATAATTGTCTATGGGTTGTATAATATGTTTATATTATTAAAGTTTATGGCTAACCTAACAAATTAACCAGCATTTCTGCTTCTAAAAATAAGTAAGGTTCCTTACAAAAAATATTTTAATCTGTCTTAATTAGTATCCTGCGTGTCTGTGTCTGTACTTTAAAGAAATTTATGGATGCTACTGATCGCGCCAAACTCGTAGCGGAATTCTAAGCTGACTCCATTTAGTTTACCATTGACACGCTAATAAAAAAATTCTTTCTGACTTCAACAGTCAGAAGATGGTTCACTTTGTAACATTCACTAATTAGGTAAGCTGTCCTAGTTTCAATAACATATCATCCAAGTTGTATTTCCCATATACGAGTATGTGATTGAATAACTGCGTCTAATAACTCCCTTATTGCTGGCTATAAATTAAGTTCAAGCACATTAACATGCCGCAGTTACGCAGCGCTTACGTCGCCGTGTGAAACCTGTTGGTAAAGAAGCGCCGGCGCATACTGAGGTGTATCTATTTTTATGGTTTTGGCATACACTGCTATGCTAGGCACTGTGTCTTCTGATTCTCAAGTATAGTTGGTGTATTCTGGATTAATGAATGCTATAAAGTACTTAAGGCATTAATAGCACGTCACGCACTAATGAGTGAAGCCCTTGCCAATGCCATGTCCATTTTCAGTAGCCTTTGAGTTTGACTATGGTTATGGGAACCACTTGAGGTTACTTGTTCTTTGCTGTAAACTACTCAAATGCTTGAAAACTCTTTTGAACATAAACCTGACATTATTAAAGCATCTCCGTATGCACAAAAGCTAAGAGATTACATTCACACTACTGATAGAATTCTGTCACGTTACGCTTCAGTGTACAGCGATCCTAAATCTCAGCAGTTCAGAGCGGAACTATTCTAGCAATAACTTGTCTAAATAGTTAAGTCACATTGATCACTATTTACCGACGTTTTGTGTTGTTAATAGGTAGGTATAAAGGGTAGAGACATCGACGCACAACCTGATGCCATGGATTCAGTACATGATCCTGAAACCCTCCTTTTTTTTGGGTTGGACGTCATCAAATGACCTCTCCCGCTCTGGACGGAGCGGTAGGGCGTGTCAGACTCTTACTGACTAAAACCTACCCGTGTTCCTTCAGTTGCCTGTGCGCCAGGGTCACGGTAACTCTTTCGAACAATCCGCGACCCCGGCAATTTTGAACCCCCTGCGTTGTAATTTTTCGCTAGTTTTTTTTTTTTGTAATCTACTAATAATTCCTATGCTAAGGGGTCTAGACTCGAATCATGTGCTGAATTCATGGTTACAGTTTGCGGGTCGAAGTCCCTGCCACTCACAAAACATTTCGAAAATTTCGGGGCGTTGAAAATTTTCGTCTCTTATTAAAAAAAGAATTAGCTCTCCCTTACATTTTGACCGCGTAGGTATTGTACTTTTTTATGAAACACTAGTTTTTTTCTTTGATAATTGGCCGAATATTTCAACGCAGAGTGGTTCAGAATCATGTGTCTAATTCATGGTTTAATTTTGCGCAGCGATGTCCCTGCCACCCTGTATACTTACTAAGGTGCAAATATAGGATCACTAGTTGTCCCGACTGACGTTGCCTGTCCAAATTTCAATAATTCATACAAAAAAGGACGTTCTGTTTTTCCCGAATTTGAAGATTTTCCGGGAAATTTTGCTTATCATAAAAACCTGATTCGGACTATTACGAACATTTTAAAATAAAAAAATATCCAAGTCGGTCAAGCCGTTCTCAGGTGATGCGCTTACCAACAAACAGAATTTCATTTCTATTATATAGAAAATAATATCCCACCACGAATGACTACATGGTGTGGATATATGCCGTTTACAGATCTCTCAATATTTTCGTGGCAATAGGTGTATACTTTTGCGCAAAATAATTGGTAATAGCAGTAGTTCTTAACAGAACGGTGTTCATCTTTCCACCACCATTTTTTTTTTTTTTTTTTTTTTGGGTGGGAAATCATCAAATGACGTCTCCCGCTCTGGGCGGAGCGGAAGGGCGTGTCAGACTCTTACTGACTAAAACCCACCCGTGTTCCTTCAGTTGCCTGTGCGCCAGGGCCACGGTAACTCTTTCGAACAATCCGCAGCCCCGGCAGGCATCGGTCCTATCGGACCCCGTCAATTTTGCTGACATCTCTTTGAGGCGCGCGTGGAACACGACGCGCCGTCGACCCGGGCCTGGTCCTTACCGGACGGTGAGCTGCCCATTGCTCGCCGTCCGCAAGCCCGCGCCTACGGTGGCCGGGAGTCGGCAATCGACTCCCGACGCCCAGGGTGTCTCCTCCTCCTGCGGCGGCTAGGGGCGCGAGGGCGCAGAGATTGCCTCTCCCTTTCGCGCTCCGCCTCCTCCTTCGCGAGCATTACTGCTTCGCAGAAGGAGTTGACGGCTTCCCATTCCCTCTCGCTCCGTACCATGGCCTGAACCAGGGCCGGACGCGAGAGGTCGCCGCCGCCGATCGCCGCCACGAGGACACGGCGGTGCTCCGCCCAAGCCGGGCAGACCTCCACCGTATGCTCCACCGTGTCCTCGAATGGTTGATGCCTAAGGCATTCATTTCGTACTTTAGCTTTGACTGCTGAAATATCACAATGACTGCCAGACTTCCGAAATAAAAAATAATATATGTGCTTAATTTCTGACCCACTTAGATCTTATGAACGAGATGATCTTGTATCTATGATCTAAAAAAAAAAATATACCACTAAGCAGTAAGGAGGTCAAAGTTAAAAAGCTTTTGTAGACAAAGTCGGCGTGGGCGCAACGCAAGACGCGTCGACCTTGCTTGAGTTCATAATGCACCCTGTATAATGTCCCGTTGATATAAATGTCATACTACCCACTGTACTCCTTTTATAGCCAGCATAAGCTGACCTTGCATGATGGCGGTGATTGTCAGGGTAAGGAACTAAGATAAATGTCAAAACGTCATACTCCTGTCGTTATTCCAATTTATGTGGGGTCGGCACAGCATGTCTTCTTTCCCCTTACATCTTCATTAACCGTCTTGTTCCGTTTCTAGCCATAAATCATCTTTCACATGGTTCATCCATCGTTTCTTTGAACTACACTACTCCTTAGCCATTCACATTCATACTTAAAACTTTTCTTACCACAAATTCCTAATTTCTTCACAACACATGTCTACGACAACCATTTTCCGTACAAAATGAACATATGGGCGTCTAATACAGTATTTTAATTAATGCAGTTCCAAATTCAACCGTAGTCCAAGTAATACTGGCCGTTTAGTAATCAAAGAAATACAAACTCATTTCTTCAACCTATTAATCTTTCGCCTCTTTGAAGGTAGGTTCTTATAAGGTACATGCAGTCTCATTCAACGTACGCGCATACAAAGACTGTTCACAATGCGTGTAGCCCACGCTTGACTTTAACATACATTACTGATTCTAACGCTAAGATAAGTGTGGTCTGTTTTGTACCGGAGAATAACTTCTTACAAGGCTTTTGGTGGATTTAAATAACGAAGCAACTCCTCTGTAGGACACATAACTTAAACTTTTCAACTAATCAGGTTTAGAAATGAGGAAGTTAATTTGTAAGTACGAGTATCTGTAATAAGAAAGCAATTAGTAGTTAATATGTTAATTAGATTGACAGTTTCTCGGGGATGGTATCAATCAACGACTTACATAATTACATTTACTTTAATTAAAATGATGATGAAGTGGTATTATGGTAACTGTTACCCAATAATATTGGTCAGATAGGCAGTCGCTTCGTGTAAAATACAGGTATTTAGTAATCTACATTCGGTTAGACAGAAAGTTGACCCCAACATACGGCACATGGTGATGGTGATGCAGAATTTATTTCTACTGCAATTTAGAAAAAGAAAGAAAGAAAAATATTTTATTTGGGACGCGCACAGGAAATACAAACCATAAAAATAAAAAGGAGCATTTAAAACTAACAAAATTAACATTAAAAATAACAATAAACAAGTAAAAAATGAAAGACCTTTGCGAGGCCAAAAAGGCTCCTAACTCAGCACAATGATGCAATATTTAAAAAAAGAATACCGTGGCGCTGGTATTCTGATAGGGCCCTTTTTTTTTTTTTTTTTTTTTTTTGGGTGGGAAATCATCAAATGACGTCTCCCGCTCTGGGCGGAGCGGAAGGGCGTGTCAGACTCTTACTGACTAAAACCCACCCGTGTTCCTTCAGTTGCCTGTGCGCCAGGGCCACGGTAACTCTTTCGAACAATCCGCAGCCCCGGCAGGCATCGGTCCTATCGGACCCCGTCAATGGTGCTGACATCTCTTTGAGGCGCGCGTGGAACACGACGCGCCGTCGACCCGGGCCTGGTCCTTACCGGACGGCGAGCTGCCCATTGCTCGCCGTCCGCAAGCCCGCGCCTACGGTGGCCGGGAGTCGGCAATCGACTCCCGACGCCCAGGGTGTCTCCTCCTCCTGCGGCGGCTAGGGGCGCGAGGGCGCAGAGATTGCCTCTCCCTTTCGCGCTCCGCCTCCTCCTTCGCGAGCATTACTGCTTCGCAGAAGGAGGTGACGGCTTCCCATTCCCTCTCGCTCCGTACCATGGCCTGAACCAGGGCCGGACGCGAGAGGTCGCCGCCGCCGATCGCCGCCACGAGCCAAAGCCGCTCCGCCCAAGCCGGGCAGACCTCCACCGTATGCTCCACCGTGTCCTCCGGTCGATCCACGCAATGATAACACCCGGGCGTTTCCTCCCGCCTTATCCGAAACAGGAACCTCCCGAAACAGCCATGTCCGGTGAGGACCTGCGTCAGGCGGAAGGTGAGGACGCCGTGGCGCCTCTCAAGCCACTCCTCAAAGAGGGGTCTTACCGCCGCAATTGTGGCGTGCCCTGCGCTGGGTTGCGACAGTCGCACTCTCCATGCCGCCATGAGATCCCGCCGGAGCTCTGTCCGCTGTGCCGTGATTTCTCGCGGCAGCGGAGTTACGCCCCGGCGTTTCGCCTCCTCGCGCCACTCCCAAACGCCCGATAGGGCCCGAGAAGACACCCTTGCCCCCATTTCGGGTATATATGCATTCGCTTCTATCCCTAAGATTATGTAAGCCAGTCCAGCTAAACCTTGAAACCTTAAGAATGAAGAAATTCACAATACAAAGGCATCTATTCTTACCAGCCAAATGGGATGTGATCAAATTGTATAGTATGTGTAAAGGCGACACAATGAAACGTTCAGACGGCAGACGTCAGCCACTTTCCAAACGCACAATGTTACATTGAGCTAAACAATTATATATTATATTCTAATGTCAAGAGGTTCTGTACTGGCAAATAGAAGAGTTTATTGAGATGTGTGTTGGTGGAAGTGATGGTAAAGAAAGATTAATGAGTTGGTGATTTGTCGGAGTTCTTGCGGAACCTTGAAAATGGAGATGGCAAATAGAGGCTGGCTGGCAATGATGCATAGAAAATAGCAGTGACTGGGTCAAACAATTTAGATGTTCTGTTGCTAGCAATTACCTACTATTTCTGGGTAAGGGGCTTTCCCATTCTGCTTAACAAAAATAGGGGCAAGATGGACATAAATTTAACTGATGGGGTTCAATCACACGGGCTACTCAGTGGGTGACAAAAATATTGTCTGTTTCGCCTCTATTCTTATGAAAATTGTTAAATTTGGAATGGGCAACTAGCTTCATATTTCTGACTGACCGACTCCTTGACAATTCAAAAGTGCCTGTAAATGGTTTATTTGAAATAAATGCTTTGAGTTTTTTTTTATTGAGAACTGTTGGGTTAGATAATTACTTCCCCTTAGTCCTGAAAGTAATTTTTCAGGAATTTCATCGCTTTGAAAGGTGAATTAAATTGTCTCTATTTGCTCGAAAATTATTATTTATTAGACACTTAATTCGCAATCTTGTTTCTTCTTTTTCTTACTTAACCAATCTATTCCATTATTTAAGACTCTTATCATATAAAATAATTACACACTCGCGCACCAAAATCACGGAACTGCAAAATTTGTACAATGTGAGAAGTTTTAACGACTCTCTGTGATAGTAGTTAGGTAATACAAGCGTTCATATAATTTCTAGTTAGGTCTTAAATGTTGCTATTTAGAGGTTTTCATAGACCCAACAATTATGCGTTGATAGCTTCATTTGTGGTTAATTTGGGCGTGTTAATTAGGCATGGTTTTAAATAGTCTGGATTACACGATTGAGCAATAAAGCTACAGAAGTCTGAGAATAATCTAGCATAGACTCTTTCTTTGCCAGCTGTCATTCGTAGATCTTTGACAGTCGTTATGTAGCGGTATCTACATTGCCACATGCGAGCCACACGTCACACTGACGTCACGCAAAATCCTACATCGCGCAAGCAGAGTTTACCGCGCAAATAGCATATATACCACATCCCGACATCAATTGTCGGGCAGTTGCGCACCAGACACAACACCCGTCTGGTCGGAGGATCCTCCATTTTCTATAGAGTATGAGTGAACTTTACACCCTGTTCCTCATACCTCTATAGTTATGGGTAGTCAGAAGCTCGAGAGTCTGACAACCGGTCTTACCAAGGGTATCGTGTTACCCAGTAACGGGGTTGTGGAGATTCAGAGAGGCAGTCGCTTTATGTAAAAGACTGGTATTCAGCTGCATCCGGTTAGATTGGAAGCTGACGCCAACACAGCTGGGAAAAGGCTAGACAGATTGAGAGACTTTTTCTTTGCTGAGGTGGAGTTTTCTTTTATTCCTGACTTTTCTCTCTTGCTGGCTGGGCTGGACATGTCAACAAAGACGGAAGGAGTGGAAGCCTTTGCGGACCTTTGATCTGTTGTAAGAAAGACCAGGCTTTCAAAAAAAGTCTACATCTACGTCTGTGATATCCTTACTAGCGGGATCTCCTATTTCTGTGCCTTGCTGGTGTAAAGTCCCCAAAATTTCTTTGCCTCTAAGATCTAAATAGCCACTCGATACTTTCTCGAGCCTGTCTTCGGCTATTTAATGACAGCATGCTTTTGCATAGTCAGCTGCACATCAGTGGTAACACTTGTACTACGAAAATCGCTCGTACTACTACGACATAAAGGCCCTATCAATGTAATTTTTTGGAACGAAGTTCCTTATCGCACGGTACGGACTTGGTGGATGGGGGCTAGGCGAAAAAAGTATAAGAATTTTCCGTCACGAGTTTCCGTCACGACCCTTTCTTTATTAGTGTGTTTGGTTGAACGCGCTAATCTTTGAAACTTCTAGTTGGAATTGAAAAAATATTTTTGTGTTGGATAGTCCATTTATCGAGGAAGACTTAAGGCTATATAATATCACGCTACGACCAATAGGAGCGGAGCATAAATGAAAAATGTTGCAAAAACGGGAAAAAAATATTCCTTTCGAGAGCTTCCGTTGCGTGCGCTGCGTAAACGGTTAAAATTATGCAAAAATCATGTATAGCGGAATTGTTTCTGTTTAAAAGTTCTAAAAAAAAGTCCGCGACAGCATATGTCTATCTTTTAAGGTTGACTCAATATAACCCTTTTTAAGGTAATCAAATTTGTTCTATGGATGTTCTAAATATACTACGAAAGGAACTTTGTTCCAACCGAGTGTTCCACGACACTCACGCATTTTTTACAACTGATGTGCTATTGACTGTACGTAACTCAAGTAATAATTACAACATATCTACTACGCGAACTATTCATTCTTCGTCTTAATGCGAATAATTATAGAAAAGTATGTGATGCTAATGTCCCTAGCAGACCTATTGTTTATAAGAATTACTTGTAGTACCTTCGTATTAACATTGACAGTCGTCAGGGTCGAGCTTAGCTAAATAATTTTGCGTGTCTGTGCGATAATAGACAAAGCGTTTTATTCTAAAGGAGGATGCAAGGTCAATGCAGTTGCACAAGGATTAAGAGTTTTATGATTTCTGTGCTTTTGGGGTTTTCTCTATGCCCACGATCCAGACTTACTATTCCGGCATGCATTATTTTTAAAATATCTTCACAACCTGAAAAATCTTAAATTTAATGGCCCTGTTTCACCGATGCGGGTAAGTGACGACTTATCCGGCAGATAATTTCATACAAATACTGTTCCGTTTTTTAAATCTATCAGGTAAATAATGCCTATTCGGACACTGTAGGTAACCCAAACAATACTAACCGTTTCTATAAAGATGATCGCAAGCAATAGTGAACAATAACTTCGAAACAAATTCAGTTGCTATCGTCACGAAGAAAATCTTTCGTTGTAAATGTAGACTACTGGGTTAATACGTAAACTTTTTACAACCTATCTCACGAGCTGTGACGCGATTACGTGACGTTATGTAAATTTTAACTGTATCTGCTTACTTTTTACACAAATATGAATGCACTGCGACAGCAGATCTGATGTTATGCCTTGTGTACATGCGATACTTTTATCGAAAAGTTGATAAATGCAACACGTGTCGACAACTCTAAATTACAGTCACATGAAAAAGCTTTTTGAAAGATGATCAAGCGCAAATAGGTTTCTGTTTTGTGATGGATGATGGTTGGTGTTTGGGAGAAAAAAAAAACACATTTAGTGCCAGCCGATCTATACTGTAAAAATCTTATCGTAAAAACTTGGGTGAAGTGGGTTTGAAATGAGGTGTCAATAGTGACAATTCCTAGCATCAGTTGGAATGACTTCAAGCTCATTTCAGCTAAGTTTTCACGTGACATTATTACGGAATAGACCGGCAGTACTATTGCTTACAGACTAACTTTGCAGGAATCTATATCAGTTTGTAGCGGCATCTACAAACGCCACATGCGAGCTACACGTCACACTGACGTCACGCAAAATCCTGCATCGCGCAAGCATAGTTTACCGCGCAACTAGCATGTATACAACGTCCCGACATCAAACGTCGGGCAATTGCCCACCAGACACGACACCCGTCTAATCGGAGGATCCTCCCTTTTCTATAGAGGATGAGTAAACTTTACACCCTGTTCCTCATACCTCTATAAGTTCATTCAACTCTTTTAGTGCCGTTTTCTATTTTCCACAATTTAGTAAAAAAATAAACGAGACTTGAAAATTCCACCTTTAAAATTGGCCTGTCGTTACGTGCTCATGATTTGACGTCATTCGTCGATGCAACAACCATCATGTCTGCCCCGACCCTTACAATATACATAATGTCTCGCGATCAAGTTACAGTTTTAGCACAATTTACAATGAGTATTCACTTATTGTATGGTTAACGGTAGTCGGAGGGCATACAATAAAATTAAACGAAGGTTGTGCTAACAGCCGAGTTACGGCCCAAACTTGCACATGTTGTGTAGTTTGGACCTCATAAAGTTAACATTTAATTTTCATTGTACTGTTATATACTGACCTACATTTAAAACTAAGAAAAATACGGTATATTTCGGGAATTGTACTTTGTCAAACAAACATAACATCATGACTGTATTCCCTGTCTGGGTAGGCAGAAGTTGTACGCCCATATTTCGCCAGTTATGTTTAAGTTTCATGTAAACCCGTGTATCCCGTGTTTTCCTTTCGATGTCAATTTGTGGTGTGTTGTTACTTTCGCCTTTGCAACATCTTTCTTTTACATAATATGGAAGAAGAATATAAAAAACAAAATACTAACAATACTTATATTTGCACCGCACCACACTTGTATGGTCAGCTCGATCACGGTGCGCGGTGGTGACGAAAGTAACTTGTGCTTATAGCACAGGAGTCCTTTTAATTTAAGTCCAGTTGCACAAGTCTTGTATCTCGCCACTAATTTACAAAGCCTAATTTAAGGTACAATAATTGTAAATAGGTTTAAGTCTTTATTTTTAAAGTAAATAGACTTTTATTTATGGGATATTTTATTGCGAATGGATAGTAAGTGATTTAACAGGTGGTATAATAGGTTCCAAGGGCTAATATGGATTTCATAGAGTGAAGATTTTGAAAGAAGTTTCCAAATATTGCCTTGAAAAAAGATCGACAAAGAAAAGTTTTATGTTCTGTAAAATGAAGACAGCATTTGACAGCAACAATGTCAGTTGTCAAATGTCAGTTGCTTTTTATCTGTGTTTACACAGATAAATACAATAGCAAGCCTTTGCATGCCTTTGCAGAATAAAAGACTTAATAGCTTCAACGTGAATAAAAGTTTGAGTGAAGAATGAGCTTTTTGTCGATTTATATGGATCCCTTGGGGTAAAGTTATTTATTCATAGCTTTTCTTAAAATTTCAATCTCCATCACCATCTTCATTCTCTTGCGCTTATGGCTCGGCGCAACATGTCTTTGTCTTGTCTTAAATGTACCTGTACTAATAAGGTACATTTAAATGATAAACCGATTTGAGTTCAGCATGTGTGTTGAAAACTGATAAATGCTCGACCCGCGGCAAATACTATGCAACTACTGATTCTAACATAAATATGTGTATATTTTATTCATTCACTGCGTGTCGATGTCACAGTGTAAAATCGATACAATTGATATGTATGGGTTTGCTAGTACAGTACCTATCGTGTCTAAGTAATCAGCCCCATAGACATTTAACCACATTTATGAGCCCCGAAGAATTCATTATGAACGAGCAGGGGACTTTGCAGTACTCCAGTGTATCGCGAGCAGTCAGTATGAACTAGCATCATATAGCAAATGCCGACAAGATATGTATAGGTTTGCTCGTACAGTACCTATTGTGTCTAAGTAATCAGCCCCATAGACATTTAAGTACACTTATCAGCCCCAAAGAATTCATTATAAAAGAGCAAGGGATTTTGCAGTACTCCAGTGTACCGTGAGCATATAACAAGGGTCGACAATATAGAGCAACGTACCTTTGAGTTCCCAAAGTACTGGACCAGCTAAAAGTCAGGGTATTTCGGGAATGTAGTCCACCTTACTCTGAAGATGGACCGATGACCTTAAAGAGGTGACTGAGACGGACTGGATGTGAAAGGTGGAGGACATGGTGTCATGGCGCAGCCTGGGAGACGTCAATGTCCAGCAGTGGACTGCGATAGGCTGAATTGATTGATTGATTGATTGATTGACTTATAGATACTTATGAAAAGGCAAAGTTGAGGCATAACATTCAAGAGCTCAAAAAAAAAACTCAAAGCATTTATTTCAATTAAACCATTTACAGGCACTTTTGAATTGTCAAAGAGTCGGTCAGTTAGTCAGAAAGTTGAAGCTAGTTGCCCATTCCAAAACGTAGATCTCTATGGAGAAGAACGGGCAAGAAACTCCAAGGACACTCTTTTTAAATCAAGATATTACAAAATCCTGGGTACATTATTCTTGTTGTTTCTATATGCGAGAACAATGAAAAAAAATATATATAAAGAAACAATTCAAAATATAAGATTAATAATAAAAATAAACCGTGGCAGTTAAGAGATGACCAGTCTCAACTGACGGCGCCCGTTCACGAACACGACGCGTGGATCAGCACCATCCAGCTCCATTTACTTGACACTTATATATTGGGTGCAGAATAACCAGTGAACAAATCTTTTAATAACCACTAATCTTAAGCCATGACCGACTAAAATATTCTAAAAAAGCATGAAGACCAGAAAATCAATTACGAAAAGCGAAATCTAGTCCGCGCCGCTAAAATGTGCAGCAGCTAGAGGCTTTTCACGGCTGTCTGTCACAACCTTTACCCCGATGTTTCGTTACATCTGGGTGTCTAAGATGATGCTTCTTGATTAGGTAATTTATGTATTTTTTTGATAATTTGTATGTTTTGTTTGGGGAGAATCAAGTATTTACTTGTTTTAGTATCGGATAAACCCCTATTCAAGCAATTTAAGTTAGTTTGATCACATGGAACAGTTCTTGTGAAAATTGTAAATAGCTATTATATGCTGACATAATGCTGGTCTAAATGATATGTAAATCACTTTAAATAGTCGTCTTTTTCGAGCGACTGTACCGGAAGTTACGAAGAAAATAGTTCGAAGGTTATAAATTCTAAAACCCTACCGAGCATACTTCCTACCACGTATTTATTAACTGATAATTGAGTTACAACTTGACAAGTTGATATAATAAAAGTTGATATAATAACACGCTTCTATTGATAGTCAGTTACGTTCTAAATTATTTCATTATCAGTCAATCATGCAGTTACTGTAGTACAATGTTCATTAGTAGTGCCAATTTATTTTTAAATAAATTGTTTCTACACTTGCTTTATAGAGCTTGACTGTTGGTTTTGTAAGTAGTGTGTGATGCATGAAGTTATTAATGTTGTTATTATTGATTTATTAGGCATAATTCGCATTTAAACGGGGATTTTAATTGAGATGGAAGTGTCGATAATATTTATTATATCCATGTTCGTTTTTATACGGTAAACTACCAATAGTTATTATCTAACCGATTATTGTTGATAATAGTTATGTAATTTTAAAGTAAAAACATATTTTGTCTTTAATTAGCGGAAGACATTTAGGTCTATTCACAGAATAAATAAGAGTTTTGGGACTGAATTTAAAACCATAAAAATTACTTTTCAATAAACAATTTATCAAAAATTCAAACAAAAAACCGTTTAAAATAGAAGCGTCATTTTAGCGCCCCAGACAGATCTCAAGATCGTGCGACCACCGGCTGTACCGCGCGGTTTCAAAACTCATTGTTTGTCCTGTAATTACGTCTGTTGGGTAAGAAACGACACACTGTCGGCCTACCACCTCCTACCACCTCCTACCACCACCTACCATCTATTGATGGCAGCACGAAGGTTACCTTTTAATCATACATTTCGTGTTCAGAGGAAATTGTGAATGGTCTTTTAGGCTTTAACGAGCGTTCCCAAAGTTAACTGTTGGTAATTTATTTGGTCTTTACAAAGACTTGTGGTTGTAAACAGTTGCAATAAGTAATTGATAGTTAGGCCGATTGACGTTCTAAATGAGAGAGGGGGAGAATTATAGAATTAAAGATTTACAACAGCCACGGGCATTTTTTTTTATCAATTGTGCTAAGGGCACTGACCAATATTATACAAGTACGCTGGATTTCATACTATCGATGTCGAAATTAAGACATGTGGTTGTCGCCATTTTGGCGCTGATAGCAACGTGAGTATCCGTGGAACTAATATTAGAGATGAGACATAGCTTGCGATAAAAATATTGTCATTAACTTATTATTATAAGTGCGCATACTCTCATGATAAAAATATTCTAAATATCACGTAGTAAACACAAAATACACAAAAAAGTCTCATTCCACAATTTAGACCTAAATCATCAGAGACGTATAAAAACAACAGGACGGCCATTTGCAACAATGTGTCAATTTTAGTTCCTGAGACGCTCGAGCCGCGCTTTGAATCGGCACAAAAAACAACTGTCAGTTCGTATAGTATATTAGTCCAACGTACTTGTACAGTCAACAAACTTGCCGCATGACCACCGTAAGGCTGCATTTCGTGTGCAGTGACCAACGGCTACCTGCGGCGTGCTTGGTTTCGTCAACCAATAGTATTACGTTAAACCTACGTATTTGTTTGTTCAGAAATATAATAATAAGAAGAGTTTTTTTGGAGAAACATGGCTACAGGGATGTTAAGTTATATTGTAGATATAAGACGAAATAGCTTTTCTGACAGCACCTTTGCTGTCAGAAAAAGCTTATCTCCAGACCTTAACCCAATAGAAAATCTGTGGGCAATAATGGTTCAGAGATGGGATACAAGAGCCGAAAGAACAAAAGAAGCTCTTGTCGCACATGTTGACCAGGTGTGGGATTCACTACGGGGCGAAAATCTGTGCGAAATCCTAGTAAATTCGATGCGAAGCAGGTGTGATGCCGTTATAGACGCAGGCGGGGCCCTTACAAAATATTAAGTTCTTACCATCATTCTCAGACAAACATGAATAGATAATAAAGAACACCAGAATAAAACAATTGTAAAAAAAAAAAAAAACAATGGATTGCAAAGTAAGGGTGTTTTTATGGCAACGTTATCGGTGTATTTTTGTTTTCGCAAAATTATTACTTTTTATTGTCTTCTTAAAAAAGTTTTGATTTTAATTGTGTTTATTATGGTGTTCTGAATTATCTGTAAAAGTTTGACTGAATTAAACAAGTTCTGAATTAGGTAGAGTTTAATATATTGTGAGGCCTCGTTGCTTCTACATCAGAGCAATCGATTTTCTGCCGGTTTTCTTTAGATTTTTATTCATTTTCTGTGTTTATAAATTAGGTTAGTATGATGCTGGTGCGCTCCAGATTACTAAGGTTCCTACGCGAACTCATGGCTATCAACAAAATATCTCACAGACAGAAATCACTCAGATACAATAAAAACGTCGCGGAAGATGTGCAAGATGCAACTGAGGCGTGATACCCAAAATTCAGACAACTGACTAAGATTTTAAAAGTCATAAATGTTATTCAAGCATGATTTATAAAAAAGGGCTTTGTCTCAACAAATGGTTTTCGTCCGCCCATTACCTTGTTGCCCAATGAGATGAAAACCATTTTAAGACAAAGCCCTTTTTGTAAAACCATTGGACGACATCATAATGGGCGGGTCGAGGTCTGCTTGACAACTTGCAGACGAAAATGTTTCGAAACTGATCATGCGGGAACGTTGTTGATAGTACAATACAGGCCAGTGGCTAAGAGGCTACCCATATTCTTACGCTCGCTGTTTTGTGTGGCTCTTAGATACCTTCAACGTTGCAAGGTTTTTTTGGTGCGTGGCTAAAATCGGGAATAACACCGCCATCTTGTTTTGTCAATATGATTTCTGTGACAGTTACAAATTTTGTAAAGTTATTAGTTTTTTTTTTCACAAATGTTTACTAACAATCTCTACCCCTGTCAATGTCAGTCAAGCGCCCTGAAATATCCTTGTAGCACTCTATGGACAGATGTTGAACTTGATGTTGAACTTTTTTGCACATGTTGAACTTGATTTGCTGGAACCTTGCTGTACCTACTTTTCAAGCTTGTTGAATTGCTATCTACCCTTTTATTAATGAACTTTTAATTGTTCAGACATATTGCTACATTCATTCGCCTTAGAAAATCACAAACTCTTTTTTTCTTATTAACAACGAAAAAAGAAACAATTTTATAACCGCTTTTCTTCCTACACTGGAATTAGAACCCTATTAAAGATAACATAAGGCTTTTCTTTCAATACCCACTTACATATAATAAGTTCTCGATACATTTTTCGCGTACCAACACTGTGTGTGAATGAAGGAACACATAAAATAAATTCGATGTTTGTCGGCACAATATCCCGGAAACATGAATCGGTTAGTACTTAATTGCCGATATTATATCTGTTTAATGTCTGATACGAATCATGCAAATATTTCTGGTAAAAGTAGATTGCCTTTTACGTAATCAAAGGTTAATTAATTCTTAAAGCGTGATTTACCTAATTGTATCAGGGGTAGGTAGGTACTTAAATTGTATCTTTAGCAACGCAATGTTTTTACCCAACTACGGCAGAAAGGAAGGGTTACACTTATTACGCAAGGGCCGGGACTTAAAACAGTTAGCTAAAGTAAAATAGATACCTAAAAGTGTGCTTATGACCACACGATAGATGTGAATATTTACAACTGTAGACGAGTATACGCGATTCAGCGCCGAGTATACGCGATTCAGCGTCACCGACCGACTGGAAGCCGAGTATACCCGATTCAGCGTCACCGACCGACTGGAAGCCGAGTATACCGGATTCAGCGTCACCGACCAGAGGGTGGTGGTTCAGTTTGTTCACTGTTCCGAAAGAGCGCAAAGGGAGTTTTCACTTCAATAAAATCGTTTGATTTTAAAACATCTAGCGGAACAAAATTGAAGATCTAAAATTATGACTTCAAGAAAACAAGTGGTATCGGCTTCATTCTTAGTTCTTACATACCTTGCCTATACATACTTGACTAGTGTTGTCAACACTTTGCGACACCACTATTTAGTGCGAATATTGTATTCTCCTAGTGAATGCCAAGAGGTTGCATGCCATTAGACGTTAGTCGAGCGAAACCGCTGCCTGCGCAGTGTCAACCAAAAACCGTCAAAGCGAGCCCTAAATATCCAAAATGACTTTAGCAATGATTCAAACAATAACTGAAATATCAATAGCAATCAGTTTGACAATTAGCCCACTTAACAAATCGGCGCGTTACATTCGAAATCTTGTAAAATAGCCGCCCGCGCCGCGCCGTTTGCCCAAGCGCCGCGCCGCGGTGTAATGTGAAGCGAAATTGCATTATAATTAGTTTATGCGCGCTTTCTAAACGTTGCTAACCCTAATAAATTTTGCCACTGACTTCTGTTATGTAGGGAAATGGATGTTTCTTTTGTTGTTAATTTTTTAGATTACCATAAGGATGCGTTTCGTGGCTATGCAACTGTTATTGCTACTGCAAATTACCTGCCTCACTGATAATGTGCGGCTGATATTGAACATTCTGTGTCGTCTAGTGACCGATTTCAGTTGAACAAAATTACGTTTTGTCAAGGATAAAGCTTTGGTTTCTTCGGAAAGCGGTTCCGTCATGTTATAACGGCTGTCATGAAAATCTGTCATTTTCACCAGTATTTGACATTAAGATGTCAAAAAACGCTCTGTTATTGTGTGACTGTTCACCGCTGTCTTAGAAATAGACGCTGCTATAGACTGCAATGAACCATGACTCCCTGTCAAAGTTTGGTGAGACTGCATTTAAGTATTCAGTCTTGAAGTCACAAAAATATGGAGACACCTTATTATTACACGAGGTCAAAGGTTACATTCACAACTGAAAATTCTGAAATAGGATAGATGTAAATGTTGAGCCTTGTGGTCATCAGTTAGTAAATGTAACTATCAATGCTCATTCTCTGAATGCGAAGATGTCATTAACCCTGCAGTAACAAACAGCACGCCAATTGCGTAACACACTATCAAACACAATCTGAACTATTTTGAAGGATATTGCTAATCGATTGCTTCGTCTGTTCGAATAAAAAAAACTGCTTAACAACGTAAATAACGCAATGAATGTTGTTGAACTGTCTAAATGAAAGCCATTGCTACTGTTGGTGTGTTACGCAATTACCCCGCAGGCCAGACATTTTATCAGTAAAGAAATCTAACTAGTATCAAATAACATCATTGTAATTAACCTTATGGTACATCAGATTGACAGCAAGTTTTTGTCCAAGGCATTGTGTTTTCAAACCGTGTCCAAAGGCGGAGGGTCGCCAATTTTTTTTACATCTCCATACAAAATCAGTTATGCATTTATGGTAATTATTTACGCACTAACGCAACTGTTCCATTGTGTTTAGTATAAAACCTTCGTTGTTATTTATATGTTTTTATTTTTTTAAGCTATTTGGTGTAGCTACCTAACGTAAGGGCGGGACGTGTACTCCTTAAAGTCGTATTATAGTTGAGGTAGTTCTAAAATTGAATTGTATTGTTTTTACCTGAGTGCAAAAAAAAGGGTAATTTATTAAACTGGTATGGTAACAATATAAAATTATAGACTCCTATATAGGGTGGCAGGAACATCTGCGCGCAATCTGTTACCATGGATTCTTTATATGATTTTGAACCGTTGAAATGTTTCGTCGGTTATTCAAAAAAAAAATTGCTGTTCCATACATTTTGGCCGCGCAGGTATTGCACTTTTATCATGAAACAGCAGATTTTTTATTTTTTGATAGGCGACGAAAATTGTCTACGCTACGGTCTAGAATCATGTGCTGAATTCATGGTTTCGCGTCGATGTCACTGCCATCCTGTATAAGTGTATAAGAGGGCGCGCGCGTGGCTATAGGAGTAGGGCAAAACCAAAGAAACGATTGATGGACTGTGTGAAAGATGATATGGTTAGAAAGAGGGTAACTACCGAGATGACGACTGATAGAGAGGTGTGGAAGGAAAAGACATGTTTTGCCGACCTGCGGGGTAATTACGTAACACACTAACTGTAGGAATGGGTTTCATTTTGACAGTTCAACAACATTCATTGCGTTATTTACGTTGTTGAGCAAGCAAATTTTTCTAACATTTGAAGCAATGGATTAGCAATAGGCTTCAAAATGATTCAGATTGTGATAGATAGTGTGTTACGTAATTAGGGTGCTGTAATACATTGGGAAAAGGACAATAGAATGATGACGATAACATAGGTACTTAAAGCTATCTTGTACCTACCTCACCACGACATGAATCACTATTTATTTGCTGACTTTACCATTATATCCACAAGAGTTTTCCTCTAAAACATTTTACACTTGAAAACATTGGTCTTCTTATTTCCCCATTTCTAGTACCTACTCTTTTGGGCGTACGATTTCCTAGAATCCCTGCCATCTGACGTACTTACAAAATTCATAAGTTTTAAATTTTCTGAGAAAACTGACACATGTGGACTTGTCATATTTATTGTACAACTTTATTTGTTGTCCTGGCAGATAAAACATTGACTTTGCTTTGACTGACGTGTTTAGTCACTAGTCACCATGTTTTGGTCCGAAGTATAATTGTTTTGTCTATGATTGACGCAGGTAATCATAATGTTATGATAGGTATTAAAGAACGGCTAAGTTATTCTTAGAATCTTTGTAAGTATTATGGTTGTTATGGATTTTGCCTTTGTGTTCGTGTGAATGAAGTGGACTGTAAATTGTAGAATGATTGTGTTTATATTTTAAACTTGCGGTTTAACTGTTAGTACGATAAACGCTTTAGCGTTTTAAGCAAAATTAATTGAAAACTATGCTAAAGTATTTGTGAAAAGTTCATGAGGGTTGTTTCAATTTCCGGATAAGCATTTGAATCGATCTATTTTCTAGGATTATCTGTTGAATTTGTATTTAGTCATATAATTCGTGACCAATAGCTGATGGCTCCAAAAGGGTGTAAATACAAACTGCTTGACAGTTCACTCTTTTCACAAAGGATAAATCATAGACAATTTACGCAATTTTTAAACATGCATTGCAAATTACTATTCTGCCTAAGGCGGTAATGTCAATACAATATTTGTAGTAACAATTAGTAGGGCTAAGAAAATTACCTTGCACAATTACTTACATAATCATTTTCTTAATAGGTATATTTTATCTGTGTTTAGAGGGCAATGACCTCTTAAACCACAAACACATATTAAATAAGAAGTGTTAAGTTTCAATTATAAGATTAATATGCTGATGTTTCATAATACATTAATTCTTTGATTCTGATTATTAATTAGTCGACCACTCTAACAAGGGGTATCGTGTTACCCAGTAGGTCAAATAGGCAGTTGGTCCAAGTAAAATTAGGTATTAAGCTGCATCCGGTTAGACTGGAAGCTGACTCCAGCATAGTTTGGAAAAGGCTAGGCTGATTGATTTAATTAGTAGAGAAATTAAAATAATTAAATGTCGCCATTCCTTGCGGTTCTGTGTGACTTCCGCGATGCATTTCGTTAGATTTTTTTTTTAATGAAGTGATGAAAAGCGCTTGAAGCGAGATAAAGCTGGTTTACAAACTCTTTGAAATAACTTAAGAAAGCTTTTGTAATATTAAGGAAGCACTTTTAGCTGAAACTTGGACCTCAAGATTATTGAGTAGTTTACCCAGCATTTCTAAGTGAAGATGTTTAATTTTTCCACGTTTCCCGCTAGCTATGTTCAATTTAGTTGCTTCAAAACATAAACAAGTAATGTCAAACTTATGAATATTTTCTTTTTTCAGGTAAGTCCCGTCTCAACATCGTTCACTGCCTACCGCGATTGGGTAACCTCCTCCTTCTTTTGAAATTGTTAAAAAGCTAAGTAAAATACTAAAATACTGTGATTTTTTTTTCTTTACAAAAATATTTGATATTGCATATGGCCAGCAAGTTATTTTAATCCATAACTAAATACCAACAACTTTATTGTGATCTCAAAATGCACTCAAAGTACGTTTATATTCGCATTTTATTAAGACATTCCTAAGTTCGATTCTTTTAATGGTCCTTCTCTAATATCTGAATTCCCATTTTGCGTTTGTAAAGAATGATTTCATCGTGCTAATCCGTTTTAGCCCATTCAATGTAACGCAGCAGTTTTGTATATTGTTTGAGGCATTTGCAGAAAGGTTGTTACTTTAAATGCTGTAAATTTTTGTTTTGTAAGTATTGGACTTGGCTTTACTGATGGCTATAAGAGTAGGGGAAGACCAAAGAAACGATGGATGAAATGTGTGAAAGATGATATGGCTTGAAAGGGAGTGACTACCGAGATTTCGACTAATTGAGAAGTATGGAAGAAATATACATGTTGCGCCAACTACGAACAGATTGGTAAGTATTAAGGGCTGGCCCTGTAGTCTCGACATGAATAGCGACAAAAATCTGTCGGTAAGTGGTATCGATGTCAAATTTCTTTAATAGATTTTCAACCTTATACTTTGGAAATAAAGTTGAAAATCTATTAAAGGAATTTGACATCGATACGACTTAGCGACAGATTTTTGTCGCTATCTAATGTCGAGACTGCAGGCCCAGGAGATTCATGATCGGACTTGGTCGCAAAAATAATGCTTTATAGCTACTTGCACATTGAGCTATATTTAATTTGGCCTACTGATATCCAAGAGCATTTAATAACTTTTCGTCATACAAGAAAACCAAATCAATTATTTTATGTTTTTGTTTTATTTTTAATCCAACCTCATTGTTGAGCATAAAACAACCACAAAAATGTGCATAGAACGTGCATAATCAATAATCATAGACAATAAATTATTATTTTCAGTTTAAAATAACGATTAATATTGCAGCTTGTGTGTGGCAACACAGGCAACAATGAACAAATTCAATAAGGAAGTTGTTTACGCCGTGATCTGCATGACTTAACAGATAGATTGGTTCTTGTTGGTAGACGATTGACGACAGTGGTGGATAAACTAAAGACTCGGCAGTTAATGTAAAACTTTGGAGACTTGATGAACTTGCTGGCTGTTTAAATAAATTGCTTAACTTGCTCTTTATAAAAAAAAAAAATATGCGGTGTTGTCATATTTTAAAACTTGACACTGCTGCACAACATGCATTTTTGAGTCCTTAGTGTGTGGTCAAACTTACATCTCTAATTTAATTCTGCCAGAAATAAACGTTTCAATTATTTTTTTTTGTTTTTACTTGTTTCTTTTTTTTAACTCTTTCTAAAATGAAAAGTGCCTTAACCGAGCGCTTATCGTAAAAATACATTTATTTGGTAAAATTGCGTCTCTTTTTTGGCATCATGTGACATTCCAAAAAGGCCCAAATCCGATTTGCATCTTAAATCCAAAGGGTTCACTTCGCTGTAGGTCGCTCCTTAGAATGTTACAAGTTTATTAAGTCTTCGAGAATTTTATCATTCCCTGAATGCAAATTCAGTTTCCTTAATTACTTGAATATATTCTGTAGGACGCGTTTTATCGTCTGTACTGTAAAATAATTAGAATATGTTGCATTCTTATTATCTCTTTCTGTGTGGGGGCCCTTTAGTTTATATAATTTTATGTAAGTGAGTCGAAATTTCCATGACAGCTTGAGATTAGAAGCATTTGACGTGTTGAAAGGTCATTCTTGATTTTCTCTTGACCCTATTCACGTCAAAAAGTTGATCTTATTCTGTCAAGTTAATGTTTATTTGAAAGAAAAAGAAAGAAAATACATTAAGGTAAACTGAATGTCAGACAATGCTTACGGAAATTGTAGAAGAATTATAAGCTTAAATTCGTGTTGAAAGACGATACGTTCTTTCGCAAACTGTATCATTATTCTGTTCCGAGTTTCTAAACTAAATAATTTATTTAAGTGCTGCATACTAAAGCACAGAAGGCGCGCAAGGACAATTTTAATTGCGACAATATTTTTCCGGTAAAACAAGTCGCATTTTCAAAGTTAATTACATAAACCAAGAGTAACAGGAACTAAAATTCGCGCCAAAACCCTCTGACATTTGTCGTAATTATTACCAATATGGCGTCTTCTCACGTTACGTCAGAAAGTCCTCAACTTTAAGAATTATTCGCCATTAATAATAAAGATAAAATGTCAAAGATAAGGCGTTTTTCAATTTGAGATCTTAACGTTTTTTGTAAATTGAAAAATGTTATGCGAAAACTGATATCCGAGTTGGGGCAAAAAAGTAAGATATTTAATGAATATTTGACAAATTGGGCAATTTTTATCACAATAGCCTGTCAGACTGACAAGTGCGATTAATTTTATTGTCACTGGCAACTGTTTGGTGCATTGTCTATGACAATGATAATCCTCATAAAAGAAGCCAATCAAACTGGATAATAATAAAGATTGATAAGGGTTTGAAAAACGATCACCGTTCGGAAAGAGACAACTATTTAATACCTACCTGGTCACAAAGATCGGGTTCAAGATATTGATGGTCAGAATAATTATGTTCTCTACAACAAAAACCGTTTGAAATTAGATTCCTTACTTGCTAACTATGTAATAAGTACCATTTACATAATAATTTCACGTTAAATAATTAAACATACAGGGTGGCAGGGACGTTGAGGCGCAACCTGTTACCATGGATGCAGTACATGATTCTGAACCCTCTTGCGTTGAAATTTTACGCTTAATATTTGTTTTTTTGTAATCCTCGAATAATTCCTACGCTAGGGGGTAAAAACTAGAATACATAGATTGGTATGACCAAATGTATGAACGTAAACGAGGCAAAAGGAGTATGTAAGGATCGTAGCAGGCGGCGTTCTGTAGTTTCTGTCTACCCTCATGGGCAGAAGGCGTGAGTTTATGTATGTATGTAAGTTTATTGCGGATCAAAATGAATAACATAATTTTTTTTTAATGAGAAATATAATTACTTTGCACTATAATATTGTTTAGGAAATACATTTTTCCTTGTAATTTACTAAAATATGCCTTATTAATCAAAAGTTTAATCACATTAAATAATTTATAATCCCTTTCTGTCAGTCAATGTAGTACAGATTTTTGGGAAATAATTTTAAGGTATTTTTCATCCAAAAAGCACTAGAATTGCAATAATAAGTACACCTCAATTTATAACAGTTTACAAATCTATCGGCTACAAAATGAAGTAACCGTTCCCCTCAATTAATGCTAAAATTCGTGCGGAACAGACATTTTCCTTTCATTCTCATTCACGCTTTATTTCATTCACTTTAAGGCCCATTTCATTCGATTTATTTATGGCTCATCGACTCTGTTCCGCGTCATTCGTCTACAGCATAGACAATATGTCATTTACAACCACATGTTAATTTTAACAGCTGATAGGAAAATTCAAGGTTACTTACCTTCAACTATTTTAACAACAAAACGACTTAATGAAAATTTCTTGTAGCGTTTTTGCCATATTTAAGGAAATCAATGTTTATTATTATTAAAATTATCTAAAAGCTTGACAATAGCCGGTTTGTTTGTGTTTAATTTCGTTACTTCCTGTAAAATTATGTCACTTCGAGGAACACGTTTGAAAATGTCAAATAGTTGTCTATGAGTTGTTTAAAAAAAAATACTTGAAATAAATATTTCGTCAGTCCTAAGTTATGGTGACGACTGACGATGGACAAAAGGCAAAATCAGTAGAATTGAAGGTTGTATGCGTTAGTGACCTTAATTTTAAGTAATTTTTGTCAACTTTTACGATTACTTATACCGTGAACGTTGACTTTCACTTGCATAGACTTGGTCTGGTTTTTCCATATTATGTATTTAAAATATTGCTTCCACGTACATAATAGATAGGTACCGTACTTACTATTGTTACATATATTTTGCATAAAACACTGTAGTGTACTTTTCACAGAACATTTTCATGTTATCCAACAATATTTTTTAAACAGTCTTTTTTTTTCAATAATTTACGTACCTACCAATACGTCGTACACCGTTCGATATAAATACAGCTGCCAACCCAACTCCTTCATAATAAATTCAATTCAATATTTCCTTTTTCAAACTGAGTCACGTATCTCGATTTATGAAATCATCTCGATTAATATCGATTAATGATTCTAAATCCGAGCTCCCAGATGTTATTATATCGAGAGCCATTCCATAGCTACCGTGACCCTGGCCGTTGGCCCGCACATTTTTTACTGTCAAAACACCGAATCGAATCAACACTCTTTCGCCCCCCACTGTTCAGATTCTCATTATAGGTTTCTTGACCCTTTGATGAAATCCCCGAAAACTGTTCATCCCGTTATGCAATAATGGAGGTGACACAAAATTCATTAAACGCTTTCGCCATATTTACTTTATTCCGCGCCATTTTGGCTTTTCTTTTTTGAGCGGCGAAGAGGCAAAGGCAAACGCTCGTACAGCTTAATTTAAATTTGATACTTTATAGCAATATGATGATAGGAATTTATGATTGGTACACAAAATGTAATGCTGTGTGTGATATTACCGAGTGTTGCCGCGTTTTTAAACTTTTATCTTGAATGGTGAGGATTTTGTCGAAGGAGGAACGTTATCTTGTGAATATGTTAATATTTATTTTTTACAATAATGTATTTTATGGTACCGACATTCACTGTTCGATGTTACGCCGGCTTTGCAGTAAGTCAGGGATTTTCCAGGATTTCTTCTTGAACATAAGTTTGTTCAAAATGATTTTTTCTTTTTGTATATGAACTGTTTTATAGTGCGCAATTAAAATTAATGGCTGAAAAACCAGACAATGTTTCACACCTTTTCCTTTGAACCATTTCATCAAGGAAAAAAGACGTTTACAAATAAACAAACTTTCATAGAAAAATAAAATAAAGAAAGTGCCAGAAAAGTTTTAGATTCCCCTCACAAGGCGAGTAAGGCAGCAGAATTTATAATATTCGATGCTCGGACATGTGAAAACATGTTCGTGTGATGAATCCTTAATAGCTATTTGGTAAGAAGTTCACTTTCATCCACTTTTGTCGTCTATTTAGTCCGATTCGAATCTGTGTGAAAGTGCTCACAGAATTTCCTTTCTGGACTTTACGGTCGGTTTAATCAATAAATATTTCGACAAATGCATTTATTTATGAATGGGAATTGTACTAGGAATGGATTATGCAATCTGTGTGGAATCAGGACTGGCTTATTCTCTAAGCTCTCATGATATTATGTCAGACATAAACCACATATATTGCCACACAAGTAAAGCAAAGCATACAAAAAAGATACCGTGTAAGTTAATAAGCAACATTTGTCAACTACAACCGATTATAGCCGAGCATTCAATCTAGCGATTAAAAATCGATACCTATTTTCAGAAGCTGTTTACCAAAACACGCAGGTGTTAAAGCTGAAAATCGTTTCGATATATATTGCTTTTTGAAGTGAAAATTTCTTTAGGCTTCAGCGTCACGCTTGGGTTGATGACTGAATCGGGTATACTCGGATTCCAGTCGGTCGGTGACGCTGAATCGCGTATACTCGGCTCCAGTCGTAACTTTTGGCTTCTACGTGTGGTCATAAGCATACAACCTCTTTTTTTTGTTACATCTATAATATATTAATATGGCATCTACATTACTGCCACCCTTTACTTGTTATGCAAAACAACTGAATCGCTGACATAAACCACGCTCGCTCCAGCCGACTGCTTTCTTTAAGTTCCTATCATGCTAATGAACTGGTTTCAAACTATGCAAGTGTTATCGCAATCAACAGAATCTATTACTGATTACCTAAGGCGTAATGCAATATACTTATTTGTGTTAGTTATTTATTATTTACCAGCTTAATCAAGTTGGACGTCAATCACTTCTAAAAGTCTTTCTGTGTTGTGTGGATCAAGAGGGCAGAGGTCGTGACGGTCGTGGCATAGGTGGTTACAGAAGGTTCATAGAATTGCCGATAATATCGATACTAGTTTGAGGTAACTTTAGCAGTGAATGATAAAGAAATCACTAGCAGGTGTAGTAGTTACCGTTCAATCGCTATAACTTCAGTCTACTAGTCTAAAAATCTCACCGCTGCAGGCTTAGCATGACGTTTTCTATGTCTTTGAAGACAAGACATAGCTATTTCTATACAAAGTGACATTTCGTTTCTCTATTTTTGACATCGCACCGTAAAAATCCTTCTACAATCAGTCATTTTATCTTTCGTTTCTACCGATCGTTGTCTAGGTCCTTTTTTATGTAGACTATTTCAGAAGAAAGTTTTCTTCTATCCCAAACTGTCAAAATCACACTGACAACTGACAGTTGTCTAAGGTAGTGAAGACAATTTGATTTTGTAATCGCCATGCTAAAGATAGTAGAAAACTTTTTACTCGACGGCCACAAAGTATAAAAATGGAATGGAAAAGTGGAATTTTTACTTTTGCTATGGAAAAATAAAGGGGTCGAAATATTTCATTGTTTTTGCGATAGGACACATCATTTTTGAGATATAAGCAACATTAAGAAAAACGCGAATAAACTACTGAATATCGTAAAAAGTGCAGTTGACTGTTTCTACTTTGCTGCCGTCGTGCTGTCTTCACGGAACGTCATTTTTGTCTATTCTTCCGTCGACAAAACGGTGCTCGTGCTAAGCCTGCTGAAAACAATTTTGTCAACAACATTCCAACTTATGCCAGGGATTGACAATTTTGACAGCTCCCTTCACCTTATGTGCACGGTGAGATTTTTACAGAATAGCTTTTTAGTGTATTGTAATCACTTCATTTTGTTACATACGGCATACGTTGCGCGAATTGATTTTGAATTGTTTTGTTTTGTGTTTATCGTACCACGATAAAATTGTCAATAACCGATTACAAAGTAAAATTATATGTATTGCTATTGCGTGTGAACTTGTATAACAACTTAATAAGTTACTTTACACTTACACTTGCGACTATTTTTAACCCCCGACGCAAAAAGAGCGATTTTATAAGTTTGACCGCTATGTTTGTGTGTGTGTCTGTCTGTGGCACCGTAGCTCTTAAACGGGTGAAAAGATTTGGATGTGGTTTTGTTATTTGAAAGCAGGTTTTTTAGCGGTGGTTCTTAGACATGTTTTATCAAAATGGGTTCAGCCGTTTTAAGGTTATCAGCTCTTTTTTGTGTCGGCGTTTTTTTAATTTTACCTATTATATCTTTATGTATTTACTAGCTTTTACCCGTGGCTTCGCCCGCGTGGATGTTGAAATTATCCTACGGGAACGTACCACCGGGATAAAATGTATCTTACGTGTTAATCTAGGTTATAAACTATCTGTGTTCAGTAGTTTTTGCGTGAAAGAGTAACAAACATCCATCCATCCAACCATCCATCCATCCATCCTCACAAACTTTCACATTTATAATATTAGTAGGATGTAGGATTAATTTCTTTAAACTCCACGTAAGTACAATAGTAGTACCTACCCAAGGTGAAAGGCAAGACAATTTTTCGTGTTGCCATAAGTAAACCTTCTGACACGTTTTGTTTTTGTATACGATAGATCTTGAGTATTAGTATTTGCAATATGTTATTTGATTTGATAGTAAACATAGTGATTAAGTTTCAACTACTGGAATGTAATTGCTGTTTCTGATTTTGATTTCATTTGAAATTATAGTCTTTATCTCTATATTTAAGGTTCTAATGTATCGTCAGAAAATACTCACGTGTTGTAGGTATGTAGGTACATGATTAGCACATCACTGACATTAAAATTTTAGGGGGATCTTCGGTTAGACGACCAATCTGGCATCAAACAAAAATATAAATAATAATATTTAAGACTTCTGTACCACCAGATAAAGAGACAGTTAAAGTACCCAGTTAAACTTCGAAACATGCAATCATTACAAAAACCCACATCGTTGCAATAACGTTTGATCACACGCTACAGCGATAAAATGTATCGCTAATTGCCCTTAAACCATGAGATCGTTTTTTTTTTCGCAATAAATTCGTTCCTCGGGATATCGGGACTCAACTTCCTTGAGAGTTCAGTGTCTTGTATTTTTTTTAAATTTCGAATAAATAATCGTCACAAGAAAAGTACATACTTAATGTTGCCTGTCGTTCAGTTGGCCGCCAAAGGGTTTTATCTTGGGGTCCAATTAGCAGAAAATGTTCCTGCTCGAGAAGCGTGAAATGTAGTGACGATGGTAATTTTGCGATGTGTTTTATTCTTAATCAGATGACGGCTTTTGAAAAAGGTTTTTTGGTTTACAAAGTTAAAAAAATATTGGATAAAAGGAGGAAGCGTTTACTTAAGAGGAAATAAGATAAAATCGTTGATTTGTTGAGAGTTGATACAATAACTTTAAAATAAAACTGAAGTAAGCCAAGGTCCTTGTTATAGTATAAAAAACTGCTGGGAAAACACCTGCTCTAATAAGTGTAATCAACACTTATTTGCTTGCCCAACGTAATAATTTTCACACACACACAAACGCAAAAAAGATACGTCATTTTACACCGTACGTCAACAGCGCCATCTATCATCTAACTAAACGAGTTAAATGAACAAAACTAAAGCATAACATGTAGTTACCTCACTTTCTTTTCTCTTGTACTACCTAACGTAATAACATATAACTTATCCGATCATAATGACTTAGCCAACAGAGTATAGTACAACTATTTTCTTAATTTCCCTCGGAAAACTTCGTGTTTCGTCAGTCATCGGATTTCTATCAGTAAATTACATTAAGTTAAAAGAGTAAAAGAGAGAGAAAAGAGAAGAGGCAAAAGGAGTATTCAAGGATCGTAGCAGGTGGCGTTCTGTAGTTTTTGCCTACCCCCATGGAAAGAAGGCGTGAGTTTATGTATGTGTATGTGTGTGTAGTATTAACAACTCTATATACTTCCAAGTCGATTGAGAGCGTCCGGTCTGCACCAAATGCAAAGGCAACTGAAAGAAATCCGACGACTGACGGAACACGAAGTTTGCCGAGGGACATTAAGAAAATAGTTGTACTGTACATATATGATTTAATAGTAAAACTGGATCTCGCCGAAATAGGGAAAGAAATAGTAGAAGATTAGGTTAGGTTAGGCTCCGGGTTTCTTTTTCTGGTGGTTAGCTTCCTTTACTTATACTCGTAGCATGTGTCATAAGGATAAAAAAAAATCTTTGATACTCGTCTTTTACCACTATCACACTGATGGTAAGCGATGATGCTATAGAGGTATGAGGAACAGGGTGTAAAATTCACTCATCCTCCATAGAAAAGGGAGGATCCTCCGACCAGACGGGTGTCGTATCTGGTCGGCAACTGCCCGTCATTTAATTTTGGGACATTAAATTCTGCTTGCGCGATGCAGGATTTTGCGTGACGTCAGTGTGCACCGTAGCTCGCATGTGGCGTTCTAGATGCCGCTACAATGCGATCGAAATCGAAGATACTAGCTTAAAAGTAAAATTTTACTTGAGCCATGAAGACTTCAGAAAACACAGACTCGGACACGGAGTTCCGTTCTTAGCGATACGGTAGGTTTTTTCTTGGAAAGAAAAAGAGCAAGTGATCGCAAGACAAAATGAATTTGCCATTGGACAACAGCAATCTCCAGGAATAGTATTTAGGATGCCAACTATCCATTCACCTAATAAAACTTAGATGCTGCCTCTTCTATGAAAGATGCTCAAATATTACTCTTTACTGTTGTAACAGACAACTAAGTAGATTACTAAATGTCAGATATCGAAGACGTGAGAGTCTTCGATATCTGACATTTTATCATAGTGTTACAAAATATTATGGACCCATACATCGGGTCTGTTTACCGCTCATTATGTGCTAACTTAATGAAGGTGTCATAATGTTATATTTGATGCGTGGGCGCAGTCTTACGGCGATGACGTTACGGTGTATTAGAGGATCTGTTTATATCGATGGATTATGGAAGATTTTGGATTGATTTGAAGATTTATCCTTTAGTTTGTGAAGGTTTTACTCAATGACGAGATGGCGACTTATAATAAAGAAGTACGGAAGAAAAAGACATGTTGTGACGATCGCAAATAAATTGTGGCTGAATGGCTTTCATTTTGACAGTACAACAACATTCTTTGCGTTATTCACTTTGTTGAGCAGACAATTTTTTCGAACATATGAAGCAATGGATTAGCAATATCCTTGAAAATGATTCAGATTGTGGTTGATAGTGTGTTATGTAATTAGGATACTCGTCATCTCTTAACTGCCACGGCTTATTTTTAATCTTATAGTTTGAATTGTTTTTTTTTACATTACTCTCACATATAGAAGCAACAAGAATAATGTACCCAGAATTTTGTAATACCTAGATTTAAAAGAGTGTCCTTGGAGTTTCTTGCCCGTTCTTCTCCATAGCGCTTCAACTTTCTGACTAACTGATCGACTCTTTGAAAGTTCAAAAATGCCTGTAAATGGTTTAATTGAAATAAATGCTTTGAGTTTGAGTCGTATTTTGCCTTACTGGCTAAGAATTTTTTGAAAATAGTATATATTCGACTTAGCCTAAATATTAACTGTAGGATTTAATAAGGGGTATACCTACTTGCTTCAACTTTTTTGGTAAACATTGCTACTAACTGAACACATAAAAAAACAAATCTTACAAGAAAATTCCTTTTCAGCAATGGCGACTATGCCTAATTACTGCAATTAAAATATTTCCTCTTGTATAAAACCATTCTTTAAAACTATTCACACACTTCACAATTCCATAAATGTTTTATAATTATTTGTAGTTATTTTTATTGCAAAAATTTGTTAGGAAAAAAAAAATACGAATGTCCGTGTGGATGTTATGTAAACCATGATAAGTTGTAAACTACGCTGTCGACTAGTAAATATTTTATTTCAATCGGATATTGCGCGGATACTAAACGTGACTCCGACTCCGATATGTTGAAAGAAAAATTGTTTAGGAGAAAATGTTTCTTTTGTATGTATGGACACTTCAATTTGTAGCGCAATAATTAGCTACAAACTTGTATTATGGTATTTTTGTCTTTACTTAATTATTTGAAAACGTTTGTTAAGTTACACTTTCGTATTAACCATATTCTATAACGTAGGAAAGTTACATTGACAGAACTTAAATAAATAAACACGTGTGGCACTCGGGGACTGCCGCGGTAAAGCTATTCCATAGCATTTTTTATCAACTTATGCAATTATAATTATTTATTTATTTTTTATTTATGCAGTCTTTTTTTTTTTCTTTGATATTAATTCAAGTACAGTCGTACCATATACATACACGTTAAGCGAACGCTCGGCCGAGCTACATGGGAGGCGGAGTGGGGGGTGTTAGGTTTTATTTTCGTTACGGAATTTCTTGATTCGGTCGCCGAGCTCAAAGCCCGCGATAAAAGTTATGCAATAGCTTAAAAATAATTAAATAACTTTATTGTTTAAGAGAGCATTTACAATGGTACTGGTCTCCACACTAGGGTTCCCTGTGTCGTGGAGACTAGTCTCCTTCGTCTTACAAGATTATAAGATAGTAGGTACTCCAGACACGGAGTAGAACAGGTACTAACAGACTGGATAACAAACATGTTAAGCAAACGAGTGGTTCGCCTTGAGGATGAGCAGCAATTGGCCATGATAGCCAGAGGTTGCCCCCAGGGGGGGGTGCTGTCCCCCCTTCTATGGAATCTGGTGATTAATGACCTCATCACCAAACTCAACGACAACCGCTATTACACAATAGGCTATGCAGACGACCTCGCAATCCTCGTTTCGGGGAAGGTGACGGGTACGATTTGCAACCTCACTCAGCAAGCGCTACGTATCGTAGAGAGATGGTGCAGGAACTTTGACCTATCAGTGAATCCCACCAAAACTGAACTAGTCATGTTTACCCAAAAAAGAGCATTAGGCCCTTTCAGCCTACCTAAACTATTCAATACAGAACTCCAGTTGGCCAACGAAGTCAAGTACCTCGGGGTCACTCTAGACAGTAAGTTAAACTGGAGTAGTCATTTAGACAACAAACTAAACAGGGCCTGCATAACCTTCTGGCAGTGCAGGAGAATGATAGGTAAGAAGTGGGGTCTGTCCCCTAAAATTATACTATGGCTGTACACCACTGTAATCCGCCCCATGATCACCTACGGGGCCGTGGTGTGGTGGCCCCGCACCAAGCTGGTTACAGCCTCCAACAAACTACAACGCATGCAAAGACTAGCCTGCATGGCCACCACGGGTTGCATGAGGACTACCCCGACTGCAGCAATCGAAGCCATGCTGGCACTACCACCGCTCCACCTGTTCATACAGCAGGAAGCGACGATGGCGGCGGCACGTCTAAATGCAATAGACCTCTGGGGTAAGAGTGACATACCACACACCGCGCTGCTAGAGGGACTCAATAAGGAGTTCCCCATTACTAAAGCCATTAATGACCGGGTACCCAAACAATTTATCTTTGATAAAAAATACAAAATCCAACTGTACGAGGATCGCCGTTGCGAGGGCTTGTGCCCTGCAGAGCTGCGCATCTTCACGGATGGATCTAAAACAGGTAGTGGCACAGGTGCTGGGATCTTCTCGGAGGACTTCAACATACACATAGCCACACCATTGGGGGTCCATAACACAGTGTTCCAGGCCGAGTGCATGGGTATTTCTCTAGCCGCTTCGGCCATCATGACCAGGGAAGTTAAGGACCACTCAATCCGCATACTCTCAGACAGCATGGCTGTTCTACAAGCGTTAAACAGTCACACAGTTGATTCTGGGCTAATATACGAGTGCCACCAGCGCCTCAACCAGGTGGGTAGCCTCAATAACATAACCATTCAATGGATCAAGGGACACAGCGGTTCGCTAGGTAATGACGCAGCTGACGAACTTGCCAGAAGGGGGTCGAGCGTGGCACCAGTGGGACCTGAACCCATCGTGCCACTCCCCTTCGGGTACTTACGCACTCTGGTAAGGAAACGCACCAGGGACCAACATTACAAACTGTGGGTGGACCAAGGTGAGTGCAGGCAGGCTAAGGAAGCCCTCCCTACAATTGATGGCCGCCTTGCGAAACAGGTTCTCCGACTAACTAAACAACAGTTGCGCACAGTTACAGCAGCTTTAACTGGCCACGGGTCATTTAATAAACACCTCTTTGTCATAGGAGTCACAGACAGTCCGCTGTGCAGGGCCTGCATGGAGGACGACGAAACAGCAGCTCATGTGCTTCTAAACTGCCCGGTGGTCGCCACGTACAGGGCAAAGTACTTCGGTAACCCAGGTACCCTACGTGAGATTGTCAGCAACACCAAGGCGTTGCTGGCCTTCTTCGAGGAGCTGGGGTGGATCGAATGATCGATTTTCCCACCCGTACGCAAAATACGCGCATTGACGTGGAGTTGCGGACACCAGCCCGTATTACCTATTACCTAGGTACTGTAGGTAGGCACATACTCGTACTTAACATCGGTCGGTAAGACTTCACTTTTTCGACAATAATGGAACATTATTCAGAGCATTCAAAACATTTTTACAAAAAAAACAACCGACTTCCAAAAAAACACTAGAAAACGTGAAAAATACCTTTAACTTCGGAAGTCGGTGTCTTTGGTTGTGTATTTTCGTTTTTGGCCACCGACTTCCGAAATTAAAGTTATTTTTCACGTTTTTTAGTGTTCTTTGGAAGTCGGTTGTTTTTTTTGTAAAAATGTTTTTATTTTACACTTTTTAGTTGTGGTACCTACCCCACACACATTCGTAAACCACTACTTGATATGTAAATAACCGTGACAGGAAATTATTAAAACATCATCAATATAAAAATACGCAGTATTAAGGATAACTCAAAAACGACTGGTTAGAACTTTATCAAATTTAAATGGGACCACATGTGAAGCACCAGCTTTCAAATAAAAAAGAATCATCCAAATCGGTTCACCCAGAAAAAAGTTCAGAGCTAACAAACACATTAAAAAAAACTGTCGAATTGAAAACCTCCTCCTTTTTTGGAAGTCGGTTAAAAACTTTGTATATTAAACTAAACGTGTGTAGTCGACTAGAGATGCCGATGCATTCCACCAGTTTTTATGACAAGTCTTTTACAGTTCAAGCAGTACGGTTATGGAATGCCTTGCCCGTGTCGATAAGGCGTGCTCAATCTTTGTCCACTTTTAAAATTCTGGTTATAAAACACTTCCTCTCTCCTTAAACATGATCATTACATTTAGTTTTTTTGCTCTTGTTTCATGTTTATTATGGTATATATTATAATGTAGATAAGTATATGTTTTATGTATGTATGAATTTATTGTATATGTAAATGGTACACCACTGACCACCACCACCACCACTGACTACCTGCAGTATTGTCTACCCTTCTTAGTTTAATCCATCCAAAGGTTGTCTGTAAAAGATCGCTTTTAGCAATAAGACCGCCCATTGTGTCACCCTGTGTAAAATTTCTGCATTCATATCTGTAATTTTTATGGTGTACATAATAAAGAGTATTCTATTCTAGTGTATTGTATACGGTGAATGAGTGAGTTAGGTGGGTTAAGACCAAACGAAGACGGAAACCACAGCAAGGGTAAGAGCATTCCTCCCCTGACATCCCTAACATTTCTGTGCATTTTGATATAAGCTTTTAGGAAAGAGATTGCGCAAACCATCACGAAAACTTCGGCGATAAGAAAAATCGTCTTTGTTTTTCATCAAATAATTATCTCGTTGCTTCTTCAATAGGTACGAGTTATAAGGCATCACAATTGCCTCGTCTCTCAACCAAATTGGAGATATTTCGTAAAATCGGACATTTTCTGTGTAATGTCGTAACTAACGTTCACACGCGCTATGCAATGATATTTTGTAATATTATAACGCGGTTTCTTTTTTTTGTAGGTCTCTAATTTTACGACGATTTGAGAAACTAAATGGTTTAGTTTAAGTATTTTGGAGCGTGTCATTTTGAGAATGAGCGCGCGTCATATGGAAAGCGAATTGGGGGTCGAATGCTTGCAATAGCTAAGCTGCTAAACCCCTTAAACTTAGGACCGACTTAGGAATAGCTTTAATTTTGACAGTTCAACAACATTCATTGCGTTATTTACGTAGTTGAGCCGACAAATTTTTCGAACATTATGAAGCAATGGATTAGCAATAGGCTTCAAAATGATTCAGATTGTGATAGATAGTGTGTTACGCAATTAGGGTGCTGAAATTATGTAATGTACAGGTAAACCAGAAAAAGTATGCGCTTCGGGCTTCGGTAATCTTTGTTTCCGAAAAAGCACGAATTTTAGGCCCACAGAGGCAAAACTAACTTTTGTGCTTTGTACTAGTTCACATATCATATCGCGTTTGTATGAAGTTTTTACTCTGTCTACGTATTCTGGTCGTACCTCGTCATCTGTCACTCAAAAGTTTTGAAAAGTTTTTTGGAATTGCATAGAGTTGATAATCTCAAATTTTGTAACCATGGTAATACAAAATAGGTAAATATTTCCATGGTTATAACAGTTCTATATTAGATCTCATGATCACTCGACCGTATTTCCAAAGATAGTACATGATTACCGAGGTGCATACTTTTGCTGGCAAATGTGTAAGTGACTGATTAGTTGACTTTACTACGTTATCAACTGCTTCAGCCATCGATGATGTAATGAAAGATTTTATTGCATTTGAATCTAGATGTGAATCAACGTTTTTGAAGTGAAAATTTATTTAGGCGTACTTTGCGCTCTTTATGAACATTGAACGAAATTGAACCATCAAGCTCGGGTCGGTAACACTGAATCGGGTATACTCGGCTGCAGTCGGTCGTTGACGCGGAATCGGGTATACTCGGTTTCCAGTCGGTCGGTGACGCTGAATCGCGAATACTCGGCGCTGAATCGCGTATACTCGTGTACAGTTATAAGTATTCACTTCTATCGTTTGGTCATAAGCACACAGCCTTTTTTTCTGGCATGTTCGATTATAGGCTCCCGCAGACAGGCGCGCTGCGACGGCGACGGTGCGACACGAAGCTGGTAGAACAATTTCCATGAAGTTTTCATAGAAATTTTCCTACTGGAGTCGCGTCGCGCCTCTCTGCGGGAGCCTTAATCATTCATCTATACTTACATCTTACTCTAGCAAAAACAGCTTTTGTTGAAAACACAGAATTGAATAACAATATTAATTCTACAGTAATTAATTTTGAATTCCGCTTCCTAGACTTAAAAATAAAATAATGTCATACTTTAACGGCAATCAGATTTTATTCCAAATTAACAATGATACCCGCTGGTGTTACGGATGTAAGTAGTCTTATGACTAAGAAGCTGCTTTTCGAAAACTTAGCTATTTTATTTTTAGATAGCTGAGCATCTGTAATTCTTAAAAAAAAAATTACGATATTGTTCACCAAAAAGGTTACGATATTTGTGGCAGATACACTTTTTAAAAGCCACTTTAATTTTTTGGTTAAAATGTGGTAGGGACAGACTGGATGAGGAAGGAGGAGGGCAGGGTGTTGTGGCGCAACCTGGGAGAGGCCTATGTCCAGCAGTGGACTGCGATAGGCTGAGTTGATTGTTGATTGGCACTTTTGAACACGGAACCATTTTCGTTAAGTACTTAAAGACCAATCGTGTTAGACCAGTGACTTTGGCTTCGAATATGATGATCGGTTAAGTCTTTTTTGAGAAAATCTGAATATGGATTTATCATAACTATGTACATACCTATTATCTGTGTGACGCCGACAGTTACATAGGGTTATTAAACTGGGTTCCGTACCACCGTACACTATTTAACACTACATAATTATAAAAAAAACACGTTTCTTGTATGGGGATTTTTAACTTTATTTTATTTTTATTATTTGTTTTTATAGCGACAATAGAAATACATACTCTGCGAAAATTTCCACTGTCTACATATTACGGTTCATGAGATACAGCTCGCTGACAGACAGACGGACAGCGGAGGCTTAGTAATAGGGTTCCGCTGGCACCCTTTGGGTACGGAACCCTAAAAATACCAGTAGGTAGAAACAGGTTACTATTTAGAACATAATTTCCTACAGTGCAGTGAATGGAAATATGTAATAAGAAATATCGATACCAATAAATAACTAACATTATTTCGATTCTCCACAACTTCAAGGCGGTTTAGTTAATTAATTAAAACAAAACAAACATTAAATAATTATGTAATTATCGGAGAAACGATTTCCTCAATTCTTGATGGCGATTGGATTGCGTTAAAAACGCAACTGGTTTATTTTTGGATCGCTGTAACGAAATATATTATTGTATGTGACTAGCTTCAGCCCGCGACTTCGTCCGCGTGAAATTTCTTGCGCCCCCGACTCATCGCATCGCCCGTAGCGCTATTACTTACTTCGTTTTCGCTTAGTGGTCCTTCAGACTTTTTTTTTGCTGGACTCCTAGAAGTCGTGGCTCGATGTTAAATAGCCTATAACCTTCGTTAAGAATTGCGCTATTAAATTTAAAAAGGATTTTTTATCAATCAAATGTAAATACAACTGGTAGCTCCAGAGATTAGGTCGTTCAAACAAACATAACAACAACAAACAACAACAACCAACAAAATAACAACATCCACCAACAAACAACCAACCAACATCTTTACAATATTAGTAAAGATACGGTTGTCTACGATTTGCATAGCATCATAGATTTTTTAATAAAAAATAAATAAATAATCTTCGCTAATAACAGTGCTAAGTATGAATATTTAAATATAATAAAACAAATTATAAAATGTTGTAAATCAAATAGATTGTCACGATGATATGTAAATAATAGACGAACAGAAATTGAGACAACTACAACATCCTGCTCAATATGTATGAGACTGAGGGAAACTAAATAAATTAAATAATTATTATAAAAGCAAATCCACAAAATTCTGATCCCAAGCTGTAAGTGAAGGCTGAATATGTAATACCCTAGTCATGTCATACAAAGTTTTTACCATACAGGGTGGCAAGGGCATCGACGCGCAACCTGATACCATGGATTCAGCACATGATTCTGAAAGCATCGTGTTGAAAATTTTAGTCGGTGATTTAAAAAAACATGCTAGGTACATTTTGACCGCGTAGGTATTGCACTGTTCTACGAAAAGCAATTTTTTTTTGTTCAGCAAAGTATTTTCTACCCAACTCTTAGCGACCGATTTTCGTCGGTATCTATGTCGAGACTGCAGGGCCAGCAGTCTCGACATTAGATAGCGACAAAAATCTGTCGCTAAGTCGTATCGATGTCAAATTCCTTTAATAGATTTTCAACTTTATTTCCACAGCATAAGGTTGAAAATCTATTAAAGAAATTTGACAACGATTGGACTTAACGACAGATTTTTGTCACTATCTAATGTCGAGACTGCCGCCCCTGAAAAGAAACCGACTGACCGAATAGTTCTCCTGTGGCTATGTTTACGAGCGTTTGCAAAAACTGCATCTGAACCGAATCCCGAGAAATGTCGGCCCGAAGTCTGTAGCCGTAGTACTATTTGTATGAGGAAATGCGCACTAGATCCGAACTCCATGATCCTTCCGTCAGAGTATAAGGGCTAATTTCACCAATGAATGCGTTCAGCACGTCTAACCCGCGCTCAAGAGCTGTCAATGTCAAAATTGTTGTGAAATATTGACACTGACAGATCTTCATCGCGGTTTAATAGTGCTGATGGCGTTCAGTTTCATTGTCCAAATCATTACCAAAGTCGGATGGGATTCGGATTCGGGTTGGATGCAGTGCGAAAACTCTCTTATTCCCAAACGGAGAGTTTATGCGAATACCTCTTCAAAAATAAATCTCCATAGGCAGACCGCACTTACCTTTGCCGCTTGCATAAAAACACTCGCGATTTACTATGTTGAACACTGAACAATTTTAGCGAGTAGTAAGTACTCGTAAACACTTAAGTTTCGCAACACATCTAGACAATGCAGCACGAACGTAGCGATAAAACTCGATGGATACTTGTTACTTGCATATACACATCTGTGTCAAAATTTTACTGTTTTACGATAAAACGTAAGTGGTTTGTGTTGGTGGGTTTGGATTTAAAGTAATTCGTTGGTGTATACATTTAAATTGATTATGTTTTGTATATAAGTGTTGAAATAGATAATGTAACTTGGATGAGGGTAGGCCGCCTCTGCCATGACACCCTTGTTTCGCGTAGGGTCCTCTTTGTCCGTCTTCCTCTATGAATAGTCTAGGTATACCAACTCTAGTGCAAGCACCACACAGAAATTGAAATTATTGTTGATTTATATGCGAAATCTGTAACTATATTGATGTATCGTGGACGAAGACCTTTACATTGAAAAGAACTACAAAACCGTTCGAAAAATAAAACAATAAATACTCCATAACAAACGAAACACCGTTCTCAATTAATAAACATAAAAAAATAAACCGAATCGCACTCGCAAAGCACATTAATAAATGTTATTACGAGAATATAATAAAAATGCAATAATTTACGCCCTTGAAACTTGATGCAATATTTTTCGGTCCTAAACACGCACGTAATTGGACAAACGGTCTTCGCTTGATTTATTCAGTTGAGCCATCCATTTTGATTTTATTTATGTTGCTACATGCTACTTGTCCTTTAAGTAAATTTTTCATTGCAACCTTTTGTTTCAAAGATAAGCCTAGATTACTTTAGTTAGGCTAATAATATGTCAAATACGACAACATTTCTTGGTCCTATATAGAATTTGTAAAACTGCGAAAAAACACTTTTGCTCTTTCGCGAAAATCTTTTTCGCATCAACATTGATGATGTTGACACATCCCTATACGGTCTCTAATGATGATAATAATCATTATGACATATGGTATGATTTTTATACAGGAATTCCCGTAAATATGTAAGTTCAGCTTCCTAGTAAGTTTTCCTAGGAAAAGGCATTATGACATAAAAATCGTTAAACGGGCAGAGTAGCTAAATTGACTTGGTAAAATTAAAAAAAAAAACCACGTGTGGCACTCGGGGACTGCTGCGGTAAAGCTTTTATTTGCATAGCATTTTTTATTAACTTATGCAATTATAATTATTTATTTATTTTTTATTTATGCAGTTTTTTTTTCTTTGATATTAATTCAAGTACAGTCGTACCATATACATACACGTTAAGCGAACGCTCGGCCGAGCTACATGGTAGGTGGAGTGGGGGTGTTAGGTTTTATTTTCGTTACGGAATTTCTTGATTCGGTCGCCGCGCTCAAAGCCCGCGATAAAAGCTATGCAATAGCTTAAAATATTTTCCGCAAGAACCTGGCACCCGTTTAGATCTCTGATTTTTATGATAAAAGACGCCATTACAAATTAATTTACGACGTGCGTATGTCATATTAAAGTATTTTAGTTTTTGTGTTCGGTAAAGCGACTCTTGTGAAATGTATAAAGGTGAATGAATGTGATAAAAGGCCAGCTCGATGACGTAAATCATTTTAAAATTAATGATCATATTTCTTGGATGTTGTCATCTGTGATTGTTTAAGAGGAGTCCAAATTGTTTTATTTAAATAAAAGTTTATTAATATTTTGTCATTTTCATGTTAAGATGTTAAAATTACTATTACACTGGATAAATAATCACGCGCTTTTTTAATTTAAAATTTCTTGATGCTCCTTTCACAAATGATCACCAAATAAAAAAGGTTCCACAGTTTGCCTAGTGACTTCCTCAGAGACAACGCAACGCTAAAATCATGACAGACAGAAATAAGCAGTTTGGAACACATGTTTCTAAAAATTAAACAAAGAAAGGATGTTTCGAAAATCACCACTCCTAACAATTTTATTTGTAGAAAATCCGTATTTTTTTATTTATTCACAAAATAAACTCTTAACAATTTCACATAAAAAACAAAAACCAATCTTACAGCCAATTACGGATTTACAATTTAGTAGCTACACTTATTATAAGCATCAGAACCAAACAGCATGAAATGCTAGCACCATTTAAGCATATCTATGTAAGTGTGCAGTGTGTGTGCTATATCGAAACCCATAAAGGAAGAAACAAGGAAACCCTTTGACATTAATGCCAAATGTAACTTAAGTAAAATGAGCACAAAACATTGTAATTAGGTGGAGTGCTAATGCCTGCAGCTCATTAAAACTGCCTTTAAACTTTAGTATCAGTTTTAACACTAATTAACGAGTGCAAGAAAGAAGGCGCGTTTTAAAAGGTGATTAAATCAAGAACATTCGTGGGTGTGGATGACATCATACTGTGGATACCATTCTGTCTGCCGAAATTTGTAGCATCACTTATACTTCAGGAGTCCAGCCTTGTAGAGAAAAATTAGTAGGTATTATGTATTTATTTATTAATAAAGTTTTCCCAACAGTTTCTGTATTTATTTATTTATTTATTTAGGTTAGCCAAACAACAACGGCGGCTGTATACAATATATGTTAAGTATAGGTAACAATTAACCTTGGAATTACACTGTTGCCGATGTATTATGTAGGCACCTGAAATAAGCGAGTAAAGAAAATAAAAAAAATATCAACCGAAACGTTCACGGAAAAAATAATTTTCAAACACGATCCATATTTAATTTTCGAACAATTATCTATTCAAAACAATATAACTAAATATGATATACCTAATTACCAACACTGACCACAGTAACCATTGCATTATTTTCACCTGTCCCGGACCGGTCCACAAACCAATGCGGAAACATGTCCCGGCCGCAAACGGAGCTTTATTAATATTTCGCCGCGGCGTCCGTTTCTGAGAAAAGACATTGTCCTTCTGAGCGCGAGCGTCGACCTCAGAGACTTTTTGTTTGTTTATGGTCCGCTCTGTTGGCGGCAAAAAGGAAATTTTGAATCTATGGTTTTTATTTTTGTTGTTGTTTTTTTTAATTAATAAAGCAGTAGAATTACTGTTTTGATTCGTTGTTTTGTATGTTGGAGTATTTACGAGATTCGAGGAGGTCATGGCTATGATTGAGCTTGAAACTAGTCTGGTTAGGACGAAAGTAATATTATAAAGATATTTGTTTGTCTATGGAATTAATGACGAACTCGTTCTCCTTGAAAATTCTCCATGGAATAGCAATTAATAATGCCATAATCATCATCATAATGTTCACACGAATTAATGAATGTTTTACTTATCGTTATGATAATTATATGGAGTTGTAATGGCTCGTTTATTGACTACACTCAACAGGTGTTACCAATCTATGTAGCTCGATCGGCGTATAGAAGGACCAATTTCTACACTGCCTCTAATGTTGCCTTACATTAAGAACATCATTTTTACTAAACCAAAATTAAACGAAATTTTTGGTTTCTTAAGAAAGCGGTGAACGGTCTCTGAGAGGTCACTCAGGGTTTTTTGACACGAATCTCAAATACCGGTGAAAATGACAGATTTCCATGATGGTCGCCGCACTTCTAGGAAACAGTTGCTTAACTTTTGGGAGACTGAGAATAAATAAATAAAGTCATACCTGTAGCGGCATCTACAACGCCACATGCGAGCTACTCGTCACACAGTCGTCACGCAAAAATCCTGCATCGCGCAAGCAGAGTTTACCGCGCAACTAGCATATATACAACGCCCCGACATCAATCGTCAGGCAGTTGCTCACCAGACACCGACACCCGTTTGGTCGGAGGATCCTCCCTTTTCTATGGAGGTATGAGTGAACTTTACACCCTGTTCCTCATACCTCTACATACCCACTTTTATTTTAATGTGAGACATTCAGAGCCAGACACAAAAACAAACATAGCCTAGAATAACCTAACGTCTTACGGGCCTATATGCTTTATGTATGACGGCCTATGTTTACGCTTTGCACAGTCGAATAGGTACTAATTTATTCGTGTGTAAATAATGGAGTAATTTACCGGATTTGGTTTTCACCATAACTTAAGGCTAGCAAACAGGCGCGACGCAACAGCGCGACGCGACTCTAGTAGAACAATTTCTATGAAAAATTCATGGAAATTGTTCTACAAACGTCGCGTCGCGGCTGTTTGCGGGAGCCTTAATACGTTTTGACTACCTCGTTCGTCTAGTGGTCGTTAGCGCTACAGTTGAGCATGAGGTCCTGGGTTCGCTTCCCAGGTCGGGCAAAGTGTTATTGGGCTTTTCCATCTGGAATTTCTCAGTAGCATCCCGGAGTCTGAAACTTGTGCCCGATGGTGGCAATAGGCTCGTCCCATTACTTGGGACTTAAACATTACTGGCGAAATGTGGGTGTACGATAGCTACACCTCTACCTTACCCTTCGGGAACGAGGCGTGATGTTATCTGTTAATATGTTTTTAATCGTCCTCCTATTTTTAGATGGCACAACTACAAAAAGATTTGTTTAGGTATTATAAAAAATAAAGGATATTTCATTCATTTTCTCATTCGTTATTTTTGGTTGCGGTCAAAAATGATTGTAGATAATTGGATTAACGGACAAATAACACCTTGTGTTTATTTACTTTTTGGCACATTATTTAACTTTAATAGTGCCATGATTTTGGTATCGACAGTTAAGCATGCATAGGTATTTGCCATAATAAGGAGTACCTACCTAGTACAATGTTGAACAAACGTTTCAGTATTTTTGTTTTACCAAATTCAAAAAGAAGGAGGTTCTCAATTTGTCTGTATGTATTTGTTTTGCTGGCGTTCTCTTTCATTGACATTGCTATCACCATTTGAAATTTTCCTTAGCCAATATTTGGGTTAATAACTAGCACAGTGAACACACGATTACTACTTAAGTAACTTATCATCAGCCTTAATCCAAGTCCACTTAAAGTCTAATAAGACTAAATTAAATAATCCACCACAATCTAAATAAAAATCTCAGACACAGGATAATAGTGGCAACACTTTGAAAGCTATCAGATGATGCTAAGGTCGCTTCAATCGCTGCCCACAATCGCCGCTCACTTCCGATCCGACGACACTTGATGTGTCAATCTGGTCGACTTGTAGGTACTGGCTGGTTTTCAGTAAAATCTGCATAAATAAATCCTCTTTCATAACGAGACCAGATAAAAAGAAAATTAAGGGGTGACGTGTAAATGAAGAGTTTACATATCTTTTTTAGTCACGCACGACCCATGGGAATTATGAGAGTCAAGATTTTTTCGAGAAGAAATACGATTTGGCGATTGTAAAGAAACATAAATTAGTTATGACTTTGCAATAAACAACGTGCTCGCAATTAAGCAAAACTACAATACCTTGGTAATAGAATAGTTGGGGATTTCATTCTGCAAATTGTCTTTAATATAGTAGAAAAGAAGCTAGAAAACTGGCGATGTATTTTTAAGTCACCCCATTATTTAGCTACATAATTTCCCCAACGCAGCTTAAAAGGAAAAGGCCATCGAGTCCTTCCCGTTATTAACGCAAGCACAGCCAGACAGGCAGACGCGACCGGGAATCTTGTACATAATAAAATGTACTGATAAACATCTAAAAAAATCTCAGCACATGTCGACAATAAGTATTTTGTGCTCGAAACAAGATAACGCTACAAGTAATAAGGACACAATTCCTTACACCAAGTGTAATTTGCAACAGAATTTGTGATCACAAGATAACAGACTATCTCTTGATCTAAGCTCGGTTGGTACTTGGTACCGAGAATTTCTGCTGGGAAAAGTGGTAACCCCGGCCCAAGGAAATTTATTTGTATGGCAACACTGAGGCCCTTGTTTATGGTTTAAGTTGTTTGTTTTTATGTAATGTTTTTTTGTGTTTACTAAAAATGATAATCTTGAGAAATGCTTCATTAGACTGTAAAAAAAAAGATTTTGATCAATATTTATATGTAAATGCAATCTTCTCGTTAGCTGCATCTCTTATTTCTCATACATCTTTCTTAAATGTTAGATAAGTATTAGAAATAGTGTTGAAATCATTAATTTTACGCTCTATACTGGCATTGAAAGTATTCCTTACATTAAATTATTGTATATGTAAGTATTCATTATTATTTAATAGATAATTTATTCTCCACTATGACTTTAACTTATTATAACTATATCGTGCTTGTGTCATCTAATTTTATTTATTCCAATGTTTATTTTGATTAATTGATGAATAACTATGACTGTATAATTTTTTTGCATGCCTTACGGTAGAATCACTTGAAACATGTAATTCTTATAACACCATTGTAACAGTGTATTCAGCAAAAATAAAGGATTTGATTTGATTTAAAACTTTGATTATATGTACAATTTAATCAACAGCCGATTATTGAAGCCGATTGCTGGACATTGGTTTGTCTTAATTAATTAATATTATTTGGTTAGTCTTTGGACTTCCGTAATTGCTGTCGTATCGCAGGTGCAAAGTTCCTTCCTTTGTTTAATTGCTTCAAATATAATTAAAACGTGTATCCTCTTTTGTTACAGATCCACTATGGAGTCGACGCCGTTTGTGTCGGCCCATTGGCTGTCCACATTTGTTCTTCTCTGCTCCTTTTTCTCCACACACACGCTTCATACTAAGGTAAGTCGCCTTATGCATTGTAATATTTAGTAAGTAGAATAAAAAGGTTGTACAGAAATGAGCAACTTCGGTGTGATACATTCATAGGCGTAACGTAAGTGATGTGTGACAAGTAAATGTCAAAGTGACAGCTGTCATGAATTACATGGAATCGAAGTCAATGAATCTGCCTAGCCTTTTCCCAACTATGTTGGGGTCGGCATGAAGCGACTGCCTATCTAACCTCCACAGCCCAGTTACTGGGTATTATATGGAGTTGAACGATAGGCTGAAAGATATTAAATGTATGTGACTTGGCTAATCAAACTTCTAGACTAAAGAAAACTTTATAATGTTTATTTATTCACGAGATGAACTTTATCACACAATTTATGTCACTTAAATGTCAATTTACGAAATAAAAAACAACTTTTTAAATTATTATATTATTTGAACATCAGTTCACCTACTTGCTATTTGACTACGTAATGTCTGCTCGTACCTTTTACGATTCATTGAGCATGAATAGATGCATGATGAAATGGATAAAATAAATTTCCAAAATCTCCGGTTTAACAGAAGTTAGATTTAGAGAGACATACATATAAAATTATTATGAAAAGTCATAAAATCTTAACGAAATCGACGCTTGACATTCTAAGTACTTAAGCGTGATCTACAGTTTATTTTGTACGAAACTTTTGCAAAAACCGGATTTCTTTCTCTGTATACCTCATTAGACATGCAAATATCATGTAATATTATTAGCTGCCTGATGAGCCCGAAACAAGTCTCAAGCCAAATATGAATTCGCATTATAATAATTTCTGATCAAGTTCTGTGTATCCTAAAAAATATAATTAAAATCGAGATTTTATTTGATTACTCGCAAGTTACAAAGCGCGACGTGTTATTTAAACATCTTATTTTTATAATCTATAAATATACGATAATTTTTAACGGACACCTGTCCAACATTTTTTTTATGTGTCATGACATAAAAACTGATTGGCTCCCTGCAATGTCTACCACGTGCTGTGTCTGTTGTTACCTTGGACAACATTTTGCTAATCAAAACAATAATTATCTTTTTTATGCTCAAAGATATTAAAATGTACCAAAAAGCGCGGGAACATTTGACAGCTGTCAAAAGACCATGGACGCCATGTTGATGTTTGTAATATTGTTCAAACACGTGACTTATCGGTTGCCGTGCAGTTGTTCGCGTAATACGGATTTTTTTTTCGGAAGTTATATGGCATTCCAGTAGCTCGCACGTACATACATAATTCATGCAGTTACCGCATTACTTTCACTCTATCTGCGGTATTAAACGTTAGTTTGCGAGATGTTTTGCAAAACTGTTAACAGAGAGTTGCTATTTTCAAGGCAACAACAAAATTTATGCAAATCTACGATATTTTATTACAGAATAAATGAAAATCGTTTAGTTTGTGAGTTTAAATAGCCACAAACCACAAAGTTGTGGTCATAGATGAGTTCATTTTAATAAAGCGATACTTTCTGTTGGCGTTTTGACTTTTGAGTTGGCATCAATGAGTCGTTAACTCAAATGGATGTTTCTGACGCACGTTTGAGCAGTTGAAAAACCTATACACACAACATTATTGTCATTTTAACATGTTTGGACGTATAACATCGGTCGTACACCTTGTTAGGATTGATTGACCGGTATTTTTTGCGAATAAGTAAAAACAAACTTTTTGGAAATTAAATTCTTACCTTTATCGACCGCTATTCCAGTGATAGTAGCGTCTATAATCCGTTTTGTAAAAAATATTTTACTTCTAAAAGAGTCTTTTCAAAGGTCGTTAATACGATGAGTAGACAGTATATAGCTGATTTCATTAACTTTATAACTACTACAGTATTGGTAAATCACTCGATTAAATTAATACCTATCAATGTAACGTGTTATATGATCGATTTTTTATTAATTGTATCTATGAATACGATTCGTCTAGACGTCTGTTTCATTCATCTTTAGTAATCTCCTTTGGTGCTTTAGTAATTTTATAATGAGAGACTTCTATAATTAGTATTTCCTAGTTTTTTCTTTTTCTTCTTCTGCAATAGTGGTAATTGTTATATCCGGTTAGCAAAACTTTTTAATCATTAGATATTTATTATCATTAATGATAGCAATTTATTATTTTAATACTAGTTTCTTTTGAGGATACAAGTCTTAACACTTTATTCCGCAGCAATTTTCACGCCTCTCATGTCTTAATTTAGCAAATACCGCATTTTGCACAAACATTAACACACCTACAGATTATATCATATTACGCCACAGCCACGCCAACAGAACCGAGATAATCTGCACAAAACCGTACTGCGTCGTAAACACATAACAGTCATCATAAGACACAATATCAAGAATCAAGCGCCAGTCGGCATAAACTTGGTTGTAGCAGCCGTGGCCGCGCCCGCGATCGATTTCATAAGCAACCGGTTGCTAGTAATGTGACAAGCTCGCGGCACACTTATTGTTACTTGTGTGTTCACACCTTTTAATGTGGTTGAGTCAGCAAATTTGGGAAATGGGTTTAGAGATATTGAGACTGGTTGTTTTAGATGAGTTAAAAATGTAGTGTCTGATGGAAGAGGCATGATTAGGTGACCAAACAGGAATTTCGGTAAAGATATAATGTGACACTAATTTAGTGAAATTCTCAACCCGTGATGCTACATGATACGTGAGATGATATTTTGTAATACAGCTGAATGATGTGTTCCATCAAATGCACTCTTAGTAGGGGATCCAACTTCATTTGTTTGGTCCATTATAATCGCTGAATATGATAACTTCATCCAGGAAGCTGAATGTGCATATAACCAAAGCCTAAAACGATGTAAATGTACTCCATTATTAAAACAGTAATAAATTAGTTTCTACTCACATTTAAATATAGAGACGAACAATAAACTGATCAGCATTGTTTAAACAAGATGAGTTTAAATAAGATGTCCATCTGAATGGAATAGCAATTGGACACCATTTATTTCACTGACGTTAGAATAGATTTATTGGCGCTACATCTAACGTGAGACGAATAGGAAAGTGATTCCGCGTAGGATTTGATAGTCTACCTCTTTATTGGCTTGAGATCAGGGAAATTGGACTAAGGAGATGAGATCAACGGTAAAATAAACGCAGTTCACGTATTAGAAGAGCATTCCTAAACGTGCGATGAGCTTCTACATTGCGATGCAGATTTTACAAATGCTTTCGATATTCAATAGCACCTCAATTAAGCAATTTTCTTTAATTGTTTAAGAACACTGTGTCTTCTTCTATATGTTTATTACCTGCTCAGTATGCGGAGATAGCTGCGGAAAAATTAAAACCTTTAAAAAATGGAGCTTTTAAAGAATGCCACAAGGCGCTATTCTGAGCCTCGTATGAGAATGAGTCTTAGATCATATCATAGTTATTTCACAGGATCTGCGAAACTAGATGTTATTATGTCATGCTGGAAATGATTAGCATTTATAAGAGTTATCCAAACTACAGAAACTGCGCAGATGTCTCATACAACTTTCATGTTCCTTTGAAATATCTCAACAATCGATAAAATCTATATGATTTTATGACCGAATCGATTAGCGCCTTCCGTTTGCTAATTGGTGTAGGTTCGATTCCTGTTATTAGTTGTGGCGGAGTTGCGTGGATCGGAAGTCTATGGATATTAAATTTGTTGACTTTGCTCTGTAATTTCGCTGTTATTACTAAATTGCCTGTACTTATGTGTGTACGATTTGTTGGAATGATATTTTGATACTGCTATCAATATTTTGAAGGTTTACAATTAAAATTGGGAAATCAAATTTTATTTGTCTGTGTGTGACTTGTTACACGACAACTTAGCAAGGTTGCTGGTCACCAGTTTTTGTTTTGTCAATTAATGTGAGGTATTCATTTTTACGAAGTTTCTTATCTACTACAATTACTTCATACATTCTACAGCACCATGGAACCTCCTTGCACAAGAGCTTACTCATCAAAAACAATACCTTACCAAGGTATACCTCTTTTTCGAAACCACAAGTTCATCTTGACATTTTCCGTCGATAATTGGCTAGTGATTTCGATTAATTTGAAAAAATCGCTGCATTGTAGGTTTTAAATCAATCGAGATGTCGTATGGTGACCCAGTTCTGTACAACTTTTTGTATCGTTTACGTAACATACTCATCGTACATCGTGGCCTTATTGGGTTGCTAAAGGCCATATGTGTGATTTTATTGGGTGCAGTGAGATTCTCGTGTCAATTTTGAGACATATCTTCATTTGGAACCGAAAGGCATTTCGTTTAGAGTGGCTTATTGACTACCTAATGAATAACTATGTTTAAGAGATGATGTGTTACTTAGTCAGATAGTTTGACTGTTTTAAATATAGTATTGTATAGCAAGCAAGCGTTGGCCATAACCTTCTAATATGGTAGTTATGGACATGCATCGAATTTAAAGATTAATTCCACCTTACCCAAATCGAAATGACTGTGAAAAATATCTGCGTCGAATTGAAATGCACACTTCCTTTTAACTCGGTTCAAATGAATAATAACAAAAAGACTTTCATACATCATTACTGTGGTTACACCTCGATAACTTATAAGTCCAGTGCAATAACTCATTTAAATATTGACAGCCCAATGCCCGCAGAAAATATTGCAGGAGCTGTTCCAATTATACCATTGCAAATTGAACCTTGTTCATTTGTGATAAGGGCTTATGAATCAGGTCTTGCCACACACGAACCAAAGGGCAGGATCATAAAGTTGAAGGACAATACTTTCCTTGACTTTTGTTTGTGCGAAGCCATTCTCATGAAACTTATTAATAAAGCATTCGATAAGTTATGCTTCAACACTGGCTTTATTGGATTGCCATTCATACCGATGGAACTAAAATTCATTACGTAGGTACCTACTTTGAATAACTATGCAAAAACTTTCAAAATAATCGTTGCGCTTAAAACGTCAGTTTTCTATAAGTATTTAGTGTCTTTCTTACGTCTATTATTGAAAGTGTAATTGGCGAACTAAAAGAACTAACACAATATGTTGATGACCTTTTTTACAAAGTGCAAATTATATCATCTTAAATCTAATTTTTCATAGAATATAGTACTCTTCATCATTATATTCCATAAATGTTTCTCTTCTTCGTTTTTCATGCTCTTTCTTAGCCACTGGCCTGACTTATAGGCTTACAAAAGTGATGTAATATATTATGCTAAAGAGCTTTGAAGTAACGTTTGGCTATTAATATTGCTATTCGATCCACTCTGTTAGGATTTATACGTCAAAGAAAAAAAGCCATGTTTGACCTGCCTCACTTATAGGTAAATAGAGTCTTATTTAAATTATTTCCCATAGCAACTAATGTTAGTATGCTAAACACCGATGCGTATGAACAAAAAATAATAACAAATGTAGTTGAATTATGAATTATTAATAAGGTTCTTACTATAATAGGAGTAGAGTCAGATATGAATGAGTCCAATGAGATTATAACTCCTAACTGATTTAATACTAAATTAGAAGCAAAGCGAGCAGTCTGTCTTATGAATAATATATTACATTTTAATATGAACCTGAGATCGTTCAGTGACCTGTGTGGGAAGTGTGTGGATTAATTAAAAATTAAGACTCCGTGTAGATCAGAGAGTGAAAACTTTCCATTTATACTCATATGTATATATATATATATATATTATACATATATATATAATACAATAAAGCTGAACAGTTTTTTTATTTTAACACGCTTATCTCTGGAACTACCAGTCGGATTTGAAAAATTATTTTTGCCATTGCCTCTATTCTTGAGGAAGATTATAGGCTAACATCACGCTACGAACAGTAGGAGCCGAGCAAAAAGAAAAGAGTCAGAAATAACGCTAAGCCAAAACGAAGTAACAGCGCGGGCAGGCGATGCACAGCGACGCGATGGATCGGGGGGCCGTAATTTCACGCGAACGAAGTCACGGGCAGAAGCAACTGTTTTAATAAACTTAGACCTATGTTTTTTTATGAAAGTGCCATTTGATCAAGGTTATGGATTAGTCTAAGGTTCAGTTGGCTTGATATACAATCATGTAGTAGGACCATATTAAATTATATATGAATATAAGTGTTAACGGAACCCAGAGGGATTTTCAGCATGCATATGCAGAGCGAAAAGGGCTCATTTGCTAAAGAATAGGAGAAGACCAAAGAAACGTTGGAAGGACTTTGTGAAAGATGATATGACTAGAAAAGGGGTCACTACCGACTTGACGACTAATAGAAGAGTTTGGAAGAAAACGACGTTGCGCCGGCCAAGTACATTGATAAGGGCAGGAGAATGATGATGATGAAATGTCATACAATTTTGTACCAGACTTGCCCAGAACATCACCTGCCCTGAAAATGTTTTCGCCCTTCTGCTGGGTATTTGAAACAATATTAGTTCTGCTATTGCTATTATATACGTTTACGTTTTTTTTACATTCATTCATTTTCTATGTTATATCTTGTTACACGTATTGTAATGTATGTATATATTTAGGTCTACGTGTAAAATCTTCTCACGGTCTTTGTCCCTAACATCATATGTTATATTTACGAACATTTCAACACCAACCCGTAATATTTTATCTGTCAATATAATAATTTGTCAACATCTCTTACCCCGTTTATTTCAAACAATGTACAAATGTCTTCAAATAAATCTTCAGTAATGTTAGTATCAGGAGTATCGTTCTAAATTATATCAAATTAATGCGTATCTCATACGTCAGGACTTGGGTTCTCAAATTTTAAAAAGAGGTTTCCTTATACATTTGCATATTTTAATTTATGGCAGCGGTAATTGTGGGGTCGACCTGAGAATATTAATGGTTGAGAAGATGGTGTATCTACTATATATATATTTGTCACCTTTAAGAGCAGGAAGTCGAAAGATTCCTACGTGATGTATAGTTTATATTGTGATGATTGTTTATGTGATTTTTTTGTTTTATATTGTGATGTGATAAGCACAGCATAATCAACCTATAAATTTCCCACTGCTGGGACACAGACCTCCCCTCTGTGAGAGGCGGTGAGTCATAATCCACCACGCGGGTCTAGTGCGGGTTGGATACCACATGTCTTCGATTTTTTGGTTCTAAGATATGCCGGCTTCCTCACTGTTTTTCTTCACCGTTTTAATAGTAGTGGTGATAAAATAATTTAAGTATTATGTATTGTACGTATATGTATGTGATAGGTATGCCAAATTTGCCTGTCTTTAAAGATTGTTCTTTCCTTTTCTCCGTCTATTGTCTTCTTCAACTTACGAAGTTCGGCCTTCGTCGTTCTAATTGAACTGCCAGCTGTGCTGCTGGGGAATTAGTTGTGCAACTTCTTCTTCCCAGCAAAAGCAGTAGTAAAAGTGATGAACGGCGGGTGTTTTAGGGGACTGTCGCGTGTAATTTTGACGTTCAAAAAGTGTTGATTCTCAGCCTAGTTTGAACAAATAAGTTTAGATTTTTTGTCTCTTCTTGAAACTAAACTCCTTTCGTCTATTTCGTGTTTTTCCCACAGATATAATTTAATGTTCAGTTGGCTTTAGTTACAAATCAACATTAGACTATGTACAGTAACCATGCCGTTAATATTGGCTAGTAAAATGTTAGTACGTTGACATATGAACCTGATAATGATCTGCCATATAGTTTTTAATGTGATTTTTATTCTCCCATAATAATGGGGAAAAATGCCGTAAACTTTAATGTGGCTTTAAATCATCATTAATATGTAATTGATCGAGAGTCAAGCACAGTTTTGCTTTGACGGTAACGATTAGATTAAAAAGTTATAAAATCGTAAAAAAATATGAGATTTAACTGAATATGTCTCTCTAAAACCAAATTGGCATCATCTGAATTTCAGAGTGAAAGTAATTTCATCACAGAAGTTCATATTATCTCGAGTTCACTAATGAAGAAATCAAGACGTAAACGACACAGTGGCAGGCCCGTACGGAGATGGCGGGATGAGCTGACCTCCTTTAATAAAGAAAAACATGTGTGCAGTTCACACGCGATAGAAGTGAAACCTTCAAAAATGTGAATTTCAAGACTGTATAATGTATTCTATCTCATTCTGTCGCACGTTATATCCTATAGATAGATGTTTGTCTCTTTTTAATGTCGCTTTTTCGTTTCATCGAGTTTCAAATCACCGCGGGGCTAAAGAAGTATTCACTTCAAAAGGTCCTTAGCAGCTCTGGATAGAGAAAGGTGGAAAGAGAGAAGGGAGGCATTTGCCCAGCAGTGGGACAAGAGTGGCTAGTAAGAACAAAAAATATGAAGAAATGTACACACATGTATTATCTTAGATCAATGGCACAGCTATGTTTAAAATCGCATGTTTTTTCCCTGGCCATTATGACGCATCCATGTTTTTAAAACCTCGCACCATAGATCATAGATTTACCACAATATATCAAAGAGTTTTGTCCAGTATATTGACCTCTTTACCTGACGTTCAATAGGATAACTTAAGCCACCGTTATTGTGGTTTAAAAAATCATCAATCAAATAAATAGTATTTGTTTGGTACTTATATTTCTAATGTGATGCAACTGGGTCTCTAATACTTGTATAGGATATTGACCGGGCTTTTGGTCACTATTTTTAGCTTAGATGCTAGGTTTACGGTTATGTAAAGTTCTATTGACTACGGCTATTTCTTATTAATCATTGTAGTTAATGTTACTATTTGTCAATGTTGGATTATAGGTTATTTACCTTGGATTAATGATCATCACAGTTTGATGCCTACTCCCTGATGATCAATCAGAATCGATGAGACTAATATTTTGTAACAATATAATTCAAAAGAGAGTCCATGGAGTTTATTACCCGTTCTTCTCTAAAGGTACCTACTACGCTTTGGAATGGGGAACTAGCTTCATATTTCTGACTGATCGACTCCTTGGCAATTCAAAACTGCCTGTAAATGGATAATTAAAATAAATGCTTTGAGTTGAGTTTGATAATTTTGTAATAATTACATAGGTACATAAAATTACGCCTGTTTTCCCGACATCTTGGGCAGATGTGTGTAGTACACTCACATTTCGCCAGTTATGTTTAAATCCCATGTATTAGGGGCGCATATAAATATCAACTCCAGACTCCGGACTGCTACTGGGAAAAATTCTAATAGAAAAACCCAATGATACAGTACATAAGTATATTTTTAGCTAAGCTTTTGGTAAAGGTGAGTCTAAATGTCGTGTTATGTAAAAAAGGAAGGAAGAATAATATTTATTTACGGAATCACTATGAAACATAAGTATTTGTAGGTATAGGGAAAACCAATAACTAAGATAAGATCGGAAAAACAGTTGATTTACATAAATCTGTTGATAAAAATCCCCATTCTGGTCATGACGCAAAATGATACATTTATGCATTCAATTATTAAGGAAAATTCCTTAATAATTGAATGCATAAGTGTATCATTTACATTATCATGTACGAATAATAATGAACTTAAATGGCGTGATGAGACAGATATAGCCAGAAGGAAGTTAAGGATGTGGCGGCATCTCTAACGCCTAATGCGAATTACGCATCACACTGACGTCACGCAAAAATTCTGCATCGCACAATCAAAGTTTACCGCGCGACTAGCTTATTCCGGGTCAAATTAAATTAGCTAGCCAAACTCCGCAAACGTGATGACTATCGATATCTAAACATGATAAAACAAAACAATAATTGATTTGATGATTTTTTGTGGTGTCATCGACCGCAATTCATGTAGTAATTTTAAATACTTTGAGTTTTTTTGTGTAAAAGAAAACAGACAGATACTTTAAATAATAACACCATAAGCTGTCGTCGACCAAAAAAAAAAAACTTCAAAATACCCATCACCACAGTAGAGTTTCGCAAACTAATATAATTTAAAAAAAAAAATAGTTAGCGAACTAACTAATTTAATTTTACCCTGTATACAACGTCCCGACATCAATCGTCGGGCAGTAGCCCACCAGACACAACACGGTCGGAGGATCTTCCCTTTTCTATGGACGTTGAGTGAACTTAACATCCTGTTTCTCATTCCTCTATAGGGAAAAACACCGGAAAATAAATTAACAAGAATAATACAAAATGCAACATTTTTAAAGTGTCCAAAAACCTAAAATATACAATTTACGATTCACATCGTAAATCGGGCTCAAAGAGGTAACGACACGTTGGGTAATAAAGATGCGAATCAATCAACTCTTGCACATCGTAAATGTTGGAGCTTTAAGCAGCTTATTTAGGTGTTGGCAGTAATATCGAGAGTTGTTGGTGGGTTGTGCTACTAACATTTAGTGGAACTAAGTTGATATTTAGTGGCAGATGCCATACTTTATATTTATAACGTGGGTGAAACAAAAGGATAGCCCGATCTATTCTGCAAATATACCTGAGATTTCTACAGAATCTATCAGCGGATGTCTATAAGGAGAGGCGTAAATATATGCGCGTATATCAAGAAGCAATTATGCAAAAGGGAATCCCTAACTTACCCTTTGCCAAGCCGAAGCCTGATGGTGGAAGAATATAGTCATGATAGTCTAAAATGCCAATGTACAGAAGATGTCAAGCAGCCGGTCTGTAGCGGTATCTACATCGCTACATGCGAGCTACGCGTCACACTGACGTCACGCAAAATCCTGCATCGCGCAAGCAGAGTTTACCGCGTAACTAGCATATATACAACGTCCCGACATCAAACGTCGGGCAGTTGCCCACCAGACACGATACCCGTCTGGTCGGAGGATCCTCCCTTACCTATGGAGGATGAATGAACTTTATACCCTGTTCCTCATACCTCTATAGGTATATTTTGTAAGAGTCTCATCGTGAAAACTTCTGTGAAGTGAGCTGTCATTCCACTGATGCTATTGATTGACACTTTTGACAGCTGTTTTCACGGTGAGATTTTCACAGAATAGATCGGCAGATATCAGGATGACAGTGCCTTGGCTTTCTCGATTTTTTTTAAATAGCATCTTCATGTTAGAATGATTAGCAGCTAAATACATACTCAATAGGTATAAGATATTTATCAGTAAATGCCTCTAAGCAGTAACTCGAATGTAAAATATTGAAATACAGTTCGAATCGAGTCAAACCAGAAGTCTATCCTCTAGTTTGGAAAAGGCAAGGACAAGATGGATGGCTGTCATTGAAACCGCATTAACTAAAACATGTTAAGGTGTTACTGACCCCCACGAACGACCAGCTTCACCATTAACAAATGAGCTAATTTCCCACAAACACAGGTGTTGTTCGAACTGGAGTAATTAATATCACCTCTAGTATTAGTTTATGTATGAAACCTGTTTCACACTTTAGTTTTCTGAGAATCTGTTCAAACGTAATTTATAAGTTCGCGAAATCCTTTGAACTACAAGATAAATATAAGTGGTATGAAGATATATTGACCGCAGAAGATCCGTTACAGTCGAAGGTGTTTAAAATAATAATTGGTCAATAAAATTGTTTCGGAGAACTGATCTGTTTTTCCCAAAAATGTGGACATAAGTTGGGTAATGGCGGTTATACACAACCGGGTGACCAACCGAATTTTATCATGCATGTATCTTCTCACAGGTACACATTCCTTGTTATTGACATGTGCAAGGTCATTTCATTTATAAGGGTCGTACTTTATTTATGCTGATGATGGTGGCAAAAAAAAAAATGTGTTGCAGTAAGGAGACTAGTTACCAAGCGGAGTATTAATGAAAATGAAATAATGTTTCAATTTCTGTAAGTAGATCTTTTAAGTCACTTTTACAAGTCATTTTCTTGTCAATATTTTAAACCTAGATGGTGTCGGCGCCGGCAATTGAAATACTTCTCCGAAAACTATTTAAACCAGTAGCAATTTACAGAAAAAGTACAATAACTCGCATTGGAATCTGTTGAAAAATTATTTCCTTATGTCTGTCCACGAATTTCGGTTCAGTTGTGTACAAACGCCCTAAGTGTTTATCTTTTTCCGGGAGTGTAAAAAATATTTATTGTTTCGCTGTTAAATTACCTTTGGATGTTTTTATGTGGGAATGTCAATTTCATCAATTTAATTTGCGACAAAGTTTGCATGAGTGCGAAATGATGTGTAAGCCTTATTTTGACAATAAGGATTCCTACAAGAATATTTCTTCTTGTTATGTATTTAATCGGAACTCAAATAAATCCAATTTTGCTTTCCTAAAAATATTATTGAGCACTCGAATATAGTGAATGTGAACACAATTCATTTGTATTCTGGGATTCTAAAAATACTAAATCGCCAAGTAACTGCGACCAACTTAGATGTAGCGCTCGCCGGCCGCTGCCGCGGCACCGCTCGCTCAGCTCGCGCGCGGTATGTCACAGTTCTAACCGACACTAACCCATTTGGTCAGGGTGAACTATGAAGTTACTGCAGCCAACTGTGAGAAAAAACCAGAAAGTTAAAAAAGAGGCTCAATTATTAAAAATGTGTGAAGTCCAAAAAGTTTTTAGAGGATCGGTTAAATATTTTCCTTTCTTCTTTGACACCTTTACTTGGAATGGAACAAGTCTTCATTCAGATCAAGTTTATTTCGTAATGACAATCTAAAAATAATGCTCTCAAAATGATCACAGCATGTGTATCAACTATCAAATGATAAACTTTCGTGTTTCTGCATATGCATAAGTTTGCGCAAATATGCGTGGGTCACGGTTCGTTTTGACACTTTATTACTTTCAATCTGACAGTTCTGGTTCAGTCAGTGATGTATCATGCATCAACTTACATGTATTGGAGCAACGTTATGTTGTTATGTCAACGTTTGTAGGTGAATAGAACAACTTTTTTGTGTCTCTTGCATATTAATTTTTGGTTCATCCGTGTTAATTAGGTACACATTTTTTGTGGTAAATTGGTCTAAGTATCTACCTACATTCTACATTTATGTGGTAAGAAATAAGGATTTTAACAGTTGGAATAATCTTTATTTTCATTCTGAAGGACACGTTTATTTAACATTCTAAAAATCTTTCGATTCCTTAAGGAAGTTAGTCAAATGATAGTCAGACTAGACCCTTAACTATAGAAATGAAAGCTGTTTAGTACTGAACAACGAAAAATGTTTCATTTTTGACAATCGGAACATCCACTATACAATTATTTATTTACCTTTGGAGGGCAGAAGCGAAATAAAGTGTTCTATGGACGTTGAACACTGCGAAGTACTACTGGCTATAACTTCCACATCCATCTGCATTTGTGTAGTCTCCTGATACTGAAAATTAACATATAATTTTGTACATTACTTTCGTACCCGGTTTTAAATGTAATTTAACTTCTCAAAGTGTCTCTCGTACTTCGTCTGTACCTATTAAATTGAAGTTTTTTCCTGTCTATCTCTACTATCATTCCTCACGTCGTTTGGGCATGTAATACCTAGTAACTACAAGTGTCTGTCTAGTTATTAAGATGTCTGACACGTCTAGCCCGTAATGAGGTTTTGTACAAATGGCGACGCACAGGAATGTGAGCCTTACCTTTGATATGCAAGGTCCAACGCTAACTGTTTATATTATAGGAATGTCTTTCGTTCAATTGATACTAATATAATATATTTGTTGTATTGTGTGAACAATGTAAAGTGATGTATTTAGGAGTGTTATAATTATTTGAACAGGTTGGTTCGAAAGTGAAGAATAGCGTAAAAGGGTGATACCGTACGATATGTACAGTCTCGGTCTGAAAATGAGTACCACCTTAAGGTTTATAATTGTATGCACACATCTATGTCACAAGGTCGATGATATATGTGATTTGGTTAGGTATAGAGCATAGTTTTTTTTATTTACACGTCTGTCGTCTAGGAAAGACATAGAAAACCTATTTTGTAAAAAAAAAAACGATAAAATAATAATTGGCATATACGGGTATTAACCAAGCAAAGTTGAACTTATTACAAAAAATGCAAAATTAGGAAGAAATAATAAAATAGAAATTTAAAACTGTGGTGAGCCGTATCCAAAACCTCACGATGAATCGAGATATATTGAGTTCTCGTCATATAGCACTAATATTCAAGCCATATTCATGGAAAACTTGCCATTTTATTTCAATCAATTTATTTTATAAATCAACGAACAACAAATGCGATTATGTCAATGTGTCAACTTTTAAATTAAGAAATAAGTTTCATCATCAAAAATTCATTAATAGTCTTTTTGTTAGAATAGATGCTTCACAACTATTAAAAAATAATAAATACCTAGATATAACATTTTAGACTTTAATGCACCCAGTGTGATAAAGAATCTAATTTGAAAACCGATAAACATTTTTAGACCGCGACTGTACGCTACGCAGCACGTCAGAGGTAACGAAACCAGTATAACTTGACCGCTTATTCTATTCAAACTCCGTATTACGCTAGGCCAGCTCAAGTGGTACCACTGACGTGCAACCTTCTGTACATATTAAATCCTTCCTAACTTTGTTCTTACTCATATCCGGAGATTTTGAGAATCGACCCCAACACCTTGCGCACGGTCTGCACGAGCAGGCGGCGTGATCAACGCGTCATCGGCAAGCTGAGGTGCGGCGCGGCTGCGACACGGCTCGGTCCGATGACCACTCGCTTCCTTTGACTCCACCGCGACGGACGATTCTCCTCTCTAACTTAACCATTTAATTGTTTTGTTCGGGACAGTTGTATTATTGTAATAAGCACGGCATTAAGCCTATTTCATACAATCCACTTCATTTTTATTTGCTCTCCGCGCTAGTATTGGTCCTTCGACCCGGATCAATGCTAGCGTGGGGAGGAAATATGAGAAGTGGACTGTATGATACTAACTATAAATAGGATTTTCTCTGTCCCTTCCGCCGACAAATTTACTTCCTCATCTATTTAACACAACGTGCCCACTCAATTAACAGTTCCTTATCAGACACTATCTAACCATGATAACAAGCTGACAGCTCCTTGTAACAAATAGCTTCACTGATATAATCGGCACTAATCTAAACTCTGGTTTTTAATTTGCAAGACCAAAATGACAGCAGCGTTCTACCTTTTTTTTTTAATGTTGCAAGCGTGGAGCATAGTGTTGTAATATGGTTCATTCATAGGTAATTCATCGACACGTTGTCATTTAAAAAAAGGTCGATAGCAGCTGTCATTTTTGGTCTAGCAAATAAAAAACCAGAGTATAGGGTAGAGCTATGCTATGACTGAGAAACTCAGGAAACTAGCCAACTAGTAAAAATCTTTAATCTGACTGTCTCGTAGGTCTAGTGAGGTCTAGTGCTAGCGTGCATGGGATAATTGGGATCGGTCCTTAGGCTAACCTAAAGACTGATTCCAATTATCCATGGCCTGCCTATAATACAGGGTGGCAGGGACGTCAACACGCAAACTGTAACCACGAATTCAGCACATGATTCTAGACCCCCTAGCGTAGACATTTTTCGTCGGTTATCAAAAACAAATTCTGCTGTTTCATAGAAAAGTCCAATGCCTACGCGGTAAAAATATATGGAAAAGCAATTTATTTTTAAATAACCGGCGAAAATTTTCAACGCTTGGGGGATTAGAACCATGTGCTAAATTCATGGTAACAGATTGCCCGTCGATGGGGTGTCACGTCTAATATTCAGGGGATTAAAACGTAACTAGCGAAAAGTGGTTGTACGATACCTGCTAGTACCTACACATCTGGCAACTCCTTCGGGCAATCCAGGCGCATTAGGTTGTTATTCACTACATTAATAGTGCTGTACCGTCGATACGAAAAGAAAAAGAATGTCAGATTTGTCAGTACTTACTCGTATCTATATCATTCATCATCATCACTCCTAATCTATCAATAATGTCTCGTCGTCGGCCTCTCGGCCTTGTCGCAAGGCCGAGAGAGCTGGACCGCGACGAGGAAATGGAACTAGGGCCTGCAGGTCATGGTTCGAACTGCACCTTTCTACACCAGACACAGGTGTTTAGGCTGTTATGTGCTTTGTTGTCGAAGGAGTAAGGGGTAGAGTAGTGTGTATGTTGAGTTGATAATATTGGAGGAAGGTGCGGTTTCTGGGACAATTGTTATTATCTTTTGAGACATTTAGGTTGGCCTTATTGGTAAAAGGTTTGATTTCTGTAGTATTCTACTTTATCCTACTTATATTGTATTTCCAATAGTCCCTTATATTTGTATTTTCTTATAAATACGAGGACTAGACCTAGGAGTAGCATAACATTGCATGTTCACTGATAGGACTCTGGAAAAACTGAGATTTAAGAAACTTTTTAGGAACTTTTAAAATTGTTTATGAACTGTAGTTTTACAAATCCATTAATTTTGGGCGTAGTAGGAGCTATAGTTAAACGTTCTAGCCATGCGCACTACACTACAGCTGATCTGATGGGTGTTAAAACTTAGATGAAGTGAGCTAGCTGTCAATAGTGTCTTGACGTCGTGCACACTTCAACTTTTTTTTTTTGTGGTTTGGACATCATCAAATGACCTCTCCCGCTCTCACCTAAGTTTTCATTTTGAGATTTTGACAGAATAGTTTGGCACGTGATTTTGGGTCACACTTTGTTATCTAAAGAAACTCGTTTACGACAGACTATGATATCACATTAGACAGCTTTCTCAGTGCAGTCTATTGAAGTGAACGTAGACAAACCTCACGATTCTTTTATTTGCTGTATTGTGCACCAGGCACTACACGCGTGGCTGGGCACTTGCAACTTCAATATTTAGCACCTGACATTGCACTACTTTTTCGCAACGCTGCGTAAACCACGCAATATTGACAGCTATGAAACAAAATGGCGGATTGCACGAACATTGCCGAATATTGCCGAATTCTGAGCATGGGCACGAAGAACCGAATTACATGTGGGGTTCATGACTTTTATTTGTTTAGGTACTTTATGAACGTTGGCCAATTTATTTGGACATTGCTAACATGCATGAGCACCTACATAATATGTTTTATGTCTGAATCATTCGGAGCCTACGTTAATGGTCGGTCAAGGTCGGGGAATGGTCGAATTTTGACCTTTGCCCAAAATAATGCAACTTCCCATAGGTAGATTTCAATACACAGCCTTACCAAGAGGTATTGTACTACCCAGTAACTGGGCTGTAGAAGTTAGATAGGCAGTCGTTCCATGTAAAATACTGGTATTCAGCTGCATTTGGTTGGACTGGAAGCCGACCCTAATATAGTTTGGAAAAGGCTAGGCAGATTAATTGAGGTAACTTTTACGGGGTAAATCATCATCTTTAATGCGTAGGTATCTACGCATTAAAGATGATGATTTACCCCAGCTACTTTATGCTATAAGAAACTCGTCGTGACAACTTAGGGGAAGTGAGATTAAAGTAAACTGATAATAGTGCCCCAGCATCAAGTGTATAGACCTCTATACACTTGATGCTGGGGCACTATTAACAGCTCTATTAGCAGCACCTCTTCCTCATATCTCTGAGGAAGAGGTGGGAGGAGTAGGTAGAGATGTGAAGTTCATCCATCCTCCATAGAAATGGGGGGGATCCTCCGACCAAACGAGGGTTGTGTCTGGTGGGCTACTGTCCAACGATTGATGTCGGGACGTTGTATACATGCTAGTTGCGCGGTAAACTCTGTTTGCGCGATGCAGGATTTTGCGTGACGTCAGTGCGATGCGTAGTTCGCATGTGGCGATGTAGATGCCGCCGCAAGTGGAATGACAGATCACTTCATCTACGTTTTCACAGTGAGATTCTTACAGTAGAGATTGGCTGTTTCCTTTGGAAATAACACAATATGTTGAAAGCACTAGCTTTCAACATTTAAGCACGCGTTTTAGTCCTTTGGCAAATAACTAATTTTATTATGTATTTTCCTGTTTTCGGGACTGAAAATGATTGATGTAAACCTTCGCGTCAACTTATGGTGTCTAGATTCTTATAGGTCTAGGACTCTTTACCTGTTTGTTTATATTAATGTGATATTTTGTCATTTCAGGTAAGGACACACATCATTTTACAAATACAAAGTAGCGGTAAGTTATTTAAGGATAAGATTCTACAGCTGTAATAAATCGAATGACCAGGCTATTTTGACCTCCAATGAAATGACTCAAGGTCTCTTGGTAGATATGAATTTCGAGTTCTAAACCAGACATTTGTAATTCTTCCCGTGTCCGCAGGTTACTCCTATTGACCACAGGTTTAACCTCTCGTCTGTTAATAAGCTAGTCTTGGACTAATGCTTTGCTATCATCATCAATGATAGGTACCAATTGTGTTTACCTAAGAAGTCATGATTTTGTCATGGATGTGGTAATGTGGCTCACTGAACTAAATAGCACTTCGTGCAAAATCGAGAAGGGATGATAAGATAAGATCTCAGATAGTCAAAAGTTAAGGATCTTCAATAACTGGACACACAAAAACTATTCTTCGGTGAACAGTAACATTATGAATTATCAGAAGCCATTAGTCAAGATCGTGCAATAGCTTTAAATAAATTAAAAATAAAAATGACGCCCCCGACACAAACGAAAACCTCTAAAAACGGCTGAAAAGATTATTTTATTCTTTTCTCTTTTTTTTTTTGGTAAGATAAGAACACTCGATCAAGTCACCTTTCAAACAAAACAAAAAGAACAAAATTGGTTCAGCCGTTTGGGTGCTACAATGGCGCAGACAGACACAGATACACACTTTCAACTTATAATGCCCCTATTTTTCCGTCGGGGGTTAAAAGCAGGATAATTTCTAGAAATAACAGTAAAATAATAAGAGTTCTGTCTACCAGGGCCCTGTTCAAAGGTCACAGTCACAGCCTACACGTGTCACTGCATTATAAATATTCGAATCGAACACTACAATGCTAAACGAAGATGCAAAAAAATGGTTTTATGAATTATCGAAATAGTAGTTAGGTAGTTGTCATACATTGGCAATATTAACGGTCAGTCTGAAGGTCGATAAGTGTGACAATCGATCTACTGAATGACGAGAAAAAACGAAGTGATCAAAGGCCTCTATGTTTACATGTAATTTAGATTTGAAGCCTTATTAGCAGTCACTCTCGACTAAACTGTTGTTTAGCTGATCTGATCTGGTTAGCCTGAAAACTAACATACCTAAAAATGAGCTAGATTCCGTGAAAAGATCTTATAAAAAGAACCGCCCTCTTTATGGCAATTCTTATCGCAATCACCGCAGCAGTTTAGCAGTAAAAACTTTACAAACAGACAGATAGACATAAAATAAGAACTTGTGCTGATCTTTTTATGATTTCAATATTCAGAGGATGTATGACAGGTCGAGTAGGGTTCAAAAAGGTAATAAATATGCAGGTACATTTGCACTTTTTACGTCTCGTCAATATGGCGGTCGAAGCCATGACACTTATACGTCAACAGCAATTCAGCATCACAAAGATGGACGCTTGCTTGAGATGAAGTACATTTTTTTTTAACAAATGATAGATTTGTATGTTGGTGGTGAATGTGTAATTATATGCTTTGTATAGATTTGTGATTGACCGCATTGTACCTTGTAGTATTTTTTCCTTTCATTCGGAAATCTGTAAAGGTTCATTATGAATTTACGAATATGGCATCAGCACAAGAGGGCTGGCTTCGAGGTCATCGACCTGCTTGTCTATGGGTTTGATTTCATAATCCTCCATTTTGACTTCACCTTTATCATCATGTCTTACATCAAACACATTGCAGAATAAATAAACTGGACATAGGCAATTTCTGCTAATAATGACAGTCTATTGGTTGAAACGATCTATTATCAACCCTTGAGCTAGTAACACTATTTCTTGGTCTGCTGGTCACTTTGAACCGCCCCTTTCGATCAGTCAAGCGAAAAAGTTCGTCTGCGAAAAGAGTTACTTGGAGTCAGTGTGGCATAAACTATTTAAGAAATTTGCTATGGGTAATTTTTATAGCGAAAAGTTGATTAGATAATATAATTATTTAGTTTCAGTAGCATTGAATTCAAAATGTGCTATCACGGTGAATTATTATTGAAGAAGATGTAAAAGACAACTCCCCATCTCTTACGTAAATCAATGAATACAGCATACAACTTTTCATCGCTCCCACAAAGATATTAACTAGACTCAATTTCAAAAATAAGAACCCGGAACTTCACACGTATCTTTCATCGCCCATACAGCCTCAGATACCGTTATCAGATAAAACACAACAAAACAGACTCACGTAATGAAACAAAATAAAAATGCACACACATGCTTTGGCAATTAAGCTAGACACTCAAACTCGGACCCATTAAGAATGCTAAACGAAAACCACCTTTAGTCTCATGGAATAAGGTGTATGTGGTTTTTGCAATGAATTATGTATACCAGCTAAAAATTACTTAACGTCCACGTGACACGAGAACTACAATGACAAAATGTTTCTAATCCAGTCCAAGATCAAACTCGAAGGTTTTTAGGTTAAAAAAAAATGTTTTCGTAACCAATGTTGGTGTGTTGCTGTTACGTGATGTTGGTATATTGGTTGTTGGTGATTGGTTGCCAATTTCCGCTTAAAAATTGGTTTTATTGCTTGATAATGTAGGTAATGACATGTGGATAACATGTTTGTGGTCATTAGGGCTTTTGAGCTTATTAAATGTTGTGTTTATTGCACACTTAACCCATAAAAATATGAGGTCTTAAATACAGTAGACAATGATTTCTAAGTTTTCTTAAAGAATGGTGAAGGAAAACATTGTGAGGAAACCAGTATTTCCTAGAGCCTAAAATTTCAAGACATGTGACATCCACTTGGCCCGCGTGGTGGATTTCATTTACTCCTCTCTTTGAGAGGAGGCCTGAGTCCCAGTAGTGGGAGCATTATACGCCAACTTCAGCTATGTCAATCATTTTTATGGTCTGATTTGGGAATCTATATCGACTGTTGTAAAATGCAACATTTTTTGTTTGCAATTTGTACTCTTTCTTTCTTGAGCAGATGAGTCCTAGAGTGGAAACCGCGTATCGACAAGCGCAGTGTAGGACACCCCCAGCTAGATAGACCGACGACCTTAAGAAAGTGGCAGGGACAGACTGGATGCGGAAGGCGGAGGACAGGGTGTTGTGGCGCAGCCTTGGAGAGGCCTATGTCGAGCAATGGGCTGCAATAGACTGAGTTTATTGGTATATTTATAGGCATAAGTTACAAAGAATATTTATTAATTATGACGTAAAAACTACCAGTTTCTAGAGCTACCGTACAAGGAAGACCTGCGAAGGTCTAACATGTCACATTAGAAACAAAACAGCATATCAATAATTAATTAACTATTTTAATCCCCTGTCAACATTATTCGATTGTATCGGTAATCGGAAATCGAGTGTATCGATATCGTGAATCGATTCTCGTGCCTACAACCTGCGATGGTCAACCGGTCCAGTGTTACTTCCGAATACTCTTGAGTCATATTTTATTTTACTATTGTTTTTTGTAAGTACGTATATGATAATAGTATAAATAAGCTGTTTAATGAAATATTTAAGAAAAGTTTGACAGTTGGTAGTCGATTCAGTTTTTTTTTTCAACGCGAGAGGCAATGACTTTTTTGTCATGACTTTATTATTATAATAGTTACTTTAATACTCTTTGGTCTCATTGGCAAAGTAAATCCAATCCAATCAATAATTTGTGTTGTTTTAAATATTGTTAAAAATAGAATGCGATAGAGATATTTATTTAATTTATGATTTATTGATGACACAATAAGACAACACTTGCTTGTTTTTTCTCGTTTATAACGTCTTTTTGATAACTTTATAATGTCATTTAGGATTTTAGGTTTGCACCTGGGAATTCGTTTTACCACTAAATGATGAACTTTTCCATTTACTTATGGTCATCAATAATTCATTTGCAAACATACATTTTCAATTAAGTTTGTTTACCAACTGCATCTTTAGTCGATTATTTTATCAGTTTAGGCGATTATAAAAAGAAAAGGTAAGCTTTTCAGAGTGCGTCACTAATTCTAATGTATCTAAACTAATAATATAAAGAGAAAATATTTGATTTTTTGTATGTTTGTTTGTTACGCTTTCATGCTAAAACGGCGGAACGGATTTGGATGAAATTTGGCATATGAGTAGACCATAACCTGGATTAGGACATCGAATATTTTTATCCCGATATTCTCACCGGATCGAGACTTATGCGGGTGAAACTGCGGGATGCAACTAGTTTTTAATAAATCAATGTGAAGTACGACAAATTGTCAACAAATGAGATTGTGTTTAAATAATAACAGCCGCACGAGTCGATCGAAAGTTAAGCTACGCTTGCCGAGGTCGGTCCGTGGATGGGTGACCATCCAGTACATATCGAGACCCCTTCGTGGCTCGAAAAGCACGTTAAACCGTTGGTATCGGCTGTCATTTGTAGATCTTTGACAGTCGTTACAAGTAGTCAAAAGCCCGAAAGCCTGACAGCCAGACTTACTGAGGGTATTACCCAGTAACTGGGTTGTGGAGGTCAGATAATAGGCAGTCGCATCTTGAGTCCTAGTGAAATACTGATATTCAGCTGCATCCGGTTAGACTGAAAGCCGACCCCAACATAGTTGTGAACAGGCTAGGCAGATGAGGACGAAGTGCAAGAAATAATACAATGCTAACACTTTGTAATAGAAATTTATACAACAACGAATGTATACACATAAACATCGATAGGAAATTTAAATAGAGACATCTCAGTGCCCACCTCTACACACCGTAATATCACGTCTTTATCACAATCATCGCCTCGTCATTTGACGTCCTGTATGTAATGCCCGCGTCGAAAGTCGTCCGGGGGGTTATACAGGATGTTCACATTTACCAGTCAGGCAGGGCCGCTGTTTTGAGAGAAAATTCTGCTCATGAATGAAACATTTCTTTTTTCTGTTGTGTCTCTAGAATTATCTATGTGATTTTAACAAGTGGTACAACAAGTAACTACAATGTGTTGAAAGTTGAAAGATGATGAGAAAAACTGTGGAACGGAATTGAAATGCTATATTGGACATAAAAAGGAATTTTAGGAATGATTTCTCTTTGAAGTTTTAAGGATTAAGTCGTTAATTAGTGATGCTCAAGCCTTATTACAAAAACGATGCTCAGTCATGAATCTCAATCTAAAAGTGACAGATTTGATATTAATCTTCACTTACATCCATCTTTCATCTGGAATTTCTCAGTAGCAGCCCGGAGTCTGGACGTATGCTAGATTGACAGCAATAAGCTCGCCCCCCATTACATGGGACTTAACCGTAACTGGCGAAATATGGGTGTTACTATAGGTACACCGCTGCCTAACCCTTCGGAGGCTACAAGCGTGAAATAATGTTATGTTATATCTAGTTTTATAATGCGAGCCTTGAAATATATTGACTTACCTTAAGCAATGATCAGATTGTATAGGTAGCCTAATCATGATTCATTATGCATTTTTATTTAATTAATACTATAAGTTATATCTCTATTTGCCTCAGTAATGACGTATTAACCTCTGCCTCTTTAAATAAGTGGTTTACAAACAAACATAAAATAAACAGACAAACATAACCAGGACATGTTGACCTGTCCTTTTTCAATATTTAATAGTAAAAGTCTTTGATCTTGAGGTACTGCAGAGGTCTTCTTAAAGTGGTCGTTAAAAATACTAGCGATTTCACAGACGTTAGTGTTGAATAAAGTTATAGCCTTTTTATTACGTATTAAGTATTTTGTTAGCAAAAACACTTATTTTGTATTAAAATTGCCTATTTGTTGGTTTGGTAACTAAACTATCATTTACATAACTAATATTAGTGTTGAAATTAATCGTTTTTTTCCAGTCGACAAAAAATCTTCTAAATTTAAACTGTAGTTACAGCACTATTTTAAGGCTCGTACACATTTGCGAAAAATTTGCATTCGTTGATTGTGCGGAACTGGGCTTAAGTATGACTGTATAATAAGGCCTTTCCACGGTCTGTGGAAATGGCCAGTGACCAGGTAGGCCAAAGACCTTAAAGGTTATTATTTGTCCTTGAGGTCTCACGGTATAAGTGTGAAGTCGTGACATGAATAAAATTTAAAAACGTAATGGTGTCTCTCGATTTTTACCTTAGTGTCTGATGTATGTATTTGACATTTAAAAACGAACAAATAGTGTGTTAAAATAAATGAATCACACTAAAATTACACATGGCCATTGATTGTCACTGGCCACACATAAAGTAGACCGGCTGCTCGTTTTCACAATGAGGATTTATTTATAACATGATGGCGAAAACGATAAAATTAATGTAGTTTTGGCAAAAAAATCGAAAGAAAGAACAGAACCCACACTGAAACCATTGCATATCAGACATCGGATATAGTTGCAGATTGAAATCGATATCCAAAGTCCTTCACGAAAATATAAATTTAACTTTGCACCAAAAGTGACAATCACACTCATTTTGTCGATGTCCTTTACAATTTTGTCAAACATTATTCTGAAGTACCCTTCGAAAATTCATTTAACCTTAGAGTACGCGATCGACCTCACGTAAGGTACCGCTAATTTCATTTTTACACACAACATGTATCACTCTAAATAATATTAAAAACATAGACAAACAAAAGTCAAAGTACGGCCTTCATAGTCATTATCACCATAGAGTCTTAAATGCATTTTAAAATAAACCATAGACAGTAAAGTTGTATCAATGACCTGTAGTTTGAACTCCTGGCCGAATGAAGATTCGGAATTTGAAAAGTAAATATAGACGTCGGTTCTTTTATTTTGGTCTAGAAATCTTTGCATAACAGAGCGTAACGGCTGGCTATATGTTTTTTTCTCGAAAGAATATGCATAACAGCTGATGGACTACCTAAGTTCTCATTGCATTGCATTTAATTAAATTTAATGAAAAACAAACAAAGAATGGAGCAATTTTTTAAGATATTTAATGTTTTTGGTGGAATTTAGGTTGCCCAAAAGGAAATATATTGACAACCTTCTGTCAACAGATTCCCTTCAGGTCAGAAGGGTATTATAATTTATTTTATGCCAAAAGTAATGGCTGTCGCAGATGTAATTCTATGTTTTAGTCATTAAACAAACACGTTTTCAGTGTTAATTGTGAGCCCTAACTCCTCTTGATACCCTTTTTAATTGCTAATTATAATTATAGTAGCATGTTTTCAAATGCGTATCCGATGCTAAAATAACAAGAAAAAAATGTGTCTCATGTATAGGATGAAAAGCACCATTGTAAACACACATTTTATACATAAGTATTTTGCGCATTTTAGGATCATGTAAAACAAATTGCTGGCTGGAGGAAATGGCGGTGAGGAAACCGGCATGTCCTAGAACCAAAAATCCGAAGACATGTGACATACACCAACCCGCACTAGACTCGCGTGGTGGATTATGGCCCACTCCCTCTCACAAAAAGGAGGCCTGTGTCCCAGCAGTGGGAACGTTATAGGTTGATTATGCTAAATGGCGGACTTGTCAACGAATTTTCTGAATATTTATGAGACTAGTTGGTAAAAAAGCCTTCTAATACATATTTCAGCTTCAGTTCTTGTATTTTAAATGGGTCTTTTGGTACGCGTTTAAGGGCGAAAGTCACCAATAAAACTGAACGCGATTAGCAACATCTAAACCGCGTTCAAGAGCTGTCATTGTCATCATTGTTGTTGCATATTGACAGCGACAGCTGTTGCACGCGGTTCAGATGAGGTAGCCGCGTTCAGATTCAATGGTTAAAATCGCCCTAAGTGTGTTGCAGTAGATAGAAAAGACTCTTTAATTTTGTCCAAGTTCGGTAGATATTTAACCAGCCAGGTCGGCCGACTACCCTTGTGACCTCTTTTTTGCAAAAGAATAAAATCATAAATAAACCTTTTTGCTTACGATAAAAAGGCGATAAATGGATTATTTGGGTCTAAATTATCAGCCCGTGAGTTTATGGCAGACGGTATTAATAACATTAGGCGCCAAAAGGTTATTGCAAAGGGGTCTCAGGCAGAATTACTCCTCTTGACTCCAAAACTAGTCGGGAAATCTAAGTTCCTTCATCATTTCAGCCGCTTTACATCAATTGTTGGACTTAGGGCTCCTCAAAGCGTCGCCACATCGATTGGTCCTGTGCTTCTTGCACCCATTAGATTCCTGCGACCTTCACCAGGTCATCTGTCCATCTTGTGGGGGCCTACCCTGGCTACGCCCTTCGTTACCGGGTTACAACTTCAGAAACTTTCTCCATTTAAATGTAGTTATATCCTTCATGAAAGTCATTGGAAAATGTTCCTTCTTGCATCCATCTTTTACATCTAGCCCTTTTTAGTTCGTTAATCTATCTAGCAGTGATAATTTGATACAAATCCTAAGCTAAATAATCACACAGTTATGTGTTTTCTACATTTACGGTCAGTGGTTAAGAAAGCTGACCGCTGCATGTGGGTCGTGGTTTTGATTTCCACCTCAAGGAAGTAATTGCAATGAATGAATTACGAAATTCAACAAGTCTCTCACGAATTGTGTGATTTGAATTACATTTGTATGAGGTTTGTATGAAAATTGAGAATTTTGTGCTAATTAAAGCAAATAGTAATATGTGTGTGAACAGGATCTTTTGCACTCGCGTCGACATGACGCTTACGAGAATTTCTCGTGTCTTGAAACAGTTCAGGATGCACCAGACGTAGATTTTTAAGGTCGTGAATCATCTGGCTGACTGCCCAGTGTCCGCCATCTGATATGCTGAAGTATCTTCACTCTTGGACACTCTTTTTATATATCCAATTTAGAAAGATGTAAGAAGCCACTATAATATTTTTGGATTGTATAATCGTGCTTCAATATACATATGTACTTAGATTACGTGCTGGCTACAATAAGTATCGTATTAAGATGACTCAATGATTATAATAGAAGTAACGTATTTATATAGATTAGTTTAACACCAGCTTGAAAAACAGATTAGTCATACATTTTAGTACTTCTTTTCTTAGTTTTCCTATAAAATTTTCTAAGAAAACGAATATTTATTTTATTTAATCACGCTTGACCAGTCATACATCCTGCTCGCATTACAGTACAAGTCAAAATACTCCTTAATCGTTTGCAAATAATAAAATAAAACACTTCCTGGCTAATTAGTCATAGAACTTTTTATATTTAAATATCCAGTGACGCGTACGGTTTCATTCGTGAGCAAAATTATCACTTTTTTGGATAAAAGGACCAGTGGTCCAGTGCTGAAACAACAAAATATAATCAACTATTCTCCCCGAAGGTTAGGCAGAGGTGTACGTGTACCTATTATACCCACACCTGCTGAAATTAGTGAAGTAGGATAGAAATCTTCCATTAAATAAAAATCTACTGCCAAACATTGGCTCCCAAGGACAGCCTGCACAATAAAACATCATTGACTTGCCATATTTTACTAGGCTTTAAAAAGACACTGCTGCAGGTAGGAAGTGACCTGTGTAGTATGCCACAAACATGGTACACTATCCAGTAAGCTCTTCTCTAAGCAAAGTCTAATTTATTCCACAAAATGAACTCCTGACTCTCGTTGGATCACTCGATTGTCATTTGTCATTTATTCTTTCGATTGTCATTTATCATTTCTCATTTACCACAATAATTCATTGTTCTTCTAATTTTAAATGAAGCTCAGTAGAACAATATGCAATTAAAGTAAGTTGTGTAATACAACCGTGCTATCGTTTCGTGTGAAGATGGGTTATGTAAGGCGAAACGAGGTGCGTGTGCGCATCACGAATGCGGCGTGATGATTGATCTCAAACATACTGACTTGGTTCGGATTTTGAATTGTGTGATTTTATTGGTTACGTCAAATTTTTGTACGATTGGTTGTATTTTTTATGGTTTGTCTTGAAAATTGGTTAAGACATTCATTGATGATGTATGAAAGATCGTGGACGAAGCAAATGAAGTATGCATGTATGTGTGTGAGTGTATGTATGCAAGTATCGTAGCAGATGGTATTCTATAGTTTCTGCCTACCCCATAGGAAAAAGGCGTGTGTTTATGTATGCCAAAGTAAAGAAGAATGAAGGTTGTCCCTTTTCTAAGACATAAGAAGCTCTAAGTTAGCTCTAAAAAAAAAAATTGTAAAATGATCTACGACTCCACATCAAGACGTGAAGTTAAAAAATAATCTGCTCCTAACATTGACATTATTACGGTTATTGTATCTGTAATTTAAATTTAATTATATAGCCTAGTGTTTCATACAAAAACAGTTACGGCTAAGTATAATCGTGTCAATGGCGGACTAAGAATTCGCTCCGCATAATTTTTACAGATCGTTTGATTTCAAGATCATCCGTTGCGATATTTTTCTTTTATTTGTATTGTTAATTATTAGAAACCAGCTTTTGCCCGCGGCTTCGCCCGCGTTGATATCGGAAATTATCCCACGGGAACGTACTACCGGAATCAAAATATCCTGTCTCAATCCAGGTTATAAACTATCTGTGTGCCAAATTTCATCCAAATCCTTTCAGCCGTTTTTGCGTGATTGCGTAACAAACAACCAAACAAAAACTTTCACATTTATTATATATACATAGATATATATATATATTATTAGTAGGATAAATATAAATGTTTAAAACAAAACTGGCATAAGTATGTGCTGATGACCCGGAAGTTACGTGCCCCACTTCTCGACTAAGTACGAGATATTTTTGCAATCCTTGCAATGTAACGATTACGTCGCCACTTAGGACCAAAACAAAAGAGGAGCTTAGCATACTCTAAAAGATCCTAGGACCATTAGATCAATTTTTTTGGTTAATAAGGTCGCAAAGCTCTTTAGACTTGACCTCCATCTACCATATCACCGGAAATTAGATAACAGAAACAATAAAACTTCCTATTTCCGTTTGTCTAGTCACCAACTTTCTTTAGCACAATGTGTTCTAGTGTCCTTACAATGCGGAAAGACATGGCTTCAACCTTGAGTAGTGAAGACAAAATTAAATGACCAAAAAACAAAAGATATCCTAACAGATTATGGACCGGAACGTTCAACGATAATTTAATAAAACTAGTGTTAATTTGAATTCGAAACACGCATTGTCTCGACGATCGCGTCCAATGTCATGTTTCTAAAACCGATTTTGACATAAACGCCATTTTGGATGTGTACGAATTTGGTATTTAAATCCACCAGTCGAGTGTCGTCTTTTGTTTGACAGCGTGCCCCACGATTATGAAAGGTTTTTGCGCACGCGCCGTTATTTGTGTTACTAGGTAAAGGGCAGACGTGCTGGGTAAAACGATCTATTATGATACCGCGAAAAAACGGCTTTTGATCTGCCGCAGAGCCCACAATGGTGTATTAAAAAAAACGGATTTGTGTCGTAACTCTAATTTATCACGGTTTAAATTTCGAACGTAGGTACCTACTAAGATTCTCGTTACATTGTAAGATGGTAAATGATTCGATACTGTTTAGACAATAATCGATTTGATTCAAATTGCATTCGATTAACTCGATGTCGCAACCTGTAATTTTTATTGTTTGCTCAAGATATTGGATGCTTCTAGCTTTCTATAGATTAATGTCTTAGTAATCGATTCCAAGGGACCTTTGGTTGACCTCGATGTTTCGGACCTTTGCGACTCGATTGCAATGATGATTTGCAGGTTTATTGTCTACGTAACTTTAATGCGATTATAATTGATGTGGCTGGTTTTTTTATGGGTAAATAAGACTCCATTATCGAGACGCGTTTTGATAACTGTCACTGTAACAGTCACTAACCGGTTAAATTACTGTGGGGGTTTTTGTTTCATTGATCTGCGGGAAATTTTTAATTTGTATTGATGTTTTGGTCCTCACAAATAATTAGGTTACTTGTTTATTCCCATATATCTTTGGCTATGAATTAACTTAATAAGACGTAATATCTACGTCGATACGGCATTAATTTGTTTCATGAAGCGATGAGAAACAGGTAGTCAAACTTAACACAAAAAAAAAAAACATTTTTCCCGAATAAAGAGCGCCTTGCGACTCAAAAGACTAGTTTCTTGGCAAGGTTGGCGCTGTGGTTAAGCGATTGACTGCTGCGCTGCGTGTCGCGGGTTCGATTCCCGCACGGAGCAAATATTTGTATGACCTACAAGTAGTTGTTCCGGGTCTGGCTGTTTGTGTATGTGAGTTTAAATGTTTGTAAACGCACCGACAATACAAGAGAAATTCCTAGTGTGGGGAAAAGCTTAAAAAAAAAAATCCGTGTGCAAACTGTATCATGATTTCAGTATGATTCTACACCCCCTAGCGTAGAAAATTTTCATCGGTTTAAAAAAAAACTGTTGTTCCATTTTGACCGCGTAGGTATTGCACTTTTCTATAAAACAGCAGATTTTTTTTGATAACCGGCGAATAATTTCTACGCTAGGTAGGGGTCTAGAATCATATGCTGAATTCATGGTTACGCTTTGCGCACTGGTAATGTTTTTTTCCTGTATAAATGTTAGGCGATGGACATGCTTAAGATAGAACTCTTAAATAGAGCTTGGTATTCGTTTGAGACTTTGAAAACAAAAAAAAAATGGATGTAAGTAGTATTTGATATGATAGGTATTAATGTAAAATTGGAAATATTATATTTCAGATCAAAATATAATTAGACATGAACGTATTGACGATAACATTACCTTCGTTTCTCGAGTAAAAATGAAGATTGTAAGTCTCACCGTTTACTCGACCCGAAATATAAATAAAGTGAATTCGTTTTTAAAGCGAAAACGAGTGTGATGTGTATATTTGAGCGTATTTTATGGAAGGGACACCTAACATGTTTTGTTCTTTGTGCAAATTTTAGGGTTTATGTCCTAAAAAAGTATAATATCGCCTTTTTGGTGAGATTATGAGTCACGCAAGGGTTCGTCTTGGGTCAAAACACAGAAATGGCAACATTTTTCATATTGACGTTTTTTTCTTTTTAAATTGTATTTTTGGTGTCTTGATCATGGTCGTCATCACCCCAGCTCTCAATGCAGGACATTGGCCTTTGATGTCAGCAAAAGGTTTTGGGAGCGTTCGCATATCTTTGAATTTTCCCACATTATTAATTACGTTGTGCTGTATAGAAAACCCATCGTATGAGAAAAGTTTTTTTTTGACGCGAAAAACTGCCTTGCGATTTCATCAAAGAAAGGCAGAAGTATTATTTTGTTAATATACTGCTTGCTTCTTAAAGCGGCCTAAAGAAATAATAGACAAGTATAAATAAAATAAAAAATGCAATGTTTTAAAGTGGATTCAGTGGCGATGCAATGTTTTAAAGTGGATTTAGTGGTGATGCAATGTTTTAAAGTGGATTTAGTGGTACAAAAAAGTAAAAAGGACCTTAGGACGAGAGCTTCTGAGTTTTTACACTTTTAAGCCACATACACAATGAAATCAAACTGTTTATCTTAAGCCTCACGGCCAATTTCGTTACATCGATTACCTCACGATTTCATCCAGTCATAAATCATAACTATAACATCTTGAGAAAGGAAATAATCATTAAAACTGCATGCATTATGATTGCACAGAACATTAAGCTATCACGAACCGTTACTTCATCGCTTGCAGGCCATCGTTCTGGATTTTATACATCTCTGTTACTTTTTAAAGGTCAATGGAGCAATATGTGGGCAGTTGATTTTAAATTTTGTAATGGGTACATCAGTTGAGGAGCTCCATTTCTCCATAGGTATTAGAAGTAGTGATATCGACGGCTGAACTGATTTCTCTAGTTTAGGAATCCCTATAGATTTTGGTAGGTAACCCTAACTAAATATCCTAACTTCCTAATCCTAACTTCCTAACTTAATATTATAAATGCGAAAGTAAGTTTGTTTGTTTGTTACCTTTTCACGCCTAAACCACTGAACCGATCATCCTGAAATTTTGCATATATGTTGTCAGGGCTACAGAAACGGACATAGGGTACCTTTCATCCCGCAAAAAAGTACTGTTCCCGAGGAAAACAACAATAACGTCCTTATGATAATAGATGGCGCCACGTGTCTTTCGAATCATGATTGAATTAAAACCCGAATTGATAGTCAGTCCAAATTAACGCGAGCGAAGCCGGGGGCAAAAGCTAGTTGAACAATAATTTATTTGTTGAACCTTATCATGATGAGTCAGTAAAGCGATGCTAGAAGCCTAGGTCAGTCTGGATTCCAGGACAGCTCCCTGAATATTGGAAACTGAAACGTCATAATGTTTCTGACAACTGCAGTAGCTGGACAGAAATACGATACGATAGAAATACAATAAGATGGCTAGAATATAATATGTGTCAGAAATATGTATAAATGAGGAATTCCAGCATTAGTTTGTTTCAGTCACATGAGGGCTTTAGCCTCACCTCCGTTCCTGATTGGCTGTTCATCTTATTCGACTGACTTACTTTGTAATAATTGGTCGAGTTATGAAATAGGGTTCAGGTTGCCATATTGCGCGATGCAGTGCTTACTCACAGGTCCTTAGATGGCCATCTGGAGTGTGACAGTTACCTGGCTTACCTGCCGAGCGAGTCATTGCCCTGATAATCATATTATGCTTAAGCTTTTTGCGCTTCTTTGTCATATTATGGTACCCAGCAAAAAATTCACGAAACACGAGTTATTTAACCTAAATTAGAACCAAGTTTTCGTGTAATTTAGTCTAACTCTATGATGAAGTGGTTACTTGACCAGAAAACCCACTTTATCCCCAATTTCCCGAAGCCTGATCAATAAAGCATTACCCAAATAGAGGCGAAACCACCGCGGGACGCAACTGCGCGTGCCCCTTGTTTTAATGATTGAGCTGCTTGTCAAACGTAGGACACCGTAAAACGGTTAGTTTTTTTGTCGCACAGTATTGGTACATATTAAAAGCCAGATTATTTTTTGTGTATTGTCAATTGTTCAAAGAAAAGACTTATTCAAAAATATTTCATAAAAATAAAATAGCATCATCGTATAAAAATCGTAAACAGCTCAAAATAATATATTTCGTCGCATAATTCCTAATATTTTAAGCTTAAACTATCATATTTTATGTAATAATAATAAAGGAATTTCAATCAACTAAAGAAAAGCCTAAAAATTATTCCATTGAGCCGTGCATTTATTTCTTAATTTAATTAAAATGGCAAAATTTGGTGGACATTCTATTCAACTAACATCAAACGCATTGCTGTTTTGAACCTTATTTGTTGCCGAGATGCGGTTTTTTCGATTATATTATTATTATATTATATTTATTATTATTATTATTATTTGTTTATTATTTGCTTCTTACTGCGCGTTAAGAACTCACGCGACTATTCGCGCCAGTTTGAACACATCCATATAACTTAGTTGACACAATCGGTGCGAGCGCATTTCGTCCCGCGATCCGCGCGTTGTCGCCTCAGTTTGAGAGCAGTGCTTGAAGCTACTGTCAAATCTTTAGTTAGCTGTTGAAAAATCCCCGACACAAACAAACATTTCAAAAAACGGCTAAACAGATTTTCTTCCGTAACGAAATTCCGTAACGAAAATAAAACCTAACACCCCCCACTCCGCCTACCATGTAGCTCGGCCGAGCGGTCGCTTAACGTGTATGTATATGGGTACGACTGTACTTGAATTAATATCAAAGAAAAAAAATACTGCATAAATTAAAAAAAAAAATATATATATAATTGCATAAGTTGATAAAAAATGCTATGCAATAGCTTTACCGCGGCAGTCCCCGAGTGCCACACGTGTTTTTTTTTTAAGCTAAGGTCACTCTCCATCAAGTGACGTTAAAAAAAAAAAAAAAAATTAGTTCAGTCGTTTGGGAGCTACAATGCCGCAGACAGACACACAGATACACACGTTCAACTTATAACACCCCTCGTTTTCCTTTAGGGGTTAAAAATAACATCTACAATTTATAAAATGACCACACAATAAGTTGAAAAGGCTTTAAACAAAACACGTTAAAGACACTTTTCTAAGTATCCTTAAGCTTGTATAAGAATCTAAATAAACATTTTTTTCTCTCATTTGCCCGCAACTTAGTCTCACTTACGTCAATGCTTATTTTAGATTCGCAAACGACAAGTAAAAATTATATTTAATGTGCGATTCTTCTGAAAACTGTGTTAACATACTTTATTGTTGGTGTAGGTCGTCGCCATGAAAGGGTCCTAATGACCTGACCTGGGTTTGAGATTGGCTTGATATTTATTTTCACTCTTCTAAGTGGGATTAAATTGTATGGCTTTCGAATGTGTGGAGCGTTTATGTTGGATGGATGGAGATGCGCCAGAGTAGCCCGCATTATTCAAATTTTCTTAAGTTTTTTGCCATTTACAGGTCAGTGACAGGTTGTATGTTGAACAAAATATGATTTGCGACCGTAACAAGTATGTATTTACAGAATTATAATCATTAAAATCATCAATACAATCCCCGACGTTCATATAGGTAATCCCATTGAGTGACTTTTCATGAAATAGTCATTCAATGGGATTATATGAACTTAGAGGGTGAATAAATACTTGTTACGGTCGCGAATCATATTTTGTCAACATACAACCTGTCACTGACCTGCAAATAGCAACAAAACGTAAGCAAATTTGAATTTAGCGAGCTATCTGGCGCTTCCCCCTCAACTAGCTTAGAATCTAATAATAACATCTAATAACAAAAGTGAAAATGTGTCCGTTTCTCAATCACGCTACTATTACAGATTCGCAACGCCTGACATTAAGCGCGGGCGCAGGTAGCTGATCCCTGGCTAAGTTTATATCGGAATCGGTCAGGTGGCGCCTGGTGATATAACTAGTATTGTGATGATGTTTATTTTTGTGTTTTAAGATTAGAAAAGGTCTTATGTGGCTATGAACTTGCTTATATTGGTAAAAAATGGCCTCTTTGAGAAATGGTTCTACAGAAAATTATTTTGAGCCCATTTTGTAACATTTTTAACTTGAAACGAAAATAGAGATGGCGCAAACGCAACGTCCTATCATCAGCAAAAAAATGCGATCACTTCTTCTTCCTGCATTCTTCGTCTAAACTCAAATTCTGTTATACAAAATCGATTATTTTAACAAAATTTTGTAGACAGATTTTTTAGACGTCAATAATTTTATAAAATTTTTCAAAAAACAATTTCCCAATATGAAAAATGGGAAGGAAACTCCATCTTCTACTTTACATATGTATACTACGGACCCAGGCTTTACTTTCGCAGTCGCCCACAGCCTACTAATTTTCAAACCTTACCTAACTGTCACGGTTCATAAGCCTCCTCCATAATAATGTATAAGAAATCACAATTTCTACTCTGTGAAAGACTTCCACTCCATCTAGCACCGTTATTATGACGTAAGGCGTATTGTCATGTCAGCTACGCGCGCAGCTGTCAACTGTCGCTCGGAAACGGGAAGGAATGTGATTACATGCGATTTTTTCTTGTCTGTTGTGATGATTGGGTGGCATAATGCACTTTAGATGAAAATGGATCACGATCGTGCTCTTTTGTTAGGTGAAGCTGATTTGGCTTCAGCGAAATTCGATAAAATGTTCTTATGAGCTACATCGTTGTGCGAGGTTTTTTATACATGGCTTGTCTTGTTATTTAATTCTGTTTATGCAATTCATGGGTCGCGAACCCGCCCAGGCTTCAAGTGTCTCCAGCTACCTCCTCAAAGGACTTTTTTCTCTAATTGCCAGTAATTAGTAGATCCAAGAATCCACCTGTTCAACTTGATTAGTGAGGTTATTTTCTTCAAGGACGACTTTTAAGCAGCCTATTCTAAACTTAATCGATTGATTTGTTATTGGTATCTAGACAAAAACAAGAAAAGAACACGTTTGTAACCAATTAGCCTCTTACTTCGACATTTCATCGAAGTGTGTGTGTGTGTGTGTGTGTGTGTGTGTGTGTGTGTGTGTGTGTGTGGTGTGTTTTTTCTTCATTCAATCTTGTTCCATTTATCCGTTTTACTTAATTCTATGATCACTTACATCCACACCCTAGTTACGATGTCGCTCAGTGCGTAAGCGTGGATGTTCGGAAGTGGGAACTACCCTTACGTCACAAAGAGTTGCGTGAGCGATGCGCGCACGCATACGCACACTATAATATTGCCTTACACCTTGTAACGATATACCTTGTTGATAATGTGTATTTGTGTGTAGCTCGCAACGTTTTCTGGTAAACTGCGATGAAAGTTGACACCACAAATACATTTTACGAGTCTAGGCTCCCACAGACAGGCGCCGCGCGACAGCGCTACACAAAGGCGCCGCTCGTCGCGCGACGCGCGTTGCCTTTGTATCGGGCGTCGCGTCGCGCCAGTGTGTACGAGCCGTTAAACTTCAGACTGATATTGCAAGGTCAGAAAAAGTCTTGAGTTTAGATGTGGATTGTTGTAAAAGTAGAGAAAGACCAAAGAAACGATTGATGGATTTTGTGAAACATGATAAACAGCTAGAAAGGAGATTACTACTGAGGAGGCGACTAATAGAGTACTCGTAGTATGGAAGAATACATGTTGCGCCGACAACACACACACACACAGATGAAGAAGACATGTTGTTGTTATTTTGTTGTTATTGATGTCGTTGTTATTGTTGTTGCTTATCAATTGGAATAAGGGCAAGATGATATTGCAAGGTCTATGCAATGGAAACCTTTGAGAGTTTAAAGAATAAAAAAGGGGATCAAACCAGAATGTAAGCTTATACTTACGAAATTCATTTTAAACCCGATTCCAAAATCGTTAGGTTTATAAATTATGTTCACAATCTGAACAGACCCAAGCGATTTTAAAGATATCATGTGAATCCATGTTCCCTTTCGATTTTATTCTTTATTTTTTGCGCACGTTATAGCAACCTATGTAGCTATATGTAAACTGCGTATGAGTTTATATATGTGCTACTTTATGTAATTGTTATGGATTGGCGTAATTTATGCAATGGTTTACTTGTGTTTACTCAAGCATCGCTAATGAGACACAATTGATTATCTATTGCAACGGCCCTGTAGAGGGCCACCTCGGGCCTGACTAGTACCGTTACAACCATGATTTGATTGATATTTTATGATTAAAGACTCGTACAGACAGGCGCGACACAAAGGTACCGCGTGTCGCGCGACGAGCGGTGCCTTTGTGTCGTGCTGTCGCGTCGCCCCTGTTTGCGGAAGCCTTTATATTTACTTTTTAACGATTAGCAAAAACATTATCATTTTTTAAATCAATGAAAAATAAAATCGTAAATATAATACTTACATTTCACTACTAAATAATTCACGCTATCTCAAAATTACTTCCTGCTTACCGTCCTCATACACAAATAATATTTACGAACTTAAAACAATATCGTGATAAGAATTATGGGAACTTTTCGTCTGTGGTTCCCATAAAAATGACTTGCAGGAGCTCATTACTGCTATGTATTACGAAACTAATGACATGTAGGTACGAGAAAATTTAAAGATATGTTTATACAAGAATGTATGACATATGAAACGATTTCACTTATTGTTCTTTTGGCAAGGATTTTACGTAAAGGCTCCCACAGACAGGCGCGACGCGACGACCGCGCGACGAGTCTCTGGCAAAACAATTTCTATGAAAGTTGTTCTACCAGAGTCGCATCGCGCCTGTCTGTGGGAGCCTTGAACGACCGCGTAAAAGATTAGTGTCAATTTGCTTGGTTAGCTTAAGTTGTAAAATATAATTAGTGTTTTCTTCCAAAAAATATTCCAATCATGTTGGTGTTACTTTCGCAAATGCATGTTACGAGATGTTTACAATTCTGTCAATACTTACTGTGGATTTATTAGACAGTGTATTATTTTATAATAACTATATCTCAATTTTCAATGAGTCAGTGACGAGCTTCATTATTAAACATGATAACGTTCTCTAAGATATTGTGATAATTTGTCTTCTAATCCGGATTTTCTTCGCAGCCAGGATAAATGATAAATTATTTTATTTCTGTAAGTAGGTTTGAACAAACACTTTTACACGTCAATCATATTTTAAACTTGACTACTCTGGGAAGAAAGGCCGAAACAAACTCAGAGATCACAGTCTCTTTTAAAGTTCAGATATAATCTTGGACAGATCATGTGAAGACCATCATGACCATTTGTGTCAAAAATGGTCTTTTGAGGAAAAACCACACAGATTGAGTGGACCTCTCCAATAAGTGCACGAATTTGTCAGTAATCGTGCAGCTCAACTCAGAACTTAAGGAGCTCAACGATTCTCAACATGTATGTTCTCACAACGTGGATGTTCTCAACATGTTTCATAGAAAATAAAAAATATACCGGATTCCAAAATTGACTGCAAATTAAAAACTTATTGTAGTAGTTAATTTATTTGCAATTCTAATTTCACATTGTTATGTACATCAATTATGTTATGTAAATAGACATGTGAGTTCCTTTTGTTATGTGTATGAGAAATTATAATATCACAGTGTTTTAATCTGAGAACAGTAGGTAAAATAATCTAGGAGAGTCTTCTTTCTCCTAGGTCGTTTTTTGAAGTGCTGGGTTTTGGTAAATAGTAAACAAAAAAAAACACGTGTGGCACTCGGGGACTTCCGCGGTAAAGCTATTGCATAGCATTTTTTATCAACTTATGCAATTATAATTATTTGTTTATTTTTTATTTATGCAGTATTTTTTTTCTTTGATATTAATTCAAGTACAGTCGTACCATATACATACACGTTAAGCGAACGCTCGGCCGAGCTACATGGTAGGCTCAGTGGGGGGTGCTAGGTTTTATTTTCGTTACGGAATTTCTTGATTCGGTCGCCGTGCTCAAAGCCCTCGATAAAAGCTACCACTATCCCACTATCAGTATAAATATTCCACGCAAAAACCACGACTATGTAAATATCTATACCAGTATGACCCACGTATCATCAACATACTTTTCAATAACAAAATAATAAAAACAATGTAATAAAAATCTCTAATTCTCAGAATATCACACGTACATATTACCAAAGAACATAATATTAGACTTTTATGTCATCTGCACACTTTATTATTTTCTTACTCACAAGATTTATTTGACATTTTAAAACGTATGACAAATAAATTAAAAGTATTTTATTAGTTTACGGTATCGGAAAAATAAAGGGAAAATTTAATTTACAACGTTTTTAAAGTTTTTTTGCTAACAATCGAATTTCATAGTGACCAATTTGTTTTCACTGTATTATTAATAATATTATCATGTTTTATGTTAGCCGTCAACCGGTTATTGTGCACAATACCCTTTGATATAGTGACACATTTTTATTGCTGTGTTAAAAGTCTGATTCTGTGAAATTGAATCTTTATTAGTTATTTTCGATTTGATCATTGGATCATAAAATGGCAGTAATAAAATTAATATCAGAAGTCTTGATTGTTTTTCCATCTCAGTTTAATCTAGGTATTATTGGATGGTTAATTATGAGCGACTAATTAAGTGCCTGAGTAAAGGTCATCGTCATAATGGGTTTTCCTCATTTATCTTTAACCGGTGTTACGTATTCCTATTGCTAAGAAAAACTAAGCACCTACGATAATTTTGTTCATAATTTATGGTTATCTTTTATTTTAATTGGCGATTTAAAACTTAAGTTTGTATTCAAGGAAACTTCCTTCATCGATCTGTCTGCCAGTCTAGCTTTTATATGATCATAATTCTCTTTTATATCTTACGAATAAAAAACCTACTAAACTACTATGTAATTAGAAACCCGTTTATGAAATAATATCTGTTACCCATATTACCCGTTGTATCAACATTGTATAACACATTATCCACTATGACCGAACAACGGGCCAGCAAAACTCGGTCATAATTTAGTTGTTATGAAATTAATTAAAACCCAATCATTAATAAATTAATTATTCAAAATGTAATAATTATGTTAATTTTATTTTAAAATTCGATTATTGATGAATGAGCCTCTTGGTGGCATGTTTTGAAAACTATATAAATAATGTGTTTTTTTTTCTGGCACACATCTTTGTCATATTAATGCAATATTTTATTTTCAAATTTAATAAATCGACAGTTTATAATTATACCAATATGGTCATAATATTGAAACCGAATATTACAGTATCTATTTTTGGTAAAAACTTGTTAAAATCGGTAACGCAATAATTATATTGTATTAAGATATAGACATATACCTAATAAATACATGTATTACGGATATTATACATTTAATCAAATCATTTTACAAATGGGTAACCTACCATATAGGTTATTAATAAATGATTAATTAAGGAAACATTAATTGACAAAAAGCGAATGTTCATTAAATTATTAATTATTTCTTATAATTACAATGTCTTTTACAACCCAAATGAAAGCAAAACATATTTTTTAATTGTCTGGATGCTGATTGAAATAAAAATTGATGCTTGTTTAATTTTGACCGAAAATTTATAAATCACAAAAGTATTAACCGGAAAAAGTAACATAAAACGATCCTTTTAATTAAGTCTTGAGTAAAAGAAGTGTAATAATTAACCCTTTTATTTATAAAAGTTTCTTAAAGTTAAGTAGTGTTTAGCGACTGTTAAACCATACATTTTTGATGTTTAAACGCCTCTTAACTTTAAGCATCGTTTATAAATAAACCCCTAAATGTTTAAACGCCTCTTAACTTTAAGCAACATTTATAAATAAATCCCTAAGTGTGCTTGTGTAACAACTTTGTTTACATTAACCATAAGTGGTAACAAGGTGGTTTTTCAATTAAATTAATTTTGCTTTCATGCTGTAGGTAATTAGCAAGGTAAGGTACAAGGGGACGGAGGATGAACCAAGTATTTCCTATGCGAATAAAAGGGCATGGCCACTAACGCAAAACCCGGAACGTTAATCTCTAGCATCAGGGGGAAAGCCAGCTCACTACACCTATGTTTTCACTTTGAGAGAGACTTTTACAGAATAACTCTGCAAAACTTGCAGTGCTACGCAATTGGTGGACGTTTTTGGGTTCCGTGTAATTAAGATTACTCGCGATCTGTCTGTATGTCTGAAATCAGACTTTTCAGAAGTCATTGCAGTAGCAACCTGTAGTAGTACACATACATACATAAACTCACGCCTTCTTCCCATGGGGGTAGCAAGAAACTACAGAAGGCCACCTGCTACGATCCTTACATACTCCTTTTGCCTCGTTTACGTTCATACATCTGGTCATACACGCACGCCGATTGCGAGTACTACGCACCTGACCTTTCTGAAGAACATCACCAATAAGGTCACTATATGTTTCCTAGGGTGTCCCCTCCCGGCGTTTGCACTCACATCTGCCTTGTAAATAATTTTTGTTAGTCGCCCTTCATTCATCCTCTCAACATGACCAAAACATCTAAGCATACTACTAAAATACAAAATAGTACTATACTACTAACAAAAGATTCAGAGCGAAACAAAAAATCTTTCTCGTCTCTCCCTCTCGCTCTCTACCTCTTCCTGACACAAAAAATTCTATAGTATAGTCTTAAATTAAACAATAGCCTAATACAAATTAAACCGTATCTCCGCCACTAACAAGTGACGTCACGACACTCCGCAGTGAAAACGAAAGTGCGCGAAGTGTGCCGAGCGTTGCGCATGCGCTACATACGGTGTTACGTGGCGGACTGACCTGGATGTTTGAGCTGGTTCAGTGGTTACTTGGATTAATGGATATGGCTACTGCTTGGGGTGGAACTTCAGGGAGTGGGCCATTTTTTAAGCTTAAGCTGTACAATTCGCAACCTCACCGCTTGATTAGGTTAAGATTATAAATTCCGGTTGATTCCGAAACTTATGACGTATCAGGGGGCCTACTCACTAAGTCCGTCAACGAAGATACGAGCCCATCCGAAACTAGTATGAAACTTCGAAGACACACCTGATTAATTAACTTTTTCGGATGGGTAAAAACACATCGGGAATAGCAACAACTGTCAAATCGTGATGTCATTCATTCTTGGGTCGGGCCCCAAACTAATCTTCTGTCCGAAGGTGATACGCAGCAATGGCCCGTAACTACGATCGAAACTACGGAGGGCGTGACAAGGGAGTGGACCTCCTGGATTGCGGATTGCGGATTCAAAACTTAGAATGTTCTTTTTTCAATTACTTGTGTCCTTTCTTAAGAAATTTATCATCAATAGAATAACGTAGATTATTTCTTTCTAACGTAGATGACTGACAGTATGCGTTAGAATTCTCGTTATGTTACACAACATTGGTTCTCATATAGCGTTTAAACTTTTAATAACTGGCATGGGCGTCATCAAATTGAATGCACACACACTTTGCAATAGCTGTCGAGCACTGGGTCTATAATTTTGTTTTTGTTATAAGAACGAACTACTTGAGTTAATATCATACATTATATAAGTCTTTACGTCGTCGTCATGCTAATTAAAACTATGGATGAATATAACGCTATCTAAGCAGGGAATAATTAATTGTACACTCAAATAAATCACGTGCAATTTAATTTATTAACGGAAACCAACTCTAACTACTCACTAATCGTGGTTTTAACCGACGATTAAACAATTCACACGCGATCTTAAACGTTCCTTTGTTATTCGAGAAAATTAACACTGTTATTAAAAATTCAATTGTTTTCGGAAATGACAACAATTAACCATAAAGTATTTGGATATATTTCCTTCCGGATTCAAATATAGCGGCATTTTTTTAATAATGGAACAAGGCAGAATGTCGCAACGGCCTTGGTGTGATTAAAAATATACCAGGAAATGAACGAACGAATGAATGTATGAATGAGAGATTACTTGATTAGTTCAGTGGCCTTTTATAATCTGTGCCCAATTATATTATGTGTGATAAGAAACGGATTTAGGTATTGTTTCGAAGTTATTCTGTTCCGTTACAATGTCCTAGTCATTAATTTTAGATTGGATTTTTAGGTACTTGTTCTGGGTTCCGGCTTTTTCGGCAGCCGTTTCGGTATTTCAATTTGCAATTTGATAACCTTAATATAAAATTGAGGTTGTTTGTGCAATTGCCATTTCAAGTTCAAATATTTATTCGATTATTTATCGATTCGAATCACAATAATTCTCACAAAAAATACCTATGACAAAACATGGATGGATCCTTCTCTCCATCAACTTCCTCAAATATTTCGTCATCTCGACTCTCAGTTCAAATCATTCAGCTTACTCAAAATCAACTTTTAAAACCACAAAGAAAGTGCCTATTCTTTTTTAAAACCACCTTTATTAACAACTATAGTCGAACCAACCTAAAAGTGACATTTTGACAGCAGAGCATAGACAAGCACGAACTTCACACAGATTACATAAGTACTTTCTATTGTTTACACTCATTTAATGTTATGTTATAGTGTGAAGTAGTCTGCTTATGTGTTGTGAAATGTGGCAAGGCTATGGGAGCTCGCTTTGAAGGTGATTTCTATATGCCAGTGTGTATTGTGTATTTTGAGAAAGGAGGTTTTACATCGCTATGTTTGTATGATGAATGATGGGATTTTTGTTGTTAATTCATCGCTGTCTTATTAAAGTCCATTACTTGGTGAAGCCCCTTTAATTCCGTTCACCGTTCTAAGCAGTATTTCTGCATAGAACAATTAAAGCGGTCTTGTAATAAAGCCTGGTTAAGTAGACGATTTAAAAGAAAAGAAAGAAAGAAATATTCGATCCCGATTCCGATTCGATTCCGATCCGATTTATCAATTTAGTTCATCTTCAGTAGTAACATTGCTGGCAGTATTTTTTAAATCGGGATGGAAACTAAAACGCTTGTTTTCCATGTACAAAAAACGTAACTTAACAGGTTCTTGCCAACCTAAAAAAACACAACTAAATCTATCACCAAAAAATTACATTCGAAGTTTAAATAAATAATTCCCGATCCATCTTCAATTACTCAACAATATTATCAAATTGTATAGCAACAGTCATATTTCACAAGCCCACTAATGCATCGTTTCCTTGCAAACTACTCAAGTAATGCAGTTTTTCACACGAACACACTGTAATTCTCTGTGTCCGCTCGTTACGACCTTCTGTTATTGAGAAATAGCGCTCGTGAAATAATTATAATCAATTGTTTCAACTCTTACTTTTAGATTTGTTTGTTGTTCATTTCGATTTCGTTTGACTTTTATAAAAAAACAGTTCCGTAACGGAGTGACTGACTCACTGGCAGACAATGCTACAGTCTGCGGGACGAGCATGGGCGTACCCAAGACGTTTGTGACAAGACATACGGTTACGCTACGGATGGTTTTATCGCCCAAACTGTGATAAAATTTGTGACGCAAGCCATGTCACAGTGGCCGTGCTCGCCCCTCTAAACCATTGAAGAAACAAACATGGATTATTATGAAAGATAAGTTCTTGATTGTTCGAAAGAGTTACCGTGGCCCTGGCGCACAGGCAACTGAAGGAACACGGGTGGGTTTTAGTCAGTAAGAGTCTGAGACGCCCTTCCGCTCCGCCCAGAGCGGGAGAGGTCATTTGAAGATTTCCCAACCAAAAAAAAAAAACCCATGTCACAGTGGCCGTGCTCGCCCCGCTGAACCATTGAAGAAACAAACATGGATTATTATGAAAGATAAGTTCTTAGGTATAGGCTTTTCAAAAGGGTTGCCCCCTATTAAACGGGGCTTAATCATAACTGGCGAAATGTGGATGGACCAACACTTCTATACCTATCCTTAAAGTAATGAAGGTACAACATGCATTTTGAAAGATTCATTCGCACATAAAGACTTTTCAATAGGCTCATTGCACCCCCGTTTCATGGAACTTAATCATTACTGCCAGATTGTGTGTGAACTATACAATTCTAACCATTCGTTTGGGGAATAGTGATAAATGATAAATTATTTTATTTCTGTAAGTAGGTTTGTACAAACACTTACAAGTCACTCATATTTTTTAAACTAGATGAGTTCGGCGTTTCCTATCTGACTACTCTGAGAAGAAAGGCCGAAACAAACACAGAGGTCACAGTCTCTTTTAAAGTCCAGACATAATTTTGATCAGATCATGTGAAGACCATGTAGATTAGTTTCTGAAATTGTCTTTTGAGGAAAAAAACATACACCAGTGGACCTGTCCAGTCAGTGCACGCATTTGTCAGTAAACGTGCAGCTCAACTCGGAACTTAAGGAGCTCAAGTGTAAAATTGCACTCGGTAAAAAATGTTTTCATACAAAAGAAGTCGCGAGCAAAAGCTAGTACAATTTATGACTTAACGGTTGTATTGTATAAATTAAATATATGCTTTTTTTATTTAAACTGTGTAATTTAATTAATGTATGCAATCGGAGTTCCTACAATTTCATGTGTCCGTTCCACATTATTACTTATATCGATACATAATCGATTTGTAATTGATGCCTCATGCATCACTCATTCGATTTCGGCAATCAATAATGGAGAAGAATAATTATTGGTTGAATTGATTATATTCTTCATAAGGTCTTGTACTGCATTTACTTAAAAATTAACATAACATAATATCACGGCTGTATTCCCCAAAGTGTAAAGCAGAGACTATTTTTTCTGTGCCTGACAGGGTCCATAGTGATCACAAGTTACCACCTAAGTACACGTTGTGAAATGCACATTAAGTATTGAGTATTGAGGTGTACCTATAGTATACCCACGTTACGCCAGTTATGTTTAAGTCCCATGTAATAGGGGGCGAGTCTATTGCCATTAACCGGGCACAAATCCAGATTCGGGCTGGTCCTGAGATTTTCCAGATGGAAAAACTTACTACCTCTGTGCCCGACCCGGGAATCGAACCCAAGACCTCATGATCAGCAGTAGCGTTTGCGACCACTAGTCTAGACACTAGACCGGCAGTCTTTTAAATTATGGGCAGTCTTTTAAATTATGAGCAGTCTTTTAAATTATGGGCAGTCTTTTAAATTATGGGCAGTCTTTCAAATTATGGGCAGTTTTTTTATGGATTTTTACAAGACCGGAAGTTTGTGTAGGTGGTATGTATATATAATAGAACTCATGATCTAGATTCATTGATAACAAAGAACACTGACGTTTTATCAGGAAGCCACTTACATAAACTTATTTTGAAATATAAAAAGTTTAATTTGGGACACAGTACAAATAACTCGCGATAACATTTTCGGCAGACTTAGGTACGCATGACTACATATCAAGCTATACATTTCCAGTATAAGCTGACTTCTCATTGTATGGAAAGCCTATCCAATGCGAGGTCAGCTAAAACTGGCAATGTATATCTTGATATGTAGCCGTGTGTACAAAGAATGAAATTATGCTTTCGCGAGTAATCAGGACCGCTTCCTAGACGAGGCAGTTCCAAAATCGCCGGTTTTTGAAAAAGGCTCTTTACGATTACCAAGTGGTCAACCGTAAATCCGTAACCCAAGTTATTACAACTTCCAGTCATAAATACATCAACAAAAATCCTCTAAACACAAATGTGTTTAGAGGATTTTGTTGTTGTATTTATGACTTGATCGAATTGTCAGATCATCAATCCAAACCAAACTAACGATGCGACTGCAACCTTGAAACCATAGATTAAACAAACCGATTATCCTCTCGCATTTTCGCTAAAATCGATTATAGTTATCCGATTATCGATAATCGTACAACGTTCCGATGCGAGTGGAAAGCCAGCTGACATTCGACATGAGAACCGCATGGCCGCGATGCCGACCTTGCTCCAGTAACGGAGTGTTTTGCAACTTGCTGGGAAAATATGCTTCATACAGCGATCTATAGGTTTAGGACAAAGATTTTACTGTGATTTAGAATGTGAATTCGAGGTTTGCAAGCTGCAACTCCCAATTAAGGAATGTTTATTAAGATTAACTTTAATTGAACGGAAATAGGCGGTTCCTACAGTCGGTGGAGCTTTTGTAATAAAGACATGCTTTGGGTACCGCTTAAATAATTTGAAGAAGTGAATTGATTCATTAAGCTATGCTATGTTTGATAACAGACGGCAAATTAATCATAAATTCCAGTATTTGTGAGACTGTAAACAATAACACAGGAACGTTGGGATTGGCACAAGCAAAGAGGACTGTGCGACTGAACTTCGATGTTTAAAATATCGATGTATTTAATTGAGGATGTTCATAATCGCGATGTACGGAACTTCGAAAGAATATCATACTGAACTTCGAAGTTTGAATAAACATTCTTTCGAAGTTCCGTACATCGCGATTATGAAAATTCTCAATTAAATACATCGATATTTTAAACTTCGAAGTTCAGACGTACAGTCAGAAAAGAGAGGCAATAGGGCTGCAGTAGGTGAAGTTGGGATAATAATGATGAATCATTAACAAAACAACTTATGACTTTGAACAAAGCGTTACTATACAAATCATGGCCCTCTTTAGTTACTGACCCATTTTCCAATATTTAAAGACATTCTCAAATCTGAATCTGCCGTCAAAACACCTATTGTATGTCTCGATCGGTTGACCAGCACCCTAATTACGTAACACACTATCTATCACAATCTGAATCATTTTGAAGGCTATTGCTAATCCATTGCTTCTTATGTTCGAAAAATTTGTCTGCTCAAAAACGTAAATAACGCAATGATTGTTGTTGAACTGTCAAAATGAAACCCATTCCGACTGTTAGTGTGTTACGTAACTACCCCGCAGAATATGAACGATCAATAATTTTCATTAACATGAGTTTTGACAGCAAAGTAAGTGAAATAGTCTTCCAGAAACCTATATAACGTAGGTAGTAGTTATTAAAGTTTTACATAAAAATGGAAATAGACAAATGAATCATTATGTGATTTACAAGTTGTTTTTAATTTGACGTGTATTATAATAGGTGTATTTATCTTCGTTCCATATATATTCAGTTTTATATTTTTTATTTGCAACCGGATCCTTGTGATTGATAAAGTCATCAAGTTTATTATCGTGTCAACGTTTGAAACTAAAATAAATAATCGTTTAGTGATTCTTTTATCATCCTATTGCACTAAGAATACAATAGAATAGAATACTCTTTATTATGTACACCATTAAAATTACAGATATAAATGTAGACATTTTACACAGGGTGACACAATGGGCGGTCTTATCGCTAAAAGCGATCTTTTACAGGCCACCTTTGGATGGATTAAAGGTAGAAGGAGAGACAATTATGCAGGTGGTCAATACCAAAATTTATGTTGAATAGGCGCACATAATATTAATGAATTTTACAGTGAAGTGCAAAGATGCATATTTTTTCGTGCATTATCATCTGCCTTCCAACTATGTTGGGGTCGGCCTACAACATAACTACCAGTATTTTACATGGAGCAACTGCCTATCTGACTTCCACAACCCAGTTACTGGGTGCCATTACACCTTTGGGAAGGCAGGTTGCCAGACTTTTGAGCTTCTGACTACCCATAACGACTCTCAAAGATCTACGAATGACAGCCGGGACCAGCGGCTTAACGTTCTTTCCGAGGCACGGGGGGAATGGATCTAATGGATGGTCGGGTGACCATTAATTACAGATCGATTTTTCTTGCGCACCTATTTTGATGTCTGTACATCAAATCACGTCCAGTCAAAGGAATGCAATGAACCTATTCCTTTAATATTCCGTCAGTAGGACCAACAGGCGTTTTCCTTTCATTGTGAACAGTATCATTGTTCTGGGGTTATTGTTCTTACGTTTTTGCATGCAATTCATACATCTACATACAAATGAAATTCTCAGGGGCTATGCGATACATTATGTAAACTTTGTGTTAGATGGTGCGATGTTCCATTTGATTGGGCTGTTGGCGTGTAGCTTTGCCAGGATTTCATTAAAGGTATTAATTAAGTATACTTTTCTATGCAAAGAAGATAATGTTTCTTCCTGCTGTATAAACGAGTAATACTTGACGCAAAAATAAATGAGCACCATCTGTCGCATTTAGACTTAGGAAAAGTAGTGCTCAAAAATCTCAAAAAGCATTCACTGCTAAACATCGTTATTTTACACAATTATAACTTTTGTTTACTAAGAATTTCCAACCAGATTTTTTTAACTTATAGCTAGCCTATTGGACCTTGGTGAAGTCCATACCTGTTCCTAAATACTGATGTCTCTTAGTCCCTGCCTTAAAATCATTGTTAGAACATAGAACAATGTGTCTGCCTGTCATGATGATTTGCTGATAATGTAATAAAACATTGTATTGTTCTTTCTATGAGTACCATCGCTTAAGAGGCTTACAAGAGCTAAAGCGCGGTCACTGTCGGACTGCGTAGAAAAGAAAGAGAAGCGCGATGTCACAACGCTGGTAATTTATTGCAAAATACGAAGCAATTATCTATTTACAAAAAATCTATTGATTGGATTAAAAAATTAAAACACTATAACGTTAGTATGTTGCTGGTAGAATAATCTGACTAAAAATCAGAATGATTTAATGCATAGTAGTATGATTTTCAATCGTTATAAGAATTTTTTAGAGGTATCTTCGTGATTTTTTTCTATCGTATCAAATTAGTTGTGTTATGTTTTCAACACACTATCTAATTAGCAAATATCCTGAAGAATAACATATATTTTTTTGACTTTGCTTAGTGCAGTGGATCATATACTTTTAGGCATTATAAAACTTACATTTAGGTCCTGTAGTCCCCTTAATGTTATGCATTTTACTTATATGCACCGTGGTTTTATATATGTAGGGTTTAGAGTAGAATCCTCCATGTTTTCCGAACTGTTTTAACGTAGGTTCACCTCTAGTGCAACGCGTCAATCTCACGACCTTTTGCTCGCCAATTCGATGCCTTAACTGTGATAGGCATATTAAATCTAAAAAAAAATCATAAAGCTATAGTTTGTCAGCCCAATTTCAATACATTCATTGATCTATATTTGGCATTACAATGAATTTCGGACGTTGAAACTGTCCTTATTAATCAATTGGATGTGTGAAGTGATAGCAATCTTTAAGTATAATGAGATGTAAGAACTGTGGTAGGAACTATCAGCAATCAGTATTGTGTATAGTTTTATATAATTGTGCCATATTTGGGTTTTCCGGCGCTACAAGTCTGTTTGCTTTAGTTTCGTGTGCCTTAAAAATGTAGTTGTAGCCGTAGGTAAGTAAGTAAATGTATAATGCAAGTGTTTCTAATATACTACAGTTAACGCCGGCTGTCGCTGAAAACCATCGCTGCGGCTCTGTCTCGCATTATGCTGAGCGATGGCCGTTTTGCGTGGATGTGACGCATATTTTCTCCCAATTTATTATTTTTTGTGTTTGTTCTTTTCGTCACGTCTTACCGCAAATAAACGTTTTTCTTTTGTTAATTGAACTGGCCACTAATATACACCTCGTTCTTGTATGTACCACCTTACTTTCCCATAACTCTTCTCACTCTTCTCTTCTTTCTTTCTCTTTTCTTTGTTTTAACTGCTCCGTTGATCTTGTGGTCGCAAGCGTGACTGCTGAGCGTGGGGTCTTGGGTTCGATTCCCAGGTCGGTCAAAGTGTTATTGGGTTCTTCCATTATAGTAATTTCTTAATAACAGCCCGGAGTTTGGAAATTGGCGGTGTCATACCCCCGCGCTTCGGAAAGCACGTTAAGCCGTTGGTCCTGCGCCTGATCTCTCCCCGGTCGTGTCGTATTGCATACCGTGCCATCGGATTATCAGAGTGAGGGAAGAGAGAGTGCACCTGTGTCTGCGCACACACTTGTGTACTATAATATCTCCCGCGCCGAAGGCTAGTCTTTGTTGAGATTGGACGCCATAGCCGAAATACAGTCCTGAGGACTACTTTCCCATATCTAACTTATGCTCTAGAGCACAAAAATACCAAATAATAACTGACATCGACACAGCAGTATTATGTATTCACAAAACACAATGAATCTCACTTCGCATTTAAATATCAGACATTACTATAACATTATTATTTACTATTATTCACTCGTCAATCAAAATAGGTACTATCTTTTCAACTCATTATGTAATATAAATCTTATCATTAACACCATCTTTACAATCCAAATTGAACTCTCACACGACTGTCTAAAGTTCTAAATCAATTGTGTTACCAGTCTATTGTTCCCTGCTTTCTAAACGAACCGACAGCGGAATCGATTCAATGATGTTTTAATTAATCGAATGATTTCGAATCGTTTTACTATTGTGTATCGATTGTGAACAAATTGCCTTCCTTTGTTGCGCATGGCAACTGTCTGTATCGCTAATGTAACATTTAGCTCATTAACAGTTGCTCAAGTCAGGCATTCTCGACAAAGGTCAGGGATTAAATTCTCCTTTTGTGGAATGTCTTCACAATCTTGTGATTTTATTCAGATTTACACGTATCTAAAAAATGTTTTGTGAATGAATGTTTTGTGTACACTTTCCGTAGTTCTATTAAGTAGAAAAGTCCCTCAATCAGAAAGTTAGTCACGGGACTATTTTATTGATACACAAAAAAATAGGTTACAATTTAAATGCTCACAAAAATAATTTTTAGTAAGTACCAAAAAAAACCAGTAGTACCAGTAAAATATGTTATCTTGAAATAAAATAAACCCACTCTATACCGAGGTGCCTAAAGAACAACGTTTTAAGTTCCAAAATAATTATACACTCATCAGAATAATTGTACGTGGTGTATTTATATTCTTTTTGCCTACCAAAATGGATAAATACTCACCAAATCTTGTTTAAGTTGCTCACCAAAAATAAGTTTGCTTCAAAATGCAAGGGTGGGATAGGATGCAAGAGCGAGCGAAGCGAGCTCGGAACTTGGGGCACCTCGACTCGGACAGGTTAGGTTAGCCATCCCGAAGTGAGAGCCCCGCCGGGGCTACGTCGACTACGCCTTATAAATAAAAAAGGAAAATTTCTACAATACTTCATGAAACACAATTTGGTGAATATTTCGAATTTTTCGGTAAGCCATACAAATATTACCATAACTATGATTCTGGCAACAGCTGGCTTGTATCAAACTCCGAGTACAATACAACAATAAGTAGAAGGGACATTTATTCGTCATTACAATTTTGGTCTGTTTGTATTTATTTATTTCATTCTCTCGACAATTAAATAAGGCTAAGACTTGACTTGGACTAGAAAACCGCATATTATATGTCATCTTATGAAAGCCCTATGTCCGGCAAGATTGCAATACCATGAACTAAGTTATTCTTGCTTATATTTACGTCAATAACTTCGTGAGTCTCCAACATACTTTACAATGAAATGATTATTTAACTTAGAATCAGAACTACGGCAGTTCGTGATGAACGTGACAGGCGGCGCTTCCTAACGTAGCTAATTATAATAGGAGTTGTGTAATTATTGTAAAAGAAGGATTAGCTTCCTCAGTTGATATCCCTTTTACTTATGAGTTGTTTGTTATCTGGTGCTCTAGTTATAGACCCGCATTATTAGAAATATGTCTCAGTTTTCGGTCATTATTATACATACATACATAAACTCACGCCTTCTTCCCATGGGGGTAGGCAGAAACTACAGAACGTCACCTGCTACGATCCTTACATACTCCTTTTGCCTCGTTTACTTTCATATATCTGCTCATACACGCACGCCGGTAATGCATTTATTATTATAATAATATCAAAATGTGGTAATTTATGATACAGAACTTTTCCTTGTCTTGTGTCGGCGCTATCCTGAAGCTCATTTTTATGGTTAAAACATTAGCCATTATAGAAATATTGGTAGCTACCCACAGTGCACAAGACGTATCTTAAGGCGCTTCCCCGACTAAACGACCTTGAGCGTTCGGTCCTTCTCTGTCTCGTCGCTGAGTCTCGCTCTGTCCCGCTCCCTGCGCGCGCCCATTTATCATAAAATTCACAAAAAAGATTGAATTATTCTAATAAAAAAAGACAAGCGATCTTTTAAAATAAAATAAAACGTGAAATATAAAGATTTTCATATGACCTATCCATTAATGTAATCCTCAAGTTATTAGAGCGTCACCTTTAGCAAAAGATGTATGCAATCAAGAATTTTTGTCACTTTTTTACAAGGAGATTTTAAATGTATTTATGATACATAAAAGCAAATAAGAACATGCAATGTGATGATAGGATATCGAACATTAATAATGTGCTTTTAGATGTAGTTTATTACTGATAATTATTGAGTTAATAGCCTCTGAATAACGCACTATTGCAAGGTTTTGCTCGGGGTGGCGCCTTAATAACATTGATGTTAATGGATTCCTGCATGCCCTAACAGCTGCACGTTACTGATGGACGCTAGTGATGGCGCCAAACATGTAGCCGAGTTCTGGGCCGAGTCCATTTAGATTTCCATCGACACGCTAGGAAGAAAAATAGATGAGAGGCTCTTTAAAAAATTACAATATTAATTGAAACGAGTTTCTCCATTTGAAATCGAAAAATTACTCAATGTTACGGAAAAACTTTGCGCGCGTTGATGTCTTTTATACTACCGTCCGAAAAAAAAAAAAAAAATTCTACCATCAAAATTTTACCTGAATATACAATTCCAACGGCAAATTAACATAATAACCTCTTGTTTATCATACCCACATTAATTCTAGAGTACAGTTCTAAGTAATGCAATGCTTATAAACGTATAATATTATGTATCAACAACGAAATCTATGCGAGCGTCCTTCGCTAAGCCAGCTCTGCGCAAACGCACTTCAACCTTGGTGCACGCGTTGTGGCGTACCGTCGGCAAATACAACGCACTTATGTACTTGTAGCGTTAGCAAATAAATCGGTAATGATTTTGTATTTAATGAGTAAGATGAGATGTTTTATTAGTCAATGAGGTTTTTTATAGTTTATTTTATTTTATTTTATTGTATTGTTAAAGAGGTTTGGTAGGAGGGAATGAAAACTTTATAGGAAGGTCAAGATCATCATTTTCCGACCCTAATACCAATTTACTCGCGGTCGGCGCAACAGTTTTTTCCTCAAAAGACCATTTCAGACTCAAATCTACATGGTCTTCACATGATCTTACCAAGACTATGTCTGGACTTTAAAAGAGACTGTGACATCTGAGTTTGTTTCGGCCTTTCTTCTCAGAGTAGTCAGATAGGAAACGCCAACCTCATCTAGTTTAAAAATATGATTGACGTTACTTACAGAAATAAAATCATTTATCATTTATCAGTTATTTTTCTTCTTCTGTTTTTCTTCTCTTCATCTTTTCTGTTCTTTTTCTTGTTTTTCTTCGTCGTCATCTCGGTATTCAGTTTATAGGAAGATACAGGTTGATATTTTCTAGACATAAGAAAAAAAATTGTGATGTGAAGTTAAAAATAATAAAAATTGGCTCTAAAAAGAAATACTAAAGACTGACGAATTTATTTCTATGCGTTCACTGTCACGAACTCGATGGCTCATGAACTCATGACCCCTGATTACATAACTTTGATAAGAAACCAGTTATTTAACAGTAATGTTAAAGTTACGTAAACTCTTCTAAACATAAGATAGATTAATTATTAGATTAATTTGACGAATACAAACAACGACTTTTAACCTGAAGAAATATATCTTAGCCTTAATTAATCGTGACTTTTCACCTACTGAATTAGGGTTCCGTAGTAAGAAAAGTAAACCGTTTATTACAGGTTAAAAATCTTCTTCGACTCATCTGTATGCTTGTAGTTACAATTTTTGAGACGCGAAATTAAAAGTGCGATTAATTTGACTCCAAAAAAATTGTTATGTGTGATGAGGTAACTGCGCAAATAGTAACAACAACATTTTAATAATATGATTTAAAGCTAAACCACTGAGACTCCATTATTTCGATTATATTGTACTTAAAAAAAACATACGGAACTCCAGGCTCGCTGCGCAAGTCGCACTTGACAGCTTTTTTTTTAAAAAGCTTTGACTAATGAAAGCTCACGCGCCGTTTACATAACAACACAAAAGCTTTCTAACGTAACCTTGCACGTTAAGTCTTACCATTCCGTGACTCATTACAACCAGCATCGGTTTAGTTTCGCAACACCCTGTTTATGCCCTTAGAAACAAACAATTGAATTTCGACCTTGTGTTTAAAACATTAGATCTCAATATCAATTGTTCTAATTTTAAAATTCTGCATCAATGGAATTTGAACTTTGAATTTATTAAGTTATGGTTGGTATTTGCTTGAATGATATTCGGAATTGCGTAAATAAATCCTCAAAGGAATTTCTACTTTATTTTTGTTAACCAAAGGTTGGTTATTCTTTAAAGGTTATCGTGGAAGTGAACGTAAACAGAAGTAGCATAAGGAAAAATGGTTCAAATTTTCGTATTGCAGTACAAATGTAATTAAATATGTAACAGAGTGGTCTGTGGTTTAAAATAACAATGCAAAGACGTGTGTTTGGTTCAGTTCCTTAGTTCTCTGATAATGGAAGGAAGAGTTGTTTGATAATGATGACTGTAAATTGTAAATATTCAATTCAATTCAATTCAATTTATTCAAGTAACCATGACTCATTTGTTAGTAAAACTAATCCTATGTTAGTTATTAAGATAATTTTATCTACATCCTAAATAATTAAAAAATCCAGTTCAATATAAACAGCGGCAGTACTGTCCAACGCTTCTCCGCGGCTGCACCATTCCATGGGAAATGGCGCATAGATTGACGTACGAACAATCCGGCCTGCTCGAAATTAGACACAGGATACTGTTGTTACCGCCCCACACCCCACGCACCAGCACCCTAGTTACGTAACACACTATCAATCACAATCTGAATCATTTTGAAGCCTATTGCTAATCCATTGCTTCATAGGTTCGAAAAATTTATCTGCTCAACAACGTAAATAACGCAATGAATGTTGTTGTACTGTCAAAATGAAACCCATTCCTACTGTTAGTGTGTTACGTTACTAGCCCGCAGGGAAGCATAGTGCTTACGTAAACGTAACCTTGATTACATTTTGAATCAAACGACAGAGAAGTGTTATATTTTGTAACCTACCTAGGCATCTTTATAGTAGAACACAGTCTGCTTTATATAATTTTCTTTTTTTACCCGACTGCGCAACAGCAAATACTGCCAATTGCCATTAACTGCATCAGACTGCTTGAAAAGCGAGCTTGTTAGTTGCAATCCGCGGGGTAGTTACGTAACACACCAACAGTAGGAATGGGTTTCATTTTGACAGTTCAACAACATCCATTGCGTTATTTACTTTGTTGAGCAGACAATTTTTTTGAACATACGAAGCAATGGTTTAGCAATAGGCTTCAAAATGATTCAGATTGTGATAGATAGTGTGTTACGTAATTAGGGTGCGGGTTTTTGATTTTTACTTGTATGCGGGGTTCCCAAGCACTTCACAGAACAGTTTAACGAATTGTTAGTTTTGAAAATGCTTTATATTCCTGTCAAAAAAAAAACACGCCTTCATACGACCCCATCACGAAAAAGAACGCTGGCCTGTACCTGCGCACTGAGCGATTAATTTAATTCCAGCCTATTGCGAAGTACTAAGTAGCTAGTAAAGTATCTATCATGATTCTACAACAAAATAATTATAATTATATTATAAAACAATAGCATATAGTAAAGTAATAGTATATAACATTGTAACTAATCCCCTCCATGTCGCTCAGCGTTCTTTTGACGTGACGGGATCTGTATGTTAAGTTGTTAAATTACCTGCTTATTGACATGAAACAATGATTATAAAATGTAATGTCCGCCATGTCATTCCGCCAAATCGGAAGTGATCGGATGTATTCGTACGTGGGACGCAACTTCGGCTATCATCGGGAAAGTACGGCCATTGTTCGGCTGGTCAACCTCGACTCACTGATCCAATTATGACATAATAAAGAACTAGATTAGATATATTTGACACACTGCCTTATCACGTGACGTAATGAATTTGACAGCAAAATTGAGTAATGTTTTTTTTAAACACGTTAATTATAACGTTGAGAAATTTGTCTTAAGTTTAATTTATGATTGTGGAGCAGTGGGTTAAGTTAGTTTATTAAGATAAGATAAGATTTCTTTATTTGTTTAAATATTGTATACATACAAGAGCATGCAAGATATTACATAGTTTGAGTACAATCAAGTTTAGCCGTAAGTATCGGCGTACTCGTACAAATATTTCCATAACATTTAAAAAAAAAAACACGTGTGGCACTCGGGGACTGCCGCGGTAAAGCTATTGCATAGCATTTTTTATCAACCTATGCAATTATAATTATTTTATTATTTTTTATTTATGCAGTATTTTTTTTCTTTTTCTTTGATATTAATTCAAATACAGTCGTACCGTATACATACACGTTAAGCGAACGCTCGGCCGAGCTACATGGTAGGCGGAGTGGGGGGTGTTAGGTTTTATTTTCGTTACGGAATTTCTTGATTCGGTGGACGCGCTCAAAGCCCACGATAAAAGCTATGCAATAGCTTAAAAATAACAAAAAGAAAAATCGATAAATGACCAAGAATAGTCACAAATTTTATAATTCAGAAAATTTATAAATTAGAAACCATTTTTATGTTATAACGTCAAAATTCCATATTCTTATAAATGTAATATTAGTGTCAAGAAAAAGATAAAGTTATTCAATCAAAAAAAAAACTTTTTCGGCTACAAATTCGGAGACACTATAATATGCCTTTTGCGAAAGAAACATTTTCAATTGACGCGTTATATATATATATATATTACAATATATATATTATAATTTGTAATGTAATTGTAATGTAATGTAATTATAAATGCGTTTAAATCCCGTATTACAGAAGGTCACTCAATACTCAAGCATTACTTAAAACTAGTTTCAACCAATCAAATGGCTTGAATCTAGTTTTAAGTAATGCTTGAGTATTGAGTGACGTTCTGTAATACGGGCCTAAGAGTTGAATAGGAAAAGATGCTAAATGCGTAAATGAAACTTTGATAACAAAAGATGCAGAAAACGAAGGGCAATTAATAAGAAAACATATTGATTCAATGAACAGTATAGTAAAACACAGTAACAATAAAGGCAGAAACAGGCTTAGCTTAAGCGATATAATAAACCAAACGACATAAGATTTGATGTCAAATAGGTGATTAATGAAACATTGCGTCAAACAAAGAGACATATTACAGACACAGCTTTCAAAACACTAGTGAACTTACGAGATCCCCTAGCAAAGACAGATACAAAGAAAAATAATCGAAAATAAATATAGGTCTCTAACAAAACTAAACAAAAAAGCATTAGTTAACATATTTTCGACCTACTCAACCGATCCACTTATTCACCATTGCCCCAAATATGGCACCCATCGTCAATTCACCGGATAAATCTGGAAATATTATTGAGAAAGGACTGAGCCAAGTACTATTGACCTCTGCCAAGGTTTTCGAGTTTCGCGCCGGTGACATTCAAACATACAGCGATACGGATGTGGTGTTACAGTTATTGTTTGATTCAGGTGTGGTTGGTAATAATATGTTTGAAGTTGTGGGTGGTTGGTGAATGTCAATAATCATGTAGTAGATAACATGTCATAGATACTCCTTGGTATGCGTGATGATGATTGATTTATTGGTGATATGTACTTCCGTACTAAATATAGCTGTATGGCCTAAAATGTAATATGTTCAATAGTATAGATATGATTATAATCATCAGTGCAAATAGTTTCGCAAACCATGCTACTGCTGGCCACTAAGAATATTCATAATGACAAAAAAAGCAATTCACTCGGCTACTGGCAGTTCTTTTTTTATTTATTTTTTGTGCGTTAGTACTTACTGTGCTTTTACTTGTGTTTATTTTTTAAATCAACGTTCAATACTCCTGATATAAGCGAAAACTTACCGTATTATTTTGTCATAGGTTTGTTGGTACTGTATTTATTTGTAACTTGCTTCAGCTTGCGACTTTATCCGCGTGATAGTCAACAATACTATAAATCATACTCTATGGCATTCGGAAATAGTGTAGTTTTCTAACCCCTGACGCAAAAAGAGGGGTGGTATAAGTTTGACCGCTAGATGTGTGTCTGTCTGTGTCACCGCAGCTCTTAAACGGGTGAACCGATTTGGATGCGGTTGTTTTTTTATTTAAAAGCAGGGTTTCTTGTGGTGGTTCTTAGACATGTTTTATCAAAATCGGTTCAGCCGTTTCAACGTCATCAGCACATTTTATATGTTGAGAGTTTTTTAATTTTACCTATTATTGTCAATGAAACAATTACTGCCAAACCTTTATATTTTAAGTGTAGATAATTTTAGTTTTGTCTCATATGTCTCGAATATTATATCTTTTCCGAGACATATATTCTTACTTATGTTCATTTTTAATACAAGGTTACCATTACGACTCGCTCAAATGCTTAGTGGGGAATTTCGATGTTCAGAAACAATTATCCTTGATTGGGTTCCTCTGATAACAGGTTTAGTTTCGAAGTTAGATTACGACTAAGCCCATGTTATGATTGTCTGAATCTCTTTGTTAATTGAATAACAACATTGAAATTTAAAGTTACGTAGAATAAGATGGGACAAGAATATAAGGCTACATTATCGAATCCTGATCCTGACGTTAAACCACAGAAAATGTTTCCATGAATCTAGAAGCTATAAACTGATCCATAATTTTCACGTTTTTTATTTCTTTGAAGCTCAAACTTAAATAATTTTGCAACAAAAAACTAACGAAACCTTCTTAATCTTTCCAGATCCACGAGCACATGACCCCTAAAGAGCTTCGGAGCGTCTTCCACGTCGATCACAACTCTCTGGTGCCACAGTACCACCTCATCCGACTCACCCACCACCTGGCCAGACGGCACATCACTGGGACCCATCACACCAACACCTTAACTCAGGGAAAGACCAAGATACCCCACGAAAAGACGTTAAAGAACCAGTGGAAGACGGAAACCAGCCCACCCTCCTTGCTTAACGATGAAATGTTTGTCAATGCCAAGGAGAACATTAAGGACGTGGACATCATAGGAGATTTAAACAACACAGTGAGTGTCAATTTCGATGTGACAAATTCTAGTGAAATCAGTGACAGTGCAGTGTTGAGTGATCTTGAAAAGCTAGTGGAAGGCCAGGAGTTGGATGTGCATAAGATAGACTTGGAGGCGTTTGGGAGACAGCTGAAACTGGTGCTGAAGAAGCAGGAGGGTTTACTGAAGAAGGATGGCTTGAGGATGTGGAAGGCGCATCAGAATGAGTCGCAGCCTCATGGGGTTGATTATGAGGAACTGATTTCGGTAAGTGATTTTACAAGTTTGTTTTTTTCAATTCAATTTTCGTTTTTTTCTTATTGTGATCTTATCTGCGAAGTGTAGCAATATTGGTAGTTACATTTAACTAGCACTGCAGAATTTGTTGTTAACTAATTTAGTAATTTAGATTTAATAACCAAAGTATAATGTTGTAATAAGATTTAAAGAAAATAGAAGGGCGCAAAAAATACCTTTGACAGTAGTTCGAAATCTCACACAAAGAGGTTTCATTCAGAACCTTCCGTTTTTTGTAACACAAAATTTGCATAGCACATAAAAAATTCTATACAAATTATCGATTTCAATATTAAATCCATATTCCCATGATATAACAATCGTTCACCCATATATGGTTATTATCGAGTGAAAAGCGAAAATCGAATCGATATCGTTCGGAAATAGTAAACAATGCGGAGAAGTGACAACACTAATTATAACGTACACGACTAATAAGAGGTCGGATTAATTAGGGCTGTCACGTGAATCCTATATAATAATATAACAGAATAAAAATTATGAAACGCAAATCAGGCAGTTGGCAGGCATTGGAAACCATTCCACAAGGCGGACTGATGATCTTGTGAAGGCCACAGGAATTAGCTGGATGCGAGAAGCACAGGAGCGATGGTCGCTGTGGCAACCCTGGTGGAGGCCTATGTCCAGGGTTGGACATAGGCCTCCTCCTATATGATCATGATGATGAGGCAGTAAGCAATCGTTTTAAGAGCAAAACTTTGCCAATGCAAGACAGAGGGAATATTATAGACTGATATTAAAATTAGGTTGGTTCTCCAGATTTACGATGAATATCAAAATATTGTATATAAAACTCAGATTCTTTAGCATGAAAACATTACAATGAGATTTGAAAATGAGTTCAATTGAAATAATTGTTTACTTTAACTGCGTATCTCATACCTACGATCACCTTAACATTTTAACGTTAATTCACCATCAAAGCAATTTGTCACATTCATTAAGTTTAAGTCCATCAAGACACTTATTCAAACTCAAAGCATTTATTTCAATTAAACCATTTACAGGCACTTTTGAACTGTCAAAGAGTCGGTCAGTTAGTCAGAAAGTTGAAGCTAGTTCCCCATTCCAAAACGTAGATCTCTATGGAGAAGAACGGGCAAGAAACTCCAAGGACACTCTTTTTAAATATTCAATATTCAGTAACAGCCCTACTCAAACCAATTGTTCTATTGCGGATGATGCAAAAACGCAGGCACCAGCTTGTGTCTGGCGGTGAAAGCTGCCTTCCCACGGCACTCTTACCTAACCGTGAAGTTGTATCTTCTATATACGAAGAACTACGGCTAAAGGGATGAAAAAACTAGTTTGCATTATCTTGAGCATAGAGTATGGAAAGGAAAATGTGAAAGAAAGCATTACCAACAAAATAGTTATTGCTAGATTAATTCTAACTGGGGCCGCAAGGTTCTGGAGTGGCGACCGCGTACCGGAAGACGTAGCGTTGGAAGGCCTCCCACAAGGTGGACAGATGACCTGGTGAAGGATGCAGGAATTCGTAAGGGAAGGAGGTCGAAGTGGCTGTCTTTCGACTGGAATGACGATAATGAATTCTCAGTTTGGATAGATTCGTTTTCCCTTCTCACTAACTCTTGTTTCTCATTATTTTGTTTATAATTACCACATTCAACGAAATCTCCAAACGGCTGGTTGACACTTCCCGTGACCCAAGGGCTGGCTTTTACCGTGGCCAGAGGTTGTGCATTGCTGTACAACATGGCAATGCCGCCGGTCTCTTGGGTACATTACCAGTCGACAGCGAAGCGACGGAATTTTTCGACGCCATATTTCAGTTTTTTTATAGTTTTAGTTGGGTTAGGTTATTATATTTTGATTTTAATAGTTTGTTAGGTAATTAATTAGATGTAAGTTGTTATTTATGTACATATCATTTTAATTCTGAGTAAAATATAGTAGACATTACAGTATATTACCAGCCCGAATTAGATGCTAAATAACTGCGATTGATGAAAGTTAAGTAAATAGAAGTTAGTCAGACTAGTTCTATTTTTATTTTGATAGCATCATAATGATGATGCTATGATGATGGCTAGTAATGACTAGCCCAACTTCATCTTCTCATAGGCAAAGTCAAAGACTCTACTTGTGACAATCTTCAAATTTTGATCGCATGGTTGACACGATTTCTTAGACTATTATACCTACGAAGGAGGAACTGCTTCTATACTTATATTATCTATACTAATATTATAAAAAGATTAGATTTGATTTTTCGTATGTTTGTATATTTGTTTGTTACGCTTTCACGCTAAAATGGCAGAACAGATTTGGATGAATTTTGGTACATTGATAGACCATAATCTGGTTTAGGACATAGGATACTTTTTATGCTGATATTCCGAAGGGATCGAAACTTATGCAGCTAAACCGCGGGGCGCGGCTAATAAGTATCTAGAGGTAAATGAGTTTGTATGTAGGGGTAATCTTGGAAACTGCAAAACCGATTCCGAAAATTCTTTCACTAATGGGAAGCAACAGTATTGACGAGAGTTATACGATATGTTTTATGTTACAACAATAAATTTCACGCGAACTAAGTCGCGGGCTGAAGCTAGTTTACAATCAGTAGCTATGCATTGACAGAGCTCATCAGAAATAGCTATTAATACACATTTCTTCACCATAACTACGACAACATTATCCTCAATACAACTTATGAAACAGATTGCCAAGCCAACCGACAGATGTTTAAAAAATACACTTTTATTACAAACTTCTTCGACCATACACAATCTGTAATGATTACAAATAAACCGGTTTGTCAAACTATAATTAATACATAACTTGTGCTGATTACATAACTTAATGGTGGACTATAAAAGACAGTGAATTGTTGTTAAAATTGTATATCCAATAGTCTAGGTCGGGGCTTGTCTGAGGTTTATCTGAAGTGATCTTAAAAGCCCTGTCGTGTTATATTTGACGCCTTAAATTGTGACGATTGCTCTATGGGATAAGGTGAGGCGCAAACTTGCCGCTGTTTCTATTAAATCTCATCCTAATCAAAGCTAGGCAAAATTCGTCCATAATGAAACATAAAACGTAATTTTAGGGAAAGTCCTCGCTCACGTCCGATTGTTATAAGTTATAACCAAGATACATTTTGCGAAATTGTAAATCATTGTTGAGGAAATTAACGATTGATCCTCTTTATAATCCAATACAAAACATAATTTTGCGAAAATAATAACCCTCACCCAAGCCCGATTGTTATATCCAAAATACAATTGAATTTGGCCGAGAAATAAAGGATTCACATGCGTAATATTTGAAGTTCGGACCCCGCTTGTTGCATGAATCATTGAATGAAATAAGAAAAGAAGTAGGATAATAGCAAAACTGTATTAGTGTTAATTGCAACTCATTTTGATGACTTCGACAATTAGATGGTGCAAATAATTAATTCGAGAAGTACATCCCGACCCGAACGAGAGACTTGACGTCAACTTCCGACACTTTCGCGAAAAGTTGTCGGGAAACTAAAAAAGCTATATAAACCGGAATGATTTATTTAATTACTAGCTTTTGCCGACGGCTTCGCCCGCGTGGACGTCGGAAATTATCCCACGGGAACGTACCACTGGAATAAAAAGTATCCAACGTGTTAATCCAGGTGTTAAACTATCTGTTTTCCAAATTTCATCCAAATCTGTTCAGTATTTTTTGCGTTAAAGAGTAACAAACATCCATCCATCCATCCTCACAGATTTGCACATTTAATAATATTAGTAGGATTAATTCAAAGGAGAAAATATGTTTTACCTTATAGTCCTACTTGATTTTAAATGCGAAAGAAAATAGTCCTAGAAAAGTAGCTTTGCTAAGTCAATACGTTAATTTACTATGACTATTCAAGTAAGAATAAAATATATCTGGCTCGAGCAAATTTTATAGGGGAAGTGAAAAGATGCATGGTGCGGTGTCGCGGCAGCGCTGCAGCGGCTGGCGAGCGCTACATTCAAGCTGATCGCAGTTGGTCGCAGTTAGGCTATTTAGTATTTTCAGGACCCGAAAATAGTAATTATTTGAGGTTCACAAAAAGAGGCGCAATCATTATATTAGAGTATCCAATAAATTTTTAGGAGCGCAAAATGGGAATTATTTAAGGTATGATTAAATACATGCCTTTCTGTAGCGTCTTTTTCGGGCTCCGTACCCAAAGGGTACCAACGGGATCCTATTACTAAGCCTCCGCTGTCCGTCTGTGCGTCCGTCTATCTGTCAGCGGGCAGTATCTCATGAACCGTAATAGGTAGACAGTTGTAATTTTCATAGAGTGTGTATTTATGTTGCCGCTATAACATGAAATAATAAAAATTAAATAAGGACTTCATGGGAGAAACGTGTTTTAAAAACAAAATGTAGTGTTAATAATATTGATTGTACGGTGGTACGGAAGCCTTCGTGTGCGAGTCCGACTCGCATTTGGCCGGTTTTCTTGTAGTGCTCTAAAACCCATGAAAATCCTACATAGTATGCGCCCTACCTTATAATGTAAACAAAATGCTACTGTTTTGTATGCTATAACGCTGTTTAATTTGTGAACTAGAGCAGTTTTGTTATTACAATCATGTTTAATTTAATATATTTGAGTTTAAAGGCTTGTTTATCTTCGAAAATATACCCTAGAGATTATTATCAAGTGTTTTATAACACCATTTTGGTATATTACATGAAACAGTAACTAACACGTTTAATATTAAACATAAGAATTAGTTAGCAGTTTTGTTTCTGCAGGAGAATATGTTCTTCAGAAAGGTCAGGTGCGTAGTAGGTACTCGCAACCGGCGTGCGTGTATGACCAGATGTATGAACGTAAACGAAGCAAAAGGAGTATGTAAGGATCGTAGGAGGTGGCGTTCTGTAGTTTCTCTGTTTCTGCCTACCCCCATGGGAAGAAGGCGTGAGTTTTATAAGAATACCTACTGCCAATACATGTAATATTTCTTTAAAAAATAGTCATAATTATACCAAAACCAGGACTGTTGGTTAGATGTAGACAGATGTAAGTATAGACAAGTCTTACGAAAAGGGTTACAATTCCAAGCCTAATAGAAAACATAGAAATGTACAATACATAATCAGTCTATAATGTTCTCTCTGCCGGGACACAGGCCTCCTCTTGGTGAGAGGGAGTGGGCCGTAATCAACCACACGGAGCAAGACCGCGCGGGACATGTACAATACGGCCGATGAATCATGGCCGGTCTGAACATAGGCTTTCTGAACTATCGCGCATGTTCTCTCACTCACACTTGCGTCATGTCACCATTTGGTTCCCAAAAATGTTATTGCGCAGCCTTCTGCGCAAAGTTCGGACCGGCCATGATTCATCGGCCGTAATTTACTTGTATTCATCTTAAAAACAAGCATGCTCCTTTATCAGTAAAGAAACAACTTGGGGCCTTTTTTTTTTTTTGGGTGGGTAATCATTAAATGACCTCTCCCGCTCTGGGCGGAGCGGAAGGGCGTGTCAGACTCTTACTGACTAAAACCCACCCGTGTTCCTTCAGTTGCCTGTGCGCCAGGGCCACGGTAACTCTTTCGAAAACTTGGGGCCTGCTCCCTAAGCACGAAGTCCATAGCTTCGATCGAAGTTACGGGCGGTTACTAATCCGTATCCCTTGCGGACATAGAATTAGTCCGGGGCCTCAATTTAAAATTAATGACAACATGTTTTGACAGTGGTCCTTACTCCTGATGTGTTTTGCCCGTCCGAAAAGATAATTAATCGGGTGTAGGGTTAACTATTAAGCTTTGAATTCCTTTCGACCGGGCCCGTATCTTTGTTGACGGACTTAGAGGAGTAGGCCCTCTTATACGATCAAATCTCTAAAAAACAGTCGTAGACAAAATCATAGTTCATAATAAAATTACCATATTATCTAGATACTGACGTTTAAGATGTCTGCCTAGGTCTAGTTCTAGTTCTGGCTAATAGACTTCATTACCATAAATACATTATGTATTCTGCAGAAGCCGAAATCGGTGTCAAAAGTACTAAAACAAGTTAGCACACACACACACACACACACACACACACACACACACCTACATTTTGTTTTACATTTATATTTTTGTTTACCTTGATCGTAAATGCACTTAGATCGATTCAAACACCTAGATCGAGGTTAGGATTCGTGTTTGGAATCTAGGTTCTAGGTTTTCAAGTTAGCTTTGACACTCGGTACCTTATTATAGCACTATTTAAGTGTTTATGTCTACTTCTGTCTGTAGATGCATTATTATTGTTTAACCTGCACTCTAATTACGTAACACACTATCTATCACAATCTGAATCATTTTGAAGCCTATTGCTAATCCATTGCTTCTTAAGTTCGAAAAATTGGTCTGCTCAATAACGTAAATAACGCAATGAATGTTGTTGAACTGTCAAAATGAAAACCATTCCTACTGTTAGTGTGTTACGTAATTACCCCGCTGTTCTCGAAGCTGACTACGACTGAATGGGTACAATTTTCGCCACATTTTAGAACACTTTTGACTTCATCATATTAAGAAACAGATCAATCGAAAGTTAAGCTACGCTCGCCGCGGTCGGTTCGTGGATGGGTGACCTTCCATTATATATCGAGACGTATCCGTGCCTCAGCAAGCCGTTGGTCCTGGTGTCATTCGTAGATCTTTGTCAGTCATTACGGGTAGTCAGAAGCCCAAAACTCTGACAACCAGTCTTACCAGGGGGTATCGTGTTAACCAGTAACTGGGTTGTGGAGGTCAGATAGGTAGTCGCTCCATGTAAAATACTGGTATTCAGCTGCATCCGGTTAGACTGGAAGCTGACCCCAACACAGTTGGGAAGAAGGAAGGTAGGTGATGATCCTAATCTCGAAGCTGACTATGACAGAATGGGTACGATTTTCAGCACATTTTAGAAGATTTTTGATTTCATCTTATTCTACGAGTAAAATAAAACTACGCTATCGATATAATAAAATTAGAAACCGATAAATTTCCTCAATCCACAAAGAAACGAAAGACACTAACTTGCATACTTATAAATATTATTGATCAGTTTCATTTTAAAACTTTTTATGATTAATCCAAAAGGTTGGTCATTAATATTATAGTCAATGGATGTCCTCACCGTGTTTGATAACCTGTTGTAAATTATAAAGGACATTTTTACAGCTGTCTGATTGTATCAATAATTGCAGGGCTGCGTTAATTAGTCAGGTCAGAGATAGGTCTAAATTGTGTATAATAAGATGGAGGTCGTTTACCTAAAGCTGGGTCCAAGTAGCCACGGACTGGTTCAAAAAAGGCCAATAAACTTGAGGTAGGTTTTGCTGAATTTCAAAGGGCGAATAACCTTCAACTTAAGAAATATTATTATTCTTGTCTGTCCGATAACTTGTTGTATACTCGTTCTTCAGAAAAGTAGGATTCTTAGTAATCCCTCATACACTACATCCTACAAAGATCAAAGCAGCAGCAGATTTTTCGGATTGTTTGTCGATTGTCAATTGTTCCGATATTGATCAGAACCTACAGTGTAATTTCACGCCTTTTTAGGATTCCGTACATCCGAAGGAAAAAACGGAACCTTTATAGGATCATACGTGTGTCTGTCTGTCAGTCCGCCTGTCACAGCCAATTTTCTCCGAATCTAATAAACCGATTAAGTTGAAATTTGGTACACATCATAATTTGAATTTCTTTGACCCAAACACGGACATGTAACGTAAATAAATGAATTTTGAAAATGGGAGTTAGTTCCCATTAGAATAGAAGCAAACGGTATCGTTATATATACTCGCAGAAAAAAAGTAAAAAAATAAATAAACAAACAACAAAACAAACAAACAAATAACAAACAAACAAAACAAACAAATAACAAACAAAAAACAAATATAACAAACAAACAAACACAAAACAATAACAACTAACAAAAAATATTTAGTTACATCACTATAACTAAGTATTATATAGCAATAACTATTATTGAACCTAAACCTCTCAATGTCCATTAACAAGATATATATGTAGTTGTTTTAATTCAAACCACGCCCAGGTTTTATAACTGACATTATTTATGGAACGCATAATTGAATTTACGATTGCATAATATTCATAGACGGTTTGATTAGTTTCTAAGTTACTTATTATTTGAAAGAGGTTTTATTAAAACTGGGGCGTTCATGAAATTAATGAAGTAGTTAATAAGGTTTTCGTATATCTCGGGACCGTGGGGTCCCGCGGGATAATTGCGTAACACACTAACAGTAGGAATGGCTTTCATTTTGACAGTTCAAAAACATTCATTGCGTTATTTACGTTGTTAAGCAGACAATTTTTTCGAACATATGAAGCAATGGATTAGCAATAGGCTTCAAAATGATTCAGATTATGATTGATAGTGTGTTACGCAATAAGGGTGCTGGACCGAGGGGCCGAAGGCAACTCGCAGAGGCCCATTAGACTCAATAAATAAATGAAATGATGCACCAACCGACAAGTATCCCTGTATGCATAATGCAAGTGTGCCCAAAGACAACCCCAGTTGGTGTAGAACTATTGCAGGATATGGAAACAAAGATATTATTAAGAGCTTTTAATAAAGTGTTTACACAAAACATTAAAAAAACAAAAGTTCTATTTGATGTAGCGGTATCTACATCGCCACATGCGAGCTACACGTCATACTGACGTCGCGCAAAATCCTGCATCGCGCAAGCAGAGTTTACCATGCAACTAGAATATATACAGCATCCCGACATCAATCGTCGGCCAGTTGTCCACCAGACACAACACCCGTCTGGTCGGAGGATCTTCCTTTTTCTATGGATGTGTGAGTGAACTTTACACCCTGTTCTTCATACCTCTATATATTAAAAAAAATTGCATTCGAGGAGTTAAAAATAGCATGATAATTTGATCTCTTCAAATGCAAATTTTCTTAATTATTCTTTTATTACCTAATACTTTTATTAATTAATATTGCCCTAGATGTAAATCGGCGCAGATGACAAAATAAAAATCATCGATTCATCACATTGAGTTTTTCTTTTTTAAGCTCGGTAATATTCAATAGCATCCGATCTGTTTTATCAAACATAAAAAGGTTCGCTTATAAACTCATTAATAAAACTTAATTTTATATTCAGATTTATTAGTAGGTACAAGCTAGCGTTTTGTTTTTCCTTTTATTATAATGGTTGGAAAAAGAAAATACAAATCCGCAAATCAATTTATGTTAACGAGTAATTTAAAACCAGTCTCAATTTCATATTTTATAACAGAAATTCTATCCACAGTTATATATTTTTTTTAATCCTCGTGTGAATTGTGCAAAATTTTTTAGCACGTGTAATACCATAGAGCAGTTTGAAATCAAAACATTTCTGTCTTATAATCATAAAACTTTGTGATCCGATCTATCGAATTAATAATAACAATCACTGGTTATTTAATAATTGCGAATCAAAATTAATATTCTAGTATGTTAATAGATTGAAATAAAACCTTATCAGGTTCATAATTTTACTGATAAATTCGTGTAATATTGGTAATTAAATTTTATGTTGAAGACGACTTCTTCTATTGAATAATGAATTTGCATTAGAAAATGTGACCACTGACAAACTGCTCTAGTTTTATAAATAGCTCTTGTATTGGAAGATTTAATCGTAAAATATTTCAAAGGCGAAGAGTTCGGGAGTTTACAAGCTGCTCTATTCTGTAAAAAAACTCACCGTGAAAACTTAGTTGAAGTAAGCTTGAAGTGAGTTGTCGATAGTGTCAAGTCACTTCACATAAGTTTTCACGATAAGATTTTTCACAGAATAGAAAAAATTAAAAGAAAGAAAAAGTATTTATTAGGACTCGCACAGGATTATCACAAACTAAACACACTCATAAAAACAAAAAAAATAACAATAACAAAAGTAAAATGAAAATAGCAGCAGAAAGTCCTGTACGAGGCCAAAAGGCCCCTATCTCAGCATGATGCCGCGACATTTAAAAAATAAGTGTCGCAGCACTGATATTCTGATAGGGCCCGCTGCTGTAGTGTGCTGCTGTGTGTAGAGCGATTGTTCTATGGATATACATAGTTCAGTAACCGAAATTTCCAATGACTTGCCTATGTGTCAACTTAGTTCATTTTGTTCCAGCATTAGGTATTACATTTTGAGCCATCGGATTATTAATGCTCTAACGGCAAGATAGGTTACCTTCATTTTATATTAGCGTCTACATTGCATTCAAATAGTAGCACAAAGTAAAAAAAAACCGGTCTTCTATAACTTCTTAGCGTATCGATCGATGACAGTCTAAATTGAGTTGGCCAACAATTTTGCTACAAGTTTGGCGTCTTCAGTAGCGTCCATCAATTCCTGTTTACTTGCAGTCAACAGTACACGCTGGACACGATATTAAGTGCCCACTTGTCTTCTATAACTAATTGTCGATAAACCAACCAACCTCAAAAAAAAAACAAACACCTTATCTATCTATACCTAAATAGAAAATTAAAGATTTAGTAATCTGATCACAATTTGCGAACTATTTTAAAACTCATTTGTAATTTAAATACAGCAAGTTATTATAATGAGGTTGCTTTTATTCCGCCATTGCTTCGCACACGTGGCTGGGACAACCAAATCTGTATATTTATATGAATAAATACGGTATAGCTGAATAGATGAGGTGAATATGAAATGGAGAACTTTGATTTTACGCGCCGATCGTGCGTTTATTGTGAATTGTAGTTTCAATATTTCGCGTTCTGGGAAGCAAATGCAGGCTGTTTATTTAGTCACTTGCAATATTTGAGGGGACAATTCCACTTGCGAAACTAAACAACTTTTCATGCAACATATTCTTACTTTAAAAAAAGTTCCAAAAAAACAGACAATCCCCAGACATCTACATGAAAAGTTGTTTAATTCTCAAGGTTTCAAAGATAAAGTTGCTGGCGACACATGTGTATCCTACAGCCTTACAGGTAGGGCAAATAAATCACGTCTTGTTCAATATTTTAGCTAATTTTTTATGTTTATTCCTGCAAAAATTTGTATGGCTCCGTTTAGTTTACTTTAGCAGGTAATCAAAATATTTGTTTATAAACACTTTTCAACTTAATTTTGATTTTATGTACTGTTTGAAAAAAGGTCTTATTCTTTGGTCCATAAATGTCACAACTTTATAGGTTATTCAAAAAAGCACAAAATTATGGGCAATTGATTTCACAACAACAATGTTTGATGTTGCACAATTCAAGCGCTTATCGGGCACTTTCCAGCGCTTTCGAGACAAATCCATACTTTATGAACGTTGATCCCATAAAAAGTATTCATTCTTGTGAATTTGATCCTGAATTTATAGAGGTCTCTTGCACAGATCTGCAATTTAAGCAACAATATGGAAAATATGTTACAATTATTTAAAACAAATTATATACCCACCCAGGTATCTAAGGCACTACAGGGTCCAAATGGAAGCTAATGTGACTAAATTAAAGTGTCTTTTTTTAAATTATCAACAATTTTTACGCAAACTAAATCTTTTTTTTTTTTTTGATTTTGTATCAAAGTTCTGCCAAAACAATTATTCAACTAAATGTAACTTAATTTTATTTATGTATTACCATAGATTTTGATGTCCAATAATGTGTACGATTATCCTTCATTATGTATATTATTACAATTTAAATGGACTATTAGTTATCTTAGCATATATTTGCGTTTCGCGCTATCGGCACGTGGCAGTGTTGTTTATGGTATTTTTATTTTTATTCTGGCAGTACATCTTCTTGTCTATTATGTGTACGTCACATTAGTGTGGTAAACATAGGATGATGAATTTTTAGCTTTAATTTTTTTGCCTATTTCGCACGTTTTCTCTTAACACATCTGACATTGGCAGAATTGTCGACATCGGCACCGTTGCCATAGAGAAAAATAGAATACGATGGTGATGAGGTTTTTGAAGTGAAAACATCTTAAGGCGTACTTTGGGCTCTTTCTGAACAATGAACGAAACTGAACCGTCACGCTCGGGTCTGTGACGCTGGATCGGGTATATTCGGCTCCAGTCGGTAGGTGACGCTTAATCGCGTATACTTGGCTCCAGTCGTAAGTTTTCACTTTTATCGTGTGGTCATAAGCACAAACCGTCTTTTTGATGGGATTTATGTTTTTATTCATGGCGGCTAAGCTCCTTTATGTTAATTAAATGAATCAACAACTCGGTCTAAAATGAAAAAAAAAACATTACTTTGACATTTGGCTCGCTTGGGAAATAAAATTAAAAAGTAAGATAGTTCATAGGTAGAGATCAAAGATTAAATACAAAAATAATAATACGTTTTACAAATAGCATAAAAAGTTAATGTTTAGAAATTATAATGTCATCTTATTAGCGATCACGTGCGTCTGCTCATTGGCTGTCTGATGACGTAGTCCACGTGCTTTTAAGATTTACTCGTGTTTGTGTTCATTAGGTACGCGACATTATTTGATTGCGTGCTTTACCTGATTAAAAACATCATTAATAAGGTTTTATTTATTTCATTGCCTACGTTAGCAAATTCTAGAAGGGTGCAAAAACTATCCAATATCTATCCAATACAAAAACGAGGGTGTGTGCTTATTATAAGAATGGCTGATTATAGCTGATGACGACTGGAGCCGAGTATACGAGATTCAGCGTCAACAACTGACCGGAGCCGAATATACCCGATTCAGCGTCATTGACCCGAGCGTGACAGTACATGGGGTCTACGCTTTGTCCGCCATCGACCGTACGGGCCTGTCCGAAAGTAGTTAATACGTCAAAACAAGCGTCAAATTAAATTTTTCAGACGGGAAAATACATTTCGGAAGTAGGGACAACTGTTAAATCGTGTTGTCATCCATTTTTAGTTCGGGCCCCGAAGTAATGATATGCCCGTAAGTGATACGGAATAGAAAATACCCGTAACTTAGGTCAAAACTACGGATTTCGTGTTTGGAGTAGACATCCAGTTTCGTTTTCTGTTCAGAAAAAGCGCAAAGTGCAACTATAAAAGTTTTCACTTCAATAATACAAAATGGTCACACTTATGCGTTAACGATTACGTGCGAACAGACGCGTAATTTACGCGACAATAAGGCGATTGTATTACGTGAATATGAGTGTAATACGGGAACAATTACATCGCTCTATGACCCAGTGAAATTGATTATTGTTTGCAGAAAGCTATTTCAGTTTTATGACAACAGCCTGTAATGGGGGCCAGGGTTTTAAGGCCGAGGTGGGTTTAAGATTTCGATTTTTATAAACTACTAGCTTTTGCCCGCGGCATCGCTCGCGTTAATTTAGACTTTGACTATCAATTCGGGTTATAATTCAATCATGATTCTAAAGACACGTGGCGCCATCTATTATCATAAGAACGTATTGTTGTTTTCCTCGGGAACAGTACTTTTTTTTGGGATGAAAGGTACCCTATGTCCGTTTCTGTACACCTGACAACTTATATGCAAAATTTCAGGATGATCGGTTCAGTGGTTTAGGCGTGAAAAGGTAACAAACAATCTTACTTTCGCATTTATAATATTAGTTAGGATTCCTAGTATTCGCCTCATAAAGTTGATTTTACTTTGCACTTAGCTTCTTTTCTGCCCTCATCAGAAGATTGATCAGTTGTGTGGCCTTCATATTTTATGAATCATGCAAACTGTAGTTACAAAATTGCAGTATTAATTACTGTTCCCCAAATTCCCGAGTAAATCAAATCTAGCACCGTTTAGGAATAAATACTTAGCATAAGCATAATCAGCCTATAATGTTCCCACTGCTGGGACATAGGCCTCGTCTCAGTGAGAGGGCGTGGGCCGTAATCCACCACGCAGGCCCAGTGCGGGTTGGTAGATGTCACATGTCTTCGTTTTTGGTTCTAGGACATGCCGGTTTCCTCACGATGTTTTCCTTCACCGTTTTGAGAGCAGTGGCGATGAAATTATTTACACAAAGTAAAGCGCTAATAAATACATTTTGCCGAATTAATAATATACTATGACATAAAAGTGCATATATGTACCTACCTACTTACTCATCTGGCAGATGAATGTCAAAATATTTTTTATTTAGGTAATAATACTTCCATAGCTACAAAAAAAAAATATTCTTTGTCTTTTAACATGACAATACAAATCAAAACAGAACAAAAGAAACCATAGAGAAGTTATTCATCTCCATATTTTTCCTTTATTATAAAAGGTGCTGCGTCAAAGGTAGTAGAGGTAATATTGACGTCACATTGTTAATAATAATTGCAATAAACAAGCTGCAGTAAACAATTAGCATACGAACGAGGAACATCTTAGCAAATTATTTGTTTTTCACGTCATTCTCACGGTTTTCTTGTGAGGATACTTCCATTTTGATTTATTGATGTTTTTAAGATCATTGTCCTGTCATTAGCTGTCAACAAGCGTTGTTTGACGTTAGGTGACAGATCCCAGAGATATGCAAAGTATATGGTGCATTTAATTATTTTAATATTATAAATTATTCATTAACTGACTGCCTCCTTGGTCTAGTGGTCGCAAACGCTACTGCTGAGCAAGAGATCCTGGGTGCTATTCCTGGGTTGGGCAGTGTTTTGGATTTTTCCACCAGGATTTTTTCAGTAGCAGTTGTCTGGTTTGTGCTCGGTTGATGACAATAGGCTCGCCCCCTATTACATGGGAATGAAACATAACTGGCGAAATGTGGGTGTACAATAGGGTACACCTCTGCCTAACCTTTCGGAGAATACAAGGGTGATGGTGTTATTGTATTATGTTATATTTAAACTATAGAGGTATGAAGGAACAGGGTGTAAAGTTCAGTCTTACCTCCGTAGAAAAGGGAGGATTCTCCGACCAGACGGGTGTCGTGTCTAGTGGGCAACTGTCCGACGTTTGATGTCGGGACGTTGTATATGTATATGCTAGTTGCACGATAAACTCTGCTTGCGCGATGCAGGATTTTGCGTGACGTCAGCGTGACGCGTAGCTCGCATGTGGCGATATAGATACCGCTACAATACATTTAAGGAAGGTGCAAATGGTAACTGCTAGTCGTAGCCACAAATAACTAAACAATTGACAATCAATAAAATACAAATTAATGTATATAATTGTGTACCAAAGGTGCCACTTGAATTATGAGCTGACAGAATTGGAGTAAAACCACAGATAAAATTACATTATTCTTTGAATAGGTACTGGAAGAATTTAATGTACGGCTGTTTTATTCAGTTTTGACTATATTTTACAACCTACACTAAATAGACAATGGATTTGGTTCAATTAAGTATGTATTTGTTACAATTTTAACAATTCAATAGACTTTTAATTCAAATAATTATGCCGGGCGTGACTTGAACAGTGTTTTGGAACTAATAATAGTTAATTTGCTAAACTAGATCAAAATCAAAATCTTAATCTCACTTTTTCGAGTTCCGTACCCAAAAAGACACTATTACTAAGGCTCCGCTGTCCGTCCGTCTGTCTGTCACAGGGCTGTATCGTTTGAACCATAACAGATAGAAACTTGAATTTTTCACTGAGTGTGTACCTACGAGAGATGATCCTTCAGATTTATACCTAACTCGCTGATCCGACATACGTTGGCCTGTCAAGACATCAACATTACATAGAAATAAGGACATTTAGTTTTCCCGAATTTGAAATTTTTCCGGGATACTTTTCAATTTTTTCTTGCCATAAAAACCTAATTCAGACTATTACGAACAATTTGAAACAAAAAATTGCTAAATCGGTCCACCTTTCACAACTGATGCGCTTAACAATGAACAGCATTTCATTTTAAGCCTGAGATAGAGCGTATAATTCGTATCAATACAAGAGAAGGTCGTTCTGATATACCTAACTAGCTTATACCCACGACTTCGTCCGCGTGTAATTGCTTGTTTTATTTTAACATAAAATATATCCTATGACACTCGGCAATACTGCTGCTTCGCATTAGTGAAAAAAATTCCGGAATCGGATCAGTAGTTTCGGAGATTACCCCCTGTATACAAACTCACAAATTTTATCTTTGTTTAATATAGCTATAGATAGATTATCTAGTACAAGATATATCGTGAGGAAACCGGCATGTACTAGAACCAAAAAATTCGAAGACATGTGACATCTACCAACCCGCACTGGGCACTGGTAAATTACGGCCCACGCCCTCTCACAGAGACGAGGCCTGTGTCCCAGCAGTGGGAACTTTATAGGCTGACTATGATGAGATACCTAGTCTAGATTGCAACACCGTTTTGGTGACAATACCTATTTATTATTTCCCTACAATGTTTCTTGAAGTTTGTGCTAAGTTCGTGTAAGTAAAGATGATGACGGCAGAACGTACGTCGTGTATTACATCTGCAATTATCAACTCATTTAATAAACATAGGAGGAAGCGTCTACCACATTCCTTTTATTACCGTATCAGCATATAAAATGGATAATTGCCTAGAGGTTATAGTGGCAAACAACGTATGTGTGTGTATGCGCAGCGTTACCGTGAAACAAATAGTGAGTTAGGTACTTCCTTATTTAAATATTGCAAGTAAAGTTATATCCAGACATATCAGGGCCGCGCCCTGGATGTGGATGGACCGTGCTCCGTCAGGGGCTCAAATATTGGTGTGTACATTTTAAATGAACTCGTTCACACACATCCGTGTCCGGGCCCGACGACGGAGCTTCAGTGCCTGCCTTATGTGGGCCACGGCCCTGTCACGTCCCGGGCACGGCTCTGATATGTGTGGATAGATCTTTAGGAGGTTCAACTTAGTTAATTAATGCTTTTTGAGATATATTTTTTGACTTTTTATTTCTGAGTATTTCTCCCCCTTTATTGCTTAATCGAAAGTTAAGGGTACCTGAATTAGAAATATTTGAACCTATTGAAATTATAAATACTTACCTACTTCTTAAAAAATATTAGATAGTGTGTTTACATTGGCTAAAATGTTCGCTTGATAATTTATACTGATATAATAAAACTGAACAGTTTGTTTGTTTCAACTCGCTAATCTCTTTGAACTGCCTGTCGTATTAGAAAAAATATTTTTGTATTTGAAAGCTCAATTGTTGTGGAAGATTATAGGCTTATTAACATCACGCTCCGAACCTTCGGAAACGATTAAAAAGAAAAGTCAGAAATAACGCTAAGACAAAACGAAGTCATATCGCAGGCGGACGATGCGATGCGACGCTGTGGGTCGGGGGCCCACGGGATTTTATAAAACTATTGGTGTTATTTTAGTATATTGTGTACCTTACGACTTCCACGCGAACGAAGTCGATGGCAGAAGCTATTACTAAAATAAAATCCCAATTTGATTTAGAGCTGCCATCTTGAACTCTCCGCCACCGCCATTTTAAATTTTCCGTCAAGTTTTCCCGCCCCATCTTTGCTCATTGTCAGTTCGAAGGGTTGCGGAAATCACAAAAGAACAACAGTGCCATATTTTATTCTAACAAATGGGTCATAAAATGGGTCATAGAAAATAAATATTATTATTTCCTTGCTTACACTTCCTTTTATGCTAAGATCGTGAAAATAACTCAAAAATATCTCTGTGGCTTTATGATACATGGTCTTGTAGCATTATAGTAGTTTATGAAAATGAAATTATGCTAATAAGTGTAGTAGTAAACTACATTTATTCAGCTCAATTCAGTTTTTGTCCATAGAAAACACCAGGTTTGTATTAAAACACGAGTGTGTGTTTAAAAACCGAGCCGTAGGCGACGTTTTTAATAGTATCACACGAATGTTATGATACCTAGTTATGTGCGGTTTCATACACTAATTTATCTACTCTCATACATTGGTATTGAACCTACTAAATGAAAGATCAAAGTTTCCCACGAAATTCAGTACAACAAAACGTATGAATAACGTCAAAACCAGCACATCACCGCACGTACACTAATAAAGCGGGCGCTGCCACAGACAAGTACAAATTGGAATAAATACTTTTTCGCCTATAAAAATGGCGCGCCCCGCAAATGCGTTCCATTAGAAAAAAATAATTGATGGAAATTCCTTGGTTATATTAACTTCTTGGATTTGCCCAGTGTGGTATTGGTAAAAAAATTGTGTTATAACATTATTTTATTAGAGAAAAAGTGTTAAATAAAATCCTATTTTTAAATTTCGGTATTGTGTTTATAAAATATGACACTATAAACTCTTTTTGAAGTTAATAATTCGAATTTTGTTAAGAGAGTAGGTAAAATTCTTTGTATGTGAATAATCGTGAGATGATATTCATCATGAGATGAACCACGGAAGCATATTCTTATTTATGTCTTCATAAGTTATAATATAATTTTATTAATAATACTTTGCATATTACGGCCTCGTTGCAAATTGTAAATATTAATTAATGTTTGTTGAGTATTACCTATCCTTAAACTCGTATTAATTTTATTGCCCATCTATGAAAGACGATGTGGCTTTTATTTTTGGATTCCATACAAATGTGGTTGTACCGATATCTAAAGGTTATCCAGTCTTCTTTCCTTCAATAGCCCCAGATGGTGTAGACAGGGATACGTGGAAATGGAAAAAACAGACATAAAAGGCCGCAAAAGGCATAGATTCATTTAGCAGCAACAATGACAGGTTCTAATGGCGGCATGACATTGACAGTTAAAAATTTGACACCCGAAAATACCCGATGAGACACAATCGTACCCGCGGTAAAATGTGACAATATCTTTATTAAAAAGACTTCCTTTTCTACTAATTCACGCAGTAAGGTGAATCCGTGACCGCTGCATGCGTGAGCTAAGTAATGTGGAACAAAATATACGCTAGAATTGTTTCACATGCTATTTTACACGTCAAATTGAGGGAAGTGTGAATAATTGTAATTTCGTTGTTGATTAGGAGATAGGTGATTTGCAAGTCTAGATTTTTTTTTTCTACCTAATTAGGTATATAGAGCGGAAAGTTCGAATGGGTCCTCCAAACTTTCGATCGAACTTTCGATCGAACTTTCCATCCTGTATTGTGTTTTTTTTCTCCTTTGGCGGTAATAACGATTGGAATTGTATTTCTTTGTTAAGAAAATTACCTACTTATGGGATTTATTATTTTGTTGGCTCTACTGTTTTTCTGTGCTTAAGGAAGAGGAATATTTATTACTTCTTGACAGTGTAGGTACACTCATGTAGAACCTAAGTAAAAAATATGAAGGTTCATTTCTTAGAACGATGTTATTAATCTCTTGGCCGTTGTCGGGAATTTCCTGATTTCACGATATTTATTTTGTACCTCAAGACTGTTGGTCTGGCAATCATAAATTAGCATGTATGACTAGGCTGAAGGTAAAAGGATGATGCAAACTGCGTTATGTTAAGAATCTTGAGATAAAGTTTCGTTTAGTGAAATGAGGTTTTAAGCTTTTGAAGTCGCTTCAACTTCTTAATGATTAGGCTCTATGAGGTAGATGTTTGCTTCAAGCTATCTCTCAAAGTGTTGCCGTAGTTCTAGGTTTTAATAAAAATCTGGTAGCTGTTTCAAACCTACTCAAAGTCATGGATTTGAAACCGAGCCGTCCTCGCTAAATTCCCCAAGGTTCATGCCATAACAGCACAAAATACACGGCGGAAAACAATGAAAGTAAAAGTGATGCGAAATCCTTTGTTTTAAACAAAAATCACGAAGTTAAAACGCATGTTTTGAGTATGTACATACGCAGAGATAAGTAAATAAACTTATCAAGCCCAGCCTCCGTCGCCCATTCAGATCACGATTCGTGAATTCCCACGCTATTTCACGTTTAGACTAGCTAGATGCATTTAAATTTTTGTCACTGAATCGGTAGTTTTCCTTACGAATGTGAGTTTTAGGGATTACCTTACTGGCAAGCTACTGCCTAAATCACGGTCTTGGGAAAGTGGACATAAAGTGTGAATAACCACGTATCCCTACAATGTTTTTGACTCGAGTTGACTTTGATATGAATAACCACGCATCCCTACAATAGTTTTGACTCGAATTAATTTTGATATGAATAACCACGCATACCTACAATAGTTTTGACTCGAGTTGATTTTGATATGAATGACCACGCATCCCTACAATAGTTTTGACTCGAGTTGATTTTGATATGAGTAACCACGCATTCCTACAATATTTTTGACTCGAGTTGATTTTGATATGAATAACCCCGCATCCCTACAATATTTTTGACTCGAGTTGATTTTGATATGAATAACCACGCATTCCTACAATATTTTTGACTCGAGTTGATTTTGATATGAATAACCACGCATCCCTACAATATTTTTGACTCGAGTTGATTTTGATACTAGTTACATAAAGACATAGCTGTGTGAGACTTTGTACACCTGACACTTTTCATAGACGTGCTACATTAAATCGTAAAGAAGACGTTATACATCAAGTTTCATGAATACAGAAAGGAATACACCTACTTAACACCGATGTTGCCCAATATTTATGTGGCATGTATTTGTGTACATCTTTTGTCAGAGATCCTAAATAAATAAATGTATAGGATGCCTTTTTTTCATTATAATTGTAAATATGTTATTTTGCGACTTGATATACAAAGCTATAATCTTTTTGTCCTTTGTCTTCAGGATGATAAAGAGGATGTTGGCGACTTATACCAGGATGAGGAGAATGGAGCCGCGCTTCTTATCAGAAGACACCCCAAACATGGCAAGCTGGTTGTGGTAAGTTGGCATTCATTCTCTATTGGACGTAGGCCTAGTTACTTTTTATCAGAATCGACTAAGATGATTTAATCGACTACAATGTCACCATAGACAATTTCATACTGGCCACTAATGAATTGAACAATTCATAATTTGAACACATTTGCAATTTGCGGCCATGCTTTCACAGTTGCTGTTTAAAATTTCCCAAAAAGATGATTCTATATTATGCGAATTGCCAACCAAAGTTTAATATTACTAAGTTACTGAACAAAATTAAAGCAGCGAGACTGGCAACTTAATTAAAGGGCCTTAACACAATTGTTAAACGATGCGTGTCAAGAACGAATTTATTAATATTTATAACAGCTGTTGTAATATTTGGCGCCATTTGCATAAAACGTTACTATAAAGTTTTACTGTTTAGTGAAGCCAAAGTTCACTTATAATTCGTTGTTCGGCAGTTTATCACGTCGTATTGATTGAAAGATTAATAACTGCTGCACTATTGAAATTGAAACTGATTAATAGTGTTATTCCGTGATCCTATCCTAGGCTGAATGTTGGCTGCCCCTTTACCTTCAAAGACAATATTTTAAACACAAATGTGACATTTCTAAACGTTTTGATTGATAACTTAAGCTCGATCCTTGGACTATGTAGAAAACCCGACGTGAGCCAAGATCCTAAATATTTGACGCGATTAACATAAAACGTCAAACATTTAACAGGATGTGACAATCTCTGGATTTCAGACACGTCCCAATGTCAATGCTAACCATAAACTAAGAAACTAGAGACGTGACTAGTAAAGATTATGAAGAAACTATGTTACTATGGGCTTGGCTTTTATATTAACATCACGACTATATATTCCCCGAAAAAGTAGATAGAGATTTATAGCGCACCCACATTTCACCAGCTATGTTTAAGTCCCATGTAATAGGGGGTGAGTCTATTGTAACCGGCAGCGTTGCCAGAAGGTTACTTTTGTAACCTTTTAGGTGATTTTTAACTCCTTCAGGTTAGTTGTAGGTTACATGATTCAAAAGGTTACTTTTAGGTGATTTTGCAGACTTTGTAGCAACTTTGTAGAATATTTATTAATTTCTTACTCGAAATGGAACGCCCCTCCGCCCTTAGGATAATCCACTGAACGAAAACATTCATCGGTTTCTTACTAAAATTCAACTATATCGACGACCCTGGTTACTTATCTCTTTTGGTGTTTGCACCTACCTATCTCGGTTTCTATTCTATCAACTTTTAATCTTACTACAAAAAATATGTAAGGTTATTTTTCTACCCATTCAAGTAACTTTTGACAACACTTGGCTGGCAACACTGGTAACCGGGCACAATTTCTAACACTGAGCTGCTATTGAGAAATCCCTAATGCAAAAACACAAAAACTATTTGTCCAACAATCAGCAGTACCCCTTGCAACTAGATACTGGAATATACCACCAATACAGATGCATGCTGCAGGCGTGGTCATTATCTCCAAGATTTATTTATACATAGAAAAATGAATATATTGAGAGAGGAAGTGGCATTATAATGGCTATGCACGTGTTTGAGTATATTTGCATACTGACTAATAAACGAAATCATGAATGGCGTAGCAGACAGGCTGCGAAAATTGTCGGACGAATAGTTAATCTTTTTTGAGTCAAGGACAAACAGCGATTGCATTTACAGAAAAAGCTTTGTAAAAAGTTTGAATGTCCGCTCAAGTTGATCTTTCAATGACTTTAAATTATTAGTTTTGTAAAACTTTGTTGAGGCGATCGTCAATTAGGTAGGCACATAAATATTTTGTTCAAATTGTGGTTAGGTTAGCTGCACCGCATCCGGTTAGACTGGAAGCCGACCCCAACATAATCTGGAAAAGGCTGGGCAGATGATGATGTGGTGTTTAGCTTTTTTATTCTTTGTCACCGCACTCGGATAATTCTATTCGAAAAATATCTTAATGCGAAAGTGGCAAATTTTATTAATCTTCTAATATATGAAAATCTCGTGTCACAGTGTTTGTTGTCGAACTCCTCCGAAACGGCTTGACCGATTTTTATGAAATTTTTTGTTTATATTTGGTAGGTTTGAGAATAGGTCGTAAAGTACATTTCATACCGCTGCGGGTGAAACCGCAGGGAGCAACTAGTATTTGAATAAAAATCAATTAAAGTTCAAAAGTAAAAATTTAAACACACTAAAAGAAAGAAAGAAAGAAAAAGTATTTATTGAGACTCGCACAGGATTATCAGATACTTAACTAAACACACTCATAAAAATAAAATAAAAACAAAAATAATAAAATAAAAACAAAATGTAAAATGAAAATAACAACAGTAAGTCCTGTACGAGGCTAAAAGGCCCCACTAGAATCACTCTTGGAATCACATATCTTACAAACGAAAAGAAACACCTTTATTCTGTGAAAGATGTCATTATACCTTTTACTACTTGTCATACAGTCCTCAACTAATCACAACGTTAACATCCAAGCCACTCTTACTGCTATCAAAGGTGTACATCAAGCGGCTCTGTGAGACCATAGACACAATGGCGTTACAAACCAGACTAAGGTCGATTGCTAAACAGCCGAGCCCGCGGTACGTAGGTGTGAACAACAATATAAGCTGTGAGGTTCTTGAATAGCCTTCGTGGATTTAAAAAATAGTTGAGAAGTAATGAAGATATAGTCCGTCTTAGAGGTATTTTTGCTTTGTCTCTTGTTAGCTAACCACCGATTTCTGAAATACTCCACAAGGACAAGTATCAGGCGCGTGACAAAAATCGGAACTAATGCCGCCATCTTGTTTTATCAATACAATTTCACAAATGTTTACCGACAACGCTTCCTTGATCTGAAAAGATCCTTGCACCCTAATTGCGTAACACACAATCTATCACAATCTGAATCATTTTGAAGCTTATTGCTAATCCATTGCTTCATATGTTCGAAAAATTTGCCAGCTCAACAACGTAAATAACGCAATGAATGTCGTCGAATTGTCAAAATTAAAGCTATTCCTACTATTATTGTGGTACGCAATTAGGTACCCCGCTGAAGCACTATAAATCTGCTGCGAAATCTCGTGTTGACTTTTAGGACTGGTTATTGCTATTTTGTTGAACCAAACAAAATAGCAAAACATGGGATTTGGCAGCAATTTACTAATGAATTTGTGCCCGGTTGAAGTAAATAGGCTCACCCCCTATTTATTACATAGGGCTTAGATATAACTGGTGAAATGAGAGTTTACTATACATACATTCATACACCTCTGCCTAACCCTTCAAGGTAATAGGTAATACAGGCGGTTACTAAACAGAACCTTGATGAGGGATTTAGGCATTATAGAGGTATGAGGAACAATGTGTAAAGTCCACTCATACTCTATGAAAAATGGAGGATCCTTCGACCAGACGGGTGTCGTGTCTGGTGGGCAACTACCCAACGTTTGATGTCAGGACGTTGTAGATATGCTAGTTGCGCGGTAAACTCTGCTTGCGCGATGCAGGATTTTGCGTGACGTCAGTGTGACGCATAGCTCGTGTGTGGCGTTGTAGATGCCGCAACAACATCAATGGCAATTGCCGTCTTAAATCTAACTAATTCTTTACTACTGCGGAGTACGGTTAATTACTGTAGTGATTGTTGACAACTTTGAATAAATAGGTACAAGAATCAGCCTTTTATGATATTCATTTTAGAACAGCGAATGTTATCGAAAAAATATACAAGCTCTGATAGATAAAATAACTAAATTAGGTAGTTCTTACATCGGTTTAAAGAAGCAGAACCGCGAGAACAAACGAGTTTGCTAATTAGTATTATAATTATCAGGTTTTTGTTTTAAATTAACAACTTCATCAACACTTAAGTATCAAGCTACTGTTAAGTGTCTAGCTGTCAAGTACTTACAAAGGATCGATTTGTAAGACGATTCGGACGCGATTACGATCTAACCGGTTAAGGCTCTCTAAGACAGGCGCGACGCGGCAGCGCTACGAGACTCTAGTAGCACAATTTCTATCAAAACTTCATGGAAATTGTTCTACGAGAATCGCGTCGAACCTTTCTACGGGGGCCTTTATTCTATTTGGATTTCATATAAACTTCTAAACACACACATATATCACATCACGCCTATATTCCCCAAAGGATAAGGCAGAGGTGTACCTATAGTACACCCAGATTTCACCAGTTATGTTTAAGTCCCATGTAAAAGGGGACAAGCCTATTGCCATCAACCGGGCATAAATCCAAACTCCGGGCTGCTACTGAGAAATTCCATATGTAAAACCCCAATAACACTTTGTCCGACCCGGGAATCGAATAGCATCATTCGATTCTATGTAACGAATCGACAGCGTCGAACGATTACTTTCATAAAGATGCGTAAACAAGTGGCACTTTTTGACAAACGTTATCGCTAGTTTTCGATTCTTATGATGGAAACATTAACGAAAACGACAGCGATTGTAGAAATAGAATCGCTCTGAAGCGAATGCTATTTGTCTAGGTCCTCTGGTCCGATTACAAACATTGTCTCATTGATAGAAAGCTACACTATTACCGAGTTCCTAGTGACTTTTTTTTTTTGTTAAAACAAGAAACTTCACGCGGGCAAAGTCGCAGGCAGAAGCTAGTGTTATATATGCCTCAGCCATCTGGTTAATTAGCCAGCTAATTGGACGCCTAGGCCGTTCATTAAACGCCAGCATCTACATTGAAATAGAATCTTATGCTATTTGGTTTCCATTTTTCTTCTCAATCTTACATTTCTACAGGCTTTAATAAAAATGTATAGGTTTCCTTAAAAACTATGACCAACAAATTATGCTGCGTTATTTCTATCCGATCTACTATTTATAAAAGTATATAAAAGCTGTTAAGTGTGAAATTAATGTATTCCAGCTTGTTAATTTGTACATATTTTTTTTAATATTACGAACGTCATTTTATTTTTATTAAGTAGATTTGCATCTGATTAAATATGTTCTTCACAATGTTTCATTAATGAACCTACTTTGAAATATGAATCGTAAAATTTCGAAGCAACATTGTTATGAACATAAACTTTTTGATTTTATGGTCGGTATGTACCGTACTTACTGATGTGTTCCTTATGGACACCTCGTAAGATTACTTTATATTGTTTTATGATAGTAATCTTTTTCTTATTATGTTGTTTCAAACAATGGTTTTGCAAACTTAAGCGACTCTCATCTTATTGACGCAACTTATTAAAATCAAATGGCAAAGGGCACGTGGTTAAATAATACAGCTGCACGGGTCGATCGAAGGTTAAGCTACGCTTGCCGAGGTCGGTCCGTGGATGGGTGACAATTCATAACATATCGAGACCCCTCCTTGCCTCGGAAAGCACGTTAAGCCGTTGGTCCCGGCTGTCATTCGCAGATCTTTTACAGTCGTTACGGGTAGTCAGAAATCCGAAAGTCTTGACAATCAGTCTTACCCCTTGGTATCGTGTTACCCAGTAACTGGGTTGTGAAGGTCAGATAGGCAGTCGCTCCATGTAAAATACTGATATTCAGTTGCGACTGATTAGATTGGAAGCTGACCTCAACGCAGTTGGGAAGAGGCTAGGCAGATGGATTAAAATCAATTGAACACGTGGGTAGGTGGGTATTTCATGGTGGGTCACACCACCTCGACTGTCATCGCGCATGAATTTCCTAAAGACAAAGAACAAAAATGCATACTTCGCCCGATAATTGCCGATAACCGAAAACGAAAAGAATCGGTCGGACTTCAGCATACCGTCAATGCCTAGTGGGAACTCAGTGCCTTAAAAAAGGCTCGTTTTTATGTCCTCTGTTAATTCCTATTTAGTATAATAATATCATGCTGTTACATCAGGTAAATGAATACCTATGAAACCGAATTCGTGACCTATCAAGTTAAATCCGCCGAATTGGAAACGTAACAATCATTTGAACTTTATTTGGAAGTTCAAAGTGATAACCGATACTGATAAGCACACAATTGAAATATAGCCAGTAAAATAACTTTTGAACAAAACCGACTACTACTTTTACTTCTTCTTCGTGTCGCTGGCACGACTTTTCTCAAATTTTGTTGGCCCAAAACTTCGCCACTTCCACGGCGTCATCGGTGGCAGCGCAGAGGTCACTTTGACTGCAAGTTTTGGGACACAGAGGATAAGATAGAAGGTGGAGCATAGCTTGCGACATAGCTCCACATCCACATCCAGCTGCCGTTCCATCGAGGTAGGCCCACTTAGGTTGGACTTACATCTTCCCACTTGTGTCCGGAGACGGTTCAGCGACTAGGACTACTTTTACTAGGACTGCATAAAGTGCAGTGCCTATACTACAAGACCAGAGGGAAGGTAACGGACTATTCGAAGTTCCTTCTTCTTATTTTCAAGTCGATGACAAAGGTAAAAATATTATATTATGTTAGAGGCCCAGAAGATGGCCACGCCAATCGCGGTATCAGTGGTGTTTTTTAGGTCCTCACAGAAGTGCATACTCTGGATACTTTGGACACTTTGGACAATCCAAATATTATGGGATATAGTTTGGTCATGAGCACTGCATTCACACTGGGTGTCGGTTGGGTGCATAATCCCCTACTTCGCTAGATTGTGCTTTCAGCGGCCTACTTAGGTCCGCAGTCGATTGATTTCTTTCGATATAGGCAACTGCTGGTCACGTCCGAGTGGCAGATGCTACTAGGCTGGACGAAGTTGAGTGGTGGCGGTTACTATTTTTCCCAGAGCTCTGTTCAAAGTTCCTTAATATTCCGTATATTCGTGGTCAGTGCGATTGATGCACCTTCATATTTTGTAAAGTTATCTTAAATTTTTGATAAGCACAAAATAACATAAGCATAGTGTAACAACTGAACAAGTCGCGTCGAATGATTTGGTGAGCTGATATTTCTAGTCTTTTATAAATACCAGTACCTACTCACCATGTCCTGCTTACCGGATAATCTTAACGACTGCTGAGCATGGGAAACCCAAGAGATTCGATCCCCCGGGTCGGGAAAAGTGTTTCCACAAGGCATTCTCAATAGACAAATCTCTGTAGTAGCCTGGGGGACGAAACGCTATCATGCTGCACCTTGGTGCTTGCTGTAATAATTTTGTATCATCTATAAGACATAGACCTCTTTATTATGTGTCCCTATCTAAACATCACATTATTTCTTTCTGTCACGCAGGAGGGCTCAATAGGTCACGACCTGGTTATCCGCCCCATCCCAGACTCCATGACGTCGGCGGCGCAAGACGACGAGATGTTCATGGACCCCTCTAGCATGGCCGACATGGTCTCCATCGACACTGGACTGCCTTTAGGTGAGTTCCCTTCTATCCTACCTACAAGACCAGCACTAACCAAACCAAAAAAATAATACGGAAACCAAAGGCAAATTCAAACAGTGTTATAAAAGAACCGGTGGAAAGATGTAGTATGTCAGAAAAAAAATCCTAAATAAAAGGATTTGCGTAGGTGATAGAGAGCCCTTACGCAAATGTAATTAATGAGTTTAAGTTAAATCTAAGCCTAAAATGCCACTGGAAATACATAGAGGTATTGTTTTAAAATGAAAACGATCCTGTAAAAATCGCTAGTTCTCTTCTCTCCAAAGTTTCCAATGGTGTTAATTCCTCTTTAGGCAAGCCTGGTTGATGGAAAATTTGTGTAGTCCATCCAACTAATGACTTCGTAAATATTTTCCAGTGAAAAGAAAAAGGGAAGATCAACAGAGCTTATCACAGGCGTTAAATGGCGCCCAACACGTAATCATCAAGAGAGACCCCGCAGAAGCAGAACACGACCATTTAGGAGATTACGGTAAGTTACCATTACTTACAAAGATAACAAATAAAACAAAATTGAATAGGTTACGAAACGAGACATTTTTTTTAACAGAGACGACTTTTTTCCGTATAATAATCGACTAAACGTGATTCGAATATCTTTTTTAATAATCGTATTCAACAAAGACAAGAACCATTTACTTTTGTATTCAAAAAGAGAACATAAATCAAGATGAGACCATTTCGTAGCATGTCATTTAGAACACGAGTTCCTTCAGTTCTATACATGTTTATTCCTCATACAATTATTTAACCAGTAAATCATTCTTACCATAATAAATCAGAAAACAGTAGTGACAACGCCGAACAATATTTCCCTATTATTATTTATCTGTGTACACGTGTAGTTCCATAGAGATGTCACGTGCATGGCGCATCCATCGATTACATTATATACTTTATAATCGAGATAATCGATTATGTTAATAGTACCGGTTTCGAATGCCACCTAATGTTTCTATCTCTATGTTACCCGAATGATTATGCTCATGTGTTGTATCGATTATACTGATATAAACTCGTGAATAAGTTCGAAAAATTGCTTGTATGGTAATTTAAAGTAAATTTTACTGGGCAGGTAGTAGGTTGTGTATAGTATGATATGTCGTCGTGTGTACCAACTTTTTTTTAAATTTGGAAGGTAACTTTTGTCTGAGTCAACAACCAGACTGATGTTTGCTCACGATGGTTATACAAAATATATCTTAGACATACTGAAAAGAGCACCCAAAATGCGTAACACACTTTTAATCACCATCTGAATGATTTTGAAGGATATTATTGCTAATCCATTGCTTCATATATTCGAAAAATTTATCTGCTCGACAACGTCAATAACGCAATGAATGTTGTTGAACTGTCAAAATGAAAGCTATTGCTACTGTTGTGTTACGCAATTACTTCGCAGGACTCAAAACACCCACCTTCACCGTCACCTACTTTTAAAGCAAATTGGCCAACAATAATTATATAAGAACTATAGCTGTGTACATTTTATAACAGTATACTTACATTGGAATCTGATATCTTGATCGAATCTACTAAATTATAGAATACACAATCCGATTACGATTATTTTAGTCGATTAGGTCCGGAGTCACGTCAAATGCTTTGTGGCGTAGACTTATTAATAATTTGGAAGTATTATTTCTATAAATAATTAAAATTATATTCTTTTTCAATGAATGAGACATGCGTGACGCAAAACAACTGGTCATTAACGGTACCTTTATAGAATAACAAAAAAATAAACATATTTGTTTTGATTGAACGTCTCAGAGCGTAAATAACGGCAGTCTTTTTTTTTTTTTGTGAGAACTTGGTAATCAAGAAAATTGATTCTGTTTTCCCTAAACTTTCCTTAAAATCATGATGATTCTACCATAGATACGACAAACTTCCATGTTACCTACCTAATTAATTAATTTTTGTATGACGATGGGATACTTATAATAATAATAATAATAATTAGGTACCTATAAATTGTTTACCTATGCTGACGAGATACACCAATCCTGTCAGCATAGGTAAAGTAGGTAGGTAGGTATAATACCTATTTTAAAATTTTGTCACTTCTAATACATTCATTAGTCTACCAAAATATTACTGTAGGTACCTATTGTTAATTTGTATTGTTATTCTTCCGTCTTATAAATTTATCCATTATCAGTTTCCAATCACAGTGACAAATTAATTTTAACATCTTCGCGATTCGATCAAAACATATGCTACTATATAGGCAAATTAAAATAATACATTAGTCACTTATTTATCATCGACAATAACGCTGTTTACATTGACTAAAATGTGACGTAAATCTTATTTTTGAATCATTTAAGTAAGTTTTTTTTTCCTTTATATATACTTGTACATAATATATATACAGGGTTATTGGTAAAACACCAGCAACCTCTTAAGGGGTCATTGTTCTCATCATTATAAACAACTTTTACTATGGACCAAACCAGAAATCGCGAAAAAAAAATCAGATTTTCCCTACATTTATATTAGCATAACACGTCAAAACGTAGGGAACAGCTGATATTTTTTTCGCGATTTCTGGTTTGATCCGTAGTAAAAGTTGTTTATAATGATGAATACATTAACCCCTTAAGAGGTTGCTGGTGTTTTACCAATAACCCTGTATATATAGGATACATTTTTAACCAGTGCGCAAACTGTAACCATGAATTCAGCACATGATTCTAGACCCTCTAGCGCAGAAATTTCTCGTCGGTTATCAGAAAAAAAACTGCTGTATCATAGAAAAGTGCAATACTTACGCAGTCAAAATGTATGGAACAACTAATTAAAAAAAAAAAATAACAGATGAAAAATTTCTACGCTAGGGGATATAGAATTATATGCTGAATTCATGGTTACAGTTTGCGTACTGGTTAAAAATGTATCCTGTATATAAATATATAGTTATATTTTTAGTGTTAGACTTAATAAAAACTAGAAAAATTTGAATTATGTATAAAATATTAAAATAAGTTCTTTTTTTTTAAATCCTAATCAATATTAGGATTGAAAATGAATGTTTTTGAAAAAAAAAACAAAATGCACAGGTGCGCTTTAAAAATAAAAGAAATTAATGATAAATTACACCTATTACAGAAACAGGCAAAGCTCGGTCATGTCCCTAATGACTTAATGTCACAAACATGTGCTATACAAAACACTTAATACCTACCCATTTATTAAAAGCCACCTATTAATAAAAGAGGTAGGTTAAATTGTTCCACCGACCAGCGGGGTAATTGCGTAACACACTAACAGTAGGAATAGCTTTCATTTTGACAGTTCAACAATATTCATTGCATTATTTACCTTGTTGAGGAGACAATTTTTTCTAACATGAAGCAATGGATTAGCAATAGGCTTCAAAATGATTCAGATTGTGATAGATAGTGTGTTACGTAATTAGGGTGCAGGAGACAAAACATGACTGATATACTACTTACACAGTATCAAATCACGTTCATGAAAAGAGCTTCCCAATAATGAATAATTTATCATTGGTCATGCGGGACAATGTCCTAGACCAACACTCGTTGCTCGTTGGTCGCCAACACGTTTTTAGTTGCTACCTCTTCTCGCTTCTCGTTAATCGCCAGTGGGACAGGTACCTTAGGGCCGGCGCATATCTGACGAGGCGCAGCGCAGCGCATTCGTTACTGCCAAACAAATATCGACCTTGCATGATTTGAAATAAAGTTGAAAATAAATAAATTTCCATTAGCTGGGGAGCGCGTCTAGGCGGAAAGAGACGCGCGTCTCAGGTTATTCATTCATAACTTTATTTTTAGTCACACAACGTTGATATTTGTTTGGCAGTGACAACCGCGCCGCGCAGTGTGTCGCCAGGTGTGCGCCAGCCCTTAGGCGATAAAGTAAAAATAGACTCCTCTAATAAGAAAACTACCTGAATAAATCGCATTATTTTACGGAGGTGTAAAGGTAAATAGAATTAATAGACCAATACAATTAGATTAATTAACATTTAAATATCTTTTGGATCTTATCTCAGATACTACTAAGTTGCAAAGATTATCATATTTATACCATTCTACGTATTAATTTGTAGACACAAGTGTCAACGCTAAAGTCTTAATGAACTACTCGTTTTCATGTAACTAGTTGTTGAACTTTTGACACGTGATTCGTGACCTGTAAAGTTGGAAAACTATACCTACGACAGTACCTAGATGAATCTTTTTCCAAGTTTTTTCCAGGGATTGAAAACCAGTAGAAGGCCTTGAAGAATTTAGGTTCCGGTTTTTCATTTCGGTTCTTAAAAAAGTTCTTCTTTTCGGTACGGTTCCGGTTCAGGTTCCAGTTTGGTTCTGGTTCCAAAGTACCGGTTCCAAATAAAGGTTCCATATCATCCGATTTAAAGGTTCTCTAAGAAAGAACTACCACATAAACTATCAAAAAGCTACTAAAAGCAAAAGTGTCCCTCTCCCCTCTCATAAAAACTCCAACCCCTTGACCTGCCGCGGGCCGGGCGGCCCGTACCTCACCGCTATAAAACAAAGCTCCGTCCTGCGCTGAGCGGCATCGTTCCTAGACTAGGTCACTTTCCAAGTATTTTCTTGAAGTCTATGCTTCTACGATGACAGAAAGTGCCTTGATTTGTCACCAGCTCATTGCTGTTAAATTGTCTTTGGCATGCGAGACTGTCTCCTTCTTCGTCGTGTCGATGGCACAACAGTACCTATATTAAATTTTGTTAGCCCAAAATTTCGCCACTTCCACAGCTTCGACGGTGGCAGCGCATAGATCGCTATGGCTGTATTTTTTGGGGCACAGAGGGCAGGATAGAACGTGGGACATGTCATAGTAGTACATTGTTTATGGACTTCTTAACTTCACTTTGGGTTGGTTTTATTACATACTTACGTTTTACCTAAGTCGTATGGCAGCAGAAGCAGCCATTCATATCGGCGTATCCAAAATGGAAACCAAACTGGTTTGAAACAAAATGTCACCTCTAGACTGTATCTATGTGATCAAGTTATATATAAATAGCAATCAATTAAAAATTAATAGAGCTAACATTTACATAACTAGTGATTCTCTGAACTACGAACTGTCAAAGATCAAGGGAAACATTTCGATTTTCTTTCGATATATTTCCCAACATTCAATGATTTGCGGATTGTTTTACTTTTAATTGTATAATGTCTAAAGAATTTTGATGATCCGGACGCAGTTACTGCTAATCACGCTACTCTTCGTGACTATGTTTGTTAGTGTTCCTGATCTTACACGCATTACAAGCTGAAATCCCAGCAAAATAAAGTAGGTAAATAATCTGACAGACAATTTTTTTTTTTTTTTTTAACTGTCATTTTTACTTTTCGGAAGTGTAGAATTGACTGAAGATATTTCAGGACATTTTGGACTAATGTGAAATCGATTTTGATGAATGACTTTTAATGGTTTTCACTTTACATGATACAATAAAATAAGTTATTGTTCTTGAAGAGTCTAATTTAAGCATACAATTTTACATAACCATGCATTATCATTATTATTATTTAACACAAATTGTCCAGATTAATATTTATATCAATTATATTTTATTATAAAATCGTTCGTATAATGTCACGTTATCATAGATTTCCGAGACAAATCTCGTTTTGCTAATAAGTTCGTTCGTTATTCCGTCTCGGGGTCATAAGGTCAGACTCTAACGTCACCCATTATTTTAAATTCAAGATAGTAAAAAGTTTATAATAATTCTGCGGTTCATGAATAATCCGCTATTTTGGGAAAACCAACGAAACGACAGTCTATTTACCTAAATGTTATTGCTGGGCAAAGGCCTCACATGTACACGTTTGAACTTGTCCTTGACCACAAGCTGTCTAATAATATCGACTAAACTTTTAAACGATTTAGGATCGAATCGTATAAAAATCGACTAAACTAATTAATCACACCAGGTGTTCCTTTTGTTTATAAGCATCTCAATGCTCGTTTATGCTTTATTTTTGAAATGGAACAAGCTTTTTTATAAAACTCTTAAACAAATCGAGTCAATTCTTTTCACAAGATATGTGTAGACGTGATCCAGACAATAAATTAAGAAAAAAGACAGTAAACTGGTAGATAATTAAAAACGCAACTCTTTACGGCAAATCGGTAGCCACACAATAATTTCATGATGCGTAGTTATATAATGCGTTTTTAAACAGCATTGTCATGCATGATACCTAATTATTATGATCTGTACCTTCCTAATCTTCTGTTCTGTTCTTCTTCTGTTCCTTCCTTCCTATTTTTCTTTAATTTTTCTCTTTCTAGTTATTTGTACAGTACTTAACTTCCCTTACTTACATTTTGCAAAAACTATTGCCTACATATAAAAAAAGATACCGGATTGAGTTTAAATCCTTTGTTAGACTAAATAAGTCAATAACAAAAAAATGTTATCTAGGTAGGCACTTACCTAATCAAATTCTTCAACGGAACTTAATTACTATGCGAGTGACTAATGTATAAAATGGTCTTAGAATATGTGTTTTCCTACCTACTTTGATTTATTGAGACAATATTTATTATACCTACTTCATTTGTAGGTAACAAGCGAATTCCATAGGTCCAAATATATAATGGGTACCTACCCGTAATGGGTCGTCTAATGGCCCCTGAAACCTAAAAGGGCCAGGCATTTCGAAAAAAACAAGAGAATATAATGGAATAGGTACTCTCTGTTACGTACGTAGGCACACCAAACGAATTACAGATATAAAATAAATGTAGAAATTTTACATTATGCTGCACAATGGGTGGTTTACCTACCTATTGTTTTTACTGACCGTATTTACCTACCTACAGTTTAAATAAGGCAAAATAACAACATATTGGTCCTACTTTATTATCCATCGTTCATGCTTTGATATTAGGTAAATAGTAAATTTACCAATCTCCATTCAAATCGATATTATTATATCATTTGCATTTTAAATTAATTCTCTCGTAAAAATAGAAAAAGCGCGATGATCCTATACCTAATTATGTTTCAAAAAGTCTGATGAAAAATAAATAAAAGGATTTAAAATTAATAACGATGCGATGACGATAATTTCAGTAATATTAGATATAATCTATATTATTATTTCTGTAGGAATCTTCCTATGTCTTTCTTTACTGTCATAATATATTTTTATTTTATTAATAAAATGAGATTTCGTTTAGCCTTTCGCCATCTATAGTTTTTCGCAAGAAACTGGCCAAATAGTAACCCAAAGTCCTTAACAGATGGCGCTACAGTTTATATTATTTCTTTATTTGTTACGGTATTATTAAAAAAAACTTATTTAATCACTATCTACCTCAATGCACATATGCATATTAAATGTTTTCTTTTAAAACTTACAGCATTCATGGAGCCAGATCACCTGGGCAAGCGATTCAGGCGGAAACGCTCTACGGAGGCACATTCCAGGCGGAAAAGAGAAGCACCCTACGTCATATACCCGGAGATTCTGGTCATCGTAGATTATGATGGCTATAGGTAAGGTTTTAGTCTGAAAAAAAAAACAAGATTTGTCTTAAGTAGTAGTAGTAATAGTACAAAACAAAAAAGCAGATGAAAAATTAGACTAAACTTAGACTACAACCGAAGCTAACACATCATTTCATTCGTTGGTAATGGGAACTCGTTTTCATGCTATTGCCCATGGGTGAATGGTTCGATAATCGATACCCAGGTCCAACTACCTAAATGTTAATGCATTTTTCTATTTTGGTACCTATTAGCAGTGATAGCAACCCAGTCTCGATTTACGTAGTCCACAGTTACATAGGTTACTGGCGTAATATGGGGATATGCAGGTACTATACCCCTATCTGCCTTTGGGGAATAAAGGCTTAAAAATGTGGTTTTATTTCCAGGTTACACGGAGGCGATAACGTCCAGATCAAACGTTACTTCGTGTCGTTTTGGAACGGCGTAGACCTCCGGTACAAACTGCTTAAAGGACCCAGAATACGGATATCCATCGCCGGTATCATTATTTCTAGGGTGAGTTTATTGCTAAGTGAAAGTAAACTTAATGTGTGTGGTATAAGATTTGTATTTCTTTGGTCAATAAAAGGTTTTCATTTGCTTTTACTGGTATATACCTAACAATGGGCATATAAATAAATAGCCAAGCTAATACAGTACAGTATCTATAGTGCCTATACCCTTACAGTAGGTAGGGCAGGACTTTCTTCTACCTACAATACAATCAAACTCAATTTCCTAACAGTTGATGACGACATTAGAGAGAGAGAGAGAGAGAGAGAGAGAGAGCATAAAACAACATAAAAAATTATACAAAGTAAAAAAAAACAATTTTTATTATCATACAGTCGCTAGTCGTAACAATATGTAGCAGGAAATTAGGAATTTGCCATCAACTTAAAATCAACCATTTCATCTGTCTCAACACAAAGTTCTTCCAGTAATGTCTTCTTAGACTTAGGATAACCTTCTAGTATTGCATCTAACATGTCATTGAAGATTCCTTTGCGTTTTCTGAAAACAAAAAAAAAAACATTTTTATCTATGAAAAGTTGTCTATTGAGTAAACCTCACTATTGTTTACTCAATAAATTAAAAAAACAACATATAGGTATATTTAAATAAAGAATGAGCCATTATCATTGTGTACAGGACACTGTACAGTACCTACCTATTCACAAAAAATATCTTTATCAGTAAGAAAAATTATGCAAGTACCTCCCCAAAATCTTTAAAAACATTTACCTACCTGTATTCTTTCAGCAATTTGTCATGCTCAGTAACTAGAATTTTCTTTTCATCAGCACTCATGACCTCTGTAGAGGTTTTCAATACTTCCAACTTTTTATCTGTGGCTTCTATTCTTTTTTTAATTTCATCTATTTTTGTTTTCGCTGAATCAGTGGTTGGTGTAGAGATCAGGCTCTTGAGATTTATTTCAATAGTTTTCAAGGCATTTGTTTTGTCTGCTAATTCTTGTGTGAGAGTTTTGGATAAAGCATCATAGTCTAAAAAAGAAAATAAATTAATGTCAATTCAACTTTTATCTTAATAACGTTATAAGTTTTTAAATCACAAAATGTATGATATAGGTACTGAACCTGTTGCATCCACATCTTCTGCTACAGTTTCTGTTTGTATAGCAGCAAAAACTTTTTGTTTTCCATACAATTTACACTTAATTTTCCCTGCTTCACTCAAGGCATCTAACGCTTTTTGAATCGCTGACTTAGGAAAAGCTCCACGCAAATTAACTGTTACGTCCGCGCATGAATACGGGCGATTCGTATCTACTAAGTATTTTAACACTGCTTCACTAGCCATTTCAATGAAAATATTTAAAAATCCTTTTCGAAATTGTTTCCGTTTGTGACGTGTATTTTTAAAATCCCGCCACTAAAACTAAAAGCTTGATTTTGACAGTAACTTTTTTGTTATTGCCTATGCCAAAACAATATTAGTGATGCGCGTAATCTCGATTTAGTAACATGCTAAATCCATGGTCTAAAAAAACGAAGTAGGTGAAGTATATTATTATACCATGGCTAAATCAATGAAGATTTAATGACATTTTAAGCCTTAAATTCTGGTGAGTGATGACATACAGCAATAAATTATGTAGAAATAACAAAAAGTTACCTTTACATTGGAAATATTTTAAGTATTATGCATATTTAATGTATCTCGTTTGAAATAAATATCGTGTTTAGTCTCTTTTGTATAACGTAGCAAAACTGTCTTATAACCAGTGTTTGAGTAACTGGATCTAAACTTTTACTGGATTATTAAAAATAATAATAACCCTTTAGCACTGTGCTAATTTTATATATTTTTCCTGCAATTTTGAACTTTGCAGACAAAAGTTTGTTTAAAAGGTCGATAAACTTTTAAAATACTCTCCAATATCCGCATTAACATAAATATTAACTACATTTAATTGGAGAAAAGTACATTCTAAGTCAGAGCAATAAACCCTGAACTAGCCAACTGGCAAGCAAGAGACGCTGAATCAATTTGTATAAATTATAAACACCTGCAATATTAATTAGACGAATGGTGGTTATTTAATTGTTATGGTATAAAATCATATGAATTTATAATACCTAACGAAAACAAAAACATAAGGCGGCGATTGGAACACGTTTTGTTACCAACTTGCGAAATTACAAAAAATCAGATTATTCAAGGTTAGGAAAGTTACCTGGACACAAGATTTGACCTTTAAACCTTTAAGCAAATTGTGACTAATAAGTCTCCTTGGGTCGCTTCCTCGATTATTTAATAACGTATAACATGACGCGGGAACTTATTTTTATGTATCTACAAATATCCCGATGATTTTTGATCTCTTTTAGGGATGCCAAATAATGCAAAGTATGGAGATAATTCGGAATCCAGCGATTGGTATTGGTCGTCCTTTTCTTCCTACTTCAGTTTCACTTCACATAATATTGTGTCTGTTTGGAATCTGTTTCTTAATTAAACCTAAGTTCTACCTATGACTCTATAACTGGACTCTACAATGACCGGTCAATTTTCTACATTCCAGGGTCGGGATGCTACACCGTACCTTGAAAGAAATCGTGTTGGTCGAGACGCGATAGACTCGGCAGCAGCGCTCACTGATATGGGCAAGTATCTGTTCAGGGAGCGAAGATTGCCTGTCTACGACATAGCTGTTGCCATCACCAAGTAAGTTCATAACTGATTTTCATGAATAATTGTCATAAGCTGAATACAGCATTGCTGATCATTCAGTATTCTTTTTAATTATTGCCACAAAGGCGGTCATGAGGATATTCCAACTGTCATCATGAGTACGCTTGGCAGAGGATCGGTGATTGCAGTGTGTGTTGTCATCGACGTGACAGGTTTCCTACATTAATCCTTTTATAGAATGTCTGTCTTTAAAACCTGTGCTATCGAATTAATCAAAAGAATAATATTATGCGATGTTTGAACTATGTCGACAGTCATTATCATGGGCAGTGTTTCTGAATATTTTATAGCGAAAATCTGTTTGTTGCACATACACTGTGTAACATATTGTGTTTTGTTTAAAAAGTTTTTAATTTAAATAAATTATGGACAGAACTGAATAGATAATTAAACAATACCTAGACACCAAGCTGTCAGAGGTATTATCAGTTTCGAAACACAAATTATCATGGAGAACTATTTCAAAACTGTGTGATCACAATATAGCGTGAGAAGATTATAGCTATTCAAATCTTATTGCATTCAAACACATGCGATTACCAGTTTATGCAAAGCAGATTATAATATTACTAAACAAACTTTGTTTTAAATTTGAATACAACCAATTTGTATAATTTTCTAGTTTCGAGATGATAATAAAAGTTGCATTAGCTCGATACTTTGCAATCATAGAATCTGCTGAGGTTATATATAATGGTTTGTGTTTATGATGTCACTGTCATTATGAAACCCTGTGTTCTGTTTACACTCAACAGCATTTTATAATTTTTATTTTATTGTCCACGCAACATTTACAGGACAAAAGGTAAGATGGTAAGTAGGTATATTAACGCTTTAAAATCATAATTTAGCGCCATTATTCAAAGTAATTACTGTATAAAGTACCTACGGACTACAGTCTTGATATAGTTTTAAGACAAGATAAGGTGAAGGTCAAGGATTTATTATGAAGACGAGGAAACTAATTTGACCAACAGGTATGACATGTGCCGACGTCGCAAGGGTGGTCGCTGTACAAAAGGCACCGCTGGTAAATTAAATTTTAAAACAAATGTTCATTAGGATGGTGTTGTCAAACGGCGCGGCATTAACCGAGGCTTGAGAGTGAAACATTAATTACTTGCTTCATTATTTTTATTTATGAGGTAAAGGATTTGGTAATGGCGCTGAATATTAAAAAAATACACTATACAATAGTCGCTTGCACAAGATGACGTTCTTGTATGAGAAAATTTCAGTTTTATTTCATTTTTTACATGGAATGAGGTGAACCAAAGAAGTACCACGACGAGTCGTCGTAGGTTTCTGTAGAACAACAGGAAAATATAGCATCTTATTGAGTTTTATTCTTTCCATACAATTTCAGACTAGACATGTGCAGAAGACAATTTCCCAACGATGCGTGCAATAGAGGGACAGCAGGTAGGCGTGTTACAGAGATCTTACATTTTCCAAAAGCACGCCTTTTTCATCAAAGTCCCTCACCTATTTGTTCACGATTATACACTATGGATCCATATTCCACTTGAATATACCTTTACCCAATTCCGTGATGTCATATTCGCACCTTGTGAATAATATTCTGTCTTTTCTGCAATTATATTCTTCTAGATACATTGTAAATCTTTGTGAATGCATCATTTTAGATATCTAGATGACGTTGTAAATATTAATATTCTTCCATTTTATGTAGTTTGATCATAAATTTTATTGTATTTTATTATGTCTACGTTCTCGCTATCTACTTATTCTTAATGATTTTGACTAAAATATTTAAGCGTTTATTTTCATCATCATGTATTGTTTTCTAGATACTATCTGACTTTACAGTCATATAAAATGACGCCTGAGTACGTAAAATAACAAAGTTATAATTTAGGCATGAACTGCTTTCTAAAATCAATTAATAGCATGTATAAATTTTATTTACTATAGTCATTGATTGTTTTCATTAGTTCTGCTAGATTATTATATTTTGGAATAGAGAATGTGTTAAAATTAAAGTCTTTATTCATATTTTGGAGATACCCAAATGATAATATCTATTTAGTCATGTTTATAATTAACTTACTAATACGTGGCTGTATGATATTTGCGTCACGTCACTAGTGTGACTTGATGATTGATGTCAAAGTATGTCAATGTCAGTTTATAGAACTGTAGCAGTACTTACTTAAGAGTGAGGCGCGGGAAAATTTAATATGTTGTGCTTTTGCTTCGACTTTTTTTTTCTAAAATGTATAAATTGCATGTTTGTAATGTATGAGCTCTAATAATATGCACTATATCTAATCTTATTTGCATGCTTTAGAAAATGGTTCAATACTAACAATGACGAAGTTCGCAAAATTAACTTTAATTCGGTGACTTAACGCTTCTGGATGTTAAATAAGTTTGCAATGCATGTTATGTGTCTCCTTTTATCCTCAACACTCCACTGTGAGTATAAGCATATATTTAAGTATTTTTTGTGTCTTTTCACTTATTTCACGCATCGATCATCGAACTGTAAGTAGTCTTAGCTTTATGAATATTTATTACCTCTTTTTACCTGAAACTCCTTAGTCCTACGATCACGCATTCATTTAAAACGTTCTATTCTCACTTTGTGCTGTTAATTTTTTACCTTTCTCCCTTTCTTTTGTAATGATAACGACAGTAAAATAACTGTAAATTGACCTTTAAGATTTACTCATTTTATTTCAAAGCGTTTATAATATAATACTGAAGTTTTTCGTAAGATAGTTATTTGAAATGTCTAAAGATACAGCCGATAATCAAATGAAACCCCTCCTTAAAATTCAATTATAACCAATCCAAATTATTTTTTTACTTCCAAATTCAAAATTCTCACACATTTTTCCAATGCAAAGGTTTCGCGTACGTCGGCGGCGCTTGCGTGGTGAACAAAAGACTTGAGAAGGTGAACTCAGTCGCCATCATTGAGGATACCGGTGGCTTCTCCGGTATCATTGTCGCTGCTCACGAAGTTGGACATTTGTAAGTATTTTTTTACTAATCATCAGCTTTATGTATCTAAGAGAGTTATACCTACGTACCTACTTTATAAAATAAATTCAGGAGCCTACCTGAAGGTGTCTCGCCACTAATGGGAAAAAAGAAAAAGTTCCTTTATCATCCAAGACATTTTCTTCGTGGATGGGGCGATCTACCCATCGATTTTCTCAACCCAGCAGAGTAACTGCGTAACACAATAACAGTAAAAATGGTATTCATTTTGACAGTTCAACACCATTCATTGCGTTGTTTACGTTGTTGAGCAGCCAAATTTTTCGAACTTATGTAGCAATGGCTTCAAAATGATTCAGATTGTGATTGATAGTGTTACACAATTAGGTTGCTAGTTTCTGAAATATCTATCAAGTAATTGAACAGTGAATCTGTAGGCAAATCTCATGTTAACTGTTGTAATATACAGTACCATTTTCAAAATTGTATCCTAATGTGTCCGCACTGCGCACATAACTTCTCAACCAAGATAGGCTACATTAGCCACATAAGGGCACACACTCGTAACGTAACCCATAGCCGTCGAAAACAGAAATGGTCACCGTAGCCGAAATCGGCATGGGGATATCGTAATAGTTAACAAAAAAATAACAACATTTATTTGGATACCTCAGGTAGGTATACGGGAGATAGATCACTGCACAACCCGTTACCATGGATTCAGTACATAATTCTGAACCATCCAGCATTGAAATTTTTCGTCGGTTATTTAAAAAAAAATTGTTTTGCCATAAATTTTTACCGTGTAGGTATTGCACTTTTCTATGAAAAAGGTTTTTTTTTATAACCGACTAAAATTTTCTACGCTAGGGGGTCTAGAATCATGTGCTGAATTCATGGTTTCAGTTTGCGTGTTGATGTCCCTGCCACCCTGTATAGACATGAGAAGCAACAGAAATACACTTTCTGAACCCTGTGGTGGATTTTATTACTTTACTAGCTGCGCCCCGCGGTTCCACCCGCAGAAATCTCGATCCCGTGGGTTTATCGGGATAAAAAGTATCCTATATCTTAATCCAGGTCATAGTCTACCCATGTGCCAAATTGTATCCAAATCCGTTCAGCCGTTTTAGCGTGATTGAGTAACAAACATCTAAACATCCACACTTTCACATTTATAATATTAGTAGGATAAGTAGGACTAGCTGTGCGCGCAACTTCGTTCGCGTGGATGTCGGAAAACTATATTGTGTCTCTTTACTAATTATTTTTCTAAAATAAAAGTAGCCTAAAAGTTACCTTCTCCTTATAACATCAGCTATCTGCCAGTGAAAGTTCCGTCAAAATCGGTCCAGCCGTTTAAGCTTTCTGAAGAATAAATAAATATCTCATCAACTTTCAGACTAGGAGCCGTGCACGACGGCAGTCCCCCGCCCTCTTACCTCGGCGGCCCCGGCGCTGAGAAGTGTCGGTGGGAAGACGGCTACATCATGTCAGACTTGCGTCACACTGAGAAGGGATTCAGGTGGTCCCCCTGTAGTGTGCAGAGTTTCCATCATTTCTTGAAGTGAGTAGAAGAATTGAGAATAAAATGGTATAATTTTTTATCGGCGTGATAATTGGTATTATTGCGGTGACCCGGCGCTGAGAAGTGTCGGTGGGAAGACAGCTTCATCAAGTCAGACTTGCGTCACACTGAGAAGGGATTCAGGTGGTCCCCCTGCAGTGTGCAGAGTTTCCATCATTTCTTGAAGTGAGTAGAAGAATTGAGAATAAAATGGTATAATTTTTTATCGGCGTGATAATTGGTATTATTGCGGTGACCCGACGCTGAGAAGTGTCGGTGGGAAGACGGCTACATCATGTCAGACTTGCGTCACACTGAGAAGGGATTCAGGTGGTCCCCCTGCAGTGTGCAGAGTTTCCATCATTTCTTGAAGTGAGTAGAAGAATTGAGAATAAAATGGTATAATTTTTCATCCGGCGTGATAATTGGTATTATTGCGGTGACACGGCGCTGAGAAGTGTCGGTGGGAAGACGGCTACATCATGTCAGACTTGCATCACACTGAGAAGGGAGTCGGTGGTCCCCCTGTAGTGTGCAGAGTTTCCATCATTTCTTGAAGTGAGTAGAAGAATTGAGAATAAAATGGTATAATTTTTCATCCGACGTGATAATTGGTATTATTGTGGTGACCCGGCGCTGAGAAGTGTCGGTGGGAAGACGGCTACATCATGTAAGACTTGCGTCACACTGAGAAGGGATTCAGGTGGTCCCCCTGCAGTGTGCAGAGTTTCCATCATTTCTTGACTAGAAGAATTGAGAACAGAAATGTGCTTATTATAGGCGTGATATTTGGTATTATTGTGATGATATTCGCTATTATAGACGCGATAGTAACTATCATTATTGTGTTGTTTACTTGTTATAATAATGTATGTACGAAATATTCGATATCAGTTTACTATCACATTGATAATAAATATGTTGCATTCGCGATAGTACCAATAATACAAGTTTACCCAGGACCCAGTACACGAAGTAGTAAGTTATCATTGAATATCACGTCTGTAACATTTTCTATCACTCCTTTATTAAACTGTGATAGACGTGACCAAAAGTAAAAAAAACTTGAACAAGGCCACTATAAACTGCGATTTTCATCTTTATACTTAGGTAGTCAATATGTACTTTAACTCAAACACGTTGTATTATAGCGGTGACACAGCGACTTGCCTCTACAACTCGCCGCACGAAGACGACTCTCTACCGCGAGTACTGCCCGGACGCCTGCTGACGTTAGACGCGCAGTGCCGAAAGGATAGAGGGACGAGGTAAGTCAATATTAAATAACCCACATAAGTAGGTAGTTACTGGCATAAACAAATGATCGCGTTTGCTTCAGATCACAAAACATGCGCACGCACATAAATAACCTTTTAGTCTGATAAAGACCTCAGAGCATCATCGAAGGCTAAGGATTTTGGCGAAAAGGGAAAGAGGATCTTTCTCACTTTTTCACCAACATCCACAAGACCACAGCCTTTTTCGTTCCAATACATGGTATAAAGCCTCCCTTTTACGCAGATCCTGTTTTGGGCATTTCAATTACAAAAAATATATGAATTTCGAAAATGTGTTTTTCTCTAACAGTTACAAATAATTTAACGCCTTTTTTATTCAGGCGTTTTTACGCGTAATTTTAAACACACATAACTAAAAATATTAATAAGTATTTCCATTTCCAGCGCATGTTTCAAGGACGAGCGAGTGTGCGCTCAGCTGTTCTGTTTCGACGCGGCGAGCGGGTACTGCGTCGCGTACAGACCAGCCGCTGAAGGATCGCCTTGTGGCGATGGACAGGTAAATATCATTATTACCTACATGTTAGTTTATCATCATATCAGAGAGGGCGTCTACTCTTGGACATAGGCCGTCCTAGGCATCGCTAAAACATAATATGTTAATTTTACTAAGCGTGGATAATATCATTTTTCCAGCTAGACAAGGATACAAAATGGCATGATCAGCTTGACGGTCGGAAAAAAGATGAAATATTTTCGTTTATCCTTGCCAAACACTTTGTTCAAAGTTGTGACAGACAACTGTGGACTTAGGTACTGAGATTTAGAAACTTGAAAAGAATTTCGAACCATCTAAGTTCTCGACTGATTTGTGTGATACAATTGAACCTTTTCTTTTATTGTAGCAAAATAATTGTAAAGAAAACTCCAATATTTTAACAACTGTGATAATCGTAATGTTATTTCCTTTTAGTATTGTATAAACGGGCGGTGTATAACCGAAAACGAGAACATAATCCCAGACTATTCGCAACACACGCCGAGCTACGTGCGTCCTGAAACGAGCCCGTTCTTCGGAAACATTACCAGGTGTGTATCATTATGATACTGATACTTAGCCTTATAAGTATGATTGTTGATATTATCAGTGTAATAGTTGATATTATAAGTTGAATAGTTGATATTATGAGTGTGATATTTCGTGTTATGATTATGACTGTGAAATGAATACTACAGTTATGATAGTTTTTTTAATAGTTACGATATATATATTTTTTTTTGTTTAATGGATGTATTTACTAACTGTTTAAATGATGAATCCTTTTTTTTTTTGTAATAAGCAATTGTAATTAAGACAAAGTCTTAAAATAATGGCTACATAAATATTAAATGTTTATAAAACCATACCACAGCACAAACCACATCAATATAGTCACAGCACTGGCTCAGCCAATGAGAACACACCACATTCTCATTGCAACCAGTTTGTGTACATACAGGGGCACACAATACTAATACTGTATTTCTTTAACACGTAGTAACGATGGAACGACACAGCCGTACGTAGCTAGTACATCGGCGCCACCCGCACAAACCCAAAAATACTACCAAAAGAGCACAGCATACACTACAAAACCAACTACAACAACTACAACAAAAACTACAACAACAGAGAAACCATACTTCCAGTTTACAACAAGAAAACCTTATCAATTCTTCACTGAAAAAACTAGAACGACTACGAAGCCCAGTCCGAGCGTCACATACCCTCCTTCAGTAAACAAATACTCTGTCACATCGACGAAATCTCCTTACGATTTCAAAGATTTTACTACAAAACCGCCAACACCAGCCGTGAGTACGGAGAAAAGAGGGTTTTATAACAAGGACGACTTCGACAGCTTCTTTAGAAGGTCGACAACAAAGAGTCCTTACCAAGACAAGGGTATTAAACCAGTCTTTAAGATTGGGACGTACTACTCTCAAGCAAAGTCGAGTGACAATTCCATTCGACCTGATGCGAATTCTCAGCAAGTACAAATTGAGCCGGCGAGGTTCATGTTCTCTAATCAAAGGAATCTGACGAGCAGCGAGTTAGTTCGACAATAGGTTGCCAATTATTGGTAAGGATGGACGATGGATGATCATTCTCTTTCATGCGTCGATATCGACCTCTTATTTCATGTCTTGACTTGTGAATGTTGTCATGGATTGGATTCAAATTATAGTACCTATAGAAAAACGATCAAGGACTGTTTCACTACTTCTGGATAACTTATTCGGCATACAATTTTTATTTATTTATTTATTTATCTGGTAGTGTACATTTGGACGCTGTGAAACAGGCCCGTTGTAATTGTTTTCAAAGAAAAACGATCATCGGAAAACCATACAATAAGATGATGATGAATCCACCTTAAAATTAAAGCAAAAATGTATATTCCTAAGTCTGGACTCTAAAACATGATCTGGGAATGACATCATATTATTTACATAAATACTTTTACATACATATCGAATATCTTCCACAACTACTTCAAACATTATGGATACATTACCTATACATCTACATTGTACATATACCTACTCTTACTTCTAAGTTTTTGTGCCATATCTAATGTTAATAATATTACTTACTCTTATTTTACTATTGTTATTTAATGTATTCTCGAATGTACTTATAATCATAAGCATGTGTGTTTCAGTCTTTATTTAGGATTTAATCCTAAATATCATACTTATAATTTTTATTACTGAGAAATTCTACCTATTGTATACAATTTTTCGATATCATTTTCTTCTTACATCACTGTGTAAAAAATAGCCAGTCATATTTAATCAGTTATTTTTTCTAGCAGCCGCCATTAACGATTAGAGCGGGCCGAGCATTGAAGACTGTCTCACTGGAGCGACGCGACTTCTCCCCGCGACCCTCGAACGGCGACTACCGCCCGGGTACAGGGCAGTCCCCCTCCAGTCTCAAACACATTACAGATTGTGAACCGCACACTACCCGACAACGAATATCGCCTCGGTAATTCGGATAATTTTAAATATCAAACGTGTAATACTCGATAGTTAAAAAAATAATCGTATCTTTAAGTAATAGTAATAAAAGCAAGCAGACTTTTATTTGCTTGTTTTTATTCCGAATATCAAACTTGTAATTATTAGAAACGGGAGTGTGCGAATTGTGTGTGAAATAAATTGTGTCCGAAGACAATGCTTTATGAAAGTGTCGGACACAGTTCCGTGAGTGATATTACAATGTGATTGTGTTATTAATGAACTTATAAGTACACTAGGATATTAGAAACGTTAGGAACAGAAGAGTTCAAGTGTCCTGCGGTCTTGGATAACGAGAAATACTCTTAGGTTTGAGTTAAAAAGGTTGTAAAATCAATGTTACATAAAAGAAACTGCCACGAAGTGCCTTTTATACAGTAATTATTAAGAAATGTTAAAATAAGATTTATTTTTTTATTTTATTTTTTTTGTTTTGAAAACTGACTTCAAGAGCGACTGGTTCGCGGTCTTCTGAAATTAGGTTTACTTTCTTATTTTTTAAGTTAATTTTACAAAACTTCAATTGGTTTTTTTTTCTCATGAAAAATTCAATTTTGTTATAATTTAAGCTGTTTTTAATGTCTAAAATTATTTATGAAGAGATATTAAATCTATAATAAAGTTACCAATAGAGTAAAAAAAATCTTTACAATGTATTTCGGTTGTATGGAACATGCCTTAGGAGATCAGTGATATTGTAACTTTGACATCACTTGCCGTTGATATAATTATTTATTGTATTCAAACTATTTATGTATAAAATCCCTTTTTCCTCCAAAACTTTCTAAATTTTAAGGAAAAAATATAGAAAATAACGAATACGGAATTTTGTTGTTTTATTGTTCCTATTCTGAATTTCTACCACTTGAGTCGTAACTACTTAATTGTGGCCTAATTAGTTTATTTAAAAATGGCAACACTTTGAGATATCATGGTGCTCATTTTTACAAGCTTTTATTTAACTTGCCTTGTGAGTTAGTATGTATCAAATCTTGCAAGCTGAATTAAAGCCACTTCCTCCTAGCCTATGGAGTTGAAATTTTACATGTTGATTCAGTTTCGAAGACAATGCATTTTTGCATTATCTGATTCTACACCCAGGATTAGCTCCAAACGAAGGAACTCCTTAAAGGTCAACAATAAAGACAAGAATTTTTTTATGCGCAATAAATTATCATATTCTGTTCTAAAGTCCACCATGACCTGGCTGCTGCACCCAGGATTGGCTCCAGACGAGGGAACTCCTCAATGGTCAACAGTACGGACACGAAATTAAATAAGATTGAATTATGATAGTTCGTTCTAAAGTCCACCATGACCTGGCTGCTGCCCCCAGGATTGACTCTTAGACGAGGGAACTCCTCAATTATCAACAGCACTGGCACTGGCAAATTTTGTATATGTATTTAATTATGATAGCTCGTTCTAAAGTATGGCATGACTTGGATAGTGCAACTCGGTTGGCTTCACACCATGACTTGTGTAAAGGCGTGTTGGGGTTCGTTGGATTTGTCTTTACAAGTACCTTTCAAGTGAAAGTACAACATAGATGATAGAAGAGATATTTAAACAAATTCTAATGCTAAAAAGTACAAAATATTTGTTTTGCAGAAAACTTTTTATAAGCTCTTATTACCAGGGTGTATTTAAGATTAACTTCAAGCTTATAAAGGAAACTAGTTGCGCCCCGCGGTTACACCCGCATACATCTCGATTCCGTGGGAGCGATATGAAATATACTTTACGACCTATTCTGATACCTACCAAATATAGGTAGGTACATAAAATATTTCATAAAAATCGGTCGCGCCGTTTCGGAGGAGTGCGACCACAATCACCGTGACACGATTTAAAAAAAGTTTTTTACTAAAATTTTAATATGCAAAGGCTTATCCTTTTCATAAAATTTTGAAAAAAGAAAAATGTAAATAAAATTCAAATCTTCCCAACACCTTTTATTTTGCCATCATTTATAAAAACATGCTTAACTTGAACTTAATATAACAAAAGTTATAAATAAAGTAGTTTACTTAACGCAAACAAATGAACACAGATATTGCACCAAGAATTGTGCGGGCACATTACGTACACTACAAAATATACAAAAAATCATCATACTTTTTTAAAATAAACGCTTTTCAATGCACTGTAAACTTCACTTCGTTGTCTACTTCCGCACTGTAAATCGGAAAATGAAATAAACTGTAGCAACCATTACAGATTTTAAAATAGTTTGAAAATGGAGAACAATAACATTCCTTGAACCAAAAATAATAAACGTATTCCACAGTTTCACTTAAAACTAAGAACCAATTTATTCTCACTCGGGGAACTTTTCCTTTTTCTGTCTTTTTTATATGGATTTTTTGTAAAACTACTGCCCAGAGTTTCTAAATAAAAAGGTTCTTTCCATAATTACCCTTTGGTGGCTAGGGAGGGGGGAGCGGCACCAACGTGTTTGAACACAATCTTGGCTAACATACCGACAGACATACAGAACACTAGACCTGCTGGCATGAACTTCCTGCCGTTGTAATATCTGTAATTAAGTAAAAAAAATTGATTTGTTCATATTTCCTTTGGCAACATTTTGTGTTAGTTCATGCGGAAATGCAGGTACAGTTGCAGAACGAATACTGCCTCCAGGTAAGTGTACTCTTCAAAGTACAAATTCGTCCCGGTGCAAGCTGGTGTTACCTTTTGAGCATTCCCTTTCCATGTCTATTCAATATCCAGTAGAAATTGATTTAAAAAAAAAAACAGATTTTTATATGGTGCGTACCAAAATAGAGCCTAAGTTCCTTGATCATTTCACTTCGTCAATAGCTATTAGCTGAGATTCTAGGTAAGACTGGCAATGATTAAGGATTATAATTACCTGTATCCCATAAGACCTCCAAGAGCTGAGGTAGTTCCTAACATAAGTGTGTAGTTTGAGGGGTCCTGACTCAGCTGGTAAGCTCCAACTCCTGAAAATTAAAGAGGAACCATTAAGTGTCACAATTATTATCATATGATATTTTAATGACCGATTTTAACAAAAAAAATTAACTACTCGCATCTTAATGCCAAATACTCAGCCAGGTGCCAAATTACTTTGTATCAAACAGCACATGTCTAGTTTATGAGATCGTCCAATTTAACATTGTACCCCCTACACTGCTTCTTGCATACACATTTCAAATGTTTGTATAATTTTTTTTGTGGAGGGGTGTGCAGTTTTAAATTAGACGATCTTCTACTACTGTAATAGTGGAGGCTTCTTACCTAAGATGGAACCGAATATGAGGCCAGCTCCCAAAGAAGGTATGGATCCTGAAAAATTAGAGAATTTCTTATTAAAATCAAATCCAGAATAGTTTTAAGTAATAAGCACTTTTTCTTTCTTTTGAGCCTTCTTCATTTCATATTGACGGTATATCTTGTTTTTATTGAGTCTTCTTCTTGTAGTATTGACGGTACATCTTATAGCCATAGAATACATATATTTTAGTCAATTACATCATCACTAGATAACTACACAGTTATAGTGGCAGTTAGTGCAAGAAAATAATAAATAATGGTAATTATGATCAAACAATACTTGTCAGACAATTGCAAACTTCATGTGCATGCAGGTGTTATACGTAATGTAAACATGGCTATTCAATTTAAATACAATAGTGTTTTCGACGTTTAAACCTACACATTGGACATGCTGGAGTGCCTGTGGTGTCTTATCTTGTAGTTAATTCACTATCTTTTGACCTTGTCACTTAATAAAAGACCTCTTACATCAAAATTGGATAACATTTTGAGTACAGTTTGAGTTCAATGACATCATTAACCCTGCAAGCGTAAGGTTGGGTGTGGTATATCCAGATCAAGATAAATTGATCAATATTTTAGTGGTTAATCATTATAATAGGCTGTGCATCTGAATAGCTGCGCGGGGGTGATAAGGGAGCGCCGATGGTCACGGCTCGGCCGACTGCCACCCAGCTAAGTGTTTAGACGAGGTCAAAGGTGTCAGCGGATGCATTGCACCCACCATACGCTCTGGAGTAACAAATTTGGAACAAGTGTATATTTTTTTCCTAATCTTAATTCTTGTTGGTTTTTTGTTTTAATTTTTTTCTATTTGTTTTAACAGAAGAAAAAATACTTTACATGTTTTTTTTTGTAATATTTTTCCAAAAAAATTATGAGTGAGTGTAAATAGAGGCTCAAATTGTTTATGTTGTTGATTCCTTTAATAAATATAAAGAACCTAAAAAATATTTTCATTTTACCTTTAATTTTGATTCAATAATAAGTACTGATTATTCAATAACCAATTAATTAAATAACAATAAAAATACAGTTTAATGTATTTTTTTTTGTTATTTAATTAATTAAATTCACACAATCCCTATTAGGGTTTGTTACACCCACCGTACACTCCGTGTTACATAACCTTCCGCATGCTGGGTTAATCATGCTTTAGGTGTTTGGAAAATATGAAAGGGAAAATACTTGAATCATCCAGTACAATTTCTAAAAATATGTTAAGAATTTGAGTAATACAGTAGAAACAATATCTTGGTTGTTTACGATTTAGAAAGATCAAAACAGAGACATTTAGGTTTTCTAATTTAGTAACAATCACTGCCACTGCTTTTTCCGAAGAGCCTATAGCATGATTTATATCTTGTATGCTTCTACTAATTGCTAAGCTGAAAATAGCATTTTAATCAAATCATGCTCTACAATTAGGTAGGTACACATTATTTATCTTTAAATACAAATCCTTGATAACAGTATCAATACTGTGATTGTCATCAATAGGTAGCTATTCATTTTGAGCAACTAAACATGCATTATAAAATGATGTTTTGAAAATAATTGCAAATAAGTATTACTGGCACAAAATTTTATCAAGAGTGCAGGAGTGGCAACTCATGATTCGGTTAACATAACGTCTTCGGCCTATTTGCTAGCACGAAGATACGTAAAAAGATAGATACATCAAATTGATTTTGAACTGATTACATAAAAGATAATACTTCCACATGATAGAGCTATAAAATATTTCTAAACTTTTCAAATGAATGCGCAAATCTACTTGCTATGGTTACATTAGATGTTTCTTTTTTAATTTATGCCAAGGAATCCATAAAAAAAAATGTATGAAAAACTAACCTGCTTTAGCATAACCCATTATTCCACCGGCAGCAACGGTGGCGGCGTAAGCAAAACTCAAAATATCGACGCCCATTTTGTTGTTTTAAAGCTTTACTTAAAACAATTTTAGAGTTATTATTTTTCGAGTAAATAAAATCAGAATTTTAATCAACACAATACGTGCTATCGGTCAGTTGAATTGAAGTTTCTGTCAAGTTTGAATTTGAAGTTAAGTTTCTACTTTCTCATTTCGTTGGTGTCCGTAACTTGTCATTTTGACTTTGTCATTGTTAGCATTTACGAAGACAGCTTGATTTTCTATAGGCGCTCTTATCAACAACCTTAGTTTTACTTGATTATGTATTTATTACTGTGTATGTGGATTTCAAATAAATTATAACTAATGTTTGTGTGGATTTTTTAAAGTAATTAATCATTTACACAAAAACAAAACTAACTTGAACTCCGTTTGACTGCGTCATAAATTATACCACATACGTACATTCATGTTTCAGCGAAGGCATCTAGGGATATGGATCTACATATATAAGTTGAATAACTTCCCAAAATTGTGGAAGCTATCTAGCTACATGGAACTACTAGTGTTTTGGGCGTGATTGGAATCATTCCTGAAATAGTGGAAAACCCGGGAACCCCCTATCTTCATTCTTAGCCTGGCGCAGGCGTCCCCTCTCTCTACTTCTTCGATCAAAGTCTACTACCACATCAAACAAGGCTCAAACAGATTCGAACAAGAAAAATATTGTATTTACGCACGACTACATATCAAGCTATACGTTTCCAATAAGAGCTGCCTTCTCATGAAAAACTTACTACTATGCGAGGTCAGCTAAAACTGGAAACGTATAGCTTGATATGTAGCCGTGTGTACGAATAAATTCAGATATGGGGTAGAGTTTTAAAGTTTGTGGCTTTGCCGACACTGGCAGCAAGTTAGTTGCACTGTTTAACACGACTTGATTTCCCACCCAAAAAAAAAAGGCATACGCCTTGCATGAATTTGGTAAAATAAATAAAATATAATATGTGTATGCAGATACAGCCTAAACCACTTGCTAGAGAAAACCTTTGGTAGAAAATTTAATGTAAAGCTAGTGTTGCACTAGATCACTGGCCTGATTTTAGCAGCTGTGTGATAAAGTGGTGTAAAATATGCATTGTCCTTCAGTCAGCTGTCAAATGTCATTCATAAAAGTTTTGACATTTCATTCGTGATAGAATAATTACCGAGAAATATGAAAATTCCATAAAATTCTAGTTTTGCCGATTCATTATTTGAATGCCATATCTTCGGCAGGCCACAAAATAACCTTACAAACATGTTGTCTCAACCACATTGAGCGATTTCGTCATACTTTGCAGTACGTCACAGATAAAACTTCTCCAGCTGATTGTGTATAAAAATTATGAGTTTCCGCGTGCAAGGCCAGTATTCAGTCGTTCACAGTTGCCGATAGTGGTCGGCTGCGCGTTCGCATTTCAAATATTGCGCTTGAAGTATTTTTTGTGTGTGTGATATTGGCCGGTAACCTTGGTTGAGTGTGAGGCGGAGTACCTACCTCGAACAATTAAAAAAGTTAATCTATTTGGTCACGATGTTGAAGAGTGCGTCTAAAGTGACAATTAATACTGGGAATGTGCTGAACTTGATCGATATCAAGAAGAAGGCAGGACAAAATGTAACAGAGGAGGTTAGTCTTTTCTTAAATTTCAAGGAAAATATAGTATTGCTGGTTCTGTAGCAGTGTAGCTTGTCTGTGTCATTAATTTCTTACTTACATCATCAAACTGCTACTTAAGTACCATACACTAATGTTTTTCTCAAAAATATCCTACCTATATTTAATCAAGATTGAGATACTTAACACTTTATATCTTAAGACCTATTTGACTTGACAACATTTCCTGTCCTTATCCACGTTTTGCTATCAGTATTTTTACTCCCAATCCCTATTAAGTACACTTAACTTAGCTAATTACATACAACTGATTCTTATAAGCCTCTAAAAATACACTTACTAAGGCCTATTCTATTTTTGAATCCATTCTTTTGACTTGCCGCCTCCCAAAAATTCAGGACAGCCTTACAAAGATACAATAAATACTCATATTTAACCATAATTTAATTGATTAAATACCATTTACCAATGTACCCCATTAATTAATATTCTGTAAGTGTTAACACAATGTTCATTATAGCCTGTTGTTACAAAGATTAATGAGATTTCTTTAGTGCTAAGAACCTTAGTTGCCATGCAATACAGATGCTTTCTATGTTTACATTTGCTAAATATCCCTAAAGAAACCACTTCAACAGAGATTGGACAGTAACTTAGAAAACAATTTAATGATAAAAGAGGATCAAATAATTATTTAGGACAAAAAAATTTTTTTTCAAACTTGGTATCCATTTTGAAAATTGTACACACCAATTACCGAACTTTATTTTTAAATTTAGAGTTAAAGATGAGTGAACTACTACACACACCATCACACCTGGAATTCCCCGAAATGTTAGGCAGAGATGTACCTATAGAACAAAAAAAACTACACATACAACAATCAAACACAATGAGCAAACTATACATATACATTCTAATACAATTCTTATTGGTATATCATCACATTTTCAACAAAGTCCATGAAAACTTCTTAAAAAATATATATAAAGTAATTCTTTCAAACTTCATTCAAAACAAACAGTGTATACTAAGTAAATTTCTACTACATCCTGTTCAATAAACAAATTATTAGATCCATTATAAAATTAATATATTATACATACATGAAATTACTCCTTCCTATAGGGGCAGGCATTAACTACATAATTCCACCTTCCCTGCCACACACACTATAATCCTTACATACTCCGTTTGCTTTGTTTATGTTCATACATCTGGTCTATATATTATATCTACAATAATCAATGAACTTCCTTTATTATTAATTGTTGAGATAAGAGCTTCATGTAGTTATTTTCTATTTTTGTATACTATGTCATAGATCTAGCTAGACTATCATCATAACTGGCAAGTATTTAATATTTTCTCTAACATTATCTATAGCTATGATAGTCCTGAGATTTATTAAAGAATTTTAAAATAAATAAATGTCTAGAAACAATATTAAAACTATTAAGTACTTATAGTGTTTTTTTTAATAGGTGTTTGTCGTATGTGTAATACTTTTGACCTCAATTTTGAATTTAAACTACCCATTCATAAAAAAAACGAAGCGAATTCTGATACCACACAGTAATATTCCGTAGCAGTAATCCCAATCAGCAACACTATTGCCAAGTGCAATAATACAGGATGGTATTACTTATTTCTTCAAAAAAATACCTAGTTGGATTTCTAACTGAACTAAGATTTTTTTCAAAGAACTAATGGCAGCTTTAATTAACTCTTGATCCGAACTACTTAGAAGAGTTGGTTTGACGACTTTGCTCTATTTTAACTACAGTTTCAGTATTCGCCCCGAGGACCCACCTAACGTATTCAGCTGTAGCGAACTTAAACACTAATTTCAACATAATTAGGAACAAGGAAAATTTTTTCAGCCTAGGGTAATTAGGAACAGTTACATGTGTAGGTAGGTTAACTATTTAAGTAGGTTATGTACATTTAACAGATGAAAGATTAATGGGTTTTTTCCAACATCTAGTCATAAAAAGTAAAAATAAATATAGGTATTTGTTTGAACACAATTTTGCTCATAAATTGTGGCTTTGTTTGAATGAATGTTAGACAATAGCAGCTTGTAATAATTATTTATTTCCTTATCTATACATTCTGTTAGGTATTATAAAGTTGGTTAGCTTTACAAAGGGCTAATTAATAACATACTTACATAAAAACTAGTGGCTCTGTGATCTGTAGACCTCGCGGGTCTGTCTTTGCATAGCTTACAACTTAATAAATGTAAAAAAAAAAAACTTAAAACATAAAGCGCGAATTGGCTGAAATATGTTTTTTTTTACGTTTTAACCCCCATAACTCCGCCATTTAGAAAAATTTCGAAAATCTCCATCGACAAAAACAATCCATATAATTATCGAACCTGCCCACAAAATTTCACGAGAATCGGTTGTGAAATGCGACCTATAGAGGAGAACACCCATCCGGACATCTGGACATACGAAATCATTTTTGCCCAAGCTGAAACGGAGACCCTTCGCGCGCGCTCGGTCAATAAATATTTCAAATGAGAGCTATATGAAGTTTTAACTCAAATTTATATATCTAATATAATTTTTTACAGACATCAATATATTAAAAAAACCCTTTTTTAATTCCCCCCTTTTTCCTCTTCTTGGAAGATACGAGCTAAGATATGAGCATGATTATTAAAGTGTAGACAACTCTTGATTCTGAAGTAGTACTTATCATGTCCCCTCCTCCTCTGCAGGAAAGGTGAAAAATTATTAAAATGAGAAAGATAATATTTCTCTTATTGTTATTACTTTGGTAAGTAGCCCAGCCAAGCATAATTTTTGTGATGAAATATTTTTATAGGTATGTCATTTTACCTTGTGCTAGTTTTATGAATGACTAGATGTTTTTTTTGTTATAGATTTTAATGAACTATAAAAAGTAACTACACTTTATCTAGAGTCTAGATAAAGTGTAGTTAGTGTCTAGATTCTAGACACTGACGTTTGCAATGCAATCAAAGAGTCAAAAAATCTATATAGGAACTACAGCACCAGATGTTATGAGAATAAAACTATTTGTTCTGTAAATAGGGTATAGGAATCTCCTTCACAAGTCATATTAAAAAAAAACACGTGTGGCACTCGGGGACTGCCGCGGTAAAGCTATTGCATAGCATTTTTATCAACTTATGCAATTATAATTATGTATTTATTTTTTATTTATGCAGTTTTTTTTTCTTTGATATTAATGCAAGTACAGTCGTACCATATACATACACGTTAAGCGAACGCTCGGCCGAGCTACATGGTAGGCAGAGTGGGGGGTGTTAGGTTTTATTTTCGTTACGGAATTTCTTCATTCGGTCGCCGGGCTCAAAGCCCGCGATAAAAGCTATGCAATAGCTTAATAAGGTAGATGGAGTCGACATTTCCTATCTGACTGAACAGAAATGGCGAAACGAACTCAGGGGTCAGTCTCTTTTAAAGTCATGACATAATCTTGGTCAGAGCACGCTGTCATACGTGTCATCGTGTCGTTTTTCCTGGCATTGAGTGGAATGCACGATAATTCATAGTAAAACGAGCGCTCCAGGTGGCCCGCTAGAGGGCCATTACAATAGAAAATCAATTGTCTCATTATCGATGCTTGACCGATTTGGATAATCGGGTTTTATGAAAAAACTACTGCATAAATCAATTAGAAATAAAGTTTACTTAGCTCTTCGATAATTGAGCTTTGTCGATGCCGACTTTGTTTTGGAGATTTTACAGTACTTTTTATTACTTATTTATGTCCAAAGTTGCGTTAAAATTAGCAATAAAAACTCATCTTTGCTGGCCCATAACTTTTTAATGGCTTTTTATTTTACTATTCTGTTTCCGCACAGACTAAATTAATAATGAGACAAAACGATATCATGTTTAACTTTGGATGTACAAAGTCAAAAAGTGGAGTAATACCCTCCCGAAATTTGTATGGAAAATATATCGACTAGTGCAACCTTAAAGAGCTCAACGACTCGAACAATAATATAGGTCACTTATATTTTTCGTCCCCTTAGTATTGAGATTTGGTAGGTTAGGTACCAAGTAGATTCTAGATAGATAGATTCAACATAAACACTTTATTCGACGACACTACCTTCCGCCTCTTTGCTTCCCTGCGACTAGGAGCTCCTTTTTGTTCTCCTCATCGCTGTCACTGTGGCGAAGTTGTCAACAGCCTCGGACACCACGGTCTGTCTTACAACCGAAGTGCGGCCCGCATACCGCGGCACGCGAACATTAGTGACATCATCCGACAAACTGTTGTCACCGTCGGCGTGCCAGCTGTATTAGAACCTAATGGCTTGGCACGCGACGATGGCAAGAGACCGTACGGCATGTCTTTATTTCCATGGAAGGTGGGTAGGCCTTTAGTGTGGGACGCAACATGTGTCGATACTCTTGGGCCATCCCATCTTCCTCTCTCGGTGTGCTGTGCTGGCGCCGTTGCTGCGGCTGCGGAAAACCTCAAGCGGCTTAAGTATAACAACCTTATCGGTAATTTTATTTTCGAGTCGTTTGGGGTTGAAACCTTCGGGCCGTGGGGTCCGAGTGCCCATGTTTTGTTCAAGGAAATCTCCAAACGCTTGTTTGACACTTCCCGTGACCCAAGGGCTGGCTTTTACCCTGGCCAGAGGCTAAGCATTGCCATACAACGTGGCAATGCCGCCAGTCTCTTGGGTACATTACCAGCAGTCGACAGCGGAGGAATTTTTCGACGGCATTTTTTAGTTTATTAATAATTTTAGTTAGGTTAGGTTATTATATTTTAATTGTAAATACTATTGTAATTTAAAACGTAAATTAATTAAGTAGATTCTTGTGCCTACATAATAGATAACTTGTTTCCTACTTGTCATGCCTATACGGATGTCTACTAAAATACTGGTTTAGTTCCAATACTTCCAATATGCTTACAAGGCGTTTTTTTTTATAAACTGTAGTATCGATTACAAACTGGTAATGGTGACTATACTATTTTAACATTCATGCAGTACAGTAGGACCAGTTAGTATTCAAATACAACGAATGAGTTTGTTAATATTAAACGCCAAGTAACGATGCGTCATTTCATATCTTTGTCGGACTCGTATCTAGTGACTTTAGACTTATTAGTTTAATGTACGCAGGTATTGGGTATTTATTTTAGTCTTTCATTAATCACAACACAACACACAGACACCCATGTCACAACACATTTAATTTATTAAAACGGACACACACTTCTCTATTCTTTTTATTATTCGAGCGTATGGCACTCGTGGGTTGCAGCTGAAAATCAGCGTCAGGTGGTACACCTTGTATTGTCATCTGAGATTATGCTGAGCTGAGGCCCCATTGGCATTATAATCATTGTTCCGTATTTTTTAGTTTTAAGGTGTATTTTTGTTGCTGCAATGCCAATAAACGCATTTTTCTTTCTTTCTTTCTTTCGTAAAGTAAGCAACCATCTACTCGTACCTATTACTATTTAGGTATTCATTAAAGTTTGGGTTGAGTCATACCCTTATTGATTTACGTAGGTAAGTACTGTACTGCTCGTCATATAAAAAAACAGCTTATCGCAATTCGTTGAGGGGCTAAAGCCTCTTTTAAGTCAACTTAAGTGGCGAACCACTTAAGTCACAAAGATTTGAAGAAGGAACTAGTATTATCCAATACTAGTTTCTTTTTCAGATCTTTGGCAATACCTAGGTTTTTTTTACTGAACCGCGGTCCCAAAGACTCCCTCCATTCGATATTAGTCCATCGATTGATCCATAATGACTAAAGCGGAGTTTACATTATGAAACTAGTGTCGTGAAACAGTAGCTTGACTGTTTTGTTTCGGGCTATAGCTAAGTAACACCTGGTTTTTGTAAAACTGATAACTTCAACTAACACACTGTCATATAGGGAACTAATAACAACTATTTCAGACAGCAAATCTGAGCAGTTAACATGAGATATGACAGCGTCTTAGTTGAATTTATCAGCTTTTAAAAACCCGGGTGTTAGTTAACTGTAGGTTGAAACAGAACAGTCAAGGTACTGTTTTACGACAGTAGTTTCATAATTTAAACCCCTCTTAACCCATTGTTACTTCAGTTTGCTGATTCGGCAAACTATGTCCTCAGCAAATCCAGTTCATTTGCCACACACAGTCACACATTCGCCTCCCGGGCGTGATCGGCAGTGGCCTATATGGAAAGCTCTAAATCGATTGCGTACCCAAGTAGGCCGGTGCAAACACAATCTGTCGAAATATGGTGATTACTGATCCATCCAACACCTAGTTTGAGTGCGGTGTTTCTGATCAGACCATGTTCCACTTGCTGCAGTGTCCTAATTGCCCGTTCACCTGCACATCGAACGACCTAATTAATGCCATTGATGCCCGAATCAACGTGGCCACCTACTGGGTTCAAACAATATAAAAACAATGATGAAGAGTACCATCGGCACGAAAAGATGAGAAATTCCAGTTCATGGCCCAATAATCTTATCCAAGTTCTAACTGTTTTAATTAATAACAAGCCTATAATGTTCCCACTGCTGGGACACAGGCCGCCTCTCTGTGTGAGAGAGGTGGCCGTAAATACCGTAATCCACCACGGGTGGCCCAGTGCGGGTTGGTAGATGTCTTATATCTTGGATTTTTAGTTCTAGGACATGCCGGTTTCCTCACGATGTTTTGCTTAACCGTTTTGAGAGCAGTGGTGATGAAGTAATTTAACCTATGACCTACAACTCGTAAGTCGCGGCCGTTACCACTGGGCTACTACTGCGCTCTGTTTTAATTAAAGACAGGAAATGGCAAAGCTTCTATGGTGAAAAAGAATTTTTCGGCAATGGGTGCGAACCGTGTTATTTTTCGCCAATTGCTAGAGTCGATAATATTTACGCAACTATCGAAAGAGCTCACCTGCGGGGTAATTACGTCACACGCTAATAGTAGGAATGGGTTTCATTTTGACAGTTCAACAACATTCATTGCGTTATGTACGTTGCTGAGCAGACAAATTTTTCGAACATATGAAGCAACGGATTAGCAATAGGCTTCAAAATGATTCAGATTGTGATAGATAGGTGGTAAACAATATCGCATCGCTATCTAATCAATTTCCAAAGTGATATAACAATATTACTAGATATGTACATACATGTTTAGAATGCCACCTGCTACGATCCTTACATACTCCTTTTGCTTCGTTTACGGTCATACATCTGGTCATGCACGAACGCCGGTTGCGAGTACCTACTGCTAGGTACTAATTAAAGAATTAACAATGATTTGTTTAAAGACCTCGGAGGTCCATTGTTACAACAAGCACGCATAATACTAATGAACTAACAACCATACATGACATAATTAATGCATTTACTGAAGCATAACTGCATCGTCACACACACACACGCATACATTATATGCAACTGACTCACACAAGCACACGTTTCACAGTTCCTAACTGAATGCTGAAAGATAACGCCGCATTGGATACCTTCCTTCATTGAATGAGTGTGTTACAAACATCGCATAAAAGACAATGTGCCTATGCGTTACTGCTCGATTGAAGTGACGTAATTTACACGGTTTTACTTCCTTCCTTACATGAGTCTTAAATCCTGTTTAAACGTGCTGTGGGTACATACGGAAAGTAAACTCTTCCTTAGGTGTCCGTCCAGTCATGCTAGATATTTTTCCCAAAAGATGACGTATTATACAGGAAAATGGCTGATATTGATTTGTCATAATCGAATTTCGAGGCAAACTATGTCCTGTAATATGACGTTATGTGATGTAGCTAGTGTAAATGGCAAAAGATCTTTAACCATTTTCACTACTTGATTGATTCGTTTTTTGTTTGGGGTAATATTGACAAACCATTAGTCGTTCAACCTGACGCAAAACGGTCGCCAACTCGACACCACCTCCAGACACCGCAACTCAAAGTTAAAGTTTTTGCCGATGCGTTGCCAACCACAACGTCCACAACCATTTACACTGTAATTCTGCTTGACGATGTAAATAAGTATGATCGCCAGAATGAGTCCTTCTGAAAGGAGAAAGTAAACTCCTTGTAAAAGGCTTTCCGCTAGGTATTATTATTTCATAAACTCGTCACTAACGAACCTTATTTCTCCAGCTTTCAGAAAGCATCAAGTTAACGCTAACAGAATGGGGGACCCAGAACGGTGTTCCCGCTCCAGTCCCCGCTCCTGTCCCCGCTCCTGTCCCCGCTCCTGTCCCCATTCAAAACGGCGTTGGTCCCCCAGGAGGGCACCCCCAGACTTCGCGCCACCATTCTGACTACATGGTGGTATCAGCAGCGGCGGCGACAACCAGTCCTGAAGCCGTTGTCAACATAACCAGGCCACACGATGACGTACAAAACAAAATGGCAGAGGAAGAACGGAAGAATTTGAAGATTGGCGTCAAGATTTTCATAAATGAAGACAGTACGTCGGCGTTGACGGAGTGTTTGGAAAATGGTAAGTTTCCTTTATTTGTTTTAAAGACGCAAAGTCAGAAAAGAGAATTCTACTACTTCTTGGGACGTTCCCTTTGATACAAATGAATGTATTAGTCCCAAACGCGTGCCGTTTCGTTACATTCACTTTGAAAAGTATTATATGATGTACTTTGATCATTGTGATTTTTTTAATTTTTCTTCTTTTTCTTTCTCAGTTAATTTGAATGATGACCTGGTGCTTTGAGTACCTTATACGGCCTATCGAAATGTCCTTTCTTTAGTATTGTTCGTCGAGTCGTTGAGCTCCTTAAGTCCTGAGTTGAGCAACACCCTTACTGACAAATGCTTATACTGACTGGACAGGTCCACTCAAATTTGTGTGTTTCTTTCCGCAAAAGATTATTTCAGACACGTATCTACATGGTCCTCACATGGTCTGACCAAGATTATGTCAGGACTTAAAAAAAGACTGTGACCCATAAGTTTGTTTCGCCATTTCTTCTCAGGGGTAGTCAGATAGGAAATGTTGACCCCATCAAGCTTATTTTTCAATTTTTTTTTTTTAATATGACGCGTAATTGTGATTCCGATATCTTATTTACAGAAGAAACAATTTCATTTAATTTCCCGATAAAACGCAATAGAATCACTTACTATTGCTTTTGCGAAGGAGTAGATAAAAAGGAACACAGGCTTGAAATAAGCAGGTACCTACGACGCTACCTACCCATAACTGTGTAATTGCGTAACTTACAGTAGCAAAGGCTTTCATTTTGACAATTCAACAACATTCAATGCGTTTTTTACGTTGTTGAGCAGACAAATTTTTCGAACATAAGAAGCCATGGATTAGCAATATCCTTCAAAATTATTCAGATTGTGATTGAAAGTGTGTTACGCTATTATTGCTGATTTGAACAAGTAGGTATAACCCCGGTTAGTTTCAAGTATAATTTTTGCAAGAAGTTTATAAATTTAGAAAATAGTTTACCGCGTATATTATTCAGGATTTTTTCAATGAAGTTTCTTATTGAATTGACCCATAATCTTTGTCCGTCCTTGACAACCAGACATTATCTACAGACGACTGAAAATGACTACTTAATTGCTAAAGGTTTTTATCGATTTCAACGTACAACGAAACCCATACATATAATATTATGGTTATACATTGTCTATGTAGGTATGCATATCTACGATGTCGATAACTTACGTTACTTCGTAATGCAATAATATTTTTCCGGCGGTGACATCATGATGTTATACTTTGACAGGTACATGCGGTCACAGGGTTTTCACTTCATGTTCACATTTCCGTTCTATTATTAAAATAGACTGAAAAATAAGACCAAAGCGGGGTGATTGCGTAACACAGTAACAGTAGGAATGGTTTTCATTTTGACAGTTCAACAACATTCATTGCGTTATTTAAGTTGTTGAGCAGACAAATTTTTCGAACATATGAAGCAATGGATTAGCAAGATCCTTCAAAATTATTCAGGTTGTGATAGATAGTGTGTTACGCAATTAGGGTGCGGGTTTAGATGATTAGTCAGAGTAAGCGTAAAGTTGGTCTTGTCGTGCCCCTGTCCAGAACATGATCCACTTGCTGGAGTGTCGTAAGTGTCCATACTTGGTTCTACTTTTGAGGATCTAATGTAAACTAATGATGTTGCTATTAACGTAGCCGCCTACAGGCCCACATTATCTAAAAAATACCATCGACTTGAAAAGAAGAAGAAAGGACTTTGTAGAGAAGAAACACCGTCTGTCCGTATCCAACGATTTTGATTTAAAAGAGTGTCCATGGAGTTTCTTGCCCGTTCTTCTCCATAGGTACCTACTACGCTTTGGAATGGGCAACTAGCTTCATCTTTCTGACTGACCGACCCCTTGACAATTCAAAAGTGCCTGTAATTGGTTTATTTGAAATAAATGCTTTGAGTTAACATAACCGTCGTTTTATGAAACAAACGTGACTCTGAGACATTTTTTCATCAGAATTTGTACCTTTTGATATGTATGTATGTAGTCTTTTGTTTGTGTGTTTTATTTTTCACTTTTAAGTTGTGGTACCTACCCAAACAAATTCGTATACCACTACTTGCTATGTAAATAACAGTGACAGAAAGTTATTATAACATCATCAATATACACTAAGTGGAAAAAATACGTATTATTGAAGTTAACTGAAAACTACCGAAGCAAAGTTAATAACATTTATATTTGGACCAACCCTGAGGCATACCCTACCTATCTAATAACAAAATAAATTTTTCGAAATCGATTCACAATTGTCGGAGATATCGCGTAACAAACATACAACATATTTAAAAAGCTTGGCCTGTTGCCGCTACCGTCTCTTTACATATACAAAACATGTATGTTTGTGAGGAAGCATAAGAAATTATTTAGTACTGCAGATGACTTATATCCTCGTAACCGACGAGACCCCCACAGGCTCGTACTGGATATCCTTCAGAGACTAGCTAAATATAATAAAAGTTGTATATCTATGTGTGTCGTATATACAGGGTTACTGGTAACTCGACGTATTCCTTGCAGGACGTCATAGTAGGGTTAAAATGCAACAAATTAAGCCACCAAATGTTCTACCGAAAATCAGTAGTTTTTGAGTGATTTTTTAATAAAGTAATGACAAAAATTGCGAAAAATAAAATGTTTAATTAGTGATCTTTGCCAAAGTTTTAGGCATTTTAGATTTTTAAATATTAACAAAGATCTGCTACAGCATCAGCTACTATAATAACTTAAATTCCAGTACAGTCGCGCCGTAAATCATTTTTAAATTGGATTTTTCATAAAACAACTAAAAACCTTATTATCTTAAAAACTACTGAATTTCGGTAGAACATTTGGTGGCTTAATTTGTTGCATTTTAACCCTACTATGACGTTCTGCAAGGAATACGTCGAGTTACCAGTAACCCTGTATAATAAGATACCAAGTAATCTCAAGATACTAAATATGAGATTATTCAAAAACAAATTGCATGAATGGTTGTGTAGTCATAGTTTTTATAGTGTCAAAGACTTCTTTGAAAATAAATGTTAAATAATTATGCTGTGAAAATTTGTACGCTTATGACCGTTAAGCAAAAACATGTATGCTCTTTTAATTTTTTGTATCTCACCATCTTTTTATACCATGTTTATAAATATAAATATTATTCTATTTTATTCTAATAAAAAAAAAACATATAGACGATTTGAGAACCTCCTCCTTTTTGAAGTCGATTAAAAACAGGTACCTACTCTAGAAAAAAATATTCTGTTAAGTAATAATCCTAATCCTAACTTCCTAACTATCCTAATCCTAACTTCCTAATCCTAATCCTAACTATCCTTCCTAACTAATATTATAAATGCGAAAGTAAGTTTGTTTGTTTGTTTGTTACCTTTTCACGCCTAAACCACTGAACCGATCATCCTGAAATTTTGCACATACGTTGTCAGGTGTACAGAAACGGACATAGAGTACCTTTCATCCCGAAAAAAAGTACTATTCCCGAGCAAAACAACAATAACGTTCTTATGGTAATAGATGGCGCCACGTGTCTTACGAATCATGATTGAATAGAAACTTTAGTAGTGTGGTAAGGTTTTTTTTTTAAATTTAAGCACCTAATACTTTTTCTGAGTCTATAGTGTCGATAGACCGGGTTTTCATCCTCCTAGCTATAATTCCCCGAACAACCCGAATTGATTGTCAAATTCTAAATTAACGCGAGCGAAGCCACGGGCAAAAGCTAGTAGTTCTATAAAAAAAAACAGTTTAGTACCAACCCTACTAAAGTATACAAAGTTATTGTTATCAGGTTGGTAGGTATAAACACTAGGTCTATGTAACGATAGTGATTGAGATACGCTATCTAAATGATTACGTTCAACTGCCTACTGACTTAATAAAGTGTCCTCATCAGTACGAGAATAAACTGCAATAATAATGATTAATTCAATGACAAAATATGAAATAGTGATCATTTGAAAATCCTTGCATTAATTAATATCGTGCTCTGAACCTTGTATTCATAAAAAAAACATTATTGATCTTATATCTGCATAAAAAAAAAACAATAAGTATGTTTTTGACATATCTCGGGACTTTGGCCCTGGGGTCCCGGACCTTTGGAAGGCCCCTGGACACTCTTAAGGGGACTACAGGACCTAAATGCAAATTGTATAATGCCTAAAAGTATATGATCCACTGCAGTAAACTAAATCAGAAAAATATATGATCTTCTTCAGGATATATGCTAGTTAGATAGTGTGTTGAAAATACAACTAATTTGATACGATAGAAAAAAATCACGAAAATGCCTCTAAAAATTTCTTTTAACGATTAAAAACCATACCAATATACATGCAATCATTCTGATTTTTTGTCACATTATTCTACAAGCAACATATTAACGTAATAGTGTTTTAATTTTTTAGTCCAATCAGTAGTTTTTTTGTAAATCGATAATTGCTTCATATTTTGCAATAAATTACCAGTGTTGTGTCATCGCGCTTCTCTTTCTTTTCTATGCAGTCCGCCAGTGACCGCGGTTTAGCTGTTGTCAGCCTCTTAATGAAATGAGGCACGATTATCCCTGCTGCACTATTGCAGGATATCGAAACATAGATATCGGACTGCGTTATATTCTATTATTATCTGGTTTATCGGCACGTTCATAAAATCTTAAATAAGTAATACAATCAATCAATCGAGGCAACAAATTGTTGGTGCCTCCTTGCTTTTGAAGAGTGTACGCCAGCTCGGTAACAACAAAAACAATTCTCAATGAACAAAAATCTCAGATAAAAATGGGTGTGTTGCACTGAAACTCAGCTGCGATAAGGAGCTATAAAGTCATGAACTATGACGTCCACATGTAGGCAGGTACATATCTAATCTTTTATATATGGAACATGTAAATTATGCGTAGCGGCGAACAAGACACGTATAGTAAACATGATGGGTTGTGCGAACTTTGTTTTTTATTATTAGTTGGTTACAGAATGGAAATAAGTAAATAACCTTTGACTTATCGGTTATGGTGGGCGGATATCGAAAAAAAATTGGGTCGACGACCTTCTTTATGGAAAATTATTCTTTATATTTGCATATCTGATTAAAGTAAAATATCACATACATGTTTTTTTTTAGATTTTTGATGTCACTATGTTCGGAACTTTATTTACTAAAAATATCGGCCACTTTTACTAGCAAACTAACATTCCCAACTCCCATAATACAAAAACAAGAAACAAATATTATGGTTCTGCCAGTCTTAAATAACTTTGAGAAGCTATTAAGTAATATCTAAGCACTTACTTTTATTTTTACATTAAATTTCCTGTTATTTGGAAAGTCCTAAATGCAAATTGTTTAATTTCCTCGTTGTCTATTGATTTTCCTGGTTTACTTTATTACTAAAGCTATTATTTACCTACAATGAGGATACTCATTAGACTCCCTTGGCAGGTTTTTTGAGGTACCTACTAATTGAGTACTTATTATTTTTTGCATTCAGATAAATTTTAATATAATTTTAATATATATTCAGATAACTTTTTAGTCTGTAAAGTCGTAATCGTCAATAGCATGTCAACTGTTTGGAAGCGCAGTTGACTACCCAAGGTTCAACGGTGGAGTTTCTTGCCCATTCTTCTCCATACGAAACTACCTTTTGGAAGGGGCAACTAGAATCAATTCTATTTTCTTGTAAATGTTGACGTTCAAAAGTGCCTTTTATGTGCCTATTTGAAATAAATTATTTGACTTTGACTTTTTACTCGTACTTCATATTTCTGAGTGACCGACTCCTTGACAATTCTAAAGTGTAAATGGTTTCATTGAAATAGATGCTTTAAGTTCGCCGAAACGAACGCTTAGTGCCGTCAGATTCAAGCGTTCTTTCGACGCTTGTATCTGACCAGTACAAAGCGTTCTTTCGAATCATTGAGAACTTTTATTGCAACCCAAAAGTGGCAGATAGACGATTAAGATCAAACTAAAAAGAACAACATGAAAAGAAAAACGACTACAAAAAGGCAACCAATAAAAAAAACAAAAATGCCGACTGGGAAAACACATACCTAACTATAAAGCGAAAAACAAGCATTATTAGCTATTGAACTTTGTTTTGTGTAAGTTTATCGCAGGCGGGGATAAACCAATAACCTAAAAATTATGGTGTAACTATTTTTTATTCACGCCTGCGATAAACTTAGAAACCTCGAAGCCTATTGTACAGGACAATAGGCTTCGAGGAAAAAAAGAACACCGTTTGGCGCCAAAAATCGGCCATTTTATTTTTTTTATAATTTTGTTATAGCCAGTGTCACTCACAATTAAGACGAATCTAAAGAAACCTCTGAAGCTAAAATCCATCAAGCCGTTTAGGCTACAGAGCTTGCCAAAGACATATTTTTATTTATTTATTCAGTTCGGACAACAACATGGTCCAATTTGTTAGTCAAATACCTTATCAGTACTGTTAGTAGTACACAAAACAAGGATAAGAGTCGCTGGTGACTGCGGCAGGATGTGTAGATAGCGATAAAGCGAGGAATATGCTACCTGACCATTCTCCCCACATAGTGCTTCAGAAAAGGGGAGTAAAGGCTCTCCACCACTGTTTTCGAGATGCTATTGTCACTGACCCGCGTTCTACGAATCAGTGATGCGACTTTTTTGCGAAACACTACATGGAAGCCGTCAGTTCGGTTCTGAGCAAACATTTCCGATGCGCTACAGAAACGGGGCAGTTTCAACAGCATCCTAAAAAGATTCTTGTATTAGATGCGTAAGACATCTAGCGATCTTTTGGTGTAGCTGACCTATAGACCCCCGCATACAGACCTCGACAAAACGCCTTGGACAGGGTGATTTTGACTTGGTCTGCACAACGAGAAAATCTACGGGCCAACATGTTCCCTCGGACCGCCAGTACCCTACATTCCCTTTCGATGCCTGCATTATCTTTAAGGTCGTCGGTAATTATGTGGCCCAAGTACTTAAATTGGTGGACTTTATTTATGCTCATACCATTTAGAGAAAACTAGGTTCATGATTAGGGCACCTACTGGCGGCCTTAAAGACCATGTATTCACGTTTACGGACATTGTACACAAGGCCGTGCAAGGCAGCATACTCCTCGCAGACCTTCAACATTTCTCTGATAGATCCCTCAGTCGGGCCCAGCAGTACCATGTCGTCCGCGTAGGTGATGCTGTTAATACTAACACCACCAACCCGGCAGCCGACACGCATACTACTGAGCTCGACTATGGGATTATTAATATAAAGGTTGAAGAGTCGTGGAGACGTCAACCCCTCCTGTCTCACACCGCACTCCAACCCAGACGACTGAGAACGTTCCGGGACACTTTACATAGTTCGTTTGGTTTACCTACCAATACTGCATGAGCATAAGCACTGATGCCGGTACATATACATATATACATTATACATACATCCATATACTCGAAAAACATAACCCTCCTGGCGCAGTTGGGTAAAAACTTTAAAAGAAGATCACTTTTCAAGTAGCCTGATTGACAATTTTTTTTTGGGCTCCTCCACAGTAGGAATATGTCATGACATGTATTCTTGTTTCCTTCATTCATCTTCTTTTATTCCTCTTGACTGTCTCGTTGGTCTAGTGGTCGAAAGTGTTACTGCTGAGCTTGAGGTCCTGGGTTCGATTCCCGGGTCGGGCAAAGTGATATTGGGTTTTTTCATCTGGAATTTCTTAGTAAACGTCCGGAGTCTGGATTTGTGCCCGGTTGATGGCAATAGGCTCGCACCCTATTAAATGGGACTTAAACATAACTGGCGAAATGTCGGTGTACTATAGGTACAACTCTGCCTGCACCTGTCGGGGAATTCAGGCGTGATTTTATGATCTTTTAATATAACCATTATTATCTTTTTGGATGGTTTTAATAACACTATTATTTATTTATATTTCCAGTATTCACAGCCCTGCAAACAACTTACATCGACAACGTGATCCTTGCGTACAACCCCGACAACCACCGTGAAGAAGCCACCGATGACACCAACCTCAAGAACACCTATACTACCAAGGCGTCACCCATCTCTATGGGTAGCAATGGTGAGCCCATTTATAATACTCAAAAGTGCAGTTTTTGAAAGAATATCTTGACCATATGGAACGAATGAGGGGATGCCACAGGGACCCAAAATGATCTTGTATAAAAAAAGCATACTAAAGAAAACTTGACTTAGGGTCCGTTGTTTGATCAGTAGTCAAACATACTAATAGTTAAAATGCGTTAGTTAAACTAACAATTTGTTAAAAATTACATAAGTATGTTGTTTGACAAATGGTTAAGCTAACTACAGTTAAAATAATTGACAATTTCCTATAAAAGTTAACCATGCGCAGACAGAGTAGTTAAACTTTGACAGCTATTAACTATTGTCAAGTGACTAATGGTTATATGTATCAAACACAAAGAAAATAACTGATTGTCTCGTTAGTGCAGTGTTCGCTAGCGCTCCTGCTGAGCATGATGTCCTGGGTTCGATTCCCAGGTCGGACAAAGTGTTATTGGGTTTTTCCATCAGGAATTTCTCAGTAGCAGTCCAGAGTCTGGATGTGTGCCCAGTTGATGGAAATAGGCTCGCCCCCTATTACATGGGACTTAAACATAACTGGCGAAATGTGGGTGTACTATAGGTACACCTCTGCCTAACCCTTCGGAGATTACAGGCGTGAAGTTATGTTATGAAGTAAATAACTGTCCTTCGTATGCTGAGCGTATGGGGTCCTGGGTTAGAAACTTGGGTTGGGTTGTGGTATTGGATTTTTATATTAGGACATTCTCAATAGCAGCATGGAGTCAAAGGAGATGTTTCAAAATGGGCCAGTTCGATGTACACTACCTCAAAATCAATATGACAGCTTACCGCCATGCCGGATGTTTATTGTCTATTGCAATTTCAAGGTAGTTTAGTAAGGTTTACCAGCAAACAAAGCCATTTTAAAGTAATTGGACAGTTGAGAACTGTTTTAAATGTTTCGCTTTTTTTTAAGTAAAGTGCACAAGGACCTGGCCCAGGCTCCATACATTTTGGAACATCTCCCTTGTCCTGTAAACAGCAATATATTTGCCCCCTATTTTAATTTACTCCTCCATTGTCGAAATTGCATCATTCAATGTTTGAGACGAACCTTACCCAAAAGTTGACTAGTAAAAACTGCCTCTGGCATTAAGTCCACCTCTGTACATTTGTCTGATTTTCAATAAATACATACATGGATATGAAACAAAATTGTCAAAATATGGATGTATAAAACATCTCTGCCTGCCTCTTTGGGCAATATAAGCGTGATTTTATCTTATCTCCGTTCCGCCACTTATTCAATATTTCGTGAATGTTTCTAAAATATATTTATATTAGGCACCGTGTGTTCTGTTTCAGTGCGCATGTCCAACACGGAGGTAGAGGCCGATAATGAGGCAGACGCGCGCAAGTGTGAGGCCATCCTACCCGGTATTAAAATCCTGTGGGATGTGCTCGAGGATTTCGTTAAACAAGGTAATATGAGATTTAGATTTTTTTTATTGCGTTTTCTGTCAAATAGTGTTGCTTTGAAAGGTTAGGTAGCTTGTAACAACCTGTATTCATCCTGTACATCTACATCGTCATTTGCGAACTACGCGTCACACTGACGTCACGCAAAATCCTGCATCGCGCAAGCGGAGTTTACCGCGCAACTAGTATATATACAACGTCCCGCAATCAATCGTCGGGATGTTGCCCACCAGACACAACACCCGTCTGGTCGAAGGATCCTACCTTTTCTATGGCGGTTTGAGTGAAATTCATACTCATACCTCTATAATCCATTTGCGGTTTTCTTGACTATTTGATAGAAATAAAAGTTTATTGTAAATCTGTAGCAACAGTCACAGACGCATTTCCTTCCACAAGAAGCAGTTGCCGACATATTTAAGAATCAATACACAAGAAGACAGAAAAAAATCTTTTTGCAGTGTTCCCTACCTCAAAAGGAAAAAACGGAACTCTTATAGGATCACTTTGTTGTCCGTCTGCTTGTTGTCCGTCTATCTGTCAAGACCCTTTATCTCGGGAACACGTGGAGGTATCGAGTTGAAATTAAAACCATATACTTAGGTCTACAGTCCCATGAAGCTGTGAAAAAAATCAAACTTCTAAGTTAACGTAAAAAAAGAGACGGCCGTTTATGCCGCAAAAAACGTATATTTCGACACTCTCAAGGGAATCTAAATTTATAGGGTACCTTCCGTTGGCCTAGAACTATGAAATTTGGCAACTAATATCGTCTTATACTACAAGTATAGGGAAACATCTGAAAACTATACATTTGTAATTAAATCTTTATTTAAAGTACGTTATCAATCATCGAGGTTAAACAACGGTATGGGCGGTCATAATTGTATGGGTGACCAAATCTTTGTGTAGATTTTTTTAAACTTTTACTAATTTGTACAGAAGAGAAAAATCTGAAAGCCTTATATAATTAATTAAATCACAAAAAAACAGGGTCTTTAAGCAAGGTCCAAATTTTTAAGTGAGTTAACCTTGTCATGCGGGAATCGTATGGAAGGGCTTCATTGGCACAAGCTTAAACAGATTTTTAATTATTTTTATGATGTTCTCGATTTATAACGAAGAATGAAAAAAGAATACCTGTTCCGTCTTTTATAATATGTATAGGTACCTAATAAATTTGGTGTATGTAGTACCTAACAGTTTGCACTGTTATGTGTACCTACTTAGTCCTTTTTTATTTTGTAAATTAATACAATCCTAAATAGGTACCCTCCTACTTATGTGTCTTGCACCTAGTAGTATTATACATATTTTAATAGGATATTAAACAAACATAGGTCACATTCAGTTCACGTAGAAAGCATACAACCAACGTTAATACAGCCCGAGATTCAATTACTTTGTATGTTAAGCACTTAACAATAAATTATAAATTAGTACATAGGTAGGTACTTATTATACACTAGCAGCGTAAATATTTAAAATCAGTTGCATACCTATCTACTTGTTATAGTTAAATCCTTACAAACAAAACTCAATAAAACACAATAATATAAGTAACTAGCTGCCCGCCCCGGCTTCGCACGGGTTGCGGTACTTATCTACGGCGTACCCTACCTACCTACCCTACCTACCTACCCTACCTACCTACCTACCCTACCTACCTACCCTACCTACCTACCTACCCTACCTACCTACCCTACCTACCTACCCTACCTACCTACCCTACCTACCTACCCTACCTACCTACCTACCCTACCTACCCTACCTACCTACCTACCCTACCTACCTACCTACCCTACCTACCCTACCTACCTCCCTAACTCCCTACCCTACCTACCAAAAAAAAAAAAAAAAAAAAATAGATGTTGGCCGATTCTCATAGATACCGGATAAGCACAAAAAATTTCATCAAAATCGGTTAAGCCGTTTCGGAGGAGTATGGCAACGAAAACTGTGACACGAGAATTTTATATATTAGATTATAGGTTTTGGAAACTGAATTTCGGGATAAGCTCGGAAAAACTACGAGACTCGATTCCTGAACTATTTATAATATTTATGTACTTACAAATTAGTACGGAACCTTCGGTGGGCGAGTCCGACTCGCACTTGTCCGGTTTTTTTTTTTTTTGCAACTGGCTTCTGCCCGCGATTTCGCCCGCGTATATATTTTTTGTTTTAACATAAAATATATCTTAGGACACTCGGCAATACTAAGGCTTCCCGTTAGTGTAAGAATTTTCGGAATCGGATCAGTAAATCCGAAGATTACCCCCTACATAAATACTTACAAATACGTCTTTATACTGATAGTGTAAATAAATCAACCCAACATTTCAAAGTTCAAATTATCTGCTACTTTTACTTTTCGTTCTTTAATCGTTTATCAATCTCTCCCTAATTCCTGGATTCTAGTTGAGACTTGAGAGCCATTTGGGCTCACTATCACCCGGTTTCTGAATTGAGAATTTGAAGTTGAGAACTTGTCAAACCCTACTTAAGCATTACTTAAGGTGATTCCTTCAATGTAACCCCCAAAATTCAATTTTTTTTCGTTTTCTGCAAATAAATTTTTAATTTCGTGTGCTTTCACCTTAAGTAATGATTAAGTAGAGTTTGACGAGTTGTCAACTTCAAATTCTCAATTCGGGAACCTGGTGTATGAGTCTACAAAGAAATAATAGTGTGGGTTCTGATCTGGGCAAGTACCAATGTGATTTTTTCAATTTATATGTCACTAGCTTTTGCCCGCGGCTTCGCTCGCGTTAATTTAGACTTTGACTATCAATTCAGGTTATAATTTAATCATGATCGGAAGACACGTAGCGCCATCTATTATCATAAGAACGTTTTTGTTGTTTTCCTCGGAAACAGTACTTTTTTTCGGGATGAAAGGTACCCTATGTCCGTTTCTGTACACCTGACAACGTATATGCAAAATTTCAGGACGATCGGTTCAGTGATTTAGGCGTGAAAAGGTGACAAACAAACTTACTTTCGCATTTATAATATTAGTTAGTATGTACTTTCTGAGTTTATCTTGGACATTACTGATATTGGTGAAGGAAAATAATTCTGAGGAAACTTGGACTTACAGTTAATATAAGTCTGAAATCACTAACCCTTTTTTAGCAGGCGTGGTGATCAAAGCTCATGCCTTCTCCGTATGAGAAAAAGCCTTAACCCTGCAGTGGAATTATAATAGACTGGTACTATTATTATAGTCGAAGAGATCTTGCTAAAATTTACTTTTTTTTTTTCTGCAGGTCGCGTCCAACAACTAGGCGTCGCCGACGTCGGCGGTGGTTGCTTGCGGAAGTTACACGCGTGGGCGCGAGTACGCCCCTCCATAGCTCAGATCAACCTAGCCTCCTGCTGCGTTGTACCACCGTCCCTACACGCCTTCTGTCGCGCCAACGACGTGCAGCTTCTCACCCACGCCGATCCACCCGGTAATTACTATATAACAGATTTAAAAAAAAAACTGCCGCTAATACAGCGTACCGAGTTGCAGTATGACAACTTGGGAAATCAATAAGGAAAAGCATTTCCGCAAGCATTTTTGCTTTGTCAGCATAACTATTCATATGTTTGGATAAAAATTGGAGATCACCTCAAAATTTAATTGCCTTCTCAACTCGATACCATCGTAAATAAAATAAAATTGTTATTAAATTAGCACGCTTGCGAAGTAGCTTAAGTAATTTAAGAAAGAACTTGATTACCAATCTACTTAGATTGGTAATCAAGTTCTTTAATAATACTGCTACCATCCTTTTAAATTGAATTTAATAACAGTAACGCTAATTTCAGCCATTTCTTTTTCCTCAGATCTACTCTCAATAGCCGCAGTAAAGACCCTCTCAGACGCAGGCATCGGCTGTAACAACCTAGACTGGTGCGCGCGCTACCAGGTTCACATAAAATGTAGGGGCGTGCTCGCGCTAAAGGGATACGTCTGTAAGGCCACGCTCGGCAACAAAACAGAGAAAATTGAAAATATTGAGAACGTTTAGCGTGATTCATTAAGAAACGTGTTGATAGTAAGGTATTTATTTAAGCATTTTACTTAGCTGTTGCGCCACAGTTGCGCCGCAGTCGTGACACAAGTTACCCAAGTTATCATTTCGTCCAATTCATTGGTTTGATATCTATCATTGCTGTTTCATATTATTTATGTTTTTTTCCAACGATTTTTTAAACCAATTCCTCGGATTATTCGGAATATTTATATGCTACTTGCTTAAGCTTCCACACACAGACATATAAAGGTTTTATTATTAACAATAGTAAGATACAAAATTAATGATATACAGAGAAAACGTAAATGACGGGGTGTCGGAGAGGAAGCATGTTTTTTTAAAGTAAAATTTTATTTCCACTTTTTAAACATTTCCAAACTTTTGAATTTTTTGAGTTGGCTACATTTCATTTAAGCCAACATTTTGTCTCTTGTCAGTTACAACCATACTTATTTTGTCAGATACCATCGATTACCAGTGCATTTTAATACATAGACTCATCATTATTTTGTATAGCGTAAATTGTGATACAGTTCGATACTAATGTATGTATGCTTATATTATTATTGTTATTTATTTTTTCTTCGACACTGACGAACATGCCCGAAAGATCTGATAAATATTCTATTTAATTCAAAATTTTAAAGTTCTGTTTGAATTTCGAAAATACCTTCGAAATTCAAAATATCGATTAACAGAAATTAAAGTAGTTTGCGTCGGTATTCGATATCACGGCCTTTAGGTATCGATGTGAATGCGAAAAATTATGATTTTTCATGTATTATCGGCAGCAATCGGATATTCGGATGCATATTTACCTAAAGTTAATTTTAAAAAGTATGGAAGCGGCTATTAAAAAAAAAAAAACTGGGACGCCAGGAACACCGAGAATGCATAAATATTCGGGTGAGAAGATGTGTGGAAGAGACTTCAATTTTTTTTTTTATTTAACAATAGCCCGGTATTCTTGGATTGTATAAATATAAAGATGCATATTTATTTAAAACTAGCTTCTGCCCGCGACTTCGTCCGCGTAAAATTTCTTATTCCCCCGACGCACCCCGTCGCATCGCAACTTCATTTATTTTTTCCGTAAGAACCTTCTACAAAGTCTTCTAGAAAACTTTACAAAAAAAGGTGGGTGAAATCGGTAAAGTCGTTCTCAAGTTATGGCGTGACCAAGAAAAATAGGTATTCATTTATATATATATAGATTAATGTTCAACCCCCGACGCAAATATGTGTATGTAGGGTGTTAGAGGAGGTGTGGTGTATGTTAGTTAAAGATAAGATTTTTTTGATACAAAAGAGCATTTCATATTAGCCAAGTTCTCTACTTTAGGTGAACATGCATCCGAATATCCGATCTCTGATTGTCAGTGTCTAAGAAATATTTAATATTAATGTAGTTGGTGCACAAGCTAGGTGTTGTGGTGATTTCAATATACGATTCGATTAGTTCTTACGTTTAATAGTTGTCAACTTGTATTCAATATGAATAGAAAAATAATGGAAATACAAAATGTTTAACCTAGCACAAGTAATATGGAGAATATAATTGAGGGGCTCGTGGCTAAGTAAAAACAGCCGCACGGGTTGATCATCAAAATTAGGCAACGCTTGCCGAGGTCGATCCGTGGATGGGTGACCATCCATTACATACCCCCCCTCGTGCCCCGTGACCCCCCTCCGTGCTTCGGAAAGCACGTTAAGCCGTTGGTCCCGGTTGTCATTCGTAGATCTGACAATCATTACGGGTTGGTAGCAAGACAGAAGCCTGAAAGTCTGACCAAAGGGTATCGTGTTATTGTGTTGTGGAAGTCAGATAGGCAGTAGCTCCAAGTAAAATACTGGTATTCAGCTGCATCCGGTTAGACTGGAAGCCGACTCCAGCATAGTTGGAAAAGGTTAGATAAGGAATTAAGGAGAAAATTGATAAAAGAAAGGCTGTGAAAAATTTTGTGCTTACAAACGTCGAGTTATTTTGTACAAGTTGACAGCTATTCCAATTGAATAGTTACCTTAAAAAAATGTTTTTCAATACAAGGAAACGGTACTTTGCAAAGTTGTGATAAGTGTATAAGCTAGACTCGATTTTATATGCAAGAAAAGTATCATGCGCAGCGCCTGCCAATTTAATTGCGGCAACATTGACCGAAAATACATTTTTGCGATGTTGCTATTATCTAAAAGTAGGTAACGAAGGAAACGAATGTACATTCGTTTCCTTACATTCGGATTTTTACTCGATTACGACGATATTTGGAGAGGAGTAATGTGTTTCAGATGTGTGTAATTTATATGTTTCATTGGTGTTATCGTATTTTTCTTGCCTATAAAATACAGTCTTATTATAATAATAGTATTTCCATGCAGTTAACCATAGTTTTACTTTAAAGTTACTTAAATATACGGGCTAGAGCAGAATTAACGTAGGTTTAGTCACAAAATTTTTAAGCTATCTGTACTTCGGATTTGAAATCTCAATTATTTATTGGTTACTTAATTTGGAAAATTAAAAATTGAGGCATTTGTTTGAAAGCTGTTAGCTATTTTTGTTGGTTATAATACCAGCCTATTATTATCCCAATGCAGGCCCAACGCCTCTTCTCATACAGAAAAGGCACGAGCATTGATCACCACGCTTGCATGAATTGAAAAATTAACATTGTTACAGTCGCCAGCAGGTCAACTGTCAAATTTTTCCAAACGATTTTAAACCTTAAAATGTTGATGGTTAAGTTCAAAATCGTATGAGGAAATCTGACAATTTGTGGTTACTTGACTGTACTTGCCCGGGCTGAATAGTTAAAAATCTATGCATAGTTTGAACATGCCAATAGAAAGTTTTTATTATTTTTATTGGGCCTCCTAGACAAATGATGCCCCAATATATGCTCACAATATATGCGTAGGATCATCTATGGTTGTTAAATAATTATGTTAATTATGAAACCAGTGAGTAATTTTAATTAACCAACTCTGTACACCGTTTTTTTAATAGCAACGTTCTTAAATGCAATTCATTATTTAAATGCGCAAATGTCCCAAAAAGGTTGTTACACATTGAAGCGGTGGCGTGAAACGCACACTTTATTAATTAATTCTCAATTATGTCAACGTTACACACACAAAAAATGCCCCTTTTATGAAATTGAAATCTTTAATACTTGATTCATAGGTGCCTCATACTTAAATTAAGATGTTCTATGTGAATTATATGAAAATGCTTTATAAAAAAAAAGTGTAAAAATGTTTATAATACATTCAAAAATGTAATATGTAAGATGAAACCCGAATTGTTTTAAAATTAAAGTATTTATTGAATATTTGCGTGTTTGAGTTATTTTTTACACCACTTTGCAATCAGGACAGAATCATCAACATCATCATTTCAGGCAAAATACGTCCACTGCTGGACATAGGACTCCCCCAAGCATCGCCACTTCGACCGGTTCTGTGCTTTTCACCTCCAGCGGATACCTGTGGCCTTCACCAGGTCACTGGTCCACCTTATGGGAGGCCTTCCAACGTTTTCCGGTACGCGTTCATCACTCCAGAACCTTTCGGCCCCATCGGCCATCTGTTCCGCGATCAATCTGCCCTGCCCACTGCCACTTATGTGTGGCAATTCTTCGGGCTATGTCGGTTACCTTAGTTCTCTTGCGGATCTATTAATTTCTGATTCGATCATGAAGGTAAACTCCAAGCATAGTCCTCTCCATTGCCCTTTAGGTGACTTTTAGCCTTCAAAAGACACAATACACAAATTTATTGCACACGAAAACACAACATTGATCGCCAAGAAATATTGCTAAGTATGAAAATAACGGTAAGCGTGCACAAGGCTGTCATTTGGCGAAAATAAGTCTGTGGTGAAGTCATCTAATTAGCCTTGATATTTTGATAGTTCAGTCACCCAAACCCAGCATGCGTCTGATTTTTTTTAAGCTATCATAATGGTAAAGTACCTATATACTAATTCCATGTCATAATGTGAATGTTTAAGTTAATTTTCATTCAGTAAAAGTCGATTTGAAAGAAATAAAATACGTCTATTTGCGGTAAACACACACAGACACAGAAAATAACAATTGGGGGGAAAATATGCATCACATCCATGCAAAACAGCATTCGCTCAGAATAATGCTACGACCATATCCGAGACATGCCCACCGCTGGTTTTCAGCGAAAGCCGGAGTTGACGCAATGACGTTAACCGGTGCAACACACAAAAAGATAAAAGTAACAAAAAATAAGAAAGAAAATAAATACACAATATCTAGTTCTAAACAAACTTTCAAACGTTTATTTGCTTCTAACAAAATTCTCTCCTTGAATAATAAAAGCTGAAAAAGGAAAAACTACATGCTGACAACAAAAGGACGACGATTCAAGACGAACCCGACGAGAATTAAGCTGCGAAACTTGATCCCTGCTAGCCCACAATTTTGTCTAAAGTAGCTATACCCATTAATGGCCAATACGAAATTTCATTTTAACAACTGGGGCCAAACTGACGAAATGGTGAACGGATGCGGTGTAGTCGTGGAACTGACCCTCAAACCATTGTCTCGGCCAATCTCGGATATTGCCGTAGTCTTTGTTTGGGTCCTAGCCTACATTTGAAGCAACTTCTGTGCTGCCATGGGTAACGTTGAAGGCGAGGTAATTTTTAAGAATCGAATCTTTCGAAATGAAGGGAAAAGATTTATCAAAGGGATGATGTTGGTGTATATAGCCTACCTATATTATATTTAATAGATCTGCTACTTAATAAAAATCTTGTAATAATAATCGTTCATTTGGAACAAAAAACAAATGCAATCAACGAAAACAATGTTAGGCGACGATAGCTGCAAAAGTTAAACCTGGCGCAGCTACCAACACCCGAATCTTAGTGAGAGGGTAGGTTGTTTCAGACTAATACATACATTACAAAACCATTCTAAACAACAGAAAAACTATTTTAAACAAAAATAATAATACAATATGGTTCCTAATAATAAATTACGAGAGAGGGTGAGTGTGTGTGTTTTTTAGAAAATATGTATGGTCACCAAAAGTGATAAGTAAGTAAAAACATCTATTGGTTTCTTACTAAACTTCAACTTTATCCGATGACCCTGGTTACGAATCTCTTTTGGTGGCTGTACCTATACCGTAGACTACGGAACGCTCAGTCTATTCTCTATAGACATAGACAGAAAATACTTAGATCTCTATCTACGACCCACTCTTACACACACAAGTAGGTAACTGTCACTAATGTTAAGAGCGGCCAACCCGTTATACGTTTCATACAAACGCTCGTACGTGATTATGCCGTTGTAACACATCTTTCAGTGAAATTTTTGAACTAACCGGTATCTTGTGTACTTTATCTAGGTTTCTATGCAAGCAAAAAATCTAAATTTGGATAAACAAATTCTGTATAAGCCTCCAAAAATCTGCTTTTTTGCACAAATTTTACCTGAACTTTGGCCGTTCATAATGTACTCATTAATTGTAAAAGTAAAGAAAACATCGTCATAGAAACCTTGCACATGTAATGGAGATTCTGAATGACAAACATTTTATCCAAAAAATTGTAAGGCTTTTTCAAAAACACGTATTTCCTGGAACAAGTTTTGTGAAATCTTCGCGCGCCAATTTCGTTCGATGTTATCGCGTTCTCACTCTTGCTTCTTTTTCAAACATTGCGTTGGATGAAACAACAAGCTTTTCAATCATGCTCGCGTTGACGATAGACGGACCGGGAAGGGCCCTCTTAACAGTCAGACACCGCGAGTGGCGAGAAGTTGGAGGGAGACGGACCCTGGACTGGAATTTGGTGGTGATGATGATCATGTAAGTGAATTGTGGAGTTTAAGAGATACTATAGTGAGGCACAGCGTCATGAACAAGTTTTCAACTTTCCCTTCAAATCCACTTCAGTAAAAAGTTAACGTAATAAATACTTTTTGTATGATGTTTCTGTATTTTGAATTAACAGCTGCGTATGTTTCCTCGAAATACAAAAGTCAGCTGTTAACAAAAACTTAATTAAAGGAATTCGACATTCGTCCTCAAGAATCATGTTAATACTAATATTATTGCATTCTTTTAACTTAATCATATTAATTTCAAATACTTTTCGATTAAATTCGTAAATATTGTCAGTAATTGAACGACTGACATTTTACAAGATCATGATATACCGCAATAAAAACTTATTTGGTGTTCTATTTGGAATTATTAATTCAGGTAAGTGTCACAATAGGTGGGTAGTTGGTAATTTTATCTTAGAATCAATTTAATACGGTACTTGAAGATTCTTAGCCTTTAAGGGTCCTTCAAACAGGCGCGACACGCGACGAGACACAAAGGCACCGCCTGTTGCGCGATGACCGATGCCTTTGTGTCGCAAGCGATTCGCGTCGCGTGTCGCGCCTGTTTGAAGGAGCCTTTATGAAGGTAAACTGCTCGCTTCGTCTGACGAGACGAAGCCAACCGACTCGATAGTAATTTAACAAAAAAAACATTCATAAAGATTTAACATAACATAACATCACGACTCTAATCCCGGAAGGGTTAGTCAGAGGTGTACATATAGTAGATACACTCATATTTCGCCAGTACCTAATGTTTAAGCCCCATGTAATGGGAGGCGAGCCATTGCCATCAACCGGGCACAAATCCAGACTTCGGGCTGCTACTGAGAAACTCCTGATGGAAAATCCCAATAACACTTTGCCCGACCTGGGAATCGAACCCTGGACCTCGTGCTTAGCAGTAGCGCTTTCGACTACTAGACCGAAGAGGTAGCAAAGACATATTCTTCCAAAAATTGTCATTCGAATTACTAATAACTTACAACCTTAAACCACTATTAATAACTTAATCCTCAGCTGTAGCCCGCTAAATTCAAATTTTCTTTGTTTTTTTGCAAATTGCAGCCTTGTTTTATGTCGTGTGTTGATCAAAATGCAATTCGCGACTGTAGAAATAACATATTTACTCAATAATAATCATCAATTTCACATCAATCGTCAATCTGTGGAAATTCGTTCAATCTCAGAAGTTTCATATCAAATTCGAATCGCATTTTGATCAATATACGACGTAAAACAGAGCTGCAATTTGCAAAAAACCAATGAGAATTTTAATTTGGCGGGCTACAGCTGAGGATTCACCTTAAACAAAAGTGCATTATTACGTAAATCAAATATCGGACCACCCCAGCTTATGCCTTTATAAGTCCATTTATATGCGCCGGAGTGGTGCTGACGAAATCAAGCGAATAACTTTATAATTGTGCATTAAAATAAAAAAGGGGTTAGCAGGAAACAGGATATTGCCTTCCGTGGCGACCCCACGCTACCGGCGCGGGCGACTGTTTTTTTAAAATAAAGTTGCTAACTTGGTAGCGTGTCGTAATGTTGTGAGATTCGATAGAATACACAAGTAGGTTTGTCTTTGAAAATGGAAAGTGTGAATGATGGCGAAGTATACCTAATCCACATAAAAAGATTGGAGGTGAGAACTTTAACTTATATTGAGTCGCAACTGTCGCAAGAGGCTTTGATGTTTAAAGCATAGGTAGGTACCTAATAAAGTGGTGAAGTTTTAAGGCTTTACTAACTGTCATTATGATCAATAATCAATAATCAAATAAGCCTACGTACAAAATTATTTATCACAATCGCTAGAGTAAAATATGTAATTGTAGGATCAGAATCAGGCAATTGGAAACTCCTCTTAATGCAATTTCATGGTTCTTCTCCCTAAATCAGAGTCTACGTAAGTTGACGGTAAAGCGTTCTTAACGGAAATCTGATACTTACGTATTTATGCGACCGACATTTCGATCATTTCATTTCACTGATTTTATTGAAAATTATTGATTATTTTCATGATTTTCTTATAAGTTGATACCTACTTAAACATAGTCAAGACCAGCACCCTAATTACGTAACACAGTATCTATCACAATATTAATTATTTTGAAGCCCATTGCTAATCCATTGCTTCATATGTTCGAAAGATTTGTCTGCTCAAGAACGTAAATAACGCAATGAATGTTATTGAACTTTCAAAATGAGACCCATTCCTATTGTTTGTGTGTTACATAATTACCCCGCAGAACTCTAATTGCGTAACAGACTATCAATCAAAATCTGAATAATTTTGACGCCTATTGCTAATCTATTGCTTCATATGATCGAAATATTTGTCTGCTGAACAACACAAATAACGCAATGAATGTTGTTGAACTGTCAAAATGAAAGCTATTCCTACTGTTAGTGTGTTACGCAATTACCCCACTGTATCTTTTGCGTGGATGAACTACCTCGCAGTTACACCAAGGCATAAAACATAATTGTACCTGATGTGGCTACTGTTTCCGTTTATAAGAAAGAAAAAAAGACAGAAAGAAAATACGTTTATTTGCGGTAAACATGACGCAAAGAAAAAACACACACATACAAAAAATAATAACATTTTTACAAAAAACAACCGACTTCCAAAAAAACACTAAAAAACGTAAAAAATAACTTAAACGTTCTGAGCTAACAAACATAAAAAAAACACAGTCGAATTGAGAACCTCCTCCTTTTTTTGAAGTCGGTTAAAAAATAACGAGTTGGGGGAAAATATGCATTACATTCACGCAAAACGGCAACCTACCGGTGGGTACCTACCTATCGTGTACCGACACCTTTAAACAAGTTGTAATTATACAAGTTGTTTCAGTTGTTTGTGAATGTTGTCGAAAATTTCAAAAAGATGAACAAAACAGAAGCTTTATCGTGGGTTGGCTAAGATCAAGAATCATCATCTCAATAATCCATGCCACTAGCCAAGCCAAGTTAGAGCCAAGTTAGTTATTAAACCAATAGCCAAGTTATTCGGCTTCGACGATGGAGCAGCCTTACCTAGACAATACTGATATGGCTGCGGCAGACGAACTGAAAAGACGTCAATTGCAAAAAATCGCTATGGATAAATGAGCCTGTTTTATTAGTTAATTAATCAATAATTTGACAGTACTGTAATTATAGATAAATATTTATTTTAAAGATTACTAAGCGGGCGGACCGATTTGAATGAAATAAATACTATATACTTTAGAAAATGAAGTTAACAAGACATGTCTGAAACAAATTCAATACCTAAATACCTACAAGTATGATACATGTGAGGAGCAGTGGTGGCCTAGTGGTAATGGCCCCGACTTACGAGTTGTAGGTCGTCGGTTCGAACCCAGGCAGGCAATTTACTTTGTGTAAATAATTTCGTCACCACTGCTCTCAAAACGGTGAAGGAAAACATCGTGAGGAAACCGGCATGTCCTAGAACCAAAAATTCGAAGACATGTGACATCTACCAACCCTCACTGGGCCCGCGTGGTAGATTACAGCCCATTCCCTCTCAAAGAGAGGAGGCCTATGTCCCAGCTGTGGGAACATTATAAGCTGATTATTATGGTACATATTTTATATACGAACTGTTTTTGAGTAGTATCACAACTTGTTTAAGTAACCGTGGCATATTGGTACCAGTCCTGTATTTCAATCCGACATTAGCATTTGCTTGGCTTGTACCTACTTACAATAACTCAACAAACTGCTTTGAAATCATTACGAAAGCCTTTATCCACGTTGTCGACAAAACTGTAACGACATTGCACTTTGTCCAACCACTTGGAGTTTGGACAGACAGTTTTCCTGCAACTCATACTTGCAAACGACGTGTGGCCAATCATTTGTCTTGTGTTACAACAGAGCTTACGACAAACAGCTTATTGACACTGTCTGTCTGCGTCTCGATTAGAGTTACCATCCGTCTTGATTTGTACGGATTTGTCCGGCTTTTTGGCCGCCAGTCCGGACTTTATCCGGCATTGTAATTTTATGACTTCAGAGATTTTCTGCAGAAAATAAAAAATATAAATGATTACTGAAAAAAAAGTTTAAAAAGTAAAATGTTCGGACTTATTTGTGAATGCCCGGCTCTTGTCAGGAATTTTCTAATTCCGACTATGGTAACCCTAGTCTCGATGAAATCTGAAGCAATATTAAGAAATGCAAGTAATTTAACAAGCATGTTCTGTGCTCATAAACTTTGGTTGTTAGGTAATCGAATTACCAAACATGTGTGCGTTACACAATCATAGACAATATGGAAAGTGGCGGGAAATTGCGCAGAGACAATTTCGGCGAGATCTGCGTCTGTGCAAGCATCGACTCGAGTCGGGTAGTGGTTGCAGAAAAGCAATAGTTAGTTCATTTATTTTTTTGGAAAATGACGGAATAATCTGTCACCGATTTCATCTATACTAACATCATTAGTTCTAGAGGTTATCCTGTAATGGTAGATGTCCCTAAGTAAATAAATAAATGTGGTTTTTGGTGGTGGCAATTTCTTCTTTTCGTAGCCGCTACACTCTTGACAGTGAGGTCGTGGTCATCGTTTAGTCTTTGGTAGGTATTTCGAAGTGTGACCCGCTTGGTTATATCTACGGCGCTTTTTAACCGACTTCACAAAAAGGAGGAGGTTCTCAATTCGACTGTATTTTTTTTTATGTGTGTTAGCTCACAACTATTTTCTGGGTGAACCGATATGGATGATTCTTTTTTTATTAGAAAGCTCTTTACACGTGATCCCATTTAAATTTGATCAAGTTCTGACCAGAAGTTTTTGAGTTATCCATAATACTGCGTATTTTTCTACTTAGTTTATATTGATGATGTTTTAATAATTTCCTGTCACTGTTATTTACATATCAAGTAGTGGTATACCCATGTGTGTGGGGTAGGTACCACAACTAAAAAGTGAAAAATAAAAACTTTTTTACAAATAACAACCGACTTCCAAAAAAAAAAACACAAAAAACGTGAAATTTTTTTTTAATTTCGGAAGTCGGTGGCCAAAAACGAAAATACAAAAACCAAAGACACCGACTTCCGAAATTAAAGTTATTTTTCACGATTTTTTGTGTTTTTTTTTTGGAAGTCAGTTGATTTTTTGTAAAAGAGTTTTTTTCTATGATTATTCCTCGTAGTGTGATTTATAAATCTAATCTTATCCAATTTTTTTACATGTAAGTGTTCTATTCGTTGACCGCTGTTCCATTCGCAGTTTTAGATAACAATAGGTTCGAGAAAACTTCTATTTTTAGCAATTGGAATATGTCAGTATATCTCAATGTTTTTCATAATTATCGTGATCATCAGCCTACAGCAGTCCACTGCTGGACATAGGCCTCTCCAATTGCACGCCATTCAACTCGATTCTCGGCAACTCTCATCCAGCTGCTACCAGCCACCCTGCAAAGATCGTCGCTCTACCTAGCCTGAGGGCGTTCTACCTTACGTTTGCCGATTCGCGGCCTCCACTCAAGAACACGACTACCCCAAAGGTCGTCGGTTCTACGGCTAATATAGCCGGCCCATGTTTTTCTCCTCAATGTTTTTAGCCTTAGCACATTGGCTTCAGTTCGAAATTATGTTCAACTTGTAACAATGCTTAGATGTAGATATATTTGCTAATTTGTTTCACATTACCAACATAACTGGACGATTCAAATTGTCCTCAAAGTCCGTGTTGCAGGTGTTAACAATTGAATAATTTTATTTGGAAAAAATGTTTTAAGTATATAAATGACACTATTACTCACATACTTCTTAGAAGACGACGTGCAGAATGTTGTACACATAAAGATGCAGCATATGACCACGTTCGACTCTTTTGACCTGCGCCAAATTATCAATAGGTGCACATTTCAAATCGTTAAAATATGCACATACTTAATGACGTTTTGGTGGCAGACTTGTAAAAGATTCTCTACGTACCTACAATTGCTACAACTTATAGTACACCCACATTTCGCCAGTTATGTTTAAGTCCCATGTAATAGGGGACGAGCCCATTGCTGACGGCAATGGGCCGGGTACAAATCCGGACTTCGGACTGCTACTGAGTAATTCCAGATGAAAAGAATCCGATAACAATCACCCCCGGGCCTGAAGTTATGTTATGTATATTGCTACAAGAAGATGCTGTACTCTAATTTTTTACCATTCACAGTTTGAATCGAGACTTCTATCAATAAGAATAAGTAAAAAAAAAAAACTAAAAAAAGAAGAACGCTAGATAAAAGTATGTAGGTAAATAGGTACAAGACATATTTTTACTGACTGCCCTGATCCCATGTTATCAAAATAATTTTCTCCTCCATTCTCACCTGTCTGTCGTCACCTTGACAACTCCTGTATCATTCAAAAGTACGTACTTATATATCATACAATTCATGCATCTTTTCTTTGGTCACCATCTTCTCTTACATCTATCCTTGAAGAAGGTTTAGAACTAGGTACATTATATCTGACGGCGAAGCAAGTGGCGCCGTCTAGTTTTGTTACGAAGTTACTAGGTACTACCGAGTAGGTCGGATAAGAGTGACTCTGGTTGATCACTGTCACTCTAGTAAAGCATCGCATCGATGGTTGCGTGGCGGCTTTCGTCTGATGAGAGTACTCTGTGACAGGGATGATGACAGGGGAGCATCTGTCGTACCACGTCCAAGACGAACTGCTATATTCCGGCACAATCCTGATGATAATTTTGAAGCTGCTGAACCACTAATACGATGACCACTTCTGATAAAAAAGGTGCCATTATTTCTAATAAAAAAAAAAAAAGATATTTTTAAATATATTTTTTACCACGGAAAGCCCTCGGCTGCTGTCGCTACACAATCTCGCATTAGACGTCAAGTTCAGTGCGCGTGAGTCGCGAGCGTGAAATTGTCACACTCTTACTTTCTCGATGGCACGATAGCACAAGACCGTCCTTCCTTTCGCTTTAATTACGACAAATCATCATTACTATGAGGTCCCTGAACTGTCACGTTGGCTAACGATTCTAGTGATATGTCGTAGCTTGAAAATAATATGGCAAAGACGCCCATGGAAAAACATAACGCCTCTTTACAAGAACAACGTGATATTTTTTAAACGACAACTTTACAGGAGAGCAATTTTAAATATTTAAGCGTTGATAAATTCTAAAATATTGATAATTTTACCGTCGAAAACAGTTAAATTGTTGCGGTAATTAATGTGCTTTCTGAAAATAAGCAAAAAATAATTCAGTTAAATATGAAATAATTAAAAAAACGTTTATGAGATGTCACGTTGCTCTTGTAAAGAGGCGATAACATATTTTATTATCACGCCTATATTCTCCGAAGAGTTAGGCAGAGATGTACCTATAGTACACCCACATTTCGCCAGTTATGTTTAAGTCCCATGTAATAGGGGGCGAGCCTATGGGCTATGGAAGAACATGTAGATACCAATTTATAATTTAGCATGAGAATAAATAATTAATTGATCAATAATAACACACAAGTAAATAAACTCACGTTTTCTTTGCATGGGAAATAAATATTTTATTAAATATTAAATTATACTAGCTGCGCCCCGTGGTTTCACCTGCAGCGGTATGAAATATACTTTACGACATATTCTTAGACCTATCAAATATACACAAAAAAAAACATAAAAATCGGTCAAGCCGTTTCGGAGGAGTTCGATAACAAACACTGTGACACGATATTTTTATATATTAGAACATAACGTACCTATTTGTTTTTTTTTTAACATTAGCTACTTAGTTCTTGCTTCAGATAAGCATAGATACGCTAAGAAGAGTAATTAAAACCATTCTTATTTAAATTTTTGTAGGAATATTTAGCGTTCCATGCTTGGCTTGGTTTTATTTTTGTTTCTTTACAACAGTGGTTCCCAACCTTTTTTTGACCAGGAACCACTTTGATTCAATTATTATTAGCAGGGCCCACAACGTTAAATAATAAACTGTATCAATCTAAAAATTAAGTTTAATGGAAAAGTTTAGCATACGTAATAGTAAAATTTAAAAGTAACATTAATTAATAAAACACTGAATTTTTTGGTAGGTAATTCAGTTTGCGTCAGTGAGATTTTTGAGTTTACTTCTTCTGTACAAGTTCTTGAATTCTTGGGGTAATTATAGCAAAAAAAAGGTATACTAATATCATCATGCACTTACTTTCAATCGATTCCTGGACTTGTTTTTAATTGTCAGTAAATCACAAAATTCTTCGCATAAATAAGTAGTGGAGAAAACCATAAGATAGCGCAAAGCGATTTCACGAATTTTAGTGTATGAAATTACTTTTTTACACCAAAGAATCAGATTCAAATGCGTTCTTATAGTTTACATCATTTTGTTTGAAATCTTGCGCGGACCATATTTTAGCTCTTACGGACCACTGATGGTCCACGGACCACTGGTTGGGAACCACTGCTTTACAACCATAAAGAAAGAAAGGTCTGCCTCGTTGGTCCTGGGTTCGATTCCCGCGTCGGGCAATGTGTTATTGGGTTTTCCCATCTGGGATTTGTCATTAGCAGCCCAGAATCTGGATTTCTTCCAGGTTGATGGCAATAGGCTCGCCCCCTATTACATGGGACTTAAACATAACTGGCGAAATGTTGGTGTACTATGGGTACGCCTCTGCCTAACCAATTGAGGAATCCAGGCGTTATGTTATGTTATATAGAAATAAAAATATTCCATTATCAGATTCACGTACTTACATACGGCTCATAAGCGTAGTTTTAAAAATTTGCTACGAAAATGCTACGTGCCTAAAGAATGACACGTTAATCATGTTTTACCTTCTTTACTACCTGAAAATTGCATCATATTTGTGTCTGATTTTAATATCACTACTTAAAGAATAATCCTTGTTCTATGGACTGACGTAGTAACCAGGTATGAATTGTATTTGTGAAGTTATTTGAGGATAGCAGTATCGTGCTACGAGACTGCTACGGCGTAGTAATTCTTCTTTTGCAACTTTCTAGAACAGACTGCCGTGTTACGTAGACATAATACATACCTACATTCACATACATAAACTCACGCTCTCTTCCAATGGGGGGCAGAAACTACAGAACAGGTATGATTGTATCCGTAATTGGTACTAGTGAAACATTATCTGAGAATATATCCCAGTATCGGTATGCTATACAGGCTGATTTGTTTTGACTTCATAAGTTGATCGGGGTGATTTTCACATTATTGTGTTGCATGGAAAGCATTTTTGTGTTAGCTAATGTATAAAGCAAAAAAGGGGTCCGATCATCACAACCACGTAAATAAGGTCATTCTATATTTTCAGCTTGTAATAAATGAACCTGTGCATACGTACCTACGTGAGGATTTGTAATTGGCTTTCTGTTGACTACGGTTTCCTTTTTGTCTGTTGTTATTAGCTTCTTCTTCTTCAGCTTCGCGTCGACGTCGACTTTCTCAAATTCTGTTGGCCCAAACTTCGCCACTTCCACGGAGTCATCGGTGGCAGCGCAGAGGTCAGTTTGACTGCATGTTTTGGGACACAGAGGGCAAGGTAGAAGCTAAGCTAGGTTATTAGCTGTAAGTCCTCCATGTACTAAAATAAATAAATAATTTTATAATTTTTATAACTGCCTCGTAGGTCTAGAATTTCTCAGTAGCAGCCCGAAGTGAGTCTGGATTTGTGCCCGGTTGATGATAATATCCGCGCCCCCTATTACATGCATGCTTGGCTTGGTTTTATTTTTCATTCTTTACAACCATAAAGAAAGAACGGTCTGCCTCGTTGGTCTTGGGTTCGATTCCCGGGTCGGGCAAAGTGTTATTGAGTTTTCCCATCTGGGATTTGTCATTAGCAGCCCAGAATCTGGATTTGTTCCAGTTTGATGGCAATAGGCTCGCCCCCTATTACATGGGACTTAAACATAACTTGCGAAATGAAGGTGTACTATAGATACACCTCTGCCTAACTCTTTAGGGATTACAGGCGTGATGTTAAGTTATTGTTATTTTATAAAATAGTTATTTTTGCCATAAATCTTAACCAATTCGATCGTTGTCTAGCTCGATATTGGAATTTAAACTATAATTTATGATCGTAGGTATTGTCAGGCAGCTGGTCTGGGCCCATAGACCTGTTATAGGCGGCAACATGTTCATTTAGTAAATAGACTGCCAACGAAATAGCCGATCTGTAGTCTACCTATAAGGCACTTAGTTATTTCTGTTGAGATAGTTGTCAAACTACTTTATAGATAGCCTAATATAGCCCTATGTGAATCGGTTAATACCTAAATCATTTCGTTTACACATAGATATTATAATATGAGTTTATCTGTCTGTATGTACAGTCAAACGCATGTCTATGGTAACAATTGGACACCGCCTTTACTTCGTACATAAACAGTTTTTTTATAGGTTCGCCAACTGTATGTAAGTATGGTAGGTACATTTTTCTTGAATTAATAAAAATTATAGGTATGTAACGTGGAGAAGATATTTTGAAACTATCAATTTGATCCTAAGATCGAATTTGAAAACCAGATTTTTTCAAACTAATCCCCTCGTCGTGGAGGGATTCCGAACCCCTACGTCGAAAATTGTCACCAGTTATAAAAAAAAATAGCTTATATTAGTGCGTAGCTATTGCACTTTTCTATGAAACACAATTTTTTGTTTAACCGACTACAAGGTTCCACTCTAGGGGGGCTACTTTTGCAGCTCGCCGTCCGGTAAGGACCAGGCCCGGGTCGACGGCGCGTCGTGTTCCACGCGCGCCTCAAAGAGATGTCAGCAAAATTGACGGGGTCCGATAGGACCGATGCCTGCCGGGGCTGCGGATTGTTCGAAAGAGTTACCGTGGCCCTGGCGCACAGGCAACTGAAGGAACACGGGTGGGTTTTAGTCAGTAAGAGTCTGACACGCCCTTCCGCTCCGCCCGGAGCGGGAGAGGTCATTTGATGATTTCCCACCCAAAAAAAAAAAAAAGGGGGCCTACTTTTCTTTCTATAATCATGTAGGTACAAACTGTTATCATGGATTCCCCATGGTAACAGTTTCTGCGTCGATGTCCCTGCTACCCTATATACAAAACAGTTACTATTGAATTGATTGTGGTTATTACAGGAAAAGGTAACTTTATTGTTGAAAAACACATACCTATCCACCTAACAGGGTAGACCAAGGATGGCGGACCTCTATATATTTTCGTGCCATTTTTTACAAATAAATATTGAATGTGGCCATGACGTGCCAAAAAACAATCTTGACTACTAGAAAAAAACTATATGTACTTTCACAATAATACTCTTTATTTGGAAGTTTAAAATATACCTATATACTTTTACAATAATACCTTTATTATTGTGCAGTAATTTTAACATTAACGGTTTTATATTTATTTAAATTATAGAATAAATGAGTGCGACTTCTGCTGTTGCAAACTAAATGTCTTAGGTACCTAAATTCTTGAAATGATGCCGTGCCCAAATTATTTTGTTACGTGCCACAAATGGCACGCGTGCCATTGGTTCGCCATCCCTGGGGTAGACCTTGTACAAGGGTACCTATAGTATCTACAGTGCTAAATGGAGTCTTGCAGCAAAGTATATTAGTATATTCCCATGACGATTTCGGCTACGGTGACCATTTCTGTTTTCGACGGCTATGGGTTACGTTACGAGCGTGTGCTCTTATGTGGCTAATGTACCCTATCTTGGCTGAGAAGTTACGTGCGTAGTGCGAACACGTTAGAATACCATTTTCAGCAAAGTATGCCTCCAGTGCCTAGACTGCTGGGCGTCTGTTTTTTTTTTTTTGTGTGACTAATTATCAAATGACCTCTCCCGCTCTGGGCGGAGCGGAAGGGCGTGTCAGACTCTTACTGACTAAAACCCACCCGTGTTCCTTCAGTTGCCTGTGCGCCAGGGCCACGGTAACTCTTTCGAACAATCCGCGACCCCGGCAGGCATCGGCCCTATCGGACCCCGTCAATTGTGCTGACATCTTTTTGAGGCGCGCGTGGAACACGATGCGCCGTCGACCCGGGCCTGGTCCTTACCGGACGGCGAGCTGCCCATTGCTCGCCCTGGTTTTGTGCCTGGTTGATGGCAATAGGCTCGCCCTCTATTATGGTCCTCCGGATCGTATTTCGGCCATGGCGATCAATCTCAACGGAAACTAGCCTTCGGCGCGGGAAATATTAAAGTGCACAAGTGTGTGCGCAGGCACAGGTACACTCTCTCTTTCCTCACTTTCATAGTCGAATAGGACGGCCATCTGACACGACCGGAGAGAGATCAGGCGCAGGACCAACGGCTAAACGTGCTTTCCCAGGCACGGGGGTATCACACCGCCAACTTCCAAACTCCGGGCTGTTACTAAAAAAATCCTAATGGAAAAACCCAATAACACTTTGCCCGACCTGGGAATCGAACCCAGGACCCCGCGCTCAGCAGTCGCGCTTGCTACCACGAGACCAACGGGGCAGTTACCTATTACCTATTACATGGGACTTGAAACATAACTGGCGGAATGTTGGTCTACCTACTCTAGGTACACCTCTGACTAACTCTTCGGGGATTACAGGCATGATGCGTTTTCCAGCAAAGTATTGTGTAACTGAATATTAGTGAATGCATCCACACATATGGAGAACTAGCTTCTGTCAGCGACTTCTCCCGCGTGGATGTCGGAAATTATCTTACGGAAACGAGCTACCGGGACAAAAAGTAGCCTATGTCCTCCTCCAGGATGCCATCTATCTACTTGCTAAATCTTATCGAAATCCGTTCAGTAGTTTAGGCGTGAAAAGGTAACATACAGACAGAGTTACTTTCGAATTTATAATATTATCAGTGACTAGCTTTTGCCCGCGGCTTCGCCCGCGTGGAGGTCGGAAATATTATTCCCCGGGAACGTACACCGGGATAAAAAGTATCCTATGTGTTAATCCAGGTTTTAAACCATATGTGTGCCAAATTTCATCCAAATCCTTTCAGTAGTTTTTGCGTGAAAGATCAACAAACATCCATCCATCCATCCTCACAAACATTCACATTTATAATATTAGTAGGATTAGTAGAATATTAGTAGGATTAGTAAGAAGTAGGATTTTCTTTGAACCTAAGATGTCGGAGTGTGGAACTTTAGACAGTAGCTATAGTGATCGCGTTTTAGCATGGAACTAGCGGTCATTGACCCACATACATTTTCTTGCATTAATTCGTTTCAAAAACTGAAATAAAGTCCGTTAACGACAGGGCCTAGACAAATTAACATTCGTTTAGCGATGACGCTAGTAGAAAAACCAAAAAATTATGGGGTTGACATATGCTACCGAAATGTCACGTGATCATAGGTCAACGAATAGAAATTACCTAACAATGTCAACATCATTCGATTGTATGAAACGAATCGACAACGTCGAACGATTACTTCCATAGAGATGCGTAGCCAAGTGGCACTTTTTGACAAGCGTTATCGCTAGTTTTCGATTCGTATGATGAAAACATTAGCATAGCAAAGCAATAATAGCAATTGAAGAAATAGAATCGCTCCGAAGCGAATGCCGTTTGTCTAGGCCCTCTGAATCGATATCTATCGTTATATTCAACATGTTCCAATAACAAAAAACCATACATAATTTATTGTTTGGGTTCCTACGGAGAGATACATTAGGGAAAGGGCAATGACTGCTAGTACCATGCTAAAACGCGACAACTATATCTAGTATAATATAGAAGAAACAACAGTCTTGTAATAATTTATTGATCTGCGATCGGAATGTGATCTATTGAATTTCAAACACGGCCATTTATGTTTTCCTTTTAAAAATTAGTCACACGATTAACGTTAGTTGACATTGTTATTGACAGCTCTAAAGATTATTAATCTTAATCTCGCTACCCTCCAGTTAAGCTCCGTTTCCTAGAAAAGCGCCGGCCGCCACGTAGCGTCCGCAATTTACCGGCAGATGACGTCACTGAGACGTTATTTTGGCAAGTTAATTGGTGTGTTTTCCTAGAGAGCATTTTTAGACACCGTAAAGTTTCCGCTGCAATCAGTTTCATGACAGCTGGCACTGCGACCGCTATGTGGCGGCCGCCGCTCTTCTAGAAAACCGTAGCTTAAACCTAGACAAAATCAAACTGCGAGGTAATTACGTAACACACTAGAACAGTATGAATGGGTTTAATTTTGACAGTTCAACTTTTTTTTTATGTCCTAATTGTAACCTTATTATTTTTTTATTATTTTTATTTACTGCGTAATTTAAATAAATGAAATTGTTTCGTATCTGATTTGGTTTTGTAGCTCTAGCTAGCTTTATAGTAACTTATTTTTTTTTTTCAATATATTTGTTAATTTTGGTAATGCTCATATAGTGGCAACCACTGATCTTTAAATATGTCTTATCTGCGGATAATGCAGTGGACTGCAACATTACTACTTAAAGTTTTGTTAACCTTATGTATTATATAAGTTGTAGTTTTTTATTATCCCTAAATAAATAAAATAAAAAACAGTTGTTGAGCAGACAAATTTTTGGAACATATGAAGCAATGGATTAGCAATAGGCTTCAAAATGATTCAGATTGAGATAGATAGTGTGTTACGTAATTAGGGTGCTGGTTGCTAATTTAATTCCGGGGAGTCCGTATCTACACAGTAAGACAGTGGTCAGGGGCAGGGCTGTTCCATACCGCCCCTTCATGAATGTTGATTAAACCTATTGTGTGTACTAGGTTTATTAGAACTATTTTAAAGACCCAACAGGCGTATTAATCGTGGTATTCCAGTCATTTTATTGTGTATTTGATAAGGTCATTGATTTTACATTTTGTAACTTCTTTAACTGACACAATAAATAATTAATTGTTAAAATATAAAAAAAAATCTACTTTTCAATATTTGTAAATATGTGAGCACCAGGTATCTACACATAATTAATTTACCTGTCATTGCTTTACATTTAATTCTTTTTACCTATTGTGGTATAATATTTTTATTCTAGGTGCATCGTCTTCACATATAATTATATAATTAATGAATGCAAAATATTGTAAAACATTTTAAAACAGTAACGGTGGAGTTTCGTGCCCATTCTTCTCCATACGAAACTACCTTTTGGAAGGGACAACTAGAATCAATTCTACTTTCTTGTAAATCTTTGACGTTCAAAAGTGCCTTTTATGTGCCTATTTGAAATAAATTATTTGACTTTGACTTTGACTTAAACAAGAGGACAAGACAAGACCTTTTCTAAAGCCGATAAGGAGAAGACACTTTATACTTTTAGTTTAACAAACCCAACTGAGTATTGGCTCGTCCTCTTTAAGATGTGCGAACAGAAGGAAAAGTTTTTATTTTATTATTCATTGGTCATTCTGTATTTTGCATACGTGCTGGTGATCACAGAATGTACGAACAGACATTTTTCAAGCTATTTCTTGTGCAACAGCATAATCAGCCTATAATTATCCTACTGCTAGGATACAGGCCTCTTCTCTGTGAGAGAGAGCGGGCTATAATCAACCACGCGGGCCCAGTGCAGGTTGGTGGATGTCATATTTCTTCGAACTTTCGGTTCTAGGACATGCCGCTTTTCTCACGATGCTTTTCTTAACCGTTTTGAGAGCAGTGGTGATGAAATAAATTACACAAAGTAAAGCGCCTGCTTGGGTTCGAAACCAAGACCTAGGACTCGTCGGCAGGGGCCGATACCACGGGCCACGTCTGCTCCCTGCTCACAAACAGGCTTGTGGCCACTGACGAACTTAAAGCTTTTAAGAGTTTTTTTATTAACAGCTAAATATACATACATAATTAATAAAATAATAATATTGACATGTATAAAAAAAGGAAGGATTCAAGGGCAATAAACATTTAAGTAGTACCCAGTCGTTTTCTCGCTTGAAATAATACCGTCTACAAACATCTTTACCTCTCCGGCACGAGCTTTCCTGTAATTTCGGAAACAATATGAGAACACGTTGTTTTTCTTTTTTGATGCACTCTCATGAGTCTATAAAGGTATGTTGACGTTCCCCGAGAACTGCGCGCCCATTATGGGTGATTTTCCACTTTCATGATCTTCGAAACATGCGCACGTTTTTGTGTACACTTGAAGGGAAAGCTGGCTTTGTAAATTCACTGAAGACTTTGGAAAACTTACCTTTATTTTTTGTAGGCACCTAGGTTACCACCCAGTTAGGATTAAACTGGAAAATTGGGTTGGGTTTGACGCACATAAACTTGTAAGTATCTGGAGATTCAACTCTATGTTACTTTGATGCCAATCGCTCAGATTTTGTGGGATTTTTTTTGACTGAATAAACGTACTTTGAAAAAAGGCATTTTTTTACGTAACATAACATAATCCTTGGAGGGTTACGCAGAGGTGTATCTATAGTACACCCACATTTTTCCCGTTATGTTCGAGTCCCAAGTGATAGGGGGCGAGCCTATTGCCATCAACCGGGCACAAATCCAGACTCCAGGCTCCATCTGAGAAATTCTTGATGTAGAAATCCAATAACACTTTAACTGATCTGGGAATCGAACCCAGGGCCTCGTGCTCAGCAGTAGCAAATGCGACCACCAGACAAACGAGACAGACTTATTTTTACGGTTACTTAAAAACAAGACTGACGACGAGACGAAAAATAATAAATATTGTTAAATATTTATTTATTTTTATTATTTTTTCCAGCGGTATCCAGTATGTCGCTTGCCTGTACTCAACAAGGCAGTTGACACAATCAAGATGTTATCTGGGGCGTACACCTCGAGTCGACAGGTTTCACACTCGTCGCCACTCGCCTGATCATCGTTACGGTACCATAGACTATCATAGTAATATGATAGAGAGATTAAGTAACGGGGAAGAATTGATAGAAAGGCTATTCGAATAAGGTAAGCAATTAGAAATAAAAAAAATATTTATTTATTTTATTTGGGAAAATAAACGGTTATACATTACAATGTTATGGCATAGAACTTAAAACTAAAAAGGGAGTATAAATGTATAACCAACAATATTTTCCACATAATATAAAACAGTTAAACAAACACGAACGGCGCGCGTAAATTACATTGAATAGAGAGTATGATTAAATATAAAAATAAAACTAAACTTAAACTGTGAGAAATATTTATATATATTTACACAGGGACATGAATTATATTTAGTTTCTACTTGGGGGAGGCCTATGTCCAACAGTGGACGTCTTTTGGCTAAAATGATGAGTTAACAATTAACAGTAGAATTCAGTGTTTGCCAGGGTCGTGTGTGAGTGTGGTGTGTTGTGTTTGTTTATACTCGTAGTCAGCGGGGTAATTACGTAACACACTAACAGTAGGAATGGGTTTCATTTTGACAGTTCAACAACATTCATTGCGTTATTTACGTTGTTGAGCAGACAAATTTTTCGAACATAAGAAGCAATGGATTAGCAATAGGCTTCAAAATGATTCAGATTGTGATAGATAGTGTGTTACGTAATTAGGGTGCAGGATCATTTCAATCAACAGTTAAAACGAAGTTTTGAGTACGTATGTAATTTATTTATTAGGAACACCAACTACATAATATTTACAATTCATTTAATGTTGTACTTAAACCTTATGTTAAGACATTTTCATGTAAATTATTCATATGAAAATGTCTTGAAATAAGGTTTATAACTGGAGATCTTAGATTCAGTGGTGGATCTAGGTTTTTGTGTCCAAATGCAGTTGGAAAAAATTAAGGGAAGGTACAATTTCTAGGAATTTATGAAATGCCTTTGGGAAAGCTCGTTTATCTTACTTTTAACTTGATATACCTACAGCAGGTTTTTTTTTGGTCAGGGTTTTTTTAGTTTACTCAAATACGTACTTCCAAAAAAAACTGAGTTTGTGCAGAATCTATAGATTTCTAAATGTACTATCGACTTACATATATCTACACTTTTTTCCAGGGTTGGTAAAAGTCCGATATTTATTATGAATATCAAAATATCCGATATTTGATATATATCCGATATATACATATATCGTATATTAAAAAAAAATGCGATTTTAATTCTGTAAGTCTAGTTAGTATAAGTAAGTATAAATATGTTGTAGTTGTAAAATAAAAGTTTAAGTTGGATTATTTGACGTTTTTATAATAAAAATAACAAAAAATTGAGTCTTTGATGAATAATAATCAGTCTTACTTAATCAAAACTTAACAAAATTAAAATAATCACATTATTTAAAAAAGCGTTAGAACGGCTTGCGTAATGGGATTTCCATAAAATTTAAAATTATTAGGAAACTATAGGGGAATACCTTATTAAGGTAACCTACTTTAAACCCTATAATATGGATATAAGGTTTGAATTTCAATAAAAAGCTAACCGTACTGGCACGTTATTTGGTGAATCCCCAAAACTTATGATTAGTTGCTACTTCAGGAAAGGTAATCCAAATTGTGTTTTTTTATCATGATCGTGTTGTTAGGGTAAACTTTGATTCTGCTAAATTTTTAGTTTTGACAATAAATATCAATTGATATATCTCCACATAAATATTAATTGATAATAAAGGTAACTTAAGACATATAGTGACCTTATTGGTGATGTTCTTCAGAAAGGTTAGGTGCGTAGATTCGCAACCGGCGCGGCGTGCTTATATGACCAGATGTATGAACGTAAACGAAGCAAAAGGAGTATTTATGGATCGTAGTAGGTGGCGTTCTGTAGTTTCTGCCTACCCCCATGGGAAGAAGGCGTGAGTTTATATATATATGTATAGGTAGGTATATATCTTGAAATAAAACTTCATTATATATAAGTATAAACTAATAATTATATCAGCGAGCCTTGTTTTTTTCCCCAACGAATTACCTATGCAGAGTTTAATAAATCGGCCATTTTATATTGCAAAACCTGTAATTTGCAGTAGTACTCGTTGGTACCTAGGCTACCTAAAATGTAGTTGACTATTAAATTAAATTTTAGTCTACATCATAACATAAAATAACATAACATAACATCACGCCTGTTGTCCCCGAAGGGTTAGGCAGAGGAGTACCTATACTTAGTACACCCACATTTCGCCAGTTATGTTTAAGACCCAAGTAATAGGGGGCGAGCCTATTGCCATCAACCGGGCACAAATCCAGACTCCGGGCTGCGACTGAGAAATTCCAGATGTAAAAACCCAATAACACTTTTCCCGACTCGAGAATCGAACCCAGGACCTCATGCTCAGCCGTAACGTTTGCGACCACTAAGAGGTAGTCTACATCATATAATATGTAGAATAGATACCAAAAATACAATAAATATACAACTTAGTTATCTAAATATCTATGTAAATTATCAAAAAGTAATAAACAAAAATAATTACAACATAAAAGTATACAAAACAAATAAATAACCAACTAATAGCATAACATTAGACAAAATAAAGAAAAAACAAGTACAGTTCGCAACAAAATCAATTACAAACACGTAACAAAAAGCGCAATAAATAAAGATATAAATTAAAATACTCCACATGTAACCTGATGACTATTAAAATGCAGTCGTCTTTAGCGCTTAATAAATAATATAAAAAACAGGCCGCTATGTAAAACTGTTGTAACTGACGATTTCCTCCTACATACTAAAACTAACCGATCACTACATCTGGGAAGATCCCATTAAAGCCACGTCTCTTCGGTCCATAAAGATGTAAACATTATGTTGTCCCCCTCTAACATACTGCCGGACTCACCGAGCGAAAGAGACATCACGAAAAGATGTATTCTCGCAACTAATCAAACGTGTCCACTGTCCGGCTGCGCGTACGCATCCCACGCCGAAATTATCATTTAAAATTCCCAGTTGAACTTTTCATAATTTTTATTTTTTCTATAATTTCACGTGTTTCCTTAGGTTTTATTTGAACCATTCAACGCGTTAAATTGCCAAAATTATCATATTTTAAGCTCGTTGTTTTCCAAAATTGTGAAATTGGAGATAAATACTATTGAAAATATATCTTATTGCAATTGCTGCAAAGCTTGAACTTAAATGACTCGTACCAACTTTACTTACAACTTATTGAAGCGATATCAATTAAGCTAGGTTTATGCGAGTTTACTTATAGTCATAGCGACGTCCTTTTCTAATGTGAGCTCAATTGTTCTGAGAGGAAAAGAGACGAATGTATTTCCACATTGCAACTTCAAGGCTCTTTGCGTTCTCAATCGCTGACTTAACAGGTTCTAAGAGGAGTAACCAACAGTTTGTTAAATGATATAAATATCAGACAGAGGTTTTCAAATAATGTGATAACTGAGTTATAATGATAGTGGTCATCTGAAACCGAAAAGCAAGAGAAATGTGAATCTAAAAGTAGGTAGTTTATATTTACTGTAATATAAATAATTATATTATAATGTTGTTGCTAAGTAAACTATTCTGTAAGATTTTCGACCAGTCTGTGCTGGATTTTTGATTAATTAGAAATATTTCCGTCTCTATCATTAGAAGTGATTGTTCGAAGAAGATGATTAAACGGAGATACCTATATGAAAGTAAATAATGTACAAGGATAAATCTATTTCCAATATTTATTCAAATAGTTTCACTGATCTACTGATAATAATTTTATAAACTAAAACCTTAGAAAGAACTTACAAGCCTGCCACACAAATCTAAGAAAATGTTGCTTACCCCTGCATTCAGCGCCGGCCCGTGTAGAGGTGCGCTTGCGACTCCAGTCGATCGAGCACAGCCGTCAGCGCAGTGCCTCGCCGCGTCAACTTCCAATTATTACGAACTTTTTACTCACCACCTTCGAGTACCTTAGCAGACATTAAAATTTAAAAAAAAGTAACGTGATAGTGTCAAAGTGCATAGTTCTTTTGTTATTTTTTTTTGCAAATGTGATCAAGGTATAGTGCCAAGTTGCGGTAAAAGTTCGAATCTTTGGATGTACTGAATTTTCAAGAATATTGTGCTTTTTATTGTTTTTGGGCAGTGATGTACATTGAAAACTTTATACATTGACGTTATTAAACGATACCGTTGTTACACAAGTTTGTTAATGGTGCGTATTTATTGGTAGGTACTATTTGTTGAAGTCTAGATAAATATTTGATGGAAGTACTGGAGTATGTCTTAGGTACTTATCTAGGTTTATTGTGTGTTTTGTTTTCTTACGTATCATGATATATATTACAGATATTGAATAAGTGTACTATCAATTAATTTATTACAGTTTTAGAAAAAAAAGATATAATGTGTTAAAAATATGCGATATTTTTATGCAGTCATTACTTAAGTTAAGTAACGCAAAGTCCATGTTACATTAAAAAAGTAAAAACGACTTTAATTAATAAAAAATCATATAATTAGGTACCTTACAGTTATCGTCAACTGAGTAAATATGACCAGGTTATTTTCCATTTCAAAATTAACCCGTCTTACTGAATTTGAACATGTATCGGTAAATATATTTTGAGGTGGCTGAAATAACTTAAAAACAAAATAAGTCTGTTTATAGAGCGACCGAGCAGAAATATAAATAATACACAAGACATAAAATAAATATAAAAGGAATACCTACCTAACTAGACTTAAAAAGGTAACAAGTTATTTAAAATTAATATTTGAAAAAAAAGGAATATTCAAATCTGACAAAGGCAATGAGAAAAATAATTAAAAAAAACTTTTTGATTAATTTTAATTAAGAACTTACTTTGCTTTTTGATAGGTCATTAATTTAATACTAAATTAACAAACAAACTGCGCTACAGCACTAGAGACAATTGTTCAAGGCCTTACTCACCGAGATTTTTAACTGATTTCACTTCTTTGTGCTTAAAACCTATGTTTTAACATTGTTGGCACTGGTTTTCACAAAAAATCCGCTTGTAAGCTCTCTAACCTTTAGACTCCTTATTCTTTTGAAAATCTGGCGTTAATATTCAAAAAAAAACCAAAAAATATGAAAAAATTGATAAAGAATGCAACTTAGCAGACCAAGCAATTCGCTGATACTTGATTTAAACACGAAAAAGTCTTTCAAACGTGTAATGAAAAGAACCAAAAATTATAAGCGCGCGGTGAAAAATCGTTCAGTAATTTTCCAGATTTTCCACAACAAGTAACAAATTGGTTCGGGATTTGTACTGTCATGCAAAGAAATGACTTAACAAACTGTCACTTTTGCAAATATAATAAAGATAATATTTTATAAATAAATATTAGACTATATGCATTAGAAGTGATGGGTTGACACACTTGACACTCTCTGCAACTTGTGATTTCAAATGAATTTAGCGACGCTACCGTGATCTAAAATTTCGTTCATAATAAGAATTTACTCCTTGACCGCAACATAAAAATAATATTTTTAATCAAACTGGAATATTGCAACATTATTAAGGAAAATAAAAGTATATGTTGCAACAAAATTTTTGAAGATCTATAAATTATCTCTCTAATTAAATATTAGCAAAAAAAAAAAAACAAATTGGATGATCTTGCGACGCCCTGACCCCAACAAAATCACTGACATGGTATCGGAAATTGACGTCCATTCACGTCAACGAAGGTGAAAGGTGACAATAACTTGAATGAAACATTTATTTAAGTATTAAGCTACAACATGTTTGCTAAAGCGCGCCTTTATAATTTCTAACGTGACGATATTGACGTGGACGATGACGTCACGGCATCGCGGTAGCACAGGGAAGTAAAATATATGGAAATATGTATATAAATGATAAATGATAAATGATTTTATTTCTGTAAGTAGGTTTGAACAAACACTTTTACACGTCAATCATATTTTAAAAACTAGATGAGGTCGGCGTTACCTATCTGACTACTCTGAGAAGAAAGGCCGAAACAAACTCAGAGGTCACAGTCTCTTTTAAAGTCCAGACATAATCTTGATCAGATCATTTGAAGACCATGTAGATTTGTGTCTGAAATGATCTTTTGAGGAAAAACCACACCGATTGAGTGGACCTGTCCAATCAGTACACGCATTTGTCAGTAATCGTGCAGCTCAACTCAGAACTTAAGGAGCTCAACGATTATGAAGACACTTTTAAATTTCCGTCCACGATAACGTTATAACGTGCATGTATTTCCATATATTTAATGGACGTCGACAAGGACATTAACGATAATATACAGTCACGTTAGAAATTATAAAAGCACACATTAGCTTTTGTAACGATAGCAAACAGTTATAGGCATATCGTGAAAAATATTCCGTGTAAAAGATTTGTGACAAAAAATGTATCGGTTTAAGAGGGCGCACAACGGTACACTAGCGCCACTCCTTTAAATAAATATTATCTCGTGACTGAGAAGGAATTATGAATAACGGCTTGTAAGGACCCTCGGTAAGTGTGTCTAGAATTTTCTAATACCTTTTATAAACTTTCATATTGAGATACGAAGCAACAAAATACGATCTAGAGGAATGTGGCCGCTTTTCTTTAGATCGAATTTTGTTGCTTCGTGTCTCAATATGAAACTTTATAAAAGGTATTAGAAAATTCTAGACACACATACCGAGGGTCCTTACAAGCCGTTATTCATAATTCCTTCTCAGTCACGAGATAATATTTTTTTAAAGGAGTGGCGCTTGTGTACCGTCGTACGTCCTCTTAAACTATGGGACGTCAATAGCAAGATTTATGTGTCGCAAATATTTCCTCCATAAAAGTTTTCCATCAAGAAAAGTATAATATATAATTCATTATTATCTTCATGGCCTGTTCCATGTTGCTTGGGGGTGGGGGCAACACTAATATACAGGGTGTAAAAAGACCCATCACATAGCCGTCAACTACGCATTCTGTACATCAAACTAAGTAACATAGAACAAAAATAATTGCTGGGAAACAAATTTTATTTTTGTGTGAAAAATCGCTTTTTACGGTATTGCGCAACGTAACGCACGCAAAACATTGTGCTTATGGGTGTATACAACGGTAAAGGGGTCTTGGGGGCATTTAAAGTTGTGTTATAAAATTCAAAACTTGTTTTTGCAAAAAAACGTCGGTAAAAGTTGGAATTTTGACCTTCAGTATCTCCGTTATCACAGGGTCCCCAGGTATGGTCCAGTACAATAAAAAATGATTTAATGACAGGGAGTACAAGTGACTCTCGGCTTCGTTAAGTGTCTTTTTACACCGATTATAATTGATTTATCAAAAATTACTCAGTTCCTTCATGTTGAAGGTATGATACTTATCGATATCATAATGATATCAATTCAGTAGCCCACCAGGATCTACATAAAACAAGCCGCTTTGCAATATACCCCGCTATTACACGGTACAATTATGAATTTATGATTTACAAACAATATGCGTGGGACCTCTATCTAACGGCACAATTAGGTGGCATCGAATATTCTACAACTAAGTTATTGGCATTACAAGTTATTGCTAGTAACAATGTTAATTTGATATTAAGTAGCGCAAGATCGGAATACAAGATTATTAGAATTGTAGAAGCGTTATGCTAAAAGGTATCGGTGTACGCCAATCTTTGATATTAAGAGATTAGAACAAATTACTGTAAACTTGCTAGCATTGAAGTTTAGAAGGCGTCAAAATGTTTGCAACGACGGATTTTCGGCTTAGAGTTGACTGGTATGAGTCAAACTCTATCTATTAAATTTGCATGAGAGTGATAAGACAGCAAATTCATCCTATTTAGAAAGAATAATAAGTTTTGCGCCGAATGCAAGTAAAGCTGATATGTACGGAGAAGAAGAAGAAAAGGAAAGGCGGCCATAAAGCTAAATAGCACTCACTGCTAATAATTTTAATGTAAATTTCTAATGTAGGTACTCATGTCATAGAAGTTAGCCATTTAATTTGGGATAAATATTTAATAAATCCTGTAATATCTTAAACCTTTTTGTAGAACTAAGAATGCGCCGCTCAATCACTGTTCCTAAGGTGTTTCTTTTGTGAAATATAAAATTCCTTCAATTCTATTTCAATCTACTTTGTGGTAGTTTGGTAGTTACAAGATTTTATGTATTAACAAAAATCGTTGGCTTGATTTTTGTTAATTCACAAAAACTTGATGAAGATTATTTAAAATTAAAATTGGAAATTCTGTCTTCTGATTATATTGAGTAGAATGTTGCTAGCTTTGGCTCTGTTGCTATGACACCTGTCTCACGCTTCTAGTCCGCTCTGTGTGGTCTTAGGAACCGCGTCAAATTATTAATTAGACATAAATGAATCGGTATCTATTTAATAGTCCAGTCATTATTAGCAGTTCATGGCGTCGCTGCTTGATAAATGGCTATTTCAATGTCAAATTCAGTTTAACCTTAATTATCGTCTACCAAGCTAAAGGTACAAGGTACTAATTAAGTTTTTACACCGATGTCACTATTTTTTTCTGTCAGAGACTGAGTTGTACACGGTAACTGGCCATTCAGCCTCTCGGTATGTCTATAAAAATGTCTTGCTCTATTATACGAGGGTCATTCAATAAATACTTAGCCTACAAAAAGTAAACGAAAATTTTGGAAAAGTGGCAATTTATTTTTCAACATAGTCTCCTTTTACTTCGATACACTTAGCCCAGCGATGCTCCAACTTTTTTAACCCGTCCGAAAAATAGTTTTTGTCAAACTCTGCAAAATAGGCCTCCGTGGCGGCGATGACCTCCTCATTCGATCCATATCTATTCCCGGCGAGTGATTTTTTCAGATTAGGAAACAGAAAGAAGTCACAAGGGGCCAAATCTGGAGAATACGGTGGATGGGGCAGCAATTCGTAGCGTAATTCGACCAATTTGGCCATGGCAACGGCAGACGTGTGAACCGGTGCGTTGTCGTGGTGAAACAGCACTTTTTTCTTCGCCAGATGGGGTCGTTTTTTCTTTAATTCGGCGTCGAATCGGCCTAATAAATCGGCATAGTAAAGCCCTGTAATTGTTTTACCCTTCTCGAGGTAATCGATGTAGATCACACCTTGTGAATCCCAGAAAACGGTGGCCATAACTTTTCCGGCCGATTTTACAGTTTTCGCCTTCTTTGGAGCAGGTTCCCCGGTCTGGATCCATTGTTTTGATTGCTCCTTGGTCTCTGGTGTGTACCAGTGGATCCAGGTTTCATCGACGGTCACAAAACGACGCAAAAACTCCGCTGGATTCATCTTAAACAGCGCCAAACACGTCTCCGATGTGGTCTCACGGTTGCGCTTGTTTTCTGGTGTGAGTAAACGCGGCACCCATCGCGCCGACAGCTTTCTCATGCCGAGTTCCTCGTGAAGAATATGATGCACTGTTCCTTCTGAAATGCCTACAGTCTCAGCTAGCTCCCGAACCTTCAATCGGCGATCTGCCAATACGAGATCATGGATTTTTTTAATGTTTTCCTCCGTAGCAGCTGTTTTCGGTGCACCTGGACGTGGTTCATCAAAAACCGACGTACGGCCACGTGCAAACTCGTTGAACCAATTCTTGACGGTGGCCATCGATGGAGAAGAGTCACCGTACACAGCATCCAAGCGCTCTTTGATTTCGATGCGCGTTTTCCCTTCCAAAAATAGGAATCGAATCACCGAACGATATTGCTCTTTTTCCATTTTTGTAAAACCGATCGACACGTTCGCTTCCATAAGTTGTCAAATTAAAACAAATGAAGGGATTGGAATGAAAATTTGAAAAAAGAATTAAAAAAGAATGTGCTACACTGTGGTAAAACTCTTTTGAAACTACAGCGCCCTCTGGCGATGAGGCTAGGTACTTATTGAATGCACCTCGTACGTTGTATTTCTTTAATAGTTTTCTACACACCTTACGCTTTAAGAAAATGACATTTCAAGTATATAATTAAAATAGTGAGCTCGCTAGTGACTTTTATTGCGAGATATATATTATTAAAAACTGAAAAAATAAAACAATTATGGTCTGCGCGTGCAATAATACACATTCCAATAGTGTTTATTCATTTTAAATTAGTGATTTAAATATTAGGAAACGTGAAACACGAAAAATATGATGATGGTGGACGCATATATTTACGTACATACTTACATTTATTTATAGAACCCAAAATATGAATTTTAATATATTTTTTTAAAGAGACGAAATATCCAACATACTGCAGTACCGACGGAAGTTGCAACAAAAAGTAAATAAAAAACATTTTAGAACATAAATTACAAACATTTAAAAAATAAAAAGCAAGAAAAAATAAATCATAGTATAAAATAAAAATAAATGCTTTTAATAAAACTTATGTTCTGAAACGCATGCATTATTGGGGACACGAAAAAAATAATAATTACAAGATATGGATATCTAAATATTTGCTTCTTTATAAAACTGTCTACCAATATATTAAGTTATAAACTCATGACAGATTTATATATGTAATAATAAATATTATTTAACGTCTACAAAATAGGTATATCCGCATGACGACGTACAGTACAATCACTACACGTTCATTGATATCTTAGTCGGCGGATGTTATTTTTTATGCGGACTGTACTTAACCAAAACATGGCGTCTGTTTTAGTTACCAGCTGTTTCGTTACCATTCTAGTCATGTGTACTGTTCATGGATTTGTACCTTTAAAGGTAGAAGGGACGGTACTCAAATAATAACGATATCGACAAGAAGAATAGTATCGATTTTAATTTTATATCATCATTCTTCTGCCCTTATTTTAGGATATATTTAGGGTTGGCGCAGCATGTATTTTTCTTCCATATTTCTCTATTAATCGCCATCTCGGTCTACCATCTTTCACTCAGTCCATCCATTGCTTCTTTGGTCTTCCTCTACTTTTATAGCCATCCACATTCATACTCAAAACTTTCCTCACGACATTTTTCTCAATCGTTTTTTCGTCACTATCAAATTAAAAGCGGAGGAGCGCTTTTAATTTTATAGTGACGAAAAAACGACGAAAGAAAAGGTTGCCCCATCACTAGTAATTTCTCCTTCGTATTTTAAATTTTTGCTTCAGTTTGCAAATGTCATGTTACTGACATATACGTGCATTACACCTTTTTTTATTTAGATCAAAAGTAGTGTTTCATAAATGTGCTGAAATTGTCGTTTAGGCAAAATAATGGTTCTTGTTAAAAACCTGTTACATTTTATCGCGCTTAATCACTTAAAAATACATACTTTTAGGGCTATCTGTATCATTAGAGCAAAAATAGAAAATATTATTCTTACATCTGCCTCCAAGCAAAATTAAAATTAATTATTTTGCAGTCTTCCACTTTTTTACTACTTATGCTCAAGTATTTTTTTTACTCCTTATAGGTTTCAAGGTAGTCCTTTTTGCTACCCTTTTTCGAGCTATTATTTTCAACGTGTACTCTGCTATTTTTTATCGGCTTACACAGTGTTGTGTCAAGCCGTCCACTTAGATTACCATCTACGTCTAGAGCGGTGACACTCAGTGATTATCGATAAGTTCGGTAGCGAGATTTTTATCGATACATTGATCCAAACTGGAACGACACTGTCTTGGTAAATGTCAAAACGTGATTTTTTGAGCTTTGGCGAGGAGATTTGGAATTAGAAAGTGGGAATGATTGGTTTTAATGCGCTGTTTATAGCTTCATTCTATGAAGTTTCACTTCATAGATTTTTTAACTTTTAAAAGTTGGTTTCAGAAGTAGGTAGATCAGAGGTAAATTATACGTTATTAAAAAAATACTGCAAACTTAAGTAGACATAAATGTTTCAACTTGTTGAAATAGAATGAGGCATCTTTCAAAATCAAACAAAGGTATCCTATTCTAATCCTATAATATTATAAATGCGGAAGAGAGTTTATTTATTGGTTTGTTTGTTATGCTTTCACGCTTAAACGGCTGAACGGATTTGAATAAAATTGGTCACATGGGTAGATCATGACCTGAAGAAGGTCATAGACTACTTTTCATCCTGGATCGCAGATGAATTCGCGGGCAACAGCTAGTCTATAATATTTTGGCAACATCAGCTTTCTTCCATCGCCAGTGCGGGTTTTTAATAAGATTGCTTTCCGGCTGAGCCAGACAGCATTCCTGAATCTTTTCCGCCACGTCACGGGCGCACACGCACCGACTCAGCGGCGGAAATAAATTGTTGATACTTATGAAATAAATATTTGAGGTGACTGGCTGTGTCGAAACTGTGATCCAAACTTTTTCTTCAGAAGAGTATTGACTTAGGACTAGTGCTGTCATTAGATTAGAATAAAAATAAACAAAATCAAGACCTAATTTAAAAAAAAAAAACAGAATTAATCAAGGCCACATAAGGAATCCTTCTAATTTTGAAAGTTAAAGTCAACGTTGGTACGTGTTAGGTATTTATTGTCTTAATGAGCAGTGTAGACTAGACTAAAATCAAAGAAATTATGATAATATGACTTGTTCGATTAACATCAGATAATTCGAAGCATAACAATTTAAATATACTTATAAAAACTAAATAAGTCACACTAAAAACTATTAATGTAGGAATGCAACGAGTTTCAACAATTACATCTCCTATGCATAATGTTGCCATTTTACGACAAAACTGTGACGTCAGTGCACTATAAAATAAGATTTACTATACGATGCCATTTTAATGATTTATGTAGTGGTTTTCCTCGTGTTTCCATGCATATGCGTTTGTTGAATTATCAAAATAATATAAAAGGTAATCTAATCAAAGTCTATAATGTTTAAAATAAATTAAAATACTTGCATAAAATTTAAATACGCACTTTAAAATTGTAGACGTTCTTACCTACTTTAAAATGGCTATAGGTATATTAATTCAAGGTTTTACTAGCGTTAGTTTTCGGCCATTTTTGGACGTAGCCAATCAGAACACTTATAAAATAGAAAATGATTTTGCCTTTTAATTACAGTAGACAGTCTAATCCTCAGTGATTATAGTTTTCACTAGCTAATTCAGTGAATGAATACATGAAAATAAACTAAAACTCAAACTCAAAGCATTTATTTCAATTAAACCATTTACAAGCACTTTTGAATTGTCAAAGAGTCGGTCAGTTTGTCAGAAAGTTGAAGCTAGTTGCCCATTCCAAAACGTAGATCTCGAACTATACCTTAACAATACGTAATTTTTATCTAGAGCATGAAAATGTGAAAATTTCGTAACACACTAACAGTAGGAATGGCTTTCATTTTGACAGTTCAACAGCATTCATTGCGTTATTTACGTTGTTGAGCAGATTTTTTTTCGAACATATTTATTATGAAGCAGCGGATTAGCAATAGGCTTTAAAATGATTCAGATTGTGTTTGATAGTGTTGTAAACTACGCAATTAGGGTGCTGGTTAACGGAGAAACAAAAGTCATAGAAACATATTTTTACAAGTCAGTGGATATAAATTGAGAAAACCGTTTGTAGTTATCTTCGGAGATAAATTAATTTCAGCCCTGAATTTAAGAAGAGAAAGTAGAAGACTCAAAATATCTCCTCGTAATTTAGAATAAGTTGCTAGTCCCTTGACAATCATAATAGAAGGAAATGGGAAATTAAATACAGAAGTTATAAGTTTCCACCGCATGCAGTCAGGCTTTTGGAATTTCTACGACTTTCCTGCCAGTTGAATAATTAGCAGCATAGGCCTATGCAATGAGGAAGTATTTACACCGGAGCAGCTTTAATAATGATTACCGTTTTATTATAGCATACATGTACGTGTAAAAAACTATACAATTAAGATGGTTAAATTAAATCTTAATACGCCCAGTTTGCTAATTAACAATTAAACAAACATTATAATTCTAGCAAAAAAACCTTAGTTAAAACAACTGAACGCCAAAAAAAGACATTAAAAAAGAACATTATTTTCAAAACGAATTAGTGACGCGCGGTGTACCGTAGTGCGCAGGCGCGGCGACGCGTCGCAGTGCCGCCAACATTGACAGCTGTCAATCAGGGCCAAGATGGCGGCCGGCCGGTTCCGTCGGTACAACCGCGGGTCGCTATCTCCGTTAAATCTGACGCAGGGCTCTCATGAGATTAGAAAAGTTTTTAAACAAACTGTGACCTCTTTAATCAGTTCAACTGTGCAGTTGAAATATCACGCGATGGCAATTGCTTTCATTAACGCAAGTAAATTCACTTTCTGTTGGAATACCCGCAGATTTTAATTATACTTCTAATTAGTCTATTAAACTATCACGACTAGTCGAAATCGGTTGCAAACTGTTTCTGTGAAATTTAGAGACGGTAAAGCACTAATTAGGTATAATACTTCTGTGACTAGTGTGACTACCCGCAAATAGGTGAAATCTTACTAGGTATTAATCTAAGCAAAATGCTACCCATATTTATAAGGTTGCTATAGGAACTAAAGAATTTAGACATACTTAATTACTCAAGTCCTTAGGGCGAACACATTTTTATTTTTTGTTTTTTTTATTTTACATGTATTTGTACCGCCTTTTTCTAATAATGGTATCCTTTTATTTCCAGACCATGCCACAAACACTAGTGATGTGACGTACATAATGTGCGAACGCGTCACAGTGACGCACGCGCGGACTTTGAAGAACCAATAGTGAAGTGCGTGTACCGATAGATTTCAATCGATAAAGTAATCGATATCCTTTTGAGAATTGAACACGAATGAACACCCTGATGCTCACAACCGGTGGAACGGTGGACGACCAACCCTGTGTAAACAACAATATGGCGTTTTCTTCTTATAAGTGAGTATAGATATAGAACAATGTATTCTAGCCTAAGTGGTCAGGGTTATTGAGGAATGTTGGTAGACATTTCAGAATGTGTAAACAATAGATGATCGATGTTTTTGAAGTCTGGCAAAACCATGAGATGATACGACAACTAATCCTTGGTATAACTAATATTTTTTTAATTAGTAACAATACGACACTTAACAATGATGACAAGAGAAGTCACTCGTGTCAAGAAACTGTAAATCCTTCGCTAACGAAACAAAATAGATGCATGGTTGACTTTTGACACAAGATTGCTATTTAACAAAACATCCTACGTTTTTATTATTGTATTTTAAAATCTCTTGTAGCTAAGTACGTACATGTCCACTATTACACGGCTAAGTAATTCAACAAAAAAAAAAACATGTAGATGCCGAGTTTTCTCCCACAATGCACAATGACATCGATCCAGCCTTACAAATAACGTTAGCTACGAGACAGGCAAATTACCCCATACTTTTTGTAACGACATAATGAAATTATCTTCATGAAACACGTAAAAAGCCGTCATAACCATAACTCGAAGAGGAATGACATGACAGCATCCCGTAGTGCGGGATGAAGCCATTTATCCAAAAACTGCACCGGGGATCTCTCGACCAATCGCAGCCAGAATTCAGATGACAAGATTACTTATACTTGGAAATCGACACAAGTTTTCGATGCATCATTAACAGCATTACTCGAATTAATTATACATTTTTTGCTTGGATGACAGCCAATTTCTAGATATACGAACAGGCAGACGCGTAAACATTTTGAATCTCTTCTTTGAGCTGTTGTGTAACACTTTGTAAAGTACCCTATGACATTTCATTTTTTACGCACGCCAAGGCGAGGCTTTATTTGCGGTTTGACTATAAATTCATATTTTATTGTCAGTTGTATTAACTGTTGCCGTTCTCCAAATGGATTCATAATCTAAGTATAGTAAAAACAGTGCTATTAGCATTGGAACAACAGAACGAGATCGTTCGCATGCATTAATTTCATTTCATAACCTATAAAGTAAATACAGCAATTACCGAACGCAAAAAGCCGTTGACCAATGAATTCGTCAGGCGGTTACAGTCCTCAATCGGGCACCTTTCATTTAAAAAAAGAACCATACGCCATTTCATGTCAATTTTTGAATTATTCATCGTGCGAATGCGCGAGCGCATCGATTGATGCAAACAAAAAGCGCGCGCTCGCTAATCTTCGCCCTTTTTCGCCGAGCTTCGGGCTTCCTCGGGCCCAGTGTTGCCAACCAACGCATTTATTATTCAACTAGTTTTTACAGTCACGCTGTGCAAAGACATAACAGAGAATGCATTTATTTGATAAATGATATTTTTTTCCTAAAACCCCAAACTTGAGATTTTTTAAACTAATTTTTCGGTGTCAATATTGGAGGACATATTCTTTTGTTAATAATGTGGACTCCATTCATGTCCATTCAATCAAAGAGAAAACATAATGCTGTGTCATATAATTCGATACGTTCTCATAACAATGTTCTGAGAATCCGATCAGAAGTTTTAATTTTATACTTCTCATATTGATTTGACAAGATTAACACTGAGTCGAAGTTTTTTGTATCGACACATTCTAACTAGTGGGCATGGTGAATACTTAAGACAGATAACATCTGGCGTTCGCAAATATTTCTTAATGATTAATAATAACTAGTTTTACATTTTTCACATAAAGTGCTAATTTCTTGTTAGCCAAAGTAATAACTCATAAATAATTGATTGCATTCTAAATTCGTTATCATTGGCCGTCAAGCCAATTACAAGTAACATTGCGATGCTTTGCTGTGCAGAAAAAATATAGTATTCGAATTTCCGAGCGTTCATCCCCCGCGCCCGCACGTCCGCCGCGCCTCGACGCCGCGTCTCGACTGTACGTGATTGGTTTATTAATTAGGCGAATCATCGTCGGGTTCCATTTTTAAAAATAGGCGGGATTCTTGCTGTGCGACTTTTCTTTTTAATTTTGGCCGGCGGCGTTGAACGCAATTAGAGCTGGCAGTATAAGTTTTTGTGTCATAATCACCGCGCGGCGATAATGTTAGTTTTAAATACTACTTAAGATAATTAATAAGGCAATCTTAATTCTATGATCCTAATTAAAATTTTATTGATGGTTCCATCCGGTAACAGTCCTATGATTTATTGCCATCCTTTTGGTTAAAATATCAGTAGTGTAGATTTTACTAGCTATAGGGAAGTAACATCATTCGATTTTCAATTTAAATTACCACGGCATCCACAAACTTCGTGAAACTATAAACTTAATTCAAGAAACCGGCATTTCAGTCATAACTCAGGCTGAAAACAAAACAAAAATGGAACTTTCATATTTATTTTTAAGGAGGACCGATTAAAAAGATTCGAAATCGATCGCAAACGACTAAGGTCAGTAGAAAAATAACATAAAAAGCGTTGTCGCGTCCGTCCCAATGCTATGTCTCCCGAATACCGTTAGGATGCCTTCGAAACTTAAAACGGAGAAAAAAAAACTGAAAACTATTCCAATTGCCAGTATTTGGAATCCGTTTTGTCTGCTATCGCGTTTTAAGGCTATTTCGGTTACGGAATATTTGTAATTTTTGCTTTTTGCGCATCATAATGTCCCTTTTCACTTCTTACGCATGTGATCCGGATTTTTGACATTGATCCGAGTTTCTTTCGTTTATCCAACTCTTGATGAACACAGATCTAATGGTTTTTTCTCTTTATATGCTATATTTCTGAGATTATATAATTTGTTTTCAATTTGTAGATCGATCTGCAAACGGTGGGTTTCAATGACTGTGCAATGACCTTTAATCAATTGGCTTCTTAGTTCTTACATAATTTGCATCTTACCATGTTTCATTAGAAAATGTCTTATTCTCCTGTCTTGCATTTGTGCATAAAATGGTGACATTGATTTTAATAAAACCCGTTTCCTGTCGGTTCAAAATTCAATTCTATAGGTTACAACTTCTGATGGTATGTAGCTTTAGTTGCCAAACTGTCGTTGGTTTGTGAAGTGTGAAACTTTAATGGCTCATAGAAAAGTTTTGGGTGTATAGACACTCATTATTGCTTCATTATTGTTGTAAACTATCCGAGTCTTTTATAAATAACCAGTCGATAAAATATAAGAACTGTCCCTAAAGTTACTCTCATCCACATTTTCCCAAAATTATTTGGCATCTGCAGTTACTAAAAACAAAAGTACGTTTCCGTATTTAAAAATACCAGTTCCTTCACAAATTACCGTCTCCCCATTCACCATATCACAGTAATATGAGAGCCCAACAATTGCAAGTGACTCTGGTCCGTCACGACTTGGAGACACGTGCCTGCTTCCGATGGCCATTGTTCACTTTGCGTCACCACACCTTACGTAATGTTGTGCGTTGGATGTTAGCACTTTGATCTGGTTCATAGAATAGTAAGTGATAGTTCGTGAGAGGTGCATCTTATACCTAGTAGAATTAGAAGGAATTAAAGATCGAAGGACCACTTTGAATGCTAAAGGACCAAAATATGAGAAAGATGAGGATGTGTTAATTTTAGAACCAGTTTTGTGTAGGGTAAAATTTTGGGTGGATGAAAACTTTTGATGGTACTGGCGGCTTTCTTTAACCCTGATCGTCTCACGATAGTCATTAAGGTGCTTCAACTCCCAAATTCAAGCAAGCTTCAGTGAAACTAAAATAAAATAACCCGAAAGCCGTATCACAAGCTCACAAACAAAACTGCAAGTACAAAATACTTATAGCGTCGCGTATCGAAAGGCCCGAACATTTCTCGGAGCCGGTCAACTCGGCAACTCCGCTGACCGCCGCTACTAAGTAAGACGGGGACATAAATTCTTCAAAGGGCTAAACAAAAATAAAAAAATACTCAAAAACCCCTTTAACAGAGCTACCGAACTATAATTTATGGGAGTTGGCCCGCGACTGCCATCGTCCGAAAAAAGTAAAAAACGCTACAGCCAGAGAGGCAAAACGGTGAAATTTGGAATAATTTCGCGATAGCATCGCGCACGCCGGTACCTTTCAATTTCTTTATACGTTTGCAAATTTGTGTTTTTGTTTTGTCGCAATGTGGAGTTATGGTCCTTGTGGAGTCGCGGTACATTAGTTGAGTTTATTTTGTGCTAGGCTTGTAGATCCACCTGCCACTGCGGCAGCGAATTGCGCTTTAACTTTTTGCCTTTCAATGTATTTGCGTTTCGGTCTGAATTAATACTCATTGAAATAGTCCCTTATAATTGAAGCAGATCAATGGTGCTGCTTGTCACTCAAGGTCCTTTGAGTCGTACGTACTTACGTCTCTAGAGATTAAATTGTACAATACTACAATGAATCGATATTATGACGTAGATTTGATCAATTGCGTACCTACATGATTGATTATATTAAGTAACATGTTTTTAAAACCATCCTTTACACAAATCACTTCAAAATTAATGGACATACTTATATGATTTAGGATGAACTGAAAATCCATATCTAAAAAATAATATTTCCATTAACAGCCAGCTAGGTTTTAGACCAGTTTGAACAGAACAGGAGTTGACACGAGATAAATAGAAAAAAATATATTTGGTGCTAGATTTTACTAGTCCTTTCATACACTGTGGGCGATTAGCAAATACATTATCTCGGTAACATTTAGAAGTTTATCAAATCCTATTAACCTCTTGCCTTACTACTCATTAGCTGCTGTTTCCTCTCGCTAAATAGTTAAATATTAAGCCAACTAACTGAGCTGTTGCATAACATGATCAAACCTTATGAGTCAGTGACTAATGTAGCTCCATATCTGTCGTGTCTATGGTATGCACGTGCTTAAAATTATGTCTTTTAGCTCAAAATATATTTTTTATATGAATAATTTCATTACTGTAGGAGTCTATATTGTTCAGTGTTTCATTTTGTTTTCTAAAGAAACGTTGTCCTGTTTCATGATCAATTTCGTCATCCATACTTATATTATAAATTCGAAAATAACTCTGTCTGTATGTTACCTTTTCACGCCTAAACCACTGAACGTATTGCGACAAAATTTAGCGAGGAGATAGATGGCATCCTGGGGAAGCACTTAGGCTTCCTGTCCCGGTAATTTCCGACATCCAGGTGGCCGAAGTCGTGGGCAGAAGCAAGTCGTTAATATTTTTAGTTTCAAGTTTTAGAACAACTGCTACTTGATTTGATTGCTGTACGGGCAGTCTAGATTTTCTTTCAATTTTAAATTGTCCTAAGTAATTAAAATTACTCCCTTGATCAGCATCATCATCACCATTGGCAGACTCGGTCCACCAATATAGGCCTCCTCCCTTTTGTACCACGCTTCTCTGGTCTGTGCGAGTCTCATCCAAGTCTTCCCCGCGGCTTCTGTTCTTCTGTCATCCACCTACTTGGCTATAGGTCTGCCAACACTCCTACAGTTTCACGGTAACCATTCCGTTAGGGATACCCTCCTGTGATCATAAAGGAAATTTCCAGGTATCTTGGGACCACACGATATTCTGCAGCTATAATACCTAACGTAGTATCATCTCCACTAATCACAATGGGTTCAATAGCCCGACCTGATAGGATCACATCAAAATGCTTTGATAGCTCGTTTTAATTTGATTAATCTACTGTCAGAAGCACAGTAATCCGATTATAGTTTTTGTGTAACTTGCTTGTATTGAGAAAAGGTTCGCTGGGTTAGGTTGATAAAAGTATATTTTATTACTGCGACTACTTAATAATATTGGGTCTCAAAATGAAATGTAAGACCAGATTTTTTTTAAATTCTTGAGAATGAAATTTCAGAATTGTTTTTTTATATTTATTTTATTTTTAAATTTGGCTTTTATACACAGTGGCATGTCAGCCTCCTCATAACTTAAACTATTCTAAACTATCTACAAATACAATATAAATTAATAATGTCTAAACAAATCAGTAAGTAGGTTTGCTATCTCAGGTGAAGGCTGCGCTAAAACTTTAACATATAGAAAAATATTATATTTATTTATTTTTATCGTACTCAACAGTGCGTATCTTTCCTTCTTTTTCTTAATATACTCCATAATCATGGAGTGTACCATCACTACACCACCACCATCATCACTACCACCATCATCACCGCCATCATCACAATCAATATATTCAACCATTGCACATATTTCTCAATTGGGAGAATTCAATTTCTTATCAGAACCTTAAACGATTCGTATCTATATTTTAATCATTGCATTCCCTCGTGCGTATTTTTTTTTGTCCTTTGGTACTTACAATAGGCTATTTAAAAATTTCCTGTATTGTAGCATCTGATTCTATATCTAATACCTAAAAAAAATCCTTCGGTAATTGGTAACACCGTAGCTAGTTTAAATAATATAATTGGTGGCATAATGTCAGAGTATATCACGACGCATCAATAACGATTTGTCAAAATCGCCAGCCTAGCTCTGTGGCCTCGTTTGCGAACGTTGTTCTTTGGTTTTAGGGTACCGTATGCTGACATAAAAGCCTTACATCTTCAAATGGTCTTCATCGTCTTTCTTATATCCTGTATCGGGTTTTGTTAACATCACGCCTGTATATCCCCAAAGGGTTAGGTAGAGGTGTACCTATTATTTTGTAGGTGTGGTAATATTATTTTGTAGTGTAGGTAATCATTTTATGTTAACGATCCAGTTGCTTTCCTGTTAGGAAATTCCTGTTGCTCGATATATATATTTGGATAGGTACCTACATAAAAATCATGTTTTCTTAGAGTTCGCGCAAAACTTTATGAGCCCTCTGAACGTAGGCCCAAGAACGAAACCGCGCATGGTTGGGTGCATGGGTACAGTTCAGTGAGAGTGAGAGAGTTCCCTCGGACACCTATATTTTGCGTATTGCACAGCCACTCGCGGGCAACTTCCGAGAGCTCATAAAGTTTTGCGTGAACTGTAACTAGGTCTTGTGCACATTTAAACCGCGTTCAAGAGCTGTCAGCGTCATCCTCATGATTGTTGGGGAATATCAACACTGGCAGCTCTTGAACGCGGTTTAAATGTGATGATCGCGTTCAGATTCTTTGGTGAAATTCGCCCTTAATTACTACGCCTTTACTTATTAATCTGTAGCGGCATTAAAGACTACTGTTGAGGAAAAAAAATCTGAGAAACCGGAAAAGATGGTAGTGAAAATGTGATCTTGGAAAACAAAACAGCACTTGATCTCTTCTTGTTATTTCATATTTCACAAAGCATTATTACATGCAATGAGTTTATGTAGGAGTATTCTTTCATAAACAAAATGCGATCACCAAATCTCGTGGCAACCCGAAAATGTTCTGCATGAGAGAGATAAGAGATGATGGTGTTGATAAAACTCCACCAGACTGTTAAGTATCATTTTGCAGTTCTATTAACATTAGTATTGGCAGTTAAATAAATATATGTGTAAATTTTTGGGTTTTTCAGAAGGATAGTCTGTACCTAAGCCACGAAAAACCCAGAATCCGTAGGTTTTAAATTATAATACCAATATTGTATTAGTAGACGATGTTATTAATTCCAATAGGTATGTTGGTGTCGACTGCTTGTGCAAATATTTGAGGTATCACCACTCCAAATATTTAATTTAAATTTTTTTATTGTATGTTTTGCCTTGTTATTTACGTTGAAATATTTTTACTTTCCTTTTTTGCGAACTGTAAATTCCAATCTTCCCTTTTATGATTTGTGAGAAATTGCTACCTTGACACTAGCGGGGTAATTACGTAACAATCCCATTCAGTATAAGGGAGAAACACCAGACTGCCCGCGAAATTTCAAATTTTCTTACGTTTTTTGTAATTTGCGGGTAAGTTTCAGGTTGTATGTTGAACAAAATATGATTCGTGACCGTAACAAGTATGTATTTACAGAAATATCATTATTAAAATCATCAATACAACCCTCTTGAAAAAAAAATGTAAAACTTTCATATTGAGAAACGAAGCAACAAAATACGATCTAGACGAATGTGGTCGCTTTTCTTTAGATCGAATTTTGTTGCTTCGTGTCAGAATATGAAAGTTTATAAAAGGTATTAGAAAATTCTAGACACACTTACCGAGGGTGCTTATTGAGCTTGTTATTCATAATTCCTTCTCAATCACGAGATAATATTATTTTAAAGGAGTGGCGCTAGTGGACCTGCGTGCGCCCTCTTAAGCCCGCCTATACGCCACAAATCACTAAACACGTTTAGCGCGAAACTAATTGAAATTCATCGTTCTATTTCTGTCAATCGTTTTTAGATGACAGAGACAGAGAGATGTGTTTAACGCTAAACACATTTAGTGATTTGTGGTGCAAACTGGCCTTAACGAACACGGGGTTTAAAGTAGATGACAACCACTTCCCATCAGATACGGGACCATCAGCTTTGTCAACCTATGTAGCATAAAAACTTCGGGAGCACATTTTCTTCAAGGCGTCCAAATATTCATATACGGAACCATCTCTCTAAATCAGATTCGGCGACTCTAGTGTCGCGACATTTGGAACCGGTCTGAATCGTGAGCCATACTCATAGAAAGTTAAACAGTAGTTATTTAATTAACTATAGTTAACGCGTGCTGGCCGTCGCCCCAGGCTGCACAGAAAAAAAAAATTGATCGACTGTTTATTTATAAATATTGTCGGTTACGGTCAACAGTGATAGTCTGACCAACCTGTTACAATCCTATGTTGTAGCAAAATATTTCTAACGTTTTATCTACAACAACATCTATAATACGAAATACGAATCTTTTGATTACGAAAGTGGATTAAAACGAACGATGCGAACCGTCGCGTCGTGAGTTCGATCCCTGCGAAGCTCCGTATAAAAAATATTTAAAAAATAGTTATATTACTGTTTTTGACAAATTCTAAGTATTAGAGTGTAAGAATAAGTATAAGCTATAAGTGAGCATGTTACCAGGACAAAAAGGTGAAGACATGTATCTTTATAAACAGTGACAACAAAACAATAAAAACCAAATATAACCGAAGTGAATAAAGTGAATATCTACAATAAAAACATTACGAATAAATAATAAACATTAACCAATATTAAAAAGTGAAAGAACAATCCTAAATAACTAAAATAAAGTGTTATTTTTTAAAATCAAGTGAACAAAGAAACAGTGCAAAAATTTCCAATAGATGAATCATATTAACCGCCACTCATTAGTTCAAAAATCGTATATCTACATTAAGAGGCACTATTTTGTCAATAATCTTAACTGTACAAATAGCTCTGTCAGAAAAGCATCGTCGCCTAATTGAACGGTGCGGTGGGGCTTGAGTTCGATCCCCGCGATAAGAGGTTCTTTTTGTAAATTGTCTGGTGTTATTTCTTAACCATGTCTATGGAAATAAACCACAACGTAACATTGCGACGACGAAAACAATTGTTTAGATCTAAGTCAATAGATTCATTTAGTAATGACTCATCACTGGACAGAACGAATTCGGACATAAACACAAGAAGTCTAGATCTTTCAACGGGTATTAGCAAAAATGAATTAGAAGAAATGAAGGTTGAAATACAGCAATTAAAATACCAATTTGAATTAACACAAAATGAATTGGACAAGGTGATATGCGACAACAATGAACTTAAAGAAACAGTATTACGGCAGCAAACTTACATTAATACATTAAAAGATCTTTGTAGTAGCAGTCCTACAAAGTCGCAAAGACAAAAATTATTGTCTGCGAGAAAAAGAAATAGACGTTCTATTACTGATAGTCTACGTGTTGCATCCCTAGGCGAAGAACAGTCATCCAGTAACAAAGAAAGGGGCTGCATTAAGAGCTCAAATATATTATTAGAATCACCTAACTTTAATGCATCACCTAAAACAATGTCTGTAGCAATATACAAGGACAAGCAAACACAGACCGAAGCATCTGAATTTACTGAGTATAGCAATTATGTCGAAAAAGAAATGAATAAACACAAAAAGACATCACAAGATCAACAAGTAATAACAAAAGACATTAGGAAAAAAAGAAAGCTATGCATTCTCAGTAACTGTAACCACAGTGGCTCACTAGAAATATTGGAAAACACTTTTGGCCGACATTTCGATTTCTGTCATTACTTATCACGTAATAGTAGCGTAAAAGACATTTTCTCTAATATAGTTGATAAGATAAGGAATTATAGTTTAGATGACTACTGTATTATTATGATTGGCGAGCAAGATTTTAAAGGCACCGGGGAATCAATTGAAATAGTCAAGTTAATTAGAGACTCTCTTAAAAGTGTAACTAATACAAATGTCATTATATGCTGCCCTACATATGTACAAGGGGCTCTGATACACAATTATAAAATAGAAATGTTTAATAGATTGCTTTACATGGACATAGAAAATCATAATTATGCTTATTTTTTTGACAGTAATTTTGACCTATCTGATGAAACATTCTCATATAATACCGGTAAACTTAACAAACTCGGTCAAAAACGTATTTATGAAAAGATATTCCTTCGCCTACTTGTTGATATTGAGACCTATCCAACTGAGTATGACTACTACTGTGATTCTCCTAAATCGCCAAAAATAGCCCGAAAAACTCTTTTTCGTCCCATCACGTAAAAAGGTATTTGGTAATAAAGACAGTTCAAAAGGAAAACAAAAATATACACTATTACACCAAAACATAGCTGGAATTTTAAATAAAACTGATCTATTCGAAATTACAATTACCGACTTGGCAAATCAGATTGGTGATATAGATTTTATTTGTCTGAGTGAAACTTTTATAAAATCAGGGCATGAAAGTAATCTGGCACTTACACACTACAACTTAGCTGCCAGTTACACTAGACTCGGGAAGAAACGCGGTGGAACATGCGTTTTAATAAAAAAAGGCCTAAGTTTTAGCCCGTTACCTATAACTGATGAACTGGCCATCGAATATTGCTTTGAATGCTGTGGCATAGAAATATTTAGTCATAATTTAATTATAGTATGCATTTATAGAATTCCAGATTCTGATGTGTCCATATTTTTTAAAGGTCTTGAATCAATATTGCGCAATCTAACCCGCAAAGTTAATAAAAATATTATTCTGTGCGGAGATTGGAACATCGACATATTGAAAGATAACAAATATTGTAAAGAATTAATATCAATACTAAATAACTTTAATATTTCCCTACATGTTAGGATGCCTACTAGGAAAAATACTAGCATAGATCAAATAGCCAGTAATCTCCCAGCAGTTGATACGAAATGCAGTATACATAATTTAGCTCTCTCTGATCACGATACTGGACAATCATTAACTTTTTACCTTGAAGAGATAAATAATAATAATAATAAATTAAAAACTGTACCATTCTGGTATGATACGAAGAGAGATTACGATAAGAATAACATAGCAAAATTTTTAGATTGCTTAGTAGCTTTAAGTTTTGGTGAAATGTACGAAGAGACAGACTGCAATAAAGCATTTAATATATTCCATGACATATTCACACTCTTCTATAAATTGTGTTTTCCCGAAATACTTGTCAAAAGGACCAATAAACCCATAAAAAACAAATGGCTTAGTAGGGGTTTAAAAATATCATGCATTAAAAAGAGAGCTTTATATTACGCATATCAGCACGATGCTATAAGTAAAGGTTACCACAAGAAAAAATACCGCAGTTACACTAATATTTTAAAAAAATGCATATCAAAATCACAGCAGATAAACAACAACAATTTTTTCAATAATTCTAAGAATAAATGTAAAGCGACATGGTCAATCATAAAAAATAACTTAAATAAGTCTAATAATAATAACTACATAAATGAATTAATAATTAGTGACAAAAAAATTAATAATCCTATTGACATATGTAACCAATTTAACAATTATTTCATCGAGCTGACACAAAAAATTAACAATAATAATCATGACGTAAACAACATTGACATTGACAATAACGTACATACTTTATTTTTGACTCCTGTAAATGAAATTGACATTATTAAAATAATATATTCATTAAATAATACAAATTCTACGGGATATGACGAAGTAACCACTAAAATAATTAAATTAAGCGCAAACATTCTAGCATCTCCACTTAGCTACCTAATAAACCTCTCATTTGAAGAAGGTGTTTTTCCGTCGACACTAAAAGAGTCTATAATTAAACCATTATTCAAAAAGGGTAACTGTTCTGATATGGGTAATTATAGACCCATTACACTGATACCAATTTTTGCAAAAATTTTTGAAAAAGCTATGCATGACAAAATAAATAGCTTTGTAACTAAATATAATCTAATTGTAGAGAGTCAGTTCGGTTTTAGGAAAAATTGTTCAACAACTTTAGCCTGTTTTTCATTAGTAAAACTAATTACCGAAGCTCTGGATAAAAAGATGTCTGCTTTATCGGTATTCTTAGATATGAGCAAGGCATTTGACTTTGTCTCACATGAGCGACTACTCTACAAACTAGAGAGATATGGAATAAGAGGCAAGGCACATGATTGGCTTAAAAGCTATTTGTCTGATCGCCAACAGAGAACTGTTATCTCTAAAATAGAAAAAAACACTAGGACGACATATTGCTCAGAATTAAAAATTAATAAATCTGGCGTTCCACAGGGAAGCGTACTGGGTCCGCAACTATTTATATTATACATAAATGACCTCAGAAAATGTTTAAAATATGAATGTATCCAATTTGCTGACGACACTACTTTGACTATAAAATGTTCCAGCAAAACTGACATAGAAACTAATACTAACATAGAATTAATTAATGTAATAAAATGGCTCGGGGACAATAATCTTACTGTTAATATTAAGAAAACAAAAATTGTTCAATTTCAAACATGCAACATGTCGGTAACACCAACAACAATTCGACATGATAATAAAATTTTGCAACCAGGACCATCGGCTTTATTTTTAGGCATAGTAATAGACAATAAACTCAACTGGAAGGATCATGTAGAAAGAGTATGCAACAAGCTTGATAAATTTGTATATGCTCTTCGAAAGTTAAGACTGGTGTCCAGTAAACAAACTGTCCTAAATGCTTATCATGGGTATGTTTCATCAGTATTGCGTTATGGTCTAGTAATATGGGGTAATTCAGTGGATGTGGACAGAGCCTTCAAAGTACAAAAAAAATGCATCAGAGCCATGAGCGGAGCAGAATATTTAGACCATTGCAGGCCATTATTTAAAGAATTAAAAATTCTCCCCCTCCCGTGCTTGTATATTTTTGAGGTTTGTGTGTTTGTAAAAAAATACCCTCATTTATTCCTATTGAATGAACAAGTCTCCCAAAGACTGAATAAAAAAAATTACGGGAAATTGCTAGTACCTCCTCAGAGGTTGCAGCTATACAGCAGAAATGCCAGTTGTATGACAGTAAAAATTTATAATAAATTACCACCTGGCTTGAGAATGTTACCAATGAATAAATTCAAATGTAAAATGTTTACTTGGCTTCTAGACATGTGTTTTTATTCCGTTAATGAATTTTTAAATCATACTTTTTGACATTGTAATTAATATTCTATGCTATTAGTATTTTGACATTATAATTAAATATTTTGACACTAGAACTTATATTTTTGACTTATTTTTTTTGGTTTATAGGGTTTTTTTTTGGCATGTTATTTGTATTTTTATTTTTTTATTTGGCATAATAATTAATATTTTGACATTACAAATAATCGTATTCAATTTATCTAAATCAAACTAAAAATATTTATTCATAAACAATTTCATTAATTTATTAATTCTTATTGTAATGTCTATAATTTGCATGCACGTAGCTTATTTAATTTTTCTACACCAGCAATGGTAGTATATGTGAATCCATGTTTAATTTAAGATCTCTATGTACCATATACTTGGAAATAAATTATTATTATTATTATTATTATTATTAAAAATACTTTATGGAATGTAATAAATAAATGAATATGAATATCTAGCCCGGTTGAACGCGTTGCCTGTGGCAATAAGCTAGCCCCCTATTACATGGGACTTAAACATAACTGGCGAAATGTAGGGTATACTGTAGGTACACCTCTAGCAAACCCTTCGGAAAATATAGGCGTGATGTTATATATGCATATTATGTTTTATCTAGAAGTTGAATTACTTGAGTACAGTTATTATGCGTTGGTAAACTTTCAGACAAAGTTTTGTCTTGGGACCTCAGTTCATAAAATAGATGTCCCAATCTAGGTGTTTGTGACGATTATCCTCATTATAATATCTCCTATTCTTTAAATACTGAATCTTTATAACGTCCGTTTTGAATGCCTACAACCGAATAATAAAGTTGCCAAAGTTATATAACGTGTCACAGTGAATTCAATTTTTTAATAATTCTTTTTGCCATTCAACGTGGCAATTCTGCCAGCCTTTTGGGCACTTTTCCTGTTGACAACGATGCGAACGAATTTTTTGATGCTGTTAGATTATTTCCCCTCCTTTTTATATACTTGTACATATTATTATGATTTCGTTTATTAATCTCAATTATTATTATTTATTAATCATAATTATTATTATTTATTAATCTAAATTATTATTATTAATCTAAATTATTATTATTTATTTATCTAAATTGTTATTATTTATTAATCTAAATTATTATTTATTTATTTATTATTATTATTATTTTAAGACGGTTTTAAATTATGTAAATATAAATATATCATTCTTTGTTATACTCCTCCCCAACATTGTTAAAAACTTTCAAGAAGATCAGGTCCAGTTATTTCAAGCTTGACATAATGTATGTGCATACATATACCAGTACATAAATCCTCGGAACTGGCTGAACTAGTATCATGTGAGTAGAATTGTACTATTAACCTCTCTAGATGTTAGCACTGGGCATGCACGTGCATCGCCCTTATCATTCTTATCAATATCTTGTGTATAGTCCTAATGACGTTTGTTTGTTTGGTTCAAGTTGATTCTGAGGTTTTCATGTTACAAGGGTTTCATATTCTGGAGCTATTGAAGTTTTTTCTGCAGCAGCCTGTACTGTTTTATGCAATGGCCTCTTATTTCATGTTTCTTTTGGGGATTCTGTATTGTACTGTACTACTTCTTGGTCTTGCCAATTATTCGGTTTTTCCAAGTGCTACACCTTTTATTTTTTTCAAGATATTGGGCTGCTTTTAGATTGTCTTCATCATTATCTTGTCTTAATTATTTTCGTGCGCTTTTTATAATTACAGAATCATATATGCTTTGGTTCCTATAAATGTTAATAACTCCGTGATAATAGTTAGATCAAGTTACGTCGTGAAATCATCATTCACTACTTCAAAATTTCCTAATTTTCCACATTTGTCATCATCATCTTATAGCCCACTAACCAATAATTCCAAATTTGGTTCTGTAATTTCTCTGGTTACATTTAACAACCCACCAGTCATAGGTACCAGGATATCAGAACCGTCAAGAACTACCTATACATCTGAAACAAATACCTATCCTCCCCCCTCGACTCTAGGTAGCCATGAACTAGCCTCGTCCGCCGGCTTTCCTCGAAGTGTTTGTTGTACTCCCACCTCCGAGTACTGTGTGTTTACGAAGTGTGTTGTGTTATGTGGACGATCACAATGCCGTATGTTTCTCCTACACGATCGACTCTGTAAACTAAAACGGTATTTTTCATTTTGATCCGCGAGAATTTCTTATGACGTTGTGTCAGAGAACAGATAAATATGTGTTAGAAGTTGTGGAAATTATACTAGTTGTGACTGGTGACAATGATTTGAAGAAAACTTTACTTCTTCATCTGGCAGCTCTCGTGTGTTCTTTAAAGGTTAGTTAGAAGGAAATGCAAGAGCATTTCTATCTTAAATTGAATTCTAGAAACCAGGGTTATATCGACCCACCTTGCTAGATATTGTGGTTAGTGACATCATGTTTCAGTCTAGGTATTGCACGAGACCATTGTCAAGATGTTACTGGCAGCTTATGAAGCATACAAAAAAATTGTAGGAGTTTACGGAGCTGGTTTTTAATCAGAAAAGCTTACCGAAAATCTGCTGCTGCTCAAAAATTTATCTTAACTAAATGGCTTTTTGTAAAAATAATTCACCTTTTTTTTCATTCGACTTGGACAGACCGGGTTGATTTTTTGAGCAGTGGTGGCCCAGTAGTAACGGCCCCGAGTTACGATTTGTACGTCGTGGGTTCGAACCCAGTCAGGCGGGTTACTTTGTTTAATTTATTTCGTCACCGCTTCTCTCAAAACGGTGAAGAAAAACATTGTGAGGAAACTGGCATGTCCTAGCACCAAAAATTCGAACACAAAGGTGACGTCTACCAACCTGCACTTGGCCCGTGTGGTGGATTACGGCTCAGTTCCTCTTAAAAAAAGGGAGGAGGCCTGTGTCCCAGCAGTGGGAACATGAACATAATGTATGCATAAGTGGATAGACTGATTATGTACGTCTTTTTCGAAGTTAATTTATTCTAAAGCCTAGCCAACGTTAACAAAACAGTATCTCGAGTAATTCAAAGTCCCATTCCCTACGTCTTGTCAGAACGTTTACCCCCACACACGCGCTCATATCAGTCGCACTGCAATGTGCATTACTGATAACTTATCAGTGATATGCGATCTCTGTTATCTTGGACGCAACAGACCGCGACCGCTCCACAATCAAATTGTTTCAGTAAGCAACTAACATTTATTTGATATTACGAGGGTACGACTAATCACGAAAATGACGTTATTAAATATTGCACGTGGATCGGTTATTAAGTTAGTTTATCATAACATCATGCATGTTTTCCCAGAAGGGTCAAGCTGAAGTGTACCTATAGTAAATCCACATTTCATGTTGTGTTTGAGTCCCATGTAACAGGGGGCGAGCCTATTGCCATCAACCGGGCACAAATCCAGACTCCGGGCTGCTACTGAAAATTTCCTGATGGAAAAACCCAACAACATTTTCCCCAACCTGGGAATCGAACCCAGGACCATATGCTCAGCAGTAGCACTTGCCGCCACTGGACCAAAGAGGTACCAAGTTGGTTGGTCATCTTATCAGGTTCTTGGTTCGGTTTGGATGTATTTTTTTGTAGTCTTTTAGATTTATGGGCTGTTCCACTACGCTCATATAGGTTCCAGTTGACTTATCTCATGATAATTGGAAGCAATTTCTGTCCCATTTTTGCCTTTAGGTAACTTGTAGATCGATGAAGATATTATGTATAGTGCTTGACCGGTCACAGTGAAACAGACCCTTGAAAAATAGCATGTTAGTTCTTGTTGCTTTGACTTCAGTTGGTCTTATTCTGGAGAAAGACAGAAGACTCATTTGAAAACTTGGTTGGTTTAAAAATTGGTCGTGTGCCTTTAACATTTTGAAAGTTTCCTTTTCGTAGACTTTTCCTTCAAAGATCTGAGCCAATGTCAGCAAGAAGGTCGCAGTTTCTCATATCATCTCGCCAATCAAAGTTAACAGAACTCTTCTATAGTTGAACATGTCTCAATTCGATATTTGAAGTAATAAGCAAGAACAACTCCAAATTTACTTCAGGACTGAGGCCTTTACCATGACTTAGCACGATTCCTACCAGATACCATCAGGTTTTTTCGATACCTAAGCTTAAAAATGCAGGAGCCCCAAGTATTATTGTCAATGAATCATACTTAACTACGACATGTCGCGTTTCATGACCCAACAATTCCTTAATATGACTCACGGAGTTCTTGAAGTCATAACCGAAATTCTGTTTAAGTGAAACCTGGTCGAAGTTAAAGCATTTTGCTTCGTGCAACGTAATTGAGTTGCATGGGAATATTTAATTGGATTAGTCATAACTTTGTGTTTATTGAAGATTAGAATGATAATCTGGTGAACAGAAATTAATCCTAATTTATTCGGTATGAGATTTGTTTGAATAACGTATATATATAACAATATTTGCTAGTGTCTAAAAGTCGTAGGGCAGTACATTGTAGTTCTCTACAATGCTACATAGGTCTTTACAACTACAACATCCTCTTCAAAAAATTAAGAGGATAGTTTTTGGACATTTTCTGTAAACTTCATGCTATGAAATAACTAGCTTTTGCCCGCGTGTTCGCCCGCGTGGAGGTCAGAAATTATCCCACGGGAACGTACTACCGGGATAAAATGTATCCTATGTGTTAACCAGGTTATAAACTATCTGTGTTCTAAATTTCGTCCAAATCCGTTCAGTAGTTTTTGCGTGAAAGAGTAACAAATATCCATCCATCCATCCATCCTCACAAACTTTCACAATAATTATAATATTAGTAGGATAATCATCTCCATAGACTTGCGGCAGTAATTATTCACTTTTCAGATAATACTTGCAATTAAGCACATTTTCCTCACCACCATTTCCGAAAATCCTAAACTGCGAAAATTTTAAATGACGCAGACGCGAAAAATTCACTCGCTCATCAAAATCGATTGAATCGAGAGAAGAATAGAGTGCTACCGTGTGCAGTTTTCGTCGATATCTCGGTGCGGGGTCCTCTGACGCTGACGGATCGTTTTGTCAACAATCGCTATTGTCTCGGCCGATGTTTGAAAATAATATATGGACATCACCCTTCCGAAGTGCAGGAAATTTTCAAGATCGACGCGTCAGGGCGTTGATGAGGCTTGCGACACGTTTTAGCAGATTGGGTGGAGAGTGTTCTGATGTTGTTTTGTTTTTTATCTTTATCTGATTGAGGTTTAAGGTCACTTTTTGCAGTGGTATAATAGAGCATGTTTTGTGTATCGTTTAAGATGACAAAAACTTTGAAATACCTTTTGCTATTATTATCAGATAAACAATATTTAAACGGTATGTAAGAATCATAGCAATTACAGAACGCCACTTGCTTTCTGTAGTTTTTGCCTACCCATGGGAAAAAAGCGTGAGTTTATGTATGTATGTATTTAACACTTTTCATAGATGATTTGCCCGAAGCTAGGCAGATAAAAATATTTCTAAAAAAATCTCCCTACTACTAGTGCCATTTGCTAGAACTAAGGTCATCGCCTGAGTATGTCAATCATTCATATAGTTTCTCAATAAATTGCAAAGATAGTACCGTCAATTTGAAGTCGTCGGCAAACCCGATATACTTAATGGTGGTTTACCAATAGTCCACTTATTTTGTAGAAAATATCTCATCCTGTATTATTATTTGCCAGATACCTACTAAGATGATGGCGGGACTTCTGCTGTCCAGTAACCAGCACCCTAATCGGGTAACACTATCAATCACAATTTGAATCATTTTCAAGGATATTGCTAATCCATTGCTCCATATGTTCGAAAAATTTGTCTGCTCAACAACATAAATAACGCAATGAATGTTTTTGAGCTGTCAAAAGGAAAACCATTGCTACTGTTAGTGTGTTACGCAGAGCTCGCCCGAGAGAGTTATTGAAGTATATATAGACAGTAAATAGTTAATAAGTAGGTAGAGTCGACCTCATAATTACATTACCTTACCACTCTAGGGTTGGTTGTGACTTGTAAATCATAAAAAAAAGTCTATTTGTCTATGTGACAGTTCAACCTTAGCAGTTTCAATTTTACTGGGAACTGTCAAAACTGGTACACATAAAGGTACCAGAATTTATATCGGTTTTAATCCAGTTATATTTTGCCTGAGGATTTTAGACCATTAATTTAATTAAATTATAGTTATATTATACTAAATATTATAGTCAAGGAAAAGTAAACATTTAAAATAGTAATAATATTTATACAGTCCTGACGTATCGTTCTGGAAAAAGGAAATTACATTATAAATGAATAATTAAAAGGAATTTAAATATATGCTGAGCTGCGGTAAAATTAACCTACAGCGACTTATAAACAAAAACAATATTGTTGCTAGCCTAATATCATCATCTTATTAAATAATATAGTTTATTCACTGTCTGAACTTTCTACAAGATCTATTCTATATTATTCTATTCTATTCTATCAAGATTTAGGGTACGTGTTCTTGTGTGCGAATATCAGATTCTATTATCCAAACAAACAACTATCTATCTAATTGAAAATTGAGGAGTATGCTTAGATGGTTTGGTCATGTTGAGAGGATGAATAAAGGGCGACTAACAATAGGTAGATGAAGGCAGATGTGAGTGGAAACGCCGGGAGGGGACGCCCTAGGAAGACATATTGTGACCTTATTGGTGATGTTCTGCAGAAAGGTCAGGTGCGTAGTACTCGCAACCGGCGTGCGTGTGTGACCAGATGTATGAACGTAAACGAGGCAAAAAGAGTATGTAAGGATCGTAGCAGGTGGCGTTCTGTAGTTTCTGCCTACTCATAGTATTGGTTAACTACGTAAAATTGCCGATATGGGAGCATGTAGTATTTCTTCTTATAGGTACTGCTCTGTTTGTAAAGTTTCTATCTATTTACCTCTAAAACTTAGCCTGTACTGTCCCACTGCAGGGCAGAGTCTAAGGCCTCCCTCTCCCTTCTCCATACACTTTAGTTTTCTGTTAATTCGGGCCAAACCTTATGGCAGGAATCGGTCGGTTTACTAGCTAATTACCGGGTCTTAAAAGTCAAGTCGTCAGCTCTAACGAATTAAGGCTGATTTACATTAAAGTAGTAGGTAGGTACAGGACCGGCTATCTGCTACAGCGGTTGCTCTATTCAATTCAGCTCTGGATACAGGAGGGCCTGGCCAAAATAACATTTAGCATTAACGATAATGGAAAAGGCAAAAATGTGATGATAGACATAAGCTACCGAAAAGTTTCAATCGTGTTGAAAGTCATTGTAGAAATACGAAACGCTTTGAAAGCGATTGTCGTTTGTCTGGGCCATCGGCCTGGATTGACGTGTATACATACATTAGTCAAATATGGATCAAGTGTCACTGGATTTAAACACTGGATTAATGTAAATCAGTCTTTATTTTTTTTCAGTGGTTGTATAAAGAGGAAAATTGAGAAATCCTGATCAATCGCTAGGAAACAGGCAGAAATGTGTTTTCGAATAATGCAAGGACAAAATTATTCTATGATTTTTATTTTTATTTAGTTTGATAAGTCTATTGCATTAAGTACTAGCTCATTAAATACTTATCCTTTTAAATGTATTGTGTACAGATAACATTTTCATTTGGAAAACTGAAATGACACAATGTTCGCATTTCGCCAAAAGCTATGTATCCCAGTTCGATTTAGTACTTACATACATAATTTTGGCTGGTATAAGAATAATGACAAACAATTCTTCTAGTTATTCTGAACAAACTTAATTCAGATTAAGTTTACATTCAAATTACCTTGATTATAATTTAAATATACTACCTACTTACAAAACCTAACATAATAAAATAATATTATTTAACGAAATCTCGTTTTTAGTTAATATAATACATAGACATAATAAATAATGTTGTTGACGGCATTCATTTCTTGAACGACGTCACTGAATAAGAAGTGGTTGAATTATGACAGCGAGCTTTAATTTTTTCCTGTAGATATTAAACGGTTATTTTATATCATTATCTCCATGATACCTTGGGTTAATTATTTTCTCGTAAAAACATGGAATACATTAACTGTCTTATATCACAAAAAAAATCGGTTTAATCAAGAGATAATCTAGTATTTTGTATTTTCTCGTTGAGCTAGTAAGCTGAATCCCTTGCTGCTCATAATCATTGATAGATTAATTAATTCTGTTTTACAATATAACATACCCTAGCATCACGCATGTATTCCCCGAAGGGTTAGGCAGAGGTGTACCTATAGTACACCCACATTTGGCCAGTTATGTTTAAGTCTCATGTAATAGGGGGCGAGCCTTTTGCTATTAACCGGACACAAATCCAGACTCCGGACTGCTACTGAAAAATTACAGGTACAAAATATCAATAGAATTAATGTTAATCATCATCATGTACAACCCATTTCATCCCACTAGAGGTCATGACTTTAACCGATTTCGGATACCTGCTAATTTGAATACACCGGTAGTCTTAACGAAAGCGTGTCTCATTTATGGAATTGGGCGAAGAAGCTGAATGAACTTGTCTAAAGACGGGTGTATTCAGACAAGTCTCCTTTCATTTCAACGTGGTTATTTTTTTTGCTTAAACCTAATATCCCTTACCTATATGTTTTTCATAGGTCAGATAGTGTACACTCGTATATCAGGAGGTTTATTCTGTAAAAATCTCACCGTGAAAACTTAGGTGAAATTGAGCTGTCAATTCCTAGCATCAAATGGAATGATAGAAAAAAAATGAAAAATAGGTTTATTTGTCATAGAAACACGTGCATACAAAAAAGATAAGAAGCTCTAATAATAAAAACAAAATAGATCTATAATCACGAGCATAAAACAGAAATAGTCGACAGCTGCACGTCATGACTGTGACAAGAAGGCCTCCGCTCAGCATGATGCTGTGCTATGGGGGACCCACAGCACAGCGGATTTTCAGTGGTTACCCAAAAAGGACGTACGGAAACCAAGTTAGGTTTAATGATTGGTACTTTAAGTAACAAAATAAAATAAACCAAACAGTAAGCACTAAGAATACAAAGCAACCACATACACAACCAATTATATGAATAAATATGATTAAATAACATTTAAAATTAAAATATAAATCTGTAGGCAGCTCACTTCACCTAAGTTTTCACGGTGAGCTTTTTACAGAATAGACAGCTGCAAGTACAAAGTTGACAGTATACTGATGAATCTGACATCAGACGTCTCAAATGAGTCAAAAGTATAATCTGACCCCAGTTTTAGATTCCTAAACGCATTACGAATCAAGAATCCACCTCACAATGGTTATAGTGAAAACATTAAATGTTATTTCTCATTCTTAAAGCATTTGTTTAGATCGGATGGAATGCGAGATTTCTAACGGAGACGTGATCGATTGTGTCAATCAGTTTTTATTTATATTTACACAATAAAACGGAGAAAAACAATAGAAATGCGTACAAGCGTATTATATTTACGTTTTCGCTAGAAATAATACCGTGATAGAATGGAATCAGTATGTGAAACACTTCTAATGGAAAGTGTGTTTGAGTTCGTAAACAAATGTGATTGGATCATCGAGTGCCAAGGTTTTGTGTTTCGTCATCATTTTTATGTATATTCTAGAATGTACACATCGCTAACACAGATTAGTTTATGAAAATAATTATGAAATAAATTGTCAATAGACTGTATCGTGTTCACTGCTTCTACAAATGACATAATTAAATTCATCGTGGCTCTTCCTAAGACTTAAACATTAGTGTTGAAATGTGGTGTATTACAGGTACACGTCTGCCTAACCCTTCAAGAAATACAGGCGTGATGCGATGTAAAGTCTTCCTAGTCGTCATGGAAGTTGCTGATAATTCCATTCGTCCATATTCCAACTTTAATATTAAACATTTTCTCTTTGTTATCACCTAGCTAATCAAATATTCCTTACCCATAATTCAAATCAACCACCACTGTAGTAAATACGTGTGCAAGATCATGAATTACTGGCATCCCAGATGACATTTCGCTTTGACAGCTGTCAAATAATACGCGCAAAATATTTGACGTTTGCATATTACGATTTTGCGTTGAAAATTAAATATTTATTTTATTGTCTACTTAAGTAAATGGGTTAGTTAAATATTCGCAATATATTATTTCCGTTAGACCGTAAGTGTGTTAGTTATTGTGGTACTAATACTCGTTGCGGGACTTCGAAATATTGCGTGTCGCTAGTACCGTTGGGTTGTCTTAGGTTCGTCTTCAGCAAGGGCATAGACAAGTTGCCTTTCAGCTTAGTCTAATGCAACGGTTTGTAAAATAGTTTGTATGAGTATTGTGTACCTACTCGCTTCGTTTTCACTGAATCATTGATTGACATAGAATAAAAATGATAGTTTACACGATCATGAGCAAGTCTATGTGACTTGTTGTATAGCAATGCTTATTGTAGGTAGGTACAGGAATTTCTTTGCTTACGGAGTTGACATGCGCAGTATGATGACTACCGAAGTTTTTAATATCGCTGCTCTCCTCCAGAGCCGTGGTATTAAAATCAGTCTCTCCACAAAGTGTTACAGGTATGGGATTATATTTATTATATTTTTTATTTATTATTATTTTTTATTTAATCCTCGTATTATATTTCATAGGGCTTATAGCATATAGTCTGTACACTATTTGGTTTATTGTATATATTCATGTAATTTGTTATCATTTTAATGTGCTTTTGTGTGGTTTAACTATATATTTATCTAAATGTCCGATGTGCATTTAATGTCACCAGCTGCACCGTATCCTACTACCCTTGAAACACAGAAAAGCTGCTTAACATTTTAGTACACCAAGGTAACAGCAAAAACCAAGCTCACTTTTCTTTTGTTTTTCCTACCTTCAATATTAGATTAAAACCTTCCTAAATCACTGTCTTAAAAACATGTTTCCCATTACCAAAGGAGCGAGACTTCATCAGTATTGCCGCCACACTTTATTCCCTTATTGGGTAAACGCGCAACAATTAAAAACTGTTCCATATATGGCCAGTTGTCCCGAACCTGTCCAATTTCGTTGACTTTACATGAGTTGTGAGAACTCTAAAATTTTGTACAAATTCTTTCCGTGCGGATTATTTGTAAAGTTTGCGGTTGGTAATTCGATTTTTCTGCTCGAATTTTTATAGGAATCGTTAGGTACGTCAAGATAATTCCTATTTTTAAAAACAGATTCTCATAAGCCAGTGCTGACAAGGTTCTTGACATTTCTAGAACATCTTTCACGTCACTTGATCGTGACAATTTGCCGTACACTCTTAATAAACTGTTACTTAAGTAGGTACATACATACGTCGGATGAGACTCAAGTGAAATCAGAGGAACAATGCTACTCAGTTCCCACACGGTGGCGCCTCTACCGGCGTTCCGAGAAACTCCGGTGTCGAGTAGTCGGCGCCCGCGCTTTCCTTTAAATTTGGAATTACTCATTATTTGTATCGCGTTACCGTCGTGTTGACAAATAGTGTCTTTATCGGACTTGTGGGTACTGCGTGCGGTTACGTCTTGTAGGAACAGATAAGAGCTTCTGTTAAAGGCTTCGATTTCATTGGGTTTTTGTTTAATTCCATATTTTGCAATGAGGTCTTCTGTAGAGCTAAAAAATCTAGTTAATGTCAAGAGTTTCCGATTTACTTCTGGCTGGGTATCTTAAAAGAAACGGCTTTTAAATGTTCTTTGACACATAGAAATTCACAGCACACAAATGTCAAAAGAGGGGTAAGTTAGCATTTCGCCTAAAAAGTTTCATGCTGTAGAAAAAGTGACAACGCAATTTCAGAAACGCTAACCTACCAGTTTGTTGTTTGCGGATAACCATATTTTTTCAGTGTTAACACTGTGATTTTAATATGAACTACTCGGGAAGTGAATTAAGTGAAGTTGAGAGTGGTGACATTGTCCCAGAAGCAATTAGAGAAATGGCAAAAACGTAACATTGAATTTGTTGCCATCAGCATACAACACATTTCATCATACATTCATCATCATACATCCTTTTTATTTATTTTTCCATTAATTAAAAAGATGGCGGGTTTATATCCCACGAGCTATAAAATAGTATATGATACTCGTGACTATTAATGCACGGCGTTTAGCACCCTAGCTGCGCTCGGACGCTAATTTCGAGCCGTGCAATAATGGACTACTTAAATCACACGTATCATAATGTACCCCCATGTAATGTATATATGTATGTGTTATGTGGCCCTAATGTGTTTACCATATTAAAATTAACGATTAAGTGCCCTTTATGACAATAAACTATATTATTTCAATGTTAAAATCCCTTTTAAAGTTTCGTCTCGATTCACCCCGTTTGACGATACCGTTTTCCTCACGATGTTTTTCCAATTCATGTGGTTTATGAGAAAACAAAAAGGTATCCTCGTTTTTCTATAAAGTGCCAATAATCACGTTGTATAATTAATCACCTTACCTTGATGAAGTGTCGACAACAGGATAATTTGCAGTGAGTCGGGGAACACGCAATGTGACCGATTCTAATAACACTATAGACTGACTGATATTGATTGCTTGAATTAACATAAACAGACAAGACTGGATTTTCCGTAAAACCTACAATCTAACTTACTTTAGTAAACTAAGGGAAAATTTTATCAATGAAATTGAATGCGATCAGCACATCTAATAGAAAGAAAGAAAGTACGTTTACTTGCGGTAAACATGACGAAAGGAAAACACACAAATACAAAAAAGAACGAGTTGGGGGAAATTATGCGTCACATCCACGCAAAAAGCGCAATCGCTCAGCATAATGCTACGACCCTATGCGAGACAGAGTCCTAGCGCTGGTTTTCAGCGATAGCCGACGTTGACGTGATGACGTTAAACTAGTGCAGCATTCGAAAATTAAAAATAAACACAAAAATAACATAAAATAAATACACTATACCTAGTGCAAAATGTATGTAAACATAATATTTATAAAGTGGTAACATTCCGGGCAACGACTCATGCGCCGCCGGGCTTTAATAATTTGTGCGCGCAGCTGTCATAAAACTATAAGTTTGTCAATATGACTTAATGACCAATGGCCGATTCCTATAATTTATGGACCGTTATTGGATAAAATTAAGACTCGTGTATCTTTACCAATAATGAAGCAAAGACCTCATAGCTTTGCATAGTAGAACCTCCCATAAATATGGAAGTAGATATCACAGGTAAAATTTGCTTACGAATCTGTTTATATACCCAGTTTGGCAATAAAAAATGGTACCATATTGGTAAGTTAAACGATTCGTTTTTGTCTATGGGAACCGCGCATACACCGCGTTAAAGAGCTGTTAGCGTTATCATTTGTTAAGGAATATTGATACTGACAGCTCTGAAACGCAGTTTATATAAGTTGATCGTGTTATTTCATTGGTGAAATTCGCTCTTCATGTCAGTTTCCAAATAATCTCTTTACAGTGCGCATACAAAAGTGACCTCGAACATAGATATTTACTTGTAGCAACGTGGATCGCATCTGTATTTCTCGCCAGCAATTTTCATGTTTTTTTGTACGTCTAGTTTACTTTAAGTAACGTATTTCTCTATAGCCTCAACATAAGTTAATATATCTAGTTCTAATGCTTACGCTCATATGACATGTTATTTTTTGTCTCATATTTGGTGTTCATTCTATGTATGATTTATATTTCTGTTTCATTCGATAACGTTAATTGTGCGATCTTGCTAGATCTATAAAAAAGACAAACCCTTTTAGCTCACAAAACGTTCCTCCAAACTCGTTCTTATTTCAATTATTTTTTTAGAATAGAATAGAATAGAATAGATTTATTTATTTGCAAAGAATGTAGGTACATATTATTAGGTGTTACAAAGTTTTATGGTTCCTTGTACATTCTACCTTAATTGGCATGCAAATTTACATTTTAAAAGAATTTAATAAAACTTATCATCTAAGAATTCTTGTACTGAATAATAACACTTGTGCAAAAGTAATTCCGTAACAAGCTTTTTAAATTTAGTTAGTGGTTGTTCCTTGACATTATTTGGTAATTTATTATAAACGAGTGGTGCCATACAAATAACACTTTTTCTTAAAAGTGCAGTCTTAAAGACACCCGTGCTTAAAAGATTTTTATATTGGGATCTAATACTTATTGTTCTATTTCGAGTTTCTTTCAAGGTGGTAAACTGGTGAGAATTCGTTTTAACAAATATACATAATTCCAATATATAAAGACATGGGAAGGTTAACAGTTTATGAGACTGAAATATAGGTAGACAGCTGTCAGTTACTTTTAGGGCAAACATAGCTCTGATGCAGCGTTTTTGAGCTTTAAAAATACTTTCTTTCTCGCTACAGTTGCCCCAGAATATTACACCAAACCTTAAAAGTGAAACAACCAGTCCATGGTAGGCAACCAACACGCTAGACAGGTCCACTTTTTTGGACAAATTGTGCAGCATGAAAGCAGATGTACTCAATCTCTTACAAATACTCTCTGCTTGAGCCTTCCAAGTGAGTTGGCTATCAATTAATATACCCAAAAACTTTGCAACATCCACTGTGCCAACGGCTTGACCATTGTGGTTTGTATTCATGTTATTAGGGGCGATTCTTTGGAAAAAATGCATAACTTTAGTCTTTTGAAGGTTTATTATTAAATTATTATGGTTTAGCCAATTTATTAGAGAAATTTAAATCGACGTATCGACTTCTCCCTTCCCTTAAGCCATAGAGTGAGCAACAGGCAGTTTAGCTCACAAGACGTTCCTTAAAACTCGTTCTTTTTTCATACCATTTTTTTTTAATCGAAGTGTCGACGTCTCGCGTCTTTCCAGCCATAGACTTAGCAACAGTCTACCGCTAGAGGAGTCGAATCACATTACGGGTGTCGATTGATTAGCACGATCACTATCGCTTGCCGGCTCTTCTTACCACGCTTCCTGCAATAGCGGTATGTTAACGGTAAGCGATATCGAAGCACACGACACCACGGCAACTGGTGGATTTTTCAAATTCCATAACTTGGTTTGAGACTTTACCTGAAACCTATAGGCGATGTGGGAGGCCTATATGACGAGCGAGACTTCTTAATACCTGAAGCAAACAAACTGACTAAGAATATCAAAGACTAGTTATTTAGTTCTCTAGTTTAAGGCCCTGATATTGTAAATATTAACGTAAATCTAATTTCAATAAACAATTTAATTCATTTATGTAAAATAAAATAATTAAGTTACTATGTCGCATTGATTGACCAAATTAAATCATTCTGCAGCAATTAAATATGGAAATTAGGAAATTTTAAATTCTAAGAGACTATAATAACCATCAATCCAATATTGTCATATGCTTATTTGATTATTATACCTGTGGTTATACCTACATAACACCTTTTTTAATTACTGACAAATACGTGCACTGACTGGTCCATACAAACCCGTGTGGTTTTTTCCTCAAAAGACCATTTCAAATACCAATCTACATGGTCCTCACATGATCCGAACAAGATTATGTCTGGATTTGAAAAGGGACTGTGACCTCTGAGTTTATTTCGACTTTTCTTCTCAGAGTAGTTGGATGAAACGCCGACCGCATCTAGTTTAAAAAATATGTTTGACGTGTAAAAGTGTTTGTACAAACTTAGTTATAGAATTTTTCCCTACCTGTCATTGGAAAGCCCATGTTTAAATGCTCGTGTATCGTCATCATCATCTGGTCATCTCACTGCTGGTCGTAGGCCCCTCCAAGTGAACGCCACTGAACCCGATCTTCGGCCACGTCCCATTGATAACTTGAAATCATAAGGATAGCATAATCAACCTATAAAGTTCCCTCTGCTAGGATAGAGGCCCCCTCTTTCTGTGAGATGGAGTGGACCATAATCTACCACGCGGGCCCAGTGCGGGTTGGTAGATCCTCTATTTTTTTGGTTCTAGGACATGCCGGTTTCCTCACGATGTTTGAAATCTGAAGGATGCTTATTAATATTTATGCGACAGGAGTAACCATAGCACCTTCTATCATCTGCCTAGCCTTGTCTGAACTATGGTGTGGGTTTGTCTCCCAGTCTAACCAGATGCAGCTGAATACCAGTATTTTTTATATGGAGAGACAACCTATCTGACCTCCACAACCACAACATATTAATTATCGAGATTTTTTTAAGATACCGATATTGTGCTTGATACAAGTTCCAATTAATTATTTTAAATGCGCAGAAAACTTCTAAAAGTACGAAAGAACAATACGAAACATGAAAATAAAACTAAAAACAATTGAACGTTATGTAGCAGGATGTTTTTAAATCGTGTTATACAATGATAATAAATAGGTGCCAATTAAATTGGGTTTTTAATAGATGGACGAATGAGGACACCTTCTGTGCACTATGCATATTGTATTATTAGGTAAACCTATTTACTGGATGTAATTTTATTTATTTTAGTATTTATTACGTAGTGTTTGTTCTAAACGGTAACTGAAATAATTCAATAAATGAACAAATTAATCGTGAATTTCGTAATGTGCTGAAATACTTAGGCTTCTATTTATATTATTGACGTGTTTTAAGAGAAAGAATTATTGAATATGAATATCATAATTGAGAAAAAATGCAACATAGTGTCTAAAAAGATATGTAGTTTAGACTTATTCTTTGTTAAAATCATTATATTTTGTGCAAATTAGCGTCAATGAATCTAGGCACGGTGTAACGGGCATCGACGCGAAAGCTGTTACCATGAATTTAGCACATGATTCTAGATCCCCCAGAATAGAAATTATTCGCCAGTTATTAAAAAAAACCGGCCAATTGCGAGTTGGACTCGCGCACGAAGGGTTCCGTACCATTATCTATAAAAACGGCAAAAAAATCGTGTCTGTTGTATGGCTCCCATACAACAGACGATTTTTTCGCCGTTTTTCCCTTCAATATTGATTTTATTCTGTTTTTTAGTATTTCTTGTTATAGAGGCAACAGAAATACATCATCTGTGAAAATTTCAACTGTCTAACTATCACGGTTCATGAGATACAGCCTGGTGACAGACGGACAGACGGACGGACAGCGAAGTCTTCAATTCATGTCAATAGTTTTCTCGTCTATGTCCTTTTCTGTATAGTTATAAATATGTGGTTATCAACTCTCTTACTAATACAAATTTTCTCTTTACAGTATGATGGATTCCGGAGGAGCAGGCATAGCAGAATCCCCCCCTACATACCATCGTACCTACGAACAATACGTGCAAGGAGCCGTCGAGAACAGTACCGACTCAGTGCAAGAACAAACGAGCCCCGAACTTGTAGTATGGTCTACCCTACCTTATGGCCTTGATTACAGAGCGCAATATGACTACAGAAGCCCTTACGATACTGGCAGGGACTACTCCACACAGCAGTATGCAAGAGCCCCATTCACGACCAAGATGGGCCAGGCTAAGGCTCTAAAGGAGGCTAGAATAAGGAGGCCGATGAATGCGTTCATGGTGTGGGCGAAGGTTGAGAGAAAGAAGCTGGCTGACGAGAATCCCGATCTGCATAATGCTGATTTGAGTAAAATGCTAGGTAAGTGATTTTTATTTTTATAAATAGAACATCCTGTTTTCTTTTTTTGATGATACGTTTTTTTTCTGTAGTGTATATTTATGTTCCTGGTAGAGTGCGAACGGTAATGTACAAAGCTTTTCAGTCGTCGAAAAGTGTTTTTTTTGTGTTTACGTACCCACAATATTTTGTCAGATATTATTTAGATATCACACTTTTTGTTTCTATTAAAATTCCGATTATTTTTATGATTAATGGTTTACCTTGGCCAAAAATATTTATTAACATGACCTACACAAAAAATATTTTAGTTTAAAATAAAATAATTATTTACAATAATTAAGAATGATAATACAAAGTAAGTACTCATGCATTCAAATTGCGTGAAGATTTACATATTTATACAAATGTGATTATGCATTAAAATAAAACAAATGTCACATTGTGACTGGTTTCATCACTAAATCAAACCTATATCATGCTTTATCTTATGACTTTGAGGCAAATAATACACCAAGAAATTAGTATTCATATAATTATAATAATAAAATTATAATTCGGTTTTCTATAATTTATTTATCATTATTTATGTGCACACAGTAAAATACATAGAGACGACACAAGACACGATGTAAGCAAAAAAGGTACTGCTTATTTCTTAAGAAATTTAACTTCCAGCAGAACTGCAAAAGAAGAAATAATATTTTTTATTTTTTTTAATAATAACCACAATCTCATCAAAATTTTACATAATAATGTACGACCGTCTAAAACTTTCGGAGCAACAACCCGGATGAGTCAGCAGAAAACTTCCAATCTTGTACACACTTCGAAATTTAAATATTTTAAAATATTATTAGTGGCCAGTACTATTCCTACAGATACTTGCATAATTAGTTTCAAATAATTAATTAGTTTTCTTGACGTCATGACTTGACAAACCGTTTCTTTTATTTTCTTGGTATTTGCTAATAATTCTTATGAAATTGCGTTTTCCTTTTGCTATGGCTTTTTTTTTTTCAATTTAGTCATTTGTGTTAGATATAATTTATAATGAAATATATATACAATTACTAGCTGCCCGCCCCGGCTTCGCACGGGTTGCGGTACTTATCTACGGCGTACCCTACCTACCTACCCTACCTACCTACCCTAACTACCTACCTACCCTACCTACCTACCCTACCTACCCTACCTACCTACCCTACCTACCTACCCTACCTACCTACCCTACCTACCTACCTACCCTACCTACCTACCCTACCTACCTACCCTACCTACCTACCTACCTACCCTACCTACCTACCCTACCTACCTACTCTACCTACCTACCTACCCTACCTACCTACCTACCCTACCTACCTACCTACCCTACCTACCTACCTACCCTACCTACCTACCTACCTCCCTAACTCCCTACCCTACCTACCAAAAAAAAAAAAAAAAAAAATAGATGTTGGCCGATTCTTATAGATACCGGATAAGCACAAAAAATTTCATCAAAATCGGTTAAGCCGTTTCGGAGGAGTATGGCAACGAAAACTGTGACACGAGAATTTTATATATTAGATAAAAAATAAACTGCTGTTCCATAGAAAAGTGTAATACCTACGCGGTCAAAATGTAGGGAACAGGTTTTTTTTTTATAACCTATGAAAAATGTAAGCAAGGGGGTTCAGAATCATGTACTGAATCCATGGCTACAGTTTGCACGTCGATGTCCCTGCCACCCTGTATACAAAAAAGCGCCAAAAGTGCCTCGTGATTTAATTTAAAAAAAAAACAATTACTAAAGTTAAATAAAAAAAAAATTGTCATTTATTACCTAGCCATTTTTCTAACAATTTCAAAAACGCCACGAAGTATTCACTATATTATTCCTGCGCAAGATCTCGCCTCATACCTTTATAATAACTCCATTAGCACTAAAAGGTATCTTAGCAACATATTACCGGTCACTTAGCATTAGTAATATAATGTCTTTACCACCACATAATGAGAACTGGCGACCCGCCCCTACTTCGCACGGTTCTTACGACTTGGCAAAACACCTAGATTTCCATATTATATATGTATGTAAATTTAATATTAATTATAATAATCGTTGAGCTCCTTAAGTTCTGAGTTGAGCTGCACGATTATTGACTAAATGCGTGCTCGGACTGGACAATTCCACTCAATCTGTGTGGTTCTTTCCTCAAAAGACACCAATCTACATGGTCTTCACATATTCTGACCACGATTATGTCTGGACTTTAAAAGAGACTGCGACCTATGAGTTTGTTTCGGTCTTTCTTCTCAGAGTAGTCAGATATGAAACGTCGACCTCATCTACTATGAGTTTGTTTCGGCCTTTCTTCTCAGAGTAGTCAGATAGGAAACGCCGACCTCATCTAATTTAAAAAAATATGATTGACGTGTAAAAGTGTTTGTACAAACCTACTTACAGAAATAAAATCATTTATCATTTACCATAACTATTAATTATTATACAAATAAACCTTCCGCAATAAATTTTATAAATGATGGTGAAAACTGCATCAAAAGCTGTTTCGTAGTTTAGAAGAATAACGCGATCACACACATAGAAACGTGACTTTAATTTATAATATGTTTTACCAGTCACATAATTAACCGTATTAATATAATGTCTTTACCAACACATAATAAGAATTCAATTAATACCACAAAGATTCATTAGTAAAACAAATAAAAAACTCGTAATACCTAAATGTGAGTGGAAATATAAAAAACTATGTCGTCCGGAACTTGCAATATTGTTCCTTATAAGTAATGTTACATTCTTGCTTGTAAAAGGCGATGCTTGGTAAGTAAAGCAAGTTAATTAAGCTATCACGATGATTACTTGAACTTACTTAAGTAGATAGGTATGGTTAACAACGAAAGTCGAATAATATGTTTCAATCAATCTGCCTAGTCTATTCCCAAGTATATTGGGAACGGCTTCTAGTCTAACCGGGTCCAGCTGAATACCAGTATTTGACATGGAGTGACTGCCTACCTGACCTCCACAAACCAGTTACTGGGTAACACGATACCCCTTGGTAAGACTGATTGTCAGACTTTTGGGCTTCTGGCTACCTGTATCTACTGTCAAAAATCTACGAATGACAGCCGGGACCAACGGCTTAGTATTTTTATTTATATTTTATTTATTATGGGAAAATAACCAGCTACAATATAAAATATCTGTATGGACACAAAATAATGGGTTAGTTTCAACATTCCATGCATAAGTCAAAGGTTTGCGTTGTTTTAATTTTAAATCTGTTCCGATTTTTTTTGACATAGGTGCCTAATACAATACAAAATAGAAGAAAAAATAACAAAAAAATATATATTATATATAATTTTCTCAACTTTCTAATTTGCCATCGATTTGCTAAGAACAAGAATATAATAGATAATATAGATATATTTTATTTGGGCTACACACTGGAAATACAAACAATAAAATGGAGAGAGAAAAAAAGAAAGAGGTAGAAGAATAGAGTTGTGTTAAGTTATGACTTAAAAACATTTTTTTACGATTTTTGTTGCTGACTGTACATGTGTTTTTCTTTAGCTTAGATTTCTACAGTTCTGTGAGCTGACTTAATTAGCATATTTGAGTTGGTTAGTTTCGTTTTATTGATATTCGTAGATTATGAAGCTATCTAATTGAATCATACAAATGGCCATTAGAACCGTCATCTTCTGCTTGCCCTCAGGGCCTAGGCAATCGCTTTCAAAGCTTTTCGTATTTCTACAACTACTTTCAACTGGATTGGCATGAGCTTTTTAGTAGTTTATGTCAGTCCCATACATTTTTGACTTTTCCATCATAGTTATCGATGTACAGAATCTATTATTATCTAGGTCCTCTGGTCCCATACTACATGGGTTGGCAAAATTTCCAATTTTCTCTTCCATTCTTCTCTAAAGGTCTCGTGAGGGGCTCGTGGTTAAATAATAACAGCCAGTCGGATACTGGATGGGTAACCATCCATTACATATTGAGACCACCTTGCCTCGGAAGCACGTTACGTTGTTGGTCTCGGCTGTCATTCGTAGATCTTTGACAGCTATTACGGGTAGTCAGAAGCCCAAAAGTCTGACAACCAGACTTACCAAAGGGTAAGTATCGTGTTACCCAATAATTAGGTTTTGGAGGTCAGATATGTAGTCGGGACGTTTTATATATGCTAGTTGCGCGGTAAACTCTGCTTGCGCGATGCAGGATTTTGCGTGACGTCAGTGTGACGCGTAGTTCGCATGTGGCGATGTAGATGCCGCCACAGCTCCATTTTAAATACTTGTATTCAGCTGCATCCGGTTAGACTGCAAGCAAGCAGATTGAGATAGATCTTCTCTATCAGTCGCAACTTATTATTAAAATTCACTCCCTTTTCATTAATGTCTTCCCTCACCAGACCATCCATTTTGTTACAGATTACAGCTATATTATTATTAAATGTAATTTTCCTTATTGGGACACAAATCTACTCTAAGATGTGGTTTAAAGACAAAAATAGGAATAACATAAAAAATATATAGCATTTTACCTTACTTAGTACCTTTTAGTACTATCGGCATGGTATAATAACGTAGCATCACGCCTGTAACACCCTAAGGGTTAGGCAGGTTTACCTATATTACACCCACATTTCAACCGGTTATGTTTAAGTCCCATGTAGGGGGCATGGTGTATAGAAAGAAATTTTAACCAGTACGCAAACTGTAACCGTGAATTTAGCACATGATTCTAGACCCCCGCTAGCATAGAAATTTTTAGTCGGTAATAAAAAAAATGTGGTTCCATACATTTTGATCGCGTCGGTATTGCAATTTTCTATGAAACAGCAGATTTTTAAGCTATTGCATAGCTTTTATCGCGGGCTTAGAGCGCGGCGACCGAATCAAGAAATTCCGTAACGAAAATAAAACCTAACACCCCCCACTCCGCCTACCATGTAGCTCGGCCGAGCGTTCGCTTAACGTGTATGTATATGGTACGACTGTACTTGAATTAATAACAAAGAAAAAAAATACTGCATAAATAAATAATTATAACTGCATAAGTTGATAAAAAATGCTATGCAATAGCTTTACCGCGGCAGTCCCCGAGTGCCACACGTGTTTTTTTTTTAATGATAACCGACGAAAAATTTATATTCTAGGGGGTCTAGAATCATATGCTGAATTCCTGGTTACAGTTTGCGCACTGATTAAAATTTATTCCTGTACCTATGTCCTATTTATAACTATACTATGCAGTGGCCACTATGCAAAAAGCGTAGTATACCACTACTGATCATCATCATCATCATCCGCCTAGCCTTTTCCCAACTATGTAAGGGTCAGCTTCTAGTCTAACCGAATGCAACTCAATACCAGTATTTTACATGGAGCGAATAGCACTATCTTTACGTATCTGCCAAATAATTAGCACTTAGCAGGAAGGAAGTCATATTTAAATGATAAATGATTTTATTTCTGTAAGTAGATTTGTACAAACACTTTTACACGACAATCATATTTTAAAAATTAGAAGAGGTCGGCGTTTCCTATCTGACTACTCTGAGAAGGAAGGCCGAAAGAAACTCAAAAGTCACAGTCTCTTTTAAAGTCCAGACATGATCTTGGTCAGATTAAGTAAAGAACATGTAGATTTGTGTCTAAAATGGTCTTTTGAGGAACAACCACACAGAATGAGTGGCCTGTCCAGTCAGTGCATCCATTTGTCAGTAATCGTGCAGCTCAACTCAGAACTTAAGGAGCTCAACGATTCGACGAACAATTCAAAATAAATAAATTAATTTAAAAATTGTAAATTACTCACATTGCTGGACCATGATTAAAATTAACTGAGAAGAAAAAAAAAACAATGACCCACAGTGACCCCAATGTAAGAAATGAATACACAATTTTTTGAACTAATGCCGACTGCTTCTATACCTACATACTTCTTCTGTTTCGTGTCGCTGGTGAGGCAATATTTTGGGTCTTGTTAGGCCAAAACTTTGCCACTTCATCGTCGTTGGCAGCGGTGATGTAATTTTGACTGCATGTTTTGGGACACAGAGGGCAGGATAGGAGGTGGGGCATAGTTTGCGACGCTAGGACAATTTGTACCTACTTTCTTCCACATTCATTCAGGGAACTTTTCGTACAGGCTTCTTAATAGCTTTACGGCAGCGGTAGGTATTTAAATAAAATATGGTATATCTTGCTCTTGTCAATTGTTGTATTATCTGACTAATAACCACGGTGACCTCGCGTAACTTTCTCTGTGAGATATAAAACACAGGAGGCGAGGACGTGAACTCTGCGCCACGACGCAATAAGCGTAGTATGCTGGGTATAGTCGGTGAAACAAATGTTATTATTTTTAATCTATTGATTAGTATTTTTAATGGCTATTTGTAACGTCGTACACAAGAAAGACTGCGTTAGACATTCTAGTTTTTGAATAAATAATAATAATACCAGGCTGTTATTGTCCGACTGGAGGGGAAATCCTCTTCTCAAACAGAGAAGCCATGGGCACTAATCACTACTATCAAGGCGGATTGGCGATTTTTATAAGACTGAAGTCACCAACCCGTCTTGAGCAAGCGTGGTCATCAATGCTCGTGCCTCCTATGTATGAGAAGAGGCCTTTGCCCTGCAGGTGGGACAGTAATAGGCTGGTATTATTACTATATTTTATTTGCTATCTTGTAAATGTAGTTAGTTTCCAAAAAAAGATTAATTAGTCATTGTACCATAATTAGCACTGTGTTTTCCCCTAGTTTAATCTTGCAAAACATTTGTGAATTGCTTGAAATAGTAGGCAGCTGTAATTATTCCTATTGATAAATCGCCCGTCGGTGTTTTAATACTTTCGTAATGCAATAAAATTTATTTTACATAACGTCACGCCTTGTTTCTCCAAAGGGTTGGGCAGAGGTGTACCTACACACATTTCGCCACCAGATGAGTGAGCATATATAGCCATCAACCGGACACAAATCCAGACTACGGGTTGCTACTGAGAAATTTCTGATGGAAAAACCCAAGACATACCGTCAAACGGGGTGAATAGGGATGCAGGGGTGAATCGGAACGAAACTTTAAAAAGGGATTTTAACATTGAAATAATCTAGTTTGTTGCCAACAAGGGCACTTAATCGTTAACTATAATACAGTAAACACATAGTCCCTTTCGGCAACAAACTATATTATTTCAATGTTAAAATTCCTTTTAAAGTTTTGTCTCGATTCACCACTGCATCCCTATTCACCCCGACGGTACTACTTTGTACGACCTGGGAACCGAACCCAGGGCCTCATGCTTAGCAGTAACATTTGCGACCACTAGACCCAGGAGGCAGTCAGTATTTTTAATAAATTACAATAAATTCAAAGTAAAAAATTGAATTAAAACAGAGCTATTAAAGCATTACAATACTGTGCAGGGCTCAACAGGAAAACAGTAGGTAATGTAGGTATACTAGCTATGTAGGTACTGCGCTCTTATCAGAAGATAGTCGTTCATTGATATTGTCTATTGACTAAATTCCCGTTAAGATAGCACTTAGTGACATGTGCAAAAAGAAAAAATAAAGAAAGTAGGACACGCTGTATAATCGCTGTAGCGTGTATCAGAAATGTGTGGTCATATTTAAGAGTACGGACCATAAGACTGAAGAACTGTGTCCATGGGACACACTTCAGACTTCAAATTATTAAAAAAAAATTAAAGGAGAAACCTTTAGAATAGTAAAAAAAATCTTTCACTATTATACAGCGTGTATCAGAAATATGTGGTCATATTTACAGGTATGGTACAGACCATCAAGCTGAACAAATTTTTCAATGGGACCTACATCATAATCGCGAAAAAAAATATCAGCCGCCCATAAATTTGGTTCGAGTAGGAATTGAAGTTTTGTATGGGACAGGTGATTATTTTTTCACGATTACAATGTAGGTTCCATTGAAAAATTTGTTCAGCTTGATGGTCTGTACCACATCCTTAAATATGACCACATATTTCTGATACACGCTGTATAATAGTGAAAGTTTTTTTTTTACTATTCTAAAGGTTTGTCCTTTAATTTTTTTTTTATAATTTGACGTCCGAAGTGTAATGCATTATTTTAATTGTTGTCATCCACTCTAGACTTTTACAAAAATTAATTATTAAATTTACTATCGTCAATCACCCCGGTGATTAATCAATGGTTAATCAGTAAATGCATATCTATACTAATAATATAAAGAGGTAAATTTTGTGAGTTTATATGTAGGGGATAATCTCCGAAACTACCGTTCCGATTCAGAAAATTCTTTCACTAATGTGAAGTTGCAGTATTGCCGAGAGTCAAAGGATATATTTTATGTAAAAACAAGAAATTTCACGCGAACGAAGTCACGGGCACAAGCCAGTCAGATAATAATTAACTAGACTAGATAACGCACCTACTATTTTTATACATTTTATATCCTCACCTATTGCTATTAATCATAGTTTAATAAACTCTGATGACATTGTTATAACTTTTTAACTTAAACAATTAACAAACTTATAATAACTTCCGCTTGGTACGACCACATGTGACTAAGACTTGAAAATAGGTCAAAATTAACGGTACGCCTTGTGTTCACGACTGTACGATCGTACTAGGCGAGTTAGATATGGCAAGTCATTATACCTTAAGCGTGGGTGGTACGATGGTATCGCTCTTAATGAAATAAAGCTCGAATAAAAAAATAATGCCAGCCAGCATGTACTAGTAAATAGTAAGCAGTTTTACAACTATTATTATGTAGCCACCGAAACAAATTAGCGGCTTATTGCGAGGTGACAGAGCCCAAATTCGATTGACATTTCTTTTCCCAAACGCAAAAGTAACTTGGTCCTTTTTAAAGCTATTATTCACTGGTTTGATGAGTAATGGTATATATTTTTATCGGTCAAATATGGGATTACCACTTGACAGGAATCCCCAGTGGTTACTGAGATAAAAATGTACGTAAATTCGTTAAGTTTGAACGGTTTCTAAGCTGCGAATATTTTTTTGACGAATACTCTCTGGAAAAGGAATTTTCGGTTTGGTTTTGAGGAAGATGCTTATCGCAGACGTACCTACGTAATTAAGGAATATTATGAATAAACCATTATCAATATGTCGTAGAGGAAATCCGGTGTCCTGCAGTTAATGAAAACATCAGCTTATTAGCGTTCTCAGTTGTTGTCAATTAATTAGTGTTGTCAAAACATAGGCACTTGAATGGTTTCTAAAGAATACTAGAGCTTTTTATTAGCGGGTGCATGTTTAAGAATCAATCTATGAGCAAGAATGGAATGTAATCCGTGACAGAAGATTTTATCAAATTCTCTATGAAAACACTACTTATCACTTTTTGCATAGAAAGGGATAATGATGCTCCTATGCAATAACTTAGGTAAGCATCTGCACAATCCTAAGAACACCTAAGAATACAAAGGTTCCTTAAATCAACTACGGCTTTAGGAATCGCCTAGTATAATCAGCCTATAATATTCCCACTACAGGGACACAGGCATCCTCTCTGTGAGAGAGTGCGCCGAAATCCACCACGCGGGCCCAGTTGGCAGATGTCACATGTCTCCGAATTATTTTTGAGAGCAGTGGTGATGAAATTAAATACACAAAGTAAATCGCCTACCTAGGTCCCCTATTTTCTTGCAAACGTATCGATGGTTAATAAGTATTGCTTAACAGTTACCTAGCAAAATGTTACTTAAAAATAATAATAAAGCCTTTTATTCCAAAACTAGACAATTACACTAACAATAATCGTCAAAACAAAAATCACAAGATGTCTCGAATTTCTGTGTGCCTCGTGGCATAGGCCTCCTCCAACAATTTCCATTGACGTCTGTCGTGAGGTACTCTCCTCCAGTTTGGACCTGCTGTCAGCTTTATTTCTTCCTTCCAGCGGGTAGGCTGCCTTCTCCTATTTCTTTTGCCGTCCCTTGGATACCATTCTGTCACTACCTTGCTCCACTTGCCTTTAGCGTCTCGCATCATGTGGCCTGTCCACCTCCACTTTTGTTGGTCTATTCTTGTTAGAACATCAGTCAGTTTTGTTTTGGACCGGAGATCTGTGTTCCTAATTCTGTCCTGTCTCTTTGAGCCTACCATGCTTCTCTCCATTGCTGTTTGACACTTGGCAAGCTTTTCTCTGAGCGATTTGGTGAGTGCCTATGTCTCACACACGTAAGTTAGACATGGGAGTATGAGTTGAAGGTCTTTCTTTTCGAAGTCATGCCTAGGTATTTGTATTACTTAATACTTTTCAATCTACCTAGTCCTCTTCCCAACTATGTTGGGGTCAACTTCCAGTCTAACCGGATGCAGCTGAATACTACCGGTATTTTACACGGAGCGGCCGCCTATCTAAACTCCACAACCAAGTTACTGGAAAATATGGTACCCCTTGGTAAGACTGGTTGCCAGACTTTTTGCGTCCGTAACGACTGTCAAAGAGATCTACGAATGACAACCGGGATCAACGGCTCAACGTGCTTTCCGAGGTCCGGCGGGAGTCTCCAAATGTAATGGATGTACATTATGTTACTTAACTACTACTAGTGGCTCTGTGAGCTGTAGACTTCGCGAGTCTGCCTTTGCATAGCCTAAAACTGAATAAACGATCACCGCGCAAAACCTTAAAACAAAAAAACGCGAAATGGCTGAAATATAATTTTGTTTACGTTTTCAACCCCCATATCTCCGCCATTTTGAAAAAAAATGAAAAACTGAATCAACAAAAAGAATCCATATTTTTATCGAATCTGTTTACAAAAATTCACGAGAATCGGTTGAGAAGTGCGACCTGTAGAGGAGAACAGCCACCCGCCGGACATCCGGAACGAAAGCATTTTTACCCAAGCTAAAACGAACGCGCTTCGCGCTCGCTCGGTCAATTAAAGGAAGGAAAAACTCTTACAAAATTCTCGTTTGGTCTTAAACTTGTTCCTCCAGGAACACCACTGTTAAGGATGTGGTGGTTCTAAATAACTTACCATATTTGGTAAGGGGTAAACGCAGCTAAAGGAAGTAAATTAATTACTGGCCTAATTTGGTATCCCTTTTTAATTCCAGGTTTAAATGATAATTTGACTTTATTTTAAAAACCACACAAGCCATTATAATATGTAATTGTTGTTTAAACCGCATTAACGTAAAGGTAAATTGACATACCTTAAATGAAAACCAATTTCTATTTCAATAATATACTGAACTAAATCCATGAAAGTGCCATGTGTTTTGTGGTTGCAGCTGATAATCTTTACGATTATTATTATGGGTCTCAGACTTCCTTAATGTCGTTGGTTATTCCAAGTATTACGTCCTGAAACTAGAATATTGTAACATTTTTTAGGTCCGCTCTACTTCATTTTTAACCGACTTTAAAAAAGGAGGAGGTTCTCATTTATTTTTTTATTTTTTTTATGTGTAAGAATATATATATTAATATTTTTGTTTTCCTCAGAACTTTTATCCATTGTAGGCATGAATGCATTCCATTGCTAGGTATCTCTCGCATGAGCGGCATGAGTTATATTTTGGCTTCTACTATTTCACAAAGCTGGTTCCGTGAAGAACCCTGCTTCTGGCCAATCAAATCAATTTTAAGAGGCTGACAACAGCTAAAGCGCGGTCGCTGTCGCACTGCATAGAAAAGAAAGAGAAGCGCTATGACACAACGCTGGTAATTTATTGAAAAATATGAAGCAACTATCTATTTACAAAAATCTATTAATTGGACTAAAAACTACTTGTAGAATAATCTGACAAAAAATCAGAATGATTGCATGTATATTAATTAGTATGGTTTTTAATCGTTAAAATATTTTTTTAGAGGTACCTTCGTGATTTTTTTCAGTAGTACCAAATTAGATGTATTATGTTTTCAGCACACTATCTAACTAGCATATATCCTGAAGAATATCGTATATTTTTCTGATTTTGTTTACTGCAGTGGATCATATACTTTGAGGCATTATAGAACTTGTGGTTAGGTCCTGTAGTCCCCTTAAGTAATAAGGATAGTTATACGAATGTTATCGACATTAGAGTTTCCTTGTTTTGGCGGTACAGCACTTGATTGCGGTCAAATTTTCCCATCTAAAAATAACATGAGCCGTTCCTGTATTTTTAAAAACGTTCGCATTATATATCCAGTCACAATTTGTCAAAAAAAAAAACTCAAATTTTCCAAAAATTTTGACATTGATTGTCGACGAGACGAGATTATGACTTGAATTTCAACGTTCTTTGCCTTCTGAAGGTATCTAGGAGGATAGCTCTTCGCACTTCCCGTATTTTTAAGATCTTTCGTATATTATATCAGCCTCTTTGTTAAAAAAATAAACTTCTAATTTCCCTACAATTTTGACTAGTTTTTGACGTTAACTGTCGCTGAGATGATATTGCGACTTGAATTTTAACGTTTTTTTGCCTCCTGAAGTGTCTAGCTCATTTTATGATTCAAAGAGTTGCTAATCGCTAAGGTTCGTAGCATTGCCATACCTGACTGCCGAGGTTACGCCTTACTCTACTTAAGTCTCGTCACATTCGTCAGTTTGTCGAGGCCCTTTTCATATTTTTCATGATCCATTTCCTTCAGGTCATTTTTATGACCCCTGAGTTTGTTTCGCCATTTCTTCTCAGGGGTAGTCAGATAAGAAATGTTGCCTCTATCTAGATATTTTTTTAATATGACGTTTAAAAGTGATTCCGATATTCTATTTACATAATAAACAATTTCCATTTCATTTTAATGTCCATAATAAATTACAACTACTTAACGCAAATTAAACGATCTAATTGGTGCAGATTATTTGTGACGTCACCAGATGTAATATTTTTAATGCAACAGGCGTCATTCTTCCGTACGTAGACATCTCTAATGTCTTCCCGTTCAGTATCTTTAGGTCGACGTCATTATAAATAGGTACTGGTTTCTATATTCGTACAATATCACCATGGTTTGACGTCAGTTCATTAATTTATATCGACTATAGTTGTAAACAAACAATGGGTTTCCCCTACCGTACCGTATCTACAGGAGGTTATAGTTCAAAGCTGCCTTCATTGAGATGTGAGCTAAAATGTTTCTTATGTGGTTGTGGTAAAGGGTATTATTGATTGGTGGCATACTCTTAGTTAGCAGTACCTAAATGTAAAAAAGTAAATAATTATGTTCTAACCCAACTGACTCCGCATAAGTTGGATTGTCCCAAAAGTGAACTAAAAAGAATAAATAATATTTCTGAATATGCAGATTTTCGCTTAAATCAAGGATGACTACATTTTTGCATTATCTGCGAGTAAAAGATAGTCCAATAATAATATATTCGATGGCGTACGTACAGCAGGCCGCATGCCACTGGTAACAAAAACAGTATCAGATGGCCCCTTATTCTATTGAAACTCCGTGCTTCGCTAGGTCAGCTCAAGGTCAAACTCAAAACATTTATTTCAAATAAACTAATTGCAGGCACTTTTGAATTGTCAAGGGATCGGTCAGTCAAAAAAATGAAGCTAGCCCATTCCAAAGCGTAGTAGGTACCTACTACGCTTTGGAATGGGCTAGCTTCATTTTTTTGTTTGACCTTGAGAAGAACGGGCAAGAAACTCTATGGACACTCTTTTAAATCAACATATAATTACAAAAAAATTTGGTTACATCATTCATGTTGAAAATATACATGTGAGAACTTTGTAAAAAGACGTGCACGGTAAAAGCGTCCGTAATAAAAAGACATGAATAAAAAAAAAGAACAATTCAGAAATAAAATAAGCCTACTGTACAGAATCGGGACATTTCTTGAAACAGAAGTCACAAATAAAAACCACTAATGCAAGGAGCATTAGTGGTATTTTTGTGCCTCGTTAGACGACAACATCTGATCTCGAAAGCTTTGCTATCTGTGATTGCGTGCACAGACGATCACCAAAAACTGGCACTCCATGTATGGCAGCTTTCTTAGTAAACATACCTGGTCAAGGATCGAATTCTGAAAATTTAATTAACTATTACAATCTTGGCCCTGTTGTGAGAATATTTTTGTGAAGACATGAATTGTAAAAAAAAATCACGAAGAAAATTGAGTAGTAGCAAATTAGTACAGGTCAGCTCGGTGTGACCTGATATATTCACCGAAGTCTTGAAGCATCACCAGCCAAGGTCATTTATTTTGACAATATTTTCTATGAACATTAATCGTAGCAGAAATTCCAAGCGTCATCGTCAGCATAGGATCTTTACCGATAGATAAAGTTTTTGAGTTTGTCCTTTACTCTAGGTACAGGACAGACTCAAAAACTTTATACACATACACTTCTTTGTGAGATACCAATACCATATCAGTCCAGGGCCACCTCAAAAAGTTCTGATATCAATTTGAAACTCCTCACTCTTCTAGAGTAGACAGCCTAACACACTTAAGGTTATGTTACAACACGTTTTCTCAATAACCGCTCCGACCTTGAGCCTGCCATCGTTAATTGGCTAAATTGCATGCCTTTTAAGGTGGTACCACACTGCGATAATGACATCCTTGTATCAGTGCGCGTTGCCGTACATACTTAGTGTACTTAATTAAATGAAGACCTTAAGCGGATGCTTGACTTGAGTCAGAAGTGAGTAATGTTGTTATCATTTGAATGTGCAGGAAGCTTTATGTTATTGAAATTGCTTTTTTATTGGCGCGCTTATGCTAAGGGCGCCATTTTTTGGTTTGCCAATAAGGTCAGGGCGGTGATAAGGTCTTGTGTTGGAGTGGCCTTTTGTTTGGCGAAAAGGGGATATGCATTTGTTTGTGTCTCGATAACTTTAGGCAAAACCTGGGCCCTATTTAATAAAACCGCCTGGCGTCAGGTGAAGGGTGACAAACCGCTAAACTGGCAATTCTGTAAGTTTATTTTTTCATTGTTTGGCTTTGTTATACAGCAACTGTCGTGAAAAATGTGGCAATTATGTAATTTTTTGGCAAATAATATGTCGCATTATCGGATATATTTAATACGGTCTTGGTTAAAAGTGAGAAGAGGCTGGGATACTAAAATGTGCTAGAGTGTTTTTTGATAGACCCACCAAGATCCACAGATTAATAATATACCCTTTCGTTTAAGTGCATTATATCAGTCTGGTGACTAAACAGACGTTTTAGAATTTTGTGATACTATTATAACTTCAATATACGTAACATTTTAAGCACCTTGTTTTTCGCTGCATGCAACGTCAACGTCATAAGAAAAATTCTACACATAAATGAGACAGCTGATGTCTTCATTATGTATCACAGTTATTATGGAGAATACTTCCTCCATACATAACATGAGTTATGGAAATCCTTATAGAGATTGCGTTTTATTAATGGCCTCTTAAAGCATTCTTTGTGTAATTGCATTTAATTTTACATACACATATATAAACTCGCGCCTTCTTCCCATGGGGGTAAGCAGAAACTACAGAACGCCACCTGCCACGATCCTTACAAACTCCTTTTGCCTCGTTTACTTTCATATATTTGGTCATACACGCACGCCGGTTGCGAGTACTACGCACCTGATCTTTCTGAAGAACATCACCAATAAGGTCACTATATGTCCTCTCGGCGTTTCCAATCACAGCTGCCTTGTAAATACCTTTTGTTAGTCGCCTTTCAGTCATCCTCTCAACATGACCAAACTATCTAAGCAAACTATTTTAAATTTTTGTCACTACATCTTCTTTTAAACCGCACCGTTGCCTTACCACATCATTTCTCAGCTTATCATTCATAGTCACACCATACATGCTTCGCAAGGAACGCATTTCCACGGTATTCATTTACAGCACTTTTTTTGCAGCGCATTTTTTTAAATTTCTTTACTATGTTTATTATTATGCGATACCTAGAAGAGTTAATTGCAACAATATGACGTCATCATAATTCTCCTGCCCGTATCCCCAATTTATTTGGATTTGGCGCAACATATCTTCTTATTTCATGCTTTTGTAGTAGTCGTCATCTTGGTAGTCACCCCCTTTTTATCCATATCATCTTTCACACAGTCCCTCCATCGTTTCTTTGGTCTTCCCCTACTCTTTATAGCCATACACTTTCATAATCAAAACTTTTCTCACGACAACTTATTAATTACGTAACACTCTCATATTATTGACAGTATTCAGTTGACACTTCAACAATATCCATTGCGTTACACTAGTTATCAAAAAGAAGAATGTTCTAAACATAAACAGCAATGAATACTTTCGATTTATCAAAATAAACAAATGACGGTGCTGTGTGACATTTACGTTTAATAGTTCAAACTGAGTTGTTCATTGCAGTTGTCTTTCAGGTATCGAAAATGAACCAATAACGTATAAATTGGCCTAAAATATCGATGCATAGAATGTACGAGTGATTGCTTACCTACCAGTTGCCAAGGCTACCGGTGTGGTCACTTCAACTTTTACTATTTATGGGAAAAACAAATCGGTACCTTATGGTACTGTATTTGTCAATACGTAGAGCGCTTAGTGGTTTCTATAGGTCTTGTTATATCTGGTAATCTGTGAATAGATTTTTGCACGAGTAATTCTGGTTTACCATTTCCAAAAACCGATCATTTTTCTTACCATTTGTAGCTTCAGATTTTAGCTAGATAAGTCTAGTTAGCCCTCTAAAATACTGCATTGATTTTACCGAGATATAACCGGCTACCAGGTACAATATAGTAAATTATCGAAAACCCACCATTTAAATGGAATTTCATTATTTGTCCAGTGCATTACGACTATTTGCCAAACCTTTTTGATTATGATAATAGCATAGAGGTCAGTAAAAAAATTACCTTATGACTTTTGATCCAACGTCTCTGGGCCATACTTGATTTTGCATCTACATTACTGGCCCACGCATATAGTCCACACCTCGTAAGGAAAAACAGACATAAATAAATGGCTTTTGGGTCCCGCACACCTTTCACTCCTAATTCAAGTCCGTGTATAACATAATGTTTATAATTAAAACACTTGAAGAGTACCTCAAAAGGCATATCTTGAATATTTCCAACTAATGCTACTGTTTTTGGTGTTATCTCGTTCAGCCGCCATTTTGGGACCAGAGACAAGTTTTTACACTCTTCTAAATAAGGTTAGGTCCTGCTAATGGTAATATTAATCTTGATGTATAAATATATTTTTGTGGACGCCATTAAATATGAATTTAATGAAGGGTTTCAAGGCTTTATCGCTTTGTTTTGTGTCGTTTATGATCTGTTGTTGTGTTATTTTGGGTGGAAAAGATAGAGAATTATTTCTTATGAGTCGTGTTGGAGGTTTTGTGGAGTTTATCCATAGACCCTTCAGTAAAAATCATTGACTATTTCCTAATCATTTGATCTATAGTCAAATAACACTGAGTAGTATCAAAGGTTTTACTTAACCCATTACAGTCGATTTTTGGTAGCACCCAGTCTTTAGCGAAAATGGGGCAGTTACTTTAAAACAGAGGATGGTTGATGTTGCAACCAATATGAATGATTGGACTATAGATCAAACTATTCTAAGATCGAATTTCGATTCTATTACGTAAACATACTGTTGTTTCGAGCTATTGCGGCCTCTTCAATGAAAACGTGACAACCCAAAATTCAAAGAGCTCTCAAAATCACACTAGTAACAGATATAGTTGGATAGCGTTTCGCGTTAACTCGAAACCTAGACATATTCATGCCGTGCCGAATTCTCCGAACGATGGCCGAACACTGACGGAATACCACGAAACTATTCCAGGAAACACGAACAAAAAGCGAACCGACTAACAATTATTAGCATTCTACACACGTCAACTATAATAATACAATTAATTCCGTTTGTCACATCTGATAACCAACTTGCCAAGTTCTATTTGCTGATATATTGATCCTTAATTGTTTACAATAAGGGTGATTTTCTTGTGGTGGAAGTGTATTTTAGTAAATTGATGCGGCTATAAAGAAAATCTTAAAAGGGTATCTACGTTATGGGAGGTAGTCCATTGGGAAAATTGGTCCTGCGCATATATGATTTCCTAATTATAAATAAGTGTAATTATTGTTTATTTTATTTTGTCATCGCATGGGCTGTACACAACACAAAGAATAGCAGGACTCAGAATTTACATTTATTAATAATTGTACCTACATTATTTTTCAAAACGTATTTTGCGTTCTGCGTTTATGGAATTGGCAAGGGCATCGGAGTAGGTACTTGCATATTCTTTGGATGAATCCATGGTCTTCCAAGTTGAGATAAGTGAGAGTGAGTCTGTCCGGTTGCAATGTTTTCAAGTTGCACTACCGGATCGGTGATGTAGATTTTAGGCTATTAAGCCTGCACAGAGTTCGATCCCGGAAAATTTAACTCATTAGACGTAGGCATGATTCTTTTAGTAACTGTTTTTTAACTACAGCCTACTCGTTATAACAGCATTTAGTGTTGCTTGGAAACTATGCTTGATGTCAGAAGAAGTAGTGACACGAGTGAGGATAGGTATACTTGACCGAATGTCCGTGGTAACACTAAGACTTCGAGCTGGCCTAGCGTAATGCGGAGTTTAATTAGAACAGGCTAGCTTATAGGTACTTCTTTTGTTACCACTCATGTGTGGCTTACTGTACCTATCTTCTTTGAAAATTTGCTTATTTAAATAGATTTTCATCCTAATTTGAAACATTGATTTGAATTTGATCAAATACTTTTTAAAAACCTTCAGAACATAAATACAAAATTAAATACTATGATTATATCTAACAATAAAGCTCACGTTATAACAATTAAAAATAAATGTTGTTAAGATAGTAAATTTTGACGCTTCCCAGCTGTATGAGTTGCTATATAGGTTTGATTTACTGAGGTTAAGCAACGCTTGCCGCGGTCAAAAATGGCGTGGTGACCCTGAGTTTAGTTTGAGGTAATTAGAATTCGCGAATGCGTGTGCCGTATGTTAAGTATATTTAAGTTCAGTGTTTGTAGTTCTATAACTGTTTGGGTGTAAAGAACCGGGAATTCAACTTTCAATTCGAGGATTTGCAGTAAATACGATGGTCAGTGCAGTGGTGGCCCAGTAGTAACGACTGCGACTTACCGACTTTTAGGTCGTAGATTCTAAACCCAGACAGGCGCTTTACTTTGTATAAATTATTTTATCACCACTGCTCTCACAAACGGTGAAGCAAAACATCGCGAGGAAACCGGCGTGTCCTAGAATCAAAATTCGAACACATGTGACATCTACCAACCCGCACTGGGCCCGCATGGTGGATTACGGCCCACTCCCTCTCACTGCGAGGAGGCCTGTGTCCCAGCAGTGGGTACATTATAGGCTGATTATGTACGAATGTCGTGGATTTCCTAAGTTTCTTCGGCAGTACTCGATTTGTTGGTTGAGATGAGATCATGTAAAATACCAAGCTGAATTATCTTTTTTGTATGTTTCTCTTTTTCTTCTTGTTTGAGCTTAGAATCTTTTGAATTGTCATAGTTTCAGACTTCGTACTGTCCAAGACCTGAGCAGTCAAATAGTCTACTTTTGTTCATATTTGGTCTGCAGATATACATACTTGCCTCTTTAAAAAAATATTTGAGTTTTGTACTTAAAAGACTTTAATTGATTGCTAGCACATAATCACTCTATAACTCCACTGCTGGAACTCAGACTACGCTGCCTCTGTGCGCAGGAGTGGGCTTTAGTCTACCTTGAAGGCCCAGTGGCATTTGGTGGTATCCGTGATATCACCCATCACAAAATACCCTTGAACCGTCAAAAATATAAATAAGATTGTCAAATTATTCAAATGTATTCCCTAACCGGTCTAAGTAGACTTCAATTAGTACTATGTAATTACTGAAACAACTAGCTTCGAACACTTATAGAGCCCACGCAGCGCATAATAGACTCGTTACTTCGTACCACCTCTGTTTTGTCTATGAAATGTATAGGATTTTGAAGTAATAAATTGTAAAGGTCCATCATTATTATTGTTACTGGCAACCTTGCATTTGGTACTCATTGTATAGCCCTTCTCCGTGAAAATAATGAAATCATCTACATAGAACAAATATTTTTTTTTCAAATCTTTTTTTATTTATAATGACGTTCTTTTGAAAATTGAATTCCATTCCATTGGCATGAATGTTGCGTTAAACGAAAACTGGCTGACATTTTTGCTCAAGTATATTAAAAAAAAAACAAAATATTTGAATTTATCCAGAGCAAAGAACTGTGAATTCCCAATTGACTTGCCAATACATTAAAAAAAATTACGAAACTTTCCAAAGAGGTCGAAAATAAAAGCAAAGTTCACTTATTTCAACAACCACGTTTATAAACGTATAGCTTCTGATTCATGGTGCCGATTTCGCCGCCATGTACTTACCTACATTACATATTTTATAATCTAATACAATCACTGCGTGCCTTATCGTTCCAACTTAATGCAAATTCGAATATTCGAAATTTAAAACCTCAAAGTCTTGCGCACGCGCCGCTAACATGACTCACACACGCAATAGGGTCACGACACTCGGTCCTACTATAGTTAACTATAGTATGTAGTTTGTATGAAACTATATAAATGCCGCTTACCAAGTTTTGATTGCGTTTCGTTATTTGTGGATAAAAAGTTTTGATAGTTGTTATAAAAAAAGGTCTTCTTTATTGCTTTAGTTCTGGTAATAACTAATGGTAGATGAAAGTTTTGCTTCTAAAACATTATCATTCTAATAGCAGATTTGGAGATCGTGGTTAGTAACCCAACAAAAAAAAACAGTGTTTCGTAGAACCTTCTTCAAAATATGCAACAACAATATACATAAGTAATTGCTAGCATCTCTCTCTATCATTAATATATTAAAATGTTTTTGTATATAAATTAATACAGTACAGTACCTCAACGCAAGAACGAAAACGTTCTACCAATCTCATCTTACACGTGCAAATAACACCAACATTTTAATCAACAAAACCACTTTTTACCATAGCCGAATCGTGTACCCATCACTGTCAATTTAAACACATGTTAAATTTGACAGTTCAAGTATCAAGACGTGTCAATCACGGCAAGCGCCTACGCTTCGCCGCTACGTAGGATCGAGCGACGAATACATTATTTTATTGTAAGTAGGCGAGTGCTCGATAGATATGACTGGCGACGACAAATTGTTATTACGAATTAATCGATTCCCCGCAATCGAGAGATCGAGTAATCGGTTGATATTAATTTTGTTTAGTGATTTATGGTAGGAAGGTATGTGGTTCGTTGTGTGCGAATTTTGAGACAGATGTGGTCTGTAGTGCAGTAATGGGCACTTAGTAACAGGCAATCTCCTAATCAATAATCTTTATGCTTGTTGAAAAAATATGACTTCGTTTATTTTAAAATGCTTTCTCAATATTACTTTGATAAATTTTTCTTTTAGCAGTCTCGTTCGAGATTTTTCTACTACTTGCTTTAAATATGTAAATCGTGTAATTGTTGGTTTGATTCGGCTCATCAGAACATTAAATGTATATCTACCATGTAATAAAAAGTTCTCTGATCAGTAAACCAGCTGTTAAAACTCAGGTGTAGCCTATCATATTAGTTGACAAGAGATTAGACTATAGATCAAAACAAACAGAAGCCAGTAAACGGGGGTTTACTAAAGTCAGTAATTACTGTCAATTGACAATGTTATTGCCTACAAATCTTCCAGTAAGAAAAAGTTACGGAACGCACCTTTATTTGATTTTGAAAAACGAACACCATCACGGATCCGTGTTGCATTATCTCTACTTCGAAATACTATCGCTTCTAATTTCTTGACGGCCAGGTGTCATCGGGGTTATCAGCTAAGAAAACTTTCGAGTTGGAAACAAGGATCGCAATCATGTCCCACAAACTACCATTTTTCACACTGGAAAGCTTTATCTTGTAGGAAACCATTGCTTTTACGGGAATATTAATAATGTTATTTTCTCTTTCGCCATCTTTTTTATTTTCAGCTTTACTGGCGAACATTGTGTTTCTCTTGTAAAGGTGACAGCCTTCGTATTTCGATCTCGCAGTTAATTTAAAAGTCTTTCAAGTATTTTCGAAACTCGATAAATCCAAAGGTAAGTTTCCGCATTCCCGCCAATATTCCATGTTAAAATTTCAATTGACAGCTGTCATTGCAGGCTGAATGCGAAACGGCTATTTGACTTTTTTGTCGATGTTTTAAAACGATAGCTTGTGTGGTCTCTGGTGATGTTGTTTTTGACAAATTCGGATATAATCGTTGTCGATGGATGATGAGTTGTCTTTATTTTAATTAGTTTGTTCTGCATTTCCTATTTTCAAGAAGAGCCTTGGCCTTTGGTTTAAAATGAGTATTCATTTTTCTTCACACTTTACCTTTGTCATCGAATCCCTTGGTCAAAACTTATAGAAATTCGATGCTATTGTACAACCATTTTCTCTATCTCTTGTCTGTAGTCTTAATTTTTTGACAGGCTTAGTAAGTACTCCGTCCAGGTTTCTACCAACATTATGGCAGCCGCATTAAACTTGGCTGTACATTAACTTTTCATTACGAATTAAGACCTAAATTTAACTATACGTAGTACAGGAAAATTCCCATTTAGCATTAATTCTTAAGTGTTGACATATCGTGGGTGTTTGTTAAGGATTCAGTCTTTAGATAAATCGCCCAGATCAAGTGTTCTTGACCTAGTGCTGAAGTGGTAACAAGTAGGTTGTGCTAACCGTATTACTTGTTACAACAAGTACCTATAAGCGATCATGTTCATTGGATTTACATTAAATCTAATATTTCTGTAGATAACATAACATCACGCCTTGTTTCCTCGAAGGGTTGGGCAGACGTGTGCCTATGGTACACCCACATTTTGCCAGTTATGTTTAAGTCCCATGTAATAGGAGGCGAGCCTATTGCCATCAGCCGGGCACAAATCCAGACTTCGTTCTGCTACTGAGAAATGCCAGATTGTAAAACGCAATAACACTTTGCCCGACCGGGGAATCGAACCCAAGACCTCATGCTTCACCACATGCTCATGCTTGCGATCACTAGACCAACGTGGCGGTCCGAATTTCTGTAGATATTGATAAGAAATTTATTTTCGTAGAAAAAAGAAACTCAGTTACCCTTTTCTAGACAGAGCGATTTTGTGAATAATTATGAGCAATGTTCGGGCCTCTAATGAGGTCTTGGTTGGTTTTTTTTTTTATGGTGGCTGTCGAAGATACTAATAACTATTGGTTTTGGACGTGGACACTGACGGTCGGGCTGGTCCACAAATTTAAAGTCGCTCAGCGCGCTATGGAGCGGGCTATGCTCGGGGTTTCTTTGAAGGATAAAATCAGAAACGAAGTTATCCGGAAAACAAACGGAGTTACTGACATAGCTTGCAGAGTAAGCAAGCTGAAGTAGCATTGGGCTGGCCATGTTTGTCGGAGGACCGATGGCCGGTGGAGCAGACGAGTCCCGGAGTGACGACCGCGTATCGGCAAGCGTAGTGTGGGACGCCCCCCAGCTAGATGCACCGTCAACCTCAAAAAGGTAGCTGGGACAGACTGGGTGCGGAAGGCGGAGGACAGGGTGTTGTGGCGCAGCCTGGGAGGGGCCTATGTCCAGCAGTGGACTGCGAAAGGCTGAGTTGATTAATTTGATTGGTTTTGGGAGATAGTGAAAAACTACTTAGCAACCAGAAAGATTGAATAAGGGCGAAAAAGTAAATGATGGTCTGTAGGGTGTCTTACCAAGCGGATAAGTCACAAGCATTCATTGCTATGCTTGCTAACTATGAGAACATTAATTCGATGGCGTTGCCCAGTTTAAAGCGTGATATTATGATTTCATAGTTACTACATACATATCCAGCTGAAGCCGGCTAGACTTAAAGGAATCTCTAAGATGGTACCTCCTGTTGTCGTCACTTCGGCGAAGACCAAAGCGAGCGTGAAATTTTTTATTTTCGCATGAGCAGGCCGTGTGTGGCCCGCACGCATGTAATGCAGCTAAGTAGACAATTGCAAGCTATTTGCTTAGTTTGTTAACAATGAAAATTACATAGATGTTAATGGCCGAGCTCACGTACGCTACATGAGTCAAACGATATAAACTCAGTAATAACCAGACGGACCATAGCCACACAATCGAAAACTTATCGATTCATCGTCGGTCCCGCGTCGCGTGCCAAACCAATGCTATTCGCGAAGTCATACGATTAATTTATTTATTGAAATCAATACTAATATCTGCCAAGACAATGGCCCCAAATGAAAATGCGTACACACATATGGCATGTCGGAATGCTAAACGGAGCGGCGTCATTTATTCAATACGCCATTTTGCATTCGATTTTGAGGTTATTAGATGCAATCGGAATGCGTGCGGCCATACTTGATTCCGTTCGTCTATATTCGGTCGTCTTCGGCTCCCGTCGGCAGTTTATGGTGACAATTGACGTATGTAATGGCGGTGTCATAGATTTCTGGGAAGATAAAAAGCTAATTAAATTCATAGGAAAATTGGTATTGAAAGAATGCCGAAATGTAACGCCGTATTAGGGTTGTTTTATGCTTATTTTAATGTGTTTGGGTTGTGTCATTCGCTCATCGTTTATTTATAAATACAGTTTGTTAGAATAATAAATATGGCACATTTATATTATATTTTTAAATCACGCAGTTTTAGAGAGGAATGTTGTTTTTCTAGCTCCGTGTCGGTCTAAAGTTACACGTGGCTATATTTATTACATATCTATATTCATTAGGCGAGCGTACACAGAAACTTATAATGAGGTACCTAACTAAACTACTGCCGACAGTCACGATCTACTTATAATTTTCTTGAATGGCTATTAACAGTATCCTATGTCACATTGGGGCACGCGACCACAAACAACTTATTGTCCTGAAAGAATTTTAAGGAAAACTGATATACCTACCAGGAAAGTTACTCATCCTTCTGCGAAAATTGTATGTGTCAACTAGGAAAACTGTTTTCCGCAGAGTAGGGCGGACACGGACAGTGTAAACGTATGGTCTGTTCCAAAAGTATCTGATGAAAGTGTAAACAAACCCTGTTCAGGTTAAATTCTTACACAATCACTCATCATCTGTAGGTATTAAGAAGTGTCAACTTTTTTTTGGTAAGCAAAATAGTTGGGATTTTCCTTCATGGGTTTTTTGCAGTTCCTTTTTCAATTGTGTTACTAGGTGTTGGTAAGTGTTTGTAAAACACCTTCTTCCTTCCTTAGTAAAAAAAACAAGGTACAAAAAAAGAAGGTTTATTTTTTAACCCAGTTCTTTACTACCACGTACTAATTTGAAATAAATGTAAAGCTATTTTCTCATTAAAATAATATCATAATAATTATGCTTACTATAAGAAAAATAAGCCAAAAACGTAAATAACTGTTGGACGTAATCAGTTTTGTTCCCAAGTGTTGAATATATCTAAGTATCTATTTAAAATTAGATATAAACAACAACAAAAAACTGTTTTGTTTTAAATGGAGCACTCCTATTTTGATACTCAATTCAAAATGACAAAACCAAGTTTGATTCTAAACCTATTTGTTTATTCAAAATAACAAGCAACTGAGCCATGTTTCATGTAAATGGTTTTTGAAGGTATAATGTAGTCCCAAAATTAAAATTATGCCATTAAAACACGTCTTAGAAAATTGGTGGACACAACCAGTTTTGATTCTATGCCATATTACTGTTTTCAAGAGTTCTGATTGGCTGTCACAACTTATTAGGTAGCTACTTAATTGGTGCAAATATACCTACTATCCCTATATGTTTTCCTGATCACACATTTCTCTCACCTATTTTATGTAGTCAAATTGACAAACAACATTTCATACAACTGTCAATGAATGGCAGTTATGATTTGTTGGTAGCCAATTTGATAAATAGATTTTATTGGTGGATTTTTGTCTGAAAGCCGGGCAGTTAGGCTGGGTTTTGATCATCATGGGTAGCATGAAACGAGCAAGTCTTCTGGTGAGGATTTCTTCAAAAATTACATTACAATTATAGGATTGGTATTCCATACTAATCAAGTGGAATTGGACAGGATATATATAAGATATAATTTATAAGATAAGATATAATTTTATTTCTCTTTAAATGGTACAATAATATCTTAGTATAAATAAAAAGTTTCATGTATACCTACTACCGTTGCCGGTGTAGAAATATTAAAATTAAAGCACAGTTAATGTGCCCATTAATAGTTATAAATTAGTTAGAAATTAAAATAGGTCATTTTTATTACAATGAAAATTAAAAATTTTCTCTTAATGTTTATGAATTAAATGTCAAAAATATACCAATTATATAGTGTCAAATATTAAAAACCAACAAAATTACAACAAAAAGTCAATAAACACCCAAAATATTGATAAAATGTAATGTCAAATATTATAATAAAAAAAATTCGTTATCTGAATAGAAACAATTGTCTTAAAGCCAAGAAAATACTGTTTTCCTGAATTTATTAGTGGGCAACAGTCTGATACCTGGAGGTAAATTTTGAACATTTTTATTGCCATGCAATTGGAATTCCTGCTATACAAATGTAGCCTTTGGCTAGGTGCAAGTAATTTATTTGAGCTTCTTTTATTAACTCTTTTAGAAATGTGTTCATACAATGGGAACATGTGCGAATACTTATCTATAAATACACAAATTTCAAAAATGAATTTTTGGTGATTTAAATAATGGCTTACAATGCTCCAAATATTCTGCCTCATACACAGCTTTGACATATGTTTTTTTGGGCAATTAATGCTCTGTTCACGTCTACTGAATTACCCCATATAACAAGGACGTAACATAGCACTGACGAAACATAGCATAGCATAGTTTAGTCAGTTTTCACTGGCTATTCATCTCAGTTTTCGAAGAGCAAACACAAATTTGTCGAGTCGAGTGCAAACTGTTTTTACATGTTCTTTCCAATTTAATTTTTCGTCAATAAGTATTCCCAAGAATAAAGTTGATGGTACTGGTTCCAAAATTAAATGATTGTATAATTTCAGGTGGTTTTATTAAAGAATTGTATGTTTGGAATAGCGCTAATTTTGTTTTTCCTATGTTTACACGTAAATTATTAGATTCCAACCATGTCATTGCTTTTAGTATAGTATTTATTGTTAGTGTCAGTTTCTAGGGCATTCCTATTTGAAGTTTTTACTGTCAAAGTAGTGTCATCAGCAAATAGTGTACAATTATATTTTAGGCTCTTGCAAAGATCATTTATATATATATATATATATATATATTATAAATAATGGAGGTCCTGATACGCTTCCCCGAGGAACACCACAACTATTTATTTTTAACTCTGAACTATATGTTTTTTTGTGTTATTGTAATTTTTTCATACTACTGTCCTTTGTGGGCGACTCGATAAATAACTTTTAAGCCGGTTATGCACCAAGCCTCTTATATCGTATTTCTCCATTTTGCAAAGTAAGAGGATGTGTGGAACAAAATCAAATGCTTTGCTCATATCTAAAAAGACTGATAATACAGACATTTTGTTATTGAGGGCTTCAGATATCAGTTTGACCAAAGTAAAACAAGCAAGTGAAGTCGAACATATAGATTACACTTTCAGTTTTATCATCCTACAAAAGTGAAACGTACTTGAACTCAATGCACTTGTTCAAAAACAATTTATGCATCATTCATTAACACCTTATAAAATTATACACATACTAAGTTTTGTTTCAAAATAAGTTACTGTTGTATTTTAAAACAGATTCCTTGACAGTACTGTTCATAAGTGTATCATACGGATTATTTATGGCCGTCACTAGGTGGTTACAGCCACAGAATCGTCAACATGCTCGTTGCATAAATCGACTGTCACTGACCACTGGTATAACAGTTGCAACTCACGAGTGGTCCGTGTTTGGCTACGCTTACGGTCAATCTTCAGTGATTTCGATAACATTTTTCGTCTTAATAATACTTTCACCTCCTTATTCATAAACGTTGCCTAATAAAGTTAAGAGACGTTTAAACGTCACAAAATTAAGTATAAGCATACGGTAATCATTACATAATCTATCGTCAACACTAATTATAACATTATTAGGAAAAACTAAAATTTTGTCAGTTTAGGGTAAATTAGGAACTGTCACATGTGGTACCTTTTTGTGAGAGGGACCGCAAATAAATTGTTAGAAGTTTTGTTATTAAGACTGAAGTCCTTATAACAAAACTTCTAACAGTTTATTTATCTTCTAACCGATTAAGTGTGACTTTACGGTTTCGGATAGCTATCTACTGACCGGGCCATTAGTCGTTCACACAACTTTCTGCAATACAATTTAGACATTCAATCTGGAGTCAAGTGACAACGATGTCGCACCGATAACCTTTATTGATCTATCTATCATTCAGTTTTACACGTTTCATTATCAATTATCATAGACATTTCTATCAACTGTAACTGGATTTGATATTATTGTAAAATAAATTTCTTGTCGTGTGGTCATTTGCTTAGAATATATCGACATTGTACCTAGTATCAATATCGAATAACTACAAAACCTTGATTTTACAGGAGGCGAAAATAACATTAAATTTCTATAGTTTTTAACATTTGACTCAAAAAGTTACTTATAGTTAAAAAAAAATAGTAGGAATCGCTTGTGATACTGATAATGATTTCAGACCTTAATATGTCTTTGCAAATACGAGGTCTTTCATATTTTACTTACGAATATGCAAAAAAGTGAAAATCGCTAAAATGTTAATTAATAGATATTGGTACTTCACCATCGATATATAACTTTGTTTCTTGATTACTATCTCATATAATAGTAAAAACAGTTGGTAGGACTGGCAGTACTTGATGCTGTACCTATCAAACCATGGTGACATAGATTGCCTCGTTAGTCTGGTGGTCCCAATCGCATCTGTTAAGCATGTGGTCCTGGGTCTGAATCCCGAGGCAGAAAAAGTGTTATTCACAATTTTTTCAGTAGCATCCCGGATTTGTCCCCGGTTGATGGCAATAGGCTCGCACAAGGTTATTACAGGGGCCTTAAGCATACCTGGTGAAGTGTGGGTGTACTATAGGTGCACCCTGCTGAACCTTTCGGGGAATATAGGCGTAATAATGATATATAGTTCATATTACAGATCAAAATCTATGCAAAGAGGTATCATAGCATTTACTTTGCGCTTTTTGATTTGACGGTAGGACCACCCGGACAAAAACACATGCCAAACTCTTCGGTCTGTGTATCTGTGTAGATAACTATTTATGTCCAGTGATGAGTACAACCTCCATTATCTATTACGGCGAACAATCTGGCACATTTGGCAAGCGGTTTGGCATAGTACGCAAATACATGGGTGGTTGCTCATTCCCCAATATAGATCCTTCGTCAATACTTACGGTACTTCTTCGTTTGGATGCAGACCTCTGTATATCTAAAAGTATAAGAGTTTCTTGCCCGTTCTTCTCCATAAGAACCTACTGCGCTTTGGGATGGGCAACTAGCTTCATTTTTCTGACTGACCGACGTTTTGACAATTCAAAAGTGCCTGTAGAGAGTTTTATATCGCTTAGAAAAAGGATATCTCACATAAGAGGAGAAACGGTAGGTAAATTATTGATGTACGGTCACCAAAAGTTATAAGTAACCAGGGTCGGTGGATATAGTTGAATTTTAGTAAGAATCCGAACGATGTTTATGATTAAATTAAATTAAATTAATTGAAAACAAACAGTTCATTTATCAAATTAAATTTCATTCGAAAACATCCATCTGTTTCTTACTAAACTTGAACTATATCCGACGACCCTGGTTACTTATCTCTTTTGGTGACTGTACACGATTCTGTCTATCTTATTTTAAATCACCTATCTACCTTACTCATTATCTTAGTTTTTTCTTTTTGGTGTCTAGACTAACACAATGCAGTTCAGTAACCAGACTCTTAGTACCAACTGGAATATAGTATTTCCTGAAGGTCAATTGTCAAGTGTTTCTCGAATGACAACTAAAGACTTCTCGAATGTCCGTGGTCTCGAATTCTTTATATTCGGTATGTGAACCATAGCTTATCCACTAATTGACCTCTGCACTTTAATATGCAAACAAATAAAGTCCACTATTTAAGACATCATTCCGACATCGTGAGGAAACCGGCATGTCCTGGAACCAAAAATTCGACGGCTTGTGACATCTACCAATCCGAACTGGGCCCGTGTGGTGAATAACAGAACACATACAGGCCTCATCTCAGTGAGAACTGAGAGGAGGCCTATGCCCCAGTAGTAGGAAATTATAGGCTGATTATGCTCCAACAAAAAACATCCTTCACCAAGTTCGCTTAAAAAGGTCTTCTTGAGGTTTTCTTCCATTATTCTTTCTTTTAAAATAAGAACATAAAACAAAACACGCTCTACCGTCTTTCCTAACCAGTATTCTATCATCCACTCATCATTCAACCTTGTCAGTCGTACAATTAAATATGAATACTGGCCGTTGTATTAACATTGCACGTCGGCTACCTACAGCGGCGTAGGTATGAGTCACGTCCTGCTACTGATGCCACAGGATTTTCCTTCTGGCTTTATGATTTCCTGGTACCAGGTCCTTGTTTGAAGTGTAGAAACAAGTATTTGCTTTAAATATTTACTCCAAAAGGATTTTTTTTTTATTGGCACTGTCAGCAACTAGGTTTGATTCGCGAGGAATTGATTTTTAAGCCAACATGATCTTACGGTTTCCAGTTCCCGAGCTATCTTTGCTCTCTTCGATTTTTGAAATTGACAAGGTTCACACTTGACGATCACGTCAAGGAAAATCATTTAATTACCAAAACCATAGCATTCCAATACTTAGCCACCACGTGAGACCAATTCGTTTTCAATATTGCCAAGACCTAAATTAATAACCGACAGATCTCTTAGCTTTACTAGTAGAAAATTCTCTATTAATCCACAAACAAACATCAAAGTGCCTGCACCCATTCATTAAATATGTTTAATTCATTGATCAATCTGCAATTAATCGTCCTAGCGCTATAATTACAGGCTACAGCAAAATGCACTCGCCCAGATTATGTTTGTAGATCACTCTTATCTCCACAGAGATAATTAATTACTAATTGACTAGAAACTCTAGGAAATTATAGCGAAGAGCTTCCTGTAGCGTTACGTCAGTGACGGTTGTAGGCTCTGGTATGACATGAATATGGTGTGCTGTAAATAGGTTCTGACTTAGTCTAACTTTAGAATACCTGGGAATTGAAGGTTGAGCATAAATTACCGCTTCTACTTTAGAGGCACAGAGAAAGATAATTTCGAAATTAATCTGAGTACACAACTACACAAGCCCCGAACAACACTCTAGAATAGCGTTGGGTTTGCCCAAGCATTTGGGCATAGGTATTTACAATAGGAACACTCGCCCGAATTGCCTAATATGCGCGTATAAAAATAATTTATAATCTACACACGCAAAATAAAACCCGTGGTCTCATTTGACCAGAAGCTTATAGTAGTAGAACAAATAAGTCTTATTGGACTAGATGTTCCTGATCTGGGCTTGTCAGAGCTAAATACCTAATGCATTCATGGTTAGGATATTGAACTATTTGCTAAGGTAGGAAACTAGGGACTAGGGCCTTATTTCTGTAAGTTCCTGGGAGTTTACAAGTCTCTTAAGAAGTTGTGAATACTTATGTTAATCCTAGTTTAGACAGCCGTGCACGATAGTCTACTGCATCATCGCTTTGTACCAGGTGAGATACTGGTCCAACGAAGGCCTTTAGCTTGTGGCGGCATTTACAACGCCACATGCGAACTAAGCAACGTACTGACGTCACGCAAAATCCTGCATCGCGCAAGCAGAGTTTACCGCGCAACTGGCATAATTATATACAACGCCCCGACATAAAATTGTCGGGCATCGTCTGATGACCCGACAATTTATGTCGGAAAAAAAAATATGTAGGGAAGACCCTCCTACCAGACTGGTGTTATGTCCACAAAACCCGTAGGTGGGAGGATCTTCCCTTTTCCATCGAAGTATGAGTGAACTTTACACCCTGTTCCACACACCCCTATAAACTTATCAATAAGAGAAAAAGAGTTAGGTACATTGCCTTGGTACCTACTACTACATGTTTTTCGAAATCTAACTGGTAGAAATGATTAGAACTGAGCTCTTCAGATTTTTGCATCGTTAACAACCAATTAATTTGCAAATTAGAAGCAATACGAAAAGATGAGGCTATCAATATTAAACAGGGGGCAGATAATTAATATGGATTTAGAGCTCGCAAAACACAGTTGCGGAGAACAGTTGAATAAGGGCCAAATACCTTTACTTATAATAAACGATTTAGCACTTTTAAAAACGCCATTCTTATGGTAATTTACTAAATACAATTAATACGTAACGTAATTAGTGCCATCATTGTAAGTAGGTATATCTGAAAAAGGTTTAAAATTCAAAGACTTTACCTGTTTTTATTTACTGTCATGTTTTTAAAAGATTTTCTCAAATTAAGTTTTTGTGTAAATTATAATTTATAAAAACTTGAATACTATCACATTATCTTCATGCAAACCCAAACAAAGAGATATAATATCACTAAATTAGTTTATTGTGTGTACTTACTTCGTGTAATTACAATCCGAAGTGCCAATTCATTAGCAATTCTACCATCAGCAATTTTCCACAAAGACTTTGTTTAGAACTGACACCTTTTCGATTAAGTTTAAGTATTAGCTGTACCCGCGGCTATTGGCATTAGGTATAAATTTAATGGGAACGTCAGATCATAGTATATTCAGAATAGCCTCTGATTTTGTTAATTTGAACTAAAACTTGTTGGCACATCTTTGATTTAAGTATATGAACAAAATAAAATTGTTGTATTTCATAATCTCCTCTGGGTACCAACAGTTAAAATCGTTCAAATGAAAGAAAACATTATTTGTAATTTCTTTCACTTATTTGAGGACATGATCGTTAGTAAGTATCTAATATTGTGTCTAAATCTTACATCATAAACCACCAAGCAGAATGAATCACGCCGAAAACCCAACATCACACGCAGCTTTAACCAGCATCAATTCATTTGCAGCCCTGCGTACGATTGTCCACATCTACTATCGACCACATAAATACACTCGATCCATATTCATAGTGGCTCGGACAGCCGACAGCACAGCCGCTGTACCGTGGACAGCCCGCCTCTCCCGCGCTTTGTAGTCGCCGCCGGCCGCGCGGCCAATAGCGACGCGCCCCGCCGACCAATGGCCGAGGTGCGTGCGCGCAAGAATTAAACCATTTAAACTGTTTATTGATAGGGTTGAGAGGTGTAGGAAACTGATTTTAAATGTTTCTTGACAAAATTCATTGTCTTTTACGTATTTTGGATTGTTTAAGGCAGATTTTTGCTTGAAATGCTTCGTAATTTTAAGTAGATCATAATTTCAATGAGATTCGATTGGTTATGATTATGTCACCGCTCTCGATGGGCGTGTCAATAAATGGGAGTGTAAAATACCAAATACAATACTTTATTTTAAAATACTAATTAATCGGTAATGGTATATATAGTTCATCCGGAAGGAAAACCTCTACGTTCATTAAAACCAACACAATTCTTTTGCAATATGGAATTTCCAGATGTTTCACGTGTCGTTTGATTGTTTCGGGAATATCGACACGTTGACTGGAACCACACCATTGTTTAGTATGCGAGTGTCAATCAGGTGCTTGGTTAACGAGAAATAGCGTTTGTAAAGATTTTAAAGCGATTGAAAATCACTGTGTCCAAAGACGATGACATCAACCAGCTAGATATTATTTGCCTGCCTGCGTTTATCAAAATAAAGCGCGATCCAACACGTGTAGGAACTTAGGTAGTCAGTAATATGAGGGACGTAATCAAGAACGAAGCGCTATAGTTAAAACGATAATTTTCATTCTCTGCATCGCTATCGTCATAGTTAGACCACAAGGCGTGTAGCAAATTAGGGAGGCCAATGCTAACGCTGTCGACATGGCTGATTTCTGCACCCTAATTACGTAACACCCTAGCAATCTCAATTTGAATAATTTTGAAGGATAGATCCTTGTTTCATATGTTCGAAAAATTTGTCTGCTCAATAACGTGAGTAACGCAATGAATGTTGTTGAACTGTCAAAATGAAACCCATTCCTACTGTTAGTGTGTTACGCAACTACCCTGCTGGTCGAAACAATAATTTGGGATCATCGATACCTACTACGAAGAAAAAATTGCAAAAATTAATATGAGATAATCTACAAAACCTCTAGGCTCTCTCCTGCCTATAAAGCCTTTAACTTTCGACTTTTCAGTCATATTTACAACCAGTAGCCCAAAAAATACAATCACCAATTACAGGCCTTCAAACCCAACACCACAATTTACAATTCCCCTTCTTCAATCAATACGGTTCTCTCTTAACATTTCACTGGCTCCCTAAAAAAGCAGCCCTACATGAATCAACTGCTCGCGATACGATCGCGTTTTGTCTCTGAATGTCGTCCTCTTATCGACATCGGCGACTTTGACTCGCCCGACACTAATTGTGTGCTATCGACAGTCTAAAACGAAAAAGTGCCACTTGAATCATGCAAATTAGGTACTTTTTGTGTAAGTTGATCCGTGTTTTGTTTGCCGGTTGATGCTGTTTTCTTTTGTTTAAATACTTTGTGATGTGGAATGTGTTCTACAGGTATGCTGTGTAAGCCTTATTTAAGCTTTGAGCTAGTGCTTCGTTTTCCTTATGGAGTTACCTAATAGCATACTTGTAATGGCTCCGATCTTTCAAAAAAAAATTGGATGTTTTCAATAATATGATCATGAAGCTGTAGGACTTTTCTTAGTCAAATTATGTGTACTAAGTTATCTAGGAAATAGGAACCGTTGGAATTTTGTCGAGTGATTTCTTGAGCATCGATTAATTTCTCTCTTGTTTATTTTTATGAGATCATTCTTTCTCTCCTAAACATTAAAACATGCTTTTCTTACGACTAGGTACATCAGTTCGGCTAAGTTAAGATCTATCGACTTATCTGTACCTATAATTTCATCAGTTTCATTTAATTTCGAATCTTTACGAAAACTCACTTTACTACAGCAACCTTGTTCTATGCTGATCTCAACGCATTCACGCACACGTAAACACACATTTATTAAAATAAATATAGAATCAGTGTTACCTTCCTACGACATTTAACATATTCTTCCGTACATGGTAATATTTAGGTAGGTCCCAACTTCCTGCTACGTCATCCAGTCGCTTTGACTTGCAAATGTGCTCGGATTTAACACGGAACGCAGCGTGGGCGCACCGCGGTGCTTGTAACCACGGTTCATGGTGAGATGGTGGGGTCTCTAATTAGTTTTTTGAGTGGTTGCTGGTTCAAATGCCACTGTGTACTTCGGGTTATGCTTGAGTTTCGTGTCATGTTAGAGTTGGTTGGAAAAGAGAGACTGAAACTGACAAAGTTCCAAAGCAACGGGTGGGTTCTGGTTTTTGTAATAGGACATCAACCATTTCTGGGAAGGTTTCCATCGGTCAATCTGGTCTAGCTTGTAACATTCTACTGACGGAAAAAGACATCTCTTAAATTAAAAAATTGCCTGATTTAATTGAAAATATCAGTGGAATTGCTTTGATAGACAGCTTCATTATCATCATTAATTACATTCTGCGCATTTGAACCTACCACTTGCGTGTACGCTTTTACCAATCGTTTCTGATCGCAACCAGTTCTTTAACGAATGCTACTAATTATAATTATTAAAATAACACTTGGCTAAAGAATTGGTGCTAGCAATATGTTTTTATTAGCCACAATGCAATTATAAAAATAATTCTCGCCTTACAACCTCATTTGTATAACCTTTTCTTCGTCCTGTACTTTTTTACAGCCAGTCCGATCTCTTATTATTTTATGCACGGCCATTAATTAATATGGAGTCTTCATTAGTATAGTGATATTACTAGTTAATCTAGTAACCTTTTTATTACTCGTCTGGATATAAGGACCAGGTTTTTGTACTGCGTCTCGAAGGACTAGCAATTATGTTGGTATGGTTACATCACCATGGTTAAGTAGTTTAATTGCTTTTAAGACACATTCCTACAGGATCTTTGCCGTGGAAAGCATCGTAGTATAGGTCTTTAAGATTCTTTAGTGTAGTAGTAGCTTGAAAAACTGCATACTTAAGATGTCTACCTGCTATCTCTCAATTTAAAACTACTTTTAGCTAAGCTGTTCTTAAACCTTTTTCGAAAAAATTTACGTTTTGCTTAAGGCGTCAAAATGGCAGTAAAAAATTCGGATTTATTTGGGCTCTACAATACAACTTTATAGTTTTAAGTCACAAAAATGGCCACTAGTCCAAGTAAGTCTAGTGTTCCGTCATAATAGATATAACAACATTCTTCATAAACACAGACATACATAATTTATCACGTATTTATACCTAGACCATATACAATGACAATCAGTCAGGAACATAAATTATTATCTTCGGTATTTTTTTTTAAAGAACTCCATTATGGGACAAATATTTTCATAATGCCAATGACACCTCGTACTAATTCGATAGGGTTGACAGAAATAGTTTAAAAAAGAATATTGCAAAGGCATTGCAAAAATTCATGTTGGTCAAGTCGTCGTACACAGAACTGTTTACCTGTGGTTCTAGGTTTGATATCGAGGTTGAGCAAAGTGTTATTGGGTTGTCCGATCATTAATATCTATGTAGCAGCCCGGAGTTTTGATTTGTGCCTGGTTAATGCCAATTGGCTGACTACCTATTACATGGCACTTATCATAACTGGCGAAATGTGCACATACTTTTGGCCTCTGTCTAACCTTCAAGGAATACAAGCGTTATGTTATGTAAAGTAACGCTTTTGTTGGTTCTCAAATAATTAAAACTAAAACCATGTTCAAACATTTTAAAAACATGAGCTACCAACCTCATTTGACCTAACACAAACCAACCAGCCAAATACAGAAAACCGAAAAACTTTGTACAAAATACAATATGCTAATCGTTGTTATAAGTGAATTACTTGTGTGCGTTGGTGTACGAGTATGTCACGATGAAAAAAATCACCGTTATGCAGTGGGAGGCATGAATGAATGGCGTACGATATATACTTTGATCGAGTTTTTTGTGTGTGATCTATTGTTGCTTTAATCATTTTGCTGGTTTTAAAGGTTAGCAGAGATAGGATATTTTCTTGAGTGGGATTTATGAAGTGACAGAGAACTGGTCTGGTGTGTGGTAAAAGTTACTGAAAGACGTGTTTTAGGTAGTAACTTAGTTCTGTTCAAACTTCAAACTTAATTCTACATCTTTATTTTGGATCAAGAGTATGCTTAGATGGCTTGGTCATGTTGAGAGGATGAATGAAAGGCGACTAACAAAAGGTATTTACTAGGCAGATGTGAGTGGAAACGCCGGGAGGGGATGCCTTAGGAGGTCACCTTATTGGTGATGTTCTTCAGAAAGGTCAGGTGCGTAGTACTCGCAACCAGCGTACGTGTATGGCCAGATGTATGAACGTAAACGAGGCAACAAGGGTATTTAAGGATCGTAGTTGGTGGCGTTCTGTAGATGCTGCCTACCCCCATAAGAAGAAGGCGTGAGTTTATGTATGTATATATGTATTTTGGATCATTTTAAACCTGTAAATGGTAACCCCTGTGGGTAGTCTTTAAAATTCCTTTCAGCAACAGGATGATGAGGGTATTCCGCCCTCCAGGCTATAATTAATATATAAGTATTTTCATAAGTTACCTAATTTTTTTCATAATATTAATTTTGTGTCTTCTCTCTTACAGGTAAGTTACAGCAAACTACTTTGGTGACCAGTGGTATGTCTTGCAGTTATTTTTTTTTTAGTAATACGTTAAAGATACAAAAAATACGATATTTCATAATTATTTTTTATTTATACAAGCAAAGTACGTGCTTAATTAAATTCATCTACGTCAACTATTTTAATATTTTAATTATCTCAACGTAAACGGATCTTTAAGTTTAAGTACATCTTTGATAATCACACTTTTTTTATATTACGTTTTTTACGTTACATCACTATGTATAATTGGCTGAAAACTATAAATGAATAATTATTAAAATATAATCCAACATCTAAAGAAAACCTGTAATAAAAACCTATAAAATCCGCGATAAAATGATGAGATTACGAAAATAGCGTTAAATCCTTGCAATTTTTCATCCATTTTGTTGCGTGCAAGGGTCGAAAAAGTGACTTGTAACAAGGTCAGAACGTTTTGCTGATAAATTACTGATATTAAACATCTTAGCAATGACAGGGTCTGACGTCAGACCGTTATAACTATTACAGATGCCTTCATTGATAATATTATAAATAGTTATTTCTATTAAGACGTCTTCAGATAATTGATGGTTGTAGTTTCATTTAGTTAGCTCGTTTTATTAGCTCGTGGTTGGCTATTAGTGGCCAGGAGCTCGTGGCTACATAATAACAGCAGCACGGTCGATTGAAGGTTAAGCTACGCTTGCCGCGGTCGGTTCGTGGATGGGTGACCATTCATAACATATCGAAACTCCTCCGTGCCTCGGAAAGAACGTTAAACCGTTAGTCCCGGCTGTAATTTGTTGACCTTCGACAGTCGTAACCGGTAGTCAGAAGCCCGAAAGTCTGACAACCAGTCTTCTTACCAAGGGTTATCGTCGTACTACCCAGTAACTGGGTTGTGGAGGTGAGATAAGCAGTCGCTCCATTTAAAATACTGGTATTCAGCTGCATTCGGTTGACTTGGATGCTGACCCCAACATAGTTGTGAACAGGCTAGGCAGATTGATTAAGGTAAGATTGAGTCTGGGTTGATGTTGCTCTGTTATTACGTTTGATAAAGTTCAGAATTCCAAAGACTAAACGACTTTATTTTCCACTTGTTTTTTGGTGTTTCCTTTCTTCGGTCCATCTAGCTGGGGGGCGTCCCACCCTACGCTTGCCGATACGCAGTCTGCACTCCAGGGCCGGCAGTCTCGAATAGATAGCGACGGTATAGTTTAACGATTGATATGAAATTGATAATTATTATTCTATAAATAATATATCATTTCCTCAATCGAGAATTAAAACAGAGCTGCAATTTGCAAAAAACTAAAGAAAAATTTAATTTGGCGGACTACAACTGAGGATTCACCTTAACATTTAGCGATCGGTAGTTTACGACAGCGTTGCTACCTATGTCGAGACTGCCGGCCCAGCCCCTGCAGTCTCGACATTAGACAGCGACAAAAATCGGTCGCTAAGTCGTATCGCTGTTAAATTCCTTTAATAGATTTTCAAATTTATTTCGAAAGCATAAGATTGAAAATCTATTAACGAAATTTGACATCGGTTAGACTTAACGACCGATTTTTGTCGGTATCTATGTCGAGACTGCCGGCCCAGGAATCGTCTGATCCACTGGCCATCGGTCCTTCGACAAACAATGCCAGCCCACTGCCACTTCATTTAGGTATTAATTTATGTGAAAACGGGCACAAGTACCTAACTAACGAGTACAGGTGACTGAAGTTGAAAGAAGGGCAACTTGTTTTAATATAATTATTATCTTCTTTTCCCTTGAAACTCGTGTGTCACATGTTATTGTTACGGTAACTAAGTTTAAACACAGTGCTTTGTTGACATAATATAGTTGCGAGGGAAAATAACATGTTCAATTAAGGGTTAAGTCGTCAGAACTACCGTCCTTTCACAGTTATTTTGCCTCTGACAGCAGCAACCTAACAGCAACCTTATTTTAACGGTCATAAAGTTCACAGTGATTTTGACAGGTTTCTCAATAGCAGTAAGTGCAGCAACCTTTTTGTTACGAAAATAAAGTTCATTGTGATTTTGACAGTGAAGCAATATTAGAGACAAAATAACTGTGAAAGGATTGTAACGCAATTTATTTTTCACATGAATTATTATACAAGACGTAAGTAATTGGAATCACTCAAAACTTTAAAATACTTTTAAAAACTTTTTTTCATAAATACTTTTCTAAACCAATGTTGAATGTATAAAGATGTTGGTGTTCTTTAATAAAAACATAAATAAACAAAACCTCAAACACCCCAACTAAATATTATTGTAATAAATTGATTTTATATCCAAAAACATATTATATTTTTACAAATTATTGTAGAAAATGTTTGTTTTTTTTGGTGACTTACTTGTTGTAATCGATATGAATATTTCTACTAAAAACATTTTGACTCAAAACTAACCAATATTAAAAAGTTGAGAAATCGACTCTCGATACTGAAAAAACTAGTTTCAACTTTGAGTTATTTCAATCAGGTAGGTACACTTTGTAAATCTACTCTTAAACTGATCATAATGTAATACTGTAAATATTATACAGGGTGTAGGTGACATCGACCCGCAAACTGTTACCTTGTATCCAGGCCCTGCAGTCTCGACATTAGATAGCGACAAAAATCTGTCGCTAAGTCGTATCGATGTCAAATTCCTTTAATAGATTTTCAACCTTACGCTTTCGAGATAAAGTTGAAAATCTATTAATGAAATTTGACATCGATACGACTTAGCGACCGATTTTTGTCGCTGTCTATGTCGAGACTGCAGGCCCAGGCCCTGCAGTCTCGACAAATATAACGACAAAAATCGGTCGTTAAGTCTAATCGATGTCAAATTTCTTTAATAGATTTTCAACCTTATGCTTTGGAAATAAAGTTGAAAATCTATTAAAGGAATTTGACATCGATACGACTTAGCGACAGATTTTTGTCGCTATCTAATGTCGAGACTGCCGGCCCAGTATTAATAGTCACAAGCAAAAGCATGTATACACTTGGCTAAAGTCAAAAGCGATTTTCTTCTTAATTTTTGAATGAAATTATATGTTGTTACCAACATAGTATTTTCGAACCCATAGGTTTATGTAATATGACGTATTTCAACGTTGCATTCGTTATTTCACAAAAAAAACGCTATTGAAAGTTGCCAAGTGTTGCCATATTAATGCTTGTGACTGTACATGATTCTAGATTAGCGTTGTGCATTTGGATATAATTGCAGTGAAAATTAAACCTTCCACAGTTATGTTAAGGTTCAGTTTACGTTGTTTTCTCGTCTGTTATTTAAAAAAAATCTGATGTTTCACACAAAAGTGCAAATAACTTCACGGTAAAAAAAAAAAGAATATCATAAACAAATGACTATCCGAACTTAGAATATACATCATAACATTAAAAACGTTTTTTGCTACGTGTCTTTTTAACCGTTTACAATAAGAACTTCATGGAATTTTACCGTTACAAATATAACCCAAGTACTTAATAATCAACTAATTACATTAGATATACATACAATATGTAATTTCGCTATGCTTATTTAGGTCTGCACATAAAACATTTGGACCTACACTAGCCCATATAAGTGCTGTGCGAAAACCACAGGTAATTTAAATATTATAATGATGATCCGAGGTTATTGAACTGAGTGAGCGAATTTTTTTACTGAAACATATAAATGAATTGATGTAAAAACAAGCAGAGAACTCGGAAAGTCAGTTTACTTTGTATTTTTAACCGACTTCAAAAAAGAAGGAGGTTCTATGTTCGTTTGTAGAAAATATCTATTCTTTTTCGTATTTTCTTTAATGTTCGGACTCGGACATCTGATCTACTTTTTTTTGTCTCTCTTAAAGGAGAGACAAAAAAATTACTGTATAAAATAATAAAGCCTGTTTTAAAACTTTTAGAAGCAATTTCTGAAGTCAACTCCTTTATAGATAGATTTTGTAGGTGTACCGTTTCTGAACGTCAAATTTCTGAATTTAAATCTCATGGTACAGTCGCCAGCACATCAAGTAACCACAAAATGTCAAAGTCAAATTCAAATAATTTATTTCAAATAGGCACTTTTGAACGTCAAAATTTACAAAAAAATTTAATTGATTCTAGTTGCCCCTTCCAAAAGGTAGTTTCGTATGGAGAAGAATGGGCAAGAAACTCCACCGTCAGATTGTCTTATTCGATTTTACACATAACTATCAACATTTTAAGGTTTAAAATCGTTTGGAGAAATTTGACAGTTTGGTGCAGCTTGACCTGTTGGCGACTTTGGCGAGATTTGGCTTCCTAAGAAAACGGTGAATGGTCAAACAATATCGGCTGTCCGAATACAGAGCGTTTTTTGACAGCTTAATGTCAAATATTGGTAAAAACTACGGATTTTCCTGACAACCGTTATAATATCACATCTATAATCTCAACATGAATGATGTAACCAATTTTTTGATTTAAAAGAGTATCCGTGGACTTTCTTGCCCGTTCTTCTCCATACGTACCTACTACGCTTTGGAATGGGCAACTAGCTTCATCTTTCTGACTGACCGATCCCTTGACAATTCAAAAGTGCCTGCAATTGGTTTATTTGAAATAAATGCTTTGAGTTTGAGTTGAATATAACGGAACCGTTCTTCTAGGAAACTACTTATTACTCCACACGATATGTGATGACAGATTAAATGGATTCAGGCATTCAGAAATCGAGCGTGTATGAGCACAACGATATCAAAAGTTTAATTAATTGCGAGAAAACATGTGAAGATCTAGATTTCGATACTAACAGGATGCAATTTATCTAAAGTTCTGGAAATCGTCACGACTTTATATATTTCTATTACTTCCCTATCGGCAAAAGACTGGTTCTGAATTATATGAAAATCAGATAAGTTATCACTACATATGTTTTCTACAGTGGAAAGTTGAAATTCTGTCGATTTATTCGATGAATGGAATAATTTATAACCAAATATCAAACGAAAACATGCCAGAAGTGTCAGTTTAATATACCGATTCAATAAATTATGAAAACTAGCGGTGGCTAACTTGCCTATTAAACCAGTTACATCACAATTGAGCCACACCCCGAATCGATGAACAATTTTAGTCGATTATTATCGATTATAAGAATGTCTGAGCGATTCGATCGGCACAATTAACACACAAGTCATACTCGATTCAAAAAGCCTGTCACTATAGTAGGCACACAAAGAGACGCGTCTGTCCGCGCGTCAATTTGACGTACAACACGTCATTTGGACGTGCGACAAGACGATCGATGTAGGTAGTTGATGGAAAGTTGAAGGTTGTAGGTTTTTTGGAGGTTTAAAAAAAGGTATTATAATATGTCCATAACCCGATTACGTTAAACTGTGGCATATTTAATTTGACTGCACTTAAAAGAAAACCACTGCCTGCAATAATACCAAACACCATAATATGGTATTCCATTGATACATTTAATACCATGTCAACGCCGATAAATCGACTAATAAAAAAACTGAATCATCCTCTCGATTAACACTCAATTTAAATCGAATAACACGTCTCTTTAAGCACTAATTGTTGTTCTATAATTTGGCGCTTAAGCCGTTTTAATCCGATAGCCGTAGTGCACATACCAAAGGTGTGAAACGCATACAAATCATAGTACTATGGAATACCGCCTCGATTAGTCGAACCAATACGGTGGCTTTGATGCACCTCATTAATGCAGTTTTAACGTATTTTATTGACATAGATATAGCGTTAATGTTGTTGTTTATAGTTTTAAACGATTCTGTTGTATTCGATTTATGAATTATTCGATTAACGTTTCGGTGGACAGTATCAAGTCTTGAATCTATTGTGGCACAACTCTAGAGGATTTTTCAACTCAATATTTTGAAACTAGACTCGCATAGACCAGGGAAGCATGGCAGAAAAGGGAGGAGACCTTATTATACTCAGCAGTGGGTGGAACAAGGCTGCCATGATGATGGTGGTGTTTGATGATGGTAGGTACACACGGCTACATATCAAGCTATACATTTCCAGTATAAGCTGACCTCTCATTGTATGGAAATCCTATACAATGCGAGATCAGCTTATACTGGAAATGTATAGCTTGATATGTAGCCGTATGTACCTACAGTTGTTTTCCAGACTGTCGATCCATTGAACCCTGCTACAAGCAAATATATTGGAATGTTAATGACAAAGGAATGTCAGTCATACCGTCATTGATATAGTAAATAAATTTGCTTGTAATTGGCCATTGATTTAAAACTGAAACCGATCGCGTCAGTTGACTACATAACACTGAAGCGTTAAGTTACACGTTCATTAACAACTTGACTGTTAATGAGCGGGTTTCCTTAGTTTGTGTTCGATTAACTTGGTTTATGAGATATCGAGAGAATATCGTGAGCAGTGGTGGCCTAGTGGTAACGGCTACGACTTACAAGTTGGAGGTCGTAGGTTCGAACCCAGACAGGCGCTTTTCTTTGTGTAAGTTATTTCATCACAGCTGCTCTCAAAAACGGTGAAGGAAAACATCGTGAGGAAACCGGCATGTCCTAGAACAAAAAATTCAAAGACGTGTGACATCTTCCAATACGCACTGGGCCCGCGTGGTGGATTACGGCCCACTCCCTCTCACCGAGAGGAGGCCTGTGTCCCAGCAGCGGGAACATTATATAGGCTGATTATGTATGTGTGTATATTTATCTATGAGATATCGATGTTCATTGGTGAACATGAGACTGTAAGGGTGAAGACCTCTTTTAAGACTTTGATACTGTCCTCGGGTATTGAATAAGGCAATAATTATGATGAGAAAGCTAAAGGTTGGTAAAGGTTAAGTGGTCTGCATCGTTGGTGTAGTGGTTGTAAGCGCTACTGCTAAGGTCGTGGGTTCGATTCCCGGGTCGGGCGAAGAGTTATTGGGTTTTTCCATCGGGAATTTCTCAATAGCAGCCCGGAGTCTGCATTTTTGCCCAGTTGATGGAAACAGACTCGCCCCCTATTACATGGGACTTAAACATAACAGGCGAAATGTGGGTGTACTAAAGGTACACCTCTGCCCAACCCTTCGGGGAATATCTTTGACCAATGCGTGCTACCTGTGATTAAGATACTATTCCACTTGTCTGATTTTAGTTGTTTAAATGGCTCAACTACTGAATTCAGACAAGTGTAATCGCATTAAACAAGTTAGCCATCTAAAATTAACCTAATCAGAAAGAAAAACGGTCACTGAATTAGTTACTGAATTCAGTCAAGTGGAATAGCCCCTTTATTTACCTCAGTAGGTAGGTGCACTGAAACGTGGGGACTCGGTCCCACCACTGAGTGATGTCAGGGAAGACGGCGCGCACGTGCATAGTTAGGTTTCGGAGAACCCCGTTATAGTCTCCCCAGGGATGTGCCCTAACAGGCATTTCACAGAGGGGGTTTCGGATCGGTCTTTTGAGAGATAACGGTGGCTCCTTCAATGTGCAGATGGTGACCATTGGGATCGTTTTAGTGAGGTAAAAATGCCATACTCCGCGGTCTTATCCCCGCAGTCCGGGCCAGAAAAGAAAAAAGTGGTGCACTGAAGCGTGGTCGCCCAAAACGGGCCTAATATAAGAAGGCATCCGAATAGCAATGAGGAGCATGGCTATGCTTGGAGTTGAAAGGTCAGAGTGAAACCATGGTAACAAAATAATATTATTTTAATTCTTATAATTTCCTTTACGCCCTTCAATCGTATTTATATCACTAATATTTATACGGTTTTGATTACGAATCTAATTTGCCTACAATTTAAAATTTCTTAATTAAAGTAAATAATTTAAGTAATTGCGCATACGCGTGATTAGCAACAGAGCCGTTGTTAAAACGATAAAAAAGTATAACAGTTCATTATTGGAAATAAAAATCCGTCTGTAAAATATTTATAACATTTATTTATTATATTAAGTAACAGATGTTTATTTACGAATAGTCTTACTTCACTATATTCTTGTGCAAAATAATTTTATAAAAACGTCCGCAGTAAGAACATAAAGCATCTCAATTTATATACATACCTATCTATATAGGCCATATGATTACTGACAAATGCGTGCACTGACTGGACAGGTCCACTCAATCTGTGTGGTTCTTTCCTAAAAAGACCATTTCAGACACTAATCTACATGGTCTTCACATGATCTGACTTTATAAGAGACTGTGGCCTCTGAGTTTGTATCGGCCTTTCTTCTCAGAGTAGTCAGTAAACGCCGACCTCATCTGGTTTAAAAAATATGATTGACGTTTAAAATTGTTTGTACAAACCTACTTACAGAAATAAAATCATTTATCATATATATATATATGGTTAGTTGGTTTACAGTTCCTAGAGGGGTTTATGGTGCTAGGGTTCCCAAGACAAGGGAACCTTACTAAGAAAACCGTGCCTGGTCTAGGTAGGTACCCATTCTTATCAGCCATTTCTCAAGCCATGTCGAATGAATTATTTATTTTTTAACTTTCAAACTTAAAACATGTCTCATGGTCATAAATTACTTAATGATGTAGTGTTATCGATATAAATACAAGAGAAAATAAATTGAAATAAAATATTACATTTAATATATTATGTTGTCGATTTAAATAAATATCATACAATTTATTGGGAACATTTTATTTTAAAATTTAACAAGCATTTAAAACATTGCCGCTACCTATTTAAATAATACTTTAACAGGTGAAACACGTACACGTAGGTATAGTTTTATTCCCGTCCTGCCCACAGAAAATATAAAAATAAATATAAATTTTATGGTGTACATAATAAAGAGTATTCTATTCTATTCTATTCTATCTCTTCTGTAGACCTATCTGTTGACAGTTTGCAATTGTCCGATAATGGTCCAGTAATGTCGATTTATCCTAATTGTGGCACTTTTTTATTGGCAGACAAGAATTTGCTGCATGTGCTTATGCATTTGACACGACCTTCTGTTCCATTTTGGTCTTCATATTTAAGTACCTAATCTTATTAACACGAACTAAATTAAGAGAGGTCGTGCTGGGTTGAAAATGTTAGCGAGGCAGCAAGGTGGTATAGAAGCTGACCATTTACAATCCAGGGATTACAGAACGAACATATATTTAAGTTGTGTAAGTTATTTTATTTAATACACATTCAATTGTTCTATACATATGGGATTATTTGTACAATTGGAAAGCTATACGGCCATAATAACCTTAGAATAACTAATAATTTACCTATTAGTATGATGTCCCACTGCAGGGCAAAGGCCTCTCTCTCCTACGAACAAAGTAAAGTACATACCTATCTAAGTTTCTCTTTTTAAATCATTAGCAGAGATCGGATATTCGGATGTATATTTACCTAAAGGTGTTTTGAGCTATGAAAGTATGGAAGCGGCTTAAATTTTTTTTTTTTGTAAAAAAAAGAACCGGGATGCCAGGAACACCGCGAATGCATAACTAGTCGAGTGTATAATATCGAAATTACTACAAAAAAATATTTATAAAGAAAACCTCGGTATTCTTGGATTGCATAACTTGTATGTTAAAATTAATGTTTAACCCCCGATGCAAATATAGTTAAGATTTTTTCGATACAAAAGCGCATTCCATATTAGCCAACATCTCAACTTTAGGTGAATATGCATTCAAATATCCGATCTCTGATTATCAGCAACGAATTATCATTATCACACATAAAGTCGGTATGAACAGCTAGTATGTAATAAAACTGTACATAACACGCAATCCGCGCGACCACGTCCAATCGATTGCTCGGCCGGAGTTCGATGTCTTTATCTTAATTCACTGTATAATTAACATGGCTACTTAGCGGATTATATTTTATACTTCATGACAGCTGGCTTGATTACTGTTTTATGTTTTACTAACTGTTGCCCGCGACTTCGTCTGCGATCCAGGATAAAAAGTAGCCTATGTCCGTAACCTAGTCATGGTCTATCTGTGTGCGAAATTTCATCTGAATCCATTCAGCCGGTTTAGCATGAAAGTATAACAAACAAAATAAGTCTACTTTCGCATTAAAAATATTAGCTAGGATTAAAGATTTTTTTTCATCACCACAGGCATAAAGCCCTTTACCTCGTACAATAGACCACCACCAAAGCTTTTTTCTGATATTGGAGTTTAATGACTTCCATTCTTTCGGTGTCACCAACTGTGAGACTTTATTATGCCTTTTTTTTTTTCTGGGTGGGAAATCATCAAATGACCTCTCCCGCTCTGGGCGGAGCGGAAGGGCGTGTCAGACTCTTACTGACTAAAACCCACCCGTGTTCCTTCAGTTGCCTGTGCGCCAGGGCCACGGTAACTCTTTCGAACAATCCGCGACCCCGGCAGGCGACTTTATTATGCCTAACCTCCACAACTTGCTTGAGAGACATCGACGCGTAAACGGTTATCATGAATTCGGTAATAATTCTGGGTCCACCAGTGCTTGTGGCCAAGTATAACAACCACACGGGTCGCCCGATCAGGTTAAGCTACTCTTGCTGCGGTTGGTCCGTGGATGGGTGACCATCTTTACATACCAAAGGCCCCTCCGTGCGTCGGAAAGCACGTTTAGCTGCTGGTCCCGGCTGTCATTCATGGATCTTTGACAGTCGTTAAGGGTCGACAGAAACCCGAATGTCTGACAACCAGTCTTACCAAGGAGTATCTTCCCTGTGTAAAATGTCTACATTTATATCTGTAATTTTTATGGTGTACATAATAAAGAGTATTCTATCTTATTACACAGTATCTGGGTTGAAGAGGTCATATAGACAGTCGCTCCATGTAAAATACTGATATTCAGCTGCATCCGGTTAGACTGGAAGCTGACCCCAACATAGTTGAGAAAAGTCTAGGCAGATGATGATTCTGGATCCACCAGTACTGACAAATTTGGTCGGTTATAAAAATGAAATCTGCTGTCAATACCTAACACACTGGATACTTTTGCTGTAAAGGTTGGTCTTTTCGACTCATTTCTAACAATATTTGTCAAAATTGAGATAGTAGGACCTACAGTATTCACAATTACTTAGCTTAATTAATGGTTGAACGACTTCAACACTCTCCGTTACCAGTTGTCATTCTAAAGTACAAATTGCTGCTTGAGTATTGACTATAAAATAGAATAGAATAATTTATTTCAGATAATTAAAATCCATGTCCTATTAGTATTATATTAGCAACAATATTAGCTTACAATTATGTTAGTATTGTTAGTACTTATCTTTATGTAGACTACTATATAAAACCATTCACTACCCTCACCCTTTAACCGTTCACCGTTTTTGAATGGGGCAATCAAATCGAACAGCAATGACTCTCAGAATGCCATTCTTAGCACCCCTCAGACGCCGCAGCAAAGAAGCCGATTTTTTGCGAATTATGGATATATTATTATTCTTTATAAATCTTTGTCTTGGAATTTTCTCAACCTGTTGTTATAATTTACATTGCTTGATGCCTGATGAATCCACGAGTAATTCATTGCAGTTATTCGAAGTACTGTAAAGAATGCAGATTGTAAATTGTAATCTATAAAATAATGTTTTTTTTTGGAAAAAGCTCTTCAAGAAAAGACATTTGCATTTCGGCTATACATAATTTGCTTTCCTCGTAAGCCTTTCCTAGTCACCACCACCAGCAATCTACTACACCACCTGCCATAGAAACGAAAAAAAATCGACTCCAACAACACGAACCCATTCAATCGATTCGAACGAAAATCGAATACAATAATCGATCATATTACATTCATTCATCGAAGATCAGTCTAAACATGGCTCGGGTTCGTTCTTGTTATACTTAAGTGCTATAAACAAATCCGTTGATATTTAAATATGGCCGTGAGAAGGCTGTAGCCTCACGCTGATTGGAGTGGTGTTATACAACTTTCAGTCCATGTTTTATTATGCTAAGGAAGTGACAGGGTATATATAAATTAACGGCTGATTCAACTGACGGTCAAGTGTGTTAATGAAATGATTTGGGTTTTTTTTATGGCTTGAATGCGATTTTTTGCATAAATTTAGTCACAAAGTTCAGAATCTCTGGGGCTCTTTGGCTACGCTCTATTCCTGTCACTGTTGCTCAACTGTCAAACTATAAGTGCAAGATAGCGACAGAATCATGTTTAGGTCAAAGCAAGAGCTAAAAACGTTCAAAGATCTTGGCCTGAATGTCACGGATAATTTTAAAAAATTATAACCACAGTTCTGTCTACTTGGTTCACCTTCCCATGCTGCTATTTGAAGCTAACTAAAGTTTAAACGATTGACTGGCTTCATAACTTTTTTCAGTGCAAGTTCACCAAACTATACAGGATAGTGATTTAGGTACCCGCATCTTTCAAGGGGGTGTGATAGTATGACGTGTAGAATCACGCCTTTGACGGATGTAGGTAAGTAACTAAATCTTCATGCTGTATATTTATTATTAAAGCATATAACCAACTGCAAACTACAAATTGCTACTCGCACAAGTCATGTTTATTTACGAAAGTTTTGAGTATTTTAATTTACAGCAACGTGGCAAATGCTGGCCGTTTAATATGCGGAGGTCAAAAGGTTAAAGATTGAAGTAGAACGCAAATAAGTAAGTACGCATGGCCACCAAAACATGTACTATATGCATGAGCTCCACATAATTTAGGGAACATTTTAACGAAATTTTAAATACTGAAAGTCGTTTGACTTACTTCGTCAATATTTTACAACCTCCAAAAACATAAAGAGCAACCGAAGACCCTAAAATGCGAACAACAACATTTCCACTGACTCCGGAGCGAATTCTTCAAAAATAAAGAGAATTTCATCGTCAAATCGAGACGAATCGTCGCAAACGTGAGATGAAATAAGTAAAAAGAGTGGAATGAGGCCGGCTGGCCGCAAATGACCGACCGGACTGTGTTAAATTAACGTGCAATATTTTGCTCAAAAACGGCGGCAAGCGTCATGTTTCACGCTGTTTATGACGACCACATACAGGCACGCGTTCGGACCGGCTTAATAACGGACCAAAATAATATATTACATATTTTTATAACAGAACTTACATAATATATCTGGAAAGTTCTAAGATTGGATCAGATGCTAGAAATTTGAATTTCTCTTAACAAAATTAGTTCTAAGCTTGAATTCCATACAAGCAGCATTATGAGTTTTGTGTAGCTCTTGTCAAACGTATAAAGATCGATTTCTGTGTTGCTTAAACGTTGCTGGCTTTCAATATTTAATATTCGTCATAAAATAAAATTTTAAAGCACGTGATTTGGGTATTACCCTGCTTAGATGGATGGATTTTTTTCAGTCAAGTAGAAGTTCATTGTCCTAGATCGCCGATCGGAAAAAAAAACAAAAGCAACTAGGTACAAAGTGTATTTCTAATAATATATTATGATAAAATAATGATCATTTGTTTTTTAACGATACAATGCATATTTTTAAATATTCTAAATGATAATAGGGAGGAAAAAAGCTATTGTGTACAAGTAAAACTCATTATTTTCATTGTGTCAAGGAAAAAAACAAACAGGTTTTAGAATGCAGGATTTATCTATATATATAACAATGAATTGCTATTCGTTAGTCTCCCTAAAACTCAAAAAACGGCTTGACCGATTTGATTTTTTTTTATTTATTTTTTTCACCACTTTACTGTGTGTTGAGGTGGTATAAAAAAAATGGAAAATTCCAAAGGATTTTTTTTTAATTTTAGAAAATATATAAAAATGATTTGCTGTTCGTTAGTCTCGCTAAAACTCAGCGGCTTGACCGATTTGAATATTTGTTTTTGGTTTATTCATCTCTTTACTGGGGTGGAATAAAAAAAAAAATAGGAAATGCCCAAAAGAAAAATTTTGACAGGACAACGTCTGACGGGTCAGCTAGGTAGGGTAAATAGGTAGATCGGATAGGTAGGTAGGGTAGGTACGTAGGGTAGGTAGGTTGGTAGGGTAGGTAGGGTAGGTACGTAGGGTAGGTAGGTACAGTAGGTAGGGTAGCGTAGGTAGGTAGGTAGGTAGATAGGGTAGTTAGGTAGGGTAAGTAAGTAGGGTAGGTAAGGTAGGTAGGTAGGGTAGGTGTTAGATACTTAGTGCTACATGTGCGAAGCCGGGCCGGGTAAAGCTAGTTAGTAGATAAAATAAAAAATATCCCATGATACGAACGTCATAGCATTGTAGGTTTATAGGTACAAAGCAAATATATTTCCTGTACAATAATAATATCAGATGCACACCATAACCTGGGGCCTGTTTAATAAAACCGACCGGCAACAGCTGACAGACAATCCGAAAATCTGGAGTTTTTTTTTTCATATTTTCCCCCTTTATGGAATAACACCTGTCGTGAAAATGTGACAATTGTGTAATTTTTTGACAAATATGCCGCATTGTCATATACATTAAATAGAAACCTGGTCAAACTCCACATCAAATAAGATACATCGCTCATTTGGAGCAACATCGACGTAAATGTAATTTTTCTCTTTTTATGTATCTTTTGTCTTTCTCCAGGCTCCTCTGAATTTATTTCGAGCATGAAATATGTAATATGTATTGGGATTTATCAACATTTCAGAACTAGACTGTAATCCATTACAAAAAGAAATCACTTTAATTCACTCTCCTGTAAAATTTTAAAAGAACCAGTAACGTCGATGTTTCTCCAAATGAGTGACTTGTAAAAAATCGTTTCGAAGCACGTTCAAGAACTCTGCGAGTCGTATTGTCAACGCAAGCGAAACAAATTTTCGCTTGCGTAGAATACGTGAACACTAAATAAATCTACTAAGGAATCCAGAACCTGTTGTCAAATCTACCAATGAAGTGGAAATATTCTCACCACTTCAAGCCACTTATTTTATTATCCACAAATGCTTCTCAAAATGCTAGAGCGAATGTTCCCCCGTATGTTATCCACGATATAGTGCACGCTCACCTTTCACTGGCGTACGCATTAGGTACGGACCCCTTAACTGAAGAAATTACTTTGAACCCAAGCTCCGGTTTACACTATTCTATACACTTTAGCTATAAGTGAGCTTCCGCGCTCTTTGGAAAAATTGCTGCAAGAAAAAAAATGTTCAGTATATTTGTATCAATCTCCTTTATTTTCCTTCAAACATCATTTATGTGTCTGTAGTGTAACTATTTTGTCTCTTAAGTTACACACATGAAGAGTTATCAGTCTTCCCACTACTGCTAGGACACAGGCCTTCCCTCTGTGAGAAAAAGTGGGCCGTAATTCACACACAGCCATAATTTGATTTTTATTTTTACTTTAAATAGACCAGGTATTGTAGCTTCAACCAACATATCCTATTCACAGTTTAGTAGGACTCAAAGCAACTTGTTTACACCACCACTACGTTCAGAAGTCATAACTTTACCAATTTTGACAACATAACCGCATAAAAAAACGCCCGCCCCTTTCACACATTAGACCAACATTAAAAAGATACATCAATCATTTTAGCAACAATGTCTTGGGCCGAGGATCGAAATGAGTTGCAATTTTCGCTGCGCGTAACCCGTGTGTCTGCGCAGCTCTTAATAAATCACTTGAGGTCCTCACGCAACAGTGTTGTGATCGTAAACTCGGATGAGACACATAAAATCGTCCCGCAGATAATTCGATCGCTTCCCCGAATGATTTCGAAGTTGGTTGGCTAGCGATATTTGTTATGTTGTTTGTAGAGAAAAATGTTGTATTTTCTGTAGACTAAATAAATAAATATACCGTCCCTTCTATGGACCATTTGTCTTGGCCCACAGGAGTGACTATGGTTGAACGAGCTACATTTAAAAAAAATGTTTTTTTAAATCTTTTATAATTTTTCAAATAAAGTCTGTTTGACTAATAGTCCATTATGTAGCCAGTAACAAATCAAAGTCAAAAATAAGTAAAAATAGCTACCAAACCGAGTCCACTCCTGGGTCTGTTGGACATAACTCTCCCACCATACATAGCTATTTTGCTTAACGTGTTCCACACGTCCAAGTTACTCATTCAAAATGTTCCCTCACTTTTTCTCATGTCATAAAACGCACCTTCCCTGAACTACACCTCTATACATCATTTTGATTTTTTTAAAGCATAATCTCCAATTTGTGCGTACAGCTATAACCTTCATGGCTAACTTACGTCCACTCCCTGATCGTAAAAGAGAATCCGATGATTTACTTGAGCTTCAGAATGTTCAAACTTCGAACGTACGTGAATGAGTATGCATATCACTATTAGAATGACGCATTTGACTGAGCCGTTTGATATTTTGTAGCCAGCCAGATATGCATGTCTAATTTCTTTTTTTTTATTTCAAACAAGGACTCATTCCATTTTGTGGATACAGTCACAGAGTAATGCGTAACGCAAGGCAAACCTAAACACAACGATGCCCGCAAGTTACTTAAAATGTATGAAATGAGGTGCTTGTATGTTTACATACATACATACATACATAAACGCCTATAATGTTCTCATTGCTGACTGGGACACAGGCCTCCTCTCGGTGAGAAGGAGTGGGCAGTAATCCATCACGCGGGCCCAGTGCGGGTTGGTGGATGTCACATGGCTTCGAATTTTTGGTTCCAGGACATGCCAGTTTCTTCACAATATTTCTTTCACCGTTTCGTATGTTCAGTGTTGCTTAATTTTCTTGACCTTATAGCTACAGCAGATATCACTTTAATTTAAAAAAAATAAGCTTTACTAAACACTTCTACTTATACAATTATCACACAATTAACTATTTACACTACTTAACATCCTAAATTAAATGATTAACTATACAAATAAATACAAAAACAAGAACAAGTACCAAAAACAAGTACTCGTCTGTGTCGCTGTCATCCGGAAACGTGCCCAGAAGACTGGCAGCATTGCCACATTTAATGGCAACGCTAATCCTTGGCCAAAGAACGAGCCAGCTCTCTGGACACGTGAGGCGTCGACCAGTCGGCGAGAATCTTAACAAAATAAGATCTTTGTACGACCAAATTGCTTCAAGGCAGCTACGTCTCACTATATAAGCTTACACGAGTAACATTTTCATCTCTATCAAGAACAGCGGTCAGCCATTACATCTCAATGACGTCACGGGTATCCCCCGTTTTAATACAAATAATACGTTTATTAATAATTGGCGACGATAACATGACCCCCTATCATGCCTACTGGGTATTTTTTAAACATACCTAAGTAGTTCTCTTTCCGTTTCATAGAGTACAATATTATTATAAGTGTACATACGTGCGACGAAACATCAGGCTATTTTTCAGTATAAGCTGACCTATCATTGCTAGAACAGCCTATACAATGCGAACTCGTAGATACTAGAAATGAATTGCTTGATGTATCGTTCGTACCAAAATTATAAGCCGCAGTTTCTACATGCGATTTTGTCCCGCTAAATCACAGTGACACATAATATATTCATAATTTTACCGTTTTCTATATACAATTAACGATTCAAGTTGCCTCAAACCGCTACACAGTTAAATCCTTTTGCGGCCGGAAAACGTTTTTTAATTGCGTAGATACGCCTACGCAATGTATTCGATATTCAAATCCTTGTTTCCAATTGATGATTATTTCGTGTCGTTTAGTGTTGATTTCAGAATGGCTTCCTGACTTACTATTGAAAATGAATGAAGTTGTAACGCAAACTGTATGGTTTCTATAGTAATTTTTCCAAAAATACATATTTGTTAACATTTTAGGAAAGTAAATTGCAAACTCAAAATAAAAAGTAGTGTTCCATTTCTGAGGACCGTTGAAACGGACAGAAGACTTTTCAATGTTACCGTTGGCTGAAAAGCGTATTTACTGACATATGGATGGGTTATTGCGTAACACACTAGCAGTAGGACTGGCTTTCATTTTGACAGTTCAACAACATTAATTGCGTTATTTACGTTGTTGAGCAGACAAATATTTCGAACATACGAAGCAAAGGATTAGCAACATCCTTCAAAATCATTCAGATTTAAACCTGAACACAATTTAAAATAAAAATGTTTATTTGAATTAACACAAATGCTTTACATAACAAGGTTGGAGACACCTTTTAAGCAAGGGTTGCTTATGGTAGGAGACTCCGCACTTCCACGTGACAATGATTACAAATATACAATTGACGGTGTCAACAGAAAACAATTCAGTATTGCCTTTGAAAGAGGCTACTGAAAGGTAATATGGATGATAAAATGATAATATAGTAAGACGAAATCAATCTAACAAATCTATTCGCCCCAGACAATTACTGCCATGGCAGAAAACACCGTTTACTGGCTGTTCCAATTTGCCGTACTATTGCATACTCGAAGTCACCTATTCTTCAGACATTAGCCGCTATAAACGCTCTCCAGCCCGTGCAGTCTCGACATTAGATAGCGACAGAGATAGCGACAAAAATCTGTCGCTAAGTCGTATCGATGTCAAATACCTTTAATAGATTTTCAACTTTATTTCCAAAGCATAAGGTTGAAAATTTATTAAACAAATTTAAAATCAGTCGTTAAGTCTAATCGATGTCAAATTTCTTTAATAGATTTTCAACCTTATCCATTGGAAATAAAGTTGAAAATCTATTAAAGGAATTTGACAACGATACGACTTAGCGACCGATTTTTGTCGCTGTCTAATGTCGAGACAGGGCCGGCAGTCTCGAATTTTTGTGAGAAGAATGCATGACTGTGTTAAATAAATTATATGTTTAAATAATGTAGTTGGCTTCCGCCGTCCTATTTAAAATAAAATAAATAAATAAAAAATAAAATAACATGACTTTACAATTAAACATAACATTTAAGGCGCCTACAGAACACAGAGAACTACAGTTACTGTTATAACTAGAGGAATACTAAAGCCGAGTGACTGACGACTCATCTCGTAAAAACGGCACGTGCATGCTAACTCAACCGTTAGTTAATAATGTAAAGGAAATAGATATAATACGTAACTAGGTATTAATTAAGTTAGTTAATTGCAGACCCGACGCGTAGTAATGAAAATAACCCACTCTGGGTTAAGAAAATGCTAATTGTAACGCTAAATATCAATAATTAACATATTTTCTTCACCATTGTAATTGAAAGACGAAATTTCCATTATACCAATACAAAACTCTCGCTTTCTACGCATTGCAGACCGATATTGGCATTTTTAAGAGACACTGTTGCAACTTCTTTCGTAATTGCGTTTGTTATTGGCCAGTAATTAATACTAATACTAATTAAAATGAATAAGTATCTACTAAGTTTCAAGTACGAACATAATTTCTTAATAGGTACATATTTGCTAGGTATTCAGTTTATTTTCTCAAGACATCAACGGTGTTGTCCAATATTTTGCGAAGTCCCGCTACAACGCATGCCTTGTGCGACCCATCACTAATGTTTACCTCAAGACCTCAAACACAATTCATTCACTCTTTGTCCCTGTCAGGTCGCAACACCAACTATCTTCTAACTTCCCCGACCGACTAACGGTGCACACACCTCATTTACCCATGGTTATTTGTCTGCTCTATTTGAGAAAGGAATTTTGGGTAAAATCGGTGAATAACCCGTACCATATAAAGAGATATCTATCGTCTAATTTAAAAATCGCACGCCCCTCCACTAAAATTTCTATACAAATATTTGAAATGTGTGTGCAACTAGCAGAGGAGGGGCGTGCAATTTTAAATTAGACGATCTCTACCTATTTATATATTATTTGTTTCACGGTTACCACGGTTCAATGAACGGGGATTGCCTTCATTTATTTTTTAATAAGTACCTATTTATCAGGTAGACTGAAACGATGTGTGAGTGACGGAAAGTCTGGCTAGCAACCGACGTGGTATGAACACGTTATGCGGAAGAATATAGAACATGTTAGTAGAAACAATTGAAAGTGTGGATGCTATGAGGGAAGAAGCAAATGACTAAGGAAAAGGGTGGAATGAAAGATTAAATGAATCGTTTAAACAACATATACTATCAAAGGGGGTGAATAGGGCTGCAGGGGTGAACCGGAACGAAACTTTAAAAGGGATTTTAACATTGAAATAATATATTTTGTTGCCAACAAGGGCCCTTAATTGTTAATTATAATACAGTGAACACATTAGAGTCCTTTTGGCAATACGCTTTAATATTTTAATGTTAAAATCCCTTTTAAAGTTTCGTCTCGATTCACCCCTGCATTCCTATTCACCCCGTTTGACGGTATATGAGAAAGATGACATTGATTAAATAAAAAAGAAATTGCTAATAGTAGCCACGGATGGCAGAGACAAAAGTATAAAAGTATTGTGCCAATTCAAAAATAGAATAAGTGCAGGAGTATAATTATGATGACCAGTATGTGTCTACTGTAGGCATAAGTACCTTAGGCTGAGTTCAGATCATAACCAGGAGTTGACGCATGTTTGATAAACAAACGTTTACGTCTCATAGTCGTTGGTACTGTTACTAATGCATACCGTTTGGTTCTAACCGAATTTGCTTATGAGAAGCTAAGCTATCCCTCTATAGTATAAAATGTAATGGGAGAACATGGATTATCAGATCTTTCGACATCTTCAATATTGGTGATCGTTAACTTGCGCTTAAAGTTCGATTTTCTAAGTTTTATTTTATCGTCTCATTTAACTTATTGACTGCCTCCTTGGTCTTGAGGTCTTGGGTTAGATTTTTTGATCGGGCAAAGTGTTATTGGATTTTTCCATCTGGAATTTCTCAGTAACAGCCCGGAGACTGGATTTGTGCCCGGTTGATGACAATAGGCTCGCTCCCTATTACATGGGACTTAAACATACGTAACTAGCGGAAAGTGGGTGTACTATAGGTACACCTCTGCCTAATTCTTCGAGGAATACAGGTGCCGCGTGATGTTATTTTATGCTATTTACCTAATTTTCATCTGAGCATGACGAGTAATAAAATCTCCGAACGAGCGTAAAACGCGAGCGAAGGGTCTCCGTTTCAGCTTGGGCAAAAATGCTTTCGTGTCCGGATGTCTAGATGTCTGTTCTCCTCTACAGGTAGCATTTCTCAACCGATTCTCGTGAAATTTTGTGAGAAGGTCCGATTATTGTATGGAATTTTTTGTCGATTCAGTTTTTCGAAATTTTTCAAAATGGCGGAGATATGGGATTTGAAAACGTAGAAAAAATTATATTATATTTCGCTCTCTTTTGTTTAAAATCGCGCGGTGAACATTTATTTAGTTTTAAGCTATGCAGAGACAGATGCACGAGGTCGACAGCTCACAGAGCCACTAGTTTATGACTTTTACAACTCGTCACTCAAAACCAGCGAACCAGAACATCAATACACACTAATCGAAAGTTCAACACGAAAATCGCGTCGGAAACTTGTCACCAGATGTAAGAACAATGAAATTTCAAGGACGGGCTAGATGGCAGATAACAAATGGTAAACAAAGTTGCGCACGTGGTCGACATAATTGCTTCGACCGGCGAAAACAAACAATGTACCATTGTCTTTTGTCGCGGTACGGATTCCTACGGGCCGTTCACATTGTGCTCTCATAGGAGAAATGATAATTGGGTGCGCGGCTTTTCCGACGAGTGTGGATCGATCTTCATTTTCTAGTTCAATGGGATTTTTTTGAAGGTAATTTGAAGGAGTTCATGTGGAATACTATAATTTGTAACTGTTTATCCCTGGATAACTGTGTTGGCTTATAAGTTCATCAGGTTTAACTTTGAAGTATTAGCAAGCTTCGTCTCTAAAGAGTTAATTTCTCAATCATAAACTCCAAAGGCAACGTCCACATTCTAAGTGATTTTTCTGGCTTCTTCCATACTGATCCCTAGTCTCAACTCGCCCGGTCCGTATATATGGATAGCTTCAAGGCGCGGGCGAGTTGGGACTAGGGATCGCTATGGACGAAGCCTTTTTTCTGGTATAAAGAATGCCTACACCTTATTATTACACATATCAAACATTAATGCTACTAAAGTTACTTTCGTCGATACATTATCTGCCTGAATACAAATATCTAAATGCTTAATAGCGGACGTAGGCCGTACATACTTTTTAAATTTTGTATCTTAGCTTACACTGTCCCAATGCTGAGCAAAGGCCTCCCCCATATTCTTCCAAGCATCCTTTTCCAGGGCCACCTCGATCCAACCCTTGCAGCCCGTAGATACTTATAGTAATGAAATCTATTTGCCAATTGGCCCAATTTCATCATCCATTGACGAGTTAGTTTGAACCTTCATGACCCTTTTGGAATTAAAAGTGATGACAGTCTCGTCTATAATATACCCAGCCAAAAGCCAAATGTCAATACAGCTATGATTCACTTCTTGAAAGCTTATTTTTTGGCAAAGGTAATAGAAAAGTTAAAGCCAACGTGTACAGGACCTAAAGTCACCTTGTATCATTCGAAGTTCAGTTTTGTACCCAAGAAGTGTTACGAAAGAGAGAGTTCACACCAGCGCATGGCTTTAAACGATCAACTGTCGGAACCTATTCTGCTCATATTTTATCCCGACAATTTACAACCTGTGCGTCTGATAAAACGCATTGTTCTCCGTTCCCATATCATAGTGGAAACACCGTAAGTTAATGTTACCAAGAAAAAAATACAACAAAAAACAAAAGTTCACAATTAGGTGTTGCCACAAAAAGAATCTTTTTTTTTATATAGCACGGGAGTGTTGTTCCATTCAAAGTATCAAAGTGGCCGATCGTGGGATCAGCTGATCGCCACATTTGGACCTCTACTGACCTATATTCCGACCTATGACGTAGCCCGACAACAATAGGGCATTGTTCTTTTATATTTGCGCCAACATCAGGAGTTCCTCAAGGCAGTTCATTCACATCTATGTAGGTTTCATTTAAATAGGTTCATTTGGTTTTCGTCATTGTTCCGATCAGCTGTTTTCACGAGATTATATCTCCGTTGATAGGTGAAAGATGGTAACAATGAACTTAGTTGTACGTATTGTTTTATTATTGTTTGCTGTGACGTCGTCTGGTTAAATCTTATTGTTTCTAGTCTGTGATGTAATGGATGTCTTTAGTTCAACTGTCGTTCATTTGACGTTTGTATTTGTAGATTATTTGTTGAACTGTTGTCTTATTGTTGTGGGTTTCAATGTCAAGGTCTGTGCTGTGAGACTGATAGGAGAGCATGTTCCATGTGTTCAACATTATTTTCAAAATCCTTACAACATTCTATTCAAACAAGACGGTCTGTTACAAGTGAATGCTGCAACTTAGTTCGAAGATACCACGCATTGATTGCTTCACTTCCTTTCCAAGGAATTAGGTTATGCAAATTACCTCATCAATTACTCCTTGCTTTTGTTTTAAGCTTTGTTTCCTTCAAGTTCTTAAGCAATGAAATACAACATATTAAAAAAATATCCAAACTCCCGATCTAATAAAACCAAAACGCGCGAATTTCAAACCCCGAACACGACCACAGTTAAAAAAAATAACCCCAAAAATAAAAATTAACCTGTCAGTGGCACTCAGACACACAGCCTACTCGCAATCCGAGGAGGTCGAACCTCATCCATCCTAGAACGGTAGTGAACAAAAAAGTGGAATGAAATGATAAATAGTTGTAGTTAATCCGCTCTTATCGCCTCATAGCTTCGTCCCGTGCGGTCCAAAAATGAAAGATGGAGCGGCTCGTACAGATAACACTTCTCAGTAATGGCTTTCTAGACAGTAGAGTGGTTTAACATTAGGTATTATAAATAATATGACATTGGTAATATTGGGAGTTAGCGTGCAACGATTTTTTTGTTTAATATTACTTACTTCGATTTGTTGACCATTTACTATTTTGTTAAGTACCTGGTACTTGTTGACAGGCCTACGCTGTCCTCCCATACTTATTAACACTGTGATTTGAAAACATTGTAAAAGCCAATTATTATTTTTAAAAGAGCAACCATGGAGGTTCTTGCCAACAGCCCTTCTTGGAGCCATGCACCTAGCTTCTGACGTCCATAAGTGCCCATGTAGGTTCATGTGAAATAAAGTATTTTGAAGTTGAGTTTGACTTTTGAAGTGTAATGGAGGAATATAATAATGAAATTGTTGTGTTAATAAGTCATAGAATAAGCCAAATCAAAGCAAGTTTTTGTTGTAAGTACGCATGACTACATATCAAGCTATACATTTCCAGTATAAGCTGACTTCTCATTGTACGAAAAACCTATAAAATGCGAGGTCAGCTAAAACTGGAAATGTATAGCTTGATATATCGCCGTGTGTGTTTACCGTTTCACGATGTTATAGACTATTTAAAAACAAAAATGTGGTCCAGTATTAATTGCTTGACCAATTTTACTGGATTTTGCTTTTTACCGCATCACATTATCTTTCAATAAATAAATAAATACATCCTCAATTGAGATTTACAAAGGTACCTATTTTTTTTAACTTTCATTTTTATATTTAAACTCATTGATTGAACTCTTTATTACAGCATTGCTACTCTAAAAAAATATGGATACAGGCAGCTCTACGGCTGCAAGCAGGCTATGACAAATGCAGTAAACGTTGAGTTAGCGCGCCCAGCCACCGATGTTCCGATATCGACTAATTGTGTCGGTATATGTGCTTGCTCGGACACTAGTGATGTACCGGATATCGATATGAAATTGTACCAACTTTACGAAATAAAACGGGGTGCAATAAGAGAGCTTCAAATTCTTGCGATTAAGCTAACTTGCTCACGCCACTAATTACTTGATCACGGGATGACCTGTTCTCATGTAGCTTGTGCTCACACGAAAGAAGAAAGAAAATAATTAAAGGCTCACTCGTATTACATTAAAAAACCTGCCCTTTGCTCCTAAACAATGGCCGTGTCTATCTTCGATTATTCTGATAACTTATTTAACCTTTACAAAAAGCTATCTTCAAAATCTTAGCATTTACCTGAGGTCAGATAAAACTATCGATAAAAAACTATCGACAAACTCCATCCCCAATCGTTATTTGTCGACGGTATCGCTCACCTCCCGCGTATCCATCACTACACAGCTTCTCTAGAGACGTTTAATAAGATAAACGTGCTACCTTATTAACTGTGCCGTTCGATCATTTGTAATAGAGGAATGTGATTTGTTACTCGACTATATTGTAATCGATTACAATGTTGCCAGTGCCATTTTTGTGTTGAGAGGTTGGTACTTCTTTTATTGATTTTTGGCTGTGGTCATCATTATTCAAAGTTGAGTCCGTAAATATATTAAGTAGTGAAAAACTGTTGATCATAATGAATTACTGTTTATTGGCATTAATCATTTTAATAGGTGTATGACGGAAGTAATTAGAATAATTAAATTCATTTATTATGCTTAGGGCTTAGACATAATTAATTTATATAAAAACTGAAAGTCTTATGCCCATTTTCACTAACACTAGGCGACACCTAAATAAAAGCGCACAGCAACCCAATATCAACCTTATTGCAAGGAAGATAAGGGGCACTGTGATTTAGAAAGTTATGCAAAATCAGAGGTAAAATAACTGTAAAAACACTGAATCATAACATAACTTAATAATTTAAGTGTACCCTTTGGCAGCTGTTTATGACAAATCTGTCAAATATTTGCTTGTTTTTTATTTAAAAAAAAGGCCAGGCCTTCTATACCACAACTATTGAGTGGCCTTAGACCCTTAAGTAACAAATTCTTAGCAATCACACCGTATTTCCCCTTATTCACACTTTTGCATTAAAATAGAAACGGTGCGTGCAAATGTGCAATATTCCCGCTTTATCTCTGACGTCAATACACACCCTGCGTTCTCGTCACTGCCGCATGAGTCAACAGCAGCGGTCACTTATCAGCCAATGACGACACGGCTCGCGCACCCCTCAGTACGTCACGCGAAAACCGGCCAATCAGTGCGCGTGAAAGTGCGTCAAACGATGTTTAGAACAGTTTTCCTATATGTGATCATTGTTTATAGTTTTTCAATTGACTCGATGTAAAAGGCCTTATAGTTATTTTGTGTAATTTACTTATTGAGGATTATAAGTATTCTTCCTTTCATTAACTCATAGGAAATATAAGGAAAATGTTTGCCTTGCGGTTTGTTTTATTAATTTCTCACAATTTCAGTTAGGTAACATTACTAATATGTCTATTTCAAATAAAATATTAATAGTATGTAAATTAGGAAACCCACGCAATTCTTTGACTTATTATAAATTACAAAATAACTCGTTCACTTTTTCAAACCTCTCCAACCTTTCTCAAAACATCCACAAAACATTATCATCCTAACCAGATCAACAAACAGCATATCAATATCAGGACTAAATCGACTTAAATAATCGATATAAATCTGACAGGATCCCGCCAATAAATCCATTAGTTCGAGAACACACCTGAGCATGACTCTCGATTTCTGCCGACCCCCGGAACGTTTACACGTTGGGCCATGATTATGAAGACCATGGGCCATGACAAAGAAGTGAAGATGTCGATTTATCATAACCAATTAGAATAAAATTAAAATCGACTTTGTCTCTGTCACCTCTGACCTTCACGAGCAAACACATATCAAATAAAAAAAAAGGTTTCATTTAAGAAATCCATGTTCAGTAACAAAAATTCCAGTCAATCATTCAACTCAGCCTATTGCAGTCCACTGCTGGATATAGAATTTTCCCAAGTTACTTACAACATTTGGTTTTTGTCTTCGGTCTCCATGCTTTCCCACCTTCTTTTGAAGGTCGTCGCATCCAGCCCGGGCCACTAACGCCCTTCAAAAGGCTTAACTCTTTTTTTTTATTATTACTGCTGGATAAAGGCCATTCAAAAGAGAGCTGACTTTGTCCATGCTGCGGGGTAGTTGTGTCATCGTCATCATCATCATCATCAGCCTATATTCGTCCACTACTGGGCGTAGGCCTCTCCTAGTGAACGCCACTGAGCCCGATATTCGGCTCTCCTCACCCAGTCTCTGCCAGCCGCCTTTCGCAAGTCGTCGCTCCACCTGGCCGGCGAGCGTCCCACACTACGTTTGCCTAAACGCGGTCTCCACTCTAGAACTCGTTTTCCCCAACGATTGACGGTTCTACGAGAGATGTAGTGATGGTGGTGTGTGGGTGGTGTATGGTGTGTGTTGTGATGTAGTGTAATGTGTGTGTGTGTAGTGTGTGTGTGATGTAGTTCGCAATAAACATTTTGACTTTGACTTTGTGACCAGCCCTTTGCCACTTCAGCTTGCTTAGTCTTTGGGCTATGTCTGACTGGGTAGTTGTGTAACACACATAAAATTACAATTGATCGCAATGGGTTTTATTTTGATAGTTCAACCACGTTCATTGCGTTATTGACGTTGTTGAGTAGACGAATTTTTCAAAGCTATGAAGCAATGGATTAGCAATATCCTTCAAAACTCTCTGATTGTGATAGAGTTGATGTTCGCAGTTTGTATCGCATTAGCCACAATTGTGCTAAACCATATTAGAGTTTTACAGTAGATTTGTATGTAGTTTGTCTTTATGGTGACTACATACGTGATCGTAACCATGTATCAGAAATGAGGAAACTGCTTTTCATGCTAATTTTTTATGTAATTTACCCGAATAACGGGGAAATATCTACACGAGGAACAACACTACTGGTTTTATTATCATCTGAAATGTATTAGGTATTATACTGTGATAAACACGATCCTATAAACGAGATCCATCTAAGTACTTCATATTCGATCGATAAGCGCTGAACGAAGTGCCAACATTGGGCCAAACTTGGATGGGCCCTCTCAGTAGGCTTTAAACTAGATTCTGGTGTTGGCCCAACGTTTGCCGGACTGGCCCAACCCGTCAAGCCAGCATTACGAAGCGCTTTTACGCTGACGTATCGATAATATGAATTAACTTTTTTTCTCTAACCTTTTTGTTATGGTAATCTAGTGAAAATGTTAATGAAATATAAAAGAAAGAACGTCCGTCTGTCTTCTTAGAAGATCGGAATATCTAATGTGTTTTATTAAATTTTGTTTTTATGCGTTGTCATGGCAACTGAATCTTTGGGTTAAAAGACAAAGTACGCAAGCGTAAATGTGGCACAATCATAGATTTAATATATACGCTTGGACACAATATATTTTTAGAAAAATACAACGTTTAGGAAAAACAAAACACAGTCACCGTTTTGTTTTGATATTTTGATAGAAATTGTAACAGCTCCATGTCAGTGCATTTTGAATTGAAAAAAGATTAACTAATTTAGGGTTTTCGAGAATGCCTATATTGAGTAATACGCTACCAAGATCCAAGTTTACATTCTAGAGGCACTATTATTATCTAAATATAAACTATACCTTCTCCATCACATACTTTTTACTGCAATTGTCAGCTATTGTATTGCATAATTCAATTTAATAACAGAACAAAGTAAAACAAAGTGCAAACCATTATATTTTTATAAAATCAATTGAGGAAAACCAATATCTATGACGCATCAGTGACTACAGAGGGACAGTTTGTTATTAAAAGGAGCACAATATTAACTTTACCTTATGTTTTGAGTCCTTACTGCAATCAATCTACCTTAAACTTTTCCAACAATGTTGTAGTCGGCTTCCAGTCTAACCGGATGCAGCAGAATACCAGTATTTTACATGGAATGACTGCCTATCTGCCCTCCACAACCCAGTAACTGGGTAACACGATACCCCTTGATAAACTTGCCAAGCTAGTGTAATGCTACTAACATAGTTTTAAGCTATTTTTAACACAAGTTTTATTTATACTTTATATATGTTAGTTTGTAAGGTATGTGTCTATGGGCCATTATGCCTGTAATAAATGTTTTATTATTATTATTAAGACTGGTTGACAAACTTTTGGGCTTCTGACTACCCCTAACGACTGTCAAAGATCTACGAATGACAGCCGGGACCAACGGCTTGATGTGCTTTCCGAGGCACGAAGGGTCCGCGATATGTAATGGATGGTCACCCATCCACGGACCGACCTCGGCAAGCGTAGCGTAACCTTCGATCGACCCGTGCTGCTGTTATTATTTAGCCACGAGCCAATTTTTAATTCTTACTTAAAGGCTTTATTTTCCTGAGGAAAGCTATATGTACATAATACTGGATGCATACTTACCGAGAAAATTATCGAATGAATCCTTGTTTTATCTTTTTGAGCTATTGCATAGCTTTTATCGCGGGCTTTGAGCGCGGCGACCGAATCAAGAAATTCTGTAATGAAAATAAAACCTAACACCCCCCACTCCGCCTACCATGTAGCTCGGCCGAGCGTTCGCTTAACGTGAATGTATATGGTACGACTGTACTTGAATTAATATCAAAGAAAAAAATATACTGCATAAATAAAAAATAAATAAATAATTATAATTGCATAAGTTGATAAAAAATGCTATGCAATAGCTTTACCGCGGCAGTCCCCGAGTGCCACACGTGTTTTTTTTTACATAGCTGTGCCCTACAGCATGTTACTTAGCAATCCTATTTTAAAATACTCAAAAGAATCATCATTCTGTTACTTCAAAACATGAATTACGACGGTCAGCCCGTCGAAACGACTTAAAATTTTAAAACATGCAGTTCACTTTGCATACTCACAACAAATATTCAAAGGAGGACTTAATGCAGTACCTACGGCTTTAAAATCGGGTGTAACGTTTCAAGTAGCCAGTATGTATGTATATACATGAAACATGTACAAAAAATACAGCATTGGGTATGCATTGAGATCGAACCGAGCTCCAGTTACAGTACTGTTTTACTTGCATTTCACTCGCGGGGTACAATCGACGACAAACTTTGATTCAGTTACATAATAATGATTAGTTTGACCTTTAAACATGAATTTGGTCAGGAATAATACAGTTACTATAATCCACAACTGGGGCTTGTTATTCAGGTCTGTAACAACGACACGATGCTGGCCATACACCAGGATCGATGGTTCTAAGACCCGAGCCCTTAGCTTTTAGCAAAGAATATGGTATATTCGTCGGTGTTTGGATATAGGATGCTAATGTCCGTTTACACAATAGGCGAGACACTTTAACCAGCGTAACATACTATCTATCAGAATCTGAATCATTTTGAAGCCTATTGCTAATCCATTGCTTCATATGTTCGAAAAATTTATCAGTTCGACAACGTAAATAACGCAATGAATGTTGTTGAACTGTCAAAATGGAAGCCATTCCTACTGTTAGCGTGTTAAGCAATTACCCCGCTGTTCCTAAAAAAAAACTCGCTGTTGGATTTTCAACGCTTTGCGCGGCTCCGAAAGTTGAAACTCCAACAGTGAAAACATACACAAGAGACATTATAATTTAATGGTGTGGTTGGTGTTGAATAAGGAGACTAAGGGATAGTATCACTTCTTCAAGAGATTTGACTGTAATATCTTTTTGTGGCATAGTAATTGCATCATTCGTAAGGTAATCAAACGCGGTGATTTTCGACCTCGTTCTTATTTATCAACTTAATCTTTCGTACAACTATTTTAGAGGTGCCTGCCAGTAATCGGCTGTGTCTGAATACCACTATGTTTTGGTAGGTATATACCTACCTAAACATATATAGTAGTCATACATACATAGTCATAGACATACATAGACTTTGCATATGCAAAGACTGCCTCATGTTATGACCTTTTTCAGTTATATTATAAGAGGGTAAATGATAAATGATTTTATTTCTGTAAGTAGGTTTGTACAAACACTTTTACACGTCAATCATATTTTTTAAACTAGATGAGGTCGGCGTTTCCTATCTGACTACTCTGAGAAGAAAGGCCGAAATAAACTCAGAGGTCACAGGATCTTTTAAAGTCCAGACATAATCTTGGTCAGATCATGTGAAGACCATGTAAGACAGCGTTATCAAATGATTATATTTTTTGTTCAGCAGTTGTATTGTAGGATAAACACTACACATTATCAAAGCCCCTGACGATTATTATGTAAAGAAAAGCCACTTTTCCAGTTCCTAGTGTAAAATGTATTAGTCTGTACTGACTGAATTCATTATTAATTTTTCATTGAATGCTAGGTAACATCGCGGCAGACCAAAACAAAGATGGAGGGACGAACTTGACTCCTACCGAAAGGACTGGCCCGCAATGGCAGTGGACAGATGTGTGTGGAAAAGGAAAATTAGGGCCTTTGCCTGGCAGTGGGACGTTATTGGCTAATGGATAGACTGAATATCGAAGCCATTGCCTTCTATTCTGCCTGAAATTAGAATCCTCTATCGCTAGAATAATACTGAAATATTTGACAAAGTATATTTAGTTTGTGTTCGTATGTACCTCATAAGGCTGGCCGGGTGCTATGGTGGTGGAAAAATCGTTAGCCTCGCACGTAACCGCAAGCAAGCGCGAGCGCAGGGCGCGATAGCAGAATAATCAAATGTTATTACTTATTTTAATATTATTTTTTGTATATTTGTTATTTATTTTCAAAGGAAATCTCTGGTATGCACAAGTGTTCTTGAAGCATTTAATTTCAGTGACATATCGGGCATTAAATTAGGCTAATTAGCGTAACTTTCGTTTCACTCGTTTGCATGCCGTGCTTTGTGCAATCAACAAAACTAACTTAAGAATAATTAATACCTAGAAATTTTTCCAAAATTCCTCACAAATTGGATGTCACTTTTCTAGATTTCACAACTTGGCATAATTCAATCACTTTGCTGCGAGTAAAACTTTACTGTTAAATATTTGCTGCCTTTTTCTTTATAGTTCTAAAAAGATATTGTTACTAAAACTTGCGTACTTGCAACAGCCAGAATGCCTTTGACGTACCAAAAAAATAAACCCATCAAATCAGCAAAAAAAAAAAATTCTTCACACAACTTCGTCTGCTGTCGGTACCCAAGCAATAAAGTTGAGTGAAGTCGCATAAAACCTTTATGTGATTTACTATGTACTTAATACGACCAAACGTTCTTGCGTACATGTGACTGCAGATCAAATTTTCAAGAAATACACAATTTTGATTTTCGCTTGAGAACTATTAAGTTAACTTGTTACAGGTACATAACTTTGCCATCATAATTGGTTGGGAATTCCAAGTATTTGTGGAAATTGACGTTTAAAGGCTAAGGAATTTCTATAAGGTCGAATTTTCTGTGTCGTTTTTGGTAAAGCATGGATTTCTACGTCTCTTCATCGGTGTCGTAAATGCTAAGTATTATGTTCAAAACAGTTGGAATATCTGAAAATAACAATTTACATTTTGCGATCAATAACTCGTAGTGAATCGTGGTGGTAATTAGATGAAACAGGAGGGCCTAGACAAGTGGCAAACGCTTTCAAAGCGTGTCGTATGCCTACAACGACTTTCAACAGTATTGACGTAAGAGTTTCGGTAACTTATGTCAATCCAATAAATTTTGACTTTTTCATCACCTTTATCGCTGATGGAATGTCAATTTGTCTAAACCCTCTGGTTATTCACATTGAAAAAGTAAGTAGGGTTATGGTTACATGACATTATACGTAGACAAACCAAAACTACATGACAAATTATCTTGCTATCCCAAATTCCAAATGCTTTAACCAGTTTTAAACAGCTTTATTAACTCTAGATATCCCAGAAGTTCAATGTATTGGAAGTTAAACAATATGTATTTCCAATGTCTGTGTCAAGACAAACTGTGTGTGTGTGTTTATTTTAAGTTTGAAAAAATAAACTGCGGATACAAGTAGCCGCAGTTTATTTTTTTCAAATTCTTGAATTTGATTGTGTACTCACAAAAATCAAGCAGAACTATCCTAAACCTAAACGTCGTCATACATTTGTCTCTTGCGCGTGCGCCGAGCAACGTGACAGTTCGGGGCAGTCGGGCCGTACGCCGCGCCTCTTCGTAAATTGAATATGTTAAAACGTTTTTTGTTACGACTGTACTGTTGATGACGAAGGTTGATGGCTCGGTTATTAAATTAATGTTTTTTGTATGGAATATGTACCTACTATACAATCATATTAAATACATTTTCAGGACTAAAATGTATTAAATGAACAAGAATTCCTGTCGTTGTTTGAGGTTCCATTACAAAATTCCGTTAGCCTGTGATATTCAGCTATAACCTTGCTTTAACTTTTACATAGTAGGACCTGAATAAGGTTCTAAAACAGCACTTAATAACATAATTATCATCAAGCCTGTACAACCCCAAACGTTTGGGCAGAGATGTTTAGTAACACCCACATTTCGCACAACTTAACAACTTTAGTCAAACTAAGTAAAACAGCTACCGTCAAAAGGGGTGAATAGGGAGGCAGGGGTGAATCGAAATGAAACTTTAAAAGGGATTTTAACATTGAAATAATATAGCTTGCTGCCAAAAAGGATTCTTAATGTGTTTAATATATTATAATTAACGATTAAGTGCTCTTGTTGGCAACAAACTATATTATTTCAATGTTAAAATCCCTTTTAAAGTTTCGTTCCGATTCACCCCTGCATTCCTATTCACCCCGTTTGGTGGTATATTGCTAAGATTTTTGTAGGACAGCTACACACAAAAATGTTTTTTCTGATCGATCTACGCTTACATTTATTCGACAGTCCATCACTCTAACTAAAATAAACCACACACAATCTTCAAACCACGGTTTACTTGTAATCGCGACAGTACTCCAAGGTAGGTACGTCCCGCAGCCGCCCACAGTCGGAGATGATTCGTGGTTTCTCTCGCATGATAATCGATAGTCGCAGGAAATTGGGGCTACACTCACAAACGTTACAATTATTGCCTTTACGTAAGTTAATATCACAGAATTATACAACGGTTTAAGGAAATACTTAAATCTCAACGTTAGGTTTCCTAGGACGACCTATTAAGGAAATAAGTACTTAAATCTTAACTTTAGATTTCATAAGATCTAGGAAAAGTTAGTTTAGGAGTACATTTTCTTAGAAATTCTAAGTTCTGTCCAACATTTTTGCTAATAACTTCAAGAATCTAGGTATAAAAGTTCCATGATTGACTGACAGACAACGCACCGCCACCCCGACCCTTACTCGAGTCAGCCCGCGCCGCTGAGCCTGTAGTTTTAAATTATTTCTTTAAAAATAATAATTCCGATCCAGCCTGTCCTTTGCTGCCCTCCCCAGCGACGCCCTAAGCCGAGGTCCGTACCCCACAGGGGGTGCCCTTAGCGTGTAGTCGCCTAGTTCGTAAGTTTTTTAAGACCTGTCTGGAGCCTTAATAAGCAACCGCAGGCATGTCCGGTTAGGCAGCCGACAACCTCCTAGTTTGACCTGCGAGAAAACATTGACAAAAAAAATACAGGCAACGCACAACAGAATACAATGCTCCGTAGTGTACACCATAGAAATATAAAAAACAGACACCAACTATTCTTATATCTATGGTGTACACCGTGTGCACTACGAAAGGATTTTCCAAAAATACACCCCTGACCAGGCGCGGATACAGGGCAACGGGTTGACCTCCTTAAGTTCTGAGTTGAGCTGCACGATTACTGACAAATGCGTGCACTGACTGGACAGGTCCACTCAATTTGTGTGGTTTTTCCGTAAAAAAACCATTTCAGACACAAATCTACATGGTCTTCTCATGATCTGACCAAGAGTATGTCTGGACTTTAAAAGAGACTGTGACCTCTGAGTTTATTTCGGCCTTTCTCCTCAGAGTAGTCAGATAGGAAACGCCGACCTCATCTAGTTTTTAAAATATGATTGACGTGTAAAAGTGTTTGTTCAAACCTACTTACAGAAATAAAATCATTTATCATTTAACGGGTGTAGTTACCGCCCTTGGGCTTCGACCAAACTGAGTCTAAAACATTAAATTATATGTCTAATTTAAGATAGTTTTATAACCTGTATTTTCCCTTTGCATGCAGTACTTATTTCTGAGTTATAGATGAGTAGTAGTCATCCTCGAAAAGGGGGGCACACTCTTGAGTTTACGGAAAATTGGAGCCAAGGTTTTTTTTTTTAAAGGCTATCATGGCTTGAGAAATCCCACCCACACCTTCCCTCAGAGAGAAACGTTTGAACATTTGAGAAGCATCATGCTGAGTGGAAGCCTTCTTGTCACAGTCATGACGTGCAGCTGTCGACTATTTCTGTTTTATGCTCGTGATTATAGATCTATTTTGTATGTTTTTTTTATTTTCATTATTATCACAGCTAATTATCTTTTTTGTATGCACGTGTTTCTGTGACAAATAAACCTATTTTTCTTTCTTTCTTTATTTGCCCCCCCCCCCCTTGAACGAAAACCTAGATCCGCGCCTGTCCCTGACCAGTTCAAACGATGATTCTAGTTTGCGAAAAGGGAGCAACAGGCACAAAGATTACAATATGTATACACATAGAGCTACTAGAAGAGCTCCATGGAAAAAGTTTATCCGTAGAACCACAACTCAGCCGCAAAGCATCATTTAAATTAATTACATAGGAAGGAACTGTTTTGCGTCAATGGTACGCAAATACTACACCCACAGACTGTAGGGTTAAATGTTGGTCATACGCTAATTAACAAGAACAGAACTTGTTCTTACATCTATGACATACCTATAATTATACATTATAAGGTCATAGTACGCGGTTCTACGCACTCGACCGCGTTCGACACGAGAAACAATTTTCACGTAGAGCTGTTGACTGTTGTAGAGATGACTGCTTGCCTCGTGTGCAAAGTTAGTTTATTTATTTATGTACATAACACATTTTACAATAAATTATTGTCAGTTTTTGTACATGAACCCTTTCAGGGTACAGCAAAACATACATTTTGGTTTGTTGTTGAGTTAAAAACTTAACATAAATTGAGTCTAAACTTAGCATAATCAGCCTATAATGTTCTCATTGCCGGGACACAAGCCACTTCTCGGTGAGAGGGAGTGGGCTATAATCCACCACGCGGGCCCAGTGCCTGTTGGTACATGTCACATTTCTTCAAATTTTTGGTTCTCCGACATGCCGGATTCCTGACGATGTTTTCCTTCACCGTTTTGAGAGCAGTGGTGATGAAATAATTTACACAAAGTAAAACGCCTGTCTGGGTTCGAACCTACGGCCACATATGGTAAGTGCAGCCGTTACCACTACTCTTTAAACGAGACGAGTCTAAACTCAGCGCTGGGGCTCTGTCTCGCATAGGGTCGTAGCATTATGCTGAGCGATTGCCGTTTTGCGTGGATGTGATGCACATTTTCCCCAACTTGTTCTTTTTGTATTTGTGTGTTTTTCTCTGCGTCATGTTTACCGCAAATAAACGTATTTTATTTCTTTCTTTTCTTTTATTAAGCTTATCAAAACACAATACAATATTTTTTTTAAATATTAAATGGCTAGCTTATGATGTTCAATTACAGTAATAAACAATGACTCACAATAACACGGATAGTCATATTTAAGTCAGATGGTATCAGAGGGTAGGTAGTCAAAATAATAATAATAATAAGAGAGAGGTAATAAATACAATCGTGTCATTTTATGTCATGTCAGTAATTATTTATGGTAGGTGTGGTATGTCATAAACTCATCATTAGTCATTAATTCATTATACACGTTCACTCTAGCTAGGATAACTCTTGCAGAATTAGGTCTGTGCTAGAAATAGAAATAGAAATAATATTTATTTGATAAAACATGGTAGGTATATAAAGTAGTTTTTAAAAATACATTATAGAGCATGACATGGATCTCCGAGTTCTTCCTCTAGTTAAATTGATTTATAGTGGACGAAAACTTAGCAACCATGCGGAAAAACTATTTCCGGATTTTCACGAACTCTTTTGCTTACTATACCAACATATTTTGCCTTTTTTTCGTCGACTGCGAAATGAAACCTTAAAAGCCACTAAATATAGTACAAATTTAAACTTCTATTCATCGCTTAATAGTATATTCTTATGTTAGGGTTTAGCTTTTGGGAAGATAGGTCATACAACGGCAATACAAATGAAGAGGTTTGTTTTAAACCACAAAGATTAGTCATGCTACAATCAAGAGATAAACTTAAAACAATATCGAAACAGCTGAATGAATCAGATGTTGCGCCATCAACACAGACAGACATGACCTCTATTGCATAAGTCCTAAAGGTCAGAATGCGGTGCAATCAATCAAATTATCGGCGAGCACATACGGAGACAATCTGAATGAAACGAACCGGTACTTTTTAGTACCAACTTAAGTTTGCAGTTGATTAAAGTTTAGTTCCTTATCGCGAGTGCCGTTAGGAAATAAGCATAGGAGATATCATCATAACAAGATTTAATTTATTTAATCTACACTAGAAAAAATAAAGGAATTAAAATAAACCATTAGCCATAATAAAGGAAATTGAAAATGTAAACGAACTGATTGACACAAAACTTTCTTTTAAAAGACTTTTATTATCCAAAAATATTCAGAGAGACGTTCTTTACATTCAACGATTATTCATTTAATGGAAGTACGATGAATTTTTTTAAACATGAGTTTGTTATCGGGGATTAGAGGCGTGATGCCAAGTTTTATTATGTTATTTAAAAATTGAAAATTGTAAGAATTATTCTCACAATTTTAGAAACGAAACACATTAATACAACAACTTTATTTTAACAATATTTTTTTTTAATTTCCAGTAGGCAGTATCTGCAAAATCATAAAAAATAGTTCTTATAAGGTCAAATTCAACTTCTTTCATAGCCAAAGTACCAACTTATTGTCCCAACACTAGCACAGTGCAAGTGTAAATATAATATGTTTGTAGATGCGAGCCAGTCGATCACACGTCGATATCTATGATAAATGATGTCACGTCAGCCGCGGTGTCGGTGTCGGTCGCTGACCACGCCAACTAGTTTTAAAAAGTCAAATGATCGGTTCATTCACCATCTTACTAGATAGATTGGTACTGAAATATGGTTTCGTATTATTAGATGGTGGTAATTATTATTATTTCTATTAATAGTGTTTGAGGTAGCTGGTTTTATTTGACACATGTATAGGCTAACGTTAGAACGTAATCAGTTAGTTTTCTTAAACGAAATATATTACAATATACAATCTAACACTAAAATATATATACTATGTACAAAAACATAATTTAAAAAAAGGAAAGAGCTCACAGGGCATCAAAAACTTCGTCCACATCGCTGTCAATTGGATAAGTGCCTAAAAGGCTGGCAGCATTGCCACGTTGGATGGCAATGCTGATTCTTTGGGCTAAAAATAGGCCAGCCCTCTGGTCACGTGAAGAGTCGACCAACCGCTTGGCGATGTGCCGAAATATTCGATGAGAACTGTGACCCCAAGGCCCTAATGTTTCAACCCCAAACGACTCAAACATATACTTGTAGTCTCCAGTAAGGTTGTTATATTGTTGTTTTCTTCAACTATATAAGAAACCTTTACTAGCTCCAACCTGTGTTCGTCCCCTGCTATATGGACCGACGATCTTAAAAAGGTGGCTGCAAAAGACTGAGTTCAACAGGCAAAGCTCCGGGTGAAACGCAACTTGAGAGAGGCTTATGGCCAGCAGAGGCCTGCGATAACCTGAGTTGATTTTATTGGCAGTTAGGTGATACTCGTACCGAAAGCACTGGCACTAGCAAAATGCAGCCTAATCAGCCTATAATGTTCCCACTGCTGGGACACAGGCCCCTTCTCATCGAGAGGGAGTGGACCGTAATCTACCACGCGGACCCAGTGCGGTGGTAGATGTCACATGTCTTTGAATTTTTGGTTCTCGGACATGCCGGTTTCCTCGTGATGTTTTCCGTTTACCGTTTTGAGAGCAATGGGGATGAAATTATTTACACGAAGTAAAGCGCCTGCCTGGGTTCGAACTGGACCACCACAGCTCCGGCAAAGCTCCGGGTGTAACTTAACTTGGGAGAAGTCTAAGTCCAATTGTGGACTGCTATAAGCTTAGCTCAGCTCAGGAGTATAATCATACTCCTACAGAAAAGCCTGGCCGGCACTAGCAAAAGGCAGTATTGTGTGGAAAAGGGAGAGAGGGGTCTTTGCCTTTGTAGTTAGATAACGTAGATTAAGTGATAGCCTGTGCTGTGGCAATGACTTTACAAGTTCCAATCAACAGATAGACTTGTACTAGATCTTGTAACACAACATGGAAGACGCCATCGTCCAGTAACGAACTTATGACAAACACTGTTGATTGATTCAATTCACGTTTCTGCGTTACAAAACTTAATACTCAACAGACTTTTTGATAGTGAAGTTAAGGCTAGTCAATGCGTCTCTGTAAAACCCAAATGGGATAACATTTTTCCTTTACTTCACTTATTGATGCCTGTAGTGTGAGCCCCCGGGGGTAAAGTAACAGTTGGTAGTATGTCTCATTAGCCAAGACTTGACTGAATGAATTAAGAAATACATAATACAAAAAAGTTGCCAACTGCGAGTAGGACGTTTCAGGGGGTCTACTCTCCTGCCGGGGTCGCGGATTGTTCGAAAGAGTTACCGTGGCCCTGGCGCACAGGCAACTGAAGGAACACGGGTGGGTTTTAGTCAGTAAGAGTCTGACACGCCCTTCCGCTCCGCTCAGAGCGGGAGAGGACATTCGATGATGTCACAACCAAACAAAAAAATATGGGTTCTACTCTCTAAGCACGAAAACCGTAGTTTCGGCCGACGTTACGGGCGTTTCCTACTCCGTATCACCTGCGGACATAAGATTAGTTTAGGGCCCGACCTAAGAATGAATGACAACACGATGTGACAGTTGTTTCTACTCCCGATGTGTTTGACCAGGCCGAAATAGTTAACTAATCGGGTAAAGGGATCAGCCTAAAGTTTCACAATACTTTTGGAGGGACCCGTATCTTCGTTGACGGACTTAGAGACTAGGCCCCCTGGTATGGGAACCTCCTTTAATTTTTTACTTTATATTATTTTTATTATTTGTTAGTAGTACACACTGTAAAAATTTTAAGTGTCTATCTATTACGGTTCAAAAGATACAGCCCTGTGACAGACGGACGGATAGCGGAGCCTTAGTAATAGGGTCCGTTGGCACTCTTTGGGTTTGAAACCCTAAAAACAGACTAGTCATAACATGCTGTTTAGTGGGAAATACTCGTATTTTTCCTATCTATACATACAAATAAAAAAAAAATGTGTCTGTTTGTAATGTCAAAATAACAGCTTTTTACTAAATGCATATGAAAGTATATACGGTACTTACAACAAAATACCAATTATAAAAAAATTGTCTGTCTTTCTGTATGTCTGTTTGCTCCGGCTAATCTTCGAAACAGCTGAACCGATTTTGACGGGAGTTGCACTGGCAAATAGCTGATGTTATAAGGAGTGACATATACTACTTTTTGTCCTGGTCGGTAGCACTTGCCCGTGATATAACTTCCGACCACCACGCGGGCGAAGCCGCGGGGAGCAGCTAGTAAAGAATATAATAGCAGCGTGTCCTTCGGCGTTCGCGGTTGATTTCACATATCGTTGAGTACAAACCATGGCAATATACAGGAAGTTTCCATTACACTGTAATTAGAAAAGGTTTAATTGGTTTTTTATATCAGACGGGGGCTAAGTAAGTGTGAGCTTGCTTGCTTATATAGTTAGCGGTCCAATATACTTCAATCATTTTAATTCTTTGCGCTAAAAGAGTCAGAACAGAATCAACGCTGCAGTTTTCAGAATTGGCTCGTACTTTAAGACTAGAAACGAAAAGTTAGTATAGTTTAAGATTTGCAGTGGTAGGTAGTAATATAACTTTTATCAAGCAAATATATATTTAAAATAAAGACGAGCTCTTAAAAGCTTCAGGCGTAGTACTTAGGTACTTCAATCCCTCGCAACTTGATCGCAAATGATCAAACTGAGCATGTTCTGAGTGTACCTTCGTATTGTGTCATTATATTTTTACGTTTATTTAAAATCATCCTGTAGGTACTTCGATGTGACGCAGCTGGGCGCGGTTGCGGTGACCCATGTCGAAGGGTGACCTTCAAATGTGCGTCTGAACGTAATCCGTCAACATCAGATGATGGCCCAAAATATTCTTATATCAGACATCGGTAATGGACCCAAACGTACCTGAATGCTGCTTTTTCATATGTAATTTGTTTTATTTTAAACTGTATTGGGTTTTTTGTGTACTGCTGTCTATGGACATAAATATTTATGTACCAGAGGCATCGTAGATACGTTGTCATCCCGGTGATAGAACTTAAATGACCAATGTGCCTGTTATTACAAGCTGGAATACAGCTGCTCGATAACCGGAACAAGTACGGCATTCCCCGGATGAGTTCCTCACAAAGAGCTCTATCCCTAATATATCTTAGTCAATCCTTTTGGCACTGCTTGAAACCTTTAAAAATTGACATCAGAAAACTTCCTAGGAAATTGTCTTTGTCACGTTTTTACTTATATAAACAGTCCGAACCCGAACAACTATCTATTGCTCATACAAATTGTATGTTGTAAAGTCTAATAAAAATCTCAAGCACCAAAACCGAGGTAACCCGAAGTGGCCCGAGCTGGTCCGAAGTGGCGTCACGGGTGGGCGGCTCCGCTAATTGCCTGCACCGCGACCCGTGACTTCGTCTACAGTTAGACGCGGGAGCGCCCCGGCCGTGTGATAACCCACGTATTGGTATCGAAGAGGGTACCGTTTTTCTATATGCAGATTGGGTAATATGATTTATTTTGGAATGACACGCTAGGTGGATAGTAGAGGGTAAATTAACATAGTGCTGCTCGGAATGTTAAATAGCACACTTCTCATAATATCAATAGGTAATTGCGAGCGCTTCTTCAATGCAAGTTTGCAAACTTGCAAGACGGTTCAGTGCTTAGGGTGTGAAATTAACTTCTGTCATCGACAAACTGTACTATCAACGACGCTGTGTCTCCGAGATCTTCAGACATTTTCTTTACTTTTTCTTATGGTAATCAAAATTTTAGTCGACTTTATATCTAAGGTGACCTGACCTTCTCTTTATTGGTTCACGTTTTGTACCTACTGCCATTTGCCATACTACCTACTGCCATAACATTCGTACCTACTGCCATAACGCTGCATCTCTAAGAACACACAACGCAACGCTGCATAAAGCAGAATTCAAAAGCTTTCAACGCGCTCTGTTTAATAAATAAAATGTTCGCACAGGTTTCGGTATTACCCATCACAGCTCAAGAACTGACCATACGGCTGGTCGCAAGTCAAACCGAATGCTCTATGTTGTTCCCAAAACTTTACTTTTGTGAAAATAATAGTAGACAAGTGAGTGGACAAGGATCAGTCCGGTGAGCTTCATACTGTCATACAAGTCTATGCTACGCTCGGAGGCGCGGCTAATGCACATTTAATTTCCATCAAGCACGCCTAACTTGTCGTATTACATGTTGTCTGCATACAAGGGTTTTAGGCAATTATACTTTTTTTGGTAACGGTCGAAACGATGGTGTATGAAAAGAAAAGTGATCACAATATTTCCTGATAATTAGGGATAAGTACATATATAAAGTTGTGGATCATATTGTGTTGAGTTTTGCTATCTAGGTCTTCACAATTCGAACTTATTTTCCACTTGAACTCTCCTAAAATAGTTACGATCAGTTTTTTCTTAAAGCTTTGCTTCAACGAGACTTTGGATTTGGATATTATCTAACATATTCTTCGAAATTCAAGCAGAAATCGCTGAAATAAAACGTTTTGCCAAGTATCAGTTTCTTACGTAAGCAGTTAATTAGATATTTAGCGTCTAATCTGTCGAAACAAAATGGCGTCTTAACGCTTCGTCACCTCCCGCCAAACCGTTCGGATACATGTCCAAATAACAAAGAGGTGTAACGAGGCCGGACGGCGGCAGTTAACCGGCAAAATTCAAATTTCTATCAGAATAGCCGCCGAGAGGAACGAGCAATATCCGTTCTAATTTCGCAACACTACACATCCGAAATGGTAAGCGTTGGTGCGTTTCCGAACACGATTCGAATAGGATACACGGTTTGAAAATTAATCACCCGATAACTGACCTCTTTGCAGCTTTTCTCTTTTTTTTACGTGAACTGGCCAGTAATACATTTTTTTTATAGACATGGGAATCGCAGAAAAAACAAACGTGCATCAACTTATATTGCCGTGGTTATAAACTTTAATAAAATGTTTGCATATTATCTTAAGTTGTTTTCGCTTTTCTGTGATTTAAGTTCCTTTAATATTTGTTCGGAACCTATTTAGTTAAAAACATCTTTTGTAGACGAGCTTTCAAATTAGAAATAGTAGCTACGTAGGCACCAACCTCATTTCAAAACCCAATATTATTGTACTTAAAATAATTTATTATTTGTTTGAAGCTTTTCTCTTGTGATAATAATATTTGTTTGCGCGTCAAAATCTAATAGACAGCAAGACGAAATGACGTTAGAAATTATTTTCAAGAGAATATTTTGCAGTTACTTGGGTTTATTACTTTGTGGTTATTGCTATGTAGCTGTCGGACTAGCCATTAAATAGAAAAGGCTTTCAAAAACTCGGTTTTCTGTCAGCATTTTCAATTCAAGCTGTTGGGTAATGTCATGTCAACTTACCTTTATGATCGATTGGTTGATGTTATTTTGGTAAATCAGTCAAAACAGGCGACATAAGTTTGGACGGCAAAACCGGTAAATCGTACCTAAATTGTAAAATCGTAAAATAAAGATAATCGTAAATACCTGCTTTTTTATCGAAAAAAAAAAATCCGTGGAAAATATATTGTTGCAAAGCTTTTCTTAACTTTTGCGTTTCTAATAAATTCTTTCGACAGGATATTTTGAATGTATTGCCAAAAAAATGTGCCAAAACACGTTTTTTGTGAGCATTTCATAAAATATGTCTCGGAAAGTTCTAGGTTGAGATTAATGTGCCTTTTAAATCTGCAATTATAATAGTAATTTTTAATATGATTGTATTTAAGTGCTACTAAATACAACTAAGTACATAATTATTATTTTTTACGTAGTTATAAAATAATAATTATGTACTTAGTTGTTACATTTTTAAGTAGTATCTAGTTATATAATGTTGTCAAGGATTTCATATGTATTAGGTATATATAAAAAAAACAAGATTATGTTAATAAAACCTTAATTTGTTTGCATATTTTTAACATAACCATTCTTTTTTCAGGTAAGTTGGCGCCTTCTTTAAGAACTGCGTTAAATCGTCGTCACAGTAAGACAGCTCTAACCATTTATTTATTATCTTAAAGAATAATATTATTTCCATTTTTAATTATTGTAGTGAAGGAAGTTAAAATACAAAGGTGTTGGTATCAACACGAAAATACTGCATGTAGATACACACGGTTACTTATCAAGCTATACATTTTATACTGGAAATGTATAGCTTGATATGTGGCCGTGTATACCTAATATTACAATAAAACTTATTTCGTTTTTACTAGTCGCAAAGAACATATTTGAATAATACTTAATTAACATTAGGATACCTTATACTACCTTGCTACTAAACGATGTTATTTTTCTAGAGATTTAAAACACAAATTAGGTAAGTACTTACACCTACAGGAAATAACACTCACATTACAAATCCAATTATTCTTAATAGTAAAAAAAGTTAAAATATATATATATATTTAACTTAATAAAATTAAACTAATGACATCAAATTTATTCTTGATTGTGGCGTGATGTTGTCATGTACATGTAAGTTGGAGCATTAAAAAAGCTTGAGACTGTATATGGTTGCCTTGAAGTAATGACGTGAAATGTACAGATTTGTGCAAACCACGAAAATCATCCTGATAAAGCGATGTTCAGACGGAGCGACTTGTCGGATGTGGTGAAAGAAAAATCGTTAATAGTACCTAAATTGAAAGAGTTAAGGGTAAAGTCAAATACTGAAGATCGAAAAAGTCACTATATATCGTGAAAATCAATCCGTTTAATAGACGGCGAGTTATACTTAATGTTCAGTGGAATACTGGAAATCCAACATAATTACCCGACTATGGCAAAGCCAAAATTAAGGGTTATGATTTTAGCAGTCTATGTATGTATTCCCTGTAGTCCTGTTTACTTTCTATTAGCCAATAGAAGGCGCTATTTTAATGAATATTTTAGTGCAATGATCAGAGTAACCTTTCTCTATTAAAATCAAATAAACATAAACTTTTGCAACAAAACCAAAATGAAAAAGACTCCCATCTGTAGTCAACCTAACGCCGCTCACTAGATGGCGCGATAGTCGCTCCAATGGCGTACACAATTAATACAGTACTTATCTCGCTAATTAACGATTGCAGAACGACCTAGAATCTTTAATGAGGCTGAGGCAAGATCCGTCCGGCTGTGTTGTGAGCAAACGTTTGTACGCATGGCTACGTGGCCGGTCGAGGGGAAACCTTTTGGCTGATTTTCATCTCGTACAAAAGTCGTTGGTTTTGACGCAGAACGTCACTTTCGTAAAATGTCTACGTGAAATATATGGTCACTTTCGCATAATGTCACTTTCGCAAAACATCATTATCGCACAACGTCATTTTCTCAAAACGTCATTTTCACACAATGTCACTTTCGCAAAACGTCATTTTCGCAGAATGTCATTAAAGACATTTTTTTTCTCAGGAGAGACCTAATACTACAGAAAAGCCTAGCTAAATATCGGGTCTTACATTAAAATAACTACGTCTTGTTTTTATATAAGAATTATTGTCTACGAAACTTGTTGACGCCAAAAATTGCAGTTCGACGCATTAGCAGCAGGTTCCTGCAATGTCGATAATTATGGACCTAGCTCTTAATATTAACTCTTAAAGCAGCCTGTCTTAGCAGTTTATCACATTTTTAAATATACCTACTAACAGAGCAACATACAGAAGCTTTTATAAAACTGAAAATAACTTCAGCCTTTCATGAAACAATGACTAACCAACAGTAATTGGTAGGCGTTCCGTTACAAAATCTACCCGGTCGTTAAGCGAGGACGTACGTTATTATTTTCCACATATTCGCCTTGAAAAATCGTATCATCTTCAATTAAACTCGCGCTATGATTAATAGCCGTGGCGTACATTCATAATAAGTACCGCCCACGAATATTTCACAATGATACGCATAGTCAATAGAGTTTCTTCACGATAAATACATTATGTAGGTATATATACTTGTGTTTTAGCGATATTATCTATGGTACTTACGTAGTTAATCGTCCGTTTTATTGAGTTCAATGTTTTGGAAACGTATTTTCAGTCATTAAAATACATGTTTTCATGAAAATTCGACTCGTCAATACGCATGTTCGGAGATTTACAGATTACGATACTGCTGTCAGTAAGACTTGGACAAATTCAGCTTATACTTAGCCGCCCGCTCCTAGACATACGGGGATTGTAAGCTATGAAGAGCTCTCTCTCTCTCTGTCTCTCTCTCCTTCCAAGCTCGCTTTTAACTGAAAATCTAAAGCTAAGCAAAAGAATAAACTGAAAAATTATATTAACTAAGATTTTACATCGTTGTTTGTTACACATTAGAACAAATATAAAAAGCTAGCCAAAAACTCGTAAGAAACAATTCATCAGTATGTCTGGTCAAATGAAAATCAAGTCACCAACCTGTTAACACTGAAAAAAAACAACAATATACACTTTAAATTAACAAGCATACTTAATGAGCATCTTAATTAGTATAACGAGAAAATGACTGAATAAAACAACAATTAATGCTATAAGGAAAACTGGAAAATTACTACGGCTTAGATGTCTCAGGAGGCAGGTTTTTTCAAGCCCACTGCCCTTCGGCGCAGGCGCAATTATATCGCTCAATGTCATGCAAGATTAATTTATGATATTTTTTTACCAGTTAGTCATAAAAAAATAAATACTTAGCGAATTAATTGAAAATACACTGTAGAAGAGGCTTTGATTAGCTGAAATAATGTTGTGACAATTTGAAAATATTTTGATTAAAGGCTCCGTTCATTTAGTTTGACGGCTACAAACAATCGTCACTTGTTTTCTTATACGGCACTTATTTGCATTACCTCCAGCTTCGGTTTTGAACGATTCACGATCTGATGATGGCGTTTTGTCCTGTTTTTTTTTTTTATTCGTCAGTTTATGCAGACAAGGGTCCACAGACCATAAAGCCCGATAAGGGTTCCAATTTTAAACCAAACTTTTTTACCACCACCTTCTTAAATCATTGACAAGCCACCAGAAAATCGACTAAAACCTCATTTATGCGTATTATTTATCACATTTATTCATATGTCAACGCACTATGACCTTACAGCATGCCATTCACTACGCCATAGAACACGCAACACAGTGTCGCAACTAGTTTCAACACACGTTTTCCTTTTTTCGTGGGAAAATCTTTTCACTATACACAATGAACTTAATGTGTAGAAAACTACCAATTTACATTTTGCATTCGATGTGGACTCTGTATGTATGAATTTAAGGGTGGTTTTGCAATGTGCTGTTGTGGAACAGTTATCGTTTATTAACGGTATGTAATTTATGATAATCAAGCGAAAATGTTAGGTTACATCTTCGTTTAAAAGCATTTATGACTAGAAACTGCTTTATGCGCTTCTAAAATCATTTTACACGCGTTTTATGCACCTTTTTACTACCACTGCTAAACACTATATAGAATACATGAACTGCTTGCTTTAAAAATTCGTTAGAGGTTCAATGATCCTGACAGCCTGAACAAATATTATCAGGAAACTTACTGTCAAATCTTATGGTGGTTATTGTGATTTACTGACCAGAGTCTACAGCCAATCAATAAGTTGACTTACACAGATCAAATTGAATATGCTTTCAGTATCAGGGGTAAGCTTGCCAATTAATAGAATAATGCACCATGTAATGGGACACCATAAAATGATGTTTTCTTATATTCGCATAAGGAGGTGTCTGATTGAAAGTAGAATTCTTTGACAGGCGTTACAAAGGTCATCAATTGAACGGTATTGGTTACATATTTAAGCAATTTTTTTTTCTAAACGTTACTGAGGAATATTCTACTGTTATTAGTACTAGAATAGGTATGCTAACATTTTCAGTGGCATCGATATTTGCATTTAACCTCTAGTGACGTACCGTTGTCAACATTTGTGAATTGACACGTGCGTAAAATTAAAACCTCTAGGCATAAGTACAATCAGCCTATAATGTTCCCACTGCTGGGACACAGGCCTCCTCTGGGTGAGAGCGAGTGGTCCGTAATGCACCACGCGCAAAACCTTTACTAAAACTTTTCTAGAAAAATGCTAATTTTATACAAGCACGAGAAAAATGTTTCGAAATGTCGCGCATAGGTTACTAAATTAACAATTTAAAATTCCAAACTTGGCAATTGGAAAAAAATGTATGTCATTATTTCTTATTACATGTCTTCTATGTAGTACTTACTCATTCCATACATGCCATTTATTTTTGAAAATTTCCGTAAAGTAAAACATGAAAAATTCTACACACAATTCCAAATTCCATTTCCAAAATTAATAGGTACGCAAGTTCAAAAGTCCCACTCATCAAGCGAACGCCAAAGGAATGCATCAGCTGATAGCCAGCCGAACGGAAGTCGCGTCACGTGTGTGCTCCGCCTTACTTGGTATGCACGGCCAGTATACGCCTGCCTTTATGGCTGGTGCTTCGAGTTTGGACTATGAACAAAGAAGGAAATAAAAAAAAAAGATAAAATTCTACATATCTTTCGTAACGGGATGTTTTAAAACTGCTTCAAATTTTTGTGCAAAAGAACTTTGGTAGTATTCGTGGAAAACTTTTATTTGTAACTTTAGTAGTTTATAAATAATTATGTTTGCTTCCTGAAACTGGTGAGCACTATTACTCCTTAAGCTACGGTTTCCTAAAAAAGCGGTGGCCGCCACATTACGGCCGCTGTGAAGGCTATCATGGAAATTATGGCAGCGGGGTTTGACTTCACGGTATCAAAAAACGCTCTCTAGGAAAACACACCAACTTACAGTACAACTATTATCTTACTGTCCCTCGGAAATCATCGCATTTCCGAATACAAACGAATGCTAATTTTCATGTCCATCAATTATTAGATTTATCGTAATAATTTGAATTCAGAACTAAGTACTTATTGTGTTGTTACGTCAAAACAAAACAACAATAAAGTACTTAGTTCTGAATTCAAATTATTATACATGATAAATCTAATAATTGATGGACATGAAAATTAGCATTCGTTTGTATTCGGAAATGCGATGATTCCCGAGGACATTAAGAAAATAGTTGTACCGTACTTTCATAATTAACGTTTTAATGACGTCATTCGCCGGTAAATTGCTAATTGTAATTGCTATGTGCTAACCACGGTTCTTATAGGAAACCGTACCCTTACAAATGAAATAGGTAAACATACACAAACGCATCTTATGACATCATCAAATTGATTCCGCTGCAGAGCTGAAAATGAAAATATTTAGTTATTTATATTTATAAAACGAGCACCTAGACAATTTTAGTAAATATTTTCGAACCGCTAGTCATGTCTAGTAATCAATCGAAGCCTTGGATTTCGCAGTGACGTCACGTATCAGTTTGAAATATTTAAAACTAGCTGACCGGACAGACGTCCTGTCCAATATAAAAAACCCATAGAAAAACGGACGTTCGATAATTCTCGAATTTTAACATTTTCCGAGAAACTTTTCCAATTTTTATATTCATAAAAACCTAGTTCGGACTATAACGAACATTTTAAGACACAAAATAGCCAAATCGGTCCAGCGGTTGTCAAGTGATGCGCTTACCAACGAACAGCATTTAATTTTTAGGCTTCCGTGCCCAAAGGGTGCCAACGGGACCCTATTACTAAGCCTCCGCTGTCCGCTCGTCCGTCAGTCTGTCAGCGGGCTGTATCTCATAAACCTTAATAGGTAGACAGTTGACATTTTCACAGAATGTGTATTTCTATTGCCGCTATAATAACAAATATAAAATAAAGTTAAAAAATAAAGGGCGTCCCGAAATATTAAAAGTTAAAAAAAAAAAATTGTGTTCAATATTGTATACGGTGGTACTCGCACTTAGCCGGTTTTTATCTTTACATAAATAGATTCATTGATTCATTACTTCATTCATTATTTCTTTGATCTAAAATCGACAAAACACAGTAAGCAAGTCGAGGGGTGTGATTTCAAAACCCCCTAAAATAACTTCGGACATATTTACATATTTTTGCACCAAAATAAAGATTAAAATTTTCCTTTCAATATTTCTATACGTTAACTTTTATAACCCACTTAAATACACACTAAATCAGTCTAAAAGTAATGTTAGTTGCAAATTCCGCTAAAATGCACATAAATATTTTAGATTTTCCACGTTTTTAGGATTGCCATGACATGACAAGCAAATTAATATCAAATATTGCAGGCATTTGCATTAAATTTACCACAAAATATTCAAAATAATCTTCTTGTGAAAAATTTCTTCAGGATGATTTAGAGGGTTTTCAAACCCTGAGCCACCTGTTTTCACCAGGAGCGTGAGAGGCGTGACAACTACGTGCCAGAGGTTTCTGCCCTGGAGCATGACATCATTGAAGTTGACCCTGACACCAAGGACATGTTGAAGATGCTCGACTTCAATAACATCAATGGTCTGCAATTGACACAGCCTGCCACACAGGGCGGCTATGGTGGCAGACGTAATTAAGGATAATAAATAATTAAACTACACCCCTCTAAACGTGGTGTTTAAAACTTGTTCTTTCGCTATAGGTATGTCACCATCTTTCTGCCCTTGTCCCATATTACTTGTGGTCGACGCAACACATTTTCTTTATCCATGTTCTCCTGATAACCGTCATGCTATCATTCACTCCGTTCTCATTCATTTCATTCCTCACACAATCCATCTATCTTTGCATTGCCCCTCCATTCCCTCTCCATCTCCATCTCGATTCATGAAGAGATTATTTGCTCTGCAGTAGGACAATGATTACGGGCCTGTTTAACATTATGTCATAGAATGAAACTCAAAGCTCTTTAATTTCACAATTAAACGTAATTCAGACAAAATAAAAAATAAATAGGTGCAAGGTCACTGCATTCGGGGCATATTTCGGGAGCCGCCCGCCTGTCAAGGATGGTTGCGCAACTGTGGCGCAACTGTAGTGGCGCAAAACGTATTAATTGCCACACTGAAATTTATACAGGGTGATTAAGTTGTTTGGAAACGGATGTGGTAGACGTGTCTCTCTATCTTGCATTCTACGAGTTCTTAAAAGATATAAGTGTAATTCGTTTTTATTTGAAGCAGTGTTAGCCTTAATTAACGAACTTTATAACAATAAATAATGAAAATGCAATTTAAAACTAAAACAAGATTGAAGAATTGCATACACGGTTAATTAAATCTTGAAACTAAAACTAGAAACTAAAATTAATCTGGAACAAAACGTCTCTCATCGCCATTATTAAAGCCAAAATAAACCATTACCATCTCACAGTAAATTTTTAACTCCACACTTGACGCTATTTACTTTAAATAGCAGTTAATTAAGAATAACTAACTGCGCAATTCCAGCGATATTTTCGCCATATTACCCGTAAATTTACCGCGTTAGCCGAACACACTGTATATATGAACAGTTAAGTGTCGGACCGTGCGAAAATCTGATAAAAACGATTCTAGGTACGTATAAAGAATATTTTTTCCCGAGACAATAGCCGTTAGAGCACGACCATATGTACCGACCGTTTTTTTCTTAATTACCGCAGTAATTTACCTTTCTAAAGTTGAGGTCAGCGCTGTAATCCGATTAGTTAAGTTTCGTTTTAATTTTTGGATTGCTTGAAATCAAATTGGGCAACAACCTGTAGCTGCGAAAAGTTTAATGTTAAATTATTAAGCGAAAAGTAAAAAATTTGAAACTAAGTAGTTTCAAATTTTTTTTCAGTTTTTTTTTTAGAACCTATTAGTAAGTACTAATATTCTAAATGCGAAAGCATGTTAGTTTGTTTGTTACGCTTTGACGCTAAAACGGCTGTACGGATTTGGATGAAATTTGTCACATGGTAGATTATGAACTGGAGAAGTACATAGACTCCTTTTCATCCTGGATCGCAGACGAAGTCGCGGGCAACAGCTAGTACTCTTATATAATCACTAATTTCCATTAGGAATTTCTCAGTAGCAGCCCGGTGTCTGGATTCGTGCTCGGTTGATGGCAATAGGCTCGCCCCCTATTACATGGGACTTAAACAAAACTGGCGAAATGTGGGTACACCTCTGCCTAATCCTTCAGGGATTACAGGCGTGATCTTATATTATTTTATGTATATATCAATAATTCTCCAGTCAACATAGCCATAACATAAAAAAGTATATCTGCGCTAACTGTGATGTAAGATTTTGACGGGTTTTCAGGCGTATTTTACGTTAGACTTCATTGAAAGTCTACCAAAGCATATTTGAGAAGAGATTGGCATGATGATTTTTAAGAACTCTATTAGGTACTCAGGACTGATCAAATTATAAGAATGCCCTTACACTACGTGTTACACTGAATGAATACTAACCAGCATGCGTAGCATGACAACATCTATCTCTAATCTACGAAGAGAAGACGAATTACTTTCTTAACAAAGTCATTATTTTCTTGAATTTTGACATCGCGCCGTAGAAATCGTTCTACAAACTGTAATTTTGTCTTCCGTTTCTTCCGTTTCTATAGTGGCCATGCTATGTGCATACAGGTGATCATGACAGGACACAAAATTCAAAGACTGCGTTTAAATTAAACACGATACAATCCTAACGACAAAATCTATTTATAAAACAACAAATTATGAAATTAACCACTTTGCTGCCACCTGTAGAACAAGCAAGCAGCCTGAAAATAAATAAAATAATAGCCGTGAGAATCCAGCGATGACGTCTCTAACAAGCAGAGTCACCGACCGATCTACTGGTCAGACCTTACCGAGTTATCACAAAAATTAAGCGTTTTGTTTCACAACGTATTATCTCCAACCAATCTCAATTTAGGTGAGCTCACACACATTCATAAATCGTTGGTACATGACAATGAAACTGGTGAACAAGAAGCATTTTTCGCACGATCATTGCAGCGTACGAATTGCGCAAAAAGTGCATATTGCGCCAGAAGGGTGTTATTGTGCACCTAGCCTTATATTTTGCATTGTGTGAAGTGCTTTGTCGAGTGTCATTATGCTAGAATTGGTTTGTTTTTACATGGTTCATATTCTATTAACCCTTGGCCGAATTTGACGAACGATTGGGAGCGGACAATTCTAATGTTGTACCTGTTGGTGCGTGAAACACACGGTTTTATATTGAGTAATGTGTATTAACATAACATACTGCAGTTGTAGCAGTGGACACACGTTTTTTAGATATAGTTAAAAGTTGTAGCAAACTATGGACCAACAATTCTAACTTTAGATTCTGATTTCTTTTCCAAAACTTTTATTTTCAAGTATTTTGAACCGTCTAACGAAAACTGAAACTTTTCGTGTGACCAAAGGCCCAAAGCAAGCTACTTTTGCGAGAGCAGTGGTGGCCCAATGATAACGGTCGCGACTTACAAGTTGCGGGTCATAAGTGCGTAACCAGGCAGGCGCTTTACTTTGTGTAAATTATTTCATCACCACTGCTCTCAAAACGGTGAAGGAAAACATCGTGAGGAAACCGGCATGCCCTAGAATCAAAAATTCGAAGACATGTGACATCTACCAACCCGCACTGGACCCACGTGGTGGATTACGGCCCTCTCCCTCTCACCGAGAAGAGAAATGTGTCCCAGGAGTGGGAACATTGTAGTCTAATATTGATTATTTTAAGCTACTTTCAAACGCTCTACGTTCCTATTTAAAAGCAAAATCGACATACTCAGGCGCAGGTTTAAAAAAAATAGCATAAGATACCAAAAACTTAGTACCAACTTCCAATAGAGCGTACTTTCACAAAACCAGTACCTAGCCTTACACAAACGTATACATAGCCAATAAAAGAAGATGTTCATAAATATGAATCAGCATTCAACAGTGTCGGGGGTCGCTTCAATGAATACGATTACTGGACGTTGGGCAACGAGTCACCAGTGTCGCCACCCGACCTCCTGGACTGATTCCGACGGTTGCTTACATTTTACTAATACATGCTTAACGTTGCGATGTGTTTATTTCGATTTTCAAACGATGAAATGCTGTTGATAAATGTCAGATTTTTGGGAAATGTCGCCCCTCAATACAAAGTTACTTCGTGCGGTTGTTTTCAAGGAGAAACGTCAATGGAACGCATACGGTTGTTACGAGTATTTTCACTATTTCAGTTGGGGCTAATTTAACCAAAGTCAGAACTTTTATTCGTGGAATAAAATTGATGCTTGACAGTTTTAGAATGGATGAACTGTCAAAATATCTATATTTATTCGCATAATAAGACACCAACACCTACTAGGTATAAAAGTTTGTTCAAATTCGCCCATAATAGAACATCAATTTAATATTTACTAGCGACCCGCCCCGGCTACGCACGGAAGTCAGCATGATTTTTTTCCGACATCATCAAATATCATTGTCATATTTCTGCCAATTTACACAAAACTTTTCACCTAAACCTTCCTCGTGAATCATCCGTCCATTAGTGCAAACCGTATGAAATTCCGTTCGGTAGTTTTTGAGTTTATCGCGTTCACACAGACAGACAGACGCGGCAGGGGGACTTTTTTAATAAGATATAGTAATTATGATGCTTCACTAAGACCTCTTAAGATTATATGGGTTTAACGGAAGCTGTTATCAAAGTGGGGGTTCACTGACGCAATTAGTGACTTTGACTAGGCTGCTGATGCATAGACCGAAGGCTAAACTCGACATATTAGGAGAAAAAATTAAAATGATCAAAGTGCAAGTTTCAACTTATGTGTTTATAGCTACATTCATTAAGTAGGTACCTATCACGAATTACAATACCATAGAAAATAGGGCAATACATTAATACAGGCACCCATACATCACAATAGAGACTTCGTATCATGCAAAATAATGAAAGCACCCATTGTCCCGACGCAGGAATCAATCCCGTACCGTATGGGGAAGTCTCTGGCACTGTGCCAAATAGGCCATCAATGTACCTTAACAATACATGTTAGAAGTCGATCATTAACTCCAAGAAAAATGTATTAGTATTCTATACTGAAACTAGGTCTGAAAGCAAGCCTGATAGACTGCCAAATGACCTATTTTGTAGCCGCGTCACTGTTGTAAACAACTTCCATATATATAAATGCAAAAGTACCTATCGTGTACTGAACTCAGTCTGTCTGCATTACACGAATACTTGTCTGTTACGCTTTAACAGTACCACAACCGATCGTTATAAAATTTGACAGGAAAGTAGCCTGGGATCTGGAGAAGGACATACCCTACTTTCATCCAGGATATTTGTATTTCAAAATGATGAAATACAAAATACAAGCAGATGGAGTCGCGGGCAACAGAGTAGTAAACATTACAAAGGAACTATGGACCTCTATCAGCTTAAAGAACCAGAATTTCAACTTATCCGTATCATAATACCTACCTTTCAGTACTTAAGAAGAAGTTTTTGAATAAGAGTACGACTAATAACACAAGTCTTGTAACTGACGCACGAGTTTCAGTTTAAACTAAAATAATAATATAATTAATTTACGTGTATTCTATTAAAATATTAGTTTATGCGAAGACGTCATTATGATATGTGTTACGTCAAACGAAACGGTGTTGTTATCAACGCTATACGTTTATCTATAAATAAATAAGTAACTTCTAGACTCTAGCTAGAACCTCTTTGGTTTAGTGGTAAAGTGTTGTTGGGTATTTTTTTATATCTGAAATGTCTCAGTAGCAGCCCGGAGCTGGATTTGTGTCCGGTTGATGGCAAAAGGCTCGCCCCCTATTACATGGGACTTAAACATAACTGGCGAAATTTGCACCATCTAAGAATTTTTCAGAATATTTCGTACGAAAATTCTTAGATGGAAAATTTTTCCAAATTTTGACGATTGATATGAAATCGATGAATATAATTCAGTAAATATATCATTCCTACAGTCGCGAATCGCATTTTGATCAACATACGACGTAAAACAGAGCTGCAATTTGCAAAAAACCAAAGAAAATTTGAATTTGGCGGGCTACAGCTGAGGATTCACCTTAACCACAATTTGACAGTACCTACACACTTAGATCAAGTTAACATTGACAGGTATCATCGCTGCATGAAACTACAACTGCACAAGGATTTTTTGGCGCGTTGTTTTTTCAATACAATTTCACAAAATGTTTACCAAAATCGCTGTCAATGACTGCGCCAAAATATCCATATAGCACTACATATTATTTCACTAATAACAATTTAAGTTTCAAACATTCAAACCAAACAATTTTCTAAAACATCGATGTAAGTAAAAGGAAATAGTATACAAATCATACTCCCACCATGCGGTAACTCCGCCCACGTAAGAAAATCTACGAGTACGAACGAGTATCTAGTTATACGCGCCTGTCCCTAGCCAGTTTCACTAAGCTTTTGGCATATCGTTTCATTTGTTTCTAAGCATTCGTTCGCTAATATGAAGTTTCTTTGTGCTGACCGTCCAACAAGCACTGCCCTTTATAATCACTATCACTTGTTTTCAAACTAATGTTTTACTCGCTATGGAATGTTCACTCCCAAAAATCAACATCAAAATATTTTATTTCACATAAACCAACATGGGCACTTATGAAACGTCAGAAGCTAGGTGCACGGTTCCAACGTTCACTACTACGTGAAAATTGAATACTCCCGATGGGGACCTTATTATTAGAACCTTACCTATGTGTATTTTATCATCTCTCTTCTCTACCCTTTGCATTTCATTAATATCATCACTTCTTCAATTCCGGGCTAACACCTTGTTTCCTGTTTCTTTCTTTAACTACCACCTATCATCCTAATTTTTATCAATCTTTACTTACTTACCACCTCAAGCCTTGTTTCTAAAAGAGTTGGACCTCCAAGACTTTAACAGTTTAAAAATCTAGTCTTGCTTTAATATTATTTACAGACTTACTCATCACGTCAAGCCTTGCTCCTAAAGGAGTTAGACCTCAACTGTTTAAAAATCGATGATCAAAATTGAATACTTATACTGCATATATAAAATATAATTGGTACGATGTTAGGACGCCCACACGGTGCGCAGCTCGTTAGTTTCATCATGAGCTATTGAGTCTTCGCCACAGTTGGTTTATTCTTTAGCTTTGCTAGGGATATTTTCTTACAAGATCTAGCATCTACGGTGTCTGAAAACCTATTCTTCTCAGATGAAAAGAATAGGTTTTCACTAATAGTTAAAATGCGTTAGATAAACTAACAATTTGTTAAAAATGACAGAAGTATGTTGTTTGACAAATGGTTAAGCTAACTACAGTTAAGAAAAAATACAATTTGCTATAAAAGCTAACTATGCGCAGACAGAGTAATTAAACTTTGACAGCTATTGACTATTGTCAAGTGACTAATTGTTAAATTTACTATTGGTCATTTTTAACTACGTATCAAACAACGGGCCCAGTCAAATCACGTTGTCCATTTTCAGACTGTCTTTAAGGTTCTTTATCGTATAGTCTTACAAAGATCTTTTGGCACCTGAACGACATTGACATGATGGGGCTTTGTTGGTAAACATTTGTGAAATTGTCACAGAAATTGTATTGGAAAAACAAGATGGCGGCGATAGTTGCGATTTTAGCCACGCGCCGAATGAACTTTGTACCGTTGTATATTCATCACAGCTCCCTCTTTCAAAGTTAATTTAAAGAAAACCAACCACACAAATCATAGGTAGTCCCCGCCTACATACGTTACCTCGAGTTTCACCGTCCGCGCCGTTCAGTTGTTCTTTCACCTTTGCTCCACTTGTGAACGCAGCCACCCGCGACGGGACGCGCCATCGCGCTGCGCCGGAGTGGATTTAGCAGTGATTGAGATACTATGATTATTATTATGGCTTCCTTTTGTGTTCTAATGAACGGTTCAGAGGTAAATGTAGATGGTAAAGAAATTGCGTTCCGCTAGTGTTTCTAATTTGCTGCGTGATCATTCACTGGTGGATGTGGTAATTGTTCTTGGGCAATTGTAGGTGGTTAGTTCCTGTATTTCTAAACGAGGGTATCTAGGAGGTAATGAGCAAGAGCCGAATGATTTAACCTGTCATAACCCTCAACTGGACCAGCCGGTCTGTGATGTAAAAACCTCACTTTATAAAATTATGTGAAATGAGCAGTCATTCTGCCTGATGCCAGGGCTTGACACTATTTACAACTTTCACGATGATATTTTTACAGAATAGATCAGCTAATCTTGTTTATTACTTCTACAAAACGGAATCTTAACATCCTACTCCTCCTTAAGTTTTGAGTTGACCTGCACGATTACTAATAAATGCGTGCACTAACTGGACAGGTCCACTCATTCTGTATGGTTTTTCCTCAAAAGATCATTTCAGACACAAATCTACATGGTCTTCACATGATGTGACCAAGATTATGTCTTACCTTTAAAAGAGACTGTGACCTCTGAGTTTGTTTCGGCCTTTCTTCTCAGAGTAGTCAGATAGGAAACGCCGACCTCATCTAGTTTTAAAATATGATTGATGTGTAAAAGTGTTTGTACAAACCTACTTACAGGAATAAAATCATTTATATTTTATCATTTATGAGTTCTGTGACTTAAAATAATCAAGATTTCAATTTTATTAATACAGGATAAATTTTTAACCAGCGCGCAAACTGTATCCATGAATTCAGCACATGATTCTAGACCCTCTAGCGCAGAAATTTCTCGTCGATTATCATAACAAAAATATCTGCTGTTTCATATAAAAGTGCAATACCTACGCGCTCAAAATGTATGACACAACAAATAAAAAAAAAAAATAACTGATGAAAAATTTCCACGCTAGGGGTATAGAATCTTAATCTGAATTCATGGTTATAGTTTGCGAACTGGCTAAAAATGTATCCTATATAATCTAATCGTTTAATATGCGAAGACCTCAATGATGAACAGTCGTTTTCTAACCCATGACTGTCCGTATATTACAGGTACCCACAACATTTATGTCGAGCCGGGCTGTAGCACTAACTGTAACCTTAATTCACACCTTACGGGTCATACTCCGCTCGATACTGCGTAGGTACATACCTATGTAGATTATAATAAACGTCTCGCCTTTACGCCGCTTTCATTCACACCTCATCACATAACATCATTTATGTAGATTGTAAGAACCGTTACTGGTAGCAATTAGCCGTTCTTTTTGCTTACCTCGGAAGGGTCGAGCGTGAGAATATGCAAATATGAACTAGCATTGAAAGGGTAGACTGCTGAGCATTAGTTTAAAATCTAGACACTGCTTTCTTTAACCCCACACTGACGGCTCTCCTCGTTAAATTTTACGTTTTTGCTAAGTATTTGTTGACGATACCTACACGGATTATCACTGTAACATGAAATATTGTAAAAGCAAAATATTAAAAAAAAGTAAGGGTGTAGTTTCTTACCGGCTCTTCTCCATAGGAAACGGCCATAACTTCTGACTTTTTAAAAGTACCCATGGAATAAACTATTTTGAATTTTAGAGGAAATATGGAAAATAAAAAGAGTTACATGCTTTTATCAACAGAATATTCAAACCAGACAAGGCTGTCTGCTTTCCTGGCCAATTTTTCCCGGTATCGGCACGAAAATATAAGCCGTGATAAAAAGAATCAAGACAGCCTAGGGTGTGCCGAACAAATGTTTAGTACTAAGCTCTACGAAATATTGGTCTGTCCGGAAATGCGATCATACACGAAACAGTCTCATCAGTTTTACGATGCGCTTTAGGGTCACTCCTACCGTATACCGTCTCGTAGGCGGGTAAACCTTGAAGCTGAAACAGCCACGCACGATACGGACGCAATTTTGAGGAAGTCAGACGGGTCTGAAGGTAGAACTAGATAACTCAGAGCAGTAAAGTAAGGCTACCATATCGCTCATTTGGAAAAACATCGATTTAAATGTAATTTTTCCCAAAAATGAGTTGTCGACATAATTATATTGTGCTCGAAAAAAAATTCAAAGGAGCAGAGGCGTGAAATATTTAATATTTATTGGCATTTATCAACATTTCAGAACGAGACTGTAACAGATTACTAAAAAAAAATCACTATAAATCACTCTCCTGTAAAATTTTAAAAGCAGCAGTTACATCGATGTTTCTCCGAATGAGCGATATGGTAACCTTACTTTACTGTTCTGAATTACTTATTATCTGTATGTATATACAGATCTCTCAGGAACAGTATGCGCTAAGCCAATCATCGTCTATCTTCCGAATTACGAACGCGCAATGATAAGATCTTATATAGAACTGTTACAACCATGGAAGTACTTGCTTATTTTGGATTATCTACCATGGTTAGCAAATTATAGATTAACAACTGTATGCAATTCTATTAATCTTCTCAAAACTTTTGAGTGAATGAAGACGAGGTTCGCAACGTTCGTGCTAATTTGGAAACACACGGAACACGAAGATCACCGAAGCGCGTAACTTTTCTGGTTGAACTGTAGTTATGTAGTCTCTTTAGTGCACGTCACAGACAAAATTCTAACAACAGCTACCAAAGCTTGCACCAAAATCTTAGTCTATAACCATGATCTACATTCTAAGTATGTAGGTGACACGGCAAGATGTTCCGTGGGAGCGTTCGGCCATTGTCTCTGACTTTCACGACCATCTTAATTGTGGTGTCGCCAATTTAAATTAAATTAATTGTAATATTACAGTTCAACGATGAAGTTGGTTAATCAGATGCTTTGAGGTTGTGGAAGGCGGAAGCTAACTTCATTTTTTACAAGCGTGTTACTTGCATTGCAATCGTGACTTAAATGTATTTGTGCCTATGATGAGGCTGTAATAAATTATCTTCAACGACGGACAACACTTTTGTACCTGCATCATACGCACCCTGAACTAAAGTGCTAATCTACCATCTTTGCTGACAGGCTCAATTTTTACGACAACTTAAAATATTCCCTTATAACTTATGTTAATACAAATGAAAAAATATTACATATTAGAGCTTCAATTTTGCCCAATGAAAATCGTTCAAGGAAATATTTCTCGTTGGCTTTGAAGTCCGAGGACCGTTTTTTGTTATTTAAAAGTTTACGATTATTAACTAGATTTCCTTCAGCCCATTTGTAAGTTGAAAAAGCAGTCTACACTTGCATGATTGTATATAAGGTGGAGACAATACGATAATAAATTAAACTGCGTATATCTAATGCTGTTCCAAGTCTGCGTACGAAAATCTAATATATCCAATAGTTTAGTCACTATAGTTTGTCAATGATTCGCAAAACACATACTCGGCCCGTCACTACTATTAATGCTTGGTTCCTTTTAACAAAAACGAATCGTTTTGCTTACCAAAATGGTAGCATTTTTTAATGCCAAACTGGGCATATAAATAGATTCGTAAGCTAATTTTACCTGTGATATCTACTTCCATATTTATGGGAGGGTCTACTATGCAAAGCAATGAGGTCTTTGCTTCATTATTGGTAAAGATACAAGAGTCTTAATTTTACCAATAACCGTCCGGAAAATATAGGAATCGGCCATTAGTTAGTTTGAAAAATCATTTTTTAAATTTCGATGTTAAGATTTATTTGTTTTAAAATACTTTTAGGCATTAATATTGCCAGTGTTTGTATTTATTGTCATATCGTCATCTCCACGTTGTAGGTATAATTAAAAAATCTGCTCCAGCGGTAATGTTAAATAGAAAACTAGTGACGATACATGTTTATGTATCTATATATATGTATATAGTTTTATAGCACCTATCAGTAAGATATCATAAACATGTTTGGCCGAAAGTTTACATATCACTAACAAAATATTATGATAATCTAATATGTCTAAACACAGCTATTTACAAAACAACGAACAAACATCGTGTGATATGATCGCGCTGTATTTTACACCAGTTTTTTTATTAATTGCATCTATTAATTTAACTGAGCATAACCACCCATCAGATAATAAAAATAATCTGAAAACAACCCTCATGCTATGTTTTCTAAGTTGCAATTCCTTTGATATCATAGTCATAAATGCCCAACCATAAAAATCCATATATCTCCTCAATTTTCAAATAATTGTGGACTCTATACTTCAGGAAATAAGACTACTTTTTGAACGTAGTTTGTGATATAAGGGGCGATAGGCCAACAAAATTAGTGTGCTGGCGTTAAATAGTTGATATGTAGCTTATGTTAATTAGACAAGGTATTAATTGTTTGTTGAATCATTACTTTTTGTATTCATTTGATTTTATAACTGATACAGTTTTCAATTAATGTTTTAAGCGCAAACAGTTATCGCTACAACACTATGTGCCAGCACCCGTTTTCGGGGGCCCATTATTGAGTGTGCAAGTCAGACCCTGCCATTTTATCTATACATTTTATATAAAACATTGGTCAGACAGGGGCCATAGACTTTCCATAGTCCTAGATTACCAGTCCACTTAAGCTATCCAAATCCATAGTCCAATATCTTTGTTTTCATATCCTGCAATAGTCATACACCAACCGGGGGTTGTCCTTGGGAGCACTTACATAGTCCGAACAGGGACAATCGTCGGTTTGTGTCTCATTTAATTAAAAACCTCTATCAGGTCGCTGTGAGTTGGCTTCGGCCCCTCGACGGCTTCCAAAGGTCCAGGACCCCAGAAGAAGGCCCCGAGAAACGCCAAGAGACGTAAAAATAATAATATTATGAAGAGGTTAAATTTGTGAGTTTGTATGTAGGGGGTAATCTTCGGAACTACTGATCCGATTCCAAAAATTCTTTCAGTAGACCTCTCCCGCTCTAGGCGGAGCGGAAGGGCGTGGTCAGACTCTTACTGACTAAAACCCACCCGTGTTCCTTCAGTTGCCTGTGCGCCAGGGCCACGGTAACTCTTTCGAACAATCCGCGACCCCGGCAGGCATCGGCCCTATTAGACCCCGTCAATGGTGCTGACATCTCTTTGAGGCGCGCGTGGAACACGACGCACCGTCGACCCGCGCGGATTCTAGAACCCCTAAAGTAGAAATGTTTCGTCAGTTATCAAAACAAAAATCTGCTGTTTCATAGAAAAGTGCAATAACTATGAGGTCAAAATGTACGGAAAGCCTTTATTTTTTTAAATAATCGACGAAAACTTTCAACGCCCAGCGTATAAATTTTTCAGACGCATGTACTGAATCCATGGTAACAGGCTGCGCGTTGATGTCCCTGCCACCCTGTATTAAAATTAGTGAATAGTTTTTTTGATTTAAGTATTTTCTTACATACGTTGTCTATTTTGTCTTTTTATCTACTTTCCTATCAGAGGTATGCTGTAAGAGATTTCTTTAGAAATAATCATCACCTCTGTGTATCTTTTTCTGTTCCTTTCTTCCTGTCTGTTCATATATGTGTGCATAAATGATTAAATAAATAAATAAAAATAAGAACATCACGCGAACAGAGATGTTTAACGCACCGCTACCCCCAGCATTGCTAATTGTAACCCGGCGTATAATTACTACAGTAAAACATAATTTTTATGGCGAAGTAGTGCAATATGTATGAGGCGCGGCTTCCCATGACGGACACTAACTGTACTCTGATTGAGTTACATATTTATATGGTTTTTAGTGATTGCAAGGTCAGTGGACTTTGACCTGAGAGATTCTTTCCACTTTGGAGAACTATGGGACTAAAGTTCTTTAAACGAATCTCGTTGTTTTGGAGCAACTTCTGAGAGGCATATGTCTATTTTTGGACTGTAAAAGGTTTAGTTGATTGATACAGATCTTGGAAAAGCGTTCTAAAGTTTAGAAAGTTGCGTGCCAATCTTGACTTTCCCATTTGCATCTTGGCTATGATTTTTTTTCTAATTAAATCTAGAATATACCTCACTATTCTTCACGTCACCTCCTTCTCTATTGATATTGAAACTAAACATCTCTTTTGATCAGCCCGGTGTTTTACTATACAATTCATGCATCCTTTTTAGCTAAGCCAAGACTCCCTCTACTTAGTTTTATGAAGAGGTCTAATAGCTTGCAAACCTTCTCACAAGTCACAACAAAGCAACAAAGTACCACCACATCCTTTAACTCCAGAACCAATTAAACCCAATTACGCAGATTGTACACTACAAGGAAATCTCCTAATAATTGTCAAAGGGTTTGTAATTAGCGCTGAAGGCGGGTCACAGCCGGAGTAAACACAAGGTAGGCCTGTGACCCACGGAGCGTGAACTTCCGTGTGCCCTGCGTTCACACGCGTGTGTACGACTGCTGATGGTTCAAGGCTGGGACCGTTTCGCTTTTTTGTATTGTGGAGAAAGAGGGAGAGAAAATTTTGGGGATCGGAAAAGATTTGCAGAAAGAAATGAAGCCAAATTCTGGGCGTCGAAAATGAGTTGCAGATAAAATACTGTCAAAATGATTGCTGGAAATCAATCCTATAAATAACAATTCGTTTTATTTAATACCATTGAGAAAATAGTAGTCTTTGATAAGACAACGGCAATCAACATTTTCAGGAAATGTGTGTAAGATAGAATATAGAACCACAAGGAACACGAGTCTTAAGGCTAAGAATAAAACATGAAGTTTGTTTGTCCAGAAAAAAATATTGTAGCTTTACACAAGGCAGAAACAGAAAACCATCTTAATCATTTCAATTAAATCTTATAGCTAGATAATCGGTGGTGTAAACGTCACATTCGCATCTCGCCAACACGGAATTACAACGTTTTTCAACAAATGATCTCATTCAACGCGCAAGGAACAGAAAACGTATAAAAAACAACATCTGTCAACGGAGAAGTTATTATTGTTTTTACACAACACCAATATCGAAGTATAACACAATTTTATCAATCAAAATACATCTCTTTCATCTTCATTAAACCCATTCATTTAGACACCACTTATGGGCGCAGTAAAAACATAACCCTGTCTCTGCAGTCGCTCAATAGGGTAAAAAGATATGTCATTTTGGTTCAACATTTGCGGACGGCATAGTATCACGTACTTTGGTAAAAAACAATAAGATTCGAAGTATAAAAACTTCATAACCGTACATTTACACGACTGACTGGCTATGTGTTATACCTAGAAGAGTATTATTTTTCGTAAGAGGCGACCGCGCGCGCGCCGACCCGCAACGCCACTTCCTGTTGGGTGCTATGACCCCGAAGAAATGGTCTATACACAGCGAACTTTGCCTTTTTATTCATGTTTTTTTTTTTTGAGTTAATGGTCGGCACAGGAAATTGATCGGACGTATTTTTGGGGACAATCAAAGGTTATTTTACGGTTGAGCCGTTTGGGTGATGTTTTTCTTGAGTTTTGGGGTGAGCTAAGGATTTTAATTTTAGCCTTGAAGTTAGTCATTAAAATAGAATTTAATTAAATAAATTAAGTTCTCTAAATCATCCGAATTTATAAAGGATTAGAAGTTAACATTGCCTTCAGAAGTAATTTAGAATCTACGACCCATTTAACATTCAAATATATTTTTTAATTAGAAGTTCTTTAAATCATCCGAATGTATGAAAGATTAGAACTTTTGCATTACCTTCAGAAATAAATACCTACTTAGTTCTACGATCAATTATTAGAATTATTATAATTTATATTCAAACTAACTGCGCCCCGCGATTTCACCCGCATAAGTCTCGATCCCGTAGGAATATCGGGATAAAAATCCGTTAAGCCGATTTAACATGAAAGCGTAACAAACAAACATACAAACAATAAAATCTTTTCTCTTTAAAATTAGTTTACACCGACTAAACGCAATTTTTCTCGAGTTGACCTCAACTGGAGTATGCAAACACCATTTTTCTTGTAATCGCAGTACTTCACCTCCTTCCAACAACGTCCATAGCATAAAACCACGCACACACACAAGAAATCACGCACACACACAAAAACAACCTACATTACACATTGTGATTAAGAAAGTTGACCTGTAAGCAATTTTCCCATACCTCCCCTACTTACATCGAAAGCATGAATCGATTAAGCGATCCGTCATAATCGTATCCAATCGATTTTTTGTCTCTCGATAATTGGTCGTAGTGTAGCTTCCGTGTGTCTCGTTTTTTATCGATTATGAAATAATTGATTGTAATAACGATAGTTCGTTGAATCAATTAATTGCGGGTCAGCGGTGATTTAATCAGTATAATTATGTGTGTTAAGTCAACAACATGCTATGATTTTATGGGTGAAAAGTTTTGCAGAATTTATTTCTCTCATTCCAAGACAAAGAGAGAGACAGAGAATTTATTTCTCTCATTCCAAGACAAAGAGAGAGACAGAGAAGTCTTAAGGCAAAACGACTGAGTTGCATATTTATTTATTTATTTGTAAGACTGTAGTTTTACATAGTAAGGTGTTAATATTTGTTTAGGTTCTATACATTCTACCACAACATATGGTGTACAAATATTCAAATGTCATTCTTAAATAACTAAGTACAATTAATTTTAAGATTTGTGATTTACAATAGGTCCAATATGAATTAATATTATTATAATTAGGTTATCGTTCCTTTGATGTCAGTGTCATAATTAACTACATGTCATCTTGGATTTTTTACCATACTCCATAAGTGTATGCAGTACCAGCGTATATGTAAGCCCTTCCAAGTTTTCTTCAACTTAAATCGTACTTCAAAATCACAATATACTTGACAAGATACCTACTCAGTGATAGCAAAAACGCAACAGAGTATGAAAATAAACTATACGCGGGTTTTCAGTGTCCTTTTCCCACATACATTCATCCTTTTCACTTTCTTTATTGTTACTGTTAGCCTGCATCATCCCACTGCTGGACAAAGGGCTCTCCCCATGACTTCCAACTCTTTCGATCCAGGGCTAAAGTGGACCACTGGTCGATTGTTTTCCTAGCTCGTCCCGCCGTCTTCTCCGGGGTCTGCCGCGACGCCTTCTAGTATGTCAGGGTTCTACGCACTGGTTACTTTGGCCCACACTTCAAAGGGCATTTTTTTTTACTGAGCTATACTTTTTGCAGTAAACACTTAAGACTGCTAAATTCTTTCCAACAGAAGTTATAGAATTTATCCCCATGCCAAAGTTCATTAGACGGAATATTTTGACGTCATTTCACACACCTTGGAGCGCTATTTAAGCAAGAATTGAAGCGTGGATGAAATATACATCCGTGTTCCATTTGGACTAATTTACCTCACATGTTAGTAAGTCAAACGATAAGTTTTGTTAAGTTACATAGTCATACATTTTATTATGCAAAGAAAACTGTCCGATTTTATTCAATTCTGAATTTGCAATCGACATAAAAAATGAAAAATAAAATAAATTATTATCACCCTTCAAAATGATTCATATTATTTTGAATATATGACAAAATAAATGACTCCGCTTTTTAACACTGTGTGTAAACATGCTCATTATAAAGCGATAAATAAAATTATCGCCCTTTCATGACACACCGTTGAATGCGTGACATCTCCTTACGTTACACTTATTTTAAAACCCATAAATATTCCCCGTTTATCGTGGTAAATTTTATTACAAAAACTTCACCTCTTTGGTGAATAAAAAAGTTTATAGTTCCTACGTAGGCACATTAGGCATAATAACAGCAATCAATGTCTCCATTTATTATTAAAAAAGAAAACATTGTCACACGTTCGCGCCAACTCGTAATTTCATATTTTGAACACCCACATCGAACCAAAAGTCCCTGCCCTCTTCGCCACACGTATAATTAGGAGAAATGATCACGGACTTTATGCACGACAGGCGTCGAAAGGGCAGGACTGCGACCCGCAAATATATGACCGATTTTTCTTATACCACACTAATAAATGTGCACATAAAATCGTGGTCCGTATTTAATAATAATGTCCCATAATAGAATGCAATGGTCTTTATTATGAAATATCGCCGTGAAATATTTTCGCATTTGACCGATGAATGAATCAGAATTCATTCACTCCACGGTAATCATCTTAATAGTATAGAATCATAACTTAATATTGATATTCAATTATTCTTAGAAATGTCGACCACACGCAATCGAACACGAAATCGAACGATTTATCGATTTAAAACAAAACGGTTCCAAATTTGAAACCGGCGAGTTCTTCTCTCTAATTCTCTTTCCCCGCCTATAATTGACACCGACGCGCCATTCTCTGTCTCTGTCAATTTGTGGGGGTGGTGTATGTTTGTCTCTGTCTGTTGTGGATGTCACGTGCGGCTGTCAGTGCAGTGACTATTTTGACAATTATGTCATTTGGCCGTCACGGGCGTGTCATTTGGGCGACGAACGATTGTGGCCCCTGTAATTTTGTTTGGAATTGTGGAATTTTTGGGGTCGTTGACTTCGCGTTATAATATGATGTATGGGAACATCTGGGCTGTGAGAAATAAGGTGAAGGGATGATTCAACGGCCTATCGCTTTAATTGATGGAATTAAGTTCCTAATGACAGTTAAACAACTGATTTTGGTAACAGATAATGTTGGCCCTTTTCGCATCCTTAATTTTGTGCTTTTGGAAAAACCTTTGTAGCTAAAATTGAATTGAAGAACTATTCTATTTAAATGAGAATTTAAAAAAGCAACAAGTTCTTTTTAAAACAATTGCCTTCTTAACTTCCATATAAAAAAACTAACACGAGATCCAAGCAACCACATTTCAACGTGTACAAAATCTAAACAAATCTCTCTAGGAACATGAATGTTTCAACTACGTGTAGCCAATTTCCCGGCTGTAGGAAATTCAGCATCGTTGCAATAGGTCGTGACTGTCGCGCCACCTGTCTCCATGCATTATATATGAGCTTGGAGGTGCTGTGTCAAAATGTTATACACTTCTATAGGGAAACGTGGTGACAGGAGGATGTGCAGATATTATACGAGTATAGAAGTATTGATATAATTGGTTTTCGTTTGATTGGAATTGGGTTTGGGTTTATTTGTTTAGATTGGAAGACAGTTTGATGTATTACGTATCAATAATAGAGATTTACCTACTTCCTCCATTTCTCCATGGCATCTGTTTTGCCTAAAAAGTGATAAATAAATATATAAAATAAAATAGTTTATTTGCACCTTCCAAATAAAAAATAAAGTTTACAATAAAAATAGGCCTTAAGGTAAGCAAAATTGCATTTTACAGTTGCAGCCAATGCATAGATATCAGCGCCCACACTCGTTACCAATATATAAAGAAAGAAAGAAAGAAAAATATTTTATTTGGGACCGCACAGGAAATACAAAGAGTAAAAAAAATTTAGTAAAACTAACAAAATTAACAAAGATTATATTAGATTATTATAGCTGATGTTAATGTGCCTATTAATCGAATAATAGATACAATTCGTTAAAGCTATCTATTGATATTCTAATAAACGAATTTTCCCTCGTCCAAATCTATTACTTTGCCATCGAAGATTACAAAATCACTGATTGTAACTTCTAGTTCCAATGTGTGTTCTTCGCAATGAGTCACAACCACCTTCCCTGTTGCTTTGTTAGATATTCGCGGACCGTCTTGTCTTTCTATTACTATTCTATTCCATATGCTGCACAAACTACACTACTGTGTTATGTTTCTCTACTATGCTTGATTCTTTGTCTAACATCAGTTTCTCGCCAAGACATTTTCTATCACAAAGTTGGACAGATCTGAGGGTTTAGAAATCATAGATTTAATATATTACAAATGGCAATCGCTTTCAAATCATTTCGTATTTCGTCAACGACTTTTCGCAAGATTGACATAAAGCTTTTCAGGTGCTTATTTCAGTCCCATTATTACTTTTCAATCTCGTTATTGCTGATAAAAAGTCACTTCCAAGTCAACCAAGTTTCAAGTCAGCCTCTTGTATATAAAACACCATGTCCTGCGGGGTAATTGCGTAACACACTAACAATAGGGATGGCTTTCATTTAGACAGTTCAACAACATTCATTGCGTTATTTATGTTATGGAGTAGGTAAGTTTTTCGAACTTAAGAAGCAATGGATTAGCAATAGGTTTCAAAATGATTCAGATTGTGATAGATAGTGTGTTACGTAATTAGGGTGCAGGAGATGCTAAATTCCGTATCGTCACTCTAAGATCAAACTATATCGTAATCAAAGATTGACCACTCAAGCTGAGGCATCCATCCTATCATACTAATATTATAAATGTGAAAGTTTGTGAGGATGGATGGATGGACGGATGTTTGTTACTCTTTCACGCAAAAACTACTGAACGGATTTGGACAAAATTTGGCACACAGATAGACCATGACCTGGGTAAGGACGTAAGCTACTTTTGATCCTCGATCACAGACAAAGTCGTGGGCAACAGCTAGTTCACACATAAACATTCAAGACTATATGGCAGAATTTTCTCGCTTTTCGCTTTTTGGACAAGGCACTTAATTTATATCAAAGACCTTCCCAACACCTGTACCCCAATAATTCGCCGATAAAGTGAGCTATTAACGGCCCACTCCGTACAGTTTAATGTAAGGTGGCTACCGTTAGTGTTGCCCTCCGCATGCTAATGCGCCGCGTGCTGCAGACGTGTGTCGGCGACGCACCGCGGCTTTGTGGAGCCGACGAGACGGTGCCGCCGGTCGAAACGACTGCAACGGCTAATATATGAGGGATTGAATATAAAGCAGAGCTAGGTAATAGCAGGAATGGCGTCTATGAGTAAGGAGTTGTTGATTCATGCATGAAATGAATCGGCTGTCCCTAGAAGGTATGTCCCCTGTGGAAATTGCAATTTTACAGTAGGCACTTACAGATTTTGAGACATTTGTAAAACCCTGCAAAAAAAATTAAGAGTATATCTTTGAGAAAAATTGCGGAAATATTTAAAAAAAAATTGATTTTCTTTGATTTCATGTTTTTATTTCTGACCAACACAGTTGATATTTGTCCACTTTAAACCTAAACACGTGATATACAGACCTCTTTTTTAAAGATTTGTACTCATCAAAAGGTTCCCTATTTCCCCCAATAATCGTTTTTTGTATAATGCGGAGAGAGCGACCCGCTGGTGAAACTTATCAGTGCAGCATATTGACACGAAACTACCAAATAAAAGACATCAACGCGCTGACATCACACAATTTTATATTCGACTATTTTTTGGGGTGTTTTATTTACGTAGTTGTAGGTTCTTTGTTGATCTTCTACATTGAAAATTGTCAAAGAAAATAACCACTCGATCGGATGAGGCTCTATTCTTATAAAATACACAAAATCATTGATATTGTGTCTCTCTGTGTGTTGTGTAAAAATAACTCTTCAGTGGTGTAGTGGATATACGTTAACATCTTCTAAAACATACGTGAACATCAATTAAAAACAATGCAGCATCTAACCCTAAATTAAAATATTCATAAACTTAACTAACAATAATAAAAATCTACATTTGTAACCAATCTATCACACTACACATTCCATTCTAAAATTCCAAATAGAAAAGTCGATTAAAAAAATAACCAAATACTATGTATGTACCAATAAGTACCCACTCCACGTGACGCGACTTCCTGCCGCGGAGACGCGCGTTTCGGCGAACGAGCCGCGCCGCCCGGCCACGTTGTCGCGACGATAATAATAATAACCATAGGAGTTAGCGCAAACCTGTGCAATGCCGCTGTGGGCTGGAGGTTTCCATTGTTTTAGGATAAAATGGTGGAAATATACAAGTGGAAGTATTAATATTGCTTTAAACAAAAGGCCACATAAACTATGATTTGTAATTATTAAAGAAAGATTATTTTATTTTTAATTAAAGAAAGACTAAAATAAAATTGGTGTCAAGTAATAGGAACCCTAGATTTACTTTAAGAGGGCGCACACGGGTCCACTAGCGCCACTCCTTTAAAGAAATATTATCTCGTAACTGAGAAGGAATTTTGAATAACGGCTCAAAAAGCACCCTCGGTAAGAGTGTCTAGAGTCTAGATCGTATTTTGTTGCTATTCGTGTCTCAATATGAAAGTTTATAAAAGGTATTAGAAAATTCTAAACACACTTACCGAGGGTGCTTATTGAGCAGTTATTCAAAATTCCTTCTCAGTCACGAGATACTATTTTTTAAAAGGAGTAGCGCTAGTGGACCAGTGCGCGGCCTCTTAATAACTATTTCAACCAAAACGAACACTTTCAAGCACATTGTAATTAAAACAAAACTAAAATCATGATGATAATGAGTGATATTAAAATCGTGTAACCGGTGTAACTAAACGCACTTAGACTTAAAACTTAAGCCGAGCCATCTTAGGACCACACAATAAAGATGTAACCACCCAAACTGCCCTACAAAAACGTTATTGCTACAAACTACAACAAACATAGATAAAATCGTGTCGTACAACAATGGAGGCACGCGGCGGCGCGTGCTGGCGACGTGACCGCGCGTCACACGCGGCGCGAATACCCGCGCGGCTAATGAGCACGTGCAGTGTGGAGCCGCCCTTAGATAACCTTCAACGTGACAATTGTGGTACTACGAAAAATGTCTAACAGATGGTTATTTTATTAGTTCATATCGATAGTGGACTGAAGACTGGATATGACACACTTGAGTTACAGACGCTGTGCCTGGACAAGGTTTTGGCGTAGTGAGAGTAAGTTCACGTATGTACACTTAGTGTAACAAATAAAATACACTTTTATTACTTATGATTATTCTGTGGTTATTGCCATAATTTACTTTTAAACATGTCTGTTTAGAAGTATGTTAAAGAAAGGAAAAATGCTTCTAACGACTCTTGCCAAGTTACGTGCTCGTCGACTGTAAAAAGGTCTTAAATTATTTTCGAGTTTCCAGTTTCTATAAAAATATTTTTGCGCTTGTCGTATTAGTAATTTATTGCATCAAGCCCATTCATTATACAGTACAACTATGTACTTAATGTCCCTCAGGAATCATCACATTTCAAAATTATCTGTCATACCTGCGACTTTAGCAGCTTTCCTCCCATTTTTAAAATAAATTACATTAAGTTAAAAGAGTATTAACAACTCTATATACTTCCAAGTCGATTAGAAATCCGACGACTGACGAAACACGAAGTTTGCCGAGGGACATTAAGAAAATAGTTGTACTGTACAAAGTTATCACGTGCCGATTTCGAGTTGGCTTGCAAGAAGGTGAACTTAAAAGCTTAATGATCTTAACATAACATAACACCACGCCTGTATTCCATGACGGGTTAAGCAGAGGTGCACCTATAGTACACCCACATTTCGCCAGTTATGTTTAAGTCCCATGTAATAGGGGGCGAGCCTATTGCCATCAACCGGGCACAAATCCAGACTCCGAGCTGCTACTGAGAAATTGCAGATGGAAAAACCCAATAACACTTTGCTTGACCCTGGAATCAAACCCAGGACCTCATGCTCAGCAGTAGCGCTTTCGACTACTACACCAATGAGGCAGTAAAGACATATTTTTCCGAAAATTGCCAAATTACAATTTATTATCATTCAAATTACAAATAACTTACAGCCTTCGACCAATAGTAATAACTTAAACAAAACTGCATTATTAATAATTACGTAAAACAAATATCGGACCACCCCAGCTTATACCTTTAAAAGTCCATTTATATGCGCCGGAGTGGTGCGACCACTAGACCAAAGAGACAGTGTTGATGATCACCTGTGTTGATTATTCGTTCTTTATAGGCCTGCGCCTGCACCTGTATTTTGAATTCTTGTCTACGTATGACGATCAATATCTAAATTTTAGTGTAGAAAGGTGAAATAATATCCGAGTCAAATAACCTCTCTCAATAATTCGATAATTTTCAGTAAAACCTGTCCTTTGCTTCTTTCAATGCTGAAATTTTGATTGTTCTTGCGTGCAATACTCCAATCTCACTGGTATACACAATCGATCGAGAATGTTCTTATTTTCTATGAGTCACTAATTCACTCTTTTGAACTTATAACATCAATAATTCTTATTGCTGTTCCCCTTTCATATCATTGCTCTCTAAAGAACCTTGCTGGCAAAGAAGATGTTTATTTATTAATGAAACGTGTTTTCGTCTTTATTTAGTTTAATAACTAAATGATTCACTTCTATATCTGCCATCAATGAAATATTTTGATTTTATCCTCATTATTTGAAACAAAATCAACCGTCAATTTTTACTGAAGCTCTGAGTGCTATACCTACCTATAAAAAAGAAACTATTAGTATGATAGACCTCAATCGCCCCAACCACAGTCGATCATCCGCACCAGTGCCCCTCACCGAACGGAAACTAATCCAATAGACCAGCCTTTAACAATCACTTCATTTTATGCTTTTTCTTGTAATCGAAAAAAACAACTGTGTCTCGGCACGCGCGAGCTCGCCGTTTGCGTACGCGCATCGCATCTTAACGCGCTAGAGCGAGACAACACTACAACAACATCACTAGACAGAACGAGACAGCCATATGATTAATGAGTACGACCCGTAACCAAGAAATGCAGTCAAATTAGGAGAAATAAATATTGGAGTTGATGCTTTAAAAATATGTGATTTTGTATGAAAACGGTTTTAAGTGGTAATGTGGTGGTAAGTTGTATGTTTCTTGGTATACGTATGTCGGGTGCCGTTTATTATGTCAGTCAGGATTCTGATATGAACAGGAAGCTTGAAAAATATATTCCTTATAGGTTTCATACATGTGCCTGTACTGTGAATGTTATTCTCGCATATTGCTACATAATAAACGGAGCTATAGGGGAATATTTTAAAATCTTCCTTGGATTATAAATAACGAATATATTGGTATCATTTGAAGAAACAATAACCTGTAGGTACAAATCTGTCACTGGCTGGAAAAAGAAAGGCCCTTCCAAAAATTTAAATTAGGAATAGTTAGATTTAAACGGCCTCGCCAAAGCTGCACTGGCCGAAAAAATCCATGGTTCTTGCTGTTAAAATTGTGCGTTCATCGCTTCCTCATTGACGTGCCATGGAAACAGCTCTCCACAACATTCCTCCCCAAGAATTCCGTAAACTGTTGGTTTTGCAAGTTTTAGTGCACATCATAGCTTTCTACATAAAATAGATTATAAAGCTGGTCGGAGAGGCGTTGTCGATGCGTTCGGAACGCAACGCACAATGCGTCGCCGTCGGGCAGCGTTTACTGCGAGATACTAAAGTTTATTACACACTGAAACACGAACATATTCGTTGGTTTGTATGAAACGGTTTGAGGGATAAACGGGCAGCGGGAAACGTGTTACTAAATCAAGACTTTTCCACCAGTGAAAGGCATCACACTAGTGATAGTTAAAAATAATGAAAGACATTCTTAATTGATAAAGCTGTCGATATAAACAAAATAGTGATAGAATCAGAGCTGCAATAATCACAATTCAAGCGCAGTTTTATGCGATGAAAGTCTTTAACAATGATTGCCTTGAATGCAATGTTTCCAAACTTGAACAAATATTAGTTTTATAATGGAGTCAGTTCAGTTCAGTCACAAGGATTATTACTCTGCAAATGGAAGACGACAACTTAACCAGATTTTTGCCACCAGATACTATTTTTACGATCAACGATGTATTTAAACAATCGCTTTTCGAACGCTATTTCAAAATAATGATAATCATAATCATTTATTTGTCAGAATATGGTACATTATTATAGTCTTAGGATTTGTCAGTGACATCATCACATTCTGCCAAGTGGGGCGTGCAAATATTAGACACATACAGTAATAGCTCAGAAAAACAAGGTACAAGATTGATAAATTATTTAATTAAAATACACTTAAGTAGTACAACAAAATATGAGGTAGTTGTTAAGCCGTCGGTGTCCGCCAGACAAGAGAACGAAACCCCCGGTTCATTACGCCAGCTAGGCGCGCCGCGCGCTCGTTGCTATCTTCGCAGTTGTCAGCTTCATGACGGTTCTCGAGCGCCATCTATTGCCTTACAATACATTTATTACAGGACTGAGATTATTAAGTTAGTATTAACATTATTGATTGCATAATTACGAATTAAAATTACAATTTGAGGTATGTCGCTTAAAAATAATATCATAAACAAACTATTTATTTAGGATGTCAAAGTATCATTAAATGTCAGTGTATCAAAGAGGAAGATGTCAAAGTATAAAAGATTACAATGATGATAAATTGCAAAAAAACAGTCCTAAATTCCGCTTTCCATAACCCGCTACAGCTTCCATCTTGAATTATTCTTGAGCTTTCGTTTCCGCCAACATAGCTCGGCCGAATAAAGCGTCGGTTTATGCATTTCGGCAGCTTTGCTGTTTTATTTCGCGGCGTTTCTCAGAACTGAGGGAAAAAATGCCTTTCGCAGACACGCCGGAGACCCGAGAGCTTGTAGGCTTCCGATTGTGGCAGAACACGAAATAGCTCGATGTTAGCAAGCCTTTGAGGAGTGCCGCACTGTTTTGAAATAGGAATAATGATAGACCCCTGTTATTGTCAAACTATCCAGGGTAAAGGACTCTTGCGGAAGAAATGAGCGTTAAACCAACTTGCTGAGCACGTGTTAGTGATATCAGATTATTAGAGTCACTGGTATCTTAAATTAACTAAGACTGAACTTAAGTTCTAGTATAATATATCGAACCTTCGGTAGGACAAGGGCATAACTGCACTTTTAGTGTTTTTCTAGGAGAGCCGTTTTAAGATTTTTTCGCGCCAAGATAGTAAAAAAAATGCACCAGTATGACAAAGACACTGTTGTCCTCTGACGACATTAAGCTGATATTGATACGGGTGTTTGTTCCTCCGGATAAAAGGGACTTTTAAAGCACTTTGGCATACTTAAGTCATTTTTCGATTTTTTGTTAGCTATTATGCCCTTGTCCTACCGAAGTGCGATATTCTATTCAAATTCACATTTCATACTTAACTTACATTCGGGAATGAAGTCATGATATTCAAAATAGACTCTGCCACCAAAAAAATCGGGATATCCACATTTTTAGTTTTAACAGGGACTTCTTTACTACATACTCCTAACACTTTTCTACGTTCATAACTTCTTAAAAGTCCGCGTTAAAAACTCAAAGACATATTCAATAAAAGTCAATAAAAGTACAATATCCACAATCAGCAATCGTATCAGACTTACAAACAGAACATACTTTACCCCGAACAGCCGTATGATTTAAATTCAGCCAATAATTTCAACATGACCCTGTATCGCGATCCGAAATAAAAGTCTACATACGCACGACAATAAAACGAACTGGCCACTGTCCGGAGACTATGAGACAAGACTTTAAAAAAAAAAACGACAAAATTGACCACGCACTTGGAATCGAAATGCAAAAAAAATATTTTGCTAGAAAGAGATGGCGGTATTCAAGTAGGACGTGATTGAAAGGGAGGGGGAATATAAATTTAGAATGCATCGCATGCTCTTCGACATCCGTCGGCGCAAAAAATCGTTGCTGCCATCTATCGGTTGTTAGTGACACTGCGGCGGGTTCAACGATTGATTGGGGGCGTTTGGTTTAAGGTCGCAGGTTTTGGCAGTTCCTGGTTTTGAATATAAAACTTTGTCATAACTGGACATTGCGAAAATAAAATGTATTTGTCGATTCCGAACACGCAATCTGTGCAATTGTTTGTTACTTCTTTAGTTGAACACGTACAAAACTTTTAGTAATATTAACTGATGCAAGAATTCATCTTTTCACTATTTTCTAGCCATATTTTGATAGGTTTACATGGTAAAGGACTAGGTATACGATCCTTGCACTTTTTTTATCTATTGCTGTTGCTGCTACGAACAAGGCTATTTGGAAGGAGTCAAGCTTAGACACAGTCTGGTTTGACCGCCAAACAATTGTCCAGGATCTAGAGATGTCTTAACATTTAGTGCCTTAAAAATATCCATAGACCAAAGATATTTTGAAGTGAACTTGAACTTCTTTGAACTTCTTAGGCGGCAATTTCATAATTGGACGACAATTGAGAGTGAAATTTCAAAGACGCGTCACGTTTAGACACATTTCGTTACATCAGCGAGAAAAATATAACTCTCTCTGTCTCACACTAAATCTCTCTTACTTTTTATTTTTTAAGAAATTTCATTTCTATCATGTGTACGGTACCGAACGTATTTTTTTTTTATTTCTAAAACAGTAGCCACCAAATCTAACGGTAACCAACCAGGATCCAGAAGCAATGTACCAGTCTGAAACATAAAAAATAAATAAATGATAACGCCATAATGAGCCAATCGATCATGCTTGTTATGACGCGGTGGTCCACTCCTGCGCACGTCATTAATTAGATCGCCATCGTATGGGCCTAATGATCTGATGATATTAATGAACGATCTATTTTATTCAATCTTTTGGGATGAGTATGGATTGTGTTAGGCATTTCTATGGTTGGTTTGGTATGTTTTATTAGAGTTATTAATTAAAGATTTTATTTGATTTAAAATTAAAGTAGTTGAACAGTTAAGCTCATCAACAAAGAAGGAGTTTGAAGAAATTCTGTAGTATTTTATTTCAGTAGTATCTTTGCTAAGCTATTGCGTGAAGTTTTTACTGTTAATCTTTAATTGAATTAAATAATCGAAGACGTAAATAAAACATTTGGTCTTACTACCTACCTCATGATCAAACTGCTTTGCCCATCGCAAAAAAAAAATTACGACAACACCTTTTTCAAAATTAGAACGTCAATATAAAAAAAAGTTTTAACTAAATTACCATCTTACGCACAAAGTCGTCTAAACCAAGAATTTTAAAAATGTCGTCGTTCACGTTGATTGATTCCTGTCATTCGATATTAGGTACTGGGACGGTTCTATCCCTCAACTTTTAGTTAATGGGCGCCCATTTATTACGATTGAGAGATATTCTGCTTTCTTGGGTGGGTTTCTACGAAATCAAGATTTACCAAAATATTTTGTGATGTTGATTAATATGTAATTTGCGTTACAATGATACGCTTTTTACATTGTTTTCTGTATTTCTTAATAAAAGTTTATGGCAAAAATTATGTGATTACTTAATAATAATTAATTTAATTTTCAGACAAAGCCCATTACATTACATAAAATTAAATTAAAACATAAAATTGATATAAAAATCACACACATACAATAAATTAAAAGTCAAACTAATATGCTTATTAAAGACAAACTTTTTAGTAGCTTTATAGTGACGAACTTTCGATGGGTTCCTGCAACCTTTTACAAAGTCTTTTTTAGCCAAATTTTACAAGAGCCATTTTTAAATCCCTCGATAATAAAATAGGCCAAAAACTAAGCTAGATAAAAACATAGAAAAAACTATCCCATTTTTCTCCACCTATCACTAGTAAGCACTTGACGCCGTGGCTTCCGTCCGTCGCACGCGCATGTCCGCTTTATCGCCGCCACTCAATTACACTACGATAACGCGCGACTCCGGTTACCGAGACCGGTGGTCTGTTGTGTATGTTATTAACTAATTGTATGGAGACGTGATTAGTTTCAATCGGTTTATGTGTACATAGTTCTTATGGTAATTATAATTAAGTGTTGGTAGCGTTTAGTGTTAGCTCGTAGCTAACAAGTAATAACAACCACACGGGTCGAACGAAGGTTAAGCTACGCTTGCCGAGGTCGGTCCGTGGATGGGTGACCATACATAACATATCGAGACCCCTCCGTACCTCGAAAAGCACGTTAAGTCTTTGTTCCCGGCTGTCCTTCGTAAATCTTTGACAATCGTTACGGGTAGTCGGAAGCCAAAAAGTCGGACAACCAGTTTTACCAAGGTGTATCGTGTTACCCAGTAACTGGGTTGTGAAGGTCAGATAGGCAGTCGATTCATGTAAAATACTGGTATTCAGCCGCATGCAGTTAAATTAAATTATAGTGATATGTTGGTAACGTTGAGTAGAAGCAAGCTAGCGATATGCACACCAAGGTGTACCTTTTTTTTTGTGTTCCTAAGAAGTCGTTAGTAGTCTGCAAATCTGTCACAATGATAATAAATAATATTATTAACTCTTTGCATTGAACGAAGCTTCGTTTTCCAATAGCTTATAGTCTCAACCCTAAAATGAGTCGAGAGTTTCATTAGAATAAACACTCAATTGTGAAAGCGTCATTTTATTTATTTTAAAATAAGTCAATCTGTTAAAATCAATACGAATTAACGCCAAACGGCTGGTGAAATATAAACTAAAAAGTTAATTAATCTTTATTTTTAAACACAGTAAACACCTAGGTAATAAAATATGGAATAAGCACCTTTTACCTGTCAAAACTTGATTCTGAAATAAGTACATATTTACATAATAAACCCAACATAATCATGGAATGCATGTGTTGCCACCCTTGCACCATCCCATCTTCCTAGCACGGCGGGCTGTGCTGGGGCGGCTGCGGCAGGTGCGGAATACCTCATACGGCGCAAATATTCCAATCTTATTGGAACTTATATGTTCGAGCTGTTTGGGGTTGAAGCTCTAGGGCCATGGGGTCCGAGTGCCCACTTAGTTTTTCAAGACATTGCCAAGTGGTTGATCAATTCTTCACGTGACCAGAGGGCTGGCCTATTTTTTGGCCAAAGAATCAGCATTGCAGTACAGCGTGGCAGTGCTGCCAGCCTTTTGGGCACTTTTCCTATTGACAACGATGCGGACGAATTTTTTGTTGCCTTATGATTCTTTTCCCTCCCCTTTTTACATACTAGTCATATTGTAGACTGTACTTTTAAATTACATATTACATAAATCTAGCTCGTTAACACTCCAGGTCTTAAACCCCCAAGTGTTGAGCCAGGTGCCAAGGCATTCAGGTCATTACCTCAGTAATAAAGTGCCCACTAAAAGCTTTATTAGATGTTGTTACAAAGAAATATTTCTCGACAATGCGTAGTGAGGTGACACCACGGAATCCAGTAGTCGATGCTTATCGCAAATCTCGACAAATGACTAATAGGAAAAATGTCGCGAGCGACAGTAAATGTGTTTTAAATAATGATATAGATTTTGTTTTATGTGTGTAGGATGTGAATTATGTGGTTAATAATAAGAGATGTTGAGAAATTAATGTGTAGCGTGATACTGGGAGCCAGAGAAATGATGTATTGTATTTTGGCTTGTCAATTTGCGCATGCCGCGTATTCATTAGTAGTTAGGCGATTGACAAGACAAACCACTTACTACATAATATATTTATTTAAACTTTGCACCCAGAATTCCGATTATTTGATGCAATTTATTTTGCTTACATATTCGTCTTTTTTTAAATTGTTTGTTGAACAAAATCTAACTTTCGTTGGTCATTCTACAGTCTACAGTTATACATCTCTTTTGTAACCTGCAATGGCATACATAAACCTCTTTTTAGATAGTTTCATCGGCTGTCTTTATTGCATATACAATTTAAAATGCCATTCAAAATAATTTAATTTAATTAAATTCATATTATTCACAAGGGCAACTAAAAACTTCACAGTATCACGCACGTAACGAATGTAATGATACAAACATTTAAATACAGGAAAAAATTACCAGTGCGCAACTATAACCATGAATTCAGCGTATGATTCTAGACCCGCGTGGCTAGACCCACTAGCGTAGAAATTTTTCGATAGTTACATTTAAAAAAAATGTTCCATACATTTTGACCGCGTAGATATTGCAGTTTTCTATGAAACAGCTGATCTTTTTTTTGTTATCCGACGATAAATGTCTGTGCTAGGGGATCTAGAATCATATGCTGAATTCATGGTTACAGTTTGCGCACTGATATTCTTTTTACTGTATCTAAAATTAAAATCACATCAAAACATGGTTGCCAATGAATTAATAAAAAAGACACACCCAGACCGCTGACAAGTGCTCTTAATCTCCACGATACAACTCGTCATTAATTATCTATAGAAAAAACATCGATAAGTATTAGACGACTAATGGAGTAAGACCTGCACTACAGGAAGCCTTTGCCCGTCATTTGTCTTGATGACATTTGACATCAGTCAACCGAGTAGTTGATTTGATACCTGACTGACGCTTTTGTAAAATTGTTTCTTATTTGTGTTGTGTAGGCAAAGATTTTGTAGATTAGTGTAGATGTTTAAAGAAGATAAAAAAAATAAAAAGGCAAATATAAAAAAAAAAATAGTAAAATAAAGTAGAAATGTTAATATGTTCAGCAAAAAATGATTACGGTAGTTTTCGAGAAACTAAAGTTATTCATAACCCTGAATTAATCATTAAAATCGCACAAAAAATACTAAACCACATAAAAATAAATTATATTCTTCGTTCCATTCCATTAAGCGTAAAAAGCAACCTCCTATTTAAATTCTCGGTTGATAAATTACCATTTTTTATATCGACACGCCGCATCACTAAAAGTGAAGTTGTTTGTTTTGCCGGTAGCAAGTAGTGTCGCCTTGATAAATATCCTTAAAGATTGTTCGGACTCCTCGATAATTTCTCTCGGAACCTCACACTTAAGCCTACAATGTAATTCTTACTTTATCTCATAAAAATAAAGCTTAAAATTCTGTAGCACAATCTTATTTCTTGGTCAAAGATATATGAAGTTATTTATGATACCCTCATAGTACGTGTTTTATAGTTATTTGATAAAACACTATCGTGATTATTTAGCTTGACTTTGTGACTGGCTGAATCTATTTTGTTTATTTAACATGCCACTAATATTATTCTTGGATGTTATCTACATATACGAAAGGTTATACTTATAAAGAACGAGTATAATGTTACAGCTGTCTTACTGTGATAAATAGCTAATAAGTTTAATAATGTAATGGAAAAATACATATTTCAACGAAAATATTGCTCCTATGAGCCCGGAGCAAGCATTCGAGTACGTCATAAAAGATTTGCAAAAACTCGCAACAAACTTGGATACGCAGTTTTGCAGAAAAACAGTGACAACTTTTCACGCTAAACGCATAAACCTCTGTTACACGGCGAATAAAAAGTATCGTAAATAATATCGTAATATCACCACGACAAGTCATGGCACGTCAATTTTCTCCGCTCTGTAAAAACGTGTAGCAACATTGTATACCGGCGAACACAATCGGCTCATTTTCATTTTTTATTTTCCAGGTAAAAAGTGGCGTTCGCTCACACCGCAAGACAGGCGGCCGTTCGTGGAGGAAGCGGAGCGTCTCCGGGTCATCCATATGACTGAGCACCCCAACTACAAGTACCGGCCCCGGCGAAGGAAGCAGAACAAGACTCGACCCAACCAGCCCTCGACCCCGGTCAGCGCGCCGCCCGCCACCTCCGCGGCGCTCGGGTCGCCCTACGCCACCGGCACCGACTCGCCCGACCCTCGCTTCAGCCACAACCCCGGAGCCGGCTTCTCCCCCTACCGAACCTCGCCCCTCGCCTCGGACTTCCAAAACAACCAACAATTCAATGGCCACGTCCAGACCCCGGAATCTTCCCCCGCGAGGTCTCCTGAACCCCAAGGAAGGAGGAGCGCCCCCGCTGAAGCTCCTCTGCCTACACCTGACGCATCTCCAGTCGAAAATGAAAAGGAAAATTTTCAGTATGAAGAGAGGAGGCGAGCGATCAATGCCTCCTCGATGTCTGACTCATACTCACCCTATAAAACTTATAGAACGCCAGGATCTTTCTCGCCAGCGCCCGTAGCCGCCATGGGCATGGCTAACGGAATGTACGTCATGTGCACGCAGAGGACTTTGACTGAGCAGCCGCCGCTGGTGACAGGGACTTTCTTCCCTCCGGTAGCAACCTCGCAAGATCAGCAAACTCTAGGCACATCTACTCCAAGGGTTTCGAACGCCCCCAGTGGCCCAGTACCAACGGAATACACTATCCAGTATCATCCTTTCGAGCAATACGAGCAGATGTATAAAACTGAGGACTATCATTATCCTGATCAGCCAAAAACTGAGTACGACACGGGCGGCAGCTACTTCTCCGAGGAGCCACCGTCGAACCAGCAACAGGATGGAGAACAAAACTATATGAATCCTCGTTCGGAGATAAGGACGGGTTCTCCCGAGTCTGATGTGGACGCGCGGGAGTTTGATAAATACTTGGACTATGGAGCAGAGGGGCCGATGGAACAGCATCAGCAGCAGCAGCAGTACCGATACGAGCAGCAGCAGAACTTCCGCCCTCCTTACTGCCCGGAGCAGGCGCCCGGCCCTGAGTACTGCTCCGAGAGGATGTACCCGTCTCCATACGCCTCTGTGATCGCTGGAGCCCCTCCTACTAACTACGCTCCCAGCGCTCCCGGCTCTGACGCCAGGCCCGAGGATGAGTTCAGTGTCATTCTAGCCGGAGTACGACAGACTTGTTACAGCAATTGACTAGAAAGGACTGATACGGGATAGTAAATGGACTCTTCCTAAACTGTAACCCAAAGAGTTGATTTCCTTCCAAATGTATTATGGAATGTACGATGAAAATTTTGCACAGCGGATATAGTGATATTGTAAGAATTTGTTCTACTAAAATTAGACACAAAATGTTATATAACCTTACATAATGAAATCACAATAATTTTATACCGCGATGACAAAGTGATGTAACTCAGATATAAATATTTTTTTAACTAGCGATTGTTTCGCAACCTTAGCGATTTTTGTAATTTGTTTAAAACTTTTCAATTATTTATTACATTGTGAATAAATTAAAAAGGAGAGTAATCTATTTTAAGTGAATTTATACGATTTGTAGGACAATAAAAAATAATTATAATTATAAAAGCGAAACGGCTTGTACTCACGTTTTAAGTTCCAAAATTGTCTGTGCCTTGTAGAGTTTGTATAAAATGTATGAAATGTTAGCGGCAGCAATTTGTAACAGTGACTGTTATAACTATTAAGAGTTGAAGATATATTAAATAACTAATGTTAATGTGAATTGGTGCTATGTGAAGAGGTCCTAAAATATTTTTTGTACGTCCAAACCCGTATACCATAGAGGTAGCGAATAAAGCGATTCCTAAAAGATTATTTATTTGTAACTATTTTTGTATATTTCGTAGATAAAAAATAAAAATAAAAAAGAGCGTCGAATTAATTGAAATATAGTTCTTCCAATAAGCCTGTAGATATATATTTTAAGTCGTATTTTTATATTGTTTTAGTTAATAAAATTTATAGAACTACTGTTTCTGTATAAACTGTTAGAATATTTGAATAAAGAAATATCTCATAGGTTATAATTATTTGTACTAAAACTATACTTAGTTAAATTGTTTTTAGTTTACGCTGCAATTCTTTAGTTTAGTATTGAGACACTCGCACTGCGAAACTAAGTTCTTCCTAATTGTAAGAAAATTTATAAGAAACAATAAAATTTTATTCATATGCATTTTTTATTTTTTATTTTCCTCACACTGTATACAGTAAGAATTCAAAATGAACTACATGATGATAATATCACATTACAGAATATACTTAAAAAAAAGGAATAAAATATCAACTGATAAAATTCACTGATACGCAGACACCTCTTGACAAATTCATTTCATTCAATATCTGAACCAATCTCCCACCAAAATCCCCTTGCATAATACCACAGTCACTCATTCCATGCATTCAAAAGGATCGCATATTTATTTTATCCCTCCGATAGCCATCGATTCAAATTAATGACACATTTAATGATACATTACCATCACTACACTTGCCAAACGCTAAACACAACAAAAACAAAACGAAAGCGGCATAAGTCCAAATAAAATTAAAATTACTAAATAATTTGCGAAGGTAGGGGTGTGCCCGTGCGGCCCGCGGGCGCTCGCGCCTGTAATTACGAAGCAGGCCGCGGTATCACGCCCCTGCAGAGAGAACCACGGCTATTGATGTATTGACGTTTTGGAGAAAACACAGATATAAGTACAGAAATGAAGATTTGAGTTTGTGCAGTATGATTTCGGGGAACTTTTGGGAGGTATAATTGAGTTATTTTTCATTGCAAGCTATTGATTTTTATGCAAATTACATTTATGGGATATGGTTTGTATCTGCCACTAGCTCGAGGGCTTAAATTTTCAATCCCATAAAATTAATATTATACGAAATTTACCGATCCACACATTTACAAAAGTTACGATACCTAGTACACAGATCACAAAAAAATATTTACACTCATTGAGAACAACAAGATTATCACTCAGCAATAGAGTTCTATAAGTATTCAACCAAGACAGAAAACTAATAGGTAGGTAGGTAAGTACATAATATTATTACAAAATTATTATTCAAAGGACTAGAAAAAGAAAATTCCAATCCTTGCATTGTAGGTAAGCATCAAAAAGTAGCTGAAATGAAAAATTTAAACTGGCATATGAAAGGAAAGAATTCTCGATTAACCATTTTTTAATTAAAGTATAGTTCCTATTACGAAATAAAATAATGAAAGAAGACGGAACGACGCACGAAAAATAAAATTTTCAGTGTTACATACAGTTTCACAATGTGCGTGTTTTGACGCGAGGCTGTTATAATACGTGATAATTAAGTTTTTATTCGCCCTTTTACATTTTAATCCTCGGGGACATCTCGACTCCGTCACCTCTATCTGATGTTATTTTATTTGTTTATTCATAATTTATTTCGAACAATATTTTAAATATGAATAAACGAGAAAACCAATAACAGGTATCTATCCTATTTTAATCTTATAAAAGCACATATAGCATGGTCTAAAAAACAAGGTCTGGCACTCCGAGAGTGACACAAGTTTACGTCACTATCCAGTTGCCACTTTATTGCAACAAAACAAGAAGTATGGAAACATTTTCAGTCACCATTCTGTTAAAAAATATATATCAAGCATTTAAATTGTCGTTTTGTTTTCCTAATCAAACGAAACAATTCAATTTAAACTTATACCGACGTAATTGTTAGTTAAAACCTCATTGATTTATCGGATTCGCACAGGTAATAAAGGCGGTTGGGGAGTTATTATGACACACTACTGGTAACACAGCGGTGATGACGTAGGCTTGTGTCACCCACGTGACCACTGTGTCTCGGAATGCTATACCTGGCGAAGTATATTATTATACCATGATATAGAGATGCTAGAACATATCATTATGAAGTAGCAAGTTCCTAGTAGGTACCTAGGTAATTATTTAATGTTTTTAAACCGACTTCAAAACAGGAGGAAGAACTTGACGAATTTTCCTAAAAAGATTACGTAAGTATTTTTCCATTGAGCATTAGAGAAATCTACCAATGAATAGTACCCAACTCATCATTTATCTAAAGAAATAAATACCCACACTTACTCAAGCATCTCTCAAAGCTCCTACCCACAATATAAAGACATAATTCTAAAACCAATAAGTGTAATTAATAAGCTAATTAGTAACAATTACGGTCACAAAGCTAGACTATTGGATGTCGCGTGGCAGCATCTCAAATTGAATGAACATAAAAACAGTTTGCGACGTAATGGCCGATAGAGGACCAATAAAATATGCGTTTGCGCACTGACCACGGTTACGTGCTGGTAAACCACTGGAAGATACGCGAGGATGTGAATAAAGTTAAAGAGTTAATGCTCCATGACAGAACTCATTGATTGATTCTGATTTTGAAATTCTTTTTAAACATAAACAAATCAAATAAATGATAAATGACAATTTTAAAAGCACCAAAAGTTATCATTGGGTGTTTTGTGCAGACTATGGTGTTTATATAAATCATTTGCCTATACATAATTATGTAATGTATAAAACTACTTGTTAGAGGTCAGAGGTATCATAATACAAACGTTAAATAAATATCTATTACATAAAACACGAAGATTAGACACAAACGCACTTTAGAACACGCATTAAACAAGTTAAATAAAAGCAAAAGCAAGTAAAAAAATATATATTACCCTACATTGTTATCATCATTTTTACTATGACAGAATGCGAATATCTAAAAAGCTTATCTGTATATCTAACAAACTTCGTGTACTGAGGGTGATTTATTGTAAATCTACGTACATTCCAAACGAACTTAAAAAACGTCTGGTCATCGAGTAGAATCGCCTTTGTAGAGCTCAGTTTTTGAAGTACGCCTAACGCTGAGCTAGTCACTCTGTCAACCAGGACTGGGTTTTCCTCACTAGAGCATCGGACAGATAATAAAGCGATACGAGAGAAGGTGATTAATTGGCTGTAAGATAAATTTTTGTTTTTATGTGAAATTGTTAAAGAGCTGTAGATTTTGTGAATAAATAAAATAAAATAAACAGTGGTTAGTTCTTTTTTCTTTTTTATTTACTAGTTTTCCGCCCCTGCTTTGCACGGTTTAATCAGGTCGAAGTATCGGGCTTTCCTTTAATTTAAATGCATGCAAGATCAACAATTACGCCCGATTGTGGGTTAATACTGTGTATGTATTTAGTTGATAAGCCTTCATATAGCATACCCACAATAGCATAATCAGCCTATAATAAAATCTTCAGCACCGCATATCTCCCACTACTTGGCGCATACGCAGGACGGCAGCGGCGCAAGCGTACCGCTCCAAAGCGATGCGCCTTTGAAGATAGCGCCGATACATTTATTAGCCAGGTTTGCATACCGCCATCAGCCGCCGCCCGCCAGCCTGAATAAGGTTCGGTTCCCCGTTGAGTTATTTTGAATTGTGCTTTTTGACTAGTTTAAAACTTTTTCGTCGAATAGCGAATGATTATGTGGGGGTTAGTTTAATTGCTTGTAAAAGAGGGGTATTACGGATCATTCGTTAAGGCATAATAGTAAGGCTGGTATTCTAGCATTACCTATTTTCGTAGAGTGTTCTTCTTCTCCATAGGAACCTACTACGCTTTGGAATGGGCGACTAGCTTCATCTTTCTGACTGACCGAACCCTTGACAATTCAAAAGTGCTTGTTTAATTGAAATTAGTCCTTTGAATGCTTTCACTGCTCGGAGATAATAATAAAAATTTAACAGTTTTCACATTTATCTCGGCTGCAAGCTTCAACACTAGTGTCTGTTATGGGCTTGAAATTTTGCTTATTTCCCTGAGAAACCAAGATTTTTTTAATCATTAGGTACACAGAAGTCGTAGAGCTAACTCTAACGAACGGTTCTAAACCTTGGAACTTTCCTTTCAGACGATTCTTTATCGAAATATTTAATCTCACGTGAAAACAGTCACGTCATATCCAACACGCTTTCATACATAACTTTACATATGACTTAAATTACATACTCATAAATTGTTTAGAGTTAGGTACATTATGCTGAAAACTGCGCTCTTGAAATTTCGCAGGAGAAAATCTTTTATTTTTTTATTCTTCATTTAATTAGGTACTTTTATGACGGTAATGCGTATGCCAGTTCCATCTTACCCTAAATATACATACTGCTACAGATTACATTTGAGCCACGAACCTGAACAGACTCACATCATCACTATTTTCAAAAATTCACCATCGTCATTTTCAAATCTCAAAAGCCCTACTGAACCTAGGAGCGTTTGCGCACAGCATCCTATCTGAATCTGAAATCCGAATTGGAAATGTTCTGAATTCGGACGGAAAATGGCATTCGGGTTTTCTATATCGGAAAACGAATTATGGAACTCAAATGGAGTTGGCCAAGACACCTGGCAAGGCGAAATGATGACTGGTGGAGTAAGACTGTGACCGAGTGGCGTCAAAGGACTGGAAGACGAAGGGTTGCTCATCCGGCAGCGAGATGGGCGGACGACATTGTTACCATCGCGGGTAGCACCTGGATGAGGCTGGCACATAAAAAGAGAGGCATATGCACAGCAGTGGGTGAAGAAGGGCTGTGGATCATGAGGATGATGATGGCATTCGGATTTAGTGCGCAACGGTATAACCCCTCATACAAATATTAGGTACTTCCGCTACTTTGGTCCAACATTGATCGGATTCGGGTTTGATACTGTGCGCAAACGCTCTCAGAAGCAATTAGTAAAGCCTTGGTCTCCTAAGAAAGCTGTGAACGGCCACACAATAACGGCTGTCATAAAAAAAGTGTTTTTTGACACCTCAATGTCAAATATTGGTGAAACTAACATATTTTCATGACGGCTGTTATAATATGATGGAACCGTTTTCCTAAGAAACCCAAGCTAAAGGTCATAGCATACATATCAACTCGGAAAGGGATCGTCACCGTATCGCCTTTCGCCTCGCCGTCAAACAGGCGTCAACCTAACGTAAGACCGTAACCAAAGCGGATGAGCAGCTTCGATACGTCGACTCGGCTACGGCTGGGCGACGCCGCGCTTACGGCTCGCCAACCGAATGACAGCGTGTGGCAACAGTAGTGTGCTGCAGGCAGGCCGCGGGACGGGTCAGAGGGGCAAGGGTGTATGAAGATACGTAAGCTCGGGTACGGAGAGACGTAAGCGCGGGACTTCAAGTTGCCCACGCACCGTACCAAGGTTCGTGAGCTTGTCCTGAGGCGAGGCGATTACGTTGCGACTCCGATTAGGGTGCGTGCAGTAGGGAGTTTCATACAAAGAATACTGAATGACTCGAGTCGATACGGTGACGATCCCTTTCCGATTTGATACGTGTGCTATTTCCTTTAACCAACATCAACGACGCAAATGAAAATTAAAACAGATTATAAACTAAAAACAACCCACTATCAGGCGGCATAGTTGGCCACGTGCACATAATCACTAGATGTCCTTTTTACCCACTTTCGAAACTAAACCTAAACACTGCGCTTAATGATCCATTGTACCACACGTAACGCTACCCCAGTTTCCAAACACTGAGGGGAAATAAAAAGAGATCGGACGATAACACACGATAAGATCATGGTAAGCTTACATAGTTGTACATTCTTTACCTATTTTATGGATCAAAATCACTGTTCATTTAGTACGGTTCTTTGGTCAATTTTGAGGTAGGTTGTGACGAATTTGAGTTAGGTTAGGAAGCCGAAGTGGAAGTTTAAAATCTCGAACGAAACGGTACAATTTTAAAGCTAATTTCATTAGAAGTGATGGGAAACGGAAAGGGTTTTTAAGGATGTTCAAGGTGGATTGGATGTCATTAACATATATTTTTAGGCCCTATGTTAGTACTGAAAGGCGTTCGGGAAGGCTGACAGGATAAAGCGCTGAAGCGATAGCATACACGGGGAACACAAATTTCTCGACAGAATCGTCAATGAAAATGGCACAATCTCTTACTCATGGCTAAAAAATGTGCTGTACTACTTACCATACATATCTACAACTATACCTACATGTGTGTTAACTTTCAGAATACGTGTTCATTCACGCGGTTGCACTACTACTACTGAACTTTGGAGCATATCTCATTCATGGAGTCTATCATAAACATCGGGCTAACAAGAATTGTTTACGAGAAGATTCTGGGTTCTGGGTTGAGCAGTGTGGGTCCTGGTTCTGGAACCAGAACCCACACTGCTGTCAAACCTACTTCTAAGGCCTATCATCTCTGAAATACGGTTAAGCAACCAGGTAGCTCGGATAATCCTGGAAGTCTACTCTCTAAGCACGAAATCCGTAGTTTTGGCCGAAATAACGGATGTTTCCTACTCCGTATCACTTTCGGACATAACATTAGTCCGGGGCCCGAACTAAAAATTAATTACAAAACGATTTGACAGTTGTCCTTACTCCAGATGTGTTTTGACACGTCCAAATTTTTTTATTAATCGGGAGTAGGGTTCACTTCTAAGAATTGAACTACTTTCAAACGGGCCCGTATCTTCGTAGCCGGACTCTCTAAGACTAGGCCGCCAGCTTCTATGGCATACTACATTATCTTATGCTAAGGGCTCGTGGCTATATAATAACAGCCTTCTTTTATTTTCCCGCGACCCCGGCAGGCATCGGCCTTATCGGACCCCGTCAATTATGCTGACATCTCTTTGAGGCGCGCGTGGAACACGATGCATCGTCGACCCGAACCTGGTCCTTACCGGACAGCGAGCTGCCCGTTGCTCGCCGTCCGCAAGCCAGCGCCTACGGTGACCGGGAGTCGGCAATCGACTCCCGACTTCCAGAATGTCTGCTCCTGCGGAGAAGCAATCGCTGCGCCCTCGCGCCCCTAGTCGCCACTAGGGGCGCGAGGGCGCAACGATTGCTTCTCTCTCACGCGCTCCACGTCCTCCTTCGCGAGCATTACTGCTTCACAGAAGGAGGTGACGGCTTCCCATTCCCTCTCGCTCTGTACCATGGCCTGAACCAGGGCCGGACGCGAGAGATCGCCGCCACGAGGACACGGCGGTGCTCCGCCCCAGCCGAGCAGACCTCCACCGTAATATAATAACAGCCTTACGGATAGATTGGAGGTTAAGCTACGCTTGCCAAGGTCGGTCCGTGGATGGGATGAATGCTGGTGGAAAGCACGTTAAGCCGTTGGTCCCGGCTGTCATTCGTAGATCTTCGACAGTCGTTACGGGTAGTCAGAAGCCCGAAAGTGTTACCAAGGGGTATCGTGTTATCCAGTAAATGGGTTGTAGAGCTCAGTTAGGCAGTAGCTCCATGTGAAATACTGGTATTCAGCTGCATCCGGTTAGACTGGAAGCCGACCCCAACATAGTTGGGTAAAATTCTGGGCAGATTTGACAACATTACCTTATTCAGATTCAGTGATTTTCTAGTTATTTTAGTAATTATGAGATAACTTTGTAGTTTGTGGTTTCTGGTATTCCTATTGGCCATTGGTTTTCAGTACCATCTTTATTGAAAGTTTTTATCATCAAAGATAGATTGTTTAAGCAGCTGAAGTCCCAGATTTAGTAGGTACGCCGGATGTTGCCATCTCATACAATATGTTGAATTTTTCCGGTTTTATTACTGTTAAACACTTCTTTTACTAAAAAACCTTATCATGCTGCCTGCAGTTGGAGTAACCTACTGAATGATTTTCAGTGTTTTTATTATTTTTAATCGATACATGGAAAATTAGAAGCACATGGTAAGTATTTTCTTCTACTGGACATTTAAGGTGCATCTACACCGATATTACTTTTTGTAGAGCAACATTTTGCAACATGATAACCATTAATAACATTAAAGAACTTTATGTAACTTTTAGTAAGTTTGCTAAATAACTTTTTGTTATCCGTTGTTGCCCACTAACACTTGCAAACGTTGATTCACAAAAAGTAGCTTTGATGTGGATGCACCTACACTTAATTGTCTACTCAACAATATTTTGAAAGATATTTACGATCTAATAGTTTCCCAAAAACAAGGAATCATGTTAGCCGATTTTCATGTATTATGGAATCTGATCCAGTCTGAATCTGTAATCTGGTAGTCTCCCTTATCCGCCTTTTGGAAACACGAAAGCTCCAATCAACGTACTGTAGAGGTTATCTACATGTGTCAACCTTATGTTGACTAGCTAGTAATATATTATCGATGGTTACTCTCGAACAGTCAAGCAAGTTTGAAATAAGATTTGGAAAGAAAAGCGATGGTAGTTTGTTTAGAGAAGTAGATAGGCAGGGCTAGGGCCTGCCGGTGTATTAGGAAAATTCCTTGATAAAATTTAATAATCTAGTTAAACATTAAATATAGTTTCCTTTCTCTTACGCCCCCACTTTCATATATTAAGAACGGTATAACAGTACCTAAACTTAAATAATTCTATTTCAAATAATTCAAGGCCGAAATAATCTTTCCCTTTTTTCTTTGGTATTGTTCGTCGAATCGTTGAGCTCCTTAAGTTCTGAGTTGAGCTACACGATTACTGACAAATGCGTGCACTGACTGGACAGGTCCACTCAATCTGTGTGGTTTTTCCTCAAAAGACCATCTCAGACACAAATCTACATGGTTTTCACATGATCTGACCAAGATTATGTCTGGACTTTAAAAGAGACTGTGACCTCTGAGTTTGTTTCGGCCTTTCTTCTCAGAGTAGTCAGATAGGAAACGCCGACCTCATCTAGTTTTTAAAATATGATTGACGTGTAAAAGTGTTTGTTCAAACCTACTTACAGAAATAAAATCATTTATCATTTATCCCTAATGAATGTTTGCCTGAAAAACAAGTTCGAAGATTTTTATTCGCTCTATACTTATTTACATTTCTGTTTTAATCGTACTCCAAACTATTTAATAATTTATTCAATATTATTACTCCGTGAACTAGCTAGGCATCAGAACAGCACAGTTTCGCTTCGTCATCGCCACATCCTGCCCCTCAATGTATTCCGTCTGTCACACAACACATTTACATACTCTTTAAGCTTTTTCTTTCATAGATTATTATTATTAATGATTATCTTAGACACTTGCTGGTGGATAGTGGAATAAATTAACGACGGAAGATTATAATATAATAATATTATGGTAAAGTCTGAAATCGCCAACCCATTTTGAGTAAGCGTGATGGTAAATGCTCGTGCCTCTATGTATGAGAAAAGGCCTTTGCCCTGCAGAGGGATAATAATAGGCTGGTATTGTTTATTTTTAAGCTTTTCGCATATCTTGGGACCATGGAATCCCGGACCTTTGGTTTATACGAGGGGCCGAAGCCAATTCGCAAAGGCCCGTTGGACTCTATAAGTAAAGGAAATGAAACACAAACCGGCGATTATCCCGGTATGCACAGTGCAGGTGCACCCAAGGACAACCCCCGGTTGGTGTTGGACTATTGCAGGATATGGAAAAAAACACGTGTGGCACTCGGGGACTGCCGCGGTAAAGCTATTGCATAGCATTTTTTATCAACTTATGCAATTATAATTATTTATTTATGCTGTATTTTTGCAGTTTTTTTTTTTTCTTTGATATTAATTCATGTACAGTCGTACCATATACATACACGTTAAGCGAACGCTCGGCCGAGCTACATGGTAGGCGGAGTGGGGGTGTTAGGTTTTATTTTCATTACGGAATTTCTTGATTCGGTCGCCGCGCTCAAAGCCCGGGATAAAAGCTATGCAATAGCTTAAAAAAATATTGGACTATGGATTTGGGTGCCAAAAGTGGACTAGTTACCAAGTACTATGGAAGGACTATGACCCCTGCCCGATCAATGTTTTATATAGCTGATATTATTATTTTTATAAATTATAGGTACATAGGTAAGTTCTAGTAGTAGTCAAATTACACAACTGCCACTAGATTTTTGAAAGACTGATCAACAAAAACATCTTAAACCTTGTAAAATACTCTCGCTCCATGTAAAATACTGGTATTCAGCTGCATCCGGTTAGACTGGAAGCTAACCCCAACATAGCTGGGAAGAGACTAGGAAGATGATGATGACTCCTAAACTTTAGGGTAACTGCAGCTGTGATTGGTAGACCTAAAGATTAAGGTCAATCAAATCAGTTGACATGAGATTTAATATGAGATAAATGTAAACAGGCGTTCAGAAACCGGGGATAATCTTTTAGTGTAAATTGCTTTATAATTCTTTTCTTTTATTTATAACTAGGTTTACCAAAGTAGGTTTTCTCAATAATAGAGAACCTCTCAATGTCTGTGGAACTATCTCAGCTATTGTCATCGTTTATGATTTTATATGAGTAGAATTTTCTCAAAATATCGAAGAAATTCCGCCTTCTACAACCAGAAAAAACTCATAAATTAATCATCATTTTACAATACTTCAGAAAAACTATCGTCTGACGCCTGTCAGTCACAGGAACACACATTTAATATTCATAAATCGCCATGTCGCGTCATACTCATAAATAAATTAGAAATTCATAAAAAAAACTGGTCGGACCACCCCTAGCTTTACATGCGGTATTCATACACTCATCACGAATCATTTCTATTTTCGAATACAATTTTAAAACCTCCTTTACAACGAATCCAAACCTTATTGGAACGACACACTATTGGTTATTTGAATCTCCGAACGCAAGCATACCTTTGCCAATATAAAAATAAATTCTCTAAGAAATAAAAAAAATATTTTACTTTTTTTCTGTAGGTCTGTGGGCCACGTGCCATGATATCGTAATTTTACAGCCAGACGACATTTCTTTGATTTGCATTGAGATATGATTCGGAAATGACTGATCATATATTTTGTTTTTATAACATTGTAAAATTATATTTATTGGCTATTGATATTTTTTTTAAATTTATATTTATTGGGTGTGAGATTTACGACCAATTGATATGAGAATAAAGAAAGTAAAAAAAAATTGTAAACAGTAAAGTTACTGTCACCTGTTGATTGTGGCATAAAAAAAAATTGGTTTCATCCGGAAACGTGCCACTGGCAGCATTGCCATGGTGAATGGGAATGCCAATTCTTTGGCTACAGAACGAGCCAGCCCTCTGGTCACGTGAAGCGGCGACCACAGGAAAGGCAAAACCAAGATTATTCCAAAAAATCATGACACTGAATTTGAAGAACAAGCTTCAAAGCAAAGTAACTTTAATCCTAAAAGAGCCTGTTAACTATTAAATGTTCTGGTAAGCATTTTAAGGGTCTGTCGCATTATACCAGCGGGGCAATTACGTAACACACTAACAGTAGGAATGGGTTTCATTATGACAGTTCAACAACATTCATTGCGTTATTTTTGTTGTTGAACAGACAAATTTTTCGAACATATGAAGCAATGGATTAGCAATAGGCTTCAAAATGAATCAGATTGTGATAGATAGTGTGTTACGTAATTAGGGTGCAGGTTCTCGAACTGGTTCGGCTGTTGATAATTCATTCAACCAATTACAGCAGTTTACGCGCGCTTGACAATTTGTCACATTAATTATGCGATATTTTTCGTTTGAGAAATTTGCCATTAATTACTAACAGAGCATGACGAAACTTCGGCTCTAAGATTGCCATCATAACACAGCTGCTCCATTCAAAGCCTCTTATAGGTAGTTGGCCCCTCAAACTTCTTCATACACTCGTTTAAGAATGCAAATACCTTCACGATACACATAATTAAAGTGACAGTCATGAATCAAAGACGGGCCATTGATGAGCAACCGATCAAATGGCAATTTTAATCAATTTAATTGCCTTGCATCAATGGCCGCCACTTAGTAAACATTGAGACAATTATGTACATTTTATAGTCACATTATCACGTTGGCCATCAAGGATATACTTTATAAAAATAAAGTGTAAGGAGGCGTAATATCCACATTCTTTGTCGCGGTCTTTTACACGGTCTCTGCGGAATTAATAACATTCTTGAGTGTACTGAAAATGCTTATTTATATCCGTTCATAAATATTCTCTTGTTGGATTAGTAGGTAGGTCTGTAATTTAAGGGTACCTAATTTAATTTCTGTTTCTTTTTATCTATTTCTAGGTGGCGTATTACCTCTTAATTAGTTACTCTTACTCAGTTAGACCAGATGCTGCATAGCCTAAATGGAGCCTCTCGGCGGGTTGGCTTCGCCATGAATTTGGACCAGACGAAAATCATGTACAATTCGCACGTCTTGCCGAGTCCAATCCACATCGAAGGGTCGCTTCTCGAAGTTGATAAGGAGTATGTCTACCTAGAGCAAGTCATACAGCTCGGTAGACACAACTTTGAGAAAGAAGCCGACAGAAGTATCCAGTTGGGTTGGGCAGCGTTTGGAAAATTTCCTCAAGTCTTCTCGACGCCAATCCCGCAATGTTTCTGTACAACCAGTGCGTCCTGCTCGTTATAACGTACGGTGCCGAAACTTATACACTGACAGTCGGGCTGCTGCACAAATTTAAGGTCGCTCAGCGCGCTGTGGAGCGGGCTATGCTCGGGGTTTCTTTGAAGGATAAAATCAGAAACGAAGTTATCCGGAAAAGAACCGGAGTTACCGACATAGCTTGCAGAGTAAGCAAGCTGAAGTGGCAGTTGGCTGGCCATGTTCGTCGGAGGACCGATGGTCGGTGGAGCAGACGAGTCCTGGAGTGGCGACCGCGTATCGGCAAGCATAGTGTGGGACGCGCTCCAGCTAGATGGACCGAGGACCTCAAAAAGGCTGGAACAGACTGCATGCGGAAGGCCGAGGATAGGGTATTGTGGCGCAACATGGGAGAGGCCTATGTCCAGCAGTGGACTGCGATAGGCTGAGTTGATTGTATTTCCTCTTTGTCATAGCATAGTTAGGTACGTTAATTTCGATACTTAATATCATTAGCACCAATTAAAATACCTCATGTTCTTTATCTAGATCCACTTTATTTACTACAACAACAACAAATTACAAATAGAAAAAATCGCTCAAATTAACACACTATAAACAACACATTACTTAAAGAATACCTCTCCAATTATCTATGGTCTATCAATGTTGGGAGTGCTTCGGAATCCACTACCGGTGCGAGGCGATGTAGGCTTTTAGCTAAAAATGCGCCGGTTCCGAGGGCATCCCTCCTATGTTAATGGTCACTGGTAGATTCTTGTGCGTACGGCAAACGCTAATTTAAACTGGATGCTACGCTGTACAGGGGCACGCCATTGTGGTTTGTTATTTTGCAATATATTTTTTAAATAAGTTTAAAAATTATTTATTTTTATATCTTTTGTTTCATGATCATCAGATTTGTTTTTGATGATATTTTCAGGCAGTGGCAACAATAAATCTGCAGGAGTGAAGAAAGTATGAATCATAATTATTAATCGCGATATAAAAACGAAAAGATGATATCTTCACAACGCTTCGTAACGCAAATGAAAAAGAAAACTAGTCATGTACAAAAAGTCCAATATTTACTAAAAACACACAACACCCAAAAAAAAAAACCGCTACACACCCAAAAATGGACTACAATATCTTGTCTATTAACGCACCTCTGTCCCACCTCACCTGTGCGTATACACGTCAATATTTTATTTATCGATGTTCGGTATCTGCGATATCGGCTCTTCGATACCGCGGTACCAGCCAGGTAAATGAGGCCGCGAGACACCTCTACTGCCCCCTGTGCAATGTGATTTACGGACTACTCCCACTAGCCCACGGCTGAATAAAAGTATTCATTATCTAAAGCACTAGACTTAAAATTGCGATGGGTTTAGATTAAATTAATCGTCGGCTACTTGAAGGATTATTTAGTTTGCTTGGTTGATGACTTTCATAGTGAAGGTATTCTTTAAACTACGATTACTTACTTACTTACTTAAAACAAAAAAAATACTAAAATTAAGGGGACTACAGGACCTAAACGCAAGTTTTATAATGCCTAAAAGTGTATGATCCAATGCAGTAAACAGAATCAGTAAAATATATGATATTCTTCACGATATATATGCTAGTTAGATAGTGTGTTGAAAACATAATACAGTTAATTTGATACGATAGAAAAAAATCACGAAGATACCTCAAAAAAATTCTTTTAACGATTAAAAACCATACTAATATACATGAAATCATTCTGATTTTTTGTTAGATTATTCTACAACCAACATATTAACGTAAAAGTGTTTTAATTTTTTAGTCCAATCAAGAGATTTTTTGTAAATAGATAATTATTTCATATTTTGCAATAAATTACCAGCGTTGTGTCATCGCGCTTCTATTTCTTTTCTATGCAGTCCGATAGTGACCACGCTTTAGCTCTTGTCAGCCTCTTAAACAGGAGCAATGCCAATGTAGCTTATGTAAATAATGAATTAAAATATCAATGTTTAGGAGAGACAGTCATGCAATTAAAAACTCTCTCGTATTTTAAAAACTCCGGGGTAAATTCCTGGTCAAACCAATATTACAACTATAAGTAACGTTACGGATTTGTACGAATTTTAAATAAGCTTTTCTAAATTAAAACATTCAGTAGGTAACTGACGCTTTTATAGCAACAGGAAATGATAAGCATTTCTAAATCAATAGGTTCCATGCACCCAACCTATTCCACAAGTCCAAACTTAAAGTCAAATATTCACCAATATATCGATCAGCCCACAATAATCTCGTCACCACAAAGAGACCATGTTTGTCTTGCACCCAGCTCTATGTAAATGTGCAAAGATCTATGCGCGCGCGCCGTTCGTCGCAGATTTATTGCATAATTGACTTCCGGCGGGAAAGCCGCCATCATGACAACCGAGTACCGACACACTTATGAATTGCCTAACAGTTAAATAGCAAGGTTTTAAGAGTATATTTGGAATGTATATAAAGGTTGTGTAGTTTTTTTTCTGATAGTCAATATGAATAGAAGTAATAGTCAATAGTCAATTGAAGGCTAGTAGACTAATATTTTTGAGTGAAAACAGTATCGGTTATACAGACTTGCTTCCTTTGGGATACTGTCCTCACTTTTAGATATTCTAACCTAATATAATATTCAGTGCCGTATAATCTATGCTAAATACTGTATCCAATTGAACTTTATTCTTTCTTTTTCTATCAAATAGGTATATTATTATCTCAGTTTTATTCAAATAAATCCCAAATGCAATCTGCACATCTTACAAGTTTTATTTAGTCATAATAATTCAGGGCTTCGCTGCTCGGATACTGACCCTAACAGATCGCAGACTGCAGTACTGACCCTAATCGCGTAATACACTTTCTTTCACAATCCAAAGGAAAAAAGAAAGGAAGGACATTTTTGAAAGAAATTCCTAATCATTTGAAAAAATCGTCAGCTCTGCAATGTAAATAATACAATGAATGTTGAGTCTGTAACGGTTTACCAACACTCGATTGGTCCATGAACCGTTGGTGAACAGAATCTTTAAACCATTAACTTTTCATCCAAAGTACTTTTCACCCACGAACGTTTCGCCAACATAACTAACTTAACCTTTTTTTTTCCCGGGTGGAAAAGTCGTTTGGATAAAAAGTTAATGGTTTAAATAAGCTGGTCGACGGAGCCCCGCTTTGCGGGGCTCCTATTTCTGTCTAAAGGGTTTAAAGGAACCTAACCAACCGAACCTCGGGATGCCACTGACGTCGACCGTGATGTTGGCGAAACGTTCGTGGGTGAAAAGTACTTTGGATGAAAAGTTAATGGTTTAAAGATTCTGTTCACCAACGGTTCATGGACCAATCGAGTGTTGGTAAACCGTTACAGACTGATTAATGTTACCCCGCAGAACCCATTTAATTTTACCTCCATACATATACACGGCTACACTTTCAGACAGCCTTTCTTCCCTACTACAGTCAAGTAGAAATATATAATTCCTTTTAGGTACACCGTGAAGTTTTTCCCTCGTTTCGCCCAGTTTCCCTTGTAACAAACATGCGTACGCGCAAGTGCCGTAAGTTCATAACAGTTCACGACAGGTTGATAGGTCGTTACATACGTTATGAGCTGCACTATAACGCTTTCTCTCAAATGACGCTCGAGTCTTGTTACTTGGAACTGTGCTTTCATTTCCCATATTAGCATGTATGCAGTTTATTTTGATTTTAAAGCGAATATTTCTCCTGCAATACTAGGTATTAGTACCTACGGTGAGAGCATTAAACTTGTTCAGTCATGAAATTCTTGTTTAACTACTTCTTCTTCGTGTCGCTGGCACGACTTTTCTCACATTTTGTTGGCCCAAAACTTGGCCACTTCCACGGCGTCAGCGGTGGCAGCGCAGAGGTCATTTTGACTGCAAGTTTTGGGACACAGACGGCAAGATAGAAGGTGGAGCATAGTTTGCGACATAGTTCCACATCCACATCCAGCTGCCCTTCCATCGAGGTAGCCCCACTTTACCAGGTAACTACAGGTACAGGTTGTTTAACTTAATCTCATAGTACGCCATCGCCAGTTTAAAAGACCAAATTGTCGTTATTATTAAGTGGTTTCTTGTTGGTCCAATTCCTGTATTATGCTGTCTGGTGTTAGGTAGTTTACCAAAAGGTTTTCTTAGACAAGTTCTAGACTGGCTTTATCAATGTGTAAGATAATTGCACCAATACGTAATAATTTAACTTGCTTTGGTTGAGAAATGCAAGCAAACTTGGGTATTTACTTCACTCCACATTTATATACAAATTACCGTCTTTACATAAACACGCTCAGTACATAAGTAATGCGTACAATGGCTTGACGTCGGCGCGTACGCAGCGGGTGTCGCCACAAAGCGCACGGGACGACAGACGACAGGCTACTGGGAGACCAACCTCTATGTATACTGGAGGCTACAAAGTTTCCTTACCAATGCCACGTAATAAAACCTTTACAATGTAAAAAAAGTTATATAAATATAAATCACAGCTGTCATTTAGACCGTTGCACATTGCCGGGAATATGAGTTATTTTGACAGTAATTTGTCTATGGGTAACAATTTATAGTGTGGATCTATTTTCGCGAATACGTTAAGTTTTAATCACAATATATGCACGGTGCATGCACAATGGTTCGACTCGTACGCAGCGGGTGTCGCCACAAAGCGTGGTCGCGACGACAGCCGACAGGCTACCGGGAGCCGACACAGGCTATGAATACTTAGTATAGGATATTGTAGCACTTCGTTTGTGCGCACCGGCACTAGGTTTTTTATAATATATGTATCATCAGTTTAATTTTATTGGTTGATACGTTTCAATTACACGTGTACACTCAGACCATACACAGATTTGTTAAAAAAAAATTCGTATGGAGATCTAACCAATGTCACTTTACGACAAAGTGAATGTTTTACTAAATTTTGTAAAAAAAAAGTAATTCCCAAACAGATTACACTCGCGACCACAAAAACAATACTCACTACAAATCCACCAACTGATCAAAAAAATCCTACATATTTACAAACACTAAACGAAAAAAAAAATGCCGGCCCACACCGTGCGCCGTATATTGTTCAACAAACCCATGTTATCTGATCGAACACATTTGATACCTCCTCATTCAGCAGCCGACATCAATCCGATCAGCGATCTAAATGAGATTGACGCTCAATCAAACTACAATTAATTAAGGGGCACACAATGCAAACCGGTAGGCCGAACATTGAATGATAAAGAGCGGGGCATCGGCGACGATATTAAAAACTGACCGGCTGTTATCTATGGTGATCTAAATGAGATGGGATCTATCAAACGATAATTAATTAAGGAGCATAGTTTGTATAGGTACAATGTTAGGTCATGGTGGGACCATTGAATGATAAGACTTGGAACATTAGCGAATACATCGAAAAGTGACTGGCTGTAACCTAAACGGACCTCTTTAAGATGCAATCAAGTATTATTGCAATGATCAATACATTGGATAAGGACAATGCCCTGAGAGCTGAGGATTACCTACTGAATAATAAAGAACAGGCCAATATCCATAAAAAATAAAACGTTAAAAATAAATAAAACGGCTGGTGACTTGAACACTGATTCATAACGAACAGAACATGTATCTCAAATCAAATTTAACTTAATCTAAAGAGTGAAAACTTAAACTTAATGATGGAAAGGTAAACTGGCAGCATATGATTTTCCATATCGCACATCTAGATATACAGTAGCACAACTCAAAATACCTCTTTTTTCAGGAACAGCAGAAAACGTTTTACTCGTTTTCTATTTGACTGACTTAAAATTGTTGTTGTATTATGTTGTATATTATTTTACTAAGATATTAATTTGCTCAATTAATATCTTAGTAAAATAATATCACAGAATAATATACAACATAATACAGATTTCGTTAATCGCATTAACTAGATTTTGGATTATTATTAGTAACCCTTTATCTAGGTGTGCGATATATTCTGAACTAAGTTCGTACCTCATAATTGTATGAAGACGCAAGAAATGGAAGAGGTAAAGTACTACTTTGTATCAGGAAGACTAAAAAAGAACAGGAAGTTGAGAACATATTCCTAAACTAATATAAAGAGATTGATGATTCAATCAATTATTGAGGCTACATAATGTACCAACTTCAGGCCGAAAACAAACCACCATTTTTAATAGATCTGGACATTCAGGGATGTATCTCTTGCGATCACGTCAGCGCCGGCTATCGCTGAAAACCAGCGCTGGGGCTCTGTCTCGCATAGGGTCGTAGCATTATGCTGAGCGATTGCCGTTTTGCGTGAATGTGACGCATATTTTTCCCCAACTCGTTATTTTTTGTATTTGTGTGTTTTTTCTTTGCGTCATGTTTACCGCAAATAAATGTATTTTCTTTCTTTCCTTCTTTTCTTTCTATTAGAATTGGGCTTAACCTTAAGGAATAAGTATTATTGGTTGAATGAAATGATATTGCTTTCAGAGCTTTTCATCGGTCCAAAGCATTGGCGTTGTTAGTTTTTACATGCTTATATATCTAATATATAAAATTCTCGTGTCACAGTTTTCGTTGCCATACTCCTCCGAAACGGCTTAACCGATTTTGATGAAATTTTTTGTGCTTATCCGGTATCTATGAGAATCGGCCAACATCTTTTTTTTTTTTTTGGTAGGTAGCGTAGGGAGTTAGGGAGGTAGGTAGGTAGGTAGGGTAGGTAGGTAGGTAGGGTAGGTAGGGTAGGTAGGTAGGGTAGGTAGGTAGGGTAGGTAGGGTAGGTAGGTAGGTAGGGTAGGTAGGTAGGGTAGGTAGGTAGGGTAGGTAGGTAGGTAGGTAGGTAGGGTAGGTATGTAGGGTACGCCGTAGATAAGTACCGCAACCCGTGCGAAGCCGGGGCGGGCAGCTAGTTTAAATATAAAATTGGTAGAAACATGCCAATCAGGGCTTAAGCGTGGAACATTACAACAGACAGCCCGCAAAAAGCTCCACATAATTAAAAATCGGTATCGATACCTACTATTTAAAATCGCCAAAACATAACATTATGAATGGTGCGACGTACCTATCGCCTAATCAGCGGCGGTCAGTATCGGCTATCGCGCTCGCATAAAGATTCAGCGGATAGCCGCCGTATCTCAGATGATAGCTGCGATAAATGGAAGCGCGCGCAGCCGAAATACAGCCGGGAATTGAACAAAAAGGCGTATGCGCATGATGGTGGTATGCGAGGTGAGGCAAGCAGAAAATGATTTGAAGATGTTGACGGGAATTTCTTTCCGAAACCTCTAGTTTGGTGAGTGAGAAATTGATGCCCATGATGGACTACTTAGTAGTTCCAAGTTCAAGATTAATTTGCTTATCGAAGCCAAAAGTAACTTTGAGTAAAGTAGTAAGCTATTCAAAAACTGGTGTACCTTGCCTAGGCTTTGATCCATTACTGTCCCTAATTACCTACACACCGAAACTTAGCTTACCAAATGTGAAAGCACCTTTGCAAGTTTAGATTGGTAAACGTTTGTGATTTAACTTAATACTTTAAATTTATTTTCATATCTGGACATTACAATAAAAGCAACTTATTGTTTGGTTGTCAAGAGCATGTCATTGCAAGCATGATGCAGGCAAGGGCTTTTCACAAATCCCAGAATCGATAGATACGTTGACAAAGTTCAAATGATAAAGGATTTTATTCATAGGTTTGTAAACGACAATCATATTTTAAAAACTAGATTAGGCCAGCGTTTGCTGACTACTTTGAGAAGAGAGGCCGAAACCAAGTCAACTCACATTCTCTTTAAAAGTCCAGACATAATCTTGGTCAGATCATGTACGAGTATGTCAATTATAAAAGTAAATATATAGGTATATAGAAACGGTTCATTCTCTCACAGCACCATCCCGGCGCGCGGCGGTGTCCATAAAGGCTAGTGTGACACTGTTATTTAGTATCGGACCGGTAGCACACGCCTGTCGCCCGCGCAGATATAAATACACGCTAAATCTGACGACAAACTGCGCGTGTGGACCAAGGATAAAAATGTTTCGGACGCGATTATGTTATCGGCTTTATAATATTGTTATGTGTAGGGATTTGTTTGGTCTAACAGCGTGTTATTTTTTTAAATTATTTGCCTCTGGATTGGTAGATAGTGCTGATAGATCTGGGAGATTACAAATACATTCTCAAGGTCATGAAAACGAATCGATAATTTTCTCTTCGTGTTTTCCATAGCATTTTCTAGTGCCAGAGTCAGTTTTATCATTCGTTGCTAAATCCAGTCTTAGGGTTTCAAATGTCTCAATACACCCTTACACGAGTTCCGTCTCAACCCAAGAAATACTGCGATCGTTTTGTAAATGAATTCATCATCACGGGAATGGGTCACGTGAATCGTGGGTCTTGAAGTTTTTGATTGGACATAACGAATAAAAGAAGCTTGAATGCCTAAAACATGCTCTGTTAAGAGACTCCAGTGTAAATTTGCTGCATCTGCCTAACTAAGAATTCAATGTTTCAGTCTTGTCTGAAAAAGAGAGAGCAAAATCCTAACTTCCTAATCCTAACTTCCTAACTTCCTAACTAATATTATAAATGCGAAAGTAAGTTTGTTTGTTTGTTTGTTTGTTACCTTTTCACGCCTCAACCACTGAACCGATCATCATGAAATTTTGCATATACGTTGTCAGGTGTACAGAAACGGACATAGGCTACCTTTTATCCCGAAAATAAATACTGTTCCCGAGGAAAACAACAATAACTTTCTTATGATAATAGATGGCGCCACGTGTCTTTCGAATCATGATTGAATTATATTATTATAGAAACTTTAGTGGTGTGTTAGGAGCCATTTTATTTTTTATTTAAGTACCTAATTCATTTTGTGAGTCTAGAGTGTCGATAGACCGGTTTTCATCCTCCTAACTATAATTACCCGAACAACCCCAATTGATTGTCGAATTCTAAATTAACGCGAGCGAAGCCGCGGGCAAAAGCTAGTAGGAAATAAGTTTGAAACATGGTTGAAATCATCCATTATATTTGGTATTAATTTTAAAACTGCCTCATTGTTATAATGTTTGCAAATGCTACTGCTAAATATGAGGTCCTGGGTTCGATTTCCAGGTCAGGAAAAGTAGTATTGGGTATTTCTATCAGGAATTTCTTAGTAGCAGCCCGGCTTTGTGCCCGGTTGATGGCAATAGGCTCGCCCCCATTACATGGGACTTAAACATAACTGGCGAAATGTGGTTGTACTATAGGTACACCTGTACCTAACCCTTCGCGGATTCCAGGCGTCATGTAATGTTTATGTTATGTTTAATGCAAATGAAGAGACAAGAGTTAATCAAGAAGCTAGTCTTGTGTGAAGTGTATATCTTATAAGCATAAAAAGTTCATGGTCATGCTATAAATTGAATGGGTGATTAGTAACGCCTATCACTTAAGTAACAATTTTGCCTGACCCCTTCGGGCAAAACATTTGTAGTATATCTTCAGATCGAACGATTTATAGCACCATGACATGAGTTTTTGTTGAGCCTAAAATATTCGTTTGATACGGAAGCATAAGTAAAGCATTTGCAAACTTATTTTTCTGTCCGATCTAACATGTTATTATTATTATTTATTTATTTAATGCGAACACAAATGATCCATATAATGGTTAGTAACACTTATACAACTATGTTAGTAAAATTTCACCTTATAATAAGTAAACTAAGACTAAAAAAATATAAAACTAATTCATAAACCTATAATTAATATCTCCGTTTCCCGCTGCACCCGACCTGCAGCTGAGCATCCTGGTCCAGTGCCCCAGGAACGGGCTATCAGGCTTATTCACTATCACCCTTAAGATTCTGTTGTTGATGCTGTTGTTATATTTTCCAAATTATTTATTAACTTCCTGCATTTCACGGTCTATTTTTCTCCATCACAAACAAATGAACAATGAGTTCAAAAATACCGTTTTAAATGATTCAAACAAAAAACAACTAGTATTGTTTTAATTTCGACTTCCCCAACAAATTAAAGTTAGGTATGTACCTCAAGCCGTTCCAGTCGAGTAATCTGACTACATTTTATTGCTGCTTTTATTTTAGCACAAAACTGAACGAAGCTTTAAAGCCCATATTGTTCTAAAACAACATTTAACCCATTTAAGACTTTATTACAATATTGATAGAGTTAGTTTTTGCTTGTAAAGCGAATCAGAAGGACTTTTAGAGCCCGAACGGTTTACAAATTAAGGACTCTAATGGGGTATTTAAAAAAATGTTTAATTGCACCGCGAAAGAATAGTGTGGACTACGGTTTTCTATGAATATTTCAGTACTTTCCCGAAACGGGACGGAAGTATTTTCTGTAGATTTACTTACATAAAAGTTGAGGTTTTTGCGTTAGCATATTAGAGATTTTTTTTGTGCCTTGAAAAAGCAGTGGTGGCCCAGTGGTAACGGCCACGACTCACGAGTCGTTGGTCGTGGATTCGAACCCAGGAAAGCGCTTTACTTTGTGTAAACAATTTCATCACCTCAAAACGGTTAAGGAAAACACCGTGAGCAAACCGACATGTCCTAGAACCAAAAATTGGAAGACATGTGACATCCACCAACCCGCACTGGGCCCGCGTGGTAGATTACAGCCCACTCCCTCTCGAAGAGAGGAGGTCTGTGTGCCAGCAGTGGGAACATTATAGGCTGATTATGCTATACTAGTGATTTATTTTTGCCTTGTAGTGATTTAAACAGATTTAGTGTGTTATCTTATTTTTGATCACCGATCGTACAGGAAGGGACAGTGGGAACAAAAAGATGCTGATCTGATCTAAACTTATTTGTAGCGGGAAACTAACTTATTTCTACTTATACGCTGCACTAACGCGATGCTCAAGCCGAGTTAACGTAGCTATTGTTTCGATCACGTCTACGCGACGTTAGTGCGGCGTCTAAAAAGGGTCGAAATGAAAAAAGTTTATTTCTCTAAGTAGTTCTTCTAAGACACTTTTACAAGTAAATTTTCATTTCCTACCTAAATGATCCCTGTAAAGAAATGTCGAAACGAACTCAGAGGTCATATGGTTTCTTTTAAAGTCATATAATCTTATACAGTCACCAACTGAGTATCTATGTCTTGTCTTAAAGGATACAGAAAATTAGGTACCTACCAAGTTAATGAGGCACATCTCCACATAACCCTTCGCCCGCTCCGTCCAGTCCATGATCAATGATCGCTGATCGTACAGGAAGGGACAGTGGGAACAAAAAGGTGCTGATCCGATCTAAATTCATTTGTAGCGGGAAGCTAACTTATTTACACCAATAGGCTGCGCTAACGCGACGCTAAAGCCGCGTCAACGTACCTATAGATTATATTACGTATACGCGGCGTTATTGCCACAACCACGTGAAGTTGACTAGCGCCGCAGATACGAAGGCAACATTAGTCCATAAAATCTCCTACAGTCACCAACTATGTATCTATGCCTTGCCTTAAGAAATACAGAAAATTTGGTACCAAATTAATGAGGCACATCACCTGATCACCGTTCGCCCGCTCCCTCCAGTCCGTGATCAATGATCGCTGATCGTACAGGAAGGGACAGTGGGAACAAAAAGGTGCTGATCCGATCTAAACTTATTTGTAGCGGGAAGCTAAACCCGCTCGCTGCCGCCGCTGATTGTTCGTTATCTAGTGCAGGGGACTTTAATTCGAAATAACAAGGGTTACATATGTTTAAGTAGATGTTAATAGGTGTTTTTTGTCTTGTGTTTTAATTTGAAAAGGTTGATTAAGATTTTTAGGAATTTTCGCTTGAACAGTTGGGTCATGTCCATCATTCACCTCCTGGTTTAAAGTGGTAGCTGACACTCTGAAAATAAAATAACATAAATTCCATACTTATACTACACTAAGCATAATGTATACAATCTAAAGGCATTGAAACTTTCCTTCAAAATAGATTTCAGAGAAAAAAAAACACAAAATAAATAGCTCTACAGAAAGCTTTTATGGCTCAAGCATTTAGTACTCGTCAAATACTAACTAACTTAGGTATATACTTAGATAAGTAGAACACAAAAACACCAAATCCGTCAATTATTTACAAGCCCAATAAACGCTCAACGCTAACACATAAACAATTACCTAATTACTCCCAAACCACATAAATGAATCACAATCAATAGGTAAACAACACACCTACTTAATCAACTGCTAAGTATTAATCCCCGTTTAAACCCATTAGCAGTGAAATGTTAAATATTTTGTCCAAATAGAGCGCTACGGGTCAAAGGATAGTGCCTGGCCAATAAATCATGGAATGCTTGGAATAGTCCTCGGCTAGTCGTGCCCTGCTAAGTAATTAGCGATAGAACTAATTAAACTTCGGTTTGGTTGGCTAAGGTAAGGTTGCACTGGTTTAAACGGAGATTAAAGATTGCTGTGTGCGCTACGATTGTATTGAGATTCAATGTTGCGTGATCAAATATTGGATTTGTAAGGTTGGTTTTTTGGAGTGTTTAATTTAAATTAAAGATCTTTCGATACGCTTCCGTGTTGTTGTTTAGTCCATAATTGATGCCCATCGGTCCATTCTTTTACTATGAAAATTCTTCGGCGTTTTAATTAGACAGCCTCTTGCCTTCACATTTACCGAAATCGAATTATCGAAACTTCAAAGTGACGAAAGTAATCATAAAGGTGTGTACCCATGTGTTTTTTTTTTCTAAATCATCCATTCTTAGTAATAATAATTAATTAATAATTAGGGGTATCTAAAGTTCTTACATACCTAATTATTAGCGGAAGAATTAATTAAACTTCAATTAAATAATAATCCTCGTCGCCTCAAGAGCGCGTGCGTCGATTGCGGCACCACCATGTCCAGCAGTCGGTATTCAACACATAATGCATATAGATAGATATCATACCTATAAAAAAAACGAGATTTCAGCGTTTTTCAGCGTGTTCTTTCGTCCTTCTTGAAAGAATTAAAAAGGTACTTCTTTGGACTTTCCATGATCTTTAATTATTGTGTTAAGGTTGCGTGCACGAAAACACCCTCTCTTGTCAATTTCTTATATAATTGTAAGAAAGCTTGAAATAATTGAAACAACTTGTCTGACTATAAAAGTACAGCGGGGTTATTGCGTAACACACTAACAATAGGAATGGCTTTCATTTAGACAGTTCAACAACATTAATTGCGTTATTTATATTATTGAGTAAATGATAAATGATTTTATTTCTGTAAGTAGGTTTGTACAAACTCTTTTACACGTCAATCATGTTTTTTAAACTAGATGAGGTCGGCGTTTCCTATCTGACTACTCTGAGAAGAAAGGCCGAAACAAACTCAGAGGTCACAGTCTCTTTTAAAGTCCAGACATAATCTTGGTCAGGTCATGCGAAGACCATGCAGATTGGTATCTGAAATGGTCTTTTGAGGAAAGAACCACACAGTTTGAGTGGACCTGTCCAGTCAGTGCACGCATTTGTCAGTAATCGTGCAGCTCGACTCAGGAAGTCAGGACTTAAGGAGCTCAACGATTTGACGAACAATACCAAAGAAAGGACATTTGGGTAGGCCGCATAAATTACTCAAACTGCCAGATCATAATTAAAATTAAATTAAATTATAATTCAAATTAAATTTAAAAAAAAAAAGCAGTTACCCACATAGTCTTCACATTCACAAAATTAAAATAATATAATACTTTACAAGTAAATACTCATGTCATTGTAGATAAGATAATTAGATAAGTAGATATATAGATAGAGTAGATAATTTTTTCGAACTTAAGAAGGAATGGATTAGCAATAGGCTTTAAAATAATTCAGATTGTGATTGATAGTGTGTTACACAATTAGGATACAGTTTTCGTGGCACTAAACCATACGTGTCAGTCACAAACTATTAACATCAGCTGTTAAGAGCGGCCAACCCGTCATACTTTTCATACAAACGCTCGTACGTGATTATGGCGTTGTAACACATCTTTCATTGAATTTCTTGTACTAATAGGTATCTTGTGCACTTTATCTAGATTTCTATGCAAGCAAAAAATTTAAATTTGGAGAAACAAATTCAGTATAAGCCTCCAAAAATCTGCTTTTTTGCACAAATTTACCTGAACTTTAGCCGTTCATAATATACTCATAAATTGTAAAAGTAAAGAAAACATCTTTATAGGAACCTTGCACATGTAATGGAAATTCTAAATGACAAACATTTTTCCAAAAAATTGTAAGGCTTTTTCAAAAACACGTATTTCCTGGAACAAGTTTTGTGAAATCTTTGCGCGCCAATTTTCGTTCGATGTTATCGTGTTCTCACTCTTGCTTCTTTTTCAAACATTGCGTTGGATGAAAGATGCGAAGAATAGCTGAAGATCAATGTGTGATTTTTAAATTTCTTGAAACGATTTGCTTATTATTAGGAAAAAATACGTTACTGACTGGGTTTTCTTTTTTGAATAATAGATTTTTTCAACATTATTTTTCTGCTATATTTTGTATCGAAGTTGAAAATAGTGGTCCAGCCACGAGCAAGCAGACCATATAATAAAGGTAATGTTATTTTTTAATGTTCACAATCAATCATAGTTTCTAGTGAAAAAATTATCGAACATGTCTCGCGTAATGACGTGAGACTGATACATCTAACGTCATCTGACTAATATTCGCAATAAGTTTTCCTACAAATGTTTAGGAAAACTTATTGCGAATATTAGTGATTTTCCATGAATACTTAATTTATTTGAAAACCCCTTTCATCCATATGCAAAACAAAGAACTCAACTTTTCAAATCACAGATAATTTAGTTTCAATTATTTTCCATTTCTCCTAAATAATGCACAATATTGACCAAAATCAGTCGACTTCGTGCACGCCCCCTTAACATCCGTCCGTGAAATAGTGTCGCTTGTGTTTTTTAGGGTTCCGTACCTCAAAAGGAAAACTGAACCCTTCCAGGACTACTTCGTTGTTCGTCCGTCTGACTGTCTCCCCGGCTGTCAAGACCCTTTTTCTCAGGAACGCGTGGAAGTATCAACTTGAAATTAATATCAAATACGTAGGTGGACGGTCCCTCTGGAGCTCAAAAAAATCAAGCTTCTAAGTAAACGTAATGAAAAAATACGGCCATTAATGCGACATGTTTTGATACCCGCAAATAAATCAAAACCTTGCATTTTGGCACGATGCAAGGTCTCACAGCAAAAGTAAAGGAAAACATCCGAAAACCCTTAATTTTATCACATAAAAACATAAATTGCGAGTATGAACTTACATTGCAGTCGGAGAATTGACCGTGACGTATATCGACGTATGGGAGAACTACAAAGTTAAGTTTTTTCTTGGTAAAAATTCATCCCAACTACGGAACCCTTCATAGTGCGTGGTCCGACACGCACTTCTCCCATTTTTTTAAATAATTTTCTATCATTAAATAATGATGACTCCTGAAACGAAACTTTTCGATATTCCCTTAGATTAGTAATTATTCGGGCCTTACCTACCTTTACAGTTTTAACCTTTTTATAATTGTTTTTATAAATATTATTCTGATCCAAGGAAATCCTATCTAAAACGCATTAAAAGTAAATGATACCTTTTTAATAGCTTCCAAAAACTTTCAGATGCAAAATCAATGAACAAACTCTACATTGGATTTCCAATCTTTTCCCTTCATTACAAGGTTGAAATTAGAATATAATCAAGAAATTAACTTAGGGGTTCGATAAAATGCTCCATATAAGGCATACACATGTTGCAGGAACTGTAATGTCGGTATAAAGAACAGTAGCGGACGGTCGCAGGCGAAATGTTAGCGGAACTGACTCGACTTATAGAAATGGACGCAAATAGCTTATTTACCTGTACCTTCCTTTATACCAGCGATTAGTCTACTGATACAGGTGTTTTTATACGTAGGTACCTTGAGTAGGTATCTTCCTCCTTTTAAAAGATTTTCTACTGCTATTTTGTCATTCTAATAGCTTCCCAAAACTTTCAGATGCCAAATCAATGAACTGGCTCTACATTCAACTTTCAATCTTCCCCTATTCATCATAGGATTGAAATTAGAATGCAGTCAGGTAAAAATAAAAGGTTAGATAAAATGCTCCATATAAGGCATTTAAATGTCGCAGGATCTATAATTTAAACTTAATCTCCATCTTCTTTTAATAAAGATAAAAGATTTGATTTTTTGTATGTTTTATATTTGTTTGTTACGCTTTCACGCTAAAACTTGATGAAATTTGGCTGATGGGTAGACTATGACCTGAACTAGGACATAGAATATTTTTATCCCGATATTCCTACGAGATCGAGACTTATGTGGGTGAAACCGCGGGGTCCTGCTAGTGTAGGTATAAAGTACAGTATCAGACGGTCGCAGTCGCAATGTCAGCGGAACAGGGAGTCTATTCTCTAAATCCGTCAACGAAGATACGGGCCCATCCCAAATCAGTTGAACTGTCAAAATAAGTGTCAAAATCAATTTTTCGGATAGCAAATACACTTCGGACGTAGGTACAACTGTCAAATCGTGTTGTCATTGTTTCTTAGTTCGGAAACCGAACTAATCTTATTTCCGTAAGTGATAAGGAGTAGGAAGCGCCCGTAACTTCGTTTGCAACTACGGATTACGTGCTTAGGGAGTAGACCCCTGACACGACTTATAGGAACGGAGTTGCGAACAGCATACCTATACCTTCCTTTATAGCAGCGATTAGTGTACCTCCTAGGAGTATTTTTATAACTAGTTATCTTAATATCTATTGCACGCCCCTCCACTAAACAAACATTTGAAACAACAATGCGGTGGGCAATTTACAATGTTGTAAATTCCACTTATATTTCCTTTATCAAATCAAATCATTTATGGCAGATAAATATCCATAGGTGAATTTTATACATGTCATAGTATAAAATAAAATCGCCAACTTATAAGCACAAAATTAAAGTCGCCTTTAGTCGTGACAGAATGATGAACGAATTAATGAAACGAATGGTGAATGTCATGATATATTTTATATTCATTGTCGCAATGGAAGACCTTTTGTCAAACTGGCGTCTACTGGTGGGGTGAATTTTCATGAATTGTATATACCCCTTCTGTCAGCAAATACTTAACTCTACCTTTACGCCAGCGAGTATTTAGGATGCGATACTAGTGTCACCTGACACGCACATAGTAAGGCATATAAACTAAACTGGACACAAAGGCACAAAATTACAATTGGAATTTTCTATCAACCATCTGTGCACCTCCCATCAACAACTATTCGAGCGCGCCCTTCTCCCACGCAAATACTACGAATCTCTAAAAAACTAACCTCATTTCCTGTCAAGACCTATGCATCAACTGGCTGCTTACACTTATAAAAAAGTAAGAAGCTATTTATGTATAAAGAGTACCATATTCAAATCGTGGCGCGATTAGCGTCCAAGATGGCGACGCGGCCGATTTTTGTCCGGTGATACAAAATTTCAATTTCCTGTTTTAGTTATCGCACCTCAGTGATCTAAGTTTGACAAATAAGTTCATTTTGACGAGTCGCCCGGTGACGGAGCGGGTGATTTATCATTTTAAATGATCGCATCCAGTAGCTGCCATACTGGAAATCCGATAAAATGTCGAGTATCACGAATGGACAGTCACTATCTTTTTGTTGTGGTTAAGCTTATTCAGTTAAAATTGATCCTTTATATCTACAATGATGTCTTAACAATATTTCTTCCAAAGCAAGCTTATCAATCTTCGTCAACTTGTGACATTTGGGAGCATGAATAAAAACTTATGGGTTTCCAAACAGATTTTAAAAATTTAACGATCACGAAACCGTCTACCACAGATCACCTCAACAATGACTTTAACAAACAAAAGCTACTTCGGGTTCGTCTTAAGATACTTAATTATTATTTACTTTAAAGTCTATTCTTATGTTTAAAAGCGCAATTTGTAGTCTAAAGTCTACCATTATGGCACCAAACACTACGCTTTGCGCCTCAGCGTTATGCCACTGTAACTTTACGTCTCAGAGCCTCCAAATGACATTACGAAAACCGTCAGAAGCGTGCTCTGACGTGCAACAAGTCATTTCCCTTTGGCGAAGCAACAAAAGCGAGCCACCGACTCCCCAACCACTATTACCGTCATGGGGTTACTTAAAATTCAAATAAAGCGAAAAAGCCGCCTTTACTTCGTCGAGCCGCGTCGAAATAGCGAAATAATTGCGACGTGGGCTCTTAAATCTGTGAGCGCGTCATTTGTTTATTAAGGGTCCGAGCCGCAGGGCCTTTTAGCATAAATACTGTGGCAGCAGTAGACAGTCGACCGCGCCTACATAAACTGAGAAAACAGACCTAAACTAAGTTTATGCGAGTTACAAGTGGACCGACGACGTTGTCGGAAGCGTTCGCCGAAATGAAGTGGTAGAAGGATGGCGCTTAAGCGTGTTCTGTGTAATTTGTGATTATTTTTAAATGCCAGTACGGCTGTCCTACACCTGTTTTCGAGAACACAGTAGTCAACTAGTCAGTAATAAATTCTTTGAAAACGGTAAGACCAAATGATTTTTCAGACATTTTTGAACAGAACGAAGAGGAATTAATTTTCGCTAACGTTTTTCAAAATACGATAATAACTTTTAAGTACTTATAATGAAAACGTAGGTACCATTTTAACATTGGTACCTATAGAATACCTTGGAAAATATATCAGAAAAGTTAAATCATGGGGACTATTTCAGTGTTCCATCTTATGATGATGATTTACAGCACAAAGTAAATGGCATAATTGTTTATCACCATAAAGGAAAATGCTCTGAAACAAAAAGAAATCACTGCCTCAACGCAAGTCGGCGGTACCAGGCGGACAGACGCGTAGAGTAGTGGCCGGTGCGGCGCTGTCATCGCGTGCGCGCGCACACATAAATCCGACGACGACATTCTTTGCGGCCACCGCCGCCGCCGATATGCGCTCCTGGTACAAACAGCGACGGAACGGAGTTTGCTTTTGAAATTGTTACATTATGGTAGCTTCATAAAGGCATCTGTAACAAGGAAAACGCACCATATACAGTAGTTTATCAGGTATCTTGATAATACAATATTTACTTATACCTACATGGACTCACATGATTCTGATTCCGAACACCAACGTTCGTCGAGTGAATATAATTTGGTCCTTAGGAATCAAAGTTGGTAAAGTCTACGGAGAATATTATGATGATGGAATTTGTAAGATAATGATGACTCTGTTTATGCTCTCCTTATTGTTGCCAGATAGATATATAAGTTAGTCTTTAAATTCAAACGCCTTCAAAGAATCCTACTTACCCTTTTACCGTCACGATATTAATATTGAATCGTGTAATAAATTTATATCGTTTAATAATCACCAAATGAGCGGTTGGCGTAATAATAAATAAATCTGTGCGCCTGCGCAGGTTGCAGTAACAATCAAATTTAATGTGCATCACATAGTGATGCGCGAGGGCACCCACGCTTCGCCCACGGTGCGTACGGTGACCATGCTTATTGAATAGCAATAATGTGAATTTATTAAGATGATGCATACGTGCAAGAGGAGGCAGACAAAAGGGCTTCATAAACTTAAGTCTCGTACACTCTGGTAATCTGATAAGATTTTGTTGTCTCGCGATTTTCCCGAATGCTAAACCTTAGTCTACATTGGAAATCAAATCAGACATTTTTAATGAAGAGTAAGTTAACCTTCGACGAAGAGGAAGCCATTATATATATCCAAATATTTTCAGGAAATGTATGGGCATTTCTAGTAAGGAAAATATTTGAAGTTAGCATAAATCTGACATAACATAAAATTTTTCCTTTTTGGCAGCTGAGCCGATGTCGCATCAAATATTTGCTTGTCCTTATCTCAGTCTACAGCCCTTTTGCGGCATCAATTTTCCTTTCGACCAACCGATATATATCTTCCAATCAAATTGCAGCTCAGGACTTATCCCGCCACTCACAGCGCATATACAACCCCTATCATCCCAAGCACGATTTTTCCTACCAATCAATAAAACGATCGGCCAGCGAACGAAACAATCGTACTTAGTTATTTAATATCTTGCAGTTTCGCAAGATATGACCTTACTACGTAAATGAATTAGAAATATGAATGACTAATCATTATAGAACTTAGGAGTATCTACGTAAGCGGTATTAAGTGCTTCTTCTCATTATTTATATACCTACGTAAGTAATCTTGACGTTCATTTCTACCTACCACAGCTTCCATGTTCTTCTTATCGACAATGATGTTTTAATTTTCTAAACCTATTTAGAAGTGTTGTCTCGTTTATTGGGCATCAGTGGCCTTAAAAGCGACAAGAGACTTCAAGGCGTTCGTCGTGCGTGTACCGAACTGTTATCTGCCCCTCGTCATGGAAGAACACTTTTGGCCGCAAGACGTGGTGTTTCGTCGCTTCCGCGGACAAGTTCCACTGGACAGCACAAAGTCAAGCTAGTGCAAAGTGAAGCGCTACTAACATAGTCTTAAGCGTTTTTATTAACACAAGTTTTGTTTATATAAAAATATGTATGTTTAGGTTAAGGTATTTTTCTGTGGGCCCGTGTCGCCTGAAATAAATGGTATTATTATTATGAAATCTGTTGGTACTGGTAACATATTTTAATCTCACTATGCTGGGGATAACACCAGCATCACCAGTGCGAGGGAGCCGATTTTTTGTTGTCAAAACAAAAGTTGTAAAACATCTTCCATAGAATACAATGATCATGATCTTCCTAGAGTTCCTGAATGAAGGCGGCACCGAGCCACGATTGGAGTCGGGGGAAACTTTGTACCTGCCTTTGATACTCCTCATTAAAGGATGACGACGATTTAAAAAGTTATAGTTAGGATCAATCATGCGTTCTTGTGACGGTACGCGTACAGAGGCTAAAATTTATAGAAAATGCTACAGTGTTGCTAATTAAATATCTTTCAAGACCAGCTAAAATATTGCTATGAAAATAAATAGTAGCTACGGAATAAAAACCATTGCCACAAAGCCCTGAACTGTACATTGTTTATAGTCCAATAAAAGTAGAATAAAAAATAGTGCACTCTATTATTTTTAGTATTAGTTTCAACATTCTGTCAATGTTTACTAATATAGGCACACTAACTACTTACCACGTCGTACGCACACACAATCGATCGACCTTACTGTGGATTTAATTCAAAACATTGCATATTTTGTAAATTCCATTCCGAATTTTTCGACTGGTTTCTGTTGAAGGATGATGTTGATGCCACCACTTTTCAAGGCGGCATGTCACTACTTTTAAGGCACCTGCCGACTATGAATTACACTATGAACATAGATGACAGTGATATGCTCTAACCAAGGAACATCATTTATCACTCACACACCCATTCACCCTACACTCACCACATTATCAACTCAGCCTATCGAAGTCAACTGCTGGACATAGGCCTCTCCCATGCTGCGCCACAACACCCTGTCCTACGCCTTCCTCATCCAGTCTGTCCCAGCCACTTTTTTGAGGTCGTCGGTCCATCTAGCTGAGGGGCGTTCCACACTACGCTTGCCGATACGCGGACGCCACTCCAGGACTCGTCTGCTCCACCGACCACCGGTCCTCCGACAAACATGGCCAGCCCACTGCCACTTCAGCTTGCTTACTCTGCAAGCTATATCGGTAACTCCGGTTCTTTTCCGGATAACTTCGTTTCTGATTTTATCCTTCAAAGAAACCCCGAGCATAGCCCGATCCATAGCGCGCTGAGCGACCTTAAATTTGTGGACCAGCCCGAGTGTCAGCGTCCACGTTTCGGCACCGTATGTATATATATAATATATAATAATAAAATATAATATAACGGGCAGGACGCACTGGTTGAAGACCTTAATCTTCAAAAATTGCGGGATTAGCGACGAAAAGACTTGACGAAGTTTTCCAAGCGCTGCCCAACCCAACTGGATCCTTCTGTCGGCTTCTTTCTCAAAGTTGTGTCTACCGCATTAACTCAACGTCAAATAAGTACATCCCAATTCATATGTCCTGTACTGTTTATGTTTATCTTAGTTTTTGTTTTTATTATTAATTAACTAAATCTAAATTAACTACATTAACTTAAATACCTATTAAGCACTTTTACATGGAACATCATTCCATTCTGTATCTGGAGAAAGGCGTTGTTAGCTGCGCTACAGTTTATACTTTTGCAGCTATCATCATTTTATTAGTTGTACTTAGTCTTGTTTTATTGTTCCGAAATAACTTTATTTTATTTTATTACCTTTAGTTGAGAAAAAGGTTACTGCTTACTGTGAAGTGTGAATCTGACCGCAGAAAATTACTTTAAGTTTTGTAAGTATTTATTGACCTACTTAATTTTCTTCGAAAACTTTTTTTGTATTCTTAGGTAAGACGTAATCAAAACGTTACAGCCGGGAAGGGCCCGTTGTTTGACACATAGTTAAAAAAGACCATTAGTCAATTTAACAATTAGTCACTTGACAATAGTTAATAGCTGTCAAAGTTTAACTACTCTGTCTGCGCATGGTTAACTTTTATAGCAAATTGTAATTTTTTTAAATTGTTGTTAGCTTAACCATTTGTCAAACAACATACTTCTGTAATTTTTAACAAATTGTTAGTTTAACTAACGCATTTTAACTATTAGTATGCTTGACTACTGATCAAACAACGATATAACTACACACATAGAATTATAAGGATGATTATGGCTATTTCATTTCAAATGAGTGAGTTGAAAGTTCCATCTTAATAAGTTTATCTACTGAACAATACTTATTGTTCATGATCATTTTCTTGCCCTTAGTATCCCAATTTATTCGTGGTCTACGCAACATGTCCTTTTCTTCCACACTTCTCTATTAGTCCTCATCTCGATAGTCACCCTCTTTCTAACCATATCATCATTCACACAGTCCATCCATCGTTTCTTTGATCTTCCCCTACTCTTATAGCCATCCTCATTCAATCTCAAAATGTTCCTCACGACATTTTCCTCATTCCTCCGCATCGCATGCCCATACCATGACAACCGATTTCCACACAACTTTTCAGTCACCGATGCCACTTTCAGACCTCCACTTTTGTACCCATTTCTTATTCTATCCATTCACGTAAAACCACTCATCTCTGTTAACATTCTCATCTCAGCTGTATGCTTTTATGAGTATGTGACGTCACTAGTCGATAAGTAGCGGGGCTAGCAAGATGGCGCCCGAGCCACGGTGAATCTGGATTGTTGTAATCTTTAATGGATATAATAAAACCACGTTTAATTGAAGTCCAGTATTATTATTTATATAATACATTGACCAACACATATGCAATTGTCTTTCATTCATCCCAAAACTGTTTTTGTAGCCCAAAATTCTGATCCATACAGGATAGCCGGTCTTAACATTGTTTTATAAATCTTGCGCATGCGGGAGTTGCAGATTGTTTCCGTGACCTGTCGCCATTTCATCCATACAGTGTTAATTCTGTGCTTAACAGTCCGATCTACTTCGCCATCGCTTCGCAAGAGTGAAATGAGATACTGAAAGTCGGAGCGGATCGGGAGAAGCGCGCCATCAAGCGCAATGGCTCCAGAACTGGAGAGACCGCCGAAATCGCAAAACATAATAAATTCAGGTTTGGTTTTGTAGATTATCAAGCCAACATTTCCATTGCCATTTCTCCAATATGCTATAGATCTCAGATGTCCATCTTTACAGACAAGAACAATGTCGTCGGCAAACAACATGATCAATACTTATTTTGTATGTTTCCTTATTGTTTTGTCAGCCCTGTGGGCCCTGTGGCAGACGTTTTAGAAGTCAAACTTGCAGTTTGATGTCTTTCTTCCAGGGACAAAGTTGAAGTTTCCTTTGGTATCTCCAACACCCATACTAATCAAACCGGTAAACACTACACAGCAGTGCGGCTTGTCTGATAAACGTCATGAAGGCATAGGTACTACCCGGACGCAATTCCACAAGCGTCAACAACAACGCTATGCTGAATGTAATAAATTATTACTGTCTAGATTTAAACTGTGCCCGAACACATAACTTCAGTATTTGGTACCATGTAAAGCTCATGGAAAAAGCGTAAAAACTAACAAATGGCATCGTAAGAAAGTTTGAAGCGTTCTGGGAATAAACAGAAATGTTTTATGACAAACCGATGTCGGTACAACACTTTAAACATTTGTATGTTTCCGTTTATTTGTTCATAAAAGAATACTGCAAAGGATTTTTACACTAGGGTAGGGGTGTGCAAGATTGCGCAGTGTACAAGAATGCGCAGAGCTATTCTCCAATCAGGACACTGTCTTCTACGACCAACTTCAGTTGACAGCGCACCATCAACGTTTTAAACATACAAGAATTTTCGTTTTTACTACCGTTTCGGAAGATTTAATCGAAAAAAACTAAATTTGATATCTATATGTAATTAGGTGTTTTGAAAACGTGATTATAATAAATTAATGTAATCCAGGTAAGCTGTTTTTATGTATTTATTTCTATCAAATTACTAGCGAAACGTGTTTCACTCGAGTTAATACGACGTCCTGGCCAAAAGATGGCAGTAGTGGTCTTTCAAAGGGGTTTAGTGCTCTATGTGCAAGAGTGCGCATAGCTATTGTGTACAAGATTGCGCACGCAGTCTTGTACACTGTATCAGACGTTTATTTAAGATATTATGTGTTTTATCATGGCATGTGTTTACTGCTATGCTAATAAACTAATTATATATGTTTTTAGGATGTTAAGAAGACTAACAACAACGGCGAGAAAAAATGTTGATTCGAGTGTAATCGAAGAAGCTTGTAAATTGATTGCAGAAGGAAAAATAAGCGCCAGGTAGCAGATCAATTTGGCATGCCTGAGTATACTCTTAGAATAAAATTGAATTAAGCGAATTTCCCGAAATCCTTAAGTAGGTATAGATGCACATTTATCTCTCAAATGGAAGCGGATATGCTTAATTGGTTAATTGTCCAGAAGGTTTATGCCATGTTCTATGGAATAACTCTTCTAACTTAGAGTTGTCGCCGTATCCAAAGTCAGCTATTTGAAATTTTAAGCAGCTCTCCACACAAAAGAATACCCAAATAAGAACTTAAAAAGAAGAATGAAAACCTTTACCTAAGAAGAGCAAGACTATTGAACCAAAGAAGCCAGAAATTGCACTCAAAAAGAAATACTGGGAATGAGTATTGACTCAATATATTTATTGCTTCCACGTGTGAACTTAGGTGGTAGGTTACAAAAATATGATAATTGTGGACCCTGTCGGGCACAGGAAAAGTAGGAGAGAGCGCAGGTTGCTTGCTCTAAAGTGTACAGAGATCCAATTATTGAAAACTGGATCGAATGTATTTCATGCAAAAACTGGTGGCACGAAAACAAGTAACATTTGTGAGCGATGTACACTTTTGACCTACGTGCGCAAACTTGCACACCTCTTGTCCCTATACGTTGTGCAAAAGTGCGCATTAAGGATGCTGCAATTTTTTTTCATAGTTCCTAAACCGTTACCTTTAGCTAGTTTTTTTTTTTTTTAATTTTTATTACTAGGCAGATAATTAGATAAATGAATAAAGACTGAAGTTGATTATAAACTGCTTCGTTTGTTTTTTCAGAGAACATAGTAGTCAAAATGCGCAGTGATGCACACCCCTACCCTATTCTATTGGTAGGTATGTACGTTTTACACCTTAAACTTTACAGGGAAAATAAATAACCCGCCCCCTCGTGGTTTTGTTGCCAGTACCAGCCGCATAATCTGTCCCCTGAATCTGGATTCAGCCTGATAGGTAATGAATAGGTACAGACATGTCGATTACCTACCCAGTACACTTATTATGGTCTTTCGAGACTTGCTTCCTTTTTTGGCAGAGTACCACCGAATTACGTCAGGCTGGTTCCACTCAGCAGGTAGAAAAATATTATTGTGCTAGAACTCTGAGCTACCTACGTTATTGGTTTGGCCACCATATAGATGTATGACATCTTAATCAAAATCTAATCTACGTCCCACAAAAATATTTACAAAAATCTCAAAGTTCATGAACCCGCGACAACGTTCATCAAACCACACACGGCGAAGCGTGAGGGTTGGGATCTACGCTTCGATCGTACAGCGCCATCTCTTGGCGGGGCGGGGCAACTCACGAGAGATGACGTCATCGCCGCAGGCGCGCGCTGATTGAGCGATGAACTTTGCTGAGCCACGTCGATCATTTCATGTATTATTATTAGCTTCAGTTTATACGAAGGATTATCCATTCAGATTTTTGTAGACAGGATGTTGGTTATTAGTTAGATTTATCGATGTGGGAGGTTAATCAATGAGTCGAGGCAAGCGATGTGTGTAATGAGAGGTGAAATAGTGTTTGTTGAATATAATATTAGGTATAGGTATGTTTACGCTAGTCAATTGCCATTATGGGATAGATATCCATCTCAATTCAGTGGGAGGCTAATTATTAGGATATTTTTTTACTGCCAAGATAGGTAGGTATCTATGGGTAAGTACCATAGTAAACCAACAGATAAGAAGATGTTCCCTACCCCCTGAAAGAACACCACACCCCAAACCCCCCCACAAAATAAATACTAAATTGCTTAGTTTAATTTCATTGCAAATTATAGCTTATCTTTAAATTCAGCGAACTTAACTACCCGCATTTTGCGGGTCTCCAGTCGCTCCATGTAAAATACTGGTATTTAGCTGCATCTGGTAAGACTGGAAGCCGACCCTAACATAGTTGGGACAAGACTAGGCAGATGATGATGATCAGCAGCACCGTAATTGCATAGGTCACTAGGTAGGGTAGGTTGCACTTTCTATCACAATCCAAGGGTTTTAAAGGAACTTCCTAATCCATTGCTTTATAGGTTTGAAAAATTCATCTGCCCAACAATGTAAATAACGCAATGAACGTGACTGAACCGTCAAAATACAAGGAATTGCAATCAGTTGTCATTTTATGTGTGTTACGAAATCACCACACACAGATATTTAAAAACCCTTTTAAAGAGATTAACATAATTCCTGATCACCCTGTACATGGAGGCCGTTACAACATCGCTCGCAAGCACTTATTAATAACGAAGAAAGCTGCACCGAATCTCTTGATCGACAAACAATGGGTGTGCTCGGATACCCGCGAAGCCAAAGCAAATATTATTTATTATAATATTCAGCTTTTACAAAATACATGGAACGTTTAAAAATACGACACGGTAAGAAAGATGGTCGGCTGTGTTTTAATGTGGGTGGTGACAATTTTACGGAAGGCTGTCTTTGGATTTGTCGCGGGGAGTGGGACACAGGTGCTATTATTTTACCCACATCATTTTTCCTTCAGGTCTTACCAAGGGGTGGGTATCGTGTTACACAGTACCACTACAGGAGGATAGTAACCTTGGTTTAGGGAATATTTTTTTTAGGAGAAGAAAGAAATAGGTTAGTTCCTACCTACTTAGTAAGTTCCAACCTGCACCCTAATTACGTAATGATTCAGATTGTGTTTTATCTGTCACAATCTGAATCATTTTGAAGCCTATTGCTAATCCATTGCTTCATATGTTCGAAAAATTTGTCTGCTCAACAACGTAAAGAGCGCAATGAATGTTGTTTAACTGTCAAAATGAAAGCTTTCCCAGCTTTGAAAGACTCCCACTGTTAGTGTGTTAGGCAATTACCACGCTGGTTAGACTGGAAGCTGGCCCCAACATAGTTGGGGAAATGCTACGCAGATGATCATCATTTTTCTTCAGGTATAAGGAGTGAACTCATTTACAAAATGGAAAAACTAATAATGTGACAGATTATTAGGAAGGTCTGGGTGGTTTGGGGAATAACCTTTTGGAGGAGAAGATAAAAACAGGTTAGTTCCTACCTACTTAGTAAGTTCCAACCTGCACCCTAATTACGTAACACACTATCTATCACGATCTGAATCATTTTGAAGCCTATTGCTAATCCATTGCTTCATGTATTCGAAAAATTTGTCTGCTCAACAACGTAAATAGCGCAATGAATGTTGTTGAACTGTCATAACGAAACCCATACCTACTGTTAGCGTGTTACGTAATTACCCCGCGGTTTACATCTTCTGGTATATAAATCAACACCGCTAAGTAGTATATTAGCGGTGGAGAGGTAGGTAACCCACCAACCAAATAGGTATAATATAAATACCTAAATGCAGCGATCCGCAAATGTCAATATCGATAGACACGCTGTCTAATTTCAGGCTTTTTACTATAACTTTTTGGACAGTTCGTCAAACCACGTTAGGTCTCGATGTGTAAATAAGAGTCACCCATTCAAAGCTGACCTAGCGCAGCACAAACATCCACGTCTCCAATTCATTTAAAAACCTTGTAAACTAAGTACTGACAGCTTCATCTTACTGGGTGGAGAAACTAAAACAAACATGCCTATCTTAATCGCAGTAAGAACATCTCACTTGCACTAAGCGCAGGGATTTATTTATAAAAATCCCTCTTCAATGCCTTATTGAATAATCGACGAGCCATAGATGGGAGATACGGCCTCTCCCGACGCAAATTAATATTTCGCATCGGCGAATTAATATAATTAGCCGTAATTATTATTCAGTTTTGTGCGTTGCTTTATGCAAGAGGTTTCGTGCATGGGAAAAACATTTTTGTTTGATTTTTTGGGACAGGAAATGTTTCCTCTTGTTAATATTTTTGAACGTAATTAATTACATAATTAATTTGTGGTTGTTTGTAAGATTAATATAGTAAAACCCCCCTAACAAATAATTATGTTTTTTGGTTATTTTAATATAGCTGTCCATAAAAGCGACACGTGCTGTGTAGGTAGGTAGGTAGGCCACCGGTATTACACTAATTCCGAACCTTGCGAGAGAAACAAGTTTTTTTTTTTTTTTTTGTATCGAACAAAACAAAAGGCACAATGCTGAAAACTTGTGTAGTAGCGCCATCTAGGAACAAAGCACATAAAGTCAAAACTTAATCAACTGTTAGAGAAAAACGTTCCATTTCTGGTTTTAATTAATTACAACCAATCAAGTAGTAGTTTTGCTTCTAAGTTAAAACAATCATAAGTGAGGTAAGGTTATAAATAACAATAGAATTACAAATCAAAAGAAAAATGCCTGGGTCATATCAATAAAAAATCACACGTATCATTGACACGTTCTGTAACGGAACGACATCCTTATGTCAACGCAAACAAAACTATGTCAAAATTAATTCTAAATTTCGTGTAAAAACAACAACAAAATCACACAACAATTTATGTGCAGCAATTCATGTGCTCTTCTTATTTGTGTATACTATAAAGAAACGTCGTTATGGCTGAAAAGTAAGTTATTTCATGTATTTACGCTATCATAAAATCCATGTCAACATTCTATGGTTATCGAAGAAAGAGCTTATTGACGCAAAAATGCGTTGTTTTGGTGATAAAACGATTACACGGTAACTTTGTTAGCACTGGGAATAACATTTTCGAGATGAGAATCATGTTTTCGAAAGGTCATGGGATCAATTAGGAGAAGTATTCATTGCTTCCTAGTCGCTCATTTTGCCAATGTAAAGGCGAATTAGACAAACTGTGTAACGTCAAGCACATAACAGTAACAAGCGAATCGGTTCGGTGTTAACTAGATGCTGACATAATTCCTTTTCAGAGGAACTATACTTTTTAGGGTTCATTTGATTAGATAAGTTTTATTTTTTTGTTGTTTCGTTGCTCTTTTTCAAGATGGAGATATCATAAGACAGCAATTAAACCTTATTGATTCCCTTTCTTATATTTTCCTTTGAATAAAAAACAAAAAAAATTACCACAGTTTATTGAAATATGAATAAAAATATCACAGCCACATTTTCAATCTTAATAAGCCATGTTATAACCATATTCATGTCAAATTTATAAATAATGGATGAACTTATTAATATATCTATAGGTTATGTGGCATTTGAATATTATAATTTTGTTACATATGAATGATTATTAGAGATGTTAAAGAAAAAGATTTCTATCTTAGAATATGCCTGGAGCCAAAGTTTAAAACTACAAAGCCAGTAGGCAGATCAACACAAAGCCTTGAGATTTTACTAGTCTCGCTAAAACATCCCACTGCAGAACAAAAGACTTTATTCTCTTTTTAAAACTTATCCCTATCACTAGATAGGGATGAGTTTTAAAAAGAGAACTCAGTCGAGTCTTTCTTTTCAGCACTGGCTGGGCCAATCCTAAACATAACTAAACAACATCATTTAGATCAAAATGCAGTCACGACGCTGACTGAACTGAATGATAAAATAATTACTAATAAAAAAAATCTGCATTAATATTTTTTTATCCAGTGTAGAAATGTTTTTTTATTATGTATTTTCTATTTATGAATCATACTCTACTCTTCTCCTATCATATATACAAATAAACATTTCTTTGTTTTTAAAAGATTAACATTCCTGTAATTATTTGCATAGGTCTAGTGATTCCAGTCCCAGTGAGACAGCCAGTACGCCGAGGCATGATGACAAGCAGGCTGGCAACTGGTGGGATACCTGGATATCTTCAGCTAAGTCCAAGGTGAGTTATCTATGTTTTTAAAATGCTAGAATAATCCTGAGCATTTATTTGAATGGTACTCCCAACTGCTTATTCAGTAGTGCCACGGCGTAATAAAAACAAAATTCATATTATACAATTCGGGGATTACAGGTTTGTTGTTATGTATCTTATGTCATACTAGCTTCCGCCTGCATGGTAGGGTTCAAAGTATCGTCATCACAAATTTCATCAAAATCGGTCCAGTGGTTACGGAGATTAGCCGGAACAAACTGACAAACAGAAAAAAATTGTAAAAATCGTTTTTTGTTATAAGTACTGTATATACTTTCATATGCATTTAGTAAAAGGCTGTTATTTTGACATTACAAACAGACACTTCAATTTTTTATTTATTTGTATAGATACATTTTTTATGAATTTGTCACTTATTATGAATTTTTGTGAATTTGTCACACAGCACTAACATAAAGCTTGCTTCTTAAAAAATTGTTTACACAATTTATAGGTAAATCTAGTAACATTCCACAAAGAAAAAAAAAATAAAAACAATATTATGATACAAAAAATTAAAATGGCATGGCATGATAGTATGACATTTATATGCTTAAAAAATACTGTTCTCCCTAGCATTTATGACTTGACAAAACATGGGTTGTTAATGTTGCCTGAACATAAATTTTATCTCAGATTCCATGAATTGCCTTAGTCATGTCTTGTCATAACTGTGAAAGATAAAGGATCTGTTTCTGAAGTATAGTAGATACTTGAAATTAAAACACCACTGAACACAAATTAATGTTCTGCAGCTTAGAACCTAACTTATAGTCTTAAGTCTCCTGTCTCTCGCAAACTCTCTGCGCTCAACGCTCTATTGGACGCTAAGTCTGACTATGATGCGTTCCCGGACAAATGGAAGAAGATCTTGTCAGTATGTCTGAAGTATTGTGCGATGAACATATGACTGTCGAGTAGTTGCATACTTTTTGTTATTGTAATTAAATTAATAAATTAGGTAATTAATGTTTTAAGTCAATTGATTAATGAGATCCTTAAATACAGCTTCATTGCTGTGATAAATATGGATAATGTTCAAGTAATTGAAGCAAAATGACATTATTTCCTGACCGAAGCGTGAATTAATTTTAATCTTCATTGTTTTATAAAGAAAAACATTTCCTTCTTTGATACTGTTTTAATGAAAGCTGTGCAATAATGAAGTAAACATTACTCATAGACAGGTGGTAATTTTTTATTTCATTCCTTTGTGTTTTTATAGGAAGTTAACATTGCCTTGTGTTAAGTTTATTTACCTCAAAATAAAGGTATAAATTGCGTCTTTATATATATGTAAATGAATTTTTAAATTAATCTACATATAAAATAACGCCTGTTTTCGCCGGAAGGTTAGGCAGAGGCGCAAAGCGAGTAAGAGGCGCAATTAAATTGTTAAACAAGAAAATATACATAGAATGGGCCATGGTATAATAATATACTTCGCCAGGTATAGCATTCCGAGCCACAGTGGTCACGTGGGTGACACAAGCCTACGTCATTACCGCTGTGTTACCAGTAGTGTGTAATAATAACTCCCCAAACGCCTTTATTACTTGTGCGAATCCGATAAAACAATGAGGTTTTAACTAACAATTACTTTGGTATGTGTTTAAATTGAATAGTTTCGTTTGATTAGAAAAATAAAACGACAATTTAAATGTTTTATATATATTTTTTAACAGAATGGTGTCTGAAAATGTTTCCATAAATCGTGTTTTGTTGCAATAAAGCGGAAACTGGATAGTGACGTAAGCATGTGTCACTCCCGGAATGCCAGACCTTGTTTTTTAGACCATGGAAAAGGCCATTTTAGCGTCCAATATTTGTAGTGAAGTAGTATGATCACCAATATGATAATGTTTGCACCATAAAGTCTCTTCCATGGCCAAACTCATTGTTTTTCAATAATAAAAAGAAACCTTAAGGCCATGCAACCAGCAGTAAGTTCCTAAGAGTAATTGTTGACAGTCAGAACAGCTACAAATTACTTATGACCATCATATTTCAATCTCTTCAGCAAAATGATAATTGTTCCACAATTAGAAAGAAAGAAAGAAAATTATTTTATTTGGGACATGCACAGGAAACACAAAGCGTAAAAATAAAAAAGGAGCATTTAAAACTAACAAAATTAACAATAAAAAAAAACAATAATAAACAAGTAAAAAACCTGTACGAGGCCAAAAAGGCTCCTATCTCAGCATAATGCTGCGATATTTAAAAAAGAAATAAGTACCGCAGCGCTGGTATTCTGATAGGGCCCGCTGTGATGCCACGGACACACCTACGGACATCTCATCATCTCATTTTCATTAACCTGAAAACAAATTAAATGCAAAACATTGAAATCTGCTTCATTCAACGTAATAAACTTCGTACAATAATATGTTATATGCTTTTATTTGGTGGAGAGCAGTGGTGGCCCAGTGGTAAAGGCCGCGACTTACGAGTTGTAGGTCGTAGGTTCGAACCCAGACAGGCGCTTTACTTTGGGTAAATTATTTCATCGCCACTGCTCTCAAAACGGTGAAGGAAAACATCGTGATGAAACCGGCACGTCCTAGAACCAAAAATTCGAAGACATGTGACGTCTGCCAACCCACACTGGGTCCGCGTGGTGGATTACGGCCCACTCCCTCTCACAGAGAGGAGGCCTGTGTCACGGCAGTTGTAACATAATAGGCTGATTATGAATGAAAATGCTTTTATTTGCACAAATGTTATACACTTTTGTGCAAATAAAAGCATTTTTTCAATAGAATAGCCTTAATTTTTATTTAATATGGGAAATAACAAAAAAATATTTTAGAAGTGCTTAGAATAAGTAGTGCTTGCGCAAAAAAATGGTAAATGCAGGCAAATTGGCAAACAATTATTTAAAAATAGCAATATAACTTTTTTTTATTGGTACAGTAGACCACACGTGCGTCGTGGACACACTTTCTGACGACTCGAAACTGGCCTGGCGGTGTACGGAATTTCAATGGAATAAGAGGCAAGCCTATACTGTTTTTTTTGCCACTAAAGTGCGGCCTACTGTACTTAATATTTGTTTGCACTGAGATAGCACTGCCATTATTTAATTTTTAGCTATCAATAGTAATACATTTAATAACACGATATAATCTTTATCTCGTCAATAAAAGTAAGAGGCGTTGCCACATTAGAGGTCATATTATCAAATTAGGGGAGCAGAGGGTGTCAGTTTTCCACCGATTCTGGTTCGACATTTGAAATTCGCAAAAAAAAAACAAATAACATATTTTTTCTTTATTCATTCCATCTTTCTTTATTCAAAATCACCAACCCGCACTAAGCCCGCGTGGTGGATTACGGCCCACTCCCTCTCACAGAGAGGAGACCTGTGTCCCAGCAGTGAGAACATTATAGGCTGATTATAATCATCTTTCTAGAGTGCATTGTTGCCCTCTCACTTCATTGCCATTCAAACGACAAGAACAGATACAAACACATGGAAATATTGTAAAAAGCACTAAGTGGTTTTGCGTCATGTTTAGTATTTATAGCATATCTCTTTTGACCGTTTGTATCGGTCATTGAAAGGTCCTTGATCAGCAGAGGATGTATGCTGATATTGTAATGATTAAATGGAACCTAAAAAGGACCATGGATAGTGGCGCCATCTTTAATATAATATTTGATGGTTGCAAAAATTCCTTCCTGCCGTCTTAGCAGGAGCTCCGTTTTGTCGACGGAAGAGTAAACAAAAATAAAGTTCTGTATACACAGTACGACGGCAGCAAAGTACACTCGAGAGCAATGAATCCGGGTCACTTAAAGAATGTTAAAAATCTCGGAAACTAAAAATGATAGGTTAATGCAATAAATTGTATTTAATAGACAATGTAATACTCCTTAAATGAAAGTAAAAAAAATATGAGTCACCATACATTTTATTAACACAAAATTACATAAAGAAAAAAACTGCTGATCTCTCCTTAAAACAAAAATAGGAAACATGAAATTTTTGAACTTTATTACGATTTTCTTGAATTTTAATACTTCGTATTGCCTCCTCGTGCTTCCATTACTGCGTTTACGCGGTTTGGCATGCTGTACACCAAGTTCCTTATACGATTTTGGGGAATATTCTCCCATTCCTCTGTGAGAGCAATTTTGAGCTCACGAAGCGTGATTGGGGGAGGGTTTCGTTGTTTTACGCATCTGCCTAGCTCGTCCCAAGCATGCTCGATCGGGTTGATATCCGGGCTGCGCGCTGGCCACTCCATACGAGTAATGTTCATCTCTTGAAGGTAGTCATTCACAATCCTACCTGTATGAGGTCGGGCATTGTCATGCATAAATATAGCATCCTCACCTAAATTGACCATAAATGGACCAACGTGATCATTGAGGATTTCTTCCACATATCTTACGCTAGTTAAAGAGCCGTTTTCTATGATCACCAGCTCTGTGCGACTTTCAGAAGAAATTCCGGCCCACACAAGTACAGACCCACCACCGTAGGCTACTTTTTCTTCGATGCATGCTTGCTTGAATCTTTCCCCTGGTCTTCGATACACTCTGTGTCTTCCATCGTGCTTGTAGAGCATAAATTTTGATTCGTCGGAGAACATAACTTTTGACCAATCTTCAATACTCCAATTTACGTGGCTCTGGGCATATCTTAGTCTTGAAATACGATGCCCACGCTCCAGTTTAGGGCCGTTTGCAGGTCTAAGGGGTTTTAAGTTAGATTCAGCAAGCCGACGTCTTACTGTCCATGCACTTGGGTTACTTCCTCCGAGGCGTCGAAACTGATTTGTGAGTTCAGTTCCTGTGAGAAAGCGATTTCGAAGCATGGTGTTCACCAAGTATCGGTCTTCTCGTGCTGTGGTACACCTGGTTCTGCCCGTTCCTGGTCTGCGTAGGTTAGAACCAGTTTCTTCGTAACGTCGGAGAACTCTTTGTACTGTTGACAGCGACGCACCGACAGTCCTGGCTGTATCGCGCTGACTCCGGCCGGTTTCCAGCATTGTAAGTATTCTGGTGCATTCTTCAGGCGTAAGCGACATAATTTCAGCTTGAATAATGAATATAGAGCACTATCAACATGGTTTATGTACCCACATAAATGACAGATTACAAACAAAAGCAAAACCAAATGCTGTAATTTCGTAGTTCCATCTTCGAAAGTGGCCCTTTTTCAAATTTGATTTTTTTATGATATAACTTTACAATAACTAAGAAGTTTTAATACCTTCATTTAAGGAGTATTACATTGTCTATTAAATACAATTTATTGCATTAACCTAGCATTTTTAGCTTCCGAGATTTTTAGGATTCTTTAAGTGACCCGGATTCATTGCTCTCGAGTGTATAAAGAGTCAAGTTATTACGAAATTCAATGTTTTACAAAATTGGACTCCGAATTCTTTGTTTTGTTATAGGTTTTTTTCTGTTTAATTCCTAATTTTTACTAATATTAAGTCACGTATATAAAGACAACTACAAAAAAAAACTCAAGAGTCGAAGTACCGTATTTTGGAACAAAAAATACTACAGTAATATTGGCCTTAACCATTTCCTGAGCGCGAAAGGGAGAGGCAATCTCTGCGCCCTCGCGCCCCTAGCCGCCGCAGGAGGAGGAGACACCCTGGGCGTCGGGAGTCGAGCCGTCCGGTAAGGCCCAGGCCCGGGTCGACGGCGCGTCGTGTTCCACCAAGACAAAAAAAAATAAAAAAACCATTTCGTAGGTCATGCCCTATTAACGAAATGATGTAAAATGGGAGAAGATAGCTTTGTTGTTCTTCTATTAATTATCACAGTTTTGCGTTCAAAACGCTGTCCTGTAAAATCATGACTCTCTCTCTCTCTCTCTCTCTCTCTCTCTCTCTCGCGGTGTAGCATGGCGGTCACAAAATTAAATTGGCTTCACTATCTTCGGACAACTGTCACTGTCAGTGTGATTTTAACAGTTTGGGATGGAAAACTTTTTTCTGAAATTGTCTACATAAAAAGGACCTAGTCAATGATTGTTAGAAACGAAAGACAAAATTACCGATTGTAGAAGGATTTCTACGGTGCGATGTATAATTTACGAGGAGGAAAATATTGCACAAGTATTTTATTTTTTTTATGAAAGAGCGGTATTCGAATTTGAAATATTTCAGACTTTGTGCTATAGCAAAAGTTATTCATAACTACGAAAACCATCCTTTACAGTTACAAAACAAAGGCCCTCTCAAAAATTATGACCATCATCATTCACTTACCCTTATCCTAATGTATTTGGGGTCGAATTGTCAAAGGAGTCGGTCATTCGGAAAAATGAAGCTAGTTGCCCATTCCAAAGGATAGTATGTTCCTGTGGAGAAGAACGGGCAAGAATCTCCATGGAGACTCTTATCATCGTCAACGCTATTTTTTTCCATATTTCTTTATTAGTAAAATTGTTACCATGGTCCATATTTTTTATTGTTAGACATTATGTAACTTCACAAAACTGCATGAAAAAAAGAATGCTTCGAACCTCTTTGGTCCGACTTATTCGCCATGACTAACTGTCGCGTATCTAATCAGGGCTCGTTCAGCCGTTTAACGAATAAAGAAATTGTTTATATGGCAATGCCATGTCAGACTTGTGCATATTTTACTTAATAAAAGATTGCGTCGAATTGCCAAGCGTCGTGAATGGATTTACTCTGAAAACCCCCGTATTTTTTTCAGAAGAGTTTTTTTTAAATAACTTGCAATTTGAGTTTGTACTATTCTCTCCTGCCCTTCCCTTCGAGGAATACCTACAGGAGTGATGTTTTAAGACCTCATGAAACACAAACTGTTCAAAATATGAAGATTTTTTAACAAATAAGTATGTATGCATTGAGAACAACTTGTTTTAAGATTGTATTTAATTAAATTATCAACTATACTGGCGTGCAAAAAAATCGGCCCACCCCGTGCTTTCAATTTGAGAGACGATATCTCAAAAATCTTAATGAATATAATTTATTAATTTATATTGTGTGAACGTAGGTAAGGTACAGTCGATTTGCACATACATTATATTTGGATAAAAGCAATATTCTTGACAAGATCGATTCAATTCTTCAGATGTCCTCATCGCTCACTTTTGCTCAGATAAAGTGCGTGACTTTTATTTGCCAATGAAATTGACAAAGGAACAATTTTGTTTATTTCTGTTCGTTTAATGAACATTTAACTTGAATTTTTAACGGACTTCAAAAAAAGGAGGTTCTTTATTCGAACCCCCCTGTTCGTAAGTTCGTGATTTTTTTCATAAACTTATTAATCGGTTTTGATATTTCTTTAACTGACGTAATCTACATACTTTCAGGAAAGTTTTAGTCTACAATATATTAGGTTATTGTTAGTAAACCTTGTTGAATTATATTGTTTCAAATCGAAGAGCATGGGGTGGGTCGATTTTATTGCCCGCCAGTGTATATGTATAAACTTATCTAGTCGATATTAACTAATCAAAATCTATACTCAGTTGGTATTACAGGCCATTAACGACTTAGATGTAGTTATGCATAAGATAGTCACTAGACTTAATATTTAAAAAAAAAAAACGTCTGCGGTCGGGGGACCCGCATCATGGGGTCTACTCTCTAAGTCAATCAACGAAGATACAGGCCCATCCGAAAGTAGTCGGATACTTGGGAATGAACTCTCCTCCCGATAATAAACTTTTTCGTATGGGCATTAACACATCGGGAGTAAGGACAGCTGCCAGATCGTGTTGTCATTAATTTTTCGGTTCGAGCCCTTACCTAATCTTATGTCCGCAAGTGATAAGGAGTAGGAAACTCCCGTTATATCGACCGTAACTACGGCCTTCTAAAGGGTTAGGCCCCCTGGAACGAAGTTTCTTACCCGATACTCGCACGCTCACACACACTCGTATATAATAGAAAGAGACAGACAGAGAGAGAGAAAGTCGCATGGAAGGGACATGACGCTTCTTCCGTACATGACGACTTTACCATTCGCCGGCAAGTTTATTTTCAGGGAGGTCCATCTTCAGTTCCACGAATCGACCTCGATCATGCACTTCACCTCGGACATGTTAGGTTATCGTTTGTCCATACATACAAGGAGTAACTTTGCCAACTTATGAAGAAAAGCTTAACAATTAAGAGAATGTAGGATGCAAGAGCAAGCAAAGCGAGCTCGATAATTTTTGCATCTAGCCTCGTATGGGATAGGTTTTATTTTGTCCATGCATACAGAAAGAGGTCTAACTGTGTCGATATATACTTTATAAAGAAGCTTAAGAATTAAGATAGATTAGGATGCAAGAGGGAGCGAAGCAAGCTCGATAATGTTAGCACCCCGCCTTTGCCTAGGGTCGATTAGATTTCCGGAAATAGGAGTTCGGTACTTTGTTACTTTAGAATTGAGAAATTGCAGAATTAATCTTATATTTTAGGATCTCGCCTCGACTTGGTTAAGTTCTCTATTATTTTATTAGGCGTTTTCGTTTTTTTTTTAGTTTCGAAATTTTTACATCTACCTACATTTTATTTTGAAGCCAGGGAGGTGTATTGTATTGTATTGTAGGAGGTGCAAGTGCACCCTCTTGCACCCCGATCCCGGCGCCCGTTGATTTCTACCAGTCAACACCTAACGCAAGAAGCGAAAAGGAACTTCGTTCCAAAAAAAAACATTTTATAAAATATAGCATAGCTATGAAAGCATATAAGTTGATCAAATTGCAATATATTTCGACAGGCTGCCACAGTTTTTTTATAGCCTATAGATATAACTACAAAATTACGACGGTAACCTTATCTTTCAGCCAAATTTTACGAGCAGCGCGGTGATTCGACATTTCGGCAACTACCTACTAAAATTGAGTTTTTTATGCTCATAATAATATATAACTGAAAATATCGCATGAACTGACTAGCGGGGTCACCGACATCGATGAAATTATTTTCAACTGACTCACTTTAGATCAAACATGCGTCTAATAATCACTGTTTTGCTAATTTTGCAACATACATGCCAAAGTGAGCTCTACTTTTTCAAATATAAGGTTTAATTTAGTTTTTAGGGTGATATTAACATAAAAAAAAAATATTTTTTGTAGCATGGCGTAAACAAAGACGGCATTGATGATCAAAAACAAAAATTTGTATTCCTTGGAGCGTCAAATGTATTTTAGATTTGACAACATCTGTTTTCTAATCTTATCGTATAGGGAGATTTCTATTTTGCATTTTGCTTAGTGAACGAACTTTAATTTCCATTCTTTCTATAGATAATCGGCTCTCGTCAATTTATTTTTGTCTTTGAAAGCCTTCATGCATCAATGGTCAATCTTATAGAGTCCTAATGTAATGCATGCAGTTATTAATTTATTTTTCAATTCATTGCCTGCTCAGTTTACATCATCACCTCTATCCATATCAAATGAATTAAGATAAGGACAGGAGTCCTTATCTCAATCCATTTGGGATCAGTTTAGCACGACTTCTATACGTTTCATGCCATCATCCTTAATCTTTACTTAGTTAGCACTGGTCATTAAAACTGTGTAAACAAGATATTTTCGTAAGATATTATTTATTTTATCTATAGTCAACGATAAATGATAAAGGTCAGCGTGTTTAAAACATGTGTACACTGTAATGTTATTCGTTCAATGCATCGCTGCCTTGAGAACTCGTTTGAAAGTATTAATTACCAAATACTATTTTAAAAACGATGTTTCTCTGAGGTTCGATAAACTTGGGTGTTGGTTAGTTTTATTTAACCTGTTGATGTGGATGGGTGACCATCCATTCCATATGGATACCCCGCCGTGTCTCGGAAAGCACATTAAGCCGTTGGTCCCGGCTGTCATTCATAGATCTTTGACAGTTGTTACGGGTAGTCAGAAGCCCAAAAGTCTGACAACCGGTCTTACCAAAGGGTATCGTGTTACCCAGTAACTGGGTTGTGGAGGTCAGATAGGCAGTCGCTCCATGTAAAATACTGGTATTCAGCTGCATCCGGTTAGACTGGAATCCGACCCCAACAAACCTAGTTGGCAAAAGGCTAGGGAGGTTGATATAACCTGTTGACGATGTCCGGTGCTTGGTCTGACTAGAAATATCGGTAGGGATACCCCTAGGACTTATATTTGGACCCACACAAAATTATACGAGATAAGGGGATAGAAAAAAAACAAATCATTGATTTAAAATCACATCTGTAGGTATTTACAGACCTTAGAAAAGGCGGCCACCAATAAAAATCGATAAGTTCTTATCATATTTTAAACCATGGCCGATTTTTGTGGGTCAGGGATAAGGACTGTCCATAAGCCAAGTTCTCAAGTAGCATAAGCACAGCATAAAATGTGTCACATATGAGCACCTCCTACGAAAGCATCGCCTATATAAGTCTTGAAAATAGACCAAAATATTCAATACCTGTTTTTGTCAAGGTTAGAAAAATAAGAGTCCATTTATTGCTTTTATAATTTATTCAATAAGTTGTTATGGTGGATCTTTATTCATCTCTTTTAATATACTCTCCTATCGTAGGTATGCTGGAAGAGATTTCTTTAGAAATAAGCATTACCTTTGTACGTATTTTTCTATTCCTTTCTTCCTGTCTGTTTATATGTGTGTACACAAATGGTTAAATAAATAAAAACAAAAAATAATCAAATATGTAAAATGCAAATATTTTTTTTATTTAATTCAGGCGAAACCCATAATACTTACATCAAATTAAATTACATTTCACAATACTGCAACAAAACAGATCATAATAAAATAAAATGTCAATGTAATTAAAATAAACGAACGACTCGGTACAAATTATAAAGGTCATATAATTAAAAATAAAATATCATATGCAGAAATATGGGTAGGTACAAATTAGGATCACGGAATTTAAATTAAAATAAAATGTCAAATTATAAGGGTCCCAGAACTAAATTTAAATAAAAATAAAAATAAATTGCAAATAAAAACAATACAAACAAGTAATTATAAATATAGGCCAGTGTCAATTAGATTTAGTGCCCTGGCTATACATGTCTATTACAGCATTGTCGTATGTAGGGGCAGTCAAATCGCTCAGCGATCATTACCAGGACAGTGCAGGACTGGCCCGCACCTGCGTCCTTAGTGCATCTTGTGCACCAAGGACGCGCAACGCTTGCGCATGGTGGCGTGAAAACAGTCGGTGCGCGCTTCCGCAGACATGCCCGAGGCTCTGCAGAAACGGGGCAGCCTCAACACCGCCCTGAACGCGTTGTTATACTGGACGCGGAGCGCGGTGTAGGATGCTCGTGTGTGGCGAGCCCACAGGCTGCACGTGTACAGTGAGGTGCAATATGCCTTCATAAGGGTGATCTTAACTTGATTGGAGCAACGTGCAAACCTGCGAGCCAGCATATTCGCTCTTTTCAACAAGGCCTTCCGCTCCCGTTCGATGTCACCATAATCCTTGGGGTCAGCCATGACCATATGCCCTAAATATTCAAAATGGTCCCCTCTGTCTAGGGGAACAACATTGAGAAAGACTGGTAGCACATATTCCAGGCATTTTGCACCGCTGGCTCCAAAAATCATGCAATGACTCTTGCCAACATTATATTCGAGCCCATGCCTAACCACGTACTCCTCACAGACCTGTACCAGCTTTCTCAGACCACAGATCGACGCGCTCAGCAGTTCCGCATCGTCAGCATAACTAAGATTGTTAACGCAGACACCATCAACGTGGCAGCCAACATGCCGACTGCTGAGCGCGACGATCAGCGCGTCCATGTAGAAGTTGAAAAGGATTAACGAAGTCAATCCGCCCTGCCTCACTCCACACTCAAGCTGATACGGTTCCGACATTGCCCCCGCCCATCTGACGCTGTTGACCTGATGCGTATACCAATACTTGAAAATAGTCACAAGTTCACGCAGCAAGTCAATAGTGTTCAGCTTATCCCAAAGAATATCATAGGCAACCAGGTCGAAGGCCCTGGACAAGTCGAGGAAACCCGCATATTCAGGGGTTCACGGATCGCCGTGTAGTATCTGACGATATGCTTAAGACAGAGAACTTTCTGTAGATAGTTGAGGTCTTAAACCAATTTGGTTATCGTTACAATTTATCCAACTGTGTGTTAAACAAACCGCCAAACACTTTGGCTATGATGTTTTCTTAATAATTTTATTCACGTCTCTCGCAATTAACCTTACCCCGACTGCCTCGTTCAGCATTGAAGACCCCACCCCCAAGTACAGGAAAATGGTCCCTAAAGACATCCGCAATGTCCTTATGGTCATTTACAACATCGATGCTCATAGTAAGACCCGGCCTATCATTTGCTTTGCTTGTGCTTTTTCAGAAACCACGAAAGTCAGCCTTTGAATGCTTCTCAGTAAGGTCCTCGAATCTGATCCTCACGATCTTGGCAAGCCTTCAGTCGTGATTTGAACACCCTTCTGCTCTCAATATATGTATCTATTTAGCCCGTAATGTCCCACTGCGTGGCCCTGGCGCACAGGCAACTGAAGGAACACGGGTGGGTTTTAGTCATTAAGAGTCTGACACGCCCTTCCGCTCCGCCCAGAGCGGGAGAGGTCATTTGACGACTCCCCACAATAAAAAAAATAAAAAAATGTCCCACTGCCATCGCAAACCCGGCCTTTTGGTAGGAGTCAAGTTCGTCCCTCCATCTTCGTCTTGATCTGCCACGATGCCATAGAATGGAACCTAATCAGTGGTTCTCTAGACCCAATCAGTGGTTCTTTAGCTCAATATAGCGCTAGCATATTATATTAACTAGATTTGTTTTCGTCTGAGCAAAGATTCGCTATACTTACATATTATAATAATCTATGTAGGCCAGAGTTGTAAACAATATGAGTTATCTGTTTTGTGTGATAAACTATCTTTTAGATAAAACTTTACTTAACTTTAAGTAATAACTGGTGTAGAGTAGATTAAAAAAATGGGAATTGCGAACTTCATATTTTGGCAGCGCACTTAAAATAGATGCTTAATTAAAGTTTATACACTATCTATAAAAAGGCAAATATAATATTGTTTTATCTTACAGATAACAATATGTTGTAAGCAATAAATATCAATTCATTCAATATTGTTGCACATTCCATAGACTCGCATCATCATTATTGAAGAATTAACCTATATACGTCTTCTGCTGAACGGAAATGGGCTTTCTGATCAAATATATACAGTTCAGATTAGCTTGGATTACCTACTAGCCTTAGGCCTGCTTTGTCCTTAATCAGATATCTTGAATCCTAGTAATAAAATTAAAGGAAAAAAAAACAGCGCGTACGCGTATTTTTCAGGTACATATTGAAAACTAAACCAGCGGCAATGTATGATGCCTGTAATAGCTAACAAATTTAAAAAAGGCTTGTTTAAATGCTTACCAGAAAAGTACCTATTTTACTACCAAAAAATTCGAAATACTCACCAAATTGTGTCCACCAGAATGGATAAATGCTCACCAAATTGTGTTTCATAAAGTATTGTAGAAATGAACCTATTTTCCTTTTTTATTTACAAGGCGTAGTCGACGGAGCCCCGCTCTAGCGGGGCTCCTACTTCTGGCTGGTTTAAAAAAAAATAACCACGAAGCTTTCTAACCTATCCGGTCCGAGTCGGGGTGCCCCAAGTCCCGAGCTCGCTTCGCTCGCTCTTGCATCCTATCCCACCCTTGCATTTTGAAGCCAACTTATTTTTGGTGAGCAACTTAAACAATTTTTGGTGAGCATTTATCCATTTTGGTAGGCAAAAAGAATATAAATACAACACGTACAATTATTCTGATGAGTGTATAATTATTTTGGAACTTAAAACTTTGTTCTTTAGGCACCTCGGTATAGAGTGGGTTTATTTTATTTGAAGTTAACATATTTTACTTGGTACTTAGTTTTAGGGCCTAAAAATTATTTTGGTGAGCATTTAAATTGTAGCCTTTTAAAAATATAGCTTATCGCTTCAATAAATTATAGTTCCAGCGGCACATAACTATTAGGGCCAATATGTATTATGGCATCAGTTTCCTCACATTTAGCAGTAAATTCTAACGGTAATTCATAAAAACGTGCAAACGTCACAAGAAATCATACAGTGCCGCCATAGCATTGTAAACTTGCTTTGAGCCTTCACACATAACATAATTAACATAACATCACGCCTGTAATCCCTGAAGGGTTAGGCAGAGGTGTACCTATAGTACACCCACATTTCGCGAGTTATGATTAAGTCCCATGTAATAGGGGGCGAGCCTATTGCTATCAACCGGGAACAAATCCACACTCCGGAACACGCTGCTACTGAGAAATTCCAGAAAGAATTCCAGTTCCGTTGAATTTTCGCCAAAAAGGACGTTTTTAAACTGTGAGACCACCCTTATCAAAAGCAAAACTCAAACTCAAAGCATCTATTTCAAATAAACCAATTACAGGCACTTTTGAATTGTCAAGGGGTCGGTCAGTCAGAAAGATGAAGCTAAAAGCCCATTCCAAAGCGTAGTAGTAGGTACCTATGGAGAAGAACGGGCAAGAAACTCCATTGACACTCCTTTAAATCAAAATATGGTTACAAAATATTGGTTACATCGTTCATGTTGAAATTATGCATGTAAGAACGATGCAGAACGTTAAAAGCATCCGTAATAAAAATACAAAAACAATTCAAATATTAAATTAAATTAAAATAAGCCGTGGCAGCACTGGCAGCTAAGAAATGACCAGTCCCTTACTGACAGCGCCCGTTCACGAACATGACGCATGGATTAGCACTATTCAGCTCAACCATTTTGAAAGGAACTTAATGATCCAACACACACGCCACCACCAGCGAGACAATACAATAATAACCTTACGTAGTTATAATCTTACGTTAAGCACTCCACAACATATTGCCCCCCCTTTTTCAAACAAGTGTATTTTATATGTTCGCAGTCAGCAGAGGTGTACACGATGGTAAAGAAGGACCTGGACGAGATAGGCACCGCGGTGAAGAGCGAGGCCAGCCATGTGTTCAGTACTACGTCGACTGTAATCGGAAAGACTTTCAAGGTAACTTTGCTAAGAGGGTTCTCGTCTATAGTGAACAGGTAGGGATCGGACTCAACCCTATTAGGATAGATATTCCGCGGTATTCAACTGCCTCGTTGGTCTAGTGGTCGCAAGCGCTACTGCTGATCATGAGGTCCTAGGTTCGAATCCAGAGTCGGGCAAAGTGTGATTGGGTTTTTCCATCTGGAATTTCTCAGTAGCAGCCCGGAGTCTGGATTTGTGCCCGGTTGATGGCTATAGACTCGCCCCCTATTACATGGGACTTAAACATAACTGGCGAAATGTGGATGTACTATAGGTACACCTCTGCCTAACCCTTCGGGGAAAACAGGCGTGATGTTATGTTATTCCAAACAGACATCTATCCTATTAGGGTTGTGTTCTAGCATATTCTGTCGTGGCGCAGCTGAGCAAATATAAATGTGCAGTATTCAAAGTCAATGTCATCATTTATTTCAAATAGGCACATAAAAGGCACTTTTGTATGTCAAAATTTACAAGAAAATAGAATTGATTCTAGTTGCCCGTTCCAAAAGGTAGTTTCGTATGGAGAAGAATGGGCAATAAACTCCACCGTTACTCTTTTAAAATGTTTTATAATATTATATATACATTAATTATATGTGAAGACGATGCACCAAAAATAAAATTACTATAAGTACCACAATAGGTAAAAAGAAAAAATATATTAATATTGTTGTTTAACCATTTTTTTTTTTCACCCAACATCCAGTGCGAATAGGGTGCCCTTGAACATACTATGTCCCATATGCTAGTGTCCCAATTGTCCGTTCCTTTGAAGATCTGAACAACGCCTCTGGCGCCACAATAAATGTGGCCACCTACTGGGCCCAAACATTATGCAACATAGATGTACCCTCGAAACGAAAAGAACATTGTTGTATAATATATTGAATTACCTACTGTAGTAATTTAGTTATGGACTTCAGTGTCTAGACGATTTGATAACTCAGTTCAACGTAAAACAAAATTGGCGTTTGTCGTGAAACTCGATACACGTCCAAGGTTGAACAATTTTAGCTCAAAATTTCGTAGTTCCAGCAATGAATCATTATTCCGGTCTTAAGTCTGGATGAGTCTTCTTTTATTGTTTCAAAATGACCGTATGTTTTTCACAGTTGGATGTGCCAGAATCGCCAGCAAATGTGATGAAAAAAAGCCTTAGCAGTTTCATTGGTAAGATAATTATGTTCAAGCTTTTCTTCTTGATAAATAGAGATAGTTATTTCCTAAGTTTGTGTGTTTATTGTTTTATTTCTTGCAGGTCAAGTGAGCACAGTTTTAAATCCTGAGCCGGATGACGAGGACGACACAGAAGTCATATTGTCCTCAGGAGACACCACTATGCTGTCTACTTACAAAGTAAGATCTACTTAATAACAATCTTAAATTAGTTAATTCACTAACAGCCAACTCTCAACCTAAATCGCTGGGTCTATAAGCATGAAATTCATCCCCTAAAAAATAAAAATAAAGGATACTAGGGTAAAATAGAGGATGAAAGTATAGAGGTATGAGGAACAGGGTGTAAAGTTCACTCATACTTCCATAGAAAAGGGAGGATCCTCCGACCAGACGGGTGTCGTGTCTGGTGGGCAACTGCTCAACGATTGATGTCGGGACGTTGTATATATGCTAGTTGCGCGGTAAACTCTGCTTGCGCGATGCAGGATTTTGCGTGACGTCAGTGTGACGTGTAGCTCGCATGTGGCGATATAGATACCGCTACAAAAGTATGAATGGAAGTTCGATACTTTTGTCGATGTAAATTCGCATAGAGCACATTGCTTGTTCTTTTTTATAAATAACATGAAACATCCGAAAAGAGTCTGTTTGTTTCTTCTTGATGCCTCAACTACTGACCCGATTTTAACATAAGGGCCAGTATTTTAATTTCTGGACGAACTTTTAATTTTCTGTTATGTTAATGACTTATATCCTTTGACATGCATGGAGTTTAAACATGACTCATAAAAGAACCTAGGATAAAAAAGTAACAAAAAAAAAAGTTTCGTGTAAAACCACAACACAGATAGAATGACATCTAACCGGTAATCCTTATTAATTATTTGCAGAAAGAACTAGAGGCCTTACAGCGTGTCGACGCCACATTCATAGTCCCGGCCTACAGCCCAGAATTCGAAGCATGGCGGGCGAGTCTCGAGACCACAGAGACTGGTCTCATCAGTCTCAACTCCGCAGGAAGACGTCTGGACGCGAGTCTGACGTTAAAGGCTCAGTATGACAAGCTCGTGCCCGATGCCGTGTCACATGATGACTTCTGGGAGCGGTGAGTGTTGCATGTTGTAGTCTCGAGACCACAGAGACTGGTCTCATCAGTCTGTCTGATGTATAGACGCTGTTAAAGGCTCAGCGCGACAAGTTAGTGCCCGATACCGTGTCACACGATGATTGATGGGACCGGTGAGTGTAGCATTTTATTGGCGCGAGACTGCAGAGGCTAGTCTCATCAGTCTAAACTCTGCAGGAAGACGTCTTAACGCGAGTCCAACGCTAAAGGCACGGTACGACAAATTAGTGCACGATGCCGTGTCACACGATGACTTCTGGGAGTGGTGAGTGTTGCATTTTGTCCCGAGACCGCAGAGCTCGTCATTGGCTTAGTGAGTATCGTCATCATCATCATCATTGACAGCCTTGTTCCAACCACTGCTGAGTTTAGGCCTCCTCCCTTTTGTTCCATGCTTCCCTGGTCTGTGCGAGTCCAGTCTGTAGGTCATCCATCCACCTAGCTATTGGTCTGCCAACGCTCAGCGAGTCTCGTACTGAAGGGAAATTATGGAAATCAGATGAGAGATGGCGTGTTGAAAAAAATACATGTTACTTTGGGAAGTATGCTCAGCTTATTGCAGCCCACTTCGGGTCATAAAAGTTGAAGTATGCAGTTCACAAAAAAAAAGGCAATGAAATCCCGCCATCTTTCTGCTCCTTTCAAGAAGTCAGTCTCTGTAATCCACGTGTTTTTATTCTACAGCTACCTGTTCCGCGTGGCCCTGCTTCAAGACAGACTGGCAGCCGCTGCACGAAAGCAGCCACAAGAGGAGCCCTCCACCGACCCCGTACTCGCGCACCTGCCCATGCAGACGCCCATCGAACAGTAAGTTGTTTGCAGTTGACCACCCACCTAAAGGACATTGACCAAAAATGTATGGGGCTTGGGCCAAATGTCCACCACTAACGAGGCCTATGTCACTGAATTGTCTTTAAATAAGGAGTCACTTTTACTAAAACACCAGTCCGTCAACCATTTTTGAAATAAGCCCAGCATGTCAAAAGCGCGAAAAAGATTCGCCAAAGACAATAAGCAAAAGAGTTGCCAAAGACAGTAAGCAAAAGATTCGCCAAAGACAATAAGCAAAAGGTAGATCTGAAAAAGCAACCTGTCTAATAATCACTCACTATTTTTTTAAGATCTTTGTATGTAACTAATTCTGTTTCACAAATAAATTATTGTATTCTATCCTATTCTTGAGACGTGTTCTTGAGTGAAGACCGTGATTCGGCAAACGTGAGGTAGGACGCCCTCAGGCTAGGTGGAGCGACGATTTTCGCAGGGGGGGTATTAGCAGCTGGATGAGAGTTGCCGAGAATCGAGCTAAATGGCGTGCAATTGGAGAGGCCTATGTCCAGCAGTGGACTGCTGTAGGCTGATGATGATCCTATTCTTATCTCCCATCTTTAATTTTCAGGAGTCCAAAAAAGGTCCTATCAGGCTTGGAAGAAGAGGAGACACCTTTTGAAAAGCCCTTCGAGAAACCTTTTGAAAAGTCTTTTGAGAAGCCTTTCGAAGCACCAGACATGGACAATGTCGTCACCTGGGAAGACGGTAAGTCAAAATAGAGATGTAGTGTTAAACTTTATCTATAATCGATTCTTTGAGCGCCATAATCGATACTGTAATCGATTGTCTGTAAGCCAAGATCGATTCTAACCGTCCCTATTGCTTCTATTGATATTTATTATAGTGTCTCAAATTGTATTTTGATGAATAAAATCTCTGTATTAAATGTTGTTTTTGTATTCCCTTATAATGTTACTATGTATATTTTACACGAAAATATTACTAGAATAATAATTAAAATCACTTGATGAACTAACAATATCGATCTATAAAACCAAATCCCAATATATGTTTAGATAATAATTTAAAAAAAACTGCTTTTATTCATGATTCATATTTTCATACAAAAGTAAGATTTTCCATGTGGTGGTTCTTGTATTCAATGACCAACGTTGGCTTCCACACAAAGATCCATCCAAGCAATTTATAATTTAAGAATAAAAATCCACCAAAGAGATCCATCAAGGAGTTTTGAGTCCCAACATTGATCACTGTCTTCAAGAACCACTATTAAAATCACGTTCCAAATAATCGTACCTCTGTACAGAAGACTTCGCCAACGACGTGGAACTGACAGAAGAACAACAAACACTCCTTCTAGAAGAATATGAAAGAGAGATCGCCGGCAAGAAGATGACCAAACAGACATGTTCCCGCGACATTACCAACAACAACACAGACAAAACAACGAGCACAGACAAAAAAAAAACAAAAGCCGCACAAACCAGAGACAAGATGAACAATAAACAAACTAAAACTAAAAATGGCCGGTCACCGAAAAAAGCGGCAAAATCTGACGTTTGTGGAAACAATTTAGTTGAAGATTATTTTGGAGATAAAGAAGTTAAAGATGATGCTAGCGCTAATTCTGATGAAAGCTGGGAGAAGGAATTTGAAATTGATGATGTCGTTGAGCAGAAAGCATGAAACAATCCGGCCATAGTGTAATGTAAGGATAATATAGTTCGGATACATTGTGCGGCGCGAAATATTGTGACGTTTAAACTTTTTTGGATCACAAAAAAGTAGCTATAATTTGATTTGTTTAAAATACGAAACTTCATAGAAGTTTCTTATGTTCTATACTGTCTTTATTATACGTTTACAACATCGTCACACCAAAAAAGCAATAGAAGTCATCTCGCCGATTAAAAACTGAGTCTTATGTCGACTGCACACAGTTCCTAATTGAAAGGTCATGAAAACTATCTAATGCCAGGCTATTAAGACCCATGTTGTCGTACACACAAAACTCAATATAGCACTACTGTCACATGTGTCGTGATACGCACAATGTTCCGTGAAGCCAACAGCGCACATTACAAGCTTTTGCGACTTTGACAGCCTGGGCATATTCGTTATACATCAGCAAAATTACGTGTTTTGCGATTGTGAACCTTAATTTCATTGATCCGTTTTGATTGCTATTGTTTTAAAATCTTTGTCTCACTGAAATTAACTTAGTGCTAATGGGAATTAGGTTGATATTTGTGTATGTTGGTCACGTATTTTAATTTTATTCGTGTCTGAGTTCGTCTATACGATATCTGTAGGTATATAATTAGGGGAGATCAAACAGGGACCTAGGGCCAGGAAATTGATGTATTGATGTCGAGTTTTCATAGTCCCAAGCTAATACGTCAAAGTTATGCTCTAAAACGTTAAGCACTTCACACCAGAAATAATTATAATTTTGACAATAACTTTTTAAATTTTAGAAGATGTGTGTACTTTTTAGATTGCACCTTTTTGTTATAATTGTATCATTTATTTACAAAGAATTTAATTAATCTCATATTTATGTCAATTTTGAGGGGATTTTTCGTGTCTATACTCACCTTTTCACAAGTTTTATGTCCAACGAATATAACCAGACTGTCTATTCTTATTACCTATGAGCTACGTTAAAACAGAAGCCATGTTAATGACAATGTATGAACTGTATATTGTTATATTGACCCAGAATTATATGCATGAATGGCGCCATCTCGCGTTTATAATGTGACATTAGCCTAGCTAATCGTATCATCAAGATTTTGTCTGCTTTTGAGCCATTTTTAGTGGGCGAAAGAGAAAAAATGTTACAGTACCCGTCTGTAAATATGGCGCATGGAGATTTAAGAAAAAGTTCGGCGTTTTTGTAGTGTTGTCTCTGTCACTCATACCTGTGTGGTAGTCTCTTTCGAAAACTCAATCCGTCTTATTACAAAACGAGGTGTAACTTCGGTCCAAGCTTATACCTTTCAGACAGTTTTTCTATTTCGAACCATATTCCGACTTAAGTTCGGGTTTAAAATCTGTTTTTGTATTTAGATCTTTAACATTGTCGGAATAAGGTTCGAAATTCAAAAATAGCTCGATTGTTTAAAAATGGTTCTAAAGATAAATCTTATTTTGTAATAAGACCGTACGTGTCATATTTACGCCCGGATATAGTATTTTTATCTCACGAATCGACACGCGCTTTACTTGTGGATGTGAATGTGTGCGAGAAGACGAGTAGCGTCAGCACATAACACACACACACACACACTTCCGACTTCACCATTGTCTCGGACGGTACCTAGAGCTCCTGCGCTTACACACACATTCACAGCGTGTTTGTACACTTGGTAACCACAAGTAAAGCGCGCGTCGCTTCGTGAGATAAAAATACTGTACCGATGTACTGGTTGACAATAATAAAGTGTTACGAGGATCTTTTGGCGGTGTTTGTAGACATTTATGAAATCGTCATCGAAAAAAACCGACCAAGTGCGAGCCGGAGTCGCACACGAAGGGTTCTGTACCACCGTACAGTACACTTAATTTTTTTTTATCAACATCTTTTTTGTACCCTCTTTAATTATTAACTTTATTTTGTTTTTATTATTTGTTGTTATAGCGGCAATAGAAATACACTCTCTGTGAAAATTTCAACGGTTTTCCTATCACGGTTCATAAGATATAGCCCGCTGACAGACAGACGGACAGCGGACCCTTAGTAATAGGGTTCCGTTGGCATCCCTTTGGATACGGAACCCTAAAAACAAGATGGCAGCGTTAGTTCCGATTTTGACCACGCGCCAAAAAATCCTTGTACAGCTATATGACCTACCTAATTTGTCAATAAAGGTTGTACACCTTTACTGTCAAATTATCCATGCAAAATTAATTGACTTTTAAACTAGATTCGGCTGTAAAATTGTAGTGTGAGGACTGACCATGATGTAAAATAGATATATTTTTAGTAATAGTACATAGTGTTGTTGATAAAAATGTCGATAGACAATTTTAATTAAAGAATCTTTGGGGAAGACCTAAAGAAAACACCGCACAATATAAATTTCGACAACTACGGACATCCTCCATTTTGGAAAAGGCTCGACTACCGATTTACTTCAATTATTTATTTTCCTTGTAGAATTTCGTAATGAAAAAGTTTCTATTAATATTTTATCTACAAACACTGCGTATTATTTAGCTTAAGTGCACATTTCTCGAGCCATATCGGCCCCTATACTATTGCATTTACTTCACATTTGCAAAGATTATCACCGAAAAGGCCTTATTTCTTTGTATGTATACATACATATATAAACTCACGCCTTCTTCCCATGGGGGTAGGCAGAAACTACAGAAAGCTACCTACTACAATCCTTCTTGGTACATGGTATGCGTTTATCCACCTCCTTAAGTTACTAATATGGATTTTTAAGTGTTTATATCTAACGAATTTATTTTTAGTCATTCCACTATTATGCTGCCTAAACTCGTCTGTGGGAACTGTTTAAAACACTAAAAGATTTTTTACATCGATATCGATTATGTGAGTGTTTGCACATGCCTGTAAAAATCTGTATATTTGAACTGTAGGTAGTTAAAAAGTTACAATAAATTTAAAAAAAATGAAGTCCATTGACAATTATAAAGGTAGGTGACAGGTGTACTATACTTTCATTCAGTAACTATTATGTTTGTTTGTTTTGAATATTTTAAATAAATTGTTGCCATAAGTTTTAGCCGGCGAGTTTACTGTCCTACGAATTATTTACAAATTGCTTAAAAATCTTGCAAGTGGTACAATAATATTTGAAGTGTGATATCCCACTAAATAGGTCTCTGAAATAGTTGTAAGTAGATAATAGTAATAATTTTGTGCGCTGGTAACATCTTACTAATGAATGGGCTGACCTGGCAAGTGTAACTAGTGTTGCCAGAAATCAGTAAAGAATGTTATTCAAATTGTCGATAAAAATGATGCCTTATGAGCTTATAAATATTTTTTCGTGATAATGAAATAAATAGTATTAAAACCGTCTATATCAATCAATTTGAAATTAATTGGATTATTCGTAACATGAATTGTATTAGCATATAAGCATGTAAGCTTATAAGCATATAAGCCTGCCATCATCTTGTTGTAAAGCCAAGCCTATTACAATATAAAATTATTCTTGAATATTCGATAGTAAATCGCGATTTTAGGCAACATTAGACGCAATCGAATGTTATTCGATCCTTACTCTGGACACCAATTCCTATGTGTTGAATTTTGAACTCTATTTCGAACGCCATAAAGATTGTATTATTACTGTATAGAATGACTGTTAGGTCATGTTCGATGTCCATTGAAAGTTTATTAGCTACTGTAATTGATGTATTCTTTACGGAATGGGTCAATGCATGGTCTGAAAAAAGAAGGTCTGGCATTCCGAGAGTGACACATGCTTACGTCGCTATTCAGTTACCACTTTATTGTAACAAAACACGAATTATGGAAACATTTTCAGTCACCATTCTCTTAAAAAATATATATAAAGCATTTAAATTGTGGTTTAGTTTTTCTAATCAAACGAAACAATTCAATTTAAACATATACCAACGTAATTGTTAGTTAAAACCTCATTGTTTTATCGAATTCACACAGGTAATAAAGGCGGCTGGGGAGTTATTATTACACACTACTGGTAACACAGCGGTGATGACGTAGGCTTGTGTCTCCCACGTGACCACTGTGTCTCGAAATGCTATACCTAGCGAAGTATATTATTATACCATGGGTCAATGGACATCGAACATTTGATTTGTGAGGGTCATTTTATATGGAAACCCGGAAAAAGAAAAGGAAATGGGGTCTTGAAGCATTCATTGTCAGTCAAAAGTAAATGTGTTTCTTCAAGTGTACTTTAATAAGTTTGGTTTAATAAATATTAAAATTAAGTGCAATAAAGTTATCTTACATTTAACTCGACATTTATTTTAAATATATTTAGGTTAAAACTCACAACTAAATGAGTTGACTAGGTATCGTTATGTTTGTGTAAATTTAAATTATGATTATTATGAATATGAATAAAAGTTATTAAAAATCGTAGTCGAGGGTTTTATTTGCAATATTGTATCAAACACTACCAAAAAAAAAAACGACACTAGGAGCAACTTTATCACACAGAAATTCATAGTTTGCATATGTGAAAGATTAGGTACGTGTCAGTAATGACCGTTTTCACTAACACAATATGATTCTTCGACACCTAAATAAAAGAGGGGTGTGTAATATATGGCATAATAACAGATAGTAATATCACTTGAAATAACGTTCAGATGATATAATTTTCATATGCTTTAAAAACAAATTTCATGTGTTCTAATGTTATATTTCATATAACCTTCTTTTGATCTAATAACATCTACTATAACATTAATTTCATATAATTTTCTATTTGTATTATTCTCTTTTTATATAAAGTTCAGTTGACCTAATTTTCATTTTAACTAATTTTCAACAAAATTTCTGTAATGAATAAGTAAATATCAGGAAACATTATACTGTTATAACCTCATCTAACCCAAATTATTCATCAACAACAGATGGTATCGTAATACGTTTCTAAATTATATTAAATGTTACTTATAGATTTTGAATATTATATAGTAACTGAATTGAATATTAATTTAAATGTGCATTATAGAAAATGTTCACTAAACCATATATAATTAGGTAAAATGAAATTATAGCAATAATTAATAATATCATTTCATCGTTATATAATAAAATTAGGGCATATGATCATTAGAACTTTTGTTATTATTTCAAACGTTACACACCCATAAAATAGCGCTGTTGGATGTTGCCAGCGATGGGCCGAGTGTGGGAAATGCAACAGCACGCTTTTATTTTGAGCATTGTCCAGTGAAAACGGGCAAAAGTCAGACACCCTGTTTCTGAAACGCTTGATCTTTTCAGCAAAAAGGCCTCTGACTTACTTAAATCTGAACCATGTGTAAATGCGTCGTCAGTTCGCGACACTAGCGCCGCATAGACGAATGTATCTAAATTATGTCGCGTAGATGCGGAGTCGTTACCATCTTGTTTGCGCAACCTCTGCACGACGTGTATAGTCCTTTCATAGTTATTTTACCTCCGACAGCAGCAACCCAATAGCAACCTTATTTCAACGACAATAAAGATCACTGTGCTTTTGACGGTGATACAAAATAGAAAGAAAGAAAAATAGTTTATTCAAAAATCAGAGGTAAACTAACTGAGAAAGAACTGTACATTCGACAACCACTACGCTGCTATAGGTATAAAAGGATATTTTGGTGCGTGACCACAATGGGAACTAACGCGGCCATCTTGTTTTTTCAATACAATTTCACAAATATATACCAACAGCGCCCCATGTCAATGTCATTTCAACACCAAAAGATTCTTTGAGCACTATAAATAACCCAACGCTGAAGTCCCAAATACCTGGCTTAAACTTCTTTGTCGACTAATCAACAGTTGACATGAGATTTGACAGCAGAGATGCAAAATCTTTGCACGGTGGCTTGGGTTTTATTTTCTACAAACTGTGCACTCGATGGGATTTCCCATCAGAAAAAATGGCAAAATTCCATAAGTACAAACTTTCATCCCCTCCACTTATGGGGTTATATTTTTTTAATTCTCCCTTGTCATTAAATGAATTTATGATTTTCTGTACCTAAGTTTATTATTAACACATTCGGGAGAAGTAGATTTGGGACGTCTCTTATTCTGATCAAAGTATGATCAGCCTTCCTGAATCCGGGGTTAGATCGATTTCCTCAAAACAACAATAAAACACGCACCCTACAAACGAAGCATATATTCAGTGTACTTCCGGCATCATGATGGAGGAGGCAGGGCTTCCCTGCTGGTGCGGGTAGAAGATGGGCTCGACAGCCCGGTTGAGCGAGCTGGCCGAGTCGCCTGCGGAGGGGTACGGGTGGTGTGGGGCCGCGCCCATCCATTGAGGGTACCAGTAGAGACCCTGGAAGAAAAACGCACAGATCAATTTTACGTGTTCATTCTGTCTACTCATGCTTGTAAAACAGCATCATCAAAATAATACCTTAGGGAACAGGAAACACGCGGTCACTACCGTGGCACAGACCAGCGGGGTAATTACGTAACACATTATCAGTAAGAATGGGTTTCATTTTGACAGTTCAACAACATTCATTCCGTTATTTACGTTGTTGAGCAGACAAATTTTTCAAACATACGAAGCAATGGATTAGCAATAGGCTTCAAAATGATTCAAATTGTGACAGATAGTGTGTTACGTAATTAGGGTACTGGTTAAACTATACATAAAAAGCCAATACGCCTTATTACAAAACGTCAGTTATTGTATTTTGAACTTTATTCAGATGATCGTAAAGTTCAAAATACAATAACTGGCAAGGGTTCGGCTTCGACAGTGTTCAAACGAAACGGGTTGTAATACGTCTCGTGTACTTGGTCGCACGACGTGCCGTCCGTACTTTAGTATGAACGTCCGTATCTTATCGGAGCTTTTATGATCAAAATTGCGGCCATGGCTGGGTCGTGTAGTGCGCAAGATCCTTCAAGGTCTTACCTTATTCCCGGAACCTTGACAAGTGAATCGATACTCGTTAACAGTGAGTGGGTCCAGGTAGCTGATGCCGGCGATCGAGCCGTAGTTAGGTGGGAACATGTACCAGCAGCCGTCCAGCGAATCTAAACACATTGCATTTATTTATCACTTTCACTAACAGGAGGTAAAATGGAGGAAAGTTTTGAGTATGAATATGGATGGTTATTATAAGAGTAGAGAAAGACCAAATAAACGATAGGTGATTGTGTGAACGATGATATAGCTAAAAAAGTGGCGACTACCGAGATATTGGGTAATCGAAATGTATGGAAAATGGCAAAGAAATGTTATTTGTTCACAAACGTAGTTTTTTTATAATCATGGTTTTTGATGATATTCTATTTATAAACATAATTTAAATGTTCAAAAAATAATAATGCTGTAACGACACGTATCTCTTTGCCGATATTTTAAAAAAACAATCACCGCCAACTAAAGGCATTGAACCAATTTGGACTAAGTATAAGTATACTTATCTGTGTAATTTTTATTTCCGCACATGTGTTGCTAAATTAAAAAACTGCACGCGTGTGAAATACATTGCATGTTGAACCTAATCGTAGTGCGATAAGAACCAGTTTTCGAGGAAGTGTATTGAAAAATATTTATTGAGACTCGCACAGGATTATCACAGACTAAACTAAACACACCCATAAAAACAAAGAAAAAATAAAGTAAAATGAAAATAACAACAGAAAGTCCTGTACGAGGCCAAAAATCCCCACAACTCACCTTGGTAATAAGCAACATTAATAATTATATCCTGAATAATTATTTCATGATACTAGAACAGTACCTAGGTAGTCACTCTTTCGTCTTGCTTGATACAGCTGATAGAATAGAATACTCTTTTATGTACACCATTAAAATTACAGACATAAATGTAGACATTTTACACAGGGTGACACAATGGGCGGTCTTATCGCTAAAAGCGATCTTTTACAGACAACCTTTGGATGGATTCAAGGGAGAAGGAGAGACAATAATGCAGGTAGTCAGTTGTGTAACATTTACATATACAACAAATACATACATACATAAAACATATAATTATCTACATATATACAATAATAAACATGAAACAAGAGCAAGGAAACCTAAACGTAATGATGATGTTTAAGAGGGCGCAGTAAGACAGAAAAAAATCAAGTTTCACCCGCGCCTCTTTCCCTACCCCTCTCATCAAACACGACAAAAACAAAACACAATCCCTTCCCGCCAGCAGAAACTTTTCGCCCGGCGTATATTTAGGCATTTTAATTTGAATCTTGTGTGTAGTATGTATACGCAAAATAATCAGATGAAACTGTTCTATTCAATGTACCTATGTATGATTGGTATGTACAAGTAGGTATATTATTCAATATTATTGTATGTCCGTGAATCTGTTACCGATGCTGGTAGGTTGTTAGATTGGAGAGTAGAGCGACTTAAATGAAATAAAGACTAAAAAGTTACTTTAAGATACGGCCTATAAATTTTCGATTCCGAATTGAAAGACGAACCTTTTTTTTTTTTTCGGTGGGAAATCATCAAATGACCTCTCCCGCTCTGGGCGGAGCGGAAGGGCGTGTCAGACTCTTACTGACTAAAACCCGACCGTGTTCCTTCAGTTGCCTGTGCGCCAGGGCCACGGTAACTCTTTCGAACAATCCGCAGCCCCGGCAGGCATCGGTCCTATCGGACCCCGTCAGTTTTGCTGACATCTCTTTGAGGCGCGCGTGGAACACGACGCGCCGTCGATCCGGGCCTGGTCCTTACCGGACGGCGAGCTGCCCATTGCTCGCCGTCCGCAAGCCCGCGCCTGTGGTGGCCGGGAGTCGGCAATCGACTCCCGACGCCCAGGTTGTCTCCTCCTGCGGCGACTAGGGGCGCGAGGGCGCAGTGATTGCCTCTCCCTCTCGCGCTCCGCCTCTTCCTTCGCGAGCATTACTGCTTCGCAGAAGGAGGTGACGGCTTCCCATTCCCTCTCGCTCCGTACCATGGCCTGAACCAGGGCCGGACGCGAGAGGTCGCCGCCGCCGATCGCCGCCACGAGGACACGGCGGTGCTCCGCCCAAGCCGGGCAGACCTCCACCGTTTGCTCCACCGTGTCCTCCGGTCGATCCACACAATGGTAACACCCGGGCGTTTCCTCCCGCCTTATTCGAAACAGGAACCTCCCGAAACAGCCATGTCCGGTGAGGACCTGCGTCAGGCGGAAGGTGAGGACGCCGTGGCGCCTCTCAAGCCACTCCTCAAAGAGGGGTCTTACCGCCGCAATTGTGGCGTGCCCTGCGCTGGGTTGCGACAGTCGCACTCTCCATGCCGCCATGAGATCCCGCCGGAGCCATGAGATCCCGCCGGAGACATCCCGTTGACCTAGAATCATGATTTTTTGGCAAGAAGCAAGGTCTCGCAGCACAAATAGGTACCTCGAATGGTTTTTCAATTAAAATATTTAAACGAGGTATGACCAATTGTCCACTCCCTTTATTTTCAATGAAATTCTTCAGTACGTAAAACATCTGTTTATTTTGCCTATACTATACGCTAAGCTTGAATTCATAATCTTAGATCATAGTCATGTTTTGGAACTAGAAACTCAATGCCGGCGTGAAAAAGTTCAAATTCCAATGTAACCAAATTTTATTTAGGGCCTTGTACAAGTTGGACGTCACGACGTCTTCGTGGAAACCAGTGTTAACCAAGTAAAAAAATATAATGGTATATCGTGGATATTGCATTGCAGGATCGTGCAAATTCAATTAGCAACAGTATTACCAAGTAAAAAATAATATTGGTATGGGTGTTTTGCACTGTATTGTGCAAAGTCAAATGGCATGTGTCATGAAAACCTATCCTGCGCGGAGCGCGAGTAGAAAAAAGTCCTCGCCGAAAACATTTGTGAAAAACAGGCCAATTTCGGAACAAATAACTAGGGTACATTATTCGGCTTTACAGACAAAATAATTGGCATCTATTTATATGGGTGCCAAAGAAAGTCAAAAGTTTATTAGGTTCCTCTTTTGTAACTGTTGAAACTTTAGCTTTGAAAAGCAAGCCGACAGTCCCAAACATTGTGATCCGTCACAATCTTTACTCATCCCCACCATAAGAAGGGATCTAGTCACGAGAACACTATCCGTATGAAAACTGTCATGTCCCGTGCACACCGTTTCGTACTTGTGTCCGCAATAAACCCTATTTTAGTTTTCCGATTTATTTATTTTGTAAACTCCAATAATATTATTATACCAATAACCTACCCATATGTTAAATTTTGAGTTTCAACTTGATTCGGGGGTTTTGGTCAAAAGTCGCTCGAAATGGGTCGTCTAAGGTTACCCTTACACGAAGTTTGTCAACGAAAGTGGGAGTAAACGAATTTGGTTCTTTATTTAATAGTACAGCTAATATGTTAAATTTTGAGTTTCAACTTGATTCGGGGGTTTTGGTCAAAAGTCGCTCGAAATGGGTCGTCTAAGGTTACCCTTACACGAAGTTTGTCAACGAAAGTGGGAGTAAACGAATTTGGTTCTTTATTTAATATTTGCAGCTTACCATGGCTTAGCTGCGTCTCACCTAAGATACGGCATTATATTCTGGGGAAATTCTACCGACGTTAACACAGCATTCAAGGCTCAAAAGAGATGTATTAGATCTATGTTTGGGTTAAAAACGGTTGATACATGTAAACCATATTTTAAAAAGTACAAAATATTAACACTTCCCTGTATGTATATTCTCGAAACCGCAATGTTTGTTAAAACTAACCCCAAACTGTTCCCACGTCTAGAGGACGCCGTACCGCGTAACAGAAGAGATGCGACTATTCTTCGCATCTATCCAGCAAAAACGGCACTCATGCGCAAGAGTATCGTCTGCATGGCTCCCACTATATTTAATATACTGCCTAAACGTTGGAAAGAGTTAAATAGGAATGCATTCAAGCGTCAATTAAAACTGTTCCTTTTGCATAAAGCATATTACAGTGTCTCCGAATTTCTAGCCGAAAAAGTTTTTTAGTTTGACATAAATCCTGTAATCTGAACATTTAACTCATAATTTTGACATAAATCCTGTAATTTTGACATTCATCTTGTAATTTGACATGATCTAGACGTTCACATTGTAATTTAGCAATCAACTTTGTAAAATCGACATAAATCTGTTAATTTGGACTTCGGTTGTAATTTTGACATGTATCTTTCAAATTTGACATACATTTTTAAACTTTGACATTGTTCTTGTATTTGTGATTTATTTTTTCAATCTGAATGTTGACATTATGTTATAATAATAATTTCGAATTAACAGGTCTCTACGTTAAAAAAATTGTATTTGCAATTCTGGGTAACTTTCTTTCTTTTTGTGAAATTTTATAATTTTTTAGTTGTCAATAAAAAGAATAATAGTTTTCAATATTATAGAAATATTTGTACGCCGATACTTACGGTTAAACATGACTGGACTTAAACAATTGATTTTAATCTTGCATGCTCTTGTATGTATACCATGTTTAGACAAATAAAGAATATCTTATCTTATCTATCTATCTAGTAATAAGATCTAAAATCTCCAGCACGAACTCGATGTTGTAAATTTTCTCCGCAAGAAAATTGACTGAAGTGGAGAACAATGGCGCTAGTTGTACTATACCAGTCAAAAATCTGTCAAATAATTGTATGTCATCTTGAGTTTTCAAATATCAACATTGAATTATTATAATATTTTTATTTTATAGTTTAGCCGTGGTATTTATTTAGTTTATCAATTCTTAACGATTTTAATAATCGTTTCGGAAGTGGTTTTAGTGATTTTTTCATGTTTTGTATTTCACAGTTTCATTCCAACAATGTGATAAATTACGAAAATATTATTTACGCAAATAAATTAAATCGCAGAGCAGCAGAAAATTCAAGCGCAGTCCTCTCGTCTCAACAGAGCGACGGCGACTGATTTGTGAAACAAAAATATGCTTGAAGTTCCCGCAACGTGCGACGGAAGATGACTTCTTCCACGAACTAGAAACGTCGTAAGTGCTTAAAGCTTCTAGTCGTAATAATACCAAAAATAAAAGGAATTTCAAAAAATGCCTGCACAATTTTTTTCGCCTTGTCTTGATACAGATAATCATTAAAAAATTATCCTATTAGTCATTAGCATATTAAGTACAAATTGAAAAAACGTGAAATTTAGGGGTAACTTCGTGATGATATTTTATCGAGAAAATTTTAACGTATTGTGTTTGTGTTCCACAAAAAGTTTCAAAATATCATGTAGTTACTCATACTATTTTTATTTTATACCTAAGTCTTATGAATTTCATGAAAAATTAAATTGAAGATAGGCAATTTTGGTTACTACCCGCTCTTAAGGAGAGAGGAAGTGTTTTTTAACCATAATTTTAAAAGCGGACAGTGATTCGACGGACGGACGCCTTATCGACTCGGGCAAGGCATTCCATAACCGCACTGCTTGAACTGTAAAAGACTTGTCATAAATCTATTATGTGTGTCATGAAGAAACTTGAAACGTTCTTTAAGATAAGAGGGGGGGGGGGGAACAGAATATTGTAGAGCTGAAACAAGATATGAGAATTCCGGCGAAGACGTATGGGAAGTCAAAACGCCGAGACTTTGTAAAACATTTGATTTTGTAGAAGAAAAACATTGTTACGTTTAGTATAAATCATAAATATTGTATAGGAAGGTAGCTATAGAATAAGTGTGTCTGCACAAGTTTAGTTTATACATATACAAAAGGTGGTATTGTTTTGTTTTATCAGCGTCGCGACCGCTTCAGAGCGGCGCGGCGGCGTCGACTATCAATCTAGCGGTGGTAAAACTATCATAACTTCATCATTTATGAAGATACTAGCTTTTGCCCGTGAGCGGTCGGAAATTATCGGAATTATCCACTAATCCTACTAATACTCGTATTATAAATGTGAAAGTTTGTGAGGATGGATGGATGTTTGTTACTATTTCACGCAAAAACTACTGAACGGATTTGGATGGAATTTGGAACACAGATAGTTTATAACCTAGATTAACACGTAGGATACTTTTTATCTCGGTAGTACGTTCCTGTGGGATAATTTCTGACATCCACGCAAAGCCGCGGGCAAAAACTAGTTAGTTTATATAACAGCACACTATACACAAAACTGTAGGTTAAGCACACAGCTGATGCGTTCTCCTTCTCTATTTCTCTTTCTCGTCACACACACGCACACACTGTTGGCTGACAGTACCAACCTCCCGGCAAATGGGTTGGTACCATCTGACGACCAACTCTACGACCGCGCGCGCTCATTCGTCAAATCAAATAGCGCGCGCTTCCCCGGCTTCCTGTTACACACTTCCGTCCCGTTTCACGAAATCGCTCCCACAGATTGCAGGAAAGCGAGAGGAAAGATGTTACACATCAAAAGATATGATTATATTATCCTGCATCCTGCCATTAGCTCGATTAATTTCAAGTTGATGTAGCATCGAAGTCAGATGACTTGTGCCGACCTCAAACAAATTAGAATAAGGGACTTACAAGTAATGTTGGACTCGTCATTTCCCGGCATGTCTGTAGTGACCATGAACGCTTCCGAGGTCTGTTCAATGAAGGGAGGGACCGGAGACAACCCCGTGCCAGGGTCACCAGGGATTATGAATGGACCTGCGCCAGAAAATTTACTATTTTAGGGGTTCGTACCCTAAAGGCCTACGCCGTATTATGAAGCCTCCGCATTCTGGCTGTCTGGCCGCTATCAATCGTGACAAAACATAATAAAAACTATAAAAATCCCAAGGGCATCCCCATTTAAAAATAAAATCTAAAATAATACATTAAATAAGTTAAATTTAAATCTTTTGTTTATCTAATTTTACATACAGAGTAAAGAAAATAGCGTAACTTACCGCCATAAAAGTTGGTGTAGTTCCACTCACAGACATGATGGTCGCAGTACAACGGAGAGTACTTCTCTTTAGTGTAGTAGGCCTGGCCGTTTGGCAACAACTGGAATAACAATAAAATATTATTCACAAAGACAAGCTTATATGCCTCGAAGCGCTAGGCAGAGGTATGTGCTGTTATAGTAGTCCTGGCCATCTAAGAAATCCAATCATGGGACTCCCATGTAATAGGGGCATGCCTATTACCGCGTACAGGACTGGAATCTCATCTCAGAAAACCCTTTGTGTAACAGTGTAACTTGCACCCCAATTATGGCGTAACACACTTCGAATCTTCACAATCCGAAGGATTGTTAAGGAAATTACTAATCCATTGCTTCAAAATTCATCGGCCCGGCACCGTAAATAACGCAATGAATATTGTCGAATTGTCAAAATGAAAGACTGCAATTGTTAGTGTGTTACGCAATGACCCCGCCGGACATTCAACCCAGCAGTTAATGAGAATGAATAAAAATATAAAACAAAAAACCGTGGGCTATCGTTTTTTATATCGGGCGAGTTAACCCGATGACCCTAAACTTCTCCTTTCCTCGAAATAAATGTTACGCTACGCTATGCTACGCTAGAACACGTACCAACAAATAATCATAATGCCTGAACCTGACGCCCTGTATGTTGAAGTCCAGTATAAAGGACCCTGACGTGATGATGCAGGAGGCGGCAGTCAGCGGCGGCAGTTTGTACATCTCTGTGCCGCACTTAACGATAGCCTTCGGTAGAGTGGACACGTCACGGATGTGCTGCAGGCTCTTCTTGAATGGGAACCTGGGAACAAAAATGGCTTGAGGTTTGAAATTACGTGGCAAATTGGACTCAATGTCAGAAGCAAAACAGTCTACTTTTAACCAGATCTGAGCTGGGCGTATGTGTCTTTTAAAATAAGAGCTCAAATTGTGTTTTCATTTAATAGTAGATTGTTATACAAGGGGCTAAAATTACCCATTACATACGAGGTAGTTTTACTCCCGAGCTTTAGCAAGGGTGTAAATAGAAACCGAGTTATAATAGGTTTTTGGCGCCGTGTTACACTCTACTTTTCACTACGATTGCGAGATAATAAAATAATCCAATACAAAATTAAATTGTTTAATTTATTAAAAATTAAATCCACTCGTTTTTATGTCCTCCACTTCATAAACTTTTCGTAAGTATTTAAATAAATGCTTTGTGACCTTAACGGCAACAGATTGAAAATTATTTCTTTTCCTTTCTCTTCCATCTGCAAATTAGGGTCTCCATTCTCACTATAGGATGACGTTTTCATTGTTGTAAAATAAATTACGGTCATCAATTCAATTTGTAATTAGAGAAAAATTCTAAAGATTTCGCGCCAATGCTTTTTATTTCTTCTGTAGCCGAAACGCAATGCACGCATTCCACCGAAAAGATCGCCACTTTTAGTTCCATTTTCAAAAATACAATGTTCTTCTTTTATATGAAACAGTAATAATTCGAATCTTTATGATTATTCAACTTATGAATAAACACTTTTTCGTTTTTCTAGGCTCGTTGGTAACAGACAAAAATAAAAAAAATCCCCTAGAGGAAAATATGCTATTTTGTCCCCGCTCTAGTACGCTATAATGACGGACTTTTTGAGCAAGAGGAGTGAAAAATAACTTTTACTTCCCAACCAAAGGGAAGAATGTACAGATGCACGTGTCGTCCGTGGCGTTCTATATTTTCTGTCTAGCGAACAAGATTTCTGATAGTTAAAATTAATCAGTATTAAAATCGCCTAGCTAAATGTTTGTGGAGTACCACAGGGCTCTATTTTAGGACCGCTATTATTCATAAATAGGACAAAGGCGTATGATTATGAAATATATAAAAGTAGGCGTGAGCTTATGTATGCTTAATTTAATTACCTGAACACGCAAATCCCAATATTACACTCCAGCCCATGAACAAAGTTATCCATAGAGAAGACTACATTGGGGTCTTCTTCCAAAAAGTATCGTGTATCGTCCATAAAGTGAACGAATCCCAGGAAGTGAAAGGCTCGGCCTTTGCAGAAGGGTGTGGGTCCTCTGCCCATGTAGTAAATGTCGCTGTATAGCTCCGACAAGAAGATGTACACATTCTTGCCGCAGTAGAACTCTGGAAAAAGTCTTTTGTCGATAAATAGGTGTATTTGGGTAAGTGAAGAAAATTATCGTGCAGTTAAAGATTACTTTTGGAAAGTAGGTAGGTGTTGTAATTTTTGATAGGTATATATAGTGGGCAAACAGAAAAATTCTGTTTGCCTACTATCACACAGATTAATGGTCTATAAAAAGCTGTGTTCAATTTGTACAAAATTATAATATAATTTTGTACAAATTGAACATATTTTATATAATAGGTACGCTGGTAGTACAAATTGAACATAGTTTATATAATAGTTAGGCTGCTAGGCTGGTAGTACAAATTGAACATAGTTTTAAATAATAGTTAGGCTGCTAGGCTGGTAGTACAAATTGAACATAGTTTATATAATAGGTAGGCTGCTAGGCTGGTAGTGGTAGGACCTTATTTCTAGCTGTAGAGATTAGTTAGTCCTTTTATAAATTAAGGATATGGGACTACAACAGCGACCGATAAAGCATTAAAGACGCTATGGTACATAATATAATTTAGTCAAAAAGAATAAGACATAAATAAGATAACTAAAAACTTATCTTATGAAATTAATCTCTTATTCTTTTTCCACTTATTCCATATTAAAACCTTACCTTGACTCATATAGAACTCCGAAGGCACTGACCCTCCTGCCGCGTAGTTGAAAGTGGCTACCCTCTCCGTCTTGATAGCGTTGTGATTGTCATACATCGTTAGCATGTTATCTATCGTGTCATCTAATGCTATTAATAGAACCTGGAAACAATTGAAGGAATTTATATGACTCCTAGCCTGCCTGTTAATTCGATTCCTGTTCAAAGATGATTTAGAACCAGTGTTATTTTTTTTTTGCCATGATACAAGAGGCTATACCAATAGGTACTAAAATATAAAGTCTGTTACAAAAGTATCTGTTAATCGTTTAAAGTGTAAACGTGTAAAACAATAATTTAAAAAAAATATGGCATTTGGTCGCAGTTCCTTTCATTTTGATATCCATTGCTTCGTCACGCACGACGCACACTCAGACGTACGCACCTGCACACCCACCCTCACACACACACACTCACTCTCACTCACACACACCCACACTCACTCACACACACCCACACTCACACACACACCCACACTCACTCACACACACCCACACTCACTCACACACACCCTCACTCACTCACACACACCCTCTTATTCTACTACAACTATTATTAATAACTGTCTAGTTCTAGTTTTATTATTATTAAATATTTATGCCTAGTTTCTACATTTAAGCATAACCAAAATTATTGTTATGGAACTCAGTTGTCTTTCGCTCCTGCGGGGTAATTACGTCACACACTAACAGTAGGAATGGGTTTCATTTTGACAGTTCAACGGCATTCATTGCGTTATTTACGTTGTCGAGCAGGCAATTTTTCAAACATATGAAGCAATAGGATATGAAGCAAATGGATTAGCAATAGGCTTCAAAATGATTCAGATTGTGATAGATAGTGTGTTACGTAATTAGGGTTCCGGGGTGGGCGCTAATAACTGCGACACAGTTACTAAACTAACGCAGTATTAACGGACTCAAAAATTTAAATATATTTTTGTTCCAATAAAATATTTGTATAAAGGTTTGGAAAATTCGTCTGCAATTCAACAACGTAAATAATAAAATGAATATGGCTGAACTGTCAAAAAGAAAAGCCTTGCAATCGATTGCTATTTCTAGTGTGTTACGCAATTAGCCCTGCTGTTCAGCTGGTTAATTACGTAACACTCTAACAGTAGGAATGGGTTATTGGGCACTACAAATTGTTATCCACAGGTACGTTTTCCGACCCATTTGTTTGAATTTTCATCAAATACTTTTGGAAGAGACCATACGTTCGGTACTCCCTGGGTAGTTAGCCCCACTCGCTGCCCAGGGAGCCCAGCGAACTTACCACCACCTGCATGCGTTCATGGTATAATAATATACTTCGCCAGGTATAGCATTCCCAGACACAGTGGTCACGTGGAAGACACAAGCCTACGTCATCACCGCTGTGTTACCAGTAGTGTGTAATAATAACTCCCCAGCCGCCTTTATTACCTGTGCGAATCCGATAAAACAATGAGGTTTTAACTAACAATTACGTTGGTATATGTTTAAATTGAGTTGTTTCGTTTGATTACAAAAACGAAACGACAATTTAAATGCTTTATATATATTTTTTAACAGAATGGTGACAGAAAATGTTTTCATAATTCGTGTTTTGTTGCAATAAAGTGGCAACTGTGGGGTAATTACGTAACACACTAACAGTAGGAATGGGTTTCATTTTGACAGTTCAACAACATTCATTGCGTTATTTACGTTGTTGAGCAGATTTTATTTTCGAGCATATGAAGCAAGGGATTAGCAATAGGCTTCAAAATGATTCAGATTGTGATAGATAGTGTGTTGCGTAATTAGGGTGCTGGATAGTGGCGTAAGCATGTGTCACTCTCGGAATGCCAGACCTTGTTTTTTTAGACCATGCATGCGTTAACATGGCCTCTATAGAAACGGTGGACAAAATGTCATATTGTAGAAAGATTTCTACGGCGCAATATCAAAATTCAAAAAAAGAATGAAAGTGATTTGTCTTCTCGTCGCTACGCATTCTGGCTGACTTGGTAATACTAGAGACATCTCACCCTACCTACACATAATTAGGTCCTAGGAAGAGGTAGGTACTTGTGGGATGCCGATATCGACGCAATTATTTTAAAACTAATTCCGTTCCGTTTGGAATACAGCCCGTTTTGTTTAGGATAGGAGCGCGAAAATAAGAAAGCAGACCCTAAATACACACACATTGGTGAAAAGTTTTGAACCCAAGAGCGACCTCAATTTTTGGCCTGGCCTAAATAGTAAAAAAAACGTTTTGGCTGAAAACATTTCAAAATTTTGAAGAGAATGCGCGCCAGTACCTTCACGTTAATTTAGGTACCGCTACTATGATATTCTTGACTTTTCTGTTAATCGACAGACGTGATTGAATGCGTGGCCCATAATTAAGAAATATAAAAAAAAAAAAAAATTGTGATGGGGGTTGTGTTGTGAGGTGTTTATCATTGCCAAAAGTTAAGTAGATTACACACCTACCTTTAGTTCCTTTATATGCATGTGGATGAATCTCGCCAGGTGATCCGTAGCTATGTGAACATGCTCGTTTATTATATACTGAAATAATATTATTGATAAGATGGTAAACCTACTTTATAATAATTACAAACGACCTCATAATACGATGCGGACGTTTCATAGGGCATATTAAATCTATCAAAACAAACACAGATCCTGGAAATTACTTAGGTATCCATATCTGTTTTAAATAATCGCAGTATTTAAATATAAAACTACAACCTAATTCCCTGTCAGTACCTAAATTTAGGTTATCGGAAATGGCCAGCCGCCAACATACCTAGTTAGTTTTTTAATATCACCTGCGATCTTTGCAACTTTTTTTTTATAATACCTTCTGAATACCACCTCCTTTTGCGTTTAAAGGATTCCGTTTTTGTATAAAAACATATAAACGGTGACCTTTGCTTTTATTAGAAAGCATTTTCTACTAAGGAAACGGTTGCCCCATGCCCGTTTTAATTAACAGAAGAAAGCGCCGAAATATTATTACACTTGAATTTTCAACGCTCGGCTCAGCGGTGAAAGTTGAAAATCCAACAGCGCTTTTATTTAGGCATTCATTTAGATATCGCTTAGTGTTAGTAAAAACGGACATAAAAGTACCTATTATTTGAACTAAACTTGTACTCACTGGTTTTCACAATTCGCTACTTAGGGAGTGACCATAATTATCGACGCGGAATCGGCTTGAACCAGTCCTAAAGAGCTTTTAAATGTCCACACAATAAAAGCCAAAAATACTTCATTCGTTTCTTTTTTTTCGGAAGACGCGACTCTATAGCGCATCGAATTACTTATTCGCTTAAATTGCATGGACATAAAATACTTTCTGACTGGCTCAAGCGGATTCCGCGTCGATTAGTGTTATCAGTCCTTAACTCCGTCACCTTTCACTTTACCTGATCAGGAGCTCGTTTGATCTTCATCATCTCAATCTGGTAGTGGGCCAGATGATCCAGCTTGTCTGTGGGGTCATGACCATAGATCTCGTACGCGTCTATGACCATTGCTAGGGTTACATTCTCGCCGGGCGATTGGCAGCATGGGTGATTTGATATTATGTATGAATGCTGAAACGACAAGGAATTGACAGAGGGTAAAGTATCAATATAGGGTGGCAGGGACATCTACGCGCAAACTGTAACCATAAATTCAGCACATGATTCTAGACAGCGTAGAAATTTGACTTCGGGTACCAAAACAAAATCTGCAGCTTCATAGAAAAGTGCAATACCTTCGCGGTCAAAAAGTGTGAAACAACAATGATTTGTTTATTTAAAAAAAATTGCTTTTGCCCCTTTTTTTTTTGGCTTTGAAATCATCAAATGACCTCTCCCGCTCTGGGCGGAGCGGAAGGGCGTGTCAGAAAAACCCACCCGTGTTCCTTCAGTTGCCTGTGCGCCAGGGCCACGGTAACTCTAATAACTAACTAATTAACTCTAGTAACCCCTGCGTTGAAATTTTTGTCGGTTATTATTTATATAGCGAAGAAAAATTTCAACGCAGGGGTTTCAGAATCATATACTGAATCCATGGTAGCAGATTGCGCGTCGATGTCAATCCCTAGCGTCAGGTGGAATGAAAACTCACTTTAAACTCACTTCGCCTAAGTTTTCACGGTGAGATTTTTACAGTATAAACCGGCTGTATACTTCGTGAATCGTAATCGTTGGGGTGAAATCACATTTATACTCACAGATCAGCATATTCATGTAGGTAAATATCTCTATCTCTTTCATACTAAGATCCAAATAACTTGTTGGGGGAAATACGAAAGTAGATCACTTTTAGCATCGGGTATTTGCTGGTATTTGTTCAGGTGGTAGGACTCTAACACCGAACTACGTCTTGTCGATACGTTAAAACATAGGTAAGTTACCATCCATAATTTACGTCCACAAAGTGTGTAATCGTATGACAAGGCTGGGGATAAGTCATAAGCATAGATTTATATTTCTATGGTCATAAGATCTGTGACGTCACCACATGACTCACATGTATAAATCTAAAGTATAAAAACTCTAAACTTCAACTCCATCCAAAAACTGTAAAATATTACCGAATCTATTATGTTTAATAAAAAAATTGACACCACCTGTGACAAGGAGGGGAGGGGGGGTACAAAAATCATATTTTGAAAAAAGGCACAACTGAGGATGATGAGAGCATAAGTACATTTTTAACATATTTAATGGTAGGCAACTTCGATCAATAATTATTGATCGAAGGTAGGCAAATACTTACTGTGAACGTATAAAAACATGTTAAAAGTAATACAAGCAGCAGTAACACCTTACCAGGGCGGGCCATAACGCCGACTGTGAAACCACAGTACATAACAAACGAAGCTCAATTAAACACAATTAATCGATTGCCAATCAAGAGCTAACTGCCAGATTGTACTACGACGCTGTTAGCTACATATTTTTATTACTCCATTTGGTTGCCTACTATTTGAATAACTACGGCTTAATAATTTTTTCTAATAGGCCTAAGTACACAAGTTTTTCCATACTTAATCCTGTATCCGTATTTATCCTGTATATTAATACAGGATAAATTTTTAACCAGTGCGCAAACTGTAACCATGAATTCAGCATACGATTCTAGACCCTCTAGCGCAGAAATTTCACGTCGGTTATCAAAAAAAAATATCTGCTGTTTCATAGAACATGTACACTTGAATATGTGAACATGTATGGAACAACTAATTTAAAAAAATATAACTGACGAAAAATTTCTACACTAGGGGGTATAAGTAGAATCATATGCTGAATTCATGGTTACAGTTTGCGCACTGGTTAAAAATGTATCCTGGGCCTGCAGTCTCGATATTAGACAGTGACAAAAATCGGTCGCTAAGTCGTATCGTTGTGAAATTCCTTTAATAGATTTTCAACTTTATTTCGATAGCATAAGGTTGAAAATCTATTAAAGAAATTTGACATCGATGAGACTTAAGACCGATTTTTGTCGCTATCTATGTCGAGACTGCCGGCCCTGTATAGTCCTCCTTATCGATGTCAATACAGGCGACCCTTTGAAATTATTATTTCCTAGCGTGACTTGCCAGACCGAAATTGTTTTAAATACCCGCGGTAGGTAATTACGTAACACATTAAAAGTAGGAATGGCTTTCATTTTGACAATACAACAACATTCATTGCGTTATTTATATTGTTGAGCACACAAATTTTTCGAACATATGAAGCAATGGATTAGCAATATCCTGCAAAATTATTCAGATTGTGAATGATAGCGTTTTAGGCAATTAAGGTGCTGGTCACAACTAATGTTTGCCGGCAGAGTTAAAGGTATAGAGTTGAAGATACAGGAGGGCTTAGGTACTTATTAATAGGTAAAAGGAACGTAGGTTTCTTGCAAGGTATAAAAGCAAGCCAAAGTAGCAATGGGCCCGCCATATTAGTCGTCGAACCGATGACTGTTGTAGTGTTGTATGTAGTAATAGTGTGTTACGTGAATTGGAATGCTATTATTACGCAATTTAAAATGTTATATTACGTAACAGTCAGCCTTTGTTCTGCTGTAAAATATGTGTGTTTAGTTATAGGTAATTTGTAATCTTGTTATTGATGGAAAAGTACCTACGAGATAAATTAGAAAATTGTATATGGGAGCTACATCTGCCAACAAACTGCTTTGCAGTTTGGCAGAAGTAATATTATTTTTGTAAAACTGCATTTCACCACAAATAAACGCTTTCTTTTCTTTTTTTTTTCTATTTTTCTGTGAAACAGGTGGAAGCAGCTGTTGCTCTTTCGCCTAGTAATTTGAACCCTATGAAAAGGTTTCTTCCTTTCTGCAGGTACTAAATTACTTAAGGCGGTAGATAAGTACACATTATATATCCATTAATATACGCAAGGATAAGTAAGCTATCTATTTCAAACTAAAACCTCTGCTTAGGTAACTACCAGTTTACATACTAGTTTAAATTAATATGCAAATGAAAACTTCCATAATGGTCAGATTTCACATCGTATTCCATCAAGACTCGTTAAGCTACTACATCAGCAAAGCTCCTAAATTATAACATTATCTCTATGGACAGGTGTAACATTGCTAGATAAACGTTTCAGCAGAAATTAACATTCCTTCCGTGAGAAATGCTGGCGTGTAGTCGATGTATCGATCGCCTCACCGCGCACATTCCCTGCGCCTCGGGGTGAAACCTCCCCACAGTACGAGCCACCGTGCCGAGCAGCCATTGTATCCAAGAATACGGTTTTAAAAATGATAAAACCTAACAAAACTCAACCGTGAAACGTCGAGACAACGGCCCAGTGGACAACATTAGTGAAAACTACACAATTAAATAAAAGTTTCTCCGGAAACAATGAGTAAAGTAACGTAAATCAAGGAAAAAATGGCTGCTCCAAATACCAAAGGCACGTTAAAACAATAATGTAATAAAAATTAACATAGAGTAGTGTAAAGAAGTCTTCCAAAATAGTGTTAAGAGTAAAAAAATATATAAAATATTAGTTCGTGAAATTAGAAGTGAAAAATATATATTTATTGTTATTATTAAAAATCGATGTCTTCCCGTTGATGTCAATTTTAAAGTTTAATTGAAGAAAATAATTAGGATCGAAAATTCAAAAATAATAAAATAAAAGCGATATTAAAATAAGTTGACCGCTTATACAGCCTAAATAAAAAGTGCTAGGAGGTTGTAAACCAGCTTCAAAATGCATCATCTAGCCAAGTTCAAGTTGCCTCCCCTGAGGAATGTCCTGGACGTCACCATGCAGACGGTCCGCCAGCAGATTCCGGAGAAGCCAGGCGCGCCCCCGCGTCCTCCGCAAAATGTCAGGTTCGCGAACGTAGGTGAGTCTACTACACAAGGTCAGTAGGTTAATCAATAAACTGAAGACTTTAAAGGTACTCGTAAGAGAACCTAATCTCAATGAGTCCCTCCCATGACTACCCTTCCTAATATCTAGGTATAAAATGAAAACTTGACTATTACTGAACTTCCAAAACCAAATTGGAATCATTGTAACCAAATCAAAAATGTTGAAAAAGTGCTGAATCTAAAGAACTAAAAATAGATAAAAACAGTTTAAGTAAGTTTCTTATCAAGACACATAAAATTGATTCTGTTACAAGTTCCACTTTTACAATTTTCAGACAATATGGGTGAAAGCTGCGAACTTTCAACCATGAACGAGACGACATCCCCTAGCTACCAGTCGACGAATCCGACTAACCCGTTCCTAAGCGGAGCCCTGCAAGCCGAGGACTCCTTCACCAGCTATCAGAACACGTATCCCCAACAAGATGGGATAGCTCCTAGGTAAAAACCATCACTTACAAACAAACTTCAACAAAAAAAAATGAAACTTCAGACAAATGTTTGACATTTTACTTGAGATTTCAGGACTCAGAGCATGCAAAGCGTAGATTTTTACGCTTCATCTGAAGAAGGTGGTGGTTTTGAGGAAGGCGGAGGCCCACCTGGTGCGAAGATCAATGAGTACCAAGCAGCTTGGAACGTCACCAATGCTATTCAGGTATTTAGAACAAAAGAAATTCGTAAAGTCATAATTTAAACGTAACTTCGGCTAATAGTAACTGTTCTCCTTTCAGGGTATGTTCGTAGTATCCCTGCCGTTCGCTGTCTTACAAGGCGGTTACTGGGCGATCGCTGCGATGATCGGCATCGCCCACATCTGCTGCTACACCGGTAAGATACTCGTCGAATGTCTCTACGAAGACGATCCCGTGTCAGGCCAACGCGTCAGAGTCCGTGACTCCTATGTCAGCATCGCAAAAGAATGCTTCGGCAGAAAATATGGCGCAAGAATTGTCAATCTCGCTCAAATTATTGAACTTCTCATGACATGTATTCTGTATGTCGTCGTGTGCGGCGATCTCATGATCGGAACCTTCCCTGACGGCGCCATTGACACGCGGTCCTGGATGATGTTAATAGGAATCTTTCTTTTGCCCCTGGCTTTCCTAAAGTCACTGAAAAGTGTCAGTATGCTGTCCTTCTGGTGCACTATGAGCCACTTGATTATTAACGCTATTGTCCTGGGGTATTGTATCCTTAACATCGGGGATTGGGGCTGGTCTAAGGTAAAGTGGACTTTGGATTTTGAGAACTTCCCAATCAGTTTGGGCGTCATCGTTTTCTCATACACCTCGCAGATATTTCTACCAACATTAGAAGGTAATATGGAGGATCGATCCAAATTCGAATGGATGTTAGATTGGTCACATATCGCAGCTGCCGCATTTAAATCCATATTTGGATATTTGTGCTTCTTGACCTTCCAAAACGATACCCAGCAAGTTATCACGAATAACTTACGTTCAGCTGGGTTTAAAGGTCTTGTAAACTTTTTCCTCGTCGTCAAGGCGATACTGAGTTACCCTCTGCCTTACTATGCGGCGTGCGATTTGCTTGAGCGTGCTCTATTCAGAGGCAAACCTAAAACATTTTTCCCTGTAATTTATGCGCTAGATGGAGAACTGAAAGTGTGGGGACTTGCATGGAGACTGGGTGTGATAATGTTCACTATTTTGATGGCAATATTTATTCCCCACTTCGCTATTTTGATGGGATTCATCGGCAGTTTCACGGGAACTATGTTGAGCTTCATCTGGCCAGCGTACTTCCACCTCAAATTGAAAGGCAATACGCTGGAAACCACTAGGATTGCATACGATTACTTTATAATATGCCTTGGTGTCCTCTTTGGAGTCATCGGTATGTACGATTCTGGCTCGGCCCTGATCAAGGCGTTCAAGATAGGGTTGCCGTTCTAATTTCCCATAATATTAGACTCATTGTTGAACTATTTTTAGACTTATGCACACATCGTAAAATATACTTTGTCGCAATAATTAAGCGGCTGAATGTTGAATGCATGATTTATGTACCTAGACCGATGTATTGATAAGTTTTGTATTTTAGGTCTGTTTAGAACATGGGCAAATAGGTTTTGTTAGCGAATCTTATTTTCTTCGTATAGAGACAATAATAATGTATAATGAACGATCGCCTCTTGCCTTCGCTACTTCGTTTTACTCCAGATTTTTATGTAAATAGTTATAATTGTCTAGCTAACTTTACAAATATATGATATACTGTTAATCCAATGTCTTCCAATGAAAATATTATGTTTTTGAATATGTAACAACGAAGTCTTCCATTGATAATGATGTTATTGAAAAAGAATCATTATTTGCTTGAACGTATAAATATCAAAAACATATTTGGATAATATTTACATTAATCTTAGGTATTGTATCGTAGTAAAATGATTGACGTTCTAGTATATCCTTATTTACTCCAATTTTAAGATAAAGAACAAATCTGTTATATTGAACATTTTTACTTTTATGTACTTACACAAAAACGTGTTTTTTTTATAATTTTTATTGTGTTTAGTCACACTGAAAGATCTATTTACAAACTTATACAATTTATTTAATAAGAAGAATGCTGGTGGAGTAGTATACTAAACTATTATTCTGACGAGTATATCCAAATGATGTCTTCCATTTTCTAAATATAATTGTTGTTGATTATATTAATAGAGTATTGTACTAAATTATACATGTTGATTAGACTAGTTAGTTACGTTACATGAAGATATTGTGAGAATATGTAATTATTGTGATACCAACATTTTGAAACTCTATATTAGGTATACAGATTTAGGAATAAAGAATATAGACAAAATAATAGCTATAAAATTAAAACATTTGACAATAATAATTGTAAATCTAGAAATAGAGGGAATGTTGACGCAGCCAAAGAGAAAAAACTACGGCTAATGATAAATTTTACCAAGCTGCAAGCTATCGGCAATTATTGTAGATGAAGACTGCAGCCTACAAATCAACAAATTTCGAAGTTATAAACAACACGCAAGTTGGCATGACTCTTGTCACGAATACATAAGTAAGTCATTTTATATGACTCAATGCAAAAGGATTAGAAATAATTACCCTGCATATTAATGAAACTGATTCAGTTTATAAAGAAAACTCGAAGTTAGTCTAAGAAATCCATCATCTGTATATCTAGCATAAGAAATTGGGCTTCCAAGATTTCGGCGCTAAAATCTATATGAATAAAAAAGATGCTTGTCTTCAATTACGCCTAACCGTTTAATTTTGATTAAAGTATCCATGCTTATATCCATATGAATATTTAGAAATGTATCCAAGTGCAATAATGTTGTATAAATATACTTAATAATATGTATTGTGATGAAATGAACAATTCTAGGTGTGTATTTTAAATAATATAAAATGTTATTCGATATTTGTTTTATTTCTTTTATTGTGGTGATTCTAAATCCTCTGTGAATTTAAATACGTGAAAACTAGTAAAGGACTGATTATACTGCCTTGTGGCACAACTTATTTTTTTTTTTTGCGTGGTTATACATCAAATGACCTCTCCCGCTCTGAGCGGAGCGGAAGGGCGTGTCAGTCTCTTACTGACTAAAACCCACACGTATTCCTTCAGTTGCCTGTGCGCCAGGGCCACGGTAACTCTTTCGAACAATCCGCGACCCCGGCAGGCATCGGCCCTATCGGACCCCGTCAATTATGCTGACATCTCTTTGAGGCGCGCGTGGAACACAACGCGCCGTCGACCCAGACCTGGTCCTTACCGCACGGCGAGCTGCCCATTGCTCGCCGTCCACAAGCCCGCGCCTACGGCGACTAGGAGTCGGCTATCGACTCCCGACGCCCAAGGTGTCTCCTCCTGCGGCGGCTAGGGGCGTGAGGGCGCAACGATTGCCTCTCCCTCACGCGCTCCGCCTCCTCCGTCGCGAGCATTACTGCTTCGCAGAAGGAGGTGACGGCTTCCCATTCCTTCTCGCTCCGTACCATGTCCTGGACCAGGGCCGGATGCGAGACATCGCCGCCGCCGATCGCTGCCACGAGGACACCCAAGCCGGGCAGACCTCCACCGTATGCTCCACCGTGTCATCCGGTCGATTTGTGGCACCCCCTGACGTAGTTTATTTCCCAACACTCTAGGTGTTATCAAAACATGCCTACGGATTGCAGGCGGTTTTGAAAAATACTCTTGAGATCTAAAGACTATTGGTTTTCTTTTAATACTTCATAATGTATCTCAAAACGTAGAACAAAGTGTATTAAAAGCGTAGATATCCGAATTAAAAGCTATTGAGAGGATTTTCAATAACATTATTCATGATTAGAGGTGATCATATTTAGGTAAGTAGGTAGGTATTGTACTTAAGTGGTTTCAGAAACTTATTCGATACTTCAGAATTGCAATGCAAGAGGTTTTTATGCACTTGTGAACGAATCAAATGTTGATTTGATCCTATTTTTAAGACCTGCAGGAAAAGCATACGACCATATATAGCGTCGTCAAAAGAATGTTTTTAAAGGGTATTATTTCTTTTTAGTTGAAGCAAGCTCATAAAATGTTCTAGTCGCAATAAAGTAATAAGTATCAAGGTCAAGATATTGATAAGGTAAGCCATTTAAATTGGCAATTTGTTTAATTATTCCCGCGCTCACTACCCGATCAGACGCCATGTTTACAAAATGGACGCGCGCATTCACGCATGCGTGCTGTTTCTATTATGTCTCCTCCTTATACAGATAACTGTAAGTATTCTTCTTTTAAAATGTTACTATTAAACCGTTAAAAAGTGTTCTACGGTGGGCGCTACTAAAATCATTTATTTCAATTCCTTACATATATTTTATTAAAGATTTTTAACGAAAATAGGACTTTAAAACAATGTTTGTCCTATTTAAATTTGATGATGAGTTTAAAAAACAGACAGAGCATCTCTTAGACCAGGTTCACCTTTCCCTGTCTTGCTTTTCCGCCTAGCTCTATGCTTCGTGTTTAATACTGTACCAACCTTATTTAAATTAACAAAACAAGAGAAACACAAATCACACTACCCAACTCGCCAAATTAAACTAAGACAAATAGTTGTTAAACTCTAATTGACCTTTCAATTCCTCTAAACTAGCGTCCGTACAACCTACGAAACCACCCATGCTGCTTGGAGACGAACGAGAACCTTACCCTCGCCATGATCATAGACGCGTTCGAGATCTACGGCCACGACCCCACAGACAAACTGGACAACCTGTGGCTCTACCAGAACGAGATGTTGAGGGTCAAGACTGCTGAGGACCAGGTACCAACACACAACACTAAAAAACAAAAAAATCGCAGGGACGTGGATGTAATCGTGGCTCTTCTCTTCTCGTATTTCCAGGAGCTTTATGAATGTTGCTCATGCAGTGGTGAAAAGATTCGACTGTACGTCTGAACTTCGAAGTTTAAAATATCGATGTATTTAATAGAGAATGTTCATAATCGTTCATAATCGCGATGTACGGAACTTCGAAAGAATGTCTATTCAAACTTCGAAGTTCAGTATGACATTCTTTCGAAGTTCCGTACATCGCGATTATAAACATTCTTAATTCAATACATCGATATTTTAAACTTCGAAGTTCAGTAATACAGTCAAAAGATCCACCACGTTGGTAGATAAACTAATTTAGCAGGGAAGGGTTAGACGTACTTCACTCGATCCCTCACTGAGATCCTTTAAATTCGTCCGTTTTCGCTTTTTCTTTCGCAGAAGTAATCTATTTCTGCCAATTACCTGTAGCTATCATTTTTAATGTTGCTGTAAAAGCTTTGAATTTTGTTTCCCAGTACCTTATCAACGAGAGAGTCCACATAGCATCAGATCATTTAGGCCGATTTGTGAGACTACACATTCAAGAACTTAAGGTAAATCTTACTTTAAAAAATATATAACTGTCCTGTCTTGGAAATCGTTCGCTAAGGTCAGAAGTCTACAACCAATGGCTACTACATAATAAGGCTCTGGACCTCTTTTATGGCCTTGATTTTTCTCATTGCTTTCATGATTTTAACACCGAACAGATCCTGCTGATAACGTTAGATGACGTCATAGACAACATGCTGACGATGTATGAGAACCACAACGCAGTGGCTGCTGAACGAAAGGCCACCTACACCGGAGGCCCCGTGCCTATGGAGTTTTATATGAGCCAAGGTAAGACGATCCGTAATCCTTATTCACAGACTGATAGAGCACTAGAGTAGTCAACTGTCCTATATACGTATCTTTCCCTAAACAACAGAATTAAAGCCACTCTGTATAGAATATTTTATCTAACTTAACCGAAATGAGTATAGCGAATCAATTATGCGCTGTAGTTCGACGAGAAGTTCTCCTTTCGTCCAGAAAACTATGAAAGATCAGTGTAAATATCACTTTAAACCTATCCCCATCGTATTGTTTTTCAATTGATCTGTAACCACATCTACACTACCGAAAAGTCGGTTATTCATAATTGAACCTTTGTCCCCCAGAATTCTACTGTGGCAGAAACGTATACATCTTCATATCGGAGCTCTACAGTGACATTTACGACATGGGCAGAGGGGTAGCTCCGTACTGCAAAGACAGATCCTTCGTCTTCCTCGGCTTTCTGCACTTCCATGATGAATCCAAGTACTATTTATTGGACGACCCGAGTATTTCCTTCCCAACTGACAACTACCTGCATGGTTTGGAGTGTCATACAGGTATTTGTGTATTCAGGTTAGTACATTTCGTATTTAGTAATCTCTTAGTGAGAATGGCAATGGTTCTTTCGATACTATCCCTGGACTGTACCTAATAATGGACTATGGTTTAAATCGAATTCAAACGCGCGATAGGTAGCTAGTTTTGCAACAGTCAGGAAGATATTCCCTTTTCTTTTTGGGTGGGAATTCATCAAATGGCCTCTCCCGCTCTGGGCGGAGTGGAAGGGCGTGTCAGACTCTTACTGACTAAAACCCACCCGTGTTCCTTCAGTTGCCTGTTCGCCAGGGCCACGGTAACTCTTTCGAACAATCCGCGACCCCGGCAGGCATCGGCCCTATCGGACCCCATCAATTATGCTGACATCTCTTTGAGGCGCGCGTGGAACACGACGCGCCGTCGACCCGGGCCTGGTCCTTACCGGACGGCGAGCTACCCATTGCTCGCCGTCCGCAAGCCCGCGCTTACGGCGGCCGGCAGTCGGCAATCGACTGCCGACGCCTAGGGTTCCCTACGAAAGATTGCTAGTTACTCGTATATGCTTGAAAACATCTAAACGATGCAGACATCCTTCAAAAGCAGTTAGCAGTTGTATATGAAAAAGGTTTTAATGTAATCGATAGGTATCTGTTCTAAAAGGTTCCCTTTCAAGAAGCTCGTACAAAAAGTCCGCGACGTGTCTACTCTACCGAAGGCTATCGTCAAGTGTGGCACAGAGATGTACAAACTGCCTCCATTGTCTGCTGCGTCCTGCATCATCACGTCAGGAACTTTCATACTGGACTTCAATATACAGGGCGTGCGCTACCGGCACTACGATTATTTGCTGGTAAGTGGTAAGGCTGTGATACTTGATACTCCCTGCTTGATGGCTGACCTTTTAAAACTTTGTCCTTATACTACTTTGATCACGAGGATTCTCTACAACATAATATAATTGTATTGCTTGGAAAAAATTAACTGCAGTTTTCAGTTGATACTGGCTTTCGCTCACAGTTTACACTAGGTATGGGTTGGGGTTTTTTAAGTGAATCTTCCAGCTCATTACAAATGTTCGGTGTGTCGGGGACAGTATCTCCACAAGAACGAAAATTCATCAGTTGTAATGCTTCCATTACAACTAGAATGAGAGATAGTGGGCCGTACCAATAGACTCCTTGACATATAGTATTCTTACACGTACCATGGCTTATATTCTTAGAGACGACCCCACTCTTAGCAAACTTTAAATGTGATTTCTTTGCAGACTATACCCAACGGTAACACATACTACACAAAAGAGCGTCACTCTCCGTTGATCTGCGACCATCACGTCTGTGAGTGGAACTACACCAACCATTATGGAGGTAAGATTATTTCTTCTTCTTTTGGTGCCTCTCTAACTAATGAAGGTAGGCCAACAATTCCAAAAGAGAAAACCATATTTCTCCTTGTCCTTCACGGGGTAAAACAGTTCAGCAGCAGTTTTGTAAACTTAAGGATGATTTCCACCAAACGGCTCGCATCGCATCGGATCGGAACGGAATTTACAATCTTTAATCGATATTAAATCGTGTATTTAAAGTCTATATTACCAAGCCGCGCACAGCAGCTTGGCCGCAGGCGTCTTCCGCGACACGCGATCGTAGCCAAAAGTATGCTGCGACGCGCGATCGGCTCCGTTCGCCTGTCGTCGTATCGTCGTATCGTCAACACGGTAGGAATTAAATTATTTGACTAGGCACAGAAACGGATACGTTCGCAAGCGACGGTACGGAGCAGATCATATGCGTCGACATCCTGCCGGATGCGATTGGCTGTCGCCGCATCCGTTCGTATCCTTTCCGATCCGATGCTATGCAAGCTGTTTGGTGGAAATAATCCTTTAGTACTGCAAGTTATTTCAACATCTTCCGTCTGCCCTGATCCCGATTTCTTTGCGTTCGCCGCTGCATGCCTTTTACTTCAGAAGTATCTCTAGCTAAAACATTAATAGTTCAACAACAAACAATATCGTTCTCTTTAAATATTTCCAGACATTTCAGTCCACTGCAAGATTGGCCTCCATTTCGTATACTCTTTTTAAATAGAAGAGATTTAATATGCCAAGGAATATTTTTCTACTATTTGGAACAAAACAATAGGTATTATGAATTAATCTCCAGGGACCGCCGTAATTACCTGGTAAATCCTTGGCTCGTATACTACCTTAGACTTCGACCAATGAAAGATAAAATTTCTCGAACATCAACCAAATTTTCTGCTTCTCAGGTCCGTTCCTGATCCCTGGCGACCCAGGGTCTGGTATTGATGCAGTACCGCCTTACATCGAGCCGACACCAAAGCCAGAAGCAGATGAAGATAACATTACTGTGCCTTGTAAGATTCTACCAAACTGTATGAAAGACAAAAGAAGTGAAGACTGCATTTGAATTTGTGTGGAATTTAAATTTTTAAGCTGTTATCCTGTATTATGCTGATGTTTCTGTAACGAGCTTGGCTTGCATACTACTTCGAGTCCTTGATCAAGTAGGTACGAAGAACTAGCCTGGCTTAACTATTTTCTTTTATTACCCGACTGCGCGACAGGAAAGACAGTTATGTTTTTCATGCGTATCTATGATCGTATCTTTGTGGGATGTAGGATTCCTTTTACCCTCGAAGCATCTTAAAGGCTGGATGGATTTGAATACATGAGGTGTCTATCGACTTGTCTAGGTCGCGCGATGATTAAAGTTTTCTTATTTATAAAATCAAAATGGCGGATTTTAGACGTCAATAAGTATAGTATTTTTTTTATCTCACGAAGCAACGCGTTGTTTACTTGTGGTTACCAAGTGTACAAACACGCTGTGAATGTGTGTGCAAGCGCAGGAGCTCTCGGTACCGTCCGAGACAATGGCGAAGTCGGAAGCGAGTGTGTGTGTGTGTGTCTGTGTGCGTGTGTGTTATGTGCTGACGCTACTCGTATAAATGATTTGATCAACTTGGATAAAGCTTAGTTTGCTTCCCCATCTCTGATATGTAAAATAAAAGACTTTTTCAAGCCCACATTCACTGCGTGTTTGTACACTTGGTTGCCACAAGTAAAGCGCGCGTCGCTTCGTGAGATAAAATACTGTAATAATGTGAACTAAAATAACTGCCAAAAGCTGCATCAGATTACTTGAAAAGTGAGCTTGTTTTGAACTTTTTAGTTGCAGTCGGATTTTTTAAATGTTTTTTGCTTAGAAGTTTTACTCTAAGTTTCATCACCTCCGAATAAGTTCTTATCCGTATCTAGTTTTTTACACAAATTCATAGCAGTTTTTTAATTTACCTGGAAAATAAAGCCACTGTGAAAGAGGTCCCCTATGATGAATTGATCAAATTATAACAGTCGAGTAGTAGGTACTGCTGTACATATGCCTCTCCAATCGAACGCCACGTAATTATAGCTTGACCGATACGGCTGTACCGTGCCTTAGGTATGTGCGCGGCGAGACGGGGGGGCAGTGCACGCCGCTCATTCGTCAAAGCTCACGGCGTCCCGCCCCCCGCCTCGCCGCGCATACCTATGGCGCGGTACAGCGGTATCGGTCAGGCTATAACTCGATCCTCGGCTACCTTCATCCAGCTGCCGCCAGTCATCTTGTCTTATTTAATATTTATTATTTTGCCTCTCCTATGCAGATATTCTGGACGGGTGTTTGTTCATGTACCCGCCAAACTACGGCTCCATCGCAGGCAAGAGTTACCTGGATATGATCGACCTTCATGACGACAGGTTCACTTGCAACTCCGCTGGCGGGAATAAGGTAAGGGGGAAGACTTAAGTGATGAGAGCTTGACGTGAGCTGTCATTCGTTCTGATGCTAGGGGATTGACACTATTGACAGCGCACTTCAAATTCGCTGCTAGCTCACTGCTAAGTTTTCACGGTGAGATATTTATATAATAGACCAGCTGACAATATATGAAACGAGGGACTAACGACTGGGCACCATCTCTTGTAAAAGTATCGTTTTAATGTTCAATTCAATGGAACTAGACAAGAATAGAATTAGGTATCTACAAAAAAGGGGTTCTGTATTCGATACAGGAAGAATAGCACCATTATTTTAACTGTCTTCCAAAAAGGAGGTTCATTATTGGAGCTGTATGTATGTCCGCGATTTTCTGGACCAGTAGCTTTGGCACTTCCATAAAAAACTGTCAACGCCTTCTTGCAGGGTCTTTTTTTATTTCATCTTTCCTTCTGTCCAGGGTCTCTACTGGTACCCACAATGGATGGGCGCGATGCCCCACCACCCCTACCCAGGGGGGCTTGGCGACCAGAAGGACTTCGAAGCGCCCGGAGACTTCTACCCGCATCAGCAGGGTTATGACATGGACGAACAGGATATCGAATAATATATTTCTTACAATTAACATTGTTTTATTATTTTACGTCAGATTTTTTCAGTAGATACCTTTGACTGCCTCGTTCGACGTGTCACTGACCCTGGCATGGCCACATGGTCAAATTTTGATAACACAAAAAATTTGTCGCTAATTAGTCGAAATTAATCGCCAAATATCAGAATTAGTCGGTCACTGGTTCAAAAGTTATAAGGGTTTATAGGTGGCCGATCTGGGGACTGTCTACCCCAGCTTGGCCCATTTGATTCTCAAAAGCTAGGGCACCTAGCGAAGATCTGTTTTCTCCCAAATTTAGTCGCCAGCTTTTGGCACTCGTTCGTCTAATGGTTGCAAGCGCGGCTACTGAGCATGAGTTACTAGGTATGATTCCTAGGTCGGGTAGTGTTACTGGATTTTTCCATAAGAAATTTCTCAGCAGCAGCCCGGTGACTGAATTTGTGCCTGCTTGATGGCAATAGGCTCGCCCCCTATTATATGGGACTTAAAAAAACAACTGGCGAAATGTGGATGTACCACAGTTCCACCTCTGCCTAACCCTTCGGGGATTACAGGCGTGATGTTATGTGTGTACCTTAGCCTAGTAGGTGCCTAGCTTCGCATGTAGGTTTCGCACCTATGTCACTAGACGTAAGTGCGAAACCTACAAGCGAAAATCGACAGGGTTTTTGGTAATATGTCGGCAATCCATTAAGGGGATGTAGGGGATGTTATTTGCAACCATAGAAATATATCTATGTTTGCAACCAAATGACCCCTTATGACCCCGATGCAAATGTCAACCATTTTCGAGTAATTTGACATTTTATATTTTTTTGAAGATATCTGGTACCATATTGTATCTCATTGGATAGCTGAGAAGTTGTACATGTTTTTGGAATGTTTTGCCGATAAAGTACTTCCGTGATTTTTGCATAAATCGACTATTTTAGTAAAATATCCTGCTCAAAATGATGAAAATTGTTGCTCTGATTTAAAAACTATTAAAGTTAATTGTCAGTTTATGGTTGATTATTATGTATTGAAGAAGAAGCAGATAATAATATTTTCTATTTAAATCATGCTTAGTTTTTTTTTAATAATTTTCGAAGTTGTGTACCGCCAAAAAAATATAAAATGTCAAATTATTCGAAAATGGTTGACATTTACATAGAGGTCATAAGGGGTCATTTTGTAGCAAATGACCTCCCCTACATCCCCTTAATGGATTGCCAACATATGACCAATAACCCTGTATATTTGTGATCAAAATTCCGATTCAAAATAGGATAGTCACAGTCAGCCAACGAAGGTTTTCCTAGCAACCTAATGAAATTTTTCGGGTATAATAAAAAAGCAGTCGCAGCATGCAATAGGTAGAAAGAAGCTGATTACACTTATAATCGTGAAATTATCTATCATGTAGGAACTGAGAGGCTTTTTAGCACACATTTTTAAGAAATTAACGAAATAAGATATAAAGCATTTTTAACAGAATGTAAAACTTTTTTTATTACAAAATAAACGTAAAAAATACAACTGTAAACACACTTAAATGTAACTTTCCAAAAACCTGCGCTCGATAACGCTACCGCGAGGTAGGACGAAAAATGCGGGTGTCCCAGCTTTCAGCTCGAAATACTTCGTTACTAATAAATCACCCAGATTCTTTGCAGGATCAATCACATGAGGCATTTTGTCGTAGCCTTCGAAGTAAACATTAATTTTAGAACTATTGTACTTGTTTTCTTCATCCCAAGGCGCCGGGAAGAGCTGTTCTAACTGACTTTGCAGAGGTACGTTTTCAGGGCAATCTCTAATGAAATCCGTCATTTGGTATTCCGGATATAGGAGTAAAATAGGCCACCTTAAGATACCATCTTCGATACGTACTATCGCGTCCTGCGATCCTGGTAAACTAGGCTCTAATTTCGACAGGTCTATGTCATCTTCGTCATCGCATTTCGATATTTTAATTCCTCGTTCAATGATTGCTTTGATAACCAACTCTTTTTGTTCGCCATCCTTTGCATTTTTTCTCTCTTTCTTTCTTTGGTCGCGATCATGTTGTAACTTCTGCTTTTTTGCTGTGTTGAGGAGTTCTATTATCTCTTTGTCTTTTGTTTCGCCATTTAACAGGTTTTCACAGTGTTCGATGCAGGAGTCGTATTTGGTTACTTGAAGGGCTGCTTTGGCCGCGCGTACCCGTGCCTTGGTGTGGTTTGGGTTGAAAGTTAAGGCCCTCTCGCTGTCAAAAAGGGCTGATCTGTAGTTCTTTAGATGCCAATGTGATGCTGCTCGGTTGTTGTATAGACTTGCATTGACGTCAGCGTCATTACATCTCTGTTTGATGCCCTCAGTGTAACTGCACAAAATATAAATTGGTACTATTATATTTGCATTTGCTTTCGTTCTTTTATGTAATTATCTTTTTAATTAATTTAATTATGTATTTATATATTTTTGTTAAGAAAAACATGACCATAATAATGTCCTATACCAAAAAATTATAATGAAGAAGCTTTACAGAATGTATCATGAATTTCAGATTAAATTCAGACAAATTCTGAACTTAACACAATGAATAAAAGATAGTTATTTGTTTTCAGTAAAGTTATTTTTTTTTTCGTTTCCTATAAATTATATTAATATACCAGGATGTCTATACTGATGATCATATCATTCTGTATATTTTTTTTTAATGTGACAATTTAATTAACTTAAAAGAACACTATGTATATTACCTCTTATCTTTGATAGACACATATTCAGTTTCTGTGCAATGAATTATGCCAGCAATATTGTTTGAAATGTGAACTGTATGTAATTTTGTTTTTAATTTGTTCATTCAATTGGCAAAAACCATATCACATAAATCCAATAAAAAATAAACACTAACAATCATCATCATCTGCCTAGGCTTTTCCCAACTATGTTGAGGGTCGGCTTCCAGTCTAACCGGATGCGGCTGAATACCAGTATTTTACATGGAGCAACTGCTTATCTGTAATACGATACCCCTTGGTAAGACTGATTAAAAATTTACAATGACAATATGGGCTATTAAAGAAACTTTAATAAGATTCATAAAGTTTATTAAATCAACAATTTGGTTTCAGATGGTTTGATTTAAAATCTTCAAACCGCTCACATCAACCAATAACTACAATAGCATACTAAAACCATCCGAGCTTTTAAAGACTAGCTTCTGCCCGCGGCTTCGCCTGCGTGGATGTTGGAAATGATCCGAGAGGAACATGCTACTAGGACAAAAGTAGCCTATATTCCTCCCCAGGATGCCATCTATCTCCTTGCCAAATTTTAACGAAATCCGTTCAGTGATTAAGGTGTAAAAAGGTAACATACAAACAGTTACTTTAGAATTTATAAAATTAATATGGATACTCACCCTAAAATGGCCATTCTATAGTTTTTATGTTTGAAGTTGAAGTTTCCATCCTCCTTGTAGTTGCCAGCCAGTTCCACTGGGGTGTTCTCCTCAGGATCATACTTCAGCTTGGCCAGACCTTCAGCCAGAGGGGATAGAGCACCATCGTCCGGTGTTGACTTCATAAAAAATGGATGCTTGTCCATTTCCTCCTACAAATAATTGTGGTTTAAATCATTTTAACTGATAAGAATAAGAACATGAGAAGACATAAGAACATAAGAACACTTAGCTGAGTGTTTGAATCTTATTTTTGGGTGTTCTAACAGAACAAAAATCATATTTTTTTCCTAACCACTTTCTGGTGTACCTACTACAGAGGAAAGCCTGTGTTCAAGAAGAATGTTAAAAAATTATAAATGTTACTTATTTCTGAAAATTGGTTAAAAAAACACTTTTACACCTCAAAAATAAATTCTGTTTTAAAACTATAAGAGTTCGGTATTTCCTATTCAACAACTCTGAGAAGAAAGACCGAAAAAAGTCAGAGGTCACAGTCTCTTTTAAGTCCAGATATAATCTTGTTCATGCCATATGAAGACCATGCAAATTAATGTCTGAGATGGTCTATTGAAGAAGGGACCACGCAGATTTGAGTAGATCCGTCCAGTCAGTGCACGCATTTGTCAGTAACCGTGTAGCTCAACTGTTGTTGATAATATTACAATGCTCATGATAAGTCCTAACCTCCCATCTGTCCTCGGGCCATCCTTCAGTGTATCTCTTCTTTTCCAAGCTATCAATAAAGTCGTCCAACTCCTGGTCCAGTTTTTGACACAAAGCGACTCTCTCCTCTTCCGTAATCGGCTGCTTAGCCTCTTTCGACGACTCGTCGGCCATAGTTATATTAGTTCTATACCTTCCTACACTAAATTCTAAACCGACTTTGTTAAAACTTAAATTACTTTTGTACTGAATCTCTTAAAAATATAACCTAAAAACATTCAGTATTGTCAAAATGACAACTTGAATGTGACAACTGATATTCCGTTTCGTTGCATCGTAAGTGCGAGGTACAGTAATACTATAGATGCGAGGCTGTGCGAGGAGTGGTGTTGGTGTGCGAGGCCCTCCTTTAGGGGTATATATATTCTGTGGCGAGAACGCACTACAGTTTCCTGCAGCGGGTGGCTAAATAGCCGCAAAACCGCTGAAGGTGCAAACACCACAGCTAGTTAGGCCCGAGGTAGCCCGCTAGAGGGCCAAACAATAGATAATCAATTGTGTTTCTATAGCGATACTGCAATTTCGCACGAACGACGAACAACTTGACTTCTTAATGATACAAAACTATGTGGACCAACCACGAACGGTATAACGCATTGGTGACCTAGCACTAAGGACCTGTACACACGGCGTTTTTTTACGCACCGTCGCGTCGTCGACGCGCGTATACGGTCACATTTAGTGCTAGTTTGTCAAGGCAAAACACGCGCCGACGAATCGTATACCACATGCATTAAATGCACTTTTAAAAAACGCCGTGTGCCATAGGCCCTAAATCAATCGTAAGTCTTTGTCACAAAACAAGAATACATTGTAAAGATTGTATGTACCTAATGTAATGCAAACTTCTTGTATTGATTTAACTCTCTATTAGTCTATAGGACTGATTTAAAAAATATAGTTGTATCAATCTTTGACAAAGTAAAACTACTATTGTATCCCAGTGAATTTTATTTAAAACAAATATGAATTATAAATCTTCACATGACCATAAAACCAGTTGCACACCAAAGAGCTAAGCATAGTTAAGTTAGCTTAGCTCAAGTAGCTAAGGTAATTTTTCATACTTGTGTGCAGACCGCAAACTATAAACACAAGTATGAAAAATTACCTCAGTTATGCCAGCTATCTTAAACTTACTCAGCTTATCTTTTGATCTTCCATCGGCTTTAGGGTCAGCACAGACAGAGAAGCAAAATGCTAACAGCAGCTTTTTTCAAAATAGCGTGTAGGGAATGATTTCCTATGGCATGTGTTTCAACATGCTTGAGTATAACTTCACTCAAAACTGGGCAGCAAAGAACATGTTCGAGCATTTTGCTGCTCGTTCTGCGCTTATTCTAACAGTAATAATAAAACGTAAAATAAGGATGGCGACATCCCTGTAGGTAAGGGAACGTACCAATAGTACGTGACCCCTTCAGGGGGAAGGAGGGTCTTCAAAAAAACCACGCTTGGTCACGGGGGGGGGGGGGACTTAGGTTTTCGTCACATAGTCAATATCCTCTAAGGAAATCTCACGCTTTTTCGGGCTATATTCAAATATGGCGCGCAGCGTTTAGCGCTTTTTAAACTCACAGATGGCAACACTGACGCACATATACTCAGGGTCGTCACCTGATTTAAAACTGACAGTTTGCAGCAGTGCAGTGCAGTTGTTAAGCAAGTCGACGAAAGTTCGTGCCGGTACATGAATGTCGTTTTACGATCGGCTGTACAATGCGTTTATTAAATGTCACGAAGGATTCATTGTCAATGCAGGCAATACGAAAACAAGGCAAATACAAATACAAAAAAAAAAAACATATTTATGAATTACTACGTGAAAACTAGAGTGTGGAGGGGGGATCGTGGCATATACTACAGGTGGTCACCGAGAGGAAGAGGGAGGTAAACATTTAAAAAAAATGAGTCACGTAGTATGGGTACGTTCCCTAATAAACAGTTCATGACCAGCGCTCAAGGGAATTTAAAAACTAATAAAGTAATATAAATCTACTCTCACAGAAATTACAGAAAGGCGCAAAAAAAAAATAGATGCAAACATAGTTAATATTATTATTACGTATGTCTAATACATTTGACCTTTATGCCAATTTTGAATATATTCACATTTGCGACATTCACGTTTTTTAAAATATTCGGGAAAGTGAGCTTTTTCCAAAGGATGCCAATAATCAAGCACCCAGTCAGGGGGTGTGACGACACGTTCAAATGCCACGCCACCCGCTTCACCAATAGAATGAGCAACTAGAAAAAGCAAAGAGAACAAAAATAAATGAATGTTTGTTTTTATTTCATCATCACGTGAATGCAAGGCAGTCATCATTGGTTAATGAGGTTAAGCTCGCTTTTGACTATGGGATATAATTTTTCATTTCTCATACACGGAAAGTAGTGTTTGTTTGATCCGAGTAGCGGGTGGAAGACGCTGCTCCCCGTCTTAGGGCGGGAAAAACTCATAGTAATTGCTTCCCTCTCTAGGGCGGGAATGAATTTTAAAAATAGAACTAAATTTGGTTAGGTAGTCGACTACGAAAGTTTTTACATAATTAAGTAAAATATCGATTAAAAGAAATGCCGGGGGCTTTAACAGTGTATAAACAGCCAGTGTGAATTACAAAAATACCTATTAACGGGGATGTGCTAAGGTAGCCCGCGAAGTTCTAATTTACTTACGTTTTTTGCAATTTGCAGTGACCAAAAACATAACTGACACAGAGCTGCAATTTGCAAAAAACCAAAGAATATTTGAATTCGGCGGGCTACAACTGTGGATCCATCTTAAGCGGGACGGCCCACGGCGGTGACGCGGTGTGTTCCATATTTAAAATTTTAAAAAGACTATATATTTTGGCGGGATACTAACTCTGTAAACTTTCCTAACTTTGTTTTCTTCGTACTAAAGAAACTAAATGTGACATTGACTGAATGCACAAAAAGTGCGAAGCCACAAGAAAAAAAAAAGCTATGCTGTACCGAAATTCAAAATATCAGTTTTAGAGACTAATATTTGATTAAAAATGAGTCTCATGCATTAATTATTAATAGACATTTTAGAAAAACTATATACTGTTTTTACTTTCCTTAAATTCGAAATGAAAAGTAGAGTGTTTAACACGGGTGAAAGTCATCAATTCCTACTCGGACTATAGCCGCCCTCGCTACGCTCGGGCGTCTAAATACCTCGTATGGGAATTGATTCCTTTCGACCCTTGTATAACAATCTACTATACTAGCTGCACCCCGCGGTTTCACCCGCAGCGGTATGAAATATACTTTACGACCTATTCTCAGACCTACCAATATTCAAAAAATTTCATAAAAATCGGTCAAGCCGTTTCGGAGGAGTTTGATAACAAACACTGTGACACGAGATTTTTATATATTAAATATCTCATAGTGAAAAGCGAGCTTAATACCTTGTACTTACATTTAGCCGGAGGCAAAGGAGACATCTTTTTAAAAACCTCGTCTTCTCCCAACCACAATAAACGACGTTGCTCTTTTGGATCCGTAACACATTTATGTTTGTCAAATTCGCTCCTCAAAATAACTTGATGATAACGCACAACTTGTCTAGAAGGAAATCGACGTTGGTTTCAAAGATGGTAAATCGTTGGGTAATTTAACATTTTATTCACTGGCCGCGCACCACGGTTACACCCGCATAAGTCTCTATCCCGTGGGAATATCTCTATCCATGTGCCAAATTTCATCCAAATCCGTTCAGCCGTTTTAGCGTGACAGCGTAACAAACAAACATACAAAAAGATTTTTTTTTTCTCTTTAGAATTTTAGTTTAAGACTAGCGACCCGCCCCGGCTTCGCACGGGTACAATTTACATGTAAAGACGGTATTGTTAATATCATCAACTTATCACACGTTGTACCCAAGTTCTTAGCAGTGACCTAACAAAAGTACTAGGCTGGCATGAACTCGGCAGTATTTCATTTGTATTATTAAGGGGGATGCGCCAAGGTAGCCCGCGAAATTCGCGAAATATATCATTCATACAGTCGCAAATCGCATTTTGATCAATATACGACGTAAAACAGAGCTGCATTTACAAAATACCATAGAAAATTTGAATTTGGCGGGGTACAGCTGAAGATTAACCCAACAAATTTTTGTACATATGTATTCATAATACACACATCAAAAGAGTCCAGTGATAAAGGTAACTACTTAAAAAAAAAATTGGCCTATTGAAACTAAATAAAAATGTCTATTTAGATTGATTACATCAAATATTTTCGTGTGTGTAGATCGACGAAGTACTCTCTTACTGCTTTTGCATTAATATAATTCTCGCGATTTTGCACTTTAGTTAATCCTGACATTAAAATGTCATAAAAAGACAAAAATAAGTTTTGATAGGTTTTTATTGCGTAAAATAAACAATTTAGTCTGTATTTCCGCCGTTAACGCGTATAACTCAATCGCAGCAATTCGGCATACTCAATATGAGTTCATCCAAATCACGTTGCGGAATTGCCGCCCACGTCCGTTGTAACAGGCGAAAAAGATTTTCTGATGTATCTACGGCATCCATATTTGGCAGAACTCTTCTTTGAAGCATATCCCATGCGCTCAATGGGATTCAAGTTTGGCGATTGAGCAGGCCTTGGTAGGACGTTGATATTAGCTGCGGTAAGTGTTTGCAACGACTCTGACAGTGTGTAGACGTGCATTATAACGCATAAGCAGACGTGAAGCACCAAATTGGGTCCGCAAAGGAATGACAACATCTTGATACAATCGTTTCAGCATAAATCTGTGCATTGAGATTGCCTCTGATCCAAATCAGTTCGGTTCTTCCGCCGATCCAAATACCCGCCCATATCATGATTACTCCACCACTGTATGTAGGGATTTCCTGACCTGATTTTAAACGTTCTTGGCATCCACGGGTCCTACAATACCGTGTACGTCTAGTATCTGGCCTCATACCAAAGCGAGACTCGTTAGAAAAACACACAAAACTCCACTATTCTTCTGCCCAATTTCTGTGTTCACGAGCCCATTGTAAACCAGGCTCTGCGATTGCGGGGCTCAATAGGTGGTACACCGTAGTGGCCTTCGGGAACGGAAATTGGCTTCATGCAAGCGATGTCTTATGGGTTTGATCGCTTATTAACATCCCTGAAGAGATATGAAGCCTCGTAACCAACATCATCGCAATAATTATACGATTTCGTCGTCCTCCATGTCGCTCTGCCTCGCTGCCAGTGATGCGGTAACGAAAAAAAAAAAAAAAGAATATATGGCAACTCGCAGTTTTGACCACTGGGGGTCGTGGCTGCTTAACCGGACTGTCCTGTGGTTGCCTTTTGGATTTTACTCTAAAGGGCCTCCATCCAGGAGCGGAAAATTTTTAAAACTAAACTTACAAGTTAGATGACCGCACGCTAAGGGCACCCCCTGCGGGGTACGGACCTCGGCTTAGGGCGTCAACGATAGAGGGCAGCGCGATATTGGGGACGGGCTGGATCGAAGGGTTTATAATATCATTATTATTAATCGGGGAATTTAAAGCTACAGGCTCAGCTACGGCGCGGGCTGAGGCCTCATCGGACTGGGGACGGGGGGAACGGATGCGGGGGGGTCGTCGCGTGGGACCTCGTCGGCGAGGTCGGAACGATGGCGGTCTGTGTTTGTGCACTGTACTGGTGGCCCTACTGCTCTCCTGGAGGAGGGTTATGGGGTCATCGGGGTCGACTAGGACATGCCGGGGACGGCGGGTACGACTGATTCGGGAGGGGACATAACTGGCGGCCGCGACAACCAGAGGGTTGCGGTGAGTGGCGGCGGAGTCGAAGAAACGCTTGGATAGGCGTTTCATGAACTGACTGATGGTCGGGATTTTAAGGTCGAGATGGAGATTTTCGTTCCGAACGAACCAAGGGGCACCGGTCGCCCTGCGGAGGAACCGGTTTTGGAGGGTCTGCATCCTATGGATGTGATGGGGCTTCGCTTGTGCGAATACTACGCTCGCATAGGTCATGATGGGGCGAATGCACGCTGTGTAAATGCGCAATTTGCACCTAAGTGACAATTTGCTGCGTGCATTCAGGACGGAGTGGAGCCTACCGAGAGCGAAAGCGGCGCGCGAGCGCGCCTGCTTTATGTGCTCCGAGAAGGAGAGGTGCTGGTCGAGGACGACGCCCAAGTATTTGGCTCGCTTCTCCCAAGGGATAGGCTTGCCGTACATGGTCAGCGGACGGGGATGCGGTAACGCGTCCAAAGTCGACTTATAACACCCTGCATGGTGCCCCGAGCGATTGCCATAGCACATTGCCGAGAACCTGCGGGGTAATTACGTAACACACTAACAGTAGGAATGGGTTTCATTTTGACAGTTCAACAACATTCACAGCGTTATTTACGTTGTTGAGCAGACAATTTTTTCGAACATATGAAGCAATGGATTAGCATTAGGCTACAAAATTATTCAGATTGTGATAGTGTGTAACGTTATTAGGGTGCAGCTTCCAACATACACACGGCTCTGATCATTTCTTCTCAGCTCAAATGACGTCTTCTCTCCATAATAACCACAGGGTACTTTTATATATAGCTAATAATAACGTTCTTTTGTATTAATTCTAGTCAGAAGTATGGCAGAAATTTTACTAATTTGGCCTCAAACCCGTTGCAGGATTATATAGGAATACGACTTGTCAGAATATGTTCATCTTTTGACATAGACATATATAGTATTATATAGTATATGACATATATATATATATATATAGTATCCTTTTGAAATCATTGTCTTTTGAGCGAAATTCAAAAACTATTCCTTTTTCAAATGACGAATTTACTAAAAAGTGTGATCCATAGGAGTTACAAAAAATATAATAAAAAAACCAGATTTTTTGTAACTAGCAAAAACGTGCTTCATCCCTAGACGTAGACACTTTTGATGTGTATATTTATGGCTTAGGTCCATCTGGAATAATGTAAATAATAATAATAACCATCTCAATATTATGCTTACCTGGCTACATAATATGCTTCGATATTTCTCAAAGCTTTCTTATAAAGAGTGCATACTTTTTGAGAATGAGTTCGTAATTCGGGTGCAAACGGCATTTTTATTTTAATAGCCCTATAAATTTCAATGTTTTTCTTCAGATTAGAATGCACTGATGGAATGTCACATACTTTGTCAATGTTGTCATAAAATTAAAAATAAATAGGTATTACATGCCAGACATGCGTAGACAGTTCCAATTTTCAGTGGTTCAAAGTTCAAACCTTAACCATGTTCAAACAGTTCAAAGTGAGGTGAGGTTCAGCTTCAGTAGCAAATTATTATTTTATGCCCTGAATAAGCGAGGTTATTTTTCAAGCTAGAATATTTGGTGTAAAATAAAGCATACCTATTACATTTATTCCTATCTGCATAATTTCTAAGTTTAGTTTGAAATTCAAATTATCTTACAAATTTTTCAATTCTGGTCGGTGTAATCAAAATATGATGTGCGAAATAACAAATGTGTATTTACAGAATTATGATCATTAGAATCATCAGAACAACTTTCTTATTTAAAAGTACTTAGCCACGCACGTCATGATTTTAAGAAATAATATTGGGTATTATTATTAATAATCTAAGGTATTGTGAACTTGGAGAGTTGTAATGCTATGGCTACATTGCCGCGACCGGGCGGACTACACTTCGCGCGTTCTTCGGTGTGCGCACCGCTCAACGTCTCGCTAAATGTGGTAAAAACTGTGCATTATTCATTTGCGAATGTTGTCCTACACTTGCGGGTTCGCGTATTCGTGTGAATGTGGGTGACCAGCATTAGTATCTTAAATCTCTTTGACATTAAGTATATTTTTTAAGTGTGACCATAATGTTCCTAGTTTTTTGGGATATCATTCAAGTATATAAGAACTGATTTTATAAACAGTTTCATCCCTTTATGTGATTTAATATATACAAATAGATAATAATTATGCTTATTGAAATAAACGCACGGTTGTATTTTGGAATGTCTACAATTATATGTTCTTACCAAAACGGTAAAACTGGAATATGGTGCAACTTGGTCTGTCTGACTGACCGTCTATCACAGCAATTTATTATAAACCTGTGGGGTAATTACGTAACACACTAACAGTAGGAATGGGTTTCATTTTGACAGTTCGACAACATTCATTGCGTTACTTACGTTGTTGAGCAGACAAATTTTTCGAACATATGAAGCAATGGATTAGCAATAGGCTTCAAAATGATTCAGATTGTGATAGATAGTGTGTTACGTAATTAGGGTGCTGATTTGAGTGGTTTCAAGTAGAAGTGCGCGCAAATTAGGTCTGCGCGCGTGTTTGACCTTCAAGACAATATCCCTGCCAGCACTTTTAATCACTTTCGGCATTATAATGGCGATTATTTACTCTTAAAAACACGGAACACAGCACACTCTCTTAACACCTGATATAAACGTCGAGATGGCGGCAAACGATTATTTCCGATTTCGGCCACGCGCAGACTTATTTTGCGCTGTGTGATGCTAGACTTGAATTATTGTTTAAGGGATTTTTTCTTCAGAATTCCAGCTAAAAATGAAAGGAGAGATTTTTAATGGATAACAGCTATGAAACAAGATACTAATGATTGTGTCAAAGTCAGCAATATTTTAAATCATGGCACCTAAAACAAAATTAAAACCTCAAGCAAATTGTCATTGAATAAATATCATTGTACAACCGTGTTTGTTTGTATTTTAACAAAATCTACATGTCTCTGTGGTGACATTTCAAAGACGATGTTCTTTTTTTGTTTAAAATTTTTTGATTTTTATTTCTTTCTCTATGTTTTTGTTTTATTTCATAAAAGCCTGGCTTAATATTCTAAACTTTTCTGTTGTGTCCTACTTTTCAATTAAATGTATGGTCACCTAGTTAGAAAAAGACACCCTACCGTTCACTTTTCTCTTTCAAGACCGACTTCGGTGCTTCACGACGACATATCAAGCATTTCCAATTTTCGAGTTTTAGCTAATTTCGAATTGTATGTATAGGCTTTTCTATAATGAGAAGTCAGCTTATAGGTACTTGAAATGTATAGCATGATAATGATGTCGTGCGTACGCATTCCAGGTGTACTAAAGTACAGTCTAATTACATAGATTTGGGTCGTCGGTTCTAAGGTCACGCAAGCAATGATCACGAATAAAATTTTAAAAAAGCTGAAACCAAAAGCCTTGTTGCCGAAAATAGAAAAAGCTGTCAATTTGGTAATTTCTATCAACTCAAGTGTCAAAAATAGGTAAAACGTCAAAAACAATTTTGAGATTGTTGAGAAGTGTGAATTTGTGTAGCGTCCTCTAAAATATTTTAAGAATTTCTTAAGTTGACTCCCAGTAATTGTATTATTGGGCTATTGAGAATGATTATCACATAAATATAGATTATTTCGTCTCACAGAATTTAAATATCAACACCTCAACTCGTCTATATTGCCCTTGAAAGTGGCAATCTCGTGGGGCCGGTAACAGTTTCTGATGGTATTCGTAACAAAATAAAAAACATGTCGGACGCTTGGGAAGAGATCCAAGCTGTTAAAAGCAAAAGGAACAGCCTGCGCGAGAAGCTAGAGAAACGTAAAAAAGAAAGGCAGAATATTTTGAGTTCTAATTTGGTTGGCGAGAAGTCTGAGGGATCTCCCGGCGGCGGGAAGGAACGGTCGGCGGCGAGCCCGTCTACACAGAAACATGAAGGTATCATTGCAATCGGCAGCTAGTTATTTTTCATAGTTGTTATAATTGATGACAAACTGTGAAAAGAATAGAAAAGTTACTAAAACAATAAAAATTAATTCAGAACTAAAATATATTTTTAATTAACAAACTATTTAGGCACACATGTTTATAAACCAAAAATAGGTATTCATTTGACTCATTGTATCATTACAGGAATGCAAGAGAAACCTAAACCACAGGTACTGTCCGCATCATTAGAGGTGCGTCTCCTGCAAGTGCTATCGGATATGCAGCTGCAGTTGCCTGCGACTGCTAGTGCATTGCTGCCCGGCCTAGGCGATGTTGATGCGGGTATAGTAGCCAGCCTACTGCAGAAGTTTGCCACACAGAAACTTATTACGTACGTTTTCTAGTGCTTTTTGCATTTATTTTATATTTTACCCATAGGTGATACATAAATTTTATTAAAAACACAAACTTACTTAACCTCACGCCTTCCTATTGGGGTAGGCAGAAGCTACAGAACACCACCTGCTATGAATTGAAGAAAATCCACTTCCTGGTTTAGTCTTGATTGATTATAATAAAATGAATATTCAATTTGTACTAAATTCAATATTCATTTCATTAAAAGTGCCTATGTTCAATGATGGTAGTGCATGAAGCCAAAGACCCGACTTCCACTTACCCACAGCCAGCAGGCGCGCACGGTCCACAGTTGTACCAGACATGTCAAAAAAATTGTTCTGTACTACTGCTGAGCGGCTCATCCCAGCGTCTCTGGGTAGATGGATTGTCGGGTGGATCTGAAATTGGGCAAGCAAGTTTCCAGACATCCATAACCTCGGTGAAGCATGGCACATCAAAATTAATCAGTGTGGAGGCTAAGATTTTCCTGATTAATTTCTCAGTTCTGTAGACCGTTGATATGAAAGTCGGTAAACAAACACTAGAAATTTTGTGATCACCGAGGCCTCCCATACGAATGTGAAGACTAACTTGTATCCATGCACGGTCGTCCATGGCCACATTTAAAATCGAAGTTAATGTATGCCAGATAATTTGGTCAATTTTGTCTAAAAGGTGAGTGTGCTTCCATAAATGAGAAGCGCCAAGGAAATGTTAATTTACTGCCGAAACAGCAGTAACAGATTAAGGTTAAGGCCAAATGCTTGTTAATTTGGAACAATCTTTCCCGAATGTCATTGAAATTTTGTATTTTCTCCTCAATAAAAATATTATAATTAATCAATATAAAATACAAATATATCGGATATTAAAATAACATTAAATAGAAAACACATTTTTGACACTTTGGACCAATTTTTATATAAACATTAGTTTTGGTCAACAGTTGCTTCTCAAGATATGCTTCGTTTTATTGTACAGTCAGATCCAGCAAAGAACTTAATGTACACTGTCATTTAATTTCATCTATTTCTTCTAGCATAAAGGAACGTACTGAGAGCACAACAGATGCAAGCATAGAGGTTGTGAATGCAGAGTCCGTGAGACTAGCAGCCGTGTTGGCAGCTCTAATGGAGGAACAGACTTCTGGTAGCAAGAGGAAGGGTTTGTACATGATTTACCTATCCTTACTACCTTGTTCCATCCAAAAGGAGTATGTAGATTATACTTAGCTTCCTAGCCTTTTCTCAACTATTTTGGGGTTGGCTTCCAATCTAACCAGATACAGCACCCGATTAGATGCCGCTCATACACATTTTACATGGAGCGACTGCCTATCTTACCTCCACAACCCAGTCACACGGTAACACAATACTACTAGGTAGGTTTTTGGTAGGTTAAGGCGAAAGCGCCAGAGGTAGCCTGCGAAATACAAATTTTCTTACGGTTTTGCAATTAGCCGGTCAGTATCAGGTTGAATGTTAATCCAATTATGATTTGCGACCATTAGCGCAAATAAACGTAATTTCTTTCTTTCTTTCTATATCTTCAACAAACGTCTAAAATTATTAACTCATATGTAAATAGAAGATCATTATCATTCTCTTGCCCTTATCTCAATTTATTCGCGGTCGGCAGATTTTTTTTTTTCTATACTTCTCGATAAATCGTCATCTCGGTAACTAAATGAAAATAGAAGATAATTAAACAAACTAAGATGTATTTCAACTTTCACTTTGTAGGTGACAACAGAACAGAAGAGGCCGCAAATGCTAAAGTATCTAAAACTGCTACAGATGAGAAGAAAACTGCTAAAAACGACACAGATCTTATGGTGGGTATATAATACGAGTCTGTCTTTGCACAGCTTAAAACTGAATAAATGTTCACCGCGAACCTTAAAACAAAGTCCTTTAAACAAAAAGCGCGCGAAATCGCTGATGGTTTTTTACGTTATCAACCCTCATATGTCCTCCATTTTGAAATAAAACAAAAACTGAATCGACAATAAAATTTCATATAATTATCGAAACTGCTCACAAAATTTCACGAGAATCGGTTGACAAATGCGACCTGTAGTCAACAGCCGGACATACGAAAGCATTTTTGCCCAAGCTGAAACGGAAACGCTTCGCGCTCGCTCGGTCAAATATACTAAACTCTAATTGTGCAACACACTTTCAATCACAATTCGAGAGTTTGCAGAAAACACCTTATCCATTGCTTCATAGGTTTGAACGAATGTGTGTCTGCGTGCGAGTATCGCGTAAGGAACTTCGTTCCAGACAGGGGTCCTCCGCCCGCACACGTTTTTTGTTATGCATTTATTTCGTTCTCAAAGTGGGTCTAAACATAATTGCCACCCAGGTCCTAGGCGAAAATTATGGACGTGTCAAAATTAAACTCAAAAAGTCATCCAATTGGCTGTTGTTAATTTACTTAACCAATCATAGCAGTTTACGCGCGATTGATAATTTGGCTCTTTGTACACACACGTTATTCTTTCCGTGAAAAACTACGGATTATTCGCCGTATGTAGGCACGGTCGTCAGTGTTGTATGGATCACTATGGAAGTTTGTTGACTACACGGCGGCCCTACGGCACGGCGCCATATACCATAGAACTTTGTTGACGACACGGCGGCACTACGGCACGGCACCATATACCATAGAACTTTGTTGACGACACGGCGGCACTACGGCACGGCACCAAATACCATAGAACTTTGTTGACGACACGGCGGCACTACGGCACGGCACCATATACCATAGAACTTTGTTGACGACACGGCGGCACTACGGCACGGCACCATATACCATAGAACTTTGTTGACGACACGGCGGCACTACGGCACGGCACCATATACCATAGAACTTTGTTGACGACACGACGGCACTACGGCACGGCACCATATACCATAGAACTTTGTTGACGACACGGCGGCACTACGGCACGGCACCATATACCATAGAGCCTTGTCATATACAAAGTCACACGATTTTTTTACGGCGCGGTTTACACACCGTACTGTAAAGAAACCGTATCGTTTACAAAGGGCCTTTGTAAGCTAATTTTTGCGTGGTTTTCGTTCAAGAAACTAGGCATAAAGTAAAAATGAACATAATTTAAAGAAGTCTTGTCCAAATAACGGCGTAGTCGGCGCAACATGTCTTCTGTTTCCATAGTGCACCCCCTTTGTAGCGTAAGATTTTTTTTCTATCTATTACAGTCATTACTGGCAATGCCATCAAGTAGAGAGAAAGCAGTGAAGAGAGTTGGTGAAGAGATCATGGATCTACTCAGCAAGCCAACTGCCAAGGAGAAGTCACTGGCTGACAAATTCAAGAGTCAAGGAGGTTTGAAACTAATTCAAATATTTTACTTGTTTATTACCATTGCGCTCATATAGGAGCTTTAGATGGCCATCTTAGTCCCGTATTACAGAACGTCACTCAATACTCAAGCATTACTTAAAACTAGTTGCAACCAATCAAATGGCTTGAATCTAGTTTTAAGTAATGCTTGAGTATTGAGTGATGTTCTGTAATACGGGCCTTAGTGTAATTTTGCTTTCAAATGTGCTACCAATCAAGAATATGACGACCTTAGAATTCCCTTGAGATAATTTCCGAACTCCACGCGGACGATTTCTTGATTTCGGGTGGGGGGGGGGGGGGGTCTACTCTCGAAGTCCGTCAACGTACGTACAGGCTCCTCCGAAAGTAGTTTATACGTCAAAACAAGCGTCAAATGAAATGTTTCGGACGGGAATATGCATATCGGAAGTAGAGGCAGCTGTTAAATCGTGTTGTCATTCATTCTTAGTTCGGGCCCCGAAGTAACGATAATTTCTGAAGTGATACGGGTTAGTAAACGCCCATAACTTAGGCCGAAACTACGAATTTCGTGCTTAAAGAGTAGACCCCTTGACCACGGCTTCGCCCGCGAATAGTTCGTTACAAAAAGAACGTTCAAACAACCGTTACGGCAGCGTGATTGATTAATAAAATTTCAAATTTACAAACATACAGACTTTTCATTTATAAAAACGACGATGACTGTATGACGATAACCCGACCCTACTTTTCCAATTACCTACGTGTCAGTAATTAGTTTGTCCACTATCCTGTGAAGTATCCAAAACACAGACACACACACACTCACACAGTACAGCGCACGGTGTGCGGTACAGTATCTTATACATATTAAAAGAAATCGCTTTATGTCTCTATGTGAGCGCATTGTTCTTCTCAACTTAACGGATTTTGGTGTCGTTTTCAACATCATCAAGAGTATTTATTCCGGAAGTTTTATATGTATCAATATTTAACTTAGATATAATAAAGAAATCTTCATAATTTGTCACGTCGCGAAACCGTGTCCAGCAGAGGCGGGTCCCTAGCAATAAATAAATAGTTCTACATCACTATTTATATATTTATCTATTACTCCTTCGCCCAGGTGCTCAAGTAATGGAGTTCTGTACGCACGGCACTCGCGCTGAATGCATGCGAGCGTTCACAACGAGCAAGGCAGAGGAAGGAGCCGACCAATCATATGCATGCAAGAAGCTGCACTTCAAGAAGATCATACAGTGCCACACCGACGAGTCGCTCGGCGACTGTTCGTTCCTCAACACTTGCTTCCACATGGACAGCTGCAAGTAAGTGCTGTACTCAAAGATTTAAATCGTAGATTCGCCCTACTGCGTCAAAAGATGGTCGCGTTTCTGTTTCGTTTTGTGTCAGAACACAATGTTGCAGACATGATTGTCATTATTATTGTGTGAGGTCACTCTTCTCAGTATGGACACTTATCCGTGCGTGAGGTGAGGTGCGATGAGGGCAAATCTAACGATTTAAATCTGTGGCTGCACTGATATCAGCCGACCAATCGTACGCCTGCAAGAAACTGCACTTTAAGAAGTAGTATGGTTTGGAAAGAATCATTGAATAATAAACCTTATTTTTTGTATTTTAAAGTTCAAGCTAGAAAAGGAATTGTTATTGCTTGGCGAAGTGTGCAATTGATAAGAATTTTACTTTTGCAGATATGTGCATTATGAAGTAGACAACTCAGACCCGAATGCGAACGCGCCCAAACTTGCTGAGACTGCATCCAAGGGAGCACATAACGGTAAGCAATATCACTCAACTATAAACCTTATTTATTGCAGGACTCTTCTCATACAGACAAGGCATGAGCATTGATCACCACGCTCGCTCAAGACCGGTTTCTCCGTTTATCCACCCTAAAACAGCCACCCTAGGGTGGATACTCGTAAACGCATGTTCATCTATCCACCCCAGACGTGGTGGATAATCGGAATTCGTATATTATTTTTCTTCGGATTTTCTCCCACGTCTGTGTAGTCATATTAAGAAACATCATAGAAACTGACCCAAGATAATTAGTGGACATTGGCATATCATACGTTTTTCGCTAATACGTCTGTTGTAGCAAAGAAAATTAAAACGATTGCAAATGTACATTAAAAGAGACAAATTTATCCAGGATATACAATTACGTCTACTCAATAATGAAATTAGTGTTAGTCATTTCCTGGACGTATTGCAGAATTTATAAATTACATATTAATATTATTAGAACGTGGAAATTTAATTTAATTTAAATGCAATACATAGGCAGCCACTCTAGGGTGGCTGTTTTAGAGTGGATAAACGGAATAGCCCCTCAAGACGGGTGGGGTATCCTTCCTACTTAATATAATAAATGGGAAAGTTTGTGAGGATGGATGAATGTTTGTTAATCTTTCACGCAAAAACTTCTGAATGGATTTGGATGAAATTTGGAACACTGACAGTTTATAACCTGGATTAACATGTCGGATACTTTTTATCCCGGTAGTCCGGTTCCGTGGGGTAATTTCCAACCTCCACACGGGCGAAGCCGCGGGCAAAAGCTAGTTACAAATATTTAGATTAATTTCTTTCATTTTAATTATTTTTATCGTAATGTTTATTTAAAGTATAAAAGTTTAATTTAAAATAAATTATGAATAGTTCAAAAGCTTTCTTAAGCTATCTGTTTCTTCTTAAGTCTTTAATAAGTTCTTTTATCCTATCAGGCACGGTGGCAGCTAAACCGGATGGGGTCCTTACTCTAACGCCGCCGCAGTGGATACAGTGCGACCTTAGATATCTGGACATGACGTTCTTAGGTCAGTACGTCAAACATACCATATCTACATCCAATAGTGTTCACTTAATTTAGTCCTTAGTAGGCAGTAAAAAGGGGTCTGAAAAAAAAACCGCCCCAAGAAAAAAACTCGTCGAATGCATGACCTCCTCCTTTTTATGAAGTCGGTGAAAAACGAGTTAAAACATAACAGTGAAAACTTTACTCCACATTCGTATAGGATTCCGTCTGTATCATGAGGGCGTTTACAATCACAAATCTCTCGTAGACAAACAGCCAGACCCGACACAAGTATTATTTTAGGCTATCTCAAAATTCTGATCTTCCCAACCAGGCAAGTTTGCAGTAATAATGGCAGACCCTCCGTGGGACATTCACATGGAACTCCCGTACGGCACCATGTCAGACGACGAGATGAGATGTCTGGGAGTGCCACAACTACAAGACAGCGGGCTTATCTTCCTGTGGGTCACTGGCAGGTAAGAAAAAAACCCATACTACATTCGTATTACAAAACAAGGTTTTTCTTTAGACATGGTAACCATCGAGCCTGTTTTTGAAATAAGAACGTAACAGAAATCGAAATACAGTTCCTTTTACAAAACTGAAAATTTAGTTTGGTCTTATTTGTATTAAGAACTTTACTAAAATCGGCATAAAGTTCGAAATACAAAAACTGGCTCGAAGGTTTAGGCTCAGGCTAAAGTTAGATCGTGTTTTGTAATAAAACGGCTAGAATCTTACTTCTTATAACTAGATGCTCCAAATACAAAGTACGAATCGCAATCCACCCGAAGCAACTAGCAGAGCACGTGACCATTCCGGAAACAATACGTAGACTTAAAAGGCGGCATATTTTGGAAATAAATAAAATAAATTCATTTATTTCAGGTAATTTACTTCCATTGCCAAACATAAATTAACAGTAATAAAATAAAATTAATTCAATATAAATACAAATTAAAATTAAATAAACAATAAAGAACATCAGTGCATGACCGTAAACAACCGTAAACGTATGAACGTAAACGAGACAAAAGAAGTATGTGAGGATCGTAGCAAGTGGCGTTCTGTAGTTTCTGCCTACCCCTATGGGAAGAAGGGGTGAGTTTATGTATGTATGTAGCTGCACATAATGCACCATAGAGATTTTCCCAATCGTGATTTTGCTCTGAAAGCCACATTGACTTCATGTCATCTGCTCATAGTCTACTGACTGATTGGAAGATAATAAAAAAATAAAATAAAGTACTATGTGCTTTGTAGGTCTCTAATATCTGTGGCAACTTCCTTTTCATAATCTTGTATTATTTTCATACATACTTGTTGCGGTCGCCAATCAAATTTTGTTCAACATACAGCCTTAGACTGACCTGCAAATTGCAAAAAACGTAAGAAAGTTTGAATTTCGCGAGCTATCTGGCGCTTCCCTTCAAACAGTAGAAAGAGGTAAAGAGTGGACTTTTGGGGGATGTCTTTTTTACCTGTCCACGCTTCAAATATACTTTCATCTTTAAAAAGTGCAATGTTTTTATAATTTTAAGCTTTTCGCATATCTTGGGACCATAGGGTCCCAGACCTTGGGTAGGCATACGAGGGCCGAAGCCGACTCGCAGAAGCCCTTTAGACGCTATAAGTAAAGGAAATGAAGCACAAACCGACGATTATCCCTGTATGCACTATGCAAGTGCTCCCATGGACAACCCCCGGTTGGTGCAGGACTATTGCAGGATATGGAAAAAAAGAAGATATTTAACTATGGGTTTAGGTAGCTAAAGTGACTGGTTACCTAGAACTATGGAAAGTAGCCCCTTCCTGACCAATGTTTTATATACAATACACAGATAAAATGGCAGGGGGTGACTTGCACACTCACCAATGGGCCCCCGGGAACTGTCGCTAACACGTAGTGACGTAGCGCCAAAAGGGGCAACATGTCCTGAGGTGCTTGAAGAGTGGAGAGGTATTCCACGGCTATCAGAACAATCCCAGATCCCGAAAGATGGTCAAGATCCCTACCAGCACTTACTGGAATACTTCTTTCCTCCGAGCATGTTTGCTCTTGCGAATCTCGACTGAAGTCAGTCAATAAAGGGAAGAAAGAGGTGAGAGCTCTGTTCCTCTTCATTGTTCATTCTATCCGGCCAATAAAGGCAAGCCAGAGGTGAAGAACAAGACTTCTACCGGGAGATAGGGTTCGTGGGGTCGCTACGGCCCAACAGCTTGCCACATGCTGCCCTGCGGGTTAATTATTATTGTTATTATTATTATTATTTCGTAAAGACACTAGCAGCTAATTAGCTGATTCTAGTGTATCAAATAGTTTAGAGATATGTAACCTGCCCAGTTGGTTCTTGAAGCAGTACAGTGTGGGAGCCGTCGCAACATTGGCCGGTAGCCTATTCCATGCTGTTACAACTCGGTTAGGCAAGAATTGCTTCAAAGGCTTTTTCTTTGATAAATTTTCCCATAGCTTTAGGGAATGTCCAGGTAGATGTTCTCCGCCTTATGTGAACTTTGACCTGATCCCCAGAGCAATGGAGTTGGGTCGAGAGTGCCTCAAGCTGTGGGGTTACGAGCGAGTGGACGAGCTAATCTGGGTGAAGACCAACCAGCTACAACGTATCATACGGACTGGACGGACGGGGCACTGGCTGAATCACGGGAAAGAACACTGTCTGGTGAGTATATAACCGAACTGATTGTCCGGCTAGAGGTCCTAGATATACAGGGTGGAAGGGACATCGACGCGCACCCTGTTACAATGGATTCAGTACATGATTCTGAAGACCCTTGCGTTAAACTTTAATTCGGTTATTTAAAAAAAATTTGCTGTTCCATACAATTTGACCGCGTAGTTATTGCACTTTTCTATGAACCAGCTTTTTTTTTGTTTTTTTGTATCTCACGAATTAATTCTTCGCTACACAAAGTAGGTACAATGACAAAACTTAAACTAGATAATTTAGAAAAACAATCTTTCGGCTATTCCGTTTATCCTAGGGTGGTTTTTCAGAGATGCGTTTCCACTTTAGGGTGGATTTTTTGGGGTATATAAACGGAATAGCTGGAAGATTATTTTTCTAAATTCTGTAGTTTTAATTTTGTTATTGTACCTACTTTGTTAAAATTCTGTTAGTACAGTCCGCGAGATCTAAGTTGAGCTTTGCATTTGTGTGAGGTGCGCGGTGGAGTTGCGTCGCGCGAGGGACGCACCGCGGTGCGTCTCTCGCGCCGATTGCCAAAAAGCAGTATTAACCGGTTTGAACCAAGCAAAAGACCCGTCGCGATCTAGGCCGACGCCCTATTACACCTACACTATCTATATGTGCACTCACAAATGCAAAGCTCAGCTTAGATCTCTCGGACTGTAACAGGCTTTGTATGTGTACACATAGATATGGAAATTGGAGGTCTTCTGTTACAGGTATCTCCATACTTAAAATATAAGAAGGCCTCTATAATTGATTTGTTAAAATCTCATCATCTGCCTTGCCTTTTCCCAATTATGTTGTGGTCAGTTACCAGTCTAACCGGATGCAGCTGAATACCAGTATTTTACATGTAGCGACTTCCAATCTCACCTCCACAACCCAGTTACTGGGTAATACGATACCCCTTGGTAAGACTAGCTGTCAGACTTTCGGGCTTCTGACGACCCGTAACGACTGTCAAACATCCAAGAATGACAGCCGGGACCAACGGCTTAACGTACTTTCCGAGGCACGGAGGGGTCTCGGTATGTGAAGCTGGTCACCAATCTACGAACCGACCGCGGCAAGTGTAGCTTAACCTGATCGATCGACCAGTGCAGCTGTTATTACTTAGCCCCAAGTCTGTAACCTGTTGATTACGAAATAAACTTTTAATAATATTGTGTTGCTCGTTATATATTTATAATACATTTACAGGTGGGCATGAAGGGCAGCCCAGACAACCTGAACCGCGGTCTGGACTGTGACGTCATCGTGGCCGAGGTGCGCGCCACCTCGCACAAACCCGACGAGATCTACGGCATTATTGGTGAGAGAGCTTACTAATGTTGATTATTCATGACTGTTTTATAAAGGAGAAGACGGAAGTGTACCCATATGTGCAAAAGCCACAAATTGTCTATACAATATTCTCTTTGCTGTGGCGAGATAGTGCTTCCCTACCCAACCCATTCATTCCACAAAAGAAAATGTCCCACCTGGTTATGGGTTGCCTTAGCTTACCTGGAAGTATTTAAACAGACTCCGGACCCAGGTAGGCTGAAGCAAAGAAAACCTACTCAGGTGGAGATTCTCAGATGGCTCTGGCCTGGAGTGTAAATGTGGTACTGTCCCACAAACAATGGAGCACTTAATATCGTGTCCAGTGTCCGGTTGCCTGCACATTGCAGGAGTTGATGGACATTACTGAAACTGCCAAGCTCATAGCTAAATTCCGGGCTGACTATTTACAGGGTGGCAGGGACATCGACGCGCAAATTGAAACCATGAATTCAGCACATGATTCTAGACCCCCTAGCCTAGAAATATTTCATCGGTTATCAAAAAAATAAATCACCTGTTTCATAGAAAAGTACAAGTGCAATACATATGCGGTCAAAATGTATGTAAGAGCTAATTTCTTTTTAAATAACATACATACATAAACTTACGCCTTCTTCCCATAGGGGTAGGCAGAAACTACAGAACGCCACCTGCTTCGATTTACATACTCTTTTTAAATAACTGACGAAAAATTTCAACGCAGTGATTGCAGAATTATGTACTGAATCCATGATAACTGGTTGCGCGTCGATGTGCCTGCCACCCTGTACAGATAACCATCGACAAGTTAAGGAGTAGAATATTCTCTTTTGAGTGATATGATTCGCTGTTTGTTACATTTCAGTCGACGAATCTTTTTTTATGATTTGTTACAGATTTACTATTCGGGAATTAGGTCAGTCTTTCAGAAACTGCGTTATGTTAAATACTATTGTAATCCAATGTTAAATTTATATTCTGTTTGTGTTCCCATACATACAAATAAATAAAGTTGAAGTGTCTGTTTGTAATGTCAAAATAACAGCTTTTTACTAAATGCATATTATGAAAGGTACTTATAACAAAATAAAAAAAATTGTATGTCTGTTTGCTCCGGCTAATCTCCGAAACGGCTGGACCGATTTGGACGGCACTTTCACTGGCAGATAGCTGATGTTATAAAGAGTAACATGAGCGATATAAAAAAAAATGTCAATGATATAGATGGCATATTTGGGAAAGACATTACTACTTTTTGTTCCCGTGGGATAATTTCAGACATCCACGCAGGCAGAAGCTAGTTTTGAAATAAATGAATAACTTTTAAAATTCCTGTAATAGGAGGCTCATTATCAAAAGCAGAACTATATTAAATCCGTTACTCTTTCAGCATACAATATAATCATTCAAATTCATTTATTTTTTCAGAGAGACTGAGTCCTGGTACGAGAAAAATAGAACTGTTTGGACGACCACACAACGTCCAGCCGAATTGGTATGCAAGCTATTCTAGATTTATTAGAAGTTTGTTCCCTCGTGCCTTTTATTGTTAACTTATTTTGCCAATACAAAAAATGCTCTATTTCTATTCAAGTCAAGTTTATTTTTAACTGATTTCATAAAAAGAAAAGGTTATGCATTTGGCGGTTTTTTTTTTCCATGTTTGTACATCGAATATTTTTTTTTGATTTCTGGGCCGATTTATTAGTTGGCAGAGGAAGCCCGTGCGGTGCCATATAAATTTTATTAACTTTGCTTGAGTAGTTTTTTGAGTTACCTTTATTGACGCTAATACATACGTATTTAATCCGCTTTGAGTACATTGATGATGTTTTGACTCCCTGGCACTGTTATTTACATAGCTTGTAGTGGTGTACGAATTTGTGTAGGGTAGGTTGTCAAAAAATAAAAAACGTTGTATAAAAAAATACACTACAAAGTTAAAATTTACTTTATTTCGAAAGTCGGTGTCTTTGAATTTGCATTTTCGTTTTTTACCACTGTCTTCCAAAATTAAAGTTATTTCTATCTTTTTTTGAAAATGGATGTTTTTTTTTTTTTTTGTAATACCTTTTTAAATTTTCTTTTAATTTCAGGATAACCCTAGGCAACCAAGTGGACGGTGTTCGCTTAGTGGACCCTGACTTGATAGGTGCCTTCAAGAAGCGCTATCCTGACGGGAACTGCATGGCGCCGCCGCCCCCGGACCCCGGCCTCTCCTAGCTCCTGCACTATTTAGTACTTAACTTAGTCCTAGAGTCTGCAAGACATTGACTAGAAGCCGACCAGGGTTGATTAGAGAACTGTCAGTCGTGAACTAGTGACGTCATCAAATATTTCATCAGGATTAAACTACTAAAGCCTATTTCCACGGTTCAAATTTCTGACCATTAGCACACTCAAATTAAACCAATTACAGGCACTTTTGAATTGTCAAAGAGTCAGTCAGTTAGTCAGAAAGTTGAAGCTAGTTGCCCATAACAAAACGTAGATCTCTATGGAGAAGAACGGGCAAGAAACTCCAGGGACACTTTTTTAAATCAAGGTATTACTAAATACTTGGTACATTATTCTTGTTGCTGCAATAAGCGAGAAACAGTAAAAAAAAAAAGAAGAAAATTTGAAATATAGGATTAAAAATAAGCCGTGGCATTTAAGAGATGACCAGTCCGACGGCGCGTGTACACGAACATGACGCGTGGCTCAGCACCACCCAGATCTACCATTATGTCATTCAATAAAGTTGAAGCAACAAATGACTTGCATCGCATAGACAGCCCTTTCACATTTTTTTTACCTCTGACAGCAAAAACCTAACTACAACCTTATTGTTACGAAAATAAAGGTCACAATGATTTTGACAGACTTGCCAGTGGCAACAACCCAACGGCAACCTTATTAGAATGAGAATAAAGATCACTGTGCTTTGGGCAGTGATTCAAAATCAGAGGTAAAATAACTGAATGGACTGTACACTGTTTGTTGTTGCATTAACTTAGGGTATGCCACAAGCAATGAAGTCGCACCGTGTAAATCAGGCTTAAAGCTCTCTGGCCCTGCAGTCTCGACATTAGACAGCGATAAAAATCGGTCGTTCCCATTCTCTCCGGTTGTAGTTCACCTGTGGTTTCGCGTGCGGCAGACACGTAAGGAAGAGCAAGTGAATATTCTTGTTCAGAAATTATTTCCTATACCATACGATGGCAATTAAAAAATTTACCGTTTATAACGAGTTTAGAACGGTCATCATATACGGTAATAACCCGTATGCTCACCGTTTCACCGTCTGCGTGCACCGGTTTGGCAACGTTGCGTGCCATGTACGGAGCGTATCGGAACCGGCAAAATATTGTCGCCGACAGTTGTTGACGCTCCGTGCATGGAGGGCGACGGTGTTGGTCGGTGACGTAACGATCTAGTGGGCTTAGTCTCATACTTTTCAATAGAAAGAATATATTTTTGGCTGACACTTTCCTAGCACGGTCGGTACTATGATACGGTGTAGTGGGCAAAGTCCCTAAAACGAAACTGGGGGGGTTACCGTGCCCTCAATATTTTAATGTCAAGCAATTTTGACCACATGTGGTGCAATTAAGTCGACCACAACAATGGCGCTTGGCGCTCGAATAACGTTGCCTAATCACCTTGGTCGGTTACTATAACACGTGCTTTTTAGATAGTAGGAATGTTGTGATATATATTTTTATACCACGTTTTTTATTGAAGTATGAAACTTGTGCCTCCAGCTCGCTCGTTTTGTAACGAGCTTATGTATTAGTGCTGTTGTTTGAATCCCGTTATTATTAAATACCCCGTTCGTTCTAAGCTCCGTTTGAGCCCCATTGTCCATAATTTAGTTTCATAAAATAAATAATCCTATGTTCTGTCCTTGTGGTTAAACACGAATAACAAAATTCAATCATGTATACATAATAGGTACTTAAAAAGTATAAATCCAACTATTGTACATAATTGTAAATAAAATGTAAATAAATAAAACCTTTGAATATAAAACGTACTTTTATTACCACACGCGGCTCAATTTGATTCAGTTACTATACAATTTGATTCTCTGGTCAATAAAAACTTTTCGTTTGCGCGTTCCGCCGTCCCTTCGGCGACATCGGGCGCGCGGGGCTGTAGAAACTACGAGTAAAGGGGGGTTTGTCTCCATTAACGCTGAAACAACCAAAAATATCAAAAATCAATAAAAAATATTGGAGGTAAAATTTGCCCAGCAGTGGGACAAAATGGGCCGGAGCACACCTGGCGAGGCGCAGTGCGGCGCGGTTGTCACTGCCAAACAAGTATCAACGTTGCGTGCCTAAAAATAAAATTGAGAATAAATAATTTGAGACGCGCGCCTCTTTCCATTTAGACGCGCTCTCGAGCTAATGGAAGTTAATTTATTTTCAACTTTAAATCAACTGGTGCAAGGTCGATATTTGTTTGGCAGTGACGAATGCGCTGCGCTGCGCCTCGCCAGATGTGCGCTGGCCCATAGGTTTTCCTTCTTAGCGTGTCGATGGCAATCTATATCGAATCAGCCTAGAATTTGGCTACGAGTTTGGCACCTTCAGTAGTGTCCATCAGCTCCTGCAACGTGCAGGCAACTGAACACTGGACACGATATTAAGTGCTCCATTGTTTGTGGGACAGTACCACATTTACATTCCAGGACGGAGTCATGTGTGAATCTCCACCTAAGCAGGTTTTAGAAAATAAAAAATAAGGTGTACTACAGCAACCTCCACGAGTGACGATATTCAAATGTAGGTAATTTGATTATCGCCACTCGTGGAGGCTGCTGTCAAAATATTCATCTTTCCACTACACTGCTAATATTCACTTTTATGTAGGGCCGCGTACGTGTGTAACGACCCGCCATGTCGCCTAATCATTGCATCCACGCTGAGCGTATACTAATTAATGGGAACAAAAAAATAAGCTTATGGCATAATGAAGGGAGTTGTGTAAAAGAATTGATTACTCAATACACTCACAAAATTGTTTAAAAGTTGTGGCAAGGCGGCTGGCTGACGCACCCAGGATATGTAGCAGTAATGCAGACTGGTTTATTAAAAATATTAACTCTTCGAATGCATTACCTCTTCCTTATTTCGATGTCGGTTAAAATAAACTTTTACGCACCCAAAGTCTTGATTAAGTTTCGTCATATTATTATTATTATTAGTCCTAGAGATCTCGTTCTTGATATTATTATTATTATTATTAGCCTTCCTGGGCGCCAAACTGTTAAAAAAATATCGTTGAATAAAATCAGGAAGTTGCCGAAAGTGGATCGCTGGTTATTTAATATTAATGTTAACTTACCTAACTTTATCGTGAAATACGCCTGTTTTCTCTGCATTCATAGCATCGCGTATTCTTCTTTGTAACTATAATTTATAATATCGGATTAGGACCACGTGAAAATAGGCTTCAACTGACCTATCTTGAATTTGTAGATCAACTACTAAGCGGTATAACTAATGGACTACGTGGCTACGACCAATTTGTGCGTCCAAACTTTCTTCTTAGTCAGAACTTCTGCGGCCACGACCAGTCGTGGTCGTTACGAAGGTAGAGGTTAACTACCTACTTTAACTCTTTAAAGAATATAGGTTTTTTTTTAAAACAATATCTTGAGACAAATTCTTGTGCGAACTCATTACAGCTCAGCTGTTGACCTAAAGTAATAGGGAAAATTCGAATCAAACCTTATGTAATCATTAGTCAACTTTTGTCGTGGAATTTTATTTTCCATACATTAAGGCCGCTCTACACTCGCGGCGCGAACGCTCGCGAAAGCCGTGAAACGCGACTGTAGATGGCATCGCGCGTTCGCGCCGTTCTCCGATGGGTGTCGGTTTTTTGTCCCTCGACAAAGGGTTCGCGCTTGGTTCACGGCGCGCGAGCGCCTCTACACTCGCAGCTCTTCGCAATAGCGCACAATAGTCGGAAGTAACTAACTAGTCCTGCGTATTATTTTAAATAAGCTTTTTGAAAAAATGTGTACGACGTCGTTCGTCATCCACCATCGTCTTTTTCTTCAACTCGTTTTAATTTCTTTGTACTTTTTAATATCAACATAATTATAGTATGCTACAGCACATAGCGTCACAGCAGCAGCTACAGCCATATCGTCGTCCATTTCCACGAAGATCGCGAACGAAACTGCGAGTGTGGAGGGGAGGGACACGTTTTCACGTGAATTCACAGCAAGATTCGCGCACGAGTGTAGAGCGAGCATTAGACGAAAATGTCGTAATGGACTATCCGAGCAAGTGGATACTAATTTGACTTTTTAATTCATTTATATTTTCTGAGTTTATCTTAGACATTGCTGACATCTGTAAAGGAAAAACATCGCGAGGAATCTTGGACTTGTAACTCTGAAATTGTCACCCCGTCTTGAGCAAGGGCGGTGATCAAAGCTCTTGCCTTCTCTGTATGAGAAGAGGCCTTTGCCCTGCAGCGGGGCAATAATATGCTGGTATTATTATTATAGACGAAGATGAAGATGATGTAACCTTAATGCTGTTGAGCATGTCCCCCTGCGTGGCCATCGTCCGCTCGTCGGAGCGCACAGAGGGTGCGGGGCGCGGCGCGGGCGCCTCCGGAGCTGCGCCTAGCGATGCCGCGCCCAGAGATCCGTCGCGATACATCGACACTATACCAACAACAACGCCATTATATCAGATGACTACAAAACAATGACGAACATGTCTTTGAGACTATTGCCAAGCTTCTGAAACGAAAAATTATCGACGCATCAAAATTAAACGCAAGTTAAGTTATGCGATTGGCTGTTGATAATTCATTCAACCATATTTGGTTCACAATTTGTCAGCTAATTTTATGTTGATTTCCGTTCCAAACTGGGCGTATGTAAATAGGACATCAGCTTTCATAGGTGTTAGTACCTACTCATGGTTAGGAACTACTTTTACTATGAGACCAACTCCGAAATATCGAAAAAAAAAATCTGGTGTTCAGTTTCATAATGAAAATGCAATAAAAAATAATTGTGACAAGGCTGTATAAAAAATAAAATCCCTTTGTAAAATACTTTTGTTCAAATTCATGAGCAGCTTCTGCCCGCGACTTCGCCCGCGTGAAATTTCGCCCCCCGACGGCGACGCACCGCGCCACGTCGTCACATCGCCCGCCCATGCTGTTACTTCGTTTTCGCTTTGCGTTCTTTCAGACATTTTTTCAATTGCTCTTATAAAAAAAAATTAAGGGAGACCTATTTTATGAAAAGAAGACTCAAAGAAAAAAATGGCAACTAACTCCCGCAAGAAAAACTTTATTGAATAATTTTACGAAAAGATTGAAGAGAAAAAAATACAAACCTTTCAAGATGCGAGGCTTGCAATACTAACCTACGTCAGTTAACCAGCGACCATACAACCCACTACTTAGTCTCATTGGAAAGCGACTAAGTCACTCACAGGGGCGATTACACAAATTCATAATATCAGAGATGGTAATGGATTCAGGCCACAAGGCCACAAGCATTCAGGCCACAAGCAATGAGCAAAAACATCAAGATTTGCACGCCACTTGAAAGAATTCTTTTAGCCAAATCACGGCCCTGTAGACAACTTACAGTTTTCCAATATTCGGCAAGATCAAATAATTAAGCTTGAGACTCCAAAAGAAGTTGCAAAGGAAAATCAAAACATTAGCCTGAAGAATCCCCAGGGGATCCTTATTGCGGGAGAAATCCTGAAACATCTACGATAAGCCACCGTTAGGCTTACTACTTTACTAGACTCATTAATGCTCATGTTCCCGAGCCATGGAAAGTTGCTGAAGTGATTATGATTGCAAAGTCGGGTGTAAACCACCTCACGAAGCATCATCATACAGACCCATTTCCCTGCTGTCCATACTATTAAAGTAGTTTGAAAAATTGTTTTTAAAACGCCTAAAACCTATTAAAAACGAGAGAAACATGATCTCTGACCATCAGTTTGGTGTCAGAGAGAAAAACTCCACAATAGATTAAGTACATAGAATTACCAACATCATTGAGAGAACACTTCACATCAGATAAAAAAGTCCGCTCCACCGTATTTTTAAATGTGTTTGATAGAGTTTGGCATACGGGTATGATGTACAAACTAAGACTACTGCTGCCCAATGATTTTGCCGATACCTTGCAATCATACGGGACAGACAGAATGCTTCGAGTAAGGCACGACGATGCCTATTCAGATTTAAAAATTATTAAAGCTGGCGTGCCTCAAGGTAGGGTGCTGAGTCCAGTCCTCTACCTGTTGTACACGTATGATATATCAGAAAAGCTAGAAAATAAAAACTATAGCAACCTTTGCGGACGACACTGCTATTATGGCAACAGGGTCATGCCATATGGAAGCAATCAAAAAGGCACAAATCGCTGTATGTGAATGAAGTTCATGACTGGGCACGAAAATTGAGAATTAAATTGATTGAATTAATTTAATTTCAACAATTCTTGTTGGTGAAATCACCAACAAGAATTGTGAATGCCTGACACCCAATCTTCACAAATGGCCAACAAGTGCCTGCCATACGCACTAATACCTTGCCTAATACCTTGGCATTACGCTGAACGCGACACTGCGCTGGAAAGCACACGTCAAAAAGAAAAGACAGGAGCTAGACACGCGTTTTAATTTTTAAAACATGTCGATACCAGAAGTATCAATTAACGTAAGGGACATTTTGGCGAAAATGAGTTATATATGTCATTGGATTCAGAATGTTCAGCTCTATCGATTGGTATTATTGAAAAAATTCTATCGTTAAAAAAAATTCCCTTACAGTAAAAAATTTTGGCCTGCGTAAAACGATTTATGACAAAAAAAAATGATGTAACAGACGTTTACATTTTTTTTTCTCTGAAAAATAAAGTAAGTCATAGTGTTAAAAAATTTACACCCTTACCTTAAACCTCAAATCAGTCGATTTAAATAACATGTCCCTTACTTTAATTCATGATTAGAGGTTTTTAAGAATTAATCCCTTACATTATTATCTCACAAAACTATCTTTGTTTTAAGCCCCTTACTGTAATATGCCTATTACGTAACAACTAGAAATCAAATTAATATTTGCTTTACTTTATTTGTTTAAATGATCGTTGCTAAAATATCGAGTACTTACATTAATTTGATTCTCTTAATGGTTATCTCTCCGGCGCGCGCGACGAGCGTAAGGTGTGCGGGTGTATACGGGGGAGGGGAAGACTTAGCGAAGCGACGGCCACGGCCCCGCTCGTGTTTATTCGCGCGCAGTCTTTGAAGTTGTTACGATTGTGTCATAGGTTACTATTACATCTATGAACGCTAATGTTTGGATTAAGTGATGTGTTATTGTAATAAGGTATCCTACAAGTAATTTAAATAAATAATGTGTGAAAACAATAGTAATATCACTGATAAGTTAAGTGCCTTACTTGTCCGAAGGGAAAAATTAATTAACATGAAGAGAACCATAGAAAGGTATGTATTACTTATAATTTTACGATGACAATAACTTTTATGTACCATTATGTAACGATCTTGTTTATTATTTAGAGAATAGGTAAATTGGTTGAAGTTTTACTTAGATAATTATTTGCGTAGTCCTGTACAAACTAGTTAGTATCTTCTCGCTCTGTGCCGATACCGGGCCGAATAAAGAGGGATAAGTATTGAAATGTAATGTATTTGAAAGTTATGAATGGCACTGCATTTGTTATGGGCAGGTGTGACGCTTATCATTAGGCGTACGTCCTGCTCGTCTCACACCTTAGTAGGTATAAAATAAAAACAATCTTATAATGTACGACTGCTATACTGAAATCCCGGGTTTTATTCTTGTAAGTATGCTTGAATTGCAGGTGCTTTCGTATTTGCATGCAATGCTTCCTACGCAATAGTGTTTTATGCATTATTTGCATGTTTTAAACATTGCGTATAATACTTAGGTTTTGTCTACAACATTCATTTAGTATTATTTAAAGTATACAACAAATTAATGTAAGGGACATTCGTTATTTTGTTTGACTTTACATTAATTAAGTGTTTATCAAAATTAGCTTATTTTAGTCGTTCTAATTAATAGCGTTAATAGAAATTAATTAAATTTGACAAATATAATACTCTTGTGATAATTAAATATTTTTTTGAAGATTTAAAAGAATAATATTTGACCTTTACTTTATAAACAATGCGAGTCTAAAGTTGTTATGACCCTTACGTTAAAGTGTTGTCGGATTTCTACTTGAGTTGACCCATACAATAAGTCCGCCATATGCCTTAAATCTAGTAATCATATTCGTGTTTTCTTTTTAGGTCTACTGAAAACAAAAGAGATTCTTCAGAAAGTTTTATAGAAAATAGTGATGTAGACGCAGAAACGCAGTTAATAACAAGAAGTTCAAATAGACCTAACATTATTGTTAATAGCAGTAATGACTACGTGTGTTCTGTTGAAAATGACATGGACATCATAAACACATCAACTATTTCCGTGTCTGGATCACATCCTTTTTTTAATAAACCTAATGAAAGTACAACGAGTACTACTGTAAACAGTAATAATAACCCATGTAGTCAAGTTATTGAAAATCCTTTAAACGTATTATCAAATGTCAGGAATGACCAGATTGAAGCACCTCTAAACGTTGCAACAGAAACTGATGCATCCTTTGTGATCGCACATTCATTACGTGAGTTAAATGATACAGGCGAAGAACTGGAGAATATCCAGCCACTTTCTAATAATTACATAGACTTCATGCATAAGCCAACAGAGACAATACAGAACACCGCTGTTTGCACAATGTTTCTCGAAACCTCATCGCAAGAGGAAAATGGAAGTCATGAAACTTTCTTATCTCCTACAATACTCACAAATGTAATAGCTATTGATATTACAAACAAAGACACGATGATGACTGAAGGCCTACATCATGATGATGTTTTGGGCACTTTTAATACTTCTTGTAATGATTTGATATCAAGCGAAATCGATAACAACGTACCTTTTAAGGAAGTCACAACTGAAGTTAATTCAAACAAAAAACGTCGCGTAACATCAAAATTCATGAAATCTTGCATGGATTTTCTAACGGATAGCGAGGATAAAGACTTTTCTTCGGGAAGTTCTAATCTTTGGTCAGACAAAGAAGAAACTTCAGGTGATTCAGAAGATCACGAGAAAAATAGAAAAAGAAAGAAAACCAAGTCAAAAAAAAATAATACAAAAACAAATCAAATAGAAATAGTACCTAAGAAGAAAAAAATACCTGAAAATAAACGTAAGACAAGAAAACAGCTTAAAGAAAAAGGTTTTTCCTACGAGACAAGATCTGGTAATGTAAAAGAAGCCCGAAAGTTACAAGAAAATCCTTGTAAAGAAGGTAAATGTAGCAGGAAATGTTACGAAATTACAGAAGAAAGAAGGAAATCTATATTTGATTATTTTTGGGCACTTAATGACGATAAAAAACGGGATTGGATTGTGCAATGTTCTAGACCAATCAGTGTAAAACGTCAGAAGACTAAAAACGCAGTTAGCAGACGTTCGTTAACATATGAGTACTTTATTAACGAAGACGAAGGACGGAGGCAGGTGTGCCAACAATTTATACTGAAGACTCTCGATATAAGCCAAACTTACATTTTGTAAACATTAAATCATACAAAAGAAGGACTGTCTTGTGACGATAGTCGAACACGTACAGCAGCAAATAAATATGACGAGAACACAAAACTTAATGCAAAGAAATACATAGAAGCATTACCGGCTTTACCTTCTCACTACAGTAGAAAAAAATCAACTAAATTGTATCTGCCAGAGCAATTTAAGAACTTTTCAAACTTATACAGGTTGTACATTAAATATTGTGAAGAAAGGTCCGAAAACTATTTAAGCGAAAAAATATTTACATGTATGTTTAAAGAGTATAACTATGCATTTCATGTTCCTAAGAAGGACAAATGTCTCTTATGTACTAAAAACGAAAATAATCCGGATATGACGACTAATGAACAGTTACAAGCTCATTTATTGGAAAAAAAAGCCACATATAAACGCTTTCATATTCATCAAAATCAAAAACGCGATAACACATTTGTTTATCTAGTTTCGATCTTCAAAAAGTTTTAGCGACGCCGTATGGTGAAAGTATGCAGTTGTATTATTCCAGAAAGTACGCTGTGTTCAATTTTACAGTATATGAGAGTGGAACGCAGAACGGATACTGTTACATATGGGGTGAGGCTGATGGTAAAAGAGGAAGTTGTGAAATAGCAACGTGTCTGTATAACTACTTAAAAGAACTCGATAACAGAGCTGTGAACACATTATTATTATACTGTGACAACTGCACGGGGCAAAATAAGAATAAAGTTATATTTTCAATGTTCAAACATTTCCTGGAACAATCTAAAAATCTAAAAGTTATACAAATTAATTACCTTCTAGCAGGACACACATATATGCCTGTTGACAGCATGCATGCTGTTATTGAGAGGGAAGTAAGAAAACTAATTGTTTGGGCACCTTCGCAATGGCCAAGTTTCATAGAGAGTGCTAGAAAACGGCCTCAACCATATAATGTGAGTGTCTTACAGCATACAGATTTCATTAACTTCCAGAATCTGGCGGATTCTGTATTCACTCAAGCTACTCTTAAAAATAAAGATCTGCGTATGAAAAACATAAGAGTGTGCACATTTAAAAAAAATGCTTTGACCAAAATTGAAGTTAAATATACAATGTTAGAGACTGGTAATACTTACGACATAGAACTCTCCAAAGAATTACCCCCAAAGAATTCTAACGCAAGAGGAAAGGGTAAAGGGATTGGGAAAAGAAGTGCTGTTAGAGGTAAAATTACAAAAAATATAGACAACAATGAATCTGCAGCTGAAAGTACTAGTAATGTCATAAGTCAAAGGAACACAGATAATTTGCCGCCTCTTTATAAAGAGAGGCTCCCAATTTCCATTCCAAAATACAATGACCTCAAAAAATTGTGCGACACCGGTATAATACCAAAAAGATTTCATGGTGAATATTTGAACCTTCCAAATAAATTGCCAGTTAAAGATACCCTTAATGAAACCGACGACGATGACGATGTGATGACAGCTGATGATGATAACTAGATAAAATACCAAATAGAAAAAGTCATTCCAACCATTTCAATGTCACCATTAAAATAGTTTAATTTACTAATAGTTATCATCATAATTATCTGTCTGCCCATTTCTAATTATTTATTATTGTGTAATAATATAAATTTCTTATATTAATATTCATATCATTTATATTATTTTATTCATTCATCTTTCAGGAAATTCATATTTTTTCATCTGTCTTTCGTTTCCAGTACATTCATTCAATTACTTAATAAATAAGACTGTTGGTTGAGTCTGAGAAAACATATTTTTTTTATTCATTTGGTGATTATAATTATAAAGCTATTTAAACGTAATTATTAAAAGTACAGAGTTTGTAGGACTGTTAATTAAAAGAGATCACGGAGTCAATTACACATAATTATTTTTACATTGATAACTAGGTGTGTATGACTGTTAATTAGAACACTGTTACTTTTAGAACATTTATTTAAACTAATAAAAAGTTTTATAGACTGATTAGTGTGTTGAATTTATAATAATTACGCGGACATAAAAGTCGAAAATAAAAAAATATATAATAACAATAAATCGTTTTATTTTTGTGTCCCTAAATTTCATTTAAATCTGTGTTAGCTAAGCTGAAACTAACATTAATCATGCAAATAACCTATTTCCATGGTGTTAAAATACCATAATTTTAGTAGATAATCTATAGTTACATCAAATTGCAACACTGTAAAAGTCCTTTACAATAGAATTACGTATAATTTTCTATTGCTCTTGCTGCTTACACTATGCTTGACGGTTTACACATAAAATATTAGTAACGTAAGGCACAACTAAACATATTTTTTTAACGTAAGGGACATGCTATATTTTAAACTGCTGGGTATTCCTAAATCTTGCGTTTATAGCATGAAAGAAGAGGAAATTCTAAGAAACTTTGCTCTAGACACAATTAAAATTGGAGCAGACAGTAAAAAGTTATAGACAGATTTCAAAAAATAAAATCGTTTTTTGGCTCTCCTGAAAAACCGTGTTTTGTCCCTTACATTAATTGATACTTCTGGTATCGATGTATTGATTGATTAGCCGGAGTTCCTGCGTATCAATAGACTTCGAAATTTAATTATTTATCCAACTGTGACCTAAAAAAAAAAAACCCGTCGCCCAGCCAAAAATAATTGAAAAATTAAGTTAGATTTAAATTGCTTACTAGTCTCATAGGCTACATTGTAACTAATTATTATTGATTTTTTTGATTTGAATTGATTGATTCAAAATGATTCGATCCATTGCTTCATAACTTCGAAAAATATGTCTTGCCCAACAACGTTGTTGGGCAGACACATTTATTTATTTACATAAATAACGCTATGAATGTTGTTGAACTGTCAAAATGAAAGGCATTCCTGATGTTAGCGTGTTACGCAATACACTAATAACCCGCTGGATTAAAAAAAAACTATACTTACCTACATAGGAAATGGATATTATTTACATTTTATGCTACAACCCTTAGGAGCCGAGCAAAAAGAAAAAAGGCAGAAAGAACGCTAAGCGAAAGCGAAGTAAAAGCGCGGGCGGAAAATGTGGCTTTGATTTTAGTATATTGTGGTGTTTTACGACTTCCACGCGAACGAAGTCACGGGCAGAAGCTAGTATACCTATAAATAAGAAACAGATTTGGTATGGTTAACGGAAATAAAAATATCATAATTAAAAACAAAACAATTTAATTTTTTCTCTTTCTAATTTCTAAATCACATTGGCCTGGACATAGCAATATCCATTATACGATAACATATTAATATTATGTACTGAGTAGAGTATAATAGGTATAATTTGTTGATGACACAATAAATAGTCTAGCTTCAGCAAAATTTAATAATAACGCTATCAAAATTAATGTTATAGATATATATTCTTAGACCACAGCATACTTATAGCTTGACCGATACCGCCTAAGGTATGGCAAGACGGGGGTCAGTGCAGGCCGCTCATTCGTCAACGCTCATGGCGCCACACCCCCGCCTCGCCGCGCATACCTAAGGCGCAGTACAGTGGTATTGGTCAGGCTATAGTTCATACATTTTGTAAATTAAGTAACATCTTACAAGCATAGATTGCCACTGTCAACAAAATCATTGAAGATAATAATTATTACATTATCAGGTTGCATAACTAAACACATAGGTATTAAATATTAAAGCTGTTCTTATGTACATAACAAAAAAACTTCATTTTAATATTATATTATATTATATCCCAGAAACTAATCCATATAGAACTGAAACATTAGGTAATTTTATCTATTTAAACTAAATCATACATAACAGAATGGTTACTAGACTGCTTTCTTTACTTTTGTATCCATGTTGGCTACGTCCTTAACTTCTGTGTCTGTGTTGGCTACTTCCTTTACTTTTGTGTCTGTGCTGGCTTCTTCCTTTACTTTTGAGTCTGTCTCGGCTACAATAGCATTTTGCTGCTCTTTATTAGCTTCTAATTCTTTTGTCTCAAGTTTGTAAAGTTGTTTTCTCATTTGTGCTGGTCCTGCAAATATAGCTGGCGTTTTCTTAGTCTCTGGTATGTATACCTCATAAGTCTTGAAATATTTTAGTATACTTTCTACATCCTCCTCTTTTAGTTTGTACTCTAGCGCTATTTTCGAAGCTGTTATTTCAGTAGGATTTGTTTGATGGGCAGAAATAAAGGTTATTGAATCTCGAAGAGTAGTTCGGCCATAAGTCACTCTATCTGGCTCTTTGAATCCAAAGTCATACTCCTCCGGCATTTTACGGTCTTGAGGCAAAGGACGCTTACTCTTGTTAACAGATTTCTTCTCCCGGGTAACGTCAACTTCAGGCCTCCCAAGTGAGGTTACATAAACATCTTTTAATCTTTTATCGAGTCCTTCATTTTTTTTATCTAATTTCTCGTCTATATCAGGTTCCGCTTCAAGTGTTCGCTTTAAATCTTCTATATTGTGTGGATACCTGGGTGCCGGAGTCGGCTTTTCTTTAGAAATCACGCGATGAGCGCGATTTTCGATATTGAAATATTTGATCGGTCTCAAAGCTTTAGTCACTAAAGCACCCATCTCAGGTGGCAATAGCACAATATCCGATATTTAAATAAACACAGTTCACCTGGTAAACATTGTTTAAAACATTATTTTTATGAACAATTGCATCATAATAAGAGGTTATTTTTCAATTTGACATAAAGTCAATTTGACAGTTCTCTATTCAAAAAAGTCTTGCCAAAGTTGCCAGCAGTAGCAGTTGCCAGAGATATTTTAATAACTTGAAACGAAACGTTTACTAAAACGGATGGTATTATACTAGATGCAGCACATACTGATAGTAAAAAGAATTGAGCCGTCGCGGGACGCCTGGCAGATGTGAAACATCGAAACTATTTTGTATAGAAAATATAGCTTGGCTATAGATGTTTCACATCAAAAATTATAATGTAAAATGTGTTTGCTATCGTAGATGTTCACAATTTCATCGGAGGATAAATTTCCATTTGCTGTTGCAGATATTGTTTAGATTCTAAGCAAATAAAATAATTCTAAAGTACTCACGTCTTAGTCTTGACAAGACATCCCTTAACGCAGTTTTTGAGGCATCTTTTACTAAAAATTTCTCAGTCGTTGAAGGTGTGTTCGTGGCTCGAGACTGTTCGTTGCACATCCGAGCTGGCGGACTCGGACTACGTCCAAGTCTTCGTCGGGTTTGGGATTGTGCCGGTAATTTAGGTGCTATAAGGAAATAAATAACTCATTCAAAATTTATTTATTTATAGTAAAGCTGAACTGCTGAACTACGAGGTGCATTCAATAAGTACCTAGCCTCATCGCCAGAGGGCGCTGTAGTTTCAAAAGAGTTTTACCACAGTGTAGCACATTCTTTTTTAATTCTTTTTTCAAATTTTCATTCCAATCCCTTCATTTGTTTTAATTTGACAACTTATGGAAGCGAACGTGTCGATCGGTTTTACAAAAATGGAAAAAGAGCAATATCGTTCGGTGATTCGATTCCTATTTTTGGAAGGGAAAACGCGCATCGAAATCAAAGAGCGCTTGGATGCTGTGTACGGTGACTCTTCTCCATCGATGGCCACCGTCAAGAATTGGTTCAACGAGTTTGCACGTGGCCGTACGTCGGTTTTTGATGAACCACGTCCAGGTGCACCGAAAACAGCTGCTACGGAGGAAAACATTAAAAAAATCCATGATCTCGTATTGGCAGATCGCCGATTGAAGGTTCGGGAGCTAGCTGAGACTGTAGGCATTTCAGAAGGAACAGTGCATCATATTCTTCACGAGGAACTCGGCATGAGAAAGCTGTCGGCGCGATGGGTGCCGCGTTTACTCACACCAGAAAACAAGCGCAACCGTGAGACCACATCGGAGACGTGTTTGGCGCTGTTTAAGATGAATCCAGCGGAGTTTTTGCGTCGTTTTGTGACCGTCGATGAAACCTGGATCCACTGGTACACACCAGAGACCAAGGAGCAATCAAAACAATGGATCCAGACCGGGGAACGTGCTCCAAAGAAGGCGAAAACTGTAAAATCGGCCGGAAAAGTTATGGCCACCGTTTTCTGGGATTCACAAGGTGTGATCTACATCGATTACCTCGAGAAGGGTAAAACAATTACAGGGCTTTACTATGCCGATTTATTAGGCCGATTCGACGCCGAATTAAAGAAAAAACGACCCCATCTGGCGAAGAAAAAAGTGCTGTTTCACCACGACAACGCACCGGTTCACACGTCTGCCGTTGCCATGGCCAAATTGGTCGAATTACGCTACGAATTGCTGCCCCATCCACCGTATTCTCCAGATTTGGCCCCTTGTGACTTCTTTCTGTTTCCTAATCTGAAAAAATCACTCGCCGGGAATAGATATGGATCGAATGAGGAGGTCATCGCCGCCACGGAGGCCTATTTTGCAGAGTTTGACAAAAACTATTTTTCGGACGGGTTAAAAAAGTTGGAGCATCGCTGGGCTAAGTGTATCGAACTAAAAGGAGACTATGTTGAAAAATAAATTGCCACTTTTCCAAAATTTTCGTTTACTTTTTGTAGGCTAAGTATTTATTGAATGACCCTCGTATATCTACCACTTTCAAATTTCACATGTTTAAATTAAACCTCGCTTAAACTGAACGCAAGACTGATAAGTTTAGAGAATTCTGTAAATCAAATGAAATGTTAATCTTAGGTACCTGTACTGTAATTAGTTGTACGGTCGAACGAGGGTGTGACATATGTTCTGTTGCCTACAGTTGAACTAAAAAAAGGTGGGCTTTGTTGCCGGACCCCATGCTGTGGGGTTACCATAAGAGTCGAGTTCTTCTCCCGTTCGGAATTATAAATACTGGTTCGCATTAGATAATTCTGAAAGTAAATATAGACGTACTTTTATCCATTTATCTACTGTTAATAATTAGAACCAATAATATTAATTGCTTTGCTTACCCGAGCATCATTGACGCTTTTTATTACTGGACCTTGGCTTGTGCGGTAAGTTGTAATAGGAGTAGGATTAGAGCGGAAACTTTTTGACTCTTGTTCCTAAAAAATGGCAGATTTAACTGATACACGAGGAAAACTACCAGAAACGCAAAATAAAATAAAATAAAGATAGCTAACTATGACATGAGAAAAATAATGGATTTTGAAATATTTACCCTAATGCTAGAATTAATACTATTCCGTGGCGTCTGTGCACGCGGTGTAGAGGTTCTAGAAACTGGACGACCAGCTCTGGGATCGCCCGCACCGCTGCTACGACGCGACGCAGTACTGAATGAGTCATATTGGTCTCTTCAGTAGTTACAAAAAATACCAGTTAAAATTTACATAGTTTACATTCAAAGAGCACGCTCTAGAAGACGGAAGAAAAATAAGTTAATTGTAAGATGATTGCCAGCAAACGTTAATAAACCTGTAGGACTATGTTTTAATAATTCGAGAACTTTTAGTTTTGATAAAGCTCCCAAACTGCAAGTAAATTCGTGACCGTCAGGATGGCTGGACCAAATAAGATATCTACATGAGACCATGTGCACTGTTTTATTTACTACTTTACTTTACTTTAATATTTACTACCTGTTTGCTACCTTAACATATATTTTTTACACACATAATGGTTTTAATAGCTTTTATAATTGGAAGTCAAGCCAAATAAAATATTATTTAGGTAACAATCATAATTATCATAAACATATACAGGCGTTTTAATGACTTTTATTAATATATTTTTATAGGAGCTTCTTAAAGTTGTGTAAAAAATATATGTTAAGGTAGCAAACAGGTAGTAAATATTTACATTAACAACGTGGTTAATACAACGCTAAGATTATGAGAACTAGGAAGTCGTCAGCCAATCTGAGCTCAGAATGGCTGACCACTTTATTACTCTGATATATTTCTTAACGCAACGGTAACAAATATTTTTTTATAGGTAGTAAATTGTAGCAAATAGGTATTAAACAGTGCATATGGTCTCATGTACATATCTCGTTTTGTCCAGCCATCCTGACGGTCACGTAAATTCCTCTGTTTATAATGAATTCCCTGAAGGAGTAGGCAGAGGTGTACCCATAGTACAACCACATTTCGCTAATTATGTTAAGTAAAAGGGGGGCGAACTTATAATACTGCCGTCAATTACCCAGCTGTTACAAATCTAGACGCTGGTACATCTTAGACGACGTAGTTCTTCAATTTGCAGAAAACGTAAAACTTGATTTTTACTAGGCTGATGCCTAGTAAAAATCAAGTTTTCTGGGTGTAATCTGGGAAAATCAATCAACAAAAATATTTACATACCCTCTGTACATTATCTTTTGCGAACTATTGTTCGAACCATACGATTTCACGCGCCAGTCGCACTCCTTCTCCGTCGTCTTGTTAACAGCTACATGGAAACAAATTAAAGTTATAATTAGTATTATTTTTGGTAAGATTTGTAATTATTTATTTATTAAATTAAAAAAATACAAACCGCGTCTAATAAACCGCACAAGCCTGTACCATTACAAGTTTTGGGAGCTGAGCCTGCGCAACGCACCGCCAACATCCACAAAAAATCATTTAGTTTTTTGAAACATGACTGATCACACAAGTATTTTTTCCAGCCTGCGACTCTCACTGATTGGTGACTATCGCCATGTTCTTCGCTAATCAAGTTACTTCTTATTATACAGCCCTTTCTTTGAGCCATCGTTTTAGAAGGCATTACAGTCAGATCACATGACGCTATGAACACTTCGTCTTCCTCATAATCAGGTTTATTTTCGTAGTCTGGACGTAAAACGAAAAATATACATTTGATGACCGACTTCAAAACTTTGCGCCATAATATCCATATTTATAGGCAGACTTTTTCGTTGGCGACAGTCCCATGGTTCAAGCGGGTGAAGAGGGACGCGGGTATAAACAAATCACAAGCACCTGACTGCACATGGTATTGCGTTGTCAAAGATGAGTCTACAGATTTCTTTATGAAATTCTTCGTAATTTGATTCCGTTGAACGAATTTCAAGTGTAAAACGATTTTAAATATTAGTAATACATTCATTTGCATTCAAAACATTTTGTAGACACTGCCCGTGTAGAAAGTATAAATATTTATAAAATAAAAACTGCTTTACGCAGGTTACGCGAGGGCATTTACATTATACCATCCTGCTTCAATTCGTAATTTTTGAAGTGCAACTTTCTTTAGGCGCACTTTGTACTCTTTCTGAACAGTGAAAGAAACTGAACTGTCACGCTCGGTTCGGTGACGCTGAATCGCATTATTTGGCTCCAATCGTATGTTTTCACTTCTATCGTATGGTCATAAGCATACACCAATCTTTTTACTTAATACCTCTGCCTCGCTGTAGGCAATATTTTGTTATTTTTATGTTCAAATGGCCATGGATCTTTTTCAAATTTTTATATACCTACCAATGATATTATAAGTTAAAAAAGGTAGTTAGATTATCCGCGCTCCGCAAATGGTACATTAAAACTGGGCTAGATAGCACACCTGAACTCAGATCCAGCCTGTCCCTTGCTGCCCTCCCCCAGCGACGCCCTAAGCCCAGGTCCGTACCCCACAGGGGGTGCTCTTAACGTGTAGTCGGTTAGTTTTTTAAGCCCTGGCTGAAGGGTTTAATTTATTGAGGCACTCACAGGCAAGCCCGGTTAAGCAAGCGACAACCATTTAGGTTGACCTAACCTGCGAACGAACATTTACAAAAAAAAACACACCTGAACTAAGTGTCGCGCGTGCGTTAACGGAAGCAACATGAATGCTTGTATCTTACGAGATGCCGTCCTACTTCCACTTGTCTTCTATGGTGTGACATTACAATATTACGTTATTTCATGACTTGTGTGTGCGACAGGGTGCCGTTTTTGAAGATTGAAGTTGGGTAAGTAATCTATATACCTATTATTATGATAATTATTTATTTATACCTATTTATTTATGATAATTATGATTGTTACCTAAATAATATTTTTATTTGGCTTGGCTTCCTATTTTATTTTTATTTTTGGGTGGTAATATCACGTGCGTTTTCAGATGCGCAGCCGTATCTTAGAGGACGGGTTACCGCCAAAAGCAATGACGAGAGACTGTCGCTCCCGCCCGCCTGACGGCCTTGCCGCCCGCACGCTTTTTACTACCCCCGCAATTCGTCCGCCGTCGCCAGCATGAACCTTATAACTGTCACCAACGAAAACATCGGCATATAAAATAACACTGTTTATCATTTGAAAACGCTTTGAAATTGATGGTGCGTTGCGAAAAGCTTTGCTGTAAGAAAAGCTAACAGTATGTACAAACAGTGTTACTTTAAAGGAATTACAACAAAGTGCCGTGAACAGATATTACAATAAAATTAAGATTAGAAAAAAAAATAACACTGTTTGGAAATTTTACTAAGTACATACATCTAAAATACCATCTAAATTAACCTCTGATCAACTTAGCCTTTTACAGTCCATCTGAATTTTGAGGTAAAACTTGATAGATACATGTGTCCAGTGGTGGACCATAAAGGGCTAAAATCAAAGTGAATAATCTATTGTTATAACCTTCTTTAATCCTCGAGTTCTGTGGCCTCAGTGGGGTCAATCCATCCGATCGAACTTGTTTTTGGATTGGTGGTGGTGGTGAAGGCGATTTATGGAAGACCACAGGCCGCTGCTTCATAGTCTTTTCAGCAATAGAATAAACGCCGAACTCATGCAATGGCATCTTCTCTGTGTCCTGGTACGTACGTTTCCTGTCAAAAACTTTATTAATTTCAACTTTGAGTAGCTAACTCTTACTACCAGTTCAATTAAAGTAAACTAAGTCACAAAACTCCGTCACATTAAAGATCTGGAAGAAGTCCAAATTGCAAACAAGATTGACAATCTTTTATAGTTACCCATGGACGGCACGGATAGACAACCAAATACGGATTTGGGTTGTCTTATTTATTACCAACTATCAATGAAATCTTCACCTGTTTACCTATAAAGATTCCCCTGCTTAATCAGCCATGGTTCAAGCTGCTCCAGCCAACCCTTTAACAAGAAATTAAATGTGGATTCAATTATTACGGCAAATATAGAAACTGCGATGTGTCGATTGATGACTATTATAGTTCTTACCTGTTGGTGTCCTATAACGGATCCGGGTCTGCAGATCCTCATCCAGCCTATAGCTTCGTGAGAAGTCATCCGGTAATGCTTGATTAAATAACAACCAATCAACGAGCCAGTGCGCCCTAGACCTGCCTGAACAAGTTCTTTGTCAGAAACAGAAAAAAATATAAAAGACCTAAAAATATTTATCTCAAACAGACTAAATTCGTAACCTTGCAATGCACCGCGAGTGCGCATCTAGCTTCTTCACTAATTTGGAGGAATTTGAATAGGATGTGTCGCGGTGGGCAGGAACCATCAGGAAAAAATAAATCGTAGTGTATTATACCAACATTATTGAATCTACAAAGAAAAAAAAAAGACAAAATTTTAACCTAAGTAACAAATGTGCGATCTTGTTTATTTTAATCTAAAGATCTTCTTACACGTTTCCGTCATACAGTCTTTTATTTAACCGGATGACTATTTTAACGTTGTTTTCCATAAAGTAATTTATGTACATTTCAGGCGGGTGGAATAAAGATACGCTGTAGTCAACTGGGCCAATGAACGCGAGAAATTTACCTGAAAACATTCAAGGAAAAGTTGCACAGCCCGATTCAAACTTTATAGCGGCTCGGAACATGAGGCGAGTCGCTGCGCAGTAACAAATTCATGTGTAAGTGGGGGTGAGGGGTCAGTGGAGAATTGCGCAGTGAGTAGCACACTTCAGAGCTGCCACAAAGTTTGATGCGTACTATAATTGACGCCATACTAGTAGGTACAACGACAATATTACAGTAGATGGGCGCTTTTATAAATGCCACAAAGTTTGATGCGTACTATAATTGACGCCATACTAGTAGGTACAACGACAATATTACAGTAGATGGGCGCTTTTATAAATTCTAACGTGATGATATTATCGTGGACGCCCACGGCATCACGATGTGAAGTCAAATGTAGGGAAATAATTGAAAACGCTTTTATATTTCTGTCCACGATAACGTTATAACGTACACGTATGTACATACATTTTACTTCGTTTTTCCTAGACGACCACGATAATATCGTCACGTTAGAAATTATAAATGCGCACATTATCAAACAATAAACGGACATCCTACCAGGTAAAATCCAGTTCAAATCACCACTCTGAATTTTGTCTAGTCTGTCATATTCTTCATAATTAAAATCTTGAAAGTTAAAGAAACCAAATTCACTAGCTTTCTTCACAGCTTGGAGACAGTCCATCAGTGATATTGTGTATGCCGAGTCACCTTGCGTTGCGTCTTGGAAAGATCTACAAAATAGTGAATGGGTCAGTATTATATTTAAAAAAATATCATAATATTCAATATATTACTGATGAAGTAATGTCATTATGGGACAAAAGTGAGAAATTACTTTATTAAAAGTTTATTAGACCTGTAGCTCTGTCCGTGAACCATCAGAGGCTTCAAAGCATCTCTCGGTGATAAACTCAAATACAGTACCCCATAACATCCTAGTAGAAATGCAGAATTTGCTTTCTTTTTTGGGTCAATTGAAGTATAATGTACAATAATTTGCTTGTTTAGATACTGTTTTAGTTTCTCATTTAGTATTTTACAGTATTTAAACACACAACCAAGATTTAAAGGTCCGAAATCTGAATAATAATTTTCGTACACAAGTTCGTTGTCTATACAAAAATATTGCGTATCAGCCGTATTTTTAAGTATTTTTCCTTGCCTTACAGTTGCAAAATATAAAACGTTTTTTATATATTCTGCGGTAAACAATATATCTGTATTTCGATTCATCATTGCAATAACAATGACACGTAACTTAATTGATAGTACATCTTCAATAAAGTAATATACTCATTTAAAACTACAATACACAGTTTTGTAAATAAGACACTAAAACACTACGATTTCACAAACACAAACATTTATTTCTAAACAAATTTTAACTAAAAAATAAAATTCTGTTATAAAATTCAAATGACAGTGTCGTTGGCACTCTTTTGTTTTAAACTTGCCACCGGTCAACGCACTGCGTAGTCCTAATTGCCAGTACCAATATTATACCAATTTATAAATGCTTTAGCCTATGTAATGAATTTCTTTCAAGTGTTTCAACAGTTTTATTGAAGCTAACGGGCGTCTATGTCTAACTTGGTTAGTTGGTTTCAGATTTACATTGATACATAAGCCTTTTGAGTTTGAATTTTTCAAAGATTATTGCAAGCTTAAAAAATGTTACAGTAATATCACATTCAAAAATGATTTTGACAGCTCTAGTCTTTTTCCGGTACGCAAGGTAAATTGTCAAACGTTCTGTGTTCCTTTGCTCTGAATCTTGATATATTTTCGCAATCTTTAATTCTGCAATGGCTGAGTTTCTTTTAAAATCATGTCGGAGTGTCTCTCAATCTGTTCTATTTTGTATTTCAGGTCGTCTAATCACAAAAAACCATGGCTGAAGTCGAAGTGTAAGTACTTTTTGTTTTCGTCATTGTTTGCCTATTTAACTCTCTACATCAGCGTGTCTTTGTAATTGATAATATATGTATTGACACATTTAAGTGTTTCCCAATTTACAATTTATTTTGCAAAGATGAAAAGTAAACATGTTGTCAACATAACCTTTAAAACATGATCCAAACTTACATAAAATAAGCTTGATTTTCATCATATTCTTCATCCAAAACATTCCATATCGTCGTGAACAACACCAACAGTGCTCAAATATGAAATTAAATGACAAAGTAAGTTATAACCTACGTTTGGTTATAGTGAAGTACCCGTTAACCCCGTCCTGAGCGGCGGAGCGATGGATGTGAACACAGCCCTCCAGGAGGTGCTGAAGACTGCCCTCATCCACGGCGGACTCGTCCATGGACTCCATGAGGCTGCTAAGGCTCTTGACAAGTTAGTATATTCTGCATAATTTAACTAAAATGTGAATCTTTCCGTTCTAAACTAGTGTGGCTAGGAGTAGGTAAACACATTAAGCATCATTTGCAATCATGAGAATGTAACTCAATGACCAAGTCTTTATGAACAAGGCATATAAAATAAGTTGTTTGTGGAGTTACAATCACTAGATCCGAGGAGAACTACTTATGGCAAGTAATACAAGCGCTTCTGACTGTGTGATAAGACTATATTATGGCCATAAAATTTCACTGTGCACCGACTTGCAATTTCCATTATTTACCATGTGGTAATTTTGTAAGGAAACTAGACTACGAATGACATTTAGTAGGCCTGTAAACTAAACAGTTTATGGTTCACTATTGACCTCCATGGAGTTCAATGACTAGGTTCTTTTGAGATTTGCCCTAAGCGACCTTCTGACTCCCATGCATTGGAACTACAACCAATATTCACTCAGTGTGGGCCTGTTCTAGTCCCATGCTTTGTGGAAATATCCTGCACTTTGCGTGTTGTGTGGGATACACTTTGATGCAGATAGAGACGCACATTCATAGTACCACACTGTTTTAATTATCAACATTGTGGCCTCCCATATGTGCCACATTTTTAACATGCCCAAAGTCTAAAACTAATATGTTCACAACAACAATTGATGACTACATTCAAATAAAATTATTGTTTCATCTTATAATAATAGTAAAAGTAGTACAATCTTACAACAGGTTATTTCCTTTATGTTAAATTGTGCATATTGTCCACAACAGGAGGCAAGCAGTCCTGTGCGTACTGGCTGAGAACTGTGACGAGGCTGCATACAAGAAGCTTGTCCAGGCTCTCTGTAATGAGCACCAGATCCCACTCGTCAAGGTAAATATGAATAAAATAAATATATGTAATAGTCATAATTATATTTATTTCAGGTGGTCAAAAGTCGGGAAGTCTACAACCTGTCTTACCAAGGGGTGTCTTATTACCCAGTAACTATGTTGTGGAGGTGAAATAGGCAGTTGCTTTATGTAAAATACTGGTATTCAGCTGCAATAGGTTAGATTGGAAGCTGACCCCCATTAGAGTTGGGCAAAGGCCAGGCAGATAATGATGTAATGGTCATAATTATTGGCATACTGTAGCTCGCTTGACTAGTGCAACTAATAAAACTTCTAATACTTTAAGTAACTGCAACATTGCAGAGAGAGCTGGAAAGCTCTCTCGGCAGTGTTTGCACGATCAACCTCCTTAAAATGTTACAACCTACACTTCCTGCTTTTAGTTACAGCTGCTTAAATAACTTGCTTAGATGATTACCCTAACTTTTGTTAACTACCAATTATTGCGCTCCGCACGAGCGGGCCCTGTTTATTGCCGGTCCCGCCTAAGGAGCGCAGAACAAACCGTGTGCCCCTATGGTGACTCTCACCCTGACGAGTCAACTTTCCTAGCACCCGAACATTTATACATCTGTATTTTTTGTTATATAGACCGTTTAGTAACATGGGGTCATACTCAGTTTAGTAGTAGAATTTGACATAATATGCACAACAATTGTGCCAATCCTATGCCCAATAAATTAATAACTAACAACAAGAAGGATGCTGGATTTATTCAAAAGTATTTATTGATGACCTAAAAGATCACTTGTAACAGAGTATGACTGCATTTGCTACTTGCATGATTTTGGCGACATTGCAATAACTGCAACAATTTTTAGACAATCTCAAAAACCAGTTTGTGATATACAACAGGTGGACAACAACAAGAAGCTCGGTGAATGGGCGGGTCTCTGCAAAATCGACAAGGACGGCAAGGCCAGGAAGATTGTCGGCTGCTCGTGCGTAGTCATCAAGGTACGGTCAAACCGACACAAGCTCTTTTGGATTTTTACCCTATAAAACAAGATTTTTGGGTGATAATTTGCGCGTCCACTGTGCGAGCTTTCGATCACAAACAAGAAGTTTCTTGAAGAAGCAAATGAATTATTGGCTTGTTGGTACTTTCTTAAACATGTGAACGATTGGTCGCAAAGGGGACGCACTTTACAATTTTTCACTTTTTTTTTTTTTTTTAATAGAACTGAAACAGTTTCGGGAATTAGTTATATCTGTTCACTACATTTACATTGCGCTCAGCACGAACACTATCAGCATATCATCGTTGCTAGTGACGAAATAACGGCGCAACATCAAATCGAGTGACCCTATGGTGCCGCGCCACTTGCACAGGCAACTTTCCTATCACTCGTACAAACATTCTTAGCAGCTTTCCAGTAGATGCATAGGACAACCTTTTCCTGATACAGCGTAAACCTGACTGTGTGTCCATACACACAGTCAGGTTAGGCTGTCTGGACTCTGTATACATGCTGCCCGGAAGGCCCTTACCCTGATAATTTGTGGATATAGTGCTACAAGGTTCTTTTAGCGCGTGGCCAAAATCGGAACTAATGCTGCCATCTTGTTTTTTCAATACAAATTTTACAGAACAATTGCTCAAATGTTTACCAACAGTCCACCCCCCCGCCCCCCCCCTGCTAAAAGATCCTTGTAGCAATGTAAACGTCAAGAATTCCAACACATTCCGATTACGTAACCATTTTATTTGTTGTTTTACAAACCTTTCGTGTTTTTTCAACAGGACTTCGGTGAGGAGACGCCCGCGCTGGACGTGCTCAAAGACTACCTTAAGTCTTCAAGCTAATCATTCACCTAGTGTTTAAGTTAAACAATAAAAAAATTAAAAAAAGCTACTTCAACTTCTTTCATTTTCGCCGAACATTCCTTGGGGTTTTTCTTATCTGATTGAGAAATAAATATTTGAAAAGTTTATTCAAAATCAAAGAAAATAACTGATATAAGTCGAAATTTTAACGATTTTAATGCGGTAGTGGCTAATCCAATGAGATCATGTCTGGCGTAACCACTGAGCTACTGTCAATGGGCTGTGTGGTACTCTTATGGCTGGTGGTGATTAGGCATGTCAAATGGACAGCATGAGACTGGTGACATGATTGTTGCACATTTTATCCTTTTGCTTTGGCCACTGACACAGGCTCTTCTTGTCCAGTTAACCCATTCCATGCCAGTAACGCACTCGTATGCGTTTTAGTGTTTTTTATTTGTGTGCCTACAACGCACCCGTACGCGTTTCGTGTATGTTTCACTAAGGTGTAGTTTTTTCATAGTGCGTTTCATTAAATGTTGCCATTTTTTTATTAACCTCAATTTAGATTATATTTCTGATATAGCAACACTGTTACGGTAGTAATAGACAATGAAAAATTTGAATAGGCGTCAGTTTTCGTACTGTGATTTTTGCTAGTAATGTGAATCAAGTTTTTGCAGTGATTTATGTGATAACAAGTAAGTAAATGTGATTATTTAATCAAATTTAGTCATTTAATTATTACAATAACGTTATTTTAAGTCTACTGATAATATTTTGGATATTATTTAGAGATCAAAACATACCAACGATAATGGTGCGTTCAATGGCATTTATGAATGACTTTGTTCGTGGATGGCGTTATAAATCGACATTAATCGGTCACTCAATATTACCTACTACTGTTATTATAACTTAATTTTATTACTTGAGATATTTTACTACAGTCATCGTATTACATACCTACCTAATGGTATTCACCGTTGGCAAAAAAAAATTAATGGTATGAATTTTGTAAAGCTTACTAGTATTTTCGTCTTTTCTAGGTATTTTTGTTTACTGTTCAAGTATGGCAAACAATAATAGATGTCGTCGCTTGGTTGAATTATCACTTAATATTGCCGAAGGTACTTCACAAGCTAGAAAAAGTAATTCACAAGATAGGTGAGCTATAATACAGACAGTTGATCTTTATATCTATTTAATATCAATATAATGTTTTTATTATTACAAACCCAGCAAATCGGATGACAAAAATGTTTCAGAGTTAAAAGTAGCACATCAGGTTTAAAGCGGAAAAGGGCAAGATCTTTAAATACGGCAGTAGAAGTGGAACCTAAGAATATTCGGCGAAACTCTATTGAATCCCGATGCTTAAAATTGCCATACCCACATTATTTTCAAAGGTACACATGAATTTCCTACCTTCAGTTTTGAGAGTATTTTTAAGTTTCGATTTTCAATAATATTTTGTTGTTTCAGTAAACAACAACTATTCAATCAGTCTCCAGTACTTTGCACATCTTCTAGTGGCGTAGTTAAAACTTGGTCTGTCGAAAATGTGTCAGAATTATATTCAACTTCGAAGGCGATTGTTATCGATATGGTAGCCCAAGAAGACTGCGAAAACAAGACTTCACCAACTGAAATTAATTCTGTAACCTCGTGTAATGAACCTTCCACCTCCTATAATGAACCTTCCACCTCATATAATGAACCTTCCACCTCATATAATGAACCTTCCACCTCATATAATGAACCTTCCACCTCATATAATGAACCTTCCACCTCATATAATGAACCTTCCACCTCATATAATGAACCTTCGACATCGTTCGAAAACATTGGAATGTCATTGTCTATCGGAAAAAGCAATAAACGATGTGTAAGAACAAGAGGGGGACACGTAGGAAAAACTTTAAGGGACGGAAACAATTTGAAACAAAAATCAGATACTGAAACAGATGTAGCTGGCCAAGGAAAAAGTCGAAGAGTTAAAACTAGAGGAGGTTCCGCATCTTCTAACAATCACCACTTAAGAACTGCTCGTGACTTGTGTCAAATGCAAAGTGTAAAAATGCCTATTGAGGAGCAGCTTTCGGCAATGTTAAATGAAAATGATGATGGTGCCCGAGAAAATAACGCAAGTGACCAATTTCAGGCGCAACAACTTTCAGATCAACAACTTTTGAACATACTTGAAGCTTCTGATGAAAATTTCGATGATGAGGTTCTAGATGAAGACTTTCTTCACAATTTTGAAGATTGTGACTCAGATGATGATAATATGATACCAACTGAAACTTTAGTACCTCCAACTAGTGATGGCGAGTATTTAAATTGGTCAGACCAATCATATCCCATAAAAGATATTCCTTTTGAAGGAAATCCAATGGGATTAAACGTACCACTAGAAGCATCTGAACCAATCAACTTTTTTAACTTAATTATGACTGATGATTTAATTCAGGATATAATTGAAAAAACCAATCGTAATGCAAGCAATATACTTGCAAAAAGCTTACCAGGGAGTCGAATACAATATTGGAAAAATGTTACAGTTTCAGAGTTCAGAGTATTTCTGGGGTTACTTTTCCATATGGGTACGATAAAACTAAATAGGATACAAGATTATTGGAAAAAGAACAGATTATTTAACCTATCCTGTTTTCGTGAACACATGAGTCGAAATCGTTTTTTACTAATTCTAAGAGCAATGCACTTTGAAAATTTAGAATCAGGGGATAACAAATTGGCGAAAATTTCACCTTTGGTAATGTTTTTCAATAATAGGATGAGAGAAATATACAATCCTTTTCAGAATTTATGCATTGATGAGTCCTTTGTATTGTGGCGTGGTCGACTAATATTTAGACAATACATAAAAAATAAGAGCAATAAATATGGTATAAAATTATATATTTTGACCGATGCAAACGGCATTATACTAAAACAAATAGTGTATGCCGGCGCAGGAGACCCAATTGTAGGTGGAGTGAATCATTCCTCAAAAGTGGTTTTAAATCTATTACATGATTTTTTAAATAAAGGCTACTCTGTCTATATGGACAATTTTTATAATTCTGTAGATCTGACAGAAAAATTATTGTCTGAAAATACTTACTGCACGGGAACATTACGATTGAATCGAAAAAATAACCCAAAGGACGTTACCACTAAAAAGTTAAAGAAAGGCGAATTTGTCTCGCAGTACCAACAAAATGGTGTTTGTGTCATGAAATGGCGTGATAACAGAGATGTTACTATGATATCATCACAATTTAATTCGCAAATGATTACTACCACTACAAGAAGAAATACAGAGGTGTCAAAGCCTAAAATGGTCGTCCAATATAATCGTAACATGGGTGGTATTGATCATCAGGATCAAATGATAGCGTACTATTGCTGCGAACACAAGTCTATCAGGTGGTACATAAAATTGGGAATCCACCTATTCCAGCAAATGATGTACAATTCATTCACCTTGTCTAATTTGTTTTCTGGCAATAAATTAAGTTACTACGAATTCAGGCAATCAATTATAGAAAATTTACTTCCCGAGAAGGTTCAAAATGTGGAAGAGTCCGCAGCAGAAGGAGTAGTACTTAGCACTATTCATGTAATTCAGCCTTGCCCACGGAAGGGAAAATCAATGCGCAGAAGATGCAAATACTGCTGGGAAGTTAATAAAATACGTACAGACACACCATTCTTCTGTCCAAACTGCCCTCAGCAGCCTGGGTTTTGTATTGTTGATTGCTTCAGGTTATACCATAAATATAGTGCATGAGCTCACGCACACATAAGCATTCACATACAAACACACACACACATTCTATCAGAATACATTACACAATATTTTAGCATTTGTTTTATATTTTTCACATAACTATAATTATGAAAATACCTACTTATATTATAATTATGAAAAATGAGAATTAAAACACTGATTTGAATTAATATAAGTATTTTTATTTTTGTACCTACACCCTAACAATTTAGATTCTTTGTTCATGTTTCGAATCGTGCATAAAGCCATCCACTATATACTCTCAAAGGTGCGTTCTCGGATCTCGCGAAAATCTTTATTCACCTTGTGCCACCCACGCACCATATGCGTTTGGTGTTTTTTTTCGTATTTATCAACAATTTTTATTAATATTATTATTAATTACACCATGAGTAATCTATTTTGAACCATAATACACAATAAAAACTTATGGCACCTGGTCAACAATTTTTTTTTAGAGGTGGCATCGAATGGGTTAAGACACTACGTTGTACTATTTATTTAGTTTTTGTGTACCTACTAAATATTTTTTAAATAAAATTATTAAAACTGGCACTTGGCATTCCCTGCAAACAAATGTGAATACAGTACAACTATATTCTATGTCCCTCGACAAACTTCGTGTTACGTAAGTCGTCGGTCGTTGTCAGTCGCTATCAATCGACTTTGAAGTACTTCCAAGTCGATTGAGAGCGTCCGGTCTACACCAAGTGAAAAGGGCAACTGATAGAAATCCGAAGACTGACGAAACACGAAGTTTGCCGGGGGACATTAAGAAAATAGTTGTACTGTACAGGGGTGTTATCGGGACTACATAGGTACATAGGCATATTACGGTGTTATCTAGGCCTGATTTACATGGTGAGTTGTAATCACGGAATAGAAAAAACAGTGGAAGTGCCACGCAGCTATCGCGCGTGTGTCACAATTATGCGGAGCTCCGCAACACCGGCTCAGTCGCGATTAGCTACTTGCTGTGATACGACGTCTCGAACGTAACGAAAAATATTACAAACATGCCTTATTGTGCAATTTTTACATGCAAAAATGATAGCAGGAAAAAAAAACGTACCTTGCGGAGGTGTATCGTATCACCGGTAAGTATAAAACTATTATATATTTCAATATAATTGTTTTTATTGACAAAACCATATTTATTACTTTGTTGCGAACTAAAAACTTCCTTATGTCCATTGTTCAAAGTCTAAATCAACTTCCTCGCTGGCTTGAATATCATAGTATACATTCTAGAAACTTCGACGCTACTCGATTAGGGATGGGACACATTCAAATAGTTCGGTATCGATAAAATAATGAAATGTGTATTTTTAAACTAACTTTACTGAACTTAAATAAATAAAATTACGAAAAATGAGTATCAAATTATGCGTAAATGATAAAAGTCCAAAGTCGAATATAGTGTAACCTTATACCTTACCATGACATATTATGTACTCGTCGTCGTTCTTCTCGATTAATTGAAATAAATGGTTTGAGTACTTATATTCTGATAAATAAACCAATCATTTATTCATTCGCGGCTGGACGTAGGCCTCTAAAATAAGTACCTAATACTAATAAAGTATGTAAATATTGCAGTTTTATAAAAAAAAATATATATATGTCAGTATACGCATGCATCACTTGTTAAAATTAAATATAAAAAAGTCAAAACGACAATTATTAAACAAATATGTTTTATTTCAAGGACAATAAATTATTTTTAATTTAATACTTATCGTTTCATTTAACCATTTTACCTTTCATACTAATCGGACTTTGGTCCATTACATAAGATAAAATATTTGAATTATTACATTGTAAACATCGACATTAAATTATCGATATCTTATCCTCATCCCTAGCTGAGTAGAAAAATAGATAACAGGTGCATACGAATATGATATTTATTTCAATGACATTAGCGTGCGAAATAGAGTAAATTGATTACAGTGCCCTCTAGCGTTGAATAGCTGAACTCGTTGTTGATTGCTCGAATTTGATTGTTAGATGGGAAAATGGTCTTAATTGATTTTGACATATAAAATAAAAAAAACGTTCACGAGTTGTAATAAGACGTAATTTTGAACAACAATAAATAAACTTTTCGCCAAAATTGCATTTATAATTTGTAGCCAATTATATCATCGTTTTCTGTGTATTGCAATGTACATTTTAATTTGCAAATGTGTGAGTTTGGCGACACTAGTTCCCGTATTAAGGAAGTTTAAGGGCACTTCCACTGTTTTTTTATATTCCGTGGTTGTAATTGCCCGTGGCGTACCATACGTTGAAGCAACAATAAAAGTTGCACTGCATATACAGTGTTTATGCAATATTAATATAGGTATATATTATTAATATTATAAATGCGAAAGTAACTCGTATCTGTATGTTACCTTTTCACGACTACGCCACTACGGATTTCGATAAAATTTGGCAACGAGATAGATGGCATCCTGGAGAAAGATGTGGGCTAGCACATTCTTGTGGGATAATTTCCAATATCCACGCGGTCGAAGCCGCGGGCAGAAGCTAGTAGAAATATAAAAAACAGGAGAAGTGGCAAGGGGGCATGTCTGTCCGCGCTTCATGATCGAAATGATCATATCATAGGCAAATGGCGGTCTTCGCGAACTAGTGTGCTTTCGACCGCGATTGTCACAACATGAATGCCATGATCAGTGGTTTCTTGTAAAATCTGAAGCCAAACCAGAAAATATAAATCATGGAATCACTTATCATTTACCTATATTATAAGTAGGTAAAAGTATTTCACAATATTTCTCTTAAAATCACGAAAACCAACAAACCGTAAAAAAAATAGCTTTAAGTACTGCGTCATTTTTGTTTTCTTGAAGTAGGTACCTACATACAGTCTCTGTGATATTGTCACAGCGACTATACTATTTTTGCAGTACACATTACTAGGTACTTCATGGAACAGTTCGACTCTTGAACTTGCTTCTGAGTACCGATGAAATCAATACTGGATTGTTCCATACTGCCCACTAATAAATTGAACTCTTGAATTTACCATTTCATTATTTTTGGCGCAAATTATTATTAATAAGTACAGTCGTCAACACATCAAGTTACCACAAACTGTCAATTTTCTTTTTCGATTTTGAACTTAACCTACAGCATTTTAAGGTTTAAAATAGTTTGGAGAAATTTGACAGTTTCGTGTAGCTTGACCCGCTGGCGACTGTACATACTATTGTCCCTGTTTGTAAAATATGTTATAAAACAAGATTTTTTAAACAAGCGACACCAGACTTCGCGACGCGACGATTACGCGTCGTCAAAAAATATGGTAAAGATAGCACTATACTGATGCTGTTTGATTTCACGACCAAGATATCAAGCAGCCTATTGTTTAAAGTTTAAATCCCCATCTCTTATCTCAGCAAAAGAAACCAACAGACGCTCCACTAGTAGTGTCCTGTGAACAGAAGTCAGCCAGCAGAGTACTATGTATGACAGTGTGGGTGAAAAAGTAAAAAAAATTGGCTTCTTCGTGTAATGCCGGTGACTCACATTCGCACGAATACGCGAACCCGCAAGTATAGGACGATATTCACAAATGAATAATGCACAGTTTTCCAAGCCATGTCGGTTTTTGACGCACATCAAAGTGCGCGAACCTCGAACGAATCACGTATGTTTGCGCGCATGTGAGTGATCGGGGTAATGTTTTGAACAAGCCAAAGTGTTGTCAAACGAATAAATCAAAAACTCATAAAAGAAAAACACTGAACTTGCTAAAGTAAAATTTATTTAATTCTAATCAAATAAATACTAGGTGTGTAACATAATTTATTTGATATTAAGAATAAATGCTAAACGTGAATATTCACGAAAATAATGCTTGAAATAATTGTATTGAAACGAAGTTGTTACACACATATTTTTGCGAACTGATCGCATATTTCTTTATGCATGGGCCACTGTTGAACTTGACATTCCCTGTAAATAAAAGTTGACCGATTTAAATATTTGAATAGGTATACCATAGAACTCAAATGCTTTTCCATTAAGGGCCAGAATATAAACTGCTTCATTGGCAAGCTGGATATGTTTTGGTGAAAAATTTTCTCATCTTATTTAAGGCAAGCTCACAAATCACAAAAACTTTCTTTTAACGATAAGAATTTGCAAGACAACACAAACCTGCCGCAATACCACTCAGTCTTACACCTCGAACACTTCTTAGTGGCCTTATCGCCGCACTTGGCACATTTAGCGCCGCCACTGTCCAACGCAAGGGCTGCGTCACTCGTGTACGACTCCAATAGACGCTTGGCCATGACTCGCGACTCTTCGGAACCATCCATGTGGAACAACTCTAGCTGGGCTTTGGCGAGAGATTTTGTTCGCTTGTGTACTTGTTTTAGGTAGTCATCTTTGATCTAGGGTTAGGAAAACAGAGGTTTATGTACGCCTGGCAGCCAGTATTATAGATACGCGGTCGTAAAGCCTGATTTGTACGGTGCGATTTACTGGGCACCAGACGTTGAACCAACAATTGAAGTTGCACCATCTAAACAGTGTTTAGACGATGCAAGTCATTTGTTGTGTTAATTTTATTGTATGTCACAGGCACTTTAATATTGTAATTGGGACTTAAATCTGGCACAGCGAGTTTTAGAAAAAGTGCATTGTAAAACGTCGTGTCGGCCATGAATACCTGTGTGATGGTCTCCTTGTAAAGCACGTATTGACTCCCTGATAAACGATAATAGTACATCAAGCCCGTATTCCCCGGGTGGTTAGACAGAGGTGAAGAGCACCTACGCCCTGAAAACTTATGAAATCACCTGTGGCACAATTTCAATGAGCGTACATCCAGGATTCTTGACGCCGTTGTTGCGATTATTAAGGCCCGAGTAGTCCCCTACAGCTAGCCGGCATAGGAACATCTTCAGGTCACCCAGCGGTGGGATCTGGTCTAGCATCTGTTCTGTCATCTTGGCTTGTAACTAAGTGATGGAAAAATTTAAGCTTAAAAAAAATGCGTGAGTGTCATGGAACACTCGGTTGGAACGAAGTTCCTTTCGTAGTATATTTAGACCATCCAGAGAATAAATTTGATTACCATAAAAAGGGTTATATTGAGTCTACCTTAAAATATGGATATATGCTGTCCCGGACTTTTTTTTTAAACTTTTAAAGGGAAACAATTCCGGCAACACATAATTTTTGCGTAACTTTAACCGTTTACGCAGCGCACGCAACGGAAGCTCTCAAAAGGAATATTATTTTTTGTTTTTGCAATATTTTTCATGTATGCTCCACTCCTATTGATCGTAGCGTGATGTTATATATCCTAAAGCCTTCCTCAATAAATGGACTATCCAACACAAAAATATTTTTTCAATTCCAACTAGAAGTTTCAGAGATTAGCGCGTTCAACCAAACACACAAATAAAGAAAGGGTCGTGACGGAAACTCGTGACGGAAAATTCTTACACTTTTTCGCCTAGCCCCCATCCGCAAAGTCCGTACCGTGCGATAAGGAACTTCGTTCTAAAAATTCTGACTAATAATCATTGTAGCTAATTATGGAAACAGTACCTAAATCTAGGGTTGAAATGTTGCGTAACTTTTGTTTTTAAAGGATTACCTCACAGGGTAATAAGTAGTCTGGATCTGCGTTCACCATTCTACGAAAACATAGCAATGCAGACCCATTTTGTCTTCAAAAACTTTAAGGCTAAATGTAGGTAAGACAGCATCACTAAATCCCTAATAGGACTGGCCTTGTGGCAATAAAATACAGTAATAAGACCATAGCTGGTCAGAACTTCAGACTTACTCTGCAGAAAGCGCTGCGGCGACATTCATCAATCGTGTAGTAGTGTGCGAGGCGCGGCTCCAACAACAGTTGCCGGATACACAACCACAGTTGCACCTCAGTGCGATGCATTTGAGACAAGTCTTCAGCAGACGGCTTGTTCCAACGGCCAACTATATGTAAATCAAGCTCTTTGATATTAAGACGTTAGGATATTCGAAAAGAGTTGATGGGGATATATAAATAGAAGTACAAGACCCAGTCGGCAGCTGAAGTTATTTTTTTCATACATTTGGAACTAGACGCTCACGTTTGCAGCTGACTATACGTAGTGGTGGCCCTACGTTACAAACTCAAAACAAATTGTAGGTACTTATCTTTTTACAAATTAATTATATTTGTTACGTGGCCTTACAGTTAAAGATCTGCAGTTCATCTTTGTCGTTTCTCTTCATCCATGGTTCGTGTAGAAGCAGATGCGTGAGTAGAGAGGGTACATCGTGCGTCCTGTAGAAGTTTGTGGAGATTGATGCCCCTGCGCCGCCTACCTCTATGTGTTCTGCTATGTATCTAAAATGAATAAAACACGTAAGAAGAGCTACGATTATAGTAATATAATCTCAGCCTATTATTGTACTACTGCAGGGTAAAGGTCGCCTCTCATACAGAGAAGGCACGAGCATTGGACAGGCATTGCAGGACGTGGTGTTCCGTCGCATCCGCGGACAAGTTCCACTGGGCAGAACCATGGTATAATAATATACTTCGCCAGGTATCGCATTCCGAGACACAGTGGTCACGTGGGTGACACAAGCCTACGTCATCACTGCTGTGTTACCAGTAGTGTGTCATAATAACTCCTTTATTACCTGTGCGAATCCGATAAATCAATGAGGTTTTAACTAACAATTACGTCGGTATAAGTTTAAATTGAATTGTTTCGTTTGATTATAAAAACAAAAAGACAATTTAAATTCTTGATATATATTTTTTAACAGAATGGTGACTGAAAATGTTTCCATACTTCTTGTTTTGTTGCAATAAAGTGGCAACTGGATAGTGACGTACAATGTCGTTGTAATCTTGTGTCACTCTCGGAGTGCCAAACCTTGTTTTTTTAGACCATGGGCAGAACAAAGTCAAGCTAGAGCAAAGTGAAGCGCTAATAATAGCCTTAAGAGGTCGCACACGGGTCCACTAGCGCCACTTCTTTAAAATAATATTATCTCGTGATTGAGAAGGAATTTTGAATAACGGCTCAATAAGCACCCTCGGTAAGTGTGTCTACAGTTTTCTATGGTCTGAAATAAAGTTGTTATGTATAAGAATTCGTTCCAATTCTAAAATAAAAGTAATAACATCTCACCGCACGATGGAAATGCATCTCATGCTGATGTCAAATTGAAGATCGCGCTTCTGTCTGTTCAACTCTTCGATGGCTGTCTCACTTTCAAGCTCCTTCACGGTAATTGGCTTCAGGTAGTCAGTGCTGAGACAAAATTAAATTAGCTTTGCTATATTTACGAGAGCCCACAAGAGAGAACTCAAGTTTAACTAAGAGCCTTACGACGAACAAAACTTTAGAGATTTATGGGAGCCGAGCCACACGACCGGTGAAAGGAAGCGTAACGCAGTTTTCACTGTCAAAAATATACAGGTTGGTCCATATAGTGACGTCATCAAAAAAAAATTGAGTCCTCATGCCCTGCACGCGTAGCATGACCATTATAGAAACCAAATAGAAATAGGTTTTGTCGACGGAAGAATAGACAAAAATGACGTTCCGTGAAGACAGTACGACGGCAGCAAAGTAGAAAGAGTCAATTGCACTTTTTACGAAATTCAATAGTCTATTCACGTTTTTCTTTTATTTTGCTTATATCTCGAAAATGGTGTGTCCTATCGCAAAAATAATGAAAATTTCGACCCCCTTTATGCAACCCTTAAACCTCTAAAACTAAACATGCAGGTAATCATTTTACACATTTTACATACAAAATGTGAATAATTCCATTTTTCCATTCCATTATTATACTTTGGGGCCGTCGAGTAAAAAGTTTTCTACTGTCTTTAGCATGGCGAATACAAAATCAAATTGTCTTTAATTACCTTAGACAACTGTCAGTTGTCAGTGTGATTTTGACGTTTGGGATAGAAAACTTTCTTCTGAAATAGTCTACATATAAAAGGACCTAGACAGCGATCGGTAGAAACGAAAGACAAAATGACAGATTCTAGAAGGATTTTTACGGTGCGATGTCAAAAATAGAGAAACGAAATATGACTTTGTATAGAAATAGCTATGTCTTGTCTTCCAAGAAATAGAAAGCGTCATGCTACGCCTGCAGGGGTATCCGAAAATACCCGATGCGTGTTCCACGGTTTTTGATAGTCTTCGAGTTGTGTTAGTCCCTGTTAGAATATCAACATTCCCCACGTTGAAATATTTTCGTATTCGTAATATTGTCGTATTAATAGTTATTCGAAACGATAAGATTTTGAACTAACTTGATGAGGGCCAACAGCGCAGTAAGTTGATCGACGGCATAGTTCAAGAGGTCCACCACCACTTCGCTGATGCACTGCGCACCGTCCTCATGAAACAACACAGTCTCGAGCAAACCCACGGCCGCTGCCTCGTGGTACAACTGGAAATAGTGGTACATCAGAAAATCCCAGAAAACACATCACATAAAACCACCTCTGTTATCCACGAAGTGTTACGCAGAGGTGTGTCTGTAATAGGCAAACACACATTTCACGAGTTATGTTCAAGTCCCAATGTAACACGGTGTGAGTCTATTGCTAATACTAATCCAGACTTTGGGCTGCTACTGAGAAATTACTGATGGAAATCCCTATAGGTAACACAGCCCAGCTGGTTCCCTCAGAAAGGCACCACGCGACAAGTTTTCATAGAAATTGTTCTACTAGAGTTGTGTCGCGCCTGTATGCGCGAGCCTTAATCCTCAGCAGTAGCTGTAGCGCTTGCAAAAACGAGATCAACAAAGCAGTAATGTACGAAAAGAAAAATCTGAAATCAGCACCCTAATTGCGTAACAAACTATCAATCACAATCTGAATCATTTTGAAGGATATTGCTAATCCATTGCTTCACATGTTCGAAAAATTTGTCTGCTCAACAACGTAAATAACGCAATGAATGTTGTTGAAATGTCAAAATGAAAGCCATTCCCACTGTTAGTGTGTTACGCAATTACTTAATTTACAATTACAATTAATTACCCCGCTGATTAATTAATTACCGTCTTCAATAAAAAAGTTTGATCAAAGAATAAACTTCTTACCACCATGTAAACGCCAAAAGTGTTCTCAGGAGCAGGCTCCATTTTAATTATTTGTGGATATACCTTTATGCGCCATACTTGGATGCATATGGCTTCGTAAACCAATACAGGAAGCTGTAATATATTAACAATAGTGGATAAATTACGGTCCTAATTAATACTAATATAATAAATTCGAAAGTAACTCTTGTCTGTCTATCTGTCAGTGTGTCCGTCTGTATGTTACTTTTTCACGCCTAAACCACTGAACGTATTTTGGTAAAATTCGGCAAGGAGAGATACGTGGCATCCTGGAAAAGGACAGGCTACTTTTTTTCTCAAAAATACTTAAAAGGGGTGATATAGGGGATGACAGTTTGTATAGGAAACCCAGCATTTCTTAAGTTAGGTTCAAATTTATGCTTTTGGTAAAAAACATACGTGTTTCAGCGTTTTTGTAGAATCCTCCAAGGGTGTCAAATACGTGGGATAATATCCAACATTCATGCAGGTCAAGCCACGGGCGAAAGCTTATATAAGGCGTTTTACGCGCGTAATATTGGATTTACGCGTAGTAAGTGGTTACGCCGGTTACGCGAGTATCAAAAAAATTACTACCCCCGCCCCGGCCGACCCTGTTGAAGTTTTTCCTAAAACTAAACTAATCATTAGGATAGATTTACCTTTCCAGAGGAAATAAGAGTTTCTTTCGTGAGCTCCTCTTGCATCGAAGAAGCTTCCAAGACTGCTTGTTGGTTTATTTTTTGTAATCTTAGATGCCAATCCACCCATCTATAAAGATTATAATTTAAAGTAATTCGATATGAATTCTTCTGCTATTAGTGAGACGAAATTCTAACCATCCAACATAACATTCATTTCTTGAAACTCTCATATACTTACCCCTGATTACCAATGGTTTCAATATGGGATGGTACCATACTGTCGACAAATAAATCTAGCTCCCCTACCCCTAGGGCGCTAAGTTGAGGATCTTTTTCAACCATATTGACTAATAAGTAATTATTTTTCAATAATATTAGAATGTGTTTAGTTTCAAATCACTCACGCGTATTCTCTTTTTGTTTGTAACATAAAAACGTACTCTCTACTCGTAACTATGGAAACGTTAATAGAATTTCAAAAATATGCGCCACCGGAAGTCACCAAGAAAGAAGTAGTCCAAAGGAAAAATATACCGTGAAACCATTCAAACAGTAAATTGTTCAATAGCAAAAAAACTAGTTACAAAAATTTAATAGCGTCGAGAGCGATATGGTATAAGAATAGAGTTACCAATATTGAAATCGTTGTAAGTACTACCCCATTATTTTGTTGGTTAGTGAAATAATAAAAATTAAAAAGAAATTAAATCTAGATTTTGCTGTAGACTGTCATGGAAATTTGTGATAACTTTCACATTGATATGAACAAGCTCCAGTGTTACTATACGAAAAAACTAAATAAAATGGCGACTGGCGGAAGTCTGTATTCTGTCTTTCTTTTGATAATTTGACACACGTGCCGCGTGGAGTTTTGCCCCGCAGGTTGTTAAAAAATAATATATTTATTAGTATTTAAGTGTTAAAATAGTTCGTAATTTCATAAGGAATACCATTACAGTGTCAGTAAAATAAAATGTTATGTGTATTTTGTGAAAAGTGTTGATAAACTTGATGGGTAGGACGGTGACATGCCGCCACACCAACGATCCTTGTTTTTTGCCTGATTACAAGCTTTTGTGGAATGGAAATGAATAAATAACACTGTAGCTTAATTAATTTGTTCAAATAGCACGTGTTTTCTATTTTATTGACACCAAAATTATAAGTTCGTGCAACACGACCTAACCTCTTCGACAAACAAGTGTGGTACGGCATCGAAACTATCCAGAAACGATTGCTATTTGGTTTCCTATTGTGATACTGGGCTCCTTCATCGTCATTTTTAGGCGTTCCTACTTAAAAATGTGAAAGAATATTGATGATTGTCAGTTTTAGTCCTATCTCTTTGTAGCATGTTGTTAGCATGTAAATATTCTTCATCTTCTTTCTGATTACAATGATAATCTAAAACAATGAGCCAATGTAAAATGCATAGGAGCCTATCCAAGTTTTAATGATTAAATGTACTGTAACACCCACCACTCATTTCTTATTATTGACCTTTTTATTGCTTAGGCATTTGCCTACCCATCCGTTTTATGAGCTCTAGTGCATTAGAGCAATTAATTTTTTTATGAAAACATTTACAGTGACCCTGTGTTAATCTAAGTCCGTTCTCTAATAAGTTGTTATAAAATTTCAGCACGATGGTTGCAACTACAGAGAAGAAGGCTGCGGCCGAGAAGAAGCCAGTGAAGGGCAAGGAGGACAGCAAGAAGCTGCCCGCCGTCCCAGAGTCAGTGCTCAAGCACCGCAAGAGGAGGGATGCACTCCGCACCCGCCGTCTACAGGTATAACAACATAACCTACAAACTTTAATGTGTATTTCAGGAAACCTTGGATTTTTTGTAAAGGAGGTTTATTGGACAGACCTTAGCAATGTTGCAGAATTCATGATTAGTAACATATTAAAAACAATCATTTATTTTACTAACTGCGAAATAAGGTAGCATTTTGATAACACATTTTTTTATCAAAACTCTTCAGTTTCTGTTGTGACTGTGACAACAAAAATTCAATAAAGTAACTTTTTCAACTCTTTTTACAAATGCTTTCATCATATTAATTCTTCAATCTTTAAAATATTATTCTAATATTGATACAGAAACAAAATTCAGTATTAAAGTCTTGATATATTTAAGTTTTTAGTAACATCATATTTTTTCTCAATACTTTACATGATGATTCCAACACTTAAGGCATAGTTCATCTGACTAAGATGCTGTTAATTTTCTTAACTGATGAAAACATCATCCACACAAAATCACCATATTTCATAGCACATGAACTAAAACATAAACATTGTACTACTAGGTCACCCTCAAGAGGCGTTCAGTGGCCGTCAAGAAGCGTAAGGAAATCTTCAAGAGGGCCGAACAGTATGTTAAGGAATACCGCATCAGGGAGCGAGATGAGATCAGGCTAGCCAGACAGGTGAGTCACTAACAGTATGTCCTATAAGTTAAATTATGCACTTAGGTTACCATCTGTCCGAATTTGTCCAGACATGTCCAACTTTTTGGCGCCCCATCCGGACTTGTCATTTGTCTGGACTTTTCGAGGGATTTTTTTAAGAGAATATAAAAATCTATGTAATGAAAAACGAGAGATTAAAAAGAAAAATGTCTGCCTTCTTGCAATTGTCTGTCTGGCTTTTTGTCAGGACTTTTTCAAGTTTAAAAATGGTAACCATACTTGCTAATATTGGGCTTAGCAGAAAGTAGAAACTATTTAATGCAATTACTTTGTTTTGTGTATGATGCATCACATTATATTGTGCCACTTACTCCTTCAAGCATGATTATTATTCATTTGTGAATATCTTTAAATTCCTGTTATCTTCGAATGTCGTAGTATATATTGTGTCAAAATGATGCTGGTTTCTTGGTCAGCCAGAACAGCATATACTTTGTGAGATTTGTTAGCAGCTTCAGAGACTAGGTCAAGGCTCAAAATGTGGCAGTCTGGAAGTGCCACATCTTGGAGATATGTGCCATACATTACCATGTACATATACTTATCATGTGTTTGTATTGCAGGCTCGCAACCGCGGCAACTACTATGTTCCCGGAGAAGCGAAACTCGCTTTCGTCATCCGTATCCGTGGTATCAACCAGGTTTCACCCAAGGTAAATCTTTGTTTATTAATATTTTTTTATTTGGCACAATGTTGGTTGTTTTACTTCAAGGTCACCAATGCCACTAGATACCGCGATAAATAATAAATTCTCTCAATGGGTTTTGTTATTAGGTTGGTAAATGAAGTATTAAAATGCGTTTCAGTGCTTCAGATTTATCTACCTACAAATACCTATACCTACCTTCAAATTCTACCTCATGATGTATCTCTTCCACAAACATTTCAACACTGCCTTATCGATACCCCACAGGTACGCAAAGTACTGCAGTTGTTCAGACTGCGCCAGATCAACAACGGTGTGTTCATTCGTCTGAACAAGGCCACCGTCAACATGCTGCGTATCGCTGAGCCTTACATCGCCTGGGGATACCCCAACCTTAAGAGCGTTAGGGAGGTCAGTATAATCAGATTACTTTGAATTTCCAGCTCACTACTTTCAAAGTCTAGTGTACTTCTGATGAAGAGCAGTGCAGCAAGGTTTTCACTGCCAAGCAATCAACAACATTGTGATTGTGATTATTGAAATAATGTCGAAAGTAAACAGTAGACAAATCTAGCTATGGATGATTATGGTGATTCCACATTTTATTATCAAATAACAAACTGTTCCTTATCACATCATACAAGATTGAAGAGAACTCGAAACTAAACCTCCACCATTATCATTCAGCTAAAAGACGTCCACTGCTGGACATAGGTCTCCTCCCCCAAGTGCCACAACTGATAAATCTATCAATCCTTCCTCAAGCCTTTTCCATTGAAAGAACAAAATGTTTTTATTTTTGTTACCGTGTTACTAACCAATACCCACTCTTCCCCAGCTGGTATACAAGCGCGGTTTCGCCAAGGTCAACGGACAGCGCGTGCCGATCGCATCCAACACAATCGTTGAGCAGAAGCTCGGCAAACAGAACATCATCTGTGTTGAGGACCTCATCCACGAGATCTTCAGCGTCGGAGAGAAGTTCAAGGTGAGAATTGTATAGTTCTTCATACGTACAGTAACTCGCTGTTAGAAAGTGACTGTCACGCAGGTAAAAGTGACTGGGACTCGACAAAATCGATATTTTTCTACAACTCGTGACGTTTACCGCCGTGTACTATTCTTATTTAACCTTCCCTCGCAATGCCTCATTTCTCGTGAACGACTGAAAAAATTTAAGACTTATCTGCCAAGTTGATACATGGTATTACAGATTTCGAAATCATTATTTGTGTCTCATATCTGTTATTAACTTCTAAATTCTGCGTTACGACTGCCAAAGAGAGCATCGGAAATGAACAAGAAATAAAAGCTGTTGTATGGCATTCGCATTACCGTTTTTGAAGGCTGTGATGTGAATAATACTTGCCAAATGTGAGTGTGCAAACTATCAGTTTACAAGTAACTTTTGTGTAATTTAGCATTCTTTATTTTAAACGTTTCTTTTGTTTTCCACAGTACGCCAGCAACTTCGTATGGCCATTCAAGCTCAACAACCCCACCGGAGGTTGGCGCAAGAAGACCATCCACTACGTCGACGGAGGTGACTTCGGAAACCGCGAGGACAAGATCAACGAACTCCTGAGGAGAATGGTCTAATAATAAATATAGAATATAATTATTACAAGCGTTTTATTTTTTCTATCCCTCTATAAATTCCTGAAACGTCTATCTCTGATACCCCAAGTGTCCGAGGCGTGCGATAATTTCGCTTTGGGTTTACATAATGCGCAGGAGACTTAGACACAAGCAACAAAATACGATCTCTGGAAGAATGTGGCCGCTTTTCTTTAGATCGAATTTTGTTGCTTCGTATCTCAATATGAAACTATAAAAGGTATTAGAAATTTCTATACACACCGAGGTTCCCTTACAAGCCGTTATTCATAATTCCTTCTAAGTCGCGTTAATATTTTTTATAAAGGAGTGGCGCTAGCCGGTCGTGCGCCCTCTTAATAAAAAAATATTTGTAGGAGTCCCCTCGTTCCCCTTTCCTTGATTTGTTCGACACACCGCACCGGTTCGGTTGCGAGTAAGGAATGCAATATCGAGTCGAGCTAAGCAACTCTTGATCTCGAGAGTGCCAAATCTTGGGTCGAACTAGGCCGTTCTAGAAACACAAGTTTTTACAGCAAGCAAAGGAGATTGGGCGAATCTGCCTTGAAGCCCAATAGCGTTAAGATAAGCAATGGAAAGATCTCTTCAAGGGAATATTTTGTGATAAGACGATTACTAATGATTGTCAGTTAGTGAGGAGCTACAGAGGTCTAAATATGAGTAATTAGCATTATTGAAATTCAGGTATTTCGTCAATTATTAACTTTCATTATTTCTGTGCCTTGCAAACTTCATCTTTCGCCCGTCACGGGTTCACCCGTAAAGAAGGGTGTTCGGATATCAATAGGAGATAGGACACGGGATGAGTAGTTGAATAGTATTGAAAATGTGGATTAAAACAATCTATTCGGTCACAGTTTTGATTACATTTTACAAAAACCTCATGCTCAAAAATATAAGTCATAATTGTTTTACAATTAAAAACAGGATAAAGATGAGGTCCTAAATAGGTAAAACTCCAATAATATTTCTCTCAAATTGTTCAACAAGTAGTTCTATATCTTCTGAGGAGCCAGTTATACATTTTCTTACTGCTTTCTGTAGATTCTGTAACATATAAAAAAAATAGTAATAAAGTAATAGTAATATAGTTTCAAAATATTTATTTTTTAGTTTGGGGACACTGAAAAAACAGTTTTCATAATTGTCTGTCAATTTTAGAAAAAGGATTTATGAATTAATCAATTAATTATTATTAGGTATCGCTTATTTGTAACAAAATATAGAATAGAAATCTTTGAAGTCAATCAAAATTCAGAAATTGACAGCAAATTTTTGTTGCTGTCTGTACCTATAACATTCTCAAAAATTATTAAACTTACTTCAACTGTAGCATAAGACGCGAGATTGATGAACTCTTTTCCTGGAGCAAAGTTGGTAAAAACACAATAAATCAAATCTGACAAAAAGTTCCTGATATTTAATACAATCTTAATATTTGTACTTGATAACTTTAGTAAAGGATTTGAAAAACTATCATTGTATATTTCAATTTTAACTTTTTCATCGCCTATTGAAAATATTAAGTTGCTTTTTGACTTCAAAAAGTCCTCTGATGTGAACTGTTGAAGAAAATAGTTTACTTTTTTTGAAGTCAGGTGTTTGGTAAGATCCTTATTTCTAAATACTTCTTGGTATTTGTCTGGAAGTTTCACATACATCTGCCATTCTCTAGGTGGTGATCTGTGCCTCAAGGCATCATCAAATTCAAATAAATTCCCATATTGGTTTACTGCGGTTTGCAATATCAGTTTTTCTAAAGGTTCTTCCAGATTTTTCAAGCACTGTTGCCTATTCATATTCATGTTGAATTTTATAAAATGTTCTGAATGTAAAGTTACATGCTTTCTGTATAAAATAGTCCAAATTTTCTGTTTAGTGTCAAAAGCCCCTGGTATATTAGACATAATTTTAATGTTCACATTCATTTCAGTGAAGTCCAATTCCTTAGTTTTAAATGGCATTAAAAAACTTATTTTTTTTAGTTCTGTAACTTTTATACTAGTTGTTATTATGACTTTGGTAGCAGTTGATAAAGTTAAGTGGACTCTCAAGTCTCCTAAAGAATTAGAGAGAATATCACCAAACTTATGCTCCATTGAAGTGGTGATTTTTATTAAAAAGAAGAAACATTCTTTATCAAAGTATTTGCTCAAGTTGTCGGTTAGAATAGCCTTGCTATTCTCTGTGATAGCATCTTCATAATTCTCATAAACAATCACTTTATGACTAATAATACTGTCCATTATATCCTGCCTATTTGAAAGTGATAGAGCAGTGATGTAATCCTTTTCTTTACTTAATGTTTTGATCAGAGTATCATTCTTTTTAACTTCCTCCATAATCTTTTGCAGGTATTCCGAGTTATTTAAAAGTTTTTCTGCAGGACAGTACTCGTCAGTGGATTCTTGTTTCAAATATGATCCTTCATCATCAATGTAGAATTTGTATAATAGATCCATAAATGTAGTACAAATTATTTGACCTCCAATCTCTATAAAGTCCTTCACATGTTTGACAAAAAATTGACTGAATTTTATGTCTTTGGAGATTATGTTTTCTGCTTTCCACATAGATTTACCATCTGTGTATACCATAGAATCTTTAATGGCTAAAAATTTGTGAATAGCAATGTTTAAATGAATAATCTTAGGGGCATTTATATCTTTTAAAGACAGTCTTATTATTGTCCCTATTGTGAGACTGATTAAAATGTTGACCTCTCCTGATTCAATAACTTGTATGTTGTTTATCTCTGATGGACATGAGTAAAGTTTGACAAGCGATGCTTGTTCTTCAATCATTTTAGAACTAAATAAACACCCATAAATATTTTGTTTATCAAAAGTTACAACTATTAAACTGTATTTGTGTCTGATGTTCAAATCCTCTACATTCATAAAATTTTTCAGGTTTTCCAAATGATTTTCTGAGAGTGGATGGACTTTCAAAATGTATTTGTCTTGTGTTTGTATGATTGGTAAATGTTCTTTATAGATCAGTAAAACATTTTTTACCAATGAAAACTCAGTATCAACTTTATGAAGACATAAGAAGTAGCAATTGGCTTCGTATTTCAAACATAGGGCGTGGTCTTCTTCATAGAGCGAACTGGCCACAAAACCCAGTTCTCTAGGCCGAAAACTGTATTTTAAACTCTTTGAACCAGTCACAGAAGTAGTGTGTATGTTCCCACTGCAATCCAGGCACACCAAATGGGTACCAGATATTATCACGCCGTGTATTTGAAATTTAGGTGATAATGTTATCACCGAGTTCTCGAATTCTAGATTATCATATACGAATATTTGAAACTGATTCCAAAGTATTATTGTATTGTTCGAAGCATTGTAAACTATGTTCAAGTTGTTTAGCACTGTTTGGTCACATTTGAAACATCGTTTTGCTAGGTCATTATCATAGCTGATATCCATGTTTATCCACAATTTGTTGTAATAAAATAAAAATAAACTAAGCTATGGCTAACAACAAAGTAAACTCGCGGGTAAAACTAAGACTTTGACATTTCAGTTTGGAAATCAATTCTTTAAACGCTATTTTAAAATCATAATTTCTGGACGATTAAGTTTTATTTTGTAAAATATTTGCGGCAAATTATTTAAATACAGTTCATAGTAATTAATGTCAAATAAAGTGGTATGTACCTTCTATGAATAAAATCAATAATTTTTACTTAGAATACCTATCATAATATATTGTCGGGTAGTTCTGCTACTTCATAACAGATGGCGCTACAGTTAGGTGTTTCATTAACCCCCGGCGGAAAAAGAGGAGTGTTATAAGTTTAACGAGTATATGTATCTGTCTGTCTGCAGGATCGTAGCTCCCAAACGGCTGCGCCTATTTTCTTTTTTTTTTGTTTTGTTTGAAAGGTGATTGATCGAGAGTGTTCTTAGCTATGATTCAAGAAAATCAGTTCAGCCGCTTGAAGATTATCAGTTCTTTTCTAGCTGATGAAAGGATGTTAGCATCTTCCACGGGTCTGATCGAGTCGAAACTTGGTATTCTGTTACTTCAATGATATTGGAACTTAGTAACCTTGGACAAATGCTGCAGCATCACCTGGAATTTGCAGGATACCTAACTCCCTCGCCAAGGTACAGCAGAGGAATCGTGTTTGGGCGCATTGGAATGGTCTCAATGAATAGGTTATAGACAGATGGTGATCAGGGTCTAATGTTGGAGAAGGAAAGAGAAATGAGAATAAATTAGTAACTAGAGTTCACTGTGGAAAAAATACGTACAGCTGCGCAGATTTAGACGAGACACGTGTCGATCGTAGCGCATAGCATTTTTTATCAACTTATGCAATTATAATTATTTATTTATTTTTTATTTATGCAGTATTTTTTTTATTTGATATTAATTCAAGTACAGTCGTACCATATACATACACATTAAGCGAACGCTCGGCCGAGTTACATGGTAGGCGGACTGGGTGGTGTTAGGTTTTATTTTCGTTACGGAATTTCTTGATTCGGTTGCCGCGCTCAAAGGCCGCGATAAAAGCTATAAATAATAAATAAAATAAAAATAAAATCTTTTTATTTCAGACACATTTGGCCCATAATGGACATAGTAGACAGAAGACTTACAAACTATTTTTAAAATTTACAAACTATTTAAAAAAAAAATACAAAAAAAAAACTATTTTAAAAAAGTTAAAAAAATAATAATTTTTTATTTAATTTAATTTAATTTAAAATTCAATTTAATTTAATGCAATTTAATTTTATTCAACTTAACTTTATTCAACTAAAAAAAAAAAAAAAATTTAGGTATTTGCCTCCCACTGGGGCGCCGGGCACACGCACTTGTGCTTGAACCCAGCGCCCCAGAAGGGGGCTGTCCAGCTTGTGGCTGAGCACGCTCAGAATGGTGTGGGCGCTCCCACGCGTACGGAACATTAGCGATGCGATGCGGCGCCGCAGGACAGTGTGAAAGCCGTCTGTGTGCGCGTGCGCAAACATCGCAGACGCACTACAGCAGCGTGGGAGCCCCACCAACACCCTGAACGCGTTATTATATTGTATTCGGAGAGCGTTGATGGCCCGCTGCGTGTAGTTGACCCACAGATTGCAGATGTAGAGAGTTTGGCAGAATGCTTTAAACAGAGTGATCTTAACCTCTAAACTACACCTCGCAAATCTGCGTGCCAACATGTTACAGCGGACCGCCATCGCTCTCCTCTCCCTTTCTATATCCCCGTCATCTTTCAAATCCTCGGTGACCACATGGCCGAGGTATTTAAATTCCCTTACTCTTCGAAGAGCGACACCGTTAAGCAACACAGGTGCCACATCCCCCAGTTTACGACCCCTGCCTTGAAAAACCACGAGCTCGCTCTTCTGTACATTGTACAGAAGACCGTGTACCCTCGCGTACTCCTCACACACGCCTATTAGCTTTCTGAGCGCAGCTATTGATGGGCTGAGCAACACCATATCGTCCGCATAACTAATACTGTTGATACAGTGACCATCGATCGAGCATCCGACACCGATGTCGCTCAGCTCAACAATCAGCCCGTTCACGTACAAGTTGAAGAGTGAAGGAGATGTTAACCCCCCCTGTCTCACTCCACACTCCAACCTGTACTCATTAGACAGCTCGCCAAGCCATTTGACCTGGTTAGTTTGATGGCCATACCAATATTTAAAAATATTAATTAACTCACCGGGCACACCATCCACCACCTTCCAATTTACGCCAGAGAATATCATACCTAACCAGGTCAAATGCCCTGGAGAGGTCAAGAAAGGCTGCATACACAGGCGTGCTCCTATCTGTGTAATACCTGACAGTCTGCTTGAGAGACATAACCTATGCAATAGCTTAAAATTTACTTATTTAAGTTTTTACTTTTTAGTTTATGTCGGGGGACATAAACTAAAAAGTAAAAACTTAAATAACTTAATATCTTCTAAAAAGTAAAAAAAAAAACACGTGTGGCACTCGGGGACTGCCGCGGTAAAACTATTCCATAGCATTTTTTATCAACTTATGCAATTATAATCATTTTTTTAATTTTTTATTTATGCAGAATTTTTTTTTTCTTTGATATTAATTCAAGTACAGTCGTTTTATATACATACACGTTAAGCGAACGCTCGGCCGAGCTACATGGTAGGCGGAGTAGGGGGTGTTAGGTTTTATTTTCGTTACGGAATTTCTTGTTTCGGTCGCCGCGCTCAAAGCCCGCCATAAAAGCTATGCAATAGCTTAAAAATATGTTAATTTGTAGGTAATATTTTGATTCAAGCCTTGTTGCGTCGTGGGACGGTTAATGAAAACGCCAAACAGACGAGCTTTATGCCTAGCAATAATGAATGTAGGTATGCTATTGTAGCGTTGTGGTACCTATGTTGTTGTATTGCTTGTAACTTCCTATTTTCATTAGCCGTGCCCTGACGCGATGCGAGGCGACGACGCTTGAATCATAATATTATCTACAACTTACATATAGGGCCAATACATACGAGTACAATCTTTTTACTTTCTAGAAGTTTTTGCTTTTGTCGGAGTTTTTTTAGTTTATATTATTTCTTTCATTTATTAGAAAATTAAGGTCGCTCAGCGCGCTATGGAGTGGGCTATGCTCGGGGTTTCTTTGAAGGATAAAATCAGAAACGAAGTTATCCGGAAAAGAACCGGAGTTACCGACATAGCTTGCAGAGTAAGCAAGCTGATGTGGCAGTGGGCTGGCCATGTTTGTTGAAGGATCGATGGCCGGTGGAGCAGACGAGTCCTGGAGTGGCGACCGCGTATCGGCAAGCGTAGTGTGGGACGCCCCCCAGGTAGATGGACCGCCGACCTCAAAAAAGTGGTTGGGACAGACTGGATGCGTAAGGCGGAGGACAGGGTGTTGTGGCGTAGCATGGGAGAGGCTATGTCCAGCAGAGGACTGCGACAGGCTGAGTTATTTGATTGATTGATTAGAAAATGCTATGAATCATATTTTTCTCGCATATTTTTATTATTAAATCACACATATCCTTAGGTGTTGGGTATAAGATAAAATAAAATAAATTGTTTTTAACATCATTCTTTACTCCACGAAACAAAATTTAAGTACACAGTGGTAATAGGAAGAATTACAATTTATTATGAATTATTACGAAAATGATAACAAATTAAGAAAATCTTAAAACTTACAGTAGAGTGCTCGATAGATTACTTTAATATTAAAATTGATAAACGGTTTGAAAGTGCCAAATAGAATAAGTAAGCTTTCCAGTTATTTAAAAAAGAGCATACTTAATTTAACTTTGTTGCATTTATTGATTTTGACCAAAATTATTTCTGTAACGAGCATTAAAAACATCATGACTTATTTCTTCAGTAGGTAGGTACGACATTGCTATACAAAAATATTTGTTTCTTTAAACCTGCGTCTACATTTGTGACATTACAAATTTAATAAACCAGACACCGTGACTGTGACAAATAGGAACAGTCGCCAGCAAGTCTAGCTACATGAAACTGTCAAATTTCTCCAAACGATTTTAAACCTTAAAATGTTGATAGTTATGTTGAAATTTGAATGAGAAAATCTGACAGTTGGTGGTAACTTGGGAGTTTATTTATAAACGTTGCTTACAGTAAAGTAATGATTAGCGAATGTTTACCCATACATTTCTGACGTTTAGACGTCTCTTAACTTTAAGCAAAGTTTATGAATAAAGGGGTTGATGTGCTGGCGACTGTACCTATGGCAAAAACAAATGTTATGCAGGGCCGGCAGTCTCGACATAGATAGCGACAAAAATCGGTCGATCGATCGATGTCAAATTCCTTTAATAGATTTTCAACTTTATTTCCAAAGCATAAGGTTGAAAATCTATTAAAGAAATTTGACATCGATTGGACTTTACGACCGATTTTTGTCGGTATCTATGTCGAGACTGCAGGGCCAGGGCCTGCAGTCTCGACATTAGATAGCGACAAAAATTGGTCGTTAAGTCCAATAGATGTCAAATTCCTTTAATAGATATTCAACTTTATTTCCAAAGCATAAGGTTGAAAATCTATTAAAGATATTTGACATCGATACGACTTAGCGACAGCTTTTTGTCGCTATCTAATGTCGAGACTGCAGGGCCAGGGCCAGGGATCAAAACCGAGCAATGTCGCAAGTCCTGTCCACAATAGACGTATAGCGCTACAAGGTTTTGTTGGCGCGTAGCCAAAATTGGAACTAAAGCCACCATCTTGTTTTTCAAACACATTCCAAGTGAAATTTCACAAAACAATTGCACAAATGTTTACCAAGATCGCCTGTGAACGTCTTTCGAGCGTCAAAAGCTCCTTGTAGTAGTGTAGCTGGTACCGTGGCACTGTCACAGAGTATTGTCCGTTGAAATGTCACAAATGTGGATGCAGAACAGGATTTTTATTGCTTTTTTGTCAGACGTTTTTTTTTTACCACGGCGTTCAATAAATCACAGCAGATTATCCGCCACTGCTTGCAAAATTGCAAAGGCGAAGAGAAAAAACAAGGCGGACAACTCTGAGAGGAAAAACACAGCAACATGCTCGTCTGTGACGTTGCCTCGATTACTGAAACTGTCTAGAATTACGTGCGCGAAATTCGCTACGTTTTTCCGCGTAAAGGGCTTCTGTTCTCAAAGTACATTAGTTCACTCTTTTCCTGCCTGCCGTGATACACTAAACGTACATGACCATTAGAAAGTAACCAGTTTCTTTGTTCTGAAATACTTTTATCATCTTGGCGAGTTAATAGTTTTGCAAATAAAAACCCAATGAAGTTAAATGGCGTGCTGCGGAATAAAGTATGACATACAATTGTTTGATAATGAAATAAAACGAGGAATGAGGTAAAAATAGGACGTCCCAATTTAGATTATTTACAAAGAAAGCTTTTATTCAAATTTTAAAACGCCTTAAATCTGGTACATTTGTTTGCGTATAAATTGTAGTCTACCATAAGTTATGTTTTTGTCATTTTCTATACCACTAAAGATTTTTATAACTTTATAAGACAATTTTGATCATAAGAATATGCTTCGTAAAATTTCGTCACTTAAGAAGTCTTTATTAACACGGATTAGTATAAAAATGGAGTGATATTAGTTGACAGCTACTGTGCCACTATATGAACTGCTTTCACTGATGTTGAATGGCTCACCTCTTGACACTCCATTCGCTACTTCTCTGTGGTAATTTACAAACTTTTTGAGACTTCAAGGATCACGCTTACAATATCACGAATTAAAATTAAACTTTAAGTACTTAATATAATAAAAGTCTGGAGTAAGAGATAGATGTCGAATACTAGAATAACTTTAGAAAAAAAAAACTAAATATTAGGCAAGTGAATAGTAATTTTATAAGTATTATGTACAAGCCACAATAAATATTAATTAAATACTTAATTTTCGGGAACCCGTTATGGTGTTTCCACAGTTAAAACTAATTGGCACACTTTCACATTGAGTCACTAGCAAAACTATAGCTAATTATAAACTAAAGAGGTTTTATTCTTTTAATCTAAAAACAGTATGAAACCTTTTTGTGTGAAACGATAAAACTTCGTTCTAAAATTATTACTATTTACATTATTGATATGTGTCTTTATTGCGGTGGATGTGAAATATTTTACTTTTTATTAAAAAAATATTCATTTTGAAATTACAAAAATCACTGGTTGAGCTGAAAATTATTCGCTATAAATGCTTAAATTAACACTAGTGTTTATTCTAGGCTATATGTACAAAATCTCACAATCATGAGTATTATAATTGCACTTTATTTGTATGCGGGTCGCCTCTAACGAAGATCATCATAAAAATAAATACGCAATCTCCTTGCATTCTCTCATACGCACATTTTATTATGGCAATTTTATTTAGATGATAATATCATTAGTAACCTTGGTTGTATGATTGACACCTTTGCCTTGTTTTCACAGTGCGCAGTATATCTTAGCAATCCAAGGCAGCGCTACTGTCAAATGCAAAGGTAGATGTCAAATTCAGTACTTTTAAATGTAGTTCCATAGTCGCCTGGTAAGATATACAGGGCAAACTGAATGGAACAGTGTACGCAAGAGGTCTGTTCTCATTGCGCGTATTTTCGTGCTGCAGAGACCGACGTCATCGTCGTCACGCATGTGTTACTTCTTGATGTCGGGGTCCATTTTTGTTTTGTCCATTGATGACGAAACCATACCACTTTGAGGATATAACTTGTCTAAATGCTTGAGAGACTCGTTAAGGAAATTCTGGAATAAAGATAAAAATAAGATACAATTAGAATGATTAAAAATATAGAGTTAAAATTATTTTATACGTATTTGGTAGTAGACCGATTGGCCGATATTAATAATTGCGTGAACATTACGTTTAGTTGTTTTATAGCGACGTGTTTGACTGTGTGGGCGTAAATTATCAATCAATCAATCGGTTTATGTTTGCCAACGATTAATTTGTCTATTAATTTTTAATTCCCCGATACGATACAGATACGTAAAGAACATTATGCCAGCTCACACTTATTACTCCATTTATTAAACACTCCGTGGTCCAACCAACATAAGGACGCTTACACACCTGTATAGCGGTCAACGCAGCCACAATGGCCGGTCCTCCGAAACCATGCGAAATGAGCGAGAAATGCGTCAGATGGCGCTGTATCGCCGGTTCCAACAGATGCGGGGGCCGCGTGTTGCACAGCGGCGAGCGGTCCTGGTTCAGTAGGTCCATCAGCTCCTTTATTACCTGTGGAAATTGATGGGATTAGTAAAGATTAATCAAGGCCGAACTGTATAATATATCTGCGGTCTTTTTTTTTTCTTTCATTCTTTAAGGCTTTTTTCGGAAATGAGTTCCAAAAACCGAAACTAACCGGACGTCATGTCATGACTAAGCGCTGCAGTAACATTGACAAAAGCATTGTCTCACAATATTGTTTTCATCAAGGGTAACATTTGCCCAAAACGTTTCTTTTACTTTTGTATAACACGCTGAGTTGGCTTATGGCCGACATCGACCAGATAAAGTGGGATTGCAGCTAAGTTTAACACAAGTACTGCCGTCGTAGTTTACCTGTTTAGTGGCTTGCAGCAAGTCCCTCCTGCGCCGCGAGTCGTGCTCGGCGTACTGTCGAGCGAGGTACTCGGCGAGCGCCCGCGCAGGAAACTCTGTCTCACACACGTAGCCAAAGTCGCGGGCTAAGTGCACTGCTTCTGCTGTTGACGAAAATGTTCTAGATATAGACTGTTGTAGATGCAGGTGGTTGTGCGTTCAAATCTGGGCAAGTACCAATGTGACTATTTAATTCATATGTACTTTTTGAGTTTATCTTGGACGTTGCTATCATAGGTAAAGGAATACATCGTGAGGTGACTGGAATGATCAATGCTCGTGCCTTCTCTTCTCTGTATCAGAAGTGCAGTGTTGTGGAACTGCAGTGAGACTATAATAGGCTGTTATTAATAGTATTAGATGCTGGCAGTTTAGCCTACGGATGTGAGTCTCAGGCAATTTACAGGAGAAGGAGATGGCGACTCTAATGAGGATTGTCACAGATAATCCTCCTCTATAATAACAAAACGTTTTGATCTGAATACTTTAATTAACTACAGGATGACAAATTTCCTACCTAAAGTGTTCAGAAGCAAGCAAGCTATCTGATAAATTGGCTTTTATGTAACCGAAACTTATCATAGAATTAATTTGTAATTGGAGATCCAATTACAAACCAAATTTCTTTTTTTGAGACCTCCAATCGCTAATTGAACTTTGTCTTTTCTCTGTAGCGTTATTCTACGATAAGTTTAGGTACTTTGTCTTTCTTCTATGGCGTTATTCTATAATAAGTTTCGCTACTTTGTCTTTTCGCTGTGGCGTTATTCTATGATTAGTTTCGGTACTTTGTCTTTTCTCTGTGGCGTTATTCTATGATTCGTTTCGGTACTTTGTCTGTTCTCTGTGGCGTTATTCTATGATAAGTTTCGGTACTTTTTCTTTTCTCTGTGGCGTTATTCTATGATAAGTTTCCTTTTGTCAATGTACAGTCGCTAGTAAGTCAAGCTACACGAAACTGTAAAATTTCTCCAAACGATTTTGACCGATAGTATCCCGGTGGCCCTCTGTAGGGCCGGGGTGGCGCCACCGGTATGTCGTGGAACAAGACAGTTCGTCAGCCAAAAAAAAGAAAAAGCCCTTACAGTGAAATGCTCAAAAGACGATATTAGCCCTCATTTAGAAGCAATAATGATGATTATTTCACCGCACGACCGCGCGACCCTCTAGAGGGCCAGCGGGGCTTGACGGTGGCGCCACCCCGGCCCTACAGAGGGCCACCGGGATTCTATCGGTTAAACCTTAAAATGTTGATAGTTAAGCTCAAAATCGAATGAGAAAATCTGACAGTTTGTTGTAACTTGAAGTGCTTGCGACTGTACGTGTTCAATAATAAATTAGCAGATCTAAAGTAATTTATAAATCTAATAAGCAAATCAGCACATAAATAACTGAAGGCAAAGTGGCAGTTAGGAGCTTACAAATCACTATTTGCTATAATTAATACAATTAGTCCAAATGACTATAGTAAATCTTTAGGTATTTTAATAGTTCCGTAGAAATACTGTCAAAGTACTGTAGTTTCTATTTAAATTATGCAGAACGAAATTGAATTTAAACTCATACTGAGTAGGTACACAGAAATATCTAGTTATTTTTATCCGACTGCGGCGGGGCCCAAAAGGGGAGTAATTGTAATTCAAGTAATTTAAGTCAATATTAGTACAGTAGTCTGCACGTCTATAGTAACAAAGCCAGTATAAGCTGCATAATCTGAATCATTTTGAAGGATATTTCTAATCAATTGCTTCATATGTTCGAAAAATTTGTCTCCTCAATAATGTAAATAACGCAATCAATGTTGTTGAACTGTCAAAATGAAAGCCATTCCTTAGTGTGTTACGCAATTACCCCGCTGGTCTCGTATTCTATTAAAACTCCGTACTACGCTACTCCAGTTTCGAGTAAGAGTTAAAGCTCAGTGCACGAAAAAGTACCAATTTTTTAATTTATATTATTTTTGTGAATGCTTGAAATAATTTAAATATAAGGTCTGTGTGACTATAAAAGTACACCGCCCCGACCCTTGCTCGAGCCAGCCGGCGCCGCTGAGCCTGTAGCTTTAAATTCGCCCCTAATAATAATAATTCCGATCCAGTCTGTCCTTTGCTGCCCTCTCCCAGCGACGCCCTAAGCCGAGGTTCGTACCCCGCAGGGGATGCCCTTAGCGTGTTGTCGCCTAGTTTGTAAGTCTTTTAAGCCATGGCTGGGGGCCTTAATTTATTAGGGCAACCACAGGCATGTCCGGTTACCCAGCCGACAACCTCGTAGGATGACCTGCGAGAGGGCAATAAAAAAAAACAAATTTCGTCGCGCAAAACCATTCGTGTCAGTCACAGCATCTGTCAATAGTTTCATCACTTTGGCGCTCTCGTTGATTTACTTATTGAACATATTTTCATAAAATAAAATTTTGATTTTATTTCAAGGATGGCTGCGCACTAGTGTGATTTTTAAATTTCTTGAAATATTTGTTAAATAATAGAGAGAAATCCATTATTGAGAAGGTTTCTTTACAAAAATTGTGTTTTTCAAAATTATTTTTCTGCTAACTTTTGTATCGAAGGTCGAACCACATGCAAGTAGAGACTGGACGTCTGAACTCCGAAGTTTTAAATATCGATGTATTCAATTGAGAATGTTCATAATCGCGATGTACCGAAATTCGAAAGAACGTCATACTGAACTTCGAAGTTTGATTAGACATTCTTTCGAAGATCCGTACATCGCGATTATGAACATTCTCAATTAAATACATCGATATTTTAAACTTCGAAGTTCGGTAATACAGTCGCAAGTAGACCATAAAATAATGTTGCTGATATTTTGTCATGTTCAAAATCATAAGTAGTTTCTTGTAAAACGATGATCAAACGTCAGTGTCGCGTCTTTTTGCGGAAAACTTGTTGCGAATTTTAGTGATTTTCCATGAATAGGTACTTAAATTATTTTAAAAATCTCTTCTAGAGCCACATGCAAAACTAAGAACTCGACTTTTCAAATCACAAACAATTTTGTTTAAATTATTTATACCTTTCTTACAAAAAGTAAGCAAATTTGATAAAAATCAGTCAATTTCGTGCACGGCCCCCTAACACTGACGTGCGGTTGACTGTACCTAAGGATGAGGATGTTTAATTACCTTCTACTAAAGATGTGAGGAGCGTTACATTGGCAGCTTTCCGTCTCCCAGCCGGCAAGTTGAGCCCAATCTTTTCCAATTTCTCACGGAGTAATCTCCCGCCATTTTTGCTCTTCGCTCTGAAAAAATAAATTGTTATAAACTTCTTGCTGTAATTAAGAACCTTATTGGCTTAAAACATAGCTTATAGAACACCCACACTACGGACACAGAAAATATAGAAAGAATACTAATTACATATTTGAAATCGCTGCTTGATTTACACGTTGACCCTACATTAAAAGTCAGTGCGTAAAAAAAATAAGTAGCTGCTTCTTTTGTTGTACAGTCACGTCAGTCAATAGTACTGCTACTGACCGCTAGATGGAGCTACTGATAACCTATCGATTACCGTCAAAATTGTAATTTGTGATTGACGCATAGAAAGTTAAAGTAACAATTTAGTTGGATAAAGATCTTTTTCTCTTATTGCTACGGAATAGGGTTGGTAATCGAATGATTTTTCTTTGTGGAGGTAAAAAATACTTTGGCTTTTACGTTCGGCGTTTAAAAATGGCTACCAGTATTAACCGCTGTGAAATAAAACCTCATTATCGAAATTGTTTTCGATGAATAAAGTTCAAGAATGTGAGTTCGCTCGTTATGTTATCTGTGATTAATCGAAGAACGTAGGCTGATTGGCGTTTCCAGTTTTGATAGGCTGCTGACAATTTGAATAGGAGCTGAAATAGTTGCGTTAAAAATATTTTATTTATTAAGCCAAGCGCACGTTACAGCCGCAACGGGCCGCAGCGCAACGCATTTTTATACAAAAAATTGCGGTGCGGCCCGCCTGTTGAGTGCGTTGGTCCATAGAAAATGTACGAAAGTGTTAAAGGGGGATTTTTGTAATTCGTTGCGTTGCGGTGAGGCCCGACTCAGTCTGCGCTAATCTTTACGAGGCACAAAGAAAAAAAAACATTAAAAATCAATTGAGCCTAATTTATTTAGAATAATTTCGATTGATCAAGTTATAAAAAATACGCGTTCACTTGAAAACCTCCTCCATTTTTTTGTCAGTTAAAAATAATGCGTTACTTTTGCCTTGTGCCTATTTTGTTTATTTTGACTTATTTCCAAAAAAATACGATATATCCAGATTATTGAGTAGAACGTATTTTTACTATAAGTAGTAAGGAAACCATCTTCAAAATACGGGTGCTACAAATTATCAAAATCCGCGGTCTCGTTGGGTTGAGATGGGCCTAATTTTGTGTAACGTCTTAGGGGCCCCTCGGTATCGGGCTGGTATGCGAACGAATTCCTAACAAATTGTTATTAGTTTGTGAATTTTCATAGTATGAACTTCTAACAAAACATTTAGGTATGCATGAATGCCAGTTAGCAGAAACTTAATATTGAATAAGTACCTAATAATTATTGATGCGATATTGTTTTATATTTTTTCTGTTCAATTTGAACCCTAATTGCGTACCACACTATTGATCAGAATCTGAGTCATTTTGAAGGATATTGCTAATCCATTGATTCATATGTTCCAAACATTTGTCTGCTCAACAACGTAAATAACGCAATGAATGTTGTTGAACTGTCGAAATGAAAGCCATTTCTAGTGTGTTACGCAATTACCCCGCTGCTAGTTCAATATCTATATATCTATTTAGCTCGTAATGTCCCACTGCTGGGTTAAGGCCTCTCTTTACGAACTTGACTCCAACCGAAAGGACTGGCCCGCAATGGCAGTGGTCAGACGTGTGTGAAAAAGGGTTCAGTACAGGGTGGCAGGGACATCGACGCGCAAACTATAACCATGAATTCAGCATATGATTCTAGACCCCTTAGCGTAGAAATTATCCGCAGACAATAAAAAAAAAAAACACGTGTGGCACTCGGGGACTGCCGCGGTAAAGCTATTGCATAGCATTTTTTATCAACTTATGCAAATATAGGGTGTTTGGTAGCTGGGTGCAAAGCCTTAAGGGGGTGAAAGTTGACACCATTTAAAGCATTATGAGCCATACATTTCTTAGACGAAGTCGATTTTATTTTTATTTTGTGGCTGCTATTTCTAGGTTTTTTTAGGTAAAGGTATAGCAGTTAAAAATAAAAAAAACAAACTTCGTCTTAGACATGTATGGCTCAAAATTCTCTAAATGGTGTCAACTATCACCCCCTTAAGGCTTTGCACCCAACTACCAAACACCCTGTATAATCATTTATTTTTTATTTATGCAATATATTTTTTTCTTTGATATTAATTCAAGTACAATCGTACCATATACATACACGTTAAGCGAACGCTCGGCCGAGCTACATGGTAGGCGGAGTGGAGGTGTTAGGTTTTATTTTCGTTACGGAATATCTTGATTCGGTCGCCGCGCTCAAAGCCCGCGATAAAAGCTATGCAATAGCTTAAAAAATTCGCTGTTTCATTGAAAAGTGCAATACTTACGCGGTCAGAAAGTATGGAACCAGATTTTGTTTTTAATGACCAACGAAAAATTTCAACGCAGGTTCAGAATCATGTACTAATCCATGGTAACAGGTTGCGCCACTGTAGATTGTAGGCGTGAGTTTAAAAATGTGGATATAATGAAGAGATTAATCTACAAATTAAAAATTACTTAATTAAATCGAGCTTAGGTAAGTACTAGGTACATTTCTAAATCGTATGGATGTTGTTTGAAGCAAACTAACCGAATAAAATCAACATTTCAAGAAAATATCAATTTAATTGGCCATCAAAAAGCCGCAAAGCTTTTGTAGGGAGATAGGTACCAACAGAGTCGGTGATCACTGACCAATGATTTTACTATTTCTCATTTACACAATGGTTGAGGTGAAAATAATCACAATTGTAATTAGACAGCTCCGTTAGTCGAGTTTGATATTTTCACACGTCCGTTTAGACAACTACAAAAGAAGTGAGAATCAGCCGCAGAGCTAACGAGCCAAACAATGAATTTGAATTTATGAATTTAGAATCAATGGAAAACTAAATCGAATGAATCGACAGATTGGAAAGAGAACTAATGGGCATCGAATATCGAGTATGTATCGGATACTCAAGTGTCCGATTAAAGAGATTAACAATCAGGTATACGTCATTGATTCAAATACGATAATTATAAAAGGTAAGTACGGTACTAGATAGGTAAGATACTGTTGGCCGATTTCCCACATGTCTTCTTTACTGCGGTTCTTTGTAGGCGTCATATCAAATTGACATACGAATTTAACTTTTGAGTAATCGATATTTTAGATTTTACTGGCTGCTAAGAAATTCCGATCGAATGTGACCGCGTAACGATGAATGCAAGATCATTTAATCTCCAATTACCGAATCAAGCATAACGATATGAAAAATAATAAAAATAACTCTTGTATCGTAAAGCGGCGGATCCATTAATAATACGCGATTGATTAAATCAAAATGGCGTTTCTACTTACGAAACACACAATGAGTATTTTGAATTTCGAAATAATGGCGTCTGCGGCATAGGTGTGTGTTTTGACAGCATTTCTTTTGTGGAAAGAGGCTCTCGGATATGAAGGTTTTGAGAGTGATTAATTTCATTTAGATTTTGTTTTCGAAATGGACACACTTCATTTTTTTATGAACGCTAAATCTAATCCATACTAATATTATAAATTCGGAAGTAACTCTATCTGTATGTTACCTTTTCACGCCTAAACCACTGAACAGATTTCGATACAATTTGGCAAGGAGATAGATGGCATCCTGGGGAAGGACATAGGCTGATTTTTGTCCTGGTATATAGCACGTTCTAGTGGGATAATTTCTGAAATCCACACGGGCGCAGCCGCGGTCAGAAGCTAGTATAGTATAATGTAATATCGTCTCAACGAATGCCTAGTAATGTGCGCTAAATAGCTCCAGTTAATTAGGTATTCTACTAACATAAACATAACATAATATAACACCTATATTCCCCGAAGGGTTAAGCAGAGGTGTACACCTATAGTTCAACTACATTTCGCCAGTTATGTTTAAGTCCCATGTAATAGGGGGCGAGCCTATTGCCATCAACCGGGCTCAAATATAGAATCCGGGCTGAAAAACCCAATAACACTTTGCCCGACCTAAGAATCGAACCCAGGACCTCAGCGGTAACGTTTGCGGCCACTAGTCTAATAATAATGAGGAAAACTAGAAAATTATGAGGCAGTATTCTACTATTGGCGCTATTTATAGTAACGATTTTTTTTTCTGTGGACAGTACAAATATTTGAAACACTCAGATTACTCCTGAATCTTTTTGTGAGCACAGGTGGAGTGCTGGCTCAATGGTATAATGGCCCCGACTTCGGTACGAGTTGTACGTCATGTGTTCGAACCCAGGCAGGCGCTTTACTTTGTGTAAATAATTTCATCACCCACTGCTCTCAAAACGGTGAAGAAAAACATCGTGAGGAAACCGGCATGTCACAGAACCAAAAATTCTAAGACATGTGACATCCACCAACCCGCACTGGGCCCGCGTGATAGATGACAGCCCAGTCCCTCTCGAAGAGAGGAGGCCTGTGTTCCAGCAGTGGGAACATTATAGGCTGATTATGCATTATTCCTGAATTAGTTTCTGAAACTGACAAGAGTATCTATCGCTATAAGATGAATGAAACATTGTAGGCAATTTAAGTTACTTTTTAGGCGTAAAAATTACACGCTTTTTGACATGTAAACTAGTCCTCCACTCCTGTTTGTCGATTCCGCTCTTAGTTGCACTTAAATTTATTTATTATTAATCTAATTAGCATACCATTACCGAGTTGAAAATGTGAAATATTCGAGTCATCAATGTATACAGTCAGCTGCTGGCTTCCCGCCATTATTCGGTGTTGCCATCGTATAAATTATTTTCTAAAGCCGCAATGCTGGCTGCATGGCTTTTGACAACGCAACCATCGGCACGTAATGATGGCAATTAGGGAGACGATGATGCACTGTTTATCGCGTTCTAAATTTAATAAAACAAGTAAAGTGGTCTGTCTGACAGGTATTCATTGCGTCAAATGGAACGTTTGGTGAAGTTCAAAGTAAAAGACTTTTTTATTCTCTCATCGAACCATTTAATTGCAGTTTTTCAACAAAGCCCTAATTTAAATCCTAGCATTACGGTGGCGATCACGTACAAACTAGGATGTGCTTAAATGACCTCATAAGTTGGATAGGTAGTCATTACGGCTTCCATTTGTGGAATAATTGGATTTTTTTATTAAATCATGACCGGACAGTTTTTTGCTGAAACTTACGAGCTTTTGGCGGACACTTCACATTGAGTGCTTGAATCCAACTAAAATATAACCTATGCGTAAGGCAGCGAGGGGAAAAAATGTATTATTTTGTCAAGTGTCAAAAGAAATTTGCGTCCCAACAGGTTGACGCGTAAGATGTTTATAAAAAATCCATATGAAAAGCAAAAACGGTAGTAAAAACGTTACTAGCTGCTTTTAACGTAACGGTGTGCGTATAGCAAGATAATATATGATCACAATGAGATATCTAGAAGTAATGCCCGATAATTATATTCAATAAACATATAAAGGAAACGGCGCGGCGCGGCGTTTCGATGCCAACCGCACAACAAAAAGTGCTGAGCGTAATTTGAGCAGTACTTACGGGTTCCGTAATTTAAATAAACTAGTTACTTGAATATTCAATTACCTACATGGTTTTTTACACTTCTGGCCGATTATGTAAGCAGTTTAAAATTGTCCTGTTTCTTAATTTTATTGGGTAATGCAAATTTTTACGAGGGTAACAAGCAGTGGAACTTAAACAATTTGTAAAGGTGACCTTTTGTCAAGCAGGAAAAAATAAATTAAACTTTATTTAAATGTGTTTTCATTTAATTCCAAACTCCCTTTCTTTGTAATATAATTAAATATTTGTTAATTAAGACTTTTAACATAACATCACGCCCGTTTTCCCCGAATTGTTAGGTATACTATAGTACAGTCGCCTGCAGCTCAAGCTACACGAAACTGTCAAATTTCTCCAAACGATTTTAAAACTTAAAATGTTAACGGTTAAGTTCAAAATCGAATGACAAAATCTGACATTTTGTGATAACTTTATGTGCTGGCGACTGTCCACCCACATTTTACCAGTAATGATTGAAATGCTATGATTACACTTACATTCTTGATATATCAAGAATGTAAGTGTAATCATAGCATTTCAATTAATAAAATAACCGAATCCGGATTTTTCGAAACGAATTTAATAAGTTATTTAGGTATAGTCCCAAGGTACTCTAAATATCTTAATAACCGCTAACCAAAATGATCCGATATTAAAAGTCAAACATGTCTTTATCGCTCACCGCAAACTGTACAGTGTTATCAGAGCAAAACATTTATTAAATAACCAACCGCACTAGAGGAACAAGAGCATGCCACGTTTAAATTCAATATATTACGCTCAGTGGCGGGTGACGTGAATTTGTCTTGTAATTGCCTAATATTTATTATGCATACAGTAATTATCGTTTTAATTAACTTGTAGTGGATCATCAAACACACGCAGCTGTAGGCGGTAGGTACAACCATTTTTTTTTTCGTTATGCAACGGCTTGCAAGATGTATGTGGTAAAATGTCAATTTGATCGCGGGTCCAAGATGTTTGACATCGCAAACCGTTTTAGCAAAAAAAAAAAAAAACGATTCACTGGCTATGTGTCGACAGATAACTTATTACATTTACACATATGACTGAGCTACAACTGCTACAAGTCCTTTAGTGTCATGCCACTTGAGCTGTTCACAGCAAAAAAAAAAAACTTGCATTCATCCTCTACTAACGGCGGTTGTTAGTTTCTAGAAGTCCCTGCTCACACTAGTCTTCCCTCAAAACGGATCCAGACTATAAGTCCCTACCTACACTAAACATCTGGAATTATCTCCACATATACCCCATCCTCAGGCTGATGGTCCTCTCCCAGAGAGAAAAAACACCCTTGAATTTGATCGCTACACTAAGAATAAGAACAAGTTCATTTTTAACCCATAACTGGGATAGCCTCGACTTAAAAGCTACAGAAAACTTTCCATCGCCTTACCTTCTCAGTACACCACCAAGTAGAGACGCGTTGAGGCACTCAGGGGGTGACAGTCTCCTCTGCACCTCTGCCACGGTCACCTTGTACTTGCTGGTGGAAGACAGGAGAGACAGCCGACCAGGGACTGAGCAGAACACATCATTGGGTGCACAAGAGCCTGTGCCGCCGAGGCCGTCGCGGCCTTTCATTGCTGAAAGGATAGAAAACATTAGAAAAGGTGTCACACGAAGTGATGTTAATTAGAGGACTGTCAGCATATTTTCTGTACTCAATGGCTGTTGCCTTTTGGTGAACGAGACTAAGTCATCCTGAATATCTATTTGAAACTAGGTCCTTATGTAGGTAGATCGAGTTATGTTAATCTTAGTTTAAAATCTGTCAATTTCGAGTTCTTTGTTCAGTGCGCATCGTTTTGGATTAGGGTACAAATATGAAGAGAGACCTAATTAAACCTAAGTATCTATTACAAACTTAGCGGTACAACGCGATGGAAACTATTATTTTAAAGTTATTTTATTGTTCAATAAAACACCTTTTATACTAGTGTATCGCTTATTAGGCTTAAATCAATAGCATAGACATGGACATTAAAGGATAAGTTCAGAAAAAGACATTACTAATCCTTCAAACTTTTCGGAAAAAGCTAGTAAAAATGACTTGACAGTATTCATAGACGTGTAGCACTTAATAAATCACAGGTAGGTACAGTTAAAAGATTTATGTCGATGACTTTGTGACATATCGATTACATTTGCTATCATATCGCTTACATCCTGTATTAAGATTGCCAACAGGAAATTGTATTTGGCTACGTATTTGTACCTACGTCTTTCATTAACAATGATAGCGGGTCAACTTTTACTTCACTATTTGATGAATAGATATTGCGAACAGTATCATAATGGGCCATCATTATTGGTTATTGATTTTTTAAATTATATTTACCTACCTCCTTAATGTGCGAGTCGTAGGTATGAGGTCTTACAACAAAATAGTTCCCAATTAGGCTTGGAAAAGTAACATAATAAGGGACTTATTTGAAATTGGTACCGAAAATATTGTTTGAACTTCACAAGTCAACAGAACTTCTCAATTTTGCTTACTAATTTTTCCTTCGTCATATAGGTACGCAAAAAAAATACCGAGTCGAAAAAACCAAAATACAATCGCTACGAATACATTAAACATACAGCCATACGAAAATTGGAGTGATTACAAAATCTCTGGCTTCAAATATCAACAATAGGGCCACTAACAATCATTGCCACGCCCCAAACATGAGCGCAGCGTGATCTCTATTCTCATTGTAATATTTCTATATGGCAACCCTAATACAATAAACATTAGTATGTCATTATGTTGGCACCATACTGGCTATTTAACACCCCGCGTTTTTGTACAAAATGTTAAAGGTGTGCACGCTTATTACCGGCCAATTATGTTTTTGAAAAAACCGACGAAGTGTGGGACTTGTGACTCGTAAACTGTCGTTTTTAGTAGCTACTTAAATGTATGTATTTTCTGTAAATTAATACTGAAGAAATAAAATTATGCCGAAAAGGGTGCACATTCAAATAGTTAATGTTCAGCATGAAGAGTGATAATAGCAGTTGAAGAAAATACCTAGATTTCAGTTTCTAGCCGAAGAAGAAGCTAGCAACTATTTACTTACATACCTGATCTTTGTTTTGTTTTTGGTAAAATAAGAAACTTTAAGATTCACAGGGTCATGACGGCGCTAATAAAGGATGACCTTCCAATATCACTACAGCATGCGCTCGTTGACATGTGTACCTTGCCTATTTTTTTGGGCCTGGGTGGAAAATCCTCGTGGATATCCTCCGCCCTCGGGCGGCCGGAGGTGTCTGTCAGACTCTTACTGACTAAAAACCACCCCGGTGATCCCTTCCCACACTGGGACCGGGGATCATGGTAACTTGTGCGCCTTCCACGATCCCCGGCTGGTGCTGCCTCATGCCATCAGGCCTGCGGGGGGGGGGTTTAATGTGTAAGACTCCCCCCGCGACGTTAGGGGGCGATAGGGGACTATAGGGGCGCGCGTGGAACACTACGCGTCACTACCTCGGATCCTGCTGGATGGGGGGCGGCGGACGTTCCTGAGTCCGCCGTCCCTTTGTACCTGTTTGTGGCGGCTGGAAACCAACGGCCAACTCTGTCAGTATATGCCGCGCCGTGTCCTCGTTAACGTGGGCGCAGTGGTTGTCACCACTGCGCCCACGTTAACGAGGTCCGAGCGTCTGGCTCCCTATTTATGCGACAAAGGTACTTCCCGAAGCAGCCATGCCCCGAGAGCACCTGCGTCGCTTGAAATGATAGGGAGCCGTGCCTCCTCACGACCCATTCATCGAGCACTGGTCGGATCGCCTCGACGGTAGTGAGGTCGGCGGTAGGGCGCAGAAGCCTGTCTAGCCATTCCGTCATCATAACCTCGCGGAGCTGTGACCGACGAAGCTCGATCTCTCGCTTCATCGGACCACCGCTCCGCCATCGGTACAATGAAGCGAGGGCTCTCGCCTCGAGATCCCAGGGAGGAGATCCGGCCAGTGCACAAGCCGCTTCAGATCATGCGATACCCCGAGATAGCTCTGACGGCCATCGCCCTCTGCGGTTTTCGCAGTATTGCGATGCTGCCGGCCGTCAGGTCAGAAACTCACACCGGGGCCCCGTACAGGGCCATGGATCGCACGATCCCGGCGGTGCTCAGGCCCCCCAGATTGGGAAGCAGCGTTGCGAGCGCGCCCGCCGCACCCATCAACTTGAGTGCCAACCGCCAAAATTGGGGGCCGAAGTCCCATCGGCTGTCGAGCACCAGTTCCGGGTACTACATGGTGGACTCGACAGCAATTCTGGCCCCCTGACCACGATGTGTGATCCCGGCGTCGGATGTGTATCCTGCCTATCCTAAACTATGTTGCTCAGACTTGTTCTTTGACTGAGGCTCAGAAGTCCAAAGTTAAAGTTTGCCAAAGAGCAATGGAGCGTAGCATTTTGAAAATAAAGCTAACAGATCAAATGCGCATATTTCATATTTCATATTTATTTATTTGCGTTCTACAAGGTAAAAAGATGATAACAAAAGCTTAGAGCTAAGAGCCGTTGTAGACCCTGTAAGGGCACAGCAAAATAGTTTTGTTACAGGATAAATAATTCTTAAAATCTAATTATTGTTAAATTTAAATTTAAATCAAATTATACATTAAAATTAAATCATTACAATAGTAACAGTTAACAGCAATAACATAAATAATTCAATTAGTAGTTATATAATAATTAAATAATTAAAAATATCTTATAGTCTTAGTTATCTTATAGTCTAAAATATATATTATAGTCTTTCATTCAAGTATTCCTTCACAGTATAATAGCTTTTATTTAATAGAAATACTTTTAATTTATTAACAAAGATGTTGTATTTATGCATATTTCTTATATCTTCCGGTAATTTATTGTATAATTTTATCGACATGACATAGGTACTTGAGGAGTGCAATTTTAATCGGGATGTAGGGATGTTTAACCTATTTTTATGTCTTAAAGTAATGTTAGTTTGTATGTCTTCTCTTTTTGAATAAAATTTCGGGTATGAACGTACGAATTTACAGATTTCGAAGATGTAGATACAGGGTAGAGTTAAAATTTTTTGTTCCTTAAAGTGGGGCTTACAGCTATCTGTTTGTTGAATATTGACAAGTATTCTAATAAGTTTTTTTTGTAGGGTGAATAATGTGGGTGATTCTGTGCTATTTCCCCATAATATGACTCCGTATTTTAGCCATGCATAGGCATATGCATAATATGTTACCAACGCAGTATTTATGTCTGTGGTTTTTTTGATTTCCCGAAGGGCGTATGAAAATGTTGATAATTTTAACTTTAATTTTTGTATATGCGACTTCCAGTTTATATTTGTGTCTATGTCCAATCCTAACAGGGTGAATTTATTTACTGTGTCTAGTTTATAGTTATTAAAACTGAAGTTTATAGGTATAGGCGCAACACTTAATACGCTCCAAGACAGGCATCGCCGTCGTTGGCGATAAGACCGCGATGCTGAAATGGGACTGGGCGGGCCACACCTACAGGATGAATCAGGATAGATGAGCCAGGGTCGAAACACAGTTAGTGCCTGAAGACGGGCGTCGTCACCGAGGCAGGCGTAAGAAACGCTGGCGCTACGACCTAGACTCGTTCTTGACTGATTGGCCGGAACAAGCAGCAAAGACGAATGGAAAAATATGGGGGAGACCTTTGCCCAGCAGTGGGATAGTATAGTTAAAAAAAAGACACAAAAACCGCAATAAATATAAAAATTGGCCTAATATTTTATTGAGCGAGCGAGCGCGAAGCGCGAGCGAGTAATCGTCTGTTTCGGCTTGGGCAAAAATGCTTTCGTTTGTCCGGATGTCTGGATGGCTGTTCTCCTCTACAGGTCGCATTTCTCAACCGATTCTCGGGAATTTTGTGAGCAAGATCGATAATTATATGGTTTTGTTTTGTCGATTCAGTTTTCCAAAAAACTTCAAAATGGCGGAAATATGGGGTTGACAACGTAAAAAAAAATATTTCAGCCATTTTGCGCTCTTTTTGTTTTAAGGTGCGCGGTGAACATTTATTTAGTTTTAAGCTATGCAAAGACAAACTCGCGAGGTCTAAAGCTCACAGAGCCACTAGTTTATTTTTAATATCAAATGAAAAGTTAATTCCAGATACCTAACTGTTTAAAAAATTTTCAAATTAAAACCACACCATCCTTATCGAAATATCGACATTCTGCAAAGACTTTTAAATCAAAATTTAAAAAGTCATTTCCAAAATCGAATGCTACCTATTCAAATATCGATTGATTGATCGATACTTTTATTTATTTGATATTGATTCATTCGTCCGATCAATGAGATGGATTTTTTTACAATCTACTTAGAAAAATCGATACACCTATTTGATAAGTGCGGTATGAAGTCTAATTACAGTTTTATCTTTACCGGGTCATCTTAGAACAGTATAACAATAAAATATTTGATATGTTAATATTGTGTAGTTCTTTTATCTGATGTTCGCAATTTAAATTACATAGGTATGGCGGCTCGGCTGGAGAATTAAATGAATAATTTTACGCGCTTAATCTTTGGTTATCGGCCATAAATTAGGGAAGTTTACAGAGCAGATGGTTCTTATCGAGAAAACTTATTGACTTGTTTGTGTTACCGAAAAAATATGTTTGCGTTACATTTACATGCAATCAAGTTTATTTATTTGCAGATTAAATAAGTAACTGTTTTTGGTTAAACTAAATTCATTCTAACTATGGAAGTAGGTACTATGGTGTGAAAATATCCAATGGAGTGTACAGATCCGGACACACTCAGCAAAGAACGGATCTAATCAGTTAGGTACTTAATTGACGATACCGCATGCTGCTATAGTTTTTAAAAATACCGTGACGTCACTAATAATAACGGAAAAAGCTGTTTTTTTTTTATAAAAATAAAAATACTTACTTTTTAATAGAGGAAGGTCAGTCATGAACCCCGTGGTGTCATCCATGCCAGCGTTCTAAAAACAAACAAAGATTTTCAAATATGTATTGTTTAGCGCGGGCTTATTTAGTGCGGGGAAAAATATTTGTTACATACTTAAATGTGTTATACATTTTAATTTTAACGTTACTATTTTCGAATAAGTGTAACGAAGAAGTAGGAATTTGACAGGATCTTATAACCAACTTTGAAGATTCGACCAAAATACCTTTCACATTCTTAACAAGTTTAAAGGTGGCTACTTAATTTTGATTATGCAGCCAATGGATACCAAATGCACGTCAAATTGTTATCTTCCGTAAAGTATTGATATTATAAAAAGGAAAGATATGAACTTTCCGACATTCCATGCTAGAGGAGGAGTATTTTAATTTAGTAAGCTTATTATTAAATTCCATAAAGGACTGGGCGCACATATTTGTTAGATATTGGATGTCTATCAAAATATCGACGATGCGAGAGCGAAATTTTAAATAAATAATTGGCATTTCTTATATTCCTCGGACACATAAATAGCTCGTCCCATAATAATATTGCACGACTTGCTCCTGCAGTGGAAAACATTTATGGATAACTAGCTGCTGCCCGCGGCTTCGCCCGCGTGGATGTCGGGAATTATCGCACGGGAACGTGCTACCGGGACAAAAAGTAGCCTATGTTACGCCTTATAACATCAGCTATTTGCCAGTGAAAGTTCCGACAAAATCGGTCCAGGCGTTTTGGAGATTAGCCGGAACAAACAGACAGACAGATAAAAATTGTAAAAAAATGTTGTTTTGGTATGTGTACCGTGTATACATCTATATGCATTTAGTAAAAAGAGGTTATTTTAATATTACAAACAGACACTTCAATTTTATTTATTTGTATGTATGTATGTATGTATGCATGTATGTATGTATAGATGTATAGATTGAATTTAGTTTTATTTTTAGGAAATACTAGGAAAAATTCTTCGCATATTGCAGTAGGTTCATAGCATGGCCTTTCTATAGAGAGGAAGTGGATCCTTATTGAAAACGAGCAGCTGCTTGTCGTTGACCTGCTGAGCTCCGGTTACAATAAGACACCTTCTTTCGCAAGTTCGCAACGCAGAAGCTGGTGTAGTCTGGACAGTTGTTCCCCCAGTCATTTGAACCTTATTGGCTGGAAAGGCGCATGAAAGTGCAGATGACGTGTTAAAACACAAGCTGAAGCGCTTTCCGCGGGCTAGGACGGCTGGAGGAAGCGCTTTCTGCTGGTTTATCTGATGATTCGTGTTTCTATGGATATTCTTACCGGGGTTTCTTCAGCGGAGTGCAGCGCATGGTGTAGGGCCAACTCATGTTGCTCTCGAGCACCGTAGTCTGCCCGTCGCTCGCCACCGCCGTAACTGAAGCCGCCGTGTGATAACTATGCAGAAGAGTTCAGGATTGGGTGATAATGTACAGTCGCAGGTCAAGCTACACGAAACTGTCAATTTTCTCCAAACGATTTTAAACCTTAAAAAGTTGATGTTTAAGTTCAAAATCGAATGAGACAATTTGTGGTAAGTTGATACCCTACCTGGTGGCCTACCTGGTAATATGGATTTAAGATTTCATTTAGGAGTACTGTTTATTTATGATAGTGATCGGGGTACCTTAGCCAGATGTATAAAGACCAATCATTGCAAGCTAAATATTTAACCAAATCGAAACCGGTCCAGTCGTTTTGGAGGAGAATGGTAACAGATAAACATACAACCTCCTAGGCTCTTTACCCAAACGCATAATAATTAGTTTGACAGCGTTGTTGTGAGTTTGTGAGTAAAATATGGAAGAACTAAAGTTAACATATGAATACAGCATTCTGTAATAAGACATTTGCTCTCACGCAATAAAGCTTTGTCAAATAATTTCAAAAATATTTGTGAAAAATATTTTCATAAATTGCGTTCATTCGCGTTTAATGTCATCGAGTCTTCCTGCTAACGTTCGGCCACTGTTGTACTTATTGAATAGCCTGCTCTAGCAAACCGGACCATTACCAGTGGCTAATCTACTAAAGTGATCCCATCCCTAACGTTTTCGTCCAAAACCTATTGTTGGCTGAACATAATGTCGAGGTTGCTTCAGAAAAAAAAACCGAACTGGATACATGTTCGTATTTCGAATGGAGCTTTCAGAATATAAATTGAATTGATGTAATTTTTTGGCGGCAATAAAGTCAGTTGCTTTTTTTTATTTTATAACTTAAGTTACGAATTGAATGAGCAAACAATTTAAAAATATACCTATTGCCTAGATATACAAGTTTATTTCATGTGAGTTACGACCGATAATGAGTTGTAAAAAAAATCAAAGAAACATTTTGATCAATGGACCGTTTGGGGACAAATCAAGATAAAGTGACTATCTATGACAACAAAATAACTTGAATAATATCAGATGATTAAAATGTAAATATTTATTTATTATTTACGTGACTATTTGTTGACCCTGTTAAGTATATTATTTTGTACATTTATTACAAAGTTAATATAAGAGAATTAGGTATCAGAAGAATGACTTCCCAACCAAAAAAAAAAAGATATCAACTGAATATCAACAAAAAAAAATATTTTTGACAGCTGTTCTTGGCCGGTTATAATTTCGAAATATTCCAGTTTGGAGTATTAGTTTAATTTTGGTTTAACTTTTGGGTCGGACTGGTACACTCAGATGAAAAAATAAATGACAGAATCAAAGTGCAATGTTTATTGAAAAATCTAAAATTATTTCAATATAAAACTGAGTATAAGAATAATCTTAAAAACGAACGTTTTTAAACATTTCAAGCGGGAAGCGGGATAATAATAGGCTGGTATTATTATTATTAATTATAAAAAGTCTATTTTAATACTTTTCTGAATAGACTACATAGACACGTTATTATTACACAGTTGCCAGAAGGATCGTGTCGGCGGAAAATTATTATAGTAGGTATTAATAACATAATAATTTTATACCCGCGGAGGGTGAACGTTGCAGAGATTCTTTCGCGAGGGTTGAATGGGGGGAGGGGGAAGCGCATAGTTTCTTACTACAATGTGGTGCATATCGATCTATTTAGTGGGGTATTTTCTGAGGATGAGTAAGTAAATTGACTGTGTGATTAGCTTGTGTAGGAAAATACCGTAACGAACCAATAAATAATTAACTAAGTTTTTTAAAGTGATGTTTAGTCTATTTAATTATTTCATGGTATGTTTAAAAGACGGGATTGTAGAGTTGGTTTGGGTGTGTGACAGGACTTAGAGCTCCAGTCGAATTCCAAACAAGTTGGGCAATCCTATTAATATACACACACAACCACACCACAGCTCAAAATTGCATCTTGTGGTTGTCGCAAAGCATCTTCAAGTGGCTGCTGCAGTAACAGCATTCAACTAGAACTGTTAGGTACTGGCATGTGAGCAGAGCGGTAATTTCCGTATTTTTAAGGGGGATGCGTTAGGGTAGCCCGCGAAATTCAAATTTTCCTACCTTTTTTTGCAATTTGAGAGAGATGTATATTGATAATTTTTATGATTATAATTCTATAAATAAATATTTGATACGGCCGCGAATCATATTTAGATCAACATACAACCTGATACTGACCTGCAAATTGCAAAAACGTAAGAACATTTGAAATTCGCGGGCTATCCTGATGCTATCGCCTTAAGAACGTTCGCATTCTAATGTCAATCTTAATCTGTCAAAAATACTTCTAATTAACCTACATTTTTGACAAGTTTATGACATTTGTTGTCGCTGAGATGAGATTGTGACTAGAGTTTGAATGTCTTTAATTATGAGAATTGGCCTTCAGCGGTAATTAAAAATTAAATTAAATTTTGTAAAAATCTCACAGTGAAAACGTAGGTGAAGTTAACTGTCATTCCACCCGATGGGATTGACACTATTGACAGCTCACTTCACGTATGTTTCACGGTGACATTTTTACAGAATAGATCGGCAGGTCTGAGGTCGAGGCTACTTACGTGGTGCGCATGAATGTCGTGGTGGTCCCTGTGGTGCCGCAGATGCGCGTGCGGCTCGTGGTGCGTGTGGTGGCGCGGGAGCAGCTGCTGCGGCGCGTAGTGCTGAGCGTACTCCGCCCCGCCCCCGCCTCCCCCACCGTAGTCCATGCCATGACTCTGCCGCAGATGGAAGGAAATTGGTAGATTTGGAGACAAGGAAGTTTTATGATGAAGGTGTTGATTGAGACTAACTTGCACTCTATCGTAGAATTCGAAGGCTTCAGGCGTTACTAGACTAACCTTATTGCTCCCGAGGTTCAGGGAATACTAAATAGAAAATGTAAGAGTCATATCGTTGGGTGCAATAATTCCTTGCTCTATTTAAACAACGACATGTCATATGAGAAAAACTTGAGCAGTACATTATTAGTGTTAAGGTTAAAGTAGCCATTAATCCATTTTTAGTCATCTTTAGTAGTTTCATTATTGCTCAGCACTATCCTGATAGGGGTGGTTTTTGAGTGTTGTTCCTATCAGAGAGCTTGGGGCTCTGTTCCTTTGATGGCGGGTCCTAATTCATCTAGCTCACTCACCTGTTGTTGATGATGGGGGCTGGCGGGGTGCGGCGCGGGGGCGAAGGGCGGCGGGAAGTACGGCGGCTGGAAGTCTGCCAGCGAGGGCTGCGCGCCTCCGCGGAACCCGCCGCCGCCGAGACCCAGCCCGCCGCTGCCCAGCCGCTCCTGTGCAACAAAACAAATTAATGTTTAGAAACGAGGATAGTAACACAAAGCTGATCTAAACGTTCTAGGAATAATAGTGAAGATTGATTTGCAGTAGCTTGCTGATGATTCTCGGAGTTTCAGTAATAAAGATGACAAGATATCAGCTTTGGAACTGTTTAGAGGAGAACTATGATGAGCTGAATACAGAAGCTAGAAGTCAGTCGGCAGTCACTTATTAAATACTACTAGAGAACTTGAGTATTATCGACGAAGGTCTTATTAAAAAATACACCAGCACCAATAAAATCGAATTAATAATAGTGCCTAATATCAGGTGTAGGTAATCATAATTATTGCAGTTATAAATTTTCTGCAATTCTTCCGAAAAGAAGACTTCCAACGCATTTTACCACATTTATTTGGTTTCATATCCACCAAAATGGTTCAACTTGTTCGAAGACCCTACCACAAAAAAAACTTACTACATAGAAATATGTAAAGATAGGTAATGATATAAAGAAACTGGTAATTTTAAAACATGGTGTTGCAATAGAAATAAATTATATCTTTAAATCGACACGTGCAACATTGTAACAACTAAATAACTTCACCTTACACCTGACACTCGTAATAGCGTTGAAAGCCATCATTCAAGGATGACGCGATCCAATCAGAATATAGTAATTAAAGCAGCTAATTATCGAATCACTCGTTATAACACTGGCAATTTACACGAACTAAATGATGCTATTGTGTGGAATAAATTGGAGGGTAAGGATGGTCATCCGACGAACGCTAAGCGAAAACATGATGTGAATTATATTTGAGAAAGTTTTCGTAATACCTACACCTGCAGTGAAACGCAACTGACGGATGAAACTGCTACTGATCAATGTGTAATCAATCATATTTTGTGAGGTGGCGATAGGTACCTACTTCATGATGTTAAAAGTTAACTGATTGCTCTTTAATTAAAAACGGTCGAAGTATAAGGTGGCTTTCCTGACCTTTTTTGGGATACGAGACAAAAAAAGAAACTCGGTTCACGCTGTGCATTTTAAACGAGAAGATTATCGGTGTCCTAGTGACTTTTGTATTTTCTTTGTACTCGCTTTGTCCAAATTAAAAGGTACAATCACTTATAATAAATAAGCTATCAGTGCTGGACAAAGCAGTAGCCCGGTGTCAAATCAGTACCCATTCAGGAGAAACAGTAGAACTGATAATATCCATCAGGCAAGTCTTTGATTTTGAATTTAGAGAGTGAGTATGTCTAATGTTCAAAATGTTATTAGAGTGGGTACCTACATAGGCATCAACAAATAGTACTTGTGTGGCGAGAAAATTTATGTTTCTTGAATAATTTATGTTTACTTATCTTCTTTGTTGACTGTACATGTCAAATGCATGGCAAAAGCTATCCTCTACATCGCACCGTTCTCTATGGTAGACTTCCTTAACATCAGTAATGCCAATGTTCGGATATATTACAATAACCGAATAGACATAGACAATGATGATCTTATATGATTACATGTCATGAACTCATGATACACGCAATATATGAATTAGCACTTCTGTCTTTGATATATGCGGCGTATAATCATTTTAAAGTATACCCCATTGGCTGTGGTAATCAATTTGTTCTAATGCAATGAATTGAGCTAAATGTGATTCTAATGATATCTTGATTCATATATCTACAATACCGAAATCTAATGATCAAAGTGTGGTGTTGACGAAGGCATATATTCATCATGTTTTTCTTGATTGGATTTCACCAGAAAAAACAAATCCCAAGTTTCCAACCTTCAAAATCTCTAATAAAATAGGAATAATTACTGGTTGTTTGTATTCAAGGGGTATACTCTGTAAGTCCGTCAACGAAGATTCGGGCCCATCCGAAAGTAGTTCGATACTTCAGAATGAATTGATTAATTAACCCATTTGGTCGGGGAAAAAAACATCGGGAGTAAGGACAATTGTCAAATGGTTGTAGTTCATTTTTAGTTCGGGCCGCGAAGTAATCTTATGTCTAGGTGATACGGAGTTGTCAACGCCCGTTACTTTGGCCGAAACTACGGATCTAGTGCTTAGAGAGTATATCCCCTGGTCAACCAATCGCACGCAATACTTGAAGTGAGATTTGACAGCAGATTTTTCCGATCTGAGACCTGATGAGGCGACCTTTGGAAATCGAGTGTTAGCTTTTTTATACTTCATGCTTGTACTCGTAGACCCATATAAACTATCTAGCGATTCTAGCGGTAGGTAAGTATGATAAAACTGTTTAGAGCATTCAGCTTTCTAATGTTACTATCGTAATTTAATCCATTATAAATTTTTCATGTAAATATTATTAAAGGCAGGCCAAATTCATTAATGACTTTCAAGATATTCAATCTCATTGCTGCGTATTCACTACTTAATTACGCTAACAACCATCTAAAACGGTCAACACAGCCACCATCTTTATTTTGCTGTCATAAATGTGACAGCCCATGCATGATCCGCTAGAGATGTAGCTATTAAACTGCATTAATAAGTTTGTTAAAGTATTCCAATTTCAAATCTCTAGTGTGTAGTCCATTCGGTTGAAATTATACTCAATATAATGTAGATCAATTACAAAACTTACGGTATCTGTATCGAGTTACGGCATTGGACACCTAATCGATTACTTTCGATCTAGTTTTTATTTATTATCTGTTTTAATTTATGCACCTTGTTACCGGATGTGGTGAAAACTCGTCGTGATGTGATGACATAGGTGCTATGATACTTAATTGTTGGTATCAAGTAGTAGCAGGGCATAAAATATGTTTAAATATTTTTTTATTAGTGATAAAATTTGATAAATTGGACTACATTCATCATAGTTTAAGGTGAGCCAAAGCATTTGGTATAAAAACTCATCAATGGGCAGCAGTGACCAATGTGATCATTCAAGTCATAGCTTCGGGGAATAATTTAATTGACTAATTAGTTGGTAACATAAAACAATCTGTCATCAGCATCACACTTTTTCTTTTATCGAAATTCTTTTAATCATAATTAGTCTAAAAAGAGTCAGCACAAATAATTTGTCTCGGCAGTGAGTTTCTGTAACATTATTTTAAAGATTATCGAAGTAGACATTAGCCGGGGGCTACTCTAGTATCAGAGGTACACTACTAGCAATTGCCTCAAGCTCAAAAGCCTATACTGTTTTCATGTCTCGTCTTTTTCTGACGTTTGGTAGTGTGAGCCTTCTTTCCTTGACCGCCATAAATAGTTTCAGAGTAGCCATTTTTTCTATCATGACTTTGACGTCATGCAAATCTAAGCTTATGTTGTTGACGCTACGTGCGCGGGCGCTCGTGTGAGTCGTGTCGCAAGTGTTCTGGATTTGTTAACTTGATTTATGCGCGTAACCATGCAATGTTCCTTGTGAATTAATTTTGATTAGAGCATTATACTTGTCGACTAAATGAGTAGGTTTTGTAGGTGAGTCGACATCGGCACGATTTCGCTTAGCTAATGTCCTGTTTGTTTCGTCTGTATTGATTACTATAGGATGTTTCTTAATAAGCTAGCCACTGAGATCTGCTTTTGCGAGTTTTTTAATATTTAATTCTTAGTTCATCAGTAACATCTTTTGTCATCATCGTCATCTTTATGCCCTTGTCCCATGGTACTTTTGGTCGATGCAACACGTTCTCTTGTTCCTTTCTGCCCTGACAACCGTCATGCTATCATTCTCCCCCTTCTCTTTCATATCATTCCTCACACAATCCATCTATCTTTTCTTTGGCATTCCTCTCCCTCTCCATCTCCATCCGTCAACGTTTGTACACCCTACCATCTCACCTTTTGTAATGGTATAAAATCTGACCGCAAGAAAAGCACGGAGAGCCTATTTGGTTCAACTAGTGCTCATATCTATGACAAATTCAAAGTTTTACTGTACATTAGGTAACAATCTAAACGCTTCACTTAAAGTTCCCAAACGATACTCATCGAATAAAACCGATTGGGAAATCCAGAACCAATCTTGATAAAACAAAAATAAATACGTTCTTAATATTGTCTATGCGTGGAGGTGAAAGGCGGTATTGTTTACCCAGGTCGTGGGGTCAACGCGTGTTGGGTGACTTGTAGATAGAGACACTGCCCATTATTTAGGAAGCCGTGATAGACATGCCTATAAAAATGGCGGTGTGATAAATTGACAGATATACGCGCGGGTAACTGTAGGTATTGTACTTTCGACTGTCAAAATAAGAAGTTTTTGATGATGTATGTTGTTAATATTTCGAGATAAAATGCGAAATGATGTTGTTTGAATTTCTATTGTTTGGTGGTGTTAAATAAAAAATATAAGTATAGCTTTTTGACAATAACCAATGATAACCACACCGTTGTGTGCCCAATTCCTTTTTCTTTACGACCGTTTGTCGTTAAAAGTTAATACCAAAAATATTGCTTATTTATTACCTGCTAGCTTTATATACTATCGTTTATGAAGGAATAGGTACCTTTCATCAAAGTAGGTAGGTATACTAAATCAACTATGAATCTTTCAAATGAGGGCTACCGAGCTTGAGTTCGCCGCTAGAGGCGCTAGTGTAGAGTAAGGTTCCATTTATATCAAACTAGCTTTTGCCCGCGGCTTCGCTCGCGTTAATTTAGACTTTGACTATCAATTCGGGTTATAATTCAATCATGATCGAGAGACACGTGGCGCCATCTATTATCATAAGAACGTTATTGTTGTTTTCCCCGGGAACAGTACTTTTTTGGGGGATGAAATTTACCCTATGTCCATTTCAGTATACCTGACAACATATATGCAAAATTTCAGCATGATCGGTTCAGTGGTTTAGGCGTGAATAGGTAACAAACAAACAAACAAACTTACTTTCGCATTTATAATATTAGTTAGGAAGTTAGGAAGTTAGGATTAGGACGTTAGGATGTACTGAACGTTCACTGTTTGCGGGATTTTTTATCACGGATTTTAACGAATGATTCATAATTGTTGTAATGGTTGTGCTATTCCTGCTTAATTTATGGCTTAAAATTTTAAGAAAAAGTTTGGATCTAATTTAAGGAAGAATAATATTTGTGTGCTTCCTGCTTGCCTATTTGAGGAACATTATAATCTAAATATTCATTTGAAGTTCTAAAATGTAATAAAATCAACATATTATGAATTTATGGGAACTTTAAACATATCCAAAACATCAAATAAAAATACTGGCGGGACCATACTGGCCAGTGGCGACAACTGGTGAGCATAAAAACGATAGCCCCCATTTAGGAGAGATCAATATTAACTAACAGTTAGGTACTGTACTGTGGACTGTAGAATAGAAGAGATAAAACGGTTACTTCATTTTACTTGGAAACGACACGAAAAACAGTGTAGTCTTTGCCTAACAATATGACAGCACGACTCAGCATAGCTAAGGATAAACAAGCAAAGGAAACTCCCCGTTCATCCTAATCTCGATTCAAATATCGATACCCAATCTAATCGAATAGATTTACTGTTACATATCGGATAGTCGCCATCAATCAATGGCGGAATGTGTATTAGATGTATGTCTCTATTCGAATGCAATAATAAATCGATTCGAATGTATGTCTCATTAACATACCGAGTGGACTCGTGCAATTATACATTGTTTAGAAGTATTCTGTTATTAATCATTGGCTTGTTATGGTAGAAACAATATGGTGAAAGTTGAAGGGTTATTTGCTTTGATGTTTCGGCAAAATAGAGTGGGAATTATTGATGACATCAGCCGATCTATTCCGAAAAAATCTCACGGTGAATACTTAGGGGGATGAACTTGAAGTGACCTGTCAATAGTGTCAATCCCTAGCATCAGGTAGAATGACAGCTCACTTCAGCATATTTTTCACGTTGAGATTTTTGCAGTATAAACCGGCAGTAATTTTCTTTGTCGTGCTGTCACGAGATATGAAGCCTGTAAGTAAACTTTGGGCATGAGTTATTGTCGTATCGTTAGTGGCGACGCGACGTGAGTGTTCTTCTAGGATACGAGTGAAACCGCGAGTAGCAGATATTTTCCTATTTAAAATAACTATAAAATAATTAACATATATAAAGTTATATATCTTTATTTAATGATGACAGGTTATTTGATAAATTGATAAGAAATGAATAAGTATATACACTGTTTATTAAAAAGTTATTTTTAGTTTACCATTGCCTACTTAAGTTTATTTTTTTGTTTTATAACTTTTAAGTTTAGGTATTAAGTACAATATTTTAAACAAAATTAATAAAAGTAATTTTAAGTATCTAGTATTGAATTAATTTAATTCATAAATTAACAAAAAATATTAAAACGATAGTAAATTATTATACAACTACAATATTTACACAAAAATGTTACAGTAGGTATAATATCTGACCTAACAAAAACTGTTGCAAATGGTTTTTTTATAAGAAAAACTAGCTGCCCGCCCCGGCTTCGCACGGGTTGCGGTACTTATCTACGGCGTACCCTACCTACCTACCCTACCTACCTACCCTACCTACCTACCTACCTACCCTACCTACCCTACCTACCTACCTACCCTACCTACCTACTCTACCTACCTACCTACCCTACCTACCTACCTACCCTACCTACCTACCTACCCTACCTACCTACCTACCTCCCTAACTCCCTACCTAACCTACAAAAAAAAAAAAAAAAAAAATAGATGTTGGCCGATTCTCATAGATACCGGATAAGCACAAAAAATTTCATCAAAATCGGTTAAGCCGTTTCGGAGGAGTATGGCAACGAAAACTGTGACACGAGAATTTTATATATTAAAAGATATGATTTTAATATTGACATTATCGCTAGACAGATTCGCAGTTTTATCGCTAAAAAGTTTGATAAATTACGTACGTTAATAAGCTGTACTAATAGAACAGCAATTTTACGCTTCTCAAACAAGTCTTCGGTAGTATAGTGGTAAGTATCCCCGCCTGTCACGCGGGAGACCGGGGTTCGATTCCCCGCCGGAGAGATTCTTTTTGCATTTTCAAATTACTTTTTTTGCATTAAAAAAATAAGTTCTTTTTCATTACCTGCACCTCGATCACACTGGATAAATCCACGTACGCCAGCGCCAACGCTTTTGATACACTTCACCAAAAAAACTGATCCTTTACGAATAGGACTTTTGAGCACTTTTATATTCCTGCTTACATGTTCTTCATGATAGTCTTTGTTGAGGTACATAAAAGTATATTTAGGATAACATTTGGGTTACTGAGTAACCTATTAGATTGGTAATGAAGATTTCTTTAGATGTTTTATGCTTGAAGAGCCAGAGCCAGTGAGTTTATTTATGTGTTTACTGTGAAACATGAAATTAATGATGTAGACCCACATAAGCAGATAATTATGTAATGATTCGGTATTTCTAGTAATGTTGGTATATAAGTTCTTCGGCGCGCGAATGATTTGTAACTTATGTATAATTAATTAGGTATTCAATATATTTTGTGCAAAGAACGCAATTAAAATAATTATTAATTTATTAATTTAAATCATTCATCAACGAAGATTAGCGTCGGATTATCACGATGGTTATGAATTAGTCGATACGCGGCTAAAATCGATTTATTGCCTTAATAGTGAGGTGAAAGCGAATGTCAAAAAACCGATATGTAAATGTTCGAGTATCGATAATTACCGGTCCCTTAAAAGGCGGGCGATTCCGGCTACAATCGGTTAGTGATTGCTTTTTAAATTGCTGCCTTGCGCGCCGGCTCGATGACCGAATGCCGACTACTGGATGGTTTTTATTATTTATTATCGAGTGGCGGATTTATGTCGATAGTTTGTCGAATCACGTGCTAGCCTATTAAGTTGGAAACGAGATGCAATCTCCACTTAATAGTACATCACAGAAGCATACATAAACGCTGACGTCAGTAGTCTATGAGAGAGCACAGACAATGTTTTAATAGCTGCTTTAAAGCTGCAATTTATTTTGTTAGGAACCTACATAGTTGGGGCGGGAACAAATACTCTTAGAATCACGATATAATAATACAGTGTACTGGTAAAAAACTAGGCCCCATCTATAAAATTTATTTGAACACCTGGTGATATTAGTGATACAAAAGTCAGTATCATTAAATTGTATCTAGATAAAAAGTGTGACTAATGATATTTTAATGAAACATATTAATCAATCGGACGGCCGACGATTGCGAAAGTAAAAATAGACGATAAACAATGCCGCGCTGCCTATACAGCAACTACTGCTAAACGATCAAAAGTTATTACGGTTAATCTACTCCATCGAGGCACTATTATTGAAATATTTAATAACCAGCAATGTTTTTTCTTTTAATCCAAGTAATTAATTTCAGTCAATTAAGTTTATCGACTAATTACATCGATACGCGCTCGTGCCCATCACTAAATTTTAATATCTTTGCAAATAAAATCGATTAAACCAATTCAGCACGCTGTATAAAATAATTATTGTTAAATAGAGAAACTAGTAGTTGATGAACATTTTTACTTGATAACGGGAAGTTAGTTATAAACCGACATTACGATTATTTTAACTAACTACGGTTACGATTTTTAATTAACAAATCGATGTTGTAATTACAGTAATGAGAGTTAAGATTTGAGATGCTGAATTTGATTGTATTTAAAGTTTAGGTATATCACAATAATCGATTGGGAATCGGATTTATAATCGATGTATCGGTAAAATCGTAAAGCTCGGTTTACGATCGCGCGCGTCGCGTGCTCGGCACAGACTGCCGGAGGGCGGTCGTTCCGCCCTCGGGGTAACCATGTGCTCTCGACCTTACGATTGATATTCGATTTATGTGACCCTTTTTTAATGTGTAACGGTTACTATTTGCACTATTGACCTTTCAGTGAGTTATGCGTGAGAATTTCTCGCGTCAAATCTCGTTATTTCAGGGCTATGGGGAAAATTATTGAACAAGAAAAATTTGTTTGAATTGTTTATATTTATTAGTAAATTGCGTGGTTATATTGTGTTTCATGCAAAACTGGGAGACTTCTATATTGCATTATACCTAACTATGTTTAAAACTTCAAAATTTTAGTGTAAAAATGAACCGTATTAAAACGATTGAAATTAAAAACCAGCATGTAGGTACCTAGAATTTAACATATTAGTAGTAGTTAGGTTGGTAAGGGCTAAGGCGCAAAAAATTTGTCAATAAAGACAATACTTAACAAAATGCTTCAAAAATCGAATCATTCACTTGAAACTCGACGAATTCTCGCGCAAACTCGACCACTGTGCAAAAACCGATAGTACCTCCTCACCCCACCAGAGGCCGCTAATTAGTAGGCACTGTTGCCAGCAATGCGAGCGCGCGATTGGTGATCACTGAAGTGTGCAGCGAGCCTTACTTATGTACTTGTTACTTATCGTGCATAATGGGTTTATTAATGCTAATGCTGTATTTGTTCGGGTGGCAAAGGAAAGAGGAAGATTTTTTTTAATTTAGAGTTGTGAATTATGTTCAAGTTGAGGAAAAATTTTTTTTAAGCTATTGCTTAGCTTTTATCGCGGGCTTTGAGCGCGGCGACCGAATCAAGAAATTCCGTAACGAAAATAAAACCTAACACCCCCACTCCGCCTACCATGTAGCTCGGCCGAGCGTATGGTACGACTGTACTTGAATTAATATCAAAGAAAAAAAAATACTGCATAAATACTGCATAAATAAATAATTATAATTGCATAAGTTGATAAAAAATGCTATGCAATAGCTTTACCGCGGCAGTCCCTGAGTGCCACACGTGTCTTTTTTTTTTCAACAGCATTCGGCAGCACGGCAGTCCCAGAAGGAGATGGGGCGAGACGAACTTGACTCGTTTTCAAACATTGGCCACAGACAAAGCAAACAGCTTTTGATAGACATAACTGGAAGGAGCAAACTAGGAAAGGAAGACACTTGCCTTGCAGTGGGACATTAAACGCAAATAATAATAATGTTATTGGGTTTTTCCATTTAGAAATTTTCAGTAGCAGCCCGGAGTCTGGATTTGTGCCCGGTTGATAGCAATAGGCTCGCCCCCTGTTACATGGGACTTAAACATAACTGGCGAAATGTGGGTGTACCTACACCTCTGTCTAACCCTTCGGGGAATACAGGCGTTATGTTCGTGATGTTATGTTATGTCAATCGAGATTTGTAGAAGTGTGGAGGTGGAAGAACACGGAAAGGTGAATACGAATTGTTAATTCATGTTATGTGTCACACATATACATAATCAGTCTATAATGTTCCCACTGCTGGGACACAGGCCTCCTCTCGGTTAGAGGCGGTGGGCCGTATTCCACCACGCAGGCACAGTGCACGGGTTGGTAGATGTCACATGTCTTAGAATTTTTGTTTCTAGGACATGACGGTTTCCTCACGATGTTTTCGTTCACCGTTTTGAGAGCAGTGGTGATGAAATAATTTACACAAAGTAAAGCACCTGTTTGGGTTCGAACCTACGACCTACTTACAAATCTTGAGTCACGGGCGTTACTACTGGGCTATCACACCGCTGTTCATACAATATGTAATGTACAGTTGCTCTAAAATTTTAATTCATGTAAAGTTATTAAAACGTTTTAAATTCTCAATCGCTAGCCTAAAAGTAAATAACAACCACAAGATGAACAAAGGCAAAGTCAACAAATCCTTAAAATCCTCCTCTTTTCAGCAAGCTGCGCAACAAAATTTTTCACTCACTCCAAAATTTCTAATCACCGATTCTACCATTTTCAAATTGTATTATTTTCACATTTTTCAATTGGCAACACCACCCATATTTCCCCTGTCGAGCGGAATGGAAGTCACTTTCGTTAATATCCGTTGAGGACCGCCCTGTCTCCTCGTGCCCCGAGGCTATTTACTACATGCGTAACTAAATAACTGGGATATTGTACTGAGTTTTCGTACTTGCTTTGGTTGGGGATGGCTATACAGGATGGTAGGGACATCGACGCGCAACTTGCTACCATGGATTCAGTACATGATTATGAACACTCTGCGCAGAAATACCCTAGGAAAAAAAAATTGAAAAAAAGTTGCTCTGCACTTTGTATTGCACTTTTTTTCAAAACAGCAGATTTTTTTTTGATAATCTAATATTCCTACGCGGGGGGGTCTAAAATCATGTGCTGAAGTCATGGTTATAGTTTGCACGACGATGACTCTTGGATTTTCTTAAATAAAGTTCATGATCTTCATTAAAATCGGTGATCTATAATCTAGTAGAATTAAGATTTTAGTTCGACGACCAATCCAACGACGTCCATGTTTTCGGACAAAGGAAAGTCGTTTTAAAGGTAAGGTCATTTTCATTTAAACTCATAACTAAACTATCTGTACGAGTATTAAAATCTAAACATTCATTTAACCCATAGAATCCCGGTGGCCCTCTGTAGGGCCGGTATGTCGTGGAACAAGACAGTTCGTCAGCCCAAAAAAAAAAAAAAGCCCATACAGTGAAATGCTCAAAAAACGATATTAGCCCTCATTTAGAAGCAATAATGATGATTATTTACCCGCACGACCGCGCGACCCTCTAGAGGGCCACCGGGATTCTATCGGTTAAGAGCACTTTAAATTCGCTGGACAGGTCACAAATTAAGGGACAACGAAAAAAGAAGCCCTATAATGTATCTAGGCAGTGGCTGTTCATGGGGCATTAATAACTAGGAATGTTAGTTGTTGATTTGAAACAGCTGGATTGAGTAACAATACGTTTTCAAGTCGACACCAACTTAAACACTAAGAACATTAATCTATATTGTGCCAAGGCTGTATATTCTTGGAAAATGTTAACATTAATTAATATTGTTTCCGTATTACATCTCAGTTTTATGACATGTCTTGGTAATTCTAATAAATATTTAATGTATATTAGAAAGTTTTTAGTTTCGAGCTATCAGGAAGCATACCCGGATGATAAAAGTAATTTTATTAAATAAAATGTGAGTCGTACTCGACTTTCAGCACGAATACCCAATTACTTCGAAACACAATGAAAATGTCGAACGAATAGAAAAATAATAAAAGTGCATTGTGCTAAAAGTAGTTTTTTGAATAAAGAACGCACGCCGATTGGCTATATCGCCTCGGGCAAGATGGCGGGGTGCCGAATGTTGCCAGCCTCTCGGCCGGAAATATGGATTCTGTTTGTCTAATGACCTTCCTAATTCAAATTTGTTCTTTCGATTTTCGAATAAAGCGTGTCAAAAGGTTGCAAGTGAAAAAAAAAAAACAATAATGAGCGTTGTAAAAATAAATCATAATGACAAAAGTAATGGAGTAGCTTTCATTTTGTTAATTGCATTTTTTGTGTCTTGCTGAGATTTTGTCGATGATTCAGAGAACCACTATAATGTAAGAAGTTTTCTGCCTTGATCGTTGCAATAGGTAAGGTACAAGCGCTAAGCTCAATTAGGTAATCTGTGACAAAGCTTGCAGGTGTGCTTGAGGAAAATTATTCAAAGTAATTAAAAAGTGTCCGGGAAAGAAAAACCATTGCGTGAAATGGAAATACCTACATATAATCGATTGACGTGTAAAAGTACAAACCTACTTACAGAAATAAAATCATTTATCATTTCTCATTAAAGATGAGTTTTTCAAATTCCGAATCAGGCTCACAGATTTTCTGAATCATATTCATGATAATATAGTCAAAGTTTACTACCTATTTTAATTTTTACAAATAAAATAGAAACTGGGTTGTGGAGGTCAGATAGGCAGTCGCTCTTTGTAAAATACTGGTATTCAGCTGCATCCGGTTAGACTGGAAGCCGACCCGACCCGATTATGATGATGTAAAAAGAAACTGTAACATCAAAGATTATAACATAACAGGACATGACCAGAAAATGCAACCTATTTCGTAAATTATGTAATTAAAATACTCATACAGCAAAGGGCAAGATGAAAATAACGCGGTAAATCAACCCGCGAAGAAATAAAGCGCGTTCTTAACAAAATATTTTTCGGTTCACAAAAAAGGCCTTAATTACGAAATTTCGAAAAAGGAACGCAATAAAGAAAGTAAAAAGGCGCGCGGCGAGCACTGGCGACCGTTATGTTCGTGGAAGTGCATGATTGATTCCGCGCGCCCGCCCATTGTGGTCAGCTGATTCTGATGGCTATGCGTGGGCAAGCCTGCGCAATGGAATGTGGCTTAGGCATTAGGAATAGCGTTTAAATTATCACTTTCGTGTAGATACACGATGGCAGAAACATCTTTAGACGTGTCAATTATGTATTTATGATGTCTTCCATCCGGTTATGGAGTAATAACAGGCCTTATGGTTGGACAAGATTGAAACATTTACAGCTCGGCAAGGTTTATGTTTTGCAGAACTTTTAAAAAGCTCTTACTTATGAGCATCATCATGATGACGTTAACTTTGCCAAGCCTTCCATTGATTCGGCCCGTGATTTTCTTTGTTCTGGAGTGAAAACTCGAAGTCTGTATAAGGATTGGTTACCACCACGTAAAAATTTCCCTATCATGACATGACGATTTTACCAAGTATTACAACTGCCCACGCCCCACGGGCCCCAGTGATGAATGATGACTAAAAAATATTAGGCAAAAAATCTAATCGTCACCTTCGATCTTATTATGCACTATATTATATTCAAATCAAATCCTAAAAAACTGCGAGTGACCCAATCAAAGGTTTATACGATGAATTTATTCTGCATACGATAAAATCTCTTATGATCTTTACGTCACTGGAAATAAAGATGAAATTGCATGTGACATCCAGTTTCCTGATTGTAATCTATCTCAGTTTGTGTATTGAGTAATGTTGACAAGCAGGCTGATTTGGGAGCAACTTTCTATAAGTATAAACAAGTATGGCTTGTATGTATGTATGTGTATGAGGAATACGTAACGACTGTCGAAATTTGTACGAGGTGCCACCGGGCCACTACGAAAAGTTGAGACGTGGGATAATAATTAGTGACAAGCTTACTTTAAAATAAATATTAAATATCTACAACTTTAGTCAAAATCTGGTTACTGTAAATCGATTACTTGAGCTCAGCACAATTTTTCTAAAAGATTTCTTTGTCCCTACACAAAACTCCGATACCTACGTTGGGTTTGGATATATGCTGTTAAAACAAAAACAATATAAATCTAACACATACCCTTTTCCAAGTTTTTCATCAATACAGAAAATCTACCATAATATTGCCATCATCGTGATACATGCCACTAAAATGTCCTATCCTGTCATTACTATAATCCAAGATCTTTCCCCTCATCATTAGCCTACAGCAGTCCACTGCTGGACATAGGCCTCTCCAATTGCACGCCATTCAGCTCGATTCTCAGTAACTCTCATACAGCTGCTACCAGCCACCCTGCGAAGATCGTCGCTCCACCTTTTTCCGTCAACTTTTACAAAATGTTCTCAAGTCCAAACTCTTCGTTAAGTCGTGGCAATTACGCCACGGCATGGCTGGTGCCAATTAAATGATAAAACTGGTGTGACAAACAGACCGACAAACAATGCTGTGCGATTAGATTTACAACTCTTGATTTATATATGAGGCGATAAATTTAGAAGTTACGTAATTGATCAGCTGTGGAAGAAGCTAGATTGGTATTACTGGAGTTCGATCAGTGACTGCTGACTGCCGATCAGAGGCAACGAAGGTAGCAGACGAAGCACCCATGGGCTTTTAGACAGGAGTATAGGGGAAGAACATATTAGCCGTAGAACCGATGACTGTTGAGGTAGACGTGTTCTTGAGAGGAGACCGCGAATCGGCAAACGTAATGTGGACGCTCTCAGACTAAATGGAGTGACGGTCTTCGCATGGTAGCAGTTGAATGAGAATTGCTTAGAATTAAGATGAATGGCAAGCAACTGGAGATGCTTATGTCCAGCAGTAGACTGCTGTAGGCTGAAGATAATGATGATATGGGAGCGGCAAAATCCCTGAAAACATTTTCTTGGTATTAGAAGGCTAGATTAGCCACTGTAGATGATGCTGGTTTGTCTCAAGAAGCCAGCAGATGGATGGATGCAAAATCATACAGCGCCCTTCGCGTTAAATACAATAACGCATTCAGGGTGCTGATGGGGTTGCCCCGATACTGCAGCGCATCAGGGATGTTTGCTGAAGCTCGCGTTGACTGCTTGTACACTGTGATGCGGAAGCGGTGCGGGCCCCTGGTTAGTATGGTGCGGGGCAGCACCAACAGCATTCTATCTATGGTAGCAAGCAGGCTAGATTGTGCGTTTGTGAACCACTGCTGCAAGGCATCGGCTGGGCCGGTCACCATGCAGCAGTGATGTCACAAATTGTTTCTGTGTTAATGTTTTACTAACATAGTTTGTAAGTATATTGTTACTAACATTATGAGTCTTGTTACTTGAATATAATGATTATTATTATTATTATTAAAAGGCAAAAGGTGAGGTCCCATAACGTGAGTTGACGTTGAGGCAGACTTTTGTTCTGGGGGACTAGTCAAAATTTATTTTCTGTAAGCGTTAACGCCAACGGAAAAATCAAATTGAGTGGAGTTGACATTTGTTTACCCCGTGACATTACGTATCTTTTCCGCAGGTAATGTTTTATGTTTTTTAATGTTTGCCATACATTTTGACGTTAGCGTCTGGCGTAAACGCTATCAGAAAAGTTTTTGTCTTGGCCTACAGAATATGTAGTGGTGTTGTGAATAGGCTACGGTTATTTATTTTAAATGGAGTTTCTTGCCATTCTCTCCATATGAAAATAGTTTTTGGAAGGGGCACCTAGAATCACATTTTCTTTTAAATTTTGACGTTCAGAAATGCCTTTCAATGACCTAGTTGAAAAAAATATATGACTTTGACTTTATAGCTTCTGTATAGGGGTCTAAATTGGACGACTGTAAATTTTTATTGATGGCGGTGTGCGAACCACTTCCGGTTTATAGGGTTCCGTACCCAAAGGCTAAAAACGGGACCCTATTACTAAGACTTCGCTGTCTGTCCGTCCGTCTGTCTGTCACCAGGCTGTATCTCAAGAACCGCGATAGCTAGACAGTTGAAATTTTCACAAATTATGTATTTCTGTTGCCGCTATACAAATACTAAAAACAAAATAAAATAAATATTTAAGGCGGGCTCCCATACAACAGACATGATTTTTTTGCCGTTTTTATAGGTAAGGGTACGGAATCCTTCGTGCGCGAGTCCAACTCGCACTTGGCCAGTTTTTAAATTAACTGTGATCTTAAACTAGAACTTGCAAACGGATCAGTAGGAAGCTTTTAGCAGGTACAATCGTGCTGAATACCATTTTATTGAAGCCAAACTTATAAGATTTTAATATTGTCTATGGAAACTTTGGATGTTGTGTGATCATAGATAATTTGTTATAGACTAGCGACTCGCCCCTGCTCTCGGGTGCAATCGCGACACGTGCGACAAAACATCGAGATTTCTGTGCTCTATCTACGTCAAATATAAATATTTATACATATAGCTTACGGAATAAATGCTCTAAGTGATGGTGAAAACCGCATCAAAATGGATTGTGCAGCTAAGAAGATCCAAGCTCTCACAGAGACGGACACGAAAAGCGATTTTGTTTTATACTATGTATGTAGATGGAAACTTTTTGCCTAGGCCCGATCATAGACAAAAAATATAGTCATAGAGGTACATATAGGAAAACTCTGTGAGGTAGGTACAGTCGGCAAAAGAGATAAGTATCCAGGGTCGCCGGCTATAGTTGAAGTTTAGTAAGAAACCGATGAATGTTCTCGAATGAAATTTAATTTGATAAATTACCAGTTTGTTTTCTATTAATTTCATTCGAGAACATTCATCGGTTTCTTACAAAATTTTAACTATATCCGGCTACCCTGGATTCTAATCTCTTTTGCTGACTGTAGCTGTAGCTGACAAACTAACTGTAAAATATTTAGCAGTAACTATTTAGCTGTGCTGTGACTCATTGAACACCTGTCGCCTTCTTTATGGAGTAGAAAGCGTTCAAAAGTTAGTTCGCGACTTTTTCCTTGATGACTAATTGCTGCGTGAGGTATTTTATGTGGACATAAAATTGTAACTGTTAAGTAACACGTTTTTACATACATTACTATAGTTAGCCTAAACGTGTTACTGTCTAAAAGTATTGCGCCCCAAGTTCCTTCAATAAACAGCATGAAGCCAGCACCCCTATTACGTAACACACTATCTACCACAATCTGAATCATTTTGAAGCCTATTGCTAATCCATTGCTTCATATGTTCGAAAAAGTTGTCTGCTCAACCACGTAAATAACGCAATGAATGTTGTTGAACTGTCAAAATGAAACCCATTCCTACTGTTAGTGTGTTACGTAATTAGCCCGCGGAACTATTCCTGCTTGTCTGTTCTGTAAAAATCTCACCGTGAAAACGTAGCTGAAGTGACCTGTTACCTAAAACTAGGGATTGACACCATTGATTAGACTGCCTGGTATTTAAGGCTCCTACAAACAGGCGCGACACGCGATGCAAATCGCGCGTGATACAAAGGTACCGCTCGCCGCGCGACACGCGGTGCCTTTACGTCACGTGCGATTCGCGTCGCGTGTCGAGCCTGCACCCTAATTACGTAACACACTATCTACCACAATCTGAATCATTTTGAAGCCTATTGCTAATCCATTGCTTCATATGTTCGAAAAATTTGTCTGCGCAACAACGTAAATAACGCAATGAATGTTGTTGAACTGTCAAAATGAAACCCATTCCTACTGTTAGTGTGTTACGTAATTATCCCACTATTTAAAGAAGCCTTAATGCGGATTCAAGTCAATTAGCACCTTTTATACATCTACGATAAAGTTACAAAATAGGTAGCGCTTCAGGCAGAACATGAATAAGTAGGTACTTTACTGAAATCCTACGGAAAACTTATCTATACAATTGTGAATCCGTTTTATACTTATAATACTAATGACCCAGTTTAAATTAGCATCTCAAATTAAAGTTTAATTACCTATCTAATAAACATAACACGACACAATTACGAAATAACAGTTCTTTTGAATGATCGCTCAATTCATCTAGTTATTGCCAAAATTTGCAACGGAGCGACTTCTTTGGTAAACAGGATACATTAGTTTGTAATTAACAAAAATGATGTCTTTTTAGAAAATTGACAAACTTGATCAACTAGTTTATGTGAAATCGTTCATGTGAAACAGTTCTGATGGACATTTATTTACCTAGATTGAATTAGTTAGCTGTTTTTGGCAATTGGACTATTTTTTTACATGTATTTCGCAAAACGTTGCAATAAAATCATTAATTGTGTATATACTAGATTTTGTCTAACGTTAAAATTTGTCATTAATCAAGTATTATGTAGAAAATAAAGTCTCGAAAGCATATTAAGGTGTTGGTCCCAACTGTCACTCGTAGATCTTTGGCAGTCGTTACGGGAGAAGCTCGAAAGTCTGACAGCCTGTCTTACCAAGGGGTATCGTGTTACACAGTAACTGGGTTGTGGAGGTCAGATAAGCAGTCGCTCCATGTAAAACATGGTATTCAGCTGCATCCGGTCAGACTGGAAGCTGATCTCAACATAGTTGGGAAAAGGCAAGCAGATGATGAGGAAATTAGTCTCGTCATCACTAACGCATAAATAGAGATTTGTAGGTACTTATATGGTTTTAACGTGCCTTCAGAATATATGCTTGCGTAAAATCTGTATGGCGAATAAATCCATACTAATATTATAAATTCGAAAGTAACTCTGTCTGTATGTTACCTTTCCACGCCTAAACCACTGAACGGATTTCAATAAAATTTACGATGACGAAAAACAGGAGATAGATGGCATCCTGGGGAAGGATATAGGCTACTTTTTGTCCCGGTAGCACTTTCCCGTGGGATAATTTCCGATATCCACGCGGCCGACGCCGCTGGCAGAAGCTAGTACCTTATATATCGTTCTGTCATAGCCCATAGTTTTATGCTTTGGAATAAAAAAAATTTACCTACAGGTACAGCCCTATCTGAACTACAGCACATTTATATAGACACAGAATTAAATTTTCATGATTTCAAGGAATTCAGGAAAATAGAGGGTGCCAGGGACATCGATGCTCAACCTGTTACCATGGATTTAGTAAGTACATGATTCTGGACCCCGCTTTTTTTTTAATTTTTTTTTTTGGTTGGTAAATCTGGACCCCGCTGCATTGTAATTTTTTAACTATCTCCCGTATTTCGTCATCGTAAATTTTATCGAAATCCGTTCAGTGGTTTAGGCGTACGCGTGAAAAGGTAACATACAGACAGAGTTACTTTCGAATTTATAATATTAGTATAGATTTATTCGCCATACAGTTTTTACGCAAGCATAGGTGTTATTTTAAAGGCAGTCTTTACCATGAAAAACAAACAGACATTACCTATTGAATAGTTGATTATTGAATGCAGACGAGACTAAATGATCCTAAGGTCACCAGTTCAAACAGTTGCATTAAATACTACATGCGATTTTTTCAATCGATTCGATTTGATTAATCGATATGACAGAATATCGCGTTCGTAATGAATAAACCTATTGCATCGCAGACATCCCGTGGGTGGTAGATAAATTATAAACTGGGCAACAGTTGCGCGATTCTCGCCCAACAATCGCTGGGTATTTTTGAAACTCAAATCAAGTCAAAATATTTTATTTCACATAAACCTACATGGGCACTTATGAAACGTCAGAAGCTAGGTGCACGGTTCCAATTGGTCGTTTCCTATGGAGAAGAGCCGGCAAGAAACTCAACGGTTATTCTTTTAAAATGGCTTCAATTTTTCAAATTCGAGTGTTAATAGGTATGGGAGGACAGTGTAGGCCTGTTAACAAATAACAGGTACTCAAAAAAATTGAAAAAGGTCTACTAATCTAAAGTCTACAAGTTAGGCCTACAACGTTCTCATGTTCACAAAATATAGAAGAATGTATATGTATAAAAGATAAATCAAATATTAAAAAAAATCGTGTCACAGTGTTTGTTATCGAACTCCTCCGAAACGGCTTGACCGATTTTTATGAAATTTTGTATGTGTATTTGGTAGGTCTGGGAATAGGTCGTAAAGTATATTTCATACCGCTGTGGGGAAAACCGCGGGGCGCAGCTAGCAAAATAATAAAAATTACATGATTGCCATTACTTTATAATGTCAAGAATGTAATGTAGAAATAATGTATTTGGTAGAAGCTTGGATTGGAATAGTAGGGAGTGCTAGTATGACACAGTATGAGGTGAGAAGAGTAGGTTAGGTCCGTATGATCTACGACATGATCAAAACGCCTCTGTCGAATTTGCTTATTATTCTCGCTGTTTCTACAGCTCGATTAGCACCTTATCTTTCTAGCTGGATCGTGAGAAGACAGACAATAGTAAAGTTTCAATTTTTCCAGGACTAGGGACTAGACACAGGACTACCTAGTCCTTTGTCTATGGTATTGACCTAGTTCTGCCTATTAAAACAACGTGTAGTAGTAATAATTGAATGGTAAAATGTTTGTTTTTAGAATCATATTTTCCTTTTAAGATCCAGTAGCTGTTGAACCACCTTTCGCTGTAGCATCTCACCTGCCAGTCCACATACAAAAAAAATAACCATTATGGCCTCCAAGTAGGTTCTAATAGCTTAATGTATTTGTTATCGGTTATCACCTATTTATCTAAAAACAATAAATAAAAACGCGGCCGTTGCTAACGATGGCGCGCGAAGATTCCAATCGTATGACGGATTGACGTTTGAGTGACAGCTGTCATTTTATTTAGTAGCTGACTTTGTATTTAGTCTTTTTGGCTTAGTGTTACTTTGGAAAACTTGAATTTGGAGTTTGATTTTGAAGTTTGTTCTAGAGATCTAATAGAGACTAATAAAGCTTTTAGGGCAGGTTTGAAGAGTGGATTTGATGTTAATAACATGACACTAATGCCTCTGTGAGCTATAGACCTCGCGAGTCTGTCGTTGCATAGCTTAAAACTGAATAAATGTTCACCGCACTATTTAAAACAAAAGAGCGCGAAATGGCTGAAATATGTTTTTTTTTTCGAAAATCAAATCAATTTTTTCAAAAACTTCGAAAATCTGAGTCGCTAAAACAATTCAATATAATTATCGAACCTGCTCACAAAAATTTTCGAGAATCGGTTGAGAAATGCGACCTGTAGAGGAGAACAGGCCCTGCAGTCTCGACATTAGATAGCGACATAAATCTGTCGGTAAGTCGTATCGTTGTCAAATTTCTTTAATAGATTTTCAACTTTATTTCCAAAGCATAAGGTTGAAATCTATTAAAGAAATGTGACATCGATACGACTTAGCGACAGATTTTTGTCGCTATCTAATGTCGACACTGCATGGCCAGACATCCGGACATACGAAAGCATTTTAGCCCAAGCTGAAACGGAGACGCTTCGGTCGTGCTTCGCGCTCGCTCCGTCCATACCATCACGCCTGTCTTCCGCGAAGGGTAAGGCAGAATTGTAGGTATCTATCAATATACCTACATTTCGCTAGTTGTGTTTAAGTCCCATTTAGCAGGGAGCGAGCATATTTGTTGTAATAGTTTTTTTTGAATTCTAATAATTTCAGACGAATTTTTTGAATTGGAAGAAGCGCTTTTTCTTGATATTCCGCGTTACCTATGTCTGTTTCTGGCTACCAGCTTATCTCTATCAATACTTCTGCGACTTATCTGTTTATTGCATATCTATTAAGTTGATAGAAAAACACAAAAGGCGTCTTCCAAAGGTATGTGATTGTTGACCGCTCGGACGGCGTGTGGACCACTACTAACTACTATGTAACTCATTATTCACTCACTCAAGAAACGACGGAGTTCACTGTCCTATGAATGATGACGTTTGTCGTTTGTTAGAGGAACTTAGATGATGTCATTAATATCTTATCGATTTGCAGAATCTTTTACATGTTTCTCATAACATAACATCACGCTTGTATTCCACGAAGGGTTCGGCAGAAGTGCAACTATCATAAACCCACATTCCGCCAGTTATGTTTAAGTTCCAACTAATAGGGGGCGAGCCTATTCCCATCAACCGGGCGCAAAGCCAGACTCCGGGCTGCTATTGAGAAATTCCAAATGGATAAACCCAATAACACTTTGCCCGACCCGGGAATCCAAACCCAGGAGGCCTACTCTCTAAGTCCGTCAACGAAGATAGAGGCCTGTCCGAAAGTAGTTCGATGTTCAGAAGTGAACCCTACTCCTGATTAATTCATTATTTTGGACGGGCAAGATCATATCGGGAGTTAATTAGTTCGGGCCCCGGTCTAATGTTATGTCCGTAAGAGATACGGATTAGGAAGCATCCGTAATTTCGGCCGGAACTATGGTCTTCGTGCTGAGAGAGTAAGTCCCCTTGACCTCAAGTTCAGTGGTAGTGCTTGCGACCATTATAGCGATGAGATATACTAAAAAAAACACCTGTGGCACTCGGGGACTGCCGATGCCGCGGTAAAGCTATTGCATAGCATTTTTTATCAACTTATGCAATTATAAAAAAATATTTATTTTTTATTTATGCAGTATTTTTTTTTTCTTTGATATTAATTCAAGTACAATCGTACCATATACATACACGTTAAGCGAACGCTCGGCCGAGCTACATGGTAGGCGGAGTGGGGGGTGTTAGGTTTTATTTTCGTTACGGAATTTCTTGATTCGATCGCCGCGCTCAAAGCCCGCGATAAAAACTATGCAATAGCTTAAAAAAAAAACAAAACAAACAAAAATACTACTAGATATGGTATGTCTCAGTTTTTTTTTCGCTCGTGGCGGAGTCCTAATGTATGGATACCCTCCGTCTTAAAAAAACTAGGACTTAGGCTGCGTTTCCACCAAAGAAGAGCGAGGATGCGTAGCGAGGGATGAGTGTGAAACTATCCAATAACATAGCTTCATTTTCATAGCTTGAGCTAAGCTAGCGCTGTTATTGGTTAGTTGTATGCACATTCCTCGCTACGCATTCGTGCTCATCTCTGTTGGAAACGCACCCTAACCCTACTGTGTTCCTTTAACTAATATGTGTCGGATTCCGGACTTAGTCCCACTTGCACCTCGAATCACTCAACACCTTTAGCGTTAAACGAGTTTAAAACATAATTCTGTTTCCGTCAAATGTTTGAAGATGACAGAGACAGAATTATGTTTAAAACTCGTTTAGCGCTAAATGTGTTTAGTGATTGGCGGTGCAAGTGGGCCTTAGGGAGCGCGGGAGGGACTTTTCAAAATGCAAGTTGTGATTTGGTAATTACTTAATTAGATAGATTAAATCTTTCTAACTATTGGAAATGATAGTGCATATATTATCGGATTACTGACGATTAGTAACATCGTTGCAATGTTGCAAAATAAAGATCTAAGTATTAAAACCTGTCAAGTCATGTTCTATCCAGTTCGTCACGAAAAGGCTTCGATCTCCAATTAGCCTTATTTCCACACTTCTTACATTAAATAAAAAAAAGGTGTAATGTTTACACACACAAAAACCTCAACTACCCAATTAGGTTTACAGTAAACATAATTTAAATCGCATAAACAAGATTTGTGGTTTTTCTCGTTTTATTTTTTGGCAACACTGAATATTACTGGCTGGACCTAATTGAACTTTCGAACAGAACAAAGTATCTGTTTCTAGGAACGCTGACTTGCCTAATCATCGCAATTACTAAACTACGTGCTGCCAATATGTTGGTGCCAATGTTGGTCACACGTTTGCTTTGATTTCTTAATGGCTCCCGCAAACAAGCGAGACGTGACAGCGCGACGCGACTCTAGTAGAAAAATGTCTATGAAAAGGTCATGGAAATTGTTTTACGAGAGTCACGTCGCGCTGTCGCGTCGCAATGTCGCATCACCCCTGCCTGCTCGAGCCTTTATTCGTCGCAATGTCTATCATATTTTTTACAAGCTTCCACAATACTACACCTTTGATTCAACATGACTGCTCTGTAACTATTATCCATTATCATGCTCTGCCTATCTTTTCCCGATTTCACGACTTTCAGGCATTGAGGCACATACCCAGGCCAACCAACCACCAAGTCAGTCTAATTAGTCTTACCAAGGGGTATCGTGTTACCCAGTAACTGGGTTGAAGAGGTCAGATAGGCAGAAAAAACAAAAAATAAAACTGCTATTCAGCGGCATCCGGTTAAACTGGAACCCGACCCCAACGTAAAGGCGAGGGAGATTGATTTGGTTTGTCACTGGAAATTAACCTATCCCTAAAAATTGCAGTCTCCAATACACAAAATTATACTCATTTTAAGTCTCTATACGAGTAAGTTCTGTTTACTACGAAGAGGTTCTAACATGATCAGAATTACTATCGAAAACAGGTAGTAGTCTACCTGTTGTGAAACTACGTAAGTAAGCCAGAGGTGCGGGCGTGGGCGTCATACAAGTAATACTACTCACAACCAACGTGCCGAGGTCTGTGCCAAAACTTACTATTTTTTGTGTTGGCAACATTGGTGAGGTGTCAACGAGGCACCATTTGTAATGGGTGGAATGGAATAGTTCTAAGTAAAGGGAATTAGGTTCCAAATTCAAATAGGTCTTTTAATACTGGAAGTCTATGAAAGTTTACTAAGATGTAGTGACAGAAATTGAAAAGGGTATGCTTAGATGCTTTGGTCATGTTGAGAGGATGAATCAAGGGCGACTAACAATAGGTATTTACAAGGCGGATGTGAGTGGAAACGCCGGGAGGGGACGCCCTAGGAAGACATATAGTGACCTTATTGGTGATGTTCTTCAGTGCGTAGTTCTGAGGTGCGTAGTACTCGCAACCGGCGTGCGAGTATGACCTGCAGGCGTAGCAGGACGCTTTCTATTTCTTGGAAGACAAGACATAGCTATTTCTATACAAAGTGACATTTCGATTCTCTATTTTTGACATCGCACCGTAAAAATCCTTCTACAATCTGTAATTTTATCTTTCGTTTCTACCGATCGTTGTCTAGGTCCTTTTATATGTAGACTATTTCAGAAACATTTCTATCCCAAAAGTCAAAATCATACTGACAACTGACAGTTGTCTAAGGTAGTAAAGACAATTTGATTTTGTAATCGCCATGCTAAAGACAGTAGAAAACTTTTTACTCGACAGCCACAAAGTATAAAAATGAAATGGGAAAAAGTAATTTTTCAGTTGTTGTATGCAAAATGTGAAAAATTATTACCTACATGTTTAGGTTTAGGGGTTTAAGGGTTTCATAAAGGTGATCGAAATTTTCATTATTTTTGCGATAGGACACATCATTTTCGAGATATAAGCAAAATAAAAGAAAAACGTGAATAAACTACTGAATTTCGTAAAAAGTGCAGTTGACTGTTTCTACTTTGCTGCTGTCGTACTGTCTTCACGGAACGTCATTTTCGTCTATTCTTCCGTCGAGAAAACCCGTTTCTATAATGGTCATGCTACGCGTGCAGATGTATGAACGTACCATGTATGAACGTAATCGAGGCAAAAGGAGTATGTAAGGATCGTAGCAGGTGGCATTCTGTAGTAACTACAGAATGCCACCTGTTTCTGCCTACCCCCATGGGAAGAAGGCGTGAGTTTATGTATGTGTATGTATGTGTTTACTAACTGAATCAATAACAAACAAACATTTCGTTAATTCAGTCTAAACAGCATTTGTATACAAGGTGTGGTCAAATTTAAAGCTGTGCTACAGCCCATCAAATTGAACAACTTTCTCCATAGGACCAACATCGTAATCACGAAAAAATATTCAATTGTCCCATACAAAACTTCAACACCTACTCGACCCAAATGTATAGGACGGCTGATTAATTTTCTCTTTGTATCAGTCAAAGTGTAGCTACAATTAAGTACCGTGAAATATGCCAACATTGCCAATCAAGGTATCTTTGCCCTAAAAGCAATTTATGAGCAAATCTAGCGGATTGGCTTATAAATTGCTTTATATATACCAACCAATATGCCAACGTTGCCAATCAAGGTATCTTTTCCCTAAAAGCAATTTATGAGCAAATCTAGCGGATTTGCTTATAAATTGATTTTAGGGCAAAGGTACCCTGATTGGCAAAGTTGGCATATTTCACAGTACCTAAAATGTTTTGTCTGACTGACTGTATCAAGTTATGATTTTTTCCTCGCTATATAGTCAATAGTCATTCTAGCTATGGCAATGGACGCACCCAAACATGCACCCACGTTACTAATAGTCACACATCGCAACCACTATATATTCCTAAGTGCATTGGTCTATCAAATACATTCATCAATATTAAGGCAGACGTGAAAAAAGAATACAATGACATTGCCAGTCCAATTAGAATCAACAAAAAGTCTTGATCCAGACGCACAGTCTATCATGAAGTCTAGATTGTCATGATGTCATTATCCTAATAGATGGATCTGATATGAATTCATTATAAATCGGTGTAACATCTTTTTTGTTGGCATTCGACAGGAAGAGATGTAGAGTTACTTAATTGTTGATGGTATTAGAATAATTACTTAAGTATTGACGTAAGAGTACCCTTATTTAAAGACCTGACTGTGACTGCAGCTTGGATAGCCTCCTGCCGGGGTCGCGGATTGTTCGAAAGAGTTACCGTGGCCCTGGCGCACAGGCAACTGAAGGAACACGGGTGGGTTTTAGTCGGTAAAAGTCTGACACGCTCTCCCGCTCCGCCCAGAGCGGATGAAGTTATTTGATGATATACCACCCAAAAAGAAAGCTTGGATAGCGTAAAAACGGTTACATAAGCGACCCAAGCTTTGCCAGATTCAAACGTCAGACAACAGAAGCAACAAGGAAGTCAAAAGAGTTAGATTGAACTTATTTGTCATCGAAAACGATCCTGCAAAGAGATTGAAAAGCTGATGGCTCAGGGATTGGAGATCTCTTGCAATTGATTTCCTACTCAGTTAAAAATTGGGCCCATACACTGCAGAGCTGGTGTTAAGTAAGATGCTTGAAAAAGCACAGACTTGTTTTCTTAACATATACTATACATCCTACCCTTAAAGAACGGAACTTTCAATATGGCAAAAAAATAAATAAAGCCCTCTTCCTTTCTCCTACTTTGCTGTGCCCGACATGTTCCACAATGATCATATCTTTGTAAAACCTACCACTTAAGTTCACATTGTGGACTGTAAATAAATTATGTCTTTTGAATATGTAAATCCCACTTCCCAGAACCTACCACCAACTCCATGAAACGCAACAGTATTTCAACAAATACAACACGACAGATCAATCGCTCGCACTTGAACAAGGCTCATTGTATTCTGGTTTCTTAAAGCAAAAAGTCTACCGTCAACCGGCCAGCCTGACACATTTACGCGTGCTAAAGGTTAAAGAACTCCGAAAGCTACTATAAACAATATATCAAATGAGACGCGTGGTCGAAATGGATGGGATTTTAATGTAATAGTCTGTGAAGGTGCTAGAGTTCGCACTTTTGCGCCTGATTGGGATAGAGATAGTGTTGGAGGTGCTAATTTTAAGCGTTTGGATTAAGTTAGTGTAAAGAATGTAGACACTTTTAAAAATTAACTAAGTAGGCGGGTCATTGATGAAGTATAGCTAGATGACGTGTAGTTATAAACTGCATGGTTTTCTTTTTTGTCTTTTATATTATTATTAATCTCCTAGTGTGATATAAAGATGTCCGTAGGTGTGTCCGTGGCATCACAGCAGGCCCTATCAGAATACCAGCGCTGCGGTACAATTTATTTTTTAAATATCGCTGCGTTATCCTGAGATAGGAGCCTTTTTGACCTCGCACAGGTCTTTCATTTTTACTTGTTTATTGTTAATTTGAAATACTTCTTTTTTATTTTTTATTTTTACTCTTTGTATTTCCTGTGCGTATCCCAAATAAAATATATTTCTTTCTTTCTATATAAAATAAATGAGAATACCTAGTGACTAGGTCTAAAAGTGAAAAATGTTTAACTTTATATTTTTATGAAAATTGCCTGTAAACGATTTGTTAACTGGTGGGGTAGTAGTAATAAATGTGAAGCCAGATATTATACCAATGTCTGAGAATCTTGTTAAACTGAATTCCAATTGGTAGGCAATTGGAATGTTTTATTAACCGCTACGTCAATATCGATACAGGAGTAGTTAACTTTATATTATTGGAAATTAAATGGACGGTCTATATTCAGTAGCAATTTCAAGATTAGAGGAAAAAAGTAATTGCAGCTTATTCGAAATTGCGCTCTATATTCTATTTTTCCATTAGCAATTTCTCTAGCCTGGGCACGGTTGATGGCAATAAGCACACCTTCCTTTTCATGGGATTTACACATAACTGGAAAATTAAAGGTGTATTTTACTTTACACTTTTGTTTTACCCTTCAGTAAAAACAAGCTCGAAGTCTAGTCTCGAGGGCTGGCCTATTTTTTGGCCAAAGAATCAGTATCGCTATACAACGTGGCAATGCTGCCAGCCTTTTGGGCACTTTTCCTGTCAACAGCGATGCGGATGAATTTTTTGATTTTTTGAAAATAAAAAAGAAAGAAGGAAAAGAATCATAATTCTTTTCCTTCTTTCTTTTTTATTTTTATTTATTGTTATTTAGTTGTACATACTATTAATATTACTTGTAGATTATGTAAGATATATTTTAAAAAATCTCATGGAGAAATTATTTAAATAAAAATGAAGCTCGAAGTTATGTTTACGAAATTATGCTATTCAAAACCTTATTTTAAGTACTGAAGAAAAACAGTAAATTCTCCTCAAATTCTACAATACCAATCTATTTCTACTAAACCTTTTCATCATCATAATTCTCCTACCCTTATTTCAATTTATTCGTGGTCAGCGCATGTCCTTTATTTCCATACTTCTCTATTAGTCGTCATCTCGGCAGTCCCCCCCTTTCTAGCCATATCATCATTCACACACTCCATCCATCATTTCTTTGGTATTCCCCTACTCTTATAGCCATCCACATTCATACTTAAAACTTTCCTCATGACATTTTCCTCATTCCTCCGCATCACATGTCCATACTAAGTCAACCGATTTCCACACAACTTTTCAGTCTCCGGTACCACTTTCAGACTCCCTCTTATGTACCCATTTCTTAGTCTATCCATTCGTATAACACCACACATCGCTCTTAGCATTCACATCTCAGCTGCATGCAATTGCCTTTCATTCATCCCTTTTGTGGCCCAACATTCTGATCCATCTAAACCTAGTATATTATCTTTATCGGTAACTATATTTTCGAGCCGTTTGGGGTTGATACCCTCGGGCTCGGCGGGGTAATTACGTAACATACTAACAGTAGGAATGGGTTTCATTTTCACAGTTCAACAACATTCATTGCGTTATTTAGGTTGTTGAGCAGACAAATTTTTCGAACATATGAAGCAATGGATTCAAAATGATTCAGATTGTGATGGATAGTGTGTTACGTAATTAGAGTGCGGGCCCGAGTGCTCATGGTTTGTTCAATGAAATCTCGAAACGGCTGGTAGACACTTCTCGTGACACAAGGGCTGGCTTTTACCTTGGCTAGAGGCTAAGCATTGCCATACAACGTGGTAATGCCGACAGTCTCTTAGACATTACTAGTCGGCAGCAATGCGGAGGAATTATTCGACGCCATATTTTAGTTTGTTAAGAGGTTGAGATAAATTAGCTTTTATTATTAAAATACCGCTGTGCATAATTTCATCGAAATACAAATTCTTGCCTTAATTATGATACAAATAATAATAGTACATAAAGCTGCCATTAGCCCTTTTAAACGTCACTTACTGCGCATAAAAGCAGCGCGTAATAATTGGAAGCTCTAAGAGCCCATAATGTTCAATTTGCTAATACTTCATGTAGCCTATAACCTTATGATATACAACCTCTTTGACCTAGTTGTGGTCGTTGCGGACCTCTGACTTGGTCAGTTAGCTTTTGACTTTTGGTTCCTAAGCTTTGTTGGTTGAAGTGTGTATTTGACATTGATTTTTGACTTTTATGGGTGGTTGTGAAAATAAGCTTAAACGTGTATTGTAAGTTTTGAGTTAGGTTTTATTTGGGATTAAACAATTAATTCTCTTTGGATGAAATCAAGGTGTGCCTCATGAAAGAACACAATGGGTATTGCCTTGAATAGCCAATTTAAAAAGAAAATGTTTTTTTTTTTAAATTTCAATCTATCTAACCCGACAGACGTTGTCTTGTCCTAATAAATAAATAAAATCCCATCGAAAAAAGAATTTTCAGCTTTTCCCGAATTTTCCTATTTTTTTGGGCAACTTTTCTAATTTTTCCTTCCCTAAAAACCTTATTAGCATGTTTACAAACATTTATAAAAAAAAATACCCAAATCTGTCTAGCCGTTCTGCTCAAGTGACACGGTTACCAACGAACAGCATTTCATTTTTATTTCTATAGACTAGAGCCTCTTTTCTAAATGAATTAAACGTTACTTGTGTCTTTCAAAAAGTAGGGAGGTTGACCCTCCCTACTTGCAATGATGGAGAGGTCATGTGACAACTGACATTTCCGATTGTTTTATCCACATCAGCGAATTTGTACTGATTCCAATAACGTAATGAAAAACTTCTACTACCAAAAACTAAAGAAAATAAAGTTCTGTTACATTCCTGTATCTATATTTTATTGAATAAACCTCCCGTCACGTGCTAAGGTCGGGCGTGCCAGCACGTGTCATGTTATCGGCTGCAAGTGCATCATAGTACGGTTATAATATGTTTTGTGTTGTTTGCCGCGGGCCAGCAATAAATACAAAAAAAGACGGGTGTGTCTATGCTTCCTCTATATATGGCCAAGACTTGTGGCTGACATAGATGGCTTTATGGCGTGAAATTTATTAACAGTTGGATGTTTTTGTCTATGGCGATCAGTTTTTATAAGCTTTTCTTGTATCGAATGAGTAGTTTCTGCCCGCGATTTCGTGCGCGTGAAATTTCTTGTTTTAACAAAATCATTAAAAATGTATAGAATAATAACATTGGTCAGGCAGGGGTCGTCGTCCTTCCATAGTTCTTGGTAACTAGGCCATCCAAACCCATAGTTTTTTTTTTTTCCATATCCTGCAATAGTCCAACACCAACCGGGGGTTGTCCTTGGGTGCACCTGCACTGTGCATACAGGGATAATCGCCGGTTTGTGTTTCATTTCCTTTACTTATAGAGTCTAACGGGCCTCTGCAAGTTGGTTTCGACCCCTAGCATGCCTATCAAAGGTCCGGGATCCTATCGTCCCGAGATATGCGAAAAGCTTAAAAAGGTATAATAATAAAATAATAATACTTTAATCATAAATAATAATCATATTCATCATCATAATCACAATCATCCTACAGCATCGCATCGCCCGCTCGCATAATTACTTCGTTTTCACTTAGCGTTCTTTCTGACTTTTTTTCTTTTTGCTCGGCTCCTAAGTGTCGTAACGTGATATTAAATAGCCTTCCTCAAGAATTGGGCTATCAAATGCAAGAAGATTTTTTTCAAATCTGACTGTTAGTTCCAGAGATTAGCACGTACAAACAATCAGACCAACAAACAAATAAACTCTTCAGCCTCATATTGATATAGATTTGTGTCGTGTACAGTCACCAAGAGATATGTAACCAGGGTCGTCGGATATAGTTGAAGTCTAATAAGAAACCGATGGATTTTTTCGAATGAAATTTAATTTTATCTTTATGTTTTCTATTAATTTAATTTAATTTTATTCGAAAACATCCATCGGTTTCTTATTAAACTTCAATTATATCCGACAATCCTGGTTACTTATCTCCTTTGGTGACCGTACATCATCGACATTAAAATACATAAAGACTTGGCGACGGTAATCAAGAACTATTTCTTAATATGACATTATATGTAAAATGCAATTAAATGTATTTTTTTTGTACCTACAAAATTTGTACGCCGTTATTGGCAAACCATGGACGTACACATCTATTAATTCAATACCTTGCATGTCTGATTAAGTCAGTTTATGTAAATGCATGTTTGACAAACAAATTATCTTTATCTTTATGGCATGGTTGGACAGAAAAACCTATATTGTTAACGCCCAGAAAGATGCTAGAGCAGCTACTTCCGTATTACTAGAAATATTTTATATGGTATCCAAAACAGAAAATTTTGGCTTCATTGGAAGACATGAGGTAGGTAAATGAGCTGAAACAATTAAGTACAAGATCCTAGATAATCCATGCCGATAAGAAAGGATATTATGGTGTCCAAAACAGATAAAAGGATATTATGGTGTACAAAACAGATCATTTTGGCTTCATTGGTAGAAATGAGGTAGGCAAATGACCTGAAACGATTAAAAATACAAGATGCTAGTTAATCCATGCCGCGACCGGCAAGAAAGGATATGAATATCATCCACGATTTTTACTGCATCAACCGCATAGAGATTGCGATTATTTCCACTCAAGTAACTCCATTGTCGTCCACTAACGGCATTTAGGCGACTATTGTCGGAATTAGTGGACTATTGTCGGAATTAGCCGAGTATTGTCGGAATTTCGGCATCTTATCGCGTTCAGCATCGAACCATGAAGAATTTTATACGCTTAAATGTAAACGAGAGCTTGGTGAATTATTTCTGTTTCGTTTGAGAATTAGGTTGTCTTGTGCAGTCTAGCTTAGCATAATGCATTTTGCTAAAGAGGTTGTAGTCTTGAAAGGTTTAAAGTCAGACTGATGACCTCTCTAATGAAGTTAAGAGCCCCGTCTCAGTCGACTATCAGTCGCGGATTTACATTTTTGTGAGTGATATTCTAGGTAGAAAAATATACTGCTCTAAAGGATCCAACGTAACATAAAATCTACTGGGGATGAAACCAGTGGCACCGTGCACCGCGGCCATGATAGTTCGAACATTTTTACTATAACGCAACCAACAGCACTTAAGAGGCAACTGGTTGCAGTGAGCATATGTATTGTTTCGTGATCCGCGTATTAGGTGCTTACGGCTGAAGACTTGAAAGACATTGTAGCAGATGGACAGACAATCCTCAAAAAATAGCCAACATAAATTGAGGAAGGAATTATTCATCGAGTATGAACTAATGAATACATATGCAACTTTTTTGAAGCTCGCTAACTTTGACAATAGACATCCGATAACCTTTAATTGAGAGACGATTGACATAATTGGCTTCTAAATGTTAATAGCGAAACAGGTGTCCATATTTTTGAATAGTCATTAGTTGCACAATATTTTAGAAGGTAAATAAAATAAAGTCAGTAGGTCCTTCTTCATTTGCTAGTTAGGGCTATAAATGACAAATGATTTTATTTCTGTAAGTAGGTTTGTACAAACACTTTTACACGTCAATCATATTTTAAAAACTAGATGAGGTCGGCGTTTCCTATTTGACTACTCTGAGAAGAAAGGCCGAAACAAACTCAGAGGTCACAGTCTCTTTTAAAGTCCAGACATATTCTTCGTCAGATCATGTGAAGACCATGTAGATTTGCGTCTGAAATGGTATTTTGAGGAAAAACCACACAGATTGAGTGGACCTGTCCAGTCAATATATTATATTATATTATTATATTAATATTATATTATAGTTGTCTAAATCGTCGACAAATCTGTTGAATTTTTTATATTTATATCACTTACATCATTTCCATGTTCAGCATTCCCGTTCATGCTGTAATCACCTTCATTGTTGTTCATAATCTTATCTTCTGCACCATCCATTCTTATATCGTTACCATCCTTCATGGTATATTCATTCCCGTCTGTAGATACAGCACCTACGTCATTCAAGTCATTACCAACGTGCCCGTTTGTTTTGTATTCCAAATCATTACCACACTGCCTCATCTCCAATCTTACTTTACTCGATTCCTTATCGATTATCATGTTCGATTGCACGATCTTATCGATATCGTAGTTGTCTGCGAAAGTTTTCGTGTTCCTTTTCAAGTTTTGAGGCGATTCTTTTTCATCGATTACATTGTTGTTGTTTCCGAATTTTAGGGAATCCGAATCTTCGATTGTTTTTGATTTCTTGGTGTCTTCGTAATCGATTTGTATTTTCTTTCTTTTTAAGTTGAAGTTCTCGTTGAATATGTCGTCGACGGAGAGATCTCGGTCGGTCATATCTGGCAGGTTGATGCCGTTCATTTTAGTCATTGTGGCGAATGTTCCGTGTTTCTAATTGGTCACATTGTGCACAGCGGCTGGGGGTTATCTCGTGCCATTGTCGGTTTAACGCGGCGTAAATCATCGACAGATCATTATCTATCGGCCGAGATGACCGCTATAACCGGCCAGTTTACAAGGACCTCTAATTTCAGTACACCAAGTATACACAAATCGATTTGTTCAAGATCTATATACGCTGGCGTTATTGTATTGTTACCGCCTCACGTTGGGCAACTATCGTGAACTTTTACACGATTATTGTACCGCCATTACAATTCGTATGAGAATTCTATTTTCTTAGATCGATGATTTTCTTTTGGCCCGCTCTTCTGTATGTGTCTCTCTCTGTCTTACATCAAATAATGTTATTGTTTACTTGCCCCGTTATTATTGATGGTATAGGAAATTGCCTGACCAATATGTGATTACCTCCGGGCAGATTGGTATACTCGATTCTCCTGCAGCTAATAACTTTATCAATTGGTAACAAAAAATCAATTCACTATTTAATTTAACGTCGCACTGTCACTTAATAATAAAAGTTAATTACCAATAAGTCCGTATACTCAAAGATAACAACAAACTCCAGACACACATTTAAAAAAACAAACAAAACAAAATCACTGTCAAAAAATTTAAAAAGTTTCCGAATTCGAAATTCCAAAAGTTTAATTTCGTATGTTGGCGCGTGTTCGGGCCCACGTGAGCAGTCGGTCGCGGCCCGCGGCTATCACATGGAGTGCCCGCGCGCCTGACGTACTGCGATAAAGACGGGGAGTGCCACAGACCACCGTAAGTATGCAGATCAAGAAATACATTAACATTTAATAACTGATGATGAATTGGTTGGCGACGAGCGGGCGTAGATTAATCGTGTGCATAATTGAATTGCGTCAAAGGTTCAGTAGATTATTATTAGTTGACTCATTTTAATCATTTTACATAACCATTATCTACGCCTAGGCAGGGGTATTTGTTATATCTGACGATGATATAAAGTCCTATCTAACATGTTTTGATTATGTTATTATTTATAGAAACATGTAATAAAAGGGGCTATTGCCACCTGCAAGCTTAAACTAGTTAGATACCCTATCGAATTTACGAAAGAACCTTTAAAGCACTTCTAGCACACACTATTGCATCCTAATAAAAAACGTTCTGATTACTGACGAGAGAGACCGAAGAGCTTATTCACCGTTTCAAACAAAAGTCAACTGCTTATTTATTCTGCTCAAATTAACTTAATATAAACACAGAATTAACCTATAATCTTTGTAGTCATTAGATCTCGCGCCCAGTTGGCATAACGTATCGCTTAAGGGAAGTCATAAACTGACGTTTACTGCATGCAACTGAGAATTAAAAATGCAGATAGTGACCTATTTTGTAAAATAATAGAATAGAAATAAGACAATCATACGTATTTTGACCTTACTTGCGAATTTGTCAATGACTTGCAACTTACAAATCATGACGAATCATTGCAGTTTTTCATCTGATTTCTTTACATATACTATACCTAAAGCTCCTTCTCGCTCTTCGCGGCGAATGTGTATCATTGTTCCTCTCATATCAGGTTTGATTGTGAGGTGATCATGTGTTTGTGTGTGTGCGCCGTGTCCCTGTGTGTTTGTGTGTGTCTGCGTCCGTAAAATGATTTGCGTCTGCGCGTAGAACTTACGCATTTTTGATGACATGTCGTGCGGAGCTTAGAAAGCTTTTATGAATTGTCTGATTGTTTAACAGATGTTAGTTTTATTGGTGTTTTCAGTCTATTGTTTACTTTTATTGGTTAGAAAGTCAACAAGCATATAGTGAACTTGTGAAATGAGTTCCTATTGGACATTTGAACTAAGTAGGTACACGTACAAGTAGGTACACGACGGATTTATACCGATAAGTTTCGATTTTAAATGCCTGTTCATTTAAAATTGAAACTTATCGGTTTAAGTCGGTTTAAAAATTACACCTAAGTAAGTTTCCTCCATAAAAGTAAACGACGGCCTTCAACGGTAAAACACTGAAGCGTCTATTTCACTTAAGGGGACTACAGCACCTAAATGCAAATTTTATAATGCCTAAAAGTATATGATCCACTGCAGTAAACTAAATCAGAAAAATATATGATCTTCTTCAGGGTATATAGTAGTTAGATAGTGTGTTGAAAACTTAATACAACTAATTTGATACGATAAAAAAAAAACACGAAGATGCCTCTAAAAATTTATTTTAACGATTAAAAACCATACATGCAATCATTCTGATTTTTTGTCAGATTATTCTACAAGCAACATATTAACGTAATAGTGTTTTATTTTTTTAGCCCAATCAATCGTTTTTTTGTAAATAGATAATTGCTTCATATTTTGCAATAAATTGCCAGCGTTGTGTCATCGCGTTTCTTTTTCTTTTCTATGCAGTCCGACAGTGATCGCGCTTTAGCTGTTGTAAGCCTCTTAAGAAAACCTTTATAATTGCTAGTATTGACGCCTCGTTAGGTATTAGATATAAAAACTGTGCATGAAACACAGACTTACTACTTGTAACATACTTTAATAAGTCCCGATATGTTATAGATTGTACTATTAAAGCATTTTCTCGACGGGCGGCATCCAAGCATTGTTTTATTATCATCGTTAATCGTTAGTAACAGAGATATAATCACAACATCAGTTACTATCGGTTTACTAACGGATTGATTTACTTCTTATCAGTACCTGAACTTTCTCTTTAGATGACGTTTCAGTGCAATTAATTTATTTTATGGGGCGTGACTGTATTTTGTCAAATGCTAGGGTTTTGGTTACTTTGGGTGAGTGTTTATAACACAAATATAAAATCACGCCTGTATTGCCCGAAGGCTTAGGCGCAGAGGCGTGACCTGAAGTAAAACCACATTTCGCCAGTTATTTCTGTTGTTAAGAATAGAATAGAATAGAATAGAATACTCTTAAGTACCATATAATAGGGGCGAGTCTATTGCCATCAACCGGGCTCTAATGCAGACTCCGGGCTGTTACTGAGAAATTCCAGATGGAAAAACCAAATAAAATTTTGCCGACCCGGGAATCGAACCAAGGACTTCATGCTCAGCTACTGTTGTGCATGAGGTCACTTGGAGCTTGGTGCTTGTGTGCATTACATCGACGACTCACGAGGCAGTCAAGCAGCAGTCGATTGTGTTTAGTTTATTGACCGAGCGAGCGCGAAGTGTCTCCGTTTCAGCTTGGGCAAAAATGCTTTCGTATGTCCGGATGTCTGTTCTCCTCTACAGGTCGCATTTCTCAACCGATTCTCGTGAAATTTCGTGAGCAGGTTCGATAATACTATGGATTTTTTTTGTCGATTCATTTTTTCGAAATTTTAAATATGGCGTGGTACAAAAAAGCATATTTCAGCCATTTCGCCTCTTTTTGTTTTAGGGGCGCGGTGAATATTTGTTCAGTTTTAAGCAATGCAAAGACAGACTCGCGAGGACTTCAGCCCACAGAGCCACTAGTGTTTATTTTGTACTAGCTTCCGCCTTTCTTGTTCCCCCGACCCAACCAGTCGCATCGCATCACATACCAGCGCTATCACTTAATTTTCACTTACCGTTCTTTCTGACTTTTTTTCTTTTTGCTCGGCTCCTAAGGGTCATAGCGTGATGTTAAATGGCCTATAGCCGTCCTCGAGATTTGGGCAATCAGATTTAAAAAGTTTTTTTCAAATCCGACCGATAGTTCCAGAGATTTCCTCTACATAGAAAAAAAAACACGTGTGGCACTCGGGGACTGCCGCGGTAAAGCTATTGCATAGCATTTTTTATCAACTTATGCAGTTATAATTATTTATTTATTTTTTATTTATGCAGTCTTTTTTTTTCTTTGATATTAATTCAAGTTTTTTCTTTGATATTAATTCAAGTTACACTTTTTGAGCGTGGTGATCGATAAGAAAACATTGTTTTTTCTTTTATTGAATAAATGAGAAGGTAATATCGTTTAAAATATTTTTATTTTATTTTTTATGCGGTGAGTGAGGCATTATAAAGATATGATAGATACCTATACACCTATATACTTTCTCACAAACAGCTGCTTACGTATTCGTCCGATTTCGGAGCAGCTCGTCTCGATCCGTGCGAGCTTCGTACAGTCGTACCATATACATACATGTTAAGCGAACGCTCGGCCGAGCTACATGGTAGGCGGAGTGGGGGGTGTTAGGTTTTATTTTCGTTACGGAATTTCTTGATTCAGTCGTCGCGCTCAAAGCCCGGCGATAAAAGCTATGCAATAGCTTAAAAAAAAATACACAATACCTAGTTAGGCACCTACTACAGGCTGGCAGGAACATCGGCGCGCGAACTGTAACCATGAATTCAGCACATGATTCTAGACCACCTAGGGTAGAAATTATGAGTAGGTTATCAAAAAAAAAAAAAAATAACTGCTGTATCATAGAAAAGTGTAATACCTACGCGTTCAAAATGTATGGAACAGTTTTTTTTTTAATTAACTGATGAAAAATTCTAACGCCCTCTGCGTTGAAATTTAAAAAAGGAATTCAACGCAGGGGTTCAGAATCATGTACTGAATCCATGGTAAAAGGTTGCGCGTCGATGTTATAATTTTTATGACATTGATTGTTACAGTACGTACTTAACTACTTTAACTCACACACTAAATTAATACTTGTTAAAATTTTGGAAACATCATCTACTTTTCAATATTTGTAAATATGCGAGCACCATGTATCTATCACATAATTAATTTAACTGTCTTTGCATTATATTTAATTATTTTAACCTATTGTGGTACAGTAATTTTATTCTAGGTGCATCGTCTTCACATATGATTACATAATTAATGTGAACTTACATAATATTGTAAAACATTTTAAAAGAGTTTTGCCCATTCTTCTCCATACGAAACTACCTTTTGGAAGGGGCAACTAGAATCAATTCTATTTTTTTGTAAATTTTGACGTTCAAAAATGCCTTTTATTTGAAATAAATGATTTGACTTTGACTTTGACTTTGATGTCCCTACCATCCTGTATGTTTCTACGGTATGACATGAGCTACCCTCATAGGTTTCGCTTGTATCGATAGATTCGTCAATCAAGTCAAACTGGAGTCGGCTTCCAGTCCAACCGGATGCAGCAGAATACCAGTATTATACATAGAGCGACTGCCTATCTGACCTCCACAACCCAGTTACTGGGTAACACGATACCCCTTGTACCGATTACGTGCGAAGAAGAAGTTACCTACTAATTACAATGAGCAGATACAGTCGGCAAAAGAGATAAGTATTCAGGATCGCCGGATATAGTTGAAGTTGAGTAAGAAACCAATTAATGTTTTCGAATGAAATTTAATTTGAGAAAGTACCTGTTTGTTTTCTATTAATTTAATTTTATTTTATTCGAAAACATTCATCGGTTTCCTACTAAACCTCAACTATATCCGGCGACCCTGGATACTTATCTCTTTTGCTGACTGTACCTACATAGATACTGGTAGCTCTATTGCCCATAGACTAACCAATCAATGATTCGTTGTCGATCGTTTAAAGGCTCCCACAGACAGGCGCGACGCGACAGCGCTACACAAAGGCGCCGCTCGTCGCGCGACACGCGGTGCCTTTGTGTCGGGTGTCGCGTCGCGCCAGTGTGTACGAGCCTTAAAACGGTACAGCTAGCACGATGACAAGCGTTCGATGAACACTAAAATTGTAATTATATCAGACCAGAACTAATTATCTTTTACTAATAGTTCGACGAACAGTGCAATTTGACTGAACATACATCGGTTCTTAATTACTTTTCTTTTATAACGCTATGGGCTGTTCGTTGTTAGATCGGTGTCTAAAGGAATTTTATAGGAAGTAAAGCTAAAAGGTTGAAATGTGTACCTTTAAAATTCTTATGAAAAGGAGCTCTTTTGTGATAGCGTAAACATTTTTATTTTTTATTTTAAAACTCGTTAGCATAATCACTATAATCAGCCTATAATGTTCCCACTGCTGGGACACATGCCTCCTCTCGGTGAGAGGGAATGGGCCGTAATCCACCACGCGGGCCCAGTGCGGTTTGGTAGATGTCACATGTCTTCGAATTTTTGGTTCTAGGACATGCCGGATTCCTCACGATGTTTTCCTTCACCGTTTTGACAGCAGCGGTGATGAAAATAATTTACACAAAGTAAAGCGCGTGTCTGGGTTCCAACCCACGACTCGTAAGTCGGGGCCGTTACCACTAGGCTATCATTGCTCTAAAATTCAGTGATTCTAATTAAATATCACAACATGACATTACTTAGGCCTGTATTCACCGAAGGAGTAGGCAGAGGATGAGCCCTTGGCTGGTAGGTCTTACTGAAACTTGCTGATGGAAAACCGAACCCCGATAAATTAATTTCTTGGTTCATAGGTATACCTACGTACAACACTAGTAACATGCAAGCTTCGCTAATTTTATCTAAAATAAATATAAAACACTAAGAGATAATTATCACAAAATTTATCACGCGATTAAAACCCACACTCTGAAATGACTTATCGCTTATTCTTATGAGACATCACGTTAAAAAAGTAACAACATAATATTTAAACGAAATAAATCATGAATACCGAAATAACGGAATAGTTATAACAACTTCTACTGCCCACGTATCGTCGCCCATCCTTAACTTTATTTTTATTCCCAGGGAAATAACAGGGTCAGTTTCAAGTAGGTACGCAAGAAGCTATGTCTCTTCACGAAAGAAAACCAATCCAACCTGGCATGTGGCGAAAAATGGAACTATATTTTTTGTACTGATTTTGACATGTCATTGACGTTTTGATATAGCAAGCAGCGCCATCGAGAACTGCCACGATAAACTTAGGTATAAATTCTGGGTTAAGCAGTGAGTGGGCGACCGCAGAGGTCACAGCACTAGTTCGTCGACATGTCAACGAGACAACACTTCATGTGTCAATGGTCCGAGCAGCTTCGAGCACGGACAATGAGGCGTTGATTTGAAACTTGTTAATTGCTTTTTATGATTACTAGGAGATGAATAAGCAGAAAAATAGGTTGATAGAAAAAAATACTGGTGTGAAATATCATAACGTAAGCAATTGAATATTATTTACTTAAGTATAAGATTTCAATAGAATACTAGAGTGTCACTAACTATTTACTATTATGATTACAATATAAAAATCAACTTTAATTTGATTTGATTGAAAAGACAAATAAGGTCAGACATCTAGTGGTGAGTAGTGTAACTAAGTAACCAGCTTGGTGGCTACGTACTTGAATAGTTCAGTAGGTTTATGATAGATGGCGCTGCAATTATGATTTTTATTATGTTGGAATTTTTTCCAAATAAGACAAGGTAACAGTTGAATAAAAATGAAATACTTATGTATGATTTTCATTACCCCGGTTACTCACATTTGCGTCAAAAACCGTGAATGTGGTAAAGAGTGCATTATTCATTTGCGAATGTCGTCCTAAACTTGCTAGTTCGCATATTGGTGCGAATGTGAGTGACTGGCATTATTCTACAGTTTACGTATTCAACTGACGGATAATATTTAAAAAAAATGTAATTATCGCCATCTAGTATCGCATAGCTTAAATAAAAGTTTTAGTTACTAAACACTTACCCAGGTGGCGTTGCTGTCGTTGGAGACAGTTTGAAAAGTAGGAACACACCGAAAAGTCATTTTTCGTTAATATCACAAAATTGGTCAGTTTTTTACAAACAAACTTCTTCTCACAGCTTACCTAGAACAAAACAAAACACTTACTTAGTGATACAGTAACAGATAACATTAGTTTATACAGTGCGACTTCTATGTACTCATAAGTAAAACAATAATTTCAGAAGATGTTGACTTAATTACTCACAAAGTAAATAGCAAATTTAATTACTCACAAATAATTAAAAATGCAAAATAAACTACGATTTTTATAAAAATCAATACAAGAACAAAACAAAGTCTGCATCTGCAGTAACTAGACAAACCATCCCGAATAAGGTAAACGTTTTTAAAAGGCTCTATTGATTTATAGATAACTGACTTGTGACGGGATAATTGCAGCCAATCATCATCGCGCGTCGATCAACGTTACTGGAGCAATCATAATTTAGATTGGTATATGATTGGTGGGTATAATTTTATAGCGATTTAGACGTAGGGGTACAAAAGATGTTACATGTTCTAGCAGGTTAGAGACTTTATGAAAACTGGTCCGGTGGTGTTTGAATTCGGAAGGATTTTTTATAGGTTTTTGGTAGACGTTTCAAAAATATTGAGATAGAATTTTTAAATGTCGCTAGCATGTCTCTATTATTTTAAATAGATTAAAGGACTTATGAAGTTATGATAAAATAAAAGGCACAAAAATGTTTTCAGGACAATCTATGACAATGTTTTTGTCGGGGCATTTCAAGCCTTAATGTTGGTCCATTTCAAATTATTCTTTAGTAATAATAAAACACATCCGCCCCATAATCAACTAAACAAAAATTCATTTTAAACTTTACACCTAAAATTAAATAGTCGACATCATAAAAATAATAGCCCACAGTTAATATTGACAGGTAATTTTAAGTTGTACGCAATCATTAAGCACAGATTTGAAGTGAAGATTTCTAGGCAGAGTGCGGCCGGCCCGTGCCATGCCCGCGGCGGTGCGGTCAGCTCCAGCATTTTTTAAACCGCCAAAAAAACAAAATGAAAAGTTGTCAGATACAAATTCCTACTCTATATTAAAGCAGTTAGGTCGACTATTCGATAACAGAGGTCGCTTTTTTCAAGTAACCTTTTTTGTGAGTACCAGACATCAAGAATTTTATGCCTCATTGTAGCGCGCACTAAGTTATCATTATGTTAGTATTTTTTGCGTGTTTCGGAAAGATTAATTAGTGTATTTGCGGAATGTAGCTCAACGTTTTGTTGAATAGATTTATGTGCTATGTAATGCATTATTAAATAGAATAATTGTGTATGCATACAGCTAGCTATTGTTTAAGTTTCTCCTGCGTAACGGACTTTGTGCTTCAAATTTCTTGTTGGGCTGAAACAATTAGATATTAACAAAGGCTGTGTTTGTTAGTAACGAAGCAACATGGACGCTATTATTACCTTCTTTAGCAAAGTAGTTCAAAGTTCTGTCTAGAGAGGTCCTTTTCAAGTTATTGTCAGAGCATGTGAGGTATTTACCCTGGTTAGATAAATATTGGAAATAGAAATCTAATGATGAATCTGGAATGATGCTCCGATTCAATATCGGAGCATCATTCCAGATTCTTCAAGTCTTCGTCGTTTTGTACACATACATACATAAACTCACGCCTTCTTCCCATGGGGGTAGGCAGAAACTATAGAACGCCACCTGCTACGATCCTTACATACTCCTTTCGCCTCGTTTTCTTGTCTTTCTGTCAAATTCAAATGAAGACTGACTTTATTTGAATTTGACAGAAAGCAATGGTACAAGCACAGTGGTGCGGAGGTAACGAGTCGTAAGTAAGTACCTACATTTTACGACTCGTAATTTACCGTACCAACACACGTACAATGCCGTACAACGTACTTTTGCCGTAAGTCGTAGCGTGTGGGTTGGAATTAACACTTTACTAGGCCGTGGCCAAATCGTTTTATAGCCGCTGCTCTAAAACAGGGAAGCAAAACATGTCCGAGAATTAAAACATTCTGGACATGGACGTTTGTGACGTCCACAGACCTGCAACGGGCCCGCATGTTGGACTACCGCCAATTATTCACAGAGAGACTTGAGACCTAGCAGTGGGAACATTGTAGACTGACAGTAGGATCTGTATTGTGGAGGTCAGACAGACAGTCGCTTCATGTGAAATAGTGGTATTCAGCTGCATATGGTTAGACTGGAAACTGACTTCAACATTGATTAGGCACCTAATATAAATTAAAGTAACTTTTCGTGTCTGTCTGTGTTACTGCCTTACCGCGTTGTTCTTCTAAACTACGCAACGGATTTTGATGCGATTTACTCGATCATTTAGAGCATTTATTCTGGTACAATACATTAATTTAAAACTAACAAACAATATAGAAATCTCGATGTTTTGTCAGGTCGTAAAATCCGTGCGAGGTAGGGGCGGCTCGCTAATAGTTGATAAAATATTAGGCAGATTTTAGCGGCATCTACATCGCCACATGCGAGCTACGCGTCACACTGATGTCACGCAAAAATCCTGCATCGCGCAAGCAGAGTTTACTGCGCAAATAGCATATCGCACACCTAAATCAAGGGTGGCACAACTCAAAATAACCCAAAATCGAGTTATTGCGATTATCGTAATCTGTATGATGATGTATATTATTTTACTAAGATTTTAATTGAGCAAATTAATATCTTAGTAAAATAATATACAACAATTATTTTAAATCGGTCTAATAGAAAACGAGTAAAATGTTTTTTGCTGTTTCTGAAAAAATGAGGTATTTTGAGTTGTGCTACTCTTTACGTTGTATTATATCTCACACGACGACGATTACGAACGATGGATCGATCGTACGATTGCGTAGAGCAGTTGCCCACCAGACTCGACACCCGTCTGGTCGGAGGATCCTCCCTTTTCTATGGATGTATGAGTGAACTTTACACCCTGTTCCTCATACCACTATTTTACTCAAAACGATGAGGATGATAGTACGAACCTACTGATATTTTAAATATGTCTAATCTTAAATACTATATACCTACTAAAACATCCACAAGTTCTGCCTACCAAGCAATAAACTTCGAAAGTTTGCAAGCAAACAACAATAGCAGGTAAAAGTATAAAATTCAGTTTTATTTGTTTCTCGAAACTTTCAGTTTTGAATGGAGGATCATTTATTTAGTTATTCGGGTCTTCTTTGTAATTTACGTTCAGTTTAAAATGTTTCTTGAAAGTTCGTCTGCGTTAGGTCATTACCTAGTTAGATAATGGTTTTTGTTTAATGATGAATTAGGTACCTACGTACTTAGGAACTTATGTTTTTTTTTCTAAAAACGTAACTAAATAAAATTACATGATTACATTTTAAGATTCCATGTTTATCATTGAATTTAATAGGTAGGTCAATATCGAAATAATTAAAACACAATTAATTAATTATTAACACATTTAGGTACTTTTATTATATTATTGTCATCTAAATAGAACCAAAATATTTCGATACCCTGCTTTTCAGCATTATAAGTAAATAACAGCTAAAAGCTATTACCTATATTAATTTTAAACTCACACAGTTCCGATTAATTGTAGATTTACAACTCTATGTAATTCCAGAAATCTTAACAAAACTTTTGAGTGGCTGATGACGAGGTGCGATCGGAGTAGGTAAATTGACAGAGATATACAAACGTGTATACTTTCCTTCTTTCGTTTTAAGCTGTTTTCCTACCATCATAATCATCATCTTTGGCAGCCTTGTTCCACCCCATGCTGATTTAAAGATCTCCCTTTTGTGCCATAGTTTTCCTATAATGCGGCTGACACCACGGGCAACAGCTTGTACCTACATAGGTACTGTAGAGGTTATCTGCATGTGTCAACCTTATGTTGACTGGCTGGTAATATAATAGGTCTTTACCTATGAAATTGCCGTTTTGTATGAAAAAATTTAAACGAATTTTTTTCATGAATTTTTTATTTGTATTAATCGAAGTAATCACCCATGCAATCAATGCATCTTTGCCATCGCAGTGGCAGTTTATTGATGCCCTTCTTAAAGAAATCAGCTGGACGGGAGGCAACAAATTCTTCAAAGGCATTTTGTACTGCCTCTCGGGTATTAAATTTTTTTCCCGCCAAGAAGTTATCCAAATTCTGGAAAAAGTAGTAGTCTGTAGGCGCAAGGTCTGGTGAGTAGGGCGGATGACGGAGAGCTTCCAACCCCAGTTCTTGCAACTTGGAGACCGTCTGCTGTGCAGTATGAGGTCGCGCGTTGTCGTGCAGGAGCAGCGGAGACGAGCGATTGACCAATGCTGGTTGGAGATGCGCCAGCTTCTCCATCATTGTGTTCAGTTCTTCACAGTACACATCTGCAGTAATGCTCACCCCGTTTGGTAAGAAGCTGTGATGAATCACACCGGCGCTAGACCACCAAACAGTGACCATCACTTTTCTAGGGGTAAGTTTTCGTTTAGGGCATTGTTTAGGTGCTGAACCAGGATCCAACCAACTTGCTGAGCGCTTACGGTTATCAAACAGAATCCATTTTTCATCGCAGGTAGCAATGCGGTTCAAAATTCCTTCATTTGTGTGTCTGTTGAGCAGTGCAAGGCACGTCTCGACGCGTACTTCGCGCTGGCGATCATTGAGTTCGTGGGGCACCCATTTGTCAAGCTTTTTTACCTTGCCAATTTGACGCAAATGGACCAATATTGTTTTGACGCTAACGTCGAAAGCTGCTGCTAATTCAGCCGTAGATTGTGTATCATCAGCTTCCACAATCGCCTTTAATTCGTCATTGTCGACCAAAGTCTTCGGACGACCGCGAGGTTCATTTTTCAGGTCGAAATTTCCAGAACGGAAGCGAGCAAACCAATAACAGGTGGTGCGTTGGTTTGTAGAGTTAGCTCCGTAAACGTCGTTGATGTTGCGTGCCGCTTGTGCCGCGTTGCTGCCACGACGGTACTCATATTCCATAATTACTCGAATTTTTAACGTATCCATGATGACGAAAAAGATTGAAATGCGATGAAAATGTAACACTAATCAATAAAGAAATGACTACTTTTAGAAAAAAAAATCCATGTTTTTAAAATAAAATTAATTTGAAATTAGAATTCATAGCCAAACAAAAATTATTTTGATTTGAAATGGCCAGTACTGCAGAACGGCAATTTCATAGGTAAAGACCTAATATTATCGATGGTTACTTTCGAACAGTCAAGTAAGTTTGAAATAAGATTTGGAAAGAAAAGTGATGGTAGTTAGTTTAGAGAAGTAGATAGGCAGGGCTAGGGCCTGCCGGTGTATTAGGAAAATTCCTTGATAAAATATAATAATCTAGTTAAACATTAAATATAGTTTCCTTTCTCTCACGCCCCCACTTTCAAATATTGAGAAAGGCATAACAGTACCTACATAAAATGAATAATGATAATGACGTATTTCCTACAGAAAATTATTTAAGGTGCTCATAATAGCTATTAAATATTAACATTTTTACTTTCGATAGTTTCAATACAGGTAGTCGAAAAATAAAAGAAAAAAGGAAATTAATTTTATCAATTTATCCCTTTACAAATGAATTTGGACTTAATTGCTTTCTCTTACAGATTAAATTACATTCCTTCGATGTAATACGTAAAACGGAAGTCCAAATTACAAAATAACTGAATTTAAAATGTCTTATATTGCTGAAATGATTTTGAGAAAAAAGCATTCTATTTTAATCCAGATAGTGTTCAAAATTGTTTTTAACTCTCTGAAGCGTATTTGGGAATGGTAGCGCGGTTCATTTCAACATTCCACCTGTTCTCTTTTTAAATTCTGCTGTTTTTAAATTGCTAGCTTTTTGTTTTTGTTGTTCAAGTTCTGTCAGTAGATGAAAAGCTTTGGTTCGAAAGAATTTAGTCTTTTAATTATTATTATATTTTATAAAGACAGAATGTACTTTCTGCATGAAAAAATTAAGAAAGGAAATGAGTGATTTGTACTTAAATCTATAAAATAATTACTTAATTTAGTTGATAATAATTGTTTCAATAAACACATCCTACTGGTAAAGTGAGTGAGTTTTTTCTGTGTCTACCAGCACGGTTGTCTTTTGGACTCCTAAGTCCTAGGACAACAGCATCAGTTAGCAAAGTTCGGAATATCTGCTTTTTTCAAGATTGTTGCTGAAAACTGTCTAAGGTCAACGAGTAGGTAGGTAAGCTTTTCCGCATCGGAAAATCTTCTGAAATGTCGAATTTTCGTATCAGTAACTAATAATTTAGTGCTAGTGCAAGCTGTGAATGTAAATCGTACATTTTACTTTTTTTTGGTAGAGGACAAAAAACAGCATTTTCCTGTTAAATCATTAAATGAATGCAGCCCAGTACACAGCCAGTCATAACCAAAGATAATCCAAAAACAGATTAACAAATTCCACGTTCGAAAATCGAAAGAGGTTAATTCAAAAAGTTTATATTCCGGCTGGTTGTCGCGCGGCGGCTCCGGGGCGTGGCTCTATGATCGATGCTCCGCACTCACACTGTCCTGCCAGTACGAGAGATTGATTTGAAAATAGAACTGACTGACAGGTTGTTGGGTTAGGAGGAAACTGATTCTTGATATTTAACTGTTATAGGATAGAAGAAGGTAGAACAATTTGTGGGTCAATATAAATATAATTTCCTTTGTTTAGGCTAACATCATGGGTGGGATTGCTAGCGGCTCCTTGATATATAGGCCTAATACCTACTTACTTACAAATAGAAGCTATTCAAAGAACTTGACGAACCTTCTAAATTCTAAATACTTACATAAAAATATTTTTTTGCTGAAGCAGAAATCAAAACATGCGCATAACTCTATCAATAATTCAATTAGGTACTGAAAAGAGTTCTTATTCCTTTTCTTTCGTTCAGATTTTCAGGATTGACACAGTGTGTAATACTTCTTAGTTTTTTCCGTTCAGCCAGTAATTTTGTATAGAGGTTCGGTGTAACAAGTTGCTAATGAAGGAAGCTCTGGTCTTGCATTTGTTTTAGTTTTGTCTGACGTTGAGTTATGAGCTCCGAAACAATTATGTTCCGTGTCAGTGTCTTTTGTTAAGAACAGAAGGTGGGTATGGTTTATGCTGCTACAGGAAAATAGGAGTCAGGATAAGACGAGTCTTTTTTCTTGGCTATAGTATTGTCTAATTTATTTTGTGGGAGGTAAGGTAGTTTTATTTTGTCTTGGGTCAGAAATCAAAATTTAGGTTTGTGTAAAACTGATATCTACTGATTATTCTCAAGCTGGATCTTACTCCTGCATTTTTCTATTATATTAACCACGATAATTAGAAAAATTCCACACGGCGGTTTTCGTCACAGATTCAAGCAGCAAATTAGTCATGTGATGTAGTGACACATTTCGACGAAGCACAATTTATGTCTCTTTTCTGGCGTTTGCGTGAGCAACTAGCATTTACTAGAGCTAACAGGAATAGCTTTCGAGAATAGACATGATGCCATGAAGCCACCAAGTTCAAAATCAAAAACCAATCTGTTAACCAATCGCAAAATGAAACAAACTAAAAATTCCAAATCTGAAACCAAAAATTCAAACCGCGAACATCGCAAGTGTTCGAAACTTCGTAATTCAAAACTTGTTCGTTAACCTTCAATTACGCGTTACGCGCGGTTCGTGTAAAGTAATAAAATCGAATCGTCCGGGTCGTGACTCGGGCACGCGCGTAGCGGGTTGAGCCGCGTAACACGGTAATGACTTTTTTGTACTGGCAATGATTTTATGGGTAGGCGTTTCCTATATCGTGGAATATCGGAGCGGTTAATTGGTGTTTTTAGGCAGTTTAGATTGAGGTAGTTTTGTTGATTAATGTTTTTCTTTGAAGGGTAGAAATAGGTTTGTCTTGGTAGATGGTAAGGTGGAAATCAATCACGTCAATAGTGCGAGTACTGTAGAGGTTTTAACCAGCCGATCTATTCTGTAAAACTCTCACCGTGAGAAATATGGTGAAGTGAGTCGTCATTCCATCTGGTGCTAGGAATTGACACTAATGACAGCTCACTTCACCCAAGTTATCACGGTGAGATTTTAACAGAATAGCACTACTGGATGGCAGTCCATCCAACATCCACGAATATTTGATAAGTTAATGGCTTATATTAGAGATAAAAACTATTTCATTTGTATTTTTATAGAAAAAGATTCGACCGTCAGCTCGAATAGCTGAAAGTCCCCGTCTGGATGAAAATAAGTAGTTTTACATAATTATAGAAACAATAATACTTAATCCTAAGTTTATGTTTAAAATACGCCTTTTATTGTCACGGTATCGCAAACGCGTTGAATTCTTGCAGTAGGTAAGTAAGTACCTATCTACGCCCGTGCAAAAGCAGTTACTTAGATCGAATGAAAGTTGAAATTAGGGTCGGCTTTCGCACTGGCATACGAGTACCTACACCATCATCTCATCATCTGTCTAGAAAGCCAGCTTCCAGTCTCACCGCATGCAGCTGAATACCAGTATTTTATATGAAGCCACTGCCAATCTGACCTCCACAACCCAGTTACTGGGTAATACGATACCCCATGGTAAGACTAGTTGTCAGACTTTCGGGCTTCTGACGACCCGTAACGACTGCCAAAGACCCACGAATGACGGCCGGGACCAATGGCTTAACGTGCTTTCCGAGGCACGGGTACTTACATAATTATGAGACCTAAGTAGTGTTCAGACTGAGGACTGCAGTAATTCACCAGTAAGTTATTACACCTCACCTAGGTACCTAAAAAAGTAATTATTTATTTGTTTAACTTCACTATAGAGAGAATTCTACAACACAGGGTTACGACTTAAGAGTAAGCACCAACTCAGTTATGGCTTTTAAATTGGGTAATGATTTTAAAACGATAAGTGGGTTTTCTACTTCAGTAATTTAAAATTCAATTACTCTATGGTATTCTGTGAATGTTTATTTTTATTATACTTTTACTGCTCCCTCGAGTAGCGCCATTACACTGGGTCAGACTTGGTCCTTCACCTTTCACATCCAGTCTATCCAGCAAGGCTAACTACGACATACGATACGTGCGAGAAAAGTTTGTCGTCACTTGCATGGTATAATAATATACTTCGCCAGGTATAGCATTTCAAGACACAGGGTGACACAAGCCTACGTCATCACCGCTGTGTTACCAGTAGTGTGTAATAATAACTCCCCAACCGCCTTTATTACCTGTGCGAATCCGATATAACAATGAGGTTTTAACTAACAATTACGTTGGTATATGTTAAAATTGAATTGTTTCATTTGATTAGAAAAACGAAACGACAATTTAAATGCCATAAATATCTATATTTTTTAACAGAATGGTGACTGAAAATGTTTCCATAATTCGTGTTTTGTTGCAATAAAGTGGCAACTGGATAGTGACGTAAGCATGTGTCACTCCCGGAATGCCAGACCTTGTTTTTTTATACCATGGTCACTTGTATCTCGGGTGGAAACCAGACATGACGGACTCAGCGTAAACATAGTCCTTTTGTCATTTGCGAAATACAAACTTTTTTTACGGCACGCAGTCAGGCTATTTACTACATGTCATCGGTATGCAGAATATTACAAAAAAACAATGAACTGAAGTGAAGGTTATTTAATGAACTATCCAAAAACCTTTTTTTTTCGAAAAGTCTACTGGTAGGTAGCTATAATAAAGTAATAAAATTAATAGCTCGACCCCAGGTCGTGACCATTGACTGGTTACAGCGTCCCGCGTAACACCGGGAATGATTATTTTTTAACTGGCAATATCGCTCACGATCTGGTCATGATTTTATAGGGTAGGCGTGTTTGAGGTAAAATAATTAAAATTGTGGCTAAAAGAAGATTAATTAATGAGGGCTATCGCACTTGAGTTCACCGCTAGAGGCGCTAGTGTAGAGTAAGGTCTCTAGATGTCAAAATATGTACTGACCGTTCACTGTTTGCGGGATTTTTTATCACGGATTTTAACGAATGATTCATAATAGCTGTAATAGTTGTGCCATTCTTCATTAATTTTGGCTTAAGATTTTAAGTAAAAAGTTAGGATCTAATTTGGTAGCACTTGAAGGAAGAATAAGATTTGTCTGCTTCATGCTTGCCAATTTTAGGAACATTATAATTTAAATATTCATTTGAAGTTTTAAAATGTAATAAAATAAACATACTATGAATATAAGGGTACTTAAACATATCCAAAACATCAAATAAAAGTACTGCAACAAAACCTTACTCAACAGTGGCGCCAACTGGTGAGCACAAAAACGATAGCTCCCATTAGCTTAGAAGTAGCTTGTAAATAGTTAATCAAACTTTTTTGTTGACCTTGTAAAAAGAAAAGATATTTGACAGATAAGTGGTTGCATTTCCATAGCAACCTGTCACTGCTTGCATTTGCATAGAATTGAGACCTTTGAATATACCTAAATGTTGCCAGTTTAATGACCCCTGACATTTTGTTCTAATAATCTTCAAAACTAAATACTTATAACCATGGACGAACAGAAAAAGTCGGACAGATTCTCGCTAGCAAAAAACTGTGTCACTCAAGTCGGCCAGCTCGCTGTACGTACAGGCCGCTATACGCACACATATCACATATTATATTAGTCGGCCGACGGTCGGCCATTACGTGTGCAAACTCGCGGCAAAACTCACACATAAATATTCACACATAAACGGGATTCAGTTTTGTCTTAGCGGAGTTCCGTCCGACTTTTTTGTTCGTCCATGCTTATAGCGAAAGAGAATATTATACGTTAGACAGAGATGGTATAATATAATCTATTATTATAATATGTTCGGTAGTAAATCTGAAGGTGTCATGTCTTCCGGTGTTCGAATATTAAAAAGGTAATGTCGATCTCCTGAACAAGAGTGATTTGTGTAAAATAGGATTGTGGATACTAAAAGCTACTATTGTTAAGTTTCGAATACTTTTTGATACATAAATAAAAGTAATAAAAATCCTTCTTTAGATTTTCATAACCTATATGAATACTTAGACAAAAGTCTTAGAACTATTTTTAAACTAATTAAGTAATTAGAAACAATATTTTTTTCCTTTCCTTTCTATTTCTATATATTGCATAGTTTGCTAAAACGAATAAGTAGGTACCTACACATAATGAAACAAATATTAATTTTAATATCTATAATTTATTAGGCTTTAAAAAAAATATTTACAGCCTATCATGTAATAGCTTGTAGCCCTAAGCTTCAAACTGATTGCTTCAAGGCTTACCCATTATTTATTTTAATTACTATACTTCGATGACAGACTATTTTAGCTAATATATTGTTGAGTATGTAATGTGTCTGGTATGCAGGCAAATGTCAAGTGCAAACGATACAATTTGACAGCTGTGACGTAATGAGGACCTGTCAAACTGACTGATTGAGATGAACAAAATAAGGCTCCCGTAAGCCGGCGCGACGCGGCGGTGTGACGTGATTCTGGTAGAACAATTTTCATGAAGTTTTCATAGAAATTGATTTTTCTACTAGAGTTGCGTCGCGCTGTCGCATCTCGCCTGTCTGCGGGAGCCTATTGACTCAGAGTCTCATACTCCAAGCTGCCAAAAAAAAAAAAAACGCTCTCTGGTTAGACTGCTTAAATATGTTAACCTTTGTAACTTTACCTACTTAGCTATTATGAGTAAGGTTAGACGTTCTCATACCTAACTTTTATTTTTAGATTGGTCAAAGAATAGTTGCCAGTGCCAAAAAAGTACAAAAGAAAGCAATAAAACGAGGTTATATTTACCTGAATCAAATGCGAGGCACACCTGCTATTTCGAAGAAAGCATTTTTTTTTAAACAATTAAGGTATTATTTGTGGCTACGTGATGGCCAGCACAGTGGTCCGGGCTTTAGTGGACTGTAATCATGTCCACTTTTAATAATCAGTTCCAAATGCATTGTTTCAAGTTTTATGGTCGAAAGTAGTTCCAATATCTTTTTTATTACATAATAGCAGAATTACAGCTTTTATAAATTACTATAGCTTCTGCTTGCGACTTCATCCGCGTGATTAGCCTCGTTTTAACATAAAATATATGCTATGACCAGAGATCGGATATTGGGATGCATATTAACGAGATGTTGGCTAATATGGAATGCGGTTTGGTATCGAAAAAATCCCGCTAACGTCAGATTTCAGTGAAAAAAACGGACCAAATCATAACGATCGAAAGGAAGTGATTAAAGTTGTCGTAGCCGAGGTAATATTTACGCCTAATCAGGATAAAAAATAATTATTTTAACTTGTTTTTTATTTGTTTTAACTAACACATATCACTCTTCCTCTTACACCCTACATACACATATTTGCATCGCGGGTTAAACATTAATTTTAAATAAATATGCATCTTATCTTTTTTACACAAAAAAAAATTATATTTGATGCCGCTTCCATAGTTTCAGAGCTAAAAATTAACTTTGGGTAATATGTATCCGAATATCTGATCTCTGATAATGACACTCGGCAATACTGTATCTTCCCATTAGTGAAAGAATTTTCGGAATCGGTTTAGTTGTTCCGAAGATTACTCCCTATACAGGGTGGGGACGACGTTACAACAATAAATTAAACTGGGTATTTCTAATGCCGTTCCCAGTGTACATACGAAAATTTAATCAAATATATTCAATAGTTTAGTTACTAGAGCTAGTCAAAGATTGGCACAACCCATAGTCGGACCATCACTATTATTTAGTTTGTTTGAAAAAATCACTTTTTTAATTTCGTTGCTAGAATTTATTTGAAGGTTCCAAAATATTCTTATGTATTAATATTGCCAATGTTTTCATTTATTGTCGTATTTGTTGTCTCCACATTGTATACAAACTCACAAATTTTACCTCTCTAATATGTGTTAGTATAGATTAATATCGAAGCGTTATGTCATAGCTGGACTGAAACATTCTATTAAATTATTTCCGAAGTCTAGTGATCCACTCTTTTCTGTTTAGTTGTTTCTAAAGGCTTCTTTTTAACTTATATTGTTTATAATTTTATTTATGAGATCGCCATCGCTTTGTTCACCTGTTTCATCTTTATTTTTGATAATAATTGGAATTATGCATAAATCAAAATCGATTTAATGTTGATTATTTCATATAATTGACTAGATTTTCAACCTCTATCCGCCATTACCTCGTTAGTATGCAAAATGTTGGGCTATTATAAGATGACATAACTTTTTGGACCACGCCATTATACGCCCCCAGAATATTTAGAAAAGCCATTATTAATTTATTTATATTTATAATATGCAAATTGTTATATTTTATATTTGTATCGAAGGAAATTTTGTGCGCAAGAGTTTACTGCTAAATACGTTGTAGCTGCTTGTCCTTTTATATTTTCTATATTCGTTTTCTTGCCTGTAGGTACCTTCTAAATTCATCAGGAATCGCGTGGTTTAAAGTTTGGGAAAATGTATTATTATTTAATATTATTTTTTAAATAATTTTAATATTATTATTATTTAAATAAATTTATAAATAAATTTTCATTATACACATAACATCACACCTGTAATCCCCGAAGGGTTAGGCAGAGGTGCACCTATAGTACATCCACAGATTACATCCGTAGGATTTGATAGATTTCTTTGATTGAAGAAAGCGTTTCTTAAGGTACTAGACACAAACATGAATTTATTACTTCTTTCAAAATAAACATAACAGCAAAATAAAGGTTATTTCCAGCCAGCAATAACCAAATATTTCTCCTGCGTGCTCACACGCAACGTATTCGCATTCAAAAATGAATCGGTTTGAAATGTGAAACATTTAAATTGCACGTTATTGCTACTGTGCACGCGGCCGCCATCGCCCAAATATCCCAACGTTGTAATTATGAACACCGATTTGCTCATCCCGATCCGATGTTCCCGCAAATAAAAATCCTTAGCAGACTAATTCGTGGGAGTCAACCCTTGCTTAGCGTGAGAAAGAAACAAAGGGATTACTGGAAAGTAGGAACGTAATAATGCCACGAAATTATACCAAAACCGTCTACATAATTGATTCTGATTTTAAATGAATTATTAGCTCAATAACGCCATTAAAAAGTGCCGATTCCTAAATTAAAATGAGATAATTCGAGCGCGCAACGGATGCGCTTGCTCCCCGCTGTGCGAGGTCGCGCTTCAAAAAAAGAACGCCGTCATCCCAACTGTCAGTACGCGAGACGAAGAATGAAAAATGTTGCCTGTTTTAAAAAAGCCATAGAATATTCATTCATAAAACCCAAGCCATTCACGTTTAGAAATTAGTTTATTTTAATTACCCGGTGAGTGTATTGTTGTATTAATTATTCTTGCGTCGGTCGTATCCTCGACCGGCCTGGACAATATATTTTATTGTCTTTATGTACGGTTGTGATTTATACGTCTAGTTAGTAAGTTATTCGAATTTTAATTTAGACGAGTTTTAATGGGGTACGCTTGAATGGATTCTAATTAGAGGAAAACAACCGAACGGCATCGCGTGCATGAGTAATGTCGGGTATAAATTCCGGTTATGGCTTAGAAAAGCGATAGCCGTGCGCGGCCTGACCTCTGTATTAACCACACAATAGGTTCGTATTTGCTGTTATGAATGTGCTATTACAAAAAGTGGACGGTGAAAAATTACTAGTACTTTTATAGAATGGTTTGTTGATATATCATATCCTAGAGAGTATGAATGTTATTGTTGTTTAGAGAGCGAAGGAGAAAACAAACAGAATTAAACGTGAAAGTCTTGCCATTTAAAACTGATTAGAAGGTCACTGAACATGACGGCAAGCATAACTATTTGAATTATAAAGGAGCTCAAACAACAAGAGTTATGTTTATCGATGCCCATTAAAAATTAAAATAAAAGGATCCTTCTTCTAGCGACACTACTCAATACTTCATTAATTGCTGTTCACAATTCATTGGTAGTAAATCAAAAAACTTAAAAAACGACGACTCGCTCATTTAGTCCCTCGCGGTACACTATTTCAAAAAAAGAATCAAAGCTTTTATCCTTGCTCTTATTGCCTATTAAAATATAATATCGGCAATGATTATTGAAAAACGAATTTCGAAATAGCCAATTAGTTGAGTATCGAATGTGTCCGATGTAGATTATGGCCGGTCGGTGGGCGGGGCCGAAGTGACATGTCGTTAAATCTTTTTGACAATATCTATTATCGAGTGTGACGTAAGCTGTAAAAAATGATACATTGTTTAATTTTTACCGAGGTTTTTTGCTGGGAGTTTTTTTTTTGGTGGAGGATTTGAAAATAGATTTGATTATGAAAAATAACTATTACACCTGTTTGGATACTTACAATATCTAACGTAAAAGAAGGAAATGAGAATAAGGTAAAAATGTAACGTAAATAAAAAATGTTGAGATTAACCCTATTTCTTCTTTAGAATTTAACACATTTGTTGAAACCCTGAAACGTTTAAATAAATATTTAAGAAGCTCGACCGTCTTTATGTTTATTAATTTAAGGGCTTAGCTAATCGGTAAAATATTTGACAATACATTTGATAATAAGTAAGAACTGCTCACGAAGCAGAAAAACTGATTTATTGCAGCCATTTTAGAGGCAACAGCATCTGAAAAACTTGATGGTTGTGCATTCATATTTTATAAAAAGCCACACGAATTCGTGTGTGGTGTTTCATCAAAATCGCCATTATTTTATATTTGGCATGCAGACAATTGAAGTCCAAATAGTGTTATACAAAAGCGGACAGGCGGAGCAAAATTAATTAGTTTAAAATTACATTCAGAGACCTTTTCTGCCGCAACGGAACGGACGGATGAAGTGGCGCGGTGTGAGGAATATCCCATGCTGGTAACATTGTTTTGACGGTCTTTTGAAAATAATTGTTATATACACAGATACTAATTTGCAACGTACTATGGTGCAGTTCCTACTTCCTAGTCTATTAGTCGTAATCGCGATGGGCAATTAGTTTTCGCTAGGTGGCCCAGCGGGCCAGCTTGATTGAAGAATCGATACCTACTGTTGTATCAATCATTGAAATTCTAATGTGCAATTAAGTACAACAATCTTGTTTATTATTATCAAAATACTTAATTGAAGTTATATTTAAGTTACTCTTTTATAAGTCTACGTAAATTAAGCAAAAGCTTGATTCAAAATCATTTAAATCTTCCTTCTCATTTTATTTGAAACATAGAGGCCACTTTACCAGCCAGTGTGGTGTGATCAAAGACCGCTTCTGTTCCAAATTCAAAATTCGAAATTAATGGCGGATTTGACAGGAGCTTTATTGTGCGGCTAATTTAAATCTTATCAACGAGCGATGACAGCGACTTAATGGGATCGCGAACACCGCCATAAAAAATATAATGCCTTTCATTCCGTTTGGAGATTATTTCCTTTTTGATTTTAATTCCCTTTTGTTTATGTGGAAATTAATTTAGTTATTACTTCAATCTGAATAAGATAATGGATTTATTTGATTTTTTGAGTAGGTACCTTGATACTTTAGGGTTCTTGGAAGGATAAAAAATAATTCGTTACAAGGAAATTCTAGAAAGAACTTCAACTTGGCAATCACGGCAACCGCACTTGCTGAGAAAGTTAGACGAAGAAAGTTTCAAGAACCTTAAAATGAAAAATAAATTAAAGCACCGGATAAGAAATTTTAATTTCATTATTCTAGAATAAACTGATAGTAAACAGTTGATTCGAAGTGGAAATTGACTCAGAAGGTCGAATTAATAGGTAAGTATACGGAAATGAATACATTCAACAAGATCCCTATCAAGAAAAATCATCTTCAGAAACTAACTGTCGGCTTTTATGATAGTCAGGAATTGGAGAAGAAAACTATCAGACTGTGTTAGACATTTTGGTTGCGCACCCAGGCTCGTCTGGAAACCCGACGGCCGCAGACAGACAGTAAGCATCCGGACTCACAGCATGTTGGGTTGGTTGGCTGGCGTCACATGAATGTAGGATGCGTGGATTGTGTACCAAGAAATTGTGATTTAAAGCAGTGTGTGTTAAAATAGAGCATAAAATAAATAAATACTGTAGAACATTGAGGTAAAGTGCAAACAAAAGTTTATTCGTTCGCGAACAGAAATAAAACTTGGGTAAAGATGGGTTTAGATTGTTCCAATTAAAAAAAAAAAATCGTAACAGGTTACCGTCGCGGATATAAAAATTAAAGTGGTGAATCGTGTGTCTGTGTTTAGTTAGAAATGCTTGCAAAACGACATAATAGTGATATTGTAGGCCCTAGATTGTATGTGTGAAGAAAATGTAAGATCACTGAAAATTTACAACTTCCTTCAGAATGGATTCAATAGCCGGGTTTTAGCAGATGGAATAAAAATATTAACGAAGGTTAATACAGTTTTATCGGTTTCTCAAGTTCGGTCTTGGTAGACAACAACGAAAAATAAAACATACAGTTACACATTTATCAATATCAATTGTGAGAAATGTTACTAGGAGTCTGGAATTCAATTTTAAAATTAGTTGGTCTATGTGGATGAAATGATAACAAGTTTGATTTAAAACCGATAAGTTTGAAAGAGCCTCATAAAATGAATGAACTCATAAAATATTGCCATACAACGTGGATGCTGCCAGCCTTTTGGGCACTTATCCTGTTGAAAGCGATGCAGAGATTCTATCTACATTTTAATATACTTGTACATAATTATTATAATTTTAAGACTGTTAGCTTTTAAATTATGTAAATATTATCTTAGAAATTAAAATTTGTTATGATTTAAAAGAAACCCAATATAACGTACTTATTACTAATAAAGAATTAGAAAAAAATACTTTTCCCTATCATATTTTGGGGTTTAATCTAATCAAATGTGGGTGCTATTTGACCACATAACGCCCTTTTACTGAGGAACACTGGGACCGTCGGTGACGGCAAGTCGTCAGGTCAGGTACGATCAAGTGTCCCATCCGATATGTAGGGAACAGACAACAGCACCCTAATTACGCAACACACTATCTATCACAATCTGAATCATTTTGAAGCCTATTGCTAATCCATTACTTCGTATGTTCGAAAAAATTGTCCGCTCAACAACGTAAATAACGCAATGAATGTTGTTGAACTGTCAAAATGAAACCCATTCCTACTGTTAGTGTGTAACGTAATTACCCCGCAGTTTTGTCTTACCGCTCGGTTGGTTCGCCTTTTTTGACACGAGCTGTAGGTACATCAATATATTTTGTCTGATTTGGCACAAAAAGCATAGGTACTACGGATTAATTATTGAGACCTTGTAAGGCGCTTTTAGTAACTTTGTAGAACATTAATTATTATTATTTATTTAATAATATTAATCCTTTGCTGCGTAGCATGGTATATGAGGCTATAGGTAGGCAGAATTTCCGCTTGTTAGAACCCACGCTAAGGAAATTGGTTATTACTTAGAAAATTGCTGTGATTTGTCACTGTATATTTTACCTTTATTGGCTGTAGTTTACCCCTAGGGATTGTATGTACCGACCTACCTAATTGAATCTTAACAAATACTTATTTTGTTAAGTTCTAAGTGATTTATTGATACGTAATAGGTACAGTAAATAATGTTGCCTAAAAACAGCAACATTTAAAATTTGCATTTAAAAATATTTTCCGGTAAAATGAACTGCATCCTACAACGAAAGTGGGATAACTCCAAAAACGCTTTTTTATCATTTATTAACAACACAGATTTATTTATTTATTATTGTCTCCTAAACATAGTTTTTTATTCGTTTTTTAACCAAAAGTTTTCTCTAGCTTAGTATTTGTTTAATTTTCTAAACGATCCTTTAAGTTTTTTTTGTAAAATTTACAAAAAAACAAACCAGTTTGTATAGACGAGCTAAAAAAGGATGTCTCACGTATACTTTTTGTCGGGGACCGCCAATTATAAGTTTAAAGTATAACTTAGAGAAGAATACGGGCTATTTAATTATATCCTTTCATGGAATGCTTTAAATGTAGCAACGGCCGCCTCGCTCTCACAAAGTTTAGTTTTATTTTTAAAATAAATTTAATTGTGGTTTGTCGTTGAATACAAATTATAATTTTACTTCTTTTTAAATGTTGTTCGTTTATAATTGCGTTTTCATTGTAACTTACTTTAATGTTTGGTTGCAATGTTTATTTAAATGGTTTCTGCAAATTCAAATATAATGTATAGGATATCAATAAAAATGTATAAATATATTACTATTCAATGATTGAATTTTATGACTATAATGTGTAATAATCAAGGTTTGTTTTTATTCGAAATGGTTTAATTCTTTTAACCCTTCCACTGCTACGCCGCACTGCTATTTATTCTGTTTAAAAATATCTGACGCAAAAATATATTTTCTATTAATTATGATATATTTTTATTATTGGAAGGAATTGTATAATTTTAATGAATTGGTGCACACACAATAAAAATAAAAAAACACAATCTATTAATTTAAACATGCTGGAAATTTAGCGACGGATCTTAAAATGACACAAATAATTGTATTTATTTTAATTTAACCAGCATACATGAGCTACTAAACCATTATAATCACTTACACATATAACAAACAGTAGTTTAGATTTTAGCAAGGTATTTGAACTCAGAATCTAAATGCACCAACTTATTAGACCAATCAGCAAACATTGGTGCAATCCATCACAAGCCTTAACAATATGCTGGTTTCATCTCGCTTTAGATACACAAGCATATAAGATAGATACATCCATACCTCACGATGGCACTGCATATATAGGTTCATACCGCACGCTATATCTATACTAAGGCAAACATATCACAGAACGCACAATATGTCTCTACCATATCACAACAACGCAAGTTCTATCATAATCTCTCCGAAACTAATTCTAGTATCGCACTTCGCTTTGTACATCGCTATCGATTCGGTAAGCGCCCGAGGCGACGCGCGTAGATCACAGAATCACGCGTATGAAATGTAATAATAATCGACCATCCCGCGGGCTTATCTGTAAACGACTGCAGGCGAAAAGGTTTTAGCTGGGGGCGAAACACCGTGCGTAGCTCGAGGCTCCGCCCCAGGGAACGCCATTGGCTAAAAAGCGGTAGCGGGCCTCGACCGCGCCTCCCTATTGGCTACCCGGTAGCCGCCGGTGGGGGTACCGTGTCGCATCCACCGACAATATTTTGACATTTTTTACCGGCGCGGTGGCATTTCTCGTCGCGGCGATTAATTGTAATTCTTTATGGCTATTGTAGGGTTAAGTGAGCAGTTATACGTGACGTTTGTGTTCCATGTTTGAATAGCTTGTTTGTAGTGGATACGTCCGTTGTGTCAGATTTGCGCGGGCGCATCGTTTTGTTCGCTTTTTGCTGCTATTTGTGTAGGCTCGGTGTCAGCGTGTTTGGATTCATTGCGCTAAGTTTTTTCATTTTTGTTGGTATTGTTAATAGTTAATACCACCTGTTTACTTTATGTTTTCATTGAAAAGGTCTTTTTGGTGCAAATTTTACTTACATCGTTATAAAAACTGTATTGCAAAATCCTTTTCTTCGAAAACTTAACAAACTTGTATTAAAAACACTTACAATAGAAACTCTCAATTGGTTCTGTTCAAGATGAAGCAAAACACGTACAATATAAAACAAAGCTTTTTTTCCAATTTACCAACCAAACAAAATAAGAAACACAACATAAAATATCGATATGCACACTACAGCAAAGCAAAGGTCTAAATAGAACAGAACAGTGAAAACATAGCAAGGAGGTTGTTATTAATATATTCCGAGCACCTCCCTTCATACATTGGACGCATCTTACTATGTTTATCTTGGAAAAGCGTGGGGAACGGATTTCGGGTTTTCCTGTTGAGGGGCGAACCCCAAAGGGGAGAAGAAACTCTTCTTACGAATACATTGTTACCTACCTAACAATGTAAGGAAGAATAAAATTAGAAAGGGACTTAGGGCGAATTTCACCAATAAATCTGGACGAAATCAGCACATCTAAACTGCGTTCAAGAGTTGTCAGTGCCATCATTGTTGTGGAATATAGACACTGACTATTGAGCTCTTAAACGCCGTTTAGATATGCAGATAGCGTACAGTTTCACTGGTGAAATTCGCGATTAATTGTTATAAGGATAATGTATTCGATATAATGTTGAATGTATAAATAGTAGCTATACAAGTATAGGTACCTACATATTATAGAAGCTTTAGATAAAATGTACAGCCACGTATTTCGAAATTTAAAAATAGTTTCCAACATTCCATAATATTGTTAAATATTTTAAATATATATCCATAAATATATGTCCCGCTAACTTCAGTGGCGTGACATTGGAATTGTATATTGAATGATTGTTCTGAATTATAAGTTGTGTTGTAATTCTACCTACACACATTTCCTGCTCGATTTTGTGCCCGGCGGAAGTATATTCATTTATCTTAAGCGCATTCGGTCAGAGTTATTAACTAGGTATAGGTAGGTGCCTATTTAAATATGGTTTTCTATAAGTAGGTAAGCAAATGCCCATTCAACTTTGTCTGTATATTGCAGTTTCTATCAACACGACATTTGCAGCTACGCAGTACAGGCAGATTGCGCCTAATTCTGAAATAAGGAAGTAACAAATTCCAAAAACAATAATAAACAAAAAACTGCTAACACCCTGAAGCAAAACTCTAATTAAAGTAAACAAAAAATTCCAATGACAGCTGTCAATCCATTGTGTGGTCCGACCTCTTGCGTTGCGGTAGCGATTGTCAATTTTTCGGGTTTGCCATCGCGAATAATTTGGATAATTTGTGATAATTAATTTCTTGTGGAAACGCACGCCTACCCGTGTGTGTTTAATAACCACCCCGAGGTGTTGGACATTTGGTCGGCGCGGAAATGTTTTCGGAAACTCTCATTATATCTAAAGTTTGTAAAATAAGCCCCTTTTTATGTTACAAAGGATAATGACGCATTTATTTGATGTGAATAGCTAATTTATTTAATTAGGTGGGTATGTTGTTAATAATAATATGGAGCTGTTGTGAAAATATTAGAATATAAACTTTTCTCTATATTTTCATAAAGGTATAAAAGACGTGTTGTATTGTAGAATCGTCATTTTCTATAGTTGAAGTTAAACACGGTAAAATATTATTATAATTACTTATATCTATCTAATGTACCTAAGTAATTCATACTTAATTGTACTGTATGAACATACGTTGAATGTGTCGGTAATTTCAAATTGTCGTAGGTACGTACCTACAAGTAAATACAGATAAGTAGTAGATAGATATGTAGGTAGGTACTTAGCTACGAGCAATTACAACAAAGTAATATGTTCCTCCAAGCTCGCCAACCATATACATACCTATTTACATTTTGTGTTTTCACTGCTAGAAGTATTCGTTGAGCAGCATCTAACATTACTATTATAGCTAACATAAAACAAGAAAAAACAAACAAAATATTTCTTAATAAAAGTCATCATAACACACCTTTAGGCATTCCAGAAGTCTAAAAACAAACAATGTACCACACAAAAGATTTAAAAATAGAACTAAAAACTTCTGACAAAAAAATAGCTTCACACATTATCAGCTCATTAATGTCTAATTCACCGCGGCGACCCGACCCATGGGTCATCAATTAAAAATTACAAAACTGTCAGTTGAATTTGATAAATTCACATTTTCTTACTTATGTCATTTTGTTTTAGCCGACCTATTAGTCACGCGCCATCCCGTTAGAAATTTTCGAATTTAGAATGATTCTGTAACGGTATTTTTTTGTTATTCGAATTCAGAAAGTTGAAAATTAAATCAAGAATTAGATTGTCATTTGTAATTTTTTTATAGGTTGCCATTTTTAATCATTAGCGTTTCTTATCGCATTTCTGGATTTATTGTGTTAAAAACATTTTTTATCATTTCGTTGGATTCATGCTACGTATATTTGTTGAAACTAATCTGAAACAACTTCTCAAATTATGTTGAAGGTCATCAAATTGCTTCATTTTTAAACATATAATAAACTATGCATAAAATACCAAATAAATCTTAAATCGTTAACAATAAATCACATTTTTTACAAACTAAAGTTCAAAACTTCAAATCCTTTTCGGATTAATCATCGATTCAATTTCGATCGGAATGTAGACGATGTTAATACTAGCAACTATCTAAAAAGAAACAAAATCAACACTAGATCATCTCTCAGTAATGATTTTGGAGAATTCCTTCAAACTAGTATATAATTTGGTAAAAATTCGAAATATTCGGACACTCGTGTCCACTGCAATTACTCGGGTATTCGGGAATCGGGGACGAGGCGAGGCACGCGAGGTGCACCTCTATTACTCGACTATAATGTGATACTCACTATTAGGCCTCGATACTGATGCTAATGTCATGTAATTGTGATACATACCTACTTAGATACGTCATGACGTCTGGTCCTTTTCTGGTCCTGACGTCTGCTCCTTCAGAGGTGTTTCTCTTTCTTGTCCCAGCAACAATTTTTCCTTTGAGTGGGACCTACTTATGTGTGGTCCTAATTATTTGGTCTTCAGTTTTAGAACTTGCGCTAGTCAAAATTAATGATTAAACTCTTTTTGTTTTGTTTTTTTGTTCAAGTTATTTTCCTCCATTTCATTGGCGTATAGTGTTGACATATTTGACCAATGTGTCTTTTCTTCAATCTTGCGGCTATCCAACTAAGCGGTATCTTCTAATTGTGTTGAAATATCTGCAATTCTTTGTCGGATCCCATATCACAAGAAAGTGTGTAGTATTAAAATATCGTTAATTGCAGTCATCACAATGTTTGTCCATATCTTTAATTTTATACAGATATCTTTGATTTCCTCCGTTTTATTAAATCAGAAAATCTTTTGTAATATCACGATATATATTATGATTTAATTTTTAATCTGTCGATCAAATGAACATGAAGGTTATATTAACACCGTTTATGGAATACCAGACATTGTGATTTGTGACATTAGCTCGTCTCTTGTGAATGACGCTGGCAGTTCAGGGTCAAAGTGTCGCATCATAATTAATCGACATTCTCAGAGACTTACGAACATCTATATCGTATCTATAATTAATAATAATAAGTGATTTACCTGTGTGAACTTTTCCATTGATACCTTATTGTCAGAAAACTCAGATTTTCCCTCATATCGATGGCGTTAATTATTCTTATTCTGCGGTTTAATAACGTAACACACTAACAGTAGGAATGGCTTTCCTTTTGCCGGTCCAACAGCATTCATTGCGTTATTTACGTTGTTACGCAGATTTTTTTTTATGGATTAGATATTGTTAGAGGTGTGGTTAGAGATTGTAATAGATAGTATTTTACGCAATTAGGGTGCTGATCGTCATTTGTCTTTTGGCTAGCTATCTAAGTATTTATTATTGTTCTCACACTGCTCTATATTTCGGAGCTTTGCCGTTCGATTGTCATTTGTTTTATTTTGGTTTTGTTCTCATGAATTCTTTCAGTCATTTCAAGTAGGAATCATAATGGGATAGAACAAAACAGATTTACATAGCTCTTAATGGCTCTTTTTGTTTTCAAAGATGTCCCATAGTTCAATCAGAAAGTTCTTTATTTTTATTTGGTGACTAAAATAGTGAATAGAGTTTTCACTTTATAATTCGTTCTATTGTATAGGTATTACAATCTTTTTTGTCATTTTAGCGTAGTTCATATTTAATAACAGCCTTTTAAAATCCAAAAATAGTTATTAAATCTATCCTAAACTCAAAAGGACCTCAAAGGTCAGAAAATCAATAAAAATCCACAAAAACAATAGGAACCTCTCATAATTGAGGTCGGGTAAGTCACAAAGCGTTTTATAATTGCGCCCCGTTGGGCCACACCTGTAATTGAGCTAAACATAGTCATTGGCCTTATTTTATGGCCAAAACAATAAATATATTGTTTGTGGAAACTTTAGTTTTTGTGCTTGGGAACAGTATTGCACCTTCACCTTTCAAATTATAAAGATGTGTTGATTTTGAAATGTTTTGAATTCATGAGTCGAATTGCACAATTTTTGTTGGTCTGAAATTGTGTAACATTGTGCATTGATAGAAATTAAAAAGTTGACAATAGTATTGTGTAAAAGTAGTAATTGATCGCTGAAATTACTTGTTGGTTAAAAATAGGTTTCCACTGTACCTTAGGCGCAATCTAGGGCTAGGGTTAGCACAAAAAGTCGCCAGAGGGCATGGCAGAAGTTGTGGTTGCGGGTAAAGTTGGTTTGGTTGGTTGGTTGGCGTTATAAAAGTACCTAATCATGAAATAGAAAATTTTATTTCTAGGCTATTTTTCACGACGACTCACTTAATAAAATAAAAGCTAAACAAAGGAAATTAATCAAACGTCATACTGACTTAAATTCAATGACTGACAGAAACGTAACGTTTAGAACAGAATTTATTGGTGTTACACGTAGTTTATCTCAAAGTGTACCTACTTAATGAGATGTCGTACAAGAAAACCTAGAAGTACCCTTTGTCTATTTAATCATTTTATTTATTTATTTTATTAGTTTACCAACGATTGTTGACACAGGTTCTATGCTAAAGGTTGCATGCGAAAGTGTATGCAACAGTGCAAGAGTCACTTACAGACAAACTCCGCATGTATAAAGAAGTTGTCCAAAAAAATCTGATTATTCTCATTTTAAATTGCTTAAGTATCTAAAAGTGTAAATAATGACAATAACGATATAATTTAACAATACAGGAAGAAATTGTAACCAGTGCGCAAACTGTAGCCATGAATTCAGCATATGGTTCTAGACCCCCTTTTTTATAACCGACCAAAAATGTTTACGCTACGGGTAGCGTAGACATTTTTGGTCGGTTATAAAAAAACAAAAATGTTGTTCCATACAGTTTATCCGCGTAGGTATTGGACAAAAAAAATGCAAAAAAAAAACAAAAAACAAATTGCATTTTTCTATGAAACAGCAGATTTTTTTTGATAACCGACGAATAATTTCTACGCTAGGGGTCTAGAATCATATGCTGAATTCATGGCCACAGTTTGCGCATTGGTTAAAATTTCACCCTGTATAAGGTACTTATTATATGTAAACACACATCTATTTAAGAAGGTATTTGAGAAATTTGGCTTTCAATTTGCCCAAACTTTCAAAGTGCACATAGATTTGATCACTGCATCTATTTACGACCTTGTATAACCTTGCATAGGGAGAGTTGGCGCCTAGAATCATTCTTCTCTGCGGTGGGCAGTGGTGTTATGGGACTGTGAGGAAATCTTAAGAGAGCACGGAAATTAAAGGTGTGCAAGATTTGTGGGCAGTCAATTTTATGGTTCATTACTTTGCAAACAAACATTGCAACGGGCACCTTTCCCTCCGCAACTTTTGCAACTTGGGCGGGAATCCGAGCTTATAAGTCAAGTTTTGTTTTTTTTTTTGCACAGATCAAGCAGGCAATTTCTAAGAAGGTTTTAATTCGAGCATTTCAATACAAACTGCCAGATATGAGCCTGATAAGATAAGAATCATCATAACATTGAACTGAAACTTTATTAACATATAAATCCACTAACATTTTGTTGAAACGGTCCATAATTACGTTGGAAAATTATAATTTTTATCTTATTAAAGTCTTATGTATCAAATTAAAGGTTGCGTTGAACTATGTCGGGTCATCGTGTTTATGTAAATGAGTGCGGGACCACGTGGTCTCGCGACATCAGTAAGAGAGCACCCTATACTTAGAGGAACATTAAAATACCGACTTTTTTTTGTGAACATAATGAGGTTGTGTTGTGATTTTGGGTGTTAGTGAGTTTCAACATTATTATGATGTATTATCGCGTTTGTTTCATGATTTGGGAGATTTTGTTACAAGTTATAGAAATGATCATGGGCGACAAAAAAAAAACACGTGTGGTACTCGGGGACTGCCGCGGTAAAGCTATTGCATAGCATTTTTTTATCAACTTATGTAATTATAATTATTTTTTTATTTTTTATTTACGCAGTTTTTTTTTCTTTGTTATTAATTCAAGTGAAGTCGTACCATATACATACACGTTAAGCGAATGCTCGGCCGAGCTACATGGTAGGCGGAGTGGGGGGTGTTAGGTTTTATTTTCGTTACGGAATTTCTTGATTCGGTCGCCGCGCTCAAAGCCCGCGATAAAAGCTATGCAATAGCTTAAAAACTCTACATCTTAAGCATGAGCCTAAAAATACAATAAGGCAGAACTAAACGTTTTATGACTGAATTTATGAAGCTTGGTTTGGTGGTTTGGTTTGGTTTGGTGTAGAGATGGGTAACTCAGGAGAGATAGATACAAAAGATATGAATCATTCAGTTTCCATCAATCACTCTTTAAATCCGTTCACATCCGAATGTATCACTGTATCAGTGTATCTTTACAACTCATTCAATCAGCGGCGTCTTTTAGTAAAATAACTACACGTAAATAGGTTGCCAGTCCTTTTTTTTTTTTTTTTTTTTTTTTTTTTTGGGTGGGAAATCATCAAATGACCTCTCCCGCTCTGGGCGGAGCGGAAGGGCGTGTCAGACTCTTACTGACTAAAACCCACCCGTGTTCCTTCAGTTGCCTGTGCGCCAGGGCCACGGTAACTCTTTCGAACAATCCGCGACCCCGGCAGGCATCGGTCCTATCGGACCCCGTCAATGGTGCTGACATCTCTTTGAGGCGCGCGTGGAACACGACGCGCCGTCGACCCGGGCCTGGTCCTGACCGGACGGCGAGCTGCCCATTGCTCGCCGTCCGCAAGCCCGCGCCTACGGTGGCCGGGAGTCGGCAATCGACTCCCGACGCCCAGGGTGTCTCCTCCTCCTGCGGCGGCTAGGGGCGCGAGGGCGTAGAGATTGCCTCTCCCTCTCGCGCTCCGCCTCCTCCTTCGCGAGCATTACTGCTTCGCAGAAGGAGGTGACGGCTTCCCATTCCCTCTCGCTCCGTACCATGGCCTGAACCAGGGCCGGACGCGAGAGGTCGCCGCCGCCGATCGCCGCCACGAGGACACGGCGGTGCTCCGCCCAAGCCGGGCAGACCTCCACCGTATGCTCCACCGTGTCCTCCGGTAGGTTGCCAGTCCTAAGCCTGGAAAAGTATGAAGGGAAATCGGTAGCATAATTCCTAATATTTAGTTTCTACAAATAAATAAAAACGATATCTACCCTATAAATATAATGTTATATTCGTTAATCATTAATTTAATTATTTTAAACTAAAAATTCAAGTTAGTTTTTCGAATACTTATTTATTATGTATCAATCATACACAACAAATAAATACTTAGAAAGAAACAGCAGCTCAAAAATTCAGATAGATACCTAATACATAATGTTAAGACCAAGCAAAGTGCAAAAATATCTATCGCTCTTACTGATTTATTGACTACTGAAGCGAACCAGGCTGAGTGAGTGAGCAGCACAGAGCAACGCGCTGCGTGTCGTGCGCGCGGGCGTGCGCGGGCGTGAGCTACTGATACTGATACATAAGGATATAAAGATACAAAAGAGTGATACATATCCCAGTGATCGAAAGATACATTTCAATCTTTTCTTTTTAGTGATACATTTTGCCCATGTCTAGTTTGGTGGTGTGGTGTTAGCTTAAGAACATTCATTCGACATGTCATCAAATGTGATAAGTAACCAGGGTCGTCGGATATAGTTGAACTTTAGAGTTTTTTACTAATTAGCAATTTTTTTTGGCCTGTGTATCTAGGTCTCCGGTAGGATTTCTTAGAGACGTCGGAATACAAATTTGTAGGTTCGTAAGATATCTCAGCTGATTGGTTATTATTTCGTTGTACCTACTTACCTAAGGTTAAGACTACGCGTGCCGCGGTCTGTTCGTCAATGGGTGAGCATCCATTACATATAGAGACCCCTCCGTGCCTCGGAAAGCACGTCAAGCCGTTGGTCCCGGCTGTCATTCATAATCGTTACTGGGTAGTCAGAAGCCCACAAAAAACTGACAACCAGTCTTACCAAGGAGCATCGTGTGCTGTGCAGTGGTTCCATGTAAAATACTGGTATTCAGCTGCATCCAGTTAGAATGGAAGCCGACCCCCACATAGCTAGGAAAAGGCTAGGCAGATTGGTTGCTTACCTACAGTAATAAATATGTATTAGCACAGTTGCAAGACATGGTGCCTGTGATGGATGAATCATATAAGATGAAAGGGATGAATATAAATGAGAATAAGACGAAGGTCATGGTGTTTGAAGGAGAAGAGGATGTATCGGTCTGTGATGTGAAATTAAATGCTTAGAAGTGTGGAGCAAGTGAGTGAGTTCGTATATTTGGGGAGTCTGTTTACAAGGGATGGAAAGATTGATGGAGATGTGGAAAGAAGAGTAAATGCGGGAAATAAAGCGAATGGTGCTACACATGCAATGGTGACCAACCAGTTGATGTCCAAAAAAGCACGACTGGCTGTTCACAATGGTGTGCTGGTGCCTACGCCTATCTATGGAAGTGAGTGTTGGGTGTGGCAAAAGAATCATGAAAGTAGAATAAATGCTGTGAAAATGCGTTCCTTGCGAAGCATGTGTGGTGTGATTTATGAATGATAGGCTGAAGAATGATGTGATAAGGCAACGGTGCGGTTTAAAAGATGTAGTGGCAACAATTTAAAAGAGTATGCTTAGATGGTTTGGTCACGTTGAGAGGATGAATGAAGGGCGACAAAAAAAAGGTATTTACAAGGCAGACGTGAGTGCAAACGCCGGGAGGGGACGCCCTAGAAATACATATAGTGACCTTATTGGTGATGTTCTTCAGAAAGGTCAGGTGCGTAGTACTCGCAACCTGCGTGCGTGTATGACCAGATGTATGATCGTAAACGAGGCGAAAGGAGTATGTAAGGATCGTAGTTGGTGGCGTTCTTTAGATGCTGCCTACCCCCATGGGAAGAAGGCGTGAGTTTATGTATGTAGGTATGTATCTAAATATGTATTATCACCACCATTTAAAACCAACTCTCTCTTAATAACCAAACACACGAAACATCATGATCACGATATTGTATTTACAAATTACAAAAATTACATCTATCAATCAAAATTTACTCTTTAAAACGATCCGGCCAGTATTTTAGTCGAGTGCAACAAAACAATCTAACCCGAAGCTAAATTATTATAATTCTACTAAAGGATCATCTGACTAATCTGATAATAAGCTGATTGAGTTTAACCTTTCATATTTTGGTTGTACAAAAAATTTGATGCACGACTGCAGTTGGATATTAGTTTTTTTTTACCGATTTCGGTTGATTTATTTGGTGATAAGATTATAATGCAGTAAATTATCCTCTTCCGTTAGGCTAATACTTAGTTGATTTGGTCACGTTCGGAGTATGGTCACTCCCAACGTGACAGATTTTGGGAGTCGATGTTCTAGTTGTAAGGATACAAACTCTTATGTCAAGTCAAAAGTTCATGTTTCCGGGTTTACTGCAGGTTTGAAAATATAAAGGAAAAACATGGTACCTATAACGGCGCAGGATAGCTTTTACCAGAACTGGTTTATCGTATTAGCAGTTTCAATATCATCAGGATTGTGCCGGAATGTAGCAGTTAGTCGTGGACGTGGTACGACAGCAGCTCCTCTACCATCCTCTTCTGTCATCAGAAGACAGCCGCCATGCAACCATCGATGCGACGCTCTGCTAGAGTGACTGTCACCAGCCAGTGTCATTCCTATCCGACCTTGTCCAGAAACTTCGTAACAAAACTAGACGGCGCCACTTGCTGCGCCGTCAGGTATAAAATAAATACCTAAAAGATTATGTCACTTAAAATAGAAGAGATGTTATTTTGTGGTTATAGGACAAACAATAAGACAGAATTCGGACTCCCTTATTAAACCATAACTTACAGACACTAACAGAAATATGATGGTTTTTAATGACAGCAGTAACACCAGGACTGTGACGTGATTGGTAAGCCAAGGTATACCTACTCATGGTCCAAAAAACATATATTATTATACCATGTACCTACTAACACTTAACAACTACGTGGACGACATTCCATGTCTACCATACCATAAGTCACGACCGCCACTTGAACCCTAAAAGAACGACGCAATTTAAGCTCAATCTATAAAATACTATAATATATTTACAATTACGTACCATTTAGAACAATTTAATCCGTCGTGGTAAAGTTTCGGGCCCGGATCGGGACGATTTGGCTCGATCTCTAAGACAATATAATTTGACTGATTGATTGCTCCGCCATCTTGGATGCTTGGATGCCGCACGCAAGTCTCCAGAATTTAGAATTTCGAAAATTTCAGAGTAATTGTTGTTTAATGTGCGAGAAAAGTGGGTTTAAATGTTTACAACTTACAAAAGAGCAATACTTAATGTTGTGTTGTTTTATATTTGCTATATTATAAACTTTGATTTTATTTCTAATTGTGCAACTTTTACAACTATTCCAACCGGTCTATTCTGTAAAAATCTCACCGTGACAAATTAGGTGAAGTGAGCTGTCATTCGTCCTAATGCCCTAGCATTGATAAAATAGACTTCAAGCTCGTCTAAGTTTCCACGTTGATGTTTTTACAGAATACATCGGCTGGTCGATTCGACATCTTTAGATCATCAGAATGTATTCTACATCATTTTCATGGTAATCGAAAGACTTTCGAGAAATTGTACCGCTGTATGTTTTTTTTATTAGGTAGCAGTGGCGGCATCCCGTGGTATTTTTACAAGCTTTTATTTAACTTGCAATGTATGTATGTTTGTCCGGGTGGAATCTTGCAAGCTGATGAAAACCTACTTCCTCTTATCCTACGGAGTTGAAATTTCACACGTTGATTCTGTTTCGTAGACAATGCATTTTTATGATGCATGACCTGTGATTCTACACCCAGAATCGGCTCTAGACGAAGGATCTCCTTAATGGTCAACGGTGTAGACATGACAAATGTCATGTCTGCGTATATTAAATAATATACGGTTTAATTATGGTAGTTCCTTCTAAAGTCCACCGTAACCTGGCTGCTACACCCAGGATTGACTCCAGTTGAGAGAACTCCTCAACGGTCAACAGCAGATACACAAAATTTTATATACGCATACAATTATGATAGCTCGTTCTAAAGTTTACCATGATCTGGCTGCTGCACCAAGAACTAGCTCCCATACGAAAGAACTCCTCAGAGGTCAACAGCACAGGCACGATATGTTGTATAAGTATTCATTAAATTATAATGATAGCCCGTTCTAAAGTGTGGCATGACTTGGATAGTGCAACTCGAATGGCTTCTCACCATGACTTGTGAAAAGGCGCGTTTGGGTTCTTTGGATTTTTCTTTACAAGTACTTTTCAAGAGAAGGTAATAGAACGGTTATCTATAGAAATTCTAATGCTAAAAAGTACAAAATAAAATTGAAGTAAAAAACCTTTTTAAAAACAAGCTTTTATTGAGCTAAAAAGTACTAAATAAAACTTACGTTAACATAAAACTTTAATATTTTCTTAAAAGCTTGAGGCCTGAACGTCCTTCTTACCCTTTAAGATAAGCCGCAAGCTTCTAAGAAAATATTAAAGTTTTATGTTAACGTAAGTTTTATTTAGTACTTTTTATTTCAATAAAAGCTTGTTTTTAAAAAGGGTGTTTACTTAAAATTTAAAATTTCCTACAAAATACGCTTTGTTGCCGTAAAATTGTACATTCTTAATTCAGTAGGCCAGTTCTTAGAAAACCACAGACAGAGTCGTAATTCTTAAAATGTTCAATATTCTAAATCTCATTTAGAGAATTCGTAATCTTGAAATATGGCCGCAATTTGACCACATTCATCCCCAAAACGTGATTTATTGTGGTTTCACGATCACTCATATACTGCGGTCAACATTATCCCTTGATTTATTAGGGCCTACAATACAGCGAATTTACTACCAAATTCTTTTAATAGAATAATTGGGCCAGATCTGTGTTCCCCTAAAAGAGATCGTTAAAATTTTGGCAAAATAATTCTGATTGTGGATAAAAGGTACCTACCGTATACAACTTTTTTAATACAATTTAAGTAAGTATCTATTTTCTTGGAAAATTCATCTGTTTTTTTCCAATTTCTGTCTTAGTTTTCTCATAGCTATTGGTGCCGTAACGTGGGACTCGAATAATTTTTATTATCTACCTATTTCAAGACGATGATCAAGGTAGGTAGGTACTGCAATCACCATATAGGTACCTATGCCAAAGTGAACGATTGTAATTAGGCCAATATTCTATTAAACTGTTAGTCCTGTGCGTGGAACTGTGGAGAGGCCTATACAGCAGCAGCATTATGTCTAGCCAATATTGATTGCAGGCGATGATGATAGTTAATGAATTATGTATAGGTTTGTCCTCCCAGTACATAAGAAAATCATATTTTTGTGATTCATAACTGAGTATTAGGTAGTTATTATTATTAGATTCTACATATACTGATCTTAACTCGGCTCTAATTTTAATCGAGACTCTTGGAGATTCGTTCTAGCTCTAGAATACGGACGTAAAACTTGAATAGGTACAAGGCAGAGTAGGGTTGTGCATCATCATAGTGCACATCGCGTGGCTTACCCCCAAATCGATTATGGTAATTCGATATTCGAATCGGAACAGGTGCGTCGATGCGCGTCAAGTAACCAAATCGGTTGTTGAAATGGGTCGGATAATGAATTCATGTTGAAACTTTAATGTGGAGGTAGAATAATATTATAATTATAATTATTATCCGTGCTCAAGGATATAAATGACGAAGCGGAAAACATACCTATTATTTCGAAGAATTTTAAGTTAACACTAGCTAAGTAGGTAGTGGAATTTATTTATTACACATAAACTACCTATTATATTAAACTTCTCTTTTCTGCATGGATAAGGAATGAAGTGAACGAAGGTGAAAGCTTCCAGGAATTCCAATCTCGCGAGAAAAATAATAATCAACAGTGTGAAACAGTAATATATTATTTTAATTTTGTGAATGTGAAGACTATGTGGGTAATTGCTTTTTTTTTCTAATTTAATTTTAATTATGATCTGGCAGTTTGAGTAATTTATGCGGCCTACACAAATGTCCTTTCTTTGGTATTGTTCGTCGAATCGTTGAGCTCCTTAAGTCCTGACTTTCTGAGTCGAGCTGCACGATTACTGACAAATGCGTGCACTGACTGGACAGGTCCACTCAATCTGGTTCTTTCCTCAAAAGACCATTTCAGATAAATCTGGATGGTCTTCGCATGACCTGACCAAGATTATGTCTGGACTTTAAAAGAGACTGTGACCTCTGAGTTTGTTTCGGCCTTTCTTCTCAGAGTAGTCAGATAGGAAACGCTGACCTCATCTAGTTTAAAAAACATGATTAACGTGTAAAAGTGTTTGTACAAACCTACTTACAGAAATAAATCATTTATCATTTAATACACCACTTAAACGTACCTAAGTTACGACTTTACCTAAAGTATGTGTTTCTTGTTGGAACGAATCACAGCCTAAATGGAACCTTGAAGGCAACTAGTCATTTCAACATTCTTTTAGCCCACAATAAAATAACACAGTTGCTTGATTCAAAAAGACATCAAATATTTAACACAACTTAAACAACACGTCAAACGGATCAAAAATGATTTTAAATCGCGAATCGAATGTGATTTTAAGCATCGATTCCCTTCGATTCACGCCCTCGCATCGCTTGGGTGCCGCAAATCGCATCACGTAGATAAGTTTTGAAAGCGTTCGAAATTCAAAATTCAAATTGAACTGCCAGGTGGCGCGTGCTCTATGCATTTATTTTGCATATTGCCGCGAAAAATTTACAATACGAACGATTTCTGAATGCTCAAAAGACAAATTGTTTTTTATTTCGTTACATGGCCAATTAAAGTGCTTGCATTTAAACATAAAATTCAAAAACAAATATGATTCAACCGTAATCGTTTGTTTGTTTTCATTTAAGTTTGAAAAAAATCGTTTCCGAAAATAGTATAGCTCTTAATTCTTTATTTGTGCTTTTTACTGAAAATAAAATGGTTATCAGAAAATAACATACTTGATAGCTTAACCCCGGTCACTCACATGCGCGCAAACATTCGTTCGCAGTTCGCGCACTTTTATGTGCGTCAAAAACCGACACGGCTGGAAAACCGTGAATGTGGTAAAGACTGTTTCACTGATTCATTTGCGAATGTCGTCCTACGTCTTGCGGGTTCGCGTATTCGTGCGAGTGCGAGTCCAATAGAACGTAGGAACGACGTAGGGGGGTTTTCTTAGGAAGTCGTCATCAGCATTTTTGGCAGCCGCTAAGTATAGGCCTCCTCCCTTTCTTAGGTAATACTGTACGATTTTTGGATTCTTTGGAAATCTCGCAAACAAAAAGATCGACACAATACATTGATCAGACGACCTGTTAAGTACTACCTGACCTTAAACAACATCTGCTAGCCATTTCCCAACTATGTTGGGGTCAGCTTCCAGTCTTACCGGATGCAGCTGATTACCAGTATTTTACATAGAGCGACTGCCTATCGGACTACAAAACTCAGTTACTGGGTAACACGATACCCTCGGTAAGACTGGTTTGGACTGGACGGGACCAAATGCTTGATGTGCTTTCCGAGACACGGAGGGCTCTCGATATGTAATGGATGATCACCCATCCACGGACCGACCTCGGCAAGCGTTGCTTAACCTTGAAGATGGACCCGTGTGGCTATTATTATTCAGCCATGAGCCCCTTCAGTACTACTACTACCGCACTCTAATCACGCCTCACAAATTCATTTACTTTTTTATACAAAAACACACGTGCAGAAAAATTAAAGATGGAACACATCAAGTACTTAGTTACCGTATCATAACGCTGCACCACTCGGGGTGGCCGACAATACGCCCTCGTAACGCCACGCGGCGCCCATTACCGGCCACGAATAAAAAACACTGGCCCATTGTCGGCCACGCGTCGACACTCGATACCTCTACTTTATTAATTCTGACAGCTCTTTGAATTAGCTTGTTAGTGCTGTGCGTAATTATCGTGGGTATTGAATTTACTTGTACATGGAAAATAAGCTTTTTTTACGAGAATGCACTCCAAAATTTCATTTAAAATCTCCTTGGGCAAGATTGTCACGAAGCAATTATAGGAAGGCGAGTGCACTATGGGACCAAAAAGGCAATAATGAAAGATGATGATAAATTGATTACTGTGCATCAATAAATTAAATGAAAAAAAGATTTGACACCTTTGGATTTATAATGAATATTTTTTAGCAATCAGTGATTTCTTAGGAAAGTTTGGATGACGATAATTAAACTTTTAAGTAGGTTATTACGTATATAAAACTTTCGCTATTAAAAGCGAGTTGCCATGCTTTTTACACCTGCACCCTAATTACGTAACACAATATCTACCACAATCTGAATAATTTTGAAGCCTATTGCTAATCCATTGCTTCATATGTCCGAAAAATTTGTCTGCTCAACAACGTAAATAACGCAATGAATCTTGTTGAACTGTCAAAATGAAACCCATTCGTACTGTTAGTGTGTTACGTAATTACCCCGCTGCGCTGGTGGAAACAATAAAAAGGGCCTTATAGCGTAATTATTCCGTGCAGATGTCTTAATGTAAGTTAAAAAGGCCTTGGACAGAATAATCTACCTATACTAATATTATAAGCAGGTAAAATTTATTTGTAAGTTTGTATGCAGGGGGTAATCTCTGGAACTACCGGTCGGATTTGATATTTTTTTTTTGTATTTTATAGTCGAGTTATTGAGGAAGGCTATAGGTTATTTAATATCACGCTAGGACTCTTTGGGGCTGAGCAAAAAGAAAAAAGTCATAAAGAACGCTAAGCGAAAGCGAAGTAATAGCGCGAGCAGGTGATGCGATGCGACGACGGGGTAGGTCGAGGGAACGAGAAATTCCACGCAGCCGAAGTCGCGGGCAGAAGCTAGTAAAATATAATTTAGCGGTAAACATTCTAGATACGACTGCTGATAAGTAAATTGAAATCGCTTCAGGACCAAGACTGTCATCGTCGAAATAAAAACGACATATTCAAATCGGACACAATTTATTAAGTATGATAAAGTGTTTCTTGAATATAATGTTTGGACTTTAAAAGAGACCATGACCTCTAAGTTTATTTAGGTATTTCTTCTCAGGGATCAGTTAGCTAGGAAATGCGTAGTTTAAAAACGTAGTTTTAAAATAAAATACGTTTAAAAGTGTTTTAAAAGATCTACCTACAGAAATAAAAATCATTTTATTTCATTTGTGTTTTTATTTTAAATCTGCTGTATCCTATAAAATTTGGAAAATCCAAAAGTGCACGCCTCATAATCTCATTCAATTCTATAAAAAATAACAAAAAATTTCGAGAATAGAGAATTAATTGATTAAAAGAGAGGATGAGGTGTAATATCCAGCTACTCAGCAAATTTTTTCTGAATTTATAACTCTACGGGTTTACTTATGAAAAAGTTAAAAAGTAGCATTAAAAAAACATTTTTACAAAAAAACAAACGACTTAAAAAAAAAAATAATTACTTTAATTTCGGAAGTCGATTTCTTTGGTTTTTGTATTTTCGTTTTTTGCCACCGACTTCCGAAATTAAAGTTATTTTTCTCTATATTTTAGTGTTTTTTTTAAGTCGGTTGATTTAAAAAAAAAAATCTCTTTTTAGTTATGGTACCTACTACCCCACACAAATTCGTATACCCCTACTTGATATTTAAATAACAGTGACAGGAAGTTATTAACACATCATCCATATAAGTTTAGTGGAAAAAATACGCATTACTAAGGATAACTCAAAAAGTAGGTACTGGTAAGATCTTGATAAAGTGTATATGAGACCACATGAGAAGCACCAGTTTTCAAATAAAAAAAGAATCATCAAAGTCGGTTCACCTAGAAAAAAGTTATAAGCTAATACACATAAAAAAAATACAGTCGAATTGAGAATCTCCTCCTTTTTTTGAAGTCGGTTGTAAAATAGTTCAAAGTTCCTTAAAAATTATTTCTATATATACTAGTGCGAGCGAGGTGTCAAAAGACGCGTCTCCGTGCGGGCTAGCGACCTATAGAGTCACTGAAATTTACGCTGAACCAAAATTTTTTATGTTCGGCAAAAAACGTGTTTTGCGGCTGAAAAATTTGTAAAAACCTGAAATTACAATTAAATTAAATTGAATTAGACCGTAATTTTCGAAAGAAAGAAAAAAAAAGATCCATGCATACAGACACATGGACGCCCACAGAATATTTTTTTTAATAGCTTTTTCATTATTTTAAATAGTGAAATGTCTTTTGAAAATAACATGAGTGTTGAAACTAGTGTTTTTCTTGAGGTTTGTTTGTGAATATTATTCTACAAGTGCGATATGAAGTAAATAGAGACATTTTTAGCTCAAGGAATTACTTGTTCTTTGTAAGGCGAGAGCAGAGCACTACCTCACGCGCTTCGCTTATGAGGCGTGCAAAAGTTTATCTACGCGGTCAAAATGTACGAAACAGCAATTTTTTTTTATAACCGACGAAATATTTCAGCTCGAGGGGATCCAGAATCATGTACTAAATCCATGGTAACAGGTTGCGCATCAATGTCCCTCCCACCCTGTATGTGTCGAAGTCAAGAATTTGGTGGTAATAATACCTCCTTGATCCAAACACAACTGACGAAATGTAGGTATACTATAGGTGCACCTCTGCCTAACCCTTCGGGGAATACAGGCGTGTAGTTCGATTCAAACTTATTGCGGCTCGGAACATGAGGCGAGTCTCTGCGCAGTAACCAATTCACGTGTTAGCGGGGGTGAGGGGTGAGGTACTGCGCAGCGATTAGCGCACTTCACAGCCGCCATTAAGTTTGAATCGTACTATACTGTTGTGTGTTTTATCTCCTTTATGTTGAATGTTGGTCCAGGAAAAATACAACGTACACCTTGAATTATTATCATTGCAAACTGAGCACTTATTAACCATTAGAAAGATACAGGTAGAGTTAGTGTAGACATCAATTTAGTAGCAAAAGGCATCTATCCCTTTGCTTACATAAGGTACCCTAAAATACCATCGTTTCTCAAATCAATTAAAAACCACATTTCCCTGAAACACTTAGGGTGCGTTTCAACCACAGATGAGCGAGAATGCATAGCGAGGAATGTGCGTACAACTAACCAATAACAGCGCTAGCTTAGCTCAAGCTATGAAAATGAAGCCATGTTATTGGATAGTTTTCACACTCGCTACGCATCCTCGCTCTTCTCTGGCGCAGCCTTAAACTAAAATATAAAAAGAACACATTTTCCTCATCAGTCAACCTCTATAAAACAAAAGCATTCTATTTTCAAAACCTTGTAATAGCACGTAGGTGCGGAAATACAAAGGCTACATGTGGCGAGCCGTCTTTAACCCCCTAATAAATTAAAAAAAAAAAAACATATTTCCCTCATCAGCCAACATCTTTAAAACAAAAGCATTCTATTTTCAAATCCTCGCACTAACACGTAGGTGCGCAAAGACAAAGGCTGCATGTCGCGAGGCGCTTGCTCCCCGCGGCGCGCCCGCTGCGCACACGCTCCCGCGCACGACACCCGCCGCCCGCGCATGCACGGGTTCTAATTGATTGACGAATGGATTAATGACGGAAAATGTGTTTGGTTTAAAGAATGACGTGATTCTGTCAACGGAAAGGATTGATTTCATTGGACGAGAGCGACGCTGTGATCAGAATAGTTAAAAAATTAAGAGGTCTTTAGTTGAACTTTTGTTTATACACTCATATATTTATGCACAAATAACAATTCTGTGAATGATTGATACCCAATAACGCTGCAGCTTGGAAGATATATGTTCCAAAGAGTGCACTAGCAAAGTATTTTCGGTAAATTAACCCAACTTAAATGAGGAGTAAACCTAATGTTTAGAAAATAGAAATGCATGAATGTACTTACGTGCACCTCTGCTGAAACGATCATGAAACGTTAGCGATCATGAATGTGGTAGCAACCTCTTACCACAGGACAGCACAAGGACAATTAGCTAGTGAAGTGTAGTGTTACTAACATAGTTTTAAGTAATATTTATTAACACAAGTTTCAGTTTTATTATGTATTAGTTTGTTATTTTGTATTTTGTGTATTTTATCTATGGGCTTCAGTTGCCTGACAATAAAGGAATTATTATTATTATTTAAAAAATCCAAGAAGTTGCGAAATAGTAGAATTTAGTATAGTGATGAAATCCTCTGTTTTCGAAGTCCACATGAAAAGTAAGCGGTCTAAAGTAAGTTAAATAAAACTCCCAAAAAGAAAAAAACAATTTGAAGCGACCGAACATAATAATATCGTACCAACCAACGGATTCTATCCTATCAACTGTTGTTTTCTCATAAACCAACTTCTAAACAAATCTTACATTTTCATCTGCACTTAAAATATTATTATTACGTCTCAAATAAATCGTTGGATATGTCACAAGGGGTACCAAATAGGCGCTTTATAGTGCCCACTCTCCGATCCTGTCATTACTCATATTAGATTTGTGGGTCCCCGATAAAAAACCCAGATAGGGTGATTATAGTCGGGCATGGTATAATTTTGGGGTCTGTGACGGCGATCCCCTTTTGTTATTTTTTGCTAGTTTATTAAAAGAATAGTTTTTTTTTTGTGTTGTTGTTGTTTAGACTTTGTGGCGCAGTGGTGATTGATTTTTGTAACTTACTTTCTTTTAAGGTTTTTACGTAAAGTCACACAACTTTGCCCTGGTGAAACATTTTAATACAGACTGAAGTTTAATGAAGAAATCGAAGTATTTATGTTTTTTTAATGCAAAGTGGAAGTTAATTAAGTTAGCTTGACTGTTTACCAATCCAGCATGCGTAGCATGACCACTTCTATGTCTACTCTACAAAGAGAAGACAAATCAATTTCTTAACAAAGTCATTCTTTTCTTGAATTTTGACATCGCGCCGTATAAATCTTTCTACAATCTGTAATTTTGTCTTCCGTTTCATCCGTTTCTATAGTGGCCGTGCTACGCATGCTGGTAAATAGAAGAGAAAGAAGTAATTCGAAAGTATTCGCAATTTTTAAGCTATTGCATAGCTTTTATCGCGGGCTTTGAGCGCGGCGACCGAATCAAGAAATTCCGTAACGAAAATAAAACCTAACACCCCCCGCTCCGCCTACCATGTAGCTCGGCCGAGCGTTCGCTTAATGTGTATGTATATGGTACGACTGTACTTGAATTAATATCAAAGAAAAAAAAATACTGCATAAATAAAAAATAAATAAATAATTATAATTGCATAAGTTGATAAAAAATGCTATGCAATAGCTTTACCGCGGCAGTCCCCGAGTGCCACAAGTGTTTTTTATTTCGAAATAAATGATTAACCCGTTCACCGTCCAGGGTGCTTCACTGACAGTGAGAGTCGGACAGAGAGAGTAAAGTAATAACTAAAAATATAACTAAATTATGAGGCTCTACCCACAACCAAACCAATAATGGTGCAAATGGGTCCATATTGGCTCAACTAAAGTTCTTTACCCGAAATTGTTCTTCCTAAGGATTTGTAATCCGAATGATCACTCTTCCTAAAATTTTTCATCCTAAAGTTTTCATTCATACCATTTGTAGTGCTACCGGCGATGTTCATAACACTCATGTTTCCGAAAATTGTAATTAATAATATCATTAATGTAAATATATTTAAACTCCTACTGTTTTTTATCATAACGCTTTTATCCCTAAACATAATTACCATAATATTTTCACCCAACTTATGTATAACCTACCCACTATATTTTAAACCAACTGTTTAAAACTATTTCTTATGAAGTTAGATTGGCTTTAATTTTAATATCTAGAATTATTATAATTATAAGATTTAATTTATTGAATTTTTTTTTATATCAAGATTTAGTATGATTTATTTTTTTAATATTTCCTTTAAGATTATGTTGAATAAGATCTAGATTAGCTGAAACTAATCGAATGATTAAAGGTCGTTTGACTGATTTTTGTCTTAAATGAATGAAATTCAGGTCAGAGTGTCGTCTTGGGGGCACTATGAAAAAAATACTTAGAAAAATTTCGCGACCAATTTCGAGGTAGCGCTCGCCGGCCGCTACCGCGGCACCGCTCGCTTCGCTCGCTCGGCTCGCGCGTAGTTGGTCACAGTTCTAACCTAACCTAACCTATAGATATATTTGCAGGTACACACCGCTATAAATAAAATTAAAGAATACGCTTTATTCTTATATGTTACACATGTTATGTGAAAACAACAAAACGCAAAATTACGCAAAATTTATGTATATAATACTGATTATTATGAATAAAAAGAAATCTAAACAAAAAAAATATGACTTTGAATAATAGTGTATACGATGGTTATGTTGAGAAAATATAGGAAAACAAATACAAGTATAATAGATGTTTATTGCTACTGACATTATGAAGTTGAATGCTTCGGAATTATGAACATTAGAGACAGAGTAGTTAGGAATTGTGATTGTTAGGATGAAAAATGTTAGGAAGAACATTTTCGGATTTCCAATTATCGGAGTTGAAAATTTAGGTGAACTTTGGCGCACCCGGTGCAAATACATTATCACCAAAAAAATACAATTAAAATCACCACACTACACATCTCACCTACATACAGAACAAAGACAAAACTGACCCATCAAACAATATCCGAGGCTAAAAAAAGGTGCTCCTCATGCTTTAAAAAAAAGTTTAAAAGAAAAAAAGGTCTTTTCATGAGCGCAGTCCGGTGAAATTGTGTATGGGCGGCGTGGCGGGTCATTCATCGTGACGGCCCGCGGCTAGTGTACCTACTGGCCGTACCTACACTATTGCACGGTTAGAGGGGCCAGGTGAACAAGGTATAGCGGGACTTTTATCAGAAGTGACACTTGTGAAAAGGTATGAAAAGAAAAGAATGAAACATGTTTATTTGGAACAGTTCGGTCGAGTATTTGGCGTAGTATAAATGATAAATGATTTTATTTCTGTAAGTAGGTTACTTTTACACGTCAATCAAATTTTTTAAACTAGATGAGGGCGGCGTTTCCTATCTGTCTACTCTGAGAAGAAAGGCCGAAACAAACTCAGAGGTCACAGTCTCTTTTAAAGTCCAGACAAAATCTTGGTCAGATCACGTAAAGGCCATTTAGATTGGTACTCCAATCTTACAGTGCTTGACAATATTGTGTAGTTAAATACTCGATTCTGGCTGGGTACGGGGCTTGTGCACCTATTACCCCCGACTAGGACATACTGGCTGAAACAGATATTGGAATATAAAAATCGTGATGGCCTCGAGTGGCTGATTAAGTATTCAACTAAGCACAAGGGTGCGACCAGTGTGACTTTTATAATGACACTTATTCTTGGTCACCATTGTCATAAGTGGGAAAACCTGGAGTTTATAGTCGGAAAATCAACCACGAAAAGCAGTGAACCAATGTGATGGATTATGTTAAAGTTTTAGCGCAGCCTTCACCTGAGATAGCAAACCTACTTACTGATTTGTTTAGACATTAATAATGTATATTGTATTTGTAGATGTAGTTTAGAATAGTTTAAGTTATGATGAGGCTGGCATGCCATTGTGGATAAAAGCCTCCTACAAAATTAAAGAATAAAAAGAAATAAAAAAAAATGTGATGGATTGCTTCACGGAACGAAGTCATTGCATTACAACACAACAATTTTTGCCAATTTTTTTTATTTTTCATGAAAATACCATCTTTAAAACTAGACCAAAATATCCACAAAACACTCAACAGATCGTCACCCTGCAGCCAGCTATTACCTTTCTCAGTACAAGCAGAATATAAACTGTATCTGTGCTATTTACTTAAATATATAATAGGTTGACTATTGTGAAATTACCTGCAGTACATTATGTACTCGTAAATAGACCACCGGCGTGTCTGACTAATGACTAGGACAGAAGGAGATATAAAGGGGCTAAATGGTTAGTACAAGTTGACTGGCGGCGCTGTAGGATACTAATTCTAAATGTACTGAGGTTGACATAATTTGTCGTTTGCTTTAGCAAGCAGTACTTTGATATAATCGACAGGTCACAACAATGGCAAAGTATATGGCACTTTTCAAAAAGTAAAATGTAAAGGGATTTTGAGTAAGATTAAAAAAATCTTGACCTATCAACCTATCGGAGAGACAGAAAGTTGAAATCAAGAAAAAATCGTCTTATTTTCAAAATAAAATCAAAATATTTTCTTTCACATAAACCTTCATGGGCACTTATCAAACGTCAGAAGCTAGGTGCACGGTTTCAATTGGTCGTTTCCTATGGAGAAGAGCCGGCAAGAAACTCCACGGTTAGTCTTTTAAAAATAATTGGCTTATACAATGTTTTCAAATTACAGTGTTAATAGGTATGGGAGGACAGTGTTTGCCTGTCAACAAGTATCAGGTACTTAACAAAATAGAAAAAGGTATACAAATCTACAGTCTATAAGTTAGGCCTACAACGTTCTCACATTCACAAAATATAGAAGAATCTACATAAAAGATAAATAAAATAATAAAAATAAAAGCCTATTTAAAACAAATGACATGATTGCCATTACAACTGTAACAAATCTGAATTAAAATCCTGTCTACAAAAGCCATTACTAAAGAGTTGAACTAAGAATTGGAGGTATATAATGTCAAATAATAAGTAGATTATGTCAAAAAATTTAACGAAGAAACAATAACGTAAGAGTGTTGTAATGCAAGACAGCAGCTGCTTTTGCTCGTAAGATACGAGGTTCGTATTGTTCGTATGCCACCTTTAGAAAAACCTTGAGGTAGCCTACCACTGGGTGTGCTTAACAGCGGGGTAATTACGTAACACACTAACAGTAGGAATGGGTTTCATTTTGATATTTCAACAACATTCATTGCGTTATTTACGTTGTTGAGCAGACAAATTTTTGGAACATATGAAGCGTTGGATTAGCAATAGGATTCAAAATTATTCAGATTGTGATAGATAGTGTGTTACGTAATTAGGGTGCGGGACTTCGTCGTATGAAGTCTGTCCTGCGGGGTATGTGGGTAATGGGTTTCATTTTGACAGTTCAACAACATTCATTGCGTTTTTTACGTTGTTGAGCAGACAAATGTTTTGAACTTATGAAGCAGTGGATTAGCAATAGGCTTCAAAATTATTTAGATTGTGCTAGGTAGTGTGTTACGAAATTAGGGTGCTGGTATTGATCGCTTAGCGATTTGACTGCCCCTACATACGATACGACAATGCTGTAACAGACATGTATAGCCAGAGCAAGTTTTTTTTTTTTTTTTTAATTTTCTCCTGTATTGTAGGTGCGTTTACAAACATTTAAACTCACATACACAAACAGGCAGACCCGGAACAACTACTTGTAGGTCATACAAGTATTGTTTTCTCCTCGTTTTAATCCTGTGACCCTTATAATTTGACATTTTGTTTTAATTTTAATTATGTGACCTTTATAATTTGTACCTACGCATTCGTTTATTTTAATTGCATTGACATTTTATTCTATTATGATTAATTCTGTTGCAGTATTGTACAATTTTATTTTATTTTATGTAATATAGCATTAGCCTGAATTATTTTTTATTTAATAAAGCCAAGAAAGCGATAAAATGGTCCAAACACTAGTAACCGAAAAAAAAACTAATGGCGAATTCAAACAAACTTTTATACCTATTTTTTTTTTTATTCAAAGTTAAATCATTTATTTCAAATAGGCACATAAAAGGCACTTTTGGACGTCAAAATATACAAAAAAATAGAATTGATTCTAGTTGCCCCTTCCAAAAGGTAGTTTGCAGTAGTTATTACTATGTCATATTCTGCGAATTTAATATTTGAATGATTTTCCATACAAAAACTGTCATACGACAATTTTATTCCACGGATTAAAGCTTGACTTGAGTAAAATCAGATCAAACCCCAAAAGAATAGAATTAAAATAGCAACTTCCATAGCAAACGTTTTATTTGGTATCTGCTTAATTTTTTGATGCAGCAATAATTATTTTGCATGATACCGTGTTTTCATAAATTACCATAGCCTATCAGCATCGATAGTCAGTCACAATTGGTATAACAATTCAGTTCACCAACAAGTTCTATGCATACGAACAATGTTCTCCACCTGCTGAAGAGACGGCCTATTGAATGGCTCGTTGCAACACAATACGTAATTATTGGCCTATTGTGGCCTAGTGATGTGTTTATTATGTAGTTATGGCTATATATCAGATGTAGAAGTGTTGTGAAAGAAATAACGTGACTGTGTTATGGTCGCCTTGTAATTTGTCTTGCTTTTGTTTGCATCTTCTGCTACACGGATTTGGGGAATACGGAATATGATTTTTAGGGTTTAGTACTGAAAGGGTAAAACGGGACCCTATTACTAAGACTCCGCTGTCCGTTCGTCTGTCACCAGGCTGTATGAGTCCAGAGTGGGGCAAAAACTAATTGTGAAAACAATTAACAACTAACAATTAAATTGCCAAATTTAGTTGCAACTAACAACTAAAATAATTAATTGTAATTGTAACGTATCGCAATTAACAATTAATTAATTGTGCTTGTAAAACTTTGCAATTACAATTAAATTAATTGTGCTTGTAAAAATTTGCAATTACAATTGATTAATTGTTAATTGTTTGATACACGTTTACAATTACAATTAACAATTAATAAATGTCAGTAACTAAAAAACATAATGCAAACAATACAAGAGCATTCTCCTTAATATTCTCAAGGGTATGTAAAGCCTGGATTTAAGCCAGAACATTACTACGTAAAAGTGTAGCACAGGTGCCATATACAGGGGCCACCGTAGGCGCGGGCTTGCGGACGGCGAGCAATGGGCAGCTCGCCGTCCGGTAAGGACCAGGCCCGGGTCGACGGGGCGTCGTGTTCCACGCGCGCCTCAAAGAGATGTCAGCACCATTGACGGGGTCCGATAGGACCGATGCCTGCCGGGGTCGCGGATTGTTCGAAAGAGTTACCGTGGCCCTGGCGCACAGGCCACTGAAGGAACACGGGTGGGTTTTAGTCAGTAAGAGTCTGACACGCCCTTCCGCTCCGCCCAGAGCGGGAGAGGTCATTTGACGATTTCCCACCCAAGAAAAAAAAAAAAAAAGGTGCCATATTTACATTCGTCAAATACTTACGTAGTTAAATTAAATATTAATTGTTTAAAACAATTAATTTAATTGCAAATAAAATTTTAATTGCAATTGAATTAATTGTAAACCACAATTAACAGATTTAATTGCAATTGATTTTAATTGCATTTCACAATTAAAAAATAATTGAATTAATTTAATTGCAATTAATTTAGTTGAAATAAAAATTGTAATTGTTTGCCTCTACAATTAAACAATTAATTCAATTGTGCCCAACACTGGCTGTATCTCATGAACCGTGATAGTTAGACAGTTGAAATTTTCACAGATGATGTATTTCTGTTGCCGCTATAATAACAAATACTAAAAAACGGAATAAAATAAATATTTAAGGGGCTGCCATACAACAGACATGATTTTTTTGTCGTTTTTATAGATATTGGTACGGAACCCTTCGTGCACGGGTCCGACTCGCACTTGGCCGGTTTTTTTATACGAACTTGAACAAAAATAGGTCTTAGATTAATTTAAAACAAACGCGGTTTAACATGTCGTTGCATCCAATGTTCGTTTTTACTGCAGCTGATTCTTGTCCGTGATTTGCAAAACATTGTTGTGTTCAGCAAATGAGCATAATATGTAATTAGATCTGGTGTGTACTTGTACGGTCTTTCGGGTTATTTTACAATAACAGATACTATTTATACTGAGTATCGACAAGTTAAATCGGTCTAGAGTATGATCTAATAACATGATATCATGGACTGAATCACAATGGAGCCATATTAAATTTTCTTAGAATTTCTTGTTTGTCTGACTTATTCCCAGAACGTAATATCAGCTAGTTTAAGAAGTTTTCCTCAGAAATTATCCCATGTTGCGCAATATAGGTGTTAGTAGGACGTTTGAAAAGTGTACACTTCGCATAGCTGCTGCTACATAGCTGTACAGAGACAGCGTAGGCGTTATTCCGACGTATGCCAAGCGTAGAATCCGTGTAGCAGTTGCGTAGAGGCAGCGTAGACGTTAGTCAGATGTATGAAATGCGTAGGCGCCGCGTAGCAGTTGCTACGCAGCTGCGTAGGGGCAGCGCAAACGTTAGTCGAACGTATGCAAAGCGTGGGCTCCGCGTAGCATGGCAACGGAGCAGCGTAAAAGCCACGTCCGTCGCGCTATCGCGTTCCACAAGCACGCCGTGGGTAGTAGGTTAGTAAGAATAAAGAAAGAAAGAAAATTTTATTTGACTCCGGCTAAGGCAATAAAATACACACATAAAAAAAAAACACTTGTGGCACTCGGGGACTGCCGCGGTAAAGCTATTGCATAGCATTTTTTATCAACTTATGCAATTATAATTATTTATTTATACAGTATTTTTTTTTCTTTGATATTAATTCAAGTACAGTCGTACCATATACATACACGTTAAGCGAACGCTCGGCCGAGCCACATGGTAGGCGGAGTGGGGGGTGTTAGGTTTTATTTTCGTTACGGAATTTCTTGATTCGGTCGCCGCGCTCAAAGCCCGCGATAAAAGCTATGCAATAGCTTAAAAATCTTAGTTATATCAGTGTTGTGCACTCCTTTGCTCTGGAGTTTTCCATCAAGTGAGGGAACTTCTCACTGACATGTAGTTACAATAGGTAACTCATTCCCGCTTATACATTCGACAAACAATTAAGTACGCTGGACATGTTTTCGTGAAGAAATTAATTTTTAGTTCGAACCTCTAAAGTAGATATTTTCTGAGGTAAACAAAAGAGATATGATCTCAAGATGTTCCAAGACGCAATAACGTTCACCTTGAACAAAAAACCAAGCATATCCCTAATGTTTCAGGCCGGCAAGTATAACGTATGGTGCGTACGGGCGGCGCGGGCGCTCCGTGATGCCTGCGGGCGGTCCGCTTGCGTTCTGCCACTTCGGTAACTGTATGCCACGGGCGGGCATAGAGTACCACGCAGATGTGATAGTCGATCAACCGGCCATATTTAATTGATAAAGCATTTTATTTCCCCGCGGGCAGCGAATATTTGACATTAGTATAGTCGAACAGTCTGACTAAAGCCCCACTATACTCGAAATAATATTGCCAATACATACAATATAAATAAATAAGCACGGTCAACATTATTTTGTGTCTATGGGCGACAAAAAGTATCTCCTGATAAGTCTGCTCGCCTAGTACCATGCTTTACAAAATGTTGATTTGATCCGTGTGTTTTTAAGCTATTGCATAGCTTTTATCGCGGGCTTTGAGCGCGGCGACCGAATCAAGAAATTCCGTAACGAAAATAAAACCTAACACCCCCCACTCCGCCTACCATGTAGCTCGGCCGAGCGTTCGCTTAACGTGTACGTATATCGTACGACTGTACTTGAATTAATATCAAAGAAAAAAAAAATACTGCATAAATAAATAATTATAATTGCATAAGTTGATAAAAAATGCTATGCAATAGCTTTACCGCGGCAGTCCCCGAGTGCCACACGTGTTTTTTTTTAATGATAAGCACTTCTCGCGTTGAGTTTACATTGGGTAGATCGGCTGTAAAGCGACTGATCCGAGAAAAAATGCACCTTCAAGAATACAATAGGACCATAAACGGACGATGCGCGTAGCGGTCATTACGCGACTCCGTCCTCGCGACTGATCAACGAGAGCGAAACCGCGGGCTGCAGCAGCTAATGAATAGGATTTAGCAGTGGTTTTGATCGAAATTCAAAAACTATTCCCTTTTCAAATGACGAAATTTACTAAAAAAGTATCCATAGGATTTACAAAAAATATATTTAAACGAACTGATTTTTTGTAACTAGCAAAAACGTGCTTGATCCCTAGACACTTTTGATGTGTGTATAACACCAATTAAATAAATAATTTCCAAAATACTCTAAATCCTTAATCTTTGTCCATAACTCGCTTCACTAAGACAAATACTTTACTAGTGCTTAATATTTCACAACTCTTATCACAATGCGATAGAGTTCATAACCGTTTGTTTATTCGATAGTATTATTGCTGTTAAGTGCTGTAGGCGTGATTTGAATGGCAGGTGCGCGATGAACGTATGTATCCAGTGCGAAATGTCTTTATGTATTACAGTACATAAGTAGGCAAATTATATGCAGTGGAAAGAATATGTTCTAGAATGATTTCTGGACAGCTTAAGGGAGCTAATGGTGTCGATTCTCTTGTCACAAAATTCTCTAAACTAGACTAAAAATCACTAAAATTTAATTTATTCCTGTCAAACGACAATTTCTCATTCTGAAATAGACTAAAGTGACACAACTTAACTATATTTTAGTTTGACAGCACTAAGTTGGTACTGAGTTAGTAATTTAGTGAAAATGGCAATTTTGCTATTCTGAATTTGACTTTTTTCACCTAAAATTTTGGTTGTTTGACTAAATCTGGCTATTTTTAATTGCGGTTAAAGAGGTGTGGAATAAAATTAGTTGTCACTAAAGATAACACTAGCTCTTTAAGATTCTCATAGCCAAAAGTAAGGAATTTTAGCGATAGTTTAGTTAGTTTAGTTCGGTGTACAAGAGAATCGGCACTAATGATAGTATTAATAGTAGAAGGTCGTTTTGTTTCAACAGAAAATACTGAAATTTGGAAGTCAAGGCAGGCTTATTGATGCAGAAGCTGACCGCTTGCTCGAGACGAAAAGATAAAACCCGGCAAAGTGCGAGTCGGACTCGCACACGAATGGTATCGTACCACAAGGTAAAAAACGGCAAAAAAAATACATTTCTTATATGAAGAACTACTCCTTTAATTTTTAACTGTATTATGTTTTATTATAGCGGCAACAGAAATACACACTGAAAATTTCAATGGACTATCTATTACGGTTCATGAGATACAGCCCGCTGACATACAGACGGACGGACGGACAGCGGAGGCTTAGTAATTGGGTTCCGTTGCCACGTTTGGGTACGTCTTCCTAAAAATTAAAAATGTAACCTGCTTCTTAACAGTGCACCAAATATGAATGCCCGTCTTGAAAGTGGCCCTAGTAGCTGGTTCAAGGTGACTCAGGCCTCTCTTTGCCCAACAGTGGGACCGAGCCAGCAAAAATAAAAAGTAGATGTAAAACAAGCAGAGGCTACTTATTATATTTTTTTCTTACATTTTCTACTTCTACAGCAGATTTTAGTTCTAATCAAACATTCGCCTATCATATCCCTAAATATTATATTAATAATGTAGTTACAACTACATGCCAATTTGTTGAATGAACATTTCCCTCTAAATTTTCGCTTTTATTTTAATTTATTCACCCTTCAGTGTCACCCGAAACAAAACTTTATAAACAGCCGCTTAAAACACGACATGATAAAGAACTCATTTACACGCTGTGTTAACCGCGAAATGGAACGTAAAAAGAACCTATGTTTACAAATTCAAACTTACAGTTCCAAAGTTGATTGTCATTAAACTTCAAGCTTTAGCTCCCTAAAAATAAGAGACCCATTGCATTAGATGCACGGTTGATCTTATATGGTAATATCCATAAAACATAGGCAATTTGAACAAATGTCGTCCGAGGCTGAATGTAATTGAGCTGTCAGATTTTGGAGGGAAACAATCGTTTTGAATTCCGAACTGTAAATTAGAATCTGTGGTCACGCTTTTATTACCAGCAACACGTGCAAATGTTAATCTTATTTAACTAATATTGCATGTATTTGTTTATGGGCGGGCCACCTGTCCATCTAAGACCCAATAGCTGTGCCACTGCCAATAAGGACCGCATACTTATTCGTAGCACCAGCACGAACCCAGCACGTTGGTTTCCGAATAAGTAGGTACATGAAATAGTTTCAGAATATAACGCCGAGACTTATAAAAAAAAAATCCAGTGTAAGTGTAAAAAGGATTTATCACAAGTTCCAAACTTGTAGTTACTAAAAAAGTTAACACGTGAACACATCTCTGAAAATAAGTTAGAAAATAATTGGCTCATCTAAAAATACTTTAGAAGGGATTTTAAGGCTGATTTGCAAATCTAAGAATAGAACATAAGAAATGACGAATTTGATGAATCACTTTACCTTGAGTTTTGACAAGTAAATGACGCAAAAGAGCAAAGGTCACTATTTTTTACAAAACTACAAAAAAATATTCATCTAATAAAGTCTGGTAGTTAAAAGAGCGTAGCATTTAATATATTTGAACATGATAAATGTTTAGAATATTAATTCTGCGTTTGTAATGAAGCTATCTTTGACGCACCCCACCCGAGGGTCCAACTCATTTCGCGCCCAATTTGAGGTCGATTAAAAACAAATTTCTATCAGAGTGCATTCAGCTTTTTAAATAGTGCTGTGACTAATGTCGATTGCGGAATATCAGAGCTCGTGATTTTTTTTTCTGACATGTCCCACGTATAGTTTAATTTATTTAGAACGGAAAGTAACTATCGTCTGAGTGATTCTTGTAGTAACTGAATTACTCTTCCTAATCATTTTAAAATATTTTATATATTTTTATTTTAAATATGATTTAATCATTTAAAGCATCGACATTTTCCTCATATTTTTTTTACAATGTTAATAGTTTGCAAAAAGTCCAAATATATTTGCTATATTTCTCAAAAGAAATACTTAACATCTTTGCAGCCCGTAATTAAGTTTGACAGTGTTTTGAGCATTTGAGCATTCAAACTTCACTTTTATCGATAACTAGACCTGTCCCTATTTTTTCCCTCGTTCGTTTGTGTCACTGTACATATTGAGCGCACGCCTTTGATCTCCGCTAGAACTGTCATCGTCCAAACACGCCAGAGACAATCACGCCGGTTATTAACACGGTGGTGACTTTTGTGTTTTTAGCGGCTTTATTAATTTTTGTATAAAAGTAAAACGTCAGTAGGTTTCCTAAAGACGACTTTTTAATGCAACATCAGCATTGCCAACCATAAAGTCAGCACTCAAGTAATATATGTCATTGCCTGCAATTTCATCACCATGCTCTTTATAGCTCAAACTACCCAACTGAAATATAACAGCAGTAGAAATAGGTGCGATTATGGTATTACTCTTTCTAGAGTCTAGACGAACCCTAATTGTCTTTGGGTAGATATTTTGGGTATTACCAGTCGATGCGGACGAATTTTTCGACGCCGAATTTTAGTTTGTTAATAGGTTTAAGTAAGGATATTATAATATTGTTTTATTTATTATTATTTAAGTAGTTTGTTTGGTTATATTGAATTGTGAACGGCAATATCCATGAATAAACTTACCACTTGACTTATTCAGTCATGTTATGAATCAATTGTCAACACTCTCACATTATGAGTTACGCCCCTCTATCGCGTCTGCATCACTACACAAATTGGATTCATTCCTTTGATCTCCCACTAGTGCTGTCATCGTCCAAACAGGACAGGAGCAAACACGCCAGAGATTAACGTGGTGGTGACTTTTTAAAATTGGCTACGTTATTAATCCTACAGTTTGTTGTGGTCAGTACGGACCTCTGACGTATGTTCTTTGAAACTTTAACCATTAGAGACATAGAAAGAAAATCAATACGACGTGTTTATTTTATTTGTATAATTGCAGCTCTCAAAAGTCTTCGCATTCTTATTATTGGGATTGCTGTTTAAAGGAATATCTCAGTTTCAATGAATTACGGTTAGTACAAGATTTCATTTCAGACGGCTGGTTTACCGTTTAAAGAACAAAACTCTAAGTACTTAAAAATATTTTCATTTTAGTTAAGCAACTAAAATACCGAAGAACTTCCACGTAACAATTACTTAGTCAAGAATGCAGACTCATCATTAGGCCCTCACAGAAACAATACGATCCCTACAATTGACATCGATCCAGAACACTGATGAGGAGTCGTATCACGAACTCGTGATCCCAGTTCACACGTCACATCTCAAACACATGCAGCATACATCAACCTCGTCTAATTACAAACCCTAAGGCTAAACTCGGTAAAAAACTCACGAATATGACGAAAAAATCTCACGATTGAAACAATCCTTACCGTTTATGGCGGGAATTTTACGAAACGTCAAATTAAAATTTCGAATTTGGAATTTTTCGTTGCGTTTGCGAAGTTGGTTGTATTTAGTGAGGGCCTTGGGGTAGTCGTGTGGCTAGATCATGACCGCCGGGGGGACACTGCAATGGGGGACAATTAGGTTGCTGCAGTTGGCAGCACCCACTCATCTCGGTAATATTGTATACCTGCTGTGTGTAATTTCTGAAAGTGTACCGTGCAGGTTGTTTATATTGTTAGTCCGTGTAATTTTATTGAGTAGAAATTGGTTTTTGAACCTATTTTTAATATAGACAAGTTATTTTACATTTTTCGCTTTTAATTTCATGTAAAAGACACACACTTGTAAAATAAATGATAAAGTAACGTGAAATAGAGACAAACAAACGTCAACCGCATCTTTGCTTGACATCAAGTAAGATAAGCCACCTATTCAGTCTATAAAAAATCTAGGTAACTCTTTTCCCTAAAAACTAAAAAAACACAAGTGCAAACGAACGTACGTAACGCACTTCACGAACCATCCCTAGCTATCACAGACGACAACTCCCACAACTAACTCACTAAATATGTCCTTACAGAACTTTGTATTTATTTTCACTAAGTATGTTCACCGGCACGGTTACTTGCACAACTTCAGACAGTTTGCAGTAAACGGTGCACAACTGTCTCGGTGAGCACCTGTTTCTAACTATGATAGTACCATATATGTAGGTGTAGTTGGCACGTATGTACTTCTGTGTTTGGAATTATACAGAGTGTACTACTTAGTACAAGTTGTTGGATAAATGTATATAAGAATTTCTTAAGGTAGGTATTTGAATTACTTTCTTTTCATTTTACAGAAACAAACGCTAAAATACATTCACGGAAAATTCTTTATGTGATAATTGTCCAATTGCAGTTCTGAAGTTCTTAGCAAATTGTGTGAAAATGTTACACAAGTTTGGATATAAAACAATTGCCTTACCACAATTTGCGTGAAGTCTTAATTCATTCTCAGTAATATATAAATTTAAAAAAATTGTTAGGAACAATTTAGGTTTTTTTTTTAGATTTATCTGCTCTTGACTCTAGTTTAGGTCAGAGATGACAGAGTCAAAGTCGACGAAGGAGTGAGCTTACCCAGAAGAAGCCTGTTCACTCTCACTTTGTAGAGATTTGGGTTGTATGTGCCCGGAAACTCAGACGCAGGTAGACAGATCCACACATGAGTTGAGTTCATAACTTAACAAAAGACACGAAGATAGCTGCAGAAGTAAAATACTGTGGCGCGGCTATCAACGCCCAACACAAAATACATGGAACACATTTGTTCCAGACTTTCACATTTTTAGGGAGTCTTATAATAAATTAAGACTTACAAATAAAATATTAAAATTCACTATAAGTTTGTATGTGTAATGTTAGTTTGTATAATGTAGAGTGGTAGCGAGGATGTCAGTGTTTGTGTGTGTGTGTGTGTGTGTGTGTGTGTGTGTGTGTGTGTGAGTATGTATGTGTGAAAGATGTGCATTAGTCTATTATGAAAGAACCCTAGCATGTGAATTTATTTATGATACCACAAGTTGCTCAGTTGCATCATCATAGGACATGGACTTAAGCCTGTTTGTAATTTTTTTTCTCAATAAATTCCTTGTTAAAGGGTAGATTTTGATTCTCGTTTATATTATTCTATAACTTAGAACTAATGTTGTTGAAGTGGCGCCTTACCTACGCAAATCTGCAGAGTTCAGTCTAGCAGATTCTGTCATAGCTTCGCTTTTTTATAAGGTACTGAGGGTCGTAAAGCAAAAGGTGGTATTTCTTAAGTACTGTTTGTAGAACGAGCAGCTGTCTTACTGCAAGAACCTCACAAAGTGAATACAATTGGTAGTAGTAAATTAGTAGTTGGAAATCGAATAGGTTTCTTCGCAAGTACTTTTAGCACTGCTCTCTGAGCCCTCTCCAAACGCAACATGGTTGTCGTGTCCCCCACGTAGTTATACAGAAACCGATAACTGATTGTGGGAGAGCGAAGTAAATCATTTTAAGGCACTGAAAGCGTGAAGTGTTTTAGATAACTAAATTAGTCTTCTGACACGAACCACGATTAGAGTTAACCTGTTTTTCCAAGTTAGAAGATTGTTCAATATAACTTCAAGATATTTGTACTGTCAGATCGTTCTGTCTGAGCACAGTTACAGGTGGTGGCCGCTAGGTAAGGACAAACATGACTCTTGATCCCAAATGTCGTAGGTGGTTGAGATATTGAGCGTGAGCAGATTCGAGGTTAATCATATCATGACTAACCTCAAAGCAGCTTCTGCCTTCTCACGAGTCTCAGGCCAATCCTTACCGTGGGTTATATGAGCTGCGTCGTCCGCATATGTAATTATTTTTGTGTTCCGAAAAGATAACTGACACAGCTCATTGACATAGATAAGAAAGAGGATTGGTCCTAGGACACTACCCCGAAGTACACCAAAAATCATATTTCCTGAGTTGCTGATAAATTTTTCAATTTTTACAACCTGCTTACGCCCCGGCAGGTAGCTACGAAAGATATCGAGGGCAATGCTACGAATGCCAATTTATTCCAGCATGTTAATTAATTTGGGGACAGAAACGATATAGAACGCTTTCGATAGGTCCAGGAAGACACCGACAGACTTTTGCTTAGTGTTCGACTATTGTGTTTGACAGTTCCAGGGTAGCGTCTTCTGTGGATTTCCCTGCTCTGAAGCCGTATTGCATACTATTGCATAATACATTAAATCCTTCTGCTGAACCATAATTTCAAAACGACTGATTACTGAAACAATACAGTTTATACCTACAGCTTACTATCCAATGTTTCCATACATAACCAAGTGCCTATCTACAGCACAGCTTAAGGTTAGGCGCAGACCTGAAAGACTGTCTATTAGAATGAATTAATTAATGATTGAAGGAATTAATGAAAGAATGAAAACAGACACACATACTATATCGGTCTATTAAAACAATGGCGGCGCGCACACTCGCAAAAAACAGTCATAAAGTAAAAGTTGTCAAATATTTACTGAAAAACTGTTCAGTAGCAATGATTATTGTACGGACCCAGCACCCTAATTGCGTAACACACTATTTATCATAATCTGAATCATTTTGAAGTCTATTGCTAATACATTGCTTCACAAGTCCGAAAAGTTTATCTGCTCAGCAACGTAAATAATGCAATTAATGTTTTTGAACTGTCAAAATGAAATCCATTGCTACTGTTAGTGTGTTACGCAATTGTCCCTTAGTTTAAGATAACCAATTGATAATTTTTATATATTTTTTAAAGAACTTTAAAGTTTTTTCATTATAGGAAAGTAATTACTTATTTTAACGCAAAATAATACAAGATATAAAAACAAATTTAGTCGCATGTTGATGTATTTTATTTGATACTGAGATAACTCGATTTGGTTATTTATTTCAATAGCACGTGGTTTAATTTTCTTTTCGATTAGTTAGAGCAAAATCGTATCATATTCATGTCTTTATTTGCATTTCATAATGTTATCAAGATGTTGCAAGGTCTTATTGCTCCTTCGCTTCACTTCACAGTTTGTCAAATATTGACCCGCTATTAGGGTGTATCGCGATAATTCTGAGCAGTGGGAACGGCCGTGGCTTACTGGTTGTAAGTATGGGCACCCGGAGCGGGGTACAAGAGGGTGCACTTACAGCCCCCTAGGTTAAAATAAAATATAGATGTAAAAACATGCAGAACAAAAAAAAAACCTGAAAACGTCTAATAGAATAAATAGAGAACTCAACCTATTCGAGGCGAGATCCTAAAATTTTCGAGCTTGCTTCTCTCGCTCTTGCATTCTGCAATTTCTCGATTCTACAGCTTTTGTGTATTAGTCTACAAACTCCTATTTCCGAAAATCTAATCGACCCTAGACGGGGTCCTAACATTATCCACTTTGTGTATGCATGGACAAAATAAAACCATCCCATTCGAGGCAAGATGCAAAAATTATCGAGCTCGCTTTGTTCGCTCTTGCATCCTACATTCTCCTAATTGTGAAGCTTTTTAGCATAAGTTGACTAAGTTACTCCTTGTATGAATGCACAAACGATAACCAACATATCTGAGGTGAAGTGCAAAAATTATCGAGCTCGCTTCGTGGAGCTGAATTTGGGACACCCTGAAAATTAACTTGCCGGCGCCCATGGTTGTAGGTTAAAACCCAGACAGACGCTTTACTTTGGGTAAATTATTTTATCACCACTGCTCTCAAAATGGTGAAGGAAAACATCGTGAGGAAACCGGAATGTCCTAGAACCAAAAATTCGAAGACATGTGACATCTACTAACCCGCATAGGGCCGCGGGGTGAATTATGGCCCACTGCCTCTCACTGAGAGGGGGCCTGTGTCCCAGCAGTGGGAACATTATAGGCTGATAATGCTATAGTAATCCTGCTGTATGTCTGTTGTGCGCACTGTCTTATATATAAGACAGTAGGTACATACCTACATGGAAAGGTGTGCGTCTTGCGAGGCGTGGCCGGCTTCCTCGCGCAAGGCACTACAACCAGTGTTTATAGCGGCATAAGTACCTCACGATATAGGTTGCATAGCTAACCGATAGCGTGAAAATATAGGTGTAAGTTCGCAGGAATTCGACAGCTGGAAATATTTCGTAAAAGTCAACTAGGTTATTTTGTAATGAACTTTTTTCAAACTTAGGTTTAAGTACTTTTGCCACCGTCATAACTCTTTTATCATTGTTGAAAATCTACAAAATTGCACTAAATATAGTAGGTAGGGACATTACACCACGTTTGTTTTTTTCAGGTAGAGGTCAAAAGGAGTACCTTACTATAGGCCACACATTTCGCCAGTTATGTTTAAGTCCCATGTAATAGGGGACGAATCTATTAGCATCAACCGGACACAAATCCTGACACCGAGCTGTGGAGGGGGAAATTCCTGATGGAAAAACCCAATAACACTTTGCACGACCTGGGAATAGAACCCAGGACCTATTGCTTAACACTAGCGTTTGCGACCACTAGAGCAACGAGGCGAGGTAAGTAATGATAGGCTTAAAAACGCCAAGCTTAGTTTCGTTCAATAGCTGAAGTCAGGAAAATCAAAGAATCCATTTCCGAACTAACCTTAAACTTAATTTTATACAGTATCTAAAGTTTTAAAACTAACGCAACTAAAACCAAATAATTATGGTTGTGATATGAACGTAGAGCAGATGGCTCGGCGCGCTAGATCACGACGGGGTCAACAATGTTGAGACCAAGGTTGGAGAAGGTGGTAAATGAAATTCCAATGTTCCTAAGTCTATTGACTGATAACCTTGATTAATAAGCACAGTGACACTCCTTACATAATCTACATGTATAGAACACAAGTTATTTATACGGCGCCGGCGCAGGGAAGACGACTAGCTGCTAAACTGTATGCGCGGGGAACAATGCATATTACATTTTTTGCATTATTGTTACCTGTAGTTCCTACCGCTTGTAATGCTTTCTTAGGCAGGACACACTTCCTGCCGGGGTCGCGGATTGTTCGAAAGAGTTACCGTGGCCCTGGCGCACAGGCAACTGAAGGAACACGGGTGGGTTTTAGTCAGTGAGATCGTGACACGCTCTTCCGCTCCGCCCAGAGCGGGAGAGGTCATTTGATGATTTCCCATCAAAAAAAAAAAAAAAAGGCAGGACACCCTCGTATGATGTATGAAAATCTTACTCAAAAGAGTTTTATTGCGATTCTATGAATGATCATTATCTGCCTAGCATTTGCGTTGGGGTAGGCTTCCAGTCTATCCATAGATTTCCGTTGTCTTCCTATCTGACGTCCCGTGGTAAAACTGGTTGTCAGTCTTTTCGGATTCTGACCACCCGTGGCCGTAACAACCGTCGTCGATCTACAAATGTCAGCCGGGAGCCCGGCACCAATGCCTCAACGTGCTTGTGAATACCTAAGTTATTTTGCGTGCGCAAAGGCAGGGTTACATTGTGTCATCTTCTTGTCAAGTAGAGTAGTCCTACTCGAATATAATTACATAATCACAATATTTTACGGTCATACTAATCTACAAGTGATTGAGGATAAATAAACCTCAGTAATTTCATAATAGCGATAATTTAAATAATAAATAATAGTCGAACGGAAATTCGTGACTGTAATATTACGATATGTCATATAACAAACAATATTATTATTTTATATCGGCGATAACCCATTATTAGAACCGACAAAGTTAACCATACATTTCTATAAAACTTTATTTACAGAAAGTTAAGGTTGATTATCCTCTGATTTGGTGGTAAAATGTTACTAGTGATTATGTACCAAAGAGGTTGTGTTAGTTTATCGAATAAATAATAGTAACTGAATAAGGCATTATTGCAGTGTTCCTTTGCCTGGTAATTTTCCTATTTAAGGGGTTGTTATTATGCCAATATTGTTTTTAACAAAATAGATATTGTTAACGCTAGACGCACATGAATTAGTTTTGCATAATATATACTTACCTACATTTAGTTTCGCTTATCGTTTTCATAGTTTTACAAATAAATGATAAAATAAATACACTTGGAAGCACTTAATTCAGAGTACTTAAGTATTTATAGGTACTTAGTATTCGACGAAAAGTATAATTAATGAGTGTGTTTATGAATATTTTCACGATAGATAGATCACAAAATTCTGATAGGTACTGGAAAATGTAGGCGCTAAAAATGTTAGTTCAGGCAATTTCAAAATCATATTTCAACAATAAGAAAGTTTGAAAGAGCGTGCTTTTAGTAATTGGGGGAAATTACAAAGTTTTCAGTTTTGCGTAGTAAACAAGACGGATATAGAATAGAATAGAATTGAATACTCTTTAATATTTTCTTTTTTTTCTCTTTTATAATTACATTGTTAGATAAGTATTTATGTACTTAGGACTTAGGCTTTGAAAGTATACCTAAAAATAGACAGTATAAAAATTAGAGAGGCTCTAAAAGGTGTCCATGAACTAACACGTTTAATTAAAAGTTCCGTCAAATATAGGTACGGATTTTGGGTATAATCGTATTGCTAACATTATGAATGAAAAGGTTATCTATTCCACATTCAACACCTTTTCATTCCATATCTCTACATCGTGTAAATTGTCAGTATTTATTTGATGACTACTATCAATCTGCCTTTACCCAATTGTTGGGGTCGGCTTCCAGTCTTACCAGATGCAGCTGAATACCAGTAATGTACATTGAGCAACTGCCTATCTGACTTCCTTCAAATGACAGCCGGTACCAACGTCTCGGATCTCGTTATGTAATGAAGGGTCACCCATCCTCGAACCGACCGCGGCAAGCGTAGCTTAACCTTCCATCGGCCCGTGTCGCTGTTATCATTTAGCCACGAGCCCCGTGTATATATCATACAAATAGCCAGTATTTATTTGATGACTATTATCATCAGTAATCGTCACACAATATTAATTGACATATTATCACATTTACAAATAGACAAAAGTACAAACAAAGGTAGACAACGCTCCAAATGCGACAGCGAGCGGCAACAAGTAATTAGAATTAAAATAACGACAGAGCATTGTGCAGCTATTTTAATTCAAATTTCGAATGTTACTGATCTGAAGTGAACGGAGCGAATGAATGAGTGAATGAGTGACTGTTATTTAAGCGGGAGTCGCTATTGATCGGTAACAATGCCCTGGGTACTGAGGGACCTTATAAAGTTGTGTAGTCATCAGAAATTGTAGAAGAGGCTTTGTTATTGGTCCTGCTGCATGTAGGCAGACTTAATAGCGTATTTTTTTTAATTTCAGACCTATCTGGCAAGAAGTCTAACCTGCAGGCCGAAGGGCATATTTTTCCAAGAAATATACCTACATATTTCAATTTTTATTTAGTTATTGGTAACGGGTAGTTTAAAGATTAATTTCATCTATTTAAAATTGTTTTAAACCGAATTTTTGCGAGAAATACCTAGGTACCAAAGAAGTTGGCCTATAGAAAAAAAACTTTGAATAAATAAAAACATATTAGAACAACTCTATTCCCCTTCCGAATTCTATACAGCAAAGGGTTGAGCAACCCTTTCCCGTTCGGCAGCCATTACAATACACTCCACTCTTGATACGTTACAACCTCCTTTGCTAACTGATCTCCTGGTACTTTTGTCGCAATTTCGTAGCCATTTCGTAGCTTCTAAGTATTGAAGGAATGTGCATTCTGTAGCGAAAATTTGCCACATCACTACGCTCGGTAGACGATGAAAGAATTATCGAAGTATTTTGTATTTTCGGTGTATGATAATTATAGAATACATAAAAAACGAAAGAGTGACGTCACTAGAGAACTCCAGAGCATTTTGGGCGGTAAACCTCGTTACCAACCTCAGGGACTGGCAAATTTTTTCAATACTACCTGAACTAAGTATTTTCAAATCGTTCCATCGTATTTAAATTGTTGCTTTTTTGACAGAATAAGAGCGATATTCTTTACTAAGAACCAGACTGCCGTTTATAATGATCACGAAACAAAACCATATACTCCAATTTAAAATGATCAACATATAACTCACCGAAGTTTGTCCCGTTTACAAGTGGGGCCACGAACAAGTGCACACTCATTTTACTTTTATTTTTATAAGAAATATGATTGTGTAGCGGGCGCGCGGCGAGCCCGGGGCGCGGATATTTTCAAAATAATAATTAAGCGGATACATTTATTATGCCGCACGAATATGTAATGCGCTCCGAGATCACAAAACACATGGTGTTTGATGGTTCCAACTTTGTTTTTATTAGAGTTTTTAGTGTTTGTTATGTGAAACGTTTTTTAAATTGAAAATTATCGTAGTGGTGGTAATTTAGGGGGTTTTTAATAAAGGCTTTAGAGCGATAAGTTATCTCTAAAGCACGTTATATCACATTCGTAAAATATGAAATTCAGTAAGAGAATCGGTACGGCTGAACTGTAATTTCCTGAAACTAACGATGCTCTCTTATTTATTGAACATAGGTACAGGAAATGACAAAATGTCTACATCAATGTAATTTATCGTTAAACGCCCTATATAGAAGTCCAGTCTCCAATTATTTCATTAAGATTACTCGTTAATCCATGTCTCTCTGATATATGGGATCGTTTACAAACGGCTGCATGAAACCTCTTCCTTCTATTAAATGTCCGAGTTTTATATGCCATAAAATTAGTAATTACAAGTGGCACTGAATTCAAGCCTTAAGCTATTAGTCTGTAATATAGTCTTGACCAGAACTAGAAAACGAATTTTAATTAAATAAGTACTTTTATATTTTTACCTGGCTTTGGAATGGGTAATTAACTTCCATCTTTGTGACTGACCGATTCCTTGAGAATTCAAAAGTGCATGTAAATGGTATAACTGAAATAAATTGCAAACACAATGTATTTGCATTGGGTTTGAGTTTTGAGTTTTATGGCATTTCATAACCACAGCATCTGTCACGTGTTTTTTTTTTATAAACTACCTACCTACTAAAATACCTGTCGACAAACTTTGAGTCGTAGTACCTATCAAAAAATGCCAGCATTTCATAATTTGTATTTCTTTTTATTCTTTCTCTATTCGACTTCACGCAATTTCTTTGTCTAAACATTTTAACCAAACCTCCATGCTAATAATTAATCCTGACTGAAACTTAAACCTAACTAATGAGCTCACCCCCTGTACAAGAACTAAGCCGTCAGCGTACAGGGTGCGTTCATTACTGTGCCGCGGCAGCTGCGCGCGTCGCCTGCGGCTCGGATTTTGCGCCCGCGTCGCTCCACCGTATCGCACCGGACACAGTATGCTACGGGCTTATGGTAATTCTGTGAAAGGGTTTTTTGATTCTGTATATGAATATAATAGGTTATGTACATAGTTTTTTATGCTATATACCAATTTATTGGGTCTGGAATGATTACGTTGTACACCAGTAATAGTTTTTAATTGCTTGATGGTTTTTGTTTTGACCCAAATTAAGTTTAAAAGTGAACTGTTATTTTCTTAAACCAAAATAAATTTAAAAAAAGGAGAGCAAAAAGGGTATGTAATGATCGTATCAAGTGGTGTTCTGTAATTTCTGCTTATCCCCATCGGAAAAAGTAAGTTTAAGTGTATTTATGTAAAATAAATTCTTGATAGAATAACAAAATATAATGGTGACTTAATATTTTTGTCATCAAATGTGCAGTTTCCCAATAAAACCTACATATTTTTGCAAACATATGAGTAGTTTCCTATGTAAATATTATTAAAAATTTAAAAGAAAATATGATAAAAACCAATAACAACATAGCCTCCGGCCGACTGAATTCGTCCGTATCAACGATGAATTTTTGGATCGAAAAAAAAAACCAGGTGTTAACTGTATTTTCCGACTGTATTACTGAACTTCGAAGATTAAAATATCGATGTATTTAATTGAGAATGTTCATAATCGCGATATACGGAACTTCGAAAGAATGTCATACTGAACTTCGAAGTTTGAATAGACATTCTTTAGAAGTTCCGTACATCGCGATTATGAACATTCTCAATTAAATACATCGATATTTTAATCTTCGAAGTTCAGACGTTCATTCCAATTTTACCTATGAAAGCTAAGCTAGTTTTACCTATGTAAGGATTCAACTTATAAACGACTCGAGAGTGTTATTTTATTTGTGAACACATTAGGGATTAGTCGTAAGAGAAGATACTAGTTTTTAAAGACTCGAATATTTTGAATAGAAGAGATTTAAATAAGCTACCTAACCTTAATTCGAAACCAAAGTATTATACTTCCTGCGCTATCATATTATCTTTCAAACATGTGATGAGCATCTCTTCACAGTTCCTTAAGGGGATGCGCTAAAGTAGCCCGCGAAATTCAATTTTTCTTAAGTTTTTTGCAATTTGTAGGTCAGTATCAGGTTGTATGTTCATTAAAATATGATTCGCGACCGTAACAAATGTGTCTTTACAGAATTGTAATCAATAGAATCGGCAATACAACTCCTTAAGTTAGAATTGGCCTCAAATGTCATGATTTCATGAAATAGTCATTTAATAGGGTAATATGAACTTAGAGAGATGTATTGATGATTTTTATGACTATAAATAAATATTTGATACGGCCGCGAATCATATTAAAATCAACATGCAACCTGATACTGACCTGCAAATTGCAAAAATCGTAAGAAAATTTGTTTTTCGCAGGCTACCCTGACGCCACCCTTAAGGTGAATTTGGCGGGCTACAGCTGAGGATTCACCTTAAACCAAAAGTCGCTCATGCAAATGATGCAACCCTATTCTCTATTACTCACATTCAAAAACCAATCGCTATTCGTAACCATGGCAACGCGCAACGGCGTCGTAAGCATGAAACATCATTGCCTCGCCTATTACCAACCCTCAGCAGCACATCCCAACCGTGGCATTGCCCAAACGGCCACAAACACACCTTGATGATCTTCCACAACCACCCACTACACACACAACCCTTCAAACAAACAAAAACAGCCGTAGTCCACGTTAATAAGGTTCATTTTCAAATGAGCGAGGGGTCAGCGGAAAGTGGTAGCCCCCTAAGGCGATTTTGCATGCCTCTTGCACGCAGAAATGAAAACTCGATGTCGAAGTAACTAAGTTGTTGTCAAATTGATTTTAGCTACGTCTTTGTACAAGTAAGCTGTGAAGTTTGTTAGATAAGTTGTTGCGTAGGTTTTTTCAAGTTTGGAATAAGTTTGGCTGATGCGGGGCATTAAATAAATAAAAATAGTTTAATTCAGATATCATGATCCATAGGTATAAAAACATTGTAATATTAAGATTGAACAATTATAAAAATGGAAATTAAAATTAAAATTGAAATTAATATTATAATTAAAATTAAAATTGAAATTAATATTATAATTAAAATTGAAATTAATATTATAATTAAAATTAAAATGGAAATTAAAACGGTTATAAGAATTAAAATTAAAATTAAATGACTGATTTCACAAAGGACCTCCAAAGCGGGGATGAGATCCTATCAGCCGCAGTGTCCAAGATTTCGTTGCGGCTGCCACGCATTCTGCATATCAGCGATACCGTATTTTTGCGAATGATGGCATAATAAATGATACATGATAAATTATTTTATTTCTGTAAGTAGGTTTGTACAGACACTTTTACACGTCAATCATATTTTTTAAACTAGATGAGGTCGGCGTTTCCTATCTGACTACTCTGAGAAGAAAGGCCGAAACAAACTCAGAGGTCACAGTCTCTTTTAAAGTCCAGACATAATCTTGGTCAAGTCATGCGAAGACCATGCAGATTGGTATCTGAAATGGTCTTTTGAGGAAAGAACCACACAGATTGAGTGGACCTGTCCAGTCAGTGCACGCATTTTTCAGTAATCGTGCAGCTCGACTCAGGAAGTCAGGACTTAAGGCCATGAAAGCCATCAGTGCGAAACAGCGCGAACATCTCCGATGCACTACAGAATCGTGGCAGCCCCAACATTCAACAAGCCTAAAATACAATAGATTTTGGAAAACTTTTACTTTAAGGCTCCTTTAAGGCTCATGAAGTTTTCATAGACATTGTTCTACTAGAGTCGCGCCGCGCCTGTTTGCGGGAGCCTTAAAGTTCCAACGTTGAATAGTTGCTCACTCGAGTGAGCACGCATAATATAATTATTCAGCCCTAAAGTTGAGCTTCACGAGGTTTTTGAGTCAGTCGAATTTGTTATAACTGATAGAAGTTGCAGCTGATCAGGTACCGCTAGATGATTAGACACTCTAAAGGATTAAGAAGAATAGTTTGTAGATAAAAACTGTTGTCAGTAAGAGCTTGTTTGGTCTCTATTGCGACTTATTTGAAGGTTCACTGATCTTACTTTAGTTGCATGAGTTGCAGACGATAGGGACTACATACGTATTACAAAAATATACCTATACATATATTGTTAGTTTACATCGCCATATAATAGTAAAACAATATTCAACGGCAAAAAAGCAATTGAAAGTACTTAAAAAAAAGTTAATAAAAGGCAACCGACACAGGCACCTTAAACACTCTCCATTTTGGCGCGCTTGGACTTTTGACTATGACGTCACAACGTCATAGTCTATGGCATTGACAACGGACTGAATGGCAAAACACTCCACGTTGACATTTATTGTTGTCATAGACTTTTTCGTCATATTCGCTCTAAAACATGGCAATGCTTTTCAAATATATGTAATTCCCAGTTTTATTGCATTTTAAATAAAATATTTTTTGCTCAAAAATTAATTATAATCAAAAATATTGATTCCTAATTAAAACAGTCTATAAAAAAATAAATGACCCTTATTTGAATCACATGCATATTCGGTTCCCTATAGGCAGCCCAATTGTTTCTAAACCGACCTAATCTCTTAACCCGGAAGAACTTATGCTTTACTGTTTACAGTTCAGATATATTTGTCATCAATGAGCCCGACACCTGAATCGTGACATGATCGTTTAGTCACGGTTTGTTGCGCAGAGGGTGTTTATCCACTGGCAAATTGCTGGGCTTTCCTTTTTCTAATTTCTTCAACGAGCTGTTTGCGGGTATTCAATTATCCTTAAGATTTACTGAGCTTTAGCTGCGTTGCTCCTGAATGCTGAGAGCATTCAGAAGAAATGCTAAGGGCATTCAGAAGCAGTGCAGATGTGTTTTTCCAGAGAACTTCAAGGTACTATGCATGTAAGCTGAACATACCGGTCACAACTCCAGGAAATCGGATACACTCTGAGGTTGCCGATAGATTATTAAACAGAAAATACAACAAATTAAAAAAAATAGCACCCTAATTGCGTAACACACAAATCTGAAGGATTTTGAAGGAAATGGCCAATTCATTGCTTCACATGAATAAAAAATTTGTCTGTTCAATAACGAGAATAACGCAATGAACGTTGTTGAACTGTCAAAATGAAAGGGATTGTCATTGCAAGTTTCTTACGCAATTACCCCGCAGGTCTTCTTCTCACCTTTGACATTTACAATCATGTATTACCCTAGATGCTAGACCTGCTATTCACACCACCCACTACACGTACTTTCTCATCAATCATGAGCACTTGACGCGCACCGCTTAGTCACGGCCAGTTGCGCAAGCGACGCTAGGGGGCGCTATCGCATCATCAGCTACAAATTGGACAGTTTAACGTGCAATTTGATTTTAATACGACCCGATAACATCTGCGATTGTAGGGGAAAGATAGTGTTTGTGAATTTGTGGAGTCAATTTATAGGGTCACTTTGATGTGTTCATTGATTTTTCTGACGGGTTTATTTTCTTATATTTTATTTTTATTAATTGCATAAACATTTGTACACATACAAGAATAAAAAAAACGTGCAAACAAGATAACATAAAGAATAAAATACAGGTCCAGACATGTTTGCCACATACTATGACGTGCAAATATGAATAGTTATGATTGTTAATAATTAATTTCAAGTCAATATACATCTTTTTTAATTTACTTTGTAATCGGTTGGTGGTAAGTGGTCACCACCGCTTTTGGACATCTGGAATATGAGAGGCATCGTAGATGCGTAAACAAACATCCTAGAGACACAACTGAAATGACCCATACCTATGCCTGAAATTACATCGCATATTTTCACTCATATAAGTCTTACCTTACAAGTAAATACTTTACTTTAAATAACTTTACTGTAAATACTTTCTGTATTTAGCATTATTCCGTTTCGTCGTAGAAACTTAAAATGCGCCAAAAGTGCCATCTTAATTCCGCTGCAATTACCCGCTCAGTTCTGGGCTTTAAAATAAAACGATAATGCTACCCATTTTCATTGGCCTACAGTTTGATCAATGATGAATAAAGCAAATTATATCAACACTATTTGAATCGTGCAAATGATCAACTACTACGTCTATAGGCACTAATTCGCCACTTGTATACAAATTAGTTGACTTGAGTTGACAAATTGATATAACACTCCATCTGCTAGACATCAAAAGGTGATAATCGTTAGCACGATCAACCGTGTTAAATGTGTTAATATTATGAAAAAACTTCACGAGTATAGTTTTAAATTCATTAGCAAGCAGGCTGGTAATGAATACTAATGCAGGGACGTTAGCATTATAATTCTAAATTAAAAACTGCGTTAGCAAAACGGAGTAGGTACTTAAGTTGCGTCACCACCTGTCAAAACATTATGTAGAAAGTACTTATGATCAATAATCCACTGCTGAATATAGTCCCTCCCATAGTTCATTACAAAAACCGTAACCGAAAATTGACATTGTTACATTTTGGTGATCACATTGTTTTTACAAATGTTCTTGATGATGCTATACTGGTCAACCTTAATTAAATCGACTTTTAATCATATCAAGTATCCACTGAGTAAGCAAGAGAGGCCTTTATAGTTTATCCTTCCATAAATAATGTTAAATGATAAAATGCACCGTCTCTTTTTTTCTGTCCGCAAGTACACAACCTATTGGCTTTTAAACTCGAGAATTAAAGAACTTGTCCGATTTTTGTTTATGCATTATTTTGTCCTATGGTTTCTATGGGTAAGTTTTAGTATTAGGACACATCCACATACTTAAAGAAAAGAGAGACCACACGATAGAAGCCGACTTACGACTGGAGCCGAGTATACCCGATTCAGCGTCACCGACTGTCTGGAGCAGAGTATACCCGATTCAGCGTCACCGATCGAATGGAGCCGAGTATACCCGAATCAGCGTCACCGACTGACTGGAGCCGAGTATACCCGATTCAGCGTCACCGATCGACTGGAGCCGAGTGTACCCAAATCAGCGTCACCGACTGACTGGAGCCGAGTATACCCGATTCAGCGTCACCGATCGACTGGAGCCGAGTGTACCCAAATCAGCGTCACCGACTGACTGGAGCCGAGTATACCCGATTCAGCGTCACCGACTGTCTGGAGCAGAGTATACCCGATTCAGCGTCACCGATCGAATGGAGCCGAGTATACCCGAATCAGCGTCACCGACTGACTGGAGCCGAGTATGCCCGATTCAGCGTCACCGACCGACTGGAGCCGAGTAGGTATACGAGATTCAGCGTCACCGACCCGAGCGTACCGGGTCAGTTTTGTTCAGTGTTCAGAAAGTGCGTAAAATGCGCTTTAAGGCGGTACCCTGTGCAAAATAACCTTGAGCATTCGTTCCCTCTTTGCCGCACCCCACCTCTACAATATTTCGCAAAACTTTAGTAGCGCCTTCTGGCGAACAACTTACGAATACAAGTACAATCCACAGTCCTTAGAATTCACAGACACGGCATTAAATAAAATAAAAATCTTTCTATGAATTAAAAAACGTTGCGCATAAATAATGTTGATAATGAATTCAGTGACTATATAGGTACTAACGTCCATGAATACTTTCAACTTTTGGAAGGAATAACGAAACGGCGATGCACTTCATGCGACTTTCTCTCTAACAAAAATTTCTTATAACAAAATAGGGGTCAAAATCAAAATTCAAGATGGCGCCTCCAAAAATTTGCAAATTTTTCGTCATGGGTGTCGTTTCCATGGTTTTCGAGGGAGCTGACAACGATCATGGGGTTAAAATCAAAATTCAAGATGGCCCTATCTAGAAAAAGGCGATAGTTTTTTAGTTAACTGGTAGAAATCGACACGTAAGAAAAAAGCCGTATGCCTCCTCCATGCGACTTTCTCTCTCTCTCGCTGCTTCTTTCTATTACATACAAGTGTATGTGCGCGAGTATCGAGATTTGAGCAGACGAGCATTTTGTGCGGCCGGTTGTTTATCCTAAATACTAAACTAAACTTCGTTCCCGATGGGAGCACACGTTTTTATACACATAACATACAACTATTCATGGTGCTCTATAATAAACATTATGTGGTGTTTATTTTTTAGATTTAAGGTGTTATTCAGACAGTGATAAAAGTATAAAAACTATAAATAAACAAAATGTAAATTTTATTATCATTTATTATTTTAAAGTAGGTACCTTTATACAAATTATTCTTAATTTAACTATTTCTAGTTTACAAATCCCTAAATAGGTTTTCTCTTTCTGCAGCCTGATTCATGGATTCTTCTCTACATTTATGTAAAAAAACTTTTACCTCTTTATAATATTAGTATAGATCGCTATAATGTGTCTTATTTGTACAGAAGTGAGGATAAAAACCAGTGCGGCAATGCCAGCCCGCGCTGCCGCCGCCGCCGCGGCTTTTAGAGATGAAAACACTTGCATAGGAAATTGATCTGTTTTGCTATATAAATAAGGAGCATAATCGTTTTTACGAAAAAAAAGTACTTGGAAGTTCAATTTTTTTTTGCACATACGATTGTGCTCCTTATTTGTATGATGACATGGATCGATTTCCTATGCAAGTATTTTTGGTGTGTTCGGTTATGTTTAAGTACATAAATTGTAAAATAAAACGCATTCGCAAGGGTAATGAACACTCACTTTCACACAGAGGGTGTATAATAGACGGCACGGTTGGCGCAGTGGTTAAGCGATTGACTGCTGCGCTGCGTGTCGCGGGTTCGATTCCCGCACGGAACAAATATTTGTATGACCTACAAGTAGTTGTTCCGGGTCTGGCTGTTTGTGTATGTGAGTTTTAAATGTTTGTAAAAGCACCCACAATACAGGAGAAATTCTTAGTGTGGGGCAACGTCTTTTTTTTTTAAAAAAGAAAAGAAAAGAAAGAAGAAAGAATAGGAATGTGCTACATTTTATGAAATGAAAGTTCTGTATAAGTCGCCAATTAAAATTTGTATGACATGTAATAAAATTGCACTTTAGCATGCTAAAAAGAAAAGGATTATATAAGTAGAATACTCACTCATTATTGCTTATTTCCATCGGTTGTATAAAAATAACCAAAGTGATGCACCTCTAATAGATACTTCTAATCTATTAGAGGTGCATCACTTTGGTTATTTTTAAGCTATTGCATAGCTTTTATCGCGGGCTTTGAGCGCGGCGACCGAATCAAGAAATTCCGTAACGAAAATAAAACCTAACAACCCCCACTCCGCCTACGATGTAGCTCGGCCGAGCGTTCGCTTAACGTGTATGTATATGGTACGACTATACTTGAATTAATATCAAAGAAAAAAAAATACTGCATAAATAAAAAATAAATAAATAATTATAATTGCATAAGTTGATAAAAAATGCTATGCAATAGCTTTACCGCGGCAGTCCCCGAGTGCCACAAGTGTTTTTTTTTTTTATCTAAAAAGATTATTTATTTTAAAATACACTGAAATCAATACAATATGACAAGCATTGAACCACGTAAGTACTGAATCAATGTGAATGTTCTTGTCTGTAGTTTCATAACTCTATGGCATAACACAAAAAAAAAAACAAAGCAAACATTATACAAATATTACTATCTACGGATAATGTGACGTGTCACGTGATCAAGCGCTGACAAACGATACGTGTTTCACCCTCGAGACCTTTCGGCACACTGAATCCCGGTACGGGGCGCATGTGAATACGCACAGATTTTAGTATAAAATCTTTATAAAATTAAATTTTAGTCTTTTGAAAAAAAAAATTGCTATAAAATCTTCTTTATTAAATTGTCTATCCATTAGTGTCAGTAGCAAAATTAAATAATGTTTACTTTACGAGGATAAGCATGAAATCGATATTTTTTTCTCATTTTTATGGTTTCGTTGAAAGGAGATTAATGAAGCATAGACTCCTTTAAAAAAAAAAGCAATGGACAGTTTTGGAGTCAAGATTATGTAGAAATTTAATGTATTTTTATTATTTGATATTTCTTTTTAAATAACAAGTTGATAGATCCTAAACACTGCACAAAAAGCGGCTTGCGCGGCGTTTTGCTCGGGGGGACGCTAGGTTAAGTTTTCACTTCAATACTCGTAAAGTCCTTTCACTGAGCAAGGAGACATTGTTTCTTTATCCGCAACGATTCTATTCCTATCCCGGTTCGCGTCACGAAATTATCGATTCGTCTGGGGAGAGCTTGTCCCGCTCTGGGGTAGCTTTCCGATTTGCGGTTGAATAGATTCTTGCATTATTTGTGTAGTAATGTAATTATGTGTCAGATGAAATTTTATTATATTTTTTATTATGATGAAATTTTATTATAAGTATTTTATATTTTATTTATTATTTTAAAGATCATAACATAACTTCATAAGAGTATTTGTGAACGAATAGATTTGCATACATTTGCAATCTAATTTCAAAAAAATTGAAGAACCGTCATAGCTCGGTTACCATTCAGTTTTGACCACGAGTTAACTGGACTTAATTTGTGCTAATGACCTTCAGTATAACCCCTTTCAAGGAATAGGTCGAATTTTCCTGTCACCCTGTATATGTACCTACCTACTAGGCTGTCAAATGACATCATCTGTTCCTATATTAGAGACTAGCGACCCGCCCCGGCTCCGCACGGGTGCAATGTAGATACTAATGTGGTGTCATTGTGGAGTGACTAATAAGATTATTATTATGATTAGACTATAATCATAATATACATTTTTTTTCTTTAATGTTTACAGCTGTTTTGACCTGCTGCTGCTGTGCTGTCTGGACCTTAAATATGACTACCCAATGATACCCAAAGTGGTCTATATCGAACCATTGTTAGATATTACACTTTTAAATCTGTGATATCTTCTAAGATATTCATTGTAATGATGTGCTGTAAAGGGCAATTTTGATCTACATTAAATGCACAATGTATCTAACGTATTTAATTGGATAAAGATTAATACTGTATTGTTTAAAATAGCTTCGTAAATAACATGGTTACTGTGAGTTATCCTTAGAAGATAGTCATACGCAATCGCGGAGTTTTTTAAGATATACAATTCCGTAGCACATTATTTTTATATATCTCGTAAGGTTTAGCCCGCGTTGGCAGTGTAACCGCACAAAACAATATTTTTTACGACATCACATTAAAAATCCTTGAAATTCTCGGCTTTTCTCTACTATAATATGCATGTATTATACATATAAACCTTCCTCTTGAATCACTCTGTCTATTGATGAAAACCACATCAAAATCCGTTGCGAAGTTTAAAAGATACTAAGCGTACAGACACGAAAAGCGACTTTGTTTTATCTATGTAAAGATATTAACATTCAAGGCTCCCGCTGACAGCCGCGACGCGACTGTTGTAGAAAAATTTCCATGAATTTTTCATAGAAATTGTTCTACAAGAGTTCGTAAGATGTTTTGTGGCCGGATAGTTTTAGAATTTTAGATAGATACATTTGAAACAGTTCGGAAACTGCTGGTTGTATTTTACCCAGAATATAAAATTTATAAGTACAGTCGCAGACATACTCATCACAATTTTTTTTTCAGCCAGAATAACTTTTAGTAGGTGCCTACAGAAAAAATAACTCTAGAAACAGCTTTTCACCAACAATTTTCATTCCAGCAGCGCAGTATAAATAAATAAGCGGCGAAGTGTAAATAACAGTAACGAACTCAAAATAAAGTGTATTTCCTTCTCGAGTCAACAGCGAGGCGCCCGTGTAAATTGCTATATCCGGTCGGCCGGTCCATTTCCGCCAATAAAGCCCACTTCCGGCGGCGCCGGCCGCCAGGTGGCAGCACTATTTAGTTTGTCCCGTCACTTCCGCTGAAGAAATAACGTTTTCAGTCGGTAAATGTGATTTCATGGCAGTTTGACCGATGTGTTGGAATGGCCCGTTTGCAGAGATAGACCTTAATATAGTTCGGTGGTTCTGTGTTTGATTTCATTTTAAGGAACGCAAATGAATACATGGATATGAGTATGGAGTCTACTTCTGTAGCAACAATTCCTAAAAAATCTGATATTATCGAATTTTTCCTCTGCCTCGTACCATCTGGCTACGTGAAAAATCTGAAATTATAAGACTTTTCCTGTGCCTCGTACCATCTAGCTACGCGAAAAATCTGAAATGATCAGATGTTTCCTCTGCCACGTACCATCTGGCTAAGTGAAAAATCTGAAGTTATCAGATTTTGCCTCTGCCTCGTACCATCTGTCTACGTGAAAAATCAGAAATTATTCAGATGTTTCGTCTGCCTCGTAACATCTGGCAAGTGAAAAATCTGATATTATCAGATTTTTCCTTTGCCTCATACAATCTGGCTAAGTCAAAAATCTGAAATTATCAGATTTTTGACAAGATTTTTGATTGATAGCCAGATGGTAAGTAAGTACGAGGCAGTAGAACCTGGATGAGGCTGGCACAGGAGCGTGGGGATTGGCACATGAAGAGAGAGTCCATGCTGAGCATTTGGTGAAGTCGAGCTGTGGATGGTGATGACGATGAAGGTTTCGTGGGCACATGCAGGTGCCCGAGGACACTTTCTAGATAAAAACAAATTCAAGGAAACCTTTGTTGATGTCGGTTCTGTAAAGTAGGCTAAAGAAGGCAAAATATAAATCGTGAAATCGGTTTTGTGGGGCATAAAGTTTTAAGTACAAGACTGCTGTAAACTCTTTAATCAATAATAATCTATATAAATAAAAATCAATTGCCAAAAACGTTGGTCCGCGCATCACTTCAAAGCGGCTGCACAACCTATTTGGCTAATTCTTTTTTGTAATTGTCAGGACAAGGTTTGTATGAAATATTTTTTTTTGAAAAATCACCGGGAAAGGCGGAAATTTGGATGCTATTTTTGTTTGAAATTCACCCCGGGCGACGCCGAACACGAACAGCTTGTAAATAATAAAAATAAATAATAAAGAGATTGTTTGTTTGGATGTACCGATCCCATTACAGAAAATCTTTCACTAGAAGGTACCATAGGATTATGTTTTGGATTTTGTTTTGTTTTTTTTACCTACTTATAAGTAGTTGACTTTCACGAGGACGGAAGTCGCCAGCAGAAACTAGTATTATATGTTTGTGTTGTTTAAAATAGTTTCTATAATAAACACTTAAAAAAGATAAGTAACTACTTCATCTTCATCATCTGCCTAACTTTTTTCCAACTATGTTGGGGTCAGCATCCAGTCTTACCGGATGCAGCTGAATACCAGTATTTTACGTTAAGCGTCTGCCTATCTGACCCCCACAATCCAGTTACTGGGTAATACAATAACCTTTGGTAATACTGGTTGACAGACTTTCGGGCTTCTGACTACCCGTAACGACTGCCAAAAGTCCACGAATGACAGCCGGGACTAACGGCTTACCGTGTTTTCCGAGGCATGGAGGGGTATGTAAAGATGGTCACCGATCCATGGACCAACCGCGGCAAGCGTAGCTTAACCTGATCGATCGACCCTTGCGGCTGTTATTACTTACCCACATAATTCATAACGAAGAGTAATAAGTACATCAAGTAAATTTGTCCACTCACCTGCCATCCGTTAGGCTCCAGGGCCAGAAATGTCATCACACGATCCACGCATGTGTAGAAAAGTCACCTTATCACCCTTATCACCGAGTTCACCGCTCATCACCGAGTTCACCGCTCATCACCGAGTTCACCACTCATCACCGAGTTCACCACTGATCACCATTCAGTCGTCACTTTTATATTGTCACTGTCTGAATGTTCACTAAGAAGTTCTATGTTTACGAATCTCCTTGTTTAGTAACGGCACTGGCTAGAAATAAAAAAGGGTCAATCAAAATCAATCAACCACAGCAGTAAGCCACTTAAGATAAGAGTACATAATAAGCTGACCAACTAGGCAAGCTGACCAATAGCTGACCAAGTAGGACATAATTAGCTGACCAAATCAATTCGATACCAGCGCCCTAATTGCGTAACACACTATCTATCACAATCGGAATCATTTTGAAGGCTATTGCTAATCCATTGCTTTATATGTTCGAAAAATATGTCTGGTCAACAACGTAAATAACGCAATGAATGTTGTTGAACTGTCAAAATGAAAGCTATTCCTACTGTTAGTGTGTTACGCAATTACCCCGCTCCTTTAACTTTGACAAAATATTGCTTCATTATTATTAGGTATTAGGTTATACTAAGTACTACTAATCTTATTTAGTTTCCACATTAAGGCCCACTTGCACCGCCAATCACTAAACAAATTTAGCGTTAAACGAGTTTTAAACATTATTCAGTCTCTGTCATCTTCAAACATTTGACAGAAACAGAATTATGTTTTAAACTCGTTTAGCGCTAAACGTGTTTAGTGATTGGCGGTGCAAGTGGGCATAAGTAACAGTATACGATTAGTCCTACTGTTAAAACTTCATATCTATTTGCTTAATCCATTGCTCTTATTTGAGTACAGTTTTAACCAGTTTGGGTATAAAATTTAACATATTATTAAAGTACACCGTCCCTCGCGTATTTACTAAACTATGACGTAATAACTACGTAGGTACGTACTTACATGAATGGTAGTCACACTACTACTGAATAATACTCCATTTGAAATAAGATTTGAAATTTAAATAAATCTTTTGTACAGTCCGTTCAACCGATTTTGACTTCTATTGCGTTGGAGGCATGACAAATGGCAACTGCAGTAAACAGTTGGTATTGCAACCACGTTTTTGCTTTTAACACAATCCTTAAGTCTATGGAATAGAAGTCAAAATCGGTTGAACGAACTGTAAAAAGGGTTTATTTAATTTTCTTATCTTATTTCAAATGGCGTATACGTAAGTCCTTTTAGTTGTAGTTTGTTTGAATAAATTTTCGTCCATTAATGGCGAAGTTATAATATGGAGGGACCTACTTAACATTTATGACCGACTGAATTTATGACTTATAGTAAAAAAAATTGTTGTGAAATAGGCATGATTTGAAAGAACTTATGTAGGAATTTTTCAGTGCCCAATGTTGAGAAAAATCAATGTTTAGATATTTGAAGAACAATCTATTACGTCAATTTTATAAAGTTCTAACACCTTTATTTGTTGTTACGTTTATTAAATTTTCTTTTAGAACTACCTACTTAGGTATAATTTGCAACTTTCAAACATTAATTACCTTGGCTATACTGACCTGTAAGAGAACGGATCTGAAGGAACCTTATTTAATCAGTACTTTTACTTCACGAAGCGACGCGCGCTTTACTTGTGGTTACCAAGTATACAAACACGCTATGAATGTGTGTGTAAGCGCAAGAGCTCTCGGTACCGTCCGAGACAATGGCGAAGTCGGAAGTGTGTGTGTGTACGTGTTACGTGCAGACGCTACTCGTCTTCACGCACACATTCACAGCATGTTTGTACACATGCTTACCACACGTAAAGCGCGCGTCGCTTCGTGAGATAGAAATACTTTACCTAAGTATAAAACCTTAAAGTAGCAAGTTTATAGGTACCTTTGATCCACACAATGTTAACATAATTGTAGCGGTATCTACATCGCCCCATGCGAGCTACACGTCACAATGATGTCACGCAAGATCCTGCACCGCACAAGCAGAGTTTACCGCGCAACTAGCATATATACAACGTCCCGACATCAAACGTCGGGCAGTTGCCCACCAGACACAACACCCGTCTGCTCGGAGGATCCTCCCTTTTCAATAGAGTATGAGTGAGCTTTACACCCTGTTCCTCATACCTCTATATAATTAAGGTTATATATGTAAATAACTTAGAGTGTAACTAAAAGCAGTGGTGGCCCAGTGGTTACGGCCCCGACTTACGATTTGTAGGTTGTGGGTTAGAGCCCAGGTAGGCACTTTACCTCGGTATTTTATTTCATCACCATGCACGGTTCACTCTCAAAACGGTGAAGGAAGACATCGTGAGGAAACCGGCATGTCCTAGAACTAAACATTAGAAGACATGTGACATCTACCAACCCGCACTGGGCCCGCGTAGAGAATTACAGCCCACGCCCTCTCACCGAGAGAAGGCCTGTATCCCAGCAGTGGGAACACTATAGGCTGATTATATTATATGTAAATAACATCACAAAGGAAAGCAAGTTAAATTTTCTTGAATTAACAAGTACTTAGGCGGCAATACTTTTCACAAACGGACAAACATGTCGGTAGCCCACAAGTCTGCTTACCCCCGGGGTGTACTCGAACATTAAATTGATACGGACCTTCATGTTCTATCCAAACTTTTATAATAAGGGCCATGTTATTTTGTAACTCGAGGAGAGTACCCATTCAGATTTACATTATGGAAATATGGATCGGAAGTTTTCTAAAAATAGAGAGTCTTATCTGACTGGGAAGAAATAGGTTCTTGATTACATGTAGGTAAGTACATATTGACGGTGTAGTATAAATATCTAATAACTAAAAAACCATGATTTTACAAGAGGCGAAAAAAACGTTTCATTTCTATCGTTTTGAACATTTGAATTAAAAAATTACTTATATTTAAAAAATAGTAGGAAACGCTAACACGAGCAATTTTTTGCCAAAAAGGTGATCTCCAAACCTTGTATACAGTAATTGCACTTTGTAATTGAAACATTTATTATTTTATTTATGACTTGCATTAAAAGGTAGGTTAACAAATAGACAAGAGAGTGCCGCAGTGATGCAGTTAGACTGTTGGCGATGATGACTCAAACCAAGTACAAATGGACAAATGGGAGCTGTGGTAGTCCACTGGCCGCGACTTCCGAGTTGTTGGTCGTAGATTCGAACCCAGATACGCGCTTTACTTTGTGTAAATTATTTCATCACCACTGCTCTCAAAACGGTGAAGTAAAACATCGTGAGGAAACCGGCATGTCCTAGAACCAAAAATTCGAAGACATGTGACATCTACCAACCCGCACTGGGCCCGCGTGGTGGATTACAGCCCACTGCCTCTCACTGAGAGGAAGCCTGTGTCCCAGCAGTGGGATTATTATGGACAAAAAAATTCAATCTGCACAAAAAAAAAAAATATTGAATATCAAATTAAGTATATTATAAAAAACCACATCCACTGTCAGCTTACATATTCTTTTTTTCCTTCAAAGAACAAATTCATACCGGGAAAGTTTTTAAGAAAAATAATTACAATGGCCGCCACCCCCTTTCAGCAGGAGAGGGAGGGGGGCGACCCTTTGTGCGTTGAATTTCTTAAATAATTACGCTTCTTTTATTTTGCCAAACATTTGTGTAGGTAACAAGATTATGGCCCGCGATGATTACCTGTTGGCTTTACTTATAATTCTTTTATTTTTCGTTAATTTTCGTTTTATTTCGTTTGTTATGTAAGTTTTTGTTGGTGGCTATGTATGTCTATGATAAATGATTATATTTCTGTAAGTAAAGTAGTCATTTTTCCACACTGCAATCGGCATTTTGTTTTTGTTTTTATCGTTTGTTTGTTGTCATTTGCCAATGTCGCAACACAGAGCAATGTGTATTGTCTTTGGTCCCTGGCTTTAGCATCATGCAATAGACAAAATTGTGAAACTTTTGTAACATGAATACGATGAGGCTTTTGGCTATTTTTTATGTCTCTAAATGAATGTCGTTCATTTGTTAGGTGCGTATTGTTTGTGCAGAATAAACAATTTTTCTTTCTTAAGTAGGTTTTTACAAACACTTTTACACGTCAATCTAATTTTTTAAACTAGATGAGTTCGGCGTTTCCTATCTGACTACTCTGAGAAGAAAGGCCGAAACAAACTCAGAGCTCACAGTCGCTTTTAAAGTCCAGACATAATCTTGGTTAGATCATGTGAAGACCATGTAGATTGGTATCTGAAATGGTCTTTTGAGGAAAAACCACACAGTTTGAGTGGGCCTGTCCAGTCAGTGCACGCATTTGTCAGTAATCGTGCAGCTCAACTCAGGATTTATAATTATGTAAACGTTAAGTACAAGGTGGCAGAGATATCAACGCGCAACTGAAACCATGAATACAGCACATGATTCTAGACCCCCTAACGTAGGCATACTTAGGAGGTTATAAAAAAATAATCCGCTGTTTCATAGAAAAAGTGTAATACCTTCACGGTCAAAATGTATGGCAGAGTAAATTTTTTTTTAAATAACTTACGATTTTTTTCAGTGCAGGAGGCTTCAGAATCATGTACTAAATCCATGGTAACAGGTTGCGCCTCAATGTCCCTGCCACCCTGTATATATCTAATCACCAGGCTGTTAGAGGCAGGTCTTCTTCTTTTTCGTGACGCTGGCACGACACTATTTCAGATCTGACTGGCCCAAAGTCCCTGAACAGTCTCCAGACCCAAGTGGAAAAAATAACCCCAATCTGGTAAAGCGGGGCTTTCTTGACGGAACGTTAGCTGGATGTGGATGTGGAGCTGTGTCACAAACTATGCTCCACCTCCTATCTTGCCCTGTGTCCAAAAACAAGCAGTCAAAGTGACCTCTGCGCTGCCACCGACGACGCCGTGGAAATAAAATCAAAACAAAATATTTTATTTCACATAAACCTACATGGGCACTTATGAAACGTCAGAAGCTAGGTGCACGGTTCCAATTAGTTGTTTCCTATGGAGAAGAGCCGGCAAGAAACTCCACGGTTACTCTTTTAAAAATAAGGGGCTTATACAATGTTTCAAATTACAGTGTTGTTAAGTATGGGAGGACAGCGTAAGATATAGCCTGGTAATTAGGCATATCTACCTACCGATTTTTAATGCAGAGCAAACTCTTCGGAAGCGGAGAAAGAACAAGGATGAAACACGCAGATTTGCAGACACAGTGTTGGCAATTTCAGACCTTTAGCTTTAGGTTTCAGCACCATGTCTTGGATTACGGTATATTTTTACACTTACAAGTTACAACTTGCCCGATATGTAAAACAGCTGATCATGCACAGACTAAGGTAGAGAGAGACGTAGGTTACGATCACTCACGTTATTGCATTCACTTAATATAATATGGTCCTTCTCACCGTAAATAATTGAATCATAAAACAATTAGATATTTTCACACACCAAAATCATTGATTACTTTTCATTTCATAATAAAAACCTTCAATTTATCACACAGTCAATGTCTCATAGTGAAAAACGACCCAACAGGAAAAAAACGAAACAAAAACAATTTCAAATAAAGAATGTTATTTATAAAATAAAAGATGGCGTCGCCCGACGCGCAATGGCCGTGTTTCAGGGCGGCTCGGCTGAAACTAACGGAGCGGCGCCGCTGAAACAAATGCAATATAACTACATACACCGAATTTTATCGATAATAATGATGCTATTTGAAATACTGACATAATTCGATAACAGTTCTGTAATTCAATTTAATTTTAGTTAGTTAGTTAGTTAGTAGCCTTTTCAGTTTTACAGCAAGCCTTGGGTAAAAATACGAGTTGAAGTCCACACGTTTATAATAAAATTATAACGTGGATTAAGTTTGTCAATACAGTACGATGTTTTAAACAAGTCTAAAGAGATGATTGGTCCACACTAGCTTACGACAGAGAGGAGTGGAAAGAATAAAAAGGAGGCCTTCGCCCTGCAGTGTGACAACATAAGCTAAAAATAATAATAAATTACTTAATTGGTTAAACACAACCAAAATGTAAATTTTTCCTAGTCTGACAAAGAATAGAACTCACTTCTTCTTGTGTTTTATTTTGCTTCAATAGTCAATTAGATCCCTTTGAATTTGTAGGTATCTATCTATATAAAATAAAAATTAATTGCTGTTCGTTGGTAAGCGGATTACTTTAGTACGGGTGGACCGATTTGACTATTGTTTGTTTAAAATTGTTAGTAATAGTCCGAATTAGGTTTGGAAAGAAAAATTGGAAAAAGAGATCCGGGAAATTCTAATTCGGGAAAAGCTGAACGTCCTTTTTTCTATGGGATTTTTGTATGAATTATTTGGACAGGACAGCATCTATGGGGTCAGCGAGTTCTTTATATACTTACGTAGTCCTATAAATTATACGATTTTTCAGATAGAGGTTACGTACAAAGTACTGGCCTACGAATTTTAAAAATATGAAATTACAGCCCGATTAACGCCTCGATTTGCAAATCGTCGGAAAGAGTTTTTTATTGAGAGATAGCTCTAAAATTTGAATGAAACATCGAATTACTAAAGATTGAAATATATTTCCCGTTATTTCATCAAAAACTGAATATTTAATAATGTAGTATTACTCACATAAAGTTTTCTTTAGCTACACTTTTTACTGGTCGCCTTCACGTGTTTATTCTCACGAATTCTGCGTACGATCCACTTTTCTTACAAATTACAGACAGAAAATTTACTTTTTAAATAATATATTAAAAGGAACACCACAATCTCTTAATTATTTAACCCTACATATTTAAATTCGTTACATAACCAAATTGCTTGTACGAGAAAAATAAGTATATAAGTGTCTTCATATACCGGGAAATAGGGGTCTTGGAAAAAGAGTCTCACTTCAAAGTGTGCGTGGAATAATATAAAAAGATTCGCGTATTTTGGTCCAAAAAGTTTCTATTGTAACTGTACAAATTTACACACACATTGGTATTTTCGCCGGGGACTTACTTACACATGGGGTTTTGTTAAGATTTTTTGTGAAAGCAAGAGTGTGGGTGGAAATTGCACACTTGCACAGGATTTTCCTTGTATTTACGATCTTTGGAGGGTGTGATTGTGGATGTGTGCGCGCCCCGCCCCGAGCTATGAGCGCCCTCGGTGACGCCGGCGGCGACGGCTTTCGCGAACAAATGAGTTACTGCACATCTTAGATGTTTTTGTAAGAATTGCACGCAAAAAAAATACAAGGAAAGTTCATCGGCTGATGGACACTGAACGAGACACAATAGAACTTTTTTTTTTTTTTACTTCTGGGTGCGTTTAGTGACTCGTAAAGTGTTAACGTAAAATAATGCCATTGGAATTTTTTTTTATTGAATTTATCTTATGCTTTTAATTCCCAAAATACGTAAGTGCACGTATTTCCAGCATAATTTTGAATTGTTCACAAAAACCAATATAAATACCTACACGTTCCATGTACCTACGCGTATGTAACTGTTTATTTACACAGAATAGCTCCCAGGCACAGGCACAGGTGTTCCGAGTCATTATTTTACATAAGTGAAGTAAGTAAAAGACCTCGTTGAACAATGAAAAACACAAAACATAAATTGCAAAATTTGTACAATGGATAAATGTTTATATGTATGAAATAATAATGTCCATAGTGATGTTCAAGTCTATCAAACGTTTAAAAAAGTATAAACAAAATAATAGTTACCACTTCAGCTCTAGTTACGTCTTTTTGTGGCAGCTGCGTCATCGTTTACAGTAGACATAGGGCGGGCTACTGTTCACAGCCTGCGGCCTTCCTGACCAATCACAGTGCTCCGAGCTATATTCCTCTCCCTTTCACTCCTATCGATACCCGCATCCGGCCATCCTTGTTACTTCCCCCGGCGAAAATCCTAGCAATATGAAATTATTTCTCAATTACCAACTTTAAACAAAGAACAATAAAGCTCACAATCGTCCAAACGATACGCGTCGCTTCAGGCGTTCTGCACCCACAATAATGTTTATTTGATATCGAGCGTCAGGCAGGCAACGGCGACGATTTTCAAGTTCAGATTTCCCATTCAAACGATTGTGAACCTTATTTCTTAACCCGGTAAATCTAGACGATCGAAACGATCCCACGAATTGTATTTACGTGTGCAATGCTGGCATTTTCATTGTTACAATACTCAGGAGAGTTTGAGAGAAAATAACTTCGACTTTATGCGAGGAGTTCAAAGTTTAAAACTCTTTGCATGTTTTGGGGAGTTACAAAGTTTTGGAGTTGGGTAACTGTAACGCCCAAGGCAAAAGCTATTTGCGATGACAATTTTGCGAGCGTCGGCGAACGAAATATGCCTTTTATTCGTACTAGAGTCGGGATTAAGGCTCTAAAACGGAATTGCTGTCAGAGGGAGCTTTGTTGAAATTTGCGAACTACACCTACACGTTCACAGTTATATCTCTTTGCAAGGATCGCGATGTTTTGGTTGCGTTTAAAAATCCTGCAGGTTTATGAATAAATGTTTCGTTTTTATATGAAAGGTTTACTGTCTCTATACATACGTTCTTGATATTGAGCGTCGAGATTTTATTTCGAGTTTCATGGTTTGTAGTCGAAAGTCGATGTGGGTGAATCGAATTATCAAAAATGTCTACAGTACAAATATTTTCTTAACGTCCCTCGGTAATAATCGCATTTCCGAATACAAACGAATGCTAATTTCCATGTCCATCAATTATTAGATTTATCGTGTATAATAATTTGAATTCAGACCTAAGTAGAAACTTCATTGTTGTTTTGTTTTGACGTAACAACACAATAAAGTACTTTGTTCTGAATTAAAATTATTATACACGATAAATCTAATAATTGATGGACATGGAAATTAGCATTCGTTTGTATTCGGAAATGCGATGATTCCCAAGGGACATTAAGAGAATAGTTGTACTGTAGGTACTAAGGTTCAACATATAATATCACGCTTGTATCCCCAGAAGGGTTAGACAGAGGTGCACCTATAGTACACCCATTCTTTGTCAGTTATGTTTTAAGTCCTATATCCCCATGACGTAGGCTTATTTTGGAAAAAAATGATTCAAGCTCATCACCCTATCTTATTCAAGCAAAGCGTGTAACGAACAGAAAGAGTCACTGAAGACCTGCGCGGTAATTGCGTAACACACTAACAGTAGGAATGGCTTTCATTTTGACAGTTCAACAACATTCATTGCGTTATTTACTTTGTTGAGCAGACGAATTTTTCGAACATGTTAAGCATTGGATTAGTAATAGGCTTCAAAATGATTCAGATTGTTATAGATAGTGTATTATGTAACACATTTCTTCAATCACAACCTGAATCATTTTGAAGGATATTGTTAATCCATTGCTTCATAGTTCGAAAAATGTGTCTGCTCAACAACGTAAATAAAAGAATGTGTAGTGGAAGTTCTTTAGTATTTTAGTTGTTTAGCAAAAATTAAAATATTTTTAACTAGAGGTTTGTGCTTCAGCACCCTATTTGCGTAACAGACTATCGATCAGAATCTGAATCATTTTGATGGATATTGCTAATCCATTGCTTCACATGTTCGACAAATTCGTCTGCTCTGTTGAACAGACAAATGTTTTAAAGCGTCTTTTATTTTTAAGGGCGTCTTCATATATTTCCATACATTTCGCTTCCCTGTGTTAGAAATTATAAAAGGGCACATTAAGTAGTTTCTAAACTTCCAATTAGGTATTGAATTATTCGTCATTCAAAAACTAGCTTTAATGTAACATAGGTAAGTTATAATTTTTGCCACTCTTCAGCTTTCTTGTAAGTATTAAGAATACACGAAGAGGCTAGAGAAATAAGTTCCACGCTAGACATGAAATAAAACGAAAAAATTGGAGTGTCTAGGACGTTTCTCATTCCTCGCAACTTGTAACAAAAACGGATGTAGGTACTTACTACATACTAGTTTCAGAAAGAAGATGACGTAGATTATGGTTCTTTTTATCGACTTCAAAAAAGGAGGTTATGCGTTGGACAAGTTTTTTTTTTTCATAATAAAAAATATTTTTCTGTTTCGAGTAGATTTTTAACGAAGTCGGTAGTTTTTTTTTTTTTTTTGTAATCCCTTTTTATTGTATTTAGGTATGTCTATGCTATAGCTCCTTGATCTAGGGCTATACGTATTGATTTTAATAGGTAGCCCTAGCTAGACACCGATCATCATCATCATTTCAGTTGGAAGACGTCAACTGTTGGACATAGCGACACATGCATGCATACATTTGAAATTTTGAATAAACATTTTTTATTGTCCGTCCACAAACCTGGCCAGATAGACCAGCACCCTAATTGCATAACACACTCAATCGCAATCTGAATCATTTTGAAGCCTATTGCTTATCCATTGCTTCATATGTTCGAGAAATTTGTCTGCTCAACAACGTAAATAATGCAATTAATGTTGTCGAATTGCCAAAATGAAAGCCATTGCAATTGTTACGCAATTACCCGCTGATTTCTCTTTCCTACTTTGCTTAAGTCCTGTGTCTATCTACTCGGTGGCTACTGGTGTACAATGTTTTAGATACCTTAGATATCAATCTATACTAATATATATTATAAATTCGAAAGTAACTCTGTCTGTATGTTACCTTTTCGTGCCTAAACCACTGAACGGATTTCGATAAAATTTGCAAAGATATAGATGGCATCCTGACTCTGCAGTCTCGACATTAGATAGCGACAAAAATCTGTCGCTAAGTCGTATCGATGTCAAATTCCTTTAATAGATTTTCAACTTTATTTCCAAAGCATAAGGTTGAAAATCTATTAAAGAAATTTGACATCGATACGACTTAGCGACAGATTTTTGTCGCTATTCATGTCGAGACTGCAGGGCCTGGGGAAGGAAATAGGCTATTTTTTGTCCCGGTAGCACATTCCCGTGGGATAATTGCGCTAGTTTGTCATATATCAGTGACCTAAGATGAAACGTAAATAAATATGTATTCGCGAAATAAATCCGCTATAACAGTTTTCCATAAAAATGGCGTAACACAGTAGACACTCCGAAACGCTGACATCTAATCAGTATGTAAATCAGGACAGACAGTTGGGTACATTAAAAAATAAGGAAACTCCGCGAACGAAAACCGAAGAAAAACAAAAAGAAAGAAAAAGGGAAAATTAATAAACCTGTCGCTGGCAGACCTGAAGATTTCAAATAACATTAAAATGAGAAGCGAAGTCACTCTTATTGCCGCCCTTACAAGGTGTAATTTCCTTTGCATCCCTTAAAGTTATACAGATTTCTTTCAGACCAATGTTTCGTTTCTATTAAGGATTCGTGCAAACATCCTCCCCTTGAGATAAAAAATATAATTTGTAATAACAAGTCCGTTTTGATTCGGCCTCCCTTCTGTATACTTTGAACTAAGGTAAACCGATGTATAATGTACATATGGGTAGGTATACTTATGTTGGGAAATCGAAAATAGGGTGAATTTGAATCTACAAGGAGTTTGTAACTTAAAACCACTGCATAGGCACATATCTATACGAGTATATATAAAAATGAATTGCTGTTCGTTAGTCTCGCTAAAACTCAGAAACAGCTTGACCGATTTGAAGTATTGTTTTGGCGTTTTATTCACGTCTTTACTGGGGTAGCTTAAAACAAAAAAAAATTGGAAAAACCCAAAGGAAAAATGTTGACAGGACAACGTCTGAAGGGTCTGCTAGGTAAAGTAGGTACCTAGTGTAGGTAAGGTAGGTAGGGTAGGTAGGGTAGCTTGGATAGGTAAGGTAGGTCGGGTAGGTAGGATAGGTAGGGTAAGTAGGGTAGGTAGATTAGGTAGGTAGGTAGGTAGGTAGGGTATGGTAGGTAGGTATGGTAGGTAGGTAGAGTAGGTGGGTAGGGTGGAAAGGTAGGGTAGGTGTTAGATACTTAGTGCTACCTGTGCGAAGCCGGGCCGGGTAAAGCTAGTTGCTTCATAGATTTCTGCCGATCTATTCTGTAATAATCTCTACGTGAAATCATAGGTAAAGTGAGCTTATAGTGAGCTTGTAGTGAGTTTGTAGTGAGCTTGAAGTGAGCTGTCATTCTACCTGATGCTAGGGGTCGCTAGTGTATGAAATTGGGAAAAACAGGTTATCACGTGTGACCAAAAGTTTTCGATACTTACACTCAATTCTGCAACAGATGAATTGAAAAACATTGTAGCTACACTATTCTGGTTAAACTGCACATAAACTTTAAACTTTGCCAAGAAAAAAAAACAGGCATTAGCCACTCGATTCGCCACACATCTAATAATTCGCTACGCACCTATTTTTCAACAAAACACATTAGACTGACAACCTGCAGACTTTACCACGAGGATTTCAATTACATGCTCGTTTTCGTGATCCTATATCAAAGAAATGGATTGGATATCTTGAGAAAAATGTCAGGTGATTTATGGAAAAAAGTTTAATCCAATTTATTTTGCTGGCCTTGTAAGGTAGCCTTCAGCAGTATATTTTGTCGATGGTCATAACCATCGACAAAATTTACTGAAGATTGTTTTTAAAAGTACCCAGACTCCTTTAAATTCACGATTCTCTGTTTTTCTTTTTACATTCCAGACTAATCGGACTAATAGATTACTATTACTTACTCCATTTATTTTGCAGAATATTGTTATACTTAGAGATGATAAAAAGTTTTTAAAGTTTATAATATTCTGTCGTTTCCGGCGTAAAAATATATTATCTGGGGTTTGGTTAGTTTTTAGGGTTCCGTACCCAAAGGGTAAAACGGGACCCTATTACTAAGACTCCGCTGTCCGTCCGTCTGTCTGTCCGTCTGTCACTAGGCTGTATCTCATGAACCGTGATGGTTAGACAGTTGAAATTTTCACAGATGATGTATTTCTGTTGCCGCTATAACAACAAATACTAAAAAACAGAATAAATTTAATATTTAAGGTAGCTCCCATACAACAGACATGATTTATTTTTATAGATAATGGTACGGAACCCTTCGTGCGCGAGTCCGACTTACACTAGGCCGGTTTTTTTAGATATAAAACATTCAATAAAATGATTTAGAATAACATTCAAATTGCAAATTAGTCAAGTATTAGTAATAGAAATGTCAAAAGATTAAATTAAGTCAAAGGGATAATAAGAAGAGAATATTATAATTATTTCCTAATATTTAAGTCAACTTTTCATTAATAAAATCATTAGTCAAGTAGTAGCATTTACGTAAGAGATAATTGCATAATGAACATTTAAATGTCCCAAAGTTAAGAGTTTTAAAATAATCTGGTAGTTAATATAAACTTTGGTCGCCATACAAAATACATTAAGTATTAGAAAATATGTAGTTTATTATTTCGTCTAGGTACCTACCTACACGAAGCATGTGAACTCTGCGGCTAAATCAGGGATACAACATTACTAAGCAGATCAAATTCATGCGTACACAAAAATACAGATTCGAAAAATGTGTAGTGCTGGGAGTAGCAATATTTTTATTTTTCTGAATAATGGGACTCAGCTGTCCTGTGCGCTCCACATTTTGAGCGAACGCATTTCTTTTGAGCTCGAAAGACTGTTAAGTTCTACAGAATTATCCCAAATTATACTGCCATTTAAAATACATACTAATTAACAGAATGTCACTTTATTTGTTCATTAAAAACTTTAATATTTTCAGCAGGAGACATTTTTATGAGCAGGCATGGATGGAACATGAGACCAAAATAAATACAGTATCGAACTTTTCTTCCACTTAACCAATCACAGGTTCATTAACTTTCAGGGAGTTAAAGAACCTATTTGGTTTCGTACATTTATAAAGGCTTTCAAGGAGCCTTCATAAATGTACGATTACACTTCAAAACGATAATAACATAAAAATAACACTCAGGTAGCTTCTTAAACCCTTCGCACAAATAATTAATTTCATGCTCGATCTATCGATTCGATTCGATTGAGGCTGAATAAGCATAATATCACCGCCAATAAAAAAAAACTATTGATTGTCTGTGCGTGGGTGTGTATTTTGTCAAAATCAAGAATGGAACATGTTTATTTATGCATTTTTTGCGAAAAAGAAGGTTCCTTTTGCAATGTTGTTCATTGTGGTAGGCTAAGAGGTTCATTGTTAAGTTTTGTGAAGTAATGCGTGACGAATGTGCATACCGCTCCATCATAACACTGGCTCTTCACATTTGAGTAAGTACCTATTTTACCTTTTTTTCGTGGGTCTGCAAAAAGTTCTGTTGACATCGCGAAATTGGGAAGTCAGCTCAAAAAAGTCAGCTGAAATGAAGTAAAAATAAAATGTGGATGTATTATGCAGTTTCAATAGTAGGTATCTATCTACATAATGGGTGAAAATTAGGAAACTGAAAACACTTCAATAATAATAATGATAACGTTTTTTAATGAAGCGGCTACAGTGAAGTACAGTCACCAAAAGAGATAAGTAACCAGGGTCGTCGGATATAGTTGCAATTTGGGAAGAAACCGATAGATGTTTTCGAATGACATTTAATTTGTTAAATTACCTGTTTGTTTTCTATTAATTAAATTAAATTTTATTCGAAAACATTAATCGGTTTCTTACTAAACTTCAACTATATCGACGACCCTGGTTACTTATCTCTTTTAGTGATTGTACCTACAAGATATAAAATGCCTACATGACACAGTATAAGAACTCTCTATTTAGATTATAATTTTGTACTTTTTCTTTATGTGGTTTGGGAAAACCGTCAACGTAAAACCAGTTTTTAAAGAAAAGTATCGTTGCATACAATTTTAATATATTTTATTTATTTTATTGTGTTGTTTCTTGAAATGAGTAGAATTCTAACATGGTACTAAAACCTAGCCCTGAACGTTTACAAACATTTTGAAAAACCACGAAATCTTAAGCTTCCTCCACGGACTACAGACGGCAGCGCCAGTCGCGCCGCCTCTCCGTTAAATTATTCAGCAGTCATTAGTCGTGCCTTTGCGCGCTGCGTACACAGCATTGTTCGGGCGGCCTCCTGTCTTTTATGGCGCCCTGGTACTTGGAGAAAGCAAACAGTATGGTACTGTTAGGATGACGAGTGCAGTCTTAAGCCAGATGTTATTTTTTGGGAATGTAAACATCGTTAATGATTTTGGAATTGATTGACAGCTTCTCATACGAGATGTTTAAGTATTTATGTTATTTTAAAACATCAAGGCTTGTGGAAATGTTCAGGGAAGAATCCTCTTGTTTGATGGCTTTTTGTGAGGCTATATCTAATGAAACATTTATGATAGTTTAATCAATTCGGTAAATTAAAAAAAATCATATCACACACATTGATTTCAATATGTGTTATAATAATCCAAGAAACCATATGCAACTATAAATTAATAAAATATCATCATAATAAAATCATCTAATGTCATTACCATATTTAAATACAAAAAGGCAAAGACATGAGTGCAAGGAGCCGCGCATCCGTGTCGCGGCTGCGTTAACATCGCCATAACGGCACAAATTGATTTGTGCGAGCCAGATCGCGCGAGGTTATAATTTTCGCGCCACGCTGCGCGCGAAACCACGCTGTGCTGCCAATATTACAGATATGTAGACTTGTTTGCTGAAGCGATAGATTCTGTTGCAACGATAAAAATGTAGTAATTTTACTGTTTATGATTTTGGTTCTACCATGTTAATTTGCTTATGATGGTTTCACATTTTTCTTAAAGGGTAAGGTAGCTCGCAAAATTCAAATTTACTTACGTTTTTTGCAATTTGCAGGTCAGTATCAGGTGGTATGTCGATTAAAATATTATTTGCGATTTTCTTTCTTTCTTTTCTAACAAATATGGTTTTACATAATTATAATCAGAATAACAACTCCTTAAGTTAGAATTGGACTCAAATATCATGATTTTATGAAATAGTCATTCAATAAGTTAATATGAACTTAGAGAGATGTATTGATGATTTTTATGATTATAATTCAATAAATAAATATTTTTTACGGCCGCGAATCTTATTTAGATCAACATACAACCTGATACTGACCTGCAATACGCAAAAACGTAAGAAAATTTGAATTGCGCGGGCTACCCTGACACTTTCGCTTTAACAATAATTCTATGGCAAAAGTTGTGTGTACACATAATTTGGTCCTTTGATCATTGTTTCTTATTGCCTTCCACAGCAATATCGTAATAAGTGTCGAAAAGGTAAACAAAACAAACATAATCTAAATAAAAAAGAGCACTTAATTTAATTACCAACTCGTTACATTCACAGACATTATAGGGTACCCATTTGCCCTTTGTACGGATCAAAAGCTACAGACGGCAGACCCTACTGGTCCTGTTCGTGACGTCACTTTGAGAGCTTATGACCCCTAGTCTCGGGCGTGTTCGCTTCACGACAGCTTTTGTTAAAAGCTTTGCCAAACGTGTGTAGAGGTGAATGTGGGAAACGCTTGTTTTGAATTTGAAAATGACAATTATTATAATTAAATACGGTAAATTATAGAAATAATTTGGCAGTGTCTTTTGCCAGTCGAACGAACCAACCGTATAGCTGGTCATACAGCCTCTGATCATCATTAGATCTTCCGAATCTCATGTTATCTGTTGTGATTCATTCACCAAAAATAACAACGACAAATAATCCAAATTGACAATTACATTTGACAGCGGATGACATTGAATACGCTTTCAAATGTCGAAGACTAGTCCCCTATTTCTAAAATGGAAACATTATCAGCCATTTTAAGGCGATCGCCTGACAAATCTAGGTATATTTCCTCGCTGATATGTTAAAGTAGCCACATTATACCACTAGCGGGCCGCATGCTGGGCCCCGCCACTGATATATACGTCCGTGACACGACAACACTTCCACGCCTTAAGGTCTAAACATAAAAACAGTTTCGGCACTAATTTACAGAAGAAACTTAAGGTAAAAGAAAGTAGCGAACTGAAGGGATCAATCAAGTTCATTACAACGATTGGTGGTGGACTCACTCAAGAACTAAATAAAAAATCTTCTATTCACCGATAACGAATAATGGTCTACATTAGTCCTATGTCGAAATAGCTGGAAGTCAAGGGGGAAACCTTTGCCCCGTGGAATGATGCAGGCTGACAATAAAGAGAGCCAGCTATTGTAAGACTACAGTGGCTATAAATCTACAAAAAACTGGTCGATTGAAACGTCTACAGTGAAAAAGAGACGACTTTAGACTCAGAAAAATAGAAGTGAATGTAAGTGGGGTAAATAAAACGAAACGACCATAATAATTGTTTTTGTATACTTTGTCGCGTGTACGGAGCAATTTGGTTGCAGTTGACAATCATAACATTCATCTTGGTTAACACGACGGGTTGATTGTCACTGCAAGTGTGACACAAATATGAATGCCTCCACTGCTGTAGCTTATGTTTATTTAAAGTCTAGATACTTTGTAGTTTTCGAAGGAGGAACAAGATTAAAAAAAAAAAAAAAAAAATTGCATATCATTTAACCGAACAAAAACCACATTTTTAGGAGAAGTTTAATCATGTTTCACTATCATTTAAAATCAATGGGCATTTTGGCGACTCCTGTAACATTTGCCTGTACACAGATTTCATCTTGAAAACTTAGGTGAAGTCAGCAGTCTTTCACCTTATGCTAGAAAATGCACTGCAGGAGATGCAGACAGCTCACTTCCACTTCACTTCACCAAGTTTCCACGGTGACGTTTTTACAGAAAAGATTGGCTGTCATTTTTTTCTTCAATCCTAAAGTATTTTGTTACTATCTCATTCTAGAATTAACTATAATAACGGTCGTTTCACTACTACTCACTGTGTTATTGTTATTAGAACAACTGTTATTACTATTGGTCTGTACACAGCCTTATACCGCCATCTTGTTATTCAATTACATGGCGGGAACGCTCGTAAAGTTGTAGCTTTTTGTGTCTCATCACGAGGTATAACATCAGTCTTGAGCTCTGATCACTTTATACAGTTTATTTAGAACAGTGAGATTTCGTGAGTTACAACTCTTTGGTTGTATATGAAAACGTGTTAAATTAAAGAAGAATACTTAATAAGAGTCGAATTATTTATGTTCTATAGTTAAAGTCCAAAGGGAAAAGAACCATTAGAAGGAATGTATCTTCTTAGATGTAGCAGATGATCTTAACACGTTGACTGTCCGTGCATTATATGTAATGCATTTCCGACTCAGCCATGACATTCGTGCATTACATGTAATGCATTAGGTAATACAATGCGAAAAATAACCAGTTGCGACGTCCATGCATTAAATGTAATGCACCCAAAATAAGCTATAACGTCCATGCATTACATATAATGCACACTGAAATTTTCGGAAATTTCAGGAATTTTCATTATAACACGTGGTTCGTGATTATTCCCATTGTAAACAAATTATATTCAAATAAAATATCGAAAAGAATAATCCGGACGTCTCGTGGTACGTAGTAAATTTTGCTTGGACAGTCAACGTGCTAGGCTTTTATCAAATATTCAGACGTACCTAAAGAATGATAAAATCCGCCTTGTCTTAATGTATTTAAAAAAAATCCTCCTGTTACTCCTCCCCACATACATATTTATGACAGAGTTAGAAACCAAATTCGCAGAAATTTTTAGACGCTGAAATGTTATCAAAGTAGCTTCTTGCTGCCTTGAACTTGAAAGAAAAAAACAGCCACTTGTTTCCAAGGCTTAGATCTGACTTCACATAATATCATAAGAGCATTCGGAGAAAATGTGATCCCTTCTTTGAAATTACTAGACAAAGGTGTTCAAGTGGAATGGGCAAGAGTTGCCTTCATCTTGTGGAAACGGCTATTCGGCAATTATTGTAGCCCCGCAGAAATGTTTAAACAAGAATTTAGATACAAGTTAATAAACTTGTTTGAATATTACTTGTTTTTATATTATACTCAGTTTTAGCTGAGTGATACGTAGATTTTGCTTTACTTGTCGGGCGATGGGCTCGTAAACTCAACAGGGACCAATCAGGATCCAAATGCTTAGCTCATTTTGTATTGGAAGGACCTTTTGCGTATCATAAGACCATTAAAACACAACCACTGTCTACAAAGCTTATGTAGCATTGCTTAAATAGAAAAAATACGTATTTTCTCGTATTTCTAAAATTAGTTTATTCAATTTTATTTGTCAATACCAAACGTGACATTTCTTTTTATCCCTGCTATCCATATATCTTAGTACCCCATCAAACAATATATCAATATGTTTTTAACATTTTGTCCATATCGAGACACATGTACTGCGCACACGCTACCGACCCACGCTGAGCGCATGTTCGTTGCAGCAAATAATTGAATTCCTGCCATTATAGTTATAATGTTCATATTAATTTAGCTGGAGCCATGAAATATACAGGTGTTTGGCAAGTAGGCTTTTATAAAGATTTAATTTGTGGGGGAGAAGTCGCTGATTAATATATCTGGGGTAGGATGCAAATGGATTAATTTTGTGTTTATATAGGAGAGTAGTTATTTTGAAAATATCAAGATGTTGCAATAACAATATTGTAATAGGCTGCAAAGCCTGCAGTAGGTTCTAGGACTGTATATATGAAACAAAATTTCTTAAATCTACAATGAATAATGAACTACATTTTTCCTACAGCTTCCAAGAAAGCTTCCATTAAAATGATTCATTCATTTCCATTAATTGCCGTTCCCATGTGAATGTTTTCACACACCATTTGACAGTTAATTTTCAGCAAACACCGCCATCTGTCGACTGTGTACCAACCGTAAGTGATGAGTAAAAAACTACACCTTATTAGTCAACGGTGCAAGCTTGGTACAACACTATTGGTTCATCGATAAATGCACGTGATTGCTACAGTATCTTAGCACGATTAAAAGATTTTCTTGAAAACAAGAGTAGGGTTTTCTTGTCTGACTATTTTTTTTTATTTAACCTGTTTTGTCTTACTGCTGCACAATTAATGTTCTAAAATTATCAAACTTTTGCTCATACGATTAACATTTTTAAAACATGGCAATCATGAAAAAGCTTTTTCTGCACTTACAAATATAATAATAATAATAATAATAATTTTTATTGACACAAATACAGCTTTTACAAACTTTGTTTGAAGCCCTGGCTCCTGAGCTAGGTAGCAACCTGTGTTACAGGAGCCAGTGTCGAAATAAAAGTTTTGCGTACTCACGGACCTAAAATTGACTTCACTTACTTTAAAAATCTCTTACATTTATAGAAAACCATTCACAGTCAATAAAAGCACGGTAAAATTAGGCACACAAAGCCTCACCACATAAATAAAACATCGACATCCCTGCACATCCTTGCTCCTAGTAGTTCTCCAAACGTTGACAGATGGCGCGCCGGCGGCGATACGCGACCGCGCGATCATATTCATATATTTGACACACACTACACTAGCACAGCATACGCTAATTCATAAATCTGTAACGATCATTGTCTGGACGAGAAAGAAGGGTGAATTTTGACTGGAGTTTGATTGATTGGTAAAACATACACAGGAGATGATAGGGGCTTTGTTTTAGATGATTTTGATATTGGGGCTGCGGCTTTATGATAGTGTGACGTCACCGAAGAATTTGTAGATGCTACTGCATGATGAATACTCCTACTAGTCTGGCTGATATATCGTCATTTAGAGGTATAATTGGTGATGCAACTACAGGAAAGAAAGAAAGCACGACCCATATTAACATTAAAACATGTTAAAGCAATACAACATATGAATAGTAACGATACTTGATGATTAAATACATCATTTAAGTATTGTTAAGTTTTACAAAAGAATCAAATATATCGATAAAAGAGCCGCCTTTACGCAGTCGACGATTTGCCAGACAATCTTACGAATGTACAGAACGAAAGACTACAATCATTATACGAGCAAAAAAAAATCATTACCAATTAAGTCCAGTCAGTTAATGAATTTTCCAAATGTAACCACTAGTGATGTTCAAACAGAGCGTCACCCACTGTTATTGAGGTGCACCTCGAGGGTGACAACCCAACGCGAGGGTGATCGCGGTGATTATACACGTACCGATAAAACGTGTTATGCATGACTAAAGCAGGTTTTATTAAACAGTAAAAATTATAATAAAAAATAAAGATACCTACAATGTTCATCACACCAAGTAGGCGAGATTCAGAAGAGAGAATAATAGCATTAGGTTTTAAACGAAATAATGAAAAGCAAATTAGATGAGCAGGCAGAGAAACGTATATACGGGAACGGATATATGGGAATATATTTACAATATGTTGATGACAATTAACGACGACGTTAATATTTTTATGGATTTTTTAGACTAGCTTTGAACATATCTTTTATTTAACTAAGCCGGCACAGCTAAGTAAAAGCTTCAACCTGACCATCGATATCAAACTATTACAAACAAATCAAATTCAATCTCAAATCTTTGTTATCCAAACCATCAGTAACTTCGGCCGAAAATTATGTTCTTTTCATTTTAAATCTACTGCTTCTATACCTCATCAGCACTTCCCCAATTATTTATTAAAGACATTGCAAATTGTCGATGGTGCGGCACTGCGACCCCATAGGTCATTGTTTTAGAACAACACTACAAAAGAGGTTTTAATCACTGCACTGCAGCTTTTCAACGTGTTTTTTGTTGACGAATTTGTCAAGAGTTTGGATTTTTTAAATTACAAAGGTTTAAGTGAAGATAATGCGAGGTGTTATCCAAACGAAAATTAATGCTATCGCATTTTTTCAAAAACTATTTCTAACTCAGGTGATTGGCGGACTTAGTGAACAAGAGACTCCTAAAGAAAGGGCCTTTTACCCACAAATACAAATCCAGTCGTATCGCGATCTGGTCTTAATATTGGCAACCTAAATATATCGAGATAAAGACCAAAAGATAAAGACCAAAAGATACCGACGCCGACGTCAATAAGTTTTCAGCGGGACCTTTCGTCTCTAGCATTCAATAGCAGCTATTGAAGATTCCATTATTTGTTTCCTTTTCAAATAGCCTTCATTTGCATCAACAAATTACATTGAATAAGTAACATAATCCACCTATTTTTAAAACAGAAGCGTTACGAGCACATCAATATATCGGAATAAAGTTCGAAATTCAAAATAAGAGCGGTCGGTAGCGACGGCGGCTCGCGACGGGACGCCTGCTTCCCGCCGCGCGCTTAACAAGCATGTTGCTTGTAGTTGGTATGTTGGTACCGATGCCTTACCACTGTTAAGTTGCCAGATTGAAACGTTCGGATATGCGTGGAAGTGTTTAATTAATTAGTGACTTAAAGGCGAAACATGTAAGCCTTTGTCATACAGCCAATACGAGATAGATGATAAAGAAGAATCAAATGAGATCGCAAATGGTCCTAATTTTACCCGCGAGTTGCAAGTTGCAAGTTTGCGAGTTGCACGCGCTATTGTGGTTGAGTAATCTAAGACGATGGCCTTAAATAACTTGCGGTATTATAAGTGAATTATTAGCAGTCTTAGCTTAGCTTTCACCTTCATTTAAAGCAAGGAAGATCTAAATAACTTCAGGATTAACGGTAGGTACATAATATACTACCATCAAAGGCAATGCTGCCAAAACTAAATCGTGCGACGTCCCCTCGTATTGTGCCATTAGGTAATGAAGGATCGCTATAATCTCTGCTTCATACAAACGCAGTCGCGTTCAGTTTGCGTAAATAACCGCGGGCGAAACCGAATGCACTCGCGAAACTGGGGAGATTTGAATTTCGAATTTAGATTTTAATGGCTTGTCTGTAAAACATCAGTTTATTTGAAGACAGGATTTTTACAGTTAATGTCCGGCTGTTTGTAAAACTGTGTTCGCAAAACGTTATAGGCTTATTATATTATGCTTGTGATATACAAAGTAAATAATCATTTCAATGGGATCAATCAAAACCTGGGTATTGCGATCATAAGCTGTATTTTTCAAGAATTCTAATTTCAAATATACCTAAGAACTTTAAAAACATCACGCGCGCCTTTATTCGTCAATTGTTCTTGCCAACCTCCAGCTGCGTTGCAACCGTTTCCCGCCATCATATTCGAAAAAAGAATAGGTTTTATTTTTAATTGGAACATATTCGGATATCGGTGCGTCAGCCAGCATTGGGTTCTTTATAGTTTCGAGGGGACCGTGTAGCCTGCAGCTATTTGGTTTAGAATACGTATCGGAATATTGACAATCTACCCCTTGTAATAACTTGGCTACAATGAGCCGGAGTTCGGCTGCTAGTTACCGTTTATGAGGTACCCATTGTTGTCAGGAACGAGGATAGTGAACGATTGACCACAAACGCTTGTTTTATAAGACGCCATTTGTTTTCGAAGATAGGTACTTCCAAATAACTTCCTGCGTTCCTGATCACCACTGTAGTCATATTCCACAGAAATACAATGTAAATTCTGTGATAAAATTAACTACTTAGCTACCTTTCTAAAGACATTCTCTTTCAAGTTAAACAATGAGTGGTGTCTCCGATCTTGTAAAACAATCCTCATTAACGAAGTTACCCACTTTTAATACCAACTGAACAGAAACAAACCATTTAAATTCTAATGTCTATTGTTTTACAAAAGTTTCTAATTACTACCGGCTTTTGAATTTGTATTGGGCTTCAACAGAACTTTAAATGCCAAGCCAATATTTGTTTAGCAATTATTTTAACTACGTAAGCGTGCAGCATCGTCTTAGGTATCATCGATGTTTTATCAAAAGCCAGTTTACCTAATAAATAAAATATTATTAATTAAAATACTTGTAATGTATGTTTTTTCTGCTGCAATAGGGCTAGAGTTGGTCTTATTAAATGCTGTTTATGGGCTCTTATCCGACACAGAAAACATAACGATAACATAAACTTATCAGAAATAATAGACTGCTCGTATGATCCAACAGACTTCAGTCTTGAGCGAGTGGGGCAATAAATAGCCCATTACTCGCTAGCCCCACAATAGGCGAGGCCAGAAGCAAATCAGCAAGCGGCCGGTACCAGGCGCCCAGATATACAAGGTAGTAGAGGTGAAGCGGGAAGGCGGGGGGCGGGGAGGCGATCCGTCAACGGCTCGCGGCGGTCACGACGACCGACGACCTAAGCCGACGGACACACAGAGCAATAACTTTTTGGCGAAATATTGGCGAAGCTTCTGATATTTTTAAAGAAGGAAAGTTTAACACTTTACCCTCATGCTCTCACAAATGTTTAGGGTGAGTAATGTGCTCTTAAAATAGAGGTCCTCAAAATGATGCTTTGGGAATTGTAGCCTTCGTTTCCTCTCTTGTGCTGCTTTACTGCTGCTGAAAATTAATTTTGGTTCTACGAAGTAGAAGTACTTAATAATTTTACATTTTCAACAAAATCTCTCGGTCCCGTCTAGTTATGGACATAGACCTCTCCAATTGCAAGCCATTTTGCCCCTCCGGCAGCTGCTAGCAATGTCTTAACAAAACTATTTCCTTAAGCAAATAATTAATGCTCAACCGTAAGTACATCCGGATGCTTTTGTCACGGAAAAACAATAAATTGAAAATTGTATCGCTCACATAAACCAGTATGTACGCACCCGCTTCGGGCGCGCGACTGCCCGCTCGCGTGCCAGTAATTGCCCAGCGTTCCTTTTTTGAATAACTATCACGACTTTTTCGCTCCAAATACTCTTTTCTTTAGCTTTTGGTTGTTCAAGGTATTCCACGCATGCAGCCAGGCCGACGCGTTCGGATATTTCAGGCATTTTGCGTGTAATCAGCGTTGTTATGGGTGTTCCTGTGCCTCGTTCCCTGTTTAAGGGCTTTTTGAGAGTCGAAACGTCCTTAAGTTTTTTAACTTTTTGGGGATAATACTTTGTGTGAACTTTTGTTTTGTGTGAATTTTGAGGCGGATATAGAAATGTCTGTTACGCCTAAGGTTTTTTATTAAGAAATTATAGCATCCTCAAGAACTTCCAGAGATAAGGCCACTTCTTTGTTATGCTGCTGTTTTCTTTTTGCATACAAGAAGTTTCAGTAATTGCGTAACACACTAACAGTAGGAATGGCTTTCATTTTGACTGTTCAACAACATTCATTGCGTTATTTCCATTGTTGAGCAGATAAATTTTTCGAACATATGAAGCAATGGCTTAGTGATATCCTATAAAATCATTCAGATTGTGATTGAAAGTGACTTACGCAATTAGAGTGCTGGACGATAGTGTAGGAATTTATATCAAACTCAAACCATTTATTTCAAATAAACCAATTACAGGCACTTTTGAATAGGGCACGCCACAATTGCGGCGGTAAGACCCCTCTTTGAGGAGTGGCTTGAGAGGCGCCACGGCGTCCTCACCTTCCGCCTGACGCAGGTCCTCACCGGACATGGCTGTTTCGGGAGGTTCCTGTTTCGGATAAGGCGGGAGGAAACGCCCGGGTGTTATCATTGTGTGGATCGACCGGAGGACACGGTGGAGCATACGGTGGAGGTCTGCCCGGCTTGGGCGGAGCACCACCGTGTCCTCGTGGCGGCGATCGGCGGCGGCGACCTCTCGCGTCCGGCCCTGGTTCAGGCCATGGTACGGAGCGAGAGGGAATGGGAAGCCGTCACCTCCTTCTACGAAGCAGTAATGCTCGCAAAGGAGGAGGCGGAGCGCGAAAGAGAGAGGCAGTCTCTACGCCCTCGCGCCCCTAGCCGCCGCAGGAGGAGGAGACACCCTGGGCGTCGGGAGTCGATTGCGATGATTTCCAACCCAAAAAAAAAAAAAAAAGGCACTTTTGAATTGTCAAGGGGTCGGTCAGTCAGAAAGATGAAGCTAGTTGCCCATTCCAAAGCGTAGTAAGTGCCTATGGAGAAGAACGGACAAGAAACTCCGCGGAAACTCTTCAATCTAAAATATATCAAGACGCAGATCCTTAGGGTTCATTGTTAGCTCACAGTTCGAAAACCTTTATCTTAACTAAAAGACAGCCTTTGATAATAATCACAAAACTTTAAAAAATTATACCAAAAAGGTTACATTGTTAAGTTTTCCATCACCAAAGAGTTTGTACTCCGATGTCTAAACTCAAACAGTTGCTATCCTTTGAGATATTATTATGAAAGTAAACATTAGACAATCTTTGTTATTATTTAGTTTCTGTTTAGTTTAGCCAGTGAGGTTAACTTTGAGCTTTCCTTATCTAATAACAACTATTACTGCCACATACAGATTGTCTCAGAAAACACTAACTTCCGTAGATGCATAAAAAATTAACAAATATATTTATATATACACGTTAAATTACAAAATCAGAGACTGAAGATATGGGAAAATTACTTTCTGAAAATAAACATAACACTCATAACATCACACCTGTATTCCCCGAAGGGTTAGGCAGAGGTGTACCTATAGTAGGTACATCCACATTTCGCCAGTTATGTTTAAGTCCCATGTAACAGGGGGCGAGCCTATTGCCATCAACCGGGCACAAATCCAGACTCCGGGCTGCTCCTGAGAAATTCCAAATGGAAAAACCCAATAACACTTTGCCCGACCCGGGAATCGAACCCAGGACCTTATGCTCAGCAGTAGCGCTTGCGACCACTAGACCAACGAGGCACTTTTTGAATATAACATTATTCAAATGTCATTCTTCGCGGCTCTGGCACTCTTCAAAGTGATCTCTAACATTCATGAAAACGCGCTCGCCTAGACCTCCCACCTCCGGATTTTTTCTTTTGGGTGTAGTGTTAGGGTGCAGGTCTACCTCATACATGAAGAAGAAACAATGAATGACTTAAAAATATTTTGTATGTCTTAATTATGACAAAACATAGCGCACCCCCTATTTATGTAAACACCTATGTAAACACCTATGTTTCACAAATAAACTGATTGATTGATTGAAGATTTCCAGACTTATACAAAATTATGGATGTCTATTGTGATACTATTTTTTTTTTCAAAGTTTGCAATTACAATTTTCCACCCATTTAACAAGTTAAACAAGTAAACACTTCTTCACAAACGTTATTTGAATAAGGGCAACTTTCACTAAACTGTTATACCTAGAATAAGTCTTATCCTGAGAAAAAAAATTAATTTTTTATAATTTTTTAAATACTAAGAACTGTCAGATGTAAATTTTAGTCACGGATAAAAGACATCTAACTTTTGTAAAATTAGCCCTAACATGGAGAGTGTATAGGAATAGTATAGAAAAGAATAAGCTAAGTAATCGTCAAAAAGTTATTTAATGTATCTTACTATCTACGCTAAACAAATCTATCCCTTCCAGTCATATAACGAAACCATATTTTATGTAATCTAAAATTAAAAAGAGAATAACGTTCCTTTATGGAACATTTTTGCTAATTAAAACACGAGATGATTTTCTAATTCACTTTTGGGCGAATACATCCCCTTTGAAGATCAAGATCAAAGAAAGATTAAATGATGTCCAAATAATATTACTGTTTAATTTTTTGCGATTAGTGAGGAGCAGCCATCATATCGATAAAATAAGAAAATGTGAAATAGGTTTCCTCATGTTCCATGAAATCGTTTTTCTTTTTTTGCATTTTTGTCTATCAATTACATTCGTGATAAATTAATTTTCCTAAATAAAACTATTAATAGGTCTTTACCTATGAAATTGCCGTTTTGTATGAAAAAATTTAAACGAATTTTTTTCATGAATTTTTTATTTGTATTAATCGAAGTAATCACCCATGCAATCAATGCATCTTTGCCATCGCAGTGGCAGTTTATTGATGCCCTTCTTAAAGAAATCAGCTGGACGGGAGGCAAAAAATTCTTCAAAGGCATTTTGTACTGCCTCTCGGGTATTAAATTTTTTTCCCGCCAAGAAGTTATCCAAATTCTGGAAAAAGTAGTAGTCTGTAGGCGCAAGGTCTGGTGAGTAGGGCGGATGACGGAGAGCTTCCAACCCCAGTTCTTGCAACTTGGAGACCGTCTGCTGTGCAGTATGAGGTCGCGCGTTGTCGTGCAGGAGCAGCGGAGACGAGCGATTGACCAATGCTGGTTGGAGATGCGCCAGCTTCTCCATCATTGTGTTCAGTTCTTCACAGTACACATCTGCAGTAATGCTCACCCCGTTTGGTAAGAAGCTGTGATGAATCACACCGGCGCTAGACCACCAAACAGTGACCATCACTTTTCTAGGGGTAAGTTTTCGTTTAGGGCATTGTTTAGGTGCTGAACCAGGATCCAACCAACTTGCTGAGCGCTTACGGTTATCAAACAGAATCCATTTTTCATCGCAGGTAACAATGCGGTTCAAAATTCCTTCATTTGTGTGTCTGTTGAGCAGTGCAAGGCACGTCTCGACGCGTACTTCGCGCTGGCGATCATTGAGTTCGTGGGGCACCCATTTGTCAAGCTTTTTTACCTTGCCAATTTGACGCAAATGGACCAATATTGTTTTGACGCTAACGTCGAAAGCTGCTGCTAATTCAGCCGTAGATTGTGTATCATCAGCTTCCACAATCGCCTTTAATTCGTCATTGTCGACCAAAGTCTTCGGACGACCGCGAGGTTCATTTTTCAGGTCGAAATTTCCAGAACGGAAGCGAGCAAACCAATAACAGGTGGTGCGTTGGTTTGTAGAGTTAGCTCCGTAAACGTCGTTGATGTTGCGTGCCGCTTGTGCCGCGTTGCTGCCACGACGGTACTCATATTCCATAATTACTCGAATTTTTAACGTATCCATGATGACGAAAAAGATTGAAATGCGATGAAAATGTAACACTAATCAATAAAGAAATGACTACTTTTAGAAAAAAAAATCCATGTTTTTAAAATAAAATTAATTTGAAATTAGAATTCATAGCCAAACAAAAATTATTTTGATTTGAAATGGCCAGTACTGCAGAACGGCAATTTCATAGGTAAAGACCTAATATAATAAATAACCGTAACCTTAATAAACGAAAAACTGTATCTACCTAAATATTCCTTATTGAATTTAAAAATCGCAGTATCATTAAAGCTCTCTTAAGTATTCTAATATATCGATAAAAAGCCATCACTATCATGCTGAAAAAAAACAAAATAAGTACAGCGGGGCGCGGTGACCCCTAGCTAATCGGACGATAAGCTCTATAAAGGGTCCTTGAGCTAATAACAGATTTTGGGGGCAATTAATATACTTTTTTTACTCCATTAGGCATTTGTATGTGTCATTCAGGCTTACATCTATAGACTTGGGAGGAGGGTAGAGTTTTTACATCTCTCTTTGCTTAAGTAACGGATTGAATCAAGTAATCGCAATAGTGCAATAAGCTGAAATAAAACAAATAGAATTTAATTACGATTTTCAAGAATCAACAGTGCAGGTTGGTAAAAAGAACAGTAAGATGCTCTGCTTGGCTGATTCTCTACTCCATAAGTTCAATTTCGTTACCGAAATTTATTTATGCCAACATCGAATCAGGAGCACAACGTATTGCGGGGTAATTGCATAACACAGTAACAGTAGGAATGGCTTTCATTTTGACAGTTCAACAAAATTCATTGCGTTATTTACGGTGTTGAGCATACAATTGTTTCGAACATATGAAGCAATGGATTAGGAATGGCTTCAAAATGATTCTGATTGTGATTGGTAGTGTCTTACGCAATTAGGGTGCTGATCACAGATTTCCCGCATTAGTAGTTCTGTGGTGTTCAGTTACAAAGAACAACAGTATGCGATGCAGTAGGGGGTGTTCAATAGATATTCGAGCTAACTTGTCTCTTTATGCACGTGTTCTGTGACAGGATATATATATGTCGGAGTTGGTTGTCAATTACAATTGTGGGTAGTCAACAAAGTTTATTATAACTTGTTTTTCTTACTATTTAAGTGATTTTTACTATCAATTACTGTCTAATAAATCGGAACATAATTTATTAAGTACTCAGTGTACGTACTAATTGATTTTTGGCAACTTATTTCGATAATTATAACCGATGCTTTTGTTCAAAACAATTGATGACATCTTACTTTAATTTTAAAATGATATACTTTGTATATTCACCATTGTTTATTTAAGACAATTATTCTTGTATTATTTGATTACTTGATAATGTAACTCTTATTAGATTTAGCACATTTTAGTGTTTTGTATCAAGTAAACACGTGACGTACTTCCGTGCATCATCGGACAGAGTTGTCGTGGTGGGATTGCTAGGTGGGGGCATAGTCTTATAAAATAGCGTGCACTCGGTGTGCGAGTCAGTCGATTTTCGGATTCGACTAAATAAAGAGCCCCTGCTCCCGACAAAACTGTCGGTTTACCTGTACCTACTATAGTAAAAACCCTGTAATTGTTTATACAGTCTTGTTTATCCCAATAAAATGGGAACTCCAAATCCTGACGATATGCCTCTCGGCAATCCTGATCCTACATCAGAAGTGGGATTAGGTTTAGCCCAGGAATCGCAAGGTGTTGATGATCCATGGCGAGTAATGTTAGAGCTTCAGAACCATAATATGGCTCAGTTAATTGAAGTAATTAAGACGCACTCCGCTCCGTCTACTGTAATCCGCTTGCCCGATTTTGACCCAGACTTACCTGATTCCAATGCTCAAATTTGGAGTACAACCGTTGATATTTGCCTATCGGAAAAGCCTCTTCAAGGTGGTAATCTTATTATTGCCCACACTAAAGCCTTAAAGGACAGTGCTAACGTATGGCTTTCCCAAGTATCGTATGCAGGCATGACCTGGACAGACTTTAAGAGTCTCTTCCTCTCTCGTTATGACGTTTCGGAAACTGTTGCCACTACCCTCATTAACCTTCATAATAGTCAACCGAAAGAAGGAGAATCTTTAGCCGCATATGCCAGTCGACAGGTCACTTCACTGATATCTAAATGGAATAGCCTGAGTGTCGAACACATTGCTATTTCTACTGTACTGGCCCATGTCTCCAAATTTTATTCCCGTGCTCATTGACTAGCCTTTACTACTGAAGTACATAATAGGCATACACTTCAACAAGAACTGAATGTTTTGTCCCATCTTAAGGGAAAGTCTCAGATTTCCTTTGGCCAGCACGATTCTTTTCAACCTAACAGGTTCAGACCAGGTACAATAATGTCAATTTTGTGGTATATTGGGGCATAAATCTACAAATTGTCGCAAGAAGACCGAGAACACCAAACATCCTGAACCAGCCAGCTAAGGCGACACCAAAAAAGATCGTCTGTTACCGCTGTGGGGAGTCGGGACACGTCGCTCCTCGCTGCCCAAAGGCGACCGGAAGGCGGCCGGTAGGTTCAAGTGCAGATACTGGGAGTCTGCCTTCGAGCAGCCAACCATCCGTGAAACGAGTTGAAGCTTGTGATGTACGACCTATTACTGGTATTCTACAACAATCCGGTGAGTCGCTTGCATTTTGTTATGACTATGGGGCTGAATATTCTCTTATTGCTGAAACATTTGCTGAAAAGTTGTCTGGCAAACGTATTTCTTGTATGGTCAATATAATGGGAATAGGAAATTCTAACATATGTACCAAACAAATTCTGAGTGAAGTAGAAATAGATGGTTATCACTTAGAGATACTCTTTCATGTGATACCAGATGCCTATATAAGTCATAGTATCATGATAAGCCGTGAGATATTAAAATTAGGTTTCGCGGTTAATATGACCGAAAACAGTCTTACCATTACAAAAGTTAAGATTATTGATCAATGCTCTATTCCTGAGACTCCGAATTTTCATGATATTTATACTGATGTACCATCCGAATATAAACCACAGTTGATCGAACTCCTTCAAAAATCTTCTCATGTTTTTGTAAACGGACTACCATATACTTGAGTCACATCGGGTGAACTTAAAATACACCTCATTAATCCTCATAAGACGGTCCATCGAAGGCCCTACAGACTTACTCCTGACGAAAGGCAGTTAGTTCGTTCTAAAATTAATGATCTGATAGATGCTCAACTAGTTAGACCTAGTTGCTCTCCGTTTGCAAGTCCTATTTTATTGATAAAGAAGCGCGACGGATCTTATCGAATGTGCGTAGACTACCGTGTGCTCAATAGTAATACTGTAGCAGATAGGTTTCCACTGCCCCTTATAGCTGACCAATTCGCAGGATTATGCGGTGCTAAAAGTTGCCTTGACTGTACTTCTGGGTATAACTAAAAACGTTCTTCTCCATAGGTACCTACTACGCTTTGGAATGGGCAATTAGCTTCATCTTTCTGACTGACCGACCCCTTGACAATTCAAAAGTGCCTGTAATTGGTTTATTTGAAATAAATGCTTTGAGTTTCAGTTGAGTTTGTCTAATACGATAAAGCCCGACATGATAAGACTAAAGCTATTTTGAAAAAGTTTCATGTAGGAGACTTTGTACTTATTGCTAATGAGGAACGGAACCAAACTAAATTAGATCCTAAATTTAAAGGTCCCCATAGAATTTTAGAACTATGGGATGGTGATAGATATTTGTTAAAATCTTTGAGTACCAATAGAATTTACAAATATGACCACGATCGTGTACGAAAAATGCCTGAATGTCCAGTCACTATCAGTAATGATGTCAATGTTGACACTGGTGATGATTCATCTGCTGCTGACATAGTATAGCTGAATTGACAAGATGTCTATGTTGACTCTTGTTTATCTCTACGCTTAATCGGATGTCTATGTTGACTCCTGGATTTGGATGTTGAACTTGACGCTTATGCGGGTTGTCTATGTTGACGCCTATGCGGGTTGTCTATTCGACTCCAAATTACTTGTCGAATCCCATGGTGTGATTTCGGCTGGGAGACTATGTCTCTACTTTAGTTGAGCTATGTATTGTCAGTAGCAGTATGGTCATTTTGAATGGTTGCTAAGCAACTGCTATTGATAATAATTTTATTTGACTAATTCAGGATTTCTCTTTTCAACATACATTTTATTAAGGGTTTTGTTTGTCAGAAAGGCCGAACGATATAACCAAGAGATTTTGTTTTCAGGATGACACGAGGTCGTGTAGAACGTCAGTTCTGGCCGTGTCGGAGTTGGTTGTCAATTACAATTGTGGGTAGTCAACAAAGTTTATTATAACTTGTTTTTCTTACTATTTAAGTGATTTTTACTATCAATTACTGTCTAATAAATCGGAACATAATTTATTAAGTACTCAGTGTACGTACTAATTGATTTTTGGCAACTTATTTCGATAATTATAACCGATGCTTTTGTTCAAAACAATTGATGACATCTTACTTTAATTTTAAAATGATATACTTTGTATATTCACCATTGTTTATTTAAGACAATTATTCTTGTATTATTTGATTACTTGATAATGTAACTCTTATTAGATTTAGCACATTTTAGTGTTTTGTATCAAGTAAACACGTGACGTACTTCCGTGCGTCATCGGACAGAGTTGTCGTGGTGGGATTGCTAGGTGGGGGCATAGTCTTATAAAATAGCGTGCACTCGGTGTGCGAGTCAGTCGATTTTCGGATTCGACTAAATAAAGAGCCCCTGCTCCCGACAAAACTGTCGGTTTACCTGTACCTACTATAGTAAAAACCCTGTAATTGTTTATACAGTCTTGTTTATCCCAATAAAATGGGAACTCCAAATCCTGACGATATGCCTCTCGGCAATCCTGATCCTACATATATTTCTTCTTTTCCTTCTTTAAAAATTATTAAAAATATACTTTATGATCGATTTCATTCAAAAATATTAAAAATAAACTATGCTTAGGCTAGCCCCAACCACACACCTCTTTTATTAAAAAACAAATCATTATGTAAGTAATCACTATTCGAAAAGGTTTCAACAATGGTACGCGTTTGGTGACAATAGAACCTGTCAACCCCAATACCGCCCCAATACGTTGGTATCGAAAATTGTGCTAATTTGAACCGATACGGTGCATGGCGTTACGTCCCTATGCAAAAGCACAATCTTCTTACTCCTCGGTTTTTGAACAACCTTCATGCTCTTGTATTTTCATACATTTTCAGAATTGTTGCCTGATTTGACCATGTATGTCTGGTCATGACTTCTACCGTCATACCACAAATATTTTATAATTGGCAAGCGTTTTAACTTTTAGAAGTTGTATGCCAGTTTTAACTAGCACTAGGCAACACCTAAATGTATTCAATACAAATAAATAAAATTGAAGTCTCTGTGTATGTGTAACAACTTTTTACTACATGCATATGAAAGTATACAATTTATTTTTATTTTTTATTATTTGTCTGTCCGTCTGTTTGTTCCAGCAAATCTTCGAAACGGCGGGACCGATTTTGACGGCACTTCCACTAGCAAATAGTTGCTGTTCCAGCAAATCTTCGAAACGGCTGGACCCCTTTTTAACGGACTTCCACTAGCAGATAGCTGTTGCTATAAGGAGTAACTAAGGCTACTTTTATTTTAGAAAAATAATTAGGGTTCCGCAAAAAAAAAAGCCCATGAAATCCAATATATCGTTACCCTATTTGCACGCGAACGAAGTCGCGGACACAGGTAGTACCTAAATAAAGGCGTAGGTTCTGTTAGATTTCCACCTCTTGGCTCAGTGCCGAGAGTTAAAAAACTAACGTGCAATAATAATTTACATTTAGATGTCCCCTAGTGTTAATGAAAGCGGACACAAAAGACTTTCTTTAATAATACTTCGGGCGTAGCCATCATCACCTCCAAATTCAAACTCATTTATTTCAATTAAACCAATTACAGACACTTTCGAATTGTCCAAGAGTCGGTCATTCAGAAAGACGAAGCTAGTTGCCTATTCTAAAGCGTAGTATGTTTCTTTGGAGAAGAACGGGTAACAAACTCCATAGACTCCTTAGTCATCGACTCGTTTCAATCATTACCAAAAAAAAAAACAATTGAATATCTAATGACCCTTCGTAAATCCCACTGGTGACAATAGCACCACGTGACCCTACGTCTATCACCCTAGTACGTTGGTACCCATAATTGTGCCAATCTAGCGCCGCGCCAGCGGTCGCTATAACGTGATTATGTATATCTGTGGTTCCATCGATTGGCATGCGTTTAGTTGGGGTGGAAACGTGTAATTATGGGTTTTTTGTAATAGGTAGACACTTTTTTTGTTTTATTACTATGATACACTAATATCAAAACCTATTTGCAACTATTTTGAGTTTGGCTCGACGTAAATAATGTAATTGAGTACTCTAATGATACTAAGGGCCATCGCGCTTGGGTTCGCCGCTAGAGGCGCTAGTGTAGAGTAAGGTCTCTAGATGTCAAAATATGTACTGAATGTTCACTGCTTGCGGGATTTTTTATCACGGATTTTCACAAATGATTCATAATAACTGTAATGGTTGTGCCATTCTTGATTAATTATGGCTTAAGATTTTATGTAAAAAGTTAGTATCTAATTTGGTAGCACTTGAAGGAATAATAAGATTTGTCTGCTTCATGGTTGCCAATTTTAGGAACATTATAATAAAAATATTCATTTGAAGTTTTAAAATGTAATAAAATAAACATACTATGAATATCAGCGTACTTAAACATATCCAAAACATCAAATAAAAGTACTGCAACAGGACCTTACTCGACAGTGGCGCCAACTGGTGAGCACAAAAACGTTAGCCCCCATTGGGGACGTAGCAGAGGGAAAACACGTTATAAAATAATTATTATGTTTATTCTGAGCGTTCGTGTTTACATCAACGCGCCTGTTTTTTCACTCCCCTTTTCTAAACAAAATCTAATTAAACTCATTTGAAAACTCATTCCAAACTCGCTTGACTGTTCGAATATAACCAGGCTTATTTTACTACCAGCCTGACCAACATAAGTTTGACTTTTGCAGACAACCTTTACAGTACCTATCTGTCTTTAAACTCCGTTTTATTACAAAACACGATCTAAATTTAGCCCGAGCCTAAACCTTCGAGCCAGTTTTTGTATTTCGAACTTTATGCCGACTTTAGTAAAGTTCTTAATACAAAATTGACAACCTAAGACCGGATTAAGTTGTCAGTTTTGTAAAATGAACTGTATTTCGATTTCTGTTAGGTTCTTATTTTAAAAATAGGCTCGATGGTTTAATTTAAACCATGTCTAAAGAAAAACCTTGTTTTGTAATAACGCCGAAAGTGACAATCAAGGGTCCTTTGATTTTAAAAACACGTATTCGTTGATGTCTTTTTCACCACCAAATCATAACATGATATCCAACACCTGTATTTGTAGGCAAAGATGTATAATACACGAATCTTAAGACGTGGTTCATGCTTAGAGTAGTTGTAATCCTAGGCCTCGATGTAAATCGTATTCAGAGTGGCAATTAGGTTACTTATCACATTAAATTAAATTTGAATGAAATCCATTCATTTTGTTACACGTAGCTCGATAAAATGTATGGAACAGCTGATTTTTTTTGTGAATGGATTTCATTCGTATTTTGTATATCGTCTAAATATACCATGTAGTATACGTGGTATAATTTAATGTGATAAGGTCCGCGCCACTTTGTATACTCGTAGATACATGATACATTAGATACTTTAATACGATAAATCTTCTATCGTTTTTGTTTCAATGATCAACGGAACTATTATAAGGTTTCGTCCTGTGAAATCACAGGACAAGACTTGATGGTCCAATCAGCTCTACATTTATTAAATTCCTGCCACCACATGAAAACTTAATCGTAACGGCATAGAGAAGCAACTCATCACCACTGACAGCTATTTATACAGCCAATAGAGACAAAGCATAGAGAAAGCCGGCGTGTAATAACTGCTTATAAATCATCTGTTATCTATGACATATCGACAGTCGACGTATCGACGGCACGCCACTAAAACTTAGCGCGTGGGCTAGTGAGACGTTAGGCCAAGGTTTATGTGGAAGGGAAATAGAGATGGGGGCCGTATTTTAACGATAAAGATCGATGTTATTAATTAGGACAGTTTAACAGCCGTTTTTCTTGTATAATTATTTCAAGGATTAATAGTCGCTTAGAGGCGGACTCTGGCAAAAGTTGAAATCAGTAGAGGCAGGTAAATTATTGCAAGAATTAACTGGTCTTTAGATGGAGTGGTTACAGAAAACACATATTATGTTCCCATTATGAATTGTTAAAGTAAATGGTGCTGCACATGCAATTGTGACCAACCAGTTGATGTCCAAAAAAGCACGGCTGGCTGTTCACAATGGTGTGCTGGTGCCTACGCTTATGTATGGAAGTGAGTGTTGGGTGTGGCAAAATAAGCATGAAAGTAGAATAAATGCTGTGGAAATTCGTTCCTTGCGAAGTATGTGTGGTGTGACTATGAATGATAAGCTGAAGAATGATGCGAAAAGGCAACGATGCGGTTTAAAAGACGTAGTGAAAAAAAAATATCATAAGTGGGTGTGCTTAGATGGTTTGGTCATGTTGAGAGGATGAATGAGGGGCGACTAACAAAAGGTATTTACAAGGCAGATGTGAGGGGAAACGCCGGGAGGGGACGCCCTAGGAAGACATATAGTGAGCTTATTGGTGATGTTCTTCAGAAAGGTCAGGTGCGTAGTACTCGCAACCGGCGTGCGTGTATGACCCTGATCGGATGTATGAACGTAAACGAGGCGAAAGGAGTATGTAAGGATCGTAGCAGGTGGTGTTCTGTAGATTCTACCTACCCCCATGGGAAGAAGGCGTGAGTTTATGTATGTATGAATTATAGCTTAGTCTGTGCTGGCTGCCACAGTGAACTAAGCAAAACTAAGCAACGTGACGTGCGAGCAAGCGACGTGTCCAAGGGGGTTTATCAAATACTCCTATAGAAGGTCAATATTATACAAAAAGAGAAGAGATATGTGATTTTGCACCTGATCATCATTTGTGCTTATCATTATTAGCACGGTGAAGATGAGGCATGACTTGCAAATTGTTATCTTTGGAGTTGGGAGGGTCCATAAACTAGGGGACAGACTAAAGATGTCCAAATAAAGGTTTTGACCTTTTCTAAATGTTGCATAGTTCTTTTCCTCTAAACAGCATACACCTAAGCATCATTACGTCACTCCGCCCGCGCCTCCCCGACCAGCGCACGCGCCGCTCTAATAACTATAACCGAGCGACAATTACGAGCACACGATCGATACACACCGTTACTCGATGCTTATCTTCACGTACGACAATTAGCATAGTTGATGTTGATGTGAGTGCTGGGTACACGTGTTACTTCGAATTTTTGATGATTTTGAAGCATTATGCTAGTGGATTGGTTGGCACTAGGTTTATATTTTTCGAAACTTTCAGAGACATGATTTCCATCATGACAACCGTTGTATTTTAATTTCTCGTCAGTTTCAACTTTATTGACGTTAATAAACTTTTATAAAAAATAAAGATATTACGGGAGATAGTTTTCGGCAAGGATAAAAGAGATAAAAGACAAAGAGAGAATTTAAGCACTAGGCATTCAATCTTTCCGGAATCAGTTGACATCATTTTCTACATAATGTTTCCTACAAGGTTCTTATCACATAGTTTTTCGTCAATAATCTAATAAATTCATAACAGCTCATGCTTTCCACCACTATTTTATTGTAAACTAACAATAAAATCGTGATCCTAGTTTTTTTTTGGTTAATTTAAGTTAGTTTAAAAAAAACTAGGATCAAATCAATATCTAACGCCAACAACCAACAGAAGCACTGCTACTAACAGAAGCGTAACTCCGAAGCAGACCGTGTACATGTGCACTAACAGTGCGTTAAATCTCGAACCTGTGTTATTAGAGCGACGCTTATCTAAATGCCGCCAAGCGGTGGTATGGGAAGACGCCGTTTAATTTCCGATGTCATTATGCCATACGTTGGACATCTTATTTCTATACGATCTAAGATCTGCACTAGGCTAACGGAAAATTCTATCTTTATCTTTCACGATGATTGATTTTTTCTAATGCTAAACATACGCTAAACATCCTTCTGAGGGCCTAGGGATCAAATCAACAATAAGGTTACCCGATAGAGAACCAGAATATTTGACAAAGACGTCAGAATAAGCAAGCTGAAGTAGCAAAGGATCGGCAACATTAGCCGTAGTAACTGACAACTATTTGGGGTAGACAATGGTAAAAAAAATAAGGTCTGGCATTCCGGGAATGACACACGCTTACGTCACTATCCAGTTGCCACTTTATTGCAACAAAACAAGAATTATGGAAACATTTTCAGTCACCATTCTGTAAAAAAATATTTATAAAGCATTAAAATTGTCGTTTCGTTTTTCTAATCAAACGAAACAGTTCAGTTTAAACATATACCAACGTAATTGTTAGTTAAAACCTCATCGTTTTATCGGATTCGCACAGGTAATAAAGGCAGTTGGGCAGTTTTTATTACACACTACTGGTAACACAGCGGTGATGACGTAGCTTTGTGTCTCCCACGTGACCACTGTGTCTCGGAATGCTAAACCTGGCGAAGTAAATTATATTATACCATGGGGTAGACGAGCTATTGAGTGAAAACGACGAATTGGCAAACAAGCGTAATGTAGAGGACACTGGTCAGGTGGACCGACAATCTTTGCAGGGTGACCGGTAGAAAAGGGATAGGAGTAGCTGTGAGTCGAGTTTAATGGCGTGGACCGTAGTACTAGCAGTGTACTGCTACCTTTATGCTGATGCGCTACACATAATCAACGTCAAAAAGACGTCAAATTTTAATGACCTACAAAGCACATAGCCGTTTGAATACCCCTCTTTATAGTGAAGTTAAGAAAAGTGTTAAAACCCGAAACAAGCATAGTGAGGTGATCAATGCTTTTGTGAGAAGTGGCCATCATGATGGTGTGTAACAAAAGAAAATGTATATAAAAAATAACTGAATCGGTTTCCCCCTGCAACAAAATACTACATATGTAATTACCGTATCGACAAAATAACTAGGTCTACAGAACTACTCATTACACAGTTAACCATAGACAACTGTATGAAACGTCATATTATTTTGATTTGCACGTCAAAGGCACGGGCAGTTGTCTTTTATTCCTATGCATATTTTAATGTATGATTAGATAATTAGATAGCTGGCCGTCTTTCGATTTGCAATATTACTGGCTTATAATCAGCTAATATAATGAACTATAATGGGGAGGATATCATTGACTTACATTACGATAAGTGCGTCGAGTTTTTGCGATTAGCTTTACTTCAAATTCCTTATTTAAAATTCGTTTTAGAATCTTTTTGCTACCGAAAAAACAGTGCAGGATCAGGATATGAAATCTATGATGTAAGACTTCTTCTTTATCTTTTCTCTCGGATTCAGAAAGGGCACTTGTACGGTTAGAAATCGCTATGCTGTACCTCAACACATTTTAACGTTAAACAATGTTAGAACTAATACGGAAGCTCTGGCGTCATCCTAGTGGCGTAACATGAGCCTAGCCTACCCGGGTCAATGATTACGACCTATTATTAGTTTATTATGTAGGCGGGGCGGGGGGTCAAACGGTGACAAATTACCTTCCCGCGTAATTTACCTGACAGTGTAATAGACGCACAGATTATACAATTTGCATAGATTATTATGCAAGCCGTGCATCGTTGCAGGGTAGTTATTTATAAGGTTTGACTGTTATTTAAAATTAAAATTGTTTTTAATGTTTTTGGGATCTTTTATTGTCACTTTGTTCGGTAGAACGGGAAATTTAATCAGAAATATTGAAAAAAAAAATCATAACCTATACCTTTACGTAATGTTTGTTACAATTTTGCAGCAGAACTGAAAAACATGCAGTAACTTAGAAGAAAGGTTAATCTTTTTGTTTCACGGGAATTCAGGGAGTAAATTGTCTTACTTTACACATACCAAACAAGAGCGTGACACTTCACCTACGCAGCTACGCACAAAAAATGTAGAGTAGAGGTCACATCTATGACTTTAATAACACACTCCTAATGGCTATTACAACGCCCATAAGAGAAAGCAGCCTCATTAAATAATAAAAATATTATTACTCGCTCGTGGCGTCGATTAAATCGATGACTGGCATTATTCGGCAAACTTTCGAGCCCATGTTCGCAACTCAACACATAAAAAAATAAAATTCAAAAAAGGAATTTGGCGCCATGACACTCACGAGTCAAAGAGGCCGCGGTGCCACAACCGTTCAGAAACGCACTCAATAAATTACGACGCCTAATCACCCTTAATTGGGATGTGTCGTGACCCAACTTAACCTCAGGTCGACAAATAAGAACAAAATAATGCAAACATAATGATACGTGCTGGCTGAACGTTACAACTTTTAATTTTCGAACGTTAAGCCCGACGTTCGTGGACTGTAATTATCGTCTTTTCCGAACTTTAAGTATAAGGATAGAGATATTAATAGTCTGTGGTGTTTGCTTTTTTCTTTGATTTATATATTTTTATAGATTCGGTGAAATTAGTGGTTTGTTACAGTTTTTGTTGTGCCGCTAATGGTTATAAATGTGTGACCGTAATAAAAATAATATTAAAGGACGATGCTCTAATGTCCGTTAAGGTTTAAATGCGTGTGGTCATGTTTTAAACCCACGTGTCACGCGCGACCCTAGTGCCATTGATAGGGGTAAACATGAAAACCACTTTTCGTAATTTGGTTGTTAAATTCCCACAAATCACGTTGGTTTTCAGGACAGACTCTAAACGGAAAAGAGATATTAAGTAGTTACCTTAGACTGTTAAATGACTTTATATAATTCACTATTATGATTCTCTTGTCTGGAACATATATATGTTCTGTGGTCTGGAACTCTAGACCCTCAAGACACTAGATGCTGCGGAACCTTTATTTTCAATACTATTCTATTTAGAATTAAGACCCCATTATGTATTCTCATTTTTATTCCCAGTAGTGAAAAAGACGAGGTTTCACTTAGAACAAAATTTATTCAAAGAAAATAACCGTCTTAAAAAATCTGTGCGCAGGTGGATGCTGCCATCAAAGTAAAAATAATCCCTAACCCGCCTTTTACACGAGGACAAGAAAAAAAATGTTCCTTAACCACAGACCCATAGACAAAAATTAATCACCAAATTATACACCATCCAAAGACAATAAATCATTTAACATATTCCATAGAGTAGATAATGTCGCGATTTGCATCGCTTTCGTATCGCTAATTGAGCAATTCCATAGATAAATAGATAAAACACGGGTACACCCTAAATTATGCGTATTATTTGCATATTATTATTATAACTGTAGGGTGACATATTATTAGTGTGCAAGTGAATGGCAGAAGAACATGTTTGGAATACCACTGAATTTGCTAGGGTCGATACTTGGCCCGCTTTAAAACAGCTTTTGTACCTTTTATCTATTAAGTATATTACATAATAATTATAATGGAAGCGAATTCTCCGATTTCTTCCTACCCTGTATTTTTACTTTCGTAGTGACAGTTCAGTAACTTCCTAATGTACAACCGAGACCCCAAGACACGGAGAGGTCTGGTTATGAAATGGATGGTCACCCATCCAAGTACTGGCCGCGGTCTGCGTCGAAATGCGTCGTCAGCGCGGCGCCCTAGGCCGCCAGCGCGACTGCGCCGCGCCGCTCCGGTCATCCTTGTCATCAGTGACTTTGTCAAATAGACTTTTCAGTGTTTTTTTTTGATAATTTAGTATAGTTTTAGTTATTATTTTTATTACGGTTAGGATAAGTTTAAATCGTTTTAAATAAATGTTCAGTGGCAGCAGCGATGTGGTGGATGATAGTGGTAGTGCTTGTCAACCTTCATCTTCGCTAAGCATCCTGGAGAGATGCCCGCTGTGTACCCAGGCACGTTTTTTTAAAGGTAAGCGGGGTCTGAATGTGCATATTGGTAAAGTACACAGACCAAAAAGTGAGTTCACTTCAGACCCTGTCTCAACATCTATACCTCCAACACCAGCTACATCCACTTTTGACCCGTTTTGGAAAACCCTTTCAAAATTAAAAAACTCTGTTCCTGTTTTGAAGCGAGTCCCCCGCGGTGCTAGACCTCTAGTGGCACAACACCTAGCAGGTTGCGTTCGTCTTGCCGTCCGGGAGAACTCGCAAAGTGCTTGGGAACAGCTGCTCACCTTCCCTTACAGAATCCTACATGTACAAAAGAATTTGGCAACTAAACAGACATTAACCGCGCAAATTAAAGAAAACTGTCATATTTCGGCTCACAATTTAGATTCAAAATTACAGACACAGAGATATACCTCTTCAAGGGGTATATCCCATCTCGTAGAATCGAAGTTAGGGGACGGTGACATAAGCGGTGCAGCCAGGATTCTTTTTAGCAGTGATGTGGTGGCTCCTTGTTCTCCCGAAACGCTCGCAGCGCTGGAGAGCAAACACCCTGCCCCAGCGGATGGCCTTTCCTTCCCCGACCCCCCTAATCTGGATAACCACTCTCTCACCATTACAGGTCGGGAGTTAATCACAGCCGTTAACTCCTTCCGCAGCGGCTCCGCCGGCGGCCTAGACGGCCTGAGTCCTCAGCACCTTAAGGACCTTATTTGTTTAGGCGCCGGGGCTGCTGGTGAGTTGCTTTTGAAGGAGCTTACGGCTCTGGTTAACCTAATGCTCTCCGGCAAGGTGAACGAGGCCGTCATCGACGTTCTTTACGGGGCCAATTTATGCGCCCTGCGTAAAAGGGATGGCGGCATTCGTCCCATTGCCGTGGGAACAACTTACCGTCGTATGGCAGCCAAGATTTGCTGTAAATTTTATGGTGAGTTTGTTTCGAAAAAATTTCAGCCCCTGCAGCTAGGTTATGGCTCCAAAGGGGGCTGCGAGGCTGCCGTACACGCCTTGTCGACTTATCTAAATTCTGGCAAAGGAGAGGTCATCTTGAAGGTTGACATAAAGAATGCATTCAATTCTGTTAATAGGGACACCTTGCTGGCAGAAACTAAAAAAGAAATACCCCAAATTTTTAGTTTCCTCTGGCAATGTTACAGACACCCGTCTAAATTACTGTATCGGGACAACCTTCTGGAATCTTCTGTTGGCTGTCAACAAGGTGATCCCCTCGGGCCAGTGATCTTTAGTTTAGCCATTCACCCTATTATTCGACAGCTAAATTCCAAATTTAACGTTTGGTATCTTGATGATGGAACCTTAGGAGGCGATGTAGAAACTGTTTTAAATGACCTTCAATTCTTAAAAAATGAACTTCATTCTATTGGCCTTGATCTCAACTTTTCGAAATGTGAACTATATTTAGCGGACAGTACTGACAGACATCTGACACTTTACAAATTTAACGCGATAGCTCCAGAAATAAAAATTATTGAAAAAAGCTCTCTTCGTCTCCTTGGGTGTCCAATCTTTGATAATTCCTTTTCCTTTTTTATTGAGGAAAAAATAAAAAAATTCAATGACGTTTCGGAAAAATTGTTCCAAATTAACATGCATTCGGCCATAACCTTAATCCGTTACTGCTGTTTCGGCCCTAAATTAACATATTTCCTTCGCGCTTCCCATTTATGGAAGCACACTCACCTTTTAGACAAAATGGACCAAATTATCCGACATACATTAACTTCGATTTTAAATGTGGCCATGGACGACCGAGCTTGGACACAAGCTACTCTTCCCATTCGTATGGGAGGCCTCGGCGTCCGCAAAATTGCTAGTATTAGTTTACCGGCTTACATATCCTCGGTTTACGGCACTGAGAAATTAATCAGGAAAATCCTAGCATCCACACTGATTGATTTTGATGTGCCATGTTTCACCGAGGCTATAGATGCCTGGCGTCTCGCTTGCCCGAATTCAGATCCACCCGACAATCCATCTTCCCAGAGACGGTGGGATGAGCCACTCTGCAGAGTAGTACAGAATAATTTAATTGACACGTCTGCTACTACTGTGGAGCGTGCGCGCCTACTGGCTGTGGGTAAGTGGGAGTCGGGTCTTTGGCTTCATGCACTACCGTCGTCGAACATAGGAACTTTATTCGACGACACTACCTTCCGCCTCGCTGCTTCCCTGCGTCTAGGAGCTCCTTTTTGTTCTCCTCATCGCTGTCACTGTGGAGAAGTAGTCAACAGCCTCGGACACCACGGTCTGTCTTGCAGCCGTAGTGCGGGTCGCATACCGCGGCACGCGAACATTAATGACATTATCCGACGAGCTCTTGTCACCGTCGGCGTTCCAGCTGTATTAGAACCTAATGGCTTGGCACGCGACGATGGCAAGAGACCGGACGGCATGTCTTTATTTCCATGGAAGGTGGGTAGGCCTTTAGTGTGGGACGCAACATGTGTCGATACTCTTGCGCCATCCCATCTTCCTGTCTCGGCGTGCTGTGCTGGCGCCGCTGCTGCGGCTGCAGAAAACCTCAAGCGGCGTAAGTATAACAACCTTGTCGGTAATTATATTTTCGAGCCGTTTGGGGTTGAAACCCTCGGGCCGTGGGGTCCGAGTGCCCATATTTTATTTAAGGAAATCTCCAAACGCCTGTTTGACACTTCCCGTGACCCAAGGGCTGGCTTTTTCCTAGGCCAGAGGCTAAGCATTGCCATACAACGTGGCAATGCCGCCAGTCTCTTGGGTACATTACCAGTCGACAGCGATGCGGAGGAATTTTTTGACGCCATTTTTTAGTTTGTTAATAGTTTTAGTTAGGTTAGGTTAATTAATTAGATATAAGTTGTTATTCATGTACTCAATTAAATTTAAATTAATGGAATACAAGAATTTGGCATTTAGCGAAGGGATATCATTGTCAGCCCAAATTCACTATGCTAGAGAAAGAAGGTTTCCAAATTTTCGTTAAAAGAGCAAGTCCCCGATAGTAGCTCACCAGTTCAAGTGCTTTTACTAAACTTTCAACACCAGATTGGCATTTGGAAGCTAATCTAGACAATGCCCTTTATATCAGGCAATTCGACAGCCTAAGTTCGACTACTGCTCTTCATTTGTCTAACATAGCAGAAGCTCATACAAACTGCAACCCCAACTTCATCAGTTTAAAGTCCAAATTCCATCACATCGTCTCTAATCCATCATTTCTCTTAATGACAATACAGTTTCTTCATCTAACCACTCTCCCCAGAGGGCGCCACAGCAGAGTGGGGCCATTTATGCAGATCTTGTAATGACGTCACATTGATGATGCGGGATCGCATGCGCAAGATAAACCTATAAATATTAGTTATGCATAAAGTTATGGAGTTATGGGCCCTCTTTTTAAGGATTAGAAGGGCGACGAATCGGTTTTGGGGTTATGGTAATTTTCCTAGTTTTATAGGCACTGTTACCTACAGCCGAACGATGCAGAATCTGAAAGATTTGCAAGAGGAAAGAAATGTAGGAAATCTGACAGCTTTAAACAGAGATTTGACAACTTGAGCATCGTTCTAGACTAGAACAAAGATGGGAATAATCTTCTGATGTTGAATACTGATGGTGATGACAAACATATAAACATGTGAATTCTTCAGGGTTCTTCATCAACCGAGAGATTTTCTGACTAATTGCGAAATCCGGGTTCCGCTAATGACGTTTGTCTTTTGTTTCGAGAGTTACAATTTCCATCAGACTTCCGTAAAATTAAGAATATTTGGTCTTTGCTCAAAGAGCTGTGTCGAATTAATCTTCTTCGTGTCGCTGGCACGACTTTTCTCAAATTTTGTTGGACCAGAACTTCGCCACTTCCACGCTGTCATCGGTGGCAGCGCAGAGGTCACTTTGACTGCAAGTTTTGGGACACAGAGGGCAAGATAGAAGGTGGAGCATAGTTTGCGACATAGCTCCACATCCACATCCAGCTGCCGTTCCATTGAGGTAGCTCCACTTTACCAGGTTGCAGTAACATCTTCCCACTTGTGTCCGGAGACGGTTCAGGGACTTCCAAGTCGACCACGAAAGGTTACACCCTGCAGGAAGATGCTCCTTTGGTGGTAGATATTAAGTGGGAGGGGGAATAGTGCCTTGCCACAGTTTGCAACGGGCGTCGGTCGGGTTTCCTGGTATTGACGCTGTCAAATTAATACAATTACTACTTAGAATTTTACAATTTTATTTAATACTTACTAGCGACACACGTCAAACGCACAGAGGTACATAATTACTCCCACACCAAAAATAATCACCTATTCTCGTCCACAATAACTGCATACAATTTAGCCCACGTAGGGTGCTAACAGGCTTATATCAGCAGAATTTGTCCCGCAGTCCCCTGAGAGGCCGCAGTCTTGGGAAGCGAACAGAATACGCGATCGCCTGATCGCCCTCGCTGAGAACAAAAATCAACAAGGGTTTTGTGAGCCATGTTGTTCATTTTTGGGTGGTAAAGATGTGGGAAGAATCGAATGTGGTGTGCGTATGTGACTTTCATGAGTATCACACGAAGAGTTCTTCAACAGTTCTTTATCAGTGCTAATGGTTTTGTTTGGATGCTTGGTTGCTTGAGTGACTATAAAGTAGTATCACACTACTATTTAATGTTGTAATTCGGTTTCTGCAACATGCCTAGAGTTGATGTCGCTAGACGCTCTTAATAAGAACCGTATAAGCTTACCTACTATATACAAAGCAGAACCAGTCAACATAATGTTTTAAATAACAATTTTCTTAAATGCACTTCATTGGCTGCTACGCCTTAACAACATTAGAGAGAAAACATTAAACACGTAATCCCTGACTACCTATGGCAGTTTTCGGAAGCACTACCGTATTTTTCTGAAATTTATAAGAATGTGTCTAGAATGGAAAGCAACTCATAATTTCAGAACAACTTACTTCATTACCATCATACTTTTACTAGTAAACATTAATTTTAATTGTTACCTAACTTTTCCAATACCTACACAGTTCTGCCGTGTAGGCTGAACTGTGCTCAAGTAAACTGCCGCATCCATCCCGCTTGCACTCCACTAATCCTCTGAGCGGCCGAATGTCAAGCGTCACTCAATATAGAGAGCTGTTGACGCACAGGATTACGGGCACAACACTCTTCTACATTTATATGAATATCTGTATTTGTTGTTCGAGAATATTAACTATGAACTGAGTTTTGTGTGAAAATCAATAAATTTACTACAAGAAGTACCCAGTGCAGAGAATTTCAGTAAGCAAATGATGATTGATTCCCGAAATCTTATTGAAGATGGCTAGAGGTATGATGAGACCCTACCTAAACCACTTCTCAAGGCCGCCACACACGATGGAGCACCAGGATCTCCGTGGTTTGCCGATCTATTACAAGCTCGGTTCAGCACTCTATTACCTATTGAATACCTTCATTATAGGTCTATGATGGCAGTGCTCCACGTAGGCCTTTTAATCATGTTACGTTGTCACAGTCTAATTAAAAAAGATTTAAAAAAAGATAAAGATGAAAATCCCTGGTAGAAGTTGCTAGCCGGAAAGAGAAAGGAGTGTTACAGTAGACGTGGTTCGGGACTGCAGACGATAACAGCTCAATACCTACTTAACTTCACCGATGCTCCCCCATACTGTCAAAATTTAATATACAACCGACCTTATTAGGGTTAGTACTTATTAGCTTACCACCCTATCTTGATGAAGTACCCTCAAGTGCGGGTTAATAAAGGGCGCATTACTGTGTAAACATGGTCACGTGGCCACCCGCCGGCAGTCACGTGACGCCCACAGACTAGATAGAAATCTCTCGCGCCAGACATTATCTGTGACTGATTTCGCGCGCTTTTTTATATCAAATTAGATAGTTCTGCTTTTGATGGACAATGCTTTTTGCTGTGGTTCTTTGGTAGCGACGTCGTAACGTCAGTCAGGCATTGGTCCATACTATCAAAAAAGTTCTACTTGCTAAAATATCTATCCACTAGTAAAAAAATTGCATTACTAGCATTGATTTTGTTTAATGAATGGCTTGGAGTTTTCCTGAAAAGTTAAAGACGTTTCCGTTTTCGTTAGTTTTAAGACCAACATAATCAGTCAAATACGAAATCCAGATTTACGTAGAAAGGCAAAATTGAAAACGTTAACAAGATTTTATTATGGAAACCGTCGTTTTTAAAGGAAACCTAATCTGTCTTACAGCTCTTAGCTAATAAATCCTGCAAAGAACATATTTCACAAAATCGAAAATGCCCATTGAATAAAAAAAATAATCAAATGACACTAAAATGTGGCCTTCTCCGAAGCTACAACCAATCCTGTCATGGCAAATGACAGCTTAATAAAGAAATTAAAGAAAGTTAAGCTTCATAAAATCTGCTAACTACACCAATTAATTGTTCAAAATAATGAGAGTAATTACAAATAATACATTTGGATAAACTCGTTATCGTGTTACGACCATGATTGGGGCTTTTGACCGATTTTAAACCACCATTTAGTGAACTGCTCCGGGCGCCATCTTGTCGTGTGTGATAGAACGTAATCCATAATGGTTTAGTTAAATGTTTAATTACAGTTGTTCTAAGCGATTAATCACTCTATAGATTGAGTTTTCATCGAAAAAGGTCAAGTTATTTGAAAGTAAATAATAGATAGGTATGTCTTGCCAAATATGATTGTACCTACCTACTTAACGTGTGGAGGTATTAAATCATAATAAATTATATGTTAACATACACGCATTTCTATTATTTATATTTTTGTCATAGATTTCGTGAGGGCCGAAAATGGCACAATAGCAAACCCACTATTACGCAAGTCATGTTTGTTTGAAATAAGTTGAGCTACAATCACCTAGTTAGATAATCCGTAATATTGCTATCACGGTCTATTTAATGATTCCATAATGGTTGCCCCATATGAAACAGAAGTAGCCCTTTTCGCGTCCAGCGGGGTAGGTACTTGGGTAACACACTAACAGTAGGAATGGCTTTCATTTTGACAGTTCAACAACATTCATTGCGTTATTTACGTTGCTGAGCAGACAATTTTTTCGAACATTTATGAAGCAATAGGCTTGAAAATGATTCAGATTGTGATAGTGTGTTACGCAATTAGGATGCGATTCCTTTCTTTGTGATTGAGTGTTGCGCAATCCATATCGCCACGCTATTGTCTGGCTTTAATATTTGACTAAAACTGTCCTAGAATCCTTTTAAAACTCCTGATTTGGTCAATCTATATTTATGTATATATACTAATAATAAAGCTGAAGAGTTTTTTGTTTCTTTGAACGCGCTAATCTCTAGAACTAGAATAGAATAGAATAGAATACTCTTTATTATGTACACCATAAAAATTACAGATATAACTACAAGTAGGATTTAAAAAAAAAATGCGTTTGTTAGCCCAATACTTGAGGAAGGCTTTAGGCTACTTAACATTGCATTAGGCCCTTAGAGGAGCCGAGCAAAAAGAAAAAAAGTCCGAAAGAACGCTAAGCGAAAACGAATGAATAGCGCGAGCAGGCGATGCGATGCGACGGGTCGGGTCGAGGGAAAAAAAAAATTCACGTGGACGAAGTCGCGGGCAGAAGCTAATCTATACAAATAAATAAAATTGAAGTGTCTGTTTGTAAAGTCATAATAACAGCTTTTTACTAAATGCATATGAAAGTATATACGGGACTTATAACCAGTGATAGGAATAGGTAGTGCCTATTTGCCTAAACTTCGAAGAACAGAGACGAGACTTCCTTAGGACTAAATTTTTTCCGGGACATCTGTCCCGAAATACGGGACATCTGTTCCGAAATTCGGGACAACACTTTTAAATACATTTACTAATTATGTTATTTGGAATAAGTAATTCGTCTATATTTACCTAAAGTTTGCGACTAGACATAACATTTATAATTTATAACTCCATAATAATAACTTATCCTCTATGGGCTCTAAAGGAAAAATAAAACACATAGAATATTGTTGTAACAAATATATGTATATTTATATTATTATACTATGTGTTTTATTTTTCCTTTAGAGCCCATAGAGGATAAGTTATTATTATGGAGTTATAAATTATAAATGTTATGTCTAGTCGCAAACTTTAGGTAAATATAGACGAATTACTTATTCCAAATAACATATTTTTTTAATGTATTTAAAAGTGTTGTCCCGAATTTCGGGACAGATGTCCCGGAAAAAAATTAGTCCTAAGGAAGTCTCGTCTCTGTTCTTCGAAGTTTAGGCAAATAGGCACTACCTATTCCTATCACTGCTTATAACAGAATACCATTTTTTCAAAAAAAAATCTGTCTGTCTGTCTGTTTGTTCCGGGTAATCTCCGAAACGGCTGGACCGATTTTGACGGGACTTTCACTGGCGTATAGCTGACGTTATAAGGAGTAAAATAGGCTAGAAATTTACCGGCAGCACGGTCCTGTTGAATAATTTCCGACATCCACGCGGACGAAGGCGCGGGCAGAAGCTTATGTAGTAATAAAGAGATCAAATTGATTTCACATGCCCGAAATCATGAAGTCGACATTCCAAATTAAAATCGAGTTGTAAATACCTCCCGTACGTAAGAAGAGCATGTAGCAATAGCATTTATGATGTACTAATGAGCACCTTACTGTTCAAGTAAGTCTTAGAGAGATCTAAATGTCACATCATTTAGTTATGGTATTATCTTCGCGTCTATGCGCGTCCTGTCAGAGATACTGCTTATTAACTAGATATTTCTAAGCTTACTCTGTGGGTGTTAATTATACACGTAACTTGGAATTTCAGCTGCTTCTCAACCAATGACATTGGTCCTTATTTGCGTCCATATTCTAGCGATTACGATCTGGAAGCCTATCCAACCCTAATGTATTTATCAAGTTCGGAAAAATGCGTGAGAATATTCTGTAGGGAAACCATAGGCAAGCCAATTTATAATAGAAAAATATTATTAAACTCATTTCCCAATGGTTTTAATATATTTATATGTTGTAATAAATTGAGCCAGTAGTATACTGTCCCATAGCAAGGAAAATAAGACCCATGGGTATTCCTTTTCGGATTTGATTGGATTTAAGCTCATTTCCTCTCCTCTCAAAAAGGCAAACAGAAAAACCATTTTCCCGCCAATCCGCCATGTTGTCTGAACTGTCAGTGTCAAATGCGCGCGCACTTGACGCCGCACCCGACCGCCGCCGGGCACGCATTTGAATAACATGGATAGCTATTACACGATACGAGATGGTTATAATGTGCATCCGTCAATCTGTGATACTTGCTAGCTAGTGCTAAACTTGACTTTGCTGCTATCATTTAATCAACAACTAGTTATAGTTATAGTCCGTTCCAAAAATATCTGATGAAAGTGTAAACAAATCCTTTTTAGGTTAAACTCTTACGCAAGCACTCACTAAAAGTATAGGTAAGTAACACATTCTTCTGTAGTTGGGTTTCAACTTTATGTCTCACCACTTTTCCAACAATTATTATTTGTATAACGTTATTAAATTGTAATTGAAAAATCGTCGACGAAAATTGAGGTTATAAAATTAACCTCAATTGTCAAATGAAAAACATTAGAGCAGACCCTGAGTTTCTTTGCAGCTATGGTATTGTTAATTATCCTTTTTAGTCTTCTTTTTATGTCTGTTTTAGTTGACTCTGAATTAATTCCTGGCCTCAACTAAAAGAGAAATTTAATTTCCTTGAAGCGATATCTTATTATTATAGACTATTTTAAGCAGCGTCTAGAGTGGATTATATTATGGTTCCAAATAAAAATAACATTGAAATACTTATAATAGATTTCTAAACGAGTTTTAAGTGCAATGACCATAATTACTATTTGAATTCAGACACCAATTTAATATATCCAAGGCTTGGATTCCAAGCTAATGTCTACTGATATTTCTTGCTTATCGTATCATTACCTACTTTGTACAAAGAAGATATTACCTACTAGTCGACCTCAAGACTCGCATGCAAATTACATCTAATATACCACGTTTATCCTTTATCATTAGCAAGCTATGTGATATAAAACTTAACTGCAATATTTCCCTAATCATGGTACTTATGCGATAAACCCAATCATATACATAAAACGCGAGCATAAAATTATGGGACATATCTCACAAATAACAATAACGACTTAAAGACACGCACGTCCGTCCATCGCGGCGGGCGAGAGCATAATGCGCAATAATAATTCTAAATTCAAAACTGAAGAAGTTACGATGGCCGGTCGCGCACGGGCCGGTGTTGCCAGTTATATAATTAGAAAATGAAAGGGTGGCGCGCACGCAGCCCGGGGCTCGACCACTACTATCGCTCACCATCGAGCCTGCTCCCGCTAGTGTTGTGACAACGATTTATTGTCGATTTTCTATAGTCTCTGATACCGATGAATTTAATGTTTTCCTTATTGTGGGGCGGTAAATGTGGCTATTTCAGATAATATATTACAATAGTACACACGGCTACATACCAAGCTATTCATTTCCAGTATAAGCTGATCTCGCATTGTAAAGGATTTCAGTACAATGAGAGGTCAGCTTATACTGGAAATGTATAGCTTGATATGTAGCCGTGTGTACACAACTTATTTCAGCAATAAATAAAGAGCTAAACAATGAACAATTTATTTCATCTTTTGTTAAAATCAAAACCAATCTGCCTAGTGCCAGGTCAGCTTTCAGTCTAACTGGATGCAGCGGAATACCAATATTGTTCATGTAGCGACTGCCTATCTGACCTCTACAACCCAGTTTCTGGGTAATACGATACCCTGTGGTAAGACTGGGTGTGAGACTTTTGGGCTCCTGACTACCCGTAACGACTGAACACGAAACATAATCTTTACAACTCTTCCACGTATGTAAACAACGAAGAAAAGAAATATTACGATTGGGGCTTACACCACATGCAGCTGCTGACGCTGACTCAGGAGAAGAAAAAGAGCGTCACAACACAGAAAATCACATCACAAATAAAATCACTTGAGCACGAAATCAGTAATTTAGATCATCAAATATTATACAGCCTGAAACTACCTACAGAGGTAGGTAAGCCATCCTACTGATTCTTATTCTTCTCTCGTATTAATGGCTTGACAAAATAATATCGATACTCCACAATAGACAGCACTAGTATAAAAATATACTCCCCATCCCGGAGGGCAAATGGCAACATTCTTTATTTTCGAATATTAATAAGGAACGTGCAACATTACACCGTATTTCACATTGGGTAACATCATTATCTTCTCTCTCACTCTCTCTACATCTAAAACTATATCGCTAAACTCTTCTAATGTTCGAATTTCATATAATGACGACCTTTTCGGTGCAAGATGGTAGATCAACGGAGATTTATCTAAGTTCTATAACAACTTATATATGTGCATACATATTTATAGGCTGTCTGTAATTACTACGTTTGCCCGATAACTCATTCAGTGGAGGAAAAATGTAATGAGAGTACATTATGTAGGTGTATCTTTATAGTAATAAAGTTGCTGTACATACGTTATTATGTACTTCGAGTACTTCACATTAAAATAATGTCCGATATTTTGATCAGAGATCCGTATCTCTGACCAAAACATCGGCCATTATTTATGTATAAAAATAATGATATAATTTTGTCACCAGGCTTTTCTTTCGTATTACAGCCCTTTCCAAAGTCATATGCGACAAAATTGTGCAATACTTACTTAGAAAAACTTCTCAGAATAAGTTTGTCTGCCTTTTGTAAATGATAATGATAAATGATTTAGTTTCTGCAAGTAGGTTTGTACAAACACTTTTACACATCCATTATATTTTTTAAACTAGATGACTTCGGCTTTTCCGATCCACCTACTCTGAGAATAAACACCGAAAAAAACGCAGAGGTTACAATCTCTTTTAAAGACATAATCTTGGTCAGATCATGTGAGGACCATGTAGATCAACCACACAGATTTGAGTGGACCTGTCCAGTCAGTACACGCATTTGTCAGTAAACTTATAGCTCAACTCAGAAGTTAAGGAACTGAACTAGTCGACAAACAATAGCAAAGAACGGACATCTGCATAGGCCGCAAAAGTACCTAGGTACTGAAACAGCCAAACCATCATTACTAATTGAGAAAAGATAAATTTAAAAAAGATCCACATAGTCCACACATTCACTGTAATTTTATCATGACTTTCGGCCCGTTTCACCTGCTCCAGATAAATTCCGGAATACTTACCTGGGACTGGAAAACAATTTTATACAAATTCTGTTCCATTTCTTGATGTGTCTGGGTGATAGTAGATAGCGCCTATCGGGACATCGAAACAGTCCTATCAATCTATATGCTAGCTAAAAAATTCATTCCCTAACATTAAGATGTCGTACAACGGTACATTAGCGCCACTCCTTTAAAAAAATATTATCTCATGACTGAGAAGGAATTATAAATAACGGCTCAATAAGGACCCTCGGTAAGTGTGTCTAGAATTTTCTAATACGTTTTGTAAAGTTTCATAATGTGACATGAAGCAACAAAATACGTTCTAGAATTCTAGAGGAATCTGGCCGCTTTTCTTTAGATTCTATTTTGTTGCTTCGTGTCGCAATATGAAACTTTATAAAAGGTATTAGACAATTCTAGACACATTTACCGAGGGTCCTTATTAAGCCGTTATTCAAAATTCCTTCTCAGTCACGAGATAATATTTTTTTAAAGGAGTGGCGCTAGTGTACCGTTGTACGACCTCTTAACAAACAGAAATCCGACTAAGTAATTAAAAAATAAGTGATTCTAGCGAAGTCATAAGAACACTAAAAGGTGGTCGGGAGCTAACGAGGAACAAAACACACAGCGCGGGCCGCGTTATATGACTTGTAATGTGCGCTTGCGCATAGGGGCAGAAATGTTCGCACAGTCGAAGATATTGGTGGAATTGGATAGTCTGAACATGATTGGTAAGGTGTGAATAGAAAAAGAGTTAATGGTTCCCATTCTCTTGTCACAAAATTCTCTAAACTAGACTAAAAATCACCAAGATTTAGTTTATTCCTGTCAAACGACGATTTCCCATTCTGAAATAGACTAAAGTGACACAACTTAACTATACTTTAGTTTGACATCACTAAGATGGCACCGAGTTAGTAATTTAGTAAAAATGGCAATTTTGCTATTCTGAAAATTGACGTTCTTCACCTAAAATTTTGCTTGTCTAACTAAATATGACTACTTTTAATCGCGACTAAAAAGGTGTGGAATAAAATTAGTTGTCATGAACTAAAATTCACACCAACACCTAGACTTCAGGTGAAAAACAGTACTATATCTTTTTTTTCTTTTATTTTGCTTATATCTCGAAAATGGTGTGTCCTATCCCAAAAATAATGAAAATTTCGACCCCTTTTAAAAAACTTGTAAACCCTTAAAACTCAACATGTAGGTAATAATTTTTCATTTGAATCATTTTTCTATACAAAATGACAAAATGTGAAAAATTCCATATCAAACACGTCGAGGCTGCCCAATGAGCGCCTCCGGCTCTAAAAAATATTCACGGTTTAGGGAAACAAGTAAATTTTAGATGCGTCAAAATTATTTTTAACTTTAGAGATTTTTTTTTGCAGAATTGCTTTAGGATTCTCATAGCCAAAAGTAAGGAATTTTAGTGATAATTTAGTTCGGTGTACAAGACAATCGGCACCATTGTATGTTTTAAGAAAACTACTGTAGCGTTAGTCAAAAATATATATTTCGAACCTCACTCAAGTGACCGCGGAAAACTGGGCTTGAAAACGGATTCATTTGTTTTTATTAAAATCGTGAATTATCACCGTTTGATTTTCGAATTGTTATTTAGGAGAGATACACACTAGGCTTACTTGTCGTGTCGTGTGGGATGTTATTCTATTAAGGTTACCGATGATCACCCACTTATTTAAATTAAGGATGATTTACTCATATTTCTGCGCCCTTTTACAATCTCCAAAATTCTGGATAGACAAACATATATTAAAACAGAATTTGTAAGGAATTTGAATTTATATTATGTATAAGATAAATGAACCGGTACGAATCCGAAGGGGGTGAAGAAAGCCCTAATACTGTTGAATTTACATCTTTTCAACATAAGTTCACACGCCATTTTTCGCGGCCGTCACTGCACACTCGCAATAATAGTAATAAGTATTGCAATTAAATCTCGTAGAATACAACATACACTAAACATCTGATTGCCACTATCTTAGAGTAAGCTGAACCGGCAGGCCTTCGACCTCTGCCTACCGTAAACCAATCTGCTAGCTCTTATTGTATGTCATTTAGATGATAGACGGAATCTTCTCCGCGGCGGAAGTGAGGGGTTTGAATTTGGAATCGTAGTTTTTTTTACTATCATGGCTTTTTAATCTGTGTATAATAAGTGGTTTGCATTTTTAAGGATGTAGCGGTAATTCGCAAATAGGCTGGAATCTTTACGAAGCTTATTATAGGTATATACTTTTCAATATTTGTAAATTACTGCACCATGTATCTATCACATAATTAATTTACCTGTCATTGCATTGTATTTACCTATTGTGGTATAGTAATTTTATTCTAGGCATGGTATAATAATATACTTCGCCAGGTATAGCATTCCGAGACACAGGGTGACACAAGCCTACGTCATCACCGCTGTGTTACCAGTAGTGTGTAATAATAACTCCCCAGTCGCCATTATTACCTGTGCGAATCCGATAAAACAATGAGGTTTTAACTAACAATTGCGTTGGTATATGTTTAAATTGAATTGTTTCACTTGATTAGAAAAACGAAACGACAATTTAAATGCTATAAATATATTTTTTAACAGAATGGTGACTGAAAATGTTTCCATAATTCGTGTCTTGTTGCAATAAAGTGGCAACTGGATAGTGACGTAAGCATGTGTCACTCCCGGAATGCTAGACCTTGTTTTTTTAGACCATGATTCTAGGTACATCGTCTTCAATATAATTATATAGTTAATGTATAGGTACCTATATAATATTGTAAAAGATTTTAAAAGAGTAACGGTGGAGTTTCTTGCCCATTCTTCTCCATACGAAACTACCTTTTGGAAGGAGCAACTAGAATCAATTCTGTTTTCTTGTAAATTTTGACGTTCAAACGTGCCTATAGGTGCCAATTGAAATAAATGACTTGACTTTGACTTTGAGGTATCTGATGCGTAAATAAATATTAAACTGTTTGGCTTCAAATGATAAGTAGCTTACATCACTAAAATTGCCTTAAAAAATAATATGTTAAGTTACTAGTAAGATCGTAGGTAATCAATCTGCCTTTTCCAAACTATGTTGGGGTCAGCTTCCAGTCTAACCGGATGCAGCTGAATACCAGTATTTTGCATGGAGCGACTGCCTATCTGACCTCCAAAACCGAGTTACTGGGTAACACGATACCCCTTGGTAAGACTGGTCGTCAGACTTTGGGGTTTCTGACGATCCGTAACGACTGGCAATTATCTACGAATGATATCCGGGACCAAAGGCTTAACGTGCTTTCCGAGGCACGGAGGAGTCTCGATATGTAATCAATGGTCACCCATCCACGAACTGACCGCGGCAAGCGTACCTTTACCTTCGATCAGCCTGTGGTGCTGTTATTATTTAACCACGTAAGATTGTAGGTAATAATCAGGAATTACCAAACACACAACAAACATAAAATAAAACAACGTCCACGAGAGAATATTTTAGGCTAATCTATTTTCTAGAAACCTTTTTCAACTTTTTAGTCCTTTTATTTTCTCACAGCCCAATCATAACTAGATCCCCTACCAACCTATGACATTAGCATTCCAATCAAAACGATATCATTCCATGTCGGCTGCTACAATCTTATTGTCAAGTTACCGATGCTGACGTCATTAAGATGCCGATCAAATTCGTGGCATTACCGCCAGCCCCGGGGTGGACTCACTAACACTAATATTGGGGACACCATAGGGAGATGGGGTTCTAGGATATTCTTAAAAAAAAAACACGTGTGGCACTCGGGGACTGCCGCGGTAAAGCTATTGCATAGCATTTTTTATCAACGTATGCAATTATAATTATTTATTTATGCAGTATTTTTTTTTCTTTGATATTAGTTCAAGTACAGTTGTACCATATACATACACGTTAAGCGAACGCTCGGCCGAGCTACAAGGTAGGCGGAGTGGGGGGTGTTAGGTTTTATTTTCGTTACGGAATTTCTTGATTCGGTCGCCGCGCTCAAAGCCCGCTATAAAAGCTATGCAATAGCTTAAAAATTGTTGAAAGATGAAACAGTTTGTAGTTCATCAATTACGGTTTTTTTAATGCTAAGTATAAGCACTGAAAAACGCCATTTTGTATTGTCAAGCTTGTAATAGCTTATTATTTTTGACAATAATTTTCATTAAATTGAAGTTACACTAAGGTCGAACTGTCACTTCGACAAATAGACCGTGTCGTTTGATGACGTGCAAGCGACATTCAACCTTAGAGCGGTAGGGTAGGGTGCTAAATCAATTCTGAAGTCGACAATGCTTACGATCGAACTCGAAAAGGAAAGTTAAGGAAATTATCAAACAGTTTCTCAATGGATGAGAACGTTAATTGAGAAAATTAACAACGTTGTATATATAGCACAACATAGCAGAATAGGAGCAGTGGTGGGCCAGTGGTATCGGCCGCGACTTACTAGTCGTAGGTCGTGGGTTCGAACCCAGGCAGGCGCTTTACTTTGTGTAAATAATTTCGTCACCACTGCTCTCAAAACGGTGAAGGAAAACATCGTGTGGAAACCGGCACACAGTGGATCGAAACTGCTATATGAGGGACATTCGTATTTTTTTTACAAATATTTTTTTTTTTAAATTCTTATCGAAAGATCTCGTTATTCCGATGAATAATTGTAATTACAAGTTTTTGTCTAAAACTGATAGTTTGGGCCGGATTTTTTTTAAGACATTTGAAATTAGTAATTAATTCGAAATTAATTCGAAGACATTTGACGTCTACCAACCCGTACTGGGCCCCCGTGGTAGATTACAGCCCATTCCCTCTCAAAGAGAGGAAGCCTGTGTCCCAGCAGTGGGAATATTGTAGGCTGATTATGTTATACGACAACATTATTTTCCTGAAGAACCAGTTGTTCTATTTTCATAATCTGGCACAATTTTAGTCAAATCCAAAAACTTTCAATCAATCCATGCTCAATGCCGATCATGGCCACCACAGTGGACTACCGAAAACCGTTGCGTGTCGCGTGATATCGTGACAAGTGGCCGAGTTGCGCCAGTTTCCTATGGGAAACAGACTACCCCCCGTCGCCCCCCACAGCCTGGCTTTAGGCACACGAGACCTGACGAATTGCAACCATGCACTGCGGGAATGCGTTAATCAGTCCTAAAATAGGATGTCTGTTACACCGAAGTGTAACGCGACTTGCGATTGGCCAAAAGGGAAAAATATGGTGGCGTTTCGTCAATGTGAATGCCGTAAAAGTTAAAAGTCCGCGTCAGGTCAGATACCTAAGAACTTTTTTAAATGTGAAGGCAAAAACTATGTCGAATTATGGGTTTCTTTGGCGATAATGATGATAACTGATCCACTGTTCACCGCAGAATAGTTACTGCTGCAAAACCGCTATCCTATAAGCTGCAAGGATGCGTAAAAACGGGGCGTAAAAAATATACGATCTCTGATCCTGATTACCTAAAATATACGGACCTGACGGTGAAACTTCAGCAGTAAAGAGAAAGAAGCACGGTACACACGGCTACATATCAAGCTATATTTTCCAGTATAAGCTGATCTCGCATTGTATAGGATTTCCGTACAATGAGAGGTCAGCTTATACTGGGAATGTATAGCTGGATATGTAGCCGTGTGTACCGTTATTTAAAAATAGTTAATACTTGCCTATATTTAAATACCTACATGCAGTGCTTCTTCTCTTACTAAATAGGGAAGTACAAAGTTTCTTATATGTACTTAGCAAGTATTATTGGGACCTCGGCCTTCCACGATCAACACCCACCCACCGGTACACATACACAACGGTGTGACAGTCAGTCGTTCCCAAAAACTCGCAATTACGAGTTTGGGGCTATCATTTGCGCGCTAGATGCGTTTCTCGTCTCTGGCGGGTAGTCGTGACTCTCCCGCGATACACTACACGATTTCTGAATTTATTTGACGCAAACCTTTGATGTGGGTGATGGCGCCACAGTTTTGAGAAACTCATAATTTTCGTTAGGATTTAAGATAAATGTATGTTTGTAAGATATGATTTCTTTAGCTGTTACCGCCCTTTCAACTTAGGATGAAGGCTAAGTTAAAACCTTGAAATGTTTAAATTATATGCCATGATCACGACTGTTTAAATCATAGCTAGCTATGGATTTTGAAAGCTGAACGTTTTTAGCCTGAAATTATTAATTTCGGACAGCAAACTAGCAGGCATTGATCGCAGAATTCACACAATTAACTAAATAGGTATTGCAAATTACGTCCTTGATTTCGTTGCACTATGCTAGAGCCGGCTTCGATTGAGTAGCATCGAAGAGATTTAAGATATATTTATTCACCACATGCTCGATAATAATTATAATTATGTCATGCAAACTTGACCAAAAGCACCGACCAAAAAGTAAGATATTATAGCCCTACGGTCTGGCCGGGTAATAATATTGTTCTGAATTTCACGCTCGCTGGTCAATAATGTCATTTTTGAATTTCGAACCTCAACTGAATATTCAAAAAATTACATTACAACTTTACATTCATATACAAAAAATATAGGCAGGTATAGGTAAGTAATCCAAAATCGAATTGCTTTTTAATACGTCGCAGAAGCTTAGAAGGTGTAAAAAGTTTAGTAGAGTAGTCTACGCGGTGATAAAAGTGTAGTTCTTCTTGGGCGAGCTGCACTTAGGATTCTAGTCTTAAATCCCTCACTTCGCTCAGTGGTTTTAACTCTATACGTCCTCTCTGCGCTTGGGAGCACTAGAACCAAGGCGTTATGCTCGGGACTCAATATCTATAGCGCCCGTGACATAGGACAGTGTTTCATGCTTTAAGTCATTGAGCAGAATAGATTTAATAAACATCAGCCCGCAGCAGTCTGCTGCTGGACGTTCTCTCGAATTGCACCCCACAGAGCTCAAGCTTCAGTGTTTGTGAATTAGAGATGAGTATTTGTAAACGCTCTTGGATAAGCAATCTCACTCAGAAAAGGCAAAATTTCGCTAGACATTATAAAGTCTGTATGTGTGATGTTCAGTGCAATGGAAAGACACCTGAAAGTGAAATATGATAGGAGGTGAGCGTTTTGGTTGATCGATAAACTTAAGGTCTTTTATGACCGTTTACACTAACACTAGGCGTCACCTAAATGCATGCCTTAAGAGCGGCCAACCCGTCATACTTTTCATACAAACGCTCGTACGTGATTATGGCGTTGTAACACATCTTTCATTGAAATTTTTGAACTAACATGTATCTTGTGCACTTTATCTAGGTTTCTGTGCAAGTCAAAAATCCAAATTTGGAGAAACAAATTCATTATAAGCCCCCAAAAATCAGCATTTTTGCACAAATTTTACCAGAACTTTGGCCGTTCATAATGTAAGTAGGTACTGATAAATTGTAAAAGTAAAGAAAACATTTGCATAGAAACCTAGTATATGTAATGGAGATTCCAAAAGACAAATATTTTTTCCAAAAACTTGCAAAGCTTTTTCAAAAACATGTATTTCCTGGAACAAGTTTTGTGAAATCTTTGCGCGCCAATTTTCGTTCGATGTTATCGCGTTCTCACTCCTGCTTGTTTGTCAAACATTGCGTCGGATGAAACAACAAGCTTTTCAATCATGCTCGCGTTGACGATAGACGGACCGGGAAGGGCCCTCTTAATAAAACCAGGCTGTAAGATTTTCAACGCTCAGCTCAGCGCCGAACTTCTTTCTTATATCTATGGCTGCGAAAGTTGAATGGCCAACAGCGCGCTTTTGTGCACCTAGCTTCTGACGTTTCATAAGTGCCCATGTTGGTTTATGTGAAATTATATATTTTGTTATTTATTTTTATTGTAATTTTTTTAATGTCAGTGAAAACGGGTATTATCTACTGTTAGCTATAATTTGCAGTAAAACAGCTGTTCTTATCTGCCTGCGGTAAATAAAAAGAAAGAAACTATCAGAAGTCATTCATAAAATACTCCGATCGATGCACATTCCGCACACCGACGTAACAATAACATCTTGATAGCGAGCTTTCCAAAATGACCAACAACTAATGACTAATATATAAATTATACAAACGCTATCTATATCTTAGAAATAATGACAGACTTTAAACTGAGGAGCTTCGAATAATATCGACAAGCAGATCGTATCGAGACCCTGACTCATAGCGTAATGATAGGTTTGCTAACTTCCCCGCTATTTATTAGGCACAGTTCTTTTTCGTTGAATTTTATAATGTTTGGACTGAACGATTCTTTGAATTTATTTACAACTGATAATTTTTGATGGCCGAACTATTCATTAACGAATTATGCGATAGATACGATTCTTAATTTGTGTTTCTTGGGTTTAATGATCGACGACCTGGCGACCAGTGTTGGCGTTCGGATTAAATGAAATTGATAGTTTTAAAAATATTGGGTCAACCTTGTTAAAATTTGCCCAGAATTGTTGATTCTTATTTTTTTTCTATTCATATTTTTTAAAGTATGGATATTTCGAATAGATCGCTGTGTGGGTTACATAACTTTTCAAGTGAATAGCTACATCTGTTGATGAATAGCATCAATATCATAGTCTATGGTTTTTATCATCTTTATACTAGGTGGCGCTGTTACACTAATTTTGATGACACCATCTAAGATAAACAAAAACATAGTAGAAATATACCGTAATTTTAGATCCAAAACACTGTTTTAGAATAAAGTTAGTCATAATTAATGTCTCATTTAATTCCCCATATTTATATCGACTGTGATGGCAACATAATCTTGTAACTCTTGTAAGTTGAATTACACTTATTGCAACAACGTGACGAAACGTCAAACTTGACAAATCGGCGTTTTTGAAGAAATCGCTTGTCATTCATTCAATACAAAAGTTATTTGAAATTACTAAACAAAAATGGCTTTGCTCGATTATTGTAATTTAAACGAGAAAATTAACTTGAAACCCGTTGACGCGCTCGCTTCATTTCCAAATGACATTGTCGGATACAGTGAAAACTTCCTAAACAGCACTCAACTCGCGACGCCGCCTTTTGCTAACGTAAGTAAAGGTTAGAATGCCTTATATACTTTAATAGCCACCTTAAAACTAGTGAATAACTGTGTCATTATTGTCTTTACAGCCTATAGAAACCCTTGCGCAGTTCAACCAGCATGATGAGACTGGCAAAGCGATCAAAATCCAGTTCGACCATGGTACCACTACTCTTGGGTTCCGTTACCAGGTAAGATGGTCATTTTGCTACGTATTTTGTTAGTAAAGTAACTAAATTACTACCAGTTATCACAAATTTCCTTACTGTAAATCGTTCTTCAAAACACCAGGTCATTGTCTCTGGCTGTCTAATAAAATCCCCATACTTTAATCATTTTTCTAACAATGACTAGTATTTTGAAGTCATGGATATTACATAGTCGGCTTTATTTTAATTCAGCACTCATATAACAAGTTTTGACCATAACAAGAAAATATTTCAGTGGTATATGTAACTGAAACAATTTTGTAGCGTTACTTCATTATGGGTTAGTTCTTTTCATAGATATGCAGATTTATAAAAAAAATACTGTAATCGTTCTCTTTGCTCTTTGCCTAGTCATGGTTTCTAAGTCATTTAACTTTTATTTAGATCTAAACCAAATAGTTCCAACTTATCGTCTTCTATGTTCCAGGGTGGAGTGCTGTTGGCTGTGGACTCCCGAGCCACTGGTGGCCAGTTCATTGGATCTCAGTCCATGAAGAAGATTGTGGAGATCAATGACTACCTTCTTGGTAAGTATTTGTGCTGTTTTGCATTTGCGTGATGCAATAAACTAAAACACTGTTTTTGTTATTAAACGATGAAAGTGGGGTTAATACATTGTGCTAATATCTAGCTATTCAAGTGAAAGAAACTTAGCACTGAGAACAGCAAAAATTTGTCACTATTAAATTCAATTTAGTGAGTATATTTACAAAACTGCGAGGTAATTGCTTAACACACTAACAGTAGGAATAGCTTTCATTTTGACAGTTCAACAACAGTAATTGCATTATGTATGTTGTTGAGCAGACAAATTTTTCAAACATATGAAGCAATGGATTAGCAATAGGCGTCCAAATTATTCAGATTGTGAACTCAAACTCAAAGCATTTACTTCAATTAAACCATTTACAGGCACTTTTGAATTGTCAAAGAGTCTGTCAGTTAGTCAGAAAGTTGAAGCTAGTTGCCCATTCCAAAACGTAGATCTCTATGGAGAAGAACGGGCAAGAAACTCCAAGGACACTCTTTTTAAATCAAAATATTACAAAATCCTGGTGACATTATTCTTGTTGCTTCTATATCCGAGAACAATGAAAAAATATATATATTAAGAAACAATTCAAAATACAAGATTAATAATAAAAATAAGCCGTGGCAGTTAAGAGATGAGATATATGATTACCATGATATCTATCTATATGTATTATGTGTTGAATACCAACCGCTGGACATAGTTGGCGGTGCCACAATCGAGATGACCAGCCACAACTGACGGCGCCCATTCACGAACATGACAGATAGTGATAGATAGTGCGTTACGCAATCAGGGTGCAGGTCTATGCAGTAAATGCAAACACTATAAAAGCTGTGACTAATAAATGCATGTACAGTGATGTTATGGATTAGACTGGAAATACCATAAAACGGGGTGAATAGGGATGCAGGGGTGAATCAGAACGAAACTTCAGAAAAGATTTTAACATAAAAATAATATAGTTTGCTGCCAAAAAGGGCACTTAATCGCTAATTATAATACAGTAAACACATTAGAGTCCTTTATGGCAACAAACTATATTATTTCAATGTTAAAATCCCTTTAAAGTTTCATTCCAATTCACCCCTGCATCCCTATTCATCCCGTTTGACGGTACTATACTTCCTGATTGTAATGCCACTGTAAAATGTGATGCAGTGCTTCTATGATATTGTGAATATTGAATGCACACGTACACAGAATACAGTAGCAGCTGCAGCAGCAGCTGTGCTGTATTTCCATACAGTACCTTATGCTGGGTGTCCATGTAATGTTGTATGTTTCTTTATTTATAACTAGGTAACCCAACAGATGTTGTCCTGTCCTTTCAATAATTCATACAAAAATACCCATAGAAAAAGGATGTTGTTTTTCCCGAATTTTTACAGTTTCCAGGAATGTTTTCTATATTTTTCTTTCCATAATAACCTAGTTCAGACTATTATAAACATTTTAAAACAAAAAATAGCCAAATCGGTCAAGCCATTCTCAAGTGATGCGCTTACCAACGAACAGCATTTTTATTTAATACTAGCTTTTGCCCGCGGCTTCGCCCGCGTGGATGTCGGAAATTTGCCCACGGGAACGTATTACCAGAATAAAAAGTATCCTTTATGTTAATCAGGTTATAAAATACCTGTGTTCCAAGTTCCATCCAAATCCATTCACTGGCTTTTGCGTGAAAGAGTAACAAACATCCATCCATCCATTCATCCTTACAAACTTTCACATTTATAATTTTAGTTGGATAGATGTAATAGTCCTCCAGGCTGAATTTCGGCCATGGCGGCCAATTTCAGCGAAGACTAGCCATCTATGCAGCTGATATTATTGTTCACAAGTGCTTCATCTATGAAAATATACAGCAATCTTATACTTTAAATTAAACTATGCCCCACAAAACTATTGTCAGTTTGTCTGTGGGAACAGACCTATACGTCAAACTATTTCCAACCAAACAATTGAAATTTCTCACCACAACAATTATTCCCCAGGCACACTAGCCGGAGGTGCCGCAGACTGTGTGTACTGGGACCGCGTGCTCGCCAAGCAGTGCCGGCTGTACGAGCTGCGCAACAGGGAACGTATCTCAGTGGCCGCCGCCAGCAAGCTGATGGCTAACATGGTTTACAATTACAAGGGCATGGGGCTTAGCATGGGAATGATGCTGGCTGGTGTTGATAAGAGGGTGAGTTTATAGTCTGCAAAAGATCGTACATAGACTTCTTTATAAAGGTTTTAGGGCCAGTCAAGAACTGGCAAAGTGTAGTAGTGGCAAATAACGGCGAGACTATCAAACTGGATATTGGCATGCAGAGTTCATTTTGGACTTTATGTCAATATGCCCAAGCCTAATATTTGTTTCAGATAAAATCGCACTTCGCCAGGCCAGGGCCTGCAGTCTCGACATGCATAGCGACAAAAATCTGTCGCTAAGTCGTATCGATGTCAAATTTCTTTAATAGATTTTCAACTTTATTTCCAAAGCATAAGGTTGAAAATCTATTAAAGAAATTTGACATGGATACGACTTGGCGACAGATTTTTGTCGCTATCTATGTCGAGACTGCAGGGCCTGGTCGGTGGCACTTAGCTTGCAAACAACAAGTCTATACTCGGTCCAAACGGTCGTGGCACGCGGGGCTATAAAACGTGGGAGCGGAGTAGCGCATATTGCGCGCTCCCTTGCTCTTATGGGTGGGAATAGTGATGTTACCACTTTTTTATCGATAGTGTTAGTTACCTTTTATGTGTTAAATGAAACAATAAAGCATTTATTTAAAAGTAGTTTAATAGTAAAAAATGTATAACGTTTTTATAACAGTTATATTAGTTTTAAGCCGCCCGTAATTTGCGTAATTATCGATGACTCATTTGAATGGTATGCGCAACCCTAATGACTGACGTCACAAACTTGTTTTATGGCCCCACGTGTCACGAGCGTTTGGACCGAGTATAGTAAAGGATTAACTTAAAATTCAGGCTATCCATCAAAATAAACACAGTTTGATATATTTCATACACTACTGCCGTTTTGCTGAATGATAGCAGTTTGTTTGTATTGGTTTAGTAGTAGACACTCATGCAAGACTCTGTAAGCAGGACACTGCTGCTCATTCGTCTTCGCTCTGATATAATCACCCAGAAAAGTTTCGTTTGGTGCTTGTTCTTAGTGCTACACTAAAAGTACTAATTCGCTTTTGTTTTCAGGGAGCTCAACTGTACTACGTGGACTCTGAAGGCACACGCACGCCCGGCAAGGTGTTCTCCGTGGGTTCGGGGTCGGTGTACGCGTTCGGTGTGCTCGACAGCGGCTACAGCTGGGACCTGTCTGATAAGGATGCACAAGGTGACAAAGCATACATTAGATAGACAAAAGCTACAAAAAACTTGGAGAAACATTGTATGATTTAAGGCCTGTTCCACAGTATCCACTTATTCACTATTCAACAGATAAATTGAATACACAAATGGAACATAATTTGTTTGAAATTGTCTGCCAGAATAACTTACGCAAAGGTGGTCCGTCCCCTCACTGCCATACCAATTCGTCCAACAAGCACTGCTTCCATTCAGTTATGGATCACCATAACTGGCAAAAGTACTAACTTTTGCCTCCCTATTATAAACCCGCGAGGTTTTCACTTGACATCAATTATTTGAATTATGTTGAGTGGGGGATATGTGAATACGGGCATTCGTATATTATAAGTGTTCTAATGTTATCATTTTCTTTCATTAGCAAAAATATGTTAACTTCCAATCTATATTTTACAGAACTTGGTCGCCGCGCCATCTACCACGCGACCCACCGCGACGCGTACTCTGGAGGTATCGTGCGCGTGTACCACATCAGCGAGACGGGCTGGGTCAACATCTCCAACGAAGACTGCTCCGACCTGCATTACAAGTATGCCGCTGAGAAGGGCAATAATGGCGCTTAGGTTTACGATTTTAATGTAATAAAGTTTTGGTATTTGTATTTGGTTGTTTTTATTCACAACTAGCTGACCCGGCAGACGTCCTGTCTAAATTTCAATAATTCATAGAAAATGCACTCTCAGTTTTTCCTGTATTTTCCCGGGATTTTTTCAAAAGGATTTGCTGCGCCAACCTCAAACAAATTGACATAAGGGGAAGTGGTGTGACTGACACTGCCATGGCCACCATCAGGAATTTTAATTTCGATAAAACAAAAAATTAGTCGCCAAATACCAGAATTAGTTGGTCACTGGTAAAAAAGTTATAAGGGTTTAAAGGTGGCCGATCTGTGGAGCGCCTACCCCAGCTCGGCCACATTTATATCTCAAAAACTAGGGCACCTAGCGTAGATCTGTTTTCTCCCAAATTTAGTCGCAGATTAGTTGCAATTTTTCGCCAAGTCACAGATTTAGTCTGGTCTAAGTTTAGAAGATATTTTAAATTTTTATAGTCCAAGAGCTAAATCGAAGAATACAAAAAAATGCCAAGAAAAAATACGCAAACAAGTATGCCGCTGAGAAAGGCAATATTGGCGCTTTGGTTTACGGTTTTAATGTAATAAAGTTTTGCTATTTGTATTTGGTTGTTTTCATAACCTGGGCCTTCCACCACCTCTTATAACGGTAAAATATTTAATCTTACGCCAGTGTACGAAAAAGATGGAGCTATATTACGAGTATATTAGTCGGATCTTTCATGAGTATGCACTTAAAATGAGACACAAGCGCCTTTGTTTAGCGTTATGCGGAATCTTGTAGGTACAGAGTATGGTGTCCGATCCGGACCATGCCCATGGAGCGACAGTGACTGTTTAGGCGTGGTCGCGACAAGTACTGACCTAGGAACAGCTCAGTGTTTCCTTATTAATTAGTACCTACAGTAGTGTTAGTAATTGATTCTGTGACAATAAACTGTGTAGAAATTAAAAGAGCTATTTCTCTCGTTTACCCGTAACCCAATGAGGGCTATCGCGCTTGAGTTCGCCGCTAGAGGCGCTAGTGTAGAGTAAGGTCTCTAAATGTCAAAATATGTACTGAACGTTCACTGCTTGCGGGATTTTTTATCACGTGTTTTAACGAATGATTCATAATAGCTGTATTGGTTGCGCCATTCTTGATTAATTATGGTTTAAGATTTTAAGTAAAAGTTAGAATCTAATTTGGTAGCACTTGAAGGAAGAACACGATTTTTCTCCTTCATGCTTGCATATTTTTAGAAAATTATAATCTAAATATTCATTTGAAGTTTTCAAATGTAATATAATAAACATACTATGAATATAAGGGCACTTAAACATATCCAGGACCTTACTCGACAGTGGCGCCAACTGGTGAGCACAAAAACGATAGTCCCCATTCTGCGCCCACGACTGTACCTATATCTGACACTATGTCACTAAGTATGTCTGATCAGAATCCTATGTACCTGGAATCGACATATTTATTTTATTTACATTTAAAGGCTTACCAATTAAATACAAACAGCATTTACCCACAATCTTTGTCATAATTATAGGTCTTGCATTTATCTAAATTAATGGAAAGCACGGCACACTTGTACCTACTTTTAAAATCTATATAAGGTGTATCTATTCATACACGAAATATCTGAAGGGGTCATTGTACTCATTATTATGAACAACTATTACTATAGGACAAAACGTGAACGTAAAAATCGCGCGCGAAGGCGCGTTCCGCGCACCGGAGCGTGGTGCGTAGTAATGTGAGATTTGCCTTAGGCAGGAAGCATAGCCCTGTTTCGCAAAGGAACTATTATGGCTTTAACACTTCATATTACATTGTCCAGTTAATAGAGACGAAGATGACATAAAAGTAGACCAAAGCACACACGATGCTTTAAGCTTCAGCGATCAACGCTTAAATCTCGATGCCGATGCCGCCATGCCGTTACTCTACCTAGATTACTTCAGTTTCAACTTTTGTAACTAAAATGCGATTTTAATACCGCGATCGAACGCAACAAGTCGCCAAACGCGAAGCGATCGATACATTTTAGCATCGTTGGCCCTTGAGAAAATAAAGAAAAGCAAATAAAGTTAGCACAACCCTATATTTATTTCGATTGCATAAACAACAAAAAAAGAACCTCGAAAATGACTAGTTTAGTACTTATTTTAAAACTTAAATGCCTTACAAACGGAACAACAATTCACACAAGTCTTAGGACCGGCGCAGACCTGGCGAAGCGCAGTGCAGCGCGATCTCCCCTGACAAACAAATATCACCTTTGTATATCTCAAAATAAAGTCGAAAATAAATAACCTTGAACGCGTTGGTGATCTCTCGGGCTGTTGAAAGTTTAATGATTTTCAACTTTATTTCAATCAGGGCAAGGTTGATAATTGTTAGTCAGGTGTGCGTCGGCCCTTACAAGTATTTTTCTCTGAAAAAACATCTAATACTAGGTCTCTTTTTTATCTTCCTCTTTTATCTTGATGGTTACTTCATTTACCGTTTCCTCTAGTTCCCAGTCTTTTAGCGGTACTTCTGTAAGTTTGTAGAATTTGCCGTGTTTGCCTATACCTGGATAGAAAAGAAATAGTTTCTATGTTAAAAGAGGCACATTATAAGTAGGTACAGTAGTTGTAAATCATGTGACTTTTATGTCAAAGCCATAAGGTTTCAATTGCAGATTTTGCATACGCTCGTGATATGCAACGAGTATAGTACAGGCTGGTTTGACATTCATTGGTAATTTTTCAGGGGGTGATTAAACCTAGTCATGATAAATAATCAACTTTTACCATAGGACCAACTCTGAAATATCAAAAATAAATATCTACTCTTTCATACAAAAAAAAAAAACATTACATATTAAATGAAAATTTATGAAACTTAAGTATTTTTTTATGGTGTCATGTCGAAATCAAAAGCTAAAGTGCGCGCAAGATAAGTCTGCACGTGTGTTTGACCTTTAAGACTATATCCCTGCCAGCACTTTTAATCACTTTCGGCATAATGATGGCGATTATTTACTTTGGAAAACACTGAACACAGCACACTGTCTTGAAACAAGATATAAACGAGGAAATGACGGCAAAAGATTATTTCCAATTTCAGCCGCGCACGGACTTATTTTGCGCGCACTTTAACTTATATCCATGGAATAATAATATACTTCGCCAGGTATAGCATTCTGAGACACAGTGGTCACGTGGGTGACACAAGCCTACGTCATCACCGCTGTGTTACCAGTAGTGTGTAATAATAACTCCCCAACCGCCTTTATTACCTGTGCGAATCTGTTATAACAAAGAGGTTTTAACTAACAATTACGTTGGTATATTTTAAATTGAAATGTTTCGTTTGATTGTAAAAACCAAACGAGAATTTAAATGCTTTAAATATATATTTTTAATAGAATGGTGACTGAAAATTTTCCAAAATTCGTGTTTTGTTGCAATTAAGTGGCAACTGACGTAAGCATGTGGTGGTGGTGACGTAAGCATGTGTCCCTCCCGGAATGCCAGACCTTGTTTTTTAGACCATGAGTATATCCTTTTCATCAAAGGTCTACCTTGGCTATGGTCTAGCCATTTTTTCATTTTAATCCAACAAAACGAGTATGAATATCACAAACCTTGCTGAAACTTCTTGACGCCTTCCTTCATATCTTCGATCGCGTTTCCAAGTAGACTGGACATGATGGCCTCGTCTCTCATACTGTCCTCACTGTTTGGGTTCAGCTGCGAGTTGATGGCGGCCATCTTGTCCATTATCATGGCGTTTTCAGGGAACTTCGCCAAAGATTTGGCTAGCTTTATTGATTCACCGAGAGCTGGAAAGTAGTTATAATATTTTTTACAGAAGGGTGTGGAAGAAGCACAACTGCGGTGGTAGCACTAAGGGTTAAGCAATGATTTTCAGGGGAAAAATATGAAATAAAAACAAGGACGGAAAGATTCGTATAATCATCTTATAATGTTCCCACTGCTGGGACACAGACCTCCTCTCGGAAAGAGGGAGTGGGCTGTAATCCACCACGCCGCCGCCGGCCCAGTGCGGGTTGGTAAATGTCACATGTCTTCGCATTCTTCACGATGTTTTCCTTCACCGTTTTGAGAGCAGTGGTGGTGAAAATAATTTACACAAAGTACAGCATGTCTGGGTAGTTTTTTTTTTTTTACATTTTGTAAGTCGTGGCCGTTACCACTGGGCAACCACTGCTCATTACGGACGGACAGATGAATGGTTGACTGTTACGCCGAATATTTCAAGAAGTTGTGTGTTACACTAAATTCAGTACACGTGAACATCCCTTTGTGTTCCTCTCAAGAAAGCGACACGTCCATTTGGTGCATTGGCAAATTTTTTTCTACGTGATGTATAACATTTTATGTTACGTTTCACTAATCTTCGCGGCTTCATCCACAGGGGCCACTAAAAAACGTAATTAGAACCAAAAGTTTAATTACCAGTGCCAGTAGAAGTAAGTTTACACGCCAGTCCCCATCGATTGGCATCTACTCCCGAGATCAGCCGGCCGGTAATCAGCAGGTCCAGTGCAGGCGACAAGCCAATCAGTGACGTCAGCTTGCGAGCACCGTAGATAGACTGTGGGACTCCTGCAAAATAATATTATTTAACAAATAATACCATGTTGTAGCATGGCAAGTAGAGTAGATTCTTGACGGAATCTTGTCGAGTGGGCACGTCGATCATCAAAATAATTTAGCCTTTAGATAAGATATGAGTAACGTGCTAGTTGTGATTGGGACTCAACAACATGTTGATTGCGTTTTTCGTTTAACTCGATTTGCTTATTTTGCTCATTTTGAGTCTAGTGTTGCGCAAATCGCAATACTACATATATGAAACAGAATCCCAAGAAAATTCGACGACTTACTTCAAGCGATTAATCATCTGGTTTATTTATTGACCGAGCGAGCGCAAAGCGTTTCCGTTTCAGCTTGCGCAAAAATGCTTTCGTATGTCCGGATATCCGGATGTCTGTTCTCCTCTCCCGGATATCCGCATTACTCAACCGATTCTCGTGAAATTTTGTGAGTATTTTCGACAATTATATGGACTTTTTTGTCGATTTAGTTTTTCTAAATGGCGGAGATATGGGTTCAAAACGTAAAAAAAACATATCAGCCATTTCGCGCTCTTTTGTTTTAAATAGCGCGGTAAACATTTATTTAGTTTTAAGCTATGCAAAGATAGACTCACGAGGTCTACAGCTCATAGAGCCACTAGTTCTATAGTAGTAACATGATCTAAGTACATGATTCTGAGGACATACCGAATCTCCTCCCGAGGCAACCCAGAACCGCCGTATCCTCGATCACCCGCAGATCACAAGACAGGGCGAGCTCGAAACCCTCCGCCACTGCATACCCTGACACCGCGGCTATCGTGATCTTGTCGCATAGAGGACGACGTTCGAGACGCATCTGCGAAATATAATGTGTATTTGTAAGAATTTTGAGTCCGTAAGTGGTTTTTGGGGTTCCGTAGCCAAATGTCAAAATTTTCGCCCCTCTCTAAAGTCCCTACTCTCCAAGTAGAGACTGCAGAGAGGAGCGAAAAATTTCAGCACTCCGCCTAGATTTTCTTTTGTCCATTCATAAAGAAATAGGAGTTACTTTGCCAGCTTATGCAGAAAAGTTTGGGAATTCAGAGAATGTTGGATGCAAGAGCAAGCGAAGAGACCTCAACAATTTTTATAGGGGCGGCGCCGCCGAAATTTCGCTCCGGGCGCCTATAATGTTAAAACCGGCACTGCGTTCCGTACAGTTTTGGTTTACTCGACAAGACGATGGTAAATAACGATACCTCTGTGTTTAGTAGTACGTATAACAAATTATTATCAAAACTCGTTATAAGAACCACTGCTGTCATGCTTAAAGTATTTAGTCTCACATTTTTTTTTACACACAACGACTTATACCCTTGTTTTCAATAGTAGATAACTAATTCCTAATCCTAACTATCCTAACTTCCTATCCTAACTTCCTAACTTCCTTCCTAACTAATATTATAAATGCGAAAGTAAGTTTGTTTGTTTGTTTGTTACCTTTTCACGCCTAAACCACTAAACCGATCATCCTGAAATTTTGCATACACGTTGTCAGGTCTACAGAAACGGACATAAGGTACCTTTTATCCCGAAAACAAGTACTGTTCCCGAGGAAAACAACAATAACGTTCTTATGATAATAGATGGCGCCACGTGTCTTTCGAATCATGATTGAATTATATAATTATAGAAACTTTAGTAGTGTGTTAAGATAAGAGTTTCATTTATTTTTAATTTAAGTACTTAATACATTTTGTGAGTCTAGAGTGTCGATAGACCGGTTTTTCATCCTCCTAACTATAATTCTCCGGACAACCCGAATTGATCGTCAAATTCTAAATTAACGCGAGGGAAGCCGCGGGCAAAAGCAAGTCAGTAATAAAAACCACCGTGGTATAGCTGTGCTGACCAAGTAAAGATTACCCTTTTTAAGCATAGTGTCAGAGTTTTTACACCGGTAATCTTTGGGTCAAGTACCTACTCGAAAAGGTCGTTGGATGTTCTACGCGTCCAAAACAACAATATTCTTAGGATGCTGTTGCGACTGCCTCGCTTTTGCAGTGCATCAGAAATGTTCGTGGTAACCCATACTGATGAATTTCATGCTATCATCCGCGAAAAAACGCCCTTACTCCTGAGCAGACTAAGAGGCAGTCACAATAGCAACGTGAAGGCTGTGGCGGCAGACACTTCCTCCGTCATAATAAGGCAATTTGTGAAAAGACTGATACCCTAGTCTCCATTTCTCGTTGTGTCTAGATGATGGGTGGTCTTTTCATTAATTCGTCTTTAGTTTTACTTACTAACAACTTATTGATTTTTTTAGTTGTCCGAAATAAAATGTTTTTATTATTTATTTATTTATTATAGCAATTACTGATGTTATGTGTAGAATTAGTTTCGCATACTAGGTAACTGAATATAGTTCAGATATCAACCGTATAGTAACTTACGGTGTTCATTTTTAGGGTTCCGTACCCAAAGAGTAAAAACGGGACCCTATTACTAAGACTTCGCTGTCTGTCCGTCCGTCTGTCACCAGACTGTATCTCAAGAACCGCGATAGCTAGACAGTTGAATTTTTCACAAATTATGTATTTCTGTTGCCGCTATAACAACAAATACTAAAAACAAAATAAAATAAATATTTAAGGGGGCTCCCATAAAATAAACGCGACTTTTTTGCCCTTTTTTGCTCGATATCAATAATGGCAACAGGTAGGCACATCAAATATTCACAAAATACTCAGTTGTATTTTAACTTTAATAATAAATAATAAAATTAAAATAAAATGAATATTTAAAAAACCCCATTCCCATACAAAAAACGCCATTTTTTGCCTATTTTTTTGATAGATTATGGTACGGAACCCTTCGTGCGCGAGTCCGACTCGCACTTGGCCGGTTTTGGTATACATTTTGGATGCATTATCAAACTTAAATAAAGGGCCGTAAGGGAACGTAGTCGCCAACAGATCAAGCTACACGAAACTGTCAATTTTTCTAAACGATGTTTAAACTTAAAATGTTGAAGATTAGGTTCAAAATCGAATGAAAAAATCTGACAGTTTGTGGTAACTTGATGTGCTGGCAACTGTACAAAAAATGAGGCAAAATTACGCCGCTTTTAACTAACATTATCTCCGTTAGAGTACCTATGTTTTTTCAAAAACACGTTAAAGAGAACATAATAAATAGATCTCATCACACTGATTCCGAATTAAGTACTTATTAACAAATTTTTCATAAAAATCCTAGTTACGGTTGTCTTAGCACAGGAGGGCAAAATATACAAAAGGTTTTATTAAAAGCTTTATCTCGATTCATTCACAAAAACATGTTGGAGTTACTTTGTTATCAACCTTATAGTGGTAGCCAGCCACACTAAATGAAGTTGTTATCACAACTCATCGAAGCTGGCCATAGCAGCTGGTAAAACAAATTAATTATAACAACAGGAAAAATACATTTTCGAGCAATGGTTAATTGGCAACGCAAGTGATAATCAGCGTTCAGGCGCTATGACCCGACAAACCGCGCTTACTAATGTTTCGAATCTGTAGCGGCATCTACAACGCCACATGCGAGCTACGCGTCAGACTGACGTCAAGCAAAATCCTGCATCGCGCAATCAGAGTTTACCGCGCAACTAGCATATATACAACATCCCGACATCAACCGTTGGGCAGTTGCCCACCAGACACAACACCCGTCTGGTCGGAGGATCCTCCCTTTTCAATAGAGTGTGAGTGAGCTTTACACCCTGTTCCTCATACCTCTATAAATCCATGGGAAACAAAAAACATTGTTATAAAATTCTGAAAAAAGATAATATCTTATTTAAGGATCTGGCGGACATGCAATCGCTTTTGATGACACGATTGGATTCTGGATAGAAAAATATCCCAAAGTTACCACTTTTCGTAATGTTTAGTCAATCTCTCTGCTACAAAACAAAGGTATTTTTCTTATTTTTTATATAAATAAAAATGTAGCATGATTTTTTAGCACAATTCGCTGAGTATGTCTTGATAAAATAAGCTTTTTTGTAATAACCTTTACTTAACAAAAATACACTAGCATTAAGAAATTGCTACTTTATAAAATTGTCTCATGTCAATTAAAAAGAGGATCCAATCACCAACTGTGTAACAACGCTTTTATAAAGAAATAAATATTTTTATATTTGTATTATTTTTCCTTATGTTCAAATACTGCAGTCATACTGATAGTATCACACAGCTATAGGGTGGCACAACTCAAAATAATCCAAAATCGAGTTATTGCGACTATCGGAATCTGTATGATTTTGTATATTATTTTACTAAGATATTAATTTGCTCAATTAATATCTTAGTAAAATAATATACAACATCATACACCAATACCTTTAAATCGGTCAAATAGAAAAAGAGTAAAACGTTTTGTGCTGTTCCTGAAAAAAGAGGTATTTTGAATTGTGCTACTCTTGATCTAGGTGTGCGATATCACTTTACGTTTACTATGACCTGCACAGAACATACCCTGACGGGAGAAAGACGCGCGGGCGGACGGTGCCCCGCGGATTGCCCCGCACCGCATGCCCTCCAATCGGCTCGAGCGCTGGATTAAGCACCTTTCAAATATTACAGTGTTATTCCCTCAGTTTGTTCCAAACACTCGTGTAAACCCAGCTATTAGTCATGTCAAATAAACTAAAAATTCTTTTACATAATTCTGTGCGCAAAGTAATAAAACATATACTAAACAGTTTTATTGTGACAAATGAAAATCCGGACATCGAGGTTCATGACAATTTACCGCTCAGTGCTCGGATCATACTATACGTGGTTCTTCTATTGAATTTTATAATTTACCAATTCCGTGCATCAATCCAAGCCATCCGTAACACATTTCATGGGTCGCGGTCGTAAGGATCGGAAACCAGTACATTCGATTATTGGAGAACATCTACAGGTATAGTAAAGCAAAGATATAATTCGAGGAAGAAGGAGAAGAAATAGAGATAGAAAGAGGTGTCCACCAAGGCGATCATTTTGTCACCAAAACTAGGTATTCAAAGCGGAGGAGATTTTCCGCCAATTCGACTGGGAATAGTGTGGTATAAATATAAATGAGGAAAACCTTACTCATTTGAGATTCGCAGACGATGTAGTAATACTTTCCCCAACAAAGGATGGTTTCGAACAAATGCCAAATGAACTGGATAGTGAGAGTCGAAAAGTTGATTATGAACCCACAGAAAACCAAGGTCGTAACAAATACGTCAAAAGAGCCTATCTGCATCTTGATAAGACGGTTGAGAATGTTGATGAATATGTACCTGAGCCAAATAATACCAATACAAGATCTAACAATGAGAGAAATTGAAAGACACATAGGAAATGACTGAAAACGATTCTGGAGCCTAAAAGGAATATTGAAAAATAAAGAAGTAGGTATGGCCATCAAACGAAAACTATTCAACACCTGTATCTTACCAGTCCTTACATATGGTTGGCAAACTTGGTCCCTAACTAAAGCCCAATAATAAAACAATTGAAACTTGCCAAAACGCTATGGAGTTAAGCATATTGGAGAAAAACTCTTTGATAGAATAATGGCTCATTTACATTGTTCAATAACTCGGTCTGTAGCGGCATCTACAACGCCACATGCGAGCTACGCCTCAGACTGACGTCACGTAAAATCCTGCATCGCGCAAGCAGAGTTTACCGCGCAACTAGCATATATACAACATCCCGACATCAACCGTCGGGCAGTTGCCCACCAGACACGACACCCGTCTGGTCGGAGGATCCTCCCTTTTCCATAGAGTATGAGTGAACTTTACACCCTGTTCCTCATACCTCTATACTGGTGACCCCGACGTACCCCCCCGGTGAACTAAATACGCAATCCAAGTAAAGGACATTATTACAAAACCTCCGGAGACAGACAAGTACGACAAATTAAAAAGTGAGCTAATTAATCGCCTGTCTGCCTCACAGGAAAAGCGGATACAGCAACTCTTAATACATGAAGAGCTAGGCGATCGCAGGCCGTCTCAGTTCCTTCGGCATTTACAAAACCTAGCAGGACCTGCTGGAGCTTCGGACTTTGTAAAAAGTCTCTGGACTAACCGCCTGCCACAAAACATACAAACTGTTATTGCTTCTCAGATTGCTGACTTACAGGTAGAAAAACTAGCGGAGATTGCTGACAGGGTGTACGAAATTGTACCATCCACTCCACAAGTAGCAGCCGCCTCTGCTTCTACCAGCACTTCACCAGACTTGCTCAAGCAAGTAAGCGAGCTCACAAAGCAAGTGGCACTACTGACATCGCAGATGAACGGCAACTGGAAAGGACGTTCCCGCTCACGCTCACAATCCAAACGCAACCAAAAAAGGTATGATCACGTCGGGGTCACCAGTATAGAGGTATGAGGAACAGGGTGTAAAGTTCACTCATACTCTATGGAAAAGGGAGGATCCTCCGACCAGACGGGTGTCGTGTCTGGTGGGCAACTGCCCGACGGTTGATGTCGGGATGTTGTATATATGCTAGTTGCGCGGTAAACTCTGCTTGCGCGATGCAGGATTTTACGTGACGTCAGTCTGAGGCGTAGCTCGCATGTGGCGTTGTAGATGCCGCTACAGGTCAATATACTGTATAATGGGACTCCCCACAGGCGGGGTAGTTACGAATGAAAGTCATAAGTGTCGATAACACATTCGGTACACTGTCTGTGGGGAATCCCTGTAGCGTACCTACATTCTGAGCAAATAAATATTCTATTCTATTCTATTCTATTCGAGCATAGTGACCAATGAAATGGATTGGTCGGTATAAATCAAGCAGAGACACAAATGAAAATGAACCTTCAAAGCAACTGCCAAATGTGCAGATTCTCCGTATACCGCAATTGTTCCTTATCAACTAATGAAAAAAGCTTAAATGGAAATGGGCTGGGCATACAATCAGGGGAAAGCAAAAATGGAGCAAAACATTAATGGACTGGTTTTCAGGACACATGAAAAGGAAACGAGGTAGATCTTTCTGAAGATCATCATAATCAGCCTATAATGTTCCCACTGCTGGGACACAGGCCTCCACTCTTCGAAAGGGAGTTGATGTAATCTACCACGCGGACCCAGTGCAGGTTGGAAGATGTTACGAGTCTTTGAATTTTTGGCTCTAGAATATGCCAGTTTCCTCACAATGTTTTCCTTCACCGTTTTGAGAGCAGTGGTGATGAAATTATTTACACAAAGTAAAGCACCTGCCTGTGTTCGAATCCACAACCTACAACTTGTAAGTCGGGGCTATTACTACTGGGTCACAACTGCTTTGTGAAGATGGATAAATAATACTACAGCTATAGCGGGTGGTCCATGGACAAGAACAGTTGGTGACAAAAATCTATGGAGGCAGTTGGATCAGGGCTTTTCCATTGATAGGCAAACAGACAAGATTTTTGAGGCAGAAAAATAAATAAATCAAAATTAACTAACATAACTAGAGACTAAACTAAACAAACAAGTGGCACAGTGATAGTGATTTTTTTTAAATAAATATTTGTAACCTATATTAATAATTGTAGGTTACAACACACACATGGCTACAAATAACAGTTTTCTTACCGCAGCATCCTTAAGGTTTTGATATCCCTCCTTGCCTATATCGTACATGTTAAACCCTGAACAGAATGTTCCACCTTCTCCGTTGAACACCAACACTTTAGCTTCTTTATCATTGTCAAATGCATTGATGGCTTCAGCCATTTCTCTAAGAGTGGGGATATCTAAGCTGTTACGAGTTGTTTGGCGGTCTATGTTCAGTGTCATTACCGATCCAAATTTTTCAACGACAATATCTGAAAGTGAATTTTTAATTAATTACTGATGTGTGGGTAGGTTTTTTTTTGTTGTTGTATTACAAATTATATAATATAGTTCACGCAAAAACATTGTTCATTTATAAAAGTCTTTAGACACATTCCACAAAATAAGTCTTGTGTATAACAAATAGGCATAGCGAGCAGATGCAGAAGTATAGGTAAAGGGTACATTTTATTTGTACATATAATTATGAAATGAATTATATTGCTAATAATGTATTTTGATACTAAAGCAAAAGCAAACCTTACTTTTTTTTATTACTTCTATTTTATCATTTTTCTCCGGATCCTTTTGTTCTTCTTTCTTTTCTTTTTCAGCGGGTTGACTATTACTGGAATTGAAACGTACTGCATACCGTCTTATAGGTAAATTAGTAGCAGTAATTAATCTATTCAGAATAACTCTCATTTTTTCAGAAATTTAAATCAAAACAATGGTACGATTTTCAGACAGGCGTGTTACGTTATACCATGAAATGTCAGTGTCACTTGTCTGTAACTTCTGTCAGTTATTTGTCTATCAAGTGTCAAGTCAAATAAAATTAAGGGCAGCGTTCAGATCTCGTTCAGATAATAGAGTCGCCAGAATACTGAGCCAATGGAACGTACTTTGACCATGAATTAAGTGTTGACTAGCGGATCGGCAAGCTCCATTCATCTCCGTAGTCCGTAGGCATGTGTCAGTAGATTTTCTTTTCCACCAGTTCTGAAACAATTGTCTTAAACCTTACATTAGAACGGCAAAATACCAAATGCAAGTTATTATATTTTATGAAAATACTATAAATTTCTTGAATAATTCAAAACAACGCTATAGTAAGATGTCAAGAATGGCAACGTGATGGCAACACTTAAAATGAACTGTCAAAAACAACAAAATCATCCTCTTGTTGGTTGAATTTTCTCGACAAATTCATAGAGTACACGTGTACTTACAATTTAATGTTAATAGTTTCATCATTAGTATCTATTTATGGTCCAACGATCGCTGAGTGTTGTGGACTAAGTGTTGTACAAACTCCTTGTAACCTGTTTTGTTCGTGACCCAGTTGTTTGTGTTTACATTCAAGAAAGGAGCCAAAAAAGCCGTAAAAATGTCCGAATTTAGGGAATGGTACAACAGTGTACCGTTTTTCACCCGGTATTGGCTGACTCTGACGATGGTGTTTAGTATATTGGGCCGGTTTGGACTGTTAAACTATTACTATTTAGTGCTCGACTTTTACCCCATAGTTAATCAATTCCAGGTAAGAAATTATGAATTTTATATTGAATTTAGATAAGTAGGAATATCTTCTATCTGTCCCTACAAAATTACTAGGTTATTCCAGAGTTGGTCCATTGCACCATAAATAACAAAATTTCACTAAAGAAAACCCCAACATCTAGAAACCCCTACTGCTACCGTAGACTACTACTAAAGCATTATTTAAGTAACTAAATAAATTATACTCCAATCCAAAAATACATAATTTGCCCTAATCATGTGAGTACAAAAGTTCTAACAAAGTTATCATAAATAAATTGAGTTTAATCATAGACCTGACCTATTTAAAAAGTATAAAAACTGACCAGCTAGCTAAACCAACAACGTCAGTAGGTGCTGTGTTATGACAATAACACATGATCATTTCAACCGAAAGACGTCAACTGCTGGACATAGGCCTCCCCCAAGCACCGCCATTTAGACTGGTTCTGTGCTTTCATGAATTCCTGCAGCCTTGTCATCGGTCCACCTCGTGGGAGGTCTTGCAATGATACGTCTTCCGGTACGCAGTCGTCACTCCAGAACCTTTCAGCCGCATAGGCAATCTGTTCTGCGAGCAATGTGCCCTGCCTACTACCACTTCAGTTTGGCAATTCTTCGGGCTATGTCGGTTACGTTGGTTCTCCTGTGGATCTCTTCATTTTTTATTGATTAATGCTTCACTTGTTTTAAAAGGCCTGATAAGATTATTGAGGCAAGTCTGCGTTCTATGTAGAGCTACATAGTTTAAAATTTTTATTTCAGTCCCTTGGTCTATATATTTAAAATTTTATTAGAACACTAAATTATAATAAAATAAACCCACAAGTCAGTGCAACATGTGATCTAAATAAAAATTAGGAACTAGTGCATTTCCTTTTTACTGAAATACTGATTTTTAATCAATCAAGATTTTTTACCTTTCCCTACCACACACGAAATGAAGGATATCAGTATTTTTTTTTACAAAATAACGTTCTACGCCTAATACTTTTTCCTTTTATGTTACAGATATGGCGACCACTGACAGCATTATTCTTCTACCCAATAAGTCCGAGTACAGGGTTCCACTTTCTCATCAACTGTTACTTCCTGTACAACTACTCGCAAAGACTTGAAACGGGCATGTTCGCCGGCAAGCCTGCGGACTACTTCTATATGTTGCTGTTCAACTGGGCATGTTGTGTGATTATTGGCCTGCTTGTCAGTTTGCCGGTGAGTATTTAGAAATAAAATAAAATTACTGTTACAATTATTATTTTAACAAGAGAAAATCAAATCTAACTGGATGCAGCTGAATACCAGTATTTTTCATGGAGCAACTGCCTATCTGACCTCCACAGTCCACAACCCAGTTACTGGGTAATACAATACCCCTTGGTAAGATTGGTTGTCAGACTTCCGGGCTTCTAACGACCCGTAACAACTGTCCAATGTCTACAAAGACAGCCGGGACCGATGCCTTAACGTGCTTTACGAGGCACCGAGGGGTCTTGGTATGTAGAGATGGTCACCCATCCACGGACCAACCGTGGCAAGCGTAGCTTAACCTGATCTATACACCCTTGCGGCTGTTATTACTTAGCCACAATCTCCTTGTTTTTATTTTAACTAGAGAATCAATAAAAAAATCTGTAACAGGAAGCTGTTCCAATCAAGCTATACTTACACAGCCTGTTATGATGGTGTACATACAGCTGTGTATTTTCTATACTGCACCATGTACAATCACGATAAGTATATTGACATACTTTGTTAACATCATTTTCCCTGACTTTACCTTCTGTTCAGTCCAGTAATGCAGGTGCGTTATGTGCCCACTGCTTAAATTGTCTAGGCAAAAGGTATTATTTGAAGAGTGTTAGACCGCTCTGGCATTTTGATAAATAATCGCTTAGGCGTGTTTTGCTCACCACAGCCACAGATGGGGAAGGGCTGGCGCCAGCTTAGCTAGAACCTGAAAGATGTATAACTTACATAATATTTATTTATTTAGCCAAGTTAAAGAGGAAGATAGGTTACCTACGCAACATTTGATCTTCAAAAACGGGACACATAAATAACGTAATATTGTAATGTCATGTAACACTATATTAGATGACACGTGGAAATGGGGCGGCATGACGTAATTATCGGGAGCGAAAAAGAGACAAGCATAATGTCGCTGTGCAGCGCGACACTGAGTTCAAGCATGCTAACTAGCCAAGTTCTAACATGCCACTTGCAGATCGTTATACGCGCTCCTACCTACCTCTTTTTACTTATAATACCATTAGGCTGAGTGATGTAAGATAACTAGAAGAGGTTATTACATACTTATTTTTCTCATGCCTCTTCCAGATCCTCATGGACCCAATGGTCCTCTCAGTGCTGTACGTGTGGTGTCAACTCAACAAAGACGTCATCGTTTCGTTCTGGTTCGGCACAAGATTCAAGGCGATGTACCTGCCGTGGGTACTGCTTGCTTTCAACCTCGTTATTAGCGGAGGGTGAGTTATGTTTAACTTAATATAAAAAACCTTCGCTGGGGAGATTAGTAAAGTTTTACTCTTTCTAGGCTTAGTTCCAAAAGCTCCAAATAAAATAAAAAAATTGTGATAAAACAATTTGTACATAATACTATGAAATCCTCTGACTCCTGCGCTAGTGAACTGCTGATTGACAATTCCCGTATTTTTAAGAACGATCGATATCCCAATCTCAATCTGTCGAAAGTACCTCTAATTTCCCTACAATTTGGACAAGTTTTAGACATTGATTGTCGTTGATATGAAGTTGCGATTACAATTTGAACGTTGTTTAATACGGCAATTGACCTTCTGATCACCGCCCAGGCGCCCAGAGGCGGGACGGCACGGTAAGGCATTGTCACTAAATAGATAAAAAAAGCAGTACTGCTTTGAACGTTTTTCCATTGGCTGGTAAGATGACGACGGACAAAGATTGAGAAAAAAATGTATGAATTGAAGCCGTTGCCTGCAAGTGCAAAGACGCGATATGATTATTATGATTTGATTTACAAAGTGTAACAGAAAGGGTAGGTATGGTATATCTAACTAAAAAAGTGAAGATTACATCTGGTATAGCATTTCTATACAAAGTTTGAGCTCAAAATAAGTTACTCAAAGAATGCATACCAAGTTTTTGATTACGTATAAGTTTATTGAGTTCAAATCATAACAAATGTGTCACCACACTACGAGGGTCTTTATCTTTTCGATCTATTCCCATCCAATACCAAGAGCTAATACCATTTGGTATTAGTTTATTTCCGAATTAGTTTTCTATTCCCAACGAGTACCACATTTTTTAAAATAAAAAATCTATTACTAACGAATACCAAAGCGTGACTTTTTGTACACTCAGCTACACAAAGTTTTATTTAAATTGCGTTTTACCGAAATCTAGGGTAATCTAAATATAGGGTTAGGGTTAATAAGCTGGTCGACGGAGCCCCGCTTTGCGGGGCTCTTATTTCTGTCTAAAGGGTTTAAAGGAACCTAACCAACCGAACCTCGGGATGCCACTGACGTCGACCGTCTAGGGTTAGGATTTTCGGGAACATTTATTATGTTTTCGGAAACTTAGTTCGTCACTCAAAGCATTTTAATTTTACTGAAGCTGACTGTATCTGATTTCTTCAAACTTGTTTTGGTATTGGTTTTAAAATGTGGTACTCGTTGGGAATAGAAAATAAATTCGGAAATAAACTAATACCAAATGGTATTAGCTCTTGGTATTGGATGGGAATAGAGCATCTTTTCACGTCACTTGCTAATATTAAGGGGGATGCGCTCAGGTAGCCCGCGAAATTCAATAATACTTACGTTTTTTACAATTCGCAGGTCACTGTCAGTTTGAATGTTGCTTAAAATATCGACACCTGCAAGGAATAACATTGTATCTAATATTTAGTAACTTTATAGGAGAGCGCGTCAAAGATTTAAAAAGTTCTCGCAGATTTCGGTTAAGTCTTAATGCCAACCAACCTTGAAAATATGAATCCAGCTATCTCCTGGACTATATTAGATCCAATGTTATTCCTTGCAGGTCTCGATATGATTCGCGACTGTAACAAATATGGCTTTACAGAATTATAATCATCAGTATCAGCAATACAACTCCTCAAGTTAGAATTGGCCTCAAATGTCATGATTTCATGAAAAAGTCATTCAATATGGTAATATGAACTTGGAGAGATGTATTGATGATTTTTATGACTATAATTCTATAAATACATACTTGATACGGCCGCGAATCATATTTAGATCAACATACAACCTGATACTGACCTGCAAACTGCAAATATTGAATTTCGCGAACTATCTTGACGCATCCCCTTGAAGTTAAATCGACGGGATCAAACGTGCGCACAATGCGGAGAAGCGCGAGCGGTTGGTTTCATATACTGAAATTTCTCATATTATGTTCCTAACATGTAGATAAAGAATTTAAAAACCCATGCCGTATAGTTTTTTACAATCCAAAGAAGCCGTCGCACTTGATATGTATATGTCGCAGATGGATTATTGTCGAATCCGCTGTTTTACATAACCGCTAGCTGTTTAATGTTCCCACTACTGGGACATGTGTTTAAGTTGCGGTAAACATTGCTGGCAACACAGAATGTTGCAATGTCACTGGCAATGCTTATGTTCCGTAAATGATAAATGCTACTTATTACTGTAAATTCGTTAAAAAACACTATTACACATCTAAAATAAATATTGTTTTAAAACAAGATGAGGTCAATGTTTCCTATCCGATTAATCTGAGAAGAAAGACCTAAACTAACTCGGAGGTCAGTCTCAAGTCTAGTCATAATCTTGATTAGGCCATATGAGGACCGTGCAGATTAGTGTCTAAGATGGTCTTTTGAAGAAAAAACCAGTAGTATTCATGGTATCATAATAATTATGTTGCGGGAAACAATGTTGCAAGACTTACTTATCGTTGTTTTCAATTAATTGACCGAGGTTGATAGTGTTGTGTTGTGTAAACTTGTGACATGTGTCGTGAACTTGTATCGACACACTCTTGAAACATTCAGTCACACGGAGTCACATGAGTTCCAGCAATATTACCTACTACAGTCCAAGTCTATTCACAGTTATTTTACCTCTAAAAGCGGCAATCCAACAGCAACCTTATTGTAACAACAATAAAGATCATTGTGATTTTGGCAGACTTGCCAGTGGCAGCAACCCAACCGCACCCTCATTAAAACGAGAATATTGATCACTGTGATTTTGACAGTGATGTAAAATCAGTGAGGTAAAATTACTATGAAAGGACTGTACTAGATTGAGTAAAGTTTCAACACAAATATAGTCCTAACTTCCTAACTAATATTATAAATGCGAAAGTAAGTTTGTTTGTTTGTTACCTTTTCACGCCCAAACAACTGAACCGATCATCCTGAAATTTTGCATATACGTTGTCAGGTGTACAGAAACGGACATAGGGTACCTTTCATCCCGAAAAAAAGTACTGTTCCCGAGGAAAACAACAATAACGTTGTTATGATAACAGATGGCGCCACGTATCTTTCGAATCATGATTAAATTATAACCCGAATTTATAGTCAAAGTCTAAATTAACGCGAGCGAAGCCGCGGGCAAAAGCTAGTTGTATAATATATTCTTTACATGCAATCATTGCGTGTCAGTTTTATGGCTAATAAAAGAGAATTTATTACTTACTAGCGATAAATCTGTCAATCAATATGCTTCATGGTGTATTTTCGAATTAGGTACACACTACACAATTCACATAAAATAGTTTACAATTAATACACTCAAATGTTTTATTAATTGCAATGTTTTATCAATACCTGCACGCTGCCATTAGATCGGAAAAATTAATCATGCTGATTTCTGATTACGGTCTTATCCTACAATGTGAAGTGAATGAATCGTTGATCTACTGATCGCTAGCGCTAATTCTGAGCATGAGGTCCTAAGTTTGATTCCCAGGTAGGGCAGAGTTATTGAGTTTTTCATCAGGATTTTCTCAGTAGCAGCCCGGCGGTGGTCTCTGCATTTGTGGCCGGTTGATGGCAATAGGCTCGCCCCCTATTACAAGGGAAATAAACATAACTGTTGAAATGTTTGTGTACTATATGTAAATCTATGCGGTTAGGAAAAATAGGCGTGTTGTTATGCTATGTGAAGTAATAACTACTACTTACTACAAATCCTTCCCCGAAGCCTATGTATAATAAAGTTAAATTGACCTTTATTGCAGAGGTGTTGTGGAGCTGATTGGCATCCTCATCGGTCACTTGGCGTTCTTCCTGCTGTTCAAATACCCTCAAGAATTCGGCGGCCCTGCCCTACTCACGCCGCCTAATTTCATGTAAGTATTAGCTTGTGGCTTAAGCCAATTAATGTACAACGAAATATCAAATAGACTGGCGAAACTTAACACACGAGACCGATATCTAATTAATCGAAATTTTACCGACGTGAGGGTTATGGATATCTAATGAATCGAAACTTTACCGACGTGTGTGGTATCGATATCTAATGAATCGGCACTTTACCGACGTGTGTGGTATTGATCCTACTAATATTATAAATGTGAAAGTGTGGATGTTTGGATGTTTGTTACTCAATCACGCTAAAACGGCTGAAAGGATTTGGATAAAATTTGGCACATGGGTAGACTATGACCTGGATTAGGACATAGGATACTTTTTATCCCGATATTCCCACGGGATCGAGATTTCTGCGGGTGATACCGCGGGGCGCAGCTAGTATCTAATAAATTAAAACTACGGACGCGAGGGGTATCGATATCTAATGAATCGAAAGTTTACCGACGTGGGGGGTATCGATATCTAATGAATTGAAATTTTACCGACGTGGGTGGTATCGATAACTAATTAATAATTTCAGGTTACTAGCAGCGGCCGTTGACCCCATAGTCAGCTGTAGCTGTATATATTTTTTAAATCTGTCTGTGAAGTTTCGCCAGTTGCGTCAGGTTATTCAAATCAAAGTCAGTCTCATAACACCTTTAAAGTTTTAAGTAACAAATTGATTGATATAGTGGTCGCTTTAGCCGCTGAATCGTAAGATAAACGCATCCGGTTTAGACCAACATTTCTATATGCCGCAGAATGTATCTCTCAATTCAGTTACTTAATCATGATGCATTTAATTTTTATATTTCCAGAAAACAGATTTTCCCTGACACGAGGTACGTGGGAGGTTTCGGGACTGCGCCCCAAGCGAGGGTGCCCACGAGACCAGCCGGAACAGTGTTCGGTGGCCATAACTGGGGCCGCGGACAAGCGCTCGGAGGCAACTGATCCAAACGACCTCTTTAGTGAGAGACTTTGATGTTAGATATAGAGTGCTACAAGGATATTTTGGCGCCTGGATAACATAGACAAGGGAGCGTTGATAAAACAAGATGGCTACGTTAGTTCCGATTTTAGCCACGCGCCAAAATAACCTCGTAGCGCTGTACACACGGCGTCCAGGTTTTTAAGATGTGATTGTGGTGTTACTACAGACAGTTTTGTAGGTAATGTGTATACAGCTTTTCCTTTTTTATGTTTATGGTTTTTGATTTTATAGAGTGTTGTTCAAGTTTGAAGTATGTTTTTTTTTAAAGTACACCTCTGATCACAACTTGAAAATTAGTGATGCGAAAGAATGTTTAGGTAGTATAAAGTTAAATATATCGATGGGTTTTGTTCTGATGGGAAAACATTGGTTTTCATTTGTCGTGGCATTTTGTATTAACTTTATAGTGGAATTGTATAATAATTGTTGAATGGATTTGTGCTCATAAAATTGCGTTTGAACGGAAATTAAAAGACTCACGTTGGATGCTCCTACTAGTCCATTGACCCATAATAAAGTGCGTCAAAATATAAAAATTTAATATTGCTTTCGTTATGGACATTTAAGCCACCAGGGATACGAGAGAAATATTTTATTACCTTTAGATAACTCTCAAGACTGTGAGCTGGTGACCAACGTGGCGTGGCTTAGATGGTTTCTATGTTATTAATATTTAGGACCTCTATCACCCAGGTTGGTTTTGGCCCGTTTATCAACCAACCAGAATTGACGCATGGCAACACCAAAATTACTACCACAATTAGCATTTAAGTAGTAATATGAATTTAATAATTTTATATTGGTCAATGGATGAATATGAACCCAACTTTGAAGTATGAACAGCACCCTATTTGTCTAACACACTATCAATGACAATCTGATTAATTTTGAAACCTATTGCTAATCCTTTGCTTCCTAATTATGTTCGAAAAATTTGTCTGCTCAACAACGTAAATAACGCAATGAATATTGTTGAACTGTCAGAATGAAAACCATTCCTATTGTTAGTGTGTTACGCAATTACCCTGCAGGTTCCGTTTATGCCTTTGTCGTGACTGTGAAATGGATTTAACATTTTTTTTCAAAGAGACATATTATTGTAATAGGTCAAATAAAGTCATGCTGAATGCTATTATTGCATAAGTTTTTATAACACATGCGACTTTTATTTATACTTGGACAAAGTAATATTGTTGCGTGATAAATAAATATACCTTTGTTACTCAAAATGGTACGAGTCTTTGTTAGGGCTCCAAACTAATGCAGGCCACACACGTTACGATATACTTGCACAAGTAGGTATACATTAACGTGTGTAGGATGAATTAGCACAAGCATCCGAGCCATTCGGTGTCACGCAGACTTGTGCAAGTATAAACTTGCACAAGTATAGCGTTACGTGTGTGGTCTGCATAACCGATTAGTCTTCCGTCTACGCAGACAAAGGTCGTGAACCACCTTGCGACTACACTGCTACAAGGATCTTTTGACGCTTGGATGACGTTGACAGGGGGCGCTGTTGGTAAATATTTGTGCAATTGTCTATAGTGAAATGTATTGAAAAAACAAGATGGCGGCGTTAGTTCCGATTTCGGCCACGCGCCAAATGATTCTTGTACAGCTGTATTGTTGACTCGGACCTCCTCTTTGAGAAACACATTCTAAACAAATGCTCAGTATGAAGATGGCCTATGTTCAATATTGTGGGAAATAAGTGACAAGCACATATTGTATGTATGCCCAGATAACTTTTATTAGGTAAGATTTAATAATAGTATCAGCTTGCATTATCAGAAATACATAGTATCAATAATTACGTATGGCAATATTTAATATAGCATTTACAACTTATTATACTAAAATTAACTCTAAAATAGTTAAATGAATATTTTACTGGAATGTTAATAAAAAATATTTTTTAATTAAGTAACATTAATACGCCAAACAAGTGCATTACCTACCATATATTATTATTATTGATCAAAAAATCTGTTGAAAATGGGAATTTAGATGCCTGAAAATAAGAACAGTTTTTGTGCGCAAAATCTCGGGAGCTACTACTGAGCCGATTATGAAACAAATGTGTACAAAGCATTTGTGAAAAATAAACAACTATCTTTAAGTATTGTCTATGATTGGAAAGTGTAAAACATAGAATAGAATACTCTTTATTATGTACACAATAAAACACACACGCATATAATAAAAGATATGACACTTTGTTGTAAGTCCCGTATCCCATTTTGAACTTTTAGAAGGATTTACCTAATCTAATGATTTTTTTAAAATTTATATTAGTTTACTCCACTATAGCCTTGCATTTATTTTGAGGTAAATAAAAGACTACCTAACTTTAATAATAATTTTGAAACGGGCGTAAATCTCGAGGGTCTGAAAGGGTTTAATAATGTCCTAAAGTCATATTTTACAGTAGGTTTTAGTTTAAAAATGGGCCAGCATACCATTTGTCTTCGGGCCTCTTAGTGCTTAGCTACCATAGACCATTATCGCCCGGTTTGTACAATCCGATCACAGTTATTTTACCTGTGTTTTGCATCACTGACAATCAAAGTGATCTTTATTGTCGTTGCAATAAGGTTGCTGCCATTGACGAAGTCGATTCATAATGATCTATATAATCGTTACAATAAAGTTGCTATTAGGTTGCTGCTGTCAGAGGTAAAATAACTCTGAATGCACTGTAGAACGGAAATCACCGACGTGTCAAAATTAAACGCAAGTCGTGATGCGATTGGCTGTTGATAATATAGTCAACCAATCACAGCATGTTACGCGCGCTTGATAATTTTTTACAACCAGATTCAAACTTTATGGCGGCTTGGAACATGAGGCGAGTCGCTGCGCAGTAACAAATTCACGTGTCAGCGGGGGTGAGGGGTGAGGTACTGCGCAGCGAATAGCGCCCTTCATTACCGCCATAAAGTTTGAATCTGGCTGTACAGTTCGGCCGCTGAAAGAATACGTTCCTGGCACCTGTCAGTGCGACAATTCTAGTAACTAATAAAGATCAAATTCGCAAAACACGTATTCGTTTGCATGAAACCGACAAACGTCAGGAACGCATTCTCTCAGCGGCCGCACTGTAACACATTTTTGTGACGATTTTCTTTCCAGAAACCGGGCCGATGTAAAGGCATGTTGATGCTGTTTTCAGATAGGTACTGTTTACGTCGTATAGTAGCGAAACTACTGCCCCGAATGCGTTAAAAATAGCACTATTATTTTCAGTTTCGGGACGAATGATTTTGGAAGCAGTCCGATTATTACCTGGTAGAATCTTGATCAAATGAACTTGAACGTTATTATAAGTTTCAAAGTATTAAAAATCGCGCACACATCTTCAGGGCGTACAATACGACCAGTTTCACTTCTATACGAAGTATCGTACCTACTCCTTTTTTGTTTGGGGTTGGCTTCCATCCATAGTGCCTGAATATAGGTATATCAGAGTTTATAAACGTATTATTTGTTAAACATAGAACTTATATTTATTTTAAATAATAAATACCTAGTCTTTGTTATATTGACGAAGACGTGAAGATATCAAGAAATATACAACTAGATTATATTTCAATAACAAAATTATTTTAACAACAAAACATGGGGTTGAAAATTGTGTAGTTTTATTTATCACTACCCAATAGCTGGAAAATTAAACGTGTGGAAATAATTGACTCGGTTAAAAAAATAACATACAGATTGGATTTTTGAGATAGAGCAGCTACCTACTTAAACCGTTGTAGCTATAGGATAACAGACAACATCTTAGGGGACTTTCCTTAACTTTTTGAGAAATTTTGATTTGCATTTACAGATTTTGAAAAAAAATTACAGTCAGCAGGATATTGGAAATTTTCGCAAAAACTTCTTTTTTTTTTTGCCAATCGATCATGTTTCATAAAAGGATTAAAAACCTCTATTACACCAACTGAGGTTTGAGTAATAGCAAAGTCAGAAATCGCAAAAATCTTTTCCCATACATTTCGTAGGAAATGAGACTATTATGGATACACTAATCGCTACAGTGAAGACTAGCCGAAAATAAACAAAAAAAAAAAAAAATTAAACTTCGAATTTCGAACGAATACGCGACATAATTTAATTTGCTTTGAAAACAGAATCGAGATAGTTTGTTGCCTGGAAGTCCGAGTCCGCATTATGTGACGTAAAGCATAGGGCTGACACTGTCCCAGACTGAATTATACCAACAGAGTAGGCAGAAGCATCCTCCTATCAATACCAACATTCCGCCATCACTAATCCATCCATTTACCACGCAGACACGTACCGCTTTAGACAATTCACCCACAGTACCGCGGTCACAGCGTGTTTGTTGATTTCTTTTTCGGGTGCCGCTAACCCGCATGGCGTATTTGTCGTGATATGTATTCGGCACCCTTATGGACTTCATGAAAATAGAGGTGGCAATGAAGAACAAGATCTTTTTTAATAACCGACTCCATGACAATTCAACAGTGCCTGTAGTCGGTTTAAAATTGTTTGAGTTTTGAGTTATTTATAGTGTTAAATAATCTACAGAAATAAAACACCAAATTAAATTAACGCAATTCACTATATAACACCACTATACAATAACAAATTAATGCTTCTCTTGCTGTTTGTCGGCGGGGCCATGTTCCTTTTCCCACATGGCAATGTACTCCTTCTTGCGTTGTTCACGACGCTTGAAGTACTCGGGGTAGTGGGCCTTTTCGAGAGGGTGCCAGTAGTCTATGACCCAGTCGGGGGGAGTTACTACACGCTCGTGGGCCACGCCTCCAACGCTTGTTGCGACTGGGGAGAGAAGATGGGTTGTTCGGATTTTATTATACATTGCCAAGCGCGGAGCGCTAGTTAAGAGCGGAAATAGAAAAGGCTGCTTTTAGTTATGCCATGGGAATTTTTAGAGGAAGTGACTACGAACAATAGAGACAGTTCTCGCAGCAGTGTGAACAGTATATGTATAATTATCAAGTACTAACGACATGATAAATGTCCAAAAATCGACCACGACCAACAACACAGCCGCGTAGCATGACTGACAATTCAATGCTTTTTTCACTATAACCATGGCCAGTAGTGTGGTACTGCTCACAGGCATTCCGTAGTTTGTTAGAGTGGCATAGAAATATACATTTTACTTAATTCTTTCTCAGTTTCGACAAATCGGAGAAATGTGCGACCGTACCGGGAAATTTGACAACGGCAACTGTAGTGACCATGGACTGCAGAGTAGTTTTACTCTGGCAACTGCTGTGACCATGGACTGACAAGTGGTTATATACCAAAATGATCTTAAAGATTTGGTCTTTGTCTTAAAATTGTAAGATCATTTATTACAAATAAGTTAGCATTTAATAAAAGTTGCTTAAAAATTTGTATACAAACTCAGAAAAAATTGTCAGAGTGGTTGATCCAAATAAAAAATACTAAGTATATTATTGTATACCTAGTATTTAGTTATTATTCTTAAACATTTCCAAATAGCGTATTCAATCAGCTTTCCGATCTTAGTTTTTATTTCGACAAAGTGGTTAATAGTTTGAGACATTAAGCATTTCATTATCGCGAGGGCAGCCGGCGGGCCGTTTCGATATCGTGTCTCGCAGGCGCGGTCTGTTGAGAGTAGTTATTCTTCCGTGCACAGACTGTCAGTCAAGTGGATAAGTAACTCTTTTACTGACACGGGACCCATCTATTGTAAGTTTCTTGAGCGAGATAATCGTCGATAGCTAGTCCCTTCCTCGTGGGACAGGTGCTTAACAAAGAAATGATCACCCATATTTCAGTTGAATTGATCAACTAAGAGCAGGCTTTTGTAATTATTGCACAAAAGACGTGAATATGATTATTTGCATCTATTATTATCATTAGCGATTAAAAATTATGCGGTTCACATGAATATTACAAACCAACGAGTGTCAAACTAAGCAATAAAATAGATGCTGCAATATTATGACCTAGCTACTTTTAATTTTATTTTTATATAGGAGTTGAGCAATAGGGTCAGAAACAACCTTCGAACTGATTATTAAGTATCTTTTGTATAGATAGGCCCATCAAGGACCACTGGGCCATCTATCTCTACATGGGATGAAATTAAGTTTCCTTTTCAAGAAGATCAAAGTCTGTTTTGCAGACACCCTCCTGACCTCATCAGAGGCAAAGGCACCCCACAACAGGTTTCCTATTTACCATCCTTCTCAATTAAAAAAAATATATAAATCACTAGCTTCTGCCCGCGTGGATGTCGGAAATTTTCCCACGGGAAAGTGCTACCGCGACAAAAAGTAGCCTATGTTACTCCTTATAACATCAGCTATCTGCCAGTGAAAGTCCCTTCAAAATCGGTCCCGCCGTTTCGGAAATTAGCAAGAGCAAAAAGACAGACAAAAAATTTATGTTTTTTTTTTTTTTAGAGTAGAATAGAATTTCTCCTTCTAGATTTTTTTCTTCTTTATTATGTACACCATAAAAATTACAGATATAAATGTAGACATTTTAAACAGGGTGACACAATGGGCAAGTACCATTAATACTTTCATATGCATTTAGTAAAAAGCTGTTATTTTGACAGTACAAACAGACACTTCAATTTTATTTATTTGTATAGATTTTTGTTTTTTAAAAATCAATACTCAATTTTCGTAATTCAACAATGCAATAAAATAACCAATAGTGTGTGTGTGTGTGTAACATCCCGGAGTCTGGATTTGTGCCCTGTTGATGACAAAAGGGTCGTCCCCTATTTATTACAAGGGACTTAAACTTAACTGGCAGGTGTAGTATATGTAGACCTCTACCTTACCGATAGGGGATTACAGGGGTGATGTTATGTGTGGTAAATAAGATATCAAACTTACAAACTCTAGGAAGAGGATGTTGAACTAAGAACAATTCTTGTTCTCCTTCCTTCAGTAGCTCTACAGATTTGATCATGTCAGTCTCCCTGGCATGCTTGTCGAACCTCTCCCGGAGGAGTACCGCCTGATACCGGTAAACATTGCTGGAATTTGAAGAATAGTTTATTTTATTTGTCATACTTTCATACATACATCATCACCTGCCTAACGTTTCCCAATTATATTCCCGGTTAGACTGGAAGCTGACCCGGCTTCGAGTCTAACCAGATGCAGCTGAATACCAGTATTTTACTTCGAGTGACTGCTTATTGACCTCCACAACCCAGTTACTGGGAGTTTTATACAGAGTGGCAGTGACGTCGACCAGCAAACTATAACCATGAATTCAGCACATGATTCTACCCCTTAGGCCAGAAATTTTCCATCACTTATAAAAAAGAAATCAGCTGTTTTAGTGAAATACCTACATGGTCAAAATGTACTGAATCCATTTTGACCGTGTAGGTATTTCACTAAAACAGCAGATTTTTTAAAAATGTACTGTATCCGTCCACGCACAGTGGTCCATATGAAGGACTAAGTGCGGAAACCAGAACCCATAAAGAAGAAGATTACTGAATCCATGGTAACACATTGCACATCAATGTCCTTGCCATTCTGAAAAAATCGTATACATAGAGAAATAATTATATGTATAGTGTCCCACAGCAATGTGGTAAAACACGTGTTACCAATGATTAGGGGTAATCAGTTAGGAACTTCATCACAATTTGTGCCATGTTTAAATGTAAATAGAGATTGTCTTATTTAAAACTGCACGCCCCTCCACTAAAATTTCTATACAAACATTTGAAATGTGTACGCAGAAGCAGTGGAGGGGCGTGCAATTTTAAACTGGACAATCTCTACCACATTCTGAATCAGATTCTTTTTGCCCGTTCTTCTCCATAGGTACCTACTATGCTTTGGAATGGACAACTAGCTTCATATTTCTGACTGACCAACTCCTTGACAATTCAAAAGTGCCTGTAAATGGTTTAATTGAAATAAATGCTTTGAGTTGTGAGTGACAGCTGATATTTTTGTTATTTTTTCAAATATATACAAATTACAACTTGGTATTTAGCGGTGGCAGGACTGGTCTGGATGTTAAATAAATTATTCTAATTTGTAATCTCAGGATCTATTGTTGTTGATAAACAAATCAGATACCTATTTAAGTAGAAAAAGGTGTCGACCCTTTCTGTTTTTCTAATAAAGGAATGGAAAATGGCAACAGAGAGGAAATTAAAGGATGACAATAGTGAATTAGCTAAATAAATGATGATGAATTCAAATACATGAAAAAGTAATCAAATTCTAGTTTGTTTTCTCTACGATATACTTTCCTCTACTTAATTAGTACTCTCTAGAAATAACTCACAAATTATCTAAATATTATTTGAGCTAAACAAGCTGATTTTACCAACCAATACAATTCGAAATGCAGTTGTAATAAAGTTATTTTTCAAACAATAATTGAATAACCTTTTATGTATAGACACTTGAAAAATACTTCTGGTGTAGGATTTTCTCAAGGAATGGATTAAAAAATCAAAAGGTATCTGAAAAAAGGTATAAATTGTGGTTATGTTTGTAAGAATTACGTAATGGGGAAAACAAAAGCAAAGAAAGGGAAATGACTGATTTAAGTATATAGTTGTCTTTACCGTCTATCGTAGTACGCCTCCAAATTCCGTAGAGCCCTTTTGTAAAGGGAGCAAACCTTTTGACTGTGTGATTTAACCGCAATAAACGGAACGTTCGCCATTTTCGTTGTTTTGCTACAATGATGACAGCTTTGAGTTGTCAATTATGTCAATGTCACAAATCCACAACCTAGAAGGCAACTTTTCAACCAAGCTGTATTTTATGGTAGACCAAGGAAACTACAAAATAGGCTATATTATTTATGGTTTTCCTACAAACGACCTTTTTCATTGAAAGTAAAAAAACAATTATAAAAAACATTATCGTCTAGATCCTACCTACCTTTCATAAGGATTCTGATCGCAATGTTATTATTACCGTAATGTTATTGTTATCCGTAGAACAATTTCTGAAGAGCCTTGAACCGTGGACGTCAAAGATTCGTTCACATCTGTTACAAGGCCTCATGCACGCCTCATCACATGCAACAACTATCTGCTGTAATAATAAGGCATCCGCTGAATAATATGTCACTTGAAAATTGCAAACGATTTAATGCTGAAGGTTTTTTCGTAATTTATGTTTGTGGTTGCAACGTCATTTGTCTGTATTGTCTGCGACTTTTCAGATACTTAAAATCGACAACATACAATAGTTATGCATCCCATCCACGTAATCAACTTGCTATGTGATAAAATTAAATTAAATTTTATAATTTTTATTTCTCGCTTTTTTTTGTGGGTTGGTTTGTAATTTATCTAAGTTACAATAGCCTAATGTCAACTGCTCATCACCTTTTCCAAAATATTGATTTTCCGGATGCAGGGACGTTAATTGTTGAGGAGTTCTCCTGGTACTTACTTCACCATCAGCTCCACTTTACCACATGCATTGTGAAGGGCATAAATTGCTTAACATACTTACATATAAAAATAATTGAATCACAACCCGTGAAATACTTATTATTGAGTAGTTCCGGTGGCTTCGTCATCTGTGGTCTTTATCATCAGTTCCGCTTCACCAAATAGTACTTTCTAAGAGCAAATGCACGAGTTACTATAACAAATACCCAAATCACTATAGGTGTGCCTATAATATTTGAAGAGTTCCCTCGATTTCTCCAGGACCCCATCATCAGAACCTGACCTGATGACAATAGGACCACCTGGGAAGTATACCCTTTCAAACAAAAAAATATTTTCCAAATCGTTTCAGGCGTCTTCGAGTAATCGGTGAACATACATAAAAAAAAGATTCCGATGAATAGAGAACCTCCTGCTTTTTTTGAAATCCGTTAATAAAAAAAGAATAAGAGTAGGTACTATTATGGATAACATTGGTGCCGATTCTCTTGTGCACCGAACTAAACTAACTAAACTATCATTAAAATTCCTTACTTTTGGCTATGAGAATCTTGAAACTATTTTGCAAAAAAATATTTCTAAATTTAAAAATAATTTTGATGCAACTAAATTTAATTTGATAATTTTGTTTTTTTAGAGTCGCAGATGTGCATGGGAGCAGCCTCGACGTGTTTTTACGGAAATGTTCACTTTTTGTATGGAAAATATGAAAAATGATTATATGTAGAGTTTTAGGGGTTTAAGGGTATTTTAAAAGGGGTCGAAATTTTCATTATTTTTGCGATAGGACACACCATTTTTAAGATATAAGCTAAATAAAATAAAAAAAAGATAAGTACAGTAAGTACCTACTGTTTTTGCACCTGAAGTCGAGGTGTTGTGGTGAATTTTAGTTCATAACAACTAATTTTATTCCACACCTTTTTAACCATTGTGTTGTTTTTTGATAAATATTATTCGGCTTTATATGACAATATTGCAAAAATAAATCACCCACAATGCTTGGCTGTTGGGGAAATGTAGCTGCCCATTCTCTTAACCCCGTCAGGGTATATATGTTCTGTGCTCTTAACGTGACGTCATTCTTATACACCCTTTAGCCTGAACTTGATCAGAATTTGCCTGAAACGGATCCTTTTAAAGCTTGATGATTAATAAACTTGAAGTAAGTATGTATGTGTCTTCCTGCCAACACTTATGGAGAATCACTTGACCCATAGACATGTCTTACGAAACGTATTTCTTAATATAGGTAGGTACTTATGTGAATTCAAATGGTTGAGCAAACTAATGGGCTAGCCTGATACCCGAGAATACGTAGATTGTAACATTGGAGTTTGATTATTATTAACTAAAAGAAAGAAAGAAAGAAAAATATTTTATTAATTTATATATTTTATTTTCTGACTCCTAAGTCACAGGATTACCTAGTTTAAGAGTCAGGGTTTACCTTATCCGTATGGCCTTTACTTAAATAAGTTATGTATAATAGTCTTAAGCAATTCAAAGGTTTTTGTATGAATAAAGATTTTTATTTATTTCTTTTTATTATAGGTATATCTATTTTTTTATTATTAATTATTATTTTTTATTTTATTTTAACTACCTAAGAAAGTTAATTAGTAGAAGATCTAACTACCAAACACATACTCACAATAATATCGAAGTTATATATTATACATAGACCCACACTAAAAGCACTACCTGGAGGCTACAGGCAGAACTGTGTAATGTACGATAGATAGTTATGGCGAGGGGGGCACTCACTAGTCCTAGGTAATTAATACCACAAATAAAAATATCGGACACCTCAACTGCATTGGCACGATCTATGCACGATTGGTGAACAATCAGAAAACTCCCGGTGTTTCGACGCAAAACAGTACCAAAACCTTTATATTTCTATGACCAAAACTCTCTTTGCCTCTGTTTAGGACTCTTTCTCTCTCTGCCTAGCCTAACCTATCCCATTTGACATTTCATTTGGGGTCGCCTCTCTTTCCTCATTATTCGCCAGACATGTCTGTTCATGGATGTTCGAGACATCTATTGTTTAAGACTGTTGATGTTAATTACACAGTCCAAAGTTTTAGTTACCTAAGTATTCGATTGAGTGTTTGATAGCATTTTATTTGAAAAAGAAGTCTCGTTTGAAAGGTACCTATTCGTGAAAGCATTCAATAACAAGTAAAAAATACGGGAAAAAACTTGAGAGGATCTTGCCAGTCACAGTCATCTGCATAATAAATATTCACCATTAAGTTTTGCTGCTACTCAATATCTGGCCTTGAACAAGATTATATTGTGAATGTGACAAATATACTCGTGCAAGTTCCAAAGAACTTTGTAGAAAATAATGTAGGTAATAGTAGGTAGGTACCTACTTACCGAACACAATAATACAATGTGAACTAGTGGAATAAAAAGCCGTTGGTATTTCAAAAGTAATAAATGCCAATAATATTTCAATCAATCGTCCTAATTAGGTAGGTATTCAATGAAATACTTTTGTTATTAAATGTTTTTGTAATCAATCAAATTGTTAATAATACAAAAAATTAAAAAAAAATTGTTACAATTATTTTTTTATTGAACCTACTACGATTTAAACAAAAGTCAGTATTTCCGCCACTGCGCAATAAGGAGGAAAAGAAATAAAAATAGAACATCCAAACAATCTTATATTGCGACGTACCCAGCAATCGCAACATTAACGATCGAATTATTGCAATAAAATTCTATCAAAATGCAATCACGAAAAAAATGTACCGACACGATTAAATCGGGGTCAAAGAAAGTTAGGGAAACCGCCGCGTCGAGATGACCAATCGATGAGAACCGGTCGCGACGTTCGACCAATCAGAGAAATCGCGACATCCTTTTGAAAATGGGACGCTGATCCCAGTTTATGGTTCCAAAAAGGTTTTTTATGCATAAAAGCGCTGTAATTTTTACTAGGTTAAATATAGGTAGCTCTTGCGTTTATTTTGATTAGATCGACTGGTTCGCACAGTAAACAGCGCGTACATTGTAGTACCTATCTCAGTGTTGAAGCGACATTCGGTGCGGTGGGTACGGCCATCGCACGATTTTTAAATTTCGAATTATAATTTTTTGTTTTCTTAACTTTAGTGTTGACTTCAGTGAAATAATTCAATCAAATTGATTTATCAGTGAAAAATCCTTAGTGGGATATTCGACGCTTAGCTCCAGTTGGAATTTCCTTTGCTCTCCATATTTCAGGTATGTATCTTTTTTGTTACATTTCACTGCAAGTTTCAAGTTTTAAGACACATTTTTATTTATAATTATAGCCCCCTAAGATGACCTACTGACCTAGGTTTTAAATAAAAAAATAGATTAGAAATAAAAAAAAATATTTAAATAAAAAGTGTTGCCACATTGTTGCCACATAAGGTAGGTAAGTGGCTGAAAACTCTGCTTGGTACCTTAAATACTAATAGTTCAACTTCCGGTAGGACACAACAGATTATTATTGTGGTTTCTCCCAAATCTGATTGATCAGTGCGTGTTTGGGAGTTTTATGTTTATTTTTTTCATTTTATTATTCACAGACATACCTACATCTTTTTTTGTTTTTACAATTTACCCACCAAACTTTCTAGTTGCATCCATGACGGTGGGAACCTTTAATCATTTTTATGGGGCACGTTTTTTGAACCACTCTATCACAGAACTTCAAGGGTGTGCATACCATAATCGGAGACCTATGAACCTACGAAATAAAATCGCTGTTTGTTTTGAACCTACATCAACTTTTTTTAAATCCTTCATTAAAAAGAACCAGGTTTTTAATAATTAATTACAATCTAGCCTATAAGATTACTTAATAAGTACTTAATTTTAATCAAAATTATTTTTTACGTGATATTCATTTTAAAACTTAGAATAGTGTTGATTGTTCTTTACAAGTTCGTTCGACTTTCTTATATAATGATATAAACACTTTGTTCATGTGTTATTATGTGTGTCATTGTCACTATTATTTCTACACTTTTAACACTACACTAACTCAAAAGGTTTTGTTCGTTTTAGTCTTCGCACTATATTTGTTTGGTCTAACAGCTGAATTGCCTCAATGTTCACATGTCGGTGGAGTCGGTGTTTAAGGGCCTCAGCAAATTTTTGGATTATTTTGGTGATTGGTTCCACTTAAACTCTAATTAAGCACAAGCTCATCTTCTAGAATACTTATTGTAGCCAACATAAAATACATTCATACATTCATTAGCCGAAAAACGTCAACTAGACCATGCAAATTCATTCATGGCCCCATTATGGCTGATCATGGACCCCACGTTTTACGTGTAGGTAACGTGGTAGATCTTGACCCAAACTTCACGCTTGGAGCATATTGTGTAAAGTATAGGTAGGTATACGTCATTAAAATTTTCAACAAGTGATCCAAAGGCTGTTGGGTCCATTACCACATGTTTTGTACAGTATAATGAGATTTCATCATGTCGTAACTGTTGCGCGCGCAGACCTTCGAAGTTCGGAATAAAGTAAAGTGTAAAGTAAACTTGATGTAAAAGTTATCGATCAAGGCTTACCACTTGCGGTACCTACGAAATACGCTCCAAAAGTAGGTAACCGACCCTTAGGGACTAACTACACTTATTCCTTTCAATTCAGCTTTTGTCCATAGAAAACACCAGTTTGTATGGATATGAGTACCTACACATCCGTTCAGTTTCCTAAAGCTGAATTGATTGATAATTGGATGTAGTTAAACGAAAAGGATCCAACCCACAAATGGTCTAAAATGAATAATGATTCCAAAACACACACATTGGGTATCACAATTAATTTTCGGCCATTTGTTGGTTGGATCCTTTTCGTTTAACTACGTCCAATTATAGTCCCTATAAGAAAGTTCAGGCAAAGCTTTTAACTTCCTGCTTAATGCAGGAATTCTGTTGTAACCTTTTTGGTGAAATGGCCTTTTATACATGCCTTAATTAACTGTTTTTTCTGCTGTGAATGCGATGAATGTAGGTAATCGAATTGCCCTTCTGGCCAGAGTATTTATTCGTATGTTTTTAAGAAAAATCCGCGTTGATATCGTTCGTTTTATTTTACTAACGCAAACTCCGATCAATAATGTGCTATTATTGATTGAAGAACGCATCATTCGCGCCAACAGCCAGTGAGGTCAACTAAAAATCAACGCAGAACTTAATTTAAAAAAAAAACCGGCCAAGTGCGTGTCGGACCACGCACAATGAAGGGTTCCGTTGGTATGAATTTATCCGAAGAAGAAACTTAACTTTGTAGTTGCAAAAATGTTTTCCCATACATCGAATACAGGCTCCCGCAGACAGGCCCGTCGCGACAGCACGACACAAAGGCGCCTCATGTCGCGCGACGAGCGGTGCCTTTGGGTCGCGAGCGATTCGCGTCGCGTGTCGAGCCTGTTTGTGGGAGCCTTACGTCACGCGTTCAATTCTCCAACTCCAAATTTAAGTTTGTAATCGCAAAAAAAAAATAAGTATAAGATAAAACTACAAACTAATGATTTTCGGGCTTTTTCCTTTACTTGTGCTGTGAGATCATGACTTCTTGCCAAATTTTATGATTCTAGGTCAACGGAAATTACAGTTTTGGTTTATTTGCGAGTATCAAAATATGTCGCATAAATGGCCATATTTTTTTTTTGCATTGACTTTGAAGCTTGATTTTTTAGAGCTCCAAGGGACCGTAGACCTACGTATACCTCCTACCTACTTTGATACCTCCACGCGTTCCTGAGAAAAAGGGTCTTGACAAGCAGACGGACGGATAACGAAGTGATCATATAAGGTTTCCGTTTTTTTCCTTTTGCTGTACGGAACCATAAAAAGAACACTTTATTTGAAAAGTGCAACGCCAGAAAAAAAAACAAATCCGTATTCTATCTGCAAATTCCGCCAGTGTGCAGCAAAGCATGTCATAAAATAGTAAAAAAATAATCTGCCGCTCTGGTTCTTGTAAACTAGGTCCAGATTCATTTTACTGTTAAAACTTGAGGCTTGAGAGTGAAACCTCTTTCACTAGGTTACTTTCGTTCGTGGGAGCTACTTTTGTATAATTTTTATTGTATTTAGCAATGTTTGTGAACGTCACAACTAAAAATAGTTTGGATTTTTTGTAGAAAGCAGACTGTGGCACTAGCAGTGTCATTTAAATTCTTTACCTGCATAAGTGACTTCCTCCATAACATAAGTTCGGTTGGCTTGACCCATAGATACCCATAGATACAAAAAAGAAGGCTTGACCCTTGGAAAAAATCGCTAGGAAAACGGATTCTTGGAACAAATGCACGTTCCTTTTCGGCATGAGATGACGCCTTTGACCTGCATCAATGTAGGGAACATGTACCTTCATATCAAGATCCATCTCTATTACATTACCTATGTATATAACTGTCTAGCGTTATCCCAACTACGTTGGGGTCAGCTTCCAGTCTATCCGGATGCAGCTGAATACCAGTATTTTACATGGATCGACTGCCTATCTGACCTCCACAACCCAGTTACTGGGAAACACGATAACCCTTGGTAAGACTGGTTGTCAGACTTTTGGGCATCTGACCACCGGTACCTATGTAACAAACTTTAAATACGGTACTTAGATTTCTACAAAATCTTTAGAACTCCATGAGTGATTGATGACTTGGTTCTGCCTACGAAGTAATCTGTTTTGTATCAGAAATCATAACTGTTTACATTTTTTAGATAACACAGTTTATGTAAAAATCAAAGAGAACGTTCTTGTGTTGTTGAAATACGGAGAATCGAGCTTTTGTTTTTTTTTCATCATTTTGTGCTCAACGTTTGGCAAGCCAGGCCCTGCAGTCTCGACAAATATAACGACAAAAATCGGTCCTTAACTCTAATCGATTTCAAATTTCTTTAATAGATTTTCAACCTTTTACTTTCGATATAAAGTTGAAAATATATTAAAGGAATTTGACAACGATACGACTTAGCGACCGATTTTTCTCGCTGTCTTATGTCGAGACTGCAGGGGCAGGCCAAAATGACAATCACCTAGTTACTTAATCGTAATCAAAACTTTAATCGCAGAACGAGATTGCACAATAAAACAACAACTAATTTATCTTAAGTACCTAATTAAAATGAATATGCAATTAAACTAATTTCAACTACGAATGCTATGCAATTTGTCATTGAATGTTGCTCAATTCTATGCTCATGCACCAAATCGGTGAACTTGGAGACTTCTGATGAAAACCTGCTCTTACCCATGGTCTAAAAAAACAAGGTCTGGCACTCCGAGAGTGACACAAGCTTACGTCACTATCCAGTTGCCACTTTATTGCAACAAAACAAGAAGTATGGAAACATTTTCTGTCACCATTCTGTAAAAAAATATATATCAAGCATTTAAATTGTCGTTTTGTTTTTCTAATCAAACGAAACAATTCAATTTAAACTTATACCGAAGTAATTGTTAGTTAAAACCTCATTGATTTATCGGATTCGCACAGGTAACAAAGGTGATTGGGGAGTTATTATGACACACTACTGGTAACACAGCGGTGATGACGTAGGCTTGTGTCACCCACGTGACCACTGTGTCTCGGAATGCTATACCTGGCGAAGTATATTATTATACCATGCTCTTACCCAATGATATTAGCGTAATAGTGTTGATGGTATGTGTCAACAATGTGTTATACCGTGACTAGAAAATCTTGATCCACGGGGGAAAGGGGAACAAAATCGGAAACGTATAGAATTTGACACATTTTTGACATTTGCATTTGCAAGTGGCGCCGCCTTGAGCTGTCAAGGGATACTGGACCAGTGACATGTGAAGGACAATTATTTGTTCTCTTCTAAGGTTGATAATAATAGGCAGTATGTCTGTGTTTGTTGAAATGGATCCGGCTATTGTTACTTGGTACTTGAGATTGGTGACTTGGTTGTTGGATCATTCGGTTCCCTACAAAATGGTTGAGTTGGATGGTGCTGATCCACGCGTCATGTTCGTGAACGGGCGCCGTCAGTTGAGACTGGTCATCTCTTAACTCCACGGCTTATTTTTATTATTAATCTTATATTTTGAATTGTTACTTTTTTTTTTTCATTGTTCTCGCATATAGAAGCAACAAGAATAATGTACCCAGGATTTTGTAATATCTTGATTTAAAAAGAGTGTCCTTGAAGTTTCTTGCCCGTTCTTCTCCATAGAGATCTACGTTTTGGAATGGGCAACTAGCTTCAACTTTCTGACTAACTGACCGACTCTTTGACAATTCAAAAGTACCTGTAAATGGTTTAATTGAAATAAATGCTTTGTGTTAGAGTTTGAGAACAGACGTATCAAAAGATTCTAAGCCAAGTCATAGGAGGTAAGCATTTGTGTTTGTGGCTCCACTTTTATTTAGCCCTTTGAACAAGGTTGCTATACGACATGGAAGTCATGAAACATTGACGGTTAAATGTAGCCATAGCCCATAATACAGGCACTATCTGCCTAAAAGGAGGAGCCAATAAAAAAAAAGTTTATACCTAGGTATACTTGTTTTACCAATAAACTATTTTATTATTATTTTATTTTATAAGAATCGTAAATAAGTATCCTGTTTAGTTTTTAGCTGCTGCATAGCTATTCACAGCCATTCGATACGCTTCCGTGCCGAATCGAACATCAATCAATGTTATCGAAGGAGTACTCTCTCTCTACTCTTCACACATTCGAAAACCGTAAATATTGACAGTTTACACCAATAAGACGACTACTATTCTTCCGACGGCTATTTGCGGTTGCACTAGGCAAATCAGGTAATCGAAAATGTGTCATTTTCGCCTCGGAAGACTGTCGAATGGTTGTGGATAAGTCTATATGCAGATCGCTCAATTTTTTTTCAAGTTTAGTTAGTGCAACACCAAAGACGGTCAGTCTCTTAATATATGTATAGTACTAGAGTCAGGTTTTACTTGCCTTTTACTAAAGGTACCTATCAATAAATTTAATGTCACACATGTTTAATGTTTCACATAACAATACCAATAAATATTTAAAAATAGCCGTGAGGCAACTGGCCCTACGTTGAATGTCAGGGGCGCAGCTACCGCCGTATCAGCCATATCAATGATACGGGGCCCCCAATTTACAGGGGCCTCCATTTATGTGTAGTAAAAATACGTCTTTTTTAATTTTTTATTTAACATTTATTTGTTCGTTTTTATACTTCGATGTCACGTCGTAGACAATAGTGTGGGTTATACGTTTTTTCGATTGTAATATAACTACTTTTTGTAAATACTGTAATGTATAACTGTTTTTTGTCCCAAATAAATAAAATAAAATAAAATATTACCCAAGACCTCATTCTTATTGATAAGAGGCCCGTAATAAATGATTACCTAGTAAAAACTTGTAAGCTATAGGCGCGGCATATCACACTGAAAATCTAACCTATCCGAGTCAGGAAGTATGTCTCGATTGTCTACCTCGCTTCGCTCGCTCTTGCATTTTGCTAGTAAGGGCGCAATAACAGTTTAACCTCCTGACTCTGGATGCTATTTTAATTATTTTTTAAATACAAAATATTGCCATATTCAGCGGCACTCTGGTAAAAAGGGCCCCCAACATATTTTATAGAGGGCCCCTGTAGGACTAGCTACGCCACTGTTCAACGTGTACTGTTTTGCAGTCTGTTTGAACAGTTTCGATACCTATTATTAATTATTGTAAAAATCTGACGTAAGCGTACATGTTCAAATCAAATCAAATCCAATCATTTATTATTGCAAACATTGGTAATTGGTACATAGATGTTTCTTATAAAATTTGGGGGATTTATTTTGAATTTAATTATTTGTAATGAGTTCTTTACGTGAAAAATTATCATATTTGTAACGTGTTTGTTGGGGCTCTACTCTTTTACGTTGAATAACTCGCAAAACATTTTGAATTATGACTTTTTGTAACTGGTAACATTAAATATGAATGTGTCAAAAATAATAGGGTAAAGTTTATAATGCCTGTCTGTTTGATTTTGTAAAATACTGGCTTTTGCCCGCGGCTTCGCCAGCGTGGATGTCGGATATTATCGCACGGGAACGTGCTACCGGGACAAACAAATAGCCTATGTCCAGGATGCCATCTATCTCCTTGCCAAATTTTATCGAAATCCGTTCTGTGGTTTAGACGTGAAAAAGTAACATACTTACCGACAGAGTTACTTTCGATTTTATAATATTGGTATGGATTTAACATTTCAAAATGTTTCAGTAAAAATTTGGTCTAAAAACAATAAATTAAACGTTTATGATGTCAGCAAAACTTTTAATGCAAAAAAGGCGTAGAATGTTTACAATTAGCTCTGCAGTGGTCGGGAAAAACGATAAAATCGACCCAAGTCGGTTAGTCGGCGAATATTTACGTAATTGCAGTTACACGGTAAGGGTGTTTCGCAAAACGTTTGGTGTTCACTTACTACCTGTTAGTTTCTGGTACAGTCGCCAGCACATCATGTTACCACAAACTGTCAGATTTTCTCATTCGATTTTGAGGTTACCCATCAGCATTTTATGGTTTAAAATCGTTTGGAGAAATTTGACAGTTTCGTGTAGCTTGACCTGCTGGCGACTGTACCTTCCATTAAATTATGTGACGTAATAACAAATTGCAGAAATATGTAACTAGTTAATAAATTGGTATAAGTAGTTAACGTTATAGATAGTATTCGGTAATATTAATAGTAGGTCTTCCTCCGTCTAATTCCCGCAGGCGTTTCAGAATTATTTAAGTAATTCTTCTGCGTAGTTCTGAAATCCCGTGAAAGATTGTCGAATTCCATATTTACTAAGGTACGACTCGATATTAGGAACAAAATAACCTAGAAGCCCACAATAATCCTATTGAATTCATCAGCTGATTCGTATAAAATCCGCCATCTTGCCTCTTAGCATCCTCTTAACAGTGCACCGTTGGTGTTTAATTTTGAAAGCTTCTAATCAATTGCTTAGCGACCTCTTAACGCTAAATAGCGTTTATGAATAAGAATTTTGCTAATCAGTTGTTTAGCAATTGATTAAAATTTGAGAGACGTTTATAAATAAGACTGCTTGAATTGGTATCTTATTTAAATTTTTAAATAACATCACGGTTAATTTTATTCTGCATCGAGACTAACCGATACTAGATGCTTGTTCGGTGTGATCCGAATCTTTCCCCCTTTTTAGCGATCTTGTGATCAAATAGTAATAATAAGTAGGTAAGTATAATGTTAACCTAATGGTTTATATTAATAATTACTATAATATGTCCTGTGACCTTGGCCTTTTTCTACGAATATTAATTAACACGAGTAACAAAATAAACTGCCTGAACACTTTGGATAACCTGACAGAGATGATGATAAATAAATGATTATAATTATGATGAGTCACATTGCAGTGTTCCTGATGAGTTGCTGATAAAACTGTGTTAGAAAAGAAAAAGGCGTTAAAAAGCAGAACTTATATCCTTCCCAAATAATTCTAAAGACGTCAAAGGAAGGGACACAGGTCAAGTTACACGAAACTGTGAAATTTCTCCAAACGATTTTGAAACCTTAAAATGTTGTAGTTAAGTACAAAATCGAATGAGAAAATCTGACAGTTTGTGGCAACTTGTACTGGCGACTGTACTTTACAGGCGAAAGCCAATATTTACCGTGTGAACCAAGGTGTTGCAATTTATTGCTTTAACCCAACGTGTTAGTATCTAGACAATGTTGTAGACGCGCTGATGTTAGATACTTGGCGTAAATTACAGACAAAGTATAAGTGCGGATAAATTCAAGAATTACCAGCCTTCCGGGCCATGGAGTTAATACGTGTTTTAGAAAAGGTTTTGTATTCTATCGCATTTTCATATACTTAAGTAACTAATAAATTATTAAATACCCAATGAGATATTTTAAGAAAAATGCGTGAGTGTCGTGGAACACTCGGTTGGAACTAAGTTCCTTTCGTAGTATATTTAGAACATCTATAGAACAATAATTTGATTACCATAAAAAGGGTTATATTGAGTCAACCTTAAAAGATAGACATATGCTGAACCGGACGTTTTTTTAGAACTTTCCAAGGGGAACAATGCCGTAATACATGATTTTTGCGTAACTTTAACCGTTTACGCAGCGCACGCAACGGAAGCTCTCAAAAGGAATATTTTTTTACCGTTTTTGCAACATTTTTCATTATGCATTTATGCTCCGCTCCTATTGGTCGTAGCGTGATGTTATATAGCCTAACGCCTTCCTCGATAAATGGACTATCCAACACAAAAAGATTTTTCCAATTCCAAATAGTAGTTCCTGAGATTAGCGCGTTCAACCAAACAAACAAATAAAGAAAGGGTCGTGAGGGAAACTCGTGACGGAAAATTCTTACACTTTTTTTCGCCTAGCCCCCATCCGCCAAGTCCGTACCGTGCGATAAGGAACTCCGTTCTAAAAATAATTGTTTCTACGTCAACGATCAACGAAGTAGAACAAAGATTCTCATACTCAATTACTAATAGAATTTCACTTAACCATTGTTTTATTTAGTGCGTTAAACCTACTTGTCGACATTCGGAACTGTATCATTGTTTTTTTCGGTGCCGCATACGGATACAAGCTCACCATGCGTCCTCCATGCTCATACGTGTGCAGTAGTTCGGTTAAAATGGCTGAGTCACTTGCCCCCATTCTGCTCTACTGGTCAAGACTTTCACTGCGTGCTTGTTTTAGATGTTGGTTTGAGATGAATCTCGGAGTTTTTATTGATTACGTACATATTCGATCGTGATGTCTTTCAAACGACTTGCGGTTTAAGTGCTAAAAATGAGGCTCATAATTGCTTGGCCCATTTTTTGGCCAGAACTGACAAATTACTGATAAAGAATTTTGAGTGATTTTTGTTACATTATTATAGAACACAATGAATAGAATATGAACAATGAGTGTGGTTTTTTTCATCGCTCAATAAAAAAAGCTTCAAATGGAGAAATGAGTTTGAGTGCATTGTGTTGAGCCGTTAGAGGCGTCTAGCAATAATGAGTTACTGTTGTGTGCAGTCTAATAAGTGTTCACAATAAGCCAATAACACGATGCATTCTATTGACTAATGATTTTAAAGCACGTTGGCCCTATAGTTCTATTAATGATTATCTCGAAGGCAAGTTTATTGTCATACATCGGGCAGGGTTCCAATTCCCAGTCATGAACCCGGAATATGAGGATTACACTTTTGAATTCTACATCATCAGTAATATTCATAGTTTAATCACAAAACAGTGAGACAAAATTCAACATCAAAGTCATCGTTGAGCTCCTTAAGTTCTAAGTTGAGCTGCACGATTACTGACAAATGCGTGCACTGACTGGACAGGTCGACTCAATCTGTGTGGTTTTTCCTCAAAAGACCATTTCAGACACAAATCTACATGGTCTTCACATGATCTGACCAAGATTATATCTGGACTTTAAAAGAGACTGACCTCTGAGTTTGTTTCGGACTTTCTTCTCAGAGTAGTCAGATAGGAAACGCCGACCTCATCTAGTTTTTTAAATATGATTGACGTGTAAACGTGTTTGTACAAACCTACTTACAGAAATAAAATCATTTATCATTTATCAATGCTGTAATTATGTCACCCATAAAATCATCTCACAACTCACGAGACCATCGCAAAATCAATGCCAAGCAAACAGGAACTCACCATTACCAAATAACAGAAGTTACAAACAAATCATATTATTTACGAGTTTTCCTGACAAGATGCTTATAACTACACATTGTCTTATCTAATTGGCTCCCTACATGGCAGGTAATGTGTTTAGCACGGCATGACAAAAGGGCGGACATGTAAATAAATGGATTAGTATAGCTGTGACTGCGCTTGCCACGGTTAATATGTGGATCACGTAGCTAAAAAATGTTACATCTATTTATTAGTTAGTGAGCGTTCCACGCGTACGATTCTGAGTCGTTTTTTGTTGGTGATAGAAAACTAATAATGGTGTATTATTTTCTTTGCTAAAACAACCATTCATGCTCATGATCTCGTTTAAAACCGACTACTAAAAAAGGAGGAGGTTCTCAATCCGTCAGTTTTTTTTTTTAATGTTTGTTCACCGATTACTCGAAGACGCCTGAACCGATTTGGAAATTTCTTTTTTTTTTTTCAGAGGGTATACTTCCCAGGTGGACCCATTGTCATCAGGTCAGGTTCTGATGATGGGATCCTGGAGAAATTGGGGAACTCTTCAATTATTACAGGCACACCTATAATGATTTGGGTATTATTTATAGTAACTCGTGCATTTGTTCTTGGAAAGCACCATTTGTTGAAGTGGGATTGATCCCACCGGAAATACTCAATAATAAGTATTTCACGGGTTGCGATTTGATTACTTTAATGTGGTTGGTAAGCAATTTATGCTCGTCACAAATTCACAATGCATATGGTAAAGTAGAGCTGATGGTGAAGCAGGAGAACTCCTCAACAATTAACGTCCCTGCATCCGGAAAAGGAATATTTTGTAAAAGGTTATTAAAGGCAGTTGCCATTATGCTATTGTAACTTAGATAAGTAAACTCCAAACCGACCCCCAAAAAAAAGCCTAATAAAACCAATTTAATTTTATTACACAGCAAGTAGTGGTATAGGAATTTGTGTGGCGTAGATACCTACCACAACCAAAAAGTGAAAAATAAAAACTTTTTACTAAAACAAAACCACCGACTTCCATAAAACACTACAACTTGAAAAATAACTTTAATTTCGGAAGTCGGTAGCAAAAACGACAATACAAAACCAAAGACACCGACTTCCGAATTAAAGTTTCACAGTGTAGTTTTTTTTTGGAAATGGTTTTCTTTTTTTTTTTTGTAAAAATGTCTTTATCTTGACTGTGTAACAAGAGAAATGGTTCAAGATCATTTTATTTCTGTCGTTTTCTTAGTTAAGGAAACCATTATTTTTGTGACTCGAACGCCTTTTCGGAATTCATCCTGCTGAAACGAACCAAAAAAAGTTTTAAGCGAAACAAAACTATGTCTTGTCACTTGCGCAAAAAAGCTTCCTTATTGGTAGCACGCAGCTTCACCATCTGCCGTACTGGGGGTTTCCATACGGGTGATAATGCTAAGGAACCCAAAACAGGTATAATGTCCCACGGGACGTCGCGATTCGGCACTAACGGGACCCAGCCAAGTGCATCGACCGCAAGCTCCACTTTCCAAACATAGGTTACTTTTTTCACAAAAAGTCTTTTGTAACGAGCTTTTTCCACGACGAGGAAGCTGTAATTTAATAAAAATGTCAGTGTAAAGTCTCCATGTTAAATCGTATGAGTCAATAAATTTGCAGGTTTTTATTCTAGAACAAATGATACTTAATTTTATTTGGTGGCTTTTACTGTTAACGTAAGCGTCCTTACTTGTAAGGACTAGGTACGTGGAATTTGCACGATGCAAATGACACATTGACGTCATAATTCAGTCATTGTCGTCATTTTCCTTTAATTTTTTCTTTACAATTATTGTTTTTAAAAACCAATAATAAATATATACTTAATACTTAATATATGCAAATGACGCATTGACGTCATCTTCTTTAATTGTAAGATACGATTACCTGCCTGCCTACCCTGCCTGACCAATATTTTATACAAAATACACAAATAAAATGGCAGGGGGTGACTTGCACACTCAATAATGGACTCCCGAAAACGGTCGCTAGCACATAGTGTCGTAGCGACAAGGGGGCAACATGTCCTGAGGTGCTTATGAGGAATGGAGAGGTATCCCACCCACGGCTATCAGGAGAATCCCGGAAGTACGGTCAAGATCCCTACCAGCATCTAACTGGTTATTATTATTATTATTATTTGAATACTTATATTATATATTTATTATTGGTTTTTAAAACCAATAAAAACCGACTGAAAGCCTAAAAAAATCTAACGCTTATGTTCAAATTACGAGTAGGCGTGTGGAGGGACATTGTGCATAATTATATGATAAAAGATGTTACCATGTGCTTAGAATCAATCAAAGTAAGTACTAAAGATATAATTTATCTCTATAGTACTTAAAATACCTGTAGATGAAAATAGGAACTGTGGTAATAGATGGGCGTGGTGCAGTGCACTCAGTGGCCTAATAGGATTTATAATGACTGCCCACACTCTGTTGCTTAAACGCCAAAGTACCTAATTAGGATCGATAATAATAAATCTCAGACCTAAAGGGTTCCACGGTAATAAGTTCCAAAGCTATCAGCGATGACATTCAAATGAAAGTGCACAAAACGCCAAACTCAATCCCAACGCATTAATAAAATTAGGGTGAAAGATCCCAATCCACATCGAAGGGTCGATTTTCGAAGTTGTGAAGGAGTGTGTCTACCTAGGGCAAGTCATCCAGCTCGGTAGACAACCTTGAGAAAGAAGTCGACAGAAGGATCCAGTTGGGTTGGGCAGCGTTTGGGAAACTTCGTCAAGTCTTTTCGTCGTCTATTACGGAATGTTTGAAGACTAAGGTCTTCAACCAGTGCGTCCTACCCGTTATAATACACGGTGCCGAAACGTAGACACTAACAGTCGGGCTGGTCCACAAATTCAAGGTCGCTTAGGCCATGTGGAGCAGACTATGCATGGAGTTTCTTTGAAGGTTAAAATCAGGAATGAAGTTAGAAAAGAAAAGAAAAGAACTGGAGTTACAAACATAGCTTGCAGAGTAAGCAAGCTGAAGTAGCAGTGGGCTGGCCATGTTTGTCGAAGGACAGACGGCGGATGGTAGCGTGGGACGCCCCCCAGCCCAGCTAGATGGACCGAAGACGTTAAGAAGGTGGCTGGGACAGACTGGATGCGGAAGGCGGAGGACAGGGTGTTGTGGTGCAGCCTGGGAGAGGCCTGTGTCCAGCAGTGGGCTGCGATAGGCTCAGTTGATTGATTGAAAGATCGAATTATCTGTACTCGACGATAACGATGGCTTTTCTTGCAGATTTATTTAATGTTTTAATGTCTTTTGAATTTTAACAACCAGTACCCTAATTGCGTAACACACTATCTATATGAATCATTTTGAAGCCTATTACTAATCCATTGCTTCATATGTTCGAAATAATTGTCTACTCAACAACGTAAATAACGCAATGAATATCGTTGAACTGTCAAAATGAAAGCCATTCCTACTGTTAGTGTGTTACGCAATTCCACCGCTGTTCCAAGTTATCATCAGTCTTCAGATAGGTACCTGATTTTCCTAGGCTGTTTACTTATTCATTGCTCATTCATTGTCATATCTATGAGGGTGCGATAAGGAAATGGGATGAAAATGCAGATAAAAACAAATAATTTATACGCTTTATGCATCTATACTTGTTTCTTTTTCTTTACAAATGTTTCCGTGTTTCCATGGTAATATCGAGAAGTAAACAGTATGCATAAGAACAGACATGAATTATTATAATTTTAATTATGTATTTGAACAAAAGGGTGCGAGACCTTTAACACCAATCTAATATGAGAAGCTATAATTTCTTTAGAGAACAGTCGATCGTAAAATTAAAATATTTCGATGCGTGGGAATTTTAAAGCTGCTGCGTTCGATTCTAAATAATGACACTGATGTTTCCTCGCTGACACATTACACAGTGGGTGAATGTTACAAAAACCATACTCAACATTACAAGAACACCGACAAGCTTATGTTTACATAATGCTGTTACGAGCACACACTGTGCAATATTGCTTAAAACTTGAACACCATCTGTAAGCCAGCACCCTAATTACGTAACACATTATCTATCACAATCTGAATCATTTTGAAGCCTATTGTTAATCCATTGCTTCATATGTTCGAAAAATTAGTCTGCTCAACAACGGAAAAAACGCAATGAATGTTATTGAACTGCCAAAATGAAACCCATTCCTACTGTTAGTGTGTTACGTAATTACCCCGCAGGTTCGCAAAGGCGATTTTATTACGCGAAGATATTATTTCGCGTACTGAATTTTCTACTCTCGGTATTGAGCCGAGCATTGAGTATCCAATAGAGCGCATCCCAGCGAGACAAGAAAACACTGTTTAATTGTCAACTCTCGGTGGTAAGCAAAGCGCTGAAAGTAGAGTGAGAGAAAAAAAAATCGCCCGTGCGTACCTGGGCTAATATTCTTATTTGCATTATTTATTGAATAAAAGTATGAGTACGTGAATTATGACTGCATTTATTGTTTCTACGCTAGATTAATAATAATAAAGTTGTTGCGGAATTTATGAGTTTACGGCAGTCGATTGAGGTAAATGGGTTATTGTTAGAAGATTTCCTAGTAGCTGATAAACTCTTAAGTGCTCGTCGCGAAAATTAAATGAATATTTTAATTTTACTCAATAAATTGTCGCTTTGCTTCCTCTTGTGTAAGACAAGTCATAGTAAGTAGCACTGCTCTTATATAAAAAATTCCAACAGCTACCTACTTTGTCTTTTCTTTGGGTATCCAATTGAGAGGGTTCTATGCTCTATGCATTAAATCAATAGCCTTAAAATATCTATGCAGAGTTTTATGTGACATAAATCAAAAGTGTCTAGGGTTCAAGCACCTTTTTTCTAGTTACAAAAATCTGGTGTTTTAATTATATCTTTTGAAACTTTTGAAAAAAAAAACGACCCATGGTCCACTTTAGCCTTGGATCGAAAGAGCTGGAAGTCATGGGGAGAGGCCTTTGCCCAGCAGTGGGATGATGCAGGCTACTAGTAGTAGTATTAACTTTTGAAAAGGAAATAGTTTTTGAATTTCGGTCAAAAGATGAAAATCCTCTGTCAATTCGTATTCCTATATAATCCTTCAACGGGTTAAACTTAAAAATACAAAACTTAAAAACACTTAAAAATACGGCAGAAGTTTTACTGATTGGCCTCAGCCAATCAGTAAAACTTCTGCCGTATTTTTAAGTGGAATCAATACAAAGCAACGTTATTATGGAGAGAAGCCGTCATTGGAGCCGAGGAAACATGATCAGAGCCGTGAGAATGTTGGAAGCTGTAATGGTTCTCGGCAACGTGCTGTGGCAATCGCTCTGGGCACTACGCAGAGTGTTATAAGTCGACTTTGGACACGTTACCGCATCACTGGCAGCGTGGCAGAGCGACAAGGAGGACGAGCTCGCATCACCACACGCAGACAAGATCGTTACATACCGCGTTGAAGTTGGGTTACGAGGCTTTATAGCTCTTCAGGGATGTTAATAAGCGATCAAACCATAAAAAATCCCGACGGCCGTTATGTGTACCACCTATTGAGCCCCGCAATCGCAGAGCCCGTTTACAATGGGCTCGTGAACACAGAAATTGGGCAGGAGAAGAGTGGCATTTTGTGTTTTTTTGACGAATCTCGCTTTCGTTCACGGTATTAAAGGACGTCTGGACGCCAAGAACGTTTAAAATCATGCCAGGATCATGATAAAGGCGGGTATTTGGATCGGCAAAAGAACCGAAGTGATTTGGATCAGAGGCAATTTCACTGCACAGATTTACGCTGTAACGATTGTATCAGATGTTGTCATTCCTTTGCGGACCCAATTTGGTGCTTTGTTTCTGTTTATACATGATATAGTCCACGTCCACACACTCCCAGGGTCATTGCAAACACACTTGCCGCAGTTAATATCAACGTCCTACCATGGTCTGCTCAATCGCCAGACTTGAAACCCATTGAGTACGCTTAGGATATGCTTCCAAGAAGAGTTCTGCCAAATATGGATACACACACCAGAAAATATTTTTCGCCTGTTATAACGGACGTGGGCGGCCATTCCACAACGTGATTTGGATGAACCCTTGAGTATGCCGAATCGCTGCGATTGTGATATAGGCGTTAACGGCGGAAATACAGAATACTAAAAAAAATTTTTTTTTTTGGTTTTTACCTTTAAAAACTTTTATTTTTTATATTTTTATCACATTTTAATATCAGGATTAACTAAGGTGAAAAATCCAGCATGAGTGAAAATCGTGAAAAGTCTTTAATGCAAAAGCAGAGAGTACTTCGTCGATCTATACATACGAAAATATTTTACCAAAATATACATTTCTATTTAATTTAAATACGGCAATATATTTTTTTTTTAATTCCTTGATCCGTAGACAATTTTTATGTGTGTAGGTATTTGAAAGAGATTTCATCTTAGATAAGTAACAACAGCTATAATTCTGTTAGGTCTTGAAATTAGCGACTGCAGACAATTTGTGAGGAGACGATTTAATTTCAGCTCCGGTGATTTCATGTCCTACATAATCAACTTTCGTAGTCAAGAAAGAGCACTTACTTTGTTTCACTTTGACACCAGCGCTTTTAATTAACTCCAGGACCTTACGGAGATTCATAGGCTTTTAAAAGATTTTTTGTAGAAAAACTAATGTATTTTTATTACAGTTCAAGTATCATTGCTCATTGTATGGGAGGTAATAAAATTGATTTTATTGAGTCGCTGCTCGTAGCTCTACGTTTGTGATCGCCAATTTCTATTGTTTATTGGATGAAGACGTTCTATAAAAGTTCGTGGCTCTGCAGTGGAACACAAGAATACTTTGAGTAACAGATAAAAACTATGATTGGGATAAAAAATTTGGTACAAGTTTTAAGGACGTCACCAACTATTCATGTGCTCTTATAGTTTTGTCAAAAAACGCGAACAAATTTATGCAATTATAAAAACAAAATAAACTCAAAAGAAGCCTGACCTCAGGCTAATCCTGGGGTCAGGCTTCTTATGTCATGTTTACAATTTATCTACAATTTTTTCTCGCCATGTATACCACAGGTTCAGGGCAATACCCTACATATAAAACACCATAATAAAGATAGGTACTTTCTTCCGTGAATCACGGAGGGCTTGCCGTATGTCGCAATATTTCGGGAGCTAACGGTGAGGACCGGGTGCATCGACCGAGCACAGCCAGTACGACTTGGCCTACGTTTATCGTGTGACGTGCCGACAACAGTGGTGTTCACCCTTGAATTATTGAAAATGTGATCGGATGGACGGTAATTGGTGCGTTTACCTATTCGTAGTTTAGTGAGCGTTGTTTTCGCGTTGCATTTTTTTTTTACAGTTTCGACTTTTGAATTCAATTCCAATTAATTATTTTAATTGCAATTAATCTTGATTGTGAACGGCATAATTAAAATAAGACGATATAAATCATCACTGCGTAATTATGCGAGAAAAGTTAACACTTTCTTTTGTTTATCTAATATTAATAGAACATCAAATTATTATTACTTCGAAAAAGTGTGCTCTTTTAAATAGTTGATAGAAATGCCCGCAGGCGATGGGTTAGCAACCACTCGGTAACTGCGCTCTTGTTGTTTTGATGTTGCTACTAATCACGACTTCGAGTGATAATGCGCTTTGCTCTAGCATAGCGTAAGTTTCACAGATTGAAAGTAGATGCGTGTATTAAAGAGCTGCACCTGCAGAACTTGGGGTGTCAACTATTGTTTTAGAAAAGGTAAAACGAATTGATTACTTTTTGTCTTTAATTTTAAGAAGAATGAAAGAAAATATTTTAGTAGAGTAGTAACGTAAAATGCCTTGCGTGATTCAGTAACAAGAACTTAATAATTAATTCATGTTGCGTTGACCCAAATAAATATAACGAGCATGCGAACAGTTATCGTGTACATGTAATAAATAATCACGTTAATTAGGGAACACGTAAAAATAAGCATTCAACTATTCTAATGGGTGTATAATTAACAAGAAGAATGCAGTTTGAAGTTTACCTACTTATTATTTAATAGGTACCTTTGCTGATGTAAGGCATGCTAACGAGATTGGCTTATAGGCACTGTAGGATTTAAAGATATAAGTTATCTACCTATATTTTAATAGTAGATATTGTAAATCTGCTATATATTTTATGATAAATAAGGGATTTCATCTCAGAATATTACGTGTTGGGCTCTGTTTGCACAGACAATATCGCTTGCATTATGAATCATAATTAAAATATTAAATATTTTATGCGTTATTTTACTCGCACTTGGCCGCTATATTTTAAATAAAATAAAATAAAAACCGGCCAAGTGCGAGTCGGACTCGCACACGAAGGGTTCCGTTCCACAAGGAAAAAAAACGCCGAAAAACACGTTTCTTGTATGCAAAATTAAAAATAAAATAACATTAGTAAAGTCTCCTTTGAACTGTTAACTTTACTTTATTTTTATATTTGCTGACGGACAGACGGACGGACGGACAACGGAGGTTTAGTCATAGGGTTCTGTTGGTACCCTTTGGGTACGGAAGCCTAAAAATTAATTTAGACTAAAGTAATTTTCTATGTCAAGTAGGTAAGCAGTAATTAATGACATTTGAGTAAAATGGTGTGGACCGTTTCTGGAAATAATGAAGAATCTTTCACTGTATCAGCGTGTATCTGTTGCGTCTTGCGTCTCATCAAATCATTCTGGTGCAAGTAAAGGCTCCTGCAGACAGGCGCGACGCAACTCTTGTAGAACAATTTCCATGAAGTTTTCATAGTTTTTGGAACGAAGTTCCTTAGCGCACGGTACGGACTTGTCGGATGGGGGCTAGGCGAAAAAAAAGTGTAAGAATTTTCCGTCACGAGTTTCCGTCACGACCCTTTCTTTATTTGTTTGTTTGGTTGAACGTGCTAATCTCAGGAACTACTGGTTGGAATTGGAAAAATAATTTTGTGTTGGATAGTCCATTTATCGAGGAAGGCTTTAGGGTATATACAATCACGCTACGACCAATAGGTGCGGAGCATGAATGAAACATTTTGTAAAAACGGGAAAGTATGATTTCTTTTGAGAGCTTCCGTTGCGTACGCTGCGTAAACGGTTAAAGTTACGCAAAAATCATGTATGACGGAATTGTTTCCCTTTAAAAGTTCTAAAACAAAGTCGGCGGCAGCATATGTCTATCGTTTAAGGTTGGCTCAATATTAGCCCTTTCTAAGATAATCAAATTTGTTCTATGGATGTTCTAAATAAACTACGAAATGGAACTGCGTTCCAACCGAGTGTCCCACGACACTCACGCATTTTTTTTCTACCAGAGTCGCGTCGCGCCTTTTTAATTAAGCAACCTGTCCGTATGATGCGCGGTGGGATCATGAAACTCAATATGTTACTGTTATAAACGATGACCAAATACTCCAAACCAAAACCAAACAAAACCGAACATTGAGTGACTAGAAAAATAAGATTAAAATGCCAAATTTTATAAAGAAATCTAAAAATAAATTGAAACGGTTCAGATTATACAAGAGGGTTTAGGTAAATATACAAGCATTGATTTTTAAATGCAACATTTACATTTTAGATCTAAAATAAAATACAATAGGCTTAAAACAAACGGCAGGAAACTCTTATCCTGTGATCATGGCTAAGTACATTGCCATGTCTTTTATGAGTCTACTTCGGACAGTCTATAAAACGAAAACAAAGCAAAATAAACCATAAAGAAAACTGTTTACGGTCTAAAACAACTTGTGAAATTAAAAACAATGACGTTAGACATGAGTACGTTCGCGATACGTTTGTCGACTCCAAATGGGTTTATTGATAATAACGATACAACAGTCCCTGGCATATCAAACAATGCTTTGTATCTCGATAAAGACATGGAAATGTACTCTAACTTATAGGATGACAATTGGGTCTTTCACCTTGCTGATATTTAAAATATGACAGATCATAATGTTACCATTGCAAAAATTATTACATTATTAGAATAGAATAGAATAGAATAGAATACTCTTTATTATGTACACCATAAAAAATAACAGATATAAATGTAGAAATTTTACACAGGGTGACACAAAGGGCATTACCCAATGCTTATGAACTTTCGCGCCTATTATTTAAAGAAAAAATAACACAAAGTTTAAAAAAAAGAATCGTTTGCATATTGGATGTTGCAAGTTATAAATGGCTATCTTTAAGTTGGTAAGAGTTTTGTGAAATCAGTGTATTGCAACAATACTGATGCGACATCGCTAAAGCAACATGATGAAGCAATAAGCAGCTGTTGCGCTTGGTCCACGAACCCTTATAAAGTCCATTGCCGAGTTCAACAGACGTTAACTATGGCATGCACTTACTAACAGAGCGATGGATGTACGAGGGTCATTCAATAAATACTTAGCCTACAAAAAGTAAACGAAAATTTTGGAAAAGTGGCAATTTATTTTTCAACATAGTCTCCTTTTACTTCGATACACTTAGCCCAGCGATGCTCCAACTTTTTTAACCCGTCCGAAAAATAGTTTTTGTCAAACTCTGCAAAATAGGCCTCCGTGGCGGCGATGACCTCCTCATTCGATCCATATCTATTCCCGGCGAGTGATTTTTTCAGATTAGGAAACAGAAAGAAGTCACAAGGGGCCAAATCTGGAGAATACGGTGGATGGGGCAGCAATTCGTAGCGTAATTCGACCAATTTGGCCATGGCAACGGCAGACGTGTGAACGGGTGCGTTGTCGTGGTGAAACAGCACTTTTTTCTTCGCCAGATGGGGTCGTTTTTTCTTTAATTCGGCGTCGAATCGGCCTAATAAATCGGCATAGTAAAGCCCTGTAATTGTTTTACCCTTCTCGAGGTAATCGATGTAGATCACACCTTGTGAATCCCAGAAAACGGTGGCCATAACTTTTCCGGCCGATTTTACAGTTTTCGCCTTCTTTGGAGCACGTTCCCCGGTCTGGATCCATTGTTTTGATTGCTCCTTGGTCTCTGGTGTGTACCAGTGGATCCAGGTTTCATCGACGGTCACAAAACGACGCAAAAACTCCGCTGGATTCATCTTAAACAGCGCCAAACACGTCTCCGATGTGGTCTCACGGTTGCGCTTGTTTTCTGGTGTGAGTAAACGCGGCACCCATCGCGCCGACAGCTTTCTCATGCCGAGTTCCTCGTGAAGAATATGATGCACTGTTCCTTCTGAAATGCCTACAGTCTCAGCTAGCTCCCGAACCTTCAATCGGCGATCTGCCAATACGAGATCATGAATTTTTTCAATGTTTTCCTCCGTAGCAGCTGTTTTCGGTGCACCTGGACGTGGTTCATCAAAAACCGACGTACGGCCACGTGCAAACTCGTTGAACCAATTCTTGACGGTGGCCATCGATGGAGAAGAGTCACCGTACACAGCATCCAAGCGCTCTTTGATTTCGATGCGCGTTTTCCCTTCCAAAAATAGGAATCGAATCACCGAACGATATTGCTCTTTTTCCATTTTTGTAAAACCGATCGACACGTTCGCTTCCATAAGTTGTCAAATTAAAACAAATGAAGGGATTGGAATGAAAATTTGAAAAAAGAATTAAAAAAGAATGTGCTACACTGTGGTAAAACTCTTTTGAAACTACAGCGCCCTCTGGCGATGAGGCTAGGTACTTATTGAATGCACCTCGTATCTTATCTAGGTCGGGGTCGATTAGCCAAAAGTAGAGGCAATGTCAAGTACTTATTAGGTCTGTTATCGTTGCGTTGGTTGCGTTGATTGGCGACTGAGAAATCGTTAGGTCGGGCGGACCAGTTGCCCAAGCTTAAAGAGGTGCTATAATTTCATAAATTAATTAAAAGTGCAATAATATTTTTTTATAACTTAACTTTCGCTTCTCATTTTTTTTTACTATAGGTTAATCAGGTCATTATAAACCATAAACTGAGTAGGTTCGGTACATTCACCAACAGAATAAATAGCAAAAAGAAAATTTTTGTACCTACCATAGATAATAATCAGCCAAGTTTTGACAGTCGCAAAATACCGCGTTCTCATTATACGATAAAAACACTAATAAAATCACGACGTTGTAATAGACTAAAGGGGAAAGTAGGTAGTGAAAGTTAAGTTTTAGCAAACCAGTTTGAAGGTCAGTGATGACGACGACCGCGAATGGAATAGAAATTTTAAAATTGGAATATTTATTTATTGAATGCTATACTTAGATAGAATTTGGTGTCAGTCATAACAGGCATTAGATGGAATAGCGCCCGGTTTATGCGTTAAAGATATTTAAAAAACGAAAGTTGTTGTTATTGTCGCATTACTCCTTTTTATTACTGCTGGCAATTGCGACATCCACAAAGATGATTGATGAATTAATTTATTGGTCCTTTACCTACTTCGATGACGCGTTCATCTGTGGTTCTTATATATGTTACCTACCTACTGGTTAAGAGCTGTAGGTACTCACAATAGTTGTATAAAACTATGATGTACAATGTATTTATAAAGTTAATAACATATACGTAGTTGTCTTCACCTTGTAAACCATGCATCGAATGTAAGAGCAGAAAATAAAATGTCGTTCATGCTTTAGGAACCCTTCATACTGAGCGTGGCAAAAGGCATTGGTAGGTCGGAGTCGGTACAAAGGTTTCGCTATGTCGATTTTATTCTATTTCACCTCAAAGGACACTATCCTTCTGAAGGTATTTTGATACCTAAAAACAATTAAGAAAGCTTTATATAAAATCGCTATCTGAGAGACAGGTCAAATTAAAGCTCGCTTAAATATGACTCGCTCGGGTATGAGTAATTCGCCAATAAACGTCTGCGAAAGAACTTTTACCTTCACCTTTATAAAAGCACTACTTACATTTATTTAAAGAAATCAAGTAATTTTTTTTTAAACGTGCAATAAACTGAACTTTGGCGTGACTTCTGCGCGTCAAGATATTATTAAGGAAAGCTTACCTTTGAAGTGTTATTTTATTATTTGCTGTTGGCCCAATGGAGATACTAATAGCCGCTAGGTAGCTTTAAAAAATTCTCTGTCACTTTCTGATCTTGAGCCATTAACTCTACTTTTAGCGGAGGAAAAGCCTCATTACAAGTGTGCTGTTTGTAGTCCTCTTTACAAGGACCACGCATCATTTGCATTATGAAAGCTATTCACGTACGATCTTCAACTTTACTTGAACTATTCTATGCATAACATATTCAGTTAAACTAGGCTTGTAGAGCATCTAAGAACTTAGTTGTAACTAAGTCAAGTGCACCACAAGAATTGTAGTTATATAATGTAAATAAAAGCCAGTTTTGTAAGTCAATGTTTGACTATGGCGTGACTAGTTTTCGTTAGTCGCGTGTTTAAGATTTTTTTTTTTTTAATTGAAAGCAAACATTTTTTTTTACTTAAACGTTTTTTATCACTAAAGCATGTATTTATTCTGAATATGAATTAAGGTAAATAAGTTTAAAGATACGAGGGAATAATCAATAGCTAATTCGTCTAATATTATCCGGCTCGAAGGATAAATTTTTTTAGTACGAAACATTTGTCCTGCGATAGACCTTATGAAAAGCGATGGCAAAATCTACTTTTTTCGGATTTAATTTTTTTTTTAATTTACGTCCAGAATACAGCCTGCACAAAGCCTTGACTACCCAATAGTACATTATTGACAGTCACTTACAAAATAATTATGCACGTTGCACGCACTGCATCAAGCTTAACAAGTTAATAACACATGGAATCGAGGTTTTGGATATCGCGGCTATGATACAACGATTATAAAATGAACACAATATCTACGTTAATCATTAAGTAATGATTAATGAATGAGTTGATCTGATTTTGAATTCAGTTCGAGCATGACCAACCAAGGCTCATAGAACTGAAGTATAAAGGGTGGGTCAGCTCCTCATCACCGATTTTGATTTTAGGTTTTAGGACTCATCCTAAAACCTTTTCTTCCACCACAACACACTATGTAGAAATGTATTATTACTTTTGTTTGGCTCATACATTCCAACACACACATATTTGCGTGATAGGTACCTATAGTCGCGTGTAGGTACAAGGTAGTCTGCAATATAAAACGTTGACTTCCGATGAAAGGAAGGAAATATCACGTCTGACAAGTGTTATTTTTATTGAACTCACTTTCCTGCACCTGTCGCATGTTCGTCTACGAGTTCAGGAGCTGTCTTCAATGTAATGAAAACAATAGCTTCCTTTTTAACCGATTTCACAAAAAGGAGGAGGTTCTCAATTCGACTGTATTTTTTTTTTTTTTGTGTTTTTTAGCTTAGAACTTTTTTTGGATGAACCGATTTAGATGATTCTTTTTTTATTTGAAAGCTGATGCTTCACATGTGATCCCATTTAAATTTGATCAAGTAGTGACCAGGAATTTTTGAGTTATCTCTAATAATGCGTATTTTTTCCACTTGGTTTATATTGATGATGTTATAATAATTTCCTGTCACGGTTATTTACATATCAAGAAGTGGTATACGAATGTATGTGGGGTAGGTACCACAACTAAAAAGTGAAAAATAAAAACTTTTCTACAAAAAAAACAGCCGACTTCCAAAAAAAAACACTAAAAAACGTGAAAAATAACTTTAATTTCGGATGTCGGTGGCCAAAAATGAAAACACACAACCAAAGACACCGAAATTAAAGTTATTTTTCACGTTTTTTAGTGTTTGTTTTTGGAAGTCGGTTGTTGTTTTGTAAAAAAGTTTTTTTATTAATGTAGGTTCATATAGGTACTTACTTATTATTTATACATTCTGCAAGGCCATAAATCCTTCGATCCATCAACAACAATTACTGTTGTAAGCTATCTTGACTCACAACATTATGCACATCGGTTTTCATCAGACTATCCGTGACTGTACCATAAGATTGCTACCATTAACTTCTGTTCCCATAAAATATGAACTGAAATAGTTTAATATTGTCATTGGATAGTCCCGAATTCTTGACTCCCCGTCCAGTTCCATGACTTGAGGATTTAAATTTGGCTTGGCATAGAATTAGTATGTAAATTATGCAGTTGGCAGATTTCTAGGTGTGGACTAATTAAAATCAGGAGCTGGCATTAAATTATGAGATATAAACGATAAATAATCCTACCTACAGGCTACAGGTTTAATTAAGAGTTAACTACAACCTACTTTGAAGTATTTAGCAAATCTTTAGATTTGCGTGTCTACACACATCATAGCACACTGAGAAACTTCGAAGGTCGTACAATATTTACTTTGAAGCTAATTATTGGATATTCTTATACTAAACTATTCGTTGATTTGTTTGATTAAATTGAGTCAATACGAATAATTAAGCCACCTTATCGTCATGTACTATGAAACATAGAGCTAGGTATTAATCTTTCCATCCGCATCCAGCTGCCTCCTTATTAATTGTATTCTTCTTTTGATCCAGATAAACCAACATGGCGACATCAGTGCTGCAGCCCGAAGATTGCCGAAGGGAGCACGAACCGAAGCATGACATCATCGAAGCGCCGAGGTTGACCGATGATGACCGAATGTACATCCTTGAAGCTAAGGAGCGGGAGTCTGGAGAGCTGCCTCCAGAACTTAGAGAAAAGGCCAGGACAGAACTGAGAGAAGAACCAGCGTTAAGAGAACAGGCTTTGGCACAGATGAGACACTTTATTGAGAAACATCCCGCAATCAAGAAATGTAGAACTGGTAAGAAAGAATTCCCGGTACTAAAAGAACTCTTGTAACAAGGTCTCCCTAGATATGATTGGTCCTTTGGTCCAATATCAATATGTTCCGTCGTAGTATACGGATCTATGGTGGAAGCGCTGTATTACGATGCGCTATTGATAGCACAAACTTTTCTGCCCAGCGACAAAGTAACAACACATTCCATAATAATAACACCTCATTCTTGCCTTTATTTGCCGGCTTGAGTGGAGATTCGCAAGAGCAATCGTGCTCGGAGGAATGAAGTATTCTAGTAAGATGCTGGTAGGCTGGTAGGGATCTTGACTGTACTTCCGGGATTGTCCTGATGTCGCGGATTGTTCGAAAGAGTTACCGTGGCCCTGGCGCACAGGCAACTGAAGAAACACGGGTGGGTTATAATCAGTAAGAGTCTGACATGCCCTTCCGCTCCGCCCAGAGCGGGAGTGGTCATTTGATGATTTCCAACATAAAAAAGAAAAAAAAGGATTGTCCTGATAGCCGTAGAATACCTCTCTACTCCTCAAGCACCTCAGGATATGTTGCCCCCTTGTCGCTACGTCACTATGTGATAGCGATCGTTTCCGGGGGCCCATTATTGAGCGTGCAAGTCACCCCCTGCCATTTTATCCGCTTATTGTATGTATAAAACATTGGCCAGGCAGGGGTCATAGTCCTTCCATAGTTTAGGTAACCAGTCCACTTTAGCCACCCAAATCCATAGTCCATTTCCATATCCTGCAATAGTCCTACACCAACCGGGGGTTGTCCTTGGGTGCACTTTCATAGTACGTACAGGGATAATCGTCGGTTGGTGCCTCATTTCATTGAAAGCGTCTAACGGGCCCCTGCAATTTGGTTTTGGCCCTTCGTACTCCTTCCAAAGGTCCGGGACTCCAGGGTCCTGAGATATAACAAAGATCAAGGCTTAAACACTGATTACATGCGGACAAAGCGAATTACTAAGTAAGAATGCAGACTTTAATCCTAAATTATTCTCGCCATAAAATATTTATAGCGACATCAAAATCTTCTTTATAAAATGTTGCATTTACATTGTAAAATCCAGTTTATTGAACCCAATTTCACCGAAAACAATACATTTTAAATTAAATTGGTCCTGAGGCCAGATGACTGTAACCCACTTGTGATTCTGATCACGTGGTATGTAAATATTGTATCCGTTACTTCATGGTGAAGCCCTTCGAGTGCAGGTCTCGAATGCACAATACTTAGTAACTAAGTATCATGTTCTAGGACGTAGGGCGAGTGTGCCAGATGGCCCAATTTTGGATGACATGCTTTGGTTCAATTATTAAGAAATTACGCACCCCGAATAGGAAAATAAGCTTTAGCCAGCCAGCTATTTTTGGGTACCATCAATAAAGACAACAACGAGAGCATTTAGGTCGTCTCTGAAAACTTGGTGTTAGAAGTAACAGGGACAAGCGAGTCTAGTTGGATCGTTTGCGTGATTTTTATACGATCTGGAATCTCGTCCAAAATCAGCAGTCAGTTTGTAAATGGCCCTAACGACCACAATCAATGTTCATGATAGTCAGACAATAACTAATCTTATCTTTACAGACTCACCCTTCCTCCTCCGTTTCCTCCGGACGAAGAAGTACTCCATCCCGCAAGCCTGCTCCATGCTGGAGCGGTACCTCACCATCCGGGAGATGTACCCTCAATGGTTCAAGAAGCTAGACCCCTTGGACCCTAAGATTGCTGCAGTGATTGATGCAGGGTACCTGGTGCCTTTGCCCAAGAGAGACGCTGAGGGTAGGAGAGTGGTGCTGTCTTGTATGGGTAAGTTCGTGAAGCGGTTTAAGCTGCTTTATTATAACTTGTGTAGGTATGGTGTGGTCTAAGTAATTAGTTTTATTTTCCATATACAGGGTGGCGATTTAGTCACCTGCATCCGCCGAGAGGGTGATTCTACCCGTCATTTTAAACAACTTTCGCTACGAAAATATTTACAGATTCCTGAAAAAAAAAACAAGTTCCTATACAACAGTAGACAGACGCAATGTTTTTTCTTTTTAAAATTCGGGTATGGGTTTCATAGCGAGAGTTGTTTTAGGATGACGTGTAGCATCACCCCCTTGGCGGATGCAGGTGATTAAATCGCCACCCTGTTTATGTAATTATTCGTATGCAATATACGATTTCCTAGAAGTTGGATGGTATTCAGTGGTATATTATTTGCGCATTACTCAGTTCATAGTAACAAACGTAGGTATTTAACTACTGAGTCATCCGCACGTAGGTAACGTCGTCTATACATATGTATTTAAAGTTAATATGCAGTAAAAAAAAATACTGGTGGTCAATTTTTTAAGTCAACCTTTTAACATTCTTATTGAGCTTTAGACGAAACAAAATTGGCTGATGCCAATAGTTACCCCAGTGTCCTGCGGAAATAAGAAAGGTGAAGTCTTTCTTTGGTCAATAGATCCCGTATTTTTCGAACCGTTTCCTTTCAAAGCTACCCTAGTTAATGCCAACCAAAAAGAAACCTTCCACACTGCAGAAGACACTCATCTCAGTCATTACTCAACCAAAACTTTTGGTGACTGAGAAGGATTCCCTTGACCGAGATCTTAATCGTGCCTTGGACCAAGATCTCGGTCAAGGGAATCCTTCTTCACAGGAATATTTCAAAACAGTGCCGGGGCGCCTCGTGGCGCGCCGATAAAAAATGTTCTGGGGGAATCCCCGCACGGGTCACGCAGATACCGGAGCATTTAGTAGATAAAGCTGAACACTAAATTCCTCTTCTCCCACCAGGTCGCTTCGACCCCCATCAATTCGACAACTGCGTGATGGCCCGCGTCCACTCTATGATCGTGGAACTGCTGCTGGACGAGCCAAGGTCACAGCTGCTGGGGTACACCCACGTGAACGACGAGGCCGGCATGCAGATGCCGCACGTCAGCCTGTGGTCACTCACTGATGTCAGGGTTATGCTTAATTGTATACAGGTGAGAAGAAATAACGAAAATATAATGTTTATATTGTCACAGAAACACGTGCATATAAAAAAGCAAACTTGAATACCTACTCAGTACTACCGCTAAAACCCCGGTGGCCCTCTAAAGGGCAATTATGTCGCTCATACCGACAAGCCCCGGTGGCCCTCTAGAGGGTCGCGCTGTCGCATGGTTTAAATCTCTATTACTTATTGCTTCTAAATAAGGACTATAATATCGTCTTTTGGGTAGTTCACTCTACGGGCTGACATTTTCTTGTTCCATTTAAAAAATATCGCTTAGTAACATTGCAAAAAAACTTGAAAGAGACGCTTCTAAAACCTGTTGCAATATTGTACGTGCTCTTCAGTTTTTTAAAACATAAAAAACATATAATTAAAAGCACGGAGAAAAGAATTAGTCGGTCTGCGAGTTATTTCGTAGTTAATTTCAGGAACCCAAATTTTTACTAAAAGGGGTCACAGATTCCGGGCATGATAACCGGGAGTATTTTGATGAAGAATTTTGGATGACAGAATAATTTATCACTGTAGTAATAAATTCGGTCCCGAGTCTATTACCATCATGATGGTTCAGTACCATGATGGACTCATCAACGTCAATTCGGGATTATCCCGTAGATAGATTAGGCTAGAATGCACTAACTAAGGTAACCCGCGAGATTCAAAATTCGGAATATCTCAACAAAAAGTCATCGAATTTGAATTTGATGAAATCTAATGATAATGATTATTTCCAGAACTCTACCCCAATGAGGCACAAGCGCACTCACTTCGTGAATATTCCACACTACGGAGTCAAGTTCTTCGAGTTCGCTGTATCTTTGCTCAGCGATAAACTGAAGGACCGTGTGATGGTAATTTCAACACTATTTTTTATTAAACTTTACATACTAGTAACAACCCCTGCCACCGATCTTAAGTAGTAGTCTGCACAAGTCTATGGTAACAATAGTCCTCGAGTGGGGAGGCAAAATCGAATATTAGAAATTCACAAAACACTTTGAAAATGTTTACAATCTCATCACAATGGACTGCGAGTTTCAACTTGCAACATTTGACATACCATAGTGCATGAAATGAACTTTTCCCAATAGTACAATCAAAGAGAAAAGTGTTAACTTCACATTGTAAAATGCCGAATAACCGTACTACTAATAAAACAATAATAAATACCTAAAAAATAAAAGTAATGAAAACTGGCTTTTTTCCATGAATTCTTGTGGCACATTTTCTGAACATTGACAAGTACTTACTGCAACAAAACGAGTGTCATGTACAAATATAAATGCTCGAATAATCTTGGTTTGTGGTGATAAAATATTTAAAAAATAAAGTATGTCTATATTTTTTCTGAACGTGATACTACAATTATAATACTATGCAAATGTATTTTAAGCTGACTAAGATAAAACTTTTTTTGGGAAACCATTGTAAATTATTTGAATTATTTATAAACTAGGTACGGAAAAATGATAAGAGATAAAACTTTTATTTCGAATTTTCCCAAATTTAAATATTTTTATACAGGACCAGAACTAACCGGATTTTCACAGTAGCCTAAGTATAATGTAAAGGTGTTCTAATGGACAACCTCCAGTGTTAAGTTTCTCAGATTTCATCTGTTTTCTCATTTTAATTTTCTCTGTTCACAGTTCCACCGAACAAGCGACGATTTAATGAAACACGTTGATCCAGCAATTTTGCCAAAAGAATACGGAGGCACTGTTCCTCTCAGAGACATGATTGAAGAACTGAAACGCAACCTCTTGAAGCGGAGAGATGACTTGCTGTCATTAGATGGAATGTCGGTGGACTTGCATGCTTTGGAGAAGAACGATTTAAATCAAGATATACACTCGACGGCAGGGTCCTTCAGAAAACTTGAATTAGATTAAGAATATTGTTGGGAGTTAAAGTTTAGACTTTCAAATAAATCATTATGGTTTTTGAGTAAATGAACTGAAATATCTCAAATTATTTGGAAGTTTGCTGGGCAATTTTTGGTCTAATTGAATAGACATATTTTTATAATTAACATGTACGTTTTCAAATCTTGCTTTGCTTTCAGGATAAATTAGGGTTAATAATATTTTTTTAGTTAATTAATCATTTTGTGATTGCTATTGTTATTAAATATCATCAAATATAAGTACTCAATAGAATAAAATATATAACTGTATGCGAATAGATCTCATTCACTGTTATTAGGTAAGCATTTAGTAAAAAAAATGCTATAAACAATATTAAAATATATGCTTGAGAAGTTATATAATCTTACTGAGACTACATTTATGGCAGATCACACTATAATTACTTCTGTAGGCCTTCATTTTTTTTTATTTAGTACCTAACTATTATAGAGAGCTTGTGGCAGCCGTCGGTGGTGTCACGTTACCATTCTTAACGGATGGTTCTGAAAAATATTGTCATTGCCATCTGTTGCAATGTGTGTTTATCAATTAGAATTCTCGTATATTTAAGATAATTGCCAACATGACAAACTGACTGCTGCATTAAATTAATCACCTTTTGTGATGTGAAAGGGCTATTTTGTAACAGTAATTCTAAGTAATAATTCTTGTATCATCATCGGTTTTATATGTCATCCGAAATATTTTGGGTAGGTACAGTATGTTATAAGATGAAACAATTAAATAACTTTAAAATATGTATGCTAATCTTTTTTATTTTCCTGACACGTGCTAAAAAAGTCTAAGAAACCCTAAACTGAGGGGATTTACAGAAACAAAGGTGATAATCAAATTCTACTGTGGTGGTGTGGATCTCATATTATATAATCACTAATAATTGATTAATAAGCTGCAAAAATAAAATAACTAAAATATGTATGTTGGTTCTTTTTTATTTTCCTGAAACGTGCTAATAAAATCTAAGTTAAACCTAAACTGAGGGGATTTACAAAACCAGAGGTGATAATAAAATTTGATTTTGGTGGAGGTGGTGGATCTCATATTATGTATTCACTAATAATTGATTAAGTTATAATTGTTGTCAAAAAAACAACAGTGCACCCGAATGTACATGTATGTAGCTGGACCATTCAAATTCACCATAGACAATTTCCACAAACGAAAAAGCGCAGAGTGCATAGACAACTGCGTTACCAATATCATAGATTCTAGACGGCCTTGAATTGCGAGCGATATGATGCCAACTTCGCTGTAGTTTTTCCCGCAGTTTGGCGTCCACATAGATTGATAAAAAATTATTAGCACGAATTTTCTATGCATTTAGATCAATAGGACATTTTTCAACCCCTATGATTTGTTTTCCAGTGACGATTTCATGAAACTATAATGCTATAACAGTGAACAGTTTGTTTGAGTTGTTATATTGTGGTGGATTTTGTAAACATCGGGACGTGAACGCAGGCCCACGTCTATGAATTCTTGTACGTATTCTAGCCATTATAGTTTTTAGTTGTCTGTTTATGTGTAATCACGATGCAAATTCAATATATTTTGGTATAATTTGGTGCAGTTACGATGGATTAACCTCCTAAGTTTGTGTTGTTTGCTTGGTCGTAAAAACTGGGTCTGCCATAATCTAGCATAATTTGATTGTTGTATAAACCACGAGCACAGCAACAGGGTAGGGTAAATATCACGTTCGCGATGATATTTCTATGTGAAAACCAAAAGTTATGACTTAATTTGATCGACACGTCATTTTATATGTTTCTAAACATCACATTGGTGTTGTTATGAGGCCGATGTCCTTTATTTTTCTCGATCGTTCACAATCAATAAAGATTTGCGTGATAAGCCACCAGAACCATGTTAGGTCAAGAACAAATACTACAATGTGGACTTAGGCTGTTTGTATACAGCTAATAATGTCAGTGGATGCACATTTTGGTCATGACCAACTTCTGCCTTCAATCAATATGTCACAGTATGCAGCATACTGGGTAAACATTATTGAAACATAATTTTCTGACTAAAACTTTAGTAGCTTTTAGATATAAGTGTACAATATGATTCAGATAGGGTTGCAATCACCCTCACTTTTCTAGATTTTTCTACATACTTCTACTGTAATTCTGATCATCTGGTTAGCATTATCCCTGTTTCAATGTCTTGACCTACTTTTAGAGTAAAACTTATGCTTTTAAAATGTTGTTGAATGCATTCGTTTTAATAATGGCGCCCTTAGTGTAAGTGGTTCTTGTTTCTGCACCAGTTTTGTGCAAAATTTTGTTTCACTAGGAAGCAATCTCAATTATTTATGCAGCACAATGTTTTGCCATCTTTGTGTATTAATCATCAGGTCAAAAGCAAAGCTTTGGGCATCGGCATGATGGCATGGAACTGAAACATGGGTAAGATCTACAGGACCATTATTCAGTAGTGTCCTGGAGCAGGATTTGTGTCCTATTGATATTAAACATGACTGATAAAACGTGGGTGTACTTTAAGCGAAATATGGGACAGCTCGCCCCACTCCGGCTTGTACGCCTCTGGGCAAAACATAGAGGATCTACCAATCTGTAACATCTCGCACACTGGTGTAATTTGACCTATGTTTACAAATAAAGCATACTGATTCTGCTATGTTGGTAAAAACAAGCATTATCCATGTTGTTTACCTACTCCTGATACGTAGACAAACCCACGCCTGTTTCACATGGTAGTAGGCAAAAACTACAGAACCTGTATCCACTAACCCGCACTGGGCTTGCGTGGTGGTTTGCAGTCCATTTACCACCCAAAGAGAGGAGTACTGTGCCCCAGCAGACATGCACAATGGTCCACTTGAAGGACTAAGTGCGGAAACCAAAATCCTAAAGAGGAAGAAGTGCCCCAGTGGTTGGAAATGAAAGGTTGATTATGCCATGTGGGGTTACCTAACCCTTAATAGAATACAGATGTAATCTTATGCCATGAAACAATAGAAACTGCTGTCAAGTGTTTAGAACAAGGAATTTGCTCTAATGGCATACTTCACTCAAAATATTTGAATTATGATCCTTCCTAATTTTGAAGCCTTGTTTACACCGTGTCTAACAACCATCCACACATAAAGATGTATTAAGCCATAAGTAGGGACAGTATCAACAACTGTTACACATGATTTTACAGTAACTAGTAAAATATAAGTTAAATATTACTTCCAACTGTATAGTCGAACTAAATAGGACTGAATAACCTTTATTTTTAATACTATTTCATAGTTATATTCGAATGAGGCAAAGTATTCTATAGACAAAATATTTTGTATGTTCAACAGAATCACACATTGATCTAGGGTTTATTGAAATATGGAAAGTACATTTGGAGCTATCCAACTATTTATTTATAGCGTTATTTCAGAGTGATAGTTGTAGTACAAAAACACATTTAATATCGGTTCTGAGTCTCTGTGTGCCGTTTGGCAAAGGCCTCCAACGCCTTCCAATTCTCCCTGTTCCTTGCCTGTCTAGTCCATGTCTTGCCAGCAGTCCTCACCAAGTTACATTGTAAAGTTTCATATAATATTATGCTAATAACTTAGGGATTTAAGATTCATCTTCTCTCAGTATTTGCCTTCTTTATTGAAAACCTAAACAGTCTGGCCCCAGACTAGGCTAGGCCTGTGTGGTGTTCAAATGACAAAATGTATTGGTGTGTTAAGTTGTATTGCTTGCTATCTTGTATGAATTAGAATGTTGGGCCACAAAAGACAATGAAGGCAATAAATTGCATGCAGCTGAGTTGAGAATGCTAAGAGGGATGTGTGGTGTTACACAAATGGAAAGAATAAGAAATGAGTACATAAGAGGAAGTCTTAAAGTGGCACCAGTAACTGAAAAATTGTGTAGAAATCGGTTGTATGGGGATGTGATGTGGAGGAGTTATTAAAATGTTGGGAGGAAAGTTTTGAGTATGATTGTTGATGGCTATAAGAGTAGGGGAAGACCAAAGATACGATGGATGGACTTTTTGAAAGATGATATAGCTAGAAAGGGGGTGACTATCGCGTTAACAACTAATAGAAACGTATGGAACAAAAAGACTGAGCGCCAAATAAATTGTGATAAGAGCAGGAGAATGATGGTGATGTGTTAAATTGTATGTAATAGATATGAGTCCTCGGGCGTACAATTGTACACTAGCGCCACTCCTTTAAAAAAATATTATCATGTTACTGAGAAGGAATTATGAATAACAGCTTGATGAGGACCCTCGGTAAGTGTGTCTAGAATTTTCTAATACCTTTTATAAAGTGTCACATTGAGACACGAAGCAACAAAATTCGATCTAAAGAAAAGCGGCCACATTCCTCTAGATCGAAATTTGTCTCAATGTGAAACTTTATAAAAAGTATTACACTTACTGAGGGTCTTTATTGAGTCGTTATTCATAATTCTTTCTCAGTCACAAGATAATATTTTTTTAAAGGAGTGGCGCTAGTGTACCGTTGTACGCCCTCTTAATATAAAGGTGCTTTACATTCTTCATCACACGCATTGACCAAGGAACAACACAACTGTTCTCCCCGAAGGGTTAGCCAGTAGTTACATTGGTACACCCACATTTCACCAGCTATGTAGAAGACCCATGTAATAGGGGGCGAGCCTATTGCCGTCAATTTTACACAAATTCAGGATCTAGGCAGCTACTGAGAAATACCTGATAGAAAAATCCGTTAATACTTTAGCTCAACCTGGGAATTGACACCAGGATCTCCTCGTGCTCAGCGGTAGTGTTTCCGACTAGTAGACCTAAAGATATTATGAGCTACATTATTGTGATATTGTGCTGCACCAAACATTGTAAAGGGAACGTCATATATTTCAATGGCATTTTATAGATAGTTTTATGATAAAGAGGTTGTGTTGTGTGACTCACATCCATAATTTTGAATATGGTCTTTTTGTGGAGTCAAAAACATGTTAATTTGCCATCTACTGGAAAATACTTAATTGGAATAAAAATAAGTACTGTCAAACGGGGTCAATAGGGATGCAGGGGTGAATCGAAACGAAAGTTTAAAAGGGATATTAACATTGAAATAATATAGTTTGTTGCCAAAAAAGACTCTAATGTGTTTATTGTATTATAATTAATGATTAAGTACCCTTTTTGGCAACAAACTATATTATTTTCTATTTAAAATCCCTTCGGTACTTTGAGCATGTACTCCCATTTTTTTAAACGCTGTCTATTTTAAGATGCTGATAGTGATGACTTTAAATAGTTTTCTTCTCTCAAATTTACTTTAATTAGACCATTTTAAGGCACTTTGTAACTGTCAAAAAGTCAGCCGAATTGGGCAGATTCAGTTTCTTTTACGATTCAAGTAAACTTACAAATATTCGTGTCTTCTTCCAGATTGGCAGCATGGCGGAAATAGTGTACCCGCAGGGCTGCCGTCCAATCACCGATGACCTCGGTCCAGATGAGCTTGTGAGGAGACTTAAGGTATGTCTTGCATATATCATTCTCCTTAGTAGCTTAGTAAAAGGGAGAATGCCTTATTTTCATAACAGTTCCCCGATGTTACGGCCTGTTCTTATATTTACCTATGCAGCAGGTCACTTGATTCTACTGAACAAGAAATTATGGAGTGCTTTTACGGGGAAATTATCATTATTGCTATATCCTCGCCAGCCACACTACTACACAGCTGGCAGTAAATTCTAGAATAACAATGTGCTTAAAGACGTCGCGTGTCGCGCCTGTTTGTAGGAGCGTTAAAGCTTCATTATAAATATGAACATAGAACATGATATGATATGAACATGATAGAACAAGATAAAGGCACATCCTTATAAAAAAATCGTCCAAGTGCGTGTCGGACCACGCACAATGAAGAGTTCCGTAGTTGGAATAAATTTATCCCAAAAACAAACTTAACATTGTAGTTGAAAAAATGTTCTCCCATTCATAGATATAATATATGTCACGGTCAATTCTCCAACAGCAACAGTAAGTTTATAATCGCAATAAAAAAATGTTATAAAACTACAAATTGACGGACAACAACAATTTTCGGATTTTTTCATATACTTGTGCTGTGAGACCTTGCTTCTTGCCAAGTTTCAGGATTCTAGGTCAACGGGAGGTACCCTATAGGTTCTGATTTATATGCGAGTATCAAAATATCTCGCACAAATGTTTGTATTTTTTTATTGCGTTGATTTAGAAGCTTGCTTTTTAGAGCTCCAAGTGACCGTAGATCTACGTATTTGATATTAATTACAGCTTGATACCTTCACGCGTTCCTGAGAAAAAGGGCCTTGACAGACAGACAGACAGACGGACGGACAATGAAGCGATCCTATAAGGGTTCCATTTTTTCCTTTTAAGGTACGGAGCCCCGAAAACGTATTTACATTATTCGAAATCGAGTCTCTCGAGGGGACAGCGAACCCTCGGTCTTGAGGATACGAAACTTGTCCTATTATTACCCAACTATAGACATTTTCCTTTAGTTCTTCAGCATGTGTGTGATAGAGCTCCAAGGGAGTCTGCCAGTGCACTTAGGAGCCTGGTGATAACTCCCAAACAAAACTAAAACGCTGTCATACATAAAACTTGACATTCGCATGATAAATGTTATCAGTCATTGCCTTCTCAGCAGAATGAGGACAATATAGTTATTAAGGCTTTAGCCATAACGATGTTATACATATTTTCATCGTGTTTATGTAAAATTTTACATATTGTTTATACTTAACGCTGATTTTGACTACTAGAGATGTATGGAAGAAAAAGACATGTTGCGCCGACCAGCAGGCGTAGCATGACGCTATCTATTTCTTGGAACACAAGACATAGTTATTTCCATACAAAGTGACATTGCGTTTTTCCATTTTTGACATCGCACCGTAAAAACCCTTCTGCAATCCGTCATTTTGTCTTTCGTTTTTACCGATCGTTGTCTAGGTCCTTTTATACATAAGTAGACTATTTCAGAAGAAAGTTTTCTATCCCAAACGTCAAACTGCACACTGACAACTGACAGTTGTCTAAGGTAGTGAAGACAATTTGATTTTGTGAACTACCACAAAGTGCAAAGTTCGACGGCTCACTTTGCGGCGTTGCCGTCACCACATGACGCTGGCAGAATAGTCGACATCGGCTCAGTTGCCAAAGAGAACGAAAAAAAAAATGATTTTGTAATCGCCATGGTAAAGACAGTAGAAAACTTTTTACTCGACGGCCACAAAGTATTAAAATTGAATGGAAAAATGGAATTTTTCACTTTTTGTATGGGAAATGTGAAAAATTATTACCTACATGTTTAGTTTTAGGGGTTTTAGGGTTCCATAAAGGGGGTCGAAATTTTCATTATTTTTGCGATACGACACCATTTTCGACATATAAGCGAAATAAACGAAAAACGTGAATAAACTACTTAATTTCGTAAAAAGTGCAGTTGACTCTTTCTACTTTGCTGCCGTCGTACTGTCTTCACGGAACGTCATTTTTGTCTATTCTTCCGTCGACGAAACCCGTTTCTATGATGGTCATGCTACGCGTGCAGCGCCGGCTTTGGGGTAGAGCGAGAGGAGCGGTCGCTCCAGGCGCCAGATCGCAAGGGGCGCCAAAAAGCCAAATGCGGAAAGCAATTTCCTGCGCAAAATTAAATTTTGATTGCGCTTTTTGAGAGGCGTGAGAGCAGTGTTGTCAGATCAGATTTAAAAAATCCGTAGAATGACGCTGAAAAAACCATAGATTGCCTCTAAATAAATCCGTAGATCTACAGACTTTGAAAGCTAAATCTGACTGTTTGGAGCAGCTAGAGTAGACTTGAACCTAGTCCGTAACCAGAATTTCTTGTATAATTACATGGGTGACAGCTCTTTTGTGCACAGATAAAATCAGGGCCTCGTAACGTTATGATAAACAGCGATATAAAGTGTTACATAACGTTATAAGTATTTCGTTATGATTCAACAATAACATTTTCGTCAAAAATACTGACGATATCAAATCGCGTTACGGATGTCTTGCGTGCATTTATGGCACACGTGAACCATAAGGGCGTATGCACGGCTGCATATCGAGCTATAAATTTCGAGTATAAACTGACCTCTCTTTGTACGAAAATCCTATACAATGCGAGATCAGCTTATACTGGAAATGTATGGGTCGAGTTGTAGCCGTGTGTACAAAGTTTTTTTCGGGAATTGACTTATTTATGATCTAGAAGCATAAATATGTTAGCTATGACGAGGGCGCCGAAAGATGATCTCGCTCTACCCTGATCAAAGCCTAGGGCCAGCGCGTGCGCCGACCCCAAATAAATTGGGATAAGGGCAGGAGAATGATGATGACTTAAGGCTGATTTTTCAATAGTGACTATTGAAAACTGAACTTTTATCGGACGAATAAATATCTCAGTTTGACATACTTAAACCACGTCTTCTACCCATGGGAGTAGGCAGAAACTACAGAACGCCACCTGCCTACTACGCACGATCCTTTCATACTCCGTCTGCTTCGTTTACGTTCATACATCTGCACCCCAATTGCGTAACACACTATCAATCACAATCTGGCTTATTTTGAAGGATATTGCTAATTCAATGCTTCATATGTTCCAAAAATTTGTCTGCTCAACAACGTACATAACGCAATTTATGTTGTTGAACTGTCAAAATGAAAGCCATTACTACTGTTAGTGTGTTACGCAATTACCCCGCTGGTCATACACGCACGCCTACGCGCCAGTTGCGAGTACTATGCACCTGACCTTTCTGAAGAACGTAATAATGTTAATATTTATGTAGGGAAGGTACAGGTAAAAAAGGTAAAAGGTGTAAAAAAGCTGTCAAACCGCAATTAAATCAGCCTTTAGTGAGACAATATAAATCAAGTAGTTGGCGAGGTGAGGCGGCGGTGACACGACGGAAATGGTTGCCAGGAAAAAAAATCCTTTCCGGGCATTTCGGCCATATTCTAGTCGGCCAAAAAAAGGACAAACAACAGGAGGGGTAGTACCCTACACTTCCATTCGCGTTCCTCAGGATTGAGAAGCCGGGCTCGTGGTTAAAAAGCCCGATGTTTGGCAACCCAAGCCGTCGTCGGTAACATAAGATCCCATCCGTCATGTCAAATGCACTGACTAGCTTTGCGACCTATTTGGTCCTTTGAAGCCTATCGTTTGTGTCAATGATTTTCTGGGGTTCAATGGTATACGTTATATATATGCTCGATTATTTTGTACTGAATATTAAAAATGCTGCAAGACAGCAACTTTTTTTTTGTGGGAAATCATCAAAGACCTCTCCCGCTCTAGGCGGAGCGGAAGGGCATGTCAGACTCTTACTGACTAAAACCCACCCGTGTTCCTTCAGGGGCCACGGTAACTACACTCGAGAGCAATGAATCCGGGTCACTTAAAGAATCCTAAAAATCTCGGAAGCTAAAAATGCTAGGTTAATGCAATAAATTGTATTTAATAGACAATGTAATACTCCTTAAATGAAGGTATTAAAACTTCTTAGTTATTGTAAAGTTATATCATAAAAAAATCAAATTTGAAAAAGGGCCACTTTCGAAGATGGAACTACGAAATTACAGCATTTGGTTTTGCTTTTGTTTGTAATCTGTCATTTATGTGGGTACATAAACCATGTTGATAGTGCTCTATATTCATTATTCAAGCTGAAATTATGTCGCTTACGCCTGAAGAATGCACCAGAATACTTACAATGCCGGAAACCGGCCGGAGTCAGCGCGATACAGCCAGGACTGTCGGTGTGTCGCTGTCAACAGTACAAAGAGTTCTCCGACGTTACGAAGAAACTGGTTCTAACCTACGCAGACCAGGAACGGGCAGAACCAGGTGTACCACAGCACGAGAAGACCGATACTTGGTGAACACCATGCTTCGAAATCGCTTTCTCACAGGAACTGAACTCACAAATCAGTTTCGACGCCTCGGAGGAAGTAACCCAAGTGCATGGACAGTAAGACGTCGGCTTGCTGAATCTAACTTAAAACCCCTTAGACCTGCAAACGGCCCTAAACTGGAGCGTGGGCATCGTATTTCAAGACTAAGATATGCCCAGAGCCACGTAAATTGGAGTATTGAAGATTGGTCAAAAGTTATGTTCTCCGACGAATCAAAATTTATGCTCTACAAGCACGATGGAAGACACAGAGTGTATCGAAGACCAGGGGAAAGATTCAAGCAAGCATGCATCGAAGTAAAAGTAGCCTACGGTGGTGGGTCTGTACTTGTGTGGGCCGGAATTTCTTCTGAAAGTCGCACAGAGCTGGTGATCATAGAAAACGGCTCTTTAACTAGCGTAAGATATGTGGAAGAAATCCTCAATGATCACGTTGGTCCATTTATGGTCAATTTAGGTGAGGATGCTATATTTATGCATGACAATGCCCGACCTCATACAGGTAGGATTGTGAATGACTACCTTCAAGAGATGAACATTACTCGTATGGAGTGGCCAGCGCGCAGCCCGGATATCAACCCGATCGAGCATGCTTGGGACGAGCTAGGCAGATGCGTAAAACAACGAAACCCTCCCCCAATCACGCTTCGTGAGCTCAAAATTGCTCTCACAGAGGAATGGGAGAATATTCCCCAAAATCGTATAAGGAACTTGGTGTACAGCAAGCCAAACCGCGTAAACGCAGTAATGGAAGCACGAGGAGGCAATACGAAGTATTAAAATTCAAGAAAATCGTAATAAAGTTCAAAAATTTCATGTTTCCTATTTTTGTTTTAAGGAGAGATCAGCAGTTTTTTTCTTTATGTAATTTTGTGTTAATAAAATGTATGGTGACTCATATTTTTTTTACTTTCATTTAAGGAGTATTACATTGTCTATTAAATACAATTTATTGCATTAACCTATCATTTTTAGTTTCCGAGATTTTTAACATTCTTTAAGTGACCCGGATTCATTGCTCTCGAGTGTATTTCGAACAATCCGCGACCCCGGCAGGCGCTAAACAGCACCCTGATTACGCGTAACACACTTGAAATTAAATAACATCATAACATCACGCCTATATTTCCCGAAGGGTTAGGCAGAGGTGCACCTAAAGTACACCCACATTTCGCCAGTTATGTTTAAGGCCCTCTTGTAGTGCGGTGTGTCTTGTAGTGCGTGTGTCTCGGCGGCAACTGGCCGGCCAGTGCGAGCGCCTGAACTGCAAGATATTGTATATATATTTTAAAAATAATAACGAAATTATAAAATGTGTTCTCAACATGCCCTGAAAAACCATAAGCCTTATCTTTTGATATAACTTTTACACGTTTTAAATAGCCATTTAGTGTCCTCTTTATGTTTTTTTTTTATCGAGCCAATTATTATTATTCTCGTTTCCGTCATCATACAGCGCTTGAAAGCAAGTTCAATTTTAAAAAGAATATTGCTCTACTTTTACATTTGGCTAGGTTTACAAATCCAGACCCCGGGCTGCTACTGAGAAATTTCAGATGCAAAAAATCAATAACATCAAAAGTTCACAACAAAACTCATTTCAATAGGAGTCACTAGAAATCTATTTATTAAGCTTAAAATGGTATGCATTTTTTTTTTTAAGTTACTGATCCTTATTAATACGTCTGTGGTTTATGCATTATGGATAAGTGTCACTTCATTATTAATGCTCCTGCAGACAGGCGCGACGCCATAGCGCGGCGCGACACTAGTAGAACCATTTCTATGAAAACTTCATCCAAATTGTTCTACTAGAGTCGCGTAGCGCCTGTTTGCGGGAGCCCTTAATTGTGACTCGTTATCTCATATAGGCTTTCCCTCTGTTTATCTTGTACTAGTCGTTGCCTGCCACTTCGTGTGTGTGTATTTTATAATACTGCCGTCCACTAACTAAAATGCAGCTAAGTGCAAAATGTAGTTTTTGAGAAAACGCAAAAATAAGTGGGAATTGAAGTCTCTTCAAAAGTATGCTACCTAGGAACAAGGTTGCAAGTTATATACGTAGGTAGGCATAGTCCTTTTGCACAATTTGTGATATATTTCATTCATTTATATTAATGACATTTTATTTAAATTAATTTTCTAACTTTTAGCTAAGCAATTTTTTTTCATTTTTACATAATATACTGCACTATAAGGCCGCTAACCATACCTTAACTGCTTTATAGTATTTATTGTATCTCTAAAACTATAAATCATAGAAAAACGATTCTTACACCAAAATATAGAGCATCGAAATTTGTATAAGACTACATTACAAAGTGAAAAACGACCAACTGTGGGTAAACGGCCTTTTAGTTAGTGGACGGCAGAATACATTAGAGTTTATATAAATATCCGGGGTGAAAAGTGGCCTGTCTCCTGGACCTGGAGAAGTTTCCAGGACCCAGGTTACCTATATGTGTAACGATCGGTTTAGTAGTTTAGGCGTGGAAAGTCAACAAACATACATACAGTCGCATTAGCAATTATTTCCATTTATAATATTACTATAAGGATGAACATAATTTATTTTATGCAATGCGATATACGCGTTAACAAAATGATGTCCACATTCTAGAAGCCCCTTAAGTCCTTCGTTAAAGCTTACTCTTTCTGTAGTCAACACTGTAAGGTCGTAGACTGTACATTGGTAGACCTTTATGTATTTTGTTGAGTAATTGTTACTTGTTGACAGGCCTACACTGTCCTCCCATACCTATTAACACTGTTATTTGAAAACATTGTAAAAGCCACTTATTTTTAAAAGAGTAACCGTGGAGTTTCTTGCCGGCTCTTCACCATACGAAACGACCAATTGGAACCGTGCACCTAGCTTCTGACGTTTCATAAGTGCCCATGTGGGTTTATGTGAAATAAAATATTTTGATTTTGAAGGGGATGAGCCATCAACCTTGGGAATTTGACATCGATCTGTCTCATCAGCGGGTTGAATTATTAATGGTTAAAGCCATCATGAGATGTCCTTACTTCTGAAAAGCTTGATAAATGATTTTATTTCTGTAAGTAGGTTTGTACAAATACTTGTACACGTCAATCATATTTAAAAAACTGGATGAGGTCGGCGTTTCCTATCTGACTACTCTGAGAAGAAAGACCGAAAAAATCTCAGAGGTCACAGTCTCTTTTAAAGTCTAGTCATAATCTTGGTCAGATCATTTGAAGACCATGTAGATTTGTGTCTGAAATGGTCTTTTGAGGAAAAACCACACAGAATGAGTGGCCTGTCCAGTCAGTCAGTAATCGTAACTCAAAACTTAAGGAGCTTATCGATTCGACGAACAATACCAAAGAAAGGACATTTGGGTACATTTGGGTGGCTTTGCATCCACATTCGTCAGTTTTCTTCTAAAATGGCACTAGTAATTATATTCTTCTCAACATTGAACTGAGCTAATCCCTATGCACAGGAAACCATTCAAATTACTTGGCTTTTTCTGCGAATTTCTTCCTGAATGTAACGTCATGTATAATTCTGAGAAACTAGGGAATGAAACCTGATACTCCACGCGACAATTAAGCAATACAATTAATTATGTTCTCATCTGTAATCAATACTTATTAAAAGCTTTCACAAGCTTGTAATAACTAAGGCCCACGCCAGGCTCATTGATTTATTTTATTCATGGTAATAAAAGGTTTCAGCTTGTCGTTAGGAGTGGGTTTCATATTAAATATCGTTAACATGTAGGAATATTTTGTCGTGTAGTGCTTTCTGTTCGGATACCCGAAACTGTAGTCTAGATTTTGTAAAGAACTGCATTGAATGTTCGCACTTTGTTAGAAGGGTTTGGAAGGCATAGTATTTTTGTCTCACGAAGCGACGCGCGCTTTACTTGTGGTAACCGAGTGTACTAACTCGCTGTGAATGTGTGCGTGAAGACAAGTAGCGTCAGTACATAACACACACACGCACACTTCTGACTTCGCCATAACATTGTCTCGGACACGGTACCAAAGACCTGCGCTTACACACTTTCACAGCGTGTTTGTGCACTTGGTAACCACAAGTAAAGCGCGCGACGCTTCGTGAGATAAAAATACTGTAACGATCTGTTTATAGACCCCGCCCGTCTATTCTATCTCCTGGTAACTTAACTGCTATGTAGCAGTTAACTTCTCTAGTTCAAATGTATATTCAGTTCCAGTTTTTATCTGGTGCATGAACCCAGACATAGTGAAACAGGCTCCAAATTATATAAGGAATTTATTGCCACTAGTTTCGTTAAGTGGAGCGGGCTATGTAACTTTAAGCCCTTATTTGGTCTACCCCAATATTATTAGAAGAAACCGTTTACTTTCATTGCCGACATCTATCATCACTTCAATCTTTCTTTAGCCTACCTTTGCGTGCTGAGGCCCCATATACACATGACCCATAAATATGGCCTACTTCAGTGATCCAGCTATCGAGCGTAAAATCCCTAGATTAAAATGTCCTTCACTGTTTATGATTTTGTTTAATTAAAATAATCGTGTCGGAGGACTTCAAATCTGGACAAAATAAGGTCAAAGTTTCGAAAACTTTAAGATTGGCACCCTAAGAGCGGTTCTGCACTGCATTCGATCTGAATCCGAATTCTAACGAGTTCAATCTGAATTGGGAATGTTCTAAATTCGGACGGACAGAATTCGGCACTAGTGCGCAACCCCTTATACAAATAATACTATGACTACTTCGCACCAACATTTCTCTGATTCGGATCGGATGTCGTGCAGAACCGCTTAAGTTCGAAACCCATTCGTAACAACTGTCACTTTCATGTTGGCAATACAGCAGAATCCATTCAAATGTTTGAAAAGTTGGTCTGTGTGGCTACTAGATCAATGCGATATTTATCGTTGTACACTATTGTTATGGGGGATGCGCCAAGGTAGCCCGCGAAATTCAAATTTTCTTACGTTTTTTTGCAATTTTCAGGTCAGTGTCACGTTGTATGTCGATCTAAATATAATTCGCGGCCGTATCAAATATTTATTTATAGAATAATAATCATAAAAATCATCAATACATCTCTCTAAGTTCATATTACTCTATTGAATGATTATTTCATGAAATCAAGACATTTGAGACTAATTCTAACTTAAGGAGTTGTATTGTTGATTGTCATTATTATAATTCTGTAAGCCATATTTGTTACGGTTGCGAATCATATTTTAATCAACATACAACCGGACACAGACCTGCAAATTGCAAAAAAACGCAGTAAATTTGAATTTCGCGGGCTACCTTGGCGCATCCCCCTTAAAAACAAGGTCTGGCATTCCGATCTTCAATTTAAACATATAACCAACGTGATTGTTAGTTAAAACCTCATTGATTTATCGGATTCGCACAGGTAATAAAGGCGGTTGGGGAGTTATTATTACACACTACTGGTAACACAGCGGTGATGACGTCGGATTGTGTGACCCACGTAACCACTGTTGTCTCGGAATGCTATACCTGGCAAAGTATATGATTATACCATGGATTTATGTTTATTATACTAAGTAATGATGGCGAAAGCTCACTATCACAACAGGCAAATGTTTACACTGTAATAATAAGCTCAGTGTGACTGATATCGGATGGCTTGAGTAATTTGCTGTTGGTTTCGACTAACAGGTGTTCAGTAATGCAACTACGCAGTATCGCATTGCAATTTATACATGAACGAACGTCGCATCGACGACACTCTGTGAGATATCGATAATATTTCTCTATTCATTCGTTCTATAAGTTAGGGTTTGATTGCATTGAATAGCTTGTCTACTATTTATTAAGTACCTACCTACTTTCCGAATCATTAAGCTTTTACTGAAGGTTATCATTATCAGGCTTAAGAGGGCCCTTCCCGGTCTGTCTATCGTCAACGCGAGCATGATTGAAAAGCTTGTTGTTTCATCCAACGCAATGTTTGAAAAAGAAGCACAAGTGAGAACGCGATAACATCGAACGAAAATTGGCGCGCAAAGATTTCATAGAACTTGTTCTAGGAAATACGTGTTTTTGAAAAAGCCTTACAAGTTTTTGGAAAAAAGAAATTGTCATTTAGAATCTCCATTACCTGTGCGAGGTTTCTATGAAGATGTTTTCTTTACTTTTACAATTAATGAGTACATTATGAACGGCCAAAGTTCAGGTAAAATTTGTACAAAAAAGCAGATTTTTGGAGGCTATACTGAATTTGTTTCTTCTTAATTTGATTTTTTGCTTGCTTTCAAAAATTTCAATGAAAGTTGTGTTATAACTTATAACGCTATAATCACGTACGAGCGTTTGTATGAAAAGCATGACGGGTTGGCCGCTCTTAAATGTACGAAAGCCGGGTTCCTATAGCATTGACGATTCGTTTTTCTTGCCAAAGGTAAACAAAAGACTGCTAATGGATAGAATATTATAAAACCACGTTACGTTATTGGAAAAGATAGTCGTATCTTTGTTTTAACCAACGGTCGAGAAATTACAAGGGCCAGGGCAAAGGCCTATCTAATCCAATGCTTAGTCGTCTTCAGTATTGCGCTATACGCGTCACCGGTCCTCCGAGCGCACGATTCATAAATCGTTTGTAAGCTCTTCCGATCTCTATAGTGTAGTAGAAGATTTGTTATGATGAATTTATTTCACTATGAAGTTTTAAAATGTTTTATTCTCTTTGCTACGGAGCAGGAAGATTCTAAACACAAAAAAAACTCATTTCGTATAATGAACCTTCTTGTTTACTTTTCGATGACCAAATAAGGCAGCCATTTTGAGAGATCCATGTCATTGTTTGGGTTTCGTAAGATAATATTCAAATCGACACATGACTTTGAAACTGTCGGTTTACCAACTACCGTACTAAGTTTTGAAAAGATGCTTCTAAACTTTGAGCTCCTAAGTCTTGCCAGACTTTCAAGCTGCGATTATGGATAGAAAAGTATGTTCCATATTGGTTTGTAAGATTATCTTTCTAACTTTGAACCTCTAAAACTTCGAGCTAAGATCTTGGACGGAGAAGTCTGTCCAAAATTGGTCCTAGTCTACGGGAGTTGTTTATGTTGTATATTTTATGTAGATATTGTTTTTATGGCATGACGTTTGCAACGGTGGTACAGATAAACAATAAAGGTACTGCACGTTGTTGCCACATGTGCCTTGGGGCTAATCGGAATTTTGCTTGTAATACATGGAAATATGTATGCTTCTATCTTAATCTTTTTCTCTTTTATCAATGCTGGTGTTTGGTCCATTTTTAGGGTTCAGTGCCCAAAGGGTAAAACGGGACCCTATTACTAAGACTCCGCTGTCCGTCCGTCTGTCACCAGGCTGTATCTCATGAACCGTGATAGTTAGACAGTTGAAAATTTCACAGATGATGAATTTCTGTTGCTGCTATAACAACAAATAGTAAAAACAGAATAAAATAAATATTTATGGGGCCCCCATACAACAGACATGATTTTTTTGCCGTTTTTATAGATAACGGTACGGAACCCTTCGTGCGCGAGTCCGACTCGCATTTGGCCGGTTTTTTGGGTCCAGTCTGTATTTAGCTAAACGCCCTAAGGGACCATGTTTCGATATACTTCTCGAGTCTCGGCGCCATTCGAAAACCTCTCTAGATGTTAAGTCGATTCACCGTTTGTTGTTGTTTGTTATTCAGAAACGTGAACATTTCTATATAATTTGTTTGCCTTTAGCACGCTAACTTCGTCGGCCTGGAATAATTGGAACGAAGCGAGTCTTTTTGCTTTTGTTCGACTTTGTGCATCCTCGGCAGTTAGTTTGTCGACTCCTATATCAACTTTCACAACATCCCGTCGGCATCCGCTTTCCGACATTGGGACTAGTCGCATATTATGGTAGCGTTGTATGAACCTGCGTAGGTTGCCTGAGAAAAGTTGAAGCGAAGTGAATTGACACGTGTGACCAGCCTCTTTGTGTTCTAAACTTAGCTTACTTCGCTGATTAAGTCTTATTAACGGGTGAAAAAAAGACACTTAACGAAACCGAGAGTCACTTGTACTCCCCGCCATTGTATTTTTTTTTTTTTGTACTGGATCATACCTAGGAACCTTCTGGTTACGGCGATACTGAAGGTCAAAATTCCAACTTACACTGACGCTATTTTAGAAAACCATTTTTTTTATGTTATAACACAACTTTAAATACCCCCACGACCCCTGTACCGTTGCATGCACCCATAGGCACAAAGTTTTGCGTGCGTTACGTTGCGCACTACCATAAACAGCGATTTTTCACACCAAAAATAAAATTCGTGTTCCAGCAATTATTTTTGTGCAATGTTTTGATGTACAGAATGCGTACTTGACGGCTATGTGATGAGTCTTTTTACACCCTGTACAATGAAGAAAGCCTTTATATCTTCAGATACTTTAAAGGCTTTCTTCTATGTATAATAGAGTCCTCTCCAAGCTATATAACATCTATTGTCAAGAGCACAGTAACGTCATATTGACCTACTTACTCACAGGTATAACAAATACTCCTGTACTCCAAAGCTTATTGATTTCATGTCGAAAGCTGATATTTGTTGATTGGTATAAGTTTATTTACCTGTACATCCAGTGCAATATTGATCCCGATTTTTGGAATCACGCGGGGACGAGTATTCCTCCGTTCAATGAGGAATATAACAGTTTTCAGGCTGCCTCTGTTCTTGGAATACGGGAATGTAAATTGCACTGAACAGTTTTATTTAATAAAATGTTCTTGCTTTTATGTTTTCCTCGCATAAATGATAAAATACGTTGAAGAATATTAACTCTGTTTGATTCACTTTGTTATATTCTCTTTGCCACGTCCTGCAAAGCTTTAATTTGATTGTATCAGCAGTGGGATTATACTCGGAGCGCATTGGAATAGAAATTAAGTACATGGTGGCTCGTGCGCTAGACAGCGGTTTAGAACTAATTAAATCGAGAACTTGATATCGATTATCAGATTTTTGTATGTTTTATCGATGGTATGACATTGCGACATTCCTTAAAAGTTTCTGGAGATGAGATTGTGTAGCTTGACATCCATCATCTAGCTAGCCGTTTCCCAACTATGTTGGGTCGGCTTCCAGTCTAACCGGATGCAGCTGAATACCAGTATTTTACATAGAGCGACTGCCTATCTGACCTCCACAACTCAGTTATTGGGTAACAGGATAACCTTGGTAAGACAGACCCGTACTGACGACCCGTCACGACTGTCAAAGATCCACGAATGACTGCCGAGACCAACGACTTAACCTGCTTTCCGACACACGAAGGGGTCTGGGTATGTAAAGAGGGTCACCTATCCACGGACCAACCGAGGCAAGCGTAGCTTAACCTGATCGGTCGACCCGTGCGGCTGTTATTAATTTATTATTTAGCCACGAGCCCCACTTGGCTTCTACGAAAGCCCGAGTCTAGCTTGACATCCAGTGGGCGTCTTTATACTTTCTTACGTGACGATAGTCTCGTGGAAGTCTACGGTATCACGATAAAGGCTACTTCAAACAGGCGCGACACGCGACGCGACACAGAGGTACTGCCTGTCGCGCGACGAGCGGTGCCTTTGTGTCGCCTGCGATTCGCGTCGCGTGTCGCACCTGTTTGAGGGAGCTTTAACACAGGGAAGTAACATGTATGGAAATATATGAAGACGCTTTTAAATTTCCGTCCACGATAATGTTATAACGTGCGTGTATTTTCATACATTTTATGGACGTGGACGTCCACGATAATATCGGCACGTTAGAAATTATAAAAGCGCACATCTATCTAGTAGCTTGACATTCAATAAAAAAGAGAGTTCTGCACTCTCTTTTTTATGAGGGATCCGTAGTCAACAAGGAACCCTTATAGTTTCGCCATGTCCGTCTGTCCATCCGTCCGCAGCTTAGCTCAGAGACTCTCAGTACTAGAAAGCTTTAATTTGGTATGGATATACATATTAGTTTCTGCCTACCTCCATGGGAAGAAAGCGTGAGTTTATGTAAAATAAAACCGTGAAAAAAAAAATATTTTTGGTTTCTCTGTACACGTAAAGTGGGGATATTATTTTTTTTCTTCTCGCTCCCATGGTTTGGGGTACCGTTGGATAGGCCATTCAAAAATATTACGGGTCTGTGAAAACCAGTTTTCGATTGAGGGATTCGTTTGCGTAAAATTAAGCTTTAAATTGCTAATTTTTGTTAGTCACAAGTGACCCCTCCCCTTCTAAGTCACAGGAGATAAGGTTTACCTTATCCGTATGACCTTTAGTTACCCAAGTTATGTATCATAGTCTTAAGTAAAGTCAAAGGTATTTATTTATTTATATTAAGGCGCGGTAAGAAGCAAATTTTTAGGTTATTGAAAATAAATAGCTTATCGCGGCAACAAATAAGGTTCAAAGCAGCGATGCATTTGATATTTGTTGAATCGAATGATCACCAAAATAAAAGTAATTCTGGAGTTTTAATTAAATTAAAAAATAAATACACTGCTCAGTGAAAAATTTTTAGTTAAGTATTTCTTTAGTTGACTGAATTTCCTTTATTATTCATTACATAAAATATGATAGTTTACGCTCAAAATTTGGAGAATAATGAGACGAAAAAATTTTTTTTTGAGCTCAGTTTTACTATTGTTTTATCATAATACTATTTTATTTTTATAAAATATTTTTGAATAACTCTTTTCTTTGACACTTGATATACTTTCTTTGATACTACTTCGATATACGCCGTACTATGCCACAAAAAACTGAACGGTTTACGGTGTCCTACGTTTGGGTAGCGCTTTAAAAGTCTCACCACGTGGATCTGAATAAAAACCAAACATCTGCTTATCCCGCAAGGTGCGAGTTCCTCTCGGAAACGGGTTCCTTTCAAATGTTAGCAGATGGCGGACTACCGAGTTGTCACGTTTTATGTTTTATCGGCATCGGATCGGATCTGTGCGTTTAATTGGTCTTAAATGTTATTAGGGTTTTCGAATAACTTAATAAGAACTGCACCCTAATATAATAGTATAGTATACAGTAGCATAATAATAATATAGTAGTATAATATATAATAGAAATAATAATAGTAATAAGTTTATCATAAGACTAGCTTCCGCCCGCGGCTTCGACCGCGTGGTATGTCGATAAAAAGTAGCCTATGTCTTTCTCGAGGGTTCAAAGTATCCCCATACCAAAATTCATGAAAATTGGTCCAGTCGTTTCGGAGATTTGCCGGAACAAACACACAGACAGACGAAAATCTTTAAAAAAAGGAATGTTCTTATAAGTAGTACCGTATATACTTTCATATGTATAAAGCTGTTATTTTGACATTACAAACAGACACTTCAATTTAACTTAAATTTAACACTTTCATTTAATTTTATGTTGATTGCTGGATTATTTAAATGTAATACTGGATCTCGCCCTAGGGATACGATACCCTGTGTCGCAGGATCCAATCTCTTTTTGGCAAATCTCCATAGAGATCTACGTTTTAGAATGGGCAACTAGCTTCAACTTTCTGACTAACTGAACGGCTCTTTGACAATTCAAAAGTGCCTGTCAATGGTTAAATTGAAATAAATGCTTTGAGTTTGAGTTTGAATTCAGGTATGAAGATTGCCCATGCCCTATGTAAAATTTCTACACTTATATCAGTATTTTTATGGTGTTCATAATAAAAAGTATTATTCTATTCTATTCTAAGATTTGTACAGAAATAAAAACTACTTCTTACTTTTCAACCGACTTCTAACATTCTTCATGTCTACATTTCTCTTACAATGTAATACTCCAAGCTGTAAACGTCAAAAGCTGTTCAGAAACTAATAGATCCCATGTTAAAGTAGAAATGAAATTCACATTTCTATCACTAACGCCAATAACATGTAGGATCTTGACAAGCGAGTGATAAATGTAGTGAAAGATCACAGAGGGCACTTCACTCTATTATGACTTCAATCACTTCGCAAACCGTACTGAAATAGCGTAAAAGACAACTGAAATGTAATTTTAGTAACACAGTAAAGTGCCAAAATAAACATGGTTTATTTTTAAACAGTGCTGAAAGAACAACTGTAGTATAACATGGACATGCAGAATACGTTATGAAGTGCTGGTGACCTAATTTATTTTTATTTTGTAATGTCGCATCGGTGGCGTGTCTATTAATACCGTAACGCTCGAAAGATTGATTATTAGAAGCGGGATATGCGTAATTTTTTCGATAGTAATAATGATACTTTTCGGCAGAAAAACTAAATTTATAGATTTTAGTTAAGCATGATTTAAGTTAGTAACATATTTCTGGGATCTAAGGACCAGCTCCCTAATTGCGTAACACACTATCAATGAGAATCTGAAGCATTTTGAACCCTATTGCTAATCCTTTGATAAATGATAAATGATTTTATTTCTGTAAGTAGGTTTGTACAAACACTTTTACACGTCAATCAGAGTTTTTAAACTAGATGAGGTCGATGTTTCCTATCTGACTACTCTAAGAAGAAAGGCCGAAAAAAACTCAGAGGTCACAGTCTCTTTTAAAGTCCAGACATAATCTTGGTCAGATCATGCGAAGACCATGTATATTGGTATTTGAAATGGTCTTTTGAGGAAAGAACCACACAGATTGAGTGGACCTGTCCAGTCAGTGCACGTATTTGTCAGTAATCCTGCAGCTCGACTCAGGAAGTCAGTATTTAAAGTCCTGAGGTAAGGAAGTCTTTGCTTCATATGCTCGAAAATATTTGTCTGTTCAACAACGTAAATAACATAATGAATGTTGTTGAACCGTCAAAATGAAAGCCATTCCTAGGGTTAGTGTGTTACGCATTTACCACTCTGAATGTAATGCATCGTAGTATCGGAAGGCTGATTCCCGGATTTGAAAGTTTTATTTTTTTGCAATCTCGTCGCAGCGACGTCACCATTATCTGCTTTGCCTCTTCCTAATATGTTGAGATCGGCTTTCAGTCTAACCGGATGCAGCTGAATACCAGTATTTTTACATAGAGCGACTGCCTATTTCACCTGCACAGCCCAGTTACACTTGGTAACACGATACCCCTTCGTAAAACTGGTTGTCCAGACTTTTGGGCTTGTCACTACCCGTAACGACTGTCAGAGATTTACGAATGATAGCTGGGACCAACGGTGTAACGTGGTTTCCGAGACACGGAGGGGTCTCGATAAGTAATGGATGGTCACCCATCCACGATCCGATCGCAGCGTAGCTAAACCTTCAATCGACTCGTGCAGCTGTTATCATTTGGCCACGAGCCTCTCAGTAACACATTGCTGGGATATAGGGACCCGAATTGAACGACTCGTAGTATCGGGTGTAGTACCGCAACTTAAAAAAACCTATAGCCGGTATGATTGATTGTTGGATCGTGTCGTAGTAGGTAGTAAGTTATGTAACGACTTGTTATAAATCTGCCTAGCCTTTTCTCACTATATTGAGGTCGGATTCCAGTCCAACCAGTTGCAGCTGAATACCAGTATTTTTTACATAGAGTGACTGCCTATCTGACCTCAACAACCGAGTTATTTTGTAACAGGATACCATTTGGTAAGACTGGTTGTCAGTTCTTTTTTTGGAACGGATTTCCTTATCGCAAGGTACGGACTTGGCGGATGGGAGCTAGGCGAAAAAAAGTGTAGAATTTTTCGAAAGAATTTTTCGTCACGAGTTTCCGTCACGACCCTTTCTTTATCTGTGTGTATGGTTGAACGCTCTAATCTTAGGAACTGCTGGTTAGAATTGAAAAAATCTTTTTGTGTTGGATACTCCATTTATCGAGAAATGCTTTAGGCTACATAATATCATGCTACGACCAATAGGAGAGGAGCATAAATGAAAAATGTTGCAAAAACGGGAAAAAATTATTCCTTTTGAGAGCTTCCGTTGCCTGCGCTGCGTAAACGGTTAAAGTTACGCAAAAATCATGTGTGACGGAATTGTTCCCCTTTAAAAGTTCAAAAAAAGAATTCCGCGACAGCATACGTCTATCTTTTAAGGTTGACTCAATATAACCCTTTTTATGGTAATCAAATTTGTTCTACGGGTGTTCTAAATATACTACGATAGGAAGTTCGTTCCAACCGAGTGTTCTACGACACTCACGCATATTTTTATTATTTGTTTGATTCGCTTTTTGTTGTTTCTTTTGGTTTGTGATATATTTTTTCTGCATTATTTTTTATTTTCAACAGTAACTGCGATTTGATACAGATACTGTGTTATTGCATTTGTTACTCGCGATGGTGATAGGATTGGTGACTACCCATAAAGACTGTCAAAGATCTACGAATGACAGCCGGGACCAACGGCTTAACGTGCTTTCCGAGGGGGGGTCTCAATATGTAATGGATGGTCTCCCATCCACGAACCGACCGCGGCAAGCGTAGTTTAACCTTTGATTTATTCGTGCAGCTGTTATCATTTAGCCACGACTCAGTAACATATTTCTGGGATATAGGGACCGGAATTAAACGAATCGTAGTATCGGGTGTACTACCGCAACTTAAAACGACTTTTGGCGTCGGTATGATTAATCGTCCGATCGTGACGTACCTGCGTACGTAGTACGCTCTGTAACGCCTTGTTATAACTTGGGTATTGTGTGAGGCAACAGCCTTGTGCCAGGAGAAAATAAAGGGCACGTGTTTTCCAAGAAACTCAAGACCGTGTGGAGGATCTTTTTGGGCATTGTAGTAAAAATTACGGCTGCATTTCTCCGATATATTTATTGTGTGAAATAGCTGTAGGTAATACTTTTACTGTTAAGTGTTATATATAATAATACTAGCTGCGCCCCGCGGTTTCACCCGCAGAAATCTCGATCCCGTGGGAATATCGGGATAAAAAGTATCCTATGTCCTAATCCAGGTCATAGTCTACCCATGTGCCAAATTTTATCCAAATCCGTTCAGCCGTTTTAGCGTGATTGAGTAACAAACATCCAAACATCCACACTTTCACATTTATAATATTAGTAGGATATATTATATACTAGCTTTTGCCCGCGGCTTCGCTCGCGTTAATTTAGACTTTGACTATCAATTCGGGTTATAATTTAATCATGATTTGAAAGATACGTGGCGCCATCTATTATCATAACAACGTTATTGTTGTTTTCCTCGGGAACAGTACTTTTTTGCGGGCTGAAAGATACCCTATGTCCGTTTCTGTACACCTGACGATGTATATGCAAAATTTCAGGATGATCGGTTCAGTGTTTTAGGCGTGAAAAGGTAACAAACTTACTTTCGCATTTATAATATTAGTTAGGATAGTTAGGATTATATTATACTAGCTTTTGCCCGCGGCTTCGCTCGCGTTAATTTAGACTTTGACTATCAATTCGGGTTATAATTCAATCATGATTCGAAAGACACGTGGCGCCATCCATTATCATAAGGACGTTATTGTTGTTTTCCTCGAGAACAGTACTTTTTTGCGGGATGATAGGTACCATATGTCCGTTTCTGTACACCTGACGATGTATATGCAAAATTTCAGGATGATCGGTTCAGTGTTTTAGGCGTGAAAGGTAACAAACTTACTTTCGCTTTTATAATATTAGTTAGGATAGTTAGGATAATATTATATTATATTATATTAGGATTTTTCATACATGTACCTGTGTATGTAATTAAATGAACTGGAAATAAACGAATATATTTCTATATTATTGAACTTTGTCCTTACAGGCGAAATGTGGGTGTACTTATAGGTACATCTCTGCCTAGCCCTTCGGGATTAAAGGCGTGTTTTATACTATGTCCGTACTATTGTCTGAGAAATTAGGAAATCCAAAGGGGTTCAGTATTTGTCAAGGTAACATTTTACCTTTTCGTGAACTAAATATTTGCCTCCGTGAATACATAATTTGAAAACAATAACCAGTCTCGCTATTGTCTTTTAAAATGCTACACGTGAAGGTTTTCCGCTATCAGTTATGTTAATTTTCTAAAACTCACTGAAAAACGTGCATATTTGTGCTACAGTTCTGTAAACACGAATGAAATCTCTAAACAAACTAAAATAATAAAATCTAGTAAAGTTTTCTGCATTTCCATTTCGGCGTCATTTTAATTTATTTTAGAGAGAAGAGAAACATCTATACATACATACGCATATACAAATAAATAAAATTGAAGTGTCTGTTTGTAATGACAAAATAACAGCTTTTTACTAAGTGTATATGAAAGTATATACGCTGACAAAAAAACTATTTTGAAATTTTTTGTTTGTCTGTCTGCCTGTTTGTTAATCTCCGAAAGGACTGGACCAATTTTGACGAAAGTTTGGCAGATAGCTGATATTATAAGGAGTAACATAGGCAGCCTTTTTGTCCCGTTAGCACGTTCCCGTGGGACAAGTTCCGACATCCACGCGGGCGAAGGCGCAGGCAGCAACTAGTAATCAATACAACTAAAAGCAATATCTTGCGAAAGGTCATGGTCAAAGACCGAACCTCTAGCATTATACTGACGTAGACAGCTTTGTTAAAGCTGGTTACCTGCTTTTTAATATAAAATTAAGTTTTATCTTAATACTAGGGACACAGTGCGACTGTGGAGAGCCACATCACAAATGATGCCTCACCTCTTGTCGTGCACTCTGTGCAAACACAACTGCACTATGGATGACCTTTGCGAGGCCAACGCTAACGCTGTCAAAGTGGCCGAATTCTGGTCGAAGTTTATACAAAATTAATAAAAGGGAATCATCGATACGACGAAAGACGATGAAGACTAGCGACCCGCCAATGCTTCGCTCAGGTGCTATGTACTTATAGAGGATCCTCCTACCAGACGGGTGTCGTGTCTGGTGGGCAACGGCCCGACGTTTGATGTCGGGACGTTGTATATATGCTAGTTGCGCGGTAAACTCTGCTTGCGCGATGCAGGATTTTGCGTGACGTCAGTATGACGCGTAGCTCGCATGTGGCGTTGTAGATGCCGCTACATCCTCATCATCATCTGCCTAGCCTATTCCCAACTATGTTCGGGTCGGCTTCCAGTCTAACCGGATGCAGCTGAATACCAGTTTTTTACATGGAGCGACTGCCTATCTGACCTCCACAACCCAGTTTCTGGGTAACACGATACCCCTTAGTACGACTGGTGGTTGTCTGATTTTCGGGCTTCTGACTACCCGTAGGTAGGTAACGACTGTCAAAGATCTACGAATGACAGAAGAGACAAACGGTTTAAGTGCTTTCCGAGGCACGGGGTAGGGGGATTTTAATCTACTAATGTGACGATATGTCAAAACATCGAGATTTCTATGCTTTATTTAATTTAAATATTAGATAATTTACTAGATACACCTTCCGGAACAAAACTTGTAAATGAGAAAAAAACCGCTTCAAATAATTGTATTGTGTGGTTTAGAGGAACTAGTCGGTCACACTAAACTTACAGACACAAAAGGCGAATTTGTTTTATAATAAATGTGTAGATATAAATTAGCTATAATGCTATTAGCTTCGTGTTAGATATATACGCATACCGTGCAGTTTTACACGGATATTTCACCGTCATATACTCTGCAATGGCAAAAAAGGTCTGGGGAAATCAAATGTAATCGTATCCTGAAACCATTGAAGCGCCCTACGCTACGCTGTTATTTCCAATCTGTGGTAGAACTAGTGCAGTGCTTTCCGGTGCAAAATATGTTAAATTTACTTATTTAATCCTTACACCCGCGAACTTGTAGTAGTACTTGTAGTAGTTCGGGGTGTGAACCGAAATATGAAAAGAGGTAAAACGATGCTCGTCCGGCTCGCTCGCTCGCTGGCGGTGTGGGGAGTTGTATTGCTGATTCTAATGATTATAATTCTGTAAAGCCATATTTGTTACGGTCGCGAATTATATTTCAATTAACACACAACCTGACACTGACCTGCAAATTGCAAAAAAAAGTAAGTAAATTTGAATTTAGCGGGCTACCCTGGCGCTTCCCCCTTAAACACGACTGGCAAAATGTGGGAGTAGAATAGGGTACATACACCTCTGCCTAACCCTTCGGGGATTACAGGCGTCATGTTACGTTTAATAAATCATTATACTCGTAGAACTGTATAACTGTGGCAGGGACATCGACGCATAACTTGCTACTATGGGTTCAGTACATGATTCATTTCTACTCTAGGGGGTCTCTAGAACTTGGGCGGAGCACCGCCGTGTCCTCGTGGCGACGATCGGCGGCGGCGCGTCGTGTACCACGCGCGCCTCAGTAAGAGTCTGACACGCCCTTCCGCTCCGCCCAGAGCGGGAGAGGTCATTTGATGATATCCCACCCAAAAAAAAAAAAAAAAATGGGGGTCCTCTAGAATCATGTGCTGAATTCATGTTTTCAGTGTGCGCGTCGATGCCCTTGCCACCCTGTATATAACTTTACTCACGAGTAGGTAAGACTAACCATGTTATAAAAGTGAAAACACAAATATACGGTTAACTTACACGCCATACGTCTACTTGCATATTGTGTACTACTATGTATTACTATTAATAGTCCCAACTTGTAATCAATGCGAACAGTTACACAGCCAGTGTTGCGATTTCCACATGCGACATAGCCACAGTATAGGCGAGTACAGAAGATCAATAACAAACTGCTTCACTAGCATGACCAAATAATAATATCAGCCTATTGTTGTCCCACTGCAGGGCAAAGGACTCTTCTCATACAGAGAAGGCATGAGCATTGCTCAAGAAGGGTTGTCGATTTCAGATTTATAGTAAGTAATTGTGAGTCCAGGTTTTCTAACGATGTTTTTTCTTCACTTCACTTGGACATTACTGACATCGATCAGTAATGTCCAAGTGAACTAAGAAAGTAAATATGAATTCACTTCAAATGTTACGGAGGGGGGGAGTCGAAAAATCGCCTCACGTAATTAATAGACGCCCCTAACGTATTTATCGGTAGCCATCTCCATCGAGATACTTCTTTAGTTCCAGAAACCCTAACAAAGCGCATACAATAAGGTTGATAATTTTTTTTTTACTTGTTGTTCGCGTTCCATATTATAGGGAGTGCTGACACCTGCCCGAGATCTTTCTGTTTATCAGAAAATAAAATAAGTATCATTAAGTATTACATTTTGTATAGTGGTGTTTGCCTCGTTGGTCTCAATTCTCAATTCTTTGTTGCGTACCATAATGTATACAATTGGTGATGATGCAGACATCGAAAGGGAACGTAGGGCGCTGTCTGTTCGTGCAAATATGATCGCCCGCAGATTTGCTCGGTGCTCGAGGGACGTCAAAATAGCCCTGTTTAGGGCATTCTGTACGTCCTTTTATACTGGCAGTCTGTGGTTGGATTACACGCAGAAACAGTACGGAGCCCTACGTGTCCAGTATAACAATGCGTTCAGGGTGCTCTTGAGGCTGCCTCGCTTCTGTAGCGCGACGGGGATGTTTGCCGAAGCTCGTGTGGATTGTTTCCACACAATCATGCGCAAACGGTGCACATCCCTGGTGCGTAGGATGCGGGGCAGCCGCAACAGTATCCTGAGCGCGTTTTCTGAACGTTTTGACTGTCAGTACGTGAACCACTGCTGTATGGTTCACGTAAAGACTAATGTTATAATTTTATTTTAAATCGTGAATCCAATTTAAATTTTCAAATGCCTATTTAATTTTGTAATATTTATTTTGTGATTTTTGTGCCTACTAACATAGTTTATAAGTTTCAATTGTTACTAACCATTATGGATCATTGTTTTCTGACAATTATAAATTATTATTATTATTAAACTGTTATTGGGTTTTTCTATTTGGAATTTCTCAGTAGCAGCCCGGAGTCTGGATTTGTGCCCGGTTGATGGCAATAGGCTCGCCTTCTATTACATAACTGGCAAAATATGGGTGTAATAGATGCACCTCTGCCTAACCCTTCGGAGAATACAGGCGTGAACGCATGTTTTTTTAAATAAGTAAAATGTTGATATTATATGAAGTGTACGAAATATCTCTATCAACACCTAATATAAAATAATATATACTAAGAATAAGGTAAAAGAAAAACGCAGCGGTGCCACAAGTTTTGACATTAATAAAGGTGATACTATATTTATAAAAGGAGTCAATAATAGGTGAAGTAAAGATAAACCGCGGTTCCAAAAGCCTCAGGTTTCGGGTATATTCATAGAAAAGTTAACTGCATAACATGTTATGGCAAAGGTAACAGAGAGACGGCCAAAGTAATAATGAATTATATAAAGTATATAGTATTGATACAGATACTGTGGGGTGATGCCCGATCTCCCCAAGTTCCAAGTTCCCCAAAGCTTATTTTATTGAATAAAAATGTACGACTCTGTCTTGACCGAAATCTAGAATGGTACAGTCGCCGAATCAATGCTTACATACGTATTGTTTAATGTTATTTGTTATTACTTTAAAGAATTAATGGGGTAAAAATGTAGTATGTATTTTCATTGCAATTTACACTTAATTCATTAAGTATTACTAAAATTATGCAATATTGATAAGTGATTGATAAACGTCGTTGTTCTGTATTTCAGTAACAAATAAGCGCTCATCAATAGTGGTGTTAGTAAGTGCGAATTAGAGGGAAATATCAAACATTATTTTTGCACTTGTGCGTATGAGAGGGAAGTATCAAAACACATCACAATTCACAATGGTCTACCGTCATCACAATGGACTACCGCCCCCTTTACAACAAAAAAAAAAATCTAACGCCCCCTTTACATAACAGTTCATTATACCAATTTTATATGTCTGTCTATTACGAGTATCTATTAAGAATCACAAATAAAAAATAAAAAGCTCTCTCTGTCTCTCTACCTACCGCCCTCACGAAAAGCTTCAGTACCCACTAGGGGGCGGTACCGCCTCCGATGAGAACCTATGGTCTACATGATGTGTTTACTTACTATTTTCCTGTGCTAAAGAATTGCTTGCTGGATGCCTCCAACGCAACCTAAATTCTTCCCTCACATTACATTTTTCCCCAGAACAACCTGGATACATCCCTAACTCAGCTCCTCGATACATCCCTAACACACCCTCGATATATCTCAAAACAATTTCAAAACACATAGTGCAAATTATACATAGAGAAAATATATCTTCCAAAATAAGGTTAATTTTAGCTAGGTATTGATTTTATTTTATTCTAACACTTTTGGAGACATCAGTACGAGGAATGGTCAAGTGTGAACTTTACAAATAAATTAATTTTACATTTTGGGGACGTTGGGAATGAATGTATGAAAAATCATTTTGGGGAACTTGGAACTTGGGGCGATCGGGCATCACCCATACTGTGCTGTACAGGTTGCCTTGTAAAAATTTAGACATACATAATATTATTGAAGCAGGCCATTCAGTACGTTCGGGTCTGGTTCCAAAAAACAATGTGTCAAACAATACGCGTTGTTCGGTCTTGTCCTTCTGAAAGTTATAATTCTATGGTATTATTGTTTACCCATTTGACGACTATGAAAGTGTTCAGCTACCGTTGTTATGTAATGTCTTTGTTTAAAACAAATGTTGGAGTAATTGACAGATGCCAAACTAATTTTGTCACTGTCCAAAAGACCATTCTTTAAAAGTTTTAATAAGTGAGACTTGAGACATGGTAAAAAAGCTAGGAGTATTCAGATGTAAAAAAAAAACATATTGTGTGCATGGAATTGTTTGCAGTTCTAATAGCAATATCGTCACTTACCTCCGTTTTGTAACGTTAACTTGTTTTTATTGGGTTTCTAGAGAAATAAAGATTTGAATATCAGCCGGTCAATTCTGTAAAGCTACCGGTTTCCCAGAAAAGCGATGACTGCACATAACGGCCCTAGTGACGGCTGTCATGAACATGATGACAGCGGCAAAGATTTAAATAGTTAGATACGCCGCGTCAAAAGATAATCGCGTTTCTGTTCCGTTTTGACATCTCTGATACACAATGACGCAGTGCCTTGAGAAACGCTATATAATAATGGGTGAGCTCACTCTTCTCAGTCTCCTGGCTGGAGGCTCTTTTGAGTAAAATCATTAAGGCACCCACAGGACAGTTCGGTTAAGTAGCCAAGACCTCAGTGGTCAAAACAACGAGTTGCCATTCAAAAAAAAAAACACTTCTCAGTATGGACACATTTTCGCGTGATTAAATACGGTGAGGGCAAATCTATCGATTTAAATCTTTGGGCAGCGGGGTTTGACTTTATGGTGTCAAACACGCTAGGAAAACATTCCAACTTACTTTTATAAAGAACATTCTAGTAACGTCATTTCCCGGTAAATTGCGGACGCTATGTGGACGGTCACCGCTATTCTAGAAAACCGTAGCTTAAGAATCTCCACCGTGAAAACTTAAGTGAGCTGTCTTTCCTCGTGATGCTAGGAATTGACACTAGCTCATTGCATTGGCTCTCTTCATCAAACTTTTCACGGTGAGATGGTTACAGAATAGCCCTGCAGAGCGTGACTAACTTGTGACGTTTTGAAAGCTGATTTGATTTTTTTGTTTTGTGATTTTACTGGTCGGGCTATTTGTTTGCGTTATTACGTAGTTTTTATCGATTACTCGGGAACGCCCCGGGACTTCTTTATAACTCATAATTCATGTATTCCGGGTTTTTATGATCCCGCTGGGATTTAGAGATGCCTCGTTATGACATAAAAGGAATGTTGGTATAAACTTAAAGTATCATATTTTTGGGATTAGTTCCAAGTTTGGCCAGATTTAAAAAAAAGAAAGAAAAAGTTACTATTTATTGGGACTCTCACAGGAAGTTCACGGACTAAACTAAACAAAATCAAAGAAATAAAAAAAAAAAGTATTTTTATATAAATAAAATTAAAATAAAAACAGAAAGTCCAGTACAAAGCCAAAAGGCTCCTATCCCAGCTTCATGCCGGAGGATATGCCGTTTCAATCCCTCTTCATAATTATGATTATCTACTGACATGATGCTCGATTTTAGAAATATACTACATACAAAAGAAACAACCCCAAATTACTGGCTTTTGCAGAACCGCACAAATGCAGCCACAAATTCCGGGTTTATCTGAATTTTGTCGAAAATCTCCGCTTTTGCATAGCTGCCATTTTAGCAAGCCTTGGCACTATATTGACACCAAGTTAGAATAGAATAGAATAGAATAGAATACTCTTTATTATGTACACCATAAAAAATAACAGATATAAATGTAGACATTTTACACAGGGTGACACAATGGGCGGTCTTATCGCTAAAAGCGATCTTTTACAGACAACCTTTGGATGGATTCAAGGGAGAAGGAGAGACAATAATGCAGGTAGTCAGTGGTGTACCATTTACATATACAACAAATACATACATACATAAAACATATACTTATCTACATATAATATATACAATAATAAACATTAAACAAGAGCAAGGAAACTAAATGTAATGATGATGTTTAAGGAGAGAGTTACAAGTTCAGTTTCAAGTTACGGTCATAAATTATTAAAACTTCTGTTTAATTTAATTTTATCTCCCTTAATGCATTTAAATCTTAACTTTTGGCCTTGATTTATTCATAAATTGTTAGTTTTACCGCTGCCCCTCGTTCTTAAAGTAATTACATAGGGTAAGATTATGAAGGAAGATTGCAAGTGTTTAAGTATGAAAATGAGGTACCTATTCACCTTGAATTAAAGGTCATAATTGTGAATCAATTGTGATCGGTTGTTAGCCTTTCGTATACGAGGTCCAATGTAACCAGTTTCACTTATTAACGCAACTTCGCTTCATTGGTTTGCTCATTATCTTGATTTGAACAGCTGATATTTCTGAGGTTATTGGACATTAAGACTGCCGTTCATCATCAGTTTTACTTCTAATTTTGCTTCGTCTCTTAACTCTTCCCATGTCCTATCAACCACATGTGGTTCAAGGAAATTTCTCTTAAACACAGGTTATTTTGTAAATTATCTAGGAGAACAGTACGGCAGCCACTAATAAGATTAAGAAACTTTATGCTTGTGTTTTATATTATACTAGTTTTTTCCCGCGGCTTCGCTCGCGTTAATTTAGAATTTGACAATCAATTCGGGTTGTTCGGGGAATAATATAGCTAAGAGGATGAAAAACCGGTCTATCGACACTCTGTATGTATTAGGTATTCTCATATCTCATGTATTAGGTACTTAAATAAAAAATAAAAATAAACTCTTAACACACTACTAAAGTTTTACAATAATATAATTCAATCATGATTCGAAAGATACGTGGCGCCATCTGTTATCATAACAACGTTATTGTTGTTTTCCTCGGGAACAGTATTTTTTTCGGGATGAAAGGTACCCTATGTCCGTTTCTGTACACCTGACAACGTATATGCAACATTTCAGGATGATCGGTTCAGTGGTTTAGGCGTGAAAAGGTAACAAACAAACTTACTTTCGGATTTATAATATTACCTTGCCATGTAATCTAGTCCTATTTTAAGAATAAATCTTTGCTTTTTTTTAAATTGTTTAGCTTTTGTGTCTGCTTCTGATTTCTAAGTAGCAGCTCGGAGTCTGGATTTGTGCCCGGTTGATGGCAATAGGCTCGCCCCCTATTACATGAGACTTAAACATAACTGGTGAAATGTGGGTGTACCGTGTACTATAGGTACACCTCTGCCCAACACTTCGGGGAAACAAGGCGTTTTGTTATTTGTTATAATGTGTGTCTGCTTCGCGGACAGTAAATGTATTACAAATCCTTGGCGTTATTTATTTATTTATATATTCTTTATTGAGTACAACAAAACATAAATCAAACACTATAAAATATACATTGAGCGGCCTTGTTGCTTTCTGCGATCTCTTCCAGGCAACCTTGGAATGGACAGTGATTTGCCTGGACATAAAATGGGGCTGTCGTTAGTGCAAATAATAAGTACCTATACAAACACTAAAATAGATACACATATTATTATAACCTAAATAATAGATACATAAATACATACATACTAAATATGTATGCAACGAAAATAGACTAAGACTATGGATATTAAGGCCTCAATCAAAGTCTACATGTCAAAACTAAACGGTCCCACGGCGTACTTTATGGTCTCACCGTTTCATTTATGTGCACGCATCTGATCAGACCAAACTGTCGCAGTTTCATCAGTTCAGTTTTGCTTTGCATCTTCTACTGTCTATCGGCTTTCCATACGTCATGTTCGTGAACGGGCACCGTCAGTGGGGACTGTTCATCTCTTGGCTGCCACGGCTTATTTTAATTTAATATTGGAATTGTTTTCGTCTCTTTATTACGGACGCTTTTAACGTTCTGCATCGTTCTCACATGCATAATTTCAATATGAATGATGTAACCAATATTTTGTAACCATATTTTGATTTAAAAGAGTGTCCATGGAGTTTCTTGCCCGTTCTTTTCCATAGGTACCTACTACGCTTTGGAATGGGCAACTAGCTTCATCTTTCTGACTGAGCGACCCCTTGACAATTCAAAAGTGCCTGTAATTGGTTTATTTGAAATAAATGCTTTGAGTTGAGTTGAATTGAGTTTACGTCGAGTTAAATCCAAGGCTGAACATTTGTGCCCCGTGCCGTGACTTGGGGCAATAGGCTTAAGTCTTCCATAAAGAATTGATGACGTCATCGTTAAGCTATGGGTGTTCCGTGTAGTATGATAGATAAGATACGGTAACGAGCAGGGGATACACTAGTTCGTCGTAAGCAATATTTTAAAGATATCCTTTGGATGCATAGAGTATAGCCCGTTCATGTAGGCTCCTTAGTCTTCCTCCACGGTATGTGTGGACAACAAGTGGGTTTCTTTGCCCATGTGTAGAGGATCTGTGTTGTGGTCTATCAATAGCCTCTGGCCACCACATTTAACTCTTGGCAAACCAGCAGTGGAGCAACCCTTTTCTATTTATCTTGGTCTGCCCTTCTCAAATATTTTTCTGACGACAAGCATTCCCTTACAAGGATAGCAAAATTTAGGTCTTTAACAAGCTTTGAGCTTGTTTCAGGGAACAAATTCTCTTTTTTAGAAGTGTTGATATTATTATCTTCCTTCCTACCTTGCCTGCAGGCAGGGCCTTGTGATTGGCATCAGTGTTCCAAGAAAGCCTACATATTCTAACAACTGATTGAGATTTAACGATGATTTCCACCAAACGGCTCGCATCGCATCGGATCGGAAAGGATAAGTACGAACGGATTCGGCGACAGCCGAGCGCGTCTGGCTGGATGTCGACGCATACGATCGGCTCCGTACCGTCGTTTGCGAACGTATCCGTTACTGCGCCTAGTCAAATAGTTTCATTCCTACCGTGTTGACGTGTTCTAATTCGGATGAATGTCTGATCGGATACGACGACAGGCGAACGGAGCCGATCGCGCGTCACAGCATATTACTTTCGGCTACGATCGCGTGTCGCGGAAGATGCCCGCGGTCAAGCTGCTGTGCGCGGCTTGGTAATATAGACTTTTTAAATACTCTGTATACGATTTAATATCGTTTAAAGATTGTAAAATCCGTTCCGATCTGATGCGATGCGAGCCGTTTGGTGGAAATCATCCTTTAGAATTGACTTAGGAAATTCATTTGTCACCTAAGCTTTGTTAGGACCCACAGTCTACGAGACAGAAATAAAAAAAATGACATAACGCAGTGGGCCAACAAAAAAAAAAAAACTAAATAAACAAGAATGCAGATACCACAGGCTCGCAAATTCTCTGCTACTTAATCGGCTACTGCTACAATTGTCCAGGGAAATGAAGAAAAGCCAAAGGAGTGTGCTGCCAATTCCTATATTTTTCTCCGTTCTAAAATAATCTCCGGAGTCGTTGGTGTGAACTAATTCATGAACAACTACCCTTGATTAACATATGATTACTTCCGTTTTACGTTTTAGTAATATCAGAATAAACAATAGGCTGTTTGATTATAATATCATAATCTTAGATATCTGCAAATATTATGGGTGTAATAGAAATTTGCATTAATTATATTAACTAAAGATACTTATCTCAAAATATAATTGTTCTGAATATAAATATTTTCAGTATTTGACTTGCTGTTATGATCTTCAGTATAAAACAGAAACAGGTTTGCAGTCTTTCATTCCCAAGCTTTTACACGGTTCTTTAGACAGCCTGAATCTTGTCAAAAGTATGAATCTCGGTCTTGTTATTTTTTGCTATGATAATAACTATAACTTTTTCCTTAATTAGTACAAAATACAACTAAAAATATACAGTACAGCATAATAAATTATAACGTTGTTTAAACATTTAGCATTTCTTATTAGTTATAAAACTTAATGTAATCTTTAATTAGTAATTTAAATGTTCTAATTGCAGATTAGAGTTCATAAGAGGTGCTGAACCTCTTTAATGTAATAAGAATAACTGCATACCACATGAGAGCAATAAACTCTTTTAATTTAAATACATTTCGGGATGGGAGTGTTCGGACTACTTTCATACGAGACAGTAGGATACAATCATAGTGGGTAGGTTGCTGCTCAATAAACGAGTCCCTGTGGACCTGCTTTAGCAGTTAGCTCCTTCTGGTCTAGACCTACATTAGAGATCCCAGCCATAACTCCTATGGGGGCTAAGTAGTCTTTAGTTTTGTTTACTGGCATAAGTACTCATTTACTTCTCATACGGTGTGTGAAACACATGGTGTAGGTGAGCATAAATGTAAGGTTTTCTTATAACGGATTGCATTTTGATGTATTTCTGATTAAAAGAGCTTACCAAAGTTTTATAGCACGTAGTGTTTATTAGTATATTCCACAGAGTACAAAATAAGTGTTGTCACTTAGTAACCGGTGTTGCCAAATTTTTATTATTTCGACACATTTCATGTTGGAATATAAAAAAAAAAACTGCTGGAGTAGTTTTAGCTCATCAAGACATTCTGTATTTGCTTTAGGAATTACTACATAATCGTCATATTTTACAGTGAAATCCTTAAGTTGTAATATTTCTGTCTCTTTAGACACGATCGGGTTGTTTAGAAAATAACAATGCACTTCTGAAGTAGATACTACTAGCAAGAAGAAGGTTATAAGTTTGGTGATAGTGTTTTTGAGTAAGGATAGTAATATAATGTAGAAATTGTGTCATGTTAACAAAAAATTTAACACTTACGTGATTACTCGTTCAATTGTAAATGCGAAGGACTTGAAATCATTTCGATCTCTTGGCTCTGTTGTTCAGCGGTGGGTAATGCGTGCCTCTGCCTTCTTCCTCCGAGGATGAAGAGCGTTCGTCTCCACTATCGCACTTAGGAGTATCGCCGCTCAGGTTCGCTACAAACATTTGCACTCCGGTGACCACATATATAATGTGAGCTTTCGATCTCCATTTCGGCATTTCGCTGACTGACAATCAGCGTAACACATCACTTACCTCAAGGACTATTATTCACTTTCTATAAAGTTTTACCTGAAACTTTACTAATTTTCTAAGAAAATTAACGAGAGAAAATATTTTGGTACGTTGGCGCCAAAATTTTTTGACGCTATGAATGACACTTGACAAGTGACAGATCCAACTCACTGTAACCATAGATCACCGCGAGATCTGCCATAGTGAAACCTCACGGTAACGTAAGGGGGATTGATGTATGTACTTATTCTTAACATAATGACATATATTAGGCGAAATCTTAGACTGCATCTTCAACCAATGCTATGTGTTTTGAAGGAAACATAATGACGAGTTTTGGTCAAGTAGGAATTTTTAAGTACCCATAGATGTTACATTCGAAAAAAAATACTTTTGTGATAAAAGTGTTCCAAATTTCAAGTTATATTGTTTGCAAATTAACTAAAATATCAAACAATCAGACTGACCGTAGACCCTACTAAAGTTTCACAAATCAAAACACAAAACTACGTCCTGAGTTTGACATTTAGCAGCTAAACTTGCAAAAAAAATAAAAAGTATTGTGGGACACACTTTTAAAGTAAGATAATATTTCAAACGCTGTTACAGTTAAAACTCAGTGTTGTTATTTTAACTGAGCAAAATGTGACCAAAAATATGTTGCCATAAAAATCGACCAGTTAAATGTTTAGTAGAAAAGGTATTGGTGTTTTTAGACAATTTGACGACTTCTGGGTCACTGTCGACTTCACCCACGTTTACCTTAAGCTATTTAACATCACGCTAGGACCCTTAGGAGCCGCGAAAATGGAAAAAGTCCGAAAGAACGCTAAGCGAAAACGAGGTAATAAAAAGCTCGGGGGAATAAGAAATTTCACGCGGACCAAGTCGCGGACAGAAGTTAGTGTTTGATATCACTCGAAATTAAAGAGGTTTTCCTTCTTTACATACATAAACTCACCCCTTCTTCCCATGAGGCTAAACTGAAACTACAGAACGCCATAATACATACTTACATATTTATTTCCTGGTAATGTTTTCCTGCTTTCTCAGTAATAAATTACCACTAAATAATTATGTGTGATATGTTGCATGCAATTTCAGTTGCCATCTAAATATAGCAGCAGATAAATTAGTTCCGTCGAGATAAATAGAAATATTCGTATTTTATGTGTAGCGTATCAATGTTTTATTTATACAGAAACATTGATATAATACCTACACTCTGTGTGGTTATGTGAGTGTGCTTGGGAGAGCGGTTTGTGTAACTTGCAATTACAATCAATCGATTCAAATACGGTCCTTTGATATCGAATCGTACGTAACGAAGGGCCCATGGCTAAAATACCTTGAGGATTTGACCGTGAGCTTATTGGAGAATAGCAGCAATATTAAGAGGTGGAGTAGAGGAGGTAAATCGGTGACAGGCAGGTGTAAATATGATTATTCACACAGGCCAGTCTATACATATATATGATCTCCAATAGAGCTGGCCTAGCTTTGCACGGAGTTTCGGTAGAATAAGAGGAGTGTAAGTGCAAGTAACTTGATCATGAAGATGCGATGTCTCTGGACCCGTGGAAGTTTTAACAGTACACAGGGGCGTAAATTGTCATGTCAAGTTGCAGGTGCGCGGCAGTTACGATGCTCTACGCAGCAGAACCTTTTTTAAAACTCGATGGGCCTCTTTTACGACCGGCACCCTAATTGCGTAACACACTTTCAATCCAACTGAATTATTTTGAAGGATATTGCTAATCCATTGCTTCATATACTCGAAAATTTTGTCTGCTCAGTAACGCAATGAATGTTGTTGAACTGTCAAAATGAAAGCCATTGCTACAGTTAGTGTGTTACGCAGTTACCCCGCGGGTACAGTACGCAGATGCCTGAAGTTGCTCACGTAAGATGCATTGTGTACAAGCACCATATGGGTAAAAAGTTAAGCAACTGCCACTGTGGTTATTCCGGAGAAGGGTGACGTTTTAAACAGCGTAACTAAAGTCCCTGCATGTTATGGAGAGCACATGAAACGGCCAGAATCTATGTCAGATATTAAGTGGGTAGAAAAAGCAGGTGTAAAATAATTATTTACGGTACACTCCACTTCCATTAAACCGCTACTAGTTAGTCTGGGAGTTGACCCCAATATAGTCGACACAGGGCGCGGATAATGACAACGTCACTGGTGCGAGCGAGCTGACTTTGCGGTCACAAATCCACTCAGCGTAGTGACTGGTAATACCTCCATTATAGGACAGACTTTTTTCCAGCACTAGGGTAAGATAAGCAATCGATTGGGTGGATAATAAGATTGGTGCTGATGGCTGAATCTTGCTGGCTTTTATTTACAGCGAAAATCAGAGGGGGACGTATGAAATTGAGAGCTGGCTGTCACTCTAGTTGACATATTTTTAAGCGAGGTTGAGGTGTCGTCGAAACTAAGTTTTTTAGTTTTATTAAACCAAATTCAGCCCTAGTCTCTATCCATCTATTTGTTGTGTTAACCGAAAGTCCGAAAGCAATGTTTTTAGAACAGTTTGTGTCAAAAAGAATCAGACCAATTTATTTATTATGATCACAGTATCTCAATAACCTATTTTAATTTTCGTTTTTTTACGGCGCATCCACATTCAGACATTGTTAGGTCACATTAGAGTTGACTGGAATCTAGATGTAATCTTCGAAACAATTGTTCTATTGTCTACATGACACCTGGCCTAGATTGGGTCGACGTGATGGCACTGAACGCTGCTGCACTAAATAGGGTAAAGCCTATCTGAATCAAGGTGATTACTAGACTTTATTTAGGTCATCGGGGTATTAATTATGTTTGGGATCAATTCTATTATGTGCAGTATTTTTGTCTGTATTTGAAGCAGTCTTTGGGAAGGTATACGTTACTGGTTTCGGGATAAGGCAACCCATGTTGATGTCTTAGTTGAAACGTCTACCTTAATAAATTGTGTCTAATTGAGTCAGCATTTAGCTACTTATGCACGCTTGTTCTTGGTACAACTATTTGTGAAGGGCCAGTGATTTGCGTATCATATCTATCAAAGCAGGTGGAAATATTCGTGCCAAATAAACTTAACTATATTTTGTAATCTATGAAGTCTTGACACTAGCCTGCCACAAGTAATATCCATTGTAACGACAGCCCCGAGAGGGCAACGCGTATCAATAAATTTAAAGGAGTAAAACGATAAAAAAGAAAAAAAAAACTAAACTTGTCTTATTCAAACTTGATATTACTAGAACCCCAAATAAATATGAAGCCTCTTAGACAACAACTCGATCTTTTTTACCCTAACGCAATTCTTATCTTACTTTTTCTTTCGCAGGTCCTAGCGCACACATTACAAGGTCTTGGGCAAGATGAGGGCATGTACCAGCAATACATACCACTGGCGATCCATCTGGCCGATGAGTTCTTCCTATCACACCCTTCCAGAGATGTTCAGCTGCTCATTGCGTGCTGCATCGCTGATGTGCTCCGGGTTTATGCCCCGGAGGCGCCTTATAAAGATCAGGAACAGGTCAGTTTTAAAAGGATGGAGAAGAGAGGTTTTGTTATCATCTTCTTAGCGTGTCGATGGCAATGTAAATAAAGTCGGCCCAGAATTAGCGGCTACGAGTTTGGCACCTTCAGTATCGTCCATCAGTTTCTGTAACGTGCAGGCAATAGGACACGTTGGACACGTTTTTTTATAAGAAGAATAAATACCTTTTTTTTTTTTTTTTGGGTGCGAAATCATCAAATGACCTCTCCCGCTCTGGGCGGAACGGAAGGGCGTGTCAGACTCTTACTGACTAAAACCCACCCGTGTTCCTTCAGTTGCCTGTGCGCCAGGGCCACGGTAACTCTTTCGAACAATCCGCAGCCCCGGCAGGCATCGGTCCTATGGGACCCCGTCCATTTTGCTGACATCTCTTTGAGGCGCGCGTCGAACACGACGCGCCGTCGACCCGGGCCTGGTCCTTACCGGACGGCGAGCTGCCCATTGCTCGCCGTCCGCAAGCCCGCGCCTACGGTGGCCGGGAGTCGGCAATCGACTCCCGACGCCCAGGGTGTCTCCTCCTCCTGCGGCGGCTAGGGGCGCGAGGGCGCAGAGATTGCCTCTCCCTTTCGCGCTCCGCCTCCTCCTTCGCGAGCATTACTGCTTCGCAGAAGGAGGTGACGGCTTCCCATTCCCTCTCGCTCCGTACCATAGCCTGAACCAGGGCCGGACGCGAGAGGTCGCCGCCGCGAGGAAGAATAAATACCTAAGATTAAAATTGGATATATTCGTGGAGTGTTAAGGCTCCCACAGAGAGGCGCGACGCGACAGCTCTACACAAAGGCGCCGCTCCTCGCGCGGCACGCGGTGCCTTTATGTCGGGCGTCGCCTCGCGCCAGTGTGTACAAGCCCTTACAATCGGTTCTATCGTTAAAGGGGATTTTGTACGAAAAACCTTCGGTTGAACTTTGTAGAAGACAATTTGTACGGCTTTATATGAAAATACAAACGAGAATTTTCCGCTTTTACGTAACTTTTAACCTTGAGTGTCTATTGTAATTTTTAAAAGCTTTCCACAAATTATCGTATAATGGTGCCGACTCTGTTGTCACAAAATACTCTAAACTAGACTAAAAATCACCAAGATTTAGTTTATTCTTGTCAAACGGCGTTTCCCATTCGAAATTGACTATAGTGCCACAACTTAACTATAATATAGTTTGACAGAACTAAACTCATTTAGTTATTCAATTTATTCAATTCGAATCTTATTGGGAGTTATATGTTCGAGCCGTTTGGGGTTGAAACACTAGGGCCGTGGGGTCCGAGTGCCCACTTGGTTTTTGGAGACATCGCTAAGCGTTTGGTCGACTCTTCACGTGACCAGAGGGCTGGCCTATTTTTTGGCCAAAAAATCAGTATCGCTATACAACGTGGCAATGCTGCCAGCCTTTTGGGCACTTTTCCTGTCGACAGCGAGGGTCCGTGGCTTAGGCCCCCAGTGGTCGACGCACCTGTGGCAGACGCCCCGATGCGGATGAATTTTTTGATGCCCTATGATTCTTTTCCTTCTTTCTTTTTTATTTTTATTTATTGTTATTTAGTTGTACATACTATTAATATTATTTGTAGATTATGTAAGATATATTTTAAAACTTTAATACATTTATTTATTAAGTTACTAAATTAAATAATATTTAGTGAAAATGGCAATTTTGCTATTCTGAATTTGACGTTTTTCATTCAAAATTTTGATTGTCAAACTATATCAGACTATTTTAATTGTCATTGAAAAGGTGTGGAATAAAATTAGTTGTCATGAACTAAAATTGACAAAGCACATTTCTCTACTAGTTCTTGAAAGTTTGGGTGCTTGTGAGTTTGGAAATCATTATGAAAGCTTCTGTGATTGCAGCTGTTGTCGATTCGGCAGAAAAGTAAGCCGACGGCCATTTACGGATTATTATGGAGCCGCTCCACGAGCAGCTCCTGCTGTCTCTTACTGGCTTGTTTTTTCGACGAGTTCGACGACTGCACGTTGAAAAGAAGACTCCGTTTTTATTATCTAATTACTTTACTCTTTGAGTCTTTGCTGAAGTCGAAGAACCTATTGTATTGACATAACAAATAGACAGATTCAGACAAATTCAAGATCTTTCCTACGCCGGCAAGAATACAGGAGATTTTCAACTTATTGAACGAAAAACCGGATTTTCTTTTATCGAGATCACATTTTTGTTAGTAAATTAGTTTTATTACGCTGAAATAAATAGCAAGATAATCATGCTACCTGAATAAATTTTTAAATTCAGTAGTTGGCGATTTTAATAAAATTAAAGGATTTTTTCTTATTGAAAACCTAAAAAATATCGACGAAGTTCTCTGCGCGCAAAATAAGTCTGCGCCGCGGCCGAAATCGGAAATAATCTTTTGCCGCCATCTTGACGTTTAGGTATATTATCTAGTGTCAAGAGTGTGTTTGTGTTCCATGTTTTCCAAAGTAAATAATCGTCATCATTATGCCAAAAGTGATTAAAAGTGCTGGCAGGGATATAGTCTTGAAAGTCAAACACGCGCGCAGACTTATCTTGCACGCACTTCTAAAGTGCCTGCTACACGGTTGCTAACCGCATCCCCAACAGAGGTGACCTTGGGTGGCACCCCGCAGAGCTGTTTGAACTACATGGTCTCCTACATGCCATTCTGTCGTGATATTGGAGCAGTAAAGACGTCATGGCGAATTTATCAAATTCAGAAAGAGTAGCAGTGGCTTTGGCAATGTCGTGCGCGAGCGAAGAAAAAAATAAAAATAAAATTGTCAGTTTTCTTTTTGACCGATGCCTCATTGGCGTTTGGATCAATTGTTTACCATTTAGAAACCAAAACCTTCCAGGCTAGGCGTTTTTTATTGTTGTCTTTGTACTGTTCGCAGCTGAGATCCCACAGACAGGGTAGGTCTCTGTACAGCTCATATTATTTAGATTTATGTGGTAAAGCTCGATCAACTTAGTAACAATTTCTAACTTTTTCTTCCGCCATTTTGCACTTTTTAATATATAAGGTGTATCTATTCATACACGAAATATCTGAAGGGGTCATTGTACTCATTATTATGAACAACTATTACTATAGGACAAAACGTGAAATCGCAAAACAAAAATCTGCTGTTCCATACATTTTGACGAGTTCTGCGAACGTAAATGTAGGGAGCAGCTGATTTTTTTTTCGAGATTTCAGGTTTGGTCCCATAGTAAAAGTTGTTTGTAATGATGAGTACAATTACCCCTTAAGAGATTTCGTGTATGAATAGATATACCTTATATAGGTAAACCTGTAAAACTTGCGCGTGTAACACGTGCCTCGCGCGTCGATTGACAACGAGCGTCTGACGTACTCGCGGTTGACAACCGGCGTCTACACGGTCGGCCGCCGACCTAACCTTCTCTTTTCGCTCTTAGGGCCAATTTCACCTAAAAAATAAAACTCGATTAACTGAACATAAACGGTCAAAGATTGTCAAACTCGATTTTAGTTGTGACAAAATTGTTTTTAAGTTTAGATAATCTTGTTTTTCATAATAGCTTTTATGATTCTCTTAACCAAAAATAAGACATTTTTGTGATAGTTTAGTTTATGTAGTCGGTGTACAAGACAATCGGCACCAATATCGTCTTTTGTTACCGCACACAGACAAAACCAATATCGATACCTAATAAATAACGAACAAGCTTTTCGGCCAATGATTACTTTTTGATAGAACGCTTCGATAACAGCTATCAATTATGGAATTATAAATGCCATCGAAGCTAAAATCAATACATTGTAAATGATCACGAGGTAGCAACAAGGTAGTATTTAAAACCTATTAATTATTTCTTAATGCAAGTATGTGCGAACATATTTTTTTAACGTAAAAGAACAAGACATGTCTGCTAAGAATTCCTCGATATTTATTCATGTTCATGAATATGGACGGTAAACTCGGCAAACCTTTTAACACGACTAAAAAAAAAACCTTCCAAGTTTAATTGGATATCGCAAGTTAGTGCTTAAACTTTTATGTCTACTTAAAATGTTTTTACTATGAGTTTCTAAGCGTATAGGAGCCGTAAGTTCTATAAGAAGTAAATTAAAGTGAATCCTCAGCTGTAGCCCGCCAAATTCAAATTTTCATTGTTTTTTTTCCAAATTGCAGCTCTGTTTTACGTCGTATGTTAATCAAAATGCGATTCAATCAATCTTCAAACTGGAAATTTGTTTCACCTAAGAATTTTTTCATAATATTTCATTTATGAAAATTCTGAGCCATAAGGCCAGATGTTAATTCCCATGTAATAGGGGGCGTGGGAGACCTTTTTTCCGTGAACCGGGCACTCATCAAGACTACGGGCTGCTATTGAAATCTTCTACTGGAAAAACCCAATAACTTGCCCAAGAGTGGGATCAGCACCCCAATGGCGTAATACACTTTCTATCACAATCCTAAGGATTTTCTTTAAAATTGGTAGGTAATTCATTGTTGCATTTATTTGAAAACTCCTCTGCTCAATAAGGTAAAAAACCCAATGAATATTGTTGAATTGTCCAGTTGAGTAGCATTGGGATTTTGAGCGTGTTCCACATTTGCCCTGCAGGACCCCAAACTCTGCTGATATGGTATTTTAAATTAAAGCCGTTTTCAAAATGTTCTATTAAGATTCGTCAAACGTAGTGAGTGATTCAAAACATTGAAAGCATTCGCAGAATGCACGAGCGCTGCCTTTGTGCGCAGTTATGATTAAATCGATTTTGTGCAACCACTCAAGTGTCTAATTTGTCAATGACATAAACCGTATTATGTCAATTGGAAGATGATATGGATAGGAATATGTGCTGAATTCACTGTCGCGATGTATTGCAGTGATCTTCCTGCTTTGAACACGGCTTTGGTAGTTGGATGATCAACTTACATAAAATCACGCCTCTATTTCCCGAAGGGGATAGCGGAGGTTTATTGTATAATACACCCACATTATTGAGAATGCCTTGTTAGTCTAGTGAGTGCTGAGCACAATGGTTTGATCCTCAGGTTGGGCAAAGTATTATTGGGCATTAGAAGATTCTCTTTAGCAGCCTGGATTCTGGATATGGGACAGCAATTCGCTCGTCCCTATTACATGAAAGTTTATGACAAACATAGCTGGCGAACTCTGGGTGTCATCTAAAATTTCTTAGTTGGTTCCCTCCATCAACCGCTACTTCTGCTTTGCAACGCGGAAGCATGCATTGATGCTCGCAGGATGTTGTTAGTGTTATCAACTCACGATCAGATTGATCAGCCCTTCATCACATAGGTTGATATGTCATATTTGTGCTGCAATCTGTTGCTGGACATCATAGGCCTCGCCAGGTTATAATTGTTTGCTTGTAATCTCCCTAAGAGATAAATACAAGGCAGGAAAAACGTATACAAAGACGGTGAACGTTTGAAGAGTTGTAGACGCCACACAAGTTGGACCAACGACCTAAGTGATGATCGCGGAAATCTAATGAATGCATGAGGGCAGCACAGGACCGGTGTTGTAGCGATAATTCTCCAGTATCGTTATTGTCTAGCAGTGGAGTGTGTCTTTTGACTGAGATGATGATGATGATGAGGAAGCATCTGTGTGACAACCGGTGTTTTGGGCATGTATATATCCTTCTTCCTCCTCAACAGGTAAAGACAATATTCCTGTTCCTGATCAACCAGCTGCAAGGTCTCCGCGACCCGAAGGACCCAGCGTTCAAGCGTTACTTCTATTTGCTGGAGAACCTTGCCTATGTCAAGTCCTTCAACATGTGCTTCGAGTTGGAAGACTGCCAGGAGATCTTCTGCGCACTCTTCTCGCTTATGTTCAAGATTGTCAAGTAAGAATCAAATTTTATTTTAGTTTTAGATCATTCTTAAAAAGGAAATAATGTTAAGCCCGTTTTCACGAACACTAATCGACACCTAAATGAATGCCTAAATAAAAGCGCGCTGTTAGATTTTCGACCTTCGGCGCTAAGCTGAACGTTGAAAACCCAACAGCGCGTGTTAATGAAAACAGGTACATATTACTGATTATTATTTAAATATAGGATTCTGTGGTCTTGGTCATGTTGGTTTTCCAGTGAGTTGCGTCTTTGCGATGCGTGTTCCTTTTGAGATGAACGTGGTATTGGTAGGAATGAAAATTGGTCCTATTGAAACGGCGAAACGTTTAACGCGATTCGAAGGACCAATATAATGTGAACTCGATTATATCCGAGGCCGGCTGCCCGGTTTTATTTGAAAGGATGGTCTAATGTGAATGTCTTATGTTAGGAGGAATGAGTTCCGAGAATTCTTTATACTTAAACTGGAAGAGAAACTTATCAATAAAAAAAAAATTGTCGAATAGACTGAAAAGAAATGATTTTGCGATTTCTATGACCGATTTTCTAAAGATTTATTTTATACAGTTCTTCTTAACGATTTTCAGAGTGAACAAAGAAGTACTTACGTATCACAGTATCACTAATTAACACATAAATACATGTATCAATTAGTGTAGACAATATTTATTTTTACGAAGCTTTCGACATACATAATCTAATTATTAAGGAATGATAAGGATTTAAAATTAAATAAGTCATCGTTGCTTGATTTGCAGTTAAAATTGCAGTTGCAATTAAATTCTTTATTGGCATAAAAAGTCCCCCCCCCAGACCGAATTTCGGCCATAGCGACCAAACCCAACGGAGACCAGCCTTCGGCGCGGGATATATTGTAGTGCACAAGTGTGTGCGCAGACACAGGTGCACTCTCTCTTCTCTCACTCTCATAGTCCGACGGGACGGCAATCCGACGCGACCGGAGAAAGATCAGGCGCAGGGCCCAATTTCCGAGGCACGGGGGTATCACACCGCCAACTTCAAAACTCCGGGTTGTTACTAAGAAATTCCTAATGGAAAAACGCAATAACACTTTTCTTGACCTGGGAATCGAAACCAGGAAGCCACACGCTCAGCCGTCGCGCTTGTGACCCGAGATCAACGAGACAAATAAACACAGATAACACAGGAAAAATGTGAAACCCTGGCTCCAGGGCTAGGTTAGAGTTCCTGCATTTCGGGATCCAGTGACGTCTTCCAGTTAGGGTTAGGGTTACGGTTCCGGTTAGGTTACGTAGGTAAGTATGTAACACTAACGGACTAGAAAATAAAAGGACTCCGTGCCACGCATATCGAAAGTGAAGCACCGTACCGATCTATGCGTGTGTGTGTAAATAAGTTCTTATTTGTGATATGTTATTCCTTGACACTTTTGCTGGTATGTAGAATTATTTTTACACCATTTCATAACACAAGTGTATTATTTTATTTTATTACTTGACGTAAACAGTACCTACAATGACGCCGTAGTGCCGTGTAAAGGCACCTTATGATGTAAAAGTGTGCTTGAGGCATGTTTGTCCAAACGGTCAAATACTTATAGTCAATACTTATGGTGCTTCACTTTCGATACCCGTGGCGCGGAGTCCTCCTTTTTTTTTTTCTAGTCCGTGGCTGCACTCTGATATTTAAAATCGTGAGCAACTGTTCTAAAAGACCGAGTTGTATTGAACAACTTTGGAATCGATACTTTTTTTCATTGTTCAAGTTCAAGTTTCAAGTTTTACAGAATTTTTGACCTTCGGCCGGAGTTGTAAAATTGATAAAAAGGTTATTTAAATTTAATAACCGAAAGGCTTTTGTTTAATAACGGCTCTACAGGTTGAGGTTTATTGAAAAACAAAAGTTGAGGTTTATTGAAAAAGAAAAAAAATACAGCTCTCAAATCCTTTTTATTAAAGAACAAGAAGTTGCCGCACGTTCACACATCATTGTTAAGACTTGCACAACGAAAATCGCCCTTACTGCTACGACATAAAGGCGCTGTAAATGTCAAATTGTTAGCACCGTTGTGCGGTTGACTTTACGTTATGGGTAAAGTTCATAGCATGTTAAGTTAACTAATTTATTAAAATCACTCCATCGTCGACTTTGTCTCTGTCATCTCTGATCTAGACTAGAGTCAAGAGCAAATCCATATAAAAAATATTAAAAAAGTTGCTATATGAACGTCATACGTTAATATTTTTTCAAAAATCCTTAGTTACGGTTTTAAAACACTTGAAAAACTAGAAGGATTTCATTCCATCCTAATCTCTAACAATAAACTCAAACTCATAGCATTAATTTAAAATGAACCAATTACAGGCACTTTTGAATTGTAAAGGGGTCGGTCGGTCAGAAAGATGAAACTAGTTGCCCATTTGGTTCCAAAGCGTAGTAGGTATCTATGGAGAAGAACGGATAACGAACGGAAACTCCATGGATATATTATAATTAAAGCACCCATACCCTTGTTCAAAAACCAACCCTGGTATACTACAGCACCAAGTTGAATCGATCCCAGTTCTCGGAACAAGACCTTTGTGACAGAGCATGTTCACTATTGCGAATTCTACGAACATTCCTTTTCCGCTTAATAAGGTTTTCATGTAAAAATGGCGGGGTTGGACGTTTTACACTCGAGAATTTCATACGGAGTAGAAATGAAAAAATGCAAGTACAGCTCATACGCGATGGTTTAGCGGTCAAAGTTTATTGTGTTGGTGATATGATATCATAAAAAGAACAATACACGGTATTGTTCATTTGATAATTTGAATTCAAGCCAGAGTGCAATTTAAAAATATTCTTCTTAAAGTACGCACCCATTACCTACTCTTCTTTACCAGTTTCAACGAAAGAGACACGAAAAATCTTGAAAAACTAGACACAGACATTTTTTTTTCGTGAATGTCGTTATCCAAGCAAAAGAATCAGTTGCTTGTACATATTTCATATTCACGGCAAAATTTTTTACTTGCCTGAAAGAGGTTCTTCTAGCTAAGCGAATGTTCAGGAACGAGTTTTTACGCGTGTGTATCTACTGGACGCAACAAGGCGCTCCTAGAAGACGGATCGGCTATCGTCTCAACAGCGCGCGTGCGTGGAACGACTTATCTGAACAAGGTCTAAGGGCTGACGCAGACCTGGCGAAGCGCAGCGCAGCGCAGTTTTCACTGCAAACAAATATCTACCTTTTAGCTCTCAAAATAAAGTCGACAAAAATAAACTGTTTGTCTCTCCGCTTCATTCTTTTGCGGGCTTGAGGAAGATTATTTAATTTCAACTTTATTTTAATGATTGCAATGTTCATATTTGTTCGGCAGTGAAAACCGCGCTGCGTCAAGATCTGACGCAGCGCGGTTTTCACTGCCTTAAGGCCGGAGCAGATCGCTCCGGCCTTAAGGATACCAGGATTCTATTATCCTGCAGATAGTATCTTACCTTTACCTTAGTATCTTATTGACTCAGATCTTCCAACTTTTAACCAACCCACTCTCTCCCCAGCACGGAACACTCAACAAAGGTCAAATCCTTCATGCTGGATGTACTGTGTCCACTCATCACGGAGTCAGACGTGGTCTCCAACGAGCTTCTGAACGTGATCCTCATGAACCTGGTGGAGCCCAACAAACGCGACCACAAGTACGCGTACTCGCTCGCCAAGGAGCTGATTATCAAGACTAGTGAGACGCTTGAACCATATATACAGGCAGTAAGTACTTATACTAAGTTTGCAATTTAGTTTCCAAACATGTAAACAATTAAGTGTTTTTACTAACTTAAAGTTCAGCTTTAAAATGTTATATGATAGTACTAGTCATACTGAAATCAACTTAATTTACACTAATTGTAATGTAAAGTTGATATTTGTTCAAGTGGAAATAACATTAGTTGGAAACAAAGATTTAAATATGAAATACTTGGCTAACATTAGTACAATACCCGGGCGTAAACATGGGACATTGAATTTTAGAAAGACGTCACTCATCCGAGACACGACGACGCTCTTCTAAGACCTTTGTCTAAAACGATATGCCATTTAACTGCTGCGTACTGTCCGTATGCCTTTATGATAATTATACAGGTTGTTCAGCGATAAAACTTTTTTGATAGAAAGAAGGACGTATACAACTATACACAGCGATTTTCAGTTTCTAATATAGGAATCAGAATCAGAATCAGAACTTTATTTGCTATGAATGTAGGTACAGGTATAAGATGTTGTACATAAATTTATGAGATCGGCTACAGTCTACCATACGGCATGCAAATTATTACATAAAAAAAAGAACATAAACAAAACAATGTCAACAAAACAAAACAGGAATTAAAGTGAAGTCAATTAATAATATTATAGGACTATCCTGAGCATGGTGCAAATTATAAGGCTTTATTCAGATTTCCGGTCAATGAAATGGACGGACGCGGATTTGCAGGGTTGTATGGTTACTACACAGGATAGATAGGCGCCCTTCAAAAAAGCCCATAACATTTTTGCCATCCGAATTTAGAATTTGGACATACCTATTCAAACGATTGAATGTAGAATCGCGATTGTTGCTCCATGTAACCGCATCACGTTTGTTAATGTAGGTATCACATGCTGACGTGCGGACGCCTGCAATCATTACGTTCCCCCTTTTCTAAACTATTTAAATGCAGGTACATATCTGTAAATTGGAGCTGCAAACGTTACTCGACCGTAAACATCACGTAAAGGCTAGTTGACAGTTTTTTGAAAACACACACACACTACCAATCAGCTTTGTTCCTTTGAAGATCATTATTTTCGTACGTCTATTGATAAAGCAAAATAAACTTTATGTCTGACTAATAAAGTTTGTTTCTATTTACAATTTGAAACACAGTCAATTACAAGGAGTGACATGCGCGATCTGAATCGCGTTCAATGTCACGTGCCTTTATTTTAACGTAATTATGTCTGAAAAATTCATTTACAAAATCAAGTGGAGTTTTGATATTTTTAGCTCCGAACCATTCTACAAAACAAAATTCATAAGGTACAGCTTGGTACAGTATTTTTATCTCACGAAGCGACGTGCGCATTACTTGTATTTACCAAGTGTACAAACACGCTGTAAATGTGTGCGTGGAGACGAATAGCGTCAGCACATAACACACACACACGCGCACATACACACACACACACACACACACACACTTCCGACTTCGTCATTGTCTCGGGCGGCACACATCCACAGCGTCTTTGTACACTTGGTAACCACAAGTAAAGCGCGCGTCGCTTCGTGAGATAAAAATACTATATTTTTCTTATTGTCAACTAGCCTATGAAAAAGTTTGGCTTGTTAGAGCGTTCTCTGTCACTCGTACCTCTGTGATGTTTTGGTAGAGCGTTTTGTCTGTCACTCGTACCTCTGTGATGGCTTGGTAGAGCGTTGTCTCTGTCACTCGTACCTCTGTGATGGCTTGGTAGAGTGTTGTCTCTGTCACTCGTACTTGTGTGATGGCTTGGTAGAGCGTTGTCTCTAACCCATACCTGTGTGACAGTCTCTTTCTAAATGTCGATGTGTCTTATTACGCCTGGGTAATGTAAGTATGATGTTATTTACTTGCATGTAGGTGTAACCGCCCACTTAATTAAATACTTAGTAATTCCTTATGATTACCACCCACGTAAATACAAAATTGTGGGCGTAATATGAACTTTCGTCAAATGAAATTCATACAGGTATAGGTAGGTACATGTACTCATATAAAAATAGATTAATTAGTGTACAAGCTCATATTAGGTCTGCGTGTTAAGATGATTATCACGTGAATTAATATGAAATCATACCTTATTTTTAAATTGTAATACTATTGACACAATACACTTGAATTATGTACATTTTCCTTCAATCCTGATGATGAGGAATTGATAAATCTTAGTCTTATATAACACCACTATTTTTTTATTTTTTATTATTATTTTTTACAAACTTCTTCATCTTCCGCAGTTCTTCAACCACGTGCTTATTCTCGGCAAAGAAGAGAAAAATCTTCTCATATACTCAAAAGTGTACGAGCTTATCTATGAGTTATATCAATGCTGTCCCACCATCCTTCTGTCCGTGCTACCGCAGTTAGAATGCAAGCTCAAGTCAGCACAGTTCCCCGAGCGGCTCAGTGGCGTCGCATTACTTGCTAGAATGTTCTCTGAACCGGGATCAGAACTTGCGAAACAGTACCCAGCACTATGGAGGGCATTTTTAGGCAGATTCAACGATATATCAGTACCAATCAGAATCAAATGCGTGCAATACTGCATGCATTTCTTAGTTCATCACCCAGACTTGAGAAAAGACATAACAGAGACGTTAAAATTGAGGCAACATGATGCCCATGAACAAGTACGCTATGAAGTAGTTATGGCCATCATAGCAACAGCTCAAAGAGACTTCCAAGCAGTCGCCGAATCAGAAGATCTCCTACACTTCGTACGCGAAAGAACGCTCGACAAGAAATTCAAAATTCGAAAAGAGGCTATGTCCGGTCTAGCTCTGATCTACAAAAAGTTTCTAACAGAAGAAAGCGTGCCTCCCGCCACAGAGAAAGCAGTGCAATGGATCAAAGATAAAATCCTTCATGGTTATTACATGACTGCTTTAGAAGACCGTTTATTGGTTGAACGTCTTCTAAACACTTCTCTCGTTCCATATACATTGCCAGCTCCGATTCGGATGAAGAAGCTTTTTTACCTAATGTCAAACGTTGATGACAATGCGACGAAAGCGTTCATAGAGTTACAAAAGCATCAGTTGGTCGTTCGTCGTACTGTAGGCGAATGGATCGAGCTCCACCGAAAACCGCCGACGCCAGCCGTACAAAAAGAAATGATAGCTAAAGTGCTACATATAAGTTCGAAGTTTTTACCCGAATCAGTCAAGTCCCAGGAGTTCTTGAATAAGTTCTCTCATCATATGAAACAGGCTCCTGAGCTGTTGCAAGGAATGGAGACCATTTTGAATCCGAATGTGAGCTGCGAGGTCTGCGTGCGTACTACTGTGAGTATTTATTGGAAGTCAAAGTCAAATCATTTAATTCAAATAGGCACATAAAAGGCACTTTTGAACGTCAAAATTTACAAAAAGAATAGAGTTGATTCTAGTTGCCCCTTCCAAAAGGTAGTTTCGTATGGCGAAGAATGGGCAAGAAACTCCACCGTTACTCTTTTAAAATGTTCTACAATATTATATAGGTACACATTAATTATATGTGAAGACGATGCACCTAGAATAAAATTAATATACCACAATAGGTAAAAAGAATTAAATATAATGCAATGACAGGTAAATATAATGCAATGACAGGTAAATATAATGCAATGACAGGTAAATATAATGCAAAGACAGGTATTTATTATAAATTCCTTTATTTCACTTAAAACACATATAAATTATTTTTTTAAGTATTTATTATTACTATACAGAACTTTTTTTAATCGCAGAAAGTTCATAGACAATTATTATGGGTATAAATAAAGTAGAAGTAGTAGGTAGTGTTAATGTTATTAGCGTTATGTAATGTAATTAGGTAGCACTATAAGCTGACTAGTGACCTAGTATGAGTTGTGACCCATTAACCTGTAATGCTGCAGGTGGGTTCCGATCTTAGTGATTCGTTTAGTATGGATATAGCTTCTTTATAAAAGAAATTGTTAGATTCTGAAATGCATCATCCTACTTTTGTCAACATTACGAAAAAAAAATTGATTTTCTTTATTTAGGTATGTCTGTGAAATATGTGGCATATGTTTATTTAAAACTGTGATTAAATCCATATAAATTTCTGATTTCCAAAAGCCTACTCAGTTCTCATACCTTTAAATCGAATGTGGCATCTCTTTACCAATTTTGTTACATGTTTAAGGGGGATAGGCTCAGGTAGCCCGCGAAATTCAAAAATACTTACGTTTTTTTTGCAATTTGCAGTTTACTGTCAGGTTGTATGTTGATTAAAATATGATTCGCGGCCGTAACAAATATGGCATTACAGAATTATAATCATTAGAATCAGCAATACAACTCCTTAAGTTTGAATTGGCCTCAAATGTCATAATTTCATGAAATAGTCATTCAATACAGTAATATGAACTTAGAGAGATGTATTGCTGATTCTAATGATTATAATTCTGTAAAGCCATATTTGTTACGGTCGCGAATCATATTTTAATCAAAATACAACCTGACAGTGACCTGCAAATTGCAGAAAACGTAAGAAAATTTGAATTTCGCGGGCTACCCTGAAGGTTCCGACTTAACCAATCACAACGTGTGCTGGGTTAGCAATTGATAAGTCTTCTAGAAGTCACATGCAAATTATTTCCAGTAAAAAAAAAACTTCATAGCCCGAACATGTTGACTATACCAAGAAAACAAAACAACACCACCATAAACATTAATTAATTTATTTCACTTCAGTCAAGCGTCCTAAAGAAACTTGGCCAACCAGTGATGACAAACCTATACTACAACACAGTGAAGATGTTGTTAGAACGAGTGAGCTCAGTGATGATCGACCACGACTCGCTGCTCATACTCGTAGGCTACGTGGAAGGCACAGTCAAGGGAACCGACGGCTCTATGGCGGAGGAGTGCGGTATGTATTAGTATAGTAATATGACAGTATAGATGCTACAACACAGTGAAGATGTTGTGAGAACGAGTCACTGCACTGAAACTTCACAGATATGATGGTTATCGATACCAAAGTAATAATAAAAAAATTACTTTTTAAATAAAAAACAAAAATAATTTTAAACTTTGATATTGACACCCATTATATTTATGAAGTTTCTCTGGTTAATTTTATTATTAAGTGAATACATTTTGGGTGTAATGGAATTTGAACTTTGTCATGTATGACATTGAGTTAATTATTCCAATACTTACTAATGTAATGAAAATATTTTCAAACTAACACTTCTAACACTACGAATCTTTTAACACTGTATAAATAGCATTAAATAATCAGCTTAGCGTTCCCACTGTTGGGATATAGGCCTCTCTGTGAGAAGGAACGGGGCCTACACTGTCTTCTAGTAAATAATCGTTTAATTTGATTAAACAACATAATTGAGGAGCGTTTTTACAAAACGATACATAATTTTTTTTTTTTGTTGCAATAAATTAAATTATTTATTTATTAGGGTTTAGATAGGGTATGTTAAATGAAATTGCTGCTAAATAAAAAATAAAAACGATGTATCGCTTTGTGAAAACGCTCCACAATTTGGAAACCCTTACTTAATTCTTCTATTTTCGTCAGGAATCGACGTGAAAAAAGCAGCGGAGCGTGGTCTCAAGCTCCTCGTGATGCTGGCCTTCGTGTTTCCCTCCCACTTTCTACACGAAGACATCCTCAACCGGCTGACGTCACTGCTAGAACTGGACGACGAGTCCGTCGCGCCGCACATACTCGCCGCACTCACCTTCTTAGGCAAATACAAGCCGCTCAGTGAGTGTAAACATGTGTATTATAATATATTTTTCACACAACCTGCTCGATGATGTCAAACTATATGTCATGCAAACCTAACCTAAAGTAAGTAATAATAGCCCCTGGGATCTAGCCGGGTAATAAAATGGGACTGAATTTCAATATAACCTGCTGGTCAATAATGTGATTTGAATTTGGAACCTCAACTAAAAATTGGTATAAAAACAAAAAAAAAAAGGAGTTAACTCTGACCTGCCTCGCTGCGCTCGGGAGTACTAGACTCCTTTGTTACGCTTGGTATTCAATATAGCGCACATTACAAAAGACACTGCTTTATCCCTTTAGTAAATAATCTACTATAATTTAGTACATTCTAAATGCATAGAAAACTCCTACAAAATAAGACGTATAATTGCCTGTGTATTATTATTTCAGGAAATGAACTAAAACGCAGACTAAATAGACACTACGTAAGAGTAAATTTTAAAGTCTGCTGAGCCTTGATCACAAGTATTACCATGTTCCGTTACCAGCTGTGCTCTGCTCATATGAAATTACCCCAAAATTCCTGGTACAAACTTATGACGAGGCAAATCACTTCAGTACAACTATTTTCTTAATGTCCCTCGGGAATCATCGCATTTCCGAATACAAACGAATGCTAATCACAAGTCCATATTTTTTTTTGATTTAACGTGTATAATAATTTGAATTCAGAACTAAATACTTTATTGTCGTTTTGTTTTGACGTAACGACAATAAAGTATTTAGGTCTGAATTCAAATTATAGTTGTATTGTACGAATCATGCCCACCGTAGTTCAAACAGGAACTTAAAAAGGGTGTTCATGCAAACGTTATAATTTGTAACGGCTTTGTTAACAGGTGACGCGTGCCCGGCCCTATTCCCGCGACTGATTACGCTATGTAAAGCGTACGCCGAGGTCGGCACACCGAAACAAGCCAAGAATGCTGTCAGGTAAGATAGAATAGAATTCTTCTCTTCTTGTTCTCACACACTATTGTCTACATTTCTTTTTCATTTCTCCTTTCGCAGGTCTGCTGGAAGAAATTTCTTAAGAAATAAGCAGTACCTTTGTACTTAATACTAATATGCCGTATCTGTATCTATTTTACTGTGTGTACATAAATAATAAAATAAATAAAATAAAAAATAAATAAATAGAATAGAATACTCTTTATTATGTACACCATAAAACCCAAGATAAGGTACCTGTAACTTATTGTTTGGCAATCGTCTCTTCCTCAAACACTAGCAGCTTAACTTTTTGAAAATGAACTAATATAGTAAAAAAAACTGGGACCTAGGTTATTAAGTATTAATTGAATTAGAAGTATGCTAAATAAAATTAGCCCTAACAGATTTTTCCATTCACCCAGTAAATAATGAATAGGGATGCTGGAAAAGATTTCACCTCTGCACGTATTTTTCTGTTCCTTTCTTCTTGTCTGTTTATAGGTGTGTGTACATAAACGGATAAATATACAGGGTCAAATTAAATTAGCTAGCGAAACTCCGCAGATGTGATGGGTATCAATTGCAAAAAAAAAAATCAAATTGAGGAGTATTTTTTTGGGGAGTTACGACCACTGCTAGTGTGGTTAGTCAAGTGTGAGTTTCGAAATAGTAGATTGTTATACAAGGGTCGAAAGGAATCAATTCCCATACGAGGTATTTAGACGCCCGAGCGTAGCGAGGGCGGCTATAGTCCGAGTAGGAATTGATGACTTTCACCCGTGTTAAACACTCTACTTTTCATTTCGAATTTAAGGAAAGTAAAAAAAAGTAGTTTTTCTAAAATGTCTATTAATAATTAATGCATGAGACTAATTTTTAATCAAATATTAGTCTCTAAAACTGATATTTTGAATTTCGGTATAGCATACAGTTTTTTTTTTCTTGTGGCTTCGCACTCTTTGTGCATTCAGTCAATGTCACGTTTAGTTTCTTTAGTACGAAGAAGACAAAGTTAGGAAAGCTTACAGAGTTAGTATCCCGCCAAAATATATAGTCTTTTTTAAATTTTAAATGTGGAACACATCGCGTCACCGCCGTGGGCCGTCCCGCTTAAGGTGGATCCACAGTTGTAGCCCGCCAAATTAAAATATTCTTTGGTTTTGCAAATTGAAACTCTGCGTCAGTTTTGTTTTTGGTCACTGCTAATTGCAAAAAACGTAAAGTAAATTTGAATTTCGCGGGCTACCTTAGCGCATCCCCCTTAATAGGTATTTTATTAATTCACACTGGCTGTTTATACACTCTTAAAGCCTCCGGCATTTCTTTTAATCGATATTTTACTTAATTATGTAAAAACTTTCGTAGCCGACTACCTAACCAAATTTAGTTCTATTTTTAAAATTCATTCCCGCCCTAGAGAGGGAAGCAATTACTATGAGTTTTTCCCGCCCTAAGACGGGGAGCAGCGTCTTCCACCCGCTACTCGGATCAAACAAACACTACTTTCCGTGTATGAGAAATGAAAAATTTTTTTTTGTTTAATCGTGTTTAGAATTTTAGATATTGATACCCATCACGTGTGTGACGTTAACGCAAACAAAAAAAAACATATTTTCAATTCTCAAACTGCAATAACCCCGAAAAACATCTTCGAAAAAAAATCTTTTTTTTTTTTGTCATGTTTAGATATCGATACCCATCTCGTCTGCGGAGTTTCGCTAGCTGATTTAATTTGACCCTGTATAGAATAAAATAATACGGTTATTCCTTTAGTCCATTTTCTGGTTGAGTACAGCCGACTGCTTTGTTATCACATAGTCTGTAGTTTTTGTATCCATAGGCCTGGTGTCCTGTTAGAAATAGACAGTAAAATTACTACAATTCATATTCATCGTCCCCCAGATGCCTATTCATGAACGTACCAGAACAAAGGACGCAGATCTTCACAGAGATCCTGGATACACTAAAGGCGACTCTCTCGCCGCACTCCGAACACTACCGCACGGCCATCGTGACGCTCGGACACATAGCACACAACCTGCCTGACAACTTCCCCGTGCACATCAAGAATATTGTCTCTAGAAAGGTAAGATACCCATCCAAAATTAGCACTATAACTACGAGATATAAGTAGGTTAGTGCAAAGTTAGTAGTCCGCCCCGACCCTTGCTCGAGCCAACCCGCGCCGCTGAGCCTGTAGCTTTAAATTCGTCCCAAATTACAATAAATTAATTAGTAGTCATGTGCCGACTATGAGTTTTTCCAATCTTTGACTAGCTATAGTGTAATCTCCAGACATAATCTTGACCAGATCATGTGAAGACCATGTAGTGTCTGAAATGGATTTTTGAGGAAAGATACACACAGTTTATGTGATACTCCCGGCTGCGCCACTGGAACCTGTCCATTCACTGCAAGCATTTTTTTTGCACAGTAATTGTGTAGCTCAACTCGGAACTTAAGGAGCTCAATGCACAGTATACATCTGTTTAATCCGATCCAGCCTGTCCCTTGTTGCCCTCCCCCAGCGACGCCCTAAGCCGAGGTCCGTACCCCACAGGGGGTGCCCTTAGCGTGTATTCGCTTAGTTTTTAACTTTTTTAGGCCCTGGCTGGAGGCCTTAATTTATTGAAGCAAGCCCGGTTAAGCACCCGACAACCGCTTAGGTTGACTTGCGAGATGCCATATATATTTAAAAAAAAAGCTTGTGGTCCATTCTCCATTCAAAATGCCATTCTACTGCGCAGCAAGGTGAAAGTTAACACATTTCAGCGGACTGCAGGACAGGGAATGGGCCACTTTGTGTCTGTTTACTTATTGTTGTAAAAATACTGCTTTTTTTTCATGCAGTTAGCAGTATTACGATAAGTAGTTTTTATCTCGGTATTGCTCATCACGTAAGACGTAGCGCTGGAAGGCTTCCCACAAATTGGGCCGATGACCTTGTGAAGGCCGCAGGAATCCGCTGGAGGGAAGCACATAACCGGTCCAAGTGGCGCTGCTTGGGGGAGACCCTATGTCCAGCAGTGGATGTCTTTCGGTTGAAATGATTATGATGATGATTGCTCATCACTAGCAACAAACACTATGAAGTTAACACAGGATAGGCACATCCCTTTATTAGGACTCCCTTATTTTAATTGGATCTGGAAATAAAAAAAACTGATTCTCCTCCCGCGACGCACTAAACTACCCTCTACAATTTTACCAAAAAACGTAATTCTATCACCGCACCAGGGCAGCTCCAACAGCATTCTGAAAGTAATAGCGGACCAGTTAAATTAGACGGTCCATTTCTAAAACATTGATTGCTCTCCACGTGTCTATATATTTAGCTTTTTTTTGTGATTTACTAACGTAGTTCTTAACTACCTACTTACTAATACAATTATGGATGATCTGTAATGGAATTTCTGAAATAAAGTTGTTATATTAATTACCTTATCTGAAATCCTGCCTTAATACCTTTAATTCTCCACAGATCGTAAAAGAGCTCCTAGTCCGCGAAGGCGGAGCCAGCTCCTCAGTACCAGACGAACCGTGGTGCCCAGAAGATCAGCTGCCCGAGGAAACGCGCTGCAAGCTGGAGGGACTCAAGTGCATGGCGCGCTGGCTGCTAGGACTCAAGAAGGATGAGCTGTCGGCGCAGAAGACCTTCAGGATGCTGAATGCGTTTATAGTGCACAAGGGAGATTTGCTACAGGTATAACTTAGAAATGGTATTTTGTCTTTACTTTAGTCCGTTATAGGAAAGACTGATCGATAAATATCTTGTCAATTCTCGTGTTAGCTATTGTTTGGTACCTTGATGTCTGATTAAATTAAATTAGTTTTCAGTATCCGGAGCATTTCGAAATGAGTTTTCTAAGTTATCAAAAGAAGCTACTGTAGTCCTTCTTATAAAGTCATATTTTTCTACGATATTTTTCTAGATGTGAGTATTATTATAAAATCTAATATACAGGGTTACTGGTAACTCGACGTATTCCTTGCAGGACGTCATAGTAGGGTTAAAATGCAACAAATTAAGCCACCAAATGTTCTACCGAAAATCAGTAGTTTTTGAGTGATTTTTTAATAAAGTAATGACAAAAATTGCGAAAAATAAAATGTTTAATTAGTGATCTTTGCCAAAGTTTTAGGCATTTTAGATTTTTAAATATCAACAAAGATCTGCTACAGCATCAGCTACTATAATAACTTAAATTCCAGTATAGTCGCGCCGTAAATCATTTTTAAATTGGATTTTTCATAAAACAACTAAAAACCTTATTATCTTAAAAACTACTGAATTTCGGTAGAACATTTGGTGGCTTAATTTGTTGCATTTTAACCCTACTATGACGTTCTGCAAGGAATACGTCGAGTTACCAGTAACCCTGTATAAAAATCTGTTGTCACAGTGTGTGTTATCAAACTGTTCCGAAACGGCTTGACCGAATTTTATGTTTTTTTTTTTTTGTCTATATTTGGTAGGTCTGAGAAATAGGTCGTAAAGTATATTTCATACCGCTGTGGGTGAAACCGCAGGGCGCAGCTAGTAATATATACTAATATTATAAATACCTAGGTAAAATTTGTTTGTTGGTAAGTTTGTATGTAGGCGTAATCTCTGGAATTTACAGTCGGATTTCAAAAATATTTTTTGCATTTGATAGCCCAATTCTTGAGGAATGCTATAGGCTATTTAACATCACGCTAGGACCCTTAGGAGTCGAGCAAAAAGAAAAAAAGTCACGAAAGAACGCTAAGCGAAAATGAAGGGCGAGCAGGCGATGCGATGCGGCAGGGTGGGTCGGGGGAACCAGAAATTTCACGCGGACGAAGTCGCGGCCAGAAGATAGTGTTGTATAAATTAACAACTTCTCTGGGGGATCAGCACTAACCAATATTTTGGTGTATGCTAAAAAAGTAACTTATGGCAGTTCTCAACGGACCAGTCCGGACTGATGTCATCCATTACTTCGTTGCCTTACATGTTCCTCTATTACAGCAAAACCGTCTATCAAAAGCGGAGATGGCTCACCTGCGGCTGGCGGCGGGCGCGGCCATGCTGAAGATCTGCGAACAGAAGGGCGTCGGCGACCAGTTCACCGCCGAGCAGTTCTACAACCTGTCGCATCTCATGATTGTGAGTATTGTGTGGATTTCGACCTCTCGATACAAAGATATTTGTATGTAGTCCTCATTCTGCTGTAGAATGATATAGGTGTATTTGTAAATGTTCAAATTGCCGTCGGTTGAGCTCCAAGAGACTTAAAATTGTCCCCGCTCCCGATATTTCGTTAAAATAAGGATGTGTCCTCAAACACTCAATGCGTTTGATCGATCAAATGCAGGTTTTCATTACCAAATTGATTTACATGACATAACTTATGGTATTTTTGATGACATTTAAAGAGAAAACTGTCTGTGAATGTGAGTAGCATGCAGGCTACATTGAATATATGATTATTATTTTGATATTGTGAATGTGAAGACTATGTGGGTCATTGTTGCTTTTTTTTCACTTCAGTTAACTTTAATCATGGTCTGGCAGTTTGAGTAATTTTTGTGGCCTACCCAAATGTCTTTTCTTTGGTATTGTTCGTCGAATCGTTGAGCTCCTTAAGTTCTGAGAGCTGCACGATTACTGACAAATGCGTGCACTGACTGGGCAGGTCCACTCAATCTGTGTGGTTTTTTCTCAAAAGACCATTTCAGATACAAATCTACATGGTCTTCACAAGATCTGACCAAGATTATGTCTGGACTTTAAAAGAGACTGTGACCTCTGAGTTTGTTTCGGCCTTTCTTCTCAGAGTAGTCAGATAGGAAACGCCGACCTCATCTAGTTTTTAAAATATGATTGACGTGTGTGTTTGTTCAAACCTATTTACAGAAATAAAATCATTTATCAATTATCATTTTTTTTTTTTTATAAACTTCATAATGTTTTGTTATTTCAGGACGACGTACCTCAAGTCAGAGAAGCTTTTGCCACAAAACTACACAAGGGATTGTCAAAGGTAATGTGTCTAATAAAAATATAGAACACGTGAATATTAATTGCTGTACCTAAACCAAAACGTTACTGCAAAAAGTTTGATTCCCTTATTCATGATGGTTCGAGCTGGACTCTTGCGTATCCTCGCGTGTTTAACATCCACTGCAGGATGGAAGCGCAATGCTTTACCAGAGATCGATCGGTCGTTACTGCGGTTGTCCGGTCACGTTATCATGAGTCACCACAACTGGCGGTGTAATTACGTAACACACTAACAGTAGGAATGGGTTTCATTTTGACAGTTCAACAACATTCATTGCGTTATTTGTTGTTGAGCAGACAAATATTTCGAACATATGAAGCAATGGATTTGCAATAGGCTTCAAAATGATTCAGATTGTGATAGATAGTGTGTTACGTAATTATGGTGCAGGGCCGGCAGTCTCGACATTAGAAGCGACAAAAATTTGTCGCTAAGTCGTATCGAAGTCAAATTCCTTTAATAGATTTTCAACTTTATTTCCAAAGCATAAGGTTGAAAATCTATTAAAGAAATTTGACATCGATACGACTTAGCGACAGATTTTTGTCGCTATCTAATGTCGAGACTGCAGGGCCAGGAACTCGCTACATACTAGATTCTGCGCAGCCGCGAGGATCGTGCGATAAAATATCTATGAATAAAGTCTTACGCCTCAATCTGTTCGGTGTTAGTTTATTTCAAGACCTGTTTTTCTCCACAGGGTATCCCCAACAAATGCCTGCCGCTAGACTTCATGGGCATGTACGCACTGGCCGGGCGCGAGCCGGAGCGGCGGATACGCAGCCTCGTGCGCCAGTACATGCTGGCCGACGTGGTGCGGCGCCGCGAGTACGTGCGCAACATCACCGTCGGCACTAAAGGTAACCTATGTGAGTGACGTCACTACTTGTACACTATATGCACGCCAGAGAAAAGTAAAGATGAACAATATAAAGGTAGATTTAAGTTTGTGCGGTACATAAAAACAACTGACCAAGTGCGTGCTAGACCAAGTACAGTGAAGGGCGGAACCCTTAGTTTCGACCGTTTATCGACATCAAAAGTAAGTTCGTATTACACGGTCTTTCTTAAAAAAAGTTACTTTCTAAGTGACTTGTTTATGTAAGTAAATAATTAGTTTTTTTTTTTTGACAACCATATCTTTGTCAGCTATTGACATCGTTGGCGTTACATTTGACGACTATGCTAGGCGTCAAAGCGAACATTTGTAACGCTACCGACGGTTATCGTAATAGAGGTCAAACGATAATGTCTTGTAACTACAGTTTACTAACGTATGTTTTCGCCTGCACAGTGGAGCGCGCCGTGTCGCAGCTGCCGCACATTCTGCCGGACTACATGCTGGTGTTCGCAGTGCCCATACTCACGCATGATCCTGCTTTCACCGCCTACGACAACATCGTGCAACTCAAGGTATGTAGATTACTATGTAACAGAGGTTTGTCACAGAAAACTAGTTACAAGTAAACCAGAAAAGGTATGCACTTCGGTAATCATCGTGTTTCCGAATTAGCACGAACGTTGCGCCACAGAGTAACTCTCTAGAGAGGCAAAGCTTTTAAGTTTTGTTATACCGCGCTTTGTAGTAGTGCACTTATCATTGCGCGTTTGTATGCAGTTTTGTCTCTCTCGGGTTATCTACTCTGGTCTCAGATCGTCATTTGTCACTCCAAACACTTTGGAATTGCATAGAGTTATTAATCCATAATTTTGTAAACATGGTAATACAAAATATGCAAGAACTTCCATGGTTATAACAGCTCTATAGTAGACCTTATCATCGCGCGTTCGTATTTCCGAAGATAGACGATGTTTCCCGAAGCGAATACTTTTCTTTGGGAAGCTGAAAGGATATTAAGGTTAAAAGAGTATGGCTTTTACATTTAACATAATTTAATTTTCAAGTTCAGAGGTTACTAACCCATTCAATTATTCAGAGTTTAACGGGGTCATATAAGACAGCGATTAATAAAAGAAAACCAGTTTTGTGTTAAATAAAAAACGCATAATAAGTTTTTAGTCTCTCATAATTAGCTGTGCCCAACAGGCGGTGGTCAGAAATATTTAAAATCTATATTGTAAAACGTCCACTCGGGTTCTTTTTCACTAATGGAACGCCGCAAATGGTTGAGTATCATTAGGCAGCAGTGAGCGGGCTTCGCTCATGACTACGTACGTTACTTCCAGAAGATTAATTAAGTGATGATTAATTAAGATAATGTCAAAAAATATGTCATGTCAACCTAACTTAGAGTAAGTTATAGTGATAGTGTATCTATCACATAATTAATTTACCTGCCTTTGCATTATATTTAATTCTTTTTACCTATTGTGGTATAGTAATTTTATTCTAGGTGCATCGTCTTCACATATGATTACATAATTAATGTGAACTTACATAATATTGTAAAATATTTTAAAAGAGTAACGGTGGAGTTTCTTGCCCATTCTTCTCCATACGAAACTACCTTTTGGAAGGGGCAACTAGAATCAATTCTATTTTTTTGTAAATTTTGACGTTCAAAAGTGCCTTTTATGTGCCTATTTGAAATAAATGATTTGACTTTGACTTTGACTTTGATATGAGGAACAGGGTGTAAAGTTCACTCATACTCTATAGAAAAGGGAGGATCCTCCGACCAGACGGGTGTTGTGTCCGGTGGGCAACTGGCCAACGGTTGATGTCGGGATGTTGTATAGCTAGTTGCGCGGTAAACTCTGCTTGCGCGATGCAGGATTCCTCGTAACGTCAGGTGTGACGCCTAGCTCGCATGTGGCGCTGTAGATGCCGCTACAAAGTCATTAACCCTGAGGTTTAGCCAAGTATAGTGATTTTCGCTGGTCAATAACGTGACTTGAATTTGGAACCTCAACTGGAAATTCGATATAAAAATTCACAAAAAGAAAACAAACGAATTGTTTTTTGTTATTACTTCGCCGAAGGTGTGAAAAGTAGAGTATTCTTTTCGGGGAAAAAGTATCTTCGTCTTGGGCGGGCTTGAATCTCTCACTGCTCTCAGGATTCTAGTCTTAACTCTAGGCTCTCGACTCCCAGTTGACGGGGTCCGCTAGAGCCGATGCCTGCCAGGGTCGCGGATTGTTCGAAAGAGTTACCGTGGCCCTGGCACAAAGGCAACTGAAGGAACACGGGTGTTGAGTTACCATCCAAAAAAAAGGCTCTCGACTCTAGCACTAGAATCCTTCCTTACACTCGGGATTCCAAATAGCGCCCTTGACATAAGACACAGTTTTATCCCTTTAGTAAATAATCTACTATCTTATTATTCGCAGGTCGTCAAGAACTGCCTGTGGTTCATTCTGGAGCCGCTGATCACTCGCAACGACTTCTATTGCTACGGCTTCTATAAAAGTCTGGTGGAACGTATGAAGCTTCACAAGGATGGGCTCAACGAAACGGACGACGCCGTCAACTATGTAAGTGTACTTTTTATTTGGTCAGCGTTACTGATCGTTGAATTATATTGGTTTTTGAGAAACTTAAAATTCGATCAGATGGCTTATCAATACTTACATTGAGCGAGGATAAGATGTGTCGGCCATGTTTGGTTCTCTATTTTGAGCAGGTTTTATAAATTGGTCGGTTTTAAGTTTGGGGTGAAAGAACCTCAATATTGTAGAAGCGGCGACTAAGAAAAACAAAAATACAGGAAGATTGACAATACCTTATCTTGTGTTAATGCTTGTGCTCTTCCACGTTATTTGGGCACGCGTTACCGAGGGTGACTTTGATATCCCTAAAAAGACCCCGAACCCAAGTCGGCCGTAGCAAAGAGAATCTTCACATATTGAGACTTATAGACGTCTCGGACCTCAAGTGTATATGTGGCGTGTCTCCGCAGACGACGGGCCACCTTCGATCACCTACAGTCGCGAATCGCATTTTGATCAACATACGACGTAAAACAGAGTTGCAATTTGCAAAAAACCAAAAAACATTTTATTTTTGCGGGCTACAGCTGAGGTTTCACCATAAGACAAGAGACAACCACTTCATCATTATTCTCATCTCAATTTATTCGTGGTCGTCGCAACATGTCTTTCTCTTCCGTACTTCTCTATCAGTCGTCATCTCGGTAGTCCCCCCCTTTCTAACCATATCATCATTCACACACTCCATCCATCGTTTCTTTGGTCTTCCCCTACTCTTATAGCCATCCACATTCATACTTAAAACTATCCTCACGGCATTTTTCTCATTCCTCTGCATTACATTCCCATACCATGACAACCGAAGTCCACAAAACTTTTCAGCACCCATATCGACACTGGAACGGTAAAATGGCTACAGGGCCAAAACCTGAAATCTCAAGAATGAACTTTAAAGTGATTACTTTAAAGTACATTTTTGAGATTTCGATATATGATTATTAATTTATCATGCATCTTTTACAGAAACTATGGGCCATATGCGACCTAGCCATGTCAGTGATCTGGTCGCGGTCGCAGAGCTTCGAGCTGCGCGACTTCCCGTCGGACGCTCGTATCCCGCGCATGTACTTCGCGCCGCAGCCGGAGTATTTCTCCAACACTCGTGTATTCCTGCCGCCCGAGTTACAGGTCGGTCTGAGGCAATGTGCGGACGGGGTGTGTGTCAGTGATTTTTTGCTTAGATTATAATAGATAGTAAATTTCACTAAGATTACATTCAAGTCGATTATTGTTTTTTAGATTTTACTGTAAAGTGAAGTGTAAAAATCATCTGTACAATCCTTTTACAGTTATTTTACCTCTGATTTTGTATCACAGTCAAAATCACAGAGATCTTTATGCTCGTTGCAATAAGGTTGAAATTGGGTTGCTACCACTGACAAGTCACTCAAAATCTCACTGATCTCCATACTCGTTATATTAAAGTTGTTGCTATCAGCTTTAAAATTACTGTGAAAGGATTGTAAGACTGTCTTCACACTTTATCCGTATTACTGACGTAGACATTATCGCCATGTAGACGCTGCGTAAATGTATATGCTGTGCTAGCGTTGTATCGCAAAGACGTCACTGTAAAGTTAGCGATGCGTATGCGCAGCGTCTACGTTTGAAGAACGCCTACGTTGGTCCGATTTCAGTAGCAGAGGCATCTTAAGTTTCTGGCTGTTATCACTGGATGTGTATATCAGCGACACTCCAATTTTCTCAATTTTAATATCTGTTTCTGATTCTAGTGCGAGAGATAATCTCAACATTGTTACTCGCACTTGAAACAGAAATATTCTAAATGTGTTACTAAACAAATGTTATTCCCCAAACAGTTCCAACCCAAGAGGCAAGCGACCACAGAGGGCAACAACCCGCGCGGCAAGAAGCGAGCGCGCGCGCTGCCCGAGAGGGAGAATGCTAACGATGTTGAGGTGAGCACGGGTCTCATGCGAATAAGGCCCATATTAGCATATGCTTGGTTTTGTGTGATCTATGGTGTTTATTTCAACCCATTCTAGAGTTTAGCCAGAGAAAGTGTTTTGCTAACCAAGACTACAAAATACACATGGACTAGATAAACATTACAATTACTTATTATCTGTTTCCTGTGCATTTCATAATAACATCTAATAAAAAGTACAGCTAGAAAGTTTCAGTACAAAAGAGCGCACGGTCGTTTGACTTGTGTGTTTATTTTTGCACAACTTTGCACGATGCGCTGTGTTTATTTTTGCACAACTTTGCACTATGAGACAGTCATCGTAAGGAACTCACAAAATATTTGGTCTGTCGTTACAGCGGGTTCAAATATACACCACGTATTGTTTAAGCTAATTAATTATTTCACTAACCCAATTTAATATTATATTTATAAAATATTAATAACTCCACTATGTATCTGGCTAACCTTAACGCTTAACCTCGTAAAAAGCTTGAACTTAATAGTATATGTATTTACTTGAACAATGTTTTCCAAGCATACTTTGGGACGCGGGAGTATTGACGTCAAGGTAAACCCATTAGAACATAGTATTTTAAATATCTCATTAATGATAACTGATGTAAGTATTTTTTACTGAAATTATTCATTCATGCACACTCATAATCATTCCGATGATAAAATTATTTTCAAAACCAGAGGGGCAATTCTCGTATTTTTAAGAATCTTTGCTTGCTAATATCAGTCTCATTCTGACAAAATAAAACCTTTAATTTACCTACAGTACAACTATTTTCTTAGTGTTCCTCGGCAAGACCGGACGCTCTCAATAGACTTGGAAGTATATTCCAAGTTGATTGAGAGGTCCAGTCTGCACTAAGTGCAAAGGGCAACTGATAGAAATCCGACGACTGACGAAGCACGAAGTTTGCCGAGGGACATTAAGAAAACAGTTCTATTGTACGTTTTTGACAAGTTTTTCACATTAATTGTCGTTGAGATGAGATTGCGACTAGATTTTGAACGTTTTTTTATTACGAGGATTGGCCTTCTGTTTGCATGATGCCCTATTTTCTATGTCAATCTTAGTGGTAGCATTGAAATAGTGTTTGCACAGCGTAAAAATTGTGTGAACAGGGCGTGGACGCGACGTAAAATGCGTAGACAGAGCGTTCCCTTAACGTGCTTTGGGTAAGCGACGTTAGGCAAACGCCTGCATCAAATGAAAGCTAGTGTGTACCCCTTTAATGTATAAGTAACAAATGAGGGGTTTTGTATATTCTTGAAAAAAAGGACAATTAACTGAATAAAGTTATGTATCATTCCGCTTATAGTTAAAATTAGATACTTTTGATCCCCTTTTTTATTTTCAATCGGTTTCACCATTCATTTTACTATCAAAACTCTGAATATCACTACTAAACCATGCCTCTCGTTTTTCTTCAGCCTTCAGAAGCATCAGACACGCAGATACAGCTACCCGGCATAGACAATCCCCCGGAAACGGAACTAGAAGAACCTCAAGCGAAGCGCGCGGTCAGTGACTGAGAAATACCCTCCGCTGGACCGTCGCACGAGCCCAGCGAGTAAGTACTAGCATAGCGATAGATAACCTGACCACTGTGTTTATGACGTCATAGCACTCGATGATGATGACAGCTGTCAGATTTGATTGACAGATGAATTTGACATAAATAAATGAGAATGTCTTTCGAAAATTTGATGTCGAATTTGTATGAATTTTGGATAATAAGTTGTGGCTTTTATAAATAAGCTGTCGAGTTTTTATGACAATTGAAAATATGCAGTCAATTGCTCTTTTGTTGGAATGAGGTCTTGAATTTTGGGATTTCTTCAAAAATTTTTTGTTTCCATTTTGGTGTTTGTATGGCCGAGGATGTTAGGTTAGTTTAATATTACAAAAACTGTATTACGTAAGTACGTGTCATACAGTATCTCTAACAAAATGTCAATGATATTGATGTCAATATATTTTAACGGTAAATAGAACTATGAGGTCTATAAGCCGAACAAATAATGTGTATTTAAAATAAATCCTTTAGCACCCCACAGTAATTATAACTATTAATGAATTACATTTTGTATAAAGTTTCAATAATAATAATAATAATAATAATTTCAATATTTGAACACTTTGTTACGGTTATCTATCGCTAATGTTGGCACTTTATTATTGTACACAACTCATAAAATAAACAAATCTCATAGAAGATGTTGATCGGATGTTTTATTATATCGAGAATACTGAAAAGAGGTAGCAGTTGTATTGACCTTTCTTACAAGTGATACAAACGGCATAACCTCGCTTAAAGGTCAACGAAAAAAATCTTTCTATTTTTCTTTTCTTTCTTTCTTTTTCTTTCAATCCAGTGAAGATTTAAATCTCAACTCTGATCTGTTTAGATTTTGCATTGTAACTCAGGAGTTATAATTTTGCAGCTCTTTATTTCTGTTTTCTGGTCAATCAACTGTTACGCACATAAATATTTTTGCTATTCCAAATGTAATTTTCCACTTGTGGTAGTTCCATTTTTGAGATTAACAAAATATCAAGAATGGTAACATTGATGGGAACCAAAAATATCTGTGTGTTCAGACTAAAAACTAGGACAAAATTCAGTCATGTATTTATAAGCTTAACCCTATGAAGACTGGCTAATAGTATGTACTCCTAACTATTGAACGAACGAGTGAATGGAAACATTTAATTAATTCTTCACTGAATGTATACGTTACTTCGGTAACTTGAACTTTTTCCTAAACTTTCATGTGTTGGTCTTGGCGTGAGATAAATGGTAAAAATTAATTGGGAAATAAGGAGATTAATTTGTTATTTTAAGTTTACAAGTACCTGTGTCTGTTCCTCTAGTAAATCCGGCCTTTTTATAACGCCAACATAATTATTATTATATTTGCCAGTTCCAGTGTTAGTCTATTAAGCTTTATCATCTACAATTTATTAGAAATTTTGCTATTAAATTAGTCCATTATTTAGGTCCTAAATATTCACCTAATTTAATACCGAATTTTCTACCAACATATTTGCCACAGTCAACATTGGCACCAAAGTTGGTCTCAAATGTTGGTTTATCTATTTGCCAATGTATTATAAGTTAGTGTTTAGTACTCAAACTGCGTATTTTCTTCCTCACGTCTCTTTAATATCTCATGCCACGACCATTTGGAAGATAAATAAAACAGAAATAAATGAAATGTAAATAATCAGATTCATATATGAATTATGTTCGATTACGGACTAAAATTTGTCAAAAATCATTAATAAATCATTGTCACGCGAATTACAAATTGATTATAAATTTATTCTGAAGTCGACTGTGTAAGAAGATAATGGATTCAATTGTGTTATTTGATCAACAAGTTTCGTACGTTAGGTTCGATTTACATACATGCTTAGCCCGGAACCAAAGTATAATCATCCATACATAATCCTAACTTCCTAACTAATATTATAAATGCGAAAGAAAGTTTGTTTGTTTGTTACCTTTTCACGCCTAAACCACTGAACCGATCATCCTGAAATTTTGCATATATGTTGTCAGGTGTACAGAAACGGACATAGGGTACCTTTCATCCCGCAAAAAAATACTGTTTCCGAGGAAAACAACAATAACGTCCTTATGATAACAGATAGCGCCACGTGTCTTTCGAATCATGATTGAATTATAACCCAAATTGATAGTCAGTCTAAATTAACGCGAGCGAAGCCGCGGGTAAAAGCTAGTATTTTATAAATTAACGGCGCTTTTCGTGTCTGTGTGACCGCGTTGTTCTTCTAAACTGCGAAACGGGTTTTGATACGGTTCTCATCATCATTTAGAAAATTTATACTGGAAGAATATAAGTGCATAATACATTACTAATAAACTGACATATAAAAAAGACATATCGATGTTTTGTCAAGTCGTAAAAACCATGCGAAGCAGGGGCTGATTGCTAGTTTATTACAAACAAAACAATGAATACCGAACACATTAAGTTCTGTCAAAACGGTCGACACTGTTGTGCAGGCCCTGCAGTCTCGACATAGATAGCGACAAAAATCGGTCGTTACGTCTAATCGATGTCAAATTTCTTTAATAGATTTTCAACCCTGTTTTCGAAATAAAGTTGAAAATCTATTAAAGGAATTTGACAACGATACGACATAGCGACAGATTTTTGTCGCTATCTAATGTCGAGACTGCCGGCCCTGGACTGTATTAGTTCAATTGGCGTAGCAAAGTAAGTAATCAGTCGTTTCAAATGAGCGAACAAACCTTTCTAAGACAAGTCGTGTTTCCACAAAAGACCTTTTAATCTGTCGGTAATCATTCAGGCTTTTATAATTTTTAACGTGACGATATTATCGTGAACGTCCACGGTCACGATAAAACAGGGAGGTGAAGTGTATGATAAATGATTTTATTTCTGTAAGTTGGTTTGTACAAACAATTTTACATGTCAATCATATTTTACAAACTATATAGGTCGGCGTTTCCTATTTGACTACTCTGAAAAGAAAGGCCGAAACAAATTCAGAGGTTAGAGGAAACAACGTCGACGTGCACGTTATAACGTTATCGTGGACGGAAATTTGAAAACGTCTTCATATATTTCCAAACATTTTACTTCCCTCTGTTATCGCGATACCGTGGACGTCCACGACAAAATCGTCACGTTAGAAATAATAAAAGCGTCCATTGTGACATATTGATTCCGGGCAGATAAAAAAATCAGAAGACAATATTATTGTCTTCTCCTCACACTGTCAAAAGGGGTCAAATGTAAATCGGACTTAGCAATATAACCAACTAAAAAAAAAATGCATTGGTGTAACAAAATCGTGTAATTAATACAATCGTGACGAATAAAGGAATACGGCCATGAATCATGACCGGTCCGAACTTTGCGCAGAAGGCTGCGCAATAACATTTTTTAGGAACCAAATGGTGACATGAGGTGAGTGTGAGTGAAAAATCTAGCGCGAAAGTTCGTAGTGTCTATGTTCACACCGGCCATGATTCATCGGCCATACTGTATATTATCTAAGTAATTGAAGATAATATTCGAAAATGAGAGGTTATTAGCAATATACCTAAGTGTTTATGTATATTATCGTTATTAATTGCTAGTTTTCATAATAAATTGCTCAACATTCATTTCTTACGGCCTTCGCATAATATTTACTACTTCATGCATAAGTAGCTAATATTTTATTTATCATAAATTATTTTGTGTTAATTTATTTCGTAAATCTTCAATAATATTAAGTTTTTACACATTTCTTGACATTTTCGCGTTTCGCTCTTCGTGCTTAATGGTATACATAGATACTTGGGTTATATTTTCAAAACGACGGCCTCGATAGTTGGCGGTAAACTCTAAAATGTGACTGTTGTTGAAATCCTAAATTACAAGGTTCAGATATCGCTTTGTATGGCCTATTTCCACTTCATTGTCAATGAAATTTGTAAATCAAATATTTAAAATGTTAAATGCTTATTAAAAAAACATACACTTGTGTTTTCATTATACATAAAACCTTGTTGTCACCAATGAGTGTAAATAGGCCCTAAGATATAACGGGCCTTTCACAATCAACCGTCACAAATACCGAACACAGGCTAAGTCGTGTTATAAAAAAAAATTGTCTTGAATAAAAACATTGATCGGACATCTCCAGGATTGAAAAAAAAAACGATCTATGAATAGAGATAATGAGTCTGTATTATAGAGTTAAATCGATAAGTTTACCTATCTTAATGTTTGTTTTATCGTTGTTTTAGTTATAATTTCATTTCGGCTGGTCGACGAGCGTCTCCTTATTTTTTTATTATTATTTTATTGTATAGTTTGGACCTCCATTGAGGACACCACGAATGTTTACTGCAGTTCTTTTATAATGTTGGATGGACATATTTGGTTACTCTGTGGTCATCGTAGCGGCTAATTGTAAGGTTATTATTATGTGTGTTGTCGATATTTTGACCTGTTTCTGAGATACGACAGAAAAACACGTTTTGTAAATCAAACAAATACTAAAATTATGTAATTTTAAGCGAATTTTTATTCAAAATCTTGTTTCTTGTGGACACAAAACTTAATCAAATGTTTTGGACAATTTTATGCCTATTTCTAATTATTAATTACCGTTCGACGTATCTCAGATACCGGTCTTTAAATTTAGGTACTCGTCAACTAAAATAATTTAATTTCTCGTGATATTATTCTAAATATCAATGTAGGTTTTTATCGGGGATTGAACCCTCTAGTTTCACAAGCACTAAGACCAATCGATAAGAGATCAATAAGGTCACAGATTGCTAAATACATTCACTGTATGATCTGACGATAATACATTATAAGGTTATATAGATAATTTATTAAGTAATGACATCGCTACCACTTGTTTCATTAGTCTCTACTATAGGGTTCCCCTGCCCCGCTTCGATGTCCAAAACATTCGTACAAGACCGGCATTAAGTAATAACTTTTTTATTGATAAACATTTTATTTAAGGTGTACCAAAAAAAGGAAATATTAGCGACACAGCGGTCGCTCCACTGTCGCAGTGATTCTCTGTAGTTATGTATTAAAAATAAATAATAAACACATTTCTTGGTAGTTTTCCATTTTATTCCATTTGGTTAAATACCTTGTCACAACCTTTATGCTAAGAGGTTTCGTTCATTCGCTGATAACAATAAATAGACTTACATTTGTCATACTTTAGTTTTTCATTTAATAGTAAACCCGTGTAAGTTGCATATTTATACAAATCTCTCATAACCTGCACCCTAATTGCGTAACACACTTTCAATCACAATCTGAATAATTTTGAAGGATATTGCTAATCCATTACTTCATATGTTCGAAAAATTGGTCTGCTCAACAACGTAAATAACGCAATGAATGTTGTTGAACTGTCAAAATGAAAGCCATTGCTACTGTTAGTGTGTTACGCAATTACAGTCACTTGCACGTAACTTGGCAAGAGTCGTTAGATGCGTTTTTCCATTCTTTAACTTTCTTCTAAACAGACTTGTTAAAAAATAAATTATGGCAATAATAATAGAATATTGACAATAAATAAAAGTGACAATTTTTTGTTGCATTAAGTGTACATGCGCGAACTTACCCCCCACTACGCCAACACCTTGCCAAGTTACGAGCCGGCGACTAGCGACTGTACCCCGCAGAAAGCCTTTCAATTTATACATTAAAGGCACACTTGACGAGGCGCAGCGCGGTGCGGTTGTCACTGCCAAACAAATATGAACGTTGTGTGACTAAAAATAAAGTTAAGAATGAATAACTTGAGACGCGCGCCTCTTTTGCGACTAGACGCGCTCTCGAGCTAATGGAAATTTATTTATTTTCAATTTTATTTCAACTAGTGCAAGGTCGATATTTGTTTGGCAGTGACGAATGCGCTGCGTTGCGCCTCGCCAGATGTGCGCCGGCCCTAAGGCCCGATTTTTCAATCGTCAGTTAAGTTCTGTTGATAAAATAAAAACTATGGAACATATGTCAAACCGCCGTATTAATTTATTCCTTCGATAAAAATTCTCAGACTATTGAAAAACTGGCTCGTATTTAAATTAATTCATCGGTTCAACAGCTAATCAACGAATTAAAATATGGTAATCTTAACATTATCTACGTTAAACTAAAAACATCCAAATTGTATTTGACATGCAGTTTCAAAAGAAAATTCCACACGTAAGTTTAATGTCTTTGTTGCAATAGGGCTAGTTGATAGTAAGAAAAATACGTTACGTATTTTGTTTTCTTGTAACCTATATTAATTAATATTATTGAGGAATAATTCCGTAAAAATAAATCCATTGGTCACGTGACATTGAAAGCGAATCAGAGCGCAACATGGCACAACTTCCAGACGACAGTTCCAAGTGGCAGTGTTCATTATTCATCTACTAAATTAGTAGTATTTAGACATATTTGTTTAGGCACATAAAATTTTTAGAATTTGAATATTTAAAAACGTAGTTAAATTATTAAGACTACCATTATTGGTAGTCTTAATATTATAACTAATATTTATTAGCTATAATATTCCGACAAAAGTAAACAATAGTTTGTGTGCGAGCAACACTGTTAAAAAACTCGCAGATTTGACAGAATAAAAGTACCCACAGAAGTCAATCGAGCCGCCATGACAGTTTTTTTTTTAATATTTTTTTGTTAATAGCTTTGGTTGTCAAAATGGGTATATTGACAATCAAAATTAAGTTGCGGTTTATAGAATGAAAAAGAAAAATAGTTATGTTCATGTAAGTATTTCGCTGAAATATTCATATTTTGAGGAAAATAAACCTTAATTGGTTTCTCAAACACTGTCAACAAGTCAGTCAAGTTTTCTATCACACTGAACCTCATTATGTATTTCTCAATAAAAAAGTTTCACTAATTAATTTAAAAAATAACAGGTACCAATTTTATATTCATAATTCATATAAGTATAAATCAATATTCTTTGTACTTCAAAAATACTGATAAAAATCGTTAATTTAGTTTCGAAAATAAATATTTTAACTTTCTATTTATATAATAGGTAATTTTGATACATTTTTGGTCTCTTATTACTACATTACGGAATATAAAACCTGATCCAAAATATGTTTAGGTACATATTAAAAAAAAGCTATTTTCTTGGGAAGCTCAGAAAAAGACTGTTTTCCGAAATCAATCTTAATAAGTACATCATTTCTAAAGTATTTTTTCCTTAGAACGCCATCCAAGGAGATAGCAATATTTTTTTTAAAGGAATGTGCACCATACACCTTTCTATACAGTCTGCAATACAATACACAGTCAAATAACGGCTTATCTACACAAACACAGGTTCAGTCTTCTTCCAATACTTCTGGATCTCTTCCAAACTTTTCCCTTTAGTCTCTGGTACCCAAAGAACGGTGTAGACTACTCCGAAGAACGTGACCGCTGCGAAGCTATAGAACACGACGAACGCACCGAACTGGTTGGCTATGGGCGTGTAGAAGAGTACGGTCATTGAACTGCAGAAGAATGAGAACGCCATTGAAGCTCCCGCCATTCGCGCCCGGACCTGAGGATATAGGGTGGGTTTTTGGTTTTTTAGGCTGCAGCTGAATCAATTTACTTATTTTACTCTTTAAGCAGCACATATACGGCTACATAAGTAGTTTAAGTACGAATAACGCAGTCTGGTAGTCAAAATTTTGTGACAGTGGCGCCATTGTTGGCCCAAAAATGTACAACTGACGCCATGTAATACTGAATCACGTGAGCAAAGTTTCCCGATTGCATGTTATACAGATGCCTAGTTTCAAACATAGTGCATTGTGTAAGATCACGAATTTGGCTGATGGATCCTCTCTTTTGGCTGGAGTAACATAATTAATTAGCCCATTGCTCCACAAGACCATCACCGTCAAACATTCTGCAGTACATTGCTCTTGAAAAGTAAGTTTATAATAATGTATACCTATTATGTATAAGTGTTTATAGATATATAAATGAACCATCCTTTTTATGAGTTGCTATAATATATAGCTATATAGTTGGGGAGCCTAATTGCAATAATTATGGAATATTATTGCATTAAGGAATAGTATAAATATAAATTTTTATGGAAAATAAGAACAATAGCTACCTAACTAATCATATTAATATCTTATTTTAGTAATTAGCTACAGAATTTATTATAACTGTAGCGTGGGTGGTAAATAGGTTATTATATTATAGAGGTTATTGTATACTATTACTTATCGGTTTTGGTTTTAAAACTAGTTTATGGTCTTGGATTCCTTGAATTTTAACGAATAATATTATAATTTTATTTTTAGTAGCTACTAAATTCAGAGAATCATCTTTTCGCTGTTCTTAATCAGCTGATTTAAAAACATGTTTGTCAAATCGAAATTATCGTTAAAGAGCGATACGACATCGTGCTTGTGCAAAGGCAAAGACTTATCGCCGAAACGAGTTGTAGGTTCAGTTAGTATAGGTACTAATTAATTTAGACAGACACATGCTGCTTGTTTGCAACTGAACTAAACCAAATCACGCAGACATAAATTAATCACGTTCTTTATTTGCGAATCAAAAGCAGAGATAAAGAGCATCTAAAACAAAATATAGGTACTAGAGGTCAATACAAATCTCACCTGAAATGTGAACACCTCAGCCATGATGACCATTGGTACAGGGGCCAGGCCAGCTCCATAAGCCAGTATGCACACACATACGGCCACTACTGGGAGCCAGCTTGCCACGCCAGTACCAAGGAGGAAGCATGTTGCTAAGGTCGTCATACATATTGACACGACCAGGGAACTACAGGCTAGAGGTATCTGGAAAGAGAAAATAGTTTTTTGTATGTTCCCATGCTCTTGTGAAAGTGTGTGACTTGCCTTAATTTCTTGTAGGGGAAGATTATTCTAGATGAGTGAAAATATACCACTTATAGCCCTATGGGCGAGAACATGACCACATCTCTGATCAACAGATCTGCTAACAAATCTTATTTATGTAACCAGCACCCTAATTACGTAACACACTATCACAATCTGAATCCTTTTGAAACCTACTGCTAATCCATTGCTTCATATGTTCGATTAAATTGGCTGCTCAACAATGTAAATAACGCAACGAATATTGTTGAACTGTCAAAATGAAACCCATTCTTACTGTTAGTGTGTTACGTAATTACCCCGCTGGTGTGATTATAAAAATAGTCAATCAAGTAACCTGAGAATAAATAAAGATTTTATATTAGCCGGAGGCTACTGCCGCTTTTAATGCATAGACAAGTCTAGCGTAGATTGGGCAGTCAGCTCCTTTGCAAACTATGCTGCCTGGTTCTTAAGTCCATGGCATGAGCTTTCTGGTAAGCAAAAGAGACCCACTTACACAATGGTCACTAATGTTTTAACTGTACTGATAAATACTGACCGTCAACATAATTAACCCTAACAATACGTAATAAATCAATTAAAATGTCACACTATTTAAACAAAACGACTCAGTACTTATAAGAAGTAAAGACTTGTTTTACCATTAGACGTGTGTACATAACATCTATTGGAATACCTGTAAAATACACGTAAGCAAAAATATAGAGAACATTTAGTTCGAACGTTTAACTCGGATTTACAAAAATGGCGTCGAGATTAGTTTATTTACTTTTATGGATCGTGTTGTGTAAAGGCTTTGTCGCGAACAACCTGAAACTGAAACAAGTCTTCATATTCAGTCGACATAACATACGGTATCCATTAGGATTTGAACCACAAATATATTCATCGAAGCCTTGGCCCCCACGAGCTGGATCGCCGGGATTCTTGACTCCGAAAGGAGCGGAGATGGAACGATACATGGGCGAATATTTCTCCGATTGGTTCAAAAACGAAGAGTTTCTTTCTGAAGGATGTCCCGATGAAGATACAGTGTATGTGTACGCCAACACGGCGAGCAGAACCAAGAAGACGGCGAAAGCGTTCATTAATGCAGCGTTCAAAAGGTGCAACGTACCTGTATATTACCAAAAAACTGGAAAACTGGATCCCCTTTTCCGCTCCGTCATACACAACACCACTGAAGCATATAAAGATATGGTGATCGAAGAAATTAATAGAAAATTACAAAATAATTCTAAACTAATGGCTGCGTATTCAGAATTGAACAAAATATTAGAAATTGAGGGATCAGACGTTTGCAAGCAGGATGGAATGTGTGACTTGACTAAAGCTAATAACACGATATCGTATGTGGTCGGTCGAGCAGTAACGGTCAATGGACCGTTGGTTGTAGCAAGCATAGTTGTTGATGATTTTTTAATGAGGTACTACGACGGAGCGCCGATACAAGACATTGCATGGGGACAAATCACAACACCGGAAAAATGGAAAATATTGATTGACATATTACAACAAGGCCAAAACATGTCATTTACAACAGTGGCCGAAGACGTTGCGTCGCCATTGGTGAAGTATATAACTAAAACATTTAAGAACTATGACAAAATGCCAAAGTTAATGTTGTTAGTTGGCCACGATGTTAATATGAACCCTCTTGCAACTGCTTTGGGTTTTCAATCGATTGACTTACCAAATCAATATGAGAAATTCCCAATTGGCGGTAAGTTTGTGTTTCAAAGGTGGACAGATAGTAAAAGCGAATATTTGAAAGTGGAATATGTTTACCCAAGTTGGTCACAGTTAAGAAATGGGTCAAAATATTCCTTAGAAAATCCTCCGCAGAGAGTTGTGATGCGATTGAACTGGTGCAACACGGATGAACAAGGCTTTTGTCTCTGGAAAGAATTCGTCGATAAACTCTAGGTATTACGATGGACGATATATGATGTATAATACTCCGATTGTCAATAAATTAAAGCGTGATAGATGTCTAAATCAATCATTTTGGTTTTGTCCCCACTGCAATTAGTTCCCTCCCAGCTAAATCATTACTACGCCTTTGGCCACGCAACGCGAATGCACGGGTGCGTTTGGATTAGTAATACCGACTGTGGCAAGACCGTGAAGAAAGTCTAGCTTTTTGATCTTGTCATTAGCATATTATATTGTATTTTGTCGGACGCCCGCGACACGAACCAGAAAAATAAGATTAGGTATTTAATCCTCAATCAATCAATCAATCAATCTCTATTCGTGAACACAGGTATTACAATAAAGGTCTTATGTATACATTTTAGTCGTGCTCTATGTCCTACTAATGAAATTGGTGTACCATATATTAGTTTTTTTAGTAATAAGTCTGAATCAATACAATATAAAGTCACGTTCGAGTAAATAATGTCAATTCAATGTTTTATTAATAAATAATTAATCAATTATAATTTATTTTTACATGCATGTCAGTGGTAAATTATATTAAAGGGCTAGTAATGTAATATTTCGTTATATTGTAAATAATGTCAATTAAATGTATTATTAAAAAAATATTAATCAGTTATAATTTTTTTTTACATGCATGGCAATGGTAAATTACATTAAAGGGCTGGTAATGTCATATTTTAGTATATAAAAATTCTTTGTTAGAGTAATACGTCTTATATATTAGAAATAAATACATTTGAATTTGCGAACTATACATTTTGGTAATTTATTATAGACCTTCGGAGCCATTACAAAAATACTGTTTCTGTATAGTGCAGTACTAGATCCGACTGTTTGCAACCGATCACAACGGCGCTGACGAGCGTATAAATTATTTTTGACGAACATAGACTTTTCATAGATGTACAACGACAGCATAGTTAATATTTTCGGAATTTAAAAAAACGATTTGCAGGTGTCTCACGTGTCCTACTCTTTTTTCAATTTATTTGAACCTACTCCTTCCTACCACCCTATGTATCAATAACCTAGCTATTATCTCAGTAGTCATACCCATTCTTGCCATTTCATCTTTCAGACAATCCATCCTTTTTCATTCTCTTTTTTGGTCCTCCTTCCGCTTTACTCTTTTTGTCATCCACATTAATACTCGAAACTTTCTTTACGACATGTTCCTCAGTACTCCGCTTGACATAACAATACAACTGATTTCCACACAACTCTTCCATCACTACGCAGTGCTACTTATGGACTCCCTCTTACTGTAGCGGCATCTACAACGCCACATGCGAGCTACGCGTCAGACTGACGTCACGCAAAATCCTGCATCACGCAAGCAGAGTTTACCGCGCAACTAGCATATATACAACATCCCGACATCAACCGTCGGGCAGTTGCCCACCAGACACAACACCCGTCTGGTCGGAGGATCCTCCCTTTTCCATAGAGTATGAGTGAACTTTACACCCTGTTCCTCATACCTCTATATTACTACTAATTTCAAATTTTATCCTTTTATGCACACAACACACATCCCTTTCAGCATTCTCATCTCAGCTGCATGCAATTGGTCTAACAATCTGATCCATACCAGACAGCAGATCTAACCAAAGTTAGATATATCATCCACTTACGTTGAAGGGGAATATTGGAGTCTGATTCTTCCCGTGACCTGCCGCCGCAAAACTTTATGAGCCCTCTGAACGTAGGGCCGAGAACGAAACTGCGCATGGTACAGATAAGTGAGAGTGAGAAAGTTTCCTCGGACACCTATATTATGCATACTGCGCAGCCAATCGCGTGCAACTTTCGAGAGCTCATAATTTTTTTTGCGAACTGAAATAATGTTGTAAGGTACCTACTCATTTTTCATCCTGATCTTGACCAGTTCTGTACGAATTACTAAACATAAATACTAATCACACACACACACGCATACGCACACGCACACATACACGCACACGCACACGCACGCGCACACGCACACGCACGAGCACACGCACACGCACATGCATACACACACACACACACACACACACACACACACACACACACACACACTTTCGCGCAAAAGAAGAACCGAAATGATTGTTTATTTCTTTATATATCTATATTTTTTGTTTCTTATTAGTTTTTGTTCTTAGTACACATGTTTAGAAGTACCTATTAAGTGAAGTCTGTTTTATTTCCTTTTTTTTTATTTCTTTCTTTTGTCTTGTCATAAAACAAAAAAAATTGTGTCTATTACGGGAGGACGCTGGCTCGTGCAACACAGTTATAACTAGCGCAGGAGTCAGAGAATTCTATCATTTGTTGTAAAATGTTATATGTCAATAAATATTTTTAATTTTTTTTTAATTTTTTAAATGTATAATCCGGTCCGACAGGTTTGTTGTCATCTCAAGAGTACGTTATATCAGTACCCGGCATTAGGGTAACATCAGTCTAAGCATTCATTTCTCGCGCCTGCAGTATATAGACTGTGCTTTCATGTACTGTGCTGTCTGTCAGTGGTGGACTAAGAGGGGCGAGGAGAGCGTGGTTCACCCCGGGTCTACCGTCCTGGGGGACTTCTTCCCCTCCATGTCCAGTCCATCTTGAGAAGACTTTTTAATCAAGTACCGATGAGTCGACAAAGTACCTCATATTTCTGTATGAATGTTCAAAAGAAAATTTGACATAACCGAAGAGGGATCCAAAGATATTCGAGCTCGTTTTGCTCGCTCTTGCATCCTCTATTATATCTTTTTTTACATAAGTCGACAAAGTATCTTCTATTAAACTGTATCAATACACAGGGACAAAAGAAAATCTAACTTTTCCGAGGCGGAGTGCAAACATTTTCGCCCCTCTCTTCTCCAGAGTAAAGCGTGGCAGCTCATAAATCTCGCCAAGACAGTACAGGGTAGTACTAAAACCGTCGGTAATAGTAATAGCAATAGTCTATTTATTTGTCAGAATATTGTTACAGAGATGCTACATAATTTTTAACCGACTTCAAAAAGGAGGAGGTTATCAATTCGGATGTTTATATATTTTTTTTTTATGTATGTTCGGGCATAACTCCGTCATATATAGACGGATTTGCGAAATTCTTTTTTTGTTTGAAAGGGTATACTCTCGAGGTGGTCCCATTGTTCCCAAGTCTGAATCCGATGAAGGAATCCCATGGAAATCGAGGGAAATCCTCAAATTTTATAGGCACACCAATAGCGATTTGGGTATTTTTTATAGTTACTCGTGCATTTGCTCTCGGAAAGCACCATTCCGTGAAGTGGAACTGATGATGAAGACCAGAGGTGACCACCGGAACTACTCAATAATAAGTATTTCACGGGTTGCGATTCGATTACTTTAATATGGTTGCTAAGCAATTTTTGCTCGTCACAATGCATATGGTGAAATAGAGCTGATGGTGGCTTCACCATCAGCTCAGTTCTTTTTCAGGAAATCTCCTCAATAATTAACGCATCGGAAAAAGGAATATTTTGTAAAGGCAACAATTTAAATGTTCACCAAAATATTTAAGACTAAGTACCAAGTAAAATATGTTACCTTCAAATAAAATAAACCCACTCTATACCGAGGTGCCTAAAGAACAACGTTTTAAGTTCCAAAATGATTATACACTCATCAGAATAATTGTAGGTGTTGTATTTATATTCCTTTTGCCTACCAAAATGGATGAATGCTCACCAAATCTTGTTTAAGTTGCTCACCAAAAATAAGTTTGCTTCAAAATGTAAGGGTGGGATAGGATGCAAGAGCGAGCGAAGCGAGCTCGGGACTTGGGGCACCCCGACTCGGACAGGTTAGGTTAGAAGGAGCCCCGCCAAGCGGGGCTTCGTCGACTACGCCTTATAAATAAAAAAAGGAAAATAGGTTCATTTCTAGAATACTTTATGAAACACAATTTGGTGAGCATTTATCCATTCTGTTGGACACAATTTGGTGAGTATTTCGAAATTTTTGGTAGTAAAATAGGTACTTTTCTGGTCTTTAAACACAAGCCTTTTGTAAAAGGTGATGAGCAGTTGACATTAGGCTATTGTAACTTCGATAAATGAATACATGAAACACTAAAAAGTGAAAAATAAAAAACTTTTTTACAAAAAAAAAACAACCAACTTCAAAAAAAGACACTACATAGTGAAAAATAACTTTAATTTCGGAAGTCGGTGGCAAAAAACTAAAATACAGATCCAAGGACACCGACTTCAGAAATTAAAGTTATTTTTCACTACGTAGTGTCTTTTTTTGAAGTTCGTTGTTTTTTTTTGTAAAAAAGTTTTTTTTACAGTTCATAATATTCTGCCGTTTCCGGCGTACAAATACATTTTGGGTGTTGGTTAGCTTTTCAGATATCACATTGAATTAAATGAATTAGGGTGATATTGAAATTGCAAATTAGTCAAATGTTAGTAGATAATAGAAATGTCAAAAGGATTGAATGAAGTCAAGGAGATAATAAGAAGAGAATAATACTGATAATTCCTAATATTAAATCTACTTTTCATTCATAAAATCATTAGTGGAGTAGTAGCATTTACTTATGAGATGATTGAATAATTTACATTTAAATGTCTCAAAGTGAAGAATTTTAAAACAATCTGGTAGTTTGGTCGCCATACAAAATACATTATTAGAAAATAGTTTATTATTTCGTCTCGGTTATTTCTTCGGTACTGAGTAATAATCCAATACAACTTTCATGCTATTTATACAACGAGTTTTCGTACCGATCCTAACGTTTGTAATGCCTAAAATAAACTAGTCTCGCCTTCCCAACACACATGTCTGGATCTATGCAAATACTCGTACTCTTAAAATAGACAAAAATTTGTGCATTAAAACAAGTGACTAAAATTTAAAAAAATGGTGTCGAAATTTGTATTTTTACTATTATTAATAGTGTTGTGTAAAAGCTTTTTCGCGAACAACCTGAAACTGAAACAGGTGTTCATACTCAGTCGACATAACATACGGTATCCGATAGGAACACAACTACATAGATATTCATCGAAGCCTTGGCCCCCACGAGCTGGCCCGCCGGCACTCTTGACTCCGAAAGGAGTGCAGTTGGAACGATACATGGGCGAATATTTCTCCGATTGGTTCAAAAAGGAACAGTTTCTTCGTGAAGGATGTCCCGATGAAGATACAGTGTATGTGTACGCCAACACCGTGAGCAGAACCAAGGCGACGGCGAGAGCTTTCATTGACGCAGCGTTCAAAAGTTGCAACGTGCCTGTACATCACAAAAACATTACAGACCCAGATCCTCTTTTTAATCCTGTCATACACAACACCACAGAAGCATATAAAGATATGGTGATCGAAGAAATTCATAGAAAATTAGAAAATAATTCTAAACTGAGGGCAGTATATACGGAATTGAATAAAATATTGGAAATTGAAGGATCAGACATTTGCAAGCAGAATGGAATATGTGACTTGACTGAAGCCAATGACACAATATTGTATAAGGTCGGTAAACCAGTGCTGGTCCATGGACCGTTTTTCATAGCCCACTTACTTGTGGACGCATTTGAAATGAGTTACTACGACGGCGCGCCAATACAAGACATTGCATGGGGACAAATCACAACACCGGAAAAATGGAATATATTGACTGAAATGGGACGACAATATCAAGACATAAAATATACAACTGTAGCTGAAGAAATCGGGGCACCATTAGTGGAGTATTTAACTAAAACATTTAAGAACTATGACGACAGACCAAAGTTAATGGTGTTAGTTGGCCACGATACTAATATGAACTCTGTTGCGAATGCTTTGGGTTTTCAATCGATTGACTTACCAAATCAATATGAGAAATTCCCAATTGGCGGGAAGTTTGTGTTTCAAAGGTGGACAGATAATACAAGTGAATATTTGAAAGTAGAATATGTGTACGCAAGTTGGTCACAGTTAAGAAATGGGTCAAAATTTACTTTGGAAAATCCTCCGCAGAGAGTTGTGATGCGATTAAATTGGTGCCACACTGATGAATATGGCTTTTGTTCTTTTAATGAATTTGTCAATAAACTATAGGTAAGTACTTATGTACCTATGGGTGTGTTGTGAGTTGTGTAGGTGTGCTCTGGGTGTGTGGTGGGTTGTGCAGGTGTGCTCTGGGTGTGTGGTAGCATAAGGAGTATGTATGGATCGTAGCAGGTAACGCTGTAGTTCTGCTTACCCCATGGGAAAAGCAGTGAATTTGTGTATGTTTATTTATGTTTGTCTATATATAACGAGCCATTAACATTTTCTAAAGTCCAAATTAATTTTCTGTTTTAACAAGTCGTATGCCTGATGGAATTTCTCATCGGCAACTCCTCAGGACCCTAAAAGGATGAGTTAAAAAAAAAACAACGATGATACAAGTAACTTTTACATACAAACGGAGGTATAAATACCAACATATCGCTAGCCCGCAAGAATACTGTATTAACTCTAAAAACGTACTTTTTAAGGAGAAGCGATTAAAGTTTTTAACTAAACATATTGTGGTATATCCATAAGATAAACAGATTTTTTTAAATTATTAATATGTATTAGTATATACTCTATAATTATCCCTAAAGACATTACTCTATTTACCAGTATTTTTAGTCGAACTGTATTATTAAGTCAGTTAGTGCCAAATTTTGACATGATACTGTATTCTTCCGGACAAGCGATATATGTTTGTAACTTAAAAATTGCGAATTTCCAAACAAACTTTCAACCCCTATTTAAATCCTTTAGAGCAGGAGTTCCCTAACTTTACCTCCCCAAACGTCGCGGCGTTGTCCCAGGGGCATCGCGAACAGGTATGCTCACGTCACCGACACCGTCACCCGACGTAATGAGAGTCAGTACTACAGCTCGTGGCGCTGGCGCACAGGCAACTGAAGGAACACGGGTGGGTTTTAATCCGTAAAAGTCTGACGCCCTCCCGCTCTACCCAGAGCGGGAGAAGTTATTAGATGATAAAAAAAAGAAGATATATATATATTCTATTATCTTTCGCAACATCGTACTTGTGGCTTTTCTGCAGTTGCAGTAATTAAATCGAAATACAGATCACAAATCAATTTAGAAAAATAAATGAGAGTAATTATTTCAAAACTTCAGCCCCGATTTGAGAAGTTATGCATAGAAAAGTAAGCTCATCCGTCTCATTAATAATTATACCTACTGTTTTTCCTAGCCTCGCAAATACAATTTTTTTGTAAGTAAAAGTTAGTAAGATTACGAGTATATATTCTATGGAGTTTTCTTTGGTATAAAACAATGTAGCTAGTCTAGTTGAATTATTGTAATGAGTCTAGCTGCTAGACACTAGAACTGCCCCGTTGGTCTTGTGGTTGCAATGGCGACTGCTGAACGAAGGGTCCTGGGTTCGATTCCCGGGTCGGGCAAAGTGTTATTGGGTTTTTCCATTAGGAATTTCTTAGTAACGGCCCGGAGTTTGGAAGTTGGCGGCGTGATACCCTCGTGCCTCGGTGCGCACGTTAAGCCGTTGCTCCTGCGCCTGATCTCTCTCCGGTCGTATCGGATTGCCGTACCATCGGACTATGAAAGTGAGGGAAGAGAGAGTGCACCTGTGTCTGCGCACACGCTTGTGCACTGTCTGGAGGAATATACTAGATTCTAGAGTTACACGCAGGTATCTTCTTTACAAGGGAATCGCAAAAAAATGTACAATACGTAAAGGGTGTCGCAGTATAAAAAAACCGGACAAGTGCGATTCGGACTCGCCCACCGAGGGTTCCATACAAATTTGTGGGTACATAATTGTTATAAATAGTTCAGGAATCGAGTCTCGCAATTTTTTCCGAGCTTTCTTGAAATTCAGTTTCCAAAATCTATAATTACTTATATTATTGTGTTTTATAAGTGAAATTGTGGTTATACTAACAGTTCATACATAAATTATATTTAATATTGTTTATCTATATTTACCTACTTTTATATTATTATTAGAAAGAGGGAAGACTTGAGTTTTGTTTGTAAGGATTTAACTCTAAAAAGTAGGTAGGTACTCAAGGTAGGTACGGTATAATAAGTACCTACCTATTGTAGTATAATTCCTGCAATTAGATACTTTTTGTTGTCATTTCGATTAAATTCTTTTTACGAGTCATTCGGTCAGCTTTTTTACTTTTTCGTGTTTATTTGAAATATTCAAAAATTGACAATTGTTCTGAACAATGTCAAGAAGAAAAAAATTTAACGGATTCTGTCGTTGGAATTCCTACTGAGTGGATATTTTATTCAATAATATTGATTTTTTTCTTCGAAAGTGAATTTAAAATTTTTAATGTTTAACCACGATATGTGAGTAGTCAGCGGATACATACAATCGACTGTACGTTCCCTGGAATTTCTCGTCACTTTTTTCTTTGGTGAGTAATCCCTTTATAGGTTCCGTATTCTTGTTACTTGTGCCTTCTTCTCTAATCTAAGAAGATTTCCTTTTTCTTAGATTGTTTAAAAGGCCACATTTTTTGGCCTTACCCTGCCATTTATTGTTCGCCTGTCTTCTTCCTTCGTCTTCCGGCCGCCGAAGTCCGAGCGAGCTTGCGGAGAGAAGCGCAGGATCGTTGCCGAGCAAGGTCGACGACACAGGTGCCTTTTTTTTTTTTTTTTTTTTTTTTTTGGGTGGGAAATCATCAAATGACCTCTCCCGCTCTGGGCGGAGCGGAAGGGCGTGTCAGACTCTTACTGACTAAAACCCACCCGTGTTCCTTCAGTTGCCTGTGCGCCAGGGCCACGGTAACTCTTTCGAACAATCCGCAGCCCCGGCAGGCATCGGTCCTATCGGACCCCGTCAATTTTGCTGACATCTCTTTGAGGCGCGCGTGGAACACGACGCGCCGTCGACCCGGGCCTGGTCCTTACCGGACGGCGAGCTACGACACAGGTGCCTAACGGACACATCAGGTGCTAAATAAGTCATTTGTGTGGCGCAATAACGCCCAACCATCAATATAATAGAAGTGTTCTGTGTTATACCGTCGTGTGACATTTTAATTTTAAGGTGCTTTCCTAAATTCTCAATATCAGATCTTGTTCTTTTTAAAATTTATCTTAACGAAATAAAGAAACACCTTAATCTTGAGCTTATTTGTGTTAAATAATTTATAGAGCGGCACGAATTTCGTACGATTGCAATCGAATTTAAATTCGTCAGAATACCTACTTAAATTCCTAAATATTTGGAAACATCCATAAGTTTTTTTTCTCCGAAAATCTTGTTGTGATATTTTTTTTTGGTAATTTCCAACGACTGAATATTAACATTTTTTTTGACTTGTTATTTCTTATTTATTTCGGATGGTTTTATTAATAATAAATTTTACGTGTACCAGCTGTGTGAGTTTGATTTTTAGCTACCTCACGCCGGGGTTCGAGTCCCCGGCGTGTTAGCAGCCAGCTCTACGCTGCACTATGTACTACTTTATAATTTATTGTTAGGTGCCCTAGATTCAATTCTTTGTAGGTTAACCTACAAAGAATTGAATCTAGGGCTGTATTAACGTTTGTTGTCTACTTTCTACGTGAACAGTATGTGACCTATGTTTATTTAATATCCTATTAAAATATAATATATATAATACGAAACTACAAAACCAAAGACACCGACTTCGGAAATTAAAGTTATTTTTCACGTTGTATTGTGTTTTTTTTTTTGGAAGTCGGTAGCTTTTTGTAAAAAAGTTTTTATTTTTCACTTTTTAGTTGTGGTACCTACCCCACACAAATTCTTATATCACTACTTGATATGTAAATAACAGTGACTGGAAATTATTAAAACATCATCAATATAAACTAAGTAGAAAAAATACGCAGTATTAAAGATAATTCAAAAATTACTGGTCAGAACTTGATCAAATTTTAATGGGACCACATGTGAAGCACCAGCTTTCAAATAAAAAATAATCATTCAAATCGGTTCACCTAGAAAAAAAGTTCTGAGCTAACACCCAAAAAAAACAAAAAACGGTCGAATTGAGAACCTCCACCTTTTTTAACCGACTTCAAGAAAAGGAGGAGGTTCTCAATTAGACTGTTTTTTTATGTGTGTGCTGTGCGTATGACTTCCGAAATTAAAGTTATTTTTCACGTTTTTTTGTGTTTTTTTGGATGTCGGTTGTTTTTTGTAAATAAGTTTTTTTTTAAGTCGGTTAAAAATGAGCAATTACTTGTGATCAGTCCATAATGTTGCTATCCATTTTTCACAGTAACCAGTTATAAACCAACTACTATCTTCAACATTATTCTAATGATCGGTTCCGTTACCTGTCACCTTGATAATGCTAATAATATAATAAACTAATATAATACATCTGAAGAGTTTGTTTGTTTGAACGCGCTTATCTCTGGAACTACCAGTCGGATTTGAAAAATTCTTTTTACATTTGATAGGAAAGTTATAGGTGTAGTTTGTGTTATTGTTAGTTTGGTTAGTTATGTTGTTATGTGTTGTTATTAACAGCACGATATGAGCCCTTAGGAGCCGAGCAAAACGACAAAAAGTCAGAAAGAACGCTTAGCGAAAACGAACAAATATCGCGGGCGGGCGATGCGATGCTAATGGATGTATTTTATGTTAAAACAAGAAACTTCACGCGGTCGAAGGCGCGGGCAGAAGCTAGTATTTAAAATAAAATGTTACGCTTAAACAATAAGTGGCCTTATCGTACGAATTTTATTAAAACATAAATTAGTCTTGATTTAACCATAGACATGTGTAGATCTATTCAAATACTTACTCGTAAAGTATTCAAAAACAAACATTTTATTCGTGCATTAAATGCTAAGTTAGCAATAGTGATAAAAAATAAATAAAATGGTGTCGAAATCAGTTTCTTTACTATTATTTATCGTGCTGTGGAAAGGTTTTGTCGCGGACAACCTGAAACTGAAACAAGTGTTCATACTCAGTCGACATAACATACGGTTTCCGTTAGGAGAACAATTACAGAGATATTCACCGAAGCCCTGGCCCTCACGGAGTGGCCCGCCGGGAGTGTTGACTCCGAAAGGAGCACAGCTAGAAGGATACATGGGCGAATATTTCTCAGAATGGTTAAAAAAGGAACAGTTTCTTCGTGAAGGATGTCCCGATGAAGATACCGTGTATGTGTACGCCAACACCGTGAGCAGAACCAAGGCGACGGCGAGAGCTTTCATTGACGCAGCGTTCAAAAGTTGCAACGTGCCTGTACATCACAAAAACATTACAGAGCCGGATCCTCTTTTTAATCCTGTCATACACAACACCACAGAAGCATATAAATATATGGTGATCGAAGAAATTCAGAGAAAATTACAAAATAATTCTAAACTGATGGCAGGTTTTTCAGAATTGAATAAAATATTGGAAATTGAAGGATCAGAAATTTGCAAACAGGATGGAATATGTGATTTGACTGGACCTTATAACACGATTTCGTATAAGGTCGGCGAAGAAGTGTGGGTCAGTGGACCGTTATTCATGGGAATCTCATCTGTGGACTCATTTACTATGAGTTATTACGAAGGCAGGCCGATAGAAGACATTGCTTGGGGACAAATAACGACACCGGAAGAATGGAAGCTATTGACTGAAATAGGGCGACAAGACCATTACATAAGATATACAACAGTAGCTGAAGATATCGGGGCTCCATTAATGAAGTATTTAACCAAAACATTTAAGAATTATGACGAAATGCCCAAGTTAATGTTGTTAGTTGGTCATGATTACAACATGAACTCTATTGTGACTTTAATGGGATTTGAATCCATCGACTTACCAAATCAATATGAGAAATTCCCAATTGGCGGGAAGATTGTGTTTCAAAGGTGGACCGGTAGTGAAAGTGAATATTTGAAAGTGGAATATGTTTACCCAAGTTGGTCACAGTTAAGAAATGGGTCAAAATATTCCTTGGAAAATCCTCCGCAGAGAGTTGTGATGCGATTGAACTGGTGCAACACGGATGGACAAGGCTTTTGTCCGTGGAACGAGTTTGTCAATAAACTATAAGTCGATGTGATGAAATGATTTAATAAATAAAAAATTTGCTAACTAAAAGGTCAATGTCGATTAAGAAAAAACGCATCGACTGCGTTTTTTTTTAATCGACATTGACCTTTTATCGGGGTCATCGCTTAATTTTTTTGCGCAGCTTCGCTGACGCGATCGTTAGATGACCTTTCTGCGTGATATTCTATCTAATTTATATAATATCCTTATTAAAAATATATTCTTATACACTTTTTTGTGCTGAGCTTTAAAGTTTTTGTTTTTGATACGTCATTTTTGTTTTTTGTTTTGGGGGTGGTATATCATCAAATGACTTCTCCCGCTCTGAGCGGAGCGGGAGGGCGTGTCAGACTCTGACTGCCTTAAACCCACCCGTTTGATACGTCTGCTAGTCTATTCTGTTAAAAATCTCACCGTTAAAACTAGTTAGGTGAAAGTGAGCTTGAAGTAAGGTGTTATTCCAGCCGATGATAGGGATTTTATTTTATTGACATTTTTATATATATAAAAATTACGTGTCACGTTGTTTGTCCGCGATGGACTCCTAAACTACTGAACCGATTTTAAATTTGATTTGCACACCGTGTGCAATTTGATCCAACTTGAAAGATAGGATAGCTTACATCTCAATTTATAGTCGCAATATTATTTTATTGCAAATTATTTGTCTATTATTTGACCGTCACAATTATCTGTTAGTTCTAAACGATTCTAACAGATTGCGATATCTGTTGACTGGATTGACTATGTATTCAATAGATGGCGCTATGTTAAAAATACAAACGTTTCATATAAGCTACAATTTAATAGCATAACCACCACGTGTTGCTGAGGCTAAGGTATAACCTAAATATATTTTGTAATAATCGAAATACAGTGAAATAATATTATAAAGAGAAAATATATGATTGTTTGTTTGTATTGAATAGGCTCCGAAACTACTGAACCGATTTCAAAAATTCTTTTACTGTTGGGAAGCTACACTATCTCCAGGTGGCATAGGCTATATTATATTATGCTTTGCTACCCGAGCGAAGCCGGGGCGGGTCGCTAGTTAGATTATATTTTTGACATGTGTAATGGTGGATTTATTTGTTTCGATATTATTTTTTGAGATTTAAGATATTATAACAGGGAATCGCAAATGTTTTACTTTTTACTTAATTTATTTGGTTACTGTTATAATAATGATTTATATTGTAATTCTTTTATTTTTTATAATTTTATGTAAAATTTCGATATAATGTAAAAATAAAATAAAAAATACATTATTATAATTACACAAAGTTTTCACTGTGATATTATTAGAATAGGTGGGCTGGTATAGAAAATGACGCTCGTTCGTAACGCTATTGGTCACTACAGTGATTACCTACTACTGGTGCTGCTAAAGGCTCCCAGAAACAGGCGCGACGCGACAGCGCGACACCAAGGCACCACTCGTCGCGCGACACGCGGTGCCTTTGTGCCGCGCTGTTGCGTCGCGCCAGTGTGCACGGGCCTTTATGCGATCAATTGGTTCAACCGGGAGGTACTGCTTTCATGTTTTCTTTACTTTCGTGCCTTTTTGAAAGATTATTGATTTTAAATTGTTCACAGTGTGTATCATATTAATAGGTATTCCTATTGCCGTTTAGTCATCATTGTTCCAGAGCTATACAGGGCCCGGCAGTCTCGACACAGATAGCGACAAAAATCGGTCGCTAAGTCGTATCGTTGTCAAATTCATTTAATAGATTTTCAACCTTATGCTTTCGAAATAAAGTTGAAAATCTATTACAGGAATGTGACAACGATACGACATAACGACCGATTTTTGTCGCTTTCTAATGTTGAGACTGCAGGGCCAGGACGAGTAGTGCAATTCCGTAATACTTTATTGTGTCAGTGCAAAAAAAGGGATAGCTTTTAGGGAAACCAATTAGTAATATTCCTTGTGGTTTATTTACCTGAAAATATGAATATTTCTGCTAAATATTAACATTAACAGACCTATTTTTTTCTTTTTATAACGTCATTAAATTTTTATTGTCAAAACGGGGCATTCTGTCATGGCGGCTCGAGAGACTTTAATACTTTAATTCTGTGAAATTTGCGAGTTTTTTTTTAATACTTAGTGTTGCTCGCAGACACACTTTGTTTAATGCTTCTGTCGGAATATTAATTATAATAATTTAGGTAGTCTTAAATAACAACGTTTTTGAATATAAATGAACAGTCTTAGGGTAGACCATTTCTATTTCCTAATTTTTAATGTGCCTACACAAATTATGACTAAATACTAAAATGAATAATGAACACTGCCACATTGTGCGAGAGGGAAACACTACCAATCACTGTTGTTCCTTTCAAGACGATTCTTTTCGTACGTCTATTGATAATGCAAAAGGAACTTTATGTCGGACCCATAAAGGTTCTTTTTACTATTTAAAACCCAATTGTCTCCAAGAATTGTGTCGTGCTCCGATTCGCGTTCAATGTCACGTGACCAATGGATTTATTTTTACATAATTAGTGCTCAAAAATATTAGTTTATCTAAAATCATTTACAAAATTAAGTACATTTTTGATATTTTTAGTTCACGTCTATTCTACCATACAAAATTCTTATGCTATTTTCCCTGTGGGGTGACGGTGACCTTTCCAACTAGGTAAGTAAAACCGTTTTTGTTTGCAACGGGTGTTGAACGAATACTTGCTCGTAACACCAGCCACTGCTGACTGCTACAAATATCTATAAAACATCTCACCTTCCGTCCAAACTTCTCAATGGAAACTGTAGTGAAGAAGGAACCAGCCAGTTGCAAGGACCCCACGGCAAGCGCGAGGGTGTTAGGACTCCACTCAGTGCCTGCGCGGTGGAATACGTCAGCTGCGTAGTTCATGAGGGCGAAGCACCCTGACAGCGTCTGCATCGCCATCAGGATTAACGTCATCCGAAGCGCCGCAAATGTCGTGTGGTCGCGAACTGTGGATATTATCATTATTTTATTTATAAATAGTTTGCAAGTAGTCTTGTACCCACAAAACCGTTTTCACGGTTTGTTTGTGGGAAAGGATCATACAAAAAAGTTAATTTTATTAGTACAGATACTAAATTTATGTTAGTTGTCTAAAATATCGTACATATATATGGATGTAGCGGCATCTACAACGCCACATGCGAGCTACGCGTCACACTGACGTCACGCAAAATCCTGCATCACGCAACTAGAGTTTACCGCGCAACTTGCATATATATACAACGTCCCGAAATCAAAACGTCGCCCGTCCGCTGACCATGTACGGCAAGCCTATCCCTTGGGAGAAGCGAGCCAAATACTTGGGCGTCGTCCTAGACCAGCACCTCTCCTTCTCGGAGCACATAAAGCAGGCGCGCTCGCGCGCCGCTTTCGCTCTCGGTAGGCTCCACTCCGTCCTGAATGCACGCAGCAAATTGTCACTTAGGTGCAAATTGCGCATTTACACAGCGTGCATTCGCCCCATCATGACCTATGCGAGCGTAGTATTCGCACAAGCGAAGCCCCATCACATCCATAGGATGCAGACCCTCCAAAACCGGTTCCTCCGCAGGGCGACCGGTGCCCCTTGGTTCGTTCGGAACGAAAGTCTCCATCTCGATCTTAAAATCCCGACCATCAGTCAGTTCATGAAACGCCTATCCAAGCGTTTCTTCGACTCCGCCGCCACTCACCGCAACCCTCTGGTTGTCGCGGCCGCCAGTTATGTCCCCTCCCGAATCAGTCATACCCGCCGTCCCCGGCATGTCCTAGTCGACCCCGATGACCCCATAACCCTCCTCCAGGAGAGCAGTAGGGCCACAAGTACAGTGCACAAACACAGACCGCCATCGTTCCGACCTCGCCGACGAGGTCCCACGCGACGACCCCCCCGCATCCGTTCCCCCCGTCCCCAGTCCGATGAGGCCTCAGCCCGCGCCGTAGCTGAGCCTGTAGCTTTAAATTCCCCGTTTAATAATCATGATACTATAAACCCTTTGATCCAGCCCGTCCCCAATATCGCGCTGCCCTCTCCCGATGACGCCCTAGCCGAGGTCCGTACCCCACAGGGGGTGCCCTTAGCGTGCGGTCATCTATCATTTAAGTTTTAGTTTTAAATTTTTCCGCTCCTGGCTGGAGGCCTTTTAGAGTAAAATCCGAAAGGCAACCACAGGACAGACCGGTTAAGCAGCCACGACCCCCAGTGGTCAAAACTGCGAGTTGCCCTTCCAAAAAAAAAAAAAAAAAATCAAAACGTCGGGCAGTTGCCCGACACCCGTCTGGTCGATGGTCCCTTTTCCATAGAGTATGAGTGAGCTTTACACCCTGTCCCTCATACCTCTATATGTATTATCTAATGCGAACATTTTCTATAAATTCTTAAGGTAAATTATTATTAGCCTTTTTAGTCTCACTTCTTGCAGGCAATCTGTTGAGAAGGTGCGATTGTTTTTGAATAAATACATATAGGTAGGGAGAGTGTCTATTTGAATTTTATATATCGTTTCGACATGATGTTTTCGGGATGTCAATCCAACTAGATGCTTCCCGGTTAGTCATCAGGCAGTTTTAGCTAAACATGAAAGGAGGAAATGACAATCTGGCATCTTCTATGATCGTTGGAAGTTGATAGGTATACGACCTATTGACGGGTGTTCGCGGCAGCACCAACAGTATTCTCAGAGTATTCGCAGATCGGTGGGATTCCCCGATGTTGCGGAGGTGAATGCAGCTCCACGCTAATTTTTAATTGTAGTATGTTGATTTGTGTCTGTAACACTAGAAGTTAAGTTAAATTGTTACTAACCCTATGGACTCATGTCTGAAATAACAGTCTTCTATTCTATTCTAGTCTATAGGGATTTTTCTGGCGATGGGGTTCCTTCTTGCGTAGATTTTGTTCGTAGAATCTTAGAGCAAGACATGAATTATTATATCTTACCAAACAGTCTTCTTTGTTATCTAAATATGCAAATATCTCTGCTAACAACGCACAATTATGTTAATAATCTGATTAGGTGTTAATTTTCATTTTCATAAGTACAGTTTATTTGCTTACTAAATACCTGTCTAGGTACTTAGTAATATTGCAAGGCATTTGGAATATTCCGTTTTATTGTAATTAGCAGTGGTTTAATTACAGTACCTTATATAATGTGGAAATAATTATGCGTAATTTAATTTGATAACAGTTCTTGTAGTTTGTTAAAGCCGTGAGTAGGTAGGTACTATTAGCTGGTTTTATTATAGGCTATCTCAAAAGAAAGCCTATATTATTAAAACCAGCATGACTGCATGTTATCATGCTGCATACAATTTTGAAGGACTACCATCGATATGTTTTCAATTCGCCGTTAATATTTGATCTTGTTTCGGTTTCTTTCGTTGGCTTTTTATTATTACTGAATTTTTGATCTTGTTTCGGTCCTTTTAGTTGATTTTAGATTGATTGTCTTTGTATGCAGGCGGGTTTTTTGTTTTTAAAATTATAATTTTTATTGATGTCTTTTTATTTAGTATTACGGTCATGATCATGATATACTTTTTGAAAATGCTTACGATGAGCCCTTTCATTTGATACCCATATTGCAGTGTTCCAAACAACTTTTTTTTTCACCCCTAACAATCGCCTCTCACAACCGCCATGTTTCTTTTTTTTTACTTATCTAAGAACACTTGGGCGGTCAAGACGTATCTAACGATGCCTTTGTTATATAAATACGTCTAGCGGTTTGAAAGATATGAGGTACTAAAGAATATTACGTAAGACGGAGAAGGTACAGCTCTCTCGTTATCATTAGCCATATTTTAAATACTGTGGGCGTACTATGGATAGTCTTGGTTATTGCGCAATAGAAAAACCGTTTGTAGTTCAAATCAAGTTACAATTTACGATCAAACTAATCACACTAGCAATTCGTACACGGTAGGTAAACAACACAACTATACCGAACGCGAGACAGTTTCTAAACGTGTTCACTGCTTAACCGCCTACAAAAAGCTCTGCTTTTACTCTGGTCAAGCGTTATGTTATAGACTCTGATGAGCGCCACCTGGTGGCGCTGGCGTCCCGATTAGTCAAAGTCAAACGATTGATTTAATGTATTTCCGACACATAAATACAAGATACGCGCGAAAAACATAACCCTTTCCTTGCAGTCGGGTAAAAAGTGCTGATTCACAGTCTAATTTCAATAAATTATTATCTAAAAAAAAATGGAATTGTACCACATGTTGCCCCGACTTCAAATAGATTAGGATAAGGGCAGGAAAATGACGATGATCATGATGATGATTTGTAAATTACTAGTAAGTACATATTTAAAAATAATCAGGCTTAATACAATATTTACGAGTAAGATTTAAGCGTAGGTATGTTAAGGTATGTTCAACCAATGGAAGGCGGAGAACTAGGTATTGTGGAGCAACTTCTGAGGGCCCTAGCAGGCCAGCAGCCGTCTGTGGGTCTGTGGTAGGCTGAGTAGAATGATTTTCAACCGTGTTATGTACGGAGAGCAGTCGTGGCCTATTGGTATCGGTCCCGATGACTGGTGACTAACGGGTTGTACATCGTGAGGTCTAACCCAGGCAGGCACTTTACGTTGTTATTTAATTTCATTACCACTGCTCTCAAAACGGTGGAGGAAAACATCGTGTGCTACCGGCTTGTCCTCTAGGTCTGTAATATTCGAAGACATGTGACTTCCACCATCCTGCACTGGGCCCGCGTGGTGGATTATGGTCGACTACCTCTCACAGAGAGGAGGCATGTGTCCTAGCAGTGGGAACATTATAGGCTGATTATGCTTCAAAATACTATTTGATTTCCTATTGGTTGGTGCACATATGAACAGTCGATGCTCGTACTTTACCCACACTGAGCAGTGACAGCCGGGTGGTCTCCTCAAACTGTCGCTGTTCCTCCTTCAACTTCAACATCTCCTCAACCACAACTTTATGGTTCTGGTCCAGGCTCCTCAACCAGGATATTGTTTTCACAGCTTTCTGAAACAAAGGTGGTGGTCTGTTTAGGGTTTTGTAGGTTTATCTCCAAGTTCCTTAGCTTCTTTGCACTAAACGGGGTCTTCATTGATCTTTGGAGTGCATTGAAACATCTTCCATAAGTAGCCATACTTAAATATTCGTTTGGCCAATTCAGTCTAGTCTAGCTAGGAGCTACCGCCTTGCTGACTGATTAATATAAAGGGTGTCCCGTAAATAATGGATCAAACATTAACATAGTGAAGGGCCCGTATTTGCGGGCCACTGTATAGCTTCCGCGGCCGGGGGGCGAAGCCCCGGAACCGCACGCCACGCCCCATTACAGGGGCGTAGCGACATCCAACAACGTGGATCAAACGTAATGGGTACGTAGCTTACCCGATTTTCAACTACTAATTGGAATAGTTTTAAAAAAACCGTTACGGTAGCAAAGATTATTTTTTTCGAATTTTGCCATTTTCTCTACCATAATTCTTCAGTATTTTTTAATGCTGTTGCTGCAAATGATAAGATTTTTAGGTATGCTTTTTGTTGAACATTTCCGAATAGCTTACTTATGTTATATGATTGTTTTTTTTTTAAATAACGTTTTATTTGCCTTCGAAAAAAAATCTTGAATTGAGTAGTTTTTTTTTCGATGAACAAAACAATTCTTGGTTACCGAAACGGTATTTTTTTAAAACCACGATAAACCACGATATCGAAAGAATTGTATTTGATAGAGAACAATATTGCTGTAGACGAGGAACGAGAATTCCGTATCGAAATTGGTTTATTAGAGGAAGCATAAAACATAAGTAGCCATTTACATACCTACTATCGTGCAGTAAGGATAATGTGGCATTTTAAAAGCCGTCCAATTCCATCATGAAACGAAGCCGTTTTATAATCTGTTTGCTCTATTATTATACAGTCCATTCCCAGTTATTTTATTTACCTCTGATTTTGCATGAAAGTGATCTTTATTCTTATACCCATAAGGTTGCTGTCAGAGGTAGGTACCTAAAATATCTAAACTGTGAAAGGACTATAATTGCCTACGCTGACTCTAACTTTTGTCTCAGCTATCTATTGACCATTTATTACGAGTCAAATACTTGTCAGGAAACACAAAAATACCAACCTTCTCCTGCCCAATCTTCAACAAATAGTTTGGCGACTCCGGCATGAAACAGAACACGACCACATGCGCGCACGCAACGGCCAGATATACCGCCTGGTTCACTCGATACGAGACTGCCATGCCGACAGCGTACACGAAGATGACGCCTTAAAATAATAAAAATTGTTGTTAATTTATCCTGGTACGAACAATACGTTATTTTATCAGAAACAAATAAAAAACACGGTAAATTATCCTGTTGTAGGTGTTATTAGCTAGTCATTTTTCTCTTATTTAATTAAGTATATCATTCCTACGGTTACAACATGTTGAGGGATTTATTTTGAATCGGAAGTTGTATATCCCTATGAGACTAGAGAAAGACAAAGAAACGAGTGCTGGATAGATTGTGTAGAAAATCTAGAAAAGAGGTGATTTTTGGGATGACGACTGGAAGAAGAAGATTTGCAGTGCCAAAGATAAGTAGGTCATGGAATCAGGCGTTAGGGTAGAGAGTAAGGGTTTTATCGCACCTTCAACATGTGCATATTTTTGCAGTCAGGTGGTGCTGCATTTTGCATCAGAGTCTGGATATAGTTTTTGCGAAATCAAAACAACTAAATACTTTTGCATAACATTTTACGTGTGCCGACCACCACCCTAATTGCGTAACACACTATCAATCAGAATCTGAATAATTTTGAAGGATATTGCTAATACATTGCTTCATAATGTTCGTAAAAATTGTCTGCTCAACAACGTAAACAGCTCAATGAATGTTGTTGAACTGTCAAAATGAAAGCAATTCCTACTGTTAGTGTGTTACGCAATTACCCCGCAGAAAGGGAGTCCTTTTTGAGATGATGAAGAAGTCATACAGTACTTCTGACAGAAAAACTATGATGTGCGTATTACACCTCTAACATTGTGAATAAACCAACATTACCTAGTTTACAAACAGTCATGTTCAAGGATCCTAGGGCTCCTCTGAGAGTGTCTTCGGAGATTTCCTTCACGTAGACTGGTACTACCACGAAGCAGCCGCCAGCAGCAAGGCCCGCTATGGCCCTGGCCGCTATTAGGGTGGACGGCATGATCGCTGTCAGTTTTATTATCCAAGATATCTGAAATTTGAAAGGAGATTGTTTAATTGTTTATAAGCATGCTTACAGTAAGGTCAGGCTCTCGAAAATAAGATATAGGTACCTATTGCTATAGGAGTTATAGATAGGGTCCGGCAGGTAAATGAACAAGTACCTACCGAGTGGTAAGTAGGTCTTTCTTATGACAAAGGACGGCGTAAGAAAGTAGGTTGCTGTTATGAATGCACACTGCAGGGTAATTGCACACATTTAGAACGGCAACGCCTTTCATTTTGACAATTCAACAACATTCATTGCGTTATTTTGCGTTGTCGAGCACACGAATTTTCCGAACATATTGGCTTAGGAATTTCCTTCAAAATCCTTTGGATTGTGTTATGTAAATGGGATGCTGCACCCTTATTGCGTAACATACTATTAATCACAATTTGGATCATTTTGAAGGATATTGCTAATCCATTGCTTCATAAATATTCGAAAAATTGGTCTGCTCAACAACGTAAATAACGTAATGACCGTTCCTACTGTTAGTTTGTTACGCAATTACCCGCAGGACTTAGTTGATGATCAAATCGCGTGTTTTGAAGGTTTTATGGCAATATGGGATCATTACCCTTTAAAGTAGCGTTCTAGTAAAAGTATTTTAAAGACTTTTTCGTGCTTACGAGACACTTACGATTTTAGACCTTTTCTGATTTTTCTGACCTTTTCCGCGTTTGGAGCTAACAAAATGGCACGGCGGACTATTATAATTTACTAAACACACTCATTCAATAGGTGAGTAAATTAGATGCTTATTGCTTGACTTATTTCATGACAAAGGGCACAGCAGACAGGCGCGACACGCGACGCGAATTGCACGTGACGCAAAGGCACCGCCTGTCGCGCGACGAGCGGTGCCTTTGTGTCGCGAGCGATTCGCGTCGCGTGTCACGCCTTTTAGAAGTAGCCTGCTATAGGTACAGTCACCAAAAGTGATAAGTAACCAGGGTCGTCGGATATGGTTGAAGTTTAGTAAGAAAACGATGGATGATTTCGAATAAAATTTAATTTGATAAATGACCTGCTTGGTTTCTATTCATTTAATTTTATTTTATTCGAAAACATTCATCGGTTTCTTACTTAACTTCAACCATATCCGACGACCCTGGTTACTTATCTCTTTTGGTGACTGTAAATTAGGTACCATTTAAATAATTTTATTAATGATGTTAATTACTAGAAACAAGTATTAGCCTCGAAGAATGTGGCTTTCGAAGCAACCTAATCCACATCAACGAGTTTGTTGAACGTACACACAATAATAATTATGTAAAACAAATATTATCTTCTTACTCCTTTGCACTTAAGAAGACTTAAGATATACTTATTTGCTTTGACACAATATCTGTATGGATTTCGGCTCTGCGTCATAAGCAGCTGTTTGTTTGAACATTGTAAAACAGTTTGCTTATGCAGAAAAACAGCCTTGTAGCTTGGCAAAATACAAAGTGGTGCGTATCTTATCACATTAAATTATACCAAGTCGTATTCCTATACCAGCTGCTGCCCGCAGCTTCGCCTGCGTGGATGTCGGAAATTATCCCATGGAAACGTGTTACCGGGACAGAAAGTAGCCTATGTTACTCCTTATAACATCAGCTATTTGCCAGTGAAAGTCCCGTCAAAATCGGTCCAGCCGTTTCGGAGATTAGCCGGAACAAACACACAATTTTTTTGTTTATTCCTTGTATAACAAAGAAACAATTTTTTAAATATGTACAATACTTTCATAATTATGAATTTAGTAAAAAGCTGTTATTTTGACATTACAAACAGATACTTCATTTTTATTTATTAGATAATCCTTTTTTATAATAATATTTTTTTAAATAATCTTGCAACGGGTTTGAAGCTAAAGGTGGTTTTAGTCAGTAGGAATATCACAGACCCCTCCGTCCGCCCCAGGTCTGAGGACATCCCTGAAGATTTCCACCATGTTACCAAAAAAAAAGGCTGACCAATGAACAGTCAAATAGTAAATTGCCATAATAACCACGCTTGTGCAGAGGGGCTGGTGTGAAGCAGTTGAGAGGATTCTGTTTGAAGGAATTTAAATAAGCAAATAGTATTATCGGTCTGGTGGGAACCTGGGAACTACTATAGTGGAGTTAATTGTATCGTACTAGCACTGTAGCTTTCTACTAGCAATGTTCTAGCATATGCTGCTCAGATAGAAGCTCAGTTTTTCCTGGTGTGTGGTACTCGCGGGTTTTCTTTCTTAACGTCCAAAAAAAAAAAAAGTTACATAACGTTTACAAAAAGAACGCAACCAGAAATAATACACTTGCTCGAAATACTTACACAAGAAAGTAAAGACACAAGAATCACGCAGATCTTCCTGCCGAACCGATCTGACGAGTAACTGAAGAAAGGTATTCCACATATAGCTGTTAGAGGTAGTGCCGCCGCCATCCACGAGATGTCGTTGTCTGTCAGTGGCTCCTGCGCAGGTGTTGCAGCAGACTTGAGCAGCGGGCCCATGGGGGATAGCCAGCCGATCTGGATGCCATATGTGAAGGTTGGTATGGTTGCTGAAAAGAAAGGAAACTATCGTTAGGTATTGGTGCATTAACAGAAACACGAGAGCGTAACAACCGGTCGATTCTGTAAAAATCTCACCGTGAAAATTTGTTGAAGTAAGATGTAATCCCACCAACTATGAAAATTTAAGTGAGCTGTCAATATCGATCCCTAGCATAAGCTGACAGGCGTGGATCTAGGTTTTTGCTTAAGGGGGGGCCAATGTTTCTCTTTGAAGAAGGGGGAATTTATCAAGACGTGAAAGCCTTTTAAAAATAACCTTCGGCACCTAGTTTTCTTAAACTCAACAATGTGGCCCCCCTTTTCGAGGATGACTCCGACTTATCTACATCTTAGTATACTGTATACAAAGTAAAAATACAGGTTACAAAATTATGCTTATGTCTAATTTAGAGTTTTAGACTCAGTTTGATTGGTGGTTGGTTGGGGGGGCAACTACACCCGTTGTGTCCCCCTCCCTGTATCCGCGCTTGTCAGCCTGATCTATTCCGTAAGAATATCTCCGTTTAAACTTTGGTGAAGTGACCTTGACATTAGCTGTTATTTCAGAATCGCTAGGGATTGACATTACTGACAGGCTGACAGCTCACTTGAAGCTCACTTTTCACGGTGATATGTTTTACAGAATAGGTAGATCGGCAGTAGATACTAAGCATATGCCTGTCTCTCCCTGGGCAGTCGGCCCTGCTGCCAACTTTCTGGCCTGCTACCTACCTACCTGCTGCTGACTGGCTTATCTTTTTAATAATAAATCATAATAAAGCTAATATCATTTAAGGTGATGACATCGGAGAAAATGGCAAGGTCTAAGTTATGAAAATGTAAACAAGGGAAGTGCAAATGATTAAATAAACATTTGTTACAGAAGGCACAAGCAACAGGATTTCGGCTTCAAACGTCCAACACTCTTTTGTAAGGAATTTTAAGGCATCCGGATAGGTACCTACACACGGCTTCATATCAAGCTATACATTTCCAGTATAAGCTGACCTCTCGTTGTACGGAAATCCTATACAATGCGAGATCAGCCTATACTAGAAACTTATTGCTTGATATGTAGCCGTGTGTACATAACCACACTATACAAGGTGGAGAAGACAATACGACAATAGATTAAACTTAATATAATTTATGACGTTCCTAGTCTTCATACGGAAATTCAATCAAATATATTCAATAGTTTAGTCACTACTTTTAAATAGTCGGCTGATCGGCAAAATCCATAGCCATACCATTGAAAATATTTACGCTATATTGCTGACCCAAAATTAGTTAGACAAGTTTACTCTGCTCTATGTTAATTGATATTATCTTACTGTATTACCACATGGGGTGGAGCGGGTAAAACAATGTTACTAACCATCGAGAGAGCTCAGAGGGCGATTCTTAAAATTGTGTCTACTTTCCGCCCTTTCTTTTTTCCTACCTACCTCCTATACAAATCTTGTGAAGTATTAACAGTTCGGCAACTATTTATAATGGGCATTATATTAAAACAACACACAGTTCTTCTCTACAGCACTGAACATTCTAATAAAAGACGTAAAGATATAGTCTACCCACAAAATACAACAAAACATGCTTTTATATCCAATTTTACCTGTACCTCGGTCCTCTTCTCTATAATAGACTAAACGCGAAAGCAAACATTTACTCCCTGAATTACATAAGTTGTAAGAGAATTCTCAAGGAGGCTCTCCAAAGAATGTCTTACGAAGATACAGAGAATTTATTAACTATGTTAAAGTAAATATTATGTATACTCACCTACGATAAATACTTATATATCAAATTTAGAAACTAAGTACTACGTAATAAATAAACCTAAATGGGTATCAAAAGGTGTTAAGCTATGTAGCAGAAAGAAAAGGAACCTTTTATGGCAATTGAGATTAAACCCTAGCCGAGACAATAAAATAAAGTTGGTCAACTATTCTAAGTTATATATATAAAAAAAAAAACTAACACAAAAGGCACAAAACAACTACAGAATAGAAAAAGCCACAAACAAGGCAAAAACTACGTGGCAAATAATAAACCGAAAGAAATTCAATGCTCCCAAACATCAAATTGATCAAATTAAAATTAATAACAATAATATATTAGATCCTAAGGACATTTCTGATACGTTTAACAACTATTTTGTTGACAAAATACAGCCCTTAATCAATGACGGTAGCCAGCCTAACCCACAACGTAAGATATATACAAGATGTAAGTCGATGTTCATGGCACCAAGCGTACCAGATGACATATTTAAAATAATAATGTCACTGAAAAACACAAGGAGCGTAGGTTACGACGGCACCTCCACGAATGTGGTTAAATCTGTAGCTAAGAATTTATGTGTCCATTTAAGTTATATACTTAATCTCAGTATAGCTGCTGGCGTATACCCAGATGCCTTAAAAATTGCCATTGTTAAACCCTTATTTAAAAAGGAAAACAGAGAGCTAGTGGAAAATTATAGGCCAGTCGCACTGATTTCTATTATTTCAAAAATATTTGAAAAATATATTCACAAAGAGCTAAATAATTATCTTGACAAATATAACATTCTGTGTGAGCAATAAAAAGGATTTAGACCAAGAAAATCAATAATATGGCGATTTATGATTTTATATATAATGTCATAAATAATGTGGATAAACGAAACCCAGTCTGCACGATTTTCTGCGATATGACGCAGGCATTTGATTACGTCCTTCATCCTACACTACTAAAAAAAACTGGAAGCTTATGGTATACGGGGTAATATTTTAAAACTTTTTCAATCTTATTTACAAAATAGACGACAAATAACCGAAATCAACAGGATAAATGTAATTAATAAACATGACGAGATACATAGATCAGAAATGCGAAAAGTTAGATATGGGGTACCACAGAGTAGTGAGTTGGGTCCCTTGTTATTTATAGTATATATTAATGACTTACCGGAGTGAATTGAACAACCACTGACTCTATATGCAGATGACAGTACCGTGACGATACCTTCGAAAAGCGTTGACACATACCAAAGTGACATTAATAATTCGTTAAAATTGATTATAAAATGGGGAACCATAGGAATAAAATATATAAAATAGTAAATCTTAGGAATATAATTTACATTTAAGCAAAACTGTATAATTTTTTATACCTTGTAATTTTTTGAATAATAATAATAATTATTATTATTTTCCTCTAAGGAAAATAACTTAAGAATAAATTTAAATAAAACAAAAATAATCCAATTTAACCAACGTATGACTGATATAGATAATCTCAAGGTGCAATATAACGCTAATAGAATTAACGAGGTAGTTAGTATTCAATTTCTTGGGCTAGAAATAGATAAAAAACTTAGCTGGAAATAACACATTGAGTTGCTTTGTAAGAAACTAAGTTCATCTGCATACGCATTATGTACCATATCGGCTATTGTTAATCTGGATGCATGCCTTACTGCGTACCATGGTATAGTTGAATGCCATCTGCGATACGGAGTTATCTTTTGGGGCAACTCAACAGAAAAAGAAACTGCATTTAAGGCCCAAAAAAGATGCATACGGTCTATTTTTAATTTGCAAAGTACTGATAGCTGCGTGCCATATTTTAAACAATATAAATTATTAACTTTACCATGTTTGTACATTTTAGAAATGGCAGTTTTCGTAAAATTAAACCAGGATCGCTTCGCACGAATGGCTGACGTATTTCCACGGAATAGGCGTGACAATAGTTGTCTATGTATCCCTAGTGCTAGAACAACTCTGATGCGCAAGAGTGTCTGCTGCATGGCACCGGTGATATATAACAAAATACCAAGTTGTTGGAAGGACTATAATTTGACATTATTCAAAAAAGGCTTAGAATTTTTTTAGTAGACAAAGTTTATTATAGGGTTGAAGATTTTTTATTGGAGAAAGAAGTTGTTTGACTATTTTATATATTGTATTTAAATAACTATTAGAAATGGTGACATTAATTTTATACTGATTATTTTTATTAATGAGTTATGAATTAGAATGTTATTATGAATTATTAGTAAATTTGTATTTTAATTGTACCTAAACTCAATTCTTTTGCATGCCTTGTAATTGGCAAAATATGGCTGTTTCTGTATTTATATTTTGTAACACCTTGACTTATACCCGTATTTGCAAAATAAAATATCTTTATCTTTAAGAGTTAAGCTATTCAACATATAGCAGTTAGCTATTTAATTTATTTGTCTATTGTCAACTTTTAGATTATGTTATTAATTTTATGACTATTTTAGCACTTTTCGCCTGAAACACAGGATTACCTAGTTCAGGCACGTACATCTTAGGAATATAATTTACATTTAAGCAAAACTGTATAATTTTTTATACCTTGTAATTTTTTGAATAATAATAATAATTATTATTATTTGGTTAGAAGAAAAAAAAACACTTTTTTTATTTCAATGTTTGGATAAAGGGGAGCCTGGGGACCCTATGAAAACTTCATGGAAATTGTTCTACAAGAGTGGCATCGCGCTGTCGCGTCGCGCGTATCTGCGAGAGCCTTTATTCCCTAATTCCTTAATACTCATAATCATTAGTATTGTTAGTGTTGTCATTTATAGTGTTCTCCACATTTGTATAATGCAGGCGTACCTTTTTAGGTAATTTTGCCTGTATTGGCAAAGCTAATCAGGCAAAGTAAGCGTTGTAACATAGGTAGGTGCATCAAATGATTTTCCCAGGATTCTAGACTGGACAACATTATTTATGTGCATGTGGATTGAGGGCCATAAACGTGAATTGAAAATCGAATGTTATCAACATTTAAGTAGTAGTTGTAAAAAATGTAATTTATAAAACAAAAATAAAAAGTTACATACGCACATATCACGCCTGAAATCCCCAAAAGATTAGGCAGAGGTGCACTTATCGTAAAGGTTACGGTTACCAAAAATGATAAGTAATCAGACCCCGTCGGATATAGTTGAAGTTTAGTAAGAAACCGATGGATGTTTTCGAATGAAATTTAATGTAATTAATAGAAAACAAACAGTTAATTTACCAAATTTAATTTAATTCGAAAACATCCATCGGTTTCTTACAAAACTTCAACTATATCCGACGACCCTGGTTACTTATCGCTTTTGGTGACTGTACACTCACATTTCGCCAGTTATGTTTAAGTCCTATGTAATAAAAAAAGTAACTTAAATTAATTTAAAGAGTGTCTCTCAAACTTTACTTAAGGGCACCCTAGCTCGGTAAATCGGCGCAAGTAGATTCCAAACCTAATATCAATATTTACTAAAAATACGCCGCCGGATAGTCAGAAGCCCGAAAGTCTGACAACCAGTCTACCGAGTGGTATCGTCCAACCCAGTAATTGGGTTGTGGATGTCAGATAGGCAGTCGCTTCAAGTAAAATACTGGTATTCAGCTGCATCCGGTTAGACTGGAAGCTGACCACACATGGTTAGGAAAAGGCTTTGCAGATGATGAGTAAAAATACAATTAAATATGTCCCCGAACGTTCAGCAAGATAAACAAACATACAAAACTTTCATAGAGGTATTTTCAGAAGTTACAATCAAAATTCCTAACATGTTAACCATTTTAAGCAGAACTGTCCAAGTATTTTCTTAGTCAAGATAAATTACTAGGAAGACGTCTGTACTTACAATGTACGTAATAACTGAAAATATTACGCAAACTTTGCAGCTATGAATCAACAGTGACTTCCGTTTTCAGTTTCATGAAATAAAATTTGACATGTATTTAATCAAACTTCTAATAATACCCATTTTGCGCTCCTTAAAATATTATTGGACACTTTAATAAAATGATTGCGCCTCTTTTTGTGAACCTCAAATATTTTGTAGTCCTAAAAATACTAAATGGCCTAGTAACTGCGAACTTTTTTTACAAAAAATAATAAAACAACCGACTTCTAAGGTAAAAAATAACTTTAACTTCGGAAGTCGGTGTCTTTGGTTTTGTATTTTCGTTTTTTGCCAACGACTTCCTAAATTATAGATATTTTTCACTTGGTAGCATTTTTTGGAAGTCGGTTGTTTTCTTTTTTGTAAAATTGTTTTTATTTCACACATTTTTTTGTTGTGTTACCTACCCCACACAAATTTGTGTAAGTACCACTACTTGCTATGTAAATAACGGTGACAGGAAGATATTATAACATCATTAATATACACTAAGTGGAAAAAATACGTATTATTAAAGCTAACTGAAAAACTAACCAAAAAAATTTAATAAAATTTATATGGGTCCACCCCTATCTATTAAAAAAATAATTTTCAAAACCGATCGACAATTGCCGGAGACATCACGTAACAAACATATAAAAAACAAAACATGCAGATGAATAGAGAAACTCGTCCTTTTTGAAAACGGTAAAAAAAGGCTCAATTATTATAAAAAAGTGTGAATCATTAGAAGCGCTCAAAGGTTTTAGAGGTTCATTAATTTTAAGTTTTTAAAGGACAATTAAATATTTCCCGTAAAATATCGCCTGAAAAGGTAGGTACTTAATATACCTGCATAATGATGCAAATACGTGGTAAATTGTTTATTTATTCTGTTAATATAATAATGCTGTAGTGATTAATGACAAAATTTTTGTTAAAAAAGTGCTTACGTTTTCAGGTTTTTACTGAAAAATTATATTTTTTTCATGGTTTATATCTTGGAGGTCGCTGTGTAGTTGTTCACGTTTAAGAGTGATGATGAAGATTTCTATTGATCATTTTATTATTCTACCATTTACTCATGTTTGAGGTCTTAATTGGCTTTATTGTTTTTCAGGTTATTTCAGTATTTTACACAAGATGACTGTAAGAGGTTTTGACTGTTGTGATAATAGATATTGTCCAAGGTGTGACCGTCAGGCTTACAGCTAGTTTAGTTTAAAGTTATCGCAAAATTAATGTGAGAAATTGTCAAGCGTGCGAAAACTATTGTGAATGATTCAATGATTTATCAACAGCCAATCGCATCACTTTACTCGCGTTTAATTTTGACGTCTCCATAATTTTCGCTCCAGAAACTGGGCGTTACCGGGGGTGTACTCTTGACCTCCGTCAACGAACATATCGGCTCGTCCGAAAGTAACCCTACACCCGATTAATTAACTTTTTCGGACAGGTAAAAACACATCGGGAGTAAGGACAACTGTCACAACGTGGTGTCATTATTTCTTAGGTTGGGTCCCAAACTAATCTTATGTCCGTCGGTGATACGGAGCAGGAAACGCACGTAACTTCGGCCGAAACTAAGGATTTCGTGCTTAGAGATTAGAGCCACAGGCACAGATCGGTTGCGAGAGTGGAAAAAGCACTCTTCTCCCCCCATCAGGAAAACTGTCAGCGGTCTGCTTCTCCTCGTAATCTTTCGCGTCGTAAATCAAATACAAATTCCTTATTATTTTTACACCTAAAGTTTATGAACCAAACATTACGTGTGCAAGCGAATTTCTGCGTGCAAATAACTCAGATCCGTATTAATCTTCATTGTTGCGTTCACTTTTATTGTTGTTACGTCAAAACAAAATAACAATAAAGTACTTAGTTCTGAATTCAAATTATTATACACGATCAATCTAAGAATTGATGGACATGGAAATTAGCAATTTTTTGGAATTGCGAAGATTCCCGAGGGACATTAAAAAAGTTGTTGTACTGTATACCTATTTTATTTATAATTAATTATGTGATCATTTTATTATTTTCTTATTATTATTAACTCACTGGTAGAGAATGTCTAATGCATTAAGTCCGCCTTTGTACCTTATTATCTACGAGAAGTTTATATAAATAAATAAAGCTGTACATGACGCTGATTTATAACCAAAAAGTCTGATTTGCCAAATTCTGATTTCTGATAACGTTCAGACAGCTCTAAAAAAAGTGAGCACTACAATGAGAGTGGATTATTAATATGGGCGTTAGAGATAGGTCTTAATAAATAAATATGCATTCGTAAGGTGTACATAGTTTATGTAAACGTTGTATTGTATAACGGGCTGGTGTACGCAACTCCACGTCCAAACGCGTATTTTGCATAGACGTCACAAATGTTTTATTTACTTTATTTTTACGACTTGTTTTCCCTTTTATCTCATAACTAATAGGTAAAACGGCAGTTTTACGCGTAGACGCAAAATAATAAAAAACACGTGTGGCACTCGGGGACTGCCGCGATAAAGCTATTGCATAGCATTTTTTATCAACTTATGCGATTATATTTATTTATTTATTTTTTATTCACGCAGTTTTTTTTTTTTTTGATATTAATTCAAGTACAGTCGTACCATATACATACACGTTAAGCGAACGCTCGGCCGAGCTACATGGTAGGCGGAGTGGGGGGTGTTAGGTTTTATTTTCGTTACGGAATTTCTTGATTCGGTCGCCGCGCTCAAAGCCCGCGATAAAAGCTATGCAATAGCTTAAAATAACTATTTACTCATACTTAATGTTACAGGTCCTTTATGCCTGGAGGCTTTTATTAAGGTTTTAAGTTTTGTTCACATATTAAATTTTAATTTTTTGCTTGAGTATAGTTTTCATTGTAACTATGTTGCTGTTTGTATTTATTGGCGTGGCTAGCTGACATATATTATGGCAAATAATTTAATTTAATGTTCTGTGTCTCGTAATGTTAATAACTTTGCATACCTTGCATATATTGTATAAAAGCAAGTTTTTCTAACTGAGCAGATAGCTGTGTTGCTGGGGAGTTTGTTGCTCACTTCTTCTCCCCAGCTAAAGCGTTAGGAAGTGGTTATGGGCGGGCGTTTTGGGGGACAATCTTATGTAACTTTGACGTTCGAAAAGTGCTGTTTCTCAGCCTACTTTGAATAAATTACATTTTATTTTATTTACATAAGTATAGCTTTGCAAATAATATAGGCAGGTATTTCCGAGTTGTGGCATTTTATTAACTAACTAGCTTTTGCCCGCGGCTTCGCTCGCGTTAATTTAGAAATTGACAATCAATTCGGGTTGTTCGGGGAATTATAGTTAGGAAGATGAAAAACCGGTTTATCTGCACGATAGACTCACATAATGTAATAGGTATGTACTTAAATAAATAAATAAAACCCTTACCACACTACTAGTGTCTATAATAATATAATTTAATCATGATTCCAAAGACACGTGGCGCCATCTATTATTATAAGAACGTTATTGTTGTTTTCCTCGGAAACAGTACTTTTTTTCGGGATGAACCGTACCCTATGTCCGTTTCTGTACCCTTGACAACGTATATGCAAAATTTCATGATGATCATTTCAGTAGTTTAGGCGTGAGAAGGTAACAAACAAACTTACTTTCGCATTTATAATATTGGTTAAGATTCAGGGACCATTATGGAAAGGTATTTCCCGATAGCAATTGTTTCAATGTTGTCTGCCGCGATGATGTACAGTTCCATTCACAATTATTTTACCTCTGACAGCAGCAACTCAATAGCAACCTTATTGTAACGATTATAAAGATCATTGTGAATTTGACAGACTTGTTAATGGCAGCAATCCAACAGCAACCTTATTGCAACGGCAATAAAGTTGAGCAAGCGTTGAGCTCCTTAAGTTTTGAGTCGAGCTGCACGATTACTGACAAATGCGTGCACTGACTGGACAGGTCCACTCAATCTGTGTGGGTTTTCCTCAAAAGACCATTCCAGACACAAATCTACATGGCCTGCACATGATCTGACCAAGATTATGTCTGGACTTTAAAAGAGACTGACCTCTGAGTTTGTTTCGGCCTTTCTTCTCAGAGTAGTCAGATAGGAAACGCCGACCTTATCTAGTTTTTAAAATATGGTTCACGTGTAAAAGTATTTGTAAAATCCTACTTACAGAAATAAAATCATTTATCATTTATTTATCATTTATCAAAGATCACTGATTTTGACAGAGATGCAAACTCAGAGGTAAAATTTCTTAGTAGTATCCTGGAATCTGGAATTGTTTCCGGGTACAGGCAATATGCTAGCCCCTATTACTTGGGACTTATAAAAGACCGGTGAAATGTGGGTGTAATCAGTACACCTCAAAATAATAATAGATATAATTAGGTATAATTTCGAAAGTCGGTGTCTTTGGTTTTGTATTTTCGTTTTTTACCACCGACTTCATAAAAAGTTATTTTTCACTTTTTAGTGTTTTTTTTTGGAAGTCGGTTGTTTTTTTGGAAAAAAGTATTTAGTTTTTAATTTTTTTAGTTTTGGTACCTACCCCACACAAATTCCTCAATATAAATATTAAGTGGAAAAAAAACCATTATTAAGGATAATTCAAAAACTACTAGTCAGATCTTGATCAAATTTATATGAGACCACATGAGAAGCACCAGCATTCAAATAAAAAAAAAAAACATCCAAATCGTTTCACTCAGAAAAAAGTTCTGAGGTAACACACATAAAAAAAAGTACAGTCGAATTGAGAAGCTCCCCTTATTTTTGAAGTCGATTAAAAAGACTGGTGAAATGTAGGTGTAATCAGTACACCTCAAAATAATAATAGGTATAATAATACTTCCCTATTTCACCTTAGTCTTATAGGTATCTTATTTAGTCTTGAATTAGTCTTGTAGGTATGTACATCAGCAAAAGAGATAAGTATCCAGGGTCGCCGGATATAGTTGAAGTTTAGTGAGAAACCGATAAATGTTTTCAAAATTAATAGAAAACAAACAGATAATTTATCGAATGAAATTTAATTCGAATATATTCATCGGTTTCTTAATAAACTTCAACTATATCCGGCGACCCTGGATACTTATCTCCTTTGCTGACTGTACCTACTACAAAGCTACCAATTACTAGTTACCTACATCTTTCATTGACTTGTGACCTGGCAGTTGAGTGTTGAGAGTGCGTTGTGTTGAGTGAGCATGCTCACTTGCTCACTCAAATGTCTCGCTGATGGTGGCGTGTGTGTTCATCAAAATGGTTGAGCTGAATGGTGCTGTTCCATATGTCATGTTCATGATCGACTCCCCCCCCCTACGGGACTGGTCATTTCTTGACTGACAACTGCCACGAATTATTTAATTATTTTTGAATTGTTTATATTTTACTATGGACGCTTCGCCTTTCTGCACCGTTCTCACATAAAATAAAATAAAATAATAAAATCTTTATTGTTCAAGAGAGCATTATGTATACCAATGTATAATTCCATCATGAATGATGTACCTGACCTACATGTTGTAACAATATTTTGATGTTAAAGAATGTCCGTGGATTTTCTTGCCCGTTCTTCTCCATCGGTACCGACTACACTTTGGAATTGGCGACTAGCTTCATCTTTCCGACTGACCAACTCAAAGACAGTTCAAAAGTGCCTGTAATTGGTAGAATTCTTTGAGTTTCAGTTGTTCGTCCTCAATGACATGTTATATTAATATAACAAGAACGTTTGTATTTCATACCTTATTGCAACACATTGTTCTTAGTAAAAATAGAAAGTTCTACAATGGGATGTGCTGTTATCAAATACGTGCGATTGTGACGTTGCTGACGCTACTATGTGTATATATATTTAAACAAATATTGTTTCTATTTCATTTTTACATTCCTGCCTTTCACTGAACGTTATTTTGCGTTTTTATGATTTCCAACGTGAAGATATTACCGTGGTCGTCCACTTCACAGCATCACGATAACAGGGGGAACTAAAATGTATGGAAATAGATGAAGCAAAGATTGATTAAACAAGATAGAGCGCTTGCAAAACTTGTGCATTCGCTTTGTTTTCGGTCTGCGAAAGTATGACCATGGTTCTCACCTTCGCAAGGAGCTCAAGTGGCTCTCGATCCGCTTTCGCAGGAACACTCGGATTTTATGTCTCCTCTTCAACATTTTACACAACCCATGGTCTAAAATAACAAGGTCTGGCACTCCGGGAGTGACACATGCTTACGTCACTATCCAGTTGCCACTTTAATGCAACAAAACATGAATTATGGAAACATTTTCAGTCACCATCCTGTTGAAAAATGTATATAAAGCATTTAAATTGTCGTTTCGTTTTTCTAATCAAACGAAATAATTCAATTTAAACATGTACCAACGTAATTGTTAATTAAATCCTCATCGTTTTATCTGATTCGCACAGGTAATAAAGGCGGTTGGGGAGTTATTATTACACACTACTGGTAACACAGCGGTGATGACGTAGGCTTGTGTCACCTACGTGACCGCTGTCTCGGAATGCTAAACCTGGCGAAGTATATTATTATACCATGACACAACCCGTCTTATCCTTCCTAACTGCGTGAGCAATTTTCTTACGCTCGCCCTCGCGACGCACCGTGTAGATCACACATTAGATCCCTTCTTAAATCCCATCCTCATAAAACAAGCTACTATTCTTATATCTTCTCTGTGCATGCTTTAAGATTGTGGACCTCACTTCCGCCTAGCATTCGAGATTTGAAATCTATTTCTCATTTCAAATATCGAGTTAAAGAGCATTTAAAGACCTTTCCTCTGAACAGTGAGGATTTATATATTTATATTATAAAAGTGCATTTATTTTAGCATTATGTATTTATTTAAGTATATGATATTTTTTCGCATTAAGTATATGTAAGTATATTTAATATTCTAGTTTAAGACGTCACAAAATCAAATTCTTCTCATCTTGTTCTCACACACTATTGTTTAAATGTCTTTTTCATTTCTCCTTTCACAGCTCTGCTGGAAGAAATGTGTTAAGAAATAAACAGTACCTTTTTACTCAATACTAATATGCTGTATCTGTATCTATTTTATTGTGCGTACATAAAAAATAAAAATAAAAAAAACGATTTTAAATTTCCGTTCACGACAATAAGACGCTTTTAAATTTCCGTCCACGATAACGTTATAAACGTGAACTTATTTCCATACATTTTATGAATGTGGACGTCCACAATAATATCATCACGTAAGAATTTATAAATGCGCACACTTGAAGTGTTGAATTGCTAAATCTTTCAGTACTACTTACAGCATCGTCATTCATCATCTTGCTGATATAACTAGCTATTGCCCGCGGCTTCACCCGCGTGGAGGTAGGAAATTATCCCACGGAAACGTACCTGCTACGTTCAATAGAGCTTTTTAAGAGCAATAATTCCGTCATACATTGTTTTCTTATAACTCTATTGATTTACGCAGCGAATGCTTGTAAAGCTCTCAGTCGGCATGATTTTTTCAGACATCTTCAAGAATCATCGTCATATTTCAGCCAATTTACACACAACCGTAATGAATTATACATTTAAACCTTCCTCATGAATCACTCCGTCCATTGGTGAAAACCGCATGAAAATCCGTTTGGCTGTTTTCGAGTTTATCGCGTACAGACAGAGAGACTCAGCGGGGGAACTTTGTTTTATAATATGTACTGATACTGATAATAACTCATCATCATGATTCTTCTACTATTACCCTTAGGTATATACTAACTACTTCTCTATCAGTTGTCATGTCGGTAGTCACCCTTTACCGCCATATCATCTCCCACACAGTCCATCCATCGTTTCTCTGGTCCAAATCGCAAAGAAACGTATTTTCTTTCTTTTCTTTCTTTACTCTTATAGCCATCATTATAATATAATATGTTTTTTCATTGTTCTCGCATATAGAAGCAACAAGAATAATGTACCCGGGGTTTTGTAATATCTTGATTTAAAAAGAGTGTCCTTGGAGTTTCTTGCCCGTTTTTCTCCATAGAGATCTACGTTTTGGAATGGGCAACTAGCTGCAACTTTCTGACTAACTGACCGACTCTTTGACAATTCAAAAGTGCCTGTAAATGGTTTAATTGAAATAAATGCTTTGAGTTTTGACAAAAATATAATAATCAGTAATCACTCATACTTCTACTATTGTTTGTCTCAAAAGTTATTACGGGAATGCTAAAATGCCAATTAATAGCTTTTAGTCTTCGAGTTTGTCATCTATTACATACCGAGACCCCTCCGTGCCTTGCATAGCACGTTAAGCCACTGGTCCCGGCTGTCATTCGTAGATCTTTGACAGTCGTTATGGGTAGTTAAAAGCCCGAAAGTCTGACAACCAGTCTTACCAAGGGGTATTGTGTTACCCAGTAACTGGGTTGTGGAGGTCAGATTGGCAGTCGCTCTATGTAAAATACTGGTATTCAGCTGCATCCGGTTAGACTGGAAGCCGACCGCAATATAGTTGGGAACAGGCTAGGCAGATGATGATTCTGCGAGTTTGTATAGATGTATCTACCACGTTTTAATTAAAACTGTATTGAAACAATTCGCAATACGTAAGGCCAACCCATACAAAATGTTATTATTTTCAACTCTAGTTTGATTCAATTCATGAAATTGTTAAATGATTCAAAAATTAAGTCCCTGACGCCTTTATAAAAGGATTTATATAAAAGGATCCCTTCGACATCGTTTTTACGACGAACGGCTGGTCGGACAAAAAACACCAAGAAGCTTTTAGCCTTATATTTATGTGTAATATACGGTAGAATCAAGAAAATAAACGAAAATAAGATTTGCGAAAAAAAATTTTTTTTGGCAAAAAAAATTTTTTTCCTCAGTGCTCCGTTACGTACACTCCAACCAATTGTTCTGTTAGTCTGCTGTTGCTATGCAATCCTATTCACAGCGCAATTAACTGCATTGACCTACTAGTTATAATAAATATTGTGACTCTACTGCACAAACGCTTTGTCCTGCACTTGACCGCCTTATTTCTGACTTTGTAAGCAAATGTACACAACTATTTACACCAGAGGGGACGTCAGCCGAACGTGACAATAATAACAACAAGTTAAGACATTCTTCAAACAAAAAGTCCGTAATAATGTAATTAAAACACCCTTGAAAAGTACTCACCTACTAAAGCGGTCAAAATCTGCTTCTTAGAACTGCTTTCGTTTTTTCGCCGGTCCATATTGGCTGAATAAATCCGTTCTCTGAATACGATAAATTAAGAAAAAAAACAAAGTCGGTTGTAGGTTATTTTTTAGACACTGGCACTATAAATAGATTTATGACAGAAATCACCAATCTCTTATCACTTTTCGTAGTTCGCGGTTTACGTTTTCGTTTAAAATGTCAAAATAACTCGATTTCATGCGGTTGCGTTCCAACTGACGTCTGTCAAGTGACTACTTTTTATAACCTATAATCATTTGAGCATGTGTAGTTGTGTACTACTAGCTAACAGTTATGCAAACACAATGTTATGTCATACTCCTCAGTTTTCTTCAAATGATCTTTATCTTTTAGCGATAGAGTTTAAAATTAAATGGAATACGTTTTTTCAAGTGCTCTGGGGTTTTGGCGGCGCGGGCGTACCGGGCGGCTGACCGATTTCGTTGACCGTTCTCTAGTAATGTGTTATGGGAATGAAGACCTTGATACCTTAATATTAAGTGCTATTATGTATTAACGTGGGGGTTAGCCTAAACAAAGTAGTGGTACATTTAGTCATTGGGTTTCCCTCCGGATTCAAAGAAAGCATCAATGATTCCATACTGATATGTAGTAGTACTACATTTGTAGTTGTCTTCATTGAAATCAATGAGCGGTTTTCCTGCTAGTAATGGTCTTGTTATTGTAATTAATTTGCAGGTTCCGAGAACAGGGGCCCCTTCTAGATACCTACTTGTTTATAAAATCAGAGACAGATACTTGTGGGTTAAGTATGTTATAACTCTGAAAAGTGATTGAATAAGGAAGGGAGTACTTATTCTCTACATTTTATTATTTAACTAAAATCGAACATAAGCGTTGCCCCGCACTAGAATTTTCCTGTATCGCGGGTGATACCAAGCCAAATTGGGATTTGGCTGTCAAACATACATTTGATATGAGTAACAAACAGACCCGGAACACCGGAACAACTACGTATATTTAGCTCATATTTATGGGCCTTTTTTACCCTATTTAGGATAAATAATAAGAGATATTATTAATTGCACATCAAATAAATAATCACATAGCAATTTATTTCCATCATTTAAATACTGACTGCACAGCAAATCAACCAGAATGAACTAAGTTTCCGAAAACATAATAAATGTTCCCGAAAATACTAACCCTAGATGGTCGACGTCAGTGGCATCCCGAGGTTCGGTTGGTTAGGTTCCTTTAAACCCTTTAGACAGAAATAGGAGCCCCGCGAAGCGGGGCTCCGTCGACCAGCTTATTAACCCTAACCCTATATTTAGATTACCCTAGATTTCGGTAAAACGCAATTAAAAAAATGTGGTACTCGTTGGGAATAGAAAATAAATTGATGAAAAAGCTTTTGCTTTAGGAAAAATCGCTGTACGCTGCGAAAATAAATTGTAGTGTGTTTAGTGATATTATGAGTTGAATATTTTGCTGTGCAATCAGTAATTTTGATGGGAATTCGGAATCTTATTGCATAGAAAAAGGATATTTTTTGATTTGCGTTTAAATACTACCCAAATAATACAAGCCGCACGAGTCGATCGAAGGTTAAGCTACGCTTCCCGCGGTCGGTTTGTGGATTGGTGACCATTCATTACATATCAAGACCCCTCCGAGTCTCGGAAAGCACGTCGTTGGTTCCGGCTGTTATTTCTAGATCTTTGACAAACGTTACGGGTACTCAGAAGCCCAAAAGTCTGACAACCAGTCTTCCCAAGGGGTATCGTGTTACCCAGTAACTGGGTTGTGGAGGTCAGATAGGCAGTCGTACCATGTAAAATACTGGTATTCTACTGCATCCGGTAAGACTGGAAGCCGACTCCGACATAGTTGGGAAAAGGCTAGATAGATGGAAATAGGTACAATATTAGTACCATGCAGGAATCGAACCCACGACGTGGTATGCAATGCCGCAAGGTTTCGCTCAGGCGCTGCGCAAATCTTACTTTACCTTGACGAACTGCGGAGGGGCATCCATATGAAATTGTAATGAAAATTATGGATCAATAAATCAAAAAATCAATCAATCAAATTAATTTCAATCATTCATGAAATTAATTTGATTGATTGATTTTTTGATTTGAATTGATTTATTGATCCATATTTTTTTTTTCCAAAGTGAGTAGTAATTGGTCATTTTCAATAACAATAATTATTAAATAACCATTATGTTTATTGTATTTCAATTATAATATATCTTACATAATCTACAAATAATATTAATAGTATATACAACTAAATAACAATAAATAAAAATAAAAAAGAAAGAAGGAAAAGAATCATAGGGCAACAAAAAATTCATCCGCAATAATAATTAGTATCTGAATTTACACGAAATAAATGAAAGTTGCTTAAAACACAAAACAAAAACAAACTATTATGATTTAGGGCGGCAGTACCAGGGTGCCCGCGAAATTAAAATTTTCTTAAGTGTTTTCGAATTTTCAGGTCAGTGTCTGGTTTTATGTTGACCAAAATATGATTCGTGACCGTAACAAGTATGTATTTACAGAATTATAATCAATACTTGTTAAAATTTTGGAAACATCGTCTACTTTTCAATATTTGTAAATATGTGAGCACCATGTATCTATCACATAATTAATTTACCTGTCTTTATTATTTTTTTAAATATTTCTTTTTATTTTATTCTTTTTACCTATTGTGGTACAGTAATTTTATTCTAGGTGCATCGTCTTCACTTATAATTACGTAATTAATGTGAACCTACATAATATTGTAAAACATTTTAAAACAGTAACGGTGGAGTTTCTTGCCCATTCTTCTCCATACGAAACTACCTTTTGGAAAGGGCAACTAGAATCAATTAATTTTTTTTGTAAATTTTGATGTTCAAAAGTGCCTTTTATGTGCCTTTTTGAAATAGGTAAATGATTTGGACTTTCACTTTTATTAAAATCGTCAGTACAACCCTTTAAAGTTCACATAATCCTATTGAAGGACAATTTCATAAAATATCAATCAATAGGGTTATAAGAATTTCGAGGGTTGTATTGATGATTTTAATGATTATAATTCTGTAAATACATAGTTGTTACGGTCACGAATCATATTTTGTTCAACATTGGCGGGCTACCGGGTGCTTACCCCTTAAGTACACGAAGCATAATACATATGAATTACAAATTTTCAATGGCATATACCTAGAAATTCGTTCAATAGGATTTGTTTTAGTTTTGTTTGAAAAGAAGTAGTGTGGACCGTGCTTTTAAAATCTAAAAGCTAACACCCTAATTACGTAACACATTTTCGCCAAACGATTAAGACTAGTTTGCTTCGTTTCTATTGCAGTTTGCTTAATTTTACGACTTTCGTATTGCGTAACTCCACTATCATGCGAAACCAACTGCAGTCTGTTTGAGACGCCAAAGAGTAAACGATATGCCAAAATTGCCAGGAAAAATTGGGCATACGTCTATTTTTCGAATTACGTAACTCAAATGACAAGCGAGAAATTGCTTAAATCGTTGACATGAAACCAACGGCTAGTCGCATTGAAACCGAAGGCAACGTTCTGCTCGCAATGGTTTTCTATTCCACTTAATTTAGGATTAATATGTATAATCTCCATAATAATTTCGTAAAAATGTGAGTGGTAGTCTTCCTGATAAATTGTGAATGCATTTTTGTATAAAACCTCAATGATAAATCAATATTAATGATATTTTAAAAATCGAGGCAGGGTGGTGAATTTCTTAAAATAATTGTAAAAGTCTTCATCTGTTACAACTTACAAGTGCTTAAAACCTAAACTAAAGATACCTTCAATTTATGATATTTCAGAATCGAGATATTTTGTTGGCATTTTAATGAAAGACAAATTTGTACCTCGTACCGTATGTAACAAACTTATCATAAGCCACAAGCTTAGCAACCCATCTATCAATAGAATTGTAGGCACCTAATTGTTGTCTACAGCAGAATATTGATGTTCTATGAAGTAAATAGATTAGGGTTTGGGTTTCAGGTGTCAGGCTCAACAACATTATTCAGGAAATATTTAAACTTTATCTCATGCGCTCACAGCAAGCAGTAGGTAGGTATATAAATTATCCATGATGTTGGGAAGACATTGAATGCCTAATTCCACCAATCCATACAATATATTTGTTCCATTTAATTTTACCCCATGTCCAAATATTTCATGTTAAATGTGAATAAATGCTATTGTCAGTTAAGATTGTAATGATATAAATAAAACAGGTTTTCTTTGTTTACCATAATTTATGTTTATATTTACTTGTACCTAATGAATGACAGTTAATTTAGCTAAACACCACTATTTTCTAATTAGTATCACTATAATAGTAAACACTTCTCAATATTAAAAAAAGCTTACTAAGTATTCAATTTATAAATATTTCATACCAAGTTATTTTTATTTGTACCTTTAGTTCATAATTAAAGCACTCTATATTAAAGTTTACACAGTTATCAATTAACACAATAGGTACATATGTTTATATTGCTGTTATGCAAGACTATAATCAACAGTTTTCTAAAATAAAATGCATTAGCTTTTATGAACAATCTTCAGTTTCTACTTTTGTACTTGAGAAGCTTAAAAACTGAAGTAGTTGCAGAGCCCCAGTAGCAATGTAATGTCATAAGTAAATAGCAGCAGTGGCCGAAGTGAACAGCAATGGCGCAACATCATTCATGCTGCCTTCATGTCTTCGTAGATGAAATGCTCCGGGAACTCAGCTACAATTTGAAAAGAAAATCAAAATTATTTTCTGCTCAAATAAAGTACATAAACATTATGCAGTAAACTAGGCATATCAACTAGACCTTCATCAGCCCATGGCTGGACAAAAGCCATCATCCTACTCATTGCTGCAGGTAGTTTAATTTCTTCTTTATTTAGGGCTGATTTTTCAATCTCCAGATATTTTTATCAAGCATAACACTAAATTAGAATTGTAAACATTAATTAGGTGTACATAAAATATTATTATGTATGTGACTATGTAGGTAAAAAGTTCACTCAAGGAATATATTCATAATTATGTGAGTTGCTGCTTGATTCTTAACTATGTGTCAAAAGTTTACCTTCAATAATTAATACAGAAGATTGGTTTCCCATGTTCCCTAAGTTGTTTGAGAGTCTACACAAATAAAAAGGAATGATAGTCCGTATGTAGACTGACCAATAATGTACCTACAGCCACAATAATCTAATGAGATACGAAGGTACACTCCTAGACATGTAATTCCTATATATATTGGCTTACTTACTTGTAGTTTCACTATTGCCAAACATCTTCAGCAAGCCACAAGAAAAATGTTCCAAATCTGCAACATAGTCCCATGTTTCTGCATCAGTATGGGAATAGTAAATATAATTTTGGTCGGTGGGTCGTCTTGGGTTTGTATGTTGCAAAATATAAAATAACTAAATGTAAACAAAAACATTCATAATAACATTTACCCAAGTGTTGCCAACTTATTTCCCCGAGTCCACTACTAGCGGTGTACCGTGTATCACAAAATAATTATGTAGATACTTGAAAAATTAGTGAAGATGTTTGGATGTTTGCTAAATACACAATAATGGTCTAACGGTGGAATTTTTTATCCCAGAAGTATGTTCCCGTCGAATATTTTTTCGAAATGACGTTGTTTTTCGATCTCCACATGGGCGCAGCCTCTGTGTAACTTCACTACTTATAATATTATTCGTCATGCTGAACGGTCTTAATAATTCAGCGTTCGAATCCGGAGTGGTTTCGGCATTTGAAATAAATCAATCGTAAAATTACTGACACATGTTTTAGACAAACAATAAAACATGCCATTATCGTGTTATTATATTTTTTTTCGAGTCACAATTTTAGTAGTTGATGGTAGTATTTTCTACAAATTGAATTAGACTAACCACTGGACAAAACTACCTGCCACTAAAAGCAAAATTTTGTCTGCCCGGAGGGGTCCAAACCCCTAGGTTTAGTGGAAATTCCACTACGTTGACAACACTGCTTTTCTACGACTTTTTCATTGGCCACAGATAACAAAAAGGTGAAAATAAAAACGTTTTGTTGCGTATTTCAATTATGGTAGCTTTTGGTAGAAAGTGTTTTATAAATTGGTTTTTCATTTTTAGGCAACCATTGTACATTTTTATTTATAAGCAGTAGTAGACCATCAGTTGTGAATAAAACAAAATTATATTATATCAAAATTATTCGGAAGCGAATAATTCCTTTATGATGAAATAAAACGTATAGGTTCGCCAATAGCGGGCAAGGCATTGCTACGTCCCTAACAGATTGAGCAGAATCTGAATGGATTTTCTTACGCAATTCCAAATATAGGAACCGATTCCGATCGGAGTTTGCTTAATTTCGGAATCGCATTAAGAAACAAAATTTGTTACGTAATCAGGGTGCAGGTTGCCCGCGAAATTAAAAATTTCTTAAGTTTTTTCGAATTTTCAGGTCAGCGTCAGGTTTTATGTTGAACAAAATATGATCGTGACCGTAACAACTATGTATTTACAGAATTATAATCATTACTTGTTAAAATTTTGGAAACATCGTCTACTTTTCAATATTTGTAAACTAGCTTTTGCCCGCGGCTTCGCTCGCGTTAATTTAGAATTTGACAATCAATTCGGGTTGTTCGGGGTATTATAGTTAGGAGGATGAAAAACCGGTCTATCGACACTCTAGACTCACAAAATGTATTAGGTACTTCAAAAAAAACAAAAAAAAACTCTTAATTCACTACTAAAGTTTCTATAATAATATAATTCAATCATGATTTGAAAGATACGTGGCGCCATCTATTATCATAAGAACGTTATTGTTGTTTTCCTCGGGAACAGTCCTTTTTTTCAGGATAAAAGGTACCCTATGTCCGTTTCTGTAGACCTGACAACGTATATGCAAAATTTCAGGACGATCGGGTCAGTGGTTTAGGCGTGAAAAGATAACAAACAAACAAACAAACTTACTTTCACATTTATAATATTAGTTAGGATTAGGATATGTGAGCACCATGTATCTATCACATAATTAATTTACCTGTCTTTATTAATTTTTTTAATATTTTTATTTTATTTTATTCTTTTTACCTATTGTGGTACAGTAATTTTATTCTAGGTGCATCGTCTTCACATATAATTACATAATTAATGTGAACCTACATAATATTGTAAAACATTTTAAAACAGTAACGGTGGAGTTTCTTGCCCATTCTTCTCCATACGAAACTACGTTTTGGAAAGGGCAACTAGAATCAATTCAATTTTTTTGTAAATTTTGACGTCCAAAGTGCCTTTTATGTGCCTATTTGAAATAAATGATTTGACTTTCACTTTTATTAAAATCATCAATACAACCCTTTAAAGTTCACATAATCCTATTGAAGGACAATTTCATAAAATATCAATCAATAGGGTTATAAGAATTTCGAGGGTTGTATTGATGATTTTAATGATTATAATTCTGTAAATACATAGTTGTTACGGTCACGAATCATATTTTGTTCAACATTGGCGGGCTACCGGGTGCTTACCCCTTAAGTACACGAAACATAATACATATGAATTACAAATTTTCAATGGCATATACCAAGAAATTCGTTCAATAGGATTTGTTTTAGTTTTGTTTGAAAAGAAATAGTGTGGACCGTGCTTTTAAAATCTAAAAGGTAACCTGTTAAATAATTTTACTGATTAGTACGTATAAAAGTTTATTAATAAAGTCACCTGCTGCTCTTTAGTAGGAAGCATGCCTATAAATTTACGCCTGTTTGTCTCAAAGGAAGTTGCACCTTACGTAACATCGGTTTAGACCAAACGGATGGAATTCGAATGGGACGTAATTGGGCATGCATATCCTATGTGTACTTAATGTATTTTTTTTTGTAATGTGCTATTTGTTTGTGCAGAATAAACAATTTTCTTTCTTTCTTTTGTTCCTTTCTTTCTTTTCTTTTTTTCTTTCTTTATTTTCATTCTATCCTTAATGGGAGCGCATTTCTTAAGCTACGTACAATAAAACTACTGTTTTTGTTCTTTTTGAAGTGAAGACTTGGCGAACTTAGCGCTCTTTCTGAACACTGAATGAAACTGGGGGTCTACTCTCTAAGCACGGCATCCGTAGTTTCGGCCGAATTTACTGGCATTTGCTACTCCGTATCACCTACAGACATATTTAATAAGATTACTTCGGGACCCGAACTATGAAAGAATGACAACACGATTAGACATCTGTTCTTACTACCGCTGTGTTTTTTCCCGTCCGACAAGGTTAATTAATCGGGAGTAAGGTACATTCCGATGTATCGAACTACTTTCGGACAGGCCCGTATATTTGACGGAATTAGAGAGTGGGCCCCCTGAACCGTCACGCTTGGGTCGGTGACGCTGAATCGGGTATACTCGGCTCCAGTCGGTCGGTGACGCTGAATCGCGTATATTCAGCTCCAGTCGTAAGTTTTCACTTCTATCGTGTGGTCATAAGCACATACACTTTTTTTTGGGACTATGGCTCCGCTATTGATGTTTTTTATAACTTCAACCTGCCTTTTGTCATGATCATTGAATCTAAAGGGTATCATGGATTTTTTACGAAGTTCTGGGAAAAATCAATTCTTGTCAGGTTTTCAGAAACCTGTAAATGTCCCTGTTATAATTAGACCTAACATTTTTTTAAAGAGTCGAGAACAATTGTTGGGAAGTCTTCAAAATATTATGATTGCTAAAATACTATAGGTATGGCTCCAGCGTGACTATCTCTTTGTGATCATTAGATTAAATATTGACAAGAGAAGTTATATCTTATGATGCTGTGGTTATCGCATTATACATGCAAATAAATTATAAATAGATTCTCTTGACTTCGTGTTTCTACAACGAAGGTTCTGGTAAGATTAGTTACATGAGCTGTGTAAAATATTGAAATGTCTAAAGAACAGCACCCTAATTACGTAACACACTATCTATCACAATCTGAATCATTTTGAAGCCTATGGCTAATCCATTGCTTTATATGTTCGAAAAATTTGTCCGCTCAACAACGTAAATAATGCTATGAATGTTGTTGAACTGTCAAAATGAAACCCATTCCTACTGTTAGTGTGTTACGTAATTACCCCAGAAGCTTGTTAATTTTAAAGGTATTTAATCATCACCTGCAAAGCCTTTTTCCTAATTACACACACGTGAAAAGTGTCTAGGGATCAAGCACGTTTTTGCTAGTTACTAAATATCTGTTTCTTTTAATTATATCTTTTGTAACTCCTACGGATACTTTTTAGTAAATTTCATCATTTGAAAAGGGAATAGTTTTTGAATTTCCGTCAAAAGATGAAAATCTTCTGTCAAGTCGTATTCCTATATAATCCTACAACGGGTTTGAGACCAAATCAGTAAAATTTCTGCCATACTTCTGAGTGAAATCAATATAAAAGAACGTTATTAAGGAGAGTAGATGTCATTTGAGCCGAGAAGAAATGATCAGAGCCGTGGGAATGTTGGAAGAGGATTCTAGGCAACGTGCTGTGGCAATCGCACTACGCAGAGTGTTATAAATCGACTTTGGACGCGTTACCGCATCACTGGCAGCGTGGCAGACTGCCATAGAGGACGAGCTCGCATTACCACACGCAGATAAGATCGTTACATAAAAATTACTGCTCGACGAAATCGTACAATGACTGTTATGGTGTTGGTTACGAAGCTTCTTAGCTCTTTAGGGATAAGCGATCAAACCATAAGGCATCGCTTGCATGAGGTCAATCTCCGTTCCCAAAGGCCGCTAGGTGTACCTCCTATTGAGCCCCGCAATCGCAGAACCTGTTTACAATGGGCTCGTGAACACAGAAATTGGGCAAATGAAGAGTGGCGTTTTTGTGTTTTTCTGACGAATCTCGCTTTGGTATGAGCCCAGATACTAGACGTTTACGGTATTGGAGGACCTCTGGACGCCAAGAACATTTAAAATTATGCCAGGAATTCTATGCATACAGTGGTGGAACAATCATAATATGGCCCGGTATTTGGATCAGCGGAAGAACCGACCTGATTTGCATCAGAGGCAATCTCAATGTACAGATTTACGCTGAAAATATTGTATCAGATGTTGTTATTCCTTTGCGGACCCAATTTGGTGCTTCATTTCTGCTTATGCATGATAATGCACGTCACCACACTGCCAGAGTCGTGGCAAACACATTTGCTGCAGCTAATATCAATGTCCCACCATGGCTTGCTCAATCGCCAGACTTGAATCATATTTAGCACGCATGGGATATGCTTCAATGGAGAGCTCTGCCAAATATGGATGTAGTACACACACCAGAAAATCTCGCGTGCGTCCATATCGCCAACGGTATGGACGCACGCGAGATACTTAGATACACAGATGGTAACAGAGACTACCGATCGAAAGCTTGGGTCCCGCATAGATCATGTAAATAAAGCATGTTATATATACATACAGGCTGGTAGGGACATCGCGAAAACTCGCTGAGTAACATTCAACAAATAGTAACAAAAAGTTACAGTTAGTTACCTAATGTTACCGTGTTGCACATTGTTGCTCCACAAAAGTTAACTGCGGTGTGGATGCACCTTTAGTCGCAAGTTTGGCTTATTCCGATCGAATTCCACAATCCGATCCCTGTGTGGGGATTCGTTATGAATGTGGATGAAATTAATATTTTGTTCGGAACTGATCCCAGTATATTATTTATTACTTACTTATTAAAATTTAGTTATTACTTGTTAAAATTTCGGAAAAATCATTTACTTTTCAATATTTGTACATATGTGTGCACCATGTATCTATCACATTATTAATTTACCTGTCATTGCATTATATTTAATTCTTTTTGCCTATTGTGGTATAGTAATTTTATTCTAGGTGCATCGTCTTCACATATAATTATATAATTAATGTGTATATATATATAATATTGTAAAACATTTTAAAAGAGTAACGGTGGAGTTTATTGCCAATTTTTCTCCATACGAAACTATATTTTGGAAGGGGCCACTAGAACCAATTCTATATTTTTGTAAATTTTGACGTTCAAAAGTGCCTTTTATGTGCCTATTTGAAATAAATGATTTGAATTCGACTTTGTACGAAATGATCCCTTCTGTGAAAAGATAAATGGACATGAAAATAAAGAGTATGGTACTAAGGTACAGATTATACGACATAATATTGTAAAGTAACAGTTATGGGTAAAATCATAAGGAATGCCACTTCGTTGGAGTGGACAAAACGACTTAGAATATGGGTTTAAGGCCCCTGGCCCTTTGTAAGATGGCCATCTGGCTCACGGGCTGTTTGTCTACCAACTGTCCTATCTTTTTGTTTGCAGAATTAAAGCGTGATATAAGGTTACGTGAATATCCTTTATTAAATTAATAAAAAGGTCTGTAATCAGTCGTGCTTCGCATCAGGCAAGATGTTGTCCCACCCTCCTCGCAGGTCGTCTTTCAACTGGTCCGGTATCGGTGGAATGATGCCATGATGGAGTCGTTCTAAGGGCTTGTGGTTGGGTACTGCGCTGGGGTCTATCTCCTGGACCGCTTCGATCAACTCAGCAGTGGTTTTGTATGATGAAATCGTAGATTTTACAAAGTCTCTGAAAGAAATAAAAAGTATTTATTGGGGCTCGCACAGGAAGAACACGGACTAAAATATTAAAATACAAACATAGAAAAATAAAAATAACAGTAAGTATATAAAAATAAAAAATAACAGTCCTGTATGAGACCCTACCTTAGCATGATGCTGCGACATCGATATTTATCTAGTACGAGCTTTAACCGGCCCGACTTCGCACAGGTAGCACTAAATATCTAACACCTACCCTACCTACCTACCCTACCTACCTACCCTACCTACCCTATCTACCTACCTACCTAACTAACTACCTACCTACCCTATCTACCTACCCTACCTATTTACCTACACTACCTACCTACCTACCTACCCTACCTACCCTACCTACCCTACCTACCTACCTATCCTACCTACCTACTCTACCTAGCTGACCCGTCAGACATTGTCCTGTCAATTTTTTTTCTTTGGGTTTTTCCTAGCTTTTCTTCTTTTAAACCACCGAATAAATCAATCAATCAATGTAAGGAGGTGTATAAATGAAAAAAAAAAAACAAGTCGGGAAAGCCGTTTCTGAGTTTTAGCGAGACGACGAACAGCAATTAATTTTATATATAGGTACTTATAGATATAATAAAATCGTAGCGAAGTCAAAACTGTACACAGTTATTTTTTTCTCAATAATTTTTGCGAGTCTGGGAACGATTGTAAAGCCGAAAATTTTTTTTTTTTAATTTTTGTCTGACGTTTTATCTGAATGCACGTTCCAGCATCACGCAAAAACTACCCGATAGATTTTGTTCAAATTTTGAATAGATATTCCCTATAAGTCTGGTCAGTCTGTAGGCTATAAATATTATCACACTATTTAGTATGGGGGTGAGAAATATTGCAAATTGTTCGTATTTTTCTATAGTTTACAGCAAATTGTAAAAAGACCAGCCCAAAAGGCTAGAATGTCGCAGATAGTTACAGATTTAACCTTCATTCATCACGCTATGCTTTTTTGAAGCTAAGCAGTAAATCATGACATATACAGGATGGATCTTTGATATGGGGCAGGTACCTTATCCGTTGTCGGTACAAGAAAACGATCTCAAGAGTCCTTAAGTTAAAAAAATAACAGTCAGGAAGAAAATGGTAAATTTTTACTCAAACCTTTATTTGATTCTAATCGATCCTTCGGGGTAATTACGTAACACACTAACAGCAGGAATGGGTTTCATTTTGACAGTTCAACAACATTCATTGCGTTATTTGCGTTGTTGAGCAGACAAATTTCTCGAACATAGGAAGCAATGGATTAGCAATAGGCTTCAAAATGATTCAGATTGTGATAGATAGTGTGTTACGTAATTAGGGTACTGTTTCAAAAAACTCTATCGGACCAGCTGAGGTTAGAGTACTATAAAAGTCAGAAATCGCAATAAAACTGCCGATACATTTCGTAGGAAATGAGACTGTGATGTGATGAGAGAACACAATATACCAGTACCCGACCTGGGAATCGAACCCAGGAGGAGCGCTTGCATCGCGGATTGTTCGAATGAGTTACCGTGGCCCTGGCGCACAGGCAACTGAAGAAACACGGGTGGGTTTTAGTCAGTTAGAGTCTGACAAGCCCTTTACTACTTGACCATGAACTTACATGTTAGTTTAAAAAAAAAACATTTTTTATTTTTTATTCTGATAATAATGATAGAACCGGTAGCTCACCTGAAGTAGAAAGCCTTGACGAAGACCGCGGGCTGGTACTCGTGGCCGCAGCGTTCGGGCCCGAAACTCATTACACCCATGAGTGCGTTCTGCTGCACGGCCGGTGCGCCTGCGTCGAACTAGAAGCAACGTGTTGAGTGAAGGAGATATATACTTTTATTTTTTTATATATGGCATTTCGCAGATCAACCTACAAGGCTGTCGGCTGTTTAACCGGCCTGTGGGTGCTTCAATAAATTAAGGCCTCTAGGCAGGGCTTAAAAACTAAGCGATTACGCGCTAAGGCCACTCCCTGTGGGGTACGGCCCTCTGCTTAGGGCGTCGCTGGGGCAGGGCAGCAAGGGACCGGCTGGATCGGATTAAAGATATATATACTGTACGTTGAGCTCCTTAAGTTCTGAGTTGAGCTACACAATTACAGACAAATGCTTGCACTGACTGGTCAGGTTCCACTGTGGCGCGGCCGGGAGTATCACACAATCTGTGTGGATCTTTCCTCAAAATACCATTTCAGACACTACATGGTCTTCACATGATCTGACCAAGAATATATCTGGACATTACACTATAGCTAGTCAAAGATTGACAAAACTCATAGTCGGCACATCACTACTAAATAGTAAAACTAAAAAAAAAGTAGTTTTTTAGTTTTAAAAACTAAATAGTTTCTTTTAGTTTTTGTTTTGAATTTCGATGTTACGATCTATTTGGTTGTTTCAAAATACTCCCCATTAGGATTGTCAGTGTTGTCATTTATTGTAGTATTGTCGACTCCGCCTTGTAAGAGATACATTTTAATAGACATGATTTAAATCTCGGTCTTTGTTCCGAGCAATCAGAGTCAATGATGTGTTTCATAAGATTGTTATCGATGTAAGTTAAGCTAACAATTTGTTTACGAATATAGTTTGTACCATAATCTTTAATCTAACTGCGCACATATTATACTGCAAGTACAGTATAACTATTTTCTTAATGTCCCTCGGCAAACTTCGTGTTTCGTCAGTCGTCTGATTTCTATTAGTAAATTACATTAAGTTAAAAGAGTATTAGCAACTCTATATACTTCCAAGTCGATTGAGATCGTCCGGTCTGCACCAAGTGCAAAGGCAAATGATACAAATCCGACGACTGACGAAACAAGTAGTTTTCCGAGGGATATTAAGAAAATAGTTGTACTGTATATGCATAGCGAGCAAACACCAAAGTTACTTTTAAATATATTCATACTGGCCACAATGATGGTCGTCATGAAAATGACGTCACCGGTAAAGTTTTGGTATCCTAGGAAAGCGGTGAACGGTAACACAATAACGGCTATCCATACACACTCTTCTAGGAAACTGCAGCTTAATCTAGGACTCCTCTGATTAAAGCGGGATTTACATTATGAAACTAGTGTCGTGAAACAGCAGCATGAACGGTCAAGCTGCTGTTTCGGACTATAGCTAACAAACACCCGGTTTTTTAAAAGCTGATAAATTCAATTAACCTGTCGTCATAAAAACAATTATTTCAGCCAACTAATCTGAGCAGTTAACATGACACGTAAATCCCGCTTAAAGTTTTGGTTTCCTAAGACATCAGAACCGTTTCCCTATTCTAGTTTCCGTCCTTGTCTGAAAATATCAGCAACGAAATTTACCAGGCAGGCATCCCTGGTGCCGTTCCTCAGCGAGGCGCAGAAGAAGTCAGGAGTGAACTGGAAGCCGTTGACGAGCTGGTAGGCGTCTACGCAGTAGTGCTGTGAGCGCACCTTCAGCCGGGCCGTCATCAGGTCAGGAGTATGCTCCCTAAACGACGTGTCCGTGCCCTGCAGAAATTTAACAAGTATTATGTGCTCAGATAGAAATAGTTACCGTAGATCTTCTTCCCGATGATCTCTAAACTAGAAAAAGACTAATCCTTGACTAATTTCTAAACGATGGCTATAGCTAACTACTGAGCACCGAATCGCCGAGCCGATAGCGTCTAGAGACGGCTATAGGTACTAGTAAAATTCGTGGTGCTGAAAATGCGCTGAGCGCATCATGGGCCGCCAATCCAAAACCGTCAGTTTCAATACGTCATTTGTGAAGTATTGTGATGCAAGTAAACGGTGTTGCCAACTATATATGGAAAGGGTTGACAATGCCGCCTCTTGCAGCGGCCGAGGCGTCTCCGTGCACTGTGAATCTAAGGAACTGTCAAGCTGGTGTTAACGGAAATTAAACTACTGATTGGGTGACTGCTCTCAAAACGGTGAAGGAAAACATCGTGAGGAAACCAGCATGTCTTAGAACCAACAATTCGAAGACATGTGACTTCCACCCCTGTGTCCCAGCAGTGGGAACATTATAGGCTGATCATGTGTCATGTGATTGGGTGACTGAAATATTAACAGCCGAGTAAATCACCTCGCAGTAGTCTGAAAGTCTGTTATCAAGTTTTATAGGGCCTTTCAGAAACCTAAAAAAAAAAAAAATTGTGAGTATATGCAATGTCTGTTTAATTGTGATGAAGGATCATACCCTGGTTGCCCCCCACCCCGTGACCACGATGAAGCTCTGCGCGAACGGCTCCTTGAGACCCTCGTAGATCTTGAGCAGGTTCACGTGTCTGTGGAATTCTAAATATTCGGATACTGTAAGTTATCTTACTTCGACAAAAATGAAGTAGTATTAGTCTATCTTTGTGAAAAAGCTCAGCGGGTGAAGTAATGTTAAGTACCTATTACCCTACCACCAAACCCATTTCTGCCGCCACTCCTGTATGAAGTGTATGGCGAGCCGAAATATGTATACACTTAGCAAAATTTAAAAGCGATTTTCTCGTGGAACATTGATTGCAACTTTGAGATAAGACCTATTTCATAACAGTATAGGTTTCAAAATACTGTATTCGTAACAGCATAAAATTACAATCAATATAGTAGGAGAAAATCACATTTAGAAGTTGCTAAATGTGAACATATTAATGCTCGTGACCGTACTAGAGAGCCATTTTAGCCTTGTCTTTAGATTGGCTGGCAATGCATCTGCGAAGAAGGTATTTGTTGTTGGAATGCCTGGTAGCTTAACTTTCTGAAAAAATTACCAACTTATTGAGAATTAAAAACACATACATAAACTCACACCTTCTTCACATGGAGGCAGGCAGAAACTACAGAACGCCACCTGCTACGATCTTTACTTCCTTTTGCTTCGTTTACGGTCATACATCTGGTCATACACGCACGCCGGTTGCGAGTACTACGCACCTGACCTTTCTGAAGTACATCACCAATAAGGTCACTATATGTCTTCTTACCTTAAGAGTCCAATCCCGGCGTTTCCTTTTGCCTGATGTTAGTCGCCTTTATTCATTCTCTCAACATGACCAAACTATCTAAGCATATTCTTTTCTTTTACTATATATTTTTTAAACCGCACCGTTGCCGTATCACATTATTCATAATCACACCACACATGCTTCGCAAGGAACGCATTTCCACTGCGTTATTCAAAAGTACCTGGTTATTGTTTCATTAATATATCCAAGTTCGGGTCTTGAGCTTCAAATAATGCCTTCAGACGTAATCAAGTATTATGATGCATTAACTTAAAATTTTTAAGGTGGTATTAAAAAGTACTGACCGAGATTCTCAGCAAGTTTGAGCAGCGCCACATCAGCATGTGGTACAGGCTCCTCTTCAAACTTGGGGTGTCGAACAGCTCCCGCCACGTCGACAAGAGTACCACCTTCGTGGGGCCGTGCGCTACCCACGCGAACCTTTACGTACTGCCCCAGAGTTTTTAAAGGGGAGACACTGAGGACGCTGTTGGATACAATTATTAGCTATCAGCTCAACATCGAAAAACGGAAAATAAGAAGTTTTACTGATTGCATTCCGATGAGACATGGTTAACGAAAATCAATGTCAACAAAAATGTCAAAGCCAAGCACCAGGTCAAACCACCACTTCAAATTCACATCACCTAAGATTTCTCGGTGAGATGTTTTACAGAATACACCGGCTCGACTCTTTTCATCAACTTGTCTGAAAAGAATGATCGCACCAAATACATTTCATGTAAAGTTGCCAAGACTTAGATAACGTTTTCATTGTTAAAAAGTTATCTGATCGAATGTAGGGCCAAGCCTCTAACTCTACAAGGCCTAACTCTACAAACCTTACATTTTGGTCAAAATATACGGCTTGGCCATTTCGCGGCCGTCGCACATACATTCCTATGGGCTTATTTATGGTAAGAAATTAAGTCACTGGTCTCTAATTTTGTGTCATGCAATAGTTCCGTGGAACGGCCAAGCCATACATTTTGCCCAGGATGTAAGCAACAGGCGACTGTCACCGTCATAATGGTCAGTTCCAGTTTCAGATCTGTCTAATCTGGCCAAGCTCCGTTCCGTGTGTGGCAGTTACGGCCTGAAGCATACGCCTAAGTTAGCCAGACTAAGCCCATATCGAGTCGTCTAAAGTTAAAACTGATAAACTTATTTCATGTTAAAGATTGTGTACGCATCCAGAAAGGTCGTAACACACTAACAGTAGCAATGGTCTTCATTGTGACAGTTCAACAAAATTTATTGCGTTATTTACGTTGTTGAGCTGACAAATTTTCCGAACATATAAAGCAATGGATTAGCAGTATACTTCAAAGTGATTCAGATTGTGATTGAAAGTGTATTACGAAATTAGGGTGCTGGCTCAAGTTGGCCGTTATCGTTGTCAAAATGAAAGCCATTGCTAAATACTGTTAGTGTGTTACGCAATTACCTCGCTGTTTAGATTGATCTCTTCTTAAAAGCCTTAATAAAACCAAGTAACCAAGTATATATGTATGTTATTGGTATTCTCATATTGTATGTTTATATTAAAATTTCTGAATTGTTTTTTGATTTTATGTATTTTGTGTTCTCTTCTACTCTTACACACGTTGTCTACATCTCTTTTTATCTCCTCTCCTATAGCAGGTATGCTAGAATTGATTTTGTTATAAATAAGTATCACCTTTGTACGTATTTTACAAGCTTTTGTTTAACTTTTTCTGTTCCTTTTTCTTGTATGTATATGTGTGTAAATACAGTGCCCTCAAACAGTTAGTTCACATTTTTCCACTTCTGCTGTGATGTCACATTATGATTTAAAATTCTAGTTTCAAATGTTTGAACTGTAACACTACGAGTATAACGTTTTTATTGACCGATGCAACTACCTATGACTTTATCATAAATGTATTATATTATTATTTATATTTTAAATGTGGAAAAATGTCAACAATTTTTTAAAGGGGACTGTAGATCTTAACTTCCTAACTAATATTATAAATGTGAAATAGAGTTTGTTTGTGTGTTACGCTTTCACGCTAAAACGGCTGAACGGATTTGGGTTGACCATGGCCTGGAGAAGGAACTAGGCGACTTTTCAACCTGGATCGCAGGCGAAATCGCGGGCAACAGCTAGTAATTAAATAAATAATATAAATAATAGTCATGTTCGTGAACGGGCGCCGTCAGTAGGGACTGGTCATCTCTTAGCTGCCACGGCTTATTTTAATTTAATTTAATAATTGAATTGTTTTTGTCTTTTTATTACCAATATGTATATATGATGTAACTAATATTGTTTAACCATATTTTGATTGAAAAAAGTCCGTGGAGTTTCTTGCCCGATCTCCTCCATAGATACTACGCTTTGGAATGGGCAACTAGCTTCATCTTTCTGACTGACCGACCCGTTTGACAATTCTAAAGTGCCTGTAATTGGTTTATTTGAAATAAATGCTTTGAGTTTGAATGAAACTCAATTCTATCACCAGCTAACTAACTACCTACGAGGTATTTAATAAGTGATTGATATTACTTACTAATTCAAACAATGTGCAGCAGTTACCACCCAATTAACATCTACAATGGTACCAGCACACCACAACCTTCCATTTATAATGATAGCCGCCATGTACGGAAAGTTTTTAGTGTCCGTGGCGTTACCCCCTCGTATCCTCAAATTGGTCTTCTGGTCCGTGATGAAGATCTGGTGCTCGTTCCTGATCCGAAGGCCTGGTTTTTTATGGTGATGTCCATGTCGACGCATACCCTCGATCAAATGAGTCTTATTTTCATCGAAGTTTCTCACGTGCAGGTCTTAGGACAAAAGTATATAATTAAGTTACAGTTCAATGATTTGATGATTCAATCAATCACTATTGTATACTGGTCTAGCATTTGAGCAGTTCCCAGAAAATCTAAGGTATAAGAAAAGACTAAGATAAATAGGATAGGATAAATAGTGTAGACTCATCTCAATTACCTCTTTCCCTTTTTGTGTATATATGTAGTGTATATATTATATATAATGCAGGTATATATTATAGTAAATATGTATGTATGTTTATTATAAGTTTATAACCTATTTAGGTACTTGTATACCTATTTTATTTATAATTAATGATGTTATGTTTAAAAAAAAATATGTTAACGCCTGTTAAACAGAGCACCTGCCATCTTATCTCTACACCACCCTTGGTTGACTGGTAGAGAATGCCTAAGGCATTAAGTCCGCCTTTGTATGTTATTGTGTGCGAGAAGTTTAAATAAATAAATAATAAAGACTCAAGCTGTGGTGAGATAATGCTTCTCTACCCAACCCAATTGTTCCACCTGCTGAAAATCTCCTACTTCGATATAAGTTGCCTTGGCTACCCTGGAAGTTTTTATACAGACTTCAGTACCAGGTTGGCCAAAGCAGGGAGAAGCTGCTCAGGTGAAGATTCGCAGATAACTCCGCGCAGGAGTGTAAATGTGGTGCTGTTCCTCAAACGATGAGACACTTAGGGCCGTTGTTTGATTAGTAGTCAAACATACTAATAGTTAAAATGCTTATAAATACAATAAATAGTGTAATAGTTAAACTAACAATTTGTTAAAAATGACAGAAGTATGTTGTTTGACAAATGGTTAACCTAACTACAGTTAAAAAAAATGACAATTTGCTATGAAAGTTAACCATGCGCAGACAGAGTGTTAAACTTTGACAGCTTTTGACTATAGTCAAGTGACTAATTGTTAAATTAACTATTGGTCATGTTTAACTATGTATCAAACAACGGGCCCTTAATATCGTGTCCAGCGTGACCTGTTCTCTGCGCGTTGCAGGCACTGATGGACGGTACTGAAGGTGTGAAACTCGTATCCAAATTTTTGGCCGACTCAATTAAGTTTTCCATAGACATGCTAATAAGAAGTTCCCGGCAAATAATAGGTAACAATCTCTCTCTACCGGTGTATGGTAAAAAATTCCAATAGTTTCTATTTCAAAATGATGGGTAGGGGTAGCAACAGCTTCCCTATTTTTGCTTGCGACGTTTACAGGAGGCTGATGTCCAGCAGTGGACGTAACGTGTTGCGACTGATATAACAATGATGATGTTCACTTTGTTGGCAGTTCATCAATCAATCTGCCTAAAATTTTTACAACTACGTTAGGGTCAGCTTCCAGTCTAACCGGATACAGCTGAATACCAGTATTTTACATGGAGTGACTGCCTATCTGACCTCCACAACCCAGTTACTGGGTAACACGATAATCCTTGGCAAGTTCATCACGGACAGTAAATTCACGGTTAAATTAGGCTTACCAGCTGAAAAATCATTGGCGGCTCCTGAATGTCTAGCATAACTTATAGTCAATAATACTAAATACAAAATATTCCACATCATATAACTAAAAGAATATGTTAACGTGTATGTACATTGTAGGTACAATATATGTATTTTATGGTTTTGGAGCCATTATTTTGGATTGCTGACTTTATGTTTTATTTCAATTGCGAAATGTTTAGGTGGAGTACCGGATGCTTATGTACCTGTAGGTACATAGTTCGTTTTGTTTGTAATACGATTACACGGTATATTGTGCAGCAACAACAATGTGGCCGTATGGATTGAGCAGCCTTGTCACATATTTAAACGCAAATTCTACCAATATTTAGAAGTAAATTAGCAATTTTGTAGGCCTGCAACCTGATTGCGCAACACACTATCTATCACAATCTGAATTATTTTAAGCCTATTACTAACCCATTGCTTCATATGTTCAAAAAAATTGCCTGCTCAACAAAGTAAATAACGCAATGAATGTTGTTGAACTGTCAAAATGAAAGCCATTCCTACTGTTAGTGTGTTACGCAGTTACCCCACTAATCCTGGAATTTGTAGTGAAACCCTTAAAATGTAACAGGACCCGCCTCCTCCTCCTTAATTCAGACATTTGAATTGAGGAGCCACCTTAAACGTCCTGTAACTTTTAGGGCACACATCACACACAAGAATACTTACACGCAGTTTTCTCAGATACTATTTGAAAAGGCGTTAGTAACATTACAGAGACAGATTTGGATACGCAAAGGATGAAATGCCCATTAGACCTTTTTTTGTTTTCGGTGTAAACCTTCAAAAGGCACCCGACCTCTGCGGAGGGAGGTCGGGGAGTGTAAGATTTTTACCTCACTAAAACCACCCTGGTGATCACCATCTGCACATAGAGGGCGTCCCGGTTAATCTTAAAATACCAATTCTGGAACCCCCCCTGTGCAACGCCTGTAAAGCACATCCCTGGGGAGATAGTAAAGGTGCCGCCCCTGAGCCTCGCTATGCTCGGCAGCACGTGACCACTGTCCCGCCGATGCCCATTAGACCTAGGTACTTCAAATTCAAAATATTTTCTTTCACATATGCACTAACTCGTATGAAACGTCCGAAGCTAGGCGCGCAGTTCTACTTCCAATTAGTCGTTTCCCATGGAGAAGAGCCAAGAAACTCCACGGTTTCTCTTTTAAAAGTATTATGTTATTTTAATTATCGTGAAGGTGAGGAGTATGTGGGTCATTGCCTTTTTTTCTTCTCAGTTGAATTTTAATTATGGTCTGGCAGTTTGAGCAATTTATGCGGCCTATCCAAATGTCCTTACTTTGGTATTGTTCGTCGAATCGTTGAGATTCTTAAGTCCTGAGTTCCAGAGTTGAGCTGCCCGATTACTGACAAATGCGTGCACTGACTGGACAGGTCCACTCAATCTGTGTGGTTCTTTCCTCAAAAGACCATTGCAAATACCAATCTACACGGTCTTCACATGATCTGACCCAGATTATGTCTGGACTTTAAAAGAGACTGTGACCCCTGAGTTTGTTTCGGCCTTTCTTCTTAGAGTAGTCAGATAGGAAACGTCGACCTCATCTAGTTTAAAAAATATGATTGACGTGTAAAAGTGTTTGTACAAACCTACTTACAGAAATAAAATCATTTATCATTTAATAATAAGTGGCTTTTACTTTTAGAATGTTTTCATATTACACTCGTTTACAGTCCGGCCGTCGAAAGAATGCTTTCCTGACACCTGTCAGTGCGCCAATTTTAGTAACTGTGCTAGTAACTGATAAAGATCAAATTCGCAAAACACGTATTCGTTTGTATGAAACGGACAGGTGTCCGGAACGCATTCTCTCGACGACGGCCGGACTGTAGATATGTAGCGGTATCTACATTGCCACATGCGAGCTACACGTCACAATGACGTCACGCAAAATCCTGCATCGCGCAAGCAGAGTTTACCGCGCAACTAGCATATATACAACATCCCGACATCAACCGGTGGGCAGTTGCCCACCAGACACAACACCCGTCTGGTCGGAGGATCCTCCCTTTTCCATAGAGTATAAGTGAACTTTACACCCTGTTCCTCATACCTCTATAGGTATGTGAGGACAGTGAAGGCCTGTCAACAAGTACTAAGTACTTAAAAATGTCCTATGCTGCTGAGTGATCTGTCATTTCACCAGCATGCGTAGCATGACCACTTCTATCTCTACTCTACGAAGAGAAGACAAATCACTTTCTTAACAAAAAGTCATTCTTTTCTTGAATGTTGACATCGCGCCGTAGAAAACTTTCTACAATGTGTAATTTTGTCTTCCGTTTCTATAGTGCCTATGCTACGCACGCAGATGCTAGGGATTGACACAATTGACTGCTCAATTCTCTTAAGTTTTCACGGTGAGATTTTAACAAAATAGATCGGCTGACTTCAAGCTCATTTTACGTAAGTTTTCACGGTGAGATTTTAACAGAATAGATCGGCTGACTTCAAGCTCACTTCACGTAAGTTTTCACGGTGAGATTTTAACATATTAGATCGGCTGACTTCAAGCTCACTTCACGTAAGTTTTCACGGTGAGATTTTAACATATAGATCGGCTGACTTCAAGCTCACTTCACGTAAGTTTTCACGGTGAGATTTTAACATATAGATCGGCTGACTTCAAGCTCACTTCACGTAAGTTTTCACCGTGAAAACTTAGAAGTGAGCTAGTATCATGTTTAGATATCGATACCCATCACGTCTGCGGAGTTTCGCTAGCCAATTTAATCTGACACCGTATGGATCAATTCGCGGTTACATACCTACTTAAAGCAATCAGTAAGGTTGAAAGCATGTGTCACTGTTGGCAACGAGGCAAGGTTTTCGAATTGCATTGTAATGAACATTCTGAATGTAATTGATAGAGTGCACTTTGAGTTGGTTAAGTAGGCCATACGAATATAAACCTAATTATTTTGGAAGACCTGGAAGTCATGGGGAAAGGCCTTTGTCCAGCAGTGGGGTGATGTAATGTTCATATTCATATTCGTATACGCGAATGTGAGCAAGCATTTCATTCGAATATGAACATAAATGCTGTACGAATAATGTTCTCATTCGTATGAGACGTTTACATAGCAAAGTAAAGTGCGGTCTGTGAATCTTGCTCCTATTTATGAATATTTATTTTTTATTTTTATTGTTATTATTAAATAATTTTGTTCTGTCATATTTTTTGCTAGTAGTAACTTATTTAAAAAAAGTAGTTATTATGAAATAAAACACAAGTTTAATTTGATATAAATTATTTTTTTAACGTCATTTAGACATCTTAATCTAATAATACCAAAATACTAAACATTATTAATTCGTCATAATATCACAATCGGTAGTCGGGAGGCACATATCACGACCTTCCTGCGCATTCGATTATGTACGTTATTTTTATAAGTTTAAGGTACAATATCGGTGTGCAGAAAGATTGGTTGTTACTGAATTAGAATGTACAGAAAATTCATTGTTTTGTATCATGACGTCACTTGGCTTTTAATGAATTTTCTGTACATTTTTGGTTGGTTGTAAAAACTTGTCAAATTGAGGTGATGTCATGCTTAGCCGAGCCTTTTAATTTACTTGCAAAATTATTATTTTACAAACGTCATAATACGAATGTTGCATTGGAAACTCACACGTCTTTATTTCTAAACGCTGCTTAAAGTTAAGACAAGCTTAAACGTTAAAAAATTATGTCTACAGACACGTTTAACCATTACGTAATTTTAAGCAAAGTTTATAAATAAGGGCGACAACATTGGGGTCTTTTTACAAAACAAAATAATCCATACAAAAAAGGAGTTTATACAAAAAATTCAAACACTGAAATATAAAAATTTTACTGGTTGCTATGATATACAAAACAGTCAAAATAATCCGTTTGATGAACTCATAAAAAAAAACAACTGCATAATAATATGGCTAGGTCGGTAGAAGTATACATTCCAATACCTAAAGCTATGTACCCACGAGGCGACCGTGTCGGTCAACTTTTAGTTGCTCAAAATATAACACAACAATTAAACGATGATGGCTCAAGGGAGAGAGGGAGAGAGACCACAGAGAAAGTGGATGCATTGTGAGAGGGATGATAAATATGAAGGAAAAGGTAAATGGATTATGTGAGGGATGATGAAAGAAAAGGGACTGAATAATAATGCGTCGGCTGATAAGGGAGAAAGGAAGAGAAAAATATATTGTACCGACCCTAAGACCAGGGTAGATGAAGAAGACGGACAGGTGTGTACAGTAAACTTTTCTGAAAGTATTTATGTACTCATAATACGATTGTCAATAAATTCCCAAAAAAAAAAAATTAAGATAACATACCTCGTGAGAACACCGCTTTATGATAATCTCACTTATCCTGTCAAAAGTGTCTTAATCATAATGATAACAATAACATTCCAAGGTTCCATAATGGCACATGTTTTTTCTATTTTTTTGACCTTCTTTAGCTATGACTCAGACCTGACCCTGGCAGTTAAACAAAACATTCTACAGACAACGTGTCTTTTTTTTTTAGAAAAAATTAAATCTTTGAAAAAAGACTCTATGGTACGGTTCGCAACAAAAGTTGGTCAACACTGACAGGTAGCTACTCTATATCTGAATGTTAGAATGTATACAAAATTAACTATTCGATGCACTGCTTTTGAGATTTCATGTGGAGATTCTGTTATTTTAGTGTATGTGTTCCGTTTTTTATATTATCGAATTTAGGTACATGATTTTGAAAAGGGAATTTTTACGGCTGAATATTATAAATACTATCTATTGTACTCAGATATGTTTTAAAATACCGCCTTTCCTTATTGACTGTATCAATTCCACACAAAGGAATAGTCAATAAATAGTTCATTTTATTTCGAAAGTCACATTAAAACCCCTCAATCCGACAAGTCTCCAACAACAGGACTTATAATCTACTCATCTCTTTCCCACTCTCCAAATCTTCCCTTACTGCTTTCCTCTTCTCTTTCTTCCTACTGTCTTCTAGAAGAGCGTATATCTCTTCTACGGTCTTGTCTTTCGTCTCTGGGACCCACATGACGGTGTAGAAGGTACCAAGGAAGCAGACCATGGAGAACATGATGAAGACCCAGTGGATTCCTAGAAGTTTGAGGAGGGGGTCGTAGGCCTTCGTTTGGACGAAGTCACTGAGAGCGTCTACGGAGCTGACGAAGGAAGTCACCATGCCACGATGCTGGAACAAGAAAAGATTTATAAGATGGATTGATGGAAACTACACTGATACGTTTTGGGCCAATTTGAAAGAAGAAGACAGTTAGCTACCTAATCATTATTATTTTTTATTTAGAAACCAGAGACCCGTCCCTGCTTCTCACAGTTTTTACGACTTAACAAAACATCGTGATGTCTTTATTTTATGTAAGTTTAATAATAATATAAGTAATGCACATAAACCTTCCGGAATAAATACTCTAGATGATGCTGAAAATCGCATCAAAATTCGTTGTGGAGTTTAGGAGAACAAGGCGGTCACACAGACACGAAAAGCGACTTTAATTTATCTAAACTTAATATTGTAAAGAGAAAAGATTGGATTTTTTGTATGTTTTTTTGTTACGCTTTTACGCAAAAATGGCTGAACGGATTTGCATGAAATTTGGCACATGGTTAGACCATGACTTTAATTGGGAAATAGGATACTTTTTCTCCTGATATTTCCACTGGATCGAGACTTATGCGGGTAAAACCACGGGGCACAGCTATAGTAATATGTATAGATGTCGGTATTTGTAATTCACGTGGGCCACTCGATTTTAAGTTAAAATAGGCTAGGTATTTTGTTTGATTGGAGGCTCTATTCCCATCCAATACCAAGAGCTAATACCATTTGGTATTAGTTTATTTCCGAATTTATTTTCTATTCCCAACGAGTACCACATTTTAAAACCAATACCAAAACAAGTTTGAAGAAATCAGATACAGTCAGGTTCAGTAAAATTAAAATGCTTTGAGTGACGAACTAAGTTTCAGAAAACATAATAAATGTTGCCGAAAATCCTAACTCTAGACGGTCGACGTCAGTGGCATCCCGAGGTTCGGTTGGTTAGGTTCCTTTAAACCCTTTAGACAGAAATAGGAGCCCCGCAAAGCGGGGCTCCGTCGACCAGCTTATTAACCCTAACCCTATATTTAGATTACCCTAGATTTCGGTAAAACGCAATTTAAATAAAACTTTGTGTAGCTGAGTGTTAGGAATAGATTTTTTATTTAAAAAAATGTGGTACTCGTTGGGAATAGAAAATAAATTCGGAAATAAACTAATACCAAATGGTATTAGCTCTTGGTATTGGATGGGAATAGATCGATTGGAGCCTGGAGTCAGTACAAAGGAAACCCTCCGGTACAAATCACCCAGCTAGTAGGCAGGATATGAAGAAGCAAAAGTTACAAAAGTAGATGTTGGTCTTTATATACATATTCATATCCATCCACTGCCAATTGCCAGGTGGTGCAGTTAGAAACAATAATTTCCTGAATAATAGCACTCTTATCAGAAGAATATTTAGCATTCTTGAACAAGCAAACTTAACAAATGACAAAGTATTTATTCTTACCTGAAACGAAAACAGCTCCGAAGTAATAACATAGGGCACAGGCTGGTACCCTGCAGCATCCGCGAAGATGCACAGACACATGGCCAGGACCGGCAACCAGCCGGGCAGCCAGATGTTCATCGAGGTGATGTAGAACCAAGCTCCTAATGCCAACATTGACACTCCGGTTGCTAAGGAGGTGCCAGCTAGCAGCCACTGGAAGGAAAGAAGAAACAGGTTTTATTGTATTGAAAAAACAAAATAAAGAAAAATAGTTTATTCTGCACAAACAAAACGCACCTAACAAATGAACGACATTACATACATACAAAATAGCCAAAAGCCTCGTATTCATGTTACAAAAGTTTCATAATTTTGTCTATTGCTTGTCAATTATCATCATGCATGTTAAGTTGAGTATACAGAGTGGCACGGAAATCGACGCGCAAACTGTAACCATGAATTTAGCACATGATTCTAGACGCCCTAGCGTAGAATATTTCACATGATTCTAGACGCCCTAGCGTAGAATTTTTCGAAGGACATCAAAAAATATATTGCTGTTTCATAGAAAAGAGCATTACCTTTCCTTTTAACTGTGAGAATTTTATATATTTATATATATAAGTTTATTTATTTTAGCATTATGTATTTATTTGAGTATATATTATTTTTATTTTGCATTATATGTAAGTATATTTAATATTCTAGTTTAAGACGTCACAAATCAAATTCTTCTCTTCTTGTTCTCACACACTATTGTCTACATTTCTTTTTCATTTCTCCTTTCGCAGGTCTGCTGGAAGAAATTTCTTAAGAAATAAGCAGTACCTTTGTACTTAATACTAATATGCCGTATCTGTATCTATTTTACTGTGTGTACATAAATAATAAAATAAATAAATAAAAGTGCATATGCGGTCAAAATGTACTGAACAGCAACTTTTTTTTAAATGCCCGACGTGTAATTTGGACGTAGTTGGAATCGGAATTATGTACTGAATCCATGGTAGCAGGTTGTGCGTCGATGTCCCTGCCAGCCTGTATAAAGGTATGAGGAACCGGGTGGAAAGTTACTCTTCTTCTATAGAGAAGGGAGGATCGTCCGACCAGAAGGGTGTTATGACTGTGCATTGTTCTATATACTAGGTCCGGTTTCGGATTGTACATACTTAAATGGGTGGTTATTTCCTTTAGTTTATCAATAAAATGATTCTACATGTGGGGTTGGAACCCCCTCTGAATGGCAGCCATTTTTATATTTTGATCGCCTTTTATGAAGCGTACATACTAAACGTATTGTAACTTTGGTGTTTAAAGCTCAACTATCGTAAAAAAAAAAAAAACTAATGAATAGTATAAAATGGGTTCCATAACTCAAATAATAACAATAAATGCTGCATCATATTGAAATAAATGCTAAAAGATCAATTTTATGGTAAAATTAACATAGTTTTTTTGTTTATCGAGCTTATTTTAAAATTCACCCGGGAACTGCCGTTTTTATCTACTCGTCTAACAGATATTAAGTTTACCTAAATAATGATACCAAAAACTCGATTCTATGACAATTGGTTTAAGAGATACTGTTGCTTGAACGCAGCCCTTCCGTACGTGAGATATGAACACGCAACCGCGCAACCGCGCATTCCATGGGGGAGCAGGTACAACAATGGTTTCCTGCGTATTATTGAAGTGAGAAAGGGACAAAATACACATTTCGGGGCACGACGCGACAACAAAAGAAGTCTTCATCAATTCAAACTACACTAGTTCTATTTTTATCAGTCCGTTTCGTCTAGTTTTTGACAACACCTAATTTGCTCCTGTGCGTATTTTCGTGTGACGTGACGTTCTAATAATTAGTTATGGGAACTCATGCTCGTGAACACTTAGAGAGCGCGTAAGATAAGTCTGCGCGCGTGTTTGAACTTCAAGACTAGCCCAGCCAGCATTTTTAATCACTTTCGGCATAATGATGGCGGTTATTTACTTTGGAAAACACTGAACACAGCACACACTCTTAACACCTGATATAAACGTCGAGATGGCGGCAAACGATTATTATCGATTTCGGCCGCGCGCAGACTTAGTTTGAAGGGACTCTAGTGGACACATTGTTGATATGCATTCTGTGTACGGATTTTGCAATGGAATTATGCAAGAGTTGCTTCGCGGGCGTACCAAAGGCGATATCCGAATCGACCAGTACCGAATACCAGACGTTCAGTCCACTTCACGCTAGATAAGCTGAATATGGTATACCGAGGTCTCAAGTTGAACGTTATCAACCTGTACCTGTGCATAGTGAAGAAGCGGTGCTGAGTTTAATAATCAGAGATCCAAGACTAAGTGTTCGCGTTTTTCATCGCGTTTAGGAATATCACGATGGACAGTCTGGAAGATTTTGAAGAAAGAAGGTCTACTACATATTTATGATTTTAGGCGTGTGCTGGATCTTGTCGGGGTCGCGGATTGTTCGAAAGAGTTACCGTGGCCCTGGCGCACAGGCAACTGAAGGAACACGGGTGGGTTTTAGTCAGTAAGAGTCTGACACGCCCTTCCGCTCCGCCCAGAGCGGGAGAGGTCATATGATAATTTCCCACCCAAAAAAACAGAAGGCGTTTGCTGGATATTAGAGAACCAGACTACACTGCACGATCAATATGCTGTGTATGAATAACCCAAAATATGCGACAAACACCGGCATTTTTAAAACGCATATTGTGTGGACGGATGAAGCGACATTCACAAGAAAGGAATTACAAATTTTCGAAATCTACACTTGTGGATGACTGAAAGTCCACATACTGTTAGACCGTCAACGTTCCAATATGAATTTTCCGTAATTGTGTGGGCTGCTATGATCGATTATTATCAATTAATTGGCCCTATCGAACTCCCAAGAAATTGTATTCCAATTTCTAAAATTTCTAAATAATTAAATTTTTTCGAAGCTTTATCAGAATTGCCAGTGTCATATTGCTGACATATGTGGCTACAGTTAGACGGAGCTCCACCACACCTTGCACGACCATTTAGGAGTCATCTAAACCAACATCATCAATAGAGGATTGGTCGCGGCGTTCCCGTAGTCTGGCCACCGTGTTCACCAGACTTAACGCCACTGGACTTTTATCCTTGGGGTTGGATGAAGCAAAATGTTTATTTTGAGCCAATCAGCACCAGGGAAGAGCTGCTGGTTCATTTTCGCGTTACTTCAGCAGAAATTAAGGCTGTTCCGAGCCAGTTAAGACGGTCTACACAACAGGTGGCGATCCGAGCTACTGCGTGCCTATAAAATGGTGGGAGGCATTTTGAACAACTTTTGTAACTTTTTTTGTGTGTAAATTTTCTACTTTTGTATTATTTGGTTTATTATTATTCTATTTTTATTTATATATTTACGATTTGGTTTTTCTATCGATTTTTATAGTAATGATCACATTACTACTACTATGGTCGTGTACTCACCCGCGCAACTCTGTTCCGACAATAATATCTCTTAAACCAATTCTCATAGAATCGAGTTTTTGGTATCATTATTTTAAAATCAACATCTGTTAGACGAGTCGATAAAAAAAGTCGTTCCTAGGGGTGAATTTTATAAGAACCTTGATAAACTATAAAATGATGTTAATTTTAACGTAAAATTCATCTTATAGCGTGTATTTCAATATGATGCAGCAATCATTATTATTATTTGAGTTATTTAACCCATGGTTAATACTTTTCAGTTCTATAAGTTTTTTTTAATGATTATTGGGCTTTAAATTCAAAAGTTAATGTACTTTTAGTACGCACGTTTCAAAAAAGTCGATCAAAACACGAAAATGTCTGCTATTCAGAATTATTTTATTAATAGAATACAGCATACTACCATTTTACTTTATCCTTTAAGTTTGTACAGTCCGAAACCGGACATATACTCGCGGGGAAAACTTTGCTTGCGTGATGCAGGATTTTGAGTGGCGTCAGTGTGGTGCGTAGTTCACATGTCACGTTGTAGATGCCGCCACAAGTATATATAGTACGAGTATATCACTTTGTTCGCGAATCAACATATGAACATAATCCGATCCAGCCTGTCCCTTGCTGCCGTCCCCCAGCGACGCTCTAAGCCGAGGTCCGTACCCCACAGGGGGTGCCCGCCCTTAGCAGTCGCTTAGTTTTTAAGTTTCTTATAAGCCCTGCCGGAGGCCTTAATTTATTGAGGCACCCATAGGCAAGTCCGGTTAAGCAGCCGGTAACCTTCTAGTCTAGGTTGACCTGCGAGACGCTGAACATCAAATTTAAAAAAATCGAGAACCAACTCAATGCATTTGCTAGGTCGTAGCGGGTAGGGTAGCGGCCGTTTCTATGCAAACTCAAAGGAGATGCGCGGAGCGCAAAGGTGTGCAAACATAGTGGATACCACGTTTTGTAACATCTTGCATGCCATGTGTGTATACTCATTACCTACTCATGTTTTGGACCAATAAATGGTCTTGTTTGTACCTTTAGAGTTCTGTACGTAAATGCATACAAAGAACTAGTATTAAATGCATTCTTCGAATCATGTCGTGTCTCGCGAAACCACAATATGCTCATAAAAAGTGCCTACTCCGATTTCGTATCCGTCTGCCAAGCGTCGTAATTATAGCCGGCATTTGGAAGCCTATTTTTAACAGTGGTTAGTTTGCCATGATAATCCTACTTCCTACTATATAATATATATATATATATATATATATATATATATATCCTACTATCCTACTAATATTATAAATGTGAAAGTGTGGATGTTTGGATGTTTGTTACTCAATCAAATAAAACGGCTGAACGGATTTGGATAAAATTTGGCACATGGGTAGACTATGACCCGGATTAGGACATAGGATACTTTTTATCCCGATATTCCCACGGGATCGAGATTTCTGCGGGTGAAACCGCGGGGCGCAGCTAGTATATGATAAATCTTTAGCATGATTTAATAACTTATATGTCATTGGTAGCAAAATATTAAGGAATTACACCTGTATTAATCCAAAAAAAATAAGAAAAAGTGCCGAGGCACTCAAGCTCGGCGAGTCCCAAGGGTTAGGGCAAGTTATTCAAACTGTCTTGGAAACCACTATAAAGTAATTCGGAAAATAAAATTAATGGCGTAGGAATCCATGGTTCCTAACTCCTTCTATAGCAAGCAGGCCAAATAATACCTAGGCTACAGCCTCAAAGGGTGTCTTACAAAGTCTGCAATCAGCCCAACTACCACCAACGAGCATGGATTATAATGTCGTACGCAGTGACTTGAATTGAACACCTTGCGCTCAGAATGCGCCTTCTCTCTTTGGAAAATGGTCCAAGTTTGTGTACATTTGTCAAAATATCTCACCTTTCTCCCAGTCTGCTCCACAATACAACTCGCCACTATGCTGCCTAGCAGCTGGATAGCCCCCACAACGATTGTCTGCTTGTTCGGCGACAGCTTCAGACTGATGGACTCCGAAGCCCGTTCGAAGATGGAGCCAGCATACATAAGGACCACCAGGTAGCCGCAGGTCTCTTGGGACAGCATCACGTTCAAGGAGATCCGGAATGCTTTGAAGGTCGTCTTGTCTTGTACTGAAAAGATATAATGGAAAAGTAAGTTGCGTTGTTTTTTTATAAGGTAAGATCAAATATGGATGAAGCATAAGGAGTAAATTAGGACAAGTTTTTGCCCGCGGCTTCGCCCGCGTGATGGTTGGAAATTATCCCACGAGAACGTATTACCGGGATAAAATTATGCTATGTCCTAACTCAGGTAATGGTCTACCTGTGTGTCTTTAGACGACATCTGCTGTTAAGACTTGAAAAGGTAACAGAAATTCAGAGTTACTTTCGCATTTATAATGTGCTAGCTTCTGTCAGCGACTTCGTCCGTGTGAAATTTATTGTACCCCCGTCCCATCCCGTCGCATCGCATCGGCCGCCCACGCTGTTACTCGCTAAGCGTTCTTTCCGACTTTTTTCTTTTTGCTCGGCTCCTAAGGGCTCGCAGCGTGTTGTTAAATAGCCTCAAGAATTGGGCTATCAAATGCAAAAAGATTTTTTTAAATCGATCTGGTTCCTGATATTACCCCCTACATACAAACAAAAAAAAATACCTGTTTATAATATTAAGTACAGTCGCCAGCAGGTCAAGCTACACGAAACTGTCAATTTTCTCCAAACGATTTTAAACATTAAAATGTTAATGGTTAAGTTCAAAATCTAATGAGAAAATCTGACAGATTGTGGTAACTTGATGTGCTAGCGACTGTACCAATAGATATCAATGATCAATGGGATGAAAGTATGGATTGTAGGCCGCGTCATGTTCGTGAACGGGCGGCGTCAGTTGAGACTGGTCATCTCTTAACTGCCACGGCTTATTTTTATTATTAATCTTATATTTTGAATTGTTTCTTAATATATATTTTTTTTTCATTGTTCTCGCATATAGAAGCAAAAAGAATAATGTACCCAGGATTTTGTAATATCTAGATTTAAAAAGAGTGTCCTTGGAGTTTCTTGCCCGTTCTTCTCCATAGAGATCTACGTTTTGCAATGGGCAACTAGCTTCAACTTTCTGACTAACTGACCGACTCTTTGACAATTCAAAAGTGCTTGTAAATGGTTTAATTGAAATAAATGCTTTGAGTTTGAGTTTGAGTTTTCTGTAGCTTTTTTTAGGTGAAGTACAGTCAAAAACCTGTTCAAACCCTGTCTATTTTTAAACAAAAAATGCATAATTGGAAGCCACACAAAACCACAGAATTGCAATATAGCCTAAATCTGGGTAAATCCCAAAGATCGTTTTCAAATCAATAATTTGAGACAGATACGATACAGGATCTTTGCACCTTGTAAGAAATATTGTACGCAAAGAATATTGTTTTTGTTAGAACTAGTTTTTTGGCATTTTTTCGCCTAATGTATTCTTCGAATCCAAACTGGATATTTATAATGTATTTCCTTAATACCTGTCGCATGTGTTATAGCGAGTTTCTCTGTCTGTCCGTTGGTGCTTCTAACTCGAAAACTACTTGTTCAATTCAAGTGATTTTTTCTTAAATTTTGGCTAGGTTTTAACCTATATAGGCACGGCTAAGCACACATAATGTCTGGATTATGTCTGGACTTTAAAAGAGACTGTGACCTCTGAGTTTGTTTTGGCCTTTCTTCTCAGAGTAGTCAAATAGGAAACGCCGACCTCATCTAGTTTTAAAATATGATTGATGTGTAAAAGTGTTTGTACTGTAGCGGCATCTACAATCGCCACATGCGAGCTACGCGTCATACTGACGTCACGCAAAATCCTGCATCGCGCAAGCAGAGTTTACCGCGCAACTAGCATATATACAACATCCCGACATCAATCGTCGGGCAGTTGTCCATCAGACACAACACCCGTCTGGTCGGAGGATCCTCCCTTTTCTATAGAGTATGAGTGAACTTTACACCCTGTTCCTCATACCTCTATAGTACAAACCTACTTACAGAAATAAAATCATTTATCATTTATCATAGGCTCTTCTTATAATAAAAAACGATGAATAAAAATACCAGCCTATTAATAATTGCCCCACTGAAGCGCAAAGGACTCGACTCTTACAGTGAAGGCACGAGCATTGATCACCACGCTTGCTAAAGACGGGTTGCGAATTTCAGGCTTATATTAACAGCTATAAGTCCAGGGCCTGCAGTCTCGACATTAGATAGCGACAAAAATCTGTCGCTAAGTCGTATCGATGTCAAATTCCTTTAATAGGTTTTCAACCTTATCTCCAAAGCATAAGGTTGAAAATCTATTAAAGAAATTTGACAAAGTTTGGACTTAACGACCGATTTTTGTCGCTATTCATGTCGAGACTGCAGGGCCAGGTTTCCTCACGATGTTTTTCCTTCACCGATGTCAGTAATGTCCAAGATAAACTCAGAAAGTAGATATGAATTGGAAAGTCACAATGGTACTTGTCCGGATGCACCCACAACTTCGTGCATGAGAATGGTCTTGGATAACAAAATTTTAGTGCAGGCAAACCCACGATTGGATTCAAGTGAAGTATAAAAATAACGACTCGCATAAAAGCTAGTTTTTAGAAATAATTAACATTAGTTGGAAAAAACATTAAGTCTTTCTTCTGAATTAATTTTGTAGGGTTCCGTACCCAAAGGGTAAAAACGGGACCCTATTACTATTATATATGATAATAATTTAATGTAAATAACGACGTAGGACGACGAGGTACGTACGTGACGTAAATATTTGCGTGCTGAATGACAAAATATGGCTGATCTTTGTACTATACTAACACCTATTGATGTATCATCTACCTATATTTGCAAAAATAAAATTATTCTATTCTATTCTAAGACTTCGCTGTCTGTCACCAGGCTGTATCTCAAGAACCGTGATAGCTAGACAGTTACAATTTTCACAAATTATGTATTTCTATTACCACTAAAACAACAAATACTGAAAACGAAATAAAATATATATATAAGGGGGGCTCCCATACAACAAACGCAATTTTTTGCCTATTTTTGCTCGATATCAATAATGGCAACAGGTAGGCACCTAATTTGTGTACCTACTGTTGTTTACCTATTCAATGGTACGGAACCCATCGTGCGCGAGTCCGACTCGCACTAGGACGGTTTTTTTTACCATTTCCAGTGAAGCTTTAGAACTGTGTCGTTAATTGCGAATTAATTCTTATTTATAATCTAGGATAAGAAATATATTTTAAAGATATAGAGCTGTAGGAAAATTCCTACCGTTGTAGTTTTTATTAATAAAGCCTGGGTTTCCCCGGCTCCTCCTAATTTTGAGATGACCGACAGAATCCACCCCCCCCCCCCCCCACACACACCCCATCACAAAAAGTGTGGCTTTGCTTCTGTAATTCTACAGTCTTTTTATCTGACGTAGCTATGCGCTCTTTACGCGTGGTCACCAAGTATACACACGGCGACATATAAAGCTATACATTTCCAGTTTTAAAAGTCATTTTATACTGGAAATGTATAGCTTGATATGTTGTCATGCGTACAAACACGCTGTGAATGTGTGTGCAAGCGCAGGAGTTCTCAGTACTGTCCGAGACAATGGCAAAGTCGGAAGTGTGTGTGTGTGTGTGTTATGTGCTGACGCTACTCGTCTTCACGCACACATTAACAGCGTGTTTGTATTGTACACTTGGTTACCACAAGTAAAGCGCGCGTCGCTTCGTGAGATAAAAATACTGTACGTTTTTAAGCCACGTTAGCTTTTCAATTGACTGGTAATTGTTTGTTGGTAGCAAACAATCGGAGACTCTAATGAGCAGTAAACATTTACGGCCTGATTTTTAAGATTAGACTCAGCTTGCTTCTTTTATGTTTAGTCTCATTTGCCTAATCTAGTCAAATCTAAACACACTTGAATGAATATAGCCTTATACGGACATATTAATGCTAAAGCAAGAATTATAATAATGCTGAAGATTTTATTTGAACGACAACCTTTAGGAGCCGAGCAAAAAGAAGAAAGGCAGAAAGAACGCTAAACGAAAACACAGTACTAGCGCGGGCGATGCGATACGGTGGGACGGGGGCCGAGGGCTGCTGAGACCAAAACTATAAACTTAGTATACAGGGAAGTTTTATACAAATGAGGCTGTTATTTTAGTATATTCTGGCGTCTTACAATTACGACGCGTACGAAGTCACGGGCAGAACCTAGTTGAGGATAAAAATGTTGTTCTTGTTTTGCACAAACAGACAGGTTTTAAAAATGGAACATCGCGAATGCTTCTACCGTTTAAAAAACTGGTTATAAATGAATGTGTAAGCAGGCTATAAACAAATGTGTTTTGTTTCTTATTATTTTGAATTAAATTGAGAATTTTATAGAAAAACTATAAAATTACGTCGTGTCATATATTTTATGGCCACTTATTAATTTTTTTATATAAAAAGGTAAGTATATAACTTGGGGCTTAATAAAAGTAACTGGTAGAGTTGTAGGCGATCTAAAAAGCATTAATGTCACATCCATAAAGCAAAGCTGAATAAGAACTTACCTACCTGAACCTCCTCCTCCTCCACCACCTCCTCATGTTACCTAACTGACTAACATCAACCGAGTTCTACCAATAAGTCCTATTATTTTAATAGATACTCTATTACCTTGTGGCGGGATCTACATCGCCACATGCTACGCATCACACTGACGACACCCAAAATCCTGCATCGCGCAAGCGAAGTTAACGCGCAACTAGCATTTACGAGTATTAGCGTCCCGACATCAATCGTCGGCCACAGCCGCCACTGTGGGTGAGCGCCAACCAAAACCGACGCCCTTGTTGCTTGATCGGCTCTTGCTGCCTGGTCGCACGGGCGTCGTGAAGAACTTCGGGCGCTCCCACAGTCACCTCCCCAAAAACACACTACAGAACGCTGAGGGGAGGTATACCCCTTATCGGCTAGGTGTGCAATAAAGCACTCCCACTCCCTCCTGTGTGAGAGAGAGAGAATCCTAAGGACGGGTCCTCAAGTCTGGGGACCGAGAGACCGCAGCCTCGGGCAAAAGGCCAAAAAGCCCTAACACCGGCTCCTCGCGCCCCCTAAGGGGGCGCAGAGAAGATGTCGAGGAATCGTGGGCCAGCGGCCCTTTCTGGTCGGAGGATTTTTCCTTTTCTATGTAGGATGAGTGAACTTTACACACTGTTCCTCATACCTCTTTAACCTAATCAAGAACCAACTCACGAACCTATGTATTTCTGAATCATGATCAAACATTATGCTATTAAAAAACCATCAAGATGTCCATATGAACATCCACGCATTTAAATGTTTCGCTTTCCTTCCCTAGTTAAAGAAACTGTTAAGACAAGTTTTCCCATCGTTTAAATAATCTATAACTAACTACACATTAATTATATTAATAACCTATATATACCAGGTAAATGCCAGGGAAAAGCCAGGTAATTAAATAAATACCAACCAGTTGCTGGTACCGTCTTAAAGATATTTGCATACGAGTACTGTCTTGAAATAAAATGAAATATTGCAATACAGTGTAAGAAATATGATGCTGGTTTCAACGAAGATCGATTATCATACGGGGCTATGCACCGCTAGGGTGCCAATTAGGACCACTGCTGTCAGTGTATATATGTCCGTCTGTCACAAGGCTTTATATCAGTAACGGTAGAAGACGGTAAGACAAAATTTCTTTTTTGTAACGAACTCAATCACAAATCATTAACTACAGTTAAACCATGTGTAGGCTTTTTTAATTGCAGACTCAGTAAGAATGATAAAGTTAGTTGCCCATTCCAAAGCGTAGTAGGCTCCTTTGGAAGAACGGGCAAGAAACTCTATGGATACTCTTTTAAATCAAAAATACTACTAACTCTGCGCCTCTTATCTTATGTCTCTTGGTAGATCTTTTTCTGTTTTTCATGATCAAGTTATTTAACGATCTTTGGTCTGATCTGCAATAGCAACTATGGGTTCAAGGTTCTAGTAAATACAGCCTCATTATGCCCTCTATGGGGAGACTGCTTTCCCTACGATTGTCTCGTCACTGTCTGTCCGTTACAAAGGTAAGACTAGGCTGTTTGTTCCCACACTGCGTGTTGTACAAGTAAATAATTTAGTGGTTAACAATAAATCAATCTGAACCTTCAATTGGAGGGTTCAGATCTACTCTCACTTATATCTTTATCTATACACATCATCAAAATTGACACCAAATGATTTGAAAAACTGTTTTTTAGCGTTAATATTATTTTAATTTTACTTCTGTTCCGATTTAAATTATATATTTTGCTCAATAATAAAAATTAAAAAATCTGAAGTCTTACTTGGCCTCTGCTAATCCGACTGCTGCAAAAGAGGGGTAATGTCTTCAAAGTGTAGGTATGTATGTTTGTCTTTTCATGTTTTGTTTAATTATTTTTTGCTACAACTACCTGCACTTAAAAGTTTTGCAGATAAACTCTTCATTTGTTTTAGGAGCCTTTTTGGCCCCGCACATGTTTTTTACTAGTTTATTGTTGTTTTTATTTTAAATATTGTTAATTTTGTTGTGCTCCTTTTTTATTTTTTATTACTCATTGTAATTCCTGTGCATGTGCCAAATAAAATATTTTTCTTTCTTTCTTTTCTTTCATTTATAATCCATCAGTGCCTACTTGGATCCTTATCCTTATTTTGTGACTAACACTGGTTGTTACGGAACCTTGTTTTATTTGTAAGCTCGTAATAAAATATTATGCGGCCGCGTTTGTAAATGAATGCCTCACTGCAGAATGTGAATGTACCCTTTTGGAGTTATTCGACTGCGCCTTGATTGGTATCAGGTTCTGAGAGTGTAAAGGATGTTGTTCTAGCAATATCCTGCTACGTGTTTAATTTTATGTAGTCTTGGTTCAATGGCCGATGATTTTTTCGTCTCCTGAACTCCATTGGAGTAACTTTATATTGGAATTGTTGTTGAAATAAATGGAATATCTATTGATAAGAAGGATAGTTAGTACTTTAAAAGAGATGATCTTCTATGTCCATGACTAGGCATCCATAAGACCTAGAGAGTTTGCGAGACCAATCGAGATGAATCTGAAAAATGATGTCTGGAAGGATTTGGGGGAGGCCTTTGCTCTGCAGTGGTACAATGTCAGCTAACAAAAAAAAAAGAAGGTTTACAGCTTTATAAACCTCTGCATCTAAACGATTAGTTGTCCATTTCTAAACTAGACGGTTTCAAACTGTCATATTGATACAAGAAAGGTTTCAACACACGTGCAGCCTGTGTTTCCGTCGCGTGCCACAGCTCATTAGACTTGACGGTAAATGTTATCTCCACGAGTGAGAGCAATTCTTGGAACCGAGGTGCAGGATCTTGATACGTCATTTGGGAACCGGCTTGGTCAACATATGGAGAGATTTTATAGGTTTTTGGTTTATGATGTGTTAGTTTAGTATGACTCATCTTTATGAGACCCTGGTCCCGGTCTTCCAAGATTTTTGTTGGATTTACTGCAGTAGTGGGATTTTTCGGAAAGTTCTCTTCGAACCCCGCACAAGTGACTGCCTATGGAAATATTGTCTTTTTTAAATTTGTTTTTGTTAACGCAAAATTACACCTTTATATCGTGGGTGTTTCGGTTTGGGTCCGTTGGAGTATTAAATCTCTTAATTGAATCTAGTACAAAATTTGGCAAAATCGGGCTCTCAGAGTGGAAATAATTTTCCTAAAAGCTTTTTAATGGACGGTACTCACCGCAAGCGTTCGCGTCGCAGATTCGTTTCGCAAATATTCGCTGCACGAGCCTTTGTTACGCAACTAACATTCGTTCGCGAGCACAGCTGCAACGCCTGAAGGTTCTTTTGGTGCGTCGCCAAAATGGAAACTAACACCGCCATCTTGTTTTGTCAATACGATTTTTGTGACAATTTTACAAATGTTGACCATCAACACAACCAAATAGGGAGTCCTTTCGTTCCAAAAAATTTTTTCGTATTTGTATTGACGTACTCACCAAACTGTTTGTTTCTCGAAAGAATGTTCGTCCGTTACAACGTTACGTTGCTTTACACAAGCTCGCGCATCGAATGTTTGCAAAACAAATTCGCGAAGCGAATGCTCGTGGTGAGTGCCGTCCAGAGATTCAATATCAAATCATTGTGATCTTCATGACAAGAGTTATGTATGTGTCATCTGAACACTATGTTCGGAAGCTCGCTCTTAATAATGTAGGAGGTACGTATCTTTCACAATAACATTTGAAAGATATATTGTAGGTAGTCATCTGACGAGGACGGGGATCTTTTTGTGGTTTCGCTTTTCTTGGGATGCAATTAAATCCTCGTAAATGTCGTGTGGTTGCAGGTGACTACTTAATCTTTTCCTGTGGGTGACGTAAGTGGTGCAATAGGCAGGTATAACACCGACCGAAACAAATAAATACAATTTTTTTGAGTTACAAGTTAAATGGTATTTTGCAGAGTGCAAATTAGTGCTAATATTGAATAATTATGGCAAAAAATGTGAGATGCAACATCGTTCTGATTTGCTGAGATGATTTAGCAGTGGTCAACTTTTTCACCAAACTTATGGCAGTCATCTAAATTCAAAATCAAAATATTTTATTTCACATAAATCTACATGGGCACTTATGAAACTTCAGAAGCTAGGTGTACTATTCCAATTGGTCGTTTCATATGGAGAAGAGCCGGCAAGAAACTCCACGGTTGACGTAATTATCACCCAAGTTGTGCTATACCCCATCCAGCTGTATTGTTTTAACATCCATTGTACCTACCTACAATTTTCCAGCAAATAAATAATTTGATTTGAGTTTACACGCTGTAACTATGAAGGATCATTAATGATAAAGGAACTGCTTACCTATACTCTTCCAGGTGGCTTTCTTCATACTCCTGGCATGTTCCTCTTCCCTCTCCAGTTGCTGTATAGCTTCCTCCAGGTCTTTGTCATCTGTGGTGGTGTTCCGAAGCCAGGCTAGTGCTGCACGAGCTTCCTGTAAGGACACCAAGGATTGTATTATTATTTGGAATTTACTAGAGGTACAGATGTAGGTATAAAAGAAGACGACATGCCACGTCGACTCCAAATAAATTAGTTAAATGTAAAGAGGATGCTGTTGATGTTGTAGATGAAGTTACTGTTACTATTAACCTGCATTATCCCACTGCTGGGCAAAGGCCTCTCCCCATGATTTCCAGATTTTTCGATCCAGGGCTAAACTGGACCATTGGTCGTTTGCTTTCTTTAGCTCGTCCCGTCATCTTCTACGGGGTCTGCCGCGACGCCTTCTGGCTGTGTCAGGGCTCCACGTAGTGGTTATTTTGGACCACAGCTTATTAAGCATTATGACAGACGTGGCCAGTCCAGTCCCACTTCAGTTAAGCGGCTTTTTGAGCTAGGTTAGTAATCTGTGTTACGCGCAGTATGGTGTTGCGAATGTGGTCTGTCAATGTGACGCCTAGAATACTGCGCTCCATTGCACGTTGGCAAACCTTGAGTTTGAACTTTTGAATGTTTGTGAAAGACCAAGTCGTGTTTTGGAGCGACGTGTGGTGTTGTGAATGTGGTCTGCCAATGTGACGCCTAGAATACTGCGCTCCATTGCACGTTGGCGAACCTTGAGTTTGAACTTTTGAACGTCTGTCAAAGACCAAGTCTGGGATCCATAGGTCATAATGGAAAGAATGCTCATGTCCATAATATTTCGCTTGATTGACAAAAGAACATTTCCTTTCATAAGTTCTTTCATGGACCAGTAGCTCTTCCAGAAGAAGTATCGATCGTAATATGAATAGAAAAGCGTGAACGAAACAGTTTCTGAAAGGATTTATTTGAGGTTTTGCTCTTTATTAGTTTGCTTAAGAACAGCACCCTAATTACGTAACACACTATCTATCACAATCTGAATCATTTTGAAGCCTATTGCTAATCCATTGCTTCAAATGTTGGAAAAAATTGTCTGCTCAACAACGTAAATGACGCAATGAATGTTATTGAACTGTCAAAATGAAACCCATTCCTACTGTTAGTGTATTTCATAATTACCCCGCTGGAGTCATTTTTATTGATATTCATACCCTTTAAAGGTGAAAAAAGACTATAAAAGTCTTGCCCGATTTCTGAGGCTCTTTTAACGGTGGTTTATCTATCGAATACTCGTAGCGCTATTGGTTCGATAACATGTAAAAATGCGTTTACGAACTCCGCAATGTTGATAAACTCCGTTCAAACTTAAGTTAACTGACCAATGTGTGCCGTTTATCGGTTCGATAATGATACTGGTCACCAAAAAAATCGACCCAACCATTTTTTGTTTAATATTAATCGATTGTTTCACGGAAAAGCCGTTGAATACATGTTTGTTTTTTTATTTTGAGGGTCAATACTCGTATGATGACTGACGCCTTGTTTGTCATAAATCTTATTGCAATTATTTATATAAAATTACTTCAAAAGTAAATTAATTAACTCCTGTAAAACTTTTCATAAAAAAAAGGTTAAGCAAAAAAGAACACGAGTATTCATTGTTGTTGCTGATTGTAGAACAAACAAGCACTATTTATTTATTTAAAAATCAAAATGCAATGGATTTATTCAAAATAATAGCAAGTCGGCGAGTTTTTAATAGTAATTTAAGCCACTTATTTACCCTCGAAAAATATTATTATAAAAAAAAAAAACAAGTATAAAAGACTAATTCAAATAATAAAATCAATTTTAGGCGCGATCTCTAATACAGACCATCTAGCGGCAACTAAGGTTCTAGTTATCGGTTTCATAGTTATTGAATGGTTCGTTGCGTATTCAGAAACGCAGTGACAGTTAACCGACGTATTAACCTATGCATAACTTTATTGAATAAATAGCTAATGAGAGTTTATCTGGGAACTTCAGAAACCGGGCATAAGTAAGTGCACGTGCTAAGAAAAGTTTATAGATCTCGGCCTATGGCTTTACATTGGCGCCTCTTTGCCCATCAAAAACATTTAAGAGCGGCTAATCCGTCATACTTTTCATACAAACGCTCGTACGTGATTATGGCGTTGTAACACATTTTTCATTGAAATTTTTGAACTAATAGTTATCTTGTGCACATTATCTAGGTTTCTATGCAAGTAAAAAATCCAAATATGGAGAAACAAATTCAGTATAAGCCTCCAAAAATCTGCTTTTTTGCACAAATTTTACCTGAACTTTGGCCGTTCATAATGTACTCATAAATTGTAAATGTAAAGAAAATATCAACATAGAAACCTTGCCCATGTAATGGAGATTCTAAATGACAAATATTTTTTCCAAAAACTTGTACGGCTTTTTCAAAAACACATATTTCCTGGAAGAAGTTTTGTGAAATCTTTGCGCGCCAATTTTCGTTCGATGTTATCGCGTTCTCACTCTTGCTGCACAAGCATTTCAATCATGCTAGCGATGGCGATAGACGGACCGGGAAGGGCCCTCTTAAATGATTAAAGTTCTGCAACTTTTACATAAGTACCTAATTAACATCTGGTCTTTCCTCTGAACACGGGAAAGTAGCTCGTTTGGGAAATACCATTTCATTACATCGTCCGGGTTAATCTAAGTGACTCGGCGGTAGATGGCTAGGTTAGGTACTTGAAATGCTGTTTGTGAAACTATCCAAATTACAGAATTCAATTAAGAAGGTATTAATGTGATCGCTGGTCAATTCAAATAGTTAAAATCATTTAAAAGTGCTATTACGTTCCTTAAATTTAAGTCTCCTATTGAACTTTAAAAATTCCAAGGCTTCGATAGTAGGTATTAAGGCATTTTTATCCTAATATCATTATAATTATCACAAAAATATCGAGTTTTCCTTATTACACAGGGTGTAAAAAGACCCATCACATAGCCGTCAACTATGCATTCTGTATATCAAACAAGTAACACAGCACAAAAATAATTGCTAGGAAACGAATTTTATTTTTGGTTTGAAAAATCACTTTTTGCGGTAGTGCGCAACGTAACACACGCAAAACATTGTGCTTATGGGTGCACGCAACGGTACAGGGGTCGTGAAGGTATTTAACGTTAAGTTATAAAATTAAAAACTTGTTTTCGTAAAAAAAACGTCAATCAAAGTTGGAATTTTGACCTTTAATATCTCCGTAATCAGAACCAGGTTCCCAGATATGGTTCAGTACAAAAAAAAAAAATTACAGTGACAGGGACTACAAGTGACTCTCGGCTTCGTTGAGTGTATTTTTACATCCGTTAAATTACTTTAATATTAATGTTTTATACACGTAAATCTTCCGGAATCAATTCTCAAAATTATGATGAAAACCGTATCAAAAACCGTCGCGAAGTTTAGAAGAACAACGCGGTCACACAGAGAGACAGGAAAAGCGACTTTTATTTATAACTAGCTTTTGCCCGCGGCTTCGCTCGCGTTAATTTAGACTTTGACTATAAATTCGGGTTATAATTCAATCACGATTCGAAAGACACGTGGCGCCATCTATTATCATAAGAACGTTATTGTTGTTTTCTTCGGGAACAGTACATTTTTTTGGGATGAAAGGTACCCTATGTCCGTTTCTGTACACCTGACAAGGTATACGCAAAATTTCAGGATGATCGGTTCAGTGGTTTAGGCGTGAAAAGGTAACAAACAAACAAACAAACAAACAAACTTACTTTCGCATTTATAATATTAGTTAGGATAAGTAGGTATATTATAAATACATAGAAGTTCTCACCTTAATCTTCCCCTGCTTTATCAAAAACACAGGTGTCTCCGGCATAGCAATGAAAGCAACGAGAAAGATGGCGGGCACAGCAGTGCAGAGCCATAGCACTGCGTCGAAGGACAGCAGATCACCTGCCACGTAGACTACTAGGTAGCCTAGGTTCTGAGACAGGATGAAGAGGGAGCCTAGAGCGCCTCGGATGTTGTCTGAAGCTATCTGTGAAGAAAATTGATGGTTAGTTTGGGTAGGTAAAGATGGAAATAATTAGCGTTAAGGTCTTTTGTTTGATTCATGACCAAAATATTTGTTTTCACGTTCAACAGCAAAGGGTGTAGTCAACCTCGTAATGGGGGCTATCGTTTTTGTGCTCACCAGTTGGCGCCACTGGCGAGTAAGGTCCCGTCAGTATTTTTATTTGATGTTTTGTATATGCTTAAAGTTCTCATAAATTCAAAATATGTTTATTTTATTACATTTTAAAGCTTAAAATGAATATGTAGATTATAATGTTCCTAAAATTGGCAAGCATGAAGCAGACTAATATTATTCTACCTTAAGTGCTATAAAATTTTACTTTTTACTTAAATCTTAAGCCATAATTAATCAGGAATAGCACAACCATTACAACAATTATGAATCATTAGTTAAAATCCGTGATAAAAATCCCGCAAACAGTGAACGTTCAGTACATTTGACATAAATAGAGACCTTACTCTACACTAGCGCCTCTAGCGGCGAACTCAAGCGCGGTAGCCCTCATTGCGTTATCATCCTAAGGTTAAACTGCTTTATTACGATTCAAACTTAATGGCGGCTCGGAACATGATGCGAGTCCCTGCGCAGTAACCAATTCACGTGTCAGCGGGCGTGAGGGGTGAGGAGATTTGATTTGAGGAGCGTTTGAATACACTCAATTAAGCTGAAAATACATAACATCAAGCCTGTATTCTCAGAAGGGTTAGGCAGACGTGTGCCTATAGTACACCCACATTTCGCCAGTTATGATTAAGTTCCATGTAATAGGGGGCGGGCGTATTGCTATCAACCGGGCACAAACCCCCTAAATTAACGGTTATATTTAGTCAAGTGTGTTATGGTTTGGCCAGTCTGTGTGGTAGCCAGAGTCATTCGAAATAACAGAGAAATTGAAGGAATTTCATATTAAACTTAGCTGGGTAAATGTACTATAGGTATACCTCTGCGTAATCCTGCGGGGATTTATTCACCGATCATTGTCACTGTCAATAACAAGGTAAAATGTATCTCCGATTATAACCCTTCATAACTTTCCTCGAACGTCACACACGAAGGAAGTTATAACAACTATTCGTTATAAAAACACGTACCACAAAACAATGACATCTTTCTCTCTTCTGAATTTATAGGAAAACTTCCTGTTTACCTACTTTTAGATCTCCCAATGACTAAAATGCTATGACGTCGTTAAAACCAGAACAACGATTGGAAAATTAATAAATATTACTTCTAATACGTACTTAAGCTGATTAACTTCAGGTAACAATAGGGGATATTCCTGAAAATGTTTACGTTTGAAAATATCTACCATTGTTTTTCATGAATCCTACGAGTACTAATATTATATGTGAAAGATTGTGAGGATGGATGGATGTTTGCTACTCTTTCACGCAAAAACTACTGAACGGATTTGGATGGAATTTGGAACACAGATAGTTTATAACCTGGATTAACACGTAGGATACATTTTATTCCGGTAGCATGTTCCCGTGGGATAATTTCCGACATCCACGCGGGCGAAGCCGCGGTGAAAAGCTAGTAAATTATAAACATACCTAGTACTGTCGAAATCATGATCGCATGTATGGGCATCGGTCTTTCCCCGCAAAAATAACGTAATTATCTGTTGTCTTGTGGTCACCTGGCCACAATGTTGCATATTCCAAGACGTTTTTTCTTAGGTCAAAAAATGTCTGTAGTCAATTACTAGTGTGGTACTTCGTTAAGTTCGTTGCGAATTTCTAGAACTATCTACAAATTCGCAACGAACTGTTGCCCAAGTTTACCGCAAATTTTAGATACCATGGTGTTATACACCTTCTAGATTTTTAGAATGAGTATTTTAGATAATCTGGCATATCATATTAAGTATAGCTTTTCCAGCAAATTCTAGTCGTTAGAACTTTGTCTGTCTTTTCGGTAGATTTTTGATGGATCTATCGAGGTTACAGCTTTTATATGAATCTTAGTGTACGTACCTACATACAGTGTGCGACTGAATGAATTCACATTATTAAAGTTGTTCATACAGAATCGTTTACTGAATCGATTTCTGTCATTTTAAATATGGGGAATTTTTTATCCCAAACATAATTATGGTACGGAAATTACAGTCACTTCCGCTGTATTGTCAAAACATACCAAAATGGACGAAGTACCTACTACGCTAGACCCTTATACGTGTGCAACTGTGTTCGTGCGTAGATTTGTAATGTGGCCATAATTTTCTCCCACAATCAGTATAACTAATTTAATAAATAAACAATGTTTTATACATGTATAATAGTAAAATTTCCGTGTATGTATTATGATCAGAACATAATATTTTAATTGGGGTGTTTAGAGGAGTGCGTTAATTTCGGTACATGTTTATTTATGTTTTACGAAGATATCTTCTCAAACAAAGTCTCAGGGTAATGTGTACTACTTACCTCCTTCAGATATAACGGTATGACGACATAGCAGCCTGCGCAGGCGAGCCCGGCGACTGCGCGAGAGGCGATTAGTGCCCATGGACGGAGAGAAAACAGGGTAATGGTCCAGCTTATCTGTGGAATATAGGGTTCGTTAGTGATGCTGTCAAAAGTATTGCAGAAGGTCAATAAGGCAAGATCTTGACACTAAACTCTTGACTAAAATGTGATACAGATTTTTTGGTGCCGGAGGTCGTTATTACAAGTACCTACTTACGCTCCATATACTCGTATTGTAAGTAACAATGACTTAAAAAACCGGCCAAGTGCGAGTGGGACTCGGGCACGAAGGGTTCCGTACCATTAACTATAAAAACGGCAAAAAATCGCGTTTGTGGTATGGGAGCCCCCCTTAAATATTTATTTTATTTTGTTTTTAGTATTTGTTGTTATAGCGGCAACAGAAATAAATAATTTGTGAAAATTTCAACTGTCTAGCTAACCCGGTCTTGAGATGCAGCCTGGTGACAGACAGACGGACGGACAGACGGACGGACAGACAGCGAAGTCTTAGTAACAGGGTCCCGTTTTTACCCTTTGGGTACGGAACCCTAAAAACTATGTTAGTAAACTTTCACAAACTAAAACAACTAAAAATGATGTGGCCCAACGCACGTGCCTCCGTACCCAGTGCCTTATAAAGGGACTGCACACTTTGTCTAATAACGTTTTTAGGATTATTGCACAAAAGAAAGAAAGAAAAATATTTTATTTGGGACAGGCACAGGAAAAAAAAAGCATTTAAAACTAACAAAATTGACATTTTAAACAACAATAAACAAGGTAAAATAAAAGACTTGTGCGAACGCTCCTATATTAATTAATTGACTGCATATGGTGATCAACGTGATCAAACCTAAAACAACAGATCAGTTGCAATAAGCGACAATTGATACAGCTGCTAGTAAACAATATCTACCGGTAAATAACTACTAGTATTATCTGCGACAAGTGGTTACAACCGCTCTGGTAACTAACTAGCGTGATTCGTTTGTGGGTTCGCTGTATTCAGAGGACAATGGCGCTTGATCCATGATAGAGCAATATACAGGGTGACTGGGACATCGACGCGCAACTTGTTATCATGGATTCAGTACATGATTCTAGACCCCCCTTGCGTAGAAAATTTTCACTGGTTATCAAAAAAAAACTGCTGTTTCATAGAAAAGTGTATGGAAAAGATTTTTGGCTTTTTGGCCTCGCACAGGTTTTTTGTTTATTGTTGTTTTTTTCTTTTTCTTTTTTATTGTTAATTATGTTAGTTTTAAATGCTCCTTTTTTATTTTTACTCTTTGTATTTCCTGTGCGTATCCCAAATAAAATATTTTTCTTTCATTCTTTCTTTCTTATTTTTCTTTTAAACCGACGAAAAATTTCAACGCAGGGGTTCAGAATCATGTACTGAATCCATGGTAACAGGTTGCACGTCTATGCCCTGCCACCCTGTATGGTATGTATTAGAAAGGTGTGGTCATATTTAAGGTGTGGTAGAAACTGAACCAATTCGAACCAATTCGAAATCGCGAAAAAATTATCAAGCGAAGTTTTGGGGAGCCTGCCGTTTTGCTAAAATTATTTTGACAAAATTTAATTATCCCAACAAATTTTAGCAACCTTTTTTTGACCAATTTGGAATGATTATAGTACGCACATTTTCATTTGATCTCATATTTATTCGGCAGAATATTACCAAGGATAATTTCATTACAGCATTTGGTATTTAATCAAATGATTTATTACAGCAAACAATCTTTAGACAATTAACATTTAGTCAAATGATTTGTTATGACAAAAATAAGATTGCTTCAAAATGCAAGGATGGGATAGGAGCAAGAGTGAGCGAAGCGAGCTCGGGACTTGGGGCACTCCAACTCGGACAGGTTAGAGCAGAAGCGGATGGCGGGCTCTGAAAGACCCCGCTGTCCCCTTCGTGGTTATTTTTTTTTAAACCACCCAGAAGTAGGAGCCCCGCCCCGCGGGGCTCCGTCGGCTACGCCTTATAATAGAAATGGTAAATTGAAAACTGACGATACTAAATATTTGGCTTAATTTATTTTGCGTAAAATATGTTATACCAACTGAAATATTTGGCTACATTCAAATTGGTAAAAGTACTAGTTGGTAAGCACGTTATTCTTTAAACGTTCACATGCCAAACATTAAGTTTGCGTTACATTTATTTGTGAAGAGTTTATTTGCTAAGTAATAATTTAGCAAATGAAATTATGCGGAAAATTGTTTGGGAAGTGATAATTTGAAAAAAAAAATTGTGAAACAAGGGTAACCGGAAGTTTTGTATGGGACAGTCGTTGATATGCATCAATGGGGGCAGTTGATATTTTTTTCGGGATTACGAGGTTGGTCCCAAAGAAAAGTTGTACAGTTTGATGGTCTGTACTGCATCGTTAAATATGACCACACCTTTCTGATACCTGCTGTATACCAACATCAGCCAGTTGCAAGCATTTTTTGGTGGTGGCGGTTTTTGGGTGAGAAGCAATATGTCCTTTGACTGAAATAATGATGTTCTTCTTTTCGTACAGAATAGGAATGAGTATACAATATCACGCTTAGGCAGGCACTGCGTGTTGGCGATTGCAGATCATACATTTTTTTTTTACAAAAAGGAACTACCGGCTTCCAAAAAAAGACACTACAAAGTGAAAAATAAATTTAATTTCGGAAGAAAGAAAGAGTAAAAAAGATTTATTTGACACAGAAACACGTGCATACAAAAAAGATAAGACGGAAGACGGTGTCTTTGGTTTTGTATTTTCGTTTTTTGCCAGCGACTTCCGAAATAAAAGTTATTTATCACTTTGCAGTGCTTTTTTTGGAACTGGTTGTTTTTTTTTTTGTAAAGAAGTTTATATCTCTCACTTTTTAGTTGTGGTACCTACCCCACACAAATTCGTATACCACTACTTGATATGTAAATAACAGTGACAGGAAGTTATTATAACATCATCTATACACCTATTATACTAAGTGGAAAAATACGTATTATTGAAGCTAACTGTACAACTACGGAAGCAAAGTTAATACAATTTATATGGGACTACCGCTGACTCCTGAGGCATACCCTATCCATTAAATAAAGAATTTTCGAAATCTATCCACAATGCCGGAGATATCGCGTAACAAAAAAACACGGCCAAATTGAGAACCTCCTCCTTTTTGAATTCGGTTAAAAATAGTCCATCTTTAATTAGTTGTGTTACGAACGCGCTTCGTGCTTATAATGCCCTCCTAAACCTTCGAATTACAGGATATGGAGTAGTTTTGTAATGATATTCAGAGACCACTACTTATACATGGTCAAAACCAATAATTAATAGCTTTTCAACACTTACCACAAGCATCAACGCCGTCAAAAGAGTAGTGTACTTCCTACCCCACCGATCAGCGAGGTCGCCAACCATGAACCCACAGAATATGGGGGGCATGAAGGTAATAGCTGCCATCCACGATATGGTCTCATCGCTGATTGGCTCCGGCGCCGGCCCGTCGGGCGACTGCAGGATTGGCGTCATGGGAGACTGCCAGCCCATCAGCATTCCGAAGTTTAGGGCTGGAATTGTGACTGTAACAAAGGAGACAGAGTTTTAGAATAACTAAGTGAAGTGGAGACGTGGAAGGGTCGCCTTACAGTCCTTTCATTTCACCTCAAACAGCAACACAATAGCAACCTTATTATAACCAGAATAAAGATCACTGTGATTTTGACATTGATGCAAAAGGTAGAAGATGCAGAGGCAAAATAACAGTGAAATTTAAAGGTGCTGGATCAAGTCGCTCATTTGGAGAAACAACGATGTAAATGTAATTTTTCCCAAATTGAGTTGTCGATATATATTGTGGTCGAAAAAAAATCAGAGGAGCAGAGGCGTGAAATATTTCATATGGTTTTGGGATTTATCAACATTTCAGAACGAGACGGTAACAGCTTCCAAAAAGAAAACGACTTTAAATCACTCTCCTGTAAAATTTTAAAAGCAGTAGTTACGTCGATGTTTCTCCAAATGAGCGAAATTAGCTCACCCATTCGGAAACAGTTGTTTCTCTGTTTTCGTCAGTTACGAGCTTTACATTTTTACCACATGCTAAATACCACGATGTGGCAAGTAAATATCGAACCTCAACTGTAACATTAGTACTTGTGCTTTCAGGTATAGGATAAGGTCGCAAAGATGTTGCACATACACGAAATTACAAATTGTTTCAACAATTTGCTTCTATAATGCACCCGATTAAAATTGGAAACCGATGCATATAGACCTGCAATACCCCACGCGGTTTGTTAATGGTCATCAACATTATTTAATCACAAGTAATTAAGTATTTAAATCCGCTTCTGATTGACGCACTCCAGTTCAATATAGCACATTGTATTTGCATAGTAGACTAAAGAATATAATATAAATATACAGAACCGGTATTATATAAATCATGCTGATTCATTTACATTGATTTATAGAACATATATATTTGTTTTATTGTCATTTAATGACTCCGTAGCAACATGCTGACGACTTAATTCGCACGCCATCGCTAGTAGATTCTAGATCAATTTGTTATAAGGGCTTCCGTCCACCTAGTTTGCCATGCTAAAACAGGCGTATTTATGATCATTTTATATCAAGATAAACTTCTTATACTTAAATTAACTAACAAACAATAAAAATATAATAACCTAAACGAAATCTCCAACCGGCTGGTTGACACATCCCGTGACCCAAGGGCTGGCTTTTACCTTGGCCAGGGGCTATGCATTGCCATACAACGTGGCAATGATAAATGATAAATGATTTTATTTCTGTAAGTAGGTTTGTACAAACACTTTTACACGTCAATCATATTTTAAAACTAGATGAGGTCGGCGTTTCCTATCTGACTACTCTGAGAAGAAAGGCCGAAACAAACTCAGAGGTCACAGTCTCTTTTAAAGTCCAGACATAATCTTGGTCAGATCATGTGAAGACCATGTAGATTTGAGTCTGAAATGGTAATTTTGAGGAAAAAATACCACACAGAATAAGTGGACCTGTCCAGTCAGTGCACGCATTTGTCAGTAATCAGCAATGCGGCCAGTCTCTTGTGTACATTACCAGTCGACAGCAAAGCGGAGGAATTTTACGACGCCATATTTTAGTTTGTTAAAAGTTTTTGTTAGGTTAGGTTATTATAAATATTTTAATTTTAATAGTTTGTTAGATAATTTAGTACAAGAAGTTTATCCAGTGTATATTTATGTATTTATAATGTTATAATGTATATTATTATGTATTTATAAGTAGATATTTATAGTACATTTTGATACAAGTGGAGAAATGTTGTTATTGCATTCGAGGCGGAATACACACACGAGCCATAGGCGAGGGTGTTATGGAGCCGACAACTAAAAACACAATCACCGCCGACTGGACTAAGTATAGGTGTAGTTATCTGTGGCAATTTTTATTTCCGCACACGTGTTGGTAAATGAATAAAACGCACGCGTGTGAAATACATTGCATGTTGAACCTAATCGTAGTGCGATAAGAACCGGTTTTCGAGGAAGTGTATTGAAAAATACATTTTAGAGCAGGGTGAGTTTCTGACAATCATCTCTAGATTAGAAGTAAAGCCTGATTTACTCGATGCGATTTGATTGGCTGTGGTATACGAGTACCATACGTTGAAGCAACAACAAAAGTTGCAACGTCTAAACAGTGTCAAGATCTACTTGAAGTCTGCAAATAGAACCGCTAACATGCTATTTTACTTTTATTTAAGTACCTAAGTTTTATTTTAGTTGTAACTTTATACTCATTGTTAGTTTATTACATTATGTATTTATGCATTTTCTAGCCTTAAGCAGTTTCAACCTAGTTCAGGCAAATTAGTAATTGTGCTCTATTATAAATAAACGTTTTTTTTTATCATAGTGTGGGCGTTATACTCAATACTCAATACTCAATCATTTATTGCATTCCACAATGTGCTTAGGTGGTAAGTAAACATTTGTTGTACCAATCGTGGACCCCGTCGGGCACAGCAAAATAAAAATTTGAAGGAGGAGGACTTATTTATACATGCAACAAAAAAAAAAAAAACTTAGTCTAAGTAAAATTAAAGGTAACATTTTGTTAATTATTTATTAAATTAATTAAATCTACATATTTATTATTCATTTATATTATTGTGCCAGTTCTATGAATGTTTCAAGTAAATATTCATTTATACTGTAATAACATTTATTTAGTAATAATTTATTTATTTATTGGTAATAAAGTAAAGGTAAGTCATTTGTTGCTTCAATTTTATGGTTAGCCACTTTATTATATATTTTATATTAGTATAAATGGGCTTTAGAGATTCATTCAGAGATTTTGAGGGGTATTAGAACTACACATATGCACTTTTGACTGCCCTGTTGATCTCATGGTCGCAAGTGGAACTGCTGAGCGTGGGGTCTTGGGTTCGATTCCCAGGTCGGACAAAGTGTTATTGGTTTTTTCAATTAGGAATTTCTTAGTAACAGCCCGGAGTTTGGAAGTCGCGGTGTGATACCGCCGTGTCTCGGAGAGAATGGTAAGCCGTTGGTCTTGCACCTGATCTCTGTCCGGTCGTGTGAGACTGCGTGCTATCCCATCGGACTATGACAATGAGGGAACAGAGAGAGCCCTTGTGTCTGCGCACACACTTGTGCACTATAATATCTCCCGCGCCGAAGACTAGCCTCCGTTAAGATTGGCCGCCATGGCCGAAATACGGTCTGGACGACTATTATTAAGTACGTTTGGAAAGTATTCGTTCGGGCTTAAAATGATATAATAAACTTGCAATGGTAATGTGTCATCGGACAGAACCGTCCAATTCTTTTTTGTGTTTGCGACCTTTATAAGATTATTATATTGTTTCTCAGATGGAGACTCTGATAAAAATGTGTTGTGACAACCAAATGATTGTTTTGTTACTCTTTTCACACGCCTCATGTAGTCAAACGTTTGGCATTACTAATGAACGTAACTATAACATATTATATCGTGTAAACAATATCCTTACTAGAATGTGTATGTAAACAATAGTGTTTATAATAGAAAGTGGCGTGTGTAGCCCCGTGCTCGGCCGTGTTAACACCTGTATTAACAAACTACTAAGCATAATTATTACTCTTACATAATCATTTGTTAATCAGTGTTCGTTTTATCATTTTGTAATTACAATTTCTCATTATACATATTGGACGGATTAAGTTTGTCATTACTGGGAAGAAAGTATTGTTATTGTTCTTCACTCGTTTGACAAACTGTGTGAAAATAGTCATTCTTGCCGTGACAAAAATTTATTAGTCAGTCGGTATGGATTGCCTCGTTTGACTGCCTTCTTTGACTAGTGGTTGCAAGCACTACTGCTGAGTATGAGGTCCTGGGTTCGATTCCCAGGTTGGATGTTATTGGGTTGTTCCATCTGAAAATTCTCAGTAGCAGCCCGGACCCTGGATTCGTGCCTGGTTGATGGCTATAGGCTCGCCTAATATTGCATGGGATCTAAACCTAACTGGCGTAATGATAAATGATTTTATTTCTGTAAGTATGTTTGTACAAACAAACAGACACCAAACAAGACAACAAGACAACTCCTAAGTTAGAATTGGTGTCAAATGTCATGATTTCATGAAATAGTCATTTAATACAGTAATATGAACTCAGAGAGATGTATTGCTGATTCTAATGATTATAATTCCGTAAAGCCATATTTGTTACGACCGCGAATCATATTTTAATCAAAATACAACCTGACAGTGACCTGCAAATTGAAAAAACCGTAAGTATATTTGAATTTCGCGGGCTACCCTGAAGGTTCCGCTTTAAGTACAAACATAAGTTGGTACAGAGACTACCAATACATCAGTCAAGGGCATAGGTACCTATAGGCGATGTGGTGTTCATATACTGTAAGCTTATATTAATAAGGACGATGATATCTTCAACATCAGGCACGAAGTAAAAGCTTGACACACAGTGTAATACAATTTACTTATGAATAGTGATGAATTTGAAGCACATTCTACTGGTATTCTAACTTCCTAATCCTTCCTAACTAATATTATAAATGCCAAAGTAAGTTTGTTTGTTTGTTTGTTACCTTTTCACGCCTAAACCACTGAACCGATCATCTTGAAATTTTGCATGTACGTTGTCAGGGGTACAGAAACGGACATGGGGAAGCTTTCATCCCGAAAAATGTACTGTTCCCGAGTAAAACAACACTAACGTACTTATGATAATAGATGGCGCCATGTGTCTTTCGAATCATATTTGAATTATATTATTGTAGAAACTTTAGTAGTGTGTTCAGATAAGAGTTTTATTTTATTTTTAATTTAAGTACTTAATACATTTTGTGAGTCTAGAGTGTCGATAGACCGGTTTTTCATCCTCCTAGCTATAATTCCCTGAACAACCCAAATTGATTGTCTAATTCTAAATTAACGCGAGCGAAGCCGCGAGCAAAAGCTAGTAAGTTAATAAAGTGGTCATGCATTGGATTAGATCAATTAAGTCCGTGCAATCATTAATAGTTCATAGAATATGTTTTAGTATGATAATATTATTCGTAATCAGTAAGCGATCAAATAAATTCTAGAACTGTTCAATTACTATGAATTATTGCTGCTTCCTACACTTTTGAGCCCGTTATGGCTATCGCAAAACATAAGCATACGCAGTAGCCTTGTTTGGAGTATCTGGTAACAATAATAATATGCGATCACCAATTCGACTGATAAGCATTTGTAATCGACCGAGCTAGCGCGAAGGGTCTCCGTTTCCAGCTTCGGCAAAAATGCTTTCGTATATCCGGATGTCTGTTCTCCTGTACAGTTCGCATTTCTCAACCGATTCTCGTGAAATTTTGCGAGCAGGTTCGATAATTATATGGAATTTTATTGTCAATTCAGTTTTTCAAAATTTTCAAAATGATGGAGATATGGGGGTTGAACAGGTACAAAAATCATATTTCAGTCATTTCGCGCTCTTTGCGCGCACTTTTTGATCTAAGAATTTAGTTTTAAGGTGAACGTTTATTCAGTTTTAAGTTATCCAAAGACAGACTCGCGAGGTCTACAGCTCACAGTTTATAAATACGTTAAAATCGTCCAAAATGTATGGTTAATTAGACGGTATTCATTAGGTACTTACTTAACTCTATGCGCGTTTATAAATAAGCCCCTTGATATAATAACACCTAAATGTTATGTATAATAATTATTTAGAGCTTAATATGTTATAATTAATTATCTTATATTATTTTCTCTTATACCCCTTTAATCATCTGCCGGCTTCCAGTCTAACCGGATGCAGCTGGATACCAGTGTTTTACACGGAGAGATTGCCTATCTGACCTCCACAACCCAATTACTGGGTAATACGATACCCTTTGGTAAGACTGGTTGTCAGACTTTCGGGCATCTGACGACCCGTAACGACTGTCAAAGATCCACGAATGACAGTCGGGACCAAAGGCTTCACCTGCTTTCCGAGGCGCGGAGGGTTCTCGGTATGTAAAGTTGGTCACCCATCCATGGATCAACCGTGGCAAGCGTAGCTTAACCTGATCGATCGACCCGTAAGGCTGTTATTACTTAGCCACGAGCCCCCTTCTTATCTTATACCCCTTTGACAGTATAATGAGACCTTATTGTCTTGCATGTATACTTCTACTCGAAAGGTCTAAGTTCTTTAACAATTCGATAGAAAACTATAGGAGACTATAGTTCGTGCGAAAGCTAGCCTCAAGTCAATAATTAAGCCAGCAGGTGCATTCAGAATTCCGAACAGTGATTACTTTACCAGCTAAGCTGTAAGTAAGGTATGTCATTCGCTAAACTTATAAATATTACTGCCAGTTTAAATTATAATGAGTAGTTTGCAATGTCGTGCGTGCATCTGGTAAGTTGAACAGCTATATCTAAAATTGCATGCACGCATATTTTTGCAATTTAATGAAATCAGACTGCCGACCGACGACAGACAGACGAGACAGTTTATATAGCCTCTAACAACGAATTCATGGAAGGATTGGGGAAGAGACTTTTGGATATAGATCATGGGAATAATGGTCATTAAGGTGAATCCTTAGCTGTAGCCCGCCAAATTCTAATTTTCTTTGGTTTTTTGCAAATTGCAGCTCTGTTTTACGTCGTATGTTGATTAGAATGCGATTCGCGACTTTAGGAATGATATAATTTACTGAATAATAATCATCAATTTCGTATCAATCGTCAATCTTTGGAAATTTGTTACACCTAAGAATTTTTGAATTTTCATATGAAATATTCTGAAAGATTCTTAGGAGGAATAAATTTCCATAGACTGACGATTGATATGAAATTGATGATTATCGATACTATCCTGTTCTGATTGGCGGATCAAGTCTCTGATAAATTCAGTCTAATGGTACTTAACTATTGTGAGAATTACGAAGTAATCAATCAATCAATCAGTTTATTTGTGAAACATATTGGCGTTTGGCGTTTGGCTGTAGGGGTTTACATAAATAGGGGGTGCGCTATGTTTTGTCATAATTGAAGTAGAGTTTGGTTGTTTAAAATAACCAAATAATAATAAGAAAATCAAATGTATACTTAAAAGTCAAAACGTTAAATTGAATATGCTTTAAGAACCCTTGTAACATTGTTATTCATTCATCCACAACAATATAAAACTAATCCTGACCACCTAAACAAACCCTCATTAACAATCAAATATGGCATAAATTACATTCCATATCAGAAGCACAATAGGAAACAGCACCCATTGATAAAAAGCTAATAAAATTTTATGAGCACAATGTTTCGGGCCGACGTATGTATTGTATTGTGGGTTCGTTGATTTGAATTTAATTCTTTATTGTCTTTGAAAGGTACTTAAAGCCGGACCAGCAATGATTTGATAGTCTTCGATAGAGTTCTCTCTATCTATTCTGATAGGACTTATTTATTATTCTTAGTGTTTTTGAAGTACTGTATGTTTTGGTATAGAGGTATGTGGAACAGGGTGTAAAGTTCACCCATACTCTATGGAAAAGGGAGGATTTCTCCGACCAGACGGGTGTCGTGTCTGTTGGGCAACTGCCCGAGGTTTGATGTCGGGACGTTGTATTGTATATATGTTAATTGCGTGGTAAATTCTGGTTGCGCGATGCAGGGTTTTGCGTGACGTCAGTGTGAGGCGTAGCTCGCATGTGGCCTTGTAGAGGCCGCTCCAGTACTAACGCTTGTGAAGACCAAAGAAAAGATGGATGAACGGTGAGAAAGATGATATGGCTAGGAAGGGGGTGACAACCGAGAAGACAAATATTGGAGAAGTATGTTACGCCGACCCCAAATAAATTGGTATAACACAGGAGAATGATGACAAAGGTCGGCCTGTGCTCGCTTTTCATACTCAGAAGATTTCTGTCTTATAGTAGATCTCGAAAGAGGATGTGTATTCATCTCAGCTAAATGCATTTGCCTTTCATAGATATATGCAGTTTTATCATCATCTTCGTGCTCGTATTCCAATTTCCTTGAGATCAGTGCCGTACGTCTTCTTCTTTCATGCATCTTCCGATCTATTCTGTAAAAATTGCACCGTGGAAACTTAGGTGAGTAGCTATCAATAATAAAATGACAGGTTACTTCAAGCTCACGGTGAAATTTTTATTGCTATCATCTCACATGTCTCATCTCATCTCTCATATTTGCTGTCATCTCACCATTCATTTCTGTTCTAGCTATATCATCTCAAATCGTGTATTCATGCTATTCTTCAGTCTTCAGTCATGCAGCAAGTTAACTGTTGCAGTCAATTATTTCAATTAACGCAGAAAGATAAGGCTTTATTGCTTTCTTTTATTTCATTTACGTGAAAACCGTTTTCACTGATTAGACCGACGGTCAAGGTTATTGCATTGATTAACGGATTTTTATTTGATTTCAGTTCAGTTGACGTAGTTGTAGCAAAAATAACAACAAGTTTTGTATATGAGACTACACTTGAAGTTGTCGAAGATAATGAATGCCTAGAACAAACTATCCAATTAGATAAGGTATGTTTCAAAAGTATCTGATGAAAATGTAAACAAATGGATTAGAAAACGTACCTGTGAATGCCAATTTCTAGTGCCACTTACAAATTGAGTTCTTTGATTTGATTATTTGAATACTTGAACCCGAAATTCTAATTTAAAATCACTTTAAAGATGATTTTTATTTGACACATATATTTAACTAGATTCTGCCCGCGCCCGCGTGGATGTCAGAAATTATCCCATTTGAACGTGCTACCGGGACAAAAAGTAGCTATGTCCTTCCCCAGGTACGATCTGTCTCCGTGCCAAATTTTATCGAAATCTGATCAGGGGTTTAGGCGTAAAAAGGTAAAATACAGACAGAGTTACTTTCGAATTTATAATATTAGTTTGAAGTATGGTTAATGTTATTAAAACAATAATTTTTGGAAAAATTGGTGAGGTATAAAGTTGAACCCTTATAAATACAGGTGATCCCTTTAGTAAGTGATTGCGTATGAATTGAACCTGAACAGGGTCTGTTTACACTTTAGTCACATTCTTTTGGAACAGATTAGGTCTACATTTGAAAAGAGGTGAGTCGGTGAATGGGACTCGATTGAGTAGCGCTCGGGAAGCTACCGATAACGCAGAATCTTTTCGTCTCATTCTAATGACAGAAACGTGGCTGTTGCCTATGGGCTATATTATAAGTCACCCAAAGGGTAATAGAGAGGGCTATCCATGGAGCTTCACTGCGTGATCGAATTTGCAGCAAAACCAAGATAATTGGCATATTCTGAAGAATTGCCAACTATCATAGTCATATTGTCATTTGTCAACTATTACAGTCATATTGTCAATTGTCGACCATTACAGTCATATTATCAATTGTCAACTATCACAGTCATTTTGTCAATATTGCCAACTATCACAGTCATATTGTCAATTGCCAACTATCACAGTCATATTGTCAATTGCCAACTATCACAGTCATATTGTCAATTGCCAATTGTCACAGTCATATTGTCAGTATTGCCAACTATCACAGTCATATTGTCAATTGCCAACTATCACAGTCATACTGTCAATTGCTAACTATCACAGTCATATTGTCAATTGCCAACTATCACAGTCATATTGTCAATTGCCAACTATCACAGTCATATTGTCAATTGCCAACTATCACAGTCATATTGTCAATTGCCAACTATCACAGTCATATTGTCAATTGCCAACTATCACAGTCATATTGTCAATTGCCAACTATCACAGTCATATTGTCAATCTAGTCACAAAACTATTTCATATTTTATAGAACTCAGTAGTGACAAAGGATGACAGTTTCAAAAACCACTAAATTAATCCGCACCATTGCCTAAAACATGACATCAATTCGATATTATCAAAGCAAGTTCAGTGTCCGTTGGACACTGAATTTAAATTAGGTCTCCTTACAATGCCAGCCGTGCTGCGAATCCTGATGTAATATCCTATTATGACATGCAGACGTTTTGGCTAGTGAAATCTTAGTTGAGAGGCATTGTAGGATGACATCTTGTTGTTTGTTAAAAACTTTTTATTGCGTATATTTAATTCTGGTTGAAAAAAAAGTACTACGTTTTCTGTTAGTGTTATAACTGTTTCCTCTGAAAACGTAGTAACCTTTTTATGTGTTAGGTTCACTGATTAAAATAACATTACATGCCTACATACATAAACTCACGCCTTCTTCCCAAGGGGGGAGGCGGAACCTAGAGAACGCCACCTTTACGATCCTTACATACTCCTTTTGCTTCGTTTACGTTCATACATCAGCGGGGTAATTACGTAGCACACTAACAGTAGGAATGGGTTTCATTTTGACAGTTCAACAACATTCATTGCGTTATTTACGTTGTTGAGCAGATTTTTTTTCGAACATATGAAGCGATGGATTAGTAATAGGCTTCAAATAGATTCAGATTGTGATAGATAGTGTGTTACGTAATTATGGTGCTGGTCACGCTGGTCATACTGAGGATGTAGTGGTTTAAGGTGCTTATTTCACAATAATAATTAAATTCTTAAATGAGTCACTTTGTTCCTAGAATTTTGATTAAATTTACTTCCGGGTCAAAAGGTTATCGACTGCAAACTTTGGAATTTACTTACGACGTAAAATATGAAAGTGGGTCATTTTAATATAATTTGATTACAAGCACGAGCACATTACAAGGTGTATTATTATTTTTAAAGTCAATTCGTCAGTATTTGTTTCAAATAGACACAATAACAACATAATGTGGTTTACCACAAATAACGTAACCAACTTTGTTTTTAACAGTACATTATAACTGTAATGAACTGTTAAAAATAAAATTGGTTACATTATGATTAAACAAAATAACGTGTAGTAAACTTACTACAAGTTATTTTGTTTAATCAATGCTTACTTGGTGTGAGCAAAAGAATAATTATTTTATTTTCATTATTTTGATCATTATAATAATATTCGATAAATTAATCATTACTAGTGACCCGTCCCGGCCTTCGCATGGGTGCAACGGCAACATGTAAAAACATAGAGATTTCTGTGCAGTTGAAAATTGCTGTTAAATCTTTCATATAGCGGTACTGGAAGGCGTCTTGTAAAACCGATCTACTTCTACAATGAAATCTGTACACTCATACGCAATCACACACACATACACTCACTACACCAAGATACTCACACCACAAACACCACACAACACACTTACACACAACACACCTACACTGCAAACTCACACCTACAGTTACTTTTCTCTAATGACCAACTTGTTCCTACTTCTTCATGTATCCTTTTATTACCTATTAGCTTTTCCAACAAACATAGGCTTACATACATTGTCAATACGCTGACTCATTTTTCGACGGAAGGCCCTATCTCCTGTGATACAGTTTTTAATTAACAAGTACAAGATCTTGTCCACTAAAGTTAAGTACTGTATTGTATTGCACAGTTTTTGCTAATCAATAACTGGTGGAAAAATAATCTGTAACACTGTTTTTGGAATAATGAAAATTGTTATAATTATTACCTATACATTATCCTTCCGCTATAAATGTTCTAAAAGTAGCATCTAAAACCAGTATCCACAAATTTAAGGTTGGTTAGCACGCTATGAAGCAGGCTATACTCGAGGTTTCTTTGAAGGATAAAATCAAAAACGAAGTTATCCGGAAAAGAAACGGAGTTACCGACATAGCTTGCAGAGTAAGCAAGCTGAAGTGCAGTGGGCTGGCCATGTTTGTCCAGGGACCGATGGCCGGTGGAACAGACGAGTCCTGGAGTGGAGATCGCCGATCGGCAAGCGTAGTGTGGGACGCCCCCCAGCTAGATTGTTCGATGACCTCAAAAAGGTGGCAGGGACAGACTGGATGCGCAAGGCGGAGGACAGGGTGTTGTGGCGCAGCCTGGGAGAGGCCTATGTCCAGCAGTGGGCTGCGATAGGCTGAGTTGATTGAAATCCAGTATGTAATCTAGAAGATCTAAGCGATCATACAGACGGACACGAAAAGCGACTTAGTTTTATACTATGTATAGATAGACGCTTAAGCAGCTGTTCTGCGGGGTAATTGCCTAACACAGGGGTCGGCAACCTTCTGAGTCGGAAGAGGTAAAAATTACAATTTACAAAATTTCAACATTTTTAAAGAGCCACAATATTTTTTTGCCAACAATAAATAGTACTTTAGATGGAACTAAAGAGCCGCAGCTTCACATCCAAAGAGCCGCATGTGGCTCGCGAGCCGCAGGTTGCCGACCTCTGGCCTAACACATAAAACAACAATTGATTGCAATGGATTTCATTTTGACAGTTCACCCTTGTTCATTGTGTTATATAAATTCAAATTCAAAATCATTAATTTGCAAATATGGGTAAACAATATGCAGATGTTTTACATTCATGTAATGTTTGTATACACAGTCTTCATGGTATCGCCATATTTTACCTTTCGGCACTTTACGTTGTTGAGCAGACGAATTTTTCAAACCTATGAAGCAGTATCCTTCTAAATTCTCGAATTGTGATTGATTGTTGATTATTACGCAATAAGGGTGCAGTTTACATTTCAGTGGTATTTTTTATTTCCTACTTATTCTTGTTTGGTGAAAGTATACTTTTAGTAAAAGTCTCTAGGAATTGTCGCACACCAACAAGAAGGTCACCAGAAGGCTTATCAGTGGACATTAACGGCCTGGAAATATTACCATGATAAGAAATATACACTCTTTCATGTTGAAATTATACATGTGAGAACGATGTAAAAAGACGTGCACTTTTACGACATAAATCGCATTTTCGCAAAAATGTCGCTTTCGATAAGTCAGAGCTCTAAGAGTCAATCATAAATTGGCATATTCGTGCTCATAGAAGTCTGTAAATAAATGCGCACAGACATGTAATTATCACCCATGTGATAAGTCTGTGAGTAAGTGGCTACTTATAAATAATTATAGTCAAATCATTAAGGATTCACAATGCAAGTTCAAATAGGTTCTCAGGATTATTTTATAACCATTATGTTCTAGCTACGTGTACAATGCATTTTGTTAGACCATTTTGTGAAACTTAAGGCTAGAGTGAAATCTTTCTAGGAAGATATGTTGCTTAAACAAACTCTACATGGAATTCTCTAAATGGAAGAATTGACAATTCTGCTTCTGTAAAATGTGAACTCAAATAATACGTATCTACACGTGCCGTGCAGACACGAATAAATTGATTTCATCAATGAACGGAGTCAATGATTGTCTGCAATCAGTTTTGGTATAACGTTACAAATAACCTGGGTTGGAACTCAGGCAGGTGCTTTATTTTTTGTAAATAATTTCATCACCACTGCTCTCAAAAAACGGTGAAGGAAAACATCGTGAGGAAACCGGCATGTCCTAGAACCAAAAATTCGAAGACATGTGACATCTACCAACCCGCACGTGGCCCGTGTGGTAGATTACAGCCCACTCCCTCTCAAAGAGAGGAGGCCTGAGTCCCAGCAGTGGGAACATTATAGGCTGATTATGCTACAAGTAAAAGCACAGACTCGTTTATTCTGGTTGTTACCGTTTTTGTTCCAAACACAACTGAAAAACATAAGGTTGATAATTGACTTGCCGTGACCGTGGCTCATTTGGAAGTCTCTCAATCGCCTCGAACCCAAGTGAGAAGATGCAACTACAACGTCGAAATATGGGGATGTGGATGTAGAGCTGTGGCGCAAACTATGTTCCATCTCCTATTCTGTCTTCTGTGCCCCAAAAAATACAGTCATAGTGCCGGTAGAACATCGAGACTGGGAAAGAAGCAGAGAAACATATAGATAGGTAGGTCTGGCACAAGTCTGTAGCGCTGACAGAATAAATATGTGTGTTTTTCCAGCCACTGGTATATGGAGAAGAATATGATGATGGACAGGAATGAAGAAATATCGTGTCTTGAATTTAAAAAAGAAAAAAGGGTATATCATTACGCCTGTATTCCTCGAAGGGTTAGGCAGAGGTGCACCTATAGTACGACCCACATTTCGCCAGCAGTTATGTTTATGTTCCATGTAATAGGGGGCGAGCCTATTGTCATCAAACGGGCATAAATTCAGACTCCGGGCTGTTACTGAGAAATTCCAGATGGAAAACCCTAATCACACTGCCCTACCCGGGAATCTTACCCAGTACCACATGCTCAGCAGTAGCGCTTGTGGCCAGTAGACCCGCGAGGCAGTCAATAATCAGTCAGACAGTAAATCTCGAATGTGTATAAAATATCACTTTTCTTGTTCAAAAAGTCCGTCATTGTAGCATACATACCAGAGCGGGGACAAAATAGCATATTTTCCTCTAGGGGAAAAAGTTATTTTTTGAATTTTTATCTGTTGTCAACGAGTCTACAAAAACGAAAAAGTCTTTATTCATAAGTAGAATGAACATGAATAAAGACTCGTCTTATTACTGTTTCATAAAAGAAGCACATTTTATTGTTGAAAATGGAACTAATAGCGGCGATTTCTTCGGTAGAATGCGTGCATTGCGTTGCGGCTACAGAAGAAATTAAATTATTAATATTGTATTGGATTATTTTATTTTCTCGCAATCGTAGTGAAAAGTAGAGTGGAATACATGGCGCCAAAAACACATTATAACCCGGTTTCTAAACCTAAAATTACCTCGTATATAATAGAAGTACAAGTTTTGTTTATACTTTATATATGTTAGTTTGTAAGGTATGTGTCTATGGACCATTTTGCCTGAAATAAATGTTTCATTATTATAATTATTTTTATATGTTAACATAGCTCGGGGTCATGAGATCGCGGTCCTTTGGAAGGCGTACGAGGGGCCGAAGCCAACTAGCAGAGGCCCCTTAGACAATTTTAAATGGAATGAGGCACCAACCGACGATTATCCCTGTATGCACTGTGCAAGTGCACCCAAGAATAATCCCCGGTTGGTGTTGGACTATTGCAGGATATGGAAACAAAAATAATTATGGTACTATGGGTTTCTGTGGCTAAGATGGACTGGTTACCAAGAACTATGGAACGGCTATGGCCCCTGCCTGACCAAGGTTTTATATATAAAATGCACGGATAAAATGGCAGGGGGTGACTTGCACACTCAATAATGGGCCCCCGGAAACCGTCGCTAGCACATAGTGACTTAGCGACAAGGGGGCAACACTTCCTGAGGTGCTTGAGGAGGGGAGAGGTATTCTACGGCTATCAGAACAATTCCAGCCCGGAAGATGGTCAAGATCCCTACCAGCACTTACTGAAATACTTCCTTCCTCCGAGCACGTTTGCTCTTGCGAATCTCCACACAAGCCAGCCGATAAAGGCAAGAATGAGTTGGGAGCTCTGTTCCTCGTCATTGTTCACTCCAGCCGGCCAATACAGGCAAGCCAGAGGTGAGGAACAAAACTTCTCCCGGGAGACAGGGTCCGTGGGGTCGCTACTGCCCAACAGCTCGCCACATGCTGCCCTGCGGGTTCCTGTATCTCTCTTGGTCTGGCTCCTCAGCCTAGACCTGTTTCAGCAAAGTAAACTCTACTGGTACAGACCTAGAGTTCAGGAGCGCGCAAGTATTAATAGGTCATTTTAGCTCCTTGTGTAACAATCTACTATTGGTTGTCGGATCAACAGCACCTCGCAACATGGTTGCGTGTTCTCTAAAAAAATATCGATGTATCAATCAATAAACAGTGACAAGTACTTATGATTTGAGTTAGTTTCAATCAAGGCGACCGGTTCGATCGAGTCCTAGCAAGGTCGGTCATATTTGTGGCGAGTTTCAACCGCAAAATTTGTGCTGTGTTATTGACTGTAAGGGTGTGGACACATTATGTTTGTGTTGTGCGTGCTGTATTATGTTGTTGTGTTTGTGTTTTTCTCTGCGTCATGTTTACCGCAAATAAACGTATTTTCTTTCTTTTTTTTTCTTTATTGTACTAATCTCTAAACTAATAATAAAGCTGAAGAGCTTTTTTGTTTGTTTGAACGTGCTCATGCGAATCTCTGGAACTACCAATCGGATTTAAAAAATCTTTTTACATTTGATTTCCAAGTCTTGACGAAGACTACAGGCTATTTAACATCACGATAAGACCCTTAAGAGCCGGGAAAAAGAAAAAAAGTCAGGAAGAACGTTACGCAAAAACGAATTAATAGAGCGCGACTTCGTCCGCGTGAAATTTCTTGTTCCCCCGACCTACCCCCTCGCATCGCATCACCTGCCCGCGCTATTACTTCGTTTTCGCTTACCTCTGACTTTTTCTTTTTGCTCAGCTCCTAAGTGTCTTAGCGTGATGTTAAACAGCCTATAGCCTTCCTCAAGAATTGGGCTATCAAATGCAGAAATTTATCTTTCAAATCCGACCGGTACTTGCAGAGATTACCCCCCCCCCCCCCCCCCCCACATACAAACTGACAAAAAAACAAACAAATTTTACCCCTCTATAATATAAGTATGGTTGTAATTTGTGGGTTGTGACGAGTAGGTATAACACTGTTTAAATTCCAAATTACATAAAAAGGAGGTTAGACTTAAGTTTTGAGTTGAGCTGCACGTTTACTGACAAATGCGTGCACTGACTGGACAGGTTCACTCAATCTGTGTGGTTTTCATCAAAAGACCATTTCAGACACCAATCTACATGGTCTTCACATGATTTGACCAAGGTTATGTTTGGACTTTAAAAGAGACTGTGACCTCTGAGTTTGTTTCGACCAAATTTTGTTTTTATCTTCTCAGAGTAGTCAGATAGGAAACGCCGACCTCATCTAGTTTTTAAAATATGATTGGCGTGTAAAAGTGTTTGTAAGTACAAACGTAATTATAGAAATAAAATCATTTATCATTTACAAATAAGGCATTTACATAAATAATTGTTATTACTAAAACTGCAGCAAAATGTACACAGCTTGGCGAATTAGAACACGTCAAAGGAAAATAAATTAATAAATAATTTAAGGCTAATTTTCCTAGTACTCGTAGCTCTAATGATCCTATCAGAAGGTCCGTCCATGTTACCTCAATTCTACAAAATGGAGGATAATACAGTCATGTGACGAATTGTCTAATAGGTACTAAGGATAAAAAACAGAATGAGGTTAGCGATGATATGAAAAAAGAAATATGTGTTTGGCACAAGTTTTCCTCAGTTATCTAAACAAAATATACGATACTGTTTTCGTTAATGTTCCCAAGGACAAACAAAATAATGGAGCAAGGTAAACTAAAACATAAGGTAAATTTGAGTAGGTACTTATTATTTTTATTTTTTGTTATTAACCTTCCTGGCCCTTAAAAATGTCAGGTTTTTATTGTGGTGCGAAAGAATAGGTATGGCTTCTATAATAAATACGTCGTATATGTACCTATCTATTATTTTACTGTGTGTACATTAATGTACACAGTAAAATAGATATAGATGTACGTATATATATAAAGAATATCACTGCACTAGTGTCGTTCCTTTTCTTTATGGATTTATTCTATTCTATTAAATTTTTTAGTATGGCAAGCAAAGCCGATGTCGACTATTCTGCCAATGTCTAAAGTGAATTGGAAAAGAAAATGTGCATTATTATAAATAAAAAAAATAAAATCGATAAACTACGATGATACAGTTGAACTTGATGTAGATCTTGAGGGGTTAGTGCTGGACTGAAACTATGGATTTATTATCTACAGATTTCTAATAGATGTCAGTGTCATGTCAGTGACACCGAATGTCAGTATTGAAGTAATTTTTAATAAGTTAAAGTTAGGTTATGTTATTTTAGAAAAACGTGAAAATGTAAATAGTTTCCTGTATAAATAAAAGGAAGTATATAAACTAAACTAGAAGTAAAGGCTTTAAATGTTGTTTTTTGTTATTTCAGGTAAGTTATTCTGTTTCGAGCAAATTGTGTTAAAACTGTATTTAATTGTGTTGTGAATAAAAGTAATTTTGTTATTTCAGAAAACGCAATTTCGTCCTTATTTCACGAAGCATATTACCATTATGTATATATTATTAATAATAAAATAAATAATGTCGTATCGGCCAAGGGCCTGATTCAAAAGGCAGTACTCCTCGATACGGCTCGCATTGTGAGGAGGTTCCTGTCTCTGGAGCCCTAACCACCAGTAGCTTGGATCCTGCTCCCGATACCGGCAGACCACTACTTTTTATATTTTTAAATATCTTTTTATAAAAATATTTAAAAATGTATTTGATATGTATGAATATAAATAAACAAAATAAATACTTTGACCGTAAATAGACATTCGAATATTCTAACTTTTGATTGTCTATGGAGTTTCTTGTCCGTTCTTCTCCATAGAGAGATTTATGTACGTTTTGGAACTTTCGAACTAACTGACCGACTCCTTAACAATTCAAAACTGCTTGTAAATGGTTAAATTGAATTAAGTGCTTTAAATTTGACTTATCATGCTTCATGAAAACCATGAAATTAACAGAGAAATGTAGTGGATTTAACAGAATTAGGATTGTAACGGAGGCCTTCTTAGTGGAGGTGGAGGCGGATGCGGAAGCGATGAGCTTCACCTGTGTGGATGCGGAAGTTAACGCAGGCGGAAGCGGAGATGATAGTGGAAGTGAAAAAATAGGAATTCATGTTGTATTGAAGTAGAACGTCCAAAATCTTTATTTTAGATGGTTTCATTCATAGTACACTTTCTTAAAAATACAAATATTGCATTAGTAATCAAAATTAAGGAGAGGCAAATTATATTTCACAAACAACAGTTTTGTGGCTTTGTCACCTTTCAAACGATTTCTTAGGGGTTCATAAATTAAGCCAGATGCACTAAATAACTGTTCACTTGGCACTGAACTTGACGGCGCCGATAAGTACGTGCGAACGATGGGAGCAAAATCTTTATATTTAATGTTATTATTTCTCGACCACAGTAAAAAGTCATTGTTTAATTTGAGTCGGTTTTATATTCACTAATCAATAATTTGCATATCATGAGGTTACTATTGGTGCTGTTGATCCTTGGCTATTTCGCGCGCAACACGCAGCTGAGCGGCCGCGTCGTCGAGCGTCGCTGTTCGCGCGTTGTATTACGACGTAAATAAACCTCCATTACTCCGCAAATATTTTGCGGAGGCGAAGGCGAAGGCGGAGGTACGATTTCTTGCAGAACTTCCGCAGTAACGGAGGCGGAGGCGGAGGCGAAGTTCTGTTACAACCCTAAACAAAATTACGATAACCGATGTCTGGTTTCTCAGGCGTACACAATAATAATAATAATAAATAATAAAAATAAAAATATTTTATTTTCAGACTACAAAGGCCCATAGTGTTAGTTACAAAAAAAACTAAAATGATTTTATTTCTGTAAGTAGGTTTGAACAAACACTTTTACACGTCAATCATATTTTAAAAACTAGATGAGGTCGGCGTTTCCTATCTGACTAGTCTGAGAAGAAAGGCCGAAACAAACTCAGAGGTCACAGTCTCTTTTAAAGTCCAGACATAATCTTGGTCAGATCATGTGAAGACCATGTAGATTTGTGTCTGAAATGGTCTTTTGAGGAAAAACCACACAGATTGAGTGGACCTGTCCAGTCAGTGCATTCATTTGTCAGTAATCGTGCAGCTCAACTCAGAACTTAAGGAGCTCAACGATTACGACTTAAAAAGTATGTTATTAGCGACTTAAAAAGTATGTTAGTAAGTACAGAAATAAAAGTGGAAAATAATGTCGATTCATCAACCCGCACCATGTCAGAGACATGCAGAATGATGAATCGATTGAACACAGCCGCGTTCAAACTATCTGCTATCATTTTGAGGATGCCGTTGCTACTCCGACTTACTGTTTTCAAGACTGACGCGGTTTTCTTCCGCATATTAACAATAATGTGCGCATACCTTTAGACTAGCGTTCAAGAAGATCATGGTTATCTCTGCTCCGTTAATTAGAACCCGCGCTATATTAATTAATACGACTTGTGAGATGACTGGTAATCTTTGATTAATAACAACATGCTTGCAATGTTGTATTATTTTGTTGTTTTGATGTTTACGATTACGGATTAGGCTAGATAGTATTTTTATTTTTTTGGAAAATCCTTCTTAAATAAGAAAAGTTAGCTTCTGTTTTGCTAAAAGTATTCAGAAGGTCTAGACAAAGTAACATTCAATTAGCGATGATGCTAGTTGGAAAGCCAAAAAATGTATGGGGTTGACATAAGCTATTGAAATGTCACGTGATCATAGGTCAACGAATATAAATTAGCTAGACAATGTTAACATCATTCGATTCTATGAAACGAATCAACAGCGTGGAACGATTACTTCCATAGAGAGGCGTAGCCAAGTGGCACTTTTTGACAAGCATTATCGCTAGTTTTCGATTCGTATGATGGAAACATTAGCGAAAGCGATAGCGATTGTAGAAATTGAATCACTCCGAAGCGAATGCCATTTGTCTAGGCCCTCTGATAAGGAAGATTTTTAACCGAGGATGAAGTTGGACTTATGTTGGTCGAAGAAAACGACTAAGAATAATAAAATTATCACGACAAAGGCTGTTCTCATACAGGTAGGCCACCTCTATTAAGATTGTAAGATAATGTCTATAAATGGGCAGTGACTTGAAGAACAGATTGGTTTAAAAGATAAAACTCTTGTTTACACATTCTTAACCTTTTAGCTGAGGTTAATAAGTTAAACCTAACAATAAGGGAATGTTTCGAAGCTAGCAGGACAGACCTAAATAGTTTTCGAGATATCAAAATAGTAATGGGGCCTCATGGTTGACAACTGACGACAAAATGTTAGTCCAAGCGGGACATGTTTTGGTGAAATCATTATGGGTAGGAGACAAACAAGGTGTCTGTCAGACTTCCACCGACTACTCGTAGAACTTTGAAACTGGTGACTTGTGACGATGTTCTACATGAACAAACAAACAGGCTAGAGTATTTCCCCGACGATCTACGTCAGAAATTTCAATTTCCCTGCCAAATCGTCTACCAACAATTTGGCAATTTCTGGCTTCTTCGACTGGGAGCGATTTGATTTGAATAAACAGATCTTGCAACATTGGTATTGCACGAAGTTCCATCCAATTGCCTTACTTCTCCATTGGCCACACATAGGCATTGGCCGCCAATATTTGCGACACTTAGATAGTAATTTACCAGGCTCGTTTGAACTGATATAACCTCGTGGATGTCACCGCGCTTGTGTGTAATACAGACGGAACCAGTTCCCAGCTTTCGAGAGAACGTCACTGACTCATGCGCAGGTTTTGCAACACTTTGTGTACTGTTTCTTTGTGGGAGGTAATTATTATTTGAATATCTGAGTGTTGCATTAGCATGCTGAGTAAACAGGTCAACATCACATATCTTCCCGTGGGTGTTTTGAAATGTGATTGTGGGGGTCAGAAGTTATTGCATTAAGCTGAGGCCTCTTTGGCATTATAATCATTGATTTCCTTTTTTTAGTTTTAAGGTGTATTTTTGTTACTGCAATGGCATTAAAGGAATTTTTCTTTCTTTCTTTCTTGGTGGTTCCTAGCTTCAGCCCACGACTTCGTTCGCGTGGAAGTCGTAAGATACATTGTGTACTAAAACAATAGCGACATTTTTATAAAACTCTCTCGGCGCCGACCCCAGCGTCGCATCGCATCGCCCACCTGCGCTATTATTTCGTTTTAGCTTAGAGTTCTTTCTGACTTTTTCCTTTTTGCTCGGCTCCTAAGGGTCGTAGCGTGATCTACGGTAGCTGGATGTGGCTGTGGAGCTATGTCGCAAACTATGCTCCGCCTTCTATCTTGCCCTCTGCGTCCCAAAACTTGCAGTCAAAGTGACCTCTGCGCTGCCACCGATGACACCGTGGAAGTGGCGAAGTTTTGGGCCAACAAAATATGAGAAACGTCATGCCAGCGACACGAAGAAGAAGTAGTGATCTTAAATAGCCTATATAAGGTTCCTGAAGAATTGGGCTAGTAAATGAAGAAAAAAAACCCTCTAGGTAGTTCCAGAGATAAGCGCTTTTTTTTTAAGGAGTGTACCGGGTTGGACCGTTATGCCCCTCTTAACAAATGGACGAGGATGCAAGCAACTTACTGTTAAGGAGTGGGAATATTTCGCAAAAAAAAACTATTTGATGAGTTTAGTTGTAATCTATCTATTGTAATGAGCCTGCGGGGTTATTGCGTAACACACTAACAGTAGGAATGGGTTTCATTTTGACAGTTCAAGAATATTCATTGCGTTATTTACGTTGCTGAGTAGACAAATTTTTCAAACATATGAAGCAATGGATTAGCAATATCCTTCAAAAGATTTTGAGTGTGACTTATAGTGTGTTATGCAATTAGGCTGCTGGGCAATACCCACTCCGAAAAACGGTTCAGTTATTATGATGATAAAAATAATGCGGTCAATTAAAAATTTATTCTCACCATTTGTTTAATTAAGTATAATAACAGATTCGACGCGTGTACACAATCATCTTATCTCCCATTACACATTAATTATCGCAAATTAAACTGAAAAGTCAAATGTCAAATATCGACGTCATTCTTTCATAAAATTTACGTCACATTTGATTACTGTTGCGTCATAATTTAATTACCCTTGCAATGCTCATTTATCTTAGAGTTCTATTGGCCTGTGGTCAGGGTCCATTGGTCCAGACAGTTGAAAATAACAGGCGCTCATACAGACATTTTGCGTTAGGCCGATCTCATACTACAACGCGCCACGCGAAGGGGCGCGGGAAACGGAGCCAAGTGCCCCGCGCGGAAACGCGTTTTTATTGAATGTGTATGTAGAAGCCACGCGCGGGAGCGCGTGTCCCGCGCACCAGAGCGTGACGTGTGGTAGTGTGAGATCCGCCTAAGTAGTTAAGAGGCTGACAACAACTAAAGCGCGGTCACTGTTGGACTGCATAGAAAAGAGAGAGAAGCGCAATGACACAACGCTGGTAATTTGTTGCAAAATATGAAGTAATTATGTACTTATTTACAAAAAATCTATTGATTGTACAAAAAAAAAAATAAAACACTATTACGTTAATTTGTTGCTTGTGGAATAATCTGACAAAAATCAGAATGATTGTATGAACATATATTTGTGTGGTTTTAATCGTTAAAATAAATTTTTAGAGGTATCTTCGAGTTGTTATTCTATCGTCTCAAATTTGTTGTATTATGATTTCAACACACTATCTAACTAGCATATATCCTGAAAAATATCATATAGTTTCTGATTTTTTTTACTGCAGTGGATCATATACTTTTAGGCATTATAAAACTTGCGTTTAAGTCCTGTACTCCCCTTAAGCATTGTCATTTATAGGGTTAGGTTAGGATAGCGACAAAGAAAACGAAGCACAACCCTATTATAGGGTTGTGCTTCGTGCTACACAACTGCTGAAGTGTGAGTGTGCTATGGTGCACCCACATTTCAACACCCTTCTCCGTAAGTGTAATCTCAGCGTACCCTTACGGAGAGTACAGGCATGATATTATTATCGTAGTTTACTACCGACAATTATGTTTAAAATACGCTGTGAATATTCACATACTTAGTGAAATTTCCTAAGGAGCTAAAGTTGAAAAAAAATATATAAAAATTGGCAGATTTTTAACAGACTTCAAAAAGGAGGAGGTTCTCAATTCATCCGTATTTTTATGTATATTTAAAAAAAAAATATTTTACGCGATATCTCCGGCAATTGTGAATCTATTTCGATAAATCTTTTTTAAACGGAAAGGGTATGCCTCAAGGGTGATCTCATATAAATTTAATTAACTGTGCTTGTGTAGTTTTTCAGTTAGCTTCAATAATACGTATTTTTCCACTTAGTGAATATTGATGGTGTTATAATAACTTCCTGCCAATGTTAATTACATAGCAAGTAGTTGTATACGAATTTGTGTGGGGTAGGCATCACAACTAAAAAGTGAAAAATAAAATCTTTTTCACATGAACAAAACAACTGACTTCCAAAAAAACTTCCAAGACAACCAAGAAAAAAATTTTTTGGAAGTCGGTTATGCTTTTTGTGCATTTTCCTACTATCCCCTCCCTATAGCTTAACTTTATGGTGAAATGCTAACAATGCCGCTACTTAAAAAAGTACTGAAACCGCAGTAAACCTAATGACTAATTCAAGGTTTGACCCACCAACAGTGCGTAGCATTTAATAGGCTTTAAATATTACGTAACGCCACGTGCCCACGTGGAGCCGCAGTAAAAAGAGAAAGTTTGTTTGTGTTATTGCATCTCAAGAACTACAGACCCAGTTTGAATACAATTCTGGCGATTAAATAGCTCATTATTATCTTAGATAGGTACCTACTTGTTCTATTAAGGCTCGCGCACATTTGAGCGGGCTGCGTCGCATCGCAACGCATTGCAAAAATTCTCCTGCATAACTTTATTACATTTTGTATGCGCGAGCCTCATTGTACTTGAGTGAAAACAATTCAAATTCGAAACTTGAATCTGTCTGGAACAATTACTACGTTGCGGTGGTGCGGCCCACAACGGCTCCTATCTGCTTTGGCACGTTTATGCTATGGGGCGCGCTGCGGCCCGCCGCGGCTCATATGTGCATAGCTTTAGTAATCAAATAATCATATTTTGACCAATGCCAGTTAAGGCGCGGTAAGAGGTAATTTTTTAGGTAATTGACAATAGCGCATCGCGTCAACAAATATGATTCAAAACAGCGATGCGTTTGATATTAGTTGAATCGACTGACCACCAAATTTTGCAAATTAAATTATAAAATAAATACATGGCTCAGTGGAATACTTTTTTATGTATTTCTTTAGTTGATTGAATTCCCTCTATTATCATTCAATAAAATATGATAGTTTACGCACAACTTTTTCAGAACTATGCGACAAAAAGTATTTTACTGAGCTCTGTTTTACGTTTTTTTTTTATCATGATACTATTTTATTTTTATGAAATACTAGCTTTTGCCCGCGGCTTCGCCTGCGTGGATGTCGGAAATTATCCCATGGGAGCATACTACCGGGATAAAAACTGTGTTTTAAATTCCATCCAAATCCGTTCAGTAGTTTTTGCGGGAAAGACTTACAAATATTCATCCATCCATCCATCCACCTACACATCCATCCTCACAAACTTTCACATTTATAATATTAAGTGGGGTTTTTGAATCAGTCTTTTCTTTTAACATTTGACTACACTCTATTTTTTTTTGGCTTGTAATATGTACCAATACGCCAAGCTGTGCGACAAAAAACTGAGCGTTTTACGGTGTCCTACGTTTGGGCAGCACCTTAAGTATTACAACACAGATGAATCATTCAATCTTGTGTAATAATGGGTAAGTAATTGAAGTTATGTCATCCATTGTTGCTAAGGGCTGTCCAATCAAATCTGTGCCAGTTCTTGCTTAAGATTTTCAATGGAGGAGACCTTTCCCTAAGAGTGTTACGCATTCTGAACTAATCTCAATAACATCTTAGCTGTGTCTACGCTAGGGGAGCCGAGCACGAGAGGAGCACAAGCGGAGCACGAATACACATGACGAGGCGTGCTCGTTCGAGATTCCTAAATCCGTCTACGCTACGCGAATTCGTGCTCCGTTTATACTCGGCTCGCTTAGCGTAGACGCAGCTTTAGTATAAGCGTGCAAGTTGTAAATAGGTTAATTAAATAGGTATCGTTTCGATCCTATAAATTCTATCCTAAGTAAGCATGGACTTAAATCAGCACCCTAATTGCGTAACACACTATCAGTCACAATCTGAATTATTCTGAAACCTAGTGCTTAACCATAGCTTCATATGGTCGTCAAAATTGTCTGCTCAACAACGTAAATAACGCAATGAATGTTGTTGGACTGTCAAAATGAAAGCCATTCCTACTGTTAGTGTGTTACGCAATTACCTCGCTGGCAAGATAGCAATCAAACACAAGCTTATCCCAGAACACATTGGAATCGTTGGATTGTATTTCTTATGCGCGGTTTTTGTTGAATGAACTGCGAAAAAACGCTGCAAAAATTCAACTTGGTGGAAAATAATGTCAATGAATGAATTGAATGAATGAAAACACAAAATGAATGGCAGAATTTTCAAAGCAATTTCCGCGGAATGTTTCCTCAGTCCTTGTTGCAAACAAACTCGAGAAATAACACATGCTCAGTTCATTAGGCTATTGCTCAATGTAGGTACACCGCCGTGGAATGGAATGGAAGCGACTTTTTGCAACGAAATTGTATGCGGGAATTTCTGAGAATGCGCGAGAATTCTGCAGAAGACGTGCGGCCTGTTATTTGGCTCGTATCTAGTTTGTACGTTACACTATTGACATAAAGTTCATTATGCTTTGTAAAAAAAAAGATTTCCATTCCATTCCGCGGCGCCGGCGGTGTAAATTGAGCCTTAATGATACTCCATACAAAATTATACAAAAATGCTTTGATATAATCTTTCCGCGTAGACAGTTTTGTTTTGACTGACAGTTCATTCATTCACTATTCATGAATTATTGTTGCAGTAATTTTTCATTACTGTACCTGGCAGTACCTACTACCTACTTTACAAGCATTCATTTCCAAACAAAAAAACCTGAGGCGAATAAGGAACAAAAAGTGGGGCTAAATAGAATTAAAACAATAAAATAAATGAAACAAATAATTTTCGGGGCCACAAAGGGAATTCAATGTGGGGGCGAACAAGGAATATCAAACGTGGACCGAACTTTGTGAGGCGAATGCGGAAAGGCTCGTACACACTGGCAAGACGCGACGCCCGCCGCTAGGACACCGCGTGTCGCGCGACGAGCGGCGCCTTTGTATAGCGCTGTCGCGTCGCGCCTGTCTATGGGAGCCTGAATACGTCAACAACGTTTATAAGTGAAGGGGTTGGGTTGGTGCCCAGACAAAATATGTTTATTTAATTTTGTATGTAGCTGTACTAGGTCTAGAAGTACAAAACCGTATCACAATCGCAACAGACGTGACAATGTAGTTTGAGTGAACGCTACCTACCTACCTACATATACCTATATAACATGCTTACATAGGTGCTTTGTTTGTATGTAGGTACAGTCACGAGCATAAATACTGTTTACGCAACATTGAAAGCAATTTCCTCGTGAAATAACGATGGCAACATTGAGAAAAGATCTATTTCATATTTGTATGGTTTCGACAATACTATGTTCGTAACACCCATGGACGAACAAAAAAGTTGGACAGATTCTCGCTATACCCCAAGTCTCTAATTCAGATAATTTATATAAACAAAGGAGATAACGGGTCAAAAAAATATCTACTTAATGGTAATTCCTAAAAAAAATGGCCAGAAAAAAGATTAGGTTTTCTTTTAAGTACTGATTTACGAAATAATCATTTAAAAAGTATGCCGTAATTATTTTTAGAGGTTTTCGGTTTTAAACAAAGTTATTAAAAAAAGGAAATTTTCTGGTATTAAATATTTTATGATACTGGTAAGACAGCAGGTGTTCCAAACATTTTCAAATTTCGTTTGACAGAATTTCAAAGTCGCGTCCATACTCCATAGTATTTTATACCATGGTCGGGTCTTTTCAATTCATTCGTTTTCTTTTCCCTGCTCATGTTATAGCTGCGTGCTTGTTAATTTTGTTATTGTGCTTTATTATCATCGTGTTAAGTGTTTCATCTTGTTGTTGGTTGTTATATTTCATTAGTTTTTGTTGTGTTTTTTGTTTTGTTAAGTGTTATTTGTTAATTGACAAATGGAGCCTCGACCGCCCTCAAAGGTCTCGAGGGTCTTTCTTTTCTTTCTTTCACCGACAGTTTGTCGCCTGTCAAAATTTGTATGTTTTATTTCGCTACTTACATCTTCAACAACACACATTATTACAACTCTCGTTCATAGATTCATATTGCAAGTGGAATGTCTTTCCACGATGAAAACGGCTGTAAACTGTTCCGAATGGAAATCAATTTTGGGAGGCCTATCTCTAGCAGTAGACTTAAAAGGGCTGATTATGATGATCATAACCCGCGTCTCCGACACACTACACAATTCATGGTTTAGCTACGGTATTTACTTTGCATAGTTCTTAAAATTAATTTACTTTAATTTTATATATGATTACTTATTAAAAATTTAATGATAAAATGTTTTGCGCCACTGTCCTGTCATTTTGACAATGACATTTCGTGACGTTTCTTTGTTTACATTAATTATCTGAATTAAAGATTTGGGGTATAACAAAAAAACTGTGTCAATCATTATCTACGCACACACTCACACATTAGTCGGTCGCGACGGTTGGCCATTAGGCGTGCCAAAGACAACACTCACACATAAATATATTCACACATAAACAGGACTCACTTTTGTCTTAGCGGAGTTCCAACGACTTTTTTTACCGACTTCTTAAAAGGAGGAGGTTCTCAATTCAAATGTTTTTTTTGTGTTCGCTCAGAACTTTTTTCTAGGTGAATGGATTTGGATGATTCTTTTAAAGCTGGTGCTTCTCATGTGGTCCCATATAAATTTGATCAAGTTCTGACCAGTAGTGTTTGAGTTATCCTTAATACTGCGTATTTTTTCCACTTAGTTTATTATATTGATGATGTTTTCATAATTTCCTGTCACTGTTATTTACATATCAAGTAGTGGTATACTAATTTGTGTGGGGTAGGTACCAAAACTAAAAAGTGAAAAATAAAAACATTTTTACAAAAAAAAAAAACAACCGACTTCCAAAAAAAAAACACTAAGTAGTGAAAAAAAATATAACTTCGAAAGTCGGTGTCTTTGGTTTTGTATTTTCGTTGTTTGCCACCGACTTCCGAAATTATTTTTTTTTTACTTTATAGTGTTTTTTTTGGAAATACGTTGTTTTTTTTTGTAAAAAAGTTTATTTTGTTCGTCCATGGTAACACGATACAATTTCTATCAATACTCTAAAATTCACTATAAATCACTTTCAAATCTTGCGTAAGTGTAAAGTAATTATGCTTTTGACTGTATCTACGAGTACATATTGGCGGAATTCGTCGAGTAAGGAGAATGTTCGTTGTTATTTCCGCACCTATGTCAATACGGCTGATCATATCTGCGTGTACGCACGGCTATATATCAAGCTATACATTCCCATTATAAGCTGATCTCGCATTGTATAGGATTTCCGTACAATGAGAGGTCAGCTTATACTGGAAACGTATAGCTTTATATGTAGCCGTGTGTACAACGTTACTTTGAATAGCTACAGGTATTGCATGTTATTTAACGAATCCGTATACTTAAACCAGCACCCTAATTGCGTAACACACTATCTATCACAATCTGAATCATTTTGAAGCCTATTGGTAATCCATTGCTTCATAAGTCGAAAAATTTGTCTGTTCAACAACGTAAATAACGCAATGAATGGTGTTCAACTGTCAAAATGAAAGCCATTCCTTCTGTTAGAGAGTTACATGTATGCAATTACCCCGCAGTTTGAATAAATTGGATATTATAGCGGTAGGGTATTCGGTGTGCCTCAAAGAGATATCAGCATCATTGACGGGGTCCGATAGGGCCTGTCCTACCGGGGTCGCGGATTGTTCGAAATAGTTACCGTGGCCCTAGCGCACAAGCAACTGAAGGAACACGGGTGGGTTTTAGTCAGTAAGAGTCTGACCCGCCCTTCCGCTCCTCCTAGAGCGGGACAGGTCATTTGATGACATCACACCCAAAAAAAAAGGGTGAGTCGGTGTAATATGCCAGTGCGGGTAAGGTGCCACAACTCTGTATTTTCTAATCCTGTGGCACAGATGGCGACACGATGTGCATTTTTTGCTCCATTCGGTCATCTGTCAACGTGGTTCGAACGGGGCCGTTATATTAATATTTTTTTACTATAATTTTAATGTAAGAACTGCAAATACTGTACCGTTTAAATAAAATGTATGTTATTTAGAAGGCCGATCAAACATTTATTGCTAATATTTATCGATGTATACTGTTGATTTAGTATACATTTGAACTTTAAACCTTAAGTACCTAAGCGACTTACAGCTTAAGGCGTCTTACAGCGACTTACCTACCCTATATGAAGTTTTGCGTCCTTACAGACCTCCATGGAGGGCTGTCACTACTCTGACAGCCTGTCACAACTGCAGTTAGGCCGTCGTCGGCGTCGAGAGAATGCGTTCCTGACACGTGTCAGTGCGACAATTCTAGTAAATAATAAAGATCAAATTCGCAAAACACGTAATCGTTTATATGAATCTGATAGGTGTCAAGAACGCATTCTCTCGTCGGCCTTACTGTAGTCAAGAGGTCTGACACATTGTCACTTATATTGCCAAGAGGCCCCGATACGATGAAACACAACGACGATTCCACGTTGTGTTTTAAAATGTATGGCGAAAATACAAAATCAATTAGCATCAGACTGCTTCAAAAGTGATCTTGTTTTGAACCTTCTAGTTGCAGCAGGGTTTTTTTCTTCACTATGTTTTTGTGTGTTGTATTTTTGGACCCTCAAGCCCCCCATATGGCATTAGTATTTCGATACCCCACATGGTCTTGATCATTGTATTACTTATTGATGTCTACAATCCGCCATTTTGATCATCCTACTATATATAATATAATATAATATATATTATATATAATATTATAATATACCTATATATATATATATATATATATATATAATATATATAATATTATAAATGTGAAAGTGTGGATGTTTGGATGTTTGTTACTCAATCACGCTAAAACGGCTGAACAGATTTGGATAAAATTTGGCACATGGGTAGACTATGACCTGGATTAGGACATAGGATACTTTTTATCCCGATATTCTCACGGGATCGAGATTTCTGCGGGTGAAACCGCGGGGCGCAGCTAGTATGAAATAAAACAAAACCTAGCCCATAACTATCGCACGACTTAAACAAGAACATTAACCTGTCTTTGCGGTTGCGCAGTCGGGTAAAAAATCACGTTATATGCCAAACCAATGGGTTTTACAACTTATTTCTCTAACAGGACTGAAAACCTTATAAAAAAGGTATGTAACTTACCCATGGTGGCCATAATGAATTGGTTGACAACTCCGCCATGTTTGAGGCGCGCGACCCACCGCACCGGAAGTACCCCGAGCATGTCGCGCGCGCGCCGCTGCGCTACTTCCGGTATCGCGTGTGTGCGCGCCGCTTAGTGGCGCATGGTCCGGGGAAAAGATTCTGTGGAACAAATAAAAATACGAATTAAAAAAAAACACAAGTTTCTACATTAAAATAAAAATACACTAGGAAAGGGGACTTGAATAGAAAGAGCACTGGACAGTATGTCGATGGCAAAACTTTGACCTTGACCTGCGGGGTAATTACGTAACACACTAACAGTAGGAATGAGTTTCATTTTGACAGTTCAACAACATTCATTGCGTTATTTACGTTCTTGAGCAGACAAATTTTTCGAACATAAGAAGCAATGGATTAGCAATAGGCTTCAAAATGATTCAGATTGTGATAGATAGTGTGTTACGTAAATAGGGTGCTGGTCTCGTAGCATTTCAATAGAAAAAGATACATAGATGCACATGAAAAACATAACCCTGTCTTTGCGCAGTCGGGTAATAAGAGGCCAGCTTATACTGCAGGGTAATTACGTAACACATTAACAGTAGCAATGGGTTTCATTTTGACAGTTCAACAACATTCATTGCGTTATTTACTTTCTTGAGCAGACAAATTTTTCGAACATAAGAAGCAATGGATTAGCAATAGGCTTCAAAATGATTGAGATTGTGATAGATAGTGTGTTACGTAAATAGGGTGCTGGTCTCGTAGCTTTTCAATAGAAAAAGATACATAGATACACATGAAATACATAACCCTGTCTTTGCGCAGTCGGGTAATAAGAGGCCAGCTTATACTGGTTTGGTACCACTGACGAGAGGCCTACTGTACGAGTTGTACTACAAACAAAGTAGCATATCTACATTTTTATGACATCAAAGTTGGTTTTCAGTATTAGTCTACCTGCACGCGTAGCATGTCCTCCATGAAAACGAGTTTTGTTGACAGAAGAATAGAGAAAATGACAGGTAGTTGACAGATAGATTTTTTCTACAATCCGTTATTTTGTCTATTCTTCCGTCGACAAAACCCGTTACTATGGTGGTCATGCTACCCGTGCTGAAAGCGAAGGCTTCAGTATAATGACAGACAGAAAATATAAGGATATTTAAAGTTTTTCATGTTGTCATACTAATTGAAACGGTAGCCATATTGAGTAACGTCAGTCTGGTACTTAAAAACAGGATCAATTAAAACAAAACGCAACTAGATGAATAAATTGATAAATTTCCACTTCCTCCAGCCGTTATGGTTTGCCAAAATGAAATGAGTAAGCAGTCAGCGGCGCGTACAATTAGATCATTTAGAACAGTGGTTCCCAACCTTTTTTTGACCAGGGACCACTTTAATTTATTTATTATTATCAGGGACCAGTTTAATGGAAGTTTAATGGAATAATGTTTCTGCTCAAAGCTACACGCATATATTCACTTACTTTTAATCGATTCTGGACTTGTTTTTAATTATCAGTAAAGCAGAAAATCCTTGTTCGCATAAATAAGTTGTGGAGAACAGCATAAGATTGGGATTTCTCGAATTTTAGTGTATGGAATTGATTTTTTACACCAAAGCTGCTTCAAATAACGAGATTCAAACGCCTCCTTACAGTTTCTATCATTTTGTTTGAAATCTTGCGCGGACCATATTTTAGCTCTTGCGGACCACTGCGGGGTAATTACGTAACACACTAACAGTAGGAATGGGTTTCATTTTGACAGTTCAACAACATTCATTGCGTTATTTACGTTGTTGAGCCGACAAATTTTTCGAACATATGAAGCAATGGATTAGCAATAGGCTTCAAAATGATTCAGATTGTGATAGATAGTGTGTTACGTAATTAGGGTGCTGGTTGGGAACCACTGATTTAGAACAATGTGCTTATTGTTTCTGAGTACTTATCTACCCACTAATTTGTTCCCCGTGTGTTAAACATGTTTCAAAAAACAGGTGGGTTAAAAAACCTATATGAGTACGTTAACAGCGTTGTTATTGTGGAACAGTTCTAAATAAAATAAAAAATACGACTAAACATTTTTCTTGCTGGCTTCTTGTCAGCCCCAGGTGGCCCGCTAGAGGGCCAATATTTTTTATTTATTTTTTTGGGTGGGAAATCATCAAATGACCTCTCCCGCTCTGGGCGGAGCGGAAGGGCGTGTCAGACTCTTACTGACTAAAACCCACCCGTGTTCCTTCAGTTGCCTGTGCGCCAGGGCCACGGTAACTCTCTCGAACAGTCCGCGACCCCGGCAGGAGAGGGCCATAACAATAGAAAATCAATTGTGTCTCATCATTAGCGATGCTAATGACTATGGCATGAGTGTGTGGTGTGAGACTTAAAAGCCTCATACATACACACACACACACACACTTTTATGTTGTGCTAAAGCACAACTCATAAGTATGTGCGTGTAGGTAGCTGATCTATTACCGTTAAAAAATAAAATAGAACTCAACTGTTCTAAAAGTCACAAATCAGGTGATCAGTGGCCAAATTAGTGTAAACTGTTAGCTTATGTTTGATGAATAAATGAATTTGAATTTGAAATGTTCTAATTTCTTTAGTGATAGTGTAGGTAATCGCTTGGCTAAAAAAATATTAGTATGTAGCAAGACGGGCTGGTGTCCGTAACCCCACGTCCAAACGCGTATTTTGCGTACGGGTGCGATAATCGATAATTCGATCAACCCCAGCAAAATATGAGAGCAGTGGTGGCCCAGAGGTAACGGTCCCGACTTACGAGATGTAGGTCGTGGGTTCGAACCTAGACAGGCGCTTTACTTTGTGTAAATAATTTCATCACCGCTACTCTCAAAACGGTGAAGGAAAACATCGTAAGGAAACCGGTATGTTCTAGAACCAAAAATTCGAAGACATGTGACATCTACCAACCCGCACTGGGCCCGCGTGATAGATTACAGCCCACTCCCTTTCGAAGAGAGGAGGCCTTTGTCGCAGCAGTGAGAATAAATTATAGGCTGATTATGAAGCAAAATAATGTTATTATACTCAATCAGAAACTTGGCCACAGGATGAAGGTTTGACAGCCCAGCATGTAAGGTGTTGCGTTAAACACATTTCGCACCTTTAAAGACAAACCGTTACTAAACGAAAATATAAAATTTTACACAGGAGCTTAAATAAAAAGAAATACACGACTTTTTTTCAATAGAACTTATGTTATAATGTAAATAAATACCCATCATTATGACCTCAGAAGATGGCTCAAAGCACCATAATCCTAAATTCTATTGCAAAAAGCCGTGTATTCCTTTTTATTTAAGCTCCTGTGTAAAATTTTATAGTTTCGTTTAGTAACGGGTTGTCTTTAAAGGTGCGATTTGTGTCTTTATTAACTACAGTACCTATATTTACTTCTATAGCTGCACAAAGTACGCAAGTAACAATTTTTATCTTGTCAACTTAACGATCAGCTAAGTCATGATACACACCGTATCTGTGAAAGGAAGTAGGCCGTAATGCAGTATATACCGGGGTACATAAATCCTTGCTAAGCCAATCTGATCAAGGTTTAATCGCGCCAGACCACCGTTCACTCGACGCTTAAGCATTATATTTTATGCAGCTATTGAGATAATAATGTCAAGTCATTAGAAACTGGATTTTGAAGGGATTAAAGGATGTACTGAGGTCACAAAGAAGGTTGTTAATTCTAGAAAAGTTGCAGTTGGAACTTCGGTACCAAGGCATCATAAAACAAAAGAAGATCAATATTTTGTATGATGTGCTGCTCAGAAGTTAAAAATAGCCTTTATGTGTGGATTGAATTACATGCTGACCGCAAAATACTAGGAAAAACCAAGGAACATGATACCTTACGAAGAACTATAAAATATACTGAATTATTTACGTACTGCAAGTCCTGGAACGGTTCGGATATGAAATGGTACCACATCCATGGAGTAGCGCAAGTAATATTGTATATTAGACGCTATAATATTACATATATTAGCTTAGATTACATAATTACTATATAGAAGGACTATCTGCTGCCCGCGGCTTCGCCCGCGTGTAGTACGTCGGAAATGATTCCACGGAAATGTGCTAACCTGACAAATAGCCTGTGTTACTCCTTATAATATCAGCTATCTGCCAGTGAAAGTCCCGTCAAAATCGGTCGAGCCGTTTCGGAGATTAGGTGGGACAAACAGACAGATAGACAAAAAGTTTAAAATTGTTTTTTTGTTATAAGTACCGTATATATTTTCATATATGCATTTAGTAAAAATTTGTTATTTTGACATTACAAACAGACACTTCAATTTTATTTTATTGTATAGATCATCGTGACGTTACCGTTACAATCGAAAGGAGTACGATCCACCCATGAGTCGGAAAACGGCGAATACAACATCACCGATATATTAAAATATCCTGCGGGTAATTTCGTAACACACTAACAGTAGGAATGGCTTTCATTTTGACAGTTCAACAACATTCAATGTGAGCAGACAAATTGTTCGAACATATGAAGCAATGGATTAGCAATAAGCTTCAAAATGATTCAGATTGTAATTGATAGTGTGTTACGCAACGAGGGTGCTGGCCAAGACATTCCGTAGATTCTCATAGGCTTTCGAAATCTTGATGAAATTAGATGCCGTCATCCAGATCATTTGATTTTGGTTGTATTTGTCTGAAAAGATCCCAAGACATCGCTCAGTGGCAACAAGGGTGGCAGCAAATTGTATTCTTTTTGATACACAAACAACGTTACGCTAAAGCCTGAAATGAAAGAGCTAGAAAAATGCGAACATTTTTAAATCATCATATCCAAAATATATTCTTTTTGAATTATGTCAAGCTTCTCGCAAATGAATGACATATCTATCATAAAAACTATGTAGTCATCTATCAATTGACGCGTGAATCATATAACATAATGTTTAGCTCGTTTAACGTTAAAGTCAACAAGACCATCATGCTATCAGCATATCCGTCTGAGCGTGCAGTCAATGTCACAGGTCATGTCAGATTATATCAAAGGGTGAAGTGATACTAGATCTTGTGGTCTATCATGTTATGAGACACGTGCTAGAGTAGTGGTTATCTTTATGTTGAGCTCCTTAAGTTCTGAGTTGAGCTGCACGATTACTGACAAATGCGTTCACTGACTGGACAGGTCCACTCATTCTGTGTGGTTTTTCCTCAAAAGACCATTTCAGACACAAATCTACATGGTCTTCACATGATCTGACCGAGATTATGTCTGGACTTTAAAAGAGACTGTGACCTCTGAGTTTGTTTCGGACTTTCTTCTCAGAGTAGTCAGATACGAAACGCCGACCTCATCTAGTTTTTAAAATATGATTGACGTGTAAAAGTGTTTGTTCAAACCTACTTACAGAAATAGAATCATTTATCATTTAATTAAGGGATTTGAATATGGTATGTTTGTTTCCCTTGGTATGTGATGCGAAGGAATGAGAAATATACGGCGAATTTGCGAGATTCGTTTTTCAAATGGCTGTCAGAGTCAGAACTACTAGCGCAAAAGATATGGATGGTGTAAAAATTATATGATTATGGCTAGAAAATCAGCATCTGACTGATAAGCTAATTTAAAAAAAAAGTAAACACTTTTTCTTTTTTCTTTTTTAAGATTTGTAAACCTGCATTTTAATGCATGCAAGAACTATAACGCATGGTCTAAAAAAACAAGATCTGGCATTCCGTGAGTGACACATGCTAACGTCACTATCCAGTTGCCACTTTATTGCAACAAAACACCAATTATGGAAACATTTTCAATCACCATTCTGTTAAAAAATATGTATAAAGCATTTAAGTTGTCGTTTCGTTTTTCTAATCAAACGGAATAATTCAATTTAAACATATACCAACGTAATTGTTAGTTAAAACCTCATTGTTTTATCGGATTCGCACAGGTAATAAAGGCGGTTGGGGAGTTATTATTACACTCTACTGGTAACACAGCGGTGATGACGTAGGTTTGTGTCACCCACGTGACCACTGTGTCTCGGAATGTTATACCTGGCGAAGTATATTATTATATCATGCTATAACGTGTCTAATTTTTGTATATCACACTTCTTTGTCATATACCCTGTAAATTATACCCTAGAACAAGAGCCAGGACTACACTGATGTTTTTGTCTTGAAGTATAAATAAATAAATTATTATATATTATTATTTTTAAGCTCGTCGCATATCTCGGGACCATTGATAGGGTCCCGGACCTTAGGTAGGCGTACGAGGGGCCGAGGCCAACCCACAGAGGCCCGTTAGACTCTGTAAGTAAAAGAAATGAAGTACCTACCGAGGATTATGTGTAGGTATGCACCCAAGGACAACCCCCGGTTGGTAGAGGACTATTGCTAATTATTGCCATCCTCCAGGCCCTGCAGTCTCGACATTAGATAGCGACAAAAATCGGTCGCTAAGTCGTATAGATGTCAAATTTCTTCAATAGATTTTCAACCTTATGCTTTGGAAATAAAGTTTTGTCGCTATCTAATGTCGAGACTGCAGGGCCTGGGCCTGCTCTTATCCCAATAGTTAGCTTTTTTAGGTCGGCGATGCACGTCTTTTTTACCCCCGATGCAAAAAGAAGGGTGTTATAAGTTTGACCGCTATGTGTGTGCACGTCTGTCTGTGGCACCGTAGCTCTTAAACGGGTAAACCGTTTTGGATGCGGTTTTTTTTATTTGAAAGCATGTTTTCAAGCGGTGGTTCTTAGATATGTTTTATTAAAATCGGTTCAGTCGTTTCAAGGTCATCAGCTCTTTTTTGTGTCGGGGGTTTTTTAATTTTAGCTACGATTCTTCTTTATGCAGGCGTAGGTACATGTCTATTAACCTATCCTAGCGATATCATCTCTTCTTCAATCTATCAGTCTTTAGCCTAGCACTTTTGTTATGGCCAATATATGCCATCCACAATTCTAAATACTAACACTTTTTTGACACAATACAAAAAAAAAAATCTTTCGAAGTTGCTTAGCGGAAATAGAGTTTGGAAACCGATCAAAGGTTGAATTACATTTTCATTGGTAGGCCATAAATTACAACACATTTCGATGCGTAATGATAATGACACAAATGCGCAAGAGTTCCTAAACAAGAGCCAATCGCACGCGCGTAGTACAAATCAATGTCAATCATTGTTTTCAGCATTCCACAGTACTATGAGTCACGAAGGTTTTTCCATCATTTGATTACAGCATGCCGACTAGATAACAGCGTAAGGCTGCTTTTCCACCAGAGATGTGCTATGCTATGCTACGTTGCTATAGATGCGTTTGATATCCACCAATCATGTTCATTGGTCCACATAGGATAGCACTGGTGGAAATGGATTCATATTCATATTCATTTCGTTTATTTGCGTTCCACAAGGTAAAAAAATATTTTAACATAAGGCTTAGAGCTAAGAGCCGTTGTAGACCCTGTTAGGGCACAGCAAAAATTATTGTTTGTTACTTAACTAATATATTTCTTAAAGTTAAAAATCTAAATCGTAGTAACAAAAATTTTCAAAATTAAAATTATACATAAACTGAGCAATTCAATTCGGATGAAAAGTAAATAACAATAATATAATAATAACATAATTAGTCAGCTATTTTCATTCAATATTAGGTTCAAATAAGCTAGGTTTTTTTATATGGCAAGATGCGTGCTATGGATGGGAGCTATGGATGCGCGAGTGGTGTAGCTGTGTGCTGCACGCGTAGCATGACCTTTTTCTACCTTCTGTCATTTTATCTATTCTTCCGTCGACAAAACCCATTTCTATGGTGGTCATGCTACGCGGGCTGAGCAGGGTACGTTTTCTCTACTGATGGTGCATCGCACAGCTATCTCGCGGCGGCACATCTTTTTATAGCACATCTTACTTGCTCCGCTACACAGCTTAGCATTATTGGAAACGGTCACATACATAGTTACGTAGCTTAGCTTTCATATCCTCGCAGCATAGCTGCATAGCACATCTCTGGTGGAAAAGCAGCCTTATTGGTACCTAATCATAAGTAGTTCTATTCGAAATGCGTCAATCACGTAGTGTGTTGTGTGAGTATGTGACGTGTTTTGGTAATATGTAGACGGAAATAAAAAGTAGGGTGTTATTGATGGATGGGTTCTACGACCATTTTTCATAAACACGTATGAAAGAACTGTTGGAATTTGAGAACCAATTACGCTAGTGTTCCGTCTGGACCAAGTGAGACCGCACACACATCTCTCCTGCCAAATAAAGATAAAAAATCTATCAGTGAAAATTATAACTGTATTTTTCATTAGTTCTTAAAATCCAACAGAGGCTAGACGGGCAATAAAGGCTAATATTTTTATTACGTATTCGTCGAAAGTTAACACAGAAAATTTACGGACTATCGTCTATTGATTAAAAAAGAAAACCCTCAGTATACTGTGACATTCAATAAAACTATGACTATTGAATTTAGTTTACCGACATAAAATGTATTTTATTTGAACAGTAGTCTCACAGGTGTTAAAGAATTAATTTTATGATAATAACAATGGAAATATTGTTGTTATCTTTAAGGAGCGTGCGACTTTTTAAACATGATACGTCACGCACGCGCATCTCTGACATTGACATTTGATGCATGATTGCACGCAAACGCAAGGCATGGAATTAGTATGAATCATTAAACCCGACTTGGTTTCCGTACGTCCTTTTCGGGTAACAGCTGCTTGTGATTATAGATCTATTTGGTTTTTATTTTTCTTTATTATTAGAGCTAATTATCTCTTTTTATGCACGTGTTTTGTGGCAAATAAACCTATTTTCTTTCATTCTTTCAATGTGAGACGGTTTTTATGTGTAACAAATTTTGAAGACAGTAATAATTAAAATGTAATTTTTTTCAATTTTCACAGAACTTTTTTAAGAGAAATAAAATTTGTAGTTTGACAGCTTTTGTATAGTAAATATTGTGTATGTCAAACCGCCATATTTATTATTTAAAAGTTATGTGACGATTTCAAAACGGCCAATGCATTTACCGTGTTTAAAAAGTGGTTTGCTGTACATAACAAAGCAATATTCAGGACTTTTTCAACAGTTAGTTTATCCGTGGAATAAAATTGACGTCTGACAGTTCTACTATGGAAAAACTGTCAAAAGTTCAAAATTTATTCTCAGGATAAGGCTTATTCTAGGTAGAAAAGTTTGGCGAAGTTCGCCCTTAATGTTATAAAATAATGTAAAATTTAATGTAAATGTTTGGAAGTTTGTTACTCAATCCCGCAAAAACGGCGAAACGGATTTGGATGAAATTTGGCACACAAATAGTTTATAATCTGGATTAACACATAGACTCACTGGACCCATATCCGAACTCCACGTAGACGAAATCGCGGGCAGAAGCTACTTTAATAGAAAAAAAAAAAAATATATGAATAAAAAATTGCTGCTCTTATTAAGCCATAGATATCAATTAGACTAAGAACTACGAACAAAAAAAATTATAACTGACGTCATCAATAATGACGTCAGTTATTTTTAAAACTTACTGTTACGAGACTACAATTAGTTTCGTAACAATAAGTTTTCAGGATTGGCGTAAAATTAACACGTTTATCAGAATGAGGAAGGTAAAATATTATTCATATAATAAATAAAGGTAATACGTAGACTAAGGTCTAACATAAGTAAACTCATAGAAATATATTTGTTATTTTCCTCTTATCCAAAAAAATATATGCTCGATGTGGTAAGCACGGCGACATCAAGCTATACATTTCCAGTATAAGCTGACTTCTCATTGTACGAAAAGCCTATACAATGCGAGGTCAGCTAAAACTGGAAATGTATAGCTTGAAATGGCGTCGTGTGTACAGCGATTATGTGCATTGCGAATTGCTAATAGTTATTGAATTAACAGTAAAAACTAATAAGAATTTGTTGGTGTCTTGCGCTAACCGATAAATAAAGAGAATTGGTTAGAATTAAATAAAAAATCAAGATAAAAACTAAATACATAATTTAAAACGATGATCAAATGATTTTAGTCCTGCATATAAATGAGTTTTTGAGATGACACTTGGCTATTGCTAATCGTAATACCGATGGGAATCACTGTTCTCCATGCAAATTGAATACCTACAACTTACATTTTATTTAATATGAAACCTAATTGCGTCATAATCTGAATAATTTTCAAGCCTATTGCTAAACCATTGCTTCATATGTTCGAAAAAATTGTCGGCTCAACAACGTAAATAACGCAATGAATGTTGTGGAACTGTCAAAATGGAAGCCATTCCTACTCTTAGTGGGTTACGCAATTACCACGCAGGTTCTATTTACTTCTGTTAATTGGGTCTGCATGATGACTATCAGTGAAAATATCCACATTTTTTTATATAATAAATCTGTTGAGGAACATCTGTTCAAAAGGTCGTATTTCTAAGATAAACAAACTTAACAAAAACGTTCAAAAACTAAGTCGAAAGAATCAATTTTTATTTTAGTTGTGAAGTATGGAAACAATATGACCTCTTGAACAAAATAATAAATAAAAGATGCTATTTGTAGAAGAAATATGCCTGTTCTGTTTTAAATATCTAAGATAACATTTTAATGCAGAAATACATCCGCTTTTATTGGAATTCTAATTTTCTGGATTTTATTGTACGGGAAATAGACTCCTTTTGAACAAGTTTTTAGGCTCATTCGATGGCCATGGGGTATTATAAAACGAGTTCAAAAAAAAATTGTTGGTAGTGAAATACGACTTTTTGAACAGATGCTCCTCAGTTAATATGTAGGCACAGTAATATAGTAGGTATGTACGTACTTAATTAATTATTTCGATAGCTGCTAAGGGATCTTAGCGAACCTTGTTACTTTAATCCTTTATAAGGATTCTGCATGGACGCTGAACTTCACGTACGTTACCATTGAACTTCACGTACATTACCATTGAACTTCACGTACATTACCATTGAAACTTAACATAACATAACGCTTGTATTCCCAAAAGAGATAGGCAGAGTTGTATCTATAGTATACCTACATTTCCCCAGTAATGTTTAAAACCCATGAAATAGGGGGCGAGCCTATTGCCGTCAATCGGGAACAAATCCAGACTGGGCTGCTACTGAGAAATTTCAGATGAAAAACACAATAACATTTTGCCCGACCCAGGAATCGAATCCAGCACCTCATGCTCAGTAATATGCGTGCTTGCGACTACAAGACCGACGACGCAGTCCGTACCCTTGAAAGTATCCAACAAAAACAAAAGAACATGAAAACATACCGGTCACACCCATCGTCAATATTTAGTATTCCGCCCGATACGGTCACATAATCGATTGAGTACAATTTAATTAATGTATTGATGGTATCGAACAATTTATTTGTCTGATAAGTGGCGACTTCTTTTTTTTTTAAACTTCGTTTTTCATTTGTCTTTATGTATGTATTATATTATTCTTTGACTGTATTTACAAAGAAATATATGATAAAATGTTGTTATTATGTGGTGTAGGTACTTATGATATTTAAAGATGAAAATAATTTAAATTCAGTATAAAATGCCTGGAACAAAAACGGTGATGGTTCATAATTTTGAAAGAAAAAACACGTGTGGCACTCGGGGACTGCCGCGGTAAAGCTATTGCATAGCATTTTTTATCAACTTATGCAATTATAATTATTTATTTATGCAGTATTTATGCAGTATTTTTTTTTCTTTGATCTTAATTCAATACAGTCGTACCATATACATACACGTTAAGCGAACGCTCGGCCGAGCTACATGGTAGGCGGAGTGGGGGGTGTTAGGTTTTATTTTCATTACGGAATTTCTTGATTCGGTCGTCGCGCTCAAAGCCCGCGATAAAAGCTATGCAATAGTTTAAAAAATCTGGCGTTTTGCAAGTCATTGATATTAATTCTACTTACTATGGTGATCCTTGAAATTAGTTCTCCTTCTGTATTGGCTGAATTATTAGATAATATTTGGCGAAATTATGTTTTCACGACGTAGTGAAAATACTAAGCAGTCAGCAAAAATCGTAGCGCATTTCTATTGACTACGCACTATGCCGGGTGTACTTTGGCATTCGAAATGACTTTTGTGTACTTGAAATGCACTTTATTGCAATGTAATAAACACAATAACATGTCTTGTTATATTATAGTTTATATTATATTATATAAACTAAATAGAAACACGTGCAAACGAAATGTGCGTGACAAAGAACATCAACCATCATGCATTTCATTCATTCATTCATATAGTTCAACTAGTGGCACATGCGATTCATTACTTATTTATTGCAGCTATAGGAGTTAATACTGCGGGGTAATTGCGTAACACACTAACAATGGCAATGCCTTTCATTTTGACAGTTCATTGATATTCATTGCGTTATTCTTGTTGTTGAGCAGATGATTTTTTTGTGACTCAGAGTGTGTTACGCAATTAGGGTGCTGTTTTATATCGAGATAGGCAAGATAGCAGTTATTGCTTTCACCAATGAAACTATGAACGCTATAAGAACATCTAAACCGCGTTTAAAATCTGTCAGTATCAATATTCCGCAACAGTTATTACACTGACAGCTGTTGAACGCGGTTTAGGTGAGCTGATCGCGGAGTTTTGTTGGTGAATTTCGCCCTTAGTCACATACAGCAATTATGATTTAGAATAAAAAATCAAGATCAGTAACAAACATAGTACCAGTACCCTAATTGCGTAACACATTATTAATAACAATTTGAATCATTTTGAAGCCTATTGCTAATCCATTGCTTCATATGTTCGAAAAATTTGTATGCTCAACAACGTAAATAACGCTGTGAATATTGTTGAACTGTCAAAATGAAACCCATTCCTACTGATAGTGTGTTACGTAATTACCCCGCTGGTCCGACTATGGGTTATTGCCAATCTTTGACAAGCTATAGTGACAAAACTATTGGATATATTTGGTTGATTTTTTGTATGCAGACTTTGCACGTCATTAGATATACAAAGTTTAATTTATTGTCATACTGTCGTCTTCGCAATTTTAGACAATTTTTTCGAACATATGAAGCAATGGATTAGCCATTGCTTCATATGTTCGAAAAAATTGTCTACTCAACAACGTAAATAACGCAATGAATGTTGTTGAACTGTCAAGATGAAAGGCATTGCCGTTGTTAGTGTGTTACGCAATTACCCCGCAGTTGTAGTACTTATGTTTCTGAAAGCTTCAAAGACCTTTCAGATACACATCCAACAACAAATGGAATGATAATAAATGTAGTCTTCCGCATATATCTACATTTAATTGTAACTAGTTCTCCTTGGATAAAACTGAGAACGTCAAACTACTGCCTGGTTTCATTCATCATACCAGTCAGTGGTTTAGCATTTTAGCCTACTGCTTCCATGCCAAAATTGGCCAAAAGAAACAGAATGTGCGCATTTATAATTTCTAACGTGACGATATTATCGTGGACGTCCACGTCCATAAAATATTCTATGAAAATACGGGCACGTTACGACGGAAATTAAAAAGCATTTTCCATACATTTTTCTTCTCTGTGTTATAGTGATGCCATGACGTGGACGTGGACGTCCACGAAAATATCGTCATGTTTACAAATTATAAAAGTGCACAATCACTGGAATGACTCCTGTGTCTGTCCGTCAGATTAATGACATATTGTAAGATCACAAAAAAAAAACTCAAAACTGAAACTCGACTGCGAAAAAAGCAAACACAAGAAAATATATCCGTCTGAAATCATAGACGTGTTTGCAACATATTCTTGATTCGTTTAGAAAATGTTTTGTTTACTTTCATCATTATCTAAGCATCCACACGCTCCACTGTATTAGTCAAACAATACATATAAAGGCTCCCACAAACAGGCGCGACGCGACTCTTGTAGAACAATGTCCATGAAGTTTTCATAGAAATTGTTCTACTAGAATCGCGTCGCGCCTGTTTGCGGGAGCCTTAACGTTTAATCTTCACCTTGAACGTTCTAATTTATGGGCCTTATCAGTTTACATTGCCTTATCACGGTGGCAGGTACACTCACCACCAGATCAAGCTACACGAAACTGTCAAATGTCTCCAAACGATTTTAAACCTTAAAATGTTGACGGTTAAGTTCAAAATCGAATGAATTTTTTTTACATTTTGTGGTAATGATGTGCTGGCGACTGTACATGATTAAGAAATAGCTTAGACGTTATCATGTAAACAGATGCAGCTTCTCAATTATCTCACAGATACGTGAGACAGTACCTTAGCTGTTAGCAGACTGTGGTAGGTACTGAAGAGTTGTTGTCAGGATGGTTTTTCCAATAGACCTCCACGAATGCATGGTCTAAAAAAACAAGGTCTGGCACTCCGGGAGTGACACATGCTTACGTCACTATCCAGTTGCCACTTCATTGCAATACAACACGAATTATGGAAACATTTTCAGTCACCATTCTGTTATAAAATATATAAAAAGCATTTAAATTGTCGTTTCCTTTTTTCTAATCAAACGAAACAATTCAATTAAAACATATACCAACGTAATTGTTAGTTAAAACCTCATTGTTTTATCGGATTCGCACAGGTAATAAAGGCGGTTGGGGAGTTATTATTACAAACTACTGGTAACACAGCGGTGATGACGTAGGCTTGTGTCACCCACGTGACCACTGTGTCTCGGAATGCTATACCTGGCGAAGTATATTATTATATCATGCACGAATGTTTTATAAGATAATATTGGCATATACAGACTGGCGATTAGGTTATCACATTAAATTATGCCACGTACTCTACATGGTACACGATATACCTACATAATTTTATTGAAATCCATTCACAAAAAATATCCGATGTTCCATACATTTTGTCGAGCTACGTGTAAAAAAATGTAAGGAATTGTTGATTTTTTTTTGTGAATGGATTTCGGTCAAATTTAGTATAACCTAATCGCCACTCTGTAGGTATGTATGATAAGTCATACACTAAAGGCTCGTACACACTGGCTCGATGCGACGCCCGACACAAAGGCACTGAGGGTCGCGCGACGAGCGGTGCCTTTGTGTCGCGCTGTTGCGTCTTGCCTGTTTGTGGGAGCCTTAAGTTAATAAATCAATTCTATTAAATTTCGAGACGTTTGTACGATATGTTACCTACAGTCTACACTATGCCACAGAGGGTTAACCCTCTATAGCATAGAGGGTTAACCCTCTATAGCATAGAGGGTTAACCTGACTGTAGAGCCACGGTTCCTAACCTGGGGTTAATTACCCCTGCGTGAGTAAAAATGGTATAATAACAAAGATTAGACCAATAAGACTGAATCTAGCTCGCCAGTGGTCCTTTAGGTCCCTAGCTGAATAATGTGATTGTAAGAACTTACTCAATATCTTTGTGCAATTTTTATATGTTTAATAAAGTCAATTTGTATTTATATGTTGTACTATATTCATTGGTAACATGAGGGAGAGGGGGGGAGGGTAATTCAGTTTACCTAGCTAAGTCATAGGGGTGGCAAGATCGAAAAGGTTAGGAACCACTGCTGTAGAGGGTTAACTTTTTTGAACGGGCTAAAACACTTCAAGAGTAGGGGTGACTATCAAATCGGGGATTCATTCATTCTTAGATCGGGCCGCAAACTAATAGACAGAAAAAGAAATAAATATATTTTATTTGGGACACGCACAGGAAATACAAACATTAAAATAAAAAGGAGTATTTAAAACTAAAAAAATTAACATTAAAAACAACAATAATCAAGTAAAAAATAACAGACTTGTGCGAGGCCAAAAAAGCTCCTATCTCAGCATAGGTCGTAGGTGATACGGAATAGGAATCGCCCATAACTTCGGCCGAAATTACGGATTTCATGGTTCGGGAGTACACCTCCTGCCAGTCGCGGTCATAAAACGTGCGAGTAGGAAATTGAATATTTAGGACGATATTTCTAAAGACTATTAGATATTAAGGCCAAGATTAGTAAACATTACTTAGAACGTTCTTTGGTTTAGATAATATGTTCCCGTCTCTATCTTGCCCTTGTACTTTGATAGTGGTGCGATAGTGACAGGAAGAATGCTAAGCAGCACGTGTTTAAGTGACGACTCTCATGTCATCTCGCCCCCGCGTTTTATGACGTCGCCTGCGACGAACGTTGGCATACTTTTGTATCCAATTACTTCTTAGAAACAAAAACTAGGGAACAGGGAAGTGTATTTTTACATCTGTCTGGCGTTAAAAGAAGTGTATTTTTGTAACAGCGTCATAATTACATAAGTCGCACCATTTAAATGGGACTGGGTTGACCTCGGTTGCCAGTGAGTTGCTGTGGGCCAAAATAGCTACTAGGTATGTAGGTATGTGGAGCCTTGACATAGCCAGACTCCGTGGGCGTCACGAAAGACCACAGAAGATGGTAGGACGAAATGAAGAAACCAAAAAAGGAGCTATGTCTTTCTTCATAGTCCTTTATACCCCGTGCCGCGGAAAGCACTTAAAGCCGTTGGTCTTGCGCCTGATCACTCACTTTGTCAGTTTTGCGAAAGCTTTTTCGTTTTGAGAATAGTTCGGCGCTTCTTTGTTGTTTTTTTATACATTTTATTCAAACTGTAATTACCTCTATTAAAGCAATGATTCGACATTGTACAAAATTTCAAATAAACTTCTTTCGTCTTATGTAATTCAAACACATACATTTAAGCACTTTTTATGTTAACCGTACAAGTTAAAAACAATAGAAAAAAGAAAATTATCAAGATTAAAATAAATCGGGGTCCTCCGGGATGGGGGCCTCGGGGATCGGGGTACTCAGGGAGTAACCCAACTTGAAGACATTAGCTTTCATTATCATTTCAACTGAAAAACGGCCTTATAAGTCAGTGGTGGACGTCTTTCGACGTTAGCTTTGGCCCTGGTAATTTATCAAAATTAGCTTTGGACTAAAATAACTGGAAGTAGGTTTGTCAAAATGAAAGAAATTGTCATTAAGAGTGTGTTACATAAAGGCAATTGAAGGAACACGGGTGGGTTTTAGTCAGTAAGAGTCTGTCAAGCCCTATCGCTCCGCCCGGAACAGGAGAGGTCATATGACGAGTTCCCACCCAAAAATAAAAAAATGATCATGTTACATTCGCAATAAGGTCGCACGCAGCTTACTAAAACTTTTTTAAGACACGCTGTCAATTGCTGAGCGTGATCTCAGTAATAAAATCTTAGACAAATTATTGTTCTTCCGACTGTGTCTAATGTTTAAAAATAGCTACCCCGTCTGTCTCCTGGTCACAAGCGCGACTGCTGAGCGTCCTGGGTTCGATTCCCAAGACGGGCAATGTGTTATAGGGTTTTTCCATTAGGAATTCCTCAGTAGCAGACCGGAGTTTGAAAGTTGGTGGTGTGATACCCCCTTGCTTCGGAAAGCACGTAAAGCCGTTGGTCCTGCGCCTGATCTCTCTCCGGTCGTGTCGGATTGCCGTCCCATCGGACTTTGAGAGTAAAGGAACAGAGAGTGCACTTGTGTATGCGCACACACTTGTGCACTATAATATCTTGTATACCTGGTTAATCTCCGTTGAGATTGGCTACGGTGACCGAAATCGATCGGGACTATTATTATTAAAAGTACGGTCAACAAATGTGATAAGTAACCAGGGTCGTCGGATATAGTTGAAGTTTAGTAAGAAACCGATGGATATTTTCGAATAAAATTTAACTTAATTAATAGAAAACAAACAGTTAATTTATCAAATTAAATTTCATTTAAAAACATCCATCGGTTTATTAATAAACTTCAACTATATCGACGATCCAGCACCCTAATTACCTAACTCACTATCTATAACAATCTGAATCATTTTGAAGCTTATCGCTAATCCATTGCTTCATATGTTCGAAAAATTTGTCTGCTCAACACCGTAAATAACGCAATGAATGTTGTTGAACTGTCAAAATGAAACCCATTCCTACTGTTAGTGTGTTACGTATTTACCCCGCTGGTTACTTATTTCTTTTGGTGACTGTATCTTCATGGTAAAGTTAGACATTTCTTGGCCGGTAACTTATCTCTTTTCTAGGTTGTATAAGTACAGTACATGTAACTGTATGCGGCTAATGAGTATTGCAGCCGAACTGCATTCAGGGCCTGCAGTCTCGACATTAGATAGCGACAAAGTCTGTCGCTAAGTCGTATCGATGTCAAATTCCTTTAATAGATTTTCAACTTTATTTCTAAAGCATAAGGTTGAAAATCTATTAAAGAAATTTGACATCGATTGGACTTAACGACCGATTTTTGTCGGTATCTATGTCGAGACTGTCGGCCTAGGTTTGTGACAACTTGGAAAAGTTGTCCAAGCAACTACTTAGTAGCTTAATAAGCTAAGTTTAACTCTGTATTTCCTGTATTTACTTAACTAAGTAATAGGTCCTACTATTTTGTCTTTAACATACTTTACGTCTGGGTTTTAATAGACTGTGGGCTCTGAGTTTGTATCGGCTATTTTTCTCAGAGTAGTCGGCTAAGAAACGCCAACCTCATCTAGTTTTTAAGCTATTGCATAGCTTTTATCGCGGGCTTTGAGCGCGGCGACCGAATCAAGAAATTCCGTAACGAAAATAAAACCTAACACCCCCCACTCCGCCTACCATGTAGCTCGGCCGAGCGTTCGCTTAACGTGTATGTATATGGTACGACTGTACTTGAATTAATATCAAAGAAAAAAAAATACTGCATAAATAAAAAATGCTATGCAATAGCTTTACCGCGGCAGTCCCCGAGTGCCACACGTGTTTTTTTTTATAATATGATTGACGTGTAAAAGTGTTTGTACAAACCTAGTTAAAGAAATAAAAGCATACCTATCATTTAACTGTCTTGTGTTATTATTGTGATTGGTAAACAAACATCAATTTTACCTAAAAGGGTAGGTAAACAAAAAACAATTGAACAACGAAAAGTCTAAAAAGAAACTCAGCTTAGCATGCCTGTCAGTCTTAATTCGAGATTTCAAATCGATTTGACATACATAATTCGTCACGATGAATTGAAGAATGAAATGCATTATGAGAATGTTACACTGTTAATTAGTCACATGTATTTTTTGTAAACAGTTATTATGATGTTTACAGACAATATTTTAATAAATTAAACTTTTTGGAAGCGTGGCGTGGGTACACACGCGTACATATTATCAAGCTATACATTTCCAGTATAAGCTGATCTCGCATTGTATAGGATTTCCGTACAATGAGAGGTCAGCTTACACTGGAAATGTATAGCTTGATATGTAGCCGTGTGTACCTACGTAATCTGTAATCCAAACTACACAAATTATTGATAAAATATTGAAAGACAGCATCCATTGAAGAAACGGAGCTTGCTAAGGTTGCATTCAAGCAAAAATAAGTTTTAAAAGTTCTATAGGGTTTTTAAAAACCATTTTGGCTTCACATTTTTGTCATAAAGTTTCTCTGCAAGCTAGATGCACTACATTAAAAAGGTACCCAGGGTACATTCTTCATAACTTCATTGAAAGAAAAATGCGTTTATTGGCATTACAGCAACGCAGTAACAGCAGCTAGCAGCTTAGCAGCAAAAACAGAAAGCTATGATTGTAATGCCAAAGGGGACTGTACGTCTGAACTTCGAAGTTTAAAATATCGATGTATTTAATTGAGAATGTTCATAATCGCGATGTACGGAACTTCGAAAGAATGTCACACTGAACTTCGAAGTTTGAATAGACATCCTTCTATTCAAACTTCGAAGTTCAGTATGACATTCTTTCGAAGTTTCGTACATCGCGATTATGAACATTCTCAATTAAATACATCGATATTTTAAACTTCGAAGTTCAGACGTACAGTCGTCAAACGGGCCTCAGCTCAGCATAATGTCAGATGACAACACAAGGTATACCATCTGATGCTGATTTTCAGCTGCAACCCACCAGTGCATTGGTATTCTATAATCTCCCTTTAGGGCTGCACCGTGGTCTATAAAAACAAGGTCTGGTCTGGCATTCCGGGAGTGACACATCCTTACGTCACTATCCAGTTGCCACTTTATTGCAACAAAACACGAATTATGGAAACATTTTCAGTCACCATTCTGTTAAAAAATATATATAAAGCATTTAAATTGTCGTTTCGTTTTTCTAATCAAACGAAACAATTCAATTTAAACATAGACCAACGTAATTGTTAGATAAAAACTCAATGTTTTATCGGATTCGCACAGGTAATAAAGGCGGTTGGGGAGTTATTATTACACACTACTGGTAACGCAGCGGTGATGACGTAGGCTTGTGTCACCCACGTGACCACTGTGTCACGGAATGCTATACCTGGCGAAGTATATTATTATACCATGGGCTGCATAAAGAATGTGACAGATTTGAAATACGAACGAAACATAAAAAGTTAACCAAATATTTTAAGAAAAAAATAAACGAGTTATTACTAGCTTTATAAGCTTATTAATCCATAGACTAGAACAGGTTTATTCAAAAAAACACCGCGGGAAGAATTCTTTCCGAAGCAGGTCCCACCTGCATTTTTTTTTCAAATAAAAATACGTATTCTTTTCATATACTCGTAGTTTGAATGCTTTGAATTTTGCTTTGTAAATATTTATAATAGGGTCTTTTGTGATGATCTGTCCTCAGGGGGACGTCTGTCTATGATATTAAGGGCCGTCAGGGAGGTCTCAGAAACTGGAATAAGCTGGGGTTGCAACTCAAACTCAAACTCAAAGCATTTATTACAATTAAACCATTTACAGGCACTTTTGAATTGTCAAAGAGTCGGTCAGTTAATCAGAAAGTTGAAGCTAGTTGCCCATTCCAAAACGTAGATCTCTATGGAGAAGAACGGGCAAGAAACTCCAAGGACGCTCTTTTTAAATCAAGATATTACAAAATCCAGGGTACATTATTCTTGTTGCTTCTATTGTATGATGTCACCAGTGCGGCTTCGGCGTGCCTTGTTGAATTCAAATCATAACCAAGTCTGACATCTGGGAAACTGGAGCTGAATGTCGTCGAGAGAGAGTCCGACAAATGATGTAGAAACGTCAATCAAAATGCGACCAAGATGAGTGTCAGACTTCGGTTTTCTCAGGATTCTGTTCTCTGCAGCATTTCTTTCCTGGCCCTGCAGTCCCGACATTAGACAGCGACAAAATTCGGTCGCTAAGTCGTATCGTTGTCAAATTCCTTTAATAGATTTTCAACTTTATTTCTAAAGCATAAGATTGAAAATCTATTAAAGGAATTTGACAACGATACGACTTAGCGACCGAATTTTGTCGCTGTCTAATGTCGAGATTGCAGGGGCTGATGTCTTTTTTTAGATGTACCGTCAAACGGGGTGAATAGGGGTGCAGGGGTGAATCGGGAAGAAACTTTAAAAGGGATTTTAACATTGAAATAATATCGTTTGTTGCAAACAAGGGCACTTAATCGTTGATTATAATACAGTAAACACATTAGAGTCCTTTTTGGCAACAAACTATATTATTTAAAGTTAAAATCCCTTTTATAGTTTCGTCTCGACTCACCCCTGCATCCATATACACTCCGTTTGACGGTACTCATTGACAGCAAATGGAAATGGAAACAGGTGGACTTTAAAATATAGTGGGGCCCTGCTTTGTAATTTATGAAGGTCGGAAAGTGCAATCTCAACCTCTCATAAATCATTTTTAAACAGGTTTCCGTTTTTGTAGTAGATATATTTTAGTTGTTCATGAGGATACTGACGTCAACAATAATTCAGTTGATTAGAAAAAAACCGAGACGCTCATTGAATCTGACAGTACCTACTCGTGATAAAAATAATTTATCATTGTGTAACTTCATACGTTTTCGACACAACACAGTTCTTAAAATAACTACTTTTTAAACAATTTTATTGATAGAACAAACGAAATAAAAATAGAAGTCGTGTGGTTAAACCTATAAGTTATGGCGACTTCAAATATTACGCTGCTGTTTTCTTGGTAATTGTATTGTTTTTCTGACACCCCTAGAAGTATTTTGAATATACACTGTTGCCATGCAAGCAGTGATTAATAAACTGGCCATCATCACAGATTTGAAGGAATTCACTCATGTTTGATGGCGAAGTAACACATCGTGGGGAAACCGGCATGTCCTAGAACGAATATTGAAGCAAAGCGAGATCTTATATCTGACTTATATTGACTATAAATCCAGCGGGGTAATTACCTAACACACTAACAGTAGGAATGGGTTTCATTAAGACAGTTCAACAACATTCATTGCGTTTTTTACGTTGTTGAGCAGACAATTTTTTCGAACATATGAAGCAATGGATTAGCAATAGGCTTCAAAATGATTCAGATTGTGATTGATAGTGTGTTACGTAATTAGGGTGCTGGTTACCTCATGAAGTTTTTCCTGCACCGATGTCAGTAATGCCCAAAATAAACTCAGAAAGTACATATGAATTGAAAAAGTCACATTGTTATTTGTTCGGACCTGAACTCACGACCTCGTGCGTGAGAGGCGAGGCCTAAAATCGCCAACCCGTCTTGAGCAAGCGTGGGGATCAATGCTCGTGCCTTCTCTGTATGAGAAGAGGCCTTTGCTTTGGGACAATAATAGGCTATTATATTATTATGTGATATATACCAATATTCAAGGTGTTTGGCAGAACGTTGAACATTCGAAAATGGTGGATAGGTGGGGTCATCTGCTACTTACTCAGGCCTAATTTATTTGGCCCTGGGCCCTGGATATTAAAAAAAAAAATTGTTCTAGTTTCACCACTTTCTTAACTTTAAAGTGTATTTTTTATAAAAAATGGGTAACACAGGCAATTTTTTTTTTAACTCTTTAATGTTGGTTGATTGTTATACAATTATTGCTTTATTCAGATGTTAGCTAAAAAAAAAGTTATGATTTCTCAAACTTATAGAAAAATTAAAAAAATACTTAAATCTTAAATTTAACAAGCACTAAAAAAAAAAAAAATATAGGGCTAAGTAAGTAGCAGATGACCCCATCTATCTACCATTTTCGTATGTTCAACGTTCTGCCAAACACCCTGTACCCTGGGCCCGCTTGGTGGATTATGGTAATTCACTGAGAGGAGGCCTATCTTGTAGTGGGGAAATTAGAGGCTGATCGTACTTATGCTATTCTTGTATGATAGAAATCTCAGGTTTGGTTGAGAGTAAGGTTACCAAAAGTGATAAGAAACCAGGGTCGTCGACATAGTTGAAGTTCAGTAAGATACCGATGAATGTTTTCGAATAAAATAAAATAAAATGACTAGAAAACAAACAGGTCATTTATCAAATTAGACATTCGAAAACATCCATCGGTTTCTTACTAAACTTCAACTATATCCGACGACCCTGGTTACTTATCTCTTTTGGTGACTGCATACCTACGTCAGGTACGCACGGCTACATATCAAGCTAAACATTTCCAGTATAAGCTGATCTCCCATTGTATAGATTTCCGTACAATGAGAGGTCAGCTTATACTGGAAATGTATAGCTTGATATGTATTCGTGTGTACAGATGCTTTAGAATTTATTATTTGCTTTGTATAGTTTTATTCCGGTTGTAGAAAATGATAAGGTAGAAATAATTGTATCAAGATGATTGGCGAAACAGTGGATCAGAGGAGGAAGAAGATATTAGCAACTTAGCAGCCAATTCACTGCTAATGCTGACTGGATTCTGGCAATGGTCCTTCAGTCCATTCATTGTATTAAGTAAAAAGACACCATGACCTCTGAGTTTGTTTCGGCATTTCTTCTCAGGGATCTGTCAGCTAGGAAATGGCGACGCAATCTAGTTTTAAAATATTAACCAACAAAATATTGACGTGTAAATCTTTCTTTTTATATACACACATACATAAATTTATGTCTTCTTCCCATGGGGGTTGGCAGAAACTACAGAACGCCACCTGCTACGATCCTTACATATTCCTTTTGTCTCGTTTACGTTCATACATCAGCGGGGTAATTACGCAGTAGGATTGGGTTTCATTGTGACAGTTCAACAACATTCATTGCGTTATTTACGTTGTTGAGCAGACAAATTTTTCGAACATATGAAGCAATAGATTAGCAATAGGCTTCAAAATGATTCAGATTTTGATAGATAGTGTGTTACGTATTTAGGGTGCTGGTCATACACGCACGCCGGTTGCGGGTACAACGCAAATGACCTTTCTGAAGAACATCACCAATAAGGTCACTGTATGTCCTCCTAGGGCGACCCCTCCCGGCGAATTTAATTTAATTTCATAAACCGCTAATTTCATTTCATAAACATATCATTAATCATTCAGATGTCCATGTTCAGCAGTGGATGCTTGATGATGAACCTAGCATCTAGGTCCTGGATGCTTAAAAGCTTTCCTTAGAAATGAATGCGTATGTATCCTACACTCAGAGGAGTAATTACGTAACACACTAACAGTAAGAATGGGTTTCATTTTGACAGTTCAAAAACATTCATTGCGTTATTTACGTTTTTGAGAAGACAAATTTTTCGAACATATGAAGCAATGGATTAGTAATAAGCTTCAAAATGATTCAGATTGTGATAGATAGTGTGATACGTAATTAGGGTGCAGATTCAAGATGTTGTGATATGATAGACTAGAACATACTAAATGATACAGAAACATTGATTTAATATATAATAATTTTAAGTAGGTATACAAACTTGTGCCGCAATTTATATAAACGCTTATCTCTCCGAACGTAGTTTATTAGAAAACCTTGACATTTTTCAATGAGTTCGTTCCGTAGAACTATGTATAACTAAATTGCTTCTGGGAAGTATAAAAACGTACTAAGTACTGTTAATTACTGAACATGCTCTAATTACATTAATAATGGTAATTTTTACGTTCGATAACAAGTGTTTTTAAAAGCAAATTGCTGTTCTAAAAAGCTTTAATTAGGTACCTATTTAGAAGGTAGCTTTTGACATTTTATTTTAATTGATTTAATTAAATAATAAGTTTGTTGTAATTATGTATGTTTGTATGTGTAATGAGCATGTGAAGATCTAAGTCCCGTATTACAGAAGGTTACTCAATACTCAAGCATTACTTAAAACTAGTTTCAACCAATCAAATGGCTCGAATCTAGTTTTAAGTAATGCTTGAGTATTGAGTGACGTTCTGTAATACGGGCCTAAGCCTAGCACCCTAATTGCGTAACACACTATGAATCACAATCTGAATCATTTTGAAGCCTATTGGTAATCCATTGCTTCATGTGTTCGGAAAAATTCTCTGCTCAACAACGAAAATAACGCAATGAATGTTGTTGAACTGTCAAAATGAAAGCCATTCCTTCTGTTAGTGTGTTACGCAATTACCCCGCTGGTCTTCTCATTCGCATTTCTTAGGTTCTTTGAAACGATAAGTGGACTGTGTGAAAGATTATTTGGCATAAAAGGAGGTGAGTTTTGAGATGATAGCTAATACAGGAAGAAGTCTTGTTCATCGACCCCAAATAAATTGAGAGAATGATGACAAATTCAATTGTAACTGATTTTTTTTTTCGTTATTTCTTAGTTTGCTTATTGAACAAATATTTTTCTTTAAATTTTTCTCACTCTATGATCGATCGTTACGTCATTCTTTCGTTACGTTTATAGCACGTTCGGAGAGACTATAAACAAGTTATGCAACTTTTTTTTGCTGATATTTCATTTATGTACAAATGACAAATGGTTAAACATTTCCGTGTGCCAGCGGCCCTTTCCATGCGTATAGAATATATTGTATCCATTGCTGGTATTGTGTGTAAAAATATTGTTAAAGTTCCTAATAATGGAGAAATGGAAATTAAATTGTTGTTAATGGCCGATCAATGTTACACGCAAATATAAGGCGAAGACGTCAGTATAATAATAAATTAAACTTTGTATATCTAATGACGTGCAAAGTCTGCATACAAAAAATCAACCAAATATATCCAATAGTTTAGTCACTATAGCTTGTCAAAGATTGGCAATAACCCATAGTCTGACCAGCGGGGTAATTACGTAACACACTATCAGTAGGAATGGGTTTCATTTTGACAGTTCAACAACATTCATTGCGTTATTTACGTTGATGAACTGACAAATTTTTCGAACATATGAAGCAATGGATTAGCTTTAGGATTAGGATTAGGCTTTAAAATGATTCAGATTGTGATACTCGTAGATAGTGTGTTACGTAACTAGGGTGCTGCATATTATTATTATAAAAAAAAAAACTTTTTTTTTTAATTTCGATGACAGGATTTTTTTTTTGTTCATGATCATAGATCCTATACCTACAAGTCCAAGACCATAGACCTACAAGTCTTTCAGTCGGATTTGATGATTTCAAAACTTTAGTATTGCCAGTGTTTTCATTTATTATCGTCTCCACATTGTATAATTGCCAATTAAATAACGTTCGTTAGTTGTTTTTTCATTGGAATATAACAGTGTATGTTTGTTATTGGTTAAATATTTTAAACTATGACGTTTGTGTTGACTGTTTTTCTATTCATACTAGTCTAAAATACCTAATCGGGATTGTATTTTTTTACTAATTGATCATAAAAAAGACTGGTTTATGAATTAATTAATCATTTAAACAGGGTGATATTTTTATAAGTAATCACCGGGTTAATTGCCTAACACACTAACAGTAGGAATGGCTTTCATTTTGATAGTTCAACAACATTCATTGTGTTATTTACGTTGTTGATACAGCACGACACAAAGGTACCGCTCGCCGCGCGACACGCGGTGCCTTTGTGTCGCGCTGTAGCGTCGCGCCTGTCGTCGCGTTAAGGCTCCCACAGACAGGCGCGACGCGATAGCGCTACACAAAGGCGCCGCTCGTCGCGCGACACGCGGTGCCTTTGTGTCGGGCGTCGCGTCGCGCCAGTGTGTACGAGCCTTTAACCCTTTAACGGGCAGTACGAAGTACGTAGATTTTATTGGTTTTAATGAGTGTTGACGTAGTTAGAGGCCCCCTACAAAACATTTCTGAACAATTCCTCCCTCTATATATCACTATTTACTTTTCTGGGGGGTGGCAATATATTTGTTTTATAATTTTTATGTACGTAGATTAAAAATATTATTCTGCCAAATCGATTACGCGCCAGATTCAAAATACCGCTGTGGCAAATATTTTGCTAACGCTCGTGAAAGGGTTAAAGGGGTAAGTTTAGTTGACTAATAGAATTGCAGTTTTATGAAAGTAGGTAGGTACCTACTATTTACTACAAAAATATGTTTCTAGCCGACCAATAGAATAGCAGTTTTTTGTTTGTTCACTATATTGCTGTCATGAACGATATACTTATAATAATACGAGTACGTACCTACCCAACAATTTTGCACGCATAGAAATAGTTTATGGAAAATTCTTCCTCATTTTTTTATCGGGTTTTTGTATAACCCGCGGTAAAATAAGTATATCGTATGTAAGTAATTTTTTTTTGTTACCTTATTTGAGTAGATTTCAAATAATAGTAGGTATTTTTTATGATATTTTATTATTTATAACGTATATTGTTTTTTTTTATGATTTTCTCCAATACCTTCCTATTGGAGAAAATCATAAAAAAAAACAATTTACATTCTCACAAGAAAACAATTTATTTTAAAATAAGTAGGTACCTATTTGATTTAATTTTATTGCATAAAAATATAACTTTAGCAGTTCAACAAAAACCCATAAATTGAAAATCGATTTAATACATAGTAAAAGCCATTTCACAATTTACCTATGTCAGTACTCATAAAGTTTTATTTTTATTTTTTCCATTTTATTATACCCAATCAGATTTCAATTTAAGTGACCTAATCCATATTTAAAAGCCATATAAAGCACTTAGCTATAAAATCTGCACCCTAACTGCGTAACACACTATCTATCACAATCTGAATCGTTTTGAAGCCTATCGCTAATCCATTACTTCATATTTTCGAAAAATTTGTCTGCTCAACAACGTAAATAACGCAATGAATGTTGTTGAACTGTCAAAATGAAACCCATTCTTACTGTTAGTGTGTTACGTAGGTAATTACCCCGCTGGTCATACACGCACGCCGGTTGCGAGTACTTCGCACCTGACCTTTCTGAAGAACATCACCAATAAGGTCACTATATGTCTTCCTAGGGCGTCCCCTCCCGGCGTTTCCACTCACATCTGCCTTGTAAATACCTTTTGTTAGTCACCCTTCATTCATCCTCTCAACATGACCAAACCATCTAAGCATACTCTTTTCAATTTTTGTCACTACATCTTCCTTTAACGGATAGTCTAAGGTAAACCTACTTTAAAAATAGAACAGCAATCTTTGTATCAATTAACATTTAAGGCTCGTAGACACTGGCGCGACGCGACGTCCGACACAAAGGCACCGAATGTCCCGCGACGAGCGGCGCCTTTGTGTACCGCTGTCGCGTCACGCCTGTCTGTGAGAGCCTTTATTTCTTCATCCATAGTTAATATACCTACTATAATAATATTATAAATGCGAAAGTAACTGTCTGTCTGCTTGTTACCTTATCACACCTTAACAGTTATACGGATTTCGATGAAATTTGGCACGCAGGTAGACCATGATCTAGGACATAGGATACTTTATATCCCGGTAGTTTGTTCCCGGTAGTTAATTTCCGACCTCCACGCGGGCGATGCCGCGGGCTAAGCCTAGGTAGTTGCTGAATAAAGTGTGAATAAACATAACAAATATCCCAATTATTTGGGTTGGCCCCAGCATCTCTCGTCCATCCATCTCCACCGCCCATTGTGTCACCCTGTGTAAAATGTCTACATTTATATCTGTATTTTTATGGTGTACATAATAAAGAGTATTCTATTCTATTCTATTCTCTATCAGCTGTCATCCCTTTTCTAGCCATATCATCTTTCACACAATTCATTCATCGTTTCTTTGGCCTCCCTAACCCTACTCTTATAATCCTCCCATACGTATTTAAAACTTTTAAAACATTCCTCACTAACCGTGCCTACGTATTTAAAACTATCCACGCCACTTGTTTAAGAAAAGTATTCATGAATGAACGATCCTAATGTAACCCAAACGTAAATTATAAAGTCTAAAGTAACTCTGTTTGTATGTTATCTTTTCACGCCTAAACCACTGAACGGATTTCGATAAAATTTGGCAAGGAAATAGATGGCATCCTGGGGAAGGACATAGGCTACTTTTTGTCCCGGTAACACGTTCCCGTGGGATAATTTCCGACATACACGCGGGCGGAGCCGCGTGCAGAAGCTAGTACAAAATAAATGCATTATAAATTCTAAAGTAACTGTCTGTATGTTACCTTTTCACACTTAAACAACTGAACAGATTTCGATAAAATTTGGCAAGGAGATAGATGGCATCCTGGGGAAGGACATATGCTATTTTTTGTACCAGTAAAACGTTGCCCTGGGATAATTTCTGACATCCACGCGGGCGAAGCCGCGGCCGGAAGATAGTACAAAATACATGCAAAAATTGTACATCAGGTAGTCCTATCGTCTGACGGAGATTGTTCATTAAAGCGCTCTCTATTCAAGAAACGTATAAAAGTGATTTATAATGACAACGTTGAAATGTAGTACAAGCGTCCACTTACGATTTCACTAAGGGTTCACGAAAGTTTTGCAGGTTATAAACACATTCACGCTTTATTTTAATGTTCTTTTAAAAAACACTTTTAAATTCAATCACAGAATATTTTCTTTTCTAATATCACTTTTTTGTTATTTTTAAATGTTTTTTTTTTGTATTTTAAAGAATTTTTTGTAAGTGTAAATAGAGATTCAATATTAATTTATTCCAAATGAAGACACTTTTACCAAAATGTTGTAAATTAAGTACGATTTTAAGTTATTTTTCACAATATCTTATAAACCCTAGGTTATAAAATTAAGTACCAGCAACACAACACTTCTAAGTATCACAATAAAACGTTATTTAAAACTGAGATTCTAAATTTAAAAGTTTAAAAAACGTTCCGCTTCCCGTTACTGAGTTCGATATTTAAGACACGGCCGCAGAGTACGTGCGTCCGTGACGAACATTCTCCACGTACTGAACAAAATGCTCCGTTTGGTCGCTTTTAAAGTTCTTAACTAAAGTAATGTAAACAAATAAAAAATAACTTGAGTATATAAGGCAAAAGCTCGCACATGTATAAAAAGAGGTTTAATTACGTATAATAAACGCCTACGGGAAACTGAAGCTATTTTGTAGGAGTCAATTGTAAAGGTTGTTTTATTTTTGCCAAATTAGGAAGTTCGTACGTTTATTTTGCTTGTGCGCCGATTAAATTAATTAACATATCATAATTCACGCCTGGATTCCCCGAAGGGTTAGGCAGCGGTGTATATAATAATATATTTTACCCACATTTCGCTAGTTATGTTCAGCCAGGCACAAATCCAGACTCAGGGCTGCTACTGATAAATATTTAATAAAAACCCAATAATAATTTGCCCGACCTCGGAAACGAACCCAGGACCTATTGCTCAGCAGTCGCTGTTACGACCACTAGACCAATACGGTAGTCCTAAATTAATTAATTTGGTTAATTATTGTACATACGGCTACATATCAAGCTATTAATTTTCAGTATAAGCTGATCTCGCATTGTATAGGATTTCCGTACAATGAGAGATCGGCTTATACTGGAAATATATAGCTTGATACTCGTATGTAGCCGTGTGTCCTACTTAAATTCACCCTCTCAACAGCCACCTATAATTTGTTAATAACGCATTCATTAGAGGTAACAGTCATGCAATATTAGTTTGGATAAATGGCGTATTTCACACTCGGGAACCATCGGGAACCTTCGACCGGTCCTTCTTTATTGACAATGCTTCGTCTTCATATATTTTTTTTAAAGAATGTAAGTCATTCTGAAGTTTGTGTTATTCGCCAACAAACCGCTACTCAATTTTTTTTTTATGGAAATGGTGTTTCCAGCACACGTAGCATCACCACTTCTATCTCTACTCTATGAAGAGAATTCAAATCACTTTCTTAAAAAAAGTCATTCTTTTTTTGAATTTTGACATCGCGCCGTAGAAATCTTTCTACAATCTGTCATTTTGTCTTTCGTTTTTTTTTCGTTTTTATAGTGGCCATGCTTCGCCACCAGAAGGTTCCCAGGGCCGGCAGTCTCGACATTGGATAGCGACAAAAATCTGTCGCTAAGTCGTATCGATATCAAATTCCTTTAATAGATTTTCAACCTTATGCGTTGGAAATAAAGTTCAAAATCTATTAAAGAAATTTGACATCGATACGACTTAGCGACCGATTTTTGTCGCTATTCATGTCGAGACTGCAGGCCCTGGTATGGTCCAGTACAAAAAAATGACTACAATGACGAGGAGTACAAGTGACTCTCGGCTTCGTTAAGTGTCTTTTTACACCCGTTACTATGGATAAGTAGCCACAGGTAGAATTTGTAAGTTTCTTACACCCTGTATTATTTCAACTAGCACCAATAGTGATTATTATGCCTGACAAAGAAGTAATAAATAATGAGGTGTACAGAACAAATATTGTTGCAACCGTTTAGTCATAGCCAGTTAAGAAGCTAAATATTCCTATGAATTGAGTCACGCAACTCTTACTGTTTATTTACATAGATATGTAAAGGACTAAGCTGAAGTTCTGGGAAGGAGATCATTCTGCTTTCACATGTCAAGCTAATGTTTAGAAGGTGCCTGTCTATTTGCTTACTAAACTCAATGTATTTCTGGCATATTGAAAAGGCTCTTATCTGATCTTTTTAGCGATGGAAGTCAAGTGGAGTATATTCTTCAATCTTCAGCTACCTTGGCTCCTGATTAACAATGTTAGGATCGACGAAACAGGATTGTGCACTACTATTATGATTTATGATATCTACATATACAGGGCTATTTGTAACTCAACGTATTCCTTGCAGAACGTCATAGTAGGGTTAAAATGTAGCAAATTAAGCCACTAAATGTTCTACTGAAATTAAGGTTTTTTTTTTTGTAATTTTTGTCTTCAAAAATAAAAATTGCAGAAATAAAATGTTTAATTAGTGAGCTTTGTCAAAGTTTTAGGCATTTTTGAACTTTTATTAACAAAGATCAGTTACGGCATCAGCTATGAAAATAACTTAAAAAATCCAGTATAGTCGCGCTGTAAATCATTTTTCATTAAAAAACAAAAAAATCCAACTCAAAAACTACTGAATTTCAGTAGAACATTTGCTGGCTTAATTTGTTGCATTTTAACCCTACTATGACGTCCTGCAAGGAATACGTACATTTGGTGGTAACCCTACTATGATGTCCTGCAAGAAATACGGCGAGTTACAAATAACCCTGTAGAAAGTCAACGTTTGAGCTGATGTCGGTCCAGTATTTCGGAGACTGCAGACTGTGAAAAGGGTTGTTGTTGCTGGATCCCTACCGAGATAGACTTGTGAAATTATGGTGATCGTCATTTCTTTCCGTGTCCCATCAACCTTTGTTAGTTCTTTATTTATTTTAACTTGGGTACTATTATCTGGCACATGTATTATTATGAGAACAGTGGTGGCTCAGCGGTAACGGCCGCGACTGAGTGTAGGTCGTAGATTCGATCCCAGACAGGCACTTTACTTTGAGTAAATTATTTCATCACCACTACTCTCAAAACGGTGAAGGAAAACATCGTGAGGAAACCGGCATGTCCTAGAACCAAAAATGTGAAGACATGTGACATCCACCAATCCGCATTAGGCCCGCGTGGTGGATTACAGCCCACTCCCTCTAACCGAGAGGAGGCCTGTGTCCCAGCAGTGGGAACATTATAGAATGATTGTGCTATGCATGTATTATGTATTTTATGGCCCTCTATGTTTACTCCATCTGTATTTAAAATGTATAACATAAACTCTTGAATAAACAATGTTTTTACGTAAAACTTATGATTTTAAGAAACACACATTGATTTAAATATTGTTGTCTCAATGCTTGTGGAATATTATATGAACTAAATTTATTGATAAAAGAGTTTTATGGTTTAAAAACAACCATAATTATAGATAGGTAACTTACGATTTTAAGAAACACACATTAATTTAAATATTGTTGTCTCAATACTTGTGGAATATTACCTATATGAACTAATTTTGTTGATAAACGAGTTTTATGGTTTACAAACAACCATATAGATGCTCATATGTCAGATAAATAGAGTGTCACTTGTTTCCAAATAGTTTTTCTTTGCGCATTTGGTTTTCTTAGCAAACTCAAAGCATTTATTTCAAACTAGCTTTTGCCCGTGGCTTCGCCCGCGTGGATGTCGGAAATTATCCTACGGGAACGTACTACCGGGATAAAAAGTATCCTACGTGTTAATCCAGGTTATATACTATCTGTGTTCCAAATTCCATCCAAAATCGTTCAGAAGTTTTTGCGTGAAAGAGTAACAAACATCCATTTATTCAAACGAACTTTCACATTTGCAATAGTATTAGGATAAACCAATTACAGGCACTTTTGATTTGTTAAGGGGTCGGTCGGTCAGAAAGATGAAGCTAGTTGCCGATTCTAAAGCGTAGTAGGTACCTATGGAGAAGCACTCAAATGAATCTATCAATTACCTCAGCCTTTGGCACTGCACACCAGACTCCAACATCGCCAAGGCAAAATTATCCACTTGCTCCTGCCTCCTCACTCCAACAGCTACAATCCACGTTGCGTTTGCTGGTTCGTGGTCTTCACTGGTCTCATCTGCTCCAATAGTCATCGGTACTTCGACGGACACGGACAGGCTGTAACAGGCCACTGCCACATCAAAAAATTATAATTAAAGGTCTGTGGTAGATAGGTACCGAATCGTTGCGAAAGATGTTCCCAGCCTTTGAAAGGTCAAATAATTAAACTTTCACGGTTCCATATAGTGGAGCTTAGGGAGAAGAACCAGCAAACATCTAGAAGACTGCTCACTGAAAAATATTCACCTTTAAATATGAAAGATCTCCTCGAAAGACTGCCCGTTTGTCTAGTGGCCGCAAGCACTACTGCTGTGCATCAGGTCCTGGGTTCGATTCCCAGGTCGGGCAAAGTGTCATTGGGCGTTTCTATCTTGAATTTCTCAGTAGCCGCCCGGAGTCTGGATATGTGCCCCGTTGATGGCAATAGGCTCGCCCCCTATTACATGGCACTTAAAATAATTGGAGAAATGTGGGTGTACTATAGGTAACCCCATGGTATAATAATATACTTCGCCAGGTATAGCATTTTGAGACACAGTGGTCACGTGGGTGACACAAGCCTACGTCATAACCGCTGTGTTACCAGTAGTGTGTAATAATAACTCCCCAACCGCCTTTATTACCTGTGCGAATCCGATAAAACACTGAAGTTTTAACTAACAATTATGTTGGTATATGTTTACACTGAATTGTTTGGTTTGATTAGAAAAACGAAACGACAATTTAAATGCTTTATATATATTTTTTAACAGAGTGGTGACTGTTTTTTTTTCATATTTCGTGATTTGTCACAATAAAGTGGCAACTGGATAGTGACGTAAGCATTTGTCACTCCCGGAATGCCAGACCTTGTTTTTTTAGACCATGGGTAACCCCTGCGCAATCCTTCGGGGCAATAAGGCGTGAAGATAACATGTTATATTATATATAAATGATATACCAACCTTCATGCACGAGGTTCCTATTTTCGTAGAAGCACGTATAATTAATCATTGCACATTGATAATCCGAAAGCATCCCATCTTCTACCACATAGCCTTATAATGATAATCAGTTCCACGAATCGAATACTTCCCGAATCATTTAGGGCAAGTCTCGATGACTCAGATGATTCTACACAACAGGATAAAGATGACGAATGCATGGGAGAAGACAATGGTATAGTAAATTGTTTCCGTCTTTCAACCAAAATGATCATATATTATGTCTAAATGGTGGGTGCCATGAGTCAAGGCTCCGTTAAACAGGCGCGACACGCGACGGGAATCGCACGCGATACAGAGGCATCGCTCGTCGCGCGACAGGCGGTGCCTCTGTGTCGCGTCGCGTGTCGCGCCTTTTTATAGGAGCCTTTAGGTCAAATTTGGGGCTGTTTTAGTCGACATTTTAGTGGTAAACTCTCATGAAGTACAAAAAAACAACTAAAACCAAAGGTTTTAATGGTAAAAAGAAATGGTCAGTAAGCTTACATTTAATACAATTAAGTTTGTATATATCACAAAATTTTGAACTGACCGCTGACCCCCAAACTAAGCAGCGGGGTAATTGCGTAATACACTAACAGTAGGAATACCTTTCATTTTGACAGTTCAACAACATTCATTGCGGTATTTACGTTGTTGAGCAGACAAATTTTTCGAACATACGAAGCAATGGATTAGCAATAGGCTTCAAAATTATTCAGATTGCGATAGGTAGTGTGTTATGCAATCAGGGTGCTGGACTGGTATCTTGGGGAACGGGGTGCTATTGAACAGAAAGAAATATGTCAGTTTACAAGGCTAGTTTAGTAAATCGTATGTGTTGTCTGCGTGTGTTTGTGTGTGTGTAATTGTGGGTGTGTGTCTGTGAGGATGTGAGTGTCAGAGATGGATGTTTTGTTGAGGGTTGTTTGTTCGAAAGTTGATTTATAATAAAATCTGTAACCCGTCTACGAAAAAATAAAAGTGATCTAAAAAGTACGAAACAAGAAAATATTTCAGACAGAAATCAATACATAGGTACAAAAGTGGTCAAGGTGAAGCCGCGTGTTCGCATGTCATAATAATTTTGTAGGTGTTCCTGTCACCCACATGTTATATAGGCATGCGACCACGGCATTACCTTGTAGTTTTTGAATTTATCGCGTTCAGACGGACAGACAGACGTGGTGGGGGGATTTTGTTTTACAGTAATAATATACAGGGTTATTGGTTATATGTCGGCCGTCCATTAAGGGGGTATAGGAGAGGTCATTTGCAACAAAAAGACCCCTGACTATCCAAATGTCAACCATTTTCGAGTAATTTGAATTTTTTTGTTTTCCGGTACACTACTTTGAAAACTTGTTTAAGAGAACAATGCATGATTATTTAAAATTATTATTATCTGTTTCGACTTCAATACATAATAATCAACCATAAAATGACAATTATCTTTAATAGTTTTACAAATCGTTACTATTTTCTATCATTTTGAGCAGGTTATTTGACTAAAATAGTCGATTTCTCCAAAAAAATACGGAAGTACTTTATCGGCAGAACATTCCAAAAACATGTACAACTTCTCAGCTATTCAACGAGATACAATAAATAAGATACCAGATATTTTCAAAAAAATATAAAATTAATCGAAAATGGTTGTGATTTGCATAGGGGTCATCAGGTGTCATTCGGTTGCAAATTACTTCTCCTACATCCCCTTATCGGATTGCCACCATATAACCAATAACCCTGTATATAAAACGTAGTAATGGTTCTTACGGCTTATCTCAGTAAAGTAATTATCTGTGAGTTTGGTAAATCTCAGTTGAAATGTTGATCTTTCAATACGCTTTTGCTTCTCAAAACCACTTTTGATCTATCCTCGGTGTCAGTCTATGTGTGAGGGTATCTTCAATCCTTTCCTATCCCAACTGGAAGATTTTTATTGCGACATTCATTACATAATAGATAGGTGTAAATCTTACAGTTTGTCTTGGATAATTACATATCTACCCAAGTATTATTGCAACCAGCCGCAGCCGTTATATAGTTCCGAAGAACTCCGATAGATGGCGCTGTACGTTTGTACCGAACTCCTGAATCGCGGTGTTAAGATTCTCCGTGAGTGAATGACGACCCCGAGTATAGAGTTTTATGGTATCGCTTCTCGGCCTCTTGGCTAAGATCAAAGTGTAGTATCTGTTCTTTTCAGCTTAATATCTGAAAGTTTCCTCACTGAGGGACCAGTATATTAAACTGATTTTTGAAAGCTGATGGGATGTTCGGGGCTCGCTCCACTCCCGTCACGGGTCGGCCCGGCATTGCAGTGCCGCCGGGATCGGTCCACATAATACCTTAATTGACACTTCGCAGGATGAACTTGAACCAATGTCAGAATACTCGGAATACCGGTTCAAGCTCATCTTCAACTGAACTCACAATTCTGTCTCAACTTGAGTTCATTCTTCTCTTTCTGAACACTGAACGTCACGTCAGTACGTTCAATATTCAGTTATAAAGAATCTTTAATCTTACATCCTTGACTCTCACCACCAATAGCAACACCATGAATTGAGTTGTTTAATTCTTAGTATACCCAAGATGGTGGACTAGGTATGATTTTGAATGACATCTGTAAAGTAATTCGATGACTTGATTACCGAGGAAAATACTGTTCCAGCAAATGCATGGTAGGTATGAACTTGGATCGACAATTCAATTAAGTACCAATATAATAATAATACCAGTTTATTATTGTCTTCTTGCAGGGGAAAGGCCTCTTCTCATATAGAGAAGGGACGAACATTGATCACCACGCTTGCTTAAGACGGGTTGGCGATTTCAGACCTATATTAACTATATCGTTGGGTGTGGCAAAAGAAGCATGAAAGTAGAATAATTGCTGTGGAAATGCGTTCTTTGCGATACATTCTTCGCAAGGAATGCATTTCCACAGGTGTTACTATGAATGATAGGCTGAGGAATGATGTGATAAGGCAACGGTGCGGTTTAAAAGATGTAGTGACAAAAATTGAAAAGAGTATACTTAGATGGTTTTGTCATGTTGAGAGGATGAATGAAAGGCGACTAACATAAGGTGTTTACAAGGCAGATGTGAGTGGAATCGCCGGTAGGGGTCGCCTTAGGAGGACAAATAGTGACCTTATTGGTGATGTTCTGCAGAAAGGTCAGGTGCGTAGTACTCGCAACCGGCGAGCGTGTATGACCAGATGTATGAACGTAAACGAGGTAAAGGGAGTATGTCAGAATCGTAGTAGGTGGCGTTCTGTAGTTTCTGCCTACCCCCATGGGAAGAAGGCGTGAGTTTATGTATGAATGTATGTATCGTTGAGCTCCTTTAGTTCTGATTTAAGCTGAACGATTGCTGACAAATGCGTGTACTCACTGGACAGGTCCACTCAATCTGTGTGGTCCTTTCCTCAAAAGACCATTTCAGACACCAATCTACATGGTCTTCACATGATCTCACTAAGAGTATGTCTGGACTTTAAAAGAGACTGTGACTTCTGAATTTGTTTCGGCCTTTCTTCTTAGAGTAGTCAGATAAGAAACGCCGATCTCATCTAGTTTTAAAAATATCATTGACGTGTAAAAGTGTTTGTACAAACCTACTTACAGAAATAAAATCATTTACCATTTTTAAGTCCAGGTTTCCTCCCTCACGACGTTTTCCTTCATCGTTGGCAGTATTGTCCATAATTAACTCAAAAAGTACCTACTTATGAATTGAAAAAGCTACATTGGTACTTGCCCGGACTTATACTCATAATCTCATGCATTTCAACACTTTTTCACCAATATTATTATAGTATTTTATATTATTATATTAACAATAATTTTTAAAAATAGAATTATCTTCCTTATGAGAACATTCCTTGTAGGAAAAGCGCACTATAAAAATAAATATAACATACTTACTTCCTTCCTTCCCCATCTGTATGATTTCCTCATGATAAACAAGAAGTGTGAATTAATTTTATAAACGCGTACCAGAACTAGAAGGTCTTAAGGTCTCTTGAATTAATCTCGTGTATCTTCAAGACGCTCCTTCAGCGGGAGCATTCGCCTGTAATGTAACGTTTACCTGAAATCTAGCCGTGCTACTTATACCGATTTAACTAGTGGTTCTGTGAGCTGTAGACCTCGCGAGTCCTTACACCTTAAAACAAAAACCGGCCAAGTGCGAGTCGGACTCGCGCACGAAGGGTTCCGTACCATTATCTTTAAAAACGGCAAAAAAATCATGTCTGTTGTATGGGAGCCCCCTTAAATATTTATTTTATTCTATTTTTTAGTATTTGTTGCTATAGCGGTAACAGAAATACATCATCTGTGAAAATTTCAACTGTCTAACTATCACGGGTCATGAAATACAGCCTGGTGACAGACGGGCAGACAGACGGACGGAATGCGGAGCCTTAGTAATAGGGTCCCGTTTTACCCTTTGGGTACTGACCCCTAAAAATCGCGCGCAAAATGTGCGAAATGGCTGAAATATATATTTTTACGTTTTCAAACCCCATATCTCCGCCATTTTGAAATAAATCGAAATATTTAATAGATAAAAAAAGCCATATAATTATCGAACCTGCTCACAAAATTTCACGAGAATCGGTTGAGAAATTCGACCTGTAGAGGAGAACAGTCGTCCGGACATCCGGACATACGAAAGCATTTTTGCTCAAGCTGAAACGGAGACGCTTCGCACTCGCTCGGTCAATTATATGACATAACCTATCCTGATGGTTTTAATTGTCTCTTTACACTAACTAGTAGTCAGTCTACTTGCAAATCTGTACAGTTGAATCTTGGCTTGTTACATTACATTAAAGACGAATGCTCCCTGTGAGGGAGCGCCTAAATGGAGGATCCATTTAGCAAATGAATAAAAAATTAAGTAGGCGCAGTTTGAGTCTGCGCCCATTTTGTGCCGACTTGATTTCAAAAGTGTAATCTTTGAGTTTCTTATCCGTTCTTCTTCATAGGAATCTAATTATTGGAATGGGCAACTTTCTGATTACGTAATTGACCATTTCTTTGACGGTTCAACGTTGCCTTAAAAAATCAATTTGCCTAGTTTTTTTTTAACTATACCTATTGGGGTCGGCTTCCAGTCAAACCGGATGCAGCTGAATAGCAATATTTTTGATGGAAGGTCTGTCTATCTGACCTGCACAACCCAGTAACTGGGTAACACGATACCCATTAGTAAGACTTGTATATCAGACTTTTAGGCTTTTCACTACCCTTAACTTATGCGAGTACCAAATTGTTACTTATCCGTCGTCTTGGAAGAAGACTTTTGGCCACAGGACGTGGTGTTCCGTCGATTCCGCGGGCTAATACCACTGGACAGCACAAGGACATTTAGCTAGTGAAGTGTAGTGCTACTAACATAGTTGTAAGCAATATTTATTAACACAATTTTTAGACTTATTATGTATTAGTTTGTTATTTTGTAATTTGTGTACCTATTTTATCTATGGGTCTCAGTTGCCTGACAATAAATGAATTATTATTATTATTATTAACGACTGTCGATCTACAAATGACAGCCGAGACCAACGGCCTAACATGCTTTCCAAGGCACGGAGGGGTCTCAATATGTAATAGATGGTTACCCATCCACGAACTGACCGCATCAACCGTAGCTTAACCTTCGATCGAGCCGTGTGGCTGTTATCATTTAGCCACGAGCCCCGGTTCAACGTTGTCTGTAGGTTTAATTGGAATAAATGCATTGAGAGTTTCTAGATATAATCACTTATTACACGCGGCTACATATCAAGCTATACATTTCCAGTATAAGCTGACCTCTCATTGTACGGAGATCCTATACAATGCGAGATCAGCTTATACTGGACAGACGATATGTAGCCGTGTGTACCTATTTTCCTCAGTTAGTTGTTATTTTAATTTATTATCTTAAAATTATCTTATCTGCACTAAGAAAATGTCGGGATTCACTCATATGAGATGGCTTAGAAACTGTCTGTCAAATTAATGATAGTGTCTGCCAAGTTGAGCCTCTGGGTGCTAATTTAAAGGTAGGTACACAAAAGCAGATTTTGAGTAAATGTAGCATTATAAGATTTATCAACGTTGTTTCTGTATCAGCATAATTGGGCGATCGTAAAAGCAGGTAGCTCTCGGAAAACACATACACATACATAAACTCACGCCTTCTTCCCATGGGGGTAGGCAGGAACCACAAAACGCCCGCGCCACCTGCTAAGACGCTTATATACTCCTTTTGCCTCGTTTACGTTCATACATCTGGTCATACACGCACGCCGGTTGCGAGTACTACGCACCTGACCTTTCTGAAGAACATCAAAAATAAGGGGATTCTTGGGGGTCCTCTCCTCTCTGAAAAGTTTCCGTAAATTAAATTGATTGACTTCTTTATTTCGTTCTTCATTTTTTTTCATCAATCTTAATTGATGATTCTGAATAACTACACACATCAATAGTGTCTACGGATCAAGCATGTTTTTGCTAGTTACTATGGATATTTTTTAATGAATTTCGTCATTTGAAAAGTGAATAGTTTTTGAATTTCGGTCAAATGATGAAAATCTTGTGTCAAGTCGTATTCGTATATAATCAGGGGTATAATTATATACTGTGTATATAATCCTGCACCGGGTTTGAGGCCAAATCAGTAAAATTTCTGCGATACTTTTGAGTGGAATCAATACAAAAGAACGTTAGTATGGAGAGAAAACATTCTCGGCAACGTGCTGTGGCAATCGCTCTGGGCACTACGCACAGATAAGTCGACTTTGGACACGTTACCGCATCACTGGGAGCGTGGCAGAGCGACACGAAGAACGAGCTCGCATCTTCACACGCAGACAAGATCGTTACATACAAATTTCTGCTCGACTTGGCTTGGACTTGGTTACGGGGCTTCATAGCTCTTCAGGGATGTTACTATGCGATCAAACCATAAGAAATCGCTTGCATGACGTCAATCTCCGTTCCTGCAGGCGTAGCATGACGCTTTCTATTTCTTGGAAGACAAGACATAGCTATTTCTATACAAAGTGACATTTCATTTCTTTATTTTTGACATCGCACCGTAAAAATCCTTCTAAAATCCGTCCTTTTTGTCTTTCGTTTTACCGATCGTTGTCTAGGTCTTTTTATATGTGGACTATTTCAGAAGAAAGTTTTCTATCCCAAACGTCAAAATCACACTGACAACTGTCAGTTGTCTAAGGTAGTGAAGACAATTTGATTTTGTAATCGCCATGCTAAAGACAGAGTAGAACACTTTTTACTCGACGGCCGCAAAGTATAAAACTGGAATGGAAAAATGGAATTTTTTACTTTTTGTATGGAAAATGTGAAAAAGTATTGCCTACATGTTTAGTTTTAGGGGTTTAAGGTTTTCATGAAGGGGGTAGGGGGTCGAAATTTTCATTATTTTTGCGATCATACACCATTTTCGAGATATAAGCAAAATAAAAGAAAAACGTGAATAAACAACTGAATTTCGTAAAAAAGTGCAGTTGACTCTTTCTACTTTGCTGCCGTCGTACTGTCTTGACGGAACGTCATTTTTGTCTATTCTTCCGTCGACAAAACCCGTTTCTATAATGGTCAGGCTACGCGTGCAGGACGCTGCTACGTGTACCACCTATTGAGCTCCACAATCGCAGAGCCCGTTTACATGAGCCTATCATGAACACAGAAATTGGGCAGACGAAGAGTGGCGTTTCGTGTTTTTCTGATGAATCTCGCTTTGATATGATTCCAGCGGGGTAATTACGTAACACACTAACAGTAGGAATGGGTTTCATTTTGACAGTTCAACAACATTCTTTGCGTTATTTACGTTGTTGAACAGACTAATTTTTCGAACATATGAAGCAATGGATTAGCAATAGGCTTCAAAATGATTCAGATTGTGATAGTGTGTTACGTAATTAGGGTGCAGGTATGAGACGTGCAAGGTATTGGAGGACCCCTGGGCCTGCAGTCTCGACATAGATACCGACAAAAATCGGTCGTTAATTCCAATCGATGTCAAATTTCTTTAATAGATTTTCAACCTTATATTTTGGAAATAAAGTTGAAAATCTATTAAAGGAATTTGACATCGATACGACTTAGCGACAGATTTTTGTCGCTATCTAATGTCGGGACTGCAGGGCCTGGACGCAAAGAACGTTTTAAATCATGCCGAAAAGTCCATGCATACAGTGGTGGAACAAACATGATATGGGCGGGTATTTGGATCGGCGGAAGAACCGAACTGATTTGGATCAGAGGCAATCTCAATGCACAGATTAACGCTGAAACGATGCTATCAGATGTTGTTATTCCTTTGTACACCAAAATTTGGTGCTTCATTTCTGCTTATGCATGATAATGGACATCCACACACTGCCAGAGTCGTTGCAAACACTTACCGCAGCTAATATTAACGTCCCACCAAAGCCTGCTCAATCGCCAGACTTGAATCCCATTGAGCACGCATGGGATATGCTTCAAAGAAGAGCTCTACCAAATATGGATGCCGTACACACACCAGTTTTTTTTTTCGTCTGATACAACGGACGTGGGTGGCCATTCCGCAACGTGATTTTGATGAACTTATATTGAGTATCCTGCGATTGTGTTATACGCGTTAACGGCGGAAATACAGACTACTAATAAAATTGTTTATTTCACGCAATAAAAATCTTTAAAAACTTATATTTTTATCTTTTTATCACATTTTAATGTCAGGATTAACTAAAGTGAGAAATATAGCTTAAGCAAAAATCGCGAAGTCTTGATTAATGCAAAAGCAGAGAGTACTTCGTCGATCTTAGTCATATGAAAACATTTTATTTAATCTCAACAGGGCAATTTTTAGTTTTTTAATACCTTGATCGCTAGGCACTTTTCATGTGTGTATATTGGTCAGAGAGATCCACTCTTAATACCTACAAGTCTCTTTGTATATACAGTTTCATGTATAGGCTCCCGCAGACAGGCGCGACGCGTCTCGAGTATAACAATTTCTATGAAACCTCATGGAAATCGTTCCACCGGAATCGCGTCGCATCGTCACGTCGCGCCTGTCTGCGGAAGCCTTAAAATACTGACATTCAAACCAACTAGACACACTTTACTAAGAGTGAAAAAAGTACCTACGATTATATAAAAATGTGTTTTTTATATAAAGAAATTCATTCAAAATCGTCTGGCGCCAGAACATTTTTTTGTAGTTCTGCGACTGATTAATCGCAAAATCACAACACTGACTAGTCGCAGGGGCGACTAGCTAGTAGCAGGCGCGTCTGACTAGTCAAAGCCGCGGCTAGCTAATCGCATTTATGCGCGGTTTTAAAGCTATTGCATAGCTTTTATCGCGGGCTTTGAGCGCGGCGACCGAATCAAGAAATTCCGTAACGAAAATAAAACCTAACACCCCCCACTCCGCCTACCATGTAGCTCGGCCGAGCGTTCGCTTAATGTGTATGTATATGGTACGACTGTACTTGAATTAATATCAAAGAAAAAAAATACTGCATAAATAAAAAATAAATAAATAATTATAATTGCATAAGTTGATAAAAAATGCTATGCAATAGCTTTACCGCGGCAGTCCCCGAGTGCGCCACGTGTTTATTTTATTTTATTTTTTCATAGCTAGCCACGTGTGAGGTGTCAAAAGTCGCGTCTTGATGCCATGATCACATGGATATCGCCAGCACATCAAGTTACCACAGTCAGATTTTCTCATTCAATTTTGAACTTAACCAACAACATTTTAAGGTTTAAAATCGTTTGGAGAAATTTGACAGTTTCGTGTAGCTTGACCTGCCTGACTGTACCTAAATCACCTTTCGCATGTACGTGTGAGATTAACAGTGACGTAAGATAATAATCTAGCAACAGGGCTGGGCAAAGTATAAACTTTGCTATAATTAAAATACAAATTACAAAACACTTTCTCGCGTGTATTTATTTAAAATACGAGTTACAAAATATATTCAAGTCGTGTATTAGAAATATAAAATTCAAAATACAGTATTTCAACTCTTTTTATTTAAAATACAACTGCAAAAATACGTTCAGATACTGTTAATATAATACATTGTCTTGAAAGTATCGAATTGCTTATGTATTTTGGAATACGGTACAAGTACTAGGTACAGAGCCCAATATCAGACAACTTTACAAACATACAATTTGACAAAATTGCTAACGTTTTGTATGGAAAATTGTATAATCTTGTCAAATTGTAGATTTGTATAGTTTTGTAGTAATCTGAATCATTTTGAAGCCTATTGCTAATCCATTGCTTCATATGTTCGAAAAATTTGTCTGCTCAACAACGTAAATAACGCAATGAATGTTGTTGAACTGTCAAAATGAAACCCGTTCCTACTGTTAGTGTGTTACGTAATTACCCCGCAGGTGTTAGGTAATGTAAATATAACTAATCCAACTCAGCCTATTATAAGCTGGTTAGAATCAAGGAAATATTTTAAGTACAATTTATAATTCTGTTAATCATTAAATCTTAGGTGAAAGTGAAATAAGTTTTTGTATTTATTAAGACCGCCTCACAGATCACAGGTTTCGTTGGAATTGATTGTTGGTCTAGAAAAACGGCGACAGTTTATAAAAAAAAAAAACGAATATTTATTTTATATGATGCTGCATATTCCGACACAGGCAACAGCGTGGTAATTGCGTAAAACACTAAGAATAGCAATAGCTTTAATGTTGAGAGTTCAACAACATTCATAGCATTATTTACATTGTTGAGCAGACAAATTTTTCGAACATATGAAGCAATGGATTAGCAATATCCTTCAAAATGATTTAGATAGAGATTGAAAGTGTGTTACGCAATAAGGGTGCCGGCCGGACACGCTGGACACGAAATTATTGCCCTTATTGTTTGTGGAACGGCATGAGGCTTTAGAGGATGCTTCATTGGGATAGGTTAGTTAGGCCCTGGAATGAAACTCAACACAAAAAATTTGCTAACAAATTGTCAAGCGCCCGTAACCTGCTACGATTGGTTGATAGAATTATCAACAGCCAATCGCATCAGTTGACTTGCGTTTAATTTTGATGCGTCGATAACTTTGTTGCAGAAACTGGATGTTACAGTATCCGGACAACTGAAAATATTAAAGATAACTAGAGAAAGAGATTTTAAAGTTAAAAAGAAAAGTTATTTTTTATAGAACGCTCAGAATCAGAATGCTTTATTTGTAAACATAGGTCAAATTACACCAGTGTGCGAGATGTTACAGATTGGTAGATCCTTTAAGTTTTGCCCAGAGGCGTACAAATATATTTACCAAAGACGTTAAATTATTACTTGCATCTATCTTAAATCTCTTTGAAATTTAATTAACAATGTCGAATATTTTACTTTTTAACTCAAATTTAACTTTTAAGATATCATAACGTTTTCGAGATGGTGTTTAAGATGAATTACCTAATTTATAAACACGTGCGTTTAACTTTGAAATTGTATGCTATCACCAGGCAGGTAGCTAGCTAATTGGTATTAGAAATACCAACGCCTAAAAAAAAATAACTAGCAACGATCTACACATAAATGTTTTGAAATTGGATACTATGTGGTCAGGAAATAATTTGAAAACAAATACAGTTTCTATCCCGAAATGGTGTTGAAGTTTAAAAAGCCCTTTGCATACTTAGTTACTACCCTGGATAGCTTTCTCATCCGATCTCCAGGAATGTTTGATAAGCTAATAGCATAATTATATTCTTTTCTCTCCAGTTTTATAAAAGCACCCAATTTAATGTGTAAGAAGTTATGTGTGTAAAAAGAAAGAAAATATAGAAAATACGTTTATTTGCGGTAAATATGACGAGCGAATAACACCCAAACACAAAAAGAACAAGTTGGGGGAAAATATGCGTCACATCCACGCAAAACGGCAATCGCATAACATAATGCTATGACTTTGCGAGACAGAGCCCCAGCGCTGGTTTTTAGTGACAGCCGGCGTTGATGTGATGATGTCAACCGGGGCAGTATACAAACAAAACAATAGAAATAAAATAAATACACAATACCTAGTTCTACATGGGTAGTATTAGAACGCAAATAAATAAAAAAATTGTATCCAAAAATAACCCGGATTCCAATCAAAATTACTTATTTCACAGCAAAATACTCAACTCAAAATATAACTAAATAAACAACAATTTATATTCGTGGCGCACCGCTATCTCAGTAAGGCCTCTTTTTTCTGAATGGCAATAATATGAAGGCGTAGTCGACGGAGCCCCGCATAGCGGGGCTCCTACTTCAGGGTGATTTAAAATAAAATACTACGAAGGGTATGGCGGGGTCCTCTAGACCCCGCCATCCCCTTCGTAGTATTTTATTTTTAAAGAGTTTATATTTTTGAAATGATCTATGTTTATATTTTTGATATCTATCTCTGAAATCTCTGTGGGTCTTTCCTCAAAACACCATTTCAGACGCTATTCTACATGGTCCTCACATGATCTGACCAAGATTATGTCTGTACTTTAAAAGAGACTGACCCCTAAGTTTGTTTCACCGTTTTTTCTCAGGGGTAGTCAGATATGAAATGTCGACTTCATGTAGGTTATTTTTTTATATATTTTATTTGACGTGTAAAAGTGATTCCGATATCATACTCATAGAATAAACAATTTAATTTAATTTCAAAGGAAGTAAAAGGTTCGTCATAAAATAAACATTCGTTTGATAACTGTTCAAGTTTTTATTAATAACAAGTCTTCATCTTACAATATATTGTTTAAAATTATTATCATTATCACATATTTACATTTTATTTCTAATTTTATTCGTTTTCAAAACGCACCATCACAACGGCATCCCGGTAAGGAGCCGGTCAAAGTTAAATATTATTTACTAAAGTAGCTACCGCCATCAAGTGAGCGAGGTTGTGATTTTAAATTGTCATTTGTTTTGTTTGGCAGCGACAGTGGTGACTTTATAGGCATCGACTCTGTCAGGAGATTATGAAACTAAGAAGTAGGTAAAATTCTGTCAGTTACTTTTAAAACATTTTGTTTTAATTAAAATAAATTTAAAATTAATGCATGCCAATATAATTTCATATAAATTTTCAAAAGTTCTGGTGAAATAACAAAACGTTCTTGCAATAAAAAATCAGTTATAATTTTAAATAAATTATATTATTTATTTAAAGTTTTAAATAATCAGCACCATTTTCTTATAATGGTCTCATTACTGCCAATCACAACACTGGTGGCATCTTTAAGAACTAAAATCCTTTTAAGATTACCTTTAACAAAAGGCACATCAATTTTTAAAGATTACTTATATTATTTTTAATAATTAATTTACAAAAAAATATTGTTAGTTATTATCTAATAATTATGCAATATCATGGCTCGTGAATTATAATTAAAAGTATTTATTCACAATTTAAATTAAATTAAATATAAGTACGTAAAAGAAAAAAATTCCATTCAATTACTTCAGTAACAAATATGTATTAAAAAAGAATTGGTTAGGATTTTTTTTTTCACCAAATATCGTATAGGTATCAACAAAAAGTTGTATTTACTGTTATTGATACTATTTGTAGCTATAATTAATTACAAAAGTAATTGCCGGTACTCTTTTGTAGATATAAAAGGAAACATCTCATAGAAATTGTAAGCCCAGTGAGAGTTGAGAATCCAACAGTGTGTAAGTTTTTGTGGGCCATTCTTTAAATTACGTCATTCCGTAGTCAACTAGCCACCAATTCCGTAACACAATTTTCACAAACCGGAGGATTTTGAAAGAAATCCCTAATCCATTGCCTCATATGTTAGAGAAATTCGTTTGCTCGACAACGTAAATGACGCAATGTGTGTTGTTGAATTGTCAAAATGACAGGTATTGCCCTTGAAGTGCGTTACGCAATTACCCTTGCTGGTTTGACTTTCCATTGAAAATTGTTACCTCATGGAAATGATGTGAAGTCATGGATGACATTTTGTAACGCCATAAATAAATTGGTTTATCTGATAATGTTCCATGTAAAAAAAACTGATCAAAGTTATTAGATCATTGTTTATTTACAAAATATTATGTTAATTTAAAGTATTTTCCACATAAAATGTTATTAATAAAAACAATAAAATGTTACAGTAAGTATTCTTCTTTGAATTGACATTTGACTAAAATATCCTTCAAATAGTCTATCAATAGGTACGGAAGACATTATAATATTATAATTATAACTGTGAATAACTTATTTGGAACTTACGATATTATATTAATTCTTAAGATTACACAACTCTGTAGGTTACTCTTTAGGTCAATGTAGAACGTAATGTTCTACGTATATTTTTAAAACACTCAAGCAGGTACTTACACACTCACACTCACTAACAAAATAATGTCATGTAGATATTTGACTCAACCACATCTTTGAAATATCTTACACCATGAAAATTACTTACAAAATGAAGTCAGCTTTTAGAGCATTAATTGTCCGAAAAACAATCTAAAAGCGATAATTTTTTCTGTCAAAAGCAACATTCTTTAATATAACTAATGCAGGGATCTAATCCTCCAGTTATCAGCAGTGAAAACAGGGCTTCATGAAAAAAACCCAAGATCACTGTCAACTGTCTTGAAGACAGTAATGGACATGGACCCACAAGGCAAGTTATTTTAAAGAACCGAGAAAGCCCACAAATGCGACGTGAAGCGATATGTTTCATGTTGTTTTAACAGTTTCATCAAAATGCCTAGATCTAAAACCCATACAACGCAAAAAAACGGAGGTTCTTCTATAACCCAACATTACAACCAATTGTCATGAAAATAAAAGCAGCTTACATAAGAAGATGGACGTACAATGTGGAGACAACGATACGACAGTAAACGAAAATAGCAGCAATACGAATAAGTATTCTGGAATTATCAAATAAATTCTAGTTGTTAGAAAAAAAAAAACACTTTTTTAATATCGATGCTAAGACCTAGAATCGAAATTTATAAAGTTATTTTTTCAAACAAATTTAAATAGTAGTGATATGCCGACTATAAGTTTTGCCAATCTTTGACTAGCTTTAGTCACTAAACTGTCGGATATATTTGATTGAATTTTCGTTTGCAGACTGCGAACGCCATTAGATATACGCAGTTTAATTTATTATCGTATTGTCGTCTCCACCTTGTACTTAACTGAGACCTTTCTGTTTTATTTAAGACACAAAAAAGTTTAATAAACGCAAAATTCAACATATTATTTCATAAAATAATTGCAGAAATCATTTAGACACTAGATTTAGGCTCGTTTACACCACAGAATACGCTTAGCGCTAAACGAATTTAAAATATCGTTCTGTTTCTGTCGTCTAAAAATGATAGAGACAGAATTATGTTTTAAATGTATTAGTACAAAACCCATTCAGTGATTTGTCATGCAAGTGGGCCTTATCTCACCCAACACAATACATTCTACTTGAACAAACCGACGCCGACGGTCTGGTACCCATTTCTTGACATTAATAGACACTAAATACACTCAGTGTATTGTGTCACACTCTCACACAGTAACATCAAGATACATAAATTAAATTAAACATTAAATACACAATTATAAATAACTTCACACGTAATCACAACATTGAATTAAAACAAAAGTGCCCAAAGACATCTGTCTGTATATTTGGGCTCACATTTAAAATTAACGATTTTAACCACCTCACAGGGAGTTTATTCGAGGAAGATTTTGGTGCATCCCTGGGGACACTATAGATCAGAATGATGTCTACTTTTACCACAATATATTATGAAACGTGTTATAGTAAAAGGTAAATACGTGGAAAAGTGAGTAAAACCAAAACAATTTCATTGCCGTTATATAGAATATGACAATACTGATGACGTAATTTTTAATAAATTCTGATTGGTTTTTAATAAATAAGAAAGTATCGATATCTACAAATGCAATAAAATATCTACGAAGATCCAGGTAGTGTGGCAACATCTGAGAGGCCTAAGTCCTGTTTGGACTAGCGATAGATAAAAACTACATAATATATTGGCCAATATCTTAAGGTACAGACACAATTCTATTATCATCCTTTTTGACCTTACCTGAGAGCTTGGAGTATATTTCATCGATGGACTTCTGCCTTGTCTCAGGGAAGTAGATGATCGTATAGAAGCAGGCGATGAAGCAGACGATGGCGAAGAATAGGAAGGTCCAGTGGATACCGATGAGGTCACAGAGGATTGTGAACCATTTCGTTTGGACGAAGTTGCTCATCTTCGCGCAGACGTTCGCGAAGGCTGATACTGTGCCACGGAGCTGAAAAAGGCCAATGGTTTGATGAATATTGATATTGTTAGAAAGAGATTAAAATAAATACTCTGCTGCAATGTCGACCTATTGCAGCCTTAATTTACTGTGGTGAGGAGTCTCTTTTAGACTACACTAAGAGGTAAATATAGTATAGGAACATTAAAATAGCCAAGCATCAGTTATAACGGTGACTGGACAACACATAATGTATGTCAAATCACTGTTATACCTGCGGGGTAATTACGTAACACACTAACAGTAGGAATGGGTTTCATTTTGACAGTTAAACAACATTCATTGCGTTATTTACGTTGTTGAGCAGACAAATTTTTCGAACATATGAAGCAATGGATTAGCAATAGGCTTCAAAATGATTCAGATCGTGATAGATAGTGTGTTACGTAATTAGGGTGCTGTTAATGACTTCAAAGCTTATTCTTGGTAATTGAGCGTATAATTCAAAGAGGAATTGAAGCTAAAATATTTGTAGCGTTACATTATATGGAGATTATCTAAGTACTGTGAGTTATATATCAACACATCTAGTTTTTTTGCGCTAGTTTATGAGGACAAAGACTATTAAAAAGTTCAATTACCAACCTGGAAAGTGAACAGATCCGTGATAATAATATACGAAATAGGCTGGAAACCTGCCGCATCAGCGAAGATACACAGACACATGGCCAGCACGGGCAGCCAGCCGGGCAACCAGAAGCCTGATGACGTCATGTAGAACCACGCGGATAAGATCACCATGCCCACGCCAACGGCGAAGGATGTTGTTACCAGAAGAAGCTGGAATGGACAGACTAAATATTAGGTATCAATTCTTTTGGCAGATAATTAAATTTCGCGGCGAAATCTGACATCGGCATCGGTACTATTCGCTCTGGGAAAGATGATTTTGTCAGACTGTTATAAACTATAATCCTTATTATCTTTTACCACCTTATGCAAACTATCTGCACCACTTGCGTAGCTATTAGTTTCCCAATAGGATTTCAGATTGAAAGCTAGCCAACCCTGATTCTTTTTATACGTCACAACCTTTTGGTGATTCACAAATATTTTCGAAAGTATCTCTTTCCCACCAAAGATATTCCCGTCTTTATTATTCTATGGGAAATCATATTGCTGTAAATTACAAAGGTATCTTGATATCGTTTATTCTAATATAGAGGTATGAGGAGCAGGGTGTAAAGTTCACTCATACTCTATTGAAAAGGGAGGATCCTCCGACCAGACGGGTGTCATGTCTGGTGGGCAACTGCCCGACGATTGATGTCGGGATATTGTATATATGTTAGTTGCGCGGTAAACTCTGCTTGTGCGATGCAGGATTTTGCGTAACGTCAGTGTGACGTGTAGCTCGCATGTGGCGTTTGTAGATGCCGCTACACTAACACTGACTTAAATCCAGCTAACTTGTAGAATATCGTAAAGCTTCTAACAGATCAGAAATACTCTCACCTTTCTGCCAGTCTTCTCAACAAAGCAAGTAGCAACAATAGACCCCAACAGCTGCACGACTCCGATCATCATGACCTGCTTGTTGGGACTGAGCTTCAGACTGATGGACTCCGAAGCTTTCTCGAAGACGAATCCGGCGTAGATGAGCACGATGAGGTACCCGTCGAACTGCTGTGTTATTTTGATTATGAGCGTTATTATGAAGGCTCTGAATGTTGGTTTGTCTTGTACTGTGGAGGAAGAAACAATAATGGTTAAAGATTATGCATTGTTTGAGTCTGGTAGAGTTTTGGATCCAGAATTGAGATCTATTAAAATGTCTACGCTTTTCGTAGGTGTAAGAGACTTCTACATACTAGCCAGTAATATTCCTCCAGACCGAATTTCAGCCATGGCGGCCAATCTCAGCGGAGAATAGCTTTCGGCGCGGGAGATGTTATAGAGCTCAAGTGTGTGCGCAGACGCAGGTGCAACCTCTCTTCCCTCACTCTCATAGTCCGATGGGACGGCAATCCAACACAACGTGCTAACCGAGGTGTGGGGGGGGGTATCACACTGCCAACTTCTAAACCTGATAACACTTTGCCTTACCTGGGAATCAAAGCCAGAACCCCACGCTCAGCAGTCGCACTTGGGACACGAGACCAACGGGGCGGTCGTGCCTAGCCATTAGTATCAAAGTATTGTATAGTATTGGGGTCAGCATGACAGGTAATATGGTTGTGTTCAAATACATTTTTACGACGCGCTCTGGCTCTGTGCTAAGACAATACTCAAGTAAGGGTTGGTAATTAGAAACATCGGAAATCAAAGCAAGGATCTTGGATCTTGCCAGGTACAATAAATTCATCACTTCTCTTATCAAAGCAGATAGAAACAGATATTCTCCTTCAATTTATGGAATTGATATATTTTGACTTACATATAATTTTCCAGACGGACTGCGAATCAGCTTGCGTTTGTTTGTCAACCCTCACGATGCTCTCAATATCTTGTTCAACTCTACGATCCATCACGCTGACACCTCGAAGCCATGCCAGGACTGTCTTGGCTTCCTGTAATGTAACCATTAACTGGGTTAGTTAGTTATTTTATTGTTTGGTGATGTTTGTCTGCCAAAGCCATAACCCACGTTTCTGCCCGATCGAGCTACTCTGTTCAAGACTGTCATAGGTCATGTATCCGCTTTGGAATCTTAGCAAGACAAAAATACAAAAATGTGATGCCTTTAAAACTGATGTTCAAGATATTAGAAGCTTTGATTGTTGACGTCGAAGGATTGCCCGTAGTCACCAGTATTTTGAAATGCAGTATTGTTGCACTTTTATGGGGGAAGCGCAAGGGTAGCCAATGAAATTCAAATACAGTGTATCTGAAGCAATATACATACGTATTGAAGAGTTTCTAGTTTGTTTTTATACAGTTTACGACCTTCATGTTATAAATAAATAGATTGATAAATTTATTTTCAAGATTATCAATATTACTATTGTTGCAAAAACAGTGCTAACATCGTGTTATTAACATAAGAACAGACAATAATGCTATAATTCTTACGGAACTGAATTAATATGAATTCAAATGACACTTAAATGGCATATTGATGACGCTAGTTTCCGATTTAGCTAGGAAGAGATCGATACTAAGTGATTTTATGTTGTTTATTGTTATATTATATTCTAATGGAAATTGTTACTCTGTGTTGACCTTAATAAAATGATGTTTTTGTAGTAAAATGATTTTATTTTTAAAAGAATGCCAGCGAATCTTTTTTTTTACTTGATTTTGGTCTCTTTACATATTTTCTGTGTTAAAACGATCACCCAACGGTATCTTTTTATTCATTCATTTAAATCTTTTGTCTGCATTTAACGCTAGACTAATTAATTTTACCGATATAACTGTTTTTTCTGTTTTTAAGATTAAGTAGGCTTTGTCCTACTTTTATTTATTTTATTATTTATGTACACACAGGAAAATCCATAGATATACGACATATAACATTTTGGAACAAAGGTACCTAATACTTATTTCTTAAAAAAAAAAAAAAACATTTTGTTAACAACTTATCGACCGCGGCTTCGCCCGCGTGAAAAATATCCCACGGGAACGTACTCTCGGGATTAAAAGTACCCTATGTGTTAATCCAAGTAAACAATGTATTAATTTCGTAATACAATGTGTTCATATAACTCTATTGGTTTTCGCGGCGCACGCTAGTAAATCCCACAGTCGGCATGATTTTTCCGACATTTTCAACAATCATCGTCATATTTCAGCCAATTTACACAAAACCTAAATGAATTGTACACCTAAACCTTCCTCATGAATTACTCCGTCCATTTTACAACAATTATGTAGTGATGGCAGGCCAGGATTTTATAACAGGTATGAAAAGAAAAAGAAAACAATTGATCTTCACTCAAAAGTCAATTACGAAACACTTTAATTGTATCAACTGTAGGTAGGTATGACTGATTCTGTAAGCTTGGTCTACTCGTATCTATGCAACACGATGATAAGCTTGCAATTTGCAACAAAGCACTAGCGTTCGCTTATGGCTCGCTTCCAAGTTGAGGACTTGCTTTTTTAGGTAGCATTAATCACCGAAAATCACTGGTCCGCTCGATGCACCGCTTATTATATTCGGCAGGTATGTGTGTCCCAAGTAATAGGGGCGACCCTATTGCCATTAATCGGGCATAAATCGAGACCCCAGGCTACTAGTGAGAAGTTCCCGAAGGTTCTGGGTTCCCATCGGGATACACTTGGGAACAAAATGTCCTACAACATGACGCGCAACGCTCAATCTACGTGGCGCTGCAACGTTGCCCTTTGTCCCGCAATATCTTAAGACGCATTGACGTGACGCGGAACATGTTGCTAGCTCCCGCTCCGAGAACGAGTACACGTGTTGCGCGTCAGTGCCGCGCTATTTCTCGCTGAAAATATTAATAATTTTTTCTCGATGTAGTAAGTAATTTCTCTCCTTTTTCGATTACGTTTCGCTAAACTGCTCGAAATAAGTATAGGCTTGTGTTTAAACGATTACCAGAAAAATACCTATTTTACTACCAAAAAATTCGAAATACTCAACAAATTGTGTCCACCAGAATGGATAAATGCTCACCAAATTGTGTTTCTATTTTCCTTTTTTTATTTATAAGGCATAGTTGACGGAGCCCCGCTCAGCGGGGCTCCTACTTCTGGGTCGTTTAAAAAAAATAACCACGATGGGACCCCGCCACCCCCTTCTAACCTAACTTGTCCGAGTCGGGGTGCCCTAAGTCCCGAGCTCGCTTCGCTCGCTCTTGCATCCTATCCCACCCTTGCATTTTGCAGCAAACTTATTTTTGGTGAGCAACTTAAACAAGATTTGGTGAGCATTTATCCATTTTGGTAGGCCAAAAGAATATAAATACAACACGTACAATAAAATTATTCTGATGAGTGTATAATTATTTTGGAACTTAAAACGTTGTTCTTCAGGCACCTCGGTATAGAGTGGGTTTATTTTATTTGAAGTTAACATATTTTACTTGGTACTTAGTCTTAGGGTCTAAAAATTATTTTGGTGAGCATTTAAATTGTAGCCATAAGTATATACGCAGCAGTAACCGCCACAACCTCCTCGGGCGACATTCTATAAACACTGACTAGTGTGGTCTGCAAAATGTTCTGCGACATTCTCTCGGGACATTCAGGTAGTTGTCGAGCGCCATGTTCCGGAACATGTCGCTCCATTTGTCCCCTAGTGTATCCGAGGTTTTATGCTCAGCAGTAACGTTTGCGACCTTAGTGGTCGCATAGTAAGTTGGTTAGATTGACACGTGGGTCTAGTGACACACTGACTTAAATTTTTGATAGGTTAGTCAATTTTTTATTGCAATTTGTTCCATGGGTATTGTCAATGGAGAACAAATCAATCCGACGGGGCTTGGGCATATAACGATGAGGCACCGCGCACCAGTGAATTTCACCAGATTTCTCGGAGCACTTCTTGTAACATATTTTTCTGTTCTTTTCTTCTTGTCTGTTTATAGTATGTATGTATATAAATGGTTCAAGAAATTTGTATGCTGAAAATGGCCAAATTACATACACCGCTATAGTCCATAAGCAACTTATGCTTATAATGGTATGGTACTCACATCAACTTTCCCCTGCTTGACCAGGTACTCAGGAGTCTCTGGCATTGCGAGGAAGATGAAGAAGGTCACAGTGGGTACCAGGAGCCCGAGCCACAGCATCGTCTGCACGCTCAGGATGTCTGCACAGACGTAGCTCATCAGATAGCCAATGTTTCTGGAAGAATAAATAAATGACGGTGGTAAAGTGGTAGACTTTTGCATTGTATGGCACGGTTTTTTGGTTCTTCTCCATAGAGATCTACGTTTTGGAATGGGCAACTAGCTTCAACTTTCTGACTAACTGGCCGACTCTTTGACAATTCAAAAGTGCCTGTAAATGGTTTAATTGAAATAAATGCTTTGAGTTTGAGTTTTTGAGTTTGAGTTTGAGTTTTAAATATTTGTTTGCCCTATAGATAGTTTTTTCTGGGTCTGGTTACCGGTTTCTGATAGCCTGGTCAGTAACTCGGCCGTCTAATCTTTTGCAAGCTGTTGTAAAAAAGTCTTCTGTCGTGTTTGCACGAGCTTATAATATCGTGAGTTACCAAAAAGTTATGTCGTGGTAACGGGTAAACTGATCAATCGGTCAGATAATACAAACAACCACAATAATGCAAAACCTATTTTGACATCAGATTAGATTGAACTATACTCTGATTTTTAATCGACTTCAAAAAGGAGGAGGTTCTCAATTCATCTCTATTTTTATTTTTTTTTCTTTTCTTTGTACGTAATGTATGTGTTATGCGATATCTCCGGCAATTGTGGATCGATTTCGAAAATTATTTTTTTAATGGGTAGGGTATGCCTCAGGGGTGGTCCTATATAAATTTTATTAATTTTACTTAGGTAGTTTTTCAGTTAGTTCCAATAATACCTATTTTTCCACTTAGTGTATATTGATGATGTTATAATAACTTTCTGTCACTGTTGTTTATTTTACCACAAGTAAAAAGTGAGAAATATTTTCTTTTAACAAAAACAAAGTCGGTGTCTTGGGTTTTGTAGTTTCGTTTTTTGCCACCGACTTCCGAAGTCCAAGTAATTTTTCACTTCGTAGTGTTTTTTTGGAAGTCAGCTGTTTTTTATTTTATAAAGAAGTTTTTAATTTGCTAGACTAAAATGACAGCTGCAATCGACTTTTTTTAAATGACATCGTTTCAATGAATCACATATGAATGAGCCATACTACAACAATATGCCCGAAGATTGCAAAATTAAAAAAAAAAATGGTCCTTAGCAGCAGTCAGCAGTCACTTTGGTCTAGCAAATTAAAAGTCAGATTTCAAAGGTTATAAGGAGGCTCTTCGGAATAGAAAAAACGGTCGTTCATATGCAAATAAGATTTGAAAAATGGTTCCGTACCACCAGGCAAAAAACACCGATAAAAACACGTTTTATTGTATGTAGACCCCTTTAATTTTTTAATTTATTTTATTTGTAAATTTCTTGTTTTAGCGGCAATATTCGTAGCAATACACACTCTGTAAAAATTTCAATTGCCTTCCTAAATTACGGTTCATGAGATACAGCCCGCTGATAGACAGATGGATAAACGGACGGACGGATGGACAGCGGAGGCTTAGTAATAGGGTCCCGCTGGCACCCTTTCGGTGTGGAACCCTAAAAAGGAGGAACAAGGGGGTGCGTGGTGGCTACCATAGTTTTTTGAAGAATGACACTTTTTGTTTCTCAATTCAAAATTCATTAGTAATCAATTGTTTTTCTATGCAAATTCTGTTCCGTCGTATTATTTTGTACGCATATAAATCAATATTACAACTACTTCTGTAACAAAGTACCTGCGATCTAATGATTATTCTAAAAGCGATGCGCAGAGGTCATTACGTAACAAAACAAAACGGTCAAGTCTGTTCGTTGAACTATTACATGCATAATTAAGTGCTTACTTACGTATATTTATTAAATCATCACGAAGTATCTCCAGAGATGAAAACAAAACATAACTCAAACTCAAACTCAAAGCATTTATTTCAATCAAAACATTTACAGGCACTTTTGAATTGTCAAAGAGTCGGTCAGTTAGTCAGAAAGTTGAAGTTAGTTGCCCATTCCAAAACGTAGATCTCTATGGAGAAGAACGGGCTAGAAACTCCAAGGACACTTTTTTAAATCAAGATATTACAAATTCTTGTTGCTTCTACATGCTACATATATGCTACATATATGTGAGCACAATGTAATAAAATATTAAGAAACAATTCAAAAACTAAGATTAAAAAAATAAAAACAAGCTGTGGCAGTTAAGAGATGACCAGTCTCAACCGACGGCGCCCGTTCAGCAACATAAACGCGTGGATCAGCACCATCTAGCTCCACCATTTTGCAGGGAACCGAATGATCCAACACACGCGCCACCATCAGAGAGACATTTAAGTGAGCACCGTGAGTTATAGCATTTAAAAATTGATTTTGTGAAAAAAAAAGATAAAAAATTTAAGAGATGCTATGCTTAGATGGTTTGGTCATGTTGAGAGGATGAATGAAAGGCGACTAACAAAAGGCAGATGCGAGTTGAAACGCCGCGAGGGGACGTCCTAGGAGGAAATACAGTGACCTTATTGGTGATGTTCTTCAGAAAGGTCAGGTGCTTAGTACTCGCAACCGGCGTACGTGTATGACCAGATGTATGAACGTAAACGAGGCAAAAGGAGTATGTAAGGATCGCAGCAGGTGGCGTTCTGTAGTTTCTGCCTATCCCCATGGGAAGAAGGCGTGAGTTTATGTATATATGTATGTAATTAAGAAAAGTTGGAGCTTTGACCTTTAATGTCTCCGTAACCAGAAGGTACCTGGGAAAGGTATGGTTCAGTACAAAAAAATTATAACAATGACGGGGAGAACAAGCGAATCTCGGTTTCGTTAAACGTCTATTTACTCCCGTTATACCATCACGCTTATATTCCTTGGAGGAGTAAGCAGAGGCATACCTGTAGAATACCGGCATCACACCACCACACCACATCACCACATCTTATTTTTTGTTATTTTTGTATTTTCGTATGCTGCACTGGTTGAGGTCATCACGTCAACGCCGGCTGTCGCTGCCAACCAGCGCTGAGGCTCTGTCTCGTATAGGGTCGTAGCATTATGCTGAGCGATTGCCGTTTTGCGTGGATGTGACGCATATTTTCCCCCAACTCGTTCTTTTTTGTATTTGTGTGTTTTTCTCTGCGCTCATGTTTACCGCAAATAAACGTATTTTCTTTCTTTCTAAAACGCGATTTTAAAAGCTCTTTAAAGCCATTAGATATTTGATGATAGATTGATATGATTAGATAGATTTAAAGATACTAGATGCTTCAATTTTTGTTAATTTTTAACCCCCAACGCAAAAAGAGGGGTGTTATAAGTTTGACTGCTATGTGTGTGTGTGTGTGTGGGTCTGACTGTGACACCATATCTCTTAAACAGGTGAACCGATTTGGATGCGGTTTGTTTTTATTTAAAGCAGGTTATCTAGCGGTGGTTCTTAGACATGTTTTATCAAAATCGGTTCCGCCGTTTTTGTGTTGGGGGTTTTCAATTTTTTTTGGCTTTCATTCGACATACTTCACTCGAAATGAAACGTCTTAAAACAAAATGAATCAGAAGTGAAAAATGAATTCATTAGCGAACCTGATCCAACGATGTTGGATTTCGGCAGTCGGCATCTTCCACTCGCTAGCCGAATGATCAAAATATGAAATGACAGAAGCAGATGAACGTCCATTCCTATATAATTTTATCGCCGTTGTGTGAACGTGGAATGAAACTCCACTCGAGTGAAACATCTGGCGGCCTACTCGGTAAGCACGAAGTCCGTAGTTTCGGCGGAAGTTACGGATGATTTCTACTCCGTATCACTTTCGGACAAAACATTAGTCCGGTGCCCGAACTAAAAATTAATGATATGCTGTTAGGGCAATTTTTTATCTACTTTAAATGCACAACGCATCTAAAGTATTTAATTGGATAAGGAATAATACTGTGTTTTTTAAAATGGCTTAGTAAGTAACCCATTATTTTTTTGTAATATGTAAAAGATAAATATAGTTACTGTGGGTTATCCTTAGGAGATAGACATATACCATTATGGACTTTATTATTGATCTTTTTAAGATATAAAATTCCGTAGTACATTATTTTGATCTACGAGTATCTCGTAAGGTTTAGCCAGCGTTTGCAATGTAACCGCACTAAAATATGTTTTTTACGACATCACATTACAAATCCTTGAAATTCTCGGCTTTTCTCTACCATAATATGCATGTATTATACATATAAACCTTCCTCTTGAATCACTCTGTCTATTGACGAAAAGAGCATTAATATCCGTTGCGTAGTTTAAAAGATCTAAGCGTAGAGACAAAAAAGCGACTTTGTTTTATACTATGTAAAGATGCGTTAGCTCCGAAATATCCTAGTGTTTTATTATAAGGGTTAAGCAGAGGTCAGTACACTCACATTTCGCCAGTTATGTTTAAGTCCCATGTAATAGGGGCGAGCCTATTGCCATCAACTATTGAATCCAGAGTCCGGGCTGCTACTGAGAAATTCCAGACAGAAAACCCCAATAACACTTTGCCTGACCTGGGAATCGAACCCAGGACCTCATGCTCAGCGGTAGTGCTTCCGATCAGAAGACCAACGAGGCAATGCGAAATGTGAAATGTAGGTGTGCTATGGGTACACCTCTGCCCAAACCTTCGGGGAAATAAGGCGTGATGTTATGTTATGTAATGTTTACTAGTGGCTCTGTGAGCTGTAGACCTCGTGAGTCTGTCTTTGCAAAGAGCGCGAAATGGCTGAAATATGTTTTTTTTACATTTTCAACCGCCATATCTCCGCCATTTTGAAAAATTTCTAAAATCTGTATTAACAAAAAAAGTTCCATGTAATTGTCGAACCTGCTCACAAAATTTCACGAGAATCGGTTGAGAAATGCGACTGGTAGAGGAGAACAGCCGGACATCCGGACATACGAAAGCATTTTTGCCCAAGCTGAAACGGAAACGCTTCGCGCTCGCTCGGTCAAATATAGTAGGCTTATACGGTAGCTTACAAAAAGCGTCACAATCATTATGTTCAGACCAGACAATCATTCCATTAACGAAGTGTGAAGAATTACGCATAATTTGTTGTCGTAAGTTACGTAACGCATGGCCCGGTAAAGCTCTTGATAAATGAATTAAATCATGTGACGATTTAATTTAATATGCAACACATCAATTTTCGTTTGATCAATATATTATCGAGTCGTGTATCCTTCATATATTATTAGATAAAAATTGTTTATAGATGTTTACATAAATTAGCATGTGTAGCAAAATGTATTGTGGGATCGTCATAAAACGTTACACTTCCTCTTGGAATTAGAAATACGAGAAAACCTGTGACTGAAAATTGCTTGGCAGCAAGTTTGAGTGTGGGGCTAATTGCCAAACCCTATGTACTCGTGGAGGCCATATTTTAATTGCACTAGATTAATACACTCAATGGTAATGATGGTTTTCACAATGAACATAAAGGGGATGATGCAATACCAATATTAATTAAATTATAATCCCCTTTAATATAATAGTAACTTTTAAAAACATTAATAAATCATAAGAAAAACCGGCAGGCGTTTGCAAAATCAAACCGACTCCTGTGGGCCGAATTGTGCGCGGAGTAAACGTAACGTAAATTCGAACCATTTAAAAATTTAAAATACTCTTTCCGCGCATTATATTTACTCGGCTTTCAGACTTTATTCATATCCATGGGTGATACTAAATTGGACTAGTCGTTAATTTTAAACCAATATGTTATAGGATAGTTGTATTTTTGATTCAAAAATCGTTCGAATTTAAGTTAAGTTTACGTCGCGCGTCCGTGCTAGGGCTTCTGATAATATAAAAGTAAACTCACCTATTTAAAATAAGGAGAGAACCCAGTGCTCCTCTGAGGTCAATATCGCTGATTTCCTTCAAGTATATCGGCAGGACTATGTAGCAAGAAGAGCAGGGAATACCAGCGACGGCCCGAGCCAGGATCAGGGCCCAAGGCTCCAGGCATAGCAGCTTGATCTGCCAGTAAATCTGAGAATAGGAAAAAATGTTTATCATTTATTATCTGTCATGTTTAGTGATCTCAAGCGCGAGTGTTGCTGCGGATCCTGGGTTTGATTCCAGGGTCAGGATACCGGTGGTGTTTAACAGAAAAATCAGTAGCCTTGAGTCGTGGTATCTATGGGACTAACAATAACCCCTTCATTAAGTACGCAGAGTACAGTTATGTCAATTTTAAACCTCAAATTTGTAGTTAATCTGGTGATACTTTCTTTTTTGGTTTGGACGTCATCAAATGACCTCTCCCGCTCTGGGCGGAGCGGAAGGGCGTGTCAGACTATTACTGACTAAAACCCACCCGTGTTCCTTCAGTTGTCTGTGCGCCAGGGCCACGGTAACTCTTTCAAACAATCCGCGACCCCGGCAGACATCGGCCCTATTGGACCCCATCAATGTTGCTGGCATCTCTTTGAGGCGTACGTGGAACACGACGCGCCGTCGACCCGGGCCTAGTCCTTACCGGACGGCGAGCTGCCTATTGCTCGCCGTCCTCAAGCCCGCGCCTGCGGTGGCCGGGAGTCGGCTATCGACGCCCGACGCTCAGGGTGTCTCCTCCTGCGGCGACTAGGGGTGCGAGGCCGCAACGATTGCCTCTTCCTCACGTGCTCCGCCTCCTCCTTCGCGAGCATTACTGCTTCGCAGAAGGAGGTGACCTTACTCCTCGTTTATTAATAATGGGGTTGAAGCGAATTGTGGGGGTAATAAGTACCTGTACCTACATATCTGCCTAATCTTGCGGAGTAGAGACGTCGTGTTCTGTACCTAATTTGTCATCTTCTATCGGAATTTCAGGAGTGGATAGACCTTCGCCTAGATCCAGCAGTAGACTGCTATAGGCTGATGATGAACCTACCTATTGGGGTCAAGATAGGAGACGGATGGATAATTCACAAAGAATGGGCAGCTGCACGCTTAGCACTTCCTATTGAATGCTAATTGATGAAATGAGAAAAAACATAACAAGCTGCTTTTGTTTTTTTTTGCGTATTCCGTTATGCTCTTTATGAATCACGCATGTTCGGCTATTGTCCAAAGTAATATATAATATGAGTACATACAACCATTGTTTGAAAGATAATTCATAATCATTGGCATAGAATTATCATTTGTTATTAGTTTTGGAACACAAAAACCAATTGTGTCAAAAATCCTTTAAATCCCACAATTAAGAATGACGAAAGTTTTTTTATCACAACAGTTATTACTTACCGTAAAAAATAAGCCTACTATATCTATATTGTTGTGTATGAGTTGAGCAAAATCAGTCTATGAAGTGATATTACAAAAAAAAAACATAACTAGAAACAATAACAATAATTGATTGCCAAGATGTATTAGGAGTACGTATTAATTATGAAGTTTGATTAATGCGTCATTATATAATTCTCATAAATGACTATAAACTTTCATCGAAGTTAATTGGTTAGAGACAAGCTATAAACAAAGAAGAAAATTGAAAAAAGAAATACCAAAACAAATTACAATAGCGAGGCATAAAAAAATAACAACGGAACAGGCACCCAAGAGGTACATGACAAAATAAAGGTAACACAAGAAGACGGACAATAGTACAATACTTACTCAAATCGTAGGAAGGAAGGAAGCTACCGAGTTCAATACTCTGTACTTTTTTCTGCACCCGAGTTCACGCTTGAAGTCATTTGAATGGCGACACCCATTATTTGTAAACAAGAAGACTTTATCAAAGTAAACGAGCATCTGATTTTGTCTTTCCGCGTTTAGATCTCACGAAGGCCTTTGACACTGTATGCTGACTTATTGTTTTCAACTACAAAAAGAGTGCTCTTAATTTCATGCGTGGTTAAGCCAAAGCAGTGATCTTTTATAGAGAATTCTTTTGGTATTTTTAACTATTGCTTTTATTTTAGATTCATATGTTCAGTGTATGGGTACGAGTAGTAATTAAGATATCACACATGGGGTTTCTGCTGTTAATCATCATATGCCTAGCCTTTTCCACCTATATGTAGGATGTTAGGCTCGATTTCTAGTCTAACCGGACGCAGCTAAATACCAGTATTTTATTTGGAGCGACTGCCTTTCTGACCCTCCACAACCCAGTTACTGGGTAACTCAATGAAGACTTGTTGTCAAACTTTCGGGCTTCGGAGTTTATGTAAATATTGTTTTCAAACAAAATTGTTTTTCTCAAGTCGAGTTTAATGCGCCTTTATTTAATTTTGTTAGTTTATGTAGGTATATTATAGAACAACACCAAAACAGAATGAATTTAACATAACAAAAGGATTTTATTGAGGAAAACTGTTGTAGATTCAGGTCAGGTAGGTACTATATATAGTCTTTTATATAATATTTGAAAAGGTCAAGGTGAATATTTAATTATGATTTCAAACACAATGTGAATTGTTCCTGAATAAAAATTGAATTGAATTGAAATAAAAAACTAATCAGATTATATTTAAAAGGGACTTGTCGGATTAACTAGTGACTGGTACCGCAGTGTCAAAAATATATTGTCAAAGTCAAAATATTTCATTTGTATTTGAAGTTTTTTGATATTTAATTAGGTTATCTAAGTTGTTAAGTAAGTAATTTCTAAGTTCATCAAAACCAAGTTCAAACAAGAATTAACCGAGAAAACCTAGAATAGATGAAAAGCTTACATCACTACTTATCAATATCCAAATGAAAATACTATTGACTAAAATGTAGCTTACATCCTATTTGGTATGCACACCAAATCAGATGCAATTAGTACATTTCAGCTATGTCCATTGCTGACAATTTTACACATTCCTTCATAATGTAATATTTATTTAGCACATTATTAAAATGTAAATACGGGGATTTATGTATTGATGACGTGATATTATACCTACCTATTCTACATTTTAGACTATATAATTGATTTTTGTGATATCACGCGTATCGCGGCGTCTGTGACAATGTGCAATGTGCTAATGAGTTCAAAGTCTTCATTTAGTTTACGTAAAACAATTCCCATTTTTATACAAATTCAATTATTTTCAGTTTGTATATTAACGACAACATAAGCAGAAACATTTATCTATCTAACTTCATCATCTTCATCATCTATATCTGTCTTCATTAACTAATCCAAAACTTAAATGATCATTTAGGCTTGTAGCCTATGTCTAAAATTTTTACGATCACATTTTTAGTTTTTTAAGCAGGAGACTTATTCAACTGCATTTAATGCATATCATTAAAATCGAGTTCAAGAGAAAACAAGCTAATTTTAGATTCCTATATTTACCTGATTATACCAAGTTCACCCGCATTATTGGAAGCATATTTGCCTACAAAGTGTTTTTTTATTTGTATGTTCGACCTTACCTTGGGGCTTGGTTACATTCCTGATGGCGTGGATGTGTGGCCACGTGGCTGCTAAGAAAGGGTTTAATTTTATGTTAATGATGTCAAATTAAAAGCAGGATTTCCCTTTGTTTATAAATAGCATTGCTTTTCTTTTCTTATTGGAATTTGACGTGGTATATTCTTTTCCCTTATAACGATGATTTATTGGAAAAACTTTTTTATAGAAAAAATAACCGACTGTCAAAAAAAAAAAACGCTACAAAGTGAAAAATAACTTTAATTTCGGAAGTCCACCGACTTCCGAAATTAAAGTTATTTTTCGATTTGTAGTGTTTTTTTTTTTAAGTAGGTAGTTATTTTTTTGGAAAAATGTTTTTATTTTTAAATTTTTAGTAATTGTACCTACCCTTAAACAATTCGTATACAACTACTTGCTATGTAAACAACAGTGACAGGAAGTATTATAACATCATCAAGATACACAAAGTGGATTAAATACGTATTATCGAACCTAATCAAAAACTACTCAAGCAAAGTTAATAAAATTTATATGTGACCACCGCGCAAGCTTCCTCTACCAAAAAGCAAAATTAATTTTCAAAACCGGTCTGCAACTGACGAAAATATCGATGAACAAAAATTAAAAAAAATACATACACACGAACATATAACCGCCATTTTTGAAGTCGGTTAAAATGTTATGACAGGGGTCACTTTGGTCAACAGTAAGAGTCAACTGTAGGAGTTTTACATATTAAAACATGCAATGCAAATAGTTCAACCAACTGACTACTGACAACTGGTTCCTAAAATTGGCATGCATCAAGCAGACAAATCTTATTCTTCCTTCAAGTGCTACCAAATTAGATCCTAACTTTTTACTTAAAATCTTAAGCCATAATTAATCAAGAATGGCACAACCATTAAAGCTATTACGAGTATGAATCATTCGTTAAAATCCGTGATAAAAAATCCCGCAAACAGTGAACGTTCAGTACATATTTTGACATCTAGATACCTTACTCTACACTAGCGCCTCTAGCGGCGAACTCAAGCGCGATAGCCCTCATTGAGCTACGTCAACAGCCCTAGCGTTGGCCTCGCAAGGTCTTTCTCCGTGCATGTGTTATTGCACGGAGAGCACGACAAGAGGTGAAGCATTGTTTGAAGTGTAGCTCCACAATCGGATTGTGGCTGATTGGACTACAGATCCCGTCATGTAAAAATAACGCTGGCCTGTATCTGCGCACTGAGCGATTAATTTAATTCCAGGCTATTCCAAAGTCTGCCGGGGTCGCGGATTGATCGAAAGAGTTACCGTGGCCCTGGCGCACAGGCAACTGAAGGAACACGGGTGGGTTTTAGTCAGTAAGAGTCTGACACGCCCTCCGCTCCGCCCAGAACGATTTGTTGATTTCCCACCCAAAAAAAAAGAAAAAATGCCCTATTCCAAAGTACTAAGTTGCTAGTAAATTATGTATTATGAATCTACAATAAAACAACTACACTTATATTATAAAACAATAGCCTATACTAGTAACAGTATAATAATATGATATAATCCCACCAAAAACATTTCATGTAAAATGTTGCCAAGACGACCACATAAGGTTTGACCTGTGAAAAAGATATCAAATCTCATGTAGAGCCAAGCTTCTGAATCTACACGGCCTAACTCTACCGACCCTAACTTCACAAATTCTACATATCAGTAAAAATGTATGGCTTCGCCGTTTCGCTACCGTCGTGGAGGTGATGCGAATATTTAATTTCTGAAGTAAATAACGAAACAGCCAAGCCATACATTTTTACTGATATGTAGAATTTGTGAAGTTAGGGTCGGTAGAGTTAGGCCGTGTAGATTCTGAAGCTTGGCTCTACATGAGATCTGATATCTTTTTCACAGGGTAAACCTTGTGTGGTCGTCTTGGCAACATTTTACATGAAATGGTTTTGGTGGGATTTCAGTTCTTTTTGTAAGTTGCCAGGCAGTCTTTTAGTATTTATTTTTTTCTTCTTTTTTTGGGGTGTATTTCTTGCAACTTCAGCAGTGCCGGTTAATAAAATTATTTTAATTATATACCTAACTTTAGTATTATATCTTATCGTATTAATTAAGTACTTACAGTCGATTTGCTCACCTCGTCGTCAAAGGGCGTAAATAACTGAGACCTACCATGAGACTCTTGATTAAGGCGGAGGTTCTTGTAAGTACTTATTAATAGGTTTTTTAGTTACTGTCTACAGTCCCGTGTAAACTTTCATGCCCTAATTCATAAAATTGGTGAAAGTCTCATTCAAACTTCCACCACCCCCCAATTTTAGGGGATGGGGGGCGAAAGTCATAAGTGTATCTGGGGGCACGGTAGTGTTTTTTTGTATACTGAACTTTGTTTACATACCAAATTTCGGCTTTCTAGCACTTCAGGAAGTACCCTAACATTTTGAAGTCTCATACAAAGTTCCACCCCCCCATTTTAGGGGATGGGGGGCGAAAGTTATAAGTTTATGATTTTTTTGTTGGTTGTATACTAAACTTAGATTACATACCAAATTTCAGCTTTCTAGCACTTCAGGAAGTAGCCAAACATTTTGATGATCATCAGTGTATCAGTGAGTGTGTCAGTGACGAAATCGGTGTATTTTAGATATCAATAAAATCTAAAGTATTAGAGCTATTCAATTGAGACTTTGTATGTTTAATTAGTCTATTATTGACATCATATCCTGAGAATATGAACTATCTGGTATATCGGAAACCAACTCTATGACGGTTCAAAAAAACGACGAAACACTTCGAGAAAAGGTAGGTAGTGCCCTTGCGCTTCGCTTGGCTCGTCTTGGCGGGGCCACTACCGTGCCCCTAGATAATAAAATATAACTCATCCCCTCCATGTCACTTAGCGTTCTTTTAACGTGACGGGACTTGTAGCCTTATCTGGCTGAGTTGAGCCTCAGCAGCCTACCTGGCTTCAAAATCGGTTTGAGCATTATGTACTTACTATAAATCTTCAATTTACTGGGTTCGTCTTTCATTGACTTGAATGTGCCCTGGCGGCTGAGAGTATGTCATGCTCACTCAAATGTCTCGCCCGTGGGCGCGTGTGTGTTGGATCATTAAGTTCCCTTCAAAATGGTTGAGCTGAATGGTGTTGATCCATATCTTTTATTCATGTACGGGCGCCGTCAGTTGGGACTGGTCATCTCTTAGTTGCCAGGGCTTATTTTAATTTCGGACTTGTTTTTATCTTTTTCATTACGGACGCTTTTAACGTGCACGTCTTTCTACATCGTTCTCACGTATATAATTTCAACATGAATGATGTAACCAATTTTTTGTAACAACAATTTGATTTAAAAGACTGCCGCTGGAATTTTTTGCCCGTTCTTCTCCATAGGTACCTACTCCGCTTTGGAATGGGCAACAAACTTCATCTTTCTGACAGACCGACCCCTTGACAATTCAAAAGTGCCTGTAATTGGATTATTTGAAATAAATGCTTTGAGATTGAATTTAGGGATTTCCAGGCGGGTTATGACTATTTTCATCGCACGAAGCATATTTTAATATTTAGATTAGAATATACTTCAATTAAGTGTCTATATACCCCACCAAACAATGAAATCTATTGATATTTTGTTTCTTTAAGTTCGACCCACTCAGTTAGTTCATTAGTATTATCAACATTACCTGTGTTATTGCTCATAATTTGAATAACAATATCAATTACGTGAGGAACACAAAGTCTTTGAATAAAAGCGGCGTTAACGCAGGTTTAATGTTTATCCTTTATCTCTTATGAAAGAAAAACATAATAAACATGTACAAAAGTACCTGTAGATATATATATATATATTTATATCACAAAAGCAGACTTAACTGCTAACTGAGCACTTAAATCGATTTAATTTTGTGGAACCGATGACCTAAGAGACACAAAAAATGCGGTTGTTTCATACATACTAAATTCTTCTTCAATGGTTGTTTATTTTGACCACATTGTTTGGTAAAAAAACTATACTACAAACTTAAGCTATAATAACATTTTACCTTTTAACGTTGTTTGTATTTCTTTTACATGTTCTTCTTCTTAATCTACTCTGAATCGTTTCTTTTTTAATCGCGTATTCCAAAAAGTAGTAATAATTGGTAATAGGTATATTCACGAACATAAATACCTACTTAACATTTACGCAAGATTCAGAAGCGATTTTCTCCAAAAGTATTGATAGAAATTGTATGGTGTTACGATTGAATATAGTATACTCGAAGCTAAACTTTTATGAAATAGGTCCTTCCTCAAAGTTTGAATAGCTATTTCACGAAAACATCGCTTTTCAATATTGAGTAAATGTAAGGTATCTATGCTCGTGACTGTACATAAAACTGCTGCCAAATTGCAGTACAGTTTGTCAGCAGATATACGTAGATATATACTTAATCACTATCGACATCTTTATTTAAGGCATCTCTATTCTTAACCATCAAGTCTGTCCACATGTGCATCTTAAATAATAGCTAAAATGACTCATCTAACTAAGTGCGCAATAACCTGAAAACGACTCTCGTTTCCAAGATTATATGACTAATTACGATAGCTAATTAGTTCCAGTAACAGTAACTAGTGTGACTATATCCGTAAATAATGGAGATTGTGTATTACGAACGGGTAGTGAACAGGACGGAGAGGCAGATGTCAATGGCGCGAGCGAAGAAGCAAAATGGTCTAGGTATAAACAGCTGATGAATACGGGCTCAAGAAGAAGAGGAGGAAACTTAAGAGGTATGAGAAAACATGGTGCAAATTTTGTCCTCCCCCATAGTAAAAGGAGGATCCTTTGGCCTGTTAGGAGTTGTATCTGGTGAGCTACTGCCCGATATATTTTGCTGTCGGGTTTTCTTATATATGCCAATCGTGAGGATAACTCTGCTTGCGCGATGTAGGATTTTAAGTGACGTCAAGCGTGATGCAGAGTTCGCATGTGGTCTTATAGATGGCGCGATATAATAATTACGTAACCGAATGTAGCATATATTTCGAGCTACAGATAAGCTTCATTTTGAACTACTTCTTGAAAACAGAAAGGGAACTTGAGGCAAAACAGGTGAATGAAGCAGTAGCATTTTTTCTGCTGATAACAAAAAAAGGTGCAATCACTAATCGGTCATGAAGGAAATAAAATGACTATGGAATTAGAAACGAATTGGCGATCGAAATGTTTTTATAAGGTTTTTATTGATAGACGCAGACACTTGACAGGCTTAGCTTGCCATGTTTGTCGAAGGACCGATGGCCGGTGTAGCAGAAATTTCAAAGACATAGCTTGCAGAGTAAGCAAGCTGAAGTGGCAGTGGACTGGCCATGTTTGTCGAAGGACCGATGGCTGGTGGAGCAGACGAGTCCTGGAGTAGAAACCGCGTAACAGCAAGAGTAGGGTGGGAAGCCCCCCAGCTAGATAGACCAACGACCTTAAAAACGTGGCTGGATTTCTACATTTGATAGAACTGGAATTGAGAACGGTCGTAAAATGTTCAAATCATAGTTAATTTGACCGTAATTGTAGAAGTACAATTAACTTCTTGTGAACGTGTGAGGAAAAACTACACTATTGACAACATTGTTTGCGCAAAATACAAAACTTTTTTCTTGATTTTATTTTAACGTTTTACTATGTTCTTTGCCTGTGGCATACAATCAAATTGAAGCAACAACTTGCGTCGTATAAAAACTGTTTAGACGGTGCAACTTCTATTGTTGCTTCAACTCATGGTATATCACAGGCAAATAAAATGCACCGTGTAACTGCTTTAGTTTCGTCTCTGAATCTATTCTTGTATCCTCTGTCCTAATCTTCCAAGGATGATGAGTGAAAAAGATACTCTCATACTCTGGTCTCCTTCCAGGTTGTCAAGTATCATTTTGTGACTGTTGATGGTAATATGGATAGATGGATAGAGAACCAAAGAAAAGTTGGATGGACTGTGTGAGAATTGATATGAAAGAAAAGGGAGTGAATGTTGGTGTGACGGTTGTGTGTCAGGGGAGAAAGGCAAAAGAAAACGTGTTGCATTAACCCGGAGTAAATGCAGGACAGAAAGATGTTTATGATGGTGGTCTTCTTACAGAAATTTTACCATCATGAATTATTTCACTCCGTAAGCCGCGTTTTTGTTCAATTATATAATTAATTCCATTGCCTTCGACTTGGGCCCGATTTAAAGCATCGGATACGTTTAATTGCCAGATTAGTTTTACCGTGCAGAAATTAACAGGTTTGTTAAGTAAACTCGATTTTTTATCGAGGACCGTATAATTTTATTTCATTAACGTTATTGCTTCTTATCAGTGCATTCTGAATTAATGGAACTGCTGTGACTGATAACACAGCTAAGTTTTATAATCTAGTAATTAGTAATTTGTCAAGGTGGACTAGTAACGGTCTGTCATGTGTTCGATTTTTTTGAATTATACAATTTGATTGGATGTGGTAAATTACTCGTGTGCGATCAGATTGAGGGAGGCTAAGCAATTTCTTCCTGCGTTGTACAATTTTATATTTGTTAGAACTTGGGTACTTTATTGTACACTGAGAGCAAGGACCAAAACCACTTCTTATCCATCCAATCTTATTATGTAGATTACTTTAGAAATACTATAGTCTTTCATAAGATTTGTTTAAGTCCCATGTAATAGGAGGCGAGCCTTTTGCCATCAACCGGGCACAAATCCAGACTCCAGGCTGCTACTGAGAAATTCATGAGGAAACACACAATAACACTTTGACTGACCTTGGAATTGAACCCAGCACCCTAATTACGTAACACACTATCTATCACCATCTGAATCATTTTGAAGCTTATTGCTAATCCATTGCTTCATATGTTTGAAAAATTTGTCTGCTCAACAACGTAAATAACGCAATGAATGTTGTTGAACTGTCAAAATGAAACCCATTCCTACTGTTAGTGTGTTACGTAATTACCCCGCAGGACCTCAATCGAAATATGTGCGAAATATGGGTGTACTACAGATTCACCTATGCCTAATCCTTCGGGGATTTGTGATATTATATGCCATAGATTTCTAGCTGATGGGGTATCTGCCTTAACGATTCCTCCATGTGTTAAATATCGTTATACAGGACGTAATAATAGGTAAAATCAAAATACCTCCGACACAAAAGAGCTGATGACCTTGAAACGGCTGAATCGATTTTGGTAAAACATGTCTGAGAACCACCACTAGAGAACCTGCTTTCAAATAAAAAAAAACCGCATCCAAATCGGTTCACCCGTTTAAGAGCTACGGTGCCGGAGACAGACACACAGACAAACACACACACATAGCGGTCAAACTTATAAAACCCCTCTTTTTGCGTCGGAGGCTAAAATGAATAAAGTACTTACAATAAGCGAGAGCGTAGTAACCAAAGTCATGAGTTTCCTGCCGTACCGATCAGTCAGATAACCCATGGGCGCTCCAAAGATAATGGCCGTGATGTAGGTCACGGAGGCCATCCAGGATATGTCGGAACTGGTGTAGGGCTCCGGGGAGGGCCCGTCGTCTGACTGCAGGACTGATATCATGGGAGACAGCCAGCCTTGCACCATGCCGAAGCTTAGCAGCGGTATTGTGACTGTGGAGAAAAAATTATCAAGTTAGTGGGGGCAGGAATCTAGTTGCAGGGTATATGTGGTAGTATACAGGATGACAGGGACTTCGACGCGCAACTTGTTACCATGGATTCAGTATATGATTCTGGACGCCCTGCGATGAAAGTTTTAGTCGGTTATCAAAAAAAAAATTGCTGTTCCATACATTTTACCGGTGGAGGTATTGAATTTGTCCATGAAACGGCATATTTTTTTATGATAACCGACGAAGAAAATCTACGCTAGGGCGTTTAGAATCATGTGCTGAATCCATGGTTACAGTAGCGCGTTGATCTCCATGGCACCTGTATTTAGAATGTTCTTAGGTCAGCTTGATTGCTTTCGACGACCTTCATTCGTGTGCTTATACAAGCACTCACTTACCAATCCGATTTACATGTATTTTCTTAAACTGATAATTATGTTATAGGTATTACTATGGCTTAATAATATTTATATAACTTAACTTGTCCGTACATTCAAATTCAGCACCTTAATTACGTAACACACTATCTATCACAATCTGAATCATTTTGAAGCCTATTGCTAATCCATTGGTTCATATGTTCGAAAAATTTGTCTGCTCAACAACGTAAATATCGCAATGAATGTTGTTGAACCGTCAAAATGAAACCAATTCCTACTATTAGTGTGTTACGTAATTACCCCGCAGTTGTAAGAAATGGCTATAACAAGGCAAATTGATATGGTATGTCACCTTTTTCGTTTTTTAAACAAAGTTTTATCGCACGTTACACTCTGCACTGTTGGCGATTGAGAGTGAGACCGAAAAAAGTGAAACATTTTGACTGTCTCGACACTTTGAGTATAATATGTGTGGTTACAATTTTTTCTTTCTTTTCTTTCTTTCTTATGTCTATGTAGGTATGCTTAGATGTATTATTGTAGTATAGTGGGTGTAAAAAGACACTTAACGAAGCCGAAAGTATATGTATATATATAAGCCATATATTTTTTGTACTGGACCATACCTGGGAACCTTCAGGTTACGGAGATATTGAAGGTTAATATTCCAATAACTGCCGTTTGTTTTACGTAAAACAAGTTTTTAATGTTAAAACACAACTTTAAATATCCCACGACCCCTGTACCGTTGCATGCACCCATAAGCACAATGTTTTGCATGCGTTACGTTGCGCACTACCGTAAACAGAAAATTTTCACACCGAAATTAAAAGTCGTTTCCCAGCAATTATTTTTGTGCAATGTTACTTAGTTTGATGTACAGAATGCGTAGTTGACGGCTGTGTGATGGGTCTTTTTACACCCTGTAGACTTGTATTAAAAAAAGTATTAATAAATAAATAAAAAATTGCCATTCCTTCATTATTATTTTTTTATTTAGTTCCACTTACACATGGATAATTTATTTAATTGTGCCTGTTATTTAATACATAATGTACAGCGAGAGGAACTTCGTTAAAACCGGCTGTGCGATCCCTCTCGACTTTTTATACGGCATTAGGTGCAGTTTTCCGTATTATGAGTTTCATGCAGTGTAGGAATGAATAAAACATCGTTATTTTCTGTTTGTACCTTTTGTATTACAAATCAACTTCACTGTTAATCAAAATAAGTAGTCAAAGTAAAACTAAATTGTACATCTAGAAAATTGCTAAATAAATAAAACCTAAAGTTAAATCAAACTCCGTAAATATAAAAAAAAACGCGTAATTTTTTTTTTATTATACAAATGTCATTCAATATAAATAAAATTAAATTAAAATATATACACATGTCATCTAAATAAATAAAAAATAAAATAAAATAAATATTTATTGACATAAAATATATTTTACTACAAATGATAGAATTCTCTGACTCCTGCGCTAGTTATAACTGTATTGCAGGAGCCAGTGTCCTCCCGTAATAAAAGAAACATTTTTTTTTGTTTTATGACAAGACAAAGAAAAAAGGAAATAAAAGAGACTTCACTTTATATGTACTACTAACAAAAATAAACTAATAACAAAAATGAAAAAGAAAGAAAAAACAGCGAGAAACATCAAATCATGATCATCTAATCATTCATATCATGTCATGTAATGGAACTAGAATTAAAATCAGTTTTAATACATTATAATTAATGTCATGTCATTTTAATTAATGTTTATGTTGATGTTTTAATTAATGTCGTTCATTTGTTAGGTGCGTTTTGTTTGTGCAGAATAAACTATTTTTCTTTCTTTTCTTTCTTTTTTATAAGATCGCGTAAGGTTGCACTTTGACATTAAACAGATAATAACAGTAGTTCCATCTCGGTTCATCATCTGCCTGGCCTTATCCCAACTATGTTGGGGTCAGCTTCCAGTCTAACCGGATGCAGCTGGATACCAGTATTTTACATGGAGCGACTGCTAACTGACCCCCACTAGCAGTTACTGGTTGCCAGAATTTCTAATTTTTGGCTTCTGACTACCCGTGACAACTGTCAAAGATCTTCAAATGACAGTCGGGAACACCGGCTTAACGCGCTTTCCGAGGCACGGTTGGGTTCGATTTGGATGGTCACCCATTTACGGACCGACCTTGGCAAGCGTAACCTTACCTTCGACCGACCGCTACGGCTGTAATTGCTTAGCCATGAGCCCCTCTTCCACCTCGTTTCAACCCTAATAAATAGAAAAATGATAGAAATGAACATCATTTTTTACAAAAGCAATGGGAATAATTGTATGGACCCCGTCTCCAGCAGTGTAGAACTATGTGCTCACTCTTTCCTTTGATATATGAGAAAAAGTGCAACAGGGGTGGGGACGCTTTTTCCCAATGTAAAAAAAGTAAGATAAAAAATTTATGAAAACTAAATCTACAAAAAAATTAAGTCTAGTCTATTTGGTTAGTTGCAGGCTAAACAAGATTTATTTTCGTTTTGATTTAATTTCTTAACTCACACAGACATTGAGGTTTTAGCGACCGAAGTCCCTTTCCTTCTCCCACTTCTTCGTACTAAGTTCTAAGCTATACAATGCCTTAGTGTTCATATACACGAGCAGTACGTTATCATCGGCACGTCGTCGACTCGTCGGCGACTGCCGCTGACGAGTCGACGGCTGCAGTTGCCTCTGCCGTTGGCAACGTGTCGCTCGTGTATATCAGCACTTAGGGCGAGTTTATTTGACCACGAATTTATTCGCTCGGATTTTTCGTCAACGTCTAAATGCAGCCTTAAAGTTTATCACCAAAACCGTGAGCCGTATTCTCTTAAGAAATTATCTTTTCTTCCGGTAAAAATAGTAGTTCCTTTTTACAGCAACAAAACATTCTAATTATGGTATGTAAGAAATTTTTGCTTTATCAGGCATAGAGTAAAATAGAGCATCTGCGTTTTTTTCTCGCGTGTATTTGGTAGTACCTACCTATGTTTATATATAATGTATAATAAAGAACTTTTCATAATTACATAACACTGAACTAATCTAGTTGTTTAAAACATTAACATGTTAATTTAAATTTCAAACCCTGGCCCCGGCTTATTGGTTTATTTATTAAGTTTTTTACTTATTGTAGATGATCTTGATCAAGGCTATAGGTTGTGAGTCATACTAGAATACCTGATTCAATTAGTTTATTCTGATATAGTAAAAATAACGATATTGTTTACGTTTTGTTCGCCAGGCATCCACAAACAAAACAAAGTTAAGGACGGTCAGAGACATTAAATTGTTAAGCAAGTTGGCTACCAACTTAAATTGTAAAAGAAAACAACTTGGTTAAGCGAGAATACTTGATACTACAAGCTGAATTTTTATTTTGTATTAATTGTATACGTACATCAGAAAAGATAATCTTTAAAATAAAATTACTTTTAAGTAGTTAAGTACTTAGGCACGTCATTTAGAAACCAGACCAGCGGGGTAATTACGTAACACACTAACAGTAGGAATGGGTTTCATTTTGACAGTTCAAGAATATTCGTTGCGTTATTTACGTTGTTGAGCAGACAAATTTTTCGAACTTATGAAGCAATGGATTAGCAATAGGCTTCAAAATGATTCAGATTGTAATTGATAGTGTGTTGCGTAATTAGGGTGCAGATTTTCAGCAGCGATTTAGTAGGTTTAATAGCACGAAAGACAAAAAATAGTTAATTCTGCACAAACAAAACACACATTACAAAATTTGGTCTATCTAGTAAGATAGACCACACTGTACCACTGACCTCTTGTACTTGTAGTATCAAGTATTCTCGCTTAACCAAGTTGTTTAACATTTGATCAAGTGTTCAACATTTTGTCATGTGCGTTTTAATACACAGGGTGGCAGGCACATCGCCGCGCAAACGGAAACCATGAATTCAGCACATGATTCAAGACCCCGAAGCGTAGAAATTTTAGTACGTTATTTAAAAAAAATGCAGTTTCATAAAAAAGTGCAATATCTACGCAGTCAAAATGTATGGAACAGCAATTTTTTTGTAAGTATCCGACTTAAAATTTTAACGCAGCCCCCGCTCAGAAACATGTACTGAATCAATGGACACAGGTTGCGCATCGATGTTCCAGCCACCCTGTAAGTTAAGAATAGATTTAAAATTAATCAATTTATAGAGGTATGAGGAACACGGTGTAAAGTTTACTCAAATCTCCATAGAAAAGGGAGCATCCTCCGACCATACGAGTGTCGTGTCTGGTGGGAAACTGCCCGACCATTGATGTCGGGACGTTGTATATATGGTAGTTGCGCGGTAAACTCTGCTTTCGCGATGCAGGATTTTGCGTGACGTCAGTGTGACGTGTAGCTCGCATGTGGCGTTTTTGTAGATGTCGTGCCGCTACAAATTGATTAGCTTTTTCAAAAAGAAACAAAAAAGAAGGCATCAACGGGTCTTCTTAAAGAAATAATATGTTGATATTCCTTATCCTAACTATCCTAATCTTAGCTAATATTATAAATGCGAAAGTAAGTTTGTTTGTTTGTTTGTTACCTTTTCACGCCTAAACCACTGAACCGATCATCATGAAATTTTGCATATAGGTACGTTGTCATGGGTACAGAAACGGACATAGGGTACCTTTCATCCCGCAAAAAAGGACTGTTCCCGAGGAAAATAACAATAACGTTCTTTTGATAATAGATGGCGACACGTGTCTTCCGATTATGATTGTATTATAACCCGAATTGATAGTCAAAGTCTAAATTAAGGTGAGCGAAGCCGCGGGCAAAAGCTAGTAATAGATATAGATAAATCATACCCGCATCAGATAAAACACATCACACAGGAAATGTACTGCAGCCTAGAAATACACACATACCTACTTATGTACTTATAAGTTGGCTACGGTTCAAGTTCAATGTTGAATGCTGATCCTGACGTAGATAACGCACCAAGTAAGGCTGTTCTTGAATGTAATTACGTTGTACTAATTAGTTTACCCCGCGGAGTTGAGGACGCCCGCAGAGGCAGGCCAGCACTAGCCGAGGATCGTGGAAGGCGCACAAGTTCCCACGATCTCCGGTGCAATTGTGGGAAGGGAACACCGGGGTGGTAATATAGAATAGAATAGAATACTCTTTATTATGTACACCGAAAAAAATACAGATATATTGTAGACATTTTACACAGGGTGACACAATGGGCGGTCTTATCGCTAAAAGCGATCTTTTACAGACAACCTTTGGATGGATTCAAGGGAGAAGGAGAGACAATAATGCAGGTAGTCAGTGGCCCAAGAGACTGGCGGCCTTGCAACGTTGTATGGCAATGCTTAGCCAGATAAATCCTAAGTAAACGTCTCTTAACAAATAAAATAAAATAAAGTAATTCATACTTAATTATTATAAATACAATTTACTGCGTGACTGTTTGTAACATTTTCTCGGCTAAACCGCTGCGGGGTAATTGCGTAACACACTAACAGTAGGAATAGCTTTAATTTTGACAGTTCAACAACATTCATTGCGTTATTTACGTTGTTGAGCAGACAAACTTTTCGAACTTAAGAAGCAGTGGATTAGCAATAGGCTTCAAAATGATTCAGATTGTGATAGATGGTGTGTTACGTAATTAGGGTGCTGAATCGGTACTGTACTATACGGTACTGATTATAATGATGAATTTTGTAGAATTTGGATAGCTGAGGTGGAAATACGCATACCTACATAAAACATAACATAACGCCTTATTTCCTCGGAGAGTTGGGCAGAGGTGTACCTACCTATGTCCTATAATACACCCACACTTTGCCTGTTATGTTTAAATCCCACGTAATAGTGGGCGAGCCTATTCTTAAGTTCTTATATCCAGAATCCTTTGCCTGACCTGGGAATCGAACCCAGGACCTTATGCTCAGCAGTAGCGTTTGCGACGACTAGACCCACGAGGGAGTCCAAGGTAGACGCGGGCAAAGTGCTTTTTTTGAGTAATTTCGATTAGGTATGTAAATGTTCCTGCCAATCCAAGTAATCTTTGAACTACAAAACAAGTGTAATCAGTTTTATTTTTGTGGGGTTTTTACGTGGCGGAAAAGCCCCTACAAAACAAAGAACTATTTTAATAACTACCTAAAAAAAAAACGAATTACCTACGTATACTTCGAAAATACTGGTTTAAAATGTACGCAGATTAAACTTTAAAAAAATACAGAGCCATTAATTAAGGATTGCAACACGATTTTTTACAACCAACATTTGAAAAAAGAAACATTCTGTGCCATATTTATTTTATATCTGTGGCCAATAGAACTCCATACATTTATAAAGATGATTGTCGGTCTGGCATTCCGGGAGTGACACATGCTTACGTCACTATCCAGTTGCCACTTTATTGCAACAAAACATGAATTATGGAAACATTTTCAGTCACCATTCTATTAAAAATAAATATAAAGCATTTCCTCATTGTTTTATCGGATTCGCACAGGTAATAAAGGCGGTTGGGGAGTTATTCTTACACACTACTGGTAACACAGCGGTGATGACGTAGGCTTGTGTCTCCCACGTGACCACTGTGCCTCGGAATGCTATACCTGATGAAGAATATTATTATACCATGGTCGGACTATACGGCCGTTGGTGCTTAAAACGGAAGCGTGAGGGTAGCCCGGCAAATTCAAATTTTCTTACGTTTTTTTTGCAATTTGCAGGTCAGTATCAGGGTGTATGTTGTACAAAATATGATTCGCGGTCGTAACAAGTGTGTATTTATAGAATTATAATCACAAAAATCATCAATACAACTCTCTAACTTCATATTACCCTATTGAATGACTGTTTCATCAAATTATGACATTTGAGGGCAATTCTAACTTAAGGAGTTGTATTACTGATTCTAATTATTATAATTCGGTAAAGCCATATTTGTTACGGTCGCGAATCATATTTTAATCAACATACAACCTGACATTGACCTGCAAATGGCAAAAAACGTAAGAAAATTTGAATTTCGTGGGCTATGTTAGCGCATCCCCCTTAATGTCAAATAATGGTAAGAATTACAGATTTTCTTGACGTCCGTTGTAATGACTCGTAGCCAAAATCGCAACTTACGCCGCCATCTTGATTTTTAAACATAATTTACAAAACAATGCTGCACAAAAGTTTACCAACAGCGCCCCCCTGTTAACGTCATTCGAAAAAAAGAAAAAGAAGATCATCAAAAACTCCGACAGTGTAACATGAAATGTAGGTACACATTGATACATATCAAGCTAAACATTTCCAGTATAAGCTGATCTCGCGATTTAGAGGATTTCCGTACAACGAAAGGTCAGCTTATACTGGAAATGTATAGCTTGATATGAAGCCGTGTGTACTGGTTTTTGACATCTTCCCTTTGGTATGGCATATAGGTACCTTATACCTATACTCAAGTTTGTCGGACTATGCAGCCGCTGACCGGCTAAAGGCTCCCGCAAACAGGCGCAACGTCACAGCGCGCTGCGACTCTAGTAGAACAATTTCTATAAAAACACATATAACACATAACATCACGCCAGTATTCCTCGAAGGGTTAGGCAGAGGTGTACCTATAGTACACCCACACAGTTATGTTTAAGTTTTATGTAATAGGGGGCGCGCCTGTTGCCATCAACCGGGGACAATCTAGACTCCGAGCTGCTATTGAGAAGTTCCAGATGGAAAACCCCAATAACACTTTGCACGACCCGGGAATCGAACCCAGGACCTCATGCTCAGCAGTAGCGCTTACGATCGCTAGACCAACGAGGCAGTTATAAAAACTACATGGAAATTGGTCTAGAAGACTCGCGTCGAGCTGTCGCGTCGCGCCTTTCTTCGGGAGCCTTAAGGGGACTACAGGACCTAAACGTAAGTTTTATAATGCCTAAAAGTATATGATCCACTGCAGTAAACAAAATCAGAAAAATATATGTTATTCTTAAGGATATTTGCTAATTAGATAGTGTGTTGAAAACATAATACAACTAATTTGATACGATAGAAAAATATCACGAAGATACCTCTAAAAATTTATTTTAACGATTATAAACCATACTACTATGCATTAAATCATTCTGATTTTTTGTCAGATTATTCTACAAGCAACATACTAACGTAATAGTGTTTTAATTTTTTAATCCAATCAATAGATTTTTGTAAATAGATAATTGATTCGTATTTTGCAATAAATTACCAGCGTTGTGTCATCGCGCTTCTCTTTCTTTTCTATGCAATCCGACAGTGACTGCGCTTTAGCTGTTGTAAGCCCCTTAATGCAAGCAGCTGCTTAGACCGTACGCTATATACCTTGTACTAAGTTCAAACTATTTTAGTTCCATCTCGTTTCAATCGGTCGATTATTTTCAAAGCTAAAAATAAACTGAAGCCAGGAATGTTGCGCACAACCTGACACATCCGATACAGACAGGTAATGCTATCCAACCTGTTATTAATGAATGGGTAGATAATTACAACGATGTGTTGTCGAAGAAACGATGTTGGAACACGAAAACAATTCATTCATACTGGTTTTACAGAGTTGATTAAAAATAATGTTGAGATAATTATTGAGGTTATGTTTTCGGTGAATGAAGGTGCCAAGGTGCGGTACATCGCAACAGATAATTGAGGCTATGAAAGCCAGAGTGGCCTTTTTTTTTTTGGTGGGAAATCATCAAATGTCCTCTCCCGCTCTGGGCGGAGCGGAAGAGCGCGTCAGACTCTTACTGACTAAAACCCACCCGTGTTCCTTCAGTTGCCTGTGCGCCAGGGCCACGGTAACTCTTTCGAACAATCCGCGACCCCGGCAGGCATCGGTCCTATCGGACCCCGTCAATGGTGCTGACATCTCTTTGAGGCGCGCGTGGAACACGACGCGCCGTCGACCCGGGCCTGGTCCTTACCGGACGGCGAGCTGCCCATTGCTCGCCGTCCGCAAGCCCGCGCCTACGGTGGCTAGAGTGGCCTAACTACTTAAAAATAGTTTTCAGTAGTAAGGAAAAAAACAGAAGCCCTGATTTCAAATAATTTAAACTAAACTAATTTATAAATTATCAAATTTAAATACTAAATAAAAATAAAAACTAATTTGTAGGCCACTGTGGCGCTATGACTTTTACCGTTAAGAGCAGATTTTTCTGAAATAAAAACAGGATTGGAAAAATGAGTTAGGTCACTCTGGCTCTCATGGCCTCAATTAACGAAAATGTTTACATCATGATATCGCAGATTTTCCCATAAAACTTTGCATGACCTACCTACCTACATTTTAAAGAACAAAAAAACTTTGTTTACAACTGATTTTTTGTATGTTTTTTTTAAGGGGTTTTTTTCAATTATTATCGAAAACTTGAATCATGACGCATGTCCAGACCTGTTCGTTGTAGGTACTCAAACTGCATGTATTTGGGACAAACTTTAGAAGGAAAAAGTTCATTCAAATCGTTTGATACCCATGTCATTGCACTAAAATTAAAAAAAAACCGTCCACGGGCGAGTCGGACTCGTGCACGAAGGGTTCCGTACCATTATCTATAAAAACGGCCAAAAAAATCATGTCTGTTGTATGGGAGCTCCCTTACATATTTATTTTATTCTGTTGTTTAGTATTTTTTGTTATAGCGGCAACAGAAATACATCATCTGTGAAAATGTCAACTGTCTAACTATCACGGTTCATGATATACAGTCTGGTGACAGACGGACAGACAGACGGACGGACAGCGGATTCTTATTAATAGGGTCCCGTTTTACCCTTTGGGTACGGAATCCTAAAAAAAAATATTTGATATAATTATCAATTTCTAAAGTGGAAGAATCTAAACGTAGGTACCGATTCATTAGACACTAATATTAAGTTGATAAACTTCTTTCAGACGTTTTACAGTACATTCTGTAGCCTACCAACCTACCACGTAATTTTATATGCTACGTTAATACTCCCCCACCTTGGTGATAAGTCGTCAGATTTCAGGCCACTCCTGCTCCCCACCTCCCAGCATCACGTATATTTTTTAGTATCGAAAAGATCAGATATTTTTACACTCTGTTTTATTATATAATTATTGGTAAACATATTTTACTTTACCAAGACTACATTTTTTCGTCGCACGAAAAAATACACGTGATTGTCGCATTATTCCATCCCTCGTGATTAATCACGATTTTTTCCCTCCCCCTTGTTCAAACGTGACGTGATAAACCTTCTGTAAAGTCTTGAGATAAAATTCGTTTAAGAAATCTTTTACGCTAATCAATCGAACACAACAAATTATTCGATGTGGCAATTTTGTCGTCAAAGATTTGGACTGTCTTAACGGACTTTGGGGCTTTACATATTTAGATGAACGTGAGACATTTCTTTTTCTTTTATTTTAGATGCCATTTAGATGCTTGAGAAGCCCCAGAGTCCGACAAGACATTGATCTTCATATCATCATTAAAATGATTAGTAAATCACCAAAAGGCGAACCGCGCCGACCTATTTTGTGCGGACCATAAGTAAACAGCAATGTTTATAAATAAAATATATAAAAAGAAATTGAGTAAATCATTTGATTTAGTTTGCGCTTTGTCTTTTCTGTCGTCGACACTCCAGACTTCAGATAGATAGTTCAAAGTAAAAAAACATTTTTCACGTTAATATTAATTTTTTACTTTATTATTTTTGTTCATTACATAATATTTGTTTATTACTTAATAAAAAAATAATTGCTAGTAGGTAATTGTCTTCCAAACGGACTGCACACGGAACGGGCAGTCACATTATTTTTTAAAAGGACCCCCTAATTAAATTAATTGGTGATCCCTGGCCTATGGTATTGCTCAGTCAATCTGACGCAAAATTGTCAACAGCATAATTCTGACATTAGGGTCATTCGTGTAATGTACCATTAATTTCCACCATTAAAAGATCACAGTAGGATCCCGTAGTGAATAATGAGTAAATGGAGATAATAATTAGGTAAATACTGCTTTCAAACGGGTAGAAATTGTCAGAGAGCACGAACGCGGAGCTGATTTAGAATTTAATAAGCAGACACGCGATTTTACGATAAATACAATAGATTAATGGGATTTAATGGTGTAAGTATGGGCTAAATAAGGTACATTATTGGATGTTCAATTATCACTGAAGGGCATAATCCCTACAGTCAGTCCATGCTGTTCCCACTGCTGGGACGCAGGCCTCCTCTCTGTGTCTGATAGGGCCGATGCCTGCCGGGGTCGCGGATTGTTCGAAAGAGTTACCGTGGCCTTGGCGCACCGGCAACTGATGGAACACGGGTGGGTTTTAGTCAGTAAGAGTCTGACACGCCTTTCCGCTCCGCCCAGAGCGGGAGTCGTCGTTTGAGGATATCACACCCAAAAAAAAAATGGCGTCCTCTCAGTAAGAGGAAGCGGGCCCTATTCTACTACGCTGGCCCACTGTGAGTTATTGGATGTCACATGTCTTTAAATTCTTGATTAAAGGACATGCCGGTTTCCTCATGATGTTTTCCTTCAAGGTTTTCAGAGCAGAGGCTGTGAAATAAATCCTCCTGCCTCTATCCCGATTAAATAGCCGTCATCTCCTTTTATTTCACTTTCTTTAAAGCAATGTCATTCTTCACACGATTCATCCATATTTTCTATTCTAATGCCCACATACTGGCTCTTTTTATATTTTTAGTCATTCTTTTATTATTTATCCCAAATAGTGAAGCGATTGGCAAATTTCATTTACCTATCGACCCACAAAATATATGTCGAACAGGTATTTTTCAAGTTAAAGATGTCAATAAAGGGTCAAATTAAATTATCTAGCGAAACTCCGCAGGCGTTATGGGTGTCGATATCTAAATACGATAAAAAAAAAAAAATTATATGATGTTTTTTTTGGGGTCAACGACCGCTGGTAGCTTTGTTACTTACTTGAAGTTTGAGTAGGGAAAATCTGCTTTGTTTTGTTTTATCGTGTTTAGATATCCAAACCCATCACGTCTGTGAACTTCAGACAATTTTTTTTAAACTGATATTTCAAATGACAACACTAACTGCGGTCGATGACCCTACAAAAAAAAAACATCATATTAATTATATTTTTGTTTTTTTATGTTTCGATATCGATACCAATCACGTCTGCTGAGTTTCGCTAGCTAATTTAATTTGACCCTGTATATTTCAGTTACTATTCGTAGAATGCATTTCCAGTAACAACGAATGATTATTTCTTTCACCTCTTACAGTATCTCGTAGCTTACATCATTATGTTCTAATTTTTCTCCTTTGCAATTTTTTTTTCAGAATGTTATTTAGTTTTTCTTCTAAAACTATTTCCCTTTAGAACATCTTAGGCACCTGAATAATACACCCTGTTTCTTTAACGTCTACTATCTTATGTGTAGGTAACATTGACAACCCTTGGATTAAACCACCACCAGCGCTGGGGCTGTCTCGCATAGGGTCGTAGCATTATCCTGAGCGATTGCCGTTTTGCGTGGATGTGACGCACATTTTCCCCAACTCGTTCTTTTTTATATTTGTATGTTTTTCTCTGCGTCATGTTTACCGCAAATAAACGTATATTTTTTTTTTCTTTTAAACTGTATCTACGAGATAAATTGTATGTAGGTAGTTAGTATTATAATAAAATAGTCGACTCCATATCTATCATACAAATTCTTAGTGACTTCATCTGGAGAACCGTTACGGGTAGTCCCGGGAACCCTGAAAATCTTACAATCAGTCTTACCATCGGGTATCCTGTTAACTGGGTTGTGGAGGTCAGATAGGCAGTCGCTCCATTTAAAATACTGGTATTCTCATGCATTCAGTTAAGACTGGAAGCCAACCATACATAGTTGGGAAAAGGCTATTCTAATAGACATATGGTAATCAAATGAGTGACTTGATCTAGAATCCATAAGTAAATGGCGCTATTTTTGCACACCACTGGGACAGCGCAGAAAATACCACTTATTAAATGTCTTAACTTACTTATCCTAATTCACCACTTTAGAATTTATAAACTTATTTGACCAAAGTGGTCTATGTAACTGAGATGTCGCTTAGACCAGCGGGGTAATTACGTAACACACTAACAGTAGGAATGGGTTTCATTTTGACATTTCAACAACATCCATTGCGTTATTTACGTTGTTGAGTAGACAAATTTTTCGAACATACGAAGCAATTGATTAGCAATAGGCTTCAAAATGATTCAGATTGTGATAGATAGTGTGTTACGTAATTAGGGTACAGTTTAGTTTAAACAAATTTACGCAACATACAGCACCCTAATTACGTAACACGTTATCCATCACAATCTGAATCATTTTGAAGCCTATTACTAAACCATTGCTACATATGTTCGAACAATTTGTCTACTCAACAACGTATAAAACGCAATGAATGTTGTTGAACCGTAAAAATGAAACCCATTCCTACTGTTAATGTGTTGCGTAATTACCCCACTGGTCTATGTTACATACAGTTAGTTAAACCAGTTTATAAATTAAAAAAAAATATCAATAATTTCTAAAGCAGTATTTTGGTGGTAATCTTATTTTGGTGACGAAATGACACATAGACCACTTTTACCCGGATTCATTTATTGTTTTTATGTTCAAAAATGCTTATAGATGGATTTAGCCAAAAATGTTACATATACCACTTTAGTTCCAGGTTAGCCACATTATGACCCTCGTTGACCGGCTATGTCTTATTTAGCTTTGTAATAATGACGCTGTTATCAATTTTCACATCTACTTAGTAGTCCATTTTTAAGGAAGTGTTAATGAATGCTATAATACAAGTATTTGCTTGAATGTGACAGAGATTACCAAAGAAAGATAAATGTGTAATCTTCTTGGACTTTAGATGTGTACATTTTTGTTTGAATGTTTCACGTGCAAAGAGTGTGTTTCTTGCATGGAGTCAAGATTAGGCTTGTGTTTAAACGCCTACCAGAAAAGTACCTATTTTACTACCAAAACATTCGAAATACTCACCAAAGTGTATCCACCAGAATGGATAAATGCTCACCAAATTGTGTTTCATAAAGTATTGTAGAAATGAACATATTTTCCTTTTTTATTTATAAGGCGTAGTCGACGGAGCCCCGCCCAGCGGGGCTCCTACTTTTGGGTGGTTTAAAAAAAATAACCACGATGGGGGTGGCAGGGTCTCTCAGACCCCGCCATCCCCTTCTAACCTAACCTGTCCGAGTCGGGGTGCCCCAAGTCCCGCGCTCGCTTCGCTCGCTCTTGCATCCGATCCCACACTTGCATTTTAAAGCAAACTTATTTTTGGTGAGCAACTTAAACAAGATTTGGTGAGCATTTATCCATTTTGGTAGGCAAAAAGAATATAAATACAACACGTACAATAATCCTGATGAGTGTATAATTATTTTGGAACTTAAAACGTTGTTCTTTAGGCACCTCGGTATAGAGTGGGTTTATTTTATTTGAAGTTAACATATTTTACTCGGTAGTTAGTCTTAGGGTCTAAAAATTATTTTGGTGAGCATTTAAATTGTAGCCTAAAGATTATGCATAATCAGCCTATAATGTTCCCACTACTGGAACACAGGTCTCTTCTCTGTGAGAGGAAGTGGGCCGTAATCCACCACGCGGGCCCAGTGCGGGTTGGTAGATGTCACGGGTCTACGATATTTTGGTCCTAGGACATGCCGGTTTCCTCACGATATTTTCCTTCACGGTTTTTGAGAGCAATGGTGATGAAATAAATTACACAAAGTAAAGCGCCTGACTGGGTTCGAACCCACGACCTAAAACTCGTAAGTCGGGGCCGTTACCACTGGGCCACCGCTGCTCTCTCAGAATCTGCTTAATGACGTCACAATACGAAACCTTTAGAACTTGTTTGATAAGGTCAGATTCGTGCAAATTGGGACCTGTTATGGTGTTTGCGATGGTTATTTTAATAAGTCGTTTGGCAGTAACTTGTTTTCAATGCATGGGGTTTTTTTAACTTTCATATTTTTTTATTTAAATTTGGTTTTTTTAACTGTAAATAAATAAAATGATTCTCTTCCTCGTTTTCACTTTCTAATAGTCACTGAGCAGTTTTAAAGAGACTAAAGGAGATTGGGCGAATCTGCCCTGAAGCCCTAGCGTTAAGATACATACCAGTGGAAAGATCTCATCAAAGGGAATATTTTCTTAATATGACGACTTCTCATGACTGTTAGTTTATCTACGTAAGGAGCTACAGAGCTCTAAATGTGAGTAATTAAGTATTATTGAAATTCTGGTATTTGTCAATTAAATAACTTTCGTAATTCTGTGCCATGCAATCATCATCTTTTAAGCCTATAAACGGACATTTTAAAACATTGGCCTCTTAAACAACGTTTTAGGAACAATGTTTTTAAGAGTCGGTCGGCCGGACAGAACTTTAAGACTGCCGCATTCCCCAATAGCGTTAAGATATATGCCAATGGAAAGATCTCTTCAAGAAAAATATTTCGTGATATTACGACTTCTCTCGATTATCAGTCAGTTTGGAGCTACAGAGCTCGTAGATATGAGTAATTAAGCATTAGTGAAATTCAGGTATTTCGTCAATTCATTAACTTCCATTAATTCTGTGCGTATCACCGTTCATTTTAAAATATGGCTGCCTATACTCGTATGCCGTTTTAGGAACATTGTTTCTGAGAGCCGGTCGGACATAAAGTTAAACTTGCCGAAACTGCCATATTGAATTTCTAAGATCTCTTTAGAAGACAGTTTGTCACTACAACGCCTTGTCTGAAATTTTTTTTGTTCGGCGTTTAGTCGTCCTAAATGTGACGTTAAAATCAACGCTTAATGCTCGTCATAAGTTAACTAATTATTAAACAGTGAACTTGTAAACATCATCATTAATCTATTAACATAAAAAATATCACGCCTGAATTCCCTCAAGTATTATAGGCAGATATCTATTGTACAACTACATTTCAGTTACAGAGGTAAAAATACCTCTATAGCAAAAGGGTCTCTTCTGTCTACAAGTATATAACAAAGTCGATTTTCGTGTCTCCCTGTGTGTGTTCGCTTAGTTCTTCTAAATTACTCTTAGTGTACACTAGTACTTCACCATTACTTATCAAACTACCTCTTAAGCCAAAATGTTCTCTTCTGTCTACAAGTATATAACAAAGTCGATTTTCGTGTCTCCCTGTGTGTGTTCGCTTAGTTCTTCTTAATTACTCTTAGTGTACTCTAGTTTTTCACCATCACTTAGAGAACTTATTCCCGAAGGTTTATGTGCATAATACACACACATACGCACACATACATACATACACACACACATTACATACAAAACTTATTTTTATTTTTGTTCATGATGGGTTTGCTCTTGACTCTAGTCTAGGTCAGAGGTGACAGAGACACAGTCGACGATGGAGTGAACTTACCCAGAAAAGCCTGTTCCCTCTCACTTAACTTTAACTTCAATGTAGCACAAAATCTCGATGTTTTTATAACGATAGAAGCAATAATAAAGCCCAAAGGAAAGCCAAGTCAATAATCGAAACTGAGTGTTCAAGGAAAAGTGGGATCAAAAGCGGTAGGCAACTTGAAGACTTGAAGCCAACTGATATCAGCTACTATAATTTTTCGATGGCATAAAATGTGTTACAAATTTCAATCCATAAGTAATTTCAAATAGTATATTTATTCCAAAACTATATACACTACGTTGCAAAGAATAGGAGGCTTCCGTTGTCGTATTATAGCACGCATCATAAAACAACATTGACTTTAGCAGTGTTTGTAATAAATTTAAATTGATTGATTTGTAATTTAGTACTTCTACCTTTTAGATTAGATTAGATTAATTTATTTGCCAACAGTGTAGGTACAGGTATAAGATGGTAAATCACTAAGAGTTTCCGCTACATTCTACCCCTGACGGCATTCAAAGTCAAAAAAACTAAAGATACAATTTTCATACTATAAATTAACAATTATGTAATACGTCATTCTGTTCTAATATAAATTCTCGTAAAATAATTATGTTATTTACAATACATTTTATTGCTATAAATATTTATCATTTAAAAAGTCTTTTATACAAGAATAAAAAAAATCTAATAATAATGCCTAAAAATAACCTTCACCCTAGGCCACATAATTATGCTCCAACCCATTAGATGCGAGCAACATTACTTTTAATCGATAAAGCCACTTAAAACATGCATGTTTTTGCAACACAGCGCATATTTGTATTATAAATTTATTTTTCCTGATCCCCAAGTTTTGTCGGATTGCCGTCCCATCCAAATTCATTTTAGTAACAAATATTTATCTCAGAAAGAGCATTATCCATTGATATATCACTTATGGCTATTGGATGCCAAGAACATTCCTAAACTTCGGTGCCCAAGTAGTCATTCTGTTTTATCTAGGTCATTAACTCCGAATTGGCTAATAATTGGAAGAGGTCGTGTTTCTTGAAAAGGTTCTTCTTTAATAGCTCTTTCCGTTGATGTATATCTTATGGCTATTGGGCGCCAAAAATTCCTTAACTTCGGTGTCCAAGTTGTCACTTATTTAGGTCATTAAGTCCGACTGATTAAAAATTTACAAAAGTCGTGTTAGTAGCAAAGGTTCTCCATGAAAAGCTCTTTCCGTTGGTGTATATACTATGGCTATTTGGCGCCAAGAATTTCTTAACTTTGGTGCCCAAGTTGTCACCTATTTAGGTCATTAACTCGGAACTGACTAACAATTGGCAAAAGTCGTGTAACTAGGAAATGTTCTACTTGAAAGCTCTTTCTGTTGGTGTATATACTATGGCTATTGGGCGCCAAGAATTTCTTAACTTTGGTGCCCAAGTTGTCACCTATTTAGGTCATTAACTCCGAACGGACTAACAATTGGCAAAACTCGGTTCTAATTGAAAAGCTCTTTCCAATGGTATATATCTTAAGGATATTGGGCTTCAGGACAGAAACCAATAGTTCGGTGCCCATTCCTTAGATGCTTATTTGATAAACCCCTTAAGTAATGTAATGTTGAGTACCTAGTGGATGACGCTGGTCTTGTATAGGGACAAACGCAATGCGAATCGCTCATATCTAGGTAAAAATATGAGCGATGCACGCTGGCAGCAAGATTGACGGCACAGGGTGCGCTAAATCGTCATGTTCCACGCGCGACTCAAAGAGATGTCAGCACCATTGACGGGGTCCGATAGAGCCGATGCCTGCCGGGGTCGCGGATTGTTCGAAAAGGAACACGGGTGGGTTTTAGTCAGTAAGAGTCTGACACGCCCTTCCGCTCCGCCCAGAGCGGGAGAGGTCATTTGATGATTTCCCACCCCAAAAAAAGAAACAAAAATAAGGGTGCGCTGAATCGCGGACGTTTCTTGACGAATTTTGACGTTCAAAAGTGCCTTTTATGTGCCTATTTGAAATAAATGATTTGACTTTGACTTTTTTTTTTTAAATAGAAGTCATTTATTTGCCAATAATGTAGGTAAACATATCGCCTCTTTACAAGAGCAACGTGACATCTCATAAAAAAGTTTTTTTAATTATTTCTTATTGTACTGAATCATTTTTGGCTTATTTTCATAAAGCGCATTAATTACCGCAACAATTTAACTGTTTTCGACGGTAAAATTATCAATATTTTAGAATTTATCAACGCTTAAATATTTAAAATTGCTCTCCTGTAAAGTTGTCGTTTAAAAAATATCATATTGTTCTTGTAAAGAGGTGATATATGATGGTTTAATATGATGGTTATAACTTTGACTTTGACGTCATTCTAATGCACCTCAAGCTAAGTTCCTACTACATTTCTAAGACGCATTTAGCCACCAGTACGGGAAGAGAAAAGAGAAAACTAAATACGCAATAACAAGACTTTGGCAAGGTGACATACCAAGTTCACTGACCCCGGACATTTGTTTAAAATATTATTTATTCTACTATATGTACATATTGATGACATCGTACCAAGAATTTGAAGAATTTGTTATAAAAAAAAAACTATCTATCGTTATCACCGACTTTCACTCACTAGGAGATTGGACAACATCGCGATTAATAAAGACCATTATGCGAAGAAATTCGGAGACGGCGCCATTTAATTTAAAATGAAAACCTGTTAATAATTGTTGACCTAGATTTTAAAATTGGGCTCGTATTAAAGATTTTCGCTTTTTTTTTTGCTAGAACTTGAGAGATCTGTTAATTCTGGCAACTTGATATACTTAGGTAGGCATTGGTACTTTATAAGCACCGTAGGTATTCACAAAAGCACGAGAGCAAAACTTGAGAATCGTAAAGAGACTTCAATGAAGTGGTATTAATACATAGTGCACACTGCACCATGTATTTAGACCACTTCATTGTCATATCATGTCTTCACCACTTCAATATCAGGGTCACCACCACATTAAGAAAGAAAAAAGAAATAGAAAAAAATAGATAAAGATAGATTTCTATTATTAAGAAAACTAGAAAAAAAAACTTGTATAAGGACCCCTTTTAATGCTTAACTTTATTTCATTTTTATGGTGTTTTTGCGACCATAGTAGTACACACTCTGTGAAGAAAATTTTAAGAGTCAAACTCAAACTCAAACTCAAAGCATTTATTTCAATTAAACCATTTACAGGCACTTTTGAATTGTCAAAGAGTCAGTCAGTTAGTCAGAAAGTTGAAGCTAGTTGCCCATTCCAAAACGTAGATCTCTATGGAGAAGAACGGGCAAGAAACTCTAAGGACACTCTTTTTAAATCAAGATATTACAAAATCCTGGGTACATTATTCGTGTTGCTTCTATATGCGAGAACAATGAAAAAAAAATATATAAAAAAACAATTCAAAATATAAGATTAATAATAAAAATAAGCCGTGGCAGTAAAGAGTCTACCTATTACGGTTCAAAGATACAGCCCTGTGACAGACGGACGGACAGTCTTAGTAATGGGGTCCCGTTGGCACCCTTTGGGTACGGAACCCTAAAAACAACTGACTCAATTTATCTACCTACTTACTACGTTCAGGGCTTAGGTATACCTGATGCCGGTCAGCGTGCAATTGAGTAATGGGCGAACTCAACCTCTAACTCCACTCATGGATTCTTAGCTTCCGGATGTATGATGATGATCCCGTCCAGATTAAGCCCACGATGGCAAAGGAAGACTGAGACAAGGTGGAAAGAGTATGAGGAGACCTTTGTCCTACAATAGAACACAGACGCAATAGGATAATTATGATATTAATACGTGAAGCAAAAACTTTGTACCCCTTTTTACGAAAATTGCGCGGACGGAGGAGTATGAAATTTCGCACACTTATAGTTTATATAGAGAAGGAGTGCAGAATGCTAATATTTTTTTGAAATTTTGCATAAAATATACATTAAATCAATGAAAAAAACATTACACACACTACCATGTATTTGACACGCACGCATGTAATGCCATGTAAACAAACGGTTAATAAAAAATAAAGAGTAGAATGAAACCTTTTTTGTTTATTCTACAATTTGTCTAATAGATATTTGTGCTTTATTTATAATGAATTAAGGTCGATTTTCGACCAATGGTTGACCTCTAGTAATGATAAACACATCAATATACTAAACATTATACTAAGAATAACAAGAAAAGATTACGTTAGAGTATTTTTATCTCACGAAGCGACGCGTGCTTAACTTGTGGTTACCAAGTGTACAAACACGCTGTCAGTGTAACGTGTGTAAGCACAGGAGCTCTCGGTAGCGTGACAATAGCGAACTCGGAAGTGTGTGTGCGTGTGTGCTATGTGCTGACGCTACTCGTCTTCATGCACACATTCACAGCGTGTTTGTACACATGGTTACCAAAAGTAAAGCACGCGTCGGGTCAAGAGATAAATATATTATACCAATAGAGTTATGGTACAGCCAGTAACCAAAGTCTATTAACACTGTTACTTGTGGACTGTGGACTGTGTTAACGATGGAACCTATACCTATTGTAAATTTGTAATAATCTTAAAATAATAATCATAATGACATTGTAATATTGACATGAAATTTATTTGTACGCCATATCATGGCAGGATATGCTGAAACTAAACTAACTAGTGTGTGTGTAGGGAGGTGTGTTTGTGAAGTGTGAGTGTTTGATAAGCTTTCAAACGAGGTAGATTTGATTAAAAAAGAAGATATAGACAGACATCTAGAATACTACAAAATTGATGATGATTGACAAACAGAATACGTGACGTAAGTTTGTAGGACAGATACCTTTATGCATCATAAACCTACCACAAATTACATGATCATGTGATATGAATGAAATTGGTGTTGGCTGTCCATTCATGTTATTACCTATTGTTGTAAGTATAACAGGTGTAAAAAGACACATAACGAAGCCGAGAGTCACATGTACTCCCCGTCATTGTTTTTTTTTTTTGTACTGGACCATACCTTTTTTTTTTTAGTTTGGGTGGGAAATCAAAACACACCCGTGTTCCTTCAGTTGCCTGTGCGCCAGGGCCACGGTAACTCTTTCGAACAATCCGCAGCCCCGGCAGGCATCGGTGCAATCGGACCCCGTCAATGGTGCTTACATCTCTTTGAGGCACGCGTGGAACATGACGCGCCGTCGACCCGGGCCTGGTCCTTACCGGACGGCGAGCTGCCCATTGCTCGCCGTCCGCAAGCCCGCGCGGGTGGCCGGGAGTCGGCAATCGACTCCCGACGCCCAGGGTGTCTCCTCCTGCGGCGACTAGGGGCGCGAGGGCGCAGTGAACTGGACCATACCTGGAAACCTTCTGGTTACGGAGATATTGAAAGTCAAAATTCCAACTTCTACTTACGTTTTTTTTTACGAAAACTAGTTTTTAATGTTATAATAACACAACTTTAAATACCCCCACGACCCCTGTACCGTTGCATGCACCCCATAAGCATAATGTTTTGCGTGTGTTACATTGCGCACTACCGCAAACAACAAATTTTCACACCAAAAATAAAAGTCTTTTCCCAGCAATTATTTTTGTTCAATGTTACTTAGTTTGATGTACACATTGCGTAGTTGACGGCTATGTGCTGGTATTACGAGTATCAACAGACATGCCGTGAACTTGATTAAAACGAGAATTTAACTCAGAACTTATAGGCATGTATTTAATCGAACCTCAAATAATACCTATTTTGCTTTCCTAAAAATATTATTGAACACTCTAATATAATGATTACGCCTCTTTTGGAGAACGTCAAATAATTCGTAATTTGGAGTCCTAAAATACTAATTAGTCAAGTACCTAACTGCATACATTTCGTCGGGGTGCCCTAGGTCAGTTACTGCGACCAATTCGACTCGCGCGTGGTTGCTCAAAGTTCTTACCTAACCTGTTTGGTAGGGGTACACTAGCTTAGTTACGTACTACGACCAACCGTGAGAAAACGCGAGAAAATTAAAAAGAGGTTAATTTATTTTTTAAAGTGTGCATCAATTTACAAAAGCGTACTGCATTAGAAGGTCAATAAGTTTTAAGAGGACCAGTTAATTTTTTTCCCGAACTTAAACCTTCAATTGTTCCTGCAATCCCCGGGGTTACCTACATTAGGTACACACGGCTACATATCAAGCTATACATTTCCAGTATAAGCTGACCTCTCATTGTACAGAAATCGTATACAATGCGAGATCAGTTTATACTGGAAATGTATAGCTTGATATGTAGTCGTGTGTACTATAGTCCCCATGATTGGATGCATCGAGCAGAAATGCCATTGTCTAGCGCAACTTGGGCAGTCAGCATTACTATTTACTTTGCTAACTATTTAAGTGTTGTAAATGTTCTACGAGTGTCGACGGCTGCAGTTGCGTCTGCCGTTGACGCGTCTCGCCCATGTGTATGCACCATATAAATATAAAAAAACTTTTTTACAAAAACACAACTGACTTCCAAAAAAAGAAATAAACGACGTAAAAAATAACTTTAATTTCGGAAGTCGGTGGCCAAAAACGAAAATACACAACCAAAGACACCGACTTCCGAAATTAAAGTTATTTTTCACGTTGTTTAGTGTTTTTTTTGGAAGTCGGTTGTTATTTTATAAAAAAGTTTTAATTTTTCACTTTTTAGTTGTGGTATCTACCCCATGCACATTCGTATACCCCTACTTGCTAGGTAAATAACAGTGACAGAAAATTATTAAAACATCATCAATATAAACTAAGTGGAAAAAATACGCAGTATTAAGGATAACTCAAAAACTGCTGGTCAGAACTTGATCAAATTTAAATGGGACCACATGTGAAGCACCAGCTTTCAAATAAAAAAAGAATCATCCAAATCGGTTCACCAGAAAAAAGTTTTGAGAACCCGAATTGAGAACCTCCTCCTTTTTTTTGAAGACGGTTAAAAATATGTATAGTATGTACACTAATATTTTAAGTAGGTACGGCATGAACGATTGTTATAAAAATGCTGTTCATGCTGATAAGAAAGATGAAGTATTACTTAACCAATGAGGCACTCCAGCCTCCCAACAGATGATAAACGAACAAGGAGTCTAGCTGCACTAAAATGTCGACGCTGTTAGGTATCTTCAAGGTAAAAAGCTTCATAAAAACACACATAGGACTTCCTTAATCTACCACTTTTGCATAGAAATCAATCTCGTTTATACCATCATTAAATGCTCCATAAGGTCATAGGCTTAATTTCCGGAGTCATCACAATTCATTTACTTTAACAGCTGCAGAGTGGATCCTGTAGTATTTTGATGAAGATTCCTCAAAGTGTTGGATGTAAACCTTGTATGAGGTTAGCAGTTAGAACCGTAATCGCCCAACCATGAACTCGGTTGAACTTGAACTTAGTTTGTGTTTTGCAGGTAATTAAAACCACGTGTAATCATTTAGGTACAAACTGTTGTCCGCAACTTTGCGATTCTGCGTGTATTTTGATTATAACACAACAAAAGTAGCCTATTAAATTAAATTAAAATTAAATATTAATTTATTTCAGGAAATTATTCCTATATTAAGCACTACAAATTACATATAAATTATACAGAAGGATTCATTATGCATTAAAAATTAATTTAAGTTAAAGTAATTACAATTATAATTATTAGGTTAAAATTCATTGGATTACATTTAATTATAATGATAAAACAATAATCACTTAATAAACGGTGACGAACTGGTATGCAGGTGCATCCACTATGTCCTTTTTCAGGTCCCAGGGTACCTATACCTATTTGTCATATTTCAAAATGATCAATAGTTTAGGCGTGAAAAGGTGACTAGCGGACAGAGTTTTTTTCGCATTTATAATCAATAAAATCAGAGCATCAATATGAGTATCATATTATAAGGCGATTGTCATTATCCTCTGTTAATGATTCGTGGTTTCTCTGGTTTCTCCGGTAACGGCAACGCATCTTAATGCTATTTTTGTACGTGATCTTTTCCATGTAATGTGTCACAGCGAGCTGTTAGATTTTCAACGTTCGGTTCTGCGTTGACAGTTGGAAATCCAACAGTGCGCATTTATTCAGGCATTCATTTAGGTCTCGCCTAGTGTTAGTGAAAACACGCATTAGAAGAAACTCTTTCTAGCTCTCGGTGGGCTATTATTAGCTTATGATGAAGGCCTTGGCCAGTGCAACCAGGGTGCAGATTATCTAAACACTTTTTTTTTTTTTTTGGGTGGGAAATCATCAAATGACCTCTCCCACTCTGGGCGGAGCGGAAGGGCGTGTCAGACTCTTACTGACTAAAACCCACCCGTGTTCCTTCAGTTGCTTGTGCGCCAGGGCCACGGTAACTCTTTCGAACAATCCGCGACCCCGGCAGGCATCGGTCCTATCGGACCCCGTCAATGGTGCTGACATCTCTTTGAGGCGCGCGTGGAACACGACGCGCCGTCGATCCGGGCCTGGTCCTTACCGGACGGCGAGCTGCCCATTGCTCGCCGTCCGCAAGCCCGCGCCTACGGTGGCCGGGAGTCGGCAATCGACTCCCGACGCCCAGGGTGTCTCCTCCTCCTGCGGCGGCTAGGGGCGATTGCCTCTCCCTCTCGCGCTCCGCCTCCTCCTTCGCGAGCATTACTGCTTCGCAGAAGGAGGTGACGGCTTCCCATTCCCTCTCGCTCCGTACCATGGCCTGAACCAGGGCCGGACGCGAGAGGTCGCCGCCGCCGATCGCCGCCACGAGGACACGGCGGTGCTCCGCCCAAGCCGGGCAGACCTCCACCGTATGCTCCACCGTGTCCTCCGGTCGATCCACACAATGGTAACACCCGGGCGTTTCCTCCCGCCTTATCCGAAACAGGAACCTCCCAAAACAGCCATGTCCGGTGAGGACCTGCGTCAGGCGGAAGGTGAGGACGCCGTGGCGCCTCTCAAGCCACTCCTCAAAGAGGGGTCTTACCGCCGCAATTGTGGCGTGCCCTGCGCTGGGTTGCGACAGTCGCACTCTCCATGCCGCCATGAGATCCCGCCGGAGCTCTGTCCGCTGTACCGTGATTTCTCGCGGCAGCGGAGTTACGCCCCGGCGTTTCGCCTCCTCGCGCCACTCCCAAACGTGCGCGAGGACCTTTGCCTCCAGATCCCACGGCGGCAATCCGGCAAGGAGGCTCGCCGCCTCGCAGGAGACCGTGCGGTATCCCCGTACCATCCGGATGGCCATGACCCTTTGGGACGCTTTCAACCGGCGGGCTGGCCGGAGCCTTAGCGACCGCGCCCACACCGGTGCCCCGTAAAGGGCCATGGACCGCACGACCCCCGCGTAGAGCCTCCGGCAGGAGGCGTTTGGCCCCCCCAGATTGGGCAAGAGCCACTTCAAAGCAGCCCCGGCCCGCTGCAGTCTGGGAGCCAAACGTCGGAAGTGCTCGACGAAGTTCCACCGGCTGTCGAGGACGAGTCCCAGGTACTTCATCGTCGACTCGACGCCGATGTGAACCCCTCCTACCGTTATTTGGGAACCCGACAGTGGCGCGTTCCGAGGACCATGAAAACACATGGCCTCGGACTTGTGCAAGGCCACCTCTAGTCCCAGCTGCCGGATCCTCTCAACGACTGTCGCAACCCCGCGTGTCATTAGTTCGGCCGCCGCCTGGTGCGACCTCCCCTGCGCCAGGACCAGCGTGTCGTCAGCGTAGCACACTACGCTGACGCCGCTAGGGAGGTCGGCGCGCAGCACCCAGTCGTAACCGATGTCCCACAGATGCGGCCCCAGGACCGATCCCTGTGGGACACCGCACGACATCTCTCGCCGGTTCCATTCTCCCTGGCGACCGGGGTAGATGACGGCCCTGTCCGTCAGATAGGCCTCGACCACTCGACAGAGGTAGGTCGGCATCCGGTGATACCGGAGTGCCTCCCTGATGCAACTCCAGGGCAGGGTATTGAAGGCATTGGCGATGTCTAGAGACACCGCCAAGACGACCCCACCCCGGGCCACAGCATCCCCCGTCGTGAGGGCTCGCACGCGCATGATGGCATCCACCGTGGAGCGCCCCCTGCGGAAACCAAACTGGCTGTCCGCCAAATCCGGCCCCACCCGCACCAGCTGCCCGACGAGGCGGTCTGCAATGACTCTTTCAAAGAGCTTGCCCACCTCGTCGAGCAGCACAATGGGATTATCTAAACCCTTAGCCTTCAATCAGTCAGGGTCTGCTTATACGAAGGTCATTATGCCACTCCAAGTGAAATATATAGTTGCCAGGTATATAAATATGGCTAAACTGAAATACCCCAAGGTTTAAAGCTAAACGTACCGATTAGCTTGAAAATTTCCTAGCATCTCATGGACAACTTTACACTGATAGAAAGGACGGACCGGTCGTATAGATAATCATGATAATGCCTCATTCAAAAGTCCTTTTTCCCAAACGAATATTGGTAACATGGTGGTGGTGGTTTGGTAGCAATGTGTATTGTCTTTGGTCCTTGGCTTTAGCATCAAGCAATAGACAAAATTGTCAAACTTTTATAGCTTGAATGCGAGGCTTTTGGCTATTTTGTATGTGTCTATTAAATTAATGCCGTTCATTTGTAAGATTTGTAAGATTGATTTTTCTTTCTTTCTTTCTTTTCAGTACGTGCTTTTAGCAAACGCATTTCGTTTTGTTTTAACGTCTAGCTCTAGAAGAACAAGGAAGCTAGTAATCATGATAAATAGTTAATTAAATTTTATGACATTTTGAGACAAAAACTTTAGTATTATTAAAATAATTATTCCGTCGAGTGGGTATTTTTCATTATTATCATTTATGTTTTATGTAAACACGAATACTGAGAATATTATATAAATTTTTAATTATATGGAAACGAATATTCGTTTAAAAAGAATATCCTAGTTTAGCCGAGCAAAAATTGCAGTGTTTATTCATGTTTAATAGAAAATACCTACCTATATTAACAATATCTAGTAAAAACTTTTCAAGGAAGATTTTAGAAAGAAAGAAAGAAAAATAGGTTTATTTGTCACAGAAACACGTGCAAACCAAAAAGATAATTAGCTTCTAGATTTTTTTTTACCCAATATATATAAATAGACATTGGGTACAAAAAAATCTACAAAATAATCTACATAAATGTAGGTACATACATAAATTCAAAGAGTAAAGATTATTGTGATCACAAACACAACGACAGAATCGACGGAAAAATCATTTAGCAGACCTATCCCACCTACCCAGACCAGACCCAGACCTACCCAGATTTATCAGTTATCACTTTTTTTTGTAACTGTAGTGTTTTGTCTACCAAGGTATTATACAATGCCCGTCACATAATACACTTGTTGGCACAAAAATTTGCTAATTTTGACACTGAAATATTCATGAATAATTCGTAGGCTTGCCCCAATTACACATCCATCCACATACATAAACTCACGCCTTCTTCCCATGGCGGTAGGCAGAAACTACAGAACGCCACCTGCTGCCCCAATCTATATAAATAAAAATGAATCGTCGAAATTATGTACGCGCATAACTTCCGAACGACTGCACTAAATTGTACAATTCTTTTTTTATGTTCTTTGTTGTCAGGACGAGGTTTGTAGGTAGGGTAGGTAGGTAGGGTAGGTAGGGTAGGTAGGCAGGGTAGGTAGGTAGGGTAGGTAGGTAGGGTAGGTAGGTAGGTAGAGTCGGTAGTATAAGTGTTAGATACTTAGTTAAGTATAATAATATGGTTGAAAGAATTTACAATAAAAAATACATAATGTAACCATCTATATACATACATTATCTACCTGAAATATATCTGAATAATTAAAAAGTTAGCGTTGTTTACTACATAATTCCAATACTTATGTTTTAAACTGTAAACTCTTAAGAACTTTTTATGAGAGTGTGAAGTATTAAGTAGTGTGTAGGGATGTGGGGTGTGTGTGGTGTGTAGTGTTTGTGTGTATGTGTCTAGTGTAGTAGTAGTGTTCAGTACCTATGTTTATAGGTAGGTATGTGTGTGTGTATGTATTTTAACCGTACCTAGGTATAGTAGTAAAAAATACTGCCTGAAAAAAGGGGTCGTCATCGAGGCCTACCTAAGAACTAAAAAACTGGCCAAGGGCATATCGGACCACGCACAATGAAGGGTCCCGTAGTTGGGATGAATTTATCCCAAGAACAAACTTAATATTGTAGTTGAAAAACAAGTTCTCCCATATGTTCCAACTTTTTTTTTTTGGTTGGAAATCATCATATGACCTCTCCCGCTCTGGGCGGAGCGGAAGGGCGTGTCAGACTCTTACTGACTAAAACCCACCCGTGTTCCTTCAGTTGCCTGTGCGCCAGGGCCACGGTAACTCTTTCGAACAATCCGCGACCCCCGCATACGTTCCAACTGGAAGTGTAAGTTGGTCAGCTATTACTCGTTAACTTGTAAAGCCTACTAGCTGTAATAGATTTCCTAACTTCGTTATATGTACTACTACCGTGAATTTTTTCACATTCCAAAAACAACAATTTGGCTGGCAGGGGGGGACAGATGACTCTAACAAAAATAATCACTCTAAATCTTAATATTTCACAAACGGATTCCTTTATCGAAAATCTGTTTATGCAAACCTGCAAAATTTATGAAAGACCTTTCTAACGACATCCTGCAACATGGGGCAGACGACAAAAAATAATCCCCACTTTACGAGTAGAGGAGGTACCCTAAAAAAAAGTTTTTTCAAGATTTTATTTTACCACTTTGTCGGTGTGACTAATATATATATCCATACCAAATTACAGCTTTCTAGTACCAAGAGTCTCTGAGCTAAGCTTTGGACAGAAGGACGGACGGACATGGCGAATCTATAAGGGTTCCTTGTTGAATTCGGAACCCTAAAAAGCACTGGCGTGTCGGCTTGGATTCATTCATGTCTGGTCCGAGAAGGTAACAGAGAGATGTAGCAGTCTATGGTGGAGACTTTTGAGTAGGAAAAATTTGTTCGCATAGGGATTGATACTTATTTTAACTGGAACAGTAACAATGCAAAAGAACAGTACCCTAATTACGTAACACACTATCTATCACAATCTGAACCATTTTGAAGCCTATTGCTAATCCATTGCTTCATATGTTCGAAAAATTTGTCTGCTCAACAACGTAAATAACGCAATGAATGTTGTTGAACTGCCAAAATGAAACCAATTCCTACTGTTAGTGTGTTCCGTAATTACCCCGCTGTTTTCACTTTTTGGGGATTACTAGTTCATTGGCGAAGGGGCTCGTGGCTAAATAATAACAGCGGCAGGGTCGATCAAAGGTTAAGCTACGTTTGCCGCGGTTGATTCGTGGATGGATGACCATCCATTACATATGAGGAAGTTAGGATCAAAATCACTACATATCCACTTTTGAATTATTCAGAAATCGAAAAAGCTTAATAAAAATGTAGTGAGCACATATCTTAGTATTTTTATTCCGTGATAAATAGGTCCTTAAAACTATTTTTTTTTTTAACCTGGATTGGTTAAGGCTTTGAACTAAACGTTAATATTAGACATCATTTTAATAAGGAGGATAAGCTGTTTTGAACTAAACAGTTACTGCTAATGATAGTTTGTATCATTATGTGCAGAAATCGTGAAAAATAAACGAAATTTCCAAAAGTGGATATGTTGTGGTTTTGATCCTAACCTCCTCATATTGCAATCCCTTCGTGCCTCGGAAACCCGGCGGGGTAATTACGTAACACATTTTGAAAGTTCAACAACATTCATTGCGTTATTTACGTTGTTGAGCAGACAAATTTTTCGAATATATGAAGCAATTGATTAGCAATAGGCTTCAAAATGACTCAGATTTTGATAGATAGCGTGTTACGTAATTAGGGTGCCGGCTGTCACCCGCAGATCTTTGACAGTCATTACGGGTAGTCAGAAGCCCAAAACTCTGTCAATCAGACTTACCAAGGGGTATTGTGTTACCCAGTAAATGGGTTGTGGAAGTCAGATAGGCAGTCGCTCCGTGTAAAATACTGGTATTCAGCTGCATCCGGTTAGACTGGAAGCCAAACCTAACATAGTTGGTGAAAGGCTAGGCAGATTGACTCTCCACCGTAGGCGCGGGCTTGCGGACGGCGAGCAATGGGCAGCTCGCCGTCCGGTAAGGACCAGGCCCGGGTCGACGGCGCGTCGTGTTGCACGCGCGCCTCAAAGAGATGTCAGCACCATTGACGGGGTCCGATCAGGCCGATGCCTGCCGGGGCTGCGGATTGTTCGAAAGAGTTACCGTGGCCCTGGCGCACAGGCAACTGAAGGAACATGGGTGAGTTTTAGTCAGTAAGAGTCTGACACGTCCTTCCGCTCCGCCCAGAGAGGGAGAGGTCATTTGATGATTTCCCATCCAAAAAAAAAAAAAGGGCTTAGACAAATGGTATTCGCTTCGGAGCGATTTTATTTCTACAATCGCTATCGCTTTCGCTAATGTTTCCATCATACGAATCGAAAACTAGCGATAACGCTTGTCAAAAAGTGCCACTCGGCTACGCATCTCTATGGAAGTAATCGTTCGACGCTGTCGATTTGTTTCATAGAATCGAATGATGTTAACATTGTCTAGCTAATTTCTAGTCGTTGACCTACGATCACGTGATATTTCGATAGCTTATGTCAACCCCATACATTTTTGGCTTTTCTGCTAGCGTCATCGCTAATCGTATATTACTTTGTGCCTTCAGGACCTATAATATAAGTCTCAAAATCGCCAACCCGTCGTGAGCAAGCGTGGTGAACAATGGGCGTGCCTTCTGTGTATCAGAAGAGGCCTTTGCCCTGCAGTGAGAAGATAATAGGCTGGTATTCTTATTATTATTTCTGTAAATAGGTTTGTAAAAACACGTAAAAAAAAATTGAAACTAAATGAGATCGGTGTTCCCTATCTGACTACTAGGAACACCGAAACACTCAGAGGTCACAGTCTATGTTAAAGTCCAGATATTGTCTTGGCCAGATCTATATACTTACAATTCTAACATACAGGGGTTTATGTTTATTTATAAACGATGATTAAAGTTAAGAGACGCTAGTCAGGCCCCAGGTGGCCCTCTAGCGGGCCATAAAAATAGAAAATCAATTGTGTCTCATTAGCGAACGTCAAAAATGTAGGTATTGTTAATTAAACTCGCAATTTATTACATAATATTCATATTCATATTCGTTTATTTGCGTTCCACAAGGTAAAAAAATATGTTAACATAAGGCTTAGAGCTAAGAGCCGTTGTAGACCCTGTTAGGGCACAGCAAAAAGTATTGTTTGTTACTTAATTAACATATTTCTTAAAGTTAAAAATCTAAATCATAGTAACTAAAATTTCAAAATTAAAATTATACAGAAACTGAGCAATTCAATTCGGATGAAAAGTAAATAACAATAATATAACAATAATTTTAGTAAATAACAATAATATATCAAAATTTAAGCAATGTTTATAAGGAGAAAATCTTCATTAATGGATTTTGTGGACATGGTATTCACTCGGATTTGTTACAGTTGTAATGGCAATCATGTCAATCAATCTGCCTAGCCTTTTCTCAACTATGTTGGAGTCAGCTTCCAGTCTAACCGGATGCAGCTGAACACCAGTATATTATATGGAGCGCCTACCTATCTGACCTTCACAACCCAGTTACCTACTGGGTAACACGATACCCCTTGGTAAGACTGGTTGTCAGACTTTTGGCTCACAGAACATTATACTCTTAGGGAGTTTGGGCTTCTGCCGACCCGTAACGACTGTCAAAGATTTACGAGTGACAATCATGTCGTTTGTTTTAAATAGGTTTTATTTTTATCAATAATTTTATTTATCTTTTAAGACGCTCCCTCACCGGGAGCATTCGCCTGTAATGTAACCTTTACCCGCGACCTAGCCGTGTTACTTCTACCTATTTAATTATATGTATTAACCTATAGAGGTGTGAGGAACAGGGTGTAAAGCTCACTCATACTCTATTGAAAAGGGAGGATCCTCCGACCAGACGGGTGTTGTGTCTGGTGGGCAACTGCCCAACGGTTGATGTCGGGATGTTGTATATATGCTAGTTGCGCGGTAAACTCTGCTTGCGCGATGCAGGATTTTGCGTGACGTCAGTATGACGCGTAGCTCGCATGTGGCGATTTAGATACCGCTACAAACCTATCCTGCTGGTGTCAATTACCTCTCTACACTACCTAGCAGTTGACGGCCTGCGCAGTCTACTTCCAAAATCCTACCCGCTACAGTAGAATCTTGGATTGTTACATTACAGGCGAATGCTTCCAGTGAGGGAGCGCCTTTACATAGATTGGGGATGTGAAAACGTTATAGGCCTTGTAGACTCACAGATGACTCGATTTTTTAACCATTTTCTATTTTGTTAATTACCTGGTAGATACTTTTTGACAGGCCTACACTGTCCTCCCATATCTATTAACACTGTAATTTAGAAATATTGTAACAGCCAATTATTTTTTAAGAGTAACCGTGGAGATTCTTGCCGGCTCTTCTCCATAGGAAACGACCAGTTGGAACCGTGCACCTAGTTTCTGACATTTCATAAGTGCCCATGTGGGCTTATGTGAAACTAGCTGTTGCCCGCGACTTCGTCTGTTTATCTGTGTGCCAAACATCCAAATCCGTTCAGCTGTTTTTGCGTGGAAGAGTAACAAACAAACAAACAAACTCACTTTCGCATTTATAATTAGTACCGTCAAACGGGGTGAACAGGGATGCAGGGGTGAATCGAGACGAAACTTTAAAAGGATTTTAACATTGAAATAATATAGTTGGTTGCCAAAAAGAACTCTAATGTGTTTAATGTATTATAATTAACGATTAAGTGCCCTTGTTGGCAACAAACTATATTATTTAAATGTTAAAATCCCTTTAAAAGTTTCGTCCCGATTCACCCCTGCATCCCTATTCACCCCGTTTGACGGTATTTAGTTGGGATAAAATATTTGTATATTTTTGATGTTGAGTTCATGTGAGGGCTATGTAGATTAGCGTAATAATCCACGATTTGCATTGCCTCATTCAGGAAATCGCCGACGAGCGTCGCGTCGTTCGAATCGTTGACGTTTTCGACGATAAATATTTTATTGTTTATTCAAACAAGTATTTGTTTTACAAATTTGAAAACGTTCGATTTTAAATAGTAAGTCATTGGAAATTGTTTGTTTATTAATTTTTCTCAGCAGTTCCCGTGTAAGGTTGCGTATGTTTGTGAAAATAAATGAAATTAATAAGCGGTAGTCTGGTGCATATCTGTGTCTCATGTTTACATATTATAAAAACAAATAAGTACTTATTGTAGGTAAGATTTATTTGCGATAATAATTAATCTGTTACAAAGGCTGTATGGTTATTGAAGACCTTTGGCAACTTTTTGGGTACAGTCAGACTCAAAACGATGAATCGACAGGAATCCATTTGACAGTCTACAATTTGTGTTCCATATTTCTGTATCAATGTATCTATACGATTAAGTAAGAAAGAAAGAAAAATATGTTACCAAAGGGTTTAAGTACCCAATGTGTACCTACCTACTATGTTTTGTGGCTACAATATTATGGAACAGAGATTATAAAAAATAAAAATAATTCTTGTCAATGTATGTATTTTTTTGAAGGCTGACTGTTCACAGTAAACTTTAAAAACAACAAATATTGACCAGCGGGGTAATTACGTAAGACAACAGAAGGAATGAGTTTCATTTTGACAGTTCAACAACATTCATTAGGTTATTTATGTTGTTGAGAAGACAAATTTTTCGAACATATGAAGCAATGGAATAGCAATAGGCTTCAAAACGATTCAGATTGTGATAGACAGTGTGTTACGTAATTATGGTGCAGCTCCGCAGAATTTTGACAAAAATATTCGCTACCCGCATTTGGAATTTAAATGTTTAGTTTATATTTCAAGACAGAGGATAAGTACTTAATTCTTTACTTTATGTTCTGTTTTAGAAAAACATCTGATTAGTATTCTTTTAAAGTAAAAAAATGCATACTGTAAATTCACTAAAATGTCAATTGAATTTAAATCTTGCATTATTTTGGTGTGGTTATGACAGTAAAAAATATCTAATAAAATATTTTAACGTTATTACAATAAGAAGTATTTTTGCAGTTTTTAATCAATTAAATTGGATCGTTTGTTAAAAAATAAACTGTTTATAAATACATGGTATTTTATGAAAACTTTTAAATATATTTACGTATTATTTTGGTTTTGTACATTTTTGAAATGTCACCACACAGCCAAATGTTCATAAATATTATAGATTTGGATGCAGTAAAAAACACAAAAAAAAAACATTACATTAAAACTCAAAAAATAAAAACATTAAATAAAAACACCAAATAAAATATTAAAATGATACTCACTAATAATTGCAAAAAGATATTGATTTATCCGCGTCCCATTCGCCCATGTTATTCTCGTAACTAAGAAATTCATTTTTTTTTTAAAACACACTTTTGTCACAGGTAAAAACGCATACAGCCAAACACGATGGTGGCTTCGAACGAACTGCCGATGCCGCTTGCGTGCGATCGCATTCACAACAAATCAATCGTTTATTTACTTTATTTACATTATACGTCTCAAACTAGATTTCGATACAATTATTTATGAATCGGAAGTTTCGTCACACTAACATAAAATATCAGTGCGAAGACAAAAGAAAAAAAATGGTCGTCTTTTTTAACATAAGTAATTTAACTGTAATTTTGGTCACCAGCTCTTGATTTAAAAATGGAATGGCGTCATTTTTGTTGAGGCGGGTGATGATTTTTTTTTAAATAGGTAAATTAAATAGCTTATGGGTAGGTACCAAAACCTTAAACAATTTTTTGTTATTTTTTTCGTGTTTCATAATTATTGAATGGGCGTTTCTTGATAAAAGTATAGCGAAAAAAAACTCGTGTTTATTTCGGTAGTTTTTTGTTCTAGTTCTAGCTAACTGCCTCGTTGGTCTATTGGTCGCAAAAGCTACCGCTGAGCATGAGGTCCCGGGTTCGATTCCCAGGTTGGGTAAAGTGTTATTGGGTCTTTCCATCAGGAATTTCTCAGTAGCAGCCTTTTTTTTTTTTTTTTTTGGGTGGGAAATTATCAAATGACCTCTCCCGCTCTGGGCGGAGCGGAAGGGCGTGTCAGACTCTTACTGACTAAAACCCACCCGTGTTCCTTCAGTTGCCTGTGCGCCAGGGCCACGGTAACTCTTTCGAACAATCCGCAGCCCCGGCAGGCATCGGTCCCCTCGGACCCCGTCAATTTTGCTGACATCTCTTTGAGGCGCGCGTGGAACACGACGCGCTGTCGACCCGGGCCTGGTCCTTACCGGACGGCGAGCTGCCCATTGCCCGCCGTCCGCAAGCCCGCGCCTACGGTGGCCGGGAGTCGGCAATCGACTCCCGACGCCCAGGGTGTCTCCTCCTCCTGCGGCGGCTAGGGGCGCGAGGGCGCAGAGAATGCCTCTCCCTTTCGCGCTCCGCCTCCTCCTTCGCGAGCATTACTGCTTCGCAGTAGCAGCCCTAAGTTTGGATTTATGCCCGGTTGATGTCAATACCGTCGCCCCCTATTACATGGGACTTAAAAGTAGCTGGAGAAATGTGGGCATACTAAGGTACACGTCTGCTTATCCTTTCGGGGATTGCAGGCGTGATGGTGTGTTAATGTTTGGTTGCGTAGTATCGTTTTATAGTATTGTCATTGTTGTTATTATAGTATTGTTTTGCTTTGCGTAGCAGGTGGCGTCTGTAGTTTCTGCCTACCCCCATGGGAAGAAGGCGTGAGTTTATGTGTGTGTGTGTGTGTATAAAACTTTGCAGATGCGTCTCGCTCACTTCGTAATGCTAAAACGTCAGCCTTGCCCAACCAATTATTATTCTAGTTTTATTTGTACTTAATTAATTTAATTCTATACAAATTAATATGCTAATAGTTAGCATGGGAATCTTTTTGTCGTCCTTGATTTTTCGATCTTTTGTGTCAGAATCTTCTGCTATACAAAGTGGCGCGTACCTTATCATCACATTAAATTATACACATATACTACATGGTATACTTCGACGGTATACAAAATTTGAATGGAATCCATTCACAAAAATAATCTGCTGTTCCATACATTTTGTCGATCTACGTTTAACAAAATGTAAGGAACATCAGATTTCTTTTTTGTGAATGGATTTCATTCAAATTTTGTATACCGTCGAAGTATACCATGTAGTATATGTGTATAATTTAATGTGATGATAAGGTACGCGCCACTTTCTATATAAAAATCAATTGCTGTTCGTTAGTCTCGCTAAAACGGCTTAACCGATTTGTTTTCTTCTTTTTTGTTCGCTCTATAACAGGGGTGGTTTGTAAATAAAAAGCCTTTTTTACAAAAAAACATCCGACTTCCAAAAGAAAAACACTAAAAAACGTGATAAATAACTTTAATTTCGGAAGGCGGTGTCTTTGTATTGGTTGTTGGTGTTGTGTATTTTCGTTTTTGGCCACCAACTTCCGAAATTAAAGTTATTTTTCACGTTTTGTAGTGTTTTTTTTTTGGAAGTTGGTTGTTTTTTTGTAAAAAGTTTTTAATTTTCTCTTTTTAGTGGTGGTACCTATCCCACACACATTCGTATACCACTACTTGATATATAAATAACCGTAACAGGAAATTATTAAAACAACATAAAATTTTCTTCACACAGCGCTTGACCGCATTTTCAATTTTCCTAAAATATTTTTTGCAACATTGAGGTAGGTAACCTCAATGTTGCAAAAAATATTTTAGGAAAATTGCAAGTGTGCATTGTAAAAATTTAAATAAAGTGGTCTTCATACAGCGCTTGACCGCATTTAAAAAAAAGATTTGATTGATATTGAATGAAATTGTCTTTCAATAGGATTAGGAATATGAACTTAGAGGGTTGTATTGATGATTTTAATGATTATAATTCTGTAAATACATAATTGTTACGGTCGCGAATCATAAATTTTGTTCAACATACAACCTGACACTGACTTGCAACGTGCAAAAAACGTAAGAAAATTTGAATTTCGCGAGCTAGCTGGCGCTTCCCCCTTAACCACGGCCACGAGCCTCTGTGAGAGTAGGTACCTACCTAAATAAATTATAATGTGTAGGTACATACACTTGAAATACAAAATTAAAACTCCACCGTAAACATTCCTCTATCGAGATACGGCAATCGCATGATTAGGCAAGTGTGCAAATTAATGTTTTTCTACTAAACCGATTAGCTATACTGAGGTATAAATTATAATTCAATTAAAATACTTTCTTACCTGTCTCGTTGGTCGTAAACGCTACTGCTGGGTTGGGCAGGGTTATTCTGTTTTCCCATTAGGAACTATATACACTGGCGTGGAATAAAATCGACCCATCCCATGCTCTTCGATTGGAAATAATATAATTCAACAAGATTTACTAACAATAACCTAATATATTGTATACTAAAACCTTTCTGAAAGTATGTAGATTACGTTAGTTAAAGAATTATCAAAACTGATTTATAAGTTTATGAAAAAATCACGAACTTACAAACGTTTAAAGAAATAAATAATAAAGAATAAAGAACCTCCTGTTTTTTGAAATCCGTCAAAAAATCAAGTTAAATTTTCATTAAACGCACAGAAATAAACAAAATTATTCTTTTGTCAATTTCATTGGCAAAAAAAGTCACGCACTTTATGCGAGCAAAAGTGAACGATGAGGACATCTGAAGAATTGAGTCGATCTTGTCAAGAACATTTCTTTTATCCAAATAAGATAGTGTATGTGCAAATATACTGTACCTTACCTACCTTCACACAATATAAATTAATAAATTATATTCATTAAGATTTTTGAGATATCATCTCTCAAATTGAAAGCACGGGGTGGGCTGTTTTTTTTGCGTGCCGGTGTAGTAGGAGCCCGGACCCTGGATTTGTGCCCGGTTGATGGCAATAGCATACTTGCCCCTTACTAATAAACGTCTTACTAATAAACGTTGTATAGTTACACAACACTGTCTTCTTCTTTCGAAAGTCAAATTACTGACGACTGAAAGAGAGAAATCGGTGTGTAACTATTCACCGGATATAATACTTTTATTAGCAAGGAGATTAGTCTATAATGTTCCCACTGCTAGGACACAGGCCTCCTCTCTGTGAGAGGGAGTGGGCCGTGATCCACCACGCGAGCCCAGTGCGGGTTGGTAGATGTCAAATGTCTTTGAATTTTTGGTTCTAGGACATGCCGGTTTCTTTACGTTTTTTTTCTTCACCGTTTTGAGAGCAGTGGTGATGAAATAATTTACACAAAGTAAAGTGCCTGTCTGGGTTCAAACCTACGACCTACAGCTCGTAAATCGCGGCTGTTACCGCCACCACTGGTTCCTCTGATGGCAATAGGCTTGCCTCGTATTAGACGGGACTTAAACATAACTGGCGATATTTGGGTGTACTACAGGTAACTACACCTCTGCCTAACCCGTCGGGTATTACCGGCGTGATGTTGTTATGTTAATTTACTTTCTTACCTGATTATTTTTCGAGATGTTAATGAAATTAACAGATACCACGTCATGAGAAAATCGTGGCTTTTCCGAAGTAATCTCACGTGTGGCGTGACCAAACCTTTTGGCGCATCGAGACTTCCCAATTATAAGGTTTTGTGACCTCATATCTGCACGATCGTCACATACCGGTAATTATTATGCAGTAGGAACTGGTTGCTACCTGCTAAACAATAAAATAAAAGTTTTTAGGTACATTGAGCAGTTTTGGAGACACTGCCTTGCATCGATGTGTGGGTGGGTCGACCATGTAATTGCTAAGTCACTTTTTACAATTCCCTGTAGGTAAATTTGAAACTTAAGATGAAACTTTCTGTCCCAGAAAAACAGTACAAGCGAGATTCAAACTTAGGGAGACACCCTGGGCGTCGGGAGTCGATTCCCGACTCCCGGCCACCGTAGGCGCGGGCTTGCGGTCGGCGAGCAATGGCCAGCTCGCCGTCTGGTAAGGACCAGGCCCGGGTCGGCGGCGCGTCGTGTTCCACGCGCGCCTCAAAGAGATGTCAGCACCATTGACGGGGTCCGATAGGGCCGATGCCTGCCGGGGTCGCGGATTGTTCGAAAGAGTTTCCGTTGCCCTGGCGCACAGGCAACTGAAGGAACACGGGTGGGTTTTAGTCAGTAAGAGTCTGACACGCCCTTCCGCTCCGCCCAGAGCGGGAGAGGACATTTGATGATTTCCCACCCAAAAATAAAGGTTTTGTTATAAAAGCACTAACAAACAAGGTCTGTCTATACACTCCAGCCAAGGTCAATCACACGTCCGTGGTAATTTGACAGCGACTTTTTTTCGTAGCTGTAACTTTTTTTTGAGCCCATTCTGTCCCTCTGCTGCGTATAGGCCTCTCGCAAATCTTTCCAGGAACTCTTTTCTCGCGCAGCCTCGAACCAGCCCTACGCCTCGGTACGCGTCCAGGTAATCTCGCCATCTCTTTCTGGGCCGGCCTCGGCGGCGCCGTCCATCTTCAGGACTTTTGCCCAGCGGTCATCGTGCATGCGGCTGATGCGGCCCGCCCAATCCTGTTTGTAACTTACAGCTACGAAAAAAGATGCTTTCACATGAGTAAAGTGAAGTGTTAACTGCTACAGAAGTCCAATTGTGGCAAAGAAACACTGAAGTTAAATGAAGTTGAGGCTTGTAGGTAAGAAAAATAAAACTCAAAAATGTGCTCATTCCATTTATTCGCAGCACCGTGTATCTTAAAACTACATTACATTTTTTATTTACATAATATTTCTATTAAAATACAAATATTTTATTAAAATAATATTATTATTTATATATTATGTGCTTCAGTTGTGTTGTTTATGTAAAATAAAAATAGACGATTTAAAAAAATACAGGCGGAGTTTTTAAATAGGAATTTGTAGGTGGCTACTATTTTGATTGTTGGTTGTTACTCGATTAACTCGACATGCTGTGTTGTGACGATCAATAAGATCCGTTCAGATTTGCTCGATTTTATCGATAGTTAATGTCACCTGTTAACGATCGATAAATATCCAGAATAAAATCAAGAAACAGTTATTGACTTATCGATCGACAAAAGTACGATAGAAGTCAAATAGTAATTTGACTTTGATCGTATTTTTGTCGATCTGGGAAATAAATTATAATTTATTTGCCAGAGACACGGTACATAGGACGTTCATACATTTAAGAATAGGTCTACAGGTTTTACCCTTAAATATTATACAAATGTTAGTTGTTGTGACTTGTGTGATATCGATCGTCCGTTGCTTAATCGAGCAAATCTTGAGGTAACTTATGGCAGTTTTTTACTAAACTCCTTATTTAAAAAAGTCACCTGTAAATTCCCACATTGATACGCACGGCGCTAATGCCTGCGGGGCCTTGTCAATATTATTATGCATGAAATATTGATGACTGGCCCATTTTCACCAGGACACGAGCAAAATTATCTCGTGTCTAAGCTTGCATAAAGACGCGGGTTCCCGGTAAAGACAAGTCGGTACCGATCGGTGCGGTTAAAATAGTCCCGTATTAACTTATGCGCTCAAACATAAAGACAGGTAAAACATTGCAACCGTATTTTTCCGTAGATCAACCTGCTGAGACCGGAAAACACTGCTTTAAGCAAATACCTTGTATCTCGTGCCGACATCGACGCGACACGAGAGAAGGTACACACTATGTTTAGCGCCACACGCAAAAATGATTGAATTAATTATGCAAGAGTTTCTTATTTCTATTGTATATTTTATTGGAAGCTTTGGTTTAGAATATACGTTATGTGGTCCAGCCTTATGCTAACTTACTTAAGCGAGGCCACTTTCACACAGATTTGTGTACAATATTTTTTTTATGTCAGGGGAAATTAATTGTTTATCAAATGATTCCTTCCCTCCTTTTTTAAATACATGCTGATAATATTATTACTTTAGGGCTATAACCTTATACAGGGATTTTGTAAGCTGGGTGCAAAGCCTTAAGGGAGTGAAAGATGACACCATTTAAAGCGTTTTGAGCCATACATTTCTTAGACAAGGCGGTTTTATTTTTATTTTTGACTGCTATTTCTAGGTTTTTTCAAGCGTCTCTGACATGTATGGCTCAAAACTCTCTAAATGGTGTCAACTATTACCCCCTTAAGGCTTTGCACCCAGCATCCAAAAACCCTGTACATTATGTTAATATCTTGTTTGAAATATCTTATTAGATTACCAAAAGACACACTACGTCATTTTACCGTGTTAAAGCCATTTCATACAACTTCCAATGAATGCCAGTTGTGATTTGAATACAATTATGGACAATATAAGTTCATAGACAATTGGATAAACAATTAATTTCACCAACTTTACAAATTAAATTGTAACTACGTACATATTTACGCACGCTAATACCTACATTGAATTTTTACTACCAAGGAGTGGAACTCTTTGCTGAAGTCTATGTTTACCAATAGCTACGAGTATAACCTACGGTTTGTGCAACAAACTTACAGTAACAACTATTTTCTTAATGTCCCTCGGGAATCAAAGCATTTCCGAATACAAACGAATGCTAATTTCCATGTCCATCAATTATTAGACTTATCGTGTATAATAATTTGTATTCTGAACTAAGCACTTTATTGGTAGTTACGTCAAAAAAAAAAGTACTTAATTCTGAATTTAAATTAAACATGATACACGCGATACACGAATTCACGATAAACCGAATAATTGATGGACATGGAAAATAACATTCGTTGGTATTCGGAAATGCGATGATTCCCAAGGGACATTACGAAAACAGTTGTACTGTACAATGACAATGCCTGTCATTTTGACAGTTAGACAACATCCATTGCGTTAAATACATTGTGGAGCAGACGAATTTTTTAGACATGTGAAACAATGGATTTACAATTTTATTCTTAACCTTTCGGAATGTGATACATGACACACTTTTATGTTACGCAATTAGGGTGCTTGGTGTCTTGTACGAGTAAAAAGGTTCCTTCTAAACAAAGATGCTTCATCGTCGACAACATCATCGCTTACCATCAGGTGGGAAAGTGGTCAAACATGAGTAGCGTTACCATCTGCCCTGATTTTTGGCTCGTCCAGAATTTTCTGACCTTGTGATTTGTCCTGACTTATCACCTTATGGGGTTTTTTTTTTTAGAAAATGATAAATGGTAAATAAGTAGATAGATACCTACTGAAAAAGAAAGATAAAAGATTTTATTTCTCTTCGGCAATTAATGCCGATGTCGATGTCGATAATTCTGCCAATGTCCTATGACTGTTGCTATGGCAACATAAAAATTAAAATGTCCGGACTTTTTATAATTTCGAAATGGTAACTCTAAGCGCGAGCATATCCAATGTCAAAATACAGATTTCTATGCTAGGTAATTTTTTCTTATACTTTTAATAATGTATTTAACTCTTTCAATTTAAAAATAATACATAGTAATTTTTTTTTTTGGAATGATTAGGGGATTTAAAATCCTCTTTGATTAAAAATTTGCTTAGTAATCACGTGATTGGATGTAATTTATTTGTCACAGACCGAGAGTTTCCTAAAGAAGGTGGCCGGAAGAAGGAAATATCGGAAACGAAGGTTTTGTCTGCAAATGATAGCTAAAAACAAAAGTTGCTGGACTTGGTACCAAGAAATACTGCTAAGCTAAAATTAAAATGTTCGAAAGTGAACGCGAATAACGTCAATGTCAACGACTGAAGGTGCCGAACTAGTAGTCAAAGGGGTAATTGCGTAACACTAACAGTAGCAATGGCTTTCATTTTGACAGTTCAACAACATTCATTGCGTTATTTACGTTGTTGAGCTGACAAATTTTTCGAACATTTGAATCTATGGATTAGCAATATCCTTCAAAATTATTAAAGTTGTGATTGAAAGTGTATTACTCCATTAGGTTGCTGGACTGACTATATAGGTTGCCATAGACACGCTAAGAAAACCGCCCCGAACCTTGCTCGAACCAGCCCGCGCCCTGAGCCTGTAGCTTTAAATTCGTCCATAAATAATAATTCCGATCCAGCCTGTCCCTTGCTGCCCTCCCACAGCGACGCCCTAACCCGAGGTCCGTACCTCACAGGGGGTGCCCTTAGCAAGTAGTCGCTTTGTTTTTAAAGTTCTTAAGCCCTGACTGGAGGCCTTAATTTATTGAGGCATCTACAGGATAGCCTGTTGAAGCAGCTGACAACCTTCTACGATGACTTGCGAGATGCCATAAAAAAAAATGTAGGTACTCATCACGGTCGATCATGAAATAGTTTTTACTATAATTTGGATATTTTTGAAGATACCATAGAAATATGACGTGACTAACCCATCCGCCTATCAAGACTTTATAGCTATGCACACTAAAAAGCAAAGCATAATATTAGGATAGTACACTCGAGAGCAATGAATCCGGGTCACTTAAAGAATCCTAAAAATCTCGGAAGCTAAAAATGCTAGGTTAATGCAATAAATTGTATTTAATAGACAATGTAATACTCCTTAAATGAAGGTATTAAAACTTCTTAGTTATTGTAAAGTTATATCATAAAAAAATCAAATTTGAAAAAGGCCACTTTCGAAGATGGAACTACGAAATTACAGCATTTGGTTTTGCTTTTGTTTGTAATCTGTCATTTATGTGGGTACATAAACCATGTTGATAGTGCTCTATATTCATTATTCAAGCTGAAATTATGTCGCTTACGCCTGAAGAATGCACCAGAATACTTACAATGCTGGAAACCGGCCGGAGTCAGCGCGATACAGCCAGGACTGTCGGTGTGTCGCTGTCAACAGTACAAAGAGTTCTCCGACGTTACGAAGAAACTGGTTCTAACCTACGCAGACCAGGAACGGGCAGAACCAGGTGTACCACAGCACGAGAAGACCGATACTTGGTGAACACCATGCTTCGAAATCGCTTTCTCACAGGAACTGAACTCACAAATCAGTTTCGACGCCTCGGAGGAAGTAACCCAAGTGCATGGACAGTAAGACGTCGGCTTGCTGAATCTAACTTAAAACCCCTTAGACCTGCAAACGGCCCTAAACTGGAGCGTGGGCATCGTATTTCAAGACTAAGATATGCCCAGAGCCACGTAAATTGGAGTATTGAAGATTGGTCAAAAGTTATGTTCTCCGACGAATCAAAATTTATGCTCTACAAGCACGATGGAAGACACAGAGTGTATCGAAGACCAGGGGAAAGATTCAAGCAAGCATGCATCGAAGAAAAAGTAGCCTACGGTGGTGGGTCTGTACTTGTGTGGGCCGGAATTTCTTCTGAAAGTCGCACAGAGCTGGTGATCATAGAAAACGGCTCTTTAACTAGCGTAAGATATGTGGAAGAAATCCTCAATGATCACGTTGGTCCATTTATGGTCAATTTAGGTGAGGATGCTATATTTATGCATGACAATGCCCGACCTCATACAGGTAGGATTGTGAATGACTACCTTCAAGAGATGAACATTACTCGTATGGAGTGGCCAGCGCGCAGCCCGGATATCAACCCGATCGAGCATGCTTGGGACGAGCTAGGCAGATGCGTAAAACAACGAAACCCTCCCCCAATCACGCTTCGTGAGCTCAAAATTGCTCTCACAGAGGAATGGGAGAATATTCCCCAAAATCGTATAAGGAACTTGGTGTACAGCATGCCAAACCGCGTAAACGCAGTAATGGAAGCACGAGGAGGCAATACGAAGTATTAAAATTCAAGAAAATCGTAATAAAGTTCAAAAATTTCATGTTTCCTATTTTTGTTTTAAGGAGAGATCAGCAGTTTTTTTCTTTATGTAATTTTGTGTTAATAAAATGTATGGTGACTCATATTTTTTTTACTTTCATTTAAGGAGTATTACATTGTCTATTAAATACAATTTATTGCATTAACCTATCATTTTTAGTTTCCGAGATTTTTAACATTCTTTAAGTGACCCGGATTCATTGCTCTCGAGTGTATTTTATCAGCATGTATTTAATCGAACCACAAATAAATCCCATTTTGCTTTCCTGAAGATATTAGCACGCATAATCAGCCTATGATGGTCCCATTGCTGGGAGACGGGTAAGTAATAGATGATATAACAACAGAATCTCTAATATTAACAACATATAACAACGGAACCTATAATTTTATTTAATATAGCGATTAGTTAATAATAGGTCTTTACCTATGAAATTGCCGTTTTGTATGAAAAAATTTAAACGAATTTTTTTCATGAATTTTTTATTTGTATTAATCGAAGTAATCACCCATGCAATCAATGCATCTTTGCCATCGCAGTGGCAGTTTATTGATGCCCTTCTTAAAGAAATCAGCTGGACGGGAGGCAACAAATTCTTCAAAGGCATTTTGTACTGCCTCTCGGGTATTAAATTTTTTTCCCGCCAAGAAGTTATCCAAATTCTGGAAAAAGTAGTAGTCTGTAGGCGCAAGGTCTGGTGAGTAGGGCGGATGACGGAGAGCTTCCAACCCCAGTTCTTGCAACTTGGAGACCGTCTGCTGTGCAGTATGAGGTCGCGCGTTGTCGTGCAGGAGCAGCGGAGACGAGCGATTGACCAATGCTGGTTGGAGATGCGCCAGCTTCTCCATCATTGTGTTCAGTTCTTCACAGTACACATCTGCAGTAATGCTCACCCCGTTTGGTAAGAAGCTGTGATGAATCACACCGGCGCTAGACCACCAAACAGTGACCATCACTTTTCTAGGGGTAAGTTTTCGTTTAGGGCATTGTTTAGGTGCTGAACCAGGATCCAACCAACTTGCTGAGCGCTTACGGTTATCAAACAGAATCCATTTTTCATCGCAGGTAACAATGCGGTTCAAAATTCCTTCATTTGTGTGTCTGTTGAGCAGTGCAAGGCACGTCTCGACGCGTACTTCGCGCTGGCGATCATTGAGTTCGTGGGGCACCCATTTGTCAAGCTTTTTTACCTTGCCAATTTGACGCAAATGGACCAATATTGTTTTGACGCTAACGTCGAAAGCTGCTGCTAATTCAGCCGTAGATTGTGTATCATCAGCTTCCACAATCGCCTTTAATTCGTCATTGTCGACCAAAGTCTTCGGACGACCGCGAGGTTCATTTTTCAGGTCGAAATTTCCAGAACGGAAGCGAGCAAACCAATAACAGGTGGTGCGTTGGTTTGTAGAGTTAGCTCCGTAAACGTCGTTGATGTTGCGTGCCGCTTGTGCCGCGTTGCTGCCACGACGGTACTCATATTCCATAATTACTCGAATTTTTAACGTATCCATGATGACGAAAAAGATTGAAATGCGATGAAAATGTAACACTAATCAATAAAGAAATGACTACTTTTAGAAAAAAAAATCCATGTTTTTAAAATAAAATTAATTTGAAATTAGAATTCATAGCCAAACAAAAATTATTTTGATTTGAAATGGCCAGTACTGCAGAACGGCAATTTCATAGGTAAAGACCTAATATAATGAACGATTGATACAATTTTAAAATAACAATTTTTTATAAACATAACATACATTAAATATAACATCGTTTGACATAACATACATTAAATATAAAATTGTTTGACATACCACTCAAAAGATATAAAACTTATTTGGTCTAATATGATGAAGTATTTTTTCTTTGTTTTAGACTTTGTAAGTTCTATCGTAGTTATAAGGTAATAGTAACCTAAGTAGATATTAAACATAACTAGTAACTGATTACCACCTGCGCTAAGATAGGTCAACGGAGCCCCGCTTAGCGGGGCTCCTATTTCTGGGTGGTTTAAAAAAAAATAACCACGAAGGCTAAGGCGGGAGCTCCGCTCCGCTTCGCTCCCGCCTTAGCCTTCTAACCTAACCTATCCGAGTCGGGGTACTCTGAGTCGGGGTGTTAACCATAATGACGTTTTTTATTAAACGTTAGACCTAATGATTTTCGATTAAATAAATAATATACATATTAAACGTAAGACCAAATGATGTTCGGTTACATAAACGTTATATCAAACAAAGTTATACTGATTAAGTTTTAGAATAAATAAATGTTATATGTAAAGAAATTATACCAACAGTTGGTATATCTCACGTTGATTATATCTTATGAACGATAATAAAATGAAATTAGACCAAATGGGTTTATACGTTATGAGACGCACCCCTGGGAGACAGGCCTCTCAGTGAGAGGGAGTGGGCCGTAATCCACCACGCGGACCCAGTGCGGGTAGGTGAAAACCGTGAATGGAAACATCATGAGGAAACTGGCAACTCCTAGAACCAAAAGTTCGAAGACAACGTGATCTACCAACTCGTGGTGGGCCCGCATGGTAAATTACGGCCCACTCCCTCTCACGGTGAAGAGGCCTGTGTTCCAGCAGTGGGAACATTATAGGCTGATTATAATGATTATGCCCTTCTGTGCTAGCCGAGCATCCAATAATGCGCCTCATTTAGCCCATAATTAGACCATTAAATCGTAAAATCGCGTCTCTACTCATTAAGTTCTAAATCCGCACCGCATTCGTGCTCACTGACAATTTCTACCTGTTCACAAGCAGTATTTACCTAATTATTGTCTTCATTTACAGATTAGTCATTACAGGATCCTGCTGTGATGTTTTAATGGTGGAAATTAATGGTATATTTCACGTACCAGAACCCAGAATTATGACTATTTTGCGTCCGAATGACTGAACCTACCATAGACTATAGGTACCTAGTTATAAATAGGTATATAATGATTTAATGAAGAGTAGTTCATCTATGGATTTGGATTGAGTCAAGTCAGGGTTATCACTAGATAAGAAGATCAGTCTTGTCGGACATTGGGGCTTCTCACGTATCCAAATGACGCACGTATATCTAAATATGTAAAGCCCCAAAGTCCGACAAGACAGTTCAAATCTTTGACAGAAAATTCTGCCACATCGAATAATTTGTTAAGATCGATTGATTAGCGTAAAAGATTTCTTAAGCTCATTTTATTTTAAGATTTTACAGCAGGCCGTCCTGTAATCACGTGAGGTGTGAACAGAGGGGGAGGAGGTCAGAAAAAAATCACAATTAATGAAAAACAATGAGATAGTGTGACAATCACATAACTATTAATGAACACTCTAATATAATGAATGCGCCTCTTTTTCTGAACCTGAATAGTTCCTATTTTGGGCTAAAAATACTAAATAGCCAAGTTGCGGCCAATTTGGATGTAGCGTTCGCCGGCCGCTGCCGCGGATCGATTAAATATTTCCCTTTTATTAACCCAATAGGTCCGGTACAAATAAGCATATTGCATAAATATTTATAAAAAATCCTTACATTCAATGTAATTTCTTAAAAACTAATAAAATTCTATTTTATCAGCTATGAAATTATAAATGTATAAAAAAATCTTAGGTCTCAAATATTTTTTAGTCTGTGAGTCTGTGTCCATCCACAGATTATCACATAAAAATTCTTTTGTATCCGTGTCATAATTTTCTATTACATACCGATGAATGCTGCCATTTAAAGGACTATAAAATAATTTCGTGTTTGAAACTCCTTGTTAGATGTTTGTGTGGCAATACTATAGAGTTGAGAAGGATCGTTTCGGCAGGTACCACTACCCCTGCACCTGTTAACAAAAATATTACATTATTATTATAAAATAAAAAAACCTATCTTATTATTGAAATATGTATGATTGTGAAATATGTGATTATTTTCGGGTAAATATGTATTAAGTGAATATCGACGTTTCGGACAACGGTAGGCGATTTGACAAACTACATCATTATTTGACAACCTACACAACAATTTAACAAGCTACATAATAATTTGACAAGCTACATAATAATTTGACAAACTACATAACAATTTGACAAGCTACATAATAATTTGACAAGCTACATAATAATTTGACAAACTACATAACAATTTGATAAGCTACATAATAATTTGACAAGCTACATAATAATTTGACAAACTACATAACAATTTGACAAGCTACATAGTAATTTGACAAGCTACATAATAATTTGACAAGCTACATAATAATTTGACAAGCTACATAATAATTTGACAAACTACATAACAATTTGACAAGCTACATAGTAATTTGACAAGCTACATAATAATTTGACAAGCTACACAATAATTTGACAAACTACAAACTAATTAGACAAACTACACAATAATTTGACAAACTACTTAATAATTTAAGCTTTTCAACTATACATTTGAACTCAGAATCTCACATAGTTATAAAGTGTTGGCCTTCTGGGAGCACAGACTTAATGCCATACAAAACAAAGTTCAAATTCCATTGCAAACAAAATTTATTACAAAAGCTCAATCAATAACCGTTCTTGCTCACGCTCAGTCGTGTAAAAATCAACTTAAACTTCATAACGCTAACTTATATAGTTGATTAAGTGGCAAATTGGCAATTCATGTAGGTAAATCATCTAAGATTGTGATCCAAGTATAAGGGGGTCTGGTTTCAACGTCTGATCACGTCAACGCCGGCTGTCACTGAAAACCAGCGCTGGGGCTCTTTCTCGCATAGGGTCGTAGCATTATGCTGAGCGATTGCCGTTTTGCGTGGATGTGACGCTTATTTTCCCCCAACTTGTTCTTTTTTTGTGTTTGAGTTTTTCTCTGCATCATGTTAACCGCAAATAAACAAATTTCCTTTTTTTTCTTTTCTATTTTGTCTCTGAATTGTATGAACATAAATGATGAAACCTACTGATGTATGAAAAACCTCATGCAATGGGGTAGGTGACTTACCCAATATAGTAATAGATGGGTTGAGTCTCCCATCAGTGTTGAACAGAGGAGTATTGTCCATCTTCGCAAATGGCTTGTTCGGGTCGGGATCCGAAGGAGTGCCTTCTACCCGCGACCATTCTCCTACCGACGCTTCTTGACCCACTGAACAATATTACAATATATTTAGAAGGCTGTTTTTCAGATAGATAGGTGCTGCATACTGGTCGAACACTCACCAATTAAATTACACACAAAATAAAGGACAGAAAGAAGAATAGGTTTATTTGTCACAGAAACACGTGCATACAAAAAAGATAATTAGCTCTAATAATAAAGAAAAATGAAAACAAAATAGATCTATAATCATGAGCACAAAACAGAAATAGTCGACAGCTGAACATCATGACTGACAAGAAGGCTTCCACTCAGCATGATGCCGTGCTATGGGGGACCCACAGCACAGCACTGATTTTTAGTGGTTACCCAAAAAGAACAGAACGACAGGTGATACAATTCATCTATCTTCATCATCATTTCAGTCGAAAGACGTCCACTGCTTGACATAGGCCTCCCCCAAGCACCGCCACTTCGACCAGTCCTATGCTTCTCGCATCCAGCGGATTCTCAATGTGCCCTCTAGTGCACTTATAATGTAAGTTTGGCAATTTTTTCAGCTATATCGGTCACCTTGTTTTTTTTTTTGTGGATATCCTCATTTCATATACAGGGTGGCAGGGACATCGACACATAAACTGTAACCATGGATTTAGTACATGATTCTGAACCTCCCTGCGTTGAAATTTTTCAACGGTTATTTTAAAATTAGGCACTAAAATTAGGCTTAGGCAGTTTTCTATGAAATAGCCGTTTTTTTTTTTTAAATAACCGACGAAACATTTTATATTCAGAATCATGGTAACCGTTTGTGCGTTGAGGTCCTTGCCACAATGTATAATTAATATTTTTTAATATTTCTAAGGGATATAGTTCCAAGCTCCCTGTGAGTAGAACTCTAGATAGCGGAATCTTCTAAAATATTTTATTCTGCGTGGTTTTGATCTTAGGGACGTATTATAATCATTTGCAGGGCATGTGGAGCGCACTGCACGTCACCTGCCTAGACAGTGGGTACAAAATCGCATGACACTTCACTTTTCCACTAATATTGTCCAGCACCCTAATTGCGTAACACACTACCAATCACAATCTGAATCATTTTGAAGCTTCTTGCTAATCCATTGCTTCAAATGTTCGAAAAATTTGTCTGCTCAACAACGTCAATAACGCAATGAATGTTGTTGAACTGTCAAAATGAAAGCTATTCCTACTGTTAGTGTGTTACGCAATTACCCCCCAGCTTTAAGAGCGTATGGTAAGCCCATGGTTTATAAATGGTTCTAATTGTGTTTTAAATAAAGTTGAACTTACCAACGGAGTACATGACTAGAGCATGTTCATGCACCGTTGCGTTGTTAAGAACGATTGACTCTTTGATTCTGACGCCAGCTTTGATCGTCACTCCTGCGCCGATCGACACGTTCGGACCAATCTATTTGGAAGACAAATTATACATGGTTACAATTCTTCTTCCGTAATGTTTGCTACCGCTTAAGGGCCGCACATCTGGCGAGGCGCAGCGCAGCGCATTCGTCACTGCCAAACAAATATCGACCTTGCAACAGTTGAAATAGAGTCGAAAATAATTCAATTTCCATTAGTTTGAGAGCGCGTCTAGGCGGAAAGTGGCGCGCGTCTCAGGTTATTCATTGTTAACTTTATTTTTAGTCACACAACGTTGATATTTCATTGGCAGGGACAGCCGCGCCAGGTGTGTGCCGGCCCTAACGACGCGTTGCAGATTCGCACACCCAAAAAAAAAAGACTTAGCATGTAGTAATGATGTATATTATGAAGTAATTTGCCCGCTGGGGATAAGTATAGGAAAGACTAAAAACAATAATAATCGATTCGTCCAAGCTTTAAGTTTTCTGTGATTGTTGTAAAAGGCGAATAATGTACTATTTACACCGACCAGCACGCGTCAGGCAGCACCGGAGCGCATTTCACAATGTGTTGAAGGAAATTGAAGTGTTTACGGAGTCGTTAAATGTAATATTTGCGTGGAATTTACACAGCTTGGAACCCGGTGGGATCCGGGCACACGCTGCGCTAGCCGGTCGGCTCCTCGCGTAAGTAGCTTAGCAGACGACTGCGTTCGCTGCCGTCGCGTTTAGTCGGCTCCATTCGGCTACGGCCGCATGCGCTCGGGTGTCGTCGTCGGGCGGCAGGTTGAATAACTCAAATCGCTATTGGTTGCTTTAGTCATAATAGCGTGCCGGCGGATGCGCGCGCACGCGTCCATGTTACAGCGGATTGTAGCAGTCGAGCGGACGCATTCGACTGCGCCGGCGCGGCTTGGACGGTGGTAATCGTACTTAAGACTATAATAATAAGACAACATCCCTTGACTAAGAAGCGAGGTAATATGGTTATATTAACAACAAAGCTTAATTATAGAAGTTTGATAGAAAACTCAAATTCAAGGGTATACAGGCTGTAAAAAGACCCATCACATAGCCTTCAACTACGCATTCTGTACATTCGCCAGCAGGTCAAGCTACACGAAACTCTCAAATTTCTCCAAACAATTTTAAACCTTAATATGTTGAAGGTTAAGTTCAAAATCGAATGAGAAAATCTGACAGTTTGTGGTAACTTGATGTGGTGGTGACTACATCAACTAAGTAACATTGCACAAAAATAATTGCTGAGAAACAACTTTTATTTTTGGTGTGAAAATTTGCTGTTTGCGATAGTGCGCAACGTAACGCACGCAAAACATTGTGCTTATGGGTGTATGCAACAGTACAGAGGTCGTGGGGGTATTTAAAGTTGTGTTTTAACATTAAAAAGTTGTTCCCGTAAAAAAAAAAAAACTTCAGTAAAAGTTGGAATTTTGACCTTCAATATCTCCGTAACCAGAAGGTAGGTATGGTCCAGTAAAAAAAAAAAAATTACAATGACGGGAAGTACAAGTGACTCTCGGCTTCATTAAGTGTCTTTTTACACCCGATAATATATTACTTACCACAGCAGTGGAGTCAACATTAGCAGTAGGATGTACAAAAACATCGGGCAGTATGGTGCAAGGATTATCCTTAGACACGCGGTCTCGATGTAACTCCAAATAGTGGCGATTCGCGTAAATCGCAGACCCAGCTGTCTTCACTTGAGACCACCAGTTCGTTACCTGAGGATATTGAATACTAATAATATTCGTTTATTGGGATCAAAAAACAAATACATTCAAAGACAACCTGACCAAGATTATGTCTGGACTTTAAAAGAGACTGTGACCTCTGAGTTTGTTTCGGCCTTTCTTCTCAGAGTAGTCAGATAGGAAACGCCGACCTCATCTAGTTTTAAAATATGATTGACGTGTAAAAGTGTTTGTACAAACCTACTTACAGAAATAAAATCATTTATCGCACGGACCTTCAAAACAGGTAAAAATCGTGTTATTTAAAAGCTGTATGTGTTGCCATCGTACTAACACTGATTGCACAGCGCCAAGTGCCAAAAGTATAGACAGAACTGTGATACCATAGTTTAGTTTCGCGCAACGTTTATTGAAATTACATTGACAAGGACTGGAAGTACAGGGTATAAATCGCTCCTGCCGGGGTCGCGGATTGTTCGAAAGAGTTACCGTGGCCTTGGCGCACATGCAACTGAAGGATCACGGACGGTTTTAGTCAGTAAGAGTCTGACACGCCCTTCCGCTTCGCCCAGAGCGGGAGAGGTCATTTGATGATTTCCCACACAAAAAAAAAAAATCAGTATATATCGCTCATTGGCAAGAAAGGTGGCATAACTAAATGATCTGCAATTTTGAGTTAAGTATACAGGAGAACGCGGCAAATTTTATTATTTTTGCTACAAAACCGACATTACGCTAAACCTAAAAATGAGGGAGCTAGAGAGGATTGTTGCACTCTTACCGCTGCTTTTAAACTTTTAAATCATCATAGCGAAATTGCTCTTTTTCAATTATGTCAAGCTTCTCGCAAATTAACGAGTCTTGACATTAGACAGCGACAAAAATCGGTCGCTAAGAAGTATCGTTGTCAAATTCCTTTAACAGATTTTCAACTTTATTTCGAAAGCATAAGGTTGAAAATCTATTACAGAAAGGACGATGGGAAGAAATGTCCCCACCATCCAACAGATTTGAAATAAGTGTCATTTGAAGCATCTAGTAGGATAGATATTTTTTTATTATGGCGACGTACTTCAAATACGCGGGGTTTAGGTTTAATGATACATTGTTGTTTTATATATTTTTTTCCTTTTTAATTACATTGCGCATAAAATAATTATACCTACGCTAATAGCGTAGGTACAGGAAACATATAAAAAAAAACATGTTTCTTGTATGTAGACCCCCTTAAATTTTCAACTGCATTTTATTTTTTATTATTTGTTGTTAAAGCGGTAATGGAAATACACACTGAAAATTTCAAAAGGAAAACACTGTTTAAAGACTTGATAAATTTATTTTAGGTTACCGAAGGACCCTGTCCACTGCTCTGTATGGTTAAGAGTCTTAGCTAAAGCAGGTTGCCGACTGAGCAAGTGGCTTGTCGTCTGCTCTGATCATTTTCTACCTGAAGATTTTGACTACACACGGCAAAATCAGCGAAGAATCAAAAGCGGAGCTGTGCCCACCCTGGTGACTGCACATTAACTATTCAAGTATCGCTAATGAGACACAATTGATCATCTAATGTTATGGTTCTCTAGCAGGCCACCTCAGGCCTCCTACTACACATGTAATTTTGTGAGGAGAGTTTTGAGTATGAATATGGAGAGCTATTAGAGTAGAGCAAGACCAAAGAAATTATGGATGGACTGTGTGAAAGATGATGTGATGAGATGGTGTGTGTTAGAAAGGGAGTGACTACCGAGATGCCGACTGATAAAGAAGTATGAAAGAGAAGGAACATGTTGCGCTGACCCCAAATGAATTGGTGATATGAGCAGGAGAATGATGGTCACACTCAAACATAATTGGCCGTGCACTCCTCAAAGAGCCCTATTTACACATAGCAAGTTAATGGACAATTATATACTTGCAGCCTTACTAATAAAAGAAGAAGAAGAAGAAGAAGAAGAAGAAGAAGAAGCCTATTGTCACGAATTTAGTTTTTACAACTTGATGCGCTTGCAGCGCCGAGCGACCACGCCATGAGCGTTGCGAGCTACGACCCTTAGACCACCACGTTCGAGATTTCGAGACCTTTCTTTAACGGCAGTTTAATAATGTTTGTAGTTAAATAAAAACTTCATTGTTTAGTTGTAGTACAATAGGCCGCACGTCAGTGGTGGCAAAAATAGTACCGTCAAACGGGGTGAATAGGGATGCAGGTCTGAATCGAAACGAAACTTTGAAGCGGATTGTAAGATTGCAATAATATAGTTTGTTGCCGACAGGGGCACTTAATCGTTACTTATATATAATACAGTAAACACATTAGTCCTTTTTAGCAAAAAACTTTTTTACAAAAAAAAAACAACCAACTTCAAAAAAAGACACTACATAGTCAAAAACAACTTTAATTTCGGAAGTCGGTGTCCTTGGATCTGTATTTCAGTTTTTTGCCACCGACTTCCGAAATTAAAGTTATTTTTGACTATGTAGTGTCTTTTTTTGAAGTTGGTTGTTTTTTTTTTGTAAAAAAGTTTTTATTTTTCACTTTTTAGTGATTCAGTTATTAATGTATCTAAGTTACAATAGCCTTATGTCAACTGCTCATCACCTTTTACAAAAGGCTTGTGTTTGAAGGCCTACCAGAAAAGTACCTACTTTACTACCAAAAAAATCGAAATACTCACCAAATGTGTCCACCAGAATGGATAAATGCACACAAAATTAACCTATTTTCCTTTTTTATTTATAAGGCGTAGTCGACGGAGCCCCGCTTGGCGGGGTTCTTACTTCTGGCTGGTTTAAAAAAAAATAACCACGAAGAGGATGGCGGGGTCTTTCAGACCCCGCCATCCCCTTCTAACCTAACCTATCCGAGTCGGGGTGCCCCAAGTCCCGAGCTCGCTTCGCTCGCTCTTGCATCCTATCCCACCCTTGCATTTTGATGCAAACTTATTTTTGGTGAGCAACTTAAACAAGATTTGATGAGCATTTATCCATTTTGGTAGGCAAAAAGAATATAAATACAACACGTACAATTATTCTGATGAGTGTATAATTATTTTGGAACTTAAAACGTTGTTCTTTAGGCACTTCGGTACAGAGTGGGTTTATTTTATTTGAAGTTAACATATTTTACTTGGCACTTAGTCTTAGGGTCAAAAAATATTTTGGTGAGCATTTAAATTGTAGCCATTACAAAATATTCATTTTTCCGATGCGTTTATTATTGAGTTCTCCTGGGAAAGAATGAAGAAATGTAATTTGAAAAAATTGCTTAGCAACCATATTAAAGTAATCGAATCGCAACCCGTGAAATACTTATTATTGAGTAGTTTCGGTGGCCACCTCTGGTCTTCATCATCAGTTCTATTCACGGAATGGTGCTTACAGAGAGCAAATGCACGAGTAAATATAAAAAATACCCAAATCGCTATAGGTGTGCCTATAAAATTCGAGGATTTCCCTCGATTTTCATGGGATCCCTTCATCAGATTCTGACTTGGTGACAATGGGACCACCTTGACAGTATACCCTTTCAAACAAAAAAAGAATTTTGCAAATCCGTCTTTATATGACGGAGTTATGCCCGAACATACATAAAAAAAAAATATATAAACATCCGAATTGATGCCCTCCTCCTTTTTGAAGTCGGTTAACAAACTATATTATTTCAATGTTAAAATCATTTTTAAAGTTTCGTCTTGATTCACCCCTGCATCTCTATTCACCCCGTTGGACGGTATAAGCTAGTCACTTATTCAATTGAAACTTCGTAATGCAGGCCGGCTCAAGGTCAAACTGTTATCTCCGTACGGTCGACTGTACTTTCAATGAATTCTCAAATTAAATTATTTTTACATATATACATAAACACACGCCTTTTTCCCATGGGGGTAGGCAGAAACTACAGAACGCCACCTGCTACGATCCTTACATACTCCTTTTTGCCTCGTTTACGTTCATACATCTGGTCATACACGCACGCCGGTTGCGAGTACTACACAATTTAATTACACATAAAATGATTTTAATGTACTCACTTGCATAGCATACAATTTGTTGGTTCCTGCAAGCTGCATCAACACATCTTGCTCAAACGACATGTATCCTGGGTTGGTCTGGCCATTACCACTACAACATAAACAAATAATTTTGGGATAAACCAACTGAATTTAAAATAAATAATAGGCAAAATTGAAAAAACCCCGACACAAAAAAGAGCTGATGATCTTGAAACGGCTGAACCGATTTTGATAAAACAAGTCTAAAAAACTACGCTAGAAAACCTGCTTTCAAATTAAAAAAAACCGCATCCAAATCGGTTCACCTGTTTAAGGCTACGGTGCCACAGAGACACACACACACATAGAGGTCAAACTGATAACACCCCTCTTTTTGCTTCGGGGGTTAATTAAAGCAGCTCAATTAGACAAGTTCGTTTCTAGAGTAACAGTTTTCGTGCACTGTGTTCATACAAAAACACTCCTTGTGTAATTTAGATAAGTTTCATTTTCTTTGTTGTTAAGAAACAGGTAAACCAGAAAAAGGTATGCGTTTCGGTTTCCGAATTAGCACAAACGTCGTGCCACTGAGAAACCCCCACAGAGGCACTGCTTCTAATCGTATTGGAAATGGCGACGCCCCCCTTGGGGGGCGTGGCGAGAGGTTCCAGGGCTTCGACCCCCGGCCACGGATGCAGTACGGTGGCCCGTAAATATCGTCGTATTTGCTGCAATGGCTAGTGACCTATTTGAGCGCGCATAGCTACGCGCGACCATGTTAGTGATTGCTATTTGTTTTCTGTAGGCGCCCCATGACGTTGATACACAGCACCGCTTTCTTCACGACACTTCGGCGGTCAGTCCCCGCTAGGTGAGACCCGACAAAGACGACAAGCGACGAAGGTGCCAACTCGACGCTCCTACAGACAGGGTGCGTGGCTAACGCCCGCCCAGCTTCTAGAGCTAGACAGTTACGGTCCGGGCTAAGAAGCCGTCGTGAGTGTATGAGCAGTATCGTGCTGTGAAACACCGCTCAGTGATTACGTGAATCGCCGCCCGCGCAGCGCATTCATGTAAGAACAATACTTCTAAGTTTTTTACTACCGCGCTTTATATGAAGTTTTATCTCTGTAGGGATAGCCACTCCGAGCGCAGATTGTCATTTGTCACTCAATAGTTTTGAAAAGTTTTTTAGAATTGCATAAAGTTCCCAAACTATAATATTTTAACCATGGTAATACAAAATAGGCAAATACTTCCATGGTTGTAACAGCTCTATATTATATACCTTTACCACGCGTTCGCATTTCCAAAGATAATCGATGATTCCCAAAGTACATGCTTTTTTTTGAAATAGCAGTACCTCATTAAATTATAAGAAAAAATACAAAAAATATGAACCCTTCCGGTTTCCTCTGAAATGAATCGGCTATAGTTTGGAACACCTGCATGCTGTGAACACATGTAGACGCCACAGCGAGTCACATAAGTGTTGTGGTTTCTCGGCGTAATGGGTGACTGACTTAGTGGCCGGGACGTTCCATACTTCCCTACCTTCGCACGGGCGAAGCCGCGAGCAAAAGCTAGTAATTTATAAGTATTCCAGAAAAATAACAAAAATAAAAATTGTTTACCTGTAGAAACCATCCTGTTTCCTCTGAAACGACTCAGCCATAGTTTGGAACACTTGTAGTGAACACATGTACACGCCACAATTGATGAGCGTGGACACATAGCTGTTGGGTTTCTCGACGTAATGGGTAACTGACTTAGTGGCCGGCTCGCGTACCATGCAGCCGTAGTGCACTGATTGTTGCCGGGTCGCTTCTGTGCCCATTATCGTTACCTGGAAGGAATGGAAATTATGTGTATTATACTACAGGTAAACCAAAAAATGTATGCGCTTCGGTAATCTTCGTGATTCTAAACTAGCACGAACGTCACGCCATAGAGTAAGCCCACAGAGGCAAAGCTTCTAAGTTTTGTACAATCGTGCTTTGTAGTAGTGGACCTATCATTTCGCATGGCGGATGGATCTGGATCTGGATTGGCAATAATACGGTACTAGACCAGGCTGCATATTGAGCATTCTAGATCCAAACCTAAATTTAGACTAAGATGAAATACTTTAATCTTTTTGCTATCGTAAAATTGTAATTTATAATGTTTTTATTGATGACTTTTGTAATGTCCAGAACCAGTCCATATGCATACATGTGAAATTAAAAATATTAAATGCATTAAGAATTAATTAAAAGATTACTTACTAAAAAAATATACTTAAAAAATATAAGATACATATACATATATATACATATTAGATACATTAAGAATGAATTAAAAGATTAAAATTTTATCTAATTGTAATCTTTTAATTAATTCTTAATGTATCTGATATTTTTCATTTCACATGCATGCATATGGACTGGTTCTGAAATAAATAAATGAATTTATTTATTTATTTATAGCGCGTTTGTATGAAGTTTTCTGTCTGTCGTATTACCTACTCTGGTCGCAGATCTTCGCCTGTCACTCAAAACTTTTGGAAAGTATTTTGGAATTGTATAGAGTTGTTAATCTACTACATTGTATGTATAGTGTAATCATACGCGAGCGCTTATTTTTTTTGGGACATCTATACTGGTAATTTTAAACAGTATGATAGATTTGTTTGATGTCTCGATTGATATAATGATTGGATGTTCGGCTTTTGCAGTACGGATTGTTTTGATTCCAGATCAGAATACTAATACTTACAAAATCAATGGTGAAAGATGTAGAAATCTATTTTTTATGTATAACATACTATATACCACGTTTCTAGCAAATAAATTACTTTAGCTTTGACTTGAATCACAGATCACATCAAGTGTTATACTGCAATTGTTTTTGGCTAATTATTTTCCAGGCGACTAAGAACTTAAAGGGCGACTCACTATTTGCTACAAAAAAAACAACTTGGCAGCAATTAAATATTTTAGTAATATTAGATGAGCTTCAAAATGCAAAGAATTATAAAAACTAAATAATGGCTGCTATTTTATGGTAGCGATCATAATAAACAGCAATTGAAATCATAGGCGAGGTACTATAAATAATGACATGGCGCCTAATATTAACAGTGGGATAGGATGCAAGAGCGAGCGAAGCGAGCTCGGGACAAACTTATTTTTTTTTGTAATAGTTGTTGCATTTTACAAGTGTGTCACTGTAATTTTAACCCTATGTCAATGTTAACAAAATTCACATGCCTAGTGCTTTTGACTTGCTATGGTTTTAAGTGTATCCAAAACAGGAAAGATGCGATTCAATAAATTTAGTGTCCATAGTAGGCAAACAGTTTTAGTTTATTAACATAAAGGCGATTTCAAACTAGGTTCTAACCCAGGCAGGCGGTTTACTTTATGTAAATAATTTCATCACCACTGCTCTCAAAACGGTGAAGGAAAACATCGTGAGGAAACCGGCATGTCCTAGAATCAAAAAATCGAAGACATGTGACATTTAGCAACCCCCACTGGGTCCGCGTGTTAGATTACGGCCCACTCCCTCTCGAAGAGACAAGGCCTGTGTCCCAGCAGTGGGAACATTATAGAATAGAATACTCTTTAATTTCTTCTCTTTTATTTCTTCTTTCTCATTTTTTCATTCACCATAAAAATTACTGATATAATTGTAGAAATTTATAGGCTGATTAGTGATTATGCGATTTCAAATAATTTTGTCTGGCAAGGAAACTGACTCTTTGGTCTGAGCTCTAGAGTTTTAGGACATCCCGTAATTCCTAAGCTAGTTTAAGGCCCATTCGCACCACAAATCACTAAATATATTAAAAACAAAAGATTTTTAAATTATCATTCTGTCTCTCACATCTTGAAGCAGTTGACAGAAACAAAATGATGTTTTAAATTCGTTAAGCGTTTTTAGTAATTTGTGGTGCAAGCAGGCCTCAGTAAAATCCTCTATTATTATGTACGGGAGGTTAAATTTTTAGGGTTCTGTACCCAAAGGTTGCCAACGGAAACCTATTATCAAGCCTCCGCTGTCCATCCGTCTGTCTGTCAGCAGGCTGTATCTCATGAACCGTAATCGGTTGACAGTTGACATTTTTAAAGAGTGTGTATTTTTATTGCCGTTATACCATTAAATAATAAAAATAACATATAGTCAAAAATTAGAGGGGGGTCTCCATACAAGAAACGTGTTTTTTGCGGCGTTTTTTGTCTTGTGGTACGGAACCCTACGTGTGCAAGTCCCACTAGCACTTGGCCGGTTTTTTAAGCTAAAGTGAACCAATAAAATACTTGTTCTTACCAAAGCAGTTTTCTTCTCCTCGTGGAAGTGCCATAACTCCTTGAGAGGGAAGTCAGCACACACATCTCCGTTCAGCAAGAAGAATGCTGACGGATTCCCGGCGCGTACCTGATCCCTGAAGTGGTAGAGACCACCACCAGTGCCCAGAGGTGTGAACTCTTGTAGGTATCTGGAATTGGAAGGCAGGTCATTTTTCATTCATTCATTTTGTTTAATTTTTTTCCTTTTTTATATTTTATTTAGGTAATTGATTTAATAGAATAGATCAGATCATTTTAATAATAAAATTCAGAGTTGGAATGGCAATGTATGACCTCACCCTAATTGCGTAACACTCTATCAATCAGAATCTGAATCATTTTAAAGGATATGGCTATTCCACTGCTTCATATGTTCGAAAAATTTGTCTGCTCAACAACGTAAATAAAGCAATGAATGTTGTTGAACTGTCAAATTGAAAGCCATCCCTACTGTTAGCGTGTTACGCAATTACTCCGCAGGAGATGGTTTTGGGTGAGTATTTAATTTATTTGTTCATTTAAATTAAGGTTGTTTTGACTTGAGCCTAGAAAAGAAAATGTCATCCGCGAATAAAACACACGGTCCCTCTACAGTTTTCGGTAAATCATTAAGGGCCTTATCACACTGGAGATTTCGGAGCGTGTTTCCAACGAGGCGATTGTTTAACACGCTCGCTGCGTGCGCGTAGCGAGCACGCGACGTGTGCGCAACGTGTTCGCCGCGTTTGTGTACCTGATTGACGTGAGTGTACAAAAGAGAGCGTGACAAGCGATTGTACAATATTGTAAAAACGCTGAGAACAGGTCGGGTAGTCGCGCGAGCTCGCTTCGCATCCGCAGAGAGTACGTTGAAAAATCGCTTCGCTGGAAAACGCTGGCAAATCGCCAGTGATGACGCTGTAATATATACTAGAAATATGAGACATCCTATTACACTTCCCTGAGGTATTGAGGCGCTAATTGATTTGCTATTTGATCGGACCTTTTCTATTTCGTTGTTCTGGTGATTAAAACATTGAATTTCTAGTGTTTGCTCTATGTCCGTCAGATAGGATACAAGCCACTCATGAGCGTCTTCGCGAATACCTATTTCGTAAAATTTTGTAAGCAATATATTAAATTGTACTCAGTACTTTTTCTAGTAATGTACCTACTGCGTATTTTTCATTATTAATTATATTAAGTGCTTCTTGAATATATTTATAGACTGCCAAAGTCTTTCTTAGACTGAATAGGAAACAAGGAAGTATTAACAAAAATCAGAAGTATGAGAGGGACGGAGTAGGAGAAGATTGGTTGGAAGAATGCAGATTCTTAGCGTGTGAAGAACATAGGTATTGGAAGTGAGACACAAGATAGAAGGAAGGGTGGGAGAGTTGAGAAGGGAAAACAGCGTGGTCAAAGCGCGCAAACTTCTCCTTTGGCGAATGGACATCCATTTGAACACAGACCTATAACTTGAAATATGGTCATATTTCCTTAGGTTGAATACGAACCGGATACCATTGTTGAGCAGTCTGTCGAGATTATCCAGCAAAACCGAAATCAAGCCAAAGTAGCACACGTCACCATAGGTCGATGATGGGGAAAATCAAACTCTGCATAGTTTTCTTCTTAGCAGGCAAAAACTTTCTCAGACAATACAGGGATTGCAGAGTACCATTGACCCTTTGACTAACACTAGTAACCTGGCGCTGCCAGCTAAGTGTTGAGTCAAGATTCAAACCGAGATCTTTCACCGTAGGGGTAATTGGTATGACGGTACTATTCAAAATAAGAGGAGGAAGAGATCTAAGCGCCACCCTACCCATCATGTGCGAGCTTCCAATGAGGGTTATCGCGCTTGAGTTCGCCACTAGAGGCGCTAGTGTAGAGTAAGGTCTCTAGATGTCAAAATATGTACTACACGTTCACTGTTTGTGGGATTTTTTATCCTGGATTTTAACAAATGATTCATAATAGCTGTAATGTTTGTGCCATTCTTGACTACTTATGACTTAAGATTTAAGTAAAAAGTTAGGATCTAATTTGGTAGCACTTGAAGGAAGAATGAGATTTGTCTGCTTCATGCTTGCCAATTTTAGGAACATTATAATCTAAATATTCATTTGAAAATTTAAAATGTAATAAAATAAACATACTTTGAATATAAGGGTACTTAAACATATCCAAAACATCAAATAAAAGTACTGCAACAGGACCTTACACGACAGTGGCGCCAACTGGTGAGCACAAAAACGATAGCCCTCATTACAATGGCCTGATATAAATAAACGGGTTCCCTGGAGACATTGACCATTATCTATAACATAATTCGTCATACTTTTTTTATAAACTCAATATCCAGTGGCCAATTTTTGTTATTGTTCCTGCCTATTCTATATAACCCATCAGGTCTACATTCATTGTTCAATTAGTCTGCTGTGGTGGATCTGGTTCTTTGTAATATTTGATAAATCCGTAGAGAAGTATTCTCTTGAAGTTTGTTTAGGTGCAATTGGATTTTGCTATGGCATTGCATAGGTTTGCATTGTGACAAAACTTTTAATTTTATCAAACCAAAAATTCCTACTTTATTATTTTGTAATGTCTTCATACGTCATTTTCATCATGAAGTTAATTATAAAAAAAAAACAATTTACCTTATAATAACATGATATTCCTTCTGCATGTCAATAACAAACTGCGCCATAGTGTTGGTGGTGTACGCACCAATGATGAGGATTTCCTTGCAGGCCTCCAGCTTGGCACAGGCTTCCACATGGTGCTGGATTAGAGGGAGCCCTGCTATAGGAAACAGAGGCTTTGGTGTGTCCAGAGACAGGGGGCGGAAGCGGGTGCCTGAAAATTAAAGGGTTGTCATTGGTAAAAGACTAAAATGTGGCATCATAGTATTCAAATTGTTGTGGACGGGTAGTGTGTCCAAAAAACTGGCAGTATTGCCGAATTGGATAACAATGCTTAACTTCTAGACATATTGGTAATAGATAATAGGTAACTTTCTTCTTGATATTCATTCTTTCTTTTTATTTTCGATTTTTAGCTTTTCCTAAGGTAATATTTATCTATTGGTGAGTGGAGAAGTCTCTGTATTCCTGCAATTGGACATTTACAAGACAATCTCTGCTACATACCTATATGCAGGATTATTTGAAGCAATATAGTCAATACTTTGAGGAAATAACTTGTTATAAAAATAAGGTATTAAAATAGGGAGAAAAACCAAGACATTTAATTACTATGGCTACAAGAATAAGCTATTAAAGTTAATTGATACTGTCAATTACAGATCCTTATCAAATTTGATTAAAATCAGGTCATACCTATACATAAATAGTGATTATTATTATCAAAATACACTTCTTAAACGGTGAATAGCGGATTTTATTATTTTATTTACATAACCTTCACACTTAAAGAATCCTCTTCTGAAGATTAATCGATACTTTAGTATTCTTTGTAACATTACTAATTAAATATACCTACTTTCTAGATATAATATAGTTAGCTAGAATACGTATTTATATGATTTATTACAATTTATTGGTAAGAAAAGCCGGTGACGTCGACGGAAGCAGAAATTCTTACCTTTTTGCGGCCCTCCAATAAGAATGACGGCTTTCAACATTGTAAACACTTGATTAGATTTTATAAATGAAGATTAGACACTTTACGGATTTTTTGTAATAATTTATTTGTTAGTTTACAACAAACAAGTTTCGTAAGCGTACACAAAAACACGTCAGTTTTTCTATAGATTCGTAACACATAGATGTCAAAATTGTCAAACTCATGAAACGTCACCGTCAGTGTCTAATTAAGCTGGGGGAACGTGGTATTTGTCCAATAAAAAAAATTAAGTTTCGTATTTTCCCCGCGCTGCCAGTAGAGCCTGTATGGTCGCTACTTGCAATACAATGGGGGCTATTGTTTTTGTTCTCACCGGTGGGCGCCACTGTCGAGTAAGGTCCTGTTGCAGTACTTTTATTTGATGTTTTGGATATGTTTAAGTACCCTTATATTCATAGTATGTTTATTTTATTACATTTTAAAACTTCAAAAGAATATTTAGATTATTATGTTCATAAAATTGGCAAGCATGAAGCAGACAAATCTTATTCTTCCTTCAAGTGCTACTAAATTAGATCCTAACTTTTTACTTAATATCTCAAGTCATAGTTAATCAAGCATGGCATAACCATTACAGCTATTATGAATCATTCGTTAAAATCCACACATCTAGAGACGTTACGCTACACTAGCGCCTTTAGCGGCGAACTCAAGCGCGATAGTCCTCATTGTAATAGATAGAGGTATCAGAAACCTCTAAAAAGATGTAGGTAAGTATTAAAATTGTCTTGTTTTGTTCGTTTGTTTCTTTTATTTATAAGTACTTACTTAATTATCGTATTGTTTTTATAAACATAAGTGTATCAAGAGTAAAACGATTATGTATTAGCAGCAAAAACACTGACCAATTAGAGCACAAATCACAGCCAGACACTGCAAGGTTACATTAAACCCTTGTTGCTTCGTTTTTCTTCAAATTCAGATTCAAATTCAAAATTAATTTGTGACACAAACCTATAAAAGGTTGTAGTATGTGATGTTAAATAATAATAATACCCCACCGCCGTATCTCTACGTTGACGTCGTGGTGGGGCTTTGTGCGCTCCGAACTCTAGGTCTGTTTCGGTAGTTTACTCTGGCGGAATAGGTCTAGGGTGAGGAGCCAGACCAAGAGAGATACAGAAACCTGCAGGGCAGCATGTGGCGAGCTGTTGCGCAGTACCACCCTCACGAACTCTGTCTCCCGGGAGAAGTATTGTTCCTCATCTCTTTCTTGCCTTTATTCGCCGGCTTGAGTGGAGATTCGCAAGAGCAAACGTACTCGGAGGAAGGAACTATTCCAGTAACTGCTGGTAGGGATCTCGACCATCTTCTGGCCTCTGGAATTATCCTGATAGCCGTGGAATTCCTCTCCACTCCTCAAGCACCTCAGGAAGTGTTGCCCCCTTGTCGCTACATCACTATGTGCTAGCGATGGTTTCTGGAGGCAAGATGGCAAGTAATATAAAACATTGATCAGGCAGGGGTCATAGTCCTTCCATAGTTCTTGGTAACTAGTCCACTTTAGCCACCCAAACCCATAGTGTAATATCTTTTTTGCATATAAGTACTGCAATAGTCCAACACCAACCGTAGGTTGTCCTTAGGTGCACTTGCATAGTGCATGCTGGGATAGTCGTCTGCTCGTGTCTTATAGAGTCTAACGGGCCTCTGTGAGTTGGCTTCGGCCCCTCGTATGCCTCTCAAAGGTCCGGGACCTTATGTTCCCGAGATAGTGCATATAGGGATAGTCGTCGGTTGGTGCCTCATTTCCATAGAGTTTAACGGGCTTCTGCGAGTTGGCTTCGGCCACTCGTACGCTTAACAAAGGTCTGGGACCCTATGGTCCCAAGTATTGCGAAAAGCTTCAAAATATAGGTAATAATAATACCAGATTGTTTTCATCCCACTGCAGAGCAAAGGCCTCTTTTCATACAAAGAAGGCACGAGCATTGATCACCACGCTTGCTCACAACGGGTTGGCGATTTCAGACTTATAGTTAAACTATAACACTAGGTTTCCTCCCAATGTTTGCCTTCACCGATGCCTGTAATATTCAAGATAAACTCAGAAAGTACATATGAATTGAAAAAGTCACATTGGTACTAGCCCTGATTTGAACCCACAACCTCGTGCATGAGAGGCGAGGTTTTAACCACAGGGCTGGGCTTTCTAAAATTAAAATAAAGGCTCCTTCAAACAGGCGTGACACGAGACGCGAATCGCACGCGACTAGCACCGCCTGTCGAGCTACGAGCGGCACCTTTGATTCGCGCGCTATTCGCGTCGCGTGTCGCGCCTGTTTGTAGGAGCCTTAATTGCATCATTTATGCGTAATTTTGAACATGTACGCCATGCGAGTGCAAGGCGTACATGTTCATTGGACCATGAACGCGCGAAGACGAGCGAGCGAAGCGAGCTTGCCGCGGCAGCGGCCGCCGAGTGCCAGATCCCCTCTATTGTTGGTGGATCATTTGGGTTAGATGAGGTTATAACAGTATCATGTTTCCTGTTATTTACTTATTTATGAAGTACAGAATTTTGGCTGAAAATAAGTAAATATAAAAATTAGGTCAACTGAACGTTATACAAAACGAGCATTGAAAATTATATGAAATTGACGTTATACTAAATGTTATTGGAGCAAAAGAAGGTTATATGAAATATAACATTAGATCACATGAAATTAGGTTATTTACTTTTATAGCGTATGAACATTTTTTAAAGTGATATTAGGTATACTATCTGTGATTATGCCATATATTACACACCCCACAATGAAGGGTTCCGTAGTTGAGATGAATTTATCCCAAGAACAAACTCAACTTTATAGTTGAAAAAATGTTCTCCCATACATCGATATAAGTTTGTAGGTACATACATACGCATAAACTCACGCCTACTTCCCATGGGGGTAGACAGAAACGATGTAAGTTTGTAATCGCATTTTTTTATTAATGTGATAAAAAGAAAAAAAAACATTTAATTCAGGAAAAACCCATATTACATCAAATTTAACTATACTGCAACACACAATCCAACAAAACCAACAATAAAAATAATGTCAATGCAATTAAAATAGGTACACATTATAAAGATCACAGAATTCAAATAAAAATAAAATGTCAAATTCAATTAAAATAAACGAATGAGTAATACAAATTATAGGGTCACAGAATTGAAATTAAAATGATATGTCAAATTACACAGAATTAATCACAGAATTAATATTAAATTAAAAATTATAGATTTAATCAAACAAGTCATTAATAATAATATAGGTCAGTGTCAATCAGCTTAAGTGCCCTGGCTATACATGTCTGTTACAGCATTTTCGTATGTAGGGGCAGTCAAATCGCTCAGCGATCATTTTCAGGACAGTATTGGAGCTGGCCCGCACCCTGCGCACTAAGGACGCGCACCGCTTGCGCATGGTGGCGTGAAAACAGTCGGTGCGCGCCTCCGCAAACATGCCCGAGGCGCTGCAGAACCGGGGGAGCCTCAACACTGCCCTGAATGCGTTGTTATACTGGACGCGGAGGGCGCTATAGCACGCTTGTGTGTAGCGAGCCCACAGGCTGCACGTGTACAGTGAGGTGCAATATGCCTTGAAAAGAGTGACCTTAACTTGATCGGAGCAGCGTGCAAACCTACGAGCTAGCATATTCGCTCTTTTCGATAAGGCCCTCCGCTCCCGTTCGATGTCAGCATGGTCCTTGAAGTCAGCCGTGACTATATGCTCCAAGTATTTAAAATGGTCCACTCTGTCTAGGGAAACACCATTGAGAAAAACTGGTGGTACATTTTCCGGTGATTTAGCACCGCAGGCTCCAAAGACCATACATTGGCTCTTGTCAACATTATTTGAACATTATATTTGAATTATGTCAAGCTTCTCGCAAATGAACGATATGTCCTTTTAATATGTTTTGATTGCGTTGACTTAGAACAAGACCAATTTTGAAGGTGGGCCATAATTTTGATCCCGTGTCAGCCGGCAGCCCATCTAGAAAATAAAACTAGCCCTCAGTTTTGGTACTCGTAGATAACTAGCTATTAAAATTAAACAAAACTTTAAGTATCTCATAGTTTGAGTAATTAGAAAACTTCACTAATATCTCTGAAGAAGTTTTTATGCTAACAACTTATCAATATTTAGCGACTTATCTAAGGTCGACAATAAAATAAAATCTGAATATGTTTTATTGTTGGCTAATTAAGAATGGGCTCATAAAAAGATAAATATTTAGACCTGGTTTGAAGTCCTGAAATCTGTTAAAGACTATCGTTTGCTGTATAGTTTTTCGCGGACAAATTCAAATGCGTTAGCAGGCTACCGTGGCTCGCGGGCCTGGGGTTGAGCAGCCTTGACTTAGAAGCTTTAATTTAGTCCCAAGGGACCGCAGGCCTACGTATTTGATATTTAATTTTAACTTGATACATCCACGCGTTTCTGGGAAAAGGGTCTTGACAGACAGACGGAAGGACAACGAAGTGATCCTATAAGAGTTCCGTTTTTTCCTTTTGAGTTACCTAAGAGACCAATTCCAGAACAACTCCGTTCGCCTGAAAGATCACATCCTTAGGGAGACTGTAACGGGTCTGCTCTGAGTCTCGCTTTGCACGGCATCACGTAACTATTGTGCCACAGTCTTCTCTGTGGTCACTCGTTGAGCGGAATGAGTCCCCTCGGTAGATCTTCTCATCGTCATCAAGGGGATTCTGTTCGCTTGCCGAGTGACATAGAAAAGCGTATCTATCCGACGATGACGATTATACAGTACATTATGATATACCGTATCATCGTCTTCGCTGAACTGAATATCAGATGAGAAAGGTGCAAACGTAAGCCTATAAACAAAATACTTGTGTTTCGTGGTAAAATAAAAACAGACAGTAGATTTGTAGCATCGTTCAACTATTGAAGTTGTATACAAGATGACATTTCAAGCTATACATTTCCAGTTTTAGCTGACCTCGCATTGTATAGGCTTTTCGTACAATGAGAAGTCAGCTTATACTGGAAATATATAGCTTGATATGTAGTCGTGCGTACAAATGTAGTTTCAAAATTGGACACTTTGTTGCATGTAGACATACAGTGGACATCATTCAATCAATCTTCCCAGCTGTTTCCCAACTAGTTGGAGTCAGCTTTCAGTCTAACCGGATGCAGCTGAATACCAGTAGGTACATGCAACTGCCAATCTGACCTCTACAACCCAGTTGTCAGACTTTTTGGTTTGTGACTACCGGTAACAACTATCAAAGATCTACGAATGACAGCCAGGACCAACGGCTTAACGCAGCAGCAGCTTGTGCGCTTGCGTCTATAGCAGGGAGGTACGACTCTCCACTGTTATATGATATTGTTCGTAGATGCATCTCGGAACAATAATCTTGTTACTAAATATTAGGGTTTACTAACTTAGATATAAGATAATTTACTTACTAACCCACTATGGATGTAACTCGTCCGAAATAAAGTGGTTTTTTCTTTACCTGCTTTCCGAGACACTGATCGGTCTCGACTTTGATATGTAATGGATTCAGCCACCACCCATCCACGAACCGACCGCGGCAAGCGTAGCTTAAACTTTGATCGGCCCGTGGGGCTGTTATAATTTAGCCACGAGCCCCTATACAATGGACATCTATAAACACAATTTTGTTGTGCCAATACACTGTATGTTGGCACAACATGACGCTACAAATACCTACGCAGACACGTATCGTATGTTACGTCTATAGAGGTATGAGGAACAGGGTGTAAAGTTCACTCATACTCTATAGAAAAGGGAGGGTCCTCCGACCAGACGGGTGTTGTGTGTGGTGGGCAACTGCACGACGATTGGCTCTTGGAATCAAGAAATTCCGTAACGAAAATAAAATCTAACACCCCCCACTCCGCCTACCATGTAGCTCGGCCGAGCGTTCGCTTAACGTGTATGTATATGGTACGACTGCACTTGAATTAATATAAAAGAAAAAAAAAAACTGCATAAATAAAAAATTATAATTGCATAAGTTGATAAAAAATGCTATGCAATAGCTTTACCGCGGCAGTCCCCGAGTGCCACACGTGTTTTTTTTTTCTTTTTTGTTAATGGGTTCTCGCAGGTCAACCTAGGAGATTGTCGGCTGCTTAACTGGACATGCCTGTGGCCAGGGCTTAAAATTTTACAAATTATGCGACACCACGCTAAGGGCACCCCCTGCGGGGTACGACCCTCAGCTTAGGGCGTCGATGGGAGAGGGCAGCAAGGGACAGGTTGGATCGGAATCCCGACGATTGATGTCGGGACGTTGTATATAAACTAGTTTCGCGGTAAACTCTGCTTGCGCGATGCAGGATATTGCGTAGTGGTGTAGATGCCGCCACACGTCCATCTACTACAAAATCGATAACCAATCCTGTATAAAAGTATCAGATGTGTATCGCATCCCATTAGCAGCATTCGATTATAATCATTCTTCGTATGTTTGCCGTGTTCACACCCAACTTTTTAATCTAACCTAAATGGCGAAATCCGTATCATAGCTTATTTTTCCAAACTAATATTTAATATAAAACCATGATTCTTCGCAAAATCTGCCTAGAGAAAGAGTCTCACGAATCATATTTGCCATTTACGTAGATTACCTACAAATTATTATCCTATTTATATTCTGGAAAATTATTATGAATAAACATGTTTTAGCCAAAGATTTAAGTCGTGTTTTAGCTATTGTAGACGTAATCCTTTGAACCGTTGCGTTGGTTGCTATGGACAACCAGGTAGGTAAGCCCTGCGTGAATATAAATGGCGTGGATTTCAAAACACGATGATATGTTGTAGACATCTATCTATATTATCTAAAATGTTACACAGGTTAAAATTATCCTAGCCCAATGGTGAGTTCAATAACCTCCCGATATTCTCCATTTTTAACCCCCGATGCAAAAAGAGAGGTATTATAAGTTTGACCGCTGTGTGTGTCTGTGTGTCTGTCTGTGGCACCGTAGCTCTTAAACGGGTGAACCGATTTGGACGTGGTTTTTTTAATTTGAAAGCAGGTTTTCTGACGGTGGTTCTTAGATATGTTTTATCAAAATCGGTTCAGCTTTTTCAAGGTCATCAGCTTTTTTTTGTGTCGGGGATTTTTTAATTTTACCTATTATAAAATGTTTCGTTACCTATGGACTTATGTGACGTTTGCAATGTCATCATAATTATCTTTCTTAAGCTGCGTCCAGATATTCTTCTTTAGCCCGTACCATTTCTCCGTTCCGTATCCGTGTCGCGATCCAAGAACGCCAGTTTGGACGCGAGGGATCGAGGCGTACCTCGATGTGTTCGGAGGCGCCGTAACGCCGCCGTACAACGGTACGTTGTTAGTTTGGACGCCGTTCGTAACGACGAACGGCGTCCAAACTAGCGTTCTTGGACCGCGACGCGGATACGAAACGGAGGAACGGTACGGACAAAAGAACATATCTGGACGTAGCTTTAGCTAATCTTGAGCCCCATGTAGGTACCTACACTATGTAAGCTTCTTGCCTGTCTTGCGATGTCATTTTGTTGCTTCAATTTCCTCCTTAGAAAAGGGAAGAGACGGATGTTGTGTCTGGTGGGAAACTGCCCGGCTATTTATATCGGGACGTTAATATGCTATATATATAACCTATATTATGTATATGTAGGTACCTAAAGGAAAAAGTGGTGAACGACCTTGGATCTGATGGTCTGAAATCCAATACGGCGAAAGCAAGTGTGAAATGACTTTTTCCTATAAAGTGGGATACAGTGATAGGATACAGTGGTAATGATAGAATAACATAGCTCTGTGGATGATGCAATCTTCAACCAAGAACTCTAAAGAGAAGAATAGGTACCTACAGTTCGCGAGGTCTAAGCTGAGCTTTGCATTTGTGTGAGGTACGTGGCGGAGTTGCATCACGCGAGGGACGCACCGCGCCTCAGGCCGATTGCCAAAAAGCAGAATAAACCGGTTTAAACCAAGCAAAGGACACGTCGCGCTCTAGGCCGACGTCACACCTACACTATCTCTATGTGCACTCACACAAATGCAAAGCTCAGCTTAGACCTCGCGGCCGGTACCGTCAATTTACGTAAACAGATCTCACTCGTCTCGCATGCACTGGAGATCAGAACCAAATTCCACAGAGCCAGTTAATTCTCCGATTTAGCAAGTTCAGTAGATAGTCTTTTGTTAATGTTTCCATAGAAACTCGGTACGGATTGATGAATTGTACCATGAAATACGTTTGATGTAGTTTTCAGACAATTAAACATACATTGCGCTGTATCTATAGTTCTCACTAGTAGTCAAACACCAATTTATTTAATAAAATGCGCAATGGGTCTTCAAATCCAAATCAAAACGATTGTGTCGTTTCTAAAATAGTGCCGTGGTACAAAGTTATTTCATTATGTAGAACGCCAGTGTTTCTGAATTCCATGTGGTGCAGGAGTCACAAAATTGGCATTCATTAAGACATAATTGAGTTTCAACCGTGTGTCGCTGGCTAATCCTTTTAAGTAAGTATATCCACCTAATTTGTGGAATTCGGTACGCCGCGTCTTACCGAGATTTATTTAAGACATTTCTATTACGTTTTCCGTGGGTTTGAATTTGGAACCAAGCAGGGACTGCAGCATGAAGCACGGGACTTAAACATAACTAGCAAAATGTGGGTGTACTATAATTATGAGCACCTCTGCCTAACTCTTCGGAAAATACAGGCGTGGTGTTATTTTGTAATAATAGTTTAACAAAATTCATGCTGTTTTTGTTTTTCCTACCCTTCTCGGATAAAGGCTTCCTCTAGCATTTTCAATGTTTCTCGGTCCATCGCCTTTACTGTCTAATTCCAGTAATACTAATTCGTTATTAGGTCACACAAATGTTTGTTGCCACAGCTCAGTTATTGGAAATGCCCATTGAATCAGCCAGCAATAATGTTACCATGTTTACGCGCAAACAATTATTATCCACGCCGGACATTTCATAGCATTTCATAATTCTCGACATCAGAGCCATTCGGTCTGATATCCATTTTTGCAACATTTCAGGAGAGCAAAAATAAACATTGAAAGTGAATAATTGTTCTATAAGTGAAGATTGATGAGAACACGGCTTTATTTTTTTATGCTCGGTTATTTGAGATTTGGGGGATGAAAATTTATAAACGGCTCCCCTAATGAATTTGGAAATAATCTAGATTCTATATCCTAGGGTAGTTACATCAGACCCAATTTCTCTCAAAAAATCTATTACAGTGACATCGATTGGACTTACCGACAGATTTTTGTCGCTATCTAATGTCGAGACTGCCGCCCCTGGTCGGTGACGCATAGACTCGTAGCTTTGAATTACCGGCGTAGCAAGCCCAACGCCGTAGCAGGCGTGCGGCCCGGCTAAAGCGTGGATCTTGATTTCGGTAACAGACTCACTTAATCCTTGGCTCAGCGGTCAGTGTTGCGAGTACCGCGCTAAGCCCCGGTTTGAATCACGGCGAATCGCAGTAATTCCTCCAACTTTGGTTTGTACAGACGTTAATAAGTTAAGTGCTGTCTCTGTCACGGACCGCCCATACGGTGTCGACGACCGCTTAAAAGTAACTAAAAAGATAATTGATAAATTAATACCTTTAATGGAACAATGTTAAAAGAACTCTTTGTTAAGAAACCATACTTTTTAATGCTCGTTACAAGTATTCAGACTTACAAGATGATACTTGTAAGTCATAAAAAGATATTGTTTTCTAAAGTTAACGTATTTTTATTAGATTATTATGTGCAAATAATATTTTACTATAATTCAATTTTGATGTAAAATTAATACTGAGGGCGTATGAGATGATATTAGTTTATTTTATGAGGTAACTTATTTTGAAGATAAACATAAAAAGTCCGTTAAATTTTTTATCTATATTGTAGATTATGCGAAGTGCCTCTGTTGATACTGTTGAAATCCTCAATTTATGGTCAATTGAAGGGAAAAAATATACTATAAAATTCGATGTCACCAGAAGTAAAAATCTAAAAGAAAAGAAAGAAAGAAAGTAAGAATATACATTTATTTAGCACAGACTACAAAGCACACAACACGACATATACCAGAAAAAAAAAGAAACTTAGAAGTTCATACTCAATAAAACGTGTGAATCAACTTTTATATTTACTGCACTCGATTGAATTGTGGAAAGCGCAACAGACGATGAAATGAAATCATAAACTTCTTCGTTCATACTTTGTGGAAACCTCGGAACAGTCTAGATTGTTTTATTGTAAGGGGTGACAGGCTGAGCAAATGATATTAAAAACGTTGCTTTTATCTTTAAAATAAATAAAGAACAATGGCGAGGAAATTGTTGATAGAATTAGTAAGCGTCTACTTATGTGATCGTGATAGATACCGACGAAATAATTTAATAAGTTTTATCAAATCAAGCTTTTGGCCTATCGAAGTCTGGCAAAAAAATCGTCATTAATGAATACTTAGTTGACTAGTTTCTTAATGATAAAAATAATCATGGCTTAGTTTTCTTTTTCTGGCTTGACTTCATGACTTTTGGCTAAGCTGAACTTTTAATGTTGCCATGTAATAAAAATCTTGGCAAGTTATATAAAATGCTTTGCTTTACGTATTGCATTAATATACTTAGGAAATACATTTCTGCATCAGAATATAAATATGAAGATAAATATAATTGTTTGTGCTTAGAATAACGGTCATCATTTGACTTGACATCATTTGACATCACGGAAATGAGTGTAATTCGAGTATGGCAACATCGCCAACAAAAAACAGATGACATTTCTTCTGTCAATCAACCGGCCTACCTACTTGACAACCACAGAGTACAATTTTCTGACAACTTGTCGTTTATTGCTAGCGCGTGTTTCTCGTTATTTTGTGTTTCCCATCGATTTGCCGTGATTTTCTACTTTATCGACTGCTTCTGCTTATGGACTCTGAGATTTACTGTTAACTAGTGCTTGCCTAAGGATTCTGATTATTTGCCTATACGACGACATTTTTCTGTGGCTCTGGATTACGATTCTGCCTGATATCTTGGATTTTGTTGTGTGTGCATCTATTTGTTTACCACGATGGGAAGCCGTGTAAGGCCTACAAGCTTACACGCATCATGTATGTCTACTGCAACATCATGTGTAAATAAATTGCGCTGATACCCGACATTGCCACTTACACGATAGTCGCTGCTTTAATCTGCAGCTGGGTATACCCTCAAATTGTAAGTATTTCTGGCGACTAGTCGTTACAAGATAGTGATTATCTACATTGCATAAAACTGTGTAACAAGTATAGTACAAGATTATTTACCCTAGCTGAAAACATTGTTTGATTTCTGTTAGTGGCCAACTATTAAAAATCATGATTTTAAATGAAATATGTAGCCGTTTAAAGCTTTGTAATAAATAAAGGTCATATTGACAAGTTTTTAATTACTAAGTACGTCTATGACATTGGTCTAGAAATATTAATAAATCATTCTAACTTATTAAGAGTATTATCGTTTATGTTTTTTAGATTTTGGAAGATGACTATGTCTACGAGGCATGCAGAGATCTTGCAATGGCTGCAGTTAATAATAACTTACAAAGAGAAGTTTCTGGCAGAGAAGAAGCTGAACCAAGTACAAGGGGGTCGAGCAGGAATAATAGAGTACTGTGGTAGTTGTTTAGTTGCAAGACGAACTGTTGGATGTTGCACTTATACAATCACTGTAATTATGGTATCTAGGATGGGCCAGACATTACCCAAATAAATTAGCACCTGCAGGTTTTCTTGATGATGTTGTGAATGATGAGCAATATTTATTAAAAAATATAAATAGTTTGTTTTTTTAATCTATCCCCTATACCCGTACCATATAATGAATCATATATATATGACGGAGAAGGTACGTCTCTCTCGTTGTCATTAGCCATATTTTAACTACTGTGGGCGTACTATGGGCGTACTATGGGAAGTGTTGGTTATTGCGCAATAGAAAGACCGTTTGCTGTTCAAACCAAATTATAATTTACGAACAAATTAATCACACTACCGAATCACACACTGTAGGTACACGACACAACTATAAGTACGCAACGCCAAGGAGTAATAGTGTTCTGTGCAGAACACGCGACGGTTTCTAAACGTGTTCACTGCTTGACCGCCACCGACCAACTCTGCTTTTACTCTTTTATTTTGTGATTGGCTTCTCGCAGGTCAACCCAGGAGGTTGTCGACTGCTTAACTGGACATGTCTGTGGTTGCCATAGAAGACTTACAAACTAGGCGACAACACGCTAAGGGCACCCGCTGCGGGGTACGAGCCTCGGTTTAGGGCTACGCTGGGAGAGGGCAGCAAGGGACAGGCTGGATCGGAATTATTATTAGGGGACGAATTTAAAGCTACAGGCTCAGCGGCGCGGGCTGGCTCTAGCAAGGGTCAGGGCGGACGTGGACGGAAGGACGACGGTCTGTGTTTGTGTATCTTTAAAGTACTGGTGGCCTTACCACTCTCCTGGAGGAGGGTAGTGGCGTCGTCGGGGTCGACTAAGGTATGCCTCGGGAGGCGAATTTTACTAATGCGAGAGGGAGTGTAGCAGGCGGCTGCTTTAATTAGGGGGTTGGGGTGTTTTATACCGCAGTCGAAGAAACGCTTTGAAAGGCGTTTCATGAACTGTTGGATGGTGGGAATTCGGAGGTCTAAGTGAAGATTCACACTTCGGACATAGACGGGGGCTCCCGTAACCTTTCTGAGGAAACGGTTCTGTAGGGTCTGCATCCTATGAAGATGGTGGGGCTTTGCGTGTGCAAATACATCGCAGGCATAGATCATGATGGGACGGATGACTGCGGTGTAGATGCGCAATTTGGATTCGAGAGACAATTTACTGCGGGCTGTTAATAGGGATTGAAGTCTACCGAGAGCGAAGGCGGCGCGCGAGCGAGCCATCCTTATGTGCTCACTGAAGGTAAGGTGGTGGTCGAGGACCACATCTAGGTATTTAGCTCGCTTCTCCCAAGGGATCGGCTAGCCATACATAGTGATCGGACTGGTCTGCTTTTACCCTCTTTACTCGAGCATTATATTGTAGACTCTGTCGAGCACTGCCTGGTGGCGTTGGCGTCCCGATTAGTCAAAGTAAAGTACCTACGTCGCATGTGGGCTATGTGGCAGACCTTCGCACGTCGCGATCAGCTAGACTTATAATTCTGAAGCCGTAGTCCGTAGTTTATTTTGCAAAAAAAAATCATTTCTATGAATTATATTTTAAGTGGTAAGTAGTATTTCTATATTTCTTTTTCGATTAGGGTCTGTTGTTGACTAGACATAACCTCTAGAACTTCAAACTGGAATATCTTTAATTCCTGACTTCCTATAAAAGTATGTCTGAAGACAAAACTGTTTAGGGATTCGAACTCTGTATTTTTACATATTTTTCATAGGCAGACGCAAAAAAAAATGTCAACAAAATTTCGTTTGGGCGGTTGCCATTGTCCTTTAAAATAAAATATGTAATTTGAAGGTTCTTACCTTCAAATTACATATTTGTTATGATAGACATAACACGAAACACAAACTCAAAGCATTTATTTCAATTAAACCAATACAGGCAGTTTTGAATTGTCAAGGAGTCGGTCAGTCAGAAATATGAAGCTAGTTGCCCATTCCAAATTCAAATTCAAATTCAAATTAATTTATTGTAGAACATAGGTAAAGTAAAATGTTACAATATAGTTATGCATATAGGTCTGCTATGTCTCGCCATTGAGGCATACAAAATTCATAATAGGTTACAGATAAAAACAATTAAACACTAAGTAATTTAAAATACAACAATAATAATCCAGTATATTGAGTTTTTATTTATTTTTATTTTTTATATATAAAATTATTTGAGAAATTGTGGTTTATTATTATTATTAACAAATTATTTATTATTATATATGTCAGATTACATGCCACATTGTATGTCAAATTAAATGTCAATTATTTGTCAGGCGTAGTAGATTCCTATAGAGAAGAACAGGCAAGAAACTCCATGGACTCTCTTTGAAACTAAATTGATACAAAAATATTAGTTACATCATTAATGTTTGACTTATAATTATAATTTTGTGAATACGGTGTAAAAAAAAGACCTACACGTTTTAAAGCGTCCAGAGTACAGCAAATAGAAACAAAACAAAAAAAGAAACGCCTGAAATATCTGAAGGGTTAAGCAGAGGTGTACCTATAGTACACCCATATTTCGCCAGTTATTTTTAAGTCCCATGTAATAGGGGGTAAGCCTATTGCCATTAACCGGGCACTAATTCCGAATAAAATTCTCTTTATTATATACGTACAGGTACAGTCACGAGTACTAATATGTCAACACTTGGCAACTTTCAATAGCGATTTTTTTGCGAAATAACAAATGCAACATTGAAATACGACATATTACATAAACCTATGGGTTCGAAAATACTATGTTCGTAACACCACAAAATTTCATTAAAAAATTAACGAGATAATCGCTTTTAAATTTAGCCAAGTGTATACATATTTATGCTCGTGACTGTACACCATACGAATTACAGATATAAATGTGGGTATATTCACATAGGACGACACACTGGGCGGTCTTATCGCTAAAAGCGATCGTTAAAAGTCAACCTTTGGATGGATTTAAAGCCCACAGTAAAACGCATTCGGTGAACACTGTTTAAAATATACACCCGTGGTAGACAGATGGACATTCAGACGGGCAGACAGATGGCGTAGGCTTAGGAATCAAATAGGGTCCTCCTCCCTTTGGGTACGGAAACCTAAATAGTAGTTTTTTTTTTCTGGTGAGTTAAAAGTAGATTATTCACTAAGGGGATAAAGCAGTGTCTTAAGTTACAGGCGCTGTGCAACGAGGGATTCAAGCTCACCCAAGACGAAGACACCTTTATCTCTAAGGAGAATACTCTGCTTTTCGAACCTACTGCGAGGTAATAAAAATCAATTCGATTTCGAATTAGTAGCTTATGAAATTTAATTATGTGCAGTTTCATTCAACTCATCACTTTATATCAACTCAAGCAATTTCATCAAAAACACAAAAAAAAATCGTAACAACGCCCAAATTACACATTCTAACGTCCGGTACGCGCCACAGCAACCGATCAGCTGTTGCGATGACATGCCGCCATTGTCGCCACAGATATTTTAATAGAAACTTCTCTTAAAACAATTGTCTTTTATTTCCTCGTAGGTATAGTATAAAGTACTATGTATAACTCGAAAGAAAGTCTGATTCCCAACTCGTGTGTATTAAGGCCCTCGGCCATAATACACACTGAGCCTCGGGCCACAAACTACGCGCTCGTTAGTAATCGGTTATTTTCTCCCCTCGGTGAACAATGTACTATTATTGGTGATTCGTAAGCTCGAGTCGACGATGGTTATGCAGACAGTAGGTACTTAATTTTAAATGTAACAGTTTTCATTATAAATACAGAGTAGCAATATTTCATTGTAAATTCCTCATCAAATTCATGAAAGAATCCAAAAATGGCAGCATTTCTAACAGAATAATATTATATCTACAATAATTTTGTATGGATATTTGAAATATTCTTCCAGCTCCGCTGTTACATACCGCCCTAGTACAAAACTATGAGGTTGTAGATACGACGATGCTATAACGTGGGCTTTGAATTTTATGACGTCATAAAATTCCAGAACATTCGACCGTTCGTTATTACATCGTGAACGAGAACTAACAAGCGAACAGGACCATGGAACCTTTAGAATATTATAAATTATTGCTAAATTAGTAGGTATTGCTAAGGCAGATCACATTCCCCGTGCGGAAGCACGTCACGCGGGGCGCGGTATATGCGTCCCGTCGGGTGGTGCGTTGTATTGTGTGATCCGTCTAAGAATCCAAAGACAAAGATCGTTTGGGGCATGTACTAATCTTACATGTTCGTCATGGCAGTCATATCATATTATATCTGCTGGCTAAATTAATTTGAGATTTGGTTTTGTTCGGATAATATATAGTTCACAGTTTAAAGACTAGGAGAGAAGACATGCTGCAGGCGATCCCAAATAAGGAACAGGAGGATGATAATGATAAACCTGAATAAGGTCTAAAGATAACGAATGAAGTGAGTTACCAATATCGTCGCTGTGTAGTGAAAACCTGGTAATTGCAATCAACGCTATATATACAGGAGAAGATAATAAGTTGTCAGAAAAATGGCCGTTTCTGACATTAAATGATAAATGATTTTATTTCTGTAAGTAGGTTTGAACAAACACTTTTACACGTCAATCATATTTTAAAAACTAGATGAGGTCGGCGTTTCCTATCTGACTACTCTGAGAAGAAAGGCCAGAACAAAGTCAGAGGTCACAGTCTCTTTTAAAGTCCAGACATAATCTTGGTCAGATCATGTGCAGACCATGTAGATTTGTGTCTGAAATGGTCTTTTGAGGAAAAACCACACAGATTGAGTGGACCTGTCCAGTCAGTGCACGCATTTGTCAGTAATCGTGCAGCTCAACTCAGAACTTAAGGAGCTCAACGATTCGACGAACAATACCAAAGAAAAGACATTTGGATAGGCCACAAAAATTACTCAAACTGCCAGACCATGATTAAAATTAACTGAGGAGAAAAAAAAAGCAATATTCAACAAAAAAGCATTCTTCAAGGTTCTCATTATCATCAATAGAAGGCATGAAGCATCTTAGAGCTGTGCACGTTTGTTCTTGCGAAAAACTTTTCTTTACGAGGTTGGTGAGCGATGTGGACCATCTCAATATTATGGGGGTGTGAGAATATTGCGTGCACTGACTGGACAGGTCCACTCATTCTGTGTGGTATTTTTTCCTCAAAAGACCATTTCAGACTCAAATCTACATGGTCTTCACATGATCTGACCAAGATTATGTCTGGACTTTAAAAGAGACTGTGACCTCTGAGTTTGTTTCGGCCTTTCTTCTCAGGGTAGTCAGATAGGAAACGCCGACCTCATCTAGTTTTAGATCTTTGACAGTCGTTACGGGTCGTAAAAAGCCTGAAATTTTAACAACCAGTCTTACCAAGAGGTATCATATTTACTTGTAATTGGGTTGTGGAGGTCAGATAGGCAGTGGCTCCGTGTAAAATACTGGTAAGCTGCATCCGGTTAGACTGCAAGCCGACTTCAACATAGTTGGGAAAAGGCTAGGCAGATGATGAGATAATGTCAGTCAGAGCCTTTTGTAAGATATTTTTAATTTAAAACTTACCAACACTTTTTTTTTTAAATGGATATCACCAAATAACTTCTCCCACTCAGGGCGGAGTGGGAGAGTGTGTCAGACTTTAACTGACTAAAAACCACCCGTGTTCCTTCAGTTGCCTGCAGTTGCCTGTGTGCCTGGGCCACGGTAACTCTTTTGGACAAACCCGCGACCCTGGCAGGCATCGGCTCTAGGGGACCCCTTCAATTGGTGCTGACATCTCTTTGAGGCGCGCGTGGAACACAACGCGCCGTCGACCCCGGCCTGGTCCTTACCGGACGGCGAGCTAAACTTGCCAACCCTGAGTCTATAACAAAGTAGTGAAACTTGTTTGTTATTGAACCACAGAAAAGTAAAAAGGGGTGGGGATAACGAAGGACCATGAAAATTTATGGACACCTAAACTTGCAATAAATTCGCCTAACTTCGGCAATGAGTTTGTTTTCCTTTCGCGCAGTTATTTCCATGTCTTTGTAAGGGAAAGCGGTTTATTTGGATTTGAGTGTCGGGAAAATAATAACCAGTGATCGAATATTCGGATGCATATTTACCTAAAGTTAATTTTCGCTGTGGAAGTAAGGAAGCGGCTTCTTAAAATATATTTTTTTGTACACAAAATCCCGGGATGCCAGGTACACCGGGAATGCATAACTAGTCGGGTGTAAAGTAAAGGAAGCGGCTTCTAAAAATATATTTATTAAAAAGAAAACCCCGGAATTCTTGGATTGCATAACTATTCAGATGCATATTTATTTAAAATGAATGTTTAACCCCCGATGAAAATATGTGTATTTAGGGTGTAAGAGGTGGGGTGGTGTGTGTTAGTTAAGATTTTTTCAATACAAAAGCGCATTCCTTAATAGCCAACATCTCAACTTTAGGTGAATATGCATCCGAATATCCGATCTCTAATATTAACACATGTTATGTTAGAAAATTTTTTGATTTAGATTAATTTGAGGGCCTCAAAGTCAAAGTCAAAGTCAAATCATTTATTTCAAATAGGCACATAAAAGGCACTTTTCAATGTCAAAATTTACATAAAAATAGAATTGATTCTAGTTGCCCCTTCCAAAAGGTAGTTTCGTATGGAGAAGAATGGGCAAGAAACTCCACCGTTACTCTTTTAAAATGTTTTATAATATTATGTAGGTTCACATTAACTATGTAATTATATGTGAAGACGATGCACCTAGAATAAAATTACTGTACCACAATAGGTAAAAACAATTAAATATAATGCAAAGACAGGTAAATTAATTATGTGACAGATACATGGTGCTCACATATTCACAAATATTGAAAAGTAGATGATGTTTCCAAAACTTTAACAAGTATTAATTTAGTGTGTGAGTTAAAGTAGTTAAGTACATAATGTAACAATCAATGTCATAATAATTATAAATTATGCAATTAAATTAGCAATCAGTTTGATTTTGTATAGACTATAGATTGTCTTATGGACAAGGACCAGCATGTTTCCAAGCAATCTTATCTAACCTACAATCTGGAGTACCGTTGTAACTTTGCAGTCTACTTTCTTATTGAACACCCTATTGAGGCATTGAAGACTATAATAGATAGAGTAAAACTGCAAAAACTAAAACGTACAGTGAGCATCCGTGTTTATCAGTGGTCGTTTCTTGTCTGTATGAGAAAATAGGCTATAGCAACAAAGGCTTTTTTTTTTTTTTTTTTTTTTGGGTGGGAAATCATCAAATGACGTCTCCCGCTCTGGGCGGAGCGGAAGGGCGTGTCAGACTCTTACTGACTAAAACCCACCCGTGTTCCTTCAGTTGCCTGTGCGCCAGGGCCACGGTAACTCTTTCGAACAATCCGCAGCCCCGGCAAGCATCGGTCCTATCGGACCCCGTCAATTTTGCTGACATCTCTTTGAGGCGCGCGTGGAACACGACGCGCCGTCGACCCGGGCCTGGTCCTTACCGGACGGCGAGCTGCCCATTGCCCGCCATCCGCAAGCCCGCGCCTACGGTGGCCGGGAGTCGGCAATCGACTCCCGACGCCCAGGGTGTCTCCTCCTCCTGCGGCGGCTAGGGGCGCGAGGGCGCAGTGATTGCCTCTCCCTCTCGCGCTCCGCCTCCTCCTTCGCGAGCATTACTGCTTCGCAGAAGGAGGTGACGGCTTCCCATTCCCTCTCGCTCCGTACCATGGCCTGAACCAGGGCCGGACGCGAGAGGTCGCCGCCGCTGATCGCCGCCACGAGGACACGGCGGTGCTCCGCCCAAGCCGGACAGACCTCCACCGTATGCTCCACCGTGTCCTCCGGTCGATCCACACAATGGTAACACCCGGGCGTTTCCTCCCGCCTTATTCGAAACAGGAACCTCCCGAAACAGCCATGTCCGGTGAGCAACAAAGGTGTTGCGTAAAATTGATACAAGACTCAGCCGTCTACCAAACGAATAGATTATGTCCTTATCCCCACAATCCGTCCTTTCAAAACATAAAAAGGGGCCACATTTAAACGTATTCACCTTTAAAAAAAGGTCTCGCATTCTAATATGCGTACCAAAAACCAAGCTGCCAAAAGTAAACTAACAAAACGCACCCTTGACATTTGCAGGACCCAACCATCCAATGAAGACTCATAATAATTTATGCGGGTACCCATTAGGAAGCAATTTAGTGGTGCGTTGGGAGCAGGGCGGACCGACTTAAAGTGGACGGTAAGTGGCACTACCGTTTGCTAATTCGATTGTGGCCTGGACGCTTCGAAATTATGTTTACCTGGTACATTTAGTTAATAACTGAACTAATATTATGGAGTATCTTTGGAAGCTGTTTGTTCGAATCCATGTAGACTAGAACTCGTTCCTTTTACGGCGCTGCAAAGATCTTTTGTGACATTGAGAGGGGGGCGCTGTTGGTAAACATTTGTGATAATGTTTTGGGACATAGTCGGTATTGAAAAAAACCTTTTTACAAAAAAAAAAAAAAAAAAAACAACTGACTTCCAAAAAAAAAAAACACTAAAAAAAGTGAAAAATAACTTTAATTTCGGAAGTCGGTGTCTTTGGTTTTGTATTCTCGTTTTTTGCCACCGACTTCCGAGATTAAATTTATTTTTCACAATTTTAATCTTTTTTTTGGAAGTCGGTTGTTTTTTTTGAAAAAAAGATTTTATTTTTCACTTTTTAGTTGTGGTACCTACCCCACACAAATTCGTATACCACTACTTGATATGTAAATAACAGTGACAGGGAATTATTAAAACATCTTCAACATAAACTAAGTGGAAAAAATACGCAGTATTAAGGATAACTCAAAAACTACTGGTCAGAACTTGATCAAATTTATATGGGACTACATGAGAAGCACCAGCTTTCAAATAAAAACAAAACATCCAAATCGGTTCACGTAAAAAACAATTCTGAGACAAAACACATTTTTTTTTAAACTGTTGTAAAAGAAACAATGTGCAGCTTTGACTTTGCTACGATTTTATTATATAATTATATAGCTAATGCTTATGGCACAATTATTAAGTTTAAAAGAAATTGTTACACTAACCTTAGATTTTAATTAAACATTAGCTATGTTGGTTGGCAATTAATGAAAAATAAATAAGTAGACTCTGCCGATGCAGCGATTCCGTGCTCTGGGTCAAATTAAATTAGGTAGCTAAACTCCGCAGACATGATGGGATTCTATATCGAAACACGATCAAATAAAAATAATAAAGATTTAAAGTTTTTTTTAGGGGTCAACGACCGCCACTAGTTTTGTTACATGAAGTATGAGCTGATTTTTTTTTTTTTTATCGTGTTTAGATGTCGATACCAATCATGTCTGTGAAGTTTATAAATACACAGACTTTGGTCGATGAGCCCACAAAAAAAAAAACAACAAATTAATTTCGTTTTTGTTTTATCATGTTTAGATATCGATACCCATCACGTTGGCGGAGTTTCGCAAGCTAATTTAATTTGACCCTATATATGCACATGTATGAGACATTTCAGCTTTATTTCTGAGATGACAACCTCTAGTACTGCAGACGTCCTTATGCGGCAGTAACCACTTACCATAAGCTGAGTCGTCTGTTCGATTACCACCCAATAACGTAAACCCTACATGACTTTCGAATTTGACTTCCATCCATCTTCCAACCCCATCCACACAATACCCTATAAAATTAATACCAAAACCAATGACTTTCAAATTTCTATCCTTTGCAAAGATTAATAACGTTTCAAACTAATATTTAATGGTACCACTAAGTGACCAAACTGTGGCAAGTAAACAGAGCAGTGACTTTAACTTAACTTTATGGTCGGTTCACATTATTCCAGTCGCTAGATCTAGCAAGTTGAATACAGCGCTGGACTGGACTTGATGTCGTCTACACTATTCTAGTCGTTCAAAGGCCGTTGAATTTATTTATTTTCTAGCTGACCCGGCAAACGTTGGTCTTGTTTTTTTTTTCGGTACGAAATATTCTTTACGACCTACGACCACAAACACCGTGACACGAGATTTATATATATATATATATATAGATTTATTCAAAAATACGTTATCAGTTTCCAGTTTCACCAAAACGCTTATATCGCTTATGCTACAATTCATAATCACAAATAAATTACAAAATTATAAAAATAAAAAAAATTGTTGCGTACATAATCGAACACTTATGCTAGTAGCAAAATGTCAGAAGAGAAAATCAATTAAAATTTGAAACGCTTAAAACTAAACGCATACGCTGACTCGCTTAGTGATTATAATGATTCCAAGATGGAAGCGATTAACAAAATAGACTGGAATGCCACTGAATTAGCTGGCGCTGTATCAAAAAGTAGACCACCAATTTAATTATTGGACTGGCTAACAAACGCGATTCCGTGCACCGTACTAGAACAATAACGCTATTTTAGTTGCGATCCAGTACGGGATTGGATCACTGGACTGGAATGCTAATAAATGCTACTGGCATAATGTAAACGGTCCTTGACTTAACGCTAACTTGGCGTCGTAAATGGATGTTCCTTGTTCATGTTGTAAGGGCGCGTCTATTGTAACTTAGCGTGAACTGGAAAAAATATTAATGTTGTATCATTGTTAGACTGGTTCCAAAGTGGGCTGCGGATGTGAGCCATTTAAATGTTGCTTAGAAAGTGGGATATGAATGTCAAAAAAGAAATGACTTGGTTGATGTTTGCTATTTTTACCCGACTGCGCTAGAAGGAGGGTTATATTTTCGAATTTAAGTATGTGAAAAACCAATGGCGGGGATAAACCAATAACCTGAAATATAGTGTAACTTTTGTTTGTCCCCGCCTGCGATAAACTTACAAAAAACAAAGTTCAATAGATAATAACGCTTCTTTTTCTCTTTTGAGTTAGGTATGTGTTTTTATGGTCGGGTTTTTTGTTTTTTAAATAATATGTCAGTATCACAGTTTCAAAGTAAAAACAAAATTGTTTATTTGCTCTAAATTTGGTAGGTACAAATAGAGGTACTACAAATTTTTGAACGAGCGAGCGCGAAGCGCGAGTCTAGCGTCTCCGTTTCAGCTTGGGCAAAAATGCTTTCGTATGTCCGCATGTCCGTATGTATTTTCTCCTCTACAGGTCGCATTTCTCAACCGATTCTCGTGAAATTTTGTGAGTAGGTTCGATAATTATATGGATTTTTGTTGTCGATTCACTTTTTCGAAATTTTTCGAAATAGCGCAGACATGGGGGTTGAAAACGGAAAAAAATAACATATTTCAGCCATTTCGTGCTGTTTGCGCGCGCTTTTTGTTTTAAGAATTTTATTTTAAGGTGTAAGGACACGCGAGGTTTAAAGCTCACAGCGCCACTAGTGTTAGTACAATGACACATTTTGCCACAATATTGGCTAAGTGCTAAAAGCAATGTATGCTTAATACCTTGAAGGTCTTTTGTCTCCAAGGTCAGTAAAGCTTTAGATATTAATTACTTCGTGGTTGTTCATTTGTCGTTTATTACATATAATAATAGAAAACAATAAGGACACGGTAAGTACGGTCACATGACAGATTATGAATGGATCTGATGTGACATTATTACAAAAATAAAGTAATATCTTTCTCCCGAAACCAAACAAAATATCTCAATGAAAAACCGGCCAAGTGCGTGTCGGACCACGCACAATGAAGGGTTTCGTAGTTGGGATGAATTTATCCCAAGAACAAACTTAACATTGTTGTTGAAAAACATGTTCTCCCATACATCGATATACGTCACGGTCAATTCTCCAACTGCAAAAGTAAGTTTGTTATCACAAAAATGTATTTTTTTAATGTGATAAAACTACAAATTATCGATTTTAGGACTTATTCTCCTTTATTTGTGCTGTGAAACCTTGCTTCTTGCCAAACACGATTCTAGATCAACGGAAAATACCCTACAGGTTTTGCGAGTATCAAAATATGTCGCATAAATGGCCGCATTTTTGTATTGCGTTGACTTAGAAGCTTGATTTTTTTTTGAAGCTCCTAGGGACTGTAGACCTACGTATTTGATATTAGTTTCAACGTGACACCTCTACGCTTTCCTGAGAAAAAGGGTCTTGACAGACAGACAGTTAGACGGACGAACAACGAAGTGATCCTTTAAGGGCTTAGAGCGTTTGGGTTCCGTTTTTTCCCTTTGAGGTACGGCACCCTGAAAAAAACTCTTCAGCTTTATTATATTAGTGAGATAATAATAGAAAACAATAAGAACACGGTAAGTACACACGACAGACTACGCTTGGTTCTAGATGTGACATTATTACAAAAATATGGAAATATCTTTCTCCCGAAACCCAACAAAGCGACATCTCAATGAAAAAAGCAGCACTGGAAAATGTTTTTGAAATCAAACCGTCGGCGTCGCGTCGCGTCTGATCTACGTCTAGACAGAAATAGTTCTTTCTGTGGAAATAGTCGAAGTGAGGGGATTGGTACCTACATTACGATACGTTTTTGATGTACAGTCGAAAAAATTATTGGGGGTACATTCATGTTTCCACTACACTGCCAATATTTATTGTTTACATAATCAGCCTATGACGTTCCCAGTGCTGGGACACAGGTCTCCTCTCTTCGAGAACGGAGTGGGCTGTAATCTGCCACGTGGGCCCAGTGCGGGTTGGTAGATGTCACATGTCTTTGAATTTTTGGTTCTAGAACATGTCGGTTTCCTCACGATGTTTTCCTGCACCGTTTTGAGAGCAGTGGTGATGAAATTATTTACACAAAGTAAAGCGCCTGTCTGGGTTCGAACCCACGACCTACAACTCGTAAGTCGGGGCCGATACCACTTTGCCACCACTACACCCTCATTTATTGTTTGAGCAATGTATATCTATGCCAAATATTATTATAAATTAAAGTCACTTTTCCTATTTGTCTATGTGACCGCGTTGTTCTTCTAAACTACACATTATTTTAATGCAGTTGTCACTACCTACCATTTAGAATATTCCGGAAGGTATATATGTACTTACTTACTTATAATAAAGTAGAAAAATAAATAAAAAATGTTTATTCTGCACAAACAAGACGCACATTACAAAATTTGACAAAATACATACACTAACAAAAAGTAGCCAAAAGCCTCGTATTCAAAACGTTAAAAGTTTGATAAAGTTGTCCGTTGCTATCGACAACGATGATGACGTTGTCGTTGTACATTGTAATAACAATAAACTTACATAAAATAAATAAATTGCGATGTTTTCTCAACTGGGAAAAACCGTGCGAATTTTATTCTCATACTAGCAACCCGCCCCGGGTTGCTAGTATGAGAATAAAACTCGACAAATCGGCCTCTGCGGGGCAATTGCGTAATACACTAACAGTAGTAATGGCTTTAATTTTGACAGTTCAACTACATTCATTGCGTTATCTACGTTGTTGACCAGACAAATTTTTCGAAAGTATGAAGCAATGAATTAGCAATATCCTTCAAAAGATTTAGATTGTGATTGAAAGTGTGTTACGCAATTAGGGTGCCGGTAAGTTTAATTGTTCCGTTCCTGATTCAATTATAAGTCTTCGCTTTCAGGTAAACTGAATCTGAAAACTAATCTTGACACAACCTATACCTAGTAGAAAGAATAGAAATGCTTCTTTATTTGTCGTAAAATCCACTATCTTGAGTTTACATAATCATAATATGCTCGTAGTGGTGAAAATAATAGATACTGAGCATACTAACTGTACAGCGTGGTAGGGACACCGACTTAAAACCTGTTACCATGAATTCAGTACATTCAAAACTACTACTGAATTCAAAAAATCTAAATCAAAAACAACGAATAAAAAAAAAAACACAATCAATAAATCAATCAACAAAAAAAAAAAATACAATTTCTGAAAAAGTTCAACGCAGGTGCGTTAAAATTTATCGTTGGTTTAAAAAAAAAATCGGTTGTTTCATAGAAAAGTGCAATACCTACACGGTCAAAATGTATGGAACAGCATTTTTTTTATAACATTAATAATTTCAACGCACGTTTAGAATCATGTACTGAATCTGACATTAACACACCTTTTCCAATATAAACATTTCTATATTTAAATTTTTGCACACAAAATAATTTCATTACAGAATTTTTGAAGACAACCTTTTAAAAGGTTTCGAAGGTCGAAGAGAACTAACTTTGAAACAAGGCGATGCACTAAACATCATATTTCCATTCCGTTTCGTTAAAAAACCAGTACTTTTTCGGTAACCGTCAAATGAGATATTTTTTAACTTCATGGATACAAAAATAATTTGAGGCAAATCACATACTTTCAATTTTATATTTAAAATCACTACAATAATCTTATTAATATTTGGAAATCATGACATGATAACAGATTGCGCGTCGATGTCCCTGCCAACCTGCATTGTAAGTAGTTGCAAGTACCTGCTTGTATACCAAACAGTTTGTTCGATTGTAGGCGTACATTTCTGAGAATTTATGAACTTTTGTAAGCTACGAATTTGAGAGGGATTTGGTTTTCATTACTTTTATCAGTAAAGCTTTAGTAATAGTATTCATTTTTGTACCGTAATTTTAATGGATTTGTCACTAGCATTTGGGAGAATGGATTGACAACCAGTCTTATTAAGGGGTATCGTGTTACCCAGTAACTGGGTTGTAGAGGTCAGATAGGCAGTCGCTCCATGTAAAATATTGGTATTCAGCTGCATTCGGTTAGACTGGAAGCCGACCCCAATATAGTTGAGACAAGGCTAGGTAGATGATGATAAGTTTGGACACTGGATTACTGGAGAATTAGTGGTAATCATGTGATATATAATGATCCCTTAGACAATTTTAATATATTTAATCATTTCTTTATTAATTTCACATCTAATCAGCCTATAAATTCCAATAATATTAAACTTAATAAAAAAAGGACAAAACACAAACAACAGGTAACAACAGGTATTAACAAGGCAGATGTGAATAGAAACGCCATAGTGACTTTATTGGCGATGTTCTTCAGAAAGATCAGGTTTGTAGTACTCGCAACAGGCGTGCGTGTATGACCAGATGTATCATCGTAAACGAGGCAAAAGGAGTATGTAAGGATCGTAACAGGTGGCGTTCTATAGTTTCTGCCTACCCCCATGGGAAGAAGGCGTGAGTTTATGTATGTGTGTTATGTGTTAATCAAAAAAACAAAAATCTAAATTAAATTTTCCTTACTCCTGTAGATGCGATAGAAGTGTATAAAATCATAATGTCTCTAAATAATAGCAAAACTAGAGGACAAGATGATATCTCCACACAAACTTTGAAAGCTTGTGCTATTTGGATATGTCATCCACTGGCGCATGTTATAAATTTATCATACCTAGAAGGTGTATTTCCTAAATAGCTTAAAATATCTACCGTAAAACCACTATTAAAAAAGAGAAATAATTCAAACTCTAACAACTATCGGCCAGTAGTATAGTTTCGATTTTATTGTTTTTTTTTAAAAGGCAATACTTGGTAGGATAAACAACTTTCTATCTACACATGAGATATTATGCAAACAGCAATTTTGTTACCGCAAGGGAAGTTCAATTGCTTTTGCAAGCTTTAATTTGTTAAAAACTGTAACAGAAAGCATAAATAATGGCAATCCAGTGGTGTCCCTATTTCCAGGTAAGAGTAAGGCTTTTGACTTTGTTAATCAGTCTAAACTTTTACATACATGAGAGTTTCATGGCATACGAGGAAACGCATATGAATGGATATCTAGCTATCTATGTAACAGAAAACAGTGTACAGAGATATCCAAACTTATAAAAAAGGCAGCAAAATACATTTTAAAGAAAAATTTAAACCAATGGCAATAACAAATAAAAATGATGTGCCTCAGGGTAGCATTATCAGCCCTTTACTTTTATTGCTTTATATAAACGATCTTCCAGAAGCCACTTTGCAGAAATGTATTTTTTTTGTAGATGCTACTACAATTGTAGAGTTTAGTGCCTGCGTGGTTAAGCACTAACTTCTGGGTTGGTTGATATTTGGTTGATTTGATATTATATTAGACTGGTTGTGGTTTGGTTGTTGGTTTACGATCACTGATCTAATGAAACGAAATAATATGGTTTAAAAGCTATTGATTACTACAATTTATTATAATTATGAAATGGCAAGTCTAAAACAAATTAGCACTGAGATGGTTTGATCTGGTTTGGTTTGACTAACGCGATTGGTAGCCGAATACGTACTAACTTGTAATTGTTGCGATACGTGCAGTTATGGAAATGCATGCAGGCAAAAGTGCTTAGTTGTTAGGTTGCAAATATTGAACCGAACCACAATTATTATAAAATATCAGGATATTAACGCCTATAAATCAGTTACCGAAAAGGCCCTAGCAGATATATTAAGTTGGATGGATAACAATAATTTAAACATAAACATTAGCGTAACAACATTAATCGAATTTAACTCCTACAATATAAAACAATTAATTAACTTTAGATATCCTAACTATCCTAACTAATATTATAAATGCGAAAGTAAGTTTGTTTGTTTGTTTGTTACCTTTTCACGCCTAAACCACTGAACCGATCATCCTGAAATTTTGCATATACGTTGTCAGGTGTACAGAAACGGACATAGGGTACCTTTTATCCCGAAAAAAAGTACCGTTTCCGAGGAAAACAACAATAACGTTCTTATGATAATAGATGGCGCCACGTGTCTTCCGATCACGATTGAATTATAACCCGAATTGATAGTCAAAGTCTAAATTAACGCGAGCGAAACCGCGGGCAAAAGCTAGTTATTTATAAGGACAAAAAAGTAGAACAAGTAGATGATTTGAAATTTTCCAGGACTTAATGTAGATAAACATCTAAATTGGAAAAGCCGTATAGAGTCAATTTGACAGAAACTTGATAGGTGTATGTGCGCAATAAAAAAATTAAGACCAAATGATTCTGGAGAAGATGTCCTATCGGTTTACCATGGTTATGTGTCATATGTACTGAGTTATGGATTAATAATGTGAGGCAACTTGATCGATATCGAAAGAGGTTTTAAAGTTCAAAAACGATGCATCCGGGTTATCAACAAGGATTGTTTCCTAGATAGTTGTAAACCTTTATTTCAAAAATGTAAAATTCTTCCAATTCCTTGTACGTATACATAAAATAAAAATACAAAAAGACACCTTGTACGTAAAAAATATCTTCATCATTACAAAAAAATACATGCACTATTTTAAACAACTTAGTGAGATCCTAACTAGACAAAAAAGGGCCATATTTCGCAACCTACAGCAGGCTTAATATGACGGTTTCTATTTCTACGAAGAATAGATACAGCTCTTTCTTTGCACAGTGACCTTTTTGTTTCTCCATTTTTGTCATCGCACCGTAGAAACAATCTGTCATTTTGTCTTACGTTTGCAACGATCTTTGTCTAGGTCCTTTTTTATGTAGACTACTCGTATTTCAGAACAGAGTTTTCTATCCCAAACTGTCAAAATCACACTGACAACTGCCAGTTGTCTAAGGTAGTGAAAACAATTTGATTTTGTAATCGCCATGCTAACGACAGTAGAAAACATTCTACTCGACGGCCACAAAGTATATACGGTTATCTACAAAATCATTATTTTACAGGAGAGCGTTTTGAACGAAAAACTGTGATAATTAATAGAAGAACAAAGCTATCTTCTCCTATTTTACATCATTTAGTTAATAGGGCATTACCAAGGAAATGGTTATGGCCAATAATACTGTAATATTTTCTTGTTCCAAAATACGGTAGTTCAACACTTTGAAAAAGAATGTTGTAGTTGTCTTTATAAACGTGACTTAATATCAGTAAAATAAGAGAATCAAACAGAAAAAAGTCCCATGACAAAACAAAGAATTCTGAGTCGAATTATTTAAAAGAGTGAATTTCGTAAAAATTGCAGTTGACTCTTTTTACTTTGCTGCCGTCATACTGTCTATATGGAACGTCATTTTTGTCTACTCTTCCGTCGACAAAACGGTGTTCGTACTAAGCCTGCTGTATCAACCACTGTCACGTAACGATTAACCGGAGGGCTAATTGTAAGTCACATTATTTTTAAAATAAGAGTATAACACATACAGTATAAAACGATGAATAGGAGCTTCAAGTCGATTTCGGAACGGGATCAGCAGCGTGGTGTGGCAGAAACGACAGGTAGCGGTGGAGCTGGACGAGGATGGGGTAGTCATGCCGATTGGATCCAGGATTTTGAAGATCGCCGTGCCGTGGCGGTCGTGTCGTGAACCGTCATGGAGGAGGGCTTGTCGTTGTTAACCCTGTTCAGAAGAAGGAAAAAGTTTTAGAGTATTCTCAAATACTGCTTTGCTCGCAGCCTCTGGTATATCCCTAAAACATGTCAGCAAGAGGTCCGCGTTAGTGTCCCACACCACGTGAGTGAATTGTCTCGACGTCAGAGGTAACGATTCGCTCAGTAAGAAAAGTCCCTGGCCTCCTGCGGCACGTGGGATGAGCGCCTCAGGGTTAGAGACCTCCCGTCGAGGAGTGGCCGCAAGCGTATGGATGCCGGCGGTAAGCTTTTCAATGGAATTTTCCGGATTTCAACATTCTTAGGTTGTGCAGAGGGAGGACTTTGAGCTGGTCGCCGGTACTCACCAGGATCATAATAAAACTGCTTGATGTGTTTGAAGATCAAAACTAGACTGTTTATTTGGGCTGAAGGCCCGTATTTATACCAGACAGATGTTTTTTATTAATGAAGAAATAATAAAGCAGCTTTGAGAGAGAACCTAACCTTATTACACAGGCTTTAACAAGTAAGCTTTATAGAAAAAACAAAACTGAGAGATGACAATTTACCACAATTTACAACACAAATGTCAATGTATAAAAATATTCTAAGATTTGTCGAAGATTATATAAAAGAAGGAAATTACTGGTATGAAATACAGAATTGGATGTAAAACAGTGGTAACGGTAATAGTGTAAAGTATGAGTTGAAAGAGTGTCCTGCGACTTCATATATGAAAACATAGATTCAGGTACCGAATTATAACAAGAATGATTGAACACAAGCAGCCCTTTCAAAGTCAAAGTCAAAGTTTTAAGCTATTGCATAGTTTCTATCGCGGGCTTTGAGCGCGGCGACCGAATCAAGAAATTCCGTAACGAAAATAAAACCTAACACCCGTACCATATACATACACGTTAAGCGAACGCTCGGGCGAGCTACATGGTAGGCGGCCCACTCCGCCTGTGTACGACTGTAGTTGAATTAATATCAAAGAAAAAAAAATACTGCATAAATAAATAATTATAATTGCATAAGTTGATAAAAAATGCTATGCAATAGCTTTACCGCAGCAGTCCCCGAGTGCCACACGTGTTTTTTTTTAATTTGTAAAACATAGGTGGGTGTAAAAACAGGTGTTGTGAATAAAATATGTATACGTACACTATGTTTTGCCGTTGACGGCGTACAAAAATCAATAAAGTGGGTATCTGAACTAAGGTATCTAACAGAAATAAATTTCATTAAAATTCAATGACAAAATCTTTCCACGCTAAATGACACAAAACTCATGCTAAAACAAAGTTAGCAATTATGCGTACTTTGTACAAATTTAAATTATTAGAATAACATAATATATTTAGAGGATGACAAATATAATATAATCACAGCATTTTGCTACCTCTAACTCTTAATGCACATATTTATCCACATAATTTGTATTATTGTTTACCTAGTCATTCACTGAATAGTAAGCCTTCTTCGCTAAGAAACTGTTTAAATGTTTTTTTAAATTAATCAAATCGCGTTTCTCTCCTAATAGGCTTCGGTATTTTGTTATACATTCTGGGTGCCATGCCTCGAAAACTTTTTGTGTAAAATGCTGTGTTGTGTGTATTAGCAGAAATCTCATTGTTGCGACGTTTCGACTTCAGTATTTCAAATAGATGTAAGTTTGATTTCACAAATACTGCTGTCTCATAAATATATAAAAGCATGGCAGGATAAGCAACTTAAAAAAAATGGCAAGCAACTGTCAATTGATTTTAGCTTGAAGACAGATCGTAAACATTTCTTCTGCGCCTTGAATGCGATGAGTTTGTCTATAGAATTTCCGCAGTATATAATACCATAACGTAGAGTAGATGTTACGTAGGCATTGTACGCTACTAGGACGACGGACTCATTTAGAATCTTTCTCAAGTTATAGAGTGCATAAGAGTATTGGTTTAAATTTTTGCAGATAATTTCGATGTGAGACTTCCAAGATAGATGATTAACTAAATGCAGTCCCATGAACCTGGCATTACTGGTGTCAGCTATTATTGTATTTTCATGGATGACATTTAATTGTGTTCGATTTGTCCGTTGATAAAATTTCATTATTTTTGTTTTATCTGAGTTTATTTTTAATTTATTTATTTTTAACTAATTAATAATATTAGGTCTTTACCTATGAAATTGCCGTTCTGCAGTACTGGCCATTTCAAATCAAAATAATTTTTGTTTGGCTATGAATTCTAATTTCAAATTAATTTTATTTTAAAAACATGGATTTTTTTTTCTAAAAGTAGTCATTTCTTTATTGATTAGTGTTACATTTTCATCGCATTTCAATCTTTTTCGTCATCATGGATACGTTAAAAATTCGAGTAATTATGGAATATGAGTACCGTCGTGGCAGCAACGCGGCACAAGCGGCACGCAACATCAACGACGTTTACGGAGCTAACTCTACAAACCAACGCACCACCTGTTATTGGTTTGCTCGCTTCCGTTCTGGAAATTTCGACCTGAAAAATGAACCTCGCGGTCGTCCGAAGACTTTGGTCGACAATGACGAATTAAAGGCGATTGTGGAAGCTGATGATACACAATCTACGGCTGAATTAGCAGCAGCTTTCGACGTTAGCGTCAAAACAATATTGGTCCATTTGCGTCAAATTGGCAAGGTAAAAAAGCTTGACAAATGGGTGCCCCACGAACTCAATGATCGCCAGCGCGAAGTACGCGTCGAGACGTGCCTTGCACTGCTCAACAGACACACAAATGAAGGAATTTTGAACCGCATTGTTACCTGCGATGAAAAATGGATTCTGTTTGATAACCGTAAGCGCTCAGCAAGTTGGTTGGATCCTGGTTCAGCACCTAAACAATGCCCTAAACGAAAACTTACCCCTAGAAAAGTGATGGTCACTGTTTGGTGGTCTAGCGCCGGTGTGATTCATCACAGCTTCTTACCAAACGGGGTGAGCATTACTGCAGATGTGTACTGTGAAGAACTGAACACAATGATGGAGAAGCTGGCGCATCTCCAACCAGCATTGGTCAATCGCTCGTCTCCGCTGCTCCTGCACGACAACGCGCGACCTCATACTGCACAGCAGACGGTCTCCAAGTTGCAAGAACTGGGGTTGGAAGCTCTCCGTCATCCGCCCTACTCACCAGACCTTGCGCCTACAGACTACTACTTTTTCCAGAATTTGGATAACTTCTTGGCGGGAAAAAAATTTAATACCCGAGAGGCAGTACAAAATCCCTTTGAAGAATTTGTTGCCTCCCGTCCAGCTGATTTCTTTAAGAAGGGCATCAATAAACTGCCACTGCGATGGCAAAGATGCATTGATTGCATGGGTGATTACTTCGATTAATACAAATAAAAAATTCATGAAAAAAATTAGTTTAAATTTTTTCATACAAAACGGCAATTTCATAGGTAAAGACCTATTATATTGTAAGGAACTGTTTATATCATTTTCATATGTTTTTATGTCTTTATATGGAACTATTCCTGTGCTATCATCGGCAAATAGAATAGTTTGATATTCAGTGCATTTTGGTAAATCGTTTATAAATAATGAATAGCAGGGGGCCTACCGACACTTCCTTGAGGAACCCCACATATTGTTAACCTAGTTGGAGATATGTACGCAATTTCTACTTTTGGCTTTGGACAAATCCTATTTATGACAGTCACTTGTTTTCTGCCAGTTAAGTATGCTTCAAGCAATTATAGCATGTTGCCTCTAATGCCATAGCGTTCTAACTTGCTTAATAATATATTATGGTCTACATGATCAAATACTTTTGACAAATCCATTAGTAGTGCTGCAATAGGTATTTTTTTGTCAACATTCAAAACAATTTTAGTGAACAACTCATAGACTGCTTTGTTTGTAGTTATATTTTTTCAAAATCCATGTTTCAATGTTAAATATATAGACTTATTACAAATTCTACAAATAATATTAATAGTATGTACAACTAAATAACAATATTTAAATAAAAAAAAAGAAAGAAGGAAAAGAATCATAGGGCATCAAAAAATTCGTCCGCATAGCTGTCGACATGAAAAGTGCCCAAAAGGATGGCAGCTTTGCCACGTTGTATAGCGATGCTGATTCTTTTACCAAAAAATTGGCCAGCCCTCTGGTCACGTGAAGAGTCGACCAACCGCTTAGCGATGTCTCCAAAAACCAAATGGGCACTCGGACCCCACGGCCCTAGTGTTTCAACCCCAAACGGCTCAAACATATAACTCCCAATAAGATTCGAATATTTTCGCCGTTTGAAGTTTTCCGCATCTGCAGCAGCTGCCCCAGCACAGCCCGCCGTGCTAGGAAGATGGGATGGCGAAAGGGTGTCGACACACGTTGCATCCCATACCAAAGGCCTGCCTAACTTCCAGGGCATTATGGTCATTCCGTCTGGTCTCTTCCGCCAAGCCGTGGGGTTCTAAAACAGCTGGCACCCCGGTGGTGGCAAGAGCACGGCGGATTATGTCATTAATAAATAGATCATGTCATCATAATATATTATAGATAGAATAAAGATGTGGTGTCTGTGAAACGAAATACCACACCACCCTGTTTTGTAGATAGTATCTATAAGAAAAATGTGTATAATATGTGTTTTAGTTTCTAATTACTTACCAAACTATTTAATATAGTATTAAGGAATTTATGGAACATACAAATTTAAAATTGTAAGAATATTAACAATGTAAATAAAATAAAATAATAGTGAATAATTTCACGGTAATAGTACAATAATAAGAATGTATGAAAACTTAATATAAATTTGCACCCCTGTTTGCAGGCAGAATACAATAACACTTAGGTTATAAGATCTCACCTTTACCAAAACAATGTATGTATTTCTAGCAAATAAACGTTTGATTTGAAGAAAACAGTTTTTATCCGAGGTCGTTGCCTAAAAAAAAAAGTTATTTTTATTAAATAAAAATAAAAACTTTTACGTATTTTATCATGTTTAGATATCGATGCCCATCACGTCTGCAGTTTTACTAGCTAATTTAATTCGACCTTGTATATTTGGGTATTTGTAGATTAAAAAATATTTCGAAAAAGTTTGGTTCGTGTTTGTCAGTTCATACCAATTTTTTGATAAATTGGTATTAAAACATAATAATATGCACAAGCAAAATCCATACTTAAATATATAATAAATGCGAAAGTAACTTTCTATTTGATGTTCCCACTGCTGGGATACAGGCCTCCTCTCTGTGAGAGGGCGTGGGCTGTAATCCACCACACAGGCAAATTGGTATAGGTAGATAAGAAAATATTAAAAAAATGTGTGTTTTCCACCAGTTATGTAAATAGGTTTTAACGTTCAATGTGCCTATTTGAAATAAATGGTTTGACTTTGACTTTGACTTAGGTAAGCATCCAACCACTTTATCTCTTCAAAAAATTTGTTCAGGTTACAAGAACCTCTTTCAGCGTACTACAAAATCAGAGGGATCGAACAGCGATTAGATTTACGATCTACCACTTGAGAATAGAACTACCCTCGTTATTTATACCCTTTTTAATGCCCTGAAGGACTATCCATTCTAAAATAATCAAAACAATTGAAGTCAGATCTTGTGAAATTGAATTTAGAATCTTTTAAGTTAAGAAGTCTTGACAAAATAATTAGGGCCGATTCAGACCAGCGCAGAGTCGAAGAACAGTGACGCGTCAATCTAAAAGGTAACATAGCTAAATCACCCTTTTCTCTACAATGTAATGCATATATTTATTTATTAAACTCTATGCACACGAAAAAATAACGTACAAAGGCGGACTTAATGCCTGAGGCATTTTCTACCAGTCTAACTTTAGGTGATGCAGAGATAAGACATGGCAGGTGCAACATAAGGGCTATATAACTCGAAAAATAATAAATACATACGCGATATTTATATAGAGATTTAAAAAAAGACGCGCGCATTCTACGGAATACGCGCGTCTGCGAGCGACCTGCGCTGATTAGCAGTATATGTGCATTACGTTGTAAGTAGAGATAAAGATGAATTTCGGTGTTATCTTTAAGATTTTGACTTTGACTTTGACGCTTCGCTGCGCTTCGACTCAAGATGAGACTGGTATGAATCGACCTTTAAGGTGTCATTTTCTTGTTGAATTATTTTATTTAAATTACTTTCGTCTGTTTACTTACTTTCGTTTTTCAATTTTGCAGATAACTTTGGTAAGTATTCGGCTTTTGATTTTTATCAAAGGACCGAGTTTGACATTTTCACAAATTAGAAACATTGTCCAAACGTCAAAATTACTGCTTTTGGAGAAAGATATTGTGAATACAGCGAATACAAGTAAGTGAGTACAGAAGAAATTTAAATAAAAAGGACGCGTACCTAATAAAAAGTAAATAATTGTATAAATAGGCACTTAATAGTATTATAAAAAGTCGTTTTTAGTCGCTGTGTGTGTGCTCGCTTGGTTTTTATAATGTTTACACAACTAGCTGACCCGAGGGACAACACATGTTGTTCTGTCTAAATTTCAATGGTTCATACATACATTTTTATTTTTATTTTTAAACTTTTGACATTTGTAGTATTCTGAATTTATTAAATTTTTTGAGTTTAGTCATGTTATTTTAATAATTATTTGATTAGTTCAGACAATAATATAAATATTTGCACACCTTATTAGGTAATGATACAGAGTACTTTTTATTTATTTGTAACATTTGTTTATGCCTATCTGTATTAAGCAAATAAATAATTTGATTTGATTTGATACAAAAATCCCATACAAAAAAGGAAGCTCAGTTTTTCCCGAATTTGAAAATTTTCCGGGAAACTTTTCCAAGAAGTAACCAAATCGATTCAGCCGTTCTCACGTGATGCGCTCACCAACGAACAGCATTTAATTTTTATTTACGTAGATGTATTTTGATTCCGTTTCCACCATCATTAGAAAATTAATTCCGGTAGGTTTTTTGTCTTAGGTATACATTCATTTTTAGCTCGATGCTTGACATGTCGCCACATTAAAACGCACCCGTTCGAAGCAAGGGACCGACTCTCTCAAGTCCGTCGGCAAAAATACGGGCCCATCCGAAAGTAGTTCCATACTTAGAATTGAACCCTGCTCCCGATTAATTAACTTTTTCGAACGGGCTAAAACACATCGGGAGTAAGGACCACTGTCAAATCGTGTTGTCATTAATTTTTAGTTTAAGTCCCGGACTAATATTTTGTCCCTAAGTGATAAGGAGTAGGAAACGCCAACGGCTGAAACTTTGGACTTCGTGCTTAGGGCCCCCCAGGGCCGGGTCGCTAGTATGGATGAAAGAAATGAAGCAGACCAAAGATAAAACGGATCGATAGTGTGAAAGCTGGTCTTGCTAAGAAAGAAGTGAATTCTGCGCCGATCCTAAATTACTAGGGATAAGATTAAAATTGCAAAATCAAAAGTCATTTCTTTAAATTCGGCTGAGAGTCAGCACTTTTTGAACGTCAAAATTACATAAGGCAGTCGCCCAAAATGGCCGCCTTTCACCACTTCCTAGTGCTTTAGCTGTGAAAAAGAAGTAGCGCACCAAACTACTCAGCAGCACAGCTGTCTCTTCAGTTAGAAGATTTTGATTCTATACAATAGAATGAAGTATGATAAGGGAAGAGGGATGATGGTAATATGGGAACAATTAAACTCATCATCATCATCATCAGCCTATATTCGTCCACTGCTGGACGTAGGCCTATTCTAGTGAACGCCACTGAACCCGATCTTCGGCACTCCTCATCCAGTCCCTGCCAGTTTGGCTAAACGCGGTCTCCACTCTAGAACTCGTTTTCCCCAACGATTGTCACTTCTGCGAGAGTTTTGACCAGCCCTTTGCCAGTTCAGCTTGCTTAGTCTTTGGGCTATGTCGGTTACCTTGGTTCTCAGGCGGATCACCTCGTTTCGGATTTTATCCTTCGGATAGGCTGCAAGCATAGCTCTCTTCAATTAAACACGATACAAATTGATTCAAAAGTTAGTTCGTTCTTGAAATGGCAGTTAAATGGTCTACTACACAATACACATTTATCTATAAATGTAAAAAGAAAATACTACATTACCTATATTCATAATAATAAAAATGACGCGTGGTCCTATATTTTCCTTATTTTGGTCCTTTCCCAAGGACTAGGACCACAAATTGTTGAGTATGGCGACAGCTATGTACGCGACCGTGACCCAACTATATCGTACCGTCACATTATTATGTCCGACATAAATAAAGGAATATTCCTTTAGTGGAACTTAATGGGAATGATAATAAAATCAACATAACCTTTACGATTTTTCCACTAGATCTACACACACCGGCAAATTTAGCGAAACATATTTATTTTTCGAAAAACTAGTTTTTGTAACATTGCTGGCTGGTTGTTAATTCGTTTTATTTTAGTAATAATTGTTTCAAATTGAGAAAAATCGAGCAAACTTAGGTTTTACTCAATTCAATCTTACACACACACCAAGAAAACGAGCCGAGTCTTAAGGTCTTAGTTCTTCAGTCAGAACTCTAAGGCTTCCCAAGGGGCGAATTTGCAAAGAGAATCGTTTAATACGGTATAACCACTGAGGAAATTGTGGTAATTACCTTAAAATTTTACCTTGTAAGGTGCACTTAGAACAAGGTAAAATCTTAGTTAAGTCAAGAACAAAGGAATCGTTGGCAGATTTTTTGTTTTTGTTTTAGTTATTTAGAGACCATAAAGGCTCCTACAAACAGGCGCGACATGCGACGCGCATCATACGCGACACATAGGCACCATTCGTCGCGCGACAAGTGGTGCCCGTGTGACGCGTCGCGTGTCGCGCCTGTTTGAAGGAGCCTTAATGATGAACAAGGGCGAGTCGGACTCGTACACGAAGGGTGCCGTACCACCGTAAACAAAACGCCGAAAAAAACACGTCACTTGTATAGGGACCCCCTTTAATTTAATTTTTATAATTTTGGTATAGTGGCCATAGCTATAATACACATTCTGTGAAAATTTCAAGTGTCTACCTATAACGGTTCAAAAGATACAGCCTTGTGACAGACGGACGGACGGACGGACGGACAAATGGACAGGGAGCTTTAGTAATAGGGTCCCGTTGGCACCCTTTGGGTACGGAATTCTTCGTGTACGAGTCCGACTTGCACTTGGCCACTATAATAGTTTTTGTGTTTTCGTGTTTGTGATACAACGATTTTTTCATTAGTACAGACATCAACAACACACTTCTTTCTGAACTGTTCTATTTTTAACCCCCGACGCAAAAAGAAGGGTGTTATAAGTTTGACCGCTATGTGTGTGTGTCTGTCTGTGGCACTGTAGCTCCTAAACGGGTGAACCGATTTGGATGCAGTTTTTTTTTTGTTGTTTTGCTAGCGGTAGTCCTTAGATATTTTTTTATCAGAATCGGTTTGTCTGTTTCAAGGTCATCAGCTCTTTTTTGCGTCGGGGTGTTTTTTAATTTTACCTATTATTACTTGGAAAATTGTTTTTGTGAACTGTAAATGTGTTTTTTCTGAAATAAATTATTATTTATTTATTTATTACCTATATGAAACAATAGCGTGTATGTACCAATATTAATATTACGTGTGTAGTAAAACTTCTTAACAATTTATTGGTATGATATTGTCGAAGAACTCAAAAAGTCTGTGATATTCTCACGTTCCTATAGATATTCAATTCCTGTTTTATTGATATGGTTATAAGCTGAGATCGGATATTCGGATTTATATTCACCTAAAGTTGAGAGTTCGCTAATATGGAATACGCTCTTGTTTAAAAAAAAAATGTTTTTTTTTGTTTTAATTGACACACACCACCCCTCCTCGTACACCCTTTTTTTTTTTTTTTTTTTTTTTATTTTTTTTTTCCTCGTACACCCTACTTACACATATTTGCATCAGGGGTTAAACATTAATTTTAAATAAATATGCATCTGAATATGTAGTTATGCAATCCAAGAAACCCGGGGTTTTTATTTGTAATACATTATTTTTTGGAAGTCACTTCCATATTTTCATAGCTAAAAATGTATTTTAGGTAAATATGCATCCGAATATACGAAGATCTCTGGTATAGTGGTTGCAAGCGATACTCCTGAGCATGAGGTCCTAGGTTCGATTCACAGGTAAGGCATAGTGTTGTCGGGTTTTTCCATAGCCCGGAGTCTGGATTTGTGCCTGGTTGATGGCAATAGGCTCGCCCCTATTACATAGGACTTAAACATAACTGGCGAAATGTGGGTTTACTTTATGTAGGTACACCTCTGCTTAACCCTTTGGGGAAAATAGGCGTGATGTTATGTTATGGTTATAAGATAAACCGTTACTATTTATTGGTAAAGTTCAATTCTGAATCAGTAATATATAATGTTAGAACGGTTTCGGGAAATGGTTTCTACCGAAATTGCTTCTTGCCAAATTTCATGATTCTAGGTCAACGGGAAGTACCAGTAGTAAGCAGTAGCATATAGGTTTTATTTTATTTACAAGTATCAAAATTTGTCGCATAACAGGCCGTATTTTTTATTGCGTTTACTTAGAAGCTTGATTATTTTTAGAGCTCTAAGGGACCGTAGACCTAGATATTAATTTCAATTTACCTTACTTCTACGCGTGCCTGAGAAAAACTGTCTTGATAGACACTGACGGACGGACAACGAAGTGATCCTATGAGGGTTCAGTTTTTTCCTTTTGCGGTGCGGAACCCTAAAAACAGAAGACTTTGATGCGCCGCAGGTTGTGTATTTGCGATACCTTTCTATTAATTCCTATCTAATTCCAGCATTGCACTACAAAAGACTGAAATACCAGATAAAAATCAAGACATAGCGCTGCAAACAATACAGTGAAGCATGTAAAACTACACCTTTCTCTGTGCATACATGCTCACGCGCACACATTTACAGCCCAAACTACACCTCCCTAAGTGCACACATGTTTACGAAACCGGCCTCATCTTGTAGCGGCATCTATATAGCCACATGCGGGCTATGCGTCACACTGACGTCACGCAAAATCCTGCATCGCGCAAGCAGAATTTACCGCGCAATTAGCTTATATACACGCCAGACACGAATCCCGTCTCATCGGAGGATTCTCCCTTTTCTATGGAGGTATGAGTGAAGTTTACACCCTGTTCCTCATACCTCTATAACGTCGCTGTTAACAGCGCTATGCTTTGATATTTTATTTGATCTGAGCTATTTTTTTTTCTCGTGTCCTAGGGTTCAAAAAATAGGATGGACCCTAATCTTATTACAATCTAGCCTTATAAATAGACTAATAAGTAATTTAATTATAACCTAAGCTATTAAATTGTCTTTACTAAGAATGTGTCCAATAGCACTTTTCTTATTGTCTCTATTAAGGCGAATACACTTTGTTCTTGTGTTTGTTTGGCACTTTTGTACTTTACACTATTCACTAACTCTAAACACTAACTCGAACGGTTTTGTTCTTTTTAGTCTTCTAACTATGTTTTTGTAGTCGAGAAGCTGGATTGCCTCGACGTTCACATGCTGATGAAGTCTCTTTTCGTGAGCTTCTGCAAGTTTCTGGATCACTTTTTCGATGAACTCAACTTTTAGGTCCCGGTGGAGGTCATCATTTCGTATGTACCAAGGTGCATTTACAATTTCCCTTAGCACTTTATTCTGGAATCGTTGTATAATTAATATATTGGTCTGTTTGGTGCAGCCCCATAGCTGAATACCATAAGTCCAAACTGGCATCACGACTTGTCTGTATAGCAACAATTTGTTTTGCACGGACAGCATGGAGTTTCTTCCAAGCAGCCAAGACATTCTTTTGAATCGGAGGTCGAGTTCATCTTTTTTCTTCTTGACGTGGGCTTACCAGCAGATCTGAGCTATTGACGTAAACAGTTCCACCGTTTGCCAGTTCATGCCTTCATCGAGCTTCCCTATCGACACTGTACTAGTACCTCTACCGGAATTCGACGACGGCCCCTAAAATGTAATTAATTGAATTTACCGGAAACCGGCGCTGTTTAGCGTTTTAATTGAAATATTTTGTTAACTCAGAGTTTGCTTCGGAGCAAACTAATTATGTCTTTAATTAATTATGTTGTTGCTCTTGATACTCTTACGCCGTTTTCGAAGGTTGTGTGTTTTAGGTGTAAGTAATAATTCTTTTCTTTACTTTATATTTGTTATAACAGAGGAAGTGAGAAATTAAAAACAATACATAACAAGACAAGAGTGTTATGATACATTAAAGATTCTAAAATAGCAAACTACATACATACATACAATCATACGTACTCACACACTCACAATCACAGATAAGCCAAAAATAGTGTTAAGTGTAGCAATTTTATTGCTAACTTATTCTAAGCTTTTCATTTGTTTCATTTTCTTTTCCTAAGGAGCCTTTATCTTAAGTTCTCACTCGTTTGTTACTCTACTGCCGATCTATTCTGTAAAATTCTCACCGTGAAAACATAGGTGAAGCGAGCTGTCAGTCCGCCTGATGCAAGGGCTTGCCACTATTGACAACTCACTCCACGCTCACTTCGCCTAAGTTATCACGGTGAGATTTTTACAGAATAGATCTGCAGGTCACAGCAATGAGGAATAATACTCCACTGTAATACAGTATCAACTAGTACGGAGGATATTGTGACTGTTTCTAGCGGCCTTATATATTGTAATGTCAACAGTATATTTAAGGCAGTACATTGAAGTATGAGGAGCAGGGTGTAAAGTTCACTCATACTCTATGGAAATGGGAGGATCCTCCGACCAGACGGGTGTCGTGTCTGGTGTGCAACTGCTCGACGTTTGATGTCGGGACGTTGTAAATATGATAGTTGCGCGGTAAACTCTGCTTGCGCGATGCAGAATTTTGCGTGACGTCAGTGTGACGTATAGCTCGCATGTGGCGATGTAGATACCGCTACATAATAAATTGCGTACATATAAATAAATAAATCTCTGAAGACCAATTCCAGTAATTAAAAACTTTCAATTATAGTTGCGATCTCATCTCAGTGACAGTTAATATCAAAAGTGCTTTACCTGCCTACAATTTTTCGGGCTTGAGTAATAACAGCCGAACGGGTTGATCGATCAACAGCCTAATTGCGTAACACACTATCACAATCTGAATCATTTTGAAGCATATTGCTAATCCATTGCTTCATATGTCCCAAAAATTTGTCTGCTCAACACCGTGAATAACGCAATGAATGTTGTTGAACTGTCAAAATGAAACCCATTCCTACTGTTAATGTGTTACGTAATTACCCCGCAGGTTAAGCTATGTTTGCGTGATTGGCTTATGGGTGACCATCGTGACTCGTAAAGCACGTTAAGCCGTTGGTCCCGGCTATCTTTTGTGAATGAGAGAACGCTGTAGGCCTACTTGTAGACTGTAGATTAGTAGACCTTTTAATACATATTTTTTTATATTTTATTGAGTGCCTATTACTTGTTGACAGGCCTACACTGTCCTCCCATACCTATCAACACTGTAATTTGAAACATTGTAAAAGCCCCTTATTTTTAAAAGGGTAGGGTCTTCTCCATAGAAAACAACCAATTGGAACCGTGCACCTAGCTTCTGACGTTTCATAAGTGCCCATGTTGGTTGATGTGAAATAAAATATTTTGATTTGATTTGATTTGATATAATTCGTGGATCTGTCCGTGGTCGGTCCGTGGATTGGTAATCGTCTTTACATACCAAGACCCCGCCGTGCCTTGGAAAGCACGTTAAGCTGTTGGTCCTGGCTGTCATTCGTGGATCTTTAACAGTCGTTTCGGGTCGTCAGAAGCCCGAAAGTCTGACAACCAGTCTTACCAAGGGGTATCGTGTTACCCGGAAACTGGGTTGTGGAGGTCAGATAGGCGGTCGCTCCATGTAAAATACTGGTATTTAGCTGCATCCCGTATGGAAGCCGACCCCAACATCTGTTGGGAATAAACTCGTCTGATGATGGCCTAAAATTTTTGGCAGATTGAGACTGAAATAATAATGCAACAGTTCTAAAAAATACAGGACTAGCTCCTCTGATTTCTTAGCGCAATAATGCTTAAAGGTGGGATTACTTTTGTTGACCGTGATGGGCAAGTAGGTAGCGTAGGTAACTATCGACATTCGTGCTTACCTATTACTAAGTAATATTTTCCATCATTTTCATCAGCATAAATTATTTAATTGGACAAATTAATAATAATAAAACATAATAAAATCGTAGCGAAGTCATAACTGTAAATTGTTTTTTTTTTGTTGTAACTTTCGCGTGGATTTTAAGATAAGACCGCCCATTGTGTCACCCTGTGTAAAATGTCTACATTTATATCTGTAATTTTTATGGTGTACATAATAAAGAGTATTCTATTCTATTCTTTTAATCCCGATTTTATTTTTATTTTTTTTATTTTTGTCTGTTTGTCTGAATGTGTGTTCCAGCATCACGCAAAAACTACCAGATAGATTTTGTTCAAATCCATAGATATTCCCTATAAGTCCTGGTCAGTCTTTAGGCTATAATTTATCACGCTATTTGCTATGGGGGATGAGCAATATTCCAATTTATCCGTATTCCTCTATAGTTTACCGCAAATTGTAAAAAGACGAGCCAATAGGTTGGAATATTGCAGATAGTTACAGATTTTACCGTTTAACTGATTATCATCATGCTATACCTTTAAGGAGCTAAGCAGTCAGTCATGCATGACATAATAGTATGGGCGGTGGCGTTCGTTTAAAAAGTATTTTTATACGGCCTGAAAATCATATCAAAAATAGTTTTTCCTTAGTATAAAATATATCTGAGCGTCAGCTACTCGAGTTGTGGGGCAATCCAAAGAAGAAAATGTAAAAGTTGTAAGAAAAAGTAAAAAAAAATAGTCATTACATACCGTTCCAAAACCTTATGGGACGGTTTTTTGGGATCTTCTTCAACCCAAAAAAAAGTGGTCAGCTGCATGGAAGTGGAGGGAATATACAGGGTGGCAGGGATTAATTACCTAAAAACGAAAAATTTCACAAGCAATGGGAAATTACTACTGAAGGCGAGCTGGTGGCGACCTCAGGACGAGCTGCTTTTTACACGGACATTGCTTGCTCCCGCGTCACCAGTCCTGACTCTCTTCATATTTTGGCTGCTGAGACCAAAACTACAAACGTAGTATACAGAAAAGTTTTATAAAAATGTGGCTGTAATTTTAGTACATTGTGGTGTCTTACGACTTCCACGCGAACGAAGTCGTGGGCAGAAACTAAATGATAAATGATTTTATTTCTGTAAGTAGGTTTGTACTAACACTTTTACACGTCAATCATATTTTTTAAACTGGATGAGGTCGGCGTTTCCTATCTGACTACTCTGAGAAGAAAGGCCGAAACAAACTAAGAGGTCACAGTCTCTTTTAAAGTCCAGACATAATCTTGGTCAGATCATGCGAAGACCATGTAGATTGGTATCTGTAATGGTCTTTTGAGGAAGAACCACACAGATTGAGTGGACCTGCCCAGTCAGTGCACGCATTTGGTTCACAATAAAACCTTTACAAAATCACAGTACTCCAATCAGGTTAAATACGAAATTTCCATACCAATCACAGCTTCCCTGTCACACACGGCAAAAAAAGCTCATGTAAATGAACCTATGCTAAATCTCGTTGACATAATGCCTGAAATCCCTTCACATGTGATTCAGCGGCTAAAATATACGCCTGACCTTTCGGACTATTGGCTTAAACCGGAAAAGGGATTTGAGCGGCATTTTCTTTACCAGAATGTGGAGTTTATACGAGTTAGCGTGTTCGTATTGATTGAGGAATCATGGCTTTAGTTTTAACGACACTACCAATATTTAGTACTACCAATAGTAGTAGTTTTATTTAGAAACTACCAATATTTAGTAGTAAATTAGCCGATTTTGTAGGCCCAATTCTGGAATTTGTAGTAAAAAAGTTAAAAGCTACAAAAGAAGGAACCTGACATGTGGTGTTGAATTGCTCTTTTCATAACTGTCACTTATTACTTTGGCGGTCAGTTTCAAATCATTGTGGGAAAAAAGTTACAGCTAAACCAAAAACCTGTGCCATTGTGGCCAAAAAATCATTCCTTACAGTAAATAGGTACTTACATTTTTCGAACATATGAAGCAATAGATTAGCAATATCCTTCGAAATGATTCGGATTGTGATTGATAGTGTGTTACGCAATTAGGGTGCTGGTCTTTAGCAGATTTAATTAAAGAGAAGAGGATAGAGAACAAAGAAAAGAAAGAAAATAAATTTATTTGACCCAGGTTAAGGCACACAATATTCACACAAAACAAAAAATAGTAAAATACTTAAAAACAGTATTGTGTGTCTCACACAAGAGAGTAAAGAGGGCCTTTGCCCTGTCTTGCTTTTGAAACAATTAAAATAACAACGCTGGCCAGCTCAACGGCAAAGTGTTACCACCGACGTAGGGTCGATGGTGACTGCGACGCCTCTGGTATTGCCGTTGTTTGTAGGTGGCGGTGACTATACGAGTATACAATTTGATGGGCTGCCTGCTTTATTACCAACCAATAACTCAAAAACTCTTCTTTTCAAACTCACACTCAAAGCATTTATTTCAAATAAACCAATTACAGGCACTTTTGAATTGTCAAGGGTCGGTCAGTCAGAAATATGAAGCTAGTCGCCCATTCCAAAGCGTAGTAGGTACCTATGGAGAAGAACGGGCAAGCAACTCCATGGACACTCTTTTAAATCAAAATATTGTTACAAAATATTGATTACATCATTCATGTTGAAATTATGCATGTGAGAACGATGCAGAACGTTAAAAGCGTCCGTAATAAAGATACAAAAACAATTAAAATATTAAATTAAATTAAAATAAACCGTGGCAGCTAAGAGATGACCAGTCCCTACTGACGGCGCCCGTTCACGAACATGACATATGGATCAGCACCCTTCAGCTCAACCATTTTGAGGGGCCAGCGTGACATTTGATTGAGCATGACATACTCTCAGCCGCCAGTGCACATTCAAGTCAATGAAAGACAAACCTAGTAAATGGTAGCTTTATAGTAGGTACATATTACTCACACATGTGCTATGCAATTATACAATACTAAAAGATTGAATGTATACAATGTAAAGACAGTTTTTACAATCTTCAGCAGCTCCAATAGTAATTTCATATGCTAATCAATTAGTTAATGCGCCCTTGTGGAGCAGGACCAGCGTACCTTTCATGTAGGCACCACCTATAAGAGAATATGAGATGTACAGGGTGTAAGGGACATAACTTTTAGATACCATGAATTCAGTACATGATCCTAGACCCACGAGCGAGCGATTAAACTTTTCGCCCGTTATAAAACGGTCGGGGGACCCCCGTCAGTAACGAAATTGCTTACGCTTTTTCTTCAACTCCGAATGTAATTCGATATGGAGATTTACATTGTATGATAATAATTTGAAAATTTTCGCAGCCGCCATCTTGGATTTTCATTTTAACCTCTTTATTGACTTTAGCACTCTCTAAAACAATGAAAACGACGCCCACGTGGAAAACTTTGAAAATTTTCGCTGCCACCATCTTGGATTTTCTTTTTGACCTCACTATAGGCTTGAGCCCCCTCGAAAACCATGTAAATTATCTCTCTCTCTCTCTCTCTCTCTCTATCTCTTTCTATTATAATAATAAAAAGTCGCATGGACATCGCATAATGCTTTTTCGTTACGTGAAGACTTCTACAATTTTCTACAAGTTTACTCTTACTGCAAGCTGCATTAAAGAACTTCGTTCCAACAAAATCTACTGTTCCGTACATTTTGACCGTGTAGGTATTGCACTTAAGTATGAAACAGCAGATTCAGAGAGCACTTTTTATTATAATAATCACAGCAATATTGAGCGTTAGACAGCCGTAATCAATTAATAATCTTTTCGTCTCGCCATAATGTTTTTTAATTTTATTTGCCGAGGGCCGTCTGCGTCTCTTTACTTGTCAGTGTCACAGCGATGCCATTGAGTGCCACAGACACTAAATGCATAGACAAGTAATTGATGTTACGTCGGGTGCTGACATGCGGATTATAAATATTATTTATTTATTAAACTTATACACACTATCTTTACAGGATGACCCGAATATATGTATAAATAGCAATTTTTTTTATTTTTTTATTTTATTATTTATTTCTGTATCTATCCGTGACATCACAGCAGCGGGTCCTATCAGAATACCAGCGCTGCGACACTTATTTTTTTTTAATGTCGCAGCATTATGCTGAGATAGGGGCCTTTTGGCCTCGTACACGACTTACTGTTGTTATTTTCATTTTACATTTGTTTTTATTTTATTATTTTTATGAGTGTGTTTAGTTTAGTTTCTGATAATCCTGTGCGAGTCTCAATAAATACTTTCTTTTCTTACTTTTCTTTCTATTCTTTTTTATTTTTAATAATTTTCTATCCTGGGGTTGTAGAATAATGTGCTGAATTCATGGTAACAGTTTGTGAGTCGAGGTGAGTCAAAGTGTGAGGTATCCAATGGGGAAGGTCGGTTAAAGCTTAAAGTCAAAGTCAAAGTCAAATCATTTATTTCAAATAGGCACATAAAAGGCACTTTTGAACGTCAAAATTTACAAAAAAATAGAATTGATTCTAGTTGCCCCTTCCAAAAGGTAGTTTCGTATGGAGAAGAATGGGCAAGAAACTCCACCGTTACTCTTTTAAAATATTTTATGTAAGTTCACATTAATTATGTAATCATATGTGAAGACGATGCACCTAGAATAAAATTACTATACCACAATAGGTAAAAAGAATTAAATATAATGCAATATTATTATAGATGCCGTGTCCATAGCTAGGTCCCTACGGCTGACCAATAAATTTGACATTTCGTTCATTCATTCCATTTCGTGTTCATTCATGAGTTTGGTTTTATTTCAGTGTTTCGTTATTTTCGGTAATTTAAATATTTAAAATCAATATTTATTCGACATGAAAAGAGTCCGAATGAAAAACTTTAAATATTGCATAATTCCTTAATATTGTCGAATTCTGTTTAGTTAAAATAATTATCTGCGAATAGTTTTAAGCCAAAATCTTCTAAGTTTAGGTCTACAATATAATTTTCTAATTCTACAATATAATTCAATATAATTCTATAATTAACAGAGCAGTATTTGACGCGGCGCTAATAGATTGTATTATTAAAACAAACAAGTGAGAGTGTTGGTAATGTATTTATCTTGTGGCAGACCGTTCAGTCCACGAGGGTGAGTGCTGAGACTTACGGACAGGCAAAACGGTCAACAAGTTCCTAATGTTGACCTTTAGGATTTCGAATAGGTGCTCCTTCAAACAGACGTGACAAGCCACGCTAATCGCGCGCGACACAAAGGTACCGCTGGTCGCGCGACGAGCGGCGCCTTTGTGTCGCGTTGTGGCGTCGCGCCTGTCTGCCCTGGGACCCTTAACAAGGCCAAGAGTCACTTGTACTCCCGGTCATTGTAATATTTTTTTGCACTGGATATACCTGGGAACCTTCTGCGGGGTAATTACGTAACACACTAACAGTATAAATGAGTTTCATTTTGACAGTTCAACAATATTCATTGCGTTATTTAAGTTGCTGAGCAGATTTTTTTTCGAACATACGAAGCAATGGTTTAACAATAGGCTTCAAAATGATTCAGATTGTGATAGATAGTGTGTTACGTAATTAGGGTGCTGGTTACAGAAACATTGAAGGTCAAAATTCCGACTTTTACTGACGTTTGTTTACGAAAACAATTTTTTTAATGTTATAACATAACTTTAAATACCCCCACGACCCCTGTACCGTTGCATGCACCCATAAGCACAATGTTTTGCGTGCGTTACGTTGCATACTACCGTAAACAGAGATTTTTCACACCAAAAATAAAATTCATTTTCCAGCAATTATTTTTGTGCAATTTTACTTAGTTTGATGTACAGAATCACTTGTTGACGGCCATGTGGTAGGTCTTTTTACACCCTTTATCTATACTAATATTATAAAGAGGTAACATTTGTTTGTTTGTGTGATACTCGTATATTTGTAATAGTGGGTAATTAGGTTTAAGTCTTGTTCGCTATGAGCCGAGCGCCAGTCGTTGAATATACGTCTTAAGTGAAGTCCATGTTTGATTGTGTTCCCAATAGTTCCAATATTCTTCAGTTTGTATATAGGTATGGGGTAATCTGTAGAACTAGCGGTCAGTTTTTTTTTTGTATATGTTAGCCCAATTTTTGAGGATGGCTAGGCTATTTAACATCACGCAAGGACCGTTAGAAGCCAGCAAGCAAAAAGAAAAAAGTTAGAAAAGACGCTAAGCGAAAACGAAGTAATAGCGCGGGCAGGCGTTGCGATGCGACAGGATGGGTCAAGAAATTTCACGCGGACGAAGTCGCGGGCAGAACCTCGTTTTCTTAACAACAAAATTAAATTCAGTCATTCATTCACTGACAGAACGCACAGCCTAAATCGCTAGGTATATAAGCATAAAATTTTACACAAGCGTTCTTTATACTTAATTTCTTTCTTTTTACTTTTTTTTAATAGTTTTAGTTAGGTCAGGTTAATTAATTAGATATAAGTTGTTATTTATGTACTTAATTAAATTTAACTATTTTAATAAATAAATAAAAATAAAAGCCGTTACTTTTTAGAGTTCCTAATACTTAAAACGAAAGTAAGCAAAAAGATTTTTGAAGTGAAAATGTTACACAAGAGTTCCTAATACTTATAAAGAAAGTGAGCACAAAGATTTCTGAAGTGAAAATTTTACACAAGAGTTCCTAATACTTATAACGAAAGTGAGCAAAGATATTTTTGAAGTGAAAATTTTACACAAGAGTTCCTAATACTTATAACGAAATAGAGCAAAAAGATTTTTGAAGTGAACATTTTACACAAGAGTTCCTAATACTTATAAAGAAAGTGAGCACAAAGATTTTTGAAGTGAAAATCTTACAGAAGAGTTCCTAATACTTAAAACGAAAGTGAGCAAAAAGATTTTTGAAGTGAAAATTTTACACAAGAGTTCCTAATACTTATAACGAAATAGAGCAAAAAGATTTATGAAGTGAAAATTTTACATAATAGTTCCTTATAATTATAACGAAAGTGAACACAAAGATTTTTGAAGTAAAAATTTATTTAGTCGCGTTGAGCGATTTTTGGTAGAGGCAAAACTTATGGGTTCCCGTCACCGACATGCTAATGTACACAGTATATCTGTAGTTATGAGTATGACGTGTTGCGCTTGACCAGCAGTGCAAGTGAATATATAAATACCGTTTGAAGTTTTCATTTCTGTCGGCAGTCCCCATGACTGTGTAGCAGCATCTACAACGCCACATGCGAGCTACGCGTCACACTGACTTCACGCAAAATCCTGCATCGCGCAAGCAGAGTTTACCGTGCAACTAGCATTTATACAACGTCCCGACATCAATCGTCGGGCAGATGCCCACCAGACACGACACCCATCTGCTCGGAGGGTCCTCCCTTTTCTATCGAGGTATGAATAAACTGTACATCCTGCTCCTCATATTTCTATAACTGTCTATGTTTTTTTAGCTTTTTCTTGGGGATGGCAACGCACCTTCAATACGTCTGGTACTGCAGATGGCCATAAGCAGCGGTAGCACGTGGGCAGTCTGCATGTTTTCCACCAAATCTATCTTTCTAGCCCGTCATGTATCAAAACTGGGCAGAATCTCCTTCTCCCTTCCACACACGTATGTCCTCTGCCATTGCGGGCCAGTCCATTGGGTAGAAGCCAAGTTCTATTTAATGGAACCCAAACAGTAGACTCATTTGACCCACTTCAGATTAGCGGCCTACCACGAAAAAAAATTTAAAAAAAAATTATAAGTACGAACACTTTCTAACCCGAGTGTCCCTAACACAACATAAACTTTGACTTTAACTTTTATCATCGGCTTCAGAACAACCCATTAGCACTTTATTCTCATTAATATTTCAGAGAAAACGTTTTTCAATTAAGACCTTCACGCTAACATAACATTTACACGAAATCGAAAGAAAGAAAACGAAATATTTTGTGTCTGAAGGCAAAAATGCGCAGCTTTTAGCATTAATAATTTACGACGCGTATGAGACGTATTCTTGTAAAGGTGTGTTTATGGTTACCAGCACCATAATTGCGTAACACACTATCTATCACAATCTGAATCATTTTGAAGCCTATTGCTAATCCATTGCTTCATTTTTTCGAAAAATTTGTCTGCTCAACAACGTAAATGACGCAATGAATGTTGTTGAACTGTCAAAATGAAACCCATTCCTACTGTTAGTGTGTTACGTAATTACCCCGCAGGCTAAGGCATGCGTCACGGTAGACATTTGACAATACGCTTGTTCGAAAATCAAAAAAAATCGTAATACCTAAAAACCGTTGTTACTGCTGATTCAATCTGGGTTTTGTTTTTTTGTCCTTCCTCATTATTGCATGTCTCTTTTTATCCGACTTCAAACAGGAGGAGGTTCTCAATGCGTCTGTGTTTTTTTTTGTTGTATGTTTGTTACGCGATATCTCCAGCAATTGTGGATCGATTTCGAAAATTCTTTTTTCAATAGATAAGGTATGCTTCAAGGGTGGTCCCATATAAATTTGATTAAATTTAGTTGGGTAGTTTTTCAGTTAGTTTCAATAATACGTATTTTTTCCACTTAGTCTATATTGATGGTGTTATAATAACTTCCTGTTACTGCTATTTACATAACAAGTAGTGGTATACGAATTTGTGTGGGGTAGGTACCACAACGGAACGTATTTATTTTTTTTTACTTTTTTCACTTTACAATCCAATGATGGCAAGATTAGACATTCAGCAAGATAAATAACGGCGCTGACTCCACAGTGTAGGCCGATATTTTCATCTCGCTAAGTTTTCTTGTCTCGATGCCGTAAAACACTAAAAAAATCGGTCGCATTTTGAACGCACGATTACTTTTTCTGACAATATGAGTTACAAGCATCAAAATGTCGTGGGTATATTGTTAAAAAATAAAAAGATTTACCTACCTACATGAAGCTTTTCAGATTTTTCTCAGAGTTAACGTCGTGTGGAAAGGTAGCTAATGAAGGACGTGTGTATTGTCGCAAATTCTATTGATTTCGTTAGAACCCATGATCATAATACATATGATAAAATGTATATTTTTATTCTTTTGGGTTTTTTTGTAGACATCGTAGCAAAAATAAGCATTATTAAAAGTACCCAAATTTTCCATACCCAAATTATTAATTTATATGTTGTCCCAGCGTGTTACGAACGAACTAAATAGTTTGGCCTAGGCTTATGTGATTGTTTGGTTGTTCTATTGCGGTTTGGCGATTTCCGAAAACCAGAGAGGTAATTTCGTAACAGTCTAACAGTAGGCATGGCTTTCATTTTGACAGTTAAACAACATTCCTTCCTTTCTTTCCTCAAAAGACCATTTCAGACACCAATCTAACATGGTCCTCAAATAATCTGAGCAAGATTATTTCTGGATTTTTATATACCTACACATTGACATTGATGAATTTTATAAATACATTGACATGAATATTTACTTTGTAAACAATATATTATTTTAATTATTGTGAATGTGAAGACCATGTGGGTCATTGGTTTTTTTCTTCTCAATTAGTTTTAATCTTGGTCTGGCAGTTTGAGTAATTTATGCGGCCTACCCAAATGTCTTTTCTTTGGTATTGTTCCTTAAGTTTTGAGTTGAGCTGCATGGTTACTGACAAATGCGTGCATTGACTGGACAAGTTTTGAGTTGAGCTGCACGGTTACTGACAAATGCGTGCATTGACTGGACAGGTCCACTCATTCTGTGTGATTTTTCGTAAAAAGACCATTTCAGACACAAATCTACATGGTCTTCACATGATCTGACCAAGATTATGTATGGACTTTAAAGGAGATTGTGACCTCTGAGTTTGTTTCGTCCTTTCTTCTCAGAGTAGTCAGATAGGAAATCTCACCTAGTTTTTAAAATATGATTGACGTGTAAAAGTGTTTGTACAAACCTACTTACAGAAATAAAACAATTTATGATTCATTGCGTTTTTTACGTTGTTGAGCAGACAAATTTTTCGAACACATGAAGTAATGGATTAGCAATATCCGCCAAAATGATTCAGATTGTGATTGGTAGTGTGTTACGCAATTAGGGTGCTGGTAAGGTTTGTATTCATTATTATTATTACTGAACAATTTGAAAAACCCCACTGTGGATGTAAACGTTGTAATCATAAAGGATTTTTTTTTTCGGAAAACCTTCGATTAAAAGGAAGAATGTAAAAAAGAAAACACCGTTGATGGCTGCCATTGCCATCTCTGTTCCCGATTTCAATTGAAATATAGCAATATAGAAAGCTATTATGTGTCTCATAGAGATGCAACAATTTATATCAGATAGATACTCGTACATATATTTACGTACCCAATGTAATTTCAACTAGTCACAAACTCATAAAACATCATGCAATTTTTTTGCTTTTCGGGGCAGGGAATGTTTATATACTATCTATCGATGTCGATCGTATGGTTGTAAGCACGCTAAAAAAATAGGGTGGTCAATTATTTTGTCGGCGTGTAAATCATAGTTGCGAAGTTCATTACCGCGATGTACGTTACTGTGAAAGTTTACTATCGCGACGTCCGTTGTTGCGAAAGTTCTTTACTGCGACGTACGTTCCTGCAAAAGTTTATCATTGCGACGTATATTATCGCGAAAGTTCTTAAATGCGATGATTGCGGTTTCGATGACACGCTATTGCTATGGGCGCTGTGGAGCGAGGACTTACAAAAATGTTCGTGTTTTTTTTTCTCGAATTGTTTTCGGGACTTGAGCCACCCCGACTCGGACAGGTTAAGTTCGAAGGGGATGGCGGGATAGAGTAAGCGAGTGAAACAAGCGAATAAAGACCCCGCCATCCCCTTCGTGGTTTTTTCAACCATTCAGAAGTAGGAGCGGCTCCGTCGAATACCTACGTAATATAAATAATTCTGTCCTACCTGCGTCGAAGGGCCATACTTCTCAGAATAGCGCTGCCATCGCAATAGCATGTTATCGAAAATGCAATCATCGCAGTACAGAACTTTCGCGACAACGAACGTCGCAAAGGTAACCTTTCGCAGTAAAGTACATCGCAGTAAAGAACTTTCGCAACAACGAAAGTCGCAACTATGATTTACACTCATTTTGTCGATGAGCGAACGCGAATGATACAATCTCGACTGTGTTACACGAACGTACCGATCTAACGCCTCAAAATTGTAGGCATTTAAGGCGGAACCTTCAGGGTAGCCCGCGAAATAAAAATTTTCTTACGTTTTTTGCAATTTGCAGGTCAGCAATACAACTCCTTAAGTTAGAATTGGTGTCAAATGTCATGATTTCATGAAATAGTCATTCAATACAGTAATATGAACTTAGAGAGATGTATTGCTGATTCTAATGATTATAATTCTGTAAAGCCATATTTGTTACGGCCGCGAATCATATTTTAATCAAAATACAACCTGACATTGACCTTCAAATTGCAAAAAACGTAAGGAAATTTGAATTTCGCGGTCTACCCTTGCGCTTCCCCCTTAAGATGCATGCAGTGCAGGAGCTCCATTTCTATATGTTCATAGTCTATGGTACAAATAGGCAAATAAACAGAAGTATATAATTTTCAGTTGGGTTTGAAACTAACTAAGTTCATTGTTAGTGTAAGTAAAGGTTATTGGCTGCCTGTTGTAGGGGTTGTCTTTAGTTATCGGGGCTTCTCATAAAGTCGCAAGGTTTTCTTGAAGGAACTTTTAATATAATTTACAATCTTAAATTAATTTTATTCAAATTAGGCATAGAACTAGCAGTTTTTTAATGTCAAAGTTACAAAAAGTAGCCACCGCGCAAAAACGGAAAAAGATGGTGGAAAAAATCCTAGAGCAACACACACAATAAGGCCCGCTTGCACTGCGCCACAAATTATTAAATACATTTAGCGTTACACGATTTTAAAACATCATTATATTTCTGCTAATAATTTGCAGTTGAAAGGATTTTTTTTTTTTTGGTTGGGATATCATCAAATGACCTCTCCCGCTCTGGGCTGAGCGGAAGGGCGTGTCAGGTTCTTACTGACTAAAACCCACCCGTGTTCCTTCAGTTGCCTGTGCGCCAGGGCCACGGTAACTCTTTCGAACAATCCGCGACCCCGGCAGGCATCGGTCCTATCGGACCCCGTCAATGGTGCTGACATCTCTTTGAGGCGCGTGTGGAACACGACGCGCCGTCGACCCGGGCCTGGTCCTTACCGGACGATTGAAAGGGATACAATGTTTTTTTTTAATATGATTAACGCTAAACGTGAAAGCCAAATGCGATATTTTGTAGTGCAAGTGGGCCTTAATACTCAGAAAAGGGTTTCCTCCTGGCAAGACTGGTTGTCAGACTGATAATACCAACATTTCCACAATCATTATCAATAAATTCTTCATTAATTTTCATAAACCAAGAAAAGCTACTTTACGAGTTATGATTGTTCTAACGACATCCAAGATGGCGGCGTAATGTGGCGTTAAATATAAAATATGAGAAGTACTTAATAGCTAAGTAAATAATATTGTGTGTAATGAGAAAATTCCATTAGCTCCCACGGAGTGCAGTGGTTAGGGAACGCTGAAGGTCAAACCTTGGCCTTTCTTCCATGTGCCTGTTAATGGTTTTAATCCGATTATTTGGTATGAAATGGGATGTACATACATACATAACATCACGCCTTGTTTCTCCGAACGGTTGGGCAGAGGAGCACCTATATTACACCCACATTTCGCTAGTTATGTTTACATACCGAGGGTGCAGTTACTGGAGTCGCGCCGCAACGTCAACTTTAAGGCGTTCGTGGTGCGCGTACCTAATTGTTATCTGCTCCTCGTCATGGAAGGAGAGGCTTCTTTTGGCCGCAGGACATGGTGTTCCGTCGCTTCCGCGGACAAGTTCCACAGGGCAGCGCATAGTCAAGCCGGTGCAAAGTGAAGTGCTATAACTAACAAGCACTTAAACTTATTTATTAACAAAAGTTTTGTTTTTAAAATATGTATGTTTAAATTAAGGTGTTTATCTACGGGCCTGAGTTACTGAAAATAAATGGATTTATTATTTTATTGTTATTATTAAGTCCCATGTAATAGCGAGCCTATTGCTATCAATTGCCAAAAAATTGGGGAAATTTAATCAAAATAATGGGGGAGTTTAGCTATACTTAAAGAACCCGGATGAGGCTGCCACAGGAGTGTGGGGATTGGCAGCACAAGAAAAGAGAGGGTGATGCTCAGCAGTGGGTGAAGTCGGGTTGTGGTGATAACGATGATGGTAGCGTGTATCGTATACCTACATATACCAGCGTCAGGTATATTTGTCTGACTCATGCTGAGCTGGACTCCCATTTGGTGCCACTTTAAGACGCACACCGCACTTTTGTATTCCACCGCACGTTATTTTCATTTATATTTTAATTTGTGACACAAAGTGTCATCGTCACTATTTTATGTCTTCCTTTCTTTTTTTTCTCTTGTTGTATATTGGCACTTTGTACATACTTAACTGAATTGTAATCACGTTAAATTATTAATTACTAATATTTAATCGTGCTTTGTATGTTATGTTATGTCTCTTGTGTTCACCAAATAAATCATTTATCTATCTATCTGTCTATCTATCTACATATCGTCGCTTGCATGATTAACACTCCTATCTCCGTATTGTCAATTGTTCAGTACAAGCGTTTTACGGTTGCGAAATTTCTAACTAACATAAAATGATAATCTATCGGCAATCCAAAATGGTTATATTTTGAGATCCAAATAACATAGATAAACGAAGTTTAGTGAAAAATGTAAAGAATCACGAATAGAAAAATGTAGTTGTCCTAACTAAAATCAGCTAAAAAATGAGATAGGACTTTTAGTCATGGGAGCAACGATATGTAGCTTGCTATAATAAAATTATGAATACATGGTCTAGAGAAAGTCCTACCTAATTATCTATGATGGACTCTGATAAACTGTAACGCACCAGTGTGGCTACATATGATGAATTCGTAGAAAATATTGCTGTACCTATATTTTTTCAAGCAAGTTTTTCTATAAAGTGACCTTTAGCGACGATACACAGAATTCAAGGGACAAGTCGAAATTTTTCTCTATGTTGATATTTCAGTACTGTTGGATTCCCAACACTAAATGTTACTAAATAATATGAACATCGCTAGCGTGTGCTCTCGGTAGCCATTTTTATTTGAATGGTTCGTTCACTTCCTCACGGGTCGGGTCCGTGATAGGTCTACAACGTGCTCCTGCCTACTTGACTGATGGTGATTGGTCAGAGAATATCCTTATTTAGAAGAACTGGCTGGTTTAATTTACTGCAAGTACATCCACTGTTCCACATCTCCTTAAGTACAGATGTAAGGTATGTCCTTCACTACAGTAATTCCTCTCACGGTATGTTGTACAGTCACGAGCACTAATATGTCAACACTTGGCAACTTTCAATACCGATTTCTTCGTGAAATAACGAATGCAACGTTGATATACGACACATTATAGAAACCTATGGGTTCGGCAATACCATGCTCGTAATAACATAAAATTTCATTCAATAATTAAGGAGAACTGAACATGTATGATATTGTCTGCGTTGTTCAAACTTTTGTTTAAGTAATAAACTTAAAGCTCGGTCTCATTTTTAAGAGCGTACCGAGCGAGGTTACGATACATAATTGCGAAATAATTGCGTTCGTTTAATCCCTTGCTGTATCGTTATTACTTCACCTTTAGTTATGAAATTAATATGTAAGATATTTAAGGATTCATTCTATAATCATACACTTTGGAAACATAATAACTTGTAGTTTCCTCTAAAGAAACAAATTCCAAAGTAATCTTCAATTAAATCTAAAAAACAAAATAAACCCTTAGTACGGCATAAATACTTCACGGAACGTCATCAGTATTTTAATAATTATAAAACTACATGCGTGTTTTCTACAACGTATATATTTTTTATTCTCAGTTAATTTTAATCATAGTCTGGCAATTTGAGTAATTTATGCGGCCTACACAAATTGTCCTTTCTTTAATATTGTTCGTCGAATTGTTGAGCTCCTTAAGTTCTGAGTTGAGCTGCACGATTACTGACAAATGCGTGCACTGACTAGACAGGTCCACTCAACCTGTGGTTTTTCTCTCAAAAGACCATTTCAGACACATCTACATGGTCTGACCAAAATTATGTCTGGACTTGAAAACAGAATGTGGCCTCTGAGTTTGTTTCGGCCTTTCTTCTCAGAGTAGTCAGATAGGAAAAGCCGACCTCATCTAGTTTTTAAAATATGATTGACGTGTAAAAGTGTTTGTACAAACCTACTTACAGAAATAAAATCATTTATATTTTCAAAATGTGTATTTGTTTTAATAATACGAAGGAAATACCATTAGCGAGCGAACCGCCTATTCTAGCTTATATGCTGCTATTCTACTTAGCGTCAGAAGTTCGGTGCGCCCTTAATAGGAAAGAAACAAACCTTTGCATTGTTATCAGTCTTGAATACTATGACAATAATAAAATTCGTGGCTTTCAGGACCAAAATGACAAAGTCACTAGGCAGTCTTATGAGTGACTTAGACCTACGATCATTTAGATTTAAAGGACCACCAAAGACTGAGTATTTTGGTACCAAGAGCAGCTGAAGTCTCCACGATCATGCCTACAGAACAATTAATTCCACTCGCAAATAAAACGTGACATCAGTTGTCACCCTTTCTTGTGTGCTTTCAACCACCAATCTCTTTGTGAGCATTAAAATTAATTGTTTCTAGAAATGGCAACGATCCTCGCTTTGTGCCCTTTCTTAGCGTTAATCATTAATTATGAAGAGAGGGATGACGGAGGTAGTTTTCTTTTAGTGAATATTTTGTTCCTTTGGTATGCAGATAGCATCGTAGAAATTTTAAGTAGATGTTTCATTATTATTTATTGTAACGAAGTTTTGGAACGAAGTTCCACGAACTGTAGGGACTGGACGGATGGGGGCTAGATGAAAAAAAGTGTAAGAATTTTCTGTCACGACCCTTTTTTTATTTGTTTGTTTGGTTGAACGCGCTAATCTCAGGAACTACTGATCGGAATTGAAAAAATATGTTTGTGTTGGATAGCCCTTTTATCGGGAAAGGTTTTAAGCTATATAACATTACGCTAAGACCAATAGGAGTGGAGCATAAATGAAAAATGTTGCAAAAACGGGAAAAAAATATTCCTTTTGAGAGCTTCCGTTGCGTGCACTGCGTAAAAGGTTGAAGTTACGCAAAAATCATGTATGGTGGAATTGTTTCCTGTAAAAAATTCAAAAAAAAAGTCCAGGGTAGCATATCTTTGAAGGTTGAGTCAATATAACCCTTTTTATGGTAATCAAATTTGTTCTATGGATGTTCTAAATATACTACGAAAGAAACTTCGTTCCAATCGAGTAAAGAAGAAAGAAAATACGTATATTTGCGATAAACATGACCCAAAGAAAAAACACACAAACACAAAAAAGAACGAGTTGGGGGAAAGTATACGTCACATTGACGCAAAACGGCAATCGCTCAGCATAATGCTACGACCCTATGCGAGACAGAGCCCCAGCGCTGGTTTTCAGCGACAGCCGGCGTTGACGTGATGACGTCAACTAGTGTTCCACGACATTCACGCATTTTTATAGGTTATGATGCTTAACAGACTAATGGTACATAAATAGCAGCTGTCTCCTTTTTTTTGGGTGGGAAATCATCAAATAACTTCTCCCGGTCTGGGCGGAGTGGGAGGGCGTGTCAGACTTTTACTGACTAAAACCCACCCGTGTTCCTTCAGTTGCCTGTGTGCCAGGGCAACGGTAACCCTCTCGGACAAACCCGCGACCCTGGCAGGCATCGGCCCTAACGGACCCCGTCAGTGAGTGCTGACATATCTTTGAGGCGCGCGTGGAACACAACGCGCCGACGACCGGGGCCTGGTTTTTACTGGTCGGCGAGTTACCCAATGCTCGCCGTCCGCAAGCACGCACCTACGGTGGCCGGGAATCGGCTATGGACTCCTGACGCCCAGGGCGTCTCCTTCTGCAGCGACTAGGGGCGTGGGGTGCAACGATTCCCTCACGCGTTCCACCTTTTCCTTCACGGGCATTACTGCTTCGCAGAAGGAGGTGACGGCTTCCCATGCACTCTCGCTCCGTACCATGGCCTGGACTGTCTCCTGGAATCGGACCTTTTTGTACCTTTCCAACTTGAACATGCAAATGCAAGTTGGTAGTTGGTAGTATTCCACGACAATACTTTTACGGGGAGCTTTCAATCAATCTACCTAGCCGTTTCCCAATTATGTTGATGTTTAAATACTTACATCTTCAGTGAGTGTTATTTTGTGGATAAAGCAAGGATGCAGCTGTGTCTCATTTGCAGAATGTCTTAGTCACATTCAATAGTACGAAACGTGGTTGGGGCGCAAAAGACCAATAGGCAAATTTGACCATAGATTAACTCTGTCTTCTATCAAGGTTCCAAGTTCAAAACTCAATCTTATTCACTCCCTATTATTTTTCCCATTCATGTCAATTTCCTTTGATTTTAATGACAAGAGCTATTAGGCGAACACGATACTGCCCAAATTAACCCGACCCCGAGGTATTTTGATTATTTATAGCCCTTCTGTTATAATTAATTACTCTGTTCTTAGGCTTTTATGGATGACGTAATAAAGATCGTGTTTATTTGTAGAATTTAGGTTTGTTTAAAGTGATGTTGAAGGTGTTTTGCTCATTATGAGGTGTTAGAGTCTCAAATATTGTGTGAATCTGAACACCTAGGTTTTACATTTAGATAATGTTATACGTATTATTTAGTTGACTGACTGACAGGCTGCCTCGTTGGTCTACTGGTCGTTAGCGCTATTGCTAAGCATGAGAACCTGGGTTCGATTCGAGGGTCGGGAAAAGTATTATAGGGTTTTGCCATCTGGAATTTCTCAGTAGCAGTCCGGAGTTTGGATTTGTACCCGGTTGATGGCAATAGGCTCGCCCCCTGTTACATGGGACTTAAATATAACTGACGAAATGTGGGTGTACTATAGGTACACCTCTGCCTAACCCTTCGGGGAATACATATTAATGTGGTGTCAGTATGGAGTGATTAATAAAATTATTATTATGATGATTAGACAGGATATCTTTGTATACATTGCTTACAGCTGGATTTACCTGCTGCTGCTGTACTGTCTGGAGCTTAAATATGGCTACCCAATGATACCCAATGTGGTCTATATCGACCCCCATTGTTAGATGTTACACTTTTAAATCTGTTTTATCTTCTAAAGCCGTGTACGCACGTACGAACAAATTGGTTGCATTGCATGATACGCTACAACTTGGTTCGCACGTGTGTACTACTAACGAACATCGAACACTCTGTTCGTCAAACATGTTTGCGGCGATCCTATTTGTATGTTCCCTAAGGACGGTGTTCGAATAGTTTTAATAAATGTAACGTAACAAAACTGTTCGTATATAACTTGGCGGGATCTAGGATCCGCTTTAAACAATATCTCGTGAATCACTGCAAACACCAAAAAACATTCCGCTACTTCAAAATTGACCACTTCCAACGGCGCCGCCATGGCTATTGAGATAGAGTTCACAACTGTTGTGCGTGAACTCGATTCGAACTATGTTCGCGTTCGTGTTCGAATATGCCGTCCATACGTACAATGTTCATGTTTGATGTTTGTGTTCACTATGTGCGTATTCGTACGAGCGTACACGGCTCAAAATATTCATTTTAATGTTGTGTTGTATAGGGCAATTTTGATCTACATTAAATGCACAACGTATCTAACGTATTAATTTGGATACGGATTAATAGTTTATTGTTTAAAATAGGTTCGTAAATAGCCCATTTTTTTTGTAATATGTTAAAGATAAAAATTATTACTGTGGGTTATCCTTAGGAGATAGGCATATATCATTGCGGACTTTATTGTAGATCGTTTTAAGATATACAATTCCTTATTACATTATTTAGTGTAGTTTGAAAGATCTAAGCGTACAGACGACGTGAAGCGACTTTGTTTTATACTATGTAGAGATTACTTACACCCACAATCTTAAAAGGTCACCAAGCGGCCAAAAATCGAGCCTGTGAATTACACGAAATCAAAATATTGTATAGAAACGCCACAAAAATAGAAGTACGTTTAATTATCAAACGCTAGCCGCAAAATGTATTATGTAGAATTTGAAATGCCAAAAGGGTTTATGTGGTATTCTCAGAAGTTTAACATAATGATGTAAAATGAATGAATTAGATCGAAAAGCGTAGTTGTTTGGACAAATGTGAAAGTTCATGATAAATTTCAGTGGAAGATTCAATGTTGGAAAAATGTTTCTATAAATACTAGGTTATAAATGTGCATATATGTACAATTATGGTAAAAATACGAAGCTCCTTAGTATATTTAATTCCTTAATGTATATTTAATTTAAACGGGTTTATTTATTTACTAACACGTAAAACACTGGTTAGTAGGCAATGTCTTGCATTAAAATTTCATGACACAGTATTGAGACATGACCCTGTAAGGGCACTGCAAACTATATATATCAAATTATTAAATTACGTATAATTTAATAATTTGATATATAAAGTTTGCAGATTATGATATTAATTCTAATTATTACAATTTATTACATTATTCAGTAATTTATTACTTACATTTTATTTGAAAATAAATTATTATTATTAAGTTAATAAATCGTAATAAGACCCATTACATACTTAGTCGATATCTACGCATTCTGTACATCAATCTAAGCAACATTGAGCAAAAATTATTGCTGGAAAACGAGTTTTATTTTTGTTGCGTAAAATCGCTGTGTACGGCAGCGCGCACGCAAACTATTGTGCTTATGGGTGCATGCAACGGTACTGGAGTTGTGGGGGTATTTAAAGTTAAGTTTTAACATTTGAAACTTGTTAAGCTATTGCATAGCTTTTATCGCGGGCTTTGAGCGCGGCGATCGAATCAAGAAATTCCGTAACGAAAATAAAACCTAACACCCCCCACTCCGCCTACCATGTAGCTCGGCCGAGCGTTCGCTTAACGTTTATGTATATGGTACGACTGTACGAAGCTCGCACGGATCGAGACGAGCTGCTCCGAAATCGGACGAATACGTAAGCGGATTGCATAAGTTGATAAAAAATGCTATGCAATAGCTTTACCGCGGCAGTCCCCGAGTGCCACACGTGTGTTTTTCGTTAAGAAATGTTTAAACTTTGACCTTCAATATCTTCGTACACAGACGGTTCCCAAGTATGGTCCAGTATAAAAAAAATGCTACCAAAGACAAGCAGAGCAAGTTTGACTCTCGGCTTAGTAAGCGTCTTTTTACAAGCGTTATTATCTATTGCTCTGTTTATAAGATTTACTATCAATGGTTGAATAGTTGCCATTTGCTTTTGGATATAGATTCCGGATTTTCACGACTTTAACAATATGATGTTTTCATAACTAGGCATTGTCTTTATAATAAAGTTAGACTTATACGTCATAAATAACTTCCCGATGCAAGGACCAGAACTTGTAGTGCGTCTCGGCGACTGGCCGGCCGATGCGAGCGCTTGAACTGATAGATTTTGTATATATTTAAAAAATAATAACGAAATTATAAAATGTGTTCTCAACATTCTGTAAAAAAGTTATAAGCCTTATCTTTTGATATAGCTTTTACATGGTTTCATGATGGAATCTCTTCAAGGTACACATTTTAAATAGCGATTTAGTGTCATTTTTATGATGGTTTTTATCGAGTCCATTATAATAATTCATATTTCTGTCTTCACATAGCGTTTGATTACACGTCAAATTCAAAAAAAAGAATTTTTTTGCGCAACATTTTTCTTTGGCTAGATTTACAGAGGTTTAAGAAAGTTAAAAAGTACTGGAACCTCGTGCTAAGAAAACACTCTTTTTAGGGATCAGTACCCAAAGGGTAAAACGGGACCCTATTACTAAGACTCCGCTGTCTGTCCGTCTGTCACCAGGCTGTATCTCATGAACCGTGATAGGTAGACAGTTGAAATTTTCACAGATGATGTATTTCTGTTGCCGTATAGCGGCACAACAAATACTAAAAACAGAATAAAATAAATATTTAAGGGGCTCCCATACAACCGACATGATTTTTTTGCCGTTTTTATAGATAGTGGTACGGAACCCTTCGTGCGTGAGTCCGACTCGAACTTAGCCGGTTTTATTTTGCTAATACTTTTAATCGCACTACTGTACTCTTTTACAATGCAACAACGACTGATTCTTCACATTTTACCATTTTTAAATGACTTTTGCCTCCTCAGAAATAACGATACATAACCGATATTTCTAAGAGTTGCCAAAGTAGAAAAATACATTCAGTTGCCGTAATGAAAATATATTTATAAAAGTTGGTTACAATATTAGTAATGTACTTTGACAGTGTTGCCGCAGTGGATATTATAATTCGGTATTAAAATAATTCATTTTTTTAAATTAAATCACGTCAATAAAATGTTGAGCTTCCCTTAAAATCTTTGACACACCACTCATGATAGACATAATGAAAGTTTTGTCGTAGGTAGTACGATTTTTGTGCCCAAAAGTAAGTGCTAAACTCTTAAAAAACCCAAAATCGGTTTATACCTAGTACACATAACAAAAAAAAAACTAAAATACTACAATAGGATCGCCTAAAAAATGGGAACACCCTTGCCAACCCCCTTGTGGAAAACAGGCGTGATGTTACCTGTTAAGTGTATAAAATCTCTCACAACACAAGATTTTTGCATTATCCAACAATGCATTAAACAGAGCAATATAACCCCTATATAAAACTCTATGTCCCTAATGCGTATATTTCAAGCCGCAGCTGTATCCAAATTAATGCCAAGGGCGCCGCCATGACATTTTGTAGTGTCAAGGAAGCATGCACCGAAACCCGGTCCCGATAGCTTCGGGAATTATCGACGGTATTCGGGAGTTGTCGGCTTTTCGTAGAATTTGGACCGATTGAACGCGGCGTTTGCATTGCGGGGGAAAATGAAAATGATTTTTGACAAATTGGAGTTTCTTTTGATACAGTTTTTGTTTGTTTATTTTTTGGCAATTGAAAGGTGAAATTAAAAGTATTGCGTATAAAAGCTTGCTATGTTGTATTCATTTTGCAGGATTTTATTTCAATAGATTGATTTCTAAATCGTAGGGACATTGATTATGTTAATTTCTCAACATTTTCTAGCTACCAATTGATGATCTTACTCATTCGTTTCATAATGAACTGTCGCTAAAAGGACACCAATCATATCCGGAAAAAAAATCTGCCTGGCATTTTCTCAAATATATTGGGGTCGGGTTCCAGTTTAACCGGATGCAGCTGAATACCAGTATTTTACTTGGAGAGACTGCCTATCTGACCTCCACAACCCAGTTACTGGGCAACATGTTACCCTTTGGTAAGACTGGTTTTCAGACTTTTGGGTTTCTAACTACCCGTAACGGCAGCAAAGATCTACGAATTAAAGCCGGGACCAACAGCTTAACGGTGCTCACCCATCCACGAACCGACCGCGGCAATCGTAGCTTAACCTTCGATCGACTCGTGCGGATGTTATTGTAGCGGCATCTACAAACGCCACATGCGAGCTACGCGTCATACTGACGTCACGCAAAATCCTGCATCGCGCAAGCAGAGTTTACCGCGCAACTAGCATATTATATACAACATCCCGACATCAACCGTTGGGCAGTTGCCCACCAGACACAAGACCCGTCTGGTCGGAGGTTCCTTCCTTTTCAGTAGAGTATGAGTGAGCTTTACACCCTGTTCCTCATATCTCTATATTATCATATATACACACACGAGCCCCTCCCCTATTTTATCCACGCATTTTATTACCCGTTGAAAGAGTCTACCACCCTACGCCATGATGACGTCACGATAACCATAAATATGATGGTCGATAAAATATAGGAACCCGGCTATAAATTTCCAGTATAAGCTGACCTCTCATTGTACGGAAATCCTATACAATGGGAGATCAGCTCATACTGGAAATTTATAGCGTAATATGTAGCCGTGTGTAAAATAGTGACAGCCTTCACCAATATTCATAACAAAGCTTCACCGCATTTTTTTTTGGGTATTAAATTTTCAAATGACCTCTCCCGCTCGGGGCGGAGTGGAAGGGCGTGTCAGAGTCTTACTGACTAAAACCCACCCGTGTTCCTTCAGTTGCCTGTGCGCCAGAGCCACGGTAACTCTTTCGAACAATCCGCGACCCCGGCAGGAACAAAGCGTCCCCCTGATTTCATTATTCTCACTACAAATATTATTGGTGTGAACCACAGAATTTTGACAAGATAGAGATGACCACTTTTACTAATACGAGAATTGATTGGCCCTTCGTCACCCATCAAAGTCACAGACTACCACATATAAATGATAAATGATTTTATATTTGTAAGTAGGTTTGTACAAACACTTTTACACGTCAATTTATTTTAAAAACTAGATGAGGTCGGCGTTTCCTATCTGACTACTGTGAGAAGAAAGGCCGAAACAAACTCAGAGGTCACAGTCTTTTATTCATATTATTATTTTTATCTCATATTTACAGTCCAGAATGCTTACAAATACAAGTACTCAAATAATTTAAAAAAAATGCGAGGTCGATATATCCCATTATGACCTGAAAAATTAGCGTTCCTATAACTTATTCAGTTATGGAGAAACAGAAAGAAAGAGGCATTCGATTTTGACTATCGATACAAATTATTTTTATTTATTTATTTATTATTCATCATCAAGTAACAACAGACTCATTATTGGCAAACAATTACAATAACAATACACAGACAAATATCAGAAAAATTAATTAAACTTAAAATTTAATCGCATTACTGGTCATCAAAAAATAAAAATAAATTATAATTTTCTAACCGGTTTTTGAACAGCAACATGCCTGCCATATCCATGTCGATCATTAGGGCAGTCCAACTTGTCGGCGATCATTGCCAGGATGGCATTAAGACTCGTCATCATTCTTCTACCCTCATTAACACCAATTTATTTGAGGTGGACACAGTACGTAGGTACATTGGTGTCCCATACTCTATATTAGCCCTTCGCTCTCACAGACAGGAGGCCTGTGTCCCAGCAATGGGAACATTATAGGCTGATTATCTTATGCTACTGTAGTAGCTATAATTTCAATATTTACTTCCATTCTTAGTCATATCACACGAACATAAACGCACATACATGCATCAAAAAAAGATTGCGATCAATTTGAAAAACCGAAATGTTTTTTGTTACGGTAGACTATATTATAAATTCTTCTTCTTTTTAGATTATTTGCTTAAAAATATAGAAGTAGAATATAAAACAAAAAAACGAATTCAAGTTTTTCCATATAAAATGAAATTCAATCCAAGCTTACGCTCGTTCAGAAATCTAAATTAGTCAATCTTAACGGATTTATAATATTTTTTCAAGGAAAATTGTTATTGATAAAATGCCAAGAAGATTATCAGAAGTTTTACGAGCAACAATTGTAACTTTGAGGGAAGAAGGATATTCCACGAGAGAAATAGCACGCCGAGTTGCTGTATCTCAATCCTGTGTCGTGGCTACGTTGCAGAGGTACCGCGATATGGATAATTTAGCTGACCGACTCCGCAGTGGTTACCCAACTGTTCTGACTGCTGCTCAGAAGCGCTATATTAGATTACTGGCAGCCCGTGACCCAACAATCAACGCCACTAAAATAAAAGCAGAAGTGCGGGCCGCCTCTGGACTTGAAGTTAGCACTCAGACCATTCGGAATTGCTTACACCAGGCTGGACTACGACCGGTGTGGGCGCGTTCATTGAGGCTCCGGCCAGCCCGCCGGTTGAACGCGTCCCAAAGGGTCATGGCCATCCGGATGATCCGGGGATACCGCACGGTCTCCTGCGAGGCGGCGAGCCTCCTTGCCGGATTGCCGCCGTGGGATCTGGAGGCAAAAGTCCTCGCGCACGTTTGGGAGTGGCGCGAGGAGGCGAAACGCCGGGGTGTAACTCCGCTGCCGCGAGAAATCGCGGCACAGCGGACAGAGCTCCGGCGGGATCTCATGGCGGCATGGAGAGTGCGACTGTCGCAACCCAGCGCAGGGCACGCCACAATTGCGGCGGTAAGACCCCTCTTTGAGGAGTGGCTTGAGAGGCGCCACGGCGTCCTCACCTTCCGCCTGACGCAGGTCCTCACCGGACGTGGCTGTTTCGGGAGGTTCCTGTTTCGAATAAGGCGGGAGGAAACGCCCGGGTGTTATCATTGTGTGGATCGACCGGAGGACACGGTGGAGCATACGGCGGAGGTCTGCCCGGCTTGGGCGGAGCACCGCCGTGTCCTCGTGGCGGCGATCGGCGGCGGCGACCTCTCGCGTCCGGCCCTGGTTCAGGCCATGGTACGGAGCGAGAGGGAATGGGAAGCCGTCACCTCCTTCTGCGAAGCAGTAATGCTCGCGAAGGAGGAGGCGGAACGCGAAAGAGAGAGGCAATCTCTGCGCCCTCGCGCCCCTAACCGCCGCAGGAGACGGAGACATCCTAGGCGTCGGAAGTCGATTGCCGACTCCCGGCCACCGTAGGCGCGGGCTTGCGGACGGCGAGCAATGGGCAGCTCGCCGTCCGGTAGGGACCAGGCCCGGGTCGACGGCGCGTCGTGTTCCACGCGCGCCTCAAAGAGATGTCAGCACCATTGACGGGGTCCGATAAGACCGATGCCTGCCGGGGCTGCGGATTGTTCGAAAGAGATAACGTGGCCCTGGCGCACAGGCAACTGAAGGAACACGGGTGGGTTTTAGTCAGTAAGAGTCTGACACGCCCTTCCGCTCCGCCCAGAGCGGGAGAGGTCATTTGATGATTTCCCACCCAAAAAAAAAAAAAAAAGGCTGGACTACGAGCACGGTGGTCTTGGCGAGCACTTCTGAATTTACGGCAACGTCAGCGACGGAGATTGCAGTGGGCCAGGCTCCGGCAAAATGAAGATGTGGAGGAAAACATTTGGCAAAACAGTCTCTTCGTTAACGAATCGGGAATCAGTACTTATCCGGATAACCGACGTCTAGTGTGTTTGGAACCGTCAGCCACCTCTCTAAACAGTGCCAGAGATCAGGGAAGCCGCTATTCAAGAATGGGACAGGTTACCGCAAGAAATGCTGGATAACTTAATCATCAGCATGCCCAGGAGGATCTCCGCATGTGTGCGAGCCAGGGTTGGAGTTATATTGTATTAAATAAAAACTTCTATTAATAAATTGTTGTATAAGTTTGGTTAAATTACTCAACTGAATTACTTAATTTTTGTTACAAAATTTTTTTTTAATTTGAAACAGTGTATTTCTATTTAGAAAAAGATATAACCTAAACACTTTTTCTTGATAAAGTAAAATTTAAAAAATATATCAGCTTTTGCTAGTGATCACAAACTTCTTTTGATGTGTGTGCACACTCACATACCAGAACCCCCTATTTTTAATTTTGTTTTGTTTAATCCTGGCTTTATTGTAATTTGTTTTTGTCCTATTTTTAAGCTATTGCATAGCTTTTATCGCGGGCTTTGAGCGCGGCGACCGAATCAAGAAATTCCGTAACGAAAATAAAACCTAACACCCCCCACTCCGCCTACCATGTAGCTCGGCCGAGCGTTCGCTTATCTTGTATGTATATAGTACGACTGTACTTGAATTAATATCAAAGTAAAAAAATACTGCATAAATAAAAAATAAATAAATAATGATAATTGCATAAGTTGATAAAAAATGCTATGCAATAGCTTTTTAATAGCTAATTTTAATCTTGGTTATAATATTAATATTCTTTTAAATTTTTAATATAATTTTTGTTTAAATACTGATTTTATTTTAATTTTGTTTCTTTGATTTAATGAGATTATTTAACTAGCTTTAATTCCAATTCTATTTTTAGTACTTAAATTAAATTTTTAACTTAATTTTAAGTACTATAATATTATTACCTTTCGCTGCATAAAACTTGCTTAATTGTAACCTAAATGGAAGAAGTCACTGGCTCCTGAAGTCCAGATACTCTACCTAGCTCTGGAGCAAGGATCGTGAGATCCTTGCTCCATTTTTCTATAAAAAATAAGGAATATGTCCATCTTCTTCTCTATCGCTTAAACGCTCTATGGTAAACACTAAACACAATACACTACAAATTCATCAAATCAAAGCGGAATGCAATTACAATACTGTTGCATCTAGATCGGTACCAAAATTCTGGGAATAGTAACGTGAGATAATGGAGAGTCGGGCAAAATCTACCTACCATTAAGTTTTCGGGGAAAGTTGAAGCTTACTCTAAATTGCAATTAGTTTATGAGGAACAGGGTGTAAAGTTCATTCATCCTCTATAGAAATGGGAGGATCCTCCGACCAGACGGGTGTCGTGTCTGGTGGGCAACTGCCCGACGATAGATGTGGGGAAGTTGTATATTTTCTAATTGCGCGGTAAACTCTGCTTGCGCGATGCAGGATTTTGCGTGACGTCAGTCTGATGCGTAGCGTCGCATGTGGCGATGTAAATGCCTCTAACACGAACGCACGAAGCAAAAGTAACGTAAACTCGATCGATTTTTTAATCGATAATATAACTTTTCTATAGCATTTTGGTTTAAGTTTATGCGACAAGCACAATAAGTATAACATAATATAACATCACGCCAATTTCCCCGAAGGGTTAGGCAGAGGTGCACCTATAGTACACCCACATTTCGCCAGTTATGTTTAAACCCCATGTAATAGGGGGCGAGCCTATTGCCTATTAGAACTCGTTTCGCACCTAACATAAATTTAGTTTGAAGACACATCATACTCATATTTTTCTTAATACCCGTCTGGAGCCTGGATTTGTGCCCGGCTGATAGCAATAGGCTCGTCCCCATAGGGCTTAAACATAACTGGCGAAATGTGGGTGTTCTGTAGGTACGTATACTTCTGACTAGCCCTTCGGGGATTACACGCTTGATGTTATGTTGTGTAAACATATTGGCACGGTAACCCCTTTCCATCAGTTCAACTAAATTTGTACCGTTAAGCCGCGAATATATAGGGAACAAAATGTCCCCCAACATGACGCGCAACGCTCAATCTACGTGACGCTGCAACGTTGCCTTTGTCCCACAACATGCTGCGCAACATCTTGAGACGCATTTACGTGACGCGGAACATGTTGCTTGCTCCCGCTCCGAGAGCGAGCGCATGTGTTGCGCGTCAGTGCCGCGCTATTTCTCTCTTAAAATATTCATTATTTTTTCTCGTTGTAGTAAGTAATTCCGCATCCACCACCTCTTTTTTCGTTTATGTTCGCTTAAACTGCTCGAAATAAGTATATACGCAGCACTAAATCGCCACAACCTCCTCTGGCGACGTTTCTATGAGCACTGACTAGTGTGGCCGGCAAAATGTTCCGCGACAATTGTCTCGGGACACTTCACGTAGTTGTTGAGGGCTATGTTCCGCAACATGTTGCTCCATTTGTCCCCTAGTGAATTCGAGGCTTTAGCCTGTTTGCCAATTCATCTCATAAAAGGTAAACTAGAACTTGAATACATATTTGAAATGGATTTTTTCAATTTCCTGCATGAAACAACATTGTTTCAACAGCAATATTTGTAAATAAAATACCATTTATACTAATCCTGAATTCAGTAAAGGCTTACCGGCTTTAAGGGATTATAACAAAATTATGAATAAGCAAATGGATCGAGTCACTTATCGTACATTGATTTATATAGGTACCTAACTGGGTTTTGTAGTGCGGGAGTCTGACATAAACATATTTATTTTAGGCTTATATTTAATCGAACCTCAAATAATCCCCATTTTGCAGCATTCCTAAAAAAAATATTGAACACTGTAATATAATGACTGCGCCTCTTTTTGTGAACCTCAAATACCAATAAATAGCTAAATTACTGCGACCAATTCGGCTTGCGCCTGGTTGGTCACAGTTCCAACTTAACCTGGCCCATTTGGTCAGGGTACCATAATTTAGTTACTACGACCAACTGTGAGAAAAGCCCAGAAAGCTAAAAAGAAGCTAATTATTAAAAAAAATGTGTATATTTAGAACCGCAAAAAGTTTTTAGGGGATCAGTTTAATATTTCCCTTTATTTTATAAGCACAAATTTTGCTAACGGGTATCTTACCTAGTTATTGAGTTGTGGAGGTCAGATAGGCAGTCGCTCCCTGAAAAATACTGGTATTCAGCTGCATCCGGTTGAACTGAAAGCTGACCCTAACATAATTGGGAAGAGGCCAGGCAGATGATGAAGCACTAATCTATTTTTAAATTGTTCCAGTAAGTAGAGAGACATTATTTTAATAGAGTTATAGACATTGTAAGGCGTAGCGAATTAATTAGAAATAATATGACGTGACTTATCCCGAAGGCGTGGCGTAAGGAACATATTACGAGGAAACCCAGTCTTTTGGTCTGAATTCTCTTACACGTGTTGTTCTGTAGAAATGGCGAGCAGTAATGCCTCCTATACAGGATGACAAGGACATCGACGTGCAAACTGAAATTATTAATTCAGCACATGATTCTAGACGGGGCTAGCGCAGAAATATTTCGTTAGTAACATAAAAAAAAAAATTACAAAAAAAACAACCGACTTCCAAAAAAAACACTAAACAAAAACGTGAAAAATAACTTTAATTTCGGAAGTCGGTGTCTTTGGTTCTGTATTTTCGTTTTTGGCCACCGACTTCCGAAATCAAAGTTATTTTTCACGTTTTTTTTTGGCAGTCGGTTGTTTTTTTGTAAAAATGTTTTTATTTTACACTTTTTAGTTGTTGTACCTGTCCCACACACATTCGTAAACCACTACTTGATATGTAAATAACCGTGATAGGAAATTATTAAAACATCATCAATAGAAACAAAGTGGAAAAAATACGCAGTATGAAGGATAACTCAAAAACTGCTGGTCAGAACTTGATCAAATTTAAATGGGACCATATGTGAAGCACCAGCTTTTAAATAAAAAAGAATCATCTAAATCGGTTCACCCAGAAAAAGTTCTGAGCTAACATACATCAAAAAATTATAATAATAGACAGTCGAATTGAGAACCTCCTCCTTTTTTGGAAGTCGGTTAGAAAAACATCAACTTCCCATAAAAGTGCAATACCTACGCGGTCAAAATGTATGGAACAGCTGTTTTTTTTTTAAATAACCTACGTATATTTTCAATTCAGTTCCCGAATCATGTATTGAATCCGGAAGTGCGTCGATGTCCCTGTCACCCTGTTTATGATTAATATCGAGGATCAAGAACATAAGTGGTTTTACGTGTAGGATAAATTACCTACATTAGTTTAAAAGTTTGAGGCCTTGGGTAAATAAATACCTACTCTGCTTAGCACGTTTCTATGTTTGGTCAAGTCATGTTTTTGTTAACGATTCGTATTTTATTCATAGTCGATATTATAATTTAGCTAGACAGATTGATAAATATGCCTATGTTAGGCATTTGTTATTATTAAGGCCATTGATTTTAGCGGACTTTTGTTTCACCACTCTAAATAATTATGAAAGAATTTTAACAAAATTCAAAGCACTTTTACGACTTGAATAAAGCCCTCGGAAACCTGTAAAATTGCTTTTATTTGATGCTCATTTTATAAGCAGCAATGATGATATGTCTAAACATAGAGATTTTAGTGCTTTTTCTAAGTTAAACATCAATTAAAAAAATATTATACACATAAACCATCCGACAGAAATTCTCAAAATTATGGTGAAAACCGCAACAAATCTATTAGTCTATTCATAAATTTGCAAGAACTAAGGTAGGTGGTAGGTAGAGGTAAGGCTGTCTGTAAAAGATCGCTTTTAGCGATAAGACCGCCCATTGTGTCACCCTGTGTAAAGTGTCTACATTTATATCTGTAATTTTTATGGTGTGTATAATAAAGAGTATTCTATTCTATTCTATTCTATTCTAAGCAGTCACACAGACACACAAAAAGCGACTTTTTTCTGTACTATACGTATAGATACCGAAAAAGGTCCTTAAAATTGTGAATGTATAAATATTCATCCCTGCTCCCGGTGTACAATCTGTTATAAGGGACTGACTTGTAGGATTGCCGATTATCGTAATCATTGCCCCAGTTTATCTTGGCTTGTATTGGCGAACGAGGTTCATTCATTGCTGTATCGTTTTACGAGGAAGAAGAGTTTCCGGGCTTTTAAGTAAAACGAGGTTATTTCTTTGGATTCTAAGCATAATAGTGTAACTATGACATTTAAATCGAGACGCATGTTTGTATTTTGATAAGAACTTGAATTAAGACCCGCACTGACCAGGGAAACATGACACAAAAAGAATAGATAGATAGATTCATTTATTTGCCTGAAATATGGTATTTTACAGATTTTATAACACATACACAATAGTTCTTCATATTTCGCCTACTAAATTCGGCATGCAAATTTTGTGACAATAATAACGATTCTAATTTAATCAATTTAAACAAATTAATTCAATTCCAATGTCAAAAAAAAGTACTAAATCAAGAATTTGTCTATATATGTATCAAATTACAAATGTCGAAGAAAAATAATTATATTACAAATTGTCTAAATATCAACTTTCAAATGACAACCAAAGAAATTAAATTACAAATGTCAATTGCTTAAAATAAAAATGTCAAATTTTATTTTCATGTCATGCAACTTTCCCATTTGTCCTAGAGTTCATAAATTCCTTAAGAGTATAAAAACAATTTTCGATAAGCCATGCTCTGTGATGCTTTTGAAATAAGCTGGTTCGCAGTTCTCTAATAACCTTCGATATATTATTAAATATCTTTATTGCTATACTGAGAGCAGGGCTTATATACTCAGTACTCTGTGACCAGGGCTACCAATGATGACCATGACGATGTTTCGCATGTAGAAGAGCTATAAAGATGCATTATAAAGATGCAGTATGCTTCCCTTAGTGTCTACCGAAATATATACATGGGTAGTTGTAGGTTAAGCAAAAAGCAAATTTGACAAAGAAATATAAAATTGAATTGCTTGTTAAAATATGAAACAAAAATGAAAAAGACTACCGCTCTTAACAATAGGTACAGCATATGAATGATGCAAATTTTCAGTAGGCCAAGAATGGACTCGATTGAAATTCCAAGGTTGGCTGTTTGGTCCAATGTTGGTTGTGTTTGTCCAACATGTAAGCTAGGTAACATCCGGACCCTCATAATATTTATTGATGTCAGCATTTGTAATGGATTTCATATGATTTGGTGACCGCTTTTACAGCTCAATGTAATTCATTTAATATTTTTGCGCTGCTGGGTGTTTTATATGGATTAAGTCTGTTAGGGCTTAGTGAGTATTTTTTTTGTAATACATGTTTTCCTGTAAATAATGGGTCAAACGTAACGGGTAGGCAGCTTACCTGATTTCCAACAACTAATTTGAATAGTTTTTATTTTTATTTTAAATTTTGGTCAGTTTATCGTAAACAAAACCTTTTTAAGTTTTTTTTTTCTAAGGCCAATAAAACGTTATTTACAAAAATAGTATCTTATTACAATAGTAAGCTATTCAGGAATGTTTAACAAAAACCAAATCTAAAAATGTTATCATTCGTAGCGACAGCATTAAAAAACCGAATTCTAGTAGAAAAGATGGTATAATTCGAAAAAAAAATTACTTGAATAAAAAAAATATATGAAGCGGTTTTTTTAAAACCATTCCAATTAGTTGTTAGAAATCAAGTGAGCTACTATAACCCGTTACTTTTGAACCATTAATTACGGGACATCCTGTGTGTTACATAACCGTTCAACAACAAGAGGTATAATAATAATAATACATTCCATTTAAAATGGTCTAAGGGGCCTCTGCGAGTCGTCTTCGGCCCCTCGTACGCCTTCCAAAGGACCGGGATTTCATGACCCCGAGCTATACATACATACATATAAAAACAATAATAATAATAATAATTCTTTATTTATCTATAAATTGGTGACAAAAACAATTGTACAATAATTTGGTACAGATATGTGAGACTAATTAATCTCCTGGCTCCCAAACTGGGTTTATTGCCTGTGACTTGGGAGTCAGTGATTCCAAAACTTATGCGTATAAAAAGAAGACCCATGACCAATGTGAAATCCAATCATTCTGGACATCTAACTTTTTACGTAAAATTTTCTTTAATGTTTTGTGGACAGACTTGGTGGGTTACCTATAATATTTACTTGACGTGAAGCAGTACCTTTTGCCTTTTTATGCCTGTAAATTCTTGAGAGTATTAACGAATAAAAGGCGACAAACAAAAAATAAAATTGCGCGTGCAGCACCGTATACGTGATAGAAGTGAAACTTCTTAAAAACAAAGAATAAGAGAGATTTAGTGTGAGACACAGAGAGAGAGAATTTTATCGCTGGTGATGGCCTGTGTTGGATCATTAAGTTCACTTCAAAATGGTTGAGCTGAATGGTGCTAACCCATGCGTCATGTTCGTGAACGGGTGCCGTCAGTAGGGACTGGTAATTTCTTAGCTGCCACGGCTTATTTTAATTTAATTTAATATTTGAATTGTTTTTTGTCTTTTTATTACGGACGCTTGTAACGTTCTGCATCGTTCTCACGTGCATAATTTCAACATAAATGATGAACCAATATTTTATAACCATATTTTGATTTAAAAGAGTGTCTATGGAGTTTATTGCCCGTTCTTCTCCATAGGTACCTACTACGCTTTGGAATGGGCAACTAGCTTCTTCTTTCTGACTCACCGACCCCTTGACAATTCAAAAGTGCCTGTAATTGGTTTATTTGAAATAAATGCTTTGAGTTTATCTTTCTTCTCTCTCTTGTAACGATATGTGCCTGAATGTGACGCGTCCTTGAAATTTCACTCTCAATGCTGGTCCAATTATTGAATAAGTAGCCGCCTAAGAAGTTTCACATACAAAAAATACTGATCATTCTCATTTGCCTGTAGAATACAGGCACTCATAACGTCAATGCAAAACATTGTCAGAGATATAATAATCTATGAGTACTTGGCTGTGATTGTTATAAAACAGTCATAGCCAAGAACTCCACTTCTACCAATAAAAAAAACACATTCAAAAAACGAACCCACTTATAAAATTCAACAAACAATTGAACGGAAAAAGCATTCAATAGCCGCGCTACCATCGACAATTTTCATAGCAATTTTGTTGGTTTATTTTTGAGCCAATTATTTCCTCGGAAATAAAGATTCGTACATAATAGGAGTATCAACAATGTGATATAAAAAAGGCCCCATTGAGTTTCGAAAACAAAAAGTAACTGTGATAAAAAATGCAGTGTCCTTTTTGCCTGAATAAGTACTTAGCTTTTGACCATTGAGGTTCAAGTTTACATTGAACCTCAATGCGTTTGACAAATGAAAAAGTAAACTGGAAATGGAAGATATTTATTACCTAACATAAGAAGTTAAACTGGACCTTATCATTTAACTGATTTTCAGATTCTCAAGTTACGATCACAGTAATTGGAAACATCTTAACTTCATGTTTACGTCAAAGTATGTGCGTAGACACAGGTGGACTCTCTCTACCCTCACTTTCATAGTCCAATGGGACGGCAATCTGACACGACCGAAGAGACATCAGGCGCAGGACCAACGGCTTAACGTGCTTTCCGAGGCACTGGGGTCAAACCGTCAACTTCCAAACTCCGGGCTGTGACTAAGAAATTCCTAATGGAAAAACACACGCAGGTACACATTAAGTACCTTCTGAGCAAACACCTATAACCTGTCAGCCTTCAAAGCAAAAGTGAACAGGTATCTTCTGGGCTCTCACGTTCCATTGTAGACTTCATCTTTCGCTTTCCACCAGACGAAAAGCAAGAGCAGGCCCATATTCAAGAGTGGATCCAGGATTTATTTCTGTGAGGGGCACATGGTCCAAAGAGGTAACGAGTGTCCCCCATATCTAGTATTGCACTATGCTGTTTTTGACACTCATTCTTTTTTAATAATAATAATAATAATAATAAAGAAAGTTCTATAAAGACGGTCTATAAAGTTCTTACATCCATTTTGAGGGCTAAAATTAACAACATATAGACACCAACTCTATCATGTCTCCTTCTCAAAATGGATGTAGGAACGGGTCCCGTGGTACGAAGGAGTTACTCCTCATTGATATGACCATTAGCCAACAAGTTCGTCGTTCCCGAAAGGATCTGTCGACATGTTGGATAGATTACAAGAAGGCCTATGACTCGGTGCCACATACATGGCTCATGAGGGTGCTGGAGTTATATAAAATAGATGCAACTCTGCGCACCTTCCTGATGTCATCTATGGGGCAATGGAGAACAGTCCTTCACTATCCAGGATGTCGAAATGTCCAGAGGAATAGCGAACCGATAAGGATCGAGCGAGGCATATTTCAGGGTGATAGTTTGAGTCCGCTTTGGTTCTGCTTAGCCTTGAATCCTCTAAGCACACTGCTGGAAGATTCAGGTCTAGGCTATCGGCTGAGGAGAGGTGGCCAGGTTATATCTCACCTCCTCTACATGGATGACCTAAAACTGTTCGCCCCCAACAATTTGCAACTGATGGAACTACTGAAAGTAACTGAAATTTTCAGTAGCGCCATCAGAATGGAATTTGGTGTGGACAAATGTGCGGTCATGCATGTAAAGCGAGGGGCGATTGTGGAATCCGTCGGAACCCAACTCTCGGATTCCATAAACCTTAGAACTCTCTCTGCATCCGAAACCTATAAGTATTTGGGTATGTTGGAAGCATTGGGCATCAATGGTACTGACATGAAGCAATCGTTAAAGGAACGCTTCTTTGGCCGCCTGAAAAAAGTATTTAATAGTCTTCTATCAGGCGGAAACAAGGTACGCGCCTTTAACGGTTGGGTCATGCCGATTTTGATGTACTCTTTTGGCATACTCAAATGGACTCAGACCGAACTCGACGCCCTGGATAGGAAGGTCCGTACACTGCTGACTGCAAATCGAATGCATCACCCACGGTCATCGGTAATGAGGCTGTATATCCCGCGAAAATGTGGAGGTCGAGGCTTTTTAAATGGTAAGACCCTCCACAATCGCGAGATATGCAGTCTCAGGGAATATTTCTTAGAGGCCGACGTGGGGATGCATCGAGATGTGGTCAAAGTGGACAAGGGCCTCACCCCGCTCTCCTTGGCTACAGAGAACTGGCGCAAGCCAGTAGTGCTTGACACTAATGATCGCATGGAAGTATGGCAGAGTAAGGAGCTTCACGGACGCTTTTTTCGGGCCCTACATGGACCCGATATAGATCAACTAGCGTTCGTAGCCTGGCTACGTTTCGGTGACCTCTTTGGAGAAACCGAAGGTTTTGTCTGTGCAATTATGGACGAAGTTATGATGACAAACAACTACCGGAGATTTATTGTGAAAGACGGCACGGTTGACATTTGTCGGGCATGCCACCGTCCGGGTGAATCAATCAGACACATTATCTCCGGATGTTCTAGTCTAGCTAACGAAGAATACTTGCATAGACACAACCTTGTAGCCAGGATTATCCATCAGCAACTTGCTCTCAAATACAGCCTTGTAGAATCGGAAGTGCCGTACTACAGGTATGTGCCCGACCCAGTTCTCGAAAATGGAAATATCACATTGTACTGGGATCGATCCATCATCACTGACAGGACTATTGTTGCCAATAAGCCTGATATAGTGGTGGTGGATCGATTAGAGCGGCGTGCAATGATTGTTGATATAACGGTCCCACATGACGGGAACCTCGTGAAAGCCGAGAAAGATAAACAAATCAAATATCTTGACTTGGCTCGCGAGGTTGTCGACATGTGGGATGTGGACTCAGCGATCATTGTACCGATAGTCGTGACAGCCAATGGGTTAATAGCCAAGAGCCTCGACCAACACCTGAGGAGGCTCTCGTTGGGCAGCTGGATCAAGGGCTTGATTCAGAAGGCGGTACTTTTGGACACGGCCCGCATTGTTAGGAGGTTTCTCTCTCTGGAGCCCTGACCGCCGGTAGCTTGGACCCTGTTCCCGATACCGGTGGGCCACTATTTTTTATATTTTTAAATGTTTTTATATTTTTATATTCTAATATTTAAAAATATAATTTATATGTATATATATATGAAATAAAGGAAATAATAATAATAATATATTTATTTAATTTGACAACATTGGTCCATTGTTTAGTAAGAAACTTATCAACTAAGAGTTAGTATTTATTAACACAATATATTATTCAGCACAGCCGCACGTGCAACCGGACAAAGCTTTTTAATATTGGTGCATCAAGTTGTTCGGCTAGGGATTTCACAATACTGTTGCTGCTAACCCTCATTCTGCTTATTATGGATGCGGTCTTTTTCCTCACAATGGCATAAAAGTCGTCAGTTCGTGCTACAGCAAACATGCTAGACGCGCTGCAGAACCGGGGCAACCTCAACAGCACTCTGAAGCCATTATTATATTGCAAACGCAGAGCATCTAGAGCCCTCCGCGTGCAGTTGACCCACAAACTGCCAAATGACATATCATATTAAAAGATAACTACAAAAAATAGGTTATACAATAGTTGGCGACATAGGTAGTAGTAGGCTTAAACCGTTGTGTGCGTAAAGTGGAGAAAGGTTGCCACACGAAACGTGCACGACCGAAACGACAGTTATCGTATTAATCTCCTAGTTTTTTAATTTACTTATATCGCCAGGGACGTGCCCTATGCCCCCTCCTGGATCTGCCCTTAACCATATTACAATAAAAAATAAAAAACATTAGAAGAAAGAAGAAGAATCATCAAGAATGTGTCGCTTTAAGATTAGTTTCTCGAACCTAAAGCTCTTAGAGACTTAAGATCTTTAAGATTCGTTTCTTGAACCTAAAGTCACATTTTCCACCATAAGCTTAAAATCCAAAATGAAAGTAATAAAAATAGGTTTAATTACTTTATAAACATACCCATTAAACGTTAAATTCGACGTTAAAAGGATTTCGTGAACGTGCGCCGTGAAAATTTAATTTATACTCGTTTGAAAGCAGTGCCGTACCGTATGCCGTAATCTGGGCACAATGAATTTTAATTACTTTCGTCTACATGTTTGTTTATTTGATTGGTTTTAAACACCTACTGAATATCTATACCCAGTCCTACCTTATTTGGTCGAGAAATATCGACGAAAGGATTCTTTGTTATTTTAATGGGCATGTATTTAATCGAACCTCTAATAATTCCCATTTTGCGTTCCTTAAAATATTATTGAACACTTTAGTATTGCGCCTCTTTTATTTAACCTCAAATAATTCCTATTTTGGGCTCCTAAAAATATTACGTAGCCAATTAACTGCGACCAATTGGACGTCGCGCTTGCTGGCCGCTGCCGCGGCACGGCTTGCTTTGCTCGCTCGGCTCGCGCACGGTTGGTCATAGTTCCAATCTAACCTTACTCGTGTGGGCGGGGTACCCTAGCTTTGTTATTACGACCGAATGTGAGAAAAGGCCAGAAAGTAAAAAGGAGGCTCAATTATTAAAAAAAAAAACTGTGCATCATTAGAAGCGCAATAAGTTTTTACAGGTTCATTAATTGAAAAAGATTCCAGCTTAAGAAGGTCCCTATCACGCATCATATCATAGCCCTATCAGGCATCATATCATTACCACTCATGTTGCTTAAGGTTTTGGCAAAGTTTTACAGTCGGCCGCCAGCCTGACACCAACCCTCCTTGTGAATGCTTTAGTTGGTGGTTTACCTGCCACCGCGTGGGTGACCGAATGTGCTACAATGGTGTGCACTAAATCTCCAGTTCCCTTAGTCGTCTCCTACGACACCCACAGGGTGAGATGGGGTAGCCATATTCTTAATCCGGGACCAAAAAAAGGTTTTTAAGCTTTTAAAACAAGATAGATGAATAAAAATTGTCCTAATTATAATAAAATATTATTGAGGTAGCTAGACAGTCCTGTTCCCAGAATTTGCCTCAATATACCACAACGTTCTTTGGAAAAAGAATCCTTTGAATTTCTAAATCTTTAATTAATTTGTTCGCAACCTTTTTCTCTCTTTAAAATAATAAATTTTTATTTTCAAAAGCATTGAAATAGAAGAAACAAGACACTCGCCTCATTAGTTTTAATAAAGGTTTCGGGTTCCTTTGTTAATTGGAACCCTTTTCCAATTACATCGTATGAACTGTCCATCTTTATTTACAAACGGCTGAAGATTTTTACCTTTTTCATTTTTTGGGTGGGAAATCATCAAATGACTTCTCCCGCTCTGGGCGGAGCGGAAGGGCGTGTCAGACTCACTGACTAAAACCCACCCGTGTTCCTTCAGTTGCCTGTGCGTCAGGGCCACGGTAACTCTTTCGAACAATACGCGATCCCGGCAGGAAGATTTTTACCTAATAACATTAGATTTTTTACACATAAACATCACCCTTTGCTAGGAATTCCCAAAAGTGTTGTTCCCAAATGTTCCCAAAAGGCTGTTACATAATAAGTACCTAACAGGCGAAATGTGCAAGTACTTAATGGGTATGTTTAAGTCCCATGTAGTAGGGGGCGAGCCTATTGCCATAAACTTGGCACAAATTCAGACTCCGGGCTGCGACTGAGATTTTTTATTGATATCATGATTAGGTAGTATGAGACGGTAGATGACGACTAATAAAGAAGATTTTTGTTTTTTACGTTCGTTCGAAATGTAGGTAGATTTATAATGAATCACACTTAGTACACGAAGCTCATTTGCATTTTAGATAAATTATGTCAAGGAATTTAAATTTTTAATTTTATCAATGTTACTACGAGATCTACGTTTTGGAATGGGCAACTAGCTTCAACTTTCTGACTAACTGACGGACTCTTTGACAATTCAAAAGTGCCTGTAAATGGTTTAATTGAAATAAATGCTTTGAGTTTCAGTTTGACTAGCTTTTGCCCGCGGCTTCGCTCGCGTTAATTTAGACTGACTATCCATTCGGGTTATAATTCAATCATGATCGGAAGACACGTGGCGCCATCTATTATCATAAGAACGTTATTGTTGTTTTCCTCGGGAACAGTACTTTTTTTCGGGATGAAAGGTACCCTATGTCCGTTTCTGTAGACCTGAAAACGTATATGCAAAATTTCAGGATGATCAGTTCAATGGTTTAGGCGTGAAAAGGTAACAAACAAACTTACTTTTGCATTTATAATATTAGTTAGGAAGTTAGGATATTAGTTAGGATTAGGATTAGGATTAGGATAATTTCAATTCTGAATAAATAATGTTAATTTAATTCATAATGTATGGGATCAAGTCATCTGAAAGAATTTAATTTTTTATTTTTTTTATTTACGATGTTGTTTTGTGGTGAATGCTGTGTATACCCATAATAGGCATACATACCAGTACTTTTATCATGATATTGTTCTATTTTGATTTTTTAACCGACTTCAAAAAAAGGAGGAGGTATGATATCAATAAAAATTCGACTGTATGTTTTTTAAATTTTTTTATTTGTGTTAGCTCAGAACTTTTCCGGGGTGAACCGATTTGGATGATTCTTTTTTTATTTGAAAGCCAGTAGTTTTTGAGTTATCCTTAATACTGCGTATTTTTTCCACTTAGTTTATATTGATGATGATATAATAATTTCCTCCTGTCCCTGTTATTTACATATCAAGTAGTGGTATAAGAATTTGTGTGGGTTAGGTACCACAACTAAAAAGTGAAAAATAAAAAACTGTTTTACAAAAAACAACAAACTTCCAAAAAAAAAACACAAAAAAACGTGAAAAATTACTTTAATTTCGGAAGTCGGTGACTTTAGTTTTGTATTTTCGTTTTTGGCCACTGACTTCAAAAATTAAAGTAATTTTTCACGTTTTTTTGTGTTTTTTTTTGGAAGTCGGTTGTTTCTTGTAAAAAAGTTTTTATTGTATGTACTGCTGTGGGTGTACGAAATAAATAAATAAATAGTTAAGGGCAGGAGAATGATGATGTTGACGATAGAATAGAATAGAATACTCTTTTTTGTGTGTTCTTTGTTTTGTGTTTTTTTTTTGTGTGTTTATTTCGTGATTAGGTGATATACTCGTCTGAATTTCCACACTTTATGTGTTGGAGATTTCAGGCTAAATCTTAGTTAATAAATTAAATTAAAATTATCAACAGCTAAAGACCAGAAATTCATCAAAGTAATCGCCTGGCAATTTCCTTGCCTTCAAAACTTTTATAACACAAACTCTTAAGAAATTTAAAAGATGTAAATTTTTACATCGAGGATAAACGTTTAGTAACGTAATTAGATGTTAAATAAGATTAATATTCAATCAGAACTCGACTAAAGTTTAATTAGAAAAACACCGAACTACGAATTATGCCTAGGGTTGGCGCTTACAGAAACCAAGAAATATTTGAAAGACAAGTCTTATTAAATTCTAAGAGCAGTGATGGCCCAGTGGTGTCGGCCCGACTTACGATTTGTAGGTCGTGAGTTCGAACCCAGGCAGGCACTTTACTTTTTTTGTATTTAATTTCATCACCACTGCTCTCAAAACGGTTAAGGAAAACATCGTAAGGAAATCAGCATGTCCTAGAACCGAAAATTCGAAGACACGTGACATCCACCAACCTGCTCTGGGCCCACTCCCTCTCACATAGAGGAGGCCTGTGTTCCAACAGTGGGAACATTATCGGCTGATCAATCTAAATCTTTTGAAACCAATAAGGAACAACATTATTTTCAATGTTTTTTCTGACACCCAAACCCGGAACAACTATTTATACGTCATACAACAATTTTAGGGCATTGACAAACGACGTATTTTATACACGTCGACGGCACGTATAACGCGCTGCAAACCCAACTACTCCTGATTTTTCAAGTTTAGCTAAGTAAAAAACGCACCGTCGACGCGCGTTGCACGGAACGCGCGAACCAAAACGTTGCATGCACTCTAGGCCCTTATTAATATTCGTGAAAGAATCAAATCACTGGAAGCCGATTCCTCAGTTTTTCAGATACATTAGCAATACCATTATGAAAACAACAGCCATGAAAAATCTGGGAGTCACATTCGACCGAAAGCTCACTTTCCACGATCACATTGCTACGGGAGCTAAGGAATCCTATCAAAAAGGTTGGATTTTGATCTGCGTAATTGTCGCGATTTTCGCTCCGCACATGCCATCAAAATAATATTGAATGCACTCGTACGTAGCAAATTGGAATCCAGCTCCTGCGTGTGGAATCCCCACGAAAGTACCTACGCGTTTTTACTGGAAAAGGCACAAAAAGCGTTCCTTAGGTTTCTCTATAAGCGTAAATAGGGCTATTATTCTTACCTCTATTCGACTAAATTTCTACTGGGATGCCTCGGATATAACTCGTTAGAGGTAAGGGGACCAACTCATAGCCTGTAAGACAATCCGTGGCACTATAATTGACGCGCCTGATCTGCACGCAGTGCTGGCTCGCTTCCTTGTCCCAGACAATTACTGCCACGGCAGAAAGGGCAGGTTGTTTGCTGTGCCTCCAAGTCGCACCGTTGTTTCTGCTAAGTCCTCAGTACCATGTATTCTGGCCGCAATTAATGGTCTCTTGGACTCTAATCCAACAAACGATCTGTTTTCGGACGAATGGACGAAGATTTTCTCGGCATGTCAGAAGTACTGTGAGAGGGATTTATGAAAGTGTTGTTAACTTTTTACCTGAACTTGAAGATTTTATATTTTCTCTTTTATGTGCATGTGTAATACAAACTGTGTCTTTAATTTTTGTAATTAGCTTTTGTTTTAATTAAAGAAATATATAAATTAGTTTCGTAGATATAAAATTACTTAGACGTGAAGTTAGTTTAGTAAGTAAGTGTTAACTAAACTGCACACCTTGTTAGAGAAGCCGTTGGAAAACTGACATTATTATCTTGCTTGTGGTTTACAGTTTACTAACTGCGTCATGCGGTTTTACCCGCATAAGTCTCGATCCCGTGGGAATACGTTTGTAGGGGCCTTAAAGGTATTTAAAAAAAAAATGTTTGCTCTATGGAAATTAAATAAAAATGTCTATTTAGATTGATTAAATAAAATGTTTTCGTATGTTTACATCGATGACTCTCTGCTTTTGTATTAATAAAGACTTTTCGCGATTTTTGCTTATACTGCATTTTTCGCCTTAGTTAATTCTGACATTAAACGTAATGTAAGATTAAAAAATTAAAGTTTTATGGCGTATAATAAACAATTAATAGTCTGTATTTCCACCGTTAACGCGTATAACACATTCGCAGCGATTTGGCAAACTCAATATGAGTTCATCCAAATGACGTTGCGGAATGGCCACCTACATCCGTAGTAATAGGCGAAAAAGATTTTCTGGTGTGTGTATGGCATCCATATTTGGCAGAGCTCTTCTTTGAAGCATATCCCATGCGCCATCAATGGGATTCAAGTCCATCTAGAAAGAGGACCATGTCGCGCTGCCACACTGCCAGTGAGGCGGTGACGTGTCCAAGGGCGAATTATTGCACTCTGCGTAGTGCCCAGAGCGATTGCCACAGCACGTTGCTGAGGACCAGCTTCCAAAATTCTCACGGCTGTGATCATTTCTTCACGGCTCCAATGACGTATTCTCTTCATAATAACGTTATTTTGTATTGATTCAACTCAGGAGGGATTTTACAGATTTGGCCTCAAACCCGTTGCAGGATTATATTGGAATACGACTTAACAGAAGATTTTCATCTTTTGACCGAAATTCAAAGACTACTTATTCCCTTTTCAAATGACGAAATTCACTAAAAAAGTATCCATAGGAGTTACAAAAAATATAATTAAAATACCGAAAATAGCGAAAACGTGCTTGATCCCTAGACACTTTTGATGTGTGTAAAAAATTAATAACTAAGTATAAAAAATAAAAGAAATAGTTTTTAAAATTACGTGAGATATTGACGTTTTAAAAGACTGAGAGTAGGCCCTCAGAGAGGACGGCTAAAAGAGATGCATGAGTGAAGACAGTCAGATGTATGAGTGAAGACATGCAGATGCATGACTGAAGACATGCAGCAGATGCATGAGTGAAGACATGCAGCAGATGCATGAGTGAAGACATGCAGATGCATGAGTGAAGACATGCAGATGCATGAGTAAAGACATGCAGATGCATGTGTGAAGACATGCAGAAGCATGTGTGAAGACATGCAGATGCATGAGTGAAGACATGCAGCAGATGCATGAGTGAAGACATACAGATGCATCAGTGAAGACAGTCAGCTGCATGAGTGAAGACAGTCAGATGCATGAGTGAAGACATGCAGATGCATGAGGGAAGACATGCAGATGCATGAGTGAAGACATGCAGATGCATGAGGGAAGACATGCAGATGCATGAGTGAAGACATGCAGATGCATGAGGGAAGACATGCAGATGCATGAGTGAAGACATGCAGATGCATGAGGGAAGACATGCAGATGCATGAGTGAAGACATGCAGATGCATGAGGGAAGACATGCAGATGCATGAGTGAAGACATGCTACGACGCTCCAAAATAAATTGGGATAAGGCAGAATGATGATGATCAGAGCAAAAGCCGCACACCTACATTACTTTGTTATGATTGCATAATCAGCCTATAATGTTCCTACTGCTGGGACACAGCCCTCCTCTCTACAAGGGGGAGTGGGCTATCCACCACGCAGGCCCAATGCGGGTTGGCGGATGTCACATGTCTTCGAATTTTTGGTTCTAGAACATGCCGGTTTCCTCACGGTGTTTTCCTTCACCGTTTTTTAAAGCAGTGGTGATGAAATTATTTACACAAAGTAAAGCGCCTGCCGTTAGTCATGGCCGTTACCACTGGGCCACCACTGCTCTGCTTGATAAGATTAATTAAAAAAAAATATATTGATCGAATAAATCCGCTAATAATTTGTATTTTTTTTGTGTTACCTATATTCAAATTCACCTTAAATATGTTCGTTGATTTTGGTGTTAAGCTAACAATTTGGTGTTGGCTCGTTAGCTACCCATTTTTTATTTTATTTCGTCTGGCAACCTTAATTTATAAATACCGTTGAACTTGAAACACCACGTTAACTTAATGATTAAATAGGTATATATTCGTCTTTTCAAAATGTGAAAGGTCAGAAATCTTTTATGCGAAAATTCTTAGTAACAGGCAATCAAAGTTCTTTTATGTATTGATAAATACTTCAATAAGTTTTATACGAAATTTAATTTATTAGTTAATTGCCTGTTCTAGGAAAATCAGCTGAAGATTATAATTATAATTTTATATTGAACTAGCTGCTGCCCGCGGCTCCGCCCGCGTGGATGTAGGAAATTATCCAACGGGACCGTGCTGCCGGTACAAAATGTAGCCTATGTTACTCCTTATAACATCGGTCCAGCCGTTTCAGAGATTACCCGGAACAAACAGACAGACAGTTAAAAAAAATGGGTATTTTGTTATAAGTCCCGTATATACTTTCATATACATTTAGTAAAAAGCTGTTATTTTGACATTACAAACAGACACTTCAATTTTATGTATTTGTATAGATGTACAGATTTCGTGAGTTGCTTCAAAGCGATTGGTCGGCAAGAAGTTAAAGAACTGAGTCTTGTGATTTGAGGGTAAATCACTATTTTGTAAGAGGTGATACTTCATAAGACTTGGCAGTTTGCTTTAGTTCTAGATATATTATCATTTTAAGCTTTCGCGATGAATACCGTTCAGGAAAAAGGTGGCCAAGTGCGAGTCGGACTCGCACTCGATGGGATCCGTTCCACCGTACAATATTTAACACTAATAAAAAAAAATTGCTCTTTTAGTCAAAAAACGCAGAAAAAACACGGTCTGTGTATGAGGGACCACCTTTAATTTTTAACATTATTGTTACGGCAGCCATTCTGTGACAATATCAAGTGTGTACTTATTACGGTTTAAAATATACAGCCACAGGGCTGTATATTTTAAACCGTAATAAGTCCGCTGCTCGATCGTCCGAACAGCGGAGCCTTAGTGATAGATTCACGTTGGCACTCTTTGGGTATAGAAAGAGAGCGGAGGGTGTTATCGGTCCGTGGAAATATGCTGGCTCAGAGATTCGCTCGTTGTACAGTTGACGTTAAATCAACGTTATTTAAATAATAGAATAGAATAGAAAGAAAAGATAGAAAATAAAGAAAAGAAAGAAAATAAAGAAAAGAAAGAAAGAAAAGAAAGAAAATAAAGAAAAGAAAGAAAATAAAGAAAATAAAGAAAAGAAAGAAAGAAAAATAGTTTATTCTGCACAAACAAAACGCACCTTACAAATGAACGACATTAATTTAATAGACACATACTCAAACACAACAACACTCCAATACACAACAACACTCTCACAATACTGTTTATTATGTCAAAGTTTCTACACGGGTGGTCTATGGGCCAGTTTCACAAAACGGGCCTATAATGCACTCCGCGTCCAATATAATAACATTTTCAGGATTCTGGTGCGGTTTCCGCGGCACTGTAGTACTTCAGGCATGTTTGCAGATGCGCACATAGATGATTTCCGTGCGATTATGCGTAGGAAAACCATGTCTGTGGTGCACAGTATGAGGGGGACCCGTAACGGCATCCTGAAAATAGTAGCGGACAGAAGGGACTCGGCGGTCATGCGTCGCTTCACTGACCTGCATGTAACAGGTGCAAGTAAGTGAAGAATTATATTGAAGTTTATTGTTTCCAATTTTATTCTCATTGTTATTTTAATTGTACTAACATAGTTTATAAAATTTATCTTACTAACCTTTTCTATGGACTGTAGTTGTCTGAGAATAAACAATTTTTATTTATTTGGGTACAGAACCCTATAAATGTAGATAATGTTTGAACATGTAAGATTGGTGTTTGCTAACAGTCACTATTCTCGTAGGTACGGAAAAACTTCGACTGAAAAGAAAATGTTTGGCTTAGAAAAACATTGCAGTTTATCTTGGCTCTATGGTAGTGGCAGAAGTTATAGAGGTAAGAAGGAACAGTGTGTAAAGTTGTTGATGACAACACAAGAGAACTTAAAAATATAAGATTGATTGCCTATGGTCATTTGACATTAGTTTTATCTATTGTCTGTGCTCACACAATAAAAACTAGAGAAAAAAGACTCTCGATGTGTGCTTGTTTCGACAAAAGTTTAATTCTTATTAATAGTGTTCTCCTGTGTCGTTTGGATTAAAATAAATACTTTCAACAACTGTATCTCACGGTCTTTCCATTTATATTCATCAAAAGTTCACTCATACTCTTTGGAAAAGGGAGAATCCTCCGACGAGACGGGTATCGTGTTTGGTGGGCAACTGCCCGTCCATTGATGTCAGGACGTTGTATATATGCTAGTTGCGCGGTAAATTCTGCTTGCGCGATGCAGGATTTTGCGTGACGTCAGTGTGACGCGTAGCTCGCATGTAGCGTTGTAGATGCGGCTACAGAACTATTAACAGGTGACAGTGGTCAAAACGTAGATGCGTATGTACTTGTGTGTAAAACAAACCTTTTAACCATATTATTTGTTACTCAAAGGGATCGACATTGAGGGCTGAAATACAGGTTATGCCTAGTGCGGCCTCAAATGTTAACACTTTCGTGTACATTAACTTAAGATTGAGCGTTAAAGCAAGCAAGCAAGCTTTTTGGTAATGTGTGTGTGGGTGTGTGTGTTTTATATATTTATACATATATATATATATATTTTTTTTATTGGATTTCCTGTGCGTGTCCCAAATAAAACATTTTTCTTTCTTTTTGTCTTTCTTTCTTTTCTTTATGTGCTTCAGAAAGGTCAGGTACGTAGTACTCGCAAACGGCGTGCGTGTATGACCAGATGTATGAACATCAACGAAGCAAAAGGAGTATGTAAAGATCGAAGCAGTTGGCATTCTGTAGTTTTTGCCTACCCCTATGGGAAGAAGGCGTGAGTTTATGTATATAAGCGTTATATTAGAGAAAAAATGAAATTTTTGAGAATAAACTTTATTATTATCATTAATATTTATAGTGGTCCATTATTTAACTGCTTCCGGTAGGCATTATTCGGCAAAGTCGAACGGCATAATCGAATACCTAGGTATATTTGTAGTAATTGCTTCGTGTCGGTTTTATTGTTCAACAGTTGTGTAAAGCAGTTTCACCGTGTAGGCCTAACCTGTAGACTATAGATTTGTAGACCTTTTTATATTTTGTTGAGTGCCTGTTACTTGTTGACAGGCCTACGCTGTCCTCCCATACCTATCAACACTGTAATTTGAAACATTGTAATAGCCCCTTATTTTTAAAAGATTAACCGTGGAGTTTCTTGCCGGCTCTTCTCCATAGGAAACAACCAATAGGAACCGTGCACCTAGCTTCTGATGTTTCATAAGTGCCCATGTTGGTTTATGTGAAATAAAATATTTTGATTTTGATTTTGAACAAAAACTACCAAATCGATCCAAATAAATATGTACACGCCTTAGTAAAATATTATGACCTATAACCATCCATATCACATTCATAGAATAGAATAGAATAGAATAGAATACTCTTTATTATGTACACCATAAAAAATAATAGATATAAATGTAGACATTTTACACAGGGTGACACAATGGGCGGTCTTATCGCTAAAAGCGATCTTTTACAGACAACATATTTTCACTTTACCTAAACAAGATGCGAAATACTATGAAAATTATAAGAAAATCATAAAACAATGATCAATCTGCCTAGCCTATTTCCAACAATGTTGAGGTCGGATTCCAGTCTTAGAAGGTGCAGCTAAATATCTACTAGTATTTTACATAGAGTGACTGCCTGTTTGACCTCCACAACCCAGTACCTGGATTGTGGAGGTCCGAAGTCCCAAAAGTCTGAAAACCGGTCCTACCAAAGGGTCTTCCCCTTTTGGTAAGACTGGTTTCCGTCTTTTGGGCTTCTGACTACCCGCAACGACTGTCAAAGATCTGCCAATAACAGCCGGGATCAACGGCTGTTATTGTTAATTGTTAATTAATTACTTCATCAAGTGGCGAAGTTTTGGGCCAAAAAAATATGAGAAAAGTCGTGCCAGCGACACGAAGAAGAAGAAGAAGAAGAACGGCTTAAAGTGCTTTCCGAAACACGGAGGGTTCTCGGTATTAAAAGATGGTCTGTCATCCACAGATCAACCGCGGCATACGTAGCTTAACCTGATACATCGACCCGTGCGGCTGTTATAACTTAGCCACGAGCCCCTCAACCCAAGTCGAGTAGGTAAAGAATGAGTATTTCAAAGAAATATTGAAAGAAAAAATGCGCGAGTGTCGTGGAACACTCGGTTGGAACGAAATTCCTTTCGAAGTTTTTTAGTCAATTGGTCAACTAATTGGCTATAAAGAAATAAGATAGTCGTATTATAAAAAAATTAGGTTAAAAAAAAAATTGCCTACACTCTATGGATAACCGTCTACACTAAAGAAAGGGTCGTGACGGAAACCCGTGACGGAAAATTCTTGCACTTTTTTTCGCCTAGCTCCCATCTTCCAAGTCCGTACCGTGCGATAAGGAATTTCGTTCCAATAAGTAACATTATCTTCAGCACATTGCTCGTAAATGATTCTGTGGTCACCTCTAAAACAAATTAAGAACATTATGTCTACACGGTACAATAAAATAGCAAAAAAAATACCGTAAAACGATATCCCCAGCAGCACTTAATTCTCAAACACTTGGTAATTATAACAATTACTTAATTTACATTTTCGCAAACAGTTTTAATTTCTGAGGAGTGAAACTGCCATGTTGGGATGAAGTTTAATGGGCTTTTTGCGGTTTCATAGTGATGGGACACGCCGGGAATGGATTTCCAAAAAGATAATTGAAATAATGATGCCTAAAAAGCCTAATGAAAAAGCAATGAAAACCGGGTTTCTGGATGAAATAAAGACTTATTAAACCAAATACTATTATTACCTATGTTATAAATATTCGTTGGTCAAACATTGTTTCAAAGTCAAAGTCAAAGTCAAAGTTTTTTATTAATGCGATTTTTGGTGATACAACAGGATCTTATAAATATTTTATAATAGCTCAAAAATCTACCCTATTAAGGCATGCATTGTTAAATTACAATATCTCATATATCTCGTTGTATCTCTCGTTATCTCGTTTATCTATATTGTTTGTTACATTTAGTTCTTTATTTTCCGATGCTATCTGAAATTTCTTTATTTTATACAAACTATGGTAAATTTAAATAAATAGGTAAATAAAAATCAATAAATTCTTTGGTAAAGGTCTTTTTTTTTTTGGGTGGGAAATCATCAAATGACCTCTCCCGCTCTGGGCGGAGCGGAAGGGCGTGTCAAACTCTTACTGACTAAAACCCACCCGTGTTCCTTCAGTTGCCCGTGCGCCAGGGCCAACTAGTACAACTAGTAGGGACAACAGTACAACTAGTTTTGATCCGGGTCTGGTTGTTTGTGTATGTGAGTTTGAATTTTTGTAAACGCACCCACAATACAGGAGAAATTCCTAGTGTAGGGCAAAGTTATTAAAAAAAAAAATAGGTTCCGAAGGTAGCTACTTACTTTCTTCGTTACCGGGAAACAAAATAACTTAGTTATACTGGCCGTTTGAAAGAATAACTAAAAAGAAACTCTGGCAGGTAATTCGATTTGCAATGGAAACGGATTTTACAAAAAATAAACCATAGTACTCCGCCTGTAACGTTAATCCTTTCAAAACTTAGGCTAGGGAAGTGGTCTTAAAATACGAGAAATCTGGGGAGCAGTTCCCGTATTTTTAAGAACGTTCTAGTAGTATCTAAAGATAGAAATAGTGTAACTCCTTTATTCTAAATTTAATTTATTTTAACCGTTTTAATTATTTTTACTAATGAATTGTATTTTACTGTTACTTCCTTTTTTATAATCATAATTCTTATTTGTAATATAAGGAACAATCACAATTTATTTTATTTTATCCAAAACTTACAAATTTTTATTAAAATACTTAATCAATTGTATTGCATTTTAATAATCAATGATTTATTTTTATTTTACATATCTAGGTAGTGCTAATCTAGTGGCACTTTTTACCTAATCTTGATTTTGTTAACATGCGGATAACGTAGTGGGCTGCAATATTGTTAATACTACTCATAAGTAAAATGTTTACAGATAAAAATAATACAGGCTCATAAGCCTGTATTATTTTTATTTGTAAACATTTTATATTGTAGCTATTTATTGACCCATAATAAATAAATAAAATAAAACGTTTGCAGTATATTCTCAGCATTATAATGTGTAAAAAAAATATGGTTGTAATTGTATTGTATTCCAATTGTATCCTACCTAAATTTTTGACATTTGACTGTCGCTGTCATGAGCTTGCGACTAGATTTGAGATGTTGATACTGTATTCGGTATATGACATATTATTGGAGACTAGCTTTTACCCACGGCTTGGCCCCCGTGGACGTTGGATACTACGAGTATACCACAAGAACGTACTACGGGGATAAAAAGTATAGTACCTATGTCCTGACCCAGCACCCTAATTGCGTAACACACTATCAATTACAATCTGAATCATTTTGAAGGTAAAGCGAAGGAAAGCTAATCATTGGACCATATGCGAAAAATTTGTCTGCTCAACAACGTAAAGAATGCAATGGACGTTGTTGAACTGTCAAAATGAAAGCCATTCCAACTGTTAGTGTGTTACGCATTTACCCCGCAGGTCATGGTTTAATTGTGTGCCTCTTATTGAAATCCGGTCAGCGTTTAAGGCGTGATAAGGTAACAGACAGAGAGACCCACAGACAGAGAGTAACTTTCACATTTATAATAATAATTATTAATATAGATTTCACCTCAAAGCTTGGGGTTTCTCAGCCCATAATCAAATCCAAGCTGTTACCAATGAGATACGACTCTGGCATTGCGAAGGACCTCAAGACTATAGTTGCACGACATTGTTTGAAGCCGCAATCCCTTTATCTGCTCCCGACGTCAAGTTATTAAGTTATTGCGGTTTTGAAAGTTATCCTGATACGTTTGAACATTTAGTTGGATGGCAATAAGTTGGATCGTATCACTGAATAGTTTTGTATTCTCTAATGTTTCGTTTCCGTGTCCGTGGAGTTTCTTGCCCGTTGTTCTCCATAGGTACCTACTACGCTTTGGAATGGGTAACTAGCTTCATCTTTCTGACTAACCGACCCTTTGACAATTCAAAAGTGCCTGTAATTGGTTTATTTGAAATAAATACTTTGAGTGTTTTGAATTTTGAGTTTCAAATTGGTGTGTCTTTGTGTTGTGATTTGTTGCCATTATTGGCAATTTTTATAAAATGTCTTTAAAAAAAGAAACCAGTAAGCATTTCTGTTAAAGAACTTTGCAAGTGGTACGATTCTCAAATGCCTAGATATGACATATTTTAGGATCAATCAAAGTAGTTTTATACCAAACTAATTTAACTATTCAGGCAGTTAGAATACATTATTTGCAGTACACAATAAAATTTTGACTAATAATAATATCATTTGGTAGGTTAATAATCACAACATTATGTAATGTTATACATAGTATTGATGTTGCGATTATTCTTTTGTTATTTCCAAACCAAAAAATCTTGTAGCATGCAATATATCTCGAAAAAATATTTATCTCGAAAATTTCATTACAGCACATCACTAGTGTCACGCCAATTACTCCAACGTTTACATTGACACTCGGCGCTCGCTGAACCGGTGGGCTTTTAAACACAGCCCACCGGGCTTTTAGGCGAAGCCCCGAACATAAGGTAGCAAATTACTAAGAATTTGTCCTGGTGATTAATTAATTATTTAATTATTAAAACTTTATGCACAAGTAAAAAAATACTGTACAAAGGCGGACTTAATGCCTGAGGCATTTTCTTCCTGTCAACCTTTGGGGTGATGAAAGAAAGAAAGAAATAAAAAGTACTTATTGGGACTCGCACAGGATTATCACAAACTAAAATAAACACACTATTAAAAAAAATATGTAAACAAGAGTAAAATAAAAATAACAACAGAAAGTCCTGTCCGAGGCCAAAAGGCTCCTATCTCAGCATGATGCTGTGACATTTAAAAATACGTGTCGCAGCGCTGGTATTCTGATAGGGCCCGCTGCTGTGATGTCACGGACAGATACCGAAAAAATATATAAATAAAATAAAATGATGCAGAGACAAAACATGGCAGATGCAATATTAAGGATAGATAACACGAAAAAGAATAAATACTAATCCATAGATACATACATACGTACAATACAATAAGCTATTGCATAGCATTAAGCTATTGCATAGCATTTTTTATCAACTTATGCAATTATAATTATTTATTTATGCAGTATTTATGCAGTATTTTTTTTTCTTTGATTTTAATTCAAGTGCAGTCGTACCATATACATACACGTTAAGCGAACGCTCGACCGAGCTACATGGTAGGCGGAGTGGGGGTGTTAGGTTTTATTTTCGTTACGGAATTTCTTGATTCGGTCGCCACGCTCAAAGCCCGCGATAAAAGCTATGCAATAGCTTAAAAACTAAATCTTCATAAATGGACCGAATGTGCCTAATGCATTGTTTTATCGTAGTAGCACACGTTGGGTATCCGCTAGTACGGTATAAAAGTGCGGCAATAAAATATAATTGAGCCTTGTTCAGAGAGCAAGTGTCATAATGTTATATGGTGGCGACATTGTTTGCGAGAGACACTACAGTTTATCATTTAGTTATCGCATTGTACCACAGCCTGTTGATTTAGTCTAGGATTTTTATTTTAGCTTTTTATTAACTTTAGGAGAGAGGTTCTTCTTTTAGAGTAATCGACAGTATAATTTTTGAAATCCTTGTTTAATTTTATTCAGTTAAACTGTCTTGCGACCGCGCACACCCATAGCCCGTCACCCGTAGCACAATGCGCTACGGCGTAGCTTGCTTCGTAGCAGAGCTACGATCGCGTGGTCTCGCTTTCGAAGTTTTCTATGATTGATAATTTGTTAATGATAAATAATATTTTATTTCTGTAATTTTTTTGTTAAAACACTTTTACACGTCAAAAGAAAAAATAATATTTTAGAACTAGGTGAAATCAGAATAACGATCGCTACGGAATACGGAATACAATACATATGTTTACAACTTATACGAATACTTTTAATGTATGGAACCGTCTTTAGTGTAGAAAAGAGTCGATATTTCACTTAATCGATAACTCGATAACATAATATTTTAAACATTTTGCTTCGAAAAGACGCGAGCAAACCTAGGAAAAGACAAAAGTATAATTTGAACTATAATTTCGTTTCTCCAAAATAAAAGGGTCCGAACATGTAAATAATGAGTTTTTGTTACTGATGACTGATGTAGGTATAATAACTATAATTATACCGACCAGACCCTTGCCCTAATTAAATAATAATTAGGTACGATACTACACCCTCTGGTAGTTACCTAGGTGAAAGAAAATTATTATAATTATGTATATAAATATTGGGGTTGCCTCGCTTTTGCGGTGCTTCAGGTATGTTTGCTAAGGCTAACACGGACTGCTGTAGAGTAATTACGAAAAAAAGTGGCCTCCCTGATGAGGCGCGTGCGAGTCAGCACCAACAGCCTTCTGAATACCTTATTGGGAAGAGTGGAATGCGCGGTTATGAGGCACTGGAATACCGTCCAGTCCAGGGATCTGAAGGTGCCCTTTATAATATTACTTCAATTCAATTCATTTATTAATTAAAAAAAAAAACAAAATAAGAAAGCAATAAAAAAAAATTCGCAATTGTAAATAATAATAAAATAAAATAAATAATTTATTTATAAATTTGCTATCATAGTTATAAGTATTATTTACTAAAAATGTATGTACATAATGTAAATTTATCCTAACTAATCCTACTTCCTACTTAATATTATAAATGTGAAAGTGTGGATGTTTGGATGTTTGTTACTCAATGACGCTAAAACGGCTGTACGGATTTGGATAAAATTTGGCACATGTGTAGACTATGACCTGGATTAGGACATAGAATACTTTTTATCCCGATATTCCCACGGGATCGAGATTTCTGCGGGTGAAACCGCGGGGCGCAGCTAGTATAATTATAAAGAGAAAAATTTAGATTTTTTGTAAGTTTGTTTGTTACGCTTTCACGCCAAAATGGCTGAACGGATTTGGATGAAATTTGGCACATGGGTAGACCATGACCTGGATTAGGACATAGCATACTTTTTACCCCGATATTCCGACGGAATCGAGACTTATGCGGGTAAACCGCAGGGTGCTGCTAGTACTGAAATAAAAAGATTAATAATAACAAATAATTATAGGTAGGTATACTGCTTCAAGAATATTTTGGCGCCCGAATGACGGTGACAGAAAGGCGCTGTTAGTAAATATTTGCGCAATAGTTTTGTAGGGACAATGTAAGTATGAATGTTATGCGTCAGCGTTTTGTAGTATGAAAGAGAAGTATGTATGGGCGATCACCAATTACTGCGCACTGGCCGATCCGTGTGCTCCTGTTTACTCGTGGGATCTTTTTTTTCGGAAATAAATAAGTATACAACAGTAGTCAAGCCAGTGTCTTTATTTATACAATCAAGTGTCGCGGGAACTCCCGTGGCAAATCCCGTAGGTATAAACAGCAACCTACAGTTTTATGAAATGTCACTTGAAATGTAAGTACTGAAATAACAAGATGGCAGCGTTAGTACTGATTTTCGCCACGCGCCAAAATAATCTTGTAGCAGTATATGTTAGATTGACTACCCCCTTGGTCTAGTGGTGTCAAGCGTGGCGTGGTGGGCGTGGGGTCTTGGGGTCGATCCTCGGTTTAGACAAAGTGTTACTTTGTTTTATCATTACGATTTTCTTAGTAGCAGTCAGGGGGCTTGTGTCCAGCAATAATTTCGCCCCTTTTTACGTGAACATAATTGGCAAAATGTGGGTGTACCTCTGCTTACCCGTTAAAAAAATACAGGCATGATATTATTTATGATTGATGATGAAGCTAAGATTATTTTTAACCGACTTAAAAAAAGGAGGAGGTTCTCAATTCGACTGTATTTTGTTTTTGTATGTGTGTTAGCACAGAACTTTTTTTCTGGGTGAACTGATTAGGATGATTATTTTTTTATTTGAAAGCTGGTGCTTCACATGTGGTTCCATTTACATTTGATCAAGTTCTGACCATTCCAATTCCATTCCAAGTTCGTCTTTGAGTTATCCTTAATACTGCGTATTTTTTCCACTTAGTTTATATTGATGATGTTTTAATAATTTCCTGTCACTGTTATTTACACATCAAGTAGTGGTATACGAATTTGTGTGGGGTAGGTACCACAACCAAAAAGTGAAAAATAAAATCATTTTTACAAAAAAAACAACCGACTTCCAAAAAAGACACTAAAAAACGTGAAAAATAACTTTAATTTAGGAAGTCGGTGGCCAAAAATGAAAATACAAAACCAAAGACACCGACTTGGGAAATTAAAGTTATTTTTCACGACTTTTTGTGTTTTTTTTTTGGAAGTCAGTTGTTTTTTTTTTGTAAAAAAGTTCTTGGTTAGTACCTAAAACGGACATGCTGGAAGAGATTTCTGTAGTAACAAGCATCACCTTTGTGCGTACGAGTATTTTGCTGTTCTTTTTTTCTTGTCTGTTTATATGTATTGTGTACATAAATTCATAAATAAATAAAAATTGGTAAAAAGTAAACACACGAGAGGTTGTAATGATTTTGTTTCTCTGTCTATTTCTCAAAATACATTACATTATGTTTATTTTGTTTTTTTTTTACGTGTGTTGACTTGTATCTTCAATTGTACCTATGTTTGACTTGTAAGAGTCCGTTACCAATAAATTGCTATGAGCCAGTTTCTCGAACCAAAATTATCGCAAAAATTATGTGACAAATTGTCAAGCGCGCGTTTGCTGTGATTCGTTGAACTATTTGCCAAAAGCCAATCGCAGCAACACACAAACTGGAAGAAACGACTAATTATAACTACATGACTACATTTAATTTTGGGAGTACGAGTACCTACACGTACCGACCAAGAATACGTTGTTATACCCTATTAAAGTTTACTCCGGATTCCCTCTTTACCCGACCCTGGCACCCCAATTAAATAATAATTACGGCGAGACCCTTTACAAATGTTTCGAGTTACGTTTGGGTATGTGTGACACATAAAGTACCATCGTATAGAAAGGTGGGATTGTTATTGGAACGTAAACTTTCGTTTTAAAGTCGCTCAGCGTGCTATGGAGCGGGCTATGCTCGGAATTTCTTTGAAGGATAGAATCAGCAATGAAATTATCCGGAAAAGAAACGGAGTTACCGACATAGCTTGCAGAGTAAGCAAGCTGATGTGGCAGTGGGCTGGCCATGTTTGTCGAAGGGCCGATGGCCGGTGGAGCAGACGAGTTCTGGAGTGGAGTTTGACGCCCCCCAGTTAGATAGACAGATGAGTTAAAAAGATGGCTGCCACAGACTAGATGCGGAAGGCGTAGGACAGAGTGTTGTGGCGCAGCCTGAGAGAGGCTTATATTCAGCCGTGGACGGCAATAGGCTGAGATGAAACTTTCATTACAGTAAATAAACTTTCAGGCCCAGTTTATAAAACGTTAAATTTAATCTATTGTCAAATATCAGGTATTTGATTGGTTATTTTTATTTATGACAGTCAAACACAACAGCACCCCAATTCGCAATTCGATGGTATTTGAAAGAAATTCCTAATCCAATGCTTCATATGTTTAAAAAAATTGTCTGCTCTACAGCAAAAATAACGCAATGAATGTTGGTGAATTTTTTCAAAGAAAGTCATTGCAATTTCGCAGTTTAAATATAACCGCCTTTGGAAAACCTCGACTACCTCATTGGTCTAGTGGTCGCTAGCGCTACTGCTAAGCATGAGGTCCTGGGTTCGATTCCTGGGTTCGGCAAAATGTTATTGGGTTTTTCCATCTGGATTTTCCCAGTCGCAGCCCGGAGTTTGTATTTGTGCCCGGTTGGTGGCAAAAGGCTCGCCCCCTGTTACATGGGACTTAAATATAACTGGCGAAATGTGGATGAACTATAGGTACACGTCTGGCTAACCCTTCGAGGAATACAGGCGTGATGTTATGTTATTATGTGTTTGAAAAACGCAAGCTTTAAGTTATTTCAGAAACAGAGCTGTATATTTATAACAGAGCTCTCGAGTCAGATCTTGTAAAATTGTGCTTATTGTGCTAATTTGTAATTTGTGCTAATTGTGCTAATTTGTAATTTGTGCTAATTGTGCTTAATTGTGCTTATGTTTGCGGTCAACTCGTCATTGAGGCGAGTGACAAGGCGAATGGCGAGCTTACCAGCCATAATTTTTTCTCTAGTCAGGAGTTATTTAACGAGGGATCACGGGGCACCGCGCGGTAAACTCTGCTTGCGCGATGCAGGATTTTGCGTGACGTCAGTGTGATGCGTAGCTCGCATGTGGTGACGTAGATACCGCTACACTTTAAAAGCATTCGGTTCCTTCTTATTAAAAATGTATGAATTACACTTTTTTCACTGTTTCCGAAGCGATACCATCTCGAAAAGGCTCTAAGCTGTCAGTTTCGCATTCACCCTTCAATTTTCCACTCCCAATGACTGACAAATTAATACCACATCTCTGCATTTTTTGACAACTAAATAACACTTTGCTTTCGCTACAAACCCTATATTTAAGGGTAAGTATCCTTTCCAGCGTAATTTATTGCTAATTGTCGCAGTCACGTAAGGGGAAGCGTAAAAAGAAATATACCGCACATTACGCGTCGCTTTTTACTGTTTTTTTTTCGATCTTTATCGGGGACCATTTTATTTATGAGGCTGTTAAAGTATCTGAATTGTTGTTAACTTGTTGATAATTTATAAAAATGGTCGATGTTGAACAAATATGGAGGGTGTAGGGGTCCTAAAGTAATGCTTCTAAAAAAATCACAACAAACGTACAGTAGTACGATTTGTTTTTTTTTTGTGGTTTATGAATTTTTTGTAAAGAATTCATAATATAATGCAGCCTACTGGAACTTGGAAACAGGCTGTACTTAGGTAACAGGTACTTAGATGCTTCCAAGTTCGGTAATACTAATAAGAAAATCTTTGGTCTTAATTATCACAGCTTTCTATTCAATCATAGAATACTTTGTGGGTGTCACTCGCGTTTTTTTTTTAAATTTTCCCGACTCAAAAGGAGGTAGATTCTTCTTATTTGTTTATATAAGCCGTGAGGCATTTTAAAAATACTTTAAAAAAAATACCATACACAGTGAAAAATAACTTTAATTTCTGAAGTCAGTGTCTTTGGATCTGTATTTTAGTTTTTTAGCCACTGACTTCCGAAATTAAAGTTATTTGTTACTTTGTAGTGTTTTTTTGGAATTTGGTTGTTTTTTAATGTAAAAAAGTTTTTATTTTCACATTTTAGTTGCGGTACCTACCCCACACCAATTCGTATACCACTACTTGCTATATAAACAACAGTGACAGGAAGTATTATAACATCATCAAGATACACAAAGTGGATTAGATACGTAGTATCGAACCTCATCAAAAACTACTCAAGCAAACTTAATAAAATTTATATGGACATTGCGCAATTTTCTTCGAACAAATACAAAAAAAAATCAAAATCGGTACTCAATTGAACAATTTATACAAATGTATTCATTTGTATAAATTGTTCAATTGAGGACCGATTTTGATTTTTTTGATACTGTTTCATAATGTATTATTTTTATTGTTTATTAACAATAAAAATAATACATTATGAAACAGTATATAAAAATAATTTAAAATATTTAAGTACTTTTGCAGATAAAATAATACTTATGTAAGCAAAATGTTACTGTCTTATTCGCGATCTCCTGACTTTGATTATATAACAACTCAATGATCTCCTAAAACAGGGCTTCCTCTCTCCTACCCTCTTGCTGTGCCCTACAGGGTCCATAATGATCTCAATTATATTAGTTACCACCTAAGTACACATTATAGTAAAGCAATAAAGATATTGAGTATTGAGTATTGAATAGACGAAAATATCAATGAACACACATAATTAAATATATATACTCACGAACATATAGCTTCGTCCTTTTCTGAAGCCGGTAAAAATAAAAAGTCTAGAACTGAAATGTCTGAAAGAAATGTTTCCACGTTATGTGATTCCGCAAGGCAAATGTGGAGATCCACCTTTCTTGGACACATAATTTACTTAGCTTATAATTATTTAAAAAAACACAACAAACTGACATGATAGTAACCCGATACCTCGTTGCAACAAGTCGTAACAGGCTGTATCAGCTGCGTTGTTAATTGGATCACGTTCATACGTATGTGGACCTGTCGTGCGGCGTTGCCATTTCGCACTTTTTTGATTTTTCGAATACAGAGCACGGAGACGCCTCGGCCGGCGGTCGCTGCTAGAGGCGGCATTGTCAACACTTTCCATACAAACGAAGCATATTATCGTTTCGAGTGCATACAAACGAGCGACACGTGACGGCGGCTGCCGTTGACAACATGCCGCTCGTGTTTTTGAGCACCGTACTTAAATACACAAGCGGCACATTGTTGACGGCTGTAGACGCTTCTGCCGTTGACGCGTGTCGTTCGTGTGTATGAGCACTTACTCGCTCTACAACACAAATGACATATAGAAACTGACGGCTTTAAATAGTGTTGACGACAGAAGTTACAAATGTTACTGTTGTGCGCTCAAAGCACTTTCAGTGGCCCGAATTTTATTGAAAACTAGCTTCTGCCTGTGGCTTCGCCCGCCCGGATGTCGGAAATTATACCACAGGAACCTACTACCGCTACAAAAAGTAGCCTATGTTACGCCATATAATATTAGCTATTTGCCAGTATTTTGGATAACACCCGGGCCTTTCCTCCCGAAAGGCCCGGATGTTACCACTGTGTGGATCGCCCGGAGGACGCGGTGGAGCATACGGTGGAGGTCTGCCCGGCTTGGGCGGATCGCCGCCGTGTCCTCGTGGGGGCGATCGGCGGCGGCGATCTCTCGCGTCCGGCCCTGGTCCAGGCCGTGGTACGGAGCGAGAGGGCATGGGAAGTTGTCACCTCCTTCTGTGAAGCAGTAATGCTCGCGAAGGAAGACGTGGAGCGCGTGAGGGTGAGGCAATCGTTGCGTCCTCACGCCCCTAGTCGCCGCAGGAGGAGACGCCCTGGGCGTGGGGAATCTATAGCCGATTCCCGGCCACCACAGGCTTGGTCTTACGGACGGCGAGCAATGGGTAGCTCGCCGTCCGGTAAGGACCAGGTCCGGATCGACGGCGCGTTGTGTTCAACACGGGCCTCAAAGAGATGTCAGCACCACTGACGGGGTCTGATAGGGCCGATGCCTGCCGGGGTCGCGGATTGCTCGAAAATGTTACCGTGGCCCTGGCGCACAGGCAACTGAAGGAACACGGGTAGGTTTTAGTCAGTAACAGTCTGACATGCCCTCCCGCTCCGCCCAGAGCGGGAGAAGTCATTTGATGATTTTCCAAACAAACAAACAAAAAAAGAAGCTATCTGCCAGTGAAAGTCCGGTCGAAATCAGTCCAGCCGTTTCGAAGATTAGCCGGAACAAATAAACAGCCAAAAATATTTAAAATTGTTTTTTTTGTTATTATATACTTTTGCATTTAGTAAGAAGCTGTTATTTTGACATTACAAACAGACACTTTAATTTTACTTATTTGTATAGATATATACTAGCTGACCAAACAGACGTTGTCTTGTCCAAACTTCAATAGTTCATACAAAAATCCCGTAGAAAAAAGAACGTTCAGTTTTTCCCCAATTTTTATTTTATCCGGAAACCTAATCCTTTTTTTCATTCCATAAAAACTTAACTCAGACTATTAAGGATATTTTAAAACAAAAAATAGCCAAATCGGTCCAGCCGTTCTCAAGTGATGTGCTGACCAACGAACAGCATTTTCATTTTTATACGCCGTCTCTAGACGTTGCTGCCGATTCCCTGCTCTATGCTCGAACATGTTTGAAATGAAAGCCCGCCAAATTATTGTTCGAGGCTGTTGTAACGTGAGGTTTGAATGGAAACTAGAATCAGGGTATTGTTTATGCCAATTAGTACTCAACCGGAAAATCTACGAGAATTTCCACATGAAGTAGGTATTTTGCTTTCAGACAAACAAGGTGGACCGACAAACCGCTGGAGGCAGGAGAGGAACTAAGGTGGTAGTGGTGCCTAAGGAGCCTATGTCCAGCACTAGACGTCTTTTGGGCTGAATGAAGAATATGAAGATGGTAATGATGTGGCCATTTCACACATTTTTCATTCTACAGCGCTACTGCTAAGAAAGAAAAGAAAGAATAACAATTATTTGGACACGGAAGAATATGAAGATGATGATGATGTGGCCATTTCACACAAATTTCATTCTACAGCGCTACTGCTAAGAAAGAAAAGAAATAATAAAGTTTATTTGGACACACTTCGTGAAACACAAAATACAAATAACAGAATAAAAAAGTGAAAGTAATGTAGTAATGTTACGTGTCTTGTTGTTGTAATGTTGTTGTAGAAGGTTGGAAGATAGTCAATGATACTGCTGCGTTTAAGGTAAAATAAATGTATTTAACGGACCAAAGGTTATAATATAAAGGAGCGAGGGAGCACACGCGATGACCGCTAATTGTGTACTAATTGCTAAGCTAATATTAATTAATGAAGTTAAGTAAAAATGCTTAGTCGTCGAAAGTGTATGGTTTCACCGTACATGCTCCCGGGCCAAAAAGTTACACATCTTCTAATCTAAAGCGACAAGTTTTAGACATAGGTGACGTAGATATATCTCGTTTACAGTTAGTGTTCTCACTAGTTATATTCACTTCACTGGGCTGACGGTCAGCCGCACTCTGCTTTCGCGAGAACACAACACTATTTGCCACACTTTGTGATAGTTCCACTGAAGAAACTGCACGGCACCTTCTCCATATGAAGTAAGACACGAATAAAACAGCTACACCCAGCAAGCCGTAACAAATAATATACTGATGGATGTCATGTGTAGACAGAGTGTAATCTGGTAGATTAGTATTGGCAGACTTCAGTTGTTCTATTCGTTCTCCAAGATCCGCTAATGTGCTGTTCAGTGGATCTTCGTATGCGGTGTAGTGAGATAATGATATATTAACCATATGATTTAATTCTGCTATCTGAGGGGTCGGAATTTCAGAGTTTGATTTAATTGTATTTGCTGATAGGGCATGAGAATACAAAGTAAAATGTTTACTTTTTACTACGCATTTCGAACCTAGGTCAATAATTCCGACTCCAGTCAATTGTTTAAAAGAAACTTGATCTTGACATATAATTCTCACTGTGTAGGTATTACAGCAAAAATACAAGTACCTCGACGGATCATTTAGTTCGAGCCAGCTGTCTTGGCAAGGGGATTTAGTTACAACGCATTGTTTTAGTTTGTTATCCAGTTTGCAGAATTTTTCATCGATGCTTAAGTGATTTATAGGTTTGTTAGCTTGGCACAAATAGGAGTGATCATTATGAAGGCATGATTGGAGCTCCATAAATGACATTGTGAAGAAAGCATCTTTCTTCAAACTAATAGCCACGAACTCCGCAACTGGTAGCACGCTAATCATATAATTTTGAACCTGTTGAGGAACTGGTATGATTTTATAAATCTTGTAGCTGTCTCTGCTGGTCAATGGAAAGGTAATCTCAAATATGAAATAATCTTCCATCATTCTCGCTTTTACCTTTAACATACTGTAAACATGTTTTAGGTCCGACTGTAGGTTGTCCACAGGCAGGGTAGTATCTTTTGTTAGTTGTCCAGAAATGAACTGTAACTCACGCTGTAACTGATCTGGAGTTAACAGGTGAATGTTGAATTTCCCGTGGTAAATATCCGTGATGATATCTAACAGAGTATCCTGAATCCTTTTGAGGTTTTGAAGCAAGTTGATAGTTGTGACTGCCGACAGAGCAAAATCTTGCGTTTTAGCTAAACCTTCAACCTCTTGCTTAATAGCAAAGGCAGCATTATCCAATTGATTCAAGTGTTTATTTATTGTTTTATGTTGTAATTGGATAGTTTGCGCGGTTCTTTTTAATACATTGTATTCAGCCTCAATGATCGAGGTCTGGTTTCTTAACAAGTTATTAAGATGCTGCTCGTTTTGTTTTACAAGTTGTATATCTTTTTTGTACTGTTCGGCGAATCGTTCGTCTAATACTCCGAACAAGCTATTGGCCACGTAACCAATTCCGTTAATGAGTCCGCGACGCTGTCTGGTGCGCACATCAAAGTGCTGACTAATCATAAGTTGATTATAGTGCTGTATTTCTTTGAAGTCGTGATTTAATTGAAGCGTTATCATATTACAGTGACTCTTATCGTTTAGGGATGCACAGAGCCTTTGTAAATACTCCAAGAACTTCGTGGCGGCCGTGTTTCCTTCCCAATAAGGGCTCATATCATAATAAACAATTAGATTCCATTTGTCTTGAATAACTTGCATGTTGTGTACCGACTCGAAATACAGCGAATTGTTGCTAGGCAACGCTGATATGTTAAAAGCCGCGTGAGTCGATGTTATCAATGAAATAAAAAAGATTAATGACATTGCTAATGATACAAAGTTAGATTTGATTTTGCCGCTTGTATTCCGCATGTCAGGCTCTTTCGAGGTGACGTTATTTGCTTGATTAACATTTTTATCTACCGTATTACTTGAAGCAGGCGGTATCGGCAATATTGATAGTTTCACAATCGGCCTTTTAATTATTCCGCTTTTTGTTTTTAGAGTTACTACCCGAACTAATTCATCTTGACCTGGATGAGTTTCTATTACTCTTCCCATCATCCATTTTCCAGGTGGCAGATTGTCGTCCTGAATTGTCACTAAATCATCGATGGTAATATTTTGCTCAATGCTTCGCCATTTGCTTCTTACGGATAACTGAGTTAGATACTCCGCTCTCCATTTCTTCCATATGTCGTTTACTATTTTGGCTGATAGATACCATCTAGTTCGAGCATCTGTATCTGTTTCAATTATGGCTGTTCCGCACCTTCCGGTCAAGAAGTGGGCCGGAGTTAGGACATTCAAATCTTCGATATCTTCCGATAAGGCACATAAAGGCCTAGAGTTCAAACAAGCCTCCACCTGTGCTAAAATAGTGCTATACTCTTCGTAGGTCAACTTTTGTTCTCCTATTACGCGCTTAAGGTGATGCTTTAGGCTTCTAATGGCTCGCTCCCATAGACCCCCGGCACTTGGCCAAGATGGGGCATTGAAGTGCCATTCTATGTTTAAATCTGCTAGCTCCGCGAAAAAGTTACGATCGTATAAATTTTCGAAATCGTGATAGCTTTCTTGTAGCATTCTATTAGCGCCCACAAAATTCGTCCCGTTATCGCTGTAAAGATGTCGAGGCGCTCCTCTCCTGGCTGCCATTCGTCGTAATGCTGCTAAGAACCCAGAACTGCTTAAGTCGGATACAAGCTCTAAATGCACAGCTTTGGTCGCTAGGCAAATAAACAACGCAATATATCCTTTAGTGGTCTTAATTCCGCGTCCCTTGTTACTTTTAACATCTACAAACCCAGTATAATCCACTCCAGTGTGATAGAATGGGGGGGCGGGGTTGCTTCTGGCCACGGGTAACTCTCCCATCAATTGATGCTGTGTTTTGGGCTCGTGTTTTCTGCAGGTAACGCAGTTTCTCACTTCTTTCCTTACAGCTTTATTTCCAGCGATAATCCAGTATCTCTGTCTAAGGTTAAATAAAGTTAATCGTGATCCACCATGAAAGGTGAGCTGATGAGCTTGTTGAATTATTAGAGTCGTAAGCCTACTATCATGAGGCAATATTGCAGGATGCTTCATTTCCATACTCATGTTTGCTTTGCTCAAACGGCCTTTGACTCGTAAAATCCCCTCGTGATCAATAAAGGGATTAAGCTTGAATAGATTACTTCTGCTGCTTAATTGATTATGTTTCCGTAATGACATTATTTCCGCTGCGAATTCAGTTCGTTGTATATATTTTATAATGAGTAATTTTGCTTTTCTCAATTCATACAAGGTAAGAAATTCAGGTAAGCTACCATTCTTGCTGGACATAGCTGCATTCTTGTTAAATTGTATTGTTTTGATGGCTCGTAGAAGCCATGCTACAATTTTAGTTATTTTATTGAGTGAGCTGAACTTAAGTAACAGTTGCAATATGATGCTGTCTTTGCTATCATTTTGGACTGCATTTACTTTGCTTGCTGCTGATTTACCTTTGATTTCTTGATCAGTCGTATAAATGATTTGCTTAGCTTCTAAGTTTTCCTCAAACGACTTCAAGAGCGGCGGTCCTTGCCACCACAGGGTTTGATTCTTCAATTGTGAGGCTGAGATTCCTCTACTGGCTGCATCTGCCGGATTATCCTCTGACTTAACATATCGCCAGCAGCTTGGTTTCATTATTGTTGTTATGATTTTAGTCCTATTCGCAACAAAGGGTTTCCACCGGCTGGATTCACCTTGCAGCCACCCTAGGACCACCATGGAATCCGTCCATCCATAAATTCTAATATCTAATTCACTATAACAAGTAATAACTTTGTTCATTAAGTTCGCTAATAAATACGCACCGCTTAATTCTAATCTCGGCAAAGATATGTTTTTAGAAACAGGTACTAATCGAGCCTTAGCAACAACTAGTACTACTGATGTCTCATTTTCTTTCCGTAATCGTGCGTAAATTACTGCTGCGTAGGCTTTAGTTGATGCGTCACAATAACCATGCAGTTCTACGACGTCATTAGGTTGATAACCTATCCAGCGCGGTATTTTGCATTGATTTAAATATTCCATGTCCGCTTTAATTGCTACCCATTCTTCTTTGATGTTTACAGGAACTTCTTCATCCCAATGCATTTTGTTTAACCATAACTTTTGGAATATCAGCTTTAGCTTTGTTGTGAGTGGTGACAACCATCCCAACGGGTCAAATACTTTTGATATTTCCGATAAAAGTAGTCGTTTAGTTACTTTGGCGTTTGGATTAGCTATGATGTATTTGAAAGTAAACATGTCATCACAAGAATTCCAACGAAGACCTAATGTTTTTGATGTACTTTCTGATTTAAAGTTAAAAATTATTTCGCCATTGCAGCTGTTGCTTTTTTCTATATTTTGAAGGAGTTCTGAATGATTTGCGGACCATTTTCTTAGTGTAAAACCTCCTGATTTCAATAATCTGTTGAGATCATCGATAAGCTGCTTTCCTTTGTCAATGGAGTGTGAACCATGGACCAGGTCATCCATATAGAATGACTCTTCTAGTATCTTCGCAGCTTCCGGAAAGTTTCTTCGTTCATCCGAAGCTAGACGTTTCAGAGTCATCATGGCTAAAAATGGTGCTGATTTAGTTCCGTATGTGACAGTGGTAAGACTGTACGTTTGCAAAGGTTGATCTGATGCATATCTCCATACGATTTGCTGATATCGCTGATCTTCTTCACTCACCAAGATCTGCCTGTACATCTTCTCGATATCCGATGTATAAGCAAAACGATATTGACGCCACTTCAAAATCAGTTCTTGTAGGTCCTGTTGTAAGTTTGGGCCTTTATACATCAGGTCATTCACACTATATCCGCTTGACGTCCTTGCTGACGCGTTGAACACTACACGTAGCTTCGTAGTTGCTGATTCTGCCCGTTGCACGGAATGGTGCGGTAAGTAACACGATAACGCTTGTTTGTTATTTTTGTTGTTACTAGGTACCATATGTTCTAAGGCAATGTACTCACTAATGAATGCTTTGTATTGTTCTGCTAAAATGAGTTGTTTGCTAAATTTGCGTTCCATGTTTTGGAACTGTGCTATGGCCATCCCTTTCGATGAACCAAGTTTTTCATTAATATCATCTTTCAGTGGTAATCTTACTTCGTACCGCCCGTCTTCACGACGTTTTGTTGTAGATGAATAGAAGTCGATACATACTTGGTCTTCCAATGATAAGTTAGTGTTTTCGCTTATATCCTCGATCTCCCAAAACTGCTGAATATCGTGAATATTATTCATAACGACGTTGCATTGAAGTGATGACATTTGGCCACCGCCGTATATAATCCACCCAAGCTGTGTTTCTTGTAACACAGGTTGCGATAAGCTTTCCCCTTTGATCAATCCTCCTAATAATATCAAGCCATTAACTTGAGCGCTTAGTAATAAGTCCACTGGACGGCTATGGTTAAAATATGGATCAGCTAATTTAAGATTTTCTACGTAGGACCACTTTGACGTGTCAAAGGATTTATACGGGATATCTTTTAGTAGGTTTCTCATGATAAGTACGTCAGTGGTAAACGAAAAATCGTTATGTGTAGAGAAACAGCTTAATGTGACTACACCGTTACAGTTGTTTTCGACTTCCCCTACTCCAAATATCAATCCGTTGAATTTAGATCTTCGTAATCCTAACTTCTTTGCTGCACTGTCTCTTATCAGAGAAACTTGTGATCCAGGGTCAATGAGAGCCCTTAAGACATGATAAGATCCATCAATCGCTGCAACTTTGATTAAGGCTGTAGCTAACAAAACTTCATTCGTTCCTGGCTCATTTTGTGACACATGCGCAGTCATTGCGACATTGTCTTGAGGATTTGGGTCAGATGTTGTTGTTGCAATGCTATTTGATTGCAATACATTTTTTGAACAGGCGTCATGTAAAACGGAGTGGTGATTTCCGTCACATTTGCGACATCGCCTAACGGAAATGCATTGCTTGCCATTATGGTCAAATAAACAATTTTGGCATAATTTTAGTTTTGCGGCTGTTTTTAATTTTGCTTCGTTTGGTAAATGTAAAAACTTTTCGCAATTGAACATGGCATGTTGTTGACCGCAAAATTGGCATTTGCTGGTCGACACGTGTAAGGCTTTTGAATGCGGCTTGTTATACTTATTGACAAAGTTTAATCGTCTTGCTTTTTGATTTTCCGGAAGATCGTTATTTGTATGATTGTTTGATTTCGGTGATGCTTGATCTTGCTTTCTGCGGGATGTTTCCAGGCTCGTAAATTTATTTTCTAAGTAGTCCAAGAAATCCTGCAAAACCGGTAGCTCTCTCCAATTTTTAAGGGAGTCTATGTAGTCTCCGTAGGTTTCGCTATCAAGCTTCTGTGACAATAAATGCACGAGAAGCGGATCCCAGGTGCTGATATCAATCCCTAAGTTCCGTATGGCATGCAAGCTTTCTAGCGCTACGTCATGGAGTTTTTTAATATGACCTAGTGCTTGATGTTGCATACTAGATAAACCTAGCATAGTATTGATAATGGATGTAAAGATTAGCTTTTTATTGTTATACCGATGGTTTAAGATTTCCCAACAGGTATCATAGTTACTGGAACTAATGGGAAGATGCTGAATGAGTCTTTCTGCCTCGCCCTTGACCTTTCCTTTCAAAAATTGCATTTTTTGCGCTTGCGACAAGGTAGGGTTGCTGTGAATAGCTTCGGTAAAGAGGTCCTTGAATGACGTCCATTGCTGATAGTTTCCTGAAAATACAGGTATATCCATTTTCGGTGTGGAGTGCTCTCTATGTGATACACTCCAAAGCTTTTTGTTGATCATTTTCTTTAAATGAATATATGATCGCTCATGTTGAGTATAAACTGCCTCGTAATCATCGTCCTCTCCACCTATCTCGCTATCAATCTCCCAATGAAGAGAGTCAATTTGTGACCAGCGCGCTTGTAAAGTTCTTAAAGCGTCCTCCATTTCCCATTTATCTGATATGGAGTCTAAGTCGATAAAACCCGCTGATCTCTTAAACGCTTTAAAATTGGCTGCTTGTTTACGTATCATGTCATCTAATTTGCTAGTTGTGCCTCTAGACTCCATGGTGAGTAAAATGCTGGCTTTTCTTGGCTGCTCATAGCCCGATGGTCCTGCTTCTGCTTCCTTTTGCTCCTGTTGTGCTGCTTGAGTACTCCTAACGGTGCTCAAAGGCGATAACTTACCGGACAACTGCAGGCGTTGTTCGCTGATTAGAGATTTGGCGGCTGTATAATGTTTGCTGACCTTTTCATGCTCCGAATTTATAAAATAAATATGATCATTGACCCCATATTCACAGATAGCTAAGTGATTATCCTGAAAATCTGACCAATACTTCTCTAACATCTGTAATCGCCTTTTAAAATAGTCGTCCGATTTCCTATCGGCGCTATCCTTTTTTATGTTTATCGGTATTTTTCGGATTAACTCGTTAATTTCAAGTTGTTGATAGTAAAGATCCTCCATTTTGCTGTACGTTAGTTTTGAAGTAAAAAAGGAAAGATCTTACTTGAACAATACTGGCTTTTGACTGCCGCTGATTTGTTGTTGTCGCACTCTGAATCCTGTTGCTCTGCTATAACTGGACACTGTTGTCCTGTTGCTGTAGATACCGAGTGCTGCTGTTGTAAATAACGATTTGCTGCTTGCTACTCCGGATGCTGATTGCTTCGTGCTTGAAGCGCTGATGTTCCGTTGCTCGGGATGCTCAGGAACGTTGCTCGTGTTAACTAGTATTGTAACTTCACCCTGTGCTGCTATAGGGTTTGGCTACCAATAGTTTGCTAAAGTTCTGCGGTTACGACACTATGTCCACAGTTCACATGTATCACTGTAATCCAATATGCTGATTTCCGAACGAGATCACTCACAAGATTCTAAATACACGTAACTCCCCAAAGAAAACGAATACTAAAACTCGCGAAGTCCCGCCCGATAGCTCGAAGGACCATGTAGAAGGTTGGAAGATAGTCAATGATACTGCTGCGTTTAAGGTAAAATAAATGTATTTAACGGACCAAAGGTTATAATATAAAGGAGCGAGGGAGCACACGCGATGACCGCTAATTGTGTACTAATTGCTAAGCTAATATTAATTAATGAAGTTAAGTAAAAATGCTTAGTCGTCGAAAGTGTATGGTTTCACCGTACAGTTGTGTTGTTGTTGTTGTGTAGTTGTTGTAATTCTGTGTTGCGTTGTTGTTTTTGTGTGTTGTTATTGTTATGTTGTCGTGTTGCATGTTGCTGAGCATGAGCTCCTGGGCTTGATTATCGGGTCTGGCAAAGTGTTATTTGTTTTTTCCATCAGAAATTTCTCGATAGCAGCCCGCAGCCTTTTTTTTTTGGGTGGGATATCATCAAATGAACTCTCTCGCTCTGGGCGGAGCGGAAGGGCGTGTCAGACTCTTACTGACTAAAACCTACCCGTGTTCCTTCAGTTGCCTGTGCGCCAGGGCCACGGTAACTCTTTCGAACAATCCGCGACCCCGGCAGGCATCGGCCCTATCGGACCCCGTCAATTGGGCTGACATCTCTTTGAGGCGCGCGTGGAACACGACGCGCCGTCGACCCGGGCCTGGTCCTTACCGGGCGGCGAGCTGCCCATTGCTCGCCGTCCGCAAGCCCGCGCCTACGGTGGCCGGGAGTCGGCAATCGTCTCCCGACGCCCAGGGTGTCTCCTCCTGAGCAGCCCGGAGCCTGGATTTGTGCGCGGTTGATGGCAATGGGCTCACCCCCTATTACATGGGACTTAAACATAGCCAGCTAAATGTGAGTGTATTAAGATAGACCTCTGACTAACCCTTCTAGGAATACAGGCGTGATATTATGTTATGTTATAACAGTAAACGAAGTAAATATACATAGGTGTGCAGTTTCCCCTTTTCGCGTCGTCCGTCTAATCTGACGACAGGTGTTCGCGGCGGAACGGGATGAAAAACAGCGGCTTTGCAACTAAACGGCTTTGAGGCCAAATAGTTTAGCTTTGTGCGGATGACAGGTGACAAATTACTGATGGAAGTTAGAGTGTTAAAATTGTTGTCCAGCTTTTATTTATTTACAATATCATAGTGGTACCAGCTAGGGCAAAACGGATAAGTTTGATGGAAACTGTCAAACTTGTTACAGTAAGAAAATTATCTACAGCCCTTTCACATTTTTTTGACCTCTAACATAAACCTTATGGTAGCGAGATTAAAGGTCACTGTGATGCAAAATTGGAGGTGAAAGGACTTTAAATGATTTTGGTTACGTAGACGAAACAGTTTTAGCGATTTTTTCGTAGAAAAAATACCAAACAGAGGGTTTTTGTTTTATTTAGTCAATAAAACACTGATAAACGCGACTTTCTTGTTCTCATAATCCTTGGGCGATCGCTTTTGCTACTCTCTGACCCTTGTTGGCGAGAGTGAGAGTTTTTTTGCAAAGACAAGCTTTTATGTGCCAATATTAAAATATTATCTATGCTTTTATGTACCATATTATATTATCTATGCTTTTATGTATCATATTATATTATCTATGCTTTTATGTACCATATTATATTATCTATGCTTTTACATATGTGCCATATTACAATATTATCTATGCAGTCTTGGCATAGATAATATTGAATTAGCTAAGGATGGTCTTCCTAGCTCATCTGCCTAGCTTGTTCCCAACTATTTTTGGGGTTGGCTTCCAGTCTAATCGGATGCAGCTGAATACCAGTATTTTATAAGAAGCGACTGTCTATCTGACCCCCACAACCCAGTTACTGGGTAACACGATACCCCTTGTTGAGATTGGTTGTCAGATTTCGGGCTTCTCCTAGCCTTTTCTCAACTATTTTTGGTGTCGCCTTCCAGTCTAATCGGACGCAGCTGAATCCCAGTGTTTTATAAGAAGCGACTGCCTATCTGCCCCCACAACCCAGTTACTGGGTAACACGATACCCCTTGTTGAGACTGGTTGTCAGACTTTCTGGCTTCTGACGACCCGTAACGATTGTCAAAGATCCACGAATGACAGTCGGGACCAACAGCTTAACGTGCTTTTCGAGGCACGGAGGGTTCTTGGTATGTAAAGATGGTCACTAATCCACGGACTGACCGCGGCAAGCATAGCTTAACCTGATCGATCGACCCGTGCGGCCGTTATTACTTGGCCACGAGAGTCACTTGACATTGGCTTAAGGCTCCCACAAACAGACGCAACGCGCCTGTTTGTGGGAGCCTTTGCAGAAAATCCACAGATAATTGAATACTATGAAGGGAACCTAAGCCAAGATTCCAGGAAGGTACTTGTCTAAATCTACCTAAGCCATAATTCTTGGAAGGCAGGACGTTGATACCGGTTACCTCAGATGATGGATTCCACCAATTAGGAAATTCACAGAAATCAATGCGATCCCATGTGGTTCTAATTGGCTAGATATAATGTTTCAAATACTAAAGCTGTACCCCTAAGCTGTGCACCTAAACTGTACTAGATAAGGTAAACGTACCAATACTCGTCGGGTTTAAAAAAATAAGTATTTGAAGAACTGCTGTGTGAAAAGTATTTCATTTAGAATTATGGTATGCTTTTAGCTTAGCATTTACGAGTAGCTATTATAATACATGAAAACTAACAAAAAATTCATCGATAATTATTGTCATGTTATCAATCGGTGGCGCCGTGTCATCGTGCAAGTATGCGTGAACATTAGGAGGTTTCAACGGCAGAAGACTAAGTAAGAAGAGACTATATACAGGGTGTAAAAAGACGCATCACATAGCCGTCAACTACGCATTCTGTACATCAAACTAAGTAACTGCACAAAAATAATTGCTGGGAAACAACTTTTATTTTTGGTGTGTTTTGCTGTTTGAGGTAGTGCGCATGGACCACATGCAAAGCATTGTGCTTATGGGTGCAAGCAACGGTACAGAGGTCAAGGGGGTTCGCGGATTGTTTGAAAGAGTTACCGTGGCCCTGGCGCACAGGCAACTGAAGAAACACGGGTGGGTTTTAGTCAGTAAGAGTCTGACACGCTCTTCCGCTCCGCCCAGAGCGGGAGAGGTCATTTGATGATACCCCACCCAAAAAAAAAAAAGGGGTCAAAGGGGTATTTATACTTGTGTTTTAACTTATAACTTTAAAAACATAAAAAACTTGTTTTCGTAAAAAAACTTCAGTAAAAGTTGGAATTTTGACCTGCAATATCTCCGTAACCAGAAGGTTCCCAGGTATGGTACAGTACAAAAAAAAAATACAATGACGGGAAGTACAAGGGACTCTCCGCTTCGTTATGTGTCTTTTTACACTCGTTATGACATTTCTTCGCATAGCCACTCTATCGTATCTTAAATCTCTTTGGTTATTAGAAACACCTATACGCGGTGATAGCCACATAAGCCTACTTCGTTTGATTTTTAGAACAGTCTTAAAATAGTAATTTATGTACAAGTAATTAAAAAGGGAGGGGAAAGAATCACAGGGCATCGACGAATTCGTCTCCGCATCCTTGTCAAAAGGATAAATGCCCAAAAGACTGACAGCATTGCCACGTTGTATGGCATTGCTGATTTTTTGGCCAAAAATAGGCCATCTCTCTGGTCACGTGAAGAGTCGACAAACCGCTTGGCAATGTCTCGAAAAACTAAGTAGGCACTCGGACCCCATGACACTAGAGTTTCAATCCCAAACGGCTCGAACATATTAACTTCCAATAAGATTGTAATAATTGCGCCGTTTGAGGTTCTCCGCACCTGCAGCAGCCGCCCCAGCACAGCCCGCCTTTATTGTTGCTTGAGGTATTTACAAATAAAGTTGGCCAACAGCAACAACAGCAACAACAACATACTCCCTGGATACAACTGTACAAAAATCAGAAAATAAAAAGAATATTGTAACATTAATAAACATAAATCCAAACTATGTCAAAAAATCAAAATCAAAATATTTTATTTCACATAAACCAACATGGGCATTTATGAACGTCAGAAGCTAGGTGCTCGGTTCCAATTGGTTGTTTCCTATGGAGAAGAGCCGGCAAGAAACTCCACATGTACAAGAATTAGAATGGTAATGCCGCCGATTCTCTTGTGCACCAAAAAAAAACAAAACAGAAAAAAAATGGTGATTTTAGTCTAGTTTGGAGGCATTTGCGACAAGAGAATCGGAACCAATATAAAGTCAAAGATAGTTTTTATGCTTTTGTTTAGTACCAAAAAGCATAAAAACTTTTGCAACAAATACAATGCCTTCACACTACAGAATATCAGAAACAACCACAGTAACTGAATTCCCAGGAAATTCCCATATAATGACATTAAAATCTAAAATTTGGAAAACAAGTGAAGTCGTGGCCAGCATATCAAAGGAATGCACCCGCATCGCAACATAGCTATGTTTTGCGACGAACTTTGTCATGACAACGACGAATGAGTAAAATGTTAGATTTTGTTTAAGAAACAGTCTGTTCATACCTACAGTTTGATTTGCAAGTTATTTTGGTGTACTAATAGGTGATTTACGATTTACAGAAATATTAATATTAATTTATTTTTATTAATATTATTATATATTAATATTATTTTTTATTAATATTTATACCTACCCTTTTCGAAAATAGTTTCAAACAATACGATACCTAAGTTCTGTATTTAATTAGATTTTCAAGAATTATTTCCAAAACAATGCCTTATTTGTGCAATCTTGAAATCTGTCACAACTTGTAAGAAACCAAAGAAAAGGATATTACAATTATAACTGTAGTTTTTATTAATTTTACATCAACCTACATCATTATTCTGCTTAATAAAGGCCTCTCAAATTGTACGCCATTTAGGTCAATTCCGCCCACTCTTATCCAACGATTATTCAGACAAATTTAATATTGATTTTGGGCCAAAATATGAAAACAAAGCGGTCACATAAAAAAACAATCTCAACATAATATTACACACCCACCGATAGTGAACAAGGCTATTGCCATTTAAGGCTCCTACAAACAGGCGCGACACAAAGGGACCGCTCTCGCCGCGCGATAGGCGCCTTCTTTGTGCCGCGTCGCATGTCGGGTCTGTTTGCAGGAGCCTTTATGGAAATAAGTAATAAAATAGATAAAGTTTCTAATAAAAATGAAAATATTGGATATAGTGTCACCCGATTATCATCTGCATGTAAACTGATAGCACCTTTATCTAGGGCGCATGAATTTCGCAACTTTTCCGATTGATTTCTAACCGCCTAAATGTTCTGTTTCAAACTGCATAGCCTTGTCCAACTATATTGAGGTTGGCTTCTAATCTAACTGGATGCAGCTGAATACCAGTAAGCTACAGTAAGTAACAGTAAGTATTTTACATGGAGTGACTGCCTATCTGACTTCCACAACCCAGTTACTGGGTAACACGATACCCCTTGGTAAGACTGGTGGTCAGGCTTTTGGGTTTCTGACTACCCGTAACATTTATGAATGACAGCCGGGCCCAACGGCTTAACGTGCTTTCCGAGGCACGGAGGGGTCTGCAAACTAATTAATGATGAACTCATTCCTGCATCCCTGAAATGATTCCTGTACCTATATCAGATTCAAAAATGATTTCGAAGACACAGAAATAAGTTGTAGTTAGTACTGCGAGTTATATGCACCGTTAAGTTCACTTCGAACCTCATTTAAGACCTGCACCCTAATAGCGTAACACACTATCAAACACAATCTGAATCATTTTGAAGGATATTGCTAATCCATTGCTTCGTATATTTGAAAAATGTGTCTGCTCAACAAGATAAATAACGCAATGAATGTTGTTGAACGGTCAAAATGAAAGCCATTCCTACTGTTAGTGTGTTATGCAATTACCCCACAGCAATGATTCAAAAGCGAGTTTAAATAACATAACGTCACGCCTGCATTCCCCGAAGGGTTAGGCAGAGGTGTGCCCTGTAGTGCACCCACATTTTTCCAGTTATGTTTCAGTCCCATGTAATTTCTATGTAGATTCTATTGAATCGCCCCCTATTACATGGGCAAGGCAATAGCCTTCGACCAAAATTTTCCAGAAAACTTTAGATGGAAAAACTCAATAACACTTTGCCCGACCCGGGAATCGTACCCAGGATCTGAATCTCACCGTTAGTCTTTGCAACCGATAGACCAACGAAGCTTAGAGCTTAGATATTTGTTTTAAAAGTAAGTCATAAAAAGAAAGAAAATTTATTTATTGATACTCGCACAGGATCATCTTGGTAATAAGGCGATTAACACACTGCCACGCACCACGCAGCGTAGCGCGTGAATGCGTGTTTTAACGTTGCTTGTAAGTATGTCCGTTTGTATAGAAAACACGCACAGTCCAACACACAGAAAAGGCATCCACGCGCGTTCATTCAGGTGCGTTGACACGCAACATGCAGCGTGATGCGTGGCTGTGTTAATCGCCTAATTCCATGGTAGATACTCACCTCGACACCCCGTTAGCATTTTGAAGGTATATTGTTTTGGTGTTATTCCATAAATAACACTAAACACCCCTCCTTAAATCACATCCTCATAAAATAAGCTACTATTCTTATTCCTTCTCTATTCATGCTGTAATGCCGGTCACTCACATTCGCATAAATACGCGAACCCGCAAGACGTAGGACGACATTCGCAAATGAATAAAGCACAGTTTTACCACATTCATGGTATTCTAAGCCGTGTCGGTTTTTGACGCACATATAAGTGTGCGAACCTCGAACGCATGTATGCGCGCATGTTAGTGATCGGGGTAAGATTGTGGAACTCAGTTCCGCCTAGGATTCGAGATTTAAAATCTATTTCTCATTTTAAATATCGAGTAAAAAAGCATAGTTTAAGACGTCACAAAATCAAATTCGTCTCTTCTTGTTCTCACACACTATTGTCTACATTTCTTTTTCATTTCTCCTTTCGCAGATCTGCTGGAAGAAATGTCTTAAATAAGCAGTACCTTTGTACTATATACTAATATGCCGAATCTGTATCTATATTACTGTGTGTACATTAATAATAAAATAAATAAATACATACGCTGTAAATGACAATGTCACTTTAAAAATTAAAAATAGGCTACCATTTTATACACTATCTTAGAAGTTATTAGCAGCATTCACCTGCTGATGAAATCTCTAATATTTCTCCCAAGAGTGGTGGTTATGGCGATTTTTCCCTTAAAGCTTTTTTATGCTGTATCAACCCTGAATATGACTATTTGTAAGTGCGATTTGTATCTGAAAACACGTAACCGATGGATGTAACAAAATGTAAACAAGTAACATCGTTTCAAAACAAGTAAACAGCTAATCCAAAGTAAAGCCAGCTTTCATCCTAGCTCAGAAGAAAACTGCATTAAAAGCTGCATAGTGTCACGATTCAGAACAATTTAGTTGAGTTTAACTAAACTCAAATAAATTGTTGATTGTTGTAATTGTTCAAAATTGTGTTGTTGTTTTTTGTTGTTGTTGTAATTCTTCTCAATTGTGTTCTTGTTTTTTGTTGTTGTTAATAGTTGTTAAGTTGTTGTTGTTGTTTTGTTAGTTCCATTTCAACTGAAGGGGAACTAAAAACTAAAGTAGGTATATCGTCGACCCGTCCTCGAACTGGTTTAGTGACGGATATAAATGACTAATAGTTTTCACATTGGAGGACAACATTAATAAGTTTAGCTGATTTATATTGATAACGTTATTCGGAGTGTGTTGTTTACCTTTTCGACATTTGGAAGTCCTCACATGGATACCGCCTGGGTAAAATAAACTCCTGTACAACTATTGTTTTAATGTCCCTCGGGAATCATCGCATTTCCGAATACAAACGAATGCTAATTTCCATGTCTATCAAGTATTAGATTTATCGTGTATAATAATTTGAATTCAGAACTAGTAATTTATTGTTGTTACGTCAAAACAAAACAACAATGAAGTACTTAGTTCTGAATTCAAATTATTACACACGATAAATAATGTTGCGCACTACCGTAAACAGCGATTTTTTACACCAAAAATAAAAATTCGTTTCTCATCAATTATTTTTGTGCTGTGTTACGAGTACTTAGTTTGATGTACAGAATGCGTAGTTGACGGCTATGTGATGGGTCTTTTTACACCCTGTATGTAATTCAATAATCTGGTTAAGCTTCACTATGCCGTCGACCCTTGGCACCGGCTTCCATCGCTCTTTTTGACCATTCTCGACCACATTTCTAGCAGGGTAGTCCACCTACCTTAACCACATCTAGCCAAACATACCTTCAACCTCCCTCGGGTCTAATACAGCATGCAATAATGGTAAAGAAAGTCCTAAAAGAACAGCTCAAGTTACCTCCATAAACTTCAATATAATAAAAGTGTCATAATATTAGACCCTAATTTGGTTCAGAGCCCATTCGACGGTATCGACCACCTATTGGCTCAGGCTATAAATTTATAGGTACTTTACAACTTTATTACCTGGACGAGCTAAAAACGATAAAAATTACATCGTTCTTATTGAATTTTATCACGAGACGCGCGGTTCACCTGGATAAAAATCGTAAAGAAAGAAAGAAAAATATTTTATTTGGGACACGCACAGGAAATCCAAACATTAAAAATAAAAAAGGAGCATTTAAAACTAACAAAATTAACAAAAATTACAATAAACAAATAAAAAATAAAAGACCTGTGCGAGGCCAAAAAGGCTCCTATCTCAGCATAACGTTGCGATATTAAAAAAAAAATCCGCAGCGCTGGTATTCTGATAGGGCCCGCTTTGATGCCACGCTGTTTATAATTCCTTGTTTTAATATGAACTGTGCCCAGTGGTTACATCCGCCGTTTAATTTGCTCGGCTCCTAAGGGTCGTAGCTTTAAGTTAAATAGCTTTAAACCTTCCTCAAGAATTAGGCTATCAAATGCAAAAAATATATTTTCATATTTGACTGGCTGTTCTAGAGACTAGCGCGTTCAAACAAAACAAATACGTGACTGTCGTGGAACACTCGGTTGGAGGAAGTTCCTTTCGTAGTATATTTAGAACATCCATAGAACAAATTTGATTACCATAAAAAGGGTGATATTGAGTCAACCTTAAAAGATAGACATGTGCTGTTCCGGACTTATTTTTAGAACTTTTAAAGGGGAACAATTCCGTCATGAATGATTTTTGCGTAACTTGTTCCGTTTACGCAGCACAAGCAACGGAAGCTCTCAAAAGGAATATTTTTTCCCGTTTTTGCAACATTTTTCATTTATGTTCCGCTCCTATTAGTTGGTAGCGTTATGTTATATAGCCTAAAGCCTTCTTCGTTAAATGGACTATCCAACAAAAACATATTTTTTCAATTCCAACCAGTTGTTCCTGAGATTAGCGCGTTCAACCAAACAAACAAAGAAAGAAAGGGTCGTGACGGAAACTCGTGACGGAAAATTCTTACACTTTTTTTCGCCTAATACGCCAAGTCCGTACCGTGCGATAAGGAACTCCGTTCCAAAAACAAAAAAAAATAGTCTTCGGCTGTTTTATTAGTATAGATTATCTTAGCCCGACATGCGACATGACAAAAAAAATCTGAAGTTTACTGATTACAATCTTATAAAATACATAATTAACATTGAATATAAAATTCATAAAATATTCTCTTTCATTTAATTCAAAGTTGTTTGCGTATTTACTGACGTGATCAAAGAAATATTGGACCCAAAGGCAAACTGTGAACAAATCGAAATGTTAACACAAAGGGCAGCGTAAACTAGAGAAGGAATTGTTACCGACGACGTTGTATTTGATCGAAACTTAGTATAACTTGTAATTCTTGAACAATCCTAAGGAGAAACTGTAGCTTAGCCTAGCTTGACTTGTTGTACAAAGCTAAGTTGAAGAAATACTGTTGTAACAAAATACTCCCCAAATCTGTTGTATTGTTTGCCTAAAGTATTACTTAAGACTGTAAGAAAAACTGTAGCAACCCGTTTAGTGTTTGCGGGCTTTAATGTCCAGATTGTGTTTTGTTTGTCTTAAAAAATCGTCAATAATAATAGTAAGAACTTTCTCTAGCTCTATCAAAATGAAAATCAAAAGTAATTTATTCAAATTAGGCTGAGAATCAGCACTTTTCGAACGTCAAAATTACATAAGACAGGTAAATAATCGCTTGAGAATTCGCTTGAAAATTTATTTTCGTTTGCGATTTCAATTCGCAGTTTAAAGTCGCAACGACTAAAAACGTAGTGTGCGCTTAGCCTTAGACGTCGAGTTATGGACACCAGTTACAGTAAAGTTACAATACCATTAACACCAACTCGAGATTTTCCCGCGGCTTTGCCCGCATGGATGTCGAAAAACATCACACGTGTTACCGGGTATGTGACGATTGTTTTCAATGTACATAGTTACTAATTGGCATACCTACGTAGATTGAAATTGGGCTTATTTTTCCTGTCTGGATTCTTATGAATCATATAATGGACGTACTAGTATTTCCAGCTCTGGCCTCAAAAATTACCAAAGTTAATTGCGTTTAAGTCATTGGATTTTGATTGTTCGATACTGTGGAACTGTGGCGCCTAATTTGGGCGTAGGACGATGGTATATGGTCACAAAACTACCTATCCTATGTGTTAATCGATGTTATAAACTATCTGTGTGCTTTTCATCCAAATCCGTTCAGAAGTTTTTGCGTGATTGAGTAACAAACATCCAAAAGTCCAAACATCCAAATATACAAACTTTCGCATTTATAATAGTACTTAGCAGGATTACAGGATAGTAGCTGATACCTTTAGCACCAACTCCAACTTTTTGTCACCTCTACCTGCTAAAAATAGGTAAATCAGTTGTCAGTTGTTCAGAAAGGCTACTTCCTGAGAGTATTTCCTCAGCCCAAGTTGCTTGCAGAAGAAAACTTACACAATTCAACAAATTAATTAAACATCGTTCGTACTTCCCAAAATTGAAACAACAGTCGTGACCAAGACCTTGATATTCATTAAGAATTATTAATAAACATTAATCGTCATTAACTCTCGAGTGACGTAGTATATGACCTTTTCCGTAGTCACCATGTTTTTGTAAGAGATACAGAACCGTAGCTACCGCCGTATCAGCCGTATCAATGTTACGGGGCCCCCAAGCTACATGGGCCCCCACGTGTGTAGTAATAATTCGTAAAATATTACCCAAGACCTTATTGATAAGAGGCCTGTAATAAATTAATACCTAGTAAAAGCTTGTAAGCTATAAGAGCGGTATATCGTACTAAAATCTAACCTATTGGAGTCAGGATGCTCCAATTTTCTATCTTGCTTCGCTTGCTCGCATTCTCTTAAAAAAAGTTACAATGAAAACTTTACCAATCCCGGTCCAGAATACTCCAATTTCCGAACTCGCTTCGCTCGGTCTTCAATGAAAACTTGCCGTATTCGGGTCAGCATGTGTCAATTTTCTATCTCGCTTCGCTCACTCTTGCATTTTCCTAGTAAGGGACCAATAACAGTTTAACCTCCTGACTCTGGATACTATTTTAATTATTTTGTAAGCACAAAATATCGCCATTTTCAGCTACAGTCGTGTATAAAGAGCCCCAAACAAACTTTAATACAAGGCCCCTTTCGGACTAGTTACGCCACTGAAGCTTGGTACATACCGAAGTATCAAGTTCACGTTTACGCACATAAGACATAACATAACTTCATGCCTGTATTTTCCTAAGGGGTAGGCAGAGATAATTTAGGTAGTATAAGATGTAGCCAGATAAGTATAACTATCATGAAAGGGGGCGAGCCTATTGCCATAAACTAAAGGCACAAATCTGGACTCTGCTACAGAGAATTTTCTAATAAAAACCGGCGAAGCGGCCGTTGGATCACGCACAATGAAGGATTCCGTAGTTGGGATGAATTTATCCCAAGAACAAACTTAACATTGTATTTGAAAAACATGTTCTCCCATACATCGATATACGTCACGGTCAATTCTCCAACTGCAAATGTAAGTTTGTAATCGCAAAAAATATTTTTATAAGTGATTAAACCACAAATTAACGATTTTCGGACTTTTTCCTTTACTTGTGCTATTAGACCTTGCTTCTTATTAAATTTCATGATTCTAGGTTAACGGGAAGTACGCTGTAAGAGTTCCGTTTTTTCCTTTTGAGGTACGAAACACCAAAAAGTAAGACAGGCCGACCCGAGGATCGAAACAAGGATCGAGAAGGACTTAGCAGTCGCAACCACTAGATTAACATGATTTGGTACACATATTGGCTATAGCTGTATGTCATTATAGAGGTATGAGGAACAGGGTGTAAAGTTCACTCATACCTCCATAGAAAAGGAGGATCCTCCGACGAGACGGGTGTCGTCTCTGGTGGACAACTGCCCAACGATTGATGTCGGGGTGTTTTATATATGCTAGTTGCGCGGTAAACTCTGCTTGCGCGATGCAGGATTTTGCGTGACGTCAGTGTGACGCGTAGCTCGCATGTGGCGTTGTAGATGCCGCTACATCATTATTCTCCTGCCCTTAACGAAATTAATTTGTGGTCGGCGTAACTTTTATTTTCTTCCATATTTCTCTATTAGTCGTCATCTCTGTCGTCACCCCCTTTCTATCCGTATCATCTTTTACACAGTCCATCCATGGTTTCTTCGGTCTTCCCCTACTTTTGTATATATCGAAAATACGTTAAATCAATCGTTTGACTTTGACTAATCGGGACGCCAGCGCCACCAGGCGGCGCTCGACTGAGTCTCCAACATAACGCTCAACCAGAGTTAAAGCAGAGTTGGTTAGTGGCGGTCAAGCAGTGAACACGTTTAGAAACTGTCGCGCGTTCTGTATTGTTGTGTGGTGTACCCACAGTGTGTGATTCGCTACTGTGATTAATTTGTTCGTAAATAATTATAATACGATTTGAACTGTAAACGGTTTTTCTATTACGCAATAACCAACATTTCCCATAGCTCACCCACGGTAGTTAAAATATGGCTGATGATCCGCAGTCCGTCATATATATATTGGCTTTCCGAGGCATATGGGTATCATATCGCCAATTTCCGAACTGCTGCCGGTTGTTAGTAAGAAATTCCTGATGGGAAAACCCAATAACACTTTGAATCGAACCCAGGACCCCGAGTTCAGCAGTCGCGCTTGCAACCACGTCGCCGACGGGGCAGCCGCGGCTTTTACGCCGTTGGTCTTGTGCCTGATCTCTCTCCGTTTGTGTCGGACTACCGTCCCATCGGACTGTGAAAGCGAGGGAAGAGAGTGTGCACCTGTGTCTGCGCACACACTTGTGCACTATAATATCTCTCGCGCCGAAGGCTAGTCTCCGTTGAGATTGGCCGCCGTGGCCGGAATACGGTCTAGAGGACTTTATATAGGTATATATATTGGCTATAAGTACAGACTTAAATTTTCTACGCTCGCATAGCTATCGGATTTGAAAGTGTCATCCCTTTTCATTCGTCGTGTCACTTATAACACCTAAAGGATAATATGAAGGCTGAACAATAGAACATGACAGGATAGTGTCATAAGCACCCCGTGCCAATCTAATATGACATGAACATCAAGCAAGATATTGCTTTCGCTCTCAAATTGTAAGAAAAAAGTGTTTGTTGTTACATTCTGATTTTGTTGCCTGACAAAAAAGCAGGCGGTTGGATTAGTGGTCATGTACTTGTGGCTAAGTAATAACAGCCGCACGGGTCCATCGATCAGGTTAAGCTACGCTTGCCGCGGTCGATACATGGATGGGTGACCATCTTTACATACCAAGAACCCTCCGTGCTTTGGAAAGCACGTTAAGCCGTTGGTCCCGGCTGTCATTCGTGGATCTTTGACAATCGTTACGGGTCGTCAGAAGCCCGAAAGTCACACAACCATTCTTACCAAGGGGTATCTTATTACCTACTAACTGGGTTGTGGAGGTCAGATAAGCAGTCGCTCCATGTAAAATACTGGTATTCAGCTGCATCCGGTTAGACTGAAAGCCGACCCCAAGATAGTTGGGAAAAGGCTACGTAGATGATGATGATAATGTAGTTCATGTAGTCATCACCGCCTGCCATCTGTAAAGCCAAAAACATCATGTCTAATGTACCTAGTCATCACACCTAACCCTTTAAATTGGAATGATTTGAAGAGGACGGACAAATGGTGGTAAATGATAAATGATAAATGATTTTATTTCTGAAAGTAGGTTTGTACAAACACTTTTACACGTCAATGATATTTTTTAAACTAGATGAGGTCGGCGTTTCCTATCTGACTACTCTGAGAAAAAAGGCCGAACAAACTCAGAGGTCACAGTTTCTTTTAAAGTCCAGATATAATCTTGGTCAGATCATGTGAAGACCTTATAAATTGGTATCTGAATTGGTCTTTTGAGGAAAGAACCGCACAGTTTGAGTGGACCTGTCCAGTCAGTGCACGCATTTGTCAGTAGTCGTGCAGCTCGACTCAGCAAGTCAGGACTTAAGGAGCTCAACGATTCGACGAAGAATACCAAAAAAAGGACATTTGGGTAGGCCGCATAAATTACTCAAACTGCCAGATCATGATTAAAATTAAATGAGACAAAAAAAGCAAAAAGCTTCGTACAGGTAAGGTAGTACTTCCACAGACGGGCTCTGGAACCCATTGTTATATTTTACCGGTGGTTTACACCGAAGTGTAGCGACCATAGCGATACAGTATTGCTGAATTGCGTTTATAATATTGTAACGGAGCACTAGGTGCGGCTCGCCAATCGTTTACATACCACTACCGGGCCACGTCTGTTGCCACGTCATATCCTACTGTATTAATTACCCGAGTTATGTTGGAAAAAGATTAAACGACTAGCATATTCAGTTCAGGTTTTCTTTGCACTTCCATTCACGGAGCAGTGGTGGTCCAGTAGTATCGGCCCGACTTACGATTTGTAGATCGTGGTTTCGAACCCAGGCACGTGCTTTACCTTGTGTAAATAATTTCATCACCACTGCTCTCAAAACGGTGAAGGAAAACACCGTGAGGAAACCGGCATGTCCTAGAACCAAAAATTCGAAAACATGTGACATCTACCAACCCGCACTTGGTAGATAACAGCCCATTCCCTCTTAAAGAGAGGAGGCCTGTGTCCCAGCAGTGGAAACATTATAGGCTGATAGTCCTGATGAATGGAGCCTGGAGAGATGAAAGGATGTCCTCCATTCATCAGGACCGAAGGAATAGCAAGCACAATAAAAGCTACAACGACTTTGAAAAAAAACAATGGTTTACCATCCGTTCCAAATGTCCATACGTCCTAGTACTCTAGTACAAAAACATCGCAGATTGGAAAGGAGGAAATGTCTCATGAACATAGTCATCATACCCAAACTCTTAAAATCGGAATGATAGTATTGAAAGAAAGAAAGAAACAGAGAAAGAAAGAAAAAAAACATATGTTTAAAGACTCGCACATAGATCACACACAATCATAAAGACATTTAAAAAAAACAAAAGTATTTTATAATTTAAAATATTTACTCTACTGATGTACTTTCACTGACGGGCTTCGGACCGCTTATTAGCAACTCACCAGATTCGCAACTAACCAGATTCGCAACTCACCAGATTCGCAACTAACCAGATTCGCAACTAACCAGATTCGCAACTCACCAGATTCGCAACTCACCAGATTCGCAACTAACCAGATTCGCAACTCATCAGATTCGCAACTAGTTAGTTGCGAATCTGGTTAGATTCGCAACTAACCAGATTCGCAACTCACCAGATTCGCAACTCACCAGATTCGCAACTCACCAGATTCGCAACTAACCAGATTCACAACTAACCAGATTCGCAACTCACCAGATTCGCAACTAACCAGATTCGCAACTAACCAGATTCGCAACTCACCATATTCGCAACTAACCAGATTCACAACTAACCAGATTCACAACTAACCAGATTCGCAACTCACCAGATTCGCAACTAACCAGATTCGCAACTCACCAGATTCGCAACTAACCAGATTCGCAACTAACCAGATTCGCAACTCACCAGATTCGCAACTAACCAGATTCGCAACTCACCAGATTCGCAACTCACCAGATTCGCAACTAACCAGATTCGCAACTCACCAGATTCGCAACTAACCAGATTCGCAACTCACCAGATTCGCAACTCACCAGATTCGCAACTAACCAGATTCGCAACTCACCAGATTCGCAACTAACCAGATTCGCAACTATCCAGATTCGCAACTCACCAGATTCGCAACTAACCAGATTCGCAACTCACCAGATTCGCAACTAACCAGATTCGCAACTCACCAAATGTACAATGACACACAAAATCACAAAAAATAACAGACTAGGTACTTTATTCACAAAAAAAACACTAAGTTTATTCACCAAGAAGCAGTGATTTAATTTTGCCGTGGGTGTAACAAAGCTACAACGACCTTGAAAAATAAAACAATGTTTTACCATCCGTTCAAAATGTTAATACGTCCTAGTACCAAAAACATCAAACAAAGACCACGAAATTAAATATTTTCAGCGTCAACGACAAAATGCCTAAAAATAACGAGATTTGTGCCCCGCTGCGATTTATGTTTTGTACGAAAAATTAAACGGGATCCTACTAATTTCATAAAAAATTAATATAATTTATATAATTAATATCATAAATGTGAAAGTTTGTATGTTTATGTGTTAAGATATTAAGGCCCACTTGCACCGCCAATCACTATACACGTTTAGCGCTAAATGAGTTTAAAACGTAATTCTGTTTCTGTCAAATATGTGAAGATGACAGAAACAGAATGATGTTTAAAACTCGTTGAGCGCTAAGCGTGTTTAGTGACTGTCCGTGCAAGTGGGTCTTAGATGTATAAATGTTTGGATGTTTGTTACTCAATCACACAAAAATAGCTGAACGGATCTGGATGGAATTTGGCACACCTTATAGTTTATAGCCTGGATTAACACAGGAAACTTTTTATCTCGGTAGTACGTTCCCGTAGGATACCCGACATCCACGCGGGCGAAACTGCGAGCAAAAGCTAAAATGAATAGAAAATAAAATGAATGACCATTGTGACAGAAAGTTGCGACGTTATCGCTCGTCGAAATTCTAATTTTTTCAGCTACAATAGCTTTGGAGATTCTGACAGCATTTCTGTAGGCTATACTTCTTTTGTGTTTACACAATTTATATATTAGTCGAGGCAAGATTTTTAGATCAAATCCCGGCAAGTACCAATGTGGCTTTTTCAATTCATATGTACTTTCTGAGTTTATCTTGGGCATTACTGACATCGGTGAAGGACAAACATCGTCAGGAAACCTGGACTTATAGTGAATATAGCGTCAAGCGTGGTGCAATCAATGCTCGTGCCTCTTCTGTATAAGTCTTTTCCTTTTCTTTTCTTTTCCTATTATAATTATAATAATAATAATATTTTATTTGTTTAGACAATAATGATCCATATTATGTTAGTTAGTTAGTTACAAAACTTAAAAAACTATGTTAGTGTGTTACATAACTAATTACTAAGCTCACAGATAAACAATAAAAACAATATTTACATATATTTACCAGATTAAATGAATCAATCCTGCCTAACCAACACCTGCATGAAGTGATTCATTATCGGCGAGTTAAATTTGTCCATAAATATCTTCAAAGTGCTATTAGGACTTGACCGTGTTCTCTTGACCAGCGACGCGGTTTTTCTCCTCACCATAGCGTGGAAGTCGTGGACACGCGCCTGAGCGAACATGCCAGAGGCACTACAAAATCGCGGCAGCCCCAAAAGCATTCTGAAGCTGTTATTGTACTGGACCCTCAGGGCATCCATTGTTTTCCGCGTGTAGCTGGCCCACACGCTGCTTATGTAGAAGGTCTGGCAGTAAGCCTTAAACAACGTAATTTTAACCTCCTTACTACAACACACAAACCTGCGAATCAGCATATTGCTTCTCACAGCAAGAGCCCTGCGCTCGCGTTCGATATCTTCATGATCTTTAAGGTCCTCCGTTATGTAATACCCTAGGTATTTAGTTTGTTTCACCCTTTGTAAGGGCTGGCCATTGAGGTTGAAAATAGGCTCGTATGACTGCTTCCTGCCAGGGGCCTTAAAGATCATGTAAATACTCTTTTTACAATTATAAACTAGACCGTGGCTAGCAGCGTACCTTTCACAAAATTCCAAAAGCTCCCTTATCGAGCCGGCCGTTGGACCCAGCAGCACTATATCATCTGCATAACTGAGGTTATTGACGCAAACGTTGTCAACCCAACATCCAATCTGTTTGCTGCTGAGTCCAGCGATCAGCTCATTGACGTAAAGGTTAAAAGCTTGGGCGAGGTCAGCCCCCCTGCCTCACCCCGCAGTCCAACCCATGCTCACCAGAGAGTGAATTATTCCACTTGACATAGTCACTTGATTACTATACCAGTACTGGAAAACACGTATAATTTCAGCTGGTACGCATGCTTCCCCGAATTTTTTCCATAATACGTCATAGGAGACGAGGTCGAAAGCTTTAGAGAGGTCGAGGAAACACGCATACACAGGCGAGCTTCTGTCAGTATAATATTGGACAGTCTGTTTAAGACTCAAAATTGCGCTTTCAGTGGAAAGGCCAGGCCTGAACCCTAATTGTGCGTCGCTTAATTTGAACCATTTGTTGAGAGTCTTATCTAACAGATTGTCCAATACTTTGGCTAGTAAAGTGGCAGGTGAAAAAGGTCTGTAGTTACTGACGTCGGAGACGTCACCAGTTCTATTCTTTATGATTGGAACAACTAAAGTGTGCATTAACTCGGAAGGAAGATAAGAGTGACTTAAACACAGAGAATAAAACATCGATAACACTCGCGGACAGTGTACACCCGCGTGTTTCAAGTACTCGATGCTGAGACTGTCATGTCCTGGAGACTTGCCTCTGGCCATTTTCTGTATTGCGGATAATACTTGCTTGGCAGTAAAACGAATGAGATTATTATTGTGACAGACCTCAGCATCGACCATTGATTTAGAAGGCCCAAGCGGCGAGGAAACGCGAAAGTGTGTTAGGAAAGTGTTCGCTATTTCCTCTGGTGTACTGCAGCCCGCCACTGTCACCGGCAAAGCTGGCTTTAGATCAAACTGGGATGTCGACTTCCAATACCGGCTAAAGTTTTTTGTAGATCTTTGGGCAGTTATTATGTCCATTTTTATTTGGTGTTGATGATTTTGGCACCATTTAAGCTTGCCGTTAAAAACCCTTTGACTTTCCCGCATTTCTTCCCAAACTCTGCCGGAATTGGGTTTATTGTAAGACAACCATGACTGATATCTAAACCTCGCATCCATGTGAGCAGCACGAACATGCTTATTTCACACAATAATACGCCTTATTCCTTGCGGCCGAACACATGGGTCTATGGCAGCTCTAGACAAATAACCTACAATATCTTGGTACATTATCTGCAAACCACGTCTATATTCTGCGTATCGCAAACTTTGTCAGCACAATTGGAAAAGAGTTCCGGAAAAGGCATATTTTTTAAATCAGAGTTACATAATTCATGATATTTTTTTATCTGATCACCTCCACGCTCATGCCATTTTACCTTGTCTGGCAATAATTGTGCCAATTCAAGTTTTTCTGGGATCGTATGCAAATTACACTCTATAAAAACAAAAACAAATCTCTATCCCTATTTAATAATGCGTTCAGGGTGTTGATGGGGCTGCGGCGATTCTGTAGAGCATCAGGGATGTTTGCTGAACATCACGTAGACTGCTTTTACGCTACGATGCGTAAAAGTTGCGCATCCCTGGTGCGTAGAGTACGTGGCAGTTCCAACAGCATCCTTAGCATGATCGCTAGTCGGCTGGACTGTGGTTACATCAGTCATTGCTGCGTCATTTGTCATGGAATGGCGCAGTAATGATTGTTGAGTTTATTTTCTTTTATATTTTTGTTGTGGGTAGTTTTAAGTATTACTAACACTAGTCTATTAGAACATTGTTACTAACAAAATGGACACCATGGTCTGAAATAAAGTATTATTATTATTATTATAGCTAGGGGAAGGTGATCCGACCAGAAAACATCATACCGAATATTAACACTCAGCACAGAGTGCCAGGCTGTTTGAGTAACAAAAATATGGTCCAACCATCGCTTGCTACCATTCATGTCGCTCACATACGTATGATGGTCTGAATCTAAGCCTAGTTTCTCCGCATCAGCGCATACCCAGTTTTGATCCAAATTGAATTTACATAGTCCAGTCCAGAAAGGTTGATGCGGGTGAGAGTTAAAATCCCCTAACATATAAACTGCTTCAATGTCGTTAGCCTCAATAATGGCGCTTACTTCACTCAAGGTCTCTGTAAATTCAAGAAGGTAAATACTAAACACTAAAATTGCACGATCCACTAAGCAAGCTTTCATGGCCGAAATTCGAACACTATTGCACTGCACTACACATACTGACTTGAAAACCTTACGCCACAATAATTGTCTATTCTCTATTGTCTTCTTGGCGTATATCAATGCGTAACAGAAATAGGTAAGCTGAATTTATGTCTCAAGTGCCCGTAATTACACTGGTATTCATACCTTTCAACCCAGTACATGATATAGCATAATCAGCCTATATTGTTCCCAATGCTGGGACACAGGCCTCCTCTCTGTGAGAGAGAGTGGGCCGTTATCCACCACGCGGACCCAGTGCGGAATGGTAGATGTCACATGTCTTCGAATTTTTGGTTCTAGGACAGGCCGGTTTCCTCACGATGTTTTCTTTCACCGTTTTGAGAGCAGTGGAGATGAAATAATTTACAAAAAGTACAGCGCTTGTCGGGGTTCGAACCCACGACCTACAATTCGTAAGTCGCGGTCGTTACCACTGGGCTACCACTGCGAGTACATAATAGTGCATAATAATACCTGACGACCTTAAAAAAATATTATGGTAGAGCTTCCTTGAACCGCAAACGAGTCCTTTCATAAAGGATGTTGGTAGATATTACAATATAATTAGAATTTGTATGGTTTTTAATTTACTCCGGCTGACTTGCATCTAAACTGTGCTGGCCTATTTACCTGATATTATTTGACCTAGTTTCAGCAAGGAATGAACTTCGAAAAGAAATAACAGCAATAGGAAATCTCCAGGAGAAAAATGAGGTTCCATCAATTTGTAAAGAACAATGAGGATCTATTGGAAAAACGTCAAAATCAGGAAGAGTTTGCTAACGAAGCTATGCGAGTATGTTCTATTATTTTTTTGATTAATAACTAAACAGTGTATCTTCCGCAAAAATATTGTATTTGTCAAGGATCGTTAGCGCACTTACTGATGGTAGTTTCACCCAGATTAGGACGCTTAGCGCCTATGAAATTCAGGTTCACGACCAAGAGAAATGAACGATGTCCGTACGCCTCTTCGGGCAAGTTCGAACAGAATAATCGTTGAACTCCATAGACACCCGTATTCGCCAAAACTGCACGTAATGAAATTTTTGGATCACCGATTTCGTGTAAAGTCGTTCGGGTACCGCATGCGGGGTAAAGATCAAGGGGTTTAATAATAAACGTTACTTACAGTTAACAGACGTTTAGACATAAAAAACTTATAACATATTTTTTTTGTGTACCTATAGACGTATTTAGATGCGTTAAGACTTTAATAAAAATAAAAAATAAAAAACACGTGTGGCACTCGGGGACTGCCGCGGTAAAGCTATTGCATAGCATTTTTTATCAACTTATGCAAATATAATTATTTATTTATGCAGTATTTATGCAGTATTTTTTTTCTTTGATATTAATTCAAGTACAGTCGTACCATATACATACACGTTAATCGAACGCTCGGCCGAGCTGGTAGGCGGAGTGGGGGGTGTTAGGTTTTATTATCGTTACGGAATTTCTTGATTCGGTCGCCGCGCTCAAAGCCCGCGATAAAAGCTATGCAATAGCTTAAAAATTGAACTCAAACAAAAATGTTTTTTGGGCTTTAAGACCAATGAGTAAAGATAAAAACTACAAAAAACAACGACACACATAATTTCTCAAGGGGAAACTAGATAAATCACTTAGTTCGACCTTCAAGAATCTCTTGTTCCAGAGAAAAGAACATTAAGTTAAAAGTTAATACTTGAAGAAAATATTTGTTTTGCTGCCAACGGTTCAGGAAACTCCTCTGAGACACGAAGCTCCAGGGAAATAAGGCGGATTCAGGAAATCCATTTCTAGTACCTACATGGTCTATGCTATTAGATTTACGTAGGTTTTCTTTTTCTTTAGTAATTTTTAGTAATCTTTTCGGCGACTATGGCCAAATTCTTCTATGAGTAGCTTCTGCCCTTTTTTTTTTTTTTTTTGGGTGGGAAATCATCAAATGACGTCTCCCGCTCTGGGCGGAGCGGAAGGGCGTGTCAGACTCTTACTGACTAAAACCCACCCGTGTTCCTTCATTTGCCTGTGCGCCAGGGCCACGGTAACTCTTTCGAACAATCCGCGACCCCGGCAGGCATCGGTCCTATCGGACCCCGTCAATGGTGCTGATATCTCTTTGAGGCGCGCGTGGAACACGACGCGCCGTCGACCCGGGCCTGGTCCTTACCGGACGACGAGCTGCCCATTGCTCGCCGTCCGCAAGCCCGCGCCTACGGTGGCCGGGAGTCGGCAATCGACTCCCGACGCCCAGGGTGTCTCCTCCTCCTGCGGCGGCTAGGGGCGCGAGGGCGCAGAGATTGCCTCTCCCTTTCGCGCTCCGCCTCCTCCTTCGCGAGCATTACTGCTTCGCAGAAGGAGGTGACGGCTTCCCATTCCCTCTCGCTCCGTACCATGGCCTGAACCAGGGCCGGACGCGAGAGGTCGCCGCCACCGATCGCCGCCACGAGGACACGGCGGTGCTCCGCCCAAGCCGGGCAGACCTCCACCGAGTAGCTTCTGCCCTGCGGCTTCGATCGCGTGAAATTTCTTGTTTTAACACAAAATCAATAACCTTAACAATGCTGTAGCTTCCCATTTAGTGAGAGAATTTTCGGAATCGGAGCAGTGCTTCTGAAGATTACCCACTACACACACACTCACAAATATGTAGAGTACAACTAATGTCCCTCGGGAATCATCGCATTTCCGAGTAGAAACGAATGCTAATTTCCGTGTCCATCAATTATTAGATTTAGTGGGTCTAATAATTTGAATTCAGAACTAAGGACTTTAATTGTTGTTACGTCAAACAAGACAACAATAAAGTACTTAGCCTGCTAAGACGACGTAAATTAGCATTTGTTTGTATTCGGAAATGCGATGATTTCCGAGGGACATTAAGAAAATTGTTGTAAGGTACCCCTTTATAATAATAGTATGGAAGTATCTGTATAGATTAGTCACACAAATACACAGTTCCAAAACCTAACTCGGATTTCCGATCAATTTTCTTCCGTAGTTCTTCCGCAGAGCAGTGGTGGCCCCGTGGTAACAGTCGCGCCTTACGAGTTTATAAGTCGTAAATTCGAACCCAGACGGGCACTAGTTATTTATTTATTTACTAAGGCACCAAGTACGAATATACAAATCACAAATACATAAAATTCATTACATAATTAAAATAAAATAGGTACTATATAAATTCAATACAATTATTAAAATAAAATTAATGTATTAGAACAAGCCCAAACTCGAGGGGTTTACTAGTAGCCACTGACGAGTTCCACTATCCACCTCCTGGCTCCATCATCAGATCAGCTCCAAAATATCAAATTATAGTTTTGTCATCGGAACTACATATTGATACAAAGTTTCATTTCGATACGACAGTCTAAAATCTTAGCAGTAAATTTTCACCTAATTAGAATTAGGTGAAAATTTACTTCTAAGATTTTATTACATTGTTTGTTACTTACTCGTACAAGTGAAGCTAATAAAGGCGTGTTAAAAATACCGCGACGAACGGATTGCTCAAAATAATTTGAATAATTTATGAAAATTTAGCAATGGGAACATTATAGGACTGCTTCTTCCGTAGGACCAATAATTTATTACGAGACTTAAGAGTATTTTTACCCGACTGCGCGACGCAAAAGAGGGTAATGTGTTTATCAGCCTATGTATGTATGTATACACGGACTAGAAAAAAAAGAAGGACTCCGCGCCACGCGTATTGAAAGTGAAGCACTGTAAGTATGGCCGGACTGTTTGTAAAAACGTGCCTCACGCACACATTTACATCATAAGGTGCCGACCAACCGCCATTACGCGGCACTACGGCGTCAGTATAGCTACTGTTTACGTCAAGTAATAAAATAAAATAATGCCTTCTTGTGTTGTGAGATGGTGTAAAAATAATTCTACATCCCAGAAAAAGTGTCAAGGAATAACATATCACAAGTAAGACACTTATTTACTCACACACACACACATAGATCGGTACAGTGCTTCACTTTCGACATGCGAGGCGCGGAGTCCTTATTTTTTTCTAGTCCGTGTATGTAATGTATGTATGTTTGTTCCTTTGTGGCGCTCTAGAGACCTAAACGTGTGGGTTGATTTTGATGGATCTTACGTCAATCGATTTGTCTTAATCTTGTGAGTGTCACTAACGATTGTGACAGTAATCAAAATTCAATATGGCGGCAACCAGACGCCATATAGTGAAAAAGAAAAAACACGTGTGACACTCGGGGACTGCCGCAGTAAAACTATTGCATAGCATTTTTTATCAACTTATGCAATTATAATTATTTATTGATTTTTTATTTATGCAGTATTTTTTTTTCTTTGATATTATTTCAAGTACGGTCGTACCATATACATACACGTTAATCGAACGCTCGGCCGAGCTACATGGTAGGCGGAGTGGGGGGTGTTAGGTTTTATTTTCGTTACGGAATTTCTTGATTCGGTCGCCGCGCTCAAAGCCCGCGATAAAAGCTATGCAATAGCTTAAAAACAATAAGTAAACGAACTATGTCAAGTAGGGTATCGTTGAATAGGTCTTTGAAAATATTTTTTAGTTTTCTGTAATCATTTTTCATTTTGAATGACCATTTAGGATCTATAACGATTTAAAGTTGGTTAGCAACCACTCTCACTTACATTTTCAAAACTTATATTACAGCTGTGATAAAGTTCTTATATAATCATATCATAGGTCTTATTAACGTGAAAAATAATAATTACCTATAATATAATTCTCAAAATCGAGTGACAAACCCAGAATTTGACTGCTTTGACAGATAATTTAAACGACCGTTACCTAAAGCGTTACTTATTGCAGTCAGAAAAAAAAATCCTAAATAAAAAGGTAAAACAAAAAAGTGAATCAAAAAAATAAAAAAATAAACCCGACTGCATAAAAAGTGAACTTTAAAATAGATGGAAACAAGATGACATATTTTTGTCTCCCATCCCACACCCAATATCGTGCAGTCGGAGGCAATAGGTCTTTATTGTTAAAAAGAAGATGCGGCTCAACTGCATAAGATCTGAATTGGAGACAAAAATATGTCATCTTGTTTCCATCTTTTTTAAAGTGGCAATAGGTCTTTATTGTTAAAAAGAAGATGCCTCCGACTGATGAGATTGGGTGTGGGATTGGAGACAAAAATATGTCATCTTGTTTCCATCTTTTTTAAAGTTCTCTTTTTTGTAATATGACTAGGCTGTGCATATGACTTCTGCGTGTAGGCTAATATGTAATTATATCTATATGCGGTAGGCTTTAAGGCAGGTGGGTGAAAGTTGCCGAGTGCCGAAAACGAACTTCGTTGTCGAACGAACTTCGTTCGGTTCACATAATTATGAATACATTTATCACATTTGATTAATTTTGCGTTCAGATGTTTCACTTCGAGTGAAACATGCCCAATGAAAGACAAAAATGAAGAAAAAATTAAGCATCTGATATCTTGACATACATACAACAATACATACTTGCACAGACATACAAAACATTGCGTTTTTACTTATTTTATTTACTTATGAGAAATACTCATATCCTAACTGTATTATATATGTCGGAGAAACAGCATTCTTCTTGACATCGTCATTAGTGGTCACGAGTTTAGTGGGCGTCATTAGGGTGAAATGCGAGCACAAAACAAAGTATTCACTGTTTCATACAATTTAATGGCAGTTATTTTACAACGTTGATAATTACTGAAGGAATCAATATCTCACAATAACAAATTTGATTTTCTTAAATAATTATATTCGAGCAGCAGGTTCGCGACACCAATCTAACTTTATCACCAGCGATCCACCTCAATCAACCACCGTTACTCTAATGAATCCTCACTCTACCCCACCAAAGTTAAGATGGCGCCTCGACCCCACTCTAGATTTATCCTCTGCTCTGATTGGACGTTATACAATGCAGTGACTTTTAAATAAATTAGTTAGATTTACACAATATTAAAATGTAATAAATTAAATCAAATTAAATTAGGATTTAACAAGTTATTTTCAGTTAACAATCAACCTTATCAATTAATCGTATGCAACCAACAATCAACTCTCAGTTTACTTCCTCCGACATATATATTATATATATCCTAATTTCCTAATCCTAATTATATTATAAATAATTTCCTAATTCCTAATCCTAATTTTTCCCAATTTTTTATATTTTTTTATATTATAAACCACTGAACCGATCATCCTGAAATTTTGCATATACGTTGTCAGGTGTACAGAAACGGACATAGGGTACCTTTCATCCCTAAAGAAAATACTGTTCCCGCGGAAAAGAACAATAACGTTCTTATAATAACAGATGACGCCACGTGTCTTACGAATCATGAATTAATTATATTATTATAGAAACTTTAGTAGTGTGTTAAGAGGTTTTTATTTTATTTAAGTACCTAATACATTTTCTGAGTCTAGAGTGTCGATAGACTGGTTTTTCATCCTCCTAACTATAATTCCCCGAACAACCGGAATCGATTGTGAAATTCTAAATTAACGCGAGCGAAGCCGCGGGCAAAAGCTAGTTATTTATAATTATAATCAATGTCATCCACTTTTACGCTTAAAAGCTTTTAAAAGCATCTCCGAAATATATTGATTACTTAATTATATCCGCCACTACTTAAATTGATAGATCGTCGTAGAAGCTCCCTATAGTAACAATTCCCTTTGAAAATACACGCTACTAACTAAACTTTTTTTCACCAAAAGTGATTGATGATTATGTCAACGAAACTATGGGAGTGACTCGCGAAAAATTCTGGTGGCTTTTATGACTATTATTTCAAGACCCTTCTAGGCATTCTTGATGTAGGATTTCGCGAGTCAACTTAAATTGGTTGTTGGTACTGGAGGTTTTCCGACCAATATTGAATGACCTGTCTTCACGTTACAGCTGTTGGAATTCACAGGCCAGCTTATACTGGGTTTTAGCGGGTTCGACCTTGATATTTTCATGGAGGACGGAACCGGTACCTAGGTAGTATAAATAGAGAGATTCCGGGGTCACGGTTCGGCGGTCAATGACTTCACTTAGCTGGTACAGGGAGGGCTCCTATCTATTATTAATGGATATTTACTTTTGAAGATATTTTCAGGAGTTCTTTGTTCGTTTTGTATACTTTTTAGGAGAATTCGAGAGGATTGCTAAAATCTTTGTAAAAGTCGATGTTAAAGGTAGTGTGCAATCGTACAAAAAATACACGAAACACCTTATAAATGTGACTGACTCCTTATTTACCGTTCTCCCAAAGATCTCATATTATTAAGTATGTATACTCGATTTTCATAGAGCCAATGTGTATTGTCTTTGGTCCCTGGCCCTAACATCAAGCAATGGACAAAATTGTCAAACTTGTATTGCTTGAATACGAGGCTTTTGGCTATTGTATGAGTATATTTAATGTCATTTATTTGTAACGTGCGTTTTGTTTGTGCAGAATAAACTATTTTTCTTTATTTTGTTTTTCTTTTATTTTTTTCTTCATATATGTATCAACGTACTTAGTCAACTTAGACAAGATTGAAGTATGCAACCAGCCAACTTCACCAGATTTTTCCCAATGTCACGCGAATTCTGGATAGTGTACTCTTTGACTTGGCTTGAGTAGCAATAAAAATAATATTAACAATTGCACAGTGCATACAGGGATAATCGCCGGCTTGTGCTTCATTTCCTTTACTTATAGATTCTAACGGGCCTCTGCGAGTTGGCTTCGGGCCCTCTTATGCCTACCAAAGGTCCGGGACCTCATGGTCCCGAGATATGCAAAAAGCTATAATAATAATAGAAAAAAAAGAATAGTTACTTTTGTAATTTTTAGGGTTCCGTAGTCAACAAGGAACCCTTATAGTTTCGCCATGTCCATCTGTCCGTCCGCAGCTTAGCTCGGAGACTCTTAGTATTAGAAAGCTATAATTTGGCATGGATATATTACGCTAACAAAGTGATATAATAAAATCATGAAACATTTTTTTTTTAGCGTACCTCCCGTACACGTAGTGGGGTTTTTTTTTCTCGTCTATCCCATGGCGTGGGGTACCGTTAGATAGGCCATTCAAAAATATTGCGGGTCTGTGAAAACCATTTTTCGATTCAGGGATCCGTTTGCGTAAAATTAAGCTTTAAATTGGTAATTTTTGTTAGAGTCAAGTGTCCCGTCCCCCCCTGCCAGCATGGTTGCTTTGGGCTATGTGAAAAAATTCACGGCAGTAGTATATACAACGAAATTAAAAGGAAAACTGCCACAGCTAAGTAGGCTTTACAAGTTTACGAGTAATAGTCGACCAACTTACATTTGCAGCTGGAACGTATGGGAGAACATGTTTGTCAACTAGAATGTTAAGTTTGTTCTTGGGATAAATTCATCCCAACTACGGAACCCTTCATTGTGCGTGGTCCGACATGCACTTGGCCGGTTTTTTATATAAACCTAACTGGTTTGTTGATTGTACATGGGACAAGTGAAAGTTACTCAAACATCTTTTAAAAATACAATTATTTTGCTTATTTTAACATTCGTAATTAAAATCTAAGCCACAGAACTCACGCAAAAAGCAACCTCTCTCAAGCATTTCAGTAAAAACAAAACAAATGAGAGCTGCCATAGATGTTTTTAACGAGACAGTTTTGTTGTATTGTGGCTCATAATTAAAGAGCCGGATTCAGGAAGACAAAGGAGCCATTGACGACGAGACTTTTCATTGAAGACCTCTTTTGTTTTGAAGGTGACGCCCAAGCCGTTGTGACGTCATCGTCAGTCAGGTGTGATTCTTGATAATGCACGCTGCGATACCGCGCGTCCCTACTGAGCGATCCGTTGCGCTAATAATTATACGCGATCGTCATTTGCAAAATCTGTATTGCTACACAATTACTAAATTGTAGTTTATGCGGTTAAATATTAGTACGTTGATTTTGTACTATTTGAATTTATCTGTCTTGCAACGCTGTTGTGGCTTGGTTACACGGATCCCTGTGCGCAAGTTCATCGCATTATTTGTCCAGTTCTTGGTTGTAAAATTTAATTTCTGAGTTTTGTTGTGTTGGATTTAGGAAGATAAAGGAGTCATTGAAGACGAGACTTTAAAAAACCACTTTTGTTAACCGACTTCATTTGAAGGTGACGCGCCAAGCCGTTGTGACGTCAAGTGCGATTCTTGATGATGCACGCTGCGATTTCATTTTCATTTTTGCAAGTAGGTTTTGTATCATTCTGTGCTACTTATTTGTATATTTTTTTTTATACATATTGGTTGTATTTTATACATCTATATTGCTACGATGTGATTGAATTTTTGGCTCGATATTGCAAGGGTGACACGCCAAGACTTCATGACGTCAGGTGCGATTCTAGATAAATCACCCTGTGATTTTATTTAGTATTTGTATTTTATAAATTGTGCCATTGGGAGATCTGTATTTTTATATATGTACGAGTACATTTCGATTGTATTTTCATTGCGGTTTCATTTGTGCCACAATATAATCCGATTACAGACGGTTGTTTTTGAGCTCCACAACTGAACTCATGATTAATGATCAAGACTCGATGCACTCATTATGAGCAGAGTGTAACCCGGCCCTTGGAGTTGTACAGGTTTAGTTTAATTGGTTTTTGGTTGGTTTTGAGTTTTTAGTTAGGAGACTGGATGTTGATTGTCTCCTTCGGTGTTGTACTACTCACCACCGTGCTAAAGTAAATTTGTAGGGTGGTATAATAAGCTGCTAGGGAAAGATTCAATTAAACAAGTACCTTCTTACACAATGCAATGTTTATTATAATAAATACTATTGAAGGTTCACAATATTGAATGTGGCTGGCCACATACCTTCCCCCATACACCTGGGCTTCCACACCAGTACAACCAGTCTCGGGTCTTGTTGTATTGGTGTGTTCACCTGCAATGAGACTATTACAATAAACTCAGAGTCGCTATAGCGAGTCCGTGAGATGAACCACTTAATAGATACTAGCTCAATCATACAAGGACCTACCTATCAAGGTTGTGCTAACAACGGGAACATAAGATTATGCTAAGCAATCCGCGACACAACACTTTATGGCAACTGGTCTCCTCACCTAGTCCATACAATAGGCCTAACTCTCTCAGACTAAATCGCTACCTTACCGATTATTCTCGGTGATCTCTCAGTACTAATCCCTTCACTTGACAGGACTACGACCCTTGGCATCAAACACAAGATACCCCTGTGTTTGCACGTTACGTGGCCTACGGGTATAATAATGACGCTTCGTTACCTGGAGCGGCGAACTTCCCTCATTACCGATATCGGCTAAGTAAAGCCTTCCTATCAAACGGATGACCACACCTCAAAGGTTGCCTGCACCCGGATCCATTCCAATCATCAGACCACGGGGCTACTCCAAAGCATCACGTCTCAATTATGTATCAGAGATACAAGAGAAAAAAAAAGGCTAGCATAAACAGCCAGACCTGTAACAATACACTCGTGTCAGAAATCACATGTACGAGCCACGCCATCCCGCATGAACAAAGAATAAGGTTGAACACTCACCGGATTCAGCTTCGAATGGGACTTATTGGAAACCCATCGGGTTATTTGGGTACAGTCTGTTCCTCCAGAACTAAGTCCCTATTCCAAATCCTATTCGTACCGTGTCACACACGTTGCGGGTCTTCCCCATGCCGGATCAATGTCACAAACCTTCGAGAAGCTTCCACCACCATAGACTAAATAGAATTCTTGTCTATTGGTTATTTTCCATTTCTTAGGCATTGTTTTAAATAAAATGTGGGAAATTATGTCTGTATGTTTATTTATTTAAATTCACTAATACTCTTGTATATAATTTACATGACATAATTTCTCTAGTGTTACAGAGAACACGCTGACAGCCATGTCAATGCCTGACACAAGATGTCGCTACTTGTTGCGTAATTTATTGATTTTGCAACGTCACAAGAGGTCATGAAACGGAGACAATTAATTACAAGCTGATATTAGTTTGACATTAGGAATTGTCTAGGTATTCCTTGTAGTATTATAGACTACCCGCAAGAAACCTAAGAACTCAGATAGATTTATTCACAAATGTACCAACCCACTTGACAAATTTTCCCCATTAGACTTAATTAGTGTTTCCAGAAAATACGCAGAGCCAAAGTACATTACCTAATTAGTTGCCGTGGCAGGATATTAAAACAAAGGAACAAAGACATTATTGGAGGGTTAATTATTTAGTGCTATTACGTTTGTGGTTATTTTAGGTATTGTACGCGGGCTCCTTACTAATTACGTGACGCGTTTGAAGAGAGCATTCGTCGCTGAGGAAGGAAGTAAGGACCGACTTGGAATACTGGTGTAGGCTGTTTAGCTAGCTGCCTCCACGTGGCTACATTAGTCGGTGTTTTCTTCACTGCACTTCACTCACGAATAATGTTCACTCAAAGTTAATAGGTTGCAGTATTAGCAGCCCTACATTACGGCGGTTATAAATGTTCTAGAAATTGCGCGCGCGCGCACCTAATTATGAATATGTGACTTCAGCGGTGTCATAAAGCGAAGTGTCCTTCGAAAAATATGTCGATTCCATACGTGGATTGCCTACGGAACTGCTTCCGACATTAGCCGGAGATGGCCGAAGTAAATCCTCTTGTCTCTCAATCATTATGGGAGGGAAAGGGATGGATATAGGAAGCGACCGAATGGTCATCATAATAACTTTAATTATTGATTTTGCGTACTAGGCCTTTTAAACTATAACGGTATTATTACAAAACAAGGTTTTCTTCAGACATGGTTTAAACCATTGAGCCTGTTTTTGAAATAAGAACCTAACAAATATCGAAATATAGTTCCTTTTACAAAACTGACAACTTAGTCCGGTCTTAGGTTGTCAATTTTGTATTAAGAATTTTACTAAAGTCGTTTAATAAAGTTCGAAATACAAAAACGGGCTCGAAGCTTTAGGCTTGGGCTAAAATTAGATGGTGTTATGTAATAAGACGGTCTGAGTTAAATTATTTTATGCTACATTTTTGGCGTCAACAATTATTATACGCTTTTCCTATTTTCTATTTTAAGGTTAAGGTGAGTGGGGGCAAGATCGAACGGTTTTTTGATGAGATGAGCAGTGTTGTATTTGAAGTCTTGAGAACAGTTCATATTAGCTTATGCTAAAAATTTATTTGTATTGAGTAAAGAGCAGAGAGTATATTTTTCTATCATATTGATAACATCCTGTTAAATCTGTTCCAAAGCATTAAAAAAAAATTAAATAAAATGTTTTTATCACGAGAATGAAACAGGGGGAAGACGAAAGGGTGATGGGGAAAGATCGAAATAGTTTCTAAAATCGTTCAGATGATTATCAGACGCTGTTGGTCGTCACTAGTCTATAGTTGAAGTGCGATAAAAACTGAGAACTGCCTGAAGTGTCAAAATACCTTTAGTTAACAAAGATATAATATTTTTGTATTTTTTTATATTTCAATCTTACCCCAACCGGGGGAGATTGACATAGAGGTTCTCAAACTTTCCACTTTAATTGCTTAAGGTTATACTGAAAATAAAACATCGCTATCAATCACATATATATTTTTATTTTACTCTATCCTAATACCAAGATATTACAAAACAGAGAGTTTGAAGAGTAGCAATAGGTATATTGTAATGTTTTGCCGCACCGTATAATGTCAATTCCTTCCGTTTTACTTACTCTATGGTGTTAGCAACATCGTCATGAGTGTAGGAAGTTGCGCGTAGAGGTTTCCGGACGTAGTTACGTGACATGGTGATTCTGAATTGGCAAAATGCATTTATTGAATAGTCATTCGGTAGTCCTAAGTTGGTATTTAGAATAATAATATTTGTAAGTACTTCTAGATATAAATGGCCGAATTTGTCTCGCTGACAGTTTATTACTGTGCATCCGTTATATTGGCTGAAACAAAACAATAATTTTATTCTAATTAAATATTTCAAAGACAGTATGTAATCACTAATCACTTATACACAAAATTAATTAATTCAAAATTTGCACTACCGATATTCTATATGAACATCATAAAATCATAAAAGGGTAGGTACCTATTATTTTATTTTGTATACTTATCTTATCACTACAGTTTGAGAACATCTGTCTATTAGTATGACTTTTGAAAACGGGGTAAGGTCGAAACGTTTATATGTTCTTCTTACCCCGTCAAATATTGGTGGGTAAAGATGGAAAATTGAAATAAATCCTAAAATACGAAAAATATCCATATTTGGATGTAATAACACAACTAAGAATTAAAAATAATGAGTAGATATTCCAATAAAACATTCTTACCCACCTCGTAAGTAAAGTTACAGGACACGGGGTAAGATTAAAACACTCGATTAATTTGCGTAAAAGTCACTGCGCAGACATTTGCATTTTTCACACAACCATTAACTCAAAGCGGCAAACGCTGACTAAGATGTGCGACGTAACAAAATGGCGATCTTAATAATGTTGCCATCACTGCAAAAACTGCATTAAGTCTGGCGTTATGGACAACTTTTTGTGTTACCCCGTTTTTCATCTTCCCCCCACTCACCTTAATTACAAAGTGGATACAGAAGAAAAAGAATATAAAATATAAACACAAAATGAAAAGAAATTGTAATCTAATTAAATATCTAAATGTTTGAACTTTAGCGTATTCATGTACCTTTTTAAGAGCGAGTATACTCTAACCCCAATTTATCTTCAATCAAAGTCAGCAACAATACTGTCAAATTCCGAGACCGGGTAAGGAATACAACAATCCGTTCCATCACAAAAATAACTGGTATCAGTCACTCGGCAAGCTGCCACGCTGAAATAGAACTAGACTGGGCATATCTGCCGCATGTCAGACGAATAATGGGCCAAACTTGCGACCCAAGGGGTCCCTCTAAATGGCACAACGCGGCAGGCCCAGAGAGCGATGGCGGGATGAATTGGACTCTTTTGAGAGGGACTGTTCCTTAATAGGCCTAGGTGGAGAGAAGTGAAAGAGGAGTAGGGAGGCCTTTGCTCTGCAGTGGGACATTACAGGCTCGTAATAATAATAAAAAAATAACTGTCAGGTTTTCATGTCATCATTTACTAACTGCGCCCCCCGGTTCTCCCTGCATACGTCTCGATCCCGTGGCAATATCGGGGCAAAAAGTAATGTATGTACTAATCCAGGTCATGGTCTACCAATGTGCCTAATTTCATCCAAAGCCGTTCAGACGTTTTAGCGTGAAAGCGTAACAAACAAACATACAAAAAATTAAATATTTTCTCTTTGTATTATTAGTTTATACTTTAGATAAAAAGTTGTCAAGCATCAAAAATAAAATAGCCTCCACGAGTAGGGTTGCCATCCGGCCGGATTCGTTTTTTAGAAAATAGAGAAAGTTAAATGAATACGTACCTAAAAAAAAAACGTTCAAAAGTAAAATGTCCGGAGTTTTTCGCAAACGTCCAGATTGTTTTTAGGACTTTTCAGATTTCGAAATGGTAACCATACCTATCCACAATTTTTTTAATGAACGTCTGGCGCACCCCCTGGGGTTTTTGATCCGCTACCACATCTGGCTGATATTTATACCATTATAAATAATTAGGTACCCTATATCCGAGCCAATATGAGAGTAAAATGTATTGTTACGCCAGAAAAATGCTGTAATAGTACAATTTGATACAAGTGGAGAAATTTTGTTATTGCATTCGAGGCGGAATACACACACGAGCCGTAGGCAATATGGAGCCGAGAACTGCAATAACAAATGTCCACGTATATCAAACAACGTTTTTCTATACACTTTTGAATAAATAAAATAAAAGAACGAAAAATATTTTTGTTATTAAATAAATAAGACTGAATTTCTTTTTTTTCCCGCGCTTTACCTTCGCAGGTTAAAGGAGAGGCAAAGGTATAAATCCGTTAAACAGCCTAATATGAAAAATAGAAAATTCAATATTTTTGAGTTTAGAACACAAATAAATGTTAATTTGTTCATAAACGTATTTTTTTTTTGTAATAATAATGGTTTTTGATGATATTCTATTTATAAACATAATTTAAATATTCAAAAAATAATAACGCCGTAAAGACGCATTTATCTCTTTGCCGAGATTAAAAAAAAAAATCACCGCCGACTATAGGCATTGAACCAATTTGGACTAAGTATAGGTATATGTAGTTACCTGTTGTAATTTTTATTTCCGCACACGTGTTGGTAAATGAAAAAAACGCACGCGTGTGAAATACATTGCATGTTGAACCTAATCGTAGTGCGATAAGAACCAGTTTACGAGGAAGTGTATTGAAAAAATCTTTTCCGAAAACACGAGCTTAAGATCCCACCCAAGCATACCGTCGCAAACACCCACATACTCATTATGATGATCAAATAGCTATTTTGTCGCCCACATGTTGATAAATGTTCATACACGTTCATGTTTGAACACGTAAGCTGTTAAGATCGACACAATATGCTTGGCAAAGCACGTAATTTAAGGTGGTGTGTACCTCTGCATGCTCACATGCTTAAATAATATTGCACGACTGAGCACGGTGATACGGACATATACACATAGTGTAGTGTATCTATTTAATAGATATGTAAACACTGTCTCATTCACACAAGAGGGGTAGCTGTTGTCACTAATGTCATCTGTCAGTCACGAGAAATGGCGGGAAACAGACAAAGTGAAGCAGGGTCTGCAGGATAGAGCTTGGTGTGGTAGTGATAAAAAAATGATAAATGATTTTATTTCTGTAAGTAGGTTTGTACAAACACTTTTACATGTCAATCATACTTTTTAAACTAGATGAGGTTGGCGTTTCCTATTTGACTACACTGAGAAGAAAGTCCGAAACAAACTCAGAGGTCACGGTCTCTTTTAAAGTCCAGACAAAATATTGGTCAGATCATGTGAAGACCATGTAGATTGGTATGTGAAATGAACGGCCGAACGGAATTGGATGAAAGGAACACCGATAGTTTATAACCTGGATTAACACACAGGGTACTTTTAATCCCGATTGTGCGTTCCCGTGAGATATTTTCCAACATCCACCCAGGCGAAGCCACGGGCAAAAACTAGTATAAAATTAATTCTCTCTGAAGTTATATCACCATGTACGGTCACCAAATGTGATAAGAAAGAAAGAAGAAAGAAAAATATTTTATTTTGGACACGCACAGGAAATACAAAGAGTAAAAATAAAAAAGGGAGCATTTAAAACAAACAAAATTAAAAAAAAAGTATAAGTGATAAGTAACCAGTATCGTCGGATATAGCTGAAGTTTTGTAGGAAAACGATGGATATTTACGAATAAAATTTAACTTAATTAATAGAAAACAAACAGCTCATTTATCAAATTTAATTTCATTTGAAAACATCCATCGGTTTCTTACTAAACTTCAACTATATCGACGACCCTGAATAAAATTTAACTTAATTAATAGAAAACAAACAGCTCATTTATCAAATTTACTTTCATTTGAAAACATCAATCGGTTTCTTAGTAAACTTCAACTATATCGACGACCCTGGTTACTATCTCTTTTGGTGACTGTACCTACCCAGACCTAGTAATCATCGTAACCATTATCGTATGGTATTTTTATTACAAAAGCACCCTTCGGATATCTACTCCATATACAGCGAGATTAAGATCTGTTCGAACAAGATTGTTATTACGTATCGAATAGAAAGAGCGTTGGGTTGTGATCGGAATTTTGATGCTATTGCGAAGACCCTTCTATAGTTATTCTATTTTCGTGAATGTGTTTCGGGTTTCAAGTATTAAGGGCTTATATACTCGTATAGTCCTCCACACCGTATTTCGGCCATGGCGGCCAATCTCAACGGAGACTAGCCTTCGGCGTGGGAGATATTATAGTGCACAAGTGTACAAGTATTATGGGTATCAAGTATACGGGTCAGATACCCAAAGGGCCTGGACAAAGTGACATTCTATCAGCGATAACTATGATGGAAAAGTCAAAAATATATTGGGCTGACATAAGCTACCGAAAAGCTTATGCCAATCCTTTTTGGAAGTAGTTGTAGAAATACGAAACGCTTTGAAAGCGAATGCCACTTGTCTAGGCCCTCAGTTTCTCCATGTATAATACTGGTATTCAGCTGCATCCGGTTAGACTGGAAGCTGACCCCAACTTAGTTGGGAAAAGGTAAGTGGATACTGGCAGATGATTAGCGATCCGCCCACGTCCCTGCTTTAAGACATACATGATAGGTAAATCGAGTTTTCATTATTATATGTTAGTTTTACTATAATATATATATATATATATATATTATAGTATATTATATATATATGTATATTTTATATACAGGAATCTTCCGGGTTTGAAGTTATTGCATAGCTTTTATCGCGGGCTTTGAGCACGGCGACCGAATCAAGAAATTCCGTAACGTAAATAAAACCTAACACCCCCCACTCCGCCTACCATGTAGCTTGGCCGAGCGTTCGCTTAACGTGTATGTATATGGTACGACTGTCCTTGAATTAATATCAAAGAAAAAAAAAATACTGCATAAATAAAAAAAAAAAAAAAAATTATAATTGCATAAGTTGATAAAAAATGCTATGCAATAGCTTTACCGCGGTAATCCCCGAATGCTACATGTGTTTTTTTTTCCTAAATGGTATGTATCAAAATCCGTATGCGTAATTTTGAAGAACAACGCAGTCACATAGACAGATGAAAAGCGACTTTATTTTTAACCGTCATTTTAGGGTTCTACGAGCTTGAAGCATACGCATCAGCCGAAATAGGTTATGGTTTTCTGCTATTCTAGGAACACCAGAGGATTTTGGCTCCTGAAATACAGGAACTCTATCTAACTTAGGAGCCAGGGTGTTGCATTTTTCTATAACCTGTTTTTATGGCAATAAAAAATATATTATTATGTCCTTTATTTCATTATATACATATAAATTATATTTTTAAATATTAGAATATAAAAATATAAAAACATTTTAAAATAAAAAAATAGTGGCCCACCGGTATCGGGAACAGAGTCCAAGCTACAGGTCAGGGCTCCAGAGAGAGGAACCTCCTAACAATGCGGGCCGTGTCCAGAAGTACCGCCTGAATCAAGCCTTTGATCCAGCTACCCAACGAGAGCCTCCTCAGGTATTGGTCGAGGCTCTTGGCTATTAAGCCATTGGCTGTCACGACTATCGGTACAATGATCGCTGAGTCCAGATCCCACATGTCGACAACCGCGCGAACCAAGTCAAGATACTTGATTTGTTTATCTTTCTCGGCTTTCACGAGGAGCCCGTCATGCGGGACCGTTATGTCAACAATCATTGCGTGCCGCTCTAATCGATACATCACCACTATATCTGGCTTATTGGCAACAATAGTTCTGTCAGTGATGATGGATCGATCCCAGTACAATGTGATATTTCCATTTTCGAGAACTGTAGTACGGCACTTCCGATTCTACAAGGCTGTATTTGAGAGCAAGTTGCTGATGGATAATCCTGGCTACAAGGTTGTGTCTATGCAAGTATTCTTCGTTAGCTAGACTAGAATATCCGGAGATAATGTGTCTGATTATTAGTATTATTTTATTGTGAATTATTATTATTATTGGTCTAACGATTTCACACTGATACAATTCTGCCTAGCCTTTTTCCAACGGTTGTGCGTTAATGTCCCTGCCACCCTGTATCTTGAATAATTCGTAGAACCTAAGTCAAAAATGTTCTCACCAAGGGCCACGTTTTTTTATAAAGAATTTACTACCTACACTCCTTTAGTTTATGTTCTAAAGCACACTTCGCCCGTAAGGATAGCTCTTTCTGTCGAAAGTAAGTGAAAGGGGCACGTTTAGAGCAATCGGTCAGAAAAGTAGAGCACCGCGTGAATGGCTTTACAATATCGTACAGAAAATGCTTTATCTAGCTGTATATCTAAGATGGGTACGGCGCTTTGGAAAGGTTCAAGGTTCTACCTTCTTTAATGTTTTTATGGGTTCATTCGTTTATAGATGTCCTAAATAATCAGACCGTTCAGATATTTGTGAAAAATCTCATTCGGCAGTTTTCTTAAGGAATTAATGAAATGCGGTACAGGGGTCCCTACCCTTTAAGCACGAAGTCCATAGTTTTGGCCGAAGTTACGGATGTTTCCTACTCCGTATCACTTTCGGACATAACGTTAGTCCGGAGCCAAAACAAAAAAAATTATGACAAAACGATTTGACAGTTGTCTTTACTCCCGATGTGTTCTTGTCAGTTCGAAAACTTTAATTCATCGGGAGTAGGGTTCACGTCTAAGTATCGAACTACTTTAGGACGGGTTCATATCTTCGTTGATAGATTTAGAGAGTAGGCCCCATGTTACAGATAGCCATCATTCAGCTGACTGGTCAGTTGGTGTTACATTTCAAGTAAAAGTAAGCAACCTCCACATTCTAGGGAACTTATAACCAGCCCTCACCACTGAGAGACCTCCAATGGTAATGACTCCACTAACCAGCATGGGGCGAGAAGCCCATAACTCGTCGACGAAATTGCGACGCCAATCCTTAGGTTAATCAAAGTTTTACCAAGTATCCATCTGGCATCGATTCCGGTAGGTTAGAAATAGGGCCAACCGCGGAATACATACATACACCTACATACCCTATAATTCTCTTAACCTTACCCCTTATCTGTCCTATTGAGGAATACGGCCATAAAAATGTCTTCTGACGTCACAGCAGAAATAAGAACCATAACGAAGTCATAATTTTCTATGAATGGTCTCAATTACGAGCAGTCCCACTGCGCTATAATACCATCAAAAACATATAAATTTTATGAGCACATCTGCGGGGGATGGCTTTGACATTTAGAAGTAAACAACCTATTGTGTTATTGGTATGATTGTCATCACAGAACTGATTATTAACTTGCTACGAAAAGTTGACCAACAGAGATAAAACCTTGACCTTGAGCAAGACTAGCCTAGCACAGTATTTACGTGACTGCGAGCTGGCCTAGCCTAGCACAGTGATAACTCTTTGACCTTCAACTGACCTAGCCTTGCTAGGCTAGGTCAGTTGAAGGTCAAAGTGTTACCACTGTGCTCAGTGGTAACACTGACTTTCAGCTGGTCTAGGCTAGCACAGTGGTAACTCTTTGACCTTCAACTGACCTAGCCTAGCACAGTGGTAACACTTTGACTTTCAGCTGGTCTAGGCTAGCACAGTGGTAACTCTTTGACCTTCAACTGACCTAGCCTAGCACAGTGGTAACACTTTGACTTTCAGCTGGTCTAGGCTATCACAGTGGTAACTCTTTGACCTTCAGCTGGCCTAGCCTACCACAGTGGAAACACTTTGAACTTAAACTGGCCTAGTCTAGCACAATGATAACACTTTGACCTTCAGCTGGTCTAACCTGGCACAGTGGTAACTCATTGACCTTCAACAGGCCTAGCCTAGCACAGTAGTAACTCTTTAAACTTCAGCCGGCCTAGCCTAGCACAGTAGTAACACTTTGACCTTGAGCTGGTCCAGCGTAATACGGCGTTTAAAATAAAGCGGCGCGGCGGCGGTTAGAATATGAGGCCAGCTTATACTGGTTTCGTTACCACTGACGTGCGGCCTACTGTTGATACCTATAATGGATGTATTAACGAAACTTATGTTATGTGTTGCAGCTTGCAGTTCAGAAACGTATACACGGTAACAGCCATAGAACATGGTGACGCCTCGGCGGTCGCTGGTAGAGGTGGCATTGTCAATACTTTCCATACAAACCAGACGTGTCACCGTTTTCTCCCACTACGACACATACGACATAGAAACTGTCAGCTTTTAATGGCGGTCCGTGACAAAAGTTATGCGCTCAACGAATTTTATATATGCTGCCGTCTCTGGACGCTGCCGGCGATTCCGTGCTCTGTGGTAGCAGTGATGGAGCTTCTTGTTAACGTATCGTTGGAAAAGCAGCTGAAAAAGTGAGAGATATATAGAAAAGAGAAAATATTTATTGTCCAGGTATAGTACGATTCTTAATTCGTGAACTTAATGGCGACTCGGAACATGAGGCGAGTTTCTGCGCAGTAATCAATTCATGTGTCAGCGGGGGTGAGGCGTGAGGTAAACGGGGGTTTAAGTAAACAAAAGAAGAAACCTAATAATGTAATTGATCATTTTCTTTGTATTTTTTTCTGTTCGCCCGTATTCATTTATTATTATTTTTTTGTCAAACTCAAACTCAAAGCATTTATTTCAAATTAGCTTCTGCCCGCGGCTTCGCCCGCGTAGATGTCGAAAATTATCCTACGGGATCGTGCTACCGGGGCAAAAAATAGCCTATGTCCTTTCCCAGGATACGATCTATCTCCTTGCCAAATTTTATCGAAATACGTTCTGTGGTTTAGGCGTGGAAAAGTAACATACAGACAGAATTACTTTCGAATTTATAATATTGGTATGGATAAACTGATCAAAGCATATATTTCAATCATTTTGGAATGTGACGACAGTAGCCAGTCTTGAAAACAGGTTGGTCTATCAAGTTACTTAAAGATGGTGTTCATAATTAACTCAGCCTATCGCAGTCCACTGCTGGACATAGAAAGAAAGAAAGAAAATACATTTATTTGCGGTAAACATGACGCAAAGAAAAAACACACAAATACAAAAAATAACGAGTTGGGGAAAAATATGCGTCACATTCACGCAAAACGGCAATCGCTCAGCATAATGCTACGACCCTATGCGAGACAGAGCCCCAGCGCTGGTTTTCAGCGATAGTCGGCGCTGACGTGATGACGTCAACCAGTGCAGCATACGAAAATTGAAAATAAACATTAAAAAAAAAAAAAAAAAAAAAAAATTTTATTCTTCTCTTCTTGTTCTCACACACTATTGTCTACATTTCTTTTTCATTTCTCCTTTCGCAGGTCTGCTGGAAGAAATTTCTTAAGAAATAAGCAGTACCTTTGTACTTAATACTAATATGCCGTACCTATCTGTATCTATTTTACTGTGTGTACATAAATAATAAAATAAATAAATAAAATAAGAAATAAAATAAATACACTATAACCTAGTCATAGGTCACAGGCCTCTCCCATGCTGCGTCACAACACCCTGTCCTCCGCCTTCCACATCCAGTCTGTCCCAGCTAGCTTTTTAAGGTCGTCGGGCCATCCAGCTGGGGGCGTCCCACACTACGCTTGCCGATACGCGGTCGCCACTCCAGGAAGATGGTGTAAGGTAATTAAATAAATAACACAAAAAATTCCAATTTATCATATTTTATTTTGCAACTATTATAATCACATAAATAGTTTAAAAATCACCAAAAACATCGAACAAACGTATACAAAAGTAATCTACGTGAACTACACAGATTTACATGAATTATTTTTGTTAAACACAATAACTTGTATTTATTTAGTTTACAGAAGAAATTTTCAGACTTTGAGAATATTTATACAAAATACGTGGGTAGCTGACGATTTTAGTGTTAAAAATATTGTTTATTTATATACAGAAAAACAGTAGGACAACTTGGTTCAGTTTTCGAAATATAGCAAACAGTCGGTAGTATCGTTCCTCATATGCTATGGGCAGGCAACTTTGTGTTACTAAAATCTACACACATATAAACGTATCGATCAAATTAAAAGGTCATCACTATTAAAGAGCTTCAACCCTTTTACTATAAAATTTACTCAGAAAACCAAGGCTCAGTTTCCTTAAAAAGTTATCAAAAAAGTTGTCCTACTGTATTTTATAAACTGTGACTAAAAAGTCGGTAACAGGTGGCAGGCATTAGGAAAGTTACAGGTTGACTATATCCTGTATACCTCCTTCTATATTTAGCAGTTTATATCACTAAAATCATCAGACACCGACGCAACACGCCAGGAAATACAGAAAAGACACTAAGTATAAATTCATTTAACACATTTAAGTGAATTTGTGCATTTTAATGGATTTGAACCCCTCTTTACGAGTGGTGATCTAACTATAATATTTGGAGAAAAAATTCTGCCAACTCATGATTCTATCGAGGGTAAGTAATAGGGCTGATGGCAAAATGTACCGGTTGGATAGCTTGCACGAAATTTTTTTACAAATTCGAAAAAACGGTTGTAAAAAGACAATTAATGAAGCCGAGAGTCACTTGTACTCCCCGTCATTGTAATATTTTTTTTGTACTGGACCGTACCTGGGAACCTTCTGGTTACGGAGATAGTTGAGCTCCTTAAGTTTTGAGTTGACCTGCACGATTACTGACAATTGCGTGCACTGACTGGACAGGTCCACTCATTCTGTGTGGTTTTTCCTCAAAAGACCATTTCAGACTCTACTCTACATGGTCTTCACATGATCTGACCAAGATTATGTCTGGACTTTAAAAGAGACTGTGACCTCTGTGTTTGTTTCGGCCTTTCTCTTCTCAGAGTAGTCAGATAGGAAACGCCGACCTCATCTAGTTTTAAAATATGATTGACGTGTAAAAGTGTTTGTACAAACCTACTTACAGAAATAAAATCATTTATCATTTGAAGGTCAAAGTTCCAACTTTTACTGATTATATTTTACGAAAGCAAGTCTTTACCTACTGTCATATAAACACAACTTCAAATACCCCAAGACAGTACAGGGGCTGTTGCATGCACATGCAAGCACAATGATTTTCGTGCGTTACGTTGCGCGCTATCGTAAACAGCGATTTTGCACACAAAAAATAAAATTCGTTTCCCAGCAATTATTTTTGTGCAATGTTACTTAGTTTGATGAATGCGTATTTGACGGCTATGTGATGGGTCTTTTTACACCCTGTTAAACACATGTTGAGATATTCAGAGTAAATGACCAGCATCAAACAAACAAGATAAGACCAAGACAACATGCAAGAAGGTTCCTGTGTTGTTGTTGAAGTGAAAACTTCTTTAGGCACAATTTGCGTTCTTTTTGAACAGCTAACGAAATTGAACCGTCATGCTAAGCTCACTCCAGCGTCGACTTTGTCTCTGTCATCTCTGACCTGGACTACAGTCAAGAGCAAACCCACCCAAAAATTAATAAAAAAGAGGGGTTCTTAGATGTCTTTAATGAAAAAATGCACAATGACACATTATCACAACGAGAAACATACGTGCACAGAGCACACGCTCCAACTACTATAGGTACTTTAAAGCTCAATATCCCTTCGAGGGAACGTTGGAGTTTGTGCGAATTTTAGCGAAAATTTTGTACTGGGGACGCCCTAGAAGGGCATATATCTAGTGACCTTATAGGTGACTAGCTTTTGCCCGCGGCATCGCCCGCATGGAGGTCTGAAATTATCCCACGGGAAAGTACTACCGGGATAAAAGTATTCTATGTGTTAATCCAGGTTATAAACTATCTGTATTCCAAATTTCATCCAAATCCGTTCAGTAGTTTTTGCGTGAAAGAGTAACAAACATCGATCCATCCACCCATCCATCCATCCTCACAAACTTTTACATTTATATAATTAGTAGGATGTTCTTCAGAAAGGTCAGGTGCGTAGTACTCGCAACCGGCGTGCGTGTATGACCAGATGTACGAACGTAAACGAAGCAAAAGGAGTATGTAAGGATCGTAGCAGGTGGCCTTCTGTAGTTTCTGCCTACCCCCTTGGGAAGAAGGCGTGAGTTTATGTATGTATTAAACTGGCATGCCGCTGGCTTTTTTACATTGTGGGCAAATTTTATCATATTTGTACAGATATTTAATATTTTACATTGTCTAATTTTAAGGTTGGTATTAAATTTAAAGTTAATTAAAACGTGGATATTAGTAAGAAAACGAAGAAAAATGAAGTTCGGGCATTCTGGGGGACTGCCTTATGTAATTTTGATGTTAAAAAAGTGCTGATTCTCAGCCTTATTTGAAAAATTACTTGATTTTGAAAACAACAAGGGTTTGACAGACACACGCAGTGAGCAAGCGCTAAATGTCCTGGAATTAATCCTAGTCTGTGAAACTAGGATGAAACTTCTAGAGGCCTTATTTCTGCAGTAGGAGATTAGATTATACGGACGAAAATGTAGAAAAACGGTGGTTTAATGTTTTTTCTAGCTTTTGCTGTAATTTAATTATTTTCTCGAGGTTAATTTATTAAATGGTCTAACTTAAATTAAGAGAGAGAAATGATTAATTAATAGGAGTTAGAATTTCCTTCTATCCATAATCCACCGTATTTTTAAATCGTTTACCGTTGCTTTTAATCCAAAAAAAAAAAACTTTTCTTTTACACTTCTACGCATTTAAGAGGATAAAAGAGATTAAATGTGAAAGGATTTTTTCCCCTAAGAATCCGAACCCCGTATTGGCGGTACAAACGGAACGAAAAAGAATGAATGAACAAAAGTAACCACAGAAACGTGAACGTCGAAATAAATGATACACAAAAGTTAATTAAAAATCTCGTACAAATAGAATGATACATTATTTAGCTACCTCTTACTTCACAATTCATTCGCACGATAAAATGAAAATCTTGAACAAAAAGAAAACATACTTGTAACCGCATTTACTCATTCACTGCTCCACAGACACTGGTCTATTTCGTTCATTCTTTTACATCGTTTCTTTATCTCTTTCATTAATTCACTTGTGGTTTGTTTTCGTTGTGATTTCATTTAGATGTATTTTTAATTAAATTAAATCTTATATATAGCAGGTAGACATAATCAATATGTAATTTCATTATTTTGTTACGTTTCATGTATGTTTTGTTAAAATATATTCCTCAGTCAAAAGTTATTTGACGATTGAAAAATCGGACAACGGACACACAATATATATATTGAGATGAATATTTACTTTGTAAAATATTATATTATTTTAATATTGTGAATGTGAAGACTCACAGATTGTAAATGTGAAAGTCCTAACGCATGAATCTTATTTGTTGTTGCTGTATTTTCTTTTTTATTTAATTAGTGTTGTGTAGGATAAAATTAAATATTTGCACACCATAAGTAATGGTAGAATGTAAAGGGCCATTATAGTTTTAAGATCATACATTGTAAACCTACATTCTCGCAAATAAATGAATTTGAATTTGAATTTGACTATGTGGGTCATTGTTGTTTTTTTTCTTCTTTTATTTCTTCTCAGTTAGTCTTTATCATGGTCTGGCAGTTTGAGTAATTTATGCGGCCTACCCAAATGCTCTTTCTTTGGTATTGTTCGTCGAATCTTTGAGCTCCTTAAGTTCCGAGTTGAACTGCACGTTTACTGACAAATTCGTGCACTGACTGGACTGGTCCCCTCAATCTGTGTGGTATTTCCTCATAAGACCATTTCAGACACGGTCGGCGGGTCGGTCTTCACATGATCTGACCAATATTATGTCTGGACTTCCAAAGAGACTGACCTCTGAGTTTGTTTCGGTCTTTCTTCTCAAAGTAATCAGATAGGAAACGCCGATCTCATCTGGTTTTTAAAATAAGATTGGCGTGTAAAAGTGACTGTACACACTTACTTACAGAAATAAAACTATTTATCATTTATCACAATAACGGCTGTCCAAATATAAAGCGTTTTTTGACACCTTAATGTCAAAAAATGACAGTTTTTCATGATGGCCGTTAAAATATGATGAAACCTCTTTTCTAGGAAACACTAGCTTTAGTTAAGTACTCCTTTATTCTATTCCAATTTCAAAACACTCAAAAAGTTCTAAGTACGTTCAAATTTCGATTCCGATCCTCCACCCAAAGGCTGTCTAAGTGTCTACCCGGCCATTAAAAAAAATCTCTGTTCAAACGGAGAATTCACAAATTGTGTTTCCTACCTACTATTTACCTCTAATTACGTTTGGTGCGGGTTTCAAGAAGACTTAATTTTCTCCTGTGTTTAATATTTCTGTTTCTCTTTCTGCGAAATTTGAGGTATAATTAAATTAATTTTTGCCAAGAGCTTCTGTTTTCTCGGGCTTTCTCGGCGTTTTCTATATTCGTAAGTTTGTAACCTTCCTATTATTAAAGTATTCAAATATACTTAAAAGGAGCAGGTATGGCCCAGTGGTAACGGCCGTGACTTATGAGTTCTAGGTCGTAGGTTTGAACCCAGACAGGCACTTTACTTTGCGTAAATTAATTTATTAGCACTGCTCTCAAAAATGGTGAAGGAAAACATCGTGAGGAAACCGGCATGTTCTTTAACCAAAAGATCGAAGACATGTGACATCTACCAACCCGCACTGGGCCCGCGTGGTGGATTAGGTACGGCCCATTCCCTCTCACCGAGAAGAGGCCTGTGCCCCAGCAGTGGGAACATTATAGGCTGATTATGCTATGCTATGGTATGCTATTCAATAATTTATTTTCTCTTCACAAACAATGGCATCGCATTAATTGAGACAAGCTTAAAAACTATGGACTGGTATCTGCAATAGGAATACCTGTATTGCAGATAATCAGTATGTAGTTGTTTTTTTACTAATAAGGTATTATTTTGTGTTTAATTAGTTAAATATTCTTTGGCTTAACAGCGCAGTCGCGTCATCTATCTATCTATACCTACCACATTTAAATAAAAATCAACTACCGCATGTATGAAAGATAAGTTGAGAACGGCTCGACCGATTCGGCAGATATTTTTTTTTTTTGTGTGTTAATTGTCAGAACAAGGTTTATAAGACAGAAATTTTTTTTTTGAATAATCCTTCGCTAATGTCAGTTTGGAATTTACCCGGGCGACACCGGATGCGACCAGCTCGTGTGAAATAAAATACTGGACAGATGGATGAATTTCTTTTTAATATTGCTTGTAAGGGCAAAATATTTTGTTGTTCTATTTTTTTAAAAGTGACCAGGACAAAACGAAATGGTCAAATTGTTCATTATCACCACGATTGGCAATAGAAATTGGTTGGCAGTCGCATTTTTTTAAATCATAAGTGACCTGTCCCACCGCCGACGAGGAAGCGTCCAGTTATCAACGATTATCTGGCTCAAGAAACGTACAAAAGATTCCAGATCCCGTGTAAGTAAAAGAGATACATATATGAATAGTTGATCGCTGACTGTTCACACCGCCGGTTAGTGCTCTTTTGTTGCATCGACAAGAGCTATCAAAGAGAGTACTCGCTCAGTGACGCTCGCTTGGTGGGCAGAACACTCGCCGAGAGACGCACGCTTGGTACATATGAGCGAATAATTGCTCGTCGCCGGCGACGTCGCGCGCTAGCTGCTCGCCGACTTCATGTTTAGTTGCTAGCTCTACTTGTTTTTCGTTATTCCCCTACGGTAGGACAGGTGCCTTAGCCACAAATATAGTTTTCATTTAACATGAAAATTGATTGCTGTTGTTAAAATAAATTGCATTATTTTCAGTAAAAATTCGCACAAACTCCAAAACCATTTGTTTCCTATCTAAATATTCTTTAGAAACTCACTCGGATACAAATGTTATAATAGGTAAAATGAAAAACCCCCGACACAAAAATGAGCTGATGACCTGAAACGGCTGAAACGATTTTGTTGAAACATGTCTAAGAGCCACCGCTAGAAAACCTGCTTTCAAATAAGAAAAACTCAAAAATCATCCAAATCGGTTCTTCCGTTTATGAGCTACGGTGCCTCAAATAGACACACACATAGCGGTCAAACTTATAACACCCCTCTTTTTGCGTCGAGGGTTAAAAAAATAAAAGATAGTTTGAAATAAGTTCTATTAACTAACAAATACGTATAGGTAAAGAAATAACAATCTATACCATAGACTAGTTACAAAGAAGACACATTTTTTGTTTTACAAAAAGTATTAGAAGACAATTTTATTTAGTGCCAATGAAAAACTAAAATAAAACAGAAAAGAATACGAAACGTACTTGATAACTTTTTCAAACGTTTCTAACGCATCACACCAACTAGTAAACATCAAAGCTCTATTGGATCCTTACGAAATAAAAACACGCCACACCGGTATTTTGCTACGAAAACGGAAAAGCTATCTTTAGTCCGTCACAGGTGATGTGACGTCACGTGACTATGAATGGGGTGTAGAGGGCCAATAAAGGTTGCAAACAAATGAATGACATACAGAAAGTTTCCTTGAAAAACTTTAGTACAATAAAGCATGAATTTTGACTTAAATTGGTGGGATGGCAACGCGTCTGCGATGCCCCTGGTATTACAGATACAGATTAGTTAAGGAGCTCCTATGGCCACCCTCCAGCTGCATCATCAGATCAGCACCATATTTCATTTTTTTTAGGTGGAAAATCTTCAAATGACCTCTCCCGCTCTGGGCGGAGCGGAAGGGCGTGTCAGACTCTTACTGACTAAAACCCATCCGTGTTCCTTCAGTTGCCTGTGCGCCAGGGCCACGGTAACTCTTTCGAACAATCCTCGACCCCGGCAGGCATCGGCCCTATCGGACCCCGTCAATGGTGCTGACATCTCTTTGAGGCGCGCGTGGAACACGACGCGCCGTCGACCCGGGCCTGGCCCTTACCGGACGGCGAGCTATCAGATCAGCATCGTGGCTCCATATTTTTGCATTATCACCAAAGTTACCTAAATATATAAACCGCCGAGGTCCTAATCACTCAAAATACATGGGGGTGTTTCGGGAACACCTTGGAGTGAGGCTTCTAATATTTTCTTTGGACGTCGTTTCACGGGCTACCCTGTATATTAGAATTAAGATTCATGCTTAAACATCCTTTCAAGTACTACCTTAATACTTAAATACAAAACATTTGCGTAATAAGAAAAATGTTATCTACATTTTGATGAAAGAGCCTAATGAAGCATAAACTATCGAGAAACAAGGCGACCGCTGTGCAATTTTCTGATATTGACTCAACGGGACGTAATTGGTGCATTCACCACGCCTGCTGATGTATCGATCATCATAGCAAACTCCGTGAAGCTATAAAAGGTAAAACCCCCTGTTGTTACCATCCAATAATAAATACTTAATTCAAAAAACATTTAAGTCAATTGATGGTTTATGAAGTTTTTATAGGGCAAGTAGAAAAAGTTTTCCATTGGCACAAATAAAAAGGTAAAAAGCAACTCTCGTTATTTCAAAAGTCGTAGAAAGTTTCGTATAGAAAAATATAATTAGTATTCTAATAGTAACATGTAGCTTTAATTATTAACTTACGCTATGTATAGACAAGAGCATGAATTTTTATTTTATGAATATTATTAATACTGATTTTGCCACAGTATAAAAAGGAGTAGAAGATCCAGTCCGTTTTTTGTTTTTTTTTTATTCACTTAGCATCGTTCTGATATCACGCATTGTTAAAAAAAATATATATCCTGGTTTTTACTGTGGGCACGCTACAATATCTATATGGCATGCAGTTGACAGCTGAATTAAAAAAAAAACCAAATGTAGTTTTCAAAATATACAGCAATCGCTAATATTCTACACTCTATATTTTGCACAACATTTCGTGGAATATCTGAACCTTTTTATACTGTGTACCCCGCACGCAAAGTAAAACTTTACATTGAAAATATAGCTCTCGCCAGGAGATTGCTCGCGGGGTATCTTATAACTAAAGCTCGAACCTCGGATACTGCAGCGATACAAAACGCAGTGCATCATTATTCAAGTAATATTAGATCCTTTAGAGCTTACAGGAGTGGCCAAGCTAGCGACAAACAAGAGCTTTACCTAAGGCAGAATTACGAAAAAAAAAAAGTAATCTTGAGTTATAAAAAATCATAATTATACATAACACAAAATTAGCAAAGGTATACTCAGTCCTAGCCAGAAATTAAGCCTCTTTGGGCAACTAGAATTTTCTGAATACCGTTAACAATGTTTTTCCAACTAATCTAGTCCAAGGTTTGTTTTGATTAAAATAAAAACCGGCCAAGTGCGAGTCGGACTCGCGCACGACGGGTTCCGTACCATTATCTAGAAAAACGGCAAAAAAATCATGTCTGTTGTATGTGAGCCCTCTTAAATAAGTATTTATTTTGTTCTGTTTTTTAGTATTTGTTGTCATAGCGACAACAGAAATACATCATCTGTGAAAATTTCTACTGTCTAACTATCCCGGTTCATGAGATACAGCCTGGTGACAGACGGACAGACAGACAGACGGACGGACAGCGGAGGCTTAGTAATAGGGCCCGTTTTACCCTTTGGGTACGGAACCCTAAAAATGAACTAAGTGCCTACGATGTTTAGAAACATTAAATTTTACCCACAGCTTCGCTCCTGTGGTCTATTCCACAGGAACCACGCATTTATTCGTGACAAAAAGTATCATATACTACCCAGGAATAATGTAGGTTTCTATTCAATGAAAATATATTTTCCTTCATCAACGAGCTTCGTATTTCGACACGTAAAATAGATCTTAGTTTAAATTCACGCTAGCCTGGCCGCTCCTCAACAAAACTTAGGCACTATAACTCATGTTTCAAGTATAGTTCATCCAATTAATCATGGTTAGCCATCGCTTCCAAGTATTGGTTACTTATAGCACGCGCAAATGAAGGCCATTAATAAGTAAACGATGGAGCAGTCACTTTAGGTGTTTTACAAGGCGAGGCCTACTGTATTGATCAAGTATATTTATTTGACGAAGACTTGAAAATATTTAATGTAGGTCACCTTTTCAAGATAGGAACAGAAGATACTTTTAATTTTAATATTGTTAAGGGAAATTCAGTACCAACATATCCGGATTGCAACCGCTACTATCATTTTTACTTTAGAAGTAGAAAGGCGTAAAAAAATCTTAAATAATTCAAATTGGGAAATTATTTTTGATATTTTTATTACGTTTTATGATAAAATTTCCTGTGACACTCCTTAAAAGTACGCAAGTGATGCCAGAGGACCTAGACATGTGGCAATTGATTTCATAGCGTTTCGGATTTTTACGACGACTTTCAACAAGATTGACAAAAACTTTTCGGTAGCACATGTCCATCCAATTCACTTTTCCATCATAGTTATTTCTGATAGAATATCACCTTGTCTTGGCCTTCAGGGCGGGTCGCTACTCCCTAGTTCTATAATATTTTGTAGTCTGACTCATTTGACTAGTTTTCTCCTCAATCAAGCTACAGATGACCAGCTAGGACTTTTATCGAAATTAGTCCGCGTAATATTGAACAAGTATCCACAGACACCATTTAGAGTACGTAAGTAGGGTTTAATTCAGTCGTCTGACGAGTTCAAACCACTTTAAATATAGGTACTCAACCAGACAGGCATAGTCACCTAAATAACAAGTAGGTATTAAAGTAAAACTTCACATCAGACACACTCCACGTCATTCTACTCATCTGATACCTCAAACCAACTAAGTAATTGCTTGAAACATGAGTTGAGAGTAAACACTAAACATAACAAGTACTCTAATGGAAAATTCTCATTATGTTAACGATACTCTCCGTATTTGATACACGTATGAACAACATTTAATATTCTATGAAATAATAGGGTTTTGAATGTCGAATCAATATTTAGTTTAGAGATTAGAAGTGGATAACAATCCACTTCTAATATCTAAGACCTCTAAGGTCTCTCTAGACTTAAGTAACAACTGAAGACTCTTTTTTGATTTAGTCTCTTCTTTTATTAATCTTAATTTCAGCTGAAAATAGTCTCGTTTTTATTCTGTTTTTGTTCCAAAAAATAATTTATATTATTCTAAAGATAGATTTGCTTAATATTCCCAGACGATACCAAGTTTATCTATTATTCAAATTGAGACCAAAGTTATGTTTTCCTCGACGAAAGCAAGCCACCGCTATTTCGTTAATAAGCAATCCTAATATACTAACTATCAAATTAAATGTCCTCATGGGTTTCATGAAAGATTTCAAGTAAATGATGAGGTATTCATAATTGCCAAAGAAGATGAAGGAATAAACGGAGATGAGTAAGGACCAACATATGCTAAAGATATGAATTCCAATGATATTTCTAACATCCAAAATTGTTATAACTATATACTTAACCTTAGTTTAACACTAATAACTGTAAGAAGGGTTTTGTAACAAATTACTTATATATAGTTTATACACATAGTACAGCTGGTGAATGCGGAAATTGTCTGACAATTAGTAGGAGCTAAAAATAATTATTATGTCGCCCGCCAAACGTTAGCAGCCACTTAAGTTCGATCATTAATTCTAGGAGTTATTTCAAGTGCTTCAATAATGATATTCCTTATGAGAAATTCGAAAGAATTTATGAAAGTGTTCATTTATAGAAATAATGATCCAATTATAAAAACAGATAATCGAAATATAACAAAAGAAGATCACTATTATCTAATTTTGTATCAAATACAAAATAATAAACGTGACACAGGCGCGTTGAAAAATATGAACGAACAAGAACATGAAACGAACAAAGTAAACAAAATAACAGCATTATAATCTCGGACAAAGAAAGGCGGCCCAAAATATATCAAGTTACGAAATAATAACGAAACCTTGTTATAAGAATTAATGGATGGAATACAATAAATCTGAAGGCTGATATATATGAGTTTCTCGAATGTCTTGTGTGTGGGAATATTGATGTCCGATCTCGATATTATCAAGCCATTGTTACCGTCCTATATTCAATCGACCTTGAACAGCCATTTTTCTTACTAAATATGAATATTTATCGCGAAAATCAACGCTCTTTACAAGAGCCCTCAGATTCGAGCTACTTTACCTCGAATATTTTTTATAAATTATTCCCCGTGATATACTTTTGAAGTAAACGATTGGGGAAAAACCAGCTATTTTCGTGGATTTGTGAAAGTTAAATGTAATTATGGTGCATAAAGCATTCTGTTCATAAAGAATTTCGCAAATTCTGCAGTAAATGGAGACGAGAAACTTTAATAAATATGATATGAAAATTCCAATAACCAAGCAGGTAAGTTTACTTATAGTGCTTAGCGTATACTCAACAAAATTAGCCTTAATATTATTTCCAGTCAAACATCGATTAAAAAAACAATCATGACATTAAGATTAGAAGGAAGAATCCTCTATACATTAACAATAAGAAAAACATCTATAGATGGTCATAAGTTACCAGGAGCTCAGAAGTTTACAGGACGTGTAAATTCTCGCAAGACTTTGATTTGGAAATGTCATTGATACATATCTTCTGTAGTAGCTCCCGAGCGATGCTAAGCGATATGTGCGTACGAGAGCTCGCGAGTTTAGGCTGCTTCGCTTCCTAAAACAAAATAATTAATCTAAAACATCCTTCAATATACAAAAACGGCTTCGAGCAAAAACATTTTCTTTCAATTTGAGGGGAACATGAATTCTTCGGTTTAATCTCAAACTTGGATCCCATTTTTATCTCATATCGTTTATCTTTACTTCGCCAATAATTACACAAATATTCAGAATGTTACATGCGAACTTATTTTTGTCTTTATCTTTTACGGAACATTTTTTATCTTTTCATCCTGAAGCTTTAGACATTTTCTCATTAATTTTTCCTTACACTGTCTTGTTTTATTGATGGCGAAAATGTTACACATATTTCAGGACTTGAATTCGTAAATGCTAAGGTATCTTATTAATGCCTCGATTTGCTATTCAAGATCTGAATATTTATTAATTTCTTCATAGTCAATTTCTATGTTCATATATTTAAATTGAATGTTAATTATTATACCATTCGTGACACACAAAATTTTATTTAGTGACGTTAAATCAATATCAGAAACTATGTAGAAAGAAAATAAGTTCTGTGTCGTAGTAGGTAGCATCATGTTATTGAAACCATTACTATCTTGTCTAGTATTTTAGACTTTCTGGACAGCACTTTCAAAGTATCAAAACACATCAGTGAAATTACTATTTATGTCTAGCCTTGAGACAACTAGTGTCCTCTTTCCTTTTATATTCCTGTCTATTTCATGAATTATGACTTAGGTAATTTAGTATATGTTAAAAGTGTAAACGCTTTATACCTCATCACTTTTTTCAACAATTATTGTTAGAATAACATGATTAAATTTAAATATAATTGAAAAATTATCTTCGAAAATTGAGGTTATAAAATAATCCTCAATTGTCAAATAAAGAACATCTACAGGTTGGCACGGACATCGACGCACAACCAATTCCCATGGATTCAGTATGTACATGATTCTGGACCCCCCTGCGTTAAAAATGTTCATCGGTTATTTAAAAAAAAATTGCTGTTCCAGACATTTTGACCACGTAGGTGGTGGGTGGTGGGTGGTGGTCCACTTTTGTAGGAAACAGCAGATTTTTGTCAACGGAGGGAGGTCCTGAATCATGTACTGAATCCATGGTAACGGATTGTGCACCAATGTCCATGCCAACCTGTATAAGATGATTTTAAATCAGAATTTTGGATTTCAAATAATCAAATCAATGCTCACAATTTGTAAGTGGTACTACAAATTGGCATCTAAAGGTACTTTTCTGATTAATTTGTCATTTTCATACTTTTGGAACAGACCGTAGGTGAAAATCAGTGTCATTTATTTTAAGCGAGGAGCAGACTATTGTAATTTCCACCTCTCCCCTAGTTCTAACGACATGTCTGGGAAACGTACCTGCTTCCCAACTTTCTTGGCATGCTTCTTGTCTCTGCTCTCCTTCAATCGGATCTGCTTGAGGATGCCCACCAGCAGCTCGTCCACATTGTGCTGGATCCCTGATGACGTCTCTATGAACTTGCAGTCTCTTGATGTGGCTAGGCTTTTGCCCTCTGTATGTACAGAACATTGATTATAATCATTAATATTCACACCATCTGTAGAGTAACTATGAATGATAGACTGAGTAACGATGTGGTCAGGCAACGTTGTGGTTTCAAAAGAAGATGTAGTGACTAGTGTTCTACTTAGGGCTATCTTAGGTTTATATTATGTAGTCTTGAATGTCTATTAACTGCTCCCAAATTATAAAGTTTAATTTTTTTAAGTTCTTCTTTGACATAATCTTCTCATTATTTGACATTGTATACCTCCAGTTCTTATTTCAACTTTTAATAATGGCTTTTGTAGACAGGATTTTAATTCAGATTTGTTACAGTTATAATGGCAATCATGTCATTAGGTTTAAATAGGCTTTTATTTTTATTATTTTATTTAGCTTTTATATAAATTCTTTTATATTTTGTGAATGTCAGAACGTTGTAGGCCTAACTTGTAGACTGTAGATTTGTAGACCCTTTTTCTATTTTGTTAAGTACCTGTTACTCGTTGACAGGCGTACGGTGTCCTCCCATACCTATTAACATTGTAATTTGAAAACATTGTAAAAGCCAATTATTTTTAAAAGGGTAACAGGTGAGTTTCTTGCCGGCTCTTCTCCATAGGAAACGACCAATTGGAACCGTGCACCTAGCTTCTGATGTTTCAAAGTGCCTATGTGAAATAAAATAATTTGATTTTGATTTTGTAGATAATAATGTTATTGTGATAAGAACTAACCACAAAATTAGTCAACTAATTGTGACTGCATTAAAATACATAAATCCATATCGATATAATTCAGATTCGCTTGCTTTGGGCAGTAATTGTACCATTAATTTAAAGCCACAGAATGTAGGTACTCCATTGACTTATCATAATATCACGCCTGTATTCCCGAAGGGTTAGGCAGAGATGTACCTATAATGCACCCACATTTCGCCAGTTATGTTGTGTTGTGTACTCCATTAAATTACTGATTAATCAAATAATTTTATGTTTGTTAACGCAATTGATTGATTAAGTAATTCATTTACTCCACTGAATTATTGAATTGATTTTGCGTCTAGCATCAAACCAAATTATTATTGAAGAAGCTAGACTCGTTTAAAAAAATATAGGTTTAAAAATCCACTTATTTTTATTTAACGTAAAAGATGGCGTTACTCCCAGAAATATTTATCAAAATTCTATTCAAATACTTGTTCGTATCGTTACTTCCACTTAAATAATAAATTAATAAATAAAAATCTTTATTGCAGACCATATGATCCATAAAGAAACCATAAAAAAAACAACTTTAAGTTTGTCAAAATTAAGTTGTTTTGTAGAATGACTAATTATTAAAAAAGATGAAGTTGCGCTTCACGCAAACTGAACTTTACATGTCGGTATTAAAGCTATTTTTCCATAAAATCACAGGTATTTTCATGTTTGGAAAATGGCGAACGAAATTTAAGTAAAACATCAGGATTCTTTCTCCTCGTTCACTTACCATTAGTAGACACCTGCCGAGCCCTGGCCAGGTCAGCCTTATTCCCGACCAGTACTACAGTCCTCTCCACCGTGAACTGTTCCCTGGCGAGGTATGCCAGGAGTTCTGCTGAGCGGGTGAACGAACTCTTGGCCACCACGGAGTAGACCACCACGCAGGCGTGAGGCTCGTAGGTTGAAAGGCAGTTCTCGACCTGTTGTGGAGAAATGGACGGGGTTACTATGAGAACAGGACTATGAGACTTTTACTAACGACGTGCAGCTGTCGACTATTTCTGTTGTGTGATACTGATCGAAGATCTGTTTTGTTTTTCGAATTAACTTACTTATGTATCTTTTTTAAGCGAGTGTTTCTGTGACAAATAAACCTATTTTTAAATCCCCGACGCAAAAAGAGGGGTGTTATAAGTTTGACCGCTATGTGTGTGTGTCTGTCTGTGGCAACGTAGCTCTTAAACGGGTGAACCGATTTGGATGCGGTTTTTTATATTTGAAAGCAGGTTTTTTATCGGTGGTTCTTAGACATGTTTTATCAAAATCGGTTCAGCCGTTTTAAGGTCATCAGCTCTTTTTTGTGTCGGGGTTTTTTTAATTTTAACTATTAAGCTTTATTTTCTTTATTTCTATCAACTTCGTCTTTGCTATGGTGCATTGTGTCATTACATTACAACTAATTTATGGCGTATGGACTGGACCTACGCAGCCGAGTAGTTTTAATTACTATAGATTATCGTCGTCTTGTATTGGAATTTGGGAACACCAACTGCTAGGACACCATATTCAGTATAAAATATGGTCACCAATTTGTTTGCTAAGCTTGATTATTTTGGCAATAAATTCTCCTTATCTCATACTGCCATGATGTATTTTTACGAGCTCGAAAATAGCCGTGAAAAAGTATCGATCCACTCCGTTCTCTTCGATTTGAAAGAAGATAATTCAACAAGTTTAATTAACAATAACCTAATATATATTGTGTACCAAAATCTTCCTGAATGTATGTAGATTACGTTTGTGTTTTTTTTTTTTCAAAAAATATTAATTAGTTATTGAGAAAATCGTGAACTTAAAAACATACGAGTCGAATAAAGAACCTCCTTTTTTTTGAAGTCGGTTAAAAATGTAAGTTAAATGAGCAATAATCGATCAGTAATAAACAAAATTAAGTTTCTGTCAACTTCACTGACAAAAAGGTCACGCAATTTTTCCAAGCATTAGTGAGTGATGAGAACATCCGTAGGATCGAGTCGATCTTGTCAAGAATAAACTGGTTTTATCAAGATATAGGGTCTGTGTAAATAATTTTTATCTTACCTACCTTTACGCAATACCAAATAATTAAAATATACATTAACATTATAGAGATATCGTCTCTCAAATATAGAGAGCATGGGGTGGCCCAATTTTTTTGCACGCATGTGTATTACGTTGGCGTATGAGCATAAAATGCTCATACTGCTGTGAAAATAATGTCATTTTTATTGATTTACATGACAATCATAACTTATGGTATTTTTGATGACATTTAAAGAGAAAACTGTATGTGAATGTGAGTAGCATGCAGACTACATTGAATACATGATTATTATTTTAATATTGTGTTCTCCTCAGTTAATTTTAATCATGCACTGGCAGTTTGCGTAATTTTTGTGGCCTACCCAAATGTCCTTTCTTTGGTATTGGTCGTCGAATCGTTGAGCTCCTTAAGTTCTGAGTTGAGCTGCATGATTACTGACAAATACGTGCACTAACTGGACAGGTTCACTCAATATGTGTGGTTTTTCCTCAAAAGACCATTTCAGACACAAATCTACATGGTCTTCACATGATCTGACCAAGATTATGTCTGGACTTTAAAAGAGACTGTGACCCCTGAGTTTGTTTCGGCATTTCTTCTCAGAGTAGTCAGATAGGAAACGCCGACCTCGTCTATTTTAAAAAATATGATATACGTGTAAAAGTGTTTGTTCAAACCTACTTACAGAAATAAAATAATTTATCATTTAAAAGATCTTCGATCAATAGTTAGTATTCTTCATAAGAAGAAAAAGAAGGAAAAAATGAACAAATCAACAAATATTGGTAGTGGGACCAACAGTACAGTGTGCGCCGTACGCAGTACCTCCTTTACTGTCGTCACTCATAGGGTCCTTTTAGTGATTATCAAAAACAATACATTTTTTTTTAAATTGTCTTTTAGTCTTGTAGGTCTTGCTTTTACTTAATTGCAAAGTCAGACTTTTATTATATAATATAATATCTTGGCTCTAACCGTTTTGTAAATAAACATGCCTTATCTCGGAGAGCCACACCCGTATCTCTTTCTTGAAGAGACACCTTTTTCTATTTAAGATTTTATATTTTATTAACCAGTGCCTGTGAATATATGATATTGAAATAAATAACGATTTATTTATGATTATGATCTTAGGGCACATATTGCAACAGCTGCCACAAGCTGGATATTGTGATTGATTTAGTAAAATAAATTAAACTTACCGACATCTCAGCGCTAGGGTGATCGATGAATATCATTTCGGACTCCTCGCCGTCCAGTAACACGGAAACTGACTTCTCTCCGAACTCGTCATCTGAAACAATGTTATATTGTAATATCAAGGAATTAACTCTCGTACAAGGTGATATAAAGGTACTAAATTGGGTGTCAACACAAGAATTAAAACACACTTATTGGTATAAAGTATGAAGTGTATGATTATTTCAACTTAAAATAAAAAAAACTTAAGGTCTGTTTTACAGTTTCCGGGTAGGCACCAAAAACACATAATATAAATGAACCGGACCAGGTTTAATAGTACCTATCCGATAGTTAAACAGGCCCTAAAAATGTTTGCACATTATTTCGAGAAGTACATACTGAATCATTTACTATACTTTGCTAGAAAACTGTGTATGAGTAAGGACAAGCTTTTTGCCATTAAACAAACAAATGAATTATAAATACTACTTAAAGAAGCCTTAGCAAGAATACTTTTCTAAAGCTCAAAACTTTCTGAAAAGCAACTGTTTAGTAACTCGCTGTGTTTCAGAATGATTTTTTTAAAGTTTGAAGCAGCAGATTGAATACAAACAAAGCAAGCATACATGCTATATTTGCTACCACAGAGCACGGAGGTGTCTCAGCGGCCGCTGCTAGAAGCGGCATTGTCAACACATTCGATATAAACCAACCGTGTCACTTTTTACCTGCACCAAAGCTTTGGTTTACTAAAAAAGCGGTCAACGGTTTTCAAATAAAGAGCGTTTTTGACACGTTAATGACAAATACTGGTGAAAATGACAAATTTTCGTGACGACCGTTATAATATCCCTTCAAAATGGCTGAGCTGAATGGTGCTGATCCATACTTCATGTTCGTGAACGGGTGCCGTCGGTAGGAACTGGTAATCTCTTAGCTGCCACGGCTTATTTTAATTTCTGAACTGTATTTTTTATTACGTACGATTTTAACGTTCAAGTCTTTCTACATCGTTCTCACATGTATTATTTCAACATGAATGATGTAACCAAATTTAAAAAAAAAAAAAAAAAATTCTTTTTTTATCTATTGATTTTAAAGAGTGTCCGTGGAGTTTTTTGCCTGTTCTTCTCCATAGGTACCTACTACGCTTTGGAATGGGCCACCAGCGGTTATCAAAAAGAAAATTTGCTGTTTTATAGAAAAGTGCAATAGGTAACAAAAGTGTCGTGACGGTCAAAATGTTCCATTTTTTTCAGTCTAGTTCTCATTGGCCAAGTGGGCAGAGTATAACGTGCAATAAAGGACCTCGTTCAAAATGTAAATATGTATTACTAACTGCTGCCCGCGGCTTCGCCCGTGTGGACGTACTGGGACTAAAAAGAGCCTATGTTACTCCTTATAATATCAGCTATCTGCCAGTGAAAGTCCTATCAAAGTCGATCCAGTCGTTTTGGAGATAAGCCGGAGCAAACAGACAGAAAACAAAAAGAAAATGTTTTTTTTTGTAAGCACCGCATATGCATTTAGTAAAAATCTGTTATTTTCTTTAATTTTATTTATTTGTATAGATTTATAGGTAAAGCAAATTTTAACATCATAATCACCAATTAAAACATTTAATTTTAGCTATAGAAATAGAATTACCAACATTTTAACATGAAACCTGATATACATATTACGCTAATCAGCTAATGAATAACTTTCGCAGAATATTAACCTAATTAGTAATATTATATGACATGAGCTAAATATTGAATAAGGTTCAATATGTTCATTCTCGGTAAAAGTTATTCCGGCTTCGTAAAGCCTTTCCACATGAACATTTTTGTTTCTCTTTGTCTAAATATCATTGAACTAATTTATTACTTTGGAAAAGTAAAACAGGAAAACAGTCGGTTTCTACGACTCGGTTTATGAATCATACTCGTACATAAATAAAGTTACGCTTTCTTCCCATGGGTAGAGGCATGGCATGGTGGCAGAAACCACAGAATTCCACCTGCTACGATCCTTGCATACTCCTTTTGCCTCGTTTACGTTCATACATCTGGTCATACACGCACGCCGATTGCGAGTACTACGCACTTGACTTTTCTAAGAACATCACCAATAAGGTTACTATATGTCTTCCTAGGGCGTCCCCTCCCGGCGTTTCCACTCACATCTGCCTTGTAAATACCTTTTGTTAGTCGCCTTTCATTCGTCCTCTCAACATGACCAAACCATCTAAGCATACTCTTTTAAATTTTTGTCACTACATCTTCATTTTTCGTTTTTTGCTGGGTTTTATGAATCAAATCCTAGCAAAATAATGTACAAACTCCTGTCTTCCATCTCAAACAAGTAGATACAAAAGAAATTTGATAAAATGTTGGTGTATCTTCTAATTCTAATTAATTCTAATAAAATAGCAGCGAAGTAGAAAACTGTTCAATGAATATTTTTGAAAAAAGGTAATTGCAACGAGGTGTGGGAACGATTCTGATGCCGAAAATTAAGTTTTAAGAATTTTTGTCCGTTTTTCTGTTTGTCTGGATGTATGTTCCGGATTACCGCTCTTGGCGAATGACGTCTAGCTGTCATTCGCCAAGTGTACAGAGTATAACGTGGGATAAGGGATTTCGTTCCGACGACACGACACGACACGACACGTCGACGGCAACTTCAGGGCCATTTTTGACGTGCACAGTGCCTGACACTTATTTTTGAAGTGAAATCTTTTGTAGCCGCGTTGAGTAATTTTTGGTAGGGGCAATACTTATGGGTTCGCGTCACCTTCATGCTAATGTGACGTGATGCGCCAGATTGGCGACGCGCAGTCGCTTGTGTACATTTTGTGGTTTTCACTTCTGTCGGCAGTCCCAATTTTTTATTTTTTGCTTGGAAATCATCATATGACCTCTTCCGCTCTGGGCGGAGCGGAAGGGCGTGTCAGACTCTTACTGACTAAAACCCACCCGTGTTCCTTCAGTTGCCTGTGCGCCAGGGCCACGGTAACTCTTTCGAACAATCCGCAGCCCCGGCAGAGTCCCCATGACTACCAATTCTGTTTTCTGACATCCTACTATTGACAGTATTAATTCAAATGTTTCAAAGACAGTACAAAAAGATTATACCTTCTCACTTTGCGAAAAAGGAACGTAATTGAAGTCACTTTACATCCCCATTCTGCCAGTGATACATATGTTATTTGACTGAACAGACAGCTGTGCTGCTGGGGAGATTGTTGCGACACTTCTTCTTCACAGCTAAAGCACTAGGAAGTGGTGAAAGGCGGGCGTTTCGGGGGACAGTCTTATGTAATTTTGACGTTCAAAAAGTGCTTGTTCTCAGCCTAGTTTGAATAAATGACATTTGTTTTTTTTTAAGCTATTGCATAGCTTTTATCGCGGGCTTTGAGCGCGGCGACCGAATCAAGAAATTCCGTAACGAAAATAAAACCTAACACACCCCACTCCGCCTACCATGTAGCTCGGCCGAGCGTTCGCTTAGCGTGTATGTATATGGTACGACTGTACTTGAATTAATATCAAAGAAAAAAAAATACTGCATAAATAAAAATAAAAAAAAATATTACAAATTGCATAAGTTGATAAAAAATGCTATGCAATAGCTTTACCGCGGCAGTCCCCGAGTGCCACACGTGTTTTTTTTTTTAATAAAAATCGTTTTATATATAAATCATGTGTAAGAAAAAAATTACAAATTCACAAAATTATCCAACGTTGCCGTAGATATCTTCATCAAAATCAAAATATTTTATTTCACATAAACCAACATGGGCACTTATGAAACGTCAGAAGCTAGGTGCACTGTTCCAATTGGTTGTTTGCTATGGAGAAGAGCCGACAAGAAACTCCACGGTTACTCTTTTAAAATAAGGGGCTTTTATAATGTTTCAAATTACAGTGTTGATAGGTATGGGAGGACAGTGTAGGCCTGTCAACAAGTAACAGGCATTCAACAAAATATTTAAATAAATATAAAAAGGTCTACTAATCTACAGTCTACAAGTTAGGCCTACAACGTTCTCACATTCACAAAATATAGAAGAATCTATATAAAAATAAAAGCCTATTTAAACCAAACGTCATGATTGCCATTACTCTTCATGGAAATGCCACAGAAATATTGAATTCACTCGAACGACAACTCATCCTACAAAGGTTCTAACTCCTAAACTCTATGACGTATGTATACCAAAGACACATTCAGAAGTTATTGCTACCTACTCCTACTTGCGAAGTCGTATAAATCTAGCAATTTACTACCATTCACCATGTCGTTAAATTTATGTCAAGTTAAGTACTTCACAAGAATCCACTGGATATTTGAAGCATAGAACTACACTCCAATTGCGTAACACACTTTCATTCATAATCCAAATGATTTCGAAAGAAATTTCTATTCCATTGCTTCATATGTTTGAAAAATGCACCTGCTCGAGAGCGTTAATATGGCAATGAATGTTGTTGAATTGTCAAAGTGTTATGTACTCATTCCGCCGGTCGATATCGCGATGCTTGAGGCTACGTTCAGCTATGAACATCTATCGTCTGAAATTATGATGTTGAAATACTTAAAGTAGCTTTTGTGCTACTAATTCTCTATTTAAAACGGTATAGTGATAATGATACACAAGCTACAATTATTATATAATAATAAATTAATATTATTATTATTATATCAAGCTAAACATTTCCAGTTTTAGCTGATCTCGCATTGTGTAGCCTTTTCGTACAATGAGAAGTCAGCGTATCGTAACCAAATGGTGTGTTATAACTTTAATCTTCTAGTCTACCTTTTATTCCAATAAAAATCAAATCTCACAAATTACATTTCACAAAAACTTTCACACAATTTTATACGACACCCGCGGGCTATGTGGCAGCCTTGTAAACTTTATGAACTTACTTCACTTTCTTGTTTTTTGCGGTTGTTTATTTTTTTAATAGTTTCCGCCCGTGGCTTCGCCCGCATCGTATGTCGATAAAAAGTAGCCTATGTCCTTCTCTAGGGTTCAAAGTATCCTTATACTAAATTTCATCAAAATCCAGCCGTTTCGGAGATTAGCCGGAAAAAACAGACGGACAGACAGACAATTTTTTATTTTTTTTTGTTATAGGTGCCGTATATAATGACATGTGCATTTATTAAAAAGCTGTTATTTTGATATTACAAACAGAGACTTCAATTTTATTCATTTATTTAGATTTAGTTTGTTTATTCAGTACTATGTAATATGTTCCAGTTAAGTGTGGAAGTGCTCTTAAAATGATATGCATTATTGCTGAAGAATTTCCAAGTCCCATTTCAAACCAGGGGGTCAACTCTCTAAGTCCATCAACGAAGACACGCGTCCGTCCGAAAGTAGTTGATCCATCAAAACAAGTGTCAAATTTAGTTTTGGTCAAATTCAGTCAAATTCAATGTCAAATACATCGGGAGTAGGGACAACTGTCAAATCGTGTTGTCATTAATTCTTAGTTCGGGCCCCAAACTAATCTTACGTCTGTAGGTGATAGAGACATAGTAGGGAACACCCGTAAATACGGTCGAAACTACGGACTTCGAGCGTAGGGAGTAGGTCCCCTGATAAAGAACGTAAAATTGGACGCAGTAGACAATTCAACTGCGTTCGATTTGAATCTGGATACAGTAAGGTTTCTTTAAATACCTATCTAATAATGTACGTATTGTATAGCATAAGAAACCTGTGACAATAAAAAGAAATACGTTTATTTGAGGTGAACATGACGCAGAGAAAAATACATATACAATTATACACAAAAAAGAAAATACACTAAAGCCACCAAAAAATACACTAAAAAACGTGAAAAATAACTTTAATTTCGGAAGTCGGTGTCCTTTAGTAGTGTATTTTCGTTTTTGGCCACCAACTTCCGATTTTAAAGTTATTTTTCACGTTTTTTAGTGTATTTTTTGGAAGTCAGTTGTTTTTTTGTAAAAACGTTTTTATTTTTTACTTTTTGTTGTGGTACCTACCCCACACACATTCGTATACCACTACTTGATATGTAAATAACAGTTACAGGAAATTATTAAAACATCATCAATATAAACTAAGTAGGAAAAATACGCAGTATTAAGGATAACTCAAAAACTTCTGGTCAGAACTTGATCAAATTTAAATGGGACCACGTGTGAAGCACAAGCTTTCAAATAACAAAAGAATCATCCAAATCGATTCACCTAGAAAAAAGTTCTGAGCTAACACAAATAAAAAATATAAAAAATACTGTCGAATTGAGAACCTCCTCCTTTTTTTGAAGTCTGTTAAAAGAACGAGCACCACTGCAGGTAGTTACGGCTTTTCATTTAGTTCTAAAATAAAGTCATTTATAAAAGCCCTTACAGCCTGTCCTTGACAATTTTCATACCGAGAATGGCGTACTACTATAGTATTATAATACTCGTAATCATTTGCAGGGCATTGAAGCTTGAAACCTGAAGAAACCGTCTCTCATTCAAATTGAAATCAGATATCTACGCATTTACGCAATGGAAATATTTCACTGATCTCCAAATAATTTATTGACTTTCTAGTGATGGGCGCTTTTTAAAATTAATGAAACCCTAATTACTTTTTGCGCTTCTAATGATGCACACTTTAAAAAAAATATTGAATCTGTGAAATTAGATACCTACGCATTTACGCAATGGAAATATTTCACTGATCTTCAAATAATTTACTGACGTTCTAATGATGGACGCTTTTGCAATTAATGAACCCCTAACTACTTTTTTCGCTTCTAATGATGAACACTTTTTTTTATAATTGAATATCTTTTTATTTTTCTGGCTTTTTCTCATAGTTGTGACGCAGTGGATGTGACGCATATTTTTCCCCATCTCGTTCTTTTTTGTATTTTGTGTGTTTTTCTCTAAGTCATGTTTACCGCAAATAAACGTATTTTTTCTTTTTTTTCTTTCTTTAGTTGGTCGCAGTAATTAAGCTAGGGCACCTCGACCAAATGGGTGGGCAAACTGTGACCAACCGCTACATCAAAGTTGGTTACAATTACTTGGCTATTTAGTATTTTTAGGACTCCAAAGTAGGAATTATTTGATGTTTACAAAAAGACGCGCAATCATTTTATTAGAGGTTCGATTATATACATGCCTTAACGCAATAAAAAGCAGTTATCTCTTTATTTACATAGCTACAAGTATATAGCAACATATTTACAATCTATAAGTAAACAATGTATTTGAAATCCGAAGGAATGTGATCATCATGTAATTGGATAAAATGCCCCCGGGGTGTCGTCGACGTTATTCGTAAAGTGCGGCCTCTAAAAGAGGATGGGGGATAAACAGGTCAGACAATAATGGACTGTCGTGTGGGCCAGGTTTAGTGGCCTCGCCTATTATGCACGAGGCTGTAGGTTCAAATCCGGGCAAGTACCAATATGACTTTTCAATTCATATGTACTTTCTGAGTTTATCTTGGACATTACTGACATCGGTGAAGGAAATCATCGTGAGGAAACCTGGACTTTATATAAGTCTGAAATCGCCAACCCGTCTTGAGCAAGCGTGGTGATTAATGCTCGTGCGATCTCTGTATGAGAAGAGGCCTTTGGCCTGCAGTGGGACAATAATAGACAGGTATTATTATTATCCTAACTATATCCTAACTAATATTATAAATGCGAAAGTAAGTTTGTTTGCTTGTTTGTTACCTTTTCACGCCTAAACCACTGAACCGATCATCCTGAAATTTTGCATATACGTTGTCAGGTGTACAGAAACGGACATAGGGTACCTTTCATCCCGAAAAAAAGTACTGTTCCCGAGGAAAACAACAATAACGTTCTTACGATAATAGATGGCGCCACGTATCTTCCGGTCATGATTGAATTATAACCCGAATTGATAGTCAAAGTCTAAAATAATGCGAGTGAAGCCGCGGGCAAAAGCTAGTTATTAATAATGGTTAGGAAGGGTCGTCCTGTCCAACGTTTTATTTATTTAAACACATTATAATTTCCTATTGCCTCTCAGCACACATCTTAATTACATCCTTACACAAGCAGATGAAGCAGGACATAAAAAATCTTTCCGAGTTACTAAATCCGAAAATGTATAGAAAAGAATAGAATAGAAGTATTTTATTTCAGACATGAGTCCATAGGGTTAGCAACAATTTTACTTAACTTCTAGAGTTAGTAGGTTACAGACACAAATCAACATACAAAAATTAAAAATCAGCGTGGAACTGCATCCACCTCCGCAGCATCGGGGAATCCCACCGATCTGCGAATACACTGAGAGGTGCTGCTGCGAACACGCGTCATCAGGGATGCACATCCATTCCTAATAATGGCGGCAAAACCATTAATATTATGATCCGAAAACATCCCTGACGCACTACAACGCCACGGCAGTCGCAGCAGCACTGTCAGTGCATTATTATATTGAACACGTAGGTCACTGTATGCCCGCTGAGTGAAGTTGACCCACAGGCTGCACGTGTTGAAGGACTGACAGTAAGCTTTGAAAAGCGTTACTTTAACTGGCTTCGTACATCGTGCAAACCTGCGGGCCAGCATGTTACAACGGACAGCTAGCGACCTACGTTCCCTTTCAATGTATAAGGCCATGTCCTAATATAAGTGAAATTTAGGTACAGTGCTACTAGAATTTTTTGGCGCTTGCATGACATTACAGGAGGGTTGATGGTAAATAATTGTAAAATGGGGAAGGCCGTTCAAACCTTTTTGTAGATGGCGTTATCATAGCTATGTCCGTGCGGCCTTTAAGAAAATTTGACATTTCTTCATTCATTTAATTTCATGTTCATTTATGAGTTTAGTTTTATTTCACTATTTCGTTATTTTCGGTGATTTTAATATTTTAAATAATTATTATTCGTCATAGAAAGTGTCAGAATTAAAAGCCTTAATTATTACTTATTTCCTCGTAATCACATAATAATATTCAAAATATTTGCGACATAACCTCGAACTTCTCGAATCTCGAATCTTCTACGTTTAGGATTCTTTTACTTTTTCTTTTTTGATATTTTACTTTGTTAGACCATCTATGTAATACATATGGAATGCAATAAAAAATTGAGTATTGAGTATCTTTCGGAAAATATTGGACACTAATTTCGGAGCATTTAGGAATACAACAAGGAATCAGTTTCGTGAAAATAAAATAAAACGACCTCACGGCTTATATTATGAGCTTGTTTTGGGCACTAACTATGACAGCGCCATTTTGACATTTGCCTCCCCTATTGTACTAAAAAACAAAATGGCGGCGTTAGTTTCAATTTTGGCCACGCGCCAAAAGATCATGTGCAACTATAGTTAAATTATGGGAAAACACGTTGTATAAGTCAACAAGATTGATATCAGCTGGTATTTAATTTTGAGATACACAAACTGCTTAGGAAGGACACTGTATTTTAATTTGACAAACAAGAAACTGCGTAGGTACGGAATTTGGCACCTAATTTTATTTTCCTAGCTTTAACTATTGTCTATAACTATTGTCATTGCTTCTAATAAGAAATACAGGTTGTGTCTGATTTTAATTTCATAAAACATGTATTCTGCTATTCAATAATCCTGCAAGCGATTTCATTTAATTTTTTTATTGAAAAGGTTCCAATTTTTATCTTGTAAAAGTCAAGTCAGGTAGGAGTCGTGAAGGAGGAGGTGGAGGTGGTATAATTATTTATTTATTTTTTATTTATGCAGTATTTTTTTTTCTTTGATATTAATTCAAGTACAGTCGTACCATATACATACATGTTAAGCGAACGCTCGGCCAAGCTACATGGTAGGCGGAGTGGGGGGTGTTAGGTTTTATTTTCGTAACGGAATTTCTTGATTCGGTCGCCGCGCTCAAAGCCCGCGATAAAAGCTATGCAATAGCTTAAAAAAAATGTTAAATTACATACATGTATTGGGTACCTGATAAGCTTTAAATAACAAAGGAAGTAAATGAACAGTCGGGAGGTGTCGTGGGACACCCGGTTGGAAGAAAGTTCCTTTCATTTTTGTACCTGCATCCTAATCGCGTAACACAAGTATCAATCACAATCTGAATCATTTTAAAGGATATTGCTTATCCATTGCTTCATATGTTCGAAAAACTTGTCTACTCAACAACGTAAATAATGCTATGAATGTTTTTGAACTGTCAAAATGAAAGCCATTCCTACTGTTAGTATGTTACGCAATTACCCCTCTGTTCCGTATCAAATGTGTCGTGACTACCAAAATGTTAAACCTGCACTACAGTACTCGTGAAGTTGATCGAAGTTAAGCAAATATGAGAGTGAAGAAGGGTACTTCGCTTCGCTTCGTGCAACTACGGCGCGCCTCGGGCAACTTTCAATCGTTGTCGGTTTTTGCGCCCGCGTCTAAGGACTCGAAGCGTCCGGTAGTTCTTATCATGGGTGTATAGTCACGTACTTCGGACTTCGGTCAATTTCGACCAGTACCTACTTCATCGAAGCAACTTCGCGAGTAGTGTAATGCAGATTTTACACTTTTCTCGGACTAGCTTTCATTCGCCAAGTATGAAGAGTATAACGTGCGGTAAGGAACTTCGTTCCGAAAAGGTAAGGATGTTATGGTACTATACAAACTTGTATACACGAATTATGTATTTTATTTTCAATTATTTTTTAATTCATTATAATTATACATTCTTCTTCTCCATAGGAAACAACCAATTGGAACCGTGCACCTAGCTTCTGACGTTTCATAAGTGCCCATGTAGGTTTATATGAAATAAAATATTTTGATTTGTTTTGATTTGATAAAACGCCCTGTATAGTTGATTATTTCAGAAGCTGTAAAACACAACAATAGTCTGTTTATTTTAAAATATTCAAAACATACGGCGTTTGCAATTAACTGTGACATTTATAGATTAATGTTTTAACGTTAAGGTACACATTAAATATGCGTTATCGAAATAGAACGGTTTCACGGTCATTGTTAGTAAAATAATAGTCAACAAGTACAACAAAAGGCTCTTAAAATCGTCTATCTATCTATATAAATAAAAAACAATTACCAAAACATTTTGTCCGCGCTTCACTTCAAAGCGACTGCTATTTGCCTAATTATTTTTTTGTTGTTGTACGAAATATTTTTTTATGCAAAATCACCGAGCAAGTCGGAAATTTGGATGCTACTTTTGTATGAAATTCACCCCGGGCGACACCGGGCACGAACAGCTATTTACTAATGAAATACACTCTTATTTACATTACCTAGGCTTTTAGGACACGATGAGACATCAATATCAAACAGAGTGCAGAAAAGAGATCTATAGTTCTGTGAAAACTTAACAGAAGTGAGCTATCAATAGTGACAATATCTAGCATCAGATGGACTGATAGTTCACTTTAAGCTCATTTCACCGAAGTGTTCAAGGACAAATTTTTGCAGAATTCCCAATTTTTTTTTTTGCATTTTTGCAGGCAAGGACTGATTTTACAAGTAGATGCAAAAACAGCGTTGCTTATATACAAACTTTTAAGCACAATAAACAACCGATTTCCAAAAAAAACACATAAAAGGTGAAAAATATCTTTAATTTCGGAAGTTGGTGTCTTTGGTTTTGTATTTCCGTTTTTTGTCCCCGACTCCTAAAATTAAAGTAATTTTTCACTATGTAGTGTTTTTTTTTGGAAGTCAGTATTTTTTTCTTTTGTAGCAAAAGCTTTTATTTTTACTTTTTAGTTATGGTACCTACCCCACATAAATTCGTATACCCCTACTTGATTTGTAAATAACAGTGACAGGAAGTTATTAACACATCGTTAATAACTAAGTGAAAAAATACGCTTTATTAAGGATAACTCAAAAACTACTGGTCAGATCTTGATAAAATTTATATGGGACCACATGAAAAGCACCAGCTTTCAAATAAAAAGAATCATCAAAATCGATTCACCTAAAAAAGTTCTTACGTAACACACATAAAAATATACACTCGAATTGAGAACCTCCTCCTTTTTTTGAGATCGGTTAAAAAATGTCGACAAATTCCTTGAGTATGCACCAAATGTCGAACAAGTCTATTGATACCTACCTAGGGTATTTATTATATGCAGGTACTTACTTGTGAAGATTGTACTGAACATAAAGTAGTTTAGTCAAAAGTACCAGGTCCACAGAAATGATAGGGAATTTGTGTTATGTCAAAGTTCATGGTAACAATCTATTAAAAGGGTCGTGGAAGGCAGTGTGGACCTTTATAGTCAAATATGATAAATGATGACTGTATGATGAATTACAATAAATAATTACCTAATGACTCCCCAACCTTCGCTAAGGTCATTGCTTTCCAAACAAAACAAAACGGAAATATATTGAAAATAAGTCATGGAAAACACACCAAAAAAGTTATGTCATTACTATGCTCTAAAAAAAACGTTTTTTTTTAATAAGGCTAGGTATACACAACACACAAACGTTGACAGCGGGGTGTAAAGGCAAGGTTACACACAAATATAAGGGGTGACACACACTTACCACGTTTAGCTTCACCAGATGCAAGCAGCAAAAAGAATTTATGTTATTTACAGAAGAGCGAGCAGCCACACTTGTGCTTATTATAAAATTGCTATTGATTAAAGATGAGAGCAGATTTTGTACCGAAAAATAAACGGTAATTAATAGTAAAAAAACGGATTCATTATACAAATAGGTGTACATCTTTTTACTATTCTGACTGAATTATTGCTCTGTAAAAGAGTAAAAAAAGAGAGAAAAAAAAAGAGGAGGAGGTTATAAAGAGTATTTTTTCTATTCTATTCTATCATTTGACTTCCTTACTCTCTCGCGGGTCTAGTGGTCGCAAGCGCTACAGCTGACTACGAGGTCCTGAGTCCGATTCCAAGGTTGGGTACAGTGTTTTTGGATTTTTTCATCAGGAATTTCTCAGTAGCAGCCCAGAGTCTGGATTTGTGCCCGGTGGACGGCAATAGGCTCGCCCCCTATTACAAGGGACTTAAACATAACCGTCAAAATGAGGGCGTACTATTAGGTACACCTCTGCCTAACCCTTCGAGGAATACCGGTATGATAATGTTATGTTATTCTACTTCCATGAAAATTGAACCTAAGACTTGTGCGACTGTACGTCTAAACTTCGAAGTTTAACATATCGATGTATTTAATTGAGAATGTTCATAATCGCGATGTACGGAACTTCGAAAGAATGTCATACTGAACTTCGAAGTTTGAATAGACATTCTTTCGAAGTTCCGTACATCGCGATTATGAACATTCTCAATTAAATACATCGATATTTTAAACTTCGAAGTTCAGACGTACAGTCGTCTTGTGCTTATTTAAATGTAGTGCCAAAAATCTATAAATAAAATGGCCGATTGTATCAGAAATGAAACAAAACTGTTTCAGATAAGTGTAACGTAGAACGAACAAGGCTTAACAGTATTAAGGAAATATTATTGTAATTTATTCGTTAACTATCAGGGTCAGGCTGTTTAATATATCTCTATACTATATTCAGTACAAAAGGTCATTGACCAGCGTGACCTGCCGTACTAATAAACTAGGTTTAATTAAATTCTAGCCAAACTTAATTAATGTATTCTATATTAATCCATATTAATTCTGCGCAGATTTTTCGAGACATTTCGTTAAAAAGAAATGTCTGGATAAAAATGTGTGCAGAAGCTGATTTCTAGCGAGAGGTAACTTACATCAGACGAAATACAGAAATAAGTTAGTATGAATATGCATGAACAAAGTATAAATAAATAAATCATCAAACAGTACATTTATAATAGAATTTGCACAGCAAAAATGAACCAGGCTTTTAATAAATTAATTAAAATCTAGCCTGAAAGACTAGCAATGTTAATATAACTTATTTTTTACGTGATAATTATTTTAAAACTAAGACTTGTGCTGATTGTACTGTACATATCTTAAATAAATGAATTATTAACCACTAGCTGCGCCCCGCGGTTTCACCCGCAAAAATCTCGATCCCGTGGGAATATCGGGATAAAAAGTATCCTATGTCCTAATCCAGGTCATAGTCTACCCATGTGCCAAATTTTATCCAAATCCGTTCAGCCGTTTTAGCGTGATTGAGTAACAAACATCCAAACATCCACACTTTCACATTTATAATATTAGTAGGAAGTAGGATAAACGTTCCCTTCCTGTTTATAGGTCATCATCATGATGATAGTAATAAACCATAAACCTAAAACGTATATTCTACACCATCTTTCCATTGTTCTTTATGAATATAACTATCAATGTATGTATCAACTACGTTTCAAATATATATACAGACATCAAAAGTGTCTAGGTATCAAATACGTTTTTGCTAGTTACTAAAAATCTGGTTTTTAATAATATTTTTTGTAACTCCTATGGATACTTTTTAGTAAATTTCGTCATTAAATTTGAAGATGAAAATCATCTGTCAAGTCGTATTCCTAAGTATATCATCCTGCCAAGGGTTTGAGGCCAAATCAATAAAATTTCTGCCATACTTCTGAGTGAAATCAATACAAAAGAACGTTATTATGGAAAGAAGACGTCATTTGAGCCGAGAAGAAATGATCAGAGCCGTGGAAATGTTGGAAGCTGGTTCTCGGCAACATGCTGTGGCAATCGCTCTGGGCACTACGCAATGTTATAAGTCGACTTTGGACACTTTACCGCATCACTGGCAGCGTGGCAGACCGACATGGAGGACGAGCTCGCATCTCCACAGGCAGGCAAGATTGTTACATACAAATTACTGCTCGGCGAAATCGTCAATGGCCGCGATGATGTTGTTTACGAGGCTTCATAGCTCTTCAGGGATGGTAATAAGCGATCAAACCATAAGAAATCGCTTGCATGAAGTCAATCTCCGTTCCCGAAGTCGTTACGTGTAACACCTATTGAGCCCAGCAATCGCAGAGCTCCTTGGTGATTGAGCATGCATGGGATATGCTTCAAAGAAAAGCTCGGCCAAATATGGATGCTGTACATACACCAGAAAATAATTTTCACCTATTACAACGGACTTGGGCGGCCATTTCGTAAGGTGATTTGGATGAACTCATATTGGGTATGCCGATTTGTATACGCGTTAACGGCGGAAATACAGACTACTAACTGTTTATTTTACGCAATAAAAACCTTTAAAAACTTTTATTACTATATTTTTATCACATTTTGATGTCAGGATTAAAGTAAGGTGAAAAATCCAGCATAAGCAAAAATCGCGAAAAGTCTTTATTAATGCAAAAGCAGAGAGAACTTCGTCGAGGTTGAGAGTACTTCGTCAATCTACACATACAAAAACATTTTATTTAATCAATCTAAATAGACATTTTTATTTAATTTCGGTAAGGCAACAAATATTTAAAACAGGTACCTTGATCCCTAGACACTGTTGATGTGTGTACTGCTAAATATATATGTATATAAAATACTCTCTTAATTGTTAACTGAACCGCAAGATGAAGTACCATTATTTCCAAAAAAACCTACCTAAAAAACCTTTTGCTTGGTAAAAACAGAATTTATTAGAATTCGATTTCATTGGCCATTCAATTAGTTGTTCGGTTCTCCGAATCTAATTACATTTTGTAAATACAAACAAATTAATGTGGCTGTCCGACATAGAAAATCGAACTTATTTGTAAATATTTGTTAAGGTTAATATTTAAACGGGTTTTAGATTTTATGGGTCTTTTTTGTTTTGGATGGGAAATCATCAAATGACTTCTCCCGCCCTGGGCGGAGCGGGAGGGCGTGTCAGCCTTTTACTGAGTAAAACCTACCCGTGTTCCTTCAGTTGTCTGTGCGCCAGGGCCACGGTAACTCTTTCGAACAATCCGCGACCCCGGCAGGCATCGGCCCTATCGGACCCCGTCAATGGTACTGACATCTCTTTGAGGCACGCTTGGAACACGACGCGCCATTGACCGGGCCTGGTCATTACCGGATGACGAGCTACCCATTGCTCGCCGCCCGCAAGCCCACGCCTACGGTGGCCGCGGGAATCGGCTATCGATTCCCGACGCCCTGGGCGTTTCCTCCTGTGGCTACTAGTGGCGTGAGGGCGCAGCGATGGCCTCGCCGTCAAGCGCTCCCCCTCCTCTTTCATGAGCATTACTGCTTAACAGAAGGAGGTGATGGCTTCCCATGCCCTCTAGCTCCGTACCATGGCCCGGACCAGGGCCGGACGCGAGAGATCGCCGCCGCCGATCGCCCCCGCGAGGACATGGTGGTGCTCCGCCCAAGCCGGGCAAACCTCTACCGTATGCGATCCACACAGTGGTTACACCCGGGCGTTTCCTCAAAACAGGAATTTCCCAAAACAACCATTTCCGGTGAGGACCTGCGTCAAGCGGAAGGTGAGGACACCGTGGCATCTTTCAAGCCACTCTTCAAAGAGGGGACTTATCGCCGCAATTGTGGCGTGCCTAGCACTGGGTTGCGACAGTCGCATTCTCCATGCCGCCATGAGATGCCGCCGGAGCTCTGTCCGCTGTGCCGCGATTTCTTGCGGCAAGATTTTATGGGTTTGTCTCCCTTATTTAAAGACTCATAATGAACTGCCTTTTTCCCTGTCACTCGGCAATATCGTACTCTTCTATCAGTGAAAGATTTTTTGAAATCGAATGAGTGGTTTCGGAGATTACCTCCTACATCCAAAATTACAAACTTTACCTCTTTATTATAAAGAAGAAGATAATATGGATAAATGTGACTCTTCTCTCTCTCCGTGTGACAACACGGCGGTAATAGCCAGTTATTGACATCTGTAATACTAATCCCCACCAAAAACTTACACGTAAAAAAGTTCTCAAGTTGAGATCAAGATGGGTGCCAAGTTCTATAGAGGCGATACAAAGTTTAGTAGGTACTCTGCTATTGAATGCAACTTAGCAAATTGTCTAATTTTCAAAAGTTACTAATAAATAATTGACTTTGAAAACTTGTCAAGTTGCATTCAGTAGCAAGGAGCCTAATACATTTTCTTTCACCTAACTTTTACAGTTATTGATTTAAGAACTGTAAAATTAACATTTATAAAATTTTGAATATTAGGTGATTGGGGGGACCTTAATAGGCACGTTAGGCACGCAAAATTGCAACTCTGTAGTTCTCTGACTAACCCTTCAGGGAATACAGGCGTGATGATATGTTATGTTAGTTCTAATAGTTTTTTGATTTAGGGGGTGATCGAAAGTAGCTCTAAATGGTTCGTGTATGATAGCCCACGAGTGCTTCCCCTTGTTCTTCTCCGACCGAACTTTACTTAACACACTGCAGTGTGTCTAGATACCAGAGTCATCGCAAGTAAGTTACCGTCCTAGTAACTAAGCTGAAATATCTTGAAGAACTGCAAAAAGAGCTCTTCTACTACAAAAAAGGAGATAGATGACTTGTTTCCCCTGTTCTTTTACGACCGAACTTTGCTTGACACACTGCAGTGTGTCTAGATACCAGAGTCATCGCAAGTAAGTTACCGTCCTAGTAACTAAGCTGAAATATCTTGACAAACTACAAAAAGAGCTCTTCTACTACAAAAAAGGAGATGAGTTGTTCCCCCTGTACTTCTCCGACCGAATTTTGCTTGACACACTGCAGTTTGTCTAGATACCAGAGTCATCGCAAGTAAGTTACCGTCCTAGTAACTAAGCTGAAATATCTTGACGTAATGCAAAAAGAGCTCTTCTACTACAAGAAAGGAGATGAGTTGTTCCCCCTGTTCTTCTCCGACCGATCTTTGCTTAACACACTGCAGTGTGTCTAGATACCAGAGTCATCCCAAGTAAGTTACCGTACTTGTAACTAAGCTGAAATATCTTGATGAACTACAAAAAGAGCTCTTCTACTTACTACAAGAAAGGAGATGAGTCGTTCCCCCTGTTCTTCTCCGACCCAACTTTGCTTAACACACTGCAGCGTGTCTAGATACCAGAGTCATCGCAAGTAAGTTACCGGCCTAGTAACTAAGCTGAAATATCTTGACAAACTGCAAAAAGAGCTCTTCTACTACAAAAAAGGAGATGACTTGTTTCCCCTGTTCTTCTCCGACCGAACTTTGCTTAACACACTGCAGTGTGTCTAGATACCAGAGTCATCGCAAGTAAGTTACCGTACTTGTAACTAAGCTGAAATATCTTGACGAACTGCAAAAAGAGCTCTTTTACTACAAAAAAGGAGATGAGTTGTTCCCCCTGTCCTTCTCCGACCCAACTTTGCTTGACAAACTGCAGTGTGTCTAGATACCAGAGTCATCGCAAGTAAGTTACCGTCCTAGTAACTAAGCTGAAATAGCTTGACGAACTGCAAAAAGAGCTCTGTCTACTACAACAAAGGAGATGAGTCGAGCACAAAAAGCTATACACACAATTAAAGTTATTTTTTTAAATTTTGTTCTAACTTTTCAACCTTTTTTGCATAACGTTAATAGGCTGTAGAAACGAGGTAGGTACATCATTATACGCCCGAGATATCCGGTATGCCAGATCGTAATTAGCGCGACATATAGAATTTCGTTAATTAGTAGGTATCGCTAATTCTCTGTTCTATTTTTGTTTTTTAATGAGCTGCTCTCAATTTGTATTGGAAGGTATAATTTCAGCATGAATTAATTGAATTCAGCATTAAGTTTTTGGTACCTGTCCCACCGGCGACGAGAAAGAGGCTAGCTATCAACGATTTTGTTCGCTCAAGAAACGTACAAAAAATCCTGGGTCCATTGTAAGCAAAAAAGATACATATATTAATAGTTGATCGCTGACTGTTCACACCGCCGGCGAGTAGGTACTAGTTTGTCGCAGTGAAGCTATCAAAGAAAGTACTCGCTCAGCCACGTTTGCTAGGCGGGCAGAACACTGGCTGGGAGACTCCAGTTTGCTACAAATACACGTAACAGCGAGTAATCGCTCGTCGCCGTCGCGCACTCGCTGTTCGTTGCTCGCCAACTAACTTTTAATTACTAGCTCTACTCGCTTCTCGCTAATCGCCCGAGGTCGGACAGGTGCCTTACTTTAGATATTTGAATAATAATTTGTAATCAAATCTGCTCTCATCCACATCGTACTAATTAAAGCTTATACATAACCAGCCAGCTACATTAATAATAATTTAATAAAATAATGAGGGTTTTCTGAAATGACGTTCGCTAGGTGGCAGAACTAAGACCTCAGGCCCGGGCACCTGTCAAAGCGCCTATATTTCTTTTAGCCGTGACTGAATGATGAACGAACGAATGAAACGAATGACGAATGTCATCATATATTTTATATTCATCGTCGAAATGGAAGACCTCTTGTCGAACTGGCGCCAACCGGAGGCGTGAATTTTCATGAAAACCCTCATTAATAAATACTCCTTTTTAATAAAACCTATGTCATGATAAATCATGATTAATATATCTATTCTAATTCATTATAAATTGATCCTATTTAATTAAAGACAACCCTTTTGGTAAAGTGTTGATTCGAAGCTCAAAAAAATAAAATAAAATGGTGAACACACCCACGCCGTTTCGGTATTAAATAAAGTTTCATTATGATAGAGAAATATTGAGTAAAATATTGTTGCTTTTGTTACCTACTGATTTAAGTTTTAATCAGGAAAACTATAGTTGTTATGACGCTTTAGGGGAACGAAACCCTAATTCACTGGACTAACACCGACATTATTTCATACCTAATGAGAGAATAAGTGCTTTCAACCTAATTAACTGAATACCCAGTATGTCGGCATTCATTACATTGAAAAGCACCGTCTACCTCATTTCCATATCAAGGACACGCTGTCAATTAGCAAAGCTGGAACGCAAGTTGTGGGTTCTCGCATAAAATTCCAAAAAATAAAAAACTAAGAAGCAAGAAGCTGGAACGCGCGGCCCGCTGTCACTTTTGACGTGGTCAGTTTCAAGCGTTCGGACATTTTGCGGTTTTCTTTCGTGGCGAGTTTGAAGCTTCGGACAGTTCAGTGGATGTCCGGATGTCTGGCTGTTCTCCTCTACAGGTTGCATTTCTCAACCAATTCTCGTGAAATTTTGTGAGCAGGTTCGACAATTATATAGAATTTCTTGTCGATACAGTTTTTGAAATTTTTTTAAATGACGGAGATATAGGGGTTGAAAACGTAAAAAAAAACATATTTCAGCCACATCGCGCTCTTTGCGCGCGCTTTTTGTTTTAAGATGCGCGATGAACATTTATTCGGTTTTAAGCTACGCAAAGACGGACTCGCGAGGTCTACAGGTCACAGAGCCACTAGTATATTTATCAATGGCATGAGTTTAGTTGGAGAAAGACCTGGATGAGACTCGCACAGACCAGGGCAGCATAGCACAAAAAGGAGGGGGCCTATACTGAGTAGTGGATAGAACAAGGCTATCAGTGATGATGGTAATGATGATGAGTTTAGTTAGTTGTATAAAGAGCAGCAGAAATCATATTTATTTTATTAAAACGAAAATAATCTATCTATCTATATTATACCTATAAATAAAACAAAAATTGTTTCTACCTATGTCCGTTACCTACAGACTTTGAAACCATCCAACCGATGCGCCCCAAACCGGTTTCATTAGAAAGGCAATAATGCGAAGTTGGTTTTAGACTTTTTTTATGTAGTAGCATACGCCGGGTATCCGCTAGTATAGAATAGTTACATACATAAACTCACGCCGTCATCCCGTAGGGGTAGGCTGATACTACAGAACATCACCAGCTACGATCCTTACATACTCCTTTTGAGAATAATTACCTACGTAGTACGTAGAATATTTTCTTTACAGCCTCTATAAACTTTTAAAGATTTGCGGAAATTGAAGGTCATAGTTTATAATTATTCAAATTCGAAAGTTCATAAAAATCGGATTGAAAGGCGACTAACGAGGCAGATGTGAGTAGAAACGCCAGGAGGGGTCGCCCTAGAAGGACATATTGTGACCTTATTGGTGGTGTTCTCCAGAAAGGTCAGGTGCGTAATACTCACAACCGGCGTGCGTGTGTGACCAGAAGTATGAACATCAATGAAGTAAAAGGAGTATGTAAGGATCGTAGCAGGTTGAGTTCTGTAGTTTCTGCCTACCTCCATGGGAAGAAGGCGTGAGGTTATATGTAATTTAAGTTCATTTATCGATCGATAACAAGCAAACAAGAAAAAGATGGACGGACTGTGCGAAAGATGATATAGCTAGCAAGGGATTAAATTTTTTACTTTGTTTTATTTTTATTATTAAGCTATTGCATAGCTTTTATCGCGGTGTTTGAGCGCGGCGACTGAATCAAGAAATTCCGTAACGAAAATATAACCTAAACCCCCCCCCCCCCCCTCCGCCTACCATGTAGTTCGGCCGAGCGTTCGCTTAACGTGTAGGTATATGGTACGACTCTACTTGAGTTAATATCAAAGAAAAAAAATACTGCATAAATAAAAAATAAATAAATAATTATTAATTGCATAAGTTGATAAAAAATACTATGCAATAGCTTTACCGCGGCAGTCTCCGAGTGCCACACGTATTTTTTTTTGTTGTTATAGCGGCAATAGCAATACACAATCTGCGAAAATTTCAACTGTCTACCTATTACGGTTCATGGGATACAGTCCGCTGACAGACAAAAAGACGGACGGACAGACGGACAGTCTTGTAGACTGTAAATTTGTAGACCTTTTGTATTTTGTTAAGTACCTGTTACTTGTTGACAGGCCTACACTGTCCTCCCATACCTATCAACACTGTAATTTGAAACATTGTAAAAGCCCCTTATTTTTAAAAGAGTAACCGTGGAGATTCTTGCCGGCTCTTCTCCATAGGAAACAACCAATTGGAACCGTGCACCTAGCTTCTGACGTTTCATAAGTGCCCATGTTGGTTTATGTGAAATAAAATATTTTGATTTTGGGACAGCGGAGGCTTAGTAATTGGGTTCCGTGGGCACCCTTTGGGTACGAAACCCTAAAAAATAAATGAAAAAGGCATCGCAACGCATTAATAATAATAATAAATCTTTATTTCAGACATGAACACATACATGAACAGTCCATATGTTGTTTAGTTATGGGTTAGTAACAGAAAGGACTTATACTATACCTATTAGTATTGTAAGTAAGGACACAAGCACAGTTAAATTGCCCAAGCCCGCCCTCGTGGCTCAGTGTGGTAGCACCATAGGTACACCTAATAATTAATTATCTTCGTGTACCTATAGCTAATTCTACCCAGCGCCATTGTATAGGACAGTCTGGCCTATTAACTAGTCAATTTTAGATATCTGTTCAAGAAGTCGTAAAAATCCATCCTGGTTGTCTAGCCGGGATGGATTTTTAAGACTGCCAAGTAAGGGTAAGAAAAGGGTCTTAGGAAACTATGCTTAACTTTTTGAGAAATTTCAATCTGCATCAGTACACAGATTTTGAAAAACAATGTAGTCAGCAACAAAATATGGCCAATTTTCACGAAAAAAGTTTTTGATGCTTTGGCATCCATCCTGTTTCTTATAACGATCCAAAAACTACCAGACGAGTCGTGAGCGATTTATAAGGATGTTATGTTCATACTTCATACCGTCCATTACGTGGTAAATCAGAGAGGACGCGCGCTAGAGCAGTTCACAGACAGTAGTTGGCCCCGCTTTTTAACAGATTTTACCAAGTGACTATCGAGATGACGACTAATAGAGTATGGAGATTTTCTTTCTTTATTTTCTTTAAAAAGACATGTTGCGACGACCCCAAGTAAATTGAGATAAGGGCAGTAGAATGATGATGTACAATCAAGCAACGCTGTACGCACCCATAGAAAAATTTACAATGTAATTAGTTAAAAACAAATCGACATTTTCGTGGATGAAAATTAAAAAACTCCTACAAAAAGAGCTGATGACCTTGAAACAACAGAACTGATTTTGATAAAACATATCTAAGAACCACCGCTAGAAAACCTGCTTTCAAATAAAAAAACCGCATCCCAATCGGTTCACCCGTTTAAGAGCTACGGTCCCACAAACAGGCATACATACACATAGCGGTCAAATTTATAACACCCCTCTTTTTGCGTCGGGGGTTAAAAAAGGTCGCGAACGATTCGTTTGCAAATGGATAAAGAACTGAGTAATAGATTTAAAAGTTTTCTCCAAAATGGCTGATTTGGGTCGCAGTTAACTTAATTTACGAGAGAGTTTATTGTTCTTTTATTTTTTCTTGTAAGGTTTCCTTTTATTATGACTAGCAACCCGCCCCTGTTTGCATGGTTTTTACGACTTGACGAATCATCAACATCATCATCTGCGTAGTCTTTTCCTAACTATGTAGGGGTCGGTTTCCAGTCTAACCGGATGTAGCTGAATACCAGTTATTTGTTACTTTAATTTCAGAAGTCGGTGTCTTTGGTTTTTTATTTTCGTTTTTTGCCACCGACTTCCAAAATTAAAGTTATGTTTCACTTTTTAGAGTTTTTTTTTTTTGGAAGTCGGTTGTTTTTTTTTATTTTAGTTTTCTTTTTTTCAGTTTTAGTTGTGGTACCTACCTCACATAAATTCGTATACCACTACTTGATATTTAAATAACAGTGACAGGAAGTTATTAAAACATCATCAATACACACTAAGTGGAAAAAATACGCACTATTAAGGATAACTCAAAAATTACTGGTCAGATCTAGATCAAATTTATATGGGACTACACGAAAAGCACCAGCTTTCAAATAAAAAAAAGAATCATTAAAATCGGAAAAAGTTCTGAAGTAACACAAATAAAAAAAATACAGTCGAATTGAGAACCTCCTCCTTTTATTGAAGTCGGTTAAAAATGAGCTTCAATCTATCCCGTAACTACAACCACACTATGAAATTAATTTACATAATTAAGGCAAGCGATTTTAATAATGATTACCTACGAGAATATGCTGCGGTTACCCTGTACTTACGCAAATTGAAGGTTTCGAACTAACAATTACGTGTTAATCACTCAATTAGCCGAAGCGACCCGACACACCTTCGGGCATCTTCGGTAACCATCGGCGCAGTAACCGAAGATGACCGAAGGTATTTCGGGTCATTAGGAAACACGGAAAGTCGAGTATGTCTTTACTGCTCTTAAATAATGTTGTGATTAGGAGATAAGCAGAGATCGGATATTCGGATGCAAATTTACCTAAAGTTATTTTTTAGCTATCAAAGTATGGAAGCGACTTCTTAAAATATATTTTTTTTATAAAAATCAGATGCATATTTATTAAAAAATAATTTTTAACCCCGATGCAAATATGCGTATGTAGGGTGTAAAAGGAGGGGTGGTATGTGTTAGTTAAAACAAAAGAAAATATAAATTAAAATAATTATTTTTATTGAATTAAGTACTATATCGTGATTGGGCGTAAATATTACCTCGGCTACTACCTTTCGATCGCTATGATTTGGTCCGGTTTGGTCACTGAAATCTGACGTTAGCGGGATTTTTTCAATAAAACACCGCATTCCATATTAGCATTTAGGTGAATATGTATCCGAATATCCGATCTCTGGCGATAGGTTGCGATGGGAATTGTTTGGAAATGTATTTCAGCTCGAGTTACCAAACTCCTATACATATATGAGGGGGGTGCGCTTCGGTAGCCCGTGAAATTCAAATTTTCTAATGTTTTTTAGGGTTCCGTACCCAAAGGGTGCCAACGGGACCTTATTACTAAGGCTCCGCTGTCCGTCCGTCTGTCACAGGGCTGTATCTTTTGAACAGTAATAAGTAGACAGTTGATGACATTTTTTATAGCTTGTGTACTACTATGGCCGCTATAGCATTAAAAATAAAAGCATGTAGTCAAGGGCGGATCCAGGATTTATTTCCGGAAGAGGCACATGGGCGAGACAGGTAGAAAGTGTCTCTCATATCTATTATTGCACTATGCTGTTTTTGGGATTCATTCCTTTTCACTGACATATAAAAATATTTACAAAAAAAATCCCTGCGTTGAAATATATCGCCGCAAATTTAAAAAAAAATTGCTATTCCATACATTTTGACCGCGTAGGTATTGCACTTTTGTAGGAAACAGCAGATTTTTTTTAAATAACTGACGAAAAATTTCAACGCTTGGGGGTCCAGAATCATGTACTGAATCCATGGTAACAGGTTATGCTCGATGGCCCTGCTACCCAATATATAATTAGGTAGTAAAGGTAAATGACCCACTGGAAAACATCGAGCTCCATAAACTACAATAAATTAAGTAGGTATTATGCTCATAAATTGCTGATCAAGTAATCATTAAACTTAAGTTCTGAGTTGGGCTGCTCGATTACTGACAAATGCGTGCACTGACTGGGCATTTCCACTCAGGAGTGGTTATTTCTTCAAAAGACCATTGCAGACACAAATCTACATGGTAGTCACATGATCTGACCAAGATTATGTCTAGACTTTAAAAGAGACTGTGACCTTTGAGTTTGTTTCGGCCCTTTTTCTCAGAGTAAACAGAAAGGAATCGCCGACCTGATCTAGTTTTTAAAACATGATTGACGTGTAAAAGTGTTTGTTGCAAACCTACCTACAGAAACAAAAACATTTATTATTTAGGATTGCTGATGAACCTCAATAAGTCAATCCAATTATTTTTGGTTACAACTAGTGTCAGTTTGATCGATAGTACATTCTATATTACAAGTACAAAAAGCCAAAACTGTTAATTTATTACCACTCTCGTTATCACTATATAAGAGAACGTCATTGTATAATAGGCCGTGCCTGTTCTTAGCACGTCCGTTCCGGTACTCAGGCAGTGACGCAGACGCGTCATATCCGGTATTGTGCTGTCACAACATTGTTGGAACGTGTTGCAGGTATGATTTTAAATGAGACTCAACTTCAACATCTTTACAAATAGGTATCTTGTTTTTTTTTTGTTTTTATTTTAAGAGTAGAGAAATACCAAATAAACGATGGACGGACTGTGTGAAAGATGACATGGCTAGAAACGGGGTGACTACGGAGACGACGAACGACTAAAGGATGATTTCCACCAAACGGCTGGCATCGCATTGGATCGGAAAGGATTCGAACGGATGCGGCGACAGCCGATCGCGTCATGCAGGATGTCGACGCATGCGATCGGCTCCGTATCGTTGCTTGCGAACGTATCAATTTCTGCGCCTAGTTAAATAATTTCATATCTACCGTGTTAACGATACAACGATACGACGACAGGCGAACGGAGCTGATCGCGCGTCGCAGCATACTTTTGGCTACGATCGCGTGTCGCGGAAGACGCCCTCTGTCAAGCTGCTGTGCGCGGCTTGGTAAATATAGACTTTAAATACTGTGTACACGATTTAATATCGTTTAGAGATTATAAAATCCATTCCGTTCCGATCCGATACGATGCGAGCAGTTTGGTTGAAATCATCCTTAATAGAGAAGTATGGAAAAGAAAGACTTGTTGCGCTGACCACGAATAAAATGGGAGAAGGGTAGGAGAATGATTATGTTTGTTGTTGTTGTTGGATTTTGCTTATGTTGTTGGATGGTAAAAAACCAACCGCAGCGTAGCATGGCCAATGACTACAGAAGAAACGAAAGAATAAATGAGAGATTTTAATTGTAGATTATTATACAAGGGGGTAAACTGACCCATTATATACGAGGTAGTTTTATTCCCTAGCTTTAGCGAGGGACTAAATTGGAACCGAGTTATAATGGGTTTTTACCGCCGTGTTTATACTCTACTTTTCACTACGATTGCGAGAAAATAAAATAATCCAATACAATATTAAATAGTTTACTTTTTTTAATTTCTTCTGTAGCCGCAATGTAACGAAGAAATTAAATAATTCATTCTATGGAAGAGATCGCCGATTATAGTTCCATTTAAAAAAAAAAAAAAAATTTTATGAAACAATAATAATTCATGATTATTTTACTCATGAAAACGGACTTTTCGTTTTTCTAGGCTCGTTGGTAACAGACAAATTAACTTTTTCCCCTAGAGGAAAATATGCTGTTTTATCTCCGCTCTGGTATGCTACAATGGTGGACTTTTTGAGTAAGAGGAATAAAAAAAACATTTTTACGACGTGATGTCAAATATAAAGGACAGAAATGTAATTTTGTAAAACAGAGATATATGCTATTCTTCGTAGACACATAAGTGGTCAAGCTACGTATTTAGGACATGATAAGTGATCACCGTCCCCTATCTACATCTGTAGATAATACCAGAGCTAAATGATAAATGATAAATAAATGATAAATGATTTTATTTCTGTAAGTAGGTAGTAGCTGCTGAGGTACCTATAGCAGATGCCTTGCCATATCAGAGGCAGCCGCTGAAAATGTTTCAAACATCTCTCAAGCATGCCACTACCAATTTACGAAATCCTTATTACGTATTATGACATCCAAGATTTCGTCTACCCAACATTTTACCGAAAACATCTCAAGAAAACCTACCAAAAACATTTATTCGCTCACTAAAACATGAACGACCATTCTAAAGAAACTGTTTTCCAACCGCACTTAACCTAAAAACCTTACGAACCAAACAGAGGTACTGCTAACATCATAAATTTTTCAACAGAAAACGGCTTAATGGTGCTACTTCGCCAAAACCACTTACTAAACACTTATAGTTGATAAAAGGGAGATAAAATCTGTTATTTGGCCTATTTAGAACCTCTCACGGCTTTTGTATAGTGAAAAGGCTGTGATAAGGTCTGAAAGTGTTGATTATTTTTGTCTCTTTTCATTTAGTGAAAGGAAAACTAAAATGGTCGGCGGGCACTGTCGATTTTATGGATAAGATTAGGCATTGTTGGTTGAAAGTGTCTGAGTGGTTAACAATAATGATAAAGTTAAGAAACTGCTTATGGTTCTGAGTAAATTCGGGTTAAAAAATTGTTTGAATTGTGAGATTGCGGTGAGATTATGGACAAAATCATCTACAGTTTCTTGAAACTATCTATGAAGGAGTATTGTCCTCCTAAATCTTACCTTTTGTTACGGAAAGGTATACTTAATATTTTGGTATGATTTTTTTTACGGTCTATGAAACATCTTATAACCTGAAATACTACCATACCACATTTACTATTCAAATACTTTCAGATAATGAGCATCTTTATGCTCACTATCTGTAGTTATAAAAAAAAAACAAAACAAATATAGAGTAAAGACTCGTATTACTTGTTATGAAAATGTATTAATTAATTGAATTTCACGCGGCTTGCGTCTGACAGCTGTCACCAACACCCATAATGACGCCGTAATAATGACACACTAATAAGGATATCACTGATTTTAACGTGTTTTCTTTATATTTCAAGGATTTACCGTAGTAAGTCGTTTTTCTAGAATGCTAATGAAACGGGTGGTTATTTAATTATATTTATATTAGTTTAATATAAGTAACAATAACAATCGTTGTCGAGAAATGACGCGTCGCACGTCACATGGCGTTCGGCGTGCATCTGACAGCTGTCACCAACACCCTTTATTATTTCACTATAATGACGACACTAATAAGGCCAACGCTGATTTTAACGCGATTCCTTTGTTTCGTAATATTGAGCTAGTTTTTTGGACTGTATTGTAGAATGATGATTAGTAAATTAATTAATTTTGGTGCAAAACTTTCAGATTTCATACTTTATTTTAATTCGAGAATCTTGATGATGTTCTAAAATACGGGCCCAAATTTTAACCTAATATTTAAAAAAAAGAGTTAGGTTAAAAAACTGAAATCAGTTTCGTTCAGTGATAATGTGTCTAGGGAAATTGTATGCTTTCAGGGTTCAATGGATTTACAGAACTCATTCTAGCGAAGAATGTTTTACTACTGTTTTTTTGGCTCATTTGGCGACATGAGAAATACGACTCCTAAGTAGGTACTCGTAGCCTAAAAGCATCATAAAAACCAGTATTTTTCCTGAAACTTTGAAACTTATTTACGCTAAATGATGAGAAAATCAAATGATAGATATCATTTTTTAAATAATGTTCAATCTCATCATCTGTAACTTATGCTAAAATTACGCATTCATTCAGTAATGTGGTTTATAGTACCTACCTATAGTAAATAGGTACTTTCAATTAATTTTAAATGTTAAGTAGGTACGGTCACCAAAAGTGATAAGAAACAAGGGTCGTCGATATAGTTGAAGTTTAGTAAGAAACTGATGAATGATTTCGAATAAAATTTTAGTTAATTAATAGGAAACAAACAGGTCAGTTATCAAATTAAATTTCATTCGAAAACATCCATCGGTTTCTTACTAAACTTAAACTATATTGACGATCCTGGTCAGTTATCTCTTCTGGTGATTATACCTACTTAAATGAAACAGAAAAGTAATACCTACTTACATATAAACTAATACACTAATACAAATGCTTTAAAAAGAAAAGAAGTAGATAAATATTTTAAATATTTTAAAATGTATTACAAACCATTTTTATTTTTGCTACTGTCCCTCTTATCTAAAACAAAATATCAGTTAGTTAACTATTTAATTCTATAAGTAGAGATTTTTTTAATGATAAAAATATTTAAATCGAATAGGAGACTAGGAATTTGAAATTTTCATGCTGAAAAATGCTGGCTCATGCTTCGGAATTCGGAAAGTCGCACATGCTAGTCTTATTTTCAAAGCGATTCCTAGTTTTCATGCTGGCTTAATAATTTATTATAATTTATGATTAAAAACTGATAAAGAACTAATCTCTTTTTTGTGTATTGGACTGGTAAGTGTTACAAGGAAAAAAATAAACACAAAAACTCAAGAAATTCTGGGAAAGTAAGTAATTAAAAAACTGTCAAACTAATTTTCTGGATCAAAAAACAAAAATTAAAAAAGGTAATTTGATGATCTCAAAAGTTTGGGCACAACATCTAAAAAATGTGATGTACCAGGGCTGCATAAACCGGAGGAAAAGTTTGGGAGTGTTCGAGAATGTTTGTTAATGTTCAAAATGAATGGCTCACCTAAACTCGCGTCGTATGTATTCATGTATTCTGACGTCATAAATTGTGACACTAGAGCCGTCTTTCCGACGCCGGCGTCACCAAGTAACACCACCCTGTATTTTGGTATCTGTAACAAAAAATATATTAAAATAGATGCATCAGTGGAGTGAATAATTTAGGACACAGGGAAAAAAAAACGCCTGGGATCCGAAAATACATTACAAAAATAGACATATTTGAAAATCAATTCTCTACTTTCGCGATCACATGCATGAAATAGTCTCGCTCATTTTGTTGAAGTATTCGCTCCGTTCATTGGAGAAAAATGTTATAATTATGCTGCCCTTGTTTCAGTCTCCTCATGTCTAAAGGGCATTCCAGATGGACCATTCTCGCAAATGTTTTAATTACAGTTTTATTATATTATTTTTTGCTCCTGTGTGTTATCTAATATTTATACAATATATAACGGATTTAAAAAAACACTTAACGAAGCCGACAGTCACTGGTACTCCCCGTCATTGTTATGATTTTTTTGTACTGGACCATACCTGGGAACCTTCTGGTTACGGAGATATTGAAGGTCAAAAAGCCAACGAGTTTTTTTAAGAAAACAAGTTTTTAATGTTATAACAAAACTTTAAATACCCCCACGACCCCTGTACCGTTGCATGCACCCATAAGCACAATGTTTTGCGTGCGTTACGTTGCGCACTACGGTAAACAGAATTTTTACACATCAAAAATAAAATTCGTTTCCCAGCAATTATTTTTGTGCTGTGTTACTTAGTTTGATGTACAGAATGCGTAGTTGACGATGTGATGGGTATTTTTACAAACTGTATATGTATATATAACATATATATGTATGTATATTATCTGACCAAGATTATTTCCGGATTTACTTTGTAAGATAGTATATTATTTTAATTATTGTGAATGTAAAGACTATGCGGATCATTGTTTTTTTTTCTCTTCTCAATTAGTTTGAATCATGGTCTGGCAGTTTGAGTAATTTATGCGGCCTAATACCCAAATGTCCTTTCTTTGGTATTGTTCGTCGAATCGTTGAGCTCCTTAAGTTTTTAGTTGAGTTGCACGATTACTGACAAATGCGTGCACTGACTGGACAGGTCCACTCATTCTGTGTGGTTTTTCCTCAAAACACTATTTCAAACACAAATCTACATGGTCTTCACATGATCTGACCAAGATTATTTCTGGACTTCAAAAGAGACTGTGACCTCTGAGTTTGTTTCGGCGTTTCTTCTCAGAGTAGTCAGATAGGAAATGCCGGCCTCATCTAGTTTTAAAATATTATTGACGCGTAAAAGTGTTTGTACAAACCTACTTATAGGAATAAAATCATTTATCATTTATGATTTACCCCTTTTTTAAATTCAGTGAAACTACACATTCAATTTTAAACTGCGTAACATCATAAAGCATTAAATGCTACTCTATTTAAATATTTTTCCCCACAAACATTTGGTAAAAGCACTATCCATTATTTGGTGATATAACAAACAATGCGTTTGATAGAATCACTCTGTTCGATATTCTTAAACAATCAAACCAATTTCAATTCAATTAATGGATCAATTCGATAATGAAACTGTTCCGTCTATACGTATACAATTGGCTGAAGTACAGCCATTATTGTAGCTGGGAGAGATAAAGCTACATAGGACAAAGACCATTTTCTATTATGTATTAGGGTTCCGTACGCAAAGGTTGTCCACGGGACTGTATATTTGCAACGCGTATGACAGTTCCATCATACCCTTAATACACATTACTATGGATTACATTTGGACCATGAACCTGAACCGACTCTCCGCATCATCACCTTATGGTTGTTGCAGAGTTAATCTATGGAATGTGCCGAAATCAAATCGGTTCAACGTCGAGACCACAAAACAGATAATTTCTATCAGACTCATATCGAACACAGTCCATCAATAAGTGATGTAGGTCTTCTCTTCCACAACTCCACACTCCATTTTCTATTTTGTTCAGTACCTGCGTCCTAATTGCGTAACACACTTTCAACACAATCCGAGGGTTTTGAAAGAAATTCCTAATCAATTGCTTCATAGGCTTAAAAAATTGTCTGCTCAACAACGCATAGATAACGCAATGAATTTGGCTGAACTGTCAAAATGAAAAGAATTGCGATCAACTGTCAGTTTATGTGTGTTACGCTATTACTCTGCAGGGACTTGTTGACAGGCCTATACTGTCCTTTCATACCTATGAACATTCTTATTTGAAAACATTTTTAAAAGCTTATTATTTTAAAAGAGTCACAGTCGAATTTCTTGCCGGCTTTTCTCCAATATGACTTTGTTGATTACAAATTGGAATCGTGCACCAAATTTCTGACCATGAGTAGAAAGAACAGCACTATCTCTTTTTCGCAATTAAATCCCTGAGTGACTGAACACCATAATGTAAAGTTTATCCACTGAAGACAATTTAAAAAATATGCTCGGCACTGATCAAGATCATCATAAAACAGAGGATTTTCTGATGAAATTGAATAATTCAATTTATTATCACTGTCTTGAATACAAAATTGTATGATCATCGATCGTTCGAGGATGACTGAGAAGCCGTTTAATACCTTCTTCGATATTCATCTTACAACTTTGAGGGCGTTGAGGTGCTCTCAAAAAGAATTTTTCAAAACTCTAACCGCGACTGGAGAGGAGTTTGAAGTTTGTATGCGATTTAAATTGCCAGCTTTAAAAGCAAGAGTTCTACAAAGATATGTTGGCACCCGAATGCCATTAGCATGGGGAACACCCCTCTGTCAAATGTTGGTGAACATATGACAAACTGTGTCAAAAAAAAAATAAGAACAAGATGGCGCGTTAGTTCCGATTTTAAACACGCGCCGCTATAACTTTGTAGCGTTGTAGTTATGATAATAATTTGACATCGTGTTTTTTTTTCCGTAAATCCACTACAGAGTGTTGTCAAATCAAGCCTTTTTCACATGCTAATAAGTCACACGATTCTAGCCTTTGTCACAAATAGTATTGTTGAGGAATTTGTGAATTTCGACATTCAAACTAGAATTTCCAAAAAAATAATTAATACTACTGATTGCTTCGTTGGTATATTGGTCGCAAGCGCTACTGCTAAGCATGAGGTCCTTTTTTTTATTTTTTTTTTGGGTTGGAAATCATCAAATGACCGCTCCCGCGCTGGGCGGAGCGGAAGGGCGTGTCAGACTCTTACTGACTAAAACCCACCCATGTTCCTTCAGTTGCCTGTGCGCCAGGGCCACGGTAACTCTTTCGAACAATCCGCAGCCCCGGCAGGCATCGGTCCTATCGGACCCCGTCAGTTTTGCTGACATCTCTTTGAGGCGCGCGTGGAACACGACGCGCCGTCAACCCGGGCCTGGTCCTTACCGGACGGCAAGCTGCCCATTGCTCGCCGTCCGCAAGCCCGCGCCTACGGTGGCCGGGAGTCGGCTATCGACTCCCGACGCCCAGGGTGTCTCCTCCTGCGGCGACTAGGGGCACGAGGGCGCAGTGATTGCCTCTCCCTCTCGCGCTCCGCCTCCTCCTTCGCGAGCATTACTGCTTCGCAGAAGGAGGTGACGGCTTCCCATTCCCTCTCGCTCCGTACCATGGCCTGAACCAGGGCCGGACGCGAGAGGTCGCCGCCGCCGATCGCCGCCACGAGGACATGGCGGTGCTCCGCCCAAGCCGGGCAGACCTCCACCGTATGCTCCACCGTGTCCTCCGGTCGATCCACACAATGATAACACCCGGGCGTTTCCTCCCGCCTTATCCGAAACAGGAACCTCCCGAAACAGCCATGTCCGGTGAGGACCTGCGTCAGGCGGAAGGTGAGGACGCCGTGGCGCCTCTCAAGCCACTCCTCAAAGAGGGGTCTTACCGCCGCAATTGTGGCGTGCCAGGCGCTGGGTTGCGACAGTCGCACTCTCCATGCCGCCATGAGATCCCGCCGGAGCTCTGTCCGCTGTGCCGCGATTTCTCGCGGCAGCGGAGTTACGCCCCGGCGTTTCGCCTCCTCGCGCCACTCCCAAACGTGCGCGAGGACTTTTGCCTCCAGATCCCACGGCGGCAATCCGGCAAGGAGGCTCGCCGCCTCGCAGGAGACCGTGCGGTATCCCCGTACCATCCGGATGGCCATGACCCTTTGGGACGCGTTCAACCGGCGAGCTGGCCGGAGCCTCAATGAACGCGCCCACACCGGTGCCCCGTAAAGGGCCATGGACCGCACGACCCCCGCGTAGAGCCTCCGGTAGGAGGCGTTTGGTCCCCCCAGATTGGGTAAGAGCCACTTCAACGCAGCCCCGGCCCGCTGCAGTCTGGGAGCCAAACGTCGGAAATGCAAGCATGAGGTCCTGGATTCGATTCCCGGGTCAGGCAAAGCATTATTGGGTTTTACATCTGGATTTTTTCAGTAGCAGCTCAGATTCTGGACTTGTGCCCGGTTGATGACAATAGGCTCGTCCCCTATTACAAGGGACTTATAAACATAACTGGCGAAAGGTAGGTTTACTATAGGTATCTGCCTAACCCTACTGGGAATAAAGGCGTGATGTTTATGTAAATAAAAACTAAACAGAGATTTTTATTAAATCACAGAGCCAAGGCAAAAACAATTTTCCTATTTTTTGTCATAATAATTCTCACCAGATTTCAAAACATAAATATATAGGGCTTTTGCTCCAATATACATTTAAATTAGCTTCTTCGCTGACGTGGGAATCTGCGTCATATAATTTTGGTACATAAAGCTGTGGATTAAGATTGAAATTCGCTTGAAAAGGGTTCGCGGCATGTATTTATATTGAATTTACGTCGTGTTTGTACAAAGAATTATGGTGTTATATTGTTTGATACCGTTCTTAGGTTTCATATAACACATGGAATTATAGGAGTATTTGTTTTCTTTTTATACGGCAAATATTTTTAACAAGTATTGATTTTTGTTACAGAAATTCGTTTCAAACATAATATTGTTCCCCAAATAACGCTATGCATTGTACATCATTCACATTTGATCTCATCATAATTCATCATAATTTTTCGTTACTTTTTCATTTTTATTTTCGTCATTAATTTTATGTAGAAGCCATGTTCTAGCTAGTTCTTTTTTGTAAATTTTTGCGACTGTTTTGAAAAATGAATAATTTTTGTATAATCTCCACGACTTGTTTTGTACTACTGTCAAAACTAAATCTAACTGCAAAATTTTTAACAGTAAATATTAGGTTCCTTAAAAGTAATAATATCTGTTATTGCAACATAGTGTCTACTCTTAAGCAATTTAACGCTACCAATGACTCATTAAAACCTACTTTAACACTAACTTTACTACCTAACATAAGGTAAACTTAGAAGACAGCTCACTGTAACAAAATCTATTTCTTGCTACGCCAAGGCTACGCTTCGTAGCACCGCGCTACGCAGGCGAACGCTACGAGTCTATGCTACGAACGCCACTACTACGACAATAAGTACTTACTTATACCTACTAATAATGATGCTAACTTTATTTGTCAATTTTTTTTAAGCTATTGCATAGCTTTTATCGCGGGTTTTGAGCGCGGCGACCGAATCAAGAAATTCCGTAACGAAAATAAAACCTAACACCCCCCACTCCGCCTACCATGTAGCTCGGCCGAGCGTTCGCTTAACGTGTATGTATATGGTACGACTGTAATTGAATTAATATCAAAGAAAAAAAAATACTGCATAAATAAAATATAAATAAATAATTATAATTGCATAAGTTGATAAAAAATGCTATGCAATAGCTTTACCGCGGCAGTCCCCGAGTGCCACACGTGTTTTTTTTAAATTAAACTTTGCCCCACTCTAGGAATTTCTCCTGTATTGTGGGTGCGTTTACAAACATTTAAACTGATATACACAAACAGCCAGACCCGGACCAACTACTTGTAGTTCATACAAATATTTGTTCCGTGCGGGAATCAAACCCGCGACACGCAGCGCAGCAGTCAATCGCTTAACCACTGCGCCAACCGTGCCATCGTGCCGTCGTTGATTTTGAGAAAATTAATATGGTACGGTATGGTATACACTATGTTTTTTAAAACTGAGACAGTTGAAGGAAATCCTAATCTATATGGAGATATGTAAAACTGTATTAGGAACCATTAGCTCTTTTTTCATGAAAAACATTTTGACATGAGTACTTGTTTTTCTGGTCAATTGCGAGTTCTCCAGAAAAGATTGTAAAATTCAATATATTTTTTTTTAATTCTGTTCGACTCAATTTCGTGAAAGGATCATTTCATTCTATCGGAAGAAAAAAATCTAGACAGAAGAATTACTAACTATGCCAAAATAATTATCATGATGGAGTATATAAGGATCGTAGCAGGTGGCGTTCTGTAGTTTCTGCTGACTCCCATGGGAAGAAGGCGTGAGTTTATGTATGTATTTTCATGAAAAAATAGCTAATGTTACCGAAGTTAGTTTCCCTGTATCTGTTATGGATTCGGATTTCCCCACACTGTCCCAGTAAAAGAAATCACTGCGTACGTTACCAAAATAATAAAAAAGTGGTAATGGTTGTTTACCAAATAGGACACGTAAAGAAAATTACATAATATTCTACAAAACTCACCGGATCCATTTCATCTTCATCGGGAGTGTCGAGGCTCGCGGAGTCCACGGGCCGGTAGCCCGAGCAGCAGGATCCATCGAACGGAGACCGGTCTGATGCTCTGTGGACGAGGAAATTTTATTGTTAATTTCGGCTTATTCAAAGTCAAATTCAAATCATATATTTCATACAGGCACATTAAAGGTACTTTTGAACGTCAAAATTTACAAGAAAATATAATTGATTCTAGTTGCCCCTTCCAAAAGGCAGTCCGTATGGAGAAGAATGGGCAAGAAACTCCAAGGACACTCTTTTTAAATCAAGATATTACGTTTTGGAATGCGCAACTAGCTTCAACTTGCTGACTAACTGACCGACTCTTTGACAGTTCAAAAGTGCCTTTAAATGGTTTAATTGAAATAAATGCTTTGAGTTTGAGTTTGATGCACCTCTGCCTAACCCTCCGAAAAAATCAAGCGTGATGTTATGTTATGTTACGTATATGTAATTACCTTCCTACGCGTATACGTACATAATGTACAAACATATACATTAATTTTAAAACCCAGTGAACCGCTTAAAAGATAAACAACGTATCTCGAAGCGACGCATCCGCTTGACGCAAACAATAAACCAATCACAATGCTTTTAATATGAGTGAGGATGTAATAAAGAGCGAATTGAATTGCCTCATTGGTCAAAAAGATTGAAGATTGAAAAACCGAAATGGTTCCACCATCTGCTTGAGGCAAGAACATTATTACTGTTTACATTCGTGACCCTTCCTTGTTTCGTAAAGCACGTTATGTTATCAAGCCATGGCTTTCGGAATCTCAGGCCATCGCTCATATTAGGACACGGCCAGCGGGGTAATTATGTAAGACACTAACAGTAGGAATGGGTTTCATTTTGACAGTTCAACAACATTCATTGCGTTATTTACGTTGTTCAGCAGACAAATTTTTCGAAGATATGAAGCGATAGATTAGCAATAGGCTTCAAATAGATTCAGATTGTGATGGATAGTATGTTACGTAATTAGGGTGCTGATGTTATATTGACGATCATAAAGACGAAGACTGAATCTTGTGTGTGTTTAATTTGGGAATTTCATCGGCAGCAACATTCTTCAAATTGGAATTCAATCCGGCTTCATGGAAAATGTTATACACAACATGTAAGTTCTTCAGACGAAGTTCTATCTATCTATCTATTATTCTATTTTAACTACAGCTAAGAGTACATTCCGTGGGTAGAACTAGGGATTGCAATCCCTCAGATCATTTAATCCCGCGGGATTGATATGCGGGATTAACTAATACCGGCCGGGATCACGCGGGATCCCGCATCTTTGAAATTATGTTATAAAATCAAATTGAAACTACAGATTTTTGTGTAAAAATCAACTTTTCTTAAACATTTATTACATTAAGCAACATAAATTATTTATTTTCTATTAATTAAGTACAAGTAATTAGTAATCTGTTTTCTTAAATTCATCTTCAAATTTTTCGCATCGCCAAATTTTTAATTTTTTGGGTTCCGCGGGTCCGCACTTTGAAGGTGCGGGATCCAGCAGATTAATAAAAGCAGCGGGATCCCGCGGGAATGTGTGATCCCGTTTTGCGGGATTGCAATCCTTAGGTAGAACCTTTACCTATGTATATTGGGCATGTGCAATGATCCAATCTGCCTGTCAAAGGACTGCTAGAATCAATATTAGCTCTCGAGCGTGCGATGCAGCAGGCTATTGGACGTAGGTACAGGCTGTTACAAACAAATTTACCATAGGGATTTTGTTTCTTATATCTATGGGTAAATACGTTAGCCTTTTTGAGGTAGAATGCAGTTGGCATGTTAGTTACAATCTTTGCCATATTTTTCTTGACTTTAAAACGTCTTTTCACTCGGTGTGCGGGTAAGTTCAATATTTCTGACCTAGATAATGTTGTAAGATTTCAATAACTAATAGCTACGAGGCTTTATTAAGAGTGGTTTTTGAGCAAGCAAAACTTGGATATCTACTGTCTGTAACAATTTGGAGGCAGGATTTCACTTTCCTATGTCGTCACCGAGCGTGAGAAACGGAAAACAAATTGGCGCAGATCTGAACTGCGCCTATATACTTTTTTTTTGCTTTCAGACCATTTGTCAGTATCTATACATCGGCGCGTCGTGTTCCTCGCGCGCCTCAAAGAGATGTAAGCAACATTGACGGGGTCCGCTAGGGCCCATGCCTGCTGGGGTCGCGGATTGTTCGAAAGAGTTACCGTGGCCCTGGCGCACAGGCAACTGAAGGAACACGGGTGGGTTTTAGTCAGTAAGAGTCTGACATGGCCTTCCGCTCCGCCCAGAGCGTGAGAGCGGAGAAGCAATTTGATGATTTCCCACCCAAAAAATAAATAAATAAGTATCTATACATATAATAAAATCGTAGCAAAGTCAAAACTATACTTTGTTTTTTTTATTCTTTAGGTAATTTTTGCGAGGTCTGGGAACGATTCTAATGCCGAAAAAATATTTTTTTGAATTTTTGTCTGTTTGTATGTAACGTTCCAGCATCACGCAGAAACTACCACATATAATTTGTTCAAATTTTGCACAGTTATTTCCTGTAAGTCTGGTCAGTCTGTAGCCTATAAACTATCACACTATTTGCTATGAGGGATGAGCAATATTGCAATTTATTCGTATCCTTCTACAGTTTAGAGCCACGATTGCTATTGTATTCAATCGAAGCCAAGATTGCTATTACATTCAATCGATGACCTACAGTCGAGATCAAAAATGTCATATTTTACAAGAAAGCATTTTTGCAAACATCATTTGCTCCATAAAGTATAGTCTGAATTCCTTTCCTTTTCTTTCTTAATTTCCTTCACCGTTTTGTGAGCAGCAGTGATGAAATTATTTACACAAAGTAAAGCGCCTGCCTGGGTTTGAACCTACGACCTACATCGCGTAAGTCGGGGCTGTTACCTCTGGGCCACCACTGCTCTCTAATGGAATAACTTTATTGATCGAGCGAGAGCAAAGCAGTAGCGAAACGTCTCCGTTTCAGCTTGGGCAAAAATGCTTTCGTATGTCCGGATGTCCGGCTGTTCTCCTCAACAGGTCGCATTTTTCAACCGATTCTCGTGAAATTTTGTGGGTAAGTTTAATAATTATATGGCTTTTTTTTTAATTCAGTTTTTCGATTTTTTTCTATATGGCGGAGGTTGGGTTGAAAACGTAAAAATAAACATATTTCAGTAATTTCATGCTCTTTGCGCGCGCTTTTTGTTTTAAGGATTTTGTTTGAAAATGCGTGGTGAACATTCAGTTTTAAGCTATGCCAAGAAAGACTCGTAATATTCATTGTTAGGTTACAGTCTTGCCGCTAAAGTATGCAGGCTCATTGTTTATTTTAATACAAAACAATGTTCAAAAGTTTTGTCGAGTTCAAATATTATATGTGTTAATTCATGCTAAGCCGCTGTGTGGCCTAAATGTGTTGTTGTGCGTAAGAACAAATATTACACTTTATGTTTTTTTTTTTCTCTTTCGAGCTTATTAATATTTCTCTTGCTAGAAATTTCGCCTGTTTACCAGTTCACTGTTTGAGAGAACCTACTAGACCATAACTTACCTGACGGACTACTTCTAGGTTTGTGTAAGTCACATACTTACTCCTTTTACTAAAAATAAACTCCAAAAAAATACTACAACATGAAAAATAACTTTAATTTCGGAAGTCGGTGCCTTTGGTTTTATTTTTTCGATTGTTGCCACCGACTTCCGAAATTAAAGTTATTTTTCACTTTGTCGTGTTCTTTTGGTTTTTTTTTTTGTAAAAAGTTTTTGATTCACTTTTTAGTTGTGGTACCTACCCCACACAAATTCCTATACCACTACTTGCTTTGTAATTAAATTTTATTTAATTTTTATTTCTCCCTTTTTTATTTTTGTGGGTCGGTTTGTAATTTATCTAAGTTACAATAGCCTTATGTCAACTGCTCATCATCTTTTACAAAATATTGCTTTTCCGGAAGCAGGGACTTTAATTGTTGAGGAGTTCTCCTGGTACTTCACCATCAGCTCCACTTCACCACATGCATCGTGACGAGCATAAATGGCTTAGCAAACATATGAAAGTAATTGAATCGCAACCCGTGAAATACTTATTATTGAGTAGTTCCAGTGGCTTCATCATCTGTGGTCTTTATCATCAGTTGCACTTCACCAAATAATGCTTTCCAAGAGCAAATGCACGAGTTAGTATAAAAAATACCCAAATCACTATAGGTGTGCCTATAATATTAAAACAGTTCCCCCGATTTCTTCAGGATCCCATCATCACAACCTGACCTGATGACAATGGAATCACCTGGAAAGTATACTCTTTGAAATAAAAAAATAATTTTCCAAATCGGTTCAGGCGGCTTCGAGTAATCGGTGAACATACATAAAAAAAAGATTCCGACGAATTGAGAACCTCCTCCTTTTTTGAAGTCGGTTATAAAGGCGCAGTTTTTTATTTTTACTTAAAATGAACTTCTAGTAGGCGCAATATACTTTTTTTTTTACTGAAAATATACTTTGACAAGGCGCAGTGTATTTTTTTTTTTAACTGAAAATGAACTTCTACAAGGCGCTGTTTATTTTTTATCGAAAAAGATCATTGATGATTATTACCTGTATAAGCACCTACCATAGCTTCTATGCTTACAAATTTAAAATAATAAAGAGTTCTTACAAAAATTCTTCCATTAATATAAAGTTGCAACATTCCCGAGTGACATAAGATACTTTTATGCCAGAAAGATGCACGGTTTCTATGGAAAATCTCCATACAGATGAAACCGCGGGGCGCGCTCATATCAATAAGGTTATAGAGGTCTCAACAATATCCTTATACCATATACTTTTAGACATAAAACAGTCCTCCAAGTTCAAATAGATGTTCTGAAACAATATTTTGAGAAACATGAATTATTCTGAAGTTAACCAAACTCGATAAGTTTCATGTTGTTTGTGTTATTCGTTTGTTTTCATATTTATGAATGATATTGCGTCGAGGATCAGTGTTGGCCCAGTGGTAAAGACCCCGACTTATGAGTTGTAAGTCGTAGGTTCGAACCCCGACAGGCGCTGTACTCTGTATAAATTATTTCATCACCACTGCTCTCAAAACGGTGAAGGAAAACATCGTGAAGAAACCGGCATGTCCTAGAACCAAAAATTCGAAGACATGTGACATCCACCAACCCGCACTAGGCTCCCGTGGTGGATTACGGCCCACTCCCTCTCACTGAGAGGAGGCCTGTGTCCCAGCAGTGGGAACATTATAGGCTGATTATGATAGCGTCGAGAATGCTCTGTGTAGATTGGTGTAGATATTAATACTACATAATTGTTTATTAGGACGCTTTTGTCTTCTCCGAAGGTATTTTTTTTTCTTTGAGAGCACACGGTTCTCGAGTATTCTTCTGTTTGTAATATTTAGTTACAGGGCCATTTTGGCGGTGTCCATGTTCCACTGAACTCTCTTATCATATTAATAACGCGATAAGAGTCACAAGGACAAGCCTAATTCAACTACTTACCGGGCGTAAACAAACGTTATCCGAATAGAAAAACCAATAACAATTTTCGTTTTATCTGTGTTATATTCAATAAACACATGCATTAATTTGGATGCGTTATTTTTTTTATCTGAAAGAAAGAAAATACGTTTGTTTGCGGTAAACATGACGCAGAGGCAAACACACAAATACAAAATAGAACGAAAAGCAAAAGCAGCGAACGCAAGTTTTCTAGCGGTGGTTCTTAGAAGTTTTACTAAAATCGGGTCAGCTATTTCAAGTTCATCAGCTCTTTTTTGTGTCAGGGGTTTTTTAATTTTACCTATTATCCTATATGGCTCCCGGAAAAGCATAGCCAGTTTTGTCATTACATCATGGACTTAGGCCTAGTGATTAACAAATATCAGAAGAATGGATGTACCGGAGTGCGCCATAGTCCATCTAATACAACAAAGAGCGATCACCAATTAAATACGTCTGCCAAGTCAGGTGACAATTTCATTTGCCTTCATTTAGAGGAAAATTTTCACTAGTGGACAATCAATCTGCCTAGCCACTTCCCAACTATGTTGGGGTCGGCTTTCAGTCTAACCGGATGCAGCTGATTACCAGTATTTTACATGGACCTACTACCTATCTGACCTCCTTAACCCAGTTACTGGGTAACACGATACTTCTTGGTAAGACTGGTTGTCTCTCTGGAACGCCTCTCAAAGATCTACAAATGACAGCCAAGACCAACGGTTTAACGTGCTTTCCGAAGCACGGAAGGGTCTCTATATGTAATGGATGGTTATCCATCCACGGACCTGTAGCGGTATCTACATCGCCACATGCGAGCTTCACGTCACAATGACGTCACACAAGATCCTGCATCGCGCAAGCAGAGTTTACCGCGCAACTAGCATATATACAACGTCCCGACATCAATCGTCGGGCAGTTGCCCACCAGACACGACACCCGTCTGGTCGGAGGATCCTCCCTTTTCTATAGAGTAGGAGTGAGCTTTACACCCTGTTCCTCATGCCTCTATAGACCTACCCCGGCAAGCGTTTAATCTACGATCGCCTGACGACTGTTATTACATAACCACGACTCGTTTAATAGTACTTATGATTTGTCTGGATAAAACAGTATTTTGTTTGTCAATTAGTTGGATAAATATAGAAACATTTGTTACAGTTGTAATGGCAATCATGACATTTGGTTTAAATAGGCTTTTATTTTAATTATCTTTTCTATAGATTCTTCTGTATTTTGTGAATGTGAGAACGTTGTAGGCCTAACTTGTAGACTGTAGATTTATAAACCTTTTCTATTTTGTTGAGTACCTATTACTTGTTGACAGGCCTACACTGTCCTCTCATACCTATTTACACTGTAATTTGAAAACATTTTAAAAGCCACTTATTTTTAAAAGAGTAACCGTGGAGTTTCTTGCCGGCTCTTCTCCATAGGAAACGACCTATTGGAACCGTGAACCTAGTTCTGACCTTTCATAAGTGCCCATGTAGGTTTATGTGAAATAAAATATTTAAATTATAATGTTGAAACACATAGCTAGGTACCCAAATCTGTTCAAGATTACCAATTACAGATAAACAATTATTATTCTCATACATCGAAACACAAAACATTTACACTGAATCCGCAAACTGTTAGAATAGCGTTCCTTTTATAATATCAGACACAGCTGTAGAAATTGTGTTAGACATTGAACCAATTCAATTAGGGACGCTTACCTGGTGTTCAGGTTAGTTAATTCGTGTTTCAACAAATTTCTGCGAGACCCGGCGGTTAGGGAGATGTAAGTACTATATTCAAATATACCTGTACCTGTACGCATGTGGTACAATTTTGCCCGTGAATTTGTTGGTGTGAAATTAATTTTAAGCTTTTCTTTATTATTATTTACTAGCTCATGCTTCGCACGGGTGCAGTCTACTATGATAAATGATTTTATTTCTGTAACTAGCTTTGTACAAACACTTTTACATGTCAATCATAATATTTTAAAAACTAGATGAGGTCGGCGTTTCCTATCTGACTACTCTGAGAAGAAAGGCCGAAACACAGAGGTCACAGTCTCTTTAAGGTCCAGACAATAATCTTGGTCAGATCATGTGAAGACCATGTAGATTTGTGTCTGAAATGGTCATGTGAGGAAAAACCACACTGATTGAGTGGACCTGTCAAGTAAGTGCACGCATTTGTCAATAATCTCAACTCAGAACATAGGAGCTCAACGATTCGACGAACTAATGTGGCGATATGTCAAAACATCGGTATTTCTGTGCCATATCTAAGTTAAATATTAATTTATTATACACATGAACTTTCCGCAATAAATTCTTAAAATTATGGTGAAAACTGTATCAAAATTAATTTTGTTGTTTAGTGGAACTAAGCGGTGACGCAGGCAGACACGAAAAATGACTTTGTTTTATACTATGTACTTATATGCATGTGTGATTAGCTCAATTTTACTTCAATAAAACTGCTGATTGCTTCTTAAGAGGCACACTTTCATATTGAGACATGAAGGAACAAACCTATGATCTAGAGGAATGTGGCCGCTTTTCTTTAGATCGAATTTTATTGCTTCGTGTCGAAATATGAAAGTTTATAAAAGGTATTAGAAAATTGTAGACACAGTTACCAAGAGTGCTTATTGAGCCGTTATTCAAAATTCCTTCTCAGTAACGAGAAAATTTCTTTTTAAAGGTGTGGCGCTTGTGGACCGGTGTGCCCCCTCTTAATTATTGTATTTCATTTTCCGTCGTTACATCTAACATCTTACACCTTTTTCTTCCAAATACAGTTCCCTTTCTACTTATTCTACATTTAAAACATTAATTTACTGTCTCTTTCACTCCTTGACTATTTCGTACATTCATCTCTGTCACTCGTTTATGCTTCACATCTGTCATTCATCTTCACGTCTCGTTCCATTATCCTGTCATAACGTTCTGTTCCTACATGTATATCCGTAGATTGCGGTGCCGTGGTTGTTAGAGGTAGGTAACATAAGTAGGCCTTAGTGTGAGGTGTCGATACGGAAACATAACTTTGCTTAATTTAATAATATGTTTTTTATAGTTGAAACGTATTAAACTAGCGGCTCTGTGAGCTGTAGACCTCGCGAGTCTGTCTTTGCATAGCTTAAAACTGAATAAATGTTCAACGCGCACCTTAAAATAATAAGCGCGAAATATTTCTTTTTTACGTTTTCAACCCCCCCATATCTCCGACATTTTGAAAAATTTTGTAAAACTGACTCGACAAAAACTTCAATATAATTATCGAACTTGCTCACAAAATTTCACGAGAATGGGATGAGAAATGCGACCTGTAGAGGAAAACAGCCATCCGGACATCCGGACATACGAAAGCATTTTTGCCCAAGCTGAAACGGAGAGGCTTCGCACTCGCTCGGTCAATGAAACGGAGACGCTTCGCGCTCGCTCGGTCAATGAAACGGAGACGCTTCGCACTCGCTCGGTCAATGAAACGGAGACGCTTCGCGCTCGCTCGGTCAATGAAACGGAGACGCTTCGCACTCGCTCGGTCAATGAAACGGAGACGCTTCGCGCTCGCTCGGTCAATAATAACAAAAAGCCTGTATCAGCATGAATTGAATACAAGCACAAGTGTTCCCCTCTGCCTAACACTTCAGTGAACTTATGCGTGCTGGAAGAAGGTTATATTCTATGAAAATCCTACTCGGATTACCAAAGGTATCTTGAAGTTTGCAAATTGTAATTTTAATGGTGCAATAAACAGTAGGTATACAATTCAGAAAATGAGAGCTTCATTAACTACACCTTTAGAAAATAAAACCTTGACTTTATACAACAAAAATACGGAAAATATTTCCTTAAAGACTACAATTTCGCAAGTCACGGGTCAATGAACCATGAAAAGCGTCCGTCAAGGTAAAATGTCTTTATATAGGGTGGATGATTCCGTGAAACTTGTAGAACACCTATTAGGGTTCCGAACGCAAAGGGTTCCGAAGAACAATAATACTAAGCCTTCGCCGATACATATATGCATAAACTCACGCCTTCTTCCCATGGGGGTAGGCAGAAACTACAAAACGGCACCTGCTACGATTCTTACATGTATACTATTTTGCCTCGTTTATGTTTACTAAAGTCGTCTGAAAATGAACTTTTGTGCACAAATGTTATCTAATCTTTGACCGCTCATAATGTACTTATGCATAGAAAAAGTAAAGAAAACATCACTATACAAACCTCGCACATATAATGGAGCTTCTAAATGACAAACATTTTTTCCAAAAAATTTTAAGGCTTTTTAAAAAACACGGTATTTCCTCAAACAAGTTTTGTGAAATTTCTGCGCGCCAATTTTCGTTCAATGCTACCGTGTTCTCACTCTTGCTTCTTTTTCAAACATTGCATTGGATGAAATAACAATCTTTTCAATCATACTCGCGTTGACGATAGACGGACCGGGAAGGGCCCTCTCAATGAAATCACTTCGGAGTCTGTCCGCCTATCTGTCACGTGTGTTTTTCTCCCAAACTATTAGAATAGAATAGAATACTCTTTATTATGTACACCATAAAATTTCAGCAATAAATGTAGAAATTTTACATAAGGTGACACATTGGGCGGTCTTATCGGTAAAAGCGATCTTTTACAGACAACCTTTGGATGGATTAAAGGGAGAAGGAGAGACAATAATGCAGGTAGTCAGTGGTGTACAATTTACATATACAATAAATACATACATACATAAAACATATACTTATCTACATATAATATATACAACAATAAACATGAAACAAGAGCAAGGAAACTATATGTAATGATGATGTTTAAGAAGAGAGGAAGTGTTTTTTAACCAGAATGAGCAGACTAGATCGGTTTAGATGTGCAGTGGATAGTACTTTCGTGGAAAAACTTTGACCATGAGCTGGCCTAATATAGTTTGGAGATTCAATAAAACAAGAGGAAAGGTTACAGCGGTTTTGGTACCACTAAAGTGTTACTCTGTATGAATTTGAAAGGCAGTAAAATTATAAATAGAACAATCAAGAAACGTCGAACGATAATGCACTGTTTCATCATTTTTTGTTGTTTTTCTATGCAATATAATATAACACCACTTCTGTATTCCCCAAAGGGTTCTGCAGAGGTGTACCTATAGTATTTTTTCGTCAGTATCTATCTTACGGTACGAAACCCTTTTTCCAGTATTCTACTCGTACTTGGCCAGTTTATCTATACTTCTATATTAATATCTCTACCTCTTCTATATTTATTCTTATATTTTTATGATGTGCATAATATAGAGTATTCTATTCTATTCTAATATAATAAAACGGAAGACTTTGTTTGTCGGAACGCGATATTCTCAGGGATTACCAAACGGCTTTGAAAAATTCTGTTTGTGTTTGATAGCCCAATTCTTGAGGAAGGTTATAGGCTATTTAACATCACGCTACAACCTTTACCCGTTGAACAGCCCCGTTGGTCTTTTGGTTGCAAGCGCGATTGCTGAGCGTGAGATCCTGGGTTCGATTCTCAGGTCGGGCAAAGTGTTATTGGGTTTTTCGATTAGGAATTTCTTAGTAACAGCCCAGAGTTTGGAAGTTGGCGGTGTGATAACCCTGTGCCTGGGAAAGCACGTTAAGCCGTTGGTCCTGCGCCTGATCTCTCTCTGGTCGTGTCTGATTTTAAGCCGTCCCATCGGACCATTAGAGTGAGGGAAAGAGTGCACCAGTGTCTGCGCACACACTTGTGCACTATAATATCTCCCCCGCCGAAGCTGCGAAGGCTAGTTAGCAGGCAGTTAGGCATATTTTCCCCCAACTCGTTCTTTTTTGTCTTTCTGTGTTTTTTCTTTGCGTCATGTTTACAGCAAATAAATGCATTTTCTTTCTTTCTTTCTCGTCTCCGTTGAGATTGGCCGCCATGGCCGAAATACGGTTTGGAGGACTATATTATTATTACAACTTTAAAGGGCCGAGTAAAAAGAAAAAAGGCAGAGAGAATGCTAAATGAAAACGAAGTTACTGGGCACGGGGAGCATAAATATTTTATGTTAAAACAAGAAATTTCACGCGGACGAAGTCGCGGGCAAAAGCTAAAATTTCATAAATAGGGGAGCCTTTATGAATCAGTTCCGTACCATGGTTTATACACGATCGATCACCTTCATAGTGATTAGCATTCGCGACATTTAGAAGGTAAATGAACTGACCTGGTTCGCGTGGCACCTTTTAGGCAAGTCGTTTGTTATTGCTTATCTTTTAGGTGCCATAGATTAGTTTTGTAGGTTAAGCTTCCTTTGATTTTAACCTTTTTAAGGAGGAATTTTATCCACGATAATGTCCACTAGTTGTGGAGGCAGATAGGCAGTCGCTCTATGTAAAATACTTGGTATTTGGCTGCCAAATTAAGTTACTAATTTTTTAATTTATTATTTATTTCTGTATATGTCCGTGACATCACAGCAGCGGGCCCTATCAGAATACCAGCGCTGCGATACTTATTTTATAATGTCGCAGCATCATGCTGAGATAGGGGCCTTTTGGCCTCGTACAGGACTTTCTGTTATTATTATCATTTTACTTTTGTTTTTTTTTTAAGCTATTGCATAGCTTTTATCGCGGGCTTTGAGCGCGGCGACAGAATCAAGAAATTCCGTAACGAAAATAAAACCTAACACCCCCCACTCCGCCTACCATGTAGCTCGGCCGAGCGTTCGCTTAACGTGTATGTATATGGTACGACTGTACTTGAATTAATATCAAAGAAAAAAAAATACTGCATAAATAAAAAATAAATAAATAATTATAATTGCATAAGTTGATAAAAAATGCTATGCAATAGCTTTACCGCGGCAGTCCCCGAGTGCCACACGTGTTTTATTTTATTTATTGTTTATTTCTGTATCAGTCCGTGACATCATAGCAGTGGACCCTATCAGAATACCAGCGCAGCGACACTTATTTTTAAATTTCGCAGCATTATACTGAGATGAGGGCCGTTTGGCCCCGTACAGGACTTTCTGTTGTTATTTTCATTTGACTGTTTTTTTGTTTTTAAGAGTGTGTTTAGTTTAGTTAGTGATAATCCTGTGCTAGTCCCAATAAATACTTTTTCTTTCTTTTACTAGCCACTAGGGTGTAAACTTTTTATGACGTTGATACAGTCCAGGGAAAAAACATGAGAACACTGCAAAATTCGTTACGGATAGTCAGAAGCCCAAAAGTCTGACAACCAGTCTTTCTAAGACGTACCCAGTGACTGGGTTGTGGAAGTCAGATAGGCAGTCGCTCCGTGTAAAATACTGGTATCCAGCTGCATCCGGTTAGACTGGAAGCCGACCCCAACATAGTTGGGAAATGGCTAGGCAGGTTGATTGTCCACTAGTGAAAATTTTCCTCCAAATGAAGGCAATTATTGTGCAGCATGCACAATAAAGTTAACAACTAAGCTATTTTAACTTTGTTAGATTAGTTGTTAACTTTATTGTGCATGCTGTGGTCTCATATAAGTGAAGGAGTACACATGCTTAACACCTGATGGTGCCCTTTCTTTATGTGTCATGAATTGTGTACATCTTTTGTTGGAGATCCTAAATCAATAAATAAATAAATAAATAAATTGAAATTATCACCTGACTTGGCAGACGTATTTAATTGGTGATCGCTCTTTGTTGTATTAGACGGACTATGGCGCACTCCGGTACATCCATTCTTCTGATATTTGTTAATCACTAGGCCTAAGTCCATGATGTAATGACAAAACTGGCTATGCTTTTCCGGGAACCATATAGGTTAATAGGTAAAATTAAAAAACCTGTGACACAAAAAGAGCTGATGACCTTGAAACAGCTGAACCGATTTTAATAAAACCTCTAAGAACCACCGCTACAAAACTTGCTTTCGCTGCTTTTGCTTTTCGTTCTTTTTTTGTATTTCTGTGTTTTTCTCTGCGTCATGTTTACCGCAAATAAATGTATTTTCTTTCTTTCAGATAAAAAAACCGCATTCAAATCGATTCACCCGTTTACGAACTGCGGTGCCACAGACAGACACACAAACACACATAGCGGTCAAACTTATAGCACCCTCTTTTTTACATCGGAAGTTAATAAATATTAATGCAAATAGTATCCATGGAGTTTCTTGCCCTTTCTTCTCTATAGGTACATACTACGCTTTGGAATAGACAATTTTTTGTAGCTTAATTTTTCTGACTGACTTACTCCTTGACAATTCAAAAGTGCCTGTGATTGGTTTAATTGAAATAATTTTTATGAGTTTGACTTTCATAGGTATGTCCACTGAATTTCTAGAAGTAATAATGCAAACTGCCCCTTTATGACTTTTTAATGATGTTCCCAATATTTACTTGTACACTGAAGGATATTAAAACGCAAGCCGTCGGGTCATTTAAAAATAGGCTTATAAAACAGGCAAACTGTGTAGAAGAAAGGCTTGAAGTCAGGCATACCTAAATAATTAATAAGGCATTCAAGCGGAAACACTGAATCTGGTTTATTTTTAACTGACACGGTTAAAATGCCTTTTAAAAAAGAAGACTTTTAAACGTGTTTCCATGTTGTTTTACAGATCCTTGTTTTCATTGCGTTTATGACATTATAGGAAAAACTATGACTAATAAAAAGGTAAAAAGTTCAGATTTTCAGACGGCTTTTTCCAATGACTAACACAATAATAATAAAGAAATTACGTGTGTGTGTGCTTGGCCTTGTGCTTCATTTCCTTTACTTATAGATTCTAATGGGCCTCTGCGAGTTGGCTTCGGGCTCTCGTATGCCTACCAAAGGTCCGATATAGAGATATGCGAAAAGCTTGAAATTAATAATAATAATACCATTTATTTCATGCGACACAGGCCCATAGAAAAATACCTTAACCTAAACATACATATTTTTATTTAAACATAACTTGTGTTAATAAAAAGGCTTAAGACTAAGTTAGTAGCGCTTCACTTTGCACTAGCTTGACTTTGTGCTGTCCAGTGGAACTTGTCCGCGGAAGCGACGAAACACCACGTCTTGTGGCCAAAAGTGTTCTTCCATGACGAGGGGCAGATAACAGTTCGGTACACGCACGACGAACGCCTTGAAGTTGACGTTCCGCTGCGATTGCAGTAACTGCACCCTTGGCGTTTACCTCGTCTTTTGGCGCACGTACTCCACGATGTCCTCCGCCTTAGTAACGATAACCAATCGCCAATAACGATAGAAAGAGCGTTGGCAGACTAATAAGCAGTCGAGTAGACGACCTACAGATCGCGGGAAGGACCTGGATGAGACTCGCACAGACCAGGGGAGCATGACAAAAAGGGGAAGAGGCCTGTACTCAGCAGTGGGTGGAACAAGGCTGCCAATGCTGATGGTCATGGTCACAGTAGCCGTGTGTACCTTACACACGGCTACATTTCAATATACTATACATTTCCAGTATAAGCTGACCTCTCATTGTACGGAAATCCCATACAATGCGAGATCAGCTTATACTGGAAATATATAGCCTGATATGTAGCCGTGTGTACGTATTGGTATAATATGAGTATTTTTAATAATGATAGTAATGTTGCTTAGTGAATGGAATGTATTTTTTTTCTGTGAAATATCCTATTATAATATAGGTAATATATAATATAATATATTATATATAATATTATAAATGTGAAAGTGTGGATGTTTGGATGTTTGTTACTCAATCACGCTAAAACGGCTGAACGGATTTGGACAAAATTTGGCACATGGGTAGACTATGACCTGGATTAGGACATAGGATACTTTTTATCCCGATATTCCCACGGGATCGAGATTTCTGCGGATGAAACCGCGGGGCACAGATAGTATTATATTAAATAATTTTGCATTCCGTAATGCAAAAAGTATCAGGACTCTCATCAAAATAACCATCATATATCTGTATACCTACATTATTGGCAAATAAATGATTTTGCTTTTGATTTTTAAAGTAACTCCTAAGCATATCTGGCGTATAAGACGTGTTAATAGTATCTCAGTCAACAAAATGATCGCGGTAAATGCAGCTTAACCATGTAGATCGTTCGATCTATTTACTAATCGATTTTTAATGACATAAATAGGTAAACATTTTTGTTTGTAGGGGGTAATCTCTGGAACTTCCAGTCGGATTTCAAAAAGTATTTTTGGATTTGATAGCCCAGTTCTTGAGGAAGGCTATAGGTTATTTAACATCACGCTAGGATCCTAAGGAGACGAGCAAAGAGAAACAAAAGGCAAAAAGAACGCTAAGCGAAAACGAAGTAACAGCGTGGGCCGGCGAAGCTATGCGACAGGGTCGGTCGGGGGAACAAGAAATTTTACGCGGACGAGTTACGGGCAGAAGCTTTTATTTATATGCAACGGACATTTTATCTTAAGGTGGATCCTCAGCTGCAGCCCGCCAAATTAAAATTTTCTTTGGTTTCTTGCAAATTGCAGCTCTGTTTTACGTCGTAAGTTGATCAAAATGCGATTTGCGACTCGCCTGTGCCTCGGAAAGCACGTTAAGCCGTTGGGCCTGCGCCTGATCTCTCTCCGGTCGTATCGCCGTCCCATCGGACTATGAGAGTGAGCGAAGAGAGAGTGCACCTGTATCTGCGTCATAGTACACTATAATATCTCCCGCGCCCAAGGCTAGTCTCCGGGGTAATACCTACCTACAGACGAATTGAGAAACTCCTTCTTTATTTTATTGTAGGTAAAAAAATGTAGGCGAAATTTTGTTTTTATAGATAATAAATAGGTACTATTTATTATTATTATATTCATTTATTTTGGATTTTCAAATACATCCATATAGTTGTTAGTAACACAGAAATTCTTATAAGAAACTAGTGTTAGTACTGTAGGTACTATCCCATACGATTATTATAGGTGTGAAAGAAACTCTGTCAGTCTGTATGTTACTTTTTCACTCCTACACCACTAACCGATCGTTACGAAAAGACAATGTCCAGAATCGCCCCGTGCAATAAAAGCATCGGGCATAAAGTATGACTAATCTCTTAACTAATACCAATTTGGTATTAGTTATGTATTACTTAAGGGGACTACAGGGCCTAAACGCAAGTTTTATAATGCCTAAAAGTATATGATCCACTGCAGTAAACAAGATCAGAAAAATATATGATATTCTTCAGGATATATCCTAGTTAGATAGTGTTTTGAAAACATAATACAACTAATTGGATACGACAGAAAAAAATCATGAAGATACCTCTAAAAATGTCTTTTAACGATTAAAAACTATACTATTATACATGCAATCATTCTGATTTTATATCAGATTATTCTATAAGCAACATATTAACGTAATAGTGTTTAATTTTTTTAGTCCAATCAATAGATTTTTTGTTAATCGATAATTGCTTCATATTTTGCAATAAATTACCAGCGTTGTGTCATCGCGCTTCTCTTTCTTTTATATGCAGTGCGACAGTGACCGCGCTGTAGCTGTTGTCAGCCTCTTAAGCTTTTGCATACCTAATTATCTAGGTAGATATTAAAAATAGCTAAATGCATTAGGATATTGTTTTTCAGTTTCTTAAAAACACTTGGAGTCACGGAGTTATGAAAAACCATAATATTCGTAGTTCGATTATAACCTCAAAATCTGATACATTTTTTGAAATTTATCTATTTTTTAGCTAGTCCGCTATAAATATAACATCATATAGGAATTTACTAATAATCGACAATACAACACATAATTTTCCCATGCTCTTGGTTCCAGGGCGAACAATGTATGGGAGCAGAGCAATCTCCTTTGACAGATAGCCTGAAACCTTGAGAAAGACATAGGCTGCTATCCTAAATATTTGTATACACGCAGACGAAGTCACGGGTAATAGCAAAATATAAATAATCAGTAGGTTCTTTAGACCATAAATAACTAACAAAATTATCCGATTACGTTTCTCCGCAGCAGTTTATTTTCAATAAACCCATCAAGATCAGATTAAGTCTAGCTAATGAAAGGGCGAAAACCTCTTATAAAAAAAAAACAGAATTTCTAGCAAAAGCTAATGAAATCTGTCATCGATTGGGTTAGATAATTGAGTACCTTCAAGATTAGTTCTTGAAAGAAGGTTCTATACAAAATGTGAAGAAGAGCCAACGTTGTTAATTATTTGGTCAATAAAAGCATTTATTTATTCAGTAATTTGATATTGGATTTCTCTTGAAGTTTGGGTAAACAAACACAGTGTTTTCGATGAACTGTGTCTAGCTAGACCTTAGACACAGCGGCCTTAAAGAAAATGACTTTCAATCAACGATAACGATAATGTAAAAAAAAACGAGTGAAAGCCTTTTTTGAAACAAGATTTTAATGAACTCAAAAGTAGAAATCAAACTTACGTAAATATTGAACTTTAATATTTTCTTAAAACCTTTAGGCATGAACGTCCTTCTTACACTTTAAGTTTAACTGCAAGCTTAAAATAACTGTCTATCACCTTCACTTGAAAGGTACTTGTAAAGACAAATCCAACGAACCCAAATACGCCTTTACACGAGTCATGGTGTGAATGCAACCGAGTTGCACTATCCAAATCATGCTATACTTTAGAACGGGTTATCATAATTGTATGCAGATACAAAATTTCGTGCCTGTGCTGTTGACCGCTGAGGAGATCTCTCGTATGGACCCAATCCTGGGTCAGCAGACAGGTCAGGGTGTATGAATGCGTAGATAAAATTTTGTGTCCGTGCGGTTGACCGCTGCAGAGTTCCTCGTCTGCACCCAACCGTGGGTGCAGTAGCCAGGTCATGATTGACTTTTGAACGGACTATCATAATTAAATGGGTATATGAATTTTGTGGCTGTGCTGTTGACCGCTGAGGAGTTCCTTCTTCTGAAACCAACCTTAGGTGCAGCAGCCAGATAATGGGGAACTTTAGAACGGGCTATCATAACTGAATGCGTATAACAAAATTTGGTCTCTCTGCTGTTCAACGCTGAAGAGTTTCCTCGTCTGGAGCCAATCCTAGGTACAGCAGCCACGTCATGGTGGAATTAAGAACGGAATATCAATTAAATGCGTATATTTAATTTCATGTCTGTACTGTTGTCCGTAATTGAAGAGTTCCCTCGTCTGAAGCCAATCCTAAATTTCGTGTCTTTATTGTTGACCGTTAAGGAGTTCCCTCATTTGGAGCCAGACAGACAAAAATTAAGTTCGCAATGTCAGAAAAAATAAAAGGAAAAATAAGAAAGAAGTATCTCTTCCAAACATTCAAATTTTAACTAATGCGCCCAAGTGGCTGTGGAGCAGGACCAGCATTAAGACAAGCATTTTTATCTACGATATAGTCATTGAACTTATAATATGCTTGTCTACATAGTGTGCGTTTGATGCATGTTTTAAATTTCTTCTCATTTAGTTGAAGAATATCGAGTGGTATTTTATTATAATATTTTACACAGTACCCCATAAAAGAAGTATGTACTTTAGACAACCTGAAACGTGGTTGATCTAAATGTTCCTATTTCTAGTGTTGAAATTATGCCTGTCACTTCTCAACTCAACGCTGATCAACCGGATTGTACAATCCTCATCCATAAAAAGGTTCTTCGAAGATGCAATAGAAGCTGCAGGCGCTTTTAGCGATAAGACCGCCCGTTGTATCACTCTATGTACAATTTCTACATATTATATCTCTGTAAGTAATTGGTTAGGTGTTTATAATTCTTAAGCTATTGCATAGCTTTTATCGCGGGCTTTGAGCGCGGCGACCGAATCAAGAAATTCCGTAACGAAAGTAAAACCTAACACCCCCCACTCCGCCTACCATGTAGCTCGGCCGAGCGTTCGCTTAACGTGTATGTATATGGTACGACTGTACTTGAATTAGTATCAAAGAAAAAAAAAAACTGCATAAATAATTATAATTGCATAAGTTGATAAAAAATGCTATGCAATAGCTTTACTGCGGCAGTCCCCGAGTGCCACACATGTTTTTTTTTTTTTTTTATAGGTAGTTCCGAATCCATTAAACTAGTTATAAAAGTTCCTCAAATACATAGAAATACTTTCAATCCAACATCGATAAGTCACAAAATCTATTGAATTTTTCACCCTTTCGTACAAGCAATAACACTTTAAACCGGCTGCTTCATACATACAAATAATAAATACTAGTGCCTTTACTTGTGACCCATTTCTTCATAAACTCTTGAGGCACCACTCTATTTGTACGATTCGTACACTGCAGAGTTTTTGTTGTTGAGGTTGAAGCGCGCAGAGAAAAGATCACTTAGTTTCCGTTAAGGCGCTTCCCTGACCAAACGACCTTGAGCGTTCGGTCCTTCTCTGTCCCGTCGCGGAGTCTCGCTCTGTCCCACTCCCTCCGCACGCCAATTTATCAAAGAATTCACGAAAAAATTGAAATTATTTTAATAAAAAAAGACAAGCGATATTTTGAAATAAAATAAAACGTGAATTATTGAGATTTTTAAATGATCTACCCATTAGTGTAATCCTCAAATTATTAGAACGTCACCTTTAGTAAAAGATGCATGCAATCAAGAATTTTAGTCACTTTTTTACAAAGAGATTTTAAATGTATTTATAACACATAAAACAAATAAGACCGTGCAATGTGATGATAGGATATAGAACATTTATACTGTGCTTTTAGATGTAGTTTATTACTGATAATTAATGAGTTAATAGCCTCCGAATAACGCATTATTGCAAGGTTTTGCTCGGGGTAGCGCCTTAAGTTTATTACGTATAAATTTAATTGTTTACAAAAGTAAAAATTTTGACGATTCCGTTCTCTAATGTTCGTTACCGCGTAGCAGTAATTGCACTCTCTGATTTATTGTAATGTATGTATACCTAAAGTTATAAAATGAAGCTCTTCTGGTGCAAACCACCGCTGTCAGCAAAATATGTACAGTTTAAGACTGTACACTTTTCTACCACATTTTTACGGTTCCGTACCCAAAGTGTAAAACGGGATCCTATTATTAAGACTCCGCTGTCCGTCCGTCTGTCTGTCCGTCTGTCACCAGGCTGTATCTCATGAACCGTGATAGTTAGACAGTTGAAATTTTGCCGCTAAAAAAACAAATACTAGAAAAACAGAATAAAATAAATATTTAAGGGAAAAATGGCAAAAAAATCATGTCTGTTGTATGGGAGCCATACAACAGACATGAGTTTTTTGCCATTTTTATAGATAATGGTACGTAACCCTTGGTGCGCGAGTCCAACTCGCAATTGGCCGGTTTTATTTTATTCAATTTGTGTTTGTAACTAAATAATAACAGACACGCGGGTCGATCGAAGGTTAAGCTACGCTTGCCGCGGTCGGTTCGGGGATGGGTGACCATACATTACATATCAAGACCTCCGGCTGTCATTCGTAGATTTTTGACAGTCGTTCCGGTAGTCATAAGCCCATAAGTCTGGCAACCAATCTTACCAAAGGGTTACCGTGTTACCCAGTAACTGGGTGGTGGAGGTCACGTAGGCAATCGCTCCATGTAAAATACTGTTATTTAGCTACATCCAGTTAGATTGGAAGCCGATCCCAACATAGTTTGAAAAAGACTGATTTCTTTTAGTGTTTGTTTCATACAAGTGGAAGGCTTTGTAATCGTGTTTTTAAAATTGAAAGGTTACAGACGGCTATGAACGTGTCACTCGTGACTCGTGACGCGTGACTCGTGACGCGTGACTCGTGACGCGTGACTCGGGATAGCGTTCATTCGGGATAGAGTAATTCGAGATAGCGATCATTCGGGATAGAGAGATTCGGGATAGCGTTCATTCGGGATAGACTGATTCGGCATAGCATTCATTTGGAATAGCGTTATTCGGGATAGCGTTCATTCGGGATAGCTTAAGTTCAGGATAGCGTGATTCGGGATAGCGTTCATTCGGGATAGCGTTCATTCGAGATAGCGTTCAATCGGGATAGCGTTCATTCGGGATAGCGTGTTTCGGGATTTTGAGTTTCGGTCTAACGTATAAGAGTCGTATCCTGTAGCATTTTTATTTAAATTCTGGCGACAAGCATAATGAGTCACACCTAAAGATATGAATTAAGTCTTAAAACTAAGTAAATAATTATGTGCGAAACGAGTATTTTTATTTAATTTTAACATCATTTGTATTCACGTTACGTTTACGTTACGTGCATTCGTTCTGGACACTGTCAGGTAATAGTTTTATAATTGCCGTTTTTGAGCACAAGGTTATTTTTTTTTTTTTGACTACTCGTTTCGACGTAATATATACCAGAATACAATTATAAATTCGTTGAAACAAGCTCCGAGCCACCGCGACATTCAAACGAAGTTCAAAATTTAAAGTCAACGCCCTCTTCTATATAATTACTACCGTAATTATAATAATGAGCAACTCGAGTGGATGTTCTAATAAATCTGAATTTCTTGTAAAACGATTCGGAATTAGCAAAGATTTATCGAGTATCAAGTGCGTGGGATGTAGGTACCTTGTTGTGGTCGGTTAGCAAGGAGCGGAACATTTTTTTTAGAAGAACACATCTTTTTCAGTGATTAAAAAACAATCTTAAGCTGTGTAGTCGATATTTTATAGAAGGTTAAGCTACGCTTGGCAAGGTCCGTGCGTGGATGGGTGTCCATTCATTACATATCGACACCCCACCGTGATTCGGAAAGCACATTAAATCAGTCCCGGCTGTCATTCGTAGACCTTGACAGTCATTACGGGTAGTCTGAAGCCCGCAAGCCTGACAACCAGCCTATGTATCGTGGTAACGTGTTAGGGTTACCCAGTAACTGGGTTGTGGAGGTCAGATAAGCAGTCGCTCCGTGCAAAATACTAGAATTCAACTGCATCAAGTTAGATTGGAAGTCGACCCGAAAATACCAGTAGTTGGAAAAAGATGATCAATTGTTTTTTTTTTTTTTCAACCCTGACTAATAACCCTAATCATCGCTGAGTAAGAAGGAAATAGTGAGAAACCTAACAAACCAGCGGAAAAACGTTTCGGCTCCATGTATCGGCAAGCAATGTGTCCTTCACAAATTCACCTATCCTGCGGTCTATGTTACCTTGGTACTACTAGGCATGTTCTAACAAATTACCTGGGTTTATTACGCCGACAACATTACGTGTATAGTTTTAGTTTTAAATGGTTTTAAATTATGTATTAGTTTATTGTTATTTGATGTTATTTTGTGTATTTTATCTATGGGCCTTAGTAGCCTGATAATAAATTGATTATTATTATTATTATTATTATTACAAATAGCAGTAGGCACGTAAAACAACAAGTTACTAATTACATAATTAACAAACACCTACTAAGATCAAACGGTTACATTACAACCAAAACCGCACATTCCCTTCCTAACCACGGAGCGGAGTGAATAATGACTTCGATTAGCTCGCACGTCACCTCAGGGACCTTACAAGGAAGTGTCAAAGACATAAATTGTTATAGTGCGGAAACGAGATAAAGCTATACAGAACATATAGCGCCATCTCTTTTTCGCACTTTAAGTCAGTAATGACCGGTGACCGTTGAACGAAGAACGGCCGATCTTACGGTCACTCTTACTGAATGAATGGCTCCAGTTTGAACTTCGAACTTCTTGTTCATTGTGCAAGTTTGAATTGGGGATTATGTTCAAGTGTGAATTGTTTTAAAGGAATTTGAAGGTCCTGAACCAATTTGGTAGGGCAGAATTGAGTCGGGGCGTATGTCCACTGTTCACAGCCACCGCATAACGATATAACAAGGCATAATTTTGTTGGGGAACATACGGTTCTATGTGAAAATAGGAGCTATGCTGCTTTGTAGCACTAGATTTTAAATGTTCAGGATGTTACATAACACGACTCATCTGCCATCTCAGCTTAGCAACAAAATTACTTAAAAATGGTTTTTTATGTAGCGGTATCTACAACGCCACATGCGAGCTACACGTCACACTGACGTCACGCTAAATCCTGCATCACGCAAGCAGAGTTTACAGCGCAACTAGAATATATACAACATCCCGACATCAACCATTGGGCAGTTGCCCACCAGACACGACACCCGTCTGGTCGGAGAATCCTCCCTCTTCTATGGAGGTGTGAGTGAACTTTACACCCTGTTCCTCATACCTCTATACTTAAGTTTCGATTTTCCTACCATTCCTTAACAGATTCTATTGAAAATGAGTATTTCTATGGAAAATTATGAGTATCTGTCCGACTTCCACAATAATCAGATGTTCTCAATATAATCTTAGTAGTATAAGCCAACACAGTGGTGGTCCAGCCACCTCACCTAATAAATATTTAATATTCCCCGATCTACTACACCCACGGTTAAGGTGGGCGCTGATTATTTTTATACGAAGACCAATAATAAAAATAACATTATGTACTATAGAAAAAAAGGAGTGTGTATTTTCTATTTTTAATGATAAAAACTACTGAACTGTAGGAACACAGGCAGACCATGCCATATCATAAGACATGACGTTCGTTTCTGCCTACTTCCATTGCGCAGAGGAGAGAGTTTAAAAGGCGTCCTTTAAACAGTCAATCTTGATCGCTATCGTTGATTTTGATCGCGATTGAGTCGAATGTTGTCATTTACAAGGATCTTTTGGCGCGTGGTTAAAATCGGAACTAACGCTGCCATTTTGTTTATTCAATACAATTTCGCGAAACATTTCACTAATGTTTATCAACAACAATGTCAATGGCATTCGGGCGCCAAAAGATCCTGTCACGGAAATTGTGAAACTGTCACAGAAATTGTAACAAAAAAAACAAGATGGCGGCGTTAGTTTCAATATTAGCAACGCGCCAAAAGATCACTGTACCTTTGTACATAAATTCCATCGACTCGAAAAGAAGAAGAAGCACTACAGTCCGTTCACGGTTATTTTATCTCTGAGTTTGCTTCCTGGCAAAATTACAGTGATCTTTATTACCGTTGCAATAAGGTTGCTGTTGGGTTGCCCTCATTGACAAATCTATGAAATTCACAATGATCTGTATAAAAGTTACAATAAGGTTGCTATTGGCTTGCTGCTATCACAGGTAAAACAACTGTAAAAGGAATGTATATGTCCCGCCGGACAAAACATTCGAGCCGAGAATGCTGGCCAGTGACAAATGTCTCTAAGTGCAGAGTTGTAAATTGATCGAGTTTCAATCTCGTTAACCTCTAAGCTTAGTTTAGCATTGTGCATTAATACCTCATTGTTAAATAATGATAATGATAAATGATTTATTTCTGTAAGTAGGTTTGTACAAACACTTTTACACGTCAATCATGTTTTTTTAAACTAGATGAGGTCGGCGTTTCCTATCTGACTACTCTGAGAAGAAAGGCCGAAAAAAACTCAGAGGTCACAGTCTCTTTTAAAGTCCAGACATAATCTTGGTCAGGTCATGCGAAGACCATGCAGATTGGTATCTGAAATGGTCTTTTGAGGAAATAACCACACAGATTGAGTGGACCTGTCCAGTCAGTGCACGCATTTGTCAGTAATCGTGCAGCTCGACTCAGGAAGTCAGGACTTAAGGAGCTCAACGATTCGACGAACAATACCAAAGAAAGGACATTTGGGTAGGCCGCATAAATTACTCAAACTGTTGATCTGACTTCTACAGATGTTATCTTTGATGCAAGTATATTAGTAAGCTAAGTAATAGTTCCACACTAATGTAGTCCATTACTACTCGTCATAGTACAAGACGCTCTGCTCAGTGACCGCGCGTTAATCAGTGAGGGGTGCGAACGAGTAAGTAGGTCGTGCGTAGGGGTGGCAAGTTTAGGAAAAAAATATAGGTAGTCATGGGGACTGCCGACTGAAGTGAAAACCCCAAAATGTACACAGGCCGCTGCGCGTCGCCAGTCTGGCGCAACACGTCACATTAGCATGTCGGTGACGGTATTATGAAGGTGACGCGAACCCATAAGTTTTGCCTCTACCAAAAATCGCTCAACGCGGCTGAAGAAGTTTTCACTTCAAAAATGCTATTGAACAAATATTCAACAACTGCGTAAAACATTATATTATTCATCATCATCTTATAAAGAAGTCTACTGGACTGCTAGACAGACTCCAATTGCACGCTATTTATCGCGAACCTTTGATAATCCCTGAATGTGACCTCTCAAGTAAAATTCTATTCTGTTTTAGCCCATGGTAACTAGCTGTTACCAGCCACTTATCTAAGATGACCTGACCTGAAGAGCTTCTACTCCTTGTTTGTCGATTCGCGGTCTCTACTCAAGAACAAATTTACCACAACGGTCATCGGTGTTACGGCTAATTTGACCGGCCTATTGCCACTTCAGCTTGCTTATTCCATGTCAACTATTATTATAGATTTTTTATTTATTTAAAGTTTATGCAACATTAAAGACACAAAAGTGGACTTAATAAAAATTAAAAAACCGTGGACCATGATGCGGATCGACCAGTATCGCCAGTGGTGGGAAGGCTCATCATCATTAGACTACACGTCTTCTGATGAATTTAATGTTTTAATATTTTTTTTTCTTTTTAATTCCATTTTTAAGCTATTGCATAGCTTTTATAACGGGCTTTGAGTGCGGCGACCGAATCAAGAAATTCCGTAACGAAAATAAAACCTAACACCCCCCACTCCGCCTACCATGTAGCTCGGGCGAGCGTTCGCTTAACGTGTATGTATATGGTACGACTGTACTTGAATTAATATCAAAGAAAAAAAAATACTGCATAAATAAATAATTATAATTGCATAAGTTGATAAAAAATGCTATGCAATAGCTTTACCGCGGCAGTCCCCGAGTGCCACACGTGTTTCTTTTTTACATTTTTACTTATATTTTGTTTCAATATAACTTGACATAATTTGTTTAAATTCAATTTAATTTAATATTTATTTGCATTAGTTAATCTTGTCTATTTCAATTTAATTTATTCTCAAACAAGTTATATTAATTTTAATTCGTATTCATCTGGACTACATAAATAAATTGCTACTAACTTAATCTTAAGATAATTAATTTGTTACTAACAAAATATGGACATTACCTAGTCTGAAATAAATAATTTTACTACTTTAGGCACGCTCAGTGATTTTTGGTGGGAGAAAATCTAATGGGTCCACGTCACCGACATGCTTATGTTAACGGTATATCTGTAGCTATGTATATGACGTGTTGCTGAAGCATGTTTTGGTTTGAAGTTTTCACTTCTGTCGGCAGTCCCCATGACTGCCTATGTTTTTTTAAGTGAAATCTTCAAGCCGCGTTGTGCGAGTTTTGGTAGGGGCAAAACTTATTGGTTTGCGTCACCGACATGCTAACGTCACTGGCATGCTAATGTGACGCCTTGCACCAGACTGGCGACGCGCAGCGGCCTGTGCACATTTTGGGGTTTTCACTTCTGTCAGCAGTCTCCATGACTACTATTTTTTTTTTATAGTTCTCTGTCGTATTACCTCATCCCTTTCCAGATAGGTGAACAGCGTCAACCCTGCCGCAGTCACGCAACACGATAATCAGTTACAAATCTCTTTTAATCTGATTAGACACCGTCCCTCTGTTATTTGTGTGTGACTACTGCATTGTCTTTGGTTTGCCTCATCATGGCGTGATATTGTACACTATATCTCTTAGTAGACATTATTGGTGATGTAGTGAACTGCAAAGATTGTCTCCAAAAGTCAACCTTATGCTGTGCAGGCTGGTTGTAAAATAACTCTAGTTAGATTCGAACAGGTAAACAAGTTTGGAATGAGGTTTTAATTTATTTGAATTAGTTTTTTGTGTAGAAAAACCAGTAAAAAGATAGGCGCGAGTTGATGTAAACACGAACGCTCAGAATAAACATAATAATTAATTTACAACGTGTTTTCCCTCTGCTTTGTCCCAAGCGTCACTAGAGTACCTACCTACTTAGAAAATATAGCTTCGTTAAACGTGAACCATAGATCTTTCAATCGAAGGTAGGATGGAATGATTATTCAAATGGAGATCTTTTAAGTATGTACAATCAGAATACCACTGCACGGTAAAAACCTATTCTTAAACAGAGAAGAATCGAGCTTAGATCACCTTGCGTGATGGTGATTTCTGACCATTGAATACAGATTTATTGACAACTAGCTTGTACCCGCGGCTTCGCTCGCGTTAATTTAGACTTTAGACTATCAATTCGGGTTATAATTCAATCATGATTCGAAAGACACGTGGCGCCACCTATTATCATAAGGACGTTATTGTTGTTTTCCTCGGGAACAGTACTTTTTTGCGGGATGATAGGTACCCTATGTCCGTTTCTGTACCCGTGATAATGTATATGCAAAATTTCAGGATGACCGGTTCATTGGTTTAGGCGTGAAAAGGTAACAAACATTTACTTACTTTCGCATTTATAATATTAGTTAGGAAGTTAGGATAGTTAGGATAGTTAGGATAGTTAGGAAGTTAGGATATTTCGAACCCCCTTCTATATACCTAATTAGTTTAATCTTTATGACTGACTGACCTCTTGACAAAAGTGCCTGTAATTGGTTTATTTGAAACTAGCTTCTGCCCGCGAAGTCGGTCGTCCGGGTGAAATTGCTGATTCCCCCGACCCACCCCGTCGCATCGCATCACCTGCCCGCGCTATTACTTCGTTTTCGTTTAGCGTTCTTTCTGACTTTTTTTTCTTTTTGCTCGGCTCCTAAGAGATCTAGCATGATGTTAAATAGCCTTTCTCAATAATTGGGCTATCAAATGCAAAAAGATTTTTTAAATCCGACTGTTAATTACAGCAATTAACCTCTAAATGTCAACAGTCCATAACAACAACAAGTGATGTTGGAGCGTCGGGCGTAGGTCGATCTTTTAATATTTAATAACATAAATAATCATGGTTTTTATTTATTTATTTGTGTATTTTTTGTTATAAAATATTTTTATTGCTTTATTTTCTTCTATTTGTTATTAATAAAATAAAAAATCCCCTAGTGGGATTTAAGGAAGGATGTCCATAGGTGTGTCCGTGGCATCACAGCGGGCCCTATCAAAATACCAGCGTTGCGGAATTTATTAATTATATTAAATATCGCAGCATTATGCTGAGATAGGAGATTTTTTGGCCTCGCACAGGTCTTTTATTTTTACTTTTAGTTTTATTGTTATGTTGTATGTTTTATTGTTAGTTTTAAAAGCTCCTTTTTTATATATTTTTATTATTGATTTATTTTTTTGTTTGGATTTCCTGTGCGTCTCCCAAATAAAATATTATTTTTCTTTCTTTCTTTCTTTCTACATAGAATAGAATAGAATACTCTTCATTATATACACCATAAAAAATACATACATTTTTTTATGTGTGTATGTGTGTGTGCGTGTGATAAAAACTTACAAACAAAAAATTTTACCTCTTTATAACATTAAGAAAGAAAATACGTTTATTTGCAGTGAACATGACGCAGAGAAAAACACACAAATACAAAAAAGACGAGTTGGGGGAAAATATGCTTCACATCCATGCAAAACAGTTCAGCAATCGCTCAGCATAATGCTATATATTAGTATAGAAGTATGGAATAACCATTTCCTAAAAGCTTGATTTTTCAAAAAAAACATCTTGTGGTCTCTATACATAAACTACAGGACTACGGTATCTGTCTGTGTGCATGTTTTCATGATTATATATAGTATAAAGAAAATATTTGATTTCGGTATTAGTATTTTGTGTGACAAAATCCCCTCGGAATCTTAAATACTCATTAAAAAGAAATAGGTTTACTTAAAGCATGGTTATAATCCATGAAATTAGTGTCATTACTATGAATGTTTTCCTTCACCGGAAGCAAGTCATGATAGCTTCGATCACGCGACCGCACGATTGCCAACTGTAGTTTAATACTGTATCTATTATGTGCTACTGTTCGAATGATCAATCTTCAAAGTTTGCAAGTTTGCATATACAGCGTGTACAAAAATAGGTGGTAATATTGGTTGTGGTACAGCCCATCTCCATAGAACCTACATCGTAATCGCGAAAAATCATCAGCCATCCCCAAATGTATTTTTTTGGGTAGCCAGGGCGAGGTTACCAGTGTATAGGAACCTCTCGCAGTGTTCAACAGTAGGTTGATCGTTGGTATAGATGTTGAAGAGAATGGGCGCCAAAACACTTCCCTGGGGCAGGCCAGTCTTCTGTGATCTCCATCTGCTTCTTTCTAAGTTTAAAAGGATTTGGTAACGTCGATTACGTAGTATCTCACCCAGTACCCGAATAAATCCCTTGTCATCGATCATACCAGACAGTTTTGCCAATAATCTCTTGACATTGACAGGATCATATGCCGCTGACAAGTCGACAAGGACGACGCCGATGGGCTTTCGTGCCACATATCCATCTTCTATATATTACGACAGTCGAAAGATTTGAGCGGAGCATGACTTACCTGGTCTGAAACCGGCCTGCTCAGGAATAAATTTAGGGTCAATAATGGTCTGAAGGCTATTCAGTAAAAGTCGTTCGAATAATTTGAACCTTTGGCACAGAAGAGAAATAGGGTAATAGTTCCTCGGGTTGTCAGGTAGTTTTCCTGGTTTAAGCAATGCTGTAACTTGAGCTTTCCTCCAGATTTTGGGGATCTTCGAGCTTTCAAGTCAGGCATTAAAAAGGATAAGAAGCTATAATACACCAAACGGCCCTAGATTTTTAAGTTGTTCCACGGTAATGTCGCCCATTCCAGCCGCTTTACAATTCTTCAGCGCCTTGATAGCCGGGATACTATGCGGTAAACTATAGAAGAATACGAACGTTATGCAATATTGCTCATACCCCATAGCAAATAGCGTGATAATTTATAGCCTACAGACTGACCAGACTTATAGAAAATATCTATGCAAAATTTTAACAGAATCTATCCAGTAGTATTTGCGTGATGCTGCAATATATATTCAGACAAAAAATCTAAAAACTATATTTCCAGCATCAGAATTGTTCCCAGACCTCACAACAATTACTTTTTTTCAATAATTTCCAATGTACAGTTTGACTTCGCTACGATCTAGATATTGCCTATGAATTCACGAGGCATTTTAATTTGTTTTTAACCGACTTCAAAAAAAGGAGGATTTTCCTACTATTATGGCATATATATAGTACGTAAAAAATTATATCCATGATTCAATCTACGTTTGGAAAGTTTTTTTAAGACATGTTTCTTCCAAATATTTACTAAATCACTATTGGTACTAGACCATTCAGTTACAAGCATACAAAGAATCGCTTACCTGTCTGTTTTGCTTTTAGGTTTTTTATTCGAGTGATGTTATGTTTCTGTATGAACGTGTTTCTGTGACAAAAAAAATCTCTTTTTCTTTCTTTCTTTCTTTTCTTTTTAATCGAATTTGGATTTTTTCTATACTTTAGCTCGCTGCATAAAGGCTGACGCGGATGGACGGACCGCACCGTTACACAAAAACTCCACTTCTTTTTTGTTATTATTTACGAACCATCGCAAAATTCGCATGCTGCTCCCGATGTACGTATTATGATTTTAAATTTACATTGTAGCGGTATCTACAACGCCACATGCGAGCTATGCATCACACTGACGTCACGCAATGATCCTGCATCGCGCAAGCAGACTTTACCGCGTAACTAGCATATATACAACGTCCCGACATCAATCGTCGGGCAGTTGCCCATCAGACACGACACCCGTCTGGTCAGCGGATCCTCCCTTTTCCATAGAGTATGAGTGAACTTTACTCCTTGTTCCTCATCTTTATTTATATAAAAATTACGTGTCACGTTGTTTGTCCGCGATGGATTCCTAAACTACTGAACCGATTTTAAATTTGATTTGCACACCGTGTGCAATTTGATCCAACTTGAAAGATAGAATAGCTTACATCTCAATTTATAATCGCAATATTATTTTATTGCAAATTATTAAGCTATCGCATAGCTTTTATCGCGGGCTTTGAGCGCGGCGACCGAATCAAGAAATTCCGTAACGAAAATAAAACCTAACACCCCCCACTCCGCCTACCATGTAGCTCGCCTGAGCGTTCGCTTAACGTGTATCTATATGGTACGACTGTACTTGAATTAATATCAAAGAACAAAAAAATACTGCATAAATAAAAAATAAATAAATAATTATAATTGCATAAGTTGATAAAAAATGCTAAGCAATACCTTTACCGCGGCAGTCCCCGAGTGCCACACGTGTTTTTTTGTCTATTATTTGACAGTCGCAATTATCTGTTAGCTCCAAACGATTCTAACAGATGGCGATATCTGTTGACTGAATTGAGTAAGTATTCAATAGATGGCGCTATGTTAAAAATACAAACGTTTCATATAAGCTACAATTTAATAGCATAACCACCACGTGTTGCTGAGGCTAAGGTATAACCTAAATTTATTTTGTAATAAACGAAATACAGTGAAATAATATTATAAAGAGAAAAGATATGATTGTTTGTTTGTATTGAATAGGCTCCGAAACTACTGAACCAATTTCAAAAATTCTTTCACTGTTGGGAAGCTACACTATCTCCGGGTGACATAGGCTATATTATATTATGCTTGGCTACCCGGGCGAAGCCGGGGCGGGTCGCTAGTACCTCTATAAAATATTACATTGTATGTATTTTGTTCATGTGTTGTGTGCTGTACACATATTTATTGAGTAAATAAGTATATAAATGATTTTTGTTATACAAGGTCAAATTAAATTAGCTAGCGAAACTCCGCAGACGTTAAGTAAGTCTTACCTGCTATTAGTAGAATTAACCGAGGTATTGGAGCGACTCCGGCGGTTGCAGATGGAGTCGCCGCAGTTGACCACGCCACCCTTAGTGGTGATGCTGAAGGTCCGCAGACGGTACAGGTCGTCTGACACACGAGGGTTGTACGGCTTCTCTGGTAGCGAGCAGACGCGGGGACGTGAGTGTTCCACCACTGTTAAAGAAAAATAAAAGTAAGAGTTCAAGGTAATACGCAGGTTTTACCACAAAAGATGGAACAATTGTAACAGGCCGATGGAGAAGCTCAATAGCTACACCATCGATTTTAACTCACATAAATCTGGAATCACAAAATCGTGGAATATATTCCCACGATTTCAACAAATTTGAAAGTTATATCAAAATTTGTCAAAATAATTCTTTAAACTTAGCATAACACAAGGGAACGAGCCAATTACCGGACAAATCCAGACTCCATTCTGTTACTGAGAAATTCATGATGAAAAACACAATAACACTTTGCCTGACCTGGGATTGGAACCCAGGACCTCATACTTGGCAGTAGCGCTTACGACCACTATACCATCGAGGCAGTAACCAAGATTATATAAATTATATAATTATATATTATATATTTATTATTTTATTATTATTTGATTATTATATTTTTAGATTATAGATTATTATTATTATTTGTACTTCATTACTTAAGTAGCAGCTCTAAGATAGCTGAGATGATTACCTAGGAACCCGTTTCTTACAGAAGATAGGTTTAATTGACCGAGCAAGAGAGAAGCGTCTTCGTTTCAGCTTGGGCAAAAATGCTTTCGTATGTCCGGATGTCCGGATTTCTGTTCTCCTCTACAGGTCGCATTTCTCAGCCGATTCTCGTGAAATTTTGTGAGTAGGTTCGATAATTATACGGATCTTTTTAATCGATTCAGTTTTTCGAAATGGCGAAGATATTGGGGTTAAGAACTTAAAAAACACATTTCGCGTTCTTTTGTTTTAAATAGCGCGGTGAACATTTATTCAGTTTTAAGCTATGCAAAGACAGACTCGCCAGGTCTATGGCTCACAGAGCCACTAGTAGTAGATTGTTATACAAGGGGCTAAAATGGCCCGTTATATACGAAGTAGTTTTACTCCCGAGCTTTAGCGAGGGATTAAATAGAAATCTAATTATAATGGGCTTTGAGCTCCGTGTGTTACACTACGATTGCAAGAAGTTGAAAAATAATAATCTAATACAATATTAAATAGTTTACTTTTTTTAATATGTTCTGTAGCCGCAACGCAATGCACTCATTCTACCGAAGAGATCACAGTTATAATTCCATTTTCAAAAATAATATGTTCTTTTTTTATGAAACAGTATTAAGTCGAGTCTTTATCATGATTATTCTACACATGAATAAAGACTTTTTCGTTTTTGTAGGCTTGTTGATAGAAGACAAAAATTTAAAAAAAACATTCCCCTAGAGGAAAATATGCTATTATATCCCCGCTCTGGTACGCTACGATGACGGACTTTTTGAGCAAGAGGAGTGAAAAGAAATTTATTTCTCATAAGAACTTAAATAACAGTTCACTTAAAATGAGATACAAAGTGCTTACATCTAAATAATAGTATTATATTTGCCTCTGGGGTGTTGGCAATGTTACAGGGTATATAGATGTTTCTTAAGTTTTGCTCTAAATATGTTTGTACTATCACACTTCTTGAAATCCTCCGGTAAATTATTGAACAGCAGTGCTCCGGCAAATAATATTGTTTTTTTGCCGTAATTAGTCCGTGCACTTGCAGTGATTAGTTCAAACTTGTTTTTACTTCTTGTATTGTATGTTATTGTTTTATTTTAAGTAGTTGTATGTTTGATTGTACAGAATTCGTGGTTTTTTTTTTTCCCTTGTCCTGGGGTTCAAAAATATGATGGACCCTAATCTTATTACAATCTAGCCTTAGAAATAATAATTTGATTAATATTAAACTGTCTTTACTTAGAATTTGTCCAATAGCGTGCTTTTTTGGCACTTTGGTACTTTACACTATTCACTAACACTAAACACTAACTCGAACAGTTTAGTTCTTTTTAGTCTACTAACTATGTTTGTGTGGTCGAGAAGCTGGATTGCCTCGATGTCACATGCTGATGAAGTCTCTTTTCGTAAGCTTCTGCAAGTTTCTGCATCACTTTTTCGATGAACTCAACTTTTAGAAAATCGTGGTAAGAATTCGTGGTGATTTTTTAAATGAGAATGCTGGTATAAACATTCGATATTTAGACCGATGCGACAATTATAAGATCTTTCTAATTTTCTGTAATATACCAGTGTATTGATTTCATGATCATTCGTCATTTCATCATCATTCATCAATCATTGATTGTATTTCATGTATTTTTTGTAGATATTTCTGATGTAGAAATGTATCCGTAGGTGCGTTTACAAACCCACATAGGACTAGTGGAGCTGAAATAATTTCTATTGGTGGTACTTATAGCAACAATAGTGGTTTCATATTGCCAGCTGTCTCGAATCTCTATAATAATTTCCTTTCTAAGGCTTTGTCAAAAAGTTTGAAATAATTTTTCATACCAATTTAATAGAATATAATATGTTTTTGTGTGCGACGCCTCTTTGTGAAAGTTAATTTGATCACGCATTTACATTCCTTTTATCTCTTGTTTTCTATTTATATAATATCTAAAGAAATACAATAAATTGACTTAGTCTAGACACCATGATGTATCCAGCCTACTGTTTTGACCCTCAAAAGTTATTGAAATCTTAAAAGGTTAAAAAGAAAGTGTGCTTATATACAATAGAAGTGAAAACTTATATGTCAAAAGTCAAATCATTTATTTCAAATAGGCACTTTTGAACGTCAAAATTTACAAAAAAAATTGAATTGATTCTAGTTGCCCCTTCCAAAAGGTAGTTTCGTATGGAGAAGAATGGGCAAGAAACTCCACCGTTACTCTTTTAAAATGATTTTCAATATTATGTAGGTTCACATTAATTATATAATTATATGTGAAGACGATGCACCTAGAATAAAATTACTATACCACGATATGTAAAAAGAATTAAATGTAATGCAAAGACAGGTAAATTAGATATGTGATAGATACATGGTGCTCACATATTTACAAATATTGAAAAGAAGATGATTTTTCCAAAATTTTTACAAGTAATAATTTAGTGTGTGAGTAAGTAGACACAATGTACATAATGTAAAAATCAATGTCATAAAAATTATAAATTATACAATTAAATTAGCAACCAGTTTGATTTTGTCTAGACTCTAGATTGTCCTATGGAGCATGACCAGCATGTTTCCAAGCATTCTTATTCTTATCTATGGGCCGAGTATACGCGATTTAGTGTCACCGACCGACTGGAGCCGAGTGTATCCGATACAGCGTCACCGAGACGAGCGTGACGGTTCAGTTTCGTTCACTCTTCAGAAGGGCGCAAAGTGCGCCTAAGAAAGTTTTCACTTCATAAAATGTTAACCTTATACACTCTATTGTCTTTAGCGACTAATTTACATTTGCATTATACAAGGTCAAATCAAATTAGCTAGCGAAAGTCTACAGACGTTATGGGTATCGATAACTAAACACGATACAATTACAATAAAAAATTAGATGCTTTTTGGGTCAACGGTTGTAGTGTTACATGAAGTATGAGTTGAAAAAATATGTTTTATCGTGTTTAAATATCCATAGCAATCACGTCTGTCAACACATAAAAAGTGATTTTTTAAGCCGATATTTCAAGTGAATACACTAACTGCGGTCGATAACCCCATAAAAAGAAATCATCAAATTAATTTATTTTTTGTTTTATCATGTTTAGATATTGATACCTATCACGTCGGCAGAGTTTCGCTAGCTAATTTAATTTGACCCTTTACAAGTAACGGGTTTACTCCCTTGACAATTCAAAAGTGCCTGTAATTGATTTATTTGAAATAAATGCTTTGAGTTTGAGTTTGATGTCTATACGTGACACTGCACAATGAAAAACTGTAACTTTTTGACTTACGTTTAGACACATAGGTAACTTGCTACTTGAACCAAACTAGCTAATGAATGCAAATGTAAATCAGCCATTAGAAGTTAAAAGAAAAAATGAATCTATTTAAAAAGGTCAACTGCATAATTTTGTCAAAAAGTTACGAGTGGTAATCGAAACGAATACTTATTTGACTATAATATAAGATAGAAAATCGGTTTTAGTGTGCATACACACGAGCGACACGCGTCAACGACAGAGGCAACTGCAGCCATCGACAACATGCCGCTCGTGTATTTGAGCATCGTACTCAAAAACACAAGCGGCACGTTGTCTACCGCAGCCGCCGACGTGTCGACGGCTTAAGTTGCCTCTGCCGTTGACGCGTGTTGCTCGTGTGTACGCACAGTTAGCGATAAGACCGCCCATTGTGTCACTCTACGTAACATTTCTACATTTATATGTGTAATTCGTATGGTGTATATAATAAAGAGTATTTTATTCTATTATATTCTAAGAATCGGGCTATAGCTGTTAACTAGTGGGTTACTTTGACAGTTGAGGCAATAAGTAATTTAATGCTATGTATGTAGCCACCTTGACCCAACAAATTGAAAGTGGAAAATTGAAACTGGGAACAAGGAAATGGTAAGTTGAAATTGGGACACATTGGATGCGGAAGGCGGAGGACAGGGTGTTGCAGCGCAGCCTGGGGGAGGCCTATGTCCAGCAGTGGGCTGCGATAGGCTGAGTTGATTGATTTTGATTGGAACTGAAACTGTAGTAACATGACTCGAGAACATTCTGTTGTAACCGGTGTGGTGGTGTATAATCCCCAGTCTGCCAACACACGTCCCCTTGAAAAGTTCCTCTTATTAGTACTGGGTTCGATTCTCAGGTCGGACAAAGTGTTATAGGATTATTCCACCTGAAATTATTCAATAGCAGCCTGGAGTTCGGATTTGTGCCCGGTTGATCACAATATGCCCGCCCCCTATTACGTGGGACTTAAACATAACTGGCGAAATATGGGTGAAACTTTATGTATACTGCCTAACCCTTCGAGGAAACAAGGCGTCATGTTATTTTAGCACTAATGAAGACAAACTATCAAACTCAAAACCCATCCTTTTGTTTTCCCGTAATCAAAACATTCCAGAACAGTTCTCATCACTAATTGAACCTTTCATATTTGATACTTGAACCACGTAATTATAAGTTAGTAAATTTAATTATAACTAATTTCAGTACGTGTTCATTGGAAAGATGGAGGATACGTACAGTCAACAAAACTTTCCAATTACATGTTGTTTTGTTGTTGTTGTTGTTTTTGTTGTGTTTGTTGTTGTTGTATTTCATGTTGTTGTAGTAATAATTTCATCTATACAGAGCATACAGGGTGACTTGAAATTTTACGTATCCCGTCCAGGACGTGGTAGTGTGACCCATTTGCAACAATTAAGCACCCCGTAAAGCCTAGGTAAAAATTCATGGGATTCGAGAAAACCCAATTTATTTGTATTTCTGTAAATTTCCCAGAATTCGTCACAAAATATCCCTTTTCTCTAAACTCTAAAATTGAACCGCCTTCATTGCTATTCCATTGAGTACCTAATACTTTAGCAAACCTTTTGAAATAATCAAATTTCCTAAAACAATTAAAAGTTAAAGGAAGAAGTTTACTAGCCATTTTCAAAAATTATCTACCAACCTGAACTTTGACTCCAGTTATCTCAAAATTTTACTACGGTATTAAGCGTACAAATTACGGAGGTAACATCTTCATTAAATAAGCTATCTAACGAAGTACAATAGTGAATAAAATATTTAGAGGTGCCGAGGAAACAGTCGATAATACTGGCAAAGGTCGAATTTGCAAACTGTTGAAATATTAAGTCAGATAGGAAACGCCGACCTCATCTAGTTTTAAAATATGATTGACGTGTAAAAGTGTTTGTACAAACCTACTTACAGAAATAAAATCATTTGTCATAAAAAAATTGTGTGATATTCGACTTAATTAACTGGTTTATGTCATCCTACTAATTTCTAACCTTCTAGCAGTCCATCACGCTCTCAAGTCACGGACGGCATTTGAGTTTTTAATATAACTCAGGGTCTACTTGCGGGTCACGGTTTATTTGTCACTTAGTTTGCGTGGATTTAAAAACAAACAGCGCACGTACATACTCTAATACATAAATACATACATAAACTCACGCTTTCTTCCCGTGGGGGTAGGCAGAAACTACAGAACGCCACCTGCTACGATCCTTACATACTCCTTTTGCCTCATTTACGTACATACATCTGGACATACACGCACGCCGGTTGCAAGTACTACGCACCTGATCTTACTGAAGAACATCACCAATAAGGTCACGATATGTACTCCTACTCTACTCTAACACATAGATTGACATAAGTGGCCTGACCTTACTCCACGTTTTTTTTACGTTTGGGATCATATGAAAAGCCTTGTATATTCGACAGCGATGGCTTCAGTAGAAGCAATAAGGCAAAAAATAATAAATGCAGCGAAACACTTATGAACTAATTTCACTTCTAAAGTTACCAAGACAGAAGTTAGAAGAAGAGTAGGGGTAATAAAGTCACGGGCACGAGCTAGTATTATACAACTACCCATTTAATTATGTGAAAGTAAGTACATACTATGAACTCGTCTATTAGAAGTTTCCCAAACAGACGCGAAATGTGTCGTGTTAGGGTCGAAATACATTGACGCAGAGTCGTGCATACCTAAAATTTTACATAGCATATTGATCTCTACGATCTATTCCATAAGTCAATCAATCCACCTAACCTTCTCCCAACTATGTTTCCAATCTAACTGGTTGCAACTAAATACCATTATTTTACATGGTGCGACTGCCTATCTGACCTCCACAATCCAGTTACTGGGTAATACGGTACCCCTTAGTAAAACTGGTTGTCTGATTATCTTAACTTTTTTTTTTTTGTAACGATTGTCAAAGATCCACGAATGACAGCCGGGACCAATTGCTTAACGTGCTTTTCGGAAAGGTTTTGGTATGTAAAGATGGTCACCCATCCACGGACCAACCGCGACAAGCGTAGCTTAACCTGATCAATCGACCCGTGCGATTCCAAAAGTATTCTGATGAAAATGTAAACAAGGGAGCAAAAACCGTACCTGTGGAGTAGTGATGCCAATTTGTAGAGCCACTTACAAATTAAATGCTTTGATTTGATTAATTCAATACTTCAACCCGAAATTCTAATTTTAAATCCACTTAAAAATGTTTTTCATTTAACCTCAATTTTCATCGATGAATTTTCAAACAATAATTATTGGAAAAAGTGGTGAGTTTTAAAGTTAAAACCTTCTGAATACACATTAATGTGTTGCTAATTATTTTTATTGAATGATTGCGTAAGAATTTAAGCTCATCGGGGTTTGTTTACACTTTTATCACATACTTTTTGAACAGACTATACCTCTATATGATGGCTCAGTGGTTAAGGCCTCGCCTCTCATGCGCGAGGTTGTGGGTTCCAATCCGGGCAAATACCAATATGACGTTTTTAATTCTTATGTACTTTCTGAGTTTACCTTGGACATAATTGACATCCGCGAAGTAAAATATCGTGAAGATTCCTATACTTAGAAATATAAGTCTGAAATCGTCAACCCGTCTTGAGCAAGCGTAGTGATCAATACTCGTTCCTCCTCTGTATGAGAAGAGGCCTTTGCGCTGCAGTGGGGCAATAATAGGCGGGTATTATTAATATCAAGAAAGTCCTTTGTAACACACCAATGCGCTTCAACGGTGTGAATCGAACCTTACGATTCTGACACCAAGCGACATTCCACGTCTGTTTGAGGGGGGGGTTTCTACCAGACACGTGCCTATGTTCAAAGTATGTAAGTCGCGATCTAGCGTTTCACTCTCAATTTCATAGAAAATGAACTAGGGATTATATATCTCTAAATCAAACCGCGCTTGTTTGTTCTCAACTTTAAAAACGCGATCGTTTTTTACTTAATATTTGAAGAAGTAATCAGTGATTTTCTACGACCACGAAGCAGTCAAAGCTATAAGGCTGAGCAGACAGGCGCGACGCGACGACGCAAAGCGACATTGCGACGCTACAGTTCGATGCGACAGCGCGACGCGACAGCGTGACGCAACATCCCGATGTGATAGCGCGACGCGACTCTTGTAGAACAATTTCCAAGTTTTTATAGAAATTGTTTTACTAGTCTCGGCGCGCTGTCTCGTCACGCCTGTTTGCCTTCGCCCTTGCCTTGCCTTCGCCTGCTTGCCTTCGCCTGTTTGCGACGTAGTGACTACGCAATTTGTTCTAATTAATGCCAGTAGTTTTTTCAACCCCCGACGTTATACATTATGAGGGATTCTATAAGTTTGACGGCTCTGTCTGTGTTTTTATATGTGTCTGTTTGAAGGAAAATTTAATCGGGGTGGTTCTTAGCTATGTTTCATTAATCTGTTCCGCCATTTTAAAGATAAGCAGCTATTTTCTAATAATTGATGTACGGTTTTTATAACGTCTACCTTCCTGTGCCCTATGGTACAAATACACGCAGCGTGCTTACAACACTCTGCGTGTTCAATATAATAACACATTCAGATGAATCCTGGGTCTGCCTTGGCGGTGTAGTGCTTCCGGCATGTTTTTTTGGCACTTTTACGGAGTCATGAGAAAGTCGCAGGCCTCCTTTATGAACCGAATACATAAATCAGACAATGGAATATTGAGGGCCATATACGAGGTAAACTATTTCTTTGTATATTTCAATTAATATTCCAGCTAAAGTAATACTTATCTATCGCTTTGTTGTAATGTAATGTAATTTTTTTTTTTTTATGTTATTGTTTTGTATTAATTTAATAATTTATTTCAATTTTTTATTATTAACATTTAATTTGTAATTCTGGTTTAATTTCAATATGGGTGTATTCCTGAAATAAAAATAATTTGATTTGATTTTTTTTTTATTTGATTACTATAACCTACATTTGTTATAAGAAATTATATCTATCTTTATGTATACTAATAATAAAGGTGAAGAGTTTGTATGTTTGTTTGAAAGAAAAGAAAAAAAAAGAAAATACATTGAACGCGCTAATCTCTGGAACTACCAGTCGGATATGAAAAAATCTTTTTTCATTTGATAGCCTAATTCTTGAGGAGGGTTATAGGCTATTTAATATAACGCTACGACACTTAAGAGCGGGTAGTAACCAAAATTGCCTATCTTCAATTTAATTTTTCATGAAATCCATAAGACTTAGGTACAAAATAAAAATAATATGAGTAACTACATGATATTTTGAAACTTTTTGTGGAACAGAAACACAATACGTTAAAATTTTCTCGATAAAATAACATCACGAAGTTACCCCTAATTTTCACGTTTTTTCAATTTGTACTTAATATGCTAATGACTAAAAGGATAATTTTTTAATGATTATCTGTATCAAGACAAGGAGAAAAAAATTGTGCAGGCATTTGTTGAAATTCCTTTTAGTTTTGGTATTATTACGACTACAAGCTTTAAGCACTTACGACGTTTTTAGTTCGTGGAAGAAGTCATCTTCCGTCGCACGTTGCGGGAACTTCAAGCATATTTTTGTTTCACAAATCAGTCACCATCGCTCTGTTGAGACGAGAGGACTGCGCTTGAATTTTCTGCTGCTCTGCGATTTAATTTATTTGCGTAAATAATATTTTCGTAATTTATCACATTGTTGGGATGAAACTATGAAATACAAAACATGAAAAAATCACTAAAACCACTTCCGAAACGATTATTAAAATCGTTAAGAATTGATAAACTAAATAAATACCACGGCTAAACTATAAAATAAAAATATTATAATAATTCAATGTTGATATTTGAAAACTCAAGATGACATACAATTATTTGACAGATTTTTGACTGGTATAGTACAACTAGCGCCATTGTTCTCCACTTCAGTCAATTTTCTTGCGGAGAAAATTTACAACATAGAGTTCGTGCTGGAGATTTTAGATCTTATTACTATTAAATAAAGAACCAAATTCGTTTACTCCCACTTTCGTTGACAAACTTCGTGTAAGGGTAACCTTAGACGACCCATTTCGAGCGACTTTTGACCAAAACCCCCGAATCAAGTTGAAACTCAAAATTTAACATATGGGTAGGTTATTGGTATCATAATATTATTGGAGTTTACAAAATAAATAAATCTGAAAACTAAAATAGGATTTATTGCGGACACAAGTACGAAACGGTGTGCACGGTACATGACAGTTTTCATACGGATAGTGTTCTCGTGACTAGATCCCTTCATATGGTGGGGATGAGTAAAGATTGTGACGGATCACAATGTTTGGGAATGTCGGCTTGCTTTTCAAAGCTAAAATTTCAACAGTGACAAAAGAGGAACCTAATAAACTTTCGACTTTCTTTGGCACACATACAAATAGATGCCAATTATTTTGTCGGTAAAGCCGACTAATGTACCCTAGTTATTTGTTCCGAAATTGGCCTGTTTTTCACAAAATATGTTTTCGGCGAGGACTTTTTTTTACTCGCGCTCCGCGCAGGATAGGTTTTCATGACACATGCCATTTGACTTTGCACAATACAGTGCAAAATCCACCATACCAATATTATTTTTTACTTGGTAACACTGTTGCTGATTGAATTTGCACGATCCTGCAATGCAATATCCACGATATACCATTATATTTTTTTACTTGGTTAACACTGGTTTCCACGAAGACGTCGTGACGTCCAACTTGTACAAGGCCCTAAATAAAATTTGGTTACATTGGAATTTGAACTTTGTCACGCCAGCATTGAGTTTCTAGTTCCAAAACATGACTATGATCTAAGATTATGAATTCAAGCTTAGCGTATAGTATAGGCAAAATAAACAGATGTTTTACCAACTGAAGAATTTCATTGAAAATAAAGGGAGTGGACAATGGTCATACTTCGTTTAAATATTTTAATTGAAAAATCATTCGAGAAAATCATTATTTGTGCTGTGAGACCTTGCTTCTTGCCAAAAAATCATGATTCTAGGTCAACGGGGTGTATCATATGGATTTTAATTTATTTGCGAATGTTTATTTTCTTATTTTATTGACATTTTTGTGCACTTGATTTCATTTTCTCAAAGTAAAACAGCGGAAGGTAAGTGATGCGATTATAATTATACGCTTTTATATCACCAAAAAAGCAATTTAATCGAAATTGTTTTCACCATCATGTAGGTAGTATCATGAGTATGTAGTATTATAGTACTTTGATGGAAGTGCTTTGCTTTTTAGAGTTCGGTACCTCAAAAGAAAAAATCGGAACCCTTATGGGATCACTTTGTTATCCATCTATCTGACCGCTTTTCTCAGAAATGCGTGGGGGTATCAAGTTGAAATTGATATCAAATACTTAGATGAACCGTCGTTTGGAGCTGTGAAAAAACGAGCTTCTAAGACGTTGACTTAGTATCTTGGCATAAATTGCCATTCATTTCGCATATCTTGACACTCGCAAATAAATTAAAACCCATAAGATACATGTCGTTGACCTAGAATCATGAAATTTGATAAGAAGCAAGGTACAGGAATAGGTACAGGAAAGTATCTGAAAATTGTTCAATTGTAGTTATGTTACATAATGTATGGAACAATATTTTTTCAACTACAACGTTAGGTTTGTCTTTCAATTCAGAATCGAAAATGTATAGGCCGTTTCTTGAAGTAACATTTAGTCTTTATTTCATTTAAGTCAGTTTAATCTCCAATCTAACATCCCACCAGCATCGGTAACAGATTCACGGACATACAATAATATTGAATAATATACCTACTTGTATACATAGGTAAATTTAATAAAACAGTTTCATCTGATTATTTTGCGTATACACACTACACACAAGATTCAAATACAAATGCCTAAATATACGCCGGGCGAAAAGTTTCTGCTGGCGGGAAGGGATTGTGTTTTGTTTTTGTCTTGTTTGATGAGAGGGGTAGGCAAAGAGGCGCGGGTGAAACTTGATTTTTTTCTGTCTTGCTGCGCCCTCTTAAGCGCCGAAAAAAAGAAAAAAAGTCAGAAAACGATGTAATAGCGCGGGCGGGCGATAGCTTGCGACGTGTAAGTCGGGGGCCGATATTGCACGCGGAAGAAGTCGCGGGCAGTAGCTAGTTATATTATAAAATTGTTCATTTGATGGTCAAAATTACATCTAAGGTACATTTTTGTTAATCAGACGTTTTTAAATTTGCAATTTAATCATTTGTTTTTAATCGTGTTTGGAAGGATTATACGCTATTCAGCATAGTTGTTAGCAGAACTAGTTTGTTCTCAGACGTACCTTATTAAGTATCTTCAATTTATGAAGCTCTTTTCGTGAATCTAGAACATAGCCTGAAGAATTCTTTGAGTTATGACAGCACTAAGCCCTCGGGGTAGGTCAATGCTACGGCAGCTACGCCGTAGCGTTGGCCTACGCCGTAGCTGCTACGATGTTATTGCATTAGTTAACAATTTGTATTCATCTGTTTTACTTTAATGAAAACACGTCCTTTTATAAATGTGAAAGTAACTTAGTGTGTGTATTTGGCACACAGGTAGACCATGACCTGGGATAAGTCAGAGAAACGTTTTTATCCCGGTACGTACACTCCCGTGGGGTAATATCTGGCCTTGACGTAGGCAAAGCTGCGGGCAAAAGCAATATTAAATAATCATTAAATAAAATACACTACACAAGGCAAGTCACAAGTAATTTACAACAAAAACAGTAGATAATCTAAAATCACTACCTACAATCTCAGCGTAGGCGTTTCATCGTAATGTTTTATTGATGACTGCTGAAAATAGCCGAACAGCCCCGAATAGCCCCGAATGGCTGGGAATTTAGTCGGTACTTTCATCTTGAACGACAAAGTTATTTATTATGTTGACCGTGGTAATAACAAATAAGCTTTATGATGAAGAAGGCACGATATTACGAGTGTACAATTTAGAGACGACCATACGACAGTAAATGAAAAAACTATCAATACTCATCACTCCCTCACACATCCCAACAAACCCACACGCAACACACATGCCAAAAACACCACAAACACCCCTTGCACACCTCATTAACACTCACTCACAAACCCATTCACCCTACATTCACCACATTAACTCAACGTCAAAATATATCCCAATTCATATGTCCTGTACTGTTTATTTTTATCTATTTTTTATTTTTATTATTATTAATTAACTAAATTCAAATCTAATATATAAATTCTCGTGTCACAGTGTTTGTTATCGAACTCCTCCGAAACGGCTTGATCGATTTTTATGATTTTTTTTGTGTATATTTTGTAGGTCTCAGAATAGGTCGTAAAATATATTTCATACCACTGCGGGTGAAACCGCGGAGCGCAGCTAGTTTAACTTAATAACCTATTAAGCACTTTTGCATCATTCTGTTGTTAGCTGCGCTACAATTAATACTTTTAAATGATAAATGATTTTTGTTCTGTAAGTAGGTTTGAACAAACACATTTATAAGTCAATCATATTTGATGAGGTCGGCGTTTCCTATCTGACTACTCTGAGAAGAAAAGCCGAAACAAAACTCAGAGGTCACAGTCTCTTTTAAAGTCCAGACATAATCTTGGATAGATTATATGAAGACCATGTACATTTGTGTCTGAAATGGTCTTTTGAGGAAAAACCACACAGATTGAGTGGACCTGTCCAGTCAGTGCACGCATTTGTCAGTAATCGTGCAGCTCAACTCAGAACTTAAGGAGCTCAACGATTAACTTTTGCAGCTATCATCGTTTTACTTGTTGTACTCAGTCTTGTGTTATTTTTCCGAAATACTAATGCATACGAGTAATTAGGAACTGACAAATAAATCCTTTTTTTTTTTTTTTTTGGGTGGGAAATCATCAAATGACGTCTCCCGCTCTGGGCGGAGCGGAAGGGCGTGTCAGACTCTTACTGACTAAAACCCACCCGTGTTCCTTCAGTTGCCTGTGCGCCAGGGCCACGGTAACTCTTTCGAACAATCCGCGACCCCGGCAGGCATCGGTCCTATCGGACCCCGTCAATGGTGCTGACATCTCTTTGAGGCGCGCGTGGAACACGACGCGCCGTCGACCCGGGCCTGGTCCTTACCGGACGGCGAGCTGCCCATTGCTCGCCGTCCGCAAGCCCGCGCCTACGGTGGCCGGGAGTCGGCAATCGACTCCCGACGCCCAGGGTGTCTCCTCCTCCTGCGGCGGCTAGGGGCGCGAGGGCGTAGAGATTGCCTCTCCCTCTCGCGCTCCGCCTCCTCCTTCGCGAGCATTACTGCTTCGCAGAAGGAGGTGACGGCTTCCCATTCCCTCTCGCTCCGTACCATGGCCTGAACCAGGGCCGGCCGCGAGAGGTCGCCGCCGCCGATCGCCGCCACGAGGACACGGCGGTGCTCCGCCCAAGCCGGGCAGACCTCCACCGTATGCTCCACCGTGTCCTCCGGTCGATCCACGCAATGATAACACCCGGGCGTTTCCTCCCGCCTTATACGAAACAGGAACCTCCCGAAACAGCCATGTCCGGTGAGGACCTGCGTCAGGCGGAAGGTGAGGACGCCGTGGCGCCTCTCAAGCCACTCCTCAAAGAGGGGTCTTACCGCCGCAATTGTGGCGTGCCCTGGACAAATAAATCCTGACATCGAGATTAAAAAAGTGATTTTTCAAACGAACTAAATAGCAGTGATGGTTCGACTATGGGTTTGGCCAATCTTCGACTAGATATAGTGACTAAAGTATTGGATATATTTGGTAGAATTATTGTGTGCGGACTGGGAACATCATTAGATATTCAAAGTTTAATTTGTTGTCGTATTGTCGTCTTCACCTTGTATACACTCTAATCAAAATCAAATCAAATCATTTATTGGTTTGCAAACATTGGTATTTAGTACATAGATGTTTTATTATAAGACTCCTCCATGTTCTACTGTCACGTGGGCATGCAACTCATATTATTATTTTATTTACACAAATATAAAGGTATAAAGGGACGTCAGGACGGTCCACAATATCATTTGGATCCATGGTCGGTTTTACTAGGACGTGGATGATCGGGCGAGAAGAATCAAACGACGTATTTTACACAAAATATAATCAGGATCTTATTACAAGCATCAATTATTAGGAACACTAAATCACTAGACACTCCACCAAAAACGTAGCGCGTATTCGTGATGCGAACGGGTCGCCTTTCGGATTGGAACTGCCTCGTCGCACCGTTCGTCCTCCCCACGCTAGCTGTTGGTGTTGCGTCAGAGTGAATGACAACCGATTTCTTCGATAGATGGCGTTAGGCATATCCGGTTGACATTCACTCTTAAATAATCAAACGCGCCGTCACGGCCTGACTGACATTAGCACGTCCTCGTGCTGCTCCGTTTCTTTCAGCGTTGAGTTACTCTGTAAAAATAGGAAAATAAAACCCGCTGGGATTACCATTTTCAGTTTGCTCGTCCTATCCTGACATGATAGGTACACTGTCTTTGTCTTTGGACATTTAAGGACCCACACATAAGTTCACATATACGCAAGGCGATTAAGTTTGACCTCATGCAACCCAACACTGGCCAAGGCGTCCTTTCGACCAGCCATCATCTCCTATGATGACGTGGACCGGACAACCTAGCCCTCGACTAGTCATCATCTCATATGATGACACCTAGCTTAGAGTGACAGCGTCCCTTCGACCAGTCATCATCTCATATGACAACGTGGACCGGCCAACTGTCTCTACCTGTCATCTCATATGACCACACCCAGCCCAGAGAGTGACAGCGATCTTTCGACCAGTCATCATCTCAAATGACAACATGGTCCGACAACTGGCTCTCTACCTGTCATCTCCTATGACGGCTTCTTAGACATTCTGTAGCAGTAATTAATTCTCATAAAACTGACATTACTAACCTTGAAGTTCCTCACGCTCTGATGCTGAGAGGGTTACTGAGCTTGGAGTTTCAGTATGATCACTGGACACCGATAGTGTGTCACTATCATCATCTAATGTTAGTGCCCTATCGATCTGGCCCTGCTCCGCCGTCTCGGCCTCCTTCTCATCATTATTAATCAATGAGGTAGCTATCTCTACCAGACCGTCATGGCCCCTGGGTACTAAACGCAGATTTTCGTGCGCATATTTATAAGTCCGATTAGACCCATCAATGTTTTTCAGCTCATACCTATCATTTTCTAACACCTTGGTAATAAAAAATGGACCTTTGATTTTTTTGTGAAGTTTTGTCTGATTGCGCTCGTTGTTTCTTATAAAAACATACTCGCCTATAGAGAATGGCTTCACGATAGCCTTGCCTCGATTGAACCGTTCTACTTCTGCTGAAGCTGCTTTCGCAATGTCATCAGAGAGAGTGTCTAAGTCTGATCGGGGTTGGGGTTCGGAACCAAGTACAATTTTTGACATACCTAACGATTGAGCTTTTATTCCAAACATTAGTTCTGTGGGTGAAAATCCAGTTACCCTAGATCGCGTACTATTTATAGCTAACTGCACATCTAGAAGTTCATCTCGCCAAGTTTTGTTCGGGTCGTTCTCAATTATAGTGAGAATGCTTTTCAGGGTGCGCATTACGCGTTCTACCTGTCCGTTTGCTCTACTAGATCCTGTTGCGATGAGATGAAGGTCTATGGAATGGTCACTACAAAATTCTCTAAACTCGGCGCTTATATAGCATCTCCCTTGGTCAGCTATAACACGTTTAGGTGCTCCAAAAAGGCAAACCGCTTTTTTTAAAGCTTTAATAGCACTTGCTGAATCTAACGAGGGGGTATATTCAAGCAGAACATATTTGGTAAAGGAATCGATAATAACCGATGAATATTCTTTGCGATCGCTTTTTCCACTGAGTTTACCCGTGATATCAATGTGTATGGTATGCCAAGGAGTAGAAACTTTAGGAATCGGATGAAGTCTTATCTGGGTAGCACCCGATGGACCCTTTGAAGCTTTGCACACTATACAAGAATCTACAAATTTGCGCACTAACTTTGACATTTGTGGGAACCAATACTGCTCGTATAGTTTGTCTAGCGTCTTTTCCGCGCCGAGGTGCTTAATCTCTGTATGGACGTGGTTGATTAAAGTCCAAGTGAGGGAGCGCGGTACAACGGGGAGCCAATAGCTACTTTTGTTACGCTCAATTTTTCTATAAAGTATCCCTTTTCGAACATCGTAGGTATGGGCAACGGCTTCAGGGAGTTCTTTGTTGTTGTGCTTAATAATTAGGTCCTGTATTTCACTATATCTCTTTTGTTCAGCTGTCAGCCAACCCTGATGAAGTTCAACGAATTGAACAGACTTGTATCTCTTGGATAGATTGGTATCGGGCTGGTTTGCAGTAGGTTCGTCGAGTGGATTTCTGGAGAGGAAATCGGCATGATCCATGCTACTCCCTTGCTTGTGGACAATGTCAAAGTCATAAGCCTGGAGAAAGGCCCACCACCGATGGACTCGGGGTGTAAGATCGGTTTTAGACTTTGACGCCTTAAGAGAATTACAGTCCGTGAAAACTGTGAAGTGCTGTCCATACAGATAATGTCTAAAATGCTCGACTGCTCGGACCACCGCCAAGGTTTCAAGTTCGTAGGAATGGTAACGAGATTCAGTTTCGGCTGTCCGACGACTAAAGTAGGATATGAGGCATATAGAATCAAAGGCAGCCAAGTGCCTATGTGTCACATAGGCACCTAGCCACCCCTGACTCTATATGATTCATATCACATGTGGTAGATTATTACGTCGCTGAATAAGAATTGCACCATACCCTTCTGAGCTCGCATCTGTATGAAGCTCTACTGGGGATTTAGGGTCAAAGATCGTCAAGACCGGCTGTGATGTCAATATGCTAACTATGGTTTTGTGGATCTCACTATGTTGGCTCGTCCAGGTTATCGGACCTTTTAGTTTTGTTAGGGGGTTATAAAGGACCTACTAAGCGGGTATAATTTGGAATAAAACGCCGAAAATAAGATGCAAGACCTAAACATTGACGAACTTGACTGGCTGTTCGTGGAGTAGGTGCATCAGTTAGTGCTTGGACCTTCCTAGGATTGGGAGTTACTTGACCTGATTTTACGACATAACCGAGGAAATCTACTTCATTTTTCATGAATTTACATTTATAAACATTTAGCGAAAAACCCGCTTCAGATAGAGCTTTAAGTGTAAGGTCTAAACGCTCAAGGCCGCGTGCGACGTCATCAGAATAACAGAGGACGTCATCCATATAAGCCAATGCCACCGTATCCTTAAGTGTACCTAGAGCTTTGTTAATACACCTTTGATAGACCGACGCTGCATTTCGTAAGCCAAAGGGCATGGCAAGGAACTCATATTGCCCCTCCGGGGTCACGAAAGATGTACGAGCTATGCTGTCGCCATTGGGGTCTATCAAAATTTGATGGTAGCCTGATGCCATGTCCAATGACGAAAAATAACAAGCACCGTGAAGACGATCTATTTGCTCATCAATTATCGGTCACGGGTAATGTTCTGGCCGGGTATTAGCGTTAAGCTCGCGATAGTCTACACACATTCTATTAGAATTGTCTTTCTTTTTAACGAGTAGTATCGGACTGGCAAAGGGTGACGTGCTCTCGCGAATAACTTCCGCTTCTAAAAGATTTCTTATTTTATCCCTAACTATCTCTTTTTCTGCTGGTGACAACCTATAAGGACGCCGCTGTACAGTTTTATTTGGGTCAATTAACTCTATTCGCATAAAACCTGTAGAGACGCGACGTGTCGGTATGCCTCCTATGAAGAACGCGCGGTATTTTTGTAATAATCTGATGAGGGCTACCCTATGCTCACCTTGTAAATCTGTATCAATGTTAGTAAAATCATACTGACTCGATTTCTCTACAAAGCTAACCTCCCTACGTAACGAGAAATGAATGCGCTCATTACTAATTTCGACATTAACACACTTGTCTAAAATATCCCTGCCTAAAATAACTGGTTCGCTAATAGCAGCGTTGGGAACTACATGAAACAATACGTCTAATTGAATGCCTTCAACCTTGATGGGGCTAAGTATCTGCAAGTCGCACTTCACTACATTATTATCTCCAATACCCGTGAGATGAACAATTTCTTTAGATAATGTACCCGGTAGCCTGCTAGCCATGTCGGAAGTCACCAATGAACAGGCGGAACCGCTATCAAAAAGAAAAGAAACGAGCTCACCCGCGGACGTAGTAAAGGTGCCGGTTGCCGGCCTTCGCTCGCACAGATGAACCTCCCTGACAGCCGGTTTCTCGTTGCTCCCTTTGCGGTCTGGACACGCCGATGCCACGTGCCCTTGTTGTCCACAAACGTAACAAGTGACAGGACGTGGATGGACGTGCGTCTTCATAGGCTGCTCGGCTGTCTTCGTAGTTGCTTTAGCAACAGGCTCTTTGCGGCGTCTGCAACAGTCCACGGCTCGGTGGCCTGATACACCACACCGATGACACGATCCAGTAAAGCGTGGTTCGTTGTAGTAGCGGCTTCTTTTGACTTCGGTCTCGTTGCTTTCTTGTCCTTCGTATTTTCGTTTCGGCGGAACACCGTTGAGAACTCTTAGCAACTGAGCTCTGGTAGATACATTACAAGACTGCAGCTCTTGTCGTATAGTACCATCTTTTTGGCATAGCACAGAAGCTACAAACCCCGTGATGACGTCTTCTGACATATTGGTGCGAGGAATGCGCTCTATCATGCTCCAGACACGCGTTGCAGCTTCACTTGCGGTTTCTTTCGTACCAAGTTGGAATCTTAATATCTCGTCGAATTGATCTTGCGGTAGCATTGGTTTTCCAAATTTTGCTAGGAGTAATTCCTTTATTTGCATCCATGTTAACTGTGAAGTTTGCAATCTGGTCAAACACGTGGCTGCCCGTCCTCTCAGAGCGTGTGTAAGCGCTAGCAAAAGTTCTGCACCATCTAGTTTCCTGCTATTCACTACTATTTCCGTTATTCTGCACCAACCTTATATGTCCGCATCTTTTTCATCGGGGTCAAACCGCACTAGCTGTATTGTCATGCGGTTTGAATCTTCGGTGGGCGGCGGAGTCTTCAAGAGGCGAGATAATAAGGCTTCCATATTGCGCAGTAAATACTGCGACGATGCCACGTGCGCATTGATATCTTCTCCTTGTAAATGCCCTTCGCATCCCACTTCTGATAAAGGGACGTCAGGACGGTCCACAATATCATTTGGATCCATGGTCGGTTTTACTAGGACGTGGATGATCGGGCGAGAAGAATCAAACGACGTATTTTACACAAAATATAATCAGGATCTTATTACAAGCATCAATTATTAGGAACACTAAATCACTAGACACTCCACCAAAAACGTAGCGCGTATTCGTGATGCGAACGGGTCGCCTTTCGGATTGGAACTGCCTCGTCGCACCGTTCGTCCTCCCCACGCTAGCTGTTGGTGTTGCGTCAGAGTGAATGACAACCGATTTCTTCGATAGATGGCGTTAGGCATATCCGGTTGACATTCACTCTTAAATAATCAAACGCGCCGTCAGGTATTATAATTATAAATAACAATTCTCCTTCAATCCTTCAATTTCCCTTCTACTCTTACACACGTTGTCTACATCTCTTTAATATGCTCTCCTATCGCAAGTATGCTGGAAGAGATTTCTTTTAAAAAAAGCATCTCCTTTGTACGTATTTTTCTGTTCTTTTCGTCTCGTCTGTTTATATACGTTTATACATAAATGGTTAAATAAATAAATAAGAAAACAAAATAAAACAAAATACAAATTAATATCACATCGTTTGAATTACAGTAAAACAGTCAAATAATACAAAAATGTCATGTCAACAAGGTTACACTCGTTTGGAAGTTTTGAGTAAATAAAGAAAGGAAAAAACGTTTATTTGTCAAAGACAACACGTGCATACAAAAAAGATAATTAGCTCTGATAATAATCCTAACTATCCTAATCCTAACTTCCTAATCCTAACTATCCTAACTTCCTAACTTCCTAACTATCCTAACTTCCTAACTAATTCTAACTAATATTATAAATGCGAAAGTAAGTTTGTTTGTTTGTTTGTTACCTTTTCAAGCCTAAATCACTGAACCGATCATCCTGAAATTTTTCATATACGTTGTCAGGTCTACAGAAACGGACATAGGGTACCTTTCATCCCGCAAAAAAGTACTGTTCCCGAGGAAAACAACAATAACGTTCTTATGATAATAAATGGCGCCACGTGTCTTTCGAATCATGATTTAATTATATTATTATAGAAAATTAGAGTAGTGTGGTTAGGGTTTTTTTTAAATTTAAGTACCTAATACATTTTGCGAGTCTAGAGCGTCGATAGACCGGTTTTCGTCCTCCTAACTATAATTCCCCGAACAACCCGGATTGATTGTCAAATTCTAAATTAACGCGAGCGAAGCCGCGAGCGAAAAATAGTGAAAAATAAAAACAACCAAAAATAGATCTATAATCACGAGCACAATAAAGAAATAGTCGCCGCTGCACGTCATGACTGTGACAAGAAGGCTTCCACTCAGCATGATGCTGTGCTATGGGGGACCCACAGCACAGCGCTGATTTTCAGTCATTCTGATTAATAGAGTAATTCTGATTTCAGTAATTCTGATTTCAATGGGTAACTGAATAGTAATATTGCTTTGTAGTTTCTGGCAAAAATTGGTAATGAATTGCATTTAGAGAATGTAAAACTAAAGAAACACTTTACAACCTCGTCACTATACTACACATAAAATATAGTCACGCCTGTGTTCCCCGAAGGGTTGGGCAGAGATGCACCTATAGCACACCTACATTTCGCCAGTTATGTTAAGTCCCACATAATAGGGGGCAGAGTCTATTGCCACCAACCGGGCACAAATCCATACTCCAGCCTGCTATTAAGAAATTCCAGAAGGAAAAACCCAATAACGCTTTGACCTACCCAAGAGTTGAACCAAATTACCGAGAAATCAATATCCTCTAAACACCACTTCCTTAACAAATGATTTAGCCATTCCAGTAAAACATCATCGCACATAGCTAGTATTTATTTTTCCACTCTGCAAACGGCATCTTTTTTTTGTTTATTTATTTATTTTATTATTTATGTACACACAGTCAAATAGATAAAGATTAATTTTTCATTACTGATGGAATAAAAATCTTAAGAAATAAGCAGTACATTTGTACTCAATACTAATATGCCGTATATTAGTATTGAGTACAAAGGTACTGTTTATTTCTTAAGATTTTTTAGACAGACAAAAAGAAATGTAGACAATAGTGTGTGAGAACAAGAAGAGAAGAATTTGATTTTGAGACGTCAAAGACTAGAATAGTTTTGATTGTTTGTTTGTTATCATTTGCCAGTGTCGTAACATTTACGCAATGTATATTGTCTTTGGCTCCTGGCACTGGTATCAAGCAATGGTCAAATTGTCAAACTTGAATTGGTTGAGGCTTTTGGTTTTTGTATATGTGTGTATTTTTAAGTCTTTTTTTTTTTGTAATGTGCGTTTTGTTTCTGCAGAGTAAATAATTTATCTTTTGTTTGTTTGTTTGCTTCTTTTTTTTTGACATGAGCGATGGCGTTGCGCTGCAGTATGGATTTTGATAGAAAGAATACTGAACGACTTTAGTTAAGGCTATGCTGATCCTGTTGTGGGTTTACGTTTGGAAGCCAATTTCCGTACTTTAAAAACGTGTCACCTCATCTCATCGACAATCAAGGTCAAAACTTTGTCAAAAATGTAAGTGATTTAGAGATGGTTTTGACATATTGAGACTGAGGATTGTGAACGTTCTTATAAATATGGGATTTCCCTCTCAAGTTGGCGACGAGCGGTTGAGGTGAGGTGATGCAGATCCGTGGTGCAGTGCTTATATATGTGTGCGATGACTCAAAATTTCCTACGAAATTTTCAGTCCCTTCGTCAAGCGTTGTGATAACGTCGATAGTTCATCATTGTTATTGCCAATACTTTAGATAATCCCTTACTAAACAAAGTCAATCTAAAATCCCAAACTTCAATAATCCCTCACACTATCAACACAAACTACAAGACAATAACCTTATCACAGTTACTGATAAAATCGCGCTGTTGGATTATCAACGCTCGGTTTAGCGCCGAAAGCTGAAAATCCAACAGCGCGCATTCATTTAAGTGTCGCCTAGTGTGAGTGAAAACAGGCATGAATGTCACAAGTTATATACTTGACAGGCATTCTTCATTAATTTAATGAACCCAGTGGAATACATCAACCATAATGTTAATAGTCTTAATGAATGGATGAATAGACTGATCATTTAAAAGATAATTATACTAAATTGAATTAGGAGATTATTCAAGTAAGCATTAGCCTAAATTTAGACTAAGATGAATAGTGTATTTTTATTAATTAATTTTTTGTTATTGTAAAATTGTAATTTGTAATGTTTTTATTGATGACTTTTGTAATTTTTATTTAATTGTAATATATTGTTAATGTATCTAATATTTTCAATTTCACATGTATGCATATGGACGTGTTCTGCAATAAATAAATTTATTATTATTATAGGTAAGTATTGAAGAGATTGATTATTCACGATGCTTCTCAAAAGTAACGTGTTACAAATTCAAAACACCAATGAGTAGACACAGTGTCCAAAAACCAATCACAACTAGAGTGCGCACAAAATAAGTCTGCACGTGGCCGAAATCAGAAATAATCCATTGCCGCCATCTCGACGATTATTTCAGGTGTCGAGAGAGTGTGCTGTGTTCCGTGTTTTCCAAAGTAATTAATCGCCATCATTACGCCGAAAGTGATTAAAAGTGCTATCAGGGATATAGTCTAGAAAATCAAATACGCGCGCAGACTTATTTGGCGCGAACTCTAGTTACGCAACTAGTATATATCGCGTTAGTACGTGTACAAACCATCATTGAAATACTAGTGCTGTGACGATAGGCCGCATAGTTGAACAAAAACCCGCGCTCACCGCTTTTGAAAAGAAATTCTGTGAGAACGCTCGAGAGGTCCCACACATGAGCCGCAACATATGGTAGTGTATCGCATATCACGGCTCGATTATAATAAATCTTGGTGTCTGTTGCATTATCCAGTCTGGTAGCAGAGAGCTTGTAAATCTGGTATATTAACTTCGTGTTCTAAATCAAGAGGGCGTGACTTGACTACGCGACATGAGTTTGAGATCTCTACGACTCAACAAGCAGACGCGATGCGACATATTAAGTAACTCTTGTCTCGCATCTGCCCGAACTACATAACAATAATTCTTGCCATGATAACAGCGAGCGGTTGGTCGCGTTGTACATAAGCCCTGCAGGTAGCGGTGTTGCCTGCCCAGGATGCTCCGGATGTTATTATTATTATTATCATCATTTCCGCCGAAAGACGTACACTGCTTGGGGCTAATCTGAAAGTCCGTCAACGAAGACACTGGCCCGTCCGAAAATAGGCACTGGGATGGAGACTACTCCAGATTAATTAACTTTTTCGGACGGGCAAATATATATCGGGAGTACCGACACCCGTCAAATCGTGTTATCATCCATTCTTAGTTTGGGCCCCGAAATAATCTTATATCCGTAGGTGATATGCTGTAGGAAACACCCGTAACTTCGGACGAAACTACGGGTTCTGTGGTTTTAGAGTTCCCCTGGATATAGGCTTCCGTCAAGCGTCTCAACATCGACCGGTTCTGTGCATCTCACATCCAACGGTTTCCCTCGAGCTTCACAAGGTCACCGTATCACTTTGTGGAAGGCGTTCCAATGCTGCGTCTTCCGGTACGCGGGCGCCACTCCAGAACCTTGCGCGTCATCGGCCACCACTCTCAGATGCACCATTCAAGTATCACCGCTCGTGCAAGAAATTGCACGAGTGTGTATGTACTTATTGATATTGTAAGTCTAAGGAATATAATTTACATTACAGTTACAGTTTAGTAGTGTAGTGTAGTTTACAGTTTTTAAGCAAAACTGTCCAAATTTTTATGCCTTGTAATTTTATGAATAAATATTATTATTTTTATATTTGCAAACCTCGGGACCATGGAACTCAGTCCTTCGGAAGGCGTACGAGGGGACGTGGCCAACTCGCAGAGGCCCGTTAGACGTTTTGCATGAAATGAGGCACCAACCGACGATTATCCCTGTATGCACTATGCAAGTGTACCCAAGGGCAACCCCCGTTGGTGCAGGACTTTTGCAGAACATTGAAACAAAATATATTGGACTATGAGTTTGGGTGGCTATAGTGGATCGGTTACCTTGAACTATGAAAAAACTGTCCCCTGCTTGACCAATATTCTATAAAATACACGGATAAAATGGCAGGGGATGACTTGCACACTTAATAATGGGCCCCCGGAAACTATTACTATTTTAATACACCACAGTTCACGCTCTCGCGGTGTGCAATGACCATTCAGTTAGACATGATCTAATTAGTAGGTTCAGTGCACTTGACAACAAGTCTTGCAGTTAATGACATAACGTCTTGATGACTTCATTGTAATGCTAATACGGCTGAATGCACGAACAGATCATTTGCTTTGATAGATTTGCATTGATTGGAGGCATACGACCACATTGATGTTAATCAGCAGTCGACATATTTATGTATGTTGCATAAGGAGCATTATGGCTGAAATCAAAACCCTGTCGGGAATAAAATATTATAATGTCCAAGTGTGTAGTTTGTTAACAAGCGTGCCTGGTTTAATTCCCGCACAGAAGAAATATTGTGTTTGTACGTGTGTATTCCATGTAACCCACACTACCTACAGACGTACAAGTTTCTTTAAAATAGGCATACTTTATTTTGATAGCATTTTTGACTTCGTTTGCTGGAGAATTTCTAAGATTCCTAAGCTCCTTCCCTTTTGAATCAATTTCAAAAATCTTCAATTTTTTTCAACGTTTTATTTGTTGTATTTTCTAAATGACAATGACTGTAATGTCATATTATTATTATTTCGTTCATTTATTTTTATACTTATTAAATACATTTTTAAATATGTTTATAAAAATATATATAAAAACATGTAAACATATTAAAAAAATAGTGGTCTCCAGGTATCGGGGGCAGGGTCCAAGCTACCGGTGGTTAGGACTCTAGAGACAGGACCCTCCTCACAATGCGAGGATTATTATTAAGTGGCTCTGGAGAGCTGTAGATCTCGCAAAACCCATATCTCCGCCAGTTCGAAAAATTTCAGAGAACTGAATCGACAAAAAATTCCATATAATTTTCGAACCTGCTCACAAAATTTGACGAGAATCGATTGAGAAATGTGACCTGTAGAGGAGAACAGACATTCGGACATCCGGACATACGAACGCATTTTTCCCCAAGCTGAAATGGAGACGCTTCGCGCTCGCTCAGTCAATTATTATTATCAGGCGTTTGTGTCTCGCTGCAGGGCAAAGACCTCCTTTCCCCCCTTCCACTTATCCCTATCTTCTGCTGTTAGTGGCAAATCTTTACGATAATGACATAGAAATTACAAAAACATGTACTTTTATAAAGTTAAGCATTTAACAACAGCTTACCTAACTAAAGCGTTTATGAACAAAGAATATGATAAAATCTTGAACAGAAAATACTAAGCGGACGCTGCCGTCGGCTCTGCCGGTTCCTATATTATACACTAGCTTCTGCCCACTGCTTCGCCCGCGATGTCGGACATTATCCCTCAGGAACATGCCACCACCGGGACAAAAGAAGCCTATATCGTTCCGAAGGATGTCATCTTTCTCCTTGCCGAAATATCTGTTCAGTGGTTTAGGTGTGAAAAGGTAACATACAGACAGAGTTACTTTCGAATTTATAATATTAATGGTTTCTTTAATGTAAGTTATAGGCTGACACAACATAATAATATATAGTAATTTTTTTTCGTCCGTTTAAGATTTATTCCAAAAAATACAGATACATAAGGAGTCTAGTCTTGCCTTTAAGAATATCCTAATTAGGTAGGAATGTTTGTCTTTCATAAGTTTTGTACCCAACAAAGATTTTCAAATTAGAATTTCGTTACGCTAACGCTACACAACGACACCACACAGCTCCGTCCTTGGTATGACATGATTTTGATAACCTACATTATCATTACTTCGTTTGGTCTCCAAACACAAAATTAATTGGAACGAGAACCTATTATTATTGTTAGCATACAAAATTTTCATGTCTTAGTTACAAGACTGAATAGGTATTGGCCATTGCCTAGGATCTATTTCCGCTGAAATTTAGATTGTAGCGGTAACTACATCGCCACGTGAGAGCTACGCGTCACACTGACGTCACGCAAAATCCTGCATCGCGCAAGCAGAGTTTACCGCGCAACTAGCATATATACAACGTCCCGACATCAAACGTCGGGCAGTTGCCCACTAGACACGACACCCGTCTGGTCGGAGGATCCTCCCTTTTCTATGGAGGTATGAGTGAACTTTACACCCCCTTTTCTGTTCCTCATACCTCTATACGATAATCAGAACATTTATCCCTGTACCTTACAGGAAATAAACTGATCAATATAAGGTACCATTAACATCGTATGATAACTGTTTGTGCCATCTATGTTTTAGATTAGATTTATTGTCATACGAAACAAACAGAGTCGATAGGAAGTATTGAGATATTCCATTTCCTGTGTTCATATTCCGAACTTCCATCTTGCCGTCAGGGACAGTTTTAGAAAAATAAACGGTAAATTCAATTCTAGCGTGGATACTTACTGAGATTAGTATGCATAGATGTGTTTTATATTTGTTTTAAATAAGGCTACAAATGCCCACTGAAAGACGTCCACTGCTAGACATAAGCCCCCCGCACGACTTTTGTAACCAATCAATGTAGTTGTATCCACCAACCCGCATTGGGCCCGCGTAGTGGATTATGGCCCTCTCCTAATAGAGAGGAGGCCTGTGTCCCAGCAGTGAGAACTTTATAGATTAATTATGCAAATGCAGCAAAAAAGAAAAACGTGTGCGGACGCCCCGTCCCCAAAATTCCTCAGGCGATGCTCACTAAATGACAAACACGATGAAATAAAAAAAAACGCCGCCGCCATCTTGGGTTTTAATTTTGACTTAACTATTGGCTTTAGCACCCTCGAAAACCATGAAAGCCATACCCATGATGAAAAATTTCAATAATTGCAAGGGCCACCTTGGATATACATTCTAACGATGTAGCGGTATCTACAACGCCACATGCGAGCTACGCGTCACACTGACGTCACGCAAAATCCTGCATCGCGCAAGCAGACTTTACCGCGCAACAAGCTTAAATACAACGGCCCGAACATCAAACGTCGGGCAATTGACCACCAGACACGACACCCGTCTGGTTGGAGGATCCTCCCTTTTCCATAGAGTATGAGTGAACTTTACACCCTGTTCCTCATACTTCTATAATCTCATTATCGACTTTAACACCATCGGAAACCATGAAACCAACACCATGATAAAAAAGAAAACGAAAAATATGAACATTTTCGCAGCCGCCATCTGATTTTCATTTTGACTTAATTCACACTTTCTGTCTTACTCTTCTCTTCTTTTTCATTTTTTCTTCGTCTCTTTTGAAAGTCGCATAAAGCTTTTTCGTTACGTGAGGATTTCTACCAGTCAACTCCTACCACAAGCCGCGTCAAAGAACTTCGTTCCAACACTCCGGATCTGATTCCTATCAAATCCCTAACACCCAAGGTAGTGTAATAGCAGATTCCACAAACTGCTTTAAAATCTGCTTAGTTAGAAATAAACAGCAAGTTAATTAAATCCATAACTATCGTTGTAACACCTACATTTCCTCCCACGAACGGGTTTAACAGTATACCGGGTTTTCCGAGAAAAATAAGAATAAATTAAGTACAAAACAATGATCATTTTTCTTTTTACTGAGAACGTCTGTCGTCTGTCATCTTCATCTCGCAGTTAATCTGTAGGACTGATCTATGAAGGTTGAGAGGTAGTAATTATTTCTTTATTAACTCGTTGTTAAGAGAGTGGGTAGCAGAATACTTTAAGGTACCTAATTCGTATTTTATATTTAATTTTTTTATATGTCAAAAATCATCCCACGGGAAGTGCTACCGGGACAAAAAGTAGCCTATGTCGTTCCCCAGGATGCCATCTATCTCCTTGCCAAAATGTTATCGAAATCCGTTCAGTGGTTTAGGCGTGAAAAGGTAACATACAGACAGAGTTACTTTCGAATTTATAATATTACTAGCTGCGCCCCGCGGTTTCACTCGCAGCGGTAAGAAATTTACTTTAAGACCTATTCAGACGTACCAAATATACACAAAAAAATTCATAAAAATCGGTCAAGCCGTATCGGAGGAGTTCGATTACAAACACTGTGACACGAGATTTTTATATATTAGAAGATTTATATTTATATATAATATATGGATTGTCGTGATTTCTTTAATTTCATTTTTTATTATTATTTTAATACCGAATTATAATATCCACTATGGCAACACTGTCAAAGTACAAATTATTAATATTGTAACAAACTGTTATAATGTATTTTCATTATTGCAACTGAATGTAATATTTTACTTTGGCAACACTTAGAAATAACGGTTATGACATTATCGTAATTTCTGGGTGGGGGCAAGTCATTTTAATTGGTAAAATGTAGTGCGGAGCCAGTCTTAGTTGGATTGTAAAAGAGTACAGTTGTGCGATTAAAAACTATTAACAAGAAAATAGTGTTTTCTTTTATACTATGTAATAAAAAACAAGTTCTACTGACAGCCGATTATTTTATTAATTTAATTCTCTCAATATTTAGGTATAGCTTAATTCTTTGAAATCTGATAATACTTACATGGCTGTACTGACAAAAAATCATCATCTTTACAACCCTTAATAACGCTTTAACGATTCTACTTCACTTTAAAATCACTTTGAAAAAAAAATGTCCCTGAGTTTATGGCCTAATCAGCCTATAGGTTGTGCATACACATGAGCGACACGCGTGCAGCCATCAACAACTGCCGACGGCTGCAGGTGCCTCTGCCGTTGACGCATGTCGCTCGTGTGTATGAGCACTAATGTTTCCACTGCTGGGACATAGGCCTCCGCCCTGTAAGAGGGAATGGGCCATATAATTAATAATAATACTTTATTTCAGACCATGGTGTCCATTTTGTTAGTAACAATGCTCTAATAGACTAGTGTTAGTAATACTTAAAACTACCCACAACAAAAATATAAAGCAAATAAATTCAACAATCATTACTGCGCCATTCCATGACAAATGGCGCAGCAATGACTGATGTAACCACAGTCCAGCCGACTAGTGATCATGCTAAGGATGCTGTTGGCACTGCCACGTACTCTACGCACCAGTGATGCGCACCTTTTACGCATCGTAGCGTAAAAGCAGTCTACGTGATGTTCAGCAAACATCCCTGATGCACTACAGAATCGCCGCAGCCCCATCAGCACCCTGAACGCATTATTAAATTGTACTCGGAGGGCAGCGTAAGACTTTTGAGTATAGTCGGCCCACAGGCTGCACGTGTAGAATGGTGTACAATAAGACCTAAAAAGTGTAATTTTGACTTCTGTCGAACAACGTGCAAACCTGCGAGCTATCATGTTCGCTCGCACTGCCAGCGCCCTCCGTTCCCTCTCTATGTCATCATTGTCCCTGAGGTCAGTAATTAATGTATACCTATATAATATTGTAAAACATTATAAAAGAGTAACGGTGGAGTTTCTTGTCCATTCTTCTCCATACGTACTATTACGTCTCCATACGTACTATTTTCATGTAAATTTTGACGTTCAAAAGTGCCTTTTATGTGCATATTTGAAATAAATGATTTGAATTTAACTTTGACATAATGCACCACCCGGGCCCAGTGCGGCTTGGGACGTGTCACATAATGTCTTCGAATTTTTTGGTTCTAGGACATGGCGGTTTCTTCAAGAAGTTTTCTTTCACCGTTTTGAGACTTTGACATAGTGCACCACCCGGGCCCAGTGCGGGTTGGGACGTGTCATATAATATGTCTTCGAATTTTTTGGTACCAGGACATGCCGGTTTCTTCACGAAGTTTTCCTTCACCGTTTTGAGAGCAGTGGTGGTAAAATAAATTCACAAAGTAAAGTGCCCGCCTGGGTTCAAACTCACGACCTACAACTCGTAAGTCGGGGCCGATACCACTGGGCCACCACTGCTCCCGGCCACCACTGCCCCTAGACAGTTTCTATGAAGGTATAATCATTAACACATTGCTTGGTCTCGGAGGTATGAAAGTATTATCATCAGTCTCCCTTCCCTTATGCCAATTTACTTGTAGTCGGCGCGATATATCTTTTTCTTCCTTACTCACACATATACATTTTGAACTGGGTATAGTGTATTTGTTTTATTTCTTATTTTAATGTTTATTTTTAATTTTCGTATGCTGCACTGGTTGACGTCATCACGTCAGCGCCGGCTGTCGCTGAAAACCAGCGCTGGGGCTCTGTCTCGCATAGGGTCGCAGCATTATGCTGAGCGATTGCCGTTTTGCGTGAATGTGACGCATATTTTCCCCCAACTCATTCTTTTTTGTGTTTGTGTGTTTTTTCTTTGCGTCATGTTTACCGCAAATAAATGTATTTTCTTTCTTCCTTTTAAGCTATTGCATAGCTTTTATCGCGGGCTTTGAGTGCGGCGACCGAATCAAGAAATTCTGTAACGAAAATAAAACCTAACACCCCCCACACCGCCTACCATGTAGCTCGGCCGAGCGTTCGCTTAACGTGTATGTATATGGTACGACTGTACTTGAATTAATATCAAAGAAAAAAATACTGCATAAATAAATAATTATAATTGCATATGTTGATGAAAAATGCTATGCAATAGCTTTACCGCGGCAGTCCCCGAGTGCCACACGTGTTTTCGTATGCTGCACTGGTTGACGTCATCACGTCAGCGCCGGCTATCGCCGAAAACCAGCGCTGGGGCTCTGTCTCGCATAGGGTCGCAGCATTATGCTGAGCGATTGCCGTTTTGCGTGAATGTGACGCATATTTTCCCCCAACTCGTTCTTTTTTGTGTTTGTGTGTTTTTTCTTTGCGTCATGTTTACCGCAAATAAATGTATTTTCTTTCTTCCTTTTTTTTTCTTTACTTCTCTATTAGTCTTGATCTCGGTAGTCACTCCCTTTCTAGCCATATCATTTTTCACACAGTTTATACACCGTTTCATTAGTACAAAAGCATATTAACAAGATTCCAAATAATAGTCATTAACGACTTATTCATCACACTTAAGTGTCAACAGATATGGTTATTGTTCAACACCCTTAAATCAACAGATTTGGTTAGCAACAATTCAAAATGCAAACTCAAAAACTCAGCAATCTGCAGCATTTTAATAACAATAGCTTTAATGCGCCATTGAATGAATTCGATCAATACCTTCGGGACGTATGGATGGATTGCGACAGGAATCGAACACGACTGGGTCTTCCTAATCTGCAGCCGTTTGTACCTAACGGCGACTGGAGGAAGGAAAATTTTATAAGCCTATTGTATTCCGGTTTTACAATTTTCTTGAGTTTTAAGTCGAAGGCAACAGGGTTGATTTTACTAAAAACGTTTGCTAACTTTAAATAATTGATTTCTTACAGTCGCACTCAGATATAGTAGGTACTTAATACATGAATCACTTAAGGTCAATTTAAATGAATTATTGATTAACATTAACCTTAAAAATCTCCTCAAATCCCCTGCCCGGTCAACCGACTTCTACTCCTACTCCTTCACTGTGCACGCGGTACGGTTGTGGAATTCAGTTCAGCCTGATATTAGGGACTGCCAAACTGTTGCAGTATTTAAAAGAAGAGCAAAAGAACACTATCTTGCCACTGTCATAATTGCATACAATATTTAAATTACTCTATAATTATACGGGGTGAAGCAAAAGTCACGAAAAAGTATTAAAAAAAAAGAAATTTGCACTGACATTTACTATTATTTTATTTAAACAAATTATAAATTAATACTTTGTGGAGATTTATCGTGGATAATTTCACCGTTATTCAACGTACCAAAATAATTTAAAAAAAAACTTTGAACATTATGTGTCTATGATTCAAACTCAGCGAGAATATCGCCGCCATTTCTATGTGCGTAACTCTCCCCCAGAACCTATTATTCGACGGTTGGTGGCACGTTTTAAGCAAAGAGATCCAGTATACGATTTCCAACGAACTGGAAGACTACGTTCTGCTCAAAGTGCTGATAATATTCAACGAGTGCAGGCGAGTGTAGATGAGAACCCGGAAACAACAACGCGTAGGCGTCTCAGCTGGGAATCCATAGGAGATCGATATTTGAATTTGTATTAAAAAATACGATAACTTTTATCGACAGCCCAGAGATGTGGTTCCAACAAAATGGAGACAGCGCATACGGCTCGAGCCATAATGACTGACTTGAGGCAGACATTCGGCGAGCGTTAAATCTCGAGATTTTTAACATTTCACTGGCTCGCACGTTGCCCGGATTTAACAGCGCCAAATTCTATTTTCTCTGGGGTTATTTAAAAGATAAAGTGTACATAAATAAACCCAGGACAATCTAGCATCTGAAGGCGAATATTCGATCTGAAATACGGTTACTAACTCCTCATTTACTGAAGAAAGTAAAGAGAAGTGCAACCCCTTTAGGGGTAATTAAAAAACAAATATCTTTATTATTTACTTAGATATGTATTCGAGCCAAGTTTATTAACTCAAGGAATAAGATTTTTCATACAAACAAAATCTCCCCCTTTCACCCCCTTACAGGTCGAATTTCCAATAACCCTGCTTAGCGGATGCCTACGTTATAATAACTACCTGTGTGCCAAATTTGAGTCCAATCCGTTCAGTGCAGTGGTTTAAACTATGTGTTGGTAGATCAGTCAGTCAGTCACGATTTCCTTTAATATAATATAATTAGAGAATTGTTCTTGATTTTATGTATTTTGTTTTCCCTTCTGCTCTTATACACGTTGTCTACATGTCCTTTTATCTATTCTCCTATCGCAGGTATGGTGGAAGAGATTTCTTTAGAAATAAGCATCACCTTTCTAAAATAAATAAGTAATCAAAGCTAGTTAGTGCATTACTTAGTTTCAATTCAGTTGGAGAAAGAATGTAGTATGAACATGTAATAAAGAATGTAACGCGAAAAAATTAAAACATGTAAGTTGACAGCTGTATCAAAACCAATTTTTCATTGAAGATAATAAATTCAACTCCAGAATATTACCTAGATTTAATAGAAAAGCAGTATTGACTGGCTTAGCGCTGATCCAACCTACATTAAGATCTAAGGCTTGCTACACACAAATTCGGGTCGGGACATACGATTCGTCAGTATTGATTTGTTGAACAACAAAGCCGACCCGAAGCAATTAACACACATGAATGATAAATAATTTTATTTCTGTAAGTAGGTTTGTACAAACACATTTACACGTCAATCATATTTTTTAAACTAGAAGAGGTCGGCGTTTCCTATCTGACTACTCTGACAAGAAAGGCCGAAACAAACTCAGACGTCACAGTCTCTTTTAAAGTCTACACATAATCTTGGTCAGATCATGTGAAGACCATGTAGGTTGGTATCTGAAATGGTCTTTTGAGGAATAACAACACAGATTGAGTGGACCTGTCCAGTCAGTGCACGCATTCGTCAGTAATCGTGCAGCTCAAATCACTCAGAATATAAGGAGCTCAACATATTCGGCTTTCATTCGGCTTGGGCCGATCGGCAAACTACGTTCCGCAACTACCCTCACTGAATCATGTTCGAGTCGGATCGGCATAGTTCGAGCAAAGCCAAGCGGCTTTTACCCGAACACATTAACATTTATTCAATTTTGTCACCCGGGTGTGTCGATTAACGCAGACCCGAACATGTGTATAACACCCCTTAGCGCTGATCCTATCTACGTAAAACATACCATCAGACTGCTTACACCTGTACTTTCTTAAATATTTTCAATCATCCGTTTCATATTTTTTCAGCCAGTCTGTATTTTTTTTTAATATTCTAACAATAAGCCGTCTAGACATTTAAGACTTAGCAAAATTAATGTTTCAATAAAAATATATATTAACGTCAACAAAGTTGGTTTATTGGCAAATAATACTTAGTCAGACGTCCAAATAAATCTAATAGAAGTATGAAATCAGTTTATATTGGGTTTTTCCATCTGGAATATCTCAGTAGCAGCCCGGAGTCTGGATTTGGGCCCGGTTGATGGCAATAGGCTCGCCTCCTATTACATGGGACTTAATCATAATTGGCGAAATGTGGGTGTACTACAGGTGCACCTCTGCCTAACTCATCGGGGAACACTGGTTTAATGACATGCTATTTTGCTTGTATTACTTTTATATTTAATTATTTTTACATAATCTGGTATATTAATTTTATTCTAGGTGCATCGTCTTCACATATAATTTTATAATTAATGTATACAAAATATTGTAAAACATTTTAAAAGAGTGACGGTGGAGAAACTATCTTTTGGAAGGGGCAACTAGAATCGATTCTATTTTCTTGTAAATTTTGACGTTCGGAAGTGCCTTTTATGTGCCTTATTGAAATAAATTATTTGACTTTGACATTGACTTTGTTATGTTAAATATGAAATGAAGAAAATCGGTTTAATATTTTCTTCGTGGAGATGAGAAAGTGCGACAGCGTAATATAAAGCCATATTGCCTATCATACATACACTTATTTAGCTTTTCGTAAATTCTTGAAATCCTAACTTCCTATCCTAACTAATATTATAAATGCGAAAGTAAGTTTGTTTGTTTGTTTGTTACCTTTTCACGCCTAAACCACTGAACCGATCATCCTGAAATTTTGCATATACGTTGTCAGGGGTACAGAAACGGACATAGGGTACCTTTCATCCCGCAAAAAAGTACTGTTCCCGAGGAAAACAACAATAACGTCCTTATGATAATAGATGGCGCCACGTGTCTTTCGAATCATGATTGAATTATAACCCGAATTGATAGTCAAAGCCTCAATTATGGCGAGCGAAGCCGCGGGCAAAAGCTAGTGGTTTAATATTTCCGATGATTTTGCAAAGCGATTCTTCAGTGATATTGTATTAAGGAGTATCTAGAGTTAGAACCCCTGAGACCTTTACTCAAGGATTTATTTTTTATTTTGTCATGAATACCTTTGAAACATGAAACTGCTTTCAAATTCAAATTCAAAGAAGAAGGGGCACGGTCCATACAAAATTAACCCACGTCCTACAGCAAAGAGAAGTATCTCAAAAAAATTATAATAATGGGTATAAAAAGATGACATAGTTCCTAACTCCATCTTTATAGTCTAACATATAAAAAAATTGCTAAGAAAATTCGTTCAGGGGCAGTTTATTTATTTGTACACATATGTATAATGTACAAGTAAGTGTGTGTGTAAGTATATGTTTTATGTATGTATGTATGTATGTATTTGTTGTATATGTAAATGATACACCACTGACTACCTGCATTATTGTCTCTCCTTCTCCCTTGAATCTATCCTAAGGTTGTCTGTAAAAGATCGCTTTTAGCGATAAGACCGCCCATTGTGACACCCTGTGTAAAATGTCTACATTTATATGTGTAATTTTATGGTGTACATAATAAAGAGTAGTCTATTCTAGTGACACATGATGATTTTGTAAGAACTTTAAATTCCTTAAAAAAAACCTTTTACCTTTAAAGCCTTTGCATCGCGTGCGTTTCGCGTCACGTGTCGCGCCTGTTTGAAGGGGCCTTGATGGTAAACCAAATTACATTTTACCCGACAAATATAAAAAGGATTTTTTTAATGTAAACAAAACATAGCTTTCATTAGAGCAAAACCCTACACCGCTTTTATCTAATTTCACAAAAGCGAATAAAAAATACGATACAAGCAAACTAAGTAAAACTTACACAGGCTCGACGTCGACCAAGTTAAAGTTAAGTTAGAGTTAAGTTAAATAATTGGAAAACTTCGGTTTCAAAGTATCACAGTGCTCAACAATTTTAAAGGGTACTTCCAATCAAATTGTAAAGTGAGCTGTAAAGTTATCCACTTAAGTTGTAACATAGCACGGTTATTTTTTAGTTTAGGAAACGTTTTAGTCGGCAGTAGGAAGGTTTTTTAGGGTTCCATAGTAATTAAGGAACCCTTATAGTTTCGCCATGTCCGTCTGTCTGTCCGGGGACGTTTTATTTTACTCGTCTATCCCATAAAGAGGGTATCGTTGAATAGGCCATTTAAAAATAATACGGGTCTGTGAAAACCATTTTTCGATTCAGGGATCCGTTTGCGTAAAATTAAGCTTTAAAATCTTAATTTTTGTTAGAGTCAAGTGTCCCACTCACCTGCCAGCTAAATGGTTGCTCTTGGATATATTAACAAACTCACGGCAGTAGATTATAAAACGAAATTAAAAGAAAAACCATCACAGCTAAATAGGCTTTACAAGTTTACGAGTAATAGTTGACCAACTTACATTTGCAGTTGGAACGTATGGGAGAACATGTTTTTCAACTACAATGTTAAGTTTGTTCTTGGAATAAATTCAGCCCAACTACTGAACCCTTCTTTGTGCGTGGTCCGACATGCAACTGGCCGGTTTTTAATGTTTGGTGTTGCAACAATGTTTAAGTTACACTTAACTTATATGGCTTCTGAATTATGACGCCAAATAAAAGTATTTTCATAATCTGCCGCGCAAATGTAGTAAATTATTTATTAGTGTTGGGTATTTTAATACTTAATATTGCAACACCAACATTAAAAATGTAAATCATTATGTGATCTGTGGCAACACGCCCTTTCCAACTGTGACACTGGTCTAATACACACGTCAAAATTAATAGTCCGCTGTTTTATTTCTTCTTCCTCGGCATCAACGCTACCAGCACCTCATCACTTCATCAGCACCCAACACCACAAATACACCTCTGCACAGTTAGACTTAGGTTGGTATTTTCGTACTTAAGCTTTCGTAGGAAAGCGGTTCCATCATATTTTAACGACCGCCATGAAAATCTGTCATTTTCACCAGTGAAAATCAAAGTGTGAAAAAACACTATGTATGTTGACAGCCGTTATTGTGTGACAGTTCACCGCTTTATTGGAAAAACAAAGTTTTACAAAATTTTTGCTACGCCGATCGCACTTGACTGTCAAGTATTTTTTTAATTTCCACGAGCAAATTTTTCCGGTAAAGCGTATTTTTTTTCATGTTAGCCCCAACTTTCTACTTCTTTGAACGAATAAGTCCAAGTTAATCAGTACTTCTCCTCGCACCGTCAAGTTAAACTTTATAATAAACACCGTCCTGTATAAACACAACTCCCTGTATATGAAGACAGATTACCTTATAACTTGGACGCTTGCGTTCGTACGTTGAAGTTAATCTCAACTGAAACTTAGCTAATTTAGATTGCTTGCAGTCAAATGTGTGTATGCGGTGTTATTTTAGAGCCGTACGCAGCGCTGGGGCTCTGTCTCGCATGAGGTCGTAGCATTATGCTGAGCGATTGCCGTTTTGCATGAATGTGACGCATATTTCCCCCCAACTCGTTCTTCTTTTTTGTATTTGTGTGTTTTTTCTTTGCGTCATGTTTACCGCAAATAAATGTATTTTCTTTCTTGTATTAAGATCGCAGTAAAATACTAACAGCCGCACGGGTCGATGGAAGGATAAGCTATGCTTGCCGCGGTCGGTTCGTGGTTGGGTAACCAACCATTACATATGGAGACCCCTCCGTGCCTCTCGAAGCAGGTTAAGCCGTTGGTCCCAGCTGTCATTCGTAGATCTCTGTCTGTCGTTACGGGTAGTCAGAAGCCGAAAAGTCTGACAACCAATCTTACCAAGGGTTATCCTGTTACCCAGTAACTAAGCTGTGGAGGTCAGATAGGCAGTCGCTCCATGTAAAATACTGGCATTCAGCTGCAGCCGGTTAGACTGGAAGCTGACTCCAACATAGTTGGGAACAGCCTAGGCGGATGAATCTGCCTAACCTTGTTTTCTTTTGTCAGCTTAAATTATTTTATACTCTACACAGGGTCATTAGCCTTTTTCTTTGCGGTCAACAACCGTAAATAGTGCGTAGTTACTTGCAATATCAGTATTTTTCTATGTGTAATATTCACTGACGTGATGGTTATCGATACACAGAGCAATGAGTATTGTCTTTGGTCCCTGGCTTTAGCATCAAGCAATAGACAAAATTGTGAAACTTTTGTAACATGAATACGAGGCTTTTGGCTATTTAGTATGTCTCTAAATTAATGTCGTTCGTTTGTTAGGTGCGTTTTGTTTGTGCAGAATAAACTATTTTTCTTTCTTTCTTCTTTCTTTCTATATCTTAAGACGCTGACAACAGCCAAAGCGCGGTCACTGTCGCACTGCATAAAAAAGAATGAGAAACGCGATGACACAACGCTGGTAATTTATTGCAAAATATGAGGCTATTATGTATTTACAAAAAACCTATTGATTGGACTAAGAAATTAAAACACTATTACGTTAATATGTTGCTTGTAGAATAATCTGACAAAAAATCAAAATGATTGCATGTATATTAATTAGTATGGTTTTTAATCGTTAAAATAAATTTTTTGAGGTATCTTCGTGATTTTTTCTGATCGTATCAAATTATTATGTTTTCAGCATCACTATCTAACTAGCATATATCCTGAAGAATATCATATATTTTTCTGATTTTGTTTACTGCAGTGGATCACATACTTTTAGGCGTTATATAACTTGCGTTTAGGTCCTGTAGTCCACTTCACAAGATAAAACAAAAAAAAACACGTGTGGCACTCGGGGACTGCCGCGATAAAGCTATTGCATAGCATTTTTTATCAACTTATGCAATTATAATTATTTATTTATGCAGTATTTTTTTTTTCTTTGATATTAATTCAAGTACAGTCGTACCATATACATACACGTTAAGCGAACGCTCGGCCGAGCTACATGGTAGGCGGAGTGGGGGGTGTTAGGTTTTATTTTCGTTACGGAATTTCTTGATTTGGTCGCCGCGCTCAAAGCCCGCGATAAAAGCTATGCAATAGCTTAAAAAACATTTTTTTCTAAACCCATTCTCCAAGTAACAACACTGAATACTAGAGTATGGGAAATCTCGACAGTCTTTAAATCTCGGGACACGAGACAACCCACGATCAAAGTCCTGGGACGTCCCGGGACCTCGAGCCTACTCGGAATAAAATTAGAATCGAGTTAATTTTGGCCCAGATGTATCAATAAAAAAAGCAATTAGTTTGTGATTTTTTAACAATGCCACCGGACAAAGAAAACACTCTCTCATTTTCAACAGATGTCGGTTTTACTGTGTTTAAACCTTTGCAATTCGGATGGCTTCAAACAAATGAAAATCCTTTTTTAACGATGCTCAACCACTTTATTTTTCGGTAATCGATTAAAAATTTCAACGCTAAGGGGTCTAGAACCATGTGCTAAATTCATGTTTAGAGTTTGCGCTTCGATGTCCGGGCCACCCTGTATAGATAAGAATACTCTTGATTGAATATACAATATGAAAAGTGCTACGGATCCCAAAATATCTATCAATCTTTTATCAAAACGATACAAAAGTCAACAAATAGAACTGCCAAGGATGCACATTTACTAAAAAGAAACAGTTCGTTTTCTACATCGTTTTCACAATATGCATCCACAATTTCAACATGTATGTTGTAACCAATATTTTGTAACAATATTTTGACTCAAAAAAGTCTCCACGGAGTTTCTTGCCGTTCTTCTCAATAGGAACCTATCACGCTTTGGAATAGGCAACGAGCTTCATCTTTGTGACTGGGCGACTCGTTGATAATTAAAAACAGGTCTCTTCTAAATGATTTCATTGAAATTAATGTTTTGAGTTTGAATTAATTCCGTCTTTTTTCGGAATACCAACGGCCAATGGAAAGACAAAAATTAATTCGATAACCTTTATTTGGATTTTCTCTCATCCCGTACCAATATTTGACATCTAAAACAGCTAATATCCTGGTAACAATAACTCCACTCAACCCGGTTTTACCACGGATTACTGTCTCCCTCAGTATATGATATTTTTAGTGGCACTTTTATTTTACACCTGAACCCGTTAAAACGAGTAATGACCGCGCTAAGAGACATCACCGGGGGACGACTTGTTGCTTGTCGACGCCAAAGACGTAAAATAAATATGAGAAAAGTAGCGTGCGTGGTGTTGGGATTCCAATCTGTATGAATTTATACTGTGTGTAGATTTCGTACACAATCAATCTGCCCAATCTTTTCCAAACTTCGTTGGGGTCGGCTTCCAGTCTTATCGGATGTAGCTGAATACCAATATTTTACATGGAGCGACTGCTTAACTGACCTCTATAACCCAGTTACTGGGTACACGATACCCCTTGGCAGTACCAGTGTAAATTTCTTACTGTGTGCTATTATTTGCGCTGGAGTTAAGATTTAGTATTAAATAAACAGATAAGTACTAATTTTAATGCTTCGATCCAACTGACATAATAATGGTATCTACTGGTTGCTTCTAATGACGCAAAATGGTGTAAAATAAATACTGTAAGTAGAAAACCAGTTCGGGTAAAGTTGTGATTTGAAACTGTGTAGGTAGGTGGGTACATATAATAGAATAGAATACTCTTTATTATGTACACCATTTGGTGACACAATGGGCGGTCTTATCGCTTTGTGATTAAATGGTAACTATGTTTCTGAAATAAATCTGAGTTGCAAAACTTGTTGCTTTCTTGTTTTTTATTTTTATTTTTTTAACGTTGCCCCACACTAGTAATTTCTCCTGTATCGTGGGTGCGTTTACAAACATTTAAACTCACATACACAAACAGCCAGACCCGGATCAACTACTTGAAGGTCATACAAATATTTGTTCCGTGCGGGAATCGAACCCGCGACACGCAGCGCAGCAGTCAATCCCTTAACCACTGCGCCAACCGTGCCGTCGACAAACAAAAATGTAAAGATAAGTTGACTAACGCCGGCTCTCGAGTAATGTTGTAATTTCAGTTCATTCGTAAAGGCTCCTTTAAACAGGCGCGACACGCGACGCGTATCGCACGCGACACAAAGGCACCGCTTGTCGCGCGACAGTAACTTTGTGTCACGACTGTTTGAAGGAGCCTTCATTGAAATAAAGTGCTTTATTTTTAAACATAATTTGTCATTCACTACAACACTGATATCGTTGGAACAATATAATAAAAACTGTTCAAACTTAGGTCTAGATTTCAGTCGCAGAGACGACTTGATTTTCATGTAAACGCCATTATGTTTTATGTAAGCTCACTCGTCTCCGTATGGACACTTTTCGCGCGACTTACTACGGTAGGGGCAAATCTTTGTTTCATTCTTGAAGATGTCCCACCGTCCAGGGCTATCTTTGCCCAATTACGATAAGTATTTAGCTTTAAAATGGAAGAGAAACAACCAAGTAACGTGATATTTTGCTTGTTGTAAAAAATAATGAGGCATCCATTTCTTGAAGGTACATAGAACAGTAATGCGGTACAAGGAATCTTGTGTTGATTGGTGAAGCAGATCAGATGTAATGATGACCGAAAACTAACTAGATAGATAGATAGACAAAATAAAAAAAAATTAGTGGAATCAAATGAATATCAATATAAAAATAAGGTGCCAACAAAAAGAAAAAATTCATTAAAGAAATATAGTGACACCATAACATACTTCAAATCAAATAACGAATATACAAAGTGCGGTGTACGTCTTAAGATGGCACCAAATGGGAGTCCAGCTCAGCATGGTCTAAAAAAACAAGGTCTGGCATTCCGAGAGTGACACATGGTTACGTCACTATCCAGTTGCCACTTTATTGCAACAAAACAAGAATTATGTAAACATTTTCAGTCACCATTCTGTAAAAAAAAAAATATAAAGCATTTAAATTGTCGTTTCGTTTTTCTAATCAAACGAAACAATTCAATTTAAACATATACCAACGTAATTGTTAGTTAAAACCTCATTGTTTTATCGGATTCGCACAGTTAATAAAGGCGGCTGGGGCGTTATTATTACACACTACTGGTAACGTAGGCTTGTGTCTCCCACGTGACCACTGTGTCTCGGAATGATATACCTGGCGAAGTATATTATTATACCATGCAGCTCAGCATGTGTCAGGCAAATATACCTGACACTGTTATTCTACTGGATCCCTGCATTGGCATACGGACGTCAAGCAGACGGGGTAAATTGGTGTTGTAACAAAGTGTTATACGCGGAGTGAAATTATGTGAATGTGAGGACTATGTGCGTCAGCATTTTTTTTTTTTTCCGCTTTCTCAGGTAGTTTCAATGATGATCTGGCAGTTTGAGTGCTTTATGCGGCCTACCCAAATGTCCTTTCTTTGGTATTGTTCGTCTAATGGTTGAGCTCCTTAAGTTCTGAGTTGAGCTTCACGATTACTGACAAATGCTTGCACTGACTGGACAGGTCCACTCAAATCTGTATGGTTCTTTCCTTAAAAGACTATTTCAGACACCAATCTTACATGGTCCTCAAATGATCTGACCAAGATTATTTCAGGATTTTTTATACCTGTTGACATTGATGAATTTTTATAAATATATTGACATGAATATTTACTTTGTAAAATAGTATATTATTTTAATTATTGTGAATGTAAAGACTATGTCGATCATTGTATTTTTTTTTTCTTTCTTGATTAGTTTTAATCATAGTCTGGCAGTTTGAGTAATTTATGCGGCCTACCCAAATGTCCTTTCTTTGGTATTGTTTGTCGAATCGTTGAGCTTAAGTTTTGAGTTGAGCTGCACGATTACTGACAAATGCGTGCACTGACTGGACAGGTCCACTCATTCTGTGTGGTATTTTTTCCTCAAAAGACCATTTCAGACTCAACTCTACATGGTCTTCACATGATCTGACCAAGATTATGTCTGGACTTTAAAAGAGACTGTAACCTCTGAGTTTGTTTCGGCCTTTCTTCTCAGAGTAGTCAGATAGGAAACGCCGACCTCATCTAGTTTTAAAATATGATTGACGTGTAAAAGTGTTTGTACAAACCTACTTACAGAAATAAAATCATTTATCATTTATCATTTATGTAAATACCCGCAATATAAATGTTTTATTTGTTGGGATACTTAAATACCAGAACTATGTATTATTTAAAAATGAAAAATGCAAATTGGATGCAAAAACGTGTACTTCTTTTTTAATATATTCTTGTACAGTGACATTAATGACGTAAGTAGCATTGACAGTAATAAGTAATGACAGATCCTAATCCTAATCCTAACTTCCTAACTAATATTATAAATGCGAAAGTAAGTTTGTTTGTTTGTTACCTTTTCACGCCTAAACCACTGAATCGACCATCCTGAAATTTTGCATATACATTGTCAAGTGTACGGAAACGGACATAGGATACCAACCATCCCAAAAAAAAGTACTGTTCCCGAGGAGAACAACAATAACGTTCTTATGATAATAGATGGCGCCACGTGTCTTACGAATCATGATTAAATTATATTATTATAGAAAACTTTAGTAGTGTGGTAAGGTTTCTTTTTAATTTAAGTACCTCATACTTTTTGTGAGTCTATAGTGTCGATAGAACGGTTTTTTTAATCTCCTAACTATAATTCCCCGAACAACCCGAATTGATTGTCAAATTCTAAATTAACGCGTGTGAAGCCGCGAACAAAAGCTAATAAATTATAAACTAAATGTTGTGTTGTATTGGGAAACAGCAACAGTATTTTACAGTAGATTTTCTTATTGGGAAACGTTCTTGTTCGTTGATGTTTTGATTACTTGATTATTAACTAACTCTAGTCTCAATCCTTGTGGTACCAAAGTTTAACGAGGACTTTGATTAATTGCTTTTCCACCCAAAGATTGAATCTTACTGACACGTCATAAATAGACAAAATCTATTGTCTTCGTGACAGTTAAATAGTTTCACCCCTAGTGCAGTTAAATGAAAAAAAAAAAACAAAAAAATTTGAAAAACCAAACTTTATTTACATGCTTATTAAGAAATTTGAAATAAAAAATACAATGTAACACTAAAATAAAAATAAATATATTATGTATTATATTGTATATTATGTACAAGTATATAAAGGGAAAAAAAGGGAAGAGCTCATTGGGCATCAAAAATTCGTCCGCATTGCTGTCAGTAGGAAAAGTGCCCAAAAAGCTGGCAACGATGCCACATTAGATGGCAGTGCTGATTCTTTGACCAAACATAGGCAAGCCCTCTCTGGGCACGTGAAGAGTCCCGAAATACTCGATGAGAATTAAATTGGGTGTCAATTTGATGGGAATTGTTTCCAAAAAAGGTAGCAATTACGAGATCGACTTACATATTTCATATTTTTTTCTTCACTTCACTACTGACACATTAAAAAATGCTTACAAGTATAAAGATGTCTTCGACAACAGCCAAAATTCTAAAAATAGAAAAATTGCCGTCCTATTACGTCAATAAGACGTAACTTTACCACTGAAATATGAAGATTTCTCAGTAATTTTCCGATCAGTATAAATGTATCAATAATGGGATTCTCAGTAAATCTGTAATCCAATTTGAATCGTAAAGTAGATTTGATATTGATTTACATTGAAGAAAAAAATTAAAAACGTAAACGAGGCACAAGGAGTATGTAAGGATCTTAGCAGGTGGCGTTCTGTATATTCTGCCTACCCCCATGGGCAGACGGCGTGAGTTTATATATGTATATTACATTGAAGAATGGTTCCGATTTACACTAAGATATTCTTATCTACTCCGATTTGTTTGTACAGTAGGTATTATTATACCAAGTAATGGAAAGCGGATTATTTCGACCTTCCCTACCTGCTTCGTTACTAAAGTCTTTACTTAAATATAAATATGACGGCGCAGCAAGTGGCGACGTTTAGTTTCGTTACGAAGTTACTGGAATCACCGACGAGGTCGGATAAGAATGACACTGGCTGATTACTGTCTATTTAGTAGAACGTCGCATCGATGGTTGTGTGGCGGCTCTCTTCTGATCCTTCTGATGACAGATGATATCAGAGGAGCCGCTGTCGTACCACGTCCATAACAAACTGACATATTCCGGCACAATCCTGACAATATTGAAGCAGCTGAACCATTAAGGGCGAATTTTACCCAACTTTTGTACCTATAATAAGTCTTACCCTGAGAATAAATTTTCAATTTTTTACAGTTTTTCCATACTACAACTGTCAGACGTCAATTTCATTCCACCGAAGATATCTATCTGACTTTGGTAAAATCTGCCCTAGTACGATTACCACTTCTGGTAAAGGCTATTCTGCGCCTCTAAATATTGCAAATAAATAATATTCATATTTTTTATTCCTCAAATTTCGAACTTGCACCTACCACTGTCTGTCTCTGCATCAACCAAAGTTTGACAAGTAGAAAATACCTACGGCATTAAGTCCGCCACTACATTTGTGTGCTTTAAGTATTAAATAAGTAAATTAGTGGCTCTGTAAGCTGTAGACCTGTCTGAGTCTGTCTTTGCATAGCTTAAAACGCACCTTTAAACAAAATCCTTAAAACAAAAAGAGCATGAAATGGGCGATTTTTTTTTTACGTTTTCAACCCCCATATCTCCACAATTTTGAAAAATTTCTAAAAACAGAATCAACAAAAATAACCTTATAATTATCGAACCAGCTCACAAAATTTCACGAGTATCGGTTGAGAAATGCAACCTGTAGCTGAGAACAGCCGGACATCCGGACATACGAAAGAATATTTGCCCAAGCTGAAACGGACGGAACGGAACGGAACGAACGAACGGACGAACAGAGAGGCTTCGCTCGCGCTTCGCGCTCGCTCGGTCTATAAATATACCCTTAGTGGTCTCAAGCACAACAGCTGATCATAGGGTTCTGGGTTCTATACAAAGCTGAGCAAAGGGTTATTTATTGAGATTTGCCAATAGGTTTTTTTTTTTGTAGCAGCCCGGAGTCTGAGTGTGTGCCTGGTTTAAGGCAATACTCTCGTGTTATAAGAGACTTCAATATACCGTTTGTCTATTTTGTGATTCAGATAACGCAATAACGTTATACCCTACCTACCTACCTACCTACAGTTACTGTTAGAACAGGACCAGCATAATGACTCAAGACAGTTCAATTACGTTTTCTCTTTTTAGCATGTCTGAATCGCACAGCATTATTTCATTTTATCACTCACATTGCTTTTAAGTGCCGTTACAAAATATGCATAAATATTCAAACAAAAACACGAGGTCGCCTTCATTTTCTATTTTCGTTAAGATTAATTTTATCCTCAAACTCGAAGCTGTTAAAATCTAATACAAAGTTAACGAAACTCGCACTAGGGATAAAAATGAATTATTAATCAGTTTGAATCAATGCGTACCCTCATCAATGTCATATCGGTGCGTCACAGCCTGCTTTCGTTCATCGATCGATCAAGCGCCAAGAGATTAGATAAAGGTACTCACCAGGTAGTTCCAAAAAGTTCGACGTCCTCCTCTGTCGGCCTCTCATAGTATTCTGAAAGTTCAGCGGTCCAATGTCTTCGACAGAGTCGCAATTCGACATGGTAGATTCCCTCGATCCTCGTCTGCTCGCCAAGTACGCCAAACCGCCCTTCATGGACCCTCTACGCATCGGAGAACATGGTCTACTGATACTTGTTGATCGTGTATGAGGAGTATCATCCGTCATGTCTGTCAAATCTGATGTCGATTTTCGACATATCTTCGAGGAAATCGTCGTGCACTCATCGTCCGCATCGTGAAGGATCGCAGACGGTGTTCCAGGCATCGCGTCTGTAGAATCATCAGTGTGACTGGAGACTATGCTCGGTGACGTCACCAGCATCGGTGAGCTTACTGTGGAAGTAGAACCGTATAGTTTCCTGGTATGCTTAGGGGACACATAACCAGGGTTCGTATGAATGTGCACGGGGGGCGGTTTTGGCGACCTGGACTTCTCGCGGCGACTGTGTTTTAGAGACGTGGTGTATTGCAGGCTGGTTCGATCCACGCAAGGACTAGATCGCCCGGATGGGGATTTCTGGGGGAAATTAAAGTGCCTTGGAGACATAGGGCTTCTGTGCCCGTGGGCTATCGGGGACTTTGGGGGCTGGTTGTGCTTATCATAGCTGCAGCCAGACTGGGGCGTGTAGTAGCCTGATGAAGAAGTGCTGGATGCAATGGAAGGACTTTTCTGGGGGAATACGAAGTGGCGAGGACTTTTTGGAGTGTGTGGTTTGGGAGAAAGGGGCGGATAACCACCGGGGCTGTTCACCGCCATCTTGGTCAGTTCAACTATCACTCGGTCACCATTTCACTGGTCATCTGGAAAGAAAGAGAGACATACATGTTAGTATTGGCTTCACTGCGTAGCAACGTATTTCTGTCGACTGTCCAACAATGGTATTATAGTTTATTACGAAAGTATTATTCTATAGATCTTTTTCGTATATTACAGTATTAATACAGAAATACGTTTTTTTATATTGATAATGTATTCTGCTGTCACGTTATAATCAACCTTTTGGTTAACCGTGGAAATCGTGAAAGCTCAAAATAGTAAAATTGCATGAAAGATTCAATTCACAAATCGTGACACTTCCACAAAATGAACCAATATTTTGACGTTTCATTGTTTCATGAGGACTTGAAATCTAGTTTAAAATCGTAAGGTTAATCAAATAACCACAATACTGTATGAATTACTTTGATTAATTTCGCCAACGCAAACTCAAACTCGATTCATTTATTTCAATTAAACCAATTACAGGCACTTTTGAATTGTCAAGGGGTCTGTCAGTCACACAGATGAAGCTAGTTCCCCATTCCAAAGCGTAGTAAATTCCTATGGAGAAGAACGGGCAAGAAACTTCACGAACACTCTTTTAAATCAAATCTCGTAATACTTATAATTATGTCCCTGACCTTCCGTAAGACGTATGGAACACCACAGACACCTTTTCAAAACAAACTCAAATTGGAATCCAAACGTAAAACATACTATACGCAAACTGTTACCGTCGTGTGTCCGTCAATGTAAGCAGAACCTGCCCGTCAAACAGCAAACCGTATTTAAACTTATCCGGACCGTCTCCTGGAATTACGACAGAACTTCCGAAGGGACTCGTAGGACGAAATAAAACTTATTTCAAAGACGGAGCTTACGAGATCATTGTTTTTTTGTTTTGTTTCGTTTCTTATTATCTTGTTTCTGTTTAAGCTGAGTTATTTGTTTACATTAGTTTTGTAAAAAAATACGGAGAGAATATTCTTGAGATTTTTTATGGACTTATAAAAGTAATAAGTTGTAGTCACTGAAGAGTCACTTAGGAAATAATTTTATTTTTTATTTATAACGTTTATTTTCTATTATGGTGAGTCTGAAAGCCAATCTGATATTTCGACACGCATGATTGATCCACCGGTTTGATGGATTAGGCTAACAAACTTAACTGGAAATTTTATTTAAGTATATTCTTTTTGGAAATCTTTATCTTAAGATGGATTACAATGTTATAAATACGAGCTACAAAACCGTTCAATCACGAATCCATTCAAAACGTTACATTAATTTATAAAACATAAATAAGTTTCTCAGAATCTACTTCTGCATCGATTCCAAACATCAAAAAATTCAATTACGAGTCACTGGTCTCTTAGACCATTTAACCATGGTCTAAGACTGTTCCATATCAACATTATCAATTAAGGTCATAAAGAGAAACAGAGCCTTACCATTCTACTACACGTAGTATATTCCGGTAGCAGTAGTTTCCTCATCCTGATTAAATAAACGTCAGCTGTCGAGTGTTGCAGCTAATCGACGTGATAATCCCCACACATGCGACCGCTCGCCCGCACGTCTCGGCCGTTAATGCCATTAATACGGTCACTACCCCCACCTCCGCGGTTGTACGAGATAGTTATCGTAAATACCCACATAAATGTTTGCTGTATTCGAGTGGGTGGTGGAGCCATGATCTTTGTTTTGTGAATGAGGATGTTGGTATCTACTAAATATTAGAAATAGCTTGAGGTTTAATATTTTTATCTCACGAAGCAACGTGCGCTTTACTTGTGGTTACCAAGTGTACAAACACGCTGTGAATGTGTGTGTAAGCGCAGGAGTTTCTCGGTACCGTCCGAGACAATGGTGAAGTCGGAAGTGTGACGGTGTGTGTGCGCGTGCGTGTGTTATATGCTAACGCTACTCGTCTTCTCGCACACATTCACAGCATGTTTGTACACTTGGCTACCACATGTAAAGCGCGCGTCGCTTTGTGAGATTAATTCTACAGGTCAAGTAATTTCGGTCGGCCAACCGCGACAAGCGTAGCTTCTTCCTTCCTTTCTTTCGATCGACCCGTCGACGTATCGATAAAAGGGTTTGCCTGAAAAATCACAGCCGCACGCCGTTATTATTCAGGCAAACCCTTATGACGACTCATTATAGCAGTCATTAAGAAGCCTAGGTCCTGAAATAAATGTTTTCTACCCAATTACAGATAAAACATTTTCCTGTTCAGACACTTTTACAAAGAAAGAAAAGTATTTATTGGGACTCGCACAGGAGTATCACAAACTAAACTAAACACACTCTTAAAAATAAAACAAAAGTAAAATGAAAATAACAGCAGCAAGTCGTGTACGAAGCCAAAAGGCCCCTATCTCAGCATGAGGCTGCGAAATTTAAAAATATCACACAATTTTTTTATCGTCACAAGTACACGCCCTATTTGTCCAGTAAGATCTTAACATCCGTTTGTGTTTACGAGTATGACGGGTGTCATTACTTCTCGCTAGATTAAACTTGGTATTTATGATGTCTATTGTCCGACTGTTAATGTCGGCGAAAAGCTCCAGAGAGTTTCGGCCTTTGGAAAAATTTGGCCGAAACCGAATAGGTCTTGTAGAGGAGAGTAATGATTGCCTGATGGCTGAGTGAATCTAATTTTATTTACATACAAATGTAGGAGGTAATCTTCGAAACTTTCTAAAAATTCTTTTAGACAGAAAGCTACGCTATTGCTGTGTGCCATAGGATATATTTTATGTTAAAACACGCGAACGAAGTCGAGGGTAGAAGCTAGTTAGTTATAAGTTTATTTTCTCCATAATTAATGCATAGCTGTGTTAGCATAGTAGCTATTTAACATTAAGGAATGCAAATAAAGATATGAAAATTTAAGAACTATGTGAAAATTGTCGTATGTTAATAGAGATAGCTTTTTGTTTAAACAAACACACAGTACATGACCCAAATCCCGTGTTTATGTGAACTAGCTATTATAACCTACTCAATAACGAATATTTGCAGAATCCTTTGCAAACAGAAACCCCTTCGTAACATTATTAGGTACATTTAGCACAAAAACATACACGAAGTTTGGTTTCGGCCGAAACTAAAATGTTAGGGTCGGCGGGTTTCGGCGTCCGCCTTAGGAAAAATATTGACCTTGAGGAAAACACTAGTGAAGTTCGCATTTGCAGTAAACTAGCGATTTTCATTTCACGCTTCATCCATAATGTTGGGAAATTGGTATTTTCTATTTGTCGCACCAGAAATAACCTTTTGGGGATAGAGTGTGATATTTAATAATATTTGGGTTCAGTTATGTTTGTTATGTAACAAAACGCCTACGTTTGACTACGAATAGGAACGTAATTAGTCACTAATGAACAGAATATTCATATAAAGTAACAAGAATTCCAAAAATAACCAAAGTTACTTAAAGTGAAGGTATTGTTTTATGACGAATCCCGAACTTGTACTACAGGTACTGATTAACGTCGTTCAAAAACAGGTGATGAAAATATGGTGCAAAATTAAAAGCAATCAATTTTATTTGAGATTAGCTTCTGAGGCCTGCAGCTTCGCCTGCGTGGATGTTGGAAATTATCACACGGGAACTTGCTACCGAGATTAAAAGTAGCCTATGTCGTTCCCCAGGATGCCATATATCTCCTCGCCAAATTTTATCAAAATCCGTTTAGTGGTTTAGGCGTGAAAAGGTAACATACAGACAGAGTTACTTTCGAATTTATAATATTACTAGGTGCCCGGCGCGACTTCGTTCGCGTAGTGTCCTACCCCTAACCTAACCTACCCGTAAACCTTTGCGGGCGTATGCAGAAATACTCACCAAAGTTTCATCAAAATCGGGCAAGCCCTTTCGGAGTCCATAGAGAACAAACAAACAAACATTGATTTTTATTTATACTAGAGGTCGCCTATGGGTCGAAATTCGACCTTAATTCATTATAAATAAAGCACAAATATCTATTAGACAAATTGTAGGATAAACAAAATAGGTTTCATTCTACTCGAGCTGCACGATTACTGACAAATGCGTGCACTGACTGGACAGGTCCACTCAATCTGTGTGGTTCTTTCCTCAAAAGACCATTTCTGATACCAATCTGCATGGTCTTCGCATGACCTGACCAAAATTATGTCTGGACTTTAAAAGAGACTGTGACCTCTGAGTTTGTTTCGGCCTTTCTTCTCAGAGTAGTCAGATAGGAAACGCCGACCTCATCTAGTTTAAAAAAAACATGATTGACGTGTAAAAGTGTTTGTACAAACCTACTTACAGAAATAAAATCATTTATCATTTATCACTCTTTATTTTTTATACAGAGTAGAATGAAATTTATTTAAATTAAATTATTATTTTTTTACCTTTACTTTGGTCATCTGAATCCATAGCAACCGTTTGTTTACATGGCATTACATGCGTGTGTGTCAAATACATGGTAGTGTTTGTAATGTTTTTTTTTATTGATTTAATGTATCTTTTATGCAATTTTTTTTTTTAAATTAGCATTCTGCACTCTTTCTCTATATAAACTATATGAGTGCGAGATTTGATACTCCACCGTCCGCGCAATTTTCGTAAAAAGGGGTACAAAGTTTTTGCTTCACGTATTAATATAATAATAATAAATAGATAGATATAGTATATATTATGGATAGATACACGAATCACGATAGACCCAAAATTTAAACCAACACTACATTCAATCCAGATTTCGTCGACACTCTTTACATCGGCGTCACAAAAAACGACATAAACCAAAAACGGAACTTGTCAGACACGCTGTTAAAATCCCCTCGTCGGATTTGTACGGTTTGGGGATCACAGCTTTGCTTTTATAAAAAAAAAACTCTATTACTAGTTGGTATTAATGCAAATGCAATAGGACAAGCCATCAGCCGTGTCGATTCGATGCTTTTCACGTTAAATGAATCCGCACGGCTGGTTTTGTAAATGTCAGATTTTCCATTTCAGTGATTAAATTTTTTCTGCAGTCTTTGTTCACAGATGCGTGCGCATACCGCACACTCCGTCCTCGTGTAGTCTCAGGAAAACAGAACTACTGTTTTCTTATTGTGGATTTAAGAAGACTTAGGGAACCAGATAATATTAATAAAATAAATTAATGATAATATTAATAATGTATGTGCCCGACCCAGTTCTCGAAAATGACCATATCACGTTGTACTGGGATCGGTCTATCATTAGTGACAGGACTGATGTCGCCAATAAGCCTGATATAGTGGTCATAGATCGATTAGCACGTCGCACAATGATTATCGGTATTACCATTCCGCATGACGAGAACCTCGTGAAAGCTGAGAAAGAGAAACAAATTAAATATCTCGACTTAGCACACGAGGTTGTTGACATGTGGAATGTTAGCTCAGCTATCATTCCGGTAGTCGGTAGTCGTATCGGCCAATGGCCTGATGGCTGAAAGCCTCGATCAGCATCTCTCGAGGCTCTCGTTAGGCGGTTGGATCAAGGGCCTGATCCAGAAGGCAGTACTCCTCGATACGGCTCTCATCGTTAGGAGGTTCCCGTCTCTGGAGTCCTAACCATCGGTAGCTTGGACCCTGCTCCCGATACCGGCGGACCACTATTTATTATATTTTTAAATGTTTTTATAAAAATATTTAAAACTGTGTTCAATATATATGTTAAGCAAAATAAACGAAATATTAATAAAGGAAATTAATGATAGTATTAATAAAGGAAATTAATGATAATATTAATAAAGGAAATTAATGTGACTATTTCGGGATCGCTTGATTGATTTGTAAGAAGTAAATCACGAATTTTACCTATGGGATTGTTTTTTTTTTAACACAACAATTTATATTACTCTAGCTAGTGTCTGATATGATAACGACGCTGAATTTTTATTATCATTTTATTAAATTATTAAACTGTACCCGTTATCAGGTATAGCAGCACCTGCTGTACGAAGGAATGTCGCATGACCGCTTTAAAAAAGAACCAAGTATCTGATCCCCAACATCCCCTCTATGACTATACGACTATTCCTGGTAGACTAAAAAGTCGCAGAAACTTCTTGCGGTCCATACAGGTGAACCAAGACAGGCCACCTGACGAGCGAAGTCAATTGTGGGAAGTGAGGTATCGACCAGCTCAAGACTTCGTAAAGCTCCAAGAACACCTGCCTCCTGGTCGCGAACTGCAGGCCTGAAACGATTGCGTACCGAAGTAGACTGCTGCAAACATAATCTAATAGAATAGAATACTCTTTTTTTTCTCTTGATTTTGTTGCATAATCGATTGTGTTGTGTGTGTGTTGTTTCATCCAACATCCAGTACGAGTGCGGTGCTCCTGAACAGAGTCCCATCTGCTAGACTGTCCAAAATGTCCGTTCACCTGCACCCTTGATGATCTGAACAACGCCTCTGATGCTGCAATAAATGATGCCACCCACTGGACCCAAACAGTATAAGCAACATAGATTTACTGTCGAAACGAAAAGTAGAATTAAATTAAATTCTACAAATTTATACTTTGATCACCGGAGCATTCAATAAGATGTTACGATTTGATTCAGTTGACTTTTTGGTGCGTTAATAATTATGCGGTGTACACATCACGGCATAATTATCTATTCAGATTTAATATGAGAAGGTACTTCACAGATTTTATGGGTAAGTTATTTGGTGAGGATCACATTTATTTACTTAAAAGGATAGGTATACCGTTCGAGGCCATAGTCGGATTTTAGAATTGTATTCTTGTGAGGGTTATACGTTAAAATAATAGTCATTAAAGTAGCGTTACTTATGTATCTAACATCTATACATTATACATATAATAAAAGTATTTTTTAGTAACGGAGTCAAAACTGTACATTGAATATTTTTGAAAAAAAAATGTAATTGCTACGAGGTATGGGCACGAGTTTGATGCCTAAAATATAGTTTTTAGAATTTTTGGCAGTTTGTCTGTTTGTCTAGATGTATGTTCCAGATTACCACAAAAACGGCTAAAATGATTCGGATAAAATTTTGGCGCACAGATAGTTTATAACCTGGATTAACACATAGGTTACTTTTGATCCCGATAGTACCTTCCTGTGGGATATTTTCCGACATCCACGCGGGTGAAGCCGCGGGCAAAAGCTAATAGAACATAGTTCGTTAATGAATGTTGCTAAGCATTCCTAAGTACTTATTATTCTTGTAAGTTAAATACTATTTGAAATATGTAAAATAAATTATGTTAACTTTGAAGACTCCGCCTTAAATGGTCCTTCGAGCCGGATAGTTAAAAGTGTACCAGAGTAGTGAAATATTTTTTTTTAGGTAATAGAGATGTCACCTTATAAAGTAGCTAGATAGCTTTCTGCGAAGCTCTATTTACCCAAAGTCTCAACTAAACAATGGAAACTTTAACTTTCCGCTGTTAGCATCAAGTACAACAACAAGAGCGAGAAAATTGATATCATGTAAGAGTCTTATATTACAGACTTTCATAATGATGGCTAGATTATCTATAACGAACTTGTAGTGTTATTCTATAAACAACACCGTACAAAATTCGTGCGGTGTCGAGGTGAGAATCTGCGGTTATTTACTTTTAAAAAAATTGCGCGTGGTCACTTGAGTGGTTTAAGTGAACTTGCGTTAGAAAAACTACAGTGTATCTTAATATTTTTTAAAGTGGTGTATCGCCTTTTTTGACAGGACTTAAGATTGTCAACTTAATAATATCCTAATATTTTTTAAAGTAGTGCATCGCCTTTAAATTTGACAGGACTTAATATTTTCAACTTAATAATATCTGAGATTAGCCCCTCTTCTCTCCAAACGATACGCATGGTCTACCCAAAACACACAAGAAAATTTATAACATCTAAATTATTCCACTTCAAACTGCCCTGCAGTTTAGGACATAACTCTACGCCCTCCTTCCCTCGCATGATGGCGCTGCGAAAATATTATCTTTGATAAGCTGCTAAGGAGTTAATACATAAAGGTAGACTGTGGGTGTGGTACTTACTGGACATGGCCTCATGCCTCTAACAAGAAGGTGTGGGCGTAAAGTTCACCCACATCCCTCATCGCCTCGAAACATCGCCCACACGCTTTGGAATAAATTACATCTTGGGGTTGGCAAATATAAGTCAATTATTGAATTTTCACTTGCTTTAGGCTATAATTTTGTAAAGTTAGTTACGCTCCTCATACATATATACCAGCGCTGCGACACTTTTTAAGCTATTGCATAGCTTTTATCGCGGGCTTTGAGCGCGGCGACCGAATCAATAAATTCCGTAACGAAAATAAAACCTAACACCCGCCACTCCGCCTACCATGTAGCTCGGCCGAGCGTTCGCTTAACGTGTATGTATATGGTACGACTGTACTTGAATTAATATCAAAGAAAAAAAATACTGCATACTTAAATAAAAAATTATAATTGCATAAGTTGATAAAAAACCGCTAGCCGCCGCCGTTAGCTTTACCGCGGCAGTCCCCTAGTGCCACACGTTTTTTTTTTTTTCAAATGTCGCAGCATCATGCTGGGATAGGGGCCTTTTGACCTCGTACAGGACTTACTGTTAATATTTTCATTTTACTTTTGTTTTTATTTTATTATTTTTATTTTTATGAGTGTGTTTAGTTTAGTTTCTGATAATCCTGTGCGAGTCAAAATAAATACTTTTTATTTCTTTCTTTTATTTTCTTTATATATAAGGGCAAAATAATCTTTAGGGACCATTATACATATCAGATAGTGAAATTCATTTAAAAAAACCTCCCTAAGCATTGGTTTCGGGGTGTTGTGTGTTGTGTATACAGGGCATTTTTTTATTAACTAGCTGACCCGACAGACTCTGTCCTGTCTAAATTTCAAGTAATATTCCCTATTTTCCCGATTATTTTCTTCTGATAACTTGTCCATGACCATAAATAAAACAAAAAAGGATTATGCATATCCATCGTTTGAATCGTAAGTTATAGACTTGGGTACATAAAAAAAATCCCATAGATAAAAGGACGTGCAGATTTCCCGAATTACAAAATTTTCCGGGATCTTTTAACTTTTTTCTTCCTTAAAACCTAATTCGGACCACTACGAAAAATTTTGAACAATAAATAGACAAATCAGTCCATCCGTTGTCAAGTGATGCGCTTACCAACGTATTTCATTTTTATTTATATAGAAAATTGGTGAAACTACACATATGAATATCGATTTGGTATGTAATAGCAAAAAAAAACAAAACGAAACTCAAGAAAGCGCAGGAACTATGACAGTATACGTCTGCTTATCATCTAGAAATAAAAGCGTGAATATGTAAGGCTTATAAAACACATAGTTTAGCGGCCATAACTGTCAGTCAGAGGTTATAATAGTCCCCGAGCGGCCATTAGTAACTCCAATTGCCCGAAACATGGAGGATTATAGAACGTAGATTGTTGTGCGCAGATTTGGTTCTATGTAAATATTTTTTTTGTAGCGTACTAGAGCGGGGATAAAATAGCTTATTTTCCTCTAGGGGAGAAGGTTTTTTATTTTTTATTTTGGTCTGTTACCAACGAGCCTATAAAAACGAAAAAAGTCTTTATTTATAAATAGAATAATCATGAATAAAGTCTCGACTTATTACTGTTTCATAATAAAAGAAGAACATTTCATTTTTGAAAATGGAACTAACAATGGCGATCTCTTCGGTAGAATGCGTGCATTACGTTGCAGCTACAGAAGAAATTAAACAAGGCATTAACGCGTAATCTGTAGATTTTTTCTCCAATTACAAATTGAATTGGTGACCGTAAAATTATTTTTAATATTGTATTGGATTGTTTTGTTTTCTCGCAATCGTAGTGAAAAGTAGAATGTAACACACGGCGCTAAAAACCCATTATAACTCGGTTTCTATTTACTACCTCGCTAAAGCTCGGGAGTAAAACTACCTCGTATATAATGGGTTATTTTAGCCCCTTGTATAACAATCTAATATTTGCATGTAGATATTTCAGTTATATTAATAAGCTTAATATAAGAAACATGTGTACAAGTTATTGTATTTTTAATACGCCTCCAGAAGTTTTTATCTAAGCTTAGAGGCCACAATTTCGGGTGCTTTGATAAAAAAGGATAGTGTTTGAAAACAGCAAAGGTACCTATTTCATATCAGGTTCTCTTGAAAACGAGCGTCAGGGACTAGTTTCCTGACATTTTTGCTGAGCTTGACCTATTTGGCGCAGCCGCGAGTCACACTTGCCTGCAAATTTTTCAAAACGCATTTTACATTTTTTATCTCTTTTGTTTATTTTATATTTCTTTGTTTACTTGTAGTACAATAATTATGTTGTCTTGTGTTCAGGTTCAGGTGAAAACCAGCGTCAGGCACTAGTTGCCTGACATTTTTGCTAACCTTGCCTAAAAGGCGCAGCCGCGAGGCACAATTTCCTGCTAGTTTCTCACAACGCATTTTACACTTTTTATTTGTTTTCTTTTTTTATGCGAAAAATCTGTAGCCGCAGGTAAAACCGATTGTTTGGCATAACGACGGATGCCGTGGCGACGCGTCGCCACGCTGTATTTTCTATACAAAATAGTTTCGATGTTTCACATCTGCCAGGCGCCCCGCGACGGCTCAATTTCTTTTTTAAATTTATTTTTTACTTGCAGTATAATATGTTGTGTTGCGTGCCTTTTAGTCTGTGCTAAATAAGTGTATTTTCTTCCTTTTTTTCTAGACACATACCTATTATGAATTATGGCCTTCGAGGAATAAGACTCAAAACTGGAGCCATTTTGATTTTCAACGGTACCTCCAACCCGTCTACCGCCCCCTCAAAACTGAATAACGTAACTGGTTATTGTCGCACAGAACGACAAGCCCTTAAAATTACATCGCCCTTTGGGCAAGGTTTTACAACTTCAAAATAAAGGAAGCCATACTCTTTACATCGTCGGCCCATACAATACATTTATTATACAATTTTTATCACCGGCCTGTTTACGGCTGGGGCCTGAAATCACTTGCACACCATAGGAGGAGATACAAAAGGGAAACTTTGGAAGACTTTCAAGTATTAATAGTCGTGTAGGTAAACATTGTAGAGTACACCACCGTAAGTATGACATATCGAGCTTCAGAAAGAGAATGCCAGACCGGTTTGAGTGACAGAGGCGACGCTCTACAGTAGTATGCTAATTTGCCTGGTATTTACAAGGCAGATATGAGTGGAAACGCCGGGAGGGGACGCCCTAGAAGGACATAATATAGTGGCCTTATTGGTGATGTTCTTCAGAAAGGTCAGGTGCGTAGTACTCGCAACCGGCGTGTGTGTATGGTCATACACACACGCCGTTCATACGTTTGGTGGTCACCAAACGTATGAACGTAAACGAAGCAAACGAAGTATGTATGGATCGTAGCAGGTGGCGTTCTGTAGTTTCTTCCTACCCCCATGGGAAGAAGGCGTGAGTTTATGTAGTATGTGTTGCCTGGTTTCATATACAATAAGCATACTAAAATATGTTTTTTTTTGACATTTAGTGGTTTTACTTATGTAGTGGTTATTACAATCAGTTCTTGATTGAATTACATCATATGTTTCTCACACAGATGTGAGACCAAAGACAAAAGATGTTCATTCGCAAGTAGTATAAGAATTGCGATTGATGCCAAAACTCTTGAAATTCGTACCTACCATGTTTGTTTACAAATATGACATCTAACAGGATACAAACTTTTTTACAAAAAAACTTATTTTTAAGCTATTGCATAGCTTTTATCGCGGGCTTTGAGCGCGGCGACCGAATCAAGAAATTCCGTAACGAAAATAAAACCCAACACTACGTCGTAACTATATGGTACGACTGTACTTGAATTAATATCAAAGAAAAAAAATACTGCGTAAATAAAAAATAAATAAATAATTATAATTGCATAAGTTGATAAAAAATGCTATGCAATAGCTTTACCGCGGCAGTCCCCGTGTGCCACACGTGTTTTTTTTTTCGTTTTTATTTTTAACTTTTTAGTTGTGGTACCTACCCCACACACATTCGTATACCACTACTTGCTATGTAAATAACCGTGACAGGAAATTATTATAACATCATCAATATAAACGAAGTGGAAAAATACGCATTATTAAGGATAACTCAAAAACTACTGGTCAGTACCTGATCAAATTTAAATGGGACCACGTGTGAAGCACCAGCTTTCAAATAAAAAAAGAATCATCCAAATCGGTTCACCCAGAAAAAAGTTCTGAGCTATACACTTAAAAAAATACAAAAAACATACAGTCGAATTGAGAACGTCCTCCTTTTTTTTGAAGTCGATTAAAACAGACTATATCCTCTCCAACTACTAGCTAACCTTCTGTACCTTCGCACACAGTACAAAAAGGACCAGTTTTGTCTATCTATCGTAAACTGAAGCCACTGAAGGCCGGAGGGTGTCTTGTAATTTGTCCTTTGAGCCGCGTCATTACTTTTCAATGGAGTCACCCACGTCAAAGTAATCGGCGTCTATTCAGTAGGCGTGTCGTGACGTAAGCATATAAGTCAATAAGGATTAATATAATTTTCGTGATGAGGTTAAGTTATGAAGTGTGAGGTTGGATATATTCATATTTATATTGTAAGTTTGTTAGCTAATGGAGAGAGTATCTTCAGTGGAAATGGTAGTAGAGACTAAGTTATTATTTATATTATTATAATTTTTTCTTGACATTTCTCGGGGTCCCAGACCTTTTAAGGTGTACCAGGGGCCGAAGCAAACTCACAGAGGCCCGTTAGATGCTTTTAATCAAATGAGCCACCAACCCACGATTATCCCTGTACCCACTATGCACAAGTACACCCATTTTTTTTTTTTATCCGTCGTGGAAAATCCTCATGAATGTCCTCCGTCCTGGGGGGCGCAGGGTTCTGTCAGACTCTTACTGACTAAAAACTGTCCCAGTGTTCCATCTCACACCTGCGCCGGGGGTCGCGGGAAAGTACGAATCTTCCGCAACCCCCGGCTGTCCGCAACCACCGGCTGATGCAAGTACACCCAAGGACAACCCCCGGTTGGTTTAGGACTATTGCAGGATATAGAAACAAAGATATTGGAATATGTGTTTGAGTGGCTAAACTGGACTGATTACCTAGAACTATGGAAGGACTATGGTCCCTGCCTGATCAATGTTTTATTATACACGACAGAAATGACAGGCGGTGACTTGTACACTCAATAATTGGCCCACGGAAACTGTCGCTAGCACTTAGTGACGTAGTGACAAGCGGGCAACATATCCTGAGGTGCTTGAGGAGGGGTGAGGTATTCCACGGCTATCTTAACAATCCCAGAGCCCGCAAGGTGGTCAAAATCCCTGCCAGCAGTTACTTAAATACTTCCTTCCTCCGAGCACGTTTGCTCTTGCAAATCTCCACTAAATATAATAAAATCAAAATAAAAGAATGCAAGAAAGAGGTGGGAGCTCTGCTTCTCATCAGTGTTTACTCCAGCTGGTCAAAAAAGGCTAACCAGAGATGAGGAACAAGACTTATCTAAGGAGATAGGGTTCGTGGGGTCTCTACTGCCCAACAGCTCGCCACAAGCTTCCCTGCTTCTGTATCTCTCTTGGACTGGCTCCTCACCCTAGACCTATTCCAGCAAAGTAAACTCTACCGGCATAGACCTAAAGTTCGAATTGCGCAAGCCCCACCACGAGGCCAAAGTAGAGATACGGCGGTGGGGCTATTAGTATTATTTATTATTCAGCTGAAAATATGCCTATTTGTCAGGACGTATCTACTTTTATTATGACTAAAGTCGGGATGTCGGGATGGACTCTACAAAAAGATACGGTGTTTGGATCATTAAACCGGCTCGCAGACATTTAACCTGTAGCTCTGTATTCAGCTGCATCCGGTTAGACTCGAAGCCAACCCCAACATCGTTAGGGAAAGGCTAGGCAGTTTGATTGACTGTATGATGGCAACTGTGACCGCTCCCAAATTATAAAAATACAGCTTATCGAATCCATAAATTATAGTTCTAGCGATCTGACTTATATCGACCCGTACAACAATGTAGTATGGGATCTATTTCCCTATATTTAGGAGTTATTACTAACGGAAATTCATAAAAACATGCAAACGTCACGAGCTATCACACAATGCCGCCATTGTAGATGCCTCACCTACGTGACGTGACTACTTACTATACTACTATATCTCTAAGACACACACACACACACACTATAAATTAAAGTCGCTTTTCGTGTCTGTCTGTGTGACCGCGTTGTTCTTCTAAACTCCGCAACGGATTTCGATGCGATTTTCATCCTCAATTAGAGAATCTATTCCCGAAGGTTTATGTGTATGATACATTAACATTAAACTTACACACAATAAAGAAATCACCATGCTTTGTCAAGTCGTAAAAAGCGTGTGATGGGCGGGTCGCTAGTAGTAAACTTACTAGCGACCGACGATATTTTATGCACGAACTAGCTGCAAATAAAATAGAAAGTAATCGATCATGCAGAAAATTGACACGATTTTTCATACATACAGGGTGGTATGGACTACGGCGTACAAACTGAAACCATGGCTTAATTATACATTTAATACATTACATTCTCCTTTCTGTTTTCGTTTCAATAAGCGATATTTGAACGAGTAATTACTGTCTCACACGGTGCATAAAAATGGTTAAATATTGAGTCTTTTTTTTCCATACAACATAATTTGGAATATTGAACAGTATGAAAAGGCCATACGCCGATATTCAATAATTATATTGTTGTATTTCACGCAACTTTAATTCATTGCTAAAAGCTACTATAATTTGCAAATTGCACGTAAATAAGTACATTATGGTTCCACGTGCTTGTCATAAAATGTTAACTATGCTCTTTAAAAATAAACATAACAAAACAACGCCTGTATTCCCCGAAGGGTTTGGCAGAGGTATACCTATAGTTCACCCACCCAGTTATGTTTAAGTCCCATGTAATACGAGCGAGCCTATTGGCATCGACTGGGCACAAACCCAGAATCCGATCTTCAAATTCCAGATGGAGAATCAAACGTACCAAAATATGGCGACTGTGCATTGCACAAGAATGTTTATTTACCACCTTTTGTACGCATTCAAAGCAAATAACATTGACTTTATCGAGGTGGAGGACAGGATGTTGTGGCGCAGCATGTGAGAGGCCTATTTCCAGCAGTGGGCAGCGATAGGCTGAGTTGATTAATTGATTTCATCTTCGTCTAAGTAATTGGGCCAATACAAAAAACAAAATAAAATAAATCAAACAGTTGTACCGTCACCATAAGAGATAAGTAACCAGGGTCGTCGGATATAGTTGAAGTTTAGTAAGAAACCGATGGATGTTTTCTAATGAAATATAATTTGATAAATGAACTGTTTGTTTTCTATTAATTAAATTAATTTTATTCGAAATCATCCATCGGTTTCTTACTAAACTTCAACTATGTCTGACAACCCTGGTTATTTATCACTTTTGGTGACCGTACGTAATTAATTACGTAATTCATTTCCATTTTCCCAAACAAATAAAGAATCTTTTACTTTCTTCTGACTCCGCTAAAGCAAAACTGATCAGTATCAGATAACACAGCGTCAAAGGACCTTTGACACAAATTAATGCAGCCAACAGCCGATATTGGGAATCACGGCGATACTCCAATAGAGTGCTGCTTATTGATAGCAAATGCTGGATTGAATGTCAACGAGCTGCAATATCCAGGTGGATTAATGAAATGCAAACATTCTGATTTCAAACGGGTAACATTTTGTTTAGTAGGTATATATAATTCCTCTCCAGACCCGTATTTCGGCCATGGCGGCCAATCTCAATGGAAACTAGCCTTTAGCCCGTGAGATATTATAGTGCACAAGAATGTGCGCAGACACAGGTGCACTCTCCCTTCCCTCACTTTCATACTCCGATGGGACGGCAATCCGACACGACCGTAGAGAGATCAGACGCAGGACCAACGGCTTAACGTTCTATCCGAGGCACGGGGGTATCACACCGCCAACTTCCAAACTCCGGGCTGTTACTAAGAAATTCCTAATGGAAAAACTCAATAACACTTTGCCCGACCTGAGAATCAAACCCAGGACCCCATGCTCAGCAGTCGCGCTTACAACCATGAGACCAACGGGGCAGTTAACGGCGGTTGGCGGGGTAGGTATAATAACTAAGCAAAATATCGATTCTGCCATGAAGGCTTCATTGGCCTTAAGTTGAGGCCTAGCTGTATTATACTATTCAGCGTGTACCGTCAAACGGGGTGAATAGGGATGCAGGGGTGAATCGGAACTAAACTTTAAAGGGGATTTGAACATTGAAATAATATAGTTTGTATAATATATAGTTTAATAATATAGGTTATTTGACTAAAATAGTCGATTTCTGCAAAAAACATGGAAGTACTTTATCGACAGAACATTCCAAAAATATGTACAACTTCTCAATTATACAACGAGATTCAATAAGATAGCAGATATCTTCAAAATAATATAAAATGTCATATTACCCGATTGGTTGACATTTGCATTTGCATCAGGGGTCATTTTGTTGCAAATTACCTCTCCTACGTCTCCTTAATGGCTTGCCGACATATAACCAATAACCTTGTATACTTCTAAACGTGTCTTAAATGCGAAAGTTAGTTTATCTATTTGTTTGTCTTGCGCTTACAACTCCACAAGCAAAACAAATTGTTCGAGGTCACACGGTGCAAGTCTGCAGCTCAACGTCATGATCACACGTAATGTTTTTGAAATGAAGACTATTTACAGTAGGCCGCACTTCAATGGCAACATAACCAGTTTTAACTGACCTCTTATTCTATTGAAGAACTACGCTAGACCAGCTCTACGTAGGTCTAAAGGATGATTTCCACCAAACGGCTCGTATCGCATCGGACCGGAACGGATTTTACAATTTTAAACGATACTAAATCGTGTATATTTAAGTCCAGATTACTAAGTCGCGCACAGCAGACTGACCGCGAGCGTCTTCCGCGACACGCGATCGTAGCCGAAAGTATGCTGCGACGCGCGATCGGCTCCGTTCGCCTGTCGTCGTATCTTTCTTTTCCTCTTCTCTGTTTTATGATTATTATGTTCTTATTCTAATGCAATAGCCAACAATACTATATCAACTTCGACCATTTTCAAAATTAGAACACGTCAACACGGTAGGAATGAAACTATTCGACTAAGCGCAGAAACGGATACGTTCGCAAGCGACGATACGGAGCCGATCGTATGCGTCGACATCCTGCTGGACGCGATCGGCTGTCGCCGCATCCGTTCGTATCCTTTCCGATCCGATGCCATGCGAGCTGTTTGGTGAAAATCATCCCAAAGGGTTACAGCTGACCTCCAGCCTATTCTAGTTAAGTACTTACGGCTACTTTAATGCGACATGATCAAAATTTTCTAATCTATACTCGAAACTGTCTGAAAAGGTTAGCAGCTAAAAGCTAATTTAATTAACCGAAAATATAGCTACATTTCTGATACTCGACAACCGAGCATCCTTTTAGCCACGTGGTCTTTCCGTCCTTGGCTATAAATAGAAATACCGTCGGATGGCGCCCCGTCCTTCCCGCGGGCGTCATATGGGAAGCGCGGTAAGGGATTACGTCAGGGAAGTTAGAAACATGTCCTTGAACTGCGTTGGAACGAAGGACCAAATTGCTTTAAAAGGTGGTAAGAGTCAGCTATAATTCGACAAATAGTGATATGAATAATGATCCGCTTATACCTTTCCCTAATTAGGTTAGTGGTCATACGAAGCATTATCATACTGCGGGGTAGTTACGTAACACACTAACAGTATGAATGGGTTTCATTTTGACAGTTCAACAACATTCATTGCGTTATTTACATTGATGAGCAGACACATTTTTCGAACATAAGAAGCAATGGATTAGCAATAAATAGACTTAAAAATGATTCAGATTGTGATAGATAATGTGTTACGTAATTAGGGTGCTGGTTATAATATAATTTACTAAACAAAAAAAATTACTTGATAGATCCTACAGACATTAGGATGTAAGAAACATCGTAATGTCTGCAGACCCAGTTGTCAGAGTTTCAGACTTACAGTCCGAAACTATTAGAGATATTCGTATGATAATAACCGAGACTTGACGGTTTAATGTATTAAGACAAAGAAACCAGACATAAAACAAATGACTAACGTTTAAATACGTAAAGAAAACAAGCTAAGATCGAAGAACAAATACTACTAACTACCCAACGTGAACGTAACCACGACCTCAATTAACATGTTAACGAGTATAAACAAAAACAAACGAAGCTTTCATCTACAAAAACAAAAGACAGACTACTTCCATTTTCAAGTAAATCCAGATAAAAAATTGGTTTCAATAACGTTTCTCGTAAGTAAAAATTTTATGCATTTTATTTGCTTAAGAGCATAGAGAGTACGCCACAGCAATATGTGTGCAATGCTCTTGACTGTGAAAGCGAATTGAGCTCGCTAAAAGGCAATAGAGGTCAGGGCTGGTAGCCGCATTTGTCTATTTTCATTTGAAACTCGCTTTTATGAGGCTGCAAATCTTGTGAATGTTATAGTTGTGTCCAAATTAATTTTAGAATTATCTCTAGTTGGACGAGCTTATACAGTTTTCGCAGTGATTTCGCCAAGAGTATCTTTATACTGAGCGTTTGTCCGGCGTAGGAGACAATGCGTTGATGTCGTTGCGTGAACGCCGCGTAGAAGTTCGGTACACATTTTATCGACGTAAGAGCATAGAGAGTACGCCACATACATGGTTGTGTCCAAATTAATGTTAGCGAATGTCCATTTCATTAGGAATAACTTGGCACGCGTTGACGTAACGTTGCCTTCGCCGTCGACGCCGCTTTGATGCCGCGTAGAGTCTGAGTAAGCAATTGATTCATTTTATTGGCGTAAGAGCATGGAGTAAGCCACTTGACTTTGAAAGCGAATGGGACGCGCTAAAAGGTAATAGAGGACAATGCTGCTAGCCGTATTTGTAGGAGGATGCAAATCCTGTGAAAAAAAAATACTGGACACAGGCGTAACAGCTTGTGTCCAGATTAATTTTGGTTATAAACATAGTCAAATTGACGCTGCCGTAATGTTTAATCTGCGGGGTAATTACGTAACACACTAACAGTAGGAATGGGTTTCATTTTGACAGTTCAACATTATTCATTGCGTTATTTACGTTGTTGAGCAGACAAATTTTTCTGACTTAAGAAGCAATGGATTAGCAATAGGCTTCAAAATGATTCAGATTGTGATAGATAGTGTGTTACGTAATTAGGGTGCGGCTCTAGTGTCAGTACATCGAAAATACGTTACGTTAACATGACGTCTACGCGGCTTAAATACACGGCCCAAGGGCCGTTTGGCTGGACCAGGTGCAAGGACGGAAGTCGATGATAGTGCAAGCTTTTCAATATTTCAGATGAGCAGGTACCTACATTATTATCAATAGGAGTTCGCTTCAACATATTAATGAGGGTGCTTCGCTTTTAATAATGAAAGCAAATGGCGAACGCTGAAAGGCAATACAAACGGAAATCATACCTTATTCCAACATAAATAGACATACAGTATTTCAACATTAATAGGAGCCGACCGGACGCTCTCAATCGATTTGGAAGTATATTCCAAGTCGATAGAGAGCGTCCGGTCTGCACCAAGTGCAAAAGGCAACTGATAGAAATCCGACGACTGATGAAACACGAAGTTTGCCGAGGGACATTAAGAAAATAGTTGTACTGCACTTTCCTACAAACTACGATATTTCGGTTTCATAGAACAAAGTAAAAAGGTCAAAGTTGACGTATTTTTGTGATTTGACTAGGATTACATTATTTTATCCTCAGGCTATTTACATCTTAACCTTTTGTGGACGAGTCATGTCAAAAATATTACAATAAACGTTATTGTTAGCCTGCAGGATACCGGGAAAAGCAATTTTGTATATTATTATAATAACTTTATTTTTGATCTTCCGTAACCGAACATCCATATTTGTTTTAGTAAATACTTAAGAAATATGCTATGTTTTAGTAAGTAGTTGAGTTTATAGCTTGTCTATTTTTAGTTCAAATAAATGTATTTGGCTTTTATCTGACTTTGGTCAAAATTTTAAGCATATTAGTCTTACGGAAGGGTATCGTGTTACCCACTAATTGGGTTGTGGAGGTCAGATAGGCATAGACATCCGGATAGACTGGAAACTGACCCTCGGAAAAGGCTAGATAGATTTTAGATGGCTCGGAAAAGGCTAGATTAGAAATTAACATATTACTACCATTTATAATATATTAGTACTTTCATTAAACCAGCTGCTATGCTGCTGTTATGTTATAATTTGGTGAAAAAATAGATTCGAAGATGAAATTAGATGTCCATCCTAATATTGTTCTTACATAACAACAAGAATAATGTACCCAGGATTTTGTAATATCTTGATTTCAAAAGAATGTCCTTGGAGTTTCTTGCCCGTTCTTCTCCATAGAGATCTACGTTTTGGAATGGGCAACTAGCTTCAACTTTCTGACTAACTGACCGACTCTTTGACAATTCAAAAGTGCCTGTAAATGGTCTAATTGCTATAAATGCTTTAAGTTGGAGTTTTATGTTATGGAACATGAATCGTTTTAACTGCCTTCAAAAAAGGAGGAGGTTTTCAATTAGAGTGTATTTTTTTTATGTGTGGTACCTCATAACTTTTTTTCTAGGTGAACTGATTTTGATGATTCTTTTTTAATTTGAAAGCTGGTGCTTGTCATGTGGTCCCATGACCAGTAGTTTTTGAGTTATCCTTAATAATGCGTATTTTTTCCACTTATTGATGATGTTTTAATAATTTGAAAAGTAGTAAAGTAAAGAAAAGTAGATAAATAATTGTGAAAGGAAATCTGAAGATGGATGACAGATATGAAGCATAAACGAGTGACAGAGATGAATGTACGAAATAGTCAAGGATTAAAAGAGATAGTGAATGGATGTTTTAAATAGAGAATTAGTAAAAAAAAAAGAACGGCGATTAGGAAAAAAAAGGTGGAAGATTTAAGACGATTGTGAAGACGAAAATAAAATTTAAAGAAGTAATCAGTGGTTTCATTTAATTTGAATAGAGCTAATCCCTCATAAATAGAATCATTTATACGACGAAGAAAAAGCAAGTAGTTAGTGTTTCAATTTGAAATGTAACACTTGAACTTTAAACTGAAAAAACCGCATCCAAATCGGTTCACCCGTTTAAGAGCTACGGTGCCACAGACAGACACACACATACCGGTCAAACTTATAACAACCCTCTTTTTCGTCGGGGGTTAAAAATCATTTCACGCGTGTTTGAGCACAAAAACCATTCTTACATTACTTGTCTACAGTAAAGATTCTCCGTAAATGCTGATTATTATTATTATTAATATCCGCCCTTGGTATTTTTAGTGGAAGCCCTGAGATGAGACATCGGGCATAATACATCGAACTGTCATGAGTGCCATCTTGCTCTATATGTACCTAAGTAGGTACCTACTTATGCAGCATGTATTTTTACTTACGTACATAAACTTCAATTTGTTCGCTTCGAAGGCTGGTTGACTTCAAATTGTATTGGAAGCTAGTAAGTAAACAAGTAAGTATGCAGATTTGATTGAAGACTCGAGGACGAGTGGATTTCATTTTTAAAAGACCAAAGACAGAAATGATCTCTGCATAAAATACTCAAACTCAAAGCATTTATTTCAAATAAACCAATTACAGGCACTTTTGAACTGTCAAGGGGTCGGTCAGTCAGAAAGATGAAGCTAATTGCCAATTCCAAAGCGTAGTAGGTACCTCTGGAGAAGAACGGGCAAGAACCTCCACAGACACTCTTTTAAATCAAAATATGGTTACAAAATATTGGTTACATCACTCATGTTGAAATTATGCATATCAGAACGATGCAGAAAGTTAAAAGCGTCCGTAATAAAAAGATAAAAACAATTCAAATATTAAACTAAAATAAGCCGTGCCAGCTTAGAGATGACCAGTCCCTACTGACGGTGCCCGTTCACGAACATGACGCATGGATTAGTACCATTCAGCTCAACCATTTTGAAGGGAACTTAATGATCCAACACATGCGCCACCATCAGTGAGACATTAGAGTGAGCATGACATACTCTCAGCCGCCAGGGCACATTCAAGTCAATGGAAGAGGTACCCAGTAAATGGTAGCTTTATATTAGTACAGTCACCAAAAGAGATAAGTAACCAGGGTCGTCGGATATAGTTGAAGTTTAGCAAGAAACCGATGGATGTTTTGAAATGAAATTTAATTTGATAAACTAAAGGTTTGTTTTCTATTAATTAAATTAAATTGCATTCGAAAACATCCATCGGTTTCTTACTAAACTTCAACTATATCGACGACCATACATAACATACATAACATACTTATCTCTTTTGGTAACTATACATAGTACTCACACACATATCTAGAATCGGATTACTAAGGACCAGTAGAGAGCAGGGGTCGTCTAGTGATAACGCGCCCGACTTACAAGTTGTAAATCGTAGGTTCGAAGGCAGGCAGTTAACTTTGTGTACTTTATTTCATCACCACTGCTTTCAAAACGTTGAAGGAAAACATCGTGAGGAAACTCACATGTCCTAGTACAAAAATTCGAAGACATGTGTCATCTACCAACCCGCACTGAGCACGCGTAGTGGATTAAAGCTTACAGCCCAGACCTGTGTCCCAGCAGTGGGAACATTATAAGCTGATTATGCTATGCGTAAGCAATTTAGCATCATACACTTGTAAAGAGGAAAACCACAAAATTATTGGTTCTCGATTTTCTATGCAACCCACAGTCACATTAGAAGATTGCGCAGACAAAGCTCGTTATAATCGGCTTATCGCGGCACGTACGCAAACGCGTCGTTGTGATACCAATATTCAGTTAGGTATGCACAGTCACCAAAATAGTAAAGTAACCAGGGCCGTCGGATATAGTTGAAGTTTAGTAAGAAACCGATGGATGTTTTCGAATAAAATTTCATTTAGTTAATAGAAAACAAATAGGTCATATAACAAATTAAATTTCATTCGAAAACATCCATCAGTTTCTTATTAAACTTCAACTTTATCCTACGACCCTGATTACTTATCACTTTTGGTGACTGTACCTATCACAACAACGCGATTGCATAAAAATTCATATATGTAGAACATCTAACTCCGAATCCCACTCGAAACGAAATGTCACTTGTAATCACATTCCTCTCATCACAAACCTTTGACCTAAATTCTCGAAATACCAGACAAATCTGGTTGACGTGTTAATAGCCATGCTAAAGATACTCTGGCCCTTTAAACGTTACGAAATAACCTGTCAATAGTGTCAACTAGAGGGACAGAACGTTGGGGAACATTCTGTCAAGTTGGAGTCTATAAATCAGGCGAGAGACGGATAGATATATCGATGGCGGAAGGAATGTCGGATAAAGATACGGGCACATGGGGCCCGGTATGTTAAATTTGTGATAGTTCTGGCAATACAGAATTATTAAAATACATAGAATACGATTCAGTATAAAATACACACGACCGAGGAATCTGTTTAGAAGAGAATGATAAAAAAAAACATGGATAAATAATAGCGAGAATCAACTGCTTATTCCCAGTTTCATTCTATTGCGTCTTTTCCGATCCATGACCAGCACCCTAATTACGTAACACACTATCTATCACAATCTGAATAATTTTGAAGCCTATTGCTAATCCATTGCTTCATTACTGCACTCAACTCAACTCATTCATTACTCCATTGCTGCACGATTACTGACAAATGCGTGCACTGACTGGACAGGTCCACTCGTTCTGTGTGGTTTTTCCTCAAAAGCCCATTTCAGATACAAATCTACATGGTCTTCGCATGATCTGACCAAGATTATGTCTGGACTTTAAAAGAGACTGTGACCTCTGAGTTTGTTTTGGCCTTTCTTCTCAGAGTAGTCAGATAGGAAACGCCGACCTCATCTAGTTTTTCAAATATGATTGTCGTGTAAAAGTGTTTGTACAAACATACTTACAGAAATAAAATCATTTATCATTTCATTTGTTCGAAAAATTTGTCTGCTCAACAACGTAAATAACGCAATGAATGTTGTAGTGTGTTACGTAATTATCCCGTAGTTCAGTTATCATTATGTCGCAGGCTCTGGCGTAGCTAGCGAAGTTTTTCACCCACTACCAAACTCTCCTACGTAAATTAGGTAAAGCCATTACCTAACTTTAGTCAATGGCTGTTTGGTGTCTTCGAAAACACTTAAGATATCCAATGGCTAACTGATCACATATTAACAACATCATCACTATTAAATATAGTCAATATCCAGATCCACGGTGAGGAAAAAGAGATTCGAACATTCTTTGTGTTGATCGCAGTAAAATAGATGTCCTACGTAAAAGTATTTATCGAATGGCTCCAGTTATTTTCAATAATTTTCTACGACAGATAAAGAGTCTCTTAGTAATAAAATGTTTAAAAAGCAACTGAAACAATTTTTAATTCATAAATCAATAACAACAACAACTGAGTTTTAGCTTATTACAATATTACATTTAGATTATTATTATTTTGACATGGTAATTGTGTGTTAGTATGTAAGTAATTGAGTTATTTCATTTAAATATGTGTCTGTTGTTTCGACACCACAAAATTTATTATTATTTGTATGCTCTCGAGTAAAATTTAGCAAACTGACCATCTTATTATAACATCCTATTGTATTGAAACCTACATTTACGAATAAATTTGATTTGATTTGAAAAAAAAAACACGTGTGGCACTCGGGGACTGTCGCGGTAAAGCTATTGCATAGCATTTTTTATCAACTTACGCAATTATAATTATTTATTTACTTATGCAGTATTTATGCAGTATTTTTTTTTCTTTGATATTAATTCAAGTACAGTCGTACCATATACATACACGTTAAGCGAACGCTCGGCCGAGCTACATGGTAGGCAGAGTGGGGGGTGTCAGGTTTTATTTTCGTTACGGAATTTCTTGATTCGGTCGCCGCGCTCAAAGCCCGCGATAAAAGCTATGCAATAGCTTAAAAATAAGCTACATATTTTGAGTATGTATCTTCCTATTATACTCAAGCCCTAACATCGCAGGAGAATTACGTAAAACAGCACAAATGTAGTGATGGATCGAAATGGACGCGTTTCACTGCCTCGAGACGTACCTACGCAGTTTATTTACGTTCAATACGGTTCGGTTCTGGCAATATTTAGATACGGTTATAGCGAACTACGATTTATTGAGCGTCATATTGTTGGTATTTTGAAGTAGATCGATGTAATTTTAAGGGTTTTGTAAAAGAGAATTGTGCAATCCACACTATAACGGGTGTAAAAAGACACTTAACGAAGCCGAGAGTTACTTGTACTCCCCGTCATTGCAATTTTTTTTTTTGTACTGGTCCATACCTGGGAACCTTCTGGTTACGGAAATTTGAAAAGACAAAATTCCCACTTTTGCAGATGTTTTTTGATGAAAACAAGTTTTAAATGTTATACGATTAGCATAACTTTAAATACCCCTAGGACCCGGTAACGTTGCATGCACCCATAAGCACAAAGTTTTGCGTGCGTTACGTTGCGCACTACCGTGAACAGCGATTTTTTACACCAAAAATAAAATTACTTTCCTAGCATTTATTTTTGTATAATGTTACTTAGTTTGATGTACAGAATGCGTAGTTGACGGTTATGTGATGGGTCTTTTTACACCCTGTATTAATCTCGAAGATGTTTTTGACGATTATTTTCAATGACGCTCAGTCTAAAAAAATAGAAAAGATTGATAGGGGTCAGACGTTCAATGGAGTTTTGAAATGGAAGAGAGAAGAGGAATGGAAAAAAGTAAAAAATCGAAATACTCTGTAAAAATGTATGCGTGGTCATATATATAAAAATATTAGGCGTCGACTTGAGAACCTCCGCCGTTTCTTCGTCGGTTAAAAACAAGAAGAAGAAGAAGAATGTTTTAAAATTAAATTAAAACATGTCTTTAATTCTTTTTATTATTTGGATTGATCCTCTCCACATATCTTTTAATATACTCTCCTATCGCAGGTTTGCTGGAAGAGATTTCTTTAGAAATAAGCATCACCTTTGGACGTATTTTTCTGTTCCTTTCTTCTTGTCTGTTTATATATGTGTTTACATAAATCGTTAAATAAATAAATAACAAAAAATCTTACATTTTAAGTTTAGCCCACCTCGGCCGCATTTACCAATTCTACCAATTCATCTTACCGAAGCAAAACAAAGCTATTGTTAGCGTCATTCAGACCATTCATTCATCATTCACTAGTTCAAGGGTTCGTTCATGAACTTCTGACAGTTCAAGATCAAGTTGAAGTAGGTCCTTCTCATAGATAAGATTCTGCAAAGTTAACGATCTGGTAGCTATTGTTTTTCCAACCTTGTTAGGCAAATATTATGCTAATAATTATTTCTATAGGTTGGGCTGTAGCATAGACCGTGTGTAGTAGGTAATTGTATAATTATTTTGTCTTATTGACGTTGAGGGTAAGCAAATTGGAATATAACCAATACACCGTATCAAAACCTTGTTGGGAATAATTTTTTATCTCATCCCACGTGTTAGCATCGAATATCAAGGCAGTATCAACGGCGGATTTGATGATTTTACTTATTTTTACACCCTATGTAATAGCGGATGAATGAAAGGCGACTAACAAAAGGTATTTACAAGGCAGATGTGAGTAGAACCGCCGGGAGGGGACGCCATATGAGGACCTTATTGGTGATGTTCTTCAAAAAGGTCAAGTGCGTGGTACTCGCAACCGGCGTGCGTGTATGACCAGATGTATGAACGTAAACGAGGCAAAAGGATTATGTAAGGATCGTAACAGGTTCTGTAGTGTCTGCCTACCCTCATGAGAAGACGGCGTAAGTTTATGTATGTACTAGCTTTTGCCCGCGGCTTCGCTCGCGTTAATTTAGACTTTGACTATCAATTCGGGTTATAATTCAATCATGATTCGAAAGACACGTGGCGCCATCTATTATCATAAGGACGTTATTGTTGTTTTCCTCGGGAACGGTACTTTTTTTGCGGGATGAAAGGTACCCTATGTCCGTTTCCGTACCTACTCCTGACAACGTATATGCAAAATTTCAGGATGATCGGTTTAGTGGTTTAGGCGTGAAAAGGTAACAAACAAACAAACAAACTTACTTTCGCATTTATAATATTAGTTAGGAAGTTAGGATGTGTAATAGTGGGTAAGTCAATAACTATTACGAGGCACTAAGGACTGCTGCATGATACCTCCTTTTTCAAAATTCATCAAGCCGTTTAAGCTGCGGAGCCTGCCAAAGAGGTATTATACAAGCATACATACATTCATCATATGAACGTACTCTCGAAAAACATTACCCTCAATAAACAGCCTAACAGATCATCATAATTTTAAAACAAAATTAACTCTTCAGTTTATAAACAACTTTTTCAGACTCACATTCACTAAATGAAAACATTCAGCACAAAAGGAAAAAAAAATGTGAAGTCATTCACTGAAATCTCAACAAGAAATGCTAACTTTTGCTCAATTTAATATTTCTCTTTCTTTATAACAAAGGCATTATTTTCTTTCCTTCAACGCTATGAAATTAATTTTGTTTGTATAGCAAAGTTTGTGGAAGAAATTCTTTCATTACCCCATGTTGGCAGGTGTGTTCAATTTGCTGGCGTTTAATTTTACTTTTATTGTTCGGAGTTAATAACTGTATTGTTTGTGTTTGTTATTATGATTTTTCTAGAGGTTGTTTTCGGACTATGAAAATCATTGGGTAAATGACTGGTTATTGTGAACGGTAGTTCATCATCATCATTGAAAAGAAAAGAAAAGAACGAAAATACATTTGCGGTAAACATAACGCAGAGAAAAACACACAAATACAAAAAAATCACGAATTGGTGGAAAATATTCATCACATTCACGCAAAAAGGCAATCGATCAGCATAATGCTACGACCCTATGCGAGACAGCCCCAGCGGTGGTTTTCAGCCACAGCTGGGGTTGACGTGATGACGACAACCAGTGCAGCATACGAAAATAGAAAATAAAACAATAACAAAAAAAAATTAAATAAAATAAATACACTAAACCTAGTTCTAAATGTTTATATAAAAATAATATTAGTAACATTCCGAGCAACGTTCCTTTAATAATCTGTGCGCGTAGCTGTCATAAAACTAGTATGGACTTCTTCTGAAAAAATGGCGGGAATAACATGAAGGAAACGAAAACCTAAGTAAAAAATAAATAATAATTGACCATCATGGAAATCATTGTCAAGAAATATGAAAATAAGTACCTAAAATAGCTAATTATTCTTTGTTCTTTGTAACAAGTTTGTACCTTGAAAAGTGGAAACCTAAATTATCAAGCCCAAACAAAGCGAGTGAATTAAGTGAATTGTGTAGTGAAAGTGTTGTGCTAAATAATACCTCCCGCCGCTTGACAGAATTATTAAAAAATAAGACTTGTTATCGAGCAATATATAAATATATTAAAAACACTTTCGAAGAAATTTTGTGAAGGAAATTAAATAAACTAAAGACTTGGCTAAAAGGTCTTAGCAACCAGGCCATAAAATACATACAAAAAAAAAAAAAAAAACTAGTATGACATTTGGACATACTGATAACGTAATAAATAAAATGGCGCATTAGGTAATGAATGTTATGATGGAATTGTATTAAAAACTAAAGGATGTATTTGTATTGGGTGATTGTGTAGGTATGGTATCGTATTGGCAGCCTTATTCCACCCACTGCTGACTATCGGCCTCCTCCCCCTTGTGCCATTCTTCCCTGGTCTGTGCGAGTCTCATCCAGGCATTCCCTGCGATCTTCTGTAGATCACCCACCCACCAAGCTATTAGTCTACCAACTCTTCTTGTACCAATCCGTTAGGGCTCTGCTCCACCCGAAATAACCACGAATATCCAATGGTACCTAGTTGTAGTGTTTGGGCCTGCCTGGGTTCTTGTAGGCTGAGCGAGGTTCTTGAAGTAAGACGTCTTGAAGACTATTAAATATATTTATTAGGAATTTGTGGGACATTGTGACTAGCGTCCATTCACCTCAGACGGAAAACCTAAGTGTCTTAGACAATCTATTTTCATTTTTTTTTAATAGATTCATAGACTAATATGTTACAATAGTTACCTTTTCTTTTTGTTCTTCTGCCGGGCGTTACAAGTCACGGCTTTTGCCTAATGTTCGTCTCTTTAGCAGGGTCTGCCTGAAGGTGATGCAATAGGTGGATGACCAACAGAAGATCGTGGGGAAGACCTGGATGAGACTCATATAAACCAGGAAAGCTGGTATAAAAGAGGTGGCCTTTATATAGACCTCCAGACCGTATTTCGGCCATGGCGGCCAATCTCAACGGAAACTAGCCTTCAGCGCGGGAGATATTATAGTGCACAAGTGTGTGTGCAGACACAGGTGCACCCTCTCTTCCCTCACTTTCATAGTCACGGCAATCCGACATGACCGGAGAGAGATCAGGCGCAGGACCAACAGCTTAACGTGCTGTCCAAGGCACGGGGGTATCACACCGCCAACTTCCAAACTCCGGGCTGTTACTAAGAAATTCCTAATGGAAAAACCCAATAACACTTTGCCTGGCTTTGGCCTACAATCAGCAGTGGGTAGAACAAGGATGAAAATGAAGTTCCATATGACTATTTTGGGCCTGTACAAAGATAAACTCTGGCTGTATGTCTGATCTACATTATTATAAGGTTATGGATAAATAGTCTAAATATATCCAGTTCATAGATAAATAGAGCTTTTTGTATGCACGTGTTTCTATGGCAAAAAAGAGGGTGTGTGCTTATGACTACATGATAAAAGTGAAAACTTACGACTGGAGCCGAGTATACTCGATTCAGCGTCACAGACCAACTGAGCCGAGTATAACCGATTCAGCGTCACCGACCGACTGGAGCCGAGTATACCCGATTCAGCGTCACCGATCGACTGGAGCCGAGTATACCCGATTCAGCGTCACCGATCGACTGGAGCCGAGTATACCCGATTCAGCGTCACCGATCGACTGGAACCGAGTATACCCGATTCAGCGTCACCGACCGACTGTAGCCGAGTATACCCGATTCAGCGTCACCGACCGACTGGAGCCGAGTATACCCGATTCAGCGTCACCGATCGACTGGAGCCGAGTATACCCGATTCAGCGTCACCGACCGACTGTAGCCGAGTATACCCGATTCAGCGTCACCGACCGACTGTAGCCGAGTATACCCGATTCAGCGTCACCGACCGACTGGAGTCGAGTATACCCGATTCAGCATCACCGTCCGACTGGAGCCGAGTATACCCGATTCAGCGTCACCGACCGACGGGAGCCAAGTATACCCGATTCAGCGTCACCGAACGACTGCCGACTGGAGCCGAGTATACACGATTCAGCGTCACTGACCCAAGCATGACGATTCAATTTCGTTCACTGTTCAATAAGAGCGCAAAGTGCGCTTAAAGACGTTTTCACTTCAATAAACCTATTATTCTTTCTTCCTTTTTTTTAAATATGAAAAGACACATTATACAAGTTCGACTACCGCGTCTGCAATTTCTGTTCACGACAATGATTTGTTACACTTCTTTGTCTGAAATTATGTTTCTATTTGAATAAATACTGGAAAAATGGCGCCGGTGGGAACGTTCTCGAGGTTATGTCGATCGTTTCAAGTGACAGATTCGATTTATTGTGACCCGAAAACTATTACACGTAAATCGAGGTGAAAGGAATTTATTCGACAAAGATGAACCTTGTTTTCTGAGAATAGATTTTGATACAACGTCATTGATTTAATTATAAAAGTGGGTGCTAGCTGTTGCCCGCGACTTATGTATTTTGTATTTATTAGAAACTGTTTTTGTTGCATTGTGGAAAAAACCTAGTAGATATTCAGGATGAAAAGTAGGCTGTGTCATACTCCAGGTAAACTACCAGGTAGGCTACCGTTTTGTATTTCATTACCAGCGGTTCAGTACTTAATTTTGCCATGATGAGGTAACAAACAAATCGCTGAGTTGTGTAAAGTGAGGGTAAAAAATTGTTAAGGAAATTGACTATCACCTTAATTTGACTATCACCTTAAAATGACTATCACCTTATATTGACTATCACCTTGATAAATGATAAATGATTTTAATTCTGTAAGTAGGTTTGAACAAACACTTTTACACGTCAATCATATTTTAAAAACTAGATGAGGTTTGCGTTTCCTATCCGACTACTCTGAGAAGAAAGGCCGAAAGAAACTCAGAGGTCACAGTCTCTTTTAAAGTCCAGACATAATCTTGATCAGATCATGTGGAGACCATGTAGATTTGTGTCTGAAATGGTCTTTTGAGGAAAAACCACTCAGATTGAGTGGACCTGTCCAGTCAGTGCACGCATTTGTCAGTAATCGTGCAGCTCAACTCAGAACTTAAGGAGCTCAACGATTCGACGAACAATACCAAAGAAAAGACATTTGGGTAGACCACAAAAATTACTCAAACTGCCAGACCATGATTAAAATTAACTAAAGAGAAAAAAAAAGCAACAATGACCCGCATAGTCTTCACATTCACAATATTATTACCACTATACTATTATCACTTCCTCTCTCCTTAAACATCATCATTACATTTAGTTTCCTTGCTCTTGTTTCATGTTTATTATTGTATATATTATATGTAGATAAGTATATGTTTTATGTATGTATGTATTTGTTGTATATGTAAATGGTACACCACTGACTACCTGCATTATTGTCTCTCCTTCTCCCTTGAATCCATCCAAAGGTTGTCTGTAAAAGATCGCTTTTAGCGATAAGACCGCCCATTGTGTCACCCTGTGTAAAATGTCTACATTTATATCTGTAATTTTTTATGGTGTACATAATAAAGAGTATTATATTCTATTATATTCTATTATTAATTTACCATATCAATTGACCATATATTTAAATCACACCCGTCATTCTTGACAGTTGTATGAAATGGCTCTATCACGGATTACGTAGGGTGTCAATTTGCACGAAATACGCTCGATGATGTTCTCAATACATTCTTGCTTCGATACTTTCCGATACTAGCAGGATATAAGCTCATCATAATCAGCCTACAATGTTCCCACTGCTGGGACACAGGCCTCCTCTCAGTGAGAGAGAGTGGGCCGTAATCCACCACAGGGCACAGTGCGGGTTAGTAGACGTCACATGTCTTCGAATTTTTGGTTCTAGGACATGCCGGTTTCTTCACGATATTTTCTTTCACCGTTTTGAAAGCAGTGGTGATGAAATTATTTACTCAAAGTAAAGCGCCTGTCTGGGTTCGAACCTACGACCTACAACCTACAACTTGCAAGTCGCGGTCGTTACCACAAGCTTAAAAGACTAACAACAAAGTTATGTTGTTTCTACTTCCCTAAATCCCTTTATTTTAATAGTCCCACTTTCCTCTCGTTCTTGCAACAATTCTAGCAGTCACTGCACACGGAATATTATTTCATTTAAGAACTGGAGAAACTCTGTTGAGGAAGAATTTCTCGCTCGCTTCTACTTTTATTCTTAGTAATTGCATTTAAAATTATACTTTTGAAGTTACTTGAAGTGGCAAGGTTGCTGTAGATGGACTCAATACTACTGGAATTATAAGAAGTTTTATATGTCACATGTTTAAATCGGGTCTACCCTCTATAGCAGAACTTTTTATGTCATAATATTATTTTGCATAACAGCGGATAGCATAAACTTCGTTTCGCAGAAAATCGTTTGGCAAACACTCACAAATAAAAAGAATAAAAAATAAAAATATATCCCAAAAAAAAATATTATAAAAGAAATCCCCCGAAATAATAAATTTCCCAAATAAAATATTTTTATTTCTTTCTTTTCTTTTATTTATCATACATTAAAATCTCATAATTTTGTAAGTCAGGATCATCTTTAGGCATTATTTTCATATCCATAGTAATTAAAAAAAGTAGAACCATCATATCGCAGAAAGTTCACAGTCAGAATAGTCTTTTGGCATACATTTCATATCTATAATAATTGAAAGACTCATCTATCACATTAAAGAAAATTCATAGTTAGAATCATTTTGTATTTCTTACCATAATAATAAAATTGCAAACATGCAAACAAGCATACACAGAAACCATGCCTGCTGCATGTTGCATGCTACATGCAGCAGGCATGGTTTCTGTCACGGCTCCGGCGTTGCGGGGCTCCGGCGGTTCCACGCGAGCTTATCGTCGCAAATGGTTTTCCACCTGCTCCTCAGCTCGCGGGCCACCTCGCCCCTCCGCACCTAAGCGGGCTTAAATTACGCTCTAGGGATAGCGCAGACAAGACTATGCGGAATCACGCGCGCGCAGTTTCGAAAAAGAACGCGGTCTCACAGATCGACACGAAAAGAGACTTTAATTTATAATATGTATATGTGGGAATAAATGAGGAAGTAATAGAGGGAACGGAACGTAAGTGAAGGACTGAGTGAGTGAGTGAGCGAACGAGGAGGAAGAAGGGAATGAAGGGAAAAAAGAGAGAACGGAGAGGACGACCTAGGCTACAAGCGCAAGAAATGTTGCGAATTTATAAATTTACTTTAAAAAACAGTGAAAATAAACATTGTGTTAGCATTACAGTGATTTTTATTGGTACTCGAATCCCCTACACTACATATATGTCGGAAATACATTAAATCAATCGTTGGACTTTGACTAATCGGGACGCCAGCGCCACTAGGTGGCGGTCGACAGAGTCTATAACATAACGCTTGACCAGAGTTAGAGCAGAGTTGGTTGTTGGCGGCTAAGCAGTGAACACGTTTAGAAACTGTCGCGCGCTCCGTATAGTTGTGTTATGTACCTACATTGTGTGATTCGCTAGTGTGATTAATTTGATCGTAAATTGTAATTGGATTTGAACTGCAAACGGTTTTTCTATTGCGCAATAACCAACACTACCCATAGTACGCCCACAGTAGTTAAAATATGACTGATGATGACGAGAGAAACGTACCTTCTCCGTCATATAGAAGATAGTGAGTTCCGTGTCACGGTTAGCCCTTGAGAAGTTTGATTCGAACGGGTCAAAGTAAATGAAGGGAAATAAAAGAAATTAAAGTCTCAAAGAAACTTCCGATATAAAAATAGCATGTTTTTGGATTTCGTAGTCAACAAGGAACCCTTATAGTTTCACCATGTCCGTCCGTCTGTCCGCAGCATAGCTCAGAGACTCTTAGTAGTAGAAAGCTGTAATTTGGCATGGATATACATAGTAGTCACGCCGACAAAATATGAAAATAAAATCTTGTAAAAAAAAAATTGATTGGAAAAAGGGGGGATATTTTGTTTTACCCCACATGGTGTGGGGTGTCGTTGGATAGGTGTTGCTAAAATATTGTGAGTTTGTGGAAACATTTTTTTAATTAACAGATCCGTTTGTGAAATATAAAGCTTTTAAGTGCTAATTTTTGTTAGAATCAAGTGTCCCCCCTGCCAGCTAAATGGTCGTTTGTGGATATGTGAACAAATTCACGGCAATAATATATAGTATAACGAAGTTAAAAGGAAAACTATCACAGCTACTAGGCTTTACAATTTAACGAGTAATAGTTGACCACCTTATATTTGCAGTTGGAACGTATGGGAGACCATGTTTTTCAACTACAATGTTAAGTTTATTCTTGGGATCAATTATTCATCCCAACTACGGAACGCTTCATTGTGCGTGATCCGACACGCATTTGGCCGGTTTTTTATATTGCCAAGTACACAGAAGCGATATTATGTGTAGAGGAGACTGAAATTATCTAGGAGCTGAGGCTATCGATCACCCCAACGACGAACAGTCTAAGGACAGGCTAAACCGGGGCGAGATAGTGTTTCCCTACCCAATCCATTCGTTCCCCTGCCGACAATCTCGCACTTGAATATGAGTTGGCTTACCTGAAAGTCTTTAAACAGACTCTTGACCTCCTTAAGTTCTGAGCTAAGCACGATTACTGACAAATGCGTGCACTGACTAGACAGCTCCACTCAATCTGTGTGGTATTTCCTCAAAAGACCATTTCTACATGGTCTTCACATGATCTGACCAAGATGTCTAAATTTAAAAAGAGACTGAAGCCTCTGAGTTTGTTTCGGCCTTTCTTCTCAGAGTAGTCAGATAGGAAACGCCGACCTCATCGAGTTTTTAAAATATGATTAGCGTGTAAAAGTGTTTGTTCGAACCTACTTACAGAAATAAAATCATTTATCATTAGACCCCGGACCCAGGTTGGCCGAAACAAGAAATACCTGCTCTGATGGATATTCACAGATGACTCCGCCCTTTTTTTTTTTTTTTTTGGGTGGGAAATTATCAAATGACCTCTCCCGCTCTGGGCGGAGCGGAAGGGCGTGTCAGACTCTTACTGACTAAAACCCACCCGTGTTCCTTCAGTTGCCTGTACGCCACGGCCACGGTAACTCTTTCGAACAATCCGCAGCAGATGACTCCGCCCTGGAGTGTAAATGTGGTGCTGTTCCACAAAAAATAGGACACTTAAGATCTGCACGTTACAGGAACTGATGGACGCTACTAAAGGTGCCAAACTCAAAGCCAAATTCTGGGTTAACTCAAACTCTAAGCATTTATTTCAATTAAACCATTTACAGGCACTTTTGAATTGTCAAATAGTCGGTCAGTTAGTCAGAAAGTTGAAGCTAGTTGCCCATTCCAAAACGTAGATCTCTATGGAGAAGAACGGGCATGAAAATCCAAGGACACTCTTTTTAAATCAAGATATTACAAAATCCTGGGTACATTATCCTTGTTGCTTCTATATGCGAGAACAATGCAAAAAAAAAAAAATTAAGAAACAATTCAAAATATAAGATTAATAATAAAAATAAGCCGTGGCAGTTAAGAGATGACCAGTCTCAACTGACGGCGCCCGAACATGACGCGTGGAACAATACCAAACAGTACCATCCAGCTCAACCATTTTGTAGTTTTGTACCATTTTGTAAATCCATCTATACTCCATTTGAGATAAGATTATAAATTTAAAGAAACCTTTCTTACAGTCCGTTCAATCGTTTTTGACTTCTATTGCGTCGGTAGTATGACAAATGGCAACTGCAGAAAACAGTTGGTATTGTAACCACGTTTTTGCTTTTAATGCCATCTTTATGCTTACAGGATAGAAGTCAAAATCGGTTGAACGGACTGTAAAAAAGGTTTATTTAAATTTCTAATCTTATTTCAAATGGATTATAGATTGCCATCGACACGCTAAGAAGAAGATAACCCCAGACTCTGTTAATTTTTAACCAAAACAGTAAACTTGAATAAAGTGCAACGAACAAGAAGAAACAGTTTTAAACGATCTCATTCAACCTCGATACTTTCTTCCTTCTACGTCAAACTCCACCCCCTCCCTTCACCCCCTACTTGTATCTCATCAAAGCTATTAGGGTGTAAACTTTTTATGACGTTAATACAGTCCAGGGCAAAAACTTCTGGTCACTTTGCAAAATTCGTTACGGGTAGTCAGAAGCTCAAAAGTCTGACAACCAGTCTATCTAAGGGGTACCCAGTGACTGGCTTGTGGAGGTCAGATAGGCAGTCGCTCCATTTAAAATACGGTATTCAGCTGCATCCGGTTAGACTGGAAGCCGACCAGCACCTAATTACGTAACACACTATTTATAACAATCTGAATCATTTTGAAGCCTATCGCTAATCCATTGTTTCATATGTTCGAAAATTTTGTTTGCTCAACAACGTAAATAACGCAATGAATGTTGTTGAACTGTCAAAACGAAACCCATTCCTACTGTTAGTGTGTTATGTAATTACCCCTCCGAACATAATTGGGAGAAGGCTAGGTAGATTGATTTTTGACTTTGCAAAATTCAAAAACAAGTTTGTCTGCTCAGTTACTGTAAAGTGACAGAATACACTTCACCAAATTATATGTGCAAGGATTTTTGCACAAGACCTCATCATTTAAATCGATACGTATTTTAGAAAGAAATAGTCGTTGAATTGAGCGAAGTGTTTAAATATGTTTGCCCTTAACTGTACCCGTTAACGTTTTATGTTACACCCAAGTGTCGTGTTCGACGACTTTTTGTCAGGACTTTTATTATAAAATGGTCGTTTCTAGTCTACCCTATTAAATCGACATCTTAAGACACTTCCAAATAAAGAACAAGTGCTGTACAACATGTATTTTAATACTTAGACAATCTGTTTTATCTTCTTAAAAGCCACATTTCTATCTATCGGGTGCGCTCTGGGTAATCGATCTTTTTACAAATGATTTTGCCTAAAAAAGACAGGTAGGTTGATGCCCGTTCACGAGGTGACATGTAAATATCGAAATGAATACCTAAATAAAAGCACTGTTGGATTTTCAACTTACAGCCTCAAACCGAGCGTTGAAATTACAACAGCGCGCTTTTATTACGCATTCATTTTAGATGTCGCCAACTGTTAGTGAAAACAGGTGTAAGTCTTCTTTTTGACACTTACGAGAAGAGATGTTCTATACCTACGAAAATTAACGAATTATTCTATTCTGACTTTTAATATACATAGTTAGGAATAACAATTGAATAATATGAATCTTAAATCAATTGGTTTTTGCATGATTCTATTTGACTGCATAATAATGAATATTCTGGATATAATTTAATCTATTTTGACTATAATATACTTATACTATAATATCTTGACATTAAATATTATTTATTTGTTTTGTATTCTGTAATGAAATTTAGAATGACTATATCGCACCTTCGTTGCAACAAAGTCATAACGGCGCATTTTTAAATTTTACAGTAGAGGACTTTTAAGATTTTTTTCGCATTTATTGCCTTATTACTGGATTACTATTTGTAGTAGGTTTGAAATCTTTATAAAATGAATTGTTTATTGCTTTTGCTTTAGTTTCACGTAAAAAGCTTATTTTGAATTATTAAAAATATATTTAAAAGACATAACAAAAAAAAAGGCTCCTGAATTGTGACTTTGTTGCACCGAACGTGCGATATGTAAAATGTAATTTATACCTAAAAAATGTGTACACCGTTATTGGCAAAAGATGGACATACACAACATCTATTAATTCAATACCTTGCATGTCTGATAAAGTCAGTTTATGTAAACGCATGTTTGACAAATAAATTATCTTTATCTTAATAATGACTCATAAACCCTATCACAACATTCATCTAAAACTTTAGTATGAGTGTAGCAAGCAAAGGCTTTCTTTCAACAATTGAACGTTTTCCCTTCGATAAAAGCCAGTATTAGTCTCCTAGTCTAAAATTAGTCTATAAAAGCCAGTATTAGTCTCCTAGTCTAAAATTAGTCTAAGGCAGGGTGAAGTCCATTAATGTATTCCGCCTCACCCTAATAACGCCTACGGCTATCCCTGGTTATCTAGTATTCTAGTCGACGTTAATATTAGGTCGGGGAAAAAGTTCTTTCGTATTTTATTTATATACAAATTCAAGACTAAGTAAGAACTCGTGTGGCACCCAAATATCGAGTTTTTTTGTAAACCAAGACTTTTTTAAATGGGTCAAAACTGCTTTGTGGTCAACCCCTAACTCTTCAGCTATGTCATAACTACTAATATGCCGATCTTGCTCCACTTTTTCAAAAATGGCAACGACTTTATCCGTATCAGGGCGACCAGACCGAGTTGTATCTTTGACATCAAAGTTCCCGGACTGAAAACGCTTGAACCAATTCTGCGCTACTCTTACTAATACTGCGTTTACAATTTTTTTTCGCGTTTGTGTTCCATTTTTCCATTTTTGTAATACAGCTATACTATATCGAATTTCTTCGTTAGATTCACTCATTTTGCCGGACAGCAAAACAATTTAAAAAAAAAAATAATAAAAAAAAAAAAAAAAAAAAATATTTCAGACAAAAAAGTCCATAGGCAAGGCAAAGTTGTTAGTAACAAGAATTTAGCTTATAACTAATGTTAGTAATAAAGAAAAAAAAATTAAAATAAAAAGAAGAGACTAGACATACCGTCTACTCCTGCACAATAGGCTCATCGGTCCCGCACCACATGGAGTTCAATGAACCTACTGAGCAGAACAGTGTCGGTTCTCTCGCCAATCATCCTCAGGACTCTATTCAGGCTGCCCCGTACTCGTCGCACCATCGACGCAACTTTTTTACGCATAATTGCGTAGAAGTCATCTACGCTGGCGTCAGTAAACATGCCGGATGCACTACAATATCGAGGGAGCCGAAACAGAGCCCTGAACACATTATTATATTGGACGCGCAAGGCATTGTAGGCTTTTTGTGTAAAATTTGCCCACAGGCCGCTCGTGTCGAACGTCTGGCAGAATGCCTTGAACATTGTTATTTTAACAGGAGCAGTACACCGAGCGAACCTGCGTGCCAACATATTACCGCGCACCGACAATGCCCTGCGCTCCCTCTCAATGTCTAATTCGTCACTCAAATTCTCTGTTACGATGTGTCCCAGATATTTAAACTGTGCAACACGACTTAGAGGTACACCATTAAGTAATATAGGTGGTATAAAGATATTGTTTTTATTTTTACACTTAAATAACATGAACTCACTTTTACTTTCGTTGTACCTCAGGCCATGTTCCACAGCATAAACTTCACACACCTTTAACAGCTGTCTGAGACCCCCAATTGAGGGGCTCAGCAGCACCATATCATCGGCATAACTCAAATTATTTACACATATGTCATCAATATGGCATCCAATATGCATGCTGCTGAGCTCCTCAATCAGATGGTTAACATATATATTTAAGAGCCGTGGCGAAGTCAGCCCGCCCTGCCTGACGCCACACTCTAAAGAATATTCCTCTGAGTATACATTTCCCCACCTTACTATATTAAGCTGCTCACTGTACCAGTAGGCGAGGATATTCACGAGATCAGCTGGGACACCAGCAATTCTTAATTTTGTCCAAAGCTTGTTATATGACACCAGATCAAAAGCTTTGGACAAATCCAAGAAGCATGCATATACTGGAGTTTGCCTTTTTACATAATAGTCAACAGTGTGTTTCAGAGACAGTATTGCACTTTCAGTTGACAACCCCTCTCTGAAACCGAACTGTGTATCCTGTAATGTTACAAAACGATCAAGTTTTCTATCTAATAACCCGTCAAACACTTTTGCGATTATAGTAGCTAAAGAAATCGGCCTATAATTGCTTCTATCAGTGATGTCAGCAGTGACATTTTTCACTATTGGCACAACCACAGTTCTCATAAGATTAGATGGTAAATATGAGTGCCGTATGCAAAAAGTGTAAAACATGGCTAACACCCTATACAAGTGTACTCCCCCATGCTGCAAGTGCTCAACACTGAGTCCCTCATGACCTGGTGACTTCCCTCTTTTCATGTTTTTAATAATGTCAGCCACATCCTTACTTGAAAATCCAATAGGCTGTTGTACTGGGCAACGTTCAGTATCAGACACCGAGAGCAAGGAAGATCTCACCTGGAAATGATCCTTAAATGAATTTGCAATCATTTTAGCATCACTGATGCCATCAACGCACACGGGCAGGCTAGCCTTACCATTTAAACGTTTAGTGCCCTTCCAGAATTTATTAAATTTCTTAGCAGAATGTTGTGAGGCAAGTATATCCATTTTTATCTGCTCCTGGTTGTTCTGACAGTACTTTAAGCGTGACTTGAAAACTCGTCGACTTTCACACATTTTATCATATAAAGAACCACTAACTGGTTTACCCCCTAAGACATACAATTGATGGTCCAGCCTAGCCTGCCCGTGGGCGTCTTTGACATGCTTGTTCCAACCATGGACACACTTAACATTAGTCGGCTTCCTAGGTAAGAGATTGCGACTGTTTGCCGAAGCCTGACTTAATATATTAACAATATTGTTATATAAGTTGTCAATTACAGATCGGTGTTGTATGTTCTGACACATACTGTCAGCACATTCATGAAGTTCAACAGGAAACATAATTTTTCTGAAGTCATTGTTACAAATTTCATGATATTTCTGAATTTCCTCTAATTCTCTTACCCCCCATACAATATTATTACGTAGATAATTGTGAACTTCTACTTTAGCTTTAATTACATCTAAATTACAAGTCACCTGTAAAGGGAAATGGTCTGACCAATATACATCATTTAGAACCATAATATTCACCACAGACTGCCATGCTGACTTGGTTACCACGCAGTGGTCTAGCCATCGCTTACACCCATGTGCTTCACTTTGAAAAGTATAAGTTTCAGATAACATACCTAATTTGACTATATCGGCACATATCCAGTTATTTTCCTCACAAAAATCAAGAAGTTCACTACAAAACGGCGCATTAGGATGTGCATTGAAATCCCCTAACATAAATACTACTTCAATACTATTGTCTTGTATAATTGCATTCAACTCACCCAAACACTGAGTAAATTCCGGCAAGTTCACAGTTTGGTCAGTAGGCATATACACGCACATAACTAACATTTCACGTCCAGCTCCAGTCATTACTTTAATCGCAACAATACGATCACTTGTGCACTTCACCACCGTAACATTGCGAAAGGCACTTTTCCGCCACAGTATTGCAACCCCGCCGTGAGGTCTGCCTCGTAGCACTCCAGCAGTCAAGTCCACCGCCGACTTCCCCGTGTAGCCGAAGTTGTCGTCAATATCACCCAATACTTGTGTATCGTAAGGTAGCAGCCAAGTTTCTTGGAGGGCTATCACATCCGCCGATTTACACAAAGTTCTCACACATTCCATACTTCTTTTAATATTTTTGCAGTTATAACTTACTAATGTACTAAACATTAAAATGCCGGTTTTTTTTTTACTTTCAATTATATCATTTTTTTTACTTTCAATTCTATTTTCGTTTTACTTTCAATTTTTTTTAATGTAATTTATTGAATTGTATCAAAACCAGCCAAATACAAACAGTACAGCCAAATATATTTTACTACAACTTTATAGCTATAAAATACGAAAAAAAAATCCCGTCCTATTATAAAGACCGGCTTATTTGCACCCTTTTAGATCACAAGCATGTTTGGATAGATTGAAGAAGTTTCTGTAGGTATATTTCCAGCATAAAATTTAATACTCAGAGAAAGCCTCGAACGAAATTTCTACTGACTTCGAAAAAACTAATTTGCTGTTTTTTTTATTATAAATAGAATAGAAAAGTCTTTAAAATCAAAGTAAGTCTGTAGAATATTGTTTTTAATTTAATTTTAATGTTGTTTTTAATTTAGAGCTTAAATTAAATTTTTATTTTGGTTTCAATTTTATAAGTTTGCGATTTAATTTATTTTATTTTATACTATGACTTGCGTAAAATTTACTTATGGATATTTATCTGAAATAAATGATTTGATTTTATTATGTGTACACCATATAAATTACAGATATAAATGTAGAAATGTTACATAGGGCGACACAATGGGCGGTCTTATCGCTAAAAGCGATCTTTTAAAGACAACTGTATTTTTTAAATTATATTTTGTAATAAAAATACAAACAGTGAAGATAGTAATATATTGAGGATGTATAATTAAAACTATTTTTACCTCTGACAGTTACTAACTATTGCTACACAAATCTTTTAATTACGCCCAGTAACTAAGTAATTAGACACTACAAAAATATTGAAATATCACAATAGTCTGAAGTTTACTCCGGTCGGTAAATAATAAGAATTGGTTTATTCCACAAATTGACATCACTCACGTCGTTTTCGTTTCCCGCGAGCCCCGAGCTGTCGTCAACTGCCAAACTTTTATGTGAATAAATAATAATAAAATATTTATTTCTGGCTACAATGACCGATAGACATATACATTACAACCTAACATAAGTATATAAAGTATAAAACAAAACTTGGGTTCAATAAACATAGTTAAAACTATGTTAGTAGCACGACACAAGCATTGTGCTGTCCTGTGGTACTATTCTGCGGAAGCGACAGAATACCATGTCCTGCGGCCAAAACTGTTCTTCCATGACGACGGGAGGATAACAATTCTGTACGAGGACCACGAACGCATTGAATTTGACGTTGTGGTGGAGCTCCAATAACTACACCCTCAGTGTCTACGTACCTGGTCTTCTGGCGCACTTACTCCACGATTTTTTAAGCCTTAAGGCTTCCACAGACAGGCGCGACGCGACAGCGCTACATAAAGGCGCCGCTCGTCGCGCGCCACGTGGTGCCTTTGTGACGGGCGTCGCGTCGCGCCAGTGTGTACGAGCCTTTAGTGGTGTAGTGTAGGCGGGCGATGTATGGTCACCAAATGTGATAAATAACCAGGGTCGTCGGATATAGTTGAATTTTAGTAAGAAACCAATGGATGTTTCCGAATGAAATTTCATTTGATAAATTACCTGTTTGTTTTTTGTTAATTAAATTAAATTTTATTCGAAAACATTCATTGGTTTCTTACTAAACTTCAACTATATCGACGACCCTGGTTACTTATCTCTTGGTGACTGTACACCGGTGTGTTCGGCTTTGCAGCGCGCAAGTTGACTGCGGTATCCGCAGGAGCTTTGCCAAAGTGGTTTTTATTCGCTCGCGATCTGCGCTTCGTCCTTTACACCGTCACGAAACCATCATCATTCGGCGCTTTTTCTGGCATAGGTACGAGCATGATTTACTTGTCAATTTAAGCTTATTGGCTCCTGTTGACGATTTTTGATTCATATTCTATGGAACTTGACATAAGAACTACGTGAAATAAAGCTGCAGGAATTCTTTTTTTAGGGTTCCGTACCCAAAGGGTAAAACGGGACCCTATTACTAAGACTCCTCTGTCCGTTCGTCTGTCACCAGGCTGTATCTCATGAACCGTGATAGTTAGACAGTTGAAATTTTCACAGTGATGTATTTCTGTTGCCGCTATAACAACAAATACTAAAAAGCAGATTAAAATAAATATTTAAGGGGCTCTGATACAACAGACATGAATTTTTTGCCGTTTTTATAGAAAATGGTACCGAACCCTTCGTGCGCGAGTCCGACTCGCACTTGGCCGGTTTTTTTTAATATACTTTGGATGTATTTGTGATTTTTATAATGGGCTTGATGCCCGAATTAATAAATGTCATTTGTTATTATATTATTTACAATTTCTAGTAATTTAGATCAAATAGGTAACAAGTATTGAAATTGCAAATGCTTGCCCTATATTTTGCAGGAAGTTTAATATATTCATAAACTGTGCAAATAGTTCTACCTAAAAGTAACCTTCTAAGGAAAGTAACTGAAAATATAGGCACCCTTTTACATTCATTAAGGGGTTCGCCCTTGGCCTGGATTTCACTTAATGGAATATGGAATGCGATGGATGAGCCCTCTTGTCCCGTACCAATCTCCCCAGCTTAGAACCATCACGGTAGTGTAGACTTGAAAGCACACAAAGACCATTTAAATAGAGGGTGTGTGCTTATGACCACACTATAGGGTATGAGGACAGGATGTAAAGCTCACTCATACTGTATGGAAAAGGGAGGATCCTCCGACCAGACGGGTGTTGTGTCTGGTGGGCAACTGCCCGACGTTTAGAAAGAAAAGAAAAGAAAGAAGAATGCGTTTGCGTTTGCGTGCGGGACGTTGTATATATTATGATAGTTGCACGGTAAACTCTGCTTGCGCGATGCAGGATTTTGCGTGACGTCAATGTGATGTGTAGCTCGCATGTGGCGATGTAGATACCGCTAGAACCCGAATAGAACTAAAAACTTAAAGCAAACGTGGATGATGACCGCTGATGACGACTGGAGCCGAGTATATGCGATTCAGCGCCGAGTATACCCGATTCAGCGTCACCGACCCGAGCGTGACGGTTCTGATAAATGATAATGATAAAGTGTCTGAAATGGTCTTTTGAGGAAAAACCACTCAGATTGAGTGGACCTGTCCAGTCAGTGCACGCATTTGTCAGTAATCGTGCAGCTCAACTAAGAACTTAAGGAGCTCAACGATTCGACGAACAATACCAAAGAAAGGACATTTGGGTAGGCCACAAAAATTACTCAATCTGCCAGACCATGATTCAAATTAACTGAGAAGGAGAAAAAAAAAAGCAACGATGACCCACATAGTCTTCACATTCACAATATTAAAATAATAATCATGTATTCAGTCTAGCCTGCATGCTACTCACATTCACAGACAGTTTTCTCTTTAAATGTCATCAAAAATATCATAAGTTGTGTCATGTAAATCAATAAAAATGGCATTATAAATTCGAAAACACTTATTTACAGTATAAAATGAATTGTTGCTTGGGGGTACATTGAAGTAGCTTAATTAATCCCAAGCCTTTTTGTCATCCAACTAATATTTAACTTTATAGAAACCTTTTTGACAGAGTTTCTGTTTAATACATGATTTAAATTTATTGAGGCTCATTTCTTTAACAAGACTTGGGAGTTTGTTGTAAAAACGTATACTTCGGCACTTAAATAAATTACTATTTTTTTGGAGCCTAGTCGTGGGCACAATAAGTAAATCTTTCTTTCTAGTATTTATTTTATGAATGTGGCTGTGTTTAGAATATAGATTAATATTCTTTTTTACATAAATCAGGTTCTCGTTTACATATTGAGCGACTGTCATTATGTTTATTTCCTTAAATTTATCCCTCAGTGAATGCCTACAACTAAGGTTATAAATTGCTTGAATGGCTCGTTTCTTCAGCACAAATATAGCCTGAATGTTGGCTGCATTTCCCCACAGCAAAATGCCGTACGACATTACACTATGGAAATAACTAAAATATACTAATCGAGCTGTTTCGGCATCAGTCAAATGACGGATTTTATAGATCGCGTAGGCTGCAGAGCTTAGCCGCTTCGACAATTTGGTTATATGTGGGCCCCACTGTAGCTTCCAGTCCATAGTAATACCTAAGAACACAGTGGTGTCCACGAGATCCAATTCCGCCCCATTTACTAGTACATTGGTTTTCACCTGCTTAACGTTAGGTGTCAGAAATCTAATACATTTAGTCTTTTTCTAGTTTAAAAGTAAAATATTAACACTAAACCAATGCACTATTTTAGCGATAGCATTATTTACTCAAACTCAAACTCAAACTCAAAGCATTTATTTCAATTAAACCATTTACAGGCACTTTTGAATTGTCAAAGAGTCGGTCAGTTAGTCAGAAAGTTGAAGCTAGTTGCCCATTCCAAAACGTAGATCTCTATGGAGAAGAACGGGCAAGTTACATCGACAGTAACTATGTGTTGTCGTTTAAGCTTAAATAAAAGTGATGTGTCACCTGCAAATAACACTATTTCATGACTATTATTTACAAGGCAAAGTAGGTCATTAATATATACGAGGAAAAAAAAAGGCCAAGAATTGACCCCTGCGGAACCCTGTTTCGTTCTGTTTCGTTCACTGTTTAGAAAGAGCGCAACGTGCGCCCAAAGAAGTTTTCACTTCAAAATGGTCTACAGGGTCAAATTAAATTAACTAGCGACACTCCACAGACGTGATGGGTATCGATACCTAAACATGATAAAACGAAAAAGAAAATGGATTTTTTTAGGGGTCTTACGACCGCTTGTGGTGACTAAGTTACTTCAAATATGAGATTATTAAATCTTTTTTTTTTTGTTTAATCGTGTTCAGATATTGTTCAAAACAAACTGATTTTCAATACCCAAACGGCAATATCTTCAGTTGTTGATCCCAAAAAAAAACATCTATTCAATTTTTTTTTTCGTTTTATCATGTTTAGATATCGATACCCATCACGTCTGCGGAGTTTCGCTAGCTAATTAATTTAACCCTTTATATTTATTTGTTTCTGCGATACGACAGTAACAATTACCACAAACAAGAAGTCACAGTATATCAGAGAAAACATACATTTCCAATTACTACACAAAGCGCTACCAATCTTCCCAAAATTATATTTGTACCTGCTCCCGTAATAGCGTTTCACGCCTCCCAAGGGTAGCCGAGGGTCTGTCCTGTGAGCAAACAGGAACTACGCTAGTTCTCCAACAGTCTACCTTGATCGTTGCCATGGCTCCCAGGGGATGTACGGTTGCTCTATCCGTTAGTTCGTACGAAAATAGGTACACTGAGAGTATGAACCGATGTATAGAGCGCTAACATACCTACAAAAAAAAATTCAAGATTGTTTCTTTATCTTTACTCATGGGTTGTCCGGTTACTCATTGCTGGATGGCGAAAATTTCTCCTTTTTTTAGACCTTACTAAAAAAACCTGCCTTTCCTGCAGTGTTATTCTGTAAAAATCTCACCTTTTTTAGGTGAAAAAGGTTTGTAAGTAAGCAGTCAATAATGTCAGTCCCTAGAATTAGATGGAATGACAGCTCCACTTCACCTAAGTTTTAACGGTGTGAATTTTACAGAATACACCGGCTGGAGGGGTTAAATAGACGGGGTGGAGGGATTAAATAGACGGGTTGGAGGGATTAAATAGAAGGGTTGGAGGGATTAAATAGACGGGTTGGAGGGATTAAATAGACCCGCTGGAGGAGTTAAATAGACCGGCTGGTGGGGTTAAATAGACCGACTAGAGGCGTTAAATGGACCGGCTGGAGGGGTCATATGAACCGGCTGGAGGGCTTAAATAGACCGGCTGGAGGGATTAAATAGACCAGCTGGAGGGGTTAAATAGACCGGGTGGAGGGGTTAAATAGACTGGCTGGAGGAGTTAAATAGACCGGCTGGAGTGGTTAAATAGGGGATGAAAGTTTTTATGGAAGTTCGTCATTTTCGCAAATGGGAAACCTCATCAGACACACGGCTTACGAGTATTAGGTCTTTACCAATGAAATTGCCGTTCTGCAGTACTGGCCATTTCAAATCAAAATAATTTTTGTTTGGCTATGAATTCTAATTTCAAATTAATTTTATTTTAAAAACATGGATTTTTTTTTCTAAAAGTAGTCATTTCTTTATTGATTAGTGTTACATTTTCATCGCATTTCAATCTTTTTCGTCATCATGGATACGTTAAAAATTCGAGTAATTATGGAATATGAGTACCGTCGTGGCAGCAACGCGGCACAAGCGGCACGCAACATCAACGACGTTTACGGAGCTAACTCTACAAACCAACGCACCACCTGTTATTGGTTTGCTCGCTTCCGTTCTGGAAATTTCGACCTGAAAAATGAACCTCGCGGTCGTCCGAAGACTTTGGTCGACAATGACGAATTAAAGGCGATTGTGGAAGCTGATGATACACAATCTACGGCTGAATTAGCAGCAGCTTTCGACGTTAGCGTCAAAACAATATTGGTCCATTTGCGTCAAATTGGCAAGGTAAAAAAGCTTGACAAATGGGTGCCCCACGAACTCAATGATCGCCAGCGCGAAGTACGCGTCGAGACGTGCCTTGCACTGCTCAACAGACACACAAATGAAGGAATTTTGAACCGCATTGTTACCTGCGATGAAAAATGGATTCTGTTTGATAACCGTAAGCGCTCAGCAAGTTGGTTGGATCCTGGTTCAGCACCTAAACAATACCCTAAACGAAAACTTACCCCTAGAAAAGTGATGGTCACTGTTTGGTGGTCTAGCGCCGGTGTGATTCATCACAGCTTCTTACCAAACGGGGTGAGCATTACTGCAGATGTGTACTGTGAAGAACTGAACACAATGATGGAGAAGCTGGCGCATCTCCAACCAGCATTGGTCAATCGCTCGTCTCCGCTGCTCCTGCACGACAACGCGTGACCTCATACTGCACAGCAGACGGTCTCCAAGTTGCAAGAACTGGGGTTGGAAGCTCTTCGTCATCCGCCCTACTCACCAGACCTTGCGCCTACAGACTACTACTTTTTCCAGAATTTGGATAACTTCTTGGCGGGAAAAAAATTTAATACCCGAGAGGCAGTACAAAATGCCTTTGAAGAATTTGTTGCCTCCCGTCCAGCTGATTTCTTTAAGAAGGGCATCAATAAACTGCCACTGCGATGGCAAAGATGCATTGATTGCATGGGTGATTACTTCGATTAATACAAATAAAAAATTCATGAAAAAAATTCGTTTAAATTTTTTCATACAAAACGGCAATTTCATAGGTAAAGCCTAAACCTATTATATATTAATAAATAATGTTTTGCAAATATTAGCAAACAGTCCATACGTTTCACAGACTTGTTCTAGAGCTTATCTGTAATATTCGTTATTATTATTATTTTCCAATCATTTATTTTATTTACATAAGTATACATACATACTCGTACACACACTGCAGTATAAAACTGATTTACATCCGTCACCTCACACTTCAGATTCAGTTGCAAACCAGCGTCAGGCACTAGTTGTCTGACATGTTTGCTGAACTGGACCAATTTGACGCAGCCGCGAGGCACACTTTCCTGCTAATCTCTCACAACGCACTTCACACTTTTTATTTGTTTTATTTTTCTTTTTTACTTCTAGGTATATGTTGTGTTGTGTGCTTTGTAGTCTGTGCTAAACAAATGTATTTTCTTTCTTTCTTTTCTTTTCTTTTCTTTCTTTTCTTTCTTTTCTTTCTTTTCTTTATTTTCTTTCTTTTCTTTCTTTTCTTTCTTTTCTTTCTTTTCTTTCTTTTCTTTCGTTTCTTTCTTTTCTTTCTTTTCTTTCTTTTCTTTCTTTCTTTCTTTTCTTTTCTTGCTTTTCTTTCTTTTCTTTAATTTCTTTCTTTATCTGCTTTATCCTTTAAGGTGCTCATTCTAATAATAAGATAGGAAAGATTTCTCCTTACATCGGACAGGATATTAATATTAGTTATATTATTATATACTAAAAATATTAAATAGCTATTCATTACCTAATGGATATATCCAATAAGCAAGTTATTACGTCGGGTTCTTAGAACCCAAAATAGATTTATATACTGTCATATTATTTATGAAAGTCTAAACGAAATAGATATAGGTATATACGTATCTTATTTATTTACCAATCACTAAGCCATGTTTGTGAAGGGACGAAAAAGGGTCGAGTTTCAATTAATTATACTTATCGATAGAATCTTATATAAGTAATTCTAGCATATTCTGGCCCCATAACTTGTTAGGGCCAATTTCACCAATGAAACTAAACGCGATCAGCAGGGCTGGCTATCTTTTTCATCACCAGTGATTAACTGGCTTCAGTTGTACACCGGACTCTGATGACAACTGAGAATTTCATAACATTGGTATTGCTTAGCACAATAAGTGGATATCACGTTACGGTGACTTACAGACCGGTAACGGTGTCTTCGTCTCAGCACTTGACGCCTCTATTTTTTATCGACTATTATGCGGCTAAATTGAATAACGCCTTTGAGCGTTACAATCTTTAATTTTAGGGAACATTTTATATTAACCGGTTTATATACACATGAAACGTGAAGCTGGCGGTAAATTCAATCTTTTGCAGTTGTAACTCGACAGTTAAATAGTGTGTGTGTTTACTTGACATAATAAAGTGTAACTTTGTTAAAATTAATCCTTAAAGGTAAGTAAATAAAACCACAAAATAGATAGGCTCACTCGTTTATAATGTGCATGTTTTTTAACTGATATAGAAAAAAGAAAGAAAGAAAGAAAGAAAAATATTTTATTTGGGATACGCACAGGAAGAGAGAGAGAGAGTTTAAATGATGTAGAACACCTATCTATTTTTAGGATGCCTGCACGAAGAAGAATCTCCATAAGGCAAATGGAATTACTTGTGGAGTTTGCGGAGTCCCATCGCGACATAGCATTGGGTCGCTTCCCGGGAGGACCCCAGGGTGTTGGAGTCGTCCGAGCCTATCTAAGCCGAGTTCAAGAGCTGTCTATGTCACCATTGTTGTGGAATATCGACACGTACAGCTGTTGTGGTTTAGATGTGCTAATCGCGTTTAATTTCATTGGTGAAATTGGCCCTTAGACTATTTATAAAATAGTCTTCGGTTTCAAGGACTTCAGCACATAGTTTTCTTTTAGAATTTCAGCGTTACTGAGATGGTGGCTAAAAGAGATATATGAAAAAAAAGACGTGATACGTTAATGAAAAAAAAAATTAGGAAAGAGCTGATGGAAGTGAAGTGAAGCATAGTGATGGATTTCAGGGGGGTCGTCAGCTGTAGCCAACCATACGTCGTATGTTGATCAAAATGCTATTCGCGACTGTAGTAATAATATATTTACTGAATAATAATCATCAATTTCATATCAATCATCACACGAATAGCATTTTGATCAACATCCGACGTAAAACAGAGCTGCAATTTGCAAAAAAACTAAAGAAAAATTGAATGTGGCGAGCTACAGCTGAAAATTCACCTTTAAGAAAGAAAAAACACATTTATTCGGCACAGATAATAAACAAAATGAATTGCAAAATAAAAATGCGTTCTTTGCTTGAGGTAAGATGGGATTTAATATTGGGTGCAATAGAACACTTTATTTTTCCTAAGGAAAATATATATTCTTCGTTTTTTTTCCAATATTTCTCCGTCATCATTCTCCTGCCCTTATACCAATTTATTCGTGGTCGGCGCAACATGTCTTTTTCTTTCACACTTCTCGATTAGTCGTCACCTCGGTAGTCACTCCCTTTCTAACCATATCATTCTTCACACAGTCCATTCATCCTTGCTTTGGTCTTCCCCTACTCTTATATCACACATTGACACTCAAAACTTTCCTCGCGACATGTTCCTCATTCCTCCGCATCACACATACCGAGACAACCGATTTCTATACCAGTTTTCAGTCACCAGTGCCATTATCAGCCCCTGCAGTCTCGACATAGATAGCGACAAAAATCGGTCGTTAAGTCTAATCGATGTCAAATTTCTTTAATAGATTTTCAACTTTATTTTCATAGCATAAGGTTATTTCGAAATCATAAGGTTGAAAATTTATTAAAGAAATTTGACATCGATTAGACTTAACGACCGATTTTTGTCGCTATCTATGTCGAGACTGCAGGCCTAGACTTCCTCTCTCTGTATCGGTCGGAAAAACCCAACTACAAATTAAAAATCCGTATTCACACGTCATGTAATTAATGCATTAATCGAACTGTTTACGTGTGACTTCAGATTTTTTATTTGTCTGTCTGTGATGTCTTTTTATATCTTTTTTAGTTGTTGTTTTAGTCGAAATGGGGTTTTAGTTTTTGAACTTACTTTTTATTTAAATGATTTTGGGGTTATAATTTATAACAACAACTAACAATATAATTATATATTTTTGAAATGTGCTAATTTATCCTTTTGATTGAATACCAAAAAGGTCATCAGTAAAAAAAATTGTTCTAGACTTCATGTCCTCTAGAGGGCGCCATATTCAACTTAATGTGACGTCACATGACCTATAACCAGCAGCAACCGGACGATCAAGACGCTTCCAACGAAAGCTCATTTGTCAAATTATGATAAGTAGTTTAGAAGTTATCAGGAAACAGAAGAACATACATACATACAATACATACCGGTCAAAATCATAACCCTCCTATTTGCTTCGCCATAGTCGGGTAAAAGAATTGCACCGTAAGTTTAACCCTCTGCCTACCTAACACGGTTGTATAAACCACAGAATATCGAATTATATATTCTGTGGTTTCAAATATCGACATTTTGCTTTGGGCCACAGACTAACAAACCGTTAGGTGAACTCTTTGTTGTACTTTGGCTTAGTGGCTAATAAGTCTAGTCGGCTGTGGTTTGAACAATGAGTAAACTATTATTGAATAACGTTTCACTCTACAACTAGTGGCTCTGTGAGCAGACCTCGCGTCTTTCTTTGCAGAGCTTAAAATCGTAGTCATATTCCTAAAGCTGATGAAATTCCCTTGTGATTTGATGTGACACAGGAAATTTGCGTTTTCTTTTTTATTATTTTCCACCCCCTTCAAGGGGTCACACCCCTTGAAGTTTATACGTCTTAATAAGGATATCAAAAAAGATTTGTGAAATTTTTGTTTTTTTTTTAGAATGGCAGATTTTTTTACGATTTCAACCCTTATATATTATCTCCGCCATTTTGATAAATATCAAAAAACTGAATTTACAAAAAAAATCCTTATAATTATCGAACTTGCTCACAAAATTTCACGAGAATCGGTTGAGAAATGCGATCTGTAGCGGAGCACAGCCATCCGCCGGACATCCGGGCATACGAAAGCATTTTTGCCCAAGCTGAAATTGAGACGCTTCGCGTTCGCTCGGTCAAAAAACATGAATTATGTTTTAAGACGATATGTATTGATATTATCGGCGAACGCAGTGTTCCATAATTTTGTCGGTAAGTTGTGAATATATAATTAACAGCAGGGGTAGAACAAAAACACGATGAATGGATTGAGTCACAGATTGTAAGGCTAGAAAGCGAATGAGATCTGTGGAGAAGAAGACATGCTGACCCTAAATAATTTTTGGGTTATGGGTAGAACGATTTCAAATCTATACATATACCTACCGTGTTCAACTTCAACTAAAATCATACTCTATTTTAAGTGATTTATTATTTTCATGTAGATTTAAAACTGTATAAGAAAACATGCATTAAAAATAGCCAATAAGGGTGATGAACAAGCATAATATCAAGAAGTTCGCGGACTATTTGTATTAAGCGACCTCCTGGCCGATATTGAGTTGACGTGATCCCTCTGACCGCCGCCTGGATTCTATTTTACTACCGCGATAGTTGTTAATACATTTAGCCTTACGCTAAAACAACACTGAGTGTCGCTTAAATCCTTTTTCCTGAACCTATATTTTACAGTTTATGGCGCTTGAATAATTTAGTCTATTTCTAAATAATAGTGATTTGAGGTAATTTAGTATTAAGTGGCATTTATTTCTGGTAAATACCAGAAATAAATGTCGCTTAATACAATCGATATGTGATGTTCCTAACTAGTCCGATAATAATTATACTCATTCCTACACTATTAAACGAGAAATGCAAGTCCTAATCAACGTCAGTGCTTTATTTTTCTAACATTCTACTGAACGGTAACAAGATAAAACCGGAGTTAGTACTTACTAGACAAATTAATTACGGTAATGGTTCTAGAAGCGATTGTCTAGCAAAGTATCCCTGTATTTTTACTTCATTAGAAAGCTTGTCGTTCTTGAGTTACTGCTAATGTGATTGATAGAGACAACTTCTTGCATCTATGTAATCGATTATCAAAAGAAGCCAAGAATCTTAATAACTAAGCCCCACTTGCACTGCCAATCACTTAACACGTTTAGCGCTAAACGAGTTTTAAGATCATTCTGCCTCTGTCATCTTCAAACATTTGACAGAAACAGAATTATGTTTTAAACTCGTTTATCGCTAAACGTGTTTAGTGATTGGCGGTGCAAGTGGGCCTAAGTATTTTAAGAGTCAAAGAACACCAAAGTGTAAAATGTTATTTATTTTCTAAATAGAATCTCTTATGATAATTTATTAATACGATAAAAAATACAGACGAATTGAGTACCTCCTCCTTTTTAAGTCGGTTAAAAATATACCTATACACTGCATAAACTTCTTATACTAAAATAACTGACAAACTATTTTACAAATATAAAAGATAACAAAAATGCGTGAGTGTCGTGGAACGCTCGGTTGGAACGGAGTTCCTTGCGTAGTTTTTTAGTCAATTTATCAATTAATTGGCTATACCAAGTAAGAGTGTCGTAATTATAACAATTTTAGGTTAAAAATAAATTATTCACGTTAAAAAAAACTTTAAAAAAATGCTAACAAACAAATAAATTATCTATACCTGCGCAGCCGGTGCGAACTTACTGGCTGCCCTGGACCAATAAGCGCGCACCTATGACTGGGCAAAGCCAACAGCATACGCGCTATGGATAACCGTCTGCACTAAAGAAAGGGTCGTGACGGAAACTCGTGACAGAAAACTCTTACAGTTTTTTTCGCCTAGTCCCCACCATCCGCCAAGTCCGTATCGTGCGATAAGGAACTTCGTTCCAATAAATAATCTGATTAGATCTAAAATACCACATGCGCAATACGAATCACACCTGACGTCACGAAAATAGGATTATCCGCGCGATTAACATACGTATATACAACAGCCCGACATCAAAAATCGGGCTGTAGCTCATCAGAGACAACACCCGTCAGGTCGAAGAATCCCCTTTCCATATAGGATGAGGAACTTTCCACCGTGTTCCTCGAACCGACTCATATTATGCTTATGTGATTGTTTAAAATAACTTCTAGCCACCAAGTATCGATTATCATCACATGGAGACAAGAATCTGAATAATTAATTTTAAGAGAAAAAGAACACCATAGTGTATAATTTTCGAAAAATAAACAGCTATCTTCTAGAATCTATTTAGGTTCAAGCCCATGAGACATTTCGCCTTTTTCTCTGTGACGACTACGCGCTCGCGATGCCTCTGGTGTTTGCAAAATTGATAAGCGGCAATGACCGAACAGCATGACCATCTCCGGTTGCTGGGCCACTTTCTTGTCGCTAGCCAACAACTTAATATCAAGGGATGTTTTTGTATGAAGCATCAACGAGCAATCTTGTGTTTCGACGCCTGAAGCGTTTTCAAATGAAGTTCAAAAACTGGAAAGTCTATAACCGTAATATAATAAGTCTAGTCAATTAAGCGCCGAAAATGTACAAATTACACAATTGACTTTTTATCAGTGTTTATTTTAATCACAAGGCAGCTACAACAAGTTACAATCACAGTATATCACTAGGTTCACATTATAGGTTTCGACCTGATTATCACCCAAAGCGTAATCGCACAACTTGACTAGCAACAACATTAAAGTGCGGATGACAACTAGGTACAGTAAAAAGCTTATTTCACAAAATTACAGCTATTAGGTTTGTGACCTTTGAGTTTGTTTCGGCCTTTCTGCTCAGAGTAGTCAGATAGGAAACGCCGACCTCATCTAGTTTTAAAATATTATTGACGTGTAAAAGTGTTTGTAAAAACCTACTTACAGAAATAAAATCATTTATTATTTATGTGTGTTAATTGCTTCGGGAGTCGGAGTCGGAGAGTCGGAGTTCGGGAGTTATGTCCCCAAGCTTCTACTTAGGCAGGGAATGTGTAGGAAATCAAACACGCCAGGTAAAGTACATAATTTAAACAAAGTTACATTATTTAAAGAAAACAGTATTTAAAGCGTTACAATATTAAATGTTTAATGCGTGGAGTTCTAATAACTGAAACATTTGTGAAGTTATTCGATCTACTTTAACCTGACGAATGGAAAGTATGTCGGTATGCATTGATTGTTTTCGACTCGCTATAAATTTAATGTACCTGAACTGTACTTGTCAACTAATTTGTTCGTGATTAAAATTTTAAATGTCAGAAATTCCTTTTTCAACTTTACGGCTGAATTGTAATTTGGTATTTGTGTTAATTGTAATAATCAGCTATTTATCGTTGGAAGGAATGCCGACAGCAACAATGCCGGCTAGGGCTAATTAATTTCTAATTAATTAAAAGTGAAAGTTTGTTAAGATGTTTCTTACTAAGGGCCCGTTGTTTGATACAGAGTTAAACATGACCAATAGTCTTAGTCACTTGACAATAGTCAATAGTTGTCAAAGTTTAACTACTCTGTCTGCGCATGGTTAACTTTTATAGCAAATGGCAAATTTTTTTAACTGTAGTTAGCATAACCACTTGTCAAACAACATACTTCTGTCAGTTTTAATAAATTGTTAGTTTAACTAACGCATTTTAACTATTAGTATTTTTGACTACTGACCAAACAACGGGCCCTTAATCGCGCATAAACGGTCACAATAGGTCAAAAGAAGAATTATCTGGCTTAAAACTGAATACTTTTTTAATACAAGTTTATAAAGAAATAGATGTATACTGCAGTGAATCTTCCTTGCTTGGTGAGAAATGTGCCTTAGCTGGGCAGGTTACAGGGAGAAAACAGAACCTAGGAACTCAGTTTTGGTAAATCTAATAGTCCTCCAGACAGAATTTCGGCCATGGCAGCCAATCTCAACGGAGACTAGCCTTCGGCGCGAGAGATATTGTAGTGTCCAAGTGTGTGCGCAGACACAGGTGCACCGTCTCTTCGCTCACTTTCATAGTCCGATGGAACGGCGATCCGACACGAGAGATAAGGCGCAGGACCAACGGCTTAACGTGCTTTCCGAGACACGGAAACCAAACGTAAACCTAAAAACTACTATAGATTTAAAGCACAATCACAAAATAATAGGTTTTATGAATGCAATCACTCGGGTTTAATGAATAATTCTGTTACGTATTTGTATCTGATTAACATTGCGGCGGATAACGCAATATTATTAACTAATTAAATCAAATGATTAATTAATTGATTCATCATCTACCTAACCTTTTCCCAACTATGTTGGGGTCAGCTTCCAGTCTTACCGGATGCAGCTGAATACCAGTATTTTACATGGAGCGACTGCCTATCTGACCTCCACAACCCAATTACTGAGGAACACGATACCCCTTGGTAAGACTGGTTGTCAGACTTTCGGACTTCAGACTACTCGTAGCGACTGTCAAAGATCTACAAATTACAGCGGCTTAACGAGTCTTTTCGAGGAACGCAGGCATCTCGGTATCTGCCGGGGTCGCGGATTGTTCGAAAGAGTTACCGTGGCCCTGGCGCACAGGCAACTGAAGGAACACGGGTGGGTTTTAGTCAGTAAGAGTCTGACACGCCCTTCCGCTCCGCCCAGAGCGGGAGACATCATTTGATGATTTCCCACCCATTCACAGGCTGATCTCAGAAAATGTTGCTTAAAATTGATGATCAACCCGTGCGTCTATTATTACTTACCCAGGAGCCCATTGATTTGATGGTTGCAAAAAGTAATAAACTAATTTAGGTCCGTCAAACCTCACATTTTAGCCAGCGGACGAAAACAAAGTTCTTAATACACGCCAACCTCATTTTATACAAGCACATGATTTATTTAGAGGGTATAACGCGGACGCCTTAATTTCGCCCGTATCGCCGAGCGAACTTATCTACTTGCTGATAAAACTATTGATTATTGCCAACGCGTGAAAGCCAACTTTATGTATTTAAGGACGCTTTCAGTGGAATATTAAATACTGTAGTAGGTACTTATATCGTCAAAGAAAATAAAGAAAAATATTTTATTTGGGACACGCACAGGAAATACAAAGAGTAAAAATAAAAAAGGAGCATTTAAAACTAACAAAATTAACAACAAAGAAGAAAAAGAAAAAAAAACAACAATAAACAAGTAAAAAACCTGTGCGAGGCCAAAAAGGCTCCTATCTCAGCATAATGCTACGATATTTAAAAAATTCATACCGCAGCGCTGGTATTCTGTATTTCTTGGTTAATTTGGTAATTTTAGTAGATACTACCGCAATCATTTGCATAACAGCGGGGTAATTGCGTAACACACTAACAGTAGGAATGGCTTTCACTTTGACAATTCAACAACATTCATTGCGTTATTTACGTTGTTGAGCAGACAAATTTTTCGAACATATGAAGCAATGGATTAGCAATAGGCTTCAAAATGATTCAGATTGTGATTAATAGTGTGTTACGCAATTAGGGTGTTCGTGATAGCAGGACAAGTAAAGGTGACACACAGAGTTCATATTTGCGCATGGTATAATATCACATGACATTAATTTACTTAGATTTTCGTAAAATCTCGACTGCGAGTGGTTTTTGCCATAATCACCACGTCCGGCTACTATATGAGTGATCGCAATGGAGTTAAAACTGAAAGCTCGTCATAGGTGGCAGCACTGTTCAAAGTCTACAAATCGCCATTGTTTTGTTTATGTTTACTTTTGTGTCGATCACAAATTAACCGAAAACTAGATAAACGTATGAGAATTGGAGTATAGCACTATTAAAAGACGAGCTAAGGAAAATGGAAGCGTCTACGTCTGGTAATTTTTTTGGTGAAGACTGGAGGTGTACGACAGGAATAACCTGAACGGAGTTGAAAACCAACTCGTGGATGATTTTCCTGACTGAAAAACTTCAGAGATGTTAATTCTAACACTGATCTAATATGATAATATAAACACACGCACACCTTTACTATAATTTATGGAATATCACACCACAAGTGCCTGTAGGTAATAAAAACGGACTTTGTTCCCTTGGGAGGGATTACCTTTATAGGAATTTCTGCCATAAAAGTATCAAATTATTTTTCGGAGGGCGTTCTCCCACAATTATCGTCGTTTAACATCTTTGGCAAATACATGGCTCCTCGTGTTTTTGATGTCAACAACTGCGCAACAGGGAATATTAATTAATTATGCGTAAAAGAAGTCGCTTGTTTACGAAAAATATATGGAAAGTGACAGCTAGCTGTAAATTTTTTGGACGTTGGAGAGCAGCGACATCTGAAGGAGCAAGTGACAGTTTTTATCCCCATTGTTTTTAGCACATAACTCGGTAGGTCACGAGCATAAGCACTATTATATTTGATTGTTGATGTTATTTTTAAACTCTTATTTTCTCACGTTACTTTAAACTTGTTACTTTTGTTTTCCTTAATTAGTTATTAATTATATAGTATAGTGCTTGTGGCACAATTATTACGTTTATGGCTATAACCTATAAGAAATTGATATACCAACCTTAGATTAAAGAAAAAGAAAATAAATGTATTGCTTCCAGTGGGATGTCACATATTTTTGCAGTATGAGCGGCACTGGTGGTGATATAGAAAAAAACTCGACACATTATATTGTCATGTTTTTATGCTGCCCATGTGATGTCAGATATTTTTGATCACAAAGAGTTTCTCATTCTTCTGAACTGAACTGCGTAGGCAGATATTTATAACGCAAGACAGGTCCGATATTTATGCTTTTTGAGAGGTGACACATCTTTTTGAAGCTGATGCGGCTTCCTATATTTTAACAGCCGCACGAGTCGATCGAAAGTTAAGCAATGCTTGCCGCGGTCGGTTCGTGGATGGGGACCATTCATTACATATCGAGACAACTCCGTGCCTCGGAAAGCACGTTAAGCCGTTGATCCCGGCTGTTACTCGTAGATCCTTGACAGTCGTTTCGGTAGTAAGAAGCCTAAAAGTCTAACATTTCCCAGTCTTACCAAGGTATATCGTGTTGCCCAGTATCGGGTTGTGGAGGTCAGATAGACAGTCGCTCCATATAAAATACCAGGTATTAAGCTGCATCCGGTTAGACTGGAAGCCGACTCCAACATAGTTGGGAAAAGGCTAAGCAGATTGATTGAAGGTTTTCCTACATTTTGGCGTCGCTTGTTTCGTCAGATAGTTTTGGTGTTTCTTCGATGTCCCATATTAGTGCCGCTACTTCTGCCTTCCACAGATGTTCACATATATTTTCTGTGTTGAACAGATATTAATGAATGAATCATGAAATCTGATATTATTGCCGATCTGTTCATAGTCATTTATGTATTTATGCTCGTGATAGTACCTGCTGCTGAATATTTAAGTCAAGAATCCATCGAATTAAGGATTGAGATGATTATGATTTACTGCTTCACTCCGTTTTCTAAGTCATCTCTCAGATGAGTAAATCGACAGTCAATCACATGTCAGCAGTTTATGCTTGGTCTACATCTACCAAAATAGCGATCATCAATTGATAAATGAATGATGAATTGTTAGTTATCAATAATATTAATGTAATACTCAATATTAGTTTCACAGCAGAATTTGAACAAGGAGTAACTAGGGTTTCAGAAAACTGGAGAAAGTAATTATTGAAAGCACTGATTAAAAAACTGAACGAACTGAAGTAATTAAATAACTGACCAGTAAAATGACTGATCGGGCAGTTAATAAATTTAAATTAGTCGCTAAGAAATCTAACTTGGCAGTAGCGCTCGCCGACCGCTACTGCGGCACCACTCGCTTCGCTCGCTCGGCTCACGCGCGGTTTGTCACAGTTCTAACCGAACCTTACCCATTTGGTCGGGGTCTGGGTGCTCTGGTTTTTAAACTGCGAGCAATTCGGCTCGCGCGTTGTTGGTCACAGTTCCAACCTAACCCATGAACTGCCGAACTATTTATCTAACTGCCCATTCCAACATTTTTACTACCAATTCATTTATTACACTGCTTGAGTATTTTTGTACTGACATTGTAGGATGAAATAACCGTTTTTAAGCTATTGCATAGCTTTTATAGCGGGCTTTGAGCGCGGCGACCGAATCAAGAAATTCCGTAACGAAAATAAAACCTAACACCCCCCACTCCGCCTACCATGTAGCTCGGCCGAGCGTTCGCTTAACGTGTATGTATATGGTACGACTGTACTTGAATTCATATCAAAGAAAAAAAAAGTACTGCATAAATAATTATAATTGCATAAGTTGATAAAAAATGCTTTATCGCGGCAGTCCCCGAGTGCCACACGTGTTTTTATTTTTATTTTTTTTTATTGCGGTGCTAGTTTTAATGTCACTCTAATTTACCAACCGCCGAAAAATTAAATTACTGCCCGTTAATTTTTTTACTGATTTTAATAACCCCTAATGTTTAAATAACACTTGTAAAAATTATTACCCTTTCTTTAAACGATGATACGCGAAAGTTATGACGTTGTTATCTAGCGCAAACTTACAAAACCACTTTGATACAAAAGAAAAGCTCTGTTCGTAACTCTTAAAGTGTCAAACAAGAACTCGAACATAACTTAGTACTTGTTTGTAACATAAAAAACATTTTATATTGAGTTGTTTACATTTAAGGAAAGGAAATCTTTAACTGCGTGATTGTCCTTAATTATTTTTTATTTTTATTAAAGTGTTAGTTCTAGAATTTATTCAAAAAAAATATCCACGTAGAAGCTATTTAAAAAAGGAAGGCTAGGGATGGCTTTGCACCTTTGAATTAAGGACAATAATAAGGTTACCGCAAATGCATGCGCATGTGCATACATGCATGCGCTGGATTGAATGAGCAGAAGAAAAGCTCTTCTACTTTTTAGGCTTTTTTACTCTTAAAGAGTCTAAAATCAAAAAAAAGAATTACAAAATGTAGGTACCTACAAATGCACAAAATCGTAATATTATTTGCACGATGTTATCTATCCTGAAAATAAATTATCCGACAAAAACCCTTATTTTACTACCTATAATAAAGAGTTTTGCTTTGTGTGCAAAAAGAAGTACATATTTACTTTTTAAGATATTCGGATGAAAATCACCCAAAAACTGTGCTACGGATACTTTATCTAGACACGCGGTAGCGTGTCAAGCCAAGTTCAAAGAAAAAGGAACTGGCACACAGATGCTCTCACCAGACCAGGAGACATCATCAACTTTTGGGAGGGAGGTGGGCTGGTTGGAATAACCACCGACGGCCGCCATGGCCCACGCACAATGGTCCACTTGAAGGACTAAGGTCGGAAACCAAATTCTAATAAAGAAGAAGATAAGAAAGAAAAGGCACGTGCGAAGCAGCAGCCGTGTGTTATATTACACGAATCATTTGGAGACATAAGACTTTACACCAACTACATATAAAAAATATGTAGGTAGGTACTTACAAGCTTAAAACTATCATTGTTTATAAGCCGTTCGCAAGATGGCGCACGTCTTAAAACATTGTTCAAGTAATTAACAACGTTGTAAACACGAGAGGCGCCCTTCAGGTGGCATTATATTCACTTTGGTGTTCTACAACTTGTCTAAGTGCCAGCGCAAACCGTACGTCTTGTCGCTCCGTCTAGTCGCAGAGCTGTGTTTAGCGTCTGCGACTTGTCGTTACGACAGTCATAGTGCAGGAAGCGATTATTTTCTTTGACTTTTCGAGAGACACGCGAGTATCGAGTGCGTGCGACTCCCCTAGCTTGTCGTTGTGACTCTGCAACTCCGACGCCAAGGGTACGAAATATATGAAAATTGTCGGCCGCAGCCTGTCTGAGCTGTCGCAGTTGCATGTCGCATAGTGTGTGCCATGTCTTACTCTACTTACTATAAGGGAGAGTACATACTGGAGCAAGAACGTTAAAGGCTTAAGTAGATTTGGCCGGCCGCACCACATTGCAAATATCGTCTTACAGCACTTTCAAACTCAAACTCAAACTCAAAGCATTTATTTCAATTAAACCATTTACAGGCACTTTTGAATTATCAAAGAGTCGGTCAGTTAGTCAGAAAGTTGAAGCTAGTTGCCCATTCCAAAACGCAGATCTCTATGGAGAAGAATATTTTGATATTCTCCATAGGAACAGGAACCTACTACGCCTTGGAATGGACAACTAGCTTAACACTTTCACGGACACTTGAGTGAAGTTGACATTCCGAAAATTACACAAAAAAATTCAAACAAAATATTACCACGCCTATAGCCGGACTATTGTAAAAAACGAGTCAAGGTACCTTTAATATGACACTGGGATTTTTTTTGTGAGTGCAATACGGCATTGGATCACGTGGTTTCTTAGTAATGTACGCAAATTTACGCTATTTATCTGTTTTGACTTCGAAAAATTAACCGCCTGTGGGCGTAGCGTCATATCAAACACACAAAAAAAGCGCCTGGAGGCGTAGCGGCATATCAAACATGAAAAAAAATACGCTTCTGGCCGTGACGTCAGTGAATTCTGAATGACCGACTCCTTTGACAATTCAAAAGTGCCTGTAAATGCTTTAATTGAAATAAATGCCTTGAATTTGAGTTTGAGTTTCGTACCATACCGTCTCAATATTATAAATACGAAAGTAACTCTGTCTGTATGTCTGTTACCTCTTGACGGCTTAACAGCTGAACAGATTTCGATGGTATTTGGCACACAGGTTGCCCGCGGCTTCGCCCGCATGGATGTCAGAAATTATCCCAAAACGAGAAAACGAGAAAACGAGAACGTGCTACCGGGACAAAAAGTAGCCTATGACCTTCCCCAGGATGCTAGTATCTCCTTGCAAAATTTTATCGAAATCCGTTCAGTGGTTTAGGCGTGAAGAGGTAACATACAGACAAAGTTACTTTCGTATTTATAATATTACTAGCTACTAGCTACTAGCTATTGTCCGCGACTTCGTCTGCGATACAGTAGCCTATGCCCTTCCTTACCCAGGTCATGGTCTATCTGTATGCCAAATTTCATCCAAATCCGTTCCAAATCCAATTTAGCGTGAAAGCGTAACAAACAAACAAACTTACTTTTGCATTTATAATATTAGTTGGGATTATTATTAGGAAGTTAGGATTAAAGTAGTATGCATGGATGGATACAATTTCACAAATTTTACCACTTTGTAATATTAGTATGGTCATGCAAACATGACCCAATTCAATTACCATGCCAGAATTTTCAAAAATAAATATATTTTGTCAAACATGCTTGGAAATCCGAGTATTATTTTGACAACTTTCTTCGAAATAAATCGAAAATGCTGCACTGGTCAAATACATGCGAGTAGCGGCCGACAATGTTACCTAAGAATACCTACATACTCGTATGTATAATACAATAAAAGTATTGAGTATGAAAATCCATATCTGTCGTGTAATTTAAAAATGGAACAAACTTTTTACTTCGACCCATGGCAACCGAGGAGGTAACATCGACGTACACATAACTCGAACTGGCTTAGCAAATAGAACTGTTTAAAGTGACAAAGAAACAAATGAATGTCTTGGCGCAAGAAAAGTTATCGTTGTTCGTCATTGATTCTGGAATTTATAATTTATTTACTTAATATGAATTTCCGCGCATTATTTGAAGAAAGTACTATACAAGCCTTGGCCGCAACCAGGCAGTGATGGACTCATGGATGTTTGCCTCGGTTTCGCCTCGGCCCACATTTTCACGTTTGTCCATCAATGCCTCTGTTGTCGGCCGCTGCAGTACCTAATGTACTATTCAATAGGTACACACGACTACATATCAAGCTATACATTTCCAGTATAAGCTGACCTCTCATTGTACGGAAATCCTATACAATGCGAGATCAGCTTATACTGGAAATGTATAGCTTGATATGTAGCCGTGTGTACCTATGTTGGTTCATTATCTTTATTTTAAACTTGATTAAATAATATGGTCATGCGAACATGACCCAATTTAATTACCGTATCAGAATTTTCTGAAATAAGTATATTTCAATAGGTACCTGAGTTGGTTCATTATCTTTATTTTAAACATGATTAAATAATGTGACACGCGGAATTTTGTACCTGCTGGGTAATTGCGTAACTCACTAACAATAGGAACGGCTTTCATTTTGACAGTTCAACATCATTCATTGCGTTATTTACGTTGTTGCGCAGACAAATTTTTCGAACATATGAAGCAATGGATTAGCAATAGGCTTCAAAATAATTCAGATTGTGATTGATAGTACGTTACGCAATTAGGGTGCTGTTTTACGAACGAAGTTAATTATCAAGCTGATGTTTTAAATATTATGGAAAGCCATTTTTAAAATATCATAACATAACATTACGCCTATAATCCGCGAAGGGTTAGGCAGAGGTGCACCTATTGGTAGTAATACCCACATTTCGCCAATTATGCTTAAGTCCCAATAGGGGCGAACCTTCTGCTATCTCAACGGGGCACAAATCCAGACTCTGGACTCGACGTTGGATCCATACGTCAAATCAGCTACTTTAAATAAACTTTTCTGTTTGCCAGTACCGCAGTGTCCTTCTTTCGAATTAAGCCCTGTAGGTGAAAGTGAGGTCAAAAAATCTATTTGTGCTATCTCCTCCACTGCAGTTGGTAATGACAATCTTTGCTCAAGAATGATTTCTCCTATCCTCCCGATATTACTTCCCATCTTGACCCACATTTTTAATTTCTCCTTATTTTCTTGTACTGTTCCTGAGCCCTGGAAACAAGCCCATATCATCCCCATACCCAAAATTCCTAACCCGGTCTCACCGACCGATTTCCGACCCATTTCTATCCTTCCATATCTCTCCAAAGTTCTTGAGCATATTGTTCATCAGCAACTTTCTGCCTTTCTTTCTTTGAATGACCTTCTTAGTCCTTTTCAATCTGGTTTTCGACCTGGTCATAGCACAGTAACGACTCTTTTGAAGGTTACTGATGACATCCGCTGGGCTATGGACCACAAATCTCTCTCCTTACTTGTACTTCTGGACTTTAGCAGTGCCTTTAACTCTGTCGATTTCGATATCCTTCTAGGGATCCTTAAATCTTTCAATTTCTCTTCTTCTACTATTGGTTGGTTCAACTCCTATCTAAAAGGCCGTTCGCAGCGGGTTCGTCTCGATGAATCTTCTTCTGACTGGTGCTCTCTTACCGCGGGTGTGCCTCAGGGTGGCGTTCTCTCTCCTCTTCTCTTTTCTATTTTTATTAACTCTGTCACCAGAGTCATCTCTTCCCAGTTCCATCTCTATGCCGACGATCTGCAGCTTTACAATCACTTCTTGGCGCAAGATGCGGACGCCGCTGTGTCTGCTATGAACAGAGACCTGGATTTGATTAGTGAGTGGTCGCGGTCTTTCGGACTGCAGATCAACCCTAAGAAATCCCAGGCTATAATTATCGGCGGCAGGTATATGCGGAATAGGCTCGATGTTGCGTCGCTGTCTCCACTCTGTCTGAATGGAGTTCAGATTGAATACGCAAAAACGGTAAAAATCTGGGGGTGACCATGGACTCTTACTTATCGTGGACTACCCAAGTTGCTCAAGTCAGTCGCAAAGTGCACTACACGTTCCATTCGTTGAAATGCCTCCAGAGCTTCTTGCCCTTGAACACCAAAATCTCCCTTGCTCAAACTCTCATACAGCCCATCATAGACTACGCTGATGCCTGTTATTTGGACGCCACCGAGGAGCTTTTAAACAAGCTTGAGCGTTTGCAAAATATCTGTATTCGTTTTGTTTTTAACCTTAAAAAGTTTGATCACGTTTCTAACTTTCGCAAGATACTCAAGTGGCTCCCTATTCGACTTCGCAGGAACTCTCGGATATTGTGTCTGCTATTCAACCTACTTCACAACCCTAAAACGCCATCCTATTTGCGGGAACGCTTCTCGTACGCCCGTCCTTTTGATGCGCCTTGCAGGTCGCATCTTAGAAATCTCCTCAAATCCCCTCCCCACTCAACCGACTTCTACTCCTACTCTTTCACTGTGCACGCAGTACGATTGTGGAATTCACTTCCGCCTGACATTAGGAACTGCCATACTATTGGAGTATTTAAAAGTAGAGTGAAAGAGCACTATCTTTCCACTTTGTCATAATTGCATATGTATTTATTATTTGAATTACATTATATTGTTATATATTTTAGTGATATTTATTTTAGTAGTATGTATGTATGTAAGTATATTCTCATATTGTATGTTTATAATTAAATTGGAAAATTATTTAAGATTTTATGTATATTGTTTTCCCTTCTACTCTTACACACGTTGTCTACATCTCTTTAATATACTCTCCTATCGCAGGTATGCTGGAAGAGATTTCTTTAGAAATAAGCATCACCTTTGTACGTATTTTTCTGTTCCTTTCTTCTTGTCTGTTTATATATGTGTGTACATAAATGGTTAAATAAATAAATAAATAAATAAAGACCCAATAACACTTCGCACGACTTGGGAATCGAACCCAGGACCTCATGTTAGGCAGTAACGCTTGCGACCACTAGACCATAGAGACAGTTTTAAAATAAGTAAGTACGGAAAATGATTTTGATGAAAGTGAATTGTCCTGCATAAGGGTTGTAGTCCTTTTTGCCTCACATCTCACGACCATTGACATTGGGGGCTATCGTTTTTGTGCTCACCAGTTGGCGCCACTGTCGAGTAGGGTCCTGTTGGAGTACTTTTATTTGATGTTTTAGATATGTTTATGTACCCTTATATTCATAGTATGTTTATTTTATTACATTTTAAAACTTCAAATGAATATTTAGATTATAATGATCCTAAAATTGGGAAGCATGAAGCAGACAAATCTTGTTCTATCCTTCAAGTGCTACCAAATTAGATCCTAACTTTTTACTTAAAATCTTAAGCCAGAATTAATCCAGAATGGCACAACCATTACACCTATTATGACTCATTCGATAAAATCCATGATAAAAAATCCCGCAAACAGTGAACGTTCAGCACATATTCTGACATCTAGAGAATTCACTCTACACTAGCGCCTCTAGCGGCGAACTCAAGCGCGATAGCCCTCATTAAGGTGCTGCTGCCGCAAAATCCGCGAGCATTCGCGAGCACGCGCCCGGCTTCATCTAAAATGGTTCATGTAATTTGTTATTAAGTATTTATCGTACTTTCGCCTACTGTTGTGCTATGTCGTTATTCAATCTATACATATCCATTATAAGCTGATCTCGCATTGTATAGGATTTCCGTACAATGAGAGGTCAGCTTATACTGGAAAATTATAGCTTGAAATGTAGCCGTGTGTACATACACCAGACACCCATATCATCTTAACACTACACTACATTATATTTGTAACAAAAATTGCAAAAAATAAATCACTCCTTCGTAATATTTTATGCCCAACGCTCATGCAAATAAATATTCTAAATCCGGAAACAAAGATCGATTAAAACGCGTGATACAAAACAGTGATCCAACAAAATTAGACGCTACGAAATTATATGGGTTTAATGTTCCGTGTGAATCCCAAGCAAAAAGGCCAACTCCCACACATCTGGTTAAAAAGCGATTAAGAGGGTTAACGGCCATATTTTTAAAGAAACGTTAAGTCTCATGCTGTCTCTGTCACTTTAATGGGAATTGGAGCGACAGATATACTTTTTATCATCATTATAATCAGCCTATAATGTTCCCACTGCTGGAACACAGGTCTCCTCACGGTGAGAGGGAGTGGGCCGTAATCCACCACGCGGGCCCAGTGCGGGTTGGTAGATGTCACATGTCTTCGAATTTTTGGTTCTAGGACATGCCAGTTTCCTCACGATGTTTTTCCTTCACCGTTTTGAGAGCAGTGGTGATGAAATTATTTACACAAAGTAAAGTGCCTGTCCGGATTCGAAACTACGACCTACAACTCGTAAGTCGCGGCCAACACTGCTTGACATACTTGTACGAAATGTCTTTTGTCGTTTAAGAATTCGGGGGTACATAAGTGTGTCAAGAGATCGAAAAGATGGACTGACGAACTAGCCAGTCTATGCTAAAATATTCTCACAGTGAAAACTTATGTGAAGTGAGGAGAGCAATGGGTAGCTCGCCGTCCGGTAAGGACCAGGCCCGGGTCGAACGGCGCGTTGTGTTCCACGCGCGTCTCAAAGAGATGTCAGCACTAATTAACGGGGTCCTATGCCTGCCGAGGTCGCTGGATTGTCCGAAAGGGTTACCGTGGCCTTAGCACACAGGCAACTGAAGGAACACAGGTGGGTTTTAGTCAGTAAAAGTGTAACACACTCCGGCTCTGCTCAGAGCGGGAGAAGTTATTTGATGACTTCCCATCCAAAAAAAAAAACAATGGTGAGGTGAGTTCGAAGTGAGCTGTCATTCCACTTGAAGATAGGGAACGACAGTATTGACAGCTAACTTCACATAAGTTTCCACGGTGATATTTTAACAGAATAGATAGGCTGGTATACAGTATATATATATGGTATATAGTATAGGCTGGTAGACGGACTGGTAGTGACCAAAACCTGTCTGCCAAGCACAGCCGCGGTTACACATGCATACATAAACTCACGCCTTGCTCCCATGTGGGTAGACAGAAACTACAGATCGACACCTGCTACAAGCCTTACACACTCCTATTGTTTCGTTTACATCTGGTCATACACGCTCGCCGATTGCGAGTGTCACACACCGGACCTTTCTGAAGAACATCACCAATAAGGCCCTGCTAGGGCTTACTACATCATCAATAAAGTCTCCGGCGTGCAGGCGTTTCCACTCACATCTGTCTTGTAAAGATTTTTTCTATCTTGGTTACTGTATGACCAATTATATTAATATCCAATAGGTTCGTCAGCTGATGACTATAGGCATAGTCTAACTAAAAACATCAATGAAACGCATAATTCAGATGAATTCGTTAGAAAGAAAATTGTGAAGCATATTTTTCTACATCATTTTTCCTTTTTTCCCGACTACAAACTATCCGACACATTTCCTAGAAAATTGAATAGTGAAAAAATTCTACATCGTTGCCGGCCTGCGGCGGAAGTTTTTTTTTTAAGGGACATGGCACTGTCATGCTTTTACAAAAAAAAAATCGACGATTCCTGGCGCTCTATTTATTTCATCGTTTTCAATAGCTCGTAGTGACACGCGCAGTGGTTTAACGAAATGCTGATATACATTCCAATTCAAAACACTTGAATGAGATTTAAAAATGGCGTCGTATTTCTAACCTTACTAATGGCTATTGTTTGGCGCGTAGTTTGATTCCAAATTCAAAATAAGTAAGTCAGTACAAATAAAAATAGGCATTTTTTTTTTTTATTAAGTCGTTTAGCGTAGTTTGATTTTTATTTTTTTAAAGTATGGGTTAATTATTTGTAACAATCTCTGAAAATGCAACCATTGATCCTTATCAACGGTTAAGAAGCAAAGGTGCTTCTTATAAAGATCATGTTAAATAGTAACTTACTGTGACGTAGAATAAAAAGGGAAACAAAATCATTGCAAATACAAATATTCATGATACGTTCCCGGGAAACCAGAAAATATTGATTTCATTGGGAATTTCACTACACCAAGGTAAATGAAATTACAAATATTCCCAATTTTCCGGGATCGGCACAACAGTTAGCAATTAATCATCCTTTTATTATCTCACCACCAAAACCACCAAAATCTCACCGTAAAGGTGAGATTTTTACAGAATATATCGGAAGGGTCAAAGTGAAATCATTTATTTGAAATAGACCCATACACGGCTAACAGGCACTTTTGAACGTCAAAAATTTACACTGAGGTCATGTATGTTTGACGTGAGCTGTCAATATTATTAATCCCTACTTTCCTAGCATCTGGCGGAATGACAACTCACTTCACCCATGGTATAATAATATACTTTGCCAGGTATAGCAGGATAGGGGGGTTAGTCAGGATACTGTTGAGACTGCCATGGCGATGTAGCGCGTCAAAGATGTTTGCGGAAAGGCATATAGATGGTTTTGCGGCCATCATACGTAAAAGAAGCGCTTCTCTGCTTGCTCGTCTTCGTGGCGGTACCAACAGTATCTTGAATTTATTCACTGATAGATGGGAATCTCCAATGCTGCGACTTTGGATGAAACTCCACAATAAATGAAACAAGTATGTCTACTAACACTAGTTTTTAAGACCATTGTCACTAACACTGTGGGCGTAGCCTGAATTAAATGCTATAATAATAATAATAGCATTCAGAGACACGGTGGTCACGTGGGAGACACAAGCCTACGTCATCACCGCTGTGTTACCAGTAGTGTGTAACAATAACTCTCCAACCGCCTTTATTACCTGTGCGAATCCGATAAAACAATGAGGTAAATAACTAACAATTACGTTGGTATATGTTTAAATTGAATTGTTTCGTTTGATTAGAAAAACGAAACGACAATTTAAAGGCTATGTATATATTTTTTAACAGAATGGTGACTGAAAATGTTTCCATAATTCTTGTTTTGTCGCAATAAAGTGGCAACTGGATAGTGACGTACGTAAGCATGTGTCACTCCCGGAATGCTAGACCTTGTTTTTTTAGACCATGACTTCACCAAATTTTTCACGCTTTATAGATTTTTAAAGAATTAGACCGCCTGCTTTCATAGTTGTCCAATGAAACATCAATTTCAAAATGTAGCTCAAGCAACTACATAATTTGATTATGTAGTCAATTCGATTGTCTCTAGCAACTCGGAGTTATGTTGGGGCCCTTTTGAATTAACCCTTTACAGACCCTAGTTGACCTCGTCCTGCCATATCGACCCGGCGAACCGTTGCTAAACAATTTCGCTGTGTAGCTATGTTTTATGTGTACCTACACAACGAATAGGTCAGTTTTGATAGATTGTAGAGTATTTTGTAATGATTTTCGGCGTTGAGTGCCCTTAAGGTGAATCCTCAGCTGTAGCCCACCAAATACAAATTTTCTTTGGTTTTTTGCGAATTGAAAGAAAGAAAGAAACATATTTTATTCGATACACGCACAGGAAATACAAAGAATAAAAATAAAAAGGAGCATTTAAAACTAACAAAATGAACAATAAAAAAAACAACAATAAGCAAGTAACAAAACCTGTGCGAGGCCAAAAAGGCTCCTATCTCAGCATAATGCTGCGATATTTAAAAAAAAATAAGTACCGCAAAGCTGGTATTCTGATAGGGCCCAAATCGCAACTCTGTTTTACGTCGTATGTTGATTTAAATGCGATTCGCGACTGTAGGAATTATATATTTACTGAATCATCAATTTCATCTCAATCTTCTTTGGAAATTTGTTCCACCTAAGAATTATCATATGAAATATTATGAAAAATTCTTAAATGGAATTCTAAAGATAGACGATTGATATGAAATTGATGATTCAATAAATATTATGATTCCTACAGTCGCGAATCGCATTTTGATCAACATACAACGTAAAACAGAGCTGCATTTAGCAAAAAACCGAAGAATATTTGAATTTGGCGGGCTACAGCTGAGATCCACCTTAATATCTAAGAACAAGATCACAAGATGATTTTCTGTAAATCATATCCTAATACTTATTATTGAATTGCCTCGAAAAGTCTAAGCCGGCAGAACCTTATTGATTCAAACTTCTATACATTATTAACAAGCTTTGTAGAAAATGTGTCCTATTTAATTTAGGTGAACAGAAAGATTACTTGAATACAACAATTTTGTTTTGTTTTACTCTTCATTATTTTGACTACCAAAGTTCCACTCGACTTATCAAAAGATAAAAGGTAAATCCAAGTAAAAGATAACAACTAGGCATTGCTGTCCTTATTAGGGAAGCTGTAAGAGCGTTCCAGAATCATCCCGCGCTCTTGAATCCAGCAACTATGGCGCAAACCGCTCTTAACCCTGCGAAGAGCCTTTAATGAGCATTTGTGGGTGTTCGATGGTACTTTAAGGGCAAAGAGCACCTGCAGTGTCAGAGCCTAGGGCACTTGACCGTTTCGTGAGTTGTTGGTGAAATGTTTTTTTTTTTCGTTTAATTCATTTTGATGTATTGTCTTGAAGCAGAGGGTCTCTGCGTAAACTCGCGGATAAAATTATGTATTAAACCAGCAGTTGTCGCGGTTAATGCAAAGATGAGTGACCTTTTTGGACCTACATCCTACTTATGTGGATAGAAACTCAGAAGAAAATTATTATACCTATTGTGGTATAGTAATTTTATTCTAGGTGCATCGTCTTCACATATAATTATATAATTAAAGTATACATAATATTGTAAAACCCAGTTTTCTTGCCCATTCTTCTCCATACGAAACTACCTTTTGGAAGGGGCAACTAGAATCGGCTCAATTTTCTCGTAAATTTTGACGTTCAAAAGTGCCTTTTATTTGAAATAAATGATATGACTTTGACTTCGAAGTCTGCTAATTATAAGTTTCCTACTAGGAATGTTATGTAATACAAAAAATCTAAACAAATCGTTTAACAGATTTAAAACAAATTAAAATTCAGCATCTGCTTTTCCGTGAAACGTAAATGCAAAGTCTGTATTTCTACGTCAATTATAATATCAGTACTTTATCTCCTTGGAATCCGATATATTTTTTGCTATTCAATGTGAATACGAAAATAGAAAATAATGATGTTTATTCAGTTGGAAAGAGAAACTTGATCCGGAACACTATTATTTTATTCCATTGAAGAGTATATTTTGCAGAATACTTCAGCATATTACTTAGTATTTCTGTAGCAGTATTTTACATTGCTGTCAGTCTGTAATTATCACTATTCTAGCGTTTTTCTGTTGTAAGAAAAAAGTAAGAACGTTTTTCAGTTATATTGTAGATGGGACTTAAAATAGGAAGTTCCTTTAAATGTGTAGCGGTATCTACATCGCCACATGCGAGCTACACGTCACACTGACGTCACGCAAAATCCTGCATCGCGCAAGCAGAGTTTACTGCGCAACTAGCATATATACAACGTCCCGACATCAAACGTCGGGCAGTTGCCCACTAGACACAACACCCGTCGGAGGATCCTCCCTTTTCAATAGAATATGAGTGAGCTTTACACCTTGTTCCTCATACCTCTATAAATTTTTATGTTATTTAATAATATTTATTCCTAAAATTGGTTATTTATGTGGTTGCTTTGTATTCCTAGTGCTTACTGTTTGTTTTATTTAATTTTGTTACGTACCTATAGTGCCAATCATTACACCTGACTTGGTTTCCGTACGACCTTTTGTGGGTAACTACTGAAAATCAGCGCTGTGCTGCGGGTCCCCCATAGCACAGCATCATGCTGAGTGGAAGCCTTCTTGTCACAGTCATGACGTGCAGCTGTCGACTTTTTCTGTTTTGTAATCGTGATTATTTATAGATCTATTTTTGTTTTGTTTTTATTTTACATTATTACCAGAGCAGAGCAGAGCAGATCTTTTTTGTATGCACGTGTTTCAGTGACAAATAAACCTATTTTTCTTTCTTTCAAATGTATTGAAGACGACCGCGTGGTTTTAGTTAGTAGGAATCCGACGTTACCTTCCAATTAATGGGTGTCCTTGTGAAAAGCAAAAATATCTTACTCTCCCATGGGTATAAGATATTTTCGCTTCATGTAACTATCGTAACATGTCTATGTTGCAACTGTCAAATAAAAATTATCTTGAAAACTTAAACAAGAATCGCCAAATACGCAAGTCGCCCAAATCATTCGCATACCTACAAAACAGCTGATCAGCTCTTCTGTACACGGTGTGACCGAGGTTTCAAGACCAATTTTGGTTTTGCTAGTCATCGGAGAGCTCACGAAAGGAAAGAAAAGTAGTATGGGTCGCTGTCGCCGGATACAGTGAAGATGACAATATATATATATATATATATATATATAATAGCTTCTGCCCGCGGCATCACCCATTGGATGTCAGAAATGTATCCCACGGGAACGTACTACCGGGATAAAAAGTATCCTACATGTTTATCCAGGTTATTAACTATCTGTGTTCCAAATTCTATCCAAATCCGTTTAGTAGTTTTTACGTGAAAGAGTAACAAACATCAATTCATCCATCCATGTATCGATCCTCACAAACTTTCACATTTATAATACTAGTAGGATTCTACTCCACGGACACTCTTTTAAATCAACATAAAAGGTTATAAAATAATTGGTTACATCATTCATGTCGAAATTATAGACGTGAGAACGATGTAGAAAGACGTGCACGTTAAAAGCGCCCATAATATAAAGATAAAAACAAAAATAAAAACAATTCAGAAATTAAAATAAGCCATGGCAGCTAACAGATGACCAGTCCCTACTGACGGCGCCCGCTCACGAACATGACGTTTGGATAAGCACTATTTAATTACTACCTACACGTTTTGTTATGTAGCAAACAGATCCCAAACGCTGACCCCGCTGGTGGCCTTACACAATGGATGTTACATTAACAACACATGGCTGCAGAATAAGAACAAAGACAAAATAAAATAAAAACACTTTCGCAATCATCCTCATAGAAAAACCTTCTTAGGTATTTTATCTCATTCTCTCGCACGTTAAATCCTATAGATGTATGTGTTTGTCTCTCTTTAATGTCGCTTTTTCGTTAAATGATAAATGATTTTATTTCAGTAAGTAGGTTTGTATAAACACTTTTACACGTCAATCATATTTTAAAACTAGATGAGGTCGGCGTTTCCTATCTGACTACTCTGAGAAGAAAGGTCGAAACAAACTCAGAGGTCACAGTCTCTTTTAAAGTCCAGACATAATCTTGGTCAGATCATGTGAAGACCATGTAGATTTGAGTCGGAAATGGTCTTTTGAGGAAAAACCACACAGAATGAGTGGACCTGTCCAGTCAGTGCACGCATTTGTCAGTAATCGTGCAGCTCAACTCAAAACTTAAGGAGCTCAACGATTCGACGAACAATACCAAAGAAAGGACATTTGGGTAGGCCGCATAAATTACTCAAACTGCCAGACCATGATTAAAACTAATTAAGAAAGAAAAGAAAAAACAATGATATACATAGTCTTTACATTCATAATAATTAAAATAATATACTATTTTACAAAGTAAATATTCATGTCAATGTATCATCGTTTCATCGAGTTTCAACTCACAGCGGAGCTAAAGAAGTTTTCACTTGAAAACTCTATTTGTAACATTTGGCTGACCTTTGAGATTGGAGCCAAAGAAATAACAACCATTATTAATTTATAACAACTCACTAAACCAATGAACTGGTATCAAAATCCATTCTCAGAAAACAAAGTAAATTTTTCTACAATAAATTCCGTTCACCCTGATTTACGTGTACAAGTTTTTGGGTCACAATAAATCCAATCTGTCACTTGAAACGATCGACATAACCTCGAGAACATCCCCACTGACGCCATTTTTACAGTATTTATTCAAATGGAAACAATTTCAGACAAAGAATTGTAACAAATCATTGGCGCGGCGTGGCCAGAAATTGTGGAGGCGGTAGTCCTGCTCGTGTACGAGTAAGTGTGGGATCACATTGTAACGCGTGGACGCAACTTGACACTTTGTGTGGCAACTCTGGGCCCATATTCTGTATGGTAATTATTATTCCCCGCGTAATCTTACCACGTCAATATCGTGTCTTGTAGAAACGGTTTTTTTTATTGTATCATAGAGAATACGTTGTTAGCAGATGTCGTGTTTAAATAAGGAATTGACGTGGTTTCGAAGTAAGGTCATCCACTTAACGATTCCTTGTGTAAATTAGAGCCATGGGCGCCGCAGTCTCGACATTAGACAGCAACAAAAATCGGTCGTTAAGTCTAATCGATGTCAAATTTCTTTAATAGATTTTCAACCGTATGCTTTCGAAATAAAGTTGAAAATCTATTAAAGGAATTAGACAACGATACGACTTAGCGACCGATTTTTGTCGCTGTCTAATGTCGAGACTGCAGGGGCTGGTTATATTAACTTAAATTACCACGAGACGATGGAAACTCGTTCTTAAGCTTGTACTAAACAAACTTAAAATCACTCCTTCCGTTCTTTCTTGCCTCACCTGAATGGTTAATATACAGATAATGTTAAATTAAGTCAGCATCATAATCTGCCTAGCATTTTCCCTAGCCTAGCCAAGCCTTAGGCACTTTGAATATACACGTTGTTCTTGCCGTAAAAAACTCCGGATCCGGACCGCCGACCTTCTTAGTGCGGACCTTAAATAAACAGTAATATAATAAGGAAAAAAAAACAACAGTAATTCATTAAATTTAGCCCACGCATTGTCTTTTCTGCCGTCGACACTCCAAATTTCAGACAGAGAGGTCGAGGTAAAAATTTAAAAAAAAATCACATTAATATGAATTACTTACTTTGTTATTTTTGCTCATTACATAATATTTGTTTACAACTTAAAAAAAAAAAAAAATTGCTAGTAGGTAATCGATCCAAAGGTTGTCTGTAAAAGGATCGTTTTTAGCGATAAGACCGCCCATTGTGTCACCCTGTGTAAATTTCGACGTTTATTTCTGTAATTTGTATGGTGTACATAATAAAGAGTATTCTATTCTATTCTAATCGTCTGCTAAACGGACCGCGGCAGTCACATTATTTTTAAAAACGAACCTCCGATGTAACTAATTGGTGATTCCTGAACTACGGTTTATTTTCCGTGTGTAGGCACAATCGTCAGTGTTGTATGGATCACTATGTAATCTTGTTGACAATAAATAACTTTAAGCCGTAGTTTTTCACGGCAAGAAAAATGTGTGTCTATAGCTTAAGCTTTTTTTTTAAAATCAATTTAGAAAAAACACAGTTTATGACATTCGAACAAAGAAAAAAAAAAACTAAATTTAAATATAAAATATGCAGACCAAAAAATACCGGAAACAACCAGTGCCAGATTTCTAGGGCTTTACTTGGATAGTCATCTTAATTGGAAATATCATGTAGAAACTGTGTGCAAAAAACTAAGCCAGTATTCGTATGCGCTTTACAATCTTGCGAAAATATCAAATGAGTCTGTAGTTTTGATAGCATACAAAGCGTATGTCTCATCAACCCTACGTTTTGGAATAATATATTGGGGGAATTCTACTGATAGAAATACTGCGTTCAAAGCTCAAAAGAAGTGTGTGCGTGCTGTGTTTAAGCTGAATAAGACTAATAGTTGTAGGCCATTATTTAGTAAATATAAACTTCTCACTTTGCCCTGTATGTACATCTACGAGACAGCAGTATTCGCAAAATCAAACTTATATTTATTTCAAACACTTAGATCGAAACGACGAAATAGAGAGATATGTGCTACTCCACACAAAACTGCGCTCTACTCAAAGTGCTTTTTGGGGATGGCACCCAAGTTATATAATAAGTTACCCATTTGTATAAAAGATCTTGACAGCATACACCATTTCAAAAAGGCTCTTCTTAATTTATTAGGCGAAAAAGCTTACTACACAGTCAATGAGTACCTAGAAGACAAATTGTGATTTAATGACATTTTATTTAATTTCATTAAATGTTTTATCTTTCAGTTTTTGTTAAATAATTTAATTGTTTTTATATAATCTAATTTAATTTTAATGTTTTGTTATCTGATCAAAGTTATTGTTATTTTATTTAATGAATTGAACAGATTTTTATTTAATATTTTTGCTTTTTAATTGTTTTACTTAATTGAGTTTAATTATTAATTTGACTGTTTTATTATTTTTACCAATTAGTCTTAAGAAATTATAATTAGAATATTTGTACGCCGTTGACGGCAAGACATAGCGCTCATTTTTATTAATATTGACATCTGTACTTTGTTTTACCTATGTTCTACAAATAAAAATATTTGAATTTGAATTTGAATTTGAATTTTTAAATTAGGTAAGAAATATTTATTTAATCTTGATTTTCATGCAAACATTTTTTTAGCCTAGATTAGTTCATGGACTGTCATAAAACGCCATAAATTACTGTTTTACTGGTCTGTGTTGTGTTTTTACTGTGTTTTGTTGTTTGTTTGTTATGTCTGGACTTTAAAAGAGACTGTGACCTCTGAGTTTGTTTCGGCCTTTCTTCTCAGAGTAGTCAGATAGGAAACGCCGACCTCATCTAGTTTTTAAAATATGAATGACATGTAAAAGTGTTTGTTCGAACCTACTTACAGAAATAAAATCATTTATAATTTATCAATTCTAGATACTGTAGCGTCGTCACAAGAATTTGTCTCGCATCCATAGCCAATTCCGCGGATCGCGAGTCTACATTTTAACATGAATACGATTGTACCATCCTAATGTAGTGGGGCACTTGTATTCTCGTCTGTACCAGCCTTGTCCTTGTTCAAAGGTAATGCTATTTGTTCCATACCACTACGTAGCTACGCCGAGCATTTGCGGTAGTCACCGACGATGCTACGCTGCTACGCGGTATGCGATGCTACGAAGCGTGCAAGCGGTACCCCGCACGGTGGGTATTCATTTTACATTGTTATGTGCTACGAGTTCGTATTCGGACGGTGGGTATTCATTTTACATTGGATTGTGTAGTGGATTTTGTAGTATTTTGATTAACTGCGCTTTGCAGTTTTGGAGTTTGTTTTATAATTATAACTTAAGTGTTTGAATGTATACAAACAAAATTGAAATGTTGTTTTGCGTTGAAAAGGGTATTATCATACTGTCGGTTTTATGTCGAGCTCTAGGTTAAAATTAAATAGAGGAAACCGAAATGTTGAAACTAAGTACTAGCGTTATTTGGTGGTAAACAAGCAGGTACACATGGATTTGAATAGTAAGAGGGCTAGGGGGGTAACCCCCTCGAGTTTGTTGCGTAAACATTGAAAGGCCCGAGACGGCGGCGCTCCGCGTTCCGCGCGCGCCTCTTTCTAGAGGAACGGGATCCGCATGAATGCATACGAGCCAACACCTGGCCGGAGGAGCGTGACGAAATGCGCAAGCACTACAGCACCCTGCTAAAGGTATCAGCAGAACACCGTGTGGTTTTAGTCAGTAAGAGTCTGACAGACCCCTCCACCTACCCCAGGGTCGATGACATTCATGAGGATTTCCACACGACAAAAAAGGGGGAGTAACCCTTAGACATCAGCAATACCAGAAACAATACTGAAATGTCGTATGGTCATGTCTTAATGAATCATGGTATGATAGTACTTATTACTTCCCCGGACGTGCAATCATCTGTATTTTTGTGGTCGAAGGAATCCAAAAAACTGGTTGATTTTACTCGAAAAAATTGTTGTTTAAAAATGTCTTAATAATGGCAAGTTTATGACCAACACACTTTATTTGGTTTATTATTTATGAATAATTTACAATCTAACACTAAAATATATAATTTATATACAAGTATAACGTGTCTAAAAAGACACTTAACGAAGCCGAGAGTCACTTGTACTCCCCGTCATTGCAAATTTTCTTTTGGACTGGACCATACCTAGAAACCTTCTGGTTACGAAGATACTGAAGGTGAAAACTCCAGCTTTTAGTGACTTTTTTTACTAAAACGAGTTTTTAATAATAATGTTATAACACAGCTTTAAATACCCCCACGACCCCTGTATCGTTGCATGCACCCATAAGCACAATGTTTTGCGTGCGTTCCATTGCGCACTACCGCAAACAGCGATTATTCACACAATAAAATTCGTTTCCCAGCAATTACTTTTCACCCTGTATAAAGGGAAAAAAAAGGAAAGGGTACCAAAAATTCTTCCGCATCGCTGTCAGTGGAAAAAATGCCCAAAAGGCTGGCAGCATTGCCACGTTGGATGGCATAAGTATTATTTTAGTTTTATATCTTTTCTCTATGTGTTTTCACAGTAAAACTAATATTGAAGATTTTTAATACCTTTTATTTTTGCATACAAAAATATGTAAAATAAACCTGTTATCCATACATATTAACAGATTACCCGTAGACGTCAAAGCGCTGCTATGAATAATTCCTTTTCAAACCTGCCCATTTTAATTATATGCCGATCAATATTGTAATCAGTATTCATTAACACGAACCTATTTGTCAGTAGAATACAGTTCACTGAGATTAACTACCATGAAACGTGTTAAAATATTAAATAAGGTGTCGGGAAATTTGACGTATGACTTCTTAATGATGGGACCGCGAAAAAATTATCAACCGTCCCATACAAAACTTCAATACCTACTCGACCCAAATGTATGACACGGCTGATTATTTTTTCGTGATTACAATGTTTGTCCCACGGAGATAGTTGTACAATTTGATGGTCTGTACCGCATCCTGTATATTTGTTTCTTTTTTTTTTCTGTGTCTGTCACAGCAGCGACCCCTATCAGAATACCAGCGCTGCGACACTTATTTTTTTTTTAAATGTGGCAGCATCATGCTGAGATAGGGGCCTTTTGTCCTCGTACAGGAATTACTGTTGTTCATTTTACTTTTGTTTTTATTTTATTATTTTTATTTTTATGAGCGTGTTTAGCTTAGTTTCTGATAATCTTGTGCGAGTCTCAATAAATACTTTTTCTTTCTTTCTTTCTTTCATCCTTAAATATGATCACAGCTTTCTGATACACGTTGTATGCAGTCACCAAATGTGATAAGTTACCAGGATCGTCGGATATAGTTGAAGTTTACTAAGAAACCGATGGACGTTTTCAAATGAAATTTAATTTGAAAAATGGCCTGTTTGTTTTCTATGAATTAAATTAAATTTTATTCGAAAACATTCATCGGTTTCTTAATAAACTTCAACTATATCGACGACACTGGTTACTTATCTCTTTTGGTGACTGTACAGTCACGAGCACAAATATGTATACACTTTGCTGAATTCAAAAGCGATTTCCTCCTTAATTTATTAAATGAAATTTTATGTTGTTACGAACATAGCATTTACGAACCTATAGGTTTATGCAACATGTCGCATTTCAACGTTGCATTCGATATTTCACGAAAAAATCGCTATTGAAAATTGCCAAGTGTTGACATATTAGTGCTCGTGACTGTACATACTTGGAAATCGTAAAGAGCAGTTATGCAATAATTCAAACAAAATGCCAGACTACACAATTTCGTATATTAAAAAAAATGTTAATTTATTTAAGTTTGTAACCCCAACATCATATTAATTTCATAAGTTTTTTGCAACACCGACGTTATTTTCATAACATTATCATTTCAAGAGGAGTTAAAAATGTGCTCCTAATGAAAATTATTTATTCATGCTGGTTTTAGCGTAAGAGAAAGAAATATTAAAATTCCATTTGATATATTCTATACTAATATATTAAAACTGAAGGGTTTGTTTGTTTGTTTGAACGCAAATTATCTCTGGAACAGCCAGTCGGAATTAAAAATTTCTTTTTGCATTTGATGCCCCAATTCTTGAGGAAGGTTATAGGCTATTTAACTCACGCTACGGCCCTTAGCAGCCGAGCAAAAAGAAAAACAGTCGGAAAGAACGCTATCAACGCTAAGCTAAAACGAAGCAGTAGCGCGGGATCGTGATGCGATGCGACGCGACGCGGGGGCCGAAGGAGTTTTATAAAGGGAAGGGAAAAAGGCGTGAGTTTTATTTATTTATTTATTTTGATGTATTATTTGTATTTATTTATTTATTTTGATTTATTTATTTGTATTTATTTATTTATTTTGATTTATTTATTACTTGGATCGCAAACAGAAGCTACACAATTACGTGCACGTTAACATAAACAGGGACAAATACAAGTGTACGTTTCCAAGTATAGGAGATCACATCATTCACTTATTATCGAAATAGGTAGCAACAAGTTTGACAAGGATGAAAACATTAAAATATATCAAAATAAAATAAGTACCTACACGAAAATCATAAAAAATTATACAAAATAATAAAAATAATACCATTCATTTTAAACAAATAAAAAACAATATAAAAAATAAACATAGACAACAGAAGAAATAACAAAATATTATGCCTTAAATAATATGACTTTTATGTCTTTTTAAACTTTGATATTTTGCATGTAATATCCAATTCATAATTCATTGTGCTTCGATAATTCGTTATACTGAGTTTATGTTTATGTGACCAAAAATATAGCTCGGCTGCACCCGAGACTATCTATTATTTTATCCTATGAAATGCATTAATTTACCTATGTTATAGAATCGTCATAAATATAGTAATCAACTATGCCAGCCTGTTAATAGTAATGGGTGTCCCAAAAGTATATACAGGATTTGAAGAGGCGATGTCACCAAGGTCTTGTGATCTGACGCCACTAGATTTCTTTCTTTGGGGCTACGTCAAAGGTAGGGTCTATGCCAACGATCCACAAAACATTGACAACTTAAAACACAATATACACCTAATCGCCTATTTATTGGTGAAATAAGCCACGAAATGTGTAAAAATGTAATGAAAAACTTCGACAAAAGAACATTTGTAAAACCGCCTGTGGCGTTCAGTTGGTAGATATTCTGTTCAAATAAAATTGTACAAGTCTCTTCTTTGAAATAAAATAAAACTACGAAGAAATTCCAATCCGTTTGCATTTAATTGAAAAAAATTATAGCTATTTATTGCAAAAAAATCGCATTGAAATCGGCCCAGTAGTTTCCGAGGAAAATGGTAACAGACATACATACACACAAACAACCTCTAACCCCAAACGCATATTATGCCGGCTCCATTCCGTCGTGGGTAAAAAAACACTTCTTATACCTACTTTACAAACACGCAGTATTAGCACCAACCTGTAGGATGTGAGTGGGCGTCTGGGCCCATCCCACTGAAATAAGTCAGTACATTTATTTATCTTAAACGCCTACGATAACTGGATGGGAGAACCTTTGTGCCAAAAATGTGACTTTTACATCTGTTACCTTAATTAAAGGTCTGTTTCACCACCCACGAGTAATTGTGAAACAAACTCATATACAAGTAAAAAATAAAACACCTGAGCGAGGCCAAGCCGCAAAGGCTCCTATCTCAGCATACTGCTGCGATATTTAAAAAAATAATTACTGCGGCGCTGGTATTCTGATAGGACCCGCTGTGATGCCACGGACACAACTACGGACATCCATAAATCTCACTAGGGGATTTTTTAAATTTTATTAATAATAAATAGTAAGAAAATAAAGCAAGCAGGAGGGCTCCCGATACGTAATGGATAGTCAACCATCCACGAACCAACCGCGGCAAGCGTAGCTTAACTTTCGATGGACCAGTGCGGCTCTTATTAATTAGCCAGGAGCCCCTCTGTTGAGTTGAAATTTGTATGACGTATTTTACAAATAGAAGGTCACTCATCAGGCGCAGAGCTGAACATTTCTTTCGTTAAACTAAAAGTTCTGTAATGGATGTCTAGAGTTGAAATAGTAAGTATATAGCAATCCATACTAAATAGATAACTACATACAAACTAACACTAAAATATATACATATACTATATACTTTTTGATGACTTTTAAAGAGAAAACTGTCTGTGAATGTGAGTAGCATTCAGGCTACATTGAACATATGATTATTATTTTAATATTGTGAATGTGAAGACTATGTGGGTCATTGTTGCTTTTTTATTTTTTCTCTTCAGTCATCGTGGTCTGGCAGTTTGAGTAATTTTCGTGGCCTACCCAAATGTCTTTTCTTTGGTATTGTTCGTCAAATCGTTGAGCTCCTTAAGTTCTGAGTTGAGCTGCACGATTACTGACAAATGCGTGCACTGACTAGACAGGTCCACTCAATCTGTGTGGTTTTTCCTCAAAAGACCATTTCAGACACAAATCTACATGGTCTTCACATGATCTGACCAAGATTATGTCTGGACTTTAAAACAGACTGCGACCTCTGAGTTTGTTTCGGCCTTTCTTCTCAGAGTAGTCAGATAGGAAACGCCGACCTCATCTAGTTTTTAAAATATGATTGACGTGTAAAAGTGTTTGTTCAAACCTACTTACAGAAATAAAATCATTTATCATTTACTTAAAAGTATATAATTTAAAAAAAAAGGAAGAGCTCATAGGGCATCAAAAAATTCGTCCGCATCGTTGTCAATGGGATAAGTCCCCAAAAGGCTGGCAGCATTGCCACGTTGGATGGCAATGCTGATTCTTTGGGCTAAAAATGGGCTAGTCTTCTGGTCACGTGAAGAGTCAACGAACCGCTTGGCGATGTTCCGAAATATTCGATGAGCACTGTGACCCCAAGGCCCTAGTGTTTCAACTCCGAACGGCTCAAACATATAACTCCCAATATGGTTGTTATACTTGCGCCGTTTGAGGTTTTAATAATAAGTTGGACAAATCTTACTATTTGTAATGTAGCTCATCTTACAAAATGAAATGCCCATCCCATTTGATTAAATTTGACTTTGACATGGTAAACTTGTATTGTTTTGATTGAATGTTTTAATGATATATATCGAGTTAGTCCTCGAATTCTTATCTTTACTTATGGCTTTTGTAAACAGGATTTTAATTCAGATTTGTTAAAGTTGTAATGGCAATCATGTCATTTGGCTTAAATAGGTTTTTATTTTTATATAGATTCTTATTCTATATTTTATGAATGTGAGAACGTTGTAGGCCTAACTTGTAGACTGTAGATTTGTACACCTTTTTATATTTTGTTGAGTACCAGTTACTTGTTGACAGGCCTACACTGTCCTCCCATACCTATCAACACTGTAAATTGAAACATTGAAAAGGTATAAAACATGAACATTTTTAAAAGACTAACCGTGGAGTTTCTTTCTGGCTCTTCTCCATAGGAAACGACCAATTGGAACCGTGCACCTAGCTTCTGACGTTTCACAAGTGCCCGTGTAGGTTTATATGAAATAAAATATATTGATTTTTGATTTTGAAGTCAGTTATTATAGCATAAACTTTTTGCATGCCTTAGTTAAGGTAGTTCGTATAAGGATCCTTTTAAACTTAACATCTGTAACTTGTACCTAGTTCCTACGCAAATCAAAAACTATTCTATTCTATTCTAATGACGGGGAACAATTACACAATCCTACCTATGCAGAGAATAATAAAAACCGGCCAAGTGCAAATTTTTGTTAGAGTTAGATGTGTCCCCAACCTGCCAGCTAAATAACAACCATTTAGCTGGCAGGGCGGGGGGCATCTAACTCTAACAAAAATGAGCACTTTAAAGTTTAATATTTCGCAAACGGATCCCTGAATCGAAAATAGTTTTGACACAACGGGAATATTTTTGAACGGCCTATCCAACGACACCCCACACTATGGGATAGACAAGGATAAAAAAATGATCTCCTCTTTACGTGTAGGCGACCCCAAAAAACAACTTTTCTGAACCACTTTATCGGCGTAATTAACATGTCAAACCCATACCAAATTACAGCTTTCTAGTATTAAGAGTCTCTGATCTGAGCCGCAGACAGACAGACGAATGGACATGGCGAAACATGGGTTCCTTGTTGACCTACCTAAACCCTAAAAACCAAAACAAAGTCACCATTCTGACATTTTTCTTTAAACATATTTATTTATTTATCTTCTGATCGCCAAGAGAGGCTACACAATTACATGCATGTTAACATAAACAGAGACAAATACCAGTGTGCCTCCAATTATAGGAGACCACATCATTCACTTAATATCTAGTAGGTACAAAAAGTTTGACAAGGACGAAAACATTAAAATAAAATACAAATTACATTAAGCAACAAATTCAAACAAATAATTTTATAAAATAACATAATTTAAAAAAACCATAGATAACAAAATAGGAAAAACAATAACAAAATATTATGCTTAGGATAATAAAACTCTATATCGTTTTTAAACTTTGCAATTTTACATGCAATATCTAATTCTTTATGTTTCGACGCTTCGTTATACTGCCTACAGAGCCTTGGCAAAACGGCGAAATCTTATGAAACATTAATCTAAGTAGTAAGCACGGATAACATGGGTCATGCCCGATCGCCCCAAGTTCCAAGTTCCCCGAAATGATTTTTCATACATTCATTCCCAACTTCCCCAAAATGTACCGATTTCCGACCTATCAATGAATCACCTGTACACAAACCAAATCCTAACTGTAAACGAAACAACTTACCATAACATCACGCCCGTAATCCCCGAAGGGTTAGGCAGAGGTGGACCTATAGTACACCCACATTGCGCCAGTTATAATTAAGTCTCATGCAATAGGGGGCGAGCCTATGGCCATAAACCGGGCACAAATCCAAACTCCGAGCTGCTGCTGAGAAATTCCTGATGAGGGAAATGTTACGTGAAACTTTGAACTTATTTTTTTTTTTTTGTAGCTTTTATAACTTGAATGCGAGGCTTTTGGCTATTTTATATGTGTCTATTAATTAATGTCATTCATTTTTAAGGTGCGTTTTGTTTGTGCAGCATAAACTATTTTTCTTTCTTCTTCTTTAAATATGTGATAATTTAAAAAGAACTATGACATCCAATTCCATCGATAACCACATTTATGTATTCTAACAGCCACTATAAATGTATGGGCTTGATATTAGTTCTATAAATCACAGAACGTAGTGGGACGCAACGAGTTGGTAATGCAATATGTCCAACTTCTGCAACACTGCACGTGCTTGACGATATAGAGATACATACATACATACATACATACATACATACATACATACATACATACATAAACTTACGCCTTCTTCCCATGGAGGTAGGCAGAAACTACAGAACGCCACCTGCTACGATTCTTACATACTCCTTTTGCTTCGCTTAAGTTCATACATCTGGTCATACACGCACGCCGGTTGCGAGAACTACGCACCTGACCTTTCTGAAGAGCATCACCAATATGGTCACTATATGTGCTCCTAGGGCGTCCCCTCCCGGCATTTCCATTCACATCTGCCTTGTAAATACCTTTTGTGAGTCGCCTTTCATTCATCCTTAGATATAGAGATGTTTTATTTAATTAAAACATGAGGTATCTCTACAGTACATCGTCAGGTTACGCCGAAGGAGTTGGGTTTGGCCAGGATAGGTAAAGTTTATTTATTTATTTATTTAACCATTTATGTACACACATATATAAACAGACAAGAAGAAAGGAACAGAAAAATACGTACAAATTAATAATTAATTTAATTAATTAATTTTTAATTATTTTTTTAATTAATTGGCTTTTTCCATCAGGAATTTCTCTTTAGCATCCCGAAGTCTGGATTCGTGCCCGGTTGATGGCAATAGGTTTGCCACCTATTTATTACATGGGACTTAAACATAACTAGCGAAATGTGAGTGAACTATAGGTACACCTCTGCTTAAACCTTCGGGGATTACAAGCTGTTATGGTATATGTATATCTCCACATAACATTGTCTGTGTACTCCGAAGGAGTTGACAGAGGTGTATATCTACGGTAAACTTAAAAAATACACAGGAAAATGGCCTCTGTGAGTCGCAATAGCACGGAACGGTTCTCCTCGAAGTTGGTTCCGAATTTCCGGTTTAAGAGAAAAATATTTTAGTTAAAAGACTCTTATGAATAAAGAAGGATACCTCAACAAGATGGACCAGACTGGACCTCGATGATCAAGTGATCTAGTGGCCGCAAACACAGCTACTAAGTGTAGGGTTCTGAGTTCGATCCCCCGGATCAGGCAGAGTGTTATTGGGTTCTTTATCTGAAACTGCGCGATGACTGTATTACTGAACTTCGAAGTTTAAAATATCGATGTATTTAATTGAGAATGTTCATAATCGCGATATACGGAACTTCGGAAGAATGCCATAATGCGTTTCTTAGGCCTTTCTCAGTGACGACGCTAGTCTACAGGCACTTACTGTGTGACGATCCTGGCCTACCTATCCTTGTGCATCCTGTAAGTGTGACCCGCCCAGTCCTATTTCAGCCCGGCAGACTTATCTCCTTGATATTGTATAACACATCGGTATTGTATAACAAACTCTACCATCACCAAACTCTGCCAACAGGTGACAACATCAACTTAAACTCCAAGTTCTCACACAAAGGGGAACGTTTACGATGCGTGTAGCATATACGTGTTATCTTGGTATGCTTGACAGTGACGTCACTGCTACTTGTGGCTTCCACCCGGAATGTAAAGGGGAGACGAACCGAGTAACTACCGTAGAACAAGGATACTGTAGAGAAGCGAAATTTATTATGGTCGTGGCTAAATAATAATAACCTCATGGGTCAATGGAAAATTAAGCTAATCTTGCCGCGGTCAGTCCGTGGATGGATGACCATCCATTACCTATTGACCCCTCCGTGTCTTGGAAAGCACGTTAAGCCGTTGGTCCAGGCTGTCGTTGATCTTTGACAGGCGTTACGGATAGTCAGAAGAATAGAATAGAATAGAATACTCTTTATTATGTACACCATAAAAAATAACCGATATAAATGTTGACATTTTACACAGGGTGACACAATGGGCGGTCTTATCGCTAAAAGCGATCTTTTACAGACAACCTTTGGATGGATTCAAGGGAGAAGGAGATACAAGAAGCCTAAAGTCTGACAACTAGTCTTACCAAGTGGTATCGTGTTATCCAGTAACTGGGTTGTGGAGGTCAGATAGGCAGTCACTCCATGTGGAAGGCTGGTATTCAGCTGCATCCGGTTAGGCTGGAAGTCGACCACAACATAGTTGAAAAAATGCGGGGCAGATTGCAGATTTATTGAAGCGAAATGTATGTACTTTTCTTTGTTCTTCAATGACCCACGGAATGAGTCCACCCATGACCCATGTTTTCGAATGAAAATTAATTTGATAAATGAACTGTTTGTTTTCTATTAATTTTATTTTATTTTTATTTATTTATTTATTTATTTGGGATCACCAACAAAGGATACACATATACAATATAAATTAAAATAATAAAATTGGTTCTTTTACGAGTGCTCCTTCAATTACAGGAGACCACAGCATGCACATAACAAAACTAGGTGTAAACACAATAAACATTAAAATTTAGAAAAACAATGATGAATGATGAAAGAAAAAAAATAACAAGTCAAGAGTGAACATTCATATTACAATGGTGTAAACAGGATAAAAATAAAATATAGAAAACAAATGATTGAAAACATCCATCGTTTTCTTATTAAACCTGCACCCTAATTACGTAACACACTATCTATCACAATCTGAATCATTTTGAAACCTATTGCTATCCATTGCTTCATATGATCTAAAAATTTGTCTGCTCAACAGCTTAAATAACGCAATGAATGTTGTTGAACTGTCAAAATGAAACCCATTCCTACTGTTAGTGAGTTACGTAATCACCCCGCTGAACGAAATCGGACGACCCTGGTTACTTGGTGATTATACATACCTACCTAAAGAACACGGCAGAAATGTAGGGAGATAATTTACTTTCGCTCTGAAGCTAATCGGGCGTTGCCTGCAAAACTACGACGCTCCGCGTTTTTCCTCGGCTTAATTACTTTCGTTGTAAAAGGGTTTTTTTAATCACAATTCCTTTGATGTATTTTATCGCAAAGTGACCTTGTGATGTGATCATCTTATCTTTAAAACAACATTAAATTCAATTTCAGGATTTTTGATAGACCAGGGATAGCGCGCTTTTATAAACTCAAACTCAAAGCATTTATTTCAATTAAACCATTTACAGGCAGTTTTGAACTGTCAAAGAGTCGGTCAGTTAGTCAGAAAGTTGAAGCTAGTGGCCCATTCCAAAACGAAGATCTCTATGGAGAAGAACGGGCAAGAAACTCTAAGGACACTTCTTTGAAATTAAGATATTACAAATTCCTGGGTACATTATTCTTGTTGCTTCTATATGTGAAAACAATGTAAAAACATATTAAGAAACAATCCAAAATATAAAATAAAAAATAAAAATGAGCCGTGGCAGTTAAGAGATGACCAGTCCCTCGGCGCCATTTCTCTTTGCTCGGCTCCTTAGGTTCCTAGCGAGATGTTAAATAGTTTATAGCATTCCTCAAGAAATGGGCTATCAAATGCAAAAATATTTTTCAAATCCGACCGGCAGTGCCAGGGATTACGCCCAAATACAAACTTACAAACAAACAAATTTTACCTCTTTATAATATTATACGTATCCTATCTATTCCTAACCAATATTATAAATGCGACAGTAAGTTTGTTTGTTACGCTTTCACGCCAAAACGGCTGAACGGATTTACATGAAATTTGACACACAGATAGACCATGACCTGGGTAAGGACATAGGCTACTTTTCATCCTGGATGGCAAGCGACGTCGCGGGAAACAGCTATCAGATAATAAAATATAAAAATATTCATAAAAGTGGAATGAAGAGTCGATCATTCAAAAATGACGGGCTATCTTGCCCTAAGCTCCATATCGATGACAAGCTATTATTATGAATAATAAACAGACGAGATAAGCAGATACATGCAGAAAGTACTTAAGCTTAGTAAATTTGCCCTTATGTGAGAGCTGGCAACACACGGTTTCAGGAAACCCTGATCAGCTAGCACTTTTTTTTTTTCGTTTGTGTAATGACTCCAATGACGTCTCCCGCTCTGACTCTTACTGATTAAACCCCACCTGTGTTCCTTCAGTTGCCTGTGCGCCAGGGCCACGGTAACTCTTTCGAACAATCCGCAATAAGTCGATAGTTTTCTTTATTTTAATATTTATTACTTTATTTTTTGTTGTTATTGGTTGGCAAAACAATCTAACGGACCACCTGATGATACTTAAGTGGTACTTAGAGCCTTCCAGCCTTCTCTAGACATCTACAATAGGTACTGTCACGAGCACTAATATGTACACGCCCAGCAACATTCAAAAGGGATTTTCAATGAGTTCTACTGCTACCTACTGTTTCGAACCAATTTTACAGGTTTGAAGGGACATTGACGCGCCACCTGTTATCATGGATTCAGTACATGATTCTGGACCTTGATACCTTGAGACCCTGCTTTGAAATATAAGGCAGGTTATAAAAAAAAAACGGCTGTTTCATAGAAACGTGCGATACCTACGCGGTCAAAATGCAATTTTTTTAAGCTATTGCATAGCTTTTATCGCGGGCTTTGAGCGCGGCGAACGAATCAAGAAATTCCGTAACGAAAATAAAGCCTAACACCCCCACTCCGCCTACCATGTAGCTCGGCCGAGCGTTCGCTTAACGTGTATGTATATGTTACGACTGTACGCAGCTCACACGGATCGAGGCGAGCTGCTCCAAAATCGGACGAATACGTAAGCAGCTGTTTGTGAGAAAGTATATAGGTGTATAGGTATGTATCATATCTTTATAATGCCACACTCACCGCATAGAAAATAAAATAAAAATATTTTAAACGATATTAACTCCTCATTTATTCAATAAAAGAAAAAAACTTGTTTTCTTATCGGTCACCACTCTCAAAAAGTGTAACTTGAATTAATATCAAAGAAAAAACTTGAATTAATATCAAAGAAAAAACTTGAATTAATATCAAAGGAAAAAAATTACTGCATAAATAAACAATTATAATTGCATAAGTTGATAAAAAATGCTATGCAATAGCTTTACCGCGGCAGTCCCCGAGTGCCACACGTGTTTTTTTTAAATTACTGACGAAAAATTTCAACGCATAGGTGTTCAGAATCATGTACTGAATCCATGGTAACAGATTGCGCGTCGATGTCCCTACCATCCTGTATAGGTAGGTACTGTATCCTGTATTTCGTAAATCATTCCACTAAATCACAGATTCCGACATGTTTTCTTCCGCAAACATTGATTAGGCGAAATACTTTGTAAACCCACACGACCCATGCAACTATTTAAGTAGTAACACTAACTACTTACGTCAAAGTTTACGTCAATTGCAATAAAATCGGTAAATATAGACATTGTGATCCTATTACTGTACGTTTATGAAAGGCTATTAACGAACAATCGAACTGATTTAGCGGTGAAAACGTGATAAGTAAACAACTGACAAATTTTAGTTACAGACTGAATTGTCGAGTGAACTATAAAAATGAGACAGACGAATAGTGTGGTACTCGAATCATCCTAGTGCAACACGTTTGGATTGCGAAATACGCAAGTTCGAATGAACGCAAGTGCGAATGAACGCAAGTGCGAATGAACACAAGTGCGAATGAACAGAAGTGCGAATGAACGCAAGTTCGAATAATAAATAAATAATATTTTTTATTTCTCAGAAACTTAGTAATATTTTACAGAAAATAGATTGGCAGTATTAGTTTCTAATAAAATGGATGTAGCCACTGCAACTAAACCAGGCAATGCCTGTATTTTGGTTTTCAGTGTTTTTTCCCTCGATATTTTAACAAAATGAACACAAGTGCGAATTAACGCAAGTGCGATAACCCCCAATCAGCACCAGTTTACGTTGTGCGAAAGTTTTTCTTTGTAAGGTGTTTGTAAAATTACAGATATGGTACTAAAGACATTTTTACTTTGAGTCTAACTGGCCATATGCATAGGACACGTCTAGTGGACGTAATGTAAGAAGTATTGCAGTTGTTTGAGGTAGAGGTTACCGCCTACCATAAGTGGGTCCCAGTCTATCTACCAGTTTAATCCGATCCAGCTGGTCCCTTGCTGCCCTCCCACAGCGACGCCCTAAGCCGTGGTCCGTACCCCACAGGGGATGCCACTAGCGTGTAGTCGCTTAGTTTTTAAGTTTTTAAGCCCTGGCTGGAGAAAGAAAGAAAGAATGAAAAATTGGTTTATTTGTCACAGAAACACATGTATACAAAAATTATAATTAGCTCTGATCTGGTGGTCTCAATTTATTAAGGCACCCGCAGTCAAGACCGGTTAAGCAGCCGACAACCTTCTAGATAGACCAGCAAGATGCGATTTATAAAAAACTATTCACCATTCCGTCAATTTATCGGATCAAAGAATTGTCATTAATCAATGACACTCCCTGTTTTTAAGCTAAAAGGCGAACATAAGACTATGACAGGAATCCATTATTTATGTTTTAGTATAATAATATTTTTCAGCATCCTAAACGCTCCCGCAAACAGGCGCGACGCGAGTCTGGTGGAACAATTTCTATGAAAACTTCATGGAAGTTGTTCTACGGGAGATGTGTCGCGCCAGTCTGCGGAATACTTTATCCTTTATACCACTAAAATTTGAGCGAACAATGAAGCCGTTTCAGGGAAACCGCCACTGGCAACGGTATAACAGAAATGTGACGAAATACTCGTACATTACACCTGTCTTGTCACAGTGCGTGCTAAACTGCGAGTATTTAGATATAATAAAGAGAAATATGTCAAAATTCATGAACGTTGTCTTGTCTCACTAAGTGCTAAGTCAGCTGGTATAATCCTTTGTTACGCCCACGTGCCATGAGACAGGAAGAAAAGACGTAGTATTACTCAAAAGGCGTAGCATTGCTTAAAAGGCGTAGTTTTGCTCAATTGGCGTAGTGTTTATAACTAACAATTTTATAAACGTACCGAGCTGTAAATACATTATTGTACTTGTATTGTCGTGATTACTAGATTAATTAAGCTATAAAAAGTAACAGGAAAAAAGCAATAGTCCATTTTGGTCTTATTTTTGGAAGAAAAGCACCACTTTTGATTTGAACATCCGAAAATCTTAAAGAAAATAGAGAAAACCTTTGTGTCCGTGGAGAACGTTGTTGGTTGTACATTCGTATAACCCCTTATGTTCTATTTATTAGTAACTAGCTTTTGCCCGCGGCTTCGCTCGCGTTAATTTAGACTTTGACTATCAATTCGGGTTATAATTCAATCATGATTCGAAAGACACGTGGCGCCATCTATTATCATAAGAACGTTATTGTTGTTTACCTCGGGAACAGTACTTTTTTCCGGGATGAAGGTACCTTATGTCCGTTTCTGTACCCCTGACAACGTACATGCAAAATTTCAGGATGATCGGTTCAGTGGTTTAGGCGTGAAAAGGTAACAAACAAACAAACAAACTTACTTTCGCATTTATAATATTAATTATAATTATAATAATTATTATTATAATTATAATAATAATTATTATAATTATAATAATTATTAAATTATAATTATTATAATAATTATTATTATTATAATTATTAATTATGATCGGTTCAGTGGTTTAGGCGTGAAAAGGTAACAAACAAACAAACAAACTTACTTTCGCATTTATAATATTAATTATAATTATAAATTAAAATAATAATTAAGTTAGGATTTACAGGGTGGCAGGGACACCGACGTGCAACCTGTTACCATGGATTCAGTACTTACATAATTTTGGACCACGCTGCGTTAAAAAATTTCGGTTATTTAAAAAAAAACACTGTTCCATACATTTTGATCGCAATGATATTGCACGTTTGTATGAAACAGATGGTTTTTTTTTTGATGACCTACGATTAATTTCTGCGCTAGGATACATAGATAGTCTAAAATCATGTGCTGAATTCATGGTTACAGTTTGCGCGTCGATGTCCCTGCCACCCTGTATAATGTGTAATTGTACACTAGAATTGTACCAACATTGTACACTTAATTCGCAATAAACGTTTTGACTTTAACTTTGTTAGTTCTTCCAAATAAATAAAATAAAACTTTATTACAAAAAAAAAACAACCAACTTCCAATAAAAACAAAGTGAAAAATAACTTTAATTTCGGAAGTCGGTGGCAAAAAACGAAAATACAAAACCAAAGACACCGACTTCCAGAATTGAAGTTATTTTTCACTTTATACTGTTTTGTTTTGGTGGTCGTTTGTTATTTTTTTTGTAATAATCTTTTTATTTTTCACTTTTTAGTTGTGGTACCTACCCCATACAAATTCGCATACCATTACTTGCTATGTAAATAACAGTGACAGGAAGTTATTATAACATCATCAATATACACTAAGTGGAAAAAATACGTAATATTGAAGCTAACTGAAAAACAACCCAAGCAAAGTTAATCAAATTTATATGGAAGGCATACCCTATCCATTAAAACATAATTTTCGAAATCTATCCACAATTGCCAGCGATATCGCGTAACCTATAAACAAAAAAAAACAGACGAATTGAGAACCTCCTCCTTTTTAAGAAGTCGTTAAAAAATACAACTCAACTAAAGCGTAGTCGTAAAACCAACCAATTTAAATAAAAATGGAAGAAGCGTAGGTACTGTAGAGGTTATCTGCATGTGTCAACCTTATGTTGACTGGCTGGTAATATATTATCGATGGTTACTCTCGAACAGTCAAGCAAGTTTGAAATAGGCTTTGGACGGAAAAGTGATGGTAGTTTGTTTAGAGAAGTAGATAGGCAGGGCTAGGGCCTGCCGGTGTATTAGGAAAATTCCTTGATAAAATATAATAATCTAGCTAAACATTAAATATAGTTTCCTTTCTCTTACGCCCCCACTTTCATATATTGAGAAAGGTATAACAGTACTCTTTCCACTGTGCACATAACTTAGAATGGTAACTTGCTAGTAATTCTACGCCACTCAACTTTAAGTTGGTTGAAAATACTTATTTTGCAAAATTTATAGCGATTGGCGAGCGATTCATACGCGAGTGTGGAAAACGAAGTTTTGTCGGAAAGAAGACGAAGACGCATCCGTAATGATCAGAAAATCCTAACTAATATTATAAATGCGAAAGCTAGTTTGTTTGTTTGTTACGCTTTCACGCTAAAACGGCTAGACGAATTTGGATTAAATTTGGCACACAGATATACCATGACCTGGATAAGGACATAGGCTACGCCAGCGCGCCTCAAAGAGATGTCAGCACCATTGACGGGGTCCGACAGGGCTGATGCCTGCCGGGTTCGTGGATTGTCCGAAAGAGTTACCGTGGCCCTGGCGCACAGGCAACTGAAGGAACACGGGTGGGTTTTAGTCAGTAAGAGTCTGACACGCCCTTCCACTCCGCCCAGAGCGGGAGAGGTCGTTAGATGATATCCCAACCAACAAAACAAAAAGGCTGCTTTTTATCCTGGCCCGCAGACGAAGTTGCGGAGAAAAGCTAGAACATGCACACACCTTTGCCCCATGCGGGTATTCAGAAAGATTGTCGCAGAACGCCACGTGCTACGATTCGAATCTTTTATTTAATGCAATAGAAGACTGCACTATTGATATAATGCACAGCTGGATTGAAGAGATTAACAGGAATACTAGTACTTATTTAAACTCAGGGAAATTAATTGATACCAAATTGATTACCAACTTAAATTGTCCATATATTCAATTCACAGCTGTCATTCTTTGACAGTTGTATAAAATGGCCAATTAACGTAGGCTTGCAATTTGTTAAAAGATTATTTGCACTGACGGTACCTAAATTGCAAACCAAAGTGATAGTATTATCTCCTTAACTAAGGTTGAGCTGCAAAAATGCCAGAGCACATTTAAAATAACATTCGTTTCACCAAACCCACTAAGTCCCAAAAATTACCTAACCCTTTTATTGAACAAAGCCTGTCAGAGATTATAAATGATGTTGCCAACAATATAAAACGGCTAATTAGTTAGGTACCTAATTAGTAACATGACGTCGGCGGGCACAAAGGACCACTAGCCGCCATTATTGAGATTGAATCAGTAAATACTCGTTGAATCACTATTAATGGTGAATTTCAGAGAAAGGTAAAAAAAATAGAGAGGCCGAAAGAAGTATCGATATTTTTTTCCAGAGTTTATTTATCGATAATCTATTATCAATGTAAACAATGCTAGATTGTATGAGCTTGCTAAATTAATTTGTTTTAGTAAAATACAATAAGAATGGATTAATTATTATTGATGTAAACACACGCATTGACCTGATTTTATTAATCAATATTTAAGTTTATAGATCGTTTAACCCATAATTAAACTTGATAATGGATTTGAACCAGTAAGCCTCTTTGTTTAGATAGGTAGGTACTGTGGCTGTAAGAGGCATATACCTAAACCACTAAACCAAATCTTTATATCATTATAATAACAAGTTTTTTTTTTTAATTGAAATTCTGCATACTAGGTATACATATACTTCGTCCGCGTGACATCTCGGCACGCGACGCTCTACGTCGCATCCTATCGCCCGCCCGTACTTTTACTTAGTTTTCAGACTTTTTTTTTTTTTGATCAGCTCTTCTGAATTGTAACATAATTTTCTCAAGAATTTGGCTACCAAATAAAAATCAAATCCGACTGGCTGTTCCAGAGATTAGCGCATTCAAACAAACAAACTCTTTAGCTTTATTATCAGGATAGATAGATTTTTAAATATATGTATTTAAATACGTTTAAATTGAATTTTTAAATATTTTTATAAAGGATGTAATAATATTATTACAATTTTCTTCCTTTAAAGTTTAATGTTAATTAAAATTAAGAATATAAAATTATCTAAACAAATTAGTTTTTTCTGGCGTTCATGAAAATGTTTTTTTCGTGTATTTGAACCATAAAGAAAATATGTAGTTACAATAATATAAAATCATCGATATTTTGAAGAGATGGACCTCTCTATGCCGAATTAATTAATTTCCAAGAGTGTCAAAACGTCTGTTCTTTAACACTTCGGTTCGTTTCACCGAGACTCTTTGTGTTATTAACAGATGAAATATTAAAATACACGACCTCTAGAGACCATTGACTATCGTGGATAATTCCTAAAATTATATATATATATTCCTATTTATAAAATTAATTGAAGTCATAAATAATTTAACAATAATTTATTGACAAACTTTACATTAAACTAATTTGTTTGCTGACAATCATGCATGCTGGTAAAAGATCCCAATTTCTCTACTTGACAGCAGGAGCTTTCATATGTTCGGGCCTGCCGTTAAGCCATAGATTAATACGGACATTGGAGCCAATAATAAAACTGATACAGACCTATGGATTTGCCTACGTTACTATAATCAAAATGCTTATTTCTTTGATCAAAAAACAAAGATAAGATAAGATATTTATTTCGCAAATATGGGTACAAAACAAGGTGACATAAAACATAAAATTAGCAACAGCCATATTTCACCAGATGGCATGCAAAAGTACACGAGAGATACTAAGTAAATAATAATAAAGTTATACAATGTCAATAACAAAGATTGATTAACTATAATTAGATTATACACAACTGTCAACTTATTTCATATTGAAATTAAATTAAAATTAAATAAATTAAATGTCATATTTTCAATGTCTAATCATTATAGAAGTAATCAAGAAATTCCTTTATCCATTAAAAATTCCGTCACACTATAATACGCTTTGTCTCTTTGTCGCTTTGTCAAAAGGATGTGCTGCTTGGAAAAAGTGTTTCAGATTGCAATAAGTAGATAGATAACCTAATCTAACTTTCTAATTAATTACCTCCTACTTATTTATGTAACATAACATCACGCCTGTAATATCAGAAGGATTAGGTAGAGGTATACCTATAGTAACACGCACATTTAGTGTGTGAGTGAGTATATCATACCACTCAAATGTCTCGCTGGTGGTGGCGTGTGTGTTGGATAATTTAGCTCCCTTCAAAATGGTTGAGCTGAATGGCGCTAATTCATACGTCATGTTCGTGAACGGACGCCGTCAGTAGGGACTGGTCATCTCTTAGCTGCCACGGCTTATTTAAATTTAAATTTAATTTACTTAATATTTGAATTGTTTTTGTCTTTTTATTACGGACGCTTTTAACTTTCTGCATCGTTCTCACATGCATGCACAACATGAATGATATTTTGTAACCATGTTTTGATTTAAAAGAGTGTCCTTGGAGTTCCTTGCCCGTTTTTCTCCATTGGTATCTACTACGCTTTGGAATGGGCAACTAGCTTCATCTTTCTGACTGACCGACCCCTTGACAATTCAAAAGTGCCTGTAATTGGTTTATTTGAAATAAATGCTTTGAGTTTGAGTTTGATTTAGAAAGAAAGAAAAAATGCGTCTATTGGCCTTACAGCTACAAAAATACACCTTAAAACAAAAAAAAAGGAAAACAATGGTTATAATTCCAAAGGGGCTTCAGCCCCAGGGCTCAGGGGCTTTATTTTGCCAGATATATTTAAGTCCTATGTAATAGGGGGCAAGCCTATTGCCATCTACCGGGCACAAATCCAGACCCGGGCTGCTACTGAGAAATTCCTGATGAAAAACCCAACAATACTTTGCCCGACCAGGGAATCGAACCCAGAACCTCATGCTAAGCGTTAGCGCCTGCGTCCACTAGACTAAAGAGGCACTCACTTTTTTGAGATGTTGAACGTAAAAGGCTAAACGAAGTGGCAAAGGCCTTTTTAATCTGCCGCCAACTGCACGACATAACACGGACTATATATACGTACGCTTTGTCGCTCAATTTGTGGTGTATTACACGAGTTGCAATTTCAACCGCTAACGGTCGGTAAGTAAGTTAAATAGTAACTGTATCCAGTCATATAAAGTTACGAGGCAATTGTGGTTCAGTTATAAATGTCTAACGTCGACCATAAATGTCTAGAAAGGTACAAGATCTAAACTCACTAATAATTGCAGAGTTATTTTCAAAATAAATAGTGTAGAGTCATCTCAATTACCTCTTTCCTTTTTTGTGTATATACATAGTATATATATTATATATAATGTAGGTATATATATTATAGTAAATATTTATGTATGTATATTATAAGTTTATAACCTATTTAGGTAATTGTATACCTATTTCATGCATAATTAATTATGTTATCTTTTTAATATTTTTTATTATTATTAACGCCGGTTAAGCAGAACACCTGCCATCTTATCTCTACACCACCCTTGGTTGACTGGTAGAGAATGCCTAAGGCATTAAGTCCGCCTTTGTATGTTATTGTGTGCGAGAAGTTTAAATAAATAAATAGGTAAAATTAAAAAACCCTGGACACAAAAAGGAGCTGATGGCCTTAAAACGGCTGAACCAGTTTTGATAAAAAATATCTAAGAACCACCACTAGAAAACATGCTTTCAAATTTAAAAAATACCCGCATCCAAATCGGTTCACCCGTTTAAGAGCTACGGTGCCACAGACAGACACACAGACAGACACACACACACACAGACACACCGCCACACAGACACGCACACACACACATAGCGGTCAAACTTATAACACCCCTCTTTTTGTGTCGGGGGTTAATAAAATAGGTATTTCTGCCAGATTCTAGTCATGCTTTTTATAAGTACGTAAAATTTGCACGCCGAAATTAAAGGCATAATAAGAGATCGATGTAATTATCTTGAAGAACTTTCTATACCTTATTAAGGGGACTACAGGACCTAAACGCAAGTTTTATAATACCTAAAAATATATGATCCACTGCAGTAAACCACATCAGAAAAATATATGTTATTCTTCAGGTTATATGCTAGTTAGATAGTGTGTTGACAACATAATACAGCTAATTTGATACAATATAAAAAAATCACGAACATACCTCTAAAAATTTATTTTAACGATTAAAAACCATACTAATATACATGCAATCATTCTGATTTTTCGTCAGATTATTCTACAAACAACATATTAATGTAATAGTGATTTAATTGTTTAGTCCAATCAATAGATTTTTTGTAAATAGATAATTACTTCATATTTTGCAATAAATTACCAGCGTTGCGTCATTGCGCTTCTCTTTCTTTTCTATGCAGTCCGACAGTGACCGCGCTTTAGCTGTTGTCAGCCTCTTAACGGAAAATAAACGATTTTGATTTTAAAATGCCTTTTCCTACCTAAAAGCAGAAATACTATTCATCCAAAAATGTTAAATTATTACAGTCCCGTCTGTAAAGGGCTAAAGAGAAAAGGACTATTCTAAAGGGATCAAGTAAGTAGGTTTATCTTTAGAAATCTACTTACCTTCAAGTGATTTAAGGACCCAGGTGAACGAAATAAAGAAAAACTTCTGACATGTGTTTAAATTCCCGCGCTTTTCATTTATTTCGAAAAAGGAACATATTATTTTGAATTGGTTTCAGCGCGCTAATTTAAAAAAGCATTTTCCGTTTCGATTTTTAAAATATTTAAAATAAGGACAACGACTGAGATGGCTGGGCTTATGACAATGATCGTTTGACATCGATGGTTAGAATGCCAGAGGGAGAGGAAGTGCAAAGAAACGATAGATGGATTGTGTAAGGAATGATATGAAAGAGAAGGGAGTGAATGATAGCGTGACGGTTGTCAGGGAAGAATGGAAGAAGAAAACGTGTTGCGTCCCCAACTAACAAGGGACAAGAGCAGCAAGATGATGATTCACACCTATATTCCCCAAAAGGTAAGGCAGAGGTGCACCTACAGTACACCTACCCTACCTCCATAAGAAACACAGACTTCGTGATTCTTATATAATACTAGGTTCTGCCCGCGGCTTTGCCCGCGTGGATGCCGGAAATTATCCAACGAGAACGTGCAAATAATCTTTTTTTATTTTTAATAAACAGATTTTTATGATTCTAAATGTCTAACTTAAAAACAATACTTAATAATTCATTTTAATATTCTTGTCATTAATTTGTAACAATTTGAATAAATAACTAAATAAATAGCGGCGCTAGGCTGCCATTTATTTAATTATTTTATAGCTTCAAATTGTTATAACTTTAAAGGTGTCTATTTAAAGGAAATAAATAGTAAAATAATTTGAATACCTTAAGATAGGGGTCTGACTATATTTCCAATTCCTTAAATCTCTTAAAAAAGGTAAACAAATATTTCAATAATCATGTGAATTTTAAATTCATCTAATATCCCCCTAATACCTAATACCCCCCTAACTAAGAACTTTTTATTTCTTACCAAAGCATAAATTTAATTTTTATATCTCTAACTTAAGGAATGCTAAGTTTCCCATACAAACTTTCATCCCCTATATAACCCCTTTTTAGGATTATTTTGAGACAAAAAGCAACATATTTCCTTCCTCAGAAAGCCATCTATCTCTTTGCCAAATTTTATCGAAATCCGTTCAGCGGTTTAGGCGTGAAAAAGTAACATACAGACAGACAGAGTTACTTTTGAATTAATAATATTAGTATGGATAGTATGGATATTGTTTGTAATTTATTTTTAAACTGATGGGAATTTGTGAACGCTTTTTTGCACAAATCCCCTCTATGAGATCTATGAGACGTCAATGGGGATTTTTGGAAGAAAAGTTCACAAATCCCCATTGATGAAGAAATTCAAATGGGATTAGTGGAATAACCCCAATTCGCCAGTTATCCTTAAGTCCCATGTAATAAGGGGCGAGCCTATTGCCACAAACCGGGCACAATTGATTGCGATTTCCGCACAGAATATTCCAATTATTGGGATTCCGCTTCCACGAAATATCCATTGCCGGAAATATCGAGATAAGATTTGCTATCTGTGACTCACAATGGAAAAAAAATGGTCGATGATGCTACAATTCACCATTACATTTCCTCATTACAAATGTAATGGTGAATTACCTTGGTGCTAAATGTTGGGATTTATTTCGACCATCATCATTGTGAATGTTATAATTGTTTAAATCGCAATCATTCCGTTATCAGTGAAAGTAAATATAGTGTGGTATATATAGAAATACATTGTACAGCATTTGATCGCGAGAACACAATGGGTAACAGTCAATTATCCAATTGCCAGCCGTATATCCTTAGGACATGACTGCAGTGATCTCCAATTCGAATAATAGCATCCGTGATCGCGAAAAGTCATTCATACAATGTTACTTCTATATCATCTCCTTCTTCTACTTCTTATATATAAAAAATATTTTTTTCAAAAAAAAACAGCCGACTTTAAAAAAAAACACAAAAAAAGTGAAAAATAACTTTAATTTCGGAAGTCGGTGTTTTTTGGTTTTGTATTTTCGTTTATTGCCACCGACTTCGGAAATTAAAGTTATTTTTCACTTTGTAGTGTTTTTTTTTGGAAATCGGTGGTTTTTTCCTCACTTTTTTGGTGTGGTATCTACTCCACACAAATTAATATACAACTACTTGATATGTAAATAACAGTGACAGGAAGTTATTAAAACATCATCAATATATACTAAGTGGAAAAAATACGCAGTATTAAGGATAACTCAAAAACTACTAGTCAGATCTTGATGAAATTTATGTGGAATCACATGAAAAGCACCAGCTTTCAAATAAAAAAAGAATCATCCAAATCGTTTCACCTAGAAAAGGTTTTGTGTTAACACATAAAAAAATATAGAGTCGAATTGAGAACCTCCTCTTATTTTTGAAGTCGATTCAAAATACATTGCTATTCGTAAGTCTCACTAAAACTCAAAAACGGCTTAACAGATTTGATTTATTTTTATTTTGTACGCTCTAATAAAAGGGTTGGTCTGAAAAAAAAAGCATTGCAACGCATGGGCATTAGCCAGTGTATATATAAAAAAATAAAATGCTGTTCGTTGGTAAGCGCATGACTTGAGAACGGCTGGATTTATTTAGTTATAATTTATTTTAAAATGTTCGTAACAGTCCGAATTAGGTTTATATTAAAAGAAAAATTGGAAAATTTTCCTGGAAAGTGTTAAAATTCGGGAAAAACTGAACGTCCTCTTTCTATGGGATTTTTGTATGAACTGTCAACACCCACCACACATGTACATTATTTGGACAGGACAAGGAACGAAAAAAAATAAAAAAAATGGAAATGCGTTTATTCGCGGTAACATCAAAGTTTTACAGAAAAAAATAACTATTCTTCTAATGGAATTAGGTGGAAGTTATCAGGAACATGAATCATAGTTTAATCGTAAGTAGAACATCAGTGAATATTATTAATTTAAACTAAAACTGGTTAGTACACCTTTGGTTTAAATATGAACGAAAGAAAACAGTTGTAACTCAGGATCTCTGGGTTCCGACAGTTAAAATCTCCCAAATTCAAGTAACCCTTATTTGTAATTCATAAAATAAGTTTCGCAAAAGACCATTCCAATGATACGTTTCTTCAGGTCTAAAGGACCATCTAAAAAGACTACCTACGGAAAACGGCAACTTCCCAGAAGGACCACCTCCAAAAAATTCAATTTTGTTAAAAGATCCTTTTCCCAGAAAGGGCCCTATTTACTTGTTTATACTATGAGATGGGGTAAGTTTGCCCACCGTATTTGCTTGGACAAGCCATTTTAAAATGAGCTCTATTAGTACGTATATAGGAACTGGATCGTAATAACCATTAATGAATAGCCTTCAACAGTCATAATAAGCGGATAGAGTTATCAATTACCTAACAAAATGTACCATTCGCTAAGGAGGTTTTTATATAGCTAGGAGAGTACCTAGGTAATTATTATGCTGGACTTTTTGCCAAAGACATTATGCTTCTTCAGATCAATTAAGTATTTTAAGCTCATAACTTGTAGGCAGGTATGTATATTCATCTGAACACTACATAATCAACCTATAATGTTCCCACTGCTGGGACAGAGGCCTCCTCTCTTCGAGAGGGAGTGGGGTATAATCCACCACGCGGACCCAGTGCGGGCTGGTGGATGTCACATGTCTTCGAATTTTTGGTTCTAGGACATGCGGGTTTCCTCACGATGTTTTCCTTCACCGTTTTGAGAGCAGTGGTGGATCGAATCTGGACACTGGCAGGCTAATACTTCAGAAAAAGTCTAAACATGGCGAAAACACCTGGGTTTCAGTTAAATTTGAGAAAACGCAGTGAGCACGCATAAGGTCTAATTCTAGGTACAATATAAAAGGGGATTTGTTGTTGTGGCAAAAATATATTTTGTGAAACTTAATTTTAGTTTGAAAACATAATTTATCACACAACTTTTTATATTACGAATACCTATTACAAAACTCTTGTTGAAAACTCTTCGAAAGCTCTAAAAGCTGTAAGCTCTTATATTACGAATACCTATTACAAAACTCTTCAAAAGCTGTAAAAGCTGTAAGCTCTGCCTAATTAGGTATCTAAATATGTGTTTTCCAGTTACAGAATATATAAACGTTTCACTTTAGTTTTGAATAATAAATAATGCCAATACTTTCACCAATAAAGTAATGGAGTGAGACATTAATGTTCTGTAGCAAGTTCAGGACCTAATAATTCGTGCCGAAGGACTTAATAATTCGGCTCGAAGGACCAAATTAGAAGGACCAGCGAAGTAGAATAATAGTGACCACAATGTGTTAAGCTTAGTGACTATTTGAGACAAAGGACCTTAGGTTTATTTTTGAATACCAACGAATCCAGAGGAGTTAGCTTATTAGGTACACAGGTACGAGTGACTTTCCGATGTGTGGTCACATGGTCCCGGCGTCGTGACACACAGGTAAGCATAGACAAAGCCTAGGTCTTCTTATTATCTTTTCAAGTCGATGGTACTTTTCAGATTAATTGATAGTAGGTGGCCAATAGCAGCGTCAGTCGCGTTCATTAGATCCTAAAAGGTGCACGAACGGAAAAGTGCTCATGCAAGTGGCTCATGTTCTGTACAGCACCAGATTCACAAAGCCTACATATAGGTACTAGAAATAGTCTATGCCAATACCAACACATTCAAGTACTTCACATCTAAAACCCGTCATACATCGACAAGACTTGTGACAACATAGCGTGTCAATATTTGGCTCGTCAAACTTGAGCAAATATTTTGAGCCTGTCAGGGGAACTTCCATTCGATGTGAAAAACTCCAGTTTTTAAACAAGCCCGTAAGTAATTACGATGACGAAAAACATTGTGAATGAAACGATTTCTAGGCCTTTTTATATTTTGTTGAGTGCCTGTTACTTGTTGACAGGCCTACACTGTCCTCCCATACCTATCAACACTGTAATTTGAAACATTGTAAAAGCCCCTTATTTTTAAAAGAGTAACCGTGGAGTTTCTTGCCGGCTCTTCTCCATAGGAAACAACCAATTGGAACCGTACACTTAGCTTCTGACGTTTCATAAGTGCCCATGTTGGTTTATGTGAAATATTTTTTATTTTATTTTATTTGGTTGATTTGAAGAAACCGGCGTGTATTAGAACCAAAAAATCGAAGTCATTTCACATCCACCAACCCGCACTGGGCCCGCGTGGTTGATTACGGTCCACTCCCTCTCACAGAGAGGAGGCCTGTGTACCAGCAGTGGGAACGTTTTGGGTTGATTATGCTTAAGCCCTAAGTTATTTAAAAACTGTCACACAGCAAAAAAAAATGTGTAAAACAATTTCACAAGGCATTTAAGATTTGGTTTATTTTTTACAATTCCGATAAGTAATTTTCTTTTCGAAATTGAGTTTCACTTTTCATTTAACGTTTATAAAATTGGAAAAAGCGGACACATGTCGATTGCAGCTTTCGACGGCGATTGCTTTTGAGTATACCAAAAAATAACCGGGGATGGTGGAAAAGTCATTCATTGTGTGAACCTCCTACCCTTTACGTCGGCTACCAATAGCTTTGTTCTTTAATTAACTTTGAATTATAATTCATCTTGTTTCACAACTTACAAAGATTAGCTATTTACACAGGGATTAATCGATTTCTCAATCTTTCAATAAATTTTATTGACGCTGAGAATTTAGGAACTGCCATACTATTGGAGTATTTAAAAGTAGAGTGAAAGAGCACTATCTTTCCACTTTGTCATAATTGCATATGTATTTATTATTTGAATTACATTATATTGTTATATATTTTAGTGATATTTATTTTAGTAGTATGTATGTATGTAAGTATATTCTCATATTGTATGTTTATATTTAAATTGGAAAATTATTTAAGATTTTATGTATATTGTTTTCCCTTCTACTCTTACACACGTTGTCTACATCTCTTTAATATACTCTCCTATCGCAGGTATGCTGGAAGAGATTTCTTTAGAAATAAGCATCACCTTTGTACGTATTTTTCTGTTCCTTTCTTCTTGTCTGTTTATATATGTGTGTACATAAATGGTTAAATAAATAAATAAATAAATAACATTTTCAGTCAAGGACGTCCACAAACTGTAGCAAGGTTCCGCACCTACTTCTCTGTGAATACTTTCGTATTTAAATGTTTAAAACACCTGATACAGAGTGGCGATTAGGTTATCACATTAAATTATACCATGGTATAATTAGACGATATACAAAGTTTTTATGGAATCCATTCACAAAAAAAATCTGCTGTTCCATACATTTTGTTACACGTAGCCCGACAAAATGTATGGAACACCAATTTTTTTTGTGAATGTAGTTCATTAAAATTTTGTATATCGTCTAAGTATACCATGGTATAATTTAATGTGATAACCTAATCGCCACTCTGTATGTAGTTCTTTTAGCTTTGAAAAAGCAATATAGGAGTAGACTAGCTGGTCACTCCGACATCGTCAGCGTCTATTTTGTATTTCATTATTTTTAAATACAAATATCCAGGTAGAAAAGTAGCCTATGTCCTTCTCCATGTCCCAGGACACCTGTCAGTCAAACTTCATAACGATCGATTTAGGTGTGAAAAGGTAACAGGCAGACAGAGTTACTTTCGCATTTATAACATGAGTATGGATTCTCATGCCTTGTAAAGTCAAATTGAAAAAAAACTTACTCATTTTACCCCCGCCTACGATAAAACGGATAAGAGAAAAATGGATAAGTGAAAAGCGCTGACGTGACAAAATGCAACCGTGTGGAAAGTGTTCAACGCTATTAACCTTATGTATCCATATCTTTTGGAACACCTGCGGCACTTGCATAAGTGAGAATTAGCTTTATCCTTATCTCGGTATCTTTATAGAGGTAGGTATGAGGATCCTCCGACCAGACGGGTGTCGTGTATGGTGAGCAACTGCCCGACGTTTGATGTCGGGGCGTTATATATATGCTAGTTGCGCGGTAAACTCTGCTTGCGCGATGCAGGATTTTGAGTGACGTCAGTGTGACGCGTAGCTCGCATGTGGCGTTGTCGATCGGCCTACATCTTGTTTCGTTAGATTAAAAAAAAATCTAATGAAGTGCTACTTTTATGGCGCAACTTTAATTAGGTAATTTTTTTTGTACAGATTACTTAAAAACACTACTAAATCATACCAAATTTTCAAAAATATCCAGCGGCTTATTTTCGAATTCTAAGGTGGCTCCTCGATTCAGACGTCTGAGTTAAGGAGCCACCTTAAACCTGGATTTTACTACAAATTCCAGGATCGGGCGTACAAAATCGGCTAATTCACTACTAAATATTTATAGTACCCGCGTTTAAATATGAGACATGCCTCGACAATCCACACGGACACCAAACTTTTGTATGTTATCTCCATAGCATTTGCATTGTCCCCCGCCATTTCACAAGCCCACGTGTAGTTATACTACTATAATAATTGTTTATTTACTTCATGATTATTAGTTTTATATTGTTCTAATAAAACCGCCGCAGCTGAAATATGGTTTGACAGATATTTATCTAAAAATTGCTGGTCGGTAATAAGCTTTGAGAGAAGACATTAAAACTATCTGATGATCTAAACATTTTTAACGTTCCAATCCCGGAAAAAAAAGAAGTAATACATTACAATTCGGCCAGAATTTCTCTCGAAAAGGCATTCCTCTTCCCACGCGATAAGGAATTTATTATTAGTCCCTGAAATGCTACTATATCACCGCTCAGTTGGTTGGATTGGTGTGTACGAGTAACAACACACTAATCCATTTTCCCTCAGTTTTATGGCTTGTGTTGGACATAAATGGCTCCCATTGATTGATTACTAACTACTTAGATACACTTTTCCTTGTGTATGTTTATCAGATGAACGAATGCTGGTTTTTTATGCAATAAATGACCATGATTACACTTGGGCGTGACCGATGGAGTAAAATAATAAATAAAATCCTCCCGATCGATTTCGGTGACAGAAGCCAATCTCAACGAAGATTAGCCAGGTACGCAGAAAATATTATAGTGCACAAATGTGTCCGCAAAAACAGGTGCACTCTCTGTTCCTACTCTCTGTACTGATTGAATGGCTAAATAAAAATAATTTATCATTAAATCTTGTAAAGTCTGTATATATTCAATTTCACAGATCAAATAATTCTAAATATAATAATAATAAAATGAAGATAAATAAAATTAGTGAAGTAACGCAAACTAAGTTTCTAGGTGTTACTTTGGATCAAGATATGAATTGGAAATCCCATGTCGATATTGTCTCAAAACGAATAAATAAGTTTGTATTTGCGCTGAGAAAAATTAGGAACATAACAAACGTCCAAACGGCAATAATATCTTATCATGCATATGTTGAATCGGTGTTACGCTATGGATTGATTATGTGGGGCAATAGCACCGATCAAAATAGAGCATTTGTTGCTCAAAAAAAATGCATTCGAGCAATCTACGGGCTTCAATCCGACGATTCTTGTCGGCCGGTATTTCAGAAACTTGGTTTGTTACCGCTACCGTCTCTATATATATATGAGATATGTATGTTTGTGTGGAAGCATAAGGAATTATTTAAAAAAGCAGATGATGTAGTTCCTCGAAACCGGCGCGATCCTCACAGGCTCGTACTGGATGTCATGCCAAGGCTAGCTAAATATAATAAAAGCTGTTTGTATATGTGTGTAGAAATATTTAATAAAATACCGAGCGACTTAAAAATTCTAAATACAAGATTATTTAAAAGTAAATTGTATGATTGGCTGTCCACAAATAGTTTTTATAGTGTAAAAGAATTTTTTGACAAAAAATTTAAATGACTGAAATTTTAAATGTATAAATTATAAATTTTAATGTATTATATAATTAAATGTACCAAATGTCATATAATAATTAATTAATTAATAATATAATGAAATGTATGCACGACAAATTTGCACGCTTATAATGTTAAGCAAAGACATGTATGCTCTGTATTTAATTTTTGTACCATCTTCTATACCATGTTTTTATGCAAATAAATTTTATTCTTCTATTCTTCTTCTTCTTCCTTTACTCTCTAAGTCCGATGGGACGGCAATCCCCCACGACCGGGTAGATCAGTCGCTTGACCAACGGCTTTACGACCGACCGACCAGCCAATACAGTACGATTTGACCAAATAGTGCCTAAGGTGATGTCACTGCTAAAGAAACCAATGACATCTAAAAGACCGCCAAAGTCGCATGGACGAAGGATGCATGCAACCATGAAGTTTGGGAGAAAGGAGTGCGTGATCCCTTACCCAACAGTGCGTGATTTCGGGCTGAAATGCCGTTGAAGATGTAATGATGAATGTCCATGCAGTTTCTTCCCCGTTCGACTCCATAGGAACCTTTGCTTTGGAATGGGTAACTAGCTTCATCTTTCTAAATGACTGACTCCTTTGGCAATTCAAAAGTGCCAGTAAATAGTTTAATAGAAATAAATGCTTGAAGTTTGAGTTTAATTGAAAAATCAACCTTTAATATCTGGCCATTTTTGTATAAATTGTACAAGCTTTCAACAATTACACAATACACGTTATCTTGCTGACTAATTTGATATAATGTTCTTCTATTCTGTGTTGAGAAATAAACCCGATATAGGGGTCCTTCTTAAACATTTATTTTTATTTATTTATTTATTTCTGCACAATTTATTACCTTAAGTGTACTCGTTCTTTTTTGTATTTGTGTGTCTTTTTTCTGCGTCATGTTTACCGCAAATAAACGTATGTTCTTTCTTTCTTTCTTTACTGTTAACATGACAATAATTAAGGCCGCCTATAGCGGTCACAATACCCTCCGTACTAGTTGATACTGTATTACAGTGGGGTATTATTACTCATTGCTGTGACCCGTAGAGTATCAAACGAGTGAGAACTTAAGATAGAGGCTCCTTAAAAAATACATGACACATTAAAATAAATTCATACAATAACTTTGTCAATTTCTGTCCTCCAATGACAGATTTTCTTGTTAAGGAGACGTACATCCCTAACTACTACAAATTATCGCAAAAATTATTAAGTTGGAAAAAGCAAAAACAAAAGGACGTACGAGTCAAAATATAAGTAACCACTGTCATGAAATTTTTGGCAAATTAATAAGCCGTAAGTATTATTTTTTAAGTAACGATTTAATGTTTTTCAAAATCGCTACAAACACCTAAAACGAATAAAATAAAAATACTTAAATGGATCAATATCGGCAGATATGCTTGCATCGCTAAAATTAAAAAAAGTTGCCTCGTAATAAATCACCGAGAAAAACATGGAAAAACAATGTCAACGAATCTTTGTGTTATAAGCACTGTTTCATCTTAATGTATTGTTTTCAATCCCCACTTTCTATCATGTTGATGTTGCCATCCGAAAATCAACAGGTACCCCCACAAAAACACGATAATATCAAAAAAAATATCTAAAATGCAACTTACCGACAAGAAAATCCAATTAACAGCAACAGAAATTCACAATAAACACAATTATTTCACACAATATTTATGTTTAATACTCAATACTGTTTTTGGTACACACGGGAACACGAGACGCGACCGTTCAGCGCGACGGTCCGGGACCGACTGGGGAGAAAATTGTGTGGACTTGACTTGTGGAGCCGGGAAAATTATGAAGGAAAAGCGAATCCTTTTGATTTTGATGCTAAGGCCATTCATAGTCGCCGCGCGTCCTTAGACGTGGTCAGAAGACTAAATACTCGTATCAATCTTTTTAAATTATTACTTAAGGTTACAGCTTCGATTGTACCAATGTTTTCATTTTCATTTTTAAATCTGTGAGTTACTTCTTATACTTACAATTAGAAAACTAGAGAATGGCGGGAATAACAAGAAGGAAACGAAAACCAAAGTAAAAAATAAAAAATAATTGACAATCATGGAAATCGTTGTCAAAAAAATGAAAATAAGTACCTAGCTAAATATTCTTTGTTCTTTGTATCAAGTTTGTACCTGGAAAAGTGGAAATCTAAATTATCAAGCCCAAACCAAAGCGAGTGAATTAAGTGAATTGTGTAGTGAAAGTGTTGTGCTAAATAATACCTCCCGCCGCTTGACAGAATTATTAAAAAATAAGACTAGTTATCGAGCAATATATAAATATATTAAAAACACTTTCGAAAAAATTTTGTGAAGGAAATTAAATAAACTAAAGACTTGGCTAAAAGGGCTTAGCAACCAGGCCATAAAAATACTTATAAAAAAAAATAACTTACAATTATTGATGATTGTATTGATGTTGTTTTGTTTATAGTAGAGGTGGTCGTTGAATCAATAAACTGTTTTTTTTTAACGACTTTTCATTCGTCAACGAGGGAACTGTTAATCGTCAATGAAATAACAGGTTGAAAATATTAGCTGTTAATTTACGTCTACGCACAAACCACATTAGTTCAATAGTCATTATTTTACTCAGTTCCAAAAAAAAACAGTTGAAAATATAAACTGTTAATTTACGTCAACGGCTCAACGGATTATTTCATTATAATTTCATTAATTTCTGAGAATCAACTAGTATGCGAAACGAATACTTCCGAACGTTACCGATTGAACATACAAAACCTGTTAATAATTTAACAGCTTTTTTAACCTGTTGACCAATAATGATTAACAGTTAAATTACATTAACCTAAAAACCGTCAATGACCCATCCCTAGTTTATAGGTAATTTTATTCATTTGTGGAGCGAGTTCATGATTAATCTTATGTCCGCATTATGGCGATTTTCTATTGACGTCTGAAGAGTGATTGTACAGGGGCTCGTGGCTAAATAATAACAGGCGCAGGGGTCGATTTTCAAGGTTAAGCAACGCTTGCCGAGGTCTGTCTGTAGATGGGTGAACATCCATAACATACCGATACCCCTCCTCGGACAGGACTTTAAGCAGTTGTTTTTTTACAGGTTGTCAGTAGTCCGAAAGTCTAACAAACATGTCTTGCCAAGGGGTATCGTGGTATCCAATAAATGGGTTGTGGAGGTCAGATAGGCAGTCACTCCATGCAAAATACCTACTGGTATCCAGCCGCATCAGGTTAGACTGGAAGCTGACCCCAACATAGTTATGAAAAGGCTATGCAGATTGATTGTCTGAAGAGTGATTGCGCCTATTAGGGATGATTTTTTTTTTTTTTGTGTGGGAAATCATCAAATGACATATCCCGCTCTGGGCGGAGCGGAAGGGCGTGTCAGACTCTTACTGACTAAAACCCACCCGTGTTCCTTCAGTTGCCTGTGCGCCAGGGCCACGGTAACTCTTTCGAACAATCCGCAGCCCCGGCAGGATTAGGGATGATTATGAATTAAATAAATAAAACGAGACCATTGACACGGAAGAATGAAAGAGGAAATTATTTTATTACGACCCCCAAGCAATATAGGATAATAGCAGGCGGAAAGATTTTATGACTTTGGATTTGGCGATAATCTCATGGCTCAAGGGGAAAAGTACTTGATTTTTGAAGTGAACTTTAGTAAATGACTTTCGTTTTTTAGTTGACACTTGACACCTTAAGGGGGAAGCGCCAGGTTGCCCGCGAAATTCAAGCTTCCTTAAGTTTTTTATCAATTTGCAGGTCAGTAAAATATGAAAGGAAAGAAAGAAAATACGTTTATTTGCGGTAAACATGACGCAAAGAAAAAACACACAAACACAAAAAAGAACGAGTTGGGGGAAAATATGCGTCACATTCTCGCAAAACGGCAATCGCTCAGCATAATGCTACGACCCTTTGCGAGACAGACCCCAGCGCTGATTTTCAGCGTATTAATGGTATTAATGCTGTATTAAGGCTGGTATTAATGTCATTCAATAGGATTATATGAACTTAGAGGGTTGTATTGATGATTTTAATGATTATAGTTCTGTAATTACATACTTCTTACGATCGCGAATCATATTTTGTTCAACATACAACCAGACAGTGACCTGCAATTTGCAAAAAACGTCACAAATAATTTAATTTCGCGAGCAACCTAGCGCTTCTCCCTTAAGCTTTTGAGTCTAAGACTTACGTAGATTATCTACTCAATCAAAAGTTTAGACACAATACGTAACCTTCATTTAAACAAAGTATCCACTAAGTAGGTACTAAGTAAGAAGTCTTTGAAGATTTTGTCCAAAAAAAATCAAACTTTTGAGACAGATAAAGATAACAATAGTACAAAATCTTAAGTTAGACTACAATTGGACAAGAAATTAAAGCTTAGGTAATAAACAAACTTATTAAATCCTTTTGTGTAAGTTTGAAAGTGGTCATCATTGGCACCCTTGTCCCGCCTACCACTGGGTATATTAGCCCTCCTTTCGTGCTATGCTACCCTGGTACATGCAAGTCTCATCAAGTCGATCTATTCTTGATCTTTCTTTATGTTTTAGGTTCTGCTTACACTTGATTGCAATTTCAAACTTTTATTATAAAATATCTGGACTCTAGCTGTTTTGTAAATTTTTATTAATTATAATTTTCTTTGGCCTACTTTTGAGTCAAAGAATCAGCATTGCCATACAACGTGGCAATGCTGCCAGCCTTTTGGGCACTTTTCCTGTTGACAGCGATGCGGACGTATTTTTAGATGCCTTATGATTATTTTTCCTCTTTTTTATATACATGTACATATTATTAATATTATTTTAAATCTGTTAGTTTATATATTCTGAAAATATTATAGTGTTTTGTAAATTAAAATGTCCTAAGAAAGCTGGGTGATCTATAACTCAGGACCCTCCTATCTCAGACACCTGTCTCTATACAGGGTGTTAAAGAAATTGCGTGCCATAGCTTAGGGGTAGGTTCAGTATCGATAAAGGAACCCAAGTTATTTCTTTATATCTTTTTTAATTATAAATAAAAAACACAAAAAATTATTGCAAGATCAACCTCTACTTGTGCATAAAGTTTTAATAAATAAATAAATCATCTATAAATAATATTCATCCGAATCCGTTCAGCCGTTTTTGTGCGATTGATTAATAACAAACATTCAAACATCCAAATACTTATACAACCTTTCACATGAATAATATTAGGTAGTAGGATTTGGATGTGATGACTGATAAGTAACTAAACTAACCACAAAATGTCGCTAGTATAATATTAATAGATTAATTTACTGTTTGCGCTGTCAGTGGAACTAGGGTGATCAATCTTATTTATCAGTCATTACCTTCTGCCCGTGATTTCATAAGCGTGAAATTTCTTGTTTTAACATAAAATATTTATCGTATGGTATAATAATATACTTCGCCAGGTATAGCATTCCAAGACACAGTGGTCACGTGGGACACACAACCCTACGTCATCACCGCTGTGTTACCAGTCGTGTGTAATAATAACTCCCCAAACGCCTTTATTACCTGTGCGAATTCGATAAAACAATGAGATTTTAACTAACAATTACGTTGGTATATGTTTAAATTGAATTGTTTCGTTTGATTAGAAAAAACGCAACGAAAATTTAAATGCTTTATATATATTTTTTAACAGAATGGTGACTGAAAATGTTTCCATAATTCGTGTTTTGTTGCAATAAAGTGGCAACTGCATAGTGACGTAAGCATTTGTCACACCCGGAATGCCAGACCTTGTTTTTTTAGACCATGATTTATCGTATGACACTCGGCATTACCGTGGATTCCCAATAGTGAAAGAAATTTCGGAATTGGATCAAGTATTCCGAAGATGGCCCCCTACATACAAACATAAACATTTGGTTTAAATAGGCTTTTTTTAAATTTATCTTTTATATAGATTCTTCTATATTTTGTGAATGTGAGAACGTTGTAGGCCTTACTTGTAGACTGTATGTGTAGACCTTTTACTATTTTCGAGTACCTATTACTCGTTGACAGGCCTACACTGTCCTCTCATACCTATTAACACTGTAATTTGAAAACATTGTAAAAGCCACTTATTTTTAAAAGAGTAACCGTGGAGTTTCTTGCCGGCTCTTCTCCATAGGAAACAACCAATTGGAACCGTGCACCTAGCTTCTGACGTTTCATATGTGCCCATGTAAGTTTATGTGTAACAAAATATATTAATTTTGATTTTGATTGACATACAAATTTTGCCTCTTTAAAATATTAGTACATATATAAGATTCCTGCTGTTCTTCTACGTTCAAGTTAGGTATCTATAGTAACAAGGTAGATAACAAATGCTCACGCGAGTTCCGCTTTAGCTATCCTAATTTTAAAAATCGAAAGCGTATATTATTTCGTTTTTCTTCAACCCACGTTACAAGCTACTTAATGACCCGCGCACGTAACTTCTGAATAAGTATTTTGATTTGACAAACAGTCACAGTACTTAGTTTGGTGATCAATCATTTTATTATCCGTGCTTCCCACTAAACTTCTAATGCTAATGGTCGCTATCAACTTACATAGAGACCATTAGCATGGCCTTATATTTTCTTACTTACATAATCAGCCCAAAATGTTCCCACTGCTGGGACACAGGCCTCCTCTCTGTGAGAGGGAGTCTGCCGTAATCCACCACGCGGGCCCAGTGCGATTTGGTGGGGGTCAGATGTCTACGATTTTTTGGTTCTAGGACATGCCGGTTACCTCACGCTATTTTCCTTCACCGTTTTGAGAGCAGTGATGATGAAATAATTTACTCAAAGTGAATTGCCTAGCTGGGTTCGAACTTATGACCTAAAAAAACATTACTTGTAAGTCGCGTCCATTTCCACTAGGCCACCACTGCTCTTTTCATACCTAGTTTAAGTCAATTACAGGAACTCGATCGTAAAACTTTAATTTTTATTAGTTTTACCCAATTGAGTACAGGTATTTTCCAGAAGGCAGTTTGTCTTCGATTATCAGCAGAGCTTTTAGTTTGAGCTTTTCAAAGTAGAAGTGCAGGTATTTACTCAGGGGTGTAGGTACCGCCGTGTCAGCCGTATCAATGATACGGGCATCCAAGCTACAGGGGCCCCCTGACGCCACGTGAGTCGGCAATAATTCGTAAATTAATATCGAAAACCTCAAATTCTTATATTGATCAATAATAAGCCTGTCATGAGTGAATACCCAATCAAAATATGGAAATTAACGTTATTTATTTATGGCTCACAAAGGCTTCAAGCTACAAGCGCGATCACACTATCAGTATCAATGGCTTCCATTTTGGCAGTTCAACAATATTCATTGCATTATTTCCCTTGCTGAGCAGATATATTTTTCGAAAATATGAAGCAATGGATTATCAAAATCCTTCAAAATGATTCAGATTGAGATTGATAGTGTGTTACGCAATTAGGATGCTGTTCTCAAGCTTACGCATTAAAAAAAAAGTAAAAACACAGAGAAAATCTCACTACATAGCTAAATAAATAAAAAAGAAGTCAGGGTGCTCATATTTTGAGCTCGCTTCGCTCGCTCTTCCAATGCCGTGTCGAATCACATTGACAGCTTAATCTAGTATCCGAATAAGGATCTTGATGCTCGCACGCACTTTACACTTTTGATTTGGTTTATTTTTCTTTTTTACTTGTATTATATGTTCTGTTGTGTACTTTGTAGCCTGTGCTAAATAAATGTATTTTCTTTCTTTCTTTCTTCTCATGAATCGCCTGCGGTGGGACAGGTACCTGAGCCGGACGCAAGCATTATTCTTGCACCCAGTAGAAACCGGCTCGGTCGAATTCGGGATCGAATCGGATATCCGAGACGGGATGTTGTAGTATAATCGAAAAACATGAAACAACCGGAGTAGCATATCGGAGGTGTGATTCAATCAACTCAGCTCAATCAATATGCCTCCCCTTTTCCCATCTATGTTGGGGTCAGCTTCCAGTCTAACCGGATGCAGCTGAATATTTTACATGGAGCGACTGCCTAACGATATTCAATCAACTCTTCAGCAACCTATAATAATATCAGAGTCCACTCCTGGTTATTTTTCAGGTTTACACAGTTAGCGGAAATTCTGTAAATTCATAGTTTTTAGGGTTCCGTACCCAAAGGATGCCAATCCAATGAAAACCTATTCTGCCGTCCACTAACTAAAAGGCAGCTAAGTGCAAAAACTAGTTTTCGAGAAAACGCAAAAATAAATGGGAATTGATGTCTCTTGAAAAGTATGCTACCTAGGAACAAGGTTGCAAGTTATATACGTAGGCATAGTCTTTTTGCACAATATGTGATATATTTCATTCATTTATATTAATCACATTTTATTTAAATTAATTTTCTAACTTTTAGCTAAGCATTTTTTTCATTTTTACATAATATACTGCACTATAAGGCCGCTAACCATACCTTAACTGCTTTATAGTATTTATTGTATCTCTAAAACTATAAATCATAGAAAAATGATTCTTACACCAAAAGATAGAGCATCGAAAGTTGTATAAGACTACATTACAAAGTGAAAAACGACCAACTGTGGCTTAACGGCCTTTTAGTTAGTGGACGGCAGTATTACTCCGCCTCCGCTGCCCGTCCGTTCGTCCGTCCACCTGTCCATCCGTCCGTCTGTCTGTCAGCGGGCTGCATTTCATGAACCGTAATTGATAGACAGTTGAAATGTATACAGAGTGTGTAGGTACCTATTTCTATTACCGCTATAACAACAAATAATAAAAATTAAATATAGTAAAAAATTAAAGGGGGCCTCCATACACGAAACGTGTTTTTTTCGGCGTTTTTTGCCTTGTGGTACGGAATCCTTCGTGTGCGAGTCCGACTCGCACTTGGCCGGTTCGTTTATATGCATTTTATTTACGTCAGTGATAACAAAACCAGTAGGTATAGATAAGCTGACCTCTTTTTCTATAGAACTCCTTTTTTTTCCGTACCTAACTACCTACTACGCTAGACCAGCACCCTAATTGCGTAACACACTATCTATCACAATCTGAATAATTTAGAAGCCTATTACTAATCCATAAGTTCGAAAAACAAACTACTCAGCAACGTAAATAACGCAATGAATGTTGTTGAACTGTCAAAATGAAAGCCATTCCTACTGTTAGTGTGTTACGCAATTACCCCGCAACTCGATGTCAGTGTTTCAATGACTGTACAACTCAGGTAACATTCATGAGATAGTCGTTCCTGAACAACACAAATTGCGTACTCAGCTTTTAATCACAAAACGAGAGTTTTGAAGGTTATTTATAATCCATTGCTACATAGGCTTAATAAATGCGTCTTATCAACAACGTAAATAACGCAATGAATGTGGTTGAATTGTCAAAATGACAGAAGATGCGATTTATTGTTATTTTATGTGTGTTACGCAATTACCCCGCAGGTTATCAAAAGTTGAGATGACATGAGTGGTAGCTTAAAGTATTTTCTCAAACAGGCTTGGAAATTCGAGCATTATTTTGATAACCTTCTTTGACATAAATCGAAAATACTGTACTGGTCAAATACATGCGAGCAGCGGCCGGCAATGTTAATATGAAAATCCATATCTGTCGTGTTTAGCGGCCGAATAAATTATTATGATTATCTGTCGTGTACTTTAAAAATGGAACGAACTTTTTACTTCGACCCATGGCAATCAAGGAGGTAACTTATCAAAGATTTTATTTAAATCTCGGACTGGCTTAGCAAATAGAGCTGTATATAGTGAAAAAGAAACAAATGAACATATTGGCGCGAGAAAAGTTATCGTTGTTCGTCATTGATTCTGAAATTTATAATTAATTTAGTTAGTTTGAATTTCCGCGCATTATTTGAGAAAAGTACTATATACAAGCCTTGGCCGCAATCAGGCATTGATGGACTACGTATGTGTGCCTCGGCTTCGCCTCGGCCCACATTTTCACGATCGTCCATCAATACCTCTGTCGTCGGCCGCTGCAGTAAGGTACCTACCTGCTATAGTTAGGCAGCTAGGTTACATAGTAGGTACTTATTATTTATCAGTGAGCCTCAAAATAGACAGATAATCTGTATTTTGCCTCGGGGTACAAATTCCAGAGAGCGGAGACTAGAGATGTGATTTCAGAGGGGGGAATAGCGGAAACTAGAGAGGTGATTTCAGAGGGGGGAATTACCCCGCTGCTAACCTCCTGTATTTTAAAGACAATAAACTATATCTATTTCAACCGACTACAAAAAGGAGGAGGTTCTCAATCCGTCTGTATTATTTTAAATATATGTTACGCGAAATCTCCGGCAATTTTGGACCAATTTCGAAAATTCTTTTTTTTATGAATAGGTTATGCCTCAGGGGTGGTCACATATACATTTTATTAACTTTGCTTGGGTAGTTTTTCAGTTAGCTTCAATAATACGTATTTTTTCCACTTAGTGTATTTTGATGATGTTATAATAACTTCCTGTCACCGTTACTTACATAGCAAGTAGTGGTATACGAATTTGTGTGGGGTAGGTACCACAACTAAAAAGTGCAAAATAAAAACATTTTACTATTCTTTTCATACATTTATAGAACATCACAGGACCGGAATCCATTCAATCTTTTACCCTCACTCTTCACAGTACACGTACCTACACCCATTTCCGAAGCGGAAGCAATACCAATGCTAGCCCTAGGTAGGTAGGTACCTACTTTAATTTTCAGTCGGACGCCTCCGAATCGAGATTGTATTGGACCTGAAGTAATAAAGCGAAGGTTGGATGCATCCTATAGAAAGAAATCCCGTTTTGTCACAGTACATATAATAAAGTAAGCAGTATTACGTCTTTACACAAACGGTCAAAACATGGCGCTTCGAAATCTCAGTGTACACCAGTATTCAACAGACGCGCGTGCGCCGCAGTTCGTACGGAGGCGGACCACATGAATAAAAAAATATTCATGTGCGCAGACGGTGCGAGACACTCCCGCACATTTATTTATTAACGTGAAATATGGCACGAAGTTATGGACTGTATTATTCATATTCAGTGTATATGGATGTTTAAATTCGTCAATATCGAAACCAGAAATAAAAATAACATTATTTTTAGTTTTTATTTATTTCTGTGTTTTATGCAGGTATTGTATACTTACTTATTGAAGCGTAGCGAGCATTACTTCCTTGACAGGTACTTAATAGGTGAATATCTCTCTTTTTCCACACGATCGATGCCCGAGTGAAGAAATAAAATATACGTACATTAGCTTCTACTCGCGGCTTCTACTGTGTGGATTTCTAATGAAACGAGAAATGCAGTTTTTATCTAGATAAAATTGCCCTGACGCAAGCAAATTTATATCGATAGGCCTTTAACAAAACCTATTTAAATTACCCGAGACAGATTTTCATTTTTTGTATACAACTCTGTCATATTTTAATTGTTTTTTTTTAAATCAATTTGTGAGTATATTTCGTCGCGGACTTTTATACTTTTATATAGGCCTTTTTATGTAAATTTTGTACAGATAAAAATTAGTTTTGAACCCGAATAAATGGATAATATGTATATAGTTTTTATTTCAGACTATCCGAATGGCTTCGGCTGATATGCCGGGATGATTAAGCAAACAAACCTAACACCACAAGCATACTACACACTAACTACAACAAAGCGCAAGCTTCTAAAAAAGTATGCTCTCCCGTCATTAAATTTGCCGGACTTACAAAATAAGTTACAACTCAAGAGCCACAGTCAGTTGGCTACCCTAGTGAGTGTTAATCTACCGAGCGGCCGTAAGTAATTATTTCAAGGACACTGCCGAGACGTAATACTGCATACTTTATTATACTGTGGTTTTGATGTGTGCCGGTCAATGGGTGAATCCATTTTAATTTTGTAAGATTATCTTTTATACCTACTAAAATAGATAGGATACTTGTGTCGGTACGTTTGTCGCGGATGGTTCGACAGAGTTACCGTGGCCCTGGCGCACAGGCAACTGAAGGAACACGGGTGGGTTTTAGCCAGTAAGAGTCTGACACGACCGCGCGCCCCCCAGCTAGATGGACTGACTGTATTGCTGATTCTTATTATTATAATTCTGTAATGCCATATTTGTTACGGTCGCGAATCATATTTTTTCAACATGTAACCTGACACTGACCTGCAAATTGCAAGAAACGTAAGAAAATTTGAATTTCGCTGGCTACCTTATCGCATGGATGCGGAAGGTAGGGTACAGGGTATTAAGGCGCAGTCTGGGAGAGGTCTATATCCAGTAGATTGCGATAGACTGAGTTGATAACATAACTTGCTTTCACAATCAACAGTTCTACATACTATAAAATCTACTTAGTTAATAGTTACAAGTACCAGTGCCCTGATCAAAACTTCATCAATCTCAACAGAGTCTGGCTTACCCGACTAACTAATTAAATACTTCCCAACTAGGTACCCACAAGAGTCTGCGGTTAACTTATTTGATGAAGACAAGAATATTGAACTATAGACTGTAAGGAGGTAGGTAATGAATTTTTTTTTTTTGGTTGTGAAGTCGTCAAATGACCTCTCTCGCTCTGGGGCGGAGCGTGAGGGCGTGTCAGACTCTTACTGACTAAAACTCACCCGTGTTTCTTCAATTGCCTGTGCGCCAGGGCCACGGTAACTCTTTCGAACAATCCGCGACCCCGGCAGGCATTGGCCGTATCGGACCCCGTCCATTATGCTGACATCTCTTTGAGGCGCGCGTGGAACACAACGCGCCGTCGACCCGGGCCTGGTCCTTACCGGACGGCGAGCTGCCCATTGCTCGCCGTCCGCAAGCCCGCGCCAAGTAGGTAGGTAATCTACGTTCACTATTTTGTTTCCGAACATGTAAACAAATACGAGATTTTCGAAAAATAACTTTAAAATCTACACTTAATGTACAGTTTCCGCTACCACATCAACATTTTTATGATTTATTTAATAATTCTAATCATTCAAAAATCATCAATTGGAAACAAGGATTTGAATAGACCGTGCCTACTTACCTGCCTACGCAAACAGAGATGTGGTTGCAGAAATGAAAAGATGAAACAATATGGAGTCGCTAAGATGTATGTTTAATTAAAACCTGACATTTATCACAAAAATACCTATCCGTAAGCAGGTAGATGCCTGCCTATATACTACTTTATATTTTACATGACGTACGTATGTACAGGTGGCAAGAAAAGGCACAGTTCGGTACATGCTGAGTTGAAAAACTAAACCTTAATTTAGAACCAAATAAGGTTTGAATCCGTATAAAACGCTAACTTAGCAAAGTAATCAAGTTCTTCAAACTTTGCGGACAACTGTGATGCTGAGGAGTTTGTTGCGCGACTTCGTCCCAGCTAAAGCACTAGAAAGTGGTGAAGGGCGGGCGGTTTCAAAATCAAAATCAAAATATTTTATTTCACATAAACCAACATGGGCACTTATGAAACGTCAGAAGCTAGGTGCACGGTTCCAATTGGTTGTTTCCTATGGAGAAGAGCCGGCAAAAATCTCCACGGTTACTCTTTTAAAAATAAGGGGCTTTTACAATGTTTCAAATTACAGTGTTGATAATGGGAGGACAGGGTAGGCCTGACAACAAGTAACAGAACTCAACAAAAAAAATATATATATACTACAAAAAAATATAAATATATATACAGTCTACAAGTTAAGCCTACAACTTTCTCACATTCACAAAATATAGAAGATCCATATATAAAATAAAAGCCTATCTAAAACAAATGACATGATTGCCATTGTTTTGAGAGACTGTTTTATGTCATTTTGACGTTCAAAAAGTCCTGCACCCTAATTACGTAACACACTATAAATCACAATCTAAATCATTTTGAAGCCTATTGTTTTAGCCATAGGCTTCAAAATGATTTTTAAAATGATAGACAAATTTTTCGAACATAATATGAAGCAATGGATTACCATTGCTTCATGTGTTCGAAAAATTTGTCTGCTCAAGAACGTTAATAACGCAATGAATGTTGTTGAACTGTCAAAATGAAAGCCATTCCTACTGTTAGTGTGTTACGCAATTACCCCGCTGATTCTTAGCATAGTTTGACCTCGTTGGTTTAGTTGTCGCAGGCACTACAGCTGAGCATGAGGTCCTAGACTCGATTCCCGTGATAAGATAAGATAAGATAAAAATTTATTTGCCCAAACATGTGTATACATACAATAATAAAAAGTGCATGCAGGATAACATAATGAAAAATTGGTTCAGACATGTTTGCCATACTACGGCGTGCAAATGTTTAGAATTACAAGTGATTTTCTTAATAATTATATCCTTCAGTCCAAAAAAAGGCAATTTTAACAAAAAATATACATTACAAAAATAAAAGAATTAAATAAAACAAAATTTAATCTATGACTGCAAAATTTGTAACTAGTAGGTAATAAATGTCAAAAGTAAAAAAAAGAAAAAGTTGAAATCATAATTAAAAATAAAGAGGAATTAATAATTCATGTCAAAGTATACAGTCATGTCAAAAGTAATTAATAAAATCATAATTGAATCTATAATAATCATAATTTATAGTCTTTCAGAGTCAAATTATTCAAAAATTGTTATGATTATTTATATAATAAAACATAGAGAACAATAGATATGTAAAATATTATCAAAATTTCTCATCTAAAAACTCATTCAAATATAATAAGCCTTATCTGCTAGAAAATTATTAACTCTCTTTTTGAACGCTGCATCATTTAACTGCTTCCAGTCTTTTGGAAGTTTATTGTAAATTTTCGGAGCCATGCAAAAGACACTTTTGCGCATAAGTGCCGTTCTATATTGTTGTAGGCAAATTTGTGTACTGTCACGTCTATTACGAGGGAATCGATCTGCCATGCGAGAAAATAGGAGAGGGTTGGATCTTACGAACATCGCATTTTCTAATATGTAAAGTGAAGGTAGGGTCAAGATTTTGTATTTTTGAAAATAAGGTTTGCAACTCTGAGTGGTTTCAAGTTGGAACATCGACCTAATACAACGCTTTTGAGTTTTAAATATAAGTTCCCGGTCAGTCGAGTTACCCCAAAAAATTACGCCGTACCTTAGAATGGACTCCACCAAACCGTAGTATGCGATGAGTAAAGCATCTATACTAATTACCGCTGCCAGTTTGTAAAGAGCATATGCTGAGGCACTTATTTTCTTACTGATAATCTGTATATGTGCCTTCCAATTTAATTTCTTGTCAATAATAAGTCCTAAAAATTTTGTTGTATCAACTTCGTCAATGTTATTATTATTATAGTTTATATTTAGATTATTAATTAATGTCAAGGAGCGCTGATTAAAGTGCATGATTTTAGTCTTATTTATATTTATTTTTAAATTATTATTATTTAACCATTCTATAATTGCAATTAGTGAGTTATCAATGTCAGATTTATATGTGTCTCGGTTCTTACACGCGATTGTCACTACACTGTCATCAGCAAAAAGGCTCATAGGTTGTTCTGTGGACTTAGGCAAGTCATTAATATATAATGTAAACAAAGGAGGTCCCAGGACACTTCCCTGTGGAACACCGTACCTAACTTCACGTTCTTGTGACCGATGTGACTCTTCTCGTTTTGTAGTTATGTTTACCCTACTGACTTCCGTTATTTGCTTTCTGTTTTGAAGATATGACTCAAATAGTTTTATTCTATTACCTCTAATGCCATACGCTTCGAGTTTCTTAAGTAAAATATTGTGCTGAACATAATCAAACGCCTGAGTCATATCGCAGAATATACTGCACACCGGTTTATGTTGATCCATATTCGTCATCACTGTATATAAAAAATCATAAATTGCCATATTAATCGTCTTTTTTTCCCTGAAACCTTTTTGTTCATTGCAAAGGATTTTATTGTGTTCTAAATAAGAGTTGAGTTGTTTATAAATATATTTCTCAAAAATTTTGGAAATTACTGGAATGAGCGATATCGGTCTATAATTCATCATCAACTCTTTATCGTCTTTCTTAAATAGCGGTTTTACTATTGAAGTCTTTAGTGCGCTTGGGAATATGCCAGCACTAATACTCAAATTAATTATGTGACTTAAAGGAGAACTAATAACGCCCGCTACCGCTTTGAGTACTTTTGTGGAAATTTCATCGTAGCCTACACTATTTGTATTTTTGAGTGTTGATATTATTTTTATTATGTCATATGGTGAACTAGGTCCCATAAACATAGAGTCTCTTATATTTAAAATATTTTGTGTTACTGTAGTTCCAGCATTTACAATGGGTTGAATTTTGTATGATGAAATAATTGTTAAACATGTCCGCTATGTGTTTTGGCTCTGTGATGGATTCATTATTAATTTTAATTTTATCTACAGAAGGTTTCGGTATATTTAGTTTGCTTCGTTTAATTATTTGCCATGTCGTTTTGGATTTATTTGTTGATGTTTTAATTTTATAATTGTTTTGGGCGCACTGTGTCAGCTTTATAATTTTTCTATATAGCTTCGTGTAATTTTTTAGACTCATTTTATTTGTCTGGCTAGGTTTTAATCTATAGTTCCACAGCAATTGTCGTTTCTTTTTGCTACACATTTTTATACCGCGGGATGCCCAATTTACTTTTTTCCTTAAATTTACTGTTATCCCAATATTAGGGAAGCATAAATCATAAAGTAGTATGAAGAAATCTAAAAAAGCCTTATATGCAATATTGGGGTCGGTAGCATTATATACCTCTGTAAATGTCAGGCTGCTTAAATGATTTTTAAACTTAGCTAAGTTTTCTTCACTATAATCCCGTCTTTCTATACGCCACTTGTTAATTGCGCAAATTTTGCTTACGGGGAATTTGAGAAGTTGCGCCGTGTGATCAGACAATGCGAGTTCTAGAATTATAGTTTTGCAGGACTTATTGAAATTATGAGCAAAATTGTCTATGCAAGTTTGGCTCTTCAATCGTGTAGGTTTGTTAAGCGCTAGTTTTAAGTTAAAATTTAATAGCACGTGTCGGGCAGTGTTATTGCGTTTTTCCATCTGGAATTTTTCAGTAGCAGCACGGAGTCTGGATTTGTACCCGGTTGATGGCAATAGGCTCGCTCCCTATTACATGGGACTTGAACATAACTGGCGAAATGTGGGTGTACTATAGGTACACCTCTGCCTAACCCTTCGGGGAATACACGCGTGATGTTACGTTATGTTATTCCACAAGATTTACTTAAACCGACTCAAGGTAATGAGCGACTAACGTGATGTCAAAAGATCTGGGGTGTATTGAAGGTACGGTCACCAAATGTGATAAGTAACCAGGGGCGTCGGATATAGTTGAAATTTAGTAAGAAACCGTTGGATATTTTCGAATGAAATTTAATTTGCTAAATTACCTGTTTGTTTTCTATTAATTAAATTAAATTTTATTCGAAAATATTCATCGGTTTCTTACTAAACTTCAACTTTATCGATGACCCTGGTTACTTATTTCTTTTGGTGACTGTACCTACAGACATTGCATGAAAAGGACTCTTTACAGCCGCCGCGAGAGTCTCTCAACCGTAGTGAAATTAATGAGTAGGTACCTACTGCTTTCAACGTTCAAAAGGTAAGCTGAATTCCTTATATATTTTTTCGGAGAGTACCTACCTAAATATTCGGAATTAAACTCATGTGAAAAGAGTGGATACGAAGCTGTGCTGATCTAATTTGTATTACGTAATAGAATGAGTCTTAAATTTATTTAAACTTAATGTAGGGGAAAGTGGGGCGTAACGGGGTCACGGGGCACAACGGGGCCCACATATAAAAGTAACCAGGCATGCAACAATATCCTGTATTCAATAACAAAGAGCCATTTTGATTCAACCATAAGCGCGGCAGCGACCGGTCACGAGATTCCACCCGTTCATGTTATGACTAAAAATAATTATTGAAAGAACATATACCTATGTATAATATTTTTTTATTGAAAAATTCCCTTAGCGGCCCCGTTATGCCCCACTTTTTCATACAGTACGTAGTGGAGCATAGGGGGACTTAATGCCACAAGACATTCTCTACCAGTCAACCTATGGGTACAAAAAGACAACATTGTGATAGTCAAGTGTACAAAAAAACAACTTCGTTTACGAAATTAATATAAACATAACACAATGTAGGTACACTATTAGCAGTACAGTACACGGTCTTTAATATGGTATGGTACAGAGGATCCAAAGTTTACTCGAATTCTACGAAAAGTCCTCAGTAACCGTCGATTTCAAGTAAATATTCTTGATGATAAAAGCAGGTGGCGAACCCAAAAGAACGGTTTACCTCAGGTCCTGGTGTACTGGCCTCTCTGCTGTTTAACATCTACACTAATGATCCACCGGTGAGCCCAAATACAACCCGCATTCTGTACGCAGACGACCCGGCATTAACTTACCAAGCCACTGACTTGAGGAGATTGAATGAAGCCAACTTTTCCACCGCCCTCTTCAGATCTCAGCCGTTATTATGCTGACAACGCCCTGAAACCAAATCCCTCAAAAACGCAGTCATGCGCCTTCTACCTTCGTAACAGACACGCGGGTCGAACACTTCAATATCTCATGGCAAGGAGTTCCAATCATCCGCAATAATCACCTTAAGTATCTCGGCATCACTTTTGATAGGTCCCATAACTTCCGGAGAAACTGCAAAAATGTCAAATAGAAAATGCATACCGGAAACAACTTACTCCGTCGCCTAACATCCACCAGATGGGGGGCATCACCTCAAGTCCTGCGAACAACTGGAATGGCGCTTTGATTCTCCGCAGGTGAATATGCCTGTCCAGTATGAAGCCGATCTGCCCACGCTAAGTTAGTGGATACAGCCCTAAATGAGACATGGATTATTACTGGTTGTTTAAAATTGGCCCCGTTGCGAATGCTGTATCCACTGACTGGCATCGCGCCTGCAGAAATTCGCAGGACTATGGCCAGCCGCATCGAGAGGGCGAAGCTATATGATGACCCACGCCACCCAATGCACAACTTTAATCCAGTGCCACAGAGGCTTAAAAGCGGCAAAAATTTCTTGGGTGCGTGAGTCCAGCCTATGGCAACCCCTCCACGGGACGATTTGATCTTTGGCAAGAACTGTTTAAACCTCCTGATTTCTTTATTGAACTATCAGAGAGCCTCCCACCTGGGTACAAGTTACCGTGGCCTACTTGGAAAACCTTAAATAGACTTCTTACCCACGTAGGCCGCAAGAAGGACAACCTCCACAAGTGAGGGTTCAGACCACCAGTAAGTATGCGTCAATCCACAGACAATGGCTCACCTCCCATCTTGCACCGCATACCCTATCACCTGCACACGTGCGGACCTAATGGCTGAATTTCGGGCCAAATAGTTTTAAAAAACTATACCTACATAATTGTTCGTGTTATTTTTACCATCGACACGACACACTAAAAAAAATATGGTATTTCAAGATTTACGGCGAATTTCACCAATGAAACTGAATGCTATCAGCACATCTAAACCACGGTGCTGTAACTTAGAACAAAAGTAAGGGAATCATAACCGACCAGTTTAAGTGGTGTTCCGTCGCTTCCGCGGGCAAATACCATAGGACAGCACAAGGACAATTAGCTAGTGAAGTGAAGTGCTACTAACATAGTTTTAAGTAATATTTATTAACACAAGTTTCAGTTTTATTTTGTATTAGTTTGTTATTTTTTATTTTGTGTATTTTATCTATGGGCTTCAGTTGCCTGACAATAAAGGAATTATTATTATTATTATTATTAAGTAGGCTTCTGATTTTGGAGTTACACTACACAATTCTATAGATTTTTAATTTACTAGTAGAGTAATATCAAAGATGATTTTACTTATTGGTAGATGACGCTGTTCTCAAAATGTTCATGGGTTTCGTCTAAACCATAGACTACATAGAGATACTATATATAAACAGGTCTAAACACAATATGTTCCATTTCACTCAGATTTTCTTAAAATAACAATATATTTTTTTACAAATAAAAATATTTAAGGAGTTGAGACAGCTTTTACATTTATTGTGTTAATATACAACGTTTGTTTAAATGGATAAAATCATCTAATAAAGCAACGCAAATTTTTGAAACTGTCTTAAATTTAAATGGAAATAAAGGAACGCAACTCGCGTACTTGTCAAATATGTTGTAATTTTTTTCCGAATAGAAGACAATAATAATTAATGGTTGCGATTCGATTAATTTGTGGATTATTCTTGACGACTTTGCTTGTATGGACATTTAGGATTCTGTTTCTAACCGTTGAACTGGAAAAGTGTTGATACCGACAACTTCGCTTTATCTGAACGACCCCTGCACCAAAATCTGGACTGTTTACTTGTTTGTGAAAGCACCGATATTGTGTTGTATAAAAATATGAACGTGAGCAGTGTTGTGTGCTGAACTGTAATAATTCAGGAGTTAGCCTTCAAATATTTTAAAAAAATATTGAAGAAGAAATAAAGTAGGTATTTGACATTGGATCTAGTGTTTTATTTTTAGTTCATAAAAAAACCTAACCTAACCTAACTAAAACGGAAGGAAATAGGACAGGGCCTACTACAGATTGGAAGCTATTATACCTATATGAAGCAATATTTGTATACGTATAGCTAGTAGCTATACGTACCTATATATTGCTTCATGAAGTGTTGATTTTGCTTGTTGCTAGAGGGCGCCATGAAATGTTCGAGTGACATCTCTATCTACCTATATAAAATGTACTCTGTGATCTAAACTGCATTCAAGACCTGTCAATGTAAATATTGCAAAAAATTATGACAGTGACAGCTCTCGAACGCGGTTTAGATGATTGATCGATCGCGTTCAGTTTGATTGGTGATATCAGGCCTTAAAAAGTTCAGCTTTGTAGAGCATCGTTATCTCTGTCACTGTGTGGCACCGTCCTGTCCCACCGCCGCCGACGAGGAAGCGACTAACTATGAATGATTTTCTCATTCAATTTTTCAGAATATTTCCTATGACAATTCTTAGGTGGAACAAATTTCCAAAGTTTGACCATTGATATGAAATTGATGATTATTATTCAGTAAATATATCATTCTTACAGTCGCGAATAGCATTTTATCAACATACGATGTAAATCGAGAGCTGCAATTTGCAAAAAACCAAAGAATTTGCAAAAAACCAAAGAAAATTTGAATTTGCAGGCTACAGCTGAGGATCCCCTTAATCACCGGCGGTGGGCGAGGTACCTTAGACCGCGTCTTTGTAAACCTCGCTGCGTCTTACTTACGCCTGAGTTCCGTATGTAGGTACATTTATGGGTATGTAAGCCAGAGGGCAATAAAATACAAACTGACATAAGTATTACTTTCTCTTATAATCCATTCACAATTTTCTTAAAAGTAACTTATTACTATTTTCATTACATTAGATTAAAATGTACTTCATTAATGTGTGAAAAAAGTGATTGCCAAGTATGAGCAACTTTTTTAAAGTACAGTCAGCGCCAAAAATATGTTGTCACTGTTATTTATTTGCCTACTACACTAAATAATAATAATACATACTTAGTGATTTAGGATATTATTTAGGAAATAAAATTTTGATTATCTAGCGTTTTAGTTATAATATTGCCGTGTAGTCCAATTAAGATAGGCCTTCCTATTGCTACGTGTGTGTAATAGAGCTATCATGGAAGGAGAGCCTGCGGCCACTGGCGGCATTTCACGGTTTAGTTATAATATTGCCGTGTAGTCCAATTAAGATAGGCCTTCCTATTGCTACGTGTGTGTAATAAAGCTATCATGGAAGGAGGGCCTGCGGCCACTGGCGGCATTTCACGGCAAGGATTTTTTATATGACGAATAGAAATATAACTTAATAGTATAACAATAAAATATAAATTTCCATTATAAATCATCGTAGGTACAAAAACAAAGCTAGCAAAGCTATGCCCTGTCATTGAAATTTAAATTTTATTGCCATACTATTAAGTTATATTTCTATTCGTCGCTTAGAAACCGCTTGCCGTACCGTGCATTAGCATCGATCTATGCGTTTAGTAATATACTGCAATAACTTAAATTCCTTAAGTAACCTTGTGAAAAGTAGAAACTTGTTGTATTGTTCAGTTATTAGCAAGTGCGTTACGTTTGGTGCGTTTTATTATTGATTTGAGCAAAATTTGCATTAACTTGTGTTTGAATTTACCGCTTTTGTCGCCCCTTCGCAATAATTTTGTTTTTAAAAAACATGTCACAATAATTATTTATTTTTCTAATTTAACGGTCGCACCGCCACAAACCATTTTTCTTTTTAAAAACTGGTAAAAACTTGTCCTATAGCCTTTTTTTTTTACTAGCGACAAAAAGGGACTCAATACCTCCACCTAGTAAAATTTTAATTGTCACTTCATTTTAATCAACAATATTTACCTAAGTCAGTATACCAAAACATTAATATACAATTTTCTATGTATATTTCTTTACATGCATTTTAATTATTATCATAATTTCGATAGAAGCTGTCCACCACATTCAACATTGGCCCTTACACCTTCGATTTTTACCTATTAAAATAAAATCAACATATAAATGGCACTGACTGTACTTGTATATTTTGTACATCGTATGCACATCACTAGCCGCATTCGCGTCACTATTATGTCAAATAAGGGTCAAATTACACTGGCGGTGTATTTATCGATGAATTATAAAATATAACACCCAAATTGCGCAACACACTAGGCTTGACAATGCCTTTCATTTTGACAATTCAACAATATTCATTGCGTTATTTTCGGTAGCGAGCAGACGAATTTTGAAACTTATGACGCAATGGATTTCTTTGTAATGTCAAGTTTTATATTTGACGTGACGTGTAAATAGTGTTATTATTTTATAACCAGCTTACTAATTATATACATACATAATTACACATGCAAACTCACGCCTTTTACTCTTGGGAGTAGGCAGAAACTATAGAATGCCACCTGCTACGACCCTTACACACTCCCATTGCTTCATTTACGGTTTTTTAACTAAATGAATATCAGTTTATTATAATTACCGTGTTACGCAATTAGAGAGTTGTCTGACCTCCCGCTAAGCCACAATACTTTAAATATTAGACTTTCTTAGCGCCACATAACGATCATTTTTGCTTGTCACGCCGCCAGTATAATTAGACGCTTAGTATAAATCTCATACTCCCGGTATGAGGCCTGGTTTCCGGCCAGGCCAGGCTTCTTTGGCGTACTTCTTCTTTCTTGGCTCGCTCGATGGTCCCGCCTCTTCTGGAGCTAGAAAATTAGAATTTTATGTTATTTCATTGTGCTGACTGTACTAGGCTTATTGATAAACTTTTAGATTCTTGTTTATATGAAGACTAAAGACCTAATCAAATATAAGCGATATCGCTGTCGCGCTCGGTAGCGATACCGAATCGGAACGCGATACCGAATCGGAACGCGATACCGAATCGGAACGCGATACCGAATCGGAACGCGATACCGAATCGGAACGCGTTACCGAATCGGAACGCGATACCGAATCGGAACGCGATACCGAATCGGAACGCGATACCGAATCGGAACGCGATACCGAATCGGAACGCGTTACCGAATCGGAACGCGTTACCGAATCGGAACGCGATACCGAATCGGAACGCGATACCGAATTGGAACGCGATACCGAATCGGAACGCGATACCGAATCGGAACGCGATACCGAATCGGAACTTGATACCGAATCGGTATGCGACATCGCTGTCGTGCTCGGTAGGCTCGGTCGTAACCAGAAGGCGGAGCTGAGGGCCTAGACAAATGGCATTCACTTCGGAGCGATTCTATTTCTACAACCGCTATAGCTTTTGCTGATGTTTCCATCATACGAATCGAAAACTAGCGATAACACTTGTCAAAACGTGCCACTTTGCTACGCATATCTATGGAAGTAATCGTTCGACGCTGCCGATTCGTTTCATAGAATCGAATGACGTTAACATTGTCTAAATAATTTCTATTCGTTGACCTATGATCACGTGACATTTCAATAGCTTGTGTCAACCCCATACATTTTTTGACTTTTCTACTAGCGCCATTGCTAATCGAATATTACTTTGTCTATGTCGTCAGTATCGCTACCAAGCGCGACAGCGATATCGCTTATATCTAAATAGGCCTTTAGAAGCTTTGAGTATCTGTAACTCGAAAAGATTCAACTAGTCAGGCCCGAGGTTGCCCGCTAGAGAGCAATAACAATAGATACTTAATTGTGTCTCATTAGCGATGCTTGCTTCAGAATCACTTCGTGTAATGAACAGCCGTAAGAATTCTGGCTTTGACTCATTTGGGCTGAAGTTACCTGTATGTGGTAGCGGAGGATGTATATTGAGGTGCGGCTCTGGACCTTCCAGTTCCACATCAGGTGCAGGATTCGGTAGCGATAGACCCAGTCTGAAATCATAACTGATAAATTAACACCACAGCTGTATCTCGGGAGGTTCGGCAGGTGTGTATTACACCCACATTTTGCCAGTTAAGATCAAGTCGGGACCCCCTCGTTGGTCTAGTGGCCGCTGATCATGAGGTCCTGGGTCCGATTACCAGGTCGGGCAAAGTGTTGTGTTCTCAGTAGCCTGGAGTCTGGATTTGTGCCCGGTTGATGGCAATAGGCTCGCCCCTATTACATGCGACTTAAACATAACTGGCGAAATGTGGGTGTACTATAGGTACACCTCTGCCTAACCCTTCGGGGAAACAAAACGTGATGTTATGTCGTTTTGATCAAGACCCAAATAATACAATAGGAGACTAGCCTATTAGGATTAGGTATTACCATTTCGGAAGATCCCATTTCAGAAGGACCCATTTCAGAAGGACTCATTTCAGAAGGGTTAAGGACCCATTTCAGAAGGTTAAGGACCCATTTCAGAAGGATTAAGGACCCATTTCAGAAGGAATAGGACCCATTTCAGTAGGGTTAAGAATTATTTTGTTAGGATTTCGGATTATTTCATTAGGATTTGGATCACTTCAGTGGGATTTAGGGCGGGGGGGGCTTAATGATGCTAGTGCAAAGTTTTTGGTACAAACCTGGCACCAATGAGACTAAGATGTGAGCTAGGCGCTGGCAGGTCTGAGTACAAGTTGCTGCCTCTTGATATCTCCTGCAGCCTTAGTGAATGGTGGTGATTACCTGCACAAGTAAATATTGATTATATTGTACACATAATTGAACACAGATCAGTGGATCAACTGTTTCACAAGAGATCTAAATGAATTAAATCTAGTGATGAAAATATAATGTTCTGTAAAAGCAACTTAACCAATTGATTGATCCAAATACAAAGTCATTTATTTGCTTTATATGCGGTAATAAAAAAGGGGGTAGTAAAAAAGTTTTTTTTGGCCTGCCAATACCTCTTAGTAACATGCAAATTTAAATGCATCTGTGCAGTGAATTTAAAAAAAGTTTAAGCAGTGTAACATTTTAGCTTTTTAACTGGGATGGTAATGCATCTGCAATGCCACTGATATTACAGATGTGCATAGAAGAAATAAAGAAAAGAAAGACAGAAAGAAAAGAAAGCAAAGAAAGAAAGAAAATACGTTAGGCGGCAGTGACCACTTCTTACTCTAGTCTGTTCAAAAAGTGTCAGATGAAAGTGTAAACAATTCCTGTTCAGATTAAATTCTTCACAATCCCTCACTAAAGGGAATTTGTAACATATTCATGTTTAGTAGGTTTCAACTTATATCTTATAATTTTTTTTCCAACAATTACTTTTTGAATAACATTATTAAATTGTAATTGAAAAATCATCAATTGCCAAATTAATAACATCTTTAAAGTGATTTAAAATTAGAATTTCAGATTTAAATATTCAAATTATCAAATCAAAGCACTCCATTTGTAAGTGGCACTACAAATTGGCATCAACAGGTACGTTTTCCATTCCCTTAGTTTACATCTTCACAGATACATACATAAACTCACGCCTTCTTCCCATTGGGGTAGGCAGAAACTACAGAATGCCATCTGCTACGATCCTTAAATACTAGTTTTGCCTCTTTTACATTCATACATCTGGTCATACACACACGCCGGTTGCGAGTACTACACTCCTGACCTTTCTGAAGAACATCACCAATAAGGTCACTATATGTCTTCCTAGGGCGACCCCTCCCAGCGCAGACATTACATTTTTATCCGATACTCATTGAACAGACCACAGACCAGGTTAGCTATCAGCTAATTGGTCATACAATTACAAAAAAAAAAAAACACGTGTGGCACTCGGGGACTGCCGCGGTAAAGCTATTGCATAGCATTTTTTATCAACTTATGCAATTATAATTATTTATTTATGCAGTATTTTTTTTTCTTTGATATTAATTCAAGTACAGTCGTACCATATACATACATACACGTTAAGCGAACGCTCGGACGAGCTACATGGTAGGCGGAGTGGGGGGTGTTAGGTTTTATTTTCGTTACAGAATTTCTTGATTCGGTCGCCGCGCTCAAAACCCGCGATAAAAGCTATGCAATAGCTCATGACAACTGCCCAGTAATCCCGAGAATACTACTTACTATCATCAGCACTCTGCAACTTCAGTTTCTTTGGCTGAATGTTAGGATTTGGCACTATAGTAGACTTCACCAGGTTCCGGAACCTGCCAATAGTTGGGTCTATATCCTCAGGGTTGATGATGTCCACTTCTTCATTGAACGACACATTACGCTTCATTTTCTTCGCAATACCTCCTGTCATTGACGCTGACCGTTTTGTGCCAGTTGGAGGCTAAAAAAGCAGGTTGTATGTAAGTAGGTTTTATTGTCAGTTGGTGATAAAACCTTTTTGGTAAAAGAGTATACCTTCATGACGTCACTGCCATCATCAGTTGATATACCCAACATGGAAATTCTTCTGTTGTGAGCTGTGTTGAATTCTGTTAGATTCTGGAAATTTTCAAAACATTATTGGTCTTACCAAAATAGTCATTGATCGAAATAAACTTCAATTTATTTTATAAATGTATGGCAGGACAAATTAGGTAGATGCAAATTGATTGGCCTCAAGATGAAGTCATAAAATGTGAGTGACAAATGATGATGATAATCTTGATCTTTGGATACAACTGAGAGTTTTTCACCAGCTAGTATAACATTAACAATATCAGTATCATTGACCATTAAACGAGCCACAAATAAGTCTTAGTCACAAAAACAATTGTCTACTGCTGCAACCAATCAACCCGTCTTTTGCGTCTCCAGAAATAAATTAGTAGTTAACTAGGGAACACTAGGGAACAAAATGTCCCCCAACATAACACGCAACATCTTGAGACGCATTTACGTGACGCGGAACATGTTGGAGCTGGCAATATTTCTATAAATACTGACTAGTGTTGTCTGCAAAATGTTCCGTAAGATTCTCTCGGGACATTAACGTAGTTGTCGAGCGCCATGTTCCGCAACATGTCACTCCATTTGTCTCCTATTATATTCGAGACTTTATACTTACATCTAATTCAGTTTGTGTTTCAGGAAGACCCAGTAATGCACCCTCTTGTTCTGTGTTAGGCAAATCCTCCATTATGCCTCTAGAATTGCCTGTAGGACGCTCTCTAAAAATAGTATGTAAAAAATAATGTTAAAGGTTTTCTTGGTGGTTAACCCCTTGCACATATGACAATGTAATCAGTAGTGTAGGTCAACCGACTTCCTATAACTGCAGGGTAATTGCGTAACACACTAACAGTAAGAACGGCTTTCATTTTAATAGTTCAACAACATTCATTGTGTTATTTACATTGTTGAGCAGAGACATTTTTCGAACATATGAAGCAATGGATTAGCAATAGACTTCAAAATGATTCAGATTGTGATAGATAGTGTGTTACGCAATTAGGGTGCCGATCTTGGACATAAAAAGATAATAATAGTGATAAATCAGCCTGAGTTGTCCCACTGCAGGGCAAAGGTCTTCCTTTCCTTTTTCCACTCCACTCGATCCTGCGCCAACACGGACCAGCAAAAGATATGATGGTCTTTAGTTGTAGGCAAGTTTTGTCATTCTATGCTACCTATGTTTGCATAAGGAGCTAAAATTGTTTCCTGTTTCTTAATAATACTTAAGTAACCTTGGTTATTCACTGATATACGCATACCAGTTTCATATTTACATTTTACCTTATAATGTAATTTCTTGTAGAGGCTCCAAAGTGGAAATTGGAATCTATGGGCAGCTGCGTCGGCTTGTTGGACTCCAAACGCATTTGACCGATAAAAGTTCCATGGGCTAGAAAATATGAAATTATAACCACACATAAGTCTTTCAGTTTCGTCAAAACAGCGTGGTAAATGGACCTTATGAGTCATACTCACTGCTGCCTAAATCAACCAAGAATACCCTGTTCAAGTGCTTATGATAAACAAATGCAGCATGCACTCGGGAACAGCTAGCATGGTCGATACAAAAATCATTCATCTGCGGGTTTCGGCCAAACAAATAACACTTCTTCTCATCAATCATTAGTTTCTGTATCAATTTGTCGCCCTTTAAGACGTCCAAGTGAAGCCCAGTAGGTGGTTTTCCAGCCCTAAAAGAAAATTAAAATTGATGACCGGCGAACTAGGTCTTTAACGAGTGCCGATAACACAAGAAAGGAGATATCCCTTACCAATTGGGCACCTCATAATGATTAGCCATGGCTAATATTAAAAGCTCAGCTGTAATAAAACTGAGTTAATTGTCATTAAAATGTGATTTAACATAAATTTCCAATACTTCGAAAGAACCACAACGCTAAGTTTAATCGTTAGTTGTCAAATCTGACACATCCAAGATATGACATAGACAATAAAATGCACAGTCTAATTAAAAAGATACGTGAATAAAACGCTCGTCCGTCGCGTTCAGACCAACAAGTAGGACGTTCACAGGACAAAATGCAGAATTTAAAAGCAAATTATTATTACCATACCTACCACACCACACCTTTCCGGTCAGTGGGGCTTCTTAGGGGTTCTTACTTCAACAATATGTAACAAAAACCCTATCCGATCCGTGAGAGTGAAAAAGTGAAAATAAAAAAAACACGTGTGGCACTCGGGGACTGCCGCGGTAAAGCTTTTGCATAGAATTTTTTATCAACTTATGAAACTATAATTATTTATTTATGCAGTATTTTTTCTCTTTGATATTAATTCAAGTACAGTCGTACCATATACATACACGTTAAGCGAACGCTCGGCCGAGCTACATGGTAGGCGGAGTGGGGGGTGTTAGGTTTCATTTTCGTTACGGAATTTCTTGATTCGGTCGCCGCGCTCAAAGCCCGCGATAAAAGCTATGCAATAGCTTAAAAGTTTCTTACAAAAATAAACCAACTTCCAAAAAACTTAAAAAATGACGTTTTCTAACGATGCTGAATTGTTTCGAGGAGAGATAAAGCATTGTCACTAGGTCTATCGAGCTTCCAAAAAGCGATTAAATCGCTGATTTTTATTGCTAAAATTACGCGGTGTTAAGAGTTGAATCGCGAATCTGAAAAGTTACTAAATCGCTAATCGCAAATGCCCTTGTTTAAGTTAGGGCTCATTTTCAATGGTCATTTTGATTTCTTTTTACACAAAAACAGAGAAAAAAAATATTTGGATAAAATAAATCTTACAATAAACTTACAAAATCATTTGTAACAAGTCTACGAAAAATAACGTATTCATAAAAATGAATACATTTATCATTCAATTTGGCCATAAATAAGCAGTTTAGTTAAAATTTTGGGAATTTTCGAAAAAAAAACATAAAAATTAGTTTTTTTTTTAATGGTAAGACTTCGCCTAAAACAATCATGGCTTAAATGGTTCTAAATTGTCTGTACTGTCTTCACCTTAAAGCTTTGCACCCTGTGTTTGCACCCATCTCCCAATCATCCTGTATAAAAGGCTTGTTTGAATATAAAACATAATTTTAATAATATAACACAACATTTAAAACATTAGTTTGCAAACAAATAAATATTTACTTGACATATTCTGAGGCGTATATTTATTACTACTTATATCTACAAGAATCTTAGAAAGGATTTTTGTATGCAGAATCAGTAAGAAATAAACTTTTAGTTACATATAAATAGACGTAGAACCAATATTTTACGACATATTTGCAAAAAAAAATGGAATCTGGCACAGTTCTCCGACATTCGTTTCTCCGATAAACAGTTCGCCGACAAATCGATTCACTTTTCAGTGTTTGGCCTATAGAACTTTTCAACGACGAACGATATGCAATATTATTTTCTTATTTTAATTTTTTTTTTATTTAATTCTAATAAGATATTTTTTCTTTTTATTTTATTTTTTAGAACTTTAATTACACAACTGTTCGTCTATGCTACCTGTCCTGCGTTCACACCAAACACACAGCAATAACATCGTAGGTATTCGAAATGTAGTCCTTTAATGATGATGTATTGATAAATGATTTTATTTCTGTAAGTAGGTTTGTACAAACACTTTTACACGTCAATCATATTTTAAAACTAGATGAGGTCGGCGTTTCCTATTTGACTACTCTGAGAAGAAAGGCCGAAACAAACTCAGAGGTCACAGTCTCTTTTAAAGTCCAGACATAATCTTGGTCAGATAATGTGAAGACCATGTATCTGAAATGATCTCTTGAGGAAAAACCACACAGAATGAGTGAATCTGTCCAGTCTGTGCACGCATTTGCCAGTAATCGTGCAGCTCAGCTCAAAACTTAAGGAGCTAAACGATTCGACGAACAATACCAAAAAAAGGACATTTGGGTAGGCATAAATTACTCAAACTGCCAGATCAATGATTAAAACTAATTTAGAAGAAAAAAAGAAAACAATGGCCCACATAGTCTTTACATGCACATTAATTAAAATAATATACTATTTTACAAAGTAAATACGCATATCAATCTTAATATATAAAAATCCAGTGTCATATGTATGTTCCCAGTGAACTCTTCACCAAGTCAACCGATTTCGATGAAAGTTGGCATTTTATGTGTAATTCGGTCTAACTTGAGATATAGGATAGTTTATATTTCGATTAATGGTCTTAATAATTTATAATTAACAATAAACTGATTGTCAATGTTGATGTTTGTTATTAATCGTAAGTTTCATAAGTCTCAAACAGATGGCGCCTTAAATCAGATTTTTTACAGAAAATTGTCGGACCATCTATTGTGAACTTCTCATAGATGGCGCCACGTTGGAATTCGAAATTTCTTTTTCAACAACACGTGGTGCAATGTGATATTTCTTAATATTTCTTAATCTTAATATATAAAAATCCAGTGTCATATGTATGTTCCCAGTGAACTCTTCACCAAGTCAACCGATTTCGATGAAAGTTGGCATTTTATGTGTAATTCGGTCTAACTTGAGATATAGGACAGTTTATATTTCGATTAATGGTCTTAATAATTTATAATTAACAATAAACGCTTTTTCTGGATTATTTCTCATTTAATTTCATGTGCTCTATATAATTCTGAATATTCCTTTTCAACTACTAAATTGCAGTTTCATTAATACAACAAAATATATGAACAAAAAAATTAAAATACAACAAAATTTATTCTTTTTTAAAAATTGTAAGCATAGGTTAGTTTTCCCTGATTAAAAATATTGAGTGAAACAAATTGAAAAAATTCGCTCTATGTAAATTGTATATCTTTATAAACATAGAAAGAAATTGAAATTATTGAAAAAAATTCAAATTACATAAAAGTGAATTTTTTTGTGTTTCATGTCAATCGACGCTACTGTCGATGAAGACGAGGCAGTGAATTTTCCCATCGAATTTTTGAATTCTTTAGACATATCAGGAATGCCACCACACAATCTTCGGTTAAAAATTGGATCACCGATTATTCTTCTGCGTAATTTGAACCCCCCTAAACTATGCAACGGTACACGTTTGGTAATAAAAAAAATCACCGGAAATGTTCTCGAAGCAACTATTTTGGCAGGAAAGTTTAAAGGAGAAATCGTTCTGTTACCACGCATTCCAATGATACCGTCAAATTCTCCAATACCATTCAAAAGACTGTAATTTCCTATCCGTTTAGCTTTCGCGATGACTATTAACAAATCACAAGGACAAACAATGTCTATTTGTGGCTTAGACTTAGATAATCCATGTTTCTCTCATGGGCAATTATACGTGGCCTGTTCACGTGTAGGGAGACCATCGAGTTTATTTGTGTTGACAAAAGACAGGTTGACCAAAAATATTGTTCATCGATTGGCACTTCAGTAAACTTTAACTGTGATTTAATTTAATTTATGTTAATCATAGTATTTATTAATAAAATAAAATTAAAGATGTTATGTAAATTAGTGTTCAATTTTGTCTATTAAGTCCTTCCTTAATTACTCAGCCACAGCAACGCGTGGCCGGGTCTGCTAGTGTATTTATAAAATTCATCAATATCAATGTGTAGGTACATACTTATATAAAATTTCGGAAATAATCTTGGTCAGATCATTTGAGGACCATGTTAGATTGGGAAAATATAATTAAACATATTGTTTAGATACGGGGTATGAATCAAACAAATCGAATCAACTCAGCCTATCGCAGTCTACTGCTGGACATAGGCCTCTCCTATGCTGTGCCACAACACCCTGTCCTCCAGGGTATGAATGTTATGAAATAATAATTATATAGGTATATATATTGGGTAATTTTGGTACTATAAACTTTTTCATTACTTTTTGGTAATATTGTGCTGCACTGCTGCACCATACATGTGCCCTTTTCGGATCGGACAGGGATTTTGTTATATGCTCGGTTGGCTGATGGTTGCCCAGTTAAATACTCACTACTCTCTGAGGTTATCGTCTCTGGCTGGAATGTAGATAGACTCAGTTAAACCAAAGAGTATAAGAGAAAGCTACTGAACTGCTTACCCTGTGCTCATGAAATAATAGTTAAAAAACTTCATGCCTGTGCTGCTTACTACTGTCACAACTTCCATAGAAGACTAACTAGTCTGTGCTCCATAGCTATGAGTATTTAAGTTGGTACGAGTAGATGGAAGAATCGAAAAGGCGGAATAACATGAAGGAAACGAAAACCTAAGTAAAAAATAAATAATAATTGACCATCATGGAAATCATTGTCAAGAAATATGAAAATAAGTACCTAAAACAGCTAAATATTCTTTGTTCTTTGTATCAAGTTTGTACCTTGAAAAGTGGAAACCTAAATTATCAAACCCAAGCAAAGCGAGTGAATTAAGTGAATTGTGTAGTGAAAGTGTTGTGCTAAGTAATACCTCCCACCACTTGACAGAATTATTAAAAAATAAGACTTGTTATCGAGCAATATACAGGGTTACTGGTAACTCGACGTATTCCTTGCTGGACGTCATAGTAGGGTTAAAATGCAACAAATTAAGCCACCAAATGTTCTACCGAAATTCAGTAGTTTTTGAATTAGTTAAGAGTTTTAGTTTTTTAATGAAAAATCCCAGATTAAACCATTTGAAACCAATTTAAAAATGATTTACGGCGCGACTGTACTGAAATTTAAGTTATTATCATAGTTGACGCCGTAGCAGACCTTTGTTAATAATTAAAAGTTCAATAATGCCTAAAACTTTGGCAAATATCACTAACCAAACATTTAATTTTTTGTAATTTTTGCTATTACTTCATAAAAAATGTAGTCTAGTGCAAAAAAAGATACTACACCTGGTGTACAAATTACTAAGAATATAATATAATATAATAATATAATAATATCCTTGTCTTATCAGCTATCCAAAAAGGTATGAAAGTTAATACAAAATCATGGACTACATTATGAAAACCGTTTTTGATTTAGTACAGGCGTGCGTTTCACAAAAAGGTGATTATTCGAAAAATCAAAAACAAAATCGTGAACATTATTATTCTTTTTAATCAATATTAAAAACTTTAATTATACACATTTCACACGTCTTGTTCGATGTGCTGCCCTCGGTTTCGAATACATGTTCTTATTCGCTTCCTTACTTCGGTTTTTGTTATTCTTGAGGTGATTGTTGCCCTCATCTGGTCCGCCGCATTTGTAATTCTCTCCCTTAGTTCTTCAATTGAATTTACTGGGGTCACATAAACTAGATCTTTCATATGACCCCAGACGTAAAAGTCTAGCGGCGTCAGATCAGGGCTTCGTGCAGGCCACGGAATCGGCCCACCGCGCCCTATCCATCGGTTTGGATAGTTTTCATCCAGCAATTGTCGAATTGTGATTCGGAAGTGGGCTGGACATCCGTCATGTTGGTAAATCATGTTTGCTCTTCTTTCTTCCGGTACATCCGTGAGCAGTGCTGATAAATGATTTCTGAGGAAATCTTCATAAAGTTCCCCATTTAGTGTTCGGGGTAAAAAATGTGGGCCAATTAATTTGTCGTCAATCCCATCCAAACATTAAGCGAGAACCTTCGCTGGGATGCGGTTGGTTTCAGTTTTTTAGGGTTTGCTTCTGCTTTCGGTGCCCAGTAATGTAAGTTGTGGTAATTTGTGATACCATCACGATCAAAACATGACTCATCGGTCCACAGAATGTTTTTTAAAAAGTTTTCGCTGTCGGCGTCGGCACTTAGCATAAAACGACAAAATTCAAGCCGTCTCGGCGGATCTCCTTCTTCTAATGACTGGACTGGTTGGTAATGGTATGGATGTCGGCCTGACAAGTGAACTACAGACCAGACTTTCCACTGTGACATACCAAGCTCACGCGCTACGATGTTTGTCGATGTGTTAGGATCGTCAATAAAACGTTGAAGAATAAGCTCCTCGTCCTCAGCCGTGTATCTCCGGGAACGACCAGTGTCAACTTGCCTGCTTCTTTGGACGCTGCCAGTTTCAGATATTCGCCGATAAGTCGATCCGAAGACACTAACGTGGGGGAGTCGGCGGTTGGGAAAGCGAAGTTGATATTCTCGCCGCGCCTCAGCAGCGTTACCGTCACAAAGTCCGTAACAGTACATTATGTCAGCGTATTCAAGATTAGAATATGCAGCCATAGTCAGCGCTTATGAAGGCACAGCACAGCACAAGAGCAAGATACGCAGCAACAGTTAGGGAAATAGCCAGTAACAAAACACGAGCTTGCGCGACTAAGAGTTGAAACTAACTAACGCTGACGACCAAATTTTGCAAAATCGCACCCCCTGTCATGCCGAGAGAACAATAGCGACCAATCACAAAGCTCCCCGAGTGGTTGGAGTTCAAGCGCAGGTAAAAACTACGAATAATACGAATAGGAAACAATAGGTTGACCGTCTCGCAATTTTACCTGCCCCCCATAAAACTCTTCTCTTCCCTGGCACACATGCAAAAGTATTGACAATCATATTTTTCTGAATAACTGATAAGACTAGGATATTTTCTTAGTAATTTGTACACCAGGTGTAGTATTTTTTTTTTGCACTAGACTACATTTTTTATGCAGTAATAGCAAAAATTACAAAAAATTAAATGTTTGGTTAGTGATATTTGCCAAAGTTTTAGGCATTATTGAACTTTTAATTATTAACAAAGGTCTGCTACGGCGTCAACTACTATGATAATAACTTAAATTTCAGTACAGTGGCGCCGTAAATCATTTTTAAATTGGTTTCAAATGATTTAATCTGGGATTTTTCATAAAAAAACTAAAACTCTTAACTAATTCAAAAACTACTGAATTTCGGTAGAACATTTGGTGGCTTAATTTGTTGCATTTTAACCCTACTATGACGTCCTGCAAGGAATACGTCGAGTTACCAGTAACCCTGTATAAATATATTAAAAACACTTTCGAAGAAATTTAGTGAAGGAAATTAAATAAACTAAAGACTTGGCTAAAAGGTCTTAGCAACCAGGCCATAAAAATATTTATATATAAAAAAAAAGTATTTAAGTTCTGTGACTTCTGTGGTCGCAAATGTCAGTTGTAGTGAATTTAGTGGGGGTGTCATGCTGTAGAATAGTAAATTTGTAAACAGTGCCATTACTTTTAAAGCAATTACAGAAATCTTTTTATGTGATTAGTGTGTCAAAATATAATGGTTTCTAGCGAGGAAGAACCGGAAGTGAAAACCTGCGACCCATTAACATGGGACGTCGATATGGAGATTCAATTGTTTTACGCCATGGCTAACCACAAGCCGGTTGGCATAAACAAACATTTTCACATGGCATGCATTTGGGAGAAGCTTTCCAACTCCATCACTAAAGAGATTTCCACCCAAGATATATGGAAGCACGTAGGAAGTTTGTACGATTTAAATATGTTGGAAGAGACGGAGCAAGTACCGTTTCCGAATCATGAAATGCCATTCAGTTTGCCTGAAAGCGAGTTCGGTTCGCTCATGAAACAGAAGTTTAAGGAGGCTATAGTAGCGGATGATAGTGAAGGTAATGAATGGTATTCTAAATTTAAAAACTTTCCTGCCAAGTCTTGCTATTTTCAGTGGCATTGCCTGCAGGGCCGTAATGTTTACGCTTATAATGCATTAAAATGTTAACATCTAGATGGGGGGAGTCCTTCACCTAAGCCTTCGACACCTAGAAGCAGTTCTAGGGGCACTGCGTCTAAAGATAGTACACCCAAAGGTAGAACTTGTCTATAATTACCAATTGTATTTTTTTTATTGTTGTGGTTTGTGGTGTTTGTAGCTAGTGATGTGGTTTATTGAAGGACAAATGTTGAACTTAAACTAATTTGTACTGCATTTTTCATTCATTATTGTTGAAAATTAAGGTTTCATTGAATAATTATTTTGTTATGTTCTGCAGAAAATTACTTTGAAATGAAGATGAGACTAGGATTGACCTCTCATGATCACTATACTGAGATATCAAAATGTTGAATCCCTGTAACTAAGATCTTTAAAGAATATGCTGTCTCAAGTGAAGCTACTTTAACAACTTAAAAGGTCAGTCCTATTCTTACTTTATTGGATAATAATTATTGTCTCTTTTTTATTATCATTCACATTAAATTTCTATTTAAATATATTTATACACACTTAACATGTTACTTACTTGACCAGGCAGCCGTAAGGATAGTGTGAGCGCACTGGCCACTAAGACCCGTAAGGAGAGCGGCAGTTCCCATGCTTCCACCGACACACCCAGCATCAAGTCTGAAAAAGATTATGGTAAGGAAATAATTTGATATAATTATACAAAGTGTATAATGAATGCGGAAGGCGGAGGACAGGGTGTGTTGGCACAGCATGGGAGAGGCCTATGTCCAGTAGTGGACTGCGGTAGGCTGAGTTGATTGATACAAGGTGTATTTTTATTAAAAATACATTATAAACAGGGTTTTTAATTATAAATTAAGGTTTGTATGTTTATAGAGGCATGAGGCACCTATCCCCCATAGAAATGAGAGGATCCTGCGACCAGACAGGTGTCGTGACTGGCGGGCAACTGCCTGACGGTTGATGTCGGAACGTTGTGTATTATGCTAGTCGCGCAGTAAACTCTGCTTGCGTGTGGCACGATTTTGCGTGACGTCAGTGTGCAGCGTAGTTCGAATTTGGCGTTGTAGATACCGCCACTGCTAAACTAACAATGATGTGGGCAGAAATTGTAACTTAAAATATATTTTATGTATTTTTACGCAGCAGACCCAGGAAGAAAACGCATAGCAAACTCAACTTTTTTAAAAAGGATGAGAGAAGGGAGACTTTTGCCTTGCGGTGGGGATACAAACAGCTGATAATAGATAAATAAAAATATATTGTACTGATTTTATTTATGATTTTTAGATCGCAGAAGAGACTCTCGCGACTCCAACGCGTCTGGCCCTCGAGACAGCTCCAGCAGTAGAAAGTCTACTTCACAGAGAGATAAAGTGTCGAAATCAAAAGTCAGCTCAGTGGCAGGTAAGGAAGAACTTAAAAACACCTTTTCAAATTAATACAGGGTTAATTTTTACAGGGTTCACTTTATACGAGGCGAGTTTTTTGTCCACTTTTTACGGGGCAAGTTATTGTACTCTTTATACAGAGCATGTTTTTTTTACACGTTATACAGGGGAAACACTAAAAATTGAATTAGTTTTATTTAAGCACACCATACCAGCTAGACTTGTTAGTAGAACTTCAGTACTTAACTATTTCATAATGACGTTTTTATAATTTCTTACTTCTTAAATCATGATTTTTTAAGCACCTTAAGTGTATGGTCCTAATTTGAAATGTTTGAATTCTAAGGTGCAACCAGTTTTCATTACTACACTAAATAAACTTATCTTCTTCACAGCATGGGACTCTCCTTTGATAGATGAAGACGGCGGTTCCCGTCGCGGTCGCCGAAGAGCAAACACATCGACTCCTCCAGCAACGACACCCGCTAAACGTAGGCGCACCTGACAGACGTACAAACACACATACAACAAGTTCTTCTGACAATCACAACCACGAGCCTCGTGGGGTTCCCACACAGGCCGGGGTAGAAGGACCCACGCTGTCAACAAATTTTTCTTGTAAATGGTGATTCTACTTCTAAGGACAGTATTTTTCCAAATAAATTGCATTTGAACTTTATTGTGGACTTTGTGGTGATTCGTGGATGTTTTACTGATTAAGGATTACTGTATTTGTGTAATCTGTAATAATGTTAAGGAAATACACAATATGTAATAATAAATCTGAAGTTTTATTTTGTCGCCTTAGTTTTTTCAGTTGGGCTAACGCGATTTACTGTACTTCTCCAACCATAAACTAATAGATTGCTTGAAATACTGAAAATGCGGGCATAGGGCACCAAACTCGATACCGATATTGTTTGATCTGAGCATATTATAAAGTACTCCGTGATCCGAGCTCCCAGCTCCGACCAGCCCAGTGCATAGATCAATGAGTCAATGACCCTTGAATAGCACCATGACACACTTCGAGTGTAGTACTAGTCGACTGATCGTTTACGAATGCAATTTTTTCTTCTTTTTGCAGACTTCTGAGGTTTTCTTCGGAAAGTGTAATGTCGACAAAGATTCGTACACACGTAATTTTTTTTTCTCTTAACGGCTCAAAATGCCACCGGTCAAGACAAAAAAAGTTACAATTGACAAAACCGAACTGTTGACAGTCTGACAGCTGACGTCTGAGTGACATGTTTACATCATAATCATACCATGTCAAAAATTATCATCCGGAAGTTCGCGACACGATTGTTTATAGCTAGTCCGAAATATTTATATTTTACTGTATCGCGAGTGTTTACTAATTGAAACCATGGCCTTACCAACCGCCCAGCCCGCCGAAGTTCTTCGAGCATGGCAGAAAGACGATCTTTACGAGAAACAGCTGGCTGAATCTTTATCCAAGCTGATGTCAGCAAGATACGCCTCCAAGGCAATACCTTTATCTTCTATGATATACAGATCTCTCACAACACTAAAAGACCTTCAAACTCTAGGAGAAGAATACTCCGGTATCGTGCAAGTCGACGAAAGTTATAATAAGTTACCATCATACTACAGCCGGTTATTCAGCATCATTCTGTCAACTTTTGGAGAGAATATCACTAGGAATCTGCTCCAATGCTTAGAAAAGCGTGTTGAACAAAATCCATCCATAACTGTAGAAGCACAAAACATATTTTTAATTGGACTAAAAACTTTGAGCAGTATTTTGCCTCAGATTCAAAGTATTCACAGAGGACTAGCTTATATCAATGGAGGCCCACTGCAGTTAGGTAAAACGATAACTGGAATAGACTATGTGCATGTTAGACCAGCTGCTGCAGCTTACTACGCACATTTAAGACTCCTTGGTATAGTTACTCTGTTACATGCATTTGTATCTTGTGGGCAAAGTTTATACAGAGCAAAAACCCATATGGATCAAATGAAAGAGGTCCCTAATGAGGTAGATAGTAGCAAATCTTGTGTGGCCTGCTTAGAAGAGATTCTTCAGCCTTGTGTCTTACCCTGTGGTCATATATTTTGTATGAACTGCTCTTATGGGGCACTGGAAAGTTGTGCATTATGTCGCACACCATTTACCAAAAATTGTGTTGTTCCATTGATGAATTATTTTCCGGAGGCATCATAGACAATTCATTTGTTTTTGTTGAGAATTTAGGTAGGCTTAAAGAAATAGGGTCAAGGTGTATTGCTAATTGATAAAAAATAATTTTACTTGTAATTATTTTGGTATGGAAAATTAAATGTGTATACTAGGAAATGTTTAACCAAAGACACTTATATTTTTTGTAAGTACTACTTTTTATGTAGCATATACTGACTATATCATTATACCTAAGTACTGCCTCATAGTTATCTTATAACAGCTTACAGCTCTGTGATAAAAATAATGTGCAATGTTCGTTGATCATTAATAAAGAATGCAATGTTATAGTATTTTTGTCTTCTGTACTACGCTACTAGATAATTCTGTTGGTGGTGGGAGATGGAAACTAAATATATTTTTCCAGTTACATAAAATCTTTTATTACATACAATATCAATAAATTAACATGATAACAATTACAGCAAATGAGAGGAGAGAAGATTCTAGCAATACAAGAGATGGCAAATTATTTCTTAATACAAGGATTTTTTGTGCTTACATATAAATGCATTTTATTCAAAGTACATTGATATTCAACCGTAGCTTTAAAAACAAGTGTGAAAAATAAGGTCTTTATAAATATTCTCTAAAGACACTAAAACAAATGTATAAGTGGTCAACAAGTGTAACTTGTGTAGAAGTGCCCTTATCACAAAATGCATTGAAAACATCAATGCCCACGGTCAATGCCTAAAGGTGATAAGAGGTATGCCGAGATGTGTTCTCACTTAAATATTACATATGCAAAGGGCGGCCTTACGGGCACATTTTCATACAAAAAAATATGCCTGTAGTGTGCATTGGTTCATAAAAAAAATAAGAAATTAAAAATAAGATTTTTGTTGTAATCCGCTTTATCCTTGTATAAGCAAACGCTGTAATTACATTTTGTTTTTTAATACAATAGAACTATTCACAATATGATGTATTCATACTGAAAAATAGGCCGCTTACCAAGCATAAAGCTAATTGGAAAATTAAGGATTAAATATAATAATTTATACAGGTAAACACAGAACACAGACAACATTATTAGACATGGAACATGACATACATAGTATTATTTGTTAAGTATTTAAAAACTCTTTGTAAGTGAACAAGCTTGGTCAACGCTTGTTTCTTCTCTATCTGAGAAGATGCCTTTTCCCTGCACAATAGCATACAATAATAGGCCAGTATTTTTATTACATTAAAAACCTCTTTGGGAGACTGAAACATTACGAATAATGACCACATTGAAGCCATGATTGATTTTATTCACAGAGGCCTTGGAAATCTATTCAAATAATGATCTGACATCTTAGCTGAATAATATAAAAATAATAGGCATACAATAACTAAGTCATTACTGTTTTGCTTGAACCCCAGAATTGAAGGCCGGATTAAATGTTTTTATATTATTATTATTATGTGGTAAAACACACCAGCAGCTAATTAGCAGATGCGTGTGTTTTAAATAGCTTGGAGATATTTAATTCGTCCAGTCAGTTCTTGAAGCACTATCAGTACCCTTCCATAACGTTTTCAATTTCATTCCCACATAAGCTTCTGTTCAATCACCGATTTGTGTATTCTTAAATACTCTAGCAAACTACGCTTAAAAAATCCTTATAAGCAGAGTATTTGTACTTTATAAGATCTAATATAAACATCACAAGTAAGTCACAAACCCAATACTGTTAAAAACAATTATTATAAACATTTAATGAGATTTTTGTCAACAATATCATGAAACATAGCTGTTGGTTGTAAACATTATTCAACACGTATTAGTTCAACATCAAATATTAAAGTTGCGTTTGGTGGTATGACTCCGGGATGGCCTCTAGATCCGTATGCAAAGTCTGGAGAGCAGATTAATCTTGCACGCTCACCAACAGACATCTGAAAGTGGAAATAACCTTTATTAATATATGATTTCCCACCCAAAAAAAAAAAAAAAAAAAAAAAAAGCAGGTATATTAAGCAGGTAAGAAGAAATCATAGCTAATAACATATAGGTAGCGAGCAAAATGAGTGGACAGGAGTGCAATTTCTAATATTGAAGAAGGGAAGACTACTACAGAAGAATATTGATTGTTTAAGTTACCTAGAACGTGACTTGGGTGCATGACATGCATGAAAGTGTCCGAATGGAACAACAGTGAATGGGCAAGGTCAGCAATTAATTTATTACTACATAGGTGTGTGCTTACCCTACAAATACCTTGGTCCCATCCTTGTATAACGTCGCCTCTGCCCAGCGTAAACTTAAAAGGTTGTCCTCTGTCCCGCGAAGAATCAAACTTCTTACCATCTTCTAGCGTTCCTGTATAGTGAACCACTACAGTTTGACCAGGCTTCGGGAATGTAGTACCTAAAAATAAATAATTTTATGTTTTGAGGTTATACGATGGGTGTATTGTATATGTACGAGTTCTTGGTAAATTACGTACCATCCCCAGATGAAATAGTTTCTACTTCTACTCCCATGTTAGATTAGAATAAATGTATTACAGTAAATGTGGAGAAGATTGTACTTCTTTGATAAATAAAAATTGTTTATACAAACAACAACACAGTCATAAGTCGTAAACGTCAGGGTTATTGTTTTTAATATTGGTCCTTATGTTGTTTTGGTTCATGTATCAAATTCAGACAGCCTCTCAGAAAGGATGGTATTCTCGATCTCGAATAACTCCAACAAAATGTTTGTGTACGTGTACAGTCGCCAGCAGGTAATCCTACGAATCTGTCAAATTTCTCCAAACGATTAGAAACCTTATTCTATTGAGAATTAAGTTCAAAATCAAATGAGAAAATCTGACAGTTTATGGTAACTTGATGTGCTGGCGACTATACATTATCGACGCGGCCACCACTAAATTGTCGAGAATATCTAACTTAAATTTCCATAAAGTTTATGGTTTACCACACCGACCAATCACAAAGCACGATTTTATAAACAAGCAAAATGTCTGTCGTTCTCAGAAATTGACACAGAAAACAGTTGAAATTGAATATTGCGGAGAAAATATTAGTTTTTTTTACTTTTTATTAGTTTTATCAGTAATATTTTGATATATTTGGGCGTACATTGTTGTTCATCGTACTAATTAGCTTTTGTTATCGACATCAATACGATTTTTATTTTAAATAACTCCTGAAACCCGTATGGTATGGACATGGAAGTCGACGGGTTCGAAAATTTCAGTAATCCATCTGAAGGTGGAAAGTTCTGCAACTTGAAAGCATTTGTGACCGCTGCCCGCGAATTTGAGGCAACACATAGCGAGTCAGCTGTGAATTTGATGACACGATATCTTGGGGTAAGTTCTATTCTTTGTTTACGTTCAAGATGCACTATAGTCATAAAATTACCCTGGAATGGTGCCTGAAGTTGCAGTACATCTAATTAATACAAGGATTCGGGAAGAGTCTTTCACACCAACAGCTCGGGCTTATATATATTCTTTTTGTTTTGTTTTCAGCTAATAGCCTCATCATGCGATCTCTCAATATTCTCGCCGGGTCGTTCAGAAGTGTGCGCGTTCTTCAGCTCTCTGTGGCGTGTGCTGTGTGATGGACGTGGCCCACACTGGGCCGGCGTGGCTGTGCTGGCCAGGGCCGCTATTGAGCCCAGTGCTAGGCATGCTTTAACTCACACTTACAAGTTAGGAATATTCTTTATTCAAATTCATTTGGCTTCCAGTTCAAACCAGATGACTTTCCAACCAACGGTCGCTAAGCCTGTACAGTAATTTGTAATATGTCAAATTACCAGGACTAACATAGCTATCATAATTATTTATTTATTCGGCATAAAGATGCACAACATTACAGGAGACATAAAAATATTGCACATTAAAATTTTAAATAAAAACACATAATTTACATTATGAAAGGAACAACAAAACAATACACAAATTTAACAAACAAAATTAGTAAAACTAGCAAATAACAATCAAATACCTATAATAGGCAGAAAAAAAACATTGAGATCACAATGAATAAAAATAGTTAGGTAGTTATTTGTTACTTCTATAATTATACTGCTAACTTCTCATAATAGTTTATGGATTACAAGTGATTAATTTATAAAATGTTAACTTTTTCAGGTTCATGCCAATCCTGGCAAGATTATTATCTGACTCAATATCTAATGACAAGAAAATTAAACTGCTCTCTGTAATGCAAGTAAGTCCATTTAATTTCTGAGCTCCTTTGACTCTGTAGTGGGACAGTATTTTTATCTCACAAAGCGATGCGCACTTTACTTGTGGTTACGAAATGTACAGTCAAGTTCCCTACATTGTTGGTCGCATAACTCATCAAAATGTAGGGAACAGCTCATTGTTATTTCACGATTTCAGCTTTGGTCCCATAGTGGAAGATGTTCATATAGAGTACAATGACTACTTAACAGCACCCTGATTGCATAACACACTGTCTATCACAATCTGAATCATTTTGAAGCCTATTGGTGATCCATTGCTTCATATGTTCGAAAAATTTGTCTGCTCAAAAACGGAAATAGCTCAATGAATGTTGTAGCACTGTCAAAGTTGAACCTATTCCTACTGTTAGTGTGTTACGTAATTACCCCACAGGATGCCCATGAATTCAATTCCACCCTGTATATCTTTATTCATTGCAGGAAATATCCTATGGCATAAAAATCAGTTGGCAAGAGTCCTACCTGTCCAACCTGATGAAGCAACTGACAGAATGGATCACTCAACCAATGGCCGAGCCCCAACAACGCACCATAGGTCACAAGTCCCTGACTGTATTGGTCAATGTGTGCTATGGAAACCTGCCAGCTATATATGCCTTGATGAGGACTGTCGATACTAAGGATTTTGTTGTGCATCTTGTTAGTTTGAAGGTAAGATATTGGATCTTTGTCATGCTTATTAAAAATAGTTTTCAGTAGTATACAGTGTGCCTGATATTTTAGACCAGTCACTAATAAACTCTCAATCTGCCCATTAATGTAGGGCTGAAAAAAAATATTGTAAAGACATTTGCATCCAAAGGTTGAATTAATAGAAGAATGACTAATAAAATAGAACGCTATCTAGACACATAAAAAGATCTGACCATCAGCCAGCAGTCTTTTACGTAATATATTACGTATAGGCCTCTCCAATATCACGCCATTCAACTCACCTCTCGGCCACTCTTATCAAGCTGCTACCAGCCAACGGCTCACTACCTTTTTTTTTGTTTTTGGAGAAACTTTCAAAAGGCACCCGACCTCCGGGAAAGGAGGTCGGGGAGTGTGGGTTTTTTAGCTCGCTAAAACCACCCCGGTTATCACCATCAGCACACAGAGGTCCGCGTTCCTCTTAAAAGACCAATTCCGGAACCCCTCCTGTGAAAACGCCTGTAAGGCACATCCCTGGGGAGAGTGTAAAGGGGCCTCTCCTGAGCTTCGCTATGCACGGCAGCGCGTGATCACTGTGCCACTGTCACAGTGGCCACTCTGTCTAGCCTGAGAGATCCAGATCCTACCTATCCTATCCTATTGCCGTTGTTCTCATGGTTGCAAGCGCGGGGTTTTTCCATTAGGAATTTGTTAGTAACAGTCCGAAGTTTGGAAATTGGCGATATGATACCCCCGTGCCTCGGAAAGCACGTTAAGCCGTTGGTCCTCCGCCTGATCTCTCTCCGGTCGTGTCGGATTGCCGTCCCATCGGACTATGAAACTGGGAAGAGAGAGTGCACCTGTGTCTCACACACTTGTGCACTATATTATATCCAGCGCTGAAGGCTAGTTTGCGTTGAGATTGGCTGCTATGGCCGAAATACGATCTGGAGGATTGTATGTAACCTATGCAAGCAAACCTTTACACTAATCAATAATTGAACATTGCAGGATGGAGGCTATGGCGGTGTGGAAGTGTGCAGACTGCTTTTATGTCTCTCTGGAGCGACGAGGGGCGCGGCAGCAACCAGACAACCTGACGTGCATAGTTATTTGTGTTGTACTATGCGCACTTTCAGTAAGGCAGTCAGGTATGTCATCTTTACATACCATAACGCTGGTAATTCTAAAGGCAATGAGCACGAAAATCTGTAGTAAAATACTGCCCCAAATAACCAACATAAACACCACTTCTTGGGAAAAAAATGATTTTAAGAATTAGTTTTGGTGCACAGTAATCTCTAGGTGGCCTTAAACAAAGCACACAATTTAATAAGGAGGATCCTTAGTCGTAGCTCGCCAAATTTAAAATTTCTTTGGTCTTTTGCAAATTGCAGCTCTGTTTTACGTTGTATGTTGATAAAAATGGGATTCGCGACTGTAGGAATGATATATTTATCGAACAATAGTTATCAATTTCATATCAATCGTCAAACTTTGGAAATTTGTTCCACTTAAGAATTTTCATATGAAATATAGTGAAAAATTCTGAATGTCCGAAATTTGTTCCACCTAAGAATTTTCATATGAAATATTTAAAAAAATTCTTAGGTGGAACTTATTCCAAAGTTTGACGATCGATATGAAATTGATGATTATTATTCAATAAATATTTCATTCCTACACTCGCGAATCGCATTTTGATCAACGTATACGACGTAAAACACAGCTGCAATTTGCAAAAAAACAAAGAAAATTTGAATTAGTGGGCTACAGCTGAGGATTCACTATAAGGACACAACAAAGGTTTGTTTTCGGTAATAATCTGACGTACCCCTTCACCTTTCGCAATCCAATTTTCACAAAAAAAAAAGGCTTTTAAGTGCTTGAATGATGCTCAAGTGCACATTGCTCATTTGCCGTGATCCAACTCCTACCTAACGCACGCATAATTATTGATTGAGCGTAGTTGCAGTGTTTAACAACAATATGTGTTGGATCATTAAGTTCCCTTCAAAATGGTTGAGCTGAATGGTGCTGATCCATACGTCATGTTCGTGAAAGGACGCCGTCAGTAGGGACTGGTCATCTCTTAGCTGCCACGGCTTATTTTAATTTAATTTAATATTTGAATTGTTTTTTCTCTATTACGGACGCTTTTAACGTTCTGCTTCGTTCACACATGCTTAATTTCAACATGAATGATGTAACCAATATTTTGTAACCATATTTTGATTTAAAAGAGTGTCCATGGAGTTTCTTGCCCGTTCCTCTCCATAGTTACCTACTACGCTTTGGAATGGGCAACTAGCTTCATCTTTCTGACTGGCCGACCCCTTGACAATTCAAAAATGCCTGTAATTTGTTTATCCTAACTTCCTAACTAATAGTAGAAATGCGAAAGTAAGTTTGTTTGTTTGTTAACTTTTCACGCCTAAACTACTGAACCAATCATCATGAAATTTTGCATATACGTTGTCAGGGGTACAGAAACGGACATAGGGTACCTTTCATCCCGCAAAAAAGTACTGTTCCCGAGGAAAACAACAATAACGTTCTTATGATAATAGATGGCGCCACGTGTCTTTCGAATCATGATTGAATTATAACCCGAATTGATAGTCAAAGTCTAAATTAACGCGAGCGAAGCCGCGGACAAAAGCTAGTTTGAAATAAATGCTTTGAGTTTGATTTTATTAAAATAATCCACCCACATCACCAGGCATCTAATCAAGTGATAAATAATTGTTTCAGTGAAGGAGACGCGACCCAGCTACTCCACGCGTACACGTTTGTTAACGATCTGTGTTCAGACAGCAATTTGCGAAACTATGTGCTTACCTATCCGCATTTCGTTAATGCGCTCACCGATGCACTAAAGGTAGGAACCAAAATTCCTTCATTTTACATTAAAGGCATTCACATCAGCTTTCAAGAGTAAAGGCTTACATACATCAAGCCCGAACAAAAGTTCATCAAACCTAATACTATCGGGATAAATATTTAAAAGTTCTATAGAGATATGAAGAACAGGGTGTAAAGTTCACTCATACTCTATAGAAAAGGGAGGATCCTGCGACCAGACGCGAGTTGTGTCTGGTGGGCAACTGCCCGACGATTGATGTCGGGACGTTGTATATATGCTAGTTGCGCGGTAAACTCTGCTTGCGCGATGCAGGATTTTGCGTGACGTCAGTGTGACGTGTAGCTCGCATGTGGTTTTTTTTTGTAGATGCCACTACAATTGTATCACAATATACTGCCTCCTGCTTTTTTTTTTTGGTTGGGTAATCATTAAGGGGTTTATTTATAAATGGTGATTAAAGTTAAGAGATGTTTAAACGTCAAAAATGTATGGGTAATCAATCGCTAATCATTACTTAACTTTAACCAACGTTTATAAATAAAGGGGTAAATGACCTCTGCCGCTCTGGGCGGAGCGGAAGGGCGTGTCAGGCTCTAACTGACTAAAACCCACTCGTGTTCCTTCAGTCGCCTGTACGCCAGGGTGCCAAATGTGAGATCCTGCTTAAGTCAGGCAATAATATTATGCTACATCCATACTAATATTATATATTCGAAAGTCTGTCTGTCTGCTACCTTTTCACGTCTAAACAACTGAACGGATATCGATAAAATTTGGCAAGGCTATAGATGTCATCCTGGGGAAGGACATAGGCTACTTTTTATCGTGTTTAGATATCCATACCTATCACGTCTGCGGAGTTTCGCTAGCTAATTTAATTTGACCCTGTATATGAAAAAATAAAAAATAAAACGACTAGGAAGAGTACCATCGACACGAAAAGAAGATGTTAAAAATATTTTTATTATACTGGATGCTATTTTCAGGATATAGGGATGATTTGTCAGGCGGCGCCCGACGATATGGGTGAACCGGAGAACGCAACTAATTGTCTTCGAAATGTGCTCAAGTTCCTCACAGTTTTGGTCAGCTTGGGTAAGTATTTCATGTATTTGCTTATCAATTTCCATTTATTTGGTCCCAGAATATAATAATCTACACTTGGGTGAAGTGAAATCGACGATTAGTTTAACAAATTGCGCTGTGGTAGGTGAACGGTGCCCCACTTTCGACTAGTGATCGCGGATTCAACTCAGCACATTATGACGGTCAAATTATTAGCCATGGACATAAATCCTATGCTTTCAATCTTGTAGATAAAAATATTTAACAGAGAATGGGCTTTTTCGCATTCTAAATATGTGTAGGGATTGTTGTAAATTAAAAGCACAAAATTAGTCTTTTAGCTTCTGTTTATCCTAATCCTAACTATCCTAATCCTAATCCTAATCCTAATCCTAACTAGCCTAACTAATATTATAAATGCGAAAGTAAGTTTGTTTGTTTGTTTGTTACCTTTTCACGCCTAAACCACTGAACCGATCATTCTGAAATTTTGCATATATATGTTGTCAGTTGTACAGAAATGGACATAGGGTACCTTTCATCTCGCCAAAAAGTACTGTTCTCGAGGAAAACAACAATAACGTTCTTATGATAATAGATGGCGCCACGTGTCTTTCGAATCATGATTGAATTATATAACCCGAATTGATAGTCAAAGTCTAAATTAACGCGAGCAAAGCCGCGGGCAAAAGGTAGTATTTTTATAATTTTCTTGTACATACAACCTTACGTCTTTCTTAAACTAATCGTCGTCCATCTTCCCTCTCTTTCACAGTGTTTCCATACCTATCCTCTAACATCCCTCATATCTTGTGTGTTGCCACTTTATTATTCATTCCCACATGTGCTTGTGTGAATAATGTATCACTGTTCATTCTGTTTTTCAGATCTATACTCCCTGAGATGTCACCACGGCGCGTTGGTGTGTCTGTGTATGAAAGCCAGTAGCATATGTTTGCCCGAGTCGTTAGAACTATTTGCTGCTATCGTCTCACAATATAGAGGTAAATATATTTATTCAATCTCTCATAAATACTTAGTGACGAAGTTGAATGTTGCCTAGTACTGACTACTTGGTTTAAATTGGCAACTGAATTATTAATAATAATTTCTTTGTAAATAATTCAAAGTTACAAACGTCTGTGTAGCCCTGGGCCGGCAGTCTCGACATAGATACCGACAAAAGTCGGTCGTTAAGTCTAATCGATGTCAAATTTCTTTAATAGATTTTCAACCTTATGCTTTCGGAATACAGTTGAAAATCTATTAAAGGAATTTGACATCGATACGACTTAGCGACAGATTTTTGTCGCTATCTAATGTCGAGACTGCAGGGCCAGGGCCGGCAGTCTCGACATAGATAGCGACAAAAATCGGTCTTTAAGTCTAATCGATCTCAAATTTCTTTAATAGATTTTCAACCTTATGCTTTCAAATAATGTTGAAAATCTATTAAAGAAATTTGACAACAATACGACTTAGCGACCGATTTTTGTCGCTGTCTAATGCTGAGACTGCCGGCCCTGGCTTGTACTAGGTACTAGCTCTTGTACTAAGAGTTCCTGTATCGCAAGAGCCATCGCAATGAGGGTTTTCTGAAATGACATTCACTAGGTGGCAGCACTGAGACTTCAGGTCCGGGCATCTGTCAAAAGTGTCAAAATGCCTTTATTTTCTTTAGTCGTGACTAAATGATGAACGAATGATGAACGTCATCATTATACTTTACTAGCTTTTGCCTGCGGCTTCGCCCGCGTGGATGTATGAAATTATCTCACGGGAACATACTACCGGGGTAAAAAGTATCCTACGTGTTAATCCAGGTTATAAACTATCTGTGTTCCGAATTCCATCCAAATCCGTTCAGTAGTTTTTGCGTGAAAGAGTAACAAACATCCATCCATCCATCCATCGTCACAAACTTTCACATTTATAATATTAGTAGGATATTCATTGTTAAAATGGTAGACCTCTTGTCAAAGTGGCGCCAACTGGTGTTAAAACCGAATTTGTCGCCGACTGCTCTTAACATGGCAGAATTTATCAGGCAATTCGAGTGTGTAGTCTGTACTATATATAAAGTACAGCCCGATTCACACTTTACGGCGGCTCTGAAGTGCACTACTCGCTGCGCAGTACCTCACCCCTCACCTCCGCTGACACGTGAATTGGTTACTGCGCAGCAACTCGCCTCATGTTCCGAGCCGCCATAAAGTTTGTATCGGGCTGTAAGACGGTTTGAGTTATTCGAAACCAAAATTAAAAAAAAAAAACATGTTTTGCAGTTCACACGCGATAGATGTGAAACCTTCGAAAGTATTCTATCTCATTCTCTCGCATGTTAAATCCTATAGATGTATGTGTTTGTCTCTTTTTTTTAATGTCGCTTTTTCGTTTCAAATCATAACGGGGCTAAAGAAGTTTTACTTAAAAAATATTTTATTCAAAATAGTCCGAGGTTCAGCACTTGCGCTCTTCACTTTCTGGTGTTTGTGATACAATTTTTTTTTTCAGTAGTACATACACCAACAATGCACTTCTTTCTGAAATCTTCTAATTTTCACTTAGAAAATTGTTTTTGTGAACCATAAATGTGTTTTTTCTGAAATAAAATTTATTGATTTTGTTTTTATTATTTTTTAATGTCATAAATTAAACCCAGTGTTTTAGTTGGGAAGAAGCAGCGCAAGAAACTCCCCAGCAATTTAATAATAATAATAATAATATTTATTCATAAATTGTTTGTTATATCATGAAATGGTTTTGTAATATTGCTTGCTGTATTTATCTAAACATGTCATTCAGCAAGCCATGGCCTTACCGAAATCAACGGACTTTGGCGCTCAAAATAACAAAATAATTTAAAAAATAATGCTATGTATTACAGACGAGGGTCGTCTACCACAAGAGTTGATATCAGTGATAAGCGACGGATTGCCGGGACTACTCGTCCCACCATCATTGGAGCCAGGCAAGGCGGGCTTGCAGTGGGTAAGGAAACAACATAATATTTGATTGAAATTGGCAATAACCTATAGGCATAGGCATTACAACAAATTAATTAAACAAAAACACACAAAGACAAACACATAAACATTCCTATCACTTTTTTATTTTGTTATTTGTATTTTTTGTTTCACGAACTGTGGCCAAATAAACGTTTTTTTTTTCTAATTGATTGTAAAATTACCTTCTGACCGCAACCTCGTCCGCGTGGAATTTCTTGTTTTAACATAAAATACAGGGTGATTGGAAGATGGGTGCAAAGCTTTAAGGTGAAGATAGTATCTATACTATCTTCACCTTAAATGGTTCTAAATTGTCTACAATTTAGAACCATTTAAGCCATGGTTGTCTTAGACGAAGTCTTACCAAATTTTTAAGTTTTTTTTCGGAAATTCTCAAAATTTAATGTAAACTGCATAATTATGGCCAAATTGAATGATAAATGAATTAATTTTTTATTTATTTAATTAAAGTAATGTGTAAGCAACCAAGCAAAATATGTTTTAGGCTTCTGTGTCATTAGCCATTTTTTTTACAGATATTTAAAGCTCAGAAAAAATAAAAAAATTGTACAATACGTCTTATAAACCTTATTAAAAAAAAAAACGGAGGGTGCTTTTTTTGTTCAAACCTTTTTGAAGACATGCTTGATAATCGCTCTTTCTTTTGAGGTATCATTTATGCGGATATCTTACAAATTATTGAAATTAGGACCTACAAACCAATTCGAGGGAGAAATTTTAAATTTTAGGCAGTCTAACAAAACACAAAATGTTTGCTTAAAAGAATACTTTATGTGCTCGAAATGATAACATTGTTCAATTCTAAGAATTTTTGGCACATGCAGGAACCAATTGAGGGGAACCCATTGAGGGGATTCTCTAAACAATGGCCACCGAGCGCGGTGCGACGGCATTTCCAGGTAGAACGCCCAATGAATAGCAAAAAGCGATAAGAGTTGGTTTTTACAGCAAAATGGTCTTAGTTACTGAGGCAACAAAGTCGTTTTTCTTTAGTCAGGGTCAGTCGGTCTGTGATGAAGCCGTTACATCTTTTACTTATTAGTCAAACTACTGCCCTTGTGAGTGGACGTTGTCGTGTTGATTCACAATTTACCGTGTTCAGTTGTAGCCCTTTGCGTTCCTGCACGTGTTGTTTGCGTTAGTTTTGAACTTTTTTGTTTCACCGTGTCCAGTCGTAGCCTCGCGCTCCTGCACGTGTTGATTTTTGACTTAATTGTGTTGAGTTGACATTTAGTGCGCTCCTACGCCGTTTTTCTTAATTGTTAAGTGACTATGGCTACTTTTTCCAATCAAGAATATGCGGATATCGTATTTATGTACGGTAGAGCAGACGGCAATGGATCTTTGGCGCGACGGATGTATCAAGAGCGCTATCCGAATCGCAGGATACCGAATGTCCGAGTGTTTTACAACACGTTTCGTCGTCTTGCCCAAGATGGGTTTCACCGCGTGGAACCTGGAGTCAACCCGGGCAGACACGCAACTGCCGTCGACGAAGACATTTTAGCAGCATTTCAAGCGGATCCTACTACCAGTACTAGAGCAGTAGCTCGAAATTTAAACATTTCTCAATGGAAGGTGTGGCATACAATGCACCAAAATGATAAGTATCCGTTCCATGGCAGGAGTGTGCAAGGTCTAGTAGAGCAAGATCCTCAAAGAAGAATTCAGTTCTGCCGTTTCCTCCTCAACAGAGACATCGAAGATGCGTGGTTTCTGAAATCAATCTTGTGGACGGATGAAAGTAAATTTTCAAGGGAAATCCATGAATGGGCCGACGCAGACAACAATCCACATTTTAAGAAGCAGGTGTCATTTCAGATAAAATTCTCTGTGAATGTATGGGCTGGAATAATTGGCAGAACATTGATTGGGCCCCACTTTTTGCCTGATCCATTGAATGGCGAAAATTATTTGCAATTTCTGCAAATTGATTTACCACTGCTGGTAGAGGAATCAGGTGTCCCGATCTTCGAAAGAGACCGAACAGTCATCTTTCAGCAAGACGGCTGTCCAGCGCATTGGACTTTAAATGTAAGGGAACACTTCAACAATTGCTTTCCTGGTAGCTGGATCGGCAGGGATGGACCCATCCCTTGGCCCGCTCGCTCCCCAGATCTGACCCCGTTGGACTTTTTCGTGTGGGGCCGGGCCAAGGAACTGGTGTATAACAACATAGAAATAAACACTAGAGAAGAATTGATACAAAGAATAAATTCAGAGTTTGAGACAATGAAGCAGGAGATGATGTTGAAAATAACGACTACAGAAGTTAGAAGACGGGGCCGTGCTTGTATTAGGAATCACGGCCGTCATTTTGAACATGAAAAATAAATAATTTTAATTCAAATGTTGTTTTAATTAGTCTGCCTAAAATAAAAAATGTCTTCCTCAAATTGGTTTGTAGGCCCTAATTTCAATAATTTGTAAGATATCCGCATAAATGATACCTCAAAAGAAAGAGCGATTATCAAGCTTGTCTTCAAAAAGGTTTGAACAAAAAAAGCACCCTCCGTTTTTTTTTTTAATAAGGTTTAAAAGACGTATTGTACAATTTTTTTTTTTCTGAGCTTTAAATGTCTGTAAAAAAAATGTCTAATGACACAGAAGCCTAAAACATGTTTTGCTTGATTGCTTACACATTACTTAAATTAAATAAATAAAAAATTAATTCATGTATCATTCAATTTGGCCATAATTATGCAGTTTACATTAAATTTTGAGAATTTCCGAAAAAAACCTTAAAAATTTGGTTAAAAATATTTGGTAAGACTTCGTCTAAGACAACCATGGCTTAAATGGTTCTAAATTGTCTGTACTATCTTCGCCTTAAAGCTTTGCACCCATCTTCCAATCACCCTGTATATCCTATAGCGCACACACGCTACTTTGTTTTTGCTTAACATTCTTTCTGACTTTTTTTTCTTTTTACTCGCCTCCTAAAGGTGATGCGTGCGAAGGTGGCGTGATGTTAAATAGTCTATAACATTCCTCAAGAATTGGGCTGTCAAATGCAAAAATAATTTTTCAAATCCGACTGGCAGTTCCTGAGATTACCCCCTACATACAAACTTACAAACAAATAAATTTTACCTGTTTATAATATTAGTATAGATTGCATATATTATAGTTAAAAGCCTGTTATACATTTATTTACATATTTTTATTTTAAAACCGAAATTAAGCCCGTTGCCGCACCGAATCGAAGTCCATCGTGACCCTCCAACTTTTTTTTACTAATGAAAAACGATATTTAGTTCTTTATTTCATTATAAATGTACATACAAATTGTATTTTAAATATTAGAATATAAAAACATTTAAAATATTTAGTTTATCTATTGTAGTAGTATATTATGACGAGATACTAGGCAAAAGGCAATGACCTCTAAAACGAAAATGGTTAAGATGTCCCTTTTATTATGTACTTTCAACTCACAGTTCGTAACTTTCGAGACTAAAGTTATGAAAAATGATTTGTTTACAGCTGCAAGTAGTCGGCGCTCTCTGCGAGTCAGTAGAGACACAAGAGAGAGTGTTGCAAGAAGTGACTCCGGACGCGTTCGAAGATACACTGTATAGTGTACTGGAGTATACATCACAGGTAATTTCAGTTCCAAATAGTGAATAGTTCCATTCACAAAAAAAAAAAAAAACACGTGTGGCACTCGGGGACTGCCGCGGTAAAGCTATTGCATAGCATTTTTTATCAACTTATGCAATTATAATAATTTTTTTATTTATGTGGTATTTTTTTTTTCTTTGATTTTAATTCAAGTACAGTCGTACCATATACATACACGTTAAGCGAACGCTCGGCCGAGCTACATGGTAGGCGGAGTGGGGGGTGTTAGGTTTTATTTTCGTTACGGAATTTCTTGATTCGATCGCCGCGCTCAAAGCCCGCGATAAAACCTATGCAATAGCTTAAAAGCTCATAAAATATTATAAAGCTCGTTTAGTGTAGTACTCTAGACCGGAAAAGAAAAGAAATAATACTTCTTGTAGAAGTCAACTTCCTGAACTTCTTGCGAACTTACATGTAGCGGTGACCCCAAATAAATTGGGATAAGGACAAGAGAATAATGATGAGATGTTGAATGATGAGCGGAAATTGCAGAGTTATTTTAAGAAAAAATTGTGTGGAGTCATGTCAACACCTCTCACCCTTAAATTTGTATATATATTATAATAAAACGCATGTAATGTTTCAGAAAACAAGTGAATAAATCATAAAAAAAAACAATATTTCATATCAAAGATTTAAAATATAATTTGTGCAAATTATATTCTTAAATATTAGAATATATAAAATGTAATAAAAATGAGGTGGAACAAATTTCCAAAGTTTGACGATTGATTTGAAATGTATGATTATTGTTCAGTAAATATATCATTCCTACAGTCGCGAATAGCATTTTGATCAACATACGACGTAAAATAGAGATGCAATTTGCAAAAAACCAAAGAAAATTTGAATTTGGCGGGCTACAGCTGAGGATTCACCTTAAATACTAACACCCCCACTATGGCCAAATAACAAATAACTTATTGTAACATATATGTTATAGTAAATATGTATGTATGCGTAATATAAGCTTAAACCTATTTATGTACTTGTGTAACTATTTTAACATACACACAATTTTTCACTATTTTATTTTAACATATGGGACTTAAACATAACTGGCGAAATGTGGATGTACTATAGGTACACCTCTGCCGAACCCTTCAGGGAAACAAGGCGTGAGATTATGTATGTATGTAACAATTTTTATAATTCATCATGATTTATATTTTTTATAGTTTTTTTATAATTGTCCCTCTCAACCAAAGCACCTGCCATCTTATCTCTACACCACCGTTGGTTGACTGGTAGAGAATGCCTAAGGCATTAAGTCCGCCTAAAAGTTTAAATAAATAAATGAAAAGCGAACTTCCCACTTTGAACGTGTTGCTACTATCAATCATAATCTGAATCATTTTGAAGCCTATTGCTAATCCATTGCTTCATATGTTCGAAAAATTTGTCTGCTCAACAACGTAAATAACGCATTGAATGTTGTTGAACTGTCAAAATGACAGCCATTCCTACTGTTAGTGTGTTACGCAATTATCCCGCAGTTTCAGAAGTATACGCCCGTGCAGACGAGCACCGGAGGCCACCTAATAATTTTCTCCTGAGCCCTATGACATTGTTCGCCAAACACTAAAGTAGAGCCACTAAAATTCAAACTTTTTGATATGCAGTATACAGGGTGGCAGGGACATCGACGCACAATCTGGTACCATGGATTCAGTACATGATTCTGAACCCCTTGTCCTAAAAATTATCGTCAGTTATTAAAAAAAAAAATATTGCTCTGCCATACATTTTGACCGCGTAGGTATTGCTCTTTTCTATGAAACAGCAGTTTTTTTTTTTTTTTTTGATAACTTACGAGGAATTTCTACGCTTTGGGGCCTAGAATCATGTACTGAATTCATGGTTTCAGTATGCGCGTCGACGTCCCTCCCACCCTGTATTGGAATAATTAACATGTTTTTAAACTTCTCTCACTATAATGACCAGTGATCGGAGTAGGTAGATTGAACTGGGGTCATTGATCCGAAACGTATATATTACTATGGACATTCCTCCGGAATTGGTGGATTATTAAAAAAAAACCGGAACTTATGTAGGAATTGTATTCTGCCAGAGTGGAAGGAGTCATTTGATGATTTGCCATCCTCAAAAAAAAGGTAGGAATTGTAATAAAATGAGCAATTTTATTCTTTATTATTCTTCCTATATTTTTTTTTTGTCACGATTTGACAAAACCCAACGACCAATCAGAACAAACTTTAAATTTTGAATTGAGTAGTAATAATATCACTACCAACATTAACAATATTTAATTGAATCCGGAAATACCGGAATTACTTTCCGGAAAAATGGCTTATCCATGTTATTCTTTCTGTGTGCATTTATGATACAAGTACTAAAAATCAATCTACCTACTCCGATCACTGATAATGACCTAGACAAAGTAACATTCGATTAGCGATGACGCTAGTAGAAAAGCCAAAAAATGTATGGGATTGACATAAGCTATCGAAATGTCACGTGATCATAGGTCAACGAATATAAATTTGCTAGACAAGGTTAACATCATTCGATTCTATGAAACGAATCGACAGCGTCGAACGATTACTTCCATAGAGATGCGTAGCCAAGTGGCACTTTTTGACAAGCGTTATCGCTAGTTTTCGATTCGTATTATGGAAACATTAGCGAAAGCGATAGCGATTGTAGAAATATAATCGTTCCGAAGCGAATGCGGTTTGTCTAGGCCCTCTGTGATCGGAATAGCTAAAGCTAATACACCTAAACTTCGATAAAGAACAGAGACAAAGTGGAGACGCCATACGACAAAATATTTTTTTGGGACTAATGTCACGGATTTTTGTCTGTTTAACAGTGACAAACAAAATATAGAAAGAGACAGCAAGTTTTGGCTATTCAAGGAAACGAAAACATAAGGCGGACCCAGTTCTTTACCTGAATTAATATCAATAGAAAACGTGTCTCCTGGTTTTTTTCGGTTGAAAAGGAAAATTAATTAAATTAGTTTACTGTATTAATAACATTAATATTAAATGTACTTAAGTGATGTACCGAAACTAGGAACAAATATACCGCAAAAAGAATTTTGTCGTAAGGAAGTCTCCACTTTTTTTAAACTTTAGGTATACCTATCCCGATCACTGATAATGATTGTATGTTACAGAATGGCGTAGTAGGGGCTGAAGCATCTCAACAAGCCGTGGTAGTAGGATGCCGCACTGCCCTAACGTTAGCACCCCTCGACAGACCCTGGGAGGCTGCCCTGGCACGCATGTTAGCACATCATCAGGTCAGTATAACGCATAACATAATCAGCCTATGTTGTTCACATTGTTGGATTGTTGTTGGTTGTTGTTGTTGGTTGTTGGACTCGGGTGTCTCCTCTGTGAGAGGGAGTGGGCCGTGATTATTTTAACCTATTGTGGTATAGTAATTTTATTGTAGGTTCATCGTCTTCACATATAATTATATAATTAATGTATGCAAAATGTTGTAAAACATTTTGCATACATTAAATGTTGTAAAACATTTTAAAAGAATAACTGTGGAGTTTTTTGCACATTCTTCTCCATACGAAACTACCTAATAGAAGGGGCAACTAGAATAAAATATTTTTTTTGTACATTTTGACGTTCATAAGTGCCTTTTATGTGTCTATTTGAAATAAATGATTTGACTTTGACTTTAAAGCTTATTATACCACTACAATGTGGTATATTTTAATCCGGCCAAAAACGAAGATGGGCGAAAATGTAAATTTTCGCCCATTTCTGTCGAAAATTGCCGAAGGACGAAAATGAAATTCGGTCGGGCTCTAAATTTCACACATATATATTGTTTTTTTTTAAACATTTTATCGTATTATAGGTCAGAAAGCTTCTCTGCGTTGGTCTAACAAGCAGTAACGGACCGCGGCGGCGACAGATCCTGCAGCTAGTCAAACATCATTACTTCCCTTCTGACCAGATGAATCAGGTAAACAATATATTGTATCAAGTGTTGTTTCATGGCATGTTTCTTCTATGCGTCTTTGAAACCGGGGATTAAACCATGTTACATGACAAATCTATACTGATATAATAAGCTGAAGAGTTAATGTTTGAACGTGCTAATCCCTGGAGCGGATCAGTCAGCAGTCGGATCTGAAAAAATATTTTTGCATTTGTTACGCTTTCACGTTTACACGTTGAAACGGCTGAACGGATTTGGATGAAAGGCCCATGGGTAGCATCTGGATTAGAACATAGGATACTTTTTATCCCGATATTCCCAAGGGATCGGGACTTATGCGGGTGAAACCGCGGGGCGCAGCTAGTAGTTAATAATGTAGGTAGCAGACCAGAGTCCTCTAGTATAATGCATGATGTCTGAAAACTGACTGACTGTTTTCTTTTGAGAATTGCCACCAAACTTTTTCACTATCTATGTTTTCTCAGTAGGTATTTTCCTAAAATTTTCTTTACTATAATTTTAACGTTTATTTTTATTACTATAATCTATTTCAGGTATTCGGCGAGTCCCTGCAAGGTTTATCAGAGTCGAGTTCCGACGTGTCGCTGTCGGCGCGAACGTCGGCGCAGGGCGCGTGCGGCGAGGGCGCGTGCTGCGCCGCGCGCCTGGCGCCCGCGCAGGAGCACGCTGTGGACGCGCTGGTAGCCACGCTCAGCGACAAGCTGCGGGACGGGAAGGTAATATATAGCAAAGACTAAACATACCTGGCGACATATGGATGTCCAAACACCGCTGTCGACCTCTTCGGGGTATGCAGGCGTGATATTAGGCTTGTGAGAACACGTTCCCACGGACGTAAAAATATCGTGGCGGGATTTTATCGCGCACTGGATTTTCAACTCTCAGTATTGAACCGAGCGTTGAAAATCCAGCAGAATGAATCCCAGCGCGTCGAAAAAACACTGTTGGATTTTCAACTCTTCCGTGCGGACTTATAGTTTTCTTTTTCTAATCAGACGGCAAACAAGTGATCGGTCCACTTGGTCACCCGTGGGCAACGCGCCTTTGTAACAAATGCTTACTAACTGAAGAAATAAAAATAATTAGGATCACTTTTATAATTTCTTCTTGAATAAATTAGTCAACTTCTTTTCATGGACCGATGAATCCTAATCCTAACTAATATTATAAATGCGAAAGTTAGTTTTTGGTTTGTTTGTTTATTAGTCTGTTTATATTTATTCGTTTGTTTTTTTGTTTATTTGTTTGTTAGTTAGTTTGATTGCTTATTAGTTTGTTTGTTTGTGACGCTTTCACGCTAAAATGGCTGAACGGATTTGGATAAAGTTTGGCACACAGATAGACCATAGACCTGGGACACGACTACTTTTCATTCTGGATCGCAGATGAAGTTGCGGGCAACAGCTAGTCGATATTTATATAATAAATTCTGTCTGTATGTAACTTTTTAACGCCTGAACCACTGAATGGATTTCGATAAAATTTGGCAAGGAGATAGATGGCATCCTGGGGAAGGACATAGGCTACTTTTGGTCCCGGTAGCACGTTCCCGTGGGATTATTTCCATCATCTACGCGGGCAAAGCCGCCGGTAGAAGCTAGTTTTTTTAATAAATGGATGGCACAACCAATTTTAGATTTGTATAACTACAAATTAACGCGCTACGGGTGCCTACATAGTATTCTATCTAAATGAGTTATTGATTCAATAGAATAACACAGGATTTTATTTCAGATATCGGACATCGCCACTTCAAGCGTGATGGAGTTGTATGGTTACAAGATGACGTGTTTAGAACAGAGACTGCACTCACACTCGGTAGCTTTACAGGTAAGGAAATACAGGGTGGCAGGCACATCGACGCGCAACCCGTAACCATGGAAACAGTACATGATTCTGAACCCCCCCCCCTCATTGAAAATTTTCGTCAGTTATTACAAAAATAAAAATTGCTGTTCGAAACATTTTGGGCGCGTAGGTATTGCACTTTTCTATAAAACAGCAGATTTTTTTTTTTTGATAACCTACGTAATTTTTCTACACTAGGGGGTCGAGGCTCACGTGGTGAATTCATAGTTTCAGTAAACCGTATACTTACTTTTGCTTTTGTATAAATTAATAATACTTCACGAAATTAATTAAGCAGCAAACCTCACAAGCGAATATCAGTATACAATACATCTCTGCCTTATTCTTCAAGGTATACAGGCGTCATGGCATATATTGATTTATAAAGCATACGATTAGTGATTAATATCGTGCTAGCAAAGTATCTTTTAAATCTTCTATTAGTTAACATCATTTGTCTTTTAGTGGCAGAAATTACATAATAGTTAAAACTAAAAAAACCCTGTACAAAAGAGCTGATGAACTTGAAACGACTGAACCGATTTTGATAAGACATGTCTAAGAACCACCGCTAGGAAACCTGCTTTCAAATAAGAAAAAACCGCATCCAAATCGGTTCATCCGTTTAAGAGCTACGGTGCCACAGACAGATACTTACCCCTCTTTTTGCGTCGGGGGTTAAATCCTACTAATCCTACTTCCTACTATATATATATATATATATATATATATATATATATATATATATATATATATATATATATAATATATATATATATATATATATATATATATATATTATATATTATATATATATTATATATAATATAATATTATAAATGTGAAAGTGTGGATGTTTGTTACTCAATCACGCAAAAACAACTGAACGGATTTAGATGAAATTTGGCACATACGTAGACCATGACTTGGATTAAAACATAGGATACTTTTTATCCCGATATTCCCACGGGATCGAGATTTCTGCGGGTGAAACCGCGGGGCGCAGCTAGTATTACTATAAATGTAAATAAACGAATGAATAGGACAAAATTAAAAAGTCATAGGATTAAAATTAATAGGGACCGTTCAAGTATTACGTAGGCACGAAAGGGGGGCGGGGGGTCATTCTTTGGTTATTTTTGATGACATGGGGAACGGGGAGATTTTTATGATTTTATTTGTGTATATTTGGTAGGTCTGAGAATAGGTCGTGTATTTCATACCGCTGCGGGTGAAACCGCGGGGCGTAGCTAGTAGCCTATAAATTCCTTATTTCTAGACTCATGTATAACAATAAATAAACATGAACAGATTAAAAAATAATAATACTGTCGTTTACGTAAGCATAGGAGTGGGGTAAGAGCCTTGCTTACTTTTGCTGACAAAGGGAAGGGGGGGGGGGGTTAAAAATTATTAAAATTCTGATTACGTCATACTTGAATGGCCCCATACGTATGTAGGTAACTTAATAAGAACTAATAAAAAAAAAGTAATTTTGTTATAATATTAACATATTATACAATATTTTCCAGGGAGCCAGCGAGCATATGGCGTCACTACAACATGCGCTTGCGATGCTACAAGCAACTAATTCATCGCAACAAGATGTTCTATACACCACGCAGATGCAAAATGAAAGGTAAACATGCAATTTAATTCAAATAGGCACTTTAAGGCATTTTTGAATGTCAAAATTTACAAGAAAATTTTATTGCCTTCTAGTTGCCCTTCCAAAAGGTAGTTTCGTATGGAGAAGGATGGGCAAGACGCTCCACACTTAGTCTTTTAAGATGTTGAACCATATTTTGTATACATTAATTACATCATTTTTGTGAAGACGATGCACCTAGAATAAAATTACTTACTTATTCTTATCCTGGTGTACAAAGGTAGTTATTTTGCAAAAAAAACATTAAATGTTGTGGTTTATTTTGAGTTTTATACCATCGTCTGTGTGGAAATCTAAATGATAAATAATTTTATTTCTGTAAGTAGGTTTGTACAAACATTTTTACACGTCAATCATATTTTTTAAACTAGACAAGGTCGGCGTTTTCTATCTGAATACTCTGAGATGAAAGGCCGAAACAAACTCAGAGGTCACAGTCTCTTTTAAAGTCCAGACATAATCTTGGTCAGATCATATAAAGACCATGTAGATTAGTGTCTAAAATGGTCTTTTCAGGAAAAACCACACAGATTGAGTCAATCTGTCCAGTCAGTGTACGCATTTGTCAGTGACCATGCAGTTCAACTCAGAGCTTAATTGATCTCAACGAATCGACGAACAATACCAAAGAAAGGACATTTTGTTAGGCCGCTTAAAGTAGGTACTAACAGACCCAAGTTCACCAACAGAAAACTGCCAGACCATGATAAAAACTGAAACAATGACCCACATAGTCCTCACATTCACAATATTTAATATAATATTATACTTTTTACATTAAATATTCATGTCTAAAATAGTTTGCAAAATAAAATAAAAAAATTCAACATTCACTGTGTAAAATCATTCAAAGTAACATTTGTTAAAATTACTACAAAATCTGTTCATCCTCGAATTATTATTAAAACGTAAATATAAAACATTACTATCGAACATTATGAATCATAAACTAAAACTTCAGTTATTAGCATTAGCACATCCGAGCGTACATATTTGTTATAATGTTAACATCACGAATGCCTACAATCGCTTGATTTATGATATGACGTCATAGGCGAATGACCGCAATACTACTTTTACTATCAATACCATTCGTATGTCGAATCTGAACGGTAAATTGAAACTCGTTTGTATGAGCATCGATGGTTCAGTGGTAGAATGCTCGCCTGCCACGCGGGCGGCCCGGGTTCGATTCCCGGTCGATGCAATATTCTTTTTGCGATTTAATTTTTTATTTTTTTAAATATTATGTTTATTTTTATTATTATATTTTATATTTCGTTTATTTATTTTGATAATTATTAAATACATTTCTAAATATAAAAAATAGGGTTCCGCCGGTATTAGGAGCAGGGTCCATGCTACCGGTGGTTAGGACTCCAGAGATAGGAACCTCCTATATTTTATTTAGTATTAAGTTAATAAAATATTTATTTTCATATTTCTAGGCACAAGAAAACTATAGAAGACCTCCACAAACAACTAGAAGATGCAGAAACAACGCTGCGAGGTTTCCGAGCGAAGTTAGCCGCTGAGAAACTTGACAAAGAAAATCAGAAGGAAAATCTACTAAAAGAAATGCGCGCAAAAATGGCTGTATGTATTAATGATTTGTGCATCATTCATATATTACGAGAACATTTTTTATTAAAAAAATAAGTTGCCTTAAAAATTATATCATTGACAAGAATTCGCGTTGTAATCAAATAAAATACAATGATAAGTAGCGAATTTTATACACGTAATAATGTAAACGAAATCATTTCATGTGATTGCTGTCAATGACCTATATTTTTGCTGATATTTTTTTTAACTATTTCAGAGTCTTGAAAGTGAAATGAGAGTTCGCGACAGAGAGTTCGAGGAACGTCTGAAAGCGGCCGAAGCTGACAATAGAGCGGTACAGAAGAAATTAGAACAACAGGTGAGATTATTTTACTTTAAAAAATGCTTAGATTATGTACTACAAGGAAAGCAATGTGCGTGTTTAGCCGACTTTCCAAAAGGAGGTACTGTATTCGATGATAAATACCCGACTTTAAAAATGAGATTATTAAATAATTTTGTTTTAATTTTTTTCAATGTGTGGAGTATCGTTATGTTTTCATCGATGTCTCTGTGAATTCTAGACCGATTTCCATGATTATTCTTTCATTTTTTAGCAGAAGCCCACAAATAGTTCCCACAAGTCTTGTTTTTTGCTAGTAACCCACATACTTTATTTTTACAGACAAGTAAAAACAGTGAGTTGGCGGGCGTACTAATAAAGTTTGAAGAACGAGTGAAGCAACGAGACAAGAAGCTAGAGGAGGCAGCTACCAACGACGCGTCGCTACGGAGGGACATCGAACAGAGAGACACGGTAACGTCTTCACTAATTAGTTACAAGCTAGTAGTCCCGCGGGATAATTACGTAACGTAATAACAGTAGGAATGGGTTTCATTTTGACAGTTCAACTACATTCATTGCGTTATTTACGTTCTTGAGCAGACAAATTTTTCGAACATATGAAGCAATGGATTAGCAATAGGCTTTAAAATTATTCAGATTGTGATTGATAATGCGTTACGTAATTAGGGTGCAGGTATCTGTAAACCAGAAGGCCAATTTCCGTAATAAGATACTTTCAAAATCTAGTCGCACTGGGGAAGGTCGGTCAACGCTAATTGTAGATGGCCTGTCCATAGCTAGGTCCCTCTGGCCTACCATGGTATAATAATATACTTCGCCAAGTATAGCCTTCCGAGACACAGTGGTCACGTGGGAGACACAAGCCTACGTCATCACCGCTGTGTTACCAGTAGTGTGTAATAATAACTCCCCAGTCGCTTTTATTACCTGTGTGAATCCGATAAAACAATGAGGTTTTAACTAACAATTACGTTGGTATATGTTTAAATTGAATTGTTGCGTTTGATTAGGAAAAACTAAACAACAGTTTAAATGCTTTATATATATTTTTTGGCAGAATGGTGACTGAAAATGTTTCCATAATTCGTGCTTTGTTGCAATAAAGTGGCAACTGGATAGTGACGTAAGCATGCGTCACTCCCGGAATGCCAGACCTTGTTTTTTTTTTGGACCATGCGGCCTAACAATACATTTAGTTACTTATTCTGTTTAGTTCAAATAATTATCTGCGAATAGCTCAATGTTCTAAGTATAGGTCTTTCGGAAAATGGTGGACTCCAGTTAACGAGCATCGAGGAACATAAAAACGAGTCATTTTCGCAAAACTAAATAAAAACCACCTTACATTATAAGCTTTCTGGGAACTAGACAGTTGCCTTCTCCCAGGGCCGTATTTAAGCGTGTGGAGCCAAAAAGGAACCAAAAAGTGTAGGCCCCGAAAATTTTGTGGAACAGACGATAAAAAAAATAAAACACAGTTTTCAATAATTTTTAAACAGGGTGGATTTTTTAGCTAGGGCAGTAAGGACAAGGTACCCTAACGGTTGTACGGTTGTACCTACACACCGTGTGTAAAACAGCGGAAAAAAATATCAAAGGAAAAGTTGTTTACTAGTGTTTACTCGTCGTAATTTAAAAATATACTTTTTTTTCGAAGTCTCTATTGTAGGGGCCCCTCTTTTGTGGAGGCCCCGGGGCGCTCGCCCCGGATGCCCTCCCCTAAATCCGGCCCTGCCTTCCCCATTCATTCAAACGGCAATCAAAGTCACAGAAAATTCGGGAAACATTCCTAAAATTACGAGAATTACCCCTCTGATGAAGTTTCCGATCTGTTTCATTAACGGAATTGTGGTCTCGTGAGGAAATGAAAACAGACACTAATCACTGAAACATAAGATCAGACAGCAGACTAAATTGAATAGGTTTTCATATACTCCAAATTTGTCAGGTAGCCCGCGAAATTCAAATTATCTTACGTTTTTTTCAAGGATTTTTCAAGGTATCAAGGATTACAGTTTTGGTAATTAAAAAAAAATCCCCCAATTCCCTCCAAATATTTATTAAAAAATATTGTGGGTATTCCCCCAGTCTGGCATCACTGTCATTAATTGTAAGTTTTCGCTCTCTCCAGACAATAAAACAGCTAGAAAAGACAGTGCTAGAGCGAGAGAACCGCCTGTACCAACTAACGACACAACTGGAAGAAATGAAACGCGTTCAAGAGATGGTCGCCAAGCTGATGAGCAAGAGTACCACTTCTACCAGCATTGGGAGCTAGCACCTGTTACCGTGAGTAGAATTATATGCTCTATTTATATGAATATAGGAATGATAATGGTATAGAGGAAATATACAGTCGGAGGAGGTAAACGGACCCGGCAACTTGTAAATTGACGAAAGGGAATCGCCATTCTCGGCTTAACGTGGACAAGCTGTTTAGTAAAAAGTATTTTATCAAATAAATATAATTAATTCTAAAATAAATATATTTGCACACCTCGTTACAGGAAAGTCTTAGGAAAAAAATGTTGTATTATAAGTATTCACGCCGATTACACGCGCAAAGAACCGCCATTTTTTGGTTGCAGGCTGTTGGTGGCTTAGGTTCTGGGTTACCACATAAATAATAATGCGAGTTCAGTTTTTATTCGATAAAAAATCGTTTTCTAGTATTTGAGTAAAAAAATGTGGTTCTTTCATGCGCACGTTAACTGATAAGTGATTTGGACCATAGTTAATACTTATTTATCTGTGATTAAATCAAAACATTTATATTTTTCTATGTAAATCAATTTCTGTCTGATTATAGACTCGATTATCGAATCAACAAATCGATTAATGTTAAACATATTTTTTTTTTACCTGTCAACACTAAGTGCATCATTTGTCAACAATCAATGATTAAGAAAATACTATTCGCTTTGCAGTTTGGTTCCGTGTTGTGAATATTCTCTTGTGTTGTTTATTTTCCCCGAAACGTTTGTTTTTGTTATAATGGACTCCGATACCCCACTTTATGAAGACCCGGCCTTACTTTTGGACACTGAATCTGCTTCTAACGTTTACCCTGGCATTGTTTTGGACATTGAGCCTGCTTTAAACGACCACCTTGGAACGAACTCGGACCCTCCTGCGCATCGTCTTGTTTCCTCGCGTGGGAATGAGGAAGAACTGCGATGTGTTAATTGTGGCATCGATGTTTTGCATCGCAGAAGACGCACACTGGAGCTCGTTGAAATACAATCAACTATTCGACAGTGGACTGCTCCTCAAATCGTAAGTTTCAAAACTCAAACATGACTAATGTAAAGAGGTTTCAAAAACTCTATTTCAATACTTATAAAAAATAGCCCATACTAGATGAGTCCGGTATGTCTTAACTAAATGACTGCTTGAGAAGCATCTGAAACAAACTCACTTGTTTTGCTTAGTATAATTTCTGTTTCTGAATGTTTTTGAGATATTATTATATATATTGTCTAAACAACCTGCATTTATAAATGCTTGTCTTATTTACAGGTTACAGCCCATAGCTTGGTCTGTCATTCATGCTGGATGTTGGCATTTAATTTCTCATCGGAACAAGGAAATGAACAAAGCACAAGTGGTGGTAATCGTCGACAACTATGTGTCAACTGCCAATATTCTATATTGCGTACCAGATCCCATGTTCTGCATACCAATACAGAAAGAGAAACTCACATAAGAAATGTGATTAGCGATTGGATAGCACCACGGCAGGTGAGCACAGATTAACTTTTATGTATTACGGATAGGATATATTATTTGAAATTAACAGAATTATGTGTATAGAAAGAAATCATTAATGTATTTAAATGCCACTAACTTAGAATTATTTTGTTTAAGGTTCATGGATCAGATCGCAGCTGCCATCCATGTTGGCAGCGAGCTGACAGAGTTCCAGTCCTTGCGCCAGTAGCTGTTAACGTACCAGCAGCATCAACAGAAACAATTAACTTACCAGATTATTCACGAGCACCGGATACACAAGGTCATTGTTTTTGCCCCAATTGTGAATCACCGCAACGACTGACTGTCCCAATATGGCTCAGGGTGAAGTTATTCATAGATTTTAATTTTTATGTTCCGAAAAACTGCAGAATATGCAGTTTTCATTTATTAAATAATAATTGGGATGAATTGTTATCAAATATTTTAAATCCCAACCACACCTTTACAGTAGAACATGTTCAGGACTTTGCTACATTTGTCAAATAAAGAAATCGTACATTTGACTTGCATGACATTGAGGCAATGTCTGATGATTTGGTCCATTTCTGGATAGGGCTGTCCAAACATCAATTTATTAACTTTAAGCAGATCTTCCAAGGTTATCTGAGATGCACAATGGTTCATTGGCTCTTACTGCATATTTAATTAAACTCCAAACTGGGGATAGTGACGAAAGAATTTCATCATTGCTTAACATCCCACGATCAACATTGAACAGACTAACGGGCAAAGCTCGTGATATTCTAAATGACAATTTTATTGCCCATAACTTGGGAATAAATCATATTACAAGGGCAGAAATAGCAAATAGAAATCTTATTATACCCAACGGACTGTTCAGTGGCGATGACAGAAAACCAATTGTTATAACTGATGGTACATATTTGTATGTTCAAAAGAGTTCAAACTATCTATATCAAAAGAATACTTACTCCTTACACAAGTGTAGGAACCTAATCAAGCCACTCCTAATGGTATGCTCCGATGGATACATTATAGATGTATTAGGCCCCTATCCAGCAACAACATCTGATGCCAATATTATGTTGCATGAATTTAGAGACGAGGCAAATGCATTGAGGCAATATTTTCAGGCAGGAGACGTTTTTTTTCTGGATAGTGGTTTTAGAGACTGTGTGGCACTATTAGAACAGTGTAATTATTCTGTACATATGCCTGCATCTTTACAAGTAGGTGAAACTCAATTATCAACATTGGCAGCTAATAAATCTAGAACCGTCACAATGTGTAGGTGGGTTGTAGAAGTCGTAAATGGAATTTTCAAACATTCTTTTAAAATATTCTGACACGAATTTTTTTAACTTGGCTTCCAATCATGCAATGTTAGATTTTAAGGTGGCTGCTGCGTTGATAAATAAGTTTCACTTAAGGATCAGTGATAGAGTAGATGCAGGTCAAATTCTAGAAATAGTGAATAAGAGATTGTATATGAATAATACACTCGCTGATTTTGTGATACAGAATAATTTAAATAGAAGACGCACACAGTTTTTAAACATAAATGTAAACGTAAATAATGTACCATTCCCAAGGCTGACATACAGTGGACTTATTTTATTTGGTTGTGGAACATACCAGTTGAAACAGGCACGATAGTATTATGGAGAACATATTAGGAATGATGGTTCCTACACTGTTGAAATAAGCACGGACAGAGCCAGCAACCTCCTAGGTTTACCCTTGGCAGGCAATTGCTCATTATTAAGAGGCAAAATACAAAGCAGGCACATAAGCCGAAAAATATATTTTGTTTATATTTTATATAATAATAATCAACTGGGCAGAGAAGCAATTATTCAGTATTGTTGCAATTGCCTTGTAGGGCGAAGAACGGTAGGTTGCTGTGCTCACGTCATGACCATAATGTGGTATTTAAGCTGGGCAAGGCACGAGAATAATATTACTCCACCCGCCCAGTTTTTAGATAGTATTTTAATTGTTTACAATTCGGAATAAACCATTGTAAGAAATAATAGTTGCTTGTTTTATTTTATCCACTAATATTCCCCTAACTTGTAACTGTTGCACAAATATGTAAGTTAATATCATTATAATAAACGAGAATAATTTATATTAGAAAAGAAGTGCTCATTTTTATTATTAATTTGGAAAATAAACACTCATAATGGAACGTCCAGTGACAAGATCACAATATTACACATGCTAAATATGGTAGATTTATGTAACTTCCTGCAACTTTATTATAATATTTCGTTTCTATTAGGAATGAAATATTAAAAACTTAACTCATTTATTATTATACTTAATGTCCACATCAAGCCAGAGCACCCTAACAAACTGGGCAATTCCCTTTATTGTGTAACAAGCCGTGCGCCCGATGGTGTTTTCCGTCCCATCGGCAAAAATTACGAACTTCCATTCAAACTTTCACCCACCTATTTAATCCCTCCAGGGGGTGGTGTTCCCAACACTTGTACCAATTTCCAGCTCTATGCGAATTATTGTAAGCTTACCCCTATTTTTTGAGCTAATTTTCCCGGACTATTTAGGTTACCGAGGTAATGAAAAATTAATTTAAGATTTTATTAACCAAGATTAGTTGGGTATGAGAAACAGTGGTGGCCCAGTGGTAACGGCCCCGCCTTACGACTTGTAGGTCGAGGGTTCGGACCCAGGCAGGCGCTTTACTTTGTGTACTTAATTTCAAAACATCACGAGAACATCGTGAGGAAACCCGCATGTCCTAGAAACAAAAATTCGAAGACATGTGACATCTTCCAATCCGCACTGGGCCCGCGTAGTGGATTACAACCCACTCCGTCCTTCAGAACACTCCAACCCTCCGTATGAAAAAATATACCGGCAAACGGGTGCAAAATGCAAGGGGTGAATCAGGGGTTAACATATAAAAAATATAGATTGTTTTCAAAACGGACTCGAATGTTTACTTTAATTATAATTAACAAACTATATTATTTAAATGTTAACATTCATTTTAAAGTTTCGATACGATTCACCCCTTGCATACCTATTCATCCCGTTTGACGGTAAAAAAAAAATAGCTGGTTTGCCGTCCCATTAAATAATATTACAACATCATTCCTCTTTTTGCAGATCATCAATGAAGTAATAATCGGGGGGACCAAGATCTCAACGACAATACAACTAGACAATATTTTTATACTGTTATATCCTGCATCATGATAGATTTTAATATTATTTTACAACTATTTTTCATATTGTGTATATGAAAGGGCTGAACATTATGGAATGCGAACAAATTGGTAATGTTTATTGTATAGATATTTTAATGTCGGACTAATAAAATTATGAATATGTTGCATGTGTTTTATTTGGAACTAGCGACCCACCCTTGCTTCGCACAATTTTAATTTCGCACAGGTTTTACTTCGCGCACAATTTTTACTTCGCACAATTTTTACTTCACACAATTTTTATTTCGCACAATTTTTACTTCGCACAGTTTTTACTTCACACAATTTTTATTTCGCACATTTTTTACTTCGGACAATTTTTACGACTTGACAAAACATCGAGATGTTTTTATTATTCTAATATGTAAGTTTTATATTAATAACATACACGTAAACCTTCCGGAGTAAATTCTCTAAATGATGGTGAAAATCGTATTAAAATCCGTTGTGCAGTTTAGACGATCTAATTGGTCACGTAGACAAACACAAGAAGCGACTTTGTTTTATACTATTTATAGATTACTACTAGCTTTTGCCCGCAGCTTCGCCCGCGTGGATGTCGGGAAATTATCCACGGGAACGTACTACCGGGATTAAAAATACCCAGGAATAATTGCATAATACATTGTTTTCATATAACTATTCGTTTTCGCGGCGCAAAGCTCCCCAGTTCGCATGATTTTTTCCGACATCTTCAACAATCATCGCTATATTTCAGCCAATTTACGCAAAATCTTAATGAACTAGCTTCTGCCCGCGGCTTCACCCGCGTGGATGTCGGAAATTATCCCACGGGAACGTGCTACCGGGATAAATTATCCCACGGGAACGTGCTACCGGGATAAATTATCCCACGGGAACGTGCTACCGGGATAAATTATCCCACGGGAACGTACTACCGGGATAAATTATCCCACGGACACGTGCTACCGGGATAAATTATCCCACGGGAACGTGCTATCGGGATAAATTATCCCACGGGAACGTGCTACCGGGATAAATTATCCCACGGGAACGTGCTACCGGGATAAATTATCCCACGGACACGTGCTACCGGGATAAATTATCCCACGGGAACGTGCTATCGGGATAAATTATCCCACGGGAACGTGCTACCGGGATAAATTATCCCACGGGAACGTGCTACCGGGATAAATTATCCCACGGGAACGTGCTACCGGGATAAATTATCCCACGGGAACGTACTACCGGGATAAATTATCCCACGGACACGTGCTACCGGGATAAATTAGCCCACGGGAACGTGCTATCGGGATAAATTATCCCACGGGAACGTACTACCGGGATAAATTATCCCACGGACACGTGCTACCGGGATAAATTATCCCACGGGAACGTGCTATCGGGATAAATTATCCCACGGGAACGTGCTACCGGGATAAATTATCCCACGGGAACGTGCTACCGGGATAAATTATCCCACGGGAACATGCTACCGGGATAAATTATCCCACGGGAACGTGCTACCGTGATAAATTGTCCCACGGGAACGTGCTACCGGGATAAATTATCCCACGGGAACGTGCTACCGGGATAAATTATCCCACGGGAACGTGCTACCGGGATAAATTATCCCACGGGAACGTGCTACCGGGATAAATTATCCCACGGGAACGTGCTACCGGGATAAATTATCCCACGGGAACGTGCTACCGGGATAAATTATCCCACGGGAACGTGCTACCGTGATAAATTGTCCCACGGGAACGTGCTACCGGGATAAATTATCCCACGGGAACGTGCTACCGGGATAAATTATCCCACGGGAACGTGCTACCGGGATAAATTATCCCACGGGAACGTGCTACCGGGATAAATTATCCCACGGGAACGTGCTACCGAGATAAATTATCCTATTATCCAATTCCATTCAGCCGTTAAAGCGTGAATAGGTAAAGCACAGAGAAACAGGACACAGGAAACAGAAACAGGTAACGACAGACGGACAGATAATAAATGCATATATAAAATCTTTTTTATTTTTATTGAACACGTTTTTTTTATTCTAAATGTCTAACTTTATAAGCTTCTGCCCGCGACTTCGCGTGGAATAGTGGGCTAACGCTAACTTTAACCCGCGACTTCGTTTACGTAGAGGGTGGAAATATTTTAAAATAATACGTACGTTAAGGAGCTGTTTTAGGTACCTACATCACGCTTTTATCAGTACACGGAGAAATAATTTCTTAAAATATTTCTGGGGAGTTTATGAATTTTTACTGGGGCTCTGCAGTAACGCGGGACCATAATATGTGCAAATCCAAGAAAATTTACCGGGTTACCCAATACAAATTCTAGAACAATTTTTTTTTAAGGTTTTAGAAATTTTACTGGGTTACCGATTCAATTTTTACTGGGGTACTGAACGTCATTTTTGGTATCTCGCAGAGGTAACTGGGGCCACCGCCCTTCCCCGTCATGACCACCCGCCGCCGGCCTTGCACCATTATTTTGCTGCGATGTTATTTTAATACTGCGATATCTCCTAAGATATTCATTGAAATCAAATGATGTAAAGGGCAATTTTGTTTTAAATTAAATACTTGTGATGAATAACGTATTTATTTGGATAAGGATTAATATCATGTTTATAAAAACACCTTCGAAAATAATGCATTATTTTAGAACAAATTTGGTTAGAATAAAAAAGTTCATAGTGAGCCAACCTTAAAAGATAGACATAAGCTGTCGCAGACTTTTTTTTAGGACTTTTAAAGGGGAACAATTCTGTAATACATGATTTTTGTGAAACTTTAACCGTTTACGCAGCGCACGCAGCGGAAGCTCTCAAAAGGAAAAAAATAACCTACGATTTTGAAACATTGCTCATTGATGCTCCGTCCCTATTGGTCTTAGCGTGATGATATATAGCCTATAGCCTTCCTCGATAAATGAGCTATCTAACACTGAAAGAATTTTTCAAATCGGACCAGCAGTTCCTGAGATTAGCGCGTTCAAGCAAACAAACAAACAAACTCTTCAGCTTTATTATTAGTATAGATTATACACCTAAACCTTCATCATGAATCACTCGGTCCATTGGTGATAACTGTATGAAAATCCGTTCGGTAGTTTTTGAGTTTATCGCGTTCAGACAGACAGACGCGATGGGGAGACTTTGTTTTATAAATATGTAGTGATAGTGATAGATCTCTTTATTTATTACTAGCTTTTGCCCGCGGCTTCGCTCGCGTTAATTTAGAATTTGACAATAAATTCGGGTTGTTCAGGGAATTATAGTTAGGAGGATGAAAAACCGGTCTATCGACACTCTAGACTCACAAAATATATATTTATATATATATATATATTTATTTAAATTAAAAATAAATAAACTCTTAACATACTACTAAAGTTTCTACAATAATATAACTCAATCATGATTCGAAAGACACGTGACGCCATCTATTATCATAAGAACGTTATTGTTGTTTTCCTCGGGAACAGTACTTTTTTTCCGGATGAAAGGTACCGTATATCCGTTTCTGTGCCCCTGACTACGTATTTGCAAAATTCCAGGATGATCGGTTCAGTGGTTTAGGCGTGCAAAGGTAACATTACAAACAAAAAAACTTACTTTCGCATTTATAATATTAGTTAGGATTACATCCATGAATCCATCTTACTAATGAATAGTAGTTCGAAGCAATTCATTCATAAAATGTTCCTATTCTTACCTCTACATACCCTTTACAAAACACCAGACAAGCAAGCCCCACTTATCTCAAATGCGAGCCTAAAATCGGTGAAAATAAAGTAAACATGGCGCGGGCGCGAATAAGACTGATGACGACACTGTGTTCCGGCGGAGTGACCTTGAACTAAGGAGACGAAGCGGTTAGGGGCGGGTCACACTGTGTCGGGATCACAGGTCGGGATGTTCAGAATCACGCGGCCGCGGGATGCTGAACCACAGGACTTACGCTTGTTTTGAACATTTTACTTGCAGTCGGGTTTTTTTCATTATTTAAAAAAATATATTTTAGGTAGGTACGTTGTCAGGTAACGAATGTTTCAAATATAGGATTGAACAATGGATTAAGTATGGATTTCCTACAAAAACGGGTTGTGATAGAAAACTTTTCTATTCGATCGGATGCATTATTTTGTATTCATTTGTTTCCCATAGTTGGTAATCGCTCGCCGTTTCTCGTAGGCGCGTAGATTTTGAGGCCCGTAACGTAACAGCCGCAAACCATACGGAACGGATTTTGATGAGATTACATGAATCTGAAGAAAGAACTGACCATGAATGTATAAAAATATTTCTTTGTTTGTCCGTTCTGCGTGCTATTCATCCGATTTTGATTACACTATGGTGGGTATGTAAGTTGTGTGTACGATTGCGAAGGATTCTGAGTTCATAAAACCGTCCCCTTCGCGAGCCAAGCCGCGGGAAAATCTAGTTTATAATATTAATAGCGGGATACAGTAGGTACTCATTGGGTTTGTTTATTATCTTTGTCCTACGTAACGTTTATTTACACTACAAATGGAAGGAAATGAGTTAAAAGCTTCTTGAAAGCCTCCGCTAATGTTATTACATTAATTGTGATTATTTTACGTAGATATTATATAGGTAGGTACCTACTTACTTAAGTTTGATGCTTTGTTAATTATCTTAGTGATAAAAGCATCTGGGTTTGTATTTTATGTTAAGGCTCCTACAAACAAGGGCGACACGCGACGCGAACCGCGCACGACACAAAGGCACCGCTAGTCGCGCGACGAGCAGCGCCTTTGAGTCGCGCTGTCGCGTCGCGGCCGTCTGCCTTTACTCGTAGATGTTTCAAAAGTAGGTATTACCGTATTAAGGCTCCCGCGGACAGGCGCGACGCGACAGCGCCATGCGACTCTTGTAGTACAATTTCCATGAAGTTTTCATAGAAGTTGTTTTACTAGAGTCGCGTCGCGCCTGTATGCAGGAGCCTTCACGAAGCCTACAGCTATTAGGTATTATATAAAACGATACTTGAGTAAAACAGCTCGTCTGTCCCAAAAACTAAGTGCACACCTATCGACCAATTTTTTTAGGTATTTTCGACTTAGGTACTTAAGCCACTGCCTGCCTATTTTAAAAACAAGAGACGAGCGGTCATTCACTGTGACCAATCAAGGAGTTTTAGGACAATCTTTTGTTAGCCTAATATCCAAAATATCTCGACCGATGAGTGTGCATCGACCTGAACAGCCGAATACTAGGGTCGACCCTACACGACCTCGAGTGATGCGACTTTCAACGCGAATTGCGTCAAATGACAAAGTTAATTAATTTGAGGGGAAAAATTAATAGAAAAAAATAAAAAAAACTAAAGGGGGGTTAGAGTATTTTTAAAGAAAAAATAATAATTTATAATATTTTAGTATTGTAAAAGAATTTTGAAATAAATAAATTATACTATTATACTTAGCTGTAGGCCACCGGTACAATACGATAGATTTATCGCCTACTCAAGCGTAACTGCAACGTTTAATAGGAGTTTTGCTTTATTTTTTTGTCAGGCGCTAAAAATATTGATAAACAACACTTTTGTCGATATCTTTAATTGCCGTGATAGTTACAGTATTATCGTTGTAAAACATCGAGAAAAGCAAATGGGAAGTAATTAATGGCCATCGTGAATTTCAATAATTCTATTTATCAGGGACACTACGACTCAGTGACCGGCCTTCCTGACATTAGTGGCCTTACTATGACGTGTTAAAACCATCATTGTTCCAGCGTCAAAGAGAGACGGAGCTATATATGACCGATAGCACTATCCCTTTTTCGCCATGGAACCATGATGGTATTAACACCTCATTAACATTACAGAAAGAACGGTCACTCTTACTTAAAATGTTTTTTTCTTCTAAAATACGATGGAAGCAATTATTTGAGAATAGGAAGCAAATAGAAGCAATAAGGAAGAAATTCTTGGGCATAAATTCAACGTTTCACCGTTCATCCAGACGGAGAAGACTTTAAACAGCTTCTTTCATTTGTCTTCCCCGCAATCGCTGTCGCAACGTCGCAAGACGCATGTCGCTTGAGCGTGCAACTCATGGGCACGAATACAGACAGACGGGCAGACAAGCTCTTTGGTTTATACTACACCAAAGAGTCACAAAAAACTATAGCATTTTTTTTTCATATTTCTCTAAACCGGGCACGTGTATATTGTTACTTCTTATGACACATGTATTGTATAATACCCATTACTTTTTTATATAATAAATGCTGAAGTGAACAATTTTCGTTGATGTGTTATTTTGTGTGGATATTAAAGTGAAACAAGACGTCATAAAATAACATTTTATTTTCGGTTTATGTGTTTAACGGCCTCGTCTTTCTAGTGACATAAGCACAATTATTACGACTGAGGTCCTAGGTTCGATCCTGAAAGTATTATTCGGATTTCCCATCAAGAATTTTTCAGCAGTTCTGGGTTTGGATCCTGTTAGTGCCAAAACGCAGATCTGCCATTAAATGGAACCTAAACATCACTTTCGAAATTTGGGTGAACTGAACACCTTTGCCTACCCCTTTGGTAAAATACAGGCAGGCGTTACAAAAAAACAACCCTTTTTTTTACTCACCAGTACTCGTTTACTTTTTTCACCCAATCGTGAACATCATAGGTACATACCCCACATCACACACACACACACACACACACACACACACACACACCACACACACACACACACCATACACACCCCACACACACCCCACACACACTCCACACACACCCCCCCCCCACACACACACACACACACACATCACACACACACAGACATATCACACACACACAAACACATCACACACACGCTACACACACAGACATATCACACACACACACACATCACACCTTCTGAATCTGTTGCGGACACCTAAGTACCTAAACATTATGAACTTGACACCATGACCTTCGTGGGTGGTCGGTAAGGTCAATGTCAATCTGTTAAGGGGTAAGGGTAATTTTGTAGACTATGTTTAGAATAATTTTAATTATTGTGTATTGCAGTGGAAAATTAGTTCAAAGCTGTAGATAAACTAGGTCTGTGTCTATTCAACTCAAACAACAAATTCCATTATGTCAAGTTTTAGAAAAAAAATATACCTTCGCGAACACACGCCGTACGTAGGATTTGATCTTGGTTTTTATATTAGGTATGAAAATTCACAATTTTGGTGCACGATTCCAATTTGGTAACTACTTTTAATAATTAGTTTCCTTTGGAAAAAAGCGGCAGGAAAACTCATGAATGTTAATGTTCCTTTTTAACATAAACTTACAAACCTAGAATAGAATAGAATACTCTTTATTACTCTACAACCCTCTCCCCCCTCCTCTCCCTCTCTCTTTCTCTCTTTACTCTCTCTCTCTTTAGGTACCTACTCTATTTAAAAGATAATTATAGCTACATTAAGGTAGGTAATTACTGAAACTCCGCGCCATATTCAATTTCAACAAACAAACTTCCAGCAATCCTATCTAATCGTGATAAAATAAAGCGATTCATCTTATTTCCTCCGTGAAAATGATAAATCGCTTTCAGAACATAGCAAATTAAAACCTAACTAGGTCCCCGGACTTAGTAGAACTCATTTGGTACGTCCATTGGACAGGCATGTGATTTGTCAGTGTCTTCAGTTTTCAGTCTAGAAGCTGTTCGTAGTCGTTTTTCTATTTAGGTAAGTAGCTAATGTTTTTAGGTACTTAGGTAGTTTTTAGGTTTTGTTTGGTCTGATGCAAGGGTGAATCCGGGGGGGCACAGGGGCACGCCCCCCGCACACAGTTTAAGTAAAATAAAATTGAATCGTTTGAATGGACTGGTCTGAATGCATTTGAGGAGCGTTTTCACAAAGCAATACATCAATCAAAATCTCAAAATTCCTTTTTTGTCGTTTCGTACTCAATCTCTATAGGGCTACACGATGGTCTGTACGAATTTTCTATAAACGATACATAAATCATTCTAAAAGTACAGCGAAGTGCATTAGTTTTTTGAAAGTGATACATCTACATCAATCGAATTTTTTCAAAACGATACATCAAACGCTAAAGTTAGTTTTTTAAAGTTAAAGTAATTTAATTAATTTAAAGTTTTTTGTAAGCTGTCCCACTTTTTCCCCATTCGAGGCCATAGTTTTATGCCTCCTGATAGAATGTTTGGAAGGGTTGAAAAGGATTACCGCCGACGTGAAGTTATTGTATCGCCAAATTAATACTATTCCATTCTAAATAAACATGGCCACTTTAACGAATGGGGTAAAGAGTGGTTTAGTTATGACATGAAAGCTAAGGCCAAATATATGATAAAGGCAAAACTTCCATTTAAAATAAGCCAAACCCGAATACTACATTGTACTGTAGTTGGATCCCGCGCTTTAAAAAATATTGAAATTAGTGTTCAGGAAGCTGCGCCAGTGATAGTTGATGTTAAGAAGAAAAACGTCAAATCTTTTTTACGATTCGACTGTGCTCAGTTGCCTAAAGCCAACATGGTTTCTTCAAAAAAGAAAGCAGATGTTGAAAATTTACTAAAATTCTGTGATATATCTGATGATCCTGATGCTCAGGCATTTTATGCAGATATTCTCCAGGGTTCAGCTCTCGAAGATGACGATGTACGACGAAACTATGACGACGAAAAACCCGTAATATAATCCACTAATATTATAAAGGTGAAATCCCGTACCTATCCATGCAGCAAATTCGAACTAAATGTATCGGGTTTTTATCAAAACGTGACATCAACAGAAGATGTATCAAAGTTGAAAAAACTCGATGTTTTTGATGTCATTTTGTTGGTATGTTTATGTGTTCCTTTTTTTATTGTATAAGTAAAAAGTTTCTCATTAAACTAATTAATAAATTAATAAGCAATTTCATTTATATACTTTATAGAAACCCTTGTAATTAAATAAATCACGTTACTGAAAAAAAATACATATTACGATGTATCGTTTTGAAAAAACGCTCCTCATTTCCATCAAGACATTGCTTCAATGAGGAACGCTGAAGAAGTACCTACTATATGTTTAGAATCAGTGGCATAACTATTAAGCTTCAAAGGGGTGCAGTTAGTTCGTTCACGGACACAGAGGTCTGCTATGCCAACTCAATGCACTGACCTAGAGTCGGCGAGAGGATTTCAGGATAACATATAATGCTAAAAAGATAGCGTGGTCTGAGGGGCCTCCCGCGTCCAAAGTTTATACAGCATTCCACAACTTATGAAAAAAAATTACCTAAGTAATACAAAGCTAAAAAAAATGTTGTTAGGTCAAAAGAAAAACTAACCAAACCAATTCGAGGTGGGTTGCAAAAATTTATTGAGCTCGCTTCGCTTGCTCTTGCAACCCAGGTTCTTATAATCCTTAAACTTACTACCTATGTCGACAAAGTAACTCTTATTTCTGTATCTATGGTCAATAAAAATCCGAGGTGGGGTGCTAAAACTGCATTTTGGGACGAAGTTCTGTAACACGGCTTGCGGTAGGAGTAAGCTGGTAGAAATCGTCACGTAATGAAAAAGCGTTATGCATGCGATCTTCTCTCTCTCTCTCTCTCTCTCTCTCGAGATAGTTTTCATGGTTTTCGAGGGTGCTAATAGTGAGGTCAAAATGAAAATCCAAGATGGCGATGTGCGTGCGAGTATCGCGTAAGGAACTTCGTTCCTGACGGGGGTACCCCGACCGAACACGTATTTTTTTTTATTTGTTCCTAAATGTCATTGAAAAAGAATAAACCCCAAAAACAGCATAGTGCAATACTAGATGTGGGAGACATTTCCTCACTGTCTGGCCCATGTGCCCCTCCCAGAAATAAATCCTGGATCCGCTTTTGGTTTAGAGGGATCGTAAGGGTTTTGGTTCGTGTTCTGTTGTAAGTAGGTATTAGGTATATCTAATCCACGTAAACATTTTATACCATTAAAGTTACAATTTTTACCCCTAAATGATCGAATGTTTGTGAAAAGGTGTGTACTTAATATTCATACTGCTGTTGTACTATTACTATTATTATTTATTGAATTATTATCATAAAAATCAACAATACAACTCTTTAAGTTTATATTACCCTATTGAATGACTATTTCATGAAATCGTGACATTTGAGGCCAATTTTAACTTAAGGAGTTGTATTGATGATTCTAATGATTATAATTCTGTAAAGCCATATTTGTTACGGTCACGAATCATATTTTAATCAACATAAAACCTGGCACTGACCTGCAAATGGCAAAAAACGTAAGTAAATTTGAATTTCGCGGGCTACCTCAGTACATCCCCCTTAAATACTGGATCAACAGGATTCTAGAATGATCGTTTTATGAGCCTTATACATAATTATCGTTTTTAGCAGTGTTTCTGTAACTAAGTATGGAGATTTTCGCCGTCTCTACTCAATATGACTTAGGGCCCGTTGTTTGATCAGTAGTCAAACATACTAATAGTTGAAATGCGTTAGTTAAACTAACAATTTGTTAAAAATGACATAAACTGTATGTTGTTTGATAAATGGTTAAGCTAACTATAGTTAAAAAAAAAAAAAAATTGCTATGAAAGTTAACCATGCGTAGAAAGAGTAGTTAAACTTTCACTACTGTCAAGTGACTAATTATTAAATTGACTAATGGTAATTTTTAACTATGTATCAAACACGGGCCCTTAGTGACCTAACCAATTTATAAATTAGACGGATTTTAACGATACCTTCTAAGGCGTACATGGCACCTATGAAGCACGAAACGGGCGGGTGCGCCGGATCAGATTCAGTTATCTAATTGATTAGTACTAGGTGCTACTTGTGTTAAGATCATGAGAATGTTAGCGTGCAGAATTATAATGGTAATTTTTCCAATATAACAAAATAAATAGTTATGTTGTACCTCTTTTAATGCTCAATAGCTGTAGTAATAATTATGCTCTTTGTGCTCAATTCCATCCTCAGGAAGCCTAGTCAGGTCCCTCCATTAGATCCAACCACTCGTAAAGCCAATTCTGCATGCCCATCTGTTTCCCACAAAACAGCTCTCGCTAGCCGCTAGCTTTATGTAATAAGCTCACTCATTTACACAAGGGTCAACAAACACATCCAAATAAGTAATTTAAACAAACACGAAGTCAAAACCAAATTACAAAACTGGATGTATTATTAGGACTGTTGCCGTACAGAAGACATTATTTCTAAAATAATGTAGGCACGTAATGATAATTATTATTCTACATCGTTGAGCTCCTTAAGTCCTGACTTCCTGAGTCGAGCTGCACGATTACTGACAAATGCGTGCACTGACTGGACAGGTACACTCAATCTGTATGGTTCTTTCCTCAAAAGACCATTTCAGATACCAATCTGCATGGTCTTCGCATAACCTGACCAAGATTATGTCTGGACTTTAAAAGCGACTGTGAACTCTGAGTTTTTTTCGACCTTTCTTCTCAGAGTAGTCAGATAGGAAACGCCGACCTCATCTAGTTTAAAAAAACATGATTGAGGTGTAAAAGTGTTTGTACAAACCTACTTACAGAAATAAAATCATTTATCATTTACAAAAACGAATACAGAAGCATATGCAGCATCACACGAACACACCTTACACGGCTGCACACACCCCTACAAAACACCCCTCTCCTCTCATACACGACACCACTCCCCATCCTACTCATACAGCCATCCCCCCCTTTACACACATACTCACACATTCATATTCATAGTTAAATCAGGTCATTATGGGTTTATTAACATAAATAAATAAAGGTTCCTTTGGTACACGTAGTTACAGTAGAACAATGGAAACTTTAGGAGGTAGGGTTTTTTACTATTTGTGCAGCCTTTTCCCAAAATCCAATGTACCTATGGCAAAAGCATTGGTTTTGTATACAAAGGTATTTTGTGTCAATAAACTTATTTTATTTATTTACCATCTTCTAAAGCAGAGATTCCCAAAGTTGACTGGACCACGACCCACCTATAAAAACTTCCAAATTACAGACTCACCTCTTGGCTATCGTGGAGAAAAAAGGGGCATAACTATATGAATGAATGACTGTTCAAATAAGAAAAAAGTAATTAGTACTTAATTAAATACAAGGAGTGCTATTTCAATGAGACGGATGTATCTGTTTGCTATTTTTTGTCATAATAGCTTTAACATCAACTTCAATTTAAGTTACGTTTAATCGCAATGAGTTTCATACATTCAATTTATTTCGGTATTAATATTAATCTTAGCTGAAAATCCCCGCCTCACATAGGTATGAGGTACTGAAGGGGAGGAGGACTTTTATAACTTCATCACAAGCAAGGATAGTTGTCAGCAACTGAAAGCCAAGATTTCATTAATTGCTTTCAATCAAAACTATTTTTCAGTGACGTATCTTCTGATAAAACAATGACTTATTCACTTGATATCGTCCTATTTTTCAAGGTCCACCCAATATTCGTTCGCAACCCTCCAGTGGGTCGCGATCCATAGTTTGGGAAATGCTGTTCTAAAGAATCATTAATATCTTAATTTGCAACAAAGTATGTCAATTCATACGACTACTTAGATCCTTTTATCGCTTACGGACATACATTTATAAGCAGTATGTACCTAGTAAGTACTGCGCGTGGAAATGACTTAAAGTGCAGAGAGGCCCCGGAAATTGTCGTGAGACTGACTGCGAGAGCGTAGCTAGTTTATAATGCGCTAATGTAGTGGTAAATAGGTTTTATATAAACCTAAGTATATGGCTTGGGTAATAATAATATTTTTAATACAATATAAAAAAATATTAATATAAAAATTAAAATATTAAAATGTTAAAATATTTATAATTTTACTACTTAAAACTACTACTTTTATTTTACTTCTTTTTTTTTTGTATTAGGTACCGTCAAATGGGGTGGATATGGATGCAGGGGTGAATCGGAACGAAACTTTCAAAGGGATTTTAACATTGAAATAATATAGTTTGTTGGCAAAAAGGACTAATGTGTATACTATATTATAATTCACGATTAAGTGCCGTTGTTGGCAACAAACTATGTTATTTCAATTTTAAAATCCCTTTTAACGTTTCATTCCGATTCACCCCTGCATCTCTATTCACCCCGTTTGACGGTACCTACTTACCCGTAAATATTTGGTTAAAATATTTATTAAATTTTTATTATTACCCAGATTTGGATAAAATATTTATTAAAAATACTATTATTACCGAAGCCATATAGCTTTATATAAAACCTATTTATCACTAATTTATCGCAATACACACAAGCTACGCTCTCGCAACCGCTTATAATTTACTAGGCAGATAGTAGCAGGTGGGTAGGCAGATCACCAACCATCTTATCCGTTGTGGTAAGACTTTTTGTTTTAGCTTTCTTCTCTTGAGATGTCATTACATAAATAAACGTCATCCCTTAAATTCCTTGGAGGGGTGGGCAGTGTCACCCACATTTTAAAGTTTTTTGGAATAGGGCACGAGACTATCAACACTAGCCGTACACTAATCCACGCTTCGTTAAAACTCATTAACATTTTGTCAGACCAGGGGAGCGATTTGAGTATCACGCGCACAGTGCCTTTCAGTAGTAATATAATAGTTCAAAATAACCTTGGGCGATGGGTAGGTATAATTTTGCGCGACTGCTGAGCGTGGGGTCCTGGGTTCGATTCCCAGGTCGGGCAAATCATTATAGGGTTTTCCATTAGGAATTTTTCAGTAACAGCCCGGACTTTGGAAGTTGACGGTATGATACCCCCGTGTCTCGGAAAGTACGTTAAGCCATTAGTCAGCGCACCTGTGGCTGCGCACACACTTCTGCACTATAATATCTCCCGCGTCGAAGGCTAGTCTCCGTTGAGATTGGCCGCCATGCCCAAAATACGGTCTGGAGGACTATTATTATAATTTTTTATGCTGAAGTCACATTATTCAGGGAAAACTCTATATAAAATAAATAAAACGACAAAGCATTTATGATATCTATTTATTGATTTCATAGTACAATGTATAAGTCTCGATGAAGTGAGTGAGTTCATCCAATAGTTTGATAACAGTAAGTAAATAAAATTTGCAGCAATAACATACTTAGAAGTAGATAGATGTGTGCTTAGTATCCGTCAGCGGAATAACTATTTCATACAAGGTATTAATGAAACAACTGGAAACCTGAAAAAGGGTCATTTTACAGTCACAAGATTCAAAAGCAATGATATATATTTTTCATTTCTCATACACGGAAAGTAGTGTTTGTTTGATCCGAGTAGCGGGTGGAAGACGCTGCTCCCCGTCTTAGGGCGGGAAAAACTCATAGTAATTGCTTCCCTCTCTAGGGCGGGAATGAATTTTAAAAATAGAACTAAATTTGGTTAGGTAGTCGGCTACGAAAGTTTTTACATAATAGTGAATTCATAACAGCCAGTGTTAATTAAAAAAATACCCGTTAAGGGGGAGGCGCTAAAATTCAAATTTACTTATGTTTTTTGCAATTTGTAGTGACTCACCAGAAACACAATTGACACAGAGCTGCAATTTACGAAAAACCAAACTATATTTGAATTTGGCGGGCTACAACTGAGAATCCACCTTAAGCGGGACGGCCCGCGGCGGTGCGGCGGTGTGTTCCATATTTAAAATTTAAAAAGGACTATCATTTGGCGGGATACTAACTCTGTAAGCTTCCTTAGCTTTGTTTTATTCGTAATAATTAAACTAAACGTGACATTGACTGAATGCACAAACCGTGCGAAGCCACAAGAAAAAAAAAACTCTGTAAGCTATACCGAAATTCAAAATATCAGTTTTATAGACTAGTATTTGATTAAAAATGAGTCTCAAATTATTATTATTAATTAATATTTTAGAAAAACTACTATTTTTACTTTCCTTGTATTCGAAATGAAAAGTAGAGTGTTTAACACGGGTGAAAGTCATCAATTCTTACTCGGACTATAGCCGCCCTCGCTGCGCTCGGGCGTCTAAATACCTCGTATGGGAATTGATTCCCTTCGACCCTTGTATAACAATCTACTATTATGCTGTTACGAACATAGTATTTTATAATGGGGCTCCTGGAGTTCTAAAATATAGGCCTAGGCTAAGTTTAGATTCCAGATCACCCACATTTAAAAAAAATAGTTATATTCTTATGTAATTTGTGGAGATAACATAAATATTATTAAACATTATTAAGTATCAACAATGATTTTCGCCTAAAGCAATGATAGATATTTTATGGTATTACAAACATTACAAAATGTATTTTATAATGGGGGTTCGGGAGTTCTATTAAACTTAGCCACCTAGGCTTAGTTTAGACTCCAGATCTCCCAAAAATTACAATTTTTAATGAAACACCTGTCAACGTAATGTAACTAGTATACGAATGTAATTTGTGGAGATAAAACAAACATTATTAAACATTATTATTTTTAAAATGTCTTTGACATGTCTCGGGACCCCCGGGTCCCGGACCTTTGGAAGGCGTACACTTTGACAATTTTAAATTAAAGTATTATCAAAATCATACTTTTCTAAAAGTTGCAATTATTATTTCACGGTAAAAACGCTTTTGAATTTTGGGTAACTGTAAGGTATTTATGCTCGTGACTGTACTCGTTGAACAACTTGCTTCACGCTTGCACGCTAAACGTGTTTAAAACATCATTCTATCTCTGTAATCTTCAAAGGATTGGTAGAAACAGAACGATGTTTTAAATTCGTGTAGCATTAAATATATTTAGTGATTTGTGTTGCAAGCAGGCCTAACTATGTATAAGACCCAAATTGATATCGCGAAAAAAAATCATTCGTTTTCATTAATTTGTGTTTGGGTAACTCGACGAAATGTAGGGAACAGCAGATTTTTTTTTCGTGATTTCATGATTGGTTCCATCGTTAAAGACAGTTGTTTATAATTATGAGTACAATGAGCCCTTTTCGAGTTCACAGTTATTTCAATGACGCCTTGTGAAGAGACGACATCAGTTCATTTCATTCCTTAGGCTCCCGCGGACAGGCTCGACGCGACTCTAGTAGACCAATTTTTATGAAAACTTCATGGAAATTGCTCTACCATAAACGCGACGCACCGTCGCGTCGCGCCTTTCTGCGGGAGCCTTTACACGAACATTTTGTATCTACATAACGTTATCGTAAACTATTTTTTAGCAGGCAGCTTTCGTTAAACTCGAACGGTTTTTTGATTCGATACAGTAAATTTTAATCAGTAGTCTACTGATTTATATGGGAGAAGCTTACCTGTTTATTCTTTATGTCGATCTTTACAAATATAATGAAGTTGATTAAATTACACTAATGCCCGTTTTCACTAACACTACCCAACACCTAAATGTAATGCTTAAACTTTTGTTCAGCTACGTGCTGTTAGGTTTTCAACCCTTGGCTCAGTGCCGAGAGTTGTAAATCCATTGTACAATAATATGAAGGCATTTTAAGTTTGTGTCGATTAGTGCCTAGTGTAAGTTGAAACGACCATTATAAAATGTTCAATGTGTTGCAGAATTATGAATTATTATTATCACGTTAATGCGAATGTTACATAAATATATTCTAGCGTTGCTAGCAGAGCCCCAGCAACCTAGGATCCCCGCCGTAGCGCTGTCGTAGAGTGACGTCATAGGCAACGCAGCACGTGTAGCAAGTATTATGCCTCACTCCCATCTCAACGCCCCCTAATTTTCTCTGGGTCTTTTACTGCCCCCCTGAAAGTCTCAAACGCTCACGAGGGGGCGTTATCGCCCACATTGGGACCCTATGCTAATCGCTGTTTGAACGGTGCATCATTGCATGCCACATGCATTTAAATTGCACCGTGTAAATCAGGCTTTACTCTTTAAAAATATACTTCTTTGGGATTTACCAAGGCCAGCTCAGTACAAAATGCCTTTGACATTGGAAAACGAAAAATTTTAAATCAACTGGAAGGAACCGGTTCTCATTTCAAATATTTAGCATTTTTTTCACATTCTTTATTTCAACGGATTGAATCCGACTCGTTGCCGTCTAAAGAATTTATATTGAAAGATGTTACTGTTCTCGTTTTTATTAAATTTTTACCTTTATTGGCATTCTGTTCATTAGTTCGACAAAAGGTCAATATTTCCGCAACAGATAACAAATCAGTGAAGAAGGAAATTAAATATTTATCTGATTTTGAAATTATTGGGTTGAAATTTCTTTATTGCTGATTTATGTATATGTACTTATTTAGTTAAAGAATTGCCCTTGTTGTACGGAACTCGGTAGATCTAAATTTGCTCGTTTTTAAGCTATTGCATAGCTTTTATCGCGGGCTTTGACCGCAGCGACCGAATCAAGAAATTCCGTAACGAAAATAAAACCTAACACCCCACACTCCGCCTACCATGTAGCTCGGCCGAGCGTTCGCTTAACGTGTATGTATATGGTACGACTGTACTTGAATTAATATCAAAGAAAAAAATACTGCATAAATAAATAATTATAATTGCATAAGTTGATAAAAAATGCTATGCAATAGCTTTACCGCGGCAGTCCCCGAGTGCCACACGTGTTTTTTTTTCGAGTAGATTATGTGATGGTGATAGACAATCCAATATCATAAACAGTTGTTAGTATTAATTTTAAACTGTGCAGACTTAAGGCAAGCGCACATTACACCGGTTGTCTCAAGTACTACGCAGTTACAATTTCGTAGCGGCGTAGCACTTGCGTAGACCTTTTGTTAAGTATTTGGCGTAGCGACTAGCGTATGAGCACTGGGTTATAGGACTTATCGTTTGTCGTCTGATATATTAAAAAAAATTTAGTCCTCTGTTTCGATTTTCTATATCCATTGCTTTATGTTATTACGGCTGATTTCAGCCCGGAACACAGAAGTTATTTTTACTTAATATTTGTTGAAGGGACTATCTTACACTGTGTCATAATCTTAAGATACATTTGTTTAGATAATGCACGATGCACTATCAATAGTTTTGTGTCAATTGACCTTTTTAGAATTTTATATGGTAAATATCCCAATCGTGCTGCTTGCTGCAACTGTTTTCACGAAACAGTTATTTACAGATGTCAACTTATGCACACGCACAACGTATTTCAAAAAACAAGTACTTTTAAACATACTTAATTATCTCACTGACGGACACTACCCACAATAATTAACTTTACAATATTATATTAATTAGCTAATAATACTTTGATCTGATCAAATAACAGTCGAGCTATGATTATAACACAAAATCAATACTGCTAATTACTAGAAATCATTTTGGCATCGATTTAAAATCAGTATGTAAGCGAAATTAATTAGAGAAGTATTATTTAAGTCTAGATTTGAATTGTATGTAGAATAGTACAGTGTGATGCAATGCTAAAGATTTTTTGGAACGAAGTTCCTTATCGCACGTAACAAAAGTGTCGTGACGGTCAAAATGTTACACTTTCGGTCTTGCTTTTCCTTCGTCAGGTGTGCAAAACCGAAAGGAACTCCGTCCCAACTGAGTGTCTCACGACAACGCTCGTTTTTTTTTATAGTTTCTAGAATTTGACTAGCTTTTCTGAACGATACAGTAGGTAGGATGCACGGAATCAACACGTAATATGCGTGTCCTCATTATTTTCAAACAACTTTCTATGTAAAGCCTTGTAGCAGCATCTACATCGCCACATACGAGCTATGCGTCACACTGACGTCACGCAAAATCCTACATCGCGCAAGCAGAGTTTACCGCGCAACTAGCATATATACAACGTCCCGACAACAAACGTCGGGCAGTTGCCCACCAGACACGACACCCGTCTGTTCGGACGATCCTCCCTTTTCCATAGAGTATGAGCGAACTTTACACCCTGTTCCTCATACCTCACAAATCTAGCAAACATTAAGTATACAGGCAATGCTTACGATTCGCCTTCGGGAGACTGTCAACAGTTGAAAGGTAGGATTTTTCTTTGCTGATTACACTATGCAAGCAACGTGACGCAAATGTAGCGTGTACAGTCAGCCTCAAAAAGATGTTGACACCGACAAGAATTCATTTGATTGTCCACCATGATTGTTCCATAATATAGTGTCAATGTGTAGCTACAAAACACTTTGGGTACTTCATATTCATACAATATTATAGGACACAGTTTGTAGACAATCAAATGAACTCATGTCGATGTTCAAATCTTTTTGAGGCAGTCTGTACCTAGATTGGTCACATTTCATCTCACAATACGAACGTAAGCCGTCATACTGACGAGCGATATTTTTTCGCGCTCTGATTTTTCTGCGCTCTGCTGAGCGCCGAGAGTTGAGAATCCAGTGTGTTTTTTCGACGTGCTGGGATGCGCTCTAATGGATTCTCAATGCTCGGCTCAAATGCCGAGAGTTGAAAATCCAGTGCGCCATAAAAAATCACCTCGGCTAAGACAAAATTTTCTCAACCAGTCAATGTACAAAGTGTACGACGCCCTTTGGTTTCTTTAACATTGCACCACACTATAAGAGTAGAATCAGAGATATTTCAATAAAAATATAGCGTTGTATTTCAATTACTTCCTAATTAAATGTTACGATAATGGTTGAAAAATAACTACATTTAACAACGCCCATGCCCCGAATTAAACAGCTTAAAACTATTTTTAAAGTTATTATATTGTAATCACAAAGCGATTGCACCATTGCCTTTTATTCATTTGTATCGCTGAATATAATTTATCAAAATTATTTATCAACAAAAAAACATTTTAATGTTTGCGTTTTGGTTAGTATTTTGTTTCGTGTAGTTATACACACACAAACACACATCACACACACCCACAAACCTCACATCCACACACCCCACACCCTACATCTTCACATCTTTTAATGTGATTCAAGCCTTAAACATCCTAAAATACGGGAACATCCTAAAATACGGGAAAGTTTATGATATCTAAGAGCAGGTTTCGGCTGTGTTTCAGTAATAAATATCATTGTTTTAAGCACGAAGGTTTTGATTTAGTTAAAACCTTCGTGTTTGATTCGTGGTTAACATTAGGTTAACTTCGTAAGGTGGTGGTTACTCCTACATAATTAATAACTTATTTTTAATTAAATTCAGCAATACAAATAAACTGGTTGCTTAAAAACAAAAACGTTAACAGCGAGAACACCGATAAGGCAAAAATCACAATCTGTGCGTTTTATTTGTGTTACTCGAACGTGCTAGTGGATGCCAACCTTTAACATTTTACACTCGACTAAGGCAGCTCTTTACATCTAGCGTATTTGTTCTATATGACGCTAAGGGCGTTTGTCCACAACAGCCGCCACCAAAATGTCAACGAGAACGAGATGACGGCGCCAAAGTAGCGATAGATACATTTACTATGGCCGCGTGTCCAGCGCACGTCCGTCACTCGAGCGCTGTCATCCCGGCCGCCGTAGTTTCTAGTAGTTCGGCGCGACCGCTAGCGCTGCGGTGGACTAACACCTTAACGCCGCGTCAACGCGACGTATGTTTCGATACAATCACGTCAACACGACGCTAGCGTAGCGTCTACGCGACATTAAGCAACGCCAGATGTGAAGACATCCTTATACACATTCAAACAAATGAATTCGTATTATTTAACTTATTATACATTCGCTCGATAGGATTTATACATTTAACTTAAATATACAAATTTTCACAAGAAAAAGAAAATTGCTTATAAAATATCTACGTAATAAAATTCGTTTTGTAACACAAAGTACAATCACAAAAAAATAACCGTAATTTATTACAAAGGAAAAGACGTAAAATCACATCAAATGAAAAAAGATTTAACAAAACGTTTGATCAACCGATTTTTCCGACAAACGCCTATTCGGCTGGAATAATAATCTAATGACAAAAAAAATATATATATGAGAATGTAATCGAATTTTCCGTATGAGTCTAATGTACTTACAATAATTACTTACACGGAAACGTACGAGATAAAACGACGCTTTTGGCACTTAGGTCTTTTCCTTTATTCTTTTGAACAATCTTTTTCGAGCATTGCTTCACTCAACTTTATTATTTGGAACATTCAACCTACAATGAAGAACAATTTTTCTAGCGGCGTATGATTTTTTTCGTATTATTTTTGCGATAGTACGCCATTAGAAAAATATTATTTTACGGTGTAGATTTAGGGCACCTGCAAAGACGGCCAGATTTGCACATGGATTTTGTGCAAGAATAGCATTCGCTCGTTACTTTATTTAAAATGTGTCTAAATGTCGGGACTATATAAGAACTTGTTGCCTTGTTTAGTGCAGACACTCGTATTAAAGTATTGAACGATTGGTATACGTGCATAGAAATGACAATCTGGATGCGAACCCAGTCGTATGTGCAACAGCTCTAATTGTTCATTTCTATAGTTTTCTTCATAATTTTTAACGCTTCAAAATTCCTTTTATACAAGTGCTTTATCGGAAGTGTGCTTACTTACAAAGGAGGTATTTTATCTATTAAATTATTGCTATATTAGTTACATTTCAATAAAACTTTTTTTAATTTCAAACTTCACTAAGGTAACTAATGCGCTAAATCTTACTAGTTTTTCAAAATCTTCACTAATTAGTTTTTAAAACTTTTATTTTCTTTAATAAAATATTTTTAACATACTATTGGTCTTTAATAAAATTTAATATTAAATTCTATTAATACTATAAATGAAGTGACTAGAAACATGCAAAACTTGATGAGAGTGAGCAATTTTATACTTAAAGATCAAATGTTTGGATATTTTTGATTAAATAAATATATTCTACCAAATATATGGAAATACCACTTAATTTCATCATCACGATTGTTTGTCATTCACGATGAATATTCCTCCGTTAGGATTCTTCCGCACATTTAGTAAAATACACAAGAAGCATATTATATTATCTAAATGGGAAATATAATATTAATATCTGTACAATTATTTGTCATTTAGAAATTACACTTTACCATCATCATCGTATGCGATTAAAATTAATGATTAAATTATTATTCGAAGTAAATTATACACATTGCAAAATATTGCAATGGCTTTAAGTATGATTCATGCGGACTCGAGTATCTTTCAGGCCTTGGCCTGGTTAGAGCAGCAATAGAAGGAAAATGGACTCATATTACTTGATATTTGAAGATCCAAATACATAAATAACATCTGTTTTTAATTCACTCAAATAATTATTTATTTTATTTCTCCAACAATCACGTGTTTCGAAAAAAACGACTACTTTACCTAACGTTAAGCTTTTTGACTGATTTTACTTCAACAACTTTCCATCCATCAATGTACTAGATAAGTTGAAAACTGTTCTAATGGCGGCAAACCAAAGTTGAAACTTTTAACAACCTGGTAACTGTAGTTGCAAAACTATTCCTTTTGAAATAACAATGTGATCACCACACAAAAGTTACTTGTTAGTCTATGAAAATATCCAGCGGTACTGTTTATTGTTTTAAAGTATTTACTTGGATTTTCCTACGATGAGTACATTTCACAGGAAAATCAAACAACAGAAAACAAATCGATTAATAATCTGTAAATTTTCTACGATTGCACAAACCCGGCCATGGCCTCATAAAAAACAATGACCGCTTTATCAAACATTTTTGATCAACGAAATCTACATTATTCAAGGAACTTTTCCTCGAGCGTACATGACAATGAATACATGAAAAAGTACCACTAGTTATAACAATTTAACTACTAGATCACAAACTGATTGACTAAAGAACTATTTATCAATTCCTTTATTAGTCACTAGATGAAATATTGCGTTTTATAAGCTAAATGTTGAGAAGACGCGTATAATGCATGCACAGAGGGTACAATGGAAGATTCTTGTGTTTGTGCAGAAAATAAGGCAGCATATAGTAAACTTTTAAAATAGATAGTTACGAATGATTCTTTTTGAGTTTTGAATAGGAATAATAAGAAATCTTGGAATTTACCGATATGTGTATGTGTAAAATTACTGCTGTAAATATCGTTTATTTATACTTAAATATAGTTGGCGTTATTTTTCATTTGAGGTTAAAAGTTAGTGCTATATTATGGTTTGTTTAATATAATAAGAAACTTCACAGGATTGTCTGTTATGGTTCGGCCATACTATTGCAACGGCGTATTATTAAACTAAAAAAATATTTAATATTGTTTAATTAAAAGTGCGTTTCACAAATTTACCATTCAACCAGCATCAATCTTAATTATCTTTCCAATTCATCAAACATGACTGAATACCTTTCAAACCCACCGGAGCTTCCATTTATACCAACATTTCCATACGAATAATAATACGCCGTTAGAATAATATGGCCGAGTCTTTATTAATGATCCAAAAATTATTTATGACGTCATGAACGTAGCCAGGATTCCTTTTAGGCATAAAAACTTCTAGTTAGTCCTATGTCATAAGGAACTATTTTGCTTTTCGCACAATAAGTGGAGCAAAACTTCTCATCCACGAGAGACTATTGTTACGCAGAACGGCTCCCTTAGAGCACTTACAATACAAGGTCACATAATATCTATATTTTTAATCACGGAATTCTTTTGCTCTATTTCTCTATCGTGGATGAGACGATATAGTCGGTACCAATACTCTAAGAAAAAATTGACAACTAAGCCCTATTAACACGATGAAATTTTTTGAAACAACAATGAAAATGGCACCGTTAGAACAGTGTTTGGACGATGCAAGTCATTTGTTGCTTCAATTTGATGGTATGCCACGGGCAATTAAATCACACCGTGTAAATCGGGCCTTACTCAAAACATATTTTTTAGTTCAATGAAAGCATGGTTGTAATCTTTTTTTTATCTACTCTTTGGGATGAGAAGGGGTCCTGGCTCCGTCCATGCTGTGATGATATTAAAACCTTTATCTGTAAGACGGTGGCAGTTGTCGAACGCGTTGGATATGGAGTTAATTGTACTACGGGTTATTTGATTATCACTACACTCTCTCTTCGGGTGATAGTCCTCTTTCGATTTATTATTACCTGAAAAAGAAAAAGGAATAAATAAAATTTTGTTGCGATACTGATTTATCTTAGTCAAAAAACAGAATCCTTATCATGTTGAATTTCATAATTATTACGGCCAGATTTAGTGCCTAAATTGTGGAATTGCAGGATTGCTCATGAAATTCTGGTGAGTTATACTGTAACTTGGTATTTTGAATTACCGATTATACAACTTTTACAATAGTTGAATACAGAACAAGCAGACTTTAGAATAACTAAGGTCGGAGAAAAAGTTCTTTCGTATTTTTTATACAAATTCAAGACTAAGAGCTCGTGTGGGACCCAAATATCGACCTTTTCTTGTATACTCAGACTTTTTCAAATAGGTCAAAACTGTTTTGTAATCAACCTCTAACTCTTCAGCTATGTCGAGACTACTAATATGCCGATCTAGCTCCACTTTTTCAAAAATGGTATCGATTTTATCCGTATCAGGGCGACCAGAGCGAGCTGCTTCTTTGACATCAAAATTCTCGGACTGAAAACGCTTGAACCGACTTTGTGCTACTCTTACTGAAACTGCGTTAAGTCCATAAACGTCACATATTTTTTTCTCAGCTTGTGTCGCATTTTCCCTTTTTTGTAGTAAAACTTCAAAATGTATTGAATTTCTTCGTTAGATTCACTCATTTCGGCGGACAAAAATAGCAATTTAAAAATGCCGGGAAATCGAGTTTACTTTTCTTTTTTTTAATGTCATCTATTTAATGACATCAAAACCAGCGAGATACAAACAGTACAGCCAAAGAGATTTAACTACAACTTTTTATCTATAAAATACGAAAAAAGCTTTTCCCTGACTTATTATGTAGGGAATAAACTTTAACAAAATTAGACTGGCCCTAAGATGCCTCTGGGAACCAGTCAATATAATTGATGCACCAATATAACATAAAACATAACAGTTTGTTCTGATATACCTCTCGTCGGAGTCATCTGGCTCAGAGTTGTCCTCTGCTCGTATTGGTGAGCTGTGAGGAAATACATACATTATAACATACATGTCAAGTTAATCAAAAGCCTATTTAAAGTCTACTTAAATATCTAAGAAATAGGAATGTGTAAATTTAGTTAGGGAAACCGAAAACGTAGAGTAGGTATACGATTCATACCTCTCAATAAACCGCCAGAACCGGAGAACTTCGAAAACTTAAATATTAAAAGAAACTGAAAAACGTATGGCTAGAAATGTGTTGGTACGCATATCATTTTAAAACAAATTTCTATTTTTTGGCCAAAGAATCAGCATCGCTATACAACGTGGCAATGCTGCCAGCCTTTTGGGCACTTTGTCGACAGCGATGCGGAGGAATTTTTTGATGCCCTATGATTCTTTTCCTTCTTTTTTTTTTATTTATTTATTGTTATTTAGTTGTACATACTATTAATATTATTTGTAGAATCTGTAATAAAAAACCTTGTTAAATAATGATTAATTTAGAATTCTGCATTATCACTCGCAAAAAAATTACAGACGTGATAAAATTTAGGAACCGCAAAAATGACGATTAATTACTACAATCTTCGTTACGACAGCTGAGATATTCTATCATCATTTAGGTACATTCCAGAACCATCTGACACACATTTAGGCCCGGATTACTCTCCGACCGGATTACTACAAGCCGCAGTTGCAACATACAATGTATGAGGACAGTAGGTATATTTTGCTATTGTGTCCGGACCGCAAGGCATTGATACGGGGACACTACCGGCCTTTCGTAACTTATATATTCCTGGTACCATCCACTTGTCGCAGTATTGCTGTTGTATTGTCCGGTTTTTAAGCTTTGAAGCATAAGATTTTTGGGTAGGTTATGTTTGCCTATTTTTTTAATATCCAGTTCATTTTAGTAGTTTTTGTGTGTATTGCATGATCTTTACTTCAGGACAAATGCTTTGCGTTCAGTGTGGCATTAGAATAACACACTTCGGCATCACTTATTCAAACGGTTTATTTTCGGTGACCTTGATTGTGCCCGTTTCAAGAATTATGTGGTATGATTTTCCCGGTGCGGATTTTTAAGCACAAACATTGGAAAAAACCTACCTACGTCCACTTTCAATTACATACATACTTTAACTAAATACTCTTTCAAAACATTGACTTTATTGAAGTTTTAAAAGCTCTTTGTCAAGCAATATCATGCGGTTATGAAACATTTAACAATAAAATTATGCCTATGTTAAAGTTTAAGATAGATAGGATAGATAAAGAGATTCAAAATACTAATGTCTTTGTGATCAGCCAATCATAAATACCACTGAGAATGGTCAGCGATTGTCAAAAAGTTGACTGATCTAAAATCAATAACAGCCGGCCTGTTCTGAAATAATCTCACCGTAAAAACTTAAGTCTTGTGAACACTACGTGTTGACAACTCACTTCTTATAAGCTTTCACGGTGAGATTTATAGAGAATAGATCAGCTCATCCAAAAGCCAGTAACGTCACAACTACACAAATCTCACCAAGAGCACAACTCCTCGTCTTTCCACGTGTCTCAGTCTAGGTTCCCCCCATTCCTTAGCCCCGCCTTGGTCTCGGGCGGCACCTGCTTGCGGAAGCAGTCGTCCAGGAAGGCCGACATCGTGCGGTACAGGTGCCGCTTGACTCCGTCCAGGCTGTGGCCCTCGTCGGGGTAGATCTGGTGGAGTAAGGAGGATTTCGCTTAATAAAGATTAGGAAGAAAGGAAAACATATCGCCACCACATAGCCAGCCAGCAGTCATTAGCCTATAATATCCTTACTGCTGAGACACAGGCCACTTTGTGAAAGGGAGTGGGCCGTAATCCACCACGTGAGTCCGATGCGAGGTTGGGGTTTTAAAGCTATTTTGTTAAACGACTTCAAAAAAGGAGGTGTTTCTCAATTCGACTATACTTTTTTTTATTTTGGTGTGTGTTACGAGTACCTCAGAACTTTTTTTAGGAGAACCGATTTTGACGATTATTTTTTTATTTGAAAGCTGGTGCTATTCATGTGGTCTCATAAATTTGATCCTTAATAATGCGTATTTTTTCCACTTAGTTTATATTGATGATGTTTTAATAAATTCCTGTCATTATTAACATATCAAGTAGTGGTATACGAATTTGTGTCTTTTTAGTTGTGATACCTACGTACCACAACTAAAAAGTGAAAAATAAAAACAGTTTAACAAAAAAAAAATAAACAACCGAAAACCTTCCAAAAAAAAACACTACAAAGTGAAAAATAACTTTAATTTTGGAAGTCGGTGGCAAAAACCAGAAATACAAAACCAAAGACACTGACTTCAGAAATTAAAGTTATTTTTCACTGAGAAGTGTTTTGTTTTGGAAGTCGGTCGGTATTTTTGTAAAAAAAGTTTTTTTATTTAATCACAATTGTAACCGAAAATTTGCTGTAGGTATAATGAAACAAACAGGCAAGAATACAAGACCAAGACACCAACTTGAAGACACAAGACTATCACTAACACTAACATTATTAGGATCTTCGCCGAACTTATTATGAGATAAGCTTTGTTTCTCTTTTCGAACATAACTTTTATGCACTTGTTACTGATCTTTATGGGTAAAATCCATTAGTTTTACTTGCTATCTTATTTCAATATAGTAGGGAAATGCTATGCTATAATAAACATTATTGTAACCATCTTCACCAGGTACAAAAATAACTGCGAATGTCAACTCGACGTACGTGTTCTTGCTGGCAGCCATTTATAATCGTCTATCAAATGTGTTATCCTAGTACTTTTACCACGACTGTCACCTTATAATGTCTCTTCATTATCAAAGTAAAAAATCGATCAATCGCCCCGACTCCAAGTAAGAGCAGAAGAATGATTATGATGATGTCAAAGTAAAAAATTAAAGGAATATTTTTGAACTCTTCTAACTCACCTGCTGTCGGAACATGCTACCCTGGTCAGCCAGCGCCCGCGCGAGCGCCATGCTCTGTTGCACATGCACATTATTGTCTGCAGTCCCGTGCACCAATAGTAGCATCTTATCGTGCAAGGCTGCTGCTTGCTTTGTGACGTCAGCGTCAGCGTACCCTCGGTAGTTGCCGGTCGCGTTCGGGAAGCCCATGTAGCGTTCCGCGTAAGCGGAGGCTGTGGGATCGAAGGTTTCTTTGAATACTTTTGGTTAGCTAGAGAAAAGGATATATTTGTCCTGCAGTGGGCCAAAAGAGGCTAAAAATAAATAATTTATTGTTCGGTGGAAAACCAGCAGCCTACCCACGTTTAGATGGTTAGTGGAAGGTTCTGTTGCTACACACAGGCTTCCAGCCGAAACATAGCAACGCCGTTTGCATGTGGCGTTGCTGTGTTCCAACAAATGTGGATCACGATGGTAACAAAAATTACCTAAAGTGGTAGTACCTACTACCAACTTAAGCTTTACTATTACTACAAATAGTACTACTTTGATGGTTGTAGAAAACTTAAAAATTAAGGAAAGGAGATGTTTCAAAATGGGCCAGGTCTATGCAGGTACACTACCTCAAAAAAAAAAAACGAAGAATTCAGGAAAAATACAGATAATTCATTTAAAGTCAAAGTCAAAATCATTTATTTCAAATAGGCACATAAAAGGCACTTTTGAACGTCAAAATTTACAAAAAAATAGAATTGATTCTAGTTGCCCCTTCCAAAAGGTAGTTTCGTATGGAGAAGAATGGGCAAGAAACTCCACCGTTACTCTTTTAAAATATTTTACAATATTATGTAAGTTCACATTAATTATGTAATCATATGTGAAGACGATGCACCTAGAATAAAATTACTATACCACAATAGGTAAAAAGAATTAAATATAATGCAAAGGCAGGTAAATTAATTATGTGATAGATACATGGTGCTCACATATTTAAATGTATACTGTTGTGGTAGTTAATTGATAATTATCAATAATTTTTATCGACTTTCAACATGGCGTCTCACCGATTAAGTTAATCTGTGCTTAAAAACGATGACAGTAAACCATAGATCAACCATTGATCACAGAAAGAGAACTGTCAGCTGTCACAACAGTGTCAATAAACATGTCAAACGTCATTAATCAATCAAAATGACAGCTTAGTTTTGTTCTGTGTTGCAATTTCAAGTGTAATTTCTTGTGGTTTACCAGCAAACAAAACCATTTTAAAGTAATTAGACAGTTGAGAACTGTTTTAAAGTTGTTTTCCTATTTTTCAGTATAGTATAGTGTAGTGAACCTGGCCAAGGCTCCATACATTTTAGATTCTAAAATGTATGGTCACTCTCAAATGGCTTTAAAGGAGATGTTCTAAATTTTTTAACATCTCCTTTAAAGCCATTTGAGAGTTTTTTTTTTCAGATGATTTGGAATGCCGATTTCGACTAGGATTTAGGGTAGGTACAGACAACAAAAGCTTAGTACAAAAAGCTACTTCAGCTCTACATTAAGTTTGAAAGGTTCAGGGAATAATAAAATTATTAATTCAGGCATTGTTGTGAATCTGTGAAGAAAATAAAAGTTAGGCCTTTAAAACAAGGCGAGAATAGGACTTTAAAAAACAGTTTTAACAGACAAGTGTCTAACGGGAATAGTACTTTTATTACAACCAAGGGTATAGTTAAACCTGCAAAGGAATAAACAACACTGTTTTTTAAATAATTCCAAAGCAATCACACGTATCCTTCTTATTCCTATAGCGCTATAAGCACCCTAATTGCGTAACACACTATCAAACACAATCTGAATCATTTTGAAGGGTATTGCTAATCCATTGCTTCATAATTATGTCCGAAAAATTTGTCTGCTCAACAACGTAAATAACGCAATGAATGTTGTTGAACTGTCAAAATGAAAGTCTTTCCTACTGCTAGTGTGTTACGCAATTACACCGCAGGTTATTTTGGCGCGCGGCCATAATCAGTACTAAAACCACCGTCTTGTTTTTTGAATAATTTCAAGTGACATTTCACAAAACAATTGCATGAATGATTGCCAACAGCGCCCCGCTGTCAATGTCATCCGAAGGCCAAAATATTCTTGTAGCCGTGTATATATTTTAATCACCCAAGATTATCAAACGACATCATTCCCTTTAAAACGAAAGCCTACAAATTCAAATAGATTAAAATAACATTAAGGACCATTAGAATGAGGCTGAATTACTGTATTTATAACAATTACAACCGTCCTTCGATTACTACATAAGTTCCTTTGTTGTCTGGCTTCTAATGAAGGGAGTTTGCGGTTGTTTAGTTCGTTTAATAAATGGGAGAAACTGATTGCTTTATGAATCGAACGTGTTTAATGTCGCGTTAATAATACGAGTAGTCAAGATTGTCCCAGAAAAATTCCTGGCATATTGAACTTATGGCGTAAGGCATTGCTGTTGTTGGCTCGTTACGTTTTCTAATTTTGCTTATCAAATACAAAGCATTAAGAAGCTTGTGTTATTAAGTGATTAGGTGACGATCAAATAAGCGATCCACCTGATGAGAAATGGTCCCCGCCGTCTATAGAGATCTGCAATTCCAAAGGCATAGAAGAAGCGTTGCAATCCTGTTCCAACGGAGACACAGCAACGCTGCTTACGGACTGAATTAGGTAAGCTGGACGACCATTCATCATCTAGAATTGTAGTCAATTTCGACCTCATCTAAACGCTAATGTTTCCCAATCCATTACTGACCGTAGTACCGCCAGCGCACGATGGGCGTCAACGCAATCCCGCAATGGAACACGTTCAGCGTGCTAGCTAACGCGAGGGCCGCTAGGAAGCCGCCGTGTGCGCGCCCCCATACGGCCACACGACGCGCGTCTATGAAGTGGAGGGAGTCGCGGAGATACCTGGTGGAGGAAATCAAGGTTAAATATGTTTTTAAATGCACTGTAATGCTAGTGAGGATCATAGCTGGCTTACTTTTAATTAGCATTGCAATGATAGCCTCTGGCCTTTCCAACATCCAATTTCAGAGTCTTGCCATAGGTATTTTGACCAATTCTTTTCACTTCTTTTATTTCCATGTTGGGAAGTGATTGAGTGGAAATGAGGAGTACTGTGACTGGTTCATGCCCAAATTACACCAGTTTAAGGTTATTCTTAACGGTCAATCATTTCTTTAAAACTCGACATTCGATTACTGTTATTGGAATCCAAAGCATAAAGTTGAGAAGTTAGTCGCAGCACCTATAGTTGTAGATTATCAGTCATACTTGCCTCTCCAACAAATATTCCTTCTTTAAAGCATGATTTTACGTTTTTGGTCTTTACTTTCCTAATTATTTGTTAGCATTTTTCATTAGCTATAACTTACTCAGCAACTTCCAACTGGTCCTGCAACTCAACAGTACCGAGCCGGCGATGTAACGAGTGATGAGCACCGAGCCCCCTGCCGCCCGCCCCCCTCGCGTCCACTGAGGCGAGGATAGCCCCTGCACCAGCAGCTAGCGAGCCCCAGTCTAGGGCCCAACGCTCTGTGACCAGCTGTGTCCCTGGTGCCCCGTGACTGTTGGAGAAGCAAATGATATCGAAGCAGGTAGAAGTACCAGGCGAGTATAAGTTACTAGCTGCGTGCGGCTTCACCCGGGTAAGTGTCGATCCCGTGAGAATGTCGGGATAAAAAGTATCTTATATCCTAATCCAGGTCATGGTCTACCCATGTGCCAAATTTCATTCATCAGCCGTTTTAGCGTTAAAGCGTAACAAGTAAACATACAAAAAATCAAATCTTTTCTCTTTATTATGTTAGCTTAGATAAAGAACATTGAAGAGAGGATGGCCACCGCACCAGTTAAGCAACCCCCATTCCAGCCCAGTGGACCAACTGGGGGGTGCCTTGTGCCGCGTGACTAAATGGAGAAACAAATGAACATGATATCGAAGCAGATAAAACTACCAGGCGGGTATAAATTTTAAGAATATTGAAGCAGCTGCAAATGAGTCGAATTTTCCATAGTTCTGTGGTTTTGATAGAAGACTAGCGTAATATTTTTTTTTTTTTGTAAAGCCAACCTCAACGGAGGCTCTGCATAACCACAAATGGCTAAGCCTAAACTCCAGAGGTAGCAACGTTCACTTGCAAGGTGTTTGCAAATAAAAACTCTGTGGTTTTCCATGCAGGCCTTGGCCAGCACTCTAACTTAGAGAATCGTCTGTTGTTTTCAGAATCGATCGTCTTTTGTTTTAAGATTGGCTTACTTTTTCAAACTGGACTAAAATAAAGGAGAGTTTACCTCAAGATTGATTTCAAATCTGTATTATTTCAAACAGATTTTATTCCTTTTAATTCTTTCAGCCTCAAAAAGTCTTTGAGGACCAAAATTATGAGATGTAATCCAGATTTAACAAACGGAATTCTTTATTTGAAAATTACTATAGAGATTGCTTCAAAATTCGTATTATTTGAGAACAGTAATGACAGTAATAAATCCGTCCTTAAATGTCTCTTATTACTTACAAGGAATGTTAAGCATCAGATATATTTTCAGAGTCTATTGTACCAATGATTTGTGAGATCTCAGGCCATTACGGGTCTTATTACTTCTGTAACAATGACTGTAATGGCGCGGCTATCGGCCAGGAATAGTCTAACAGTCTTATAAAAAGTAAGTGTCGTTGTATTTTACATTTACAGTTTCATTCTGTGAAAGAAACGAATAATTTAGGTGTTCCGTGGTTTTCTGATCTTCGAATTTGGTTGAGAATTGCGATAACTGTAAGGAATCTTTATAGTATTGGGATCGGAGAATATTTGTAACAGCTCTTTTACGTTTTCGAAATCTTGCAGTTGGCAATCTTTTGGCCAAAAGGTTTTCATGTTATCTCAGAGTAGTTTAGCTATCTTAGACCCACTTGCACCGCACATCACTAAACACGTTTAGCGCTAAACGAGTTTAAAACATCATTCTGTCTCTGTCATCTTCAAACATTTGACAGACACAGAATTATGTTTAAAACTCGTTAAGCGCTAAACGTGTTTAGTGATTGGCGGTGCAAGTGGGCCTTAATGTTTAACGCCTGATTACTCAGAACGGTATCTTATTATTGTTATTGAAGCCCTATGCGAACTCACAATAGCTCGTGAAAGTCGTAACAATAGTTTGGAAGCTTTAAGTATATTTAATAGCATTGGTAATTTTGTTAATTGTAACCTGACTCTATGAAGGACTATTGTCAATATATGTATACATGTATGTACGTATGTTGCAATAAACACAGAAAAGAAAACGTGATTGCCTCGTTAGTCTTGTGGTAGCAAGCGCTACTGCTGAGCATGAGGTCCTGAGTTCGGTTCCCAGGTCGGGCAATGCGTTACTGGGTTTTTCCATGAAGAATTTCTCAGTAGCAGCCCGGAGTGTGGATTTGTGCCCGGTTGATGACAATAGGCTTGCCCTCTATTACATGGGATTTAAATATAGCTGCTGCAGTATGGTTATACTATAAGTACACTTCAACTTGACCCTTCAAGGATTACAGGCGTGATGTTACATAAAAACATAAAAAAAATAAACAAGATTTTACACATTTGTACTCACACTTTCAACACCAGAGGGTACTTAGTAACCTCGTCTTCTCTCAGTCCGGGTGGTAGCAGCAGACGCACCCTGGCTGCGTGGCCACTGGACAGTTGCACCGAAAATGTTCGGGGCGTCGGCAATGCTATGGCTGTTAGTCTCTCCTATTACAAAGAAATAAAGGTACCACGTTAGTTTGTGACTAATTAATGTAAGCAAGCAAGAACAAAGGATGACCTAGCATAGCATGGTTAATATGGCCCTAATTAAGTAATCAGGCAGCTGTAATGTTGTGTCAGTAACAGCAGTTAAATGCTACGCATACTGGCATACAATTTTTATATAAAATTTTGACTTTAGTTTTTTTTTTTGGTACATGATGTGCAAAAGGCGCATTTAGGTCATCACGCGTGTGTGAGTGTTTCCTGGGCCTCACTTGGTGACGACGCCCGTCTTCTGCCACCCACTATGTGACGACTTTGGCTCACTTGTACCTATACCACCTGTATACATGACATGGCCCGCCCAATCTCACATCAGATGCGTTTACGGGAGAATTGTCGGAGAAGGCAACACCCAAAGAACAATGAAAATCAATGGAGAAGACCTTTGCCCAGCAGTGTGACAATGAAGATTGAAAAAAAAATGTGCAATAAGGCCCACTTGCACCCCAATCACGAAATTCAATTAACATTAAACTTACTTAAAATATAATTTTGTTTCTGTAATTTTCAAACGATTGACAGAAATAGACGATGTTTTAAATTCGTTTAGCGTTAAATGCATTTAGTGATTTGTTGTGCAAGTGGGCCTTAATGTTGCCCAAAGTAAGAACCACCGTATACTCACATTTATACAACCACATATATGGAATATTTTGTTATAAATGTCCCAGATGTCATGACATATACATTACGTTATTAAACCAGAGACTTCGCCACAAACAAAAACACGTATTGTATAACATCATTAATCATAATCATAAATCTTTATTAAGCTTTTGCATAGCTTTTATCGCGGGCTTTAAGCGCGGGGACCGAATCAAGAAATTCCGTAACGAAAATAAAACCTAACACCCCCCACTCCGCCTACCATGTAGCTCGGCCGAGCGTTCGCTTAACGTGTATGTATATGGTACGACTGTACTTGAATTAATATCAATGAAAAAAAAATACTGCATAAATAAATAATTCTAATTACATAAGTTGATAAAAAATGCTATGCAATAGCTTTACCGCGGCAGTCCCCGAGTGCCACACGTGTTTTTTTTATCTCAACATCGTATTACAGGTACTTGTTAAAATGTACAATCTTAAATAGGGAAAAGTGTCTATGAAAGGAGGCCTCTAAGTTACAGATCACCCGGCCCTCTTAGATAGGACATGTTAATTTACAAAACGGTTAAAGTAAAGATACTTTAAAATAAAAGTTTGATAACAGGGCTTACAGTTACTACTACTAGTTTACAAAATTAGGAACAGAATTTAAAAAAAAAAAAACAAAAGTACCTTTTTAACAAAGTCGATGGATTTTTTTGTTCAAAAGTTTTTATTTTAACTTTTTAGTTGTGGTACCTACCCCATACAAATTCGTATAGCACTTATTGATATGTAAATAACATTGATAAGAAACTATTAAAGTATCATCAATATAAACTAAGTGGAAAAATACGCAGTATTAAGGATAACCTCAAAAACTCCTGGTCAGAAAAATTTATATGGGACCACAGTAGAAGCACCAGCTTTTAAATAAAAAAAGACAATCATCCAAATCGGTTCACCTAGAAAAAGTTCTGACCTAACACATAAAGAAAAAATACTGCCGAATTGAGAACCTCCTCCTTTTTTGAAGTCAGTTAAAAATAAAAAAATAAAACAAGTCAATAATAAAATGCAACGAAATAAACACATAATGTATAGTATTCACTGATATGTCCTTCGTATTTACATAATAAAATTAAATAAGAATAAAAATTACAAAAAACACGTGTGGCACTCGGCGACTGCCGCGGTAAAGCTATTGCATAGCATTTTTTATCAACTTATGCAATTATAATTATTTATTTATTTTTTATTTATGCAGTATTTTTTTTCTTTGATATTAATTCAAGTACAGTCGTACCATATACATACACGTTAAGCGAACGCTCGGCCGAGCTACATGGTAGGCGGAGTGGAGGGTGTTAGATTTTATTTTCGTTACGGAATTTCTTGATTCGGTCGCTGCGCTTAAAGCCCGCGATAAAAGCTATGCAATAGCTTAAAAATTAAGAATGGAAGTGGGGAAATGAAGAATGTTGTGTGTATGTTCCCATTATCTTCTCCCCTATAATTCCTCAATTACAAAGACCATTCATAAAACCCTAGTTTCTTGTTATTGTACGAATCGTATGTGGCTTAGACACCATTTATCATTTCGCAAATTGTAAGGTTAATACCCCACTCTAAGAAAGGAGGAATTATAAAGCTTAGCGTCATTTTAATGGGCTTGAAATCTCCACTGTATCCTGGATCACTTTTGGATTATGATTTTCGAGTTTTCGAGGGATATTGTTTATCCTCAGAGCTTAGCATAGATCAATTAAATAAACAAGAAAAGATTATTCTTATCTTTACAGACTAACGCCTTTTTAACAGACTTCAAAAAAAGGAGGAAATTCTCAATTCGAATGTATATTTTTCTTTTTTTTATGTGTGTTAGCTCAGAACTTTTTTCTGGGTGAACCGATTTGGATGATTTGAAAGCTGGTGCTTCACATGTGGTCCCATTTAAATTTGATCAAGTATTGACTAGTAGTTTTTGAGTTATCCCCAATAATGCGTATTTTTTCCACTTGGTTCATATTGATGATGTTATAATAATATCCAGTCACGGTTATTTACATATCAAGTAGTGGTATACGAATGTATGTGGGGTAGGTACCACAACAAAAAAGTGAAAAATAAAAACTTCTTACTTAAAACTTCTAAAAAAATCACTAAAAAACGTGAAAAATAACTTTAATTTCGGAAGTCGGTGTCTTTGGTTGTGTGTTTTCGTTTTTGGCCAGCGACTTCCGAAATTAAAGTTATTTTTCACGGTTTTTTGTGGTTTTTTTAGAAGTCGGTTGTTTTTTTTTGTAAAATAGTTTTTTGTACACAAACGTTTTTCTTGCCGTGAAAAACTACGGTTTAATCGCCGTGTGTAGGCACGGTCATCAGTGTTGTATAGATCACTATGGAAGCTTGTTGATGGACACGTTATTTCTACGGCGCTGTTATACGCCGTACCGTGAAGAAACCGTGCCGTGGGCCTTACAGAGATAGAATGAACATTTTATTATGACTACGGATGCTCTCGGCATGTTTGTCATTTTAGACAGAGCAAGTCTATGAGTCTTTACTCATGTCATGGATGTATCCTTGAGCATGCGTAGTATGACCACATCTATCTGTACTCTACGAAGAGAAGACAAATCACTTTCTTAACAAAAAGTCATTCTTCTCTTGAATTTTGACATCGTGCCGTAGAAATCTGTCTACGATCAGTCATTTTGTCTTGCGTTTCTTCTGTTTCTATAGTGGCCATGTTAAGCATGCTGAGTCATCATATAAACTTGAAAATATGGCTTACTAGCTTTTGCCCGCGGCTTCTCCCGCGTGGAGGTCGGAAATTATCCCACGGGAACGTACTACCCGGATAAAAAGTATTCTACAAGTTAATCCAGGTTAAAAACTATCTGTGTTTCAAATTTCATCCAAATCCGTTCAGTAATTTTTGCGCGGAAGAGTAACAAAGATCCATCCATCCATCCTCACAAACTTTCACATTTGTAATATTAAGTAGGATAGTAGGATAAGCACGGACCATTTAATAAAATACTTATTATAGAAAAGCAAAGTAAGTTTGCACAGTTATGAGTTCTATGTAAAACTGTACCTACTTTGCTTTGTCTGGATCAATGGACAGACTCAGTTTCAAAATATTGTAGAGTATTTTGTTGAAATCTCTCTTTACAAGAATTGCAAGCCAGGCATCAACACACTCGTCATAATATATGAGAGACGAGATAAAATGCGTTCGTAAACAAGGCAAGGCGGGACGGGAGAAATCAACATATTTCTAAGCTAGCAATGGAATGGTTTTGACCTAAACCAATTCTTTGTTATGTCACGCAAAATGATTTGAATAAAAATGCGCCCAAGTGCGAGTTGGACTCACATACGAAAAGTTCCGTACCACCGTACAACATTTACCACTAGGTACATATAAAAAATAATAATTTATTAGAACAAAAAAAGCAGAAAAAACACGTTACTTGGACCCCCTTTAATTTTAAACTTTAATTTAATACTAGCTGCACCCCGCGCTTTCACCCGCAGAAATCTCGATCCCGTGGGAATATCGGGATAAAAAGTATCCTATGTCCTAATACAGGTCATAGTCTACCCATGTGCCAAATTTTATCCAAATCCGTTCAGCCGTTTTAGCGTGATTGAGTAACAAACATCCAAACATCCACACTTTCACATTTATAATATTACTAGCTGCGCCCCGCGGTTTCACCCGCATAAGTCTCGATCCCGATAAAATATCGGGATAGTAAGTATCCTATGTTTTAATCCAAGTCATGGTCTACCTATGTGCCAAATTTCATCTAAATCCGTTCAGCCGTTTTTGCGTGATTGAGTAACAAACATCCAAACATCCACACTTTCACATTTATAATATTAGTAGGATATATATATGTATATATATATATATATATATATATATAGTAGGATAGTAGGATTATTATTTGTTGTTATATCACCCATAGTAGTACACACTGTGAAAATTACAAAGTGCATACTTATAACGGTTCAAAAGATGCAGCCCTGTGACAGACGGACGTACAGCGGAGCTTAGCTTAGTAATAGGGTTATTACCGCAATCCGTCCGTCTCAGGGCAGGGAACTTTAATAGGTCCCTCTAGGTACGGACCCCTAAAAACAATAGATGTGCGAAAAAAAACTAATGTGGTGGTAAAACCAAACGAAGGTCAAGCAAGGTTGATAGCGAGACCGCCTAAGATGTGCCAGAAGTTGAAAAATCATACTTTATTGTTTGCAGACAACAAGACGGGCAATTTGTTCTCGTATTTTTAGAACATTCGCATTCAAATCTCAGCCTCATTCTGTCAAAAATTCCTGTAATTTCCCTACATTTTTGACAAGTGTTTGACATTGATTGTCACTGAGATGAGGTAGCGACTAGATTTTTGAACGTTTAATACGGGAATTGGCCTTCAGATGTCATGTCAAAAACATACCTACAGTCCATTCACAGTCATTTTACCTCTGACAGCAGCAACCCAATAGCAACCTTATTGTAACGATTATAAAGATCATTGTGAATTTGACAGACTTGTAAATGGCAGCAACTCAACAGCAACCTTATTGCAAGGCCATAAAGAACACTGTGATTTTGACAGTGATGCAAACTGAGGGGTAAAATAACTGTGAACGGACTGAACAGTCGCCAGCACATCAAGTTACTATAAACTGTCAGATTTTCTCATTCGATTTTGAACTTAACCATCAAAATTTTAAGGTTTAAAACTGTTTGGAGACATTTGACAGTTTCGTGTAGCTTGACCTGCTGGCGATTGTACATTGCTAGGTTAGGAAAATAGGTACACAAGGATCTTTTGACGCGTGGCCTAAATCGGAACTAACGCCGCTATATTGTTTTTTCACAAAACAATTTCACAAATATTTACCAACAGCGCCCTTTGTCAAAAAATATCCATGTAAAACTATGTTTCTTTCCTCACACCGGCCGGCAGTGTTCAGGTAGGCACTAACGCATTTTAACTCGTCTCTCAAATATTATGACCAGTATGTTGATGCCTAACATCTTATAATTCACAGCTTCTGAATCCAGGCGAGCAATTGGTAGCTCGCCGTCCGGTAAGGATCAGGCCCGGGTCGCCGGCGCGTTGTGTTCCACGCGCGCCTCAAAGAGATGACAGCACACACTGACGGGGTCCGTTAGGGCCGATGTCTGCCGGGGTCGCGGGTATGTCCGAAAGGGTTACCGTGGCCCTGGCACACAGGCAACTGAAGGAACACGAGAACGTTTTAGTAAAAAAAAAAGCTTTTGAATGCAAAGATGTTAGTGATAAAATATCCACCATTCAAGCTTACAATATTTAAAACAAACGACATGCTTTAATATTGTCCTGTTGCGAAATCGAAAAAGTCAAAGAATGAATTTCAGGTTCTGAAGCTAAAAGTTCTTTTAGCATCGATCCGTGATAAAAGCAAAGATTATCCGGGATAATAGCTAAGCTGGATTTTCTCCTTGGTTGATTTCTACCATTTCAATTTTATGCTCGTATTTCCAAATACATTTTCTACAGATATAAGTTCGGGAAAATTTATAAGGCAGATGTGAGTGGAAACGTTGGGACGGGACGCCCTAGAAGGACATACGTATTGTGACCTTATTTGTGATGTACTTCAGAAAGGTCAGGTGCGTGGTACTCGCAACCGGCGTGCTTTTATGACCAGCTAGATTTATGAATGTAAACAAAGCAAAAGGAGTACCGTCAAATGGGGTGAATAGGGATGCAGGGGTGAATCGAGACGAAACTTTAAAACGATTTTTAACATAGAAATAACATAGTTTGTAGCCAAAAAGAATAATGTGTTAACTGTATTATAATTAACGATTAAGTGCCCTTGTTGGCAATAAACTATATTATTTCAATGTTAAAATCCCTTTTAAAGTTTCATCCCGATTCACCCCTGCATCCCTATTCACCCCGTTTGACGGTATGTAAGGATCGTAGCAGGTGGCGTTCCGTAGTTTCTGCCTACCCCCATGGGAAGAAGGCGTGATTTTATCTATGTATAACTTCGGGACTGTTTAAGTATAGTTAAAATTTTATTTGTCTGCTTTTTTGAGTACGGTATACGACTTTTTAAAGGCTGGAATATAAAAATTCGAGCAAACATGTTAAATGAAGTGCGTGACGCAGTTTTATGTTCGTGAATGTTTAAGAAGTAGGCTATAAACCTAATGGTCTTTAAACACTGAAAATAAAAGCGTCTAGCGGAAAGTTTACCTCTGTCATAATATGTCTACTCTGTCTATCGAAAAAAAGGGTGTTAACTTTATTTATTTATTTATTTAAACTTCTCGCACAATAATAACATACAAAGTTGGACTTAATGCTTTAGGCATTGTCTACCAGTCAACCAAGGGTGGTGTAGAGAAAAGATGGCAGGTGTTCTGTTTAACAGGTGTTAATAATAATTATAAAAAATATTAAAAAGATTGATAAGTTTAATTTTTAATCAAGGCATGAGTCTTTCATATATTCTCGTGTTCAATAAAAGGAAAAAGTTCTGAGAAAATCAATATAAGCATTTCCTTCATTCTTGCTTCCAAAACCAAAGGAATTCAAGGAACTGTATATAATTGAAGAGATTTGTATAGAAATTAGAAGTAGGTACAGTCGATTAACATTTCAGTTTTTTATATAGAAAACTGAAGTGACTGAAATATTTAGTTCAATAATTAAGATATCTTAATTATTTAACTAAATATTTAATTAAAATCAGAACAGAAGTAAAATTCTCCATCCATTTTTCCATCTTTATATACCGAGACACCTCCGTGCCTCGGAAAGCTCGTTAAGCCGTTGGTCTCGGCGGTCATTCGTGGATCTTTGACAGTCGTTACGGGTCATCAGAATCTGACAACCAGTCTTACCAAGGGGTATCGTATTACCCAATAACTGGGTTGTGAAGGTCAGATAGGCTGCAGTCGCTCGAAGTAAAATAGTACTCAGCTGCATCCGGTTAGACTGCAAGCCGACCCCAACATAGTTGAAGTAATGCTAGGCAGATGATGATGAGAACTGAAGTCAAATTAAAAGAATACTAACTCTTAGCTATTAAATGAAATATTGAAATACAATGGATTGAATAATTTTGTGTAAATTTAGATGATTGTAAAAGGAGCAGAGGTAATCGACTTTTTTCGCTGACCGTACCTATGTTGGACTTGACTGGTTTTTATCCATTACAGATAAGAGGAAACACACTACACTACTGTTTTTTTTTTCTACAAAAAATCCGGCATAGTGCGATTCGGATTCGCACACGTAGCGTTCTGTACCTCCGTACCTACAATATTTAACACTACACATTAAAAAAAAACACCAATCTTGTACGGGGACCCCTTTAATTTTTAACTTTATTTTATTTTTATTATTTGTTGTTATAGCGGCAATAGAAATACACACTCTGAGAAAACTTCAATTGTCTACCTATTACGGTTCATGAGATACAGCCCGTTGACAGACAGACGGACGGACGGACAGCGGAGGCTTATTAATAGGGTTTCGTTAGCACCCTTTGAGTACGGAACCCTAAAAACTATGAAACAAAAATCCAAATACTTACCTTAACAATAGTATTATTCTCCAAATGCGCCACCAGCCTGGGATCCGGCAGCGCAGTCCTATGCAGACTGAAGGTAGGTACTCCAGGTCCGAGGCACTCCAGCACGAAGTAGGCTGATGATGGACTGAAGTGAGCCTCGTGGTAGAGGCACGGCAGGTTCTGAGGCACGCCATCTGGGGGGAGGGGAGAGAAAGTAAATGGAGTTTTGGAAGGCGTCAGACGTCGCAGAAGCGTCTCTTGATAAAAGGTTGCTTAGGTAAATATTGTCGCCAGTTCAATCTTGGCACAACCTGCGGGGTAATTGCGTAACACACTAACAGTAGGAATGGCTGTCATTTTGACAGTTAAACAACATTCATTGCGTTATTTACGTTGTCGAGCAGACAAATTTTTCAAACATAATTATAAAGCAATGGATTAGCAATAGGCTTCAAAATGATTCAGATTGTGACAGATAGTGTGTTATGCAATTAGGGTGCGGGGTAAGTATGCCAGCCGACGACAAGCCAATTTTTTGTTATTATAAAAGATAAGGATCATACTTGTGACCAAGTGTCCTAAATTGTTTTCTGAGATACTCAAAATGCATTTTAAGTACCTATCCTAGGAGTTGTATTTGGCAACAGTGTGTTTGACAAAACACTTACAAATATTGTGACTCATAATACAGATTAGAATAGAGAAGATTGTTAACTGATCTGGAGGACTATTTTCAGGATAATTGTTTTACGGTCCGGCCCATTGCAGTAAAAGCTTTGCCGCTTTAGTGCCAATTTCGATGCTCGATTAAGCAAAAAGCCGTTCATTTTCGAATTGTGAACATTTTGTTTCTACGAGTAGTATATTATATTAAGTTAGGGAAAAAATTCTTTCGTATTTTATTTATGTACAAATTCAAGACTAAAAGCTCGTGTGGCACCCAAATATCGAGATCTTTTGTTGCCCAGAATTTTTCAAATGAGTATTTTTTTTTTGTGGTCAACCTCTAACTCTTCAGCTATATCATAACTACTAGTATGCCGATCTTACTCCAGTTTTTCAAAAATAGCATCGACTTTACCCGTAACAGGGCGACCAGAACGAGCTGCATCTTTGACATCAAAATTCTCGGACTGAAGACGCTTGAACCGACTTTGTGCTACTCTTACTGTCACATATTTTTTTCGCAGCTTGAGTCGCATTTTCACTTTTTTGTAATAAAACTTCAAAATGATTCGAATTTTTTCATTAGATTCACTCATTTTGGCAGACAGAAAAACAATTGAAAATTGGCGGGAAAAATGTTTTTTTTTTTTTAAATGTCGTTTATTTAATGGTATCAAAACCAGCCAGATACAAAAGTACATCCAAAGAGAATTTACTACATCTTTATACCTATAAAATACGAAAAAACTTTTGCCCGACATATTACTACATAGTCATAGTCATAGTCATAGTCATTTATTCATGAACAATTATTTGTATCTGAATTTACACATTTTAAATAATAATAATAATCATAAGTACAGATGCAAAAATTAAAAATGAAATTATAAATTCATTAAACAAGGTAAATAAAAATAAAAAATTACAAAAAGAATCAATAATTCAAAAAACGCTAAATTGAGTGCAAAAAAGATATCATTAATAATAAAATAGATTCAAAATAATTAATTACACGTCATAGAATTTAAAGTAATTAAAACACATACAATGACAATAAATACAAATTACATTAAAGATGTCATGAAATAATAAATTAATAACAAAAGAATAAATTACACGTCTTAGAATTAAAAATAAATAACACAAAATACATGTCTTTATACCTATAAAAATTACCATTACGATGTCAAGATCAATACAAACAATACATATATACAGACATGGCAATACTATAAATCTTCTACGGCATATAGACACTTACTCAATAGGAAATTTTTTAATTTTAATTTGAAAGAGCCATTATAAACTAATCTTTTTATGTCTAAAGGCAACTTATTAAATAATTTAACAGATTGATAACGTGGACTATGCTGAACAATTTTGAGGTTATGATTGGTCATATTATTTTTTAAATCCAGTCTACGGGTGGCTTCCCTTATCAGCCGCTCTTCCCCTGTTTCGTATTCATGCATGTTTTTAGCCATATTAACTAGAAGTACATGCACATATATACCAGGTACTGTAAGTATGCCTAAGTTTACAAAATGTTGACGACAACTTTCTCTTTGAGAGATGCGGATCATAGTACGAATAGCGCGTTTTTGTAGTATGAAAGCCCTTTTGCAGTTATAATCATAGCTGTTTCCCCAAAGAAGTATACTATATCTAATTCTGGACTCCACTAATGCAAAATATACCATTTTCAGCTGTTCTATACTAATTTCATTCCTCAGGGCTCTCAGAGCATAACACGCAGAAGATACTGATGCATCAATTGCCTTCAACTCTGATTTCCAATTTAAGAGTTGGTCTATATGAATACCTAAAAATTTTACTTCTTTAGCGACTTCAATTTCGTCTTCATTCAAGCTTACGTTTAAAATATCGTTGTTCCGTGATGTTGTTTTAAATAGCATTACTTGAGTTTTGTTACTATTAATTAATAATTTATTTGCTGTGAACCACTTATGAAACGCTTCCAATGTAGCATTTACTATACTAGTTAATTCCACCATGTCATTAGCAGCCACTATCGCATTTGTGTCATCCGCGAAAATCACAATTCCAATGTCCGGTAAAATAAAATTTAAATAATTGATTAAGTCGTTTATGAATAATAAAAATAAAATAGGTCCTAAAATAGATCCCTGTGGAACGCCCGTTGATATGCTAACAATTTTAGATTTAATGCTTTTTTTGTGAGTTTTCTGTGTCTTGCCTATCTCAACAAACATCTTCCTGTTTTTTAAATAGGATGAAAAAAGCTGGAGACTTTTACCTCTTACTCCGTAATGACTCATTTTAGTAAGAAGCAACTCATGGTCAATGGTGTCAAAAGCAGAGCTCAAATCCAGGAAAATCCCTGCAACTCTCATTTTTTTATTAATCTTAGTTATTACGTCATCCAGTAAAGTATATATGGCGTCAGAAGTGCCAACACCCTTTTGATACCCAAACTGTCTCTTGTTTAATACATTATTTATTCGCAAGTGAACTAAGAGTCGTTTTTTAAGGATCTTTTCAAATATTTTAGACAGTACTGGTAATAGAGAGATAGGTCTATAATTCTTAGGATCTGTCCTACTGCCCTTCTTATAGATTGGTATTACTTTAGCAATTTTTAATTGTTCCGGGAAAATAGCTTCGTCTATACATTTGTTAAAGAAATCGGAAAGAGGTTTAGCCAGTATTGTAATATGGTCCTTGATCAGACAAATCGGAATTTCGTCATTACCACAAGACTGTTTGCTCTCCATGCTCTTAACAAGATTAAATACCATATATGTTCTCTTACCAGGGTACTTCTTCTTTTTCTTCTTACTGGGTGAGGGCGAGGTGGCAGGCAGCTCCTCATCCCAGTCACTGTCACCCCACGTGCTATCCCCAGAAGATGCCAGGTTACCGTAGTACTCCAAGTTTATTGAAGGGGATGGCTGGTGGAAATAATGTTGATATTAATTAAGAAGAATTCGTGAGAATCAGTTGAAGAAAATGGAGTTATGGTAAACCACGTAATTAAATAATGTATGTGTACAATGAAACTATTTTATTAAAGTTTCGTTATTAATCTGTTGTTTTTCATTCCCATCAATCCATTCTTCAGGTGGTATGTCTTTCAGAAGCTGAAATATCTCATATGCCTGTAATAACAGTGGCGCCATCACCTTTTCTTTGCCGACACCATGGCACACTCTTCAAAATGGAACAAAGCAACGTTGCTTAGCGGCATGAATACAGCCAGGGAAATTAATTATTGAATAAATTGACACCCTACGTCAATTTGCCGAGTTTATAGCCATTTTAAACAACTGTAGCGGCATCTACAACGCCACATGCGAGCTATGCGTCACGCTAACGTCACGTAAAATCCTGCATCGCGCAAGCAGAGTTTACCGCGCAACTAGCATATATACAACGTCCCGACATCAATCGTTAGGCAATTGCCCACCAGACACTACACCCGTCTGGTCGGAGGATCCTCCCTTTCCTACGAAGGTATGAGTGACCTTTGCACCCTGTTCCTCATACCTCTATGTCTATACAACTATCAAAAAATTACAGTTATAATTTGAATAAACCAACGGACATTCTAAGTTGGTACTCACTTTGTCTCACTGTACCTATGCTGGTAGACCTTCCTCGGAAGAGCTTCTTCACAAAACGGAGCCCTACAACAACTGTAAATCTATTTTCTCAATATCTGAAACCAGTGAAGCAAATATTGTTTCAATATAAGCCGCTTCCTCGAATACCAAGTGTTTGCTCATGATATTTGTGTTCATCTTACGTTCCGTCAAGTTACTACAATCCTAGTACTATTGACCGGAAAATGGAGAAAACAATCCAAAAGTCAATGTGAGTATTACTTATTTCATCGTTTATTTTCCATATCTTAGAATCTGTTTGTCCGAAGAGGAAATCTTATTATTTCCGGAAGCTGTTAATTTAGGTTGTTGACGATATTAGCTCTAATACCCGAAATTTAACGAGGTTAGTTTATCAAGTTAGGATAGTAAGCGATTTTTAATAAGCAAGCGACCTAGTAAATCTGGCTTCGTGTATACAGAATTAGTTTTATTTCTAGCTAGTAAGCTAGTGTCTCAAGCAAGGATAGTTAATTAAGATAGGGTTCTGTTTTTTGAGCTAGTAGCACCCTGACCACTGATTTTACTATCCTGGCTTGTGTACTAGCTTCAAGTGGCCGGTGAAGCTAGTTTTCGATTGGCTAGTGTGGAGTGACTATGCGTTTTGTTTTTCTGACCACAACCACGTGTTGTACTGTACTGGTTAAAATTATCTGGCATCATGTAAACAGCACCAGCATGTGCCAAGCCAGTATAGTATACCAAGGTTCTAGCTTGCTATTCTAGCTTTATAAAACTAGCTTCGTGTATCTCGGGCATAATTTCGTATGGACATACAGAGGTATGAGGAACAGGGTGTAAAGTTCACCCAAACCTCCATAGAAAAGGGAGGATCCTTCGAACAGACGGGTGTCGTAGCTGGTGGGCAAATGACCGACGTTTGATGTCGGGACGTTGTATATATGCTAGTTGCGCGGTAAACTCTGCTTGCGCGATGCACGATTTTGCGTGACGCCAGTGTGACGCGTAGCTCGCATGTGGCGATGTAGATAACACTAGAGACAATGAATGCTAAATAGAAATACGACTGTTGTCGTTTATTTGCACGTGAGAAGATACGATGGAAAGCATTTCTAAGGAGGGTTGGTGTCAGGCAGACGGCCGACAGTAAAACTGTGCTACAATCCCTAGCAACATAAGAATAATGATAATGACGATGAAGATAGGAAAGAGATGGAATACTAGTAGAAGTTGCAAAATATACCTGTTTTATAATGGCAATGAATGTAGCTCGCTTGCATCACAAATCACTAAACGCGTTAAGCGCTAAACATATTTAAAGCATCATTCTGTCTTTGCCATCCTCAAATGATTGACAGAAATAGGAGCGATATTTTAAATACATTTTGCGAAAAACTAATCTACCTTGTAATTTGTGGTAGACACGGCTACATATCAAACTATATATTTCCAGTATAAGCTGACCTCCCATTGTACGGAAATCCTATAAAATGCGAGATCAGCTTATACTGGACATGTATAGCTTGATATGTAGCCGTGGTTCAGTTTAATCTTGGCACTTTCTAAAAATTAATAAACTTATAATAAATTGATGGATGCCGAGATGGGACTAAACCGTAGCCTTGTGTAGAAGCCAGGCCTTATCGATTCGTTTAGTTAAAAAAAAACATCTGATATGGCATGAAAAAAAAAAGCATCTTGAGGTGTAACATTAAGTATTTTTGCTTCTTCCATTCATACCTAGGTACATCTTTATGCAGCCTAGACACCAGTAGGGTTCTCAATTATACAGTATGGAAACCACATATAAGCCATAAAAGAAACCACAAGCAATACTAGTCCACAGAAGTATAGCATAATTAAAAACCGTAAATTAAAAAAGTGTCATTTTTAAACAAAATAAATATCAAAATGAATGCAGTAATAAAAGTAAACATTTTGTTTAGACAACGTACCTTAAAGTTACTTCATTTAGGTGTCCCGATTTTACATTTTAGGCAAATAAGTTTATTACATAACAGCGTCTTGATAGTTTCCACTGCGTGGCAACGTCGCTTTTCAATGTTCAAGAATTCAAGTTCATTGAATCATTGACCAAGTGATCCTATCCTACAGAGTGTTCAAATTTTCTCAAAATTAAAACTCTACTTTTTGACCTAATTCCTGGATCGATTTCGTTATTTTTTTGTATATCGTCAGCAAAGGCGATAATAAGTATGTGGTTTAATTTATTGCATATATGTGGTAAATAGTACTCGTAATAATGTCATATCCTGACCCCGTGTGGCACCGATGTTGCACAGATGTGGGTAAAGACGTACTTACAATATTCTGGCGTTGAGCCACTCCGCATCGAAATAGATAGTAAACGTTTAAGCGATTAAATAGAGATCATGTGGATATAAAATATGGCGTGTTTAAAAGCTGTATCCGACAGAATTCTTGAAGAACTGCAGATTTATTCTGAACTGCAGAACTGCATCTTCTTGACACTGAAAGTTTGCTCCTCCAACGAATAACCTCTTTATAGTTGCTGTGGCCCAAGTAATGTCATGCTATCTTCACTCAATACCGCTTCATTATAAATTGCACGGCACCTGTATTTATTGCGATTAGCAGGCAGGTCTGGGCCCGGTCTTGGAGTTCTAGAAAATAAACTATGCAAATTCTGCTCTCCCGGTATGCATACAACTATGTATTTCTAACATCTTGGTAGGTAAGTAAGTTCCACTAACCTGTGAGTTACACGTGACACAGTACGGTAATTTCTGCGGGGAGCCCGGCCTCGGCGCCTCGGACGATACTCTGTATAGGTGCTGCTGTCCTGGTTTACCCTCCGGGATGCCCAAGTAATAACTGGAAGAAGATTATCAGTGAATATCGGCCCTAAGGACCAATCGTTTCAAATAGGTTCATTATCATTATTTCAACCGAAAGACGTCCACTGCTGGATATAGGCCACCCTCAAGTTTCGCCATAGCAGCCGGTCATATGCTTCTCGCATCCAGGGGTTTATTCATTATATGAGTTAGCTTTTAACGATTACGAAGAAATGAATCCTTGCAACATCTGTTGATTTTGCATGTGGAGCAGGGAGCATGTTTTGTTCAAAATTCTACCTTGAAACGGGTCTAGCTAGGGTTTAAAGTGACAAGGAAATGTCGCTGGCGACAGATAGATAAGTACGTATTTATAAAGAAAGAAAGAAATAAAGAAAATACGTTTATTTAGCACAGACTACAAAGCACACAACACAACATATACCTACTAGTAAAAAAGAAAAATAAAACAAACAAATAAAAAGTGTAAAGTGCGTTGTGAAAAATTAGCAGGAAAGTGTGTGCCTCGCGGCTGCGCCAAATAGGTCCAGTTCAGCAAACATGTCAGACAACTAGTGCCTGATCAGTATGTGGGTAAATTTCTGCAAGTCCAACCAAAAGAAGAGAAAAAATACTCACATATGCTGATTTGCATGATCCCAAGCTAACAACTCGACCACATCAAAGCTTCCATGTGTTAGTGGCAACGCCCTGGGCCCATGCGAATTATGTTCCGTCCTCACTATATGACGGAACAACCCGGCTGGGCCGTCCCTGACTGGGGCCAAGGTGACCAGGGCACCGCCACCAGCTGACCAGAGAGGAGAAGGGGCTGATTCTACCCAGCCGTCCAAACCTGAGGATATTCTGTATACCTGTGGAAGAAGTTTAATGTTAAATTCAGAAGTACAAATTTTTTATTAATAGGAATAATCAAAATCGGTTCAGCCGTTTGGGAGCTACGATGCCGCAGACAGACACAACACCCCTCTTTTTCCGTAGGGGGTTAAAAAAAAAAAAATAGGTCTGCCCGGCTTGGGCGGAGCACCGCCGTGTCCTCGTGGCGGCGATCGGCGGCGGCGACCTCTCGCGTCCGGCCCTGGTTCAGGACATGGTATGGAGCGAGAGGGAATGGAAAGCTGTCACCTCCTTCTGCGAAGCAGTAATGCTAGCGAAGGAGGAGGCGGAGCGCGAGAGGGAGAGGCAATCACTGCGCCCTCGCGCCTCTAGTCGCCGCAGAAGGAGACACCCTGGGCGTCAGGAGTCGATTGCCGACTCCCGGCCACCGTAGACGCGGGCTTGCGGACGGCGAGCAATGGGCAGCTCGCCGTCCGGTAAGGACCAGGCCCGGGTCGACGGCGCGTCGTGTTCCACGCGCGCCTCAAAGAGATGTCAGCGGACATAAATTGACGGGGTCCGACAGGACCGATGCCTGCCGGGGCTGCGGATTGTTCGAAAGAGTTACCGTGGCCCTGGCGCACAGGCAACTGAAGGAACACGGGTGAGTTTTAGTCAGTAAGAGTCTGACACGCCCTTCCGCTCCGCCCAGAGCGGGAGAGGTCATTTGATGATTTCCCACACAAAAAAAAAAAAGAAAGCGGGTTAAAAATAGGTGCAAATAATGCTTCTTTATTTAACTTAATCTTCCTTGTCCATTCTAAGGCTAATCGGTACTTTTCTCGCGACTTATTTATTGGGGAACAAATTATAAAACATTTTTGTTGCAATTGCCGTATTTATAAAATTTAAGAAGATGTTCACATTCTAATCTCAGTCACAATCTGTCAAACATTTTCTTCTTTACTTACATTCTTGAAAAGTTTTTCATGTTGATTGTCATTGAGATGAGAGCACGAATAGATTTTGAACATTTTTTAATACGGGAGTTTGCCTTTTGTTATACTGGCATATTGAATGGAGTTTGTGCCGACATTAGGTGGTTAGTGAAATCAAATGTTTATTTCTGTAAGTAAATCTTTTAAGAGACTTTACACGTCAATATTTTGAAACTAGATGGCGCCGGCATTTCCAAGCTGACTGATCCCTGAGAAGAAAAGCCGAAACAAACTCAGAGGCCATTGTCTCTTTTAAAGTCCAAACATTATATTATTAGGATTTTATGTGAGTTTAGGAATACAGGGCCATGTCTGGAAGGGAACATTGCAGCTTTGTGTTGACCTGCCCCAACAGACGGCATGCATGCATCTGTAATCGTGTAGCTCAACCCTATATTAGGGAGCTCAACGACCCGTCACACGATCCTACCAGATCTGCAGGACATTTGTGTAGGCATATATAAAATACTCAAAACCGCCAGAAAAATTAAAGACTTGTATTCAATCTAGCCTGCATTGTACTCACATTCACAGAATAGTGCAGACCATTTCTTAGGTAGGACTGACTAACACATCGAGTAAGTATTAGGTAATAGTACATTTTGATACAAGTGGAGAAATTTTGTTATTGCATTCGAGGCGGAATACACACACGAGCCGTAGGCGAGGGTGTTATGGAGCCGAGAACTGCAATAACAAATGTCCACGTGTATCAAACGACGTTTTTCAATACACTTTTGAAGAAATAAAATAAAATAACGAAACATTTTGTTGTCACTAAATAAATAAGACTGAATTTGCTTTTTTTCCCGCGCTTTACCTTCGCAGGGTAAGGAGAGGCAAAGGTATAAAGCCGCTAAACAGCCTGATATGAAAAATAGAAAATTCAAATATTTTTGAGTTTAGAACACAAATAAATGTTAATTTGTTCATAAACGTATAGTTTTTTGTTATAATCATGGTTTTTGATGATATTCTATTTATAAACATAATTTAAATATTCAAAAAATAATAACCCCGTAAAGACTCACATCTCTTTGCCGATATTAAAAAAAAAACAATCGCCACCGACTATAGGCATTGAACCAATTTGGACTAAGTATAGGTGTAGTTATCTGAGGCAATTTTTATTTCTGCACAACTGTTGGTAAATGAAAAAACGCACGCGTGTGAAATACATTGCATGTTGAATCTAATCGCAGTGCGACAAGAACCAGTTTTCGAGGAAGTGTATTGAAAAAGAAATATTAATTCATGTGAATTTAAAATCTTTTGCAGTCTATTTTGTCAAGCAAGTTAGTCTCACTCAAAAATTCTGAAAAGGGATTAAGAATGTAAAATCAACGCTGAACTTTGGAACGATAGCTAAAACAAAAAACATGTACAATTATGACCGCAGTCTCCAACCTAACATAAAATTTTATTAAGCTTTAAAATTGAAAAGCTGCGGCAAAAATAGTTAACACTGACACTGTTCGTTTAAAAATCGAGATATGAATATCAAATAATATGAAGTTACAATAGAAAACAGTATCTTTTTGAATTGTAAAAACTTCAGCAATAACATTCAGTTTGAATCTTTTTGTGAATATTTTCTTAAAAGTCCATCGTAAAAAATTGCTGCTGATACCATCGTCAGACAGCGATACTGTTTATTTAATGACTTGTTAATATTATAATACCAGCCTATTATTGAGCCACTGCAGAGCAAAGGCCTCTTTCATACAGAGATGGCAGGAGCACTGATCACCACTCTTGCGCAAGACGGGTTGGCGATTTCAGACTTTTATTAACTAAGTCTAGGTTTCCTCAAACTCAAACTCAAACTCAAAGCATTTATTTCAATTAAACCATTTACAGGCACTTTTTAATTGTCAGAGCCGGTCAGTTAGTCAGAAAGTTGAAGCTAGTTGCCCATTCCAAAACGTAGATCTCTATGAAGAATTTCCCTCCTCACGATCCTCACGATGTTACCGGTAGATATTTAACTTTACTTTGTATTGAAGTTTAATAGGTACGAGTATACAGGGTGGCAGGGTCATCGACGCTCAACCTGTTACCATGGATTCAGTACATGATTCTGAAAACCCAGCGTTGAAATTTTTGTAAGTTTAAAAAAAAAATGCTCTTCCATACATTTTGACCGCGTAGGTATTGCACTTTTCCATGAAACACCCGTTTTTTTTTTAAATAACCTGCTTAAAATATCTACGCTGCGCCCTCAATTGTTGCGCCCTCATGCCCCCAGTCGCCGCAGGAGGAGACACCCTGGGCGTCGTGAATCGATTGCCGACTCCCGGCCACCGTAGGCGCGGGCTTGCGGACGGCGAGCAATGGGCAGCTTCCGTCCGGTAAGGACCAGGCCCGGGTCGACGGTGCGTCGTGTTCCACGCGCGCCTCAACGAGATGTCAGCATAATTGACGGAGTCCGAAAGGGCTGATGCCTGCCGGGGTCGCGGATTGTTCGAAAGAGTTACCGGAGCCCTGGCGTACAGGCAACTGAAGGAACACGGGTGGGTTTTAGTCAGTAAGAGTCTAACACGCCCTTCCGCTCCGCCCAGAGCGGGAGAAGTCATTTGATGATTTTCCAACCAAAAAAAATTAAAAAAAAGGTGGTCCTCGAATCATGTGCTGAATTCATGGTTAGAGTTTGTGCGTTAATGTCTCTGTCTCCTTGTATATTTCTTACCTATCTACCGTTTTCTCTAAAGGATAAAAATATCGACGGTTTCAAAATGATACTATAACATTATTCATTTTTAAAATTCTGATTAATGATCGCTTCATTCCACTTTGTTGGGCTAATTAGCTAATAAACATACAGGAGCTTGCAAAATTAATTAGTTAGAACCGGTTCACTTCACAGTGTTATAATTATTATGGTGTACAATAACGCACACTCCATTTATATGATTATCTTACTCGATAAGTCAGGGCCCCAATTCTGTATGGTAATTATTATTCCCCGTGTAATCTTACCACGTCAATATCGTGTCTTGTAGAAACGGTTTTGTTTATTGTATCATAGAGAATACGTTGTTAGCAGATGTCGTGGTTAGTTAAGGAATTGACGTGGTTTCGAAGTAAAGAATCGTTAAGTGGTCATAGTGAATTAGGGTCCTGGTTTTTTCAGCATTCAAGTTTTAAATATAATATGGATGAGCAAAGTGTTCCATTCAAAGTACCAGGCTACCAGAACTCAGCAAGAGTTCATCTTAGATAGGCGGGTAGGAGTTTTTCATCCTGGATTAATGCTCGGTTCCTTTAGGATATACCATGGTAGCATATTATAGTACCCATGATTACATGGGTAAAAGGTACAACAGGACGACGCAACTGAATATGTTTTCACAACCAAATTCACAGTCATTAATCATGGCATGCATAAACATAGCATAATCAGCCTAAAATGTTCCCACTGCTGGGACACAGGCCTCCTCTCTGTGAGACGGAGTGGGCCGTAATCCACCACGCGGACCCAGTGCGGGTTGGTAGATGTCACATGTCTTGAATTTTTGGTTCTAGGACATCCCGGTCTCCTCACGACGTTTTCCTTCACCGTTTTGAGAGCAGTGGTGATGAAATCAAAGTACAGCGCGTGTCGGGGTTCGAACCTACGTACCTACCTACAAGTCCTACAACTCGTAAGTCGCGGTCATTACCACTAGGCCGCCACCGCTCTCATGGCATAGGTAAGGCAAAAAAAGACAGTGAATTATTATTAAAGTCCTTCCTTACCTCCTGACAGTACCACATAGGGCTCTTGCAGACGGAGACAACTGATAGGTTCTGCATCCTGGTCAACCAAACCACGCATACTTCTGTGAGGGACACCCACTGTGCGCTCGTGAAGTAGTAGTCCCTGCAAAAGATGGTATACTTGTAGTAGATAATGTTTAGAAAATTATACTTTAAAGAGTCTGTTTTCTTTTAGCCAATAATTGCGCTATATTCAAATAGTTTCATAGAAATGGCAGCCAAAATAGATACCCAATTCGATAAAAGATCTTGACATACACCATTTCAAAAGGCTGTTCTTTATTTATTAAATATACGAGTATAAAGCGTATTACACAATCAATGAGTACCTAGACGACAAATTATAATTTATTGACATTTGTTTATTTTTATTAAGTATATTTTAGTTTGTTAATAATTTAATAAGCATCGTACGTACGTTGTACGTATTTTTCTGTTCCTTTCATCTTGTCCGTTTATATACGTGTGTACATAAATGATTAAATAAATAACATACATACATAAACTCACGCCTTCTTCCCATGGCGGTAGTCAGAAACTACAGAACGTCAAAGTCAAAGTCAAAGTCAAATCATTTATTTCAAATAGGCACATAAAAGGCACTTTTGAACGTCAAAATTTACAAAAAAATAGAATTGATTCTAGTTGCCCCTTCCAAAAGGTAGTTTCGTATGGAGAAAAATGGGCAAGAAACTCCACCGTTACTCTTTTAAAATATTTTACAATATTATGTAAGTTCACATTAATTATGTAATCATATGTGAAGACGATGCACCTAGAATAAAATTACTATACCACAATAGGTAAAAAGAATTAAATATAATGCAAAGGCAGGTAAATTAATTATGTGATAGATACATGGTGCTCACATATTTACAAATATTGAAAAGTAGATGATGTTTCCAAAATTTTAACAAGTAATAATTTAGTGTGTGAGTTAAAGTAGTTAAGTACATAATGTAACAATCAATGTCATAAAAATTATAAATTGTACAATTAAATTAGCAACCAGTTTGATTTTGTCTAGACTCTAGATTGTCCTATGGAGCAGGACCAGCATGTTTCCAAGCATTCTTATCTAGGATATAATCCTCTAATTTGTAATATGCTTGTTTACAAAGTGTACTTTTTATATGAGTTTTAAATTTTCTTTCATTTAATTGCAATATGTCACAAGGTATTTTGTTGTAACATTTAACACAGTACCCCATAAAAGATGTATGTACTTTAGATAATCTAAAAAATGGTTGATCTATTTTATCTTTATTTCTAGTATTAAAATTATGTCTATCACTTATTTTATTAAAAAGATGTAGATTTTTTCTTACATACATAATATTTTCATAAATGAATTGACAAGGTACCGTCATAATATTAATCTTTTTAAATAGTTCCCTAAGAGATTCGCGACGACATAGATTGTAAATGGCCCTGACAGCTCTCCTTTGCAAAATGAAAATGGATTCAATGTCAGCAGCCCGACCCCACAGTAAAATGCCATATGACATAATGCTGTGGAAGTAGCTAAAATAAACCAAACGCGCGGTTTCTACATCTGTTAACTGTCTTATCTTCCTAACAGCATAAACGGCCGAACGCCACCTGCTACGATCCTTACATACTCCTTTTGCTTCGTTTACGTTCATATATCTGGTCATACACGCACGCCGGTTGCAAGTACTACGCACCTGACCTTTCTTCCTTTTTTTTATAAATAAATAAATGTTTTATCAAATTTAATTTATTTTTAACCGACTTCAAAAAGGAGGAGGTTATCAATTCGGATGTTTATATATTTTTTTTTATGTATGTTCGGGCATAACCCCGTCATATAAAGACGGATTTGCAAAATTCTTTTTTTGTTTGAAAGGGTATACTGTCGAGGTGGTCCCATTGTCACCAAGTCAGAATCTGATGAAGGGATCCCATGGAAATTGAGGGAAATCCTCAAATTTTATAGGCACACCAATAGCGATTTGGCTATTTTTTATAGTTACTCATGCATTTGCTCTCGGAAAGCACCATTCCGTGAAGTGGAACTGATGATGAAGACCAGAGGTGGCCACCGGAACTACTCAATAATAAGTATTTCACGGGTTGCGATTCGATTTCTTTGATATGCTTGCTAAGCAATTTTTGCTCGTCACAATGCATATGGTGAAATGGAGCTGATGGTGCATTCACCATCAGCTCCAATTCTTTTCCAGGAGAACTCCTCAATAATTAACGCATCGGAAAAGGGAATATTTTGTAATGGCTACAATTTAAATGCTCACCAAAATAATTTTTAGACCCTAAGACTATGTACCAAGTGAAATATGTTAACTTCAAATAAAATAAACCCACTCTGTACCTAAGTGCCTAAAGAACAACGTTTTAAGTTCCAAAATAATTATACACTCATCAGAATACTTGTACGTGTTGTATTTATATTCTTTTTGTCTACCAAAATGGATAAATGCTCATAAAATCTTGTTTAAGTTGCTCGCCAAAAATAAGTTTGCATCAAAATGCAAGGCTGGGATAGGATGCAAGAGCGAGCGAAGCGAGCTCGGGACTTGGGGCACCCCGACTCGGACAGGTTAGGTTAGAAGGGGATGGCGGGGTCTCCCAGACCCCGCCATTCTATTCGTGGTTATTTTTTTTTAAACCTCCCAGAAGTAGGAGCCCCGCAAGGGGGGGCTCCGTCGACTACGCCTTATAAATAAAAAAGGAAAATAGGTTCATTTCTACAGTACTTTATGAAACACAATTTGGTGAGCATTTATCCATTCTGGTGGACACAATTTGGTGAGTATTTTGATTTTTTTGGTTGTAAAATAGGTACTTTTCTGGTAGGCCTTCGAACACAAGACTTTTTGTAATAGGTGATGAGCAGTTGACATAAGGCTATTGTAACTTAGATAAATTAATAACTGAATCACTAAAAAGTGAAAAATAAAAAACTTTTTTACAAAAAAAAACAACCAACTTCAAAAAAGACACTACATAGTGAAAAATAACTTTAATTTCGGAAGTCGGTGGCAAAAAACTGTAATACAGATCCAAGGTCACCGACTTCCGAAATTAAAGTTATTTTTCACTATGTAGTGTCTTTTTTGAAGTTGGTTGTTTTTTTTGTAAAAAAGTTTTTTAATGTTTTTAACTTGGTTTAATATATTGTTATGTTAATTGCATGCAATAACGAATGTTTTTTATGTATTAATTTGCTATAATTTAGTTTTATTTATTAATTTTGAATGTTTTGTTGTATTTATTACGAATTAACTAGAAATTATAATTAGAATATTCGTGCGCCGTTGAAAGCAAGACCTAGCGTTCATTTTAATAATATTGACATCCGTATTTTTTTGCTTACCTGGGTTCTAGAAATAAAAATATTTGAATTTTGATAACAGAGGTCCGTTTCTATTACCGGCTACAAGAAAACGAAGGAGGAATCGAAAAACAAATGAGCATCATGTTCCTTGCGGCAATTTTGACTCGAACTACTATTCGGTTTCTGTAAGGCTTTAAGTAAATCTCTGTTAAATCAGTCTGTTGTCAAATCTCATGTCAGTTGATCAAATTGAACTAGTAGTCTTTTAGAAACCTGAGATGGCTTAGGGCCCGTTGTTTGATACATAGTTAAACATGACCAATAGTCAATTTAACAATTAGTCACTTGACAATAGTCAATAGCTAGCTAGCTAGCTATTTATGTTCTTCACACGCTAAGAATCTGCGTTCCTCCAATAATCTTCTCCTACTCTGTCCTTCTCATACTTCTGATTTTGTTCATTCATCCTTTCGTATTCAGTCCATTGTTCTCTGGAATGCGCTTCCTCTTGATATCAGGACGGCCACCAGTCGGTATGCATTTAAGCGAAAATTGCAGAGTTATTTTCAAAATAAAGAGTGTAGAGTCATCTCAATTACCTCTTTCTCTTTTAGTGTATACGAGTATACATAGTATATATATTATGTATAATGTAGGTATATATTATAGTAAATATGTATGTATGTGTATTATAAGTTTGTAACCTATTTAGGTACTTGTATACCTATTTAATTCATATTTAATTATGTTAACATTTTAATATTTTTTATTATTATTAACGCCTGTTAAGCAGAGCACCTGCCATCTCATCTCTACACCACCCTTGGTTGACTGGTAGAGAATGCCTAAGGCATTAAGTCCGCCTTTGTATGTTTTTGTATGCGAGAAGTTTAAATAAATAAATAAATAAATAGCTGTCAAAGTTTAACTACTCTGTCGGCGCATGATTAACTTTTATAGCAAATTGTAATTTTTTTTAACAGTAGTTAGCTTAACTATTTGTCAAACAACATACTTCTGACATTTTTTAAGAAATTGTTAGTTTAACTAACGCATTTTAACTATTAGTATGTTTGACTACTGATCAAACAACGGGCTCTTAGTCTATAAAAACGATCTGCAATTGTTTGCTTGTCGATAACCTCCGGATAAACCCTTTCTGAACACAATCAGTCTTTGTCCAAACAATTGTAAGTTGCAATTTCACAACTCATAATCGTCTGAACTTCGAAGTTTAAAATATCGATGTATTTCATTGAGAATGTTCATAATCGCGATGTACGGAACTTCGAAAGACCGTCATACTGAACTTCGAAGTTTGAATAGACATTCTTTCGAAGTTCCGTACATCGCGATTAAGAACATTCTCAATTAAATACATCGATATTTTAAATTTCGAAGTTCAGTATTACAGTCCAAAAATTCATGACCACTTGAGCTAAACAGACAATAAATCAAACCGTACATTCACGAATTACCAATAAACAATAAAACGTAAGACAATTCAGCTCGTTCGCCATAAACTCACAATGTAAATAAAGGTCGATTCGAAATATTGAAGTTTTAATACGAAGCCCGCCCACTTTGTTTATTTTATGGGGTTAAGCTCATTTATCTAGCTCGGTTTATGGCTTACAGCGCTTTGAAGCAATCGAGTTCGCTTTAGGAGACTAAAGCGAACTCGATTGCTTCAAAGCGCTTTATATGGAGATCTAAGGACTTTGTATATTCGAACACTATGAACAAGGGTAAGGTACTTTCAAGTAGTTAAGTATTGTAATATATTTAGGGATTTTGCTATACGAGGGGCGTTCAATGTATTCTCGGCATGAGGGTGATTTACTAATGATGTGGGTAATTTGACTAGTTAATTAATTAATCACATTATCTAAGGGTATAAAGGGTAAAATTTGATATAGTTTTGTTCATTAGTTTGCTAGTTATCCTTAGTCAACGAAAGAACAATAAGCATTAATGCAACTTTGGCTTCAGCGTAGATAAAGTGCCCCAAAGATGGCCGTTTTGTGACCTTCCACTTAAACGAACAGTTCCAATCAGCTCAGATGATAAACTTCATCATTAAATCTACCTATCTAGCTTTTTACCAACTATGCTGTGATCGACTTCCAGTCTAACCGCATTCAGCTGAATACCAGTATTTTACATAGAGCGACTGCCTATCTTACGAGTACCTCCACAACCCAGTTACTGGGTAACACGATACCCCTTGGTAAGACTGGTTGTCTGTCTTTTGGGCTTCTGACTACCCATAACATCTGGTAAAGATCTACGATTGACAGCTGGGACTACCGGCTTAACGTGCTTTCCGAGGCACGGAGGGGTCTCAATATAAAATGGATGGTCACCCATCCATGAACCGACCGCAACAAGCGTAGCTGAATCTTCGATCAACCCGTGCGGTTATGATTATTTTGCCACGAAGCCCCTAAGCGTCATTGTATGCTGTGACTAAAAATATTATGCTAATCTACTTACCCCTCTTCGAGGATAACTTTAGGCGGCGTGAGGTGTCGTGTGCGGATGTGCTTGGGGTCTGCAATATCGGCCACCGTCAGCGTCACTGTCGGGTTGTTGGTCCCTGGCTTTGGGTACCTCACGCTTCTGATCTCCGGGTACGTCTTGGTGGAGAGAAGGAAAAGTTTGATATAAAAATCTAATTGAAATAGCCTATTTATATCGAACAGACTCCAAAAAAAGGAGGAGGTTCTCAGTTCTTCGGTATCTTTAAAAAAAATGTGTTTTTTCCCCGATTAGGTACTCGAAGACGGCTGGCCCGTTTTGGAAAATTATTTCTTTTTGTTGGAAAGTGTACCATTCCAGGTGGTTCTATTGTCACCAGGTCAAAATCTAATGATAGGATCCTGGAGAAATCGATGGAAGTCGTCAAGTATAATAAGCGATTAGCAATTTGGGCTTTTTTTGGGTGTTTATAGCTAGTAGTGGTCTGCGAATTAATGTGGGGTAGGTACCATAAATAAAAAGAGGAAAAATACAAAAACTTTCTTAGAAAAAATAAAACAAATGACTTCCATAAAAAAACATTGTAATGTGAAAAATTACTTTAATTTCAGAAGTCGGTGGCAAAAAACTAAAATAAAGATCCGAGAACACCTACTTCCGAAATTAAAGTTATTTTTCACTTTGTAGTGTTTTTTTTTTAAATTTATTTTGTTTAAGTAAATGTTAAACTAATTCAGCCATATTCCAATGGTTTATACAACCAAGTTAATAATACAAATCGCAGTCTTGACGTCATCCGCATATATCTCCGGAACAGCCCGATATCGAGACGAATGTGGGATCTAAGACGGTAAGCGGGCAGTAAAACCACATTCCACCTTTTTTTTTTTTGCGTGGGAAATCATCAAATGACCACTCCCGCTCTGGGCGGAGCGGAAGGGCGTGTCAGACTCTTACTGACTAAAACCCACCCGTGTTCCTTCAGTTGCCTGTGCGCCAGGGCCACGGTAACTCTTTCGAACAATCCGCAACCCCGGCAGGCATCAGCCCTATCGGTCCAAATTGTCTTAGGTCGGCTTATAGGTCATTTATTTTTAATTATAGATATGACTAGCTTTAATAGTACCTTCTATCCCATAAATCTGAGAAAATTCAACACATCTCTTGTACGACAGTATCGAAACCGTGGCAGTCGCTAACCAGCAAATATTAAACAAAAATGCCTTCATTAATCTACAAATAGGATTCAAATTACCTTGGCAGGATCATCAGTATCCAGAGCAGCCCCATACCAGGGGTATTTCTGCTCATGCACCAGACTATCGTTGAAGGTCGCGTATAGCACCATGTGTCCGTCAGCTGACATCCATAGTGCAGTGCGAGAACCCAGGATTTCTTCTGTAACAAATATACTGATTTTATATATGGTCATTGATTAAAGTAAGTTTTGTTACAGGGTGCAGCAGTCTTCGGGGTCGTTCATAAATTACATCACATGTTAAGGGACGGTCAACAAAGTGTGACATCGTGTGACAAGGGGGACGAGTCAGAATCTTCGTGACGTCACATGAATAAATCTAAAGAATTTAAACTCTCAACTTAAACTCTAACGAAAAACTTACCAACTCTATTGATATTATTATAAGATTCAATTAAAAATAATAAAATTTCAATATTTTGTTTACATAATTTAAAAGCTAACAGTTTTAAAAGGCACCCCGTACGCCTTGCAAAGGTCCGGGACCCGAGGGTCTAGAGATATGTCAAAGACGTTTTAAAAATATTAATATGTAATATTATATAAAAAGGGGAGGGGAAAGAAAATCTAAATATAAAATTGCAAAAATATGTGGCTCCAAAAATCATGACATTCGTGTGACGAAATTTATGGATGGCCCTTTCTGATCGTCCAATTATCTGTTGTTTACGGCAAAATATTTCAAACACACTTGTTCAGGATGTTTAAGGAAATCGGTCTGTACTGTTTTACTGCAGGTCAGAGGCGCTACAGAGAAGGAAGGATACAGAGTAATGATCCTTTTGGTTGTCAGTCAATTGTATTTGTAAACCTAGCGATTATTAAATCGTTGAGCTCCTTAAGTTCTGAGTTGAGCTACACGATTACTGACAAATGCATGCACTGACTGGACAGGTCCACTCAATCTGTGTGGTTTTTCCTCAAAAGACCATTTCAGACACAAATCTACATGGTCTTCACATGATCTGACCAAGATTATGTTTGGACTTTAAAAGAGACTGTGACCTCTAAGTTTGTTTCGGCCTTTCTTCTCAGAGTAGTCAGATAGGAAACGCCGACCTAATCTAGTTTTTAAAATATGATTGACGTGTAAAAGTGTTTGTTCAAACCTACTTACAGAAATAAAATCATTTATCATATATCATTTATTTTCAATGTTATGTATCCCATAGTTCATCTGCGAACAACGTTGTGGTCTGCAATATTGTCTATGAGTTTTGTGTATTTCATATTTCATGTTTTCTATTGTAGCTGTTTGTTGTTTCTTTTCAATAAAATAAAAAGTTCACTGCTTGTCGGTCGTTTGAGACTAGTGAAAGAAATACGATGAAAGAAAAAAAAGCGACTCGATACAATAACCGAAAAACGCCAAATACGTTAGGAGACCCTAACCCCTGTTATACCCATACCTTTAACTCTGCAGGCCAACTCTATTGCATTAGTCGTGACCGAGTGTTGACAGCTAAATTATCTGCCGACTCATATTAGGGCACACGGAAATAATAACTTTAAGAGGGCGCACACCGGTCCACTAGAGGAATGTGGCCGCTTTTCTTTAGATACAATTTTGTTGCTTCGTGTCTCAGTTTATAAAAGGTATTAGAAAATTCTAGATACACTTACCGAGAGTGTTTATTGAGCTGTTATTCAAAATTCCTTTTCAGTCACGAGATAACATTATTTTAAAGGAGTGGCGCTAGTGGACCGGTGTCCGCCCTCTTAAAGGGACACCGTTATTGTAATTACGACTATACAGGATTAAATATGTTTAGATACGGTACCCATCACGACTGGGAGTTTCGCTAATTACCTACATACGTCAAACATGTCTAAGGAAAAGGTACTAAAAAAAACTGTCCTTTTCAAATTAAATCAAAATGTCTATTTAGACTGATTAAATTAAAATGTTTTCGTATATTATGTAGATCGACGAAGTACTCTCTGCTTTTGCATTAATAAAGACTTTTCGCGATTTTTGCTTATGCTGGATCTTTCACCTTAATTAATCCTGACGTTAAAATGTGATAAATAGATAAAAATTAAAGTTTTCATAGGTTTTTATTGCGTAAGATAAACAATTTGTAGTCTGTATTTTCGCCGTCAACGCGTATAACACAATCGCAGCGATTCAGCGGCTTACTCAATATGAGTTCATCCAAATACCTACATATTGCGAAACGGCCGCCCACGTCCGCTGTAACAGGTGAAAAAGATTTTCTGGTATGTGTACGGTATCCACATTTAGCGGAGCTCTTCTCTGAAGCATATCCCATGCGTGCTCAATGGGATTCAAGTCTGGCGATTGAGCAGGCCATGGTAGGATGCAGAAATGAAGCACCAAATTGGGTCCGGAAAGGAATGAGAACATCTGATACAATCTGTTGAGCGGAAATCTGTGCATTGATACTGCCTCTGATCCAAATCAGTTTGGTTCTTCCGCCGATCCAAATATCCGCCCATATCATGAGTGCTCCGCCACTGGTAATACGACTTGACAGAAGATTTTCATCTTTTGACCGAAATTCAAAAACTATTCCCTTTTCAAATGACGAAATTTGCTAAAAAATATTATTATGAGTTACAAAAAATATAATTAAAAAAACACGTGTGGCACTCGGGGACTGCCGCGGTAAAGCTATTGCATAGCATTTTTTATCAACTTATGCATTTATAATTATTTCTTTATGCAGTATTTATGCAGTATTTTTTTTTCTTTGATATTAATTCAAGTACAGTCGTACCATATATATACACGTTAAGCGAACACTCGGCCGAGCTACATGGTAGGCGGAGTGGGGGTGTTAGGTTTTATTTTCGTTACGGAATTTCTTGATTCGGTCGCCGCGCTCAAAGCCCGCGATAAAAGCTATGCAATAGCTTAAAAACCTGATTTTTTGTAACTAGCAAAAATATGCTTGATCCCTAGATACTTTTGATGTGTGTTATTTGATTTGACCCTGAATACTACTAACAAGTACGCAGAACCTGGTACTTTAAAAGCGAACTTGCAAAACATAGATTGCAGTAAAAATGTTTTCTGAACTGAAACTGAAATAACAAGCATGACATTTCCCTCTTTCCATTTCAGCATTGAATATTTATTTGCAGCTGAACACTATTGGAAATGACTTTCAAATTAAATATGCGACACGTTGAAGCAATGTTCAATACAAAAATATTTTCTACTGAGAACCATTTTTGTTTAAAACACTTGCATTTTACTTTGGCACAGAATTGTTAATAACAGTTGACATTTAAATACAACAACTTTAACATCACGTCCGTGTTTCCAAAGGGTGTAGATAGAGGTGTATAAAAACCTTATTTTACCAGTTATGCTTAAATTCAATATGGGGGCGAGCCTATTGCGATCAACCGGGCACAAATCCAGACTCCGGGTAGCTATTGAGCAATTCCTGAATAAAAAAACCCAAGAAAATTTTTGCTCAACCTAGGGTCTACAGTCGATAATAAACTTGCTTAAAATTGTTGGCATAATTTTGGTACCGTGCAGTAAGAGTTCTAGGCGAAGATCATTTACCCCACCGGTACCAGGATCCTATAACCCCGAGGATGTCGCAAACACGACTACATGTTATTTTTTAAGCTATTGCATAGCTTTTATCGCGGGCTTTGAGCGCTCTGACCGAATCAAGAAATTCCGTAACGAAAATAAAACCTAACACCCCCACTCCGCCTACCATGTAGCTCGGCCGAGCGTTCGCTTAACGTGTATGTATATGGCACGACTGTACTTGAATTAATATCAAAGAAAAAAAAACTGCATAAATAAAAAATAAATAAATAATTATAATTGCATAAGTTGATAAAAAATGCTATGCAATAGCTTTACCGCGGTAGTCCCCGAGTGCCACACGTGTTTTTTCTTGCAGTTGCATTAATTTCCGAACTAACTTTTTACTAGGTAAAAAGATTATTGTCATAATCCGGTGTTACTAGTACTTGCCCGTAGATCTATGTAATGATACAAAATCTAATGAAATGAATATGTCAGCGAACCATGATGTCACAGCAGTGTGTCGCTTCTACGTCAGTGCGTACCGCAGCGTGCCAATGTGGCTCATGTCATGTGAATACAGGTTGATTTATTTTTAGTATGAAGTAGAGTAGAACAGTTCACGTAGTAGATAACCTCCAGAGCTACGTGTCAGGGGTTTGATACACGCATGAAATTAATATTTGTATGACTTCCAGATGATTTTTGCTGGTCTAGCTGTACCTACTTAGTATTTGATTTGCAAATCTACGATACAAATTCCAAGAGTGGGTTTTGACGCTCTCTTAATGCAAGAAATCACACTTAAATGTGCTGTCACTACGGTTCATTATTTGGGGACACTTGCAATTGATATGATCCCATCATAGTTGCAATTGTCCTAAAAACGCGTCACTTGCACTTTGAGCAATCGTGACCATTCAATGATCTCAAACAAGCTTAATACTTTTAATAGTACTAAAAGAGAAATTTCTTGGTTTACCAATTAAAAACGTAGGTAAAACTATTCAGTGTTCAAATTATCAAACTCAAAATTAAAGCATTTATTTCAATTAAACCATTTACAGGTACTTTTGAATTGTCAAGGAGTCGGTCAGTCAGAAATATGAAGCTAGTTGCCCATTTCAAAGCGTAGTAGGTACCTATGGAGAAGAACGGGTAAGAAAATCTGTGGACACTCTTTTAAATTATATTGTTATAAAAATATGAGTTACATCATTAATGTTGAATTTATAATTATATGTAGAGAACGATGTAAAAAAGATGTACACGTTAAAAGCGTCCAGAATAAAGCAAATAGAAAAAAAAAATAAGCCGTGGCAGCTAAGAGATGACCAGTCCCAAATGACGGCGCCCGTTCACGAACATGACGTATGGATCAGCACCATTCAACTCAATCATTTTGAAGGGAGCAAAATGATCCAACACACGCGCCACCGTCAGTCAGCGAGACATTTGAGTGAGCATGACATCTATCAGCCGCCAGGGCACTTTCAAATCAATGAAAGACATATGAGCCGGTAAATGGTAGCTCTATAGTACATAGTACTCACACCTGTCCTATGCAATTATATAATAGAAAGGAGATTGAGTTTATACAATGCAAATATAGTCTTACAATCTCCAGCAGCTCCAATAGTATTTTCAAGTGTTAATCAATTTGTTGTGGTTGTGAAGCAGGACCAGAATTGAGCCAGGCATTTTTATCAGAGATGTAATCCCCCAACTTATAATATAGCTGCCTGCAAAGTGAGCGTTTTATACAAGATTTTAATTTTGTCTAATTCAGTTGAAGTATGTGGGGAGGTATTTTATGGTAACATTTTAAACAGTAGTCCATGAAAGATGAGTCTACATTAGCCAGCCTAAAACATGGTTAAACTAATAGGTCCCGATTTCTAGTACTACATTTTTAATTATTTTTTTCACATCTTTTACTAATAAGATGTAATTTTTTTTCTTTTCAAAAGTATATATCACTTCATTAAATGCAAACATCCTGTACATCCGAATCTAATAATACCGCACAGATGTGGTGCAACGGGTCGCAGTCTCTACTCGCAGTCATTGAAATTAATTACGTAGCCTACATTATAACATTATCATATTTATAATACGCCTAGAAGTTATGAGAACCTGGTACTTGAAAGATAAAATTCTGTTAGATTAAACAAGGTATTTGACTTAGAGCACCGATTTGACGGCCACTATTCAAATTATTAGGTGCCATTTGTGGAACAGTTTACAAATATGAATTTTATTCCGGGAACTGCACCTACGATTGGACTTGACAGAAGAACTGTAATGAACTTTGGCTTCATTATCTTAGTGATCGGCGATACATAGGTTCAAAATATATAATCATAAGGGTTGGGTAGTTTTGATTGCACTTAAATTAACCCCTATTTAAGTGAAGTCAAAAATACCCACACCCAATATTACTATCTATTTCGAATAGTGTTACCCCGCGTCCTAACCAAAGGCGATCGTCACGCGAGTACACGATTGACGTGATCGTTTGTACAAATTTTGACGTACCGACGCGATTTGATTGATCGCAACATCATATTCATATAAAAGAGCGCGACAATGGCGTACTCGCGCGATGATCGCTTTTGGTTAGGTCGCGTCCTTATTGTCTAACCTTCATTTCAAAATTCGAACGGTGACGAGGTACGAACCTGTCACTTGTACTTTAAAAACAAAAGTGTCGGTCACTTGAATGAGGTTCGAAGTGAACTTTACAGAATACTTCTGCAGCCGATCTATTCTGTAAAAAAACTCACCGTGAATACATAGGTGAAGTGAAATTTAAGTGAGCTATAATTCCACCTAATGCTAGGGATTGACACCATTAGAATAGAATAGAATTTTTCTTTATTCGAGTAACCAAAACTCAACAAGATTGTTAGTAAAACTTACGATTACGTTAGTAAGCACAGACACTAAACAAAAACAAGGAAAACATACAAGAAATAACTGTTGGTTACCGTAGCGACATCCCATGAGAGACGGCACAACAGTGACCCACGTATACACAGTCCAGGCGACTCGCAACCATGTTTAAGACATTGTTGGAGCCGCCCCATACCATGCGCACCAAGGAAGCGCGCCTTTTACGCATTGTTGCGTAAAAGTAATCTACATGCGCATCCCTGCGCGAACATCCCTGACGCACTATAGAAACATGGCAGGACCAGTATCCATTGACAGCTCACGTCACTCATGTTTTCACGGTGAGATTTTTACAAAATAGCTTTGTAGACCCCATTAGATTTTAATGGACCAACTTATTTTAAACGGACCTCAAAAAAAGGAGGAGGTTCTCAATTCGACTGTATTATTTTTATTTTTTTATGTGTGTTAGCTCAGAACTATTTTCTAGGTGAACTGATTTTGACGATTCTTTTTTTATTTGAAAGCTGGTGCTTCTCATGTAGTCCCATATGAATTTGATCAAGATCTGACTAGTAATATTTGAGTTATCATTAATAATGCGTATTTTTTCGACTAAGCATATATAGATGACGTTTTAATAACTTCCTGTCACTGTTATTTACATATCAAGTAGTGGTATACGAATTTGTTTGGGGTAGGTACCACAACAAAAAAGTGAAAAATAACGACATTTTTACAAAAAAAAAAACAACTGTCTTCCAAAAAACACTAAATAAGTGAAAAATAATTTTAATTTCGGAAGTCGGTGGCAAAAAAACGAAAATACAAAAATTAAAGACACCGACTTCCGAAATTAAAGTGATTTTTCACGTTTTTAGTGTTATTTTGGAAGTCAGTTGTTTTATTATCCAAAGTTTCTGCCTTAGTAACTTAGAAACCTCTACAGGTCCAAGTAGCGGTGTTCACGAAGAATCGCCAAGTTAATTATTTATGTAAATTGTTACTTTGGTATAAACTTAACTTGTGTAAAAGTTTGTGCGTTTTCAGTTTCGCTAAATACTTTTATAGAAAATTAGAGACTTGAGGTATCTTTATTGGACGTCCTAATTATTTTTTTTTCATATCATTATTTATTCAGAATTGAAATTATATGTACATAAATAACAACTTACATCTAATTAATTCACCTAACCTAACTAAAACTATTAACAAATTAAAAAATGGCGTCAAAAAATTCCTCCGAATCGCTGTCGACTGGTAAAGTATCTTTATTTAGTTAATAATTAGCAGTATACAGTTTATCTTTGTCAGGTCATATACTCAAAGCAATAATGACAAAAACTATTGAAAATTCAGTACGTCATTTCATTTCCTTCCCTAATTGCAAGTGACTCCTTACCTACTGATAATTGTAGTTCACCCAAGCTGTTTAATATCATCGTAATTTTACTGAATTTGGAAATGATACCTTAAATTAATACATTCATTCGAGTCATCCTAAAAGTACAACGTCAGACCGTTTAAAATACACACAAAAGTCAAAAAGTAGTACGGAAAATGTATCCTACACATCAGCACCCTCATTACACTATCTATCACAATCTGAATAATTTTGAAGCCTATTGCTAATCCATTGCTTCTTAAGTTCGAAAAAATTATCTGCTCGACAACGTGAATAACGCAATGAATGTTGTTGAACTGTCAAAAAAATTAAACCCATTCCTACTGTTAGTGTAGGTACATTATGAACTCGCCCTCATTACACCAGAGTATTCTCTTACGCTCCGTTTGTAAAAGAACACGCCAGTTCCTTCATTATACTAAAAATGCTATAAAGTTAAAACATACTGTGTACAGTTAGTAAAAAAGACTGCATTGTTCACGCCCTAATACTACTCGCGTAAATGCAGAGGCGTATAATTTCAGTCGGCCATGTTTTTTCCAACGCTACCTCTAGTTAAACTATACAGAGATGTTGTGGCGTCAGCATAAAAAGTTCCACTTGAGTGGGCCGGTGTTTGCTAAAAACGAACGTAGCGTCAGCAGAAAGTTAATTAATATTTGGAATTTTGTTTGAGAGCGAATAAATTTATGGTTGATCTGTAATAATTTGATTGGAAAGCCAATTTGTTATATTAGCTTGTAAAACACTACATGCTAGAAAATAAAATAAAACCGAGATTTTTGCTTTGATTTCTTACATTGATCGTCTATATTCAACTCGTGTATGCAGTGTGTATTTTGTAACAATATTTTGATTTAAAAGAGTGTCCATGGAGTTCCTTGCCCGTCCTTCTCCATAGGTACCTACTATGCTTTGGAATGAGCAACTAGCTTCATCATTCTGACTGACCGACCCCTTGAAAATTCAAAAGTGCCTGTAATTGGTTTATTTAAAATAAATGCTTTGAATTTGAGTTTGGCAGCAGTCATAAATACATAAATTAACGATCTTTTATAAGTTAACAGCTCATGATAGTTTTCGTAGCGTTAGATACTACCTATACCTATACCTTTAAAGGTAGGTGGACTTTTGGGGTCGCGGGCGCACGGAGTGGGGACTCCGGCCGCCCACCGAGTGACCCCAGGGAAGACGGTGGCACAGTGGTCACGTGCTGCCGTGCATATCGAGGCTCAGGGGACGCCCCTTTACAGTCTCCTTAGGGATGTGCCTTATAGGTGTTGCACAGAGGGGGTTCCGAAATTGGTCTTTTCAGAGGAACCGGGACCTCCTCTGTGTTGATGGTGATCACCGGGGTGGTTTTAGTGAGGTAAAAATCCCACACTCCCCGACCTTCCTCCCCAGAGGTCGGGTGCCTTTTAAAGGTTTCATACCGAAAAGAAAAAAAAGAAAAAGGTAAACCTATACAGCATGTATCAAAAACCAACCCCTTAAATATGACCACGTCGGTCATATTTAAGGGGTTGGTTTATCAAATTGCACAACTTTTGCCATGGGATTTATTTTCGCGATTACGATGTTGGATACACGCTGTAGAGGCAAGAGACACCTCAGTCATCTCTATGGAAATATTTCAGTCAATTTTAAATTAAACGATACACATTTACATGACAGCTAGAACTAGCAGGGTGGCAGCAAAACGTGCTCTCAAACGGTCAACTAACACTTGAACTACGAAAACCGACCTTATTACTACGAAATAAACGCGCTGCCAAAGTCAAATTGCAACCATGGACGTGAGGTTGACTAGGTACAGAATAACAGACTAAAAAAAAAGAACCGGTAGCCGACGAAAACGTGACCGGGAAACTAAATGATGAAATATGAATGATACCTCACTGATCCACATACCCAGTCGCCATTTTACTAAAAAGGTTCCACGTTTAAATTCTACACGTGTGCATAAAGTTCGTTAAATTAATAAAATATTCCCATGAGTTTGCCGACCGTATACGGGTCTTGTAAAGGTCAGAAGCACTGTTTACTTTGCTCTCTACCGCACATGGTACCCTGGTAGGCAGTGGTGGATTTACCAGCAGGCTGAGTAGGCTTGAGCCTAGGGCGGTAGATTTTACGGGCGGAAAATTTCGGGACCGATATTTTTTTAAGCCATCTTACTGGAATCAAAAAGATTTCTGTAAGACGGTTTTCTGAGGTTTTGCTGAAAGAAGTCTATAAGAATCTTTCCGATGAATTTTCCCTCTTCGCTTTCAATGTACATTCAACGGTACCGCAAACTTCTATATTTTATGATTTGACACTCATTTCGCGGCCTCCAACCAGTAATAGGATTCTGCCCACACTTTTTGCTAGCGCAATAAAGATTATTTAATTACGTTTACCGAATGTACATTATTGTGTTAGTAGCATATACACTGATGGACTAAGGATGGGGGGGAGGGGTGGTCCACCCCGGGCCTCGGGCCATAGGGGCCCTCAAATCTTGAGAAGTACTTTTTAATCAAATCTCAACCAAGGCCAAAATATGTCAGTAAGAAGCAGTTGCCTCTTACATATGCAAAATTTAAATGCAGGGTGCAACATTTTCGAGCTCGCTTCGCTCGCTCACTCTTGTCAACAGTCTCTTCGTTGTCAGGTTTTTCTACATATCTAAGTCGATAAGTAACTGTTTATCTATAAATATTCAGAAGAAAACTTAACCTACACAAGAAAATGCTACAAAAATGCTGCTAAAACTTTCCTGTTTCTGTATGAATTTTCAAAAGAAATTTTCTGAGAAATACGAGACAGGCTGTAAAAAAATTCGTGCCCGCTACACTCGCTCTTGATTCCCACCTTCTTATACTTTTCGATGACAATGTCCATATAGCATATTATTTTTGTCATTATTTTTGAACAGCATATTTTTTGTTATTGTAAAAATAATCTAGGAACTTACAATTGTATAGGTAAGGGCGGCAAAAACTTAATAGACTATACTGTCTTGGAAAATGTGTAAATCTGGCACTGCTGGTAGGTGTATACAAATAATGCGGAAAAGAGACAGACTATATTTCGCAGAGTGAGTAAGTAGTAAAATTAAAATAGGCTCTACGAGTGACGATATTTTAGTGTAGTCTTTTTTTATAATAATTGGCGAAACTTTACAGATTTGATGGGTAGGTTATCACCATCATAATCATTTATAGCCTTGTTCCATCTACCCACTGCTGAGTATAAGCCTCCTCTCTTTGGTGCCATGCGTCCCTGGTATGTGCGATGGGTATACATACCCAATAGATACCCAATAGCAATCAAAACTAATACGCTTTCTTAATCATAATTTTAAGTAATTATCTGATCGACGCCCTTGTGTCGCACGTGGTTACTTGTAATTATGATATATGTACGATTTAATTATATATTTTTTGTTTTTATTAACCATAACGTCGGTGATGTTTTTAATTATGACATGCCGAATACGAAAGGATTTGCACCGATAATTTATTTATTTATTTAACACTAGCTGCGCCCCGCGGTTTCACCCGCATAAGTCTCGATCCCATGGGAATATCTCTGTACAAAGTATCCTATGTCCTAATCCAGGTCATGGACTAACCATGTGTCAAATTTCATCCAAATCCGTTCAGTCGTTTTAGTGTGAAAGCGTAACCAACAAAAAATCAAATATTTTCTCTTTATAAGTAATATTAATTTAGATAAAACAGCCAAGGTCAAACACATTCGTTAAAGGTTAATATAACAACATAGAGCCAGGATCACCAATTAGTTTCATTGGAAGTCCGTTTTAAAAAATAATGTGACTTTCCCAGTCCGTTTGAGAGACGATTAGAATAGAATAGAATACTCTTTATTATGTAAACCATAAAAATTACAGAAATAAACGTCGAAATGTTACATAGGGTGACACAATGGGCGGTCTTATCGCTAAAAGCGATCTTTTACAGACAGCCGTTGGATCGACTACCTACTAGTTTTTTTTTTTATAAAGTAATAAACAAATATTATGTAATGAGCCAAAATAACAAATTAAGTAATTAATATGAATGCGAAAAATTTTTTTTTTTACCTTTTATTATCTGTCTGAAATCTGGAGTGTCGACGGCAGAAAAGACAATGCGCGGGCTAAATTAAATGAATTACTCAATTTTTTATTTTTATTTTTTGTTATAAATATTTCTGTTTATTTAAGGTCCGCACCAAGTAGGTCGAAGGTCCGGATGCGGACCGCGGTCCGCCATTTGGTGACTCCTGACATAGAAAATACAACTACTCCATAATCATAATAAATATGCTCATCGCAAAATACTCAAAACATACTGACGAGATCTTCTTCTATTCGTCCGCGAACACATCACAGCCAGGCTTAGCGTTCAAGAGAGCGTTGAGCGCAGACAGTGTGCGACATAAATTATATCAAACTGCGCAAAGACCAATCAGATGAAAGCTCCCGCCAAGCCGCTTAAGCAAAGGCTTACTTGTCATCAAGAAGTTTCGTGTCGTTTATAGCCTGCTGCGAAACCCATAAAATTTTATGGTTTTGATATCTAGTGTAAGTACGTTGTGTAGGTGTTATCCTTTAACCTATTAAAACTATTGTCAATTAAAATAATAAAACAATATGCGGGGTAATTGCGTAACACACTATCGGTAACAATCGCTTTCATTTTCAAATGAAATCAAAGTATTTTATTTCACATATAAAGAAAGAAAGAAAGGAAAAAAAGAAAGAAAGAAAAATATATTTTTTTGGGATACGCACAGGAAATACAAAGAGTAAAAATAAAAAAGGAGCATTTAAAACTAACAAAATCAACAATAAATAAGTAAAAAACCTGTGCGAGGCCAAAAAGCCAAACCCACAAACCAACCCCAAACCAAACCAAACCAAACCAACCAAAACCCAATGCCAAAAGCCAAACCTACATCGGCACTTATGAAACGTCAGAAGCTAGGTGCATGGTTCCAATTGGTTGTTTCCTATGGAGAAGAGCCGGCAAGAAACTACACGGTTACACTTTTAAAAACAAGGGGCTTGTACAATGTTTCAAATTACAGTGTTGATAGGTATGTGAGGACAGTGTAGGCCTGTAAACAAGTAACAGGTACTCAACAAAATATAAAAAAGGTCTACAAATCTGCAGTCTACAAGTTAGGCCTACAAAATTCTCACATTCACAAAACAATAGATTTTGATAGTTCCACAACATTCATTGCGTTATTTACGTTGTTGAGCAGACAGATTTCTACGACCATATGAAGCAATGGATTAGCAATATCCTTAAAAATCATTCAGATTGTGTTAGATAGTGCGTTACGCAATTAGGGTTCTGGAGTGTGTTTCGTTTTATTTATTTATTAAAACTTCATGCACAAGTAAAAAAATACTGTACAAAGGCGGACTTAATGCCTGAGGCATTTTCTACCAGTCAACCTTAGGGTGATGCAGAGACTAAACATGGCAGGTGCAATATATGGGATAGATAGTGGGGATTTTATTATGTCAGGAGCACATTTTTGTACTACTAGGAATAATAAAAAAGCGGCCAAGTGCGAGTCGTATTCGCACACGAAGGGTTCCATACCAACCTATAATATTTAACAATACATTTTTATTTTTTAATACTTGAAAACATTTTTTTTGTATGGACCCCCTTTATTTTATTTTTATTATTTGTTGTTGTAGGTGCCATAGTAGTACACACTCTGTGTAAATTTCAAGTGTCTAACTATTCCGGTTCAAAATATACAGCCGTGTGACAGATATCGAAGCCTTAGTAATCGGGTCCCATTGGCATCCTTTGGGTACGCAAATTTAGAAAAAACTGTTAGACGAGTAACATTGGGATGCCAAATTTAAAGCACCCCGAAAAACCTTTTTTCAGTAAAATTTCGTAAAAAAAGGTGCCCAGTTCGAACACCAGGTGTTCTCAAAGTTGTCTGAAGGCCTGCTCAGTTATTTAACACATAAATAAGCCTACATGTGTTTTCTTTGTACCACAGGTGAAGGCCTGCATAACAAAAATAGCCTGCGTAATAAAATATTCTTGGGAATATAGAACAAGTCGTGTGAACTAACTAGGCACTCAAACTCAAAGCATTTATTTCAAATACCAATTATAGGCACTTTTGAATTGTCAAGGGATCGGTCAATGAGAAAAATGAAGCTAGTTGCCCATTCCAAAGCGTAGTAGGTACCTACGGAGAAGAACGGGCAAGAAACTCCATGGACAATCTTTTAAATTAACGTATAGTTAAAAAAAAATTTGGTTACATAATTCATGTTGAAATTATACATGTGAGAACGATATAAAAAGACGTGCACGTTAAAAGCATCCGTAATAAAAATGATAATAACAAAAAAAAAAAAAAAAACACTTGTGGCACTCGGGGACTGCCGCGGTAAAACTATTGCATAGCATTTTTTGTCAACTTATGCAATTGTATATTTTTTTTTATTTTTTATTACACAGTATTTCTTTTTCTTTGATATTAATTCAAGTTTTTTCTTTGATATTAATTCAAGTTACACTTTTTGAGCGTGGTGACCGATAAAAAATCTTTTTTTTTCTTTTATTGAATAAATGAGAAGTTAATATCGTTTAAAATATTTTTATTTTATTTTTTATGCGGTGAGTGTGGCATTATAAAGATATGATAGATACCTATACACCTATATACTTTCTCACAAACAGCTGCTTACGTATTCGTCCGATTTCGGAGCAGCTCGTCTCGATCCGTGCGAGTTTTGTATAGTCGTACCATATACATACACGTTAAGCGAACGCTCGGCCGAGCTACATGGTAGGCGGAGTGGAGGGTGTTAGGTTTTATTTTCGTTACGGAATTTCTTGATTCGGTCGCCGCGCTCAAAGCCCGCGATAAAAGCTATGCTTAACAATTCAGAAATTAAAATAAGCCGTGGCAGCTAAGAGATGACCAGTCCCTACTGACGGTGCCCGTTCACGAAAATGACATATGGATCAGCATCATTCAGCTCAACCATTTTGAAGGGATCTTAATGATCCAACACATACGCCACCACCAGCGAGACATTAGAGTGAGCATGACATACTCTCAGCCGCCAGGGCACATTCAAGTCAATGAAAGACGATTCTAGTAAACGGTAGCTTTATAGTAGATACATAGTGCTCACACAATGTGCACCAACAAGTTAATAGGCCTGTATATGAGTCATAGTGTTTATTTTGCGCCACCGAGCTAGCTTTCTACCTAGTGTTGTAGGGTGACTAAAAATCTTGCTTTTAGAAATGTAAAAGCTTGCCAAGGTTTTTGCTATTGAATCATGTAAGAACTGCTGAACAGCTTTCGATATACTCGTACAAATATAGACTATAATATAATGCGTCCACAATGTTTGCGAAGGTTTTTACGACGATTTTTACGCGATAATAAGAAAAAGAACCGCCTCCATAGTCGGCCGGCTACGCGGCACCACCAGCGGTCTCCTGAGCGTGTTCTCAGATCGGTGGGACTCCCCTCTACTGCGCCTCTGGGTAAGAGTCCACACCAGTTGATATTTAAAATATTATCTCATTATTACTCATTATTACTAACACTAGTTATTAAGTTATTTTGTTGCTACTCACACTATGGACACATGTCTGAAATAAAGAATTTGAATTTGAATAACATCACGCCTCTTTAACTGGGGAAAATAGGCAGTACACCCACATTTCACTAGTTATGTTTAAGGCCCATGTAATAGGGGGCGAGCCCATTGCCATCCACCGGGCACAAATTCAGACTCCGGGCTGCTAGTGAGAAATTCTTGATGAAAAAACCCAATAATTATTTGCCCGACTTGGGAATCGAACCCAGGACTCATGTTTAGGAGTAGCGCTTGTGACCACTAGGCCAATGAAGCAGTCAATGAAAATTATGTGATTATTAATGTTATGCACCTATGTATAAAATAATTTTATTAATCTTTAATCTATATATATAAAAATTAATCCCTATTTCCCTTGGTCACGCCAGCACTTGAGAACGACTTTTTTTTGAAGTTTTCTAATACTTTGTAGAAGGTTATTACGGAAAAAAATATTAAGAAAAGCGACGGGGTGGGTCGGGGGAACAAGAAATTTCACGCGGACGAAGTCGTGGGCAGAAGCAAGTGTTACTATATATTTTAAATGACTTTCATTATTATATTATGTTAGAAAGAGTTTATTTATTAGTAGTGATAATGAATCTTGTGATATTGACATCTAGTAGGTATACAATATTATGTTAACTTTTAAGTATTCAACCTAGATATACTCGTATTTTAAACGTAATAATACTTGCTGCGCTGTAACGGGGTCATGTACTCTTAAATTTTAGCTTAGCCTGGCGATCGGCGGCGGCGATCTCTCACGTCCGGCCCTGGTTCAGGCCATGGTACGGAGTGAGAGGGAATTGGAAGCCGTCACCTCCTTCTGCAAAGCAGTCATGCTCGCGAAGGAGGAGGAGCTCGCCGTCCGGTAAGGACCAGGCCCGGGTCGACGGCGCGTCGTGTTCCACGCGCGCCTCAAAGAGATGTCAGCATCATTGACGGGGTCCGAAAGGGCCGCTGCCTGGCGGGGTCGCGGATTGTTCGAAAGAGTTACCGTGGCCCTGGCGCACAGGCAACTGAAGAAACACGGGTGGGTTTTAGTCAGTAGGAGTCTGACAAGCCATTCCGCTCCGCCCAGAGCGGGAGAGATCATTTGATGATTTCCAACCCAAAAAAAAAGCCTGTAACTGAGTGTACATTATGAAAAAATAAATAAATTACTCAATTAGAAAGGAGTCTTAAAGACAATGACACAACGCATAATATCACACTATTCTAAAATAATAATTTGCTTCTAAATACACAAACCGTTACACAATAATTCCCCACAACCAACTATTATTACACTCTCTGTGGCAACCTTGTTTATTTTACCCCAGTAAGCAGACTCTCCCTACATAGATTGTAGGGGAACTATAAATATTGTTTATCAGAGGGATGCCTTGTATAATAGAGTGGAAAATGTGTCTATGGTAGCAAGGGGTTCGGTACTATTATAACACAGTGGAGCAAAATTATGTCAATGTAGCTATTGTCCGCGGTTTCACTCGCGTAAGCTGATATGAAAGAAAAAATAGAAGAAAATAAGTTTATTTGCGGTAGACATGACGCAGAGAAAAACACACAAATACAAAAAATAATGATGGGAAAATATGCGTCAAATCCATGCAAAACGGCAATTGCTCAGCATAATGCTACGACCCTATGCGAGACAGAGCCCCAGCACTGGTTTTCAGCGACGGCCGGCGTTGACGTGATGACGTCAAGCAGTGCAGCATACAAAAATTAAAAATAAGAAAAAAAAAAATACACTTTTCGACGGTATCAGACGTTTTAATCGAGTGAATGTAATTTTTTTGTTTCATTCCATGTTCACAAGACAAAACTACATAGGAATGAACGTTCAACGGTAGCCGAGTGAAATTCTATATCGTTGGATCGATTCACCAATGAATTCATTATTCACTTTGATGATTTTGTTTTAAGACCTTAAGTGGGATATGTTGTGGTTTTGATCCTAACCTCCTCGTATGTTATACGTTATTAAAATTTACATAAAAAAGTTACGTAGGCACACGAAATATTCATAACCATCCCATAAAAAAAAAATACCCATGAAAACATCACAGACATCAAGATATTAATTCAAAACAAGGAATTTACCGCCAAAATTACATCAACTCCAGAATAGTACTCTAAAGTCGCTTATACCCTGTACCGCACTCAATTCAGTCTTTCTATTAAAAAGTTTAAGGTTGTAAACATCACAGAATCAATCAAGATTTTAATTCAAAACAAGGAATTTTCCGTCAAAATTACATCAACTCCAGAATAGTACTCTAAAGTCACTTACACCCTGTACCGCACTGAATTCAGTCTTTCTATTACAAAGTTTAAGGTTGTAAACATCACAGACTCAATCAAGATCTTAATTCAAAACAAGGAATTTACCGCCAAAATTACATCAACTTCAGAATAGTACTCTAAAGTCGCTTATACCCTGTACCGCACTCAATTCAGTCTTTCTATTAAAAAGTTTAAGGTTGTAAACATCACAGAATCAATCAAGATTTTAATTCAAAACAAGGAATTTTCCGTCAAAATTACATCAACTCCAGAATAGTACTCTAAAGTCACTTGTACCCTGTACCGCACTCAATTCAGTCTTTCTATTAAAAAGTTTAAGATTGTAAACATCACAGAATCAATCAAGATCTTAATTCAAAACAAGGAATTTTCCGTCAAAATTACATTTAAATTCAAAACAAGGAATTTTCCGTCAAAATTACATCAACTCTAGAATAGTACTCTAAAGTCGCTTATACCCTGTACCGCACTCAATTCAGTCTTTCTATTAAAAAGTTTAAGGTTGTCATCATTAAGGTGCGCGCTCACGACACGTCTCGATGACATTCCACAGATAAGATAAGTCGTGAAGACATCTGCTGAATAAATTGTAACAGGGAATGAAATGATGATGGTTCTGTAGGACTGAAAAGATTTATATTGAGGGTCTTGATTTATGTGACTGGTTATTTTCCTATTCTTTAAAGCAGTAGTACGTATTGCATCCATAAAAAGTAAATTACCTACAGCGCATCTTTCTTAAAACAATCATAATTTAGCTTTGCCATTTTGCACAATTTAGCACCAAAATTGAATCAACTTATTGATAGTACATCCTATAGAGGTATGAGGAACAGGGGTAGAGTTCACTCATACCTCCTTAGAAAAGGGAGGATCCTCAGACCAGATGGGTGTCGTATCTGGTGGGCAACTGCCCGACGATTACTGTCGGGACGTTGTTTAAAATGCTAGTTGCGCGGTAAACTCTGCTTGCGCGATGCAGGATTTTTGCGTGACGTCAGTTTGACGCGTAGCTCGCACGTGGCGTTGTAGATACCGCTACAATAATATAAAGACAATATAAATCCTGTCTCACCCCATTTCAAGTCTTTCTGTTAAAAAAATTAAGGTTTTCATCGCTAAGCTCACGAGACATTTCAATGAAATTCCGCATATTATAAAATAAGTCGCAAATACATCTGCTGAACAAATTGTTACAGGGAACGAAATGATGATGGTTCTGTAGAGCTGCAATGATGAGGACACGGTGGAGCAGAGGACACGGTGGAGCATACGGTGGAGGTCTGCCCGGCTTGGGCGGAGCACCGCCGTGTCCTCGTGGCGGCGATCGGCGGCGGCGACCTCTCGCGTCCGGCCCTGGTTCAGGCCATGGTACGGAGCGAGAGGGAATGGGAAGCCGTCACCTCCTTCTGCGAAGCAGTAATGCTCGCGAAGAAGGAGGCGGAGCGCGAAAGGGAGAGGCAATCTCTGCGCCCTCGCGCCCCTAGCCGCCGCAGGAGGAGGAGACACCCTGGGCGTCGGGAGTCGATTGCCGACTCCCGGCCACCGTAGGCGCGGGCTTGCGGACGGCGAGCAATGGGCAGCTCGCCGCCCGGTAAGGACCAGGCCCGGGTCGACGGCGCGTCGTGTTCCACGCGCGTCTCAAAGAGATGTCAGCACCAGTGACGGGGTCCGATAGGACCGATGCCTGCCGGGGTCGCGGAATGTTCGAAAGAGTTACCGTGGCCCTGGCGCACAGGCAACTGAAGGAACACGGGTGGGTTTTAGTCAGTAAGAGTCTGACACGCCCTTCCACTCCGCCCAGAGCGGGAGGGGTCATTTGATGATTTCCCACCCAAAAAAAAAAAAAAAAGGTCTGCAATGATAAATGCTGAATGAGGAGAATCTTGGTCTCCGTAAAATATGGTTATTTTGCAGTCGCAAATATTTTTTAAGCAGCAGTTTTACGTCCATCCATAGATGTGTTACAATTTATGTTATTTTCATAGAATAAAGATGTTATGTAATTTTTTTAAATTAAAAATTACGCTCGTCTGTATAAATTTAATTTAAATATCAACTCTGTAACAAATTCTTCTGTGTAGGTATAACAAATTTTATGAAAAAAAATTACCGACTGAAACAATCTGTTACTTTGATGACACACACATTTGTAATCATTCAAAAATAATAGCTGTATAAATATTCATACGTATGAAAATGTAAAAAAAAAATTGTTTACATAAATCATGTTTTAAATAATTTTTATACAACAGCTCACAACTCTCTAGGTTTTATGTAAAACTAATAAAGTATATTCAGCTGGTTTGTTAATCCATAAAATATTTTATTTTACTTGTGTGTGTGTGTCCTATTACTACGTACTTGGAATATGTGAGTAGTTTACCTACCATAAAACTAACTTAACACACTCACTCCCAAAGGAATTCGGAACCTTTACGCTTTTTGATGCCTTTTCACAGAAAAGGCAAAGAATCCTTTTGGGAGTGTTTGCGAAAAATAACTATGAAATAGTCGAGAATCTTAGGGACTTTAGTGAGGACATTCCATTGACGGTGGGATCTCCTTCTTTATATAGTTACATGTTTAATTTCCCGGATCGTTGACGTGCCTAGTGCCTAGACCGAAATATTTTTGTCCCGTCGGGGGTTACACAGGCCTCATCTCCGTGAGAGGGACTGCCGAAATTCACCATGCGGGTCCAGCGCGGGTGTGTATCCTTTTTTTTTTTTTTTTTTTTTAATCATCAAATTACCTCTCCCGCTCTGGGCGGAGCGGAAGGGCGTGTCAGACTCTTACTGACTAAAACCCACCCGTGTTCCTTCAGTTGCCTGTGCACCAGGGCCACGGTAACTCTTTCGAACAATCCGCGACCCCGGCAGGCATCGGTCCTATCGGACCCCGTCAATGGTGCTGACATCTCTTTGAGGCGCGCGTGGAACACGACGCCGTCGACCCGGGCCTGGTCCTTACCGGACGGCGAGCTGCCCATTGCTCGCCGTCCGCAAGCCCGCGCCGGTAGTAGGCAATCGACTCCCGACGCCCAGGGTGTCTCCTCCTCCTGCGGCGGCTAGGGGCGCGAGAGCGCAGAGATTGCCTCTCCCTTTCGCGCTCCGCCTCCTCCTTCGCGAGCATTACTGCTTCGCAGAAGGAGGTGACGGCTTCCCATTCCCTCTCGCTCCGTACCATGGCCTGAACCAGGGCCGGACGCGAGAGGTCGCCGCCGCCGATCGCCGCCACGAGGACACGGCGGTGCTCCGCCCAAGCCGGGCAGACCTCCACCGTATGCTCCACCGTGTCCTCCGGTCGATCCACGCAATGATAACACCCGGGCGTTTCCTCCCGCCTTATCCGAAACAGGAACCTCCCGAAACAGCCATGTCCGGTGAGGACCTGCGTCAGGCGGAAGGTGAGGACGCCGTGGCGCCTCTCAAGCCACTCCTCAAAGAGGGGTCTTACAGCCGCAATTGTGGCGTGCCCTGCGCTGGGTTGCGACAGTCGCACTCTCCATGCCGCCATGAGATCCCGCCGGAGCTCTGTCCGCTGTGCCGTGATTTCTCGCGGCAGCGGAGTTACGCCCCGGCGTTTCGCCTCCTGGGTGTGTGTATTCTTACTGTTCTAAAATCCACCCTTTATTTATACAAAGATTTAAATTGCTAGATTTGTGAGTAAGCTCACACATTACTTTTAGCGTTTCTATGACAATGAAGTCAAGTCACTGCGTCATTTTGTGTCAGACGTGTCAAAACGCAACAGAAACGCGACTATCTGTTGACGCAGTCGAGCAAATCTAATGATTTAAATATTTGCCTTAATATAGGTTTCCTAGTTCACAAGACAGCTATGCAATAATATTTAAAAAAAAACCCCTGACACAAACAAAAACCCTCTAAAAACGGCTGAACAGATTTTGTTCTTCTTTTCTTTCGCGATCTAAGATCGCTCTCCATTAAATCACCTTTCAAACAAAACCAGAAATAAAACAAAATCGGTCCAGCCATTTCGAAGCTACGATACCGCAGACAGACACACGTTAAACTTATAACACTCCTCTTTTTGCGTCGGGGGTTAAAAATGTATGGCATTGACAGAAGCTACCGAAAAGCTCATGTCAATCATGTTGAAAGTCATTGAAGAAATACGAAACACTTTGATTACCATTACCACTTATTTAGACGATTGCTACTTTTCTACGTCCTCTGGTTTCCACCATTGATGTGAATTATATCGATAGATGATACACAGAATTAATTACAAGTCAACTTTAATTACGGTTCTGGTTGTTCTTGAAACCAAACACGAAAACAATACATTACAATTAGGCAAAAATTGAAAACGGAAGTAATTTAAATTATTTACACGTTTCCTTGAGACTCGCACATACCAGGGCAGCATGGCACAAAAGGAAGGAGGCCGATGTACTGAGCAGTCGGTGAAACAAAGCTGCCAATGATGACGCATTTCCTCAGTATGTGGACAAAAAATTAGATATTGTTGAACATCTTGAATATATAAAATATCTTGAACGAACAAACAAGGTTAGACTCAAATATAGCGGAAAACTTTTATCTATCTGACCCGAATGTCAAGGTTTACGAGTGCCTAGGTCAATTAGTGTCGCCGTGTGCCCGGCCGGCCGAGAATAGGACCCTACATCTTTTACACGGTATTGTGGTTGGTGGATAGTAAATGGGATAATTGATTTTATTACGCTAAAACACTTTAGTTAGAGTGTTGGTGAATGTGTTCTTCATCACGTAATATAACATCACGCCTTGTTCCCCTGAAGGGTTTGGTACAGGTGTACTCATAGTACACTTGCATACAGAGGTATAAGGAACAGGGTGTAAAGCTCACTCATCCTCAATAGAAAATGGGAGGATTCTCCGGCCAGATGGGTGTCGTGTCTGGTGGGCAACTGCCCGACGATTGATGTCGGGACGGTGTATATTATATAATTATGCTAGTTGCGTGGTAAATTCTTCTTGCGCGATGCAGGATTTTGCGGGACGTTAGTATGTTGCGTAGTTCGCATGTGGCGCTTGTAGATGGCGCTACAGGGGCGAGGCTATTGCCACCATCGGGCACAAATTTCAAACTCCGGGTTGCTAATGAGTAATTCTAGATGGAAAAGCCAAATAATACTCACACACACTCTTACTCACACTCTCTCACTCTTTACCGTATCGTAATATTAAAAGATTGTGCCTGAACATGCATTTGCTATGATGTTGGTGGTGGTTGGACAGGAGCATATTCGTTTGTCCAGTGATTAATTTCATTTATGTGAAGGAACGTTCTAATAACACTTATTGGCGGTTGCTTCGACAAATGTTCAGTAGAACAGTCACAGTTATTATATTATAAACAAAAAAAAAAACCCGACCATTTCTTGAATGAAAGCAAAATCAGAAAGCTATTGTACAAATTAAATGAAGAATATAGATTTATATTGACAAGTTGAGGAAATGCCCCAATTCCAACTGAAGCGAGGTTTCAGCTATGCAACCGAAGATATTTATTTCGAATTTAAAGTTTACATATGAAAGCACAAAATTATAATACCATATCCCATACCAGCTTCAAGAACAGACCACTCTACAGAACCCTAAAAATGCGAAACCACAAGACGTTCTAATGTTACACTCCCTAGGGAGGGGAATGATCATTTTATTCCGTTACCCGGCTTGAAACGAGCGCCCACCTTTAACTTAATGAGCGCTTGCACTCGGCTCATTTGCGTGCCAGTTGTCAGATTGTGCCAGTTGCCAGTCCGCCACATTCCTTGGCATCTGCCAGGTTGCCACTAGAGGTGCGCTTGGAGGGGTGAAACGTGTTTTATACGAAATTTCAGCAGTTATTTCTGGTTGGAATTAAAGGTTGGAGAGGTGTGCTCTGATTTGGAATTAAATGGTTAGGCATACATAAGGCACTATGAACAACTACTTCTGAAAATGGGGTTTTCATTTAAATGCTACAAATGTTAAGAACATTTGCTATCGTCACCACGCTTGTCAAACGAATTAATTGCAGTTGCTTGTAGCCATTTCTTATTCCTTAAACCGCTATTTGTCACACGAATAAAGTGCTTTATTTATTTTTCAAGAACTACAGGGTGCTGCAAGCTGAGCAGAAGTGGTGAAGAATAAATATTAGCACATTTAATCAATGCTTCGCAGTTATTAAAAAACAAAACTTTTTAGAAATGTGTCCTCTATTTTCGCAAAAATTCGCAGAAAACATTCGATTCGAGATACAGAAGTTTGAATACTCAACTCAACTCACCTCAAAGTATTTATTTCAATTAAACCATTTACAGGCACTTTTGAATTATCAAAGAGTCGGTCAGTTAGAAAGTTGAAGCTAGTTGCCCATTCCAAAACGTAGATCTAGAATAATATTTTGTAGTAAGTCGTGTAATAATTTTTTATAGGTAAGCAATTTAATGTTAATAATAAAGTTCTTATACTTTCTAATTAAAATAAACAAGGGGTTTCGAACCTTTGGGGAAAGGGGAAGCATAATATGACTGGATTAAGAAATAAACATGATTCAAATAATTTAATAATATTCCAATTTGTAATATGCTATTATTCTCAAGTGCAATGGAAGCACAAAAGTAAATTTGTTCCTCTTCTGTTTAGTCTATCTGACAATGGAGTCTAATTGTATGAATAAATTACTGCTCTTCCACAGTTGTAGGCTATAAGAGGGCTATCATATCAGAAAGCCGATTCCCGTAATTAAAAACGTGCAAAATCTAGTCAATCTCATCTCAGTAACATTCAATGTCAAAAACTTGACAAGAATTTAGGTAAATTAGAGGTATTTTTTAAAGAAAGAAAGAAATAAATAAAATACGTTTATTTGCGGTAAACATGACGCAGAGAAAGAACACAAAAAAGAACAAGTTGGGGGAAAATATGCGTCACATCCACGCAAAACGGACATCGCTCAGCATAATGCTACGACCCAATGCGAGACAGAGCCCCAGCGCTGATTTTCAGCGACAGCCGACTTGACGTGATGACGTCAACCAGTGCAGCATACGGTAAACACAGACGGTACGGTTTGACAGATTGGGGCTGAGATGACATTGTGGACGTTTTTAAAAATACCAGAATTGCCCCTCTGATAGTAATTGTCTCACTGCTAGACTGAACTTCATTTCAAAGGGAAAACGAACGAACTAAGCAAATGGATATGTAGACCATCTCCTAATTTACTGCGTATACTAATTCTGTTGTTATTTTCATTTTATTTTTGTTTTTTGTTTTTAAGAGTGTGTTTAGTTTCGTTTGTAATAATCCTGTGCGAGCCCCAATAAATAATTTTCTTTCTTTAATTAATTTGAAGTTATATGAACTCATATCCTTAGGATGCAAGTGAAAACGTAGACAGCAAAATAGACCTTATAAAATAAGGGCATTCACAAATATTAAATACTGGCTTCTGCCCGCGACTTCTTCTGCGTGGACTTCAGAATTGGGTCTAATTTTAACATAAATTAATCAGTTGCTAAGCCACATTTACCGATATAAAAAGTATCCTATGTGTTAATCCAGGTTATAAACTATATGTGAGCCTAATTTTATCCAAATCCGTTCAGCCGTTTCTGCGTGATAGAGTAATTAACATGCAAACATATTATACAGGGTCAAATTAAATTAGCTAGCGAAACTCCGCAGACGTGATGGGTATCGATATCTAAACATGATAAAACATTATTTTTTCAACTCATACTCCATGTAACAACACTAAACGTGATCGTTGACCCCTAAAACACATCAAATCATTTTTTTTTTATTCTGTCGTGTATAATATCTATACCAATAACATCTGCGGAATTTCGCTAGCTAATCTAATTTGACCCTTTACAGTTGACGGTTAGGTACAAGTATGTTCAACAATTAATAACAAACATCAATTATAAGTTAGTAAAGACGCACAGAACTTGCTAGATCCGTAACTTACAAAGTTGGTCTCCTACGTGCACTCTGTAAAGAGCGAGTCGACATGCAGTGTGGGCAAATATCGATAAATGATGGGAAAACTTGTGCTTCCAGAGAGCGAAAATGTAGTCATAATTTTATATTTGTAACTTTATGCAGTCTATTGACTACTGACTGTTGAATTACGGATGTGAAAAACATTTTACAAAAAAAAAAAACAACCGACTTCAAAAAAAAAACATTTAAAACGTCAAAAATAACTTTAATTTCGTAAGTCTTTGGTTTTGTATTTTCGTTTTTTGCCACCGACTTCCGAAATTAAACTTATTTTTAGGTTTTTTAGTATGAAAATCCGTATCTGTCGTGTTTAGCGGCCAGCAATGTTAATATGAAAATCCATATCTGTCGTGTTTAGCGGCCGAATTATTTACTATGAGAACTCATATCTGTCGTGTAATTTAAAAATGGAACGAACATTTTACTTCGACCCATGGCAACCAAGGAGGTAACTTATCAAAGATTTTATTTAAATCTCGAACTGGCTTAGCAAACAGAGCTGTATAAAGTGAAAAAGAAACAAATGAACGTATTGGCGCGAGAAATGTTATCGTTGTTCGTCATTGATTCTGAAATTTATAATTACTTTACTTAGTTTGCATTTCCGCGCATTATTTGAGAAAAGAACTATACACGCCTTGGCCGCAACCAGGCATTGATGGACTCACGTATTTGTTCCTCGGCCTCGCCTCGGCCCACATTTTCATGTTCGTCCATCAATGCCTCTGTTGTCGGCCGCTGCAGTAATGTACTAATGATCTATAAGATACCTAGCTTTCAGTGGTGTGTTGTGTGTCTGTGTGCAGAACCACCGAACTCTAAAATACAGTGTGTAGGAGATTTTTGTTAAGAAATGCAACCACAATACAGGAGAAATTCAAGGTCAGAGAGGTAGGGAGGTAGATCAGTGGCCTCAACTGACCTGCTACAAGGTTTATATATCCTGATATTACATACAGAGCCGATATTATCATATCAGTAAACTGAGAAATTCCAGCAACGCTGGCAGAATTAATTAGAGAAGCATGATTTAACCACATCAAAATACACCTGCTGCAGGCGGCTGATATATACCTATACCTAACAAACTTTTTGGAATACAAATACAAAAATATTCATCTTTCCACTACACTACGAAAATTTACCATCCTTCCTACTATATAATATTATAAATGTGAAACTTTGTGAGGATTGATGGATGGATGTTTGTTACTCTTTCACGCAATAACTACTGAACGGATTTGGATGAAATTTGGAACACATATAGTTTATAAATCGTAGCATTATGCTGAGATAGGAGCCTTTTTGGCCTCGCACAGGTTTTTTACTTGTTAAATGTTGTTTTTTTTTCTTTTTCTTTTCTATTGTTAATTTTGTTAGTTTTAAATGCTCCTTTTTATTTTTACCCTTTGTATTTCCTGTGCGTGCCCCAAATAAAATATTTTTCTTTCTTTCTTTCTTTTCTTTATAAACTGGATTAACATGTAGGATACTTTTTATCCCGGTAGTACGTTCCCCGTGGGATAATTTCCGACATCCACGCGGGCGGAGCTGTGGGTAAAAGCTAGTAAAATATATACACACAATAAAAAAAGTTGAGTGCTTAATTAATTAATTTGGCTTAAGAGAGTGATGTTAAAGAATTGACTAATCAGCACAGTCACAACATTGTGTTAAAAATGAAGCAGCTTGTACTATAGAGCAATTTGTTACAGCTCGCGACGAATCTTTCCCAACAACCACAAACGTTCGCCAAACGTTATCACCAACATGGAGCTACCCTCATATCAATAAAAATAACATTTAACGGAGTCCATTCAACTAGATACCCTCAAAATTGAATAGAATTTTCTCAAGAGCCAAACGACAAGCATTTCGATCGAAACTTTATTAGAATTACAATATTGAGCTGGATGAGGGGCCGCCATGTTGAAAAAGCGAAATATTGAATTTTATGAACGCACAGCTCAAGAGGCAGTGGTTTAATTTTACTTTGATATTGGAAATTGTAAGTTGTCTGATTGCACAAGTTGGGTTGATTATATTTTGTTGAAGTATCATGATTTTCGTACAAAACCTGCAGCCTAATTGCGTAACTCACTTACTTGCAATGCCTTTCATTTTGAAAAATCAACAATATTCATTGCGTTATATAAGTTGTTGCAGACGAATTTTTCAAACATAAAATATGAAAATTTATGAAGCATTGGATAATATCCTACAAAATCTTTCGGATTGTAATTGCAAGTGTGTTACAGTATTTTTGTCTCACGAAGCGACGCGCGCTTTACCCGTGGTAACCAAGTATACAAACATGCTGTGAATGTGTGCATGAAGACGAGTAGCGTCAGCACACATAACACACACAAGCACACAGACACGCACACATACACACACATCCGACATCGCTGTTATCTCGAACGGTACCGAGAGCTCCTGCGCTTACACACACATTCTCAGCGCGTTTGTACACTTGGTAACCACAAGTAAAGGACGCGTCGCTTCGTGAGATAAAAATACTATACTAAATAAATATGCTGATGGTGCGTCGGTATAACAATGATCTTCTTTTATCTGTTTGTTGAATTTTCAAAGCATGCGAACCAGAAACCATATTACAAAGCTGGGGTCAACAGAGAAGCAATCTATCAATGTCCTTAGTAGTAAACTGGGTCGCAAAACAAAAACAATCACAAAAATTTCCGAAACATGTTCAATTCAAAGTCAAAGCAAAGAAAGACGTCACTTCACAAAACTTAAAACTGTCAAATTCGTCAAACCACAACAAACACAACTGTCATGGCTAACCTAAAAATAGGGTTATCATATTAAAAAACTTCCCAAATGATCACTTTTGTACGCCTGTACTCTTCTTCAAATTAATTTGTTAGAATTTTTATGAAAATCTCTTATTTTTTTCCTATTTATCTATGTATAGTGGTAGCCCAAAATCAAACATCTCCTTTCTAATCTTATTTCAAATGCGAGTATAGTTTTTTACAGAAGCAGAATTAGTAACAAGCAATATCAAATACCATAATCATTTTAGACTATAAAATATTTCAAGAGCACTCCGAACTTATCCTACTACTTCCCTTCCACAATGCCAAAAACGACTCCGAAAAATAAAATTGACTAGCAACACTGGTTTCACTGTTCCAAAACACTTCCAGATTTTCCTTTGTGAAAACGAACGGTTATGACGTAAGCATTATACGGATACGCCTTGCCAACCATGAAATTGAAGTGACTGTTTGCTGTGAGAAAATATTTGAAAATTTTCGGGCACTTTTTTATGGTAGATGTGATAAAAGTGTGGGTAGACTTGTTGTTCGTCGAGATTATAGTGAGAAGAAATTGCTGTTTTTGTGTTGTGATAGAGCGAGTCGACAATTTAATTAACTGGTTGTTGAGTCGTGGCTTTTTCACGAGCGAGAAAACGTTACGACATCTCGAATTGCTGTTCTTTCATTCCTTCTTAAATTATGTAGTTAAAGCCTTAAGCTATAATATTGATGACCAAATGGTCAGTCAATTAAAATATCATGAATCATGAACATGTGCTACTGCTGAGCATGAAGTCCTAGGTTCGATTCCCGGGTTGGGCAAAGTGTTAATAAGTTTTTCCACCAGGAATTTGTCAGTAACAGCCTTTTTTTTTTTTTTTGGTGGGAAGTCATCAAATGACCTCTCCCGCTCTGGGCGGAGCGGAAGGGCGTGTCAGACTCTTACTGACTAAAACCCACCCGTGTTCCTTCAGTTGCCTGTGCGCCAGGGCCACGGTAACTCTTTCGAACAATCCGCGACCCCGGCAGGCTCAGTAGCAGCCTGGAGTCTGGATTCCTGCTCGGATGATGACGTACACCTCTGCCTAACCCTAAGGGGATTACAGGCGTGAAATTAAGTTATTCGGGCAATCTCTAAACATACACGACAGTTGATTACGAAGATTAATAAACAAAATTTTAATATTACACGTACCTTCATATAACCAATCCGGAACACCGTTGTGTATAGTCCCAGGGACCCCCGATTCTGTCACTTTATATCCCGTAGAAGATCGAGGCGCTGGCCTGTAGTATATGTCATAGTCTTTGACAGTGATCAAACCGTGACCCTTCGGCGTCCAGGTGGCTAGGAGGAGTGAGGGTCCTTCTGTGATGACACCGCCTCCAACCTCGTCTGGTAACGGAGTTAACGGGTAGGACTCTCTGAGGACAAATGAAGGAAGAATTAGTACTGTTGGGGTTGATCTTCTTTTGTCTTTTTGGGTCGAGCTGTACAAGCTCATGTCGTGGTGAAAAGATGATTCGTGTCACATAGTCAGTCTGGTTTAGTGGGATATTTATATGACCAATGAGGATTGGAGAATGCTCTCTCAGTACCTATCAGAAATATTTCACAATTATCACTATATTTTCTAAGCGAGAAGAATTTGCGGTGCTGACAACTGAGTATTATACAATATAGCTCATCTTATAGGCAATTTAATTTACCTTAATACTTATAGAGTAACAGCGATATACAATAATGCTTATCCTTTTTCTACGCATGATTACAAACAAGCTAAGTCAATATAACATGATTTTCAAATCGCAAACTTTACCCTGACCCATCAGGTCAAGAGCAGACCCATTCGGTAATAAAAAAAGACCTAAAATTAAGCCGGGTTCAAAATCAGAATAAAAATAAAAATATTTTATTTAACATAAACCTACATGGGCACTAATGAAACGTCAGAAGCTAGGTGCACCGTTCCAATTGGTTGTTTCACGTTAATACCAGTCATTTTATTAGGTTATGTAATTTTTTATTAAAAACCCTGACCTTCCCCAAATAATGAATTTTCCGTGACCCTCCCTAACTATACAGAAAGTGGGTATAATGGTAATATTCGCCATGTATTCGCCGTTCTATCAGGTTACGCGGGATTTCGCCGCTAGGCAAGTTTGATAGAAAACCTAACCTGCTTCATTACTCCTTGAGCTCAGTCCGGAATTCCGTCTGAGTAAAATATATGTATTTGAGTGATGGGAAAACGTTTCTGTTTTTTATTTCGAGCATTGTTGCTGAGTTTTAACTAAAGCAAGAAGTATGTATTGGATAAATCTTTGAGGCTTTTATTTGCGATATCATGGCCAGTATGGCCTTCTAATTTATTACAATAATAATGTTTGTGCTAGTAGTAAAATAAAATAAATATTTGTTAACCGATCCACGAATAGCACCTGATAAAATTTTGGATTGGTGCCGTTCGCTCAAGTGCTATTCAAACATCGCTTTCCCTATTTAGATGACTAAAAATCATTAGAAAGTACCAGGCTCACATGTTCGCGGAGAGGTTTCAAACGCAAGTCAGCAGCACAGCATCCAAGACAAACTTGATAGAAATCCTCGCACGCTCCATTACTCCTTGAGCTTGGGTGGCGAACTTCCGTCGGAATATATGAATTTGAATTATGTGAAAATATTTGCTTCGGTTCACGAATGCAATTGGAAATCTGAGTATTGTTGCTGAATTTTGTTTGACTTGGTCTCGGCTTTTTGCAAGCTCTTTTGTGCAGTAAAATATGTAGATATCAACAACAGTTCCGTGAATGACAGACTGATTATGAGCACGACCAGGATATTTTATAAAGAAACAGCTAGGAGATGTAGGTTTTCTCCAGTGAATTAATAATACGAGGGATTTTTGAATCTCAATACAGAGCTAATATATTATTTACAGAAAGCTAGTTTCCATGCACAAAATATCGCTTTGCATTTTACTAGTTCAGAGATACATCTGACCTCATATACCTACTACCTACATACTCCTAAATAAGTCATGAAAAGTACCAGGCACACAAGTTCGCGAAGAGCTTCAATAAACAAGCTTGTATCCACTAGCATCCAAGACATTAGTCACAAAGCCGTGTTTTCCCGCGCAATGGTCGAATATTTTTTATTTTTTCAACAAAGGGCCCAAGGGAAGTGTCTGAAGGGCGAACAAAGGCTTTTGTGCCGTCGCCTTTGCATCTCTTTTCACTTTTTAAATATACATTACTAGGCCATGTTTTAACACGGCATTGATTTCACGAAAATGTTAAAGAAATGTTAGGTAATCTTTGTGAATTAAAATGAATGAATAGAGATCTTTTTCAGTGCCTTTTAAGTTAATAGACAGGACTATTAACTTAAAAGGCACTGAAAAATATCTCTCCATTACTCATTTCGGTTTGAGTTTCTGCAGAATTAGCTGTAGGTTTTCTAAGAAATGATTTTCCTAGCACAGTTAACAAAATGATGATCGCGAATATTATTTTTTATAAAAATAATTGTTTTTGGACCTTCTAGTATTGCCTATCACCAATCCTTCTGTCTATTTTAATATCTAGGTATTATAAACTGTTGGCAGACATTCGAAAAACCCAGTCGAATATGGCCGTTTCTCAACAAAAATGAGAAAGGAAACTGGAAACATGAAACCAGACTTTAAAATATGAAGTGTGTTAACATACAAAATCTCTTCCGATACACCTTCCTGCAAACTACAAGTTCTGTATGTATCCAGACAACCCTGTAAATAAATAATCACAATTTATAACCAACCTTATTCCTACGAAATAGAGTAGAGAATCCTTTAGGTGTCTTGTATATTCTAGCGAAATACGAACGTAGTGTTAAAGGCACGATTTATGAACATATTAGGTTTTATGCTTGCCTGGTACCTGCGATTACGGGCGTTGTACTGTTGTTTGTATAGGTACTTGTTAGTGTACTTTATTATGTACCAGAATTTACATAACAATTTTGGATCTTCGGTTATGTTAAGAAAGTGGAGATGTAGTGTTTTTCAATGAAAGAAAGAATTATTATACACCTGACCCGCCCCTGGTTCGCATGGTTTGACGACTTGAAAAAACATTGAGATTTCTTTATTATGTAAGTGTAACTATATACAATAAATCTTCCGGAATAAATTCTCTAAATGATGGTGAAAACCGCATCAAAATCAGTTGCGTAGTTTTAATAGAACAACGCGGTCACACAGTCAAACACGAAAAGCGACCGCAATATGTGTAGATGTATAAAAGATATAGATTTTTAAGAACGTTAAATATGATTTTATCTGCTGAGAAGAATAAAAGTGATCTTTATTTATTTTCAGAAAGTATGTAGCGGCATCTACAAACGCCACATGTGAGCTACGCGTCACACTGGCGTCACGCAAAATCCTGCATCGCGCAAGCAGAGTTTACCGCGCAACTAGCATATACGATTATACAACGTTCCGATATCAACCGTCGGGCAGTTGCCCACCAGACACAATACCCATCTGGTCGGAGGATCCTCCCTTTTCTATAGAGCATGAGTGAACTTTACACCCTGTTCCTCATACCTCTATAAGTAGTCTAGATAATATTTTACAAAATCGTTGACCAACATTTTCGTTACATTTTACAAAGTACTCCTTATTACTGTATTACAAAAACAACATAACCCAGCACAAACGATTACAACCCAAACATTTATTCAACAGAACTTAAGTACCTTCCACAACACGATGCAAATCGATAAAGAACATAATTTTACCAATCGACTCAAATCGGATACAAAAAGGCAATTCGCAAAACACGAGACCGCGGACTTTGAAATACTTTTAAAGCATAAAATGTTTCTTTTGTTGGGGCATAATGGAGAAAAGGAATAATCAACCCATTTCAGACCACAGAATAGATAAGGCTCAATACAAAGAACGAAAACAGGAGCACGCACGCATACAGCACACTTCATGAACTACACAGACGTGATGGGTATCGATATCATAACAGAATAAAAAAAAAACACGTGTGGCACTCGGGGACTGCCGCGGTAAAGCTATTGCATAGCATTTTTTATCAACTTATGCAAATATAATTATTTATTTACGCAGTATTTTTTTTCTTTGATATTAATTCAAGTACAGTCGTACCATATACATACGCTCGACCGAGCTACATGGTAGGCGGAGTGGGGGGTGTTAGGTTTTATTTTCGTTACGGAATTTCTTGATTCGGTCGCCGCGCTCAAAGCCCGCGATAAAAGCTAAGCAATAGCTTAAAAAAAACAGATTTTTTCAACTTAACTTCAAGTACTAACTTATTTTTCGCTCACGAAGTGACGCACGCTTTACTTGTAGTTACCAAGTGTACAAACACGCTGTGAATGTGTGTGTAAGCGCAGGCAGGAGCTCTCGGTACCGTCCGAGACAATGGCGATGTCGGAAGTATGTGTGTGCGTTGGTTGCTACAAGTAAAGCGCGCGTCGCTTCGTGAGATAAAAATACTATACAAGCGGTCGTTGGCCCCAAAAAATATCCCCAAGTATTTTTTCTCGTATCCTGTGTTTTGATATCGACACCCATCACGTCTGCGGAGTTCCGCTAGCTAATTTAATTTGACCTTATATATGCGCACGTACGTACGACGATCTCAAACTATCTCAATTTTTCAAACGAATGGTAGTCGCTAGTGCGCTTGCATTCGCTGTTCGTGAAGCGTGTCTGTTGTGTGTGTGCGGGCGTTTTTACTCGCTATATAAATCTGACCTTCAGTGTCAATCTATTTTGTGTTCAGACAAAGGACGGTTAACTTCGATAATCGATTCAAACTTTAAATCAAATTCAAGCAATCTATTCGGCGAACAATAAGTCTTTGTAGCCATCGAGTTGTAGTGACAAACTAACCAACTATCAACGACTTTGGTACCTACTTGCGGGATTAATAATTAGAGTTGAGATTTGTAGGGATCGATTTGGGATCGAATACTCTGTTGTGGTTTGTGCTGTTTAAAGTTTATGGTTATTGTCTATGTATTGGTGTTTATGTCAGGTTTAGCGAGGAGTAAGTACCCTAACAACATCGGAAGTAAGCAGAGGGGTTTATGATAATATTGAAATAAGAGGGTCTAAAATGATCTAGATCTGTGGTCACAGTTTTGCTTATACATTTAAGGATACTACAAATCCGCTTAAAAAATACTTGTTGGCCCACATTACCTTCTTCTTCTTATTTAAATGCTCAGAAACGGGACCCATGTATTAGTTTTTACCGACTAGGAACCAAATAGCGACTCGACTTTCTCTCAACCAGCCCCTGTGCCGATCATGTTATCAAAATTAAAAACAATAATGTCATGGTTCAGCCATTATGGCTGTTATAATATAACTGATGAAAACTAATGTCATCATTTAGCAAATCCACAGAAAGAACAAACCTTTTCTTTTAAAATAAATCTTGCTTCCAACATAGCATATTGAAATGAATTTGTAAATCAGTTATCAAGATTGTCTCGAACTGGGAGTAAATTTTTCACGTTTTTCAATAATTGTTACCCCGTGCATAATGGTGGCTATTTGTTACCAGGTACCAGGGTTTCATAAATGTGGAAGAGATTTATTGGCCGCTCGAATATTTTTGATTTATACATTGGATTTTAAATATTGTTGAAGGGCTGGCGGTTTTTTTGTTTAAAAACTACGAATGATTCAATGGAAATGGTGAAATATTTTATTTATCAGGGACTGTTTTAAAGATTAAATCCGGTGATTCAATTTCCGGACTCGATATCACGTTAATATATTCCCAAGAATTTTGTTGATAAAATTGGAATCATGAGCATCATCCCTCATTGGTGGTGAAAATTGATATTTTTTGAGGCTACAAACACTGTCAGTAAGCATAGCAATGCTTGCGATTTTTTTACAAAAAATACTAATCTGTTCTCATTTCTGGTAACCACAAATGCACTAGGTTGAAAATGCTCAGATTAAAGTTATCAAGAAGAACATTATCTCTCATTGCGTCCATAGCTGTGTAACTGTGTTTGTAACAAACCTCAAATTTGCATAAATGGCTTTCTGTAAAAGGTAAGATTTTTTATCTCGACTGTAGATAATTATATGACTTCATAGTTTACGAGTACTTACTTAGCTTAATTAAGTTTAAGCACATCATTATACATTTTCAAAATTACAATATGTTACTGGATGAGAACAACTGCCGACAAACTGTTATGCAGTTTGGCAGACTATAAATAGTGTAATTTTTTTTTTTTTTTTTTTTTTAGGTTACATTAATGACTATATTCATTTGATGTTTTAAAATATATCTTACATAATCTACAAATAATATTAAAAGTATGTACAACTAAATAACAATAAATAAAAATAAAAAAAGAAAGAAGGAAAAGAATCATAGGGCACCAAAAATTCATCCGCATAGCTGTCGACAGGAAAAGTGCCCAAAAGGCTGGCAGCATTGCAATAGTGTTATTGTTTTATTTTTTTAATTATAAATAAAATTGAAATTAAAAAAAAGTCTGACCTAATTACGATTCTAATCTACGACTGACGACTAATACGTAAGTATATGAGCGTCACAGCCACAGTAAAATCTACGCGCATCTGTCCGTCATTACTTTTAACTAACAGCTATATCTCAAATCGAAAATTCAAACTGTACATTCTCATTAATTACCCATCCCTTTTCTTCAGAACTCAACAACAGATGTTTCATTACATAATTCACAGACTTGTACGAAACAACATTCAAGGGAGAGCTCGCGAACTCTTGAATTCATAATGAATTTTGAAATATTAGAGTTTTTATAAGAGTAGGCGCGGATAACAAGAAGTTCGCTTACATATACTGAGGGAGCGCAGTGAGGAAACAGTAGGGAAGTACGTTAAAAATTAAAGGTATGTGAGAAAATTTCTGTACGGTTTTTAGGATTGCGTGGGTATGACTTGTTCTTAGATGTTACTATTCAATGTAAGTATAATAAGAAAGTATATTGCTGACGAGAGCAAAGTTAATATATGCAGTGTTATACTAGCAAATTGTTTACATTAAAAAACATAGGCAGTCATGGGGACTGCCGACAGAAGTGAAAACGCCAAAATGTACACAGGCCGCTGCGCATCGCCAGTCCGGCGCAACACGTCACATTAGAATGTCGGTGATGCTAACATGTCGGTGACGCGAACCCATAAGTTTTGCGCCTACCAAAAATCGGTCAACGTGACTAAATAAGTTTTCACTGAATGGTTTATACTGAATGTCATTGCAGGCAAAGATTGCAGGATTGTTCATTATTTGTTCAACTTACATGTTTATTGACATAATTTATGTATTTTTGAAATAACTTTAAAATCATCATCAATCTTTTACGAATATGTCGAGTTTTTAGGACGCTATTCCATTATTTAAAACGAGCCTGTTTTTTCACGATGCACAACCTTTTTAAAACCATTTGTATTTCAGTTAGGAAAAAACCTTTACTCTAAGTGCGGAAATACACAGATTTGTACTCTTTTACTACCAAAATGAAAAGCCTATAAAAGTGCGGTAGTAAGAATCTGCTTGAAAGCTGTGGAAAAGAGAAAAATCAGCCAGCAGCGAGTCGCGCTCGAAAAATTTGGATTCCAAACCAAACTACACTGAGCAGTCTGCAAGACTTCTAGACCAAAAATAAAAAAATAAAATGTTTTTAGAATCTTTAGAGGAAGCTCTTTCAAGTGACATATAACAAATTGCATTTCGTAAAACTTTTTTTTTTCTTGGGATCCAACTGACCCCCCAAAAATATAAAATATAAATCCAAAATTAATTTTTTTTTAGTCTTTCACTGGCGATCTGAGTGCGCGTCATTGCGACCATTATGCCAAAATTCAAATTCCTAAGTTACATAGATCTCGAGTAAAACCTCTGTGACAGACGGACAAGAAAGTGACCTTGTAAAGTTCCCGTTTAGCCATTTAGGTCGGAGCCCTAAAAATTCAATAAAAAATTCTGAATATACCAATGCTTCTTATAATTTAGCATTTTTTTTTTTTTTTTTTTTTTTTTTTTGGGTGGGAAATCATCAAATGACCTCTCCCGCTCTGGGCGGAGCGGAAGGGCGTGTCAGACTCTTACTGACTAAAACCCACCCGTGTTCCTTCAGTTGCCTGTGCGCCAGGGCCACGGTAACTCTTTCGAACAATCCGCGACCCCGGCAGGCATCGGTCCTATCGGACCCCGTCAATTATGCTGACATCTCTTTGAGGCGTGCGTGGAACACGACGCGCCGTCGACCCGGGCCTGGTCCTTACCGGACGGCTATAATTTAGCATAAGTTATTTATCTTAAAAAAATACTTTTTCTTCACCTACATAGAGTAATAGTTAATTATGTTATCTTTTTTAAGCTATTGCATAGCTTTTACCGCAGGCTTTGAGCGCGGCGACCGAATCAAGAAATTCCGTAACGAAAATAAAACCTAATACCCCCACTCCTCCTACAATGTAGCTCGGCCGAGCGTTCGCTTAACGTGTATGTATATGGTACGACTGTACTTGAATTAATATCAAAGAAAAAAAAATACTGCATACATAAAAAAGAAAGAAATAATTATAATTGCATAAGTTGATAAAAAATGCTATGCAATAGCTTTACCGCGGCAGTCCCCGAGTGCCACACGTGTTTTTTTTATTATTATTATTAACGCCTGTTAAACAGAGCACCTGCCATCTTATCTCTACACCACCCTTGGTTGACTGGTAGAGAATGCCTGAGGCATTAAGTTCGCCTTTGTACGTTATTATGTACGAGAAGTTTAAATAAATAAATAAGTAGGGCAAATACTAAGTACCTAAATTCCTAATCATAATCTAGAATTAGAACAAAGATTATCCTACTTGGACTAACTTAACAATAGCCTGCTGTATTGTTTAGGTTGAGAACTTTAGAAACTTGTGTTGTATTCATGTCAATTTACTTCACCTAATAATCCGATATGAATAGGTTCATTGGGGTTTTGTTCTTAGCATATCAGCCTATAATGTTCCCACTGCTGGGACACAGGCATCTGTGAGAGGGAGTGGGTTATAATCTACCACGCGGGCCCAGTGCGGGTTGGTAGATAAGAAAAGAAAATTAAAGAAAGAAAATACGTTTATTTGCGGTAAATATGACGCAGAGAAAAACACACAAACACAAAAAAGATCAAGTTGCGGGAAAATAGATGTCACATATGTCTTCGAATTTTTGTTTCTGGGACATTTTTAATCACGATGTTTTCCTTCACTGTTTTGAGAGCAGTGGTGATGAAACTATTTACACAAAGTAATGCGGCAGCGTAGGTTCGAACCTACAACCTTGTTCTATATGGGTAGTCTGATTTTCATTATAGTCTCAAACGTTGAAAAGGATCAAGGTTTTTATCTGTCTTTAGGTAATATCGCTTCATCTCAAATTAATTTGGAACGACTGGAGTGGAGTTTTTGGTAATTTTCTCAGTCTTTAGCTCGGTAGTAAACCTTGTGAAGTTTGTGTAATGTCATTGTGGACCCAATAACTCAAGTCGGATTTTTAATTAGCTGCAGTACAATGACAGCTTATTTACAAAACAAAAACTAAAAAAACTAAAATATTTTTACCACCACCACCACTCCACCACTTGATTGTTTAAAGTTTAAACAATTGTTTCGTTAGTAAAATGACAGTAAGAAGTGTCATTTTACTTCAGCTAATTAAAGTCAGACTATAAGTAGTTATTTAAGGCTTATGGTAGCACCAATCAATATTTCAATTAAGAAAGAAATAAAGAAAATACGTTTAAGGTACGGTACGGTTCTGTAAAGAACCTCATATCCAGTAGGTACAGTCGCAAGCATATCAAGTTACAACAAAAGGTTAGATTTTCTCATTCAATTTTGAACTTAACCATCAACATTTTAAGGTTTAAAATCGTTTGGAGAAATTTGACAGTTTCTTGTAGCTTTACCTGCTGGTGACTGTACATCGGATGAGAGAGAGAGAGAGAGAGAGAGAGAGAGTGAGTAATCAGAGTAGATTTTATACTTACCCAAGTGAGGTGATTACGTCAAAATGACCATGTTGTAATTCCACACTTATGCAAACAATAATTTACAACTTCGATAACGTGTTAATAACTACCCGCAGAATAAAAAATGAGTCTTCCAAAAATACTAATTATAGCACAACAAATTAACGAGAGTTTTAGCGCGCCCTTCAACTTTGCGAGCTCGTTAGCTCTTTGTTAATTTTGTTTAATAATTAATTATGCCACAATACTGAGACGTGGTGTATACTTTAATAATGTTTGGGTAAGGGATGGAGCACACTGTGGGGTAAGCGATGTTAAAAGGAAAGCTTTTGAACATCGCGAAGTGAATTGAGAAGAACCACGAATTGGTCGGAGGAGTTTCGGACAGCTTCGATTAGATGGACTTGGCTAGCTGTGGATGCTAGAGGCCCAGAAGTTTACCAAATTTTTTACAGCCTCTGATTTGTCAGGCTAACAGATTTCCAAAAGTAAATGTATAACCAAGCAAAATCCCTTGAGGTTGATTACAGCATTTTTTACTAAACACCTCGTTAATTAATTTAATTTATTGACACGTTGACCCTTCGGGGGCTTCGTTACAAACGGGTAGATCATTAATTGTGAGTCATACTTAAGTCATCAGTTGTAATCCGTGAAAAATTTTGCGTGTGGTATATTTGTTAAGTTTATTGTTAAGCTATTTCCGTTTATCTTTAATATACTAATGTTTGTATTCACTTAAAATATAAATAAAATAAAATAAACGCTTGATAGGTAATAAAATCTTCTTTGTGAAAAGAAATCCACATTCGCTGGAGATTTTGTTGTTAAACTTAATATCGCGAGTACAGAGTTACAGAGTTGGTTATTTTCTCGCATAGTGTGTCCAAGTCTTTACTTGCGGTACTCAAAATAATTTAACTTTATACGATTTAACGAGGACCAGTCATGCATAAGTAATAGCTTGGCTAGAGAAATAACTTTACTACCGCAGCTGGGAGTACATTAAGTTAAATTTTAATAGGCATTCCTTGGTTGCTATGAGCACCTATTGTTTAGGTAAAATAATGCTCTAACAGAAGATATGACTGTGTATAATGTAGCTGATTATTTTTTTATTTATCGTCCCTCATAAATTACAAAGCAGTGGTGGCCCAATGGTATCGGCCCTGACTTACGAGTTGTAGGTCGTTGGTTCGAACCCAGGCAGGCACTTTGTGTAAATAATTTCATCACCACTGCTCCCAAAACGGTGAAGGAAAACATCGTGGGGAAACTGGCTTGTCCTAGAACCAAAAATTTGAAGACATGTGACTACCAACAGACTACCAACCCGCACTGGGCCCGCGTGGCAGATTACAGCCCGTTCCCTCTCAAAGAGAGGAGGCCTGTGTCCCAGCAGTGGGAACATTATAGGCTGATTATTTTATACGTTACTGGCCCTCGCTTCAACTTTGGTATAAGAACAAGCAAAATAAGTAAAGACAAAAAAATACAATTTAAGTGGCGTATTCTAGAGACATTTCCCTCTCCCAGAGGAGGTCAGTGTCCCAAGTTTTGGGAACACTCACAGTATAGACTGATTAAGGATCCTTAGTGACAACCTAATGTGACAGCTTTCACAAAAAAGCAAACATTTTACGTCTGCATTCGTTTTGCGGAAAAATATAAAGGCGTATTCAGATATACCTAAGGGATATCGCTGTAGCGCTTGGCAGCGATGGTCCAAAGTGAGTAACCATCGTCATCTGCCTAGCTTTTTCCCAACTATGTTGGGGTCGGCTTCCATTCTAACCGAATGCAGCTGAACACCAGTATTTTACATGGAGCGACTGCCTATCTGACCTCCACAACCCAGTTACTGGGTAGTACGATACCGCTTTGTAAGACTGATTGTCAGACTTTCGGGCTTCTGACGTCCCGTATCGACTGTTAAAGATCCACGAATCACAGCCGGGATCAACGGCTTAACGTGTTTTCTGAGGCACGGAGGGGTCTTGGTATATAATGGATGGTCACCCATCCATGAACCGACCGCAACAAGCGTAGCTGAATCTTCGAGCAACCCGTGCGGCTGTTATTACTTAGCCACAAGGGTTCCCAAAGTGACAAACCAGCACCCTAATTGCGTAACACACTATCTATCACAATCTGAATAATTTTGAAGCCTATTGCTAATCCATTGCTTCATATATTCGAAAAATTTGTCTGCTCAACAACGTAAATAACGCAATGAATGTTGTTGAACTGTCAAAATGAAAGCCATTGCTACTGTTAGTGTGTTACGCAATTACCCCGCACATGGTGGATTCGATATCGCTACCGAGCGTGACAGCGATATCGCATATATCTGAAGAAGCCTTAAAAAAAAAAAGAAAAACCACGTGTGGCACTCGGGGACTGCCGCGGTAAAGCTATTTATTGCATAGCATTTTTTATCAACTTATGCAATTATATATATTTTTTCTTTGATATTAATTTAAGTACAGTCGTACCATACACATACACGTTAAGCGAACACTCGGCCGAGCTACATGGTAGGCGGAGTGGGGGGTGTTAGGTTTTATTTTCGTTACGGAATTTCTTGATTCGGTCGCCGCGCTCAAAGCCCGCGATAAAAGCTATGCAATAGCTTAAAAAAATTATATATTTTATTTATATATATTTATTTTTGTTTTATATTATTATTATTAATTTGAATTATTATTTATTTATTCGGCCGCAGATTCGGTTGACAGTGTTAATACTACCAATTGAGCTGATCGTACTTGAAATAAATAACATTTCATATTCACGTCAGTAGTGCAAACGATTCGAACTAATTTAAACTTATAATAAAAAAAATAAAAAAACATGTTGGTTAGTTAATTTAGTATCAGAAGTTTATCAAGTGTTTATATTTTTATCGTCTTTAATAAACTTAAACTTAATGTAAATAAATAGGGTATAGTACTCACGTGGTCAGTATGTCGTAGACGGTGTACCGGGCGAGGTAGGAGTGCGTGTGAATCTTGCGCACATTTTGCGCCAGCAGAAGGAACCGACGGTCGGCGGACACGGAGAACGAGGCTGGCTCTAGCACCCTCTGAAACAAATGATAGGATATAAATATGAGTTATCACACGATCGTTTTTTAGTAGGTAGTATGGCTGCTAGGGCCACGTTCTCGGGCGATGTGTCTTGAATGCGACTTGCGTCACCTGTCCATCAGCGGCTCTACAAGTCTCGTCGCGGTGACTCGTGGCATGTTCTAAACAATTTTTTTTCATTTATTTTCTCCACAGTCGCTGTCGCAAGACGCGTGTCATTTGAACGTGTAGCTCGGAGACGCTGCGGCGGCCGGCTATTCGGTGCTTTGTGCAAAGTGGTAATCCGACAATATGATAAAATGTAGGAAAGATAAAGTGATTTGATACATGTTATGAAAATCACCTTTTTCTTGGATAAATTTAATACTTTTTCACACCACTACAGTCTTTCACGACACAAGAACGACAACAACTCGTCGAACGACGACAAATCGAATAGGATTTACCTCTCCTAGAAATGACGACATCTTGGAATTTGAAAATACGGTTCAAGTTCTGCCAATGCAAACATATATTTCTTCTTCCTTTCTTTTCTTTTTTCTTTCTTTCTTTTTTACCTTATTTCGTTTTTTTATTATTTAAAATACATTCAGAGGGTTACGACATTGATGTAATATTTTATTGTTGTCTCAGAGCATATTATACAATAGAATAGAATACTCTTTATTGTGTACATCATAGATTCTCAAAGCTTATTTTGCCTACCCTCCAATTCAAGATTTTCTTTTTTCTAGAGCCCCCAATTTTTTTACTTATCATCTGTCGTGAATCAGAAACAGCTATTGCCACGATTATATTTAAACATGTAATATTAGACAGTCATAAGATAGGATCTCAACACCCCCTAATTGTCTCTGGGTCTACTACTGCCCCCCTGAAAGTCTTAAACGCCCACGAGCGGGCGTTATCGCTCACGAGCGGGCATTATCGCCCACGTTCAGAGCCTATGATGTAAACTATGTAACTTACAGATATAAGTGTAGAAATTTTACATATGGGTGACACAATTTGCGGCCTATAAGTATTATAATCCTGTATTGTAAGACAATTTTTTTAAAGCTTTTGCCCGCGCCTTATCCTTTTCCAGTTCATGGTCTACCCATGTCCCAAATTTCATCTAAATCCGTTCAGCCGTTTTAGCGTAAAGCGTAACAAACAAACATACAAAAAATCTAATCTTTACTCTTTATAATATTAGTTCAGATTTATTTATAATATATATATATATATAAGTTTACATAACTCTCGACTATGTTAGCCAGATAGTTTACAGTTTCTAACACAGGCTTCTAAGTTCTCAAGTATAAATTGACGAATATGAAAGTCATATAGTGACCATTACACAAGTTGTGTTCACAGTAGGTATTGTCAACCTTTTTTCGAAATCGGTTAAAGACGTAGTGCGAGTACCTACGAAATGAGAATATGTTTCTTTGTCATTGAAGAAAATCTCATAAATTGACAGATGATCAAATATTTTTTAACGAACCTTACAAAAAATACCGGAATTATAAAACAACATCTTTAAAAATCCCAATAAAGTTTCATTACACTTTTTAAATTCGCTGTCCGACAACCAAGTATTACCCTACTGTATTCCTTACACTGTGTCAAAATTCACCCGTAATTCGCATATCATTCGACACGCGATCCCCATATTAGAGAGTAGTATCGAATTATACGCCATGTTCCATACCAGGAAACGAGAAATGATGCCTATGCCTATAAAGAGCATCGTAAAACAGGTATCGATGTTATCAAATTGGATTGAATCGATTCTCGTGGTCGTGGGTAACATTGTTATGGTATTTGTCTTGAAGGGTGTTTTGTTTTATGACGGTTTTGAGTAGACTCCTTTATGGTTATGTCATCCTGGTATGTTTCTTCGGACTTATTTGTTAATTACTGTTCAGGCGAGAAACGACTGATTATTATTGATGTTGTGATTGATACAGTAATCTATCATCAGAAAACAGTAATGCAGCTTCCTTCTATGGCTCTTCGACACCCTTTTTGAGGGTAGAAGTTCCTCCACCATAAGTTACTCATCCGTGTTTAGATTTTTCTATAGAGTCTCAGGTATAAGGTCCCTACTCAGTATCCGGCTCTATGACTACCAAATAAATTAAGAATTCAACCAAATTTATATGACAATATATGCCAGATAAGGTAATTGAATCAGGAGGTGGTGAAACAGACTATCATTATGATCATTAGCTAGCAAACCATTGCTGGGAATAGGCCTAACTAACTACATAATTATACTCGTAAGTAGACAAAAAAAAACACAATATAGGATATCTAGGTATATACCTTTTTTCCGGAAGGTTTATGTTTATAATTATTTCTTTTACAATATACACAACAACACAACAAAACTATCTGTTTACACTAGGTACTAAATTAAATGACTAACTAACTTTACAAATTTTGTATAGTTACTTAAATTAAATGACTAACTAATTAACTATACTTTTGTATAGTTAATTAAATGAAAGGTCAAAATTAAATAACTAACTAACTCGCTATACTTTTGTATAGTTAATTAAATTAAATGACAAAATTAAATGACTAACTAACTCACTATACTTTTGTGTGGTTAATTAAATTAAAAGACTACATACTATACGAATTTTGTATAGTTAGTTAGTTACTAAATTAAAAACCTACAAAACACAACTACAGTGACCGACTAACTATACTTATGTATAGTTAATTAAATTAAATGTCTAACTAACTAACTATACAAATTTTGTATATTTAGTTAGTTAGTAATTTAATTTAGTACCTAGTGTAAATAGTTAGTTCTGTTAAGTCGTAGTGTACTTTGTAAAAGAAATAATTATAAACATAAACCTTCCGAAAAAAAAGGTATAAACCTATATCCTATTATGTTTCTTTTATTGCAAAATATTTGTTTAATACTAAAGGATAGTTAGGCGTCAAAGTACTCTTCCACATCGCTGTCATTCGAAAGAAAGTGGCCTGAAGACTGGAAGTATCGCCACGTTGAATGGCAATATTAATTCTTTTACCAAATAATCCATTTGCACACCATTTAAATTGTTCCTTGGCTACTCCCATCCCACCAGAACAGTAACTGGCTATAAACCTTAATAAGATGAAAAGTAATAAAAAAAGAAAAAGTCCTATTACGTCACAGTCCCTCCTAATAAGCCAGGTGCGATTTGTTATTGTCAATGATACAGACAGAATTGAAGCAGAAATCTTCATTAGCAACCATCTGGAGGAATTTAGCTAACACAAATTTACTACGACAGAGAGATATTAGATAGGTTTTCGTATTTTTTACTAGGACTTCATTGCATTGGATAGTCTATTTCTTTTAGGTTTTGGAACTGTGCTTCTGTAATTGGATTATTTTTTATTGCTTCTAGAATGATTTGTGAAAATATTGTGGGTTAACGTTATTTAGTGATTTAATTGTATCACATTTTAAAAGGAATGTTGAGTGTAGCAAAGTTAGGTCTTTCCGAGGTTTTCATAGGAGTGGGTAGGGATATGGAGAACCTAATTTAGTAGCAGATAAGAACATTTTTAACCCCCGACACAAAAAGAGGGGTGTTATAAGTTTGACCGCTATGTGTGTGTCTGTCTGTGGTCACCGTAGCTCTTAAACGGGTGAACTGATTTTGATGCGGTTTTTTTATTATTTGAGTGCAGGTTTTCTAGCGGTGGTTCTTAGACATGTTTTATCAAAATCGGTTCAGCCGTTTCAAGGTCATCAGCTCTTTTTTGTGTCGGGGGTTTTTAAATTGTACCTGTTATTATTGCGGAATCTGTTTTCGGAAATGTTTCTGCATAGTTATGGCAAATATAGAAAGCACCAAATATACTGTGTTCTATTTTTCCGTGGTCAAAAATCGAATGTACCTATGGTAAATAGATGTGTTCCCATTTGGAAAATCTAGCTTATGAACTATCTTAGGTAAGGTGTAATTACAGGCCCATTAGACATGTCAACTTATAAACTCTCTTAGGGCTGATTTTACCAAAGTCAGATATATTTTGTCCGTGGAATAAAATTGACGTCAGACAGCTGTTCTAGTCGATAGCTGACTCCCAGCCACAGTAGGCGCGGGCTCGCGGACGGCGAATAATGGGCAGCTCGCCGTCCGGTAAGGACCAGCCCCGGGTTGACGGCGCGTCGTGTTCCACGCGCGCCTCAAAGAGATGTCAGCATAATTGACGGGGTCCGATAGGGCCGATGACTGCCGGATTGCGGATTGTTAGAAAGAGTTACCGTGGCCCTGGCACACAGGCAACTGAAGGAACACGGGTGGGTTTTAGTCAGTAAGAGTTTGACACGCCCTGTCGCTCCGCCCAGAGCGGGAGAGGTCATTTGATGATTTACCACCCAAAACAAAAAAAGACAGCTGTTCTAGTATGGAAAATCTGTAAAAAAATCAGCCTTTATTCTCAGGATAAGACTTATTCTAGGTATAAAAGTTTGGTGAAATTAGACCTCAGCATCAAGAAGACGGCCAAAATGAAGATTAAAAGAAAACAAAATACGCACGATCCGCGCCATGCATCATCGCGCCAAGTGTGTCAAAACATTCCAACGACAAAGAAGTGAGTGAAAGTAATTTTCTACTTACGCATCTCATTAGCATTCTTTGTCAACTATTCTTGGACAACCCCGAGGAAGAGAACTAAATTAAAAATGTTAACAACTCCGTCCTCGGCTTAAAGCCTAAGTAAACAGAAAATATTCAATTAGGAACAAACAAGATAACTTTTGATGTGAAAACCTTAAGTTGAAGTGGCTTGTTATACTTTGTGGGGTAAGCAGAGATGCTATGATTCTGTTGTAGTCTAAGATATTAAATATTTATATTCAGTATCTATTTCAAAATCTATTTTGAATCAAATAAATGTTAAGTCTTGCGTATTTTCTTTATGATCAAAGTGGGTTTTATTCCTATTTAAGTGGGTACCTAATTCAATAGAGGCTGTCATGCTTGTAAATTTGAATAACGCCATTTGTAATAACCCTTATCCAGTATACCCTGCCTGTATAGTATCACCTGCTATAAATAATTAATAACTGTTTTCCTTAACGACCGTCAAATAAAAGCGATTTCAAGCTTTATTATCGACAAGTAATTTGCCAGCATTTTCTTCCGCCCTATTTCTAGTCCTGCGAGAATAACAAATAATCCTCATTCCTTGTCTGTATCATAATAGCTAAAATGAAAAAAACCACCGACACAAAAATGTGCTGATGACCCTGAAATGGCTGAACCGATTTAGATAAAACATGTCAAAGAACCACCGTTTGAAAGCCTGCTTTCAAATAAAAAAAACGCATCCGAATCGGTTCGCCCGTTTAAGAGCTACGGTGCCACATACAGACATACACACACACACATAGCGGTCAAACTTATAACACCCTTTTTTGCGTCGGAGGTTGATAAAAGAAACATCTGTGCAAAATTTCAGCTTTGTAGGTTTAAAGGTTCGGGCTGGGCGTTGACGAGTCAGTCAGTGAGTGGCTGAGTCCGGACTTTTCTTTTTAAAAGCTTTTATTATAGCATAATCAGCCTATAATGTACCCACTGCTGGGACACATGCCTCCTCCCTGTAGAGCGAGTGGGCTGTATTCCGCCACACGGGCCCAGTGCGGGTTGGTGGATGTCATATGTCTTTGAATTTATTGGTTCTAGAACAAGCCGTTTTCCTCACCATGTTTTCCCTCACCGTTTAAAGAATTTCTTTTTATATGTACGTTCTATTGATTATTTAATTTTGAATTTTCGTGGTAACCGATATTGATAGCAGGAAAAGCTTATCGGAATTTGTCACGACTTGAAAAACAAAGTTATTTCCGAAAAAGTATCTACGAGTCAAAAACCCCATGGTTCCTTATACCTACTTACAGGGTGTTTTTAAGCAAACGTCAATTTTGATGGGGGTGAAGCGTTGACAAGGGATTGAAGAGGGCTTAAAAGATTAAACGTTTTTTTAGCCCATTATGAAAGGAACAAACTGGGTGCATGGATACTTTACTACATCAGATATTTCCTGAAAAACAATGTTTTACGAAAAAAATCGAGTGCCTATCAAAAACTTGAGGAAAACGGGATTATTATAATTTTTAATGGACTTCCAAAGAATGGGCGAACGTCAGAAGAGAATTATACGATTTTAACTGAATTAACAATGATGAAGCGATGGGAAAAGTTTTTTGTTACTCAATACTTTGCTGTCATTTTGTTTGTAATGATAAAATTAAAGTTAAAATTGTTTTATTTATAAGAAATTGGACTAAGCTTCCGAGAATCCCCGATTTAGTGATGTTTTAAGTATAGACCTGATGGAATACTTTTCTAGATTCTGCTTTTTTTTTCCCTTAGATGAAAATACTTCCCCTTTTATCTAACATAATAGGAATATTAATAATTTATTGGTCCACGCTGGAGCAGAAAAAAGAAATGTATGCTTACTGTAAATTTAATATTTAACATAGTAATTTGAACAGTCTTCCCAAACTAGGCAGCGTCTGTATCTTGATGCCTGAGAGAACCCGAGACGTGTTCGCATTAACTTTTTTATTTTATACACAAAACCCAACAAAACATCAGAACCATCGCCATGCCTTTTTGCAAACGCGTACGACAGTGACAATGAAAACGGACAGAATACTTAATTAAATAAGGGTAGGAAACTATCAAGATAAAACTAAAATAAATTGGGAACAGACCAAGCATTCCATCTTGCAATATTCCCGACTAAATATCTGGCCAAACAAAATAACCCGAAATTGTTCGCGTCACGAACTTTCTACTCGCTTCAATGAATTTCTCGGCGAATCTTAGCGCCATAACTTAGTTCTTCAGTGGTCTGTGAGATAGAAAACAAAAGAATAAGTAAAGTAAATGTTATTGAGTGGGTGAGTTAGTAGTTAGTAGGATTTAGAGTTGCTTAGATGTAATGTTTAATGAATTTTAGTCAGTTGGACTAAAATAAACTAAATATGCATTAGTATTCGATTGGTTTTTTATTGAATAAATATTTTTTGTTATTGGTGATTTACGAATTGTTCAAAAAGACGGGTGATCAGCCAAGAAAAGTTGTCTTAGGAGCATAGTTTGGTCTGGTAGCATTGCCATTGGAAAGAGATTACATCACGAATAATTAGTCTTGGGACAAAAACTAAAGAATATTTTTTTTAAGCTATTGCATAGCTTTTATCGCGGGCTTTGAGCGCGGCGACCGAATCAAGAAATTCCGTAACGAAAATAAAACCTAATACCCCCCACTCCGCCTACCATGTAGCTCGACCAAGCGTTCGCTTAATATGTATGTATATGGTACGACGGTACTTGAATTAATATCAGAGAAAAAAATACTGCATAAATATTTTTTTTTTTTTTTTTTATAATTGCATAAGTTGATAAAAAATGCTATGCAATAGCTTTACCGCGGCAGTCCCCGAGTGCCACACGTTTTTTTTTTTTTTCTTTTGCTTATTTAAATAAATAAAATTGGTTCTAAAGTCGTGTCCGCCCAACAGTTAGATGATGACGCAAATTACGTAGCCAAAAGTTGTTTATAGTGGAGTGACCCGCAAAGGACAACGGTAACTATCTTTTAAAAAAAAAACAACTCAGTTCCACAAGGTAGGTAGGTAGGTTACCCGTGAAACACGACAAGATTTGCACAATATTTTTAGAAAGTTTCATTAATACACAAAATTACACTTCTGCGGAATCACCCATTACACTGCCGAGACATTTCACTGGCATTTGCTCTACAGTGTAATTGTACTGCGACCAGTACGACCACCGTCACCGTTTGTTTACGTCTGTCGGTTGACTAGTGACAACCCTAGTTGCTAGCTTTCGGCCTTTTGGACGTGTTTGTTTTCGTTAAGTTGGGAGGATAGGGCTGGCAGTAATTGTTTTCAATTAAGAAACGCTTGTTTACGTTGCGATACCCTTCTGCGACGTCTGCTAATGTTTTTTGTGTGTGACGGTAATGGAACCCCTATGTCAGGGAAGGAGGGAGGGGGGGTGTATATTGGTCTACTACCGACTTAAACTTTAAAAAGGAACTATTTTAGGCCCCACTTGCACCACAAATCACTAATTGCGTTTAGCGCTAAACAAATTTAAAACATCATTCTGTATCTGACATTTTCAAACGATTGACACAAAGAGAAAGATGTTTTAAATTCGTTTAGCGGTAAATGTATTTAGGGATTTGTGCTGCAAGCGGGCCTTAAATTTCTTCAGCATATATGCAGGCATTTGATTTGGCTCCAGTTTTGTGTCGGTTTGGCCTATACTGGGGTAACCTTAACTTTGTTGCTGTAATGGTGAACTATGAAAAGAAAGAAAGAAAGAAAATACATTTATTTAGCACAGACTACAAGGCACACAATACAACATATATATAAGAAAAAAACCGGCCAAGTGCGTGTCGGACCACGCACAATGAAGGGTTCCGTAGTTGAAACTTAACATTGTAGTTGAAAAATATGTTCTCCCATACGTTCCAACTGCAAACGTAAGTTGGTCGACTATTACTCGTAAACTTGTATAGCCTTCTTAGCTGTGATAGTTTCCTTTTAATTTTGTTATATATTTACTACTGCCGTGAATTTTTCACATATCCAAAAGCAACCATTTAGCTGGCAGAGGAGGGGGGGGGGGGACAGTTGACTCTAACAAAAATTAGCAATTTAAAGCTTAATTCTACGCAAACGGATCCCTGAATCGAAAAATGATTTTCACAGACCCGTAATATTTTTGAATGGCCTATCCAATGATACCCCATACCACGAGATAGACGAGAAAAAAAAAACATCCCCACTTGATGTGTACAGGAGGCACCATAAAAAAAAAATTACCACTTTGTCGTCGTGATTAATATGTATATCCATGCCAAATTACAGCTTTCTAGTACTAAGAGTCTGTGAGTTAAGTTGCGGACGGACAGACAGACAGACAGTCAGATAGATAATCAGATAGGTCGCCGGATATAGTCGAAGTTTAGTAAGAAACCGATTAATGTTTTCGAATGAAATAAAATAAAATTAATAGAAAACCAACTGGTCATTTATCAAATTAAATTTCTTTCAAAGATATTCATAGGTTTCTTACTAAACTTCAACTATATCCGGCGACCCTGGATACTTATTTCCTTTGGTGACTGGACATGGCGAACTATGAGGGTTCCTTGTGGACTACGGAACCCTAAAAAGGAATATAAAAAAAGAAAGCAAAAAGTGTAAAGTGCGTTGTGATGAATTATACTGTCTATTTAAAAGAGCATGTCATAGATTTTTAAACTACTAATGTTTGCGTTAAAACTGTCATGACACTTATAAGACTCCAATTGTAAATTCCAGTAACATTGTGCACCATCTCATTGACTTCATTGACCTCAGAATCGCACACTCTTACTAAAACATCAAACAGACCGTTATTCTAAAAAAACAGCTTCTAAAAATAAACGGGCACCCGCCAATGCCGCAATATGTTAACTCAATCGGGCATACGATGCAAAAATAAGTTTTCCATCGAATACACAAGGAGGCAATGGATCGGAACCCCCTCCCGTACCCTCTTCACTCCTCACCTCTCCCTGGAGCCACTTGTTGGCCGGACATCAATTTATTTCGCGGCCTTATCCATGACACTTAGGATATTGAGTGACCTTGCCATTTTCGTATACTTTCAGGCCATTGAAAACAGTTTTGTACTAAAATCGAGTGTTTTGTCCGTTCGATAATTGACTCGTTAAGCTGAAGTGCTGGTTCTGACTTGCTTGCTTGTTGTTTTTTTTTTGTGTGGCTTGGCTTTTCATGCTGTGTTAATTTCCTTTTAACCGTTGAAAATTAAGTTTTCTTTTTTATTTTGCTGTCGTTCGTTCGGGCGAACAGTTTATACCTGGAATGTATAATTGGAACTACCAGCATGCGTAGCATAACGACTTCTACCTGATGAGTGAGTGAGTGATTTGTCTTCTCTTCGTAGAGTACTACGAAGAGAAGACAAATCACTTTTCATTCTTTTCTTGAATTTTGACATCGCGCTGTAGAAATCTATCAACAATCTGTCATTTTGTCTTCCGTTTCTTCCGTTTCTATGGTGGCCATGCTATGCATGCTGTAAAGCTGCGAGCACTAGTATTTATTTGACTATTCAACAGTCAAAATATAAACGACCTACCTACTTTTGTTGTTTTTTATTTCATTTTTACACTCATACATGCATACATACCAACTACGAAATTCTTAACATCGGTGCATGACATATTAAAACACTCTGAAGTCTACTGTTGTACGAATTGGTGTTGAGATAGACATGTTCGTGACTGTTACCGGGAATACATACAAAGGTAGGAAGCTTATATGCTTGGTGGAGAGATGACTGCTGCAAGCTGTTACATCATTATAGTCGAGGATCGCAGTAAATAGCGCGCGATTGAAGAGGTCTGTGTTCAACATTGAACTGACCATGATGTTGATAATTTAATATTTAACAAGCCGCGCGCCCGATGTAATTTCCAATCGGTATAGAATATAATAGAATACAATTTATTATGTAAACCATAAAAATTACAGATATAAATGCAGAAGTTTTACAAAGGCTGACACAATGGGCGGTCTTATCGCTAAAAGCGATCTTTTACAGACAACTTTTGGATAGACTAAAGGGATAATTAGAGACAATACTGCAGGTAGTCAATGGTGTACCGTTTACATGTACAATATTGTACATACATAAATCATATACTTATCTGCATATATATACAATAATAAACATGAAACAAGAGCAAGGAAACTATATGTAATGATGGTGTTTATAGAGAGAGGAAGTGTTTTGTAACCAGAATTTTTAAAGTGGATAGTGATTGAGCACACCTTCTCTACACGGGCGAGGCATTCCATAACTGTACTTCTTGAACTGTAAAAGCCTGTATAAATGAAGAACTTCTTCTTCTAACAAACTTTCATCCCCTATGTTTAGGAAATAAAAACAATGAAGTGGGAGCGTGCTGGGCGCATAACTTATAACCTATAATAAAACGCATGTTTGAAGTTACAAAGACCAAAGACTAAGCAAGCTGCAGTGGCAATGGGCTTGTCACATCTCTCGCCGAACCGACAATCGTTGGGGTTAACGAGTTCTAGAGTGGAGACCGCGTTTAGACAAACGTAGTGTGGGACGCCCGCCCGCTAGGTGGAGTGACGACTTGCAAAAGGCGGCTGGCAGAGATGCCTCCTCCAGATGAGGAGAGCCGAAGATCGGGCTCAGTGGCGCTCACCAGGAGAGGCCCACGTCCAGCAGTGGACAAATATCGGCTGATGATCATGATGATGATGAAGTTTCAGAAAACAAGTGAATAAATCTTTAATACCATAAAGCTGGCATACAAACCATAGACAAGTAGCAAAGAGTTACATTTTGGTATTAAAAACTAACGATATACCACATTATTTAAAAACGTTAATTAAAGTTAAGTAATGATTAGCGATTTTTTAACTATACATTATTGATGTTTCAACGTCTCTTAACTTGAAGCAACGTTTATAAATGAACCCCATAATGGTTGCCTTCGTAACATAAGGAATACTTGTGCTAAATTTTCTTGCTTTTCGACTCAGAGATTTAAGCTACGCGTCGTTTGTTAGTGAATTTAAGATTGTATTAAGTAGAAGATAATTAATTGTACTTACAAAAGTGGTGTTCGGCATAAGTGTTTTGGAGGTTTGATTGGCTGCAAACATGAGACTGATGCCTCCGAATGTGTCCCGAAAAATGAATTCATCGCCTGGAACAAACAGAAAACAAATGTAAACGTAGTATAATTTTTGCTGCTGACTATTGTAAAGAACACGTGAATCAAGTTTTTTTCGCCTGAAAATAAAGACGTCATTGGTCGATTTCTTAATTTTATAGTTACTTAATGGTTTAAGTTATATTTAAATTACTTATGAGCTAATAGGCTAGATTGTAATATGAATAAAGTATCACAAACTGTAATACTTTACAAAGAAAAAGAAAAGGAAATGATAAAAAATAAACATAATTATGTACCAATTACGTTCGGCTGCTCAGTCGAGGATGCAAAGAAAACCCGATATAATTTAATTAAAGAGTTGAATTAAAATAATTGTTACAATTAGATCTGTAAAACTAGGATGCGCGACAATTGTTCGATACGAGAATCAAGAGTGTTCCACCAATACACTAAATCAATATATCCCACGCCATCGGATTGCTGAGAAGGCGAATCTCACGGTGCAGAGCGCAACGCGGTAGGTGGTCATTGTCAATGCGGTAGGTATTAGTTATAGGAATTTAGGGTTACTAAAGTAGCGACATAACATACACAAGTTGTTGGTGTGTAAACTCAGTTTGGATTTGACATAAAATAGGAACGCAAACGCCGGCACGTTTCAGTGGCAATGATATTTTAAAAACTATTTCTGCTGTTTACAAAATTGACAACGTGGTTGTCAATTTTGTAAATAGCAATTTGTTTTGAAAACTTGCACACATGAAAACAATTTTCATAGACTATTTATTTTGAAAACATTGTTATATTTATTGTTGTTATATATATCACCCCTTCCTACCTGTGTATCTAACTCCTTCGTTAATCGAATTGGTTCAATAAAATATGCAGTCCAATCAAAGTAAGAGGATTATCAAGCAATTTACTTGATACCGAAGTCTGTATGTTTCTGAAAGGAAAAGGGGAGACCTCCTGTTCATTTTAGAAACATACTCCCTAAGCATGATGACCGTAGTTTTGGCCGAAGTTACGGATGTTTCCTTCTGTGTATCACTTTAGTTCATTAGTCTGGGGCCCGAACTAAGAATGAATGTTAAAACGATTTGACAGTTCGGTCATTTGGAGAAACATCGACGTAACTGCTGCTTTTAAAATTTTACAAGAGAGTGTTTTAAAGTGATTTTTTTTTGTAATCTGTTACCGTCTCGTTCTGAAATTTTGATAAATCCCAATACATATTAAATATTTCACGCTAAATATTTCACGCCTCTGCTACTCTGAAATATTTTTCGAGCACAATATAATTAAATCGACAACAAGTTTTTGGGAAAAATTATATTTACGTTGATGTTTCTCCAAATGAGCGAGTTGTCCTTACACCCGTTGCGTTTTTGCCCGTCCGAAAAAGGTAATTAGTCGAGAGTAGGGTACACTTCTAAGTATCGAACGACTTTCGGACGACCCTATATTTTCGTTGACGGACTTAGAGAGTACGTCCCCAGTGACGAGTCGGTAACATACTTGTAGGTACAGACGACAAGAAAGTTTGATTTGCAGACAAGAAATAGACATTAATTCTTTAAGAAAATATTGTCTCCCAGAAAATGCCACACACACTTTGCTCGTAGGGAAAAACTGCGTACAGAAAGCAATCTGGGCGTTGTGCAGGTAATTATTTTTAAATTCAATATTTAATCATTGGACTAAGGTACTAAGAAAAGTAAAGTCAAAAATGTGACTACTCAGCACACATATAACTTGAATTTTAAGTATGTATTAGACTCAAAATCAAAGTATTTATTTCAATTATATCATTTACAGGCACTTTAGAATAGAATAGAATAGAATAGAATAAAATTTATTTGCATAAAAACATGGTATAGAAGATGGTACAAAAATTAAATACAGAGCATACATGTCTTTGCTTAACATTATAAGCGTGCAAATTTGTCGTGCATACATTTCATTATATTATTAATTAATTAATTATTATATGACATTTGGTACATTTAATTATATAATACATTAAAATTTATAATTTATACATTTAAAATTTCAGTCATTTAAATTTTTTGTCAAAAAATTCTTTTACACTATAAAAACTATTTGTGGACAGCCAATCATACAATTTACTTTTAAATAATCTTGTATTTAGAATTTTTAAGTCGCTCGGTATTTTATTAAATATTTCTACACACATATACAAACAGCTTTTATTATATTTAGCTAGCCATTTAGAATTGTTAAGGACTCGGTCAGTCAGAAAGATGAAGTAAGGTGCTCATTCCAAAGCGTAGTAGGTTCCTATGGAGAAGAACAGGCAAGAAACTCCATGGACACTCTTTTAAATCAAAATATTGTCACAAAAATATTGGTTACAATATCCGTAACGTTAGCTGGTTGTAAAATTATCTCCTTTCAAAATCAGAATATTTTATTTCACATAAACCAACATGGGCACTTATGAAACGTCAGAAGCTAGGTGCACGGTTCGGCACACTCTCACCGGGAGGTACCATTCGAGGCGACCTTGTTATAATACGGCGACACAGACTGACTTGTAGCGTGTGTTTGTAATGTATCATTCGAGCTCAAGGCTCAAGTGTGCTCCATTTTTGCTCAAAATGGCAGACATAGGTAGAGGTACACTGACCTAGGCCTGCGCTGACTTGTAATGTAACACTCAAAGGGATTCGTGAAAAAATCGACAGTCGAGTGGAGCACGCGGGGCTTGCCGCGAATGATACATTATAAACTAACGTTACAAGTCAGTCTTTGGTTTGAGTTACAAAAACTCGATACGTTACACCAAAATGTTACAAGTCGGTCTGGAGACCGACTTGTAACTGATGTAATGCTCGAATCTGAACTGTTAAGCTGGAGCTTAACAGTTCAGATTCGAGCATTACATCAGTGAGTGAGGAGAACCGAGCATTACAGTACGCAACCTGTAATGAGACAATTTGTAACATTACATTCACCGGGACCATTCGCCTGTAATGTAACAGTGGTGAGTGGGAGCACCCGTGATACAAATTGTAACATACATTACAAGCGAATGCTTATCAGTCAGTGATGCAGTATTGTAACGTATTGCTCAAAATCGATTCTTGGATTGTTACATTACAGGCGAAGCAAACTCAAACTCAAACTCAAACTCAAACTCAAACTCAAAGCATTTATTTCAATTAAACCATTTACAGGCACTTTTGAATTGTCAAAGAGTCGGTCAGTTAGTCAGAAAGTTGAAGCTAGTTGCCCATTCCAAAACGTAGATCTCTATGGAGAAGAACGGGCAAGAAACTCCAAGGACACTCTTTTTAAATCAAGATATTACAAAATCCTGGGTACATTATTCGTGTTGCTTCTATATGCGAGAACAATGAAAAAAAAATATATAAAAAAACAATTCAAAATATAAGATTAATAATAAAAATAAGCCGTGGCAGTTAAGAGATGACCAGTCTCAACTGACGGCGCCCGTTCACGAACATGACGAAGACATGATGAAGCTCATCAGTTACTGAGGCAGTATTGTAAAATATTGCTCAAAATTGATTCTTGGATTATTACATTACAAGCGAATGCTTGTCAGTCAGTGAGGCAGTATTGTAACGTAATGCTCAAATCGAATCTTAGATTGTTACATTGGAAAGAAAAGAAAGAAAAAGTATTTATTGAGACTCGCATAGGATTATCACAAACTAAACTAAACACACCCATAAAAAAAAACAAAACCAAAATGAAAATAACAACAAAAAGTCCTGTAGGAGGTCAAAAGACCCCTATCTCAGTATATACCTCAACATTACAGGCGAATTCTCCAGTGCGGGAACGCCTTAAGAGAGAAACACCACATCTTAGATATTGATGACAACTCTCAAACTACCTACTTGCAGACAAACTCATTACGACGCTCCGTGTATTCTGACCTTAAATTGAGTGCACATCTATGTTAAGTCAGGGAAATTAATTGTAAAGCAAACTGACTACCAACTTAAACTGTCCGCATATTCAAATAATAACTGACATTCTTTGACAGTTGTATGAAATGGCTATAATACGGAAAATTTACGTCAGTTAGCTTAACAATTATTTTCCTCAAGTGTATACCAGCACATTTCGAAGATATACATACAATGTAGGTATGTACATGTACATTATGTATACAAACAGTTCTGGTAACTAAATGTGTTGGATAATGGTACTGGAGACATTAGCTTAATAGCTTGTCGCATTTAATGGTTCGGGGTAGAATGGAGGTAGGGTATGGGTAGACCAGCGTGTTGTGTGTTGTGTTTGAACATCCTTGAAGGGGGAGTTGTAAACCTGCTATTAATAATTAATCAATATATTTATCAAATGATAAATTAAATGATTTTATTTCTGTAAGTAGGTTTGAACAAACACACGTCAATCATATTTTAAAAACTAGATGAGGTTGGCGTTTCCTATCTGACTACTCTGAGAAGAAAGGCCGAAACAAACTCAGAGGTCACAGTCTCTTTTAAAGTCCAGACATAATCTTGGTCAGATCATGTGAAGACCATGTAGATTTGTGTCTGAAATGGCCTTTTGAGGAAAAACCACACAGATTGAGTGGACCTGTCCAGTCAGTGCACGCATTTGTCAGTAATCGTGCAGCTCAACTCAGAACTTAAGGAGCTCAATGATTCGACGAACAATACCAAATAAAAGACATTTGGGTAGGCCACAAAAATTACTCAAACTGCCAGACCATGATTAAAATTAACTGAGGAGAGAAAAAAAAAGCAACAATGACCCACATAGTCTTCACATTCACAATATTAAAATAATCATATTTTCAATGTAGCCTGCATGCTACTCACATTCACAGACACTTTTCTCTTTAAAAGTCATCAAAAACACCACAAGTTATGTCATGTAAATCAAAATCGCTTCGCATTCGATCTCAAATAAAATTGAGATAAGGGCGGAAGAATGGTGATGATTTTTATTGTATCTGTATGGGGATCTTACACTCCCACACGTAGGCAAAAAGGCTGTCAAACTGAAATGGGATTAGGGGGGTCACGTCAGCCGCATGCACAGTGACTGCTGGGCAACAGTCTAATCGGTGGATGCCTTCAGGATGGACGGCGCCGTTACTGACACGAACGAACGTGTGTGAAAGACTCCATGAAAAATTTAAACTAGGTATGGATAGAAATTTTTGAGGCTAAAGTGTTTGGGGCCACGCCACAAAAATGTCCTTAAATAATATTATTATGGCATGGCTTCAAACATTTTAGCCTCAAAAATTATAAAATCATCAAATCATCATTTTCAGAAATCATTATTTTCAGAAAAACACATTTAGGGTTCACAAAAATAATTTTCCATTAAAAAAATGAATACATTACAGAAAAAAGTGTATTTTTGGTGCCTGTACTAATGAAAAAAATCATTGTATCACAGACACCACTTAAAAGCACGGATGAATGCTCTAGATCCTAACGTAAGAGTAGTAACAAAATGCTACTATCAACAATGTGGTGATAATTTCAATACTTTGTTACTGCCATTTTCTGGAGTTATTAGATAGGCTGTTTTCATAAGCGAATTAGTAGCAACGCTACATAGATACTTGTACCTAAGTGTCAGCGGAAGTGTGGCTATAAATTACGTAGTTTTCATAATTTTTGTGATAAAGAATTATATATTAAAAATGACAGAAATCGATTCAGTAAACGGTTCTGTACAAGCTAATTTCATAATGTGAATTAATTCAGTTACACGTTGTATACAGGGTGTACAAAGATCCGTCACATAGCCGTCAACCACGCATTCTGTACATCAAACTAAGTAATATTGCACAAAAATGATTGCTGGGAAACGTCTTTTATTTCATGTGTAAAACTTTGCTGTTTGCGATAGCGGGCAATGTAAGACACGCAAAACATTGTGCTTATGGATGCATGCAACGGTGCAGGGGTCGTGGAGGTATTTAAAGTTGTTTTATAACATTACAAACTTGTTTTCGTAAAAAAAACGTCAGTCAAAGTTGGAATTTTGACCTTCAATATCTCCGTAACCATTTCCTGATATGGTCCAGTACAAAAAAAAAATACTATGACGAGAAGTACAAGTGACTCTTGGCTTCGTTAAGTGTCTTTTTACACTCGTTATATAAATGTTCTTGTAATAGTTCTAGTTGGTAAATGTATGGCTTTATGGTATTGGAGACATTAGCCGTATCGCTTGTCGCTTCTAATGGCTGCCCCAATGTACTCAACGAACGTGATCAATGTTGAACGTGGTATGGCAGTTAAATGCAGATAGCTATCGCTAAGGAATAGAGCCTTGTCACCAGCCAAATGTGTACCACGTACAGTAAAGGGTCCCAAATCACTACGGTTATTACAATGTTTTGGTCTATTTATCGGAATTATCGACATAGCTTGCAGAGTAAGCAAGCTGAAGTGGCAGTGGGCTGGCCCTGTTTGTCGAAGGATCGATGGCCGGTGGAGCAGATGAGTCCTGGAGTGGAGACCGTGAATCGGCAAGCGTGGTGTGGGACGCCCCCCAGCTAGACAGACCGACGACCTTAAAACGGTGGCTGGGACAGATTGGATGCGGAAAGCGGAAGGCAGGGTGTTTTGGCGCAGCCTGTGAGAGGCCTGTGTAGTGTAACTGAGTTTGTTTTGGTCAAGATTCATTAGAATTGCCCAACTTAGGACGATGAAAGTTTACTGAAGACAAAATGAAACACCTACTCGAACATTTTAAATTACAAAAATGTTTTTGCAGTTGTTTAAAGCCAATTTCTGCTTTATATAAACGACAATACTTAAAATACTATGTTACACATAATTTGATTCCGTCTCGTATGAAAACATTATAGGCTGACTGTGGTCTATATAATTCAAATAAATGTTAAATATTTATGTGTCAATGTATAATTTGTCCGCGGTTAGCAGTTTACCGGACGGCTGGTTATCTTGACCACGTCATAGATTGCACCGATTGCCGGATTTTGTAATTACATCCTAAATACAGTAATCTTTCATTAGAATTATGAATTCATCAAATATGCTAGTGCTATTTATCAATAATGTAAGCTACGCGCTTCTGTGCTACGGGTGCTACGCCAGGCATTGCTACGGCTGCTACACCAAGCCTCGCTACGAGTGCTACGCCAGGCCTCGCTACGTCTGCTACGTCATTGCTTGCTACGTTTGCTACGCCACTCTTCGCTACGGCGGCTATGCCATGTCTCGCTACGGGTGCTACGCCAGGCCTACGCATTGCTACGCGTTGCTACGCAGAATGTTGTGTGGTCTGCTATATTTTATCGTTCAAAATAGTTTTAAAACAGTAAAAACTATATTTTATGTAATGTTTTGTACGTTTTAATTAGAAAACCATCAAATTATTAGTTAGAAGACTATTATCAGAAGTAAAAAATATTAAACTAACAAGAACGATAAAATAAAAAATTAAAGCCTTTCTGACATTTCAAGTGATAAACGAACATAATATGGACACCGAAGTCATCAATTAAATTGCGATTTAATTGCAAATTAATGAAAAAAAAACTTGCATAGAAACTAACAACCAGGGGCCTTACTCCCGACAGCTTCGAGTTCTAAATCAATCGAATTTGATTCGAATGAAATGTCAATCCATACTCTTGAATCCGACACTAGCGCACGATCGTACGGTGGTTCGAAGCGAAACTAATTTCGATCGACTTGATTCGTTAGGATCGAAAAGTTCGTACTCCGCACGCTATTTGACTGTAAATAAATCGAGTTATTGGATCGAATTATACGTCAAATTACACGATAGCAAAAAAGCTACTTTATGCAGATCGAGTGAGAGTTTTTAGTGTTAATAACTGCTATATTTCTTCAAATTATTTATTATTATGGCTCGCCTTGCGTCGTTTTTCAATGTTCTTGAGAAATCAAACCGTATGGATATTCGTGAGAGAAGAAATATGCAAAGCATGAGTAGTTACTACGGTTATGGAAATGGATTCGGAAGAATTTCGAAAAAATTATCGTTTGGCGAAAAATTTGTTTGATGTGTTAGTAGAAGATTTTTCAAATAAAATATTAATTGAAAAATTATATATTTCTAAATAAATAATTGTCCCAAATAATTTTTTTTCTTTCTTTCTTTCTATTTAACACCATTTCCAGACCAAATCATTTTCAGATTTTGGTTGTGGTTGTGGTTGTGGATCGTTTTTTGGTACTGGAAGCTAAAGTATCGTAGGAAGAAGCAATGGAGCGGTAATGTCTCAGCTATAGGGGAGGGGAGGGGAGTATAGTGTCAAAAGCTATAGGGGAGGTTACCAAAGCATTAAACCACAAAGATATATTGACGAAATATATCAAGTTCTCCTAATCAGCTGAAGAAAGAAATACTATTAAAAGAAAGTAGGTGGATACAATGTCTTGCTTACAATATTTTTATATGTGACAACATGATTATAATAACAATTTACCTACTTATATTGCAATGCTTATTACAGATTTTATGAAAAGTTCCACATCCCGGGTATGTTAGGTTGCGTTGATAAATAATAAAAAATCATATATTTTTTCAGAAGTTTTTGTTTGATAAGTGTAAATAAAGCACTAGGGTATCATTTTTTACGTGGGAAAGTGATAGAGAAGTAAAAACATTCAACCACTTAAAAGTTACAAACCAAAGACATAGACGGTTGACGATTTGACGGTGACGTAATCCGCCGGATACGCCTAACGACGCTGATAATACTCGAACTTGAGTCGATCTTCGTTTACGATTCGAATTGGTTCGGGAGTGCGGTTTTAAATCGAGTTCGGATCAGAAACGAGTTCGAATTGGAAACAAAATCAAACTCGAATCGTTTTCGGGAGTAAGACTCCAGGAGCCAGGCTTGCTAAGGGGTATCGTGTTACCCAGTAACTGGGTTGTGGAGCTCAAATAGACAGTCGCTTCATGTAAAGTACTGGTACTTAGCTGCTTCCGGTTAGATTAGGCTGGGAAAAGGCTAGGCCGATGATGTAGCGGCATCTACATCGCCACATGCGAGCTACACGTCACACTGACGTCACGCAAAAATCCTGCATCGCGCAAGCAGAGTTTACCGCGCAACTAGCATATATACAACGTCCCGACATCAAACGTCGGGCAGTTGTCCACCTGACACGACACCCGTCTGGTCGGAGGATCCTCCCTTTTCTATAGAGTATAAGTGAACTTTACACCCTGTTCCTCCTACCTCTATAATGATGATAAAACTTGAATCGTGTGTATCGAGCTGTATAATTGTCCACGGTTTGTTCAGTTTCCCGAATTACAGTTTATCTCACATCGTCACGGACACTACATCGAATGTCTATATAATTACACTCCATTGTTTCACACGGCCTTCTGTTACACCGAAGCGTTTTCCCTAATTACGGCAAAGTCTTGGCTAAAAGGAAAACGTAAGGGAAAACGTGATTTCTTTATTGTCCCTAATGAGTAAACGAGGTAAGGAAAGTCACAAAAGATGTTCATTTGCTCTCCTAATTTGTCGTTTGGTAAATACTTTGGATTACGTTGAATGTTACTGCCAAAGTTGAGGTGGTAGGGAAACGTGTCGTAGGTAATAAAGTTTGTTGTTCTTTATTCTCACTCGTTTATTTCCTAATTAAACCTTCTCGACACTTGACTAAATAATAAACTTTGACAGTAAAAAAAAACATAAATTCAACTACGACAAAAACTTAAATTCAACTACAACAAAAACTTAAATTCAACTACAACAAAAACTTAAATTCAACTACAACAAAAACTTAAATTCAACTACGAAAAAAACTTAAATTCATCTACGACAAAAACTTAAATTCAACTACGGCAAAAACTTCAACTAAAAAGGTAAACAAGTGATCGATATCGATTTAATTAAAATCAATTTCATTATTGTGAATGTAAGGACTATGTAGGTCATTGTTTTTTTTTTCTTTCTGTTAGTTTTAATAATGGTCTGGCATTTTAAGTACTTTAAGCGGCTTTTCCAAATGTCCTTTCTTTGGTATTGTTCGTCGAATCGTTGAGCTCCTTAAGATCTGAGTTGAGCAGTACGATAGTTGATAAATGCGTGCACTGACTGGAGTGGTCATCTCAAATCTGTGTGGTTCTTTTCTCAAAAGACCAATTAAGGCACCAATCTACATAGTCCTCAAATTATTTGTGCAAGACTTTATGACCGGAATCGATTGACACCTCATACATCAAAATTGGTAGTAATACATGTAGGCGCTTCGGTGGAACATACGTAAATACAAACATACATATACATACATAGATTGTTAAGAACATAACCCTTCCTTTTGGTTTAGCCGTAGTCGGGTACTAAAAAGGGCTAAGGTCAGGCTCGAAATAACTTTCAATCAATAGTATGTTGTTATATATTTAAAGCTATTAACAAGTTAGTTTTACTTCAGTTTAACGTCTACAAAATGATAAGATTTGACACAAACCTTTACAAAACATTTTCTTCTTCAAGAAAACCAGAGATAGAGAATCCATTTCTCACACCGTTTTCAAGCATCCCTAAGTAAGCAAATCCTTGTCGGCGATGTGGCGAAAGTAATATCCGTATGGATAGCGTCGCAACGACAAACTCGAATCAGATAACTTTTTGCTATTCATGGTTTCCTAGTACACAAAACTGAGTAAACCAGAATTTTTTCCATTTATTAGTTTTATTTTTAAACTAACTAAACTATAAGGATAATAGAATAGTTAAGTTAGTATAAAGTTAATAGTATTGGCTAAGTTAGGATATTATATTTTAATTTTATTAATTAATTAGGTATACGTTGTTATTTTTGTACATTTCATTTTAATTCTGAATAAACGTGGCCTTTACTTTTAAGTTAGTACGTAAATAAAATTTAAAATAAAACGTTTTATATGTATGCAAGCGTAAAAACAAATCTAGCACATTAACCCTTAAATTGATTTGGTCCGTTTTAAAGGACACAATATTATTACGCACACAGACACAGTTGTAACACTCCTAAGCGCTATGAGCGGGTGGAAGGGTAGGGTACTAGCTATCTCTTTCGCGCGCGTGCATGTTCCATTAGCGAAACGATGAATGGTCGCGAGTACTGATCATTTGAAAAAGTGCAACGGTCAGATTTGTTTACGCTCCGGTTCTAATTGATGACAATTGTAAGTATTTTGGTTGTTTTGATTGTAATGTTATATTACTAGTTAGAATATGATTATAGCTTTAGTATTTTGATTTAATTTTTATAAATATTACTGTATTTAGAATAAAAAACTACGTTTATTTGTAGTGTCCCACAAAACGGACCTTGACAACTTGAAGTATAAACTAGTATATTCTTGGACTGACCCATGTAACGGACATTGTCATTTAGGCCTAATTTCAAGTATTCGTTTTATTGTCCTATAAAACGGACGACGCCAGTTAATTGTCACTTTCAACTTCATCGTTATAATTATAATATTTTTTACTTTTTTATCAAATTTTACAGGAGCATGGCTTGGCGATCAAAAAAAATCTTCTCACTATTACCTCCGGTGGAATCTGAAGAGTCTGACATTGAGTCTGATGACGATTTGGAAGGCAACTTTGAGCGATGTGAGTATTTTCACAATGACGGCAGTGATTCATCTTCGCTCCGTACCATATCTCCAGCATTATACGATATATTAGCCGATCTCAGTGACGAGGATGACGAACAAATGAATGCTGCAGAACAGCCATCACAGACCACGCAAGATGAATCTTCTCCACTCCCTGGTAAGCCTTCAGCCCCATCATGTTACATACCAGAAACACCTTCACCAATAGTTGGTGCATCACCTTCCTCCAGTTTTTCCAGACCAACGTTACTTTCAAATACGGCAACACGTCGCACCAGACAAACCGCCACCATAGACTCGTCGCCTATGCCTCCACCAGCAACAACCACACCTGTAGCTAAGAAGCGTAAAATGAAGCATTTAGATTTTGTATTTAAAAAAAGATTATATACCGGAACCGTACACACATCAGACTCCCCCAGCTTCAAGGAACGTCATGACCTCCTTAGCCCTAAGCAATATTTCCAAAAATTCTTCACCAATGAGCTACTTGATATCATAGTCGAAATGACTAATTTATATTCTGTACAAACTACCGGGAAATCTATATGTGTGACCCGAAAAGAAATGGAAATATTATTAGGCATAGAAATACTTATGGGTATAGTAGACTTACCTGCAGTTGAAGATTACTGGAGTGCTGATCTTAAGTATGAACAGATTTCATCCGCAATGTCTCTTAAACGATATAGATCGATAAAACGATACTTGCACTTTTGTGATAACACAAATGTCGACAAAAACGATCGCTATAATAAAATTGCCCCTGTCATGGAATATATTCGTAAGCAGTGCCTGAAGATAGAAGAAGAACGTTCCTTCGCAATCGATGAAATGATAATACCTTACAAAGGTAAAAAAGCTGGCAGCAGAAGGCAATACATGCCAAAGAAACCCAACAAATGGGGTTTTAAATTTCTAGTACGTGCTGGTACTTCAGGCATGGTTTATGATTTCTTTGCTTACGATGGCGCAAACACTTTTCGAGGTGTCCAATTTAGTGAATGGGAAGAAGACTATCTTGGGGTTGGAGGCAAAACAGTTCTCCAACTATGTAGAACCATTTCTAATCCAATTCTTAGCACGGTATACTTTGATAATTGGTTTACGTCGCTTGAACTCATTTATTATTTACGGAATGAAATGGGAATTTTGTCTTTAGGAACCTTACGAAAAGATAGATTGCGCAATTGTACACTGATGACTGATAAAGCTATGATGAAAAAAGGACGAGGAACATTTGAGGTAGTGTGTGACAACGCCAAGAAAATAGCCGTGACTAAATGGGTTGATAATAAATGCATTCATATAGCAAGTTCGTTTTGTGCCCAAGACCCAGTGACTACAATAGAACGGTACGATAAGAAGCAAAAAAAGAGAGTACTGGTACCATGTCCCAATGTAATAAAAGTGTACAACACACACATGGGCGGCGTCGACATTGCTGACATGTTAATTGCTTTATACAGAATTCGTATGAAAACAAGACGTTGGTACATGTCAATATTTGCCCAACTATTAGACATCGCACTTAACAACAGCTGGCTACTACATCGTAGAGACTGTGTTCAACTAGCTGAAAATAAATTAAGCCTGAAGAAATTTCGTGTGCAGTGTGCTCTTGCGCTTATGAATACCTGTACAAAATCTAGATTCAACGTAACGACTAATTCACCTAAACTGGCCACAATTACAAAACCGGTCCAGCCGAGACCAGTAGATGATGCACGGTTAGACTGTTATGATCATTTTCCAATCTATACGTCACAGGGCCGGTGTCGTCTCTGTAAAAATGGTAAAACCATGATTATGTGTACAAAATGTCAGCAAAGACTTTGTCTAACTGCCAAAAAATCTTGTTACCTAAGATTCCACAAGGAAAAGTAATTATTTTATTTTTATGTTCTGTTATTTTTCGAGAAGTTGATTGTTTTGTTTATGTTTTTTTATTTTATTTTATTTATTACAATAATTTTGAGAGCATTGTTAGCTTATTAGCTTAGAACTAAGCTAAAAATATTTGTAACTCAATTTCTTTAATGTTTTAACTAATATGTTATGACTGATGTCTAAAAGACTGATTCTAGAATGTTCCTAATTATTATTTGATGTTAATTGTGAATTACACTATTGAAAATGTTTATTCTTTTCACGTACCACCACTTCACATATAATACGCTATGTCCTTTTTATGTGACGTAGTGTTATGTACCACAACTGGACATATAATGGACAATGTCCGTTTTATGTGACACTTTAAAAAAAACAATAAATATACAAAAAAAAAAAATGTTTTTTCTTTATATCCTTTTTTATCCTAATTCCAACCCACATACGTAATTTCAACCTTATACACACAAGAAATCTAAGGGTGACAATTTAAGGGTTAATTTGTTTCTTAGATTGTTTTTCAGCGAAAGTTACAAAAACAAGTTGCCTTATTTATCACAAAACTGTGAAAATTTAATAACACATAAAATAACTTGTGAAAACTATTCAGTCACCAGTAAACTGACCACAAATAGATTCAACACAAACAGGCGTCCAACAGCAAACGATAATTTCACGAATAAAATATTATTACGTACTTAGTTGAGCCACAGATTTTGTTTATCACACGTAGCACGCAAGCCCAGCCATTTAAATTGGTTAAGGTGTGACAAGCGGACCGATGCCAATTTCATGTTGATATCGCACCAATCATGGTAATTATTCCAACAATTCACGATTCAATTATTTGATTAAATTCGATTTTGTTTTAATCAATAACGGTTAGGCTTCTGTCCCACCGCCGATGAGGAAGCGACTAGCTATGAACCATGGTGTAAAAAAACAAGGTCTGGCACTCCGGTAGTGACACATGCTTACGTCACTATCCAGTTGCCACTTTATTGCGACAAAACACGAATAAGGGAAACATTTTCAGTCACCATTCTGTTAAAAAAAATATATAAAGTATTTAAATTGTCGTTTCGTTTTTCTAATCAAACGAAACAATTCAATTTAAATATATACCAACGTAATTGTTAGTTAAAACCTCATTGTTTTATCCGATTTGCACAGGTGATAAAGGCGGTTGGGGAGTTATTATTACACACTACTGGTAACACAGCGGTGATGACGTAGGCTTGTGTCTCCCACGTGACCACTGTGTCTTGGAATGCTATACCTGGCGAAGTATATTATTTTACTATGCTATGAACGATTTTGTCGCTCAAGAAAAGTACTAAAATATTGTAGGTCCCGTGTAAGTAAAAGAGATACATATAGGGTGTAAAAAGACCCATCACATAGTCGCCAACTACGCATTCTATACATCAAACTAAGTAATATTGCACGAAAATAATTTTTAAGCTATTGCATAGCTTTTATCGCGGGCTTTGAGCGCGGCGACCGAATCTAGAAATTCTGTAACGAAAATAAAACCTTACACCCCCACTCCGCCTACCTTGTAGCTCGGCTGAGCGTTCGCTTAACGTGTATGTGTATGGTACGACTGTACTTGAATTAATATCAAAGAAAAAAAAAATACTGCATAAATAAATAATTATAATTGCATAAGTTGATAAAAAATGCTATGCAATAGCTTTACCGCGGCAGTCCCCGAGTGCAACACGTGTTTTTTTTTTTTTTACTTTTAAGTTTGGTGTAAACATTTACTGGTTGCGGTAGTGCCCAATGTAATACACGCAAAATATTGTGCTTATGGGTACATGCAACAGTGCAGGGATCGTAGTGGTATTTTAAGTTGTGTTATAACATTAAAAACTTGTTTCCGTAAAAAAAACCTCAGCAAAAGTTGGAATTTCGTCCTTCAATATCTCCGTAACCAGAACGTTCCCAGGCATGGTCCAGTTCCCAAAGGGTCATGGCCATCCGGATGGTACGGGGATACCGCACGGTCTCCTGCGAAGCGGCGAGCCTCCTTGCCGGATTGCCGCCGTGGGATCTGGAGGCAAAGGTCACATAATAGGGCAAAGGTCAGATATTGTGCACACCGCCGGCTAGTACTCGTTTATCGCAGCAACAAGAGCTATCGACGAGAGTACTCGCTCAGCGACGCTCGCTTGGCGGGCAGTACACTTGCTGACAGAATTATATACCAGCGAGTAATCGATTGTCGCCGTCACGCACACGCTGCTCGTTGCTCGCCAACTGTTTTTACTTGTTAGCACTACTCACTTCTCGTTCATCGCTGGCAGTGGGACAAGTTCTTCAGACGGTTTTGTTATTCAATGCACGTCACTAGGTGCGACGTCGCGTTTGAATTTGGAAATTGAATTCAGAATTTCGAATTTCGAATGTTAGAATAAAGGCGGTTTTGGTTGAGTTGTCGAAATAGTGCAGTATTTCCAGATGTGCCAAAGGTAAATAGTTTATACATATTTATGTTAAAAGGTTTTGCAGTTTGATACTCGATATATAATATAGGTCACTAGGTTAGTTTAAGTCTAATCTACATGTTCTTCACATGATCTGACCAAGATTATGTCTGGACTTTAAAAGAGACTGTGACCTCTAAGTTTGTTTCGGGCTTTTTCTCAGAATAGTCAGATAGGAAACGCCGACTTCAACTAGTTTAAAAAATATAATTGACGTGTAAACGTGTTTGTACAAACCTAATTACAGAAATAAAATCATTTATCATTTATAAGTACCTACTTTTACGTAAACGGAAAAAGAATCGGACGACATAACGAAAGACCTCGACGGAGTACAAAATATTTCTGCTCCTTTTTGTTTACTTTTTTCAATGGACACTTTCATCGGATTGTGCTAACGTGTAACTATTATTTTCTCGTTCGTGTTTATTTGCGTGTCAACATATTTTATGTTTGCTATTTTGTAATATGCTAATGCAACGCACTCTGGGCGATCAAGACCTCCACTATCTTGCGGACTGTCAAATATTTTTACTACGACATGAGCAAAAACAAAAATAATGTAAGTGCAAATTTCTCCAACGTCAGATATTTTATATCCGTGCGATAAGTTTGACTTGAATGTATGACCAGCAGGGTAATTGCTTACACTATTGTGGCGCCATTAGCAATGGCTTTCATTTTGACAGTTCAACAACATTCATTGCGTTATTTTCGTTGTTGAGGTGACAAATTTTTCGAACATATGAAGCAATCGATTAGCTATATCCTTCAAAATGATTCAGATTGAGATTGATAATGTGTAACGCAATTAGGGTGCAGAAGTATTAACGTAAACGAAGCAAAATGAGTATGTGAGGATCTTAGTAGGTGGCGTTCTGTTTTCTGCCTACACCCATGGGAAGAAGGCGTGAGTTTATGTAGGTATGTATGTATGTAATATTAACGTTCAGAATTTCAAAATGATTCCTCCAGATAAAGAAATCAGGCGTTGGAAAAATCAGCCCTAAAAAGAACAAATTAACATCAATACCGGTATAAATGCAATCCTACACGTCAAATTACTTCTGTTGTACCGATAACTGTGACCCTTCTCAATTGTTGGACGTGAATGTGACTACTTTTAATATCCGTTGCATTTTAGTCATAGACTAGCACAAGATAATATTTAGTGCCAAAAGTATTTAATAAAATAGGTATGTTCAGACAAACCCCTTTTTTAATTAATTAAAGGTATGTTAAAATCAAAATTAAGGAGTTTATTTCTCGATAACGAGGACTCCTTCACCGTGAAATAAATTCACAACTTGTAGTATAATATGTAGTATTATATTAATATAGTTAGTAGTTTAACTAGATTTTTTAAAAGTTTGTTTTAATTAACAAGCGCTTCTCACCATCAATCTAGAAAGTTTGGAGAGTAAAATTGTAAGAACAAAAAATATGCATGTTTGCGAACAGTATTTAAACAAAAAACCAGTGATGCCTCTAGTATTACGGATGTTTATAGGCCGCGTTGACCGCCATCAGGTGAGCAGTCTGCTTGTGTTAAGGCTCCCACAGACAGGCGCGACGCGACAGCGCTACACAAAGGCGCCGCTCGTCGCGCTACGCGCGGTGCCTTTGTGTCGGGCGTCGCGTCGCGCCAGTGTGTACGAGCCTTTAAGCGGGTTTTTGAGTTTTCTCTCAATAGCAACATTTAATTTTACTAACATACTTGCTGACCCGACAGACGTTGTCTTGTTCAAATTTCAATAGTTCATACAAAACTCCCATTGCAATACGGACATTCAGTTTATACTAAATTTGAAAATTTTCCGGAAATCTTTTCAAAAATTGGAAAAGATTTCCGTAAAAATGTATTTCGAACTATTAGGAACATTTTAAAACAAAGAATAGTCAAATCGGTCTAGCCGTTCTGAAGTGGTGCACTTACCAACGAACAGCATTTAATTTTTATTTAAATAGATAGATTCATAGATACTTCGTGTACTCATTCAAATTATTTATCATAAAAATATGTTTTGATTGAAGATAAGGTACCGATCTAAACCTCTGATGAATATCGTGTTTATGAAAGATAATGAATACATAACATGAACATTGGCGTATAATCACGCAATGAGGGTTTCGTGTTGGCCTGAAATCCTATATTGTTAGAATATACAAATATAAAAATAAAAGTAAGCATGTTCATTATGGCAATCATTTTCCTTAAAGTGGTGGGTCTCCATTACAGCAGAATGAAAATACAGAAATAATTTGCATTTAAAAAAATGATGGGCAAAGGGCGTGAGTTTATGTACAATAAATATATACCTAAATACTTAAGTAAATATTTTAAATAAATTTTGAGAAGCTCATATTTAGTCAATTAAGATTGGTCAAATATCTGTAATCACGTCATACTTATTTCCTACTAAAGCTAAGCTTTCCTAGAAATGCGGTGGGCGCAATATAACGGTCGCAATGACGGCTATTATGAAAATGATGGCATCGGAGTTTGACTGTACAGTGTCAAAAAACGCTCTCTAGGAAAACACATCGACCTACTGTCATAAATAGCGTTTCAGTGACGTCATTCGCCTGTAATTTGCGGACGCTATGTGGCGGTGTAGCGGTATCTACATCGCCACATGCGAGTTACACGTCACACTGACGCTCTGCTTGCGCGATGCAGGATTTTGCGTGAGTCACGCAAAATCCTGCATCGCGCAAGCAGAGTTTACCGCGCAACTAGCATATATACAATGTCCCGACATCAATCGTTGGGCAGTTGCCCATCAGACACGACACCCGTCTGGTCGGAGGATCCTCCCTTTTCTATGGAGGTATAAGTGAACTTTACACCGCGTTCCTCATACCTCTATAGCGGCTGCCGCTCTTCTAGGAAACCGTAGCTTAAGCCTACTGCTATTAGTCTGTACTGTGACGATATCTGTCATGCTGACACGAACGATTTTAAGTCGCTTTTTATTGTCAAATCTGTACAACACGTAGTGAATATAAAAGTGTCGATTGAAATAATTATACTTGAATATCGATAGGTCTTAGGTAAAACGAATTTGAGTTTGATTTCAATTGTTTAGAAAGAAGAATATATTAGTATAATATTCATTGAATAAGCACATAAATGTTAACAAAAATAAGTACAGAATCACATTTCAAATCATATTCAGCACACGTAAAAAATTACGGGTGTAAAAAGACACTTAACGAAGCCGAGAGTCACTTGTCTTCCCCGTCATTGTTATAATTTTTTTGTACTGGACCATACCTGGGAACCTTCTGGTTACGAAGATATTGAAAGTCAAAATTCCAACTTTTACTGACGTTTTTGTTTGACGTTTGACGTACAACACAACTTTAAACAACCTCACGACCCCTGTACCGTTGCACCCATAAGCACAATGTTTTGTGTGCGTTACGTTGCGCACGCCTTATAAACAGAGATTTTTCACACCAAAAATAAAAATCGTTTCCCAGCAATTATTTTTGTGCAATATTACTTAATTTGATGTACAGAATGCGCAGTTGGCGACTATGTGATTTGTCTTTTTACATCCTGTATAGTTACTCTTTTACACAGACTGTAGGTGAATACTTGTGGACTCGTTGTGAACATTTTTCTATTGGCCAGCCTAGGAACACAACGGCACCGGTTCGGCAAAGACGAGGGCAAAATCAATGGATGAGAAAAACATACCTTCTGATTACAAAACGCCATCTTAGCCCGAGCATAAGGCTTCGGGGCAGTTTTTGTATAGCATAATCAGCCTATAATGTTCCCACTGCTGGGACATAGGCTTCCTCTCGGTGAGAGGGAGTGGGCCGTAATTTACCACGCGGGCCAAGTGCGGGTTGGTAGATGTCACATGTCTTCGAATTTTTGGTTCTAGGACATGCCGGTTTCCTCACGATGTTTTCCTTGAGAGAAGTGGTGATGAAATAATTTACACGAAGTACAGCGTCTGTCGGGTTCGAATCTACGACCTACAATTCGTAAGTCACGGTCGTTACCACTGCTCCTCAGTTTTTGTATATTGAACTTTATTTAGTAGAAATGTTTTTTTTTTGTGGGTTGGAAATCGTCAAATAACTTCTCCCACTCTGGGCGGGCGGGCGTGTCAGACTTTTACTGACTAAAACCCACCCGTCTTCCTTCAGTTGCCTGTGTGCCAGGGTCACTGTAGCCCCTTTCAGACAAACCCGTGACCCTGGCAGGCATCGGCTCTAGCTGACCCCGTCAGTGTGTGTTGACATCTCTTTGAGGCGCGCGTGGAACGCTACGCGCCGTCGACCCGGGCCTGGTCCTTATCAGACGGCGAGCTACCCATTTCTCGTCGTCCGCAAGCCCGCTCCTTCGGTGGCCGAGCATCGGCCACTGCCTACCGACGCCCAGGGCGTCTTTTTAGTAAAGATGCTGACAACTTACTTACCGGGCTAAGATGGCTAAAAACTGGCTCGATGATTTAAACCGTGTCAAAAGAAGAACCTTGTTTTGTAATAGGACCGTAATTATTTAGGGTTCGTGTTAGATAAAATGAGTCACTCACTAATTTTATATTGAGGTGCTAGCACACACCACAGGGCACAGATTAGCTACACTAGAATATACGTATTTTGAGTTTTGAACGAAACGAGTCACTCAGTCTTTTATTTTGCTGTTTGGAAGTCTATTTAAGATTCTAAGCAAAGGAGTTAAGGTATAAGTTTCATTGCCGTCATTTTGACGACTTCATGTAGTCATTCTCATTTCTCTTTCCCTCATCATCACTCGTGCGAGCTGTGTGACGCGCTTAACCGATTAGTCACCGCGGGTGCCTACTCTACTAAGTGTGCCGTGTCGCGTTGTCGTCACTACACACCACACTTGCGAGTCACGTGACTCACTGACACACTCACAGCACGTACGTGCTCACAGGCCACCGCAGCATCGCCTCATTCGTGGTAGCAGTGTACTAGCATACTTTGTCAAAAGAGTGCCTGGCACGATCCTCATTTTAAAATAGTGTGCTACCCACCTCTATCATACACGCACGCCGGTTGCGACAACACGCACCTGACCTTTCTCAAAGACATCACTAATAAGGGCACAATATATCCTCCTAAGGCGTCCATCAAGTAGAATAATAGTATAAAAGTTTCTTGTGAAAGGACTCATCCGGAGAGTAATAGGATTATACGTTTTTTGCTGTCAAGCAATTTCTTCTGCTTTGATCCTGTTCGAAGGATTTAAAGCCTTTCAATGAGGGACGGTCAAATGTTCGGCGTATGTCAGTGAAATTTGGGTTTGTAAACGGTAGGGACAGAAATAATAATCCTGTCTCGTTTTTTTACCTTTTTACCAACTTATCACGAGTCATGTTGTACGTAATTGAGTCCTGACTATATAATGAATAGCCTATCGCTCTTGTTCGTCGTGTCGATGGCACGACAGTGTATTAAATTACCATCCGCTCAATATCTACCAGCATGCGAGCATCTACCCGCAGGCTCCAACCTTCCTGTGCGAGTCCCAATAAATACTCTTTCTTTCTTTCCGTGGCCTAATTGGAAGTCTCTGAACAACTCCGCAAAGTGGGGCTATCTCGACGTTCCGGCATTAGGATGTGGATGTGAAGCTGTGGCGCAAACTATGACCCACCTCCTATCCTGCCCTCTGTGCCCTAAAAAATGAAGCCATAACTACCTCTGCGCGGCCACCGATGAGGCCGTGGAAGTGGCAAAGTTTTGGGCCAACAAACTCTATGATAACAATGATGGGGTATCACACGCACCCAACAAAACAGTAGCATAGTCAAAATATACTGCGAAACCAGTTCTGCCTATGACAAACCAAATTATTTTGCTCGGGAGTTCGAGATCTACAAACAATACTCGTGCTTTGACTTAAACATGTTCCCGTTTTTATCCTGCAATTGTAGTTGTGCGACAGTGAGAGGAATAACGCTTAGCCAAACTTTCGCTAAGTACCGTTTACTCGGCCTTAGAAATCATAAATCAATCTTCAGTCACACTATTGAAATCTACTTTTAAACTCCCATAACACACGACAGTTTCAAACAATCACATTTGATATCGGTACCTATCACAAGCGGGCAGCTGACAACTCAAACATGCCAGTTAAAGCTCAAACACTCTTCGCCATTCAAAACTGGGGGATCCATTTAAATTGAACTGCGAGTTGCAAGCTTTGTGAACGTGAATATCCGTTTAGAGGAGGTCCTAGTTTTGCAGGTTAGTTACTGCTAGTGCAGGTGTGTTTGTAGATCATGTTTAGAATAGACTGAATAAATAACACAGCCAGAGATATTGAGTTTGATCATCAAATCGGGCAGTACTATTCGGTTTACCCATTATTTCTCAATAACAGCCCGGAGTCTGAATGAGTGCCCGCTTTGAAGGCAGTGCAAAAACCGTGGGCGCATCAAGTTAAGTACAATATTGGTCCGACCAAATATTATTGTCACAATAAAAATACTCTTACATCCTCTTTTAATTTTGTTACAAGCCCTTTTTCTACGAGTATTACAACCCATGTTACAAAACTATTTGATCAGACAAACACGACCACTAATGAAAATGTGTATATCATGTTCATTCCCCTGCAAAATGTTACCAACCCAATCTTGTTCCCGAGCTCAGCATTATGCTGGAGTGGTGCCAGAATTTGCTCCTATTTTCAGGGACACGTTGCCGACCAATTGACTACGGAGTTCAAAGACCTTTTTGCTTGGCAGTATGAACTTTATGCTTTTGTGTATGTGCTGTGAGAAAATAATAGACTACCCACTCTATAGCCGTAGGTGTTGTTTATGACTGAAGGGCTGAAGGATTCCGAAGATTCATGCAAAACTTAGTTTGAGGAATTTGTTTACTAGTGAAGTACAACCAACATTGCTTAAAATCTTTAATAAAACGAGATGAAATATTTCTGTTGTAGTAAATGTTTAAACTCAAACTCAAAGCATTTATTTCAAATAAACCAATTACAGGCATTTTTGAATTGTCGAGGGGTCGGTCGGTTAGAAAGATGAATCTAGTCGCCCATTCCAAAGCGTAGTAGGTACCTATGGAGACGAATGGGCAAGAAACTCCACGGACACTCTTTTATATCAAAATATGGTTACATCATTCATGTTGAAAGTATGCATGTGAGAACGATGCAGAACGTTAAAAAAGATACAAACAATTCAAATTTTAAATTAGGTCAATTAAAACAAGCCGTAGCAGCTAAGAAATGACCAGTCCCTACTGACGGCGCGCGTTCACGAACATAACGTATGGATTAGCGCCATTCAGCTCAACCATTTTGAAGGGAGCTAAATGATCCAACACATGCGCCAGCGAGACATTAGAATGAGCATGACATACTCTCAGCCGCCAGGGCACATACAAGTCAATGGAAGACGTACCCAGTAAATGGTAGCTTCATAGTATGTACATAGTACTCACACATGTGCTATGTAATTAAACAATACTCAAATATTGAATTTATACAATACAAAGACAGTTTTTACAATCTTCAGTAGCTCCAACAGTATTTTCAAATGCTAATCAATTAGTTTATGCGGTCTTGTGGAGCAGGACCAGCGTTGCGCCAAGCATTTTTATCAGCGATGTAATCCCGTAACTTATAATATGCTTGGCTGGATAGTGTGCGTTTTATACAACACTTAAATTTAATTTCATTCAGTATGTGGGGAGGTATTTCATTGTAACATTTTAAACTGTAGGTACCCCATGAAAGATAGTCTACTTTAGCCAGCCTGAAACCTGGTTCAACTAATTGGTCCCTATTTCTAGTGATATATTTTGTGTCTTTCACCTCTTTTACTAAAAAGATTTTCCTTACGTACATGATGTTTTCATAGATATATTAACAAGGTACCGTCATGATGTGAATAACTTTAAACAGCTCCCTTAGAGAGTCGTGACTGCGGAGGCCAACATCAGTAAATTGACGGATTGTTCTCACAGCATATGCTGCTGAACTTAGCCGTCCTGATGGAAATGTTTAATGAGGACCCCATTGAAGCCTTGATTCGGAAGGAAAACAGTTTTTTCGACGAATTCTAGTTTCCCCTGATTCAATACTATCTCACAATTAGTATTTTTGACATTTAGTAAAGAAAATTTAGTAACGAAAGCAGAATCAAGATAATACCACACCCGACTAATGCGTTCATTTTAGTCATTAGCAAACAGAGGGATATAAGACGTTGTATTGTATTGTACTTTAAGGACTAGAGCTTATGTTTCAAAGTAGATATTTATTTACCTGGTCCACCTCTCCAGTTATTGACAAAAAATTCCGAAGACATGGCAGAATTTATTAGGACTAAAGCTAAGCGCACATTACAGCTGCATCGAGCTGCAGCGCAACGCAGTTTCATACAAAAAGTGTGGTCCGGCACGCCGGTACAGTGCGATGGTTCATACAAAATGACTGACAGTGATGTACAAGAATTTTTGCAATGCCGTGCGGCCCGCTGAAATCTGCGTAAGAATGATTTTTTAGGGTTCCGTACCCAAAGGATAAAACGGGACCCTATTACTAAGACTCCGCTGTCTGTCCGTCTGTCTGTCTGTCTGTCACCAGGCTGTATCTCATGAATCGTGATAGTAAGACCGTTAAAATTTTCATAGATAATGTATTTCTGTTGCCGCTATAACAACAAATACTAAAAAAAACAGAATAAAATAAATATTTAAGGGGGCTTACATACAACAGACGTGATTATTTTGCCGTTTTTATAGATAATGGTACGGAACCCTTCGAGCGCGACTCCGACTCGCACTTGGCCGGGTTTTTTATGAATAAGATGCTAAGTCTTTAGTAAAATCACTATGCAAAACAAAAGAGCATCTGTTATTAAACAAGAGATTAAACTGAATACAAAAAACATGTTGGCACCCGCGTTCTTAACGGCGCAGTGTCACATAATAGTATAATTATATGAAACTATTCCTTAGCATATTCAGCCTATATTGTTCCTACTGCTGGGACACAAGCCTCCTCTGGGTGAGAGGGAGCGGGCCGTAATCCACCACGCGGACCCAGTGCGGGTTGGTAGCTGTCACATATCTTCGAATTTTTGGTTCTAGGACATGCTGGTTACCTTACGATATTGTCCTTCACCGTTTTGAGAACAGTGATGATGAAATTCTTTACACAAAGTAAAGCGCCTGTCTGGGTTTGAACCTACGACCTATAACTCGTAAGTCAGGGCCGCTACCACTGGGCCACCAAGGCCACCACTGGGTCACTAGCACAACACAGGTTTATTAATTATTAGTGATACAACAGTAAGTAGTATGAATATTAAGTACACACCTTTTCACAAACATTCTATCGTTAAGAGGGCCCTTCCCGGTCCGTCTACCCTCAACGCGAGCATGATTGAAAAGCTTGCTGTTTCATCCAACGTAATGTTTGAAAAAGAAGCAAGAGTGAGAACGCGATAACATCGTACGAAGCTTGGCGCGCAGAGATTTCACAGAACTTGTTGCAGGAAATACGTGTTTTTGAAAAAGCCTTACAAATTTTTGGAGAAAGTATTTGTTATTTAGAATCTTTATTACATGTGCAAGGTTTATATGACGATGTATTATTTACTTTTATAATTTATGAGTACATTATGAACGGCCAAAGTTCAGGTAAAATTTGTGCAAAAAAGCAGATTTTTGGAGGCTTATACTTTTTTTTTTCCAAATTTAGATGTTTTGCTTGCATAGAAACCTAGATAAACTGCACATGAGACCTATTAATTCAAAAATTTCAATGAAAGTTATGTTATAACGCCATAATCACGTACGAGCGTTTGTATGAAAAGTATGACGGGTTGGCCGCTTTTAAGGGGTAACGTTACAAAATGGTAACTTTAACGGTATAAAATGTTTAAGTGGATAAAAAATTATAGCTAATACCTACTTACAACAGAACACGAACCAAAACCCTTACAATCTCTCCAAACAGTTTCTTAATGAGGAGATTACAACACGAATGTGTGTTAAAAAATCGAGCCGTAGGTAGGCGAGGTTTTTAATAGTATCACACGAGTGTTTTATTACCTAGTTATGTGCAGTTCCATACACTACTTTATCTACTCTCATACATTGGGAACCTACTAAATAGAAGAGCAAAGTTTCCCCCGAAATTCAGTACAACAAATCGTATGAATGGCGCCAAAACCCAGAACATCACCGAGCATGCGCTAAAGCGGGCGCTGCCACAGACAAGTAAAAATGGGAATCAAAACTTTTTTTGTAATGCTATAAAAATGGCGCACCCTTTCATCTTCACCTTGTATTTGTATAGCTTATGCCCGCAGCTAAGCCCGCATGGAAGTCGGAAATTATAGCACGGGAACGTACTACCGGGATAAAAAGTATTCTTTTTTTTTTTTTACGTTTTCTCGCGACCTGACCTGGGTCAGAACCCAGGTCAGGTCGCGAGAAATCGCGGCACAGCGGACAGAGCTCCGGCGGGATCTCATGGCGGCATGGAGAGTGCGACTGTCGCAACCCAGCACAGGTCACGCCACAATTGCGGCGGTAAGACCCCTCTTAGAGGAGTGGCTTGAGAGGCGCCACGGCGTCCTCACCTTCCGCCTGACGCAGGTCCTCACCGGACATGGCTGTTTCGGGAGGTTCCTGTTTCGAATAAGGCGGGAGGAAACGCCCGGGAGTTACCATTGTGTGGATCGACCGGAGGACACGCTTGAGGTCTGCCCGGCTTGGGCGGAGCACCGCCGTGTCCTCGTGGCGGCGATCGGCGGCGGCGACCTCTCGCGTCCGGCCCTGGTTCAGGCCATGGTACGGAGCGAGAGGGAATGGGAAGCAGTCACCTCCTTCTGCGAAGCAGTAATGCTCGCGAAGGAGGAGGCGGAGCGCGAAAGAGAGAGGCAATCTCTGCGCCCTTGCGCCCCTAGCCGCCGCAGGAGGAGGAGACACCCTGGGCGTCGGGAGTTGATTGCCGACTCCCGGCCACCGTAGGCGCGGGCTTGCGGACGGCGAGCAATGGGCAGCTCGCCGTCCGGTAAGGACCAGGCCCGGGTCGACGGCGCGTCGTGTTGCACGCGCGCCTCAAAGAGATGTCAGCACCATTGACGGGGTCCGACAGGACCGATGCCTGCCGGGGTCGCGGATTGGTCGAAAGAGTTACCGTGGCCCTGGCGCACAGGCAACTGAAGGAACACGGGTGGGTTTTAGTCAGTAAGAGTCTGACACGCCCTTTCGCTCCGCCCAGAGCGGGAGAGGTCATTTGATGATTTTCCACCCAAAAAAAAAAAAAGGTTATGTTATACCCATATGCCAAATTTCATCCAAATCCGTTCAGCCGTTTTAGCGTGAAACCGTTACAAACATACAAGAAATCAAATCTTTTCTGTTTAGATAAATAAAAAAAGTCAAAGTTAAAGTATGACTTTGCTATTCTTTTTTATAAAGGATCAGACAGATTTGATGGCGTCTAATCCAATCTAGGAACCGAAAAATAAACCAACATATTTATTATTCTGAATAATATTGTGACGATGTAGAAAACAAACATTTTTCGAATAAGTTTTCGCGTCAATCCTTCACAAACAAGAACTTTGCTTTCTCAATATTGCCTCGACAAATATGGGTTCCTAGTCATTTGGCTTTTATAAGTTTGTACTTTTTGTCCAATTATAGCTGAATGCACTATTTTGAGCTAGAATATTGAAGGAATTTGTAGGATTAAAGTCCCATTTATACGGTGCAAGTTTCTGGAACGTTCAAGAGCAATAATTGCATGCCATAAAGCGCGTTCATTTATTGCCATTCAAGAATTGCATGCAGGTGTTTACACGCGGGGGATTTTTATAAAATGGCATACAATAATGAGATGCAAGTTTTTCCATTAAATAATTACATGCGATTTCTGTTTACATCAAGGCATGCAAGGCATTATTGCATGCAAGTTTTGCCTCGTCTAAACACTAGTTGCACGGCCTTGTACAATTGATTCAAGTATTGCCTGTATTTGCGCTGCCAAATATTTAATTCATTAAATTTTATTGAAAGTCTTCTCCAGTTTTATAAAAGATCGCATTCAATTCTGATAAGAAAATTTTCTATCATTGAAATGTTTGAATGATAGAACATTTTCATACCAGAATTGAAAGCGATTTTATTCCACGTGCGATTTTATTGTACGTGCAATTTTATTGCACGTGCTGTTTACACCTATACCAGTTTTGAACGGCAACTATCTTACCCGTATCGTGCAACAATTGTACGTGTTGTTTAGAGGGTGCCAGTCAATTATTGCTTCAATTTAATGGTATGCTATAGCCAATAAACTTGCACCGTGTAAATGGAGCTTTAGGTAAGAAAAAATGATAAATAGAATATTAAACAAGCATAAAAAAATAGATCTATAATCACGACCACAGGATAGAAATAGTCGGTAGGTTTATTACCTAAATCATTGTAAGTTAGAAATCCTTAAATCTGAACACCGGTCCAATCTATTAGTTATATATGTATTTATCACACCCGTTTTAATTGAAGTTTTTTTTTAACTTCATACATAATGTACTCTGGCTAAGTTTTCTTACATCTATTTTTAACGTTAGGTGACCAATGGAATACCGTGGCCCTGATACACAAGCAACTGAAGGAATACCGGTGGGTTTTAGTCAGTAAAAGTCTGACACACCCTCCCGCTCCGTTAAGAGCGGAAGAAGTGATTTGAAGATTTCCCAACGAAAAAAAAAGGTGTCTAATGGAAGCCACAGAGACGGTTAAGTAAATCCAGTAAAGCTATGGTTTCGTAAAAGAGTGGAGGCCGTCACATAATGGCCGCGGTGATGGCCCTCTTGAAAATAATTGCGGCGGGGTTCGACTATACGCTATCAAAAAATGCTCTCTAAGAAAACACATCAACCTACTGTCATAAATAACATTTCAGTGACGTCATTCGCCGGTAATTTTTATGCTATGTGGCGGCTACAGCTCTTTTAGGAAACCGTAGCTTAGCCTACTGCTATTAGTCTGTACTGTTATACCTTCCTCAATATATGAAAGTGGGGGCGTATGAGAAAGGAAACTACATTTAATGTTTAACTAAATTATTATATTTTATCAAGGCATTTTTCTGATTACATTGACAGGCCCTAGACCTGCCTATCTCCTTTCTAAACAAACTACCGTCACTTTTCCTTCCTTATTTCAAACTTGCTTGACTGTTCGAGAGTAAAACCATCAACAATATATTAGCGGCCAGTCAACATAAGGTTGACACATGCAGATAACCTCTACAGTACTGTGATGATATCTATCATGCTGACACGAACGATTTTAAGTCGCTTTTTACCGTCAAATCTTTACAACACGTAGTGAATATAAATGTGTCGATTGAAAAAATTATACTTGAATACCGATAGGTTTTAGATCAAATGAGTTTGTGTTTGATTTCAATTGTGTAGAAAGAAGAACAGATTAGGATAATATTCATTTAATATAAGCACTAAATGTTAACAAAAATACATAAAGAATCACATTTCAAATCATAAACTCAAACTCAACTCAAAGCATTTATTTCAAATAAATCAATTACAAGCACTTTTGAATTTTCAAGGGGTCGGTCGGTCAGAAAGATGAAGCTAAATGCCCAATCCAATGCGTAGTAGGTACTTATGGAGAAGAACGGGTAAGAAACTCCATGGACACTCTTTTAAATCAAAATATGGTTACAAAATATTGGTAACATCATTCATGTTGAAATTATGCATGTGAGAACGATGCAGAACGTTAAAAGCGTCCGTAATAAAAAGACAAAAACAATTCAAATATTAAATTAAATTAAAATAAGCCGTGGCAGCTAAGATATGACCAGTCCCTACTGACGGCGCCCGTTCACGAACGTGACGCATGGATTAGCATCATTCAGTTCAACCATTTTAAAGGGAACTTAATGCTCCAACATATTCACCACGCATAAGAAATATAAGATTTAAGCACACGTTAATACTTGTTACCCTTATCACAGACTGTAGGTGAATACTTGTGGACTTGTTGAGAACATTTTTCTATTGGCCAGCCTAGGAACGCAACGGCACCGGTACGGCAGACAATAAACACGAGGGCTGGTAAATAGAAAGAAAGAAAGAAAGAAAAGGTATTTATTGAGACTCGCACAGGATTATCAGAAACTAAACTAAACCCACTCAGAAAAATAAAAATAATAAAATAAAAACAAAAGTAAAATGAAAATAACAACAGTAAGTCCTGTACGAGGCCAAAAGGCCCCTATCTCAGCATGATGCTGCGACATTAAAAAAAAATAAGTGTCGCAGCGCTGGTATTCTGATAGGGCCCGCTGCTGTGATGTCACGGACGGACACAGAAATGGTTCCCTATCCATTTGCATAAAATTTTAAGACCTAATATAACTTAGCATAATTTTGTTTGGCATAATTATATTTTCGCATATTATAATTACGCATAACAGCTTACGCATAATTTTTTAAGCATAATTTCTCTAACCATAATAATGATTAAGCATAATATTCTAAAGCATAAATTTATTAAGCATAAAGTTCTAAAGCATAACTTTTTTATGAACAATTTTGTGGGTTTTTTTTCGCTGTAGGAAGCATGAAGCAAGCAAGCATACAGCATGCAAGCAAGCATACAGCATGCAAGCAAGCATGCGAGCAAGCATGCAAGCAAGCATGCAGCAAACAAGCAAGCATGCAGCATGCAAGCAAGCATGCAGCAAACAAGCAAGCATGCAGCATGCAAGCAAGCATGCAGCATGCAGCAGGCAGGGTTTCTGTCACGGCTCCGGCGCTGCGGGCCTCCGGCGGCCCCACGCGTGCTAATCGTCGCAGACGGCTTTCGCTCACCACCGCAGCTTCGGCTTGTTGGCCGGCTATGCCGGCCAGCCTCAGCCGCGGCGGCTCGCCCGAAGCCGCCTGCTCCTCAGCCCGCGGGCCGCTTCGCCCCTACGCGCCTACGCGATTTTAAATTACACTCTAGGGGTAGGACAAACAAGACTACGTGGAGTCGGTTTTGTAGCAATTCGGTTCTGTCACTAACTTTTGTTGCACAGCATATTAAATTTTCAACCAACAATATTATGCTAATAGTCATTAGGCCTACTAACGTTATGCGAATCAAATTTATGCCAAAACAAATTAGTCTTTAAGATGATTATGCCAACATAAAATGTATGCCTAAAAAAATTATGCGGAAGTATTATTATGCCAAAATAAATTGTGCCAAAATCGTTATGCTGAAGTATATTAGGACAAAGAACATTATGCGAAAAGAAGGGATCCCCACAGAAATAAATTTAAAAAAACACGTGTGGCACTCGGGGACTGCCGCGGTAAAGCTGTTGCATAGCATTTTTTATCAACTTATGCAATTATAATTATTTATTTATTTTTTATTTATGCAGTATTTTTTTTTCTTTGATATTAATTCAAGTACAGTCGTACCATATATATACACGTTAAGCGAACGCTCGGCCGAGCTACATGGAATGCGGAGTGGGGGGGGTGTTAGGTTTTATTTTGGTTACGGAATTTCTTGATTCGGTCGCCGCGCTCAAAGACCGCGATAAAAGCTATGCAATAGCTTAAAAATTTAGCATTAATTTAAAATAGCAGACACTGTGTGGTGGCTATCAATCTTATTGGAAACTGTAGCTTAAGAAAAAGTTGGCCGCGGGCATACACAACACTGAAACACAGCTGCGATGCGGCGTAATTAAGGGCCCGTTGTTTGATCAATACTCAAATATACTAATAGTTAAAATAACAATTTGTTAAAAATGACATAAGTATGTTGTTTGACAAATGGTCAAGCTAACTTAAGTTAAAAAAATTGTCAATTTGCTATAAAAGTTAACCATGCGCAGACAGAGTAGTTATACTTTTACAGCTATTGACTATTGTCAAGTGACTAATTGTTAAATTGACTATTGGTCATATTTAGCTAAATATCAAACAACGGGCCCTTATTTTCCCTTTATCTCTGGTCGTCATAAAGCCATATAAACCATAATACATACTGTACTAAAGTACTCACCGCGAACATTTCCTGAGGCTGTCCTCTCCCAGAAGTTAGTGCATATTGAATTAGTTTGCGCGTCGGTTGTTTAACAACGTGTTTTGAACGAGCGGCTAAATGTATATGACGTAAGTAGGTTCAATAGTAGGTTGCTACCTTTGTTTATGAACATTTTGTGGTTATTATAATTTTCTTCTTGTTTTCCAGGACCAAAAAGCCCAGAGGCTATATGAGGTAGTATTAAAGTCTTTCTTGTTTCAGTGTTGGAGCTATGCACGACGAATGGTCTTCATTTACAAATCGTACAAAGGTTTATTGTTCGGGAACCCGATTCTGGGTTAAGCTCGCCTTTGTACATAAACTGTCCTTATGATGTTAATATTGTTTTTGTGATTTACGTGTACAATAAAGAATTAGTATAGTCGAATCGAAAATGCCTGGAGGAGCTACTGGTTCATGAAGGCAATAATGAAGAGCGACCTTCCTATCTCACTAAACTGCAAGCTCGTCGACATGTGTATCCTTTTTTGTTTTTGGGTGGGAAATCATCAAATGACCTCTCCCGCTCTGGGTGGAGCGGAGGGCGTGTCAGACTCTTACTGACTAAAACCCACCCGTGTTCCTTCAGTTGTCTGTGTGCCAGGGACACGGTAACTCTTTCGAACAATCCGCGACCCCGGCAGGCATCGACCCTATCGGACCCCGTAAATGGTGCTGACATCTCTTTGAGGCGCGCGTGGAACACGATGCGCCGCCGGGCCGGGCCTGGTCCTTACCTTCGGCGAGCTGACTTATATATCCTGCCTTCTTATTTTTCGTTATGTCGTGGAAAATCTTCACGGATGTCCTCCGCCCTGGGGTGGGCGGAGGGGTCTGTCAGACTCTTACTGACTAAAAACCACCCCGGTGTTCCCTTCGCACACTTGCACCGGGGGTCATGGGAACTTGATGTGTATCCTGCCTATCCTAACCTATGGCGCTCAGACTTGTTCTTTGACCAAGGCTCAGAAGTCCAAAGTCAAGGTTTGCTAAAAAACGATGGAGGTTAGCATCTTAAAAATTTAACTCACCGACCCAATTCGTAACACCAAAATATGCTCCAAGACAGATATTGCCAATGTTAGCGATAAGTCAGCGACGCTGAAGTGGGACTGGGCGGGTCAAGCCTTTAGGATGCATCCAGATAGATGCGCCAGAATCGTGTCACATTGGGTGCCTGAAGACGGGCGTCGTCACCGAGGTAGGCCTAAGACCAGCGTTTCTTAGGCCTACCTCGGTGACGACGCCCGTCACGTGACGATTTGGACTCGTTCATAACCGATTGGACGGAGAAGGCACAACACAAAGAAAAGTGGAAAAATATGGGGGGGACTTTTTTCCAGAAGTGGGACAACATATACTGGAAAAAAAAATGAATCACTCTGTCGTGTATCACCACTCTTTGTTGGAGGAGTAGACCCCCATTTATAAATTGCAAGAAAAACCTAATTCTTCCTAAATTATTCTTTATCTATTTTCCTATAATAGAAGTACCAATTTCATGTTCCTAAAACCTCCTAAGTTCCTAAGTTCTCTTTAGACTAGGAACAAAAAGGTTTCATTAGATTCCGAAATATAAATTAAGATGCCTTTGTCAGGGGCACTCTCGGTTCTACAAAGAGTTCACAATACAATACAAAACATGAACATGAATTTCATTAAGAAACGAGTATTTTCAATTGATTCCCATTGAATTGGAAGGCAGTACGTTCAAATACGTGGAAATATTAACGGGTTCAATTCAATTATGGAGGGAATCGGAAGCGGATTGTAGACCTGTGTTCAAATGTAAATAAAAACAGCGGAGGATATTATTTTAATGGCTGTTTCAAAGTTGGAGTTATTTTTGAAGTCGTGAAGTTTTTCTGTTTCATGGATGCCTTGTTTTTGATAAGGCATTTTTTTTGTAAGGGACTCTCGAAGTGAAATACTGAGCATATGCCAAGTTATCACAAAACTTCTTCGGGATAAGTACGAGTTGAACTCGAATGGAGAGGGTTTCGTACTATGAATACGTTACATACCAAAAACATTTCATGCGAAGTAGGTTGCCAAGACTTACACAACGCTTTCAATGTCAAAAAGTTATCAGATCTAATGTAGAGGCAAGCTCCTAACTTCACAAGACCTAACTCTACAAACTTCATATCTTGGTCAAAATGATAGCTTTCTAGGACTGCCAATATAAGTTTGTACGCAGAATATTGAAAGATTTACCATGTTATTTTAAGACCATAGACTTATTATAGATTCTCCTGTAATCTGTTAGCAAAGAACAAATTTTTGTATATTTTTCAAAATGTTAGGCTCATTAGTATCGGAGATAAGGGGAGAGTAGTCAATTTTCATATATTTTCTTAAATAACTTCGAGACTGTTAATTTTAAAATTATTTAAAAAAAAATTACCCTTACAACAAGCCCTTTCATTTGATATGTCACACGGTACCGTTTGCAAAACTTTTGTTTTTAATTTCCTAGTTTGCCCCCAAAAGTGACTCCCATATTCAAAATTCATTTATTTACGTTACACGTCCGTGTTTGGGTCATTTAAATTCATATGTTTATCTTATTTCAACATAAACCGTGCCAGTAGATTGGGAGCAAATTGGCTGTGACAGACGGACAGACAGGCAGACACACGAGTGATCCTATAAGGGTTCCGTTTTTTCATTAAGACGTACGGAATCCAAAAATTAAAGGTGTTATTAGGTAATGAGGCATATCTATGAATAATTTCAACATGAATGATGTAACCAATATTTTTGTTACAACATTATTTTATTTCAAAATGTACCCACGGAGTTTCTTGCCCGTTCTACTATATTGGAAGCTACTACGCTTTAGAATGGACAGCTAGCTTCATCTTTTTGTCTGATCGACTCCTTGACAATTGAAAAGTGCCTGTGGTGACGGCACGGTTGGCGCAGTGGTTTAGCGATTGACTGTTGCGCTGCGTGTCACCGGTTCGATTCCCGCACGGAACAAATATTTGTATGACCTACAAGTAGTTGTTCCGGGTCTGGCTGTTTGTGTACGTGAGTTTGAATGTTTGTAAACGCACCCACAATACAGGAGAAATTTCTAGAGAGGGGCAACGTTAAAAAAGAAAATGATTTACTTGAAGTAAATGCATTGAGTTTCAGTTTCGTTTTCCGAGATATTATACAAATAATCATCCTTCAGCCGAAAGAGGTCTTATTACAAGTTTATAGGATGGCTTTTTAATTAAAAAAAATATTATCTATACTAATGTTATAAATTCGAAAGTAATTCTATCACCTTTTGTCTGTTACCTTTTCATGCCTAAAAAACTGAACGGATTTCGATAAAATTTGGCAAGGAGATAGATGGCATCCTGGGGAAGGACATAGGCTACCTTTTGTCCCGGTAGCACGTTCCCGTGGGATACTTTCCGACATCTACACGGGCGAAGTCGCAGGCAGAAGTTAGTTTTGTTATAAATTAACCGCTCTAAAAATAAAACCTCATATAGTCAAGGTCATTTCAGGAAAAAATTGTCTACAGATATATTCGTGTAAAAAACGGTATTTTCAGACCCAGCAAGCGAAAGCCACGTCACGGACGAACACATCGGCTCAGTGGAGCAAAAGAGGTTACGATGGCGCGTCGAAAGAGTTGCGAGACTCTACAGAGTAATCGGAAAATACGCAGGGACTTAATATAACTTGAAAATATTTGAGGCTATATGGTAAAGGCCTCGATAGGTAAGTAAAAGTCAAAAAGTCTCTTTAAAAACAGTTTTTATTTTCATTTTTTTTTTGTAAGGGTCGTAGCAGGTGCCGTTCTGTAGTTTCTGCCTATCCCCATGGGAAGTGGGCGTGAGTTTATGTATGTATGTGTTGATTGTCATATCTATGTGGAAGGGGCTCGAAATACGCAGGGAGGTAATATGGCTTCTAAAAACATGCGACGAAATACTATAAAATCACTATAGGTAAGTAAAAGGTTACTGAATGTTACGATCTCTTAAACGTTTTTGAAAAAATATATGATTTTAACAAGATATATGAAAATCGTCGTCCGTAGACTGCAGTTGCGCCTGGTCGTCGATTTGTCGCAGTCGTAATGTCGCATAGTATGCGCCATGTTTTACTGATCATAAAGCATTCTGAAAGTAATAGCGGACCGGTTAGACGGTTCATTTCTAAGGCACTGGATCGCACTTCACCTGTATATTTGATTTAGTTTTTTTTGTGGTTTACTAACGTAGTTCTTAAGTACTTATTAATACAATTATGGATGAATAGCTTCTGCCCCCGGCTTCGCTCGCGTAGAGGTCTGAAAACATCCCACGACAACGTACTACAGGGATAAAAAGTATCGTATGTGCTAATCCAGGTTTTAACTATCTGTGTTCCAAATTCCATCTTAATCCATTTAGTAGTTTTTGCGTGAAAGAGTAAGAAACAAATGCATCCATCCATCCTCACAAACTTTATAATATTAATAGGAAGTAGGTTGTCAAAGGTTGTGAGTTTGTGAGGTTTGTGTGTTTTGTGTTATTCTTTCACGCAGAAACTACTAAACGGATTTGGATGGAATTTGGAAAACAGATAGATTAGAACCTGGATTAACACGTAGGATACTTTTTATCCCGGTAGTACGTTCCCGTGGGATAATTTCCGACATCTACGCGGGCGAAGCCGCGGGCAAAATCTAGTTTATAATATTAGTAGGATCTGTAATGGATCCTCTAAAATAAAGTTATTATTATTATAACATTGTTCAGGGTTCCAAAAACAACGTTATTCTTAAGACTAGAAGGTCACGAAATAAAATAATTAGGATTGACTTTAGGCGTCAAGAAGTTACCATTGACTTCGAGCTTCAAATATTTGTAGATATGTCAAAAGGGATTAGTTTGGCGTCTCCTTTGATACAAAACCAACAGTTGTGGTCACAAGTTCAGTCGTGGTCCAATTGTGTTTTGGCTTAAATTACTTTAAAGGTTTTTTGACTAGTAAAAAGTCGAGGAGTTTCGGTACAAGCAACCTAAAGATGATTTAATTAAACAATATCTCTGTGGGGAGTTTAATAACATAGCTTTAAATTACTTAAATATGTAAGTGTGCAGTGTCGTAGGCAGGTACGAATAATTAGGAATATGCATGACGTCCCATATTTTTTCCTATATAAGAAAGATTCTATTCTTTCGAAGTTATTGAAGATCTTATGACTTGGCTGCGTTTTCTATACCGTGTTACCTAACCACAAGAAAACGAGAGAGAGATCTGTTTTGTTTTGATATCATTTATTCGAGTTACCTTTTTTTTATTTTCACTTGTTTCTGTGACAGAAAACTAATGTTTCTTTCTTTCTTTTCTTTCATATTATATACCACTCCAATATAATTGATTTTCCAAGTAGAACGCTCGCAGGAAAAACTGTTGCCAGCTATGGAGACAATAAAATACAACACGCTGTCAAGGAGACGTAATAAGTAATATTCAGATATTCTTAACAACTGACAACTGATGGGCACACTCAAAATACTCGTTCTATCTACAAAATCATACACCAATGGTGCCATTATTAATAACAAAATTCTACCATCATTTTTCCCCTAAAAACAATAACACGCACAAAACCATTTAGCACCAAACAAACGCCGCATTGAACCTTCCCGAAAGCTGTCAATAAGAAAAGAGGTTCCTATTGTTTCTGACATCGCAAGAAGGCTGAATGCCGAAACAAAACAGAATGGAGGAAGAAAGGGGAGAGATTCCTCCTGATTGATACGTCTCAATCAATTGAATTGATTGTATTTCCTTTGGAGTGGCGCTATCTAAATGTATAAGGTTGTATAATATAGCTGTTAGCCCCATCAGGGGTCTTGTAAGCGTGAAATGATTGCCGGGAAGGCTTTTTCGAAAAACAGTAGGGTAAAATTTAAGAGCCTCTTTGGAGTGAATTGCAAAGCTGCTTTCAAGGACTCAGGATTTAATATAAGTCGTTCAAGAAAAACCATTTAGGCTCACATAATTAGCTATGTAATTGGAGGCTTGCTTGACTCTTTCTTCACCCACGTATAAGCCATTGATGTGTCGAAATTACAGAATGATAAGTGCAATCAGCTCGACACACCGGAAGCGGTCGGTTTTGCAACGTTGCGTTCCGGACACAAAATTGAAGGTACGATAATGTAAAAACAATTTGCTATAGACGCTTCAAACTATTCCTACAATTCATTTTAATGTGTCAATAATAACAAGATGTCACATCTGAGTCATTTAACGATGTCATGCACAGTCATCAGCAGACATCGGATATTCGGATGCATATAAACCTAAAGTTAATTTTTAGCTGTGAAAGTATTGAAGCGGCTTCTAAAAACATTTTTTTTGTAAAATATACCAGGGAAGTCAGGAACACCGGAAATGCAGAACTATTCGCGTGTATAGTATGGAAGCGACTTCTAAAACATTATTTATTTTAAAATAAAACCCCGGGATTCTTGAATTGCATAATTGTTCAGATGCATATTTATTTAAAATTAATGTTTAACCCCCGATGCAAATATGTGTATGTAGGGTGTTAGAGGAGGGGTGGTGTGTGTTAGTAAAAGTTAAGATTTTTTGATACCAAAGCGCATTCCATACTAGCCAACATCTCAAATTAAGGTGAATATGCATCCGTAGATCCGATCTCTGGTCATAAGTTATTTAAAGATCAGAGATAATTCTTTTCAGCGTGTTCGAAGTGTCATAGCCTTAAACCCCTTAATCGCCAAACCCTTTCTTAAACAAAGCTCACATTCCACGCAATGCTTTTCAAATTCCCACGCATTTTTCACTAATGTGCTCCCGTCCTTACTCTGCGAATAATCGAAGCATGAACCAACCCTCGCCCGCTAACCACTTTTAATTATTCAACTGGTTCCGTTAAACACAGGCTATTTTCTGCCCGCTGTCGGAAACCTAATTTTATAATGCTCGTAACGAACATTTTTAAAGGGTTTATAATGGTATTATTAAATCTTTTTTTGGGGTTATATTTTTGGTTTGCACGTGTAATTGACCGAGCGAGCGAGAAGAGCGAGCGAAGCGGCTCTGTTTCAGCTTGGGTAAACATGCTTTTGTATGTCCGGATGTCCGGCTGTTTTCCACTACAGGTCGCATTACTCAACCGATTCTCGTGAAATTTTGTGAGCAGGTTCGCTAATTATATTATTATGTTTTTTTTTTGTCGATTCAGTTTTCCGAGTTTTTTTAAATGGCTGAGATATGGGTTGAAAACGTAAAAAAAACATATCTGAGCCATTTCGCGCTCTTTGCATGCACTTTTTCTTTTAAGGATTTTGTTTTAAGGTGCGCTGTGAACATTTATTCAGTTTTAAGCTAAGGCAAGGCATACTCGTGTTGTAATGGTTTGAAATAGCGAACAGGCAGTGAACAAGAGTGATAATGAATTATCGTTTTCTTCTCTTTCGGAGAAGAGACTTGGGCCCAGCAGTTGCACATTTTAAGACCTCCCTACTTAAAATTAAGTAATATAGTTATAGATATAAGACAATTCTTATAGACAAGAAAAGTAATTTTATAACGCTAAATAGAATAATGAGCCATTTAATAGGTAATTTGAACAGAATGTTACAGGTAGTAAGATACCCAGGAATCGGATAACCAGTCTTACCAAGGGGTATCTTGTAACCCAGTAACTGGGTTGTGGAGGTCAGATAGGCAGTCGCTCAATGTAAAATACTGGTATTCAGCTGCATCCGGTTAGATTGGAATCCAACCCCAAAATAGTTGTGAAAATGCGAGGCAGATTGATTGACTGAACAGAACGTGTTACGATCCCTAACATAAATAACATGGATTCAAAGCTTAAAAACAATTCGCGATAAGGTCATCAGCCTCTTAGTTTACAACTTAGCAAAACCTATCAAAACTTATCAAAAAGTAATAAAATCTCCTCAAAACTTGTATATAGTTTGGAAAAAAAAAAAACATTAAACTCATTTGTGGATACCCTTATTTCCCAGATGGTGATAAAAAAAAAGAAGTCGAGCGATAAACTTGGATTTACGAGCTAACTATGTCTTACAAATAACTGGCTCCTCTGGTCTGGGATAGGGTTGTCAAAAGCTGAAATGGACGATGGATGCACTTGAAAGAGATTTTTAAAATGCGCAATATACCCGAGCGTTCCGTATTGTGTGTGCATTTTTTTGTTTCACATGCTTTTAGTATAACTTGCCGTATAATAATAACAATAATATTCTTTATTTTCGGACAACAATGATCCAGCGTGTTAGTAAACAATACCTATTATAATTTATTACTAGTGTTAGTAGAAGACAGAATAAATAGTATAGTGAAAAGGACATCCCCAAATTAATGTTTAGTGATTGTCCTTCTCACAAAACTTTTAATAATCGGAGAGTCGATACTCTCCGGCATAGTTTTTAGAATGCTGTTGCCCCTCGCCCGCAACCTTAACAACAGCGATGCGGTTTTCTTGCGAATGACGGCGTAGAAGCCGTCAGTTCGGTTTTGCGCAAACATAGTAGAACCTCTGCACCATCGTAGCAGTCCCAACAGCATCTTAAAAATATTATTAAACTAGCTTTTGCCCGCGGCTTCGTTCGCTTTAATTTAGACTTTGACTATCAATACGGGTTATATAATTCAATCATGATTCGAAAGACACGTGGCGCCATCTATTATCATAATAACGTTGTTGTTGTCTTCCTCGGGAACAGTACTTTTTTGCGGGATGATATGTGTGTGCCCTGTGTCTGTTTCTGTACCCCTGACAACGTATATGCAAAATTTCAGGATGATCGGTTCAGTGGTTTAGACGTGAAAAGGTAACAAACAAACAAACTTACTTTCGCATTTATAATATTAAGTTAGGATTAGGAAGTTAGGATTAGGATTGTGCGCGTAGGTCATCCAGCGTTCTTTTAATATAGTTGACCCAAAGATTCCCCGTGTAAAAGCGTATGCAATATGCCTTAAAATGTGTTACTTTTACTAGATAATAGAGGAAATGCTAGAGACATCAAGTTTCATTCTATGACATCATGCACAATTATATTGTAGAGGTATGAGGAACAGTGTGTAAAGTTCACTCATACTCTATAGAAAAGGGAGGATCCTCCGACCAGACGGGTGTTGTGTCTGGTGGGCAACTGCCCGACGTTTGATGTCGGGACGTTGTATATATGCTAGTTGCGCGGTAAACTCTGCTTGCGCGATGCAGGATTTTGCGTGACGTCAGTGTGAAGTGTAACTCGCATGTGGCGTTGTAGATACCGCTACAATATGTTTGTCAATAACGCTTGAAGATTGAGTCAATATTTTGATTTTAAAGCCTTCAAATTCATCAATACAAACCAAATGAACTCACATTTAATTTTTCAATGTTCATATTCATTTATAAATCAGTCAGTCTGCCTAGCCCTTTCCCAACTATGTAATTTAGCTTCCAGTCTAACTGGATGCAGCTGAATACCAGTATTTTACACGGAGCGACTGCCTATCAGACTTCCACAACCCAGTTACTGTGTAAGACCCACCCTTGGTAAGACTGGCTGTTAGAACTTTGGACTTCTGACTACCTGTAACGCTTGTCAAAGATCTACGATTGGCAGCCGAGACCAATGGCTTAACGAGCTTTCCGAGGTTCGAAGGGGATATGTAATGGATGGTCAACATCCACGAATCGACCGTGGCTGGCGTAGCTTAATCTTCGATTGACCCGTGCGGTTGTTACCATTTAGCCAAAAGCCCCTTCATATTCTTATATAAATAAAGACTCATGAATACAAACCAAATAAACTCCTCATGCAGTGTTCATGATTTATTTATTTATATTTTCATGAGCCTATACATGGATGTTATAATTTTTGCTTCTAACATAACTTCATTTACTTAATTTAATTCATTGTCCTATTTAATTAATGTTTATTTTTCATTGTGCTTTTGAAATTAATTGATTTGATCTGATATTTATTTTTTACTCATTTTTTTACGACATTAAATTTACTTTATGTATTTATTAATCATCAACTATTTATTACTTATTTAATTGCACAATAGTGACATTTATAAAATTGACAAAATTGCGTATTGTTTTTGTATTTATTAAGGGCCAAGGACCTGAAATAAATGTTTTTTTTTAATTTTAATTTATAGTTCTTAAACTGCAGCATTAAAACTAATGAAGTCCGTGCCAACCCTACTCCTAGAGACAGTGACTCTGACCGGAGTTGCATCCGGTAGAAGCCGCAACATTGGAAATTAGTTAGCGCGGCGAGGTTCCGGGGTTTGATGCCCGGGTGGGTAAAACGTTTAATTATGTTGTTACCGCAGAGGATTGGAATTATGCCTGATAATGCGATAATGATGGTTCGGCGGCTCTTGAATAAATAAGGTCTTGTACAGTGGATGACAAACATGAAGTATTTATTTATTTTTACTAACATCTACCATTACAGGTTAACCCCAATGCCATAAATGCGCTTAAACTAACTTAATATAAACTTACATCTATAACTCATGATATACAATGCATTCTTTGTGAATTCACTCAGAGGACAACAGAATAAGTCCGTGATTATAACCACCTTATTGTAAATACCTACATTCTGAATAAATAAATATTCTATTCTGTTCTATTCTATTCTATTCCGTCTCACTCGCTATGAGGTTGAGCGTGCGGAGTGCACGCGGTAACGGCGCCTCCCTTAAAAGGTTGGATTTTTAAGTAAGAGCCATAACTTAGTATTTTCGTTTTCATTTAAAAGCTTAAGCATCAATTTCACCAATCTCTGCTGTTACTAAATGCCATGTTAAGTATTTGATGGACAATTTTTCGCAGCGAGACAATTCCTCAAATGGCATAACGGGACATTTAGAATAAACACAGTTAGGTGAAATTGGCCCTTAACCACATTGAATTATTAAAATACTTCACAAAGTAAGGTGTATTAATTTCTCGTAGCAGTAATATTGTTAATTTTCTATGTATAATTGTATATTTACAAATACCTAATCCTAGGGGCTTGTGGCTGAGTAATAACAGCCTCACGGGTCGATCGATCAGGTCAAGCTACGCTTGCTGCGGTTGGTCCGTGGATGGGTGACCATCTTTACTTACCAATACATCCCGTGCTTAGGAAAGCACGTTAACCCGCTGGTCCCGGCTCTTATTCATGGATCTTTGACAGTCGTTATGGGTCGTCAGAAGCCAGACAACCAGTCTTACCAAGGGGTATTGGTTCTACCCAGTAACTGGGTTGTGGAGGTCAGATAGGCAGTCGCTGCATGTAAAATACTGGTATTCAGCTGCATTCGGTTAGACTGGAACCTGACTCCAACGGAGTTGGGAAAACGCTAGGCAGATGTTGATTTACAAATAACTAATCCGTCACCAAATCGACTAATGATACAATATTATTTTATTGCTTTTTGATTAAATATCCAATTCTTTGTCAAAAACTGAAAGGTAAAAAAAGTTAAAAAATTTCACTCAAACAATTTTATATTGTTTCATATACTTTTTGTGTAAAACTAATAACTAAATACACGTAATGACTCGAATTCAGCTGCATCCGGTAAGACTGGAAGCCGACCCCAACATAGTTGGGAAAATGATAGGTAACTGGCCAAGTGCGAGTCTGACTCGCACACGAAGTGTTCCGTACCATTACCTATAAAAACGACAAAAAAAATCATGTCTGTTGTATGGGAGCCCCCCTTTTTTTTTTTTTTTTTTTTTTGGGTGGGAAATCATCAAATGACCTCTCCCGCTCTGGGCGGAGCGGAAGGGCGTGTCAGACTCTTACTGACTAAAACCCACCCGTGTTCCTTCAGTTGCCTGTGCGCCAGGGCCACGGTAACTCTTTCGAACAATCCGCGACCCCGGCAGGCATCGGTCCTATCGGACCCCGTCAATGGTGCTGACATCTCTTTGAGGCGCGCGTGGAACACGACGCGCCGTCCCGGGCCTGGTCCTTACCGGACGGCGAGCTGCCCATTGCTCGCCGTCCGCAAGCCCGCGCCTACGGTGGCCGGGAGTCGGCAATCGACTCCCGACGCCCAGGGTGTCTCCTCCTCCTGCGGCGGCTAGGGGCGCGAGGGCGTAGAGATTGCCTCTCCCTCTCGCGCTCCGCCTCCTCCTTCGCGAGCATTACTGCTTCGCAGAAGGAGGTGACGGCTTCCCATTCCCTCTCGCTCCGTACCATGGCCTGAACCAGGGCCGGACGCGAGAGGTCGCCGCCGCCGATCGCCGCCACGAGGACACGGCGGTGCTCCGCCCAAGCCGGGCAGACCTCCACCGTATGCTCCACCGTGTCCTATGGGAGCCCCCCTTAAATTTGTTTTTAGTATTTGTTGTTATAGCGGCAACAGAAATACATAATTTGTGTCTAGCTATCGCGGTTCTTGAGATACAGCCTGGTGACAGATAGACGGACGGACAGACGGACGGACAGACAACGAAGTCTTAGTAAAAGGGTCCCGTTTTTACCCTTTGGGTAAAAAGGTCATCATCTATGATCCTTTTTTTGTAGAACTACAATACAATGCAAAAAATAGGTAAACCTCCAACACAAAAAAGACCTGATGACCTTGAAACGGCTCAACCGATTTTAATAAAACATTTCTAAGAACCACTGCGACACCGCTAGAAAACCTGCATTCAAATAAAAAAAAACCGCATCCAAATCGGTTCACCCGTTTAAGACCTACGGTGCCACAGACAGACACACAGACACACACACACACACACACACACAGCGGTCAAACTTATAACACCCCTCTTTTTGCGTTGGGGGTTAAAAAAAACATACGTATGTTAGGGGACAACCCTAGTATGGAGATAGATAGCAACCATGAGCGGAACAGATGCACTCGATGGATGGCCGGGACAGTAGGAATTAAATTAATGCTTCCAAACTCAGTTAGGTGGCGCTAGTAGCTAGCTGGCATCGAACCGAAAGACTATAAATAATGTTTCATCGTTTACTACTTGAATAAAGTATTATTTTTCTACAATTTTTTTTTTCTCAAATTGGTACACTATTAAAATTGATTGTGCAATAATAAGGTTACAATTTTACATACAATAAACAAAAACATATAGTTTATTGAACAATTCATTGTCATCAATTCTAGAGATTCAGTCATTCAGATTATGTTTTGATAGGTACACAAACATAAAATCTCACATATTAATTTGTTTTAAATATTACCTTACATAAAGTAGTTTATAGGTTCTTTTTTGGGCCGCTGTATCTACCACACCAAATATTTAATCTACAAAACTAAAAAAAACCTAGGTAGTTTGATGCTGCGAAACCGAAAAATTGTACCTTTTACACCAAAATAACGACCATTTATTTATTTATAAAAGTACACAAACAGCTGCTGTGTATAATATATGTTAAGTACTATATGTAACAATAGTCTTGGACTTACACAGTCGCCAATTACAGGAATACATAACAATAATAAAACTAAAGGCTCTAGAATTTAGAAATTACGGCAAAATACGTCTTAAACTTAAAATTAACAAAAAGGCAAATAAAATTGCAAGATGAACAATATTGCAATTTTGTCCACTTACTTAAGACTAAGACATAAACAATATAGATTTAAAAAGAATGAGATCATGATATAAAGTATACCTTCTAAAGAAAGTATAAAAAGGCGAAGAGTTTCCAAAATATACTAACATAACAAATTTCTATATTTATACAAATTACTATTATCGTTTTTTATACACTAAAATTAATAAACTAAGATATATTTATGATAAAAAAATATGAATGTAAAAAAAGCTAATAATATAGCTTCACAGTTTAAATTATAACGATACAGAGTTACTTTTGCAACGCGTGACTTAACAATAAATATTATTAGAGTGATGTTATTTGCTTATTTAGTCACTCATGTACACTCAAAATCTCTCTGTCTAACACACACACACTCGCACACAAACACACACGCACACACACCCCCCATTTAAAAATGTATTTATTTATCGTATTTTTTATTATTATTTTTTCCTTTGTTTCTTTATATAACTTTATGTACTCGTACGTTTATAATGTAAGGGAAGACCGGAGCCTTCAACTACTGGCATCCCAAATGGATACTCCTCGACATGCAATATAAACCAAATAAGATATATGAAATAAACTTATTTTTAAATTATCAGATTGCATTTTGCGGAACTTCATTATTTTGATACACTGACAAACGATATTATCTCAGCTAGGCTGAAAAGAAGGGAAAGTAGACTACTTCCTTTTTGCCGAGAAATCCCACAATAATGTTTTCCTTCAAACCAAAAAGTAATAATAGAAAGAGTAATCTTTTTATCAGAAATCTCGTAGCGCATTGCTACGACAGTGCTACGCCGTAGCTCGTAGCCATATTGCTACGAGACTCGCCACTTATTTGTTGACAAAGCCTTGGATAAATAGAAAATTGTAGTGGAAATATAAAGAATGGTGACAAATTGGTTGGAAAAAATGTTATGAATCTTATAAAAGTACAAGCTTGTCTACCTTATCTAATTATCTCTACGGACTAAGATAGAGATCAGAGTTTTTAATTTGACACTCATATTGCCTAATCATTTATTTTTTTAAATTCAATCAAAAACTCAAAAATTCAAACTCAAAGCATTTATTTCAATTAAACCATTTACAGGCAGTTTTGAATTGTCAAGGGGTTGTTCAGTTAGTCAGAAACTTGAAGCTAGTTGCCCATTCCAAAACGTAGATCTCTATGGAGAAGAACGGGCAAGAAACTCCAAGGACACTCTTTTTAAATCAAGATATTACAAAATCTTGGGTACATTATTCTTGTTGCTTCCATATGCGAGAACAATGAAAAAATAAATAAAAAAACAATTCAAAATATAAGATTAATAATAAAAATAAGCCGTGCCCGTTAAGAGATGACCAGTCTCATCTGACGGCGCCCTTTCACGAACATGACACAATGTTATATAAACTGACGCGTGCTTCAGTATGAAAGCAGCTCGGGACAGTCATTCGGGATGCCAGAATCGATCTTAATTTAAATGCAGTTCGAATTTAGTTTATACAGGATGTAAAAATACCTATCACATAGCCGTCAACTACGCATTCTGTACATCAAACTAAGTAACATAGCACAAAAACTTTTTTACAAAAGACAAACGACTTCCAAAAAAATTACAGTAAAACACGTGAAAAATAACTTCAATTTCGGAAGTCGGTGGCCAAAAACAAAAATACAAAACCTAAGACACCGAAGTCGGTTGTTTTTGTAAAAAAGTTTTTATTTTTCACTTTTTAGTTCTGGTACCTACCCCACACAAATTCTTATAACACTACTTGATATGTAAATAACAGTGACAGGAAATTATTAAAACATCATCAATATAAACTAAGTTGAAAAAATACGCGGTATAAAGGATAACTCAAAAACTACTGATCAGAACTTGATCAAATTTTAATGGGATCACATGTGAAGCACCAGCTTTCAAATAAAAAAGAATTATCCAAATCGGTTCACCCAGAAAAAAGTTCAGAGCTAACACACATAAAAAAAATGATACAGTCGAATTGAGAACCTCCTCCTTTTTTTGGAGTCAGTTAAAAATAATTGCTGGGAAACGACTTTTATTTTTGCTGTTTGCGGTAGTGCGCAATGTACCACACGCAAAACATTGTGCTTATGGGTGCATGCAACGGTACAGGGGTCGCGGGGGTATTTCAATTTGTGTTATAACATTAAAACCTTGCTTTTGTGAAAAAATAACGTCGGTAAAACTTGGAATTTTGACCTTCAATATCTCCGTAACCAGAAGTTTTCCAAGTATGGTCCAGTCCAAAAAATAAATTACAATGACGGAGAGTACAAGTGAGCCTCGACTTCGTTAAGTGTCCTTTAACACCCGTTATTTATTTATTTATCTTCAAAAAATATCAAAGAAACCACTGAAACTATGATAAATATACAACTATTCAGATGTCCAAATAGTCAGTAGTCAGCACCGTACAGTACTGTAGAGGTTATCTGCATGTGTCAACCTTATGTTGACTGGCTGGTAATATATTATCGATGGTTACTCTCGAACAGTCAAGCAAATTTGAAATAAGCTTTGGAAGGAAAAGTGATGGTAGTTTCTTTAGAGAAGTAGATAGGCAGGGCTAGGGCTTGCCGGTGTATTAGTAAAACCCCTTGATAAAATATAATAATCTAGTTAAATATTAAATATAGTTTCCTTTCTCTTACGCCCCCACTTTCATATATTGAGAAAGGTATAACAGTACCCACCTGCGATTGAAAACTATAAATCTTTACAACCAAAGGCGGAACCTTGGAATCAAACAGCTATACTTTGTAGGTGTACGACTTGAATGCGTTTCCGTGTAAGTATGTGGAACCACGTAAAGTCTTACACGATGTTAGTAATAAATTTTATCCTTGTCCGTTCTCCAATTGTACAGCTGGAAACGTGGATTTAGAGGTTTTGGAAGGGACATTCCATTGATTGCTTGTTGGCAAGTATTGGTCTTTGGTAAATACGTCATGCCAGCTAAAAGAGAATTTTTTATCAATTGGAAGCATCTTTAAGAGCGGCCAACCCGTTATATTTGTCATACAAATGCTCGTACGTGATAATGGCGTTGTAACAGTTATTTCATTGAATTTTTTTAACTAATAGGTATCTTGTGCACTTTATCTAGGTTTCTATGCAAGCAAAAAATCTAAATTTGTATAAACAAATTCAGTATAAGCCTCCAAAAATCTGCTTTTTTGCACAAATTTTACCTAAACTTCGGCTGCTCATAATGTACTCATAAATTATAAAAGTTAAGAAAAAATCTATATGCAAACCTTGCACATGTAATGGAGATTCTAAGTGACGAACATTTTTTCCAAAAACTTGTAAGGCTTTTTCAAAAACACGTATTTCCTGGAACAAGTTTTGTGAAATCTCTGCGCGCCAATTTTCATTCGATGTTATCGCGTTCTCACTCTTGCTTTTTTTTCAAACATTGCGTTGGATGAAACAACAAGCTTTTCAATCATGCTCGCGTTGACGAAAGACGGACCGGGAAGGGCCCTCTTAACGAAAATGATACCAACATCTTAAAATATCTAGAAGATATTCTCTTGTACAGTCTTATGTTTTACAGCGACGTGATAGAACTTTAACAGAATGGCAAATAGGCCCATGCTATTTTATAACGTACCTAACTAACTAAAAATATAGGTACAGTCACCAAAGAAGTTAACTAAGTAATCAGGGTCGTCGGATACAGTTGAATTTTAGTAAGAAACCGATGGATGTTTTTGAAAGAAATTTAATTTGATAAATTAACTGTTTGTTGTATATTAATTAAATTAATTTTGTTCGAAAACATGCATCGGGTTCGTACTAAACTTCAACTATATCCAACGCCCCGGTTTTTTATCACTTTTGGTGACCGTAACTATCTTCAAAACGTTTTTTAAATTTATTTTTGCCCCACTCTAGGAATTTCTCCTGCATTGTGGGTGCGTTTACAAACATTCAAACTCACATACACTAACAGCCAGACTCGGAACAACTACTTCTAGGTCATACAAATATTTGTTCCGTGCGGGAATCGAACCCGCGACACGCAGCACAGCAGTCAATCGCTTAACCACTACGCCAACCGTGCCGTCAAAAACTGAGTTACAAACTAAGTTTCTATTAAAATCTTTTGAAGTCCCCATATTTTCCAGTAACATTGAAACAGCCTTACACCTTTATAAATACTGGGACTTTACCGGAAAAACTGTTTTGGAATATCCTACGGTTTTCCGAAACTACTGTTTTCTGGGTCTGTAACATTCTCGGAAAACACCCTAATAAATTACGAACTCCCAACTACAAACCACATCCAGCCTCCTACCTCCTCGTAGGGACCAGCCGAAGTAATACCGGCTGCGGTTTTACTACAATCACTGCGCCGATATTGGTTCCATTGGCTCTATACGACTGTGAACTTTGTCGCGAGGAGCCAGTAAGTCCAGATGTGGCCGTAATTAAAATGTAGGTCTTGTTGGTGCACCTCGAGTAATGGAGAAAGAAAGGAAGGAATTGAGATTTATTGAATTGTTAAAAAAGGAAATGCAGGTAAAGAAATCGGGTTTGCAAAGCGTGTATTTGATCCTTTGATTTTAATAATGTTAGTAAATCAGTAGGGCTTATATTTAATTGAACCTCAATTAGTTCCCATTTTGCTTTCCTTCAAACATTTTTGAACACTTTAATATAATTAATTATTTTTCCAAAAAATTGTTTTGTGGTCGCGCGTGGTTGGTCACAGTTAGAACTGTGACCAACCTCGCGTTTCCACAAAACAATTTTTTAACTGGTTTGGTTAGGTTAGAACCTAACCAAACCAGTTTGATCGGGTTATCCCGGCTTAGTTACTGCGACAAACTGTGAGAAAAGTCCACACATTTAAAAAGAGGCTCCATTATTATAAAAAGTGTACATCACTGGAAGGTCAATAACTGTTTTCGAGGAGTAGTTCAATATTTCCCAATAAGTAGTTAGTCTTTCAAAGTTCGTACACAGACAAAAGTTGAATTTAAAGAATCAGTCAGTCAGTTGTCTATGTATAATTTTATTTGGTACACAAATTGAACCCAGCCCGTTTCCAAACAAACTATTAGTTTGTAGAACTTTATCTAGAGATTTAGGGATACTGTATCATTATTACGGCAAGAAATAGGTGTATTGTATTCTGTTTTATTTCTGAGTCCTTCATTATTCTAAGCATTCGTAGAAATATTTAATGATATCGGATTAAACCCCTCTTATCTTAAAGAACGTTTCAAGTTCCTTCATGACACACATAATAAATATCTTAGGTCATCGGAAAACTTAAGACTAGAGATGCCGATGCATTCCACCAGTTTTTATGACAAGTCTTTTACAATTCAAGCAGTACGGTTATGGAATGCCTTGCCCGAGTCGATAAGGCGTGCTCAATCTTTGTCCACTTTTAAAATTATGGTTAAAAAACACTTCCCTCCTTAAACATCATCATTGCATTTACTTTCCTTGCTCTTGTTTCATGTTTATTATTGTATATATTATATTTAGATAAGTATATGTTTTATGTATGTATGTAGGTATTTGTTGTATATGTAAATGGTACACCACTGACTACCTGCATTATTCTCTCCTTCTCCTTTGAATCCATCCAAAGGTTGTCTGTAAAAGATCGCTTTTAGCGATAAGACCGCCCATTGTGTCACCCTGTGTAAAATGTCTACATTTATATCTGTAATTTTTATGGTGTACATAATAAAGAGTATTCTATTCTATTCTATAACGGAAAAACTATTCCTAGAACTAGTATTTTTATTCTACAAATTCAAAATGTTTGTATGTAATGACATAATGAAAGTGTGTACACTTTATTAGAATTTTTTCGTGAATACGATGTTGGTCACAAGGAGAAAGTTTTTCAGTATAATTGTTTGTACCACACCCTTAAATATGAAAATACATTTCTGAATCCTGTTAAATATAAATACGTAACAAACTGAAATCCAGCCAAAAATTACTCTTGCCTAAAAACATTTTAATTTTGTAGTATTTAATTTTTCTAAAGGCAGAGTATATTAGTAGCACCGCGTGCAAAACTATACTGTGTAAGTTGTAGTCCGCAGTTGCATCTCTATCAGGTCTCAATTCCGGTTGGCAGTCGGTCAATTTAATCAGCGACTGTTCGACGTACGTTTTTAGGTCACAACCAACCTACTACCACCTTTTATTAACACATGGTTTACTCACTATTTGTGTTTGTTTTTTGTTGTCAAAGCTAATTAAAGAAATAAAAGGCACAGAGCAAGTCGAAACTACGTAGGTTCATGAGAATAAAAAATTACATATCTCCTTTTTATTGCCTTCACGAAATTTAAATGATAGATTTTCACAGGACCTTTAAAATGTCCAATGCCATTCAGATTGGCCTTCAATTTTGCATCTAGGAAGCCACCAATTTCTCTCTGAAACGATTCTTTGTTAGAAAGAATATTTACATATATGATGTGTTAAAGACTTTGAACACATAAGTTCATGGCAAAATAGACTCAAATTGGCAAGTCATAAGGTGCTTCGGGGTTTTGCTAGACAAGGCCGCGTGTCCCATTTTCTGCTCTCACAGCATATTTTACATAAGTTCCGTATGCAATGTGAGAACCAGCCTTTGACTTTAAATAAAAAAAGTTAACAGCATCTACGAATATATAAATAAAAGTCTATATAACATACAAACTCTCAAAACTCTAAATATGAACGGCGCAACAAATTCAGACTCGTTTAAAACTCCGTAATTTTCCTCTCGACCTTGTTTCAGTAGAACCGGTCCGGCTGTACGTACGAGCCGTATACGGCACGGAGCCGCACAAAAGATGAACTTAATGTTAAGTGTTGTGGATTATGTGCATAAGCGAACATACGCGGTGCTTGTCAAAAGAATTTTAAGTGAAGCGGAAATATGTTGGTTATGATAGCATTTGAACTTTGGTGGTGCGGACTTAAAATTTAAGCGCCAGTCCTATTTGAGTGCCATTACCCGGTTTCTGAATTGAGAATTTGAAGTTGAGAACTTGTCAAACCCTTCTTTAGCAATACTTAAGGTGTTCCCTTCAATGTAGCACGCAAAGTTTATAATTTCTTGTTCTTTGCAAAGAAAGAATTTTCACGTTAAGTAATGCTAAAGTAGAGTTTGACAAGTCCTCAACTTCAAATTCTCAATTCAGAAACTGGGTATATGTATAATAGAGAGACAACATTCCCTTAAATAAATAACTTGCTCGAATTAATTCTCAGAAACCAGGTATAGTGAATCAAACGTTTACGGGTTTGAGAAACCTTCTGACGTGAGCGGACATTTTTTGAGTGAATGTGGTGTGACGTCTTTGTTATTTCTTTTATTTAACTGCCCCATTGGTCTCCTGGTCGCAAGCGCGACTTCTGAATGTGGGTTCCTGGGTTTGTTTCCCACGTCGGGCAAAACATTATTGGGTTTTTCCATTAGGTATTTCTTAGTAACAGCTCGAAGTTTGGTAATTGGTGTTGTGATACCCCCGTGCCTCGGTGCGAACGTTAAGCCGTTGGTCCTGCGCCTGATCTCTCTCCGGTCGTGTCGGATTACGTGCCGTCCCATCGGACTATGAGAGTGAGGGAAGAGAGAGTGCACCTGTGTCTGCGCACACACTTTTGCACTATAATAACTCCTGCGATCGACTAGTCTCCCTTGAGATTGGCCGCCATGGCCAAAATACGATCTGGAGGACTATTATTATGATAATAATACTAGCGACCCGCTCGTAGTGTACTTGTGTAATGATATGTCAAAACATCGATATTTCTGTACTTTATCTAAGTTAATTATCAATATTTTATACACATAAACCTTTCGGCAGAAATTCAATAAATGAAGATGAAAACCCCATCAAAAATCATTGTGTAGTTTAGATCTAAACGACAGACACGAAAAGCGATTTTGTTGTATACTACATAATATGTATATGTCGGAAATACGTTAAATCAATCGTGTGACTTTCGACTAATTGGGACGCCAGCGCCACCAGGCGGCTCTCGACAGAGTCTTCAACATAACGCTCGACCAGAGTTAAAGCAGAGTTTGTCGGTGGCGGTCAAGAAGTGAACACGTTTAGAAACTGTCGCGCATTCTGTATAGTTGTCGTGTACCTACAATGTGTCATTCGCTAGTGTGATTAATTTGTTCGTAAATTATAATTAGATTTGAACTGCAAACGGTTTTTCTATTGCACAATAATCAACACTTCCCATAGTACGCCCACAGTAGTTAAAATATGGCTGATGATAACGAGAGAGACGTACTTTCTCCGTCATAAATATATATCATTATTTGCTTATATTTACTTAATTATGATGTTATAGCGAATGTGAGTACCAAGTTGTTGAGTTGAGCTACACGATTACTGACAAATGCGTGCACTGACTGGACAGGTCCACTCAATCTGTGTGGTTTTTCCTCAAAAGACCATTTCAGACACAAATCTACATGGTCTTCACATGATCTGACCAAGATTACCTATGTCTGGACTTTAAAAGAGACTGTGACCTCTGAGTTTGTTTCGGCCTTTCTTCTCAGAGTAGTCAGATAGGAAACGCCGACCTCATCTAGTTTTAAAATATGATTGACGTGTAAAAGTGTTTGTTCAAACCTACTTACAGAAATAAAATCATTTATCATTTATCAATACAAACCATTTCTGGTTTAATGGTACAAGACAAACATGAACCTGTTTTAAGACTGAATGCATAAATTAAAAAAAGTATTAAATAGCCTAATAATATTATATAGATTGACTGTGTGCGTTTGGTGTAAACCAATTGAGCTTTAACTTAAATCAAAGTAAGAAAATAGACGAATTGCTTTTATCGAGTCGAAATCACAAGAAGAATTCAAGTACTTTTTGGAGCTTTTAAAAAACTCTTTAAAAGTTCTTCGCAATATTTGGGTAGACAGTTTATAAAGGGCAGTTAGAAAAATACTTCAGACTCTTAAATTTTTACTATAAAATTGCCAACGTTTGCCCGACAAACTTAAAATTCCTTCTAGCCTTAAAATTAACGTAAAACTTGTAAAGTTTTTACGTAGTCTTTTGAAAAGTAGGTATTTTTGACAGTTATGAAACTTAAAACTTCACATTAACTAGAAATATTTTATATGGAGGCTCGTTTTCAATAACCCTGTATAAACCAAGGTTTAAACAGTAAATTAAATAGATTTACTTGCCATTGTTTACTGCTTAAAAACAATAAAGACGAAATTTGTATAACATTAAGTTTATTTTACGCTCGGCTATTACCAAACGTTTACAACCCCTGGTCACGGACATCCTCAAACGTAAACGTCAAATAAATAAACGTTTAATTTCTTCGTTTATTCTTTTATTACAGGATTGGTTTATTCTTAACAGACTTCTTTACATATCAAGTTTACTGTAGAGGAAATTGCAAATAGTTGCTAAAACTGACATTTGTTTTGGTTTAAATATTTTATTACAGAAATAAAGGAAGAAAGAAAATACATTTATTTAGCACAGACTATAAAGCACACATCATAACATATACAGGTAAAAAATAAAACAAATAGGACGCGTAAAGTGCCTTGTGAGAAATTTGCAGGAAAGTGTGCCCCGCGGCTGCGCCAAATAGGTTTAGTTCAGCAAAAATATCAGACAACTAGTGCCTGACGTTGGTTTTCAACTGAACCTGAACATCACGCCTACAATCCTCGAACGGTTAGGCAGAGGTGTACCTAGAGTACACCCACATTTCGCCAGTTATGTTTAAGTCCCATCTAATATAAATAGGGGGCGAGCCTGTTGCCATCAACCGGGCACAAATCCAGACTAGGGCTGCTACTAAGAATTTGATTAGATTCTCATAAAAAATCATTTGCAATATTGTATACCAAAGTAAAGCCCTGAACATCATTGAAGTAGCAGTAGAGCGAGTAATTATTGTAAAATCACCAGAAAAATAATAGGTAAAGATTACGTACCTAATACCAAAACATATCACTTTAGTAATTGACCGAGTGAGCGCGAAGCGTCTCCGTTTCAACTTGGGCAAAAATGCTTTCGTATGTCCGGATGTCCGGCTGTTCTCCTCTACAGGTCGCATTTCTCAACCGATTCTCGTGAAATTTTGTGAGCAGGTTTGATAATTATACGGATTTCTTTTGTCGATTTAGTTTATCGCAATTTTTCAAAATGGCGGAGGTGGGTTGTAATCGTAAAAAAAAAACATATTTCAGCCATATCGCGCTGTTTGCGCGCGGTTTTTGTTTTAAGGATTTTGTTCTAAGGTGTGCGGTGAACATTTATTCAGTTTTAAGCTATGCAAAGATAGACTCGCGAGGTCTACAGCTCACAGAGCCACTAGTATAGTATATTTAACACATAGACAACGAAGATGTATCTATTTACCAAAGTATCTAAAACGTAAGTACCTACAGGTAACTATAGAGATTCAAAATACTTGATCACCTGTCGACGCCTAACTTGCGTGTCTAAGTTGCAAAGGCAAATATCAATTTAGAAGCTGACACATTCACTACAGAAATGACATGTGTCAGGAAATATTTGGCACAACCTACCCTTGTTACCTTAGACGCGTGTCGTAAATGAGTATATAACACCGGAACAGCCTTACGAACACTTCCCTCTCTGTAAAAGTAGCAGAACAAATGTTCTAGTACGTTCATAAAAAATACTTTCAAATCGATTCTAACGAACTTCGTAGATCGTTTTCAAGGCGCGCGGAGCTCCGTGAAAATGCCTCGCTGTGCTGTTAGATCTTGTAAAAAGCATTCAAATACGTCAAATTTACATAAAGACGGAATATTCTTCTATATGTAAATATTTTTTTATAATACTTAATCATGTTTTTATTGAAATTCAAAATCAAAACCTCATAATACATTTGATATTTAATTCCATTCAACCATGATTCAACATAAAACATGGCATGAATCGAGATTTTTTGACGCATTACTTTTGTGACGTCACCGAGTCTCGCTACATCTCGTTTTTATGTTCATAAAGTTCCAAATATTTTTCTTTTGCATTATGAAAATATACGTCAAATCAGCAAAATTTACATGCGCTTGTTATGCGATTATGTCTTTTAGTAAAAATGCTAAAGAGACTGCCGAAGAGTTGTGGTCATGTTTGAAACCAAAATTGCCATGTCGATAATTTCTTAACACGAATAAAGTAGTAATTTTTGTTGTTAAACAAACAACAACCGTAATGTTGTGTGTTATGTTTGTTTTTCTGTTCAATGTTTTAAATTTACATTGTTAAAACGGAAATATTTGGTTTCATAATTTAAAAATCATTTTTCTTTTGTTCTTAACCTATTTTATTCCTGACGTTATTATACATTTTGTTACCTTTATTTAATTGTAGTTATATTAAAATTTTAATTTAACTATTATTCCCTGTATTTATAAACGTTGCTTAAAGTTAAGTAGTGATTAGCGACTGTTTAACCATACATTTTTGATGTTTAAATACCTCTTAGACTTTAAACAACGTTTATAAATAAACCCCTTTAAGTTTAAGATTATTGCGCTTACGCCTAGGCTCTCTAGTGTTTTTTACTCTAAGGCTAAAACGCGTTTATGAATCAAATCAAATCAAATCAAATCAAATCACTTTTATTTGTTAACACAGGTAGAAATACAGATCTTGAGTTTGGTGAACAGAGCGCTATGTTATGCCAGGGGGCATACAAATATGGTGTGCATCTATCTAATTATTATGAATTTAAATTTAAAAAAAAGATGTTAGAAATTCATGCATAATTACAATTTCAAAATAAATCATAACAATTATATAATATTATTTAAAAAAATTAACGATGTCAGATTTAAATGAGGAATTATTTAGTTATAAATGTCAAAAAATAAAAAAAACAAGTCAGAGCAATTGAAAATGTCAAAAATTATTACATGTCAATATAAAATTTACAACCTCAAATTAATTCGTCATTTAAGTTTTTTCATTTAACATAGAAACAAAACACTATATTGAGTCATCATTTAAAAATTCATCAAGTGTGTAGTAACATTTGTCACTAAGTAAGCTATTAAGTGCCTTTTTGAATTTTATTAATGGCATATTTTTAATGGCATCCGGTATTTTGTTATAAATTTTTGGAGCGTTGCCGAAAAAGCTTTTACGCATTAAGGCTGTTTTACATTTAACATTACATAGTTTGTTACAGTATTGAGTACGCAATGGATTTCTTCTGACTGCCGATAAGCTGACAAATAAATGCGGGTTTTTTTTTTACAAACAATGCAGTTTCCATTATATACATTGCTGGCAGTGTCAATATCTTTAGTTTTTTGAAAAACGGAATACAGCTATCCGTCGTTTTTAGACCACACATGGACCTCACACAACGTTTCTGCATCCTAAATACAACCTCCCTATTAGCTGACTGTCCCCAGAAAATAATACCGTATCGTAAAATATCAGAATATATCGTAAAATATCGTATGAATAACACTTTTTGACCACCAGACCTTTTCAAGTTTTTAGATGTTCGATAACTTTTATGAATAAGACCGTATATTATGTTTACGGCCGTATTTCTTACACCTTTGTTTAAGAGACTATTTTGGTTATAATGTAAAGTAACGAAATAGTCATTTTATCGAAAAGTCAAATAGTGTTTTCACTCGTTATATCTAGTTTTGCCCTCAGCAAAGGTTTCATTAAGAGGGAAGTTGTTACAAAATACATTTCTGTTGCCAAGCAGTAATGCTGTGTTCCAATTTTAATGATGTAGGTACAGTACGATTCAAACTTCATGGCGGCTGTGAAGTGCGCTATTCGCTGCGCGGTACCTCACCCCTCACCCTCGCTGACACGTGAATTGGTTACTGCGCAGCGACTCGCCTCATGCTCCGAGGCGCCATTAAGTTTGAATCGTACTATAGTTAGTTATAAATTCGAGTTGAAAATAAAGGTCATATCTGTGTGGCTGAAGCTGATTTTTTCTCTTGTGTCCGCAAGATACGAGAACGTATCAAACTGTTTTTATCAGTGGGACTTAAAGCCTTGGACTCTAGAGTATGCAGAATACCGTAATTTGAAAAGGCTCAAAAAATTATACCCAGTATTTCGTCACGAAGCTGGACAAAATTGCCGACTGCGGAAAAGTATTATTTTCTTTTCTTTTCTAGACTCGGTTATACTGCCTTTAAAAATAGGCAACAATGGATCTTATATACAAAGAATTTAATAATAAATACATAACGAGTCCCATCTGTCAGCAAAGCCACTAATTTCACCGTCACTGTTCAACATTAATTTCAACGTCAGTTTTCAACATTAATTTTATTTTGGTCTGCGTTACGACAGTTTTTCAAGACAGTACGTTTATTAGCTTTCTTATTACAATTCATTTTTAGGGTTCCGTACCCAAAGAGTGCCAATGGGACCCTATTACTAAGCCTCCGCTGTCCTTCCCTCCATCCGTCCGTTTGTCTGTTAGCGGGCTATATCTCACGAACCGTAATAGGTAGATAGTTATTATTTTCACTGAGTGTGTATTGCTATTGCCGCTATATTAACAAATAATAAAAATAAAATAAAGTTAGAAATGAAACGGGATCGCGAAATAAGAAACGTGTTTAAAAAAAAATTAGTGTTAAGTAAATATTGTACGTTGGTACGGAACCTTTCGTGTGCGAGTCCGAGTCGCACTTGGTCGGTTGTTTAAGGTAATTTGGGACAATACGACTTTTAGCGAGATATAGACCAACGCCACCACGTTATGAGGAAAATAATAATCTCGTCAAAAATCAAAATCAAAATATCAAAATATTTTATTTCACATAAAAAATGAAATTGGTGATTGAAATGATGGAATAGAATAGAGATGCTCAAGATGGAGAGGAATGGCGAAAGACGGAGGAGGCCTTCGCCCTTAAATGGGCACCCACTAATAAATAAAAAAAGACATTCTGTAGTATTTTTTTTTTACTTCATTTAAAATGTCAAAACAATTTATCTATTTAATTATCTATTCTTGTATAAATAATTATTGTTAAAATACTTGTTTAATGAATGAATTAATATTTTAAGATATAATGTAAATGAATGATATAAAAGTAATTTTTGTGGAATAAATGGCTTAAAAAATAATAACATTGACATGATACCACACCACGATTTTCTGTTATCAACAATTATTTTTCAGTACTATTTTCATTATCTGTCAATATTACTCTGTGAGAACAGTAAAAAACTAAAACACATGTCATTGTCTAATCTTACAAAATGATACGATACGAGATAGCATTGAAACTTTATGAGCTTCAAGGTCGATGTGCTTTTGTTTTGTTTTCATGTAGGTTTTCATTAAAAATTCACGCCATCATTGGTGCCACTTTGACAAGAGGTCTACCATTACGACAGTGAATATAAAATATATGATGACGTTCAACATTCGTTTCATTCACTCGTTCATCATTCAGTCGCGACTAAAGAAAATATAGACGTTTTGACACTTTTGACAGATGCCCGTAACTGACGTCTCAAAGCTGCCACCTGGTAAACGTCATTTCAGAAAACCCTCTAAAATAAAACTCCGTTCTGTTGCCAGCCAGAGTTTTAGGACTTTCAAAAACCGATACCTAGATTGTATTTTTTAGTATGGCAAGCAAAGCCGATGTCGACTATTCTGCCAATGTCTAACGTAAATTGGGAAAGCAAGTGTGCGATACCTACATTGTGTGATCAATACAAATTCCATTTGTCAAAATCAGTCCAGTAGATTAGACATATTGAAGAGCCTTATATAGAAAACAAGCCAGACGTGAGACTGGCGGACTGCGGTCAATTGCTTTCACTTTTATGATAATATCATTAATCATATTCATGTTTTTCTCGATTCCGACTAGTGAAATAGAACTATTTCAGCCCAATCCAAGGTTGTCTAGAGATCGTCTTGTACGACATAATTTCCCAACTATACAGTGCACATATTTAATTTAAACTTAGTCCTAATATTTTCTTCTTGTAATAAATCCAGAGTTTTACGATATTAATGGATGAAAGAGTGACCTTTTATGGCTAACGCTATACAGGGAGCCACCATCTTTGAAATTGTTCGTCCGTTTTTAATACAAAAAATCAGCGGTTCCATACATTTTTACCACTTAGCACTTTTGTATGAAACAGCAGTTTTTTGTTTTGTAATACACAAGGACATTTCTACGCTGAGGGTCTAAAATCACGTGCTGAATTCCTAGTAACAGTTTTCGCGTCGATGTACCTTAAACCGTACATGAATAGCGCTGGAAAGTGGACGCCTTACCATTTACCATTTAATTTTAAAAAAATACAGTGTCGTTTGTCCTGAATGAAAAATCCTTACTAAAATACTTTCCCCAATACTGCAGTCAGTTCCTACCAAAAATTTAAAAACAAAAACGTGTACTGCCACTTAATATTATCATGCTCATACGCGAACAAACGCGACCCACACTTGACCTAATTCGTACGAGCGAGTGCAAACAGTCCATTATTACCATAATCCATAAAGAATGACTTGAGGAAAAACATTTACTCCTTAACTATTCCTTTGCGAAATGATTTATTCGCTAAACCTGTGTAATTGCAATTTATTTCGTCTGCTTTGACGTTATTTAATAAAAGGAAATTTTCAAAAGAATTTTCAGGTCAAAGGCCTTCCTTTCTCAAATGGAAAAGTCAACCTGAGCAGGCGGCCGGTCTGCTTCAATTTGACTTGACGGGATGAATACTCGAAACGCTGAGTCTATTTAATTTAATGACTTACTTCAAGTTGTGGTCGTTTCTGTCATCGTACAAGGCCTCAAGGGATGCTACACACGTTTTTTGAGTCGACACATGAAAGGTACAGGGAAAGAAGGGTCATTGTCAGTATTTGTTTAATATTGAGTTGACAACGCCATCTAGTAGAAAGTTCATAAAGCTTTTAGGCTAAACAACAATAAAACGCTAAAAGAGATCAGTGTAATCATGCGACTGAAAAATTGTTTGTCCATTTGTAGGAAAAAAAGATCATGGTCACCGCTGTTGTTTAAAAAAGAACATTGTCTATGGACTCTGATCTTTTTTCTCCCGGTAATACGTTCCCGTATGATAATTTCGACATCCACGAGGCCATGGGCAAAAGCTAGTCAGTAATAAAACAAAAATGTTTCAGAAACTTGCGCTTCAGTGTGAACTAGGCTTTAGTTTGTTTGACTCGTTTACTGTGTTTTTCATATAAATTCTTCGTGAGACTGAATTTTTGCTAGCTTTTATTGAGCTTCAGTTGTTAGTTAGACTGAAGTTTTATAGGTAGTATTAAATCAAACTACTTTGAAGTCACGTAGAGGTTATGAGTTCGTTACTTAGATATTCTATAAGCGTATTTATTGATTTGAATTTCATAGGTCGAGTTATGTATGAAACCCGCACCCTAATTGCGAAACACACTATCAATCACAATCTGAATCATTTTGAAGGATATTGCTAATCCATTGCTTAATATGTTCGAAAAATTTGTCTGCTCAACAACGTAAATAACGCAATGAATGTTGTTGAACTGTCAAAATGAAAGTCATTCCTACTGTTACTGTGTTACGTAATTACCGCGCTGTTCAGACAACATAGCGATAAATTATTATAAAAAAATACGAATTAAATTCTTACATCTCCATATATAAGTCCACTAAAATAATTTACATCATCCGGTATCCTAGTTATGTGTGGCCGACACCGCCATTGTAAATCAGGCTTTCAATTTTGAAGCCGGGCTTCGAAAATAAAGTTGCAGTTTCATTGTTTCCCTGCGGTGTGCGGTATGAATGCATTCATTCGAATGAATGAGAATGAACGTATGAATGTAATTGTTTTACAAGTCTTTGTACGCTCGGAATATTATATTGTTCATGTAGCTTTGAAATGGGTGATATTGTGTTGATAAGGTTACTGCAGTTATAATTTAGACGAGATTTTTGAAACAGCAGTAATTGAACAGAATAGTATCTCTTTATTATTTACACCATAAAAATTACTGATATAAATGTAGAAATTTAAATAAAAACTTTCTACTCTCTATTTGATCTGTCTGGTTATAAATTCATTATTCACTTTCTTTTTCAGCGACAGAAAATTACGATAAATACACAAACACGACTGTATTACTGAACTTCGAAGTTTAAAATATCGATTTATTTAATTGAGAATGTTCATAATCGCGATGTATGGAACTTCGAAAGAATGTTATACTGAACTTCGAAGTTTGAATAGGCATTCTTTCGAAATTCCGTACATCGCGATTATGAACATTCTCAATTAAATACATCGATATTTTAAATTTCGAAGTTCAGACGTACAGTCCACAAACACAAGTCAGTTTTTTGTTTCCTATTACTTTTGTCACTGTATTGAAACGGAAAGACTTTTAAGAACGTCTCGATTCTCGAAGTTCAGTGGCGTTTCAATTATTGGAGGATTTGTATCTTTGGTTCCCATATGATGATCATAAAGATAATAATTATTTCTGTAAATATATCTTCTAAGACACTTCCACGCGTATTTTTTTAGTCAACATTAATATTTGTTTAGTTAAAAGGAGTTTTTAATAACGTAGTTTATTTAAAACTAAATGCCGTTTGCTGTAAAAAACTGAGAGGTCAAACAGTATTGTGCGCTAGTAACCCCAACTAAAACTATCCGGTATAAACTGAAATACACATCTACTTTATTAGGAAAACAGATGCAAAGTTATGTAAACTTGAATAAATCAGTCTCCCGTCATTCCCTCTGCAACTGGTAATACCTATAGTAAATGCCTTTCTCGTAAATTGCTAAGGCGAGTGATTGCACACAACTTGCATCTAGTAGTTTCCTAGTTTCCTGGTAGTCTCAACAGGCTTTCTATCTAATACAGCTAGGAGAAAAGAGTGTATTTTTAGAGTTCTGTAGTTAAACAAGAAACTTCTATAAATTTTCATGATCATGGCTGTCTGTTTTTCTGTATGTGTGTGTGTCCGTCCGTCTCGTCTATGACACTCTCGTAAAATATAGTTTATTACGAATTTTATTTGAAACTTTGCAAGTACGCATACTTCGTAAAACTATTAATTGTTTTACCTGTTTGTGTTTTTACCGATTAAATACTTTTTATTGACAAACGTGCGTTAGAGTTATGAAAATAGCCCCACCACACACCCTGAGACTGACTTTCCTACAAGTGGCCTCTCTTGTCGCCGGTAAACAGGCGAACCTCCACTATGACAGTACACAGAAAACAGCTAGATAAATAACGACAAATAATTGGTTTTCTAAAAACCTAAGACAATTAACCAGTAGATAATTTTCAAAATAATCAACAAATACGTGCAAACAAAACACAACTTACACACAACAGCTAAACAAAATTTTAATTTCAAAACACTATTCTATCCGAAAGTATGAAGAGAACTGTACCCAACAATTTAATGAATGCCTCAAAACCTTGACCAGCAGACGAGAATCTCGTTCCACGTGAAAAGGCCCAAAAGCTACGGAACCTTGACCTCGCAACAAAAGAGCTATTTCAGGTTCAGAGACAGAGCTGTCACTTGTGAGTAGTCAAAGGTAAAAAAAAATCTTTCTTTTCTTGTTCTTTCTAAGGTTGCTTTTGAAATGGCCACCCTGTGTGTTAGGAGCTTGTATTTACTGAATTTCAGGAAAGAGATGGGATGATATTTTGTTGGCACAAGGAGAAATTTAAACTGACACATAGAATAGTTCTAGAGTTATGCTATGGATTTTGTGAAATATAATTGCGGGTCTATCGATCAGGTTAAGCTACGCTGGCCGCGGTTGGTTCGTGGATAGGTGACTATCTTCACATACCAAAACCCCTGCGTGCCTCGGAAAGGTCCGGCTGTCATTCGTGGATCTTTGACAGTCGTTTCGGGTCGTCACTCGTCAGAAGCCCGAAAGTCAGACAAACAGTCTTACCAAGGGGTATCGTATTACCTAGTAACTGGGTTGTGGAGGTCAGATAGGCAGTTGCTCCATGTAAAATACTGGTATTAAACTGCATCCGGTTAGACTGGAAGCCGACCCCAACATAGTTGGAGAAAAAGCAGGCAGATGATGACGTAATAACCGTAAGGAAATAATTATATGCTGGTCATTGATAAATCAATAATTCAGAAGGTCTACACTTTTAAGCACTTTATTCATATTATAAATGTGAAAGTTTGTGAGGATGGTTGGATGGATGGATAGATGGATGGATGCATGGATGTTTGTTACTCTTTCACGCAAAAACTACTGAACGGATTTGGATGGAATTTGAAACACAGATAGTTTATAACCTGGATTAACACGTTAGATACTTCTTACCCCGGTAGTACGTTCCCGTTGGATAATTTCCGTCATCCACGCGGGCGAAGCCGCAAGCAAAAGCAAGACACTTATAAAGTACGTAATAGAAGTAAAGTGGAACTAATTTTCTGACCTAATTACAGTCAGGGCACATTAATTGTTTATCACTACGCCAATTTGCCTTGTTATAGCTATTTCATAGAACTATGAAAGAATGCCAGTGGTAATTTGAATATGGGAGCAATTTAAATTGGCAGTCAATTTACTGAAAAAGTAATTTTCCTGACGTTACATAATGTCGGACTAAGTTAGGTAAAATAGGCTTATCTTTGCTTCTTTCGTGTTTCTGACTTCTGTACTTAATTTGTATTTATATTTTAAGCTACACAACAGATTATCGAGAACATGGGTTTACAACTTTATTTTGCCAATCAGCCACGAGCAAAACTTTTCTAGAGCTCCCAATTTTTTTTACTAACCGTCTGCCGTGAATCTGAAACAGCTATTGCTACGGTTACATTTAAACGTGTAATAATAAATAGTCGTAAGATAGCATATGATTTTCTCTGCCCCCCTGAAAGTCTCAAACGCCCACGAGGGGGCTTACCGCTCACGTTGAGAACCTAAGAAAAAACACCTTTTAAAATTCTGGTTAAAAAACACTTCCTCTCTCCTAAAACATCATCATTACATTTAGTTTCCTTGCTCTTGTTTCATGTTTATTATTGTATAGTTATATATGTAGATAAGTATATGTTTTATGTATTTATTGTATATGTAAATGTTACACCACTGACTACCTGCAGTATTGTCTCTCCTTCTCCCTTTAATCCATCCAAAGGTTGTCTGTAAAAGATCGCTTTTAGCGATAAGACCGCCCATTGTGTCACCCTGTGTAAAATTTCTACATTTATATCTGTAATTTTTATGGTGTACATAATAAAGAGTATAAATTCAATTCTATTCTATGATCTAGAACAGTGGTTACTAACCTTTTCGATCTTGTCAACCCTATAACTTAGCTAGGCAAATTGATAAACCCCTCCCCCCCTCACTCATGTTACCAATGAATATAGTACATAAATATACAAATTCACTGTATTAGACATATAAAAATTGCACAAAAATATTGAGTAAGTTCTTACAATCACCTTACCTATCTATATGTATAATCTTTACAGACTTTACTAAACCTAATTAATATTAAAAAACTTGTGAACGCAAAATTTTTAGTCTGAAGGTTGATACTGTTACGAATTCGCATGATTTTGAATGTTAGATTTAGTTTTACATATAGCGCATCTCAAGTCATGTTCCACATTGAGACGATTTCTGCCCTTTGTTTTAGTCTCACTAAAGTTGAAAAACCACTACATTGCACTGGCAAGCTAGATTCGGTCTTATTGGTCTAATCTTTGTGATATGTTACCGGCTTATTACCCCCGCAGAATACCAGTTTTACCCACGCAGGGGTAATTACCTCCAGGTTAGGAACCATGGATCTAGAAGAAAAATAAGTAGCTGCGTATAATGTATGTATCAACATGCGCAAAACACATTAGGCTAGATATACACAGTACATTATATGAGTTTTTGTCATATATTGTCGCTGTTTAAACAAAGCTTAAAAGCTTAATCATGTTGTAGACCCGGTAGGCCCGGTGACGTGACACAAAAAGCAATTTATCATTTTTATTTAAAGTGAATTTCAATATTTGCCGCTTCGTTATTTTTCATCGCGTGACGGTGTTATCAGGCTTTTGTAAAACAATATTATTGGCACTCATATTATTTTACGGTGCGATTAACTAAAATATTAAAATTGAAAGATTTTAAACGGAAAGCGAAGAGGAGAATTCACTAAAATCTGTAGACTGTACATATGTATTAAGGCCACTGGGAAAATTTCATTCTGCTTTAGATTTATTTTCTAATCTTACTGAGCCGATTTATCAGTTTACTAGAATCAAGAACGAATTTTTGTATTGAAATGATTTTCAAAATAATTAACTGTAATTGGTCGTTTCATTGTTTTCGCATTCGGACAACACGACACAAGAGAGTACTTTATAACTATGTTAATAAAATAAAATAAAATTGAATAGAATAGAACAGCTTCTACAATAAAATTCCAAGTTGGTAGTAATCGACTCTGAAATCACTTCGGAGCGACGTTCCCGCACCGCTATTGCTCCTATAAATAATACACTGCAGTCTTATGAGATCCTGGTACCGCGGCGGGGTGTGATTAAATGTTTGCAGGCATTTATGTAAGTAAGTTGAATTTATTATCACTTATTTATTAGCACTATATAGGGCAAAGGTCACTTGTCTTCTGATACAGGGAAGGAACAAGCATTTGACTACTAATTGCTTACTCATTCATTAAATCTTAACCTCTGTATACTCACTTTTCTCTTTCTTTTGGTTATACTCACTGATTGATATTATGAAAAAGCCACATAATTTCGTGCAAACTTCTGTACATTATTTTATTGATCAATATTTTTGCTCACTAATTTTGTATTGATTAACAATTCCAGAACTGTCTTCCAAAATTTTTCTTTGTCCATTGTTATTGGAATATTATAAAAATCCCAGCGTTAACAGATTAAAATAAGTACTTATTCAATCACTCGATTATTCACTCATTCGTTGATGTAGGTCGTTCAACTGTTTTCTATTACCATGGTCTAAAATAACAAGGTCTATCAAGGGCACTATCCAGTTGCCACTTTATTGCAACAAAACACGAATTATGGGACATTTTCAGTCACTATTCTGTTAAAAAATATATACAAAGCATTTAAATTGCATTTTCTTTTTTCTAATCAAACGAAACAATTCAATTTAAACATATACCAACGTAATTGTTAGTTAAAACCTCATTGTTTTATCGGATTCGCACAGGTAATAAATGCGGTTGGGGAGTTATTATTACACACTACTGGTAACACAGCGGTGATGACGTAGGCTTGTGTCTTCCACGTGACCACTTTGTCTCGGAATGCTATACCTGGCGAAGTATATTATTATACCGTGCCTATTACAATAAATCGGACCGCCGAATAGTGCACACGTCCTTTCTTTCCTCCTGCGACCAATTAACCTACAATTTTTTTCTTCGTCTTCAGTTATGTAGTAAATGATATAAAAGCAAAGTTCCATCGACACTAAAACAAAAAGCTAGTACACACACTCTTTGTTAACGTACGTATGCACAAAGTTAAAAAAAAACAAATCCGACTATCCTACTTCCTACTATATACAGGATGTCCAAGAACCTGGCGTCCAACTGGATTCCCACGATGCCCCAAGTTCTAACAGTACTCAGAAAAATATTTAAAAATATCCACCCCATGTACTTACAGAATTATACTGATTTCAAAAAAAAAGGGGAAATGAGCACCCTGTGACATACTTTTGAATGCTGTGACTGCTAATGCTGATAATTTCGATATTTCTTGGAGGTTTTGTAATCTAGGGTATTGCTGTGTCTAAATAGAATGTAAAAATAATGTACTTATTGTACCATTTTAAAATAAAATATTATTTTAACTAAAGGTGATATGGAAAACTATTGAATTTCGCAACTTTGACCGACTGTAGTGTAAAAAAAATGTACCAAAATAGTATGGCAAGTGACGTCAAATTTTGACGCGTTTATTCCTCTTTTTAAAAAGGTATAATACTTACACATTAATTTGAAAAAAAAAAATTTTTGATAATATTTTTACTCAACAACCCAATTTTTACGATGTCTTACAGAATTCTTAGAAAGAAAAATTTACGACGAATTGAATCTAACCTCTAAAGAATTACTATTGTATGCTCATAAAAATAACAACAGGCCTCTCAAAAAACAGGTTAGACCGTAAGGGACGGTATGTGCATGCATCTCACCATAGTGATTCGTTATTACAACAGGAGGGAGCAAGACAGAAACTATCTTTGCGATTTGCTGGTTCTTCTTTATGGTACCCCATTATTCAGGTAAGAGTGAGGGAGAAAAAGGTTAGAGGTGCGAGTGAGATAGATAGTGACGCTATCTGGGATCGTGCTATTTAGGATAACAGTACGGTCAGTACGCGTCACTGCCTCCTGCCGTTACTACGCACCTCTCTCTTATTGTTACCATTGATCACGTACTACGATTTAAAGCTTTGTTTATTGGACTCGATTACTCTTTGTGCTCTGGACTTTGAAACGAACTCTTTACGACGACCTTTGCCTGTGTTTGGACAGTTTGTGTTTTGTGTGTGCTACCATGGCGACCTACACTCCGCAAGAATACGCAAATATGCACTACATTTATGGAGAATGTAGAGGTAATGGACGAGCTGCAGCGAGACTTTACAGAGAAAGGTATCCGAGGGCTACGCGATATCCCGACCATCGAGTTTTCATTAATGTGCACAGATCACTATGTGACGGGCGGTTCCCCAATCAAGTAGCTGGTGAAGGACGACCCGTAAATGACTTCATACGCGATGGAGTTTTAGAGGCGGTGTCGGCAAATCCAAGCATCTCTGTGCGAGGAATAGAAGCTGATACGGGGATACCGAAGAGCACAGCACACAGTATTCTCCAAAAAGAAGAATATCATCCGTACCACGTACAGCGAGTGCAAAGTCTTTTACCTCGAGACTATCCGAGCCGAGTCGCGTTTTGTGAAACAATCCTGCAAAAACATCGAGAAGACGAAAACTTTATCGACAAAATTTTGTGGTCAGATGAATCAACATTTAAGAAGGATGGCTACATGAACCTACACAACTTGCACGAGTGGCATGTGGAAAATCCGCACTTGATGCGAGAAGATAGATCCCAGTACCGGTTCAAAGTGAACATGTGGACCGGTATTCTCTGTGGGAATATTATTGGTCCATTTGAGATGCCCGAGAATTTGACTGGCGAATCATATTTAAATTTTCTTCAAAATGATTTGCCAAACTTACTAGAAGAGACCCCACCAGATATGTGGTTCCAACACGACGGCTGTCCAGCACATTTTCGCGTATCCGTTAGAGAGTTTTTGGACGAGCAATACCCGAACAGGTGGATTGGGCGATCAGGAACAATCCCGTGGCCAGCCCGCTCACCTGACTTAAATCCGCTGGATTTTTTTTTCTGGGGAACTATGAAGGAGCTCGTTTATGCGAAGCCCATTAATGACATCGCTGACCTTCGTGAGAAGATAACACAAGCAGTGCAGGTGATACGTCAAAAAAGTTACTCGCGAAACATAAAGCGGTCCTTTTTAAGGAGAGTGAGAGCTTGTATTGCCGCGGGTGGTCAACATTTTGAACATTTATTGTAATAAAATATCTTTAAACTAACATTCTTTGCTTTTATTCTACTGGGAACCCATCTACCTGTGTGTATTTCCTTCTTGCTCACTCTTGGAACCGAAGTAAATAATAGTAGTAACATAACAGTTTCTAAGATAAGAAAGGGTCCGACAGTTACCGTTAGTAGGTAGGCACTTCGTAAAAATTGGGTTGTTGAGTAAAAATATTATCAAAATTTTTTTTTTCAAATTAATGTGTAAGTATTATACCTTTTTAAAAAGAGGAATAAACGCGTCAAAATTTGACGTCACTTGCCATACTATTTTGGTACATTTTTTTTACACTACAGTCGGTCAAAGTTGCGAAATTCAATAGTTTTCCATATCACCTTTAGTTAAAATAATATTTTATTTTAAAATGGTACAATAAGTACATTATTTTTACATTCTATTTAGACACAGCAATACCCTAGATTACAAAACCTCCAAGAAATATCGAAATTATCAGCATTAGCAGTCACAGCATTCAAAAGTATGTCACAGGGTGCTCATTTCCCCTTTTTTTTTTAAATCAGTATAATTCTGTAAGTACATGGGGTGGATTTTTTAAAATATTTTTCTGAGTACTGTTAGAACTTGGGGCATCGTGGGAATCCAGTTGGACGCCAGGTTCTTGGACACCCTGTATATATATTATATATATATATTATATATATATATATATATATATATATATATATATATATATATATATATAATATTATAAATGTGAAAGTGTGGATGTTTGTTACTGAATCACGCAAAAACGGCTGAACGGATTTGGATGAAATTTGGCACATAGGTAGACCATGACTTGGATTAAAACATAGGATACTTACTATCCCGATATTTCATCGGGATCGAGACTTATGCGGGTGAAACCGCGGGGCGCAGCTAGTAGTTAAATAAATAATAAATAAAGTTAAGTATGCTGTGTAGTTGGTGTATCATCAAAGTAACTTTCTTCGTATTTCTAAGAAAGTTACATACACACAGATACACATAAAGTTTGACACAGACACACATTTGTTAGTTTTAAATGCTCATTTTTTATTTTTATTTATTTTGATTTTTTACTCTTTGTATTTCCTGTGCGTGTCCCGAATAAAATATTTTTCTTTCTTTCTTTTCTTTCATAATAAAAAAATAATTTGTGCCACCAGTTTTTTCCCGCAAAGCTTCTAGTGTTGCTATAAATTATGTACAGCGTCATTATGAGATCCTGGTACCAGCGGGGCATGATTAAAGGTTTCATTTTCATACAACCATAAAATTAAAGGGGAAAGAAACTTTATTAAAACGAAGAAAAACTATTTTCTATGTATTCTTAGTTAAACCTTACTTTGCTTTAATTCGGTAAAGAAGTATTAAAGTTAGTGTATATTTGTTGCACGTAAAGTAGCTTAGCTGAGAATAATGATTTCGCGCATAATATTTAGCGAATTTTAGACAGCTTAAACGAATACAAATTAGAGCTAGATTTTTTTCAATACACTTACTCGAAAACTGGTTCTTATCGCACTACTATTAAGTTCAACATGCAATGTATTTCACACGCATGCGTTTTTTTCATTTACCAACACGTGTGCGGAAATAAAAATTGCCACAGATAACTATACCTATACTTAGGCCATATTCGTTCAATGCCTAAAGTCGGCGGTGATTGTTTTTTTTTAATCTCTGCAAAGAGATATGCGTCTTTACGGCGTTATTATTTTTTTAATATTTAAATTATGTTTATAAATAGAATATCATCAAAAACCACGATATTTATTTAAAAAAAAAATGGGTCCATATTGGCTCAACTAAAGTTCTTTACCCGAAATTGTTCTTCCTAACGATTTGTAATCCGAATGATCACTCTTCCTAAAATTTTTCATCCTAAAGTTTTCATTCATACTATTTGTAGTGCTACCGGCGATGTTCATAACACTCATGTTTCCGAAAATTTTAATTAATAATATCATTAATGTAAATATATTTAAACTCCTACTGTTTTTTATCATAACGCTTTTATCCCTAAACATAATTACCATAATATTTTCATCCAACTTATATATAACCTACCTACCCACTATATTTTAAACCAACTGTTTAGAATGATTAAAGGTCGTTTGACTGATTTTTGTCTTAAATGAATGAAATTCAGGTCAGAGTGTCGTCTTGCGGGCACTATGAAAAAAATACTTAGAAAAATTTCGCGACCAATTTCGAGGTAGCGCTCGCCGGCCGCTGCCGCGGCACCGCTCGCTTCGCTCGCTCGGCTCGCGCGTAGTTGGTCACAGTTCTAACCTAACCTAACCTATGGATATATTTGCAGGTACACACCGCTATAAATAAAATTAAAGAATACGCTTTATTCTTATATGTTACACATGTTATGTGAAAATAAAGTTACGCAAAATTTATGTATATAATACTGATTATTATGAATAAAAAGAAATCTAAACAAAAAAAATATGACTTTGAATAATAGTGTATAAGATGGTTATGTTGAGAAAATATAGGAAAACAAATACAAGTATAATAGATGTTTATTGCTACTGACATTATGAAGTTGAATGCTTCGGAATTATGAACATTAGAGACAGAGTAGTTAGGAATTGTGATTGTTAGGATGAAAAATGTTAGGAAGAACATTTTCGGATTTCCAATTATCGGAGTTGAAAATTTAGGTGAACTTTGGCGCACCCAAAAAAAATACGTTTATGAACAAATTAACACTTATTTGTGTTCTAAACTCAAAAATATTTTTGGTTTAAGAATAACTTTATTTCTCAAAAGAATTTACAATAATTCACTTACTGAGAAACATATAAACTAATATTAATAATTAGAAAAAAATATTTGAATTATCTATTTTTCATGTTAGGCTGTTTAGCGGATTTATACCTTTGCCTTTCCTTTAACCTGCGAAGGTAAAGCGCAGGAAAAAAAGCAAATTCAGGCTTATTTATTTAATGACAAAAATATTTTTCTTTCCTTTATTTTATTTCTTCAAAAATGTATTGAAAAACGTCGTTTGATACACGTGGACATTTGTTATTGCAGTTCTCGGCTCCATAACACCCTCGCCTATGGCTCGTGTGTGTATTCCGCCTCGAATGTAATAACAAAATTTCTCTACTTGTATCAAAATATCAATATTCCAGAACCACGTTCATAATGTTAGCAGAAAAACATTTTCAGTGTAGACATTGTTGTGGTATTTTGTTAATAGTAACTAAAATCGCATACATACATAAACGCAAGCCTTCTTTCCATGGGGGTAGGCAGGCACTACAGAACTTCAACTGCTACAATTCTTACAATATACTCGTTTTTCTTCGTTTAAGTTCATACTGTTGGTCACACACGCATGCCGGCGCCGGTTGCTAGTACTACGCACCTGACCTTAATCAAAATCACTGCGTAAATTATAGAGGTCGAGTCCAAATCAGTGCATTAATTAAATAATCAGGTATACAGATACTCAATTAATTAATGCACGTCAAAGGAATATTAATTCATTCAATTAATCTAATTTGGATGCATGAGAGGGACAGTGTGCCCCACAAATCACAATTTCGTGAAGATAATCATAATAAAACGATTTTGCAAACAACGTTCATTGTAATAGGTATTCATTGACTGTTTTTACGAATACTAAAATATTTTATTCATAGAGAGGTACTTTATTTTAGCACTAATTTTCTATAATGAGAATTAAATGAAGAACTCAATTCTTGGTATCACTTAGGCTCGAAAAGGTGTGTTGGTACTCTTAAAATAAAAAGTATTTACGTAGCTCACCGATTCACTTAAAGCATGAATTATTTCATTCCAATTAACAGTTTCCAGAAACCCGGTCAAGTGTGAATCGGATTCACGTATTTACATTCAACGTTTTTCTTCATTCTAGAACCCAGTCTCAGACTTTGGATCTCAACCCAAAACCTTTGGGTCTATACAGGAAAATTGTTTAAAAGCCTAAGTTTTTTTAACAATTTTCTTGTTTTATTTGCATTACATTACATATTTACATTCTGTGGAAATTTCAATAGGCTACCTATGCTTAGGAGGTTAATAAGTATCCCCGTGACAGACAGACAGACGGCAGGTGTAGGCTTAGTAACAGCGTCCCGTGCCGCACATTTTGGTTACAGAACTCTAAAAAAACCGTTGAATAATTCCAACAAAACAAACTTCGTGAAACCATTAGTGTTAGAAAACAAAAAAAGTCGAAAAGCTTTTAAAAAAAGAACAGAACTTTGTCCCGATCGACGATTCTATGAATAAATATTGTATTGTGGAATTTGAATTCGCTAGGAATAAGTCGACGATGGTCGACGAATCGATCAATGCCTTTGCTTTATTCATACGAGAAGATTTTCTCGCCTCTAACAGGCGATTATCGAAAGGAAAAAAATTGTCGACTCGTGTGCAGTATCTATGGGCGTTATTGTTTTGCATTTCGAAAGGCAATAATGTTTCGACTTTCAAAATTGGAAGCGTTCGTGATTCGAATTTCGAGTTGTCAAATCGAAATTTAAACAATCGCCTGACGAGTGTTGTGTGGCACAATCGGTGCGTTTTTGTTTCTCACTTGATTCTACACACATGAGAGCCAGAATTGCTTGGCGAATCTCATAGACAACATTCTCGCCTGTCAACAAGCAAGGAACTTTATTACTTTACCCGTGTAACTGAGAATTTAGTTGACGATTGTCGGAATATCTGGCCACGCTTTTGTTTCCATAGCTGTTGGGTGATAAGGGTAAACTCTTGAAATAAACAATTGGTTATCGGTTTTGTTTTAGAGTTGTTTGTTGACAGAAAGAACGGAATAGTTCAGTCGATTGGTGTTTGTATTAATTTTGTTGGGTTAGGTTTGTTACGAACTTCCGTTTCGTTTTTTCAGTAACTGGGTTGTGGAGGTCCGATAGGCAGTTGCTCCATGTAAAATACTGGTATTCGACGTCATCCGGTTAGACTGGAAACCAACCCCTACATATTGGAAAAAGGCTAAGCAGAAATGAGTGAGGTTTGTTACGAATTTCTGGCCGAAATTTAGTATCGATAGTATCTAATTCTTTATGCATTCGCATTTTTCTTGCTATTCGGTACAAATATTGTTTGCGGTTTTTAAGAATGTTTTATAGAGTTGCAACGGATAGTGATTTGGCTGGATACCAGATGCCGGATATCCGGCGACTGCCGAAGCTGGATAGCCGGATATCCGGCCGAAGCGATTATCATGCATGCAGTAGAATCTACAGTGAAAGACTTTTTTCCGAAACTGGTTTGGTATATGAGAACAAACGAAATCGCTTATTATCTTTAAAGGCCGAAAAAATTGTTTTCGAACATCACAATTTGCCTTTAGTAGATTTCAAATATTGATTATAAATAGCCATCATAAATGCTTACAGACCAAAAATGTAATTATATTTTTAAAATAAACGGGTTGATTTTCGAAATTAGTAGTATTATTTACATTTTATTACGAAAATAAGACTAAGTATCCGGCTAGCCGGATATCCAGCATAAGTTTGCAATCCGGCCGTGCGCCGGATAGTTAAAAAAATGGCCGGATATCCGTTGCAACTCTTTAAGTAACCACGTCAAATTTTTTTTTTTTTGAACTAATACATAACCATAACATCTGTTTCCCCTGAGGGTTAGGTAGACGTGTACCCATAGAACACCCACATTTCGCCAGTTATGCTTAAGTACCACGTAATAGGGGCGAGCCTATTGCCATCAACCAGGCACCAATTCAGACTCCGCGTTTGGACAACCCAATATCGCTTCGCCCGACCGGACTCGCACAACGGCTCATGCCTAGCAGTAGCATTTGATCAACGGGGCAGTCTTTTATTAATTAACCTCGAAATAAGGTGACCGCTGTCTATCTTAGTATTGCCAACCTAACTTTACTAAAACCCCACGGTGTACGTCCAACCATCTATAGGTACATATATGTCGGAAATACGTTAAATCAATTGTTTGACTTTGACTAATTGGGACGGCAGCGCCACCAGGCGGCGCTCGACAGAGTCTATAACATAACGCTCGACCAGAAATAAAGCTGAGTTTGTCGGTGGCGGTCGAGCAGTGAACACGTTTAGAAACTGTCACGCGTTCTGTATAGTTGTGTCGTATACCTACAGTGTGTGATTCGCTAGTGTGACTAATTTGTTTGTAAATTATAATTTCATTTGAACTGCAAACGGTTTTTCTATTGCGCAATAACCAACACTTCCCATAGTACGCCCACAGTAGTTAAAATGGTTGATGATAACGAGAGAGATGTACCTTCTCCGTCATATATTATAAATTTAAGTCGCTTCGCTTGTCTGTCTGTGTGACCACTTTGTTCTTCTGAACTACCCAACGGATTTGTGCAGTTTTCACCATAATTTATTTGTTGGGACTTGTACAGGATTATCACAAAAAACACAGTCTTAAAAACAAAAAAAAAAAACAAAAAAAAGTAAAATTAAGATAAAAACAAAGTCATGTACGAGGCCAAAAGGCTCCTATCTCATCATGGTGCTGCGACATTTAAAAATAAGTGTCGGAGCGCTGGTATTCTGATGGGGCCTGCTGCTGTGGTTACATTGTGCATTGAGAGAATTTATTCCGGAAAGTTTATGTGTAATACATTGATATTAAACTTACCTACATAATGAAACCTCGATGTTTTGTCAAGTATAAAAACCGTGTGAAGCAGGAGCGGGTCTCTGGTTAAAAAAATAAATTAAAAACATAATAGCTCAAGTTTCAAACTGAGACCAAAGAAACAACGTAAGACTCGACACTCCTTTGTACTTAAACTTGGCTTGTATTGTACCTATTACAAACTTTTTGCAATTACATTAGCATGAATAAGCAAGGTAATTACTAAGTTTACCTTGATGGCGGCACGTGCATTTGGAATTGTAATGCTGGAAATAATGAGAATTGTATTGTGGTGAAACACCGGAACGGGACGCCCTAGAAGGACATAATAACCTTATTGGTGTTGTTCTTCAGAAAGGTCAGGTGCGTAGTACTCGCAACCAGCGTGCGTGTATGACCAGATGTATGAACGTAAACGAGGCAAAAAGAGTATGTTAGGATCGTAGCAGGTGGCGTTCTGTAGTTTCTGCCTACCTCCATGCAACGTAGGCGCGAGTTTATGTATGTACCTATGTATCGTGGTGCTATGCTGTAAAGTTCACTTCGAAACTCACTGAAGTGACTGCTCACAATTCGAAAGAGATCTCATTTGTTTTTATAGAAATATTTATTTATTTATTTATTTATTTAAACTTCTCGCACACAATAACATACAAAGGCGGACTTAATGCCTTAGGCATTCTCTACCAGTCAACCAAGGGTGGTGTAGAGATAAGATGGCAGGTGCTCTGCTTAACAGGCGTTAATAATAATAAAAAAAATATTAAAAAGATAACATAATTAATTATACATGAAATAGGTATACAAGTACCTAAATAGGTTATAAACTTATAATACACATACATATATATTTACTATAATATATACCTACATTATACACATCATCATTACAAATATCACGGAGGTTTCTTAACACTTTCCGAACTCAGAATACGCTAGTCATTTAAAACATCGTAGGTCGTAAAAAAATTCACTGCACTGTTATTTTTTTTCGGGATGCTGTTGGGATAGATACCAATAGTGTTAAATGAAGTTGGCTTGCCCGCCTCTGCAACCTTCGTCTGATCAAGCGGGGGGAGTGAGGTGTTTGACTCTCCCCGCGACGTCTAAGAGGGGCGTTCGTGGAAACTTCGAAAGACCTTCTAACTGCATGGTGCTCGAGCAACCACGAAGGTTTCTCTAAAAGGTGCATCCTAGGAAAACGGAAAAATCACCTAAATACATTTTCAAGTATACAAAATTTTCCACAATTTGAGCGCAACCGTAGCTCTGTAGGTCTAATGGAATCCGAGATGCAGTATTTCAAAAATTGACCATTTACAAAAAAAAAATGCTCAATATTATAGTTATAGCTGAGTACTTTACAACTCCATCTGTCATGACTTTCCTTGTTGAATGAGTATTTTAACTGATGTCCTGCTCGGAAGACGGCCAAAACTACAATTTTGAACCTTTTTGGTAAAATGGCCTATTGAAGTGCTGTAACTCGAGTTCTATTGGACCTACAGAGCTACAGCTGAACTCAAATTGCAGTAAATTGTAACTTTTTTCATAGAATGGACCTTTTAGAAAAAAATTAAAGAAGTCCGAAAATGTTGAGGTTTTTTGAGCACCACGCAGTTAGCACAGGTCTTTCAAAGCCGCAAACTTCGTTTAAAACTACTGGTATCTACCCTAACACCATCCCAAAAAACCAGTACTGTGCAATTTTTTGCGACCTAACGCGATTTTTGTGTCTACGGTAACTGGCCTAGAAGTGGTGTTGCGAAAACATAAAAAAAATCATTTCAGAAAACATAAAAAAATTGTAGTCTACTATTTTTCTAAACGTTTTCTAGAAATCGTAACAAAAAACTAAAATAAAGCAACATTCCTATACCACATCTAGGCCCAATTAACAACACAACACTTCGCAATTTTCCCGAAAAACAAATACGGGAAAACCGAAGAATTTCCCGAAATAAATTCTTTAAGTATTTATTTAGGAGCCGTAATGTGTTCCAAAATAAATGGTCTAAAATTACCGGAGATACATTACCGAATTACCGATGTTCATAAATCATGTGAGTAGAGGTGTTATACGGAGGACGGGCGATTAAAGTTTGTAATGAATGGTCGGAATTTCATGAAGGTGCGTATATATATATATATATGTGTATATAGGTGTATATATATATAGGTATTATTTTGTATATGACTATCCGGGAGCCGGAGCATGTGAAAAGGGACATAGGTAAGTATACGAACTTTTATTTTTTAGTTACTTATAACAAAAACTTTGTAAAAAGGGTTATTGCGTTAATTAATTAGAAAGTTGAAAACTATGAGATCACTATGTACCCTGCCTAGCATAGAATATTATACAAGAAGAGAGGAATATTTTAAGGAAAATTTTGACGATGAGTTTTTCAAATAAAAATAATAAACACAACAACTTCAAACTCGAACTCAAAGCATTTATTTCAATTTAACCATTTACAGGCACTTTTGAAATATCAACTTTACTTATATATTGTCATACTCTATATATTTTTTCTTTATTAGTATGTACATTTAGAACTTACTAGTTTTGAGGTCTGTATTTATTTATCTCGTGGCTAGAATTCGGTCTGCCTAGTCATGCAAGCAGTGGTTAGTATACCGAAATTAACGGTATTAAGCGATAACTAATCATTGGTGTGCACTGACCGCAAGTTCACGCGTTGCTGTAATTCATTTGGTTGAATTCACAGAATGCAATCGATCGATGTCTAGTGGTTTACCGTTGGAATCTATGTACGTTTGGTCGGGAAAATAATTAGTTATAAATGGAATATAATACTCTTTATTATGTACACCATTAAATTACAGATATAAATGTAGAAAATTTTACATAGCTTGACATAATGGGCGATCTTTTACAGACAACCTTTGGATGGATTAAAGGGAGAACGAGAGACAATAATGCAGGTAGTCAGTGGTGTACCATTTACATATACAACAAATACATACATACATAAAACATATACATATAATATATACAATAATAAACATGAAACAAGGGCCAGGAAACTAAATGTAATGATGATGTTTAAGGAGAGGGGAAATGTTTAAATCTGCCTAGCCTGTTCTCAACAATGTTGGAGTCGGCTTCCAGTCTAACCGAAAGCAGCTCAATGTCAGTATTTTACATGGAGCGACTGCCTATCTGACCTCCATAACCCAGTTACTAGATAATACGATAGCTTTTAGTAAGACTGGCTGTTAGACTTTCGGGCTTCTGACGACCCGTATCGACTGTCAAAGATCGACGAATGACAGCCGGGACCAACGGCCTAACGTGCTTTCCGAGGCACGGAGGGGTCTTATTATTTCAATATGGTCACCCATCCACGCACCAACCGCTGCAAACGTAGCTAAACCTGAGCGAGCAACCCGTGCGACTGTTTTTACTTAGCCACAGGCCCTTTGGGAACATAACTAGTTATGCAGGCAAATACGGCGCATGATTCGTTGCCCGGAATGTTACCACTTTATAAATTATGTTTATATAAACATTTAGAACTAGGTATAATTTTTTTTTCGTATGCTGCAATGGTTTACATGATCACGTCAGCGCCGGCTGTTGCTGAAAACCAGCGCTGGGGTTCTGTCTCGCATAGGGTCGTAGCATTACGCTGAGCGATAGCCGGTTTGCGTGGATGTGACGCATATTGTTCCCCAACTCGTTGTTTATTGTACTTTTGTGTTTTTCAGGCGTAATTTTTTATTTTTTTTAATTGCGCCTGAAAAAATTTCAAGAATAATAATTATAATATCGGAAACAAGCATTACGGTTTGATTATCATGACCCGACATGTAGATCAGATTGAATTAATTAATTTTATTAATTAAATACAGTTATATAAATTATAAATTAAGCTCAAAAAAGTAAACACAAAGGGGATAATAATTTAATAATTTGACGGCACGGTTGGCGCAGTGGTTAAACGATTGACTGCTGCGCTGCGTGTCGCGGGTTCGATTCCCGCACGGAACAAATATTTGTATGACCTACAAGTAGTTGTTCCGGGTCTGGCTGTTTGTGTATGTGAGTTTGAATGTTTGTGAACGCACCCACAATACAGGAGAAATTCCTAGTGTGGGGCAACGTTTTAAAAAAAAAAAAAAAAAAAAAAAAAAGAAAGAAAAATTAAAAAAGAAACGCAAATAAACGTATTTTCTTTCTTTCTAACTAAATGCGTAAAATTCGACAATGTCTCTTCCTACAACCTCAATCTTTAACAATTCAAAAACCACTCTTTTTTTTTCCATGGGGCTTGACAGAACCTATAGAAAGGTAACCCTTGTACATATCAAAACATTCCCAACTTCCATAGCAATTTTCAATTTAAACTAAAACCTTTTCCTTTCAAATTTCGAAGCACAGCGTCAAAAGGAGGGTGACATATTTTTCGTCTCCAGTAAGCAAAAGTCAAAGGAAGTAAAAACAGTCGTCGACAGAATGTTTCTCCATTTTGTAACATGGGATTTTCCGATAAAGGAGTGAATTTTAGAATATTTGACATTCAATGTTTGAAGGATTGTATTTTGCCGATGAATGGGATTTTCAAGAAAAAAAAAACATGTGTGGCACTCGGGGACTGCCGCGGTAAAGCTATTGCATAGCATTTTTTATCAACTTATGCAATTATAGTTATTTATTCATTTTTTATTTATGCAGTATTTTTTTTTTCTTTGATATTAATTCAAGTACAGTCGTACCATATACATACACGCTAAGCGAACGCTCGGCCGAGCTACAAGGTAGGCGGAGTGGGGGTGTTAGGTTTTATTTTCGTTACGGAATTTCTTGATACGGTCGCCGCGCTCAAAGCCCGCGATAAAAGCTATGCAATAGCTTAAAAAAGAGTATTTCAAAACATTCGGTTGTTTTGGAAAATGTTAGGTTTGTCAGATTTGTCATTTAAATATTTATTATGTTTGATTAAAAACAAAATGTAATGATTATGCAAAATATGCGGCCACCAAACATGTTGCAATAGTATTATTTTAAATCAGGTCATAGGATTTGCATATTGAGTTATTATGATGAGGGCTTTTCCAAATAATATGCGACGCAAATAAAGTACCTCACCTCACAGTAATTCACCTTCGAGTTATTTCCAAAATATCACCAGAAGTACCACACGATTTAACTGCAGAATAAGAAAGAAAACCTCAGAACCTCAAACAAGCAGGTTTTGCTGTTTAAAGACAGAACAAAATTCGATTTTGCTGCGAGCATAAGAAAAAGTAACTTTTTAATTATTATTTTTAAATGCCGAGAACACTGCTTCGGTCTACTTACAAATGTCGAAAGATTTTAACTTCACTTTCTTCTGTCACTTTCACTTCGATACGAAAGAGCTACAAATAGAAACAAGTCGATTCGAAGTTCGATTTTCAAATTCCATATCCAGTATGCCCAAAAAAGAAACAAACAATAAAACGTTCGGATACACAGATAACCATAAAATCTGTCAAAGTTTTAAATGTAATAAAGTTTTTAATATTGTTTGTTTTTCTATTTTTTTACCTTTAGGTAATTATGGTCTCGCTGCTGAGGTGAAAAGTTGTATGTGTTCCACGAGACTAAAGTTATATGCATCTCGTGTCTTTGAATCCGTCGCTGCTTTCAGGAGAATCTCTCGAATCACTCGTTCTTCGCTTACTCGGGATTCAAAATCAACACTCGCAGCAAAAACCAACTTTGCTCTCGTGTTGCACAAATAACTATCCCACCTTCGCTCAGCATTTCAACACTAAAGTCCACTTAAAAGTTCCCCGAAGGTACTAGGACTGTAGTACTGGCACGGGGTGTAGTACTTTCAAAGGGGCGTTGTAGTACTAGCAAGTACTAGAGTAGTGCACTATATACGTGCGTATGAAGTTTCTGTGCCAGAGCGGCAGAGATCTCACGTAGGATACTTGAAAGATCTTGAGACTGCAATGTGGGAGTTGGCTTAAAGCCTTTTAGGAGAAGTTTATGGCACAGATTTTTAGAGTTAACTTGGTTTGAAAAACTAAGTCCTTTTTAACCGACCTTTTTTTATGTGTGTTACCTCAGAACTTTTTTCTAGGTGAACTGATTTTGATGATTCTTTTTTATTTGAAAGCTGGTGCTTCTCATGTGGTCCCATATACATTCGATCAAGATCTGACCAGTAGTTTTTGAGTTATCCTTAATAATGCGTATTTTTTTTATTGATGATGTTTTAATAACTTCCTGTCACTGTTATTTACATATCAAGTAGTGGTATACGAATTCGTGTGGGGTAGGTACCAAAACGAAAACTGAAAAATACATTTTATTTACAAAAAAAAAACCATACGACTTCTAAAAAAAAAACATTACAAATTGAAAAATAACTTTAATTTCGGAAGTCGGTGGCAAAAAACAAAAATACAAAACCAAAGACTAGAGTTAACTTGGTTTGAAAAAGTGAGTCCTTTTGTCGTTTCAAGTATTGAATCAATACATATTATTGGGTATGTAATATCATATTGGTACACAATAAAAAACATAAAACTTAACATAACCATTCAAATATTAGCCATTATCAGCTTCAAAAATAATTTAAATTAATAATTGAAAATGATTTGTTCTATTTCGTAGAACTGATACTGATGTAGGTGAAAACGCTAATAAATTAGTATTCATTCATGGAAAGTGTTGATTAATTTCCAATAACTTCGTAGAAAGGTACCACCATAACGTTATATATTCTGTGAAACGAAATACAAACTTCGGTCATGCTAAATTGGTTTCAAAATGAAACGTTGATTTTAGTCGACTTTAAATAGAAAATCGAACTAAAGATTTGCACGCCTCATAAGCGAAGCGCGTGAGGTAGTGCTCTACTCTCGCCTTACAAAGAACAAATAATTCCTTGAGCTAAATATGTCTCTATTTACTTCATATCGCACTTGTAGAATAATATTCACACACAAACGTCAAGAAAAACACCAGTTTCAACACTCATGTTATTTTCAAAAGACATTTTGCTATTTAAAATAATGCAAAAACTGTTTAAAAAATTATTCTGTGGACGTCCGTGTGTCTGTATGTAGGGATCCTGGCGTGGTCACGATAACTCCCGAAAAACTTAACTAATCAAGTTATTTTTTTTTAAATGCTTCATTCAGTATTATCGAAAACGAAGTCCTTTCGAAAATCACGGTCTAATTCAATGTAGTTAAATTGTAATTAGTAATATAATAATACGACTGGACATTTCGTTCGCTTTTTGTTATTTTTTTTTATAGAATTGAATGAGATTATGAGGCGTGCACTTTTGTTTTCTTTTTTTTTGTGAGGCTTTACTCCTTTGCTGATTTTGAGGGACATGATTTAAAACCGTAGAGCTTTAGCTTCTTTCAGTAATTTAATACTATGGTCGCCGGTCGCGTTGGTAAATAGGCCACAAAACAGCAAAACAGGATGAAAGTTGTCGCCTGTGAGTCGATGTATTCTACTCCTACCATTTCTGATGCTCGTGTCGGTAAGGCGTGCTCAGTATTTGTCCTCCTTTGAAAATATGATAAAAAAACACTTCATTTCCTTAAACATCATCATTATTACCGTTATTTGGTCCCGTTTCATTTTTAATATTATATAGATAAGTATATTCTTTATGTACCTATGTACTGGACAGGTCCACTCAATTTGTGTGGTTTTTCCTCAAAAGACCATTTCAGACACAAATCTACATGGTCTTCACATGATCTGACCAAGATTATGTCTTGACTTTAAAAGAGACTATGACCTCTGAGTTTGTTTCGGCCTTTCTGTTCATAGTAGTCAGATAGGAAACGCCGACCTCATCATCATCTCGTTTGTACAAACCTACTTACAGAAAGAAAAATCATTTATCATTTATATATTTATTGTATATGTAAATGGTACACCACAGACTATCTTCAGTATTGTCTCTTCTTCCTTTTATCCATTTACAGGTTGTCTTTAAAAGATCGCTTTTAGCGATAAGACCGCCCATTGTGTCACCCTATGTAACATTTCTACATATATATCTGTAATTTATATAGTGCAAATATAATAAAGTGTACTCTATCCTGATCTAAACTACTTATTCACTGCACACCACTTTCAAGTTTTGATGAACCTATCGATAGAAAACTGACTTTGTGGTCAGGTGAAAAGGACAAATGATCCGCCTAACCTTTTCCCAATCGTGTTGGCGTCGGCTTCCAGTCTAACCGGATGCAACTGAGTAGGAGTACCAATATTTTACTTGGAGCAACTGGCTATCTGACCTCCACAACCCAGTTACTAGATAATACGATACCCCTTGGTAAGACTGGTTCAAAATCAAAATATTTTATTTCACATAAACCTACATGGGCACTTATGAAAGGTCAGAAGCTAGGTGCACGGTTCCAATTGGTTGTTTCCTATGGAGAAGAGCCGGCAAGAAACTCTACGGTTACTCTTTTAAAAATAAGGGGCTTTTACAATGTTTCAAATTACAGTGTTGATAGGTATGGTATGGGAGGACAGTGTAGGCCTGTCAACAAGTAACAGGCACTGAACAAAAAAAAGTTCTACAAATCTAGTCTACAAGTTAGGCCTACAACGTTCTCACATTCACAAAATATAGAAGAATCTATATAAAAATAAAAGCAGGTTGTCAGACTTCCGGTTTTCTGACTACTAACGACTGTCAAAGATCCACGAATGACAGTCGGGACCAAGGGCTTAACGTGCTTTCCGAAGCACGGAGGGGCCTAGGTATGTAAAGACGGTCACCCATCCACGGACCAACCGCGGCAAGCGTAGCTTAACCTGATCAATCGACTCGTGCGGCTGTTATTTCTTATCAACAAGCTATGAACAACTATGATGAAAGTTACACTGTAAAGGAATTTACGAAATATCTCGTTGTCATCTTTATCGTAAATACTTAAGTATTAAGAGCCACTTTGGCAGTTTTTGAGACAACAATGTAAGGTTTTCTCAGGGAGTCCTTAAATATGATGTTCTGAAGTAATACTTAAGTTATGACGTAATAAAAATATTATGCATAGTTTAAAAGAAAATGTAGTGACAAAATTGTAAAGAGTATGCTTAGAAGGTTTCTTCATGTTGAGAGGATGAATGAAAGGCGACTAACAAAAGGTATTTACAAGGCAGATGTGAGTGGAAACGCCCGGGAGGGGACGCCCTAGAAGGACATATTATAGTGACCTTATTGGTGATGTTCTTCAGAAAGGTCAGATGCGTAGTACTTGCAACCGGCGTGCGTGTATGAGCAGATATATGAACGTACACGAAGCAAAAGGAGTATGTAAGGATCGTAGCAGATTGCCTTCTGTAGTTTTTGCCTACCCCCATGGGCGAAGGCGTGAGTTTATGTATGTATGTGTATACAACATGTCGTGCACAATATCACAGATTAAAAGTTATCTAAGGCGTTGAACAGTGCAATCTTACTAACTGCTGTACTCCATTTGAAATAAAATTAGTAATTTAAATAAACCTTTTTTACAGTCCGTTCAACCGATTTTGAATTCTACTCCGTAGCCATAAAAATGGCATTACAAGCAAAAATGTGGTAACAATACCAACTGTCTACTGCAGCTGCCATTTGTCATGCCACCAACGCAATAGAAGTCATTATCGATTGAACGGACGGTAAAAAAAGGTTTATTTAAATTTCTAATCTTATTTCAAATGGAGTATATATTATTATGTGAGTGTTTTGGTCTGGCAAGCACACGACATTTTCGGCAATCCGAATCAGTTAGTGGAAGTTTTCGGATATACTCTTGATTATCGCGATTCTTGGGTATAAAATGTATTCTTCATCACCAGTGATCGGAGTAGGTAGATTGATTTTTAGTACTTGTATCATAAATGCACACAGAAAGAATAACATGGATAAGCCATTTTTCCGGAAAGTAATTCCGGTATTTCCGGATTCAATTAAATATTGTTAATGTTGGTAGTGATATTATTACTACTCAATTCAAAATTTAAAGTTTGTTCTGATTGGTCGCTGGGTTTTGTCAAATCGTGACAAAAAAAAAAATAGGAAGAATAATAAAGAATAAAATTGCTCATTTTATTACAATTCCTACCTTTTTTTTGAGGATGGCAAATCATCAAATGACTCCTTCCACTCTGGCAGAATACAATTCCTACATAAGTTCCGGTTTTTTTTTTAATAATCCACCAATTCCGGAGGAATGTCCATAGTAATATATACGTTTCGGATCAATGACCCCAGTTCAATCTACCTACTCCGATCACTGTTCATCACCATCAAGCAGCCTTATTCCTCGTACTGCTGCGTATATGGAGGCATCCTCCCTTTTGTGTCATTCTTTCCAGGTCTAGGAGAGTCTCATCTAGGTCTTCCCCGCGATCTTCTATCTGCTCCTTTTCGCTCCTTCTACCGTTTCTTGGCAACCATTCCATTAGGGCTCTGCTTGCCATTCTTGGGTATAAAATATATTATTAATACCTACATAAAATAAACCACCAATAAAATAAGTAAGTGGATATAAAATCAAGTTGTTATTTTATGTTATTCGGCATTCCGTTTCTCTCCGATGTTGTTTTCCGTTATTATAAAATTATTAATTTCATTTCGAAAGCATAAACATTTATTACTTTGACCGTTCATTCATTATTTATTCGTTGCGCAAATAGTCGGTTGATATTATTTATACTACACGTCGGAAATACGTTAAATCCATCGTTTGACTTTGACTAATCGGGACGCCAGCGCCACCAGGTGGCGTTCGACAGAGTCTACAACATAACGCTCGACCAGAGTAAAAGCAGGGTTGGCCGGCGGCGGTCAAGCAGTGAACACGTTCAGAAACTGTCACGCGTTCTGTATAGTTGTGTCGTGTACCTACAGTGTGTGATTCGCTAGTGTGATTAATTTGTTCGTAAATTATAATTTGATTTGAACTGCAAACGGTTTTTCTATTGCACAATAACCAACACTTCCCATAGTACGCCAACAGTAGTTAAAATATGCCTAATGATAACGAGAGAGACGTACCTTCTCCGTCATAGATATTTAATTGAAAGACGTACCTACATCCCTACGGCCATTAATGTATGAACCTTTTGTATTTTGTTTTGTCAATTTTATTTACTTACTCTATTTTATTATATTATAATTCCGTTTATTAATATTAAATAGCAGCTAGTTTGACGTTAGTTAGCAAACGGAAGTTTGTAACATTGTTTTGCTACGACTAAAGTATCTCAAGTTTTGTAAGTTTTGTTTTGTTTTGTCGGTTTGTGTTTCAAGTTTGTTAGTTGTATTCTAGTAGCCCATTGTGTCACCCTATGTGAAATTTCTACTTTTTTATCTGTAATTTTTATGGTGTAAAAAGTATTATATTATATTCTCAATTGACAAACTTCATAATTATAAGATTAAAAATGCGGATGGCAATCGTGTTCCGACTGTCATGTCGTACAGGCGTGCATAATATTAAGCGTAAAACTGTGCTGAGTAACATTATTATGTAGGTACTATGTATGATTGCGTTGAACGATAAAACGAAGAAATATAAAAGTGACGTATTTTTTGTTTTTTAACGTTGCCCCATACTAGGAATATCTCGACAGCCAGACCCGGAACAACTACTTGTAGGTCATACAAATATGTTCCGTGCGGGTATCGACCCCGCGACACGCAGCGCAGCAGTCAGTCGCTGAACCACTGCGCCAATCATGCCGTATTATTACTAGTTTGTTACAAGTGGAATGTTATTAGATTAACACCAGTCTCCTGTCCCTTGCACTCTCTGCGCTCAACGCTCTCTTGGACGCCAAGCCTGACTGTGGTGTGTTCGCGGATGAATGGAAGAAGTTGTCAGTATGTCTGGAGTATTGTGAGATGAGCGTATGACTGTCGAGTAATTGTATACTTTTTGTTATTGTACTCAACTTATAAGTTTGTGTCTTTAACTAATGTACTTAGCCTTGGCCGTTTTATGTCAAAATAAATACTTAAACATAGGCTTCCCCGAGTACTGCCCCAAACTTGGGTCGCTATCCCGCATTCCATAGGTATCCGAATGCGGGTGAACAACCAAATGTAATTAATAAATATAATTAGGTACCGTTAAACGGGTTGAATAGGGATGCAGAGGTGAGTCGGAACGAAACTTTAAAAGGGATTTTAATATTGAAATAATATAGTTTGTGGCCAACAAGGGCACTTGATAGTTAATTAAATTACAGTAAACCCATTAGACTACTTTTTAGCAACAAACTATATTATTTCAATGTTAAAATTCCTTTTAAAGTTTCGTTACGATTCAACCCTGCATCCCTATTCATCCCGTTTGACGGTACCTACGCCATAATAACAACTACCGAATGTAAATGTCAATGTCACTTTACTGTTATGCCTATCTGTCTTTTTCACTACACCAAGGAGGCATCAGTCACACATAATCATTTACAAAGAACTTTTTATGAAATTTGTTCCAGCCTTTCAGTATACTAACCCTATTTATCCCAAAAAAGAGGACATCAATATTATTATAATGAAGGTTCGTGTACAAAATATAGGAGATTTAGTATGCCACAGTCGTCTAGAAAGACGATAAATCTTTATATCTTTCTTTGTTATTTTCACAGGATTCCCAGTATTTTTTGTTGTTAGTTTCTTGAAAATCTGTATCGCAAAAGTTTGTTCATAAAACAAGTATCGAAAGAAATATAAAAAGGCACTTCTTTGTGAACGAAGAACTAATATGGAGTTGGTATTTATTTTGTACTAGCTTCTGCTCGCGACTTCGTCCGCGTGAAATTTCTTGTTCCCCAGACCTACTCCGTCGCATCATATCGCCTGCCCGCGCTGATACTTCATTTTAGCTTAGCGTCTTTCTGACTCTTTTTCTTTTTGCTCAGCTCTTTAGGGTCCTAGTGTGATTTTGAACAGCCTATAGCCTTCCTTAAGAATTGGGCTATCAAACACAAAAATATAGTTTTTTCAATCTGACTGCTAGTTCCAGAGATTAGCACGTTCAAACAAACAAAAATACAAACTCTTCAACTTTATTATTAGTATCGGTTTTTGGGGACTAAGTAAAGCTCGAATTCTTTGACTTTGCCCAGCTTATAAGTATACCATGTTGTAAATAAACTATGATTTTCCTCTATCCGTGAGGTTTCGCACACTAAGAATAGATTGTGAAGTTTCCTTTGATAAGAAACATCTCCGATCACATTAGATCGACACAACAACAATAAATGTTAAATGAACAGCTAATACATAGCTTTGTTCAAAGGAAATATCTATTAGTAAAAGGAACCTAGAATTGATATTAATAAATATAAAGGTATATATACTTTCAGTACAAAGTCTTTTTAAATCACTTCATTTTTTTATGAAGAGTTTTGTACTTAAAACCATGCCTTACAAAACCGTTTTCACGGTTTGCCAGAACGGATCATACAAATTTAAAGTACTGTTTAATAGATTTGGTAGGATCGGTATCTTACCCGATCGGAGCTTAACTCGTCAGTGAAGTATCGTCAACTAATTTAAAAAAAACCTTGTATTTGTAGATATACACCGTAGGCAGTTACATCACTATATTACTGTCATCCTAGTCATCCAAAATAATCAGAGCCCAGCCCTACAAAAAATTTAAGAAAACTTCAAAAATCTACTCACCAGAAATCCACGACCCATTCCACCTGACAGGCGTCAGCTCCTCCGTCAACAGGTCCTGTATCCTCAGCCTTCTTCCCTTGACCCTGGGCCCCTCATCAGGCGGCGTCAGCAACACGACTGACGTCACGATCAGAGCCAGCACCGCCACTATCACGAGCAGGGCTATGAGGATGCCGCGCCAGTTGCGCTGGTTCGGACCTCCGACAACCAACTTCTGAAAACAATGGGGATATGTTTAGATGGTTCTAGAATGTTTGATTTTGGTATTAGGGAGATGGGATCGTGATTCTTGTCAACAGTACTAGTATTGAATTTCTATTTACTTAGTTTTAATCATGGTCAGGCAGCTTGAGTAATTTATGCGGCCTACCCAAATGTCCTTTCTTTGGTATTGTTCGTCGAATCGTTGAGCTCCATAAGTTCTAAGTTGAGCTGCACGTTTACTGACAAATGCGGGCACTGACTGGACAGATCCACTCAATCTGTGTGGTTTTCCTCAAAATACCATTTCAGACACCAATCTACATGGTCTTCACATGATCTGACCAAGATTACGTCTGGACTTCAAAATAGACTGTGGCCTCGGAGTTTGTTTCGGCCTTTGTTATCAGAGTAGTCAGGAAACGCTGACCTCATCTAGTTTTTAAAATATGATTGGCTTGTAAAAGAGTTTGTACAAACCTAATTACAAAAATAAAATCATTTATACTCTTGGTCCCCAAGTTAATTAATTAATTAAGATCAGTATATTATGATTAATGCATAATAGGTTTCCGTCCAGCTGATATAAGAATCCATTCTGTACATGGCTGATCTCCTCCCGAGCCAGCACGAGCTATAAGACACATCATTTATCATTTGATATTTCGTCACCAGATGAGATATTCATGTGTTAAAAATGTTTCTTATATGTATAGATACTGTGCCAATATTTTTTATTTTTCAGCTCATGTCTCTATGAAAGGATTATCTGGTCAGAAAGATTAGTAGTGGGGATGTTATAATTATTTATTTTTCCTCTCACAACTATCTTTACAGATCTTAGACCTACCTACTAAGATAGTACGTATGTAACTTTCAAGTCAAAACCAACAGAAAACGGCACTAAACTTTAGTAAACAGGAAACCATTTTAAACCAAAAGAAAAAATTAAAACCAATGGCATCAATCACAAAAACAACGCAAAACAATTTCAAAAAAAGAATTATTATAACTGTCAAAAAAATGGCCGCCGTCATCGATAAGCTTCGATACGTCATAGCCATTCGTTGATAACTTGGAAAGGGTTTTGTATCTTCCGCTGTAGAACATGATGGATTAACAGTGTCCAGGAACGTTCAGTGGGATAACAGAACGATTTAAATGTACTCGTAGCTGAGCACGATTTAAATTCAGTTGAAGATTTGAGTTAAAAAAAAACACGTGTGGCACTCGGGCCTGCCGCGGTAAAGCTATTGCATAGCATTTTTTATCAACTTATGCAATTATAATTATTTATTTATGTTTTATTTATGCAGTATTTTTTTTTCTTTGATATTAATTCAAGTACAGTCGTACCATATACATACACGTTAAGCGAACGCTCGGCCGAGCTACATGGTAGGAGGAGTGGGGGGGTGTTAGGTTTTATTTTCGTTACGGAATTTCTTGATTCGGTCGCCGCGCTCAAAGCCCGCGATAAAAGCTATGCAATAGCTTAAAAACTTTTTAACGGAAAGTTTAGTAGATTAAGTTATGAATGTGACACACTGTAAAGGTTTGCAAGTATGCGGTCTTCGGGCTTGTTTTCATTAAAATGACGTACGCGCGATTAATTAAGTCGCGTTTATCCGTTATAATTCATATAAACGGCCGCGTCGATCGCGAATTAGCGTGATAGTCGTGTTCGGTTAGGAGAAAGGGTAAATAGGGTAATAGGGAATAACCCTATTAATATTAATATTATTAATATATTATTAAATAATAAATAATAATAATAATTATTATTATTATTATTTATTATTTATTTATATATGATTATATTATATTAATATATTATTAATATTATTTTATTATATTATTATTAATAGGCGTGAAATTTTTAAGTTCCGCTCCTAAAAAGATATGGTACCAATCTGTAGCAATGTGCGACCAGACCACCACCTAAGACTTGGAGAAACTGATCCTCGGAAATCGCGAGCATCGCGTGGAGCTATATCCTTGTCAGTATGAAAAGATGTCTTTGACCAGGGAAATGTCATTATTTTCATAACTTAACACAATAGGGCTGCAATAAACTGCCAAATTAATGTATAGCATAAGTACACTATTAATTTCCACACAATAAAAGATTATGGAGCCAGAAGACAATACGTATGAAAATGAAGGCTCTTTAACAGCACTAAATATACGAAAGAGAATTACATAATCATCAAAATTATCATATCTCTGAAACGCAGAGATCACCTAATAATTAAATAAAAGAATAATATTCTTATACTCGAGGATACGAGGCGCAGTACCATTTTCCCGCTAAAACGTCGGCCATTATAGCGAATTAGTGTTGTACCAACGATAACATTTTCGTAGGGAGGTACTTATTTAGTTTTATATGGTTCGCCCATAGACAATTTGTTTTAACGGTACGTTACTTTTTAAAGGCCATCTTGGATGTAAGGTGAAGTGGAAAAGTCACCTGTGAAGTTTGAGATAAAATGTATAGTTTGTTATTTTTGCAAGTTTTCGCTGCTCTTTCCAGGTATTTCAAAGCATTTTTAATCATTAATTTTAAGGAGGTGCCTTTTTAGCTCCATAATCTTATACAATAAAATCATCATCCATGTAACAGTCTGATGATGAAAATAGGCTCCTCCAACCACTCATCCTTCAGCTACTACAAGAAAAAAGTAAGTAGTTTATTAATGAAAATACTTATATTTTTAAAATGAAAGAGTTTTGCATTGCGAGTGTAATATTGGTCAATTGCCATTTTATGTTAAAGTAAAATAAATAAATAGTGATAATTTGACCACTTTGACCAATTCCATAAACACTAGTGACACTGGCAATTCCTCTCGCTGTAAGTGTCAATAAGTCTGATATCTGTACTTAATAACTTGACCTCGTAACATGAGAGTTAAGAACACACTTACGTTTTATGTTCTCCCGGCGCAAAACTTAAAGTTGAGCTCCTAGGAATTGCAGAGAAAGATAGAAATGTAAGTGTGGATAATACTTTGAACTTTTCAATTAAACTTTTTAATGGTTTCTGATAAGATAAATTTTATTGATTGTAGATACAGTGGCAAAGGACTTTGAATTTTGAGGAGGGTTATAAGTTCGATAATTACATTGAACATACATATTTGTGTGAATGAAACACGAAGTAAATACAAACAATGTCACAGGGGCTTGACTCGATTGTCATGGAAACGCCATTATTGTGTGAGCTTACTCTCTTCAATATGGACAATTTTTCGCGCGAGTTAGTACGGGGAGAGCAATTCTTATGATTTGAATCTTTATAAAAACCTTTTTACAAAAAAACAACCGACTTCCAAAAAAAAACAGTAATAAACGTGAAAAATAACTTTAATTTCGGAAGTCGTTGTCTTTGGTTTTGTATTTTCGTCTTTGGCCACCGACTTCCAAAATTAAAGTTATGTTTCACGTTTTTTTGTGTTTTTTTTGGAAGTCGGTTACTTTATTGTAAAAAGGTTTTTATAAAGATTCAAATCATAAACATTGCTCTCCCCGTTTTTCATTGTCCTTTTTCATCCCATGTTTCACTTTTTAGCTGTGGTACCTACCCCACACAAATTCGTATACCACTACTTGATACGTAAATAACAGTGACAGGAAATTATTAAAACATCATCAATATAAACTAAGTGGAAAAAATCCGCAGTATTAAGGATAACTCAAAAATTTTTGGTCAGAACTTGATCAAATTTAAATGGGACCACATGTGAAGCACCCCTTTCAAATAAAAAAAGGATCACCTAAATCAGTTCACCCAGAAAAAAGTTCTGAGCTAACATACATAAAAAAATTACAGTCGAATTGAGAACCTCCTCCTTTTTTTGAAGTCGGTTAAAAATATGGAAGATATTTTTAAGGTTAGCTTCTGAAAGTCTCAAAATTCCAATTACTAAATGATAAATTATAAACGATTTTATTTCTGTAAGTAGGTTTGTACAAACACTTTTACACGTCAATCATATTTTAGAAACTAGATGAGGTCGGCGTTTCCTATCTGACTACTCTGAGAAGAAAGGCCGAAACAACACACACACTTGATACACTATCCCGGTGTATAAATTGACATGACCTTTTTTGGTTTATGTTATTTTGATTACCTTATTATACTTACCGGATTTATCACAGAAGGTGGACCTACGAATCAGGGCGATGGAGGACCTCAAACATGGAAGTTACACGATTTTTATTAGTGCAAGAAATCCATACTTATTTTTATGAATGCAAAAGTAGTACTGTCTACCTGTCTGTTACCTTTTCACGTCTTAAAAGCAGAACAGACGGCGAAGAAAAAAAATGATTTTCAAATTAGGTCTTGTCTATAATGAACGTCAAATTAAATTGTAGTCTCAAAAATTTCCACGCAGAATTTTTAGAACTACATAAGATTTTGTGTAGATACGTGATAACTCGTGCAAGCTTTCTCGTAGCGCTAAAAATACGTCCGGATAATACTTTAATCTTTTCAATTAAACTTCTTAAAGGTCTTTGGATTAAATCGCGTAATCTGTGGGATCATTCTGAGAAGATTGAGTGTCTTACAAGTTGATTCTTTGCCTCTTTCTTTTTCACTTAAATTAGAGCTTTTGTCGTTGGTCTTGTGGTCGCAAGAATAGAATATCTTCTCTTAGAATAGAATAGAATATATTATTATGTATTATGTATGTTTATTATGTACGTACGCGCCAAGTGCCAAGCGCGAATTTTGAGCATGGGGTCCTATTTGGTTTTGCAATTAAGGTCCATTTTCACCGCCAATCACTAAAAACGTTCAGCGGTAAACGTGTTTAAAACATAATTCTCTTTCTGTCAAATGTTGGAAGATAACAGAGACAGAATGATGTTTAAAACTCGTTTAGCGCTAAACTTGTTTAGTGATTGGTTGCGCAAGTGGGCCTAGGTTAGGTTAGGTAATTCTCAATCCATTGCCGGGAGACCACACCGTGGCATACGCTTGCAGCGTGTGCAGCTTGGGAGGAGCCACGCCGTGACCTCGTTTCGGAAGTGGCAAGCGACCTGTCGCTGCCGACTGGGGTCCATATTGGCTCAACTAAAGTTCTTTACCCGAAATTGTTCTTCCTAACGATTTGTAATCCGAATGAACACTCTTCCTAAAATTTTTCATCCTAAAGTTTTCATTCATACTATTTGTAGTGCTACCGGCGATGTTCATAACACTCATGTTTCCGAAAATTGTAATTAATAATATCATTAATGTAAATATATTTAAACTCCTACTGTTTTTTATCATAACGCTTTTATCCCTAAACATAATTACCATAATATTTTCACCCAACTTATATATAACCTACCCACTATATTTTAAACCAACTGTTTAGAATGATTAAAGGTCGTTTGACTGATTTTTGTCTTAAATGAATGAAATTCAGGTCAAAGTGTCGTCTTGGGGGCACTATGAAAAAAATACTTAGAAAAATTTCGCGACCAATTTCGAGGTAGCGCTCGCCGGCCGCTGCCGCGGCACCGCTCGCTTCGCTCGCTCGGCTCGCGCGTAGTTGGTCACAGTTCTAACCTAACCTAACCTATGGATATATTTGCAGGTACACACCGCTATAAATAAAATTAAAGAATACGCTTTATTCTTATATGTTACACATGTTATGTGAAAATAAAGTTACGCAAAATTTATATAATACTGATTATTATGAATAAAAAGAAATCTAAACAAAAAAAAATATGACTTTGAATAATAGTGTATAAGATGGTTATGTTGAGAAAATATAGGAAAACAAATACAAGTATAATAGATGTTTATTGCTACTGACATTATGAAGTTGAATGCTTCGGAATTATGAACATTAGAGACAGAGTAGTTAGGAATTGTGATTGTTAGGATGAAAAATGTTAGGAAGAACATTTTCGGATTTCCAATTATCGGAGTTGAAAATTTAGGTGAACTTTGGCGCACCCGCCGACTGTGATTCATTCTATGGCCGGCGGCGCAGCGTCGTGGGACACGGTGATCTTCTGCGAAAATATCAGGTCGCGGAAGGAGGCAGCGGAAAGGGAGAGGGAGATGTCTGCTGTATAAATCTGCCTATCCCTGCGGGGAATAGAGATGTTGTGTTGTATTTATTAAGTTTAACATAATTTCACGCCTGTAATCCCGGAGAGTTAGCAGAGGTGCACCTATAGTACACCAGAATATCGCCAGTTAAGTTTAAAATATTAGTAAACCATTGTACATTACTAAGAAGATGTGTAGAACGTCTTCCTGTCTTTGCATAGCACGAAAACAGAGATACAATAATTTTATTACGCTATTCTATTTAAACATATTTCATTTTCCGAAAGATAGCAATACTTGACCAGCAATTAATTTTACTTCAAGCGGTATGAGTAAAACCACCAATAAGAAATAGAAACCAATATTTTTACGCTATCGAAATTTCTCGAAGCTATTTCAATCCTACTTTCAACCAGAAATACCTATTGCAGTAGTTAAGTACTGTAGAGCATGTAACCTCGTGATAGATTCATTTGATTTCATTTAAATACACATAACATAACATCACACCTTGTTTCCCCGATGGGTTAGGCAGAGGTGTACCTATCGTACACCAACATTTCGCTAGTTATGTTTAAATAATAACGCGTTAAATCCTAACTAATATTGTAAAGAGAAAAGATTAGATTTTTTGTATGTTCGTTTGTTACGCTTTGACGCTAAAACGGCTGAACGGTTTTGGATGAAATTTGGCACACAGATAGACCATGGCCTGGTTAAGGACATAAGCCACTTTCATCTTGGATCGCAGACTAAGCCGCGGGCAACAGCTAGTACTGAATATATCTTTTATTTAAACGCCCCGATGCTGGTAGCGCGAGCTAACAGTACCTACCTATCTAAAATCTAGACTACAGCTTCAACTATGCTTATCTTAAGCGAACCTCCTGAACATAAACGTCCGCGCCATTAAGACGCCACGTCATAGCGATGACGTCATAAGACGTCGTTAGCTGCGCCACATGTACCAGTATTCAGTTTGTAGAAAATTGCTGTAATGACTCGTCTACACAATGGCCCATTTAGGAGCCACTGTTGGCTAAATGTAGCTGCGAATAAGAATGATCATGGAAGAAAGAGCAGACATTTATTCTGTGCCTTTCAAAAAAGGGAACTTTAATGGAATTACAGGATAATGTGAAGAGCATTTCCAACTTAATGAAATTATCTGCCTAGCGTTTTCTCAACTATGTAGGAGTCGGCTTCCAGTCTAATCGGATGCAGCTGAAAACCAATATTTTACGTGGAGCGACTGAACCGGAGCTGACTCAAATTACCACGGACAATTAAAAAGGGAATTAAAAAAAACACTTGTTTCTTTCGTGTGTTAAATTGTCGAGATTACTTATAAGAAATCCATGTTCAGCAATATTCGCATAAAGGTTATTGTGCTGATGAGACGCCATAATACTCAAAACTCCAAACAACAACCATATTCCCCGCTATTTCCATAACTTTAAAAATCTTATCCAATTTTTCTTTACGTAAAGTGCTTGGATCTTCCGCACTATTATTTCCAAGTCGAGTGTTATACGGCTCATCCTTCCTCATGGCCGGATATGGATAAATTATACCAGGCGAGAAGCAACTGGGTAATTTTTATTTAGCTTTCAAGCTTAGCTTTCTTGAGATACTTACAAAATGACGGGTATAAACTGCTAACGCGAACTAGTAATATAAACCATGGTCTTTAAAGATTATGTCCGAATTTTTTATGTGTATATACATATTGACATTGATGAATTGACATGAGTATTTACTTTGTAAAGTATTATATTATTTTAATTATTGTGAATGTGAGGACTATGTGGGTCATTGATTTTTTGTTTTTTTCTCAGTTAGTTTCATGATCTGACAGATTGAGTAATTTATGCGGCCTATCCAAACGTCCTTTCTTTGGTATTGCTCGTCGAATCGTTGAGCTCCATAAGTTCCCAGTTGAGCTGCGCGATTACTGACAAATGCGTGCACTGACTGGACATCTCCAATCAATCTGTGTGGTTCTTTCTTCAAAATACCAATTCAGACACTAATCTACATGATCTTCACATGATCTGACCAAGATTATGTCTGGACTTTAAAAAAGACTGTGACCTCGGAGTTTGTATCAGTCTGTCTTCTCAGACTAGTCAGCTAAGAAACGCCGACCTCATCTAGTTAAAAAAAATATGATTGACGTGTAAAAGTGTTTGTACAAACCTACTTACAGAAATAAAATCATTTATCATTTAAACGCCTAATGGGTATTTACTGTGTCCGTGAAGCGTGTGTGGGTGTCAAATTAGGTAGGTGCTGTACCTCCCAGCTTTTGACTATAAATTAGATTCACATACGATACAAACATAATACAACGGAAATTTCAGCCCACATGACTTTATCAAAGGATAAATGAATTTCAAAATATATCTTGTTTTAGTTAATTAAAGTTTCAGTAGTCTTAAGACACAAATATGTGATGTGTGACTGTGTGAGTAAGTCTCACGATTGTGAGTTTTATACAATAAAGAAAAGAAAGAAAATACGTTTATTTGGCACAGACTACAAAGCACACAACACAACATATACCTACAGGTAAAAAATAAAAATAAAACAAATAAAAAGCGTAAAGTGCGTTGTGAGAGATTAGCAGGAAAGTGTGTGCCTCGCGGCTGCGCCAAATAGCTCCAGTTCAGCAAACATGTCAGACAACTAGTGCCTGACGCTGGTTTGCAACTGAACCTGAAGGTGACGGATGTAAATCAGTTTTATACTGCAGTGTGTGTATGTAAATAAAATAAATGATTGGAAAATAATAATAATAACGAATATTTAAATAATACGTATAATATTAAATAAAATAGACAGGTTATATGTTATACTAACCCGCATGGGGCCCGCGTGGTGGATTATTCTTCACCAGGAGGCCTGAGTCCCAGCAGTGGGAACGTTATAGGCTGATTATGTTATACAATAGATGTAGGTAGACATAGCACATCTGCCGCAACTATGAGTGTAGGTATCAACTAACCTAGATTCACGTTGCAGATTACTTGCTGATTCCTAAATATATTGCCTACGAGTAGTAGTCCTGAAACCCTGGTAGCACGGAGGTATGGGCATAGCGTAAAATACCTTTGAAAGTAACAAAACGCACAATCACGTATCCACGTATCAAAAATCCAGGTTAAAACAGATCAGATCTAATCTTTGTAAGATTTATACAGCCTGTGTGCTTGTTGAAACACGTAAATTTACTTTATGATTTCAGTAGGCTTTGAAAAGTTACATGGGGAAATTACAATTCTGTTTTTGGTGGAGAAAATAGAGAGAATGGAGAGATATATACCAAAATAATAGTCGAGCAAAAACTCAGGATCAAAGGGACGGCGGCGCAGCGTGCGCCCGCCCTCGGAAGGACAACTACTTTAGGTAAACTGGTAGAAATGGAAAATGTTGCACCATGCAACACATGCATTTATGAGTATACAAGTAAAATGTACTGCATAATCAGCCTATAATGTTCCCACTGCTGGGACACAGGATTCCTCCCTGTTAGGCGCGGGCTTGCGGAAGGCGATCAATGGGTAGCTCGCCGTCCGGTAAGAACTAGGCCCGGGTCGACGGCGGGTTGTGTTCCACGCGCGCCGCAATGAGATGTCAGCACTAATAGACGGGGTCCGCCAGGGCCGATGCCTGCCGCGGTCGCGGATCGTTCGAAAGAGTTACCGTGGTTCTGGCACATAGGCAACTGAAGGAACGCGGGTAGGTTTTAGTCAGTAAAAGTCTGACACGCCCTGCTCTACCCAGAGCGGGAGAAGTAATTTGATGTTATCACACCCAAAAAAAAAGGCCTCTCTGTAGGAGGTAGCTGGCCGTAATCCACCACGCGGGCCCAGTGCAGGTTGGTGCGTACCTAATAAATTAAAGTTATTGTATTGTGCTTCGTGTATTTTTAGATCATCTTCGTTTTCACTTCGTGAGTTGAAGTAGGTAGTTGTCGTCATTGATAGCTTTTGCTTCTTCAATTTTTTTTTTATTTTTCCCTTTTTTACTACACCTCTGATTAAACCCTTCGGAGGAACAGGCGTGAACTTGTGTTATGTGTAATTTCTTAAGAGGGGACCGCCAAGACAGCCCGCGAAATTTACATTTTCTTACGTTTTTTGCGATATGCAGTTCAGTGTCAGATTATGCTGAATAGAATATGATTCGCGACCGTAACAAGTATGTATTTACAGAATTATAATCATTAAAATCAGCAATAAAACCCTCTAAGTTCATATAACCTATTGATTATATGAATTTCTCGGGCTACCCTGGCGCTTCCCCCTTAACTAAGCATAACTGACCTGCGTAGCTGTAGTAAAGCCACATTTACATGTTGCAAGTTTCCTGTGGCATACAATACAACTGAAGCAAAAAATGACTTCTATCGTCTTAACACTGTTTAGACGGTGCAACTTTGCTTCAAATTATAGTATGCAACCGGCAATTGAATCGGACCGTGCAAATCAGGCTTATCAGAGCTGCACTATGACAAGTTAAGTATTATCGGTAACAGCCTACCTCATACATAATATTTAATTGCATATTAGGCTAATAGACTTACTAAGTCAATAGTGTAACTATGTCCTAGTGTTGCTGATATTGAATTCTAATTAATACATACAATAATAATATTCAACCACCTGCTTTGATTAGGAGGCCAAATTGATTTCAGCTATGTCCACTTCACTATGGACATTATCATACCAAATTGATTTCCCGCCCGCCCGCGCGAGCCCGGCGGCGCCTGAGTCGTTGCCCGGAATGTTACCACGTTATAAATATTACGTTTATATACTTTTTGAACTAGGTTATAGTGTATTTATTTTATTTCTTATTTTAATGTTTATTTTTAATTTTCGTATGCTGCACTGGTTGACGTCATCACGTCAGCGCCGGCTATCGCTGAAAACCAGCGCTGGGGCTCTGTCTCGCATAGGGTCGTAGCATTATGCTGAGCGATTGCCGTTTTGCGTGAATCTGATGCATATTTTTCCCCAACTCGTTATTTTTTGTGTTTGTGTGTTTTTTCTTTGCGTCATGTTTACCGCAAATAAATGTATTTTCTTTCTTTCTTTTCTTTATTTTGGCTATGTCCACTTCACTATGGACATTATCATACCAAATTGATTTCGGCTATGTCCACTCCACTATGGACATTATCATACCAAATTGATTTTGGCTATGGACATTATCATACCAAATTGATTTCAGCTATGTCCATTTCACTATGGACATTATCATACCAAATTGATTTCAGCTATGTCCACTTCACTATGAACATTATTATACCAAATTGATTTCCGCTATGTCCACTTCACTATGTACATTATCATTCCTTATTGAAATACCACTGAACAGTAGATTGTTTACTTACTAGCTTCGCACGGTTTTTTACGACTTGACAAAACCTTGAAAGAACGATGGGCATTTTTGCATGAAACCTGGCCTTATGACCAATAGAGTTCTAATGCATGTCAACTTATTGCTTATAACCGGCAATTACTGTTACAAAACATTTTATAAGAACTGCAGTGATTATTAGCGTCATAAACTAATATATTTACTTGGTATTTGCAGGTCTGATATCTCTTTATCCCGGTATTTCACAGCCCTTTGAACATAATGAAAAGTGATGCTTATGATATAAACTTTTATTTGATGTATAAGTGCTTTTTATTGGACATCGCCAAAGTGACCCGTCATTCATTAGTTTTTATTATACGTAAGTTATATATTAAGTTTTTCTTCACTAATGTGTAGAATACATGAATTTTTCATATCTTTTTTCTATATTTTTTATTCCGGAAAGGAAGAATTCCGAAATAAATTCTCTAAATGATGGTGATAGCTGCATCAAAATCCGTTGCGGAGTTTAAAAGAACAATGTGGTCACACAGACACGAAAAGCGACTTTAATTAATACCTAATATGTATACCTAGATTAAACGCTTACGCATTAGAAAGAAAAAAAAAAGAAAGAAAGAAAATACATTTATTTGCGGTAAACATGACGCAAAGAAAAAACACACAAACACAAAAAATAACGAGTTGGGGAAAAATATGCGTCACATTCACGCAAAACGGCAATCGCTCAGCATAATGCTACGACCCTATGCGAGACAGAGCCCCAGCGCTGGTTTTCAGCGACAGCCGGCGCTGACGTGATGACGTCAACCAGTGCAGCATACGAAAATTAAAAATAAACATTACCCGACTTCTTGAAAAGGAGGAGGATCTAAGTTCGCCGGTTTAAAAAAAAAGTATTTTCTCCGATTAGTCGAGAACGGCTGGACCGCTTTAGAAAATATTTTTTTTGTTTAATGATAAATGATTTTATTTCTGTAAGTAGGTTTGTACAAACACTTTTACACGTCAATCATATTTTAAAACTAGATGAGGTCGGCGTTTCCTATCCGACTACTCTGAGGAGAAAGGCCGAAACAAACTCAGAGGCCATAGTCTCTTTTAAAGTCCAGACAGACATAATCTTGGTCAGATCATGTGAAGACCATGTAGATTTGTGTCTGAAATGGTCTTTTGAGGAAAAACCACACAGAATGAGTGGACCTGTCAAGGGGTTTACACTGCTCAGGCGGTTAAATTGTCATCAGGTCAGATGGGATCCTGGGGTAATCGAGCGAACTCTTAAAATATTATAGACACACCAATAGCGATTTGGGTATTTTTTTACAAATAAATACAACCGACTCCCAAAACACACTACAAAGTGAAAAATCATTTTAAGTTCGTAAGTGAGTGGCAAAACCCGAAAATACAAAACCAAAGACATCGACTCCTCAAATCAAAGTAATTTTTTGACTATGCGGCGTTTTTTTGGAAGTCGGTTGTTTGTTTTTTAATCATGCTTTTTACTAACAAATAAAAAATAAGTACTTTACAAAAAACTAAAGAAAATCTGTAAGATTATTATTTTATTAAACATCTAACCCTAAAATGCCATACTTAAGAAAAAAGACGTGCATTTAAAACATTTAAACGTCGGATTCCATTCATTTTACGAACTTGGAATTTTAAAGCGAAGTATCTATAGGTTTATTAAAAAAAAATGTAATAAACAAAAACACAATACCAAGGACCAAGATTCAAGAGACTTTTTATTCATATTAACATCAGTTTTAGAGCAACAAAGACCTCCTTAAAAGCTTTTACCGAGCGTTCTGTTAATAAAAACATCTTATGTATTGGGTTCTCGTAATTTGCATATATATTATGTTTTTTTGTGAACCTACGTGTACGTCATGGTTTTAATTATGCAACATGGTCTGATGTTTATTACTTCAAAATGTTTTCCATTCTGTTTTTCGAACGACTCTAAAAAAAAACCGACACCGAAATCTCTATTTAGGCAGAAGCTAACCGTTCCTGTGATCACATCTTGTGTTTACAGAATTTACATTGCTACTTCTTCTGACCAGCACAAGCGAGGCGTGGGGAAAAAAAAATAGGAATCTTACTGCACTGTGCAGCAGTAAAATTCCTCACTTTTTTCTCGTAACACAAGCCAAAATCTTTCGCTAATGGCGTGATCACGCAACAAATATCTCATACATTTTTAATATCCAAGAAACTTACATAATTTCAAATCAATAAAACCACACGGGCCCGTAACCCGGGAATAAAATTTAGCTTGGTCACGTTTCTGTAATAACGGTTTTCAGCGTCGATGTAAAATGATCAATTGCTTTTGACAGCGGACCGGCACGTACAACGCGGTCGCACGTACCTCTGGATACCTATTCACGTACTTAAGCGTTTACAGGGTTAGTTGTCATATGACAGTGGGTCCAGAAGGCTCGTGGTAATGACGTGGTACTGATAATAAGAACTTGCAGTAAAGTTGTACCTGTCATACATTCCTGTTTCCGATTTCCAATTGATGTAATTTTCACCTAAACGAATATGTACTTTACCATGTGCAAATAAAGTTGATTTTAGAATGACTACTAAAATATTGAAAAGTTATATTTTTTATTTTAACTCTTGCTGAACTTCATCTGTGAGTTTAAAGTATTTTTTCCAAAAACACAGTTTTTTACATGATATGCAGCTAAATTGCGGACGCAGGATGTAATGGGGCACTTCTTCTCAACAGTCGTATTATAGCTTAAGACTTAGCGAATCATCAAAATGATAAATATACATAGGCAGGTGGAGCGGGTCAGCTACCTTCTGCAAGCTGAAAGACCATAAGGTAACTGGTTGGGTTGGATTGCGGCCTAGCTTACAGTCTTTGGTACAGGTCCTGCGTACATTTTAGTGTAGTATCAGACTGTATCCGAAATATTGTGGATAACGGCCGTCACAACTGACAGTAGCCTGGGTAACTTGGTTAGCTATTCAGATCAAATGTGGCGTCAAATTATATTTTAACTCTTCTTGTTCAAAAAGTCCCTCATTGTAGCGTACCAGAGCGGGGATAAATAGGATATTTTCCTGTACGGGAAAAATATTTTTTTTTTGTTAATTTTTATCTGTTACCAACGAGCCTACAAAAACGAAAAAGTCTTTATTCATAAGTAGAATAATCATGAATAAAGACTCAACGTATTACTGTGTCATAAAAAAAGAACATTTTATTTTTGAAAATGGAACTGAAAGCGACGATCTCTTCGGTAGAATGCGTGCATTGCGTTGCGGCTTCAGAAGAAATTAAAAAAAAAGTAAACTATTTAATATTTTATTGGATTATTTTATTTTCTCGCAATCGTAGTGAAAAGTAAAGTGTATGTAACACAGCGCTCAAAACCCATTATAACTCGGTTTCTATGAACGGGTCATTTTAACTTCGTGTATAACAATCTACTATTTGATATAGATAATATGCCTTTCTTCCACAAAGGCCATTAATAAAGAGGTAAAGTTGTAGTAGATGTCCCTGTGTAGAGTATACCTTCTATTTTTACCTGTTTTACACTACTCTCCTTCCTACGTCCTACCAGGGCTCCAAGACTACCAGGCTATAGATTTAGGGATAATGGCAAGTAATCTGTAACGTGAATCTAGGTTCAAAGAGACTGATGATCCTGAAACGACTGAAATATGCAGGTACCTGGAATGATATGAATAGATAGGATGATTTATTGGGAAAGGGTGAATGAAAGATGATCCCATTTGTACGGTAATTTTATGTGAATAGACAGAGCAATATGGTCGTTATTCAGCGCTTTCTTATGGCCTGTTTCACCAGCATTGAATAAGTTTTTGATATTATAACTGACGAGGTCGCCTCGTAGGAGATGGCGGGACGAACTGGATAGGTTCCATCTAAATTGAAAGGAGGACGCGTGGGCTCGCGAAAGATGGCAGTGGAGGGAGGCCCTTGCGTACGGGGGCACAGCGCAAGCTAGAACCAAAAAACGTTTTTATAAAAAAATCAACCGGCTTCCAAAAAAAACACAAATAAAGTGAAAAATAAGTTTAGTTTCGGAAATCAGTGTCTTTGGCTTTGTATTTTCGTTTTTTGCTACCGACTTCCGAAATTAAAGTTATTTTTCACAATTTTGTGTTTTTTTTTCGAAATCGGTTGATTTTTTGTAAAAAAGTTTTTATTTTCCACTTTTTAGTTGTGGTACCTACCCCACACAAATTCGTATACCACTACTGGATATGTAAATAAGAGTGATAGGAAATTATTAAAACATCAATATACACTAAGTGGAAAGAATACGCATTATTAAGGATAACTCAAAAACGACTGGTCAGAACTTGATAAAATTTATATGGGACCACATAAGAACCATCAGCTTTCAAATATAATCATCCAAATCGGTTCACTTAGAAAAAAGTACAGTCGAATTGAGAACGTCCTCCTTTTTTGAAGCCGGTTAAAAATACAGGTAATAAAAATAAAACACAAAAAATGTTTCTACTTATGTCCGTTGTAGACTTTGAAACCATCTAACCGATGTGCCCCAACCTGGTTTCATTAGAAATAATAAGCTCCAATGCGAAAATTGTTTTATACCACTCTTTTATTAGCGTAGTAGCACACGCCGAGTATCCGCTACTTTGATATGTCGGAGACGGTCATTAGTTTGGACACTAAACGAAGCGCAGCACGAGTTCTGGGAGGTGGCAGCACCGTCGCGATGACGTGTATACTCGGCTAACTTCGTGCTATGACAGAGTCTGGCTGATGGAAGAGCGCTGGAACGAATGGACACTTAGTACCTAGGAACTGTCAGGCGTTCCGTATGGTTGTGTCGTGTACCTACAGTGTGTGATTCGCTAGTGTGATTAATTTGTTCGTGAATTGTAATTTGATTTGAACTGCAAACAGTTTATATATTGCGCAATAACTAACATTTCCCAAAGTACGCTCACAGTAGTTAAAATATGCTCGTTGATAACGAGAGACACGTACCATCTCCGTCATATATAAATTATGTTCCATTTACAAAATTATCTAGTAACTAGTGACTACCTAGATTCTTGTTGATTCTTCATTCTTGTTGAGAGGAACGAATACCTATTTGTGAAAGGAGAAAGAAAGGGTAGGTACGTTGAACTTACCTGACTAGAACTTTCACAGCACATACGAATTTTCGTTTGGCCTTTGGGAAATTAAGTCTTTTCCCCTAACTTACGCGTTGCACGGCTAAACGTGAAAACTGGTAGCAAAATTTCGTATTAGTTGAATTGCTTAAAATTTCACCAACGAATTTCACAAACGTTTTGTGGTACTTAAATGGTGTTACTTATAGTTAGACTTGGATCTACTGGCTTCTCACAATATTGCCATATTAATAAAAAAGAAAGGTTTTTAAGCTATTGCATAGCTTTTATCGCGGGCTTTGAGCGGCGACCGAATCAAGAAATTCCGTAACGAAAATAAAACCTAACACCCCCCACTCCGCCTACCATGTAGCTCAGCCGAGCATTCGCTTAGCGTGTATGTATATAGTACGACTGTACTTGAATTAATATCAAAGAAAAAAAAGATACTGTATAAATAAAAATTAAATAAATAATTATAATTGCATAAGTTGAAAATATAAAATGCTATGCAATAGCTTTACCGCGGCAGTCCCCGAGTGCCACACGTGTTTTTTTTTTTTCTGTACGACAGAGAATAGAACTTTCATTTTCGTTGTACCTAGTCAAAAACGAACTAACTACACGAGAGATTTATTAAGCTTAGACATCAATCAATATAAATCAACACTGTCCCATTACTTGCTGGTCCTTTTGATCCCCATTATGAAGACAAAAGCCTCCATTCCCGGTCCCTAGCACAGCTCAGGTGTCATGTAACTGAATCGATCCAATCACCTTTTAGGACGGTCGACAGACGATTATCTGGCAAATTGTTCAAGCATAGTTACATGCGAGAGTTTCAGAGATATGCAGAGATAAGGATCCATGTTCGGGTTTGTTTGAGAATGTGGCAAGTTTAAACAGCTATTTATAAGAAGCTTTGTGTTGCACCTTTAACATATAATGACGCATATTTTCCAGAAGGCGTTGGCAAAGGTAGAGAGGACTGCATATTTCAACAATTATGCTAAAAGTCCCATGTACGTAATAGGGGGCGAACCTGTTGCCAGTATCCGGGCACAAATCCAGACTCCAAAATGCTTCTAAGAAATTTGGCATGGAAAACCCAACATCACTAAGTAATGCACTTTTCAACTAGAATAATATCGAATAAATCGCCAGTATCACGTGGGTAATGCTACTCGTACATAATGTGTATTTATAAAAAAAAAGCCTTGTATAATATAGTCTCATTTCAGTCTTAAGGCTGCTTCTTATACAGGTACTGAAGCACGATTAATTATCATGCTTGCTCACTCCTCATTAGCGGTTCTAAACCATTAGGTTTGGGTTTCACGATGTTTTCCTTCGCCGTAAGTAAGTCTAAGATGAATTACAACAGAAATTAGGGCACTGAGAACGTCTAGTTTCTAATTATTTATGTGTCGGAAATACATTAAATCAATGGTTTGACTTTGACAAATCAGGTCGCCAGCGCCACCAGGCGGCGCTCGACAGAGTCTACAACATAACGCTCGACCAGAGTAAAAGCAGAGTTTGTCAGTGGCGTTCAAGCAGTGAACACGATCTGCATAGTTATGTCGTGTACCTTCTTTTTTTTTTTTTGTGTGGGAAACCATCAAATGACCTCTCCCGCTCTGGGCGGAGCGGAAAGGCGTGTCAGACTCTTCCTGACGAAAACCCACCCATGTTCCTTCAGTTGCCTGTGCGCCAGGGCCACGGTAACTCTTTCGAACAATCCGCGACCCCGGCAGGTACCTACAGTGTGTGATTCGCTAGTGTGATTAATTTTGTCGTAAATTTTAATTTGATTTGAACTGCAAGCAGTTTTTCTATTATATAATATTTTATTTTATTTTTATATAACCAACACTTCCCGTAGTACGCCCATAGTACTTAAAATATAGCTGATGATAACGAGAGAGACGTACCTACTCCATCTTATGTATTAGTTCAGAAGCAAAAAGCCTTTAGGTCGAAACTACGTCTGATCATCATTATTATTAGCCTATACCTAGCACTCCGCAGTAGTCTTTTTTTTTTGGGTGGGTAATCATCAAATAACTTCCCTCGCTCTGGGCGGAGCGGGACGGCGTGTCAGACTTTTACTGACTAAAACCTACCCGTGTTCCTTCAGTTGCCTTTGCGCCAGGGCCACGGTAACTCTTTCGAACAATCCGCGACCCCGGCAGGCATCGGCCCTATCGGACCCCGTCAATTAGTGCTGACATCTCTTTGAGGCGCGCGTGGAACACGACGCGCCGTCGACCCGGGCCTGGTCCTTACCAGACGGTGAGCTACCCATTGCTCGCCTTCCGCAAGCCCGTGCCTATTAGTGCCTTGCCGTGCAGAAGCCCGCTGTACATATTACTCGATCCCTGGCTACCCACATGCAGTTGGTACCAGCCATCCTGCGAAGATCGTCGCCTTATGATGAGGGTATTCTACCTTCCCTCGACTCATGCCATCCCAATAATTCGTCATGTATGTCATGCCTATAATTATGATAAGGCAGTGGTCACAGAGAGTTGACGTGGTTAAAGTCATGGATATAGCAACGTTGTGCTGGGACGTAACAGAGACATGGTACGATTTATTTATTCATGTCCATGCATCGAGCGAGGTTCAAAAGTATACGAGTGACAGTCCTACATGTTCATCTAGCGCACCATGAACATGAGCCAACCCTCCTTTTTTTTTTTTTTTTTTGGATGGGAAATCATCAAATGACGTCTCCCGCTCTGGGCGGAGCGGAAGGGCGTGTCAGACTCTTACTGACTAAAACCCACCCGTGTTCCTTCAGTTGCCTGTGCGCCAGGGCCACGGTAACTCTTTCGAACAATCCGCAGCCCCGGCAGGCATCGGCCCTCTCGGACCCCGTCAATGGTGCTGACATCTCTTTGAGGCGGAGCCAACCCTCCTGACTGGCTAATCTTTTTAACGCGGCATAAGCAATCTCGAATGGACACCAGTCTTACTAAGAGGTTTCGTGTTACCCAGTACCTGGGTTGTAGAAGTCAAATACGCAGTCGCTCCATGTAAAATACTGGTATTCAGCTGAATCTGGTAAGACTGGAAGCCGACCCCAACATAATTACGAGAAAGCTAGGCAGATTGATTGAAGAAATCTCGAATGGCTCGCGAGCAAAGAAGATGTAAAGGTGATACATCCAGCCCAATTACCACCCGTAACCATATCGTCACCTCCAAACAACACGAAAAATGAAATCAGTCTCAATAGGTCGTAACTGACTCCCTGGCCTTAATAGCCACTCTGGGCGTTAATGGGTCGTTATCTTAACAAGTGCCTACTCGGGTGACAACCTATTACATCCCATCGGTTTATCTTGGGCCGGTCCTTAGAGCCGAGAGGCAAATGTGAAAGATTTTGTATCAAAAGACCCGATCTAATGAGGGATTGTATCTAGTTTCAAAAGTTTTTGGTTTGACAATATTATGGGTATTTCCGTAATTTTATTAAAGTTATAAATACTTTTCTTTTACAGAATATAATACAAAATATAGACGTAACTGCGATACAAGAGACTAGGAGTTCATAAGTTAGAAGAGTTTATGATAGTTTGATGTTCTTTGAACGAAAAACTTAATTTAACTTAGACTAGGAAACTTGGAACAGTAAGATTACAGAAAATTCAAGGTTTCGGCATTAAGGCCTTGATTACGAATCTAGTTCATAATTTTTTTTACTTAAAAATGTAGGTACAGTCACCAAAAGAGATAAATAACCAGGGTCGTCGAATATGGTGGAAGTTTAGTAAGAAACCGATGGATGTTTTCGAATGAAATTCAATTTGATAAATGACCTGTTTGTTTTCTATTAATTACATTAAATTTTATTCGAAAACGTTCATCGGTTTCTTAGTAAACTTCAACTGTATCGACGACCCTGGTTACTTATTACTTTTGGTGACTTACATACATAACCATGCCAAAAGTAACAAATATCCACCACAATTTTGTTCTACCGGAGCAATGAACCCAGCAGCTGTAGCTTAGCAAATTAACTAGAGATTTAATTACTTTGTTGCCGCACTCAAAACCTTAGGGATATGAATTAATAACATGTTCGTAACATCCTGCACTCGAGTTAAGTGATAGAATCATTTATTTATGCAGTGTAGCATGACTGATCTTGTATTACAAATTACTTAGAAATATATTTGTAGCGAATGTTATCATTGCTCACAATATTATCACTGCACTGGGTAAAACGCTAATCTTGTTAAAAAGTAAATGTTACATACTTGAAGTAAATGTTGCTTTGCGTAACATGTAAGTTACCCCGCTATGCAAATCGCGTCAAGGTTTCATTAGAAAAAACAAAGCCTAGAACAAAAAAAAAAAATATTTTTATTAAATTCTCTTAAATGATAAATGATTTTATTTCTGTAAGTAGATTTGTACAAACACTATTTTACACGTCAATCATATTTTAAAAACTGGATGAGGCCGGCGTTTCCTGTCTGACTACTCTGAGAAGAAATGCCAAAACAAACTTAGAGGGCACAGTCTCTTTTAAAGTCCAGACATAATCTTGGTCAGATCATGTCAAGACCATGTAGATTTGTGTCTGAAATGGTATTTTCGAGGAAAAACCACACAGATTAAGTGGTCCATCCAGTCAGTGCACGCATTTGTCAGTAATCGTGCAGCTCAACTCAGAACTTAAGGAGCTCAACGATTCGACGAACAATACCAAAGAAAGGATATTTGGATAGGAAACGTCCAAACTGCATCTGAATTGATGTCAGTAATAACAGTTAAGTGTTACATTAACCATTTCCATGGTTTAAATAGTACAAGATAAGGAAAATAGACAGACAGCCACTTAACAAACCGGTACTATTCCTTTATAATACCAGGAGACCATAAAATATTGAAACCATAAAATCAGATTTCCGTCACCAAAACTCACCACTTCCCTAAGAAAATAAACCAATAGCGACTTCCCTTCTAACGAAAAACATCTAACGTAGCCTTAAGCAAATTGACGTGGAGAGGCAATACAGAGAAATACGTACAAAAAGTTGGTTGTATCACCGATTTCTTTGTGGCATCGTAAAGGAAACACTATAGGTCGTTCACAGAGCAATTTCCCCCAAACTGCCGTTCTACTATCGCTGTTGACACAAACATTGGCTGCGAGATGAAAACATCCTGCGAGGTGTGAAGCCCTGGTACACCTATGAATAGTTTAGTAGTGGACTGATAGATTTTTATTTTAACAAAATTATTATTAATTATTTGATTATACATAAAGCGTATTCAGAATATGGTCATGAGGTACGCGCAGTTCTTTATTTATTGCTAGATTCCGCCCGCGGCTTTACCCACGTGCTATGTTGATAAAAAGTAGCCTATGTCCTTCCCCAGGGTTCAAACTATCCCCAAACCGAATTTTCGGAGATTAATTCTCCGAATTCTTTGAGACAGACAAAAATTTTAATAATAGTTTTTTTTTTGTTTTTAAGTAACGTATACACTTTCATATGCATTTAGTAAAAAGCTGTTGTTTTGACATTACAAACAAAGACATGAATTTTATTTATTTATATATGTAGTATGTATGTATAGATGAGTCATGACATAAGTTATAAAAATGCTCATTCACGTAAGCTTGGCCTCGTATAAGATTCTACAACGTTTCAATTCTTGGAAATAATACGATTATAAATGCGGAAGTGAGCATATCTGTTAGTATGGCACGTTTTGACGGCTAAACGGCCGAATTGAATATATTCACAGAGCTCGTAGCTCGGTTGTGGAAAAATAAAAAATAAAATAATCTTCGGAGAAAGTACCAACACGCAAAGAGACCCCCGAGAATCATAGGCAATAAACTATTATATTACAGTTAAATGCTAAATAATGAAGACTTTAACTTTAAAATATGTACGAGTCAATTAGTAACGCACTACCACGAATCTTCTTAACTCTTCGACCCTCTCCGAACACTCCATCAGCAAACACAGTTACTCACTAACCATAGATCAACAAAAACCGACACTCCCGTCAAATCGTGAACAAATACACGTGACCAAAAGAAAATAAATGACGGCTATTCATAGTTTTTTACTTTTACTACCGGTTCTATCCGTTCGTAAGTCTACATTACCTAATCGAAACAAACTTTATGACCATTCGTAGAATATTGAAACAGTAGCTGTAAATATGTGGGTGCTGCTGTTCGTCCTGTGTGCTTTTGGCGTAAATGGAAAATTGGATGAAGAAGATGAACAAGGGTCATCGGGTATGTAGACTTTTGTTAATAGAAAAAGAGAATAAAAATAATTTTAAAGCAGGAAATAAAGGAGATGTTTCAAAATGTATTGAGCCTGGGCCATGTCCTTGTACACTGTACTTAAAAATAGGGAAATACATTTTAAATCGTTCTCAACTGTAAAATTCCTTTAAAATGGCTTTGTTTGCTGGTAAACCAAAATATTTTACACTTGAAATTGCAACACACAACAAAAACCCCTCATGGCAGTTAGCTGTCATTTTCATTAATTAATGACCTTCGACTTATTTATTGACACTGTTGTGATAGCTGACAGTTCTCTCTCTGTGATCAATGGTCAATCCACGGTTTACTGTCATTGTTTTTAAGCACTGAGTAACTAAATCGGTGAGATCTCATGTTGAAAGTCGATAAAAATAATTGATAATTATCAATTAACTACCACAACAGTATAAATTTAAATGTATTATCTGTATTTTTCCCGAAAACTACGGATTTTTCTCTTTATTTTGAGGTAGTGTACATAGACCTGGCCCATTTTGAAACATGTCCTTTGTATGCAGGTTGAGAAAATCGTAAAAGTTCATATTACTAACCTGTGAGCCCTAAACTTAGGAACAGAAAAGTATGTATTTAAGAAACAGTAAAGACAGGTAATGATTGTAGGATTAAGTGAACATGGTTAAAATTGAAAGGTATGTGTACCTATTTTGATGATAATGAGTCTGACATTGCAAAAGTAAACCTACAAATAGAAGGTCTCTCTTCTCAAGAAACTAGTGTCAATTAGCTCAAATTCGAATAGAATTGTAGTACTGCTGATTTATACTCATAAGTGATAATTCGATGAACATGGTCCGTTACTGCTTTCAATTTGCGAGTGGTAAATGAAAAAATTTGATATGAAAAAAGCTGTAAGTGTAAGCAAAGGTTTTGTTGAATTGAACCGAAATTTTACTGGCAAATCGCCTATTATGTTCACATCGTCTCATTACAAAATCAGCCTGTAATGTTATGTTCCTACTGCTGGGACTAAGGCTTTTTCTGTGAGAGAAAGAAGGCAGTTTCTACCGCGCGGCCCAAAAGCGGGTTGGGCATCAAACTCAAACTCAAAGCATTTATTTCAAATAAACCAATTACAAGCACTTGAATTGTCAAGGGGTCGGTCGATCAGAAAGACGAAGCTAGTTGCCCATTCCAAAGCGTAGTAGGTACCTATGGAGAAGAACGGGCAAGAAACTCCACAAACACTCTTTTAAACCAAAATATGGTTACAAAATATTGGTTACATCATTCATGATGAAATTATGCAAGTGAGAACGATGCAGAACGTTAAAAGCGTCCGTAATATAAAGATAAAAACAATTCAAACATTCAATTAAATTAAAATAAGCCATGGCAGCTAAGAGATGAGCAGTACCTACTGACGGCGCCCGTTCACGAACATGACGCATGAATTAGCGCCATTCAGCTCAACCATTTTGAAGGGAGCTAAATGATCCAACACATGCGCCACCATCAGCGAGACATTAGAGTGAGCATGACATGCTCTGAGCTGCCAGGGCACATTCAAGTCAATGGAAGAAGTACCCAGTAAATGGTATCTTTATAGTATGTACATAGATCAATTAGTTTATGCACCCTTGTGGAGCAGGACCAGCGTTGGTCTAAACAATTTTATCAGCGATGTAATCCTCCAACTTATACAAGATTTAAATTTCGTTGCATTCAGTTGAAGTATGTGAGGAGTTATTTTATTGTAACATTTAAACAGTACTCCATTAAAGATAGTCTACTATAGCCGGCCTGAAACCTGGTTGAACTAATTGGTCCCTATTTCTAGTGATATAATTGTGACTTTCATCTCTTTTACTGAAAACATGTAGAATTTTCCTTACGTATATGATGTTTTCATAGATAAATTGACAAGGTACCGTCATGATGTTAATATCTTTAAACAGTTCCCTTAGAGACTCGCGCCTACGGAGGCCATATAAATGTATCTTCCAAGAAACAAGAAAGTAGTTTATCTAAATATAGAAGAGCACATCGAAATCCTAAAAAACAACTCGGTACTCTAAAATATTGTCACCACACAATGAAATATCAATGTACTACAGTCGATAATAATCAGTTAACTCCGTTCAGTTATGTGCGTGGTTAGCTTCACAATATCGCTAAGAGTTGGTAATAACATATTGTGAAAACAACTCCAAACACCAGACTTTAACGTCACCTCATTCTTGTTTAGTTTCTTTGTTAAAGTTTGACGTAATCTTGTGAAAGGCAGATATTAGACTTTTTGTTTGAGTAATAAGCTGTTGTTCACTTTTGTAGTCGTGCTGGTTCTGAAGGGATATCGTGTTACCTAGTAAATGGGTTGTGGAGGTCAGATAGGCAGTCGCTCCATGTAAAACATTCGTATTCAGCTGCATCCGGTCAACATAGTTGTGAAAAGGCTACGCAGATTGATTTTGTTTTAGCAATAGGCTGGGGTTTATTTTTGGACTGATGCTGGTTCTGAGGTCTTGAATTTGGTCTTTATGTCCCAGAATCTTCAGAATCAGAATCATAATTCTTTATTTTGGAGATCTTTCATTTAAATATTTATTTAATTTTGGTGTTTCAAAATTTCTTAGAAAATAATATATTGAACCTTTTTTAGATCGCCTCGTCTTATGCCTATTTTATTTTATATCCTGTTCCACCATCCTTGATTGGTTTCCGTTTATTTATTTTGTAGATATTTTAATACGATTTGTGCTCAATTTAATCTGATCATCATCATCGGCAGCCTTGTTCCACCCAGTGCTGAGTATAGACCTCCGCTCTATGGTGCCATGCTTCCCTGGTCTGTGCGAGTCTCACCCAGAACTTTCCTGCGATCCTCTGTGGGTCGTCTACCACCTGGCTATTGTCTGCCAACGCCCCTTCTACCGTTTCTCGGCAACCATTTCGTTAGGGCTCTGCTTCACCTCCCATCACCATCATCATTTAATCTGATAGATTATGTATATCTGCACCATAATTGTGTAACACACTATCAATCACAATCTGAATCATTTTAAAGCCTATATCTAACCCAAAAATGTTATGCTCGAAAAATTTGTCTGCTCAACAACGTCAATAACGCAATGAATGTTGTTGAACTGTCAAAATGAAAGCCATTCCTACTGTTAGTGTGTTACGCAATTACCACGCTGGACATAATGAAACAAGCACACAATCTGCGAAAATAGATTCATTATGTTTTTTGCACCCCTTTTGCAACATTTGATGAAACTCATTCTTTAAAGAGTTAGTCTTTTAAAATAGTCCAAAACTTTCTAAAGACTAACAAGTACTTACAATGCTCTAGTTTAAAACATTTAAAACAACTTCTTTGATAGATGAATAGAACTGAAGACACTGATCATCTTAAAGGGTTAACTTTTGAAATTACTCTCTTTTTGTTACAAGTTTGAATAGATCTTTATTGATAGCTTAAATGGAGGGTAGATTTTTCTTGAAGTTATTTTCTTTTGGAAATAGATCCTTAAGCATAGGTAATGAAGGCTTTTTGTCATAATATTTTAGTTTAGTTTAAGTATTTTCTATACATATAATACAATATGAACGAAGTCAAAACTGTAGATTGAATATTTTTGAAAAAAAGTAATCGCTACGAGGTGTCTGATGCGGAAAAAATTGTTTTTAGAATTTTTGTCCGTTTGTCTGTTTGTCTGGATGTATATTCCGGATTGGCGCAAAAACGGCTGAACGGATTATTTAGATGAAATTTGGTAGATTTTTTTGTAATCTGGATTAATACATACCTAAGGTCATTTTAATCTCAGTAGTTATTTCCCGTGGGATATTTTCCGACATCCACGCAGGCGAAGCTGCAGGCAATAGCTAGTATTTCAATATAATCTTCAGACATGACAGCTTGCGTAATAGGTACAGTTTCCAGCTGTTGATGTGACACTTTCTATTTTGAGGAAATGTTTGGTTTGACATCATTCATACCTTTATGATAGTCTGTGTCAAAAACTCCATATGGCATATTAACAACGCCTGTATATTGTAACAGATATAGACAGTGGAGACTAGCCTTCGACGCTGTAGATGTTATAGTGCACAAGTGTGTGCGCAGACACAGGGGCCCTCTCTCTTCCTCCACTCTCATAGTCCTATGGGACGGCAATCCGACAGGAGAGAGATCCAGCGCAGGACCAACGGCTTAACGTGCTCACCGAGGCACAGGGTATCACAACGCCTACTGCCAAACTCCGGGCTGTTACTAAGAAATTCCTAATGAAAAAACCCAATAACTTTGCCCGACCTTGGAATCGAACCCAGGACCACACACTCAGCTGCCACGCTTGCGACCACGAGACCATGACGGGGCAGTTAAATTGTAACAGATATGTAGTTATTAGTTAGCTTAATCTAAAGTTAAAGTTAGTAGGTAGCACTGCGGGCACACTAATCCACGGATTTCAAAGTTACTCTAAATCAAAAGTACCAAAACAGAGTCACCAAAACTAAAAGTTACTCATACTCATACTTCACTCCAAATTGCGGTCAAACTTTCGGCCAAAACTTTATTCAGAGGCGAAAAAAAAATCCGACGATTTCGCCACTTATTTGCTCGGTTTTGCCTACTTTGGGGAGAATCCGAAGCGTTTATCAAACAATTTAGGCGCGAGTTTCGGTTCTCCGAACAGCTGTTGCGACCACATATAATGTGAAGTTAAGAAAACTAGTGCTTCTTTGTTCTACGACCGCTAAATGTTTTTTTCATAATTCGGTGTTTTTCAGCTGAATGAAATTGTTAAACAGTTGTGATGTGACGTTTTTTGCGCGAGCTTGTAGTTTTCGGAGGCACAAAGTGAAATGTTTTAGAACAAAGTAAATGGGAGTTACAGAACTATGTATGTTGTGACCTTTGACGTTTATTTCACTGTTGAACATACTATGATTTTAGGAACGTCATATTCATGTCATATTTTTATTGCGCCTTTGAGTCAAAGACACTATTTTGCTTTTGTTCTTTGAGTTACAATATTGTACTTCCTCTAAGGTCTTAAAATAGTCAATTGTTACTGTCCATTTACTTTTTCTGTTCCATACTTTGTAATTATCTTTCGGGGAAACAGAAATTTCGTTCAATCATTCTGTTATCCCATTATCTGAACGCTCATTGCTTCACACAACCGACTTAAGGCAATCACCGGTACACGAGTAATCTATTTAGGCGCCCAGTCCACTCCTATGTGAGTATGTGCGCTTGGTACCAACAGAGGTAGCTAGTGTAGATTTAGCTATAGTAGATTTGACTGACAGCTGTGATTTTTGGGAATAGGTCTTTTAATTACAGGTAATGGAGTGAGTGCCATGTTCGATTTGAGAAGGAGATAGCGAGTGTTTCTGGTTTCATGCCCTAGAATCGTTTTTTGTTAGGCTATCTGTGTCTATAAAAGACATTAAATGCTACTTGAATCCATCCAAAGGTTGTCTGTAAAAGAGCGCTTTTAGCGATAAGACCACCCATTGTGTCACCCTGTGTAAAATGTCTACATTTATATCTGTAATTTTTATGGTGTACATAATAAAAAGTATTCTATTCTATTCTATTCTAATGTATGCACTGCGTAGAAACAATGTGAGGAATAAGGGAGGTGAAAGAAGCAGTGTCACTTACTATAGACCCATATTGGTTCTTACTTTATTATCTAAAATCTTTGAAAAGGCTATAAATTCACGTGTAACTAATGGCTTAGAAAAACAAAATATACTTGCGCAAAACCAGCATGGGTTCAGAAAAAATAAACGTACCGAAGATGCAGTTCTAGATCTGACCAATAGTATAACTAATGCCCTATATAACAAAACCAAAACACTAAGCATGTTTCTAGATCTGTCCAAAGCATTTGACACTGTCTCTGTCACCATCCCTCTGAAGAAAATGGAACGTATGCGAATAAGGGGCGTGGCTCTGAACATTTTCAAAGACTACCTTACAATACAAAGCTAATGTGTGAAAATACATACCTCATAAAGTGATAACATTGAGTTCAGTGTCTTTGGGGTGCCCCAGGGTAGTTTACTTGGTCCTACACTCTTTCTAATCTACGCAAACGAAGTTTGTCAATTAAACATACAAAATTGTAAGACACCGCTGTCCTTGTACGTAGCAAAACCTGGCAAGATGCTCAAACTGATGCAGAGAATACTCTCAGAATTGTCATGACGTGGTTGAATAATAACTTCCTCACTATAAATGTCGCTAAAACTAATTATGTCGCTTACTCACCATCCACTCAATCCCAACCTTCAAGTAATTTGCTCTCCCTTAAGGCTCATACTAGTCTTGTCACAAATACACAGACCTACAATTGCCAATGCATAAAGAGAGCAAAATAACGTCAAGTGTCTTCCTTGACTCCACCCTGAATGGACACACATATTTAAAAAAATTGACAGGTCGTGTCCGCAAACTAATATTTACCTTCAAAAGGCTTATATCGACTCTGTAGAGTGATTCACTTACAGCTGTCACGTCACGCTTTGGCACGGTCGCTTCTGTAATTTTGTATTTTAGCGTGGGGTGGTGCTTATGCCATGGCGTTTTTAAAAGTTGAAAGAGCACAGAGAGTTGTCTTAAAGGTTATGCATTAGAAACCACGCATGTACCCTATATTTTGTTATATATAGCGAGTGTAAGCTTCTATCTGTGAGACAGCTCTTTGTCTTTCAATCAATTCTGCGCCAACGTTCCTCTCTCAACTATGTCCCAGTGCTAATGAGTGAGAAACGACGCAAAAGCTCTGTATGTCCCGCCGTGTGCCATAGGACCACTCTTGCTAGTCGACATTTCTATGTTCTCGGTCTTCGTCTTTATAACAAAACGAACAAAAAACTCAACATTTACGAGCATTCTGTCTCGAAGAGCAAATTGCTGCTGCGTGATTGGCTATTAAAACTTTCATATACTGAAAGTCTTTTTGTACAACCGATATATTTCTACAGTGAAATCTGTACACTCATACGCAATCACACACACACACACTCAATACACCAACTAACTCCAACCACAAACACCACACAACACACTTACACAACACACTCACACCTACAGTTACTTTTTCTAATGACCAACTTATTCCTACTTCTTCATGTATCCTTTTATTACCTATAAGCTTTTTCCAAAAAAAACATCGGCTACATCTACATACATTGTCAATACGCTGACTCTGTATAAACGGAACGCCCTGTCTCCTGTAATACAGATTTTTTTAACTAGCACAGGTTACAGGAGATCTTATCCACTAAACTTAAGTACTGTATTGTATAGTTTTTGCTTTTCAATAACTGGTGGAAAAATAATCTGTAAAACTATCTTTGGAACAATAAAATTATTAATATTATTATTTATTTAATGTAAGTAAAAATAACTGTTGCTGTTTTAAGCACCTTAATTCGTCTTGACTAATCTAAATCCCATCCCCCTATATAAGTTTCGTCTTAGTTTTAGTCTTATCGAAATCTGGGAGTTGTTTGGCCAACTCCGACTGCGCTAACAGATAGAGGACCCACTCTCTAACTAGATGAAGTTGAAACTGATAGATTATCATAACTCTCTGCGCTGCCAAATCCTTAGACTAACAAGTGAGTCTGACGGGGGACGATAGTGGTACGGCAAATTTTATATTATTTTAGGTTAGGTTGGGGTTATGTGCAGCGTGCAGTGTTGGAGGCAAATGAAGATAAATGATAAATGATTTTATTTCTCTAAGTAGTACGAACACTCTTAAACTTCAATAATATTTTTAGGGTTCCGTACCCAGAGGGTAAAAATGGGACCCTATTACTAAGACTTCGCTGTCTGTCCGTCCGTCTGTCTGTCACCAGGCTATATCTCAAGAACCGCGATAGCTAGACAGTTGAAATTTTCACAAATTATGTATTTCTGTTGCCGCTATAACAAGAAATACTAAAAACAAAATAAAATAAACATTTAAGGGGGCTCATATACAACAAACGCGATTTCTTTGCCCTTTTTTGCTCGATATCAATAATGGCAACAGGTAGGCACTTGAAATATTCACAAATTACTCAGTTGTATTTTTACTTTAATAATAAATAATAAAATTAAAATAAAATTAATATTAAAGGGGGGTTCCAACACAAAAAACGCAATTTTTTGCCTATTTTTGCTCGGTATCAATAAATGGTAACAGGTAGGCACCTAATTTGTGTACCTACTGTTGTTTACCTAGTCAATGGTCCAGAACCCTTCTTGCGCGAGTCCGACTCGCACTTGGCCGGTTTTTTAAACTAGATGAGGTCGGCGTTTCCTATCTGACTACTCTGAGAAGAAAGGCCAACACAAACTTAGAAGTCACAGTCTCTTTTAAAGTCCAGACATAATCTTGGTCAGATCATGTGAAGACCATGTAGATTAGTGTCTGAAATGGTCTTTTGAGGAAAGAACCACACAGATTCAGTGGACCTATCCAGTCAGTGCACGCGTTTGTCAGTAATCGTGCAGCTCAACTCGCATAAAGATGGGCTCGATATTGGTCTGTATTGTAGGTGTCCTTACTAAATGCACAATATATTCAATCTATATTTATACACAAAGCGTGTAAGAAGACCCTTCACAAAGCCGTCGTCTACGCATTCTGTACATGAAACTAAGTAACTTTGTGCAAAAAGAATAGCTTGGAAACGACTTTTATTTTTGTGTGAAGAATAGAATAGAATAGAATAGAATAGAATAGAATAGAATACTTTTTATTATGTACACCATAAAAAATAACAGATATAAATGTAGACATTTTACACAGGGTGACACAATGGGCGGTCTTATCGCTAAAAGCGAACTTTTACAGACAACCTTTGGATGGATTCAAGGGAAAAGGAGAGACAATAATGCAGGTAGTCAGTGGTGTACCATTTACATATACAACAAATACATACATACATAAAACATATACTTATCTACATATAATATATACAATAATAAACATGAAACAAGACCAAGGAAACTAAATGTAATGATGATGTTTAAGGAGAGAGGAAGTGTTTTTTAACCATAATTTTAAAAGTGGACAAAGATTGAGCACGCCTTATCGACTCGGGCAAGGCATTCCATAACCGTACTGCTTGAACTGAAGATTCTCTGTTTACGATAGTGCGCAATGTAACACACGCAAAACATTGTGCTTATGGGTGCATGCCCATGCACAGGGGTCGTGGGAGTATTGAATGTTAAGTTATAACATTTAAAAGTAGTTTTTGTAAAATAACATAAAAATGCGTTGGAATTTTGACCTTCAATATCTCCGTAACCAAAACGTTCTCCGGTATGGTCCAGCACATTTTTTTTTAAACCGACTTCAAAAAAAGGAGGAGGTTCTCAATTCGACAGTTTTTAAAATTTATTTTATTAAGTAATTTTTATTACTTCAGAACTTTTTTCTATGTGAACCGAATTCGATGTTTTTTTTTTTTTATTTGAAAGCTGGTGCTTTTCATGTGGTCCCATATAAATCGATCAAGATCTAACCAGTAGTTTTTGAGTTATCTTTAATAATGCGTATTTTTTTCACTTAATATATATTATTTTTTGATGTTTTAATAATTTCCTGTCACTGTTATTTACATATCAAGTAGTGGTATACGAATTTGTGTGGGGTAGTTACCACAACTAAAAAGGGAAAAATAAATACATTTTTATAAAACAAACAGCCGACTTCCAAAAAATCCACTAAAAAGTGAAAATAACTTTAATTTCGTAAGTCGGTGGCAAAAAACGAAAATACAAAACCAAAGACACCGACTTCCGAAATTAAAGTTATTTTTCACGGTATAGTGTTTTTTTTTTGAGCCGGTTGTTTTTTTTTTGTAAAAAAAAAATTATGTTGCCTTTTATTGCTAAGATTCGACATCTGTGAAAGTTTCGCAATTAATTAAAAGAAGCCTTGTATAGAGCAAAGTTTTAACATGAAGGACTAAGGCGACAGTGACAGTAGAAGGTCGTTAGTTTCAAAGTCTAGATGAACGATTGTGGAAAGCATAATCAAAATTATTAATGTTATTAGTTTACGGTTTTACTCATTGTGTAAGTTTACCCAACTATCGAACAATAATAAACATAAATATGTCTGGGATAAGTTATATTATAACATAATGAAAACGTTTTCATTTAGTTTAGTTGAGAGAAAAGCGAACAAAAGTAATTTGTTTTGCTTTGCGTTTGTATTTTGTGTTAAATGCGGGTGCAGTGTAAATAGTTGTTACGTGCGGGTCTTTTTACATAGGGCTGTAGCATTACGCTGAGCGATTGCCGTTTTGGGTGGATGTGATGCATATATACAACAAGTTGTTCTTTTTAAACTATTGCATAGCTTTTATCGCGGGCTTTGAGCGCGGCGACCGAATCAAGAAATTCCGTAACGAAAATAAAACCTAACACCCCCCACTCCGCCTACCATGTAGCTCGGCCGAGCGTTCGCTTAACGTGTATGTATATGGTACGACTGTACTTGAATTAATATCAAAGAAAAAAATACTGCATAAATAAAAATAAATAAATAATTATAATTGCATAAGTTGATAAAAAATGCTATGCAATAGCTTTACCGCGGCAGTCCCCGAGTGCCACACGTGTTTTTTTTTGTGTGTTTTTCTCTGCGTCAAGTTTACCTTCTTTCTTCCTTTTTTCTTCGTCTTCTTTTAACGTAAAATAAAGTTAATAATATTTATTTATTGGTTACGGATTTAATAACGTGGCATTGCCTCATCAGGTTTAAGGACTCGATCTCTAATATATTGTCTGTCTTTTGACCTATGTTTACACCACTTATCTATAGAAATGAATGTGGCGGGTAATGATGTATTTCTTTTTATCCACACAAGTATCTTATATTAATCTTTAAACCGACATAGGGTAAATAAAAATCTATCTCGTCCGAAAATGGTGTATTCTAAATTTATAATGAATCACACCCGCAAAACCTTAGGTAGATATTTATACCCAACCATAGCTACACTACTTTTATAAACGACCTATTTTTCTAATGTTCCTCCTCATAAATCTCTGGACCGCTACCTGCCGAGTCCGATTATCTCATCACAATATATTATGGAGCTAAAACCACGCAACTATAAATCTTATGAAATTGTAATAAGGGCTAGTTTTGTTTGAGGTGTTAAAACAGATGTGACTAAATACTTAGTATGGTTGTTTATACTTAAATCGGTGTTGTAGAAATAGTACATTACTGCAGCGGCCGACAACAGAGGCATTGATGGACGATCGTGAAAATGTACCACATACTTGAGTCCATCAATGCATTGCTGCGGCCAAGGCTTGTATAGTACTTTTCTCAAATAATGCGCGGAAATTCAAACTAAGTAAATTAATTATAAATTTCAGAATCAATGACGAACAACGATAACTTTTCTCGCGTCAATATGTTCATTTGTTTCTTTTTCACTTTATACAGCTCTGTTTGCTAAGCCAGTTCGAGATTTAAATAAAATCTTTGATAAGTTACCTCCTTGATTGCCACGGGTCGAAGTAAAAAGTTCGTTCCATTTTTAAATTGCACGACACATATGAGTTTTCCTTTTCATACCTACATTGCAGGCCGCTACTCGCATGTATTTGACCAGTACAGCATTTTCGATCTATCTCGAAGAAGGTTGTTAAAATAATGCTCGAATTTCCAAGCGTGTTTGAGAAAATGTCAATAACCACACTAAAGGGTCAAATTGCAATAGTTGTAGTAGTTTGGCAGTTAACACTGAATTTTACAATTTGAAATCATCTCCATCCGTTTAACAGACCAGCCCAACCTTCACCCAACATAGTTTCGAGTCGGATCTTCAGAAGTTACCAAGAGCCCATATTAATAAAACGCTCTCAATAAAGAGTTAGAATTTTAAGTGTAGTTTACTTGAGTTTTGGAAGATCACGTCTTTATCATTGTAATTGCTTCTTCAATGGTAACACTTAGATTAATGACGACGATAAGTGATGCATATAACTTTAAATTCAACTGCAAATCTCTAGAACGTTACATGAATTTCACCTCAGAAACGCTTCGTTCAGTTTTCACCTGATCATGATCATAAATATACAGAGCAGTAGCATGATCCAAAATTCAAAATGGTTCCCTGCATTTATTATTTCATAAAAATGCTTAGTAATTCAATAAGTGTAGGCCTGTAGGTAATCAAACATTGGACGTACATTTTTCCTAAAAGCCTAAAAAGGTGTTCGTATTTGAAGCAAGTCCTTCGTCACTACAAAGAAAACTCACTAATCAAATCTTTTCCCTACCAGGAGACCATGAGTTGGACGAGAGTACGGAGAGGATAGGTGCAACCGTGACGCAGGTGTATGAACATCCGTATGCGGCTTCCGTCAACAAGAACGACACCTACATCTGCAGCGCCGTCGTACTCAACACATACTGGCTGCTGACCCTGTCCAAATGCTTCGATTCGTAAGTATCATGTATTAATCTTGTTATCCTTTCTATCGGCCCCGAAGCTACGAGACAGGAACAACTTTAGGAAGACTCAGGAAACTACGAGGAGGTAAGATAAATTTCATCTCTATCTTTCACTTAATTTAATGGAATTTTACTGTTTTGAACAGCACATTTTCGATAGACAGGGCACTAGGTAAACATGTGCATGAAGGAGTACCATAGGACAACCATCGACAGTGATGAAAATATGAAAATTAATGGATTTGTTTGGTATTTTGGGATCAGTTGTCATTGATTGATATTTGTTGGATTTTTGCCAAATTGAAAATCTTGTGTACTAGTACAAAATCAGATTTTTTTACCACAGAAGAAAACATCGTGTAAATTACTGGACACAAGACAATAAAGTTACCTTAAGATAACTTTATTGTCTTGTTATAAGGTAATTTACTTCAACATTGTAATATAATAAGACCTATTGTCTTTACCAGTTATTCACCTCAAACTATAATAACGTAATCTATACAGATTTCACTTAATTAACCCTATTCTGTATTATGTAGCGGAGTTTAATTACTGACACCTATTGTATTAATTAATTATTCATAAAATATTTTCAATGTGAAAGTTTTTGATGTCCGTGAGTTTTTTCTTCTATTACGCTTAAACTGCTGAATGGATTTGAATGAAATTTTGCACAAAGGTAGACCATGTTATAAATTAAAATATGGACTTATTTTTATCTGGGTACATGAAGTAGATTCCCTCGAGTGCTAGTGAAACTGCATGCAATAGCTACTAGTCTTCAGAATGTCCTAGAAATCGACAGACATACTGTAGGTGGTTGATGACTTTGGTCAAGCCCTCCCAAAATAACTTATTTATAAAATTTAATAAATTTAAATTAAATTAAATAATTTCTTACAAAAAAAAATTGCGGAGAAAAATTTAATAATAGTGAATTTACGTTGAATTTCTAAGTTTCTATGGAGAATCAAAGGTAATTACGGATAGAGTAACTACTTAATAATATTTTGGTGGAAAAAGTTATTACTAAAAAGATTTTATTTACAAATGAGAGTCGAAAGAATGACGCATGGCGGTTAGCCCGTTTTTTTTTTTGAACATCTAGTATAACTTGAAAATTATAAGATTTTGCGGAACATATTTAAATGTTATGTTATTTTGGGAGGGCGTGACTAAACCTATCACCACCTAGAGTATGTCGGTCGATTTTTGCGACACCCTGTATACCAATATTATAAAGAGGTAAAGTTTGTAAGTTTGGATGTACGAGGTAGGTAATCTCCGAAACTACTTATTCGATTTCAGAAATTCTTGCACTGATAGAAAGCTACACTATTATCGAGTGCCATAGAATTTATTTTATATAAAAAGAAAGAAAGAAAGAAAAATATTTTATTAGGGACACGCACAGTAAATACAAAGAGTAAAAATAAAAATAATAATAAAAAGGAGCGTTTAAAACTAACAAAATAACAATAAAAGCAACAAATAAAGAAGTACAAAATGAAAGACCTGTGCGAGGCCAAAAAGGCTCCTATCTCAGCATGGCATGTTCGGTTCCACGCGGACGGAGCCGCAGGCAGAAGATAGTGCTTAATATTTGGCCTGTTTCTCATGAAAGCTATCGACATATTGGATGGGAAATGTTAATTAAATATTTGGTTCGAACGCATTTGGTTCAATCCGGTATAATTATTTGGGCAAAGGTCAGTAGGGCGCTGAAGTTTTTAGTGGATTGAAATTCGTAAATTAAATGGCAAGGGGCCAAGGGAAAAGTAATATCGGATGAATTTGTGCCCGGTTTAAAGCAGGCCTATCCCCTGTTGCATGAGAAAACGGTCGAAAACAGTATGTACTAAGTAATACACTTCTAATGCTTCGGGAAATGGGAACTGGCATAGTGCTATAGAGGTATGAGGAACAGGGTGTAAAGTTCACTCATACTCTATGGAAAAGGGAGGATCCTCCGACCAGACGGGTGTCGTGTCTGGTGGGCAACTGCCCGACGATTGATGTCGGGATGTTGTATATATGCTAGTTGCGCGGTAAACTCTGCTTGCGCGATGCAGGATCTTGTGTGACGTCATTGTGATGTGTAGCTCGCATGTGGCCATGTAGATACCGCTACAGTGCTGAATTGCAATTCTTGAACAAAGTATGAATTTCCTTTGCAACAGGCTGATATTTTATGAGTTAGCACCAGCTGCTGGCTTTCAAAGAACCTTTATTCTTAGACCATTATAAGACTGCCTCGTTGGTCCCGTGGTCCCTAGGCCTACTGCTGAGCATGAAGTCTTGGGTTCGATTCCCAGGTCGGACAAAGTTGCGCAGGCTTGCGGACGGCGAGTAATGGGTAGCTTGCCGTCCGGTAAGGACCAGGCCCGGGTCGACGGCGCGTTGTGTTCCACGCGTGCCTCAAAGAGATGTCAGCACTAATTGACGGGGTCCGATAGGGCCGATGCCTGCCAGGGTCGCGGATCGTTCGAAAGAGTTACCGGCAACTGAAGGAACACGGGTGGGTTTTAGTCAGTAAAAGTCTGACACGCCCTTGTGCTTGAGCGGGAGATGTTATTTGATGATCTACCAACCAAAAAAAAAAGCTCAGGCAAAGTTCTTTTTAATGTCACGTAGTTTGGAAGGCGCTGGTGTTTGTGATACAATGATTTTTTCATTAGTACAAACACCAACGATTCTGAAATGTTCTATTTTTACTTGGAAAATTGTTTTTGTGAACCGTAAATGTGTTTTTACTGAAATAAAAACAAATATTAATAAAAAATATTATTATTCTAAATTACTTTTTGGTTTTTATATCTGAAATTTCTCAGTAATAGCCCGGAGTCTGGATTAGTGCCCGGTTGATGGCAATAGACTCGCGTCCTATGACATAGAATAGAATAGAATAGAATATTTATTTGTTCAGAATGTAGGTATTTACAATAAGGTGGTTATAATAATATTAAAGAACCCTTGTACATTCTACCATTTTGGCATGCAAACATTGATGCAGTTCATCATCAAATATTCAAACTTTAATACACAACTAAAATGTATCAGCTAGGAAATCCGATACGGAGTAGTAACATTTATTCAATAGCAGTAAAGTTAGTTTATTTTTGAAAGTTGTTGCTGGTTCCTCTTTTATGGAATCAGGAATGTGGTTAAAAATAGCCGGTGCCGGTGCATAGGACTTAAACATAACTGGCGAAATGTGGGTGCACTATAGGTACACCTCTGCCTAACCCTTTGGAGTACCAAGGCACCAAGGAGGACCAAGGCGTGATGTTATGTTATTATAAGACCACTCCACGTAGGTACTAGGATTCCAGGCGGCTGCAGAACATTTCTATAGACGTAAGGATAATGTATAATGTAATTGGCTGTACAATTGTTATTAAGGTCAATTGAATTGTACCTGCCTGTAGGCTCCGGACCTGTGCAAACAAGTCCGTTTGACAGATCAAATATGTACCTACCGTATAGAGTTGCAGGTTATAGAAATGTACAAGTCCGTTCCTGAGTCCTTTTGTTTGACGGGTAGCTAATTAATGTTTATTTTAGATTAACCGAAAAGTAGGAAAAGAGGGCAAGAATAACGTCATAGTATTAGGTCCTTACATATGAAATTGATGTTTTATAGAACTTTATACACTTTGATCTCAAAAAGCCGGCGTTTGGTTAAGAATTCCAAATTCAAATTTATTTCAATTTAAAGCGTGTCTATTTGTGTTTCGAATGTAATCATTCATTTGTTTTCGCGCCATTTAATTTTGCTTTGACATCATTCTGTGCTCATTATGGAAAACATAAAATATCGCATTATTTTCGAATACGAATTCCATCGTGGCACTAGCGCTGCAGAAACAGCTCGAAGGATTAATAATGTGTACGGAGAAGCCATTGTAAAAGAAAACACAGTACGTTTTTGGTTCCAACGCTTTCGTTCTGGAAATTTTGACCTCCAGAACAAACCTCGTGGACGGCCGGAGACCCTAGTTGTCAATGAGGAATTGAAAGTGATCGTGGCAGCGGATCCATCTCAAACCACGTCAGAGTTAGCTGCAGGCTTCGGTGTGAGTGATAAAACCATTTTGAATCATTTAAAACAAATTGGAAAAGTGAAAAAGCTTGAAAAATAGGTACCGCATGAACTAAGTGAAGCAAACCAACAAACACGAGTCGACTGCTGCGTCACGTTACTCAACCGTCACAATAACGAGGGGATTTTGAATCGTATCATTACTTGTGATGAAAAATGGATCCTATACGATAATCGGAAACGCTCATCACAGTGGTTAACTCCAGGAGAACCGGCTAAATCCTGCCCGAAGCGAAAGTTGACTCAAAAAAAGGTACTGGTTAGTGTCTCGTGGACTAGCGTTGGTGTCATCCACTACAGCTTCCTAAAGTCTGGTCAGACGATTACGGCAGATCTGTATTGCCGACAATTGGAAACCATGATGGAAAATCTAGCCGTTACACAGCCGAGATTGGTCAACCGATCTAGCCCACTGCTGCTTCAGGACAACGCCAGACCACACACTGCACAACAGACGGTGGCGAAACTAGAGGAGCTAGGATTGGAATGTCTCCGTCACCCACCATACTCCTCGGACCTTGCTCCAACCGATTACCACTTTTTTCGGATTTTGGATAATTTCTTAATTGGAAAAAAATTCAATTCAGATGAGGCAGTCCAAAATACCTTCAAAGATTTTGTTGATTCTCGCTCCCGAAATTTTTTCAGCAAAGGAATAAATGAACTCCGTATAAAATGGCAAAAGTGCATAGATCACAACGGTACCTACTTTGATTGATTAAAATAAAAAAATGTATAAAAAAAAATTGTTTTGATTTTTCCATATAAAACATCAATTTCATATGTAAGGACCTAATATTTAACTTTTCCTTATATACCTAATATAATATTCTATTTTCGGACGTATCTACTACCACAATTCATTGATAATACACTTTGATAAGAACCATATAAGAGGGGAAAAACTTTGCCAGACACATAAATTATATTACACTAGCTTCTGCCGGCGACTTCGTCCGCGTGAAATTTCTTATCCCCCCGACCCACCGCGTCGCATCGTATCGCCTCCCCGTGCTATAACTTTGTTAGCGCTTAGCGTTCTTTCTGACTTTTTTTCGTTTTGCTCAGCTCCTATGGGTTTTAGCGTGGTATTAAATAGCCTATAGCCTTCCTCAAGAATTGGGTTATCAAATGCAAAAAGAATTTTTCATATCGGACCGGTTGTTCGAGATGTTACCCCGTACATATAAACTTACAAACAAACAAATTTTAGCTCCCTATAGACATTATTTATTTTGTTGTTTACATCGTTCTCTGTCTTGTAAAAAGATATCTATAGACCTATACATGTTACTGTCGCTTGAAAACAAACCTAACCTAGAATCTCATTATACTACGGCTACATATTAAGCTATACATTTCCAGTTTTAGCTGACCTCGCATTGTATAGGCTTTTCGTACAATGAGAAGTCAGCTTATACTGGAAATGTATAGCTTGATATTATGAAGTTGTGCGTACGTTCTGTTCTATACCAATATAATAAATTTGAAGAGTTTGTTCGCTAATCTCTGGAACTACCAGTCGGATTTGAAATATAATTTTGCGTTTGACAGCCCAATTCGTGAGGTTTTAATTTAACATCACGCTACGACAGTAAGGAGCTAAACAAAAAAAAGTCTGTAAGAACGCTTAGCGAAAACGAAGTAAACTCGCGGGCGCGGGCGGGCGATGCGATGCGACACGGTGGGTCGAGGGAGCAAGAAATTTCACGCGGTCGAAGACGGGAGCAGAAGCTAGTAGACTATAAAATCCAACGACACACTTCCGCCTACCATTCCAACAAATGATCGTACTCGTAATAACAAAGACTTTCAATAAATTGAAATTCAACCAATTACAGCGTTTATCTAAGCTGTTAATGCACAAATTGGGATAACGTTTACGTTAAATTAAGACAAGATTACGAACCTCTTAGTCGATGGCAAATACTCATTTATTCACCGAACACTACAAGGGTTATGTCCCCATCTCGCTCTTACATCCAAAATTCAATAGGAGAGAAAGAGATAAACATGTTTGACTCATTCAAATTACGCATTGCGTTAGCTGTACAGCCTTTTGCCTTTGCCTCATGATAAACAAATGTTTGCAAATCCACCCCGTCTATTATGTGAAAAGCTTCTTTTATTTGCCATTTTTATTTAAAAATATTATTCTAGTCTTTGTTATTTGGCTTTTGTAAAATTCATGTTTAACTTTCACAGTGAATGTTAATAGTTGTTATTTTTTACATTCTTTTTAAATTATGTTATGATACTCGTAATACTCGCATAGGTTGTTTGTGACTTGTGACTAAGTTATAAAAGCCGCACGAGTCGATCGATCAGGTTAAGCTACACTTTCTGCGGTTGATCCGTGGATTGGTGACCATATTTACAAGTCCCCTCCGTGCCTCGAAAAGCACGTTAAGCCGTTGGTCCCGGCTGTCATTCGTAGATCTTTGACAGTCGTTACGGGTCGTCGGAAGCCCGAAAGTCTGACAACCAATCTAACCCAGGGGTTTCTTATTACCCAGTAACTGGGTTTTGGAAGTCAGGTATGGAGTCGCCCCATGTAAAATACTGGTATTCAGCTGCATCCGGTTAGACTGGAAGCTAACTCCAATATAGTTTGGTAAAGGCTAGGGAGATGATGACTTGCATAGGTATACTAGGCCAATATACGTTGTTATTCTTTTTCCTGTCATATAATTCATACTAGCGACCCGCCCCAGCTTCGCACGATTTTTAGGAATGACAAAATATCGTGATTTCTCTATATGCAAGTTTAATTGACCGAGCGAGCGCAAAGCTCGAGCGAAGCGTCTCTGTTTCAGCTTGGGCAAAACTGCTTTCGTGTATCCGGATGGCTGTTTTCCTTTACATGTCGCATTTCTCAACCGATTCTCGTGAAAAGTTGTGAGCAGGTTCGATAATTATATGGAATTTATTTGTCGATTCAGTTTTTCGAAAATTTTCATAATGGGGGAGATATGGGGTTTGGAAACGTAAAAAAAAAAAACATATTTCAGCTATTTTGCGCTATTTTTGTTTTAAGGTGCGCGGTGAACATTTGTTCAGTTTTAAGCTGTGCAAAGGCAAACTCGCGTGGTCTTAAGCTCAAAGAGCCAATAGTTAATTATATACACATAAACATTTCGCAATAAATTCTCTAAATCGTGGTGAAAACTACATCAAATTTCGTCACACAGACAGACACGAAAAGTGACTTAAATTTATATTAATATATATATATTTACTAGTTTCTGCACGCGACTTCGTCCTAGCAATAAGTTGACAAAGTTGTATGGCAATCGGATTGACGGTATGGCAGCGCATAAAGTACGAACAAACAAATATTATTTCTTCTATGTATATTAGATTAGATGTATAGAAGATATATGTATAGATTTCACGTAGATAGGAAAAGCCCATTTCAAAGGATTCACGCGGAAGACCTTTTTGAATTTATTCGGCTCGTGTTTAAATTACATGCAAATCAGCCTTCAGTTATGTTATCTAATAATACCGGTCTGTAACTGCCCTAATTTCATGCGAAGGTCTCTTGTCATTGAGAGAAATATTCAAATAAACTTCTTTTAACAAAAAAAGATTATACATTGATCATTGTCTCTTGCTCGCGGAGTGTTGCCGACTTCAGTCTGTTCTATTGAATAGTCAAACGAACTGACCAGCGCGGCAGCGGGGTAATTGCGTAACACACTAACAGTAGGAATGACTTTTATTTTGACAGTTCAACAACATTCATTGCGTTATTTACGTTGTTGAACAGACAAATTTTTTGAACATATGAAGCAGTGGATTAGCAATAGGCTTCAAAATGATTCAGATTGTGGTTGATAGTGTGTTACGCAATTAGGGTGCTGTAAGTTAAGTTCGACGATAATTAAGCTCGTTGCTTTCTAGTTCGAAAATGTGAGTCCCACCCAACCCAAGCATACTATATAAGTAGATATATGAATGAGCATGTTAAAACCAATGTTGTAAAACCCTGTGTTGTAAAACCAATAAATTGCTATGAAATGAATGAAGATAGTTACAGACGCGGATGACAGCACGCGTGAGGACGCGATAATATTTGCTTATTTCTTCAAAACATGTCTATGTGATGCCCGTGACTCAACAACTTCGTTTCTTGTTGAGAACGAGACAGCAACAAGAATACTTCCTCGTTCTTACCTTCCCTGATGTCCAACATTAACTATCACTGTCTATTTAAAATAAAAAAATTGAAAAAAGCACATCTAAACTTATGCCATGTTCAACGCACAATTTTATGCTCAGGTTCCCCAATCCTCCGTGACATCACGACTCCTTTTTTGTAACTAAAGAACAAAACCAAATCAAATGAATAAGTGCTTGTCAACAAGCATCTCCAGGAAATAGGAAACCTTCTTTCAAATAATCCGACATCCGACCAATATAAACGTCTGACGATAGATAAATCATCCTATTTTACTGTGTTACTAAATATCAGGGTTTATGTTCGGATCCGCTAATATCCAAGTCGGTTTATGTACGAGCTTCAATATCCTCAGAAGGTCCAACAATGCGGGAAAGATATACCGTGGTCCTTTTATACGGAATGTATATGATATAGGGTCGCTGAGTGCTATGTGTAGTTCTAAGTGTACTAGGTTAGAAGAAAATGAAAGAGATTCTCAAAATGTTTACTTGTGTTTAAGTCGTTGGAGATTTTCTTTTGACTTGATATATAGAATCATACCTAATTGGGAGTGTTAATGATACCGCTGTGACATTAATTTTATTTATTGCAAATTGTTCATTGAAGCTTCTACGCATTAACATGATTATGTCCTCGTTAATTTATTTGTATTTATGAGATCCCCTGATTTGATTCAATTATTTATAACTAACTAATTCAGAGCGATAATCAATTCAGCCCTTATTCCCTATTTTACGTCTACTATTACGTCATTCGAGTAGTAGTTGCTGGAAATCAGCGCTGTTGAAGATAGGTTCCTCCGAAGTCACAGCATTTTGTTGAGCAGTGACCTGTTTTTACACCAATGCGACGCACGGCTTAATTGTTCACAATATTGTTGTTTGTTCGTTAGAAAAGTAGTCATTTTTCCATTCTGCAATCGCCATTTTGTTTTTTTTTTAGATCGTTTATTTGTTGTCATTTGCCAGTGTCGCAACACAGCAATGTATATTGTCTTTGGTTCCTGGCGCTAACATCAAGCAATGGAAAAAAATGTCAAACTTGTATTGCTTGAATACGAGGCTTTTGGCTATTTTGTGTGTTTGTATTTAATGTTATTATTTGTAATGTGCGTTTCTTTTTTGTGCAGAATAAACTAATTTTCTTTGCTTTTTTCTTTATTTGACAAACATCTCTTACAAATTGTACTTTACAGCTTCTAAATAAAATCCTCTACATTAATGTTTGCACTACATAAAACTATCTACATGTATGGTAGCACAACATCAGCTAAAAAAGACCCTTTTAATGCCAACCCTTAGCCAATACCCAAATCGTTGAAAGGCCAACCCTCTGGACACAACCCAAACCTGACAAGTAGTAATAGGTAGGATAAAAGTTGAAAAAGGGAGCGATAGAACGTTATGCTGAAGGTCAACCCATAATGGTAGATGTATTAATAGCTGTTTTATTATTTATGGCGCCCTGGTATTATGGTTGGCAATAATAAGCTGACAACATGATGGTATAATAGTGATCGTAATTTGTTTGAAAGTTTTTCCGAGTTATAATTTTGTTTTTCCTTTAGTTATTATGGGGTAGTATTTAAACGCAAATCAAAAAAAAAACTTTCTGTATCCAAAAATAAACCGAATTCCCATCAAAATTACTAATTGCACAGTAAAATACTCAACTCAAAATATTATGAAATAAGCAACAATTTATATTCGAGGGGCACCGCTATCTACTAGGAGAGGCCTCCTATTTCTGAATGGCGATAGTAACGATAAGGCGTAGTCGACGGAGCCCCGCTTCGCGGGGCTCCTACTTCTGGGTGGTTTGAAAAAAAATATTGTGTTATTTTTTTTCTTCTTCTAACCTAACCTGTCCGAGTCGGAGTCCTCCAAGTGCGGAACTCGCTTCGCTCTCTCTTGCATCCTAAATTCTCCTAGTGCAGTAATATTGCGTTTTGTACCGATTACGAGTGTGAGTATTATGTATGTACGCTCTGGTTAATTTGCTGTGCAGTCAGTATTTAAATGATGGAAATAAATTTATAGGTAATTATTTATTTGATGTGCGATTAATAATATCCCGTTATTATGTGATATGATTATTATCATTTATTATAGTGAAACATGTAGGAAGAAATAAGCTTTCTCAGTCTTCAAAGAGGCATATACCGATTTAATTTATTACCAACGGAAAACTAACCACAAAACTAATCTAACTAGGCCTCCCTCTCCCTACCGAAAGGACTGGTCGGACTAAACAGAATTGTGCGGAACAGCTACAAAATATCGTCCATCAAATCATTTTACAACTAGCATTCTAAACCTCTGCTGACATTTCCTGGGTCTTACTAACCCATAATATAATAATGTTGTATCATATCACCACTCCCATCCAACCGGTATTTTAATAATACCCTCAATTTTGACAAATTCAACATCACCAGTTTATAATCCATCAAAAACCCATTTTATCCCAACCCAAATTCAAGTCTCATTTTCGTTACCCCATTGTTCTCCATAATTTATGTAAAGGAACGTTCTTTTGTTTTCAGGGCCATCATAACATCGTATGTGACGCACAAGAATCTCAGCAATTTCACAGTGAGGGTGGGCAGTTCCTATAACAACAAAGCAGGGGCTCTCCATAAGGTAAAGTTTACTTTATGCTATGCTGATAACAGAATTAGATTGAGTTCATTGATGTATGGACGTTCTTTTGACCCGTTTGTCCGTGTTTTTTGATATGGAAGTTTAGTTAAGGAATTTGTGTTTATTTGGAAGTTGGGTTATTGAGTCTAGTTATAGTCATAGTAACTAATCTTAGAGATCTTCGATAGAAATAATAAAGCGTTATTCAAAGCTATTTGAAATAATACCAAATGCTAAAAGGCCAAAAAAATATTTAATTTTTCTTATAAAATATTTTTTTCTCGTTTACATTTTGACACACCGAACTAATTTTATAGAACCTACTAAATAAAAATTAACTATACCAATGATTCAAAATTCTGAAATACTAATCCAAACTGCCAACTTTGTTCAAGCTAAACGTGTTACCGTTTCTTGTACTAACATTTCTAACAATCTCATTTAACCACAAAGTTCCAACAAAATAATTATATTATGAAAGGTCCGTTACCGGCTGATAAAATTTTGCACCACTAATTTATCCCAGGCCTGTCATTTCATTATCTTTTTCCACTTAACTGAGTTTTACGCGATTTTCCTTGTTGATCCTCTTCGTTCCGTCTGTTTGCCTGGTAAGATCCATCTATACTTTTGTAAATGATTTCTGAGGAAATACCTATTGGTAATTAGGTGAAATATGATTATAATATTGATGTTCTTTAAATTGCCTTTTGTTTATGTTATTTTTTCAAATTAAAATGTCATTATTTTTATGTACGGTCACCAAAAGTGATAAGCAACCAGGGTCGTCAATATAGTTGAAGTTTAGTAAGAAACCGATGAATGTTTTGGAATAAAATTATATTAAATTAATAGAAAACAAACAGGTCATTCATCAAATTAAATTTCATTCAAAAACATCCATAGGTTTCGTAGTAAACTTCAACTATATCCGACGACCCTGGTTACTTATCTCTTTTGGCGACTGTACTATCTATACTTAGAAGTATTGCTTCGCCCGTATATTGATTTTTCGGAATAAAAATAATCTTTTATCGATGTGGGTATTTTTAATTTCTCTGCCAAAATTCGTCGATTTATTGGGCTCGTTTGTTTAGCCGTAAAAGCATTAAACACGTTCACTTTGACAATATTCCTGAGGATATAGATTTCAATTGTTTAGATAGAAGATAACTATTCCTACTACTTTTCTCGCTGTTAATGCTACTCGTGTTATTCTTAAATATTATTTTACAAGAACAAAGGAACGTTCGAAATCGCTTAAAAATACTTTTAGCATTCAACGAATTGAGCCCACAGGAAATGTAATCTCCAAAATTCTCAATCGGAAAAACAAAAGCATTCACAGTGACAACAACATCAATTTATTCCCAAAACCAAAAGGTAATTAACGGTATCATGGAAATGTTTTAACGTAACCAAATGAGTGGTGATATCAGACGTTTTTATTCCGAGCGTAAAAATCTTTACTGCAACACCAGAGGGGCTGGTAATGAGTCGATTACTGCTTCGTTTATAGTCGTTCGGCGTATGAGCATGTTTGGGCGTGTGAATTTGGCTTAAAAAGCTCTTTTTAGAAGATTGTGAGGTAAAATTTTTAATTTAGAACGTCGAGACTGGAGTATTTTTGTTAGAGCTTACGTTAGGGGGTTCATTTAGAGTTGTGTTGAATATGATCTACTTATTTCCCCGTGCTTACAATGCTGGGATCCGCAAGTCTATTTAAAAACGGATCCTTTGATCGTAGTCAAGACTGTATTCTTTTCACACTTCAGTGTTAATGAATTTAGGTCAATGTGGTGACGACTTTATCGCCTTCCATAAATAAGAAAGTACAATAATAAATAAATAAAAGTCTGTTTTAAAAACCAGATTGAATCCGATTTTTTAGAAAGAGTACTTAATGAACCACTAATTAATTCATCTCCAAATATCATTATTAAGGCTCCTACAAACAGGCGCGACACGCGACGCGAATCGCGGGCGACACAAAAGCACCGCTCGTCGCGCGACGAGCGGCGCCTTTGTGTAGCACTGTCGCGTCGCGCCTGTCTGTGGGAGCCTTTATAAGTTATCAGAACAGGTAAAATCTAAGTGCGAATAGGACCAGGCCAACTTAAATGACCGTCATGTACTAGGAGAACAGATGGCGTCAGCAAGTTCAATTTGAGCACTATTCATATTTTATTTACGAATGGCCCGTCGCGTCTGCGTACTACGGACACTGATATGGTTGGAAAGCGCGGTGATATTGGATAGTTTGTTGAACCCGTATATTGTGTCATATTCATTTGTTTGCAGATAAACTTAACAGATTGTTGACATTATAACTATAAATATTACTATACTATTGAAGAAAGGCGTTACTTGCATCAGACCTTACAGCACTAAGTCATCATATGCTAACCTTATTTTGAGGTAGGCTTCCATTCTAGTCTAATAAGATGCGCTTTCTTACGGAGCGATCACTTTTTGAGCTCCACATTACCTACACCTACGTCATTATCATCATCATTAACAACTTTGTCAACCACTTCTGGGTAAGCTTCCTCCTTATTGTGCTATGCTAGCCTGGTATGTGCTAGTTTCATCCAGGTATTTCGGTACACGGTAGACACACATTAATTACACACTTACTGAAATATCAACGTACGCAAATTCGACTTAATAATATATACTGAAATGGTAATAAACCATTTCTAATAATATGCTAACCGTTTCCGAGGAATTGATAAAACTATTTACTACGTACTAACTTCTCGTATTAAACTTTTACTACTAGACTCAAACTAATTGTCCTAGCAGCTGTTCTCCGGGAATTAAACTTTATTTAGTAGTCTTTACTGTCTCTTTGGAACATTTTTGTACCTTTGAGTCTGGCTTTGGAAGACTTCAGATAGACGCCAATACAATATCTTGTTTGCATAGCGTAATGTTACGATGAACGCTTACGCCGGACATACGCTCAACGCCTAAGCCTACTCTCAGTCTTATCACCACATGCTTTTTTGGTTCCAGATAAAAATGATGATCAACAACTTCGATCTTCATGTGACAGCAGTTAAACTAGAAACCCCGATGGAGTTCAGTTCTCGAGTGCAGAGCGTCAGACTACCGGGCGCTGACGACGATATCGCGCTCGGATTTTTAGCCTCCATCGTCGCATGGACTCCTAATGGGGTGAGCATCGAAATTGTTACTACTGGTCATGTTGCCTGGTTACTGTAGGGCTTGTCATCCACGACGCGACTGAAAACTGACGGTACTGGTTAGGAATTAAAGTTATTAATTATTTGGTAACGTTGGGTCTGATCAGTAGCTTCATGTATGAACCGCCGTTGAAATAATATTGCTGTGACATTTCGGCTACTGACTGGTGTCTTTTTTTTTGGATTTGATGTCTTCAAATTAATAATCTGGGCGGAGCGGTAGAGCGTGTCAGACTTTTACTGAATAGAACCCACCCGGGTTCCTTCAGTTGCCTATGCGCCAGGGCCACGGTAACTCTTTTGAACAAACCGCGACCCCGGCAGGCATCGGCCCTACCAGACCCCGTCAATTAGTGCTGACATCTCTTTGAGGCGCGGATTGAACACAACACGTCGTCGACGCAGGCTTGGTCCTTACCGGACGGCGAGCTACCCATTGCTCGCCGTCCACTCATTGGTGATTGGAGTTTATAACGTGTTACTTTTTACTAGCGTCGTGAACGACGGCCCTAAAAGTCTGTATCATCCCACTGCTGGGCAAAGCATCCTCCTATGACTTCCAGCTATTTCAGTCCAGGGCCAGGGCTAATGTGGACAAATAAGTCAAAAAAATCAACACAACCACTTAAGCGCGTTTAAACAGCTCCTACTTCAATAATATGTTGTTCGTTAATTTTTCCAATTTGAGATGGTGCCAATAAATAAAGGTCACACAAATAAATGTCCTGACTTATTCTTAGATGAAGAGCATACGAAATAAAGAGTCCTTAACTGGTCCTGGCCACTGTTATTCAAACTAAGTAATACTTTAAGGCCTTACCCAATATCAGAAAAGACATAAAAATTTCACCATTAAAATACGAGCCATAAGATTGTAAGACCAACCGTAAAATGACGTCAGATAAAAAAAATGTGAAGAAAAAGGTTGGACTGCGTTAAACAATGGTGAGGAAAACTCTAGGCATATGAATTTCCGTAGAGCGTACAATATGGCTTGGTTTTCATATATTATGAAATGAAAAATGTATTATTTTGTAGACCAAAGGGAGAAGTATAATTTAATACTACCCTGATATTGTGCCACTAGAGGGCACCTCTGCTTTTGAAGTTTGGAACTAGCGGTTTATCACTAGACTTGGTATATGAGTTAGGCAGTTATAGACCTTAATGGTCAGTCATTGCAAACCACTTTCAACGAAGGAAAGCTGACAGATAGGTTCATTGAAATCCCTAAAATGTTTTGAAAGAACAAGAATTTATTGCTGAAGTAAATTTTTCTATGCTTTTACTTCCACAGCACATGCGACTAGTGAACGCCCCGATGATTGATCCTTCAATATGCGAGATCGACACGAAGATGCTACCAGGACACTATGTTTGCATAGGAGGTGTTCAGGATCCTAACCGACATTTCTGCAGGGTATGTTGATTATATCTAAGCATCTTTCACCTTCGTAAGGGAGTGTCAGCTGCAGAGTCATTTTGTCACATATGCAAAATCACTGTCATATCTCTTTAACCTAGGGTTTCCCAAGAATGCGGTAACTGCCCCATAATCTCCGCAATTTATCGTCAAATGACGTCACTGAAACGTTATTTATGAAAGTCAGTTGGTGTGTTTTTAACCGACTTCAAAAAAAGGAGGAGGTTCTCAATTCGACTGTATTTTTTTTTAATGTTTGTTAGCTCAGAACTTTTTTCTGGGTGAACCGATTTGGATGATTCTTTTTTTATTTGAAAGCTGGTGCTTCACATGTGGTCCCATTTGAATTTGATCAAGTACTGACCAATAGATTTTGAATTATCCTTAATAATGCGTATTTTTTCCCACTTCGTTTATATTGATGATGTTATAATAATTTCCTGTCACGGTTATTTACATATCAAGTAGTGGTATACGAATGTGTACCACAGTAGGTAGGTAGGTACCACAACTTAAAAGTGAAAAATAAAATCTTTTTTACAAAAAAAAACAACCGACCAAAAACGAAAATACACAACCAAATACACCGACTTCCGAAATTAAAAGTTATTTTTAACGTTTTTTAGTGTTGTTTTTTTTTGGAAGTCGGTTGTTTTTTTGTAAAAAAGATTTTTCTTAGAGAGCGTTTTTTGATACCGTAAAGTCAAACTGGCCGTCATGAAAAAGTGATGGCGCCGGGGTTGGCCAGTGCCATCATCACATCACTGCGGCCGTTATGTGGCAGGCTCCGCTCTACTAGGAAACCATAGCTTTAAAGCTCCCGCAAACGCGACCGCGACTCGTGTAGAACAATATCCATGAAGTTTTCTTAGAAATTGTTCTACTAGAGTTGCGTCGGGCTGTCGCGTCGCGCCTGTCTGTGGGAGCCTTTCGACATTTGATATAAATCATAGAAAATCGGCCATTTTATATTACACGTTAATTAATAGACGATTATGAATTAGAAATGTGGTAATTATGCGCTGATTAAGTTCATAATTTAAATGATACGCTAAATCTCACAAAACAAACGCTTTAATCCCCTCTTACAAAAGCCACAAGAAGTACGAAGGCGATATTAGGAAACAATTTCACGGGAATTGAAACAATCTCAACTTTACCTTTAACTTTACTTTAAGTAAACAAAGAATTTCGACATCAAACATTAATTATTAGAATGGTAGGAACTGGGTCACGAAATACAGGAAGATCGATACTTGAGTTACATTCTTAATCGAAAATGTATGTTTTCTTTAAGTTAATCTTAATCAGATTAATGGCTTCACCAACTTAATGTTTTGGTAGGCATTAACTTTGGGAAACTCTTCATCGTTTCAAGGTTGCAGAAGTGTTTTAGTGTTTGAAAGATTTGGTATAGCTGCAAATAAAAAGTTTTTGATTAATTACCTACAAACCTACATTTAAATGGCCTTTTCTTTCACAGATCGGAAATTAATTGCAAAATATAAAGTCTTCTAATTAACCCCTGCGGTAGAACTGCTTTAGGAATAATTACCTTCATAATCCATACTTTGCAAACGCATCGACGACGTATCGACGGTTCATTCCATTTAAATGTTTTAATATGTTTCGACCAGAATTCAGTCACTATACAGGGTGGCAGGAACATCGATTCGCAAACTGAAACCATTAATTCAGTACATGATTCTAGACCCAGAGTAGAAATTTTTCGTTAGAGAAGAAAGAGAGCATAGATTAGAAAAAAAAAATTGTTGTTTCCTACAAAAGTGCAATACCTACGTGCTCAAAATGTATGGAACAGCAGATCTTTTTTAAATAACTGACAAAACATTTCAACGCGCCTGCGTTGAAACGTCTAGAATTATGTACTGAATCCATGGTAACCGGATGTGCGTCGAGGTCCCTGCTACACTGTATACACGATTACATTTTGATCGTTTTAATCCTTAAAAAGGGTCATTGTACTCATCTGTATTAAAAACTTTTACTATAAAAAAAAACGTTCAGCTGAGCTGTTATGCGAACATTAATGTATGGAACAACAGATTTTTTGCACTATTTTACGGTTGGTCCCTTTGAAAAGGTTGTTCATGATGATGAGTACAATTAGTCCTTTTAAGGGGGGAGGGATTAAAATTTTCAAAATGTAACGGTGTATAACCATTGCTCGCTATAAACCTACCGCACTGCTGATATGAAGCAACCTCTTGAAATGATTGAAGGAACTGTTTTCCAGTATTCCTTGCTGTTCATTCAACGAAAACATCAAAATCCTTCATAAAGAAAGAAAGAAAGAAAATGTATTTATTGGGACTCGCACAGGATTATCACAAACTAAACTAAACACACTCATAAAAACAAAATAATAAAAACGAAAGTAAAATGAAAATAACAACAAAACCCGTACCAGGCCAAAAGGCCCCTATCTCAGCATGATGCCGCGACAATAAAAAAATAAGAGTCGCAGCGCTGGTATTCTGATAGGGCCAGCTGCTGTGATGTGTGTGTGCGTGTGTGTCATACTATACCGAGTAAGTAAGGTGCGTTTAGTTTGTGCACAATAAACATTTTTTCTTTCTTTCTTTCTTTTTAAGTTTTTTAACAGGATCACTGAACAGCTGTGCATACCGTTGAAGCGATTAAAAAATCGTCAAGTAGTTTTCAATTCCGTTTGAAAACTCATTCAGTATTATAGTTTCTTCTTCTATTGGGTTAAGATGAAAGTGTGTCCTCCAAACTTTTCTATTATTGGTCCATTTAATCCTAACTAATAAAACGAATTCGAAAGTCTATTTATTTTACTCAATCCTGAGTAAGGACCGATAAATTCCGCCATAAGGAATCCCCTGTCAAGGGCCTCTGTCAAGGGAAAACACGTTATTTTTTATCCGGTGCTTGAATGTCGTTCCCATGAGGTTAAGGGTGAAATATGATGGGTTTTTATTGATTGAGAGAACTACTATAGGAAATCGTGTAGTTAGTAAATCGTGAAGCTAGTAAATCGTGGAGTTAGTAAATCGTGATGTTAGTAAATCGTGAAGTTAGTAAATCGTGAAGCTAGTAAATCGTGAAGTTAGTAAATCGTGAAGCTAGTAAATCGTGAAGCTAGTAAATCGTGAAGTTAGTAAATCGTGAAGTTAGTAAGTCGTGAAGTTAGTAAATCAATCTCTATTTTTGAATTTAAGTCGAAACCGTCAGGGTAGCCGCGAAATTCAAATTTTCTTACGTTTTTTGCAATTTGCAGTTCAGTATTGATTCGCGGCCGTATCAAATATTTATTTATAGAATTATAATCATAAAAATCATCAATACATCTCTCTAGGTTCATATTACCCTCTTGAATGACTATTTCATGAAATCTTGACTTTTGAGGCCAATTCTAACTTAAGAAATTGGTTTGCTGATTCTAATGATTATAATTCTGTAAAGCCATATTTGTTACGGTCGCGAATCATATTTTAATCAACATACAACCTGAAACTGACCCGCAAATTGCAAAAAACGGAAGTCAATTTTAATTTCGTGGGCTACCTCAACGCACCCCCCTTAAAAGAAAATTGCCTTATATTTTCTGGTAAACGGTTTTAAACAATGTTTGCCAAACTATTTCTCACTCACACATTACCAAACATAAGTAGGTACTTAAATCATGAATGAGTGTCTTTATCGGCTTATCCTGATCACAAACATGATAGAAAAACTATGTATGATAGTGCTTAAAATCCAAAAGAAACTAAAAATAAAAAATTAATGCGTTTTATTTTTTAAACACGGATCCGTAACAATAACAACCCAGCCATATTTACAACAGATGCAGAAATACTATGCTGATTACTGTATCCTCCGTTCGGAATATCGCCCAGCAATAAAAGGCAATGTAAACATAATTACGTATGGTGTTAATAGCCACAATAAAATTCAACGCACTCGATATGCTCACGGAAGCACAAACATATTAATCATCTGGATCGTTCCGCTACATTGTTTTATGAGATCATTTATAAATGTCATTGGGACGAAGAATAAAAACAAATGGGGATAAAACATGCAGTTATTTACATTGTCAAAATCTGAGGGATAGCGGTATTGAGTTGTGCGAGGCTTTCGTATGGTATATGTGAAACAAAATGTGGGGCGAACAAGGAATATCAAATTCATATGGTATAAATAAAACAAAGTGTGGGGCGAACAAGGAATATCAAATGTGGGGCGACCTTTGTGAGACGAATACGGAACAAATCATGTTTTAATAAAGAGTTGAAAAGATATAGACAAATAAAATCTGCATTATGCAATTGACTCTCCTACCGTACTGTCACTCTTCCTTACCATACTGTAATTTATCCTTACTATCCTTACTTCCTTACTAATATTATAAATGCGAAAGTAAGTTTGTTTGTTTGTTTGTTACATTTTCACGCCTAAACCACTGAACCGATCATCCTGAAATTTTGTATATACGTTGTTAGGTGTACAGAAACATATATAGGGTACCTTTCATCCCGCAAAAAAGTACTGTTCCCGAGGAAAACAACAATAACGTTCTTATGATAATAGATGGCGCCACCTGTCTTTCGAATCATGAATGAATTATAACCCGAATTGATAGTCAAAGTCTAAATTAACGCGAGCGAAGCCGCGGGCAAAAGCTAGTTTATTATAAATGCAAAAGTAACTCTGTTTGTTTGTCTGTTACCTTCACACGTCATTATATACGATCGTTATGAAATTTTGCTAGATAGCTTGGGAAGCCAGAAGTCGCCTATGGTAAAGTAGCCTATGGTTATTACTATAGGCTACTTTTCATTCTGGTTGTTCGAAATCGTGAGCGAAAGCTAATATTCTATTACACGCAACCTCTGTCTGTATGTCCGTTAGAGTGCTGAGAAACACTAAACTAAAATATCTGTGGCTTATATGACAACAGATCTACTTCAGTTTATTAACATACACTTCTATTGCAGAAAGACAACGGTGGCGCAGTGATCCAGAACAATACCCTAGTAGCGATATCTTCCTTTATCAACGCGTGCGCCCTCTACTCCAAGACTCACTCCTTCCCCAAGATTGCCACCTTCGTCCGATGGCTCGACTCCGTCATCTGGGACGAGGTCATCAAACCTTCGACCACGGAACCGCCCACCACGGCAACGACGTCAAAAATGCCGCCAAACGTAACAAAAAAAATATCTGACAGCCAACCTTTCTACGCTGACGTCGGAAAATATATGTTAACATTACCTTACGACCCCATAAATGTGCCAATTGAACCGTCGGAAGACAATTCTGTGTTGCCAGGAATGAGTCTTTATGAGTCGTACTTACAGAGTATAGCTAGGGCTAAGACTTCGACCACTGCAACTGAAGTCCCCGTTGAGCAGAAGACGGATAGCCCCAAGGCTTCCAACCAATCCATGCTGATTTCGCAGCAAATATACGCTCGCATGCCCAAGAAATATGACCGGTATGATTATCATTACTTAAAGGATTAGTTTTTAATTAAAATAATTGTATTGTTTTTTAGTACCTACTGGGTCGTAAATATGTAGGTTTAGAAAATAATCGGCATAAAAAAGAGTTGTCTTTGTGACTTATACCGAGGCAACAGCCTCTTTCTAAAATTCCATGTGTCATATATGTATGGCCGGGTAGGTACTGAACATTAATTAAATAGTCCTACATTGCAGTATTTCATTTGTTTTTCTTTTTTATAGTGTCTGGTACTAACGTGTGACAGAACCAAAGGATTGAATATGAAGGCTTTTAACGGTGGATCTGTATCCTTGCCATAATTACGGAACTAATTGTACTACTAATCTAAATCAATAAAAACACAGGATTTGGAAAATTGACATCTTCTTTTTATTGGTAGGTAATGTGAATGTGTAATAATAAATTGTAAATAAATAAATAAATAGGCACTAAATAAAAATGTACATTAATTTCTAAATAATTGTATGCCTTTGATTACTCGCTCCATAAAAAATAGTGAGGATGTAGAATCCTCCCAATTCCCCCGCCATCCCTGATTATAAAAATGTCAGTTAAGTCGATAGCAACTCCACCCCTTTCTAATTGATGACGCCCTAGTACTTCTGCAAGATGAAGCTTCATACATCAATGTGCAATCCTCGTGGGATTGGAGCCATTTCCACATATTCTGGCTCTGGATCAATATTTAATATCACAGATGTTTATTTGAGCTTGCTCCCAGGATTCCCAGGTGTATAGCTCCCATTAATATCAGGGTATAACGAGCCGCGGCTTCGCTTGCCAAAACTGACATTTTAGTTTGTTCATTTTTAGTCAAATGATGTTCAGTATTTCATGTGTGAATTCATGCATGTTTGAAGTTGAGAGTACAAGAATATAAATAAGTACGTAACTAATGTCAAAATCTCTGGTACAGTAGCGGTATATTCTTTAAAAATCTCACTGTGAAAACTTAGTGAGCTTGAAATAAGCTGTCATTCCGCATGTTTTTTTTTTTAATAAGGTTCTCGCAGGTCAACCTAGGAGATTGTCGGCTGCTTAACCGGACATGCCTGTGGTTGCCCTAATAAATTAAGGCCTCCAGCCAGGGCTTAAAAGACCAACAAACTAGGCTACAACACGCTAATGGCACTCCCTGCGGGATGCGAACCTCGGCTAAGGGCGTTGCTAGGAGAGGGCAGCAAGGGACAGGCTGTATCGGAGTTATTATTATTAGGGGACAAATTTAAAGCTACAAGCTCAGCGGCGCGAGCTGGCTCGAGCAAGGATCGGGGCGGACTTGAATTGGAGCGTCAACGGAAGGACGGCGGTCTGTGTTTGTGTATCTTTAAGGTACTGGTGGCCTTACTACTCTCCTGGAGGAAGGTAGTCGCGTCGTCGGGGTCGACTAAGGTATGCCTCGGGCGGCGAATCTTTCTAATGCGGGAGGGAGTGTAGCAGGCGGCTGCTTTAATCAGGGGTCGGGATGTTTTATGCCCCAGTCGAAGAAATGCTTTGAAGGCGTTTCTTGAACTGTTGGATGGTGGGCATTTGAAGGTCTAAGTGAAGATTCACATTTCGGACATAGAAGGGGGTTCCCGTAACCTTTCAGAGGAAATGGTTCTGTAGGGCCTGCATCTTATGAAGATGGCGGGGCTTTGCGTGTGCAAATACAACGCAGGCATAGGTCATGATGAGACGGATGACTGCGGTGTAGATGCGCAATTTGCATTTGAGAGACAATTTACTGCGGGCGGTTCATAGGGAGTGAAGTCTACCGTGAGCGAAGGCGACACGCGTGAACGAGCCATCCTTATGTGCTCACTGAAGGTACGGTGGTGGTCGAGGATCACACCTAGGTATTTAGCTCGATTCTCCCAAGGGATCTGCTTATCACATATAGTGATCGGACTGGATGCCGCCTGATGCCAGGGATTGACAATATATACAGCTCACCTCAAGCTTACTTCACCTATGTTTTGACGGTGAGATTTTTTCAGAATAGGTAGACAGGTATATAAATACAGACAGGGTGGCAGGGACATCAACACGCAACCTGTTACCGTGGATTCAGTACATGATTCTGAAACCCACTCCGGTGTTAACGTCGGTTACCATTTTTTTTTTAATATAAGCTGTCGTTGGGACTGCCGACAGAAGTGAAAACCCTAAAATGTACACAAGCGACTGCGTGTCGCCAATCTGGCGCAACACGTCACATTAGCATGTCGGTGACGTTAGCTAGTCGGTGAAGCAAACTCATAAGTTGTGCCCCAACCAAAAATCGCTCAACGCGGCTAAAGAAGTTTTCACTTAAAAAAATAGCTATTTCATATATTTTGACCGCGTAAGCGTAAGCACACTTTTCTATAAAACAGAAATATTTTTTTTTATTACCGACGATTTTTGACTCATCTTGAAGTTGTACTGAATTCATGGTTACAATTTGTGCATCAATACCCCTGCCGAACTGTATCCTTCTAGACACTTAGACGACACACAAATCATCAGTCTCATAGATAGCCGCAGTCCACTGTTGAACATTAAGCCTTCTCCTAGTTGCACTACAACGGTCTATTTAATTCAGTATTGAGCCACTAACATCCGTCCGCAACAACTACGGGACATAATCCTCAAATCACCCTCTCCAACGATCTGCCATTTCCACCCACACTTATCAAACAAACTAACTTCGTCATAACTTGAAACTTGACAAGGTTCTGAAATAATATTTTTATTGACAGGAAAATAACATCGGTAATAGTCAATAACAGTCAAAATGAAGGTCGCTAGGCAATTATCGTGTACAATTTGTCATCGTCCATTAAAAACGTATAAAAGAAAATGATAGGAATTATTTCAGTACATAGTAGGTAATAATAAAATCAATACGTTATGCGTACTCAACTATCAGTTCCGTAGGTGCCTACTTCTATTTTAAAACGGAATTTGAAATCACCTATAAAATATAGCTAGGTACTTAAAAAGATTTATCAAGAAACATTTTCAACAATTGAAACCTTATAAACATTCTTATCTTTATATTTTCTAACATGAAATTAGTCATGGTAGTCTAGTCAAACAATTAACTAAATAATAATAAGCAAGATCTCTATGGTCCATGGATCTACATGGTCTTCACATGATTTGATCAAGATTATGTCTGGACTTTAAAAGAGACTGTGACCTCTGAGTTTGTTTCGGCCTTTCTTCTCAGAGTAGACAGATAGGAAACGCCGACCTCATCTAGTTTAAAAACAAAAAAAATTTGATTGACGTGTAAAAGTGTTTGTACAAACCTACTTACAGAAATAAAATCATTTATCATTTATCGAAAGCATGAAAAATATTACCTATCCCATTTTCAATAGTCCTAACCCCAAAACAGAAAATGTATACGAAATACGCTGTACAGGAAAATTTTCTTCTATATTCATATACAGAAAAAAACTTTTAAAGCATTGAAAAATTATACAATCTCATCATCTGCCTAGCTATTTCTCAACTATATTGTGGTCGGCTTCCTGTCTAACCGGATGCAGTTGAATATCAGTGTTTTACATGGAGCGACTGCCTATCTGACCTTCACAACGTAGTTCCTGGGTATCATGATACCCCTTGGCAAGACTGGTTGTCAGATTTTCGGGACTACCGTAATGACTGTCAAATATATGACAATCACAGCCAGTCACAAAAAAGTCATAAAAAAATTATACAACCTTACCTTTTTTTACCAGTGCTGCTAACTGCAAATTTGTGCAACAAAAGCAACTTAAAAAAAAAACAAAATGGCTCCAATTTTTTAATCCTGCCACCTAGGTGGTGGCACATAGCCACAAAACAATATATGCATTTAGTATACAAATAATAATGTTTAAGCTCATTAACATTTAGTATTACGCGCGACTGCTCAATTGGCCGCGGTCCAAACGTTGTGTACCAACGCTTATATTTGTCAATTAAAATAAACAGCATGGCTAGTATTTCACTGATATTCGTATTGGTTATCATCTCCTGGTATTTTTTATTCATTGCTATGACTTTCATTAGGGTGTTTAGTGGCCGGAGAAATTCTGACAGTTGATGTTACGAAGCCTTTCTGAAGGCCATCGGCATTTCGTAGTTTGATTACAGGTGGTAAGATTTCAATCGATTCATATAAACCCTGCCTACGATGAGAAATAGAGGTAGAACCAGTAAGATAAACTGTAAATGATAAAATGATAAATTATTGTATTTCAACAAACTCTTTTACACGTCAATCATATTTTAAAAACTAGATGAGGTCGGCGTTTCCTATCTGTCTACTCTGAGAAGAAAGGCCGAAACAAACTCAGAAGTCACAGTCTCTTTTAAAGTCCAGACATAATCTTGGTCAGATCATGTGAAGACCATGTAGATTAGTGTCTGAAATGGTCTTTTGAGGAAAAACCACACAGATTGAGTGGACATATCCAGTCAGTGCACGCATTTGTCAGTAGTCGTGCAGCTCAACTCAGAACTTACGAAGCTCAACGATTCAACGAACAATACCAAAGAAAGGACATTTGGGTAGACCACAAAAATTACTCAAACTGTCAGACCATGATTAAAATTAACTGATAAGAAAAAAAAGGAATTAATGACCCACATAGTCTTCACATTCACAATATTAAAGTAATAATCATGTACTCAATGTAGCCTGCATGCTACTTACATTCACAGACAGTTTTCTCTTTAAATGTCATCAAAAATAAGTAAGTAGACTGCAATTATGACTTTAGAGAAGGTAGTCTCTCAGCTCAGTGGCTCTTAAGAATTAGCCAATCCACGCGACGTAGCGTTCACATGTAGGAGGCATTGAAGTCATTATGACCAATTCATCACTAGCAAACAGATTGGCTAATTAAGAACGAAAAAGAATCGGACATATAAAACGTTTCCACGAGAATAACATGATTACAGCGGCCATGTAGCTGTTCACAACGCAGTGTTTATTTAATATTACAGCGAGCCAAAAGGTCAAAATATTTCCACAAACATGTTTACTTTATTAACAGTGGCCATCAATTATTCACGAATCAGCTCTGTAATGGACATATTAATAAAGGACTCCGTTTGAACCCTGTCAGGTCAACGAATTAGGTTAATGTTTAGTTCGTAATTATTCATTGTTAGTTGCTCTTTTAAGTTCATGCTTGCCTGGTAGTTGAGTTGAACAGGGATGTTGTTTCATTTTAATTGGTTTTAACTGTTACTACCATAATTTGCAATGAGGGACTAAACGTAGGTACGTCCTGTATACCCTGGGAACTCACTGAGTACAAAGAACCTTTCTAAGTAATAAATACTACTCCTAGTACTACTCCACTCTACTCTCTCTCTCTACTCTACTCTACTACTTTTTTTTAATATGTATGTGTACTACTGAATAAATAAATAAAAAATTAAAAAAAATCACGTGTGGCAATCGGGGACTGCCGCGGTAAAGCTATTGCATAGCATTTTTTATCAACTTATGCAATCTGCTTACGTATTCGTCCGATTTCGGAGCACTCGTCTCGATCCGTGCGAGCTTCGTACAGTCGTACCATATACATACACGTTAAGCGAGCGCTCAGCCGAGCTACATGGTAGGCGGAGTGGGGGATGTTAAATTTTATTTTCGTTACGGAATTTCTTGATTCGGTCGCCGCGCTCAAAGTCCGCGATAAAAGCTATGCAATAGCTTAAAAACTAGCAATATTTACTGACCAATTTATTCGTGGTCGGCGCAACATGTCTTTTTCTTCCCTACTTCCCTATTAGTCGTCATCCTCGGTAGTCACTCCTTTTCTAGCCATATCATCTTTCGCACACAGTCCTGCATCTGTCGTTTCTTTGGTCTTCCCCTACTCTTTTAACCATCGACTTTCATAGTCAAAACTTTCTTCACATCATTGTCCTCATTCGTCTGCATCACATGCCCTCAATCCAAATAAATTGCCAATCGAATCTGAACAGCTCAGGGAAAAATAATTTGAACAATAGTAATGATAATAACTTATCAACAACACGAACAAACCAAACTATCTCGATCGAATATCTAAATTAATTCATACCGTTTCAAACGCTTTCATTGATTCAGTCTAGAATATTTTATCAAAGCTGGAGCAAATTGTTTCCGAGGAACCGCTTATAATGCGGCCAGTGGCATAATTTTAGTTTTGACTATGGAGCTTTTGGAATTAACAACATAAATAAAATCTTCGTATCGTACGACTAAATAGTCACAACCTTTAACTATATTAAACATGACGGAGAAGGTACGTCTCTTCACGTTATTATCAACCATATTTTAACTACTTTGGGCGTACTATGGGTAGTATTAGTTATTGTACAAAAGAAAAACCGTTTGTAGTACAAATCAAGTTACAATTTACGATCAAACTAATCACACTAGCAATTCGCACACTGTAGGTACACGACACAACTATACGGAACGCAAGACCGTTTCTAAACGCGTTCACTGCTTAGCCGCCAACAACAAACTCTGCTGTTACTCTGGTCAAGCGTTATGTTATAGACTCTGTCGAGCGCCACCTGGTGGCGCTGGCGTTCCGATTAGTCAAAGTCAAACGATTGATGTAACGTTTTTCCGACATAAATATTTTTAATTAAAGTTACTTTTCGTGTTTGTCTGTTTGACCGTGTTATTCGTCTAAACTACGCAACGGATTTCGATGCAGTTTTCATCATCATCTAGAGAATTTATGCATAACAAATAATAAAGTCGTAAAAAACCGTGCGAAGCAACGGCGGGTCGGAAGTTTTATGATAACAGTTACCTATCTGAGTTTTGTTTGAAAAACAATCAATTAAAAACTTCAGAAATTGTTAACAATTTTCATTATTAATACTTTCCTTTCCTTGACCTTTTCCAAATTGACATTTACAACGAAACAGTTTCTTTTTTCAATGTTCCTCAAAACAAAAATAATAATTGAAACAGTCAACGGCCATGATGCGGAAACTCGTTTTTGGGTAGGTATCTAATTATTTTATCGTGCAAACTCTTTTAACTTTTATTCCCTCCCCTTTTGGAGGAAAAGTATGATTGTTGAGGACTTTAATAAACTTTCTGGCGGAGAATCGATCAAAAGGGCTGTTGACGATAGAAAATGAGATACGTAAGAGAAGAATTTATCATTAAAAAAAAACATTTCCGGGCTTAGTACCTACTCTTCTATTTAACCTCGCACATATTTTTTCTCTACCGTAATATCGAAAAGTTATTTATTTATTTATAGTTATAATCCAAACAGTAGCAACAAGTGATATCAAGAAACAAGAAGGTTTTAACCCTCAGCTTTATCTTGCTTGATCAGAAACTCATTTAAAAATCGTTTATCATCATTAGTCATTACCACTGTAGCGGTATCTACAACGTCACATGCAAACTACGCAACACTGACGTCACGCAAAATCCTGCATCGCGCAAGCAGAGTTTATCGCGCAACTGGCATATATACATATGTCATCAATCGTCGGGCAGGTGCCCACCGGACACAATACCCGTCTGGTCGGAGGATCCTCCCTTTTCTATGGAGGTATGAGTGATCTTTACACCCTGTTCCTCATACCTGTATCTATACCATCATCATTTCAGCCGAAAGACTTAAGCCGGAAGGGCTATGTCTACTGCTGGACATAGGCCTTCCCCAAACCACTTCTACAGGTTCTGTGCTTCTCGCATCCAGCGGATTCCTGCGGCATTCACCAGGTCATCGGGAAATCGTTCACCGATGTACCGAAAACATACTCGTACAGTCCACTATGTATCAAACATGATGACCTAATCCATTATTTTCTTTATCCAAATCGGGCGAGCTAACACATACCAAAATCTACCCTCATTCACCACAAGAAACCCTTCGATTAATACACCGATACGGCACAACATTCGAAGTTACACCATACGTCACAAATTCTAGCATACGTCACAACTTCGGGAGAGTGTTTATCACAAACTTTCCCGCCTAGGTGACGTGGCGAAACGGAAAATATACCGCTTATTTACGAGAGAATAAAGTTGTTTGTTGATCTTGTGGAAAACAAATGAAGCGGCTTATGAAAGTCGCGGAGGTCAATTGAAGGTTTTGGGCATGGTAAGTACCTTTTTTATTTTTGGGGGGGAAACCTTCAAAAGGCTCCCGGGCTGTGGGGATAAAACCGGGGAGTGTGGGATTTTTACCACACTCAAGCCACCAGCACATGGAAAGGGGGCAGCGTTACCTCTCAAAAGACCGATCCGAAACCGACTCTGTGCAACGCCTGTTAAAGCACATCCCTGGGGAGACTGTAAAGGGATCTCCCCGAAATGGTAAGTTAGTACCTTTTTGATTCTCTTATTTGAGTTGATCGTAAAATTAATTTTTCTTTTTGACTGCATGACGTAGATATAGGTACTTGAGATGTGAATTGGTGATCGGAGTTTGTTGTTATGGCAAAGAGCGTCCGTTTCCCTATAGTTTGAGCCTAGGAGTCTTAGAATCATGAGTGAATTGGTTACTTTAAGGCAAACGTGCAACATTAAACAGTCAACTGCGTCATAGTCAAGTGAGATAGTAGTCAAACGCGAAACTTAATAACTTATTAACTTTTAACTTAATCTACTTAACATATATGGTGGCAGGGACTTCGACGCGCAAACTGTAACCATGAATTCAGCATATGATTCTAGATCCCCTAGCGTAGACATTTTTCGTCGGTTATAAAAATAAATCTACTGTTTGATAGAAAAGTGCAGTACCTACGTGCTCAGAATGTATAGAACAGCAAATATATTTTTTAATTACCGGCGAAAAATTTCAACGCAGCGTGTTCAGAATTATATACTGAATCCATAGTAACGGGTTGCACGTCGATGTCCTTGCCACCCTGTATTTCTTCTAAACAAATCAACTCGTGAGCATTTACTACTACATCTTTTGATGAACGCTATAATAAAAAGTAAAAGATTATACTGTCATAACCGTGGTCATAACGTACATACATAAATAAACTCACGCCTTTTTCCCGTGGGGGTAGGCAGAAACTACAGAACGCACTCTGCTTCGATCCTTGCATACTCGTTCTGTTTCGTTTACGTTCTTACATCTGGTCATACACGCACGCCGGTTGCGACTACTACGCACCTGACCTTTCTGAAGAACATCACCAATGAGGTCACTATGTTCTTCTAGGGGGTTCCCTCCCAGTGTTTCCGTGGTCATAACATTCTTAGTAGAAAGTGAAAATATTACATTTTAACAACAAAACACGATCACCAAATATTTCTATCCACTTGAAGGAAGGTAATCCTCTGCTTTCACTACACCGACAGGTCGGGAAGACCAGCTGAATTAAGTAATAATTATTAAGTTGATAAATAGTAAATAAAGTATAGTAAATAATAAAATTGTAATTATGGCCACACTATTGAATTAGGAAATCCCTGTAATGATAGTGATGATGAGTTAAGAAATAAATAAATAATAATAATAAATAAATAATAATAAATAAATAATAATAATTAATATATAGACTCAGGATGGCCTATATCAGTATTTTCCATCTTCACGTGGGTCAGATGCTCAAAAAAAGTCTCAAATAATTAATCTTCCAATGATTTATTCCTTAATTAACAAAATAATATTCAATCACACTTTAACTAATCACTGACTATTATATTATAACAAATGAAACAAAAAAAGGTACAAGATGGCGTCGGTATTTAGCGATCCGTCGAGCGCGTGGTGCGTTGGCGGCTCTCGATTCCAAAGTGACCAAGATGGCCGCCTCGCTCCCACCAGTGACGTTCCGCTAGAATGACAGCTGACATCTGTCACGCTGCTATTCTGTTCCGACGTTGACAGCAAACGCCAAATGTCATGTGTCGCGCCGTCACGGCCGGACTGACATTCGACCGTCCTCGGGCGTAGATCTAACGTTGTCCTTAAAACAGGCAATTTCATTATTTGATTATTTGCTCGTCCAGCCTGAAAAACAGCATAGCACTTATCCTAACATACTACATAAGCAGGATATGAAAGCATGTATCCCTTCGACCATTATGAGTAATGGACCGGATGACATCTCACAATCCCGTTATGTTACCCAAACATAACCCGGACCGGACAAGTGTGTCCCTTCGACCAGCCCCAATGGCATGGACCGGACGGCACTGTCCCTTCGACCGGTTCACAGACAGGGTCTAGACAAGTGTGTCCCTTCGACCAGCCCCAATGGCATGGACCGGACGGCACTGTCCCTTCGACCGGTTCACAGCAGGGTCTAGACAAGTGTGTCCCTTCGACCAGCTTCAATGGCATGGACCGGACGGCACTGTCCCTGCGACCGACTCATTATCAGACGTTCACTACCAAAAAACATGGACCGGACGAGCGTGTCCCTTCGACCAGACGTAAAAGTAGCATGGACCGGACGACGCTGTCCTTTCGACCAGTCAACCAACGCAATACATCTGGACCGAGCGAGTGCATCCCTTCAACCGAGCCCTTCAGGTACGGCCCGGACGACACACCTCGACCAGGATAGACAACCTTCATTACTTCTGGCCCAGACTACACACTGTGACCAGGATAAACTACCTTACATCTGGGCTGGACTAGTGAATCCTTTCTCGTTCAGCGAACCCGGATGTCACTATCCACCAGGATCGACAGCTTAAGCAAACACATACATAACATAAAAACGTAATGGTATACCTATAATTGCAGGTTATCTTGTTCAGCATAAATTTCTATTTCATTTTGTATATCCCATGTCTCTGGATCAGAGTGTACACTGAGAGTGTCTGAGCCGGCTGATATTGTCCGGGAGTCGGCGGAAATAGTATCCGAGCATACGGTCAAAGTATCACAGTCGTTTGAAAGTAATGCGTCATCTCTATTAGAAGTTACATCTTCTAGCGCCGTCTCGGCCTCCTCATCGTTCAAGAGACTGGTAGTGATTTCAAGTAACCCGGCATGTCCCTGAGGTACTGCACGCAAATTCTCGTGTGCGTATTTATAAGTGCGGTGTGAACCACTTACGCTTTTTAGTTCGTACCGATCATTCCCTAATACGGAGGTAATAACGAACGGTCCCCTAAACTTCCTATCTAGTTTAGTTTGATTTCGTTCACTATTCTTGATAAAAACAAAATCGCCCTGAGTAAATGGTTTGATGTTAGCACGACCACGGTTAAACCTTAGAGTATCCGCCGCGGCCGCCTTTTGAATATTTTCCGACGCATTTTCTCGAATGGATTCTAAATCTAAACGGTCATTTCGCTCGTCTGAATGTGAAGATATCTGGGACATACCTAATGATTCTGCACGTGTTCCAAACATCAGTTCCGTAGGTGAGTACCTAGTAACGGCCGATTTTGTACTATTAAGCGCAAGTTGGATATTGCCTAACTCATCGCGCCATGTCTTATTAGGGTCATTTTCAACTATCGTGAGCAAGCTTTTTAATGTTCGCATTATTCGCTCAACTTGCCCGTTAGCCCTGCTCGAACCGGTTGCAATAAAATGCAGATCAATTTTATAATTATTGCAAAAGTTTCTAAATTCACTACTAATATAGCATCGGCCCTGATCAGCAATAACGCGTGTAGGAGCCCCAAAAAGACAAACAGCCCTTTCTAGAGCTCGCACTGCGCTACTTGCATCTAATGATATTGTGTGCTCTAGTAGAACATACTTAGTAAACGCGTCTATTATCACCGAACAATACTCTTTTCGGTCGCTCTTACCACTAAGTTTCCCGGTAAAATCTATATGGATTGTGTGCCATGGCACAGACAGTTTTGGGATTGAGTGTAACTGAACGGGTTGAGCGCCCGATGGTCCCTTCGATGCTTTGCAAACTATACAAGAATCAATAAATTTACGCACGCATTTAGACATTTGCGGAAACCAGTATTGTTCGTAGAGTTTATCTAGCGTCTTATCACTACCAAGGTGTTGAATTTCGTTATGGACGTGGTTGATAAGTGTCCAAATCAAGGAGCGTGGAACGACCGGTAACCAAGAAATAATTTTGTTGCGCCCAATCTTTCTATACAGGATACCATCCCTAACATCGTAGGTGTGTGCTACCGCTTCCGGAAAATCACTATTGTTATGTTTAGTGATCAAGTCTTGGATTTCGCTATCGCGTTTTTGTTCAACTGAAAGCCATCCTTGATGTAACTCAACAAACTCAACACGTTTAGTAGTAGGGATTTGGGGGGTCGAAGGCGCGCCAGCATCCGACTGGAGATTACGGGAAAAGAAATCAGCATGTTCCATACTACGGCCTTCACGGTATATGATCTCAAAATCGAAGGCTTGTAGGAAAGCCCACCAACGATGCACGCGAGGCGTCAGATCAACCTTGGATTTCGATGCTTTGAGCGAATTACAATCAGTGTAGACTACAAAATGTCGGCCGTACAAATAATGCCGAAAATGTTCTACCGCTCGTACGACGGCCAAGGTCTCTAATTCGTACGAGTGGTATCGAGATTCTACCTCAGATGTACGCCGGCTAAAGTACTCCACAACATGGGGTAAGTTATCCTTTCTCTGTATAAGGATTGCGCCATAACCTTCGGCGCTCGCGTCTGTGTGCAACTCGACCGGCAAATCAGGATTAAAGATCGTTAAAACTGGTTCCGAAGTAAGTATTTTAACTACATTTCTACGGATATCCTCATGTTTGTCAGTCCAATTAATAGGTCCTTTCAGTTTAGTTAAAGGGTACAACGGTCCAACAACATTTGTAAACCCGGGTATAAATTTCCTAAAATATGACGCGAGCCCGAGAAACTGACGTACCTGAGTAGCTGTACATGGTGATGGTGCTTCAACTAATGCCTGAATTTTGCAGGTATTGGGTCTAATTTCGCCAGACTGCAAAGAATAACCTAGATAGTCTACTTTTTGTTTCATGAATTTACACTTTTGAAGATTAAACGAAAAGCCTGCTGCAGTCAGGGCTTGTAAGGCCTCATCTAGGCGGTCCAAACCCTGCGAAATATTGGAGGAATAACACAGAACGTCGTCCATATAAATGAGAGGCCTGTCATTAAGGTGTTGCAGTGCTTTTGTAATACATCGCTGGTAAACAGAAGGAGCGTTGCGCAAACCGAAGGGCATCGCAAGGTACTCGTATTGGCCTTCCGGAGTCACGAATGCAGTCATCTCAATTGAATCAGGGTGAATTAAAATTTAGAGAAATCCGCTAGCCATGTCTAATGAAGAAAAGTAGTTGGCGCCACTGAGCTGGTCTATCTGTTCCTCGATGCGAGGCAAGGGATAGTGTTCGGGTTGTGTGTTGGAATTGAGTTCCCGATAATCTACGCACATTCTATCGGTATTGTCCTTTTTCTTTACCAGGAGTATCGGACTCGCAAAAGGAGAAGAACTCTCACGAACGATACCAGCATCTAATAGTTGTTGTATTTTTTCGCGGACTATTTGTTTCTCTATAGGTGCTAGTCGATAAGGCGACCTCCGAACTATTTTATGAGGATCTATCAATTTAATGCTCAATTGCCCTGTAGTAACGCGCCTAGTAGGTATACCGTCTATGAAATAATCTGAATATTTGCTAATTATTTTTGACAGCAACATTTTATCTTCTCCTTCTAAGTCGGTATCGATAGAAGAAATATCAAAAACTACCGATTTCGTTTCGCAAAAGTTAGTTCGCTCTTTGGTCATAAACAAGAGTTTGTCGTTATCAATTTTCACGCAAAAACCTTTGTCTAAGATATCTCTACCTACAATAATTGGTACAGAAATTACTGAATCAGGAACGACGTGAAACACAAGGTCAACCGAGACATCTCCAATTTTTACAGTACTTATAATTTGGCAAGTGCATTTTACGTCATCACCTCCGATACCAGTAAGATAAACTAGATTATTGCGTACAGTACCCGGAAACTGACAGCGAAAACTTTCAGTTAAAAGGGAGCAAGATGATCCGCTATCGAATAAAAATGGAAATCTCTCACCAGCTGATGTCTCCAACGTAGATCTAGAAAGTCGATGATCACAAAGGTTGACTTCCTTCCTCTCCGACCTCCCTCCATTCTTTTTTTTCTGGACAAGATGTAGACGTGTGACCAGGTTTTCCACACGTGTAGCAGGATATAGACGGCTTGTCTTGATTATTTGTAGAACTTGATGGAACTTGGGACTTCGATGATTTGGAGTCCTCCTTTCGCTTCCAACAGTCAACCTGTCGATGTCCTGACAGGCCACACCAATGACACTTTCCAGGGAATCTAGAATCTGTCATTCGAGATCTCTTAGCATCGGGGTCTTGATTTCCATCACTGACGTCCAACCGTCGCTTTAGTGATATGCCATTAAGAATCCGAAATAATTGAGCACGAGTAGTTATCACATGTGCTGTCAACTCTCTACGTATCAAATTATCTTTTTGACATAGCACTGATATAGCGAACCCAGTGATAACTTCCTCAGGTAAGTCAGTTTTTGGTATCCGCTCGATCAGGTTCCATAAGCGCATTGCAGACTCTGATGCGGTTTCTTTGACGTTAATTTGAAATCGTAAAATTTCATCGAAATGATCCTGCATTAGTTTGGGCTTAGCAAATCTAGCTAGCAATGTTTCTTTAACAGCAGCCCATGTTAATTCCTTAAGGTTCATTTTGGTCAAGTGGGTTGCTGCGCGACCTTTAAGCGCGTTAGTAAGTGCCATCAGCAGATTAACGCCTGCAAGATTTTTCTCCTGCACTATAACTTCAGTGACGTTACACCAGCCTTCAATGTCAGCTTCGGAATTGTCAGGATCAAATTCGATTAGTTTTATAGTGCTGGTACTTACAGGAGTTGATGGTTGCGACATCGCAAATACCCGGGCGAACATCGCCTCCATATTCGACAATATTCTCGTCGCAGAGATGATTTCAGCAGGTTGCGTGTTCCCCGTTTGTTGCTCATGGGATCCCACTTCTGATATAGACTCAGGATGGCCTATATCAGTATTTTCCATCTTCACGTGGGTCAGATGCTCAAAAAAAGTCTCAAATAATTAATCTTCCAATGATTTATTCCTTAATTAAAAAAATAATATTCAATCACACTTTAACTAATCACTGACTATTATATTATAACAAATGAAACAAAAAAAGGTACAAGATGGCGTCGGTATTTAGCGATCCGTCGACCGCGTGGTGCGTTGGCGGCTCTCGATTCCAAAGTGACCAAGATGGCCGCCTCGCTCCCACCAGTGACGTTCCGCTAGAATGACAGCTGACATCTGTCACGCTGCTATTCTGTTCCGACGTTGACAGCAAACGCCAAATGTCATGTGTCGCGCCGTCAAATAAATAATAATAATTAATAAATAATAATAATTAATAAATAATAATAATAAATAAATAGGTAAAACATTGTTCTACTGGAAAATTTGTTTTAAGCTAAAGAAAGATGTTCAAGTTTTAGTTATAGAATTCAAATACTTGAAAAAGTGTTGAGATAGTTAAAAACTTGTTGTGTTTGAGCTTCTTTTAAACTTTGTTTTCCGAATAATGGCTTTGAAAGTTAGTTCAAAATGTTTGGTGGAAATACTTCAAGTTCAGGAATACTATAAATAGGAATAGACTAACCTCCAGTTTCATTGGCTGTTGTGTCTATACTCAACATTTCAAGACCTTTTAGACAAACCACCTTCTTTTCTCTTTGTGCTCCTACTATATGTGTCAATAAAATGCTTAAAAATTCAGAAAATGGGAAGATTTGTATTCTTATCTATTCACAATAATGTGTAGTGATTGATGTGAGTGATTCCAGAATCATCACACTCAACTGTCCTATTTTGGCGATATTAAATTATCGTTTCCATGGAATTATGCCCTTAATGCGTAGATATTTTGAGGATGATATGATAACGACAGCGGTTGGAAAGTGATGCATTAATTTGTTTTTGTAGCTTCACTTTCAATGTAAAAGACACTGAATAAAACCAAGAACGTATTAATACATCGCAAGCAAATAAGAAAATTTTAAACACAAATTAAATTACCATAATGTTTTCCTTCCCGAATTTTCCAGCTGCTTGTTATCCGTATTACTTCAAACCATGCATTTATATAATCTACATAATTAAAGGTGATTCGCATAATCACCAAACGAATCACGAATTCCGGTGATTATCAACCCAAGTCATGTACAAGGAAGGCAAAGATGAACTGGAAAACTGCCCCAAAGTTAATTTACATTGGAATTCCGGATCCGGATTTAAATTGGACATTTAGAACGGAGTTAATGCTTAACACTAATAGAGTTTCACTTCTCTATGGGTTATTTTATGGGGTAGTTGGAATATTAATTGCATTCGAGATAGGGAGATAAAATACTGACTTTCGACCGTGATTTAGATCGATCCCAACACATTGGTATGGGTACATAATGATGTATTCATGTATACTTCAAAGATAACTATATTAAGTGTGATTAAGTGCCTAAATATAGTAGATTCTTAACAAACTTCTGGGTATTTTGCCAGAAGTTACAAATGGTTATAAGTTCCGGGAAACAGCAACACTATTATGAGAGGATCGCCCCTGTGGCAATGGTTTTCGATTACCCAGCCTGATCTGTTTGCATTAATGCTCATTTCAGTCGTTTTTTTTTTTGGTCTGGCTATCCAGCGGGGTAATTACGTAACACACATAAAATGGCAATAGATCGTTTTTGACATCAATTCCCTCATAGGTTTGAAAAAATCTTCTGCTCAACAACGTAAATAACGCAATGAACTTGGCGGAACTGTCAAAATGAAAGGCATTGCAATTGATAGCCATTTTATGTGTGTACTCTTACAAGATAATTAAAGAAACTAAATTGAAAGACACTAAGTCCTCTAATATTCCTGCCTAAATAATCTAAAGCCCTAAAAACCGCTATAAAACGCACTATCCCATGTAAATTTGAAGGATAGCGACCCTAAACCAATATGGCGGCCTACAATCCGAACGTACGTTTGAAATTACTCAGTATGCAAATGAGGAGACCCAGCGTACCTCGGTCTAAGGTTATTAGGTATGCAGTGTATTGATATCGACTTAGCATTGAGATGGGGTGAACAGGATCGTGGGTAAGTGGCCTTTTTTGTGGGATACAGCTTAGCTGGGAGGAAATTCAATATGCTCGGTACTGTTTGAACTTTTTGTGAATCGTGCACATACGTTTATTAAAACTTCTATTTGTATACCTATTGAAAAGGCAGTGATTGCGATACCCATTACCAAACTCCCGATCTACTGGTGGATAGACAGCAATTAGTACAGAACGGATGCGGCTGCTGCGCATTTTCTTGCCCGGAGATGTACTCCTACTACTTTTAACTTCCCTATTCATATCATACATCTGCAAGACTCGTCACTACACCACTATACCAGTAATACACTTAGTACATGTCCTCCATATTTCATCCCCTTTTAGACACTGTCGTCTGTGTACTTATTCCTAACCCTAAAAGGAATATGTCTGAAATTCTTCGTTTTAAGTCTACTTACATCGAAGAATTTCACGACGCGTATTCCCGTTGTCCCCGTCAGTGACACGGCTGCGGGCACGTTGGGAATACACGATTTCAGAATACTAGGTAAACAGAAATAAGAAGGATGATAGGATTTATATTGTTGTCAAAGTGTAATGTAAGCCCTTTGTTATTTGAGGATAAAAGATTACTTCGTTTAGTATGTAGAATAGGCGTGGGTGGCGGAAAGTTGGGGCAAAGGATTAAGTATGTCTGTCGGATTAAAATAGAATTTGTCGTAATAAAGCTGTAAGTCATTGTTCTTCAGGAAGACAGAGAATATTATAGGAAACCCTATTGTATAATAAAATTAGAAACTGCAAGTTACAGAGTATTTTTAACCGAGTTAAAAAAAAGGAGGAGGTTCTCAATTCTATTGTACGTTTTTTTTTATGTGTGTTAGCTCAGAACTTTTTTCTAGGTGAACTGATTTGGATGATTATTTTTTTTATTTCAAAGCTGGTGCTTTTCATGTGGTCCCATATAAATTTGATCAAGTTATGACACTGTAGTTTTTGAGTTATCCTTAATACTGCATATTTTTTCCACTTAGTTTATATTGATGATGTTTTAATAATTTCCTGTCACTTCTATTTACGTATCAAGTAGTGGTATACGCATAGATATCCGAGAGATATGCCTTTACTCTATATTTGCTCAAGCTTATGTGTCGCCACCTTTTCCCCACTCCTGAAACTCTCACATAAACAAAAGAAATAGATACGGCACACATGATGCATTCTTCGCACACAAACAAAAAAATATGCGTAACACTTTTGTGCTATTTTATTGCACATATGCTCAAAAGGGGCGGGCACTAGAAAGTATAGATACAGTCACTGAATGCACACATGTAACTCTAGCATCAACTAGGGAAGAGAGGTTGGTATAAATATGTGATCGATAAAAATATCGATGAATACCGACTGCAAAAAGAGGTGTTTTTTGGACGTATTTGGTACCGTTCTTTTTTTCTGCTTTTCCATGTGGAATATTAAAAGACCAATAACAACAAATCAAGTAAAAATATAATATTTTCGTTTGCGAATAACATTTAAGTAATTCAGTTCCTTCAGTTTCTCCCTTACTCAGCCCCGGATTTAGTTTTTTTTCGAGGCGGGGCAAAAACTGCAATCTGCCGCTCCCCGCCCCGCCAATCCTTTAACGTTTTACATGAATCCTTATTTATTTAAATATACATGGACATGTCGAACAATTATTTAGGATAGGACAGGACATATTTGAAATAAATCGTGAGATTATAGCATACTAGCTTCTGTACGCGACTTCGTCCGCGTGAAACTTCGGCCCCCGACCCACCGCGTCGTTGCGCATCACTCGCCCATGATATTACTTAATTTTCGCTTAGCGTTCTTTCTGACCTTTTTTCTTACTGCTCGGTTTCTAGGGTAAGGTTTCTACCTTCTTCAAGAATTGGGCTATCAAATGCAATAAGATTTTTTCAAATCCGACTGCTTGTTCCAGAGATTAGCGCGTTCAAACAAAAAAAACTCTTTAGCTTTATTATTAGCAGAAGATTAGAATAAAATTTTTACTCTTTGAGCCTTTTGTTTTGCAAAAAAATCGATGGCATTTTCATAATTAATCTGATTGTCATGATTTTTGATTGCTAAGATCACACCCGACTTATGCAGAAAAGCTTAACACCAATTAAGGCAATCTAGAATGCACCAGCGAGCGGAGCGAGCGCGAAAATTTTAGCACTGCCTCAAATAAGTTAGATTTTGTAAGTCCGAAAAGTTTTAAGAATTAAGAGTCGCTAGGCTATAAGAACGAGCAAAGCGAGCTCGAATATTTTGCCTGAAACATATTAGGTAAATTTTATCGATCGATAATGCTCCAATCCAACGGCTGCGCCAGCGCTCTGTGGTAAAAACTTAAAAGAAATCGTGTCGCCTTTCCGCATAAAGGCGGCGAAATGGGCGGGACGCCCGGCGCCCTCGCTAGGCGATGTAAAATTTCTAAAATAAAGGATTTGTTCCTTAAATTTTTGGCCACAGAGGTGACAGAAGCGCTCATCCTCCTCAGGTTCGCCACGGCATAGATCTGTTGCAAGAGATGGAAAGCTAACCTTTTTGTATCGCCAAAAAATGTAAGCAAATATCAATATGTTATTCCATCACACATTTTGTCACTTGGATAATATTATTATCCATCGGGGTCTTGCTCAAACTGGTGAAAATCAGTCGATGAGAAAATATTTGTATCGACAAAGTGTCTAAGAGCTTTTGGGACTAGCAACGTCTTTATGGACTTTGAAGTCACTTGAAATTACCAACCAATTATTTTCTCTGCATTTTGCATCTACCTATTTATGCTCAATTTCTGGATCTATCGGGAAACTGATATAAAATGTATTAATTCTCGTTTAAGATTCTTAATACAATTTCTTATTAGAGCAACTAACAATTATCGATATCCATATCTCAGTGCTGCGCACCACTAATGCATCGTTTTGACATGCGTCAGTCATTAGGCAAAGGCTGTCGCATGTCAAAAATATTTCACAACTAGATAATTTGTAAAATACTTAAATATTATAATTAATGCAGTGATTTTTTAGTTACCGGTGGTAAGACAAACCACTTGTACTAAGGTTTGTTGTAATTGTGCTATATTTTCACACAAGGACGGAACAATTCGGCATTTCGTAAAAATACGAAAGCACACTACACGTTCCGAGGCAAACATATGACTAAACGGTGCTCACTGCAGTCACGCGTATTTAAGGTCAGTTCAACCCAACGGAGGCGACATGCGCCACGCCTCCAAGCCATATCCCTCGATATCCGTGGGTATACGAATTTGTGTGGGGTAGGTACCACAACCAAAGAGTGAAAAATAAAAACGTTTTTACAAAAAAGCACCCGACTTCCAAAAAATACACAAAAAAAAGGGAAATATAATTTTAATTTCGGAGGTCGGTAGCAAAAAACGAAAATACAAAAAACGAACGACACCGACTTCCGAAATTAAAGTTATTTTTCTGTTTTTATGTTTTTTTTTTTGGAAGGCGGTTGTTTGTTTTGTAAAATAGTTTTTTGCTGCAAAGCCGTGTTGTCGTAATCTGCTTCGAAAGGTAAAGTGCTAGCGAAATTACAGGAACATTAGGTGAAAAACCATCATGAACCGGACAAAAATATCCTATGTTTAGTAGTTTCCACGTTTAGTATTCAAGGAGTCAAAAAGTAATATACAAACACACACTTTTGGGTTTGTACTAATGCATGGATAAACATAACACATATTTTCTGTCTTTCTTCGTATATTTTTGCCTCGGAATTTCTCTTACACATTTCCTCTTAGCTTCGGCTTGGCATCGGCATTACTGGGTGACAGATTGGTATTATTTCGATATAAAAATATATCCTTACATCTTTTTCGTTTCTTTTTTCTTTTTCCTTATAAGTATACTTCCTTTTAGATATGTAGTTACAGAGTATCGATAACGAGTAATATAATAAACTTTTCGTGGAAGTAAATAATATTTTATTTTGGATGAACTGTCATGGCGCCGGAAAATGGGTAAAAGCTCTTTTTGAAGCACTTATAACTTTTATTATGTCTCGTTTAGTGTCCTTCAACCGATTAATTTGACACATCATCGCTAACTAACAATAAAACAAAAAAAATCGTTCTACCAGATTTTTTTTTCATTCCCTTTTTTCATACAATTTTTTTTTTCACTTTGCCTAATTGCTCTAGTGACTGAAACAAACGCCTTGCTACCAGGCAACCATGTCTACAGAGAAGTAGTGCTTATCAAATCAATCACAATGCTTACGTACATTAGATTAAACGATTATGTAGCAAATAACATTTAATTGAACGTAGTAATGAATGGATACTAGAAATACCTGCTTGTAACATGCTATTACTCATAGATAGGGCTGTCAGAGACGTTTAGAACTATTTTATCATGATCAAAAGATGATTAGTGCAACGCAGTGCTACACAACAATTATTTTATTATGTACATGATGTATGATCTCGTTGAATGGACTTTGAATTTGACTCGAAAAATATAAATTGTTATCTTAAGTTGCTTGAATCTCCTTTTCCCAACTAAGTATTTTGGGTTCAGCTTCCAGCCTAACCGAATCAAGCTCAAAACCAGTATTTTACACAGAGCGACTGCTTATCTGACCTCCACAACCCAGTTACTGGGTAGCACGATACCCCTTGGTAAGACTGATTGTCAGACTTTTGAGCTTCTAACTACACCTAACGACTGTCAAAGATCTACGAATGACAGTCGGGACCAACGGCTTAGCGTGGTTTCCGAGGCACGGCTCAAGTAGCTTATAATCTAAAAAATATATAAATACATAGTTTTCGATTTGTGTTTTACATTGTTTAGTTTTTCTGCTTTGTAGGTGACAAAGCAAAACTAACTAAACACTCGTAAAATAATACGAAAAGGCAGCAAAAAGTTATTATTATAATCGTCCATCAAAATGAATTAAACAAATAAACGCTATCAAACCTAAAAGCTGCTTTTAGGCAAAAACACCATAATATTTGTAACGGATTTAGCAACAATAACGATTCCTGGTTAAGACTCGCAAAGACCAGGGAAGCATGACACAAAAGGGAAATGATTCTCAAACGTATGCCAACCCTAAAGTTCGCAGTATGGTTTGCGGAAATTAATAACATCTGAGCGCAATATGAAAGCTTTGTTATGCATGGTGGTAATCGAATTAATGGCAATATTACATTTAGGTATTAGTAGATAACGCGGTATTTCTGAGTAATTACAGGCGATTATGATTGTTGTACCTACGTTGCAAGCAAGACATTAAAATTTATTTATTTATTTTTAAAGAAACAGTTGCGTTCTTTCATTCATTTATTAGAAAATTATAATGGCCATATGCTCTTTACAATTTTACGCTTGTAAAACACGTAATGGGAAACTAAGCACCCTATCAACCGAAACCACAAATTTCTTCATATCTCTCCCACAAGAGATAAGACAGGCAAAATTTTAGCTTCAATCAGTTTTGTAAAATGTTGCACCTTAGAGATGTTCCCTATAAACTAGATTGAGGTCCTTTCGATATTGAAAGAAAGAAAGAAAAATATTTTATTTGGGACACGCACAGGAAATACAAAGAGTAAAAAATAAAAAAATAAAAATAAAAAAGGAGAGGAGATATTGAAGTTATCAACCCCACAATTTTTACAATAAAGCTTTTATTTTATTCCACAGCATTAAATTTTAACGGTTGTATATGTCAAACGTGTTAATCTACATTTACCATGTAGCTCGGCCGAGCGTTCGCGTAACGTGTATGTATATGGTACGACTGTACTTGAATTAATATCAAAGAAAAAAAAAACTGCATAAATAAAAAAATTATTAATAATTATAATTGCATAAGTTGATAAAAAATGCTATGCAATAGCTTTACCGCGGCAGTCCCCGAGTGCCACACGTGTTTTTTTATTTCAGAAACTGAAATTAAGTCCATTAACGACCTGAATCAATATCTATCGAGATCGTCAACATGTTCCAGTAACAAAAAACCATACAAAGTTTATTGTTCGGGTTCCTACGGAGAGATATTAGGGAGATGGCAATGACTGCTATTCATCATTTGCCTAGCCTTTTCCCAACTATGTTGGGGTCGGCTGCCAGTCTAACCGGATGCAGCTGAACACCAGTATTTTACATGCAGCGACTGTCTATCTGACCTCCACAACCCAGTTACTGGGTAATACGATACCCCTTGGTAAGACTGGTTGTCAGACTTTCGGGCTTCTGACGACCCGTAACGACTGTCAAAGATCTACGAATGGCAGCCGGGACCAATGGCTTAGCGTGCTTTCCGAGACACGGAGCGGTCTTGGTATGCAAAGATGGTCACCCATCCACGAACCAACCGCGGCAAGCGTAGCTTAACCTGATGGACCAACCCGTGTGGCTGTTATTACTTAGCTACAAGCCCCAATGACCGCTACTGCAATGCTTAAGCTGAATCCTCAGTTGTAGCCCGCCAAATTCAAATGATCTTTGTTTTTTTTTCAAATTGCAGCTCTGTTTTACGTCGTATGTTGATCAAAATGCGATTTGCAGAATGAAATATTAACTGAATAATAATCATAAATTTCATATCAATCGTCAAACTTTGGAAATTAGTTCCACCTAAGAATTTACCAAAGGAATTTTGAATTTGGCGGGCTACCGCTAAGGATCCCCCCTTAAATGCAACAACTATAGGCAACTTGATATGGCTTTGTACACGCGTAATTCTGTGTAACATAAGCACGTGATTCAATTTGTGGACTCGGTTATTTCTTATTAAGCTATTGCATAGCTTTTATCGCGAGCTTTGAGCACGGCGACCGAATCAAGAAATTCCGTAACGTAACGTATATGTATATGGTACGACTGTACTTGAATTAATATCAAAGAAAAAAAAATACTGCATAAATAAAAAATAAATAAATAATTATAATTGCATAAGTTGATAAAAAATGCTATTCAATAGCTTTACCGCGGCAGTTCCCGAGTGCCACACGTGTTTTTTTGTATTTGCAACAAGTGATGAAGATTTTCCGATTTCCACGCGAATATTTTCTCGTACAAAAGTAGTTACTACAAATCAACTACAAGGTCGGAATTAACTTGCTCCTGTACTATGAAACCTTTAAGCTCAATACCGTACGTTGAAGTTGTCTTTGGTTCTAAATGACATCGTTGGAAGTTCCTTAATATAATTACTGAGTTAGTTCTAAACTGGAGGGGCAAAAGCAAAGACTTGGATTGTGAAGCTTGTGTGAAGTTGTTTGTTAGAAAAGAAGAAAGCTTTGGTTTCGTAAAAAAGTGGTGAACGGTCACGTAATAACGGTTATTCAAATACAGAGCAGTTTCTTAACACCTCAATGTCAAATACGGGTAAAAGTGAATGATTTTCATGACGGCCGTTATAGCATGACGGAACCGCTCGTCCAGAAAACCGTCATAAATATTGGAGTAAATAAATGATTCTAGTAACCCGCTCACTAAATATAGGCATTGAAAAACGACCCATAACAGTTTCCATATCTCCACTATTTTATAACCATAACAAAATAACAGAGATTATGTAATAACTAGGGTTGCCAACTTCTTTTTATAAATATCAATATTAGTATTTTCGAAGCCATTGCCTGTACGAAAAGAGGTGATGGCAAAAAAAAAAATTGTGCGTGTATTTCAAAATATATTTTATTTTTAAATGCTTATTTTTCGCTACTTTGAACCTTTATTAATAGGTATTTTTTTATGTCTCATAGCCATTATTACACTCTAAATTAAGGTTACAAAATACCATTAATTCACCTTTTATGAGATTAATACTGGCCATATTGCGGTTATCTCTCCATTATGTATTGAAATGAAATAGTTTCGCCTGCTATATAATTATATTATTTTTAAATATTGTATTTAGCCTCTATTATAGCAAGTTTCTATATTTTAAAGCAGGGTTGGCAACCCTAATCATGACATAAAAAACTATAAACCACACCATAAAACTTCCCCATCTACTAAGGAAACATGAAGCGAAGCAGCGAAACTAAACCGCGGAGGCTCAGGATAAAGCCTCGTCTACAAGAAGAGAGATTCCCGACCGTCGGAAGGCGAGAATGTCCATGCGAGGCTCGACAGCGAGAATCGAATGGCAATTTATCGCACTCAAGTCTTAAAGTGAGTCGAGAAACAAAACTTTCAACGATTGTGTCAAACGAGACTAGCTAGGATTTTTTTTAGAACTGTGGTTATTGGCAACTCGAAAAATACGATTTTGGTATACACGGCCGCTATCAATTTTAACTGGCGCAGCTTTTCACACCTCAATAGGTGTCAAAAGCCGCGCCTGTTATAACCCGCATATCAATATAAGCGGGTATCGGACGCACTGTTTACGCGAGTCAACTTTTTATTTCCTTTGACAATCGTCAATTCGAGTGGAAAAACTCTCCTCGTATAAACGAGGTTTTAGGATTTATCCGCGTACGTGTCTCACCCGCGACGGATTTACAGAAAACCTCTTACCACCGCATGTCAGCCTAGTACTTGGAAAAACGATTTCCCCCGACGCAGGGTGAAATCCCTTCGTTTATTCTATTTTATTTATGATCCTCGCGTGTCTCAAAAGATAGGAAAGCTAATTGATACTTATCTTTTACATTCTTTGAATATTATTATTATGAAAGGATTTTATTGTTTTCGTTTATAAAGTTGACTTGCACGAACCTCTACAGCCCGGTACTATTTAGTACTATTTTATTTACAAATTAGGGCCGTACCTACTTGAGTAAAGAAAACACTTAGTGGAATTGTGGAAACTAAGCAAGTCAAAGTTTACGACATTACTATGCAAAGTTAAACTGATGAACGTATTAAACTGATGAAATGATTGTTATTTGAACTGTAGCCATTGAAGGATCATATCGTCAAAGTTTCTCGCTAAATAAAGGGATAAAATATTATTTCCAATCCCTTGCTGTTACGAAACAAACATTTTTAAATTTTATAAAATATTTAATTCTATGGGCGTAACAGGCGCTTATATCACAAACAAAATACTCGTCCTCTTTACAAAACCCATAGCTAATTAATTAATAAACACAATACAGAAACCCACAAACAAAATAGAAACAACTGAACTTCACGAAGACAATAACATTGACACTATTTCTTTCCTATTTTAGTCTGAAGTGACGTCTCTAGTGTGTGGCCTGAAAAGCAGCGACAAGCTAACAACTACAAAGCATATTTTGAGCCGTATTTAATTAGACCTCAATCAACCTGCCTTGTTCATCTATGTCGGGGTTGGCTACCAGTCTAACCAGATGCAGCTGAATTCCAGTATTTCACTTGGAGCGGCTGCCTGCGGCCTATCTGACCTCAAAATCTCAGTTACTGGGTTGTTTGATATTTCAGTTTCAGTCGTCTATGCAGAGTTTTCATCAATTCAAACCGAAAGACGTCCACTGCTGAATTTAGGCCTTCGCATAAATTGCCACCGACGTAGCCAAAAGAATTGCTTAACAGAAGTGGCAGAGACTTTTGTCTAGTTAATAGTGTGATAAGCTACCTTCAAACGGTGAATAGGGATGCAGGGGTGAATCAGAACGAAACTTTAAAAGGGATTTTAACATTGAAATAGTATAGTTTGTTGTCAACAAGGGCACTTAATCATTAATTATAATACAGTAAACACATTAGTCTTTTTTGGCAACAAACTATATTATTTAAATGTTAAAATTCCTTTTAAAGTTTCGTGTCGATTCACCTCTGCATCCCTATTCACCCCGTTTGACGGTACTGTTAATTTATTTATTTTCTTCATCGAATTTATCCAACTCACACTTGCCTAGATATTTTTGTTAATTACCAAATCGATGAAGCGAAACATCTGCATTGTATTATCCAACCTTGGAAACAAAAGTTATTCAAAGAAATGTGCCAACATTTTTCCGTTGAATTTTAAAACAATCATTCTTCGCTGTCAGCGCTGCGTTTAGCATATTCTAGAGCTCCACAGTAATTGCTAGCTGTCAGTCTACTGTATATTTTTTCACAAGCGTCAGCCTTTCCAATTATAAAGAAACACTCTTTTTTTAGCTAATACTTTTGAATCGCACAACTGTTACTCTTTCATAATCCAACAACGACTGGTTTTGCACTACATTTTATCACTCCGTTCCGTACCCAAAGGATGCCAACGGGACCCTATTACTAAGCCTCCGCTGTCCGTCCGTCCGTCCGTCTTTCTGTCAGCGGGCTGTATCTCATGAACCGTAATAGGTAGACAGTTGAAATTTTCAGAGTATGTATTTCTATTGCCGTTATAACAACAAATAATAAAAAAGTTAAAACATAAAGAGGGTCCCCATACAAGAAACGTGTCGTTTTTAACCGACTTCTAAAAAAGGAGTAGGTTCTCAATTCGACTGTATTTTTTTTTTTGTGTATTAGCTCTGAACTTCTTTCTGGGTGAACCGATTTGGATGATTCTTGTTGTATGTAGTGTTCAATATTGTATGGTGGTACGGAACCCTTCGTGTGCGAGTCCAACTCGCACTGGGAAGGTTTTTTATCCGTAAAGGTTCATTTGAAAATCAACGTCTGACAGCATCTGTCTGGCATTATTGCTGAAATGAACGTATTTGACGCAGCCGTGACTACACATGATCCAAAATTTTAATTTTATGGTAGTTTTTAATTTGTTCAAATGTATTCCTTGCTTTTACGGCACTGTGCTAAATAAACGTTTTTCTTTCTTTATCCGAATAAATACGCAGTCCTACTGGTGTGCATTTTTTCGGATAAATGATTTCTGTGCGCATGAGCGATAGACCACAAGCGAAACCGCAGGTCACGCCGATACCAAGAGAAGAAAGAATGATTAAAAACTCTTGAAACAATACTCGCTGTTACTAGGGCCCCATAAAGCACACTCTACTGCTCTGTAATTGGGAGCCGTTGGACTGAAACCAATTAGAAGTACGTAACCATTTATTGATAGTGCCTGTTTCTGTATTTTTATTCTGCTAGTGTTCGGTAATAGGATGATTCCTGGAGAGTTGGTGAAGAGCTAAGTTGAATCGAAATGGCTTTTAAATAAATAAAAGGAGAAAATTTATAGAGGTATGAGGAACAGGGTGTAGAGTTCACTTATACGTGGCGTTGAAGATGCCGCCACATCTCTGGTAGGCAACTGCGCGACGATTTTATGTCGGGACGTTGTATATATGCTGTTGCGCGGTAAACCCTGCTTGCGCGATGCAGGATTTTGCGTGACGTCAGTGTGATGCGTAGTTCGCACGTGGCGTTGTAGATGCCGCCACAAATAAAAGAGAAGGTTCTTTTGAAAGTAAACATGATTAAATAGGTGTGCACATGGTACTGTAGAATTAAAAGATGAGAAATGACGTCCAATTTTTTTTAATACGTTTGTATTTAATTTTGACATTTTAGGCTGTCGCCATGGCATGACACAAAAGGGAGGGGGCATACTTAGCAGTGCAGTGGATGGAACACGGCTGAAAAGATGATGGTAAGGCTGTCCGTAGACCAGGTCTTGCTACGAATTATCTTTTCTAGAAGTAGCTAAAGCATAATCCTGTCAGGATGGCTACAAAAAAACTTTACCCTTGCAATTTTTTTGCTTACATAGTTCGACAGCAAAGACAAGCCCTCCCCACGCTATTCACTTTAAAATTATATTGAACAGTAAATCGTGTTACTAAATAAATCTACTCATTAACAATTTCCGGACGTTCAATTTCCGCGTTTGCCAAAATTTCATTAAGTACATTGTAAGCCAAGCGTGGTCTTGGCAGCTCATTGGCAGAGAGATTTAGTCACCGAACGCTTTTTGAAAGCTCTTTATGACACTCGTTAATTGTATGGCTATCAAAATTATTAAAAATATTTGGTTTAACTCTGTAAGCGCCATAAAATATGCTAGAGGTAGTTATGTTGGTCTTGTGCGTATGACTTAATAATATTGATCTAAATGTACAATCTAAATATATTACATACAGGTTGTAAAAAGACCCATCACATAGCCATTAACTACGCATTCTGTAGATCAAACTAAGTAACATTGCACAAAAATAATTGCTGGGAAACGACTTTTATTTTTGGTGTGAATATTTGCAGTTTACGGTAGTGCGCAACTTAACGCACGCAAAACATTGTGCTTACGGGTGCCTGCAACGGCAAAGGGTCGTGGGGGTTTTTAAAGTTGTGTTACTTATAACATTAAAAAGTTGTTTTCGTAAAAAAAATGTCAGTAAAAGTTGGAATTTTGACCTTCAATATCTCTCAGAGGGTTCCCGGGTATGGTCCAGTACAAACAAATAATAACAATGACGGGGAGTACAAGTGACTCTCGGCTTCGTTAAGTGTCTTTTTATACCCGTTATACGGGTGGCAGGGACATTGAAGCGCAACCTGTAACCATGGAATCAGTACATGATTCTGAAGCCCAGGCGTTGAAATTTTTCGTCGGCTATTAAAAAAATTGCTGTTCCATACAGTTTAGCGTAGGCGTAGGTACGGGCCTACAACGCTCTTCGCGTACAATACAACAACGCCTTCAGAGTTCTGGTGGGGCTCCCTCGTTTCTGCAGCGCATCAGGCATGTTTGCTGACGCTAGGGTCGACGATTTTTACGCCATAATGCGTAAAAAAGCAGCATCTCTGATGTTTAGGATCCGTGGGAGCCCCAACGGAATTCTGAGGATGATATCAGATAGGCCGGAGTCTGCAGTGCTGGGGAGGCTTATTCGGCTTCACGTGACATAATTAATATATGTAATGTTATTTTTGTTGTATTTTTATGTGGTGTTTTAATGTCTATTTGAATTTTATAATGTGAATTAATACTAGTATACTAACATAGTTTTTAAGACCTCTGTTACTAACACTATATGGACAATTTTGTAATTATGTCTGAAATAAATGAATTTATTAATTTATTTATTATTTATTGCACTTTTCTATGATACAGCTGTTTTTTTTTTTATAACCAATGAGACGTTTCTACGCTAGGGCGTTTAGAATCATGGGCTGAATTTTTGGTTTCAGTTTTCGCGTCGTATTATAAATTAAAGTCGCTTTTCGGGACCGCGTTGTTCTTCAAAACTCCGCATCGGGTTTTGATGCGGTTTGCACCATAATTTAGAAAATTTATTCCTGAAGGTTTATGTGTATAAAACGTTGATGTTGACACACTTAAAATAAAGAAATCTCGATGTTTTGTCGAGTCGCAAAAACCGTGCGAAGCAGGGGCGGATCGCTAGTTACAAACGAATAGCTCAAACAACGTTTCTGTCATCAGGGTGCAATTACAATCACATGAGAAATTTTCAGCTTTGTCTCTAGTAGCGGTATCTACATCGCCACATGCGAGCTACGCGTCACACTGAAGTCACGAAAAATCCTGCATCGCACAAGCAGAGTTTACCGCGCAACTAGCGTAAAATAAAACGGCAACACACCTGCGATGCCTTCAGTATTGTAGAACGGCGAGTATTTACCATCCGACGAGCTACCAACTTGTTTTCCAACCAATACCGTAAAACAGCTCAACATAAATTGCCAACCCATTTCGAGCCTTATGTCCTAATAAGAAAATCTACCCCACAACGGAAACTCTTAATAGGAAAATAACGAGAACCTCTGAGCGAGCGAGAGCTAAGCTCTTTCAACATTAAAACCATTCATTCGAATTTAGAGGAAGACCCAGCTTATGTACGAATTAAAAAACGAGAGAATTTATACATAATAATATCTTCTTTAGAAAAGTCTTAAGAAAAAGTAAAGTAAGTAATTCATGAAAATGTTCCTTAATTATTTACCCGAGTTTGTTCTAAGGGTAAAACGAATGTGATTAGCAAACTAAACTCTCTTTCATATCGAATCAAAATAAAAACCCAGCCTCGGCTTACAGCATCCTTTTACAACATCTGTAAATCGTTTCTTTGGTCTGTAGCGGCATCTACAACGCCACAAGTGAGCTACGCGTCACACTGACGTCACGCAAAATCCTGCATCGCGCAAGCAGAGTTTACCGCGAAACTAGCATATATACTACCTCCGACCTCCGAACTTTACACCCTGGTCCTCATGCCTCTATAGGTCTTTCTCTCACCATAGCCATCCACATTTATACCTACTCAAAACTTACCACCCTCCCCTTTACTTATAAACGTTGTTTGAAGTTAAGAGACGTTTAAAGTTACGTCAAAAATGTGTCGTTAAGCAGACGTTTATCATGACTAAACTTCAAGCAACATTAACAAAGAAAGTGGTCGTCTATGTCCTTTATGATATCATCAAGCTTCATAAGCATGTTATAGTATGCGTATACTGACCTGCAAATTACCGAAATCTATCTGTTTTTGATTCTGTAATGGAATATGTGTTAAAGAAACTTAGTAATAGTAGTCAATAATCATATGTGGAAATGTTAATATTAATTTATTAGAAAAAAACTCGAATACTGTCAGATTATTAAAACTTTTTAGGTCATTTGATTTGTCAAATGTTTTTATTGAACCAACCCGAGTGACAGCTTCTTCTGCCACTTATATAGATGACGGAGAAGGTACGTCTCTCTCGTCATTATCAGCCATATTTTAACTACTGTGGGCGTACTATGGGAATTGTGTGGAAATTGCGCAATAGAAAAACCGTTTGCAGTTCAAATCAAATTATAATTTACGATCAAATTAATCACACTAGCGAATCACACACTGTAGGTACACGACACAACTATATGGACCGCGCGACAGTTTCTAAACGCGTTCACTGCTTAACCGCCAACAACAAACTCTGCTTTAACTCTGGTCAAGCGTTATGTTGTAGACTCTGACGAGCGCCACCCGGTGGCGCTGGCGTCCTGATTAGTCAAAGTCAAACGATTGATTTAACGTATTTCCGACATATATAATATTTTATGTAAATAAACTTACACAAACAAATTGTAAATAAGTTGCCATCTGATCACAGTAGACAAACAATAACATTTTGCTCCTACATGCCATTACAAAAAAATCAAATAAGATTTAGGCCACTTACCTACATGTAAAAATTTAGAGAAATTAAATAATTCTTTGGCCAGTAAATTATATTATCAGAGTTTTATTTAATAGGTGACCCAAATAAGTTCTACGCCGAGTTCTTTTCACTATTAAACACGCAATTTAATGACACTTTTCCACTAAAGACTAAAAGTATGTATACAAAGTTTTTATTTAGTGATTGGGCGACTCCAGGTTTTTATATAAGCAGGGGAAAAGTATTTGAACTTTATGGCCTAAAGTAAAATATGAATAATACACGCTTTCATCAGTAGGTTGCAAAACATTCAAAAACTTTTAAAAGTGTATGCAAAATACTAGTTAAAATTTGAGAAAAAGCATCTACTTTTCAATATTTGTAAATATGTGAGCACGATGTATCTATCACATAATTCATTTACCTGTCATTGCTTTATATTTAATTATTTTTACCTATTATGGTACAGTAATTTTATTCTAGGTGCATCGTCTTCACATATAATTATCTAATTAATGTATACAAAATATTGTAAAACATTTTAAAAGAGTAGCACGAGTAGCATCACAGAGAAAACTAAAATTGCAAAATCTTCATTTAACTAGTTTCAATACTGCACAGCTTTCTATCAGTAATCCTTTAGCAATTAAAATTCCCAGGGGAGAAGCCAGGTACTTAGTCTCTTCATAATCCACGGGTAATTACGAGTAAAACCTCATTTTACAATAGTAAAATGTGTCAATTATGCCATTTCCGCGGTGTTGCAAGTGCAACCCTAACAATCTTAAGCGTTCAGGGCTGGCACCAATTCTCAATTCAAATAAACAAAACATGCTAATGCGGTAGGTGGAATCAGGTAAAAGATTATTATCATAATCACTTTTTAAGGGGGTTTGTCAAATATTTTACACCAGCAGTCTGTGGGCTAATCATACCCAAAAAGCAGACAATACACTGCACATTCACTAAAACAATGCTTTCAGGGCGCTGTTCAGGCTTCCGCGCTACTGTAGTGCGTCAGGGATGTTCGCTGTTGCGCACACTGACGGTTATTTTGCGATCATGCGCAAGAAAGTGGCATCAATGATGCGCAGAGTGAGGGGGAGCAGCAACAGCATTCTGAAGCTTTTTTCAGATAGGTTAGAAAGGCCTACAATGGATAGGTTTATCAAGCTACATGTCAGACATAGGGCTTGATAGGTCTTCTTCTAATATGGGCTATCGTTTTTGTGCTCACCAGTTGGCGCCACTGTAGAGTAAGGTCCTGTTGCAGTACTTTTATTCGATGTTTTGGATAAGTTTAAGTACCCTTATATTCATAGTTTATTTTATTACATTTTAAAACTTCAAATGAATATTTAGATAATAATGTTCCTAAAATTCACAAGCATGAAGCAGACAAATTGTATTCTTCCTTCAAGTGCTACCAAATTAGATCCTAACTTTTTACTTAAAATCTTAAGCCATCATTAATCAAGAATGGCACAACCATTACCGCTATTATGAATTATTCGTTAAAATCCGTGATCAAAAATTCCGCAAACAGGGAACGTGCAGTACATATTTTGACATCTAGGTATCTTACTCAACACTAGCGCCTCTAGCGGCGAACTCAAGCGCGATAGCCCCAATTTTTTTTTTTTGTGTGTACACTTGTGTGTTACTACTAACATAGTTTGTAAGTTTTTTTGGTAATACTAACACGCTATGGGCCTTCGATGCCTGAAAATAAACGATTTTTATTTTTATTTATTATTTTATAATTTGCCATTCATCAATTTCCGCTGAACTACAGACAGATACAGAGAATGTTAAGAAAAACATGACGTCGGCAGATAGTGGTCAGATGAGATTATAGATACAAATCCATGTTTAATAAACTTTGTTCTCCTTCTACGAATCATTACTGTCTTCGTCTATTGACAGATACTGTAGAATATTTATAAAAACACTTTTATTTACATGCCTTCATATAGATAACAAGATTCTTCATTCGAAGACGTAAATTATTTAATTAAAAAATTCCAATGAAAAGTTATCCCCGCCAACCCTAACGACCGTCTAGGGTTGCCAAGAATTCATTACGGGCTCATTACGTGTGGAGAAGTTGCCAGCTCACTACAATAGAGCATTAGTCGACGAACGCGAAAAGAACGCTGGAAATCCTTTTAGCAAACCGTTTTTGTATGAAACTGTTAGTTTCTTTCCAAGCTGGATTGGTTTTCTTTAGTTAATTTTATTTTTGCTGGTTTTTAAGTTTTTTTAAATGATTGTTTCAATCTTAAGCTCGCTCCCTATTACATGGGATTTAAACATTACTGGCGAAATGTGTAGAGGTATCTCTGCTTAGCTTTTCGGCCAAAATAGGCATGATGTTATGTAGGTACCTATGTGTTTTTAAATATTTTAGCATCTTTTTTCATGCCGTGGCTTTTCAACGATTTTTCGAAGAAAATTAAGCCCTATTTGTATCCAGTTTACCTGAATCTTATGAAAGCTGTGAAGCAAAATACAACATTTCTACACATTCGTCTCTTGTTACAGACTATAGGCTTTTAGCGATAAAACCGCCCATTGTGTCACCCTGTGTAAAATTTCTACATTTATATCTGTTATTTTTTATGGTGTACATAATAAAGAGTATTCTATTCTATTCTATTCTATAAGGGGCAAGTGGGCTTGCACCACATATTAATAACTACATTTATCGCTAAATATAATTATTGAAGGAGCAGTGGTGGCCCAGTGGTAGTGGCCCCGACTTACGAGTTGTAGGTCGTGGGTTCGCACCCAGGCAGAGACTTTACTTTGTGAATTTAATTTCATCACCACTGCTCTCAAAACGGTGAAGGAAAACATCGTGAGGAAACCGGCATGTCCTAGAATCAAAATTTCGAAGACATGTGACATCTACGAGTACGATACTAGTATTTATTTATTTAAAGAAAATAAAGAAAGAAAGAAAATAGTTTATCCTGCACAAACAAAACGCACATGATAGGATTGATGTTATGTTGTTATGTTCTATAAGCTAAAACGATCCTTGTGAAAAATCTATTTGCTTAAATACAGCTCGCTCTTGACCAAGATTTTCTTTTTAATTAAATTAATTTTTGCTGGCTTTGGATTAAAATAAGCAGCTTTTCCAACTGCAATTCTGCAGTCGACTGGTATTTAACGAATGCTTGCAGATAAAACCAATACTCTACCATTTCGGTAAATACTAAGATGTCGTGTAGCTTGCTGGCAAATACTTTTAACATGACATTTCTATTTATACGTATTTACAAGCCAGATGTGAGTGGAAACGCCGGAGGGGATGCCTTAGGAAGACATATAGTGACCTTATTGGTGATGTTCTTCAGAAGGGCCAGGTGCGTAGTACTCGCAACCGGCGTGCGTGTATGACCAGATGTATAAACGTAAACGAGGCAAAAGGAGTATGTAAGGATCGTAGCAGGCAGCGCTCTGTAGTTTCTGCATAGCCCCATGGGAGGAAAGCGTGAGTTTATGTAATCCAAATGAACTTTACATAAATAACAACATATACTCATTAATTGATTAATAAAATAAAAATATGATATCCTAACTTAACTAAAACTATTAACAAACTAAAATATGGCGTCAAAAGATTCCTCTACATCGCTGTCGACTGGTAATGTACCCAAGAGACTGGCGACATTGCCACGTTGTATGGCAATACTTAGCCTCTGGCCAAGGTAATAGCCAGCCCTTGGGTCACGGGAAGTTACAACCGCCGTTTGGAGATTTCATTGAATAGACCATGATCAGTCGGCGTTTTTTGACGTTCAAAATTGCCTTTTATGTGCATATTTGCAATAAATGACTGACTTTGGACCCCGCGGCCCAAGGGTTTTAACCCAACCCTTTAATATTATTAAGTATTTTCAATATTGCTTGGGCCGATTCGAGAAATGAAGAATGTGGTAGGTACTAAGATACTGCGTTCAACGATATCAAAAATAATAAACCTGGTCCTTTATTTCCTTTATCTTTTTAGAAAACAAAAAAACAAACACGTGTGGCACTCGGGGACTGCCGCGGTAAAGCTATTGCATAGCATTTTTTATCAACTTATGCAATTATAATTATTTATTTATTTTTTATTTATGCAGTATTTTGATATTAATTCAAGTCCAGTCGTACCATATACATACACATTAAGCGAACGCTCGGCCGAGCTACATGGTAGGCGGAGTGGGGGGTGTTAGGTTTTATTTTCGTTACGGAATTACTTGATTCGGTCGCCGCGCTCAAAGCCCGCGATAAAAGCTATGCAATAGCTTAAAAAAAAAAACAATGGAACTCGTTTTAAGCGGGTATTACGATATGGGACTGTGCTTCTGGCAGGTATAATTAAAATAAAATGAATGAAATGTTTGTTTCCCAGAAAAGTTTAAATGGCATTTCCAGGAGTTTTAGACTTTGTTTAACGTGAACTGAAGAGTAAACTAAACCACAAAAAGTTGTGCAAAACAACATGGTTTTACCACGTCTTTAATTTACTGAAATTTCTTAGTGGTATTTTTTTTTCCTAGTAAACTACAAAAGTTTACGTCGTCAAACTATAGCTGCTGACATGTTTGTCAATGATGCTTCACAGTGCTCAATCAAGTCACCTTGCAAAGATCTTTAAACCCATATAAGTAAACTATCTATAGAGGTATGAGGAACAGGGTGTAAAGTTCACTCATACTCTATGGAAAAGGGAGGATCCTCCGACCAGACGGGTGTAGTGTCTGGTGGGCAACTGTCCGATGATTGATGTCGGGACGTTGTATATATGCTAGTTGCGCGGTAAACTCTGCTTGCGCGATGCAGGATTTTGCGTGACGTCAGTGTGACGTGTAGCTCGCATGTGGCGTTTGTAGATGCCGCTACATATCTATGAACCACGAATAAACTTCATCGTCATTGATAGTCAATATACCGCACACACACTGCCAAGTATAGATCAGCTCTCTTCTGTGCCATGATACCCTGGTCCAGTGTCAGTCTCATCCGAGTCTTACGTTGGACGTCAATTATACCTGTCCTAAGGACCAATCAAGAAAGGAGGCGAAACGCCGGGGCGTAACTCCGCTGCCGCGAGTAATCGCGGCACAGCGGACAGAGCTCCGGCGGGATCTCATGGCGGCATGGAGAGTGCGACTGTCGCAACCCAGCGCAGGGCACGCCACAATTGCGGCGGTAAGACCCCTCTTTGAGGAGTGGCTTGAGAGGCGCCACGGCGTCCTCACCTTCCGCCTGACGCAGGTCCTCACCGGACATGGCTGTTTCGGGAGGTTCCTGTTTCGGATAAGGCGGGAGGAAACGCCCGGGTGTTACCATTGTGCGGATCGACCGGAGGACACGGTGGAGCATACGGTGGAGGTCTGCCCGGCTTGGGCGGAGCACCGCCGTGTCCTCGTGGCGGCGATCGGCGGCGGCGACCTCTCGCGTCCGGCCCTGGTTCAGGCCATGGTACGGAGCGAGAGGGAATGGGAAGCCGTCACCTCCTTCTGCGAAGCAGTAATGCTCGCGAAGGAGGAGGCGGAGCGCGATAGGGAGAGGCAATCTCTGCGCCCTCGCGCCCCTAGCCGCCGCAGGAGGAGGAGACACCCTGGGCGTCGGGAGTCGATTGCCGACTCCCGGCCACCGTAGGCGCGGGCTTGCGGACGGCGAGCAATGGGCAGCTCGCCGTCCGGTAAGGACCAGGCCCGGGTCGACGGCGCGTCGTGTTCCACGCGCGCCTCAAAGAGATGTCAGCAAATTTGACGGGGTCCGATAGGACCGATGCCTGCCGGGGCTGCGGATTGTTCGAAAGAGTTACCGTGGCCCTGGCGCACAGGCAACTGAAGGAACACGGGTGGGTTTTAGTCAGTAAGAGTCTGACACGCCCTTCCGCTCCGCCCAGAGCGGGAGACGTCATTTGATAATTTCCCAACCAAAAAAAAAAAAAAAAAAAAAAAAAAAAAAAAAAAAAAAAAAAAAAAAAAAAAAAAAAAAAAAGGACCAATCAAGAAATAAAAGTAAAATCAATCTGCCTATCCTATCATATAACTCTAGTCCTATTAAAAAGTCCAAACACCCATATGATTCTGTTCCCGATGTTTATAATAGGTAAAATTAAAAACTTCCGACACAAAAAAGACCTGTTGACCTTGAAACGGCTGAACCGATTTTGATAAAACATGTCTAAGAAGACCTGACCCGCTAGAAAACCTGCTTTCAAGTTAAAAAAACCGCAACCAAATCTGTTTACCCGTTCACGAGCTACGGCGCCACAGACAGACATACACATAGCGACATAACGGTCAAACTTATTACTTTACACCCCTCTTTTTGCGTCGGGGGTTTTAAATATTGGGGTTTCAGCGCTACCACCAGTTTTCTCCGAAACCGGAGCGATCAAAATACAGTTATTTGAGGGTTAAGAAAAAGGTATCGCTATCCAACAGTCTGGTGCTTTGTATCGTGAAATAAATGAAGGGATTTTTGTTGAAAAACGGGTCAAAGTAGTAGATACTGTAATTTATTGGCTAGTCGTTTTAGAGGTTTTTAAAAAGGCTTACCAGATTTAGTTCTCGTATTTGATATTGTATTTTAATCCCTTTTGAGAGTTTTAAGCCTACTTTGAAAGGTCTTCACAATAATCTTCTACAAGTACCTAAAGGTTACTTTCTACCTACTGAAAGTTAATAAAATAACGAGAACCGGAGCAATAGCATTCAAATTTAAATAGCATTTTGAACTACCTCATTTCTTTGTGCATATTTGGTACTAAATTATTTTGCCAAAGCTACATGAAAATTAGTAATAAAGTAAAATGTATAACTTTACTTTTCATTATTAAAAACCAGGAAACTATCCATTTAAGTCTTCAAAGGGTCATAAACTATAGGAAACAACACAAGATCCTTGCACACCTCTTCGATTCTTACATAAATACATAATATTTACCTAATTCTTTCATTGCGGTGCTGAAATATCGACAGTACGTGATGGAACCCCTCTATGCAATTCTCCTGTTTGGATTCCGAACTCATGCATCTATTCATTCATGCTTGCCTGGTGAATACAAATATACATCTGGCTTTCTTAAAGCAAAGTATGTTGGTTTTGTAGGGCACTATTGCTATCTCTTATTTTGAAAGTGATAGGTAGGAAATAACAGAGCTTGCGTTTTACAACCGCCGAAACGTGGGTGTAATCATGGTCTAAAAAAACAAGGTCTGGCATTCCGGGAGTGACACATGCTTACGTCACTATCCAGTTGCCACTTTATTGCAACAAAACACGAATTATGGAAACATTTCCAGTCACCATTCTGTTAAAAAAAAAAACATTTAAATTGTCGTTTCATTTTTCTAATCAAACGAAACAATTCAATTTAAACATATACCAACGTATTTGTTAGTTAAACTTCATTGTTTTATCGGATTAGCACAGGTAATAAAGGTGGTTGGGGAGTTATTATTACACACTACTGGTAACCACAGCGGTGATGACGTAGGCTTGTGTCACCCACGTGACCACTGTGTCTCGGAATGCTATACCTGACGTAGTATATTATTATACCATGGGTGTACTATAGGTGTACCTCTGCCTAACCCTTCGGGAAATACAAGCGTAATGTTATGTTATGTGTTGCATTTTAGATTCTGAGTAAATTTCTGGGAGATTTTCCGTTTTAAACCGTGTCGTGAAAATAACTTTTTTATTTATTTGCACATTTGTTTATTTCATTTTTAGATTACGAATAAGAATACTGGCGAAAACTGCGTTGGAAAATTCACATGTAAATTAAAATGGCATTCGAAAAAATCTGCAGCATCCGATTTCTTTTCCTTGTTTTTCGTTCAAAATTCAGTTCGAATAAAACCCCAACTCGGAAATAAAGCTACATCTTTCGAATATATTTCGTCCATATACCAAAAAAGTCGTAAAAACACAGTTAGAACGAAAATATAGCAAAATAAAAACGCGCGAACCCAGTGGCCGCTGCCAATGTACTTTTAATTGACGTATTTTCAAACTTGGAACACGAGGCTGCTATATGAAAAAGTTTTTTTTTTAAGTTTAAATGTGTTCCATAAACGTATCGATTTGGTGCTGATTTTTTCATTTGTATTTTATCGCAGCGCAAAAAGAGTTGATTAAATAAAACTTTATTGAAAGCACAGTATTGAACTTCACACAGGCAAAACAGAAGTTATGTTATGTTGTAGTATTAACTTTATGTATTTTATGTATAGGAAACAAAACTAAAAGTATGCAGGCAAATAACCATAATTACATTTCTATGTTGTGTGTTATTGCTTTTTTCATCAGGAAATTTGCAGTAGCAGCCCGGCTTCTGGATTAGTGCCCGGTTAGTGGCAATAAGCTCGCCCTAAAACGTGGCATCAAACATACCAATATCCTATTTCGGGAAATGTTAAGTTGAGAGTGTAAGTAGTTAGAAAAATATTTGACAAAGCTTATTTGAGTGAGTCTTAAATATTTAAAAACATGGCGCACGCAACTACAATGAAAATTGACAGTGAAATGGAAAGCTTTTAATTATTCTTTAAAAAATAAACGTGCGTTATGTTATCCTTTTTATTTTTTAGAGCAAGCTTAGTTCCGAATGTTTCATACCCAAGTTTGATTTAAATTCCATCAAAAATTAAAAACAATAATTTTGAATTTAGAAACCGTTATTTACATTCAAAATTGGAATTCTGCCCAATAAATGGCGATTGAGTAATACGGTACGGTTTGGACTCAAAACTGCATTACATACATAACAGAAACTAGTTGACGGGTAAATTTAACTTAAAATAACAAGGAAACTGCAGTGTTTCTACAATATCAAAGTTAATTACTGCACTGTATGAAAAGGAGGTAGTTTCATAGCGTAAAATAGGTACGTTCATAGAATAAGATCGCAAACAGGAGCGGTGGTACCTAATTATAGAGCTCGTCATAAAACCGCAGCACACTTTCTATGATAAGGTTGTTGTTTGTATGTTAAGTTAGCGCTAAGGCTTCGTTCTGGCCACTTTCCGTCGCAAAATTTTCTTTCTTAATGCGAAAGGCTGTATCGCCTAATTGTGAGACATGTAATAAAATTGAAGATGTGAAACATTTGCTGATGGAATGTGCTAAGAACAAACATGAAAGGGAATCTTTGGCTATGGAGTTTAAACTAAATATGTGGGATATTGGACTTATCCAAAATATTTTGGCACTCCCTAAATCAGAAAAGACTAAACGCATAATTTGTGGCTTGATTCAGAAGTTTAGGCGGTGATTCTCTTTTCTATTTTCATAGTTTATAATTATGTATAGTTGTGTAGTTGTGTGTAAATAGAGTATAAGGTACAATGGGGTTGACATATCTATGTGAATAAAAACCCCTTATTAAAAGAATTTAAAAAACAATAGAAAGGTTTGAACCAAAATTGTATATAAAAGGATGAGGGAATGAGGTGTGATGTTCCTCACGAAACAGTCTCTGAACTTGATAGCCTTTTTTGCTAAACCGACCAAAGGGGTAATTGCGTAACACACATACAATGACAATTGATCGCATTTTCCTTCATTTTGACAGTTCAGTCACGTTCATTGCGTTATTTACGTTGTTGAGCAGACGAATTTATTAAAACTATGAAGCAATGGATAAGAAATGTCCTTCAAAAGACTCGGATTGTGATTTAAACTATGTTACGCAGTTAGGGTGCTGGTACCAAAGCTTTGGCTCGTACGAGGCACAGCGGACCAGCAATGGCACAAAGTTTGCAATTTCGAAATTCAAAATTTTGAAGTCATACCCAAAAATGTACGTGCTGCTCGGAAATATTTTCGTCACTGGTAAGATCGTTGTGGTATGATCTCCGGACGAATCAGATCGATTATTTTATTTCATAAAACATAATATACTTTTGATACCTAAGAAAATAAAGCTAGAAGGTACCATACCTCGTCGTCGAACGCGTCGGGGTCCGCCATCTTGTGTTAACTGTCACTCACGTCACTGACGCACTGCGCACACGCACTAGACTTACGTCACATACAACGGATCATTGTATTCACACCACACTATGTCCCTGAAACAATGGAAAGATCATATCAGTACGCTGAAGATTAAAATATATTTTTTATTAGATAGCAGTAGATTTCTGAAGGAAAGGAAGAAATATGTTTAATTGGTAAAGAACACATTTTACAACACAGCACCCTTTGAAAACTTCTGATAAAATGTTATAGCTGTTTTTTTACAAACTTTCATATTGTATATACACACACACACATAAACTCACGCCTTCTTCCCATGGGGGTAGGCAGAAACTACAGAAGGCCACCTGCTACGATCCTTACATACTCTTTTTGCCACGTTTACGTCCATATATCTGTTCATACACGCACGCTGATTACGAATACTACGCACCTGACCTTTCTGAAGAATATCTCCAATAAGGTCACTATAAGTCCTCCTTGGATGTTTCCACTCACATCTGCCTTGTAAATACCTTTTGTTAGTCGCCTTTCATCCATCCTCTCAACATGACCAAACCATATAAGCATACTCTTTGAAATTTTTGTCATTGTCTTCTTTTATCCCGCACCGTTCAAAATCAAAATATTTTTTTTTTCACATAAACATACATGGGCACTTATGAAACGTCAGAAGCTAGGTGCAAGGTTCTAATTGGTCGGTTCCTATGTAGAATAGCCGAGCCGGCAAGAAACTCCACGAATACTCTTTAAAAATAATTGGCTTTTACAATGTTTTCAAATTATAGTGTTAATAGGTATGGAAGGACCGTGTAGAATTGCCAACAAGTACCAGATACTTAACAAAATAGAAAATGGTTTACAAATCTACAGTCTACAAGTTAGGCCTACAACTAAGGTTACCATATCTCAGGATTTTTAGGCTCCTTAAAGGATTGCGGCCGGAAATCTCGGGAATCTCAGAATTCTGCGATTTTTTTAAAATTAAATAAAGTATCTCTATGTAGAAATTTAATTTTTTTTTTTAATTGGTAAGTTACAATCAACATAAACAAAAATGTAATCTTCATTGGATAGTATCACAGCACAAATCACAAATCAACTTAATTAACATTAACATAGTATTTAAAAAAACAAAACTTAAAATAAAAAAACATCGTGTGAAAAAAAATGCGTCGTCGTTAATTTCGTTTGCGACAAAATCTCAGGATTTTTCTACAGAAATTAGGCTTTTTGTCAGGACTTTTCAATTTTCCATATGGTAACCCTACCTACAACGTTCTCACATTCAAAATATATAAAATAATCAAAAAGATAAATAAAATAATAAAAATAAAAGCCTATTTAAACCAAATGACATGATTGTCATTACAACTGTAACAAATCTGAATTAATATCCTGTCTACAAAAGCCATTAGTAAAGAGTTGAAATTAGAATTGTAGGTATATAATGTCAAATAATGTAAAGATTATGTCAAACAAGTATGTACAAAAAATAAGCATCGTAATTTGGGAGCAGTTAATAGACATTGGCATAGTGATGTCGTTAATGAGGTACCACCGTGGCCCTGGCGCACAGGCAACTGAAGGAACACGGGTGGGTTTTAGTCAGTAAGAGTCTGACACGCCCTTCCGCTCCGCCCAGAGCGGGAGACGTCATTTGATGATTTCCCACCCAAAAAAAAAAAAAAAAAAAAAAAAAAGGGAAGCCACATGTGCAGAAGGCATTATTGCCAAACTTCTTTGTCTTCAACGTAGTCTTTAATCTTATAATATGCTTTTATGACAAGGATACGTTTGATGTGGGTTTAGAACTTTCCGTCGCTAAGTTCTGTAACTGACTTTGGCAACTTGTTATAAAAGCGTATACTATTTATAAGAAATTACTTGTTTGTTTTTGGGTATCACAATTTCATTTTTACTACGTGTATTTATATTATGAAAATCGCTTCTTATTTTAAAAAGTCCCAAGTTTTTGCGAACATCATTCGTTGCCTTATTAGATAATTCGTCAGCCTATCATTCATGTCACACCACACATGATGATTTATTTATTGTATTTATAGATACAATAAATAAATATATTTTCTTTCTTTCTTTTTCTTTACATTTTTCGCAAGGAACGCGTTTCCACAGCATTTATTCCACTTTCATGCTTCTTTTGCCACACCCAGAATTCACTTCCATACACAAGCGTAGGCACCAGCACCCTAATTACGTAACACACTATCTATCACTATCTGAATCATTTTGAAGCCTATTGCTAATCCATTGCTTCATATGTTCGAAAAATTTGTCTGCTCAACAACGTAAATAACGCAATGAATGCTGTTGAACTGTCAAAATGAAACCCATTCCTACTGTTAGTGTGTTACGTAATTACCCCGCTGCACACCATTGTGAACAGCCAGGCATGGCATATCATAATAATACGTACTAATTATCCGACTATGGCAAAACCACAATAGGGTTATAATTTTGACAGGCCATGTATTTTACTTTTGATGAAAATTGTACAATTTAGGTAACCCAGGAAAATTCTAACTCAAAACATTTAGTTCAAATAAACCAATTACAGGCACTATTGAATTGTCATGTGGTCGGTCAGTCAGAAAGATGAAGCTAGTTGCCCATTCCAAAGCGTTATAGTAGATATCTACGGAGATGAACGGGCAAGAAACTCCACGGACACTCTTTGAAATTAAAATATGGTTACAAAATATTGGTTACATCATTCATGATATAACGATGCAGAACGTTAAAAGCGTCCTTAATAAAAATATAAAAACAATTCAAATATTAAATTGAATAAAAATAAGCCGTGGCAGCTAAGAGATGACCAGTCCCTACTGACGGCGCCCGTTCACGAGCATGACTGCATATTCTGCATATTCTTGAATCACGACTCTCATTCTTTGACAATCGTATAAAAGGGCTATAACACGGCTAAATTATGTAGTGTGTCCATCTACTAAACAATTTTCCCTGCTTTGTACAGGTAGTTGATTGAAAAAGAACGCGAAAATAAAATAGGTTAAGGCTCTCACAGACAAGCGCGTTGCAACGATGCGACGCGATTCTGTAAGAACAATTTTTATGAAAACTTCATGGAAATTCGGCGATTGTCGCGACGATGACGCGACGGTGTGACGCGATTCTGAAGTTTTCATAGATATTGTTGCGTCTGAAAAGAGCCTTTAGTCGTTTATTAAAAGTTATTACAGAATTTTTGATAAAGAAAATACCTATTTCTATTCACCAGCCCGACACGATTTCTTTTCTATGTAAGTATTAAAATAATAAAAGCGTGTTAATAAAAATATTCATACCTCGCATAAACTGATGTTTATTATAATATTTAGTTTCTTTTTAACTTTCATTGTAATATAAAACTTAATATTAGAATTTTTTCATTCTATCTGCTGAGTTTCTCTGTTAATATTTTTCTTTCATATTTTTATGTTTTTTTTAAAGATGCCTCTAACTACAAATAAACTTAGTAAATTAATAATGTTCACTCATTCGTGATATCAAAACTATGTTTTTTACAACTCGTCAAAAGTTACACTCCGTTCTTTAAAAAAAAACATGTATTTAATTAAACCTCTAATAACTCCCATTTTGCGCTCCTAAAAATATTATTGAACACTCTAATAAACATAATGATTCTCTTTTTGTGAACCTCAAATGATACCCATTTTGGGGTCCTCAAAATACTAAATAGCCAAGTAACTGCGACCAACTTGGAACCGTTTCCGCGGCACCGTTCGCTTCGCTCGCTCGGCTTGCGCGCGGTTTTTCGCAGCTCTAGCCCAATCGAAACCATTTGCTCGGGGTGTCCTAGCTTAGTTACTGCAACTTTCTGTGCGAAAAGGCAACAAAGTTAAAAAGATGCTCAATTATTAAAAAAATGTCCATCAGTAAAAGGTTAAGAAGTTTTTAGAGAATAAGTTAAATATTACCCTCTAAAAAAAAAGAATCAGTTACTTTTGACTTGGTAATCCGATTTTCAAAGCTAAATACAATTAGTAAAAGATGAAGAAATTAACGAAGGGTTTAAATGATAACAAAGGGAATGAAGTAGATCCAGTCAAGTAGTCGTTTTTCTTCTAAAAATAAAAAATAAATTTGTACCAACGTTTAGTGGGAGGGTGACAAAATGGCGACTAATTTGTTACAAGCTTTTATTTTTATTGTAGGTAATTTGATTTACGGCGGATGCGTTAATTCCGTTGTTGATCAGACAATTTTTTCAAACATATGAAGCAATGGATTAGCAATAGGCTTCAAAATGATTCAGATTGTGATAGATAGTGTGTTACGCAATTAGGGTGCCGGTCAAGCTGTAAAACAAGTTTATAATTAAAAACTTTTTTACAAAAAAACAACCGACTTCCAGAAAAACACTAAAAAACGTGAAAAATAACTTTCATTTCGGAAGTCGGTGTCTTTGGTTGTGTATTTTCGTTTTTGGGCACCGACTTCCGAAATTAAAGTTATTTTTCTCGTTTTTTCAGTGTTTTTGTTCGAAGTCGGTTGTTTTTTTGTAAAAAAGTTTTTATTTTTCACTTTTTAGTTCTGGTACCTACCCCACACACATTCGTATACCACTACTTGATATGTAAATAACCGTGACAGGAAATTATTATTACATCATCAATATAAACTAAGTGGAAAAAATACGCATTATTAAGGATAACTCAACAACTACTGGTCAGTACTTGATCAAATTTAAATGAAGCACCAGCTTTGTAATAAAAAAATAATCATCCAAATCGGTTCACCCAGAAAAAAGTTCTGAGCTAACATACATTAAAAAAAACAGTCGAATTGAGAACGTCCTCCTTTTTATGAAGTCGATTAGAAAACAAAGACACTCTTAACCTACTTAACAAAACGATAACAGCTCATACATAAAACGACCAATCAAAACGCTCTGTTCTCAAAACCACAACCTCAAGCAAATGGGGACAAAATTAATTTAAGAGTTTGCACAAAGCTGAGGATTACGAACAAAGAAATTTAATTAAAAAGACTTAAGAATACCTATCGTTATGTACGCCAGTTGTGGCCCTTGTACAACGGGTTTATGTTAGTAATTTATGTACCCGACTGTACTTTATGTTCTTTTTTCTTGCACTTTTGTTATTTATGGAATCTCTTTTTTTTTATTGCGAAATGGGCCTGCTCTTGACCTCGATCTCGCCTGGTGGAAAGCAATGAAAGAAATTAAGTCTATGATGAAACGAATAAGCCCAGGCATATTTGTGGACGAGGTTAGTTAATTGGTTGGGGTTGGGTCGGGACATTCTTGGTAGAAGTAGAACGCTTTTGTATAAATATATTATACCTGGGCCAATATAAAATGTTAAAATCATTTGTTCAGTAGGTAATTTTAGGCTGGCTGGCTATAATATCTACCCCGAAAAATAAACCGAATTCAATACGAAACTCTTTAGTGACGGGTCACAGCATTACAGCGATTCGCTGTCTTGAACAAATATTTCCGCCCCTAGTTCTTGGGTATTTTGTAGCCTTCAGCGAGCATTTAATGCGCACAAAAATTAGCAAACAAATTTTAGAAATATGTTCCACCTAAGAATTTTCATATGAAATGTTCTGAAAAAATCTTAGATGGAACAAAGTTCAAAAATTTGACGATTGATATGAAATTGATGATTATTATTCAATAAATATATCATTTCTACAGTCGCGAATCCCATTTTATTGAACATACGACATAAAACATAACTGTAATTTGCCAAAACCAAAGAAAATTTGATTTTGCCGGGCTATAACTAAGGATCCCCCTTAAGTCCGCAATCGAATTTACAACCAACAGTCAAACGGCCAACAATTGCAAATTGGCCCTAAACTGACAGCAAACGCCAGCTGTCAATACACGACACATCAATAAAGCGATAATGACTGACATGAGTACATGACAGCCAATCAGCTGCCTGGTTAATGACGTCATTGCAAACTACTAGATCAGACATAATAAGCAACCGTATGTAGTCAGTTTGATTGTAACGATCAAATTAGTTAATGAAAAGTATGGGCGTTTTGCTGTCAAACGGTTTGAGAACACTCTGTATAGTATAACTTTGGTTGAATTTAATAATACGGGTGATGAGATACGTCAGTAGCGACACAGCGTCACATCGACGTGTACATCTGAAGTTGTTGAACCTAAAATGGATCCATGGCATCAATTTATTTGATTTTTTAATTTTATTGATTTCCATTTTACAAAAGTATCAATCAAATATCAGGATTTTAGATTAGTTACCTTTCCATATATTTTATGCCAATAAGCATCCGGAAAATTAAAAATGACATCCCAACCGCGGGAAATCTAGTTAGGGGCTGAAGCAACAGTTATTAAGTCGAAACTTGAATGAAGTACCAATCTGATCTCGAGTGATACTTGGTCATCGATGACAACGGAGGAGAGAAAGGAAACTTGTGCTCAGATTATCTAGATATTTACAAAACAGCTTTGAGCAACGTCTCGATAAACAATTTGCGTGAAATTGTTTTCAAACACTACAGAATGTATCTTGAGCTTTCGGACTAATTCGCGGAAGTTATTCTTCTGCCACAAAGGACCAGCCTCTAATCACTAAACATAGAAAAGACACATAGGTATCAGAAATATAACAAAAAAAATATGGAACTGCAAACATTATGGTGTAAATTTCATGTTTGGGGGTGGTGAAAGACAGGATTTCAGAACAAGCGATGTTGCTATTCTTCACAGTCCACTGGACAATTTCCCAAACGTTTCTGATATCCTGGTATCATTCTACTCCAACTCCGACTCGATGGCCCTATCAACAGTTGTTGCAATATTTTTGTGTACCTATTAAATCGCCCTTGCAACTATTCTTGCTTTCATATTTCATTAAATTATTTCCCTAAAATGTTGCTGTATTCGGACAAACGTAACTACGTATTATTCAGCCGTGTAGAAGAATAGTGAGGAATGAAAATAGCAACACGTCAAAAGTAACAGATATGTAAATAATAAAAATTAGGTTATACACCAACCAGTAGAAAATATCAAACAGCCCTAAATCTACATTTGAAATGTATTAATAAGAACTAGCGAAACTACTAAATAATGTAGGTACATTGGCCACCTAGAAAGCCATACAACTTACTTGCAGAGGAAGTTTAGCGCTATTCATCAAGCACTCGACGGGTTGACAGGCATTCAATACAAGCAGCGAGGCTATTCCTCACAGTCAACACAACGTAATGCTTTACGCTTCTGATGTCCTGGTACAGACCAGCTCTTGGTTATACTAGACGTGTTTCTTTTTTGTTTTCAGCTAAAAATTTTGTGGCCATAGATTGAGTTTTTTTTAATGGATTTGATTAGAAAATAAAATATAAGTTGACTGAGAACCAAGTACTTAGGGCCATAGGGTCATAGGCCTATAATAGGTCATCTTGAAAATAACGCACGCAATCTAAAACACAGATAAAATTTGGCACACCAATTTATCACAATCTTGCCGGGTTGACAGGTTTACAACACAAACCTTGAGGTCATTCCTCCTCCAAATTGGAAATCGTATTGAGCTTATATCCTTACGTTTCTCATATCCTGCTATTTCGGTCAGATGACTATCAATGCCAGGATACCACTGAACAATTTGACGCAGATTAGGTACGATGGAGCGAAAACAAATCACAACTCGTCAACACACAGCACAACATATTTAATAAACACAAATGCACTTATCACTTCTTTACCCAAATTCAATTTCTGCTGCAAAATGTTGTTCTCATCTATTTAATACTCCTCTTCGATACGAAGCTGCTTCAAACTCTAAACTGTAAGGTTAACTTCTCCCCGATATTCCTTTCTTTCAACTACGTTCAAAGCGTAAAGTCAATTCAATTCTCCACTATCTCGATATAAGATATCATCTCCGAACACGGATGCTAGTTGGAAAACTATTAGCTCGAGGCAAACTTGCCTGATAAAACAAAGTTTAAAACTACACTCCTTATCGACCGTATCATCTGAACACTAAAGTTCAATTTAGCCTGTAATAGGTGTAGCAAACAACGTGCCAAGTATATGAAATAATATCGGTTAAGAGTCTTTTTAGTGTGCTTTCGAAGTCAAGTCGGTGTTTTTATGAATATTAAAGAATCTAAAACTGCAATGGAGTGGAATTTGGTGCAGCCGTTCGCGTTTTAAAAACTTTATGAAGACTTTAATGTAAAAGGTAGTTGATTTTTTACAATTCTCGTGAACATTGAACTCAAGTGCAATTAACATCGTCCTAGTTATAAAAAATATATCGTCTGTTAAAGCTTTTTCATGTACCCTACTTACAGGCATAGCTTTTTCTCAGAAATGGTGACGCACCTGCGACGCTTCTGGCGGACCTGTACATTGGGTTGTAAGTTGGCCACCCTATACCTCATACTCGTAATTATGTAGTCCTAGTACCTAAAGACCAACACAGGCAAATTTTTAACCCATGGTTGGATATGATATCGCCGATGACCAATAATTCCCACAAGTGGCCAAAGAGTTCGGGAGTCGATAGCCGACTCCCGGCCGCCGTAGGCGTGGGCTTGCGGACGGCGAGCAATGGGCAGCTTGCCGTCCGGTAAGGACCAGGCCCGGGTCGACGGCGCGTCGTGTTCCACGCGCGCCTCAAAGAGATGTCAGCAACATTGACGGGGTCTGATAGGGCCGATGCCTGCCGGGGTCGCTGATTGTTCGAAAGAGTTATGCGCACAGGCAACTGAAGGAACACGGGTGGGTTTTAGGTCAGTAAGAGTCTGACTCGCCCTTCCGCTCCACCCAGAGCGGGAGAAGTCATTTGATGATGCCCAAACCAAAAAAAAAAAACGTTGTGGCCAAAGAATTGATAATCAGTTATAATGAACCAATTATAAAGTACGTCTTTTGCGACACGCACAGAATGAATACAGATTAGTTTCAAATTAAAGTTTCGCAGAATACACTTGTTACGGAATCAGCCTGCAATATGAAACGGCATGACATTTTGTCGTACCGTCTCAGAACTTAATATAAGTTGGAAAAACTTGTTTCCAAAGATATTAAAACATTTTCCGCGACTGTACGAGTTGTGTTCAAATAGGGGAAGTAATGTGAACTTCTCATATTTTTTTTCAAAATCGGTACCAACTTAAAGCCAACATCATCATCTGCTTAGCAATATTACGTTGGGGTTGGCTTCCAGTCTAACCGGATGCAGCTGTATACCAATATTTTACATGGAGCGACTGCCAATCTGACCTTCACAACCCAGTTTCTGGGTACTACGATACCCCTTGGTAAGACTGTTAGACTTTCGGGCTTCTGACGGCCCGTAACGACTGTCAAAGATCCACGAATGACAGCCGGGACCAACGGCATAACGTGCCTTCCGAGGCACGGAGGGCCTTGGTATGTAAAGATGGTCACCCATCCACGGACCAACCGCGGCAAGCGTAGCTTAACCTGATCGATCGAGTCATGCGGCTGTAATTACTTAGCCACTTAAGCACCAGGCACCATAGCGTACACAGTTTTCACAAGATTTAAAAAAACCAGCCAAATGCGAGTCGGACTCGCGCACGAAGGGTTCCGTAACATTATCTATAAAAACGGCAAAAAAGTCATGTCTGTTGTATGTGAGCTCCCTTAAATATTTATTTTATTCTGTTTTTCAGTATTAATTGTTATAGCGGCAACATCATCTGTGAAAATTTCAACTGGCTAACTATTACGGTTCATGAGATACAGCCTGGTGACAGACGGACAGACAGACGGACGGACAGCGGAGTCTTAGTAAGAGGGTCCCGTTTTACCCTTTTCGTACGGAACCCTAAAAATATAATCGTAAATAGTGCAGCTATTTACGATTATATTTTTAGGGTCCGATTATATTTTATGTGATTTAAGTTGCAACTTCATAGTAATAACTTGAACATAAACAAAAAGTTTTGCGGAAGCAGCTGGTGCACGACTTTGTCAAAGTATATTCTTTTTTATCTAAGTATGTTATAATGGAAGAATGTAACTTTTAAGCTCTAGTCAAACTAAGGAGAAACCAGTGCGGGACGCGGGATGCGACTGCGTGAGTCGATTGTTTTAATGATTAGTAAGTCACGTCACTATTCGTGTCAGTTTGAACACCAGCACGCGTAGCATGACCACAATAGAAACGGGTTTTGTCGACGGACGAATAGACAAAATGACAGATTTTTAAATAAATTTTTCTTACAATATTTCATTTAGTCTATTCTTCCGTCGACAAAACCCATTTCTATGATGATCACGCTACGCGTGCAGCGAGGTAATTACGTAACACACTAACAGTAGGAATGGCTTGCATTTTGAAAGTTCAACAACATTCATTGCGTTATTTACGATGTTGATCAGACAAATTTTTCGAACATATGAAGCAATGGATTAGCAATAGGCTTCAAAATGATTTAGATTGTGATTGATACTATGTTACGCAGTTAGGGTGCTATATACTCCTCACCTTCCGCCTGACGCAGGTACTCACCGGACATGGCTGTTTCGGGAGGTTCCTGTTTCGGATAAGGCGAGAGGAAACGCCCGGGTGTTATCATTGTGTGGATCGACCGGAGGACACGGTGGAGCATACGGTGGAGGTCTGCCCGGCTTGGGCGGAGCACCGCCGTGTCCTCGTGGCGGCGATCGGCGGCGGCGACCTCTCGCGTCCGGCCCTGGTTCAGGCCATGGTACGGAGCGAGAGGGAATGGGAAGCCGTCACCTCCTTCTGCGAAGCAGTAATGCTCGCGAAGGAGGAGGCGGAGCGCGAGAGGGAGAGGCAATCACTGCGCCCTCGCGCCCCTAGTCGCCGCAGGAGGAGACACCCTGGGCGTCGGGAGTCGATTGCCGACTCCCGGCCACCGTAGGCGCGGGCTTGCGGACGGCGAGCAATGGGCAGCTCGCCGTCCGGTAAGCACCAGGCCCGGGTCGACGGCGCGTCGTGTTACACGCGCGCCTCAAAGAGATGTCAGCACAATTGACGGGGTCCGATAGGACCGATGCCTGCCGGGGCTGCGGATTGTTCGAAAGAGTTACCGTGGCCCTGGCGCACAGGCAACTGAACGTTAGTTGACACAATCGGCGCAAGCTAATTGTGTCCCACATCCCGCGCGGGATTGGCTTTAGTATGACCAGAGCTTAAAGCATAACTTTCTTTTTTGCTCACTAGGTTCTGGTGCAACTAAAAATTTAATTTCGGTATCATGGAAAATACTGCAATCGCCAAATGGTTGTTCACCGGAAATCATAATATCTAAAGAGCTGCAACCAATGTGTGCGCGGCGCAACGAATTGATGAAAACCATGAAATATAGCTGCGTGAGTCCATGCACATTAAAACGGTCATAAGTTAACTAATAACCCATTAAAATGCTGTTGTGGTAATAAACACGAGCCCTCGCGTCCAGATTTGGAACATAGGTACAGTTGTTCCGGATCGGGATCGGAGCTGGAACTCTACGTTTATAAGCTTGGCAATTAGCCAATCTGTTATTTGAATCGTCAGCTATCGATGAGATCAAAGACAATGTGTTTTTTTTTTATCTCACAAACAATACATCAAAGATGTAAACATTCACTATGATAAAATGGGTCTCTCTGTCTGGTTAAAGAGGTAGCACCAAGGGAAAGGTGGTCTCCCTCCCAATCCTTAAGGGGGAAGCGCCATGAGTAGCCGGCGAAATCTCAATTTTCATACGTTTTTTGCAATTTTCAGGACAGTGTCCGATTATATGTTCGAAAGGAAACCTTCAAAAGACTTTATGCGGTAAGCACCAGGGTAACTCGCGTAATTCAAATTTTCTTACGTTTTTTGCAATTAGCAGGTCAGTGTCAGGTTGTATGTTGAACAAAATATGATTCGCGATCGTTATAAGTATGTATTAACAGAATTATAACTATTAAAATCATCAATACAACCCTCTAACTTCATAAAACTCTATTGAATCACTATCTGAAATATCAATCAATAGGGTTATATGAACTTGGAGGGTTGTTTTGATGATTTTAATGGTTATAATTCTGTAAATACATACTTGTAACGATCGCGAATCATACTTTAGTTCAACATACAACCTGACACTGACCTGCAAATTGCAAAAAAACGTACGAAAATTTGAATTACGCGAGTTACCCTGGTGCTTCTCCCATAAAGTCTTTTGAAGGTTTCCTTTCGAAAACAAAAAGGACAAACGTCCCTTTTGTTTTATAATTTATCTTTCTATTAATCAACGAAGCCGAAATAATACACTCGGTTGAAAACAATTGGAAAGTGAACAGTGATACCAACTACCAGGCTAGCATAACGCGACAAGATATCGAATAGGTACAAAGCGTCCTTCACAATACACGAACTAGACAAAAGACAGTTGCGAAATGAATTTCCCTCATCACGGACGCCGCAGTTTGGCGCCACAAACTTGCTGCTCGATCACAATAGACCTGAACTTCTGCTGCCCCTATTATACGAACGACATTGTTTGAGACTTCGGAACACCGAGGACTGACCATAATGACTTGTTTATAAAGTTTGTCGATGCGTAAACAATTAAAAAGATTATTTTATAAGATGCGACATTTGGTTGGCCCAGGTAAAGAAGACGACATGAAATATTTAAAGAAAAATATAACTTCGGGAAGCAATAAATATGTGGTTAAGTGGTAGAAAAACATGAAAAGAATGCAATATAACCAAAAAAAGGGTTACATTTTTTGCGTACTAGTACACAAAGTTGACAATAGACTCTCCTTTATTGCACAGTTCAACCCGCATCAACATACTATCGAAATACTCGAAGTACTCTACATTCTCAAATCGCAATAACGTCACTGCTTCGAGTACGGACATGTCAACTATGTCCTAATGAAGACGCGCGAGATAAATGAGGCGAAAAGCCGTAAATGTAAAGGACAGGGGTATCCCACATTCTCCTGCGAGGCGGCGAGCCTCCTTGCCGGATTACCGCCGTGGGATCTGGAGGCAAAGGTCCTCGCGCACGTTTGGGAGTGGCGCGAGGAGGCGAAACGCCGGGGCGTAACTCCGCTGCCGCGAGAAATCGCGGCACAGCGGACAGAGCTCCGGCGGGATCTCATGGCGGCATGGAGAGTGCGACTGTCGCAACCCAGCGCAGGGCACGCCACAATTGCGGCGGTAAGACCCCTCTTTGAGGAGTGGCTTGAGAGGCGCCACGGCGTCCTCACCTTCCGCCTGACGCAGGTCCTCACCGGACATGGCTGTTTCGGGAGGTTCCTGTTTCGAAAAAGGCGGGAGGAAACGCCCGAGTGTTACCATTGTGTGGATCGACCGGAGGACACGGTGGAGCATACGGTAGAGGTCTGCCCGGCCTGGGCGGAGCACCGCCGTGTCCTCGTGGCGGCGATCGGCGGCGGCGACCTCTCGCGTCCGGCCCTGGTTCAGGCCATGGTACGGAGCGAGAGGGAATGGGAAGCCGTCACCTCCTTCTGCGAAGCAGTAATGCTCGCGAAGGAGGAGGCGGAGCGCGAAAGTGAGAGGCGGTCTCTACGCCCTCGCGCCCCTAGCCGCCGCAGGAGGACGAGACACCCTGGGCGTCGGGAGTCGATTGCAGACTCCCGGCCACCGTAGGCGCGGGCTTGCGGACGGCGAGCAATGGGCAGCTCGCCGTCCGGTAAGGACCAGGCCCGGGTCGACGGCGCGTCGTGTTCCACGCGCGCCTCAAAGAGATGTCAGCACCATTGACGGGGTCCGAGAGGACCGATGCCTGCCGGGGCTGCGGATTGTTCGAAAGAGTTACCGTGGCCCTGGCGCACAGGCAACTGAAGGAACACGGGTGGGTTTAGTCAGTAAGAGTCTGACACGCCCTTCCGCTCCGCCCAGAGCGTGAGACGTCATTTGATGATTTCCCACCCAAAAAACAAAAAAAAAAGGGGTATCCAACATTAGGACGCGTTGTTTACCGATTACGTTGGGAGATACATTTGTTGGTCGTCAATTGTTTCAACGCGATCTGTGGTATACGACTTTTAGTTTTAATGATATTTTGTAGAAAATATTTTTGGCAATGTATGTCGAACACATTACTATTATTAACTAGCTTTTGCTCGTGGCTTCGCCCGCGTGGAGGTCGGAAATTATTTCATGGGAACGTACTACCGGGATAAAAAGTATCCTATGTGCTAATCCAGGTTATAAACTATATGTCTGCCAAATTCCATCCAAATCCGTTTAGTAGTTTTTGCGTGAAAGAGTAACAAGTAGTAAAGAGTAAGTGAGGATGGATCTCACAAACTTTCACATTTATAATATTAGTAGGATTAGTAGGACTAGTTTCTGCCCGCAGCTTTGCCCACCTGGATGTCGGAAATTATACCACGGGAACGTGCTACCGGGATAAATAGTATCCTATCAACCAAATCCATTCAGGCGTTAAAGCATGAAAAGGTAGGAAACAGACAGACAGCTAACACATGCAAATAATATTTTTTTTATATTTTTATTAAACAGGTTTTTATTATTCTACATGTCTATCTTAAAAATAATAATAATTCATTTTGATATTATAGCGCCGCCGCCGCCGCTATTGATCACGTTTTACCCACATTATTAGCTAAGTTATTTCATGACTTCAGATTGTAATAACTTTTAAGCGGATGCACCGATTTAAATGAAATAAATACTAAAATAAATAATACCTACCTCAAGATATGGGTTCTTAATACATTTCCAATTCCTTAAATCTTTTAAAAACAGGTACACAAAAAATTCAATAATCATGTGAATTTTAAAATCATCCACTATTTTACTCCCTTGGGGGACGATTTTACAAAATCGCAGAAACAAATAATTTTCTATTTTTCACCAAAAGCATAAATTTAAATTTTCATATTTCTCCCTAGGTTGTCTGTCAAAGATCGCTTTTAGCGATAAGACACCCCATTGTGTCACCCTACGTAAAATTTCTACATTTATATCTGTAATTTTTATGGTGTACATAATAACGAGTATACTATTCTATTCCCAAACGTTAGAAATGCTAAGTTTCCGTTACAAACTTTCATCCCCTATATCACCCCATTTTACGATTATTTTTGCGACAAAAAGTAGCCTATGTCCTGCCCCAGGATGCCATCTATCTCCTTGCCAAATTTCATTGAAATCCGTTCAGTAGTTTAGGCGCGAAAAGGTAACACAGACAGACAACCAGAGTTACTTTCGAATTTATAATATTAGTGTGGATTATATATGTAGGAAGTAGGATTCTTTACACTTCTTTTCATTAACCGCGTCAACAGTGCAACTGAGCAAGTCCGAATCCGAAGCCCTTAATCGTTGGGCAAATGTAAGTTTTTTTCCTTTGTCAGACCATAAATATTTGGTCACATTGGAAGCTAGCACTGATAAAAGGCGACTATAGATAAATGACATGCATTTATCAAAAGCAAAAAAAACTACTTGAAACGTTGACATCGTCGATAGAAACTATTGACATAATTGATGGTCTTTAGTCACGCCCCATTATCCTCCAAATATACAAAAATATACAAAAATATCTGCAATGACGATAATATGAAAGAGCCTTTTACTATTCCAACATAATCATCATGATTCAACTGACAAACTTATTTCTACCCTTAACCGTTTAGCGGCCTCTATTATTCTAAACACTGCCACTGAAGAAAGAAAATCCTAATCGAAGTACCAGGACCTCATAATCCCTAGAGCAGCAAGGCAATGAATAGCTGACATAGCATGTCTACGAACTTAGAAGATGAATAATGAGCTCAAAATTATTAATCCAATAGTAACTATAATTCATCATGATCCTCGCGAAACGCAGCTATCTAAACACTTTTTTTTATAAAAACCCAGGACTTTCACCTTACAACCTTGATCGCTTTTGTAATGAGTGAGCGATGTTGACTGAGTGGCACAGCGTGATTTATCGACGCGAAGACACCGCGAATATGACTCTAAGAAGCTCCTAACCGCCTTTGTTTGCCTGGTACAAAGTGATCGGTTTTGATGACGTTAATAATGTCGTGGTCTATCAAATTGTATATTGACCATTATTAAATAAATGGATATGTTTGGCGACTCCTTTAAAGGCATGATTTGTACTAAAACACATTGAAAATGCCATAATCAGCACTCTTGTGTAGCCAGTCCATATTTTTTTCACTGGAATGGCTCTAAATCTATCTGCTTAATTTATTGCAATCAACAAACCAAATCCAGGTCCTACACAAATCGTCTTTTCCGTCATCATTTTCCATAAATGTTTACACGGTTGCATTCCAGCAAAACGTATTAGTAAACAACTAGCTCAAAATAGTTTACCATCTATCACCCGGTCATTGTAAATCACGTTGTCAAAACAATCAACATCGTTCTTCCACTTAAGCCATTAAACAGTAGTTTGGGAGCACAAATGGCTGTGATAATCGAATGGGAACGAACAAGGAACTACGAATGTTCTTTGTTCACTCAACCCATTCATTTTATGAGTTTGTTTTAGTAGTGGGTAGTTTCTGAACGATTTTCTACTTTATTATCTTCTCAAACTTTAGTAGTCCACAGCCAGACAAAAAAAGCCTGTTCGTTAATTCGTTAAAAACAGGTAATTAATGCTCAAAAAATAATCAGTAATCTCTTATTAGATGAGTTATCCCTTTATTAAGTTTCTCCCACACAGACGCGTCGAACGCGACATATCATGTCGCATCACGGCATATCACGGATGTGTGTAAGATCGCTTTTCACATAAATTGAACTAGGAATAGAAGTCACATCGCAATGTCGCGCCTGTTTGTAGGACCTTTATTTGTACGGGCTATGTTAGCGTCGGAAGAAATGTAAGAGTGGATTGTAATGAGCAATGGTTTATTGCCGTCTAATCTTTACAAATTTATATAACTTCCCGGACAAACAATTAATAATATAGTTTAAGAGAAGAGTGTCCGTCACGGTGAAGTCCATTGAAGCGATTGGTCAACGGGCCGAGCCGTGTCGCAGCCGCGTCGCACCTCAGCTTGCCAATGACGCGTTGATTACGCCGCCTGCGCATGCAGACCGCGCGCAAGGTGTTGTGGTCGATTCCCAACAGGTTATTCGTAGAAAAACGCTTACCTACCTATTTTCGAGAAATAAGTTTAATAATATATTTAATATATTTATTTACCTATTTTCAATTTAATAATCAAAGCCACAAAGTGGAATAATGGCATGGAATGGCATATGTACCCAACTCGTTTATCTAAGAAGAAGACACTTGCTGTTCCAAAAGTAACAAACTACTTTGGTAAGCGCACAAGAAGGTACGTAGTACCAAAGTTAGTGAATGAGCTACCCCCAGAACTGATATGGCATGTCAAGTCAAAGGACCAACTTAAAATAATTCTAAAAAAAACATTATCTCTCATTGCATCCATAGCTGTGTAACTGTGTTTGTAACAAACCTCAAGTTTGCATAAATGCCTTTCTGTAAAAGGTAATTTTTTGATCTCGACTGTATATAATTATATTATTTTATAGTTTACTTAGCTTAATTAAGTCTTAGCACATTATTATTAATTTTCAAAATTTTAAAATGTTACTAGATGAGAACAACTGCCGACAAACTGTTTTGCAGTTTGGCAGACTAGAAATAGTGTTATTGTTGATACAGATTCTGAATGAATAAAAAAAAAATTGTCTTTGATCCAAACTTTTACATACCTTAATCGGGCCTGTCAATGTTAATTTAGACTCTGTAATCAATCTTCCACGAGTGAAAAATAAATCAATATTTTTTCTCCAAGCGATTAATTCTCATTGCGGAGGTCAGACAGCAGATCTCCAGCCTAAAGACATAGACATATTATATTTAAATGTTTTATTTTTTAAGCTATTGCATAGCTTTTATCGCGGGCTTTGAGCGCGACGACCGAATCAAGAAATTCCGTAACGAGAATAAAACCTAACACCTTCCACTCCGCCTACCATGTAGCTCGGCCGAGCGTTCGCTTAACGTTTATGTATATGGTACGACTGTACTTGAATTAATATCAAGAAAAAAAATACTGCATAAATAAATAATTATAATTGCATAAGTTGATAAAAAATGCTATGCAATAGCTTTACCGCGGCAGTCCCCGTGTGCCACACGTGTTTTTTTTTATTCCCCTGCGTCTGTTTTTAGGATGTTTATTTGTACGGGTTATTCGTCGCAAAACACTTACCTATTTTCGTGAAATACGTAGATTGTTTTTGATACAAACGTTAACGTTACTTAATCGGGTCTGTCAATATTAATTTAGACTTTGTAATCAATCTTCCACGAGTGAAAAATAAATCAGGATTTTTTTCTCGAAGCGATTAATTCTCATTACGGAGGTCATACGAGATCTCCAGCGTAACGACATAGATAGACATATTATATTTAAATGTTTTATTTTTTATTTCCCTGTTGGTTTTATGTCCGTATGTGTGCCCTATCAGAATACCAGCGCTGTGGTTTTTTTTTAATATCGCAGAATTGTGCTGAGATAGATATACAGATTGTTCTCCATTATTATGCTACACTGGCATGCAAAAAAATCGGCCCACCCCGTACTTTCAATTTGAGAGAAGATATCTCGAAAATCTTAATAGATATAATTTATTCATTTATATTGTGTGAAGGTAGGTAAGGTACAGGCTATTTGCACATACACTATATCTGGATAAAAGCAATATTCTTGACAAGATTGACTCAATTTTTTAGATGTCCTCATCGCTCACTTTTGCTAGGGTAAAGTACGTGACTTTTTTTTGCCAAAGAAATTGACAAAAGAATAATTTTGTTTGTTTCTGTTCGTTTAATGAAAATTGTACTTGATTTTTTAACGGACTTCAAAAAAAGGATAAATTATAAGTGATTTTATTTCTGTAAGTAGGTTTGTACAAACACTTTTACACGTCAATCATATTTTTTAAACTAGACGAGGTCGGCGTTTCCTATCTGACTACTCTCAGAAGAAAGGCCGAAACAAACTCAGAGGTCACAGTCTCTTTTAAAGTCCAGACATAATCTTGGTCAGATCATGCGAAGACCATGTAGATTGCTATCTGAAATGGTCTTTTGAGGAAACAACCACACAGATTGAGTGAACCTGTCCAGTCAATGCACGCATTTGTCAGTAATCGTGCAGCTCGACTCAGGAAGTCAGGACTTAAGGAGCTCAACGATTCGACGAACAATACCAAAGAAAGGACATTTGGGTAGGTCGCATAAATTGCTCAAACTGCCAGATCATGATTACAATGAAAAGAGAAAAAAAAAAGCAATGACCCACATAGTCCTCACATTCACAATAATTAAAATAACATACTACTTTACAAGTAAATATTCATGTCATTGTATATATAAAATTTATCAATGTCAATGTGTACACAAAAATTCGGTAATAATGTCTGAAGACCATGTAGATTGGTGTCTGAAATGGTTCTCCCCAAGAAGGTTCTTTATTCGAACCCCCATGTTTGTAAGTTCGTGATTTTTTCATTAACTTATAAATCAGTTTTGATCATTCTTTAACTAACGTAATCTACATACTTTCAGGAAAGTTTTAGTATCAGTATATTAGGATATTGTTAGTAAACCTTGTTGAATTATATTGTTTCAAATCGAAGAGCACGGGGTGGGTCAGTTTTATTGCACGCTAGTGTATTTATTGTATATCCTGTGCGTATCCCAAATAAAAGATTTTTCTTTCTGTCTTTCATATGTAGCGGCATCTACAACGCCACATGCGAGCTACGCGTCAGACTGACGTCACGCAAAATCCTGAATCGCGCAATCAGAGTTTACCGCGCAACTAGCATATATACAACATCCCGACATCAATCGTCGGGCAGTTGCCCACCAGACACGACACCCGTCTGGTCGGAGGATCCTCCCTTTTCCATAGAGTATGAGTGAACTTTACACCCTGTTCCTCATACCTCTATACATACATCACACTCAAGCTGTATTCAAATAGCCTTCACTAGAAATAATTACCAAACGTATGGGGACAATGATGGTGGAACATTCTTAAAAAAATCTTGCAAAGTTCCTTGTGGAAATTGTATCTTTTGTGGTACGAATTACAATATTCCTTGGCAGTGAAACCGCCACTGCAATTAATTCGGCTAAAACGCACCTTAACCCCATAACCCTACAAAACGCTAATTAAATTTAAATATCCACCACGAGTATGTTAATCCACTGCCGTGCAAATTAATAGGCCACCAGCCCACCCGTACATCCGTACTTAGTGGCCCGAATTGGGTGCACTTATCTTGGCACCAAATGTACCAACTTTTAAACCGCGACGAAGTTGGCTGTGATCATTAAGTTAACCATTATCAAGTAGCAATTTGTTCTTTGAAGTATGGCAGGAAAAGATGGATGTTGGCAAGGAGCTTATAACCTTTTTCTTGAATTTTATTTACAAATTGACATGAATATTAACTTTGTAAAATATTATTATTCTTTTAATATTGTGAATGTGAAGATTATGTGGGTCATTGTTGTTTCTTTTTTCTTCTCAGTTAGTTTTTATCATGGTCTGGTAGTTTGACACATTTTTGCGGGCTACCCAAATATCCTTTCTTTGGTATTGTTCGTCGAATCGTTGAGCTCCTTAAGTTCTGAGTTGAGCTGCACGATTACTGACAAATACGTGTACTGACTGGACAGGTCCACTCAATCTGTGTGTTTTTCATCAAAAGACCATTTCAGACACAAAACTACATGGTCTTCACCTGATCTGACCAAGATTCTCTGGACTTCAAAAGAGACTGTGACCTCTGAGTTTGTTTCAGCCTTTCTTCTCAGAGTAGTCAGATTAAAATATTATTGACGTGTAAAAGTGTTTATCCAAACCTACTTACAGGAATAAAATCATTTATCATTTGTGTTATGCATCTTGATAATTCATTTAGAAGCGAACAGGGCAGTTCATACGCCATGATGCGCGACACTGTAGGGTAGGTAAATGCACAATTTCAACTCATTTTGAGAAAAGTATTATAAACAGTCAAGAAGTCAGGATTGGACCCCATATAGAATCCCAGGTCCAAGCCATGTTCACTCTGCTGTTGTTGTTTTCATAAATTGATAAGCAAATAAATATAAAGAAAAGAAAGAAAAAATAATAGATTTATTTGCGGTAAGTAAACATGACGCAAAGAAAAAAAAACACAACACAAAAAAGAACAACTTGGGGGAAAACGTGCGTCACATCGACGCAAGACGCACGCGCGCATCAATTAGCTAAATATTAGTTTGTGTTTGAAAGCCGTTGGCTATTATTTAAATATTAAAACCGTACTAGGTAAGGAGGCCCCTGTCACATTATTCACAAGGAAACGCTGAAAAATCTAGTCTCATTCTAATTTCCATACTCGAATGGACTCAAGAAAACGAGCGTGAAAATAATGATCTTAGAATAAAATGGACTTAATATTATGAAGCTAGTTCTACAGCTTGGAATAAGCTTCTCAATAGTTTGTTGTGGGTTTTTGATTTAAGTCTCCTTTACTTAAATGTCATTGGCCGCATACAGGCCCTGCCCTAATGCCCCAAACACAACCTCGACTCGGGCGATGTGACTTGCGGCGCGACTTGCGTTAAGCAAGACGTGCGTGCGTCACCTGTTTCCGTCCGTCGCTCAGCAAGTCGTGTCTCCGTGACTCGTAACATCTTCTTTCATTTGTAGCTCGTGGCCACGGGGTTATTAGTCCGACGATTGACGTCACTCGCGTATTGGAGCGACGATCACTTTCTATAAAGACACCAAGACAGTGTCTTGCCGTACGCCGCGTCAATATACGTTACTATGGGCAAGTACAGTCGCCAGCAGGTCAATCTACACGAAACTGTCAAATTTCTCCAAACGATTTTAAACCTTAAAATGTTGACGGTTAAGTTCAAAATCGAATGAGCAAATCTGACAGTTTGTAGCAACTTGATGTGCAGGCGATTGTACAGATGTCGCTTCTTTTAAATGCTAACTGCGACTTCAATAATACACTGAAGTATACGCTGACACAAGAGGGGTAATTCCCGTACTTTTAAGAATGTTTGCATTCTAATCTTAGTCTCAATCTGTCAAAAATACCTCTTAACGGCTGATTTTACCAAAGTCAGATATCTTTTATCCGTGGAATTAAATTGACGTCTGACAGTTCTACTATGGTGAAACGGTCAAAAATTAAAAATTTATTCTAAGGATAAGACTAATTTTAGGTATAAAAGTTTGATGAAATTCGCCCCAAGTTAGCTAAATTTTTTACTAGTTTTTGACATTGATTGTCGCTGAGATGAGTTTGCGACTTGAATTTGACCGTTTTTTAACCCCCGACGGAAAATGAGGGGTGCTATAAGTTTAACGTGTTTATCTGTGTGTCTGTCTGCGGCATCGTAGCTCCCAAACGGCTGAACCGATTTGTTTTTTTTTATTTTGTTTGAAAGGAGACTTGATCAAGAGTGAACTTAACTAAAAAAAACTTTTTAGAGGTTTTTGTTTGTATCGGGGTTTATTTAAATTTTAAATTTAACTTTAATTTAAGTACGAGAATTGGCTTTTAGATGTCACCGATAACGATTATTAGAAGACTCGGATCCAGCCTTCAAGACTTGTCATTACACCACAGTGAAAATGTATGCATATTGCAGTATAATTCCTGCAATTACGTACATACTTTTTGTTCACAAATCCATTCAATACTTTTTACGCGTTAATCGGTCAGCTTGTTATTATTCATAAATTTTTTGATTACATTCAAAAATTTACAATAGTTCCAAACAAGCTTGGGGAAAATTTTGAAACCTTCAGTCAGTCGTTGGTATTCCTGAGAAAAATAATGATTTTTTAATAAAGCAAAGAATCTGTTTAAGCAAACGCTAGTGAATCTTAACAACGTTCTTCATGAAGTAATAAATATACGTCTGAATCTTCTTCCTTTTTTTCTGGTATGTATGCTCTTCATTGGCTCGTTATTCCTTTCTATTTAATTCGCGCCTTGTCTTTGATCTAAGAAATCCTTTTATCTTAAGGTTAAAGACCCTTCATTAGGCCAAATTTCGGTCTTGCCTACCCACAAAACTGCCTTCAGATGTGAAGGCAGTTTTCACCACCAGCAACCTCGCACCACACCACCATCGGCACCTCAGCAACCGGCAGATGAATGCATCTGCCGGTTGCTGAGGTGCCGAGCGGTCCAGTCCCAGGCATATTGATGCCACGTCAAGTCGACGGACGTCGATCGGCATTTCGACTCTTGGATTATCAGGTCAAAGTCAAATCATTTACTTCAAATAGGCACATAAAAGGCACTTTTGAACGTCAAAATTTACAAAAAAATAGAATTGATTCTAGTTGCCCCTTCCAAAAGGTAGTTTCGTATGGAGAAGAATGGGCAAGAAACTCCACCGTTACTCTTTTAAAATGTTGTACAATATTATGTAAGTTCATATTAATTATGTAATCATATGTGAAGACGATGCACCTAGAATAAAATTACTATACCACAATAGGTAAAAAGAATTAAATATAATGCAAAGGCAGGTAAATTAATTATGTGATAGATACATGGTGCTCACATATTTACAAATATTGAAAAGTAGATGATGTTTCCAAAATTTTAACAATTCATAATTTAGTGTGTGAGTTAAAGTAGTTAAGTACATAATGTAACAATCAATGTCATAAAACTTATAAATTATACAATTAAATTAGCAACCAGTTTGATTTTGTCTACACTCTAGATTGTCCTATGGAGCAGGACCAGCATGTTTCCAAGCATTCTTATCTAGGATATAATCCTCTAATTTGTAATATGCTTGTTTACAAAGTGTACTTTTTATATGAGTTTTAAATTTTCTTTCATTTAATTGCAATATATCACAAGGTATTTTGTTGTAACATTTAACACAGTACCCCATAAAAGATGTATGTACTTTAGATAATCTAAAACAATGGTTGATCTATTTTATCTTTATTTCTAGTATTAAAATTATGTCTATCACTTATTTTATTAAAAAGATGTAGATTTTTCTTACATACATAATACATAATAGGTTACAGGTTTCTTTTTAAAAGGTCTACGAGGCGCTATAACGCCTGAATCCCGACAGACGAGGCGTGGTGCTCTGCGTTGTCAAGAAACTTTAACCACTCTAAATCGATTAGACTACTTACCTAATTTTAATCACTAGGTCAATTTAAATCATCAAATTATGTCATGAAATGAAAAATTTTAAACGTTCCTCCTTTTTCCATATACGTACATAGTTCTATAAATAGCGACACGGATCTGTTACGATTGCAACCGAACTTTTAATTCGTCAGAGCGCATTTAACACGAAATATAAATTTGGTAGTTTTTAGTTTTTCTCACTAGATACCAAGTTCAAATTATTTGATTCAGATTATATTATTTCTATTTTATTTAAATTTATTCCAAACCAACGACTGAGCCTTAATTTTTACCAATATATTTTTTCTTTTCTGTATTTATTAATTTACTTATTACATAATAAATTTTACGTGTATTTGCGGTAAGTATTAAATTTTTAGCTTCACCGGGGTTCGACACCCCGGCGTGCTAGCGGCACGTTCTACGCTGCAATTTGGCGCCCGGATTAAGAAAGTAAGTCCTATTTTTTTTTTGTTTTTTTTTATATCGTGTGTTATGCTCCCTCTGAGCAAAAAAATATTTTAATCTCCGTGTCACCATTGTTATTTACAGATTCTGGAATCCAACTAGCTTGTATACTGCTTCTTTCATTCGAATCGGCACACTCCTTGCGACCGCTTTTTAACTTTTGCAATGGCAAACATTTTATTTCATCGTATATTTTATTATATACTTGTGGAGCAACAACATAGAAGCTTTTCTGCATTAGATAAGTTTTACGTTTCACAAGGCATAATTCATGAATATATTGAGCACGTATCGGTGTTTTCTTTACAGCACATAGTTATTTGAATAAATAAAAATAATAATAATAATTTATTTATTTCAAACATAATTCTTGTCCATAGTTTTACACACATACATTTAAAAGTATAAACTACCTACTTTAAATTCTAATAGATAAAAACCGAAAATAAAATTGTGATTAATTAAATTTTAATATTCACCCACTCATTCAAAAATATATTAAAATTTTCAAAATATTATAAATACATATAAATAATGCAGTTTTCAGTTATGTGTTAAAAAGTACGGAGACGGGCTTAATTCCAATTTAAATACTTCCAAAGACAGAATCTTTCTAGCAAGAATTATATAAAACAACCGCAACCGGCTCAGACAAAGCTGCAAGAATAATAGTGTCACCTAACAAACTGCACCTTTTGTTACCAGCATTAATTGAATAATTAGCAAGATCTGTTGTGTATCAATTTCAATTAATAATTAGCTTATTGTGAAATTTCTTGGTCCCCGAACCCACCGCGTCGCATCGCATCGCTCACCCGCGCTTTTACTTCGTTTTCGCTTAGCGTTATTTATGACTTTTTTTCTTTTTCCTTGGCTCCTAAGGGTCATAGCGTGATGTTGTTGAATAGCCTATAATCTTCCTTAAGAATTGGGCTATCAAATGCAAATATAACTTTTCAATTCCGACTGGAAGTTCCAGAGATTTGCGCATTCAAACAAAAAAAACAAACAAACTCTGAAGCAATCAAAATATTCAAATTATATATTATTATTATTATAATTTTATATTATTATATCAAATTATTAAAAAGATTGCTTTCTTACGAAGACATGTTTATCTTTAATTTAAAGAGATATTATTGATTTGTGCTAATTATGGAATGTTCGGATTTATAATTATAAGGTGATTCAATTTTTATTATACATTTAAATGGAGGCCTACAACATCTAGATATAATTGTGTTATAGGTAGTCTCGGATTCCTAGTCCGACTCTACAAGATGTAGGTACCTTAATTGGTAAAGGAATTCACCGAAAAATTAAGTGCATCTCACCTATCTTGAGGAAGGCATTTTCCCAACATATTTAAAAACTACGGTGGTTACACCACTATTTAAAAAAGGAAACCCAGAAGATGTACGATGTTACAGGCCGATTGCTCTCATTCCAATATTCGCCAAAATATTTGAAAAAGTACTAAATAATAAACTTACTGAATATTTCGAGAAAAATAAAATAATAATAGATAATCAAGTAGGATTCAGAAAAGGGAAATCGGTAAATTCAGCAATTCATCAGTTTTTAGAAAAAATATTTACAGAACTAGATAAAAAAAACCAAGTTACAGCTCTATACATGGACATGACAAAAGCGTTTGATTATGTTTGTACGGGCAGCAGCTCCGCACACTGAGATGTAGGATGTAGGTGGATGAATCACTCGGGATGTGTACAGGAAATAAAATCACTGTTTTGTGTCCGATAATGATTGACCATTTATTTAATAAAACAACAAATTATATAATGCCAAAAGTAGGTGGCTTGTGGCGGGCGTAATAGCTTAGTCAGCGAATGTACATAAATCGGTGAATTAGCAACTGCTTGATCAGGTAAAAACTAAAACAATAAATATCATGTGGCGATGCTCGTACATCCTGCCGACTATAAAAGTACAAATGTCCAGTAAAATGCATTATCCAAGGGTAAGTAAAGTATGTAAAGAAAGTTATTGGAAGGTTCTATGTCCGTCGCTAACTGTCATTGGCGACGTTTCGCGATCCACCTTGCTGCTGTTAGGAAGATGTCTGGTGACCTCTTCTAGATCCGGGGTGTCTGCCTTTGCTTGTCCTTCCGTAGGGAGATGCCGTTCAGTAGGACTTGGGGCCATCTCAATCTCTTCCTTGTGCGCCTGCGTTCCTGTTCTGTTTCCTTGAGGTGTACGGAGACAGCGTGCTTTAATTTGGACGCATACCCATATGCTGAATATTGTTGCACAGGGTATCATACAGCCGTACAGGACGTAGTGATGTTGCTCCGCCTCCACGGAATTAACCATTTGTATGTCCTGTTGTTCTTTAACCAGCTCAATTTTTCTCTTAAGACTCTTTAGTTGTTCTTCATGTGTTTCAAGTTCCATATTTGTTATATTTGTAATTTGACTATTGCTTGTTAATAGTTCGTTTAGATTTATCTCTGGTACGTAGATCTCTTGCTCATTTCCTAATTCCATGGTGCTTTGCATTTTGTAATGTGCATGAATCAGATGTTTATCGCCGCGCATCATGCAACCTGTAGCTAAGGTGATGATGCCTGTATTTTGTAGTGTCTGTGACGTAATTCCCGCAGGACAGAAAATGCGCATAGTGCATTCCTCGCAACACGTAAACAACCAAGCTCCCTTACTGTGCAGTTTTTTCCAGTCATTGCTGCAATTCGATACCTTAGTGCGGCAGGTTGTTACTCCTCGATTGTTTATTATGCCTGCTTCGCACATTGTTGTGGCTGTTTTTATACTGTATATAGGTAGGTCAAGGTTGCATAGCAACAGCTGATTTGTGTTTACTTGTTCGCACGATGAAAGATGTTGTTGATCCAGTGGTATCATCATGTCTAGCTTCAAGTTAACGGCTATGTATTTGGTTGTTGGTATTATGTTAATCATGGAGGTTCCCTTTATGTTGCGGATTGGGATGACTTCGGTTAGTTCGTACTGTTCGTCTGCTACTAACGGGATTTTTACTTCGAATATGATGAAGTCTTCGGTTAGTTTTCCTTGCACACTTGCTAGTTTATACATTTCCCGGATACACTTGAACTTGTTTGAGCAAGGGAGAGATAATCCTTTTGGGACTTGTCCTGATATGATGTTCAACTGTTTTTCGAACGCATCGGGTTTCAACAGGTGAGTGTCGACCTTGCCGTGACGAAGATCTGTAACTAGGCTGATCAACATGTCTTGTATTCTCCGCAAGTTTGTTACCATCATGTTTGCGGCAAGTGCAGTAGCAGTAAGGAACGTTGCTTGGTCTTGTTCGGTTTTCAGTTGTTGGAGCGAGTCTCTGAGACTTTTGTTGATGACAATGAACTGCCGGTTCATTACTTGCTCGTTCCTCTTCAGAAGGTTATATTCCCCTTCGATTATTGAAGTCTGTTGTTTGTACAGATTGTACAAGTGGTCTTCATTGCTGTGCAGTAGTTTGATGTCGTTGTTGTATTTTTCGGCGAATTTGTCATCAAGTACTCCAAATAGAGAGTTGGCAATGTTCCCAATTCCGTTTATGAGACCTCGCTTGCTACGTATTCCGTGGTCGGATTGTAGTACTTCGTTGTAGTGTTTGAGCTCGTTTAGTTCGTGCTCGAGTTGTGTGGATATAGTCAAGTACGCTATATTTCGTTGACAAAGTCCGTGTAATTGCTGGACGTATTGTTCAACGGCAGAAGTACTTTTCCAGTAAGTTGACATGTTGTAGTATACTACCAGTCTCCATTCGTCTTGTATTATCTGTAAGTCTGCGGCTTTGTCAAAGTATACAAGGCGGGTCGGGTCTAGAGTTGTTACATTGACGAGTTGTTGCATGGTCGGTGTCACACACGTAACCATCAGTACTAGTAACGTGCTTAGGTACTTGAGGACGTTACAGCTGGAAACACCCTTCTGTGCCCGTCTAGGGCTCACCCGACGTTGAGATGTTGATGACGTCGCCTCTGGTTGTGTTGGTTTGTTTTCTTTGTTGTTCCCGGTTTCAATTGGTAATCGGGACAATTTCGTTACGGGTCTCTTCATTATGTTGGATTTAGTTTTGAGCGTGACGACTCGTACCAAGTTATCCGGTCCAGGATGCGTCTCTATAACTCGCCCTAATAACCATCGGGCTGGGGCTATTTGTTCTTCCTTTACAAGGACGACGTCATTCACGGCAATGTTGCGTGTTGGAGTTTGCCATTTCCCTCGTAATTGTAATGTTTGTAGGTAATCTTTGGACCATTTCTTCCAAAATTCCTTGTACATGTTTTCTGTCAGGCGCCATCGTAAAGTTAACTGGCTGTTGTCACTCTCTGACGTCATCGGAGGTGCCAGAACCGGTCCACCGACTAAAAAGTGGCCTGGTGTCAAGTAATCGATGTCGTCGAGGTCGTTTGTTAGGGCGACAAGTGGCCTTGAGTTGAGGCAGGCTTCAATTTGTACTAGCAAAGTAGTAAACTCTTCGTACGTAAGCCTTTGTTCCCCAAGGACGCGTTTTAGGTGGTGTTTCATACTCTTGACTGCAGCTTCCCATAGTCCTCCCGCTGTGGGCCAAGATGGTGCGTTAAAGTGCCATTCCATACCTTTTTCGGAAGTGTTGTTGATGAGGTCGTCGTTAACTAGAAGCTGCAGTGCCTCCTGGCGTTCTTTGGCTAGAGCTCTTGCTGCTCCGACAAAGTTCGTTCCGTTGTCACTGTAGATATGTTTTGGTGTTCCTCGTCGTGCGCATAGCCGCTTCAATGCTGCGAGGAATGTTATCGTGCTGAGATCTGACACCAGCTCCAGGTGGATGGCTTTTGTGCATAAACAAATGAAAATCGCGATGTAGGCTTTAACTGTTTTAATGCCGCGACCTTTGTTAGCCTTTATTTCAACGTGTCCCGTGAAATCCACGCCCGTGTGTGTGAATGGCCTTGAAGGTGTAACTCGAGGCGTTGGTAAGTGTGCCATTTGTTGATTGCTGCGTTGCGTTTTGTAGCGGTGGCAGGTGACACATTTGTTGAGTTGCTTCTTGATTGGTTTCATGCCGCCAAGTATCCAATATTTGTTACGAAGGTTTCCCAAAGTAAGCCTGGCACCGCCGTGGAGAGTATTCTTGTGGGCTTGGTCAATCAGGAGGTCTGATAACTTGTGTTTGTTTGGTAAAATTATTGGATGTTTTTGGAAGTCGTTTAACTTAGCATGTTCAAGTCTTCCTCCCACTCGAAGAATACCTTGTGCGTCTAGCATTGGGCTTAAACTCAACAGTTTGCTTGTAGCCCGTACCTTGTTATGTTTGTGTAGGTATGCTATTTCATCGCCAAATGTATTGTTCTGTGTAGTTTTCACAAGCAGGTGCTGAGTCTGCACAATGTCTTCCGTAGTTAAGTGTGACCTGTGTATGGCTCTTGTTGCGTCACGCGAGTTGTTTATGAATCGTCTGATCCAGCTGATGACTCGGGTTGCATAAGTCATCGTGCTGTATTTTTGCAGTAGTTGCTCGATGAGTGGCGCGTCTATTGTTTGTATTGCGCAGGTTTGACCTCGTTTATTTTTCTCTTCGTTCGTTGTAAAAATACCTTGTTTGGGTATGTTATTGTTTTGAAGCCAGGTTGGGCCTTTCCACCACAGTTCGTGAGCTATCAAGGCTGATGGTGAGATTCCTCTGCTTGCGCAGTCCGCAGGATTGTCTTCGGACTTGACATGGGCCCAGGAGTTGGGTGGTGTTATTTGGATAATTTTTGTGACTCTGTTGGCTACGAAACTCTTCCAACGGCTCACATCACCATGTAGCCAGCCAAGCACCACCATGGAGTCCGTCCAGCAATGTATGGTGTGGATCTGCGAGTTGATGGAGTTTTTTACTTTTTCGATCAGTCGGGCTAGTAGTACTGCACCACATAACTCCAGTCGTGGCAGAGAAATAGGCTTTTTCTGTGGGGCTAATTTTGTTTTAGCTGCTACTAGCCTTATCATCTGTTTACCTTCTTTATCAGTGGTCTTGCAATATATGACACATGCATAGGCTCGTTCTGATGAATCACAGTAGCCATGAAGTTCGAAGGGTTGTTGGGTGTCGCCGATCCAGCGTGGTATGGTTATGTCGTGTATGTGTGCGAGCTGATTGCGGAATTGCTCCCATTCTTGCTGTATCTTTAGTGGGAGTTTATCATCCCAGCTCGTTGTAGTTGACCAAGCATGTTGAAAAATTAGCTTGGCTTTCACTGTTACCGGTGATAGCCAACCAAGTGGGTCATACAGTTTTGATATATCCGACAGTAGTGTGCGTTTTGTGTCGACATCACGTTTGTTGCAGAGTGGTATTTGTTTGTAGGTAAACTGATCCGTGCGCGGGTTCCAAGTGATGCCTAGCGTTTTGTTGGTGTCTGCATCCTTGAAGTCGAACATTTTTTGGCTTATCAATTCATCGGATAAGCCTTCAAGTAGGCGCGTTTCGTTGCTAGCCCACTTTCGTAAGTTGAATCCACCGCCCTTCAGCATTGTTATAAGTTGACTTCGAGCTTTCTGTGCTGTTATGAAGTCGTGACTCCCGCCTATTAAGTCGTCCATGTATAGCTGATTGGACAGAGTAGCCGCCGCCAAGGGGTACTGTGCGCCGTCATCCTTTACCAGTTGCCTTATGGTGCGCATTGCCAGGAAGGGAGCGGACTTGGTACCATATGTTACTGTAGTCAGTTGTAACTCTTGTAACGGCTCTGTGACTGAATCCCTCCACACTATTTTTTGTAAGTGTTGGTCTTTTTCCTGAATACGTATTTGTCGGTAGAATTTCTCAATATCCGCTGTGTACACGTATTCAAATGCCCTCCATCGTAGAATAATAGCTTGTAAGTCTTGTTGTAAGTTAGGCCCGCATTCCATCAGTTGGTTTAAACTGTGTCCCGAGCTAGTGGTTGCTGATGCATTGAAAACCACTCGGAGTTTGGTTGTCGTTGAATCGGGTCTCATTACTCCATGATGGGGTAGGAAACAGCTTGGCGTGTCCGGCTCTGTGCACCTTTTCATATGTCCTAGAGCTTTGTATTCGCCGATGAAAGCCTTGTAGCTTGAAGCGAGGGTTTCGTCTCTTGTCAAACGTTTTTCCAATTGCTTGAATTGCGCGACTGCTTGTGGCTTTGATCGTCCTAAATATTGCTCGAAATTGGTCTTCATGGGGATTCTCACTTCATACCGCCCATCTTCTTGTCTTTTTGTTGTATCAGCGTACAGCCTCTCGCAGTACTCCTCATCGACAGTCGTAGACTGGTCGTCTGATATTATCTCTTCAATTTCCCAGAAACGAGAGATATCGCTAGTGTCCACCACGACATGACAGTTGAAAGTATTCGTATTTCCAACTAATACCCAGCCGAGCTTTGTTTGTTGTGCTATTGGTGCGTATATGTTTCCTCGAGTAATGTTGCTCATGACTATGTCGCCATATACCCCAGCATCAAGTAGAATGTCAATCGGCCTTGATAAGTTGAATTGTGGGTCGGCCAGGTTAATGTTTTCTATGTGAGGCCAATCTTGTTTTTCGAAGGAGTAGTTAGGCAGGTTGTTGAGTAGTTTAGCCATTACTAATGCCGGCGTTGAGAACTCGTAATCTCCGTAAAGGGACTTACAGTCCAACTGAACGGTCCCGTTGCTCTGGCTGGCAAATGCTCCGATCCCTGACACAGTTGAGTTGTGGTTGCGTCGCGGAAGCCCAAGTCGTTGCACAGCCGATTCTGTTATAAGGTTCAGTTGGGAGCCTTGGTCTAGAAGGCATCTAAGTACGGTGTAAGTTCCATCTGCAGCCTTTACTTTAAGTTGTACTGTAGCCAGTAAAACTTCGTTAAAATTTCCTGACACGTGATTGGTTTTTCGCTGCATGTTGTTGTTTGTCACGCCTTCGGCCATTTGGCTTGACGACAGTGTCGCTGACGTAGTATCGTGGACTAGGTCATGTAGCGTGGTGTGATGTGCGCCGTTACACACTTTGCATCTTTTCTGCGAGTTGCATTTCTTTCCGTTGTGCGGATACATGCAGTTTTTGCAAATGTTCAATTGCTCAATTGTCCTAATTTTTATGGCTGGCGTCATTTCTTGAAACTCTTTACAGTAGAGCAAGATGTGGCTTGTTTTGCAAACTGGACAATTTCTGTCGGAGCTTGTATGGTTTGCTTTGGGGTAGCGTCTGTATCTGTTGTACGCATCCCTTGGTACTGTTGTCATCGAGGCCCCTTTATTTGGGGTGACGTCGGCATCTGTTTGTTTGTTGGGTTTACTTGTTTTCTTCACTACTGACTCCAGCGCCGTGAACTTCCCTTCGATGAACTGGATGAATTCCTTGAAGTCGGGAAGCCCTCTTGGATTTTTCCTCGCCTCCATGTAGTCAGCGTAGGTCTGAGTGTCTAGTTTTGCTGCCAGAATGTGCACCAAAATCGGGTCCCATGTTGCCGTGTCGATGCTCAAGTTACGCAACGCGTGCACGGTTTCGAGACTGGTGTCGTGTAGGCGCTTCAGCTCGTACGCGTTTTGATTTTGAATCGTAGGTTGACTCATCAAAACTTGCATTTGCTTGGTGAAGAGCATCTGCAAGTTATTGTACCTATGGTGGAGGATTTCCCAGCAGGAGTCGTAGTTGCTCTCGGAAACAGACAGATGTTGCACAAGGCGCTCAGCTTCTCCTTTTAGCTTCCCTTTCAGGTGTTGCATCTTCTGCCCCTTCGAGAGGGAAGGGTTATTATGGATAGCCGCGATGTATAGATCGAGGAATGTCGGCCATTGTGTGTAGTTTCCAGAGAATATCGGTATTTCGATCCTTGGCGCACTATCCCGTTGTTGGACAGCGTGGTTGAGTTTGCGGTTGAGACCTCGCTTTGTGCACTCGTATGTTTCTTCGTACTGCGAGAACTCGAGCTCGTAGTTTACGTCGCTACCGACGAGAACGTTGTCGAGCTGCCAGTGCACTTCGTCAATCGCCCTCCATCGCGATTCGAGGACCCTAAGCTTGTCTTCTATCTCCCATTTCTCAATAATGTCAGCAGTACGCAAGTTGCTGACGAAACGTGAGAAGGCTCTAAAGTTGGTTGCTTGTTGATTTTTTAGCTCGTCCGATCTCGATAGGACTCCAGTGTTCTTGTTCTCTTCTTCTGGGCGACTCGCGAGTTCCGCAGTGCTTGTTGACCATGTTTGCAGCTTATGTTGTATGTTTGAGTAGTTCGACTTGACCCTGTCGTATACTTTTGTTGTGTAGTATATGTCGGTCTGGTCTATGGCGCCCTGTAGCACGCCATGATTCATTTCGAATTTGTTCCAGTGCGCCTGGAGGGTATCCAGTCTGCCCCGGATGTATGTGGCGGTTTTGCGGTCAGGGCCATCTTTTCCGAAGTTGACACCAATTTTTCGGATGCCCTCTGCGATGATTTCCTGCCGCTTGAGAAGTTCTTGTTGCCTGGCGTCCATAATTGTTGCACGAGTATGTATGCGTGTAGTGGATGGACGTTAGCTCTGTTGACTTCACTGTTGTATTGTTGTATGTAGTTCCCGAACCACCAAATGTTGATGTTTCCCACGGCGATCGCAGGGTCCGAAGGAATCTCTCCGTACGATATTGTGCGCCTTCTCAATCTGACTGGGGCGATCCGCTTGTGGAAGACCAGTCAAACCGATTCGCTATCGTAAGTAGAAACACTTCGTACCTGTGCGACTTGCAGGACTGTTTGCTCCAGTAGTGGCAATCCGGCTCGAAGGACCATAAATGTACGGGCAGCAGCTCCGCACACTGAGATGTAGGATGTAGGTGGATGAATCACTCGGGATGTGTACAGGAAATAAAATCACTGTTTTGTGTCCGATAATGATTGACCATTTATTTAATAAAACAACAAATTATATAATGCCAAAAGTAGGTGGCTTGTGGCGGGCGTAATAGCTTAGTCAGCGAATGTACATAAATCGGTGAATTAGCAACTGCTTGATCAGGTAAAAACTAAAACAATAAATATCATGTGGCGATGCTCGTACAATGTTGATCATGAACTTCTTTTGCAAAAACTGGAAATATACGGAGTTCGGGGTAAAGCACTACAAATAATCAAATCATATCTATGTAACCGAATACAGTTCACTGAAATAACACAGTTATGTCCATTTACAAAGAGAGAGATTAAGTATACATCGAGTCCTAGATTTATAAAATATGGTGTACCTCAAGGGTCAATACTGGGACCACTACTGTTTCTCATTTACATAAACGATTTACCTAATGCTATTCAGCAACCTATGGTTTTATTTGCAGATGACAGTACGGTTCTTTTCACAAATAATAAAAACAAAAATCATGAACAAGAAATAAATGATTCCTTATCTAAATTAATAAATTGGCTTCAAATAAATAATTTACAAATTAATCTCACAAAAACACATTACATGAACTTTAAAAATAAAAACGCGACATCTATTCCTTTAAGTATTGCATACAATAATGAAACAGTAGCTGAAGTAGCAAATACAAAATTTTTAGGAATCCATATAGATTCGAATATGTCATGGAAAACACATGTAAATAGTGTATGTACCAAATTGAATCAATTTTCTTATGCTCTATACATGCTTAAAAAAGTGTCCAACCAGACCGCGCTTCTTAATGCTTACCATGCGTATGTGGGATCCACTCTGTCGTATGGGTTACTATATTGGGGAAACTCGACTGATAAAGAAATTGCGTTCAAAGCCCAAAAAAAGTGTATTAGGTCTATATGTGGGTTACGCCAAACGGATTCATGTAAACCACATTTTGTAAATCTCAAGATTTTAACACTCCCTGCTCTATTTATCTACCTGGCCTCAATTTTAGTTAAATCAAACATTACAAGCTATGATACATTAAAAAGCAGAAGACTTAAACATACCTTAAGAGATAAAACGTCCCACACTAGAGCGTACAGTAATAGTGTTTTCTGTATGAGCACAAAGATTTATAACAAGCTACCTATGGACATTAAGATTATAAATTCAATTACTAGTTTTAAAAGAATGCTGAAAATTTTCTTAATTAAAAAGGCCTATTACTCAATAGCAGAATTTCTTGAGGAAAAATAATTTTGTTCAATAAAGTACCTATCACTAAAGTGAATATAATTCAGTAAAATATTTTTAAAAGGATTATGATAATTAATATTAAATGATTACAATACTGTGACATAATTGAATTAATGAATAATGATAATTTTTAAATCAGGTAACTCATGACATGTTTATTTTTATTTAGGTATGACTTTAATAATTTATAATTAATATGATGTAAATGATAAAATTATATAATGTAATTAAAACGATGTCCTATATAAAATTTAATATTTATAACTTTTTTCTTTTTATTAATGAATGTAAATAATGCATGTTCAACTGTTACTGTTACAATTATAAGCATATATGCATGATGAAATTGCAATGCCCTAACAGGGCCACTATGTTCTAAGAACTGATATCCTCTGTTAAGAACTTTATTTATGTACACATAGTAAGCAATAAAGAATTTGAATTTGAATTTGAATTTGAATATCAATTTCTTCTTATGCCATGCGCAAGAGAAGAATAGAAAACGTCTACTTAGCTATTGACATAATTTATTACCCTATTGAATAACTATTTCATGAAATCATGACATTTGAGGCCAATACTAACTTAAAGAATTGTATTGCTGATTCTAATGATGATAATTCTATAAATATATATTTGTTACGGTCGCGAATCATGTTTTAACTAAATTACATCCTGACACTGACCTGCAAATTCCAAAAAACTTAATATTTGAATATCGCGGGCTACCGGGTTCGGGTTCGCGGGTTAGCGCTTAAAAAGGGTAAATATCTGTGCGATAAGGGAATAATAAAAAAAAAACTATAGCCGCAGTCTCCTGCAGAAGTTGTTAAGTCATATAGTCGATATTGTGCCGATAGTTCTAAATAAGGTAACTTTCATATTTTTTTTTTTGGGAATGGCTTCTCGCAGGTCACCCTAGGAGGTTGTCGGCTGCTCAACCAATCATGGCTCTGGTCGTCTTAATAAATTAAGGCCCCCAGCCAGGGCTTCTAAGGGCACCCTCTGTGGGGTACGGACCTCGGCTTAGGGAGTCGCTGGGGGAAGGCAGCAAGGGACAGGTTGGATCGGAATTGACTTTCACACTAACACCAACCAAATATATATATGTTAACCCAAGCAGAACGTAACAGATAAAGTTACGTTACACTTCATCGCATTTATTCACGCGTTGTATTGTACTCATTTGTAGATAAAGATTAGACGGTTTACGTTAAAATTATTCATATACAGTGAAACTTGGTTAAGTGGGACCTGGATAAGTGAGACACCTCTATTATTGAGAATTCCAATGAGGTCCCGGCACTTTTTCATCCAATTACCTCTGTTAATGGGACTTTAAAACCTGGTTAAATAAGATTTGATTTCTAGGATTTTTTCGACGTTTGCCTCTATAATTGGGACTCTTTAGCTCAATTCCCTGTATTAGTGAGACATTTTATCAGGTTGGGACAGGTTTCGACACGAACAACAACAAATAACACCAAAAATACGCATTTTATTAACATTTCCACCTCTATAAATGGAATAACGGTACATTTCGACCTCTATAAGCGGGGGGCCTCTGTAAATGAGACTACAATAATTTTAAACCTGTCTAATTGGAAAACTGGATAAATGAAAACCTCTTTAAATGGTACAAAATCCTTGGTTCCTTGAGATCCCAATTAACCAGGTTTCACTGTACTAGTTTCAGCTTACTAAAGGCGGTGGGTATTAGAAATTACGACTTAATAATAGACAAATAGTAGAGTAGAGTGCTTACAATGAAATTAAATGAAATTGTTTGTTCTATAAATAGGATATCGGAATCACTTTCACACGTCATACTAAAAAAAAGCTAGATGAAGTCAATCCGACTACCCGTTTTTTTTTGCTTTTTGGGTGGGAAGTCATCAAATGACCTCTCCCGCTCTGGGCGGAGCGGAAGGGCGTGTCAGACTCTTACTGACTAAAACCCACCCGTGTTCCTTCCGTGTTGCCAGTGCGCCAGGGCCACCCCCAATCAATCCCCTAATCCCCCCCAATCCCCCCAACCCCCCCCCCCCCCCAATCTGACTACCCCTGAGAAGTTATATCGAAACTACGATATGGGTCAAAGTACTCGCATATTTTAAAGTCCAGACACAATCTTGGTCAGATCATATGAGGACCATATAGATTAGTATCTGAAATGGTCTTCTAAGTAAATAATTACATAACTTGCGTCATAATAATGCGTATATGTTACATAAGGAATATATATTGTTAATCTGGCCTAACACAAAAACTTTTATACATATAATTTATATCACGTGTACAATAAATAAAAATAAATTAACCTTATCAAAATCAACATGAAACCTAACCCAAATATTAAATGTAGCCTAAAACATGCAATTTTTAGCCTAGCTTTACCACGAAATACTCCACCACCATTCAAATACCTATAAAAACCGTAATTAATCATATTAAATCTTCTCATTAGTTGTGTTCCCACCTGCGTTTTCATTTCTACGTGAAATAACTAACAAAATATCCCTTCGACAGGAAAATAAACCTTAAACTGTAGTTATAGAGTTACATTTTGTTTGCTACAAACTGCCAGGGTCGAATTACAGCTCGCTAATTAATAATTTGGTTTCGTCGACAGAGGAAAAAACCTGACTGTTAGTTGGCTTTGGGAATATTTGGACAAATGTTTGGACCAAAATTTGTTCTTTGACTAGTAATAGAAAGCCAGGCTTATTTAGAACAGGAGGAGACACCCTGGGCGTCGGGAGTCGATTACCGACTCCTGGCCACCGTAGGCGCGGGCTTGCGGACGGCGAGCAATGGGCAGCTCGCCGTCCGGTAAGGACCAGGCCCGGGATATCATCCCAGGATATCATCAAATGACCTCTCCCGCTCTGGGCGGAGCGTTAGGGCGTGTCAGACTCTTACTGACTAAAACCCACCCGTGTTCCTTCAGTTGCCTGTGCGCCAGGGCCACGGTAACTCTTTTAAACAATCCGCGAAACCGGCAGGCATCGGCCCTATCGGACCCCGTCAATGGTGCTGACATCTCTTTGAGGCGCACGTGGAACACGATGCGCCGTCGACCCGGGTCTGGTCCTTACCGGACGGCGAGCTGCCCATTGCTCGCCGTCCGCAAGCCCGCGCCTACGGTGGCCGGGAGGCAGCATTTGACTCCCGACGCCCAGGGTGTCTCCTCCTGCGGCGACTAGGGGCGCGAGGGCGCAAAGATTGCCTCTCCCTCTCGCACTCCGCCTCCTCCTTCGCGAGCATTACTGCTTCGCAGAAGGAGGTGACGGCTTCCCATTCCCTCTAGCTCTGTACCATGGCCTGAACCGGTGTTCCGCCCAAGCCGGGCAGACCTCCACCGTATGCTCCACCGTGTCCTCCGGTCGATCCACACAATGATAACACCCGGGCGTTTCCTCCCGCCTTATCCGAAACAGGAACCTCCCGAAACAGCCATGTCCGGTGAGGACCTGCGTCAGGCGGAAGGTGAGAACACCGTGGCGCCTCTTAAGCCACTCCTCAAAGAGGGGACTTACCGCCGCAATTGTGGCGTGCCCTGCGCTGGGTTACGACAGTCGCACTCTCCATGCCGCCATGAGATCCCGCCAGAGCTCTGTCCGCTGTGCCGCGATTTCTCGCGGCAGCGGAGTTACGCCCCGGCGTTTCGCCTCCTCGCGCCATTCCCAAATGTACGCGAGGACCTTTGCCTCCAGATCCCATGGCGGTAATCCGGCAAGTAGGCTTGCCGCCTACTTTGCCCGACCTGGGAATCGAACCCAGGACCTCATGATCAGTAGTAGCAGTTCTGATAACCAGAAATGTTAATTTAATGACGACCAAAATACCAGCCAATATTTGGCCCCAACATCGTCACCAACCTTTGTGCCTAATATAAAAATGTAACACAATTACCATGACCCGTCTAGTTCAATTAGGTTTCAGGTGGAGACCATCGCGTGTTCCATTCCATTGTTTTTAAATAATTAAGGCGTAATCTGTGAGGAAATCGACCATTACAGTCCTTTTTCCAAATAATGGACTGTTCGAAATAAACTAGCGGTTTGTTCATGATTAGTCCGTTGACGGTTTTAGGAAAAGATTCGAATGGAGTGACTAGAATTTTAAACAAATCGGTGAAGGACAACACTGGCACTGATGATGACGTTACGCTGAAGTAGCTGCACGAAGGCTGCGCTGACGTTCAAGTTCGGGGGGTATGAGGAACAGGGTGTAAAGTTCACTCATACTCTATGGAAAAGGGAGAATCCTCCGACCAGACGGGTGTCGTGTCTGGTGAGCAACTGCGACTAATGATGGCGGGACGTTGTATATATGCTAGTTGCGCGGTAAGCTCTGCTTGCGCGATGCAGGATTTTGCGTGACGTCAGGATGATGCGTAGTTAGCATGTGGCGTTGTAGATGCCGCCACAGTGTCAATACTTATCATAGTGGAATGATAGATCTCTTCAAGCTTACTTCACTTAAGGGGGATGCGCTAAAGTAGCCCGCGAAATTAAAAAATACTTACGTTTTTCGCAATTTGCAGGTCGCTGTCAGGTTGAATGTTGATTAAAATATGATTATTTAGATCAACATACAACCTGATACTGACCTGCAAATTGCAAAAAACGTAAGAAAATTTGAATTTCGCGGGCTACCTTAGCGCATCCCTCTTAAGTTTTCACGGTGAGATTTTTACAGAACTGATCGGCTTATCTTCCTTCGAGTACTTATGTATGTATTCCTGTAAAGTGATTTTTAACTTCAGACAACTGTAGTGCTAATATCGTTCATGTTTAGGTACCATATTGGGTATCGGCGGGTACCCTGGTATCAGTTTTTTAATCGGTAAAATGACCGTAACAATCCTTCGAGCGAACAATACCTATGTTAATTTTCCCATGCACAATATACATTAAGAAAAAAGAAAGAAAGAAAAATGCGTTTATTGGCATTGCAGCAACAAAAATACTCCTTAAAACTAAAAAAAAACGACCAAGTGCGAGTCGGACTCGCGCACGAAGGGTTTCGTAACATCTATAAAAACGGCAACAAAATCATGTCTGTTGAATGGGAGCCCCCTTAAATATTTATTTTATTCTGCTTTTAAGTATTTTTTGTTATAGCGGCAACAGAAATACATCATCTGTGAAAATTTCAACTGTCTTACTATCACGGTTCGTGAGATACAGCCTGTTGACAGACGGACAGACAGACGGACGGACAGCGGAGTCTTAGTAATAGTGTCCCGTTTTACACTTTGGGTACGGAACCCTAAAAACGGAAAACAATGATTATAATGCCAAAGGGGCCTCAGCTCAGCATAATGTCACAATAACAATAAAAATAATAATAAATAGTAATAATATGTCAATATGTGTAATGTGTAATGTACAGGGTTGCAGGAACATCGACGCGCAAACCTAAACCATGAATTCAGCACATGATTCTAGACACCCAGAAATTTTTCTTCGGTTGTCGAAAAAAAAATATCTGCCGTTTCATAGAAAAGTGCAATACTTACGCGGTGAAAATGTATGGCAGTGCAATTTTTTGTTTAAATAACTGACGAAAATTTTCAATGCAGGGGTGTTCGGAACAGTAATGCTCGCGAAGGAGGAGGCGGAGCGCGAAAGGGAGAAGCAATCTCTACGCCCACGCGCCCCTTGCCGCCGCAGGAGGAGGAGACACCCTGGGCGTCGGGTGTCGATTGCCGACTCCCGGCCACCGTAGGCGCGGGCTTGCGGACGGCGAGCAATGGGCAGCTCGCCGTCCGGTAAGGACCAGGCCCGGGTAGACGGCGCGTCGTGTTCCACGCGCGCCTCAAAGAGATGTCAGCACCATTGACGGGGTCCGATAGGACCGATGCCTGGCGGGGTCGCGGATTGTTCGAAAGAGTTACCGTGGTCCTGGCGCACAGGCAATTGAAGGAACACCGGTGGGTTTTAGTCAGTAAGAGGCTGACACGCCCTTCCGCTCCGCCCAGAGCGGGAGAGGTCATTTGATGATATCCGACCCAAAAAAAAAAAAAGTGGTGTTCGGAATCATGTACCGAATCCATGGTAACAGGTTGTGTGTCGATGTATCTGCCATCCTGTATAGTCATCCATTTTGCAAATTTTTACGGAACTCTAGAAACCCTAAACAATATCGCTTCCTAAGGGTCCAGCTTCCAAATAAATCACACACAACTTCCGAATCGGTCCATCCGCCTTCCCTTCATAAATGGGTAAGACGAGCTTTGTCCGCATAATATTACGCTTTTAAGATGGGTCTCGCACAAATCATAAATATTTGCTACGGAACCCACTTTACATAATCCGACGCTCAAGTCGATAGATCACACAGCGATTTTGAATACATTAAAGTAAAATGGAGTCTAAAATATAATAATAGGGAATACTTGTTGGTTTTAGTCCGCAAATAGACGGTATTGTGTTTTGGGTTTCCCCCTTTTGGGGTCTGGTGTATTTCCATAGATGCTCGCCCATTGTTTTACAAATTGTGTATACAATGGTACCTTAGCTAGCAGGTCAAGCTACACAAAACTGTCCAATTTCTCCAAACGATTTTAAACCTTAAAATGTTGATGATTAAGTTCAAAATCGAATGAGAAAATTAAACTGATTGTGGTAAATTCATCGAATTACCACAAACTGTCAGATTTTCTCATTCGATTTACAAGACGCTGACGACTGTACAAGAATCTTTTGGCGCGAGGCCAAAATTGGAACTAACGCCGCCATCTTGGTTTTTAATACAATTTACAAATGTTTACCAACAGCGCCTCTCTGTCAATGTCATTCAAACGCCTAAAGGACAACTACACAACAAGACAATGTATGTATAACTCATACATTACAATCACTCGAAGAGGCTTTGACATAAAATGAAGAAAAAATCTCTAAAGAAGGTAAAAGTGCGCCGTAGCCTGTTTGCTACGTCGTAGCTGATCCGCTACGCTGGCTACGTCAAAGCATGGAGTGCTACGCTTAGTATTTATTAATTAATTATTATTATTCTTCAAAAATTTTTTGTCGGTTTTCTTCTCAAAGGGTTTTTGGTTTGGTTTTTACAATGAGTATCAAACAGAATAAAATATAATTAATAATTTATCGTCACAAAAAATTGTGTTTCTTTTCACGTGTTTCCGTTGCCAAGCCTTCGAAAGAATCGAAAAGAAAATCAATACAAAAGCATATCGGTTTCAAAGTCTAACTAATTTGGTAAAACTTCTTACTACATATATTTAGGTCGAAATCACGACATTCAGTGCGTGCATCTACACTAGATTCTAAACACGAATTGCGTGTATAAATTTTTACAAACACAATTTATTTTGTAAAAATATAGGTATTAATCTGATGAAAAATTGTTTAGTGCGAACTTTGTACCTAATGAACTACTTAATTTTCTTGTGCCGTAATAAATAAGAAAACGTTAAAACTCTACTTTGGGAACTCCGTGATTTTACCATTTTCTTAAACTTTTTTTTTATCTGAACAAACACAATGGGACAGGTATTTTTTTTTACTTTTTTTATACGTCGCTAGTATCTACTTAAAAAAATCTTGAATTTATTCATTCATTGACTGTCAGAAAAGGCACAGCTTAAACCGCTTGGTAAAGCATAACATTTTGCTTAACACACTAACAGTAGGAATGGGTTTCGTTTTGACAGTTCAACAACATTCATTGCGTTATTTACGTTGTTGAGCAGACAAATTTTTGGAACATATGAAGCAGTGTATTAGCAATAGGCTTCAAAATGATTCAGATTGTGATACATAGTGTGTTACGTAATTTTGGGCCCGGAGTTCCTGATATAACGAAATTGAACACTAAGGATGGTTAAAAACTCACCCCTAAAGTGGGAATTAATATTTGTTTGCCGATGGAAATTCCCATCTAGCACGCTTGTTAATTTAATAAACCAATAAAAATATTACAAGACCAAATCGTTGACACTTGTTTGACCTTTGCATGAGGTCAAACGTTTCTATAAGGACAACAAAGTTAAACCTCCAATTACAATGATATGTAAATATATTTGTTTATCGACTTATTTATGTAATGGTAGCTAGTACAGAGGGCTCCATTGACATTGGGAGTCAATGACCTTACTTAAATGGTTCCTTTTAATTCTTTAGGTCTGTAAGGACAGGCTTAGCACTAAAAAAAACAAAAAAACACAAACACAATGTGTTTGTTAAACCTTCTCGAAAGGCCGCTGGATTAAACACCAGCTGGCCCTAAAATCAAGCAATAGACAAAATTGTCAAACTTTTATAGCTTGAATGCGAGGCTTTTGGCTATTTTGTATTGGTGTATTAATCAATGTCATTCATTTGTAATGTGCGTTTTGTTTGTGCAGAATAAACTATTTTACTTTCTTTTTCTTTTATTTAACAATTTCTTAATTTTATAGTCTTACATATTATGACCGCATATTGTGCTGCATCCGGTAAGACTGGAAGCTGACCCCTACATATTTGAGAAAAGGCTAGGTAGATGATGATGACATTATGATCCAGCTGACCAAAATTATGTGACGAGACGAAATCTTCTCCATACGAAACTATCTTTTGCAAGGGGCGACTATAATCAATTCTATTTTCTTTTAAATGTTGACGTTCAAAAGTTCCTTTTACGTTCCTATTTAAAATAAATTATTTGACTTTGAGAATTTCACATAACCAGAGAGAATACCTCTGCGCTGATAATTTGTAGACTTCAAAGACAGAGCCTGACAGGCGTTTACCTAGCAAATATCTTGTCATATATGTCTTTGTCTTTTCCAACCATGTCGTTGACAGAATTATTGAATGACAAAGGAACGGAATCTTTGATTCGATTTACACGTTCACAGCTCTAAATAAGTCTTCAAAACAATGAAAGCGGATATCCCTTTGAACCCACGGCAAGTTGTCTATTTCCAACGGAGCCTACATTACTACCAATATCGTCATTAGTACAAAGAGAATATTAAATGAATCCCACTTTAACCTCGTGAATTCGGCGCAATAAGACACAATGATTATCTATTATGTGTCGCTCGATATCGTGACCTTGGGAGTCAAGAGTTACTGTCAACCGGTCAGGTTCAGTATTACCTACGTTGCTTGGTGGAATGTCTAGTACCAGCGGAAACTACGAAAGAGAAGTTGCGGCATGAACGTAGCCTCAAAAAGAATCAGACTCGGCGATCTTTTAAGCGTTCAATTTAAGATTTTTCAAATGAAATCGACTATTTTACTGTAAGTATTCTTCTTCGTGTCGCTGGCACGACAGTAATTCAAATGTTACATATATAAACTCACGTCTTCTTCCCATGGGGGTAGGCAGAAACTACAGAATGCCACCTGCTACGATCCTTACATACTCCTTCGCCACGTTTTCGTTCATACATCTGGTCATACACAGACGCCGGTTGCGATTACTACGCACCTGACCTTTCTGAAGAACATCGCCAATAAGGTCACTATACAGGGCGTCCCCTCCCGGCGTTCCCGGCAATTCAAATGATGTTGGCCCAAAACTTCGCACTTCAAAAGCATTATCGGTGGCAGGGCTGAGGTTAGTTTGACTGCATGTTTACGGACACAGAGGGCAGGATAGGACGTGGAGCTTCCTATAAGTTGGACTGGAGTTATCTACAAGTAATATGTAAACACATCACGAAAATTTCAAAACTTTGATAATAAAGAGAAGGGGAGTATCGACCAACAAGTACATAGGCACAATAGTTTAACAATCAGCACAGACCATAATTATGTGTTCTGTCTGTGAGACTGTGAATCGGTCAAATAATTATTTCGAATCGCGGGCAACAACTCTACATAAACAAGCCAAAAACCAAGACTTTTATAAGAAAAAACAAAACACGATTACAGCTCAACAATGAAAGCTTTTAACTTCTATTTTAAGACCTATTACATAAATAAACGCCGGCCGACATCTATAAACAATCTATCAAATTAAATACGTCTGAATTTTCCGAAATAAAAACGGAGAACTTTTCATAAAACATCCTAATGGTTTTCGTCAACAATTTATTATAGAAATCCATTTTGTAATTTAACGATAGATTCTATCAATTCAATAAAAAAAAACGATGAGTAAACGGTAAACGTTGAAGTTTAAACGTCATTCTGATCGTTTTTGTTACTCCGGAATTACGTAGAAAGCGTTCTTAGAATATTTTTATAAGAGTTTTATTGGTAGGAATTCTTATGATGTTTATATGTTATTCGAAGCTATGTTTTAAGAACTGTAGTGATCTGTCTTAAAATAATAGTGGTTATGGTTATTACCATGGTCTAAAAAAACAAGAAAGAGCAGTGGTGGCCCAGTGGTATCGGCTCCGACTTACGAGTCGTAGGTCGTGGGTTCGAACCCAAGCAGGCGCTTTACTTTGTGTAAATAATTTCATCACCACTGCTCTCAAAACGGTGGAAGGAAGGAAAACATCGTGAGGAAACCGGCATGTCCTAGAACCCAAAATTCGAAGACATGTGACATCTTCCAACCCGCACTGGGCCCACGTGGTGGATTACAGCCCATTCCCTCTCAAAGAGTGGAGGCCTGTGTCCCAGCAGTGGGAACATTATAGGCTAATTAAAATTAAAAATTATGTATGTTTAAATTATGTAAAAAAACAAGGTCTGGCATTCAGGAGTGACACATGCTTGCGTCACTATCCAGTTGTCACTTTATTGCAACAAAACAAGAATTATTGAAACATTTTCAGTCACCATTCTGTTAAAAAATATATTTAAAGCATTGAAATTGTCGTTTCGTTTTTCTAATCAAACGAAACAATTCAATTTAAATATACACCAACGTAATTGTTAGTTAAAACCTCATTTTTTATCGGATTCGCACAGGTAATAAAGGCGGTTGGGGAGTTATTATTACACACTACTGGTAACACAGCGGTGATGACGTAGGCTTGTGTTACCCACGTGACCACTGTGTCTCGGAATGCTATACCTGGCGGAGTATATTATTACATCATGGTTATTACCATACGCTATGTGTATTATTGTCTTTAGTTTTGATTTGCCTTGACATCAAGCAATGGACAACATTGTCAAACTTTTAACGTATTGAATACGAGGCTTTTGGCTACTTCGTATTAGTGAATGTATTTCGTCTAGTTTTTTGTAATGTGCGTCTTGTTGGTGCAGAATAAACCATTTTTCTTTATTTTTTCTTTATTAAGGAGATTTCTTTCTACAATCATGGGAAGGATGCTTTTTTGAGTCGTTTAATTTGACAGTGATTTTTCAACTGAAACTTACGTGAATTGTCACGATATAAAGCTCAGTTTTCAATGCTTTACTTGTAGTCGACGTGGTGACGCTTTGGGAAGGTCTAAGTATGTCCAGCAGTGGACCAATTTCGGCTTAATGGTGATGATGAGTTTGCCTGGAGTTACTGTGAGTTGTTTCAGTGTGTGCCAACCATAATTGAGTTAGATTTTTAAATAAAAAAAAAACTTTAGAAGTATGCTTTAAAAAATTAAAAAACTTTTTTCAAAAAAAAATACAACCGCATTCCAAAAATTAAAAACACTAGGTACTTGCAAAATAACTTTAATTTCGGAAGTCGGTTCTTTGGTTTTGTATTTTCGTTTTTTTGCCACCGTCTTCCGAAATTAAAGTTATTTTTTACTTTGTAGTGTTTTTTTTGTAAAAATTGGTTTTATTTTTCATTTTTTTTGTTGTGGTATCTACCCCACACAAATTCGGACACCACTATTTGCTATGACAACACAACACAATATAACAGTGACAGGAAGTCATTATAATATAATCAATAAACACCAAGTGGAAAAATACGTGTTATTGAAGCTAACTAAAAAACTACCGAAGTAAAGTTAATAAAATTTATGTGGGACCACCCCTGAGGCAGACACTATCCATTAAAAAAAGAATTTTCGACATCGATCGACAATTGCTGGAGATATCGCGTAACAAACATACAAAAACAAAAAATATAGACGAATTGAGAACCTCCGCCGTTTTGAACTCGGTTAAAAAGTAGTCGCTTACGTCCCAACAATTCCTCCGTATGTTACTATCCACATTTACTAATGCAAGCCCAGGTAAACAAGACGGCTTTGTTTTCATTAACCCCGCCCTGCCTGGCTTTAAAACAAATATACAATACTAGAGCAGGTTACGTAAGCTTATGCAAACAGTTTCATTATGAAATAAAAAAGTTTATGGTCTTTGCTGGTCATGTATCAGCATAATTTCATTTGCGAGAAGCTTGACAGAATTCAAAAAGAGTAATTTTTTGGATATTATGATTTTTAAAACTACAAAAGTAGTGGAAAGAGTGCGACAAATCATAAACTCACATCTTTCTAGCGCCCTCATTTTTAGGCTTTAGCGTAACGTCGTTTGTGTATCACAAAGAATATAATTTGCTGCGTTCACATGTATACTTAACTCAAAATTCCAGATTTTTTAGTTAAGTCACCCTTGTTGCCAATGAGCGTATTAAAATTTTGGGTACAAAACCTACAGCAGGTACCTAAGACATTGAGAGATAAAAACTAGCGTAAAACTGCTTAGCTTTAGTGTCTAAAAAAATTGTGAGCTTATGTTATAAGCTCACGATTTTTTCCCATGGTGGTAGGCAGAAACTACACAACACTACCTGCTACAATCCTTACAGACTCCTATAAACTAAGTACTAACAAAAAAACTAATAATAATCTAAAACGTATGAAGCCATTTATTTGTATTTAAGAAAACATCTCCCGTAATAAAACAAAGAAAACCAAGTAAATGAATGAGCTAATCAATTAAAATAGCCAGCAATATGTAAAACTCATGTACCAAAGAACATGCATGACTTGAATTAATTGAATATTTTACTTATGCAAAGCAGATCTTATACATACATGGAGAATTAATCGAATGGAGTGCTACATTTATCTGAAACCCATTCCTTTTAAGTTAAAAGGGATGTATGAAAATCGTTGAAAATATTTTGTTCAATACTATTTTCTTGGATGACAACAAGCAGGCGACTTGCATCAAGCGAAAAGCGAGCGCGTCACTTGTTTGTGTCCGTCACTCCGCAAGTCGCGCCCTGACTCGTGGCATGCTCTAAATAACTTCTTTCATTTGTTTTCTCCGCAGTCGCTGTCGCAAGACGCTTGAGCGTGTAGCTCATGGCCACGAGGTAACGGTAAGTGGCCACTGCCGCCTGTAGTTTTGTGGAATAACAGGAGCATCATACTGCGTTACCAACCGAAAGACAATGCTGGAAGGTTTTATGTACATATACCTATAAGGGTATGAGGAACAGGGTGTAAAGGTCATTCATCCTCCATAGAAAAGGAAGGATCCTTCGACTGTCGGACGATTGACGTCGGGGTGTTCTAAATATGCTAGTTACGCGGTAAACTTCGCTTGCGCGATGCAGGACTTTGAGTGACGTGAGTGTGATGCGTAGTTCGCATGTGGCAGTGTAGATGCCGCCACATACCCTTTAAACTAACACACAGCAACGCTGCTCGACGACAGAAATAAGTATTTTTGCCTTCCCCGGACGAGCTCCTTCACAAAAAACTCTATTAATAATATTAATAATAAACATTTATTTCAGAAAAAATCCATATGAATATGTTATTAGTAGATACTAATAACATCACGCCTGCTTTCTCCGAAGAGTTAGGCGGAGGTGTATCTACCTATAGTACACAGTAGTTAGATTTCGAATCACAAGTTGTTTCTGTGAAAGATTGTAGATACGTACCCGAATTATTATGTCACACTCGGGGATGGATGTCATTATGTCACTCGTAAGGTAGTTGCTAAAGATCAGCGCTATTGACGATAGGTTCGTCCGAAGTCACAGCATTTTGCTGAGCAACGACCTGTTCTTGCACAGATGCGACGCACGATTTCATCTTATTTGTATTTGTTGTTTACAAAAGTAGTTACAAAAGTAGATCATCCCACGTTTTGTTTGTTTTTTGTCGTCATTTGCCAGTGGCGCAATGCATTACGCAATGTCTATTATTGCCTTTGGTCTTTGGTCATCAAGAAATAGACAACAATGTCAAACTTTTAACGTTTTGAGTACAAGGCTTTTGGCTACTTTTTATTAGTGTATGTATTTTGTCTACAATAGTTTTTTTTTTTTTTGTATTGTGCGTGTTGTTTGTGCAGAATAAACAATTTTTCTTTCTTTTCTTTCTACACCCATATTTTGCCAGTAACTCTGAATCCGAATTTAGATACATTTACTAATTACTAAGTCAGAGATTTTCAATTTAGTAATGCTTTGAAAAGGTATGTCATTACGACTATAAACAAAACTCAAAATAGCATAAATTTCTAACAAAACTGACTTTTAACAAAACATTGAATAAAACATTTGATAAATATAATGGCTATGACAGCTCTGCACCGAATCACAATACATGAATTATTCATACACTGTCTCGTTCTAACTCCTGCAAAGCGTATCTTGTTTTCTCACTCGCTCAGGCTGTTGAGAACAGAATGGCGCTTAAAATCTAAAATGTTCCAGACATGTTTTATAGGATGAAATATGGTTTAATAACATTAAAAGTTTAATCGTTAGCAAACTCAAAACTCTAGTTATTTGCATTAATTTTCAGACTATAATGAGATTTTATTATGAATCGAAATGAGATGTTATTATGAATCGAAATGAGATGTAATTATGAATTTAAATGAGATGTAATTATTAGTCCATTTAAATAAATCACTGCTCTTTTAGCATAAAGATAATCACTAGTTGTCAGACAGATTGGTGATTGCATTATTAAGTTGTTATTAGCAGACAGGAGGGAAATCTACAAGAAAATAAAGTACGACGTAAATAAACTATCTTCTGAGCTAATTATTATAGGCAGTTTTGTTTGACATATATCCCAATACACAATCCACAGTGAATATTTTAACTACGTCCGAAACATCCAGTTCTAAAAACAGACATGTGGATTTTAATTTGTAACGAAAAGATCTAGAATAGGTATAGGCAAGTAGGTACTTAATGGTTTTCATGTAAACCCAGTAAAGCAAATCGCGAACAACATGACTTGCGAAATGATACACATCCTGCCTTTAGTGGAATACAGACGTTGAGTTTACTTTCATACCTTATTCCAAAATATGAATTAACGATAGGATCAATGCACCGCTGTTTTTCCAGCCAGCACCCAAATTTCGTAACACACTATCAGTCACAATCTGAATCATTTTGCAGCCAATTGCTAATCCATTGCTTCTTAAGTTCGAAAAAATTGTCTGCTCAACAACGTAAATAACGCAATGAATGTTGTTGAACTGTCAAAATGAAAGCCAATCCTACTGTTAGTGTGTTACGCAACTGCCCCGCAGGACGAAGTTTCATCATGTAATCTCATTCTATAGGCCTGATCTACACTGTCAGAACACATCAGCTCCTTGCCTAAGACACATTACAGTTTTACGCAGGATTAAGTACCTAAACCCGGGATCAGATAAACTTGTCTAGACACCGCCTTATATTTGTACCTTGATTGATTAACACATGTATAGCGTGTGACGGGTTTTATCTTAGTAACAGTAAGCCTTCAATATTGATTTATTGGTCTTCGATGATTCATTTTTTAACGTTGTACACGCCTTTATTTCTCAAAGGGTTTGATAGAGGTGAATAGTTCACCTACACTTCACCAGTTGTGTTTAAGGGGTCTACAGGACCTAAACGCAAGTTATATAATGCCTAAATCCGCTGTGTGATCCGCTGCAGTAAACAAAATCAGAAAAATCTATGATATTCTTCAGGATATATGCTAGTTAGATAGTGTGTTGAAAACATAACACAACTGATTTGATACGATAGAAAAAAATCACAAAGATACCTCTAAAAACTTCTTTTAACGAATAAAACCATACTAATACACATGCAATCATTCTGATTTTTTGTCAGATTATTCTACAAGCAATATATTCACGTAATAGTGTTTAAATTTTTTAGTCCAATCAATAGATTTTTGTAAATAGATAATTGCTTCATATTTTGCAATAAATTACCAGCGTTGTGTCATCGCGCTTTTCGTTTTTTTTCTATGCAGTCCGACGGTGACCGCACTTTAGCTGTTCTCAGCCTCTTAAATCTAAAGTAGTAGTCTCAGTCCAGAGTGCTGGCTGCTACTGAAAAATCCTGATAACCTTAATAAAAATTAATTAAAGTGTTATTGGGCTTTTCTACCTAGGCCTGGCCCGGGAATCAAACCATGCTTAACAGCATCAGTTTCACTATTCAATTTGATCACAAAAAGGAGAAAAAATTGAATAAAATAAATCTATTTTTCAATTCCGTGAAAAATTATCTTCATTTCGTCACCATAATTAAAATAAAACCTACCCCGAATTCCTGTCTCCACCGAATCTGATTGTTAATCTATTTATCCTTACAAATGCGTACGAACCTCAAGTGTCCCTCAAATCTGTTTGTTACCACAATTAACGAGATAACAAGAGGCTAAAACGACCAATTTATTGTCATACTTGCCCACACCATCCCTTGAGAATCACGTCTATTGCCAATACTCAATTCTTTATTGCATGCTGTATGTATTACATAGATGGTCTTTTTTTTTTGGGTGGGAAATCATCAAATGACCTCTCCCGCTCTGGGCGGAGCGGAAGGGCGTGTCAGACTCTTACTGACTAAAACCCACCCGTGTTCCTTCAGTTGCCTGTGCGCCAGGGCCACGGTAACTCTTTCGAACAATCCGCGATCCCGGCAGGCATCGGCTCTATCGAACCCCATCAATTAGTGCTGACATCTCTTTGAGTCGCGCGTGGAACACGACGCCCCGTCGACCCGGGCCTGGTCCTTACCGGACGGCGAGCTGCCCATTGCTCACCGTCCGCAAGCACGCGCCTACGGTGGCCGGGAGTCGGCAATCGACTCCCGACGCCCAGGGTGTCTCCTCCTCCTGCTGCGGCTAGGGGCGCGAGGGCGCAGAGGTTGCCTCTCCCTCTCGCGCTCTGCCTCCTCCTTCGCGAGCATTACTGCTTCGCAGAAGGAGGTGACGGCTTCCCATTCCCTCTCGCTCCGTACCATGGCCTGAACCAGGGCCGGACGCGAGAGGCGAGGCGAGGTTTTACTTTACATAGATGGTCTAACAAAATAAAATATCAATATGGACCCTGTCGGGCACAGCAAAATTAGGAGAGAGAAAGAGGGCTAAGCAGCAATTCAAGCAATTCAATATTATTAAAAATTATTAGATGAGTTTAATTTATATTATCAGATTTATGTATAAAGTACCTACCTTCAGGGGGTCTCTCCTACCGATCCAGCCTGTCCCTTGCTGCCCTCAGCCAGCGACGCCCTAGGCGAGTCTCGTACCCCGCAGGGGGTGCCTTTCGCGTGTTGTCGCCTAGTTTGTAAGTTTTCTATGCCCTGGGTGGGGGCCTTAATTTATTAGGGCAACCACAGGCATGTTCTGTTAAGCACCCGACAACCTTCTAGGTAGAACTGCGAGAAGACAATCACAAAAAAGAAGGGTTTCTCCTTCATAGTATGTAATCAATAGATAAAGGCCTGTTGTCTGCCAATATGTTATGACTAGCTTTTGCCCGCGGTTTTGCTCTCGTTAATTTAGAATTTGACAACCAATTCGGGTTGTTCGGAGAGTTATAGTTAGGAGGATGAAAAACCGGTCTATCGACACTCTAGACTCACAAAATGTATTAGGTAATTAAATAAAAAATAAAAAAACTCTTAACACACTACTAAATTTTCTATAATAATATAATTCAATCATGATTCGAAAGACACGTGGCGCCATCTATTATCATAAGAACGTTACAGTTGTTTTTCTCGGGAACAGTACTTTTTTTCGGGATAAATTTACCCTATGTCCGTTTTTGTACAGGGGTACAAAAACGGACATAGGGTAAATTTATCCCGAAAAAAAATACTGTTCTACTACTACCCGAACATCCTGAAATTTTGCATGTACGTTGTCAGGGGACAACGTACATGCAAAATTTCAGGATGATCGGGTTAGTGGTTTAGGCGTGAAAAGGTAACAAACAAACTTACTTTCGCATTATAATATTAGTTAGGACTAGTTAGGAAGTTAGGATGCATGACACATTTATAATTGAACAATGCCTCTATTGCTTTAACGGTCTCGAAGTCAGCGATTGCGGCGCGGCGGCGCGGCGGCGGCGCGCGTATGCAAAAACGCCGCTCCCGCGCCGCTGTCTTCGAGGCCAGTTCCATATAAATCTATGCATTGAAACGCGCCGCTCCCCGCGCCGCGCCCGCTGGCTTCGTGTCCGTAGCCTTACTGCCTCATTGCTGTCGTGATCGCAAGCGCCACTGAGCATGAGGATAGCAGCATGGGGTCTGTATTTGTGCCCGGTTGATGGCAATAGGCTCGCCTGCAAAATGTGAATGTACACTTCTGCTTAACCCTACAGGGATAACTGGCGTGATGTTATGCTATATTCTATGTGAATATTTGTCGAATAATAGGTAAAATTAAAAAACTTCCGACACAAAAAAGAGCTGATGACCTTGAAAAGGCTGAACCGATTTTGATAAAACATATCCAAGAACCACCGTTAGAACACCTGTTTTCAAATAAAAAAACCGCATTTAAATCGGTTCACATGTTTAAGAGCTACGGCGCCACAGACAGACACACACACATAGCGGTCAAACTTATAACACCCCTCTTTTTGCGTCGGCTCTAAAAAATGATTGAATGATTATTGGAAGAACAACAATTACAAACAAAGGATCTTGGGTAAAACCTAAAAGAGACTCGCACCACCAGGGAAGCATAACAAAAAAGTGACATGTTTGTTTTCTCAGCAGTGCGTGGGACAAGGCTGTCAATAATGATGAAAGAGATACAAAAACGTGTGGCACTCGGGGACTGCCGCGGTAAAGCTATTGCATAGCATTTTTTATCAACTTATGCAATTATAATTATTTTTTAATTTTTTATTTATGCAGTATTTTTTTTTTCTTTGATATTAATTCAAGTACAGTCGTACCATATACATACACGTTAAGCGAACGCTCGGCCGAGCTACATGGTAGGCGGAGTGGGGGGTGTTAGGTTTTATTTTCGTTACGGAATTTCTTGATTCGGTCGCCGCGCTCAAAGCCCGCGATAAAAGCTATGCAATAGCTTAAAAATTAACTGTAATTAATTATCTGACTGGAATATGAAGTATGTTTGGCTGCAGAATAATACCTACCACGATATGCATTCCTGGTACATTAATACTAATAACAAACCCCGTCTGACTCGAATTTTACATATAAAATGTTAAATAATATCTATTTGCGAAGTACCCGAACCTCGAACAAACTTTCAAAACATAGTTTTTAAAATAAAATTGTCTTATAAGTACTTTCACGTGTCGTTTGAAATTCGTGCTTACCCATCTGTGAAGAGGTTTCATTGAACTATGAAAATATACTGAAGAGTCGCTTGTTGCTAAGTTTACGTTCCCCGTCGTGGTTTAAGGACATGTAAAGTATATGTATACTAACGACTCACCGCTGCTTCGCACGGTTTTTACAACTTGCCAAAATATCGAGATTTTTTGGAGAAAAAGTTCCTTAAGGGGGATCCTCAGCTGTAGCCCGCCAAATTCAAATTTTCTTTGTTTTTTTGCATATTGCGGCCTGTTTTACGTTGATCAAAATTCGATTCGCGATTGTAGGAATGATATATTTACTGAATAATAATAATCAATTTCATGTCAATCGTCAAACTTTGGACATTTGTACCACCTAAGAATTTTTTGAATATTTCATATGAAACTTAGGTAGACCAAATTTCCGAAGTTTGACGATTGATGTGAAATTGATGATTATTATTCAGTAAATATATCACTCCTACAGTCGCGAATCGCATTTTGATCAACATAAGATGTAAAACACAGCTGTAATTTGCAAAAAACCCTGAGGATTCACACCTTAACTGTTAGAAATCGTCACGCTGAAAAAGCGTTATGCCCCTTCCATACGACATTCTCTCTCTGTGTGTCTCTGTCTCTTTCTATTGTGTACGAATGTATGAGTGCGTGCGAGTATCGCGTAAGGAACTTCGTTACTGACGGAGGTCCCCCGACCGCACAAGTTTTTGTTATATATAAGTTTATATTAATATTTAATACATAAAAAAATTCCGGAATCAATTCTCTAAATGATGGTGAAAACCGCGTCAAAATCGGTTGTGTAGTTTAGAAGAACAACGTGACCGCGTCATATTAAGGTTTGATTTTACCAAAGTCAAATATATTTTATCTGTGGACTAAAATTGACATCTGACAGTTCTATTATGGAAAAATTTACAAAAATTCAAAAATAATTCTCAGGATAAGACTTATTCTAGGTTGTTGGTGAAATTCACCCTAAGTAAACAGACATAAAAAGCAACTTATATTTATAATATGTATAGATAATAGATAAGTATATTTGGCAGAGGTAACATTGAACTTTGTGTTTGAAGAGGTTAATATACATAATCTTAGAAACTACCTAAACGGAAACATCCCTTCAAATCTTCCCGGGATAACAGAAATTCCAAGAAGCGGTCAAATTTAATAAAACAGTTACAACCAAAAGGCCCATTGGACCATGAAAGAGAGAAATATTGTCCATTTTATGAACTACGTTCCGAAACGAACGTAATAAAAATATAGCTTACGCTTGTTCGTCGATATTATCTTAGGCAGAGAGATTGAAACTTACATTCATTATCATCAGGATTTCTTTTTTAATGGCGGAGATAAGGACCTTTTTGCCTCGTACATTTTTTTTATTTTCTTGTAGACTTGTTTTGATTTTTCTGTTTGTGGCATAATATTAAATTTGTTTAATTGTTTTTCTGTGCGAATCCCAATAAATATATTTTCTTTATTTCTTTCTTTATCATCATCAGCAGCATAGCAGTCCTCTACTGGATATATGTCTCTTCAATCACACGCCACTCTTAGCTTCTCTCAATCACCCTGCAAAAGTCATCGCTCCAGCTAGCCACCCTCTGCCGGGGCTGCGGATTGTTCGAAAGAGTTACCGTGGCCCTGGCGTACAGGTAACTGAAGGAACATGGGTGGGTTTTAGTCAGTAAGAGTCTGACACGCCCTTCCGCTCCGCCCAGAGCGGGAGAGGTCATTAGATGATTTCCCACCCAAAAAAAAAAAAAAAAAGCTAGTCACCGTCTTAACTTTTGTGATTCGCGGTCTCCACTCAAGAACTCATCTACCCTAAGCATATAGGCCTTGTTACGTTATGTCACATACCTAAACTTTGATTGAAACTTGAGATTTTTCAAACAAGTTTATATATCATTTAAGGCATAGATAAGTAATGAGGATACGTCTGGTGCTGACACACGGATTAAGTAAATATTTCAATTTATTTGCTAATATTTTACATGTATCTATTTTATTGATTACTTATTTATTTCTGTAACTGCTCGTGACATCACAGCAGGCCCTATCAGAATACCAGCGCTGCGACACTTATTTTTAAATGTCGCAGCATCATGCTGAGATAGGAGCTTTTTGCGCGTTGCAGACCAATCGCTAAGCTAAGTTAGTTTAGCTTAGCTCACATAGATGAGTTAATTAGGGTTCCGTACCCAAAGAGTAAAACGGGACCCTATTACTATGACTCCGCTGGCCGTCCGTCTGTCTGTCCGTCTGTCACCGGGCAGTATCTCATGAACCGTGATAGTTAGACAATTGAAATTTTCACAGATGATGTATTTCTGTTGCCGCTATAACAACAAATACTAAAAAAAGAATAAAATAAATATTTAAGGGGGTCTAGAGGGGGGCGGGGCTATAGATAATGGTACGGAATCCTTCGTTGCGAGGTTTTATTTTTCATACTTGTGTGAGACCGCAAAGTATGAACACAGTATGAAAAATTACCTCATCTATGCGAGCTAGAACTAACTTAACTTATTCCTTGGTCTGCAACCTGCATTAGGCCTCGTACGAGACTTTCCGTTTTTTTCCTTTTTTATATATTTTTTTTTATAATATTACGATTTTGTCTAGTTTACTTTGTGATCTTCCTGTGCGAGTCACAATAAATACTTCTTCTTTCTTTCTTAATTAAAACCATTCTAATCAAATATACCATAGTTCGTTTAGCTTGGAAATGTTCAAGACTACATCTATTTTCTGAGAGCTAAAACTGTCAGGAAGCTTTTAAGGCACTACTAGTAGTATTCTAATTTAGGCGCCCTTGGGAAGTCTAGACGAAATGTATTTATATTGCGACGCGGCGGGTACTTTGGCGGTCAAGTTAATAAGGACTTATATTTTAGTATATTCGCAAGGGTATCTTAAGAAAAGTAAATAAGATCTAGTGTCAATTTCACGTAGATTGTGCTAGTAATTAAAACAAAAACATATTACTTACTAGCTTTTGCCCGCGGCTTCGCTCGCGTTAATTTAGAGACTATGAATTCGGGTTATAATTCAATCATGATTCAAAAGACACGTGGCGCCATCTATTATCATAAGAACGTTATTGTTGTTTTCCTCGGGAACAGTACTTTTTTGCGGGATGAAAGGTACCCTATGTCTGTTTCTGTACACCTGACAACGTAAATGCAAAATTTCAGGATGATCGGTTCAGTGGTTTAGGCGTGAAAAAGTAACAAACAAACAAACTTACTTTCGCATTTATAATATTAGTTAGGAAGTTAGGATAGGATTAGGATAGTTATGAAGTTAGGATAATTTATCGCATGCAGGACAAAAAAAGAATCACATGCGTAGTAACAATTTTGCTAACGGCAAAAAAGATGTACGAATAAGAATAAATTTATTTACTAAGCTTAAATTCAAGCGGATTGAATTCCTAGACCTCACACTAGGATTCCCTGTGTTGTGAGATCCAGGCTCCTTCGTTCCGCTAACATTTTTTTACAATTTAGGGTACATTTTTAAAACTTAAAATAGGCATAAAAAGTGTGTATATTATGTACAGTTACCAAAAGAGATAAGTAACCAGGGTCGTCGGATATTGTTGAAGTTTAGTAAGAAACCGATGGATGTTTTCGAATGAAATTTAATTTGAAAAATGAACTGTTTGTTATCTATTAATTAAATCAAATTTCATTCGAAAACATTCATCGGTTACTTACTAAACTTCAACTATATCCGACGACCCTGGTTACTTATCACTTTTGGTGACCGTACATGTTGATGTGAATTCTGTCTGATCTGTACTTATTTAATACTTTATACGCACTGTCTCCTGGCCTATTGGAAGGCTACTGGAAGCCTATTTCCTCGGATTACCGCCACAATGTAAGACATTCATTACATATATTTTATTATTATAATAAACTTATTTCGTAGGTATTACAGTAATAGGCGACGTTACATAAGAGTAATATTTCAATAAAAATAAATATATAGGTACTAGCTGCTGCCCGCGGCTTCGCCCGCGTGGATGTCCGAAATTATCCAACGGCACCGTGCTGCCGGTACAAAAAGTAGCCTTTGTTACTCCTTGTAACATCAGCTATATGCCAATGAAAGTCCCGTCAAAATCGGTCCAGCCGTTTCGGAGATTACCCGGAACAAACAGACAGACAGATAATTTAAAAAAAAATGGTATTTAGTTATAAGTTCCGTATATACTTCCATATGCATTTAGTAAAAAGCTGTTATTTTGACATTACAAACAGACACTTCAATTTTATTTATTTGTATAGAGTATAGATAATGTTAGCTGATGTGGCTCAAAAGGCTGCCCAACTTAAATGGGATTGAACTGGGGTCCTACCACCACCTCTTAAAGCAGTATTATTTTAATCTTCCTTCAGTGTGGGAAAGAGATGGAGCTATAGACTGTATAGCTCCATCTCTTACTGCTAAAAGATAGGCTCCTGGACATGTCTGCCGCATGCAAATGTGAGCCCAAGTAACACAGAGCTGGTAGCTTTATAAATATTATGTTTATATACATTTTGAACTAGGTATAGTGTATTTATTTTATTTCTTATTTTAATGTTTATTTTTAATTATCGTATGCTGCACTAGTTGACGTCATCACGTCAGCGCCGGCTATCGCTGAAAACCAGCGCTGGGGCTCTGTTTCGCATAGGGTCGTAGTATTATGCTGAGCGATTGCCGTTTTGCGTGAATGTGACGCATATTTTCCCCCAACTCGTTCTTTTTTGTGTTTGTGTGTTTTTTCTTTGCGTCATGTTTACCGTAAATAAATGTATTTTCTTTCTTTCTTTCTTAGCATATTGTGAGACAGTGTGACAGTGGTAGACCACGAAGGAGATGGCAGGATGAACAGGATGGCAAAAGCATTAAGATTAGCATATTCAGCCAATTATGTTTAAGCTGCTGGGATACTATGCTCCTCTCAGGAGAGGGAGTGGGCCGTAATCCACCACGCGGGCCCAGTGCGGGTTAGTAGATGTCACATGTCTTTGAATTATTACACAGATTACATCAGAATGGAAAAGCGGAAGCGCAGAATTGTGAAAGATGGAAGGAATGGATCCAGGCCTTTGCACAGGAGTGAAGTAGAATAGGCTAAGGAATAAAAAACAGTTCAACAAAAGAGAACCTTACGCAAAACTCTGCGTAGGGGGCGACACTAGCACAAACCGCCATGATGCATCATGTCATATTTATTAGTAACAAATAATTAGTGAAAACGTGTTAAATTATAATAGTTTTATTATTCTTCGTGTATTAAAAACCCTGTGCTGTGATATTATTGCATCCTACGGACAATTAAAATAGTTATTTATGATACTAGTGCGGTAAGTTGGTTTTTACAAACGAGTAGACGAATGTAAACCCGAGACGAAGTCGAGGGCTTACCATAGTCACGGGTTTTGTAAACTCCAATTTCCGCACGTGTGTCATACAACGTTTTTCAACACATTTGCGAGAAAACAGTACAATATTAATATCGGATTCCTCGCTTGAACTCATTTATTATTACATTGTTTATAAATATCAGTCGGAAAGTCGCAACAATCTTCGACGTTTCTAAAATGAAAATGGCGCGAATTGCAAATGGCGCCACGTGCGCGTGGTGAAAATTAGAACTACATCTTTCGTCTGATTTTCTCTTTAGTATTGAAGTGAGACAAACGTATTCAGCAAAAGCGCTTCCAAGGAGGTTCGATTATTCAACTTATTTATTCTCGTAATGTGAAACTCTTTGGTGGAATTCTTATATATTTTTTATGGAAATTAAAAATAAACCGTAATGGATACGCAGGGCGCTATACAACGGATTATGCGGGAAAACAGGTACTTAGGTGTGAGTACCTATTTTACCGAACCTTCCGTTGTATGGTGCGTAATTTTCAACTTTCGAACAATGTATACAGGCTTCATAAATGCATTTTTTGAGCAAATGTGTTGAAAAACCATTTACGGTTTGCGCTAGTGCTGCACTCTGGCGGCAGAACGTTGCAGTAATACTCCCTATTGGTAAGGAAAGAATCGGAATCTTTACGACAGTTAGTACCTAAGTTCTTACAAGGTTTTTGAGCATTTGAGATTTGTGCCCGTTATCATAACATAACATAATCACGCCTGTATTTCCCAAAGGATTATGCTGAGGTGTGTCCGCAATTCGTCTGTTATCATTCAATATTGAAATTTTCGCATCGGATATTATGGCACACTCAGGGTGGATCCATAGGTTGTAGCCCGCCAAATTCACATTTTCTTTGGTTTTTTGCAAATTGTAGCTCTGTTTTACGTCGTATGTTGATCAAAATACCTACGATTCGCGACTAGAAATATATATAAATATATTTACTGAATAATAATCATCAATTTCAAAAAACTTTGTAAATTTGTTCTACCTAAGAATTTTCGTATAAAATATTCTGAAAAATTCTTAGGTGGAACAAATTTACAAAGTTTGATGATAGATATGAAATTAATGATTATTATTCAGTAAATATATCATTCCTACAGTCGCGAATCGCATTTTGATCAACATACGACGTAAAACAGAGCTGCAATTTGCAAAAAACCAAAGAAAATTTTAATTTAGCGGGCTACAGCTGAGGATTCACCTTAATGCGCAAGAAATGTTAGGCAATTATATCACTCCAAAACTGCTAGTGATAACATAAAACTAACCAAAGACATTGTTAAGCTATTGCATAGCTTTTATTTTCGTAAATTCCGTAACGAAAATAAAACCTAACACCTCCCACTCCGCCTACCATGTAGCTCGGCCGAGCGTTCGCTTAACGTGTATTATATGGTACGACTGTACGAAGCTCGCACGGATCGAGACGAGCTGCTCCGAAATCGGACGAATACGTAAGCAGATTGCATAAGTTGATAAAAAATGCTATGCAATAGCTTTACCGCGGCAGTCCCCGAGTGCAACACGTGTTTTTTTTTGTTACCCAGTCTTACGAAACAGTATCGTGTTACCCAGTAACTGGGTTGTGGAGGTCAGATACGCAGTCGCTCCATGTAAAATACTGGTATTTTGCATTGGTGCGTTTTGCGAGGAAGTGACGAATATTTTCCCCCAACTCGTTCTTCTTTGTATTTGTTTGTTTTTCTCCGCAAATAAACGCATTTTCTATCTTTTTATAATTTTTTGTATTCAGCTGCGTCCGGTTAGACTGGAAGCCGACCCCTGCATAGTTAGGAAAAGGCTACGCTGAGGATTACATCGTTTGTTTTCCCACATCTTTCTCCATCAAATCAAACTAAGTTCGTTTATTTTTATAGCTTATCAACTGTCCTCTAAATGTCATTAAGCGTTCCTGATTGAGTAAAGTTATAGCGGTGAACTGCAAACGGTGTAAAGTTGTTGATTTTGCACCATAGCTGAAGTAAACACGTCATACAAGTTTCCATGTGGCTGGTGAAATCAGAATTGTGTAAATGTACAATTTTATGATGTTATACAGATAACAATCAATAAGCATCACCTTTGTACGTATTTTTCTGTTCCTTTCTTCCTGTCTGTTTATATGTGTGTACGGTCACCAAAAGTGATAAGTAACCAGGGTCGTCGGATATCGTTGAAGTTTAGTTAGAAAACCATGGATGTTTAGGAATAAAATTTAATTTTATGAATAGGAAAAGACAGTTCATTTATCAAATTAAATTACATTCGAAAACATCCATCGGTTTCTTACTAAACTTCAACTATATCCGTCGACCCCGGTTACTTATCTCTTTTGGTGACTGGTACATAAATGGTTAAATAAATAAATAAAAAATTGTTGGAAAAAGTGTTGAGAAATAAAGTTGAAACCTTCTAAATACAGAGGAATCTGTTACTAATTCCGTTTACTGAGATAAAGATATATTTATTTATTGGATTACTGAGTTACATCAGCTATAATTTTTTAAGATTTTTTCCTGAACAAGGTCTGTTTACACTTTCATCAGATACTTTTTGAACAGACTACAGATAGGTACAATCGTATTCCATTTTTAAACAAGATCATTCATCCAGCTGCTACCAGCCACCCTGCGTTGATCGCTGCTCGACGCATCATCAGGACCTTTTACCACTATTACAATGAGGAAGTACAATTATGAGCACAATATGTCTTTCGTTAACACTTACACCTATCCATTTTTATACTCACAAGTAACACGTATAACGTACCTACATGTATGTCACGCAGACAACCTCAAGTCGGCCGTTAATAGTTCCAGTAATAGCATTATAGAGGTATAAGGAACAGGGTGTAAAGTTCACTCATACCTCCATAGAAAAGGGAGGATCCTCCGACCAGACGGGTGACGTGTCTAAATGATAAATGATTTTATTTCTGTAAGTAGGTTTGAACAAACACTTTTACACGTCGATCAGGTTTTAAAAACTAGATGAGGTCGGCGTTTCCTATCTGACTACTCTGAGAAGAAAGGCTGAAACAAACTCAGAGGTCACAGTCTCTTTCAAAGTCCAGACATAATCTTGGTCAGATCATGTGAAGACCATGCAGATTTGTGTCTGAAATGGTCTTTTGAGGAAAAAACACACTGATTGAGTGGACCTGTCCAGTCAGTGTACGCATTTGTCAGTAATCGTGCAGCTCAACTCAGAACTTAAGGAGCTCAACGATTCGACGAAGAATACCAAAGAAAGGACATTTGGGTAGGCCACAAAATTTTCTCAAACTACCAGACCATGATTAAAATAAACTAAGGAGAAAAAAAAAAGCAACAATGACCCACATAGTCTAGTGGGCAACTGCCCGATGATTGTTGTCGGAGCGTGGTATATATATGCTAGTTGCGCGGTAAACTCTGCTTGCGCGATGCAGGATTTTGTGTGACGTCTGTGTGACGTGTAGCTCGCATGTGGCGTTGTTGATGCCGTTACAGCATATAATAAAGGTATGAGTACATATTGATTATATAAATAATCATAAATCGAATAAGTTCATTTAGGCATATCGGTAATATTAAAATCTACTCAATAAAAATCTTAAATTTAGTAATTCACTGACAAACAACGCACTGCTTAACCCGCTGGGTCTAGAAGCATAAAATTTTACACGAAATTTCCTCATTTAACTAAAGTGAGCAGTGAAAATTTTACCCCTAAGTAGCCATCCATAAATACGTCACACAAATTTCAATGATTTTTGGAACCCTCTTCACAAATGGACATATGTCACATCTTTTGCAGTTTTAAATTGAACTTTATATTAATATTAATAGAGTTAGTAATATTTTAATATTTTTCGTAAGTGTTAAAGTTTTGAGTTTTAATACTTTAAATTTATATTCGTGACAATACGAAGCTTATGACTCGTTCGTAACTAAATGTGACATTGTGTGACAAGAATGTCACACGATGTCACAGTCTGTGACGTAATTTAGGGATGGCCCTTAATCAGGGTATAAAAGTTTGTAGATCGTAATTTTTGCAATATCCTCCCGACTGAATTTCCGTCTCGGCGGCCAATCTCAACGAAGATTCACCAGGAACGCAGGAGATATTATAGGGCACAAGTGTGCGCGCAACTTGACATTCTCACCTATGTTTCTCCCATAGAAATCCTCGCCTCTCTTTAGGCGAGAAACTCTTGTCGCAGGTATATAAATGAGTCTCTTGAGCGAGAATGGCTGAGAAAATACTCGTTCATCAGTCGTTTTCTCATACAAAATGGCGGCTGTCTATTTACAGCTCTATTTGTACGCTCGTCTGCCGCTTGAACTTTTATAGAATATTCAAAGGAGAACTACACGCGGCACTTTGAGCCTGAAGGCAGAAACTTTAACGCAATCTAGATGTTCATAATGAGTTTTAGTCAAGTAGATGTCTATCTTAAGTACTATACATATTATAATAATTATGTGAAGGAACTTATTCTTTTGTAGAAAGCGGCCAAGTGCGAGTAGGACTCGCACACGAAGGGTTCCTTACTACTGTAAAATATTTAACACTACATATTTCTTTTTTCTTATATGGGGACCCCTAATTTGTAACTTTTTTTTATTTTATTATTTGTTGTTATAGCGGCCATAGTAGTGCACACTGTGTGGAAATTTGAAGTGGCTACCTATTACGGTTCAAATGATAGAGCCCTGTGACAGACAGACGGACGGACAATGGAGCCTTAGTAATAGGGTCCCGCTGGCACCCTTTGGGTACGAAGCCCAAAAAAGTACATACAAATTGATTGCTATTTCCCAATGTCTGGCTGATTTACGGAAAGTAAGATATAGGAACCGGACTTGTATACCTTGATCTTGTATCACAGTCTCTTCTTGACATTCACGAGGCCCTCATGAATAAAATTATCTTCTTATAAAAATAAATAATAAACACAGTGCTGCAGTTACATTAAAAACAAACTTCAAAACTCCAGGTTTTTAAAACAAACACTTTTTTATAATGAAAGCAATGTTCGCTCGCGTGCGTCTAATGCCGCGTCTACAACGTGGGCGAAGCGCTTATTTACAAGTGTAATCCCAGCTTTATGAATATGGAGTCTTGCTAAGTTACTCTGCATTACTGCTCGGTTACAAAGTAAGGTGTCCAACAAACTGGATCTGATATTAAGTTACATGAAAATGTGGTAAGATTTTTTGGTGTTACTGCTGAAGTGGTGTGAAAATTCAGTGGTTGAATGAAGGTCTCCAAAGCTTTCCACACTTCAATGTGTGTTGCCTTCGCCGGCCAATCTCCCGCAACCGCTTCTAAGACATTATAATCATTAAAGGTAAAAATTATTTATATTATATTAATGATATCATATTCTTTGCATGATCAGTTCGACGAGATATATGACCTCTGTCTGTGAATTCCTTTGATAAGCGAAACCTATTAAAATGCTACAAAGTGGCAACAGTCCAACAGTCACATAAAATCCCTCTAATAAACACATTCACGAGTTCAAATATCACTTGACCGAATTTAACGACATAATCAAATCAAAAATGGAACGCAAAGGAAAACGCTCCAAGCCCGATGACGTTTGAGTACAGCTGGCTTAATTACATCTCCCTCGAATTTATAGCAGCCTGGTAGCAACAGGGTGGAGAGAGGTCGTTCTTCACACGCCGAGTTTCCCCACAGGAAGCAATTACGCTCGCGACGTACACGGAGCACGCTTTGAGCTTTGAGATCTCATAATTTCTGCCACCCTGGTACTTGTGTTTCTTTTTACGAACTACCTTCTTACTTCAAGGTGCTTGTTGGGCCATTATATACAAAAAAATGGCTGACATGAAATGTGGCCTGCTTATGGTACAGCAAGCTTATCCGGGCCGGTTTCAAAATTGGAATCACTATGGTAATTGACAATACCTGTATTTTTTTTTTACACTGACAGCGCCACCGTCATCGGGAAAGATAGAGGATAATTTGGTGCCAGAATGAGGAGCGTTGTTGGTAAACATTTGTGATTTTTTTCGGCAATTTGTATTGAAACAACACGATGGCGGCGTTAGTTCCCATTTTGGACACGCGCCAAAAGATCCTTGTACAGATAAAAACTTGCTGCACAAGGTACAGTCCTTTCACACAGCAACCTGATATCAACGAGAATAAAGATCATTGTGATGTAAAATCAGAGATAAATTAACCATATAATAAGATTTGACATCCCTGTGTCCAATCTCATTCACATAAACTAATTACTAAAACAAAACAGATAAACTTATTCCATGTTCACATCACATTATCTCGTGTCGTGTCATCTCTCGTGGGTATCTTGACACGAGCTGAAACTTATTAAAGTACTAGCGACCCGCCCCGGCTTCGCCCGGGTAGCAAATCATAATATAATATAGCCTATGTCACCCGGAGATAGTGTAACTTCCCAACAGTGAAAGAATTTTTGAAATCGGTTCAATAGTTTCGGAGCCTATTCAATACAAACAAACAATCATATATTTTCTCTTTATAATATTATTTCACTGTATTTCGTTTATTACAAAATAAATTTAGGTTATACCTTAGCCTCAGCAACACGTGGTGGTTATGCTATTAAATTGTAGCTTATATGAAACGTTTGTATTTTTAACATAGCGCCATCTATTGAATACTTACTCAATCCAGTCAACAGATATCGCCATCTGTTAGAATCGTTTAGACCTAACAGATAATTGTGACTGTCCAATAATAGACAAATACGAGTAATTTGCAATAAAATAATATTGCGACTACAAATTTAAATGTAAGCTATCCTATCTTTCAAGTTGGATCAAATTGCACACGGTGTGCAAATCAAATTTAAAATCGGTTCAGTAGTTTAGAAGTCCATCGCGGACAAACAACGTGACACGTAATTTTTATATATATAAAGATAGTCTTAGGACAAGAGAGATCAAAAAGAATGTTTAAAACTTAAACCCAACTACCTACAACAACAACCCCATCTAAAAAGGTATAAACAAGGCATCGTTATTGATTTTTTACGGTTTTCATATAGTCGGAGTCTCACTTCATTACTAATTCATGTAATTATCACATAAATACGGCTATACAAAAATCGAAAAAATACTATATCGATGTCTTGTTTATATCCTTTTAGTTAGCGTTTTTGTCGTAGTTCGGCTTAAGTTTTAAAATTTATTTTTATTGTAATTATTTTAGGATTTATGTATGTATAATTATAGATAACCATTTTTTTTTTTAAAGTACTCCTTAAGGGGGAAGCGCCAGGTTGCCCGCGAAATTAAAATTTTCTTACGTTTTTTTTGTAATTTGCAGGTCAGTGTCAGGTTGTATGTTGAACAAAATATTATTTGCGACCGTAACAAGTATGTATTTACAGAATTATAACATTAAAATCATCAATACAACCCTGTAAGTTCATATAATATTCTTGATTGATATTGTCATTGTACTTATCATCAGTAGCTTTAGGCGCTACGATGGAACATACGTAAATACAAACATAGACTGCTAAAAATAGGACCCTTCCTTTTGACTTCACCGTAGTCGGGTAAAAATGAAGTATGTCTGTACGCGGCGTTGAATTTGCTGACCACTTAAAAAGCCCACACTTTGGTATCTAGATTGGAAGGCAGTCTATTTCGTTTAAAAAAAACGATACATCAGCTGCTTTTTAGGGTTCCGTAGCCAAAGGGTAAAACGGGACCCTATTACTAAGACTCCGCTGTCCGTCCGTCTGTCACCAGGTTGTATCTCATAAACCGTGATAGTTAGACAGTTGAAATTTTCACAGGTGATGTATTTCTGTTGCCGCTATAACAACAAATACAAAAAATCAGAATAAAATAAATATTTGAGGGGGCTCCCATATAACAGACATGATATTTTTGCTGTTTTTATAGATAATGGTACGGAACCCTTCGTGCGCGAGTCCGACTCGCACTTGGCCGGTTTTAATACAAAAACTGCTAATTTTGAGTTTAAATATCATGAATACAGGAGAATTTACATTTTCATGGTTCACTTTTCACACAAATCCTTCTCTAAAAATACCTACTATAATACAAAGAAAACATTAAAATAAATAACAATAAATATTGAAACTGCCATCTAGATTACGTTGGAATCATCAGGGCTTAAAAACTGATGACATTACAAGTTTTTTATTTTTTTATTTGTCTACCCACATGTCAAGCCGAGATCTTATCTATATATCTATATATCTAAATAAAAATAACATGTTGTTCGTTCGTAAGCGCATTACTTGAGAATGGCTGGACCTATTTAGATATTTTTTGTTATAAAGTATTTGTAATAGTCCGAATGAGGTTTTTATGGAAAGAAAAATTGGAAACGTGACAGGAAAATTCGAGAAAAACCGAAAGGGTTTTTTCCATGGTATTATTGTATGAATTGTTGAAAGGACAACGTCTATTGGGACAGATAGTTTGAAATAAAAAAAATTACCCTAATGTCAGACTTTATCCGTGTTAAATAAAAAAAAATCTATTAAAACACACTTTTTCTAAAAAATTATGCTTTAAAATAACTTTTTTTCTATTAAAGTACAGTTTTCAATGATTTTAGTGTTATTTGTGGTGGAAGCTGCAGTGGCGTGTGTCCCGCCGCACCGGAATATTGGATTTGGGCGCCATATTTACAATATTATTTTTGTGCTTTGATATAATTGCATTAGTTTAGATAAAGTAATATATGAAACACATAACAAAGTATTAAAACACTCGTGTCATACTTTTATAAACCGAGCCGCAAGCCAGGTTTATAAATTCACACTCGTGTTTTAATAACCCCTGTTATGTAACAGTTTCATAAAATACTATTTTTCAGTAAATTTTTCTTTAAGTTTGGTCCTGCTATCTATAAAAATAAAAATGAAATTCTGTTCGTTGGTAAGCGCATCATTTGATAACGGCATGCCCGATTTAGCTATTATTTATTTTAAAATGTTCATAATAGTCTGAATTAAGTTAATATAGAAAGATAAATTGGAAACGTTTCCCGTGTTAATATAACGTTCAAATTTGGAAAAAACAGAACGTCCTTTTTCTATGGGGTTTTAGTTTGAATTATTAAAAGGACAGGACAACATCTGTCGGGTCAGCCAGTTTGTAATATTAAATATACCCAGTGGCCTTAAAGGCCACTGAAAAAAAAAAAGGTTTTATAAAGTTGAGCTTGTGACTATTTTGACCAGTTTCCTAATATAAAAAAAAAAATAAGTAAATATACACGACCAATTCAATTAAGAATTTTTGATAATAATTTAATTATGTGATTCATGGATAATGCGGAAAACTGGTCGATTATAAGTATGTCTTAACGGATGAAAAATCACCCGGAATCCGATGTTTGCCATAACATAAAGACTTACCTAGTAAATGATTCTTCTCTAATCAAATAATTTATTAGTTTGCAAACATGGGTAATTAGTACACACGACTACATATCAAGCCATACATTTCCAGTATAAGCTGATCTCGCATTGTATAGGATTTCCGTACAATGAAAGGTCAGCTTATACTGGAAATTTATCGCTTAATATGTAGCCGTGTAAATAGATGTTTTTATCATAATAGTTATCTGTGTTTTCTGTCACATGAGCATGCAAATCGTGTTATTATTTAATTTACACAAATTTCTTCGCTTTTGTTTAATAATCCATTAATTCCAAGAAAATTACTCATTTAAGAAAACTGATTCGAGTATACGTACCCGATTTTCAAACTTTTATTGACGGGATGCAGCGAACTCCATCTTTGATAAAAATATTAACAGAGTAATATTTTAAACGCTTGTAAACTTCAATAAAGAATTAAAATGGTGACAAATAAAAAACGGAAACAGTGTTTTTCGCTCTAAAATATAGACTTCACACTGTAAGGGCATAGCCCCAAGGCAATTTGTTCCCAGCAAGTAGAAACTGCTTCTATAAATAATAAGTGAGAACTCACCTGGTTTCGCCCTCACAACAACAGTGTGCAAACAGCCTATTTTTAATAATATCCCTGTTTCGCTAGCGTATCCTGTGCACTCTCACAACCTACTTTCATTTCATAAATGGAACACGAAACACGATACGATTCAACTGTCACCTTTCAAGTATTTGAAAATTGAATGTTCTTTTATTGATGTTGTGTTAGGTTATTGTGAATTTGGTATTCGATTTTAATTCGATTGTTCCGATTGTGGCTATCGATTGCTCGGACCCGAGTGACAAGGCCGAGCTCCCGCGACCGACTGAAGCACATTCGGGCAAGTTCCCGATTCCCGGCGGTCTTTCAGACCGGTGCACGGTGTTGCTAGTGTTGTAAAATTATTTCGCCATATTCACGTATATTTTTCGTATAAGTCTGAAACGCTGAATGAATCAACGTTTCCTATAATTACTATCACTAATATTAGTAACCTGTACGTAACTCTGACTACGCCTAATCTCAAAGATGCAATCGTTATTTCACGAGATAATCGCTTTATTAGCTAAGTGAATACTTTTTGATGGTTTATAGTTCTAGACTAGTAGTTTCGAAACTGACAGAGCGCATCGCAGCGGATGGAACCGGAGTGAAGCGGAGAAAGTACGCTGCAAGTCTCGCGCATCCGCGCGCATCCTCGAGCGTCCTTTGTCCGACCAGTGGCGGTGCAGCATCACTGTCAATCTATGCGTGGGAATCAGCGACGGCACCCGAGTGCACACGGCCGATATCTTGGTGTATTAACCTGCAAATATGAACCTTTTAACTATAAAGCAGACAATTTAATTCTTTTATTGCTTTTAAAAATGCACTGCGATGCAGGTCGACGTGCTCCGTCGGATCTGGATCGTACTTTAGAAGCGATGCGTTGCTGGGTAATACTCCCCCGATTTCGGGTAATTTTGCCCCATTAGCCTCGTGACCCCGAATCCTTTGTGCGATCCACAAACTGTTCGCATGCCTTCAATGTTCTATTGTTTTCCGTCACTGTCGCTCTCGTGCTACACTCATATGTCCATCTCGTTCGCTTGCTTGAAGTTGTTAAACAAATGAAGTACCTGAAGTGAGCTTGGTTTGTATGGTCGCTATTATGTACAGTGATTGATGTAATGAAAATTAATTTCATAATATCGGCCTGTAGGCTTTTAGTGCTGAAAATTTTGGATAGTTCGTTACAGCATACTTCAGGGTCAATCGCCTAGCCTGAAAAACGCAAAACAACAAATAATAAAAATATATTATACGGAAAGAATTTTAAGATATTTAGTACCAAAGGTATTTAATAAAATAGACCTGTTAAGACATAGTCCTAAATTAAGTAAAGGTATGTTGAAATCAAAATTAAGGAGTTTGTTTCTCGATTGCAAGGACTCAGCCTGTACCGAGAAATAAATTCACACTTTGTAGTATTACTATGTAGTATTAACATTGTTAGTTAGTAGTTTTAAAGTTAGCTTTTTACTATTTTTTTTAAAGTTTGTATTTATTAACAAGCGCTTCTCGCCATCAAACTATAAAGTTTTGCGAGCAAAATTGTAAGAACAAAAATCATAAACATGTTGGTGAATAATAATTTAAAAAACAAATAAGGTACTTAGTGTAAATAGTTACATACCTACATAATATCACGCCGTGTTTCTCCGAAGGGTTAGGCAGACCCAACAAGCAAAGTAATCTTATAAAAAAATATGATAAGTGTATTAACACTTATAAGATTCTTATAAGTGCATTGGTGTAGACTATTTTACTTATAGTAGCATTTCACAAGCCTTAATTTACTCAGGAGCATTTGCTTCTATAACTTAGTCTTCTAGTAAATACAAGTTTAACTTATAGAACAGTTATAAGACTCATATACTTATAAATGCATTTCACAAGACTAAATATATTCAAGAGCATTGGTTGCTATAACTAAGTCCTATAGCTACTACAAGATTAACTTATAGGACAGTTATAGGGTACATTTACTTTTAACATACTTATCAGAGATCCTTATAAGTATTGGCATTATCGGACGGAAATCATTACGGAAGGGCGTGTCAGACTCTTACTGACTAAAACCCACCCGTGTTCCTTCAGTTGCCTGTACGCCAGGGCCACGTTAACACTTTCGAACAATCCGCGACCCAAGCCGTGAGATGAAGAACAAGACTTCTCTCGGGAGATAGGGTCCGTGGTCCATGCATACAGTGGTGGAACAATCCAGATATGGGCGGGTATTTGGGTCGGTGAAAGAACTCAAACTCAAAACATTTATTTCAAATAAACCAATCACAGGCACTTTTGCATTGTCAAAGGGTCGGTCAGCCAGAATGATGAAGCTAGTTGCCCATTCCAAAGCGTAGTAGGTACCTATGGAGAAGAACGGGCAAGAAACTCCATGGACACTCTTTTAAATCAAAATATGGTTCCAAAATATTGGTTACATCATTCATGTTGAAATTATGCATGTGAGAACGATGCAGAAATTTAAAAACGTCCGTAATAAAAAGACAAAAACAATTCAAATATTAAAGTAAATTAAAACAAGCCGTGGCAGCTAAGAGATGACCGGTCCCTTCGGACGGCGTCCGTTCATGAACATGTTGTCATTCCTTTGTAGACCAAATCTGGTGCTTCATTTCTGTTTATGCATGATAACGCACGTCCACACACTGCCAGAGTCGTTGCAAACACACTTGCTGCAGCTAATACCAACGTTCTACCTTGGTCTGCTCAATCGCCAGACTTGAATCCCATTGACCACGCATGGAATATGCTTGAAAGAAGAGCTCTGCCAAATATGGATGCTGTACGCACACCAGAAAATCTTTTTCGCCTGTTACAAGAGCCGTGGGTGGCCATTCCGTAACGTCATTTGGATGAACTCTCGCTGCGATTGTATTATACGTGTTAACGGCGGAAATACAGACTAATAATTGTTTATTTTACGCAATAAAAACCTTCAAAAGCTTTTATTTTTATCGTTTTGTGACTTTTTAATGTTCAGCGGGTAATTACGTAAAACACTAACAGTAGGAATGGGTTTCATTTTGACAGTTCAACAACATTCATTGCGTTATTTACGTTGTTGAGCAGACAAATTTTTTGAACATATGAAGCAATGGATTAATTAGCAATAGGCTTCACAATGATTCAGATTGTGATGGGTAGTGTATTACGTAATTAGGGTGCAGGTTGTATCTTGGGTAGTTTTATCAAGCTTCATGTATTGCATGGGGCTTGATGAAACTATCTGTGGTCGATATATTATCACCTTTTTTTTGTGTTCTTAGTATAATTACTAACGTAGTTATAAGATAATTTAGACACTAACATAGTGTGGGCCTATGTAGTCTGTAAATAAAAGTATTAAAAAAAACTATATTTAATTAATTTCAACCGCTTTAATTATTTTTATTAATGAATTGTACTGTCAATTCCTTTTTATTTTTTTATAATCTTAATTCTTATTTGTAATAATAAGGAACAATCCCGAATTTTTAATTTTATCCAATTTTTTTTTATCTTTTCATTATAAATTAATTAATTGTATTGTATTTTAATAATATTTTTTTATTGTATTTTATTCATATATCTCAGTAATGCTAATTTAGTGGCACCTTTTACCTAATCTTAATTTTGTTAGCATGCGGATAATGTAGTGGGCTACAATATTGTTAATTTTAATACTACTTATGAGCCCGTATTGTTGCTATTTGTAAACATTTTATATTGTAGCCGTTTATGGTTCCACAATAAATAAATTAAATTAAATTAATACACGTGTGTAGCTTAGCCATGGACAGCTATGGAAGTGTTTTAAGCTATGGTTTCCTAGACGCCACGTAACGGTCTAATTGACGGATGTCATAAAAATGGTGACAGCGGGATTTCACTTTACCGTATCAAAGAATGCTTTCTAGGAAAAAAACACCAACTTTCTTTCATTTATAACGTTTCAGAATCAGAATCAGAACTTTATTTGCTATGAATGTAGGTACAGGTATAAGATGTTGTACATAAATTAATAAGATCGGCTACAGTCTACCATACGGCGTGCAAATTACTACATAAAAAATGAATACAAACAAAACAATGTCAACAAAACAAAACAGGAATTAAAGTGAAGTCAAATAATAATATTATAGTCAGTTACATACGTCTTACATGGTCAAATTTGCAATTAATTATAACAATCATAATCTTGATAAATTCTTAATAATAATTATTATTATTTTTATTTATTTGCATAGAAATTAGGTACAGAAAAAATGCAGATGTTCTATAATTAGGGATCCTTATACATTTTACCTTAAATTAGGCATGCAAACATTTAGTACAAGTGATTAATAGTCTAAAATACTGTTAATGAAATGAAATAAAGAATTAAAGTAGAAAAAAAATCAGTAAAGTGATTTGTCGGTAAATTGCAGACGCTATGTGGCGGCCACCGTTTTTCTAGAAAACCGTAACTTTAAACCGTGACCGTAACTACTTTAATTCCCGGATTACAATGCAACGATTAAATTACACGAATTTATGATTAACTTATAATCGTAAATTAAAGTACATCCAGTGATAATTAAATAATTAATGAGTAGTAGGTAGGCACCAGTCTTGAGCTAATCAATCGCTGTACTCGTCTTGATATAGGTAGAAGATTTTTAGTCCAACTATGAATTATACTGTATGTAAGTATTTTTCCCTTTGTCTATTAACTTCGAGCTGCACGATTACTGACAAATGCGTGCAATGACTGGACAGGTCCACTCAATCTGTGTGGTTCTTTCCTCAAAAGACCATTTCAGATACCAATCTACATGGTCTTCACATGATCTGACCAAGATTATGTCTGGGCTTTAAAAGAGACTGTGACCTCTGAGTTTGTTTCGGCCTTTCTTCTCAGAATAGTCAGATAGGAAACGCCGACCTCATCTAGTTTAAAAAATATGATTGACGTGTAAAAGTTTTTGTGCAAAACTACTTACAGCAATAAAATCATTTATTATTTATCACTTCCCTATACCCGGGTATTGGTCTGTAAGACCGACAAAATACTTTTCGTGATATTTTTCTTTTAAGCTATTGCATAGCTTTTATCGCGGGCTTTGAGCGCGGCGACCGAATCAAGAAATTCCGTAATGAAAATAAAACCTAATACCCCCACTCCGCCTACCATGTAGCTCGGCCGAGCGTTCGCTTAACGTGTATGTATTACGCTTAAAGAAAAAAAAATACGGCATGAATAAAAAATAAAAAATAATTATAATTGCATAAGTTGATAAAAAATGCTATGCAATAGCTTTACCGCGGCAGTCGCCGAGTGCCACACGTGTTTTTTTTTTTAAATGCTGACTTTTTTGTATTTTCTGTTAGCTGCCTGACTCGTTGCTAAGTTTATTCCAGGGCACAAAGTGCCTTCGTGGAAGTAGCACGTGTGGTCGTATTTGGCGACAATTGGTCTGTGGGACAGACGCGGGTATAGGATACAGGGTTTATTTTCGGTGATTTTTTACTGTGTTTTGTACTGAGCTGAAATGAAAACACTTCTACCTTAAATAAAAAAAATAAAAAAAAATATTGCTACATGTCACTAAAAACATACTTTTGGGAACAACCTGTATTAATTCGAAAACATTCCTCCATCACTTTTATTGCAAGGACGGACGGTCAGATTGGTCACCGATGTTCGCTCGTTGGTATGAGATAATGTTTTGCTTAAAAACCCGTTATAAAGTTATTTATTGTTTCTTTCTTTACTAAGTACCTTCTTAGGTGGTTTTGATGCTCTAAATTATGTAGTCGATGACTTTGGTGCACGGTAAAACTGTAATGAGTTTATGTTGGCACCAACTTAAATATATAATATGTATGTGTACTACTGAATAAATAAATAAATAAATAAATAATAATATGTTGTATGTTTAATGTTCCTCATGAGGTTATCTTTTAGATTTGTAAGTTTGCGTTTGTCTGTTAGAAGAAAACATATATTTATGCTAATATTTTGTAAACTCTTACGAAAATCTTACTATTTCAGAGGCTGAAATGAAAGACTTGTTACTCAGTAAATGAATGGCTTATCTTAATTGGGTTTTATTTTTCATGATATTTCCAAGTTTCTAAAAACATAATTCCAACACGTACTTATTTTTTTTTTTTTCAAAAAATAATATTTAAATTGGGTTCCGAACTTTAGGTCTGTGAGACCGTGCGCGGATATAGGTGTCACGAAATTTCGCGCGGGTATAAAAAGGTTAAAATAACACAACCTCTGATGATTAGAGACTGTGCAGAATAAAACAAAATCAAAATAAAAAGTCATTTATTCAAATTAGGCTGAGATTCCGCTCTTTTGAACGTCAAAATTACATAAGACAGTCTCCCAAAACGCTCGCCCTTCACCACTTCCTAGTGCTTTAGCTGTGAAGAAGTAAAAGTAATCATCAGTGACTCAAATACAAAAGCGGCACCTTTTTTTTTTTTGGATCGGAAATAATCAAATGACCTCTCCCGCTCTAGGCGGAGCGGGAGGGCGTGTCAGGCTCTTACAGTCTAAAACCCACCCGTGTTCCTTCAATTGCCAGTGCGCCAGGACCACGGTAACTCTTTCGAACAATCCGCGACCCCGGCAGGCATCGGTCCTATCGGACCCCGTCAATGGTGCTGACATCTGGAATTAAAGTTATCGACGTATCAAAAATAAACGCAAGTCAAGTAATTCGATTATCTGTTGATAATTCATTCAACCAATCGCAGCAGATTACGGGCGTTTGAAAACTTTTTAGCAAATTTTTGTGTTGCTTTTTATTCCAGAAACCGGGCGTAAGTGATTAGAAGGGAAGGCCCGGGGTTAAAGAATATAAATGTACTTCCCAACTGCCAAGTACATACAACCATTTTCTTTTTGAAATTAAATGAAATGAAATTTATTTGCAAGAATTACAGATGTTCGGCACCCTAATTACGTAACACACTATCTATCACAATCTGAATCATTTTGAAGCCTATTGCTAATCCATTGCTTCATATGTTCGAAAAATTTGTCTGCTCAACAACGTACATAACGCAATGCATGTTGTTCAACTGTCAAAATGAAACCCATTCCTACTGTTAGCGTGTTACGTAATTACCCCGCGGGTTTTTTTAAACAGTTTCTAAAACAATTCGCTAGAACTAGCATGCAAAATTATTGTTACATAAATGAAGCTAATAAATTTAGTACGTAAATAATAGTTATTAAATTTAAAATATCAAGTATTTGTCAAATTATAATAGTAAGATTTCAATTTCAGTTTGAATCTTTAAAGTCTAAATACTCATTGACAGAATAGAATGATTTTTCTATAAGCCATTTGAATAAGCTTTAAATCGATTGATTGGTAGTTCCCTATACGATTTTGGTAGTTTATTAAATATCCTTATAACCATTGGAAAGCGACTTCTGTGATATAAATGGCTTTTCATTGGAGGAATAATTAATCTATCAGGATATCTTGTCTTAAGCGGTACAGTGTCGCCAAGACGTTGAAATAAGTCGGAGTGCATTTTAACAAATTTACAGCATTAACATATGTACAAACCGGGAACGGTCAATATTGCACGCCTCAATAGCGAAGCGCATGAGGTAGTGCTCTACTCTCACCTTACAAAGAACAAGTAATTCCTTGAGCTAAAAATGTCTCTATTTACTTCATATCGCACTTGTAGAATAATATTCACACACAAACATCAAGAAGAAACACTAGTTTCAACACTCATATTATTTTCAAAAGACATTTTGCTATTTAAAATAACGAAAAAACTGTTTAAAAAAAATATTCTGTGGACGTCCGTGTGTCTGTATGTATGGATCCTGGCGTGGTCACAATATCTCCCGAAAAACTTAACTAATCGAGTCCATATTTTTTAAACGCTTCAGTACTATCGAAAACTAAGTCCTTTCGAAAATCACGGTCTAATTCAATGTAGTTTAATTGTAATTCGTAATAATATAAAAATACGACTGGACATTTCGTTTGTTGTATATCTATATCTATAAAATACAATAATAAAGAAAGGTTCGTTTACAACGCGTGCGCAGTATTGGGTTGCCCTGAATTTAAAAAAAAAATGTAGCGCGAAACATTTATTTACTTAAATAAAATCAATAAAAAAAAACTGAACTGAAAATGTTTTTCTATCTTAATATTTTTTTTTATGTTACTTTTCAACTTTTTTATGAATAAAACCGTAGAGTTATAAATACAGAAAAATTTTGCTGAGTAGCTGGATATTAAATCTCATCCTCTCTTTTAATCAATTAATTCTCTATTCTCTAAATCTCTTGTTATTTTTTTATAGAATTGAATGAGATTATGAGTCGTGCACTTTTGGGAATTCCAATTTTCTTTTTATATTTAAAAAGAGGTTTACATGAAGTCAATGTTTGTTACAGTTATCTGCTGGGTCCTCATCCTGCATTTTTCTGCACTTTTGCAGCCATCAAGTTCCGCAAATGACTTCCAAGCAGAGAAGCGCCTCAATTCTAAAAAATGCGTAGATTTATGCCGAGACGTGAATCTAAGAAAACGAAGCCCTGCTTTTTCAAAGCTTCTGAAAAATATGCTGCCGTTGAAAATTGAAGACTTTAGAAGGTTTAATCATGATGAGCTGCCTGGTTACAACTTTAATTCTGTTCAGGATGTAGTGTTGGATTTTCTGTGTGATTGTGATGCTTTTATTTTGGATATATAATTTTTTTAATATACTTTTGGAAATAAATTGCTGATGGATTAATTTCCTCGTATTATTTGACATCTGTTTATAATTATAATTGTGTAAGTCTAATTTTATTATTGATTATTTCAATGTGCATTTCATTTAATGTGTTTTTGATTATTTTAATGTAATGGGTTTTTATCATTTTATTTTTATATAATGTATGGACTATGTCTGAATTAAATGAATTATTATTATTATTATTAACTATGAATTGTGATTTTATTATAATTTTCAAGAAACAATTCACGTACACAACACTCTATTTCCAAACTCCTTTTTGAATATTATTTATACTTGACATTGCATCAACTAACTTTCAAATGCCAAAATCTCTATAACAAAATAGCGCTATGTATATCGATAGAAAGTCAGAAAAAACCGGCCAAGTGCGTGTCGAACCACGCACAATGCAAGTTTCCGTAGTTGGGATGAATTTGTCCCAAAACCAAATATATATGTCGATATACGTCACTTTCAATTCTCCAATTGCAAATGTAAGTTTGTAATCAAATCTTTTTTTCATGTGATATAGCTACATTAATTATTTTTGGACTTTTTCCTTTACTTCAGACCTCGCTTCTTGCTAAATTTCATGATTCTAGGTCAACGGGAAGTATCAAGTACCTTACAGGTTTTGATATATTTGCGAGTATCCAATTATGTCGCATAAATGGCCGTATTTTTTATTTCTTTGAATTAGAAGCTTGATTTTTTAGAGCTCCAAGGGATCATATACCTACGTATTTGATATTAATTTCAACTTCATACCTTCACGCGTTTTTGAGAAAATGAGTCGTGACATACTGACATACAGACTGACGACTTTATTAAAATGAACATAAAAAATATTTGATTTCCTACAAAATAGAGGTGGATATCATCTTTGCTCACCTCGACTTCGTTAAAATGCCGCGCAATAAATGCCAATCTCCAGAGATAATAACCCGCCTTCCATCCTACGCCGCATCCCCTGTCACCTACGAGTATGCACTTGATGATTTTATGACTGCGGCAGTGAGCGGAGTTCGCGCAGCTGAATTTTGGGTCAAACATGTATGAACATTTTGTCATCGATACGCTAAGAAGAATGCCCATCTGGTATTGTATAATTTCGTTAATGGCTTTCCCACTAAAAATATTAAAAAGTGATCTATAATCAGAATCACACGTGTCGTGGTCTATAAAACTTCAAAAAGAAAGACGTTGTCAAAATCCTCTTTTAAATATTTTATTGGATATAACTTAACATGGTGTTGCAGGCAGGGTATCAATTAATACTTATACATAGTTTATGAAAAACCAACGCTTCTGAGCTGCACGACGAGATGTCCCAACTTTATGCCCCGGTAAAATATAGCCGCATACAAAACACAGATTTTTCGCCGTGCCAGTGAGTCAAAACATCGCACGAACCCAGTACCCCTGTCCATCGCACTCTCTCCGCGCTCAATGCTCTCTTGGACGTTAAACCTGACTGTGATGTGTTCGCGGACGATTTGCAGATCATCATGTCAATATGTCTGGAGTTCTGTAAGATGAGTTTATGAATATTTGTGTAACGATTTTATATTTAACTAACACAATTGACCGATGGTTTGGCCGTTTTGTGTTAAAGTAAAAATAAACAGGTACCTACCTACCTAACACTGTTTAGCCAGGCGTTTGACAATGGGTAGGGTAGTAAGTAAATGGCATCAAACGAAAACAATTGGCAAATTACTCTATGGGTGTAATGTTTCCTCATATCTTACAAAAAAAAAACTGTTAATAAAAGTCATTGATGGTCTGAGAGTCTGACTTTCTCATATTAACAAAGCAAAATCTGGAATTCCACAGGGGTCTCATCTAGGCCCTATGCTTTCTATCAATATAAACTTTCTTAACGAACCTTACACTTTGAATTGGAATGATGTTCCTTATCGCACGTCATACTCTGCATACGTGGCGAATGAGAACTAGACCGAAAAAAGTGCAACATTTTGACCATCACGACAATTTTGATATGTAACAAAACTGTAGTAGCTCTCATTCGCCAAGTGTGCAAAACCGAAAGGAACTTCGATCCAACTACATGTCCAACGACACCTCTCGTTTTTTTTTTTAATGAATATTTAAACATAAAGGAGTATAAATAAAAATAAATCTTTTTAATGCAACTAAATAATATACGATGTTTAATGTTGACTTTCTTGTAGTACAATTTATTGTGGCCATTTTACCTCTGTACACTTCGCTAATCCAGGGCATTTTTCTCCTGGTTTCGATCTTGCTGCTTTATTTGCGCCTCGTCCCAATACTGGGTGATATTTAGGCCATTTAATAGAATTAGTCCAGTGTTTAGGTGAAGTATCCGATTTTTCACCGCAATCACAGAGAAAATCCGTCATATCCTGAACAGACTTGTAATCTGATTGATCATGGTAAGACCTCCTTCGGTACACCTTAAATTTTAACGGCAACGCGTTTTGTAGAAGCATTGACAATGTTGGGCTGTTTTTTCTGAAGTTTATATTTACACCTCTGCAAAGACCTTGGCAATATTGTGGATTGTCATGCTTGAAAGTAGATGCGAAGGTATCTGCATAGCTTGAGGACTGCAACAGGGCAGGTTGATGGAGCATGAGGACCCAGCAAATAACTGTAACAAATGGTTAAGTGTGAGTTTCTGCTTGAAGTAAGTTCTTTTAAATCGAAACCGATGAAAATTGTTGACTAGGTGACTGCACCACTTTTTTAGATGCAGAAAGGTTTATGAATATTGTTATAATATAATTTAATCAATTAACTACTGACCCGCCAGCTTCGCACGGTTTTTATGTCTTGATAAACTGTCAAGAGTTCTATATTATATGTAAGTTTAATATTAATGTTTTACACACATAAACCTTCCTGAGTAAATTCTCTAAATGGTGGTGAAAACTGCATCAAAATACGTTGCGTAGTTTAGAAGAACAACGCAATCACACAGACAGATACGAAAAACGACTTTAATTTATAATACGAGTATGTATAGATATACATAGATGAAAGAATAGTAGATAGTATAGTAATTCTTCTCTTCTTGATCTCACACACTATTGTCTACATTTCTTTTTCATTTCTCCTTTCGCAGGTCTGCTGGAAGAAATTTCTTAAGAAATAAGCAGTACCTTTGTACTTAATACTAATATGCCGTATCTGTATCTATTTTACTGTGTGTACATAAATAAAAAATAAATAAATAAATAAATAAATATAGATACTGTGTGTACTGTAGAGGTTGTCGGCATATGTCAACCTTCTGTTGCGCAGGCTGGCAACAAATTAACTCTGGTTACGTTCGAACAGTCACGCAAATTTAAAATAAGCATTCGAATAAAAAAAGATAGTATTTTTGTTTAATAGTAGACAGGCAAGGCCAGGCCTTTTTTTTTGGGTGGGTATTCATAAAATGACCTCTCCCGCTCTGTGCGGAGCGGAAGGGCGTGTCAGCCTCTTACTGACTAAAACCCACCCGTGTTCCTTCAGTTGCCTGTGCGCCAGGGCTACGGTAACTCTTTCGAACAATCCGCGACCCCGGCAGGTATCGGCCCTATCGGACCCCGTCAATTATGCTGACATCTCTTTGAGGCGCGCGTGGAACACGACGCGCCGTCGACCCGGGCCTGGTCCTTACCGGACAGCGAGCTGCCCGTTGCTCGGCGTCTGCAGGCCCGCGCCTACGGTGGCCGGGAATCGGCAATCGACTCCCGACGCCCAAGGTGTCTCCTCCTGCGGTGACTAGGGACGCGAGGGCGCAACGATTGCCTCTCCCTCACGCGCTCCGCCTCCTCCTTCGCGAATATTACTGCTTCGCAGAAGGAGGTGACGGCTTCCCATTCCCTCTCGCTACGTATCATATCCGTATATATCGTCTGAACCAGGGCCGGACGCGAGAGATCCCCGCCACCGATCGCCGCCACGAGGACACGGCGGTGCTTGGGCCAAGCCGGGCAGTTCTCCACCGTATGCTTCACCGTGTCCTCCGGTCGATCCACACAATGATAACACCCGGGCGTTTCTTCCCGCCTTATCCGAAACAGGAACCTCCCGAAACAGCCATGTCCGGTGAGGACCTGCGTCAGGCGGAAGGTGAGGACGCCGTGGCGCCTCTCAAGCCACTCCTCAAAGAAAAAGAAGATTAGGAGAATTACTTGATAAAATATAATTACATTTAATATTATACTACGTGTATTATTCTACCAGAGCACGCCCCATACATATTACATACGAAGTACTTAACAGTACCTACTACTTATAAACAAAATCTTACGGGAAAAGGAATCCGTCCATATCATATTGAGAGTCGAGACGGCAGATTGCCGCAAATCACTATGAAGACTAAAACAGGTAGGTAGCTATTGCTAATGAGCTGCTAATCATTACGCAAATTCAAGTTTTACATTTATTAATTATTCATAATTCCGTGTCCGTCTTTCAACCATATTATCCAGTAATTTTTAGTTTCTTAAGGCTGTGGCCATACTGGTAAATGTGCTCTTACACGGGCAACTGAAATCGAGCAACTCTTCGCAATTGTAATAATAATAGGTAGTCCTCCTCATCGAAATTCGGCCTTGACAGCCAACCTCAACAGAGACAAGCCATCGAAGCGGTAGAAATTATAGTGCACAAGTGTGTGCGCAGACACAGGTGCACCCTCTCATCCCTCACTAGTCCAGTCATTTAGTGCCCAAAAAGAGGAGGATACGTGGAAAGTTTTGCGAAGTTTAAAAATTGGGGATTTTATTGATTTCGACGTGCTCTTTTCCAATGTTCACTTTGTCGCCCGAGCCGACATATTGGAAAAATTGTGCGCAAAAACGAAAAGCTTTTTGATAATATCTCCTTTCAGACTCATTTGACATGGCAATAATACGAGGTGGCAAAGTGAAAATTCAAAAAGAGCACGTGGAAATCAATAAAATCACCAATTTTCAAAACTCCCGGAAATCTCTCCGGGTAACCACATTTTTGAGCACCAAATAACTGTACTACACTCTCATAGTCCAGTGGGAATGCAATCTGACACAACTGGAGCGAGATCAGGTGCAGGACCAGCGGCTTAACGTGGGCATGGGTTATCACACCGCTAACTATCAAACTCCGGGCTGCTAGAGGAAATCTTGACATCGAAGTAAACAGCAAAAAAAAATTGCAATTTACTCCGATGTCAAAATTGTAACAATTAATTAATTAATAACTAATTACTCCATATTATTATTTTTTTTTTTTTTCTAAAAAACTTAACTTATTACAATTTTGGTTTTAGCTACCCAACAAAAACCTCTCAGGGTTTATCTGTGAGCCGGCGAGCCGTTCATTAACATTTTATGATGATAATTATTATTACTTGAATTATTATTCAAGTCACACTAATACACACATACTTTGGGAGAAATTAAGTGAGGAAACGCTTAGATTTATACTTAAAACTTTTCGAACTCGTTTTGTATAACGTTTGCAAGTCTTTAGGGAGTTTATTAAGAAAAAAAGGTACTAAATATTCAGCAACCCTCATCCCGTACACATTATTGAATTTTGGCAGGATGTATTTATTTTTAAGTGGTATCGTTCTCAAAAAATCAGGTCTTTTTTTTTCGGTTAGCAGCTCAGGTCTATTAACTTCCGCAAGAGGAAAAAATTCGACCTTATTGAACACATTTATAACATTACAGTATTTAAAGAGATCGTCCCCACTAATCCCCCACCAATCGGGAATAGGTACTCCTCCTTACGTCATTTCGATCCATGGGTACCTAATTATACATTCCAATTTATCAAATATTGTTTTAATTAAAATTAATCATGTTCACTTAGTGTTATCCGTCATACGTGGCTAATACTTTATCTTAATCATAGCTTAAGAAACAATTTAAAGAGACATTGAATTTAAATTGAATAATTAATGATATGAAATCTTTCATAATTTGCTATTTTCCAATTATAATCTACGGGTCTATTATATTTCCTGAGCTGTAACTCAGTTCAGCTAGTGCCAAGCCGTCTGCCGCACGTGGGTCGGTGCGAAATGATAACTCTGAAAAGAAAAGCTCCGTGCAGCTATGAATCTGATATCACGTAAGATATATATTTTTTCATCATAAACTTTGTAGCCATTGCCTTTCATTTACTTCAATATTATTTTCGCAGCAAACCAACTACTCTAACTACTAGATCTATGATAAGGTGAGGGGCTTGTGGCTAAGTAATAACAGCCGTACAAGTCGATAGATCAGCTTAAGCTACGCGCGCCGCGGTTGGTCCGTGGATGGGTGACCATCTTTACATACCAACTCTGTAAGTACTGGACATAAAGTATGAAAATGCCATCAACTACGAGTTATCGTAATATAGAACCTTTGACCAAGTCAAACTATGATACGTGGTTTTTGCAAGCACAAGTGGTCCTGATTAAAAATGACTTCTGGGATATCGTAAGTGGTGCGAAAACTTCACCAACAGGTACAGATGTGGCAGCGGGATCGACGATCAACAAAGAGGACATGAAGGCAAGGACTAAAAGCCTAGTTTTATTGTCACTGTCTGAATTAAATGAAATTAAAGTCTGTGCGACATCTAAAGCTCTATGGGACAGGTTGAAAGGTACTTACCAAAGCACTGCGTCTGTGAGGAAAGCTATAAGTACTTTATTAAAACAGTTGGTTCTAAAGCGAATGACCACAAAAGAAGATATAAGTGACCACATAAATAACTTCATGGACATCGTGGAGAAACTCGCAAGTATGGATATAAAGGTACCTCCGGAAATGCTCAGCATAATACTTCCATACTGTTTGCCAACGACTTTTGAGAACTTTAGAATAGCCAACGAATCTCGAGACACCCTGCCTAATCCTGAAGATCTGAAAGTAAAGATTCTGGAAGAATACCAAGCAAGGAGCGGAAATGAACAGCCTGAAAGCTCAGAAGCATATCATGGTTGTACTGCAAGAGCTATAAAAAGAAAGGCCACACTATCCCACATAGACATGTGTGATGATGAAGACGACCAAGTCAAGTTATTAAGATAGGAGATACAAAATCTTGCAAAACAGTTAGAGAGCGCTCATAAAGAAATAAAATTATTATCGGTTGAAAATAGTACACTAAAGCGTGAAAATGATAACTTGATAAGAAAAAATAACGTGTGTAATAAAGTAGCAACAAATAGGCCAATTAAATCAAGCCAAAACACGGCAAGAAAAAAGCCCACCGGAACTGTAAAACAAAACAGACACAAACGGATATTCTAGAACGTGAAAGAACTGATATAACTACTAACACAGAAAATCAACTAAATACTACCAAAATGGAACAGGGGACAAAAACACATATGAATAATTCAGATATAAAAGAACTACAGAATTCTATAGGAACCAAAACCAAAACCCTGACCGAGATTCATCCTCCACAACAACTTAAACAAAACAAATTTTGCATTCGGAGTGCTGTCAGTACTGTTACTATCTAACAATAGATGGAGCTTCATGTGACCTCCTGCAGTGGATAAAAATACACGGAGGTCATACGCCTTCTGCCGGAGGCTCTACGCCGGGGTCGTGCGGTCCATGGCCCTTTATGGAGCACCGGTGTGGGCGCGTTCATTGAGGCGCCGACCAGCCCGCCGGTTGAACGCGTCCCAGAGGGTCATGGTCATCCGGCTAGTCCGGGGATACCGCACGGTCTCCGGTGAGGCGGCGAGCTTCCATGCCGCATTGCCGCCATGGGATCTGGAGGCAAAAGTCCTCGCGCATATATGGGAGTGGCGCGATGAGGCGAAACTCCGGGGCGTAACTACGCTGCCGCGACAAATCGCGGCACAGCGGACAGAGCTCCGTTGGGATCTCATGGCGGCATGGAGAGTGCGACTGTCGCAACCTAGTGCCGGGCACGCCACAATTGCGGCATTAAGTCCCCTCTTTGAAGAGTGGATTGAGAGGCGCCACGACGTCCTCACCTTCCGCCTGACGCAGGTCCTCACCTGACACGGTTGTTTTGGAAAGTTCCTGATTCGCATAAGGCGGGAGGAAACGCCCGGGTGTTATCATTGTGTGGATCGACCGGAGGACACTGTGGCGCCTACGGTGGAGAACTGCCCGGCTTGGGCGGAGCACCGCCGTGTCCTCGCGGAGGCGATCGGCGGCGGCGATATCTCGTTTTGCGTGGATGTGACGCATATTTTCCCCCAACTCGTTCTTTTTTGTATTTGTGTTTTTTTTCTTTGTGTCATGTTTACCGCAAATAAACGTATTTTCTTTCTTTCTTTCTTTCTTTCTTTCTCTCGCGTCCGGTCCTGGTCCATGCCATGGCGTACCATGACGATGTTGACGGCTTCCCATGCCCTCTCGCTCTACGGAGCGAGAGGGCATGGGAAGCCGTCACTTCCTTCTGCGAAGCAGTAATGCTCGCGAAGGTGGAGGCAGAGCGCGTGAGGGTGAGGCAATCGTTACGCCCTCAGGCCCCCTTATTTTTCTTTTTAAAATGTCATCTATTTAATTGTATCTAAACCAGCCAGATACAAACAGTACAGCCAAAGAGATTTTGCTACAACTTTATACCTATAAAATACGAAAATACTCTTGCCCCGACCTATTATGTACCCCAATTACCCCGCATGTCTAACAACTTACTCCACACACTTCTATTTAAAAAATGTCAATGGATGCAGGAGCAGATAGAGACCAAGGAATCGATAGATTGTATTAGGGATGAAATGAATGCAAATAGAGTGAATTATAAAGTGACGGGTGATAGGAAAAAACGGAAGGGACATATTGAATCGACCCCTAATTAGACGGGACAAGAGCAGACACACGAAAATAATCTTATTTCAATAACTTACCCCCGAATTATAAAAGGTAATGTCTATAACGACAAACTGACCGGTATGTTCTCCTCTGTTACAGATATTTGCTGGTTACTTATACTACAACTACCTGCATATTCACAAACTTCAACGCATGCAGAAAGCTCTTTTAGGTTCGGACCAGATCACGAGCACAAGTACGGAGCAGTTCCAAAAATAAAAGACAAGCGTATATATAATCTTAGAGCATATTTTACTCACCCGCCAAAATGGAAGCCAAAAAATACCAATATAGGTAAATTTGTTTTCCTCGACCAAAATCTTGTAGAAAATAGAATGCATATACATGAAGCAAAAGGACATATTCACAAGAAACATAAGCACCCCCGCCGACGTCCTAGAAAACGACATCCATATTATTACTACGCCCTTACTAGACCTACAATACCTAGAAAGATACGCACTTGTGATCGTTATGGCATTTGTAAGTATGTTACTACTACTACTACTACTGATCATACCAGAACTCATACTCATGAAGAAAAACCACCCAAATACGACTCAAAAGAATCCAGGACTACAACTGCACCATATGAAAAACACGAAGGAGATGAAGAAGATAACCCACATCGACCAAGACATACAACAACTGAACCATATCGAGCAAGTCGTACAACTACTGAAGCCCATCGAGCAAGTCGTACAACTACTGAATCACATCGACCAAGACATACAAGTACCGAACCTAGACCAGAAGTCACAACTCAAATGACAACAACTACTACTACTACTACTACTACTACTACTACTACTCCGAAACCAACAACTACTACTCCTAAATTAACAACACGAAAATATGTTCCGTATACAACTGAGCGTTCATTTTGGAAAAAAATAAAGGATAAATTCGAATCGTGGTGGCCGGGTTAAAATGTTTTCTTGCAGTCATTAATATATTGTTATAATAGTAGATTACTCTCCAAGGGTATAAAACAGTGTCTAATGTCACGGGCGTTACTTTGAATCCCGAGCGTAACAAAGTCGTGCAGTTAGGGATTTAAGTTTGCCCTAGACGAAGACACCTTTATCCCCGAGGAGAATACTCTACTTGTCATATTTTCTGCGGCGTAATAAAAATCAATTTGATTTTCGTTTTGTTTTTCTTTTGTAAGATTTTTTATACGATTTTTTAGGTAAAGTTCCAAAGGACATTGCTTTGCGCCCATACATTGTTCGCCCTGGAACCAAGAGCATCGGAAAATGATATGTTGTATTAGTAAATTCCTGTATGATGTTATATTTTTGCGGACTAGCTAAAAAGATACATTTCAAAAAACGTATCAGATTTTGAGGTTATGAATAAACCACGAATATTACGGTTTTTCAAGAATATCATGATTTTTATGAAACTGAAAATCAATATCCTCATGCATTTAGCAATTTTTGATACCTACCTATATAATTAGGTATGCAGTTTTTGTTCTAAAGCCTAAGTAATAAATAATAATAGTAATAATACATTGGTATTAGTTAAAAGATTAGTAATACTCTATGGATTCACGTATTAGTAATCTGACGAGCTCTGATATGATAATATTTTATATTCACATAATCTATAAAGTGACCAATCAAAGTAGAACGAATAATATCATTAGGATTCATTTCACTCGGCACGGATGGGATCATTAGGAATATTATGTTTTCTGTGGATCTGGATCGGATTCACTCTGCTGTTCGTGAAGTGTACGATTGAATGGCAACAAACGTACAAGTACGGCAGTGATACGTATTAGGTCTTAGTTAAATATCACTGATACTCAAATATTAGTTAAGATATTATAATATTACTAGACGAATATATTCATATTAGTTAATACTGATAAACATTGGTATTAACCATCTTTAGTTGCAAATGACCATTTAGTGACGTCAAAAATAGGGGTGCCAAATACGATACGTTAAAAAACGATATATCCTAAGATTTACAAACACACACGTTACAGTCTGTAATATTGTATTTCTTTTTAAGGAATAAAAAAAAAGCATATAGTTTTATGTATTTCTTGCACGCCAGCAGTTACTTTCTTCATAACCGACGAAAAAGAGTTACTTCTCGTTGTTTATGTACATGCTAATCTAGCTTTCATAACAAATGGAAGTAGATATACCGATTTTCCGTAAGAAATACAGATTTCCACCTCCCTTTAAGGGAGCTAGAGGGTGAAACTGAGGGTGGTCTTGCCCTTTCTTCTCCATAGAGATCTACGTTTTGGAATGGGCAACTAGCTTCATGTTTCTGACTAACTGACCGACTCTTTGAAAATTCAAAAGTGCCTGTAAATGGTTTAATTGAAATAAATGCTTTGAGTTTGAAAGTCACTTTTTTTTTTGTTTGTTTGTGCAAGTCCTAGCCTGCATACCAAATTTCAGCTTTCTAGGATTTCGGGAAGTACCCTAGAGGTTTTGATGAGCGAGTGAGTCAATCAGTCAGTGACGAAATCGACGTCTTTTAGGTATTAATAAAATCCAAAGCTAGACACATGAAACTTAGTGTGTTTGATACGCTTCCTAACTTCATTTTGTCCTTAGAATTTGAGCTCTCTAGCATTATCCAGGCCGAAACTATGAGGGTACGAAAATACGACGAAACGCTTCTAGAAAAGGTAGGTAGTGCCCCTGCCTTTTAAGCTATTGCATAGCTTTTATCGCGGGCTTTGAGCGCGGCGACCGAATCAAGAAATTCCGTAACGAAAATAAAACCTAACACCCCCCACTCCGCCTACCATGTAGCTCGGCCGAGCGTTCGCTTAACGTGTATGTATATGGTACGACTGTAGGTACTTGAATTAATATCAAAGAAAAAAAAAACTGCTTATATAAAAAATAAATAAATAATTATAATTGCATAAGTTGATAAAAAATGCTATGCAATAGCTTTACCGCGGCAGTCCCCGAGTGCCACACGTGTTTTTTTTGTTTTTAGCTCGTCTTGGCGGGGGTACTGCCGTGCCCCCAGATCACAAGAACAAACTTGAGATTGTAGCTGTAAAAAATGTTCTCCCAAACATTAAGACTGCAATTGTAAGTTTGTACGCATATTATTGAAAGATTTTCCATGTTATTTTAAGGCCCTGGACATTATACAGGTTAATTCGTAAATAAAAAACTAATTACTCCATTTTGTAAAAAAAAAATAGGCTCAGTAGTTTCGGAAATAAGGGGGGAATGGTAAATTTTATATTTTTTCTTAAATAACTTCAAAACTGTTTATTTTAAAATTTATACAAAAAAAATATTTGAGACCCGCATGACAATCGCTTTCATTTGATACGTCACACGGTACAGTTTGCAAAACATTTGGGTTTAATTATCTAGTTAGCCCCAAAATGTTGGATCATTCAGTTCCCTAGAAAATGTTTGAGCTGGATGATGCTGATCCATGCGTCATGTTCGTGAACGGGCGCCGTCAGTTGAGACTGGTCATCTCTTAACTGCCACGGCTTATTTTTATTATTAATCTTATATTTTGAATTGTTTCTTAATATACATTTTTTTTTCATTGTTCTCGCATATACTCGTAGAAGCAACAAGAATAAAATTATAAAAATAAAATTGTTTAAAAAATACAGTGATATCCCTATGGATTACTGAGTATTTATACTATTATAAATACTAGGAACAAACACAAATTTGTTGTACCTACAACAAGGCTCAAGAAAATAGGTGGCTCATTCAGATGTCAATGTATACGCTTTTATAATAAACTTCCAAGCCACGTTCAAGATCTAAGCCTTAATAAATTCAAATCATTCATTAAACGTAAGTTGTGCCAGAAAGCCTTTTATACCGTTAAAGATTATATTGAGGACAAAAAGGCTTGGGATTGAGTTGCTCCAATTTTTTTTTTTGCACACTGAATGTTTTTTTGTTATTTTTATTTTTGCAATTTTTTTTAATTTGTATTTTACATAAACTTTGACATTTGATAATTATTACATATAGAATGACATGACAATTTACTTTCTGAAGTATAACATCATTATCAAATTATTGTGAATGTGAGGACTATGTGCGTCAGTTTTTTTTTTTTTTTTCGCTTTCTCAGGTAGTTTCAATGATGATCTGGCAGTTTGAGTGCTTTATGCGGCCTACCCAAATGTCCTTTCTTTGGTATTGTTCGTCTAATGGTTGAGCTCCTTAAGTTCTGAGTTGAGCTTCACGATTACTGACAAATGCTTGCACTGACTGGACAGGTCCACTCAAATCTGTATGGTTCTTTCCATAAAAGACCATTTCAGACACCAATCTTACATGGTCCTCAAATGATCTGACCAAGATTATTTCAGGATTTTTTATACCTGTTGACATTGATGAATTTTTATAAATATATTGACATGAATATTTACTTTGTAAAATAGTATATTATTTTAATTATTGTGAATGTAAAGAATATGTAGATCATTGTTTTATTTTTTCTTTCTTGATTAGTTTTAATCAGTCTGGCAGTTTGAGTAATTTATGCGGCCTACCCAAATGTCCTTTCTTTGGTATTGTTCGTCGAATCGTTGAGCTCCTTAAGTTTTGAGTTGAGCTGCACGATTACTGACAAATGCGTGCACTGACTGGACAGGTCCACTCATTCTGTGTGGCATTTTTTTCCTCAAAAGACCATTTCAGACTCAAATCTACATGGTCTTCACATGATCTGACCAAGATTATGTCTGGACTTTAAAAGAGACTGTGACCTCTGAGTTTGTTTCAGCCTTTCTTCTCAGAGTAGTCAGATAGGAAACGCCGACCTCATCTAGTTTTAAAATATGATTGACGTGTAAAAGTGTTTGTATAAACCTACTTACAGAAATAAAATCATTTATCATTTAATGTACCCAGGATTTTATAATATCTTGATTTAAAAAGAGTGTCCTTGGAGTGTCTTGTCCGCTCTTCTCCATAGAGATCTACGTTTTGGAATGGGCGACTAGCTTCAACTTTCTGACTAACTGACCAACTCTTTGACAATTCAAAAGTGCCTGTAAATGGTTTAATTGAAATAAATGCTTTGAGTTTGATTCTAGTCACCCCTTCCAAAGGTAGTTTTTATGAAAAAGAATGAGCAAGAAACTCCACCGTCACTCTTTTAAAACGTTTTACAATATTTTGAATACATAATTACATGTGAAGACGATGCACCTAAAATAGAATTACTGTACCCGATTAGGTAAAAAGAATTAAATATAAAGCAACTAGCTTCTGCCCGCGGCGTCGCCCGTGTGGAGGTCGGATTACCCCACAGGTACGTGCTACTGGAATAAAAAGTATCCTATGTCCTAACCCAGACCATAGCCTATCCGTAACCTACCTATCATCCAAATCCAGCCGTTAAACCGTAAAAAAGTAACAGACAGACAGCAGAACAACGCAGTCACACGATTTTGCCTTTTATATCTAGGGACTTTCTATTTATAGATTTATTAGTTTAATTTACGCAGGTATTGGGTATTTATTTTAGTTTTTCATTAATCACAACACAACACACACACACCCATGTCACAACACTTTTAATTTATTAGAACGGACACACACTTCCCTATTCTTTTTTTATTATTCTAGGGTATGGCATTCGTGTGTTGCAGCTGAAAATCAGCGTCAGTGGTACACCTTGTGTTGTCATCTGACATTATGCTGAGCTGAGGCCCCTTTGGCATTATAATCATTCTTTTCCGTATTTTTTAGTTTTAAGGTATATTTTTGTTGCTGCAATGTCAATAAACGATTTTTTCTTTCTTTTCTTTCAGATAATAAACGGACAAATACGACAAACGAAAAATACGGACTCTGACTAAATTCCAACTCCTTAAATCTTTAGAGGCATGAGGAACAGGATGTAAAGTTCACTCATCCTCCATAGAAAATGGAGGATCCTCCGACCAGACGGGTGTTGTGTCTGGTGGGCAACTGCCCGAAGTTTTATACAAGTAGCGACAGCCTATCTGACCTCCACAACCTAGTAACTGGGTAATACTATACCCCTTGGTAAGACTGGTTGTCAGACTTTCGGGCTTCTGACGGCTCGTAACGACTGCGAAAGACCCACGAATGACAGTCAAGACCAACGGCTTAACGTTTCCGAGGCACGGAGGAGTCTCGTTATGTAAAGATCGCCACCCATCCACAGACCAACCCTGGCAAGCGTAACTTAACCTGATGGATCGGCCCGTGCGGCTGTTATATATTACTTAGCCACGAGCTCCTCACACGTACTTACTTATAACATAATATAATATCACACCTTGCTTCCCCGAAGGGTTGGGCAGAGGTGTACCTGTAGTACACCCACATTTAGCCAGTTATGTTTTAAGTAATTTTAATTGAAGAGTATGTGTACAAATTTTCGATTCAATCGAAACAGAGAATAAAAAGTTTCACAGAAAATTCAACCCCCCATTTCACCCTCTTAGGGGTGGAATTTCGAAAAAGCTTATCTTAGTGGATACTTACACTTCACAAAGAAGACATCCTCCAATTTTCATGTCTCTAGGACCAGCGGTTTAGGCTATGCGTTGATATATCAGTCAGGACTTTGAATTTTATATATATAGATAGATTTGCCTAGATAAGTTTAGATATGCCACGTTTTCTAAACTAATGAATAAAATATTTCATATTATAAACTGCATCCCTTTCTTTCACTTCGAGAGGGGTGGAATTTTGAAATTTTTTATGGGATGTTTCCATGACTCAAAGATTATTTATACCATTTTGAGTTAATCAAGGCTCCCAGTAAAATCCGCTCCTGTAAAATTGACTACCCCTTCTCACCCCGTTAGAGGTAGATTTTCGAAAAATCCTGGTACAGGTACTATTCTTTATTGTTGTCTTAAGTATAAATACTGAGTTTTGAGTTAATCAGACTGCGCGTTAAAATTCTTCCATACAAACTTTGACACCCTCCAATCCCGCTTTTGGGATAAAATTTAGAAAAATGAAAAACATTATAATTTATTTAGATAAGTATTCGTGCCATGTTTCAAGTTTATTAACTCAAGAAATAAGATTTTCCCATACAAACTTTGACACCCTTCAATTCCCCTTTTGGGGGTAATTTAGAAAAAACAAAAATGTGTAATTTCATAATTTATTTGGGTAAGTATTTGTGCCAAGATTTAAGTTTATTAACTCAAGGAATAAGATTTTTCATACAAACAAAATCCCCCCTTTTTACCCCCTTAAAGGTCGAATTTGCAAAAACCCCTTCTTAGTGCTCCTCTAGATTATATAAGGAAGCCGTGTGCAAAATTTCACGTTCCTAGACCCAGTAGTTTGGGTTGTGCGTTGATATCTCAGTCAGGACTTTGGATTTTATATATATATGTAGATAGATTGTTTTAATTAAAATTAATCATTTTCACTTATTGTTATCCGTCATACGTGGCTAATACTTTATCTTACATAATCATAGCTTAAGAAACAATCAAAGAGACATTGAATTTAAATTGAATAATAAATTATATAAACTCTTTCATAATTTGCTGTTTTCCAGTTCTACCGGTCTATTATATTTCCTGAGCTGTACCTCAGTTCAGCTAGTGCCAAGCCGTCTGTCGCATGTGGGTCGGTGCGAAATGATAACTCTGAAAAGAAAAGCTCCGTGCAGCTATGAATCTGATATCACGTAAGATATATATTTTTTCATCATGAACTTTGTAGCCATTCCCTTTCATTTACTTCTATATTATTTTCGCAACAAACCAACTACCCTAACTACTAGATCTATAATAAGGTGAGGGGCTTGTGGCTAAGTAATAACAGACGTACAAGTCGATCGATCAGGTTAAGCTACGCGTGCCGCGGTTGGTCCGTGGATGGGTGACCATCTTTACATACCAAGTCTGTAAGTACTGGCCATAAAGTATGACAATTGGCATCAACTACGAGTTATCGTAATATAGAACCTTTGACAAGCACAAGCGGTCCTGATCATCGCGGAGGCGATCGGTGGCGGCGATCTCTCGCGTCCGGCCCTGGTCCAGGTCATGGTACGGAGTAAGAGGGCATGGGAAGCCGTCATCTCCTTCTGCGAAGCAGTAATGCTCGCGAAGGAGGAGGCGGAGCGCGTGAGTGTGAGGCAATCGTTACATCCTCACGCCCCTTTATTTTTCTTTTTAAAATGTCATCTATTTAATGGTATCTAAACCGGGATCCCTTATTTTCGCATAATGTTCTTTGTCCTAATATTCTTCGGCATAACGATTTTGGCACAATTTGTTTTGGCATAATAATACTTCGGCATAGTTTTCTTAGGCATACATTTTATGTTGGCATAATCATCTTAAAGACTAATTTGTTTTGGCATAAATTTGATTCGCATAACGTTAGTAGGCCTAATGACTATTAGCATAATATTGTTGGTTAAAAATTTAATATGCTTTGCAACAAAAGTTAGTGACAGAACCGAATTGCTGCAAAACCGACTCCACATAGTCTTGTTTGTCCTACCCCTAGAGTGTAATTTAAAATCGCGTAGGCGCGTAGGGGCGAGGCTGCCCGTGGGCTGAGGAGCAGGCGGCTGCGAGTGAGCCGCCGCGGCTGAGGCTGGCCGGCGAAGCCGGCCAACAAGCCGAAGCTGCGGTGGTGAGCGAAACCCGTCTGCGACGATTAGCACGCGTGGGGCCGCCGGAGGCCCGCAGCGCCGGAGCCGTGACAGAAACCCTGCCTGCTGCATGCTTGCTTGCATGCTGCATGCTTGCTTGTTTGCTGCATGCTTGCTTGCATGCTTGTTTGCATGCTTGCTTGCATGCTGTATGCTTGCTTGCTTCATGCTTCCTACAGCGAAAAAAAAACCCACAAAATTGTTCATAAAAAAGTTATGCTTTAGAACTTTATGCTTAATAAATTTATGCTTTAGAATATTATGCTTAATAATTATTATGGTTAGAGAAATTATGCTTAAAAAAATTATGCGTAAGCTGTTATGCGTAATTATATTATGCGAAAATATAATTATGCCAAACAAAATTATGCTAAGTTATATTAGGTCTTAAAATTTTATGCATATGGATAGGGAACCATCTAAACCAGCCTGATACAAACGGGTCTACCCTTTATAGCAGAACTTTTAATGTCATAATATTATTTTGCATAACAGCGGATAGCATACACTTCATTTCGCAGAAAATCGTTTGGCATACATTCAAAACGTATAATTTTGTAAGTCAGAATCATCTTTAGGCATAAATTTCATATACATAATAATTAAAAAGTAGAACCATCGTATCGCAGAAAGTTCACAGTCAGAATCATCTTTTGGCATACATTTCATATCGATAGTCATTAAAAGGCAGAATTATCATATCTCAGAAGGTTTACAGTTTGAATCATCTTTTAGCATACATTTCATATCCATAATAATTGAAAGACTCATCGTAACACATGACAGAAATTCATAATTAAAATAATTTTGTAATACTTACCCTAAATAATAATAAAATTGATAGGAAACTAATTTTTTTTCGCCACGAAAATGCAGCAAGCAAGCATGCAACATGCAAGCATGCAGCATGAAAACGTGCAAACAAGCATACACCATACATGCAGCAAGCATGCAGCATAGAAGTAAGCATGCAGCATGCAAACAAGCACACAACATGCATGCAGGAAGCATGCAGCATACAAGCAAGGACGCAGCATGCAAGCATGCATGCAGCATACAAACAAGCTTACACCATGCATGCAGCATACAAGCAAGCATATAGCATGCATACATGCAAACGAGCATACAGCAAGCATGCAGAAAGCATAGTTTCTGTCACGGCTCCGGCTCTGCAGGGCGCCGGCGGTCCCACGCGAGCTTATCGTCGCAGATGGTTTAACACTCACTACCTGCTCCTCAACTCGCGGGCAGCCTCGCCCCTCCACACCTACGCGGGCTTAAATTACACTCTAGGGGTAGGGCAGACAAGACTACGTGGAGTCGGTTTTGCAGCGATTCGTTTCTGTCTCTAACTTTTGTAGTGCAACATATTTACTTTTTAAGACAATATTTAAAAAGGTTAAAAATGCTATTTTATATAAATGGCAATATTGCCATTTATATAAAATAGCATTTACAATATAATAATAATAATTTAATAATAATAATTTTACTAGGCATATGCCTAGTAAAATTATTCCAAATTAAATTCTGCCATCTTCATAGTATGCCAAGTGAAATTGTACCAAATAATCTTCGCTCTAAATAAACGTTTTGCTAAACGAAATTATGCGGAATATTAACTTTGCCGAAGGTAATTATGCCAAATAAAGTTCTGCCATCTTAAAAGTATGCCATTTTAAATTCGGATATATAAACATTCGGCCAAACAATAATTACATTAAATTATTTTTGTGCCTTAAAAATATTCGTTTAAAGAAGATTATGCCAAGTGTGTTATGCCAAATAAATTTCAGAGCATCAAGATTCTGCTAGATAGAGGGAACCCGATACAAACAGTACAGCCAAAGAGATTTTGATATAACTTTATACCTATAAAATACGAAAAAACCCTTGCCCCGACCTATTATGTACAATAAAGCATATTCTAACTATCTGTATAATATGCTACAAAAGACGTTAAACTGGCAAATTGAAAGACTTTACCATTGCCAGAGTGTTACGAAATTACCCCGCAGGTCTAACAACTTACTCCACACACTTGAAACAATGTCAATGGATGCAGGAGCAGATAGAGACCAAGGGTGTTCGTGAACGGGCGCCGTCAGTTGAGACTGGTCATCTCTTAACTGCCACGGCTTATTTTTATTATTAATCTTATATTTTGAATTGTTTCTTTATATATTTTTTCCATTGTTCTCGCATATAAAAGCAACACGAATAATGTACCCAGGATTTTGTAATATCTTGATTTAAAAAGAGTGTCCTTGGAGTTTCTTGCCCGTTCTTCCCCATAGAGATCTACGTTTTGGAATGGGCAACTAGCTTCAACTTTCTGACTAACTGACCGACTCTTTGACAATTCAAAAGTGCCTGTAAATGGTTTAATTGAAATAAATGCTTTGAGTTTGAGTTTCAAGGAATCGATAGATTGTGTTAGGGATGAAATTAATGCAAATAGAGTGAATTATAAAGTGACGGGTGATAGGGAAGAACGGAAGAGATGGACATATTGCACCGACCCCTAATTAGACGGACAAGAGCAGACACACGAAAAATAAACCTATTTCAACAACTTACCCCGAATTATAAATGGTAATGTCTATAACGACAAACTAACCGGTATTTTCTCCTCTGTTACAGATATTTGCTGGTTACTTATACTACATCTTCCTGTATATTCACAAACAAATCATGCAGAAAGCTCTTTTAGGTTCGGACCAGATCACGAGTACAAGTATGGAGCAGTTCCAAAAAGAAAAGACAAGCGTATATATCATCTTAAAGCATACTTTACTCACCCGCAAAAATGGAAGCCGAAGAACACCCGAAGCCGTAGAGCCAAAGATAAACCCAAATTTGTTTTCCGCGACCAAAATCTAGCAGAAAATAGAATGCCTAAACATTTAGCAGCAAGAATCTTCTCGCAGCTTCACAAACGACGTGATCCTATTATGAAAATACCGGATTTTATTTACACTAAGAGCAGGTTCACTATAACCAGAAGAAAACATCGAAGAAAACACACTAGTGAATCCACCAAAACTCCTAATCATGAAGAAATACCTGCCGAATACGACTCAAATGAATCCAGGGCTGTAAGTGAAGAAAGCTCACATCGACCAAGACATACAACTACTGAACCACATCGACCAAGACATACAAATACCGAACCACATCCAGCAAGTCATACAACTCCTGAACCACATTCACCAAGACATACAAGTACCGAACCTAGACCAGAAGTCACAACTCAAATGGCACCGACAACTACTACTCCTACATCAACAACTACTACTCCTAAATTAACAACACGAAAACATGTTCCGCATACAACTGAGCGTAGATTTTGGGACTCAATAAAGGATACATTCACATCGTGGTGGCCGGGTTAAAATAATTTCTTTCAGTCATTAATATGTTGTTATAATAGTAGATTACTCACCAAGGGTATGAAGCAGTGTCTAATGTCACGGGCGTTACTTTAAATCCCGAGCATGAAGAAGTCGTGCGTGAGGGATGTAAGTTCGCCCAAGACGAAGACACCTTTATCCCCGAGGAGAATACTCTACTTGGCATATTTTCTGCGGCGTAATAAAAATCAATTTGAGTTTCGTTTTTTTTTTCTTTTGTAAGATTTTTCATACGATTTTTAGGTAAAGTTCCAAAGGACATTGCCCTGCGTTGCTGCATTATGTGTTGTATTTTCACATAATCTATAAAGTGACTAATCAAAGCAGGACGAATAATATCATTCGGATTCAATTCATGCGCCACGGATCGGATCGCTAGGAGTATTAGATTTTCTGTGGATATGGATCGGATTCACTCTGCTGTTCGTGAAGTGTACGAATGAACGTGCCCAAACCGGTGCTCAGTTAAAGGCCATGGATCGCACGAGCCCGCGTAGAGCCTCCGGCAGGAGATTGGGCAGGAGCCGCTTCAAGCCCGCTCCAGTCAGGGAGCCAAACGTCGGAAAAGCTTCACAAAGTTCCACCGGCTGGCGAGGATGAGTCCCAGGTGCTTCATCGTCGACTCGTCGACGATGTGAACCTGTCCTACCGTTATTTGGGGATCCGACGGTGGCGCGTTCCGAGGACCATGAAAACACATTGCCTCGGACTTGTGCAGGGCCACCTCGAGTCCCAATTGCCCGATCCTCTCGACGATTGTCGCAACCCCGCGTGTCATTACTTCGGCCGCCGCCTGGTGCGACCTCCCCTGTGCCAGGACACGCGTGTCGTCAGCGTAGCAGACCACGCTTACGCCGCTAGGGCGGTCGGCGCACAGTAGTCGTACCCGACTGGGTAGTCGTACCCGATGTCCCACAGATGGGGTCCCAAGATCGATCGCTGTGGGACACCGCACGACATCTCTTGCCGGTTTCACTCTCCCTGGTGACCGCTGTAGACGACGGCCCTGTCCGTCAGATAAGCCTCAACCACTCGACAGAGGTAGCTCGGCATCCGGTGATACCGGAGTGCCTCCGTGATGCAACTCAAGGGCAGGGTATTGAATATAAATGATGTTAATATTTTATTTACAGAATTATTTTCATTTGTGCAAACAGAGTTCAATCATTCTTTTAAGAAGAAATGTAAAACAAATTGCCCTAAGTTTTTATTCAGTGACTGGGCAACTAAAGGCATCAGGATAAGTAGGGAAAGATTATTTGAACTGACTTAAGCCGTATATTAACACGGAAACTTTTAATAAGTATGTTGGTACTTACTCTAAAACTTTTAAAAATATGTGCAAAGCTGCGAATGCTTCATTCATTAGCAACAAGGTTAATTCAGCGGACAATAAAATAAAGACAGTTTGGAAAATTTAAATCTGTTCCGCAACCTTTTTTTATTATATTTTATTTTGATACGAACTTTAATATTAATTAATTAAACGTGTTAAAGTGGTGAATTTTCTTTTCTCTTTCGCTGCAATACATAGGCTTCTTTTTATTTTAAAAATAATCCTATAGGGGATGAAAATTTGTACGGGAAACCCAGCATTTCTTAAGTTAAGAACATGAAAATAAAAAAAACACGTTTGGCACTCGGGGACTGCCGCGGTAAAGCTATTGCATAGCATTTTTTATCAACTTATGCAATTATAATTATTTATTTATATTTTATTTATGCAGTATTTTTTTGCTTTGATAATAATTCAAGTACAGTCGTACCATATACATACACGTTAAGCGAACGCTCGGCCGAGCTACATGGTAGGCGGAGTGGGGGGTGTTAAGTTTTATTTTCGTTACGGAATTTCTTGATTCGGTCGCCGCGCTCAAAGCCTGCGATAAAAGCTATGCAATAGCTTACAAATTAAGCTTTTGATAAGAAATAACGAATTACGTGTTTTAGCGTTTTTGCAAAATAGGGCAAGATTTTAAAATTCACATGTAATATTCATATTTTTGTGCACTTCTTTTTGAGAGAGTTAAAGCATTGGAAATATAGTCATAGTCCATAGCTTGAGCTAACATTCAGTCTCCATTTCATTAAAATTGGTCCGCTTGATCAAAAGTTATTACAATTTAAAGACATAAATAACTTGGCTAACACGTACACATACAGTGACGTGGTCAATGGATGCGCTAGAGTACATCATATTAATGGTGATCATATTAAAATGAATAATTATAAATTTTAAGTTACACATTTAGGCCCACTAGAACCACAAATCACTAAATACGTATAGCACTTAAGAAGCTGACAACAGCTTAAGTGCGGTCACTGTCGGACTGCATAGAAAAGAAAGAGAAGCGCGATGACCCAACGATGGTAATTTATTGCAAAATATGAGGGAAATATCTACTTACAGAAAATCTATTGATTGGACTAAATAATTAAAACACTATTTCGTTAATATGTTGCTTGTAGAATAATCTGACAAAAAAACAGAATAATTGCATGTATATTAGTATGGTTTTTTATCATTAAAATAAATTTTTAGAGGTATTTTCATGATTTTTTTCTATAGTATCAAATAATTTGCATTATGTTTTCAACACACTATCTAACTAGCATATATCCTGAAGAATATCATATATTTTTCTGATTTTGTTTACCGCAGTGGATCATATACTTTTAGGAATTATAAAACTTGCGTTTAGGTACTTTTTGTTTTTTTTTTTTGGGTGGGACATCATCAAATGACCTCTCCCGCTCTGGGCGGAGCGGAAGGGCGTGTCAGACTCTTACTGACTAAAACCCACCCGTGTTCCTTCAGTTGCCTGTGCGCCAGGGCCACGGTAACTCTTTCGAACAATCCGCAGCCCCGGCAGGCATCGGTCCTCTCGGACCCCGTCAATTTTGCTGACATCTCTTTGAGGCGCGCGTGGAACACGACGCGCCGTCGACCCGGGCCTGGTCCTTACCGGACGGCGAGCTGCCCATTGCCCGCCGTCCGCAAGCCCGCGCCTACGGTGGCCGGGAGTCGGCAATCGATTCCCGACGCCCAGGGTGTCTCCTCCACCTGCGGCGGCTAGGGGCGCGAGGGCGCAGTGATTGCCTCTCCCTCTCGCGCTCCGCCTCCTCCTTCGCGAGTATTACTGCTTCGCAGAAGGAGGTGACGGCTTCCCATTCCCTCTCGCTCCGTACCATGGCCTGAACCAGGGCCGGACGCGAGAGGTCGCCGCCGCCAATCGCCGCCACGAGGACACGGCGGTGCTCCGCCCAAGCCGGGCAGACCTCCACCGTATGCTCCACCGTGTCCTCCGGTCGATCCACACAATGGTAACACCCGGGCGTTTCCTCCCGCCTTATTCGAAACAGGGACCTCCCAAAACAGCTATGTCCGGTGAGGACCTGCGTCATGCGGAAGGTGAGGACGCCGTGGCGCCTCTTAAGCCACTCCTCAAAGAGGGGTCTTACCGCCGCAATTGTGGCGTGCCCTGCGCTGGGTTGCGACAGTCGCACTCTCCATGCCGCCATGAGATCCCGCCGGAGCTCTATTCGCTGTGCCGCGATTTCTCGCGGCAGCGGAGTTACGCCCCGGCGTTTCGCCTCCTCGCGCCACTCCTAGACGTGCGCGAGGACCTTTGCCTCCAGATCCCACGGCGGTAATACGGCAAGGAGGCTCGCTGCCTCGCAGGAGACCGTGCGGTATCCCCGTACCATCCGAATGGCCATGACCCTTTGGGACGCGTTCAACCGGCGGGCTGGCCGGAGCCTCAATGAACGCGCCCACACCGGTGCCCCGTAAAGGGCCATGGACCGCACGACCCCCGCGTAGAGCCTCCGGCAGGAGGCGTTTGGCCCCCCCAGATTGGGCAAGAGTCGCTTCAAAGCAGCCCCGGCCCGCTGCAGTCTGGGAGCCAAACGTCGGAAATGCTCCACGAAGTTCCACCGGCTGGCCAGGACGAGTCCCAGGTACTTCATCGCCGACTCGACGCCGATGTGAACCCCTCCTACCGTTATTTCGGAACCCGACAGCGGCGCGTTCCGAGGACCATGAAAACACATGGCCTCGGACTTTTGCAAGGCCACCTCGAGTCCCAATTGCCGGATCCTCTCGACGACTGTCGCAACCCCGCGTGTCATCAATTCGGCCGCCGCCTGGTGCGACCTCCCCTGCGCCAGGACTAGCGTGTCGTCAGCGTAGCACACCACGCTGACGCCGCTAGGGAGGTCGGCCGGCTGTAGTCCCCTTAACGAATTTAATACAGTGTTCTATTTCTGTCAATTGTTTGAAGTAGTCAGGAATGGAATGATTTTTTAAATATGTTCAACGCTAACTGTAGTTATGGTTTTTGGCGCAAGTGGGCCTTGGAATCATAAAAACCTATTTTATGTATAAAAAAATATATTTGAATTTTTTATCTATGTGTCTGTCTATTTGTTAAACTTTTCACGCCTTAACGGCTGAACAGGTATGGATGAAAGGCATACGAATAGGCCATCACTTGGGTACACATAGGATATTTTTTATTCAGGTAGTACGTTCCCTTGGGATAATTTCCGACTTCCACGCAGGCAAAAGCTAATAGGACTACTAAAAATGATGGTGTGCTGGTACCTAAGCTTATGTATGGAAGTAAATGATGACTGTGGAAAAAGGTGCATGAAAGTAGAATACACGCTGTAGAAAGCGTTCCATGCGAAGCATGCGTGGTGCAACTATTAATGACAGGCTGAGGAATGATGTGATAAGGCAATGTTGCAGTTTAAAAGAAGATGCAGTAATGGAAGATTTGCAGACGATCACGTTAGTATGTCTGGTGTTCTGTGAGATAAGTATATGAATATTTGGCTAATGATTTTATCTTTAACTAACGTAATTGGCCGATGGCCGTTTTTTGTTAAAGTAAAAATAAATACACAGGTACCTAGCTAAAAGTTTTCACCAAGGCATTTGACAATGGGTAGAATTGTAAATAAATGGCAACAAACGAGAAAAATTGGCAAATTACTCTGTTGGGAGTAATATTTCCTAATACCTTACAAAAAAAACAGCGAATAAAAGTCATTGACGGTCTGAGAGTCCTACTTTCTCATATCAACACAGCAAAATCTGGAGTTCCACAGGGGTCTTACCTAGGCCCTATTCTTCCTATCAATATTAACATTGAAAGTATGAACTTCCTTATCACACGTCATACTCTGCACACTTGGCGAATGAGAACTAGATCAAAAAACCGGACAAATGCGAGTAGAAATCGTGTGGAGGGGCTTCCGTACGATGAATATTTTACCCTTCAAAAAATTTTTATGTAAAGTAGGTTGCCAAGACTTACATAATGCTTTCATAGTTAAAAAGTTATCAGATCTAATGTAGAGCCAAGCCCTAATCTTATCTGTGTGATGTGTGTGTGTCCCTAATCTAAAATGTAATAGATACATGGTGCTCAAATTAACAAATATTGAGTAATAATGTAGTGTGTGAGTTAAAATAGTTACAGAATTCAAAATCAATGTCATTAAAATTTTAAATTATACAATTAAATTAGCAACCAGTTTGATTTTATTTAGACTCTATTGTACCTATGTAGCAGGATCAACATGTTTCCAAGCATTCTTATCTATGATAATATATAATCCTCTAATTTGTGATATAGCACTTTTAATTTGAATTTGAATTTTATTTAATTACAATATATCACCAGGTATTTTGTTGTAACATTTAACACAGTACCCCATAAAAGATGTATGGACTTTAGATAATCTGAAAAATAGTTGATCTATTTCATCTTTATTTCTTATATTAAAATTATGTCTATCACTTATTTTATTTTAAAAAGATGTCGATTTTTTCTTACATACATAATATTTTCATAATATTAATCTTTTTAAATAGTTTCCTAAGAGATACGCGGCAACGTAGATTGTAAATGGCCCTGACAGCTCTCTTTTGCAAAATAAAAATGAATTCAATATCAGCAGTCCTATTCCACAATGCCCCTGGCCAAGTGTGGCATGCTTATAGCCACACTATGGCCACAAATGCCATATGACATGATGTTGTGGAAATAGCTAAAATATACCAAACGTGTGGTTTCTACATCAGTTAACTGTCTTATCTTTCTAACAGCAAAAGTGGCTGAGCTTAGCCGCCCCACAAGATATGTTATATGGGGTCCCCATTGTAATTTCTCGCCTAGCGTGATTCCTAGGAAAACTGTCCGATTAATAAATTGTAGTTTTTCTCCATTCAATATAATGCAACTCACATTTGCAACTTCTAACATTAGGTAATTTAAATCGAAAGCATTTTTTTTTTAATACCAAATTATTTACCATACACCAATCTTAGATCTGAAGAATAGAGTTATTCACGTCAATAAGATTTTGTAACCGTCGGTCTATTTTAAAGATCAACGACGTGTCATCTACAAATAACACCATCTTCGGTTGATTCTGAAGTAATTGGGGTAAATCATAATGTAAACTAAAAAGAGGAATGGACCCAATATCGAACCTTGAGGAACGCCCGTTGTCATTTCAGACCCTAATAAGTTTATGCCATTTACTTGAACCTACCACCATTTAAGTTAACCGTTCTATCTTTCAGGTATGATCTTAATAAATCAAGAGCCTTATTCCTAATCCCATAGTGCTCTAGTTTCAGCAGAAGTGCCTCATGGTTTACGCAATCGAACGCCTTAATGAGGTCGCAAAAGATTCCAATGGCATCTTCTGCTTCTTCCCAGGCGTTAAAAATGTTCTTTATTAGGGTGATACCAGCATCAGTGGTACAACGTTCTTTGGTGAAACCGTACTGTTGTTCATGAAAGATGGAGATTTTCATTAAAGTGACGTAAAATTTGATTGAGCATCAACTTTTCAAACACCTTACTGATAACTGGCAGAATTGATACAGGCCTATAATTGTTGGGTTCTTTACTATCACCAGATTTGAACAACGGAACTACTTTACTGTGTTTTATAAGATCCGTAAAGACTCCTTGGTCTACACTGGTGTTAAATATGAAAGCTAAATAGGGCGCAATGGTTTAGATAAGAGATCTACAGACTTTTGCAGACATTCCCCACAGATCTACTGTTGATTTAATTTTAAAATCTTTAAAAGCTTTTATAACAGCTTGGGGGTTTGTATGCTGAAACTTAAACTCCAAATGGCATGCCTCTACATTCTTTTTAAGTAAGGCAGCAGAAAGCGCGGGTGAGGAATTGAAAGCTTCTAATATTAGTAAACAAGTTTTCAAAATCCTGAGTTATTTCTACATTTGAGTTGATGGGGCCATGTGCAGTCTCCAAATTAAATTCAGTATTATGCAGTTCTTTCCTGCCTGTTTAATTATTTATTATTTGCCAATTAGATGGTATTTTTATCATCAGCTGATTTTATTGTATTGTTAATATAAAGAGCTTTAGCTATTTTGCACAGACTTTTAAAAGTTTTTGAATTTTTTGCAACGTACTGATGAAAGCTTGTATTATTCATACGCTGCTTTAGACCTTGAAGTTCAAATAGTTTTTCCCTGCTTTTACCAATACCTGGAGTCGCGCAATCAATAAATAAAACTCTGTGTAAATACTTTTATTCTTTAGTGGAAAAGTGTCATTAAATTGCGTGTTTAATAGTAAAAAGAACGCGGCGTAGAACTTATTTGGATCACCTATTAAATAAAACTCTGGTCACATAATGTACTGACCAAAGAATTATTTAATTTCTCAAAATTTTTACATGTAATTGGTCTAAACCTTATTTGAATTTTTTGGAAAGGCATGTAGGAGCAAAATGTTATTGTTTGTCCACTGTGATCAGATTGCGACTTTTTTATAATTTGTTTGTGTAAGTAATCACAAATACAAAAACTATGATCTATACAAGTGGCAGAAGTAGCTGTCACTCGGGTTGGTTCAATAAAAACATTTGATAAATCAAATGACCCAAAAAGACTTAATAATCTAACAATATTCGAGAAATTTTCTAATAAGTTAATATTAACATCTCCACATATGATTATTGACTTACTACTATTACTAAGTTTCTTTAACACATATTCCATTACAGAATCAAACACAGATAAATTCTGGTAACTTGGAGGTCTATATACACAACATAACATATATATATAACATGCTTATCAAGCTCAACACAGGACAATTCAATGGTGTGCTCAACAGACAGTCCGATTTTGTCTTTTCGTTTTTACGATTTAATTGAATTTTAAGTAATATTAATGACCCGCCATGTATCATACGTTTTCGACTGAAATGGCTAACTACACAATCATTTTCATACTTAATTGACATTACTTGGTGATATTTTAACCAAATGTTCTGTTAAACAAATTATATCAAGCATAGTGTTTTCCAAAAAAAAAAACACGTGTGGCACTCGAGGACTGCCGCGGTAAAGCTATTGCATAGCATTTTTTTATCAACTTATGCAATTATAATTATTTATTTATGCAGTATTTATGCGGTATTTTTTTTTCTTTAATATTAATTCAAATATAGTCGTACCATATACATACACGTTAAGCGAACGCTCGGCCGAGCTACATGGTAGGCGGAGTGGGGGGTGTTAGGATTTATTTTCGTTACGAAATTTCTTGATTCGGTCGCCGTGCTCAAAGCCCGCGATAAAAGCTATGCAATAGCTTAAAAACACGTGTGGCACTCGGGGACTGCCGCGGTAAAGCTATTGCATAGCATTTTTTATCAACTTATGCAATTATAATTTATTTTTATTTCTTATTTATGCAGTATTTTTTTTTTCTTTGATATTAATTCAAGTACAATCGTACCATATACATACACGTTAAGCGAACGCTCGGCCGAGCTACATGGTAGGCGCAGTGGGGGTGTTAGGTTTTATTTTCGTTACGGAATTTCTTGATTCGGTCGCCACGCTCAAAGCCCGCGATAAAAGCTATGCGATAGCTTAAAAACTATTTTCCGTAATTTGGAAACGCAAATTCAAATTAAATTATTTATTGCGAACTAAGTGTACAGAATTTTGAAGATGTTAACAATAGGTAGGTTCTTAGAACTTAGTTGCCTATTAAGGCATTGCAATTTAAATACATACTCTATATTAATTACAGTTCTACAATTTCGATTATATTATATTATTATCATTATTCATACATTTTATATTATAACATACTATTCAAATTTATATCACATTATATTAAGTATCACAATCATTTTAATATTAAATAATTATTTTTCTTCGAGGAATTCTTTTACCGAGTAATATGCCTTTTTAATCAGGAAGTCTTTTCTTTTAGCTTCCTTTTATAAATACCAATTGGATGTAGGTTCTTAATGTCACTGGGTAAGTTATTATATATTTTTATGCCCATACAAAAAATACAATTGCTCGTATATACTGCAGTGTGGAATGTTTTATTGCGGAGTATATTTTTAAGTCTACTACTTGTTAATGTGTCATAGGTACTGATGTTTGATTTAACTAAACCAAACATAATTAAACCAAGCAACCTTTGATATTTCTATTAAATAATTTTAAAGTATGTTAAAAAGGGACTCCCTAAAGGGAACAGTATTTTATTTGTATGAGTTTTATTTGCTAGAAGATACCTTGTTATTATTCTCTAATAATAATTGGTTACTTAAAGGGGTAACTTCTGTTGTCTTACTAACTAGTTTAAATAAATATCCGGAGTGACCTCCACAACTTCAAGACAACTAATTTTATTCCACGCATTTTTAATCGCGATTAAAAATAGCCAGATTTAGTTAGACAACCAAAATTTTAGGTTAAATACGTCAAATTCAGAATAGCTAAATTGCCATTTTCACTAAATTAATAACTCAATGCCATCTTAGTACTGTCAGACTAAAATATAGTTAAGTTGTGTCACTTTAGGCTATTTCAGAATCGGAATTCGTCGTTTGGCAGGAATAAACTAAATTTTAGTAATTTTCAGTCTAGTTTAGAGAATTTTGTGACAAGAGAATCTGCACCAATATCTCCATTCAGACTCATTTGAAATGGCGGCACGAGCGGCAATGATAAGAGGTAGCAAAGTGAAAAATATTTCTACGTAACCCCCTTTTCGAGCATCAAATGACTGTACTACACTATCATAGTCAGATGGGACGGCAATCCGACACGACCGGAGAGAGATCAGGCGCACGACCAGCGGTTTAACGTGCTTTCCGAGGCACGGGTTATCACACCGCCAACTATCAAACTCCGGGCTGCTACTGAGAAAGCTTTTTTTTGTTGCAATTTACTCCGATGTCAAGACTGTAGCAATTCATGCCAGAGATGCCGCCACACCATATTGAGCTCCATAGATTAAGTATTAAGTTGCTCCACATCGCTTCACTAACCGGAAATAGGTAGATTAGAATAGAATACTCTTTATTATGTTAAAATTACAGATATAAATGTAGACATTGTAGGTAATCCGCCTTACGTAATTTCGATCCATGGGTACCCAATTATACATTATCATTTATCAAACATTGTTTTAATTAAAATTAATCATGTTCACTTATTGTTATCCGTCATACGTGGCTAATACTTTATCTTAATCATAGCTTAAGAAACAATTAAAAGAGACATTGAATTTAAATTGAATAATTAATGATTTGAAATCTTTCATAATTTGCTATTTTCCAATTATAATCTACGGGTCTATTATATTCTTGAGCTGTACCTCAGTTCAGCTAGTGCCAAGCCGTCTGTCGCATGTGGGTCGGTGCGAAATGATAACTCTGAAAAGAAAAGCTCCGTGCAGCTATGAATCTGATATCACGTAAGATATATATTTTTCATTTCTCATACTCGGAAAGTAGTGTTTGTTTGATCCGAGTAGCGGGTGGAAGACGCTGCTCCCCGTCTTAGGGCGGGAAAAACTCATAGTAATTGCTTCCCTCTCTAGGGCGGGAATGAATTTTAAAAATAGAACTAAATTTGGTTAGGTAGTCGACTACGAAAGTTTTTACATAATTAAGTAAAATATCGATTAAAAGAAATGCCGGGGGCTTTAACAGTGTATAAACAGCCAGTGTGAATTACAAAAATACCTATTAACGGGGATGTGCTAAGGTAGCCCGCGAAATTCTAATTTACTTACGTTTTTTGCAATTTGCAGTGACCAAAAACATAACTGACACAGAGCTGCAATTTGCAAAAAACCAAAGAATATTTGAATTTGGCGGGCTACAACTGTGGATCCATCTTAAGCGGGACGGCCCACGGCGGTGACGCGGTGTGTTCCATATTTAAAATTTAAAAAAGACTATATATTTTGGCGGGATACTAACTCTGTAAACTTTCCTAACTTTGTTTTCTTCGTACTAAAGAAACTAAACGTGACATTGACTGAATGCACAAAAAGTGCGAAGCCACAAGAAAAAAAAGCTATGCTGTACCGAAATTCAAAATATCAGTTTTAGAGACTAATATTTGATTAAAAATGAGTCTCATGCATTAATTATTAATAGACATTTTAGAAAAACTATATACTGTTTTTACTTTCCTTAAATTCGAAATGAAAAGTAGAGTGTTTAACACGGGTGAAAGTCATCAATTCCTACTCGGACTATAGCCGCCCTCGCTACGCTCGGGCGTCTAAATACCTCGTATGGGAATAAAATTGATTCCTTTCGACCCTTGTATAACAATCTACTATTTTCATCATAAACTTTGTAGCCATTCCCTTTCATTTACTTCTATATTATTTTCGCAACAAACCAACTACTCTAACTACTAGATCTATGATAAGGTAAGGGGCTTGTGGCTAAGTAACAACAGCCGTACAAGTCGATCGATCAGGTTAAGCTACGCGCGCCGCGGTTCGTCCGTGGATGGGTGACCATCTTTACATACCAAGTCTGTAAGTACTGGCCATAAAGTATGAAAAATGGCATCAACTACGAGTTAACATAATAGAGAATCTTTGACCAAGTCAAACTATGATACGTGGTGTTTGTAAGCACAAGCGGTCTTGATCATCGCGGAGGCGATCGGCGGCGGCGATCTTTCGCGTCCGCCTCTGGTCCAGGCCATGGTACGAAGCGAGAGGACATGGGAAGCCGCCACCTCCTTTAGCGAAGCAGTAATGCTCGCGAAGGAGGAGGCGGAGCGCGTGAGGGAGAGGCAATCGTTGCGCCCTCACGCCCCTACTCGCCGCAGGAGACGCCCTGGGCGCCGAGAATCCCAAGCCGATTCCAGGCCACCGTAGGCGTGGGCTTGCGGAAGGCGAGCAATGGGTAGCTCGCGATCTGCGATCAACAAAAAGAACTTGGAGGCAAGGACTAAAAGCCTACTTTTATGATCACCGTCTGAATTAAATCAAATTAAAGTCTGCGCGACATCTAAAGCTGTATGGGACCACTCCCACTATTAGAAGAAATGAATTCCCATAAACTAAACTGCCTTGTCCCGACTTAAAAAGCTAGGGGACAAGGAGGGGACACAAGGTGATGTTAATATTGGGAATTCACAGTTAGGAAACATAAGTATTATAGTTATAAATATGTGAAGCTAAGAAGACGAGAGGGTATACCAACGTATATAATATATGATTAAGTACTCGTATTATAAATGTCGTAACGCCGACGTCTCCCTTCTCGCAGGTGAGCGCTAATATCTGCAATAGTCTTGATAATATGAAGGGGTAAAGGGATCGTTACGCTTGCACTTACATTAATCATTTATAGCTACGTTAATTTATGTATTTACAATGTACCCACTTTAGTGAGACCGAGAACCGTATTTCAACGTCTGCCTCATTGTACGTGTCCTGTAAGACCTAACGCATAGAACCTCTGCGGACACTAATACGATTCTAATAGGACACGTTCCCTATGCACTAAATAAATGTCTTTCTCAATCCTAAAGACAGAGTACTGCGAAGTCCAACTGCCATTGAGGGAGACAAGTGAAGAGTAGTTCTAAAAGCTGCCAAGCCCTTTTACTAAGATAATAGAAAACTAGTACAAGCGTACTGTCAGTCTGTAGCAAAACTTAAAGCGATCGTACTTGGTGCACACCGAAGTGGTATTTCGTCACTTCGCATTTCCTTAATCTTTCCCATTGAGAGAATGCAGTGCGGTTTTCACCGCAAAAGCATCCATATTGACGTGTCTCGATAAATAGTGTCGATTTAGTAAATGGCATACCATAGTCGGTTGTAGATTTTTATCGAGATACGATCCCTAGCGTTCTTAGAACGACTACCAATCTAGTTTGTGATTCTGTATGAAGCCTACCCCCACCGGAAAACCTACCCACTACCAGAAATGCACATATACCAAGCCTCACGCAAAGTGTTCTGCGGCCAAACCTTTTTGGAAGCAGTAATCATCACTAAAATTTGATTGATTCATAACGTAATTAGAGATCGGCTTTATAGCCTAGTTTGGTTTAGATGAACTGTGTATTTACGGTTCTGATTTCCATATGTGGTGCGTCAGTTAAGGTTCAACAATCGTCAAGAGTCAGGAGCGTTGGTGCTCATTGTCAAGTGTAGCGGTAGGCCTTCTCCGTTTCCCTATAACCAAACGCAAGTGACAAAATCTGTCAAGGTACGGATTAGCAGGTGGTCACGTAATACAAAAGAAAACAGCATTCATTATAAACTACGATACTAAATATTAAAGTTGACACTTACCAAATATCTCCTTGGAGGGAATTATATTACAACTCACTTACGGAATACTGCACGTATTACCAGTTTCACCTCGGGCACAACTCACTGAACTCAATTGTCTAGCGTACACTACGTCGTCCGCTACCTAACGTGGTCTTTAACCCACTATCAACTTAATAAATAATGCTCGGTCCCTTACTGTCGTAATGGACTGGCATTCCCTATGTCTCCTAACTTAACTACCCTAGACTCTAGTGTCTGTACCCTCTCGCGATCCTCACTCAACCCCTAGACTATTGTGTCTATCGCTTCTCGCGGTCCTAGCCCAACTGTCATCCCATTCGTTTCTTTCCATCTTCTAACATCACCACGCCAGCCTCCTGTTTTTTGTAACACAAACCCAAATTCTCGCAATTTCGCAGAACACGTTTCTGTCAAATTCTTCCATTGTTTTAAGGGTTCGTTTGGGTATCAACTTAGGGCGGCCAGATGAGGATATTTTACATGTTTCTTTAGAAATAGTTGAATGATTGCATCCTAACTGACGTCAAATATTGCCCTTCGACTAATGGCTGGCATCAGTGCCACCCATTAAACAATTTCAAGGAAATAAGATATTTTATTTTTAATTATGGTAACATGTCAAACTGACAGATCATAAAATAGAGATTTAATGTGTCTCTAATATTATATTTTGTTATTAATTAGGAATAGGTGACAGACAGCCACAATGGGGAAGAACGGAAGAGCTGGACATATTGCACCGACCCCTAATTAGACGGGACAAGAGCAGACACACGAAAATAAACTTATTTCAATAACTTACCCCGAATTATAAAAGGTAATGTCTATAACGACAAACTGACCGGTATTTTCTCCTCTGTTACAGATATTTGCTGGTTACTTATACTACATCTTCCTGTATATTCCCAAACAAGCCATGCAGAAAGCTCTTTTAGGTTCGGACCAGATCACGAGTACAAGTATGGAGCAGTTCCAAAAAGAAAAGACAAGCGTATATATAATCTTAAAGCATACTTTACTCACCCACAAAAATGGAAGCCGAAGAATACCCGAAGCCGTAGTGCCGAAGATAAACTCAAATTTGTTGTCCGCGACCAAAATCTAGCAGAAAATAGAATGCCTAAACATTTAGCAGCAAGAATCTTCTCGTATTTCTACAAAGAACGTGATCCTATTAAGAAAATACCGGATTTTATTTACACTAAGAGCAGGTTCACTATAACCAGAAGAAAACGTACAAGAAAACGCACACGTCAACCCACCAAAACTCCTTATCATAAAGAAAAATATCCCGAATTCAACTCATTTGATTCCAGGTCTACAAGTGAAGAAAACCCACATCGACCAAGACATACAACTACTGAACCTAGACCAGAACTCACAACTCAGACGACACCGACAACTACTAATACTCGTAAATCAAGAAAACGAAAACGTCGTCGGACTAAATCTAAGCGTAAATTTTGGGTAATAGAAGGAACTAAAATCATACCGTGGACACCGGTTTAAAATGATTTCTTTCAGTCATTAATATGTTGTTTTAATAGTAAATGATAAATGATTTTATTTCTGTAAGTAGTTTTCTACAAACACTTTTACACGTCCATCATATTTTAAAAACTAGATGAGGTCGGCGTTTCCTATCTGATTACTGTGTGAAGAAAGGCCAAAAAAAACTCAGAAGTCACAGTCTCTTTTAAAGTCCAGACATAACCTTTGTCAGATCATGTGCAGACCATGTAGATTTGTGTCTGAAATGGTCTTTTGAGGAAAAACCACACTGTGTTTCGCTTTTTGTTACACTTGGAATAGTATTACTCTTTATTATTTGTACACCATAACGGGTGTAAAAAGACACTTAACGAAGCCGAGAGTCACTTGTACTCCCCGTCATTGTTATCATTTGTTTGTACTGGACCCTACCTGGGAACCTTCTGGTTACGGAGATCCTGAAGTTCAAAATTCCAACTTTTACCGATTTTTTTTTACGAAGCAATTTTTTAATATTACAATACAACTTTAAATACCCCCACGACGCCTGTTTCGTAGAATACACCCATAAGCACAACGTTTTGCGTGTGTTACATTGCGCACTACCGCAAACAGCAAATTTTCACACCAAAAATAAAAGTCATTTCCCAGCAATTATTTTTGTGCAATGTTACTTAGTTTGATGTACAGAATGCGTTGTTGAAGGCTATGTGATGGGTCTTATCACACTCTGTATATTATAGTGACCTTATTGGTGATGTTCTTCATAAAGATCAGGTGCGTAGTACTCGCAAAGTCGCAACCGCCGTTCGTGTATGACCAGATGTATGAACGTAAACGGAGCAAAAGGAGTATGTAAGGACCGTAGCAGGCCGCGTTCTGCAGTATCTGCCTACCCCCATGGAAAGAAGGCGTGACTTTATGTAACCTTCGTTTTACAGACGACATTGTTCATTTTGCTTCTACGGAAAATGAACTGCAATAAATGCTCCAAGAATTGAGCATTGCAAAGCTTGAGGTTGGACTGACGATGAATAGGATGATAGGTTGACAAAGAAAAGTCATGACCAATGCTGCTAAATATAGGGTCGAGGTTGATGGACAGGAAATACACTATGTCGACGAATATGCTAGCTAATTCCCTTCCACAACAAACAGAACAAAGAGATCGACCGTCAAGTCGAAAATGCCTGGAGGAGCTACTGGTCCAGATAAACATATTACATCACGCCTTGTTTTTCCGAAGGGTTGGGCAGAGGTGTGCCTATAGTACACCCGCATTTCCCCAGTTATGTTTAAGTCCCATACAATAGTGGGCTCCCAGACTCCGGGCTGCTACTGGGAAATTCAAGATAGAAAGACTCGATAACACTTTGACAGACCCGGGAATCGAGCCCAGGACTTCAAGCTCAACAGTAGCGCTTACGACCACTAGACCAATGAGGCAGTCCTAGGCTACTGGTCCATGAAGGCACTAATGAAGGGCAACCTTCCTATCTCACTAAAGTGGAAGCTAGTCAACATTTGTAACTGTGTATCCTGACTACTCTAATTTAGGAAAACTTCGTAATGTCTTGGAAATGGAATGAAACTAGTTAGTTTATAGTGATATCATTTTCTTTTTCCTAAGGTATATAGCAATTCAGCTCGTGTACATAGTGTTATGCGCACTAAACACCTCATTAATAATAGACCAATCAGAAAAGTCGTGCGCCTTTCGTATTCGGTCCACGGCTCTTAGGGCTCCCACAGACAGGCAGAACAATTTCCTTGAAGTTTTCATAGAAATTGTTCTACTAGAGTCGCGTCGCGCTGTCTCATCGCGCCTTTGCGCGTCTCCATTTATAACAGGGCCGGATTTAGGGGAGGGCATCATTAAGCTCTCGACACTCGTCCTGAACGGTCGTGCTTTACGCTCCCCCGTTCATGACTCAGTGGCGCTAGCCTAATTCTTCCCGTTACGTTTACGTAACGCTCTCGCAGCCGCCCCGGCTGCATCCGATCATCGATCGATTAATTAATTAATTTTAATTAATCAATCGTTTTTGATCAATTATAAAAATTGCCTTTTTCAAGGCAGGTTCTACTGTTTCTTTAACGTGGGCAAAACCACAGTTTCGTGGTCCTCGGTGGATACCTTACGGTGCCAACGAAACCGAGTGGGGTGTTGACCCAATCACACCCGCCGAACCCCTTCAGGGCTAGGCAGTCAGTTGGACGGGTCCCAGAGTTAACCGGCCTTGGGGGATCTCCTAGTCGGCTCTGGTGACAGTTTTCCTTTCACAGCTACTCACCTAGTGTCTCTAGGGTGTGTCTACACCCTTCGCGCTAGACTGTCAGGGCCCCGTTCGCACATTAAGACTGGCGACGGGTATACAAGCTTAGGGCTCACCCATAGGCACTCAACCTCCCTGTCTATACCCGACAGGGAGGGTGTGACACATCCCCGGGCATTTCCACCCGGGGAGATAGGCATAGGGAAGATAGGAGGGAACCTTCTGTTCCGCCATCCCCCAAAACCAACCCTCCCGCACCCCCAACCATGGGGGATGCTGTCCTTCTGACGTTTCTTAGGGAGGTCCTCTTAAAGGACCCCGAATTCTTAGCCAAATATGGCGCCCGTTTCGCTGCTATGCAGCCCCCCACCCCCTGTCCCTCCGACACTCCAGCCATCGCTAGCTTTAGTGATGCTTTAGAACCCCCCTCCCCTCCGTGCTCTATGCCCGTCATAGACTCAGAGGACTCGTCAGGTCCCATGGACACTGACGTTGCCTCCAACAAACGCCCGGTCACTCCGTATCCTTATGATACGGAGCCCCAATTCTCCTCAGCCTCCTCCTCCGAGGATGACGGTTTCCAGACCGTCACCTCCGCCGCCAAGAGGAAGAAGAACGTAGTCTCTTCTTCCCAGGCAGGGAAAACCCCTAAGATAGGCTCCCCCGCCGCCCCCGTGACACCGACCCCCGTTGTCCCCGCCCCGACCGCGCGCCCCGCTCCCTCCGCCGCCGCGTCAACCCCCCCCACCCTGTCTAAGGCTTCCGATGGCCAATCCAAACAGGCCCCCTCTCCGCCCCCTGTGTTCATTCAGGACAAGGGGAAGTGGACCGTCGTGTCCAAATGGTGCGTCGATCTCCGGATCGGCTTCACCAGTGCCCGTGCCACAGAGCAGGGCATAAAAGTCCAAGTCCCTAACGCTTCCGATTATAGGGCTCTCACGAAACTCCTCAGAGATAGGGGAGTTTCGTTTCATACATACTCCCTTCCGGAGGACCGTCAGACCCGCGTGGTCATAAATCGCATCCCAAAAGAGATTGCGACCTCAGACATAAAAGACGACCTTCTGTCGCAAAACGTCCCCGTCGCGGAAGTGCACCGCATGCACCGCGCCCGAAGCGGAGAGGCATACAATATGATCCTTGTTGTATGCCCCGCCGTCGAGGGACATCACCCGATCTTTACGATCAAGTCGATTTGTAGCCTTACTGGATTCGATATCCAGAAGCCGCGTAAAACTGGCATCGTCGGGCAATGCCACCGGTGCCAACTCTATGGCCATTCCCAGCGGAATTGCCATGCGACACCCAGGTGCGTCAAGTGCCTGGGCGAGCACGGCACTTCTGACTGCTCCCGCCCCAAAGACAGAACTTTGTGCACGGAGCCACCCAGCTGCGTGCTCTGCGGGAACTCCGGGCACCCAGCCAACTACCGTGGCTGTCCTAAAGCCCCAAAATCGACCGCCCCTAAGCTGACGAAGCGTACCGACGCCCGTCAGCAAAGGGAAGCCCCCCCCTCTCAACTTCCCGAGCGACTGAGTCCCCAAAGACCCAGTCCTTGGCATCTCCTGCACCACCAACAGGCCTTCCCGGCCTTGGGGCGCTATCAACAACCTCCCCCTCCTCCCATCCCTCCGCTGATGGACCCCCGCATCCGTGCTCACGCACACGCACCCGCGCCCGCGCCCGCACCCGCGCCCGTGCCCGCGCCCCCTCGCGCTAACCCACCCCCGGCTCCTAAAGCCGCTCCCCCCGCGCCGGTCGCACCCCGCCCGCCCGCACCCACTCCTCCAGTGGTCGGGCCTAACCCTCTCGACGCGTTCAATGTGATCTCGAGCACATTCCTCGTCTTCCTCACCCCTCGCGCCCGAAAGATGGCTAGCGAAATCGTCACAGCAAGAAATTCCTGTGACCTTTTCGCTATCCAGCAAATTTACAATGCGTATCCGGAGATAACGCAAACCCTAATGACCTTCTCCAACCAACCTAAAACCAATTAATGGATAAAGGAATCATTGCGCGTATTAAACCCCGATCCCTCAGACTGGGGTATTTCAATGCCAATGGCATCATAGGTCAGCGTGACGAAATCGCGACCTTCCTCCGCGATCACAATATAGACGTCCTCCTCGTACAGGAGACGTTCCTTAAACCCCATCACCGTAGGCCGTCCATCGCAAACTATCGCGTAGTCCGCAACGACAGGATTCGGTGTCACCGGGGCGGTACCCTGATCTACTACAGGGCTTCGCTCTATTGCATCCCAATAGACCCCCCTCCCCTCTCACGATTAGAAGTGTCTATATGTCGACTAGGCATGACGGGTCACCAGCCGATCACTCTGGTGTCGGCTTACCTCCCCCCCACCAATACCTCAGAGAACTTTCAATTACTGACTGACGACCTGACCCTCCTGCTCGGCTTGAGTGACTCCGTTATCATAGCGGGCGATCTCAATGCCAAGCACACCGCCTGGAATAGTGCCATTATCTCTACCCGAGGGAGACACTTGTTCGACCTCAGTCCTCTTCTTAACTTCGACGTCATCGCCCCGATGACCCCCACCCACTTCCCCGCTAACGTTGACCACGCCCCTGACGTGCTCGATGTAGCACTCCTAAAGAATATCAACCTACGGTTGGCCTCTATAGAAGTGCTACAAGAGCTAGACTCTGACCACCGACCAGTCGTAATGAGACTAGCCCCTCGCATAGGTCTCCCCGACCCCGACCAACCCCCCCTCACGAGAGTGGTAACGGACTGGAGGTTAGTAAGCGAACGCCTGAAAGCCAACACGTCCCCCCACTTAGACTCTATCCCCGACCTCTTCGACTCTGTCGCAGACACGACGGCCGCGATCGGCTCGTTCACAGAACACGTACAATCCGTCCTGAACGATTGTTCAAGGGAAGTTCCAGCGATGGATGACTATCGCTGGAAATTGCCGGACGATGTACGTGAGCTGTTGACCGAGAAGAACGCGGCTGTCCGTGCGTACAGCAACTTTCCCTGCTCCGCGAACCGAACCCACATGCGCTACTTGCAGCGAACTGTAAGGAACCGCGTGGCGGAAGTACGTAACGCGGGCTGGGACAAGATGCTGAGCGAACTAGAGCCCACCCACCTGGCATTCTGGGAGCTTCAGAGGAAACTCAAATCCCGAGAAGTAGCCCCTATGCCCCCCCTGACCCGCCCTGACGGCACCGTCGCCTTCGACGATGCTGACAAGGCCGAATGCCTCGCCGATAGTCTAGAGGCCCAATGCTCGCCCAGCACTCAACCAGTAGACCAGGCCCACCTCTCTGAGGTGGAAGCCGAAGTCGAAAGGAGAGCTTCCCTCCCCCCCGTAGAAGACCCCGAGTTTCCTCTGCCTCCCGTCACTCCCGACGAAGTGCACGATCTCATAAAGGGTCTAAAGCCCCGCAAAGCCCCCGGTTCGGACGGTATCACCAATAGGGTGATACAGCTCCTCCCCGCTCATCTGATCATGCTCATGACCACCATCTTCAATGGTGCCATGAGCAATAACATCTTCCCCCAATCGTGGAAACAGGCCACTGTCATTGGTATTCCCAAGCCAGGCAAGCCCAAATCCGCTCCCTCCAGCTACCGCCCCATCAGTCTGCTCAACGTCCTCGGCAAAATCTATGAGAGGCTTATTTATAAGCGTCTCAGAGACTACGCCGAGACGAAGGGCCTCATTCCCAACGAGCAGTTCGGTTTTCGAACCCAACACTCGTGCGTGCAACAGGTCCACCGGATCATCGAACACATAAGCGTCGGTTTCCAACGCGGTTCTTTGACCGGTGCCGTGTTTTTCGATATAGCGAAAGCGTTCGACAAAGTCTGGCACGACGGCTTATTATATAAGCTGTACATACTTAAAGTGCCAGATCGTCTCGTGCTCATCTTACGAGACTTTTTGTCGAATCGCACGTTTCGCTATCGCATCGAAGGAGCGCTATCCTCCCCCCGCCCAATCCGCGCCGGAGTCCCTCAGGGCTCCGTGCTCGCCCCCCTCATTTTCACGCTATTCACCAGCGATATCCCCAAAAGTAGAAAGGCTCAGTTGGCTCTGTTCGCAGACGATACGGCCATTTACTACACCGGCTTCGGCCGCGACTCGATCTCTCGTATTCTCCAAACCTCAGTCAACCAGCTCGGTGACTGGTTTAGGAAGTGGAGAATCGAAGTCAATCCCGATAAGAGTCAGGCGGTGTTCTTTTCGAAACCGCGACTCAGACCCCTCCTCCCCCGTCCGCTGACCATGTACGGCAAGCCTATCCCTTGGGAGAAGCGAGCCAAATACTTGGGCGTCGTCCTAGACCAGCACCTCTCCTTCTCGGAGCACATAAAGCAGGCGCGCTCGCGCGCCGCTCTCGCTCTCGGTAGGCTCCACTCCGTCCTGAATGCACGCAGCAAATTGTCACTTAGGTGCAAATTGCGCATTTACACAGCGTGCATTCGCCCCATCATGACCTATGCGAGCGTAGTATTCGCACAAGCGAAGCCCCATCACATCCATAGGATGCAGACCCTCCAAAACCGGTTCCTCCGCAGGGCGACCGGTGCCCCTTGGTTCGTTCGGAACGAAAGTCTCCATCTCGATCTTAAAATCCCGACCATCAGTCAGTTCATGAAACGCCTATCCAAGCGTTTCTTCGACTCCGCCGCCACTCACCGCAACCCTCTGGTTGTCGCGGCCGCCAGTTATGTCCCCTCCCGAATCAGTCATACCCGCCGTCCCCGGCATGTCCTAGTCGACCCCGATGACCCCATAACCCTCCTCCAGGAGAGCAGTAGGGCCACAAGTACAGTGCACAAACACAGACCGCCATCGTTCCGACCTCGCCGACGAGGTCCCACGCGACGACCCCCCCGCATCCGTTCCCCCCGTCCCCAGTCCGATGAGGCCTCAGCCCGCGCCGTAGCTGAGCCTGTAGCTTTAAATTCCCCGATTAATAATCATGATGCTAACCATTCGATCCAGCCCGTCCCCAATATCGCGCTGCCCTCTCCCGATGACGCCCTAAGCCGAGGTCCGTACCCCACAGGGGGTGCCCTTAGCGTGCGGTCATCTAACATTTAAGTTTTAGTTTTAAATTTTTCCGCTCCTGGCTGGAGGCCTTTTAGAGTAAAATCCGAAAGGCAACCACAGGACAGACCGGTTAAGCAGCCACGACCCCCAGTGGTCAAAACTGCGAGTTGCCCTTCCAAAAAAAAAAAAAAAAAAGGGGAGGGCATCCGGGGGCAACCGCCCCGGGGCCTCCACACGCTTAAATACGGCCCTGATCTATAAACGCGCAGCGCCGCGAGCGTCATCTTCAGTCACTAACTTTTACAAGTTTAAAACAGGAGCTAGTAGACTTACATCTTCAATACCTTAATGTTGTCGATGAACGGGATCAACTAAGGGTGGTCACAGATGGTTTCAACAACTGCAGTAATTTGTATGAGGAGGCTTTGTGTAAGGTTAGGGACCTAGAGGATGAATTAATCCATGCAAATGTTCAAATTCTACAATTTCAAAAGGATAAAGAGCGTACTCAGGTCAAAGAAACGGTCCATTTGTATAATGAATTGTTAAATACAAGTTGTAACCCTCATTCCATAATAACAATAGATCTAACAGAGGATTCCTTACTGAAACATAACCATAGTCATAAAATTAGTCAAAATAAATTTAAAAAATATGCAAGACTGAACAAAATCATTAAAAAATGTAATAAATTCAAGAAAAATCAAAAACAATATTCCAAAAATATTCAATTGAGGAAAGAGCGTGTTACTCTTATCAATAAATTGAAGAACTATCAAATTAAATTAGAAGATAGTATAAATATTTATGAAATAGACACTCAACGCTTACAGTCTGATATTCAAGTTCTTGATGACTCACTAAAGTCTCTCTATAATAAATATGTATGCTCTCAACACCAAATTAAGGAACATATTCTTGCTACAAACGAGTTGGTAGACAGAGTGGACTTGTTAACTCTCAGCAGCACTCAGTGTACTTGTCAGAGGGTATTCAACCTTGATGCCTTCCAGCCGGAGGCAACAGAGAACCCGTCCCTAGTTGTGAGTGCTCTGGACTGTATCCCCAACCAAGATATACCTGATATTGTGCAGCAATCATCTCAACTGGAACAGTCAGTAGCTAGTAGTGTTTCCTCTTGTAGTAGTCAAGTTTGTTATCAGTCAGTTATGTTTTCAGATAGTATAGGAAGAGGTTTAGGGAAATTAGTTAGTAACAACCTGAGTATTTCTACTCAAAACTATTGTTTACCTGGGACATCATTCAAAGAAATAATGTCATCAATTACAAGAAATCAATATAATTCTAATACCAACATTACTATATTTGTAGGTAATAGTTCGCAGGTCAAAACAGAAGATATCACTGACAGTGTTACTGAGATGTTAAAGATAAATTGTAATAAAATTATTTTGTGTGCTTTTCCATATTTTGAGAGATTATCAAATAGAAAAAATAATTATATACATATGCTTAATAAGCATATGCAGTTCTTAGTAAGTCACTACAGTGACAAACTTATATTTTTTGACACCAACATTTTTGTTGATAAGTTGAAATCGACAAGGAATACAGTGTATCTGCCCATTAGGTTTAGACATAAAATAGCGAGGCTATTAGCTTATAATAGGTCTTTACCTATGAAATTGCCGTTTTGTATGAAAAAATTTAAACGAATTTTTTTCATGAATTTTTTATTTGTATTAATCGAAGTAATCACCCATGCAATCAATGCATCTTTGCCATCGCAGTGGCAGTTTATTGATGCCCTTCTTAAAGAAATCAGCTGGACGGGAGGCAACAAATTCTTCAAAGGCATTTTGTACTGCCTCTCGGGTATTACATTTTTTTCCCGCCAAGAAGTTATCCAAATTCTGGAAAAAGTAGTAGTCTGTAGGCGCAAGGTCTGGTGAGTAGGGCGGATGACGGAGAGCTTCCAACCCCAGTTCTTGCAACTTGGAGACCGTCTGCTGTGCAGTATGAGGTCGCGCGTTGTCGTGCAGGAGCAGCGGAGACGAGCGATTGACCAATGCTGGTTGGAGATGCGCCAGCTTCTCCATCATTGTGTTCAGTTCTTCACAGTACACATCTGCAGTAATGCTCACCCCGTTTGGTAAGAAGCTGTGATGAATCACACCGGCGCTAGACCACCAAACAGTGACCATCACTTTTCTAGGGGTAAGTTTTCGTTTAGGGCATTGTTTAGGTGCTGAACCAGGATCCAACCAACTTGCTGAGCGCTTACGGTTATCAAACAGAATCCATTTTTCATCGCAGGTAACAATGCGGTTCAAAATTCCTTCATTTGTGTGTCTGTTGAGCGTGCAAGGCACGTCTCGACGCGTACTTCGCGCTGGCGATCATTGAGTTCGTGGGGCAGCCATTTGTCAAGCTTTTTTACCTTGCCAATTTGACGCAAATGGACCAATATTGTTTTGACGCTAACGTCGAAAGCTGCTGCTAATTCAGCCGTAGATTGTGTATCATCAGCTTCCACAATCGCCTTTAATTCGTCATTGTCGACCAAAGTCTTCGGACGACCGCGAGGTTCATTTTTCAGGTCGAAATTTCCAGAACGGAAGCGAGCAAACCAATAACAGGTGGTGCGTTGGTTTGTAGAGTTAGCTCCGTAAACGTCGTTGATGTTGCGTGCCGCTTGTGCCGCGTTGCTGCCACGACGGTACTCATATTCCATAATTACTCGATTTTTTAACGTATCCATGATGACGAAAAAGATTGAAATGCGATGAAAATGTAACACTAATCAATAAAGAAATGACTACTTTTAGAAAAAAAAAATCCATGTTTTTAAAATAAAATTAATTTGAAATTAGAATTCATAGCCAAACAAAAATTATTTTGATTTGAAATGGCCAGTACTGCAGAACGGCAATTTCATAGGTAAAGACCTAATATAAACTCAGACATAAGTAGTATGTCGACGTCTTGTTCTTTAATTAACACCGCAATTATTAGTAATAATTCTAATGTACAGGTGGTCACCTTAAATAACTGTAGCACTAATGCTATAACTGTTTACAATAATTGTACGAAGGAGGATCCATGTGTCACTTTGGCAAATTCTTGTCTTAATGTGGGGTCCACAAGTAGTAGGATCTCATTGCCTGGTGATAGCATGGGAGTCTTGGGGCTCACTCTGGATGTTTATTTAAACTAGATAGTAAGACAACAGAAGATACCAGTAACAATGTAGTTATACCTTCCAACTTCAAGGTGTCTTCTTGCTCTCAAATAGTTAAGTGTAAAAAAGGTTCAAAGCAAAATTCCTTGACATTATTTCATCAAAATATTCAAGGTTTTGCTTCCAAACAATTAGAAATTGAACTATTTTTAGAAAAAACCATGTTTGAAATTGTTTGTTTAACTGAACATTGGTTGAAAGATTATAAAATGCTAATTAATTACGAAAATTATAGTGTGGGCAGTTGTTTTAACCGAAAGTCTATGCTGCGTGGGGGTTCACTAATCTTAGTTAGAAATTCTATTAAATCTAAGACTCGTAAAGATATAGTTGATTTGTCGGTAGAACATAACATTGAACTGTCCTGTGTTGAGCTAGATAAGCATGTTTTAGTGTGCGTTTACAGACCCCCAAATTATCAAAACTACTCCATATTTGAGTCAGTAATGGAAGATCTTCTAGCAAAACTCGCATCTAGTAAAAAATCGCTAATTATCTGTGGTGACTTCAATATTAATATCTTAGAGAATAGTTCAAATAGCAGTCGATTATTAAGTCTCTTTAAATCATTTAATTTGTCAAATGTATTTTCAGAACCAACCCGCATAACTAAAAATTCTGCTACATGTATTGATAATGTTTATTGTTGCTGTGACTACATAGATAAAGCCATTGTAAATTATCTCCCTTCGGATCACAGCGGTCAAACTGTTTCTTTCAAGTGCTACACACCATTACAAAAAATTCAGATACAATCTAGACAAATAACAACCAACAATCTAAATAGATTTAATAATAACTTAATTAGTAAGTTAAGTATACCGGGCCATATTATAAATAATGTAAATGAATTTTATGAGGAATTCTTTTCGGTAGTGCGCACCGAATTCAATATTACTCTAAAAAAGAAAACAAAAACTATTTGCCCAAATTTTTTGTTCAGTGACTGGGCAACTAAGGGTATAAGGAAAAGTAGGGAAAAATTATTTGAGCTGTATGGCCTTAAGCCTTATGTTAACTCTGAAACTTTTAATAAATACGTTGCTACTTACTCTAAAACTTTCAAAAATACCTGCAAGGTAGCTAAAGCCTTGTACATTAGCAACAAGATCAAATCAGCCGATAATAAAATAAAGACGGTTTGGAAAATTATCAATAATGAAACTAACAGGAATAAAAGACATAATAATGATTTCAATCTCGAGACTTCACGTGGTCCCATAAGCACTAACAAAGAAGTTGCTCAAGAATTTGTAAATTTCTTTACCAGTATCCCACTTAAAACTACTGAAACCTTAAATTCGTCCCCCGCGCGTTCTATTGAATTATTAAGAGCAAACGTTTCATCCTGCCCGATTGAATTTAAATTTAAGCATATAAACCCCATAATAATAATAAAAACTTTCAAGCAAATCAAGATCAAACTAACCGAAGATATATGGGGAATGTCTATCAAAGTTTGTACCTCCATTGTTGAGACTATAGCGCCGTACTTGGCCTTAATATTTAATTTGTGTGTGGATCAAGGAGTCTTCCCGGATCTAATGAAATATAGTAAGGTAATACCACTTTTCAAATCAGGGGACAGTAAAGACACCAATAATTATAGACCCGTATCCGTGTTGCCGGTTTTCAGCAAGGTGTTTGAAAAGGTAATGCTGAATCAAATGCTCAATCATTTTAACACCAATAAAATCTTACATGATCAACAGTATGGTTTCACCAAGGGACGTTGTACGACTGACGCCGGTGTCACCTTATTAAAACACATATTTACGGCGTGGGAAGAGGCCCAAGACGCCGTAGGAATCTTTTGTGACCTCTCCAAGGCATTTGATTGCGTCGACCATGAAACCTTAATATTGAAACTTGAGCATTACGGACTTGGAAAACTTGCGCTCAGTTTAGTAAAATCTTATTTAAATGATAGACAACAGCAAGTTCAAATAAATGGTGTCAATTCACTCGGTTTAAAAGTAAAAATGGGTGTACCACAAGGCTCGATATTGGGGCCTTTCCTCTTTTTAGTATATATTAATGATCTACCCCATTTGTTGAAAACCGAACCACAAATGGTGTTATTTGCTGACGATACTTCTTTAATTTTTAAAATTAATAGACGTGCATCAAATCTTGACGACGTAAATAACGCCCTACTGCAGATCCAAAATTGGTTCACAGCTAATAATTTAGTATTAAATGGGAAAAAAACTAAATGTATAAGATTTTCTTTACCAAATGTCAAAAGTACTAATTGTGAGATAGGAATAAATCAAGAGAAACTAGAATTCGTCGATAAAACTGTTTTCCTGGGGATCACGCTCGACTCAAGGCTTCAATGGGGTCCTCATTTAACATCCCTTGCAGGACGGCTCAGTTCAGCGGCATACGCTGTGAGAAAAATCCGTCAATTTACTGATGTAGGTACCGCGAGGCTAGTCTATTTTAGTTACTTTCATAGTATTATGTCGTACGGTATTTTACTATGGGGACGGGCTGCAGACGTTGAGTCTATTTTTATTCTGCAGAAAAGAGCCATCAGAGCCATATATGGCCTCCGCAGGCGCGACTCTCTAAGGGAACGGTTTAAAGATATTAACATCATGACGGTACCTTGTCAATATATTTATGAAAACATCATGTACGTAAGGAAAAATCTACATAGTTTTAGTAAAAGAGGTGAAAGACACAATTATATCACTAGAAATAGGGACCAATTAGTTCAACCAGGTTTCAGGCTGGCTAAAGTAGACTCTTCTTTCATGGGGTACTGTTTAAAATGTTACAACAAAATACCTCCCCATATACTTCAATTGAATGAAACGAAATTTAAATCCTGTATAAAACGCACACTATGCAGTCAAGCATATTATAAGTTGGGGGATTACATCGCTGATAAAAATGCTTGGCTCAACGCTGGTCCTGCTCCACAAGGGCGCATTAACTAATTGATTAGCATTTGGAACTACTGAAGATTGTAAAAACTGTCTTTACATTGTATAAATTCAATCTTGTAGTATTGTATAATTGCATAGCACATGTGTGAGTACTATGTACCTACTATAAAGCTACCATTTTCTAGGTTTGTCTTTCATTGACTTGAATGTGCCCTGACGGCTGAGAGTATGTCATGCTCACTCAAATGTCTCGCTGGTGGTGGCGTGTGTGTTGGATTATTAAGTTCCCTTCAAAATGGTTGAGCTAAATGGTGCTGATCCATACGTCATGTTCGTGAACGGGCGCCGTCAGTGGGGACTGGTCATCTCTTGGCTGCCACGGCTTATTTTAATTTAATATTGGAATTGTTGTCGTCTCTTTATTACGGACGCTTTTAACGTTCTGCATCGTTCTCACATGCATAATTTCAACATGAATGATGTAACCAATAATTTGTAACCATATTTTGATTTAAAAGAGTGTCCATGGAGTTTCTTGCCCGTTCTTCTCCATAGGTACCTACTAAGCTTTGGAATGGGCAACTAGCTTCATCTTTCTGACTGACCGACCCCTTGACAATTCAAAAGTGCCTTTAATTGGTTTATTTGAAATAAATGCTTTGAGTTTGAGTTTGAGTTTAACTCAGCGCGCAGTTAGAGCAACGTACTATCAGTCACGGTCCTCAGTACATTACTGCATGGCCGTGCGACGTCGTGGTCGGATGTTGATGCGTATGTAGGCCACTACACTAACTTATGGCGCTCAGACTTTATCATTGACCAGAACTAAAAAGTCCAAACTCAAGATTTGCCAAAGAGCGACGGAGAGTACCTAGCATTTAAAAAAGAACTCACCGACCAAATTCACAATACCATTTCTAGCGGCATCTACACTGCCACATGCGAGCTACGCGTCACAGTGACGTCACGCAAAATCCTGCATCGCGCAAGCAGAGTTTACCGCGCAACTAGCATATATACAACGTCCCGTCATCAAACGTCAGGCGGTTGCCCACCAGACACGACACCCGTCTGATGGGCGGATCCTTCCTTTGCTATGTAGGTATGAGTGGACTTTACACCCTGTTCGTCATATCTCTATACCATAATATGCCTCAAGACAGGTATCGCCGATGTTAGCGATAAGTCTGCAAGGCTGAAATGGGACCGGGCGGGTCCCACTTGTAAGACGTATCAAGACAACATGAGCTAGGACTGTTACATGATGTGTAGCTGAAGACGGGCGACGTCAACCAGGCAAGCCTAAGAAACGCTGGCGTGACAATTTAGACTCGTGAAGGCACAACACAAAGAAAATTGGAAAAGTATGGGGAAGACCTTTGCCCAGCAGTGGGACAACTCAGATTAACAAAAAAGTTAAAGAGCAGGTATCTACATGAATATAAAATAATGCTATCTTAAATATTGACTTGCAAGGACTCATAACTATCGCTTTTTTGATGGCCACAACGTATCCTAATTTTCGCCAATGCATCACGTCTCGCCACCCACCACGTCTCGTCCTCCTGTCACACCATGTTCTCCTGGTACTCGTAGTCCCGCAGTTGCGTATTTGCATATAAATTAGTCCGTCAACCAAATAAATCCAAGAAGACAACGTCGAATTTTATAGCTGTACAAGTTTAGCTAGGATAGCATATAGCATTCAAAATTTCCAGGTTGTATAAAACGTTACAACGTACATCAATTTTTTTTTATCCTTATATTCCTTTAAACTATAGAAGCTACACTCATTCATCCACTTACACAACTTTACCTTAAATAATCTAGATCACATTGCTAGGCAATTTCTGTTATTTATTGATTTATTTAGTTGTTGTATTTGGCAAGTCTTAGTAAATCACACGGCACTAATTTATATGGTTCTCGTCTATTTCGAGGATTTACATCATTTGCCGTCTTAAATAATTCGTTATACTTATACAGTAAATACATTTGACAAAACAATTGCACTAATGTTTACCTACAGCTTCCCCCCTATCATCGTCATTCAAGCGCCAAGAGATCCTTGTAACTGTACTTTGTTTTACTACAATTTTATTTTCGAACTGACGAATGATGGTTATATTGAATGAATGAACATTCAAAATCAATTCATTCAAAAACTCGCTCGCTTATAAGCACAGCACACAGTTACTTTTACGCCGAAGTGCGAATTTTATGCCAAATCTCAGATAAATAAATATGATCGTATAAAAGTTGTAACAGAAGGCTTTTGCCCGAAACGAATGTACTGAAACGTTTTCATTTAAATGTATTTCCCTTCGACCACTACCAGCATGGATACGACCAGTAACAAATGAAACTAGTCGAGTCCGACTTGATAATATTATTATTATTGGAAAACCCACCACGAAAATACTTTGGTAACTATTATGACCTTTTCGTCGTTTCCAACTACACTAGTGAGTTAGAAATTTTATGCTGTGCTGCGGCCATTTTGGCATAACTAAGCATGTTTTTAGGGTTCCGTACCTCAAATAGAAAAAAAAGAACCCTTGTAGGATCCCTTCGTTGTCCATCTGTCTGTCTATCTGTCTCTCTGACAGTCTATCAAGACCCTTTTTCTCAGGAACGCGTGAAGGTATCAAGTTGACATTAATATCAAATACGACGGTCTACGGTCCCTTGGAGTTCTAAAAAAATCAAGCTTCTAAGTCAACGCAATAAAAAAATACGGCCATTTATTGATCGATTTATGCGACATATTTTGATACTCGCAAAGAAATCAAAACACAGGTACTACCCGTTAACCTAGTATTATGAAATTTGGCAAGAAGCAAGGTCTCACAGCAGAAGTAAAGGAAAAAGTCCATAAATCGTAAGTTTGTTGTTTTATAACATTTTTTTTTTGTTTTTACAAACTTTCATTTGCAGTTGGAGAATTGACCGTGACGTATATCGATATAAGGGAGAACATGTTTTTCAACTATAATGTTAAGTTTGTTTTTGGGATAAATTCATCCCAACTACGGAACGCTTCATTGTGTGTGGACCAACACGCACTAGCCGGTTTTTTTTTAAACAATTTGCATTCAAAAGTGATAATTGAAAATTTTGCCAACGCTATACCTATTTCTTTCTTTCAAGGTGACATTATATTTTGCAAGGTATACAATACAAATAGTAGGGGTAAGATTTAAGCATGAGAGGGCACTTTCCTAGAGCTTGATTGAATAGTCCCTTCAGAATCCATCCATCATCCAAGTATCGAGGGTTTATTCAGCCGTTTTCTGTATTAATGTATTAACATTAATATAGAAAACGGCATAAAAAAACCGTAAATCGTGTTCGTCGTCCTTCATGTTTTTGGGTAAATAAAACCTTCGTACCGAATGCAAGGAACGTTTTAGGCGCGAAAAGATTGGGGTCCATTTTTTATGCGTTTTTTAATGTGTGTAGATTTTAAGTATGCATTTAATAATATGGCTAAAAGCTGTACTTATAAGACGCAAATTTCTACTCTACCTACTTAAGAAGTTTCAAGATATTCTGTATGCTTATCAAAAAAACAGCTGATGAGTTGATATTAAAATTAAGTGAGTCACTTCCATTTATGTATAAGTAGCTTGATAGCTTAGAATTTGATAATCAATTCGGGTTGTTCGGGGAATTATAGTTAGGAGGATGAAAAATCGGTCTATCGACACTCTAGACTCACAAAATTTTATAGGTACTTAAATAAAAATAAAAAACTCTTTAACATACTAAGTACTAAAGTTTTTATAATAATATAATTCAATCATGATTCGAAAGACATTTGGCGTCATCTATTACCATAAGAACGTTATTGTTGTTTTCCTCGGAAACAGTACTTTTTTTCGGGATGAAACGTACCCTATGTCCGTTTCTGTACCCCTGACAACATTTATGCAAAATTTCAGGATGATCGGTGCAGTGGTTTAGGCGTGAAAAGGTAACAAACAAACTTACTTTCGCATTTATAATATTAGTTAGGAAGTTAAGAAGTTAGGATAGTTAGGATTAGGATAGTTAGGATAGTTAGGAAGTTAGGATAGGTATTAGGCAAAAGAAAAAGCAATACCGGTATTAGGTAATTGACAGATTAGGTACTAAGTTACCAATGTATGATGAAGAAATTATCGTTTGTTTTGTGAAATGCTCAGGTGTAACTAATAGCAAAAATTTCTGGAGGCAGAAAGTTTAAAAAAACCTACCTAATTCGCATAAAAAATGTTAAAACCATCATTTCACTAATAGTGATAAACTGATAAGTCAGTGGGACTGTCAACACATTTTACGATACCCAGGCCTAAAGGAGTTAACCTTATTCAAGCTGAAACGAGAACAAGATTAGGAGACCGGGGACATAAAATGACACATCCAGCTTTGGAATAGAAAGTGTCACAGTGTCGTACAGCGGGGCGAGTACGGCCACTGTGACATGGCTTGAGTCACACATTGAATCACAGTTTGGGCGATAAAACCGTCCGTACCGTAACGTTATGTCTTGTCACAAACGTCTTGGATACGCTCATGCTCGTACCCCAGCACCCTAATTACGTAACACACTATCTATCACAATCTGAATCATTTTGAAGCCTATTGCTAATCCTTTGCTACATATGTTCGAAAAATGTGTCTGCTCAACAACGTAAATAACGCAATGAATTTTGTTGAACTGTCGAAATGAAACCTATTCCTACTGTTAGTGTGTTACGTAATTACCCCGCTGGTATGAATGAAGAAAAGAAACGCGGTCACGTGATCGTTGGCGTTCACTCCATACCAACGTAGGTATTCCTTTGTTTTGTTCCCTGGTTAATGACACTAGTCCAAATATTTTTTACGATACAGTGTATATCTACCACTACCATATCCCTTTGTTTTGTTTTTTGACGTAATAATATGACTTTTAGAAAAACCAAATATAATTACGCCGCGTTCCCTCATAAGAATTGACACTGACAGTGTTATCAAAACCCAGATAGAGCCAAGACAAACGATCGACAAGAACAAAGTTGCAGAAATATATTTTTCAATTTTACAAACCTACCACTGTGACCTTGTGTTTGCTTTTAATTCACTGCAGAAAAAACTCCGAACCAATCAATTATATAGCGGGTGCGGGTACAACGAATCAATCAATCTCAGGCCGTATTGTGGCTGCTATCGAGAGAGGTTCGCGTATTCAAGCGCCATTTTGTAAGTTTTGGCGGGAATTCTAGATCGCACTTTACGCGCCGTTTGTTCTGAGGACAATCGGCTGCGTTCACAGACAAACTTTTTCAACAGTAAAAAACCTCTTTCTGTCGCCAAGCAACATCGTAGATCATCGACATTTCAAAATCATTTTATCAAAATGAACATAATATATCGTATTTTAATTAACAACCTTCCTTTTGAACGTCAAGTTAAGGCAGCACTCTATTACCATTACTTCTTAGTGATATAGCGTAATACAACCGAATCGATATAATTTTATCTACAATCAACACACTAAGAAGAAAAATACTATGAAAAACGAGTCAAAATTTAAACAAACTCCCAAACACCACAGCTGTCCTGAGACCTTTATAGGTATTAGTGGGCTCTTAAGGGACTAACAACACTTATTCAGTTCTGTTCAGCTTTTGTCCACAAAAAACAACGATTTTGTATGGAATGCGTACGCATCCAATCAGCTTTCCGGATACGTACGCATTCCATACAAAATCAATAAATGTGGTTAGTACCTAAGGCGGCAATAATTACCATCAGGCAGGCCATCAAACTATTTGTCAATTGAAACTAAATTTATCCTACTTTCTAATACCCATTTGGCTTCGCTGTAGTCGTTTAAAGAGGCAAACCTAGGAAATTCCGTTGAATAAATTATCCGAAGCACGAAAGCGCCCTTAGCATGAATCGTTACTACTTATAAAGAGTATCCACTAACACTTACAAAAATAAAGTAGGTAGGTACTCATCCTATCCTACTAATATTATAAATGGATGGATAGATGGATTTTTGCTACTTTTTCACGCAAAAACTCCTGAACGGCTTTGGATACAATTTGGAACACAGATAGTTTATAACATGGATTAACACGTAGGATACTTTTATCCCGGTAGTACGTTCCCGTGCGATAATTTCCTACATCTATGCGGGCGAAGCCGCGGGCAAAAGCTAGTAAGTACAGTCACCAAAAGTGATAAGTAACCAGGGTCGTCGGATATAGTTAAAGTTTAGTAAGAAACCGATGGATGTTTTCGAATAAAACTTAATTTAATTAATAGATAACAAACAGTTCATTTATCAAATTAAATTTCATTCGAAAACATCCATTGGTTTGTTACTAAACTTCAACTATATCCGCCGACCCTGGTTACTTAACTCTTGGTGACTGAACATAAACGATATCTAGGTAAAATATTTTACAAACGACTGAGCATGATAAAGATGACTAGTTGATAGGTACTTATGAAAAAACTAGCTTCTGACCGCGACTTCGGTCGCGTGGAAGTCATAAGACACAGAATATACTACCTGCACATTTTTAGGGTTCCGTACCCAAAGGGTAAAACGGGACCCTATTACTAAGACTCCGCTATCCGTCCGTCTGTCCCCAGGCTGCATCTCATGCCTAACACATCTCGACTTAGTAAAAACGCAATAAGAACTTAGCATGGAAGAGCGAGGGAAGCGAGCTCGTGATTTGGGGCACCCCGACTCAGACAGGTTAGGTTCGAAGAGGCTCAAGTGAGCGAGCAAAGCGAGCGAATGAGCCCCCATCAGCCCGCCCACCTTTATGCAAACAGAAATAGGAGCCCCGCGAAGCAGGGCTCCGTCGCCTACGCGTCAGGGGGTCCCTCCCCCTCACTCCCTTCCCCCATAAATCAGGCAGATATTAAAAAAAAACAAAAATATGAAAGAATAAATTTAATTTAAAAAACCTATGCATTTCTCAAACTTCCCCTTTGCGGGGGGGATCTCCACCACTTCTGTCCCCCTCCTCCCTCAAATATACATTTAAGGTGAGTGGGGGGAAGATGAAAAACGGGGTAACACAAAAAGTTGTCCATAACGCCAGACTTAATGCAGTTTTTGCAGTGATGGCAACATTATTAAGATCGCCATTTTGTTACGTCGCACATCTTAGTCAGCGTTTGCCGCTTTGAGTTAATGGTTGTGTGAAAAATGCAAATGTCTGCGCAGTGAGTTTTATGCAAATTAATCGAGTGTTTTAATCTTACCCCGTGTCCTGTAACTTTACTTACGAGGTGGGTACGAATGTTTTATTGGAATATCTACTCATTATTTTTAATTCTTAGTTGTGTTATTACATTCAAATATGGATATTTTTCGTATTTTAGGATTTATTTCAATATTCCATGTTTACCCACCAATATTTGACGGGGTAAGAAGAACATATAAAAGTTTCGACCTTACCCCGTTTTCAAAAGTCATACTAATAGACAGATGTTCTCAAACTGTTGTGATAAGATAAGTATACAAAATAAAATAATAGGTACCTACCCTTTTATGATTTTATGATGTTCATATAGAATATCGGTTGTGCAAATTTTGAATTAATTAATTTTGTGTATAAGTGACTAGTGATTACATACTGTCTTTGAAATATTTAATTAGAATAAAATTATTATTTTGTTTCAGCCAATATAACGGATGCACAGTAATAAACTGTCAGCGAGAAACTGGACCATTTATATCTAGAAGTACTTACAAATATTATTATTATAAATACCAACTTAGGACTACCGAATAACTATTCAATAAATGCATTTTGCCAATTCAGAATCACCATGTCACGTAACTACGTCCGGAAACCTTTACGCGCAACTTCCGACACTCATGACGATGTTGCTAACACCATAGAGTAAGTAAAACGGAAGGAATTGACATTATACGGCACGGCAAAACATTACAATATACCTATTGCGACTCTTCAAACTCTCTGTTTTGTAATATCTTGGTATTAGGATAGAGTAAAATAAAAATATATATGTGATTGATAGCGAAGTTTTATTTTCAATATAACCTTAAGCAATTAAAGTGGAAAGTTTGAGAACCTCTATGTCAATCTCCCCCGGTTGGGGTAAGATTGAAATATTAAAAATACAAAAATATTATATCTTTGTTAACTAAAGGTATTTTGACACTTCAGGCAGTTCTCAGTTTTTATCGCACTTCAAACTATAGACTAGTGACGACCAACAGCGTCTGATAATCATTTGAACGATTTTAGAAACTATTTCGATCTTTCCCCATCACCTTTTCGTCTTCCCCCTGTTTCATTCTCGTGATAAAAACATTTTATTGAATTTTGTTTAATGCTTAGGAACAGATTTAACAGGATGTTATCAATATGATAGAAAAATATACTCTTTGCTCTTTACTCAATACAAATAAATTTTTAGCATAAGCTAATATGAACTGTTCTACAAGACTTCAAATACAACACTGCTCATCTCATCAAAAAACCGTTCGATCTTGCCCCCACTCACCTTATATATATATACAAGTCCTTCTACTTTATTAACTTTAACTCGAAATTATTTATGTAGGAAAAATGCTAGAAAGTTCTTTTGGCACGTGGACAAAATCGGAACTAACGTCGACTTGATTTGTCCGCTACGTACCGTTCCGTTACGTCCGACCAATCTGAATCTTGATCCGTGGTCTTTAATGGCTGCTTCAAATTCAATTCGCCCTTTAAAAGATTCACATTGGCAAAATCGGCCGTTGATTGATTTCCTACAGACAAAGATTGGGATCAAAATACATAATTAATTTGGAGCGTTAGCCCACTGGAAACACTAGTAATACCATAATACAAATCATATATGTCTAACAAAAATTGGATTATTTCTAATACTCACCAGACGATGGTCCATGCTTACCGATTGGAGGCCATTGCACAATCTGTTCCTGGCAGAACTAAAAAAAAATTGTGAATTCGACACAGCAACAAAAATGCCTATAGTGTTCATAAATAAATATTTTGTCTTTTTAACAATTTCTAATGAAGAAATCTGATAAATACCTATTCTGTTTTCTTTACTTTACTTACATAATCTGTGGGTCTAAAATATCAATGTCTAAATCTGGCTGTCACTCGTCTGTCAGTGGAGATTATTTTTAATAATAATTGTCTATGCTCTACATTATTAAAATAAAACTATTTAGCAAATTATTTACAGAACAATAGAAATTTGCAGTAAAATAATTATGAAAATGCCTCACATATATTTGATTTAAATTATCTTTTTTTAGCAACTAGGCGTTGAACATGCCAGTAAACCATAACCATTAGACGGGAAAATAAGTAAGGCCAAATTTATTTGTTCAGTAAAATAAATCAAAAATATATTTTTAATCATTTATGTATTCGAAATCAATAAACAGCATGTACTGCTAAGAAACACAACAAAATAAAATAATGTTGACCGGAACGTACAGTTAAAAGATGTCAGTAGTGCCACCATGACAGTTAAAATCATTATCGCTATTGTGACGTCGCATCCGTTGCCGTTGCGCAGTTGCCTCCATTTTGTACGCTCGTCTCTTGTCTATAATTTCGAATAGTAGATCGTCTTTATGGGCATGGTCCGTAGATAATTTTTACTCTTTGGATACCTTAATATATTGTGGTCTCTGATTACTAACTGTCAAAACAATGCATTTTTATAGTGTTTATATTAATTTTTCCAGGTGTTACTGGTTGGATAATAATGCGCGTCTATTGAAATGGATACGTGGTCCGATCTCTGCCGCTGTTGTTTGTCTGCCAATTCCGAAGTGTCACTCCTAGATTCGGAACAGAATGTAACTGAGAAGTTTCATGAAATAACTACAATCGAGGTACGTAATATTTCCCATAATAGTACTTTGCTTCGGGATAAATTATGTATATTCTGAGTTATTATCGCTATAATGTCATGTAAGTATGTCAATTTTGTTAGTTATTGACATGGAACATAACCTCACTTTACGTCTAGATTCGCCGCGAAAATGCATTGATTGCAAGCGATTTTCGACGTTATTGTGTCAGCGAAACAGAGGTATCCGGTCGATTTTGCTTTGAAAAATTCGGATAAGAATTTTCATAAAAAGTAACGCTAGGGAATGTAGTAAAGGCGGCAAAAGCGTCGTCGATAACAAATTATAGTTATAATAAGCAGCATGTAATTAGTGCTCTAAATACAAATTAACAATGTACAGGCTTCTTAAAAATATTCAAAGTTTATTTTTATTTTTATAAGTATGTGTTTTTATCCGTTATCGGCGTAATAATAATATCAAATAGGAAAAAATAACAATTTACTTACAGAATAAAATTTTTGTTTTTAATTATAATATGACGGAAGCTATTAATGTTAATGCTATCCTAAAACAATGTTGCAAACAAAATTTATATTGGAAATCATTTAGCTTGTATTTTTCTCTTAAAGGCTCTTATTTGGGAGAAAATTATGATAAAACAACCAACAAACAAGGAGACATTATTTCAAATTACATTACTGATGATAAGCAAGACAGCCTAATGATGTCATAAACAACTTTTTATGTTGTGTGGTGACATACTGAAAACTGAAAAAGGAAAGCTCCCTAACTGACAGACAAATCATGTTAAATTGTTTAGAATTATCTATAATCTCCTATTGCTCGTTAAGTGTTATGGTTTGGGTTGTGATACCCTATTCTTGGTCCGCTAGCATATTCCGAGTATAATCAGAGTGCTCACCAAAAGAAAATAAATTAGTCTTGGACAGTGACGCCTGATATGGTCTTCTTGTTAGCATGTCAATTGTCAATTCATAGACAACTCCCATTGGAGTGTAAATGTGGTGCTGTTCCACAAACAAAGGGACACTTATACCATTTCCTGTGTGTCCTGTGAGCTGCAAGTTACAGGATTTAATGGACACTGGTGATGGTGCCAAATTGTGGGCCGAGTCCATTTAAATTGCCATTGACACTCTACGAAGCTGGATACAGTGAAGAGCACTAAGAAACATAGGGCAGAGAGACGGAGAGGGCATATTCCAATAAGATTAATTATTACAGCTCAACAAACTTTTTTATTCACATCTAACTTCTTCCATGATACGTGTAATTTAGTTTTTCCACTTAGAAATGTGAATTGACATTGTCGCAAGATAATTTAAAATGAATACCCTTTAGTTTAAAGCATAACATACTAAAATATATAAGCAGAAGGTCAACTTGAAACATCCACCAATAAGAACCAATGACCTTAACGCAGTAAACCTTTTTTTATCCACAAAACAAGACTTTATTTTCTAACCCTTCCACTACCACTCAGGAGAAGCACTTAAAAACATTATTTATCATGCACTCAGTTAAGTACATGGTTTATAAAATCCTGTTCTTGACCATTACATACATATTTTATTTAAACACTTAAAATATTTGTGGATATGATGATTTAAAAGTTCAAAAGTAAGAGTGTGACGAAGCATAAACTCACATCTTCAGGCTTTAGCATGATGTGGTTTGTGTAGCAAAAATAATAAAATTTGCTGCGTTTACTTGTATAGTTAACTCAAAAATGCTGATTTTTTAGTTATGTCACCCTTCATGCCAATGAGGGATATGTTATTTATAACATTATTATTATTAATCTGTTAATTAAACACTTAAAAACATTATTATTATTAATCTGTAAATTAAACACTTAAAACATTATTTATCATGCACTCAGTTAATGACATTGCTTATCAAATCCTATTCTTGACCATACATATTTTATCCTTGCAAATTATTTAGTTGATTTACTCAGCTGTAATCGTAAACGGGGGAGATTCTACCTGCCAATTTAAACAACTTTTACCTACCTACCTTTCTGTTTTTCATACTGTTCATTTATTGAGGGAGACACAATAAAATGTACTCACCAATGTTACGGAGTACATTTGTTTTGGCTTTATTGTTATTTTTAGGTTCGTTTGTTTAGTATAACTTTTGTCTTAGGATACGTTTTCAGTTTAAATTGTATGGGTGCTAATGCCTGAAATAAACGATTATTAGTATTATTACCCAATTTACTTTTTTTTATGATTCGGATATCAGGTTCTATCAGCCCCTGACAAAGCAATTGCAGGTGACAATTACCAACCTGTATTTGTGCCTAATTTAAATTTTGAATGTGTGAAGTGGAACTTTGATCATTTTTAGTTTCAGCAATGACATTATTGCATCCATTAAGCGTATGAGTGAGCTGTAGTTAGATGAATATTTAATCAAATTTCTAGAAACACTGGAAAGATAATCAATATTGGCAGTCACTTTGTAAACTAGGCAACAACCCAGAATATTGTGTCTGTGAATTAAAGTTTTTTTTATGTGTTTCGGTTGGAAAAAATAAAATAACAAAAATTACGCCTATGTTCCCCAAAGGTGTAGGCAGAGGTGTTGAGTACACCCACATTAAAACTGGCGAAATTTTTGCTGTTTGAGGGGGAAGCGCTAAGGTAGCCTGCAAAATACAAATTTTATCACGTTTTTTGCGATTTGCAGGTCAGGGTCAGGATGTATGTTCAAAATATGATTCGCGATGGTAACAAATGTGTATTTCCAGAATTATAATAATTAAAATCATCATAAAATAACTTCCAATAGTCCAACTGTTAGCTACAGATAGCAAGGTATCAGCACAACACTGTGTGGTTTTAGTCAGTGAGAGTCTGATAGACCCCTCCACCCACCCCAGGGTGGAGGACATCCATGAGAATTTCCAAAGGACAAAAAATAAAAATAAAGGATGTGGGCTTGCCTGAGGGGTAGTGAGTTCAATACTATTGTATAGAATTAAGATCTAACTTAACAGACAGCTGTGCTGCTGTGGAGATTACTATCCCACTTCCACTTCTTAGGTAAAGCACTAGAAAGTGGTGAACGGCGGGCGTTTTAGGGGATTGTCTTATGAAATTTTGACGTTCAAAAATTGCTGATTATCAGCCTAATTTGAATAAATGACTTGTGAACAATCGATGTGCCCCTCGTATTTATTATTGACGTGAATCCTATAAATAAATAACAATTACATGATCCGTTAGCTCAGTTGTAAGCGTTATCATGAAGAATTATAATATGTGGTTATCATTTTTTAATTTACACTAAATTTACATTTATGGTGTTATAGATTTTTGTGTTACCTAATCTCAAAATTATTGTCACTAATATAGAATAGTAGATGGCCCGTTGGTCCCGTGGTCGGCGACTGCTGAGCGTGGGGTCCTGGGTTCGATTCCGAGGTCGGGCAAAGTGTTATTGAGTTTTACATTAGGAATTTCTTAGTAATAGCCCGGAGTTTGGAAGTTGGCGGTGTGATACTCCCGTGCCTCAGAAAGCACGTTAAGCCGTTGGTCTTGCGCCTGATCTCTCCGGTCGTGTCGGATTGCGTACCGTCCCATCGGACTATGTGATTTACGGAAGAGCGAGTGCACCTGTGTCTGCGCACACACTTGTGCACTACACCATCCCCCGCGCCGAAGGCTAGTCTCCGTTTAGATTGGGCGCCATGGCCGAAATACGGCCTGGAGGGCTATTACTATTATTATTATAGTATAGTATAACGAGCTGGTGTCCGCAATTCCACGTCCAAGCGCGTATTTTACGTACGGTATTATGTCACTATTGAGAGCAACTGTATACTTATATCAAAGAAGATTTATAAATACAATAGGTAAATAGGTTTTCAATTCAAGTTAATGTGACATAATAAATCACATGGGCATCTATCAAGAAGGTATTGCATGGGTTAAGTTAGATATTTCCAAGTGTCTTATTGCTCTACTTCCAAACCCCTGTCTTACAGACATGTAAAGGTTTTTATAGATCTTGCATAGAATAATTCATTATTTGCTACCAATCTTAATAGGATCGTTTTTGTGAAAAATAATCACCTCTGTTATAGCAGTTCCATGTGCTCATCTTAAAGTAATGATCTATTCAAAATTCCAGGTCAAGGAAGACGATGGTCTACCGCAGAAGCTGTGTACAGATTGTTATGCTATCATGAATTCCGCGTATCAGTTCCGAAAACAGTGCATAAAAATGGACAATGAACTACGTCTACAGCTAAACACTGTATTAGATATATCTAAAAGTGATAATCTTTCTAAATATGACGCCAGCGGTGATGACGACGATATTGGGAACGATCCCATGAAGCAACTTGAGGCTATCATAAAACAAGAGCCAACTGATAGCGATGATGATTACTATTATGTTCTGGTTATTGATGACCCCAAAGATAAGGATAAGGAAGAAACAACAGAAGTGGCAAACATTAAACAAGAACAATACGAAGATATTGTGCCAAATGAGGAGACTACAACAACTTACACACAGGAACCAACTCAAAGCTCCCAGAGTCAATTTGAAGACTCAATTGAATCATTCCTTATGTCCAACAAAGTCTCGGTTAACGTACCAGCTACTATTTTAGAAAATGAGGAAGAGAGTCAGGAAACTGACGATTTAGACGGAGCCATGAACATAGATGAAACCCAGGACAGTATGTCTCATGAACAAAATTTTGCTGAAATGGAAGAGTCACAAGACGATGAAACCATTGAAACAATTTCTTCTAGTGTTATCAATGAGCTGCCTAGTTCTAAAAACTTCATCAAAATATTGACTACAACTGACTCTGATGGCACTATCCTGTTGAAAAGTAACGACAGGATCCAATACTTGACTGATTCGCAACTAGTCACAAACGAAGATGAAGATGGAGACGCATTGTCGCAAGAAGTGATTTTCTGTGAAGGTGATGACACCTCCCAGTTCCAAATCCTGAAATATGATGGATCAGAATTGGTAATTGAATACGCGGATGATAGCCAAATAGCTACGGTACTCCAACAAGAAGATGGGACATTCTTATGTGATTGTGGAGAGCAGTTCGAAGACTTGGCCGATTATGAGAAGCATCAGTACAAACACAATCCTGCTGGGGAACATTTGTGTAACTTGTGCGGTAAAGGCTTCGAGTCTGCAGAAATTCTTACTGGACACATGCTACTTCATAGCAGTACAGGGCTCCTAATCACTTGTCCGTTCTGCAACCAACTTATCAGACGAAATGCTTTGACACAGCACATAAAATATGGTCACAATAACATCAAACCTCGCTGCAATATTTGTTTCAAGACATTTGCTAATCCGAACAACTTGAAACGTCACATGATGATTCACAGTGGCATCAGAGAGTTCGAATGTGACATCTGTTTCAAGAGATTCCACCAGAAAATCACAATGCAAACACATAGGTTAACGCATATGAACCCATTTTCGTGCAACCAGTGTGACCAATCATTTGAGAATAAGGCTGCATTGACCAATCACAAAGAATCTGATGACTGCTCAAAATCTAAAGTAATAAAGGTCAAAGAAGAATTAATGAAGACTGTCAAACAAGAAATAACTACAAATCTTGGTAAACTACTTGGTTATGCTTGCTCGCTATGCAAGAAAATGTTTTCAGTGGAGTCTGCATTAGAGCAGCATATTGAGAGCACACACATTGTTGATCCAACAGAATTGTTATGCTCGGAGTGTGGTGAAGTACTACCATCTAAGAAAGACATGCAAACTCACATACTGACTCACAAGAACATGAAAGTGAAGAACGTAAAAAGGTTTGAATGCAGTATTTGTGGCAAAGGGTGTTCGAGCCAGGCCATGCTTTTGATGCATGAGCGAGTACATACAAATGAGAGACCTTTCCCGTGTCAACTGTGTTCTTTACGATTTAAAACGAAAACACATTTACGGACGCATCAGCTTACTCACACACGGGAAAAGAAATTTGGATGTTCGGTTTGTATGAAGTTTTTTGCCCTCAAAGGGAATTTGGTTGTTCATCTCAGAACACATACAGGGGAGCGCCCTTATGTGTGCTCAATTTGCGGAGAAGCTTTCATAGACTCAAAATATTTAAAGAAACACAAACTAAAGAAACATTCTATAGATAATGTGCCGTGGAATCAGTACTGAGAACTGTAGTCCTTGTATAAAATACAGGGATGTAGGTTCATATTTAGCTGTTTTTAATTTCAATCTAGTCCAAATTGTCATACTGGTATCTATTTTATGACTAAGTTGAATATAAAGTTAAAATAATCATATGAATTACTTTTAGTATGGAAGCAACTCAGGATTCGCGAACGAAATTACTATTATTATATTGAAAAATTAATTGTTGCCTTTACAACCGAATTTTGTATTATACGGCTTATTATATCACGAATTTCAATATTTCTCCCATACTTGCAACTCCATTCTATTGGGTACATTGTCCTCCATTTTAACATTCTGTAACAGTTTATTCATACTCATCACTATGCAATTCGGTATCTATATCGCCACATGCGACCACTGACGTCACGCAAAATCCTGCATCGCGCAAGCAGAATTTACCGCGCAACTAGCATATATACAACGTCCCGTCATCAAACGTTGGGCAGTTCCACACCAGACACGACACCCATCACTACACACTTTCTCTTATCACTTTTTACTATCAGTAGCTTTTACACTTAACTATAGCAGTATTTGAAGTAGTTACACTTTTAGATATTATACATATCGACGGCGAAGTGTCAATAGCTCCTATCTGAAAATTTTCGCGAAATTCAGTTTTTATGGTTTCGAATTTAAAAGTCAAATTCACGTGTTCCAGTAAATTCTCTTGCAAGTGTTGCAACAGAATAAATCAATATGTAGAAATACCTACTAACTAAACCACAAAGGACACGTGTTGACTTCGACATTTAGAAGTTATTGGCACTTCGATTAATTAATTTATATTGTCAAGAAATAAAACAGTTTTTTTTTCATGTTGTGTAAATTGTTAACTACGGCAGTTAGAATTTCTTGTCACTTCGCCATCGATTTACAATCTGTAGGGGGTGAAAGTACTCATGAATATCAACAAGTTCTACTAAAATAATAGGCATGCATTTCATGCAATTGCATTTTAATTTGATATTTCTTCGGTAACACTGTAAAACTGATTTATAAATGCACATGTAAATGCCAATACATTCAAAATAAGTCTGTATTTTACGTCACTGCAACTGAATGACAATTTGGACTCCGTTTTTTTATAAAGTCAATATTGAATAATGCCTTTGTAGATTTAATTTTAGAGTGCATGCCAAAATTCTATATTAATTATCGCCTTTAAATATATAATAGGCCAAAGTGGGTTCTGAGCTCTCTACTACAAATAATTTCTACCAAGGCTTTTTAACAGTATGTGTACAATTTGAGGCTATAATATTTTGATGTGAAGTTAACATCAAAAGTAAATAAACGATTTGTAATTGTTTTTAGTTTCGCTTTATTAATTTAATTGATTAAACTTAAATATAAGTTTTATCGGGCATTTTTGGTTGTTCAAAGACAGCACTCCGCTTTGGTCGATACAAACTCGAATAATGCAGTTCAGGTGACCCATTGTAATTACGTAATGTCCACACAGCAAACATGTATTAAGGCAGGGTATTTATGAAGCTTGATTTATACAGTGTGATTTAATTGTCTGTGGCATGCCATAAGTTGTAACAACAATACATCTTGCACCATCTAAACAAGCCCGTATTACTTAGTAAAGAGTGTTTAGACGATACAAGTCACTTGTGGCTTCAATTTTATGATTTGCCATAGGGAAGAAACTTGCATCATGTAAATGGGGCTTAGTATTCATTCAGTCCCACAAGTTACAATATCCCCCTTGATTTATAAACGTTGCTAAAAGTTAAGTAAATGATTAACAACTGTTTTAATCGTACGTTTTTGATGTTTAAATGTCTCTTAACTTTAATCACCGTTTATAAATAATACCCATTGTTTTTTTTTTTTTTTTCTGGATATACCAAGACTTTTATGTAAGTAATTATGGTCATGACAAAAAGCAGAGATATGAAGTCTATGACAAATTGTGTGCAATAATAGTTCAATTATTGTAGACATTTACCTGGAATTATCAACCTGAGATGAATCGGCATTTTATATTCCTGGAAAGTATGTTGAAAAGTCAAGTCAAGTTTTTCTGTTCAATATTTTTTTAATACTTGACTCTTACAAAATATATAATGCCTTCTTAGCGATAATTCTATCAATAAAGTCTAGTGTTAAACATTAGGCGTCACTTTCGAATTGTAAATAGCATATTTTTTCATCAATTCGGTTTTAATAATAAGTTACTTTAATTTATCACATGAACTTTTTAAGTGTAATTATTTAATGTGTAAATAGTTAGTGATTAATTAATTCTGTTGGTTTTAGCATTGTATTGATTGGTGGTTACATTACCAAAACAGCTGCAGTGTTTTTTCCTCACATACCCTATTTGATAAAGAAACTCTGTAGGTACGCAAAACAGTAATATCACAACTCTAGTAAAGTTTCAGCAGTCTTTTATGTACAACTAGCTTTTGCCCGCGGTTTCGCCCGCTTGGAGGTCGGAAATTATCCGACGGAAACGTACTACCGGAATAAAAAGTATCCTACGTGTTAATCCAGATTATAAACTACCCGTGTTCCAAATTTCATACAAATCCGTTCAGTAGTTTTTGCGTGAAAGAGTAACAAACACCCATCCTCACATTTATAATATTGGGGTTTATTCATAAACTTTGCTTAAAGTTAAATGACGTTTAAACGTCAAAAATGTATGGTTAAACAGTCGCTAATCATTAGTTAACTTTAAGCAACGTTTATGAATAAACCCCTAATAGGATATCGTGTCACAAACAAAAACTAATAAACAATTTTTTTTTTTTTTAATGTTTAATTTGTAAACGAAGCAAAGGGAGAATGTAAGGATCGTAGCAGGTGGCGGTCTGTAGTTTCTGCCTACCCCCATGGGAAGAAGGCGTGAGTTTTCATGTATGTATTTGGTAGAGAAAAAGAAGTAGCTGTTTTGGTAAATTACAATAAATTATATTATGGTGATATACTATTATTTTGTGCCCCAAACGAAGCCTAGAATGTGTGTTATTTATCATGTAAAAACGACTTTTATTTATATCGCTTGAATGTCCAAAAACAGCAATAGAATAGGCCAGGGTATCTAGAAAGACTGCTTTCGACCGATAGTTCTGCTTACTGTTTTTTTTTGTGGCTTGCGACTAATAAGTCCCAAATGAATATAATTATTACTTCGTCGACCACCGATCGCATAATTAGGTGAGATACGAAATAGTATTCGTAAGAAATACATAAACAGCTGCACTCCCGCAAGTCAATTCAAACACGGAACGCTTGTCAGCCTGTAAGGCGTGCTACTTGTTCGGGTCGGTATGACCGGCAAAATCTAGATTCGATTTTTTCGCCTGTGCCGATTCATGCCGACCCGAACGTTGTCTAGCACCCCTAACATTTTTATGATGTCGAACTCCAATAATGCAGGTACTTATTTCAATTAAACCATTTACAAGCACTTTTGAATTTTAAAGAAATCAGTCAGTGAGAAATATGATGCTAGTTGCCCATTCAAAAGCGTGGTAACTAGGTTCCTATTTTAAATCAGTGATGTTGAATTCGATATTCTACAATCACCTGGTTTTTAAAAGGCTGTGATCATGCATGATCAACCTGTCAAATCTTATGTATACTACTGACATTAGTTGATCGAAAGAATAACATTTAGACAAGACTAGGTTCAATCGGCCTTCAGAAACCAGTGCAAGTGGTCAAATCTAGATACAGAAATTAATCGACGGCTGATACTGTAACCGCCGATCCTCTAAAGAATAAACATTATCGGATTTTTTTTTTGTTAATTGTACAAAATGATCCTACAGCCTTTTTCAATAAAGTGGTGTTTGTTACTCGTCATCTGCTCTTGACTTTTTTGTTTGAATCTACGGAATTTTGTCAGCGAATAAAATAAATATCAATTTGTGTGTGTTTTATTCATGGTATTGAAAATACATCAATGATTAATGATTTTATATTTAACAAATTAATGGAAGCGGAAAATGTTCACGTAATCCATAGCGAAAATCTTTTGGGGAAAAGATTACTCAAAACAAAACCTAAGTATAAAAAACCTCAAAAAACGTTTTTCAGTATGGTTAGGTTCTCAACAGGTGGAGTTCTTACATCAAAACCGGTACGGTACGATCGATGGTAGAAGCAAAATACAAACGTCAATCGGTCGCGGCTGCTAGGATCGCGGGTTTTTCCGAAAGAGCCCTGGCACACAAGCAACTGAAGGAACACGGGTGGGTTTCAGTCGTGTCAGTAAAAGTGACACGCCCTTCCGCTCCGCCCAGAGAAGGAGAAGTTGTTTGATGATTTCCCACCCAAAAAAAGGCGGTCACCCATCCAAGTACTGACGACGCCCGATGTTGCTTAACTTCGGTGATTGGACGAGAGAACAAGTGTATTCAACGTAGTATGGACGTTGGCCATAGAGTCCAAAATTATCAATTTTAATCGCAAGTTATCAAAAACAATGGTCACATTTAAATTTCGATTAAGTAACATAACATCACGCCTGTTTTTCCCGAAGGGTTAGGCACTGTACTGTGTGTACTTATTGTACCTACACCACATTTGTTTGAAGTCCCATGTAATAAGTGATGGAGCCTATTGCCATCAACCGGGCACAATTCCAGACTCCGAACTGCTAAAATAGTAAAAATGATTTTTTATTTTTCTACACTGAGACGTTGTTCTGTTAAAAAGCTATTTACGTTTTACAGGTGTACGTATAAATGCGTGAACGAAGATGCTGGGATTTGACCTGTATCTGGGTCAAATGCCAGCATCTTCGTTGGACATAATGCTTTTTTTTTTTGCATGCGAGATGGGATACGAATATCGATTGCCTACGATTCTCCTGCTCGTTGTAGGCGTAGGTATGCAGAAGATGCAGCTTAGTACTATCTCAAGCATATTATTTGAAGTGTATTTGGTTTTAGCGACATCTAGTGGCCAGTAGCAGACGTTTTAGAGAGCGCCGTATCAGTTCTAACTAATGTTTAGCTTCATTCGTTTTGCTATCCTAAATGATACAAAAGATAAAATAACAAATGGTCTAAAAAAATCTTTAATCATTGCTAGTTATTGTGGAACGGATTCATGCGCTTTCCTTCTTTCGATCAAGTAACTCGTAGCGACATCTACCGTTACCGTTTTGTAATGAAGACGCTTGGTTCAACTAACCCCGTCACAACTTTGTCAAGTACCAGGGACACATGACTTCGGAGCTGTTTCATATTTGAAATACATAAGACTTGCTTCCATAGTTGAAACTTAAAGTTTGAATAACACTTACCCGAAAACTTGTTGATATCGATCAATTATGAATACGAAAGTGCACTGCTTCGATGCATCAAAATCTCGAATAACTAACTACTTTTAAGGCCCCAAACATCATTTCTCGAACGACTGTCAAATCGGATTTTCAGAATACCTAAACCTATATGAAAACATTACGTCTGTAATTCCCGAAGGGTTAAAATGGACAGAGGTGTACAACCTATAAGAATACACTTTTCGACAGTATTATGTTTAAGTCCCATGTAATAGTTTTAGCCTATTGCCATCGACCGGGTACAAATCCAGACTCCGGGCTGCTACTGAGAAATTCCCAATAGGAAAAACCCAAAAACACTGCCCGACTTGGAATCGAACCCATCACCCTAATTACGTAACACACTATCTATCACAATCTGAATCATTTTGAAGCTTATTGCCAATCCATTGCTTCATATGTTGAAAAATGTGTCTGCTCACAAACATAAATAACGCAATGAATGTTGTTGAACTGTCCAAATGAAACCCATTCCTACTGTTAATATGTTACGTAATTACCCCGCAGGACCATGCTCAGCAGACTTAGCGAATATTTCAGAAATTCAGAATAGTCACAGAATATGTTTTGTGTTGGGTCAACGAATTGTTCATAGTTCAAAGGTTCCAAAGAAACACTTATTATTTTTTAACCGATGCAAAAACAGAAGAGGTTCTCAAGTCAACGCATACCTTCTATTGAACGAAAATTTAACAGATGAAAAAAAAAATTGAGACGCGAATAAAAGCTGACCGAGTGCGTGTCGGACCACGCACAACAATGAAGGGTCCCGTAGTTGGGATGAATTTACTCATCCCAAGAACAAACTTAACATTATAGTTGAAAAACATATTCTCTCATGCATTTCAACTGCAAATGTAAGTTTGTACGCACAATATTGAAAGATTTACCATGTTATTTTAAGACCATAGACTTCTTTATAAGTTTTCCTGTAATCTATAAGTACTTATAGAACAATTTTCTGTATTTTTTCATCATTTTAGTCTCAGTAGTTTCGGAGATAAGGGGAGAATGGTAAATTTTCATCCTTTTTCTTAAATAGCTTTAAAACTTATTAACTATTAAATAATAAAAAGGAGACCCTCACAGTAAGCCCTTTCATTTGATATGTAACACGGTACAATTTGCAAAACTTACAAATAAAACAAATATTGTCTCCCAAAAGTGACGCCCATATTCAAAACTCATTTATTTACGTTACACGTCCATGTTTGGGTCACATAAATTCATAAGTGTACCAAATTTCAACTTCATCAGTCCGTTAGATTCGGAGCAAAATTACTGTGACAGAAAAACGAATGTTCCCTACCTATAGGGGCTCCGTTTTTTTTATTCGCACGTACCCAACATGTACCCAACCATAAAAATAAACCTTTTAGTCTAAGCTTCTAAATTTTGACTCAGTCAGACTAACCAGTGTCCACTGGTCCGCACCGGCCGCAACGCACGCACGGCACGCTACGTATTTAAATTTTTGTTTTTATGAAGAAACGAACCGAGCGCTCGGTGCGGGCATGGTATAATAATATACTTTTCACTTCAGTAGTTCAAACATGTAGGTTTTGCTGCCTGAAATCAGTGAGCAAAATGCGATTTTGCTCACTGAGTGAGACCAAGTAACTTTTTAATTATTTTTTTTCAGAAAGCCGCGAATATCTTATTCGTCCTTGGGTTAATCATACAATTCGAAACATTCACACTCTATCTCTTTCCCGCCATTAGAAAGAGAGAGAGACAAAGACCAGCCCTTTCGAAGTTCCGATTTTGAATTCGACCTCGAGGACAAACAAGTTCGGAATTTCGTACTAACTAAAGAAATTTTTCAAAAAGATAATTATGTCTTTTAATGTAATTTATTGAATTTTTTACTTATTGTTGTATTTAAACGAAAATAAGTATTTACTGCAAATAAAACTGATATTTAACATGTACATATTTATTTCTAGTTTCAATAATGTTACGTAATATATTTTGAATAATAAAATATCATGGGTGCTATTTCCGAACACGCCTTAATTTAAATAAAAGAGCGGGTTACTTTTAATTTGCAGAATTACAGTAATTTTACTTTTAACTTTTAAAATGTTCCATTTTATTGAATTGGTACCTCTACCTACAATCTTAATTATTTTGATTCACAATAAATAGTTATTTCAATCTATTCCTGTTTATTATTTTATCTCCTAAAGTGTTCTCGCTGCTGAAGTGTTCTCGCTGCTGAAGTGAAAAGTTATGTGTGTTACACGAGAGCAAAGTTTTTTGCATCTCCTGCCTTTGAATCCCTCGCCACACTCAGGATTCAACTTTAGAATCACTCGCTATGCTCGTGATTCAATCGTTGAATCCTTCGCTTGCTCAGGATTCAAAATCAGCACTCGCAGCAAAAAAAGACTTTGCTCTCTTGTTGCACAAATAACTATTTCACTTCAGTAGCTCAAACATGTAGGTTTTGCGGCCTGAAATCAGTGAGCAAAATGCGATTTTGCTCACGTAACTTTTTAATTATTTTTTTCATAAAGCCGAGAATATCATATTCATCCTGGGGTTAATCATACAATTCGAAACATTCACACTCTATCTTTTCCCGCCATTCGAAAGAGAGAGAGACAAAGACCAGCCCTTTCGAAGTTCCGATTTTGAATTCGACCTCAAAGACAACACGTTCGGAATTTCGTACTAACTAAAGAAATTTTGCAAAAAGATAATTATGTCTTTTAATGTAATTTATTGAATTTTTTACTTATTGTTGTATTTAAACGAAAATAAGTATTTACTGCAAATAAAACTGATATTTAACATGTAAATAGTTATTTCTAGTTTCAATAATGTTACGTAATATATTTTGAATAATAAAATATCATGGGTGCTATTTCCGAACACGCCTTAATTTAAATAAAAGAGCGGGTTACTTTTAATTTGCAGAATTGCAGTAATTTTACTTTTAACTTTTAAAATGTTTCATTTTATTGAATTGGTACCTCTACCTACAAAGTTAATTATTTTGATTCACAATAAATAGTTATTTCAATCTATTCCTGTTTATTATTTTATCTCCTAAAGTGTTCTCGCTGCTGAAGTGAAAAGTTATGTGTGTTACACGAGAGCAAAGTTTTTTGCATCTCGTGCCTTTGAATCCCTCGCCACACTCAGGATTCAAAATCAGCACTCGCAGCAAAAAACGACTTTGCTCTCTTGTTGCACAAATAACTATTTATAACATGGACCGTGCTGGCACACGGTGGATCGAAAATCGGCTGTAGAAGACATAGGATCTCGATTTCTTAAATGTTATTTTTTTTGCTGGAAATGACTTCTGCTGATCATTACTATGTACAAAAATGACACCCGAGTTAATTCTGCCCAAAAACGAAGGAAATATATTTTTTTTACGAAAAATTTGTATGAAGCTAGTATGAAAAATCGAAATATCTCCTAAACGGCATGTTTAACCGTAATATCCTTGGAGGTGGTCATAGTGCTAATTATTTATGATTTTTTGGTTGCCGATTTGACGAAAAATTTAATGCCGTTTTTTTTAAAAAATAGTCAAAATATTTTTATTTATTTTTACATGTAAAACGATCCCTTTTAGTGTCCAAGTTAAAAAGTTCGATATGTTATTAACCCAAATATTAAGAACACACAAAACAAGAAAAATTAAATAAAAAAATTGCTGTTTTTTGACACATTTTTATTAATTTAAATAAAAAAAGATTATCAAACTCTTATTTAAGTAACATATAAAGTTATATTATATACAAAATAATTTAATTTAAGGAATTAGTACTAAGCATTTGTAAAATAAAGTAAAATAAATAAAAAAAAAGACAAAATATCATTAAATATTACAAAAAAAAAACCCAAACAGACTCAAATACAAATTTACAAATAAGTACATATATAATTTTTTTACAAATTTTCCTTATCACTCTCGTTGTCAGACTCCAATTCTGAGTCAGCATCCAGATTGGATATATCCAAAAACTCGAACTCAGTTTCCTGAAATTGAATTAAGTCGAGAGTTTCAGCAAAACAGCTCTGCTTTTTCTTGGCATCTAACTTAGGCCTTTGTGCACTTAGCAAAGGATCCGAAGAAACAACAAGCATATTTAAAATGTCTTGACTGGAATCCTGCCTGCTTCTTGAAGTATTCTCACTTCGTAGAAGAACAAACAAGTCTAAATTCGTGATTAAACTTTCCATTCTAAGATTTTATAGTCGCAGATTTAGTGTTAGCAGTTACACAGTTGTGAACAAACTAAATTATAAAACTAAACTTTAGCCCTTTTCTTGAAAAACGCCAATAATTAGGTAACTACCCTCATTAGTTATCTTCTCATTAGCTAATGAAAATTTATAATTGTCACTAACTATTCTTAGAACTCATAGCACTGCTAATTAACAAATTAGCTTACTTATCAGGAAAAGTTGAATGTAATCCATAGTTGGTATTGTCGTGAGATATTGAAAATCATTAAATCACCTATATAGACTCATTAGAAGACCTAATCAGTGTAGTTACTTAATCACTTCTTTTCGGACTCATTAGAAGAGTAAACAATTGGTAATTTGGTTGTATGAAAAGTTTTAAAACTCATGATGTGTTGATAAATATCTAGCTCAAGCATAGTTGTCTACGTGTGGGTGTACTATAAACCTCTGCCAACTCCTTCGGAAATATAGGAGTGATGCTATTTTATGTTACGTGTAGTTAAAAGTCCGTGTTCTTCAACATAAACACTAAAAGGAATCGTTTCATATGAAAAAACAAATGAAAATATTTTGACGATTTTTAAAAAAAACGGCATGAAAGTTTTCGTCAAATCCGCAACCAAAAAATTATAAATAATTAGCACTATGACCACCTCCAAGGATATTACGGTTAAACATGCCGTTTAGGAGATAATTCGATTTTTCATACTAGCTCCATACATTTTTTTCTTATAAAAATTATAACTCTTCCATTTGTGCACACATTTACTTCATATGACATTTTATAGAACAGTAATGATCAGCAGAAGTCATTTCCAGCAAAAAAAATAACATTTAAGAAATCGAGATCCTATGTCTTCTACAGCCGATTTTCGATCCACCGTGTGGCAGTACCGATAGTGGACGCAGTGCTATGTACAAACCAAAATCCGTTGCGTGCCGTGTGTACATTGCGGCAGGTGCGGACCAGTGGACGTCGCTTTTCGGTTTCTTTTCTCATCGGTTAAATTTTTTGTTAAGTAATTAATTTGTGATTAAATCGTTATGTCAGCGATCAATTCACATTATTTTCTTAGTTGGTAGCGTCATCTATTGGTTCGAGGAGAAACGCTTGGTAACAGAGTTGCTCGTGATCGTTCCGTTTTGCCCCGACATCTTTTTCACAAGTACCAGGGACACATGAATGTAAAGGAGTTTCGTATACGACTAGCGAGCGATTGTCCGATCGTTCGTTTCCATTTACCCCGTCACATGTTGTCCACAAACTGAGCTAAAACCAGGCACTCACAAATTATCAGGAGGCGTGTTATATTATCAGTTTAAGCATGACGCCAACGTTTACTGAAGGTAAGCGGAGAGGTGTGTGTATTATTTATTACAAACGACCCACATTTCGGAAATTCATTCATTATGTTTCAGTAATATTATTACCCCTACTTATTGCCACTAACTGGACACAAAATCTGACTCAAAGCTAGTACTATTAAGAAATTCCTGATGGAAAAACTGAATAGAACTTTACCCGACGGGGATCGAAGCCGCGTTTTGCAAGAGCTCCAGCAGTAGTTGCGCTTGCGTCTTGCGAGTTGCGACTTTGCGACCACTAACTAGTCTGACTAGTAGTCGTCGCAGTCTTGGTGTACATCCTCATCATCATCAGATTTCCCATAAGTATCACTCTTATCAGTCAGTAAAACAAATATGGTGAACTAGCTTCTGCCCGCGGCTTCGCCCGCGTGAATGGCGGAAATTATCCCACGGGAACGTGCTACCGGGACAAAAAGTAGTACTTCCCCAGGATGCCATCTATCTCCTTGCCAAATGTTATCGAAATCCGTTCAGAGGTACCTATAGCCTGAAAAAGTAAAATACAGAAAGAGTTACTTTTGAATTTATAATATTAGTATGGATTATTATCTCATAATTATAATAATTATCAAAAAATTTAAAAAAAAGGAAGCGGTCACGGTTGTTTGTAGTTTTGTAACGAGGTTGAGGTGAACGTTCAAAGTTACCCCGTTACAATTTTAAGAAGTACCAGGGACACATGACTTTGAAGCTGTTTCATAGGAGTGCAATATTGGCTTATGCATCGAACAACTTTCGTAATTCTTAGGTCCTCCTTATTCCACTCACGAATTACAATACATACCTACCTTAGAGCATTTGGTTAAATGCTCTAAGATACCTACCTATTACTTCTTCAAAAAATTGTCGATTTTCAAACATGTATTTTTTTTTCAGTTTTGGTGGTAGCCTAAAATAATAGTAATGGATGAATAGCATTTAGCTAGCTATTAGCTACCAAAGTGATCCCTATTAAAAATCACCAGTAAACACACAAAACAATTAGAAATAGTAAAACGGAAAAGTGATCTTAACTTACATCCTTATTAAAGTAGGTCACAGAGATAAAAAAACAGACCTTGCGTTTTCAGTAGTTTACGCGCAAAATAAGTCTGCGCGCGGCCGAAATCGGAAATAATCGTTGGCCGCCATGTCGACATTTTTAGCAGGTGTCAGTCAAGAGAGTGAGTTACCAAATCACCCTGACACATTTCGTTTAAGCAACTTTATATACCAAGCAACCATAACAGTGTAGAGAACAAAATATTGTCATGTACACACGGCTACATATCAAACTATATATTTCCAGTATAAGCTGACCTCTCATTGTACGGAAATCCTATACAATGCGAGATCAGCTTATACTGAAAATGTATAGCTTGATATGTAGCCGTCTGTACAGTAATTATTACGTCACTCCTACGTCCCAATTCACCCCGTCACGTTCGTCCGTGGACTTTACAGATACTAGGCTCACATAATAGCAAAAGCGGTGAACATTCATCATTTCATCAACTATATAATAGTCGATGGAAGAAAAACAACGGACCCAAACCAGCGCGGGTTGTCCGAAAGGGTTACCGGTGGATTTTAGTCACAAAGTCTGACACCCCTCCCGCGCCGCCCAGAGCGGGAGAATTTATTTGATGATATCCCAAACAAAAGGAAAAAAATTGTACTGTCATAAAAAATAACTTTGTTATGCTAATAATTAGAATCATTACCCAGTGCTTAACTTATGCCAATAGAAGATTGGTACCTACAGTATTAAGTATTATGATACGAAAAGTAGACAATTGCACTCTTTTACATGACAAAAATAATAAATTTGCCTATTCTGTCCCACTGCTGGGTAAAGGCCCCCCCATGTCCTTCCAAAAACTCTTTTCCATTACTCATTTATTATTAAAGCATAATTAGGTATTTAAATAATATTTGTATATATACATTTCTTTTTCAATTCAAGAAAATAGTTTCGTTCGTACTGTAGGTAGCTATTAATAATAGGTACATATAATATAACAAGGTAAAAAGCAAACATTGTTGAATTTGTTTTACAGATTAAAACCTGAATTAAACCTATGAGGCCTGTGCAAAATTAATATTTGTGACGGATCAGTCTCTCCGTCCGGACGCATTTGCCCCGTCACATTCGCCGCAAAAACGGCAAGTACTAGGCCAACATGAGAAGTCTGGCAGTGCAAGGTAAGGTAATGGCGCGCCTGCAGACATGAAGTTAGGTCAACCATAAAAATTGCCAGAAACAAAATGATAAATAAAATTATACTTCTATGGAAGATGGGCGATGCAACTGTGTAGATTATAATGTATAAAATATACAAACCCATTTTTATTTTTCTTGATTATGTATTTACTAGCGACATCTATCGAAAAATAAGATAAACTTTTTGCTTTTGGATTTGCCAGACGTGAAGCAACTTTAAAACCAATCATCCCTTTCTTTACAAAACCTTAGAGTCGCTTTTAAAACAGACTTCCGTAACTAGAGGGCGCTCTGTAACGTTGATAGTGAGAATAGGAAGAATGACGACAAAATTATTAGGACCACCTGTTTTAGGGTTGAACTTACGGTCGACTCTTGGCCATTTTCCCGCTAGATGGCGCTGAAGTCAACATTTTTAGTATATTTTGTTTTAAGTGTAATTGGAACATCAATAAGTCGTAAGAGTAGTAATCGCGGTAATTGGACATTACACTTTATTGAACTTGGTCATAACATTGCCCCAAAATCCACCCAATTCGACACATTACTGTAAAATAAAATCTGTCATTGAATACCGGTCGTTTTCATACACATAGACATGAGCGAGTACTACCCTAGGTTTACAAAGATAGGCCACTAGGTGGCGTGTATTTAAAAAATGCACCGTCTGGTGCATGCATGCTCTCAAATTCTTGTGTTTAAGCCGATGATAGAAATAAACATAAAAAGAAACAAGTTTTGATGACGGACGGATGTGCTTAAATTTTTAAACAAAAAACAAGTTATTATTAAAACATATTCGACTAAAACTGCAAAGAAAAGCACAACTGCATTAAAATAAAACATCTTCTACACTCAATCACAGATAATAATTATGTATACTTAAAAATACTTAAATACATAGAAACCAGTAGTGTCGCAGCGACACGTCGTCTGCTGCTGCTGCATGTAGTCCGCTACGAACTCGTACCTATACTATACTACTACAGTACCATAGCTACCAGCTCTGCCTTACCCTTCGTGTAATTACAGGCGTGATGTTACATACTAGTGGCTCTGTGAGCTGTAGACCTCGCGAGTCTGTCTTTGCATAGCTTAAATCTGAATACCTAAATATTCACCGCGCACCTTAAAACAAAAAACGCGCGCAAAGAGCGCGAAATGGCTGAAATTGTTTTCTTTTTTTACGTTTTCAAATCCCATATTTCCGCCATTTTGAAAAATTTCGAAATACTGAATCGACAAAAAGATCCATATAATTATCGAACCTGCCCCAGGGCCGGCAGTCTCGACATTAGATAGCGACAAAAATCTGTCGCTAAGTCGTATCGATGTCAAATTCGTTTAATAGATTTTCAACTTTAATTCCAAAGCATAAGGTTGAAAATCTATTAAAGAAATTTGACAGCGATTGGACTTAGCGACCGATTTTTGTCGCTGTCTAATGTCGAGAATGCAGGGGCTGTAGAGGAGAACAGTAAAACATCTGGATATACGAAAGCATTTTTGCCCAAGCTGAAACGGAGACGCTTCGCGCTCACTCCAGGTAACACCTACGTTAGTATAGAATGAACACCAGCGACCTCGCAATCGCGTTTCTTTTCTTCTGTGATACTTATTTTTCCAAAGCTGGATGTGTCATTTTATGTCCCCGGTCTCCTAATCTTGTTCTCGTTTCAGCTTAAATAAGGTTAACTCCTTTAGGCCTGGGTATCGTAAAATGTGTTGACAGTACCACTGACTTATCACTATCAGTAAAATTATGGTTTTTGGAACTAACATTTTGTGACTCGCAAGCGCACCCCTTACTCGGCACTTCAGCAGTCGTGTCTCCCTTCCATAGGGTACAGTCGCCAACACATCAAGTTACTACAAACTGTCAGATTTCCTCATTCGATTTTGAACTTAACCACCAACATTTTAAGGTTTAAAATCGTTTGGAGAAATTTGACAGTTTCGCGCAGCTTGACCTGATCGCGACTGTACTACGTGAGTGTCTTATCTTATAGTCACGCCATGACATGAGCTGTAAAGAATAGCTCGTGTAAACGAGATAAGAAGGAAGTGAAGTTTGTGAACCCGCTTCCGAATTGAAAGATACAACGCTGATACTGTAAATGACATTTTAATATCTCAAAGAGTTGGAACTATACAAAGGGGATCGTGGCTACATGAAAACATCCGCACGAGTCGATCGAAGGTTAACCTTCGCTTGCTGCGGTCAGTTTGTGGATGGGTGACCCATCCATTACATATCGAGACCCCGCCGTGCGTCAGAAAACACGTTAAACCATTGGTCCTTGCTGCTCCGTGTCCGTTACGGGTTGTCAGAAGCCCAAGTCTGAAAACCAGTCTTGCCAATGGGTACCGTGTTACCCACTGGGTAACACTCACGGATATCGATAACACTGCACCCCCTACTGGGTTGTGGAGGTCAGATGCCTATCTGACCTCCATGGGTGGAGGTCAGATATGGAGGTTTGATGGTCCTGATGGAGCGACTGCCTAATCGCTCCATGTAAAATACTGTTATTCAGCTGCATCCGGTTAGACTGGAAGCAAACCCCAAAGGCTGGGCAGATTGAAAGAAGTGTAACTTTATCAATTTATGTGCATCATGTGTTTCATGTAGGTTGATTTTGATGTGGACCACAATTATTATGTTTTCAATGTAACATATACCGCGTGCCATAGCAGACATGCAATTCATTACAAAAGCGCGAGCGTGCATACGTTTCGTGTGCATTCAAAGTTAGTCACACAATCACACATTTCGGTGTTCGCATGAACGATGTGCTTTGTGTGTGTGTGTGTGTGTGTGTGTAGCTGTGTGGCGCGGTACATACTTATAATAAACGGGACGATGTCAATGCGGCGCACGGTGGCGGGCCGCCCGCGCCGCGCCGCGCCTCCGGTGAATCATTGGGTAATGTACCGATAGGACAATCGAATGATCTTGATAGTTGGCATTTATACAATACCAGCGACCCGGCCCTGCTTCGCACGGTTTACGTCTTGGCAGAACATCGAAATTTCTTTATTAATGTAAGTTTAATATTAATGAAACTTTTCAGAATAAATTCTCTAAATCATAGTGAAAACCGCATCATATCCGTTGCGTAGTCCTGAAGAACAACGCCGTCACACAGGCAGACAAGAAAACTACTTTAATTTATAATATATATAGAGATAAATAGATATGGAAACGCGGTTTGGACTCGTTCGTTCCGTGACGGAACCCTTAGATCCCTTATGTTTAAGTAATCGGGAAACGTTGGCACCCTTTGGATACAGAGTGCCTGCCACCACCTCTTCTATCAGTCTTGTTAGAAGATTAGTCACATCTTAAGGCCAAAAGAAGTATCCAATAGACACGGCCGGATTTAGAGGTCTGGAGGCCTTGGGGCAGTAAAGGAGTGGAGCTCCCCCCCCAATTATTTTCCAAATAAAATGAACAAATTTTTCACTCGAGTTTTTCAATAAATAATTTATTGTGAAATCAAGTAAGTAGATTCTTTTAGCATTTAACAAACGTATATAGATATAATCGAAAACGAGAGTTATCTAAAATCAAAAATCATTTCGAACCGTTTTTTTCATATTTAAGAACAATATAATCATGTTTGTACAAAGTACTATAAGTAAAGGCAAAACAACGAAAAAAAAATTTCAAAGGAAAAGTTATTATTGGTGTTTACTCGTCGAAATTTTAAAGATATTTTTTCCTGAAGTCTCTTTTTTGTGGAAGCACCGGGTGCATTCCCCTAAATCCGGCCCTGCCAATAGACACTGGCAATCAGGCAGTATTCCGAGCCTTAACTTGATAGTTCGTTCGCTGAGAACTAAATAATAACTGTAAAGTATCAAGTAGGTGTAGTCGCCGTAGGCACAAGGTGAGTGGCACTGGCGCTCGCTGCTTTGTTCCCGAGCCAGGCCGCGCTCCGTATCGCATGTAAACTGTATATATACCAAATACAAAGTATGTATGTACTATAGTTTGTATTATTGACTACAGTCATATTATACTATCCGTGGCGATAAGATCCTGTTAGTAGGTAACTAACTAGTCAGCGGGGTAATTGCGTAACACACTAACAGTAGGAATGGGTTTCATTTTGACAGTTCAACAACATTCATTGCGTTATTTACGTTGTTGAGCAGACAAATTTTTCGAACATACATATTTATTTATTATTAAACTTACACACACTATCTTAACAGGATGACCCCAATACAATAGTGGATTGCAAACACACCAGATAAATTGAAAATTAACTTACGGCTAATACTTAAAAACTAAACATTAAAAATATGCAGAAAGCAACACTAAACTCTATTAAAATGCAATCTTAAGTCAGACTACATAATTATATGTACATATGTAATAATTATCAAACTAAAAATCTTAACCTAAGATACAAAATCAGACTTTTCACAGAATATTAATATTTAAATATAACTGACAAAATTCAATAAAACTCTTGAGAATTCACTCATATTGCACGAAAATATGTCAATCCTCTCATGCACTTCGTTTAGTACACATATTGTGCGGGTGAGGGGTGTTTTTGACAGCAGGTTGGTTTTGGCAGCAGGCACGGCCAGCAGTGCATATGAAGCAATGGATTAGCAATATGCTTCAAAATTATTCAGATTGTGATTGATAGTGATGGTACGCAAATAGGTTGCTGTTTACCTGCACCCTAATTACGTAACACACTATCTATCACAATCTGAATCATTTTGAAGCTTATTGCTAATCCATTGCTTCGTATGTTCGAAAAAATTGTCTGTTCAACAACGTAAATAACACGATAAATCTTGTTCAACTGTCAAATTGAAACCCATTCCTACTGTTAGTTTGTTACGTAATTACCCCGCAGGTACGGTGAGAGACAATCTCAACGACGAAACTTCTTTTTTTTCTAAAAAGAAAGACAGGACAGACGCAAACAAGATAAAAGTCTCATTCATTTTCGTAGTTATCTTCTCATGTGGTATTCAAATCACCCAGTAGCCACAAATCACGTTTTATGCAATTTATCGCTGGCTGAGCTTCATCATCAACACCTACCTACAACTAGACTTCAACCACTGCTGGGTATAAATCTCTTTTTGTTTGTGCCAATCTTGTCGCTATCGCGGCAACGATATCGTCCGAACATCGTGCCGACTTGCATTATAATAATCACTAGCTGCTGCTCACGGCTTCGCCTGCGTGGATGTCGGAAATTATCCCACGGGAACGTGCTACCGGGACAAAAAGTAGCCTGTGTTACTCCTTATAACATCGACTATCTGCCAGTGAAAGTCTGTCTGACAAAATCGTTTCAGTCGTTTCGAGATAAGCCGGGACAAACAGACAGAGACACAAAAAATAAAAAAAATAGCTTTTTGTTATAAGGACTGTATATACTTTCATACGCATTTGGTAAATTTTGGCATTACAAACAGACACTTCAATTGTATTTATTTGTATAGAGTATAGATAATACCAGACTATTATTATCCCACTGTAGGGCACAGGCCTCATCTCGTACAGAGAAGCTCAAGGCCTGTGATTTCAGACTTAAAGTCAACCTAGATTTTAAGTCTATGTTCCCCGGATGTTTTTTCTTCACCGATGTCAGTAATGTCCAAGATGAACTCAGAAAGTACAAACGAATTGCATTATTAAAAATTAATACCAAATATAAAATGTAAAGTATCAAGTAGGTGTAGTCGCAGTTCGCACGCGGTGAGTGGCGCTGGCGCGCGGCTGCTTTGTTCCCGGGCTGGCGGGCGACGCGCTCCGCCCCACCACGCCGCGCGCCTGTATCAAAGGGCTGTTACGCACACGTATTAAATTAAAATTATTTTAATTCAATACGGACTATTTTAGTTACTACGAGTGGTTCATTGTTAAAAATAGTCCCATCTGTGATACAGAATTACAGACGAAGTATGATAAGTATCTAAACCATGGGCGCCGGCAAGTTAATTTTCAGGGAGGCGCATCTTCAGCTCCATGAAGCGAGCTCGATAATTTTTGCACTTCACGTCGGTTATGTTAGATTATCGTTTGTCCATTCATACAAGGAGTAATTTTGTCGACTTATGCTGAAAAGCTTAACTTATGGAGAATGTAGGATGCAAAAGCGAGCGAAGCGAGCTCGATTATTTTTGCTTTTCACCTCGAATGGGATAGGATTTATTTTATCCGTGCATACAGAAAGAGGACTAACTGTGTCGATATTATAAAAAGAAGTTTAAGAATTAAGATAGAGTAGGAAGCAAGAGCGAGCGAAGCCAGCTCGATAATGTTAGCACCCCGCCTAGGGTCGATTTGATTTCTGGTAATAGGAATTCGGTACTTTGTCGACTAATGCACAAAAGCTTTAGAATTGAGAGATTGCTAGAAAATTTTAAGATCTCGCCTCGAATAGGTTAAGTTCTTTATTATTGTATTAGGCTTTATCGGATATTTTTTTAGTTCTGAATGTTTCTACATCTATATTTTATTTTGAAGCCAGGGAGGCGCAAGTGCACTCGTTTGCACCCGCTCCCGGCCCTCATGACCGAAACGTTTCATTCTAAATAATATAGTGAAGTATTTGTTACAAAGTTACACTAACCTCACTGTTACATGCCCTATGATAATTACATTATTTATTGTAATTTTTATTGCATTTGTTATTGTGCTTATACGAAATTGTGACTAAATAATTCCTATTTGTTTATGTGCCGTCTATAATTTATTGACATATTATTAACTATTAGTGTTTGGCTTGAAATTGTGACATCTACGTAACTATTGAGTTTATTTTCGTTTCTATTTTGTTAATTGACTTTCGATTACTTAAGCTATTTTGTATGCCCTTTGGCGGGACATAGTATGGACCGACATTTTTTTAAATAACATCTGTATCATTTTTACCCTATGTTCACAAAATGAATAAATGAATTTGAATTTGAACATTGTAGAACATTATTTTAAAATACTTGTGAAGAATTGTTGGTTGGCCAACAATTCTTCACACGTGAGCAGAAGAAGCTAGTACATAATAAAACTATATCATAATTTGCCTGCCAACCCTACCGCAACCGGGGCGGGCCGATAACAATACCGCTGAGTGCGCGCGTCGACTCGCGCGCCGAGCCGAGTGTCCGCCGCCTAATTTACTCCTGCCGCGTTCTGCCACCCTGGTACTCGCGGCACGACAGCGCTCGCTTTCTTGCCTTCGCTTCGGTGCGAAAAAACACACATCGTGTGTTATCCGAAAGTGCAACCGGCATCGATATGCGTTTCGCTGCTTTCTCGCATATAGTCCGAGGTTCGATCCTGTCTGTTGTCATAATCATTAGTTTACTCATTTATGGTTACGAGTTTAAAAATATGCATACAATAAACAATAAGTTTTTATAACTTTTAGTAACACAATTTAGCTACTCTAGTCTAAAAAAAACTGTCATTACAAGTTTTTTTTTACAGTTTCAAAGTGACACTTGACTACCAATGTTTAACATTAGTACCTACGTTAATACTAGGGTTGCCAACCATCCTAACTTCCTAACTTCCTAATCCTAATCCTAACTTCCTAACTTTAATATTATAAATGCGAAAGTAAGTTTTTTTGTTACCTTTTCACGCCTAAACCACTGAATAGATCATCCTGAAATTTTGCATGTACGTTGTCAGGGGTACAGAAACGGACATAGGGTACCTTTCATCCCGCAAAAAAGTACTGTTGCCGAGGAAAACAACAATAACGTCCTTATGATAATAGATGGCGCCACGTGTCTTTCGAATCATGATTGAATTATAACCCGAATTGATAGTCAGTCTCAGCGAGCGAAGCCGCGGGCAAAAGCTAGTACTTTATAATAACGTATTCTACTTTATTTTCGATAAAGATACTTTATACTTTTGTTTAAAAATAAAGTATGCGAAAATACTTTATTTCTAATATTTACTGTAATGCGTAAAACAAAACAGTTATATGGCTAATTTAATTACTGAACTATGTGCCGATTATACTGATCAGTCAAAAAAGAAAATCTAGTAATATTGATAAAGATTTTTCAATGAAAAATATTTTTGACAAATGTCAATATAGTCTGACACCTAGCTTAGCAAATGTTTTTTTTTTATTTACTTTCCGCCACTTTAGCTTTCTCTAATAGTTTTTTCGGTAACGCGCGGATCTGCTGTAGTGACAAGAAGAGAGAAACAGATCGTCCATAAAAATGATTTATTAATTTATTTAAATCCAAATATTGGTTCAGACAACAAAAAATTGTTAGCGTTTGCTTAAAGCACCCATAAATTTGAAAATACTTTTTTTTCTTTCAAATACTTTTTTTTACCCTATTCAAAGAATTTGATGCGTTATTTTTCTCAAAAAAAGTTGGCAACCCTAGTTAATACCTACCCCACATGGCAAGCATTTTTCCAGACCTACAAGGTATTTTAAAATACCTACAGCGTTACATAATGTATTGAAAAGTGCATTGAAAAGGAATATGTAGTCAAACTACAAGTATCTATCCAATTTGCGATTCTTCTAACAATAGATTCTCGATGTCGCTCCCGTCTCCCAACTCCCAATAGGTACAGTGATATTTTTTTGTTTAGCTAGTTTGAGGTTGTCAAACATTAGCTATGGTCTTGCACCCTAAAGGGGGCTATCGTTTTTGTGCTCACCAATTGGCGCCACTGTCGAGTGAGGTCCTTTCGCAGTACTTTTATTTGATGTTTTGGATATGTTTAATTTAAGTACCCTTATATTCATAGTAAAAAGTTACTTGGTCTCACTCAGTGAGCAAAATGCGATTTTGCTCACTGAGTGAGACCAAGTAACTTTTTAATTATTTTTTTCAGAAAGCTGCGAATATCTTATTCAGTCTTGGGTTAATCATACAATTCGAAACATTCACACTCTATCTCTTTCCCGCCATTAGAAAGAGAGAGAGACAAAGACCAGCCCTTTCGAAGTTCCGATTTTGAATTCGACCTCAAAGACAAACACGTTCGGAATTTCGTACTAACTAAAGAAATTTTGCAAAAAGATAATTATGTCTTTTAATGTAATTTATTGAACTTTTAACTTATTGTGGTATTTAAACGAAAATAAGTATTTACTGCAAATAAAACTGATATTTAACATATAAATATTTATTTCTAGTTTCAATAATGTTACGTAATATATTTTGAATAATAAAATATCATGGGTGCTATTTCCGAGCACGCCTTAATTTAAATAGAAGAGCGGGTTACTTTTAATTTGCAGAATTGCAGTAATTTTACTTTTAACTTTTATAATGTTCCATTTTATTGAATTGGTACCTCTACCTACAATGTTAATTATTTTGATTCACAATAAATAGTTATTTCAATCTATTCCTGTTTATATTTTATCTCCTAAAGTGTTCTCGCTGCTGAAGTGAAAAGTTATGTGTGTTACACGAGAGCAAAGGTTTTTGCATCTCGTGCCTTTGAATCCCTCGCCACACTGAGGATTCAACTTTAGAATCACTCGCTACGCTCGTGATTCAATCCTTGAATCCTTCGCTTGCTCAGGATACAAAATCAGCACTCGGAGCAAAAAACGACTTTGCTCTCTTGTTGCACAAATAACTACTATTACATTTTAAAACTTCAAATGAATATTTCGATTATAATGTTCCTAAAATTGGCAAGCATGAAGCAGACAAATCTTATTCTTCCTTCAAGTGCTACCAAATTAGATCCTAACTTTTTACTTAAAATCTTAAGCCATAATTAATCACACTATCATACCACAAAATCCGTGATAAAAAAACCTGCCAACAGTGAACGTTCAGTACATATTTTGACATCTAGAGACCTTACTCTACACTAGCACCTCTAGCGGTGAACTCAAGCGCGATAGCCCTCATTGCGTAACACACTATCAATCACAATCTGAATCATTTTGAAGGATATTGCTAATCCATTGCTTCATAAGTTCGAAAAGTTTGGCTGCTCAACAACGTAAATCACGCAATTAATGTTGTTAAACTGTCAAAATGAAAGCCATTCCTACTGTTAGTGTGTTACGTAATTACCCCACAGATTTAAAATGCAAACAAATTGATCGGAAAATATACCTTAGGATGGTAATTTTTGTAGTGTCATTTACAAATCGAGTGCTTTGATTTGAATATTTGAATAATTTAACCCGAAATTCTTACTTTAACTCACCGTAAAGATCTATTGTTTTATCCTCAATGATTTTTCAGTTACAATTTATTGAATTTATTTATAAACAGAGAATAATAAATACAACGAATGACATTTTTTTTATATTGTTATTCAAACAACCAATGTTGACAAAGTGTCGAGATATAAAGTTCTAAATACATTTACATCATATAGGTATTTTTGGAACAGACAAGTACTGTCTTTGAATACCAGCGGAGTAATTGTGTAACACACTAACAGCAGGAATGGCTTTCATTTTGACAGTTCAACAACATCCATTGCGTTATTTACGTTGTCGAGCAGACAAATTTTTCGAACATATTTTATGAAGCAATGTATTAGCAATATGCTTCAAAATGATTCAGATTGTGAGTGATAGTGTGTAACGCAATTAGGGTGTAGAATAGAATAGAATACTCTGTATTATGCACACTATAAAAATGCAGAAATGGGTAAGTACATACTTATCACTTTTTAATTGAAGATACTTTACTAATGAAAAATTCACTCAATATTCTTATTTTTTCATTAGGCTGTCTCGATTTTATAAAGAAACATTATTATCAGGTAAGTATTTACTTCTCGATCTGAGGCTTGATTTTCTCAAAAGTAGAATTGAGTACTTCATCGAGCTCTTGCACAAGGTATTTATTGTAGTAGCCTGAGCTGCCGGCCGCAGTGCCGCCTGCTAATTGTCAAGAAAATTATTCTCTACGGAAACGAATCGGTGATAACTACAGAAGCATGACAACTGCGGGGTAATTACGTAACACACTAACAGTCGGAATGGGTTTCATTTTGACAGTCCAACAACATTCATTGCGTTATTTACGTTGTTGAGCAGACATTTTTTTCGAACTTTAGAAGCAAGGGATTAGCAATAGGCTTCAAAATGATTCAGATTGTGATAGATAGTGTGTTACGTAATTAGGGTGCTGGTCGCTGGTCCCTTTCTTCCCTTCTTACAACAAAAGTACAAGGAATTGTCTATTCTTTGCGAGAAATAACCAGCTACATAAAGATTTTATAGCTTAGATCCCAGCCCAGTTAAAACGCCAGTCTACCTACGTAAGCCATCTTACCCAACTTACTAAGACATCATGAAATATACAGAGTCAAAGCTAAGTCCCACGGACACTAATTAGGTGAGTTTGTAGGCGTGAATTTTTTAATTAAACGCTTATAGTAAGCCGCAGGCTGTGGGGCGGGATTTAGGTCAAAGGATGTCGGACGGAATCATTTTGAACGAGGTCTGTCTGTATTACGTATGTTGGGCGTAGTTTTAAATGAAATAAACGGGTTTTAAAATTGCAAAATAAAGTATTGAAAGAAAGAAAGAAAGAAAATACGTTTATTTGCGGTAAATATGAAGCAAAGAAAAAACACACAAACACAAAAAAGAACCGAGTTGGGGGAAAATATGCGTCACATCCACGCAAAACTGCAATCGCTCAGCATAATGCTACGACCCTATGCGAGACAGAGCCCCAGCGCTGGTTTTCATCGATAGCCGGCGCTGACGTGATGACGTCAACCAGTGCAGCATTCGAAAATTAAAAATTGACAAAAAAAATAAGAAATAAAATAAATACACTATACCTAGTTCAAAATGTATATAAACACAATATTTATAAAATGGTAACATTGCATTGGTTTTTGGTTATTGTGCAATGTCTCATGTATTAACTGTAAGTCTGAAATTGTAGTGGCGGTAGTTGGTGTTAACTTCTTCCAAAGTCTAACATTCCTCTTGCACTAGGTTGGGTGTGGGCGACTTCTGTAAGAAAGTGATCTACTAACATATCAACATTGAAATTGAAATCAGAGATCAATTTCAATTATTTATTTTTTATTCGATCACGTATTTTATATCAGATTTTCTTTGATATCAATTTCAATGTTGATATCGCTCATTGGCAAGAAGGATGACATCACTAAAAAATCAGCTCTTTTGAGTTAACTATAGGACATGTGAACGCAGGAAATTTTATTATTTTTGGAACAACATTACGCTAAAGTCTAAAAATGAGGGAGCTAGAGAGATGTGCGTTTATGATTCGTCGCACTCTTACCACTACTTTTGAACTTTTAAATCATCATATCCAAAAATTGCTCTTTTTGAATTATGTCAAGCTTCTCGCAAATGAACGATATGTCATTAGCATTACAACACTTTCTGAGAAATCAACGTTCCAATAATGTCGAACATTATAACCTTATCCTGAAATTCAAACAGCTTCGAGGCATCCAATTCCTTTGATGACAAGCACACTTCTGTCTGTATTTCTCACTGACAACAAGACGTGATAAATTAATTGCTTGTACCTGAAATTTAACACATTATTGATCTTAACAATATTATAATTATTAAAAAAACACAACAATGTAACGATTAAAAATAACTGCTCTGTGCTTCCTGCCTCCTGCCCCTTTACTACAATTTCTGACGACTTCTGATGACTTAGCAGTCAGACTCAGCATTGCAGCTTAGCAGCTGCAATGCTGAGTCTGACTTCCATCGTGTAAATTCCTATCGCTCAGTGCGCCAGCTTTTCCATTTCAACTAATTTCCATTGACAATTTTTGAGAAAATAGTTACTAATAATAATTTGCTCTGAGGTCATAATGTATCCTCTGACAGAGGATCAATAGCTGGTGGCTGGTGGCTCAGTAGCTGGTGGTAATCCTCCAGATTCCTTACTTCTGAAGCGAAATTCATCTAAAATTGTTTGCATTTTTGTGCACAAAAATATTGTCCTCGTTCAAGCCTAAAAAAAACAAATAATTACGAATAACGCCAACTTTTACTTAACAAAATTATGATCAAATACCAGGCATCCAGACTGCGCCAGGAGTACTGAACTCAGTGGGCACAGAAAAACTGTCGAGTGGCGAGATGAAATATATCTGGTGGACGGGCTTCCGCGTCAGATAAGCCGTGGGCGTAGGGGGTAGGCGGTTGTCGGGCGGGAGGGGGAGGGAGTAGCGATCAAACCGCGGCACTGCCTGGCTCGGCCAGTTAAGTAGGTGTCAGTAAGGACGGGACATTTTTTTTTGTAATAAATTGCAGGTTATCGATGTGCGTTATTCTGAACTAAAATTAACACTTACACAAATCATATAGGGTCTTGTATGATCAACTTCATTTAACAGTAACTTTTGAAAAGATAAGTAAACCTGTGAACGCGACGTGCCTGACCCCACTATTCCAGCAAAGATGCTAAAGTAATCTAAAAAGCATACGTTTACTTTATCAACTTGTATTCGGGCGGCTTGCTTAGCATATACTATCCAGCCAAGCATCAATATTACGGACTTAAGCAGATATATACGTTGTCAGGTCTACTGAAAAGGACAAAGGGTACCTTTTATCCCGAAAAAAAGTACTGTTCCCGAGGAAAACAACAATAACGTTCTTATGATAATAGATGGCGCCACGTGTCTTTCGAATCATGATTGAATTATATTATTAAAGAAACTTTAGTGGTGTGTTAAGAGCTTTTCTATCTTTTTATGTAAGTACCTAATTCATTTTGTGAGTCTAGGGTGTCGATAGACCGGTTTTTCATCCTCCTAACTATAATTCCTCGAACAACCCGAATTGATTGTCAAATTCTAAATTAACGTGAGTATATAAATACAACAACATTAATTACATCGACAAGTGACATAACGGAACATGCCTATGCGTCGTCGGCGAAGCGGGTCGGCGCGGCACTACGAAAGGCCCGCGTTAGCAACGCGCCGCTTGTATCAGTATGTTCCACATCTGTGTCCTGTCAACTCCTGCCATCCCGGTAGTAATGTGATATCAGTCACAGTGCCTGTCTCCCACACATGTTGTCGTCACAACCTATGGTTGTTCCAGCAAAATTCTAGCCTACTGAGCACGCGTCAATGGGTTCGATTTCTACGTCGGACAAAGTGTTTTTGAGTTTCCCCGCCAAGAATTTCTCAGTAGCAGCCCGTAGTCGGAGTTTGTGCCGGGTTGATGACAATCAAGAGGGTCGCCCCTTTTTTAAGACGTTTAACAGAATTGGCGGATTAAAGGCGGACTCAATGGAGTGCCTATGTAGGTACTTTTATTTTTGGGTAGGAAATTTTAAAATTACTTCCCCCGCGCTGGGCGGAGTGGAAGGGCGTGTCAGACTCTTACTGACTAAAACCCACTCGTGTTCGTTCCTGTGCGCCAGGGCCACGGTAACCCTTTCGAACAATCCTCGACCCCGGCAGGCATCGGCCCTATCGGACCCCGTCAATGGTGCTGACATCTCTTTGAGGCGCGCGTGGGACACGACGCGCCGTCGACCCGCGCCTGGGTCCTTACCGGACGGCAAGCTGCCCATTGCTCGCCGTCCGCAAGCCCGCGCCTACGGTGGCCGGGAGTCGGCTATTGAGCCTATGTAGGTACTACGGTAGGTATTCGCCAGTTCTGTAAGCCCCGAAGCGATAAGCAGATATGTACAGTACATTGTATTATGTACTAGTTGCTGCCCGCGACTTCGTTCGCGTGGTATTAATAACTTTTGATTATCTTTATTTTTCTTGAATAAAAGTAGCATAAGTTACTCCTTATAACATCAGCTATCTGCCAGTGAAAGTCCCGTCAAAATCGGTCCAGCCGTTTCGGAGATTAGCTGGAACAAACAGAAAAAAGACAAAATAATGTATTTTTTTTTTGTTATAATTTTTTTTTGTTTAAATTACCGTATATACTTTCGGATTATACATGTAGAAAAAATGCTGTTATTTTGAAATTACAACCAGTTTATTATATACATATCTATAGTACATCTCTGCTAACACTGCATCTTGTTACAGGCGTGATGCTAAGTACAACATGTTGCCGATCGTCCAAGCAAATACATAATTATGTAATCAAGACCAACATAATTTGCTCATGCATGTTTACCTGTTAAAGTATTGATTGCTGCAAAAGAATGGTAAAATTAAAAGCGCCATAAATAAAATACCCGCGCTTCACTATATATTTATAAAAAGAGAAAGAAAGAAAAAGTATTTTTTGGGACTCGCACAGGATTATCACAAACTAAACTAAACACAATCTTAAAAATAAAAAAATACAACAATAGTAATAATAAAATATAAAAAATTGAGCCGTCACGGGACACCGGCAGATGTGAAACATCGAAACTATTTTGTATAGAAAATAAAGTGTGGCGACGCGACGCGTCGCCACGGCATGTGTCGTTACGCCCGCCAACAATAAGTTTTATCCGCAGCTATAGATGTTCCATATCAACAAGGGAAACAACAATCAACAAACTAAATTATTTCAATGTTAAAATCCCTTATAAAATTTCGTCTTGATTCACCCCGTTTGACGGTACTATCCAAAACCATTCTTTTGACATACTTTCGATAGTTTTCTGCTATAATTATTGAGTGACTTGCAACGTGACTTTTTTTTAAGCTATTGCATAGCTTTTATCGCGGGCTTTGAGCGCGGCGACCGAATCAAGAAATTCCGTAACGAAAATAAAACCTAACACCCCCCACTCCGCCTACCATGTAGCTCGGCCGAGCGTTTGCTTAACGTGTATGTATATGGTACGACTGTACTTGAATTAATATCAAAGAAAAAAAAATACTGCATAAATAAAAAATAAATAAATAATTATAATTGCATAAGTTGATAAAAAATGCTATGCAATAGCTTTACCGCGGCAGTTCCCGAGTGCAACACGTGTTTTTTTTCTTATTATTATTCTTTTTTTTTTTTTTTTTTAATCCTATTGGAATTATTGGAATTTAGTTTTCAAATAAAAGCGCGTTACATTTTAACAGCAAAAGAGAAAAAAAGAGGGTGTAACACGCTTTTGTTTGAGAACTAAATTCCATCGGAATAAATAATTTTACCTTTTTGTTATTTTTTATTAACAACTACATAATTATGTAGGTATATAACATATAATGAGTAAAAAAAAAAAATTGTTACAGATTCAATATTTTCAATTATATTTATGTAGAGCGTTTGTAAGCTATTTGCATGGGGCACTGCGGCTTGTTTAACGCGCTTTATTAAATAGCTTACTTCGGTCTCAGTTCATTGGCAAGTCGTGTTATTTAGCAGAATGCCAATACTTTGTTCTTGGGTTTGTTGCATCGCCCTTGTACTAAGACCGCATGAAATAAGAGACGTTAGAAAATAGCTGCGGTAACGTGTTATTTTATAAAGCGAGAGCAAGCAGCGCCATCTCTTGACAGGGGCATGAGCCTTAGCATTAATCGTTCATTGCCTTTAGTTCAGCGTGATGTTTCATTTCATGTTGATGAAGCATCGAATAATATTAAGGTAAATAGAGAACTGCGCGCACACACATTGAATTGAAAAACAAGTTCCTAATAATTTTCCTCGTTTTGATACACCTCTGGTCATTTATTTTCAAGCATTTCCACAAAGCTTCACTTCTTTCTGCGTAGAAACTGCATTGCTTCCTTCATATTTTTATGTGCATCTAGTATTATTTTATCGCATTGTATCAGCAGGTCCATTCAGGAGGTGGATTCAACAACTGCATTTACATGTTCTCCTAGTAAATCGGGCTACGAGTGAAGTCGCAATATGTCACCGATACGCCGGTACCGAGCGAGGGGATAGCATGTTATTTTCAACATCTCTTTCATTCTGTTTACTGTTGAAAAGGGACAGAGTAAAATTGACCTATCAGAATTCAGCAGATGTTAAGGAAGTACGTACTGCACGAAAGCTCTGCATTTCATGGAAACGCGCATACGCGTTTTCGAGTTTCTTTAGGAACCATTGTACTAGGAACACAAAGGCTACGCTATAGTGCTGTACTATTTAAAGTGGCTGTAAACTGTTGGAGCCTACTACGCAGTCATATTATCTTAGTACTCATTGAATGGAGTAAAGTCAAAACCACGTAACTCCATCCTGTTTGATTTTACACAGTACTAAATGTTGGAGCCTCCTGATTAACCATGTTGTCTTAGTACTCATTCACTGAATAAAATCAAAACCGCGTAAGTCAGTTGATCCAGCCAGTCCATCAACAAACTCAGGCGCAGCGCAGCCCCTCTGTCACCTCACCCGCCTCTTACTGGACTTGGTGGTGATAAAATGCAAGCCTTCTTTCTTGTTTATTATGTTTTCTTAGTAATCACTTGGCGGAGTAAAATCAAAACCACGTAACTCCGTCTACTATTTTTGTCCGGTAACAACTTCCTTGAGCATCCCATTAACTTATGTTTTCCCAGTACTAATTCATCGGAGTTGGAATCAAAACCCGCTAAGTCCATCCGATCAGGGCGATTCTCGCGCATTCATTCGATTTGAGATTTGCATCTAACCCAAAACCATTGCAAACCTGTTATTTCTTTGTTATGAAATGCCTCTTTTTTTGTTTTTCATGAATTGATAATTGTAAGTTATTGAGTAAAGCATTTTAAGCTAAAAAGGGTGGGTAGGTCTGTAAGTAGGTGGTACCTAACCTATCCCAATTAACTTATAGACGACCCGGTGAGATGTAAGGTAGTGTGACTGTATGACGGAAGCGTAGCTGAGATAAATATTGCTCTGTGTACATAATTGTTGTATTGATACATTCCATCAGAAGAGTCAACTGAGAACTTCAATTTTTTTAAGATTTTAGGACAGTCAAGCGTTTCCTTCTGGTTTTTGGAAACTTCATTACACTTGGAAAACTAACAACTTCCTACGCCATCTATTAGCGAATAGCTGTACTACCATGATCTCAGATAACTTCTTGTAAAAAGAGACCCATCGTGTTATGCGAGCCTAGTACAAATTCGTTCAATGAAGCAACATCGATTCTTCTTACTCAATCTGCATGATCAATATGGTTTTAATTCGATTCTTGTTAAAAAGCACGAGGTTATCATCCAGTATTCGTTACAAAAAAAAAACTATTTTGCTTTTTAGTCTACAAATATAAATTAATATTTTAATTTACCTCATTCTATTTTGGTTTTATGATGAGCAAGACGGTTAGCGGCTAGCTAGCTGTTTTTAAAACCAAATTATTTACCAAGTAATCTGAATCCGACTGTAACAATCGACCGATCAATCGAACAAAATCAATAAAAAAAAATAATGATCAAAAATCATGGCTAACGTGTTCATCAAGTTCACGAGGCAGCATAGAACCGAAGAATTGTTTCTTGAACCCAACCAAAATGTCAACTTTTGGTAACGAGGAAAAAATCTCAGACTGACGATGACGATAGCTTATTCAAAAGTATAACGTTTGCTATTGACATAAAGATTATTTTCTGTTGCACGAACACGAAAGGTTACAAACTCGTAACCGAGCGCCACGCCCGGCGCGGGCGCAGCCGGTGGTGTTGCCGCGTCATAGCTCTTTTTATTTTATGTTCGCCTAGTAACATGCGCACATTTCGCGCAAGAGTGCGGGCTCGTGCGCACCAGATTGGTGCGCAATGCGCGCGCAGCCGGTCTACCCTACAATTTTAAAACATTTTAAGTGTTATTTCAGGTTAAACGAATTTGATCTGTATATCAGGGCAACGTAAGGTTTAATTTAAGTAATATTGTGTGCATGAAATGTTTACAACATGTCAGACTGGAAATCGTTGTCTCGATGCGCGTGCGCTTGGCCGCGCTTGGGAGTTGCGCGTCAGTTGAGGCAGGCAAGAAGAGGCAGGCGGTCCGCGAGCGACGCGCAAAGCGCATGGTCTTATACGGGACAGTTTTTTTTTAAATTGTAGGTTTGTATGCAATTTTCTATTGACATGTTTTGTTATCGTTATCAATTATTATAAAATGTTGAAAATATTGCCGTTTGGATGCTACGAGTTAATTAAAGACAATGACATTTATTTAATATTAGATAATATTATATTTTATGTTCATAACATAGAATACGCGCAAAAAATATAAGTAACCCTTCTTTGCCGTCGGGTAAAAATAACCTACATCATGTCCTCTTGACGCGTGTAATTTTCTTTGCTTTGGTTATTCTGTTAAAATTAACCCCATATCCAAGAATTACCCTTTAACCGACGTCAAATAATAGAGATGGTAATGCATTCGGGGATTTTTTTATATGTTAGTACCTACCTATTGGTAGGTCCAACTAGTTTACCGATTCTGGTCAGTTTTTGTCCGGCAACATAGTTTAGGTAGAATTTAAAATTACAAAGTAAAATCTTTTATTTTACTATATTTAAAACTGTTTTTAAACCAATTGTAATAATGAAAGATACAAATCTATGTATTATTAAAACTTGTCTCATAGGAAAGTAAGTCGGATTGGTAGGTATTTCATTAAACGGTATCATTTGGGTTAAAGCTCCCGCAGACAGGCGCGACTCGACAGCGCGACGTTTGACTCTAGTAGAACAATTTCTATGAAACTTCTTGGAAATTGTTCTACCAGAATCGCGTCGCACCTGTTTTAGGGATCAGCCTTAGTGGGGTTGTTGCTTGCATGTTGCTGATGGTCCAAGACGTTTTATACATCATTGGTGAGGGTTCCGTTCCTAGGTCGGGAATTCTAATAAGAATAAAATATTAAAAAAAAAATACATTGGAAAAGAAGAAACATTGCCAAAAAATAAGCCTGAACTTTGGGATTATTAATTATTATCCCCAATGCAGACACAATTAATTTTATATTAAATTAACTTAGTTTTGCCAACGTAGTTTTAAGAGTTAACCTAGCTTACTAATCCGGTGTCGAGGTCGATAGCTTTGCGCATACATCGCTCTGCAACAGATATTTGTATAACTATTTACTACAACGCGTAGTAATAATCATATTGAATTGCGCCAAACAATAAACACATACCTACAAACGGCTCCACACTATAGATAATAGGTACGTAAGTACAGAGGACGGGCCGCGACGCGACGCGATTCGCGACGGGCCGTTTTATCGCGTTGAAGAGTAGAAGTTATCTATCGAACAATAGCCGCTCCGCGTTATCTCGAAGGACGGGCAAGTGCGAGCATTATCGCGGGCGCCCCGCGGGCCACGATCGGCGATTGTTTTGCGGGCAATTAGCATCGGGCCCGTCTGCCCGCACGTGCCGCTCCCGGCGCCCGGCCCGCGCCAGTACTCCGCGCGCGCTGTCCGCGAGCGGCCGCCACGGTGGGTCCCTGTCGCTCGGCTCCTCGTACGCCGCGAACTACGCACGGGACGCCTGCCCGACGGCACGCATCCGCCACTTTTTTAGTTCGCCATTAGTTTTTTTCTTGCAAATTCTGGACTGTCACCTGTTGGATGTACTTAGAACTGTTTACTAACATAGTCCGATTGGAAAATTCGGACTTTTGAATTTTAATTTATTTGACCCAATTCGGAGATAAATAAAAATCTAAAAATTTGCATCTAATAGAAAAGCTACACTTTGACATCTTCCTGAAGACCAATCAACGAAAACGAACACCGTTGTAATCAGTAATAGTAAAAGGCCGAGCGACATCCTTCCGCGGTCCGATCGCCGCCCGCCGGGAAAAGTTTTCCTCTATCTATACAAAGTCCTTATAGGTCGCTGCGAACTTCGCAGTCAAAAGTTCGCGTTCGCAAAGTTATACGCACGAGTCTCGGGAAGTTTTCAGTTCGACAACTTTCCACGAAAACAATTCGCCAACTGTTTCTCAAAACGCTTCAAGTTGCGTACTGTCCTAATGGAAAACAGAAAAGAGCACAGAGACGATCTACAGTGACTTTGTGATCAGTTCAAACAATAATTATACTGTGATTTACTATGAGGAGCATGAACTTTAAAGTGCAGTGCTAATTAGAACTTATTAAACATGGCAGCAGCAATGATAAGTGATCGGGGACTTCGTAAGAAGTTAACGCAAGAGGCTATTCCGGAGAAAACTCCACGAAAACCCTCAAAGCGTAAATCAACAGCGAGTAGCTCGAAAACTGATAAGAAAAACGAGCAAAACAATAACAAGAGAGCGAAAGTGAATACGGGGGATCCGAAATTAGACTTATTCGCGACTTATCAGCCGTGGGTCATACAGACATACGGGGATTCAGCTAAAACTAAGACTATTACTTTGAAGAAGTATGGTCGGATCCTCCGTACGCTGCGAGGGGAGGAATGCAATAGTTCCGACAGTTCTAAATTCCGCTTCTGGGTAAAAGCGAAGGGTTTTCACGTTGGGAAGCCGCCTGGTTACGATGCAAAACCGGCCGACGGCATCGTGTGCAGATACAGCGTAGTCGACGCCGAAAGATGTACTGCAGGCGTTCAGGGTCAAGACGCTTACAGTGGCTCCCAAAATGACCCGCCGCTGTACATTCCGACCCCGCCGGTTAAGGTGAGCGACACATCATTATTTAAGGGTTAACTAACAATGTACTTACTTATGGATGGATCCTACAATTTCTACATTTTATTACGCGTTTACAAATTTACTACGATTTACTGTAAATTAATACATATATAATAATTAAAAATTATTTTAGAAATGGATAAAAAAAAACATTAAATGTAGTAATTTGAGATGCACCCACCTTCTTAATTGCGTTAATACGAACCCTATTGTATATAAGTACATAACTTAGTTTCTGGACGGTTTATAATTAAAAATAATTTATTTTGTCCCGCGCAACTTTTAGTTCCAAACACTACCGCTCTCCCGCGATAAAACAGCTGGCTGTTTGATTCATAAACAAGAAACAGGTGATTTTAGTTTCTAATGTACCAAGGAAACATAACTTCCTAAGATACTTCATCAACTTTTACGTCACTGCGACCGAACGGAGACGCGATTTCACATCAATATTAATGTCGGTAGTTGGGTACTTGTTAGATTAAAGTTGCACTTCAAACACAGTTTGTAATGTTTCTAATATTATTAATTTTACTTAATTCAATTCTTGAGATAAGTAGGATGATGATGATTTATTAATTTGTATAATAAATACGCAACCGGCACATTACCTAGTTCACAAAGGCTCCCGCGGACAGGCGTGACGCGACTCTTGTAGAACAATTTTCATGAAGTTTTCATAGAAATTGTTCTACTAGAGTAGCGTCGCGCCTGTTTGCGGGAGGGCCTTAAGACTACCGCTGCGCGCTGTTCATAAACTTGCGGTCTCATTACAAAACATGAGAGAACCTGAGTTTAAACTGGTGATTTGATTGGAGCATATGCCAAAGATTAGACCATAGATTTGTTACCATCTGTTTATTTGTCCCATATTGTTACTACAAAATTCAATATATTCAAAAATACTATCCTAACTATAAATAAACCTAAGACTAACCTTCTTTTGTAAGACGTTGTTGCTGTTTAATTCATAAACAAGAACAGGTGATTTTCATTTCTACTATACCAAGGAACCATAAAATACTAAGATACTCAATTGACAGTTGCGGCAATGCAAATAAAATTGCTTTGCATTTCAAAATAAGTTTGTATGGATCATCTTTAGTTCCTATTAATGATCAACATCATGATGAATGAACTTGAGGACCAGTCATTGACCTATCATCACCATACATGATAAGATTGATACGCCCCAGAACATGGGGGATCACCTTGAAGAACAGAACAAGCAAGATCAAAGAACAGGTGATCTGTGCCACCTCTGTACCAGGTTCGCATAACTTTGTAAGAGGTGTTATTATAATTCAGTGCACAACTCACTGAAGCGGTAAGATAATATATCATCGGGGTTTTCTTTGATAATGTGACGTGGCGGACACGCCCCTTAAAGCGGCAGGCCTATCTATGGGGGATGCAGGAAGGTCATCTAATCTGGTTCGCTTATTAAACAGTTTTAAAATTCATTTAACAGGCTTCAATGCATTAAGGCGGAGTAAACGCCCGGGAGTTACCACTGTGTGAATCGCCGGGAGCATACGGTGGAGTTCTGCCCGGCTTGGGCAGAGCACCGCCGTGTCCTCGCGGAGGCGATCGGCGGTGGCGATCTTTCGCGTCCGGCCCTGTTCCAGGCCATATTACGGAGCGAGAGTGCATGGGAAGCCATCACCTCCTTCTGGGAAGTAGGATGCGGAGAGCGTGAGGGAGAGGCAATCTTTGCGCCCTCACGCCCCTAGTCGCCGCAGGAGACGCTCTGGGCCTCGGGAATCAGTAGTCGATTCCCGGCCACCGCAGGCGCGGGCTTGCAAACGGCGATCAATGGGCAGCTCGCCGTCTGGTAAGGACTAGGCCCGGGTCGACCGCGTTGTTCGACGCGCGCCTCAAAGTGATGTCAGCACACACTGATGACGGGGTCCGCTTGGGCCGACGGCGACGCCTGCCAGGGTTGCGGGTTTGTCCGAATGGGTTACCGTGGCCCTGACACGCAGGCAACTGAAGGAACAAGGGTGGGTTTTAGTCAGTAAAAGTCTGACACGCCCTCCCGCTCTACCCAGAGCGTGATAAGTTATTTGATGATATCCAACCCAAAAAAAGAAATGGCTGCAATGCATTTCTCCCGACTATCTGATTTGGAATTTGGAACAGCATAAAGGCTCCTACAAACAGGCGCGACACGCGACGCGAAGGCACCGCTCGTCGCTTTGAGTCGCGCTGTCGCGACCCGCCAGTCTGTGTGAGCCTTAAAGATGAAAATGTTGTGAAATGAGGAACGTTCTTTATATTGTATGTATCTCAAGCTCTCAACATCGATCGTAAACTGAAACTTGTGTGTGAGTCGATAATTTGCACGGAGATTGTTAATCAAGAACCCAATCAGTGGCTTATCATGAACGAAACGCATGTACAATGGGACTGCGGTCATAGATTACAGTTTTTCATAATGTCTCGTAATTAAAATGAAGAATTTTATACTTTCTTCTACAATTTCCGTCAAACTAAGTCAATTAACTCGGCCTATCGCAGTCCACTGCTGGCCTTAAAAGCATCACCGAAGTTGCGCCAAAACACCGGTCCTCCGCCTTCAGGCTCCTTCAAAAGCGCGACACGCGACGCGAATCGCATGAGACACAAAGGCACCGCTCGTCGCGCGACAGGCGGTGCCTTTGTGTCGCGTCTGTTTGTAGGAGCCTTTCCGCATCAATACGGCCGTAGCTTCCTTTGTAAAGTCGTCGGTCCATCTAGCTCTGGGGCGTTCTCACTTCCCACGCTATGCTTTACAATACGGGAACTCCACTCGAGAACTGGTCTGCTCCTATGGCAAGACTACTCCGAACCTGAGGTGTATCTTTTACCAGGTAAGGTGGTATTGAATTTTGAGAGTGTGCGGGCGTGCACAGTTCAATGTACTGACTTAGGTAATAGTTTTAACAACGTGGGCTAGTAAATTATTCTCTCACATGGATGTAGTACCGCTTAGCTCGTGCCGTATTGCCAAATTACCGACATGAAAGTCGGAGAATTAAAATTAAGGTGCATACAAAGGAGATGTTCCAAAATGTATGGAGCCTGGGCCAGGTTCTTGTACACACGGCTACATATCAAGCTATACATTTCCAGTATAAGCTAACCTCTCTTGCACGAAAATCCTATACAATCCGAGATCAGCTTATATTGGAAATGTATAGCTTGATATATGTAGCCGTGTGTACACTATAATTAAAAATGGGGAAACACATTTAAAACAGTTGTCAACTGTCCAATTACTTTAAAATGGCTTTGTTAGCTGGTAAACCATACGAAATTACACTTGGAATTGCAACACACAACAAAAACCCGTCATTGGCGGTAAGCTGTAATTTTGATTGATTAATGACGTTTGACATGTTTATTGACACGTTTGTGTCAGCTGACAGTTCTCTTTCTATGATTAATGGTCGATCTATGGTTTACTGACATTGTTTTTAAGCACAGAGTGACTAAATCGGTTAGACGCCATGTTGAATATCGACAAAAATTATTGATAAATATCAATTTACTACCACAACAGTATACATTTAAATGAATTATCTGTATTTTCCCCTAATTCTACGGATTTTTCTATTTTTTTTGAGGCAGTGTAAGTACATAGACCTGGCCCATTTTGAAACACCTCCTTTAAACTATTTTACCGACAAACAACGTTGTATTAGGCTGCCGGTGACAAGCACATTAACACTCACTTTGCCTACAAGGTTAGCGACGCATCAGAAAGCCTTGGTGGGGTGTAGCAGGTGACGTCCGCAGTGGTGCGGTAATTGACCGTTTCCCATCAGGTGTGCCGGTCTATCGACCATATTATTACGTAAAAGTGGTGCCAACTTACTATTTAGTACGCACATTGGAGTGAAGACGGTATTAATGCGTTTGGGTTGTCTGTCATTTCAGTATGATGTGTCTCAAAAATCACCAATAAGATTTTTGTCACACTTTAAAAAAAGTCATAGCAGTCATTCATTCGGTCTGATCATCTGATTCAAACAAGTGTACCTTGACTATATCTACCAGGGTTTCATCAAATCATAACAAGTAACATTAGTTTTAAGACGTAGCTCGTAGTTATGGCGCAGTTATACGCAACTCCTAGTTTCCCTTGCGCGCCGGGTGTTCAAACGTGCCGGGCGGGCCGCGCTCATTTATTATTAGCGGCCCAGCCTGCTGCCTCATGTTTATTAAAGAGTCAGCTATCCCGCGAGCCTGGTCTCACCTGAACTCACTGCGGCTCACAGATCCGCTTATTATTAATATTTTGTTCGGATATCTCGTTATTACGAGTTTTAAACTAAGTCTAAAACTACCCGCAGCGCAGCGCAATTAAAATTACATAGGTAGCACAGAGAGTAAAAACTAAAAGTTAGTTAGGTAGGTACAGTTCGGCTTTCTAGCTGGAACATTCTGTATGTAACTTATCCACGTGTGACAGCATTTGATAGCTCGATAATTATGTCATATTAACGCCTGGGTACCGGTTCTGTATGTACAGAGATACGGAATCCAACCCAAGCTCTCGCTCTCTCTCTCTATAGTGTATGTATGCGCAGTTTCAATAAAGCAGGCCCTATGCAAAACCGGTGCGTTGTGGGACATTTCGCCTATATCCATGCGCACCTAACAATGTGGACGCGGTGTGAAATTTTAAACAAACGTTCGTATTCAATTTATATTCGCCAGGCGCTGCGGGCGCACGTTTTAGCAAAAACGCGGAGAACAATGGCTGCGGCCGCGACCACACATAGAAGGCACCGGCCGATATGTGGGCGATAACAGCGATCGATTCATTTCCGCTTGTTCGATCGCATGAACGCATGAACCTCCTGTCACGTTATGTCGCCTTGATCATTTGTATCAGATGAATCGATCTATTGTCGCGATTGCGATGAACTTTTGTTCGTTTTTTTGTGAATTGATTATAATTTATCGTTTCCTAAGGAAAGTCCATGACGGAACAACTCATAATACTATCTAATAAATATAAAGATCTCGTGTCACAGTGTTTGTTATTGAATTCCTCCGAAACGGCTTGACCGATTTTTATGAAATTTTTTGTGTATATTTGGTAGGTTTGAGATAGGTCGTAAAGTATATTTCATACCGCTGCGGGTGAAACCGCGGGGCGCAGCTAGTAATCTATAAAATAATGGAATAGATATCTAATTAGGAGACCGAAAATTGCAGGCTTTTAATAAAATCCAGCATGCATTCAATTCATACACACGGTTAAAAGGTTTTTTTTTATCGTTGCCAAAAGATACATGAATAACGAATAAATGTTCAATGCAAATACACGAGTAAGCACCATGCTTCGTTCGCAATTAAATAAAAATGGCGCATACTTTCAGATTCATTCGGTAAAACATCAATGTTCACCGAGTTCTGCAGATTACAAACTTTTGTTGTCTCCAAAACAAAATAAGTAGGTAGGTAAGTAGCGTAAGTAGGTACTTACCACTTAGGTTCTTTGTTTTCTGAGAACACTGCAGATAGCCTTTGGTGGGCATTTTCTGCTGGACTTAAAATAAATTTTATTAAGTTGAATTTTAATTTTATTAATTTGCACCGCATTGACCGCATATAAAAAGACTCGAAATTCAAATGCAGTTCCAAATTCGAAAACCAAAAAGTTTTTAGCCTAAAAATATAAAAATGGCCGTGCCGCATTGCCAGCATTAATAAAACAAAGCTGCGGTGGTATAATTCATCAGGCAATCGGGGCTTGACACACTTGATTAAAATGAATGCTGGACCAACCCTGAACCAAGCTCGTTTTTACCTGCGCGGAATTAAACGCGTATTAGTGAGCTGAAATGGGGACCTTTTAAATTCCTATAATTTATGGCTTTCCTAATCCTTTTGCTAATAAGATTAAGCCTATGTCTTCTGTGGCGGCTTTTGCTTGATTTGTGTTCAGGTTTGCAAAAACGTCAGATATTTATTGAGGTTTTCCGTAGGGCACTACGGAAAAAGTCGTGATAAAATCTGACATTAAAATTAAAACATGGATTCGATTCTTTTAAATATTATGCAACAAATTTTACACGATAATCCATTAAAAAAAATCCTCATCAGTCATCATACACAACACAGTCACGTAACACGTCGAAAAAAAAAGCAAATAAAAAAAATACACGTCAAGCAATGGCGGACGGAGTCGTCGTGGTGTGCAGCAATTAAATTATTCCGCATCATCACACTCGACGCGGCCGGGGGTTTGCTGAGGCACATGCTGCGAATCGCTTACCTTCGCATTACAAAAAAAAAAAAACTAGAGCTTCGGATGAGTCGATGGCCTGCTAACGGATTTATGTTTTGGAAGTTGTGTACACAATGGTATGTGATGGCTGGCATCTTTTTACATAAGAACGCGCTTCAGCAGAGAGAGTTATCCATATTTGTTACGGTCGCAAATCATATTTTGGTTAACATTCAACCTACACCCTAATTGCGTAACACACTATCTATCACAATCTGAATCATTTCGAAGCCTATTGATAATCCATTGCTTCATAATTATGTTCGAAAAATTTGTCTGCTCAGCAACGTAAATAACGCAATGAATGTTGTTGAACTGTCAAAATTAAAGTTATTCCTACTGTTTGTATGTTACGCAACTACCCCGCTGCGCTGGTGCTGACCTGCAAATTGCAAAAAACGGATGAAAATTTGAATTTTGCGGGCTACCCTGGCACATTCGCTTGAATCAAGTCACTTCTCAAACTATTATAGTTTCCTATTTAATATTTTTTTTCAGAAAATCCGTTAATGTTTAAACCGAAGTTAACACCGGTGTGACTTTACTCCGGTTATTAATAAGATTGTAAGTTTTACCAGCACAATAACAAAAAGGTTCTCACTCAGAAGTGTTATTAGCTGCAGCTTCCAAATTCACATGCAGACTTGCAATGAAACCTCCTTGCAGGTGATGCAGCAAGTCTGCACAAATGCCGACCGACGACGGTCCACGACTCAACGGGGAAATAGGTGGTTAGTACCTCTGCACCCCTAATACTTACTCTTCATGTAGGTACTCTGTTTTCTTCCCTAGGGACTGAATATACACGGAGCCGAGCAAAATAAACGAAACAGTAGCCTTCACACGCGAAAATTATGTCAGCGAAAACTAGTTTAGTTTTCTAGAAACTTCTGTAACAACTGACCAACTCTAGTTTTTAGGTGATCACAGTACAGAGTGGTGTCGGATGCGCCTGATGCTACAATTTACGTTATAATTGGTGCACTATGCAAGTGTGCATGGCAGTACGTGTAAAAGTTTTAAGCTCACGTAAAATATGCTTGAAGTTGCTTGTGTGTTATACTGGGTGGCTAAGTATGGTAGAGTATTTTATAGTTAAACCAGCACATGAGATTGTACTTAAATCTATGTATACAGTACAAAAATGTTTCTTCCAAAATTGCACAATGTAATTCAAATTCAAGGCAGTAATAAGCAAGTGCAAAAAAAAATACTAGCTTTTTCACACGTCTTTGCCCACGTGGAGGTCGAAAATTATCCCACGGGAATGTACTACTGCGATTAAAAGTATACTATGTCCTAACCCTGGCCATGGTCTACCTGTGTGTCAATTTCAGTTTCGTCGAAATTCATTCAGCAGCGAGAAAAGATAACAAACTGACAGTGTTACTTTCACATCTATAATATTAAGTATCCATACTTCTAGTATGGATTATTTTATACGTCGTCGCGTCGGCGTCGGTAAATTCACGGAAAGTCGCAAATCGCAATCAGTGCCTGGCCCTGCAGTCTCGACATTAGATAGCGACAAAAACCTGTCGGTAAGTCGTAACAATGTCAAATTCCTTTAATAGATTTTCAACCTTATGCGTTGGAAATAAAGTTCAAAATCGATTAAATAAATTTGATATCGATACGACTTAGCGACAGATTTTGTCGCTATTTAATGTCGAGACTGCCGGCCCTGGCGTTGGGCGTATCGAGCTAGGGGTCCAATTGCGCTACGCGATGAACTACGGTATTTGGAGGTACGCTACGCTAGTTGGTGCTACGCTACGCTAGTTGGTGCTACGCTACGTCAGTTGGTGCTACGCTACGTTCGTTGGTGCTACGCTACGTTCGTTGGTGCTACGCTACGTTCGTTGGTGCTACGCTACGTTCGTTGGTGCTACGCTACGTTCGTTGGTGCTACGCTACGTTCGTTGGTGCTACGCTACGGTGTAGCTCTCGCTTGCTACTCCTATGCCTACGTACGAGCTGTAATCGAGTCACATCGTTTGTTGTCCAAGTACCTATTGGTTGGTGTTGGGTTTTTGGGAAGCTTTAGTGTGTACTTTTATTTTCAATCTCAATCTCACATCATCAGCTTCCGTTAGGGTTGGCTGTCAGTCTAACGGGAAGCAGCTGAATACCAGTTTTTTACATGGAGTGACTTCCTATCTGACCTCGACAACACAGTTAAGGCTCCTGTAGAGGCGCGACGCGACAGCGCAACGTGACTCTTGTAAAAAAAAATCCATGAAGTTTTCATTGAAATTGTTCTACTAGAGTCGCGTTGCGCCTGTTTACGGGAGCCTTTACTCGGTAACAGGCATGGTACCCCTTGGCAAGACTTTTTCAATCTGAATCTACCATCATCTTTAATTTTCACAGACTTTAAGTAATCCTTCAAGAAAGTTTTGTTGTTTTTGTATAGTAATGCAATGTATTTGTGTGTAACGTAAAAGTATTCGATAATATCTCGAGACAAATCGATTCTCACATTAACTCTTCGAATCTGACCACAATGTCCCTTAAACATTTCTTCTACTCTTTCGTAATTCATCCCGGCCGGCCCCCTTCAAACTAATATCAACATAACACCACCAATTACGGACCGGACCGGCTCGCACAACGGCACGTGGCCAACAAAGGGTCAGCACGAGTTGTGCTATGGTAAGAATGACCCTACGAAACGGACCCAAAGCGCGCTACATTCCCCAACTGAAAACAACGGAGTAATTGCGTAACCACACTAACAGTAGGAATATGGTTTTCATTTTGACAGTTCAACAACATTCATTGCGTTATTTACGTTGTTGAGCAGACAACTTTTTCGAACATATGAAGCAATGGATTAGCAATATCCTTCAAAATAATTCAGATTGTGATACATAGTCTGTTGCGCAATTAGGGTGCTGGTCGCATAAGACCGTATTGACATTGAACACTCTTTCTAATAAGTTTACTTAAAGCTCGAGTTGGATATTAAGACAAAAATACTTTACAAATAAATCACCCCATTTTAAAAATGCACCCCTCGGCAAGGCACTTTATCAATTGCTCCGCTACAGTTCTGAACCACAGTCGAATTGAAGAGACTAGCAAACACGTTTTTGGTCAATTTTCAACATGGCCCAATCTTTTAAGGCCGATGCGCTAATGTAGCCCGCGAAATTCAAATTTACTTACGTTTTTTGCAATTTGCAGGTCAGTGTCAGGTTGTATGTTGATTAAAATATGATTCGCGACCGTAACAAATATGGCTTTACAGAATTATAATCATTAGAATCAGCAATACAACTCCTTAAGTTAGAATTAGCCTCAAATGTCATGATTTCATGAAATGATCATTCATTAGGGTAATATGAACTTAGAGAGATGTACGAGTATTGATAATTTTTATGATTATAATTTTATTAATTAATATTTCATACGGCCGCGAATCATATTTAGATCAACATACAATCTGATACTGACCTGCAAATTAAGAAAAAACGTAAGAAAAATTTAATTTCGCGGGCTACCTTGGCACACCCTCTTCAGTAATTAGCTTAGATTCGCCGCGAGTATATTATCGCGCTTCAAAGCTACTCTAATCGACATGGTTCGGGGATGGTAAAAGTTCACCCCAAAATAATCTCATTGATCCCACATATGATAAAACCCCACCTTATGTTGCACATACAGTCTTAGCATTGACAATTAAGGGCTGTTTTTACCAAAGTTACCAGATATTTTTTATCCGCGGAATAAAATTTACGTCTGACAGTTCTAGTAAGATTTTTTTTTCAAAAATTCAATATGTGTTTTCAGGATAAGACTTATTGTAGGTGTAAAAGTTTGATGAAATTCGCCTTAAGAAGTAAGAACGTTAACTCCTACCCACACAATCTCAATATATTTCGGACACCACTGCACAAAACTGAAACCCTGGTCAAGAACCGAGAGCTGTATAATCCGGCCGACCCGGACCATTGTAAAAATTACGCTATAAATCCGGCCGGAGCGCGCCGTCGTCGACGGCCCGCCGCGACTTGCCTCGTAAATTATACACAGGGCTGCCCCGCACTGTAGGTATGGAGGACCTGCTATAGTAGCTAGGTTTTGTATCTCGGCTTTCTAGATGAAGCAGCTATATTCGAAATTCGAACTTTTTTGTTTCGCTTTTCAACTGTTTTGGGAGCGGGAGTTTGGGAGGTAACCCCCGACGCAAAAGACGGGTGTTATAAATTTGACCGCTATGTGTGTGTCTGTCTGTGGCACCGTAGCTCTTAAACGGGTAAACGGATTTAGATGTGGTTTTTTTATTTGAAAGCTGGTTTTCTATCGGTGGTTCTTAGACATTTTTTATCAAAATCGGTGCAGCCGGTTATTTTTAGAACATATGAAGCAATGGATTAACAATAGGCTTCAAAATGATATTCAGATTGTGATTGATAGTGTGTTATGTAATTGGGGTGCAGTAGTCAAAAAAGTTCTGTATTTGGACAGCCGTTATTGTGTGACCCGTTCACGGCATTCTTAGGAAACCAAATCTTTATGGTTTTGTGTATGTCGTGGTTCCAAATATTGATTTAGCGAGGTTAACAAATTAATTTTGACTTCTTGTATTTTTTTCCAATGTTGAATTATTTCTTCAAAAACCTTTCTTTCGCTACAACCTTTAGTTTATGTCTCATTCCATCTGTTTTAATAATTTACTTGTTGATCCTCACGAATCCACTAACCCACTTATATTTACTAAACAACATGCCATCACGCTTCCCGAGACCTCAAGTAATCTAAACATATTGTTACCGCTACAAAACTACAGATAAATCAATTTGTCGGATGTAACAACCCTAGAAGGAAGCGCGAGGCGGCGCGGGTGTGACTTCACAAAGGCGCGCCGAAAATATATAGATACGATAGATAGTGCTGTACCTAGACCTTCGTGTTGAGTGTCTGTTACGGGTTGGCAGAAAGCCTGGTTCCGAGGCCTGAGGCTTGTGAGGGAACAGACGGAGAACTGTCAGACACTTTATAAAGGGATATTGGTGCTATATCAATACTAATCCTATCCTATCCAACTATCCTAGTACTTACTAGTAATATTATAAATGTGAATGTTTGTGAGGATCGATGGATGAATGGATGGATCTCTTTCACACAAAGACTACTGAACGGATTTGGATGGAATTTGGAACACAGATAGTTTATAACTTGGATTAACATGTAGGATACTTTTTATTTCGGTAGTGCGTTCCCGTGGGATAAGTTCCAACATCCACGCGGGCGAAGCCGCGGGCAAAAGCTAGTATTATAAATGTGAAAGTTTGTGAGGATGGATGGATGGATGTTTGTTACTCTTTCATGCAAAAACTACTGAACGGATTTTTATGAACTTTGGCACACAGATAGACCATGACTTTAGTAAGAACATAGGCTACTTTTCATCCTGGATCGCAGTCGAAGTCGCGGGCAATAGCTAGTATTATAAATTCGAAAGTAGCTCTGTCTGTATGTTACCTTTTCACGCCTAAACCACTGAACGATTTCGATTAAATTTGGCAAGGAGATAGATGGCATCCTGGGCAAGGACATAGGCAACTTTTTAATATAATTCGTCCTTGCGTCCTGTGGGATAATTTCCGATATCCACGCGGTCGAAGCTGCGGGCAGAAGCTAATAGGTATTAATTCCGTGTCTGACATATTTGGATGATATTTTTATTCCTTGTTACTTCTTCTACAAAGGCTGCGTTTCCACCAGAGATGTGCGAGGATGCGTAGCGAGGGTTGTGTGTGAAACTAACCAATAACAGCGCTAGCTTAGCTAAAGCTATGAAAATGGAGCGATGTTATTGGATAGTTTCGTACACATCCCTCGCCACGCATCCTCGCACATCTCTTGTGGAAACGCAGCCTAAGGCCGGTATCTCAGATTTGAATTTTGAACCAAATACAGAATGACAAAGAAGGAGTGTTAAGTGTGTGTGTTTAGTGTTATGTTAAGAGTCTGTGTGTGTGTGTGTGGGGGTGTGTGTGTTTGGGGGTGTGTGCGTGTGGGGGTGTGTGTGTGTGTGTGTGTGTGTGTGTGTGTGTGTGTGTGTGTGTGTGTTGTATGTGTGTTAGTTGTGTAATCTCAATTTAGCGATTCATGCCCGATCGTTCCCGAATACAGCCAGTCTATTTTGTAATAATTTCTCAGTAAAAACTTAGGTGAAGTGCTTTAAGTGAGCTGTCATTCCACGAGACGCTACGGATTGACCACTCACTTTAAATTTTCACAGAATCACGGCAGATCTTTATGGTGAATTTTTCGAAACACCGAAGCTTTTATCCTAGACTGGTTAAATGATGCAGGTTGAAGTTTGTATGCGAACGAATTCGCGGATATCACGCATGGCTGTGCGACAAGACTCGTTCGTTCCCTGTATCGACAAATATTTGTAGACTAAGGAGCTCCATACACCTGCTGATTTATTATATCCTGGTAAGTGAGCTGTCAATCCCTAGGATAAGGTGGAAAGACCGGTCACTTCACCTATAGTTTTCACTGTGGGTTTTTATACAAAAGACCGGCTGGTACATTCGCGCGGAGCTATTTTAAGGTTCCGTACCCAAAGGGTGCCAACGCTATTACTAAGCCTCCGCTGTCCGGCCGTCCGTCTGTCTGTCAGCGGGCTGTATCTCATGAACCGTAATAGGTAGACGGTTGAAATATTTACAGAGTGCATATTTCTATTGCCGCTATAACAACAAATAATAAGAACAAACGTAAATACAAACACATAGATACGAGTACATACATGGTAGACTGCTAAAATCATAACCCTTCCTTTTGGTTTTGCTGTGGTCGGCTTAAAATAAAATAAAGCTAAAAATCAAAGGGGGTCCCCACGATAAAATTGTAAAAAAAAAAAACACGTGTGGCACTCGGGGACTGCCGCGGTAAAGCTACTGCATAGCATTTTTTATAAAATTATGCAATTATAATTATTTATTTATTTTTTATTTATGCAGTATTTTGTTTTCTTTGATATTAATTCAAGTATAGTCGTACCATATATATACACGTTAAGCGAACGCTCGGCCGAGCTACATGGTAGGCGGAGTGGGGGGTGTTAGGTTTTATTTTCGTTACGGAATTTCTTGATTCGGTCGCCGCGCTCAAAGCCCGCGATAAAAGCTATGCAAAAGCTTAAAATGTATTTAGTGATAAATATTGTACGGTGGTACGGAACCCTTCGTGTGCGAGTCCGACTCGCACTTGGCCGGTTTCTTGCGGTTGTGTCTTGTTGTGATCCTGTCACCCTACCTAAGAAAACCATTTCAGACACAAATCTACATGGTCTTCACATGATCTGACCAAGATTATGTCTGGACTTTACAAGAGACTGTGACCTCTGAGTTTGTTTCGGCCTTTCTTCTCAGAGTAGTCAGTTAGGAAACGTCGACCTCATCTAGTTTTTAAAATATGATTGACGTGTAAAAGTATTTGTTCAAACCTACTTACAGAAATAAAATCATTAATCATTTATAAGGTTTATTTGCTAAGTGCCAATACGGTCTGCGACTTTATTATATTTACTACCATATTACAATTAGGTAGCTACAGCACCATAATTGCATAACACACTATATCTATCACAATCTGAATCATTTTGAAGGATATTGCTAATCCATTGCTTTATATGTTCGAAAAATTTGTCTGCTCAACTACGTAAATAACGCAAAGAATGTTGTTGAACTGTCAAAATGAAATCCATTCCTACTGATACAGTGTTACGCAATCACCCCGCTTGTTTATTTCTTACGTAAATAATATTGAAATTATGTCTACCCTAGATCTCCTTCAAAATTTCGAAGCTTGGTGTACGCCAATAGTGCTAGTGAATGATTAACGAACCCTCTATTTCTATCAATGATTTAGTCATCTCTAAATTGAATTGAATAGTATCGAAACGCCTACGCAGGATAATGTAGACGCTTCGATCTGTTGAAATTATATTAGTGTTTTAATTTAATTCATAAATACAATAATAATGAATGTTATATTTTAATTTTAATCGACAACAGGCTGTGCCCAACACTATTCCTACATGGAAAACAATATTTTCAATTCCGAATTTGAATTTCGGACCGAAACACTAGAAAGTCAAAGGATATTGTCGCAAAAAAAAGAGGTTCCATGTCAAAAATCTGTCCCAAAATTTTGTTTTTCTGTTCCAAATATTTTTGTTGCAGCCTGAATTCATGTAGAACGTACGATTCACGACTGTACGAGGAATAAGTTCCGTTCCGGTTTAAAACTTTGTATTTTGTGATCCTACATGTGGTACTTATTAAAATATATTTTATTATCGAAACCCCTTCTTGTCTCGTACCGATACGAGCTATAGCACAGAATATATAAAAGTACAGCTAAGTAAAGGAATAAGTTATTGTTGTAGGTAGTAAAAACATTCAGCAAAATGTTACTGGTTGAAGTGACGCGCAGTACGTGTAGCATGACCATCATAGAAACGGGTTTTGTCGACGGAAGAATTGACAAAAAAAAACGTAGTAAAATGACGTTCCGTGAAGTCAGTACGACGGAAGCAAAGTAGAAAGAGTCAACTGCACTTTTTACGAAATTCAGTAGTTTATTCACGTATTTCTTTTATTCTGCTTATATCTCGAAAATGCTGTGTCCTTTCGCAAAACTAATGAAAATTTCGACCCCCTTTATCGAGCTCCTAAACCCCTAAATCAATACATGTTAGGCAATAATTTTTCACATTTTCCACACAAAAAGTGAAACATTCCATTTTTCCATTCCATTTTTATACTTTGTGGCCGTCGAGTAAAAAGTTTTCTAATGTCTTTAGCATGGCGATTACAAAATCAAATTGTCTTCACTACCTTAGACAACTGTCAGTTGTCAGTGTGATTTTGACGTTTGGGATAAAAAACTTTCTTCTGAAATAGTCTACATATAAAAGTACCTAGACAACGATCGGTAGAAACGAAAGACAAAATGACGGATTGTGGAAGGATTTTCACGGTGCGATGTCAAAAATGGAGAAACGAAATATCACTTTGCATAGAAATAGCTATGTCTTGTCTTCCAAGAAATAGAAAGCGTCATGCTACGCCTTCTGGAGAAGCCAATGGACACTGAGTTCGGGATAGGCAGTGTCTGTCTACGCGATTTTAAAAGTGGAACGAGAGTTTGTAAACTATTACTGTGTAATAACTGTTTATACTATTTATATTTAATATGGATATATGTATTTATATTATGTTGTCCATATTTATATTGTGGTAAAACATTGCCTCCTGAACTTACCCGAAGGTGTTGAAACTAATTAAGAGGGAAGCGCAAGGGTAGCCCGCGAAATTCAAATTTTCTTAGGTTTTTGCAATTTGAAGGTCAATGTCAGGTTGTATTTTGATTAAAATATGATTCGCGACCGTAACAAATATAGCTTTACAGAATTATAATCATTAGAACTAGTAATACAACTCCTTAAGTAAGAATTGGCGTCAAATGTCATGATTTCATGAAATAGTCATTCAATACAGTAATACGTATGAACTTAGAGAGATGTATCACTGATTCTAATGACTATAATTCTGTAAAGCCATATTTGTTACGGTCGCGAATCATATTTTAATCAAAATACAACCTGACAGTGACCTGCAAATTGCAAAAAACGTAAGAAAATTTGAATTTCGCGGGCTACCCTGAAGGTTCCCCCTTAAGTACATTTTCGCGGAATATAATCCATACTTATGACATACGAGATGCTCATCCTCTACCAGGAAAGCAGAAATAGCTGGGATATCACTCCCTCCATCTGTCGTGAAGCAAAAAGATTTGAAAGTAAGAAATAATTTTGAGCTCATAACGCGGACTTGTATGTAATTTATTTGTGTTTGCTTTTAGTACGGCGCAGGTCATTTTCCGACCACGACGCTACTTTAGTACCTACTTAACTTTATAAAGTTTTCACACTGTATTAAGGTTTAAAAAATCTAAAGAGAGTTATTTAATTAATGATGCGAATTTTTTTTTACTTTGTCACACTAAAATAGACTTTTTTTCCTATTTCGTCGGTACATTATTATATTGCAGGACTTAATCATACTTATTAAAGTTCTTAGAAATGATACATGAACATTAGATTTAAAATAGCAATTAGTATGAAAAAAAAGATCACCCAAATTTGACATTTTTAACAAACATTAATCTCACATGTAGGTACAGTGGCCAGCACATAAAGTTACCACAAACTGTCAGATTTTCTCATTCGATTTTGAACATAACCTCAACATTTTAAGGTTTAAAATAGTTTGGAGAAATTTGACAGTTTCGTGTAGCTTGACCTGCTAGCGACTGTACAAAAAACTATATCCGAGGCCGGGAAAACTAATAAATAAAGTACATAACCGTGCAAATATTTGTTTCATTTGGGAATCGAACTCACGAAAGTAGGTAATGCCAATCACTCACTATACCAATCGTGCCTCCTTTTTTATACTTGAATTATAGAAGTATGAGGAACAGGGTGTAAAGTTCACTCATACTCTACGGAAAAGGGAGGATCTTCCAACCAGACGGGTGTTGTGTCTGATGGGCAACTGCCCTACGGTTGATGTCGGGACGTTGTATATATGCTAGTTGCGCAGTAAACTCTGCTTGCGCGATGCAGGATTTTGCGTGACGTCATTGTGTGTGGCGTATAGCTCGCATGTGGCGATGTAGATATCGCTACAGAGTCGTCGGCTCTAAAACCTGATACATAATCAACTGACTGACTGCCTTTTTAACCGACAAAAAATGGAGGAGGTTCTCAAGTTGAGGCGTATTTTTTTTTCCCAACTAGGTACTTATGTTGGGGTCGGCGTTCTGTCTATCAGGATGCAGCTGTATTTTCCATTGAGTGACTGTCTATCTGACCTCCACAACCCAGTAACTGGGTAACACGATACCACTCGGTAAGACTGGTAAGTCTTTCGGGCTTCTGGCGACCCGTAACGACTGTCAAAGATCCATGAATGCCAGGACCAACGGCTTAATTTGCTTTCCGAGGCACGGAGGGGTCTCGATATGTAATATATGGTCACCCATCCACGTACCGACCTCGGCAAGCGTCGCTTAACCTTGAAGATCGGCCCGTGTGGTTGTTATTATTTAGCCACGAGCACCTATTTTCGAAAGCTATTGGTCCTAATTTTGGGGTTCTCTAAAATATGTGTAACGTCCTAACTACATCCTTTACCAACGCGCGGGCTCATTATAATTCTCGTGGTACGTTAACTACGGCAGTTTTCCACGTTTTCATTATCGCCCCTCGACATTATCGCGAATATACTTATCCTTTTACACTTTAACTATACTAGTGATAATTTATATTCTCTCCTATCTATTGTCCGCTCATAAATAGGGTTGCGAAATACGAGATCCGATTTTTCATCGATATCGAAGTTGAAACGCGGATCCAATATCCACCTTTCGAACTTTTTATATTTTTGGTTTCGCAAACCCAACAAAATGGTTTTGGATAATTATACATAAAAGAAAATGTAGCCCATATTTAAATGAGTCTCATACAGCGTTTATTTAAATTAAACATCAAACAAACAGATATCGTGAAAATATCCTTTTAATTATTCAAACGGCAACTCCATGATAATTCAGTTCTCTATCAGCGGCCCGCACGCAACAGTCGCACGACATATTTTTACCTTTTTTTGTTCCGGAAAATGCAAAAAGGACACGCATGACGCATGGACGCGCGACAAAAAGTTGCGGCGCATTCGCATTGCGGGCGTACGTCTGGCGGCAGAGTACCAGGATCGCAGCGGCGCGAGGAGATAAGTAATTCTGTGCTCGGTCGGGGGCCGGGCGGGCGGTCGGGGGGAGGGGGTAAATGCCCGCGCGGCGGCGGCGGGTAATTGGTTCGCGCCGCCCGAGGCGAGCCCGTAGTATCGCGCTTTAGCGACGGGCGCCCTCCGGTGTCGGGCGCGCATTATACGCCGGTGGCGTCGAATTAGGTGTAGATTTTTTTGGTTGTTTTATTTTACTTTATTTTTGTGAGCCGGTTCGGGTTGTAGGATATTTAAATTAGGATGGATGTTGGATTTTCTGTGTCATGTTTATTTTGTACGTGGTTGTATCGTATCATTCTGTATAATATCAAATATTGTATCATTATGAAGCTTACAAAGAGCTGAGTACTATTTAATTTATTTCTCAGTTCATCCTTGCTTATCGCGGTAGTATATCATCAATCATGCGGCCGGCATGCCTGCCAAACTTCTTACTTCGTATAACTTTACAAATTGAATTAAAACGGGTGAAAACAGGCCAAAAAAACTGTATGGTCAATTGATCCATTACGGATAGATAAATAAACCCAAAAAGAAATTAACTTGCATGATTATTAAGAATGAAAAATTACAGACGCTGAGATTTTTTACATTTGCTAATAGACACGAAGTCTCTAATGTCAAAAAATAAACCTATCACAAAAAAAATATATCCCCGTAACAAAACTTGTCGACTCCACACCATTCCGGGCGGCTGTTTGTCATGCTACCGCGGAGTTATAGCTATGTCATGTGGCCACCGGCGCGCCACTTTATACATCCGACCGACGCCGACGGCGCTACCGCCCGCCACGAGCGCGCACACCTCCCGCCAACACATGTATACCTAGTACTTTAGCTATCGAGTGCTATGTCGGCACCTACTCTCTCCACTGAAAAGTTAACGTTTTGCGCCAAAGTTCCCTTTATTACACTGTTAGAGGTTCTCACGTCGTATATTTTATTACGATGAGATATAACTTGAATATTGAGTGAGATTGACGTAAATGTGGTAGCGAAGTTAGGATTTCAGCAGCCGAATCGAAACGTTTCTAACCGAATTTGGAACTAAAACTTTGGCAAGGAGGAATAGGATCGACTGAAGGAAATGGCGAAATATCTATAATAGGTGCGAATAATTATAAATTCAATATATTCAGACAATTCACACAATATAATGCCGTTACCAGCCACGGGACGAATGGCAGAGAGAAACGGAGAAACAGTATCTTAAGTAGTTTGAAAAGTTTTCGACTCCGATCCGGCTGAATAAAGTTGAATCTTTTAGCTAATCTTTAACACGCTTGTGCGATAATTCGGGATTGAAAGAAGATAAGAAGGAGGTATCAGCTGCTTATCATTGATATTTTAATAAAACATTGCAATAACTTATTTTGGGTAACTTTAGTATAGTGCTGCCGGTAAAAGAAGTATGTAGAGCAATGCAAGAAGTTTTAAACTTTTACTTTGTGTTTGCGCTATACATCAATTACAGCAGGTGTACTGAATAGACATTTCCCGAACTCTTTCCAAGATCCAGATGCATCCAAAAACCTCAAATCATTGACAAAACGAACAGGGTAATCCGGAAACAGCTGTAGGTGCCAAAAGGCATAGACTACATAGAAAATATTGCTTGAAATTTCCCAAACTCGACAACATTGATTCTAAAAAAAGTCCTAGGAGCCTGGATTCTGTCAGAACTGCAGTAGCATATTAACCGAATCCAAATCAAATGCATATCGGTTCTTCATATGCAACATTTGGAGAATAAATCTAAGTTTTCACATGGCAATAGCAATTGCGTGTTCCTGTAACATCACGGAAATGAACATGAGTCCCATATGAGAGTTGCGTTTTGCTCGCATAGCGACCGGTCGGAACGAGCTACTGGCGGATTCACTGTTTCCGGGATTTCTATAAATCTTTTACATACTATCGTCGACAGCTGTACTGAAACCAGAAAAGATAATAACGATTTCCTGGGTACTAGTTAAGTATTTGGTCCTTCCTACCGCATGTCGTTAGGAGATTAGTAGAGAGATTTAGAGATTAGAAGTCTTTGGGGAGTTCGTCCGCAGAAACTCACGTATTTTTCCGCCGTGCAGTATTGCTGTGTTTTATTTCCAGTTGAAAAGTGTTGCTAGGAGGCAATACAGGCCCTCAAGATTTTTTCAACACAAAATAATCGAAACTGAGACCGTCATGCATAAGCCCGCATCCGTCCGAGTTTCCCCGGTTTCATCCTAGTTTTGGTCTCAAAACTCCCGAATGTACTCGTGGAAACTTCCGGATGGGCCCTTGTAAAAAGTCATTGTACTCGTCACACTCTTGACCCGCACTTAAACGGGAGAAAATAAACCCGAGTTTTTTCAACCAGAACTCCATAAGACTCCGGAGTTTTCGAATACACACGACACACCACATAGATTAATCCCATGACGTTAGCAGACTTTAGATTGAAAAGCTACACTATATTTATCTTGTAACCGGCTCACCATAAACCATGGAAAGCACTGGTGGCTACAGTATAAACATAAACTATGTTATGATGCCGTAAATCAGAACATTATTTGTGCAGAGCACACCTTAGTTTTTAATACTACCATCAAAGGCATAGGAGTTATAGTTCGCTTAAATCAAGCGGAAGGCTGGAGTATAAAGTCTCTAAAGCGCTTTTATTTCTGGAGTGTACTTTTTCTTTTCAGTCTGTTTTTGTTTTGTTGGGAAAGGGAATATTATTAGAGCATGACTGTTAACCTCGACCCCACATCATGGTAATGTATGTTGCTAAGTTTCACCCTTGGGTCCGGAAAGGACCAAATCTTTGTTAAAAACAAAATCTGGTCCTTTGGTAATTTTGTACATTAAAACAATAAGCTTTTGGGCGTATTGATTAGACAAAGCACTGCTTTAGGTTCGTTCATTCAAAAGATATCGATATCTTTCAGAGATATCTTTCACTGTCCAACGTCTGAAACTTCGACAGAATTTCGAAGATCTCCTTCTGTTGCACACTATTGATTGACTCAAAGCAACAAGAACCCCAGAAATAAGCTTACCTTTAAGGAAATGAATATTACATAGTACTCAGTTAAACCTATAATCTAACCTAACCTTACTTACCTTGACTATTGAGGATCACAGAGGATACGAAACCAAAAAATCCGCGGCTGAAAAAACCCAGGATATTCAAGGTGTTTTCTTTTAATCTTTATGTTTACGCTTTGACGCCTCGTCACTTCGAAAAGCCATTTACATTTGAACACCAATTAACAGTTTTTCTAACGAAAACATCATTCTTATTATAATTCGTAGGGAAGGCCCTTTTCGGTCATTAGTCGTCGGTCGCCGCCCGGTTGCCGCCCGGTTCGCACGGGCTCGGCGCGGTTAAAGTAGGGTTGCCAGTTTTTATGGCACTGTTTCATTTTATTTATTTATTTATGTGTTTTATCCCGTACTGACACAATGTTGGGATAAGGTTCGGTATCGATTCGAAATGATTTTGTGGGAACTCAAGAGGTTTTATAGAATATTTTAGATTCAAATGTCACAAGAGTAATTAGATAATTAGGTTTGTTGAATTCGTGCGAAGTCATTGTTAATCTAACGAATTTCTTAATGCGATTGCGTTATTTATGAAATTAATTAGTTTTTAATGTTCGTTAGAGCTAGAAGTTCATATCAAACAACAAAATATTTTACTCATAATTATAAAATTGCCAAAATTGTTTCCAAGGTATTATTTTCGCTTTGAGTCAGCCCTTTAGAACACTGTTATCTTGCGCGCTAAGGCGCGAAGCGCGACGGGCCACATAAATTAAACGCGATATCATAAATACTTCACTTTCCGACAAGATCGATCATTTTGTGAATCTCTAAAGACTGTCTGTTTAGAAAAACAAAATAACGTGCAAAAAGTTTAAATAGCATACAATGTATAGGTGTTCTAAAATGAATAAACTTAAAATTGTCTGGTAGTGAGTGGTAACCCTTCGAGGACGGTCGGACTAGTGAATAGTCCCGGGAAATCCCGGAACCGAAAGTACCGGGAAATACCGGAAATTTAAGTCACTTCAGGAACCGAGATTTTTAAATCTAATCCCGGTTCTTTCGGTACTTTCGGGAAAAGATACTTCGCGTTTAGAATATTTCTAATTTTATTGTCTAAAGCCCGACCGCTTAAAGAGTGGAATACACATGCTACCTAGTAGTACAAGAGCATGCTAATTTCGAGCAAACGCTACTTAGTAGCATTCAACTAGCATGTGTTTACGAAAAGAGCTTGAGTATTTTACAGGCACAGAGAGCATGCTACTAATGAGCATAATAGATACAACGTAAGTTTTAAATTATAATTTGGTTATGCAGAATTGCAATAAGAGTCATATTGATTTCAAGAATTTGTTTGTTGAAGATGTTTAATAAATGTTTATGTAGAATTAGTACAAAAATGATTTAATGTTAAAAAAACCACCAGTTTACCAGTAAAATTTTACAAAATAAGACTGATTTAGTGTCTATAAAACAAGAAATAAATCGTTTTATTTGATTTGATTTAGAGGTTTTTATTTTGTCCTGTCATTTCGTCTTTCTCTTACTTTCTCCGTTTCAACACTTTCTTCAACTCTAATCTTGTAAAGGCTAACTTAAAGTATCGAAAGTACCGGGAATCCCGGTTCTTTAGCCAGAAGGTCCCAAAAATCCCGGTTCTTTAAAACAGAACCGGTTCTGCATTCCCTAGGTCGGACGCTGTCAGGAGCGGTCGTGGCCGCGCGACGGGGCGCATAAAATACGCCGCGCGATGTCGTCGGCTACACTACACGATGTGTCACGGATACACGACCCGAGTAGAGATGTGGTGAAGGACGGATATTGTCGATATCGATAAAGTGTTTATTCGATTTTTCTATTGCTTTTTTTCAGATATTTATTTATGTGTGGTTGAATACTTCACTTTTGTATAAAATCAAACTTTGAATACGAAAAACGTACCCACGTAACGCAAACAGAATTTTCAAATATTTTTTTATCTCCCACTTCGTGAAATACTTGACCATCGTTGCTAAGAAATATCATTGTTTCAGCCGAATTGCAAAACTATTATCTATGTAGACATTTACATGCACCACACCCAAAAATTAAACTCAATATCGACAAAAAAGTAAACTTGGCACAAGCCCTATACACGCGGTGCCCTCGCATGCAATCAGTCGGGGCGAGCCGCGGCGACGCCACTCAGCGCGCCTCGTAAACGTTATCGGGTACATCGTAAAAACGCTACGTAAAATGGCGAACGTGCCGCCAACCGGCCCGCACACGTTCTATATTTGAATTCGAAGTTGGAACTATAGAATATGTTTGAAAATTGAAGTGAATTTTTAAGATAAGCAAGGCGAAGTGATATTGCACATAAAACATTGAGATAAAATTTATTTTCTTGTATTTGAACAAATTATAATACAGATAATAACATCACACATATAATGTTTATAGGTATTTTTAAAAGGAGATAAAACACGCTACTTCACGCCGTAGCATACTAAACTAAGACAGTAATTAGCCGTTGCAGCGCTGGGTTTCAGATAAACCTTAGAAGGTGGAGGTAGTAAGCTTAGTACCGCTTTGGAATAACTTAGACATACATGAGCAATATTGTGGTCATCTTGAAGTAATAACCACCTTGCTGACTTTCTAATAATTTTACTATTGCATGAGCTTTTCTTGTAAAGTTTGAAACGAAGAATATCATTCAGTAGTACCATACTCCCATTTGGTCATCCAAGACAGCAGACGATTTCCATTAAAGTTTAACATAAGTACAAAACTAAGTTTTTAAAAAACAGAACACAACACAACCCATTCAGCCATGAATGACGTTTTCAAATTTCAAACTTAGAACGTCCCCTTCGAACTAAGCCTCCCTTTGCAAGACGAAATACAGTACTAAATCATGCAACTTTTAGAGATCGCTCGGATCCGAGACGTGATGGAGGGGCCCGCAGGCAAATTCACACCCCAATTAGTGTCTGATCGAACTTGCGCGAGTGGGCTACGCTTGGACCCTCGTTACAAGATGTAGAGATAGCTGGAAGGGCCTATTTTTTTTAAAGACGTCTTACTCATGTTATTCTGGCGGAAAAGATCCATAATTATTTTGCACCAATTCTGTATTTATACCCTCATCTATAGCTTAGATATATAGATCATAATTTACTCAGTTTACTAATAACGAACATGGCGGACAAATTAAAAAGATAGAAAAGATTCGGATCAAAAGATCAAAATATTTTAATTACTTCTTGCCATCTCTATGTCATATATACTTACTATAACATTATAAAGAGGTAAAATTTGTTTGTTTGTGACTTTGTATGTAGGAGGTAATCTCTGGAACTACCAGTCGGATTTGAGAAATTATTTTTATATTTGATAGCCCAATCCTTGAGGAAGGCTAAAGGTTATGTAACGTCACGCTATGACCCTCAGGAGCCGAGCAAAAATAAAAAAAAACTCAATTAAAAAAATAACGCTAAGCGAAAACGAAGTGATGGCGCGGGCAGGTGATACGCATGCGATGCGGCGGGGTGGGAACAAGAAATTTCACGCGAACGAAGTTGCGGGCAGAAGCTAGTATAACATACATTAAGTAATTTTGTCTGAACATTAATAATTGTGCAGTGGAAATTTCAATTTTGAAGCTAGTGCTTATGCCAGATTAAGCATTCAGGAACACACTTTTCTTTGGGCGCATTTCGATGCTGCCACACCCACACAAAACCCAAATTATCCGATCGATCTTACGGTGTTAAAACCTTTCCATAAAGACCTTTAAACGGCCCATTGTTGTCTCCAAACCATAAGTTGAGACATCGAATATGCAATGAAACGATTTCGATTCCAAACTCGGGATCCGTTGCGGTGAATGGCGAAATAACTGTACAACTGCAGTTTCAGTCACAGTTTCTTAGCCTCATTTTCTCGCTTTAAAGCTTTTTTATTAGTTAAACCTGTATTTTTAGACCTAAAGTCGTTATAGGTCATTCAACGGCACGTCTGACATTGCCTAATTACTTTATTTAAAAAAAAACATAATTAAAAAAAAAAACAACAAAAATGTCAGTACAATGTCACATCTAGCACTTCTACAATCGGTATCTCACAATCCCGGAACGCCTATTCCCGGGACGGGGCGGTCCCGGCGGCGTTTAATTCCATTCCCGATCCCCAGGGTCTCGGATCGCCGCTAGCGTAATGAGATATTACAACTGTAAAATTATGTCCTCACCTGATCTGTACTCCTGGTACAATTTGTTCGACAAATCAATAGGATTAAAGGGTATTTGGTACTTAAATAGAGGTAGGCAGAACCCGAAAAGAATGATTTTATAGCTGGCTAAGTAGGATTCAATAGAAAGGTTTCGTGGATTAATCTAGAATCTAGAAAATTTGAAAATTCATAATTTTTATTGAACTTAAGCCACCGGATCTTAAAGATCGATAATAATGTTACTACTCTATGTATTTTAAAATCTTTAAAATATCGATATCGATAGCACTTTACCAAGAAATTGATGTTTATTCTCTAAAATCAAATAAGAATTATCTCAGATACGATATTACCTAAAAGTTGCTGAAAAACAGTTGTCGGAAACCACTTAGCTAACTGTTGAACTGGCAACTTTATTATAAAGGAACTTTTTGCAGTTTTTTATTTTTTATTGCAAGTATTAAACAATTAAAATCTTGTCAGAATCTTGGAATTGATTCAACATCCGCTTAGATTGTTTCTTGTAACGATATAATTATTGAGAGATCCAAATGCAGCAGTACATATTTACAGGCTGATGATTGATAAGCATATGGTAACACTAGCGTCTGCCCGCGGCTTCACCCACGTGGATGTCCGAAATTATCCCAAGGGAACATGCTACCGGGACAAAAAGAAGCCTATGTCCTTCCCCAGGATGCCATCTATCTCCTTGCCAAATTTTATCGAAATCTGTTGAGTAGTTTAGACTTGAAATTGTAAACACAGACAGAGTTACTTTCGAATTTAGAACATTAGTATGAATTATAGAACAAAAAACTGTCATGTAATCGGCTCGGCACGAGCTAGAATATATCATGAAGTCATGACATGACTGCCCAGGGAGCGCGTTTATAAGTATCGTCAATCGGAAGTACTCGAGAAGCTCTTTTAAGGGGCCATCCATTAATTACGTGACACGTAAAGGGGGAGGGAGGGGATCAACAAAGTGTGAAGTCGTGTGACAAGGGGGGGCGAGTCATAAGCTTCGTGACGTCACATGTCAACTCTAATGAACAACTTTAAAATATTGCCAAAATTGTAAAATATACACAAACTAGCTTTTGCCCGCGGCTTCGCCCGCGTAAAGGTGGGAAATTATTCCACAGGAACGTATTACCGGGATTCATAGTATCCTATGACCTAACCCAGGTCATTGCCTATCTGTATGCTTTTCAACTAAGTCTATTCAGCCATTACGGCATGAAAAGGTAACAGAACCCAGGCCCCAAAAACCCCTCTGATTGACTATATTTCAATCTCTTAAATCTCATGACAAGAAGTAAGTACATAAAATATCAATATTACGTGTTAGTTTTCAAATCATTCCCTATTTTACCCCCTTGGGGGATGATTTTACAAAAACGCTGGAACTCGTAATTCTTTATTTCTTACCAAAAGCATAGCTGTGTTTCCCATACAAACTTTCATCCCCTATTTCACCCCCTTTAGTTCAGGATTATTTTTAAGCCAAAACGGAGCCTATGTCCTTCCTTAGTATGCTATCTATCTCCTTGCCAAATTTTATCGATATTCGTTCAGTAGTTTAGGTGTAAAAAGGTAACATACTGGCAGACAGACCGACAGAGTTACTATGAATTATGATGAATGAAATATTAGTATGGATATGACCACCTGTGACAAGGACAGAGGGGTTTACAAAAAAACGTGAAATTCACGTAACGACGTAATAAAGGGATTGGCCACTAATGACAATTGAAGGTTTTACGCGCAAACTCTGCAAAATATGTACCCAAAAAGTTATTTCTCTACGCTCAACACTTACTCAAGAGCGAGGCAGAGGCATACGTGTGCCGCATGTTACGATTCCATCTAGATGAATTACGATTTTACATAAAAAATATAAACAGGCGGCCAGGCCCGCACTAAAAAGCATATCTTTTTCTTCCCCGGATAAGCCCCGGGCCGGGATTGCGGGTTCCCGGGTCGCGGGATTGCGGGATTCCGGGTGTTATCAAGTTATCAATTTGGCCCGCCCCGCCATATGTCGAGATCGGGAGTGCGGAGAGGCCCATCCTTTGTGTCTGCCTGTTTTATCGTCGTGTGGGTGAACCGATATAATATAAAATGCTCTAGCTTAAACGTGTGCGTTGCTTGGTAGCTTTTAAGTGATGGAATTTTAATTTTGATCTGCAGAATTAAAAGGAGATGGGTCGGATATTTACCTGTAATTTTTTTTGTGGGCGTTAAGCTTTTAATAATCTCCATAAGATCTCTTAGCGGTAATAGGTCCAGTAGTTAATTGGTGAGCCAGACGTGAGTTCGATTCCCACTTTTCGACGCGTTGCACTATTAAGGGGGATGCGCCAAGGTTGCCCGCGAAATTCAAATTTTCTTACGTTTTTACCAATTTGCAGGTCAGTATCAGGTGGTATGTTGATCTAAATATGATTCGCGGCCGTATCAAATATTTATTTATAGAATTATAATCATTCAAATCATTAATACATCTCTCTAAGTTCATATTACCCTATTGAATGATTATTTCATGAAATCATGACATTTGAGGCCAATTCTAACTTAAGGAGTTGTATTGCTGATTCTGATGATTATAATTCTGTAAAGCCATGTTTGTTACGGTCGCGAATCAAATTTTAATCAACATACAACCTGACAGTGACCTGCAAATTGCAAAAAACTTAAGTATTTTTGAATTTCGAAGCTACCTGAGCGCATCCCCCTTAACGTGAACTAACTTAGGTACTTCTTGCACGAGTACTAGAAATGCGCAACCCATATTTCCAATAATAATAATAATAATAATAATTTCTTTATTTGTATAGAATGCAGGTTTTACAATAATGGTGTTAATTTCAGATATATTCCCAGTACATTCTGCAAGTATTTCTGCATTCTGTATTTCAAGGGGTTTGTGTAAAATTTCTATAAGTATTGATCATTTAGAAGCCCCTGCGGGTAAGCACTTTCAAACTTTTAATTAAATAGGTACTATGAGGTATTCATCTTCTGAACCCTAAAATCGACTATCACATTAAATATTTACCTCAAAAAATCAGTCTCAGTTTAAATACAACACAAAAATTCGCCCCTCATTTAACAGCGGGATAGCGTGGTTACCGCGGCTCCGCGCGCCATCCCAGTCGTAATCCACTTTTAATTTTGATTAATGTCATCCCTGACCGCGTCGTGTTTCCCTAGTCCCGCAGTGCCCCGCATTCTGGCTGTTCGCGGTCCTAATACTAAATTACACAGCCTGTGCATATGAAAACGATCCAGTACTTTTTCAGGAGTGGTATGGGGTTGTGAATTTTGGTATCGTGTTCTGTCGATTCTTTTTGAGTCGTCGATATTCAAAGTTAGGTTAGACTCAAAGGACCAGTGAATCAAAGACTGATAAAAACATAAAATCATGTTGATTGATAAAGAAAGATTGTAAAGGATTGATTTGATAATCATTGGGTATTTAGGTAGGTAGTAATACAGGCTAGTGTCCGCAACTCCACGTCAAAGTGCGTATTTTGCGTACCTACTATGTATGGGTCACTTATTAAATTTCTAAACTTTTTTTTTCAGGTAAGACTTCATTTTTACAACTCTGCGATTGTAAGTAAAAGTACCAACTAAGAAAACACAAGTTTCTTTACCCAAGTTAATGCACCGGAAAAACTTGGAGACTAGGCTACCATGACCGTATCAAAATCTAGTGCAGACACCAGGCGACCATAACTCAGTAGCAGGCGAAGTAACTTAGCGACAGGCGGGGCGGACGCGGCGCGGCTTCCGGGCGCGCTTCCTTCCGGAAATAGGGCCCGTTCCGCCACCGCCCGGCGTTCGTCTAATGGCGCGTGCCTCTATAATGTCATGCCTCCCTGGTACCTACTGCTCGTTAGCCCCTGCTCCCCGAGTGACGATTTTTTCTTTTTCACGGATTTTTTTTTGTACATTATTATTTCAGTCTTGTGAAGGTCTTGTTAGACCCGTGTTTTGCTGTTTTGTCATTATTAACCTGAAAGCTTTTCAGAAACAGTTTGTAGTACACTAATATTGTCAACTCGGCAAGATATTTTATAGTGAGATTTTCTTTGGTTCGGAAAAGTTCAATGCAATACTTACGAGCTTACGTACTTGTTACCTATCCACTACCAATATTATTATTACTTCTTCTGATCGAAAATTTTTAGTTATTGCCCCCAATTCGCTCAATTAATCTACTAACTTCTAGTCAAGAACTTCGGAACCTAGAACCAAAAAATTCGAAAAATACTGCAATTTTCATTTTGGACAAAAATAATTATATTTATAGTAATGAACCGCATCACTATAAATTGATGGATGGTGGATGGCAATCATACGTGATAACGTGACTGAAATAACTTTCTGTAAGACCACTAAATGACCGATCAGATCAATTTAGGAATGATGTCAAGTGAACTGAGAGCATCCTTATCCAGTAAACACTAATGTCATGAGACTTCAAAAGCGGATCATATTCGCCGTTCGTCGTCCGACACCTTAATTTTTAGGGTCGCCGAATATAATAACCATGATTTAGGACCACCGCACCGTAGCGATAATGCAGTAAGTCCACGAAAAACCCCAGCGATTTCGAGACACTGACGTCGTCGTCGGAGTGTTCTATAAATAGGTTCATGTGTAGCAGTGTAGCTAGCATGTCATTGTGGGTGTAGTGCAGACTAGAGCCTCGGCCGACACCTTCACAAAATCAAGTACGACACCAAAAGCAACTAAGGTTCACGCACCAGCGCGGTAATTGCGTAACACACTAACAGTAGAAATGGCTGTCATTTTGACAGTTCAACAACATTCATTGCGTTATTTACGTTGTCGAGCAGACCAATTTTTCGAAACATATGAAGCAATGTGTTAGCAATATCCTTCAAAATGATTCAGATTGCGATTGATAGTGTGTTACGCAATAAGGGTGCAGATTCGTTAAGTTCCGGAACCTATAATAGCGTAAAGGTATAGAAACCAAGGTGATTCCTGAAAAATACATTATCACCACCAATAAACCGACCGCAACGAGCAATTGCGTTACGTTTAATCTTTTAAAACAAAGCTATAAATTTCGTGTCATAGAAAACCTCATACCCGTCATTTGCCTATCCTTTTTCCAACTATGTTGGGGTCGACTTTAGTATTTTTCATGGAGTGACTGCCTATCCGACCTCCACAACCTAGGTACTGGGTAGTAGTAACCCCTTAATAAGACTTTTGTCAGACTTTCGGATTTCTTACTACCCGCAACGACTGGCAAAGATCTACAATGACAACACAATAAGTATAGTCTATTATCCACATCGCTGCGTGTATCGCTATCGCTAGCGTGTCGCGGTAGGTGTAGCACCGGCTCCGCGCCCCGGGCCGCGCCTCGCTGTCGACTGTGCCTGCCTGTGCTGACGGGCTATAGCGCGACAAGAACGGTTTTGATACTTGGTATTTTACTATAATTGGTACGGAATTTTTGATTATGAAATTATCTTGCGATGTGGAAAATAACATCATTATTAATTATTCACTGCTTCATATATCGTGCTCGAATATTATTTTTACCGATTTCAAAAATAGAGGTTATGAATTTGTTGAACTGTTCAGTGTTGGGTAGTTGAATTGTTATTGATATTAAAAAATACGATTGTTTGTTGTAGCTTTGCATTTCGTAAAGATAAACTATTGCAAAAATCAAGCAATACATTTGTAGAACAATATTTTATCTCATCTAAATAACATACGAATATTCCGATTGCTTTAACAAATCGTCTTTGTAAGTCTCTGCTACATCTAGCACATTATTCATCAAATAATGCACGTTATGCCTTATTCGTCAACATGTCTGAGTCTGCACACTACAAAAAGTACGAAGAAATATTTCACCGTGCCACTAACGACCAAGCCCATTCCGGCGCGGCGGCGCGGGCGGTCGGTAGCTCGTCAAAGGGCCAGGGGGCTCGCGCCTCGCAGGCTGTTTCCTCCCACGCCGCTGTCACCCTCATTATGTTACCGCGTGAGGATACATTTTGCAAAATGGCGCTTTGCCCCGTGGTAATGCGACGTAGACTTGTCAATTTACAACAGTGTTCATTTGTAGCGTGTTATCCGAAGGGTTTTATGTAACTTTGTGAATTTATAGAGTATAGACGGTCTGTCGTAAATACAAGTTAGGGTTTCGGTTTACGTTTTTCGAGTTGGTTAACCGGCTGCCGGTGTGGGTAATGGCAGTGATTTCTGAGCTCCATGCTTTTATTGCTTAGGGGCATTAACTTCGCTAGCAAAGCTTTCTATAGTACAACTTGTGGCAAAGATTTCGCTATTTGCTAACCTCACAATCTTTCTATTCGCTGCTACGGTACGTGCAACTTTCCAGATAAACCTGAGCTGGTAATAGTTGTTGTACATAACTTTATTTTCCCACAATCCACTGAATCTTTGGTAATTAAAGTCTAACACAATATGTAGCAGCCAGCGTGTAACTTATTGTGCGCGTTAATAACGATTTGGCCGTCATTTCCACGAATTTTGGTAATTCGTGATAGAATACTTTGCCTTTAAATATAGATCTGCCGCTGTGGATCCTTCTAGTTATGTAAAAAAACGACTTTGAAGGTCTAGAAATAATAGCAGCTCTTTTGACGTATCGTGTAACCAATAAAGATATGGACGTTGAACCGACGGATCCTGTTACTGTAATATCTACTCATCCACTGTTTGCTCTGACGCTGATAAATAAGTCTTTCAATATTGACGTTACGTTACCTTGCCTGGCTATGATTCTATTGAAACTAGCAATACATTATATATTTTATACTATTAAAAGATAAAAGGAAAATTTATGTTTTCTCTTCATGTTATGTTTATTTCAATCTTTGATATCAATTTCCTTATGGTTATTGGTATTGCTGATTAATAAAAGAGTTACAGCTATTAAAATAACTGCGGACGAAACTATCGCTATACAAGTTTCTTACAAAGAAACTAACTCCAACATAAAACCATGTAACTTCTCGCTTGAACAAACGTTGAAAAACTTTCCATATGCTTAATACGAGCCTACAAACAAAAGCAAGAACAATAATCGTAAAAGCCGTCGCCGGGTACGCGTTAGTATATCACCGTGATAAATATACACGAGACTGCTAACGCCATGCCACAGCAGTGAGAGCGAGAAAATTACTGACCGCACGGCTTCAAAGCGATGCGATGAGTATAAAGCGATATTTATCTGTCTCTTGGCCTCGCCACCACCGGCACCTATCAAGTCGAGTACCGCACACACTGATTTACCATCACCATAGCCTTTATTTTCAAGACCAAAGGTGTATTTTCCATCATCAGGAGTGTTGGTTGGGGTATGAGGAACTATAGCACCGTAGATAGATGTGCTCGCGTGCAGTGACGCAACGCGGGACCGCTTGACATCTATATATAATGATGTTTTGTGTATTATGCGTGCTGAATGTGTGTGTGGTATACTCACTTCAATTTATCATAGTCAGCTGCCCTTTATTCTGGAACGTAGAGGTGATAATCGTCAGTTGTTAGTTACTGATAGTTGCACGTGCCGTCCGTTGTTATCCAAACTGTCGAAACTGTAAATTGGCATTCAAATACACTGCTTTTAAGTATATTTTTGTGTAATGCATTGACAATACCATCATCATTGAGAGTCTTAGTCTGCCCTCCATTAAATGGGTGTAGAACTTGTTACTTTTTCATTGTTTCGGTATTTACTTATTAACCTCCTTACTAATAAACGTCGTATAGCGTCTGTATAGTTACACAACGCTTTGTCTTCTTCTTTCGAACGTCAAATTACTGACGACTGAAAGAGAGTAATCTGTGTGTAACTACACAGAAGCTATACAACGTTTATTAGTAAGGAGGTATGTATTGTTGGAACCTTGTGTTTTTTACTCACTGTTTTAGTACATTGTTTCACGGCACTTCGCATTCCAAACTAATCTCCTTCCTTAATATGTCCCGGAATCCTAGGCTTCCAGCCCAGCTTGAGACACTCCAAAATTAATTTAAAACAATCTAACACAAAAACAGAAACCCCACCACTGCAATATGACAACACTCCTTTCCATTCTGATCTCATAACGCGAAAACCGGAGCAATATTTAAGCGTAGCGCGCCACACATTTCCCGGACATATTTCACGGGCTCACATCGCATCGTCGAGATTTTCCCGTCCCGTCTGGCTGGGTATCTTATCTTCGCTCCAGAGGCCGTGTCGTTTCCATCTACTGACGCGCAATGTCAGACGCGTCGACGTACGAATATTGCCACTTTATTTTTATTGTAACAAGTGATAATAGTTTTCTTAATTAAAATACGGATGCTGTTGGTGGAATGGTTTGAGTATTGGTCATATTTGGAGATGATTTGATTAACTTTGGTAATTTTGGTCCTAGAATCAGTGTATAAGAAAAGAAAGAAAGAAAAATTGTTTATTCTGCACAAACAAGACGCACAATACAAAAAAAAAATCTATTCTAGACAAAATACATTCACTAATAAAAAGTAACCAAAAGCTTCGTATGAGACAAGTGTGCATGACATTGCAAATTCTTAAGTTGACATTAGTCGATAGCAAGATTGACGTTTGTTTAATGTCAAACAAATTAAATAGTCCATCGATGATCGGCACAAAATGTTCAATACTTGACATTTGAACATGATTAGTGCTAGAAATAATTATTATAAGTTTTTTACTAATGTACCCTTGTTAGTTCAAATATTAGTACAACAAGTGAAATATCTCGCTTTTCTGCGACCAAATATTACACCACTTTCGTAAAGGAATTTGATTTCACCCCGAAGCATCCTTGACTTAGTAGTAATGATCAGGAATGCTAATTGAGCCAAATTATTTATTAATACAGAGTTTAGGCTCAACATTATTAATATTTCGAATTAAATGAAACACAGTATTAAAATTCTTGAGATTAATTATTCACATTTATATTATTTTTAGGACGAATAGCTTTGAGTTGTGATTGTCTAAATTCGTGTTTCGATGCAAATCATTTTTTAAATGTACACAGAAAACCTCTTTTATTTAATGTATTTTTAAAGTCAAAGTCAAATCATTTATTTCAAATATAAGGCACTTGAATGTCAAAATTTCAAAAAAAATAAAACAAATATTCTAGTTGCCCCTTCCAAAAGGTAGTTTCGTATGGAGAAGCATAATTGGCAAGAAACTACACCATTACTCTTTTACTATAAAAGAGTAATAAGAGTAAAAGGGGTTTACAATATTTCGTATACATTAATTATATAATTATATGTGAAGACGATGCACCTAGCATAAATTACTATACCACAATAGGTAGAAAGAATTAAATATAAAGCAATGGCAGGCAAATTAATTATGTGATAGATACATGGTGCTCACATATTTACAAATATTGTAAAAGTAGATGATTTTTCAAAAAAAAATACGAATAATAATTTTGTGTGTGAGTTAAAGGAATTACAAATGTAAAATCAATGTCATAAAAATTATACAATTAAATTAACAACCAGTTTGATTTGGTCTAGACTTTCTTATGAAGCAGGACCAGCATGCTTCCAAGCATTCTTATCTAGGACATAATCCTCTAATTTGTAATATGCTTGTTTACAAAGTGTGCTTTTAACATGATCTGGGGGCACGGTAGTGCCCCCGCCAAGACGAGCCAAGCGAAGCGCAAGGGCACTAGTGCACTACCTACCTTTTCTCGAAGTGTTTCGTCGTTTTTTTGAACCCTCATAGAGTTGGTTTCCGATGTACCAGATAGTTCATATTCTCAGGATATGATGTCAATAATAGACTAATTAAACATACAAAGTCTCAATTGAATAGCTCTAATACTTTAGATTTTATTGATATCTAAAATACACCGATTTCATCACTGACACACTGATGATCATCAAAATGTTTGGCTACTTCCTGAAGTGCTAGAAAGCTGAAATTTGGTATGTAATCTAAGTTTAGTACACAAACAACAAAAAAAATCATAAACTTATAACTTTCGCTTCCCATCCCCTAAATTGGGGGGGTGGAAGTTTCTATGAGACTTCAAAATGTTAGGGTAGAAAGCCGAAATTTGGTATGTAAACAAAGTTCAGTATACAAAAAAACACTACCGCGCCCCCATATAAACTTATAACTTTCGCCCCCCATCCCCTAAAATGGGGGGGGGTGGATTTTTGAATGAGAACCCTAACTTCACAAATTCTACATATCAGTAAAAATGTATGGCTTGGCTGTTTCGTTACTTACTTCAGAAACTAAATATTCGCATCACCTCCACGACGGTAGCGAAACGGCGAAGTCATACATTTTTACTGATATGTAGTATTTGTGAAGTTAGGGTCGGTAGAGTTAGGCCGTGTAGATTCAGAAGCTTGGCTCTACATGAGATCTGATATCTTTTTCACAGGGCAAACCTTATGTGGTCGTCTTGGCAACATTTTACATGAAATGTTTTTGGTGGGTTTTTAAATTTTCTTTCATTTAATTGCAATATATCACAAGGTATTTTGTTGTAACATTTAACACAGTACCCCATAAAAAATGTATGTACATTAGATAATCTGAAAAATGGTTGATCTATTTTATCTTTATTTCTAGTATTAAAATTATATCTATCGCTTATTTTATTATAAAGGTGTAGATTTTTTCTTACATACATAAATGACCCAAAAATACTTAATAATCTGACAGTATTCGAGTTATTTTCTAATGAACTAATATTAACATCTCCACATAAGTTCTGTGAGTTAACTTAAAACCCACTAACAAACTTGTGTGTCAAAATACAATAATTTGTCACTATGACAACATGTCAGCTTGTGAATAGTATTATTCAACTTATAAAGTTGAATTTTTCGTCATCTGATAAATTATCAGAGTAAGGAAAACCACACTACATCAGCTTTCCTATATTTAACTTTAATAAGGTGTTCACACCATCCACTATGTCCTTTCTAGTAATACCAGTAATTGCAAAACCATAGTAGAATAATTATCAAGGTTTGTGTTGCAATTCTTTTAATCATTTGTTTAAAACTTATTTTATAATAACTATGGTTGATATACTCCATTTATTTATGGACAAATAATGGGGAAAAACTATAGTTATTGTGTTATATTGTTGAAATTACTGCATTTTGGACTTTAATTTGTGGAACCATTTACAATTAAATGGTTAAAGGCTCGTACACACTGGCGCTACGCGACGCCCGACACAAAGGCACCGCGTGTCGCGCGACGTGCGCGGCCTTTGTGTAGGGCTGTCGCATCGCGCCTGTCTGTGGGAGCCTTAATACATTGCTTTGTATCTAACATAAAATATCGGAGCTTATAAATGCTAATATCAAAATAACGACAGCATTTTTTTTGTTTCTTGCCTAGTGATATAATGAAAATAAATGGAGTATAGTTTAAGTTACGAAAATGCAGTTTTGTAATAATCAGTTTACTCCCAAACTCTGCAGCAGAATCATTAAATTTCCGTCACAACTGTTCAACCTAGTGTTTTAATTTCTCTCGCGCTGCACCTGCATTCAAATTGCTTTGATTCCGGTCTCGTTATCTTCACTGGGTGCTATTTCATTATTAATCGCTATTTCTACTACGTGACCCTTCATAGTAACTGCTCAATTAATACAATCACGCAGGAAATCATTCGTTAATGTTTCACGAAGTGTCAAAACTCTTATCGCTTTACATGTTTTATTTACTGAAGCAGAACCTTGAAGTTTTACTGAAGTTACTTTCGAATCAATGAACAAAAATCTTCTTACGATCTAATATTTTTGTTAGCATTATGTAGTTAAGTGAACTGAAAGAAACCGTCTATAGTTTATTAACTATCTAAAAGTACGAACTTTTTCTTCGTTACTACTCAATAGCAGACATGTCGAGTCGTAATACCGAACATAAAAAGCGCAATTAAAAGCCCCAATTTTGCAAATTGCTCCCACAATTATGCGCAGGGTCACAACGAGGTTATCGGCTGGTCGGCAAACATGTGCAGACGTTAGGGCGGCGGCGAACGAATGGCCCGCGCCGCACCTCCCCGACAAGTCCGATGGCGAGCCGAGCGAGGATCACGGACGTTTGAGTGCTGTACATAGTTTGCGTATTTTATGTTCGAATTTTAAATATTAAAATAAAAAGATATGTTTACTTCATGATCATGAGACTTAACTGATAAATTCTGACATTGTTTTAGCCATTTTTGCGGTTGCAAAATAAAACATTTTCGTTTGAAAAGTTTACGGTAGCCTGAAAATTACTAGTACTTAAAGTTTTTATTTACTTAATCACAAACAAGGACGACGACGCGACGCTTGACTATAAAAATATTCCCTGGGTGGTCTCTAATGACAATGACTCTAATAGACACTTAAATTGCCTTGCCGTATGCTTAGTTAAATATTCATACTTCGTTATAATTTTATTTGGAATCCAACAATTTTGATACAAAAACTTTTATTTAAAAGTTATTAGAAGTAGCAAACATTCGCTTGAAACCAAAAACGAAAACATGACTATGCGTCTTAATAAATACTGCGCCTCTTCTAAGTACTACAAATCTTTACGGCGATAGAAAATCTAAAATTCAATATCGCCAAAGATCCTAAGTGCTTCGATTGAAATATGACAATTATTGGCGGGCGGTCGCCGTTGTAAGTACGAACAGTCGCCCGTCCGGCGGCCACAAATCTTCCGTTTCACTCGGTGCCCAGCCTCCGAGCGGTGAGAAGAGGAAACAGCACGCTCCAAAGCACGCGACTGCGTGATGCCGGCTACTCCCGAAATAGACCCCCCGCGCGGGGTGCCGGCCCATCGACGTGCTTTTAGTATGCTGCGCGCATGCGAACCGCCCGCACCCTTCTGCGCTCCTGGTACTAACAAAGCTAAACTCGCGAAATTAAATAACAAATAACTAAATAAAAAATATTAACTGTGCTCAATAGCATGCTTTAAAAAACAAAATGGTCGCTATCCTGGCCAACCCCAAGTGGAGCGAGGATCTCACCATCCAGATGATTATCGAGTACGAGAAGCGCGAATACCTTTGGAACCCCGTCTCGGAACACTACAAGAATAAGAAAATAAGGGAGCAAGGATACATAGAAATAATAAATGCACTGAATTTGGTCGACGTCACAGTTAAAGAATTGAAAAATAAAATAAAAAATATACGTTCGTCGTACAGCGTCGAGTTGAAGAAGATTCGCGCGGCGAGGAAGGCTGGCGCGCATGCGTACCGACCGAGCGTCACGTGGTTCGAACATGCAGACAGGTTTCTGCGGGCGATCGTCACACCAAGCTCTGTGAGTCTATTTTTTTGTTGTTTACGACGCTTACTCATGTTTATACATGCGCTCTGACGTTAAGCGGCTGTACGTTTGTTGATAGGTGGACAACAGTTTGCTGGAGATCCCGGCGAGCGATGACAGCGACGTGGTTCAAGACCTCAGCGAGCGAAAATCGCCGGAAAAGAAAAGTCCGCGAAAGCGTCGCAGCTCGACGCGTTCATCGACACCGTACGTGTTGAACACGCCGTCCCCTCGCCCCGGCACTCCGTTCGGCTTGAGTCAAGGGACATTTGGAATTCTCCCGCCGGTTACGTCCGCGCCTTTTCTCAATCCCCCCGTAGGGATCGCTACGCCGTTGACTACCTCACTCGCAACTATCTACCCGGTGCCGACAAAACAAAAGAAAAGTAATTCAGACAGCGGCGATCACACGGACTTGCCGCAAGATCTGAGTCAACATTCCGAGAATGGTAATGAGAACGAATTCGAAATGTTTGGGAAGTTAATTGCGAGTCAGTTGCGGAAGCTGCCGCTCAGTTTGGCGTTGGACACGCAATTGAAAATACAGACGTTAGTAAACGCGGCGAGGATACAAGCTGTTTATCAGCAGTATAGTTATGCGGGCCCGTCTCAGGAAGCCTTGTCAGTGCAGGCTTTGTCCAACGGGATTCTAGCGGGCATGGCGACACAGAGCTCTTTCACGTCTCAAACTTTGGGCATGGAAAATGATTCTCCCGATGAAATGAACAGGGATTTGAAGACTATTGAATATTCTTTAGGTTCCGAAAACGAAGATTAAGATTCCAGGAGCCATTGAAAACCTGTTTTTGCTCACACAACCTATAAGTACCTCATAATTCTCTGTTGAGATAAATTTGAGAATTTTGCTCATTTTATACTTGTGTATAGCGTACGACGCACAAAAACATCACTTGGATACTAATCTGGTGATTTGGGTAAAATATTAACTGTCATTATTTATATGTCTATGTGTTTTAGATGGAATATTGGTGTGGTTGATGTATTCGTAGTAGAAAAAATCTGAAAAGATTTTATATGTGGAGAAAAATCAAAAGTAGTATTTTTCAAAAACTAGTCATTGATATTTCGGTGTAATGTAGATCTCGATGTTTCGGCTGTGTTATATTATTTTACAAAAAAAAATGTTACCATATTATAATAATACCCTTTTTTGCGTTAACGATAGCAACTCCCGAATTGAAAAAGTTGCCAACAATAACGAATTTATTTTTATTGTGATAGGTTTTCTAAATGTAGATATAATCTGTGTTTTATATATCTAAATATATATATATACGATATAAATGTGATTAATATAGAAAAAGTGGGATTCTTCGTCCACTGCCGAAATTAACCGGCCAATGATGGCAATGTTATTAAATTACAGCCAACATTACCCGGCTTTTTTCGGTATTGCCCTGTTGTATATGCCCTTAGAATAATTGCAGCATGCATTTCATGATAATATGAAATTAAATACCTCAAAATAGTGTCAGTATATATTAGTAGTGTACGTTTCAGGAATATTATATATTATCCGTTGTTCTATGTGCCACAATTAGATTGTATACAGATTGTGATTTATTGAGAAATAAATATTTTATAAATGTCATAATAACTGCGAGTTTAATTACCTTCAACGACGACGTTATTTTTTATTTCCGTCATAGGTTTTAATGTAGAAAAAAATATAAATTATAAGTAACAACAAATATTATAGAAGAAAAACAGTTTTTCACCATTTTTTCCTTTTTCTACGATAAAACTATTTCAAGCAATGATTTCAAGTATCAATCAATATTGATCACTGTACTTCCTCAAAAATATTCGAAATTCAAAAAGTTTCTGTTCATCATCCATATTCTTAATTCAAAATAAACTCAAATATTAATATCGAACTCCAAATTAGAACGAAAAGTATTTAAATAAATACAGATTGTGTACCGCCCATACTGCCCGGTAATCCCGCGTAATCCCGTCGACATTCGTTATTGATTGCCTGTTGGTTTGGCATGCAAAGCATTGCCCTGCTGGGCTGCCAGCCATCAACCTGGTAATGAACGTTTGTTGATAAAAAGTTTCAAGAATTTACACCTGACAATTATTTACTATTTTCTTTTGCATTTTTTTATGTAAGTATGGGAAATTGGGAATAGTTAATAGAGTAAATAAATGACAAATGTGGAATGGGATTGCAAAGAAACAATTGAAGCTAGAAAAGTATAAATGTAGGCTAGTCTTAGTTTCTATTATTTTCAAGGTCTTTCAAAACATTAACGTATTTAGCTTGACCACTTAGGGGAGTAGAATTCTTCCCGTATATGATTTTTAATTTCCAAACAATAATAAATACAAAACGTAACCAAAAATTTAAACATTATTTCCAAAATTAATTAACTCAGCGCTATTCCAAACCAAATTCGCATCTCACTCGACGCGCAACGTTGCTTTTGACAGCGCGCGTGTCATTTGACAGCCCAAAATGGCGCGAACGGTTCAAATGGCGCGAAGGCGAGGCGGGAAGATGAAATAGTGATGTGAAATCATAAGTTTCCGAACAATTAATTTTATCGAAGAACTGAGATCATACTTGGAAAGTTCAAGCAGACGAGTTTTTTCCTTTTTATGGTGTAGACATCGTCTCATTTTTTAAATAAAAATTGTTGCCATGGTTTTAATGCAGTCCCACGCTACACTCATGGCTACTTTTAAATACAATATCAGGTAAGCCATGACACGATTCCCATTCGCGTACCTACCTACAGTGTTATATCGATCCAACAACAAACCTACTGTCCAAAAGTAAATACTTAACTAATGTATTTTACCAATGCGGCAGAAATGGAGTGTTATACATATATATAACTGTTAAGTCATCAATAAAAAATTACTTCTACTCTAGACATAAAAAGAAGCATCCTGGGCAGTGAGCCCCGCTTCCTTGACAGTCCATTTTTTCCGAAAGATTAAAAACGTCTCCTGTATCTTTCTAACAGTCCGTTCGTTGGACATCGGGCATCCCAAAGACCGTTTTAACTAGGAGACATCCTAATGTCATCTATATACACAACAAATTCTCCATACACTCGATTACAACCATTCATTCTCGTCCTTTGGGAATCGAATCGGGCAAAGCAAGGGTAGTAACACACATATTGCAGTCGCGTCTCGCCCCATTACAGTTTATTATTATTCGGCGCGATCAACGCCGCGTGAGCGTGTTATTATGATAATATGCGGTATGTGTCGTGCTGAATGTACCTTGCGAGGGAGGCATTATTTCCGACTTGTGAGAGTGTAGATGTGGCTTTATTTGAGTTTTTGAGTGCCGGGAATATTTGACACTTGGAATGTTGCGTGGGACAGCTGCTACTACAATTTCTTTGCTTTTTAATTCAGTGAATATAAAAAGAAAATATATAAAATTGGAAATGATATGACAAGGATGCAAATTAGCATGATAATGACAGTTTATTTGCATATAGATCAGCGACGCAGTTCGGACAAGCAAAATACGACCGCTGCATGACATCCTTTAACAGTGGCGTAGCTAGTCCTAAAGGGGTCCTGTATTAAAATATGTTAGGGGCCCTTTTTACCCGATTGCCGCTAAAAATGGTGATATTTTGTATTTACAAAATAATTAAAATAGCATCCAGAGTTAAAATGTTATTGCGCCCTTACTAAGAAAATGCAAGAGCGAGCAAAGCGACGTAGAAAATTGAGAAATCCTGACCGAATACGGCAAGTAAGCGAGCTCGGAAATTGGAGTATTCTGGACGGGGATTAGTTCGATTTTCAGTGCGATATGCCGCGCCTATTGCTTACAAACTTTTGCCTTTTAGGTACTTGGTATTAATTTATTACTGGCCTCATATTAATAAGAATGAGGTCTTGGGTAATATTTTACGAATTACTACTACAGACGTGGGGGCCCCTGCAGTTTGGGGGCCCCGTATCATTGATACGGCTGATACGGCGGTAGCTACGCCCCTGTCCTTTAAGCAAAGTCCTTTTGGAAGATGGCCCATGAGACATTTAAAGCCTTTGAAAACTTCTGCAAGGCCTCGTTGCCGTGCCTGTGCACAAAAAGTTTGTGTTTACCCTACGCCTCATTGTATGCACGTTGGATTTCGTATTAAAGATGATAAATGATTTTATTTCTGTAAGTAGGTTTGAACAAACACTTTTACACGTCAATCATATTTTAAAAACTAGATGAGGTCGGCGTTTCCTATCTGACTACTCTGAGAAGAAAGGCCGAAACAAACTCAGAGGTCACAGTCTCTTTTAAAGTCCAGACATAATCTTGGTCAGATCATGTGAAGACCATGTAGATTTGTGTCTGAAATGGTCTTTTGAGGAAAAAAACACACAGATTGAGTGGACCTGTCCAGTCAGTGCACGCATTTGTCAGTAATCGTGCAGCTCAACTCAGAACTTAAGGAGCTCAACGATTCGACGAACAATACCAAAGAAAAGACATTTGGGTAGGCCACAAAAATTACTCAAACTGCCAGATGAATATTGAAAATCTCATATGCCTGCAATTAAGTGCAATTTCAAGGACGCGTTCAGCACCGGAACTCAGTTCCAGGTAATGCCTAGTGACAAGAATGAAGCTGTGATAGTAGAAGGTCTTACTGCCTACTTTTCTGTAGAGACTACTATTTCTGTAAGCAGTTGAAAAAAATGTGTGAGTGTCGTGGAACACTCGGTTGGAACGAAGTTCCTTAGAACAAATTAGGTTACCAAAAAAAGTGTTATATTGAGTCAACCTTAAAAGATAGACATAATTATGCTTGTGACTCTTTTTTTACTTTTAAAGGAGGACAATTCCATCATACATGATTTTTGCGTAACTTTAACCGTATACGCAGCGCACGCAACGGAAGCTCTCAAAAGGAATCATATTTCCCCGTTTTTGCAACATTTTTCATTTATTTTCCGCTTCTATTGGTCGTAGCGTTATGTTATATAGGCTTAAGCCTTTCTCGATAAATGGACCATCTAACACAAAAATATTTTTTCAATTCCAACCAGCAGTTCCTGAGGTTAGCGCGTTCAACCAAACAAACAAATAAAGAAATGGTCGTGACGGAAAATTCTTACACTTTTTTTCGCCTAGCCCCCATCCGCCAAGTCCGTACCGTGCGATAAGGATATTCGTTCCAAAAATCTACGCACTGCAGTGTTTTAGTTTTGCCAAGTTCCTACCAATTAACAGAAGCACTTTAGGCTACAAGCTTTACAAGAAAGTGTGACTGTTTCTTTACCAAAACATGGTGAAGATTGATTACCTGCAATGTATTTTACGCAACTACTTTTGAAGAAATCTACTCTTCTACTTATTCTGTCGTATCGGCACGAAGTAGAAAATCCATACTAATAACGGGTGTAACAAGACACTTAACGAAGCCACGAGTCAGTAACACTTCCCGTCCGCGCCATTTTAATAATTTTTAAGCTATTGCATAGCTTTTATCGCGGGCTTTGAGCGCGGCGACCGAATCAAGAAATTCCGTAACGAAAATAAAACCTAACACCCCTCACTCCGCCTACCATGTAGCTCGGCCGAGCGTTCGCTTAACGTGTATGTATATGGTACGACTGTACTTGAATTAATATAAAAGAAAAAAAAAACTGCATAAATAAAAAATAAAAAATAATTATAATTGCATAAGTTGATAAAAAATGCTATGCAAAAGCTTTACCGCGGCAGTCCCCGAGTGCCACACGTGTTTTTTTTTTGTGTTGGGCCATATTAGGAACCTTCTGGTTACGGAGATATTGAAGGTCAAAATTCCAACTTTTAGTGACTTTTTTTTTACGAAAACAAGTTCTTAATGTTATACTTATAACTTTATAACACATCTTTAAATACCCCCACGACCCCTGATTGCCTCTGCACCATTGCATGCACCCATAAGCACAATGTTTTAAGTGCGTTACGTTACGTTGCGCATTACCGTAAAGGCTCCGACAGACAGGCTAGGCGCGACGCGACAACGCTACACTGCGCGCGGCTCGTCGAGCGACACGCGGTGCCTTTGTATCGGGCGTCGCGTTGCGCTAGCGTGAACGAGCCTTAAACAGCGATTTATCACACCAGAAACAAAATTCATTTCCCAGTAATTATTTTTGTGATATGCTTAAGTTACTTAGTTTGATGTACAGAATGCGTACCTAGTTGACGGCTTCGTGATGGCTCTTTTTATAACCTGTATTATAAATGCGAAAGTAAAGGATCCTACAAACAGGCACGACACGCGACGCGAATCGTTCGCAACACAAAGGTACCGCTCGTCGCGCGGCGAGCGGCGGCGCCTCTGAGTCGTGCTGTCGCGTCGCGCCTGTCTATGGGAGCCTTAGCTCTGACTTTTGGGTCTGTCTGTTTTTCATGCCTATTGGCTGAACAGATTTCGATGTAATGTGGCTCACAGGTAGACACTTGGTACTTGACTGGCTACATATGATACTTTTTGTCTGTTTCCGTGCCCGTGTGTTAATTTCCGAGCTCCACGCGGGCGAAGCCGTGAGCAAAAGGCAAAACAAGTAACTAATATTTATATTGTGCTCATACTGTGGTAAAAATATGAGCCAGTCAGCAAAATGGTAGCGAGGGTGGTGACTAGTGACGACCCAGGGAGCCCAGGACGTACTTAGACCAGGTACAGTACGATTCAAACTTAATGGCGGCTGTGAAGTGCGCTGCTCGCTGCGCAGTACCTCACCCCTCAGCCACGCTGACACGTGAATTGGTTACAGCGCAGAGACTGGCCTCATGTTCCGAGCCGCCATTAAGTTTGAATCGTACTATACCTATACTATACCTACCTAATTTTAAGTGGGTATCGACAATTATAAATGTTTCACTAGATACAGACAAAGACGCTGCGTAAAAGAAAAACTTCACCAAAGCAAAATTCTTGCAAGAAGAAATCACGGTACGAATTCAACAACACAAACAAGCAATCGAGATTTCGAAACCAAAACCTTACAAATACCCAGAAAAATAAGAGTTTCCTATTTTTTCCCACAAAACGTAACAACTTCGCCCCTAATATAGGTACTCCCAAGTACCTCCAACCTTCATTAAGTCGCCGTGTATTTGACCAACGCTTGTAATTTCATAGATTTGACGCTACAAGCTACGTAGCGTCAAAGTTACGGACCACGGAGTGTTTATTAAATTCTTATAGAGCGTTCGACGGGCGGTGAAATTCGCTGTGTTCGGGTAAGCTGCGTGGTAAGGGATGGGTAAGAACTTGTCTATGTGTTCGGTGGTTCTGGAAGCCGAAGACCATAATTAAATGGGAGGAAAATTGAGTTCAGTATTCTTATTTCTGCGATCTTGACTGAACTTCCTAAGCTCATGTAGATAGTTTTACTTTTCATGCTATCAAAACTCGGTCTCCCAAAAATTTAGGCCATACTTTGTACATGTCATGATTCTCATTAAAAAAATAACAAAATCTAGATGGTCTTCGAAATAATTCAATTCTTCAATCATAGTTTAATCAGAAAAATTTATGTTTAATCAAAAAATAACAGAGGACATCAAGACACTGTAAATCTATCCCACATAAAGCTGCGCTACCGAAAATTACAGATAAGTACCTACAAGACATCACCCATTCGCCCTCTAACAGTCCGACCACAACTGCTCGCAACCGTTCACCAACATTACAAATCCAGACACGCGATCTCGGCCTCGGCTAAAACAAATCCGATTATTTTCCCGAAGTTTTCGGCAAGGCGTGATTCCTTCCCTACGGTGGGAGCGAGAGGTGTGAGTGAGAGAGAGCGCGATAGTATTGTGGGACCGTGTCCGTGGCCGACGGCCCGTGCGGTAGCCGGTAGCTTACGACCGCGGTGTCGAGTACTAAGTGCGAACGGTTATGATACTTGATATTATTTTATGTGTGGAGAATCTGACGCTGCATTTTTTTCTGTCTGCGCTGAATTTTTTTAGATCGATACATTTAATGCTGATATACGTTTCAAGGAAATGTAACACTTTTAGGCGCTGTAGAAACAATGAAGATAACACAGACAAATTCAGGCACCAAATAATTAAGTAATTATTATAAATCACACAAACTACATCCTACTTGTAGGTAATATGAATACTTATGTAAAAAGGTTTGCTAGACCTTACCTAACCGCAGATTCTAACAAAAAATGTTTAACAACTGCCACAAAAGACAAACACACTTCATAAATCAGACCCTCCTATTCACGGCTCACACCGTACGTACTTACACTAGTTTACATCGGGCTCTTTATAATAATTGTCGATGCGCGGTCGGCGGCCGCGATAAGGGATTACGGGCTCCCCCTGCCAACACCACCCACCCCCCACTTTGTTCCCCCCTCGTTTGCCCTGCTGGCTTTTTTCCCGCGCGCTTGCACTTTGCCACAGAAAGTGGAGCGGAGTGAATATTGAATTATGAATTAAGATATGAGCTAGTTCGCTTTAAGAAGGCGTTTTACGCTTTTCTTAGATGCTCTGCGGAAGAGAGGGCTCGCTTACAAAGTTTGTTGTTATGAGTATGACAGTTTGTGTTACACCGAGTTACACGTTACGCTGCGGATAAAGTGTTTTATACTTAACGTTAAAAACTGTGATGAGACGCGTTAAATAAAGTTTTGGAGAAAGTCTGGGTCGGCCTTAGCATGTGTAGCCGTTTTGTGTTTTATTCATATAAGGTAGTAATTTTAAGATAAAATTTTAAGGCAGGCCTAAAAATTGGCAACTTTTAACAAGTTTCAGGTTCGGGTAGTCTTGTACCACCGTTTTCAATATTCAGCGTAAAGTTTAGGTCCCAACTGATACAAAAAAGCCACAGAACGTTAGACCCTTCAATAGTTTAAATATTCCATGAGACGACAAACTTTCCTATTGTTTTGTTTTCTACGAATATTCTTCAGGAAAGTTCCCCGAAGTTCGTGACCGGGATTACGTTTTTCGGCTTACGTACTTGTCACCCTTCACAATATCTCAAGATAAGACCGAAAAACCAAAAACCCTTGCTTATTTGTGTTTGAAAATGAGTTTCTGATCGTGACTTTTCTGAGTAGCAATATTTTATTTAATAAACCGAGAACAGCGCAACGTTTGAGTATTTTATTGGCGTCGACAAAACGCCGGGAACTATTCGCTAAAACATAAATTCCCGGCTCCGTATTCAGAGCGCCCACTCGCCAATAAAGTAGCGATTCCTCATCAGGCAGCCCTACAGTGCAGAGCGATAGAGCCATAACGAAACACAAAGCGTAGCGGCGGCGGCGCTCGGACAGAAACCAGTCCGGGCAAATTAAATATGTAGGAGGCAACTCGCACCCACGCCGCGCCGCGCGCCGCCAGGGCTGACGACGACTCGTTTTTAATTTGTGCACGTTTATTACTTATTTATGAGCGTTTGTGGAAATTTCTTTTGAAATATAATTTCGTTAGTTGAGAGTTTGTTTGTGTGCGATGGTGAACTTTATAGTATTTCAGTTTTATTTGCATTGACGATATTAATCGTACATGTTGTATTGTAGAGTTCATTACATGATTTGGTTTTAACTTATTTTTTTGTGAATGCGTGTATTATAATTATTATATACATGTTTGCTTTTAGGATGCCATGTTATATTATACGCCTCTTCCACGTCAAAATGAAAATACGGTATCCAATCATGCCCAACCCATAAAAATGCCAACAAATAGATGACAGAGCGAATGAAATGTAGCTCATCAACATATCGTGGATTTAAAAAAAAAACATAACATTCAATCAAATGCTTTTCAGTGGCTCAAGAAGTCCTTTTTGTCTCGCCTCGCCAGAAACAGACACCCCCAGTGCTGTATAAATAAAACAAAAAACACGTGTGGCACTCGGGGACTGCCGCGGTAAAGCTATTGCATAGCATTTTTTATCAAATTATGCAATTATAATTATTTTTTTATGCAGTATTTTTTTCTTTGATATTAATTCAAGTACAGTCGTACCATATACGTATACATACACGTTAAGCGAACGCTCGGCCGAGCTACATGGTAGGCGGAGTGGGGGGTGTTAGGTTTTATTTTCGTTACGGAATTTCTTGATTCGGTCGCCGCGCTCAAAGCCCGCGATAAAAGCTATGCAATAGCTTAAAAAAGTATATCAACAAAAATAATATAATGCATTTAATAAAAGCATTTCGCAGCCCTACTCACAAAGCGAGCGAGTCGGGCGCGCCGTCATTAGAGGCGGCGTTAGCGACCCGCCGCCGCTCGCCGCCAGCCAGACATTTTTTATGCAATCCACAACGCCGACGTTTTTTTCGACACGAACATGTTGCCGCCAACTGATATAGATGCAAGATTTAAACCATTCGAGCGCCGCCGCCGTACCTCATTCGGTACAAGTTTTTGTGGATACAAGCAAACACGGATACCGAGAATGCAAAAAATGTGCTAAGTTTGGGTATGACGATCAAATACCTTTTTAGGTAGCGGCGGCGTTAGATGTAACCCAAAATGGTCATGTCGGAGAGGAACGGTGATAGCGCAGAAAACATACATACATAAATAAACAAGTAGTGTCTGTATCAGTGCGAAAACTTACCACCGAGAGATTTATAGAGATTTTACCTTTGAAAACATAATAGATAGTCATACTCATAACAATCGCCCTAATTGTCAAAATGAAGATCGTATTTCAGAGCATATTGATTGCAGTTACGTCTGTAACGCGAAATATATTCGCCACCTTGGGGAGTTAATGTTCGAATACATTAGCGAGTAATAATGCAGCGCCGTGACTTAATTAGCGATATGATGGGTGGTCTAAGGTCTGCTCTAGTAATCAGTTTCATTAACGGGCGAATATATTTAACTGTCTTCTAGGCTAGGTGACTTACGTGCTTCTATCTAGAGAGCTTCTTCTTGAATTACTCATAGAATTCTCTGAAATTTGCAGTGACTGTTATCATTTCCACGTCAAAGTGACTTTTTTTTCTTGACTCAAGTTAAGTGTCTACTTTAGGTGCATTACTCGTACTCTGAGCATCGTCGTCTGTATTTCCAAGGAGTAAAAAAAGAAGTGCAAGCATAAGTTATCGTCTTGCGTGGTACAAGTAGCCTAAAAAAAACAAAGAATGTCGCTCGCACACCCCGTATGGAAGCCGTGTCGGGTCGCCGCGGTGGGCACGGTGGCCGGTGGGTGCGGCCCACTATGGCGGCAGCCGACGACGCGGCGTGCGCTCGCCGCCGGCCATAAGCTTAACTGTACGTTGCTATGCTACCCACGTACACCGCTCCTACAGAACATGCATTTCACGCTTTGAAGAATTATATTTTAACTGTTTTAAAACGATGTTCCATTTTATCCGAGTGTTTTTAAGCTTTTTGAGGATTCCTTTTGTGTTAGGCAGGTAGATACGGAGTATTCAACAATCATAAAGCTTTTATTAAACGTTTGCAATAAAATTAACTGATACCAAATCCTATAAAAGGATTATTTGAGTGCTGAGTTGATCATCACACCAGCAATTTCGTTAACAAAAGCATGACAACAAGGTGCTGCTTATCGTGACCTCCTTTCGGACCCTAATAAATAATTACAAACTAATAAACACATTTATCACGGTACACATACATAGCTACTAGAGACTCATAAATCAAAGCATCAAGCTGGAGCAGGCGGCGTACACGGCAGCCCATTAAACCGGCTCGGTGACAAGGTGACGTGCGCCCGCCGCGGGGGCGCGATAACGCGGCCCGTATCCTGTGTCGTGCCGAGTAGGGCTGCCAACGACGACAGACCGGGCGAAAGAAACCTCTTATTGGCAATTTTATTGCTCCTACTGCATGCTTTATAAACCTAAAATTGTTTTGTGTTAGTTTTCTGAGTGCGAGAACCAGGTTTTCAGAAAATATGTGTGGCTGCAGTGATTTTATTGATATTTCTTAAATAAATTCTTGCCAGAAGTTTTAGACCTTCCAAATGAGTGTTTGATGCACCCCAATTCAACAAGCAGATAATGCTGAAGTTTGTATGCAGTTCAAATCCATACATAATTTCATAAAATATTCCATTTATGAATTCGACTGGGGGAGGAAATCCTCTCAGTAATATCGATAACTTTCGATGTCGTGGAATCTTGGCAGCCCTGCTCGTGATGCTCGCCCGCCTGCCTCGTTCAATATTTGAGTATCTATACGTGTTATGGATGCCTGGTATGGTACTTTCGGTGGATTACCGCACGGCTGGCTACGCTTCGCCTTTATTGTACCTGCGAGTTTTATACTCTCGTGCCTCTCGTCTCGTGTTTACGACGATGACAAATCGGGAGGTATAATTAAAAAGATTTAATTTAGCACCTCTTTGAAGGCTTAGTTAGATTATCTGCTGGCAGTTTTCGCTGGCTTCGGGTTTTATCGTCGGACACTTTCTACATAACTTGCAAACAAAAACAATTTAGTGTGTGCTCAGTAAAGTCGTAATAACTAGTAATAAGTCATCTATGTATTCATTCAGGTGTGATAAAAGATTTCCAAATTCTACCATTCCCATCCCCAGACTCGCCATTCCACCACGTTTATTACGGCATTTCTATCAAGCTTTATCAGGACGCCACCTCACTCTCACCAATCTCACCTTTAATAACACTACATACGTCTGCGTATATTACAGCAGCCGTTATTACTGTGAGGAACATTATTTATATGACGTATAAAATGAAGCGATTGTGATTCAGCGTCACGTTCCGACGCCACTTTTATAAAGATCCTGACGTTAAAGAGTACTTTGAGAGGTGCACAGCGTGAGACGTGCGACTTGCAGAGAATAATCTAGTTTGAAGTTTACTGCTCGTATTTTCTGTTGCCGTGCAGTTAATGAGTGGGTTTTATAGTGAGAAAGGCTAACGATATACTATAAGTGTCATAATTGCATACATAGCAGCTTCGGAATCGTAAATAAAACGTTCCATTGTTTATCGTTTGTGGTCTGCCATGCCATTATATAATTTTCTGTAAAAAAAATACATACAACCCGAAATCCAATGCGTAAAAAACCAGTGCATACTTAGCCACAGCAGTGAAAAATTCTTAAGGATCAATAAAGTACTCTGCTGTAACAAATTTACTGTAATCCAAACCAAATAATATCTAGATGTACCAATATCTCCACTTTGCTACAAATAAACATAAGAGAAATAAATATTTAATGGCTAGTATCAAAACGAATTAGTCGCGGTAGGATCGCAACGCCCCGGGCCGAAATGGAGCCGCATTTGCGAGCGTGCCACTGATCACTGCCGCTAAAATGATTGCTCCTGTCTGGTGACAAGACTTCGTTATATTGCTTATACTAGCTGTACTCGCGAGTTTGCTTGGTAATTGGTCAGTAGTATTTAGTGTGTCCAGCGGGGTAATTACGTAACACACTAACAGTAGGAATGGGTTTCATTTTGACAGTTCAACAACATTCATTGCGTTTTTACGTTGTTGAGCAGACAAATTTTTCGAACATATGGAGCAATGGAATAGCAATAGGCTTCAAAATGATTCAGATTGTAATAGATAGTGTGTTACGTAATTAGGGTGCTGATTAGTTTACTGCTCTACCATTAAGTATCTCATATCTTTTTCTACTTACATATGAACTGATTGACTTACTGACAGACTGACAGACGGTTACGATGGTAAGAAAATACTTCTCTAGCGGTGGACTAAGAAGGGATACATCGAAATTCGAAACTCGACCCCTGGCCGGGTCAAACTGAAGGTTGAAGTTTGTTTTCGAAAGTCGTGGACCACGCTTGGTATTAATTATTAATACTTACATTATATTCTATATATCGCACCCCTAAATAAAGAGTAGCACAACTCAAAATACCTCGTTTTTCAGGAACAGCAAAAAACGTTTTACTCGTTTTCTATTTGATCGATTTAAAATTATTGGTGTATATTATTTTACTAAGATATTAATTGAGCAAATTAATATCTTAGTAAAATAATATACAACATCATACATATTTTGATCATCGCGATAACTCGAGTTTGGATTATTTTGAGTTGTGCCACCCTTTACCTAGGTGTGCGATATGTTCTCTACATAAATCAATAAACCACTTTAACGGCACGATTGATACAAAATATCGAATTTTTAAGTTGTATTTCATATATCGGGCTAGTTACGGAACGAGCCGCGCCGCGCGCCGCGCCGAGCCGTAGGTAAAGCGCGGCGAATCGGATATTTTTGCTACAGTTGGGAGTTGGGAGGCGAATATGTTGACTTATAATTGAGTCGGTAGGTATGTAGTTTTAAAAATTTAACTCCATATGTTGTTTATTTCTTATTGTTATAATACTACTTTTATCTACGGTACGAAAAAATTGTTTGCGAGTTCGGTTCAAAATTTATGAAAGTCGGATTCGGATTTATAGTCATAGTGGGAAAGTAAGGATGATGACAAGCAAAATATAATATTTTACATGCGGAAAACAGAGCGTCTATCTATCTATCTTTTCCTTTCGTTCCTCGCCCCTTAACGACCAATTTGCTACTTATCTCAACGCGGTGTAGTAAAAATAAAAAACATATTATTACCAAATTACTCGATGTAGTCACATTGATCAGTGATTGCATGTTTCCTGGCGACATTTTACACAAGACGCTGTTGCTTCTATAAAACTTTAATACATTCCCAAAGTATCAAGCATACATAGGCGCGGTATACCCCGCGACGTCCCGCGCCGAAGTGATCCCGTGTCACGCTCAACACGCCGACGCGGCGCGTTGCTGGCGCGGCGCCAACGTTTGATCAAACTGTCTGCGGCCAATAATTACTGACGAAAAATGATTGGTTATGTGACGGTGACTTACGATTTGTAGACGGGAGGTTAAGCTCATAAGTAGATAATGTTAATGCAATTGCGATGTGAAAGGTAACAATGCGAAGGTAACGATGCGAAGGAAGGTCACATCACGTAGGATGTATACCGCCAAGATAACAAGAAAAACATCTTCATAATTCAGCCAGAAGACTTCCACTGCCGATAGTTCAGCAGTGGACGCCTTCCGTTAGCATTGCATTATTGACAATGGCTAGAATCAAATAATTTCAATGCGAATAATGAACGGTTCACGAAATATTTGCGGATAACGTCACGACTGCCGCTTGTCGAATTAACTTGATCGACTAAGTATTATGCCGTACCTATCTTGGAATTGGAAGGTGTGGCAGGTCACTGTTTAGCGAAATTCTGGGAGGAAGAATAAAACTCCTTGGAATCCTTACCTTGGTCTCCTCATGGCGATCACTCTTGTAGTGACATGGCTATCCATCAATGGCCTAAGTTAGTTTACGATAAAAGGTTGTCGGTCTCTGCGATTGCGGCGGTTGCCATCTGTTGTTCAGACGTGGAACTACTCTAATTTATTGTCAAGGATATTACAGATGATGATGACTTTTTATTTTATGTGGATTTGACAGAGTTTACTGGTTGGATACCAGGAATTCAGCACGTTGAATAACTATCTATCCCCTTCAGTAATTTTCAAGAGTGTTGCCAAACCAAACTCGGTCAAAGTCACAAAATGCGTCTGAGGCCAATACAGTTACAATAAATCTTGGATTTGTAGGAAGTTAGTAACCCTAGTGAATACTACAGGCGAAAAAAACTCCAGTACCGAGCTCCTATCGGATCTTCGGGCATTTGAGAACGTTCGAGCTCGATAAATCTCATATTTACCCTTAGCACCACCGTCCTTACCGTACGGTAGATTTGATTCGCGATTATATTGCTACAAAGATCGTTCGCCTACGAGCTTTGATCTCCTGGTACTTGTTGTAAATTTCCAGTGTAAAAAGGCGTATCTGCATGCAAGCAATGCCGTGCGTTATGGGGGAATTAAAAGTTTGTAGTAATTCTGTTTATTTTGCGAAAATTCGGGTACGGTACGGTCAGTACAAAATTATTTCTGTCTATTTCTGTGTATATCTAATTCTCATTTTTTTTGTTTAATAGGTTTTAAATAAAGTAAGAATTTGCTATTAAAATGGATATTATTATTTATATAACAGAATTTTGTAACGTGAACTTGATTTAATTAATTTCATTTGTGGTTGTTGTACTAAACAGCCAACAGGGAGGCATTCAAATAATGAATTGGAATTGGAACTGTAACCAAAATTCCGCACACATAGTAGAGGAAAACCGCGGATATATGCTGCGACGCGGCAATAATGCCTACTAGTCATGATGGCCTAGTATTTGTTGTAAATTACTAGACTAAAAAGACGTAAATGCGAATTTAGTTATGAATTAATTTAAATGAAATGTAGATGGCGTTGCAGACAATTTAATTCGTTTTTGTGGTTCCCATAATTATTAGTTTTCATCGAAGTGTGTCTTGCATTAATTTATAAATTTCATCGATTATTTCATTTCATTTATCTAATAATAAAACAATATAAATTGTATTTTGTACATTACATATAATTATTACTGCGTCGTTATTGTTTTCATAACTTAGTGTAACTAGTTACCTATTCCTAATTTTGTTGTTTCATGAAAGAAAATGTTGAAGAAATTAAATTATTGCGCAACATAGTGACGATAAATTATTATTATTCATGGAAAAACGAAAACAGTTCTTTATTAGGTAATTTAATAGACGCCGGAAAAGTAAGTGACAGTTATGTGGTTGATACTAAATGGCCAGGTATACAGATAAATAAAAGTAGCGACCAAAATTCCACACAAATAGTGCAGGGGCAAAGTAACCTCCATTCCGAATGTGACTGAAATACCAGGGGCGCAGAAACAAAGAGCGGTGGCCGGCGCGGCGCGGCGCGCCGAGCTGTGTCGCATTAGCAAGGCGGCACCTACATAATTTAGTTATAATGACGGCTCGTCGTTACCTCCCGGGCCATTAGGTGCCGACTACCTACGTCGGCGTCGCGTCGCGCCTCGTGTGAAATCCGCGCGATATAACTTTGGCACGTTGCTACATACCTAGTAACTATATGTACGTTGCGTCGAAATATATATTAATATCGTACTTGGTTTCAGGTTTACTATGTATTTGTGTACTTACAACACGTTGTTTGGGTGTCGAGTGTGTTGACTGACGGCTGCGGCTGGCGCGACGCGAAACGCGTTCAGTGAATTTAAACGATTGCCGATAGGAATTTGAACGAAGCAGCTGTATTTCAAGTAGAAACGGGGCGAGTACTTCATACCATAAGGTTATCCACAGATATAAGTAAGAATTCCTTTGTAATGTCTGAGAGATTACCTCTAAATAAGTCAAAACTATTCCATCTTCCAGATATCATTAACAACTAGGTAAGACACCGCTACTTAATGTAAGTGTACATTACTCTTTCTTGTTCCACGATAAGATTATGCCGATAAACATCCGAGACACATCAGAACAGGCTGTTCTTATCTCCCCCACAAATTACTAAGAAAAAAGCTTTCGAAATATCCACAGTCTCGTACAGACGTGCTTAAGTAGACATCTGTCAGATGATCACGGCACGACACCCGCCAGGCGTGACAAAGTCACGGCTTTCCGTAAAAATGCGCGGAGCGAGATTCTGCAATATTTGAAGCGCGGACGCCTCGGGAAAGGCGGCAATCAGCCGCGCACGGAAACTGGCAGAAGTTGGTAAGCGGAATAATAATTACTTGATAGCGGTGGGTTGATTGATTCGAACAAAGTATTTACGTTTTTGTTGGAAATCTGATAGCATAGCAAATACGCGGCGCAAAAATGAAGCAGTAAAAATAAAATTCGGATTTCGGATAAATATCCGAAACATTTTTTAATCCTATAAATTCAAACGTAGCATTAAATTTTGTAAGCTATTGCATAGCTTTTATCACGGGCTTTGAGCGCGGCGACCGAATCAAGAAATTCCGTAACGAAAATAAAACCTAACACCCCTCACTCCGCCTACCATGTAGCTCGGCCGAGCGTTCGCTTAACGTGTGTGTATATGGCACGACTGTACTTGAATTAATATCAAAGAAAAAAATAATTCTGCATAAATAAAAAATAAATAAATAATTATAATTGCATAAGTTGATAAAAAATGCTATGCAATAGCTTTACCGCGGCAGTCGCCGAGTGCCACACGTGTTCTTTTTTTATTACAAATAGTGATGTTCCATATGTGTAAATACTAACATACTCTTGTCGAAGTAACTCACAAAATCGACTAAAACTTTATCGATTGTAGCACAGAACTGGGACATAACAAGTGGTACGTACTCCTAAACAGTTTAATCGCCGACATCGCTCCGTGATACCTCCCCTCTGTATTTTTCCGGCCACTTGCTCCCCCTGTTCATCCCTCGCTGAGCGGACACTCAACATGACTTAGGTACTTTTGTTTTTGGATCTATAATGTACTTAAATATTTCGAGCTTAGACCGCAGTAGAGGTTAAAGAATTAACTTCGTTTTCACGGAAAATTGTTCCGCTACAATTAGTTGTATTGTAAGTAGGTACCTATTAGTAATGCAAAAAAATTTAAACGATTCTGAATCGTGCATATTTTGAAGATGGTAATGGCGATTAGAATGTTAGGAATAAGTACGAATGTAAGTAATACGTATAGGGCTCTGCTGATTTCCTGCTCCGATTGGATTTAATTGAATCACGCAAATTCATTAATTAACCATACAGGAACATACCTAATATCGGTGAACACGGCAGAGATGACACTTTATCAAATTAATGATGAGTTATTAATGTCGCGGCATTTTGAAATTTCCTATTTTAAGAGAATAGGTACTAGGAGTCTAGGACCACTCCAAAACATTCATTCTAAATCTATACAAATTCTACCCTAGATGTTGAATTTATACTTATTTCAGTACTGAACTCTTTTATTAAAAAAATGTATACTTACTTAGTTTAAAAAACTAAAATGCACGCTTTTATCACGCACTAAACATTATAAAATAATTAAATTGACTTGTATTAGTTCTTCTTTTATATCCAATGATGAAATCAAAAAGCGTGGAACGCTTTGTTTAAATGAATCAAAAGTACACACAATTATATAGTGGTCCACGGTTTTTGATTTATTGATTGGGTATAAAAGAAGAACTAATACAAGTCAATTTAATTATTTTATAATTTTTAGTGCGTGATAACGATAAGATAAAAGTGTTTTTTTTTTTAAACTAAGTCTGTACATATTTTAATTTTTTACTTTTTAGTCTAATGTACGAGTATTCTTCATTTAGTTAATAATTCTAAAGTCAATAGAGTTATGGGTTGAGCGGTTTACTAGGAGCAACTGAAGAGTTCCACTATCCTATCACCTCCTGGCTCCATCACCAGATCAGCTCCAAGATACCAAATTATAGTTTTGTCATCCGAACTGCACATACATACAAAGTTTCATTTCGATTCGACAGTTAGAAGTAGGTTAAAATTGACTTCTAAGATTTTTACATTATTAGTTAGAAACCCTTAAATTTCGTGCAAATTCGGGCTATAAGTACCAATGATGACGACAAGTAAATAGGTACGGTCTACAATTTCAGCTATTATCACAAAAATACACCAAATTCAAATCTCAAAAACTAAACAGAATAGGATGTTACGTTGACATATATTATTATACCAGCTTTTGCCCGCGGCTTCGCCCGCATGGAGGTCGGAAATTATCCCACGGGAACGTACTACCGGGATAAAAAGTATCCTACATGTTAATCCAGGTTATAAAATATCTGTGTTCCAAATTCCATCCATATCCGTTTAGTAGTTTTTGCGTGACAAACAAACGTCCATCCATCCTCACAAACGTTCACATTTATAATATTAGTAGGATTAATATGGCGACACGAAACAGGAAGAGACGAAGCGTAATGTTTTTAAAATTTCACGCTTTTTGCTGGCTGGAGGTGGGCAGGCGAAGAAATTATAATGCTGTATTGTCGAGACATTCGGCGGATTTCCGCCTTTTCGTCCGTCGGACTGACTGGGTGAGGACACGGTGGTAAACGAAGCAAGGATAGGGAGGCGAGTATAATTTGTGACGACACAATGATAGTTTAAATAGGTAATGAATTTGGAGAAAAAGAAACCAATAAGATTTGTGTGCGACGTCGTAGTTGTGCAGTGCAGCTAAATGCAAAGCTAAATCAAGCTTTTAAAGCTTTCTTCATTTCTTATTATTTAGTATTTAGCTCAAACTTCGCTTTCGGTTGAACCAGGCATGTTTACTGTCAAAAAAAAATATGATCCTAAAATTAGGTAGGATCATATATTTTAACACTTTCAAACATATTCTCTTATCTTCGAATTATCAAGAGAATTTCACTTAAATCTACACAAATTGGTATAAGACCGGAGCCTAGAGAGCCCCCTCACTACTATAACTTTAGCAAAATACCTACAACCAACAGCTGCATTCCCCGCCTCGCCTATCACCATACCATAAACCTCACGCCATAATGGCGCTTCGGGCACGCCATCTCGCGGCGCCTCCCGCCCTCTCATTATCCGCGCCACTTTCCCTCCACCGCGTTGATTGATTGATTCATTCGCACGGGCCGTAACGATAAGTGTTCAGTTTAGCTTGTTATCAACTTTGCGACCCTAGTAATTTGGCGTCGATTGTGTGACGTTACCGATAGTATTCGGATACGGGTGTTGAACTGTTGAGTAGGCTCGTATTATCTACAATCGACTATGTACCTCACTGCGTACAAAGAGCAAGTTTTATAAAATCGATTAATAAAATAATCCGATTAATTGAATAATTAAACAAATTTCCAATAAGTGACCTGAAGTCTTTAACTCGATTAAGGATTCAATTAATTCATTAAAAAATGGAGTAATCGATTACAAAGTTAATAAAAGTTGATTGACCTGTTTTCTGTTTCGCTCAAAACAGGTCAATTATGTACTCAACGGAGTTTATTAAGCGTCAATAACGCAGATTTTCCAAATGTGTGAAAAGCAGAGTAATTCTAAAATGTAAAAAAAAAACAAACACTACCTTATCGGAATCGCCATTTAAAGTCAACCAACCCCTAAAAATTCTACAGTCCTAGTATAAAAATAAAAAACGCGACCTTTGTTTACGGACGACCAAAAGTCCAAACATCTTTACGCCTGTTATTTATGAGGGTCTGGTACTATGGTGATGTGGTTGGTTTACGATGGTGAATTGTTACCGCTTTATGACTGATACCGTGGTCTGCCAACGCCATGGTTTTATCTTATGGTGCTGTTAAAGTGCGCCGTTATTGGTCTGACGATTTTATGAATATGTTTTCGTAAATGATAAGGGTGGAAGAAGTGATTGTGGAAGTCATTGTTATAAGTGGAACACGAAAGGCCTTAATTTTATAAGAAAGGCGCATTCCATTCCGAAATAACTACTCATAGGAACTTTCTTCTAAAAACGTTTTTAAATTTTTTATCAACCTACTCACTCTTGTTAGATATGCATGTGGTCCACTTCTTATTTACAGAAATGCAGAATTTAGTAGATAGTGCAGACAAACACAAAAATGAGTTTTACATAAAACCGTACTTGAAATTGTACGCGATTTGTATAGATTATAGACAATAATAATACTCGAAATAGCATCATTTAAAAGGCAATCAAGAATCTAGATAGTTATTATGTGTCTATGGATCGCAAGACGGATCAGCCTCGAGGCTACCCAAGATACCCTACCCTACCCCGAGGCACGGCAAGGATCGCTCGCGATAATTAGAAGCGGCTGATAATTACGTGGCGATGAGGCCTGCCTGCCCGAATAATGAATGTGTGTGGGCGAGAGTGTGCGGCTAACGCGAGGTCATGAACTAAACAAGAAGGGGGATAGTAGGAGACTACTTATGCATACGGGCTCATACATAAGGGACGATACCTAAATAAAAACTTTTTTACAAAAAAAAAAAACGACTTCAAAAAAAAACAAAAATCGTGAAAAATTACTTTATTTTCGGAAGTCGGTGTCTGGATTTGTGTTTTCGTTTTTGGCCACCGCCTTCCGAATTTAAAATATTTTTTTACGTTTTATAGTGTTTTTTTTTGGAGGTCGGTTGTTTTTTTGTAAAAAAAAATACGTGTGGCACTCGGGGACTGCCGCGGTAAAGCTATTGCATAGCATTTTTTATCAACTTATGCAATTATAATTATTTTTTATTTTTTTATTTAAGCAGTTTCTTTTTCTTTTATATTAATTCAAGTACAGTCGTACCATATATATACACGTTAAGCGAACGCTCGGCCGAGCTACATGGTAGGCGGAGTGGGGGGTGTTAGGTTTTATTTTCGTTACGGAATTTCTTGATTCGGTCCCTGCGCTCAAAGCCCGCGATAAAAGCTATGCAATAGCTTAAAAGTTTTTAATTTTCACTCTTTAGTTGTGGTACCTACCTACCCCACACACATTCGTATACCACTACTTGATATGTAAATAACCGTGACAGAAAATTATTAAAACATCATGAATATAAACTAAATGGACAAAAAATACGCAGTAAGTACCTATTAAGGATAACTCAAAAACAAAATACAGTCGAATTGAGAACCTCCTCCTTTTTGTGAAGTCGGTTAAAGATTCGCGAGCTACCGCTACAGCAGACAAAATAAAAAATATATGAAAGAAAAAAATTGTTTATATTTGGAATTTCGAAGAGTTCAGATTTATTTTATGCCGACATCATGTGCCATATTAGTGCGAAAACCTTACCACACACAATCATATTAAATTCGAGACAAGCCCAGCTTTCATCATGATAAACAGTTCGAATCAATTTGCAAAAAACAAATACCTATCTAAAGAAAAGAAATCAGCGAGAAAATGGAACATCGTAAATACGTTTCCAAGACAAACGATTCAATGTGTGACGACGGCACTCGATTCCGAAATTCGATAGTTTCAGAAACCCTCCGTGTTCTAATTACGCATTTACGCGTCATCAGCGTCGCCGTGCCTGCATGCGCCGGCCGCGACTGGCCCGTAGTCTTTGACACGCCAGTTTATTGACGTTAACACTCTTGGAAGAATACAAATAAGGTTGTCTTTTGCCTGTGTCAACTGCAGCATAAGTTTGCAGCGTCGTAATTACCGACCGCTAGTGCAATGCCGCTAGCTTGTAATTTATGATAGCCTGGTAGCGCCGCGCCGGTAAATGTCGTCACCGGTTGGAGTGGTCAGTTTTTTTTATACAGGAAAACGGTTTTTCTCGATTAGATTAACTTTTTTATGTGAAAAATGGATGGTTTCGTGTTTTACTACCAGCTGTTTCCTGGCTGGCGTACAAAATGCTAGTAGGTATTCAGTTGCTGGGTCTTCTGTTTTGTTGACGCAACATTTTCTTTTATTTTCTACTAAGTTGCTGTAGGAGAAAGGAGTACCGCCCCAGGGTCAAAGGGGTAGGGGTACATACATAAATCCATAAGAACTTAATCTTATTACCCATTAAATACGGTGGATAAGAATAATCCAGCATCAGACCAAACAAAAATCAAAACTTAGCGCTGCGAACAATACCTACAGTGAAGCATGCAAAACTGCACCTTGCTCTGTGTATACACGCTCAGACGCACACATTTTCAACCAAACTACACCTCACTAAGTGCACACATGTTTCCGAAAACGGCCTCACGTCACTGTTAACAATGTTGTCTTGATTTTTTATTTGGTTTGAGAATCCAGCCAGTTAAAATTTTGCATTTGTATGACGCAAGAAACGTAACTTCAAGTTAGATCCTAAAGACGCGACACGGGCCAACGTCTCAACAAGTAGCAACAAGAGCTAGCGCAATAAATACAGCACGAATTAAATAAAGTGTCGTTGGATAAAATAAATAAAAATGAAGTCGGCGGGTGTTCCGCTGGCGCGCGACTCCGCTTCAGACGCATTGTTCTTGTGGCGCCGCGTCGAGCGAAGAGGCGGACTGGCTGGATGTGACCGTAATGAAAGGCGCGAAATTATTTTGTGAATAAACTTGTTTGAATTAGGAACAAATTGTAACTTTTGTTTTGTTATTTATCTGAGTTTTCATATAAAGGTTCGAACAAACCATCAGTCGCGATCTGAGCGATCCATAACTGACAGTCGCGCGCGACATCAGTCTGAAGCATTGGTTTGCATTAAAGTTATCGTGTCCGATTTTGGTCACTTTTGCACTTATTATTGATAGTGTTTTTACGTGAAGGTGTAGATATCGGTCCTAGATACAGCATCAGTCACTTAAACGTAGAAAATCATCGGGATACTTTATTTACTGTACCCTGTATAAACTATGTTACATTCGCCTTCACACAATAGTTATAAATAGGTAGGTATTACGCCAGGCGTCTTCCCCATCTATAGATTTATGAATTTATTTGTACAACACATCCGTCTATCCGTTGAGTAAACTATATGCATCGCTAACGTCAAGGAAGAGCAATTATTTCGGCACTTTATGTTCTCAGAATTTATAATTATTTAGAATACGAGACGAAAACACAGGAAAACTGTGTTGCGCCCGCAACGCACATAATGATAAATGGTATGTGTTCCGGTAAGCAATGTGGAACAGCCTGGCTGCATTACCATCGCTTTACATGGTATATAACAGAATTCCCAGATTTAACCATTAAATAGAGGGTACCTACTACATACCGCGGTGCTTCCACTACTGTGGCAGGATGGTTCCTGCAGGTTCGAAGTTCTAATAATAGTAATGCAAGAATTCGTCTCGCAAGTTTTACGTTGCCACTTTGGTACTTTGAGGCCCGCTTGCATCACAAATCCCTAAATGCGTTTAGCGCTAAACGTATTTAAAACATCGTTCTGTTTGTGTTAATCGTTTGAAGATGACAGAGAAAATTTATGTTTTAAATACGTTTAGCGATAAATGCATAATGATTTGTGGTGCAAGCGGGCCTTAACATTTATTTGAAAATTGGAACCAATAACTTTTGAGTTTAAATGGACACCGATAAAATGCAAAGCAAGTCGTTTGAACTGTTGGCCTTGTCTAAGCCATCAATAAATTGTCCTTATCATCGAAGGTGCGCTAAGTTCCTTGCTGGGAATTTAATTAATAAATAATTAAAGGCTCCTTGTGTGCTAATGCCACTAGTGGGGTCTTTTAGTGAAATTACAATCATGCACGTGTCATGTGCCTACTAATAGTATGGACCTATGCTTACAGGACTTTGCGTTCTTTTATTAAGGGGTGATTTAGGACTGTGTCCTTTAATAGACTTCAAATGCTGAGGATGGAGGCTTCCAGTCAAGGTCCACGAAGAAAGCCTTAGATATGAATATTTCTGATAGCCCTCTGCCGCGCCGTATCTCCAAAAAGCAAACAGACAATTTCTCACCCCCTAGTCCTATCACTCATGGGGAATCACTCGCCAACTTTGTATGTATATTGATTGTGTATGTTTGTACACGTACCGTGGCACTCGGTGGCACCTCTGCCAATCTCTCGGGGTTATTAGGCGCGACGCCCGCCGGTTATGCAATGTACTAAATTGAATTTGCCCCAAAACACGCCACGCGCTTCTAGCGAAATTGCACCCACGAACACCGGTGGCGCGGGCAATTGCGAGAAAGCGCGGGCAACGGGCTGACGAGAAGGGGCGAGCACGAGTACGCGGGCGGCAGAGGCAGGAACAAGTGCGTCATTAGCGTCGAGTGCTACTTGTAACGCGACGCCTGCCGGGCGCGCCGATGAAATTTATTGGGAGTTATATAACTCCTGCAGGCTATGTACGCTTGGTATCCGCCAGTAATTATCAATTAATATAGTAGAATATCTTCAAGTCATTAATTTAATGAGAAGCGAAAGGACCCTGTGGTTTTATGGTGGTAAAGCATGAGGGTAGTTCGAGAGTATAAAAAACTATAAGAGAGTATAAAAGCTGTCAAAACCGAAACGCATTTGTCATCAGACCGTTTATGAAAAGAAAGACGTGTGAGAGATTCAAATAAAAGCGCATCCTTGAGGTGGATCATGAGAAAATGGCCTAAAAACTAAGGGAGGGTCACAATTTCACAAATCATAATCACATCCCCAATCTCATTATGGATTTAGGCATCTAAAACCATAAAATGACCTTTCTTGTAATATTTTTATCAACTCCAGTCGGCCAATCCAATAGTAACGTTATATACCTGCACTTATTTATTGCAGCTCAGAACTGCCAATTACCAAAATTGTTCGGACCAGGGGCTTCCAATATTCGTTCATTTTAATTACATATTCGAATATTTTGAATTCAAAAAATTGACGATTTCTTTTTTGGAATCTATTAATGTTTTTATTTTTCACATTTCAGTTGTGGTACCTACCCCACACAAATTCGTATACCACTACTTGCTATAACAGTGACAGAAAGTTATTATAACATCATCATTAAACAATACACTAAGGCCCACTTGCACCGCCAATCACTAAACACGTTTAGCGCTAAACGAGTTTAAAATATAATTCTGTTTCTGTCAAATGTTTGAAGATGACAGAGACAGAATGATGTTTAAAACTCGTTTAGCGCTAAACGTGTTTAGTGATTGGCGGTGCAAGTGGGCCTAAGTGGAAGAAACAAACAGACGAGTAATGAATGACAGAATGAATGAATGTTGTTCGCACGCTCCCGCAACCTGTCGCACACTTCACACCAAACGTTTATTTTCACGTTTAAGGTGCGTTAATTTCATGACTACTAAAATTACAAGCTAGATTAGTATTCGAAATATTCGAATACTTTTGTCTGTCTTATTCGAATAATAGAACAGGCGAATACTCGAATATTCCGATTATTCGAGTATTTCAATAGCCCTTTGTAACTCAGTTTTGACGTTGCAACTGGCGATGGCGGGCATTCAGTTACCGAACACATCGTTTCATATACAAATGTACATCCTGTACACATACATGTTGTACAGTTCGCGCAAAACTTTATGAGCGCTCTGAACGTAGGCCCGAGAACGAAACCGCGCATGGTTCAGTCGAGTGTTTCACTCGCGTGCAACTTCGGTATTATACATACATAGGTATTGTACGCCATATTTTTTTTTGGGTTGGGAAGTCATCAAATGATTTCTCCCGCTCTGGGCGGAGCGGAAAGGCGTGTCAGACTCTTACTGACTAAAACCCAGCCGTGTTCCTTCAGTTGCCTGTGCGCCAGGGCCACGGTAACTATCGAACAATCCGCGACCCCAACAGAGGTATTGTATGCCTTATCGGTCATCCGTTCTGTGAACAATGTATGGAAGAAAAGCCTAACATGTTTACTCTGTTCTGCACCTTAATTACGTAACACACTATCTATCACCATCTGAATCATTTTGAAGCCTATTACTAATCCATTGCTTCATAAGTTCAAAAAAATTGTCCGCCCACCTACGTAAATAACGCAATGAATGTTGTTGAACTGTCAAAATGAAAGCCATTCCTACTGCTAGTGTGTTACGCAGTTACCCCGCGGGTTATATTCAGAAAACACAATAACGAACCTGTAATCAATAAACGTATTACAATTTCACCCAAAATGCGGCTTCAATTCAAATACTGCCAATGTTATGTACATTTGCTCAACCTGTTAATGCCAATATTATGTATGCACGCTACAACTGACAGGTAGTGAACAGGTGATGTGTGAGAACATGTATTGCGGGTTAGACATAGGTATAGTTCTGTATACTATGTCCCACTCCATAGCGTGTATCTAGGTAGTTGATGCGGGCCGCGTTTGAAAGCCATCAAGGAGATGGCACACAGAAGGTCTGCCTATTGCCTGCTGAGGCCCCAGTGGCATTATAATCATTGTTCCGTATTTTTTAGTTTTAAGGTGTATTTTTGTTGCTGCAATGCCAATAAACGCATTTTTCTTTCTTTCTTTTGTAAACCCTATATGAAATTTCTATAATTATATGTGTAATTTATACAGGTTGTAAAAAGACCCATCACATAGCCGTCAACTACGCATTCTGTACATCAAATTTAGTAATAAAGCACACACAAAAATAATAGCTGGGAAACGTTGTTTATTTTTGGTTTGTAAAATCGCTGTCACGTAACTCACGCAAAACATTGTGCTTATGGGTGCATGCAACGGTACAGGGATCGTGGGGGTATTTAAAGTTGTGTTATACTTATAACATTAATTAAAAACTTGCTTTCGTAAAAAAACGTCAGCAAAAATTGGAGATTTGGCCTTCAATATCTCCGTAACCAGAAGGTTCCCTGGTATAGCCCAGTACAAAAAAAAAAAATACAATGACGGGGAGTACAAATGGCTCTCGGTTTCGTTAAGTTTCTTTTTATACCCGTTATGGTGTACAAATAATAAAGAGTATTTATTATATTCTGTTCCAAGTGTAAGTATCGGTAATTCGATATAGCTGGAGTCACAAAGCGACATACTCTATAGTACTTCTTAACCAATAATCATCACTAGACAAGTCAATCTTAAAAAGCTGACAGACAGAATACTACAACGGGCTTAACACTTGCAGTCAAACTGTCAGTTGTCAAGTTAAATTGTAAGGTATGTTAAGAAAACAGAACTGGGCCGGCAGTCTCGACATAGATGGCGACAAAAATCGGTCGTTAAGTCTAATCGATGTCAAATTTCTTTAATAGATTTTCAACCTTATACATACTTTCGAAATAACGTTGAAAATCTATTAAAGGAATTTGACAACGATACGACTTAGCGACCGATTTTTGTCGTTGTCTAATGTCGAGACTGCCGCTGCCGGCCCTGTGCTGTTGACCCAACAGCGAACTTCCGACTTTACAAACCAAATAATCATTATAAAAACTGTCAGTTAAAACTGCACGTACAGTACAGCCGAAATATCTTGGCGAGTCTGAACACAGGCACTATGAACTTTCGCGTATGTTATCTCTCTCACACTCGCTTCATGTCACCATTTGGTTCCTAAAAAATGTTACTGCGCAGCCTTCTGCGCGAAGTTCAGACTTGTCAAGATATTTCGGCCGTATTGTATATAGCCCACTTGTGGAATTGGAACTGTCAAATAAAAGTTACGGCGATTTTCAGTCGCTGTATAACAATGACATTAATTTCTTCTTCGCTTCAGAAATTTTCGTGGGTTGTGTGCAGTGTTACTTCTGTAATAATATTGTGTGGGAGAATGTCCCGTGCGGTAGGTACTGGCCGGTAGGTAGGTACGGTCGTGCGGTCACCTGAGTTTGCGCCAGTTTGCGACTTGTCGCGCGCCCGTAAATCGCCCTCGGCATTTGATAGTGATGTGCTCATATAGCCCATTATCGATATCGATAACTTTTCACTAATATTTTTTTTTGTTTCCCATTTTATGGACGTCGGTTGCTAAATACAAAAATGATTAAGATCAAAAATCGATTTCAAGTCCTTAAAATAACTAACGTGTATTGAAAATATGGCGTAATAATCCATTCACAGTAATTTCAATAAACAATGATTAAGAACTAAGAAAAAGAAAACGGAATGAAAAATACGATATCAGCTGAAAATACTAACTATCAAATTCTTTTACCCGTTGAAACTTAGTCGGTTGGTGGAGTCGGGTATTATCGGAGTTTAGTTTCAGTTTATAAAAGCTACTCGAATGATTTCCTTTTCACGTATAGTTTTTCTACAGTCTCGTTAATATTTTCGCTGAAATACTTTATGGGCCTGTTCCAGTTATTACATATTCTTTATTCTATCAATCGCGTTCTCACCGTTTCTCACAATGAGCCAAAATTCTACTTGCAAAAATAACTGATAATGCTGATGCACCATAAGAATTAATCGTAAGAACAGGAAAAGGGAAATGCCTAGACACAGTTTAGTCTATGCTGAATTACACAAATCATTTTTGATGGTTTTCTTGCAAAACTACAAAATAACCATCATTACTAGAGGACATGCGAATCACGATATCATCATACCATGCAAAACATGCAATACATTGAATATATGAATAAAATAAAATAAAGACTCTTCAATATGTCAGCAAGAAGACTTTTATAGAACTAAACACTAACTCCAAAAGTCCGAACACGAGTCAAACAAATCCGGAACTCCTAGTATCGGCGAATTGTGAACATATTATGCACACAACTCCATTGTGGATTTCAAGGGGATTTTCGCTGTCACTGTCAACAAAGCCTCGGTTTTCGATGAGATATGTCCTTTGTGTGGACAGGGACCTTTCAAATGCGAAGACTGACATCTGGAAACCCACAGGAGTATTATAATGTGTGAAGGCGAAGATCTTCATAGATCATTCTGGTGTGTTCAGCCCATTGTGATTAATGGGTCAGGTTAAACAGTAGCAAGTAGCTATGTTAGGGATTAAATCCGCCGTAAAATAGGCAAGTCTCATAGTAAGAAACTAAACAGGCTAGTTAACTTTTGTTCTTAATTTCAGTAAATTTGTAATAAGGCGTACTAATCTTAATTAAGGGGGAAACGCCAGGTTGCACGCGAAATTCAAATTATCTTACGTTTTTGCAATTTGCAGGTCAGTTTCAGGTTGTATGTTGAACAAAATCTGATTCGCGACCGTAACAAGTATGTATTTACAAAATTATAATCATTAAAATCATCAATAGAACCCTCTAAGTTCATATAATCCTATTGATTGATATTTCATAAAATTGTCATTCCTTCATTCATTCAGCTGACACTTCCCCCTTAACTTTAAACTAGACGTTTAAATCGATAATCAATTCTGGCAAATATTTGCGAATCATTACAATATACATATATTGTTCACGGTTTTAATTTCAATACTGCATTTCCAGCTACTGCACCCTAATTACGTAACACACTATCTATCGCAATCTGAATCATTTTGAAGCCTATTGCTAATCCATTGCTTCATATGTCCGAAAAATTAGTCTGCTCAACAACGTAAATAACGCAATGAACGTCGTTGAACTATCAAAATGAAACCCATTCCCACTTTTAGTGTGTTACGTAATTACCCCGCAGGCCTAGTGGTAGTAATACCATTTCAAAGCAAGCAGCAAGAGTGAGCGATCAGAAGGATAATTAACTGACACTGAGCCATAAGAAAATTCAAATCGAGTGCTGACAGAGAGACAACGTTCAATAATTCAGTCCCCTAATGAAAGGCAAGATGAACATTATCAAGATCAAAACCAAAATACAAGATTCGTAGCAACTGCGATGATTTTGTTAACCTCATTAGGGATCGTAAGCGTTACGCTGTGTATATAGAGCGTCTGTCAGAATTCTGCACATATACATATCGCAGAGGTTATGTATAGTTGATGTAATATTAAATATCTGGTACAACACAAGTTTGTAGCGCCGCCGTCGCACGTACCACACGTAAGTACGGGATGGGTTACTGTGCTCAGTTGTGCAGGGCTGTGCCAACATACATAATGTATTTAATCTTTTTTAAATAAAATGTCGTTATATTGGCTATCTACCCCTGAGAGAACATCTCACCAGCACCCTAATTGCGTACCACACTATCTATCACAATCTGAATAATTTTGAAGCCTATTGCTAATCCACTGCTTCATGTGTTTTTGTCTCCTAAACAACGTAAATAACGCAATGAATGTTGTTGAACTGTCAAAATGTAAGTCATTCCTACTGTTAGTGTGTTACGTAATTACCCCGTTGACTAGTGCTTCGAAATAATTGCATATATTACTTTTATTATTATTATTTATTTATAAATTGAAATCACAATTTTAACACCTTCACAGTCTCATCCAAGGCGATGTTATAAGTCACATGTCAACATAAATACATGCAATACATGTACAAAAGTCGTCGCTTAATTCAATGAGAAAAACATTAAGAAATTATTAAGTAATGTTATATTTTTTTACGTTTTAAAGAACTTTAAGGTGACTTCCTCAATGAAGAGCGTATGTTGTGCTAGAGATCGGTTCATTGAATTATAGCAACAGGTGGAATTCGGACTCTCGACCTCTCGATCGTCTCTCCCAAGCTTTAGCCGTCACGTTTAGGGTGATTTGTTATTATTGCTTATCTATTTCTTCATTTTTTACACATCAGTTGCTCCTATCTTAATAACCAAAGAATACCTGTAACCTATAAACATGTATGGTTTTCTCATTGCTGTATCTGGACTGGACAAAAGCTAGTTTATTCTTAGCCTTATGTCTTATCCTAACTTAATTATTTAACTTAGTATCCATAGAATTAAATAAAACCTATTTAAAAAAAAACACGTGTGGCACTCTGGGACTGCCGCGGTACATAGCATTTTTTATCAACTTATGCAATTATAATTATTTATTTATTTTTTATTTATGCAGTTTTTTTTTCTTTGATATTAATTCAAGTACAGTCGTACCATATACATACACGTTAAGCGAACGCTCGGCCGAGCTACATGGTAGGCGGAGTGGGGGGTGTTAGGTTTTACTTTCGTTACGGAATTTCTTGATTCGGTCACCGCGCTCAAAGCCAGCGATAAAAGCTATGCAATAGCTTAAAAAACACTCATTTCGTAATGAGTCAACAAACCACAGCGCCGCGGCAACCCTGAGTTAGTACATAGCGGAGCGTAACTAAGTACATGCATATAAGCACGGCGCTACTGGCATAATCACCTGTTCTCTCAATTTCACGAACCGCCAGTTTAAACCTGAGCAAACACAGCACAACATTATCAAACGTAGGTTTTCAATAACAAAGTAAGTCCTTTGCTTCTTCGTTCGCTTGCACATTAATAATATAAAATGAACCACAAGACTATCGTTATCATAACTTCAATCGAAGAAGGCGAGTTTATGATGGAAAATCAATCAAACATATTTAATTCTTCTGAGGACTTGGTACAAATTTCTCAATAAGATTGAATTGACTTATCACATAGGCTCTTAATAGGATCTTCCCATGGGCTCCGGTTCAATCATATGTAGATATGAATATTTAAAGCACTTTATAGGTATGTATTTTGTCTATAGAGACACTAAAAGCTAAATACTAATAGTAGTATTTAGTTTTTAGCATTTAGTATTGAGTCTTTATTGGTTTTGTTATCTTTAATCTCCCAATTAGAAACGAAACCAGATTACGAACGTAATATAAAAATAACTGCATTAAATAATACAAAGTTTAGACAGCCCTGTGCTAAGTACATAGTGTCGGGTGTATGTACTTATGTAGGTGTAACGCCGCCGACAGAATCACCTGGTCTCGCAATTTTACGACCAGCCCGCTGCTTCCACCGCCTTTCACGAGCGTAGTGCTGTGGCTAAGTTCAATCGATATCCGGGATAGGGAATTGCAATTTAATATTTTATAAGGATTCGCTTTTTGGCACTGATTTTGAAGAAGTACTAAATGACGCCTCACTGCTATGCGATCATCAAATTGCCATCACAAAAAAAAAAAAAAAACATTAAAAAAATCAGCGTTTATTTATATACAGCTGGAAAACTTGTGCAATAATTATTTGATTTACAGTAGGAACAATGAAACTTAAAAAATATTAAATAAATTTTCCCAAAATCTAATTAATTCATAATCATAAACTTGCATTCGCCGTCTGTTAAACTAACATCAACAACAACATCAACAAAAATCCCAATTGAACATCTAAAATCAATTCTATCGACAATCGGTAACACCAATACACAATTACGATCTCATCCCTAAACTTCAAGTGTGCTCGGGCCTGTGTCCCGGGCGCGCGGCGGCGATGGAATTAAATCGCACGCACGACACTTCCGCCCCCGCCCCGTCGCGTCGCCACCCCCCTCATGGCGCTGTTGCTCCCGTCGCGGGCAGGGTTGGCACTTGGTGGGAATAATTTATTTTTTGAATTACTTACCCAAGATTTTTAGGACGGTACTTTTTATGTTGAAGATGATTTAAATTCGAATCTTGAAATGGGGCTATCAATACTGGGTATAAAAGCATGTTGTGCTGGAATTAGGAAATTATCGCGTGAAGTTACGGGTCCTAGGAATAGAGGGTTCACCTAAGCCACTTCTCAGCTGTTGGTGTAGTTAAATGGGGCTGAAGGATTTAATTCAAGGGAATTCAGTTGCTTAAGTTATCTATTGTGAAATCGTAGTTGCTATTTTGTTAATCTAATATATAAAAATCTCGTGTCACAGTGTTTGTTATCGAACTCCTCCGAAACGGCTTGACCGATTTTTATGAAATGCTTTGTGTATATTTGGTAGGTCTGCGAATAAGTCGTAAAGTATATTTCATACCGCTGCGGGTGAAACCGCGGGGCGCAGCTAGTAACAATATATTACTGCAATCACTAAACCTGTCTGCTAAGCATGGTGAATGGCATACCTACCATAACAGTGTTTTTAGGTGAAATCATTTAGAGACTCGTCCAACTGTAAACATCAACTGATGACATACCTAAATGGCTATTATAGGTACTAGTTTGCAAAGCTAAAAGGATGATTATATTCATTACAGAGTGCTGATCTTTGTCCACTTTTAAAATTATGGTTAAAAAACACTTCCTCTCTCCTTAAACATCATCATTACATTTAGTTTCCTTGCTCTTGTTTCATGTTTATTATTGTATATATTATATGTAGATAGGTATATGTTTTATGTATGTATGTATTTGTTGTATATGTAAATGGTACACCACTGACTACCTGCATTATTGTCTCTCCTTCTCCCTTGAATCCATCCAAAGGTTGTCTGTAAAAGATCGCTTTTAGCGATAAGACCGCCCATTGTGTCACCCAGTGCAAAATGTCTACATTTATATCTGTTAGTTTTTATGGTGTACATAATAAAGAGTATTCTATTCGATTCTATTCTGAAATATTCCCACTGAACTGAAAAAGCAGTATTAATTCCTAGAGATACTTAGTATGCCATTCAAATTTTCAAATTAGGCAAGCTAAAAAATAAAAATTGTTTAGAATAATGCAGTAAAACCTGTACAACTACATCATATTAATTTGTATTTAACAGATTCACACGAATTTAACAGGGTGCTGAAGAGTAAGCACGTATTATATTCGAACTAAGCAAAATAATAATAATTTTCAAAACTTTTTTGTACAACCCTGTTCGCTGCCGCCCGGGGGCAAACCACGCGAGGACTCAAGTCGAGGTGACTGATGCTCGAGGCACATGTGTACACGGCCGCGTCACTTAGCTTACGTCATCTTATTACCTACACACCGCCTTAGTTTTTCCTAATACATAAACCCTTTCTGCGTTCTGTGCGCCTGGTACTTTTGATTAGAAACTGTATTGTATATTGGCGTTAGAAAAAAATAATGTGTTTTGAGTTAGAAATAGCGAATGGTTTGGTGATGCGATAGTGCTCATTTATTGAGCCGTTTGCTAGCCATGCTTTTGCTTTTTAGCCGTGGTGCTATTGATACAACATTATGATGATGATAACGTTCACCAGGGACATCGCCAAGCGTTTGTGTTGATCGAGGGTTGGCCCTACTTTAGGGCTCCCACACAAAACTGTGGATTCGCATCGCATTGCAAAAATCTGCGAGCTCGCTAGACGCAGCTCCAAGAGGGTTACTGCGATGCGGCGTTGTATCGCATCGCATCGCAGTTTTGTGTGGGAGCCCATACGGAGAATCAGCACCAATGTTGCCAGCCTTTTAGAAACTTTTCCCAATGATGAGAATTCAATGAACTTTTTGATGCCCATAAACTTTAACTTTTTTTTATTAAATCTATTTATTATTTCTAATAACTCTACAGATTACCAAGCAGACCATCCTCCCAAAAAGAACAATAATCGATTGTTTTCTGTTCTTATTTTAATAAAAATCCGTAAGTTCTTTCCATGGGGTCCTTTCTATCCAGTACCTGTAGTATCAACTGTCAAAATCAGATTACTGACAAATGCGTGCACTGACTGGACAGGTCCACTCAATCTGTGTGGTTCTTTCCTCAAAAGACCATTTCAGATACCAATCTGCATGGTCTTCGCATGACCTGACCAAGATTATGTCTGGACTTTAAAAGAGACTGTGACCTCTGAGTTTGTTTCGGCCTTTCTTCTCAGAGTAGTCAGATAGGAAAAGCCGACCTCATCTAGTTTAAAAAACATGATTGACGTGTAAAAGTGTTTCTACAAACCTACTTACAGAAATAAAATCATTTATCATTTAAAACTCACGCGTTTTTTGTTTTATTAACGAGTACTTTTTCGGAACACAATTGGCCAAGATTCGCTCATGGACTGATTGTTTGTAATCAGCACAATATACTACGCGAACATTATGGCCTCCTAAATAAAACACGATAAGAAATTCAAACCAATTATTTAACTATTGTTTATATATGTATCGTACAACAAGATGACCATGGCCAGTTGCGCGTAATTTTTCTACAGAGCCAAAACGCGAATTTTGAAAATAACTCTCCTTATCTACTTGGGCGCCTAGTACATTTTGGAAAAGTATGAGGGTGTTTCAAATTGAATATCCTATCGCGCGGGGCCGTATCTTCGAAATAAAGGCTCCTGCAGACAGGCGCGACGCGACTGTCGACGCGATTCTGGTTGAACAATTTCCATTTAGTTTTCATAGAAATTGTGCTACTAGAGTCGCGTCGCGCCTGTTTGTGCCGCCTTAATTTGTATTTGGCCATTTATTCGTTTTTTACGGAACTTTTTTAAGATAAGCTATTTATTGGCAGAACAACTATGTACCTAATCAGTAATCATGTTTACTTATTAGTTATTATTTACGGTTTAAGGTTAGGTTAGGTTAGGTTAACCACGGGTTTCTGGTTGGTTCTTTGTACAGCTAAGTACCAAAATTCTGACTTTCCCTATGTACCTGAACATGGTTATTATATGAAATTAAAACTATTGAACCTTTAAAACTGTTACCATTAATTACCACACTTTTTTGGTACTGTATTTCATCCCTACTCTCTGGTGTCGAACTATCATAATTCTAGTCAGTTTTGTCTTGACCTTGTATTTCTCCCTAACCCACTCAAATACCGGAGAAAGGGATGGATTCCTCGTGCAGATGTAGGTAGATTAGGCGAATATGTGGAACTTACATCAAACTATGTATTTACGTAGATACATCGGACGAATGAAACAGACTTAAAAATATATTTTCCCACCTAAATACATACTACGTACTTATAGTAGGAAAAGCTAGAAACTACAGTGAAGTGAAAAAGCTAACAACTTACATAAAAAATATCAAAATTCTTTTCAAAATCAAAATATTTGATTTCACATAAACCTATACAGGCATTTATGAAACGTCAGAAGCTAGGTGCACGGTTCCAATTGGTCGTTTCCTATGGAGAAGAGCCGGCAAGAAACTCCACGGTTACTCTTTTAAAAATAATTGGCTTTTACAATGTTTTACAAATTACAGTGTTAATAGGTATGGGAGGACAGTGTAGGCATGTCAACAAGTAACAGGTACTCAACAAAATAGAAAAAGGTCTACAAATCTACTGTTTACAAGAGATAATATCAGATTTCACAGATAATATCTCAGCATTTTCTTCAGAAACCGTAGATGATAAACGTTAGTGGCTACAGGATCACTAATTCAATAGTCTATGAGCAACGCGGGACGTGCCTTATCGATAGTATCGATACGTGTCGATCCCAAGTAGCACCAAACTGCATTATTGGATGTCAAATAGGGTCCACATCGGTAACTTTAGCATTTATGAAGATTTATTAAAGCCAAATTTTTCGACCTTATGAAGCAATGGATTAGCAATAGGCTTCAAAATGATTCTTACATTTTCTACGTGTCTGTGGTACTTTAATGTACTTAAAGGGGTTTCTTGCCCGTTCTTCTCCATAGAGATCTACGTTTTAGAATAGGCAAATAGCTTCAACTTTCTGACTAACTGACCGACTCTTTGACAATTCAAAAGTGCCTGTAAATGGTTTAATTAAAAATAAATGCTTTGAGTTTTGAGTTTGAGTAAAATAAATCACTAGTGTCTGATTTTTTCATTTACCAAAACGCATCCCAGATATTGTTTAAGCGACTTATAGTGATTGAAAACCATTATCAATGCTTTAATTCCAGCGGCACAGTGAATATAAACCGTTAAACCTACTGGAGTGTGTATATCTGACGTTTTGCCGCGCTGTTAAACGTCAGAGTATCGGGACGGTGGACTATTGTCAGTCCCCCGGTCAGGGGTGGCGCAATCGATATCGAAAAAAAAAAACATTTTTCTTTATGGGTGAAATTTAAATAACGTATTGTTATCTTTTGTACTGTGTGTTTGCCGTGTGTTTTGTAGTAGTAGGATGTCGGTCATTCGGCTGTTGTTTTTAAAACTGAAAAAGTTCGATTCCGATCACATTGCAATGGGGTATGGAAAGTTAAGTAAGTTGTGAAAGCATTCAGTTAATTTCTTACTTTGCTTATTATTTAAAGTAACTATCCTTAGAGGTAGACCTCTAAATGACAATCATGAGGTCCAGCAGACTTTTCGTTAGTCTCTTAATGACACTATAATTTCCTGTCGCCACTAATTTTGTTTAAAGTTCTCGCCTATCCGCCATTCCCGATATCGCGCCAACCCTAGGGATGCTTCACTCGCCGGATGGTCCCGGCTGCGGCTGTTTACGCCCGCGCCCCGAGCGTCCAACCCCCTCCCATCCTTGGTCCCCTGGTAGTTTTTATGTTCTTTTATTACGTCACGTTCTCGTTTGCTCCCGCTTACCAGTTTTCCCGTCTTTGTTAATTGTGGCTGTCTTCGCCTTTATTGTTTTTCCTCCTTAGTAGTAGGGGCTTCTTTTTTTATTTCGGGAAATTCTAATACAGCCTTTTGTTAGTTAATGTTCCTTGTCGTTGTTTGAATATTAAATTAATAAAAGAATTACATATTAATATTTTATCTACTTAACTATTTTGGTCTGTCCCAATTTCTGTGTTTTCTTCGTTTGAATTTATTCTTGTTTGATACACTTACCCACTAAAAGTATTTCCTATAAATTTTGAATATCAACCAGGTGGCAGTTTTTCAGCGGAAGGTATTGTTTCACTATGCAATATCAAATATTTTCCGTAGTTCATAAAATGTAACAACGGTTTCAGGAATACCAGTTATTAAAATGTGCATAGTATGCGACGCATGTTATTTTTTAGGGTTCCGTACCCAAAGGGTAAAACAAGACCCTATTACTAAGACTCCGCTGTCCGTCCGCCTGTCACCAGACTGTATCTCATGAACCGTGATAGTTAGACAGTTGAAATTTTCTCAGATGATGTATTTCTGTTGCCGCTATAACAACAAATACAAAAAAAACAGAATAAAATAATTATTTAACGGGGCTCCCATAAAACAGACATGATTTTTTTGCCGTTTTTATAGATAATGGTACGGAACCCTTCGTGCGCGAGTCCGACTCGCATTTGGCCGTTTTTTTTTTAAGAAATATGAGAAATGAATAGTATAATTCATTTGTACCTAAACTAGCGACCCGACCCTGCTTCGCACGGTTTTTACGACGTGACAAAACATCGATATTTCTTTATAAAAATATCTAAGTTTAATGTTAAGTTGTACTAAGTACACATGAACCTTCTGGAATAAATTCACTAAATGATGGTGAAAACCGCATCGAAATCTGTTGCGTAGTTTAGAAGAACAACGCGGTCAGACTAAAATGTATGTGGCCTAAATCTAAAGTTAAAAAATGTTTGAACAAAATATTATATTTTTCTGGACTTTTTGCAGTAGCCGAGAGTAAGTAGCCCACTAAGTTCCCATAAAAATACAAAGCACGAAACACAGTAACACCGGGACACCATAAACGTAACCGCAATATATCCCACAGGCCACAATACGTCGGTTATATTTTTACGGCTGCGAACTGCCTCGGGCAAGCGGTCGCGGTCGGCATGATGCGGGAGCTTCTATACTATGAGCTATGTATATCCTGTAGAAGTATGGGCAATCGCCTCCCTTTGTATGAAAGCCTGGTACCCATGCGTATTCTTATTAGGAGAGAGGTGGGAAATTGTAAATGGTGGTGCTAGTTTTCATGCAATTATGATGTACTAGCTTTTTTGCCCGCGGCTTCGCTCGCGTTAATTTAGAATTTGACAATCAATTCGTGTTGTTCGGGGAATTATACGTAGTAAGGAGGCTGAAAAACCGGTCTATCGACACTCTAGACTCACAAAATGGGTTAGGTACTTAAATTAAAAAAAAAGCTCCTAACACACCACTAAAGTTTCTATAATAAATAATATAATAAAATCATGATTCGACAGACACGTGGCGTCATCTATTATCATAAGAACGTTATTGTTGTTTTCCTCGGGAACAGTACTTTTTTTCGGGATATTAGATACCCTATGTCGGTTTCTATAGACCTGACAACGTATATGCAAAATTTCAGGATGATCGGTTCAGTGGTTTAGGCGTGAAAAGGTAACAAACAAACTTACTTTCGCATTTATAATATTAATTAGGAATTAGGAATTTAGGATGGGCGTGTTTTAGAGGCGTAGAGTATTTAATTAGTTGGCTGCTTTCATATCGATTTTAGAATTCTGCATGAAATCTCCTGAAGCTGTCCAGTCAGCCCGGTGAATATAGCGTGTTTGAAGAGACTGTGTTCTTATCAAGAATTGATAAAAATAACAAAATAGACCACATACATTATGTCTGTGTTATTGGCACTGATAAGAAAGCGTGGTGCCCTCGAATATTGTTTATTTTTTTACTAATTTTGGTAACTTTAATATCTTTCGCACTTCTCAGATTCAATTTGTTATTCTTTGCCTTCCAATTCGGGCGAAACCCAAAAAAGATTTATAATTTAACCGTATCTAGGCATCAAGTTCTCAAGCCGGGTCGCACTCATTCAACCCTCCACTGCTAATCCGGGTCACAGTGACACTTGACAGGTAAAAATCGTCCCTTAACAATGGAAGGGACCCGATACTTTATGAGGGTTACTTATGAGTGCTTTCTGCCCGATTTCGGTGCACCCTGAGATTTTGAATGTGACTTCGACTTTACTTTGAATTTTTTATAAATAGCAGTCTGAGGAGGTGCTTATGACGCTGCGATTTTTGAAGTAGTAAGTAATAAAAAGTTTCGAGCGACCTATGATAGCCTGGTACATAAAGATATTATTACTTAAACGAACATGTTCATGAGAATTTCTTTGAGCTAAACAAAATAATATTGTTTTGAATGAAGGTGATAATAAAACCCTGAAATACCTTGCATATGAATTCAATAAATTCTGCACTGATACAAATTTAATTTTCACCACCATATTCTTCTTTCAATTCCTCAATTCCATTGTCTACAATTCCCCACATATCCTACAAAACTCGCTGCATGTTTTAAGCTCATTCAGTACGATTTCATCTCGGCGTCTCGAGACGCTACCACGAACAATTTGACAGAAGCAAGTTTTAATATTTCAGATCGGACATACGTTCCGGGCGTGTGATATGTCGGGCACCGTCCGTCGGGTACAATAGCACAGAATCTAGCGGACGTGTTTGTCGTCGGGAGATGTGTGGGCCCGGTTACGGATAGAACGGATACAGCAACCCCATCACTTATCTTAGGGCCGTAAAATACGGCGGTGGTTCGGCGAGCGGCGGACCGATAATAGGGATTTGTAGTAACGTTTACCCCTCATTGGGTCTCGGTGTTACAAATCTATATTAAAGTTCAGGGAGCGAAGCTTCAGATTAATTGCCTTATACACGCACGCATAGGCAGTATTAGGCACAGCTGCATTGATTTCAACAGTTTTGGAGTTTTTTTTTATCTGGTGCGGTGACTCTGATGCTCCGTGTGTCATTTACAAGTAATAGACTCTTTTTCCAGCTCCAATAAATGAATTAAATAATCCTTAAACTACATTAAAATAAATAAAATATCTCAAAAACTCTTTAATGTTTACTGATTTCTGTTAATTTATGTTTGGCAATGGGTGTTATTTACCTGAAATGTACTTGAATTTATTATTTAGAACTGTACTTCCATCTAACAAGCCATTATTCACCTATGCACTAAGAACGGCATCCCAAACCACTTGCCAAGCCCTTTACAAACAGTTGTCAATTACGGCTAATTTAACCAAGCAAACTTATGTCATTATCATAAGCATTACGTTCGTCCGTTGTCCGTCAGGCGGCCGATCGCCGAACATTTTCGGCATATACGCAAACCGGCGGCAGGCAAGGGGTTGGCCCGGTCCGCCGCAAATAGTGGTGTCCTGATTTTAATGGGGCGTTAGTGATGTAACTATTTTGGGCGTCCCGGTCCCGTGGTATAGAGATTGCAGGGTGGAACGGGAATTAGTGTGGGAATTGTGATGTTTTATTTCTTTTGAGGTTATACCCACATCTAATTAGTATAAAACATTAAGTAACATCATTTGCCGAGAATTTTCCCAACTATTGGTTTCCAGTTTAGCCGTCTAGTATACAATATTATTAGTTTACATAATTCTCTGTATCAGTACGTTAGAACCGCGGGTAAAAAAAAAAAGTTAAAGAATATTATAAATAAATTCTAATTCTAAATGGTTTTGTTTTCAGTCGTTGTTCAAAGTCTTGGTGTTGTTTCAGAATATTTAACTATTGATTTGAAATTTGGAGACTTATTTCTTTATGAACTTATTTCTTTACATAATTCTACTTAAGGTGAGTCCTCAGCTGTCCCGAGAAATTCAAATTTTCTTTTGTTTTTTATAATTTGCAGGTCAGTGTCAGGTTGTATGTTGAACAAAATATGATTCGCGCGAAAATCATTAATACAACCCTCTAAGTTCATATAAGTAATCCTATTGAATGACAATTTCATAAAATATCAATCAATACTATTTATTATATATGAACTTAGAGCGTTGTAATGATGATTTTAATGATTATAATTCTGTAAATACATACTTCTTACGGTCGCGAATAATATTTTGTTCAACATACGAGGGCGGCACTGAAAATTTCAGGAATCAAGGAAGTGACACAACATTACTATTTAAAAATGTGTTTATTGCTTTTCAAAGTATTCTCCGCGAAATTTGACACATTTTTCCATACGATGGAACCAATCATTGAAGCAACCATTCCATTCGGAAGTTGGGGTCTCCAAAATAGCCGTTTTGTAGGCGTCCACAGCTTCTTCAGGTGATTGAAAATCTCTGTCCACGCAGTTTATTCTTTATTTTAGGGAAAGTATAGAAATCATTAGGGCTTAGGTCGGGGCTGTACGGCGGATGGTCTAACAATTCTATGTTTTCTTGCTCTAAAAACTCTTTTGTTCTGTGCGCGGTGTGAGAACTCGCATTGTCGCGATGGAGGATGATGCGGCGGTTGCAGTTCTCTTTACGGAGTTCAGAAACGACCTGTGGCAAACAAATGCTAGCATACCATTCTGCATTAACCGTTATTTGTCCCTCAAGAGGAATAGTCGTAACATGGCCGGTTTTGGAGACAAACGTGGCCACCATTTTTTTTTGCAACACTCCGTGAACGAACAATCTGTTGGCTTTAACTCATTTTCGAACACCCAAACTCGTGACTGGTTTTTTGTTTCGGGTTCGTACGCGTATATCCAGGATTCGTCACCTGATACGATGTTGTATACAGCATTTGAGGATCCTGCGTGGAATCTTTCGAGAGTTCTGACGCACCAAGTAACGCGAGCCACTTTTTGCTCTTCACAGAGCGAATGCGGTATCCATCGGGAAAACAACTTTTTTACACCTAATTGTTCATGCAAGATTATTTGTATTTGACTCATGCCAATGTCTAAAGTTGCCTGAATTTCGCGGTATGTCACATGTCGATCTTCCTCAATCAGCTTACGCACATCATCAACGTTTTCTTGGGTGACTGCAGTTTTTGGACGACCTTGACGGGGATCATCACTGAGCTTGACACGTCCACGTTGAAATTCAGCAAACCAGCGATAAATTGTGGTTTTGGATGGGGCTTCATCACCAAATGCAGAAATCATCCGGTCAACACACTGTTTGTGTGTTAAACCACTTCGAAAGTCATAATAAATCATTGCTCTTGAATTTTCTCGAGTGAATTCCATTTTCTCAACGACTAAACAAGTTTGACAAAACCTTGTGACAAGACCGAGAATCTTTTTTTAAATAAATAAATGGTATTCGATTTCGAGTTTTCAATTAAAAAGATTTTAATATGACAGGAATAGTGGAAATATTCCATTCCCGATACTTTTAGTGCAGCCCTCGTACAACCTGACATTTACCTGGAAATTGCAAAAAACTTAAGAAAATTTGAATTTCGCGGCCTGCCTGGCGCTTCCCCTTACAATTTATTAACTCTCACAACGACAATATACCCTTAAAATCCAAAAAGCTAAACTAAATTGTGTCAACACGATTCTAGATTTTTATGCAAACTAATCCCGGAATACCATCCGGCTTGAACGGAATCGTCACAAAGCTATTTGTGCGGTGGTCAGAGGCTGCAAAATTGCTTTGTATTATTACAACGACGACCAAAGAGCAAGGCTATTGATCATGGCGGCTTAGGGTGACCGGTCAACTTGCGTAACAAACTAACAGTAGCAATGGCTTTTATTTTGACAGTTCAACAACATTCATTGCGTTATTTACGTTGTTGAGGAGACGTAATTTTTCGAATATATTATGAAGCAATCGATTAGCAATATCCTTCAAAATGATTCAGATTAGGGTGCTGTTTCTAAATACTCTATTTTTGTACATTTGTTTGATGTTTCAATCAAAGTTACTTGACAGTTCTTACTCATTCCATGCATTTTTAACCCCCAACGGAAAAAGAGGGTGTTATAAGTTTAACGTGTGTATCTGTGTGTCTTTCTGCAGCATGGTATCTACCAAACGGCTGAACAGCTTTGTTTTTTTTTGTTTTGTTTGAGAGGTGACTTGATCGAGAGTGTTCTTAGCTAAAAACAAAACGAAAAACAAATATAGAATGAAGAAAATCTGTTCAGCCGTTTTAGAGGGTTTTGTTTGTGGCGGAGGTTTTTTAATTTTATATTTAACTTGAATCTGCAATACTTTTAGTTCGAAATCGTTGACCAATAGGATCAGTGATCAGGATCAAATAAAACACGTGTGGCACTCGGGGACTGCGGCGGTAAAGCTATTGCATAGCATTTTTTATCAACTTATGCAATTATAATTATTAATTTATTTTTTGTATAAGTATGCAGTATTTTTTTTTCTTTGATATTTCAAAGAAAAAAAAATACTGCATACTTATACAAAAAATAAATAAATAATTATAATTGCATAAGTTCGCTTAACGTGTATGTATATGGTACGACTGTACTTGAATTTATTAATTCAAGTACAGTCGTACCATATAAGCGAACACTCGGCCGAGCTACATGGTAGGCGGAGTGGGGGTGTTAGGTTTTATTTTCGTTACGGAATTTCTTGATTCGGTTGCCGCGCTAAAAGCCCGCGATAAAAGCTATGCAATAGCTTAAAAACACTGTTCTGCCTTCAAAACTAAGGTTACAATTGCAAGTGTTCTATAAGAACTTCAATTACTTACTACAGTATATTAAAAAGTAGGTCAAAATTAAACACCGTTTTATCAAACAATCCCACCGAATAATTATCGTGGTTTCCCGACTTTCGGCAAACTAGATGAAAGTGTCCCAGTGCAAACAAGCGGGGGCAGGCGGCAATCGAGAGCTGCGGGTCGCTAACAGTTAAGAGGTCTTTTAGGACCCTCACTGTGAAAACACACGAGCAGACTGCGGTTGAGACGGGACTGACTTAAGCTGAGGGGTGCTACAATTTGAGACAGACTTTTGTTGTTTGATTTCAACATCGATAATCATGTATTAGTATATCGCTCATTTGGAGAAACAACGACGTAAATGTATTTTTCCCCAAAATGAGTTGTCGATATATATTGTGCTCGAAAAAATTTTCAGAGGAGCAGAGGCGTGAAATATTTAGCGTAAAATATTTAATATGCTTTTCGGATTTATCAACATTTCAGAACGAGACGGTAACAGATTCCAAAAAAAAAAAACGCCTTTAAATCACTCTCCTGTAAAATTTGAAAAGCAGTAGTTACGTCGTTGTTTCTCCAAATGAGCGATATAATTTTATTTTCTTGAAATATTTGTTAAAATCCCTTGGTTAAGTATTAGTCTTGGAACAAGCTACCCTCTCACTAGGAGTCGGGCGTTGCTAGCTGCGCCAGAGTTTTAACTATTGCAGCTATCATCGTTTAACATTGTTTGTCTTTGAATGTATTTGCTTTTGTTCCCAATAAACGATTATTATTATTATTATGTTAGCATAAAATCAAAATCAAAAATCAAAATGAGTATTTTATTTCACATAAACCTACAGGGGCACTTATGAAACGTCAGAAGCTAGGTGCACGGTTCCAATTGGTCGTTTCCTATGGAGAAGAGCCGATAAGAAACTCCACGGTTACTCTTTTAAAAATTAGCGGCTTTTACAATGTTTTCAAATCACAGTGTTAATAGGTACGGGAGGATAGTGTAGGCCTGTCAACAAGTAACAAATACTCAACAAAATAGAAAAAGGTTTACAAATATTCAGTCCACAAGTTAGGCCTACAAAGTTCTCACATTCACAAAATATAGAAGAATCTTTATAAAAGATCCTATTTAAACAAAATGACATGAAAACTGTAACAGCATAAATATGCGTAGCCTTGGCTAATGCGTCCAAATAGAATATTTTTATGTGTTATAGAACAGCTGTAAGCTGCAACAAAGAATCTTATGTATGTCGCCCTTTTAAGATCCAAGACAATCACTGTCAACAGCAGAAGTTGCAAGCTCAGTGGAGAAACACGAACAGAAATCTGATAGACATCCACTATCTGTCACTGAACACAGGTTCTTAAACTCTACAGCGTCTCTACCAGTAAACCCGGGTGTCACACGTTGCAGTCTGTGGCAGAATATTTTATCCCCTCCCACTTACTATCTACAACCAAAGGAGATCCTCAGCGCAGAGTGTAACCTTTTGTGTTCCACTTGGAAGACCCTGAACCGTCTCCGGACACAAGTGGGAAGAGGTAATTCCAATCTGGTAAAGTAGGGCTACGTTGACGGAACGGCAGCAAGGTGTTAATGTGCAGCTGTATCGCAAACTATGCTCCACCTTCTATCTTGCCCTCTGTGTCCCAAAACTTGCAGTCAAAGTGACCTCTGCGCTGACACTAACGACGCCGTGGAAGTGGCGAAGTTTTGGGCCAAAAGATCTGAGAAAAGTCGTGCCAGCGACTCGCAGAAGAAGAGGGCTCAACAAAGAGGAAAAAATGCGGTCAAAATTTAATATCCGTAAACGTCCAAAATATTTCAACTGTATGTCTCCCAGTCTTTGTTTACATTCTGCATTATACAGAGTATAGAGGGATAGTATAATACGCGTATCCCCTAACACCAAACGTCTACTATGATCGAGTGGATGGCAATCGGTAAGACTTTTATTTAATTTTAGGACCCTCCTTGCACCGGCTAACGTCAACGAAATATGTTCGAGCTCCGTTAGTTTATTTGGCCATATGGCACAAAATAATAAGTCACCAGTCAAGAATAGGGTGAGTTAAAGATTAGAGCCCGTTGGTTGATCAGTAGTCAAATATACTAATAGTTAAAATGCGTTAGTTAAACTAACAATTTGTTAAAAATGACAGAAGTATGTTGTTTGACAAATGGTTAAGGTAACTACAGTTTAAAAAATTTACAATTTGCTATAAAAGTTAACCATGCGCAGACAGAGTAGTTAAAAGTTTGACAGCAATTGACAACTGTCAAGTGACGAATTGTTATATTGACTATTGGTTATGTTTAACTATGCATCAAACAGCGAGCCCTAAGAAGGCATCAGTATTCCTTAGCATGAGTTCCTCAGGGTTCAGTCAGTTAGTTACTTTCATATTGAGACACGAAGCAACAAAATTCGATCTAAAGAAAAGCGGCCACATTCCTCTAGATCGTATTTTGTTGCTTCGTGTCTCAATATGAAAGTTTATAAAAGGTATTAGAAAATTCTATACACACTTACCGAGGGTGTTGATTGAGCCGTTATTCAAAATTCCTTCTCAGTCACGAGATAATACTTTTATAAAGGACTGGCGCTAGTGGACCGGTGTGCGCCCTCTTAAGTAGCAATGGATTAGTAATATCCTGCAAAGTGATTCAGATTGTGATTGATAGTGTGTTACGCAATCAGTGTGCTGGTTCGTATTGCAAACTAGACCCATAACATTTATAAAAAGTCTAGCCAAAATTATGACAACTCCCACATCAGAAGGGCACACGTCACGCTCGATAGCCCGACTTTGCCCGGCTTTACGCCGACATAGCCCGCTACGTAATTACTATTCGTTTGCCGGCGGGCTATTTCCCGAAGGCGCTCGTTCACCGCCCCACGCGCGGTGCAGGGGCCCTACTCTCAAGTCCGACAACGAAGAAACGGGCCCGTCCGAAAGTAGTTCGATACTGTGGAATGAACCATACTCCCTCGACCTTTTTCTATTTTGTTGAGTACCTGGTACTTATTGACAGCTGGTCTACGCTGTCCTCCAATACCTATTAACACTGTAATTTGAAAACATTGTAAGACCGCTTATTTTTAAAAGATTAACCGTGAAGATTCTTGCCGGCTCATCTCCATAGGAAACGACCAATTGGAACCGTGCACCTAGCTTCTGACGTTTCATATTAAGTGCCCATGTAGGTTTATGTGAATACAATAAAATATTTTGATTTTCTCCCGATTAATTAACTTTTTCGGACGGGCAATAACACATCGGGAGTAAGCACAACTGTCAAGTGGTGTTTGTCATGCATTTTTAATACTGTCCTCGAAATAATCTTATGTCCGTAAGTGATACGGAGTTCGAAACGCCCGTAACTTCGACCGAAACTACGAATGCCGTGCTTATGGAGTAGACCCCTGGCCCGGTTCGGATCGTCGATCGGCGGCTATGTATACCGATGTATATGTTTTATGTACTTATAGATAGTGTTTTGGCGTCGTCGGTAGCGCGGCGTGTGGATCGTGGATCAAGTGTCGACGGGAAACTTAGGGAGCGGGTAAGGTTGGCGATGTCTTCAAGAGGGAAAATATTAAGAGCTCATTTATTATTTTCTCGCGGATCTCGCGCTCTATTTTTTCGAATCAGATCCAGAAATCTGGCATGAGCAAGCGGTGTAAGGATTGTAGAAGAAAATGGATTTTAAGTTTCTATGAACTTCCACCAACTAGACCTGCTTGAGAGAGTATCGAGCATGTGACTGTTGAGCACTTTGGAATTGATTTAATAATCAAGTCGAGTCACAAATAACCCTTTTTATTTTATTTTTTGGGTGGGAAATCATTAAATGAGCTCTCCCGCTCTGGGCGTAGCGGAAGGGCGTGTCAGACTCTTACTGACTAAAACCCACCCGTGTTCCTTCAGTTGCCTGTGCGCCAGGGCCACGGTAACCCTTTCGAACAATCCGCGACCCCGGCAGGCATCGGCCCTATCGGACCCCGTCAATGGTGCTGACATGTCTTTGAGGCGCGCGTGGAACACGCTGCGCCGTCGACCCGGGCCTGGCCCTTACCGGACAGCGAGCTGCCCATTGCTCGCTGTCCGCAAGCCCGCGCCTACGGTGGCCGGGAGTCGTCAATCGACTCCCGACGCCCAGGGTGTCTCCTCCTGCGGCGGCTAGGGGCGCGAGGGCGCAGAGATTGCCTCTCCCTTTCGCGCTCCGCCTCCTCCTTCGCGAGCATTACTGCTTCGCAGAAGGTGGTGACGGCTTCTCATTCCCTCTCGCTCCGTACCATGGCCTGAACCAGGGCCGGACGCGAGAGGTCGCCGCGGTGGTCCGCCCAAGCCGGGCAGACCTCCACCGTATGCTCCACCGTGTCCTCCGGTCGATCAAAACAATGGTAACACCCGGGCGTTTCCTCCCGCCTTATTCGAAACAGGAACCTCCCGAAACAGCCATGTCCGGTGAGGACCTGCGTCAGGCAGAAGGTGAGGACGCCGTGGCGCCTCTCAAGCCACTCCTCAAATAGGGGACTTACCGCCGTAATTGTGGCGTGCCCTGTGCTGGGTTGCGACAGTCGCACTCTCCATGCCGCCATGAGATCCCGCCGGAGCTCTGTCCGCTGTGCCGCGTTTTCTCGCGGCAGCGGAGTTACGCCCCGGCGGCGTTTCGCCTCCTCGCGCCACTTCCAAACGTGCGCGAGGACTTTTGCCTCCAGATTCCACGGCGGCAATCCGGCAAGGAGGCTCGCCGCCTCGCAGGAGACCGTGCGGCATCCCCGGACCAGCCGGATGGCCAGGACCCTCAATGAACGCGCCCACAACGGTCACAAATAACCCTGTATAACTACAGGGTTAATTATTGTAACTCGACGTATTCCTTGCAAGACGTTATAGTAGGATTAAAATGCAAAAGATGAAGCCACCAAATGTTCTACCGAAATTCAGTTTTTTTTTTTAATTTTAGTCCGACAAAAATAAAAATTACCAAAAATTCAATGTTTAATTTGTGATCTTTTCCAAAGTTTAAGGCATTTTTGAACTTTTAATTATTAACAAAGATCTGCTACGGCATCAGCTATGATAATAACTTAACTTCCAGTATAGTCGCGCTGCAAATCATTTTTAAATTGGAATTTCCTTTAAAAAAAAAAAAAAAACTAACTAACTCAAAAACTACTGAATTTCGGTAGAACATTTGGTGACTTAATTTGTTGCATTTTAACCCTACTATGACGTCCTACAAGGAATACTTCGAGTTACAAGTAACCCTGTATATGCGTTTTTTAATTGAAGTTCAATCATTTTCATGTAAAATTCCACAAATTCATCTGAATCTTTCATGCTTTTAAAATCTTGAGCTCTGAGTAAATAAACACCATCCATAAAAAAAATAGATTTATTTCTATTTGAAATAAACTCCATCGAGTTTCTGCCAACCTTACTTCCATGTCTGGAATCTAGCGGGTCGAAGCGACCGGCGACAGTCGCGGCTAACGATCATAGATCAATTGTTGCGCGCATCTGATGCGGCACGACCACGCGACCAAGTCTGATCGCTTCTTAATCACCTGCTGATGGATTTTAGCGTTGGGCGATAGCTAAAATTGGGTGTTGAGATCAGTTGAAATGGTTTCTTATTTTAGTACTAAACTATCCGACAAATCAATGTAAGCTGATGTGATTAGTCAAAGAACAAAGCAATCAGAGACATCTATCTACGGGCAAATTGAATGGGCTTAGAGTATAACAGCCAAGGGATTTCAGGATACATTTAAACAATTTTTTTGACTCAAACTCTAGCATTTATTTCAATTAAACCATTTACAGGCACTTTTGAACTGTCAAAGAGTCGGTCAGTTAGTCAGAAAGTTGAAACTAGTTGCCCATTCCAAAACGTAGATCTCTATGGAGAAGAACGGGCAAAAAACTCCAAAGACACTCTTTTAAATCAAGTTATTACAAAATCCTGGGTACATTATTCTTTTTGATTCTATAATGTAAGGAAAAAATTAAAAAAATAAGATTAAAAATAAACCGTGGCAGCTATGAGATGACCAGTCTTAAAGTCTCAACCGACGGCTCCCGTTCACGAACATGACGCGTGGATCAGCACCATCCAGCTCAACCATTTTGTAGGGAACCGAATGATCCAACACACGCGCCACCAACAGTAAGACATTTAAGTGAGCATGACATACAAATAGTTTCTGAGTTATCTGCAAGGTAGGAGCATCTGACGGTGCATCCCGCGTGAGGTTTCAGACAGAGCTTATTCACCTGAGGACTTTATAGACTTTAGTGACAAAACCCTCATTGAAGAAAATTCAAAATCTGCTTCATTCTCTGATTCCTTTTCCAAAACCGTTAAGCATTTAAATCTTGCCTTAAGCAGCTATTCATCTTCAAGAATAAACATGTAATAAATCCAATGATTATGACATTTACTAGTCCTAAACACCCAATAATCTTGTCCTGTTAAGGCGAAAGCGTAAGGGTAGCCCGCGAAATTCAAATTTTCTTACTTTTTTGCAATTTGCAGGTCAGTATCAGGTTGTATGTTGATCTAAATTTGATTCGCGGCCGTAGCAAATATTTATTTATAGAATTTTAATCACAAAAATCATCAATACATCTCTATAAGTTCATATTACCCTATTGAACGACTATTTTATGTAATCTTGACATTTGAGGCCAATTCTAACTTAAGGAGTTGTATTGCTGATTCTAATGATTATATTTCTGTTAAGCCATATTTGTTACGGTTGCGAACCATATCTTAATCAACATATAACCTGACACTGATTTGCAAATTGCAAAAAACGTAACTAAATTTGAATTTCGCGGGCTACCTTAGCACATCCTCCTTAAGGTGAACCCTCAACTGTAGCCCGCAAAATTCAAATTTTCTTTGGTTTTTTTCCAAATTGCAGCTCTGTTTTACGTCGTATGTTGATCAAAATGCGATTCACGATTGTAGCGAATGATATATTTACTGAATAATAATCATCAATTTCATATCAATCATCAAACTTTGGAAATTTGTTCCAACTAAGAATTTTCATATTAAATATAGGTACTGAAAAATCCCAAGATCAACGTTCGACGTAAAACAGAGCTGCAATCTGCAAAAAGCCAAAGAAAATTTGAATTTGGCGGGCTACAGCTGAGGATTCACCTTAAGGCTCATGCACACTGGCGCGACGCGACAGCGCGACACAAAGGCACCGCTCATCATGCGGCACGCGGTGCCTTTTGTTGCCTGTTTGTGGAAGCCTTTAAATACCCACCCTAGATTGTTCATTGGAGTATAACCCTCACCCTGCCGTGAGTTTGTAAGCACGCATCGTTGCGTGCAAGCCTGAAAGCAAAGTTACTAGTATACCTACTCTGTTCCTACTCCAATGGGTAGTTTACGGACCCCTTAAAATACCGACTAACAGGCGAGGATTTAGATGTACAGGCTTTAGTCTTGCTTGCAAGCCGGATTTTGCTATGAAAACACTTTGTGTTCTGTCTAAACCAAGAAATTCTGTAGATTGAGTATTAAAATGAGCTGGCCGGCCAAGTAGATTTTGATCAATACATCAGCATTTGTAGTCGTCAAGTTTTGTTAATTGGAAATGGAGGGTTAAGTGTGGAGGGAGTTCTTTTTAACTTCATAGTTTTGTTTTTGTAACGAAATTCCTTAAAGGGTCCCTTAAAGGGTCCTTCCTTAAAGGGTTTTTTTGAGCATCAAGGGACCGTAAACCTAAGTATTTGATATTAATTTCAACTTGATACCTCCGCGCGTTCTTGAGAAATAGTGTCTTTACAGACTGACAGATAGACAGACTGACGGACAGCGAAGTAATCCTATAAGGGTTCCGTTTTTTCCTTTTGAGGTACGGAACCCTAAAAACAAGATGGCGGCGTTTGTTGTGATTTCAGTTTCGCGCCAAAAGAATCTAGTAGAGTTGTAGCCCTGCACAACATGTCCCAGAATCAACGCACACCATCAAGCACACCAATTAAAATATCATCTTTCAATCATAAAACATACACAGAGTTTTTACTATTATGAAAACATTAAAAAAAAAAAAAACTTATTGTGGGAGAAAATTGTAGTCTATGCAAGCACGCGTATAAAGGCTCCTGCAAATAGACGCAACACGCGACGCGAATCGCATGCGACTCATAGGCAACGCTCGTCGCGCGACTACCGGTACCTTTGTGTCGCGCCTGTTTGAAGGAGCTTTAAGGGGCCTACAGGCCCTAAATGTAAGTTTTATAATGCCTAAAAGTATATGATCCACTGCACTAAACAAAATCAGAAAAATATTATGTTATTCTTCAGGATATTTGCTAATTAGATAGTGTGTTGAAAACATAATAGGTACAACTAATTTGATACGGTAGAAAAAAATCACGAAGATACCTCTAAAAATTTCTTATAACGATTAAAAACCATACTACTATGCATTAAATCATTCTGATTTTTTGTCAGATTATTCTACAAGCAACATACTAACGTAATAGTGTTTTAATTTTTGAATCCAATCAATAGATTTATTGTAAATAGATAATTGCTTCGTATTTTGCAATAAATTACCAGCGTTGTGTCATCGCGCTTCTCTTTCTATGCAGTCCGACAGTGACCGCGCTTTAGCTGTTGTAAGCCTCTTAAGGGTCCACCGTAGTAGGTAATTCGTCCATTTTTTTTTTTACTGTACAGCGGAAGTGTGACTGTAATTTACGTAGTATTGATTATTTTTGAAAAAAAAATATATATATTAAAAATGGCAGAAATCGATTTAGGAAACGATTCTGGAGAAGCTACTTACATTATGTGCCTTAAATCAGTTACACATAGATTAATAGGCTACTTTAATATTATAAACTGAAAGCCATTAAATATTTCGCGTATTAAGGCTCCCGCAAACAGGCGCGACGCGACAGCGCTACACAAAGGAACCGCTCGTCGCGCGACACGCGGTGCCTTTGTGTCGGGCGTCGCGTCGCGCCAGTGTGTACGAGCCTTTATTGTTTAGTGCACGTGACGTGACGGCCGGTGGCCTTTTGTAACAATCGTATTTTATTTCAACACTGGTTAAAGGATTTGACCTCTTGTTTCCTGGGATTCCGGGAACCCTTTCAAACATTAACAACAAAAGAATTGTCAAGCGAAATAAAAGTAAATTCAGATACTACTTACCTACTCGATATTGTAAAAAAACCGGCCAAGTGCGAGTCGGACTCGCGCACGAAGGGTTCCGTACCATTGACTAGGTAAACAACAGTAGGTACACAAATTAGGTGCCTATCTGTTACCATTTATTGAGATCGAGCAAAAATAAGCAAAAAATTGAGTTTTTTGTATGGGAACCCCCTTAAATATTTATTTTATTTTGTTTTTAGTATTTGTTGTTATAGCGGCAACAGAAATACATCACCTGTGAAAATTTCAACTGTCTAGCTATCGCGGTTCTTGAGATACAGCCTGGTGACAGACAGACGGACGGACAGACAGCGAAGTCTTAGTAATAGGGTCCCGTTTTTACCCTTTGGGTACGGAACCCTAAAAATTCAGCCATGTGATTCAACGAGTACAAAGAAGTCGTCAACTCGTCAGCATTTCACATTCAGTTACCGGGAGAGCAGGGCCGGAATACCGGATACTCCCCCCATTGTCTGGTTCACTCTTTCCGGTCGCTTTCTCCGAGTGTACCAGGAGAGAATAAGGGAGGTGAAAGCGTTTTAAATAGTTGGGTAATTGTTGTCAAGGTTTTTAAAAAGCTTTATTTTGAAGTTAATCTTCTTCTATGGTTTTTAGGGTTCCGTACCCAAAGGGTAAAACGGGACCCTATTACTAAGACTCCGCTGTCCGTCCGTCTGTCTGTCCGTCTGTCACCAGGGCTGTATCTCATGAACATTGATAGTTAGACAGTTAAAATTTTTACAGATGATGTATTTCTGTTGCCGCTATAACAACAAATACTAAAAAAACAGCATAAAATAAATATTAAAGGGTGCTCCCATACAACAGACATGATTTCTGCCAATTTTATAGATAATGGTATGGAACCCTTCGTGCGCGAGTCAGACTCGCACTTGGCTGGTTTTTTAAGAATTTTATTTGTGTCACCAAGAAATACATTGTGGTACATGCTGGACATACCTAATCAGAGTAAAAGGCTCCCCTATATAGCTTGACATTTAAATTAATTAAAGTAATATTAATATAAATACTGGGAGATTAATGTGTCTATGATGTGCATTTGTCTATGAATAAAATTGATATTTAACCAGCTTTACCTATTCATTAGTTTATACACGTTATCTTTCATTAGTCTAGAGCACACACGCACTATAACAGTAGCGTCTATAATAATTTGTTCAATTTTAAATTATAATCATCAAAAGTAGTTACAGGGCTGTTTGTTGATGACATGGTATAATAATATACTTCGCCAGGTATAGCATTCCGAGACACACTGGTCACGTGAGTGACACAAGCCTACGTCATCACCGCTGTGTTACCAGTAGTGTGTAATAATAACTCCCCAACCGCCTTTATTACCTGTGCGAATCCGATATAACAATGAGGTTTTAACTAACAATTACGTTGGTATATGTTTAAATTGAATTGTTTCATTTGATTAGAAAAACGAAACGACAATTTAAATGCTATAAATATATTTTCTAACAGAATGGTGACTGACAATGTTTCCATAATTCGTGATTTGTTGCAATAAAGTGGCAACTGGATAGTGACGTAAGCATGTGTCACTCCCGGATTGCCAGACCTTGTTTTTTTAGACCATGGCTGATGGGACGTTTTCATTCATTGTTATTCGTTTAAAAACTTCTTTTACATCTTAAAATTCCTCATGCCCATATTCTAATTAATCTGCGGACGGTGCAGTACTTTTATTGCTTAGTAAAGCCGGCAATGTTAAATTGGCAATTTTAATTGATCTCATTAATTTATCATTATTGTTATCTTTACTATTAATTTGTTAATTTATATCTAGCTATGGGTGTAATTTACTTACCTGAAATAAATTAATTTATTATTATTATTAATGTATGCGGTTAGAGTAAAAAATAAATAAAAAAAAACACTATAAAGTGAAAAATTACTTTAATTTCGGAAGTAAATAACAGTGACAGGAAGCTATTATAACATAATCAATATACACGTGGAAAAATATGTACTTAGGTATTATTGAAGCTAACTGAAAAACTACCCAAGCAAAGTTAATAAAATTAAATGGGACCACCCCCGAAGCATACCCTATCCATTAAAAAAAGAATTTTCGAAATCGTTCCACAATTGCTGGAAACATCGCGTAACAAACATACATACAAAAAAATACAGACGAATTGAGAACCTCCTCCTTTTTTAAGTCGGTTAAAATGTTGTCGAGTGTACGTCTCTCAATACTCAACACTCAATCATTTATTTGTATTCCACAATGTGTACTTAGGTGGTAACTTAAAACGATATGTGATCATTATGGACCCCGTCGGGCACAGCAAAAATAGTAAGAGAGAGGAAGCTTTTAAAACTTAGCTTATCACTTAATGTAGTTAAAAGTCTTCTAAACTAAATATAAAAACAAAAAGATACTATAGTTAACTGTACTAAACTTATTTAGACATGTTAGCACTTATATTTTCTCGTTTAAATAATCGTTTATACAATAATAGCATTTTCTTATTACAAATTTCATTAGCTTTTTTATAAATTTATTAATTTTGTCTTCTTTTTTTATTAGTTCAGGTAGTTTGTTATATATTTTTGGAGGGACATATACATATAGGGACTTGTAGAGTGTATTTTTAGCCGAGAACTGGGAATATTTTTACTTTTATTTTTTCTGTCAGCATTATCAGACGTCATCTCAATGTTCTCTTCGTTCCTAGCCATATCATCTTTCCATATTTTATTGGTTCTTCCTCTTCTCTTAAATATTCCTCACTCAATGCACAGTGTACAAATAAATTCTGATCAACAAATCATAACTACACAGCGGGCCCTATCAGAATACCAGCCCTGCGGTACTTATTTTTTTTAAATATCGCTGCATTATGCTGAGATAGGAGCCTTTTTGGCCTCGCACATGTTTTTTACACGTTTATTGTTGTTTTTCTTGTAAATTTTGTTAGTTTTAAATGCTCCTTTTTATTATTATTTTAAATTTGACTCTTTTTTAAATAAAACGCACAGGAAATCCTGTGCGTGTCCTAAATAAACAATTTTTCTTTCTTTCTTTTTAACTACATATTGCTCGTAGGTCTATTCATAAGTCGCAAGTTTCAAGAAAACTTTTGTGGTACGGAGCGGTATCAATATTTTTACAGGTTAAACAGAAGACCCAGTCCGATCATGCCTGGAAATGTGGATAACGGGGGGATGATCTGACTCTGTGGCGCAACTCAGGGGTGGCGCTTGGTCAAAAAAGTTTGGTTACAAATATTTGGCTTAATTCAAACGTTTTTATTTTAACTGGTAATTAATCCAATGAATGAATGAATGAATGAGTGAATGGTACCGTTCAGTTATGATGCTAAGGTTGGCAGAAACTCGATGGAGTTTATTTCAAACAGAAATAAATGTTTTTTTTTTATCGATCAAGTGTTTACTCGGGGCTCAGGATCTTAAAAGCTATAAAGCTGGAAAGATTGAGAGGAATTTATGGCATGTTAAATGAAAAAGATTGAGATATCTACTTATTAGTACTTATTTACGTGAAATAGTGTCGTATCCCATTCCTAGGCGAGGCGTAGCATTTCGTAGCGGGACACGTCAAACTGAGTACGGTATTGAAACTCGGTAGGCAATTAATGTTTGGGTTATCAGTACCTATTTTAGTTACAAGGTAGGTACAGTCACGAGCACGAATATGTATACACTTAGCAAAATTTAAAAGCAATTTTCTCGTAGAACATTGATTGAAACTTTGAGATAAGACCTATTTCATAACAGTATAGGTTCCAAAATACTACGTTCGTAACAGCATCAAATTACAATCAATACAGTAGGAGAAAATCAAATTAAGAAGTTGCTAAGTGTATACATATTAGTGCTCGTGACTGTACATCCGCTTGCTAAAATATAGAAGGCATTTTCCTATGTGCAAATTTTCGTTGTGGTTTTTTTATTACATGGGCCTTCTGCATTTTCCTTTGAATCAAGAAACTTGGATCGGTCTCTGAGTGGTATCGAACGCGCAGGTGTACCGTGTTCGCAATGAGGCATTGCTCACACCACTACCTGTTGCTGCGCGCCCGGTACTCGCAGTGTGCAGAATTTATTTGTTTCTTGTATTTATTTGGGAGGATTCTTTAGAGCAAGTGAGTAGTAGATTATTTAGTTTATTTATTTAGTTAGTTCGTTCGTTTTAAACTGAAAAGACTTGGAAGCGGTGAATCGGTAATATTCTTACACATTATTGTTCATCATCTAGGTAACTTATGAGTAGAGGGTGCCAATACCACCAGAACTTTGATAAAACGTGCATTTGCATCAAATACAGAACTAAACCCACAAAGCTAGTTCCTCTCTGGCATGTTTAATACTAAATACGTGGGTAGGTACATTATACTCGTTAGCCGCTAAATATCCTAATAATTAACAACTTTTAATTCACGACTTCTAGAAACAATCATCCTGCTGTAACTAAAATAGCTAAAAGTAAAAAAAAGTCACAGGGATTTGCGTGAAAAGTTTAGTTTTGTTTCCAAAATCGACAAACGTAAATAAATAATGCATGCTCCACGTGAGCTCCTATTTAGTCCCTGAAAAACACACACGAAAATGTCGTGTAAACTTTAGTACATCTACAAACATTTCTATCAGTAGCTAACTGATACAATTTCGCCCAAGTTCAGCATTTTATAAAGTCGCCGGGTGGCGCGATGGCTCGATGGCGCGTTCGGCGATATTTCGTACAATTTATTTTTATTTGGCGGCAGAATTGTCTCGGCGCGAATGGCGCGAGCGGCTCTCTGCTAATTGGCGCGCTCGAAGAAATAGTGATGTGAACACTTTCTTCACATAACTTGCGTTTAGTTTTAGACATTTTTGACAAGAAAAAAAATGTTTGTGTAGCTTCTATATTTACTTGCAGAAGATTTTGACAGGTACCTACTTCTCCAGATTAGGTAAGTGTAGGTGGGTGCGTTTAACTTTTGATCCCATAGTGAAATGTGTAGACGGCTCACTTCTAAGTTCTACTTCATGTTCTTGCCGCGGTTTTCCTCTCAAACACTTTGACTACAATAAAGGAGTCTCCAAAACAGGTACTTACAATACATCGCCAGACAAGGCAGACATTCTACCAGTAGGTAGGTACTGCACTTCCAAATATATCGAAACCTCTAGACTACGAACAATTTAAAAAAACAAAACTGCCACAATTATATTATAAGGAATCATCTCGATAGTGTCGAGAAGTTTCGTCCCTCACTAATTTCATTTGCACAGCTCGGCTCTCTAAATAGCTTGAGCCATTTATTTTCTCTTGCCTTTTCGAAACACTTGAGTTAAACCTTTTGGTTACAGTTACAGGTATCTTGTTAATCAGAATCTAATCAAAATCATCTTCATATCGACCTTCAAAAACTTAGTTACTTGAATAAAAAATATCCGATACCGAAACCACTTCCAAAAATATCTCGATTATCCGCAAAACATGATCGCTACTGGTCCCCACACTAGTTGTCGCGGCTGGCGCGCCTCGCCGTGTAATTCTGCCGTCAATAGCATAGTTGCAGTAAGTACGCTCTAGACGGTTTCGAGAAAAACGCGGTTAAAGTTTTGGTGAGAAAATCTTCCATAAATCTTTTGTTTGTAATCAGATCATGATGGTTGATACCTTAAATGAAAGAGGACCTCAGAACCTATCTACTACTTATTTGGAAACCAATACTGGGTAATTGAAAGACAAAATATATTCATTATCTTAGTTATACTTAGTATCTCCTAGAGGCTCTCTGATAGGTAACACTTAGCATAAACACAGTAAGTGTGTTTTTGACTGTATTTATGCTAAGTAACCATATCAATTGATGATTAAATTTATATGGTTTATAAGTTTTATTTTATCAGCCTGTAGTGATAATAAAACAATCAGTTTTTTGTTTTAATTAATGTATTTGAAAAAATTTATAATCTTGTTTTAGATATACTGTTATTAAGTGTTGCTGAAAATAACCTAGCAATAAAATTTGACAAATCATGATACGTTTAGGGAATGAAATTCACATTTAGTTTAAATCGAACTTCTTTTCTACGATTAAGTAGCCCTTAAACGCAGGCCACACCGCCAGCTAGCGAGCGAGCGAGCGAGCTAGCTGCATCGTCGTATATTTCACTCGCAGCATTTGTTTTGCTGACGTAGCTTATCTTTGTAGTTCGCGGTGTGAACCGAAGTATGAAAAGAGTTGTACCGATGCCCGCTCGGCTTGCTCGCTCGCTCGCTAGCTGGCGGTGTGGCCTGTGCTTGATCACATAATAAATCACAAAATAACGTTTCTTAATTTTACTTAATTGAATCAGTCTTTTCAGTAAAAAAATGGCACAACTAGGAATTTAATTTTCTTACATTAATCACTCAAGTTAACTTAATATGTATTATTCAGTCTTCTCAATACTAATTATTTTAGAATCACAGATGCTGTAAGGGAAAATGAATTAACTAAAGTAGCTTTACATTTCAAATAAACTAAAAATCCTTTCTTCGGTATCAAATCAACACTTATGGATCTTATAGATACTTACGCCGTAAATAACAAAAGTTAGAACCATTTAGGATAAAAAATAAAACTTTCTTTTTTAACATTGAAACGAAATTAAAATAATCAATGAATTAGGAATCAACTCCTACGAAAACAAGAAGGCGAGAACTAATCGTCAAATTCCTTGGAAAGATTCAAGGATGCATCGTCAACTGGCAAGTCAAACCAGAATTGCCTTCGGCTGGGTAACATCAAGGGAACGAGATCTTTGACAATTCTCTCTTTTCGTGATGAGGCGATACCCCTTGGTGAACTTCTCTGTTCAGCACAAGGGAATTGTTTGTTTTTTAAAATTTTGGCTTGTAAAAAGTTTAAGGTCCTGAATTCCTCTTCAGCGTGAGATTTTTTTAGAACAAATTGTATTCTCCACGGACAACTTTGACCACAGTGAAATTCGTAACGTATTCCCGGTCTTTCAATGCACGCATTTTATGTTCAGAATGAAAGTCACAAAATTTGTAAAAATCACGGACATCCATTAATTTTAGAATATTTAATCCTGAGTTAGAGGTTCGAACGGCTTCTACATAGTCATTAAAGTCGCAAACATTTTTCATTTTTTGAAGAGATTGCTCCACTTGGTGATGGAAGCTGTCAGCTGAATTGAATGTATGTCCTGGTTCTAGATACTTTATAGTGATAGAGCGTGCTTCAATTAAATCACTGTTGACAACATTGACAAGAAACGAAAAGAGTGTCCAGTTCTTGTTTTGTGACGAACAATTATCTGCCCAAATCACCAAATGACTTTTGTTCCGGTGGTGTATTAAAAAAGCTCTAAATGTTGAAACAATGTCATGACCATTTCGGCCTGAAATGGCTTCGTGCCATAAGACAGCGTAAGGAGTATTTTCTCTAGTAGATTTACCTAAAGGAGCAAAAGTCTCGTTGAATGCAATAATACGAGGACAGAATATTGCTACTTTGTAGCTGTCCATGCGAGGCAGCATTACCACCTTTTGAAGATCCACACATACATAAACGGTGTCATTATCTTTATGTTCTTCTACGTTTTTCTTGTCCAATTTGTAGGCCTTCCTGCTGTCTGTATAGCGTTGGCGATGTTCAACATGATTGTTACATGTAGCACAAGTTGTATTAGGAGCTTTATTGAATTCGCAAGCATGTATGTCGTATACAGCACAAAGTTCGCACTCTTCATTGCCCAGTACGGCGAAGGAAATGTTGTGGCTCTTTACGACTCTTCGGTAAACTTCGTAAGAGCATGCAGACTCTGTGTATATTTTGTTAAAATTGGCATGCATCATTGTGACAGTGATATCGCTGGGTAAATACAAACGATGCGGGGCGTGTTCACGGCGGTAATGCGATATTGCAGGGTTATAAGTCATTATGTGTGAAGTTATCAAGGTTTTATCCTTTGACAGCGACGACCTGTCATAGTGTCCACGTTTGTCTTTGAGGTTATCGTCTTCACTTGTATGAAGAACTCGAAAAACTTTTGTGTCATTCTTAGGATTGTAACCTAATGTTGCTAAAAAAAACGTCTTGCATACCTGTACTGGACTTTCATGACCACGAACAGTAAAAAAGTAATTAAAGGTTTGGTTTCGTTTTGGCTCTTTATTTATATTTTTTCGCGATTTGACATTCGCGACGCTCACATTGTTTTTGATGAACATGCCTTTTCCTGCTGCATCTAGGGCCGAGTAAGTTGAATTAATCACCTGACGTTGTTCCATACAAATGTTTTTGGTACAAAGCTTCTTACATGTAGGTTTACAGGGTTCTTTCAGGGAAAGCTTTTCTATCATACCATTTTTTTTCTTTTCTTCTCTTTCCGCAGGCGATTCTTCTATTATTTTCCTTTTCCGTATAGTACCTCTCTTAGTCAAAGTAGTCTTCGCAGCTTTAATTACTGTATCCTCGCTTTGAATTGTTGACGTAGCTTGTCTCTCTTCGTTGTTTGTTATTTTATTGGCTGTTTCTTGAACAATTTCCTTTTCAGTAATAGCTTGTTGTGAACCACTTGTAACTGTCTCGGTTTCAACTCTATTTTCTTGGGTATTTGTTTGTTGGTCTATTTGATCTTCAGGACCTTGGATATTTCCTTCAGCCTCAGCACGTTTGTCACATTTTCTTTGGTTATTTAACTTTATATTGCTTTTATTAGTTTTCTTTTTTTTTAAATCGTTTTCTTCAATGGAACTATCTAAATCAGTAGTGTCAAGTTCTTCAGTAACACAATAGTTTTTGTCTTTTACACTGTCATCGGAATCGAAATCTTTGGGCAAATAAACATCCTCATTATCAGAAAAATAATCAGTTGTATGTAAAGCTGATGGTTTGTTACATGATTTTCTCGGTGAAATACGCCTTTCAGTTGTCATTACAGGCAAAATTTTAGTAGTAGATGAAAATGGTGAGCTGGCTCTTTCAATAATAATAGAAGTTTCATGAATGGGTTCGACTTCGACGGTATTTTTGCGACATAGTTTCAAAAAACTATCATTTCTCAAATCATCTTCACTAAAATCTGAATTCTCCACAAATGAGTAGCTAGAATTAGGTGATATCGGCATTACCTCAGTGCATAGTAAATTAGGTACAGTTCCTGGATACTGAGAATCATCCACCACTTGCCGCACTCTAGACATTATTAGATCTCGCCGAGAACTCATTGTTCCGCTGAAACAAAATAAATAATTTGCTTGCAGTTTGTTTGTTGGTATTACTACAATAACAATGGTTGCCGAGCACTGTTTCCAGCCTTAGGATAAGGAAATATTTAAGTTGTAACTACTAAGCACTTACCTCGGTTTGCATTTAGTTCAAGGCTTGTAAAATAAGGATGCAGGCTGGTATGAATCTCCAGAAAGTTGTTGTTTTGCCTGATGCACGTAGGATGGTGCAGAGGTGAATACTGGGACTAAAACATAACAATAAGTTTCTATTTAAAACCCTTGACACACATCTAATACGTACCCAACATAAATTTAAGCATCCCGACCAAATCAGATATTCAAAGAAAGAACTTATCAAAATTGCTTTATTCAGTTAGAAGCTACGTGACCTACCAACTTCCCAAACCAAGTAAACAAGGACAAAATATACGAGTAATTATTTACCTTATGTTTTCGCGCCAACGCGGTGACAACTGGGCGTGCACTCTACACTAAAACTAAGCAGCGACTGTCTGCCCCTCAGTCAAATGCCCCTGCCTCGCCTCCCCGCACACTCCCGCGCACCCCCGCGCCCCCAGCACTGCCGCAAATCGTCAACCATAAGTAGTCAAAAATTTTACGTAGGTATTCGAGGAAAAGACATAATTGAAATTATTCTTTCTCCGACCAAGTTACTGCTTGTATTATTAGACAAATTGTATGACTTTTGTTACAATGACTTATTATGTTCACAGTGAAGCAACTTTACTGCACTGTATTTATAACGTAGCATTATATCGCAGCTACTTAGTCATGCAGTAAAAACGACTTACAATTCTTATAACAAGTTGTAAGATCATATTATGTATGTACTTCTTAAGCATGAGTACAGTATAGCTAATTTACTGCTCCCGTGGTAAGTACACCTGACCGGTATCGCTACAACTGCTGTCTAAACATGAACACAGGGTGGCTACATGCTCTCAGTATAATAAGTAACCTTATGTAAGATCTGATTACGTTACTTAACATAAACGCAATAACGCATCGAACTGTCTTTGTGGTAAGTAATCTGGAATCTACGCTTAGGATCGTTGCTAAGCATACATGCAGTATTGCAGCATACTGTTTTTAAGACCAGATCACTAATTTAGTAAATATTGGGAAACTGCTTAGGATCAAAACCGTATACCTTCTTAGTGTCTATTTGCTAGGCTTCTATCGAATTTTTTTACAATAAATTACTTAACATATTAGTGGTATAGATGTCATACTGTACTTTGGCCGAGAGACTCTGAATAAGAACTTCTGCAGTAAGTGTAGGCACTGTAATCATGCTTTGTGATGTAAAAAAAATGCTCGAGTTACTGTAAATTTTTAATAGTCAAATTTGGTTTAAAAAGCGATTCAAACGAATGGGTAAGATAGAAATGTAGATCTCGTTATCGTGATCACGTCTGTATATCTAACTCATTTTTGACATAAATACGACTTACTGTAACTATGCTATTGACGGCAGAATTGCCGTGCCCATTAGTCCTGCCCGCGGCCACTTCCAGACCGCCGGGATAAGGATCTGTGATGATACCGCTGTTTCGTCGCGCGAGCGGTCCTAACGCGCCCGTTATATTTTTTTTGCCACAGATAAATTTTAGAAGCGGTTTTTTTTCGGTAAATATGTAAGTATAATCGGTACGGGAGCGAGTGTTTTTGGAAGTCGTAAAACTGTTTGTTTTGGATATTGAAAATTGCGGATGTTATGGCCTTATAATTATTATGGTTTCGTTATGAATTCTCATTATCTTTGAAAACTGCGTAGGTATTACGCCCAATAATTTCGGTATCGATCATAATAATCAATCAGGATAGGTAGGTAGGTCAGATATCCTGTTATTTTCAGTTATTTTCAGTATCATGTAGGTATTAAGCTAACTTCAAATTTTATATTTTCCACAAAATGCATCTACTTACAAAACTCGGATTACCTACAGAGAGGAATATATTTTTACATAAAATATGCCTCAGTGCTTCACAAACGAGGATGCAACACTGAACACGCTATTTATTTAGCAAAGTTGGAATCCGCAAACATAGTGGAGCGCTTCGCAACGGATCCCGTAATTACAGCAGTCCCGGGGCCCGTCGTCCGGCTAATTACAGCGGTCCCGGGCGCCTGGGACGGGCTAATTACGACCGACCTGCGATCGCGGGACTAATTGCCCTCCGCGGGTAATTTATGAAACTGATTACATGATTCACATCACTTTGGATGGACAGTCCTGTTTTTTGTCATTGCGCGATGAGCGTGCAAGTGAGAGATACATTTTTGGAAAAGTTGTTTTTTTCGCTGTGGCTGAGATTTTAAATTTTAGCTACAAATTAAAGTATCAGGTACCTAATAGGACTTTAGTACTTTATCGAAACAGAAGAATACAAATTGGCGGGAACTTTGCAGCGCCATCTATACTCCCTTCACAACATACAAATACCAATATTTTTTTGACCATTCTTGTAGCGCCATCTTCCAGGGAATAGTAAAACAGTACATTAGTTGCAGTTCAGGTGCTCCCCGTTAGATGGCGTAGTTTAAATGAATATATAGTTCTAACGGAGATAAAATATATTAACGATTTTCATGTTTCTTGTTACAGAACGCGCCAAACCAAGAACCAGTCTACAGAAAGGTGGCCGTGGTAGAAAATTTCTTCGATATCATCTATACCGTGCATGTGGAACTTGAAGGAAGGCCTGGAAAACATGCAGGGCAAAAACGAACTTATAGAACCGTGAGTGTATTTTAAATGTTTTAATTACTTTAAAATGTCCGTCATTCATTTTACAGAGTACAAGTGCTAAAAATTTCGTGAAATTTTAGCATAGTGCTTAATTGAGGAAAAATATTTTCATCATTTTAATATTTCAAGTCAGCGCCACCTAGCGATATACTGTTGAACCACTGTGTGTATGGTGCTGCTGCCAACTCAAAAATGACACCGGTTACACAGTTCTCTTTTAGAGCTGTTAGTCGTAGCCGTAGTTAGATGGCGTTGAGCATCAGTTTTTATTTTTAAATTCGTATCGATGATGAAATCAAGTCATGTATATACAATAAGTATGTTCCCAGCATTGCTAGTTTTTTTTTATGAATCCTTGTAAGTTGTACAATTGTATGATAGGCAAATGCATCATGATGTCATGCTGTGTCCAACTGTCCATTTGGTCATTAATTTATTGGTTAGAGGTTGATGCTAAACAAATCCATTGCAATGAGAAAAATATACCTACAACCTACATAATTTTAATCTCAGGTAAAACTTAGTACTATAAAGAAGATAGAATATATTTTCAAGATCCTGACAAGTTGCCTAAGACCCCAATAACACAGTGACTGATTGGTTGCTCTCGGCGCGAAAGGTACCGGGTTTGACGAGAGCTTTGATCCATGAATAGGATATTATGAATTTCATGACCTGAGTACCTATCTGTGACTATACGATTTTCTATGATATTTAGTTTGTTTTTTTTTGATCTTTTATAAATATAATTATAATATAGGTATTAAAAGAATAAAAACACTAACAAAAAAAATAAACAACTGGTTTCAAAAAAAAAACACTACAAAGTGAAAAATTACTTTAATTTCGGAAGTCGGTGTCTTTGAATTTGTATTTTCGTTTTTTGCCACCGACTTCTGAAACTGGTTATTTTTCACTTTGTAGTCTTCGTCCATACTGATCCCTAGTCCTAACTCGCCCGGTCCGGTCCGTATAGCTACAAGGCGCGGGCGAATTGGGACTAGGAACCAGTATGGACGAAGCCGTGTTTTTTCTGGAAGTCGATGTTTTTTTAACCGACTTCCTTCCGATTTCTTTTTTTCTTTTGCCAATTGAAGTATGTATTTTCTTTCTTTCTTTCTAAAATGCTTTTATTTTTTTATTTTTTGTTGTGGTACCTAACCCACACAAATTCGTATACCACTACTTGTTACATGCAGTGACAGGAAGTTATTATAACATCATCAATATACACGTGTGTACATAAATAATAAAATAAATAAATACACTTAGTGGAAAAATTACGTATTATTGAAGTTAACTGAAAAACTACCCCAGCAAAGTTAATACAATTTATATGAGACTCCGCGCAAGCTTCCTTTACCAAAAGAAAAAATAAGTTTGAAAGTCGGTCCAGAATAGACGAAAATATCGATGGAATAAAAATATAAAAATCTGATGCATTGAGAACCTCCTCCATCTTTAAGAAGTCGGTTAAAAACATAGGCAATAGGTATCTATTTTCTATACCTTTCCGAAGTTAACCACACAAAACCAAAGTTTCTTAACCTTTCAAGAAACTAGTTCATTTGTTTCCCACCAAACATCCAACGAATCAACCCGTAATTTTATCACTCCAACACAAAACATCACAAAAGAATATATTCTCTCCTTTCCCTTAATCACGGATGTTTTCGCCAACAGATTACCGAGACGTACGCGTTCCTGCCGCGGGAGGCAGTCACGCGCTTCCTCACCGGATGCGCCGAGTGCGCGCGGCGCCCGCGCAGTGCATCCCCCCCGCCCCTCCCCACACCATCACCATCGCCCACCAGACACCCCACTTACCTCCCCTTCCTACCCCATTGCGCGCCTGATTACACGCGCAACTGGGAATCTGAGATAGACGCCGCACATTCTAATTACTACGAACCGAAATTCGAGTATACGGAACTACAGCCGGTGAAGAAAGTTGAAAGCCCCAAACCTGATGTTGAGGACCCCGAACCTACTTACATTGAGCTCACGTCGAAGAAACTTAACGGTTTCGAAGGAACACCACTTTTGAATAGAACTTCGCCAGTAGAACCCGCCTTTCAAGAAGATGAACCGGTTAGAACTGACCCAGAAATAGACAAAGATGACAATAGTCTAATAGACGTAGAAGACGTCATACCTGATAGTCCAGTACCTTCAAGATCACAAAAAGATGATGATACTCGGCAGTCAGAAGGTGAAAGTACCAAGAGGGCAGAAAGCAGAGGATCTAACGATAAGACTGAACCCAAAAAAGAGAAGAAGTACAATCCGCTTGACGTAGCTAATTTAACGTCGAAAGACCCCCCGAAATCCAGATCTCCTCCCAGAAAGAAGTTGTTGACTTCAAGTATTGACTATTCCTCTAATTCTTTTGGGTCCGGGAGGATTCCAAAACCTTGGAGACCAGATGGTGGAGCGTTTTATGGTGGTGAAGAGATGGACTACAACGTGCCTATAACGACGGCATATCTGAAGCATATGAGGAGTATGGCGTATCAGGACCGCAGGGATTCAGAGACTAAGGTCAGTGAAGATGTTGTTACCCATATCTTTTTTACCATATTATCAACTATGTCTATTGAAAATTTAGGTGACAAAAGTAGCATATGTAACTTTTTTTAAAGTAAAATCCAGCGTTTATTTGCCTACTAATAGAAGTAATTTAAAACCGTTTTCCGCAAAAGTATCAAACATTAGGGTTCCTCAAAACTGTTCTAAATTCCTCATCCTCGAATACAAAGTATGAAACCACACCAGAACCTGGTAAATAATTTTGTCTAAACAAATGTTAAATAAACATATGATTTTGCGGGCCGGTCCGCGTTTAACCCTAGCTTTAAACTTCTGCTAACAAACTGGTAAAGCGGCGGTCGGTCGGATCCGCAAACCTTTGTATGGGATGGGATCCTTTTTAACCCTTGTTATGATTTTGAAGACTGCTGCTATCCGACGTTGAGGTAAAAATTATCGGAGTTCCTGTTTTATTTATTTGAAAGTTTCTGTTAACGTGGTCTTCAATTGGTTGATTGGTATCGGCGTTTTTAGTTGTTATATATATTTACTTTCTTATTCTTAAGAGGTTTTTTATTATAAACTTTATAGAAGAAATTGCTGTAGTAAGATTATGTAAAAAAGTTTTGAGTTTGTTACGACTTCAAAGTTCCGTTTAAAAGAATCATAATTTTTGGATAACAATAATTATGAGAGTATTTATTTTGTGGTAATATTTCTTTTCTTTGTAGTAAAAAAATATCTTAGTTAGACAAGAATGCAAATGAGGACTTTTGATATCCAATTAGACAAAAAGTTTGAAGCAGCAGCTCTCTTTTGTAGATGTTGAGTTAATCAGGCATACAAAAGTAATGTTCTCATATAACCCAAGGAGGGCCCCGACTTTTGGTGGGCTTACAAGGAGACATGGGTCCAACATCCAGAGATCCTTTGGAGAATTCGGCGTTGCCTACTTGTAGTTACTTTATTATTGTTAGGATACAGAAGAATAATAATAATATTATAATAAATTGACTTATTTTTTTATAGAAGACAAGCTTTATCAAAATTATATTCCTGAGGTACCAGGCACTCAGTATTTATAGGCGTTGGCGCGTACCTGACGTAGGTAACCCTGTAATGCTCCCGGGCGGCGTCCCACACGACCCGCGATTGATTCAGACGAATGTCCCTCACAAAGGACCACGGGGCGTCACGCTATAATCGGGCGCCGCATCTTTTCTAACTCATTTTTCTCGCTTGGGGCGCGGGGGTGGGGGTGGTGGGTGGAAGGCACGAGGTTTCATCAGCCTGAGGGGGCGTCACGGTATTAGACAAGACACAAAAACGATGCCCGGCGGAGAAGTGGGCTAGTAAGTTTTCTGATGACGGTTATATCTACTATCGGTGGCTATGTAATAGGTTTTTCAATGTGGAAATTATGTTACACGCTTAGGAGATTCTTGTTTGAATTAGTATTTTTGTTTTTTGTGTCCTTGAAAGAAAATGTTTGTGTTTGTTGTGGTAGGTTTGTTGATTTAGTAATTTTGTAATTTTGTTTTTTGAGTAAAATAGTAGAAGCGTTCATTTAGACACATAATGTTCGGTGATGGGATATTTGTATTGTTAGCATATTTTTATTGCGATCATTATTTGTAGGCACATACACGAGGGATGTGACCGTGCTTTCATTAAAGTTAAACATCAATTGCTACACAGATGAACATGAAAAATAAAGTATGTGTACTTAAACCCACATACCCGTCATTAATCGTAATAAACGCCAAAAGCTTGTAATATGATGGGAGCTAGCGCAGAAAATATCCTACTAACAAAAAGTTTATGTTAGACCTTTTTCGTGTGGGGCCTCCCGAAGGGTCAGTCGAGCCCGAGCCGTCCATAAGAGGGTATCGTCCCTTCGACCTCCCAAAAGTGCCTTATCCCCCCCTCGACCCCCGCATCGCACTGCGACTTGCAAGATTGATTGGGGCTCCTTCAGTCCATTGCCAACCACCCTTGTGGGATATTCGACCCTCCCCCCTTTTTTCTCGGGTACTTGCGACCGGGATATAGATTAAATGGAACGGGTCTGTTTTAGATGGAGGCCTTCTTAAGGTATTAGAGTTTTTTTTTTAGATCTGATTGTGTCTACGCAAGATATGACGAATGGTGTGTTTTTTAAATTGTTGAAACAAATATTATCAAATCAAGATGGGCAACTCTATATTAATATTAAGGTATTGCACGACTTATAAATAAACAATAAAGTTTTTCGAATAGTGTTTTTCCCGATTTCACTTTTGTTACTAGAAATATTTAGGTACTTTGGGAAGATAACCTTGTTAAATTATTGTACTGTTTATGCCTAGATACCACACTATCTACTTGAGTAACGTTATATGTATTTAAAACATAGCAAGAGAAGTATTAATTTATGGGATTTAAAAAAATCCCCATAAGCAAATTAAACTGATAATAAAAGGTTCTATAACATTCAAATTATTAGTACCACGCTCTGGACACTACTTCAAATAACCCACAAAAACCCTCAACACCAAATAACAATGTCTCATCCAGCGTCTGCGCCACGCATCCACCCCCTTTTTTCTCGGCGGGCGCTGTTAATAACACAACAGGCTATTTTATTCGTCCAGCGCCACTTGCGGCGCTTGCGGCCGTGTGACTGCTTTGATGTTAGAGATTACAAGTTTGTTTAGCTATGCCCATGTTATTGTGGCCAAGCCCTATGTTTGATATGTTTAACGTGTTTTGAATGTTTGATTTTTGGGGCAAACTAGAAAGTTGGAATTGATAGTGTTGGTTAATTTGTTGATGGTTACGTTTGAAAAGTAATATTTTTTTGGAATGAGGAGAATTTTTTATTGTTCTCGGCAATGGTGAATTTTAGATGATTATCATAACCTTTTACATAGGCCGCAGCCAGTGTATTAGTATAAAATTAAAACGAAAAAGGTTTTAACCCTTACTAACCTCCATGTCCTTTATAAAGGTCAAATTAACTAAACAAATAAAAATGAAATGCTGTTTGTTGGTAAGCGCATCACTTGAGAACAGCTGGACCGATTTGGATATTTTTCGTTTTAAAATGTTCTTGTTTTCTATGAGATTTTTGTGAACTCATGATTCAAACGATGGATATTCTTTTTATTTTTATTTAACAGGACAACGTCTGTCGGACTTTTTTTAAACTAGCTAGTTTAAAATAAATTTTTACTTTCACTACCGAAATTTTTCGTAAACAAATATTCAATTCAATTGAATAATAATTGAATAATTCAATATACAGCCGAGATTTAACTTTTCACCGTTCAAGAACACCATGATACCTTAAAGTTCTGTTATACTGACTTCTATACATAGCCCAGGGTAATGTTTGCGTCAAAATTGTTAATTTACTTTAGCTTCTGTGGCACAAGCATTTACTTAAATCCTGTTACGTTTTGATACAAGTTATTGTTCGCGGCTTCGCTTATGTCGGCTGTTTCGTAGTTGGCAAACTTTTATTTAGAGTTAGGCGGATCATTTTGAATTGTGTAAACTATGACTAGTATATCAGTTTTAAATAATTAATTAACTATAACTAAATAAGTGTATTTTTTTTAAGTTAGCCGATATATAGAGCTTTAGTGTATAGTGTAAACGGAAAAAAATTGAAGGAATACACAAAAAAAAAACATAATTCTGTCTTTGATGTCGCGCAGTCGGGTAAAAAGAAACGGCATGAATGACGATCTTCGTCGTAAAAGCTTTTTAGGCAAATTATTCTTTGTTCTTTTTGTTTATTTATTAAGTCATTCAAATATCCGTCGAATTTCGTAACAGCAATAATTATTATTCACACTTCGCTTTACAATACATTCGCAATTACATTTCTAATCTGTTGCATAATCGCATTGACGCCATTTTAATTGGTTGCAAAACTCCTCAAGATAGCAATTACGAACTTATTCAAAAGCAATTCATCCAAAACTGAATTTATGTGCGAAAGCGTGTGCATCGCGACCTTGAGCAGTGACATAATTAAGTTTGGTCCCCCAGCGATCGATTCTGCGTTTCATTACCATGAGGGTCTGCTAGACACCCGACGGCATCTGTAGGGTTGCTTTTAATAAAATAAAATGACGTAAAAACCGAGCGCGTGCAACACATTTTAATATCTATTGATATGTAAATATAGTTTATATTTGTTTGATCTTAGTTCCTAGTTTTGCGATTTTGATCAGAAATGCTTTGTTTAGTACGCGTGCTATGGTAAGCAGAGATTGTGACGTGTGTTAGTTAGTAGGTCAGTCAGGCAAACCATAGTTAATGTTTATGAGCAAAACATAGAAAGAAACGTGGTAGAAAAACCCGCATTACCTACCTTTTATTTTTATACAGCTGCAGTAGGTAAGTAAAAAGCTGGATTTACTGTTATTCTGGCAGCACGTTTAAATCAACCAAGTTGAATTTACCCTCACACCGTGCCAAGTCGGGTTGAAGAGCTAGTCGCAAATAAACGCGAGCTAAAGCCCTTGCGCCACGGGGGCGGGTGCCAGCCAACTGGCAACCACCCCGTTGTCATTTACCCTACTTACCGTAGCTACCAGGCGAGCATAACACCAACGGAGAATTTTAACGGAATTAGTCGCGAGGCTGCTTGCCGCCTGCAGGGCGCCGTAGTAAATTCACACATGTACCTAGTAAGGCGAAGGGTAGGAGTTCCACCCACCTCCACGCCTAGTTTTAGCGCCTAGTAACTCGCAGGCACGAGGTGTCTACACGCAATGCCGCAAAAACATTAACTGAAGGAAAATAATTTTTAACTCTGTTTATTAACCTACATAGCGGCAACAGATTGACAGACTGTCTTGTTATTAAGTTCTAGCTTTAGCTTTCCTGAAAAAACGCTGGCTCACTCGCTCTTCTTTGCTTGATTTTTCATTGAAACGCAAACCGTTTTAGCGGCGCGTATTTTCTCTGAAAAAGAACTTCGGTAGTGTGATTATGGCAGTTATGATGAAAAGAAAGAAAAAAAGGAAGAACAAAAATAGGTTTATTTGTCACAGAAACACGTGCATACAAAAAAGATATTTAGCTCTGGTAATAATGTAAAATAAAAACAAACAAAATAGATCTATAAATACGAACACAAAACAGAAATAGTCGACACAGACAGAGATAGAGATTCGTAGAGATTTTATACACTCGCGGTCAAATAATGCGGGTCCATGACGAAAATCCCTGTAACTTGCAAGTTAATAATGGTACATGCATGAAACTAACTTTATATTACAGAGAATTTTAATATCGTATGAAATAAAACCTTAAATGATCTACAAACTATTAAAAAAAGATAAAATCAAAAGAAAAACCTCGAATTTGAAAATAAATTCAATTCGCGCTTGTTTTACTTTTGCTTGTTTTCTCACTTATGTTTTCAATCTGTCAAATCAAATTGATAAAAGGCGTTCATTGTCGTCTTAACACCATCTTTATTGAATTACTATCATGTCGCTAACACCAGAAGAATGTACACGTATCGTCACTTTGGTAGAAGAAGGCAGAAGTCAGCGAAGTACAGCAAGAACAATAGGAGTATCACTTTCTATAGTGCAGCGAGACGTCCAACGTTTCCGAGAAACTGGACAGAACGTAAGAAGACCAGGAACCGGCAAACCGAGACGTAATACTGCTCGAGGGGATCGATTTATTGTTACAACCATGCTCCGAAATCGGCACCTCACGGCAGTGAAGTAACAAATCAACTTCGGGAGACCCGTAGAGACGACGTAAGCGAGCGGACTGTAAGGCGGGGCGGCTCCTTGAAGCTTATTTGACCCCACATAGACCCGCAAATGGTCCAAAACTTGAAAGGGAACATCGGGTAGCAAGATTACGTTACGCCCGCCAACACGCACAATGGGGAGACGAAGAATGGGCAAGAGTAATGTTTTCTGATGAATCCAGATTTATTCTGTATGCACATGATGGCGGCGAAGAGTCTACCGACGGCCAGGGGAACGTTTTATTCCAGCTTGTTTTGAGGAGAAATTGCCGTTTGGCGGTGCACCTGATATGGTTTGGGCTGGAATCTCTTCAGAGAGTCTCACGGAGTTAGTGCTGATAGAAAATGGTACGCTAACTAGTGCAAGATATGTGAAATAAATTATTAATGAGCACGTCGGTCCATATTTAATTAATATGGGTGAAAATTCAATATTTATGCATGAGTATTTTAATGACGTTGGCATCAATCGCATAGACTGGCCCACGAGAAGCCCAGACTTGAATCCAATTGAACACGCTTGGGACGACCTTGGGAGGTGTAAAAAATCGAAACAGAACCCCAGCTACACTTCGAGACCTGAAACCATGCGTTAGTGGAAGAATGGACCAATATCCCGCAACATCGCTATGAAACTTTATAAACAGCATGCCCAGTCGCCTAGCAGCTGTGAGAAGAGCCCGTGGCGGCAATACAAAGTATTAATTTCGTTTTAAAGTTCGTTTTTGTGTGGTATGTGAGGTACCAACCATAATTTTTTCAACGTAAATGTTAATGTTTTTTTTTTAAATGTAATTTTGACACTTAAACTAATAATGTTTCCAACATTTGGTGTTGCTTTATTAACTGGCAAATTGTCTACAACATACAATTTCATTCATGACGCTAGCTCTATTATTTTAAGAGTAATTCTAGTTTTTCGTACTGACCCGTATTCTTTGTCCGCGAGTGTATAATTTCGGAAAAACTACTTATACCTATTTTTAAATTTGCGTCATTTTCTTTTATCGGACTCAAACTACATCCAAATTACACAGCTAATCTATTCAAAGTGTCGAAAAGGGGGAAAAGTGCAGTTGGGGCAAAATTTCACAACTGCTTTTCGAAAATTACGAATAAAGGGCGGAAAAATTGGACTTACGCATCGAGGGGAACTTTGCAACTACATACACGGTGAAAATGGTACTGATAAATCAAAGTCTATTCATGCAACCAAAATTTTTTGAGTAAAAATAACTTCCTTTTTTAGGGTTCCGTACCCAAAGGGTAAAAACGGGACCCTATTCTAAGACTTCGCTGTCTGTCCGTCCGTCTGTCTGTCACCAGGCTGTATCTCAAGAACCGCGATAGCTAGACAGTTGAAATTTTCACAAATTATGTATTTCTGTTGCCGCTATAACAACAAATACTAAAAACAAAATAAAATAAATCTTTAAGGGGGGCTCCCATACAACAGACATGAACTTTTTACCGTTTTATAGATAATGGTACGGAACCCTTCTTGCGCGAGTCCGACTCGCACTTGGCCGATTTTTTTATTTTATTTAAGAAAATTCTCAGGTGTGAAGAACTTTAGCACTTCGCTATAACTTTCATATATGCTATAGCTTTATCGTGAAGGAGATAATCTTCAAAATATCATTACAATTTATGATTAAACTAAAAGCAACTTTGTCTGCTTACTTACTATGTAAACTTAATACACTCATCTGTTTTACTTCAATATCTCCTGTGCTCTAGTGAGAGGCTTTTAGTGGTAAGATAAGTCATCAATAAGCCATTATTTTACACACACACCTAAGATAAATTAATTTTGTGAATGTGAAGACTATGTGGGTCATTTTTGCTTTTTTTTATTTCTCCTCTGTTAACTTTAATCATGGTCTGGCAGTTTGAGTAATTTTTGTGGCCTACCCAAATGTCCTTTCTTTGGTATTGTTCGTCGAATCGTTGAGCTCCTTAAGTTCTGAGTTGAGCTGCACGATTACTGACAAATGCGTGCATTGACTGGACAGGTCCACTCAATCTGTGTGGTTTTTCCTCAAAAGACCATTTCAGACATAAATCTACATGATCTTCACATGATCTGACCAAGATTATGTCTGGACCTTAAAAGAGACTTCGACCTCTGAGTTTGTTTCGGCCTTTCTTCTCAGAGTAGTCAGATAGGAAACGCAGACCTCATCTAGTTTTTAAAATATGATTGGCGTGTAAAAGTGTTTGTACAAACCTACTTACAGGAATAAAATCATTTATCATTTAGTTTTTTAGTCAATTTAAGTAATTCCCAAAATCAATGCAGAGATCGCAGTCGCAATCCAATTTATTTATTTAGGAAACGGGTAAACTAAAAAACCAGGCCTGCATAAGTTATCTGGAAGTCCCAATAAATGTTTTAGGGGTGCGTAAATCATTACTAAACCCGCTACCCGGGATAGGCAAAGGACGAGTCCGCGAGGGTCGAAGGAATGGACAAGGTAGTTTTGAAGGATCTATGGTTATGTTAAAGTGTTTATATTTTTTGCTGTAGAGAGACCAAAGGAGATAAGTAACCAGGGTCGTCAGACATAATTGAAGTTTAGTAAGAAACCGATGGATATTTTCGAATGAAATTTAATTTGATAAATGAATTGTTTGTTTTCTATTAATTAAATGAAATTTTACTCAAAAACATCCATCGGTTTCTTAGTAAACTTCAACTATATCCGACGACCCTGGTTACTTATCACTTTTGTTGACCGCACTTTATAGAGGACATTTAAAATAAGCAACGTCCTTTAAAAAGGACAACCGTAGTAGTTGGATCGTCGTCAGCGATTACAGGTTAAAAAAAAAATACACGTGTCGCACTCGGGGACTGCTGCGGTAAAGCTATTGCATAGCATTTTTTATCAACTTATGCAATTATAATTATTTATTTATGCAGTATTTTTTTTTCTTTGATATTAATTCGAGTACAGTCGTACCGTATACATACACGTTAAGCGAACGCTCGGCCGAGCTACATGGTAGGCGGAGTGGGGGGTGTTAGGTTTTATTTTCGTTACGGAATTTCTTGATTCGGTCGCCGCGCTCAAAGCCCGCGATAAAAGCTATGCAATAGCTTAAAAAAAAAATGTTTAACTAAAACACACAGTACCTATGTACTTATACTGGTAAAAACCGGAGTTATAGAACATGTCGTTTTCAAGACTAGAAGCCTAACAAAAAAGTTACTGAAAGTAACTCAATTTGTTCTTCACATTTTGTTATTTCTGCCGCAACTAGGACGGTTACTTCCAAACCTTTTTCTATTACTAATGGCAATAAACTAATGCTATTTTTGAACTTTTCTATTCTAGAAACACAATCAAAGTTTGTCTTACAAAATACACGAAAGACCTACTTGTTTTTGCCTAGTAACATCAAGGTATATTATAGTCATAAACCTAAGTAATATGTAGTTATAATTTATGACATCCTGGTCTCCGGCTGTGTCGAGCCCAGGGCATCGTCACCCCCGGGAGCCCTTGCGACGCAAAACCCTATGTACCCTACTACCTATCTATCTGCACTGACAGCGGCAGCGTCTCCCTTTTTGTGCTATACATTATCTTCATGTATTTTATGATTGCCTTGTAATTTATATGAAGAAATAATTTTGTTGTCGGTATTAGAGTCTATAGTAAATTTATTATTACGAAAATTGATCTTAAAATTAATATAATCGTCGATGTCTAGTTAATTACCATGGATTTTGAAATTTTATGAATATTTTGATAAAACGTAGGTAAAAGAATCTGTGCAATTGCATAGAATTATGGAAGATATTTTACGATAGGTGCTAAAATAACCCCATAGCCATCAAGGCAGAAATAATTTCAAATCAGTACCTGAGGCAACTAAACAACACCCAAATTACCTTTCCCACCGACAAGAAATATCATTCTCTGAAAAATTATAACCAAACCACCACATCACATCTCGGAGGATCTATAACACTATCGTGCATTGTTTACAATATTTCAATTTACATATCATTATACAGCAATGGGCCATACCGAGAGCACCTCAAATTCACATAATCGTTAGTTGTAACTTGTTATAATAAACCGCATACGACTCCTATTAGTTTTGGGCTCAAAGAATATGTGGACAGAGGTGACATGGAGTGGTGTTATCGGTATTTTTTTTTGTGGTGAGGTGGTAAGGTTTCAACTGTTTCCAAAAATGCTTGGTCTTTTTTGACGAAATTGTATCTATAAGATAATAAAATAAGGTGCATTAATATAGTTTTAATGAGTTGTGATACTAAAATGTTCGTCCGTACTGTGGACTAATACTTTTTTACGACATGGTCCATTTTGAAATACATAGTTTGTGCCTATATAATAGTATATAATAGGTATGTACGGTTATAGTAAAAAGAAAAGTACTAAGAAAGTGATTACACAAATCAAGAATCTATGCAGATACTGAAAGATGTCAGAGCTTCGACAAATTCTAAAATAATTTTTACAAGATAGTAATTGTTACAAACTTGAAGCTATTTTCTTTGAAATTCAAAAGAGATTATCTGTCAGACTCTCTGTTCCCAAGAAATGCAATCAGTAAAATCTACTCTACAAACGCGGTCACTCGTTCACAGCGATTGGATAGTCAAATAACTGTCGACTGAGAAATAAATTGAAGATTATCTTTTTTTACTGGCAATTATTTTTGTAAGTAAAATTAAATTAGTCAGCTCCACAGTTTCCTATATCCATTCCCTCAGTTTGATAGACGTGGCGGCAAAACTTTTTCTAGGGTCTCGGTCCCCCCTCGGACCGTGGGGGGCTATCTATTAAATAATCATTTCGGACCCCGTCGCGTAGGTGCGCCGCTATTAACTCTGCGAATTAGTGCTCCTCATGTTTTATGTGAACTTGGTAGTGGTGGTAGTTATCATGGTCAAATTGCTGAACATCACGCTTTGTTGGGCTGGGATAAGACAGAGCTAACAATGTGTGTTGATAAAATTATAATGTTAAGTTTTCTTTTTATAGTTCATAAGTTTTCGTACATATTTTCAGACAAAAGGCCCGTGCAGATAGGTGGTCTTTGGAAATGTTGGCAACATTGGTATTTTTGTACGGGTTTCGAAGTTTTATTGTGCTCAATATTTCAATGTTCGAACATTTCAAATTGGCTTAAAATAGCACATTTTACAATATAATCAAGCCCGCGTGGTGGTCGAAAAAATCCTGTAAATCGTTCTCAACTAAAAATACATATTTATATACTTACCTACCTATTTGCCAACTTTCATGGTGCTCGGTCAAACGGTGTTAGAGTTCAATTTAGACTCACGAAATATATTACTTGTATTTAAAAAAATATCTCTTAACACGCTGCTACAGATTCTAATAATATAATTGGAAATACACGTAGCGTCATCTAGCGTCCTAAAGCAATAATTGTGACCGTCGAAAGTTACTGTTCTTTCCCTCGAGAACTGTACTTTTTTTTCTGGGTAAAAGGTACCCTATCTACTTTTCTGTACCCCTGACAACGTATATGCAAAATTTCATGATGACCGGTTCAGTGGTTTAGGCGTGAAAAGGTAACAAACAAACAAACTTACTTTCGTATTTATAATATTATATAGTTAGGGTTAGGGGATTTTACAATAGAGAAACTATCGAAATAAAGACTTATCAAAAGATAACGCTATTCTTTCTTGCACCTACATAAACTTATCTTTTCACTATTATTTTCAGCTAATCCTGAAATGTACAGAAATCTTTCAATCGCTTTTTATCTGAAGCCTAATTCTTATCTCTAACAATGGCTACATTTAGCGTTAGACTCGGAGAGTTTTTACTAAAAATAATCTTAAATACGGTATCCGATCCACCTACTTCGGATGCCGGGTAGGGTCGGGTACCTATCGAGTCATACGGGGTACCGAATCCCCCTCACCCCATGCCTCCTAGCTCCAGAAGGGAGTGGGAGGGACGAAACCTCTTAATTATTGTCACATATGAATTATTTTGATATTGACGCGTGTCTCGACCTCCTCGTTAGCGTCCCTTCGGGTTTCTTTTGAAATGGCGCGCTAGCTCTGCGAATGGTATGTTTGCCTGGTAGCTCTGGGAATTTGCTGCAATTTTTGTTTCAAGAATCTCTTTAGTAAATGAGTTCTACATGTAAAGTCAACTCGTATAGTTTGTTTTTCTACTGAAAACAAATCCTGAAACACGAGCAGTTTTTATAACTTGGCAACTGAAATGTCCAGAATTTCATTAAGTTGTATTTGAATAACGTGACTGATTGTATCCATCTACATTGCCAGTTATGTTTGGTCAATTTCAAGCTTGGAAACACAGAATTTATCTGAAGTCCATGCCAGCGAACATTGTAAATCCTGTCAACATTGAGGCAATGTTCCTCTTTGAAAAATGAACTGATAATAATAATAATTGCAGGATTTAAAACAATGTCAGGTTTTTTCTCAACAAGGAAAATAAGTTTCATGACAACTAGACCACTTATAGTAATTTTTACACAATTCTCCATGACAAAACTGCGCCCACTAGCACGCCAATAAATTGAAGGCTATCTTAATTGTATTCAAAAGTGCCTGTCGTGTCGCATCCACAATTAAGCCAAGCCTTGGTCCGCCAAAGTGCTACCACCTAATAGGAACTTTAATTTTCCAAATTCACCTGGCGTTTATGTAATTCACCCCATACATGCGCCCCCTGGCCGCGGGGTGTCTAATGTAGACCAAGGGGGTATAGGCGACGCTCACGAAAAGGAAAAGGGTGGTTCTAGCAATTTTTTTCTGATTTTTTCCCCTCCCTTTTTGCCCGATAATACCCTAATGGTCGCTTGCTTCCTTTTTGGTGGATTTTTTTACGCCGTCGAAGATCGAGACGTATTTTTTACTCGCTTGTAATTTCCCCGTTTCCCGCCGAAATGAAAAATAAACGGTCAGGATTTTTTTGTATTGATGCGTGATTTCTGAGGTCGTGCGGTTTGCCGACGATGCCTGGAGGTGTGTGTTGTGATTGCTTGCGAAGCGAAATGCGTATCTATCTTATTGTTGCGTTGTTGTAATAATAGTGAAAAGGCATTGGTATCATGTTTTAGCAAACGGAAATAAACTCAAAAATAGAATGCTTTCATTTAATAATAGGCAAACTGGGAATATTAACAGTTGTCATCAGAACCAAAACTTAATTTGACAGCCCATCAATTTTATATCCGGCTTTTTCTTACTATCCCAATTACTTGTTGACAGAAATATATTTCGTTTTGTCGCTGACTAACAGAATCGACGGCTTCATTTACAATAGGGACTATGCATGTATTTTTAATATTTTTGTTCGGTAGTTTACATCGCGATATAATAGTAAAAAAATATTCAGCGCCAAAAGAGCAATTGAAAGTACTTAAAAATAAGTTAAAAATAGCCAACCGACACGGGCATTCTAAACGCCCTTCATTTTGACGCGCTTAGTGTGACGTCATAGTCTATGACATTGACAAAGGCAAATACTCATATAAAACACATTGACATTTATTGTTGTCATAGATTTTTACGTCACATTCGCTCGGACCAATGGCGTCGCTTTTCATATATTACACAAAAAATTAATTTCTTGCTTAAAAAGAAATTATAACCAAAAATATTGATGGAGGCATAATTCCGAAGTAACACGGTTTTTAAAAAAAAAAAATTACCCATGTTTGAATCACATGCATATTTTCTATTTCTAAATTTCTGAATGAGCGTATACAATGCGTCAACAGGTCCGTTTGTACGGAAATTTAAGTTTTAATACTTCTAGTTCAAAATAGGTATTTCATTTTTCAAATTACACATAATTCCTTTCACCAATTAAACCCAATGCCAGTTGCAGAAGGAATTTCTCAGAGAGTCTCGCATGCGAGTAGGAACACATTACTTTTATTTTGGCATCGATAAATTTTCGTACCGTGTACCACCCTGCATAATGCATGCAGCGAAAAAGTAGGGAAAATAGAGAAAAATCGGGGAAAAATTTCGCCCCCTCGCCGGGTTCCTTGGGCACCACCTACTAGGCAAGCCGGGGCGCGTAGGAGGTTACCGTCCGCCAAGATTAATACGGTACAGTACGACCGCCCGACGCCGCAGCTTTCATTAAAAATACTGGGACCCTGATGGGTTAGCTGGCAGACTTGTGCCGACTATATGCCACCCCGTGGCGCCGTCTGTGGTTTTGCTGAACGTGTACAACTAAAATGAATTTCGAGATATTTCTCTCCTTTCACATATTTGCAAAGCAGATGTAAAACGAAAAAAATAATTTATTACTAAAAACAATGATACTAACACACATTTTAACAAATTATTTCTTATTATTTCATAAGTTACCCTAGTGGGCAGGGGAGACTTGTATTAAGAATCGCATGACTGTAAAGTATGTTTGTGCGTTTGTAACTTTCTTTTGTGTAGCTACGAGTCAGATGATTAGTTGATTATTGCTACGCGGCGCCGTAGCAAGCTCTACGGATTTGAAAGGAGGGTGCTGCTACGGCGTAGTACGGCTACGAGTACGTTCTCTTAGCGTAATAATTATTACGTCATCTATTTATGCTTGAGTACATTGTTAGTTACATATTTCTGATACTATAATATAGTTTTTGATTAAAGTAAATATGGTAGTAGATACATGAAAAAGTTTATGAAAGTTTTTCTGAGCGCGTCTTGTAGAATTCTTTGTCATTGTTAACAATGATTATGTTGTGAACGCTATCATAATTGATTGTTTATTTTCCAGATAGTAGACTTGAAGGTTTCCAATAAAGTTTATTTTTTACCTACCAAACAAGTTGTTACTATCAACATACGAAAACGGCAACAAAATTATTATTTGCCCACACACAACCCGAAATCCAATGTAAAATAAACACAGCGAGTCATTAGGATTCCATCAGTCACAAAAACTATGTCCAGTCGCCCCTCTTGCATGCTCCACCGTTATTATTTCTTAGCTCTGCACACCCTATGTCCCCCTAGTCGTGCTAAGTACTAAGCGGGCTGTTTGTAGGCAAAAAGTAGAACTACCCTCGCCCGAGAGGGGGGGCCGCTCACGCTTTAAAACCTCAAGCGTCCAAGTGCGGGGAATATGAAATTTTCGAAATGATAAAGCCGGTAAATAATAACTAGTAGTACGGGCATGGCCGTCTAATGTACTGGCTGCAGAAAAAGCTTGCACTTACTTTGTTTTTTTGTTTGGGTCTTTGGGATTTGTCAGTTCGGTTAATTTTTATTTGGTCTTTGGAGGCTTGGAGATGTTGGAGAGACGTGGTCTTTTACTGTAATAGTAAATTATTGCAAATTGAGCTTTTCATAAAATATCAGCATTTTTTATCAACTCATAAATATTCAAGTTTAAACAACGTGGAGCCCTCATTGCCCACACTAATAATAACTTTCGTTATGATTTATGTTATTTACCTGCAAGTTAATGTTGCCCACCGGTGTCAGTGCTGCCATGAGGCTGTGAAAACCTTGATAAAAATCAACTACACCAGAATGTCCAAAACATTCAGCATAACTGTTTGTAGTAGACAACTTGTCAGTTAGGTTTTTCCGGGTCTTTCAAGTTATGAGAAAATTAAGTTATGAATTATTAATATGGTACAAGAATGAAAAGGACCAATATTTTGTGATATTTCAATTTTGGTCCTTTGGTACAATTCTGAGGAAAATTGTGACAAACACCAACATTTGATCATAATTTTATTTGTCTAAGAATTTTTCTGCATTCAGTACCGGGCAGCAGCGGGGTTCGTGTGTCTGCTTTCACATTTCCCACTCGCAACGTAAGGCGGGGTACGGTACACCCCCACCGCCCGCTGTGCTCCTGGTACCTACACCCTGCTTTTTATACCTTCCTGCCCGTCGAAAGTAATCAATTTGCGACTTAATTAATTAAGAAAAAAGCTTTGTCGGACGTTTAGTAACATCAAATGACTTGTGTTATTTTTCTTCTGTTTTTTGTTTATTAAATTATGCATAGATTGTTCTTAATTCACCGAAGCTATTATTAAGTTATTTGCAGGGATCTAATGAAATCGTTTTTAATTTGATCGGGAAAACTGATGAGTCGAAAGTGGGTGAAGAGGCGTCCGTTTGCGAATGTAGAAGGGTGTAGTGGGCGTTTAGAGTCTAGTTGAATTTCGATCTGTTCATCATTTGAATTTTGTCTCAGTATTTTGAGAAAAAAATTATGATTTTCCTTCAATGAATTTTTCAAAGTACCCGGTTTGAAATCGTAAGAATAGTCAATAAATTTGAACTTTTATGGAACTTTAATCACTGAACAAAATTTCACGCCGTATAACATTTCAATTTGTCATAAATTCTTGATTATCAAACAAACCGCTAGGTCTGTGAACTAAAATGCTTTTTAAGCTCACTATAACTTTGAAAGGGCCCAGTCAGCGCGCAAACATGTTAATTTACCACTGGATAACGCGACCCAATTCCCCCATCCTAATTCCGTACAGTTTCCACACTAGCAGAGCTACAAATACTTTTCCTTTAGTTTCGTTTCACCCGATATCGTCGTTATCTAGTTAGCCCGGGTCGACGAGGGTCCGAAGGGTCCGGGACTAAGTACCAGGACCGCATAGGTAGGTAGGAGGCTCGCGTGATGCCTGCCCCACACCCGCCAACACTATTTATAAACGTTCGCGATACGCAATGCTAGTGAGGGATTGTGTTCTCGCACGCTGAAACCAATTAGGGCTTATATGATCCTGGTAATGGTATTTTTTCTTCATATTTACTCTTCAATGAATATTTTTCTTTTGTATTTTGTTGCCTATTTGAGGGCCATCCTGTCTTCTCTGAAGAAAATAAATATAACTTACCGCTCTGACCTATAAAGCATCGCCTCGTAGAAAATAGGAGGAATTCCTATGTATTTTTGATACAGTTACCGACAAATAGTTTCTCATTATGAACTTCACATTCCTTTATTACTTATTTTGAAAAAACAAGGAAAAAAATCCAGGAAATTCTCTATGAGGAAAAGCGAGTTATCATTTTAACAGTACCAACTCTCCCACGTTACGTTACTTGTGTGAATATTAATATGCTTCAATGACCGCCATATTCTTTTGAACGGATAAAGAAGAATTTAATTAACACCCAAAAATGACTTGGCCCTCGTTTACCGCCGAATCACTGGAGACTTCATTACGCCTAAAATGTATGAAGATCACATTTTAATCGGGCAACCAACGTTTAAACTTAAAAATATAATGCTGGCATCCTCCACATTTCATACGCCCGCCACCCCTATATAAATTTTACCTTAAAAATCCGCAAATTCGGGGCTCCGGCACGGTCGCCAGACCTTTTCGAAAAGGGTCCTCCGTACCCACCGAACCTACCAAAAGGGATTTGCCTTGGGATCGAGGCATTCGGCCCTACACTTATACAAAATGTCCAATACGGGCCCGCCCCGCGACCCTCGGGGCCCTGGAGGTAGCTGGCCTGTGAGCGTAAACACACAAGTTTGTTGCCTAACCGATGGGGTATTATGTAAGTGGTTGTCAGCTGCTGGACCGCAATCACGACACAATCTCACCAATTCGTTCTATGTAACGTCTTTTTGCAATTTGATTGCGACCTTTTCAGAACTTGATTGATAACTTTGATTTTATTTTGGTATTGTTTCTTGTTTTTCCTTTGACCAAAGTTGTAATAATCAATGTGTTAGCACTACAGTTCATGGAAACATAGACCTGCAAATGGATAGTAACAATGAACAATTATAAGGAAAAAAAGAAAACAAGAAAAGTTCCTAGGGCACGCACTACTCGAAAATGGTATGGTTATAAACAATGGTAGTGAAGGAAAATTACACAATAAGGTATCTCCACATATTTATGTCACCCTAAACACCGATTTTAACTGAAGTTACGATCATGGCTCTTCAGCTTATAAACCTAGGCCCATCGTATATAGGGTTACGTCCAAGGTGGAAGGTACAAATTACCTAATACATGATTTTACCCTTACAGCTGTGTAAAGTGGAAATTAGGTACAAAGGACGAAATGAAATATGTTCCGCATATTATCCAAAGAGTGAACTGTTGTCATAATAATATGAATGAATACAGCATTCAATGTAAGTGTCAAAGAAAACTAAAAACTAAATTCTTCAAAAAACGCATAGTCTTGCACCCTAATTGTGTAACACATTATCTATCACAATATGAATAATTTTGAAGCCTATTGCTAATCCATTGCTTCATATGTTCGAAAAATCTGTCTGCTCAAAAACGTAAATAACGCAATGAATGTTGTTGAACTGTCAAAATGGAAGCCATTCCTGCTGTTAGTGTGTTATGCAATTACCCACCTGTACTCAAAACTCAACTAAAGTCGACTGATAATAGAAACGCACGGTTTGTTTATATCTTAAGTTTTTCTGGAGAATATTAAAACGTATCCTTCTATATTTTAATCTGCTGTGACTTTGATACTGTGGGGTGTTGTAATTCATAGGAGTTCTTTCAAATCGAAAGTACGATTAAGTAAAGTGTATTTTAGTAAAAGAACTTCTGTCTACGTTACCTACATAAAATTCTTAGCAACTCTATTCGACCCGAAATCTTGACTTTGTAATTAAATTCCTAGATACTTGATTTAGAGGTTCACTAGTTTCATCCTTTTCTTTAGTAAATAGGTGATTATGTATACATTTTTACTTTCATTCTTTGATTGAGATATTTTCATTAATGTACTACATACTTGTGTTTGATTTTCAGGTAAGAAAAGTCACGGGCCTACATAACTACACGTCTTGATGTACCAACGAAGGTAAGATTTTAATTTCGCAGTATTTCGAAAACTACGAAAATTACAAAAGTTCAATTTGCTAATAGGAATTGTCTCGAAATCGCTACAGCTTTTAACTTGGCGGTGAAAAATTCAACGCATCGTAAGTTTTAAAGTCTGTATTAATTTTCAACGTAATGCTGTTGTTGATTTGCCAAAATATGTCAAAGTTATCTTGATTTTCAATAAGCCTATAATGCTGCTGTTTTCTGTTTTTTTGGTCAACTTTATGTTAGGGTCCGCGCTACTGAAAAAAAGATTTTAATTTCACAAAGGATATACACAATATCTAATTTCTCTATACTTTTGTCAAAATTATTCTCTCTCTATAATTTCATTAATTATACTAATTAAGCAGTCACAGAATAGCACATAATTCAAAACACTTAGCAAAATACTAGGCTGCCATCAATGAACAAGAGAGTGTACTACTCTTCAAAATACAAGTACATCCACAAAAACTGCAGTGACTACGTAGAAACTGTGAGCTGTATTCGCACAAGCGCCAAGGTGTGTACAGGATGCGTTCTACGTATATACAGGGGTGTCGGGAAAAAGTTATAATAGCATTAATGTAGGTTCTTTTGACAGCTCGCCGGTCGTCGTTAGCAGCCCTGTGCTCTGTATCTTGTCATAATCTTTTAGAGATGTGGGTGCGTCGATAGTGTTTTTGTTTGTCGATAAAAACCACGCGATATCCTTGACTGCTTAAGGAGAAGGTAATGTATAAAATAATGAGTCAGTTGAAAACTTGAATGGCAGATTAATTATTCTAGGAAATTCAAATATAGATACAGAATTCATACTTTCATACTATAATATTATAAATACGTAAGTAACTCTCGTCTCTCGTCTGTATGTTACCTTTTCACGCCTAAACCACTGAACTGATTTCAATAAAAAATGGCAAGGAGATAGATGGCATCCTGGAGAAGGACATAGGGTACTTTGTGCCGGTAGCACGTTCCCATGGAATAATTTCCGACATCCACGCGGGCGAAGCCGCGGGCAGAAGCCAGTAAGTAATATATTTGAATCTACAACTAATCATTGCAAAACACTGCTGTTAATGAGAAACTAGCTTTTGCCCGCGACTTCGTCTGCGATCCAAGATGAAAAGTAGCCTATGTCCTTACCCAGGTCATGTCTATCTGTGTGCCAAATTTCATTCAAATCCGTTCAGCCGTTTTGGCGTGAAAGCGTACCTAACAAACAAACTTACTTTCGCATTTATAATATTAGTTAGGATGCACAATATACTATTTCTATGAGCTTTCACACTTTCACATCTTATTATGCACGCGGTATTGCTTTTCAATCATTACAGCTATTGTCTCGACTCATGGAAATTATGATTTTAGTCGAAAAGTACCTATTAAGTGCCAAAGTGCCAAAGTTACCATGTCAGGACCAACTACTTTTTATAAGATCCAAAACATCACTTCACTTTATAAAAAAGATACCTAATTCAGCATCAAACCTCACAAAAAAAAAGAAAACTTCGCAAAAAAATATCGACTCGTTATTATCGACACAGCACCAGCCCGAGTCACGCCGCATCACTAATTACGGGCGCAGACGGCGGCGCCGGGTCGAGCCAAGGGTACACGGTCCTCTCGACAGAATTTTTTCCCCAACGCACCCCCTACCCCACCGGATGGGGAGGGGGCTTCCTGTCCCTCCCGGACCCTTCTTAACATTTCCCTGGCTCGGAGGCACAGAAGGAAGATGCCTCGCTTATATGGAACCCTGGTACCTACCGCTCGGGTTATATACTTTTTTAGGGTCGGTCAGACCCTTTGAGGCCTTTCTCACGAGTTAGGGACCTACATATTCCCTTTTCGGGCCCTTGTTGACCTTTGTAGGTTTAGGCCGCGTTGTTTCATCATTATATAATAATATAAAAGTTTCAGATTTCTCTTAGTGAGGGACGCTGGTGACGGTCGTGTGAATTTTCTCTACTAACTACTGTGGTGTTAGGTTTAATTTCGTTCATAAGTATCCTCATACATACTTCGGGTTCTAAAACCCACATTGTACGAGAAATGACCGCTATTTCTCCATTGAAAATACTATGACAACAAATGACTTAGACATAACATCTCTATTTACATTCACATTCTGTAACAAAACCAACCTGTTGAGCTTTTAAAATAAACTTCAATTTAAATCACTGTACGTAAACAAAGTGAAGTTTTTCTCCTCTAATAATCCATTATAATATAATCTATTCAACTATAAAATCGATATATACATTAGTTCGACATTTCCCAAAACGTTTTCATTCCGATTTTTTACAGTTTTTCTCTATTTAAGTCACCGGGTTCCATACCTTTAAAGACACGAATATTTTTTGCCTACCGGTACTAGGCGCACAGTAAGCCAAGGTGGTGTACGGTCATTCCTTAATAATTTCTTCAATAGTTTGACAAGCGAACACGCTACGGGGGTTCTCGCTTCATTGATGTGAATTGTGACGAGTCATTGGACATTGAACCGCGAGGGTGCAGTGGCAGTGTCTTCTTTGCTTACGGGTTCGATTCCCGCGTCAAAAATGTAAGCAGAAGACGTAAACTCTTAATGTTGTTATGAATGTGGAGCTTCCATAATTAAACTATTTAGTCTTGTTTCCTTATCTTTTGTTGTCATTGTTTTGTTTATTATCAAGGCTCTCGGATACCCGGCATTTTTTCATTCAAGAAATTATCATTTGTGTTCCGATCGCCTGATATATTCTACTTAATATATAATATTACAAATGTGAAAGTTTGTGAGGATGGATGGATGGATAGATGTTTATTACTCTTTCACGCAAAAACTACTGAAAGGATTTGGATGGAATTTGGAGAACAGATAGTTTATAACCTGGATTAACACGTAAGATACTTTTTATCTCAGTAGTACGTTCCCGTGGGATAATTTCCGACATCCACGCGGGCGAAGCCGCGGGCAAAAGCTAGTTACCTATAAAACTTTAACCCTTATACATTAGTGAATCCAGGTTTTAAACTATATGTGTGCCAAATTCCATCTACATCCGTTCAGTAGTTTTTGCGTGAAAGTGTAACAAACATCCATCCATCCTCACATACTTTCACATTTATAATATTAAGTCAGATGTCCTAATGATTAGTATATAACCTAGAAAACCAACTCAAAAAAAATAAAAAATAATCAAAGGTACAAATATCACCCTTCACACCCATTCTTTTTTATGTTTTGATTTCATCGTAATTGTCAACACCTTAATAATGTATCGATGTTTATTTTACAACACTAATGATTTGTTGACATCATAGGGGTGCCCTTTGCTCAGCTGTGAATTGTCACATGCTAACAACAGTAACTTTTATATGAGGGTTATATTTTGTAAATTAAATTTCTAACAAAAAACAAAATTGATTTGAAAAAGATGATTGAGAAAATGATTACTCCAGAGTGCTGTTCTAGTATCGATTTATTCGTTTGAATTTTTATCGATATGTGAAATATTATGTGCAAATATATTGGAAGTATTACGCACATACAGTCTTATTTTTTCGTCGGGGTGACTTTGCTGTCGGGTGCGGCCGACCTTCATTTTTTTCAACGGCGAAAGTTTTCAAGTTTAGTCACTAGCATTATTGAGTAAATTATATAAAAGTGGCCACGGTATTTGACATAATATGTGACACATGGTCTTGACATAGTCACGCTGCCCATAATTATCGAAATATTGATACACAACGTATAATGTGTCACTTATCAAGTCGAACTACCTACATTTTGTAATTTGAGAAACCATTATACTAAATGCAGCCTAATTGCGTAACGCACTCACAATCGCGTTGTTTTAGTTGCCAAGGGACAAAAGCAATGAACAATGTTGAACTTTCAAAACGTAAGCCATTGCAATTGTGAGAGCGTTACGGAATTAGGGTGCAATTCTATTCAGGAAAGTGGATTAAAGCGGTAAAATTTGTTAACTCATGAAGACAAGTGAGCATAAGTTAAGTTTAGTTTGCGTTAAAACTTGTTTTCTTAATATGTATAGTAGTTGAATTGGAAAATAGGGTCAGCTGGTCCTTTGGTACGGGACTAGATAGTGAAGCACCTAGGTAAGTTCTTGAAAAAGGAAAATTAGGTAGTATTAAAAAAATATATAGGTAGAATAAAATTTGGTTCCGTAATGTTTAAGAAAAAACGAGGCACTATTTACTTGGTACCGAATAAAAGCAAAACATCTCCTGGGTATGCTGTAACCAATATTGTATCATGCCGTTACCAGGCAAACACGGCACAGGATCAATTTAATTCGGCGGCCTGATGTTATCTACGTTTGACATTTCGACTCTGAGATTACAAACGAACTTTGCCAAGTCAGTAAGCGCGCCACCAACTTACTAAGGATTATACTACTTTAATATAGCGCTGCGACCGTGTGTAGCCCCCTTAAGTGCCACTGTCACGCGGCAAAAGGCGAACAAAGTAGCAGAGGCAGTTCCCTCCACACGAAGTATAGCCTCCGCGCGCCACGGGGGTAAACTTTGATACCCCAAAACCTCCACCCTGCTATGCCACCCTAGTACCCGGCCCACCCACAGCGGGGCTTTGAGGACGTCTTTGAGCCGAACTTTAGCGGGAAAACCCCAAAATTCAAGTTGGCCCACGTCCCCGATTACGAGTTGGCGATATCTTTGAAAATTTTCTGGTCTCCTGGTACGTTGGGAGTACTTGGGAGCCTTGTTTTCGAATTTTTCAGATGCGGGTAGATTGGGAAAGCGGATTTTTTTATAAATTCGTACGTGGTTAACTTTTGCTGGGAATAATATTTTTCCTGTAATCCTTCTTTCATTTATTTGTAGAGCGGTGCCGGCCTACAAGATACACGTGCCGACTCTTTTTGCTTTGTAGTAATAGGTTAATAATATTACGTTTTCAAAACCCACACCTACTTATGAATTTATTTACAATTTAAGTTCGAATCAAACAAAGAACAACTTAATAAAAAATTACGACTGAAAGAAAATGCAAATTTCACGTGCTTTTGGATTAACAGAAACTAATTTTTTGAAGAGTGTCAAATAAAAGACATTAACATGCTTTTTAGAGTAGATTATGCACCAAGGGGATAAAGCAGTGTCTTATGTCGCGCGAGGGAGTTAAGACAAGAATCGTGAGTGCCGCGAGGGATTCAAGCTCGCCCAAGATGAAGGCACGTTTATCCCCGAGGAAGATACTCTACTTTTCACACCACTTACGAGACAATAAAAAGCAATAGTGGGTACTGCAATCGAAGTATTTATTAAAATTACAATTACAGTTAGTAGACCTATTTAAAACAATTAAAAGTTAAAGGTAAATGTTGACCAGTTGTGGAAAGCCAAAGTTGTTTTTATTCGGTACATTGATTGAAGTGAAGGTAGAGTTTATTTACGTATTGCTGTTGAGTAAAGTTTCAGAAGGTTGGGTCTGCTGAGGATCATTTTGGATCATCAAAGTTGGTGCTTGAGGCAGCGGGCTAGATGAATAGTGTTTTGATGTAGATGGTTGCGGTGACAAAGGTGTCCCAAGGATCAGTTATCGACGGTGTTTTTAGTTTGATATTGTCACCAATGCGGCAGCTTATTTTATCCTTATTCTGTATAAAATTTTCAATGTAGCCCTCCGCTACTACATCAGATTTCCATCCACCGTGTCTTTTAATCTGGGTCATGTCTGCTCCTGAATCCGCCAATAGAGTAGCCGATGTTCTCCTGAAACAATGGCCCGTGTAGAGCTTGGCAATAGTCAATTTCTTTCGGCATAGTGCTGATCTTATTTTTACCAATGACTTGGCTGGTACACTTGCTATTATTATAAGCTAAGAAAAATCTGTTAGTGTTTATATTAGAGGGGCGTAGTACTTGGTACTCTTCGACAATTCTTACGTATTCTCTCGCTGTACTAGCAACAAATCTGAATGCTTTTCGATATCTTCGATTTTAATGTTTAATAATTCATTTCCACGACAAGCGCCTTTCACTCCAAAAATCAAGGCCACCTGTAGCAAAAATAGACTGGTAGGTTAGTAAGTAGGAAGGTAAGTTATATAGTTTAATGTATATAATTTTTTATGTATTACAAGTTTTACACTTTCTTAGATTTGATTGACAGATATAATTGTAATAATAGACATAAACTTACCATAATATTTAACTTGTATGGAGCGCAGAAATCTCGACATTTTGGCTTGTCGAAACATTATGCAACGCTTCGCATCGCACACAAGCGATCGATGCATGAGCAGGGTCGCTAGTAAGTATAAGTAAGTATGTAGCTATTTTAGTTACAAAACATGCCATCATTAGATAGATATTACATTTGTGGCAAGAAAGCTGTGGTCAGGGGCTTCATTTGGAAACGTTTCCATATTTTGAGCTAAGAAAACTTTTGATTTCTTAGCACGATGTCCTTCCGATTTCCTTTTAAAAAATGCCAGGAATTTGGTGTATGTATTAATTTGAATATTATGTTTAATGCTCATTGTTGACCTGAGCTTTGAATAGATGCACCATAGGCTACTTGACTTCTTGGCTGGAAGTAGACTAAAAGCACTGATTCAGATACAGACTTGACGCCTTTTATAGATTTTCATTTGTAAAAATCGTCGTAGGCTTTCATGTACGATTCCTTGGACTTTTCTGGGAGTAGATTGTTGGCAATGCTAATTAATGGCTTCGGATTTAATTTAGGTACTCCGGAGTTAAATCACTATTGTCACTCGACATTTTTGTGAGAATTTGTAGTTTAATTTGTTGTTTAACAGCAAAGAGATTTGCAGTATTCGCGCCTTTTTTATTTGTGTTCTACGAGTATTTAAAAAAAATTGTATTCTCCTCTCGGTCGCCAGTTCTATTTCCGAATAATTAATTTTTTTAGTACAGGTCTCAATGGCCAGTGCATGGGATTAGTATGTACTATGGAAAATGTTTTTATTTAATTTTTTACTTGGGGTTCCAATGTTTCAAATTCAAATCACATTAATGACCAGCGGGTCTCAATTAAATCCAGTACAATATTAATGCCCGGCTAGATCCCAGGGCTTGAATGACTTACTATAGAAAAATATTTTTCACACCACCTGCTCGACAATGTCAAATTATATGTCATGCAAACCTAATCTAAAGTAAGTCATTAAAGCCCTGGGGTCTAGCCGGGCATTAATATTGTACTGAATTTCATTATGACCCGCCCTTGCATAATTTGATTTGAATTTGGAACCTCAACTAAATAATTCGTATGAAAACTTTTACCATAAAAACACTTATTTTTCTATTAAAGTACAGCTCGACGAAAGAGTATTCACTTCATAGGTTTTCGTCGCCGTCGACGAACAAAATGATCGGTTGCTGTGGCTTGTACTCCCGCGTTAGCATCTTGGATTTGGGCTGACGCCTTATTGAGGATATTATTTATTGTGTTTTTGATGAAATTGCTTAAGATTAGACTAAAAAAATTGAAAAATCTAAAACCCGATAGGCAGTAAGTTATTTTAGTTCAATCTCAGATTTGAAGCCACCAACTGCATCTGCAACTGCAGTCGTAGTCGCAGACTGCAGTCGGGTATTGAATTTGTCATTTTTTGTGTGTTATGTTTTTGGAATCGCCTCCTCAAGCTCTTTATTTTGATATTCCACATAGTAACAGTACAAAGTTGTTTTCAAAACCTTACTTATTGTCGTCTACAATCCGCCATTTTAATTTTATAAAAATAAAACCCAGCCTAACCTCCGCGCGACCCAAACGAGTCGATAGACACGTCATGTATTAAAATCCATCCGGCCGTTAGGATGCTTCGAGGGTATAAAGAATTCCACATACAAAGGTACATAGATAGTGGTAGTTGGGTAAATAGTGTATGAAACTGGGTATTCCCCGGTTACTTAAAAGTTTTATAAACTACTAATTCGATAATCGAATTGGTTTTTGTAACCAATTGGGTTTGGCGAAAAGTAGAGTATTTTCCTTGGGGATAAAGGTGACGTCGTCTTGGGCGAGCTTGAATCCCTCACTGCGTTCAGGATTCTAGTCCTAACTCCCTTACTGCGCAAGGGAGCCCTAGAATCCTTCGTTGTGTTCAGGATTCAAAATAGCACCCCCGACATTAAGACACTGCTTTATCCCCTTAGTGAATAATCTACTATTAACTTCCTTATTTTTTTATTAAAAGCGGTTGTCATTCAATACTTTAAGCATTTTGATGAATTTCGGTTTTTAATACCCAGAAGTTTCTAAAAAGACCGCAATTTGATAATCTTGGACACAAGGACCATAAAAATTTCCACAGTTTTCAGTTGACTTCGTGAAAATTACTATTACTTAATTTTGAATCAGCATGTGTAAGGAAGGATTGCTAAACAACGTTCAAAATTACCGTTCTTGCAATGATTCATTACTTTCATTAAAAAAAAAAAAAAACTATTTGTGATGTAGTTGCCTGCGGTTTTATAGCTATGACAGTACAAATGCAATTAGTATTCACAGTTTCACGGTCCACAGCCTAATTATAAGCTGCAGGCCGTTAGCGTCACAAGTCCACAGCCCGCATTTGGGCTGTCCGCCTAAACGATTTTAAAGGAGTGTATTAAACTGGACTCGGCAGGATAGATCCTAAGCTACAAAAAAGCCATGGGACTTGGAGAAAGATATTCATTTCTATTTTAGCAATTTTATCAAAACATGTACTGGACTTGGGAGAAACTTTCTACACTAAACGCCGGACTGTGATCCTGTTAATTCTCTCTAATTTCTACATAACAGAAGCTATTTTCAATTTACTATACCAGTCTAGCAGAACAAAAAGGAGGTGTAATTAAAACATACAGCCTACCAGGCGCAAAGGCTGTATATAAATTACCAGGCGCAAAGGACCACGAAATTACCAGGGTAGCAGGAGCCATAGGAAGTATAAACAAGAATAGAATTGCGTGATCGGCGGGTACTAGGCGTAACGTTTATTTCTGGCCGTGATTTTCAGTAGGTGTGGAGTTAAACGCAATGTTTTGTTTTAAGGGCTCTTTCACTAATTTAGTATTCGGAGTTTTGATACTGTTGCATGTTCCATGGTTTGAAGATCAATGCATATTTCAAATGATATGATCACAGATACATGCTATTTATTCTAGTCGTCGGAATCTTTAATTTAGCTTCAAGCTTATGAATTAATTATAAGAAAACCTTTATCTCAATCAGCAAGGCTCTTAATTAACTTAATTGTACAGAATAAAAAGATATGTTACTTTAATTGTAATCTAGTTTCATTCCATATTTTTTGTAATAAAATATTAATTGAAGACAGTTTTAATTGAATATACAAGTGCACAAGATTATGGAAGGAATAAAAATGTTTGATACGTTGGAAATAATAATGGAAAGATAGTGATTCTCAGGTGTTTGCTTCTAATGTGATTGTTCGTTATTCATACGAAATAATGTCCATGAAAACTGGATAAAAAAATGTTTGGTTAAAGTCGAAGTCTTAATTTTTAATTTCTTATGAATTACATAAGAAATTAAAAATTAAGACTGCTTAAAAGGGCGTCAAAACCGATTCTGACTCGAGACAAAATGACCTATGATTCGAACTGTGGCTGTTACGCCCGCAACCGTCCTTGCTAGCACCGGAACCCTAGTCGGATCAACTAATCATTCCGTTTATTCAAGTTCTATTTCTTTTTGTGATCAATTCTAAATAATTCTTCAGTACTTAAAACAACAAAGTATTCAGTGATAGTTTGTGTAACTCTAAAACATAGTTTAAAACTTCATCTTTAAATTGCTGTAGGCTCAAACCAGGTTAAGAGTCGAGGTTTTAGTACTAAACGCTAGTTACTTTACATAATTTATAATGAGATATTAAAGGAGTTTTACGGACGGCCGTAAACGGCAGCTGAAAGGGAAAGGGTTTTTTTATTATTTTGGAAATGCCTTCAGCCCGGGGGCGCGAAAGCAAAGCTATCTTCGGTTTACGATCCCCCGAGCCTAAGATTGGCTTTACACTTAATGAATATTGGTAATTTTAATTTTAAATATTATGGATTAGTGCTGTTCTGCTTAAAGATGCTTAGAATACTGCAAAAAATGGTCTTTATCGTTGTTATTTCTAAAATGTTCGACCGGACCTTAGGACCAATACTTATACACGATCGAGAGTGCACAAACAAACATAAAGTTTTCCTTTTATATCCGGTACTTAATTTTCTTTGTTTACTTGATCAGAATATCTTGAGGTTACCAAGCTTCCAGCGACCCGCGGGAGGTGCGATTAACTACTTCGTAAATAAGCAAAGTAATACTGGAAGAAGAATTACCGGCTGCTCGCCACTGGCCGGGTAAGGCAACCGGATATTTCTTTTAGCTGTCCAAAGAACCCCCCGGTCATAATGCCCTAGTGGGGGCCGCAGGGGGGCAGATATAAAGATACAGGCCCCCCACTTATCCCGGGACCATACCCGGTCCTTTTGCTTTTATAGGGGGTGTGTATAAAACCGAATCGCCCGGTTTTAGCTGTGCTGGAGTGTTACGAGCGGGGCCGGCGGCGGCGGTCGCATTATGCCGACGGAACGAGACTATATCTGATGTGGCTATGGTGCCTCGGTACTTATATACAATGTTTAGACGATGGCTTCGTTCATTTATTAGTCTGGCGTTTCGAACGGTCAATAAAACGTTAAAGGCTCTCAGTAATAAACGGAAATTAGCCGAGAAAAAATGCGCAGGAAATGTAAGCTTTTTGTTACATTTGTTGCCTTGTTTATTATCACGGGATAGTACTAATTCGTTCTCATTCCACTTTAACTTCAGTAGGTACTGAATACAAAAAGGGAACGATCCTCCATGTAACTGTTTCACTCGTTCAATCCAGTAATTCTTCAGACGTTTCTCAGAAGCGAGGAACGGTTTTAGCAACAGCCTGTATGTTAGGTGTTCCAAAAAACGATTTAATTGATTCGTTTTGAAGATTGTTCGGACGGTTTTACGTGAATAAGATTCTTAATAGTTATGCTAGGAAACCACACCCGAATTATTATACCTAAATGATCAGTTTTGAACCGAATCTGACACAATTCAGTCCTTCAGGGATAGTTTCGTACGTTTTTCTTTGCTGTTCAAATTGCGACGCATCCAAGCCTCGTTCCCTAAATGTTGGCATCCTGTTTTGTCCAGCACTCGGACCGAAACGTGGGGGAGGCGAGATCCTAGCCTCAAGATATTAATTTCTCTTTATTACCGGGGCGACATGTGCTTATAAGATGAAGGTAACTATGTTGTTTCATTATTCGAATGTCGGAGGGCCTGGGTGGCGGAGTAAGGGAGGTGGAAGCCGTATAAAAACGACAATTTCCTCTAAACGCGCCGCGCCCGCGCCCGCGCCTGTCGCGCCGCGCCCTCCGGTACTAATTAACTGCCACAGCGGTTATGTCACCCTAGTACCCCTGTTTGTAGGGCGGTGTTCAATTTTTTTGTCTGGAGCTTGACAGCTTGACCTTTCCATATAAAATCGAGAATAACAATAACAATGTAGAACTAGGGAGGGTCTTTGTAAAATATGTTTACATTTCAGAGAATTCCTAGTAGTCATGCTTTGAAATATTATTTAATAATGCTGTTATTCCTTACGAAAGACATTCCACTCTTTCTATTCCTAGAGCAATATCTGCAGTACTCTGTTTTCCATTGGGTTTATATTTGTCTTTTATCTTGGCGCCCGCCCCAACTTAGCAGTGCTGTCCTTTGGTCCTTGTGGCCTTGTGAATACTTGTCATAGACAATTAAGGGGTTTCTCTAAGAAAGTGGCAGCTGCTTTCAGAAAATTATGAATCTACTGCCAATCGCAAGTCGTCCATTGGAACGATCAACTAGTGTAGAATGTATATTCTGAAGTAGGTTCATTTAAGATAAGTTAAGATGACTTTTTGCATGACGACTAATACCCGGTTTCAGTAACACTAGGCGACACCTAAATGAATGCCTAAATAAAACCACGCTATTGGATTTTCAACTTATGGCGCTGAGCCGAGCGATGACAATCAAATAGCGCGCTTTTATACAGGCTTTCATTTAAGTGTCGCTTAATGTTAGTGAAAACGAGCATTATTAGTAAAACAGATCTTCAGTGTTGACAATAACGAAAAGAAACAACAATAAAAGTACCTACTTGCACATTTGGAAGTTACTGAACTGTCACTACGAAAGTAAAAACACAGGGTAGGAAGAAATCGGAGAATTCGCTACAATGTATGATAGTGTGAAGTCGGGAAGGGGAATATCGGATAAAAATATCGGAGCTTTTGCTCTTTTGGCTCGCTTTTCGATTAGTGTTCTTCACTTTGTTTGATTCAATTCATCCTCCACGGTTAATCTGTTGCATAGGTTTTGGATTGATCGGTGTTTGCCATCATTTTCGGTCTTTCTATTTTACTGCTATTCCTGTTGTCTCAAGCTGCAATTAAAAATTGTTTTCTGTATTTTTTTGCACCACTGCACTGCTAACTGCCTTGATAAAAGAATGAGTCACTTTCATTTTTGAATGTTTGATGAAATTCGACAGAATCTGCGTCATACGCATGTCTTGTCACAGACGTATTTGAAAAACAACGGGTCCCTTAGATTTGATTCGAAAATGGACAGTGGTGCCGTTTCTCTTGTCACAAAATTCTCTAAACTAGACAAAAAATCACATTTTTTTTATTTATTCCTGTCGAACGACGATTTCCCATTTTGAAATAGACTAAAGCGATACAACTTAATTATTTTTGAGTTTGACAGCACTAATATCGCACCGAGTTAGTAATTTAGTGAAAATGGCAATTTTGTTATTCTGAATTTGACGTTTTTCTCCTAAAATTTTGGTTATCTGATTAAATCTCGCTATTTTTAATCACGTTAAAAAGGTGTGGAAAAAATTAGTTGTCATGAACTAAAATTCACCACAACACCTTTAATTCAGGTGCAAAAACAGTACTTCTATCAATGTTTTCTTTTATTTTGCTTATATCTCAAAAATGGTGTGTCCTATCGCAAAAATAATGAAAAGTTCAACCACCTTTATGAGACCCTTAAACCCCAAAAACTCTACATGTAGGTAATAATTTTTCATAATTTCCATAAGAAAAGAGAAAAATTCCATATAAAACAAGTCGAGGATGCCCGTCATGCGCGCCTCCGGCTCTAAAAATAATTCACGGGGTAGGGCAAATAAGTACTACGTGGAGTCGCGATTATCAAATTAAATTTTAGTTGCGTCAAAATTACATATTTTTAAATTTAGAGATATTTAATTGCAGAATAGCTTTAAGATTATCATAGCCGAAAGTAACGAATTTTAGTGATAGCTTAGTTAGTTTAATTCGGTGTACAATAGAATCGACACCATTATACTCGTAGTACAAAAAGCATAATTAATTTCTACACCTAGCATGACATGTGTTTTGTACAAATAAAATATAGATCTTGTATCTTGTAATACCAGCAAAATGGTTACTAGGCTCGCACAAGCAAAAGGAGGTCTAAGGTCTATTTTGAGAAAAGCTGATGATGGTGGTAACATTCTATGGGCAGTTATAAAGCCGTGGACACAAGGCCCGGCAAATGACTCGAGACCTTCATACATTCGCATGTCTTCGTCCCGCTATGCCTAATCGCTACTGTGGCACAATATAACAAACGACCACTCCAAAATATACCTTAATATTCTCACTTAAGGGTGTATAATAGGTTGAACAGCGCGAACCTTAGCAGTCCTTATATGTACCTGTTTAGTAGTTAATTACTATGATCGGTTAGTTATGTGTGCGTTGTGGGTAAACTGCAAATTAGGTCACTTGCAAACATTATGATATTGCTTAGTCCTTAATTGTATTAGTTAAGTTCGGCTACTTTTTAATTTTTGTAAATCTCTTGTTCTACGAATATGTAAAGTAACAAGCTGTTCGTGCCCAGCGTCGTCCGGGTTTAATTTCATACAAAAATAGTATCCAAATTTCAGACTTTCCCGGAGGATTTTCCAAAAATTATCTTTTATTAAAACCATATCCTGATCTAATACTGTTTGTTCTGTTCCCACAGATAAACCGTGAAAACGGTTTTGCGGGGCATAGTTCTTAAGTTAAGATTTTTATAAACTTTGTTTTTTTAATAAATTAATAAATAATAATAATCAAAAATACAAATACAACAAAAAAAAAATCGCCAGGTAGGTGCAGCCGCTTTGAAGTGAAACATTTTTGGCAATATATTTTTATGTATATAGATGAGCAGTAGCCACGTTTGTTTTTGTGAAGATTTTATGCATTTAACTCATCAAGCATCGTTAATGAGACACAATTGATTATCTATTGTTTGGGCCCTCTAGCGGGCCACCTCGGGCCTGACTAGCTAAAAGATAGTTGGAAGTTCAAGTTATGGATAAGTACCATTATTTCGGAAAATATAGTATTTACATAGTCTACATATGTATAGGCAAACAAGCGATAAGGCAGAACCGTATTCAAAAATCAAATCATAGATTAATGATGGTATTAAAATCACTTAAGCTGTCCAAAAAGCGAAAAAGGCTCCATATGATTTTCATTGTTGCTAAATTCTTAATTTCTCTAATTGTATTTAAGTTTACAATTATTTTAATTTCTCCAATGACGCCAATAAGACCATCCGATCCCAACCTCCTTTAGCTTAGATCAACAGCTATACATCTCGGCTCCCTTATAGTCAAGATGTATAATTGTGAAATGTCTGACCTGAATTTAGGCTTGAGACTGAGACCAGTGTCGCAGACAGTCGCCGTCCCCAAATTTAGCTACAGCACACTAAGCT